>CM066040.1:11834341-21834341 GCA_033557465.1 Ichthyophis bannanicus | reverse complement strand
GAAAGACATTACAAGCTGTTTGTGTTCAAGTTCAGTTATATCCTGTTGTACTAAATATAATCATGGAGAAGAAATCCAATAGGTGACAATTTGTGAACCTTATTTGCGTTTACCTCATAAATAAATTCTGTCAATGCTTTAACTCGCGACCAACTACAAAAGAGTGTTTTTCTGCCTAAAGGTCAAGTGTAACCTGACTGGACTACCTTTACATGGTGCACTTCAAAGTCAGTCAGTCAGGCACATTGCTGAAGTGGTGGAATCTGCTATAACAAGCACACCCCTCCGCACTGCTGTAAGGGGCTATGGGTGTGACAAGTTTTAAGTGCCAAGGCTTCCCAGTGTATACTGGTCCCATTCAAAGAACCACTAAATTTTCCCAAGAGTAGAGACAGAAAGACAGCAATGCTCTTGGATGATTGTGACCACTTTCTGTCAAGCAGCGAGTCATGCTGCAAGGGCTACACACAAGCAGAGGGTTATATTTATAAGGGGACGTGTACTTTTGTCACCAAGTATGCACCTAACTGAGAGTTACTTTAGTCATTCACCCCTATGTGGCCTCATACAACATTAATGATTTCTTATAAAATACTGACCCACATAACATGCGCATGGGTAGAGTATGGGCAAAACATGGGCAGAGTGCACAAGTACGCATGGAGATTATAACATACTGTAACGTATGCATATTCCCGAAAATATCTAGATATTGATATTTACATCAGCTATAAGGCTGGTGTAAATGTGTGTGCCTTAATTTAAAGTGTGATTTCTGACACTCATGCTAGTATTTCATAAAGACAAGTAGACACCTTTTTGAGGGTAATTATATAAAGTCCCACATAGTCAATGCACCTTTTTCTGCATCCATTTCACATTTATTTTATAAAAAAAATTGAATAAGCATATTGTCGGGGGGAAGAGGGCAGTTCTAAGTTTTATCCAGATAGTGGCAATTATCACAGTCCGTTAACCAGATAAAAAAAACGCATGAAGCAAGGCCATCAAAAGAGCAGCTGGCTACCTAGATAGCGTCTGAATAATCACCGCTATCCAGATAGCCCCTGGCAATCACTCCAGAAACGGATTAGTCAGCAGAAGCTGCTATCTAGCCACCGGTTTCATTCTGCCCTTGGTCGCCACGAGCTCAATATGAGCCGCATATTTGTAATCAGGTAAGAAGTCGATGTAGATCCTCAGGAAAGAAGCAGTAACGCACCTAAGTATGAAACAATCTTCCAGATGATACCTGTTTCTTTATGCAGGGTTGGGTTAAGGATCCCATTGGGCTGGTACAAGGATATTGGGTAGCCTAGGCAAACCTTCAGCCTTAGGTCTCCATTCCTCAAGATTTTGGCAAGTAAACAACTTTGGATTTGTTAGAAATTAATTTAAGTTTGTGGGATAAAAGCCATGTAGAGAGAGTGGACTAGCTTCTGTTCACATTGTAAACAGTGGGGGGGGGGGGGGGGAGAGGGAGAAGTGATATGCACCATTATAAACAACTAAATACCATCAGTGCTAATGTAAGTGCTGATCTCAAAGTTGCTTAAATCAAATAATTTTAATTGACCTCATCTGGGCAGTCAGCTTAATAAGCAAGGTTTCTTTCTTTCCTATTTCAATGTGTGTGTGTTTGGTGTGTGTGTGTGTGGGGGGGGGGGGGTGCCTATCTCATCACACAGTTTGACACCAGAAAGTATAGATCTTGCTGTTACCTTGAGAGAGAAATAACATATTCCTCTATTCATAATCCAGGCTCCCTCCTCATCTATTTCAATTAGCTTAATCTGCTTAGTTTCAGGAAAACCTGCATATAGAGATTTTCCTCTAATCCATTTTACTTGGTTTTGTTGGGGGCTTAAATCTATCTCTTTACCATAGTTAAATCTGCATTCTGATATTAAATCCCTTGATCTGCAAATATTACTGATGGATTCAAGAGCTGTAACTAAATATTTTAACACCAGGAGCGGGCACCTCGACTCATCTCTCCCTCTATCCCCTCTACTCTAATTCCCAGTGTGCTTTCCTTTCACTCCCTCCCCCCCCCCCCAGCCAGTTTTGATGGTGGAAGTAACCCTCTTCCAGGACTTCATTTACTGCTGTTGCATGCCTACGGTTTTTAGAACCCAATAAGCATTACTCTGTGCACTTATCAGTATCACCTACCTCTAATTATAATCATAATTATGATCCTAAAGGATTCACATGGAGGTTATGCAATAGACTGTAAGCTGCATTCATTATAGTAGGAAAGCAAAAGCTCAACAAGTGAAAACAAATGGGGCAAGCATGCAGATCGGGGCTCAAAGAATTCTCTCCAACCCCTCTGCACATGGGCAGACGTACTCGCATGCCTATATTTGTATCTGCATTGCTTGTGTTGTATGTTTAGTTATCTATCTGGAAGTGTGTGGGGGGAGGTGGGGACAGTCTGGGATATGCTGGGATAGTTGCAGGGGGTGCTTGTATGGGGCATGTGCAGATTGTAGGATAGCGGAGAAGATGCAGTGGGATAATTTCTAAGACTGGGAGGATAGGAACAGGATGGGGGGGGGGGGTTCTAGGGGCTAGAACGAGAATGAGGAGGGGGCCAGGACAGCAAATAGGCTGATGTTGTGGGATGGGGGACTGTGACGGGAAGGGAGCAGAATCTGGGAGAAACTGGAAGGGAACTGACACCGGGGGGTTAGGACTGGAAGTGGGCTGATGCAGGGGGGATAGGTGAACGGGACTGGAAAGGAGTCAATGCTGGGAAGGGTTGGAACTAGAAGGGAGCTGATGCTGGGGGTGGGGTGGGGAATAAAAGGGGTGGGGCTGGAACTGGCAGGAGAAATAAAGAAGCTGGGGGAGTAAGGATGGAGAGGGGAACAGATATTTTGTTTGGGAGGTAAGAAAAATCTATAACTGGCCGGGTATTGGGAGAGTAAATGGGGACTGAGGATGGAGGGGTGAAATTTGAGTGAATGAAAGAGGAAGAAAGAAAAAGATGGAGGAAAGAGCAAAAGGGGAAAGAGAAGTATGTTAGAGGCAGATGTAGAGAGAATGGAAAAAAAAGACCAAATGGACAGCAGACAATGGAGAGTTAGCAGAAGACACGAAGAAAGCGACTGGGGCAATTGCAACTGAAAAATAAAATGCCCAAAACAACAAAAGGTAGAAAAAATATTTTATTTTGAATTTATTAACTGGAATATATCAGCTCTGGGAAATGTGCATCGCTAACGTTTTTTGTTTTATTTTTAGTACAAGAGGAACTTAATTTATAGTTTTATTTTTCCGATATTGTTGTACATTCCAAGTTTGACTTTTGGGGTTCTCAGTTTAATTATTGTCTTCATATTTCTAAATTATGATACCTCATTCTATGTTTGGTGACAGACTATGTTTTGCATCTGGAACTGAGCTGCAGTAATCTGTTCATGTAGTTTCTATGTGACAGTCACACTTGTTCTCTTTCCACAGTATGAGATGTATTGGTATAATATTTGCAGTGTTGCCTTTTGATAGGTAGGCTTTGGTGTTTTGTGAGTCCTGGTAGTGCTGTTATGATACGGCGGGTTTGCTATGGGTTCTAAATGAGCAGGGTGTATAGTACTTCCTAATGTGCCTGGCAGTTACATAGTAACATAGTAAATGACGGCAGATAAAGACCGGCGTGGTCCATCCAGTCTGCCCAGTATTCCGTTTATTTTGATTTTATCCTGTTGCTGTAAAGGGATCCACCATGTCTGTCCCATGCCATTTTGAATTCTGTCACTGGGTTTGCCCCCACAATTTCCATTGGGAGGGCATTCCAAGCATCCACCACCCTTTCAGTGAAAATGTATTTCCTGACATTTCCTTTCAATTTACCACCTTGCAGCTTCATGTTATGCGCTCTAGGTTTACAGCTTCCCCGTCTTTGGAAGAGGTTTGTTTGTTCATTATTTCTCTTTAAGTATTTAAAGGTCTGAATCATATCTCCCCTATCCCTCCTCTCCTCCAAAGTGTACATATTTAGGTCTTCAAGTCTCTTCTCATAAGGCTTCTGATGCAGGCTCCAAATCATTTTGGTCGCCTTCCTCTGAACAGTTTCCATTCTTTTTACATCCTTTGCAAGATACGGTCTCCAAAACTGAACACAGTATTCCAAGTGAGGCCTCACCAGTAACTTATACAGTGGCATTAGTACCTCTACCTTTCTGCTGGTAATTCCTCTTTGTATGCAGCCCAACATCCTCCTGGCTTTTGCCACCGCCTTGTCACACTGTTTTGCCACCTTGAGATCTACAGAAATAATCACACCAAGGTCTTTCTCCTGATCCATGCACACCAACCTCTCTCCCCCTATTGCGTACATTTCCCTTGGATTTCTGCTACCCAAGTGCATGGCACTGCATTCCTTTGCATTAAATCTTAATTGCCAAGCATTAGACCATTCTTCCAGCTTTTGTAGATCTTTCCTCATGTTAATCACTCCCTCGGGGGAGTCCACTCTGTTGCAAATTTTCGTGTCATCTGCAAAAAGACAGACCTTTCCATTCAGTCTTACAGCCATATCACTCACAAATGCATTGAACAGTGAAGGGCCCAGGACGAAACCCTGGGGCACCCCGCTAATCACCTTCCTTTCATCCGAGTGAGCTCCATTTACCATCACCTTTTGTCGTCTGTCAGACAACCAATTTCTGATCCAGTTTACCACCTTGGGACCCATCCCCAAACTACTGAGTTTATTGATAAGCAAAGGCTTTGCTGAAATCCAGGTAGATGACATCCATCGCATGCCCCTGATCTAGTTCTCTGGTCACCCAGTCAAAGAACTCAGATTTGTTTGACAAGTTCATCCTTCGGTAAAACCATGTTGCCTCGGATCTTGCAACCTGTTGGTTTTGAGAAAGTTCACTATTCGCTCTTTCAGGAGCGCCTCCATTATTTTTCCCGCTACTGAGGTAAGGCTCACGGGCCTGTAGTTTGACACTTTTTCCCTGTCACCACTTTTGTGTAGAAGTACGACATCAGCCATTCTCCAGTCTTGAGGAACTTCTCCTGTTTCCAAGGATCTGTTGCAAACATCCTTTAACGGCCCTGCAAGAACCTCTCTGAGCTCTTTCAGTATCCTGGGATGTAACCCATTCGGTCCCATGGCCTTGTCCACTTTCAGTTTTGCAAGTTGTTCTAACACCTCATCTTCTGTGAATGATGTGGTATCTACTTCATTCCCATTTTTATATTTGGGAGTCACAAGTGGTCCTTCTCCAGGATTTTCTTTAGTAAAAACGGAGCAGAAGTATTTGTTTAGGAATTTCACTTTATCAATGTCACTTTCCACGAGTCCGTTTCCAGCACTTTTGAGTCCTGCAAGTCCACCTCTGATCATCTTCCTTTCCCAAATATACCTGAAGAAAGTTTTGTCGCCACACTTAACATCTTTAGCCATCTTTTCCTCTGCCTTTGATTTTGCTATCCTTATTTCTCTTTTTGTCTCTTTGAGTTTGATCCTGTATTCTTTTCTGTGTTCCTTTGTTTGCAAGCTTTTGAATTTTGCGAAAGCTATGTTTTTTGCCTTTGAGCAGCCACTTCTTTGGAAAACCAAATAGGTTTCCTTCTCCTCTTGTTTTTATTTACTTTTCTTACATATTTATCTGTTGCCGCTTTTATTGCCTCCTTTAGTTTAGCCCATTGCAATTTCACTTCCCTTATCTCCTTCCACTCTATCAACTCCGCCTTTAGGTACTCGGCTATTTTATTGAAGTAAATGTTTTTGAAGTTTAGGACTTTGAGCTTGCTATGATTGGACTGCACCTTGGCTTTTATCTCAAACCACACCGTGTGATGATTGCTGTTGCTCACAGGGGCACCCACCCAGACATTCGACACGCTATCACCATTGGTGAGTACTAAATCCAGCGTTGAGCTTTCCCTGGTTGGTTCCATCACCATTTCTCTAAGTAACGCATCTTGGAGAGCATCCACAATTGTTTTGCTTCTTTCTAGATTTGCAGAAAGAGTTATCCAATCCACATCGGGTAGATTAAAGTCACCCAATATGATCGCTTCCCCCTTTGTGGCTATCTTGGCAATATCTAATCAATTATAATCAATTTGTTATCTAGCTCTTCAATTTGAGTTGGAGGTCTGTAGACTACAGCAGTATGGATGACAGTGCCGTCTCCTCTTTCCAACACAATCCAGAGTGCTTCATCGTTCCCCCCTGTCCCCTGCATTTCAGTAGCTTTAATATTGCTTTTGACATACAAGGCTACTCCTCCTCCTTTTCCATTTACTCTGTCTCTTCTCAATACATTATAGCCAGCTATGGCTATATCCAAATCATGCGATTCATTAAACCATGTTTCTGTAATGGTCACAATATCCAAGTCCATTTCCACCATTAAGGCTTCCAGGTCCGGAACTTTGTTGGCTAAGCTTCGAGCATTTGTGCTCATTGCTTTCCAGCATTTAACTGGCTTGCGTGTGTTTTGCAATAATTTTGTTCTGACCACTTCTTCCGACTTGTTTTGATGTGTGGTTTAAAAGTGTGGCTGTTTCTGATGTTTTTCTGCTTTTTCAGGGAGTGATGTCCAGAACTTGACCTTCCCCATCCGAAGCCCCCTTTTTCTAGTTTAAATGCATATCCACATACTGCCTGAATTTTTCACTTAGGATTCTTTTCAGTGGCTATGCAAATGAAGCCCAGCAATGAGTCTCCCCACGTGGCCCTGCATCACACTTGAGCTGTACCTGATCCCAGGGTTCTATGCTGGGCCAATTGCTTTTTAACATATTAATAAATGACCTGGAAATGGGAACAAGTGGGGTGATCAAATTTGCAGATGACAATATTATTCAAAGTTGTTAAAACCCAAGAGGATTGTGAAAAATTGCAAGACGACCTTGATAAATTGGAAGACTGGGCATCCAAATGACAGATGAAATTTAATGACCTCAAGGACTTTAAAAATTATAAATTAGAAACAGGACGATAATGTGCTGGATCCAAGGGGTTGAGTTTGAGATTTTTACGGCAAAGGCGAATAGTAGCTAGTTTTTATGGTTAAAGCAACAGCCTAGTACCCAAAGGATCAGGGATAAATTCCCACTGGCACTCCTTGTGACCTTGTGTAAGTCACTTTAACCTCCATTGCCTTGGAAGAAAAGGCTGGCAATCTACTTCTGGTCACACCTTGCTAAGAAATTCCAGGGGCTGCTACATCGCCGAGAGTCAACATTGACTTGATGGCACTTTAAAAAAGTTGTGGAGCAGTGAAGCAGTTGTGGGGGGGTGAGGGTTAGGTGGCAGGGAAGTTGTGGAGGGTAGATTCTGAGGGTTGGACAGTTTTGGGGTGTTATTTTGGGTGGGGGCAGTATGTGGGGGCATAATTTCTGGAGGTGGGGTAGTCTGCAGGTTGGGAGGCTGCAGAAAGTCGTTTTTAGGTTTGTGGGAGGTTAGGGCAGTTTCTTGGGAGTAGTTTTTTGTAGTGGCAGCAGTTTGCAGGGATGAGAGAACAGATAACAGGAAGAGAGAGTTTGAAAGAGCAATTCCCTAACTACTACGTTTCACTGTATGTAAGTTTCTATGCAGCAGAAGGTGGAACGCCTTCTCCCATTGAAAAGCATTGGACTTTTGGTGGTGGGGGCTGAGGGGGCAGCTTATTTCTCTGGAATCCCCTGATTCTGGTACTGAGTACTGGGGTACTGGTACTGGGCTACTGAGGCGTCCATCTGCCGACTTGATGTCCAGAGAGGTATGCTGTCTGTCTGATGCCAAAATCCAAGATGTTACGGAGAGTTTGCCGAGACTCATCAAGCCCACTGACTATTACCCAATGTTGCTAATCCATGTTGGAACAAATGATACTGCCAGGTATACCTCAGAACATATCAAAAGTGTCTTCATGGCTCTGGGACAGAGGGTGAAGCAGTTAGGTGCACAGGTGGTGTTCTCTTCAATCCTCCCTGTTCAGGGTAAAGGCCAAGGCAGAGAGGCTCGCATCCTGGAGATGAATGCATGGCTGCGTGGATGGTGTCATCAAGAGCGTTTTGGTTTCCTAGACCATGGGATGTTGTTCCAAGGGTTGCAGAGCAGAGATGGCATCCATCTGTCCAAGAAAGGTCAACGCGTCTTCGGTAGTAGACTGGCTAATCTACTGAAGAGGGTATGAGTCGGTGCAGAGGGTGGCTACTAAAATGATTAGTGGTCTTCATTATAAAGCATATGAGGACAGACTGAAGGATCTTAATATGTACACCTTAGAAGAAAGGTGGGATAGAGGTGATATGATTGAGATGTTTAAATACCTCCGTGGCATAAATGTTCAGGGAGAGAGCCTCTTTCAATTGAAAGCAAGTTCTGCTACAAGGGGACATGGGATGAGAGTGAAAGGGGATAGATTCAGGAGTGATATGCGGAAATATTTCTTTACGGAAAGAGTAGTGGATCCATGGAATAGTCTCCTAGTAGAGGTGGTAGAGATGAGGACAGTAACTGAATTCAAAAAAGCATGGGACAAACACAGAGGATCTCTAAAGGTAAAAAGGGGACTGTTGTAGTTGTTGATATGGAAGGACAGACTAGAAAGGCCATGTGTTTCTGTCATCATATTTCTATGTTTCTATGATCCAGCCTCTTTTTAAACTCAATTTTTCCTTTTACCACTTTTTGCCACATGTCAAAGTAGAACTTTGATTTTAGAAGAATATCTGGAACTGCACTTCCTTTAAGATCTATTAATATCCACAGAAGTAGTGGACTGCCTGTCTGTAGCTTATGTACTGATGGAAGGAGTATTATGATTGCATTAGCTGAAGGCAGTGTTAGGTTTATCAAGGAACAGTAGTTAAAAGTCCACAACGGTACACTTTTAAGATGCAATTAGTTATGGAAATACACCCCAGAGAATACAAACCCCTATGCAGCTACTAGACCTTGTTATTTAGAACTAAATCTACATTTTTTTATATTTTCTAATCAAAACTAACCTTCAGAATTCAATCTTCTCACTGGGAAAATGAAAATTAAATCAGAGCAGTGAAGAGTGTTGGGCATTTTTTCAAACACCAATTCAAGTTAAAATGAAAACATATAAGGAATTAAACTAGCAAAAAAAAAAAAGGGATATTGAGATGGACTTTCATTTATTGGAGCCATTATACTTTCATTTCTGATCCCAGTACTTTTATGCTAGCTTTGGTAAAAATATAACGGAATATTCATTGAGACATATGGTTTATCTCAGCAGTGCTGAATATAGTTTAAGGTAACTAGGTATTTTTAGCTAGTTAATTTAGGCCCGCTGTATTTGTAGCTGAGATACTCAGATAAGGTTAACAGGACTAAGGTTATATATCTTTGCTCTCTAATTATGCGGCATGTTGATTAAAATGTCCTAAGTCAGTACATTTTAAGGTCTGTTTTTTAGTACGAGGGCAGGACTGACCCCGCTCTAGCCAATGGAGGCGTACCCGGCCTGTCCCCATGCAGTGACTGCTGGTTCAGCCCTGCCCCCATTCTAAGCCATTTGCTGCAATTAACACAGGTGCACTTCCTGCCACCAATTGCTAGCTGCAAAATTGCTTGTGATCATGCGATGACGACACCTACGCTGACCGAAATGTGCACATTCCATCTCTGAAGCATCAGTTCTCTGCCCAAATCATACTAAGTGGTTAGCACAGGGTTTTCATCATAGCTGTATTTTCAGCACATAGTAACAGTTACTGCAGAGCACATAACACGCAGTAAACTCAGCGCTGTTAGCACACCTTAGTAAGCATGTACCTATGTTCATAATGTTTTTCCTTGTACTATTTTTTTTTTGAGTACTTTTAAGAGAATTATTTTTAATTTCCTTATTTGTAAATCTTACTGTGGTAAGTGTGGCATACGGCAGGAAGGGGTTTTCTTTAAAACACAGTACAGACAGCAGTTCAGAGACTGCAAAATCAGCTTCTATTCTGCCCCATCTTGTTAAACCTCCACAAGCTGGCTCTCCTGGCCCCTCCTCCAGCCCCAGTTAAAGATCTTACCTCAGAACTCCTTTGCACAGCTTGCCCTGGAAGGACTTCTGGCTCCATGGGACTCTTCCCCCTCCTGAAGCCTGCTGGGTTCTTAACCCCTCCCTGTGAGCCATGCCCTCCCAGCCCTGAACTCTCGACTGCAGAACCTCTTAAAGGGGGCTGCTGATAATTCCTTTGGAGAGGGATGGGTAACATTCTATATACCTCATCACATCCCCTTCCACTCAGCTCAATCATGCCCCATTGAGCGCCTCCCTCACCCGGGACACCCAGGAAAGCAAGGACACCCAGGAAAGCAAGTCTGCATTCAGGTAAGTCCGACCAGCCCTATGATGGACCTGAAACTGGTAGATTTGGAGACTCAAAAACTGCCGCATAATACAGCCATTATGTTGAGCCAGCCACTTGAGGGGTTGGTGGTCTGTTACCAGCGTAAACGGATGGCCCAGTAAATAGTATCTGAAGGTTTCAGGGGCCCAACTTGACAGCCAGAGCTTCCTTCTTGATCACTGCATAATGCTTCTCTCCCAAGTAAGCAGCTTCCTGCTGAGGAATGCTATGGGATGTTCTTCACTCTTGACTTCCTATGCCAGAAAAACTCCTAGACCCACCTCTGAGGCATCTGTTTGCACAATAAATGGTAGCAAGAAATCAGGGTTAACCAGAAAGGATTCAGAGCACAAGGCCTTCTTAAGATGCTGGAAGGCCAGGTCCAGATCCAGTGACCACTGAATCTGTTTGGGAGCTCTTTTTCCAGAGAAGATTGGTCAATGGCTCTGCCACCTCTGCAAAATTAGGGATAGATCGGCGGTAATAGCCAATCAATCCAAGGAAGGCATGAATCTCTTTCTTTGATTGCAGGTTGGGGACCCGGGCAATGGCATCCACCTTCTGTAGTTGAGGTCATATCTGCCCATTCCAGATTAAATAGCCCAAGTATTGAATGTCCCAACCTCCTAGAAAACATTTCTTGGAATTGGCCATCAACCCAGCCTTCTGCAGGCTAGTCAACATGGCTTATACTTTGGTTAGATGTGTGGTCCAGTCTCTGCTGTAGATGACAATGTCATCAAGGTAGGCAGCCACATAGTCCTTGTGCGGTATCAGTAGGCAGTCGACTAGGCATTGAATCATGGCAGGAGACCCATATAATCCAAAGGGCAGCACTGTAAACTGGAACAGACCTTATGGTGTCGAAAAAGCAATCTTTTCCTTGGCAGCTGGAGTCAAGGGCACCTGCCAGTATCCCTTGGTCAAATCCAAGGTTGATATAAAGCCTGCTCCACCGAGTCACTTGATAAGCATGGGATATGCTTCTAGTTAGAAGCTGCATTGATCCTCCGAAGGTCAGTGCAAAATCTGATGCTTCCATTGGGTTTAGGAACCAAGATGATGGGGGATGACCAGTCATTCATAGACTCTTCTATAACTCCTAGGTTAAGAATCTCTTCTAGCTCCTTGGTGACAGCCTGTTGCCGGACCTCCAGAATCAGACTGGGGTGGTTAAACAGCAACGACCCTTAGTTAGTAGTGATATCATGACAAATGAAGTGGGTTCATCCTGAGCAGGTGGAGAACACCTTTAGATTCCAGTGGATCAACCTTTTAGATCTCTTCTCTGGACAGCAGAGAGCTGGTCTCCAATTGGGACTTGAGGTGGATCCAATTGGGCTGAAATTTCCAGCCCAAAATCATCTCCCTATACCACCACAGCAGTCACTGGAGTTCACTTTTTTGAATAGGCTAATATGGTAAATTTTGGCTTTCTTCCTTTTATCTGGCTGGGTAATCTTGTAGTTAACAGGCCCCACTTCTACTTTCACCTCACAGGGCCCCTGCCATTTACAGAGTAACTTGCTCTCCCTTCCTCCCTTCTCTATTTCTGTGGTAAACACTGTACTCCTCCCTGTTTCCTCAGCTCACAACCTTGGTGTCATCTTTGACTCTACTCTCTCTTTCTATGCACATATCCAACAGACAGCTAAAACCTGTCACTTCTTTCTCTATAACACTGGCTAAGACCCTTATCCACTCACTAGTTACTTCCCATCTTGACGATTGTAACCTGCTCCTCACTGGTCTTCCTCTGAATCATCTTTCTCCCCCTTCAATCTGTTCAAAACTCAGCTGCATAGCTTATCTTCCACCAGTGTCACTTAGCAGGCTTGGGATTCTTGACATATAGATCTGGGAGTTCTATGGGGAAATCTATGGGAAGTCTTCCTAGTCTGACTTAGCAGAGCCATCAGTTAGCTGAGCCCATATAGTTTCGAATTTTGGATAGTCTCAGCCAATCACCAGTGGATACAGGAGCCAGGGCAGCACCATAACCTCGAATGTAGCTTGCCCTGCTGGAGTCCTAAATGAAACCTGTGCTGATGCAAACTGCCTCTGGTCTCCATGTACACAGATGTTACCATTTTTGCACAAGCAATTTGAAATCGGGTTACGGTTTCCCAGCGAATGAGGGTCCACACACTCCCGGAGTCTTTCAAGTCCTGGAGGCAGGTTCCCTTGACCTCCACTGGAATCACAAAGTTCTGTGCCCCTGGGTGGGGAGTGTTCACAAAAGTGCAGGAGTGAGGGGTGGTTAGGCTGACATCCCTGGGTTCATCCGTATTTAGGGGACATTCCCGAGCAAGGTTTTCCTGGGCTCCATACCTAAAACAGGTGAAGGAGTCATAGCTGGGGCCATCCCCTCACCTAGGAAGTGACTTTGGGGGTCAGAACATGGGAGCCAAAATCTGTTTGGGCTTCCCCTTTCATCTTCCTGGGCTAATGGGTGACTTTTTCCCCTTCTCACTGTCTTCTTCAGTCAGTGGCTGGGCTTCATGATACACTTTGGTTATTTCCAGTGCACTCTCCAAAGTAAGGTTGGGGTGCTGACATACCCATTGTTTCATTGGAGCAGGCAAGCCCCCCAAAAACTGCTGCAATATCAAAATCTTGGCTCTCTCGGGCCTGGTCCTTCCCTCCAATTTCAGCCATTTCCATGTGAGATCCCAGAGGAACCTCAGAGGGCTCTCTTATCTGGAGCCCCCCTTTTTGAATTACTAGCAGTAGGCCTCTGGGTACAGCCAGCCCATTCCAGTATGGTAGTTTTGACTGCTGCATATACGGCATAGCTTTCCCATCTGGATTTGCATTCTGGAATGCAGTCTGACTGCTACCAGTCATCAGATTCTCCTAATAAGTAGTCCATGTCACCTCTGGCCACCTGGCAATGTGAGCGATATGTTCAACGTTTACCAAAAAGTGGTCCTGTTCATCTTCTGCTGTCATTTTAAGAAGTGCCTGCGCTGGAGGGCAGCATTGCAGTCTCTGCAGGGCCTGGGTCAACTGAGCTAGGGAACTCTTCTGTAGCTCCTCCTACGCGCGGATAAGATCCTGTATCTATTGCTGCCCTTCCGGCAGGACATGTTGAAACTGCTGCCAACATTGTTGCTGCCGATACTGTTGCTGCTGACCTTTTGCCAGAATCTGGAGGAGGTGCTCCATCCTAGCTTGTCACTGTTCTCTTGCAACACCACATCTTCCTCTTCTGCAGCTGAGTTAGCCCTGCAGTATTCCAGTTCCAACAAACTTTTAGCTTCCTCTAGTTGCCAAAACAAAGCCTGCCTGTCTGGCACTGACTAGACTTTCTTCAAGCTCCCTAACTAGGGCGAGACTAACCCTCTTAGCCCAAACAAATACAATCCCGATCTGCTATAGAGGCCCAGTCCTGGAGGGACATGGATTTGTCCTCAGCCACGTGGTTAGAGGAAATCTCCAAGCTGCCACCAAATATGGCACAGAACACACAGCAGTTTAGGGAAAACAAAATCAGCTTTTATTCTGTCCCAGCTTGTTAAACCTCCACAAAGCTGGTTCTCCCAGCCCCTCCTCCAGCCCCAGTTAAAGTTCTTACATCAGAACTCCTTTGCATTAATAATTAATAAAAGCAAACCCAAAAGCCAAAAATGACCTGAACTAACATTCATATTTCCCTAACACAGTATCAGCATAAATTCTAAAGATAAAACATACATAATTTTAAAAGGCATTTCCACGAGTAATACAATGCTTTATTTACTAAAGCACACTGAAAATGCAGCTGCGCTAAAAATCCTGCATTATTCAAGTAGCATGGTCTGGGGAAGAGGCTGGGTGTTTCAGCATGTGCTACCTGTCGATGCAGCACTTAGCATAGGTGCATTTACCGCTGCCTCAGTGAGTTGCATTAAGCGCATCTGTGCTGATCATGCCAAAGGTAATGAGTGTGATGGCAGCGTGATACCCATGCTAGTAACTTCAGTAAATTCTGGGCATATCTCCGTTTACTAGCGCGGGTCAAGCACCACCCTCCACGCTCATTTTCAGGGCCAATCACGCACTGCCAGCACAAATCTCAAAACCATGCCTCTACGTGCAGAAATAGCCTTTTATAAAATTACCTGCAGTATATGGACATGCAGCCTGCATGCACATCTGCTTTTCCAACCTATTTGGAGGTGTTCCTGGGGGATGAAAATGGTGTAACCTATAATGAAAGGAATAATCATTATTAAAACAAAAGTCAACAAATGTGCAGTTATATTTTTATACTAGTTGTTCCATCCTGTGTATGAAGCCAGGAGCGAATACTGTAAAACAATTGGTGTGAGCCAAACTACTTGAAAATGCGAACAGGATCAGAAAGGCGAGGTATAAAATCCAGTTTTATATCAACGTGTCAGAATGATGGAAGTGCTGCTGTGGAGCTGAAAAGCCAAATGTGATTTCATCTGGAATAAGTGGCATGTGTCTTCTTCCAGCATTTGCTGCAAGACTCAGCTGCTATCTACCCTGCAGCAAAACTTCCCACTGCATGTGTTCTGAGAGTTCTTTCAATAAACAGCATAATAAATCGCTCAGAAAGGGAAAATCCCAAGGTCCGAATACCTCATCGTGAACGGAGGAAATCTGTGCTGAGAGAGGTGAACCATTCAAAAGTAATTTAAAATGATTTAAGGTCTAGGGCAAATGAAGCAGAATAGCTCTTACGACTTCAAGGAAAGAATATTTCATAAGAGGCTTACTGCTGTAGCAAAATATTAGCTCAAGGAATATCCTGGTTTATTCTTAATTATTGTGGAGACAAAAATGATTGAATACATCTACCCAAAGGAAAGACTGATGTACAACAGTGCATTGTGTTTAAAAAAAAAAAAAAAAAAAAAAGCATCAGTATTGTATTTGCTAGAAATTGTTGTAATTTTGCAGTAACAACATAGCCTTGTCGTCTACTGGGATATTTTAGGAGAAGATATCACAAGAAATGGAAAAGGTAATCCTGAGTGTCATCTCCCACACTAATTCCTTCTCGTAAGGAAATCATGTCAAGAGCAAGGTAATAAATAGCAGAATCAAAGATAAGATGCGAAGTAGGGCTGTGGAGGCCAAAAAATTTCCTTTTGTTTAGTTTCCAGTATCATTTGTGGAATTCTTCATTTTGTTTATTTTTATTTTTATTGCTTCCTGTCTGCCATTAATAGCATGCGCTACCACACAATAGTGCATGCTATAAGCAAGCAGTACACACTATTAAGCGAGAGCATATACTCTCAATGACAGACAGGAAGTGACATCTCAGGCTTTTTCTCCTCTTTTCGTTTGAAAATGACATGAAACGATATAGGAAATATTGTTTCAAATGACTGTGCATCCCTAATGCACAGTAGAAAAAAAGATTTTCTCCATTTTGTGTCTACGGGGAAATAAAGCTTGATCCATCTGGCTCAGAGTGTGATAGTTTCAATTTTTCAAGCTTTCATGTTATGTTTTAACATACAATCCAGTTGATTGGAAGTCATTTTTACTGGCAGATGTGGAAATAGATGATATTCCTTTTCAGAATAAATCCATTTCAGTGACGATGATTTGCTTAACTTTTACCATGAAATGGGTCGGCACATGAAACTCTAAGTAAAAATGAAAGGTACAATGCAGCAATTTCATGGAATTATACTGAATCAATCTTAAGATGACTTGATTTGGTGAAGAAGAAATCTATGGCATAATGAATTTTGGGTTTGAGCACAGACACACACAAACTCATTATGTGCACTGGGAAATATTGCAAAGAAGAATACCTAATAATATCTTACATGGCATTTAGGGCTCTTTTACTAAGGTGTGCAATGGTTTTGCACCTAATGTGCCTTTAGCGTGCAAAATCAAGGGACATTAAATTCAAAGCCACCGCATTACCTGTCGAGAATGTGGACAGCATTTCCCTGATAGGTAATGCATGACGCTGTTCTGTAATGTGGGGCAGCAATACCATGGATGCAGTTAATTTCAGCTATTGAGGTGGAGGTAATTGCACTCATGCTAATTGGAAGATGTACCGTGTATGCCCATGCACTGATGGTGTCAATCACCATGCCTACTCTCCAGGTCTAACCCACCCATTTCGCATTCCCATACGTGATTCCATTGGCATGAAAATGGCCCACGCTACATGTGATGGTATCATGGGCTACAGTTCCTGTGAGCCAAAACCTACTCTAACTGCAAAGTGCATTAATAAAATGACCCCGATGGATGGGTGGAGGGGATCCAAGATGGCATTTAGTCTGTGAGCTCTAGTGGCAGCATTTTTTTACCTTATATGTGATGGGTAAACGGAAGGCGAAAGGGCTCAAGAAGTCCTCCTCTAGCCCGGCAGTCCCCTCTGCCCTTCCCTCTCAGGTGGCTGGACCACTGGATTCTTTCATTATGCCGCTACGGCGGTCTGCAGTACCGACGGAGGAGAGCCCCATTGTGTCACGGTCAGGGCAGGGTAGCTCGACGGGTGACTCGGGGCCTGAGATCTCTCCCCCGGAGCAGTGGCGACCTCCCAAAGATCCATTGCTGAGGCGGTCTTCGGCACGGGCTGAGGAGGAACTTCCTGCCGCTGTGGGGGATAGTTCTGGCCCTGGAGGATCGGCGGCGCAACAGAGAAGTGAGGCTTCTGGCTCCGCTCTACTTTCCAGCGCAGTGGATCCGGTTTTGTGGAGGTCTGCAGGCAGAATGGCGGCTGTCCTTTCTGCATCTGGGGATCCAGGAATTGAGCGACGGTCAACGGAGGAGCCCTTGGGGCAGTCAAGTTTTTTCATTGGAGCAACCAGCCGTTTTTACTTTGGAATCAATCTGGTCTGCCATAGTCAAGCTTGGAGAACTTTTAGCTCCCCAGGTGGTGGCTTTGGGTGCCCAGGTTCAGGTTCATACTAATTTACTTCAACATACTCTTGAAGTTACAGCTTTACAATCTTCTGTAACAGAATTGCAGCAGGCGGCTTCTACCTTTGAGGATGGTGTTTCTCTTCATCAGAAAGATACGCTGGCTTTGAAAGCAAGGATTGAAATGCTTGAGAATTCCTCTAGAAGGCTAAATTTACATGTGGGTGTCCATAATACATAGACCATGTGATCTTTTTCTACCATAATTTTTCTCTATTTCTATCTACTCTGCCCTTTCATATCAATTACCCCGGTATCAACTGGGTCAGTGTCACGGAAGGACATGCTAGGGAGATAAAGTTTCTAGATGAAATAAAATGACTGCTTCTTGGAGCAGCTAGTTTATGAACTGACTACAGGGGAAGCCATTTTGGACCTAGTCCTTAGAGGAACACCAAATCTGGTGCAAGAGATAAGGGTGTTGGGGCCACCTGGCAATAGTGATCATAGCATGATTGCATTTGATTTAATAAATTAAAGAAGGCTGGAAAGGAAAACCATAGTACTACCACTTAACTTTCAAAAAGGAAGACTATGATAAAATGAAGAAAATAGTTAAGAAAAGACGAAAAGAAGCAGCTGCAAAGGGTAAAGATTTATATAAAGCACGGGCATTGTTTAAAAGTACTATCTTGGAAGCCCAGAACAGATGTATTCCACACTTTAAGAAAAGAGGAAGGGAGACCAAAAAACTGTCATTATGGTTTAAAGGTGAGATCAGAGAGGTTGTTTCTGCCAAAAAAGCATCTTTCAGGAAGTGTAAAAAGGAGCCAAATGACAAAAATGGGAAACAAGATAAACATTGCCAAGTTAGATGCAAGGCATTGATAAGGCAGGCAAAGACAGAATTTGAAAAAAGCTAGCCATGAAAGCAAAAATGCATAATAAAACCTTTTTTCAAGTACATTCGTAGCAAAAAACCTGTGAGAGTCAGTTAGACCATTGGATGATAGAGGAGTAAAAGGGGTACTAAGTGAGGACAAGACCATAGCAGAGAGACTGAATGAATTCTTTGATTTGATCTTTACTGTAGAAGATTTAGGGAATTTACCCGGGCATGAAATGGTATATAATGGTGATGCATCGGAAGAATTGAAAGAAATAATCAATAAAATGGGAAGATGTATTACAACTATTTGATAAATTGAAGAGTAACAAATCCCCTGGCCTGGATGATAAATATCCAAGGGTATTGAAAGAACAGAAATATGAGATTGCTAATAGTAGGTCTGCAATCTGTGAACTATCATTACAATCATCTGTAGAACCTGAAGAGTGGAGAACAACCAATGTAATGCCAATATTTTAAAAGGGTTCCAGGAGTGATCCGGGAAACTAGACTGGTCAGTTTGACATCCATACCAGGCAAAATGGTAGAAACAATTATAAAGAATAAAATTACTGATCAAGTAATGTCATGTTTTAATGTGAGAGAGCCAAAATGAATTTAGCCAAGGAAATTCTTGTCTTACTAATCTGTTATGTTTTTTTGAAGATGTGAATAAAAAGGTAGACAAAGGTGAGTCGGTTGATATAGTGTATCTGGATTTTCAGAAAGCCTATGAGAAGACCCCCTCATGAGAGACTCTTAGCAGAATTAAAAAGTCATGGAATTGGAGGCAGTGTAGTATTGTGGATCAGGAACTGGTTAAAAGATAGACATCAGAGAGTAGGGCTAAATGGCCACTTTTCTCAATGGAAAAAAGTAAATAGTGGAGTACCACAGGGATCTGTGCTGTGCCCAATGCTTTTTAACATTCATAAATGACCTGGAAATGGGAATAACGAGTGAGGTGTTCAAATTTGCAGATGACAAAATTATTCAAAGTTGTTAAAACCCAAGAGGATTGTGAAAAATTGTAAGACGACCTTGATAAATTGGAAGACTGGGCATGCACCTAGAAAAAAACAACCCAAACTTTGGTTACAGGATACAAAGTACCACCTTAGAAACCAACACCCAGGAAAAAGATTTAGACGTCATTGTGGATAATACATTGAAACTCTCCACCCAGTATGCAGCAGTGGCCAAGAAAGCAAAGAGAATGCTAGGAATCATAAGGATAGGAATGGAGAATAAAACCATATTATAATGCCCCTATATCGTTCCATGATTCGACCGTACCTTGAATATTGTGTGCAATTCTGGTTGCCATATATTAAAAAAGGTACAGAGAAGTCATCAAAATGGTAAAGGGGATGGAAGGATACCACTATGAGGAAAGGCTTAAAAGGTTCAACTTGGAAAAGAGAAGGCTGAGGGGAGATATGATAGAGGTCTATAAATTAATGAATGGAGTGGAACGATTTAACATACATCGGTTGTTTATATCATCAAAAAGTAGAAAGACTAGAGGACATGCAATGAAGTTACAATGTAACCCTTTTAAGACAAATAAAAGAAAATATTTGTTCACTCAATGCGTAATCAAACTGTGGAATATATTACCAGAGGATGTAGTTAAAGCTGTTGGTCTAACTGGATTTAAAAAAGGTTTTGAAAGGTCCATAAACCATTATTAAAGAGGACCCGGGAAATCCACTGCTTACCATAGGACAAGCATTGTGAAACCTGTGGCCTTTCGGAACTTGTCAAGTACTTGTGACCTGAATTGGTCACTGTTGGAAACAGGATACGGGGCTTGATTGACCTCATCAACTACAATAGTCCCCTCATCAACTACAATAGTCCCCTTTTTTTCTTTAGAAATCTTCTGAGTTTGTCTCATGCTTCCTTGAATTCAGATGCTGTCTTCGTCTCTACGACCTCTACTGGGAGACTATTGCACACATCTACCACAGATGCACTTTCCCCATTGGTAAGCACCAGTTGGCCCCTTCACATGTGGGTTCTGTTACCAGTTGCCAAAATAGTTCTCACCGTAGAGAATATAGAATCTCCTTACTTCTAGTTAGAAATTGCAAGGGGGGATGGTTAGGGTGTGGCTTGTGCAGATCAAAAATCTACAGGTGCCCTCCTCATTTCATATAGAGGATCCATGTGTATGACCAAAAATGTCTACCTTGGGGTTTACAGCAGCTCACCCTTTTATGAAAGTTGAAGAGAAAAACCATCATTCTCAGCTTTGAAAACTGTCCTTGTAATGTTCTCTTAAGACATTATCTTCTCTCAGTCTCTCCCTCTTGTTTTATATCTATCTTCTCTCTTCTTTCTTTAACGTCTTCCCTCCCAGTTGGAGAAAAATAGGCTCCTGAAAGGTTGTGCCATTGCTCCAGGGCCCTGAACCTTTTTTGTTGTTGTCCGAAAGCATTAGAACGGTGTGAGCCACATGGGGCTTTGCCCCAGCAATAATTTTGCCTGCCAGGTGCCAGCAAACTGCATGGTGGTCATAATTGTGGCCTTCCCCTCCTGTGCTCCCCACAGGGATCCCATCTCCCATTGGCAGAACATAAGAGAGGAGCCACAATCACAGCAAAGACTCCTGTCTGCCCTCCAGAGATCTCATCCTCGTGGGCAGAACAGTCTCCATGCAGGTTGTCTGCCCATGGGGATTTTATCTCCTGCGGGGAGAAGAGAAGGGAATATAAAGACTACTGTCTGCCCATGGGAGATTGGAGCAGACAGGAGTTGTTGCCGTGATTCTCCTTCTCTTCTGTCCGTGGGGATGAGAAAATGAGATCCCAATGGGTAGAACAGGAGCGGAGGTTTGTGGGGGCTAGGGGTGGAGCTTGGGGCAGAGTTAGGGTGGAGCTTGGAGCAGTGCTTGGGCTCTCCCAATCATTTGGCTGTTCCGTCGCTCCTGTTATCTATGATTTATTCTTAAATTCCATTAGAAATGGGAAATACTGTCGCTTTCTAGGCTTCTCACCCATTCTCTTTTGAAAGGCAACTGTGGAGTCAGCTATTGTAAGTAAGCAAATGAGCAAATGAAAAGGTCAAGCATAGGAAAGAACCTGGCTGATAACATTGTTAATCTGTCATACACAGCCTCCTTTAAAAGCTCAAAACATGCAACAATAGCATAAAAATGAACAAGTCAAAATTTAACTATATTATTTATAAATATTCAATAAATCAAGTTCAAAACACTAAGGGGCCCTTTTACTAAGGTGCGCTATGCAGGTAGCGTGAGTTTTGCCAGACGTTAAGGGGTATGTTTACTAAAGCTTAACGTGTTAAGTAAAGTTAATGTGCGGTAAGTGCTGCAACGGCCCATAGAGATAAATGGGCAGTGGAACCATTTAACGCGCTGTAACTGTACCTAATGTGCGTTAATCTTTAGTAAACATACCGATAAGTGTGTGCTGAAACCTGTGCTGCTTGTTAGCATACGGCCCACACAGCACAGGCTGATGTCCGCACTCACTGTGAATCACATGTTGGGGTAGTAAGGGGTCAAGTTAGACGCAGAGAATGGGTATGGTGAACACTGCACAGTTAGCTGGGGGGGGGGGGGTAAACTCTGCATACTAATTACAACCCTTGTAATTAGCGTGGGTTCACCTAACGCCACCTCAGTAGGTGAGGTTAAGTGCACCTGAGGTAACTGTGCATGCCCCTGAAGCGTGTTAGGCTACCGCTCAGTGCAGTAATTGCCGGAAACATGCTAGACACACCCCTCAGTAGTATGTGCACAGTGGTTGCAACTGCCATGCGTTAGTTATTGTGCTAAATGCACGCTAGTTCTGAAACCCCAGCGTGCCCCTAAAACTCAATCCATCAGATTACAAATAATTAGCAGAGGGCTTTGTGGTAAATAATACATAATGCTATCACAAGCTAAACCTAACAAATAGAGGCCATAATAAAATTAACAGAAAATCATCCTCTAATTCAGTGGTTCTTAACCCAGTCCTCGAGACAAACCTGGCCAGTCAGGTTTTCAGGATAACCACAATGAATATGCAGAAGAGAGATTTGTATGCACTGCCGCCATGGAAATGCATCACTCTCTCATGCAGGTTCATTGTAGCTGTCCGAAAACCCTGACTGGCTAGGTGGGTCCCGAGGACTGGGTTGAGAACCTCTGCTCTCATTACTTAGCAGTAATGCAGAAATGGCATCCAGATGGCTAAGAGAGCTGTTTCTCTCTAGCCATTGATGAATTCACATTTGAGATGAGAGGATTAGTGCGTTCTCTGAACTGCAAGTGAACTCATGTTATCTTCCTGATGCGATCCTATGATCTGGCTCCATATGGTCCTTTTGCAGAGGAGATATAAAAGACTTAAAAGGAATAGTAAGTTGGCTAAGTCCAGAATAAAATTGGGTTTTGAGCCACAGAGGTGCGAGTACAATAAGTCAATGAGAAATATGAATTTCTTTCATCTCTGTGGCGCCTGCTTGGGATGGGGATTGCTCTCAGCTTTATAAATGTGCCGGAAAGAGGATGAAAGGTTTCATGCTGTTTGCAGTTTGCTTCCATTGTTCTCTAATACCAGCAGCCACTATTAGCAGCAATCACTATGGTTAAGGCGGCACAGTGGTGATGCGTCTGACACTGCCTGGAGACAAAGTATTACAAACGTCCACACATCCACATGATGTGTGCTAGAGTTTGTTATAAGCTCATATAAAAAGATTTGTCTACCAGATACATGGAGGGTCATTCTCATAAAGTCTCACGTAGTTAACATACGTTTTTGTCTATGTTAATCATGCTTTTTAAAAAATAAAATCAAGCATGTGCGCACTTGCCTTTGTAAAATAAAAGGGGGGAGGGGTATGAGTAGTGAGAAATGCAGGTTAAAATCTTGGTGTGATCACTTACACCAGCCCTTTGGCTAATGTAAATGTCCGTGTCTAGTTTTTTTAAAGAATGAGTGTAAATGATAGCATTCTCTAATTTACATGCTAATTTGTATACTCCTCCCACAATCCACCTATGTGCACACTCACAGTGAAAGTAGGCGCCATTGGCCCTATACGTGTACTTTTAGAATACTGACCAGATAAAATATGCATTTAACACACAAAAATAACTAAATGATCCTGATTTTCACACTGATGATGTCTAACTTGAGGGGGGCTTCTTAGAAAAAATGACACCGCAAGGGGCCTATGTATTAACATTTGAGCTCAAAGAAAGTTTATTGTGGCCTGACAAAAAATGTAATGCCCTTCTTAAAATGCTATCTAATGAGCTATAACAAGGCACGTAACTTGTGAGCAAGTATCACCCTAATGTATAGCAAGTTTACCAAAGCAAACTACACACTTATGGGCTAATGCTATAGAGGGCATGTAAGTCCCTATTCTAAAGGGCTTATGTGCATCAATCAGCACTTACACACGCACTTTATCCATTCACTATTCACAAGTGCGTGTTTAAGTACCACCATGCATATGTTCTGTAAGGGGGTGATGTTTGGGCAGAGCACATGCAGGGCCCAAATCTTTGCACGTATGTTATTAAATACTATGACTTACTTGCATCACTGTGCCGATCTAGGTGCAGGTATTTACGTCTACTCTCAAGTAGCTGTAACTGCTGCAACTAGACTCAGGCACGTCCATATGCCGCTATTCTAGAAAGCAAAGCCCACACATTCTTTATAAAAGAGGCCTCAAATATATGCGTAGCGAGACGCTCGTTCTGCGTGGGAGATTCTAGAATTACCCCCAACGCTTTTCCACCAAAAACATATGCAAACATTTACACCTCCTGCCTGGTACACATAAAATGGTGAAGTTTGTGTTCAAGTTCAAACGCCATGCCGCTCTATCTGCAGGAGTGCCTTTGCTCATCTTGGTGAAAAGTAAGTGTAAAATAGCATTATGTGCATATATTTGCCTGCAAATTAAGGCTATGCGGGCAAGAAGTTCTCATTGTATTTCATTTGCTCCTTGTGGTTTTGGGCAAGCCACTTAACCCTTCATTGCCCATGCTCACTGTAAGTATTAGTGTATGTGTCTCATATCCCCTCGTGTTAAATGCATCCCCCAATTGTGCTGTGACCACTTTGATTGAAGGATAAGGTGGTATACAAAACTGTCTAAATAATAAATAAATAAAATTTGTCTATTTATGTATTTACTTTGTTTATATACCGCTTTATCTTACAGTCAAAGTGGTTTATAGAGAACTCAACATGTGGATATTTTACACTGAACAGAGGTTTAAACATTTAACATTAACATGGAACATTGACATTGAATAACTTTCTAGCTGTGATTGAGAGCCGATCCTCGGGGATGGTTCACAGGCCCAAGGTGTGCACATGGTAGTGTTGCGTGTGCATTGACTTTCAATGTCTGTGTTTGTTAGGTTTGGTCTCCGAAGTGCTCTTTGAAAAGGTGCGTCCTGAGCTTCCTTCGAAAGTCTTTGATTTCTGTTGTTGTTCTTATACCTATAGGGAGTGTGTTACAGATAAATGGAGCATATAACTAGAATGCTGTCTTGCATGCAATTGCGAGCTTTTTGCCTTTAGTGTTGAGACTGTGACTGTATGTTGGGTGTTCGACCTCCTGGTTCGGTTGTTTTGTGTCCTGTGTAGCAGGGACTGAAGGTGGTCCGAGGATAGGTTGTGTGATATTTTGGATATGGTGAGTAGGGCTTGTACTTTATTAGAGTTGTTATCGGTAGCCAGTGCAGATGCTTCAGTATTGGGGGTTTTATGATCTTGCTGCTCTGTGTAGGTAGCATGCGGCTGTATTTTCTGCCATTTGTAGTGGGTGAATGGCGTAGTTTGGTAATCCATGACTATATACTGTCGCAGAAGTCATTTCCCATTTCCAGGTTTTGACACTTGAATTGTTAAAATAAAATTTAAAAAAATATATATTTTCCGGTTTAAGTGTCATCAATAGTGCTCGCTATTTTTCAACACAGTACTGTTTCTCAATTCTTTATTAGTGTGGGCCATTTCTAAATTAAATGGTTGCCAATATTGAGAAATAGTGTGCACTACTAATGACCTAATAACATGAGCAAAAGCCTGACAGTTTTTGGGTGTGGGTGTGGGTGTGTTTCCTATTGTTTCGTTTAAAAAAAACTATGGGCCTGATATTCAAAGACATTTGCCCAGTTTGCAGACCTTCAAACCATGTAAATGCCTGGCAGCGGGATATTCGGCGTCACTAACATCGTAGTGATGCTGAATACCTGCGGTTGCCCCAGTGCTAACTGGTAAGCACTGGGGTGTGCTGCGGGCATTCCGGGGCATCACCCATCTCGAAATGGACAGCGGTGATATGCAGCCTCTGCCGGGTTAGCGACACACGGTGAAAGTCAGGCGCAGGAATCACTGGTTTAACTTTCACCACAAAAGCTAACCGAGTAGCAGCTGAATATTGGCACTGCCTGCTTAGCTTTGCAGCAACCCTGGTAACCCAGATACTCAATGCCTGAGCCTGGATATGGCCCTGGCATTGAATAGCCGGGTTTAAAGTTCAGCACTGGCAGCTCAAGACAATTTGCTGCCTGAGGTGAGAAAAGTGCTGAGGCCCTCCCTCGCTGCCTGGCAATGTAGGGTTGCCAATTGGCTCCAGATACGCCTGGAGTATCTGGGTTTAACCCATTTCATGCAGGGACTTGTAGCCTTGCTTTTCTTATGGAGGGCGAGAGAGAAATCAGAACTACATATCCTTGGTGGGTGCTGGCCAAGCCCGATCTAAAATGACTGGCAATTGCTGCTTCGCACCATCGGTCAGACCCGGGCTCCCCGAATGATCAAAAACATGAAGCATGTCTGCTGCTGAAGGGAGAGGGGCCTGACCAGCGTTGGAACCATGTCCTCCATGTCTGCCTCCTGACGTGCTTGCTCTGCTGTTGGACTTAGTTGAGAATGCTGCAGCCTGTCGGCTCGTGAGTTCCTGCAGCTCCCTCTGCTCTGTTCTTGAGTGCTAGCTTCTTTTTATACCGTGATCGCACCAGCGGCCTGCAGGAAACACGATGGGCCCCTCTTCCTCACTTCTGAAGTTGCATGCATAGCGGCTCCATGCCTTTTGCTGTCAGTGATCTGGCAGGCCTTCCTGAGCCCCCTAATCTCCAGCACCAGTAGAGAAAAAGAGAGAGTGGAGAGCAATGAGCTCCTTCTTCTGTGGCAAATTGCAACCAGATTGAGGGTGGTGACTATACTTCCCTGTAGGTACTCTTTAAGCGCGAGGAAGAGACAAATTGTTTTGGGCCAATCTCCTGATTAATCCATTCTGGTGTACTACAGACTGGTGGAGCCATAGAAATACCTCCAGGCCCTCCTGAGACCAGTGGCCGAGAAGGGATCATATGCAGCTGTTCTGGCTAAATACTCTTATAATGTAGAGTCTGTGCATGCTGAGACTGCAGCTCCTCGATCATCACCAGGAAGTGTGTCATACCCAGCAGATCCTTCTGCCATGTCTTCCCCTGCTATCAAAGCAGATCTGTTGGAGATCTTACAGGAACTCAAACTTCTCTGTATGGACTTCACTAAAGCGGTGAGTGACATTAAAGCTGACATCAAGGCCCTGGACAACAGGGTCACACAAATGAAGATCAACATCGGCGAACAGATTGATGTGACTGTGCTGTTTCAATCCAAAATCCATAAGCTAAAGATGCTTACAAAGGACCTGAGAGAGTGGCACAATGACCTGGAAAATCCCAGTGCCGTAATAACATTAAGATACTGGCAATATCAGAAGTGGCTGGAGACAGGATAGACACAGGAGATCTGGTCCAGCAACTATTTGTTCTGCGTTCCTGGGGCAGTGGAGTCAAACAGCGGAGAGTGCACAGAGGAGATAGCCCCAGAGGTGGTCCTGGCTCCCGCCCATGGCCTATCATTTTATGCTTCCACTCGTTTGAGGATAAAATATGTTTAATGCAGAGAATTAGAGGGAAGCAGTCTGTCTCCTTTCAGGGCCAGCAGGTTCAGATTTTTCAGGACCTCTTCCAATACACTTTGGAACATAAGAACGGTTTCAAATCCCTTACTCCAAGAAAAGGCCATTAAATATCTCTGGGGATTCCTGTTCACACTAATCTTTGAATGGGACAACACCCAGCACAAGATTGTGTGCTCAAGGAATGTCTGGACGTGGTGGAATTCTTGCAACAAGGTAGAAAATGCAGCCCGGGCCGGTCCAAGGACCATCGAGACTGGCAGGCTTATACCCCTAAGAGGAAGTTGGTTGGCAGGAGCAAGGATTTCCAAGAGCGGAAGATGGACACTATAAAACCCCCGTGATGGACTACATTCCAGCTATGCTCCTCTCTCTCTGTCTGCTCATCTGCTCCTATTTTGCACTCTTTCTTGATCTTGACTTCCTTTAACTTAGGGAAGGGGAGCACCTCAGTGTTTATCCAAGGGTTGTGACCCACAGCAACATATTTCTCTGAAGTTTCTTGATTGGAGGTTGAAGGGGGGCGAGGCTGTTCTGATAGTGAGTGATGAGGATACCCTAAGATTATAGCAAGTGTTTTTTCTACCTCGTTGTTTGGATACTGAAATATGGTAGGACTGGAGCACACGGGCCGTTGGCAGGCAATAATTTTCCTTATCATTTGGGGTGACTTAATGGAACAATTTTACTTCCTGTCTGGAGGCTAGGGAGCTGTGGAGGAGGGCTTTGCTCAGTGACTCTCTTCTCTTGCTTGCTATAGCGTGCTTTGGCCATTATTCTGTAGGGTGTGGGTGAGCGAGGAAGGGGCAGTGAAGTTAGGGGGAAGAGAGACCAGCATAATAGTGGGGTTTGGTTTTGCATGGAGCATGATTGCTGCATGCAATATCTGGAGGGAGGGTAGGGTAATTGCTGTTGATCTGGGGAGTTGCCATGATTAAATTAGCCTCTTGGAACATTAGAAGCCTCCATTGTCCCATAAAATGTAAGCAAGTGTTGGAACAATTGCGGAGGGAGAAAGCAGATATTGTTCTTCTGCAGGAGACATCTAGTGGGGCAGGACCATGTATGCCTCAAGTCCAAGTGGTTCTCGCAGACCTATGCATCTAACTTTTCATTCTATTGGAGAGGGGTTCCAATGCTTCTTTCAAAGGATTGCTCCCTCCTGATGCAGACCCAAATCAGAAACCCGGAGGGAAGATTCCTGATCCTAACCAGGTCATTAATTGGGGTCCCGATTACCATTGTTAATGTCTATATCCCTCCCGACAGCACTTTTTTTTCATTCTCTTTTTTTCCTTTCACCTTGTATGATTGTGCTCTGTCCTTTCCTGTCAACCATTGTAGTTCTTTTCCTTTTCCGGCCTCCTTTTTTTGGTATTTTGTACACTGCGTTGATGTTTGAAAAGCAATATATCAAGCAACAAAATAAACAAACAAACATACACAATCTCACCAGAAAGGGGAGGTGGCGGTGGTGGTGTTAGATTTCAATTATGTGTTTAGTACAGACAGAGTGAGAGGAAGTATTGGATTCACCATGGGTTCGAAAACGTTTCATTCCCTGATAAAGCAGTTAGGACTGTTGGATGCTTGGAGGGCCACTCGTAGGAAGAGAGATTATAGCTGTTTCCTCAGCACACATAAGAGCTATTCTAGGATAGATTGGCTCCTTTCACAGAGTCTGTGCTGAATTCTTAGTGCTGCATCCATTGGAACTATGGGGATGTCAGATCATGCCATTCTTGCCATTGTGCTGCAGGAAAAGGAAATAGAGACACCCCCCACCCCCACCCCCCAGACGTGGGATCTGTGCAGAGCTCTTCAAGAAAAAGGAGTTTCTTCAGCTGCTACTGAAGCAATGGCAGGAATATCTATCATTTAATGATGCGACTGACTTCTCAGCCTTCACTCTTCGGGGGGCCACTACGGCTGTCCTTCGGGGCCAACTTATATCTCTCTCTCGAGCTGATTTAAGAAGAGAGCAGTCATGCAGAAGGACAACTTACAGAGGAAGATAGGTGAGTTGGAGAAGCTGCATAGACAGGGTGCAGGGGATTGGATCTGGACGCAGCTTGTGAATAAATGGAGGAGGGGAACTGGTGTCATTGAAAACTGAATCCATTGCCACCACCATACTCCGCACGAGACACCACTTTTATGAACTCGGGAACAAAGCAAGTCACCTACTGCTCTGGCAGCTAAAAAGGTAGAGAGAGAAGAAAAAAGTGCAGATCCTTAGAATCGGTAGCAGGGCCCTAAAATAATCGCTCCTCAAAAATGGCAGAGGCCTTCGCCCAGTTTTACTAGGACTTCTATTACTCCCATCTGGTGACTGATGAGAGAGTGGATTGTGGCAGCAGACCTCCCCCAATTATCTTCAGGCACACAGGAGGCGATTAAACGGCTCTTCACACTAGACGAGGTGTGACATGCTATCTGCAGCCTTAAGCTAGCAAAACTGGGACACAATATGCTCCCTGCTGAGCTCTATAAGACATTGCAGGAGCAATTTGCCTCCAAACTCATTAGGGTCTTTAATGAAATCTTGGCACGGGATCCACTCCTGAAATCCTTCTACAAAGCCTCGATTACCATGATACCTAAAGACGGTAAGGTTGTGCTCTTCTACAGCAACTACAGGCCCATATCTCTCCTGAATATTGACTATAAGCTCTTTATGAAAGATCCTATGTGCACGCCTTGAATCCTGTTTGCAGGGACTTATTCACTGGATCAGACGGGATTTATTAAATATAGATATGGCTTTGAGAATGTCCAGTGGCTATTGGATGTGATGCATGGCATATGTGGGAGTGAAGACCCGCATGTAGTCCTCTCCCTCAATGCAGAGAAGGCATTTAATAAAGTCAAATGGCAATATCTGTTTGAGGTGCTTAAACAATTTGGCTTTGGAACAAATCTGTGTAATTGGATTACAGCTATGTATGCAAGCCTAGTGACTATGGTGCTAGTTAATGGCTTTCACTAGAAAAGCTTCCACCTGGAACAAGGAAGAAGGCAAGGGTGCCCACTCTTGCTGCTGCTATTCACCTTAGCCATTGAACCATTTGTGCGGCATGTTCGGAGCAAAGTGGATGAGATGGGCATAAAATTAGGTGGGAAAATGCACTATCTCCCTGTATGCTGACAATACCGTGATTCGCCTTCGAGACCCGACGGTTACAATACCCACAGTGGGTGATTCTCATAGATCAGTTTTCCCATGTCTCTGGTTTCTCCATTAACAGGCAGAAATCTGCTCTCCTTCCCTGTCTTACAGAGTCTGGAGAAAGGACTGGAGCGATCCTGGGGGATTTTCAAGTGGTTGGTCAATTTAAGTACCTGGGAGTCTGAGTGCCTAAGCTACTAAATTATACCGAGTGAATTATCAAGTGTTGTCTGCTGAGTTGACTAGGGACCTATATGATTGGAAGCACTGTACTGTTTTGTGGCTGGTCCTACTGAAAATCCTGTTCTTATTTATGCAGCTGCCTATCCAAGTGCCCAGGAGCTTTTTTCAAAGGGATGAAAAGCATGATTTTGTCATTTGTGTGGTAGGGGAAGAGGCCTCGTGTAGCCTGCACCATGCTGGTAGTGCCTAAGGAGCACAGAGGATTGGGCTTTCTAGACCTAGTACGATACTATTGGTGCTCGTATCTTCATGCAGTACATTTTTGTTATACGGACTCAAGGCTGGATTGGATCTGTATGGAAGAAGCCTGGATGACCCGATCCCTCTCCGAGTGGTACTGTTCTTAAAAGAGCCTGCTGAGATCCACAGAGTGTTATCATACCTGTTTTTAGGGCCCTTATGGAGAGTGTGGCACTCAGTCATGACCACTGTTCCCTCTAAGCTGTGCGCGTGTGCACGTGCACACACCTCACCGAGTGAGCGCACATACTTTACAACAGAGTGCACAAAAATTATGGTTCTGATTCTGATAGAAAACACAGACATCTTAAAATTTAAAAGTTGTTGTGTATTTATGGTTTTCACAAGTTCTACAATATTTTCTAGTGCAATCAATGTGGTGTACATACTGTATTCTGACATGTAGTCAAATTTTAAAGTATATAACTCCAAGTGTCGTTATGTGGCGCACAAAAATTTAACCTTCCTTCAAAAGCTGCACAGCTGATATTTTATGCGCACACAGCCTACAGAAAATTAGAGGGAACATTGCTCATGACATAACAGCATGGCTCGACATATACCCCAGTTTTGGCTTTTGCCTTTGCTCAAGGATCTAGGGCTGGGGAAACCAGGGTTTGGAAAGGCCCCATCGAATAGGGTGACGGGGAAGTGCTGAACAAGGTGGGTATTTGAATAGGGTAATGGGAGATGCTTGACACAGGGGGAGTAAGAAAACAATGGAGATAAAAGACATGAGAGAGAAAGGAGACAGAGGGGAGATTCTGGACATGTGAGGAGGAGAAAGACAGAGGAAAAATGATAGACATGGTAGAGTAGAGCAATAAAGGGGAGATGCTGGACACAGGGAGGACTAGGGAGACAGAGACAGTTCTGGATAGATTGTTGAGGGGAGAGAAGATGCTGGATGGAAAGGGGGCATGGAATGAGACATGGAACGCTATAGGTAGGTGCAGTAAAATTAGGGAGATTGAAGACCAGATAGTAAGAGAAAATGAAATCTGAGTGGATAGAGGCAGAGGGTGTACAGAAAAATAAATGGAAGAAAGTAGAAAGGAGATTGATGTAGGGGAGGAAGTGAAGAAGAGAGGTGGAAAGATAACAATGACTAATGGACAGGAGACCATGGACAAAGAGTGAAGAGATGACAGAGGAAAGCAGATCCAAGCGACTGACCCCAACACTATTAGAAAAGTAAAACTACCAGACAACAAAGATAGAAAAAAACCCATTTCATTATTCATTTAGGGGGGGGGGGGTCATTTTGGAAGCCCTATTTGTGCTTTGGATGTCCAAAAACAGGCATAGAGACATCCAAAGCAAGGAGATATTTCCAGAGACATTTTAGCTCAACCACACCCAAGAGAGACTCAAATACTTATCAACATGGCTTTGAGCACACCAAAGTAACCCACAGCTTTGGACCATTCGCATCAGTCTCTTAGGACCTACTCAACCATATATTTACGATGCTCAATACTACAACGTCCCCATATGACCCATGACTCATGGATAAAGATGACAAGAAATGAATTAACACCCACCATGCTCAAAATACTAAACCTTCCACTTTCTCAGGGATTCATCCCCACCAACCTAAAGACTGTATCCAGACATATTCTAAAAAACTCCTCTGCTTGCATCAACCTACCCAGCTCTTACAGACCCATTTCCAGTATTCCCTTCCTAGCAAAAATAACTGAAAAAAATTCAAATATAGCTACAGGAATTCATAGACTCCTTTACCCCTCTAGATTTGCAACAACATGGCTTCAGATCTTATCATGGTGTTGAAACCTTGCTCCTATCACTAATCAATACCTTCCTCCTCGGACTCACAGGTTGGACATAGCATCCGTCTATGATTCAATAAATCACACCCAATTACTAGATAGACTGGAGTCTTTAGACACCCCTCTAGCTTGGTTTCAGCCAAGCCTAAAAAACACCAACAGCAAATGAAAATAGGCAACAAGACCTCCAAACCGTTCATGCAGCCTCAAAGCATTTCTCAAGGATCTGCCCTCCCAGCCTTACTCTACATCTTACTTCAACATCCAACCAATATGCCAAATCATATGAAAACATAAAATCCACTTCCATAAATATGTTGATGATCTGATCCTATATGCTGCCTTCGACATCAGCAACCCAGAACACACCACAATACAAGCTTGTTTCAAGGCACTAGTAAAATGGCTGGACAACCACAACCTATCAATTATAGCAAGTCAGAAATACTCATCGTATCCAGAGACTCATCCTACACTCTCCCCTCCCCCCCCCAGAATGACTAAAGGTCAACGAAGTGCTACTTCCAGTAAGGTCAGAGGTTAAATATTTAGGGATCACTCTAGATCACAAGCTATCCTTTCAAGCACACATCAAGAGAACAATGAACTCTGTATACCATAAAATGAGGATCTTGCACTATCTCCGCCCACTACTAGATCCTAATCACTTCCGTACTATATGCCAGGCCTTAAACACTCCACACCTGGATTATTATAACTCAGTCCTACAGAGCCTCCCAAACCTAGCCCTCAAGCCTCTGCAAACCACACAGAATACAGCAGCCAGACTCATCACCAAAACATCACGATACGATCATATCACACCAGTACTCAAGAGCCTACACTGGTTCCCAATAAAAGCGAGAATAAAATGCAAAGCAATCATGACCACCTTCAAAACGATACACAATCTTATTTGCAGCTTGCCTACAACTACTCATTCAGAAGAACCAAGTCACAAGACTATGACAACACCACCTAAATCTTAATATCCCTCCTCAAAAAACAAAAAGTTCTCAAACAATATGCCAAAGGACATTCTCATACTATGGCCCTACATTATGGAACTCACTGCCAACTACACTACAGACCAACCAGGACCAAACTGACTTCTGGAAAAAAGTTGAAAATGCATCTTTTTGAAGACATCTTTGGACCCGTCAGAAAGATCCACCACCCAACACTTTTACCATACATAACTTATTTACATGCAAGAGGTAGATACGTATGTAATGTCCCCTACCACTACTCCCACTACTGTGATTTAATTTGTACACCCTTATTTACGCCTATAAACCAATGTAAATATGTTCATGTTACTATATGTTTCATGTTACCACACTCACTCGTTCAATGTACTGTACTTTAGTTGAGTTAGATGTAAATCGCTGATACCACGAAAAGCGGTATAGAAGAACTGCTAAATAAAATGAAAAATAAAATGTTCCCAGCATGAGGACATCCAAGTCTGAAGGGGAGTATGGTGGAGGCATGGCAGGGGTGCTCCAAGGAACCTGGACATCACCACATGATCTCAAAAATGTCATGGATATCTGGCGTCACATCTATGGACTGGAGAGAGGCTCATGTGGTGCCTTTACACAAAAGTGGAAGTAAGGATGTGGTTGAAAACTACAGGCCGGTTAGTTTAACTTCGGTGGTGAGTAAATTATTGGAAACCCTGCTGAAAGAGAAAATAGTGAGGTTTCTGGAGTCCAGCGGATTACAGGATCCGAGGCAGCATGGATTCACATTCACAAACCACATTCAACTCACACTCAGGGGCAGGTGGACGGAGAGGAGGCTTTAGCAGGAGCAAGCCTCAGAGGAACCTGGCCACCAGGGGGTGAACCAACAAAGAGTGCCCCTCCACCAATGAATGGTGGGCTGCCAGAGCAGAAAGGTGTACCTTAACCAAATTGGACTTAAGACCCTGATTAGACAAGTGCAGCAGGTACTGAAGCACCACTGGCACAGGACAGGAGAAGGGGTTTTCCTGGCGCTGATCACACCACAGGGAGATCCTCCTCCATTTCAGGGCATAGGTCTGTCGGGTGGATTGCTTCCTTTAAGCTAAGACAACCTCTTCGACTTCCTGAGGCAAGCCCCAGGGAGCCAGCACTACCCTTGCAGCTTCCAGGCCATCAAATTGAGATATTTGAGATTGGGGTGCAGAAGGGATCCCTGATCCTGAGAAAGAAGATTGGGCTGAAACCCCAGAGGAAGAGGGGTGTCCAATGCCAGTTGTAACAGGAGGGGAAACCAGGGTTGCCTGGGCCATCTGGGGGCCACCAGGATGACCAAGGCCCTGTCCTTCAGAATCTTGAACGAGCCACCAGGGGCGTGGGAGGGAACGCATGCAGTAGGCCCTGGGACCAGGCGATCAGGAAGGCATCCGCCGCCAATCTTTTGGGATGCGGTTGCCTGGAGCAGAACAGGGGCAGCTGCCGGTTCAGGGGACTGGCAAAGAGGTCGATAGACGGAAGTCCCCACCTCATAAAAATGGTCTGGACCACTAAGGGGTGCAGTTGCCACTCGTGAGGTTGTAGAACCCTGCTCAATCTGTCTGCCAGAAAGTTTTCCTGGCCAGGAAGATAGACAGCCCTCAGCAGCATGCTGTGTTGAAGGGCAAAGGAGCAGAGGGCCTGAGTCTCGACACAGGAGCCTTGACCCTGTGCCCCCCTGCTTGTTGACATAAAACATTGCCACTTGGTTGTCGGTCTGCACCAAGACAGCCTGGTGGGTCAGAGTATGGGTGAAGGCCTTGAGGGCTAAACATATTGCCCTGACTTCTAGCAGGTTGATCTGCTGAGTGGCCTCCCATGGGGACCACAGGCCCTGTGTGCATTTGTCCAGGCAATGTGCACCCCAGCCCTGCAAGGAGGCATCGGTTGTGAGTACCACTGTGGGAATAGGTACCTGAAAAGGAATCCCCTGTAGCAGGTTGGGGGAGTGTAGCCACCACTGCAGGGAATTCAGTAAGGGTTTGGACACCCTTACTTTGTCTCTGAGGTTTCCTGTGGCCTGCCTCCATTGAGTTCTGAGACACCACTGTGCAGGCCGCATATGCAGGCGAGCATTGGGGGTCACATGCACTGTCGATGCCATATGGCCTAGGAGCCGTAGGCAAAGCCTGGCGGAAACCAAGGGTCTGCTTATGAACTGGTTGGCCAAGCTTATCAGCCTTTCCGCCCTGTCCTCTGGCAAGTAAGCCTTCACTTGTAGGGAGTCCAACCTTGCCCCTATGAACTCCAGGGTCTGGGAGGGGAGCAAAGTGGACTTTGCAGAGTTTATGTCAAAGCCCAGTTGCTGAAGAAGAGAGACAGTACGGAGGATGGCTTGCCTGGCCTCCTGGAGAGTCTGACCCCTGATGAGCTAGTCATCCAGGTAGGGGAAGACAAATATACCCTGGTTTCTCAAGTATGCCGCTACCACAGCTAGGCACTTTGTGAAAACTCGTGGGGCGGAGGTTAGGCCAAAGGGAAGTACCCTGTACTGAAAATGGCTGCCTGCCACCACGAACCTGAGGTACTTTCTGTGGTCTGGATGAATGAGGATGTGAGTGTACGCATCCTTTAGATCCAAGGAGCATAGCCAATCTCCCTGCTGGAGGTAGGGCAGTAGTGTTCCAAGAGTTAGCATCTTGAACTTCTCTTTTTCGAAGAACTTGTTGAGATTTCTCAGGTCCAGAATGGGCCGGAGACCGCCAATCTGCTTTGGCACAAGAAAGTACCGAGAGTAGAAGCCCTGTCCCCACAGATTTGGAGGTACAGGCTCTACTGCCCTGTCCTGAAGCAGACCTAGCAGTTCCTGGAGAAGGAGTTTCTGATGCAGAGGAGGCCGTGGAGGCTCCCCAGGGAAGTAGGTAGGGGGTACCTGATTGAAATGGAGCAGATAGCCCTGTTGGACTATGCTCAGTACCCAAGCATCCCTTGTGATGCGTGGCCACTGGTGGGCAAACAGGACCAAGCGACCCCCTGTGCTGAGGTGGGCCAGCAGGGGTGGAGAGGCTATGCAGAGGGAGTCAAAAAACCCCTCCCTGCTGAGTAGGAGCAGGAGCTGGAGGCTTGGGGGCTTTCTGCCTATGGGGCCCATGTCCCTGCCCATTGGCCTGCAGACCCTGCTGGGGAGGCCTGATAATGAGGGAAAGGTTTGTAGGCAGGCACCTTCCTCGGGTAAAAGGCCTTTTTCCCCCGAGCCCTTCTTCTTATGAGAAGGGGCAGAAGTTTTCCTAGACAATCTTGTCCTCGTTAGAGTCTCAGTCTCGAGCTCAGCGGCCTTTTCGTCCATGGGCTTGCCGAAGAGGTTTTCACCCCGGCATGGGACATCGACCAACTTGTCCTGCACCCACGGCTCGAGGTCCGATGACTGTAGCCATGCCTGCCATCGAGCAGCGATGCCGGCCGCTGCTACGCGGGCCGAAGCCTCAAAGCCATCGTAGGCCGCCCGGGAGATGAATTTAGAACATTCCCAGACCCCCGAGGACAAGGATTGGAACCACTGCAAAGGTTCCCCGGAGAGACCAGCCGAGAAACCAGCTACCTCTTTAGCCAGGTCCCGCAAGTACATGCCCATGTACAGCTGGTAGGCTTGGACACGGCAAGCAAGCATCGAGCCCTGGAAGCACTTTCTGCTGATGGCATCTAGGCTTCAGGCCTCCCTGCCGGGGGCACCGCAGAGTGCATCTTCTGGCTCTTCAGACGATGCATGGCCGATTCCACAACCATAGAATGGTGCGGCAGCTGCGCCTTCTGAAAACCAGGGCTCTTCCAGACTCGATACATGGAATCGATCCGCTTGCTCAAAACCGGCGCTGAGGCCGGTGCCTCCCACATTCGGAAGAGGAGCCGTGCCAGCATCAGAGGAACCGGCACAGTAAAGGCCTCCTTCGGGGGAGAGTCATACTGGAGGGCATCGAGCTCTTCGGCTCAAGGCTCCTCCTCGGGGTCGGCAGGAACATTCAAGGCCTTGGCCATGTCCTTAATGAACTCCGAGAACCGGGTATCCTCTGGAGGGGACCTACTCCGGGGTTCGGACTGCGGCGAGTCCAAAGGGACACACCGAGTCCGAAAAGTATCGGGGGACTCCTCATCCTCCGTCTCCCATGCAGACTCATCTGAAGAAGAGTCGAGGGGCTCCGACCGCGCGGGTTCCAGCAACACCTGCCCCGATGCTGGGCCATCGGCGTCAACGCCCTCGGTCCCGAACGGGAGGTCGAGAGAGACCATGACCGAGACCGGACTCGGGCCTTCATGGCTTCGTGAATCGGCTCTGTCTCCGGGGTTGACTTAAACGTAGACGTCCCGGTGGTCAGGGCAGATGTACCAGTCAGGCTGGCCATTAGCACCCGCTGCTGATCCATGAAGGCAGGCAGACAATCTGCACTCCAAGGATGTCAGCCTGAGTCCAAGCTCAGGAGACTCAGCAGCCACTGACTCGGGCCCCGGCAGACGTCGGCTCCCTAGGAGGAGAGTCCGAGGACAACAGGACTTGCGTGCTCAACAGACTCCGGCTCTACACGGCATACCTTAGTTGGCTTCTCCAGCTCCAAAGGCCCGGGGTGGCGGTCAGGGGTCCGAGATCTGGCCTTCGAGGAACCAGAAGCTTCCTCCGATGCCGCCCTCACGAGCTTTCTCTTCCTCTTATGCTCCCGACTGGGGGACCCCCTTTCAGAGGAACCCCGACAAAGCTCGGGTCCGACTCCTGAGACATTGAGGCCTCTGACGAGGTCCGGGCCCGTCCGGAGGCCGAGTCCGAGAAAATCCTCTCCTTCTGATGCTGCCGGCTCCTGAGTGCCTTGGTGGACATTTTTCCACATGGGACCCAGACCTTGGGATCATGGTCAGGCCCGAAGCAGCCCAGGCAGCAGTTGTGTGTGTCGGTAAGAGACATGAGTTTCTTACACCGATCACACTTCTTAAAACCACTGGAGGCCATCGGGGGAAAAAGGGCCCCCGCGAGGTCAAAGGACCGGCCCTCCAGGGAAAAGAAAAAAAGAGCGCGAACGCGTGCCACGAAGGGCAAAAAAAAACAAAAAATAGAGACCGGGTCGATACCGGCGTATCGAACCCAGGCAGGAAGGGGAACCGGCGTGAACCGGACAAAAAGAGGCGCGAGAATCGCAGAAAAAAATCCAAATTTTTCCAGGTGACAAGTACAGATGTCCGCTGGGCTCCACGGAAAAAGAAAGACTGAGCAAGATGGCACCTTTGGGCGGGAAGGGGACCACGCATGCGTGGGTGTATTCCCAAAGGCTTTCTTAGAAAGCTGGGGAAATGCTCCGCATGGGGGCTCCATCGATGTTGATGTCACCCACATGTAAGGACTGACTTCCTGCTTGGTCCTGGAGAAAATATGTTCCCAGGTTATAGAATATTTCTTTAACTTTGCAATGATGTTTATATGCAACAAAAATTGGAGCAGTTTAATTATGTAGCCTGGAAATCTAATATAAAAACACTGACTCCTGTCACTAAACACTGGATCAGTAGGGCATTTAATGTAAATATATATTCTGCAAAAGACAAAGGAGATGCAAGGTGATCACACACCTAGGAGCAAAAACATAAAGGGAGAACCATGATGCAGTTTATAACACCAAAATAAAATTCCTGTAACTTTATTTTGGTGTTTTAAACTGTAATAGGGTTCTTGCTTTTTGTTTTTGAACATATATTTTGCATCCAAAGAAACCCCTCTCCCAACAATGGTTGCAGAGCAGAAATAGGGTGTTTCTCGCAGAATTCAACATACCAAAAGTTTCTGATTCTGATTTCACCTCGGTAATAGCAAACCTTCATGAGCACTGAGCATATTGTGAAATACTAAACCCTACAAACAATACTCAGGACATATAGAGGAAATCTGCCATACCATAATAGCATCAGCTTCCAAAATTCGAACGAGGTGCCTATCCAGAAAAGAACAGCGGGCCCCCATATACCTGCCCGGAAACCAAACAAGCCAGATGAATACCAATCTCTACACAGAAGCTCCAGGCTAACAGAACACATAGCCTCAGTCACACATGCAGAACACAGATACTGTATATTCCCTACTTTGTGAGAATCTATTACCACAAACTAAAAATATGGGGGGCGACAGAGAGATTCAAATCTATTTAGGTGATTTTCAGACACAGTTAGTACCGCTTACTATCCCTGGATGCCATCACTAAACTTCCCGATGCTAGCCGACTAGTGCAGAGGGTTCCAGGGGTACAGCAGAGGCACTAGCCGGTTATTCTAAAGTGCCAAAAGTTAAGCCCCTGAAAGGCTCACCTAAATTTTGCTGCTTTAGCTAAATGGCTAATGACTGAATATCCCTGCAAACTGATTAGCTAACATGCTATCCAGCCAACACGGATATTCAATTCCAGTGGGCAGGTATGGCGTCCACATTGAATATCCAGGTTCAGAGTTCACTGGCGATGACTAGCCACTTTCTCAGCATTAGCCACTGCCACGGAATATCTCCTCTCCCCCCCCCCCCCGGCCATACTGTATGCAAATAAAAATTAAAGTGAAACCCCAAGAAGCCAGACTGAATCAGTGGCATAGCCAGGACTGATATTTTGGTGAGGCTTGGGAATAACAGGTGGGCACAAAGCAGTGCAAATGCTGACTGCTCCCAATTAGTCTCATATTCAACTATTCTGCTGCTGCTGCTGACTGGGTGGGCATGATGCCATGGCCCACCCAGATCTACCCTTGGCTACACTCCCGCATGCAGTACAGCACCAAGGAAGTAGAAGGAGCTGCATATGTCCCTGTACTGTGCAACTACTAGTAAAAAAGACTCTCTGAAATGGTGCTCATTCAGAATATATCCATCTTCAAAACAAGAGACGTATTCAAAACCACATATAAAAGAAAATGCCGCACATTACCGGAATCACAGACACTGTCCTGTCTTGGTTCCAGTCATTTCTCCAGGACTGTACTTTTACAGTTTCCTTTCATACTTCTAAGTCTCGAGAATATCCTCTGATGTGTGGGGTACCGCAAGGCTTTATTCTTTCTCCCTTCTCCCATATTGTTCAATTTGTATATCCACCCATTAGCACTCCTAATACAATCCTCGGGCATCATATTTTTCTTTTTTTTGGCAGAGGACATCCAACAATTGCTTTCAACAAACCCTTCAAAGCCATATTTAACAGTTCTAAATACTTGTCTTGGCTCAGTACTGGACTGATTTACCCAGATTTTGTTGAAGCTGAAGCTCATCAAGACACAGGCGATGTGGGTTACTGATCAGGATCAACCCATATTGCTTACGTCCACTATTTGTGGGCAATCAATCTCACTGATGCCCTGCTTGAAAGTCCTGGACTGTAAATTAGACCCCAGATTGATTTTAACACCCAGATAGATGTTTTGAAAGCTTGTTTCTATTCATTACATTATTAGTTGTCTTGACTACTGCAATTCATTGTATTGCACATTACCACATTCAATCATCACTCCAGTGTCTTCAAACAATCCAACCAATGACAGCAGATTCAACCACATTACACCGCATCTAAAGGACCAACACTGGTTACCAATTTTTTATAGGATTCAGCATAAAATTCTTACTTTAGCGCACAAAGCTTTTTATGTAGGACTTCCATGTTATTTCTCCGATCTCCTAATACCATTATTTTCCATCTAGAACCCTTCGTTCCCTGCAGCAAAATAGACTGGTATGATCAGCTAATTGCAGGATAAATTTAGATATCACCCCTCAAGATGCCTTCTATTTAGTGTCAGCCTTATGAAACTCTGTCAGGCTAGAGACATTATATGCCAGGTTAAGACGGCATTATAAACCTATTCGTTTGAGCAAGCATTTATGAACCCTTAAGGTCAGTGCAGTAGCTCGGGAGGATTGTGATTCAAAGGCAGAATTGCACACACCTTCTATCCTCTTTTTTCAGGACTCTATTCCGAATTGATAATGTAACTTTTATGTTATATTGTATGAAGTATAAACCGCTTTGCAGTTGTCTATGAAAGGTAGTATAGCAAATGTAAATAAACCTAAAACCTAGCGTACAGTGGGATGGGGCTGGGTGGGTCAGGGGTCGAACGGAGGTGTTGATGATAATTCACACTTAGTGAGGATGTTAGTAGCTTGCACTTTAAGTGCTTGCTGCTCTTAGCTTGAGTGCACTTAATCCCACCTCAGTGGGTGGCATTATGCGTCCGCATTTTGGCATACATAGTGCTGCATATTTGCGTCATGCTAACTGCAGAGAGATGAAAGTCCATGCCCCTGAACAGAGTGTGGGCCTCCTGCACTGGCAACATGGACTTTAGTAAACGTGCCTGTTAAGAGGGAAAATCTTGCGTTAATTTATCCCAGTGCACATTGCCTCATAATAAGATGCAAAACATGCAAATGCATGCAGAACACCTCATTATGATGAGCACCTTTACCTCAGGTTCCCCTGTAAATGTTTAATTATGTTGAATGGGGTTTGGCTGGCTGCCAAAGCCAGCATTCAAGGTTTAAGGGAAAGAAAAGCTTTCCTTCTCACTTGGGTCACCCTGGAGACACCTGGAAATATTTGTATTCTTGCACCACAAAAGAGGGAATCTTTAAACTTAGCTTTAATTTGGAAAAATTATTTTTTGTTGGAGTCATTAAGAAGAGAAACCACCACGTTGGTTCTCATATTAATGACATCCTGGGAATCCTCTAAAAACGCAGAAAGACTCAAATCAGATTTAGTCACCAAGACATGTTCCCTCTCTTTCAGATCCTTCTCAGTTGGAAAAGCTTCCGATGGGAAGACCACCGCTCCTCTGGTCTAGACAGTTTGAGGGTTGATAACAGCATAAGGGTTGGTTTTAACGCTGGAGTGAATGTTTTTGCAGCTTTTGGTGTGGCATTGTTTTGTTATTTATTTTCCTTGATTATTATCTTTTGGTTTGTGTTCCCCATGATGTGGGCTTATATTTCTTTGTTACCTTTTGGAATAGGTTATTTTTTTGTTTTGTATTCCTTGATCTAGAATTTGTTTCCTATGTTCTTGTTTGAACTGTAATGTTATAAATGCAATAAAAAAAAATTTAAAAAATCAGGATCCATCCAAAGAGATCCATGGTACAGACCCTACCACCCCCAAAGACATATTGGAATCCCTCCTGAAGACCTCCTGAGACCCCAAAATACAACCTAAGTCTACTTTAAAATCTCCCTGGTGATCTAGAGCAACCAAGACAGAAGCAATCCCCACCTGCCTCTGTCCAAGTCAGTGCCAAGTTCAAAATGGCATCTGAGACCCCTAGCTATATTCACAAGGTACTACTGCTGAACCAACTGTGTTGCTCCTTTACTGTGGGAATCACTAATTTGCAGTACTAAGTTACCACAAGTTAGTAACTGCTATGGTAAATTAAGCTGCAGTAAAGTGCAAGATTTTATCTCAGCTCAGTAATTAGCCCCCTCGATGACAAAGCGTGGGATAGAAAATGGTTTGTGGATTTATGATAAAATCTGTTTTAATTTCTCTAAAATGCAAAAATTAGTTATTAGCTCGTTTAAAAAGTCCAAAGGTCTGTTGCTCTAGTTTAATGTAGTTCTTACAGCCCTAGAACAATCAAATGAAGTTATTAGATACGGTAGATTCTAAGGGGCATGTTTACTATGCAAAAATGCGAAATGAAAAAGTCTTTAAGTACATTCGTAGCAAAAAGCCTGTGAGAGTCAATTGGACCGTTAGATGATAGAGGGGTAAAAGGGGCAGTAAGAGGAGACAAGGCTATAGCGGAGAGACTGAATGAATTCTTTGCTTCGGTCTTTACTGAGGAAGATGTAGGGATGTTACCCAAGACTGAAGTGGTATTTAAAGGTGATACTGCAGAGGAATTGAGAGAAATATCGCTACACCGGGAAGATGTATTATAACTATTTGATAAACTGAATAGTAGCAAATCACCTGGATCGGATGGTTTACATCCAAGGGTGTTGAAAGAACTGAAATATGAGATTGCAGACCTGCTATTAGTAATCTGTGAACTTTCATTAAAATCATCTGTAATACATTGGCGATTCTCCAATCTTCAGGTAACGCCAATTTTTAAAAAGGGTTCCAGGGGTGATCCGGGAAACTACAGACCAGTGAGCCTGACGTCAGTACCGGGAAAAATAGCAGAAACCATCAAAAGAACAAAATTACTCAGCATGTAGATAGTCATGGCCTAATGGGAGAGAGCCAACATGGCTCTAGACAAGGAAGATCTTGTCTTACTAATCTGTTATGTTTTTTTGAAGGTGTGAATAAACAGGTAGACAAAGGTGAGTCAGTTGATATAGTGTATCTGGACTTTCAGAAAGTCTTTGACAAGGTCCCTCAGAGACTTCTGGCAAAGCTAAAAAGTCATGGGATAGGAGGCAGTGTACTACTGTGGATAGGGAACTGGTTAAAAGATAGAAAGCAGAGGGTAGGGCTAAATGGCCAATTTTCCTAATGGAAAAATGTGAATAGTGGAGTATCCCAGGGATCTGTACTGGGTCCACTGCTTTTTGACATTCATAAATGACTTGGAAAAGGGAATAACTAGTGAGGTTATCAAATTTGCAGATGACACAAAACTGTTTAAAGCTGTTAAAACCCAAGGGGATTGTGGAAAACTGCAGGAGGATCTGGATAAATTGGAAGACTGGGCATTCAAATGGCAGATGAAATTTAATGTGCACAAGTGCAAAATTATGCACCTAGGAAAGAACAACCCACACTATGGTTACACAATGCAAGGCTCCACATTTAGAACCACCACCACCCAGGAAAAAGATTTGGTGTCATCGTGGATAATATGTCAAAACCCTCCGCCCAGTGTGCAGCGGCGGCCAAGAAAGTAAATAGAATGCTAGGTATCATAAGGAAAGGAATGGAAAATAAAACAAAGGATATTATAATGCCTCTGTATCGTTCCATGGTATGACCTCACCTTGAATATTGTGTGCAATTCTGGTCGCCGTATCTTAAAAAGGATATAGCGTTATTAGAAAAGGTAAAAAAGAACAGCCACCAAAATGGTAAAGGGGATGGTAGGCTACTCCTATGAAGAGAGGCTACAAAGGTTAGGGCTCTTCAACCTGGAAAACTGACGGCTGAGGGGAGATATGATAGAGGTCTATTAATTAATGTGTGGAGTGGAACAGGTAAACATAGATCGATTGTTTACGCTATCAGAATATAGAAAGACTAGGGGACATGTAATGAAGCTACAGGGTAAACTATTTAAGACAAATAAGAGAAAATATTTTTTCACTCAACGTGTAATCAAACTCTGGAATTTGTTACCGGAGGATGTAGTAAAGGCTGTTAGTTTAGCTGGGTTTAAAAAAGGTTTGGACAAGTTCCTGGAGGAAAGGTCCATAAACCATTATTAAAAGAGGGACCAAGGATATCAATGCTTCACCCAATACAAGCATTGTGGAACCTGTGTCTCTTGGGGATACTGCTAGGTACGTATGACCTAGATTGGCCACTGTTGGAAACAGGATACTGGGCTTGATGGACCTTCGTCTGACCCAGTATGGCATATCTTATATTGGGCTGTTATTAAATGGAAACTAGTTATAAACAACATTTTCTAACCGTTAGCCCAGCTTAGTAAAAATGCCCCTAAAGTTCTTTTGCCTAAGTTTAATTTATTGTATTTACTTTATTTATTTGAAATTCCTGTTGTTGTTGTTAAGTGCCGTCGAGTCAGAGTCGACTCATGGCGACCCTCTGGATAGCTATCCTAAATTGTGTTCGGTCTTCAGTCAGGCGGCTCATTGTTGACAGACTGGTACCCGTAGCTGATGTTATTGTATCGATCCATCTCATTATATAAGAACATAAGATATGCCATACTGGGTCAGACCAAGGTACATCAAACCCAGTATCCTGTTTCCAACAGTGGCCAATCTAGGTCATACGTACCTAGCAGTTTCATTGCTGGCCTTCCTCTTTTGCGTTGACCTTCTACCTTGCCAAGCATGATGTCTTTCTCTAATGATCTCTCTCTTCGCATGATGTGTCCAAAGTATGAAAGTCGAAGTCTTGTCATCTGAGCTTCTAAAGAATGCTTAGGTTTGATCTCTAGTACCGACTGGTTTGTTCTTCGGGCAGTCCATGGTATACACAGTATTCGCCGCCAGCACCATAATTCAAAGGCATCAATTTTCTTCCTGTCTGTCTTTTTCACTGTCCAGCTTTCACAGCCATATGATGTTATTGAAAATACCATGGCTTGAACAAGTCAAATCTTTCTATGGAGAGAGACATCTCTGCTCTTGAGAATCTTATCTAGGTCTTTCATAGCCATTCTGCCAAGAGCAATGCGTCATCTGATGTCTTGACTGCTTGTTGCTTCTTTATTGATAGTTGATCCAAGTAGGTTAAAGTTGTTCACAATTTCAATTTTTTCTCCTTCAACGATGAACCTGTTGATTATGCCAGTTGTCATGATCTTTGTCTTCTTTACATTAAGGTGCAGGCCCATTTTGAGACTATGTTCTTTGATTGTGAGAAGCAAATGTTTCAGATCATCTTCACTCTCAGCCAGTAATGTAGTATCATCAGCACAGCGAAGGCTGTTGATGAGTCTTCCACCAATCTTCACACCTCTGTTGTATTCATACAATCCTGCTTCTCTGATGATTTGTTCTGCATATAAATTAAACAGGTAGGGGGAAAGTATGCAGCCTTGTCTTACACCTTTGCTTATTTTAAACCATTCTGTTTCTCCTTGTTCCGTTTGAACTGTTGCTTCTTGATCAATGTACAGATTGCGCAAGAGAACGATCAGGTGTTCTGGTATACCCATGCTTCTTAATGTGGCCCAGAGTTTCTCATGGTTTACACAGTCAAAAGCCTTGCTATAGTCGATAAAGCACAAATAGATATCCTTTTGGTATTCTTTAGTCTTTTCAAGGATCCATCTCACATCCGCAATGATGTCTCTCATTCCTCGCCCTTTCCTGAATCCTGCTTGCACTTCAGGTAGTTCTTGTTCCAGGTATGGTTGTAGTCTCTTTTGACTAATCTTCAGTAATATAGGCAATATAACAGAGATTGCAGTGTGGGATCAGAGTGATTGTGCGATAATTTCCACAGTCAGTTGGATCACCTTTCTTTAGTATTGGTATAAACACAGATCTTTTCCAGTCAGTTGGCCATGATGTTGTCTTCCATATTTCTTGGCAGAGCCTTGTAAGTATGGTAACAGCCGCATCAGATTGCTGCAATACTTCTATGGGAATGCTATCAATGCCTGGTGCTTTGTTCTTTGATAAGGCTTTCAATGCTGCTTCAACTTCTTCTTTCATCACCAATGGTTCCCGATCATAAGGTACAGGTTGAAACGGCTTTTGTTCCACTTGATCTTTATCATATAAAAACTCTGTATATTCCTTCCACCTTTTTTTGATCTTCTCAGCATCATTCAACATAGAACCTTGAGCATCTTGTAACATTCCAATTTGAGGCTGGAACTTTTTCTTTTACTCTCGTAGCTTTAGGAAAGCCGATCTTGTTCTTCCTCTTATATACTGAAATTATATATATTATATATTGAAATTCTTATATATTGCCTATGTGTCACATCAGACAATAGAAGCAGTTAACAATAATTCACCACCATGTTACAATAAATTCTATTTGCCTTCTTGTTGCCGTTGCACATTGGATGGAGGGTTTCAACATGTTATCCATGATTTCATCTAAGGGGCTTGTTTACAAAGCTGCGGTAGTGGTTCGCGATCGCGATCGCAGCCGCGGCCCCATTGAAATCAATGGGGCCGCGGCTCCGATTACGATCGCAAACCGCTACCGCGGCTTTGTAAACAAGCCCCTAAGTCTTTTTCCTTGGTGCTCATTCCTAATGTGGAGCCTTGTATCGTGTAAGCATAGTTTGGGTTTTTCTTTCTTAGGAGCATAACTTCACACTTCTCCACATTTGGACATCCTGTCTTCCAATTTATCAAGGTCTTCTTGAAAATTTTCACAATCATCTTCTGTTTTAGCAACTTCAAATAATTTTGTCATTTATCAATGTGTTAAAAATCAGTGGGCCCAGCACAGGTCCCTGGGGTACTCCACTATTCACCTTTCTCCATTGGGAAAATTGGGCATTTAACCCTACTCTCTGCTTTCTATCTTTTTTTCCCCCTTTTAATAATTTATTGAAATTTTTACTTATGCATTCATCAAATTAAGCATATTAATGCAAAGAAAAACAAAATTAACCAAAGAAAAAAAATTACAGTAGTATATAGATCCAATTCACTTATCCATAACAAAATACATAATCAAATCGTGTACCATAGCCCATGGTATGAGGGGTGCCCCAATAAGGCCACAGAGTCTATAAAACAATACCTTAGTAGTTTCAATTGCATCCAATAAAAAGAAAAATTGACACTCCAAATATGGTCGGAGCAAGCCAAGCCCTACCTACTTTTAAGGAAGCTCTCTAATTGTAAAGATCAGTGTATATATCTATACATAATCCCAGCCATAGAAATTAGACATTTTCAAAGAAAGCAAAGTAAGTTCCCCTGGCAGCTGAAACCCTAGGCTTCAGCTGCAGGAAGGACTTTCACTGCTTTTGCGTACATCTTGACACATCTGGAAAAACAGCAACTTGGTGACTGCAGAATGGGAAATCTCTTCTGCCAAAATAGGTCTTCAAAAAAGCAATTTTGTCTGCCTCCGAAGTCAGAACGACCACCAAAGTGGCATGGGTAGTAATAACATCTGAAGTTTCCAAGAAATTAGTTACATCTAGATCTGGTGTCACATCTTCCACCCATGCCACCTGGCCACTCTGAATGACAGAGTGGACCGGAAGGCAATATAACAGAGATTGCAATCTTCTCAGGTTCTGATATCAACACCACCTCCTTGCAGTATTTATGGAACAGAATTAAAGGAGACAGTAAACTTAAAAGAAAATTTAACAGCTGAAGATTCTTAGAACGAAGAACATTTTCTAATGCTTCAATATGATTTAAAGCACAGGAATCTTTCAAGCCCAGCAAGTCAACAGACTAGAGGGACTCAACCTGCTCCTCCAGCCTGTCAATCTGCTCAGTAACAGAGAAAATGTTTCCATCCACAATATGACTCTTACACACTATCTGTTCAGAAAAAGCTATGGTTTGATCCATAAATCTCTGCAAAAGGGAATTAGTTTTAGTTACTTCTTTCCAGATGTCTGCCTGTGTAACCTCCCCAGCAGAAGCTTCAGTAACAAGTGGAAATTGACCCGATGACTTCAAGGGATTAAACCCGCATGAGATCCTCCAAGGAGAGCAAGCAGAAGGGCCAACGGCCCAATGGTGAAGGACCGCTTTTGCTTTCACCAGCAGGGGCAGCTCAAGGCAATCTGCTGCCTTAGGCAAAGGATGTGATGGCACCCCCCGCTCTCTCAAAACTCCAGTCAGGTACTGACCCAAACCAAAAAGACGATTAGATTATATGAAGGAAATGCAAGAGTTTGCACACCAAGGAATTAAAAGAAAGATTGAGAACCACAGCACAGTTTATAAAATTAAATTATAACTCATTTTTATTTTGTTATAAACTGCTTTATGATTTTTGCTTTTTCTTTTTGAACATATCATTTTGCATCCATAGAACCCCCTTTCTCAACAGTGGGTGCAGAGCAGAACCAGGACATTCACCCACAGAACTCAAAATCTTAAAAAAAACAATTATCCAGTACCAGGCACATTGTGAGCTAATACAAAACCCTACAACAAAGTCACCAAGTATCTACAGAGCAAATCTACTATACTATACCAGCACCAAACTTCCAAAACTCACATAAGGAGCCCATCCAAAAAAACCCGCATCACTGTAAATACTACAGTGGGCCCTGGAACACCCCAGCACCTATTTGGACAGCTGAACAATTCAGATTACTACAGTGCAGATCCCTGCATACAAATTCCATGTTAACAGAACACCTGGTCTTGGTCACACACTCAAAAAACAGACCCTCACCAAAGTACAGAATAAATGACTACAAACTAAAAATAAACATATGTAGATAAAAATTAAACTACAACCTCAAGAAGCTAGATTCTGCATACAGTGCAATACCAGAGAAATAGAAAGAGAGGCATTTTCATATACTGTATAAAATATAAAGAAAGCACCAAGTCTGGTCATTAAAGTGAAAATAAAATTCTCTTCTTTGTTGTCTGACCATTTTATTCTCTGATCATATAGGTCCCAATCCGAGGTTTCTGCTTTTCTCTGTCTCCCAATGCACCCTCCTGTCTACTTTCCCCCAGAGACGGCACGAGAGTGATGCAGGGCCATGTGCAGAGACTCACTGCGGCATCACTTGCATAAATTTAGTATACTTTATTTTAAAATGTATATGCCACCCATCTAAATCCTAGGCGGCTTCTAAACATACACACACAATGCTACAATAAAACAAACATAATAATAAAACATGAAATTTGATTAATGAAAAGTCACTTAAACAGCCCCTCCCCAATAAAACCATTATAAGTATCTGCACATCAATTTATTTTGCTATTGCCAGATTATTGATGAGGAGGGAAGATATAAAATGAGAAACTAATCCTGGTAGCCATGAATTCAAAGGCTGGATTGGATTGTGTTAGAGCTGGAAAAGTCCGGAACTCAGCAGCAGTGAAGCCATCAAGCTACTAAACAAAATTAAATTGAGATGTTCCCTGAAAATTTGAAATTTCCTTGAATCTGAACTGACAAAATATTTTAAATTTCAGTCTGGCAGCATAAAGAATGCAAAACTGCAAATCTCAAAAACAATACATATTCCAGTACCTCCCCCCCCAACCAACACCCTACAATTGACCTCACCAAGAACCCAGAGTACAGGATCCATAGAGTAAATCTAGTATTCCATAACAGCACTAACTTCCAAAACTCGCACAAAATGGAGCGCACCCAGAAAAGGGCAACGCCATAATTATTGCAGCAGGCCCTAGAACATCCATACACCTGTTTGAAAAGCTGAACAAGCCAAATTACTATAGTACAGTATAGATCCCTAGGTACAAACTATTTTCACAGAATTCCTGGGCTCAGTCACACTCAGAACAGACCAACCTAAAATAAAAATATGTAGACAAAAATTAAACTGAAACCCCAAGAAGCCAGACTCCGCATCAGATAGAGATGCAGTTCCCCATACTGTGTAAAAGATAAAGACAGCACAAAGTCCAATCACTAAAATGAAATAAAATTAATTTTTTCTACCTTTGTTGTCTGACTATTGTATTCTCTGATCATGCTGGTACCGATCTGAGGCTTCTGCTTTCCTGCATTCTCTTGGCTCTCTTTCTATGGTCTATAGTCCATCTGCCATTTCTTATCTCTTCTTTTGTTTTCTTCACTTCCTTCCATCCGCCCATTTCCAGTTCCAGTAACCCTTCCCAGTATCAGCCCCTTTCCAGTCCTCCCTCCCAGTGCCTTCCAGTGTCAACTTACATTCCCACGAACACCACTGGTGTCCATTCCCTTCCAGTCCCCTCCTTCCCCACTGTCCAGCCCCTTCTAGTTCAAATACCATGGCAGCCCCTCTCAGCATCCACTCCCTTCCAGTCCCATTCTCCCATCCCCCTGCATCAGCCCATTTGTAGCCCTAGCCCCCAGTTTTCTTCCAGGGCCAGCAGTTCTATCCTCCCCTCCCCGCCATCAGCCCATTTCCAGTCGAAGCCCTCCCAATCAGCTGACTTCCAGTGCTAGCCCCCCATCAATCCATTTCCAGTGTTAGTCCCCCCTCAACCCCATTACCAGTGCTAGCCTCCCCTATTCAGTCCATTACCAGTCCTACTCCCCCATCAGCCCATTACCAGTCCTAGCCTCCACTAATCAGCCCATTTCCAGTCCTAGCCCCCCTGATCAGCCCATTACCAATGCTAGCCCCCATCAGTCCATTACCAGTCCTAACCCCCCCCCCATCAGCCCATTACCAGTCCTAGCCTCCTCTCTAAGCAGCTCATTACCGGTTCTAGCCCCTCCCCCCCCCCCGATCAGCCCATTTCCAGTGCTAGCCCCCCCTAATCAGCCCATTACCAGTCCCAACCCCCACCCTTGATCAGCCTAGTCCCAGTCCTAGCATTCCCCAATCAACCCATTACCAGTTCTAGCCCCCCCAATCTGCCCATTTTCAGTGCTAGCCTCCCCCATCAGCCCATTATAACCCTAACCCGCACTGTCTCTCCCCTTTCTCCAGCATTTGTCCCGTCTCCCCCCTTTGTCCAGCACTTGCCCCCGTCTCTCCCCTTTGTCTAGCACTTCTCCCTGTCTCCCCCAATGTCCAGTCTTTTTCCCCCCGTCTCCCCCTTTGTCCAGTATTTGTCCCCTGTCCCCCCCCCCCCTTTGTCCAGCACTTGGCCCTGCATCTCTCCTTATTCCAGTATGTTCCCCTGTCTCACCCATTGTCCAGCCTTTTCCCCCTTGTCTCCCCCTTTGTCCAGCATTTGTCCCCCTGTCTCTCCCCTTTGTCTCTCCTTGTCCTCCTCCTGTCCCCACTCCCTCTACCTGCAGCTCTCATCCAGCGGCGGTGGCACTCCGGTTGTTTTTAGTTTTAGATTTTGCTGCCTGTGGTCTTCCTTTGCCTTCCCATCACTTTTTTCCCTCAAGCATGCTTGCAGAGAAAAAAAAGTGGCAGGATGGCAGAGACAGGCCAGAGGCAGCAAAATTTAAAATAAAACAGCAGGCGTGCCGCCGCCGCCGCCGCACGAACCAGCTTGATCACTTGCAGGGTTCCTGCAAGCGATAAGGCTTTGTCTGATGCAGACACTCCGGCTCTGTTTTAATTTTAGATTTTGCAGCCTCTGGCCTGCCTCTGCCTTCCCAAGTGAGAAATCAGAGGCAGGTCACAGGCTGCAAAATCTAAAATTAAAACAGAGCCGGAGTGCCACCCCCATCAGAGTACCATCGCCTCAAGTGGCCTAATGGAAGAACCGTCCCAGTACACCAGGGCCCATTAGGGAAACCAAATGGCTCTTATCCATTATTGCTGCACTAATCCGGGGTTAGGAGGCAGAATCCTAACTACAGGGCTAATGGATGCCCCCAAAGGATTAGAGGAAGAAAGTACCACACAGACCCATTTAATTCCATTTCGGCATCTGTCGTAATACTCACAAAATGATCCATAGGCCCAGCTAATATTTTAGGCATTGATGTTCCTGCCACACACAACTTCTGTGCTGACTTGTGTTCCATCAGGTTATCTTACTAATCTGTCATGTTTTTTTGAAGTTTGGATAAACAGGTAGACAAAGGTGAGAGTCAGTTGATATAGTGTATCTGGACATTCAGAAAGCCTTTGACAAGGTCCCTCATGAGGTCCTTGGCAAAATGAGAAAGTCATGGGATAGGAGGCAGTGTACTATTGTGGATCAGGAACTGGTTAAAAGATATAAAGAAGAGCTTAGGGCTAAATGGCCAATTCTCCCAATGGAGAAAGGTGACTAGTGGAGGAACCAAGGGATCTGTGCTGGGTCCACTGCTTTTTAACATATTCATAAATGACTTAGAAATGGGAATAATGAGTGAGGTTATCGAATTTGCAGATGACTCAAAACTATTCAAAGTTGTTAAAATCCATGAGGATTGTGGAAAGTTGCAAGAGGATCTTGATAACTTGGAAGACTGGGCATCCAAATGGCAAATGAAATTTAATGTAGACAAGTGCAAAGTTATGCACCTAGGAAAGAACAACCCAAACTATGGTTACACGATGCAAGGTTCCGCATTAGGAACCACCACCCAGGAAAGAGATTTAGGCGTCATCATGGATAAAATGTTAAAACCCTCAGCCCAATGTGCAGCGGCGGCCAAGAGAGCAAATAGAATGCTAGGTATCAAAGAAAGGAATGGAGAATAAAACAAAGAATATTATAATGCCTCTGTATTGTTCTGTGGTGCAACCGCACCTTGAATAGTGTGTGCATTTCTGGTCTCCATATCTTAAAAAGGATATAGTGTTATTAGAAAAGGTTCAGAGAACAGCCACCAAAATGGAAAAGGGGATGGAAGGGTACCCCTATGAAGAGAGGCTAAAAAGGTTAGGGATCTTCAACTTGGAACTGAGACGGCTGAGGGGAGATATGATAGAGGTCTATAAATTAATGAATGGAGTGGAACAAGTAAACGTAAACTGATTTTTACACCATCAAAATATAGAAAGACTTGGGGGCATGCAATGAAGTTAAGGGTAACCTATTTAAGAGAAAATATTTTTTCACTCAACGTGTAATCAAACTCTGGAATTTGCTACCGGACGATGTAGTAAACGTTGTTAGTGTAGCCGGGTTTAAAAAAGGTTTAGACAAGTTCCTAGAGGAAAGGTCCATAAACCATTATTAAATTGGACCCAGAATATCCATTGCCTGACCCAGTACAAGAATTGTTGAATCTGTGTCTTTTGGGGAAACTACTAGGTACTTGTGACATAGAATGGGCACTGTTGGAAACAGGATACTGGGCTTGATGGACCTTGGTCTGACCCAGTATGGAATATCTTATGTTCTTATGTTCCAACTTCCTTCCTATCTCCTCTGCAGAATTATCCAAGGCCCTCTCCTCCTCACACAAGACCACCTGTCCCCTTGGATCCCATTCCTTCCAAACAGCTGTCTGATTCATGTCTTGCCCTGTTGCCCTATGTTCTTGATATGTTTAATTCTAGACTTTTCTCTGGAACTTTCCTGTCCCCCTGGAAGCATGCTATTATTTGTCCAAGCCTCAAAAAGCCCACTCTAGACCTTTCCACTCTTGCATACTGATGTTCCATCTTTAATCTTTCTTTTCTCGCAAAGCTTCTTGAAAAATAGATTATTCTTCAGCTCTCTGCACACCTCAACTCCACTCATGCCCTTCATCCCTGCCAGTCAGGGTTTAGGCTGGTCACAGTATGGAAACTGTCCTCCTTTCTTTTCTCAACAAACTCCACGTTACACACTATCATGGTGACATCTCCCTCACTCTCTCACTGAGACATTGGAGAACTGTGGCTCTTCCTCCTCCAGTACCACACCTCTCCTTTGTGGTGGACCCTAGGGTTCAGTTCTATCTCCTGTCCTTTTTAACATATTTCTGGGCCCCCCCCCCCACCCTCATTGTACAACAATATACCATATCGGCATACTACTACATCAACACGGTATATTCTGTGCCATACCAACCCAAGTGCACCTGACCTGGCCCCACTGAACTCTTGCCTTTCTCAAGTCTCTTCCTGGCTCTCTGAAAACTACCTCTACCTTAACCCTTCCAAATCTGCCGCTATCTGGTTTACTTTCAATCTTCCCTGTCCTCTCTGGCCCCTCTACTTGTGTACACCCCTGTCCTGCTGGTATCTTCTCTCCATTATCTAGGCATTATCCTTGACTCATCTCTTACTTTCCATGAAGATCTCATACCTTGTCTGTCCCTGTGATTTCTTTGACTGGGTGACCAGGGAGTTGGACCGAGGGAGAGCCCTAGATGTGTTGTATTTAGATTTCAGTAAAGCCTTTGACACTGTTCCTCACAGGCGACTTATAAACAAACTGAGCACCCTAGGGATGGACCCTAAAGTTACTGCTTGGGTTATAAATTGGTTGGGTGGGAGGCGACAAAGAGTACAGGTAAATGGAGCTCACTCTGAGGAAAAGGATGTTACCAATGGTGTGCCCCAGGGATCTGTCCTTGGTCCGATTCTTTTTAACATCTTTGTTAGTGATATAGTGGAAGGGCTGTCGGGTAAGGTTTGCCTCTTTGCGGATGATACCAAAATTTGCAATAGAGTAGACACCCAGGAAGGTGTAGATAACATGAGGAGGGATCTAGCTAAGCTTGAAGAATGGTCTAGAATTTGGCAGCTGGGATTTAATGTTAAAAAATGTAAGGTCATGCATTTGGGCTGCAGCAATCCAAGGGAGCAATATAGTATCGGGGGGGGGGGGGGGAAGTACTTTTGTCCACTAAAGAAGAGCGGGACCTAGGCGTGGTTGTGTCTGATGATCTTAAAGTAGCTAAACAGGTAGAAAAGGCGACGGCAAAAGTTAGAAGGATGCTTGGATGCATACGGAGAGGAATGGCTAGCAGAAAAAAGGAGGTGATAATGCCTCTGTATAAGTCTTTGGTACAACCTCATTTGGAGTATAGTGTGCAATTCTGGAGACCGCACCTTTAAAAGGATATGAACAGGATGGAGTCGGTGCAGAGGGTGGCTACTAAAATGATTAGTAGTCTTCATTATAAAGCATATGAGAACAGACTTAAGGATCTTAATATGTACACCTTAGAGGAAAGGCAGGATAGAAGTGATATGATTGAGATGTTTAAATACCTCCGTGGCATAAATGTTCAGGGGGAGAGCCTCTTTCAATTGAAAGCAAGTTCTGCTACGAGGGGACATGGGATGAGAGTAAAGGGAGATAGATTTAGGAGTGATATGCGAAAATATTTCTTTACGGAAAGAGTAGTGGATCCATGGAATAGTCTCCCAGTGGAGGTGGTAGAGATGAGGACAGTAACTGAATTCAAAAAAGCATGGGACAAACACAGAGGATCTCTAAAGATAAAAAGGGGACTGTTGTAGTTGTTGATATGGAAGAACAGACTAGATAGGCCATGTGGTCTTTTTCTGTCATCATATTTCTATGTTTCTATGTTTTCACAGTTTGGCCTTTTCTATCCCTTCCTTCTCTGACTACACTCCTCCTATCCCTTGTAATCTCTAGACTTGACTATTGTAACATTGCTCTGGCAGGTCTTCCCCTTTATCAGCTACGACTACAGCTCCTTCAAGTACAGCCACCCCTATTATCACTCATGCCACTCGCTCACACCACATTACCCCTTCCTCATCTGTCTCTATCGGCTCCAGCTCATATACAGAATCCTCTATAAGTTCCTCATACTTGTCCATGACTTTCTCCACACATCTACCCTACAATACTTGGCTGATCTTATTCATTTCCATACCCCCTGCCATCTGCTTCGCTCTGTCCATTCCAACCTCCTACCTCCCACCCTCCTCATGGCCCACCTAAACCTCAAACGTAATTCTGCCTTCTTTTTCATTGGGCCCACACACTGGAACTCCCTACCCTCTGCACGCTGTTTAGAACCATCATTCCAAAAGTTCAAAGCACTGCTGAAAAACCACCTTTTCCAGTTGGCCTTCAACCCCCCTCCCCCTTAGGGTTAGTCCCCCCCTCTTTTATAAGCCCATCACTTCCTTGTCTTTTCTTCTGTCCTCTGTCTGTCAATCAATGGCGTTCTTTTCTTCCCCTATTTTCGCAACTTATTTTTGTGATTGCAAACCGCTTAGATGCTTTTGTGCGGGCGGTATATCAAATGGACTTAAAGAATAAAGAAGAATATTCCCTCAGTGCAGTTCTTTTTCTTTTAACTCTTCCCCCCCCCTGCTGCCCCCCCCCCAACTGACCAGCGACCAACTGCTAGTCCATAGACACCAATGCAACCAATTTTCTTAGCCTTGCAGTAGTGATTTAAGCAGGACTTCAACCTCTATCTCTACAGTAGTAGTGCCATGGCAGTAATCATAATATATAGGTGCAGGGCCTCTGATACTCATTCACCAATGAGGACCTGTCAGTCACGCCCCCTGTGATGCAAAAAGTACACGTCACAAGGGGTGTAACAAACAGGTCCTAGGAGGCGGATGTGAGTGTCAGAGGCCCTGCACTTATATATTACGATTACTGCTGCAGCGCAGCTACTGTAGAGATGGACAAATCAAATCCACATCAAGGGGGACAATATTACAAAACAAATAATCTGATCCCTATTAACTAGCCAGGTTGGAAACAATAAATACAGGCAAACTACTCTTTCCCTTTTAGAAATCTCTCCAACTGATCTGTATCAAAAAAAAGACATATCTGTTATCCTGATAAAGTATTAGACACTTATACGGAACCTGAGAAAAAAGAAGACACAAAGAGCCAGAACCCTAGGCCTAAGCTCTAAAAATGTCTTCCTACGCTTCTGAGTACTTTTGGCAACAGGAAAAACCTAGATAACCTGCCCACAGAATTTTTCATGTTAGAAATATAAAATACTATCTTTATCTACTTCAGCTACAAATCAGACTATTAAAGTAGCATGTGAGGGAATTTAATTGATAGATCTAAAGTCAGTAGGCAAGTTTTGATCAAGATCATCACCGCCGTCTTATTTTATTTATTTTGCATTTCTTCTATACTGTCTTTCCATGTTATCAAGGCAGTTTACATTGAACAGAACAGTTTTACATAGAACATTTGACATTATAACTTTATACTGTCACAGCCCCTCCTAGTGGCAGTGTGCAAAAGGGTCAGGGCGGACATTTTAATTTTGTTGAAGAAAGAAAAATTTAGACCAAGTGCATTCTGGTCCTTGTAGTCCCTCTTCACAAAGAAAATAGATGTGTGAGCCTTGAGCAGGGTGAAACAAAAAGGTTTTTATTCCCTTGTTACGCAAAAGGTTCTTCAGGAAACAAAGTAGAATTTACCATACTTCAGGTTTTGTGCCAAGAATATTTACAAAAGGTCAGCAACTGTTACAAATGCTTCACAGTTCTCTGTATCCAAGCAAGTTTCTCAAACAGCAAGAAAAACAAGACAAAACTTCTTCCTTCAGTTTTAACAGAAGCAAAAGGTACTTTAAAACATGTGCTGCTGTTATATCTCGGTAAGAGATTCCAGGCTCTCGGTAATACACAGAGAACAGTCCATTGGTTCAAGCATCAACGGTTCTGGTTCTGCAAACTCAATTTGCATGGGTTCTAGCTCACACATGGTGTCTTCTAATCCTGAGCTTTCCCTGGTTAACACAGGTTGCAGTTCAGTATTTCTTTCCCCCACTTTCCAGCCCTGCTGGCCTGGGTTTAGCAAATAACTGTTAGTGTTTTTCCCTATACCTCTCTGTACAGGGTTGCAAAACTTCCTCCAGCTTTGTTTCTTCTCAGAATGGCTTTTTAAGTTATCAGCCTTCCTAGGACCTGGCATCCATTTAATAAATGAAGTATCACTGTACCTTGGATCTCTGTAGCGTTTGCTGCTGGTGTTCTCTCCACCAGAGACTCTCCCTTTGTCACCGTCTTCCTTGAAGACTGGCTTCTGGAGCTTTCTAAGCTGGGCTTGTCCTCCCTGGAACTTATACACTGCAAGGCAGAGAAGCTTGGATACATGGAAAAGCAGAGCTGAGGTTCCTTCCTCAGGTCCTTCCTTCATAGATCCTCTCTCTCTCTCTCTCTCTCAAAGGTCCTCTCTCGAGTTCCCCCATAGATCCTCTCTCGAGTTCCCCCTTAGATCCTCTCTCGAGTTCCCCCTTAGATCCTCTCTGTCTACTTCCTTGTGAGCACTGCTAAAAAAGGCGTTCCCCAACTGAGTTTCCTGGCTTTCTACCCAGGTGCCTTTGATTAGGTACTGCATTGCTACAACCTGGGTGTATCAGCTTAACTTCTGCAGCCTCGTGCCTGCTCCCTCTAGCTGCACTTCTAGGTAATTGCACCCTCTGTAACTCAGTTGCTTCATAAGAAAGAGTTTTTATCTACATCTATCGCTTCAATGGCTTCAGCTCCATCACAATCAGGGCCGGATTTACCTATACGCCATGTACGCCATGGCGTAGGGCCCACAGCCGGCAGGGGCCCACAAAAAAAGAACCAGGTAATTTTTTTTAAACTCAATTTAAAAAAAAAACCTGGTGGCTGCCGCCGCGGGGCCCCCTCTGCTGCCGCGGGGGCCCCGTCTACAAGCTGAAGCGGTGCGGTGCGGTCGGGTCGGGTCGGGTCTCTCTCTCCCTCCCTCCCTCACTGCAGGCTGCGAGAGACGCGAAGATAGAGCGTCTCCTCGCGTCTGTGTTAAACCCCTGCCGGCTTAACACAGACGCGAGGAGACGCTCTCCCTTCGCGTCTCTCGCAGCCTGCAGCGAGGGAGGGAGGGAGAGAGACCCGACCCGACCGGACCGCTTCAGCTTGTAGACGGGGCCCCCGCGGCAGCAGAGGGGGCCCCGCGGCGGCAGCCACCAGGTTTTTTTTTTAATTAAATTTTACTTTAGGCCGGGGGGGGGTAGGACTGGTAATGGGCTATGGAGGGGGGGGTAGGACTGGTAATGGGCTATGGGGGGGTAGGACTGGTAATGGGCTATTGGGGGGGGCTGGGGCTGGAAATGGACTGGGGGGGGGTAGGGCTGGTAATGGGCAATTGGGGGGCTGGGGCTGGAAATGGGCGGGGCTGGGCTGGGGGGGTTAAGGCTAGAGGTGGGCTGATGGGGTTAGGACTGGTAATGGACTGTGGGCTGTTGGGGGGGCTTAGAACTGGCAATGGGCTTTGGGGGGGGTTAAGACTGGTAATGGGCTGTGGGCTGATGGGGGCTGTCTGGTAATGGGCTATGGGGGGGGCTAGGACTGGAAATGGGCTGGGGGGTTAAGAAATGATGTGGGCTCATGGGGTTAGGAATGGTAATGGGCTGTTGGGGGGGGGGGGGTTAGAACTGGTAATGGGCTTTGGGGGGGTTAAGACTGGTAATGGGCTGTGGGCTGATGGGGGTTGTCTGGTAATGGGCTATGGGGGGCTAGGACTGGAAATGGGCTGGGGGGTTAAAACTGGAGGTGGGATGATGGGGTTAGGACTGGTAATGGGCTGTGGGCTGATGGGGGGGGTAGGACTGGCAATGGGCTATGGGGGGCTGACTGGAAATGGGTTGATGGGGTTAGGACTGGAAGTGGGCTGATGGGGGGTTAGGACTGGTAATGGGTTATAGGGGGGGCTTAAACTGAAAATGGGGTGATGGGGGGTTAAGGACTGAAAATGGGGTGATGGGGGGTTAAGGACTGTAAGTGGGGTGATGGGGGGCTAGGACTGGTATTGGGTTGGGGGGTTGCTAGGACTGGAAATGGGCTGATGGATGGCTAGGACTGGAAATGGGCTGATGCAGGGACTAGAAGGGAATGGATGCTGGGTGAGGCTGGAACTAGAAGGGAGCTGATGTTGGGGGAGGATTAGAATGGGATGGGGCTGGAAGAGTAAAATGGAGAAGGGAAAAATATTTTGTGTGGGAGGGATAAAAAATCTACAATTGGCCGGGTATTGGGAGAGTAAGTGGGGATTGAGGATGGAGGGGTAAAATTTGAGTGGATGAAATAGGAATGAGGAAAGAGCAAAAGGAGAAAGATTAGTATGTTAAAGCAGATGTAGAGAGAGAATGGAAAAAAATCTAGAAGAGAGAAGAAAGGACAAATGGACAGCAGACGATGGAGAGTTAGCAGAAGACACGAAGAAACCAGAAGAAAGTGGCTGGAGCAATTGCAGCTGAAAAAAATGCACAAAAGGTAGAAAAATATCTCTTTATTTTGAATTTATTAATTGGAATATGTCAGCTCTGGTAAATGTGCATCATTAACATCTGCGCTTTGTTTAGTACAAGAGCAAATTAATGTATAGTTTTATTTCTACAGTGTTGTACATTCCAAGTTTGGCTTTTGGGATTCCCAGTTTAATTATTGTCTTCCTATTTCTAAATTGTGATTACTTGTTTGGTGATGGTCTATGTTCTGCATGTGTAACTGAGCTGAGGTGTTCTGTTTATATAATTCCTATTTGACATTGCCACTTGTTCTCTTTCCCCAGTAGGTCATGTATTGTTGTTCTCTGAAATGTATTGGTCTAATATTTGCAGTGTTGCCTTTTGATTGGTAGAGTATGGTGCTTTGTGAGTCCTGGTAGTGCTGTTAGGATACGGCGGGTTTACTATGGGCAGTGTTTGTAGTAGTTCCTAATGTGTCTGGCAGTTGGCACTGGATTATAGTAATGTAGAAATCTTTTAGTCTTTCTTTATCCATACACTCATTAAGAGGCACGTTTACTAAGAGTTAGTATATGGTAACACTATGCAAATATTTATGCAAATGAGGCCCCTTATGCAAATGAGGTCCGCACCCCCCTTGGGCCGCCCCTGCTGGGGGCCCACCATTTTTGTTGGCGTAGGGCCTCACTCAAGGTAAATCCGGCCCTGATCACAATACATCACAAAGTTGAATTAGTAACATTTCAGCAGCAACTATTTGCAGGTCTAGTGTGAAGCGCTCAGTTTAGGTAGTAATCAGTATTGTCGAAGGGGTGATTGACAGGGGTATTTGAGTGTTAAGTCTGTAGGTCTAGTGTGTTTTTAGAGACAATGGAAGAAGAGACGAAGCCAGAGTACACAGAAGGAATGAGCGGACAGAAAAGACTGGAACCAGAGAAGAACAGTGTCCCGGAGCCCATAGTCGTGAAGGCGAGAAAGCAGAATAGAATGATCAACTAGATCAAAGGCTGAAGAGAGGTCTAGTGAAACAGCAAGAGAAATGTCACCCCGATTGTGCGAAACATGGATTTCATTAAGCAGTGAGAGGAGAATGAGTTTTGTGCTGTGACCAATTCTGAATCCTGACTGACAGGGGTGTAGAGCATGAGTGGAATCAAGGTGGGAAGATAGTTGTGCAAAGACCAGTTTCTCAAGAATTTTGGAAAGAAATGGTAGGTTGGAGACAGCATGCCAGATTGGTGGGATCTAGGGATGGCTTCTTAAGTATAAGATGGATAATGGCATGTTTCCACAGGGAAGGAAAAACACCAGAGGAGAGACTGGAATTGAAAATAGCAAGCACAAAGGGGAGCAGAGCAAGTGAAGGTTCAGTAATCCCAATGTGAAGGAATGTGATTTGGGGGACATGTAGTTTTGTGAGAAGAGTAAAGGCCTTGGAGAGCTTGGATGCGGAGATGGGCTGGAAGGAAGACCAGGCATGGAAAAGAGAGATAACCGAGGTGAGAGAAGCGGGAGACTGTGATGGAGGTGGGGGGCAAATAGGAAAGGTGGAGCATAATACAGAAATCTTCTCAGAAAAGGAGATGGCTAGACAGCCAGGATTGGGGAGAGAGGGACAGGCAATTGTAGCAGAGGAGGTACAGGAGAAAGAGAGCACGAAATACCAAGTAGAGTTGCCTGGTGGAATTCACTGAAGACGAGATCTGAGTAGAGTAATATTTCTTGGCTGTGTGAATCGTTTGCTTATAGTGATGATGGCAGGGATGAAAATGTTGAGTAGTGCCAGTTGATCTAGGTGGCTACTAAGGATAGTGTGCCATGTCTGTGCCTGAACATTGGTGGGGAAAGAGATAAGATCCAGGGGAAACAGGGAGTCAGCAGAAGGAAACTTCTGGAGGATGGTAGGGGAGAGTCGACGTCTCAGCACTGATTGCTTGAGGACAGATGATGGTACTGATGCAGTTGCTGGAAGAGGAAGGGAGAAAAACACGGAACAGTGATCTGTCCAGGGGAGGGTGAGAATTGAAATTTTGGAAGGAGCAACTGGAGAGGAAAAGGGAGTAAGGATTAGATCTGAGATATGTCTGGAAAGATGAGTGTGGGAGCAGACATGTTGAAGAAAGGAGAGGTTAGAGAGTTGGATGAGAAAGGTCTTGTCCTTGGGCCTGGAAGGGGAGTTGACATGAATGTTGAAGTCACCAAGGATCATCAAATGGGGGCAGGACAAGGAGGCCTCCGAGAGAGTGAGCAAGAGAGAATCCCAGAGGTCAGAGTGAACAGACAGAGGAACATAGATAAGGAGATAATAGCTGAGGAGAGGGGAGAGGAGGGGAGGGGAGGGGAGGTCTAGCCATAGCAGCAAGGCTTCCGGGTAGTGAGGTGCCAGAGAGGACACCTCATGGAAGGGCAGGGAGGAGAGATGGAGGATGGCCACCCTACCAGCAGAACAACTGAGTAAGAAATAGATAAGGCTGAGAAACCAGGGGGGAGGCAACAGTTTAGGAGGGGATCCTCACCACTGCACAGCCAGGTTTCAGAGAGGAACAGTGCATCAAGTGAATGGTGGAGGAGAACATCATGGATGAGTTCTGATTTGGAACATAAAGATCGGAAATTAAGTAATGCCAAATTTAAGGTGAGATAAGCTAGAAAAATGCATGGTAAGGAGCTGGTTGCAGCTGTGTACGATGACATGCAAGGTGTGAGGTTGGGAGCAACCTGGGAAAGGTGACTGGGGGGCAGGAGACAGAAGGATTGAGGATGCCAGCCCCAGTGAACAGGTATAGAGGACATAAAAAGAAGATGGGAGGAGCACACCACCCACAGAAGGGCAGTAAAGGCAGAGGAGGAGGTGATAAACCTACCCAAATGATAACCCCAGTAGGTGAGGTGAGGATATAGTGGTGTTCGTGGTGAGCTGCAACCACAAGTTGGACTCGCCCCAAAGAGCTTGCCCAAGGAACACGTCCTGCTCCTTGGGCACATTCTTTTGGTACATGTCTGACTGTGGTATGCACTGCCGTGGCGTGGAATGCCACAGACGGTCCCTTGAAATATTCCATGGTGCCTGAGGGTACGTCACTTCTGGAATGGGGGGGCAGTGAAGTCTGTGCCCTGAGTTGACTGGCGGTAATAACTGGAGATGCAAATGGAAAAAGATAGCATCAGAAGTAGAGAATCAGCAGGTAAATTAGCAGGAGATGAGTAACCATTTCCAGCTCTTTCATACAAATGTACAGTCTGTTTTGCCAATTTTTTGTATGCTTGCTGTAAACCATCACGTCCATAATCCACTTTCCTGGGTGCAACTATATATTTGTCATCCATAGGTTTCCTTTATGCGATACGAGGTACATATACTAAAGCACTTTGTGACACTTTTTAGCATATCTTTGACCTGTATGAATTAACAAGCTAGTGAAAGAAGATAGTTTGACCTGAGGGAGTTAAATTAATTTGTTGAACTTTAATTGAAAAGTATAAAGCCAGTGTTGTCTCATTTACTACAAAAGAGGGCAGGGAGTTAATTGGAAAATAACCCTTGGGTGATTAGCGAGGCTGATTCATCTCATTGGCGTCCTCCCTACAGTGTAAATTTATAAGAAACTCCAGAGGTCTCCCATCAGGAGGGAACATCCTCCTGAGACTCCAGTTACTTTATAAAGGCACATGCTAGGAGGAGAGGAATGGTGGAAGAATCTTCCTTCGTTTATTGCGTAGGAGTACCCAGGCTTTTCAAAGCAATCTGTTACAGAAAATGGTTTCGCTCCTGAAAAGCAAGAGAATGCTTAAAATGAATGAAATTAAGTATAATCATTGCTGGCAGAGTAATGAATAGTACCTACCAAAGAGCACTTCTGTTAAATCTCCCTTGAAATAGTAGGAAATGACATTTAGAAGAGTAACACTGCCAACCATTTTTCTAACAAATTAGTCAGAATACAGAGCAAATGTAATTATTACGATTCTCTTCTTTCAGATCGCATTGCAGCCCCCAAGAGAAATAAACAATTCAAGTTTTAAAAAGTTCCTACTTATTCACATCTTCAGTTATAGATCACGGTGTGTACCAACATTGCTGATGCCTGAAGCCTGTGATAGTGACACAGTCACAACTGAAGTAAACCGTATGAGCAGCTGAAAAATGACCTTTGGAAATTAGACTGTTTGAAATAAGCAGCAAAGCCATGATAGAGTCAAGGGGCAAAACCATGACTGTGTGTACCTTTATTCCAAAGAAATATTAAGAGCTCAACTATTCTTAGCCCAGAAAGAAAGAACGCATATGTATTATTTCCATACAAGGAAGAAAATAATCAAATATGTGGCTAAGAATACTATTGCTTTGTTTTGAGATTAGATACTATGGCAGATCGCTGATAGGTAGACCTTAGACCTTATCTTCCTCCCAGAAGTAATCCATAAACTTTTCAATCCTGAATCCTTACAGTGTACGCCGACCCCATGGTCAGACCACTACCTGATTAAGTTTAATCTTAAACACACTGACTCAAATAACAAAAGCAGCCAGCAAAAGCCCCCACCCCCCAGATTTAAAAACTTTAATGCAGAAGATTTCCTAGATCAAACAATCCCTTACCTTTCCTCATCACCTTCCAACCTTGATGAAGCTATTACATCCTGGCATAAAACAATCTCAAAAGCAGCTGCATATAATCAACCAAACAAGAACACACGTCCCAGAACTGGTGATGCCCCTTGGTTTAATAATACTTTGAAAGTTATGAAAAGAACTCAGGAAAATTGAACTAAAGTGGCGCAAAACTAAATCCACAACATATAATGAACTATATCATACCTATCTCAAAAACTACAAAGACGCCACAGACAGCGCCAAAAAAAACTTTCACTTAACTGTCCTAAATAAATCTATAAACAGACCAAGGGAACTATTCTCCATTGTCCAAAACCTAACCAAAAACACATACCACTCCAGTCATGAAGCCGATGATATATCTCCCCAAACCTTAGCAAATCACTACATAAATAAATGAAAAATAAAGAATATCCCACCAATTACACCAATTACACAAACCACATCCTGCCAGCCCCTGCCAGATTCTTGGAATCATTTCTTCCCCATATCTAAAGAGACCCTTAAGAATATAATGTCTAATCTAAATACTACAACTTCTCACCTCGATCCCTGCCCCATAAATTGGATAAAGAACACCCTTCCAACATCATCCCCTTTCATTCTCCCATTAATTAATTTCTCACTAAATCAAGGCTACCTCCCGCCCATACTAAAACATGCACAAATCAGACCCATATTAAAAAATAATACCCTGGACAAAACTTCACCAAACTCATATAGACCCATTTCTAGTATACCATTTATGGCCAAACTCATAGAAAAAGTAGTCCAAACACAAACACAGGAACACATCGACACATCAGCTCCCCTGGATGACCAACAATATGGCTTTCGCCCTGGCCATGGGGTAGACACTCTTTTAACTGTACTCCTAGACACTCTAGTAAGAGGAATAGACAGCCCCAAAAACGCATTCCTACTACTTTTTCTAGACATTTCTGCAGCATTTGACAGTGTCCACCGTACACTAATGCTCAATAGGCTCAGTCAAATAGGTGCCACCTCATTAGTTCTCAAATGGTTCACTTCGTATCTATCCAACAGAACCCAAACTGTCAGGATCAACACTCAAACCTCCAACACATACAAACAGGAAATTGGCCTCCCCCAAGGTTCTGCCCTCTCTGCACTCCTATTTAATATATATACAACCAATTTGCAACATCTTTAAAAAATTCAAAATCCACTATCACATATACGCGGACGACATCATGTTATACATTCCTTTCACAATCCCAACGCTTCCACTTCAGCTATTAACTGACTGTTTCAAGGAACTAACAACTTGGCTAGAAGACCACAACCTTTATATCAACCATTCCAAAACTGACATACTGATTGTAACAAAAAAACCAATCCTACACCCCCCTACCCACATTACACTCCAGAAACATGACATCCACATAAAAAACAAAATAAAATACCTAGGGGTGATACTTGATACACACCTTAGTATGAACACCCACATAAGAAATACAACCAAGAAAATATACTTTAAACTCAAAGTATTAAAACAATTACGCCCTCTAGTACACCTGCAAGACTTCCTAAGCATCATTCAAGCCATTGTCACACCACATTTTGACTTTGCCAACTTCTCTCTACTAGGCACCACTAACCAAAACATCAAAAGGCTCCAATTAGCCCAAAACGCTGCAGCCAGAACTATAATGAAGGTACACCCTTTTGAACACATATCACCTTATCTAGCCAAACTACACTGGCTCCCGATTCAATGTAGAATAGACTATAAATTAATAATTACCACATTCAAGGCATTAAATAATACTGCTCCAGCTACTCTTAATAAGCTACTCACTAAAGACACAGCCCACTCTGCACACAGAAGAGGCAATGCTAATAAATTAAAGATTCCGAAAGAATTCACTAAGACCAAAAAAACAACCAATAAAAAAGCATTCTCCCACGCTGCACCTATACTCGAACTCACTACCAGAAGAAATCAGAGCCTCAACTGACCTTAAAACCCTATGTAAAACTTTAAAAACCTACCTCTTTATCTCTCACTACGGCCCACTGGCAAACTCCCAATACCAAAATGAAAAGGGATAACCTATATACACATAGAAACTAACACCGTAAATGCCTTATGATATTATGACCTTTGACACTGTCTTTGATATAACTACCTTCACTGTTGACCTCATTTCTGCTATCTGTATATAATTAAATGTACATAGTTCTCCAAAGTTAAAAGTTTAAAGTTTCAATTGTTAATGTATATAGTTCACGTTATGTTCAATGTAAAAACAGATATGTCTTTCTGTTCCCCTAACTGTTATATGTAAACCGCACCTGATCACTGGAAGGTCGCGGTATATAAACGTTTGTTAAATAAATAAATAAGAACATAACTTAGAGCTTACAGCTGACTGTTTCTCTCTAACCTAATTCTCCTTGCATAAGAATTAAAATATTAGTAATGTGCACAGAGGTAACATTTTATTTTATTTATATGTTGCTCATACTTTTCTAGTGACAGCTCAAGCGAGTTGCATTAAGGCATGTAGGAATTTCTCCATCTCCAGAAGGCTTACAATCTTAGGGGACTCAGTGGTGTACCAAGGTCAGGGCGGTGGGTGCAGCTCGCCCAGGGTGCTGGGCAGGAGCGGAGTGTACCCATCACTGGGCCCATGGGACAGCCCAGCAAACTAACTTACCTTAAAGTTGGCTTCCCGCACAGTCATCGCTCCATCGGCCCACTGCACTCCGTTCTCGGCCAAAGTCTCGCAATTCACAAGATTTCAGCAGGGAGAGGAAAGTGTCAGGCCCACAGAATGGAGACAGTGTGGCATGCCAACTTTAAGGTAAGTTAGTTTGCCATGCTGTCGCTGTGGGCGGGGGGGGGGGGGGGGTAAGAATTAGAAACATAGAAACATGACGGTAGAGAGAGATCACATGGCCTATCTAGTCTGCCCTTCCATATCAACTAATACATTAGTCCCCTTTTTACCTTTTGAGAGCCTGTCACATGCTTTTTTGAATTCAGATACTGTCCTCGTCTCTACCACATCCATTGGGAGATTATTCCACGCATCTACCACTCTTTCAATAAAAAAGTATTTCTGCATACTACTCCTGAGTCTATCCCCATTTACCCTCATCCTATGTCCCCTCATAGCAGAACTTGCTTTCAAATGAAAGACTCTCCTATGCATTGTTGCCATGGAGGTAAACATCTCTATCACATCTCCTCTATCCCACCTTTCCTCTAAAGTATACATATTAAGATCTTTAAGTCTATCTTCATATGCTTTATAACGAAGACCACTAACCATTTTAGTAGCCACCCTCTGCACCGACTCCAACCTATTTATATCCTTTTGAAGGTGCGGTCTCCACAATTGCATACAATACTCCAAATGAGGTCGCACCAGAGACTTATACAGAGGCACTAGCATCTCCTTTTATCTGGTGGCCTTTCCTCTCCCTATGCACCCAAGCATCCTTCTGGCTTTCGCCCTTTTTCTACTTGTTTAGTTACTTTAAGATCAGACACAATCACGGCCAGGTCCTGCTCTTCTTTTGTGGACTGAAGTACTTCACCCCGTACACTGGACTCCTCCTTTTGATTTTTTGCAGCCCAAATACGCAATCCTGCTTTTAGCTTTAAATCTCAGCTGTCAAATTCTAGACCATTCTTCAAGCTTAGCTAGATCCCCCCTATTGTTATCTATTCCTTCCTGGGTGTCTATTCTATTCCAGAATTTGCTATCCTCTACAAACTGGCAAACCTTACCTGACAGCCCATCCGCAATATCACTAACAAAGATGTTAAAAAGATTCAGATCAAGGACAGATCCCTGCGTCATACCACTGGTAACTTCCACCTCTCCTCAAAGTGAGTTCCATTTACCCGTACCCTTTGCCACCTCCCACTCAACCAATTTCTAAACTAATCAGTAGTTTTAGGGTGCATTCCTAGGGTGCTCAGTTTGTTTTAAAGTTGCCTATGTGGAACGGTGTCAAAGGCTTTACTGAAATCAAAGTACACCACATGCAGGGCTTTCCCTCAGTCCAACCCCCTGGTCATCCAGTCAAAGAAATCAATCAGATTTGCCTGATAAGACCTGCCTCTGGTAAAAGCATGCTGCCTTGGATCCTGCAATCCATTGGACTCCAGAAACCTCATGATTCTCTTTTAGCAGTGTTTCCAATAATTTATTCACCATATAGCTTAGACTACCCTGCCTGTAGTTTTCAACCTTATCCTTATGTCTGTTTTTGCATAAAGGGACTACATGTGCCTTTCTCCAGTCTTGTGGGACCACTCCCAACTCTAAAAAAGCATTGAAAAGGTCAGTCAGTGGAGCCACTAAAATGTCCCTGAATTCCTTCAGTTTTCTCCGACGTATCCCATCCAGTCCCATCATTTTATCTACTTTTAGTTTAGCTAGTTCCTCATGAACACAGTCTTCTGAAAATTATTCAAGTATCCCATTACTTCTGTTCCTATTTGTGGATGTTTTCTGAGATCCTGCTCCAGGCTCTTTATTTATTTATTTATTTAGCTGTATTTATATCCCGCTTTTCACCGGGTCAAAGCGGTCAATTGGGGGATACATTTAACATGAGGGGATATGAGACACATACGCTAATACTTACAGGGAACATGGGCAATGGAGGGTTAAGTGGCTTGCCGAAGACCACAAGGAGTGCCTATAGGACTAGAAATCCCAGTCCCTCCGGCCTGAGATTGCTGTCCCCAGGTGGGACTTGAACCCCTGGCCCTCCGGCCTGAAGTACCTTGTCCTAACCACTAGACCACTCCTCTTCTTCTGCAATCCTCTCTTGATATCTTGTATTTCCTGAAGGCCTCCCTCTTTCTTCACCTTTTCAGCTATTTCTTTTGAGAACCATAGCTGCTTCCTTTTCCTTTTACCTTTCTAACAACAAGATTTGTTGCCCTTAAAATATCCTCACTGTTTTTCTACATCCCCCAGCTGTTCCCATCCCGCGAACAACTCCTTGAGGTATTGTCCCATTTGGCAAAGTTAGTTTTCTTAAAGTCTAAGACCTTCGCTTTTGAAAGGATTGTATCAGCCCTAGTCATCATAGTGAACCACACCACTGGATGTGAGATCTCCCACTGTAACATCAAAAACACTTTCTCCATTAGTAAGCACCAAGTCCAGTATGGCCCCTTCAGGTGTGGGTTCTGTTACCAGTTGCCAAATTAGTTCTCCTGTCTAGGATCTCCTTACTTCTATTTGTAGATGACACTACAGCAGGGATGTGCCAATCAACATCCGGCATATTGAAATCATCTATCAATAGTACTTCTCCTTTCATGGCAATCCTGACTATGTCTTCTATTAAATCTCTGCCCACGTCTCCTGTGAGGGGGATCTGTATATCACTCCAATGCAAATGGTTTCCCTTTCCCTCTTTCTATTTTAACCCACAGTACCTCCTCTCTCCCTTTTAAGCCTGTAATTCTACAGCTTTAACATTAATTTTTACATGTAGTGCCATTCCGTCTCCTTCTTCCTACGCTGTCCTTCCTGAATAAAGTACAGCCTAGTATAATTACATCCCAGTCATGATTGTCCATGAACCATGTCTTCGTAACCACTATTAAATCCAAGTCATCCTCTTCCATTAAAGCCTCAACATCTGAGATCTTATTTCCCATGCTAAGGGCGTTTATACACAGCACCTTTCCAGATGTCGCCCCTTATTAAATATTTCTGTAGAAATGTGAAAGTTTTACTTACCTAGGTGCTTTCATTTACTTGGGGCTTTCTTCACCCATCCCAAATGAGTCTCGTTTAAAGTTACCTTCAGTAGGTTAGCCTGTCTGCCTCTGAAGACACTTCAGTCCTTCTGTGTTCTGCATCCCTTGGATCATCATCCCATGGTTCAGGAAACCAAAACGCTCTTGATGACACCATCAATTCAGCCATGCATTCATCTCCAGGATGCCAGCTTCTCTGCCTCGGCCTTTAACCTCAACAGGGAGGATTGAAGAGAACACCACTTGTGCACTTATCTGCTTCTGCCTCTAACCAGAGCCATTTCGTCACTTTTGAGATGCTCAGAAGGATACCTAGCAGTATCATTTGTGGCAATCATTAATGAACAACATTGGATAATAGTCAGTAGGCTAGATGAGTCTCGGCAAACTCTTTTTCATCTTGGATTTTAGCACCTGGCAGACAGCACATCACTCTGGACATCAAGTCTGGTTGACAGATGGATGCTTCAGTACCCTTAAGATGAGAGTCACCAACAACCACTAATTGCCTTCACCTTAATCTCACCAAGACTGTTGCTATCTGGTTCTCTCACAACAACCCACCCCCCACATTGGCCCCCTCTTTCTCTGGTTCCTTGGTTCCCCTGGTTTCTTCCTTTCGTTATCTAGGGGTTCACTTCGAGTCTGATCTTTCCTTTCATGCTCATGTTTCTCATGTCACCAAGTTGTCCTTCTTCTTTCTCCGACAAATCCGTGCAGTTCGTCCTTTTCTATCCCCTTCTGCTCTTACTACTCTGTTACTTTCCCTGGTCATGTCTCGGGTGGATTTTGCAAATTCACTTTTTGTCGGCCTTTCCAAGAAACAACAGTCCCGGTTACAACGTATTCAGAATACTGCCGCTCGTTTGGTCACCCATTCCTCCCCCCGTGATCACATCACACCCTTACTGTTCCGTCTTCACTGGTTGCCCTTCCCCCACCGCGTTCACTTCAAGTTGCCCATTTTGGTTCATAAAGCTCTCCACACAGGTGCCCCCCAATATCTAACGGACCTCCTTTCCTTCCACTCCCCTAGGTACACCCCTCGCTCCTTTCACCTTAACCGCCTCACTCTTCCCTCCCCTTCCCGTGCCCATTTACAGTCTACCCGTTCCTCTGCCTTCTTTTTTGCTGGCCCCGCCCTCTGGAACTCCCTCCCCTCCTCACTCCGACTGGACCCTCACCACCCCACATTTAAACAAAACCTCAAAACCCACCTTTTTTCCCTTGCGTTTGATATCCCCTCTCCTTTTGTGTGATTCCCATTTGTATTATCCTCTGCTCTCCTTGTGACTTGTCTTTGTTATGGTTTAGCTTTGTCTCTTCTGCTTCTATTGCTTTTCTGTCCATAAAGTGTATTTCTTTTCCTTTTCACTGGCCTCGGCCTTTTTAAAAAACAAAGTTTTTATTGGTTTTATTGTACACCGCTTTGCTTGCCCATGAAAGGCGGTTTTTATCAAGTGAAATAAAACATAAAACATAAACATACCCTTCACTTCCTTATGGTCACTGATTCTACAGCCTTTAGGGTGCTTGAGCTCTGGTTCTTCCCTTTCTTGGGATGCTTTAACCTCCTCCACTTCTAGGGCTGCATAATGGTTCTTCATTTCAAGGGCTGGAGAAGTTGGAGTGTTGACTCTGCAGGCTCTGGTGACTTGTGTCCAACTTTCTGAAGTCTCCCTTTCATTTCTGTTGGAGAGCTTGGAGGTCTTATCAATGAAGCTCTCACTATATCGAATGCTTCTTAGTCTTGCCACCTCTTCTCAGAGCTTCTCCACTTGTTTCCTGACAGTTTAATGCAGGCATCCTGCACATGGAACCGGTCCTTCAACTGGCATTGGGATCTCATGACTTATTGTTGTATCCTGGTGCCAAGACTGGCTGATGTTTAATTTTAAAACTCTTCCTTTGACCCCAATGCATTTTGGCAACACACCTCGAAAGAAACAATGTAATGTAAAGCACAGTTACTTACCTGTAACAGGTGATCTCTGGGAACAGCAGGAATAAGTCTTCACATATGGGTATTGTCGGTACCGACGGAGTCTGTGCGGGAACGCTCCCCAGCGTCCAGTAAGAAAGCTTGCACAGCGCCTGCACGCTGCCTTCCTGCCTTTCCCAACCGCCTCTCTCCAGTTCGAGTTTTAAAGCTGAGACAAAGAGAGAGAGGAAAGGAAAGATAGATAGAGAGATGCAACTCCTAGGGGAGGTGGGTGGGTTGTGAAGACTTATTCCTGCTGTTCCCAGAGATTACCTGTTACAGGTAAGTAACTGTGCTATCTCCAGGAACAAGCAGGAATGAGTCTTCACATATGGGGACTCCCTAGCTGCAGATGCCAGGGGAAGACCCCAGGTTGTGTGTCCTTGAAAAGTACTCTACCTCCCCCCATGGATCTCTGGCATCCAACCAGGGTAGGTGGGTAGGAGTTGATTAGGAATGGAACAGGTGTTTGAGAACAGCCTGACCAAATGAGGCATCCCGGCGGGAGTCCTTGACCAAACAGTAATGGGCTGTGAAGGTATGAACCGAGGCCCAGGTGGCTGCTCGACAGATTTGGTCGATGGACACAGAGTTTAGATGAGCCATTGAGGCTGCCATGGCTCTCACATTGTGAGCTGTGACATGGCCCTCCAGAGAAAGTTTCCTACTCTGGTAGGCGAAAAATACACTGAGCAATCCAGTTGGACAGTGTTCTCTTAGAAACTGGAAGTCCTAAATGAGAAGGATCAAAAGCAACAAAGAGTTGAGAAGACTTTCTATGTTGCTGTGTTCTTTGTAAGTAAAAGCAAGAGCTCTCTTACAATCCAAGATATGAAGATTCCTCTCTGCACTTGATGCATGAGGTCCTGGAAAAAAAAAGACAGGTAAATATACCTCTTGGTTTAAATGAAAAGGCGAGACCACTTTGGGCATAAAGTGTGGATTGGTCCTGAGGACTACCTTATCATGATGGAACCTTGTATAAGGTGGATTAGCCACCAAAGCTTGCAATTCACTGATGCGTGTGCTGAGGTGATTGCAATGAGAAAGATAACTTTCCAAGAAAGAAATTTCAAGGAGGTGGTGGCTAAAGGTTCAAAGGGTGGCTTCATAAGCTGGCCAAGAACCAGGTTTAAGTCCCATGCCACTGGAGGTGGTCTAATGTGAGGTTTAGTTAGAAGAAGGCCTCTCATGAATCTTGTTATAAGAGGATGAGAGGAAATAGGCTGTCCATTGAGAGGCTTGAGGGACGCTGCAATAGCACTCAAATGGACTCTTACTGAATTTGTTTTAAGACCTGCATGGAATAAATGCAGGAGATACTCTAGTAAAGAATTCAAAGGTATTGCAAGAGGGTTAAGACCCTTCTCTGAACACCAAATGGTAAATCTTTTCCATTTGAAAGCATAGGAACGTCTAGTAGAAGGCTTTCTAGAGGCATGAATAATATCTCTGACTTGCTGAGAGAGATGAAAACCTTGAAGGTCTAGGCCTTCAGCAACCAAGCCCTGAGATGAAGAGACTGGGGGTTTGGGTGCCACAACGTTCCCTCCTCCTGGGATAGAAGGTCTGGTGCAGAGCCCAAGTCCAGGGAAGGAGCTTGAGAGAGATGCAGAAGTAGAGGATACCACACTTGGCGTGGCCAATGTGGTGCTATGAGGATCATGGTTCCTCGATCTCTCTGAAGCTTGAATAGTGTTTTGGGAATTAGGGGAATGGGTGGAACGGCATAAAGGAAGTCTTGATCCCAGTGAAGGTGGAAGGCATCCTTGGCCTGAACTCCCTGACATGGAATTCTGGAACAGAACCGGGGAAGTTTGGCAGTCCACGGACTTGCAAAGAGGTCTATGTCCGGGGTTCCCCAAATTCGAAAAATCCTGGCTACCTGGTCCATGTGGAGGGACCACTCGTGTGGAAGCAGAACTCGACTGAGTCTGTCTGCCCAAGAGTTTTGAACCCCTGGAAGATATACTGCCAGAAGATGAATGTGATGCTCTGTGGTGAAGGCCCACAGTCGCAAAGCTTCATTGCAAAGCAACAGAGAGCCAGTCCCGCCCTGCTTGTTTACATAGAACATGGCTACTTGGTTGTCCGTATGGATGAGGACTATCCTGTAGCTGAGCAGGGAATGGAACACCACTCTGAGAGCTAAGAATATTGCTCTGAGTTCCAAGAGATTGATATGCAGAGAAGTCTCCTGTGGAGACCAGATGCCCTGGGTGAAGAGATCCTGCAGATGAGCTCCCCAACCCACTGGAGAAGCATCTGTTGTAAGAGTTGCTTGAGGTAGTGACTGCTGAAAAGGGGACCCCAGCAACAGATTTGGAGAGGACTTCCACCACTGGAGAGACCAAAAAAGGTGACTGCTATTTTGTCTGACAGGCAACCTGATGCCTGAGTCCATTGGGTGGACAAAGTCCATTGAGATGCCCTCATGTGAAGGCGAGCATATGGAACCACGTGCACGGTAGATGCCATGTGGCCTAAGAGTTGTAACATCTCTCGAGCAGTTAAATGGGACTTTAACTGTATCTGGGAGGCTAACTGCACTAAGCGTAGGCAACGGGCCTGAGGAAGATAGGCCCTTGCAGTTGTGGTATCCAGCAAGGCCCCTATAAACTCCAGAGACTGAGTAGGGGTGAGATTTGATTTTGGGATGTTTATTACCAGTCCCAAAGCATTGTGCAGATTAGACAATTCTGGGCCTCTGACTGGGATGGAGCTCGAATGAGCCAGTCGTCCAGGTAAGGGAAGACAAATATTCCTAGAGTGCGTAGAAATGCAGCTACTACTGCCATGCATTTCGTGAACACCCTTGGTGCAGAGGCCAGACCGAACGGAAGCACCCTGTATTGGTAGTACTTTCCCTGAAAAAGGAACCGAAGGAACCTTCTGTGTGTTGGATGGATGAGGACATGGGTGTACGCATCCTTGAGATCTAGAGAACAAAGCCAGTCCTGACTCTGAAGGTATGGAAGCAGAGCACCGAGAGAAATCATCTTGAATTTCTCTTTGAATAGAAACTTGTTCAATTCTCTGATGCGAGGAGGAAGGCTTAAGAAATGAAGTGGAGTGGAGGAGTGGCCTAGTGGCTGGGGCAAGGTACTTCAAGCCGGAAGTTCAGGGGTTCAAATCCCACTAGAGGACAGCAACCTTGGGTGGGAATGACTGGGGTTTCTAGTCCCACAGGTGCTCCTTGTGGTCTTGGGCAAGCCACTTAACCCTCCATAGCCCATGTTACCTGTAAAATAGTTATCTCCAAGTTATAATGCCCTGTTCAATGTAATTTCAGTTTGTTCAATGTAAACCGCACTGATGCAGAATAGCGCAGTATGTAAGAGAATGTAAATAAATAAAATAAATGAAGCTTGTACCCTTCCCTTATGATGGAGAAGGTCCATTGCTCTGCTGTGATTTGTTCCCATCTGGGAGCAAAGTAAGCCAACCTTCCTGGAATGGTGAGGGGCTCTGGTTCTTCCAGAGCTAGAAAGGCTAAGTTCTCTAGTTGCAAGTCAAAGGCCCTGAGGAGGCTGAGGCTGCTGGGCTGTGGAAGGCCTAGCAGCCTTTGACTTGGCCTGTTTAGGTGGTTGCTGACGTTTTGCAGCAAAACGACCTGCAGAAGATGCCTGCTGACCATAAGCAGGATAATATCTTCCCTTTTTAGAAAAAGATGTCTTTTTGAACAATCTTTTCTTAGCAGGAGCAGAGGTGGACTTTGAAAGTCGATCCAAAGCGGAGTTCTCAGCATCCATCTGAGTGGCCTTTGCTTGCCAATCCTTGCCAAAAATTCTTCGTGCACCTATGGCAATAGCCGAGGCTCTGCTTACACACTCAAAAGAGTCAAAGGCTGCATGGTTGGAAAATTTGGAAACATCCTGGGCATGTTTGAGCCAAGTGAGAAACTTCTGCCTTTTATCTTCTGAAATAAAAGGGGTTAAAGTCTGCAGATGATCTGTGACTTCCTTTAGAAACATCCCTATATAGAGACTATAGGAGTTGATTCTGGCAGCTAGCATAGAAGCTTGAAAAACCCTACGGCCAAAAGCATCTAGGGTCCTGCATTCACGTCCTGGAGGATTAGATGAGTGTCTTTTTGCACTCTTTATCTTTCTCATGGCAGACTCTACCACAATAGAGTGGTGAGGAAGCTGAGTCTTATGAAAGCCAGGACAAGGAGGGACACGATACATGGTGTCTAACCTGCGAGAATGAGGAGAGGTAGTAAGAGGTGTCTCCCACATGCTCAACATGAGATCATACAAAATCTCATGAACAGGTAAAGTAGCAGCCTCTTTAGGAGCCTTAGGATATTGTAGAATATCCAGCTGCTTGGCTCTAGGCTCTGACTCAGGGGCCACTGTGATGGAGAGGCCCCTAGCTACCTCCCTAATGAAGTCTTGAAAAGACAAGTCTTCTGGAGTTGACATTCTTCATTTAGGAGAAGACTCCTGAGGAAGAAGTATCGATGCCTCGACAGATCCTTCGGACTCGTCAGAGTCTTCGGAGGAATCGAAGTATCGCCTGTCTGGATGCTCCTGTAAAGCCCGATATGCGTACCGAGTGGGATCGACATCGGGAGCAACCAGTACGGTACCGATGGGCATCATAGGACAGGGTACCGTTGCAGTCGACTCCGAAGCCGATGTCGATGCAATCGGTACCGGCACTGGGAATGATGATGGTGCCGGAGCCGGTACCGGCAACGGGGATTGTTGCGATACCGGAGGCGTCGCAGCCTGCATGAATGCCGTCAGGGTGCGCTGCATGGTCAGAATCTTCTGATCCATCTACACCACCAAAGTCTGGATGTCGGTACCAGTAGGAGCCACCGTCTGTGTGAACAAGAACCACAAACCTCTAATACTACTGGGCGACTTCAACCTCAGCTCCACCAACAGCAAGGACAAGGAAACCTTCCTTCAAGCAATGAACTCCCTACAATACACACAAATAATCAACACCACAACACACAGGCACGGATCGATGCCGGACCTCATATTCGCCCCCAACCACATAATAAACAGAGGTGACATCTCATCACCCAGTCACACCAGTACCATGGTTGGACCACTACAGGATAAAAATAGAAATCACAAATCAAAAGGGAAGGACACAACAAGACTCAAAACACACCACAAGGCCAAAGAAGATTCAAAGCCTTCAACAAAGACCAATTCCTACAAGACACGCTACCCTACCTCAACCCAGAAACGCACGACCTGAACGAACAAATAATCGAATGGAACAGCATCAATGCCGCAGCCGCAGCCAAAACAGAGACAAGAACAAACACCAAAAGACAGCACACCCCATGGTACTCCAGGAAAATACGCAATGCAAAAAGAAAGCCGAGGAAGATAGAACGTCACTGGAGACGCTCCAAATCTCCCTCCACCCAGGCATTATACCTGACACAACAAAGAAACTACAATGAGCTCATTAACCAAACAAAAAGAGAACACCACACAAACACTATCCAGTAGGCTTACAACAAACCAAGAGAGCTTTTTGAGATAGTAAAAACTCTAACCAACGAACCAAACTCCAAAAAAAGAGACATACAAATTGACCCACAAACCTTTGCAGATCACCTACAAGCGAAGCTAGGCAACTCACCACAACAAACAACTGAAGGAACCAACAACCTAACCATACCCACCATAACCTGGGACAAGTTCAACACTCCGTCCACAAGGCAACTCTGACATCATCTCTGCCCTCAACACAAGCACCGCACCAACAGACCCATGCCCGGTCCCATGGATCAAGGCAACCAAGGAAAGTTTCCTCAGCCTCATACACAACATGGTAAGCAACTCCCTGGTGCAAGGTACAATGCCAGACCAGCTGAAGTTAGCCACAATAAGGTCGATCCCAAAGAAAACCACTATAGACAAAAGCAATCCAGCAGCCTACAGACCAATCTCCAGCATACCACTTCTGGCTAAAATCATTGAAAAGGCGGTGCAACAACAGCTCCAGGACCACATCGACACACATGCCCCCACTGGACTTACATCAGCATGGCTTCCGCCCTAATCACGGAGTCGAAACACTACTGCTATACCTATTCAACGACATAATCCAAACCATAGACAACCACAAACAAGGAACACTAATGATCTTCCTGGACATCTCAGCTGCATTTGACACAGTTGACCACAGAATTCTCCTAACCAGACTACAAAACATTGGAATAGATGGCACCATATTAAAATGGTTCAACTCATACCTAACAGACAGACAGTTCCAAGTCAAGATCGGATCTAACATCTCACGACCCGCAAAGATCAAGCAAGGGGTGCCACAAGGATCCGCACTATCCTCACTGCTATTCAACATATACATCCAACCAATCTGCAACATCATAAAAGCACACAAAATAGACTACACAATCTACGCAGATGACATCATGATATACACCCCAATCAACCTTGACAGCCCCGACTACTCCAAAATAACAAACTGTCTCAAAAGCATGTCCAAATGGCTCCTGCACAACAACCTAACCATAAACCTCAGCAAGACAGAAGCACTCATTATCACACGAAACACCTTCAGCCCCCCTCCCTTCATCAAAACCAACAACACAGCAATACCAATGAAGAACGAAGTGAAATACCTCGGAATAACACTCGACAGAGAGCTGAACCTACAATCACACATAAGAAGAACCACCAAGAACGCATACTACAAGATGAGAGTAATCAGACACCTCAAGCCCCTACTCACCCAAGACCACTTCCGCACAGTCTGCCAAGCGCTTATAACTCCCATCCTTGACTTCTGCAACCCGATCTATAGCGGCATGCCAAAATACTCACTCACTCACGCCACTTCAGATGGCTCAAAACACAGCAGCCAGAATAATCACCGGTTCTCCAATACAAGCCCACATCACACCCATACTAAAAGACCTCCACTGGCTCCCAATCAAATACAAAATGATACTAAACATATTCAGAATCAAACACAAGAGCTCCGCACTCAGCCTCCAACCCCTAATACTCCCTGACGCAAACACCATACCTAGAAGAAAGACCACAGCAGATACACTCAACACCCCAAACTACACAAAAGCATGCAAATCCACCACACAAAGAGCCCTATCACTGGCGGCTCCAACATTATGGAACACACTCCCAGATGAGCTACGGTCAACTGAAGATCCAAAGGACTTCCGAAAACACCTAAAGACATTGCTCTTCACCGAATACTATGGCCCAAGCACATAACCAGACTATACAGACTCAGACCAACCACATAACAGAACCTCAGACTTGATTGAAGATCAACCACAGCACGCTGCAGAAACAGCAAACCCTTGTAAATAACTGTAAAAAGCGCATGTTGTAAATAGCTCACGCTAATCAGCACACCTACACCCATGCACCCTCACTGTACATAAACCTAACACACACAAACACCATTACCACTGATTGTTTGATGTGCACACCGCCTTGATTGAAAGATAGGGTGGGATAGAAATACCCTTTAAATAAATAAATTTCATAAACTAATGGATAATGAAGAACATGTATTCTAAAAATAGGAATATGCTCAAGAAGAACTCGAGTCATACAAATGCCACTGCGAGAACATCCCAATCAAAGTATAAAAAAATGTAAAAAATCCATGCCAACATTAATGCAGCTAAAATTAATATAAAAAAAGAAGTTGAAATTAAAAACTAGTTAGAAACCGCAGAAATACCATCTCGACGGCAGCAACCGCTTGCCTCAATGCAGAATGTATTGGCTAAAAAACGCCCGCACCTGCACATTAAAAAGTAGGAGGAGGGGCGGAATAACCACAAAAAAACGCAGGGAACTTGTATCACAAATACAACGATGACTACTCTGAATAATAACAGTAAAAAGACCCTCCATAAGCAGAACGCTACCATGCTAAAAAAGGGGGATAATAAGAACGTATCTTCTAAATGTAAAAATGTACTCAAAGGGGAATAAAAACTTGATCACGTAGATACCACTGAAAGACCGTGTAAGACATAAATATGAAGTGATGTGCCAACTTCTGCAGCTAAAACGATGATTGCTGTGAATGAACGTAGTAGGAAGAACCTCCATGGGCAGAACACAACCATGCAAAAAAAATGAACAATAAAAGGCGTAACTTCCAAGTCTAAGGGGCTTGTTTACAAAGCCGCGGTAGTGGTTCGCGATCGCGATCGCAGCCGCGGCCCCATTGAAATCAATGGGGCCGCGGCTCCGATTACGATCGCAAACCGCTACCGCGGCTTTGTAAACAAGCCCCTAAGAGTGTTAAAACAATAAATACTGTGAATGAATGTAGTGTAAAACCCCTCATAGGCAGAACACAACCATATACAAAAAATGAACAATAAAAAGCATGTCTTCTCAATATAAGATTGTATTTAAAGGAAGATATAAAATTGATCATAAAGACACCACTAAGAGACCGTGTCAATCATAAATGTAAAGTGTTGTGCCAACTTCTACAACTTAAAAACAATATGAAAAGATATTAAGCGTAAGACTAATTAAAACCGCAGGATACCTTCTAGACAGGAGCAAACACCTGCCACAATGCATATTTAATCGGACAAAAGGTGAAAGATTAAAAAAGCCCTGACATAAGAAGTGAACAAAAAAAAGGAGGACATCATAATCAAACTCAGCACAACAAACGTTATTGACTTAAAAGAGGCAGCTTGTACCAGAGGGAGGTGTGCAGAAACATTCCAATACAACACGAAACTATATTTCGACTAAAGACCTAAAGAAAAACAGATACATCTTTATCTAGATTGAGCCCGTTAGGTGCCAGAGTATCTAATAAAAAAAAATATCTCTCTGTTCGAGCCTCATGATGGTCTTATTAATATCTCCACCCCTCCAACTAGTTTTCACTTTAATGACAAAAACTTCAAATCCATAATCTTATGATTTTCCTCCTGCCAATGAAGAACCAGAGGTTTATCAGGCAAACCTCTTTTGATACAACTCTTTTTCTCAAGAATTCTAGTCCTGATGCTACGAGTGGTTTTACCTACATATAATTTCTTACAAGGACACTGAATGACGTATACAACGTTGTTGGTTTCACAGTTAGAAAAATCATCAATGTGAAATGTATGATTGGTGAAAGGATAAATGAATGTGTTCCGCACTGGTAAAGAGTTTAAGCACACAGAACATTTACCACATTGAAATTGTCCTTTATATTTAGACAGAAATTTCCTTTCTGTGAATGCTGATGGGACCAGAAGATTCTGTAAATTAATGTTACGCTTATGTGCAATCATTAATTGTAAGTTCTGAAATGCTGGAAGGGTTTGTACAAAATGCCACTCTTTACGTAATATCTTAATGTTACATGATTGTGAGGAGTATAAAAGGGGACATACAATACCTATATCCGAAGGGCCGGAAGGACTGGGGTTTCTAGTCCCACAGGTGCTCCTTGTGGTCTTGGGCAAGCCACTAAACCCTCCATAGCCCATGTTCCCTGTAAAATAGTTATCTCCAAGTTATAATGCCCTGTTCAATGTAATTCGCACTGATGCAGAATAGCGCGGTATATAAGAGAATGTAAATAAATAAAAAATAAATAAATATCATCTCTCCTAGTTTTAACTTTAAGCAATATCTCCAGAAAGGACTCTTGGGCCCTTTTATATGCTTTATCAAAGTGACAGACTGGATATTGTCTTGCTAAAAATCTCTCCCTCATTTCCTTGGCCTGTATTTCAAAATCTTGTGGCTTAGTACAAATCATCTTTGCTCTTAGAAATTGACTCACAGGAAGATTTCTTTTGAGTGATGGGTTGTAAAAAACTATTGTAATGCAAAAGGTTATTTCTGTCTGTTGGTTTTCTAAATACTGTAGTAGAAAAACCATTGTCTTCTTTCCTAATAAGTAAATCTAAATAAGAGATCTGATTAGGGTCATAAGTCACCTGGAACCGTAATTTTACATCTAATTGATTAATCCACAAATTGAAATTACCCTTCCAGAGAATCAAAATGTCATCTATGTAACGTATCCAAAGTGATATATTGGACTTAAAAGCATGAACCTTCAGAAAACTCTCCTCAAAGTGAAACGTACAAATTCACTATATCTGGGGCCATCAAGGACCCCATAGCCACTCCCTTAATCTGCTTGTAAAACAAGTCTCTAAAGCAGAAAAAGTTCTCACAGAGGGCTATTTTTGCTAGAGTCACCAAAAATGATGTTGGAATATGTCTAACTCTGGAATTTGTTATCGGAGGATGTAGTAAAGGCTGTTAGTGTAGCTGGGTTTAAAAAAGGTTTGGACAAGTTCCTGGAGGAAAGGTCCATAAACCATTATTAAGAAGGGACCCAGGATATCAATGCTTGACCCAGTACAAGCATTGTGGAACCTGTGTCTTTTGGGGAAACTGCTAGGTACTTGTGACCTGGATTGGCCACTGTTGGAAACAGGATACTGGGATTGATGGACCTTGGTCTGACCCAGTATGGCATATCTTATGTTCTTAAGACAGGCTGGTAGGCAAGGCCAGAGCTACAGCACCGACCCTCTGGGGCACTCACTGCCGCCACTGTCACCACATTCCAGGACAGAGAGCAGCAGCAAGAGTTACAAACAGCCTCACTGCGTTTACCCTCAAGCTTTGGCACCACAGGACTGTCTGCTTTCACCCCTCTCCAATTCTCGATGCAGACTTCCTGTTTACAGGTTAGCTTTTGTTCTCCTACAAGAGTGTCATGTTGCCAACTGGTGAGAAATTCCTGATGAAGCCAATACATTTGATGAAACAGTTGTCTGAGGTGGGAAATGGCAGTGCCTTTAAGAGAATGAGTTACACAAAGATCCACGATCTCATTTTTTTGAAATCAAGAAAAGTTTCATATTTAAATATTTTCACTGATGGGGAAAAGCACTTTAGTCAATTGAGAAGAAAATATATTTGGAGCAATGATGAAAGCAATGGATCAGGTAGCTTTTTGTTTTGACAAAGCACTGACAAGTGAACATAACATAAGACATGCCATACTGGGTCAGACCAAGGTCCATCAAGCCCAGTATCCTGTTTCCAACAGTGGCCAATCTAGGTCATACGTACCTAGCAGTTTCCCCAAAAGACACAGGTTTCGCAATGCTTGTACTGGGTCAAGCATTGATATCCTGGGTCCCTTCTTAATGATGGTTTATGGACCTTTCCTCCAGGAACTTGTCCAAACCTTTTTTAAACCCAGCTACACTAACAGCCTTTACTACATCCTCCGATAACAAATTCCAGAGTTTGATTACACGTTGAGTGAAAAAATATTTTCTTTTATTAGTCTTAAATAGTTTACCCTGTAGCTTTATTGCATGTCCCCTAGTCTTCCTATATTCTGATAACATAAACAATCGATCTACGTTTACCCGTTCCACTCCGTTCATTAATTAATTAATAGACTTCTATCATATCTCCCCTCAGCCATCTCTTTTCCAGGTTAAAGAGCCCTAACCTTTTTAGCCTTTCTTCATAGGAGTATCCTTCCATCCCCTTTACCATTTTGGTGGCTCTTCTCTGAACCTTTTCTAAAATCGCTATATCCTTTTTAATATACGGCGACCAGAATTGCACACAATATTCAAGGTGCGGTCTCACCATGGAACGATATAGAGGCATTATAATATCTTTTGTTTTATTTTCCATTCCTTTCCTTATGATACCTAGCATTCTATTTGCTCTCTTGGCTGCCGCTGCACACTGGGCCGAGAGTTTTAACATGTTATCCACAATGATGCCTAAATCTGTTTCCTGGGTGGTGGTTCCTAATGTGGAACCTTGCATCGTGTAACCATAGTTTGGGTTGTTCTCCCTAGGTGCATAACTTTGCACTTGTCCACATTAAATTTCATCTGCCATTTTGATGCCCAGTCTTCCAATTTATCAAGATCCTCTTACAATTTTCCACAATCCTCTTGGGTTTTAAGAACTTTAAATAGTTTTGTGTCATCTGCAAATTTGATAACCTCACTCGTTATTTCACTTTCCAGGTCATTTATGAATATGTCAAAAAGCAGCGGACCCAGCACAGATTCCTGGGGTACACCACTATTCACCTTTCTCCATTGGGAAAATTGGCCATTTAGCCCAACCCTCTGCTTTCTATCTTTTAACCAGTTCCTGATCCACAGTAGTACACTGCCTCCTATCCAATGACTCTTTAGTTTTGCCAAAGGTCTCTGATGAGGGACCTTGTCAAAGGCTTTCTGAAAGTCCAGATACACTATATCAACCGACTCACCTTTGTCCACCTGTTTATTCACACCTTCAAAAAAACATAACAGATAAGTAAGACAAGATCTTCCTTGTCTAAAGCCATGTTGGCTATCTCCCATTAGGCCTTGACTATCTACATGCTGAGTAATTTTATTCTTTATGATGGTTTCTACCATTTTTCACGGTACTGACGTTAGGCTCACCGGTCTGTAGTTTTCCGGATCACCCCTGGAACCCTTTTTAAAAATTGGTGTTACATTGACGATCCTACAGTCTTCAGGTATTAGAGATGATCTTAATGATAATTCACAGATTACTAATAGCAGGTCTGCAATCTCATATTTCAGTTCTTTCAACACCCTTGGATGTATACCATCCGGCCCAGGTGATTTGCTACTCTTCAGTTTATCTAATAGTTGTAATATATCTTCCCGATGTATCGATATTTCCTTCAATTCTTCCACACCTTTAAATACCACTTCAGTCTTGGGTAACATCCCTACATCTTCCTCAGTAAAGACTGAAGCAAAGAATTCATTCAATCTCTTCGCTATCGCCTTGTCGCCTCTTAGTGCCCCTTTAACTCCTCTATCATCTAATGGACCAACTGACTCTCTCACAGGTTTTTTGCTACGAATGTACTTGAAAAAAAATCTTTATTTCGCATTTTTGCTTCCACAGCAAGCTTCTTCTCAAATGCTCCCTTTGCCTGCTTTATCAATGCCTTGCATTTTACTTGCCAGTGCTTGTGCTGTTTCCAGGTTTCGTTGTTTGGCTCTTTTTTCCATTTCCTGAAAGATGCTTTTTTGGCAACGACAGCCTCTGACCTCACCTTTCAACCATGTTGGCAGTTTTTTGGACTTCCTTCCACTTTTCTTAAAGCGTGGAATAAAGCTGGTTTGGGCTTCCAATATAGTATTTTTCAACAACACCCAAGCTTGATATAAGTCTTTAACCTTTGCAACTGCTCCTTTTAGTTTTTTCTTAACTACTTTCCTCATTTTATCATAGTCTCCCTTTCGAAAGGTAAAAGGTAGTACTGTGGGATTTCCCTACTATCCCTCCTCCACTAATTAAATCAAAGGCGATCATGCTATGATCACTATTGCCAAGTGGCCCCAACACCCTTATCTCTTGCACTAGATCTGGTGTTCCACTAAGGATTAGGTCTAATATGGTTTCCCCTCTGGTCGGTTCATGAACCAGCTGCTCCAAGAAGCAGTCATTTATTTCATCTAGGAACTTTATCTCCCTAGCATGTCCTACCGTGACACTGACCCAGTCGATACCGGGGTAATTGAAATCACCCATTATTATTACTGCGCTGTAACTTTTGTTAGCTTCCTTGATTTCTTTGAGCATTTCATCATCCATTTGTTCATTCTGGCCAGGCGGTCGATAGAACAGCCCCACTGCCATCGCCTTCCCCTTTTTACATGGAATTTCAATCCATAGAGATTCTACAGCAAATTTTGTTTCCTGCAAAACTTTAATCCTTTCTGACTCAATACCCTCTCTAACAGAGCGCAACCCCTCCACCAATTTGATCAGCTCTATCATTACGATATAGTTTGTACCCAGGTATCACAGTGTCCCACTGGTTGTCCTCCTTCCACCATGTCTCTGATATTCCAATCATATCTAACCTCTCATTTAGTGCTATATATTCTAACTCTCCCATCTTATATTTTTTGACTTCTAGCATTTGCATACAAGCATTTTAGAGACTGTATTTTATTCATATTAATTTGGCTATTGGTAGACATGGGTAATTTGGGATCTTTAAGCTCTGTCTGCTCCAAACTCGAGGGCATTTTGGCTACTTTACTCTTTTTTGGAACCTCTCTGCTTTTGGTAGTATCCTTCAAGGATACATTCTTCCGAACCATCTGCTCTTGGGCGACTGTCGGCTTTCCCCTATTATCTAGTTTAAAAGCTGCTCTCTCCCCTTTTTAAAGGTTAATGCCAGCAGCCTTGTTCCATCCCGGTTAAGGTGAAGCCCATAAGTGAGTTCCTAACTTATCATATTAAGTACAAGAAAAAGTACTATATGATGAAGAATGTCATTTGTGATATAGTGATTGATCAAGTTATTATTTTATTTTTATTTATATGAATTTCCAAAAACTTACAAAAAAGCAAGCATATAAGCAACCATAGTGCTTTTACAAAGAAATAGACACAAAGCAGCATATCCTTAAAGAAAATACTTAAAACAAAACACTATCACATAGCCCACTACATGGGGAGATATTACAAAAGGTAATATAAGGAAAAAAGAAGAGCATTAGCTCTAAAAAATATGACAGCCTATACTTATGCCCTCCATCCACCTCTTATATTATTTGCCATGTCCCTCTTTACCATCCAAAAAAGCAATCAATTGAGAAGGATCCAAAAAAATAAATTTAGAACCCTGAAATATTTACAGGGATACCTAAGAAAAAACATGGCCTGTAGGGCCACCACTCTAGGTTTCAAGGCCAAAAAGGCCTGTTTCCTTACTTGTGTAGCCCTACTGACATCAGGAAACATTTGAACCTTAGCACCACAAAACAACGCCGACATATTTTTAAAATAACTCCTAAATACAACAGCCTTATCATGTTCGGAAACAAATGTTACTACAAGAATAGCATGAGATGATATATTGTCCGGGGAGTCCTCCAGGAATTTGGTCAGATCAAGGTCAGTACGACCCTGAAGTGAGTCAAAATCTCCAGGAGGACCAACAGAGACCCCTCGTCCAGTCAAATAATATAATTTAGAGATGGAAATGGAGTCGGCCGAAGCCAATCCCAAAACTTTGATAAAATACTTCCGCAGCAAAACATCAGCTGAAAGCAAATGACAAACAGGAAAATTCAATAATCTAATATTTTTAACACAAAATATATCATACATTTCCATCTTATGGTGTATAATTAAGCTATCTTTAATACTAGAGGAATTAATAGCTTTAAGAGCTAGACACTGACTTTCACAGTTGGAAATATGAGAAAACACACTCCCCACCTTATCTTCAGCTTCACTCAGCTTAGTAGTAATCTCGGAGGAGAAACTGCACAGCTGAGAAACCGTGGGCACTAAAATCTTCTCTATACGTGACACTACCTTCCAAATATCAGCTAAAGTGACCTGCTCATCAGGTACATCTTTAGCTACACCTAAAACGGAAGGCCAAGCAACAGGTTTCAGCTGTCCATTGGCATCCGCCAGCGTACTTTGCTGAAACTGCACCCCCCCCCCCCCCCCCCCCAGTGCTGGAAGATGGTAGAGAAGTATAAATTGGAGGAGAAGGTGGAGAACGATCCGGAGAGCTGAGAGATGCCACAGGAGATTGAAGAACAAGAAAGCCAGGGTCTAAAGACACATTGGTACCAGGGCCTCCCAAGGGGTCTAACAATCCCCTTTTATCTTGCCCCTTAGATCGCAGCTCCCAGCTAGCGCCTACGGCTGCGCCCAATGGGCGGAGCTTTTAAAGAGGCCCCCCCCCCGATGACGTTGGGGCCGCTGGAACAGGAGCCTGCCGCCTCCGGTCGGGTAATGCTGTCCTCTCCTGGCTCTCCCATTGCTCCGTCTCACCGCACAGCTTTTAAAGAGGCCCCTGATGACGTTGGAGCCACCGGAACAGGAGCCTGCTGCCTCCGGTCGGGTAATGCTGTCCTCTCCTGGCTCTCCCCCTGATTGATCAAGTTATGATGGCTTTTATGCATGATTAAGAATGTTTGGGACCTGACTATAAGGTCCTATGCTACAATTAATGTTGATATATATCTTATTTTTGTAGTTATTTTTAGTGGTCATTTAATTTTGTAGATCCCTCAGAGTCTAATGTCTGTGCCAGGTAAAATTGTGGAGGGAATTTTAAAGAACAGAATTACTGAACACATGGACAGACATGGTTTAATGGGACAAAGTCAACATGGATATAGCCAGGGGAAGACCTTCCTCAATCTGCTCCTTTAATTTGAGGGCATGAATAAACATGTGAGTGAAGATGAGTCAATTGATGTGAAGGCAGATTTTAGAAAGGCCATCTAGGTGAAATCTGTGACGTTTAAGCCAAAACAATCCAAATATCATGAAGGTGGCAGCAGAGAAGGTGGGCATGTGTAACTACCTTCCAAAATTTCCAAGTCTCCACCATGAAAGATATCCCCATGCAAAACAATAGACTGGACATGTGAAAGTTTTGGACCAATTTTAGATACTTGGAATCACCCGATATGGAAGGTGGAGGATTGAGCAACAGACATGTATGTCTATCTCATGCAGCAGACATTCCCCAGCCTGCCATTTTGCAAGCGGAGACATGCAGCTGTACGACTGTCAAACAAGTGTCTTAATTTACCTCCTTGTTTCTTTACCATTGAGAAAAGTATTGGAGAAATGAGAACACCCTCTTCTGCACTCGCTACAGGTATTTGGGTACCAGAATGAGCAATGTTTGAATACATGTTTGCCCTGGAATGGAAATAATCATGGACATCACTACCGATGGGTTGAGTCTTGAAGGGGCAGCAGAACCTCCTGAAAAAGCCCACTGCTCTAAGGCAAACAAACAAAGCAGTAAGATAGGCTGGACAAGCCCAGGCATTAGGACCAGGGATGAAGTCAGCCAAGTTGTGTATCTTCAAGTTAGCATGCTGACACAGAGGACTTCTGTCCCAGCATATGAATCTGTAGTGATGATTCCCCTTGGCTGGTGGAAGACATCATGGACAATTTAGAATGAGATCCTGCAGTATTTTGATCACGAGAAGAGGATGCTTGTGAAGGCAACTCCAAAAGCAGTAGCAGTGAGTCATAGGATGCTGGCATCACTGGCCACAGGAGCCCAGAGCATAGCTGAACCAACTCAGCAGCACCTTAGGCAAGATAGAAACATAGAAATATGATGACAGAAAAAGACCACATGGCCTATCTAGTCTGTCCTTCCATAACAACTACAACAGTCCCCTTTTTACCTTTAGAGATCCTCTGTGTTTGTCCAAAGGTAAAAAGGGGACTGTTGTAGTTGTTATGGAAGGACAGACTAGATAGGCCATGTGGTCTTTTTCTGTGAAGCTTAAATGAAGCTTAGATGAAGCTTAAATGAAAGGCTAGAAGGTGGCAAGAGACCGATAGTCAACTTCAGCTACTCTTTACAAGTATGATAATAGAAATTTGAAAAAGAACTCTGAAGAGAGAGTTCAAGGCTTGTCATTGGTGTTAGGCCCGTAGCATCTCCCCACCAAGTCAGACACATTTTTTCTTGGAGTTGGATTTGGACTTGCATCCTAAAGTGGGTAGCAGAACATCCAAAGAGGACCAACTAAGCACCTAGAGAGGGGGAAGAAGCCAAATGCTCTGCTTGGGAAACAGATTTCCTTTTTCTTTCCTGCGGTTCCTAATTCCAGTGTTGGATGGAGTCCCCTGCTTAGAATAATCTCCCCCTCCCCCTTTTTAAACCCAGATAGAAAGAGTACTGTTTCTGCAAATGGTGTTATATGCCACCGTTGGTAAGATGACTTATCAGTTTCCTTCTACTATTTAATTCTGCATCCTGTGGATCCTCCAGCATTTTAAAATGCTTCCGTACCCCTGATGTTTCACAAATCCTCCTCTCTTAGGGAGGATAGGGATTATTGCTATTTCTGCTACTGGTGAACCTAGGGCTGAGGGCAGATGTGAAGATGAAAGGATAAGGGATTCCTTCCTATTCATTACTGCCTAGGGTGTTAGTGGTCCTGGCAATGCTGGTATCACTGTATACCTCAACACTTAACACTCTAACAAGATCTTCAAGACCCTTTTCAGCCATGAAACTCAGAAGGGACTAAGGGGCATCTGATGCTATCGTCTGTTGACTTTACCTGCTGCTTGTCTTCTGGACCCCACCCTGCACTGCTTCTGCGTTCCTTTGCCTCTCCATAGAGATGGGAGCTGGCACCTGTTTTCACAGTTGCATTGGATTCTCTAGCTATTGGTATGGTTTATGGTTTATTATTATACTGCTTTTAAAGCAAGTTGTCAAAGTGGTTTACAATGCAATAAAATGAAAAGAACTCCAATCAAATCACGCCCTTGCCCCTTACATCCAGTATGGAGGGGCGTGGTTATCATAGAAAGTTTCACCTTCTAGCCTTTAACTGACTGGTTCTTTTGCAATGCCTCTTGGTAAAGGTAGTTCAGTCACAATTCACTTGGCTTCAGGTTAAAAAAAACACTTGTAGTTGGCTCGAATGATAAGGCAATGACAGAAATTTATTAAGTCAAACGCTAGGTTCACAAATATCACCTTTGGATTCTTTCTCCAGGATTTCCAATACACATCAGGACGTAAATAAACTCAAAGCAAAATTTCAGCTTATAATGTTCTTCAGCTCAAAGATAAAGTCCTTTAACAGCCAATGCTACCAGCCTTGCCTAGCATTGCTGGTTAAAGCAAACAGCTTTCCTTAAAGCAGATTTCTTTCTTACATTCCCAACACTTCCAGGTTGTTTGTCTCCTTATAAACAAAGTAAAAACTTTCACCAAGGATAAAACTTCTCACAAGCAAACCATGCACCATGCAAGGCTTTTGGAATATTCAAAAGCAAAATCAGAGCTTTACTTCCTCTCTCCGTTAGCTCGGCTTCTTGCCGGTGCACTGCTCTGGATAGCAGCTGTTTAACAAGCTCAATTAGAGAGCTTCAGCTTGCTCTTACTTTCTCAGCAAACATATTTATTCTTTAACACAGGACATGCACAAATTATCTACAGGCTTTCAAAGGTACCTGGGTCTGAAGGTTTTCACTTAATGGTTGGCTTTCTTTCAACTCCTCCGTAGTTAAGGACTGGCATAAAGAGCAATCCATGAAGGTCTCTCCTTCATTCAAAGCTACCTCTGGTTCACCTATTTGCATAGGTTATATCTCTCCTTCCAGCATACAGGGTTCAGCTGACTGCCTCTCGTTAGAGCTGAGAGTATCTCTTGCAACTCTGCACTGCTCTGTGTTAGAGAAACTTCTAAGGCTTCTACCTGGCTCTGGACTTGTGTCAGTTTCTGCTTTTTCATGCTCTGGCCACCATTCTCCTGTACTTCCTCGTCCTGTCCTCCAGCTTGTGTTCCTTCTGCCTGTGTTCCAGCTAGGGTCTCTGCATAGATCTCTCCCTGGATCTCTCAGTGTGTCCTCTGAAGAATCTATCCTGGACTTAAATTCCCAAGGCTTCAGCCCCACCTCTTCTCCCCTCACGTGACGGAGATCAGCTTGCCTCCGGGCAGCTGAGTAATTAGGGAACTCAGTGACGTAAGGGTCTCTTACCTTGGGTCTGCATTCCCTCACCTTTACTCCACTAGGGAAACTCTGAAACCTATCCCACCTGTGAATTTCCTGCTTTCTAGGTGTGATTGGGGTTCTGTTTCTCTGACCTTGTAAAATAGGTCCTTTTATAAGGGTGAATTCCTTTTCTTTTTCCCTTTTTCCTAAGTCATGATAAGCTTCCTTATCACAATATATATGAGTTGATTCAAACTTATAATGAATTCAAAACCTCATTAGGAGCCAATGTTCTTCGGCCAAGAGAGGGGTCAAATGGTTATATTTATAGGCACAGCTTAAGATATGGATAGCAGAGTTCTAAATGCTTTGCAATCTTTTCAAGTCAGAGTCAAAGAGACCCGTGGAAATTTCTTTGCAATAATCCAGATAAGACGATAAAGAAATCTCTTTAGCTTGGGTTGGTGGACTGCAGGGAACACAGGCATGCTTCTGCAATGTCCCGTCTCTTCCTCTACACTTGTGCCACTGCTCCTCCAGATGTTTATTCTGTCTATCCTGCTTTCCTTCCATGATCATGCCCACACCCAGGGCCAGCAGTACCATTAGGCAAACTAGGCAACTGCTTAGAAAGCCAGGTCTCTGGGGGTGCCCACTGCCACTGCCCCTCTCCAAGGCTTACAGAGGTGGCAATGGCCCCTAAATCACAATGCAGCGCTTAGTTGCTCGTATACAGGTAAGTGCTGCTTCACAGTTTGGGTGTCATTGCCATTGCAGCAGGCCCCAGAGCGCATCAATGGACAATGGGGGAGATAGAGACCACAGGAGAAGAGAAGAATGGAGGGCCTGCCTAGGGCATGCCAGTCCTTGCACTAGCCTTATGCACACGTACCCTTCCCTAGAATTATGATGTGATTACACTAGAGTGTAAAATCTATGAAACGGGGACTGCCGCCAGGTGCAATTTTCTAAGTCCTCAATTGTGTCCCTAAGTGCCTCCTGCTCTACCCACTACAGCTGCAGCTGGGCTTCTGATACTCCAACTCTCTCCTCTTGATTCTCCAGATGACTTTCTAGGTCTTCCACTCTCTGGCCCAGGTCACGCACATCTAGGGTTGCCAACTGGCTCCAGATGCGCCCAATAGGCTTGATCCAGTCCTGGGTTTACCCCATTGCATGCAGTGACTTGTAGTTTTCCTTTTCTTATGGAGTGCAATGGAGAAATCAGAACTACATATCCCTGCATCCAATAAGATAAACCCAGGACTGGATCAAACCTGTCGGGCGCATCTGGAGCCAGTTGGCAACCCTACGCACATCGCTTCAGAGCTTTCCCAGCACTTCCCTGATTTCTGCCTGCACAGAGCTCAGATTTTTCTGTAGCTCCCTAAACCAACTCCATATATCACTGTGGGTACACTACTCTTCAGCACAGTCCAGCTCCTCGTCCTAGGAGGCCATGCTGGCAGCATCGTCCTTCAGTTCACGGCCCTCTTTTACCACATAAGATGACTGGAATTTCTTCAGTTTTTTTGCAGACAGACAGATATGTCAGGTAAAACGTCAGCCCAGAGGGGTTTGGGTAAAGTTCTTTGCAGGGCAGATCGTACTATGTTCACTCAAATTAACTGCACCACGATGGGAGCCTGAAAATCAAGCTGCCATCTTCACTGATGATGTCCCTTCCTCTCCGAGACTACCTATTTTATGTCCTTACAAGGATGCATAACCCAATAGTGCTGATAATATAATTTATGCCGAGACCCCTGTAAGAGGCTGACAGATTCCCTTCAGTTACTAATAGCTTTCTGCAAGTGTTCTAGTCAGTTGAGAGAAGCCATTGAGCAGTCTACAAGATGAAATCCTCTCTCAAAAGCCAGGTTAGCTTTAAAACTAAACTCCAAAATAGATTGTAATTATTTTATAATTTATACACTTGATATTTCTTTTCTGTAGAGCCAGTAAATAGGAGAATGTTCGAAGTCACTTCTCTCTTCTAGTGTGACAAATACTGATAGTTTGACTGTCAGTGAAACCTCTTTATCCTGACAATATTACTGCATTTGGCCAGTACCTGCAGCAGGTATCCAGCCATCCTGAAAAACTTGTAAAACAGTAAAAATATTAACACTATCCCTCTCTCCTGACCTTTGCACCTCTAAATGCTGATCCCCCTAGCTGGCAGACACACAGACATGCTCTGTCACCAAAACACCTATAACACCAAAAAAAGGACATTAGCTCAGCCCAAAACAAAATATCATACTACAGAGGGAGAGGAAAACGCCTTTCTCCCACAAAATCCACAATCCGCCATAAAAAATCTTTCAATAATTATAATCATTATAGATCACCACACAAAACATATTGCATAATATGGTATATCTTGAACATTTGGAAAGATCCTGTGCAGCATGTTCGTTCTCGCACATCCAAGTCCACCCCTTTCCCTCAAACCAGAGGTGTCCCACAGGGCTCATCTCTTTCAGCCCTATTTTTCAACGTGTATATGCAACCTATTTGCACCATCATTAGATCATTCAACATCGACTGCTTAGTCTATGCTGATGACGTCCTTATGTTTACTCCAATTTCCACTGAGCACCCAGACTTAACTCAGCTTTCCTCCTGCTTCGATGCAGTCTCGGATTGGTTACACTCCCAGAAGCTAATGATAAACCTGAAAAAGACTGATGTGCTTTTCATCAGTAGAGATCAGACATTCATCCCACCTACATCATTGAAGGTACGTGGTGCGGAGCTTCCTACTAAGACTTCGTTACGATACCTTGGAATAACCCTCGACCAACACCTGGACCTAAATGCCCATATAAGTAATCTAGTAAAAGCAATTTACCATAAAATCCGGATGATGCGACACATGAGACAACTTCTAGAGCCAAAAGACTTCCGAACAGTGTTTCAGGCAATGGTGATGCCTCACTTTGATTATGCCAATTCCATTCTGCATGGTCTACCAAAGAGTGCACTCCTCCCATTGCAGATAGCAATGAACACTGCAGCAAGGACCCTATACGGAGCATCCAGAAGAGACCATATTACCCCTATCCTAAAAGATCTACACTGGCTCCCTGTTCACAGCAGAATCACTTTTAAAATACTGACAATGACATTCAAAGCCATTAACAACTGCACATCTAGCTCCCTCTCCGAACTTATCCGGCCCATCCCCCCCGCTAGACTGAGAAGAGCTGCTGCTGCCAACACCTTATGCCTCCCAAAAGCATTCACCAAATGTAATAAGGCTACAGGAAACCGAGCCTTTGCACTTTATGCCCCTCATTGCTGGAACGTGCTTCCAGCAAACATCCGAGCTATAAACAGCCTCTCTCAGTTCAGGAAGGAACTGAAACATCACCTCTTTCTTCAGCACTTCCTCAACTCTGAAGAAATCACATAACCAACCACTGTTCACTCCTCCTTTATCCCCTCTTCCTTAATATCACTCCTGTGCCCCCAGCAAATTAGCCTTAACATGCTAACATACGACAGTACCCCTCAAGCCATGTTTACGTTGAAAAATGCCTAGTTGATATCTTACTACTGTTATCAACCTGTATATAATCCCATATTGTATATAGTTCCACGATGTATATTGTTAGCCTGTGTTCCATGTTCAATACCTGTTCAATGTAAAATGTGTGCAATTCCCTGTTCAATGTAAAACGCAGTATGGCTTTTCCTGCTGTGCGAGTTTGTTGCCTGTGAACCGCGCTGATGGAAAATAGCGCGGTATAGAAAAACTATAAATAAATAAATATAAAATAAATAAATAAAATCTTTGGATGATTTTTTTCTTCTCAGCTAAACCAACAATTTTTTGCTGAAGATCTGGAGCAAGTAAGCACAGTATCTCCTCTCTGAAATCCTCAGAATAAAACGTATTTTTCCCTAATCCTGCTCAGCTGCTGACCTCCCCTCACCTGCCCCCTCACTGATCTCCCCTCCCTCCCCCCCCCCCCCACTGGATTTGGATATGTCAGGCAGGGATAGACTAGTTTGGCTGCTTGTCAAAGTATCTAGATTGACTGAAGTGCCTTGTGCATTTGGTGTGTCCTCCACCTCCTCTCATTCTCCTCCCAGAGTAATGCCGCTGTCTGCTCACAAGAATGCCCTCGATGGAAACAAACTGGACATGTGCAGGGGAATTTTTAAGGAGATGTCCAAGTGCGATCTGGGACATCTAAGCCAGAACATCTGTAAAAAAGCAGGCACATCCAGGTGCAGATATGATTCCACAAACATGGATGTGCCTAATATGGGTGTCTGCTGGAGTGTCTACATAGACATACCCAAAATAGCATTTCAGGACCCAGATATCCATGAATAGCCTAATGGTTAGAGTACCAGGCTAAAAACAGAGAAAGCCAGGGTTCAAAATCCCACTATTGCTGTCATTGAAATTCTGCTGAGTACTGGGGTTGATTTATATATTGGCTTTTATATTATATTTATATTTTATATTATATTTATATATTGGGGGTTTTTTTCTTAAAATCAAAACTGTTCACAATTAACAATGGTAAATTTAACTTTACATATAACATTTACGTTTTAATTCAGCATGGTTAACAGTGTGCAATAGAATTAAGGGTTACATAACATTTAACTCTTAAATCAGATAACATGGATAACGATGTGTCATACAATCATGGGGTCATTACTGAAACTATTCTGCAGCTTGGCATTTTAAATTCCTGGTTGGGTTTGTAAATGCTGTGTTTCAGATCGAAAATGTTCCCTAAAGAATAGGGTCTTTAATTCCTCACAGAATGTTAGACGGTCTGGTGTGGCTCTTATCTTCTCTGGTAGTGAATTCCAGAGTCCCAGTGCATAGAGTGAGAAAGAATGCTGCTGCTTGGGTGCTCTTGGCTTTTTCGAGTGGTATGGTAAATGAGTTTTGTGTACAGGTCTTTCTGGTTCTCTATGCGGTTATCAGAGCTTTATACTTGATTCTGCTTATCAGTGGTTACCAATGCAAATGTTTTAAAATGGGTGTGATATGGTTGACCTGTGAGGCACCATAAAGGATATACTGTATGTTATGCTATTTGCAAGGGGTATTGGATGATGGCGTGCTATCGTCTTTGCACTCTCTGAATGTTTTTCAGCTAAATCAAGCACTGTCCATGCCTGATTTATATGGGACTCTGGATGTCCAGGACATTTCTGAGATCAGGTGGGGGCATCAAGGTCCCCAGCCATGCCTCCACCAGACTCTCATTCAGACCTGGAAGTCCGCATGCTCGAGACACCCACAGACCCAGCTTCTAAAGGGGCTCTGGAGATGTCTCAGTGCTTTGGAGTCTCTATACCCATTTTCAGACTCCCAAAGCACGAATGGGGCTTCATTTATAATTCATTCTCTGGCATTTGGTTCAGTGATAGCAAACATTTTTTTTTTTTCGAGAGCTGTTTTGGTTATTCCACGTAATCTTTATGTTTTTTGGTGTGCTGAATCCGAAAATGACCTCCATTTTGTCATAGGACATCACGTTTCCTGACAATTTAGGTAACTATGTTAAATAAGGCAATACCTCAAAATAAATGGAAATAAACTTATAAAATTAAAGTTTTATTACAATATTTTCATGAAAATCCTTTTTTGAACTGAAATGAGCTCACCTATACACACTAAACTCGATTCTTCTTCCTTGTGAGGCTCCTCTTGGTGCATTTACGCTTGTGAGTACCATCTGGAATGTCTCTCTGAAGCATCCAACAGTAGTCTGCCATCATTGTAATGCTCCATTTTCCCTGGTATCTCCTTTCCATCTCTTTAATTTCTTGGTGAAATCGTTTACCTTGTTCCTCACTCACAGCTCCCAATTTTTCAGGAAAGTAGTCAAGGTGGGACTGGAGGAAATGCACTTTCAAACTCATCAGGCAACCTAAAGCTTGAAATGCTTTCAGCATTTGTCCGACAATCTTTTTGTAGTGAGGATCTTTGTTATTGCCTAAAAATTTCTGTACAACTTCTTTAAATGCAATCCACCCTTCTTTTTGAGGGTCCGTCATGGTATTGACAAACTCTTGATCAACTATAAGCCTTCTAATGTCTGGTCCGATGAACACACCTTCCTTCAATTTTGCCTCCGACAGGTCTGGAAACTTGGTGACCAAGTATTTGAAGCATTCTCCATCTCTTGGAAGTGATTTTATGAATTGCTTCATCAATCCCAATTTTATGTGGAGAGGTGGTAGAAGAACTTTATGGGAAGGTACCAACGTTTCTCGGAGGGCATTTTTTTCACCAACTGTTAGCACCCTCGGCTGCCAACTCTTCTTGGTCCAGTGATTTTGTCGGTCTCGACTGTCCCATAGACACAGAAAACAAGGATATTTGGTATACCCAGCTTGTTGCCCGAGCAGCATGCACAAGACCTTCAAGTCCCCACACACTTGCCAACCATGGTCTTCATATTTAAGTTTACGAAGAACCAATTCCAAGTTCTCGTAGGTTTCCTTCAAGTGTACGGAATGACCTACAGGTATGGAAGCGTAAAAACTGTTGTGGAGTAAAACTGTTTTGAGACTTCTTTTTGAAGAATCTATAAAAAGACGCCATTGCTCTGAATCATATTGGATTTTAAATTGACCCATCAGACCTTCGACATCGATGCAATAAACCAACTTGTCTTCCTGGGCGAAGTAAGGAACAAACTCCTTTTCATGATGTCTGAACCATGAAAATGACACTCCTGGCAACAATAAATTCCTGCTTTTCAGCCTTGATCCGAGTAACTCAGCGGCATCTTTGGGAAGATTCAAGTCTCTTACCAAATCATTCATCTCCTCCTGAGAAAACAATTTTGGTCTTGTATCATCTTCAAAGTCAGAACTTGATCCGTCATCTGGTTCAGGTATGACTTCACCTTCATCGGAGCTAGGTCTCTCTTCCAAGGTAGCAGGGGGCTTGGGTACTGGTATATCTGTGCCATGGGGGATGGGACGAATTGCCGAGTGAAGATTGGGGTATGAAATGGAATGCTTCCATTTGGAATTAAACCCTTTCACACATCGCATGAACAAAAGTAACAGTCGTCACTATGGTTCTTTTGCTCTCGCCATACCATAGGAATCCCATAACGGAAAGATTTTTTTCTTACCCTTGAACCAGTTTCGGAGGTTCTCAACACACCGTTTGCACACTTTATGAGGCGCCCAGACTTTATCTTGATCTCCAATTTTTAGTCCAAAGTATGCAAAGTATATTTTTTTCACAAAGTCTGTAATATTCTGCTGTTGCTTCAACACTGTATTTTCACCACTGATGAAACAGAAACTGTCTGGCGAATTAATACACTTTCGCGGAGCCATAACATAACGGTTGAAGAATGACAAGCTAACACAAATTGCGATGAAAAAGTGTGAACAGCCTAGAACCAAGAACCTGATGATGATTCGTGCACAAGTGTGGCATGCAGGAGAGAGCAGCTCTGTGTCTGTGCACGAGACGTCACAGTGCTGGCCACGCCCCCCTGCACTGACCGGAGCTGCTGCTATCTGCCCTGTGTCTCCCTCCCACTGGATTCTTCAGGAAAGATTAACCCCTTCTACCATTAGAAGCACGGACTTAAAACTTGCTTAGCTTATGTATATTGCTGACCATCAGATTTACAGTGCTATTTTTTTTTTTTTACATAACTCGGACAACCTCTTTAAGGTTTTTTTGGCATTTTATATCTTAAATGCACTTATGTGAATTAATTAATAGTAATTTGAATTAATTAATAGTAATTTGAAAAAATTTGATAAATTTGAAGACAATTTTGCATGTTGTGGCAAATCATGACGTCTAGGAGTTTTTTCAATATTTTATTTGTTTTCAGCACACCAAAATACATGGAAATTAGATGAAAATAATCAAACAGCTTTTTAGTCGCAGACCTGTGATATTCATGATTTATCATATTTTATCATTCATCCAAAAATGAGTGTCCATCCCTACAGCAGAAGTTGCGAGGGGGCTGAAAGAATCCTTGCATGGAATATCTTAAATAAATTATTTCTAGAGCAAAGGCTTTCAGTTAGTCTCCATCATTTATTCTAGCTCTGAAACATCTTATTTCTAATTTCCCCAAATTCTTAATGGTCTAATGTTTCCTGCACATGGTCTCCATAATGCAGCCACCGACTGCATCCTCATTTATTTTTTGAAGAGGCCTCATTCTTTGTGGTTAGCTTTGTTGTTTTAACTCCAAGACTCCTCTGGCCACCATGTTTCTTCTGCGCCCTTTTCTGTCTTCTCTCAATTGTAAGATCCAAGCAGCAAGGAGCTGTGTATTATATGTATGTTTGCAAAGTACTGCATACATCAAACTTCTTATCTTTCCCCCTAAACCCATCTCCCCCCTTCCTCTATTTCTGTGGATAACACTCTAACTCCTCCCCTTTTCCTCAGCTTGCAACCTTGGAGTCATCTTTGACTCCTCCCTCTCCTTCTCCACACATATCCAACAGATAGTTAAAACCTGTCATTTCTTTCTCTATCAGCAGCAAAATTCACCTCTTCCTTTCTGAACACACTACTAAGACACTTATCCAGTCTTTAGTCACCTCCTGTCTAGACTATTGCAACCTCCTCATTGCTGGAGTCCCTTTGAATCATCTCTCTCCCCTTCTATCTGTTCAAAACTCAGCTGCATGGCTAAACTTCCACCAGCCTCGATATGATTATATAACCCCTCTTCACAGGTCATTTATTTGGCTCCCTATCTGTTTCCCTATCCAGTTCAAACTTCTCCTATTGCCCTATAAGTGCACTCATTCTGCCGCTCCTCACTACTTTCCCTCTCTTATCTCTCCCTATGCTCTCTCTCGGGATCACTGCTTTTCTGTCAGATCACTTCTATCTGTGCCCTCCTCATCTACAGCCAACTCCAAACTTTGATCTTCCCACCTTGCTGCTCCTTATGCCTGGAACAAAAACTACCCGAGTCTGTACATCAGGCTTCATTTCTAGTACTTTTCAAATCCAGACTGAAAACTCACCTCTTTGAGGCTGCTTTTGGATCCTCATCCATTTTGTCTCCTGCTCTATGTGTTTCCTTACCATTCCCCTAGAGATATCATTATCCCCAGCCGTTGTGTTGTCTGTCTTAACTAGACTGTAAGCTCTGATATGCAGGGACCATCTTTTACGTGTGCCAGTAGAATGCTGCGTATGCCTTGTAGCCAGTGGCGGGATCCAATCCAAACAGGAACCGGTTCGGATCGATCCCGCCACTGGCAGCACCGAGCAGTCAGCAGCACAACACACATTTGCGTTGCCGGCACTACACGTTCGGGCTGCTGGTGGTCACCATAGGGCAGCAGCTCTGTGGTGGCCCAGAAGCCTGACCCCCCTGCCCTCAAGTGATTTGACAGCATTGGGGGCTTCCTGTGATGCCCTCAAAGCACAGGCGGGTTGAGGGAATCCGTCCAGTGCAGCGCCGGCATCCGGATACTGTTTTCAGCCCGGTTAGCTAAACACAGCCTGTGACAGGAATTGGTTCATGTAAACCGGGCTGAACTGGCCAGATCCCATCACTGCTTGTAGCGCTATATAAATGATCAGTAGTAGTGGTAGTAGTATACAAATAATAATATTGTTTTTTAAAGTCTGTCATGTGGAATCAAAACTACTTTATATAATCATTAACTGAGTTTTATTAGTGGTAATGTATTCCACCAATCTTGAAAGAGTTCACATGGATAAAACGTAGAGAAGCCCCTGTCCTGGAAAGTTGGTGTGATTTATGAGTGTGTAAAAAAAAAAAAGGCAGGTGACAGCAGGGGCTGAGCCTCTATGTTGTAAGAAGAGAACAGGGGCTGCCAGCTAGCTCCTTGCATTAAGCCAGATACGGCATCTGCATTTAAGTGACTGAAGAGAACAGAACCTCCATTTATATTTAAACAGAATACTGTAATGGTATAAAACAGACACCAAAACAAGGAATTGAGGTGCAAGGTTTAGTTTATTGCACTGAAGTAACTTTAATTATACTCTATATAAAAAGAGACAGTGTGAAAATAATTTGAATTCTTTCATTGGTCTACAAGTCATGGATTCCCAAACCTGTGCTGGGGGAGCCTACACGCCTTCCATTAGCAATGTTCCTTCTTCAGTGCAAATTTGGGATCATGTTTACTAAGAATAAATTAGACTTACCTGCTAATTGTTGTTCCTTGCAGAACTCTAGTCCAGTCCCGGAACCATAGAGTTGTGAACCTCCACCAGCAGCTTTGGAGACTGAACATCTTCATCTCTTTGATCATCCAGCTATATGCAGCCCCAAGGACCGCCCACACATCAGTACCTATTGACAAAGCATACTAAGCAGAGCAACAAATAAGTAGATATAACCATACAGTGGAAAAAAAGGATCCTGACCCTAAAGATCCCACTACTAGCAAAATTTTTTTTTTTTTTTTTTTGTATTTCTTATGAACAATCTCCCGCCTATGGGAAGGCGGACCAGAACAGCCGTGGCAACCCCTGTGCAAAACACAAGCAACAAGAGGCGCCACCGCTCACCCTCTAAAGTGGCCCCGAAAGGGAACTAAGGCGTGCTGCAAGCAGAGGAGCTCTGACCGAAAGCATAGAGAACAGAAACCCTGGCAGACTCCTATAATGACTGTATCTTCTTGGCTGGCAGCGAGAACCGAGAGACAGGGAGGGATCTGGGACTGGACTAGAGTTCCGCAAGGAACAACAATTAGCAGGTAAGTCTAATTTACTCTTCCTTAGCGTCTCTCTAGTCCAGTCCCGGAACCATAGAGGATGTAACAGAGCAGTATATCTCAACGGGAGGGCCTCGCTAGTCCAGCCTGAAGCACCCGAGAGCCAAACCGCGCATCCGACGCCGCCTGCACATCCAGACGATAGTGCTTAGCAAAGGTGTGCAAGGACGACCATGTTGCCGCCCGACAAATATCCACTGCCGGCACCAAGCTAACTTCTGCCCAAGACGCCGCCTGCGCCCTTAGTCGAGTGAGCCCGAAGCCCGGCAGGAACCACCTTGCCGTGTAAAAGGTATGTCGACGAAATCGCCTCTTTCAACCAGCGGGAAATGGAAGACTTAGACGCCGCTTCCCCCTTGCGCGGACCGCCAAAGGCGACAAATAAGCGATCGGACTTACGGAAGGACGCCGTTTCCCGCAAATACCGGCGAAGCGCTCGACGGACATCCAACACGTGCAAGGAGTTATCCGCGTGCTTGCCACGTTCCTTGGCAAACACCGGGAGAGACACCACTTGATTCATGTGAAACGCCGAAACTACCTTAGGCAAAAATGCGGGAACCGGTCGCAATACCACCTTGTCGGCCGAGAAAGACAGATAGGGTTCCCTACACGAAAGAGCCTGCAACTCCGAAATCCTGCGAGCTGACGAGATCGCCACAAGAAACACCGTCTTCAACGTCAAGTCCTTCAACGAAGCTTGCGCCAAGGGTTCAAACGGCGAAGCCACCAGAGACCTCAACACCAAATTCAAGTCCCACGAGGGAACAAAAGCCCTGCACGGAGGACGCGTAAGCAACACCGCTCGCAAGAAGCGCTTCACATCAGCATGGGACCCTAATAGCTGGCCCTGAACCTTGCCTCAAAAACATGCAAGAGCTGCAAGTTGTACCCTCAAGGAACTGGCCGCCAGGCCCTTGTCCACCCCTGCTTGCAAGAAGGAGAGGATCTGAGGAACGGAGGTCCGCAAAGGCTGCAATTCGCGATCCGCACACCAGCTCTCAAAAATACGCCAGACCCGGACATACGCTAGCGACGTGGACCGACACCGCGCCCGCAACAACGTAGCAATGACCTCTGGAGAATAACCTTTGGCTCTCATTCGCGCCCTCTCAATAGCCATGCCGTAAGCGAGAATCGAGCCACCTGAGGCATCTGCAGCGGCCCCTGCCGAAGGAGATCCGGCCGAGGAGGAAGCAGCCACGGATCGGCCACACTCAACCGCACCAGATCCGCATACCAAGGCTGACGAGGCCAGTCCGGGGCAATCAGAACCACGGGACCCGGATGCCGCTCGATCCGCTGCACCAGGCGACCCACCAGAGCCCACGGAGGAAAGACATAGAGTAGCCCGTACCTTGGCCACCTTTGTGCCAATGCATCGAGGCCTTCCGACATGCGTTCCCGACGCCTGCTGAAGAACCGTTCGACCTGCGCGGACACGAAGGTCGCCATGAGGTCCATTATCGGCAGACCCCAACGACGGACCAGCAACGCAAATACCTCGGGATGTAGAGACCACTCTCCGGGGTCTACTCTGCGACGACTCAGAAAGTCCGCCTCCACATTGTGAACCCCCGCGACATGCTGGGCCGACAGACATTGAAGATGCCGCTCTGCCCATTCTAGAAGCAGATCCGCCTCCGCTTCCAACGCCGCGCTGCCTGTGCCTCCCTGGCGATTTATGTAGGCTACCGTGGAGGCATTGTCGGACAGCACCCTGACCGCCGCTCCCTGCAGCCAAGGCTGAAACGCAGTCAGAGTCAACCACACGGCTCTCATTTCCAGACGGTTGATGGACCACTGGCTCTCCCGCGAGGACCACTGGCCCTGAGAAATCTGACCCTCGCAATGAGCCCCCCAGCCGCTCAAACTGGCATCTGTCATCAGCAGACGCCAGACGGGAGACTCCAAGGGCATACCGTTCGCCAGAGAGCGCCGACGCAGCCACCAGCGAAGGCTGCGCCGAACCCCCAAGGGGCAAACTAACTGACGAGCTAGCCAGTCGGACTGATGACACCATCGACGCAGCAGCGCTCACTGCAGGGGCCGCATGTGCGGCCTTGCCCATGGAACTACCTCGATGGTCGCCGCCATCGTGCCGAGAAGCTGAAGGTATTGCCAAGCCGAGGATGACCGTCTCGCTAGAAACTGCTCCACCAGCCGCCTCAGGGCCCGCGCTCTGTGCACTGGGAGAAAAACCTTCCCGTTGCCGGTCTCGAAACGCGCCCCCAAATACTCCAAGGTCTGCGAGGGAAGAAGGCTGCTCTTCGCCCGATTGACCACCCAGCCTAACGACTGCAAAATCTGTACGACCCGCACCGTCGCTCGGAGACTCTCCTCCCTCGACTTCGCCCGGATCAACCAGTCGTCGAGATAGGGATGCACGAGGACACCCTCCTTCCGCAGGAACGCCGCTACCACCACCATGATCTTCGTGAAGACCCGTGGCGCCGTCGCTAGGCCGAAGGGCATGGCTTGAAACTGAAAATGGCCCATCGGCAGTGCAAACCGCAGAAATCTTTGATGTTCCCGACGAATGGGAATGTGCAAATAGGCCTCCGTAAGGTCTAGGGACGTTAGGAATTCCCCTCGCGGACCGCCGCTATGACCGAGCGCAGCGTTTCCATGCGAAAATGCGACACCCGGAGGCACTGATTCACTCTCTTTAAATCCAGGATTGGTCGAAAGGTGCCCTCCTTTTTCGGCACCACGAAGTAGATGGAGTATCGACCGGACCCTAACTGCCCCTCCGGCACGGGGGCGACTGCCCGGAGCCGAAGCAGCCGGGAAAGTGTATCTGATACGGCTCTTCGTTTCCAGGGAGCGCTGCACTGGGACATAACGAAGGAATCTAGCACCGGTTGATGCAGCTCGAGCGCATATCCCTCTCATATCGCTTCTAACACCCACTGATCGGATGTGATAGCGGCCCAGGCAGGGTAGAAATCCCGTAGTCTGCCCCCTACGGGGATCACCGCCACCAGAGCCGGCCTCACTTCATTGTGACTTTTTGGGGACCTGCGCCTGGAAGGAGCCAAAACCTCTACCTGCCCCCCGAAATCCGCGGAAACTCTGTCTGTGCCCCGGGTATCTGGAACGCTGGGACTGACCAAAGCGGGAGGCACGAAATCTCCGAAAGGACTGCTGAGACCCCCGGAAGGTGAAGGTTGGCTTCCCCTGCTTGGGCTTATCCTCCGGAAGCCGACCCCCCTTAGAATCCCCGAGATCTTTTACCAACCTATCCAAGTCCTCTCCAAATAACTGCCTGCCCTTAAACGGCAGCTTACTAAGGCGAGCTTTAGAAGAACCATCAGCCGCCCAATTGCGTAACCAAAGAGAACGACGCGCCGCTACCACCGACGCCATGCCGTTAGCCAACCCCCTAATGGATATCCGCCAAATAAGCGGCACCAGACTCCAATCTGGACACCGCGGCCTCCTGTTCCGCCGACTGGGGCCCCTGCAACTGCTGAGACCAGCGGAGGCAGCCGCGTGCCACCCAGGCCCCGGCCACTGCCGCCTGCATTGACAGGGCAGAAACATCAAACGCCTGTCTCAACAAGCTCTCGACCTTTCTATCCTGTGCGTCCTTCAACGCCGCAGCACCTTCCACCGGGATAGTAGTCCGCTTAGTAACCGCGGAAACTGCCGCGTCCACCTTCGGCAAACGAAAAAGCTCTCTATCAGCCTCCGATAGAGGATACAACTTAGGCAACAGTCTAGCCCCGCGCAAGGCGGATTCTGGACTGTTCCACTCCTCCTGGATCATAGCCTTAAAAACCCTATGGAGCGGAAAGACTCTGGGGGAAGTGCGCACCACCTGCATCAAGGGATCCTCCAACTGGTCCTCCGCAGCGGAATCTTCCACGGGTATGTTCAATACTTTGAGGGTTTCGGCAATCAGTGCCGGAAGTTCCTCTTTACGAAATACACGCACTATTCTACTACTCTGCTCGTCGTCAAACAACTCGCCGTCTTCTAAATCTTCCGCAGACTCTAGCCCGAGAGCCTCCCCCAGCCCCTCGTGGAACACATCCCCAGGAGGCGCAGAATCCGCAACACTCGGGGGCCGGCTCTTCTTTTGTGGACCGGTGTCTCCCTCTACTGAAAGTGGGCGCTTTAGCCCAGGGCGGGGCGGGACCGAACCTCCACCCGCCGGCTGCAAGAGAGCCAGAGCCTCCTGCATGAGAGAGATAAAGGCGGGTGGAATTCCCAGGGATCCCTCCTGGACGCCCCCCGCCAACAGGCGCTCTGGCACCTCAGAAATCCCCGGATCAAGGACCGTCTCTGCCTGCCTTGATGTCCCTTCGGTAGAGACAGGAGGGAGATCCGCACTGGAGCCCTCCAGAGGATCCTCCATGACAGCACACACAGCAGAACAAGTGGCACAGACTCTGGCTTCCAAATTACTACTTCTACGAATGCCACAAACCAGACACCGAGGATTAGGAGGCATGCCTATGCACACAGCCCTCTACCAGCAAAGCAGAGACACTTTGCTGAATCAAACAGAGCAGAAAAAAAAAATCGTGATTTTAAAAGTGCTCAAAAACGCTCCAAATCGCAGGATTAGATAGAGCTGGGGTCAATTAGCTGATATCTGACCAAAAAATTCAAAAACGAAGCTCCTATCCCTAAAAAAAAACACGAAGAGAAAATGACGTTGAAAATCCAAAATGGCCGCCGGACCCGATCCCGCCAAAAAAAGGACTATAAAAAGTACCCAAAAGGTCTAAACAAACTCCCCAGAGCTGATTCTAGGCTACCCCAAGGCCTCTATCACTGCCTTTAGAAATAAAAATCCCCAAACTCTACTCACCCACACACAGGAGAGGAGGGGTTCAAAACTCTGTGAGTGCTGTCCAGCGTGCCCGCCACAAGCTCTGAGTAGCAGTTATCAGAGTCAATATCAGAGTTAATAACCGCTCAGGGCAGCTCGGGGAACCCCTAAATCAGTTAGGGGACCCTCAGAGCCTACTGCTGTATTTAATTGCTGCAGTTAATTGCCTTCAACCTTCTCCTCACCCACCAAGGGGGTTCGGTAGAAAGGAGACCTGTGTCCTTTGCAGCTCCCCTGCTTGTTTGACCTATGGGGAGACTGACAGAGAGAGAAAGAGAGAAAAAACCAGATCAGATAAAGGCAGAAGGGACACAGCCAAAGAATTCCTCCACAGCAGCAGCCCAGCACCTAAACCTAGAAAATAATAAAACACTAAAGCTCTGCTTATTTGTTCCTAAGGAGCCCAGTTCTGGGCTCTGACTTCCAAGCTGCTTGGAGACTGAGATACTGATGTGTGGGCGGTCCTTGGGGCTGCATATAGCTGGATGATCAAAGAGATGAAGATGTTCAGTCTCCAAAGCTGCTGGTGGAGGTTCACAACTCTATGGTTCCGGGACTGGACTAGAGAGACGCTAAGGAAGTTGCAATAACTGTTCATGCAGGTTTCAGTGTGCACCAGCTGGGTCACTCTAAACCACAAATAAGCCGGTTAGATGTGCGGGATAGATTGTTTTCTTACGAATACATCTAGAACCGTATTCCGAGAACACACATATCAGCATGTACACGGCGCTAGCATGGGGATCTCTGGACATGGGCAGGAGGGGGCAGAACAGGGACATGGCCAGCCACAGAGACGTTTAAAGCATATTCAGTAGAAGTCCATGTAGGTCTTCAGCGCTACCCGCAGACATCCAAGTTATACCTACGGAAACGTGGAATAAGGCCAGGACTTAGAAATATTCTGCTCTGATCCCAATGCATCCCATAGAGATGAATGGCTATGACATGTTTGTACTGAACTGGTGTGTCTGCTGGCTGGGAGGGCACAAGATGCATTTCTACAGAATGGAATGCACAGGTGAGGGACATTTGTAAGGTCAGGGAACAATATAAAAACACTGCTCAAGACATTATTCTGGTTATGCTGACATTTGCGGCCTGTGCCAAGGAGCCATCCTTGGCTTCCCTAACAATTCCAGCGTCCAGAACAATGTAAATGTAGATGTAGGGATGGTATGAGAGGTAGTAGGGAGCAGAATCGTGTTTGCTTGAGAAATGCAGATCAGCTGTGGCGTCCTGAGAAGCCACGCCATCATGGCTTGACAGCATTTGTGAATAGGTGCAGGGCATGGTTTTGGCAGAGGATGCGTAGCTGCGACTGCAAGTGAGGGTATGTGTGTGGTCTGAGTGTTACACAGAGGATCAGTTGTGCTCATTTGCTGATTTGGGGGGCAGGGGGAGGGGAGACACGAATGTCTGGCCAGTACCTTGACCGTAGGCAAGGCCATAGTGTCACCAGGTGCCAGTGTGATTGGGGAGGTTAAATCAGAAGAGGTTCTCTATAGCAAAACATCACAACATATCCCTGTTACTAATAAGGGCCCCTCTGGATGAGAGCAGTCAACAGTGCAAACAGCACTAAGACATGGCCAACGGTACCACCATAGATCTCTAGAAAGGTGCACAATTGTAGAGAGCGAGGATAGTACTTTTGGTCATTTATTAGCATTGTTTGCACTGTTGAATAGTCCCAGTTCTGCGGGTCCCTTATCAGTGACAGGGATGTGTTCTGATGTTTCGCTGTAGAGACCTTCTGATTTCTTTTGGGCCATACTGAGCATTGCACAGACTGTTTTCTGAGATGACCTATGCGAGCATAACTAAGGATGTCCTCCACTGCTATGTATGTTGTGATGCAAGGTATGTCATGTCAAACACATCATTTTCTACCTGCTTTTAAACTACTGTTAAGTACACAGCGCTATCTTTATAGTGTTCTGGGCATGCAACAGACTGGAATAGATAGTTTAGTTTGCTTCACCATTTCTGTATCATCGGTATTCATGTGTGGTTTACATCAGCACAACCCTGTCAGTGAGTGGAGCAGCTTAGGAGATGCACATTTTACATGGAAGCGTGGCTGTGCGCGGGTCTATCGTGGAGACCAGCGGGTTGGTGAATGACTAACCTTTCAGAAAACAGTGAGCGTGGGGATGTACAAAGCCTGTTGTTGTGTATGGCTGTGTCCCATACTCTATAGTGCTTTGTTCGTGCAGCGCCAAAAACATGTAGTCCATATTCCGAAACTGTGTGTGCGTCTAATACAGAATCCTCTTTGAATCAGGCATTTTTATAATTTGAATGTGGCTGCTGCCAAGATGTGCATGCAATGGAACTGGCCCCCAAATGCGCTGCAGTAACCATTACCACATGCAAAATATGAGGCCGCACTAACAATCCTGTGCTAACCATATAGCACGGGTTGGGGCAGAGACTGGGCGGGTCAGGGGCAGAATGTGGGCATTATGGTTAGTGTGGTCATCTTTACCACACATGGATCATCCATGTGCACTAACTGCCACCTCATTAAGTGGTGTAAGCGCGCTTGCGGTAATAGTGAGGGCTGGCTTGGGACTCATGTTAACTACATGGAGACATGCTGGGCACGCCTCCATTTGTTAGCATAGATCTGGTGCCACCCCTGTTCTAAATTTTGGGGCTTAATGATGTCGGGGCTTAAGGATGAAGGGGAGGAATATGTAGAAGCTGATGAGGATAAAGCGGAATTGCTTAACAAATATTTCTGTTCTGTGTTCACAGTTGAAGAACCAGGAGGAGGACCTCAGAAAACACCCACAAACAGGAACAGAAGCGAGGGGCATCTTGAAGAACTTCCAGAAGATTGTGTTCATGAGAAACTAGCTGAACTTAAAGTAGACAAAGAGATGGGACTGGATGGGATACACCCTAGAATACTGAGGGAACTTGGGGACGTTCTAGCAGCTCCACTGACTGACCTTTTCAATGCCTCGTTGGAGTCGGGAGTGGTGCCAAAGGACTGGAGAGAGGCTCATGTGGTGCCTTTACACAAAGGCGGAAGTAAGGATGTGGTTGAAAACTACAGGCCGGTTAGTTTAACTTCGGTGGTGAGTAAATTATTGGAAACGCTGCTGAAAGAGAAAATAGTGAGGTTTCTGGAGTCCAGCGGATTACAGGATCCGAGGCAGCATGGATTCACCAGAGGCAGGTCTTGTCAGACAAATCTGGTTGATTTCTTTGAATGGGTGACCAGGGAGTTGGACCAAGGGAGAGACCTTGATGTGGTGTATTTAGATTTCAGTAAAGCCTTTGATACCATTCCTCACAGACGACTTATAAACAAACTAAGCACCCTAGGGATGGACCCTAAAGTTATTGCTTGGGTTAGAAACTGGTTGAGTGGGAGGTGACAAAAGGTACAGGTAAATGGAGCTCACTCTGAGGAGATGGAAGTTACCAGTGGTGTGCCCCAGGGATCTGTCCTTGGTCCGATTCTGTTTAACATATTTGTTAGTGATATAGCGGAAGGGCTGTAGGGTAATGTTTGCCTCTTTGCAGATGACACCAAAATCTGCAATAGAGTAGACACCAAGGAAGGTAAAGATAACATTAGGAGGGATCTAGCTCAGCTTGAAGAATGGTCTAGAATTTGGCAGACTGGGATTTAATGTTAAAAAATGCAAGGTCATGCATTTGGGGTGCAGCAATCCAAGAGAACAATATAGTATAGGGGGTGAAGTACTTTTGTCCTCTAAAGAAGAGCGGGACCTAGGTGTGATCGTGTCAGATAATCTTAAAGTAACTAAACAGGTAGAAAAGGTGACAGCAAAAGCTAGAAAGATGCTTGGGTGCATACGGCGAGGAATGGCTAGCAGAAAAAAGGAGGTGATTGTGCCTCTGTTTAAGTCTTTGGTGCGACCTCATTTGGAGTATTGCATGCAATTCTGGAGACCGCACCTTCAAAAGGATATAAACAGGATGGAGTCAGTACAGAGGGTGGCTACAAAAATGATTAGTGGTCTTTATTATAAAGCATATGAGGATAGACTTAAGGATCTTAATATGTATACCTTAGAGGAAAGGCGGGATAGAGGTGATATGATTGAGACGTTTAAATACCTCCGTGGCATAAACGCACAGGGAAGAGCCTCTTTCGATTGAAAACAAGTTCTGCTATGAGGGGACATGGGATGAGGGTGAAAGGGGATAGATTCAAGAGTGATATGCAGAAATATTTCTTAACCGAGGCAGGCGGACCCGGCGCCGCAGGCCCCTACCTTACACCCCCCGCTCCACAACAACCACGTCCCCCCCATCCCCCCCCCCACAAAAACACAACACACCAACATTTTATGGAACAAAAACTGGTCGCAGCTTTTATTAGCCAACAATTTAACAATCCAACAATAGATTTTCAAAACCACTCAATTAGCGGCACCCGGTTGCACCAGCCATACCTCAGCAAAGTGCCTGCCACCGCTAATGCCGTAACTCGCCACCCGGCAAGTTACCATACCCCTCTCCCCGACTTCGCCATGCTAAGCAAAAGTCATCCGAGGGTTTGACCGGGTCAGGGGCACCCCGCCCCCGCCCAATTGTAGCCTGCTGCTCCAGACCCCGGAAACCTCCGGGATCCCGCCACCGGCACATAACCCTGTTAATGTGCTGCCCCCCCCCCCCCCGGCCCCAAGCTGCGACCAGCGAACATCATGGCCAGACATATATTCCAAGGCCTCCTGCCAATCATTAAGAAGGAGGTCCATGGCAACCGGCGACAAATGAACCCCATCAGCCCGATAAAGTCCCAAACACCCCACATCCACCCAGTCATGCAGGATCTGATACCCGCCCCTCTCACAGACCCAACGACCAATCTGACGATTGACCTTGGTCAACCCCCGTGACCAGCGACGCTGCTCACGGCAGGCCGGCCTTGGAATAATGTCTGACCATAGAACAATAACCCCGGGAAACATCCGCAACACAAGTCCTAGATCCTCTTGAACCGCCCGGATCAGCTGCAGGCAGGACCAGGACGACAAGTCATTTCCGCCCAGATGCACCAACAGGGCGGCCGGCCACCGCGACGTCCTCCCGTGGCGTCACAGCAAAGGCAGCAGATGCGGCCACCGCATGCCTCGCACACCCAGCCATTGGACAGCCACCGACGACGGGTTCAATCCCAAATTGGCGCCGATAGGGCGGTCCGCCGCACGCAGACTCGCCCAATGGACGAAAGAGTGGCCAGCAACCCAACATCCACCAGGTCCGACACCCCCATCTGAAAAAGAAATAAACAGTTAAAGCTCCCACCCAGCAACACCCAGGCACTTACAGCCGCACATATCCCTTGAAAGCCGAAGAACGCCACCTCCCAATGGCCTGGATGACCTGCGCAGGTAACCCCGCAGCCGCCGCACTAGTGGCTGCCCCAATCCGAAAGGAGTGGGGAGCAAATCGAAGCGTATCTTCCCCCACCGCGGACAACGCCAGCCGCAACACCGCAGAAACCTGGAAACGGGTTACAACCCGCGAATCCGCGTGTACGAAAAACCCAACTGCGCCCGCCGGACGCACTGCAACATACTGGAGCAGTGCCCGAACCGGGCAAGTCCGTGGTTCCGCGCCCACACCAAGGCATACCCACAAACCTTTACCCATCGGATCCGTTTTGAACTTAGCCAAAAGAATCTGCGCCCCCCCTTCCACTACCCGGACATGACGAGTCAACAGCCCCCCAACACCCCTCCCCCGCCCAGAGCCCGCAACCAGTTCCCCGATACGAAACGCTCCAAAAAAGGCCAGGCAAAAAACCGCCCGGAACAAAACAGCCTCATACTCAGACGAAGCCACCTGCTCCAAAGCCCCACAAACCCGCACTAGGAGCCCGTGCATGATCGGCAACCGCGAATCGCGCGGAGCCGGCTGCGCCCGCTCCCACCCTTGCATCAGCCTACGCGTTAAGACCCCCCCAGCCGGGAGACCCCAACCGACCGCGCTCGCAAAAAAGTGAAACCCCGCCAAATGCGCGCGCACCGCCGACCGCGAAAACCCGGCACTCTTGGCCGCCACAATATAGTGGCCAAGCAAACCCTCCGGGACCCCCCCAGCCTGCCACCCGCACGAGCACAAAAAAGCGACCACCCGGTCGCACCCCCGCCGGTACGCAGACCAGGTCCCTGCAGACACCGAACTCCTCAGAAGGTCTAGCATCTCTCGAGGCCAATGCTCCACAATTTCTCTGGGACCACAGCTCAGTCCTCGTCCGCTTCGGGGGCCAACGCCCGGAACCGCTCCCACTGAAAACGAGAAAGAGCATCAGCAATCTCGTTAGTGGACCCTGGGATGTGCCGCGCACGCACCGCCACATTCAGCTGCAGACACGCTAGGACAACTTCCCGCATCAAGCTAGCCACCCACACGCACCTCGGGGTGTATCGGTTAAGCACACTGACTACCGCCGCATTATCACACCACCAAAGCACCTTCCTGTTCCGAAGGCGCTCCGGACAGAGCTCCAAAACTACCCGAATCGGAAAGAGCTCCAAGAATGTGATATTCCTGGTCAGGCCCGCCGCACACCAAGACGCCGGCCACCGATCAGCGCACCAGGCCCCTCCGAAATACACTCCCAATACCCCCCCCCCGCCCCCGCCGCATCAGTGTACAATTGTAAATCGTCACTGGATATTTCGGGCTCCAGAAGCACTGAAGTCCCATTGAAGTCCCCCAGAAAACGATCCCACACCCGCAAATCCGCGCGCATTGCCGCCGTCATCCAAATCCGATGATGAGGTTTCCGCACCCCGGCCGTCGCACAGGCCAACCTCCTGGAAAACACTCTCCCCATCGGAATCGTCCGACAGGCAAAATTTAAAGACCCCAACAGGGACTGCAACTCCCGCAAGGAAACCTTACGAGCCGACAACACATTGGCCACTGAAATCCGCAAGCGAGCGACTTTGTCTTGAGGCAACCGCGCCACCATGTCCGCAGAATCCAACTCCACACCCAAAAAGGTCAACCGCGTAGACGGACCCTCAGTCTTCCCGTCCGCCAAGGGAACCCTGAACTCCTGCGCCAGCCGCACAAAGCCAGATAACAGCCTTTGACATTCCCCGGAGTCCGCTGTTCCTACAAACAAGAAATCATCCAGGTAATGCACCACAGACGACAAGCCAGATTCTCGAACCAACACCCACTCCAAGAAAGTGCTAAACATCTCAAAGTAAGCGCAAGAGATAGAACACCCCATCGGCATACACTTGTCAAAGTAATACCTGTCCCGAAAACAAAACCCCAACAATGGGAAGGAAGCCGGATGGACGGGTAACAAACGAAACGCCGATTCAATGTCCACCTTCGCCAGTAACACCGACCGACCGGCCCCGCGCACCAGCGAAGCCGCCTTGTCAAAGGAAGCATAACGAACCGAACACAATTGACGCGGGATAGAATCGTTCACCGAAGCCCCGACGGGACAGGACAAATTGTGAATCAAGCGGAATTTTCCCGGCTCCTTCTTGGGCACAACACCCAAAGGCGAAATCACCAAGTTAGGAAATGGCGGCTCCACAAAGGGGCCCGCCACCCTCCCCAACTGCAATTCGCTCAACAATTTGTCCTGCACCACCGTCGCCCAACGACGCACCGAGGGGGAGTTCCGAGCAGATGGCGCCGACACCACCCCCCTCACCGGGATAACGAAACCGTTTCGAAACCCAAAGCCCAAAATCGCCGCCTCACGCCGCCGGGGATAAAGACTTAACCACCCTACCAACGCCTCCACCCGCACCACTCACTGCCCTTTTGGTGCAGGGCCGGCCATGCCAGAGGTGCCCTTCTTGATGCACTTGACCGCGGAATGGGGACCCCCGCACAAGGAACAGATGTGCTGGAACTTGCAATCGGGAAAGGGACAGGTGGAACGGTTGAAACGCCGGCACACATCACCGCTCCCGGCCGAGACTGCCTTTGCAGGCACCCCGGCCGCCCCTCCACGAAAGGGCCGTGCTGCCCCCCCCACCGCCCCGATGCCACTCTTGGCCCCGCCACCCGCACCCGCACCGGACCTCGCCGACATCTGGGTCAACCACAGGTTAATATCCTGCGTGCCCCACGAAAGCGCGCGGCTTTCTTCCATCCGGTCCCTGAACTTCTCATCATAATTAAGCCAAGACCAGCCCTCGTGCGTCTGAGATGCCTCAAGGATGGAATCGGCATACGCCAACAGCATCTCATACTGCGACGGATCGCTCTGGCCCCACACACTGGCCAACCGCAAAAAGGAGCGCGTCCAGTTAACCACGTTACGCGCTACCTTCCGAACCCGTCCGGCCTTCTCATCGTCCCTTCTTTTTCCGACTTTCGCCCGAGCGCTTCCGCCCCTCCAGCAAACGGAAGATGTCAATGTAGCGCCGCTTGCGGATTTTATGCCTCAGCTTACGTGGCACCCCCGCCCATAATTCCGGCAAAGACACCACCGAGGAGGCCCCCCCACCCACACCCACTCCCCCCCCACAACCCGAAAGCTGCCGAACCCCCCTCTCGTCCGACCCCCCGGACGAACTACTCGAGGATGAAGAAGACGAGGACGAATCGGAGCTGCGACACCACCGACATGACCGCCGGTGCTTTTTCCGCCAAGCCCCCCCCTGCCTCCCTGGACGACTCACCCCCCTCACCCCTTAACTCACCCGGTGAAGCCGTCCGCTCACCAGCCACCTCAAGGTCCTCGCCATCTGCGCAGGCCAAATCCCTTGAACACCGCTGGGCCGCCTCCGCTGTCGCTCCACGCGGCGACTCCACTCCAGCCGGGGAACTCACCCAGCTCTCTCCGTGAGCTGTGCCCACGGGCCACGCAGTCTGCGCCATAAACTGCCCCTGCGGAGACAAAAGGGGAAAAACAGGGGGGGAAACCGACACCGGCCATGCCGGAGGCCAAGAACCTCCCCACCCCGCCCTAGATGTACCCTGCCCCCCAGACATCCACTGCTCCCATGGGGAAGCCCCCCCCCGGCGAACCAAACCCCCCAGGGCCTGAGAACCACCCCACGGGTCCACCACAGCTCGCAACCCATGGTGCCCCATCGGGCCGCAACCCACCCCCTTGGCCCGGTGCCCCGAAGTCCCCCCCGCCCCCACAACATTCCCCGCCCCAGCCCCCCCTCCAACATCCCCCCCCTGACCCCTCCAGTCCCCGGCAATCCCTCTCCCACCCCCTGCGAACCACAGGGAGGGAGGGAACCCCTCCTGCCTTTTCGGCCCCGCACCGCAACTCCCCGGCCCCTTACACCCCCTCCTCCCGTTGCTGTAACCCCCACCCCCCCTCAACCACACGCCCGGGCAACCCCCCACCCCTCCCAGTGCCCCCCCGCGACCTGGACCCCCGCCCCGTAGCCGCAGCTTTTTTAGTGGACAGGCCCCCAGCCTTTGCCCTGCCAGGCATCCCTCGTGGGTTTATTTGTTTTGTTTTGTTTTTTTTTAAAAAAGACGGCCACAAACCGGCAGCCCCCGGGAAGCCTCCGAGCCGGAAAGCCCCCACCACGCCAGAACCCGACGTAGCCTCGCCGAGGAAACTGCCCCCACACTCACCCAGCCGCTGCCGAGCTAGGACAAACCGACGCAGCACCAGGAACCACGCTCAGCCACGAGGTAGGGACGCCGGCACCGAAGCAGCCTCCACACGACTGACCATGCGGAGGCTGCTCGGCCCCAATCCCCCCCCCGCGCCCCAACCCCAAGGCGCTAATTGGCTCCCGTGGGGCCGCAACCCACGGGAGCCAATCAATTTAAAGGACGCGCGCTCGCGCCCGTTAGAGCCGAGCGCGCACACCCCGACCAGGCCGCGCACAGGGTCCCCGCGCCTGGCAGCGCGCCCGGTTAGCATCGGCCGCCGGGACCCTGCCCGCGGCCTTGTAATTACGGAAAGAGTGGTGGATCCATGGAATAGTCTCCCAAAGGAGGTGGTAGAGATGAGGACGGTATCTGATTTCAAAAAAGCATGGGACAAACACAGAGGATCTCTAATGAAAAAAAGGGGACTGTTGTAGTTGTTGATATGGAAGGACAGACTAGATAAGCCATTTGGTCTTTTTCTGTCGTCATTTTTCTATGTTTCTATGTTAAGCAGGTTTTAATGTATAGACATGGGGCTTTTGAAAATTGCCTAACACATACATATGTACACATTCACCTGTGCACAGAATACACGTGTAAGTCTATGTGAAGCCAGCCAAGATTCATTCCCAAGATGCTGGCAACTAGAGGCCATAGTTTACAGTTGGAGCTGCACAAACCACTCAGCCTAAAACTGAAGTCCAGCAAAGACATCCTGAAGAAGGTGAAGGAGAAGCCCACCCCCTATCTTCCCTTCAGATGAGCCCATGAGACCAGCAAGGGGTGTGTGGGACAATGATATCTGGGTACAAATTATATTGCAATAATAGAGTAGATCAAATTGGTGAGGGATTGTGCTCTATGTTAGAGAGGACCTTTTGGTTGTACACGATTAAAGTGTTGCAGGAAACAAAATACATTTTAGAATGTCTATGGATTGAAATTCCATGTAAAAAGGGAAAGGCAATGGCAGTGGGGGTGTACTATCGACCGCCTGGCCAGAATGAACAAATGGATGATGAAATGCTCAAAGAAATCAGGGAAGCTAACAAAAGTTACAGCACAGTAATAATAATGGGTGATTTCAATTACCCCAGTATCAACTGGATCAGTGTCATGGCAGGACATGCTAGGGAGATAAAGTTTCAAGATGAAATAAAATGACTGCTTCTTGGAGTAGCTGGTTCATGAACTGATAAGAGGGGAAGCCATTTTGGACCTAGTCCTTAGAGGTACACAAGAACTGGTACAAGAGATAAGGGTGTTGGGGCCACTTGGTAATAGTGATCATAGCATGATCGCTTTTGATTTCATAAATGGAAGAAGGATGGCAAGGAAATCCACAGTACTGCCTTTTAACTTTCAAAAGGGAGACTATGATAAAATGAGGAAAATAATTAAGAAAACACTAAAAGCAGCTGCTGCCAAGGTTAAAGATTTACATCAAGCATGGGCATTGTTTAAAAATACTATCTTGGACGCCCAGACCAGTTGTATTTTACGCTTCAAGAAAAGTGGAAGGAAGTCCAAAAAACTGCCAGCATGATTTAAAGGTGAGATCAGAGAGGTTGTTGTAGCCAAAAAAAGTATCTTTCAGGAAATGGAAAAAGGAGCCAAATGACAAAAACTGGAAACATAAGTACTGGCAAATTAGATACAAGGCATTGATAAGGCAGGCAGAGAGAGAATTTGAGAAGAAGCTTGCTATGGAAGCAAAAATATGCATAATGAAGTATTTTTCAAATACATTCATAGAAAAAAAACTGTGAGAGTCAGTTGGAACATTAGATGATAGAGGGGTAAAAGGGCACTAAGAGGGGACAAGGCCATAATGGAGAGACTGAATGAATTCTTTGCTTTAGTCTTTACTGAAGATGATGAAGGGAAGTTACCCATGATTGCAATGGTATTTAAAGGTGATGCCGCAGAAGAACTGAAAGAAATATCAATAAACCAGGAAGACATATTACAACAATTTGATAAACTAAACTGTAGCAAATCACCTGGACTAGATGGCATACACCAGAGGGTATTGAAAGAACTAAAATATGAGATTGCAGACCTACTATTAGTCATCTGTGAACTATCATTAAAATCATCTGTAGTACCAAAAGACTGGTGAATGGGCAATGTAATGCCAATTTTTAGAAACGGTTCCAGGGGTGATCCTGGAAACTGTAGACTGATGAGCCTGATGTCAGTACCAGGAAAAATGGTAGAAACCATCATAAAGAACAAAATTACTGAACATATAGATAGTCATGGTTTAATGGGAAAAAGCCAACATGGCTTTAGCCAACGAAGGTCTTGTCTTACTAATCTGTTATGTTTTTTCAAGGTGTGAATAAATAGGTAGATAAAGGTAAGCCGGTCAATATAGTGTATCTGGATTTTCAGAAAGCCTTTGAGGTATTCATGAGAGACATTTGGCAAAGTTAAAAAGTCATGGAGCAGGAGGCAGTGTACTATTTTAAATCAGGAACTGGTTAAAAGATAGAAAGCAGAGGGGTAGGGCTGAATGGCCAATTTTTCCAATGGAGAAGGGCGAGTAGTGGGGTACCCCAGAGATCTGTGCTGGGTCCGTTGCTTTTTAACATATTCATAAATGACCTGGAAATGGGAATATACAAGTGAGGATGTCAAATTTGCAAATGATACAAAATTATTCAAAGTTGCAAAAACCCAAGAGGATTGTGAAAAATTGCATGGAGGACCTTAATAAATTCAAAGACTGGATGTTCAAACAGTAGAAGAATGTAATGTGGACAAGTGTAGTTATGCACCTAAAAAAGAACAACCCAAACTATGGTTACACTATGCAAGGTTCCACATTAGGAACCACCACCCAGGAAAAAGATTTAGGAGGCATTGTGGATATCATGTTAAAACCCTCCACCCAGTGTGCAGCGGCAGCCAAGAAGGCAAATAGAATGCTAGGTATCATAAGGAAAGGAATGGAAAATAAAACAAAGGATATTACAATGCCTCTGTATCATTCTGTGGTGCAACCTTATCTTGAATATGGTGTGCATTTCCGGTCGCCGTATCTTAAAAAGAATATAGAGGAATTAGAAAAGGTACAGATAAGAGCCAACAAAATGGTAAAGGAGATGGAAGGCTACTCTTATGAGGAGAAACTACAAAGGTTAGAGCTCTTCAACTTGGAAAAGAGATGGCTGAGGGGAGATATGATAGAGGTCTATAAATTAATTAATGGATTGGAATGGGTAAATGTAGATCGATTGTTTACATCATTAAAAAGTAGAAAGACTAGGGGACATGCAATGAAGCTACAATGTAACCCATTTAAGACTAATAAGAGAAAATATTTTTTCACTCAGTGCGTAATCAAACTCTGGAATTCGTTACCGGAGGATGTAGTAAAAGCTGTTAATGTAGATGGGTTTAAAAAAAGGTTTGGACAAGTTCCTGAAGGAAAGGTTCATAAACCATTATTAAAGAGGACCTGGATAATGCACTGCTTGCCCCAATAAAAGCATTATTGAACCTGTGTGTCTTTTTGGGAAACTGCTAGGAACTTGTGATCTGGATTGTCCGCTGTTGGAAACAGGATACTGGGCTTGATGGACCTTGGTCTGACCCAGTATGGCATTTCTTATGTTCTTATGTTCCTCCAGAAGGGCAAGTGATGAGGGATGGTGTAAGGTTCCAGTGGCAGCTCCCAGAATACCTAGAGATGCTGACAACTTAAACCCTGTGATGAAGGCCCAGTGCTCTTAACGGGGAGGAACTTTGAGCTGGTATCCTCTCTCCAATGCCACTTGATCATCTCCTCACTGTAGCACCCCTCCGCTCTCTTTGAATCTACTACTAACCAGGAAAGCAGCAAAGCCTGTAGAGGAGTGGGGATAGGATATTAGTGCCCAGTCCCAGTGGTCCAGGCAGGGAACAGGGTCAGCCCATGAGGCATAGTCCTGGGGTTCTGCAGGGTCAATAGTACAAACTACACAGGGCATTGCCTAGGACAGCACTACAAAATGGAAGTCAGTTATACAAAATGGAGTCTGTGCCAGCTTGGCCATACTGAGAGAGAGTAACAGAGCTAAAAGGTGCCTGCACGCACACAAGCTGAATCTCAGGAACTGATACAAAGGTGACCATTGTCTTGAACTGGAAACATACACTGCTACGGTTTTGCTTCTTGGGGCCTAGTTCCATAAACTGGCCCATCAGAAAGTACACAGGACTAGCAGCCCTGACCAGACTGACTTTTCATGTCAATGCCCCCATGCCTTAGAGACATTATCCGACTCGCTGATTCAAGCTCTTAGATACTCGACCTAGACCAATCATTCTGGAGCCACACCTGGGATTAGCTGGCCACATGGCAACTAAGAAAGGTATTGGTAGGAACTGAAAGAGAGAATCAAGGTTCCTTTGGTCTTTTGGGTCTTGATCCTCCCCAAGTGACGCTGACCAAAAAGATGCAAGACCCTTCCTGCAATATCATTATCTGACTGTAATCTTCTCTGCATGTAAAATCTCTCTCTCTCTCTCTCTCTCTCTCTCACCCAGACTTGTAAGAGGAAATGTAAAGCTGGCAGTCCAGGAAATTAGAAACAGAAATATGACGACAGAAAAAGACCACATGGCCTATCTAGTCTGTCCTTCCATATTAACAACTACAACATTCCCCTTTTTTCCTTTAGAGATCCTCTGTGTTTGTCCCGTGCTTTTTTTGAATTCAGTTACTGTCCTCATCTCTACCACCTCCACTGGGAGACTATTCCATGGATCCACCACTCTTTCCGTAAAGAAATATTTCTGCATATGCATGCTTTATCTTACTCGGAGCTAACCAGTGCTGCCTGATGACCCATGAACTGTATCAGAAATGCTACCTTACCAGTGGGAGTTAGCTAGGACTACTTACTTAGATGACTTGTGCTAATTTGGTGAGAGGATGATTGTATTTTCTAAATTCTAATTGTCTAATTACACTAGCCTGTGATATATTTCTGTAATATGTGATATTCCTCCTAAAGAGAATCTAATAGATTCAGAACAAAACTTGGTAAGCGGTTCTGAACTTGTCCAGTGCAGTTATAATCCAGAGTGCATAATTATCTCTTAGTTTCTCACTGCTCCCCAGACCTCCTCCCTCTCCAACTAGTACTTTTAGGGGACACTGGATTGGAGGAACAAAGGGGGGGGGGGGGAGATAGGGTCCAGCTGTCATCTGGGGTCTGTCTCATCACAGTTGCAGGACTCAGAGGAGCCTCCAACTCCTCCCAAAGACTGCACAGTGATGCAGGGGGCGCATCACCTGAAGGAGAGTGGGAGATGGACACTGTATCTCCTCCCCCATGCCTTGTATCTACTGAAAGTTCTGCAGTCTTCCCCAGCCCTCAGGGAGGGGAGGGATAGGGCATTTCTTTTCTCCACCAGGCGTGTGAGCTGTGGCACGATTGCCAGTTTTTGTCATCGATGCAGCAGGGAATGCTTGAGGTCTACAGCAGCTGACAATCTTCAAATGAGAAAATATTTAAGATCCATGCGGTCTGGGGTGAGAGATGTCTGTCTGTTGCAGGGAAACCTTTGTTTGCGAGTTCTTCCTCTACAACTCCACTCTGGATGTGGAGGTGCTGAATGACTCAGTGACAAGAAAATGGCTTCTTTCAGCTGGTATCAAAGGTTGGAGACCTGCTGGAAAGCTGTCCAAGGTCGTAACCTTCGAGGTAGGGTTGTTCTGTCCACTGCTAATAGGCTTCTTCAGCAGATCAAGAGCTGCCTAGACCCCAACCATTAGACAGAGGTCATTTTGAACAGACAGCAGATCAGCAGGAGGTTGTCTCCCTGTCTGTTCATGTTAAGTTGAAAGCATTTCTGACTTATTTGTCACTTGAAAAGTATGAAATTAAAGCAGGAGTAGGAATGGTCATCGATGTACAAGGGCAGCAGCATACATTATAGAAACAGAAATATGATGGCAGAAAAAGACCACATAGCCTATCCAGCCTACCCTTTCATATCAACTACAAATAGTCCTTTAGAGGTCTTCTGTGTTTGTCCCATGCTTTCTTGAATTCAGATACTGCCCTCATGTCCACCACCTCCACTGGGAGACTGTTCCATGCATCACTCTTTCCATAAAGAAATATTTCTGCATATTACTCCCGAGTTTATCCCATTTCACCCTCATCCTATGTCCCCTCATAACAGAGATTGCTTTCAATCAAGAGAGGCTATCATCTTGTGCATTTATGCCATGAAGGTATTTAAACATCTCTATCACCTTTATCCTGCCCTTCCTCTAAATGTATACATATTAAGATCTTTAAGTCTGCCCCCATATGCTTTATAAGGAAGACACTAACCATTTTAGCAGCCACCCTCTGCACCGATGCAGTCCTGTTTATATCCTTTTGAAGGTGTGATCTCCAGAATTGCACACAATACTACAAATGAGGTCACACCAGAGACTTATATTCATATAGAGGCACTATCGCCTCCTTTTTTCTGCTAGCCATTCCTCTCCCTCTGCAGCCAAGCATCCTTCTGGCTTTCACCGTCACTTTTTCTACCTGTTTAGCCACTTTAATATCATCAGAAACATTCACACTCAGATCCTGCTCTTCTTTTGTGGGCTGCAAAAATCCAAGAGAACAGTACAGTATAGGGGGTAAAGTACTTCTGTCCATGAAAGAGGAGGGGGACCTGGACCTAATTCTTTCTGATGAGCTTAAAATGGCTAAACAGGTATTAAAAGCAATGGTGAAAATGAGGAGGATGCTTGTGTGCATAGGGAGAAGAATGGCCAGCAGGAAAAAGGTGATGATAGTGGCTCTGTATACAGTAAGTGTTTGGCAAGACCTCATTTGGAATATTGTGTGCAATTCTGGAGACCACACCTACAAATTGATATAAACAGGATGGAGTCTGTGCAGAGGGTGGCTACTAAAACGGTAAGTGGTCTTCGTTATAAGCCATATGGGGACAGACTTAAAGATCTCAATATGCATAGTTTGGAAGAAAGGTGAAGAAAGAGGAGATATGATAGAGATGTTTAAATACCTCTGTGGCATAAATGCACAAGAGGAGAGCCTCTTTCAATTGAAAGAAAGCTCTGCAACGAGGTGACATAAGATGAAGGTTAAAGGGATAGACTCACGAGTACTATGTAGAAATATTTCCTTATGGAAAGAATGGTGGATCCATGGAATAGTCTCCCAGTGGCGGTAGTAGAGACAAGGACAGTATCTGAATTCAAGAAAGCAAGAGGCAAACACAGAAGGTCTCTAAAGGAGAAAAGGGGACTATAGTAGTTGATGTGGAAAGGCAGACTAGATAAGCCACATGATCTTTTTCTGCTGTCAGATTTCTATGATGACAGCAGGTACAGCAACGAGATGGATTGTCACGAGTAGTCCACTCTCACAGGTGGTGTCATTAACATGCACCATAAGCTACGGCTTGTTTTCCGCACCTTTACGTGCATGTTAGGGCTTTAACGAACAGGACACTATTTATGAAGGAAACTGAACCGGTGCAATGTTCATAGTAACCCTTTATTAGTCAGTCCCTCTGTTGTAATTATATAGCCCAATAGCTGTTGTGAACATGAGATGGGCCTGAGAGTTCTTTCCCTCATATTTCAAACGGCTCAAAAATCAAGAAATCACAAAGTCTTGTTACCAGCAATGAAAGCACAGAGCAAATCAATTTAAAAAAAAGATAAGCTTCAGTCTTTGTATATATTTCCATCTAAAGCAAAAAACAAGAAATCTTCAGTACAAGCTATTTTTTTATGGTTCGTTTAACAATAAAGGGACAGGATTACTTCCAATTTAGGCCTTGAGGGAGGGATTCGGGATTCCTTATAGATGTATAAAATCCTTTTTCTTGAACTAAGCACTTTCCGCTTCTTTTCAGAACAAGCTACAGACCACCCGGACAACCATGATCCCAAATAAATGTCACAATAAGTAGTTATTTAATTTTTTGGTACTCCATCGGGTGATATTTTTCAGGTTGTGTAGGATATACATTTGGATTAAATAGAGACGTGTGCAACAAACAAGAACGTTTATTTCATTTGTGGATTTCCTAAGTATTTTGTGATTTTCATGTGGGAAGTTTTTGTGTTTTTTTCACTCACACTTGAGGCAGTAATAGATTGCAAAATACATCTCTCTCTCGTATACTAAGGGAGTCATTATAGATTCTTTGGATGTCCAAAAATGGCATAGAGATGCATTCCCAGGAACCTGATGTCCCTGCCCGATCGCAGCAACATTATGGATGTCCAGCATGATATCGAAGTTTAGACTAGGGCTGCCAGCCGGATGGTTTTCAGCCGGCTTGGCTGGTTTTTCCGTGGCCAGGCCGGCTGCCAGCAGAGATACAAAACCGGCCCTTGAAAAGCCAGTTTTTTGCTCTGGCTGCAGAAGGAGTTTCCTAGGATCAGAGGGCTCCTCACAGGTTCTCTTTTTTTTTAATTAACTTTATTGCAGCTGCTGCTCTGTAAGAACCAGGAGCAGTGGCTGCAAGGGGTGAAGCTGCACTGGGGGTGTGTGAAGCTGCACTGGGGGGGGGGGGGTTAAGCTGCACTGGGGGTGGGTGGGGGAGGGGGAGGGGGAAGGTGAAGCTGCACTGGGGGGGCTGAAGCTGCACTGGGGAGGGAAGGTGAAGCTATACTGGGGGGGGGGGGTGAAGCTGCACTGGGGGGCGGAAGGCTCCACACAGGTTTAAATTTATTTTTAACTTAACTTTATTGCAGCCGCTGCCCTGTAAGAAGCAGGAGCAGCAGCTACAAGGGGAAAGAGGTGGCAGAAGGGACTGACCTGAAAGAGAGCTGAAAGGTGGGGAGGAGGTGGCTGGAAGGGAGCTGACAGAGGGGGTAAGGAGGGGGCTCAAAGGGAGCTGACACCTGGGAATGGTACTGGTAAGTGACTGGGTAATGGGGAGGTGGCTGGAAGGGAGGGGGCACTGGGACTGGAAGGGAGCAGAAACGTGGGGATGGCAATGGAAGGGGGATGGACAGAGGGTAGTGTGACTGGAAGGGAGCTGACATGGGGAAGGCATTAGGAGTGGAAGTGAGCTGATACCTGGGATGGTGTTTGGACTACAAGGGGCTGGACAGTGAGGAAGGAGGGGGACTAGAAGGGAATGGACGCCACTGGCAGTCCTGGAATCACAAAGGGATTTGCATCGGAATGTAATGGGAGGGGAGGACTGGAAAGGGGGCTGATGGAGGGTTACTGGGACTGGAAATAGGCTAAGGAAGTGAAGAAAAGAAAAGAAGAGACAAATGGCAGATGGTCTATAGACCATAGAAAACGAGCTAAGAGAAGATGGGGAAACGGAAGCCTCAGATAGGAACCAGAATGATCAGAGAATAAAATGGTCAGACAACAAAGGTAGAAAAAAGAATTTTATTTTCAATTTAATGATTGGACTTTGTACTATCTTTATATTTTACACAGTATGGGGAACTGTATCTCTTATTTATGTGTGTGTGTGTGTGTGTGTGTGTGTGTGTGTGTGTGTGTGTATACAACCAATGCTGCGTATTCTGTCAGTATAGAATTTCTGTTTAAGAATGTGTAGAAATCTTGCTCGTTCAGTTTGCACATTGTTCTCTCTGCAATTTTTTTGGGGACAGGGGGTGGAGCAAGGGTGGGATGTGGCGGGGCAGGGGAGGGGAGGGGCAGGGCAGGCATGGGCGGAGCGTGACTAGCCATAGGTAGTGGGTTTTTCTCTTTCAAAAAGTTGGCAACCGTAGTTTAGACCTGCTCCAGAGGGTGTAGAGAAGATAACATTCCATCATCCCCAGTACTCAGAACAGTCACCAATAGCAGTAATGAGATTTGAACCCAGGCTGCCCTATTCCTAGCAAAGTACTCCAATCATTAGGCTATCCTACATATACAGGTTCTGAAATACGGTTCTGGGGATATCTGTGTAAACACCCCCCACAGATGACCATATTTGGCACGTCTACATTTGTGAAATCGTGTCTGCTTTTTGCTGCATTTGCTGGACATGTCTGCTTTTTCTTTTTACAGACATTCAGGCTTGACTGTCCCTTCTAAAATTCCCCCTAAGATACTAGCGTCCTTCACTCTCTGCATGCCCTTCTGTCACACTCCTTTCAAACTTGTGGGCCAGCCTCATTATACCAAAAATCAGGGATACAAAAGTCTAGGGCAATACTCTCCCCGAATTATGATACGAATTTAAGATTTTCCCATTTGATTGGAAATATTATAGTATACATTAGGGGTGTACAGGCAAAAAAATTGTTTCATTTTTCAACTTTAGTATGCAAAAATGTTTGTTTTGTCTCTTCCCGCACACTATTACTTGATAGTAATGAAAGATGGGAAGTGACAGGGGAAGTGCCAGGTTTATCAGTTTTCTTTTGAAAAAGATACAAAATGAAACGGGAAATCTCATTTACATTTCCCATTTTGTTCCAAACAAATGCGCATCCCTGATATACATACCTAATTTGCTTGAAAGATTTTTGACTAACAGACCCCCGCTTTGATCGCTGAAAGAGTATAATTCACGAGACTGCACTCATTTTTCTCACTTGCTCTGTATGCAAAGTTACTGCATCAGACATGGTACGGGCACCATTACAGAAATACTACAGCAGCTAGAATGTCACTCCAGATAAAATGCATTAATGTACCAAGCTTAATTAAATTTTCAGATTGAAAGACCTGACAATTTACTGTAAAAACGTTCTCAAGCAGAATAACATGTTAAAATTTATTTTGATTTTCAGATAATGTGTTTTTACATTATTGACACTACGCCATTGACCCCAGCAAGGGTGATATTAAGAAAATGGAGAAACATATTTAAAAAGCAATTATTTTAACAAACCATGCATGCTTTATTAAGCTTTTAGACATCTAAATTTGCTTCAGGCCTGTTCGGTACGATACTTTAAATATGGTTCTTTTATTAGAAGATTATGAAATAAATATGCATTTTGGAAACATTAGAGAATACATTGCAAAGTATAAGCATACATAGAACCTATGTGTAAGGCAGCAGGCTTATCTGTGTTAATTAAAAAGTGTTAAATCTTTGAAGTGAAATTTGACAGCTGATCCATGAAGCTAGTATTTCTCCTTCGAATCCAATGTTGTAAAAAATTGCATTAAAGGGGCAAATGTACAGCCAAATTAAAAATAAACTACTAAGCAGTAAATACTTAGCATCATAGGAATAGGCTGTGATAGTCCAAGAGCATGCTAAATTTTAGATATGGATCAAAAGGAAAACACTCAGTAGTATGGACAGCTCGGGAATATTTTACTCCTTGATAAAATATGCAGGAGAGAGATTTTGTACAGAATGTAGGAATCAACATCATGATAGCCATGCCGTCAATGTGCATCGAGCAACTCTAAGCAACATAGTCTGTCACTGTAGGAAGACAGTGACAACCTTAATATACTGGTAATTTAAATCACATGTGTTAAGCAGGTTTCAACGACAAACCAGTAGGTTATAAGGTATAGCACTGTGAAGAATAGGCTAACAGTATACAAGATGTCAGACTGCTGTAAAATAAGAAAACATACTCTAAATATATTATGCATATGTCAGCATTTCAGAATGCTCTGCTGTGCCCAGCAATTCACTGTTTAATAAATTGGACTGGGACAAACAGTGTCCTTAAAATATGTTAAAGCAATCTGATGGCTATTTTCCCTAAAATCTTTTACTGTGCCATGTCTTCCGCAGACTCCCAAGCGTGAAAGTCACATCCTTAAACAGCCAACCGATATTGCAAGAGATGATCATTAGGGTCATCCTGATCTAGCATCTTTTAAACAACTCCCAGAGCTCCAATAGGGGTCACAGAATCTGTGGCCCTTGTCTCCCCAATAAATCCATGCTTCCTCCTTACTGTATCACAGGATCTGTTTTCATTTCTTGATCAAGCCTCTATTATTCTGGCTGTCTCTCGCTCTGGCTTCACATCCCACTGGCAGTCCTGCAGTCAATGTACGGCAGTAGGAGGTGAAGCTGGAACGAGAGAAAAGCAAGAATAACACAGCCGCTTTCTGGCCAGTCCGGGGAGTAAGATCCATGCTCTTTCCATTACTCCTAGGTTTCAGGATTTCTTTCCCAGAATTATACTGTCCTCCAGGGTGAGGTGAGAGAAAGAACTCTCACACACACAGGCATCTGCATTGTTAGCAGAAAGCAGCATAATGGCTCAATGCAAGAAGCATGTGAGCAACTAATGCCACCTCAAGTACGGTAATTGCAGGGAGATGTACCTGCCCCCTCCTGCAGTTAGCCTACAGTCCCACACTGGTTACACAGCCCACACGTGTTACCAGCATAGAGCTTAACATGCTGGAGGAGAGTAGGGACAGCGGAGATGTAATGCAGACCTTCAAATACTTAAAGAGTATTAATGAAAAAAACAAATCTCTTCCAAAGACACGGAAGCTGTAAAACTAGAGGGCATAACATGAAGCTGCAAGGGGGTAAACTGAAAGGCAACGTCAGGAAATACTTTTTCACTGAATGGGTGATGGATGCTTGGAATGCCCTCCCAATGGAAGTGGTGGGGGCAAATACAGTGACAGAATTCAAAGTGGCATGGGACAGACACAGTGGATCCTTTTACAGCAACAGGATAAAATAAAAATAAGCATAACTATCTCTTATATCTGAACAAATAGGGGTGACCTACACAGAGCGGTGGATACACCCCTAAACAAAGGCATGGGGAGGAGTGACCTGCACGGAGCGGCATGTGTACCTATTCTTGCCGCCTTGCTGGGCAGACTAGATGGACCATACTGGTCTTTATCTGCCGTCATACACTATGCTACTAATTGTGCCAAATAACAAGAGAAGCTTAGCAACCACAACATGGACCAGCATGGTGTTAAAAGTAAATATATATTCTGTAAACCTCAAAGGAAATGCAAGATACTTGAACACCAAGGAATTAAAAGAAAAAGCAAGAATCATAATGTAATTTAAAACAAAATAAAATGAGTTATAATTTGGTGTTAAAAAAACTACACTGTGGTTCTTGCAGAATATATATTCATATAGAAAAAGCATCCACAGAAACCTCTCCCTCAACAAGGGTGCAGAGCAGAACTAGGACCCTCACCCATAGAACTCAATATATATTGTAACCTGGTGCTGGGTCCATCCTCTTCAGGCAGTCTCACTTGCTCTTGCAGATAGAGGCAGATGGCAGCACCAGTCGATGATGGAAAGAATTACTACAGGAACTCCTTCCAGTTCTGTTCCCCCAAATGTTCCAGCCAAAACTCGGGAGAAGTAATTTCCCCTCTGCTTCCTCCCCTCCACAGGTGAGTCAGCAGACAAGTTCAAAGAAACAAATGAATCACAGTACATGTGGCGGCCTAGGTAAATGCCTGGTTCAGCCGCCCGAGGTCCTCAGCCCTTTCAAAAGTCAGTCCCCACTATTGAGGCCCAGTTTTTCCACACAGGTCAGCTCCTTCCATCAGGGAAAACAAAACAAAAAAACAGTCTCGCAACTGCTCCTCCAGGCAAACATAAAACCAAAAAAGTGTCTTTCCCCTTTCTCAGCCCCTGAACCAAGGACAAATAGCCACTATGGATAAACCAGCGGGGTGCGAGAGTGAGGGTGTGCCTATACCACCGTGACTTATTCTCCATTCACGCCTCCTCCTTCCTGCACCACCTTTAAACAATCCAAAAAAATATGAGATAACAGAGCAGCATAAAACAAAATAAAGTTCACAGCCTTCTGGCTCACTATCTCCATGTCTTCCTTCCATAGCTTCCACCTCCATGTCGTCCACTGATCTCTCAGTGGCTGGCTGACTGGCTACAGGAGGCTCTTCAATATGATTGAATCCTTCTGCCCCCAGCTGTCTTCCTGGGGCCCTTCGATCCCAGGGAAACTCCTCTATCTCCTTTGTCTCCTTTCCCAGGGGTAAAGGGCCTCTGTGCTCTGCTGTGCGAAACTCCACCCTCTCCCGAGTATTGTTCTCCTCGTAAATCACCTGGGGCTTCAACTGTGGAAGGGCCTTCCTATCCCAAGGGATTCTGGGACTTGTAGTGTGCTTGCCCCTGCCACTAGAATTTTAAAAAAATTTGATTTTGGCATTTCACTAGCAACAACATAAACATTCTCCAGTACCAGGTATATTGTGAACTAATACAAAACCCTACAAAAGTCACTGAGGATCTACAGAGCAAATGTACCATACCATACCAGCACCAACGTCCAAAACTCACACAAGGAGCCTGCCCAGAAAAAAGCAGCACTATAAATAATGTAGCATACCCCTAATTGAAAAGCTGAACAAGTCAAATTACTACAGTGCAGATCCCTATACAGAAAATCGATCACAAACTCAGAACACAGACCCTCACCAAGTACAGAATAAGAATAAAAAACACAAAACTGCCTATTATCATATATATCTGTAAACTGCTTTGACCCGGTGAAAAGCGGTATATAAGCACAGCTAAATAAAAATAAATTTAAAAAAAGTACCACAACCTAAAAATAAAAATATGTACACAAAATTTAAATGGAAACCCCAAGAAGTCAGACTCTGCATGCAGTGTAACACCAGAGAAATAGAAAGACCCCCTAGGTGTATCCTTGCCCTCAGCTATTATGTTGTCTCTCTTGATTAGTCTGTAAGTTCTGATGAGCAGGCACCATCTTTTACATGTGTCTGTACAGCGTTTTGAATGCCTTGTAGCACTATCCAAATAATAAGTAGTAATAAAGATTGCATTACATCCAATCACTAAATTAAAAATAAAATTATTTTTTCTACCTATGTTGTATTCTCTGATCATGCTGGTCCCAATCTCAGGTTTCTGTTTTCCTCTGTCTTCAACTCTCTTTCTATGGTCTCTAGTCCATCTACCATTTCTTATCTCCCCTTTTGTTTCCTTCACCTCTTTCCATCCTGAATATCGATCTTTTCCTTTCAGCTTTCTTCCATTTACTTTTCTCTCTCTCTCTGTCCACTCAGATTTCACTACATCTTAGTATCCCTCTCAATCCTTCTCTTTTTTACTCCATCTACCTACCACTTTTCAACCCTCACCCCAGTCCTCCCATTCCCCATCTCTTCTTTCCTGATCCGTTATTCCCCAGTCTTTCACTCACTCTCTCTCCTCTCCCCATCCAGTGTCTTTCTCTCTCCCTTTTTCCCTCCATCCATCATCTCCACTCTCTCTCTTTCTCTCTTTCATTCCGTGCCCCCCCCCTTATATTCTCCTTTGTCTAGCATATTCCTCATCTCCATACCATCCCCTCCCTATTACTCCCATGCCCAGCATCTCTCAGTTTCTTTCTGACCCTACTTACCCCAAGTCAATTATTTCCCCCTCTCTCCCCAGTGCCCTGCTTCTCCTATATTTCTATGTTCCACCCCCCATTTATACTATCTTCCCATAGTCTCCCTGTACTCCCACCCATGCCCAGTATCTCATCATCTCCCCTTAATCTCCCTAGCCCCCATGTCTAGCATGTCCCTTCCTCCTCTCTATTCCACCCTGTATCCAGCATCTCCCCTCTGTCTCCCTGTGCCCCTCCACATCCAGCATCTCTATTGCTCCTACTCACAACCATGGACATTGACTTGACCTCATCTTCTCCTCCAACTGCTCACCCTCAGACTTCTCCACCTCAGTTCTGCCCTTATCTGACCATCACCTGATAACCTTCACCCTTAACCACTCCACATCTTGGTCTCGCCCTATCTCCACCAACATATTTGTGAATCAAACTATCGCCCCTTCAACTCTCTCCACGGCTGTCTTATCACCTCTTTCCTCCACTATGTCAGCCGAGTCTCCAGCAACTTGTTCCTCGCCAAATCCAAAGGCCTGTCCTCGATTCTCATCCTTCTTGATCTTTCTGCTGCCTTTGACACTGTTGATCACTAACTTCTCCTCAATACCCTGTCCAGCATCTGCCCTGTTTTCCTTTGATACCCCCAAGTCTGACATTATCTCCAGTAATAAGCAGGAATGTAGTTTTCACATGTGGTTGACATCGGTACTAATGGAATCCGAGCAGGAATGCTCCCCAGCATCAAATTGGAAAGCTTTTGGGAGCACTCCACTGCATGACTACCTTCCCACACCCTCTCTTCAGTACTTCATTTTCCACGGAGCAGCAGGAAGCAAATCCTGTCACGGCAGAAAAGTCTATTTTTGTGGATAGTGTTTCTGCCTTCCCGTTGACACTGGCACTGTAAAGGACATCACTGGTTCATTTATTTCTTTTCCTTAACATCTTTCTTTTATTTGTTTAAAAAAAAAACAACTACTTGGGTGTTGACACCCTTTTTAGGCATTAAGCCTACCATACTTTTCACACTGGAGAGTATGGAGAAAACAACTAGTGGTTTCAAAAATGTTCTAATTGTGCCAGCACCATTTCGGTAACTGACACACATAACGTGTTTAAAATGCTTCAGCCCAGACCACCAGCCAAAAGACTGTTCCCTCTGTCAGAAAATGACACGGAGAAGCCTGAAGAACCGGGCTACTAACTTTGAAGCACTCTTCGCTTCGGATGCGGTATCGATGGCATCCACTTTGTCAAGGGCCTCATCATCCTGTCATGTATCTCAGGTATCTTCGAAGTCCAAGCATAAGGCCGCATTGAAGTCGGATGGCACCATCAGGGGAAGATCTCGCTCAAAGCACCGAGACCCCTCAGGGGTTGCCTTGGAGGCAGAAAGGACTGCTAAACAGCCCTGGCGGTAGGCTCTGTCCTCCAGCCATCGAGGGGCCCCAGGATGGAGAGCTACTGGTGCCATGCTCTGGGACAGTAGTGCAAATACCCATTACAGATACCCAGGCATTGGCGACCTCTATACTGTGCATACTGACCATTGAACGTAGCTTGGTAGCCCTCCTCACAGCCTCGGTACCAATAAAATCCTTGGCTATGGGCACTACTTCGTCAATACCACTTATGGTACCGATATTGACACCGGTTCTGGCCACAGCATCAGGGTTGCTGCAGATTGCTTTGACATTGCTACCATGGCTATTCAGCAATGTCAGATGGTCTTATAGGAGTGTCTGGGATTTTAGTTCGACTAGACAGGCACAACAGAGCTGGGGCAGAAATGCTCTGGACTGTTGGGTGTCTAGTAGGGCGCTGATAAACTCTAGTCTTTGAGTTGGAGCGAGCTGGGATGCTTTGACATTGCTGAATAGCCATGCCCTTCCTTGAAACTCTTACCAATACCAGTGCCAAGCCCAAGCAGCTTACTGAAACTGATACCTTGGAGCATCAGTACTGGCATCTAGCTTAGGGACACCAAGACCATCGGTACTTCAAGTCCTCCGATTCCAACTCACTAATTTCAGATGCAGAATCACTGGACTCCAGAGGACCCTAAGATCTATCTTCTGACCCTTCCCCGCCTCAACACCGATGCATGTCGCCTCCGGAAGACATGTCCTTCCTCAAATTTATTCAGGACCTATCCAAGGGTCTCTCTATCACGGTAACATCTGAGAAGGAGCCAAGAGCAGAGGAACTAGAGATCCTCCAATACCCAACAGCACCCAAGGAAGCAGCCACCTTACTGGTGCACCACATCCTTCACGACCTTATGGTCCGAATATGGGAGATGCTTCTCACAGTCTCACCTCAGAGTTGACATCTCGATATTATGTACCATGTACTAGAGTGTCCTGACTTCCAAAAGCCACAGTTTCCCCACCACTCCATGGTGGTGGAATTGGTGATGCACTGAATCAAAAGTTTGAAGACTCCCTCCAGGTAGAGAATTGAGAACTCTCAATGCCTTTGGGCATCGATGCTTCCAAGCATCAATGCTCTCAGCTAGAATTAACTCCTATATCCTCTATATGGGAATGTTCCTGAAGGAGGTCTCCAGGGATCTCGAGGCTTTTGCCCCTCTCCTCCCAGATGACAAGAGAGCAAATAATTTTGCCTTAGTTAAGCATAGCCAAAATGTATCGAAGTTTGTCAATAGAGCTACCTTTGATGCTTTTGAATGCACAAGCAGGGCCTCAGCAATATGCATTGGTGCACATTGAATTGTATGGCTTCAGATCTCAAACAGTGGGTTGAAAATAACCTGGGCAACATACCTTGCACAGGGGAAAACCTCTTTGGCAAAGACTGGCAAGATAAGGACTCTCAATTAGATTCAGAAAATACTACTCTAAAGAGACTGTCCAGAGTAACAGCTGATCCTGCTAGGAAAAAGACTCCTATGAAGAAGTCTTTCTACAGTAAGAAGAAGAAATTCTTCTCTTCCTGTCCTCCACTTCTCAGTATCAGGGTCAGGACCCACAGAAGATGCAGCAGCCTCCTAAACAAAAGAAGCCATAGGTGGCTAAATCTCAACCAGTCACGCAGCAACAGTCTGTGCCTTGTTTTTGACTCTTTCCTAGGAAACATTGCCACCCTGCCTCTGAAGGATCCTCAACCCCTCCACATAGCAGGCAGACTGTGTCACTACACCCATAGATGGCACCTCATCACCTCAGAGCAGTGAACACTCACTATAGTTCAGGAAGGATACAGACTTCACCTGCAAACTCTGCCCCCCCTTCACATTCCATGGGAAATAACAAACACAACCCCCACTCATTCAAGATGAGGTGTCCTCTCTTCTGTCTCAGGGTGCCATAGAAGATATCCCAACTCCCAACAGGGAGTGGACTTCTATTCTCCCTACTTTCTGATTCCAAAGAAAACCGGCGAGTACAGGCCCATTCTGGATCTCAGAAACCTCAGCAAGTTTCTAGTCCACAAAAAGTTCAAGATGATCTCGCTCGGGACTTCTTCCCTGCCTCCAGTCAGGACTGGCTCTGTTCTCTAGATCAAAAAGAAGTGTACACACATATCCTCGTCCAGCCAGGACACAGGAAATATCTATGCTTCACCTTTCAGGGAAAACATATCAATACAGGGTCCTTCCCTTTGGATTTGCCTCTGCCCCAAGAGTCTTCACAAAGTGCATGGCAGTCGTGGCTGCATATCTAAGAACTCTGGAGATATTCATCTTCCCCTTCTTAAATGACTGGCTAATAAAGGCAGGCATCTCCCAAGAGGTACTGCTTTTCTTGCATCGTAACATCACAGTACTACAACACGGGATTTGTCATAAACGTCCCAAAATCCCAGCACGCTCCAACTCAAAGATTAGAGTTTATCAGAGCCCTACTAGACACCCAACAGTCCAGAGCATTTCTGCCCCAGCTCTGTTGTGCCTGTCTAGTCGAACTAGAATCCCAGACACTCCTATAAGACCATCTGACAGCCCAAGAGATGCTACAACTCCTTGAGCACATGGCTTCTACAGTACTACATATGTGGACAGCCCAGTGGACTCTGGCCTCCCAGTGGACACAGGCCTCGGGCTTTATCTGGGACAGGATCCAAGCCACTGCCCATCTAACCACATCCCTTCAGTGGTGGTGTTCTCCAGAATACCTTCTCATGGGGTCACCTTTTCAGATGCCTCCACATCAATGCACCCTGACAATGGATGCCTCCAAACTGGGTTGGGGAGCCCAACTGAGCAACCTGACTACACAGGGGCTCTGGACAGCACAGGAATCACAATTCCAGATCAATCTCCTGGAACTTCAGGCAATCTCCAATGCCTTCTGGGTGTTCCAACACCACCTCGTAACATAACAGATCCTAGCCAGGATGGACAATCAGATTGCCATGTTCTATATGAACAGGTAGGGAGGAACAGGATCTTGGGCCCTCTGCAAGAAGGCGATACACCTCTGAGCCTTTGCCATTGCTCACCAAATCCACATCCAGTGGTGTACCTCCTGGGGGAGTCCAATGTCTTGGCAGACTGAGTCACATCCTTCTTCCCTACGAATGGTCTCTGCATCCGGACTCAATATCCTACATCTTCCAGACCTGGGGAACTTCAGACAGAGATCTGTTTATGACGCCGCAAAATGCCAAACTTCCTCGCTTCTGCACAAGAACTCCAACATCCACCAACCAACAAGTGGATGTCTTCCATCTACACTAAGGTCAGAGTCTGCTTTATGCCTTCCCTCCCATACTCTTTATTCCAAAGACACTTTTCAAGCTTCAGTCCGACAGGGGCTCCATGATTCTCATAGCCCCTCACTGGCCATGGCAACCATGGTTTTTGCTCCTATTACATTTGACTCAGACTCATCCTCTGCGATTGGGATCTGTGCTGCATCTCCTCTCCCAGGACAATGGCTCACTACTCCATCCCAATCCACAGTCTCTCCACCTCACAGCTTGGCTGCTGAGAGTATAGCTTTACAGAGCTTTGACCTTACTCAAGAGGATAAGGAGATCTTTTTTGGCTTCTAGAAAGCCCTCCACCAGACATTCATATGCTTTTAAGTGGCATAGGTTCTCTGTCTGGTGTTCCCATAATGATCTAAATCCCTTTTCTGCTCCGGTGGAGTCACTCCTCCAGTATCTCCACCACCTATCCTCGACAGGTCTAAAGACAAATTCAGTGACAGTGTATCTTAGTGCCATTGTGGCTTCTCTTCATCCACTTGATGGACAGTCAATCTCCACAGAACCTCTAGTAGCACATTTTACGAAAGGTCTCCTGCTGTTCAAACCTCCCATTAAGCCACCTCCAGTAGCTTGGGACTTCAATATTGTTCTAGCACAGCTTCTCAAGCCACCCTTTGAACCGTTATCCACACCTTACTTAAATTCCTTTCTTGGAAGGTGATTTTCCTAATTGCCCTCACCTCAGCTAGATTCATTAGTGAGCTTCAGGCTTTGTTGGCAGATCCACCCTATACCCGCTTCCACCATGACAAAGTAGTCCTTCGGACTCACCCACTCTTTATGACAAAGGTGGTCTCTCCCTTCCATCTAAACCAGTCAATTTATCTTCCAATTTTCTTTTCTAAACTAGAGCGGAAGCAGCTCTGCACGCTCTTGACTGCAAGCGTGTGTTGGCTTTTAATTTCCAAAGGACTCAAGGTCATCATAAAGCCTCGCAATTGTTCATCTCATTTGGCCCCAGTCACCTGGGATCATCTGTTTCTAAGCATACCCTCTCCAGATGGATAGCGGACTGCATTTCATTTGCCTAAGACAAAGCAGGACTCTCTCTGGAGGGGCATGTCACTGCTCATAACATTTGTGCCCTGGCCATCTCGATGGCAAACATATACTTGAAATTTGCAAAGCAGCAACTTGGTCTTCGTCCATACCTTTGCTGTCCATTATTGTCTGGACAAGGATGCCATGTTTGGTCAGGCTGTACTCCAACACTTTTTCAGACTTAGATGCAACTTCTACACTCCGTCCTGGACTTTGAAGATACCAGAAATCCATGTGGGATCCATGACCTCATCATGCCTACTCTAAAGCGAACCTCCACTGGTTCTGAGGTCACTTCATCTGGCATCTGGGAGCTAGGGAGTTCCTTATGTGAAGACTACATTCCTGCTTGTTCCTGAAGATAGCATAGTTACCTGTAACAGGTAATCTCCAGGAACAGCATGAATTTAGTCTGCACAACCCGCCCTCCTCCCCTAGGAGTTATAAGGTTTTATTTACTCTCTTTTCTCAACTGAAGAGAGGGAGTTGGGAAGGTGGGAAGGCAGTCACGCAGGCAGAGTGGAGTGCTCCCAAAAGCTTTCCAATTGGATGCTGGGGAGTGTTCCTGCACAAGCTCTGTCTGTACCAACGTCATTCATATATGAAAACTAAATTCCTGCTGTTCCCGGAGATCACCCTGTTACAGGCGAGTAGCTATACTTTCTCACCATCTTCATTTCCTCCCCATCTCTCTATGCCCCCCTGTATCCAGTATCACTGTTTCCCTAGCTTTCCATCTCCATATTCAGTATCTTCCTTCCACTCTCCCACTGTCCCCCACCTTTCAACGTCTGCTCACCTTTCCAAACTCTGTGCTTTTCTCACTTCCCTTTTGCACTCTCACCTTCCTTGCTCTCCATCTTGCATACTTACCTTGGGCCCTGCAGCAGGTATAATCTGGGCGGCAGCTCTTCTGCCCTCGGGACTTGCTGCTTCCATGAGCAAGATCTTCTGTTCAGGATTGCGACTGCACCCTTGCGCAATTCATGTACCCATGGGAGTAGCAAGTCCAGCGGGCTTTATCTTCCAGTCAGGGCCACAGTTGAGACCTTGCTGCTCCTGGGAGGCAGACGAATTGTGCAAGTCCCGCAGGCAGGATCTTGGGGTGGGAGAGAGAGGGAGAGAGAGAGGGGGAGAGTGAGGGTATGACTAGCACTGGCAACCCTTGCTGCCAGCACCTCCCTGCCACACTTACCTCGCTTACTGGGTAGTGCTGGTCCTGCTGCCGGCTTAGGAGAGTTTCAGGTTTGTGCAATAGAACCGGGCCAATAGAATGGCAATTCGCTTCTCGATATAAAAAGGTCCAAAAAGCAGAAATTTAATACTTGACCAGAATATCTTTGGGATCAAAAGTGGCCTTAAAGTGGATGTGCCGTCATTCTTTAAGCTGTATGTTTCTTGCTTTTGCATTGTCTAGGAACGAGTTCTTCTTGTCTTCCTAAGAGCACCGGACCTCCTGAACAGAGTTTACTAGGTTCTCCTGCTTAGGTGCTTGGGTACACAGGGAGAGGAATGGCTAGCATGAAGAAGGAGGTGGCAGTGCCTCTGTATAAGTCTTTAGTGAGACCTAATCTAGAGTATTATGTGCAATTCTGGAGACGATTCCTTCAGAAGGATATAAACAGGATGGAGTCAGTGCAGAAGGTGGCTGCTTAATGATCAGTGGGCTTCATCATAAGGCATTTGGGGACAGACCTAAAAATCATAATATGTATACATTAGAGGATAAAGGAGATACAATAGAGATGTTTAAACATATTCGTGGCATAAATGTGCAGGAGGAGAGCCTCTTTCAACTGAAGGAAAGCTCTGCAATGAGGGGGCATAAGATGAAGGTGAAAGGAAATAGATTCTGGAGTAATTTATGGAAATATTTCTTTATTGAAAGGGTGGTAGATGCATGGTATAGGCTCCCAGTGGCGGTGGTAGAGCAAAAGCTGTATTTGAATTCAAGAAAGCATGGGACAAACACAGAAAATCTCTAAAGGAGGGTATTCAGTGACACGTACACGGTTAATGCCATTGAATATCCGCTTCTAACCCCGCTACACGCCCTGATGCTATGCGTTTAGTATCGGGGCATGTTGGGGGCCTTCCAGGGCAGAGCGGAGGTGGCGACTGTTGCTAAACAGGTAGCAGCGATATTGCACTATATACCCGGTTAGTGATCAGTGGGTAAAACTAGACGTAGCAAAAGCTGGCCTAGTTTTACCCTCAGAAGCTAACCAGGTAGCAGCGTCCGGTTAGCTTTGGCAGCTCTGAGCATATGTGAAGACCCCAGATATTCAATGCTATCACCATGGCATTGAAACTCCAGGGCTAAAGATTGGCAGGCAGGGCTATGCGCTGTAGCGGAACATAGCCTGCCCAATTCAATATCAGGCCAAACTTTCTTACTCTCTACCAAACTCAGCTGCATTCCTCAAACTTGATCCAAATCAGACTTAAGCTTCTTCATATTCTTTGCTTGAAGATTAGCTCTAGATTCCTAAGACTGTACTTTAGTATGAATGTCCCTATTAAGAAAAAAGCCAACGCAGATACTGTTTAATAAACAGAAGCCTTACATTTCCATAAAAGATAATAAGCCACTGAGGCATCAGATGCAATCTCCTTTGGTGCATACAGAGATGATGACCCCATGATAAATGAGGGTAATCTCCTTTCACTATCTGCAGCCTCTCCAAGGCTTCCATTCTGATTGCCAACTTTCTTGTGATTTAGCATTAGAGATTTTCCCTAGAGCACTATCAAGCAAGTTCCACAAGCTTCCCAACAACACTGTTCCGCACCTGGGGTATACAAGATCATCAGGACTAGAGAAACCTCTATCTCAGGAGCTGGCCCATCGCAGCACAGAAAATTGGTAAGAATGTGCTCATCTTCTGAAATGGCTGTGGTATAGGAGATAGCACTTAAAAGAACCTTTATGCTTTCCCAGAAGAAAGGTTTGAAAAGCAACATTCATCTGGCACAAGACCCAGAGCAGAGTCTCCTTCTCACTTGTCTGCTCAGAATACTTTAACACAGCGTTACTCGCTCCCAAGGACTCCAGACACTAAGGGGCTTGTTTACAAAGCCGCGGTAGCGGTTTGCAGTCGTTATCGGAGCCGCAGCCCCATTGAAATCAATGGGGCCGCGGCTCCGATTACGATCGCAAACCGCTACCGCGGCTTTGTAAACAAGCTCCTAAGATTTGTAGCACAGGTCTCAGATATCGTGCAAACATACTCTCACTGTGATACAAGCAATACCCCCTGAGGAAGGCGCATGCCAAACACGTCGGGGTTGAACAACAATAAAGTTTGGACCTACTGCCAGCTCACTCTCCGCTCCTTTGTGTGCAGTTCAGTTTTGCATGAGAGACTGGACTTCTGCTCAGAATACTATCCAGGTTCCTCCTTCCTCAATTTCCTTGTATCTTCCTTTCTTCTCTCACTGGTCAACATTGAAATCGTTACTGATTTTAAAAGGCTCTAATCTGTAGTATCTTGGTGAGCTGAACTCAAATATAACATTAAAAAATTTTATTGCCTCTCATTTTGAAGATATTGCATGTAGTTCATTTTTGACGTTTCACCGTGTAAATTTATCCAGTAGAACATCAACAACATCCCAAATAACCCTTGAATGATGTAATATTGCATCACATTGCATAATACCAGCATGCACACATCATCCAGAGTTGATTGCATCATTTTCTGATGCAATGCAATACTACTGCCAGACGGCTGCTGAAGCCATCTGACGTCAGCAGTGTACTATATGCAGTCAGAAAGGAAAGTAAAGTAATCTGGTATTCTGTTCCGATATTGAAAGCCTCATGAATGCCTTAAAAATCACTCATGACCCACAAGACTGGAGACTATTTATAGACTCTTCGAAACTGAGTCTGAAGGCTGTGCTTTTGAACAATGGAAACCGTCTTCCATCTATTCCAGTAGCGCATGCCGTCCACATGAAAGAGACATACGATAACTTAAAGCATCTACTGACTTCCATTAACTATAACAAGTACAGCTGGCACCTCTGTGGTGACTTGAAGGTAGTTGCCCTTTTAATGGGACTGCAGCAGGGATATATAAAATACATGTGTTTCTTATGTGAGTGGGATAGCCGAGCAAGGGATTGGCACTACTTGCGGAAGGAATGGAATCGCAGACAAAATGTTGGAGAGAAGAATATCCAGCACCCAGCTCAGGTTGAGGCTCACAAAATCCTGCTACCACCCCTTCACATCAAACTACGTTTGATGAAAAACTTTGTGAAAGCCATGGACCGCACTTCGCCAGCTTTCCAATACCTGCATGAAAAATTCCCTTGACTCAGCAAAGCAAAGATTAAAGAGGGAGTTTTTGTGGGTCCTCAGATTCGAGAGCTCTTCAAAGATGACCGGTTCAACAACTTGCTGCAGGGTGATGCGAAACAAGCATGGAATGCTTTTCACCTAGTGTCAACAAACGTTCTTGGGAATGTTAGGGCAGAAAACTACAAGGAACTAGTAGAAGACATGCTGATGCACTATCAGAAATTTGGCTGCAATAAGTCTCTAAAGATCCATTTCCTTGATTCCCATCTCGATTTCTTTCCTGACAACTGTAGTATGGTTAGTGATGAATAGGGTGAACGTTTTCACCAGCATATCGCAACGATGGAGCAAAGATACCAGGCAAAATGGTCCACTGCAATGCTGGCTGAGTACTGCTGGACACTCCCCAGAGAAGCTCCCGAACAGCTGTACAAGAGACAGGTGAAAAAATCTAAGAAGTAGTCTATGACTTGGTTTTTTACAGGTATTAACCGAAGGCCTATTATATTTACTATTGACATGCATTTCGTGATGTAAACATTAATTCTTGTAGATTACAAAATAACCTAGAGCCAACTTTGCAATTTCACTGTCATATTCATGTTCAGCATATAAAAAGTGATAAGAAATGACTATTTTTATTTGTAACATGACTTTTGTAAATATTTGTTGACCAGTGTGCAATTTGACTATTTCAGAAATATATTTAAAATCTAGAGAGGAGCGTTTGTGGTTTTTAGTGTTACTGTGAGTATTTTGAACAATATAGTTGATGAAATTGTAAGACTAAATAGACAAGTGAAGAAAGGAGAGAACTGGGGAGTCATAGTCAAAATACATTAGTTACCAGAACATACCAATATTCTCAGTAGCCAATCCCAGAGAGCCTGATATTAATTAATTTTGCTTTATACTGTACCTGTGATCTTTTTATCGTGTATTGGGGGTCTCCTATACACTCTACCCTCAAAATCAACATCATTCCTCACTCATCCAGGAAAGGTTGCTGGTACTTATAGTCTAACCTCATACTTATTTATCCCCTTCCGTCCCCTTTCATCCACCTTCCCCTGCAGAGTACCTTCCCTGGATTTGTGGGCATGCACATCCGTTCACGTAGTTACTGTGGGAAGGGTAACCCATTCGTGGGCAGGTGATTCAATGTAACTGTGGGAGAGTGGTCTTAATTACACAGATCAATTATGCTTTTTTCTTGCTGAAATGGAATGAGACAATGAGCAGATGGCGAAATTAACATTTACATACGCTCTGACAGTGGCATTGCTTAATTCTTACTTACTTTGTGGTAGATATGGAAGTACATTCTGACAAAAATGAGAAATAATATTAATATTGTCATGCTTCCTGTCACTGACCATTTTAGCACAGATCCGGTTTCCCAGCCTCTGGTCTCCCACCATCTGGTTTCCGACTACACAAAAAGGGTCCAGGAGAGAGGGTAGGTTCTGCTCATCTGAGAAGGCCTTCCTTTCTGATCCAAGTTTCCCCATAGATTGGAGTTCGCTAAGTCCCATTAGTGCAATGGAGCTATAGTACAGATTACTATATGCAAAGCCACATAAAGGCCCATAGTAAATGGAGACCACCGTCATCCTTACAAATGATATGGCTCAATTCTTAAATCCATCAGCAAACAGTCACAGTGAGGCTGACCTCTAATTTCAGACCCCACTTTCTGCTTTTTGTACTCCTTCTACAAAGATTTAAACCTTAGTCCCCTTTTATTTCATTCTCTGGGATTCTCCAGAAATAAAGACAATAATGAAACATACTTACATAGTAACATAGTATATGACAGCAGATAAAGACCATTATGATCCATCTTGTCTGCCCAGCAAGGCAGCAAGAGTAGGTGCATCTGCCGCTCCGTGCAGGTCATCTCTCCACATGCCTTTGTTTAGGGGTGTACCCATCGCTCCGTGCCACTCCCTCAGGAGAGTCCACTCTGTTGCAAATTTTTGTGTCATCTGCAAAAAGACAGACTTTTCCATTCAGTCCTTCAGCAATATCACTCACAAATACATTGAACAGTACCGGTCCCAGGACCGAACCCTGGGGCACACCACTAATCATTTTCCTTTCATCTGATTGAGTCCCGTTTACCATCACTTTCTGTCATCTGTCAGTCAACCAATTTCTGATCTAGTTCATCAGTTTGGGACCCATACTCAAGCTGATACGTTTATTGACAAGCCTCCTATGAGGAACAGTATCAAAGGCTTTGCTGAAATCTAAGTAGATCACATCCATCGCATGCCCTTGATCTACTTTTCTAGTCACCCAGTCAAAGAACTCAATCAGACTTGTTTGGCAAGATCATCCTTTGGTAAAACCATGTTGCCTCGGATCATGCAACCTATTTGCTCTTTCAGGAGCACCTCCATTACTTTTCCCGCCACCAAGGTAAGGCTTACTGGCCTGTAGTTTGTCCCTTCTTCCCTATTACCGCTTTTATGAAGAGGTATCACAATCAGCCCTTCTCCAGTTCCGTGGAACTTCTCCTGACTCCAAGGATCTATTAAAAACATCCTTTAAAGGCCCTGCAAGAACCTCTCTGAGCTTTCAGTATCCTGGGATGTATCCCATCTGGTCCCATGGCCTTGTCTGCTTTCAGTTTTGCAAGCTGTTCTAACATCATCCAACTGTGAATGGTGTGGTATCTACTCCATTCCCACTTGTATATATCTGTCAATCACAGGTGGTCCTTTTCCAGGATTTTCTTTAGTAAAAACAGAAGTATTTGTTTAGCATTTTCACTTTTTCAATGTCACGTTCCACAAATCCGTTCCCGGCAATTTTGAGTCCTGCAGTTCCACCTCTGATTTTCCTCCTCTCCCAAATAAACCTGAAGAAAGTTTTGTCGCCACATTTCACATCTTTAGCCATCTTTTCCTCTGCCTTTGATTTTGCTAGCCTTATTTCTCTTTTAGACTCTTTGAGTTTGATCCTGTATTCCTTTCTGTGTTCCTCTGTTTGCAAGCTTTTGAATTTTGTGAAAGCTGTGTTTTTTGCCTTTATTTGTTCAGCCACTTCTTTGGAGAACCAAATAGGTTTCCTTTTCCTCTTGGTTTTATTTACTTTCCTTACATATTTATCTGTTGCCCCTTTTATTGCCACCTTTAGTTTAGCCCATTTCAATTCCACTTCCCTTATCCCCTCCCATCCTACCAATTCCTCCTTCAGGTACTTGACCATTTTACGGAAGCCAGTGTTTTTGAAGTCTAGGACTTTGAGCTTGCTGTGATTGGACTCCGCCTTGGCTTTTATCTCATACTACACTGTGTGATGATTGCTACTGCTCACATGGGCACCCAACCGGATATTTGACACACTATATCCGTTGGTGAGCACTAAATCCAGCATCGAGTTTTTCCTGGTCAGTTCCATCACCATTTGTCTAAGTAATTCATCATGGAAGGCATCCACAATTTTTTTACTTCTTTCCAGATTTGCAGAAGGAATACTTCAATCCACATCAGGTAGATTAAAATTACCCAATATGATCACTTCACCCTTCATGGCTATCTTTGCAATATCAATAATCAATTCATTATCCATTTCTTCGGTTTGAGTTGGGGGCCTGTAGACTACATTACTATGGATGACAGTGCCGTCTCCTCTTTCCAACACAATCCACAGTGCTTCTTCTTTTCAACACAGTCCACTATGCTTCTTCTTTTCCCCACATCCCCTGCATTTCAGCAGCTTTAATATTGCTTTTAATATATAGGACTACTCCTCCTTTTCTACTCTCTCTATCTCTTCTAGATTATAGCCAGCTATGGCTATATCCCATTCATGTGACTCGTTAAACCATGTTTCTGTAATGGCCACAATGTCCAAGTCCATTTCCACCATTAGGGCTGCCAGGTCAGTTACTTTGTTGGATAGGTTTTGAGAATTTGTGCTCATTGCTTTTCAGCATTTGTTGACCGGCTTGCCTGTATTTTGCATGGATTTTGTTGCATGGATTTAAGTCTTTAGTGAACTTCCTAGTAACCCCCTTGACACCATCCTTGTGACCCCCATGATTCAGATTCATTGGATATTGTTTATGAATCAGGGTTATCATCACCCTCTGTCAGGATTGTTCCCAACAGTTTTTATAATTGAACTGCCTTTAAATTACATAGGCTACTTTCAAACCAGTGGAGTCTTTTGCCCAAATTTCTTTCAGAGGTAAAGCAAAGTTCCAAAACAAAATAGTATCTTACCCAAGAAAAGCAAGGCAAATCAAAGTTTTACCTTCTCTTGAATATTGAGAATGGTAGGCAGCTCATCATAGTTGGAGTCTCTACCTGAGACAGCTTTAGCTCTGCTCCCAAGTTGTCATTCTCTGATTAGACTCACCCTCCTGGGCTATCTCGGAGACCACGTCATTGGGAATCTGCTTTAGTGATGGGACATACACCCAATCACAATTATATGAAACTCTTTTTTTAGAGGAAGAAGTGAACAAGCATGTCCACATTTAATGGTGCAGCAGAAAGAGATCCAAACATACTATTCTGGTCTCATGACCACAGCCATCAACATATTATGACAATGATGAGTATCACAAGATGGCAAAAGAAACACACTTAACTTTTGTGCCAAGGCCAAGAAAGGTAATTTTAGTACACAGCACTCATGAAAGACAAGAAAAGATATATTACCACCCAGCATCATTCTTACAGTGCTCCTAGAGGCATGTTGATATCCTTGATCTTAACGAACATCTGTATAGTAGGAAGAAAAAAGTAAGATTCTTCCTGTGGGGACATATTTTGGGGTGGGGCCGGTGATTATTGTGCTGTATTTTATCTGTTGTACGTCACTTTGAATGTCGAATGCATAAGGTGATTAACTCAGTAAACCTACCAATAAATCTAAAAAAGACTGAAATCTTAATCATCACCAGGAACAAAACATTCCAGCCACCTTAGCAACTGCATGTAAACAATGCCTTTCTAGAAGTAAAAAAAGGAAATAAAATACCTAGGGATTCTATTAGACCAAGACCTCAATATGATCAAACATATCACCATGACAACACAAACAATCTACAACAAAAGCAGAATGATACAATATCTAAGACCCCTACTGTTGAAAGAAGACTTCCGCATGATAGCTCAAGCGCTGATTTCCCACACTTTGATTTTAGTAACATTATTCTCCAAGGCCTCCCCAAACAAACATTGAAGCCCCTGCAAATGGCACAGAATGCGGTAGCATGCACAGTAATGAAAGTAGCCAGATCAGAACACATAAACCCCCATCCTGTACCACCTACATTGGTTGCCGGTGATGCAAAGAATCAAATTCAAGGTTCTAATGACCACATTCAAAATGGTAAACAATATCGCACCAACTTATCTTAATACGCTAACAAAGATGCAACAAGAAACAAGAAGAAGGGATAATATGTAGAACCTATTTCTTCTCCCTAATTATTATTTCAACAACCAATCGGGCGTTCACATTCTTCTCCCCAGCCCTATGGAACGCACTACCCAGCAACCTGCGAGAAATAAAAGATCTAACTATGTTCAGAGAGCACCTCAAGAACTACCTATTTGCAGAATACTACCAACCCACAATGGAAAACCTAAATATATAAGAAAACTACATCCTACATAACTCAACCTCACAGCCATACTACAGGCTGTAAAATGATAATTACCTGTAATATAGCTCACCATCCTATTATGATAATTATTTACAGTAAATTATTTACATCACTACTGCACCCTAGTGGTCAGCACATGATGTAAACACTGTTATAATATTGATTAATGTTACTGTTCATATGTTTCTTGTTCCTTGTTAGGTGCCAAACGCAATGTATGTTCCCTGTAAACCACCTTGATTATTTGGATAAAGCAGTATCTAAAATAAGCAAATAAATAAAATAAATAAATGTTTTACAATAAATAAATAAATATCCACTGTAGCTGAATGTAACTTACCTCAAACTACTACTGGAAAGCAAGAACGAAATCCAATCCAAATGTAACTCATAATATCACCCCTACCTGATTCAACAAACAGATCCTTCACTCCCTCATAGGGTCACTCCCCCAAGAAGTCTGCATATGGGATTCATCACAAATCTGACAGTCATACTAATTTAGTTTAATTATGAGACAAAATAGCAAAGACAATTCTATTGTAGTCTGCCAGGTATGTACAACTAGGAAACAAAAGAGGAGAAAACAAAAGGAAGAAAAAAGGTTATTTTATATCATTGTACTTTTCTGAAAGTATCGAATTCTTCATGACATGAAAATCCAACAGGCAGAGAAGATCAAAGTGGGATCAATAATGCAATAGAGAGTGACAACCAGCATAAGGTTTTCCAGTATTACAAACACAACAAAATGAAAGTGCGTTTCTCTGATCTAACAATATGTTTTACCCTTCGCCCTGGCATCTCCTTTGAGCATATACACTCGTTTGATAGGATTTACAGGGGGAATTCAAACCAGGAAGAACTTAATGCAACATACTGCACCTTCCTCAATCCATGACATGGAGCAGTTAACTTTCTGGAAGACTTACTTGAACTCTGGCTTAGTGCCAGTGTCAAAAGTTTCAGTGAGGGGCCCCCCAAGCAAAATTTTGCTGAGGTCTCCCCATTAATGTGGCGGCCCCCCCCCCAATGTGTGATGGCCCCTCCCTGCGTGGGTCCCCCATGGCGGCTCTAGCTGCAAACTTACTTGATCATCTTTGCCATGCTGCCTGTGCTCTTGTAAGTTTGTCACCTGTCTGGCTGCTGTTCCCCCCTGGGGCAAAGTCTCGTGGTGTGGCTGTTATCATGAGACTTTGTCCTGGCAGGGAATAGTCACTGGACATGAGGCCATGTATATAACTGTAGATACCCAATAATGTAACAATTGTATATAGTTACCCTGTTAATCCATGTTTTAACCCCTGTTCAAATGTAAATACATTACGCTTATCCTGTAATGTATATGGTTTTGTTGAATGTACACCGCACTGATGTGAATAGCGCGGTATATAGGAAATGTTAAATAAATAAATAAAATAAATAAAATTACAACAGTGTAAGCAGCGCGGCAGAGATGATCAAGTAAGTTTGCCACACTGCCTTACCGCCACTGTATGGACCCCTTTCTGCTGGGACAGTGGCCAAACATTCACAGACACATCAGTGGCTGTCCTGACAAACTGCTGTTAACGTCTGCATATGCAATGGATAGTTGCCAGAGGGCTGCTGGTATTGTGTGCTATGGAGGTATCAGAGCATAGAGCCTGTGTTCTGTGCTTCAGCCAATACTGGCCTCATAGCCAGAACTGGAGCCAGGAGATGACCCTGGCGGGAGGAGGGGCATGCAAATTAGGTGTTGCACATATTGGCAATATGACAGTGTGGCATTAAAAGTGTCATCTGACCCCTGCCTTCTCTGATTTGGGGGGCACGTAGCTGTGCATACTTGCACCTAAAGGGCCATGCCACTACCATGAGCCATGTTCCTGTGGGCAGATGGCCCCTCACACTGACCAAGGCAGGATGTGACTGATGCCTACCAGATCTGACAATCTTGCATGTGCTTAAATTCCCTCTATAGATACATTTTTGGTAACATCCATGTCATATCTCCAGCTGTAAATAGTTATTAAGTTATAAGAATTTATGTTCCTATTATATACAAATGTTTCTTGTAAGTCCTCTAGATATTGTTCTATGTAAATGGGATGTATTGCACTCTGTACATAATTATTTGTTCAATGTAAACTGCTTTGAATTATAGAAAAGCGGTATAGAAATAAATTAATAAATCTGAGCAGCTACTTAATACTCCTAGCACTGAACATGGGCATCCATTTGTAGGAGCTCATTGATCGGTGTCCCCTTGCCCTGGAATAGAGGCCTTCCATGGATCTAGGGATCTCTTGTAGTCTTCCCTGGTCTGGTGGGCCTTTGCTTCCCTGATAAATGGTGTGCTCAGCCTGGGGGCTGTATGGGATTCAGCACCTCTGTGCGATGTTCTCACAGAACTCCTCCCAGTGAAAGAGAGCATGGGGGCCCCTTGCGGGTGGATGGCTGAGCCCCCTCCATATTATAGGTGTCAAGGGATGGATGTTCTATAAAGCAGAACATAGGGGTATTTCTTGACCCCAAGGACCCCCATGTGATAAAGGTTCAGGCTTCCCTTAGCATATGTGTTGCTGATGCTTGGCCTCCTGGCTCTGGCACCCCCCTTCCCCCAAAATGGGGGACACACTCCACAATGACTGTGGCGCTGTCCAAGCCATATCAGAAGAGTGATTGAGAGGGGGAACACAGCGACACCAGTGGCCTTATACTGTGTTCCCTTCACCCTAGGTGCTTCAGGGTGAGGGCTTCCATATACTCATCCCCCATGATGGACGCTGGGAACACCCTGCCTAAGCCCATACAAGACCCCCTGCATCTTCAAATGCTATGTAGGGATGCAGCACAGACCCACTATGGGTGTTTGTTTTTCTGATTTGCATGCCCACCCTCGTGTACTTAGCCCCAGTGCTCTGAGCTGTTCAGGCAGTTGTGCCTCTTCCCAGTCAGCCATCTCTATTCTGAACTGGCAAATTGTTACCTTCCTGTACGTGTGCTTGCGGTACATTTCTTACTGTCTGTAGTGGTTCCTTAGCCCACAGCTGCCCTATTAATGTGTTTGTGGCTTTCCTTTGCCAAACGCAAATTGCGAATGCGTGCACTGTGCGCATACGCTATGGCTGTGCATTCCCTACTAGTGTGCTAGTGGTGCGACAACCATGGCCATGCTCCTTGGGTCTAATGTGGCTGCTGCGGTAGGAAGGCACACTATTCCCGTGTTAGCCCTGCGCTACCAGCAGACTAAACATACCCTTGAGTTTTGATATCATGAAAGCCAGAGTTTTTGTAGCCCTTCAGGACCAAGATTATCCAGCCCATCTTTGTGCATGTTCAGATACATTTTTTAGTATGTATTTATTTTTATTTAGAAACATAGAAACATGATGACAGAAAAAGACCACAAGGCCCATCTAGTCTGTCCTTCCATAACAACAACTACAACAGTCCCCTTTTTACCTTTAGAGATCCTCTGTGTTTGTCCCATGCTTTTTTTTAATTCAGTTACTGTCCTCATCTCTACCACCTCCACTGGGAGACTATTCCACGGATCCACTACTCTTTCCGTAAAGAAATATTTCCGCATATCACTCCTGAATCTATCTCCCTTCACCCTCATCCCATGTCCCCTCGTAGCAGAACTTGCTTTCAATTGAAAGAGGCTCTCTCCCTGAACATTTATGCCACGGAGGTATTTAAACATCTCAATCATATCACCTCTATCCCGCCTTTCCTCTAAGGTGTACATATTAAGATCCTTAAGTCTGTCCTCATATGCTTTATAATGAAGCTCATTAATCATTTTAGTAGCAACCCTCTGCACCGACTCCATCCTGTTCACATCCTTTTGATGGTGCGGTCTCCAGAATTGCACACCATACTCCAAATGAGGTCGCACCAAAGACTTATACAGAGGCATTATCACCTCCTTTTTTCTGCTAGCCATTCCTCTCCGTATGCACCCAAGCATCCTTCTAGCTTTTGCCGTCGCCTTTTCTACCTGTTTAGCTACTTTAAGATCATCAGACACAACCACGCCTAGGTCCCGCTCTTCTTTAGTGGACAAAAGTACTTCACCTCCTATACTGTATTGCTCCCTTGGATTGCTGCAGCCCAAATGCATGACCTTACATTTTTTAACATTAAATCCCAGCTGCCAAATTCTAGACCATTCTTCAAGCTTAGCTAGATCCCTCCTCATGTTATCTACACCTTCCTGGGTGTCTACTCTATTGCAGATTTTGGTATCATCCGCAAAGAGGCAAACCTTACCCGACAGCCCTTCCGCTATATCACTAACAAAGATGTTAAAAAGAATCGGACCAAGGACAGATCCCTGGGGCACACCACTGGTAACATCCTTCTCCTCAGAGTGAGCTCCATTTACTTGTACTCTTTGTCGCCTCCCACCCAACCAATTTCTAACCCAAGCAGTAACTTTAGGGTCCATCCCTAGGGTGCTCAGTTTGTTTATAAGTCGCCTGTGAGGAACAGTGTCAAAGGCTTTACTGAAATCTAAATACACCACATCTAGAGCTCTCCCTCGGTCCAACTCCCTGGTCACCCAGTCAAAGAAATCAATCAGATTTGTCTGACAAGACCTGCCTCTGGTGAATCCATGCTGCCTCTGATCCTGTAGAAAGGAGCAGCAAGATATCATTGGCATAATAATAGGCTGAGATACCAAGCTGTTGTATCATAAGTGCAAGTGGTGCGAGGAAAATGCAAAAGAGAAGAGGGGCCAAGAGTGAACCTTGAGGAATACCACAGGTGAGAGGATAGGATGTGGAGTAGAGGATACCCATAGTGACCTGGAAGGAGTGGTGAGAAAGAAAAAAGTGAAACCAATGATGAACAGTACCATGAAGACCAATTTCTTGTAAGCAGGAGAGAAGGAAGTCGTGATTAATGAGATCAAAGGCTGAGGACAAATCAAGAGAGATGGCAATAGTGATGTTCCGGTGACACTGGTCAACATTGAAATCGTTACTGACTTTAAAAGGCCCCAATCTGTAGTATCTTGGTGAGCTGAACACGAATATAACATTAAAAAAAAATTATTGGCTCTTGTTTTGAAGATATTGCATGTAGTTCATTTTTGACGTTTTACCATGTAAATTTATCCAGTAGGACATCAACAACATCCCAAATAAGCCTTGAATGATGTAATATTGCATCACATTGCATAATACCAGCATGCACACATATTGATGTAATGCAATACTAATGCTCGAGGCCGCGGGCCGGGTCCCGCGGCCATCAGTAACCTGGGCCCGGGCCCGGCCTCGGCCTCCAGCATGTGACGGGGGGGCGGGGGGGGGGGTGAGTGAGAGGAGGCCATGCTCGCGGCATTCGAAATCGCTCCGTCATGATGTCGGAGCGATTTCATTGGCCGCGGGCTGAAGAGGGGGGGCGGTGCAGTGTCTGCGAGGAGCCGCGTGGCCGTCTCCTTCTGGCCGCGGCTCCTCGGGAATCGGACGCGTTACGGCTGGTCCGGTGAGTGGGGTGATCGGGGGGGTTATTCTAGGCAATAGTGCTTCAGGAGGCATATTAATTTCTCGGGGGGTGCTCATGGGGCGATTTCGTCGGGGGGCGCGCTGTGCGGCGGGCTTTTCCGGCGGGAGCAATTTTCTTTTCTTTGGGGGTTGGTGGCAGCTTCCGGCAACTTGGCAGGCAGCTACTAAGCAGGGATCGATCGGGGCGGGAGCACTCTGCCTACCGGAGGGGGCAGCAGGGCACGGCCAGAGGGAGCCAACAGAAAGGGGGTTTCGGCTGGACGGGCTGGGGGGGAGCTCGAGGGGGTCACGGGGAGTGGGTTCCGCATTGGGGGCCGGAGCAGGCAGTGGGAGTTTGCGGAGGGGGGGGCAGGTAGGGGGTGGGGAAGCATGGGACAGGGGCTGGGGAAGCGGGGGTCTCTACCGGCTTCAGCAGCCAGGTTGCGGGGTCCGGGGGGGCGGTGGGCCTCCTGGCTGGGGGTGGGGGGGGCCTGGGGGCGGGGGAGACTGAGGGGGTGGAGGGGGGGGGTTGGGTGAGGGGGTGTTGCGGACGGGGGCATTGCATTAGGGATCATGGTGCCGGGGGCTGGTAGGGGACGGGGGGAGCGGATGGGCTGCAGGGGGGGTGCTGGAGGGGCTGGAGGGGGGGATTTGATGGGCTGGGGGGGGGGGGGAACGGATGGGTGGGGGGGGTTCAGGTCACGGGCGTTTGCCCTGCGGGGGGCTGGCCTGTGCGCCGGGCGGCACGGGAGCCTAGGGGCCTGTGTCGCAGGGGCTGGGGAGGCCGGGTTTGCATGGTGGGGAATGGGCGGCCTGGTCCCCGGTGTCGGGGCAGTTGATGGGTGTGGGCTCATGGGGGGGGGAGGGGTGGGGGGGCCGGTTTCCAGGGAGGCGGAGGGCTGCTTCCCTAGGGAGCGGCGGGCTGGGCGGCCGGGGGGTTGGGGTCCTCGGGGGGGGGCCTCAGGGGATGGCTTCTCCGGGGGTTGGTGCACCTCCTTCCCCGTGTGTTGGTTCTCCTCCTTCCCCGTGTGTTGGTTTTTCTCTCCTCTGCAGGTTCCCCGGAGTGCAAGGGCGGCAGCAGGCGGTGTGGGAGTCGGCTCGACGGAGATGTCGCCGAGCTGGTGCCAGGCCGATCTGACCTCGGTGGAGCTGGCGGGGTCCACCTCGGTAGTGCAGGGATCAGCGGCGCCGGCGGCGCTAGGTGAGTGTACCGGGAATCCGGTTGGGGGGTGGTGGTCGTCGGGTGGGTGCGCCGCGGGTACGTAAAGCCTAAGCGTCGTGACTGCACCGGTAGCATCGTAGGCGGAGTGCGTCGGCTTCGTCGTCGGGGTCATCGGCTACTTCCTCGGCGGCCTCCGCGGTCGGGCCGCGGGCAAGTGCGGGGGTCCTCGGCGGTGTGGTATGCGGCGTTGTGGAAGGGGGTCCTGCGCAAGTTGTTGTAGCGGATCGTAGAGCGGCGTCACGTCGATATTTTCCGGCGCCTCGGAGGGGGAGACGCTCGGGGGAGAGTCGCGAGGAACGGAAGGAGGATGAGTAGGCGGGGGGTGCGTAAGGTGTCCTGGCACGCCTTCGAAAACTGAACCTGGGGCTTTGTTTCGTGAATGGCACGTGTAGGGTGCCTGTACGGTGTGGGGAGTTTCGGGATTGGGTGGGGCATTCGGCTATTGTCGAGGGGAATGTAGGAGGTTAAGCGTCGGATGCAAAGGTCGGCCAGGAATGGTGGGGTGGGTTGGGGGGGGGTGGGGTGGGGTGGGGTGTGGTGGGGGGGGGCCGGTCCGGTTAGGGCATCGGGCGATGTAGCTTTGCGGGCCTTTCAGTCCTGTTAGCCAGCGGGCCCGGGGCCCGATGCGAGCTGCCCCTTTCCGGACTACAATTTTCGGCGCGCCTGCTTGCTTGGCGGTGCCGGTCACGTGGCCGTTAAGGGTCGTCGACGGACAGTTCAGGGGGCGCCAGTGGCGGGTAGGTGTAGAGGGTAGCGGGGGGGGCTGGCGCCTACCCCCCCTTCGGTGTTAGGGTATCAGGCTCGGTGCGGCGGGGGATATGTTGGGGGCGGGGAGTTTTCCGAAGGCTTTCCTATCCCAGTTCAGGAGGAAGTCCGGGATGTGGTGGGGGGGGGGGGGGAAGGCTAGCTCGGTGAGGTTGCGGGCGGAGGTGGCCCACGCGATGATCGCGGAGGAGTGCTCGCTGGGCTGGGTCGCAGGGTCATTTGACTGGCTGCCCGGTGCGCTGGCTATGGTGTCTCCGCTGTGGGTTCTCCTGAAGGAGGAGCCGGGGCGTATCGGCGGATACACGATCTGTCTTGCCCCTTGGGGCCTCGGTGCACGGCCCCATCCCGCGGGAACTGTGCTCAGTGCGCTATTCCTCCTCCGATGCGGCCTAGGAGCTGGTGCGCCAATGTAGAAATGGGCTTGGCTGGCGGAGTCGGGCATTGGATTCGCCGCTCGGCCTTGGCCGGTTCAACCTCCTGCCTCCCTCTGGCTGGGGAGTTCGTTTTGGGCTCGCTATTATTGCTAAGGGTTGGGGCGATCTCCCGTGTTTACTTCGCGGCCATCGGCTCGTTTTGCACTGGATATTGGTGCGGGGGTCGGGGGGCCGGGTACCGTGCGGTATCTCGACACTGTTGTTCGTGGGGCCCGCGCGGTCCGCAGCTGGCGGCTCCTTCCTGGGGCGTTTCCTGGGGCCTAGCAGAGGAGTGGGCCTCCCTTTGGCAGTGGGAAGACAGTGGGGCCGGTGACATGTCGTTCGTTCTTGGGGATCGAGATCGCCTCAGTGGAGTAGAGCGGCGGCGGCGGTTGTTGGGCGAGGTCGGCTCCACCTCGAAGGTGACGCTACGATCTTCGGAGGCTGGTCGGCCACTCGAATTTTGCTGGTCGAGTCCTTGCCAAGGGGAGGCCGTTGGCGTGGCGGCTATCCTTCGCGACGGCCAGTGTGTGCTAGGGGCATCATTGTATCCGGGTGACGTTGGGGATGCGCGCCTACTGGCGGGGGTGGGATGCTTTTTGGGGGGTATATGGGCTGCGCGGTGTTGCGGCCTGTGGTATTATCCCACCGTGACTTGGAATTGTTGTCGGCGGCGGCCGGTAGGTGGGGTATGTGATGGTACTGCCCGGGTTTACGGGGGCGGCGCCGTGGCCGGCATCCTGGACGGCGCAGGGGTTGACGCGGACCGTGGCGTTCCTGGCATTGTTCCCCATTATGGTGGTCTTCTGGGTATGGCCTAAACAGTGCGGGTCCGGCGGGTGGTTTTCTGGTGCGACGCCGCCGCGGTGGTGCAAGTCATCCATCGGCATCCGTCCAAGTGCCCGCGGGTGGCGGCGTTGATGTGTCTGTTTGTGCTGGCCCGTCTTCGTCTCATTATTCCGGCTCGGGCTCGCTCTGTGCGGGGTGATCAGTATGCTATTGCTGTCGAGCTGTATCGTGTGCAAGGATCTTCTTGTTGCGGTCCTGTGGGGAATGGGCTGGAGAGGCGGTGGAGTGGGGGATGTTCCGGCGGTTTTTTCCTTGATAGCGTGGGCCAGAGAGTCTGGCGGTCCCGGTCGGTGGTGCAGGCGGCGGTGGCCGGTTCCTCCTTGTTTCGGCAGGGCGGCGGGCTGGGGCAGTCCGGGTGCCCTTATGTGGTGAGGCGGCTATTGGCTGGGTGGGCGCGCGCGCGAGCGCGGCCAATGGTCCCGGATTGGCGCCGTCCCGTGATTCATGAGGCCTACGGGAGGCACGAGTGCGGATATTTGTGTCCCATGCGAAGACCCGACCCGTTGGGGCCGGGGGCGGTGTGTGCTGCGGTGGGCAATACCGGGTCTGGGATCCCGTCCGGCGCGGAACTTGGCGTCTCATGGGCGTCAGCGACCGGTTCTGGCTGGAGGTTTCTTCTGTCACCCGGACTGGTGTGGTTCTCCAGTTTCCATTCTCGGTGGTGCTCCGCCTGGCCTGGCGGCGGCTGGGCTTGGATGGACGAGAGTATGCATCTCCCTTCTTTCCGGACAGGGGCGGCGACGGGCGCGGCTGCAGCTGGTCGGGGGTTGAGGTGGGTTCTCGGACCGGGTGTTGGCGATCCGGGGGCCGACGCAGGCTAAGTGCGCCTGGACCAGTTGTGATTTGGGGCGCTGGGGGGGGGTGGGGGGGGTGCTAATGCTGTGTTTCTTTTCCGGTGTACAGCAGGGGGGGCCTACAGGGGCATGGACAAGTTGTGTGTGGGGGTGGGGTGGTGGTGGGGGGGTGCTAATGCTGTGTTTCCTTTTTCAGGTGTACTGCGGGGGGGTCTACAGGGGGTAAGGCACGGGCCCGCCGATCATCTGGGCGGAGCGCAGAGCCTGGAATCGACCGCTGGGTCCGCACCTGGGCGTGGTGTCCGGCTATTCCCAGTCGGTTTGGCTGGGCGAGTGGGACAAGCGTCAGCGGCAGCTCCTTCCAGGGATTCGGGAGCGTGCGGAGCGGCGACAGCGGCCCGTGGGATTTGTTTTTGGAAACATCTGGGTGGGCACGATCTCTCCGGTGGGACGTGCCGGCAGCTCATTCGAGCGGTGCAGGGGGCCTTGGTGTGCTGCAGGAGCAGTGGCCACAGTGGCCAGACGTGCCATCGTCTGGTCGGACTTCATCACGCGGTCGGCCTGCCTGCCTCAGCGACGGTGGTTGAGAGGGCTAGCGCAGATCGACAGGGCTTGGCTGTTGGTTGCAGCAGGCCGGATGGGGGGGGGCAGGTCCGGCGTCCTGGGGCGGACCCCCTGTGTGCTGGACTGTAGTTCACTTGTCCCCGGTTGGACAGGACTTATTGCTTAATGATGGGCAGGAAGCACTGGAATTGATTGGTCGCAGCTTTATGGGGGGGGCGGTGCGAGGATAGTGAATACCTCGCACCGGTGGCGGGGTACAGAGCCAGCGCTCGCAGGAGCGGCGCGGGCTTGAACTGGTTTACGAGCAGTGGGGGCGAAGTGCTCCTCGGGGTTGGGGCGAGACAGCCCGGTTGGGGTCTCGGCCCGGTAGCGGGGGGGTGGGAGCCGGCCTTTGCTACTAATAGGGCGAGGCAGGCGGAGGGGTTTGGGGGGGAGGAGGATGCTCCGCCTTGCTACTACGATGGCGGGTGGGGGGGCATCCTCCGGCAATGGGGTGTGGGGGCTGGGTTATGTTGGATGGCTGTATATTCAGGCCCGTGTTGGGCCGGTTGTTACAGGTGTAAATAAAGCTGCGACCAAATGTTTGTACCAACTACAGTTGTTTGTGAATTTGTGGGGGAATATTATGGTGGGATGCTAAGACTGGTGATGGAGGCGAGGAGGGCCTCCGGGTTACCAGAGTTAATGCTCGAGGCCGCGGGCCGGGTCCCGCGGCCGTCAGTAACCTGGGCCCGGGCCCGGCCTCGGCCTCCAGCATGTGACGGGGGGGGCGGGGGGGGGGGTGAGTGAGAGGAGGCCATGCTCGCGGCATTCGAAATCGCTCCGTCATGATGTCGGAGCGATTTCATTGGCCGCGGGCTGAAGAGGGGGGGCGGTGCAGTGTCTGCGAGGAGCCGCGTGGCCGTCTCCTTCTGGCCGCGGCTCCTCGGGAATCGGACGCGTTCCCGCCCTCCCACCCATTATGGAGGTGGTTTCGAAATGTTGCAGCTGGCGGGGGCGGGGTACAGAGCCAGCGCTCGCAGGAGCGGCGCGGGCTTGAACTGGTTTACGAGCAGTGGGGGCGAAGTGCTCCTCGGGGTTGGGGCGAGACAGCCCGGTTGGGGGTCTCGGCAAGGTAGCGGGGGGGTGGGAGCCGGCCTTTGCTACTAATAGGGCGAGGCAGGCGGAGGGGTTTGGGGGGGAGGAGGATGCTCCGCCTTGCTACTACGATGGCGGGTGGGGGGGCATCCTCCGGCAATGGGGTGTGGGGGCTGGGTTATGTTGGATGGCTGTATATTCAGGCCCGTGTTGGGCCGGTTGTTACAGGTGTAAATAAAGCTGCGACCAAATGTTTGTACCAACTACAGTTGTTTGTGAATTTGTGGGGGAATATTATGGTGGGATGCTAAGACTGGTGATGGAGGCGAGGAGGGCCTCCGGGTTACCAGAGTTACTGCCAGACGGCTGCTGAAGGCATCTGACGTCAGCAGTGTACTATACGCAGTCGGAAAGGAAAGTAATCTGGTATTCTGTTCCGATATTGAAAGCCTCATGAATGCCTTAAAAATCACTCATGACCCACAAGACTGGAGACTATTTATAGACTCTTCGAAACTGAGTCTGAAGGCTGTGCTTTTGAACAATGGAAACCGTCTTCCATCTATTCCAGTAGCGCATGCCATCCACATGAAAGAATCGAATATACTCCTGCGCTCTATCACATTAGTTATGTACCGTAATCCTATAGCACTAGATTCAATGAGGAAATTTTTACGGGTCTCAGACTTATAATAGCATGAGTTTCTGGATTGTTTTTGTCCAGTAACACGCTTATTTGCATCAACGACCCTTTTTACTTTCTATCCTCTCAATTCTTCTTCATGCAACCAGCAACAAAGTGTCAAAAAATGTTTCACTTCAGTCTTTTAGAGAAAGATATTATTTAACTCACATTGCTGTAAGTACTGCAGATAGTCCATTGAAACAAGATATATTTGAAACCCTAAAAACAATGGAAAAATATTCTTTAAGGTGCCACTTAACTCGCTATGCCATAAGGTTTCAACCATATACTGCAGTTCTTCTGTTTGAAATTAAAGATCCCGACGCTATTGTTTGAAGCGCCTCTGCGTTTCTCAATCCGGTTCTTCAGGGGACTCTTAAAGTGTCGCTACTAATCTCAAAAAGATTGAGAAACGGAGAGGCGCTTCAAACAATAGCGTCGGGATTTTTAATTTCAAACAGAAGAACTGCAGTATATGGATGAAACCTTATGGCATAGCGAGTTAAGTGGCACCTTAAAGAATATTTTTCCATTGTTTTTAGGGTTTCAAATATATCTTGTTTCAATGGACTATCTGCAGTACTTACAGCAATGTGAGTTAAATAATATCTTTCTCTAAAAGACTGAAGTGAAACATTTTTTGACACTTTGTTGCTGGTTGCATGAAGAAGAATTGAGAGGATAGAAAGTAAAAAGGGTCGTTGATGCAAATAAGCGTGTTACTGGACAAAAACAATCCAGAAACTCATGCTATTATAAGTCTGAGACCCGTAAAAATTTCCTCATTGAATCTAGTGCCATAGGATTACGGTACATAACTAATGTGATAGAGCGCAGGAGTATATTCGATTCTATGATAGTGTGAACGCTCTGAGACAAGACCGATTTGGATTTGTATCCACATGAAAGAGACATACGATAACTTAAAGCATCTACTTACTTCCATTAACTATAACAAGTACAGCTGGCACCTCTGTGGTGACTTGAAGGTAGTTGCTCTTTTAATGGGACTGCAGCAGGGATATATAAAATACATGTGTTTCTTATGTGAGTGGGATAGCCGAGCAAGGGATTGGCACTACTTGCGGAAGGAATGGAATCGCAGACAAAATGTAACAGTTGGAGAGAAGAATATCCAGCACCCAGCTCTGGTTGAGGCTCACAAAATCCTGCTACCACCCCTTTCCATCAAACTAGGTTTGATGAAAAACTTTGTGAAAGCCATGGACCGCACTTCGCCAGCTTTCCGATACCTGCATGAAAAATTCCCTCAGCTCAGCGAAGCAAAGATTCGAGAGCTCTTCAAAGATGAACGGTTCAACAACTTGCTGCAGGGTGATGCGAAACAAGCATTGAATGCTTTTTGCCTAGTATCAACAAACTTTCTCGGGAATGTTAGGGCAGAAAACCCTTGCTAGCGTCCTGAAGACTTGGGAAGCTAAGCTTTTGTTTGCAGTAAAGGAGAGCGTTGACACAGGGCATTAATATTGAATCGCCCGAAACGCAGTACTGTGTTCTTTTTCAATACTGTGGATATCTAAGAGACTGAAACCTGAGCGAGTCTGGAGAAATGCTGTGGCTTGGGTGTTCCATGGACAGCAGATAAGTGATCTCCATTATTTGTTACTCTTGATTGTCCTATTGGATCAGTTTCAGTAGTTTATGTTTGCTGGAAGAAAAATACTTTTTGAAAATATTTTTTGTAAACATTTTGGTGTAGGGTACAATATTGCATGGTGGTTTTACCTACTTTTAAGCTCTTGTTGGAGCTCTTTAAATTGAGTAAAAAGGAAGTACTGCCATGAGAGGTAGTTTTCCTCATGGCTAACCTTCCAACATTCATACATACACATATACATATACATACTTTAGCTCATGACTTCTTTTGATTTTGCTCTATTTTTGTTTTTGTGAGATTTACATAGAGTAATGGTTATGTTTTGATTTCTGATTTTTATCATAGCAGGGCAGGTGCTAGGGTCTCTGGTGCCCCCATGCAACTATACATCGGTGCCCCCTCCCTCATTATTATTATTAATGGTAGGCTATACCTCCTCCCTTTCCAAAACTCCTTTGTAAACTCTGTTCACTTGATGCTTGTATTTCTCCTTCAGATCAAATGTTGTAACAAGATTAGGGGCATAGCTGGAATGAAAATACTGTAAGTACTGAGGAGTAAATATTTTACACCGTATGAAGAGGCTGTGATTTTCAAAGGGTTAATGTGATCAAGTGCCTGTTCTCTTGCCTGATATTGATGCCACAAATTTATTTAACCAGTTTTCTATACCATCTTATAATTCAATCAAAGTGGTTTACATTATATAATCGCTACAAACAGGTACTGGATACATTCCCTTGTCCCCAAAGGGCTCACAGTCTATGTGTACCTGAGGCAACGGAGGGTTAAGTGGCTTGCCCAAGGACACAAGGAGTGCCTATAGGACTAGAAACCCCAGTCACTCCGGACTGAGATTGCTGTCCCAGGTGAGACTTGAACCCCCAGCCCTCTGGCCTGAGGTACCATGTCCTCCCAATAGGCCACAAATACTATTGCTGCTCTATCTCTGCATGCAAGCAGTTAGTGTAGCTGGGTTTGAAAAAGGTTTGGATAAGTTCTTGGGAAAAAAAATCAATAGACTGTTATTATGACAGACCTGTGGAAAGCCACAGCTATCCCTGAGGGTAAGCAGCATGGAAGCTGAGGTGAGCACCAAGAGGCAAGATTCAGTCCCCATGCTGATGTTGGCAGTCCCAACAGTCAATGGTGGCAACATCAATAACTTGGCTGGGCTTTGAGATTTCTTTGAGAGTGCGGCTTTGCTGCTGCCTGTTGGAGTTACTGCAACTGTGAAACACGCAGAAACTTTGCTGGCATGCCGAAAGTGGAAAGATCATGCCATAGCCTCCCACAAGAGCCGGAGGTGGCGTTCCTTTGTAGTGGACTGGTACTGATGCTAACCATGTGTCTAACTGACCGACCAACCAACTCACTACACAGGAAGCTCCCCCACTTCATCTATTCTCTGTTGCTGGCTGCCTGGCAAATATCACCCTAGCAGTGTGCCGCAAGAGGGAAGGAGAGAAACAAGCTGAAGAGTGCACAGTTGACAGTGTGACACAGTGGTGTGTTTCCCTCATTCACAGGTTCAGACATTTGGTGGCGTCATCTGTGTGTGTGATAGGACGTGTTGGGGAGTCTGCGTATGTGTGTGTGTGTCAGTGGGTGCATGCATTTGTGCCTTTCTGTAAGTGATGGAGACTGCCAGAGGATACATACACACATGCATGTGTATGTGAGTGCCGTGGGGACTGTTGGGTATTACATGCTGTAATGCCGTACGCGGTGCCGGAGCATCTTGGATACATCACTTCTTGATCTCTTCACATGAACACTATAGTCCAGGCTCTGAATCCATTCTGAGTTTTCCAAGACCCAATGAGCAGGTCTCCTAATTTAACATGGGGAACCTCCGCTTACTTTAGTAACAGTGCCAGGCTTGGCCTTTCCTCCTTAAAGCACAAAACAGCAATAGTTCTCAAAAATGAAAGTAAGCCCTCATACGTAGTCCCAGCAAACAAAAGGTAACATCCTCTTCATTTCTCTCACTCACAAGTGAGCAGGTGGGAAGCTTGAGCCCCCTCTTCCCTCTCTCAAACAAACTGGCACTACCACACTGTCTTTCTTAGTGCAATAGCGGTGTTGCCCTTCCCCCCTCCCTTCAAGTTCTATGTAAGTTTGCTGAACCTGCCCCAGGGCTAAATCATTCACTGCTTCAAGCACAGTACCTCCATGGGCTCAAGGGAAGTTCCCTCCTCATATTCCTGTGCTTCCATGGGTTCCCCCTGGTCTGTTTCTGTGTTCCCAGAAGCACAGGGACCTTTTCAGAAGCAGGGGGAAGACTCCTGAAGCCTGCGGTTCCTTCCTTCCTGGGGCCTCTCTTCCAACAGCCCCTGCACTGCTTTTTACACATACAATCCGGCCTCAACTTAAGACCTTGGTTGTTTGCCTCCTTCCCCCATTAACGTGACCCTTGCTTAACAGGGCTTCCAAAAACCTAGCTTCCCGTGACTTTTCATGCCTTTCTCTGGTTGCTTATTGCTGGCTTCCTCCGCCACCTGTGTGTTTCTTAATTAGATCACCTGATCTTTTCTGAGGTGGGTCTTCTTATCCTAAGGGATTCTGGGACTTGTAGTATGACTGACCCTGCCACAATACACATGTGTGTGAATGTCTTTGTATGTGTGTGTGCATGCATGTGTCATGAGGCCTGTTGGGGGCTACGTGTGTGTCTGTCATGGAAAGTGTTGGGGGCTGCATATGAGTGTGTCTGTGTGCCATGAGGAGTGTCGGGGACTGCATGCATGTGTGTGTATGCAGGGCTGTGTGTGCATGTGAAAACAGAACACTTACAGTATGAGAGATCAACACATTTCTCCTTCCTTTATTTGCAAAATCATACATATCTGAGTGTCTGTGTGGCGGAAGAGTTCAAAGAGAGATGATAAAGTGTGTCTTGTTATGGTAGTAGGGGGTTGTATGAGGAACCTTTAATACTGGTGTTATCTATACAGTATATATGTCTGTCTTCAAGTAGTGGATCTGTGGTGCACGGGTGTGGTGACTGTGTGTGTATATGGTATGAAGGTGGGATGACTGTGTGTATGTATGTTGCATGAGTCAGGTGTGTATGTGTCTGTGAGATGCAGCAGTGGGATGCCTCTGTATATGTTTGCGTGCTGGGGGGGGGGGTGGAGTGCCTGTATGTCTTCTGGTGGGGGCTGCAGGGCTGCTGTGCCTTTTAGCATATACTCATTGTGCCCTTTTCTCCCCTTTTTTAACCTCAACCTCTTGCACTCTTACACCCCTCTGTGTAGACCCCCTCCTGCTGCCTCCTTCCACTTGTGGCATACCAAGGGTGAGGCGATGGGGGTAATCTGCCCAGGTGACAGCAGTGGCAACAAACTCACTTTACTTTTTTGCCGTGCTGTATGACCCTACCTCCACTTCAGGCCCTGTGCTGTTTCCTCTCCCAAAGTCTAATGATAACACTGCAAGACTTCGCCCAGGAGGTAGTAGCCACTCGGGACAGGATTGGAGCAGAGGCAGCATCATGCCATTTGGCAAACAATAAGTTTTCCCATGGGGTGAGGGGGATGCTCAGTATAGCACTGCCCCCACTCAGACACTTTCCCAGCCTCTGTCCCTTTCTCCTGCATTCTCACCCATGCCCTCCATCCCCTCCCCCCATCTTTCCCAAACCCACTATCCCTTTCAATTTTATCTTACCTCCTGCATGTCTGTGGCTCCATCTCCTTGTCCTATAACAGGCTTCTTCTGCTCTTCAGGTCCCAGGAGAAGCCATCTGCAGTGCCGGCTGACCCGTTTGGTTGATGCGGCCCATGGCACTTGAAGGCATAGAGCAGGAACTCTAGCATGACACTGTGTCCAGCTGAGGCAATAAGAGTGTGGGCAGCGTTCAGAAGGCAGCAGCCAGTGTACCATGTTCAGGCCTCACAATCTGTGCCAGAGCGCAGGCACCAGCACTTTCCTGGACGCCATGCACATGGCATGCTTTGTGAACATGCATGCCCAGTATGGCTGCACACTGCTCAAGTTTACTGTCTGCTTGTCTGACTCCGTGCTTGGCCTGTGCTTCATACATCTGCTGCTGGAGAAGAGCGCGAGCAACGAATGGGCCCATTTTGCACTCAGCCTGGCCTAGGAGCTCGGCCACCGTCAAGCTGTTGTGCAACTCAATGTTGACCTAGAGATCCCTGATTGCGCCATCGGTGGACCCCTCCTCTATGCTACCTTGGCCGGCCAGAAAACTGTGCCTTCAAGCGGAGGCACATTGAGTGTGTGTGGGTGAGTTATGAGTGGCTGGGCCTGGAGCGGGACAGGGCATCCCAAAGCCACCGAGCCCCCAGCTCCCGACCCAAGAGCTGTCGAGGTCCTATGAGCTGCTGTTGTGGTCCAGGGACAGCTGTGTTGAAGAGTGGCCTGACAGCACCCAAGGGTGTGTGTGAAGCAGAAGTATACAACACCACTGCTGACCGGTGCTCCCTGCCGTGCTTATCCTGCTTACCGTGTAGCACCAGCCCTGATCTTAGGATGCATCTTTCTGGGCAGCCTTATTTGTCTATTTAATGTATTAAATTATTTAAATATTCATTCATGCATTTTATTTCTGGTTTCATACATTTTGTACACCACTTTGGGTGATTCTATAGTATGTGCCTTCCTTTAAGTTTGTATAATAAATAATAATAGAAAATAAAATAAGGCATGTATAAGAGAGATAGTCCCTGTTCAATAGAGTTTATGGTCTAGCCTCATTGAATTATAATGACTGGATGGAATAGGCATGGAAATGGTGTGAGAAGCAGAGGAAGAATGTCAGAGGATGCTCCCAGGAGATTTAGGTCCAGCTGCAGCCTCGATGCAGAGGAACAGAAAACATATTCTCCAGTCCTCTGTAATCCACCAGCCAAGCTGAAGAAAGATTTATTTAGGAGGAGAGTGCTGCCGCATCCCGTAAAAATATGAAAAACCAATTGTTTGCTCTCAACTCCTCCAAGAGGCAAAAAAGAAAAAAAAAAACAAACGGCAGAGGTGGGAGTGGGAGGGGGTGAAGCATGAAGACAACAGGCAAATCCATTTCCCACAGAAGAGAGTAGTAGGCGGAACAGGGAAGGATTTAAGATAGTCTAAAGCTGTCTTGAATATATGTGGATTGGCATCTAGATAATGGCTGAAAATTGCCACTATCCAGATAGCTGCTGTCGCTGACCCCAAAATCCAGATATTTAGCGGCAGTCATTATCTGAATACTGCCACTGAATGTTCAGAGTGGCCATTGTTTATTTGTTTATTTTATTTATTTTTTATTTATAGATGTCTCAATAAGCATTCAAATAACATGAATAGAAACATGATGGCAGGAAAAGATCACATGGCCTTCGTATCTAGTCTGCCCTTCCATATCAACCACTAGAACAGTCCCCTTTTTTCCTTTCGAGATGTTCTGTGTTGGTCCCATGCTTTTTGGAATTCAGATACTGTCCTCATGTTCCCCACCTCCACTGGGAGACTATTCCACGCATCTACCACTCTTTATGCCACGGAGGTATTTAAACGTCTCTATCATATCTTCTCTATCCCGCCTTTCCTCTAAAGTATATATATTAAGATCTTTAAGTCTGTCCTCATATGCTTTCTAATGAAGACCACTAACCATTTCAGTAGCCACCAACTGCACCGAATGAGCCAGACATGACAAAAACAAGCAAATAAAGAAAACTAACAGAAGGAAAAAGCTAAAAAGCTCAAAACGTTGTCCTATAAGTCCACAAATAGGAGGGCAAGAACAAAGAAAATATTATTCTGACTACCTCATACATATGAGAAAGCTTGCTTCAGAAAATAACAAAAAAGAAGGGGGGGGCGGAGTTAGCCGCAAGTTAAAATGGCCGCATAGATTGATTGCTCCCTCCTAGCACTGAAGAATCCGGAGCCCTAGTTGACAACGAGCGCCTTAAAACGCTGCCCAGAGTTACCACAGCCTACGGGGAGATGGCTGCACTGAAACCGGCCAAGCTCGACTTCCAGCAAACGACGGGACAATCGAATAAAAGGGCGAAACAAGACCTGTTGTCCCCGGTGAAGATGGCGCCCGACAAAACCCCCACTGAAGGCGTGCGGGAGATTCTGCAAGAGCTCCGGGCAGTTAAAGACCTCATTACCGCCAATTCAAGCACGCTAGCAGTGGTCCAAGAAGACCTGCGAGAGGTTAAGGACCGACTAGGCTCCATGACCCAGCGTATGACGGAGCTTGAAGCAGAAGTTAGCCGACAGTCTGATCTAACAGCGCAAGTGGGCCCGCTCGCACAGAGAGTTGCAGCGCTAGAAATATGGGCAGAGGACCAATCGAACAGGGCTCGGAGAAGCAACGTAAGAGTAGTGGGAGTCCCTGAAGGCCGGGAAGGATCAGACCCCATAAAATACTTGGAGAAGCTGATACCGGAGATGCTGGGCCTAGTGTTCGAACGGCCTCTGGAACTAGAAAGGGCCCACCGTGTGCCGTCCCACCCTACATCACAAACTCAGCGACCGCGGCCGTTCGTCATAAAGGTCCTACGGTACCAACATGTGCTGCAGATCATGGAGGCGGCCAGGCGGCGGCAGGCCTTACAACTGGACGGGCATCGTATTTCCTTTTTCCCAGATTTGAGTAAACGAACAGCCCAGCGGCGGAAAGATCTTCTAGCCTGTAGGCCGCTTCTTCAGCAAGCACAGGCGCGATTCGGGCTCCTGTACCCAGCAAACATGCGAGTGACCCTCGACAACCGGACTCTCACTTTCACGGAGGGTCACCTGCTCCGCGCCTTCCTCCAGGACCGGGCCAAGATGGAGGTCGGAAAATAATGCTCATTGAACTTTCCATTTGGCAGCGAAATATGGTCAGGACTCCCGGTGGGTGCAGTAAAAGAAAATGTTGACTAGGGAGCTGATATGTCAACACTGCTTTGTGCAGCACATCTCTGCTTACTTTTTCTATTGCATAGTTCATTTGTGTGATGTTAAATTTCAAAGTGCAGGAGTGGCAGCTTAACGATTTAATGTCTGCATTTGAAGGGTGATTAGAATAAATGAAAGATTACTGTTAGTGTCATTTCTCCCAGGTCCTGTAAGTTCCCTACTCAGTTATAACAGGGCAATGTTGGGCCTTCTCCTATGTGCTGGGAGGGAACTGGAGGAGCTAAGATGGGCGGTGAGGCTTTCGCCATACAAGTTGGATTAAGATTTGGTTTACTACAGCGGGGGAACAGGTATGCTGGTTACAATACACTTGGCACCCTACGCCAGGGACAGCTGACCATGACCGCCCTCCTCCTCCCATCCTTTTGCGAGCTCACAGATAACAAAAAAGAAGGGAGAGGGTAGGAGGGCAATATCAGCCGGAAAGGAACATCACAGTTTCACTTCAACCTCTTCTCTTGAAGACAGAAATTGTAAGAGCTGCTTGGCTCATAGTACACATACTATTTATCAGAAAAAATATTTCAACATCTACATGGAAACTTAAGAAAGAAATTTGCTCCAAGGGTGAGGACACTAGACTTTAAAGCCAAGAATTCCTTCCTCCTTTTTTTTCAGGGAAAACACACATCCTAGAGCCCAAAAACAGTTCATTCAAATTCTTATAAAACAGACGGAAAACTAAATTACAGTCCATTTCCAAGGCAAAAGATACAATCAGTGTTACTCACTCTGTAATAACATCAAGCAAGCTTTCGAGAAACCTAGTGAGGTTCAAAGCCTCCAACTGGGTTTCTCCTTAGGACCCCCCCCCCCCCCAAATTCATTAACAGGTGTATCTATGGAAAGATATTGAGCCTAGTTATAGGAGGCAGTTATCCTGGGGAATTTATTTTATTTATTTATTTATTTAACATCTCTTATATACCGCACTATTGTCATCAGCACGGTTTACATGAAACAAACATATACATACAGAAAACTGTAGTGCATTTTACAAGTAACAGGAGTTTAGAACTTGGGAATAACAGGGTAAAACTATGTCTACTATATAACTATCTACAATAATCAATATGCATTAGTCACATTTGGGGTTGTCTTGGTCTGAATATGGTGGTAGTATTTCCCTTGTGAAAAGATTAAATTGGAAAATAGCTTAAGAAGAGGTGGTGTTTGAGACTTTTTCTGAATTGTGTTAGGCTGGTTATAGCTCTCAATTCTGATGGGAGGGCATTCCAGGCTATTGGGGCGTGAATGCTGACGGCTCTTTTAGTTGTTTCCTTAGTGTATCTGACTGTTTGTTTCGGGATTGTTAATGTATTTATAGCAGCTGATCTTCTGGCTCTATTGAGGGTCTGCATGTGTAAAAGGTTGGCGACCGTTGATGGTGCTTGATTGTTTAAGGCTTTGAAAGTAGTAATTAGGATCTTGTAGTGGATTCTTGCGTTGGTTGGTAACCAGTGGAGTCTTTTTAGGATTGGAGTTATGTGATCTGTCTTTGATATTCCTTCAAGTACTCTGGCAGCGGTGTTCATCGCCAGTTGGAGAGGATTTAATGTTGATTGGGGGAGACCATGTAGAATTGCATTTGCGAAGTCGAGGTGAGGCATTACCAAGGCTTGGTAGACGGTTCTGAAGTCTGTGGGTTCCAGTAAAGGTCGTAAGTGGCGTAGTGTGCGTATCTTGTGATATATTAGTTTTGTTATGTTTTTTATGTGAGTTTTCATATTGAGGCGCTGGTCGAGGGTGATACCTAGGTATCGTATCGTAGGTTTTACTGTCAATTCCTTGTCCTTTATCTTTAAGGTAGTAGGAGGTGTGAAGTTTTGGTTCTTTGTGATAAACATCACATCGGTCTTGCTGTGGTTGATTCTTAGGTTCTGTGAGAGGAGCCAGTCTTCTACTGATTCGAAATATTTTGTCAATGGTGTATAATCAGGGTGGTTGATGGAGAATGGCATGTATAGGAGAATGTCGTCTGCATAGGCTAAACAGGTAACATTAAAGGAACGGATGAGGTCACAGATAGGTTGCATATATATATTAAACATTAATGCTGAAAGAGAGGATACTTGCGGTACCCCTTGATCTTGCAGAAATGGTTCAGATGTTCTTTCTTCAATTCTTACTTGTTGCCAACGGTTAGTTAGATAGGATATACACCAGTCAAGTGCGGATCCAAGAATTCCTTTTTCCTTAAGGCGATCGATAAGTATTTGGTGGCTTACTGAGTCGAACGCAGCTGAGATGTCCATGAATATAAGGATGAATCCTTGGTGGATATTATCTATTCCTGTGATTAATGTATTGAATAAAGTGATGAGGAGGGTCTCCACTCCATGAGCTTCTCTAAAGCCGTGTTGTGCAGGGTCAAGTGGAGCTTCAGTGTCTATGTGCTGTTGTATTTGACGTTGGACCACTTTCTCAATTATTTTAGCTAGGAGTGGGATGCTGGATATTGGCCTGTAGGATTCTACTTTTAGGGGGTCTAATTTGCTGTTTTTCAATAATGGTCTAATTGAGGTTTGTTTAAGGCACTGAGGAAAGGTACCGGTTGAAAAAGATTGTTCAAGGATATTATGTATGAAGAAGCTTACTTCATGTCTAAGGTCTTTTATCCAGGCTGCTGGACATGGATCACTTGCTGCGGTGGTAGCATTTATTGATGCGATAGTGTTTTCAATTTCTTTGGTTGATAATGTATTAAACTTGGTTAATGTGGTTGACTGTGATGACTTGTCTATATTTATTGGTTCAATGGTGCAGATGTTGGTTGTTTTCGTCATCTTTGACTTTAAGTAGTTAGCATAGTCTTGCGGATGTATTGTTTGAGTGTGTTGGGGAGTTGGTTCCTTTGCCATTGTTCTTACAATGTTGAAGAGATCATGATGTTTATTTAATGATTGCTTTAGGAGATTAGTGTGGAATTGTTTCCTTCGATCTGCTATTTCTTCAGAATCTCACAAAAATACTTCAGTGTCATCTTTAAAAGAGATAACAAGGGAGACTTTGGAAACTTCAGAAACCTCAGGTTATTCTTCCGTATTTCCTTTTCCAAGTACTCTACATTTTTTGACAAAAAATTTCTGTCCTTTACTTTTACTTCACTCAAAATCTGTAGGGCACCCACTGGTTCTACCAAATTCTTCATTCACCCCTCTTGTAACTCTTGCTCTCTGGCAGATCTCCACAATAGTTTGTTTGGCCATAGCCACTTCTCTTAACTCATCAACCACAACACCAAGAGACTGGTTCATAGCCTCCATGATTTCCCATAGCAAGTCAAGAGTTATAGTCACAGGCTTTGTAATCGTACCGCAAAAAGATGTTCCTGAGCTTTCCAAGACAACTAATTCATGCAGTATACCAGGCTCTCCGGTGGCTGGAGATGAAGCAACCGCCAGCTTCTGACTTCTAGAACCTCCGGCTTTTGGCAAGATGCCTCCTTCACTCCCCACCCCACTCCCCACGAGTATTCAATGCAGCACCAAGGAGGAACATGTCCTGGCTCAGCATGGAGCTTCTGGGTCATAGTGGAGCCCTGCACTATTCAGGACTTAAGAAAACCCCATCACTGTTCAAATCTAAAGATGGCGGCTTACCCAGATCCGGCAAGGGTATCGTCTCTCTTCCCGGGGCTGGAGATTGCATGCCTCAAGAGTGGCTCAAGTACCTGTCGCTGATGTTCCAGGACCCAGAGTTAAGCCTTTCTGTTTCCACTTTCACTGATCCGTTCTGGGATAGAAATGGCTAACGAGACAGACACAGCAACTCCTGGTTTGCGGAGCTCAGTCACAAGCACAAACAGTCCCTTTTGGTAGTCTTCAAGAAGTACCAAAAGGGACTGTTAGTTCTGCAAAGAAATCTGCATTTGTATTTACTTCTGGGAGATTCTCTAAATCTTGGGGAAAAGTGAATTCCTTGGGTTAAAGCTGATAAATCAGTGTATTTTAGAATCCAGTGTATTTGTTAACTCAGTCAGGGCTTAGTATGAACAGATAGCGTTTAGTTTAAATTTAAATCCCGGCAGAGAACTTTTAGTTTAAATGTAAACCTCAGTCAGGACCTAGTATCTACAGAGAGCTTTAGTTTAAATTTAAATCTCAGTCAGGGCCTAGTATCAGCAGAGAGCTTTTAATTTAAATCAAATTAGAGTTTAGCTTAGCATAGAAGGAAGAAAAGAATAAATATTCTTTGAGTTCAAAGAAATACATTGATTCTAGAGACCTTTACAAAGATCCCATCTGGGAATTTATTTAAATACTGGAGGTGTGGGGGGCGGAGCCTGATGTCCAGCGGGATGGTCGCATAACGCTGAGGCTCCCGAGAGGCCTACTCAGAATCCTGAATTAACACCGCACATACTTGGAACTTCTCCTCTGCTCTTGCCGGGGCACATTGGTGAGATGGCGGGGACCAAACCCACGCGCCTGGAATTTGGATCTCCAGCGGCTTCTCACGGCAAACGTTCCAAAACTGAACCCCCGTCCCCGCAGAAGGGGCTGGCCTTGCGCGAGAGCCCCGAAATGCAGCAGGAAATCCTCGCAGAGATTAGAGGGGTCAAGGACCTCGTGCAGTCAAACGGTGAAGCACTCCGAGCGCTGCGGGAAGATCTTGGTGTGCTGCAGGGCAAGCTAGAGGGGCTCTCTTTGCGTCAGGACAAAATGGAGAGCATATTGGACTCCCATACGGCCCGGTTGTCCAAACTCGACAAAGTTGAACGTCAGGTACGGGCCTTGCAGAAAGAAGTGGAAGATGGCAATAATAGAGCGCGCCGCAACAACATACGACTCGTGGGCATACCGGAGGGAGTGGAATCGGGAGACATGAAAGAGTTTTTATGCAAAATCCTCCCTTCCCTGCTCCAAATCACCTTTACCAAAGATTTGGAGATCGATCGCGCTCATCGTGTACCCACAAGCATAACGCTCAACAGGAAGACCCCGCGGCCTATCATTTTTCGACTTTTGAGATATCAACACGTGGAGCAAATTCTCAGTGCCTCTCGGGCAAAGGGCCATATGGAGTTTGAGAGCCACAAGATCTCCTTCTATCCTGACTTGGCTAAACCCACGGTCGACCGCCGAAAGCGCTTTCTGGAATTCCGGCCGAGGCTTCAACAACTACAAGCACGCTACGGCCTGATGTACCCGGCCAAGCTCCGAGTCACGCTTCACAATCAGACAAGAACATTTGAGGACCCTGATCTACTAGCGGAGTTTTTGGATTCCAAAGAAGCCGACTTGATGCGCTGACTTCCAGAATATTCCTGCAAGCATTCTCATACCCGCTGTACCTGCCATACTGGATCTGCCGCAGCCCAGCAAAGAGTCAGGCGAGGGCAGCTTGTTTGCCTTACTTTTGAGGATATCTGTGACCCGACTCCATCTACCCACAGTAGCCTCGATGAGTATCAGAGACAATGTTAATTATGGACTCTGGTGTTTCTTTTCTTTTTTCATGTCTTTCTATTTCCTCTCTAGGGCCTCCTCCCGCAGACATATGGTCGCCATATTCATTGGGGGTTTTGCTTCTTCTCTAAGATACTTTGGTACATACTTTTCAATATGGGGTGTATTAGCCAGCATACTCGGTGATTATGTCATTGTTGCACAGATTCTGATTATGTTGTATATTTTCAAGCGCCCTTACCTGAAATGTCTATTACCGATTGATGGCACCATGTAAGATTTTCTCATTGAACGTAAAAGGCATCAACAATCCGATAAAACGGAAGAAAATCCTAAGCTACCTAAGTCAGGAAGCTGCGGATCTGATTTTTCTCCAAGAAACGCATTTAAATTCGAAGGAAACTCTTAAACTCAATATTAAACCTTACATGGTGGCCGCCTATTCCCCAGCCGTTTCTAAGAAATGTGGGGTTGCCATACTGGTTAGGAAATCTCTGCATGCTACTATTATTGCGACTAGCTCAGATACAGAAGGTAGATGGTCCAGAGTTCACCTCAAGATAGGTAGCCTTGAAGTTACATGTATATGCCTTTACGCTCCTAATGTGGATGACCCTGCCTTTTTTGCTACCATTGCTCAGGTTGCGCAGGCCTCTGCTAATACTTCATTGATAATTGGGGGGGATTTCAATTTAGTCCTTGATCCCCTGATTGACAAACAGCCGCCTAGGACAAGTGGTCCCCCCAAGAGTCACACCACGCTTACCTCTTTGATCAAAGATCTTGCTTTAGTTGATCTATGGAGGTTACTACACCCCAATGAGCTTGACTTCACCTTCTTCTCTTCCCCTCACAAATCCCAGTCTCGCATAGACTTCTTTCTAATATCAAAACTGTTAGTTCCTCAGGCGGACACTGCAAAGATTCACTCCCAACATATTTCAGATCATGCTGCTATTTCCTTTCAATTACACACTACTGCACCCCAAGGGAATTCGGGGGCCTGGTTCTTTGATAGAGCCCTGTTAACTCAGCCAGATTTCCAGTTAGAAATTCGAGCAGCCATACAGGATTACTTCCATTTTAATCTACCCCAGGATACTGCGAATTGGGCTTGGTGGGAGGGCTTCAAAGCGGCCATTCGAGCAACGATCACTAGCTATCAAATCCGCCTGCGGAAACAACGCAAACAGCAGCTACTCATACTAGACCAACAAATAAAAGCAGGCGAACGAGTTCTAACTTCACGTACTGATCCATGTGTATTAATTCGATTACAGCGTCTCCGTTTTCAATATAATTCAATCCTCTCAACTGCAGCTTCTAAGAGTATTGAGCTTCAACGAGGGACTTATTATCGTGAAAATAACCGAGCCGGTCGACTCTTAGCCAACGCCTTGAAAGGTCAAAAAGAAGCCAAACGCGTAGCGGCCCTTCGAGCCCCACAGGGAGGGGGCATATTGACCACAGACTCCGACATTGTAGAACTCTTTCGGGATTTCTATACCCGCCTATATCAATCTGAATGTGAGTTCTCGTCAGAGACATTTGAGCGATTGCTTTCTGGCATTCAGCGGCCGACCCTCTCTGAAGATGATAGGGATGCGATGGATGAACCCTTCTCTACTTCAGAGATCCAATCTGCCCTAAAACGAACAGCCTCGGGCCGTGCCGCAGGGCCCGATGGTCTCCCGACCGAATTCTACAGAACGTTCAGTGCAGATTTAGTTCCCTATTTAAAACTCTATTTTACTGCCCTTGCGGTAGATACATCCTCTTTGGGATCCTTTTCTGCAGCTAATGTGGTAGTATTTGAGAAAGAAGGCAGAGACCCGCTGCTAACCGCCAACTACCGTCCAATCTCCCTACTTAATGCCGATTATAAGATCTTCGCAACGATCTTGGCCACCCGGCTATCTGACAGGATGACCACCCTAATCCACCCCGACCAATGCGGTTTTATACCCGGCCGATCCACTGCTGACAATGCTCGGACTTTGTGCCATGTGCTATCCAGTGCTGCCAATTTAGATCATCCATGGGTGGGTCTCTCCCTAGATGCCGAAAAAGCCTTTGATCGCCTAGAATGGCCCTTCTTATTTGCAGTTCTCCGATGGTATGGCTTTGGGGAGGGCTTCCTCCGATATCTCCAAGTCATGTATACTCAACCCGTCGCCAGTATTTGTGTAAATGCCATCAAGTCTCAGCCATTTAATCTCCAAAGAGGCACGCGTCAAGGTTGCCCCCTATCACCAATGCTCTTTGATCTAGCTCTTGAACCCCTAGCCCTCCTTATTAGACAGTCCGCACGTATTCGAGGTGTCCCCTTCAGTCATAGGGAGATTAAACTCTCTGCATATGCAGATGACCTTATGCTTTTCGTATCCCTTGATTCGGTTCCAGCTGTCTTGGATCTGATTGACGGATACTCACAATTATCGGGCTATAAAATTAACTGGACCAAATCTGTAGCATTCCCACTGAACCGCTGGGTACATGAGGCTGACATGCAGGCCTTTCCCTTCCTTTGGCAATCCCGCATGGTAAAGTATCTCGGGGTCCATTACTGTTCTCCTTTAGAAGACACTATCAGTTTTAATGCCAAAGAGGTAGTCTCCAAAGTCCGTGAGCTCACAAATCGTTGGTCTCCCTTATCTCTTACATGGTGGGGCCGCCTAGAAACTGTGAAAATGATGATAGTCCCCAAAGTGAACTACATTTTAGAAATGCTGCCATGCTTACTCCCGCTACATACTTATAAAGATATTGAGGGTCTTCTCATCCGTTATCTCTGGCAGGGCAAGCCACCAAGGATAGCTAAACAAAAACTACAGTCTGCAAAGGAAATTGGGGGTACCAGATTTCCTGATTTTCGTAGATATCATCAAGCCTTCCTACTTAAGCAAGGTGCCCGATGGCTAGATGCCTCAACAGACAGCAGACCAGTTTGGCTTGACATAGAAGAGGAGCTTAGTAGCCCAATTCCGTTGACCCATCTCCCCGGTATGTCCTATCAAGTAGACACCCGCCATCCACCAATGATTGTCGATACTCTTGCGGCCTTTAACACTCTCATTCTATCACTAGGTCCGAACGTATGTCCTCAGGACGAACTCCCGCTATGGAATAACCCCAAAATTCAAGTCCTAAATAGAACGATAGCATGGAAACCCTGGTACTCAAGGGGGATCTGGACACCCCAACAGCTTTTCTCTGCAGCTCGTTGGAAAACCTTTTCTGATTTACAAAAGGAATTTGCGTTACCAGCGAAACACTACTTTCAATTGATGCAGCTACAACACTGCCTCAAAAGTGCTCAAATCATGCCGCCCTCTGCCCCTACTGAGGACGGGCTATTAGAGATAGTTCACTCTATTAGTAGTACACATGGGGTAGCCTCTATCTTTTATAAAATATTATGTCAGGGTACAGACACGGCCACTTTTAGAGCCCAACAAGCCTGGGAGCGCGAACTGCAAACCACTTTAACCCATGTGCAATGGAGCGTTTTCTGGAGCAAAGTAGTGCGGGTTTCCCGGTCTGCCTCTGTTACCCAAACTCTCTTCTTTTTTGCACACAGATGCTTTTATACCCCAGAAAAACTAGCCAAATGGAACACAACTGCTGGGGACCAGTGTTGGTCTTGCCATACTGCTGTGGGAACCCTAGCTCATGTTATTTATGAATGTCCTCAACTACAGGTCTATTGGGGGCGGGTTTGGGGTCGTATTCAATTTATCTTACACTTTCATGAGCCTCTCTCTTGGAAGATCGTGGGACTCCGCTCTGTGGCGGAGGTCCCCTCTCTTCCTAAGAAGGGTCGCTTTCTCCTTGATTTCATGCTGGGTATAGCCATATGCTTAATCACGAGGAATTGGAAGGATAGCTCTCGACTTACTGTCAATGAATGGTGGAACCTCGTCTGCTTATATAGTAAATATGAGCAGATACCTCGGAGAGCTATTCCCCATGCCCAAACTCACTCTCGCTTGTCTAAATGGCAGATGCTCAATGATTATGTACAATCTGCTCATTGTTCCGACATGCCTGTTTAATGTGCACTCATCATGTTTCAGATCACCATTAGGTTTTGTAACACAATAATGTACGTACACGCCCGCTTCGGGAATGATTAGTTTTCTAGAGAAGAAGCAGGGGGGTGGGGGGTGGCAGGGGTTTACTTTGGTGTATGTTTTACACTTTATGTACCTGTCTTTTAGCTGTATGTCTTCCTTTTCCTTTGTTGTTATAAAACGAAAATAAAGAATTTAAATACTGGAGGTGTTAAAGCCAAGTAACAGATCAAAGGGCAATTTGAAAAGCACCCTCTTTCAAACCAAGGGCTATATGAATCACCCAGGAAATTGTTAACATATTACCTTAGAAGCTGTGATAAGGAAGCTTATCATAGCTCAGGTAGGAGCTATAGAAAAGATGATGTGACTCTGAACAAGCAACCTGTCAGTTCTGGTAGAAGTAAGAAAACAGAGTTTTCACATAAAAGACTACCAGTCCCAGAATGCACCAGGTTTCCAGCAGCCATGAGAGGGGCTGAAGTGAGAAAACGTGTGTGCAATCAAGAGAGCTATGAGGTAATCCCTAAGCACTCATCTCAAAGGGCAGGACCTGATTCAACACAGCTGCGCTGTGTTAGGGAGGAGCACACATTAGAACAGAATAAGAATAGAGCTTATTCTTCAGATAACAGCTACAGAAAGAGCTTCAGACACAGATACAGCAACGGCTACAAGCTCAAGCACCAGTATCACCTGGAGAAACAGAAGCCAAGCCAAGCGGATAGAGAAAGAAGGAAACTCTCTGGAAGGAAGAGAAGAAAGCCCATTGGATGGTCTGGGAGAGTCCAAGGCAGTACCCATACTGGGAGGTATTCCAAGTGCCAGCAGAGTCCATTGGACTGGAGTCAGCCAGAGGAATGGAATGGCAGAGATAGGAATCACCAGTGGCTACCTGGAAGAGAGAAGACTGCACATGGAAGGGACTTTCAGACCTATGCCAGAAGGTATGTGAGGAAAGATCCAGTGTCCAGGGATCAAGATTGGAAGGCTGGACATCAGAACTGGATTACATACTGGCCAGGCTATGCAGAGAGGAATTATGATAGCAGGAGAGGCTCAGGTATGAACACTGATCCAGACTCTATCTATAATAGTGAATGGCAGCAAGGGAATAAGCATTCTCATGATAGTGCCTTATGGAAAGACTCGTCTCTGCCAATGTATGATAGTGACCCTATGCTGATTGATGAAGGGGGAGATACAGCAGATGAAACTATTGTTTACATGGACTGTTCTTTATCCAAGTGCTATTGCTAGCTTTCTGTGAGCAAACACATCAGCCATCACAAAGAAACCTAACTTTGTTCTTTATTTCCACTGCAAACAGCTCTTAAAGCAGGATTTGGGTTCACACAGTAGCAGCCAGCCAGCTAAAGGGTTTCAGTTGGACAATTGATAGTAATTAAAGCTGCACCTGATTGTGTGTGTGAGCAAGAGAGAATCACTGCAGGATCTGTGTGGAAAATAAGCAGAAGTTAACCTAACAAGCAAAGTTTATTCATTTCTTTGTGCCTTTTTATTTGGTAATTATTTGCTAAGAAAACATTAGCTAATTGCCTGACAAGCTGAAGGTTGTTTTCTGATTTGCTTTGTGACTTTATGTTATCCATTTAAACACTGCAAGCAAGTAACCTCATTTATATTGCTAACAAGCATACTTGTGCTGGGTGAATTAAACCCCATCAATAAAAGAAGTATTTTATTGGCCTTACCACTGGTTTCACAACTCAATTATTGTCTTCAGCTGTGTTTGGGAGTGAATGAACTACAATACCCACAATACCTTGCAAGAATCATATGAATATATGCATCGTCAAGATTGTGTAAGTTCTCACCCTAGGCAGCCGTCTGACAAAGCACAGATCTGGGACCTGTGTGGCAAGCCAGCCTTTACTAAGTATTAATTCCCTCCCACCCACTCTGACTCCCACCCACCCATCCCTGGCATAATCTTAGCTTTATAGGCTATTAAACCTTTTAAAAGAGGAGAGGGGTTCCAATTCACTTTCTGGTTCAGCTGGTTATCCTCACCAGGAATAAATTAATTAAGGCCCTGAAATTAATTAATATTGAGGTGAAGAAGGTCCCTTAAACTTAATCGAATAGTTGTATTAGTACAAGTATCCACAGCAACCTTAAGTAAGTAAACAACTTAAATAGCTAAACAAAACCTTAAAACTAAGATGCAGACAGCAGTCCAACAACAAGATGGAGATTATCCAGTCTATTGCATTGAGTGTCATATGTATGATTTTCTCTCACATTGTGAGGGGTCTTATGTGTCCACAAGGTGCAAGGAGCTCTTTGCCCTCAGGGAACGAGTCTGATCTCTGGAGGCTATAGTAGCAGACTTGGAGAACATAAGGAAGACAGAGAGGTACACAGACGAGACCAACAGGGACGTAGTGCTGAAATCCCATCTCAAGGCTGGCAGCCTCTGAGTTGCCATGGAGGAGAGAGGTCACGTGAAAGGAAAGCATCACCTTAGTGTGGCAGGAAGTGATCTTGTAGCTAGGACCTGTCTGCCAGGAGATGTAAAACCCACTTGTACCAAGGAGGTTTCTCCAGGATCATGTGCCCATGAGGGAAGGGTTAGGATGGCCGTTATAATTGGCAATTCAATCATTAGGTATGTAGATAGCTGAGTGGCTGGTTGAAGCAAGGATCACCTGGTAACATGCCTGCCTGGTGTGAAGGTAGGAGACCTCATGTGCCACCTAAGCAAGGTGTAGATAGTGCTCATGACGAGTCTGCAGTTTTGGTACATGTTGGCACCAATGACATAGGAAAGTGTTGGAGGGAGGTTCTGGAGGCCAAATTTAGGCTTTTAGAATGCTACACTGGAAGATGACATCCAGAACTTCCAGTATAGCATTCTCTGAAATGTTTCCCGTTCCATGCACAGGACTGAAAAGGCAGGCAGAGCTCAAGAGTCTCAATGTGTGGATGAGATGATGGTGCACAGAAGAGGGCTTTGGATTTCTTAGGAACTGGGCAACATTGTGGGGAAGGGAGGGGCTTTCTGAAAGGATGGGTTACATCTTAACCAGGATGGAACTAAGCTGCTGGCTTTAACCTTTAAAAAGAAGATACAGCATTCTTAATCAGGATAATAGGGGAAAGCTGACAGTTACCCGGGAGCTCATAGTTCAGAAGGATGTATCCTTGAAGGATACTAGCAAAAGAGGGAAGTTAGGGCATCCCAACAGAGAAGTTCCAATAAAGATGCCATTTAGAAAGATGAATAGTGAAGTACCCCAGGATCTATGCTGTGCCCGCTGATTTTTAACATATTCATAAATGACCTGGAAACAGGAATAACAAGTGAGGTGACACAAAATTAATCAAAGTTGTTAAAACGCAAGAGGATTGTGAAAAATTGCAAGAGGACCTTGATAAATTGGAAGACCGGACTTAATGTGCATAAGTGCACAGTTATGCACCTAGGAAAGAACAACCCAAAGTATGGTTATATAATGCAAGGTGTCCCTTAAAACATTGTGTCTAATACATTTGAACCCTCCACCCAGTTTGCAGCGGCGGTCAAGAAAGCAAATAGAATGCTTGGAATCATACGAAAGGGAATGGAGAATAAAACCAAGTGCGACCCCACCTTGAATATTGTGTGCAATTCTAGTTGCTATATCTTAAAAAGAATATAGCAGAATTAGAAAAGGTACAGAGAAGAGCAACAAAAATGGTAAATGGGATTTAAGGATACCACTCTGAGGAGAGGCTTAAAAGGTTGGGGCTCTTCAACTTGGAAAAGAGACGGCTGTGGGGGGATATGATAGAGGTCTATAAATTAATGAATGGAGTGGAAAGGGTAAACATAGGTTGGTTGTTTATGCCATTAAAAAGTAGAAAGACTAGAGGACACACAATGAATCTACAATGCAACCCATTTAAGACTAATAAGAGAAAATATTTTTTTCAACTCAATGCCTAGTCAAACTTTGGAATTCGTCTCTGGAAGATGTACTAAAGGCTATTAGTGTAGCTGGGTTTAAAAAAAGGTTTGGACAAGTTCCTGGAGGAAAGTCCAAAGCCATTATTAAAGAGAAACTGGGAAATCCATCGCTTACCGCGGGACGAGCATTGTGGAACCTGTGCCTTTTGGGAACCTGGCAGGTAATTCTGACCTATATTGGCCACTGTTGGAAACAGGATACTGGGCTTGATTGACTTTGGTCTGAATCAGTATGGCATTTCTTATGTTCTCCTGCTGCCATCTTGTCCCTAAACAATTGGGAAACATCTGGTGGCCGTCGTCTAAAAAAAAATGCTGAATTCCATCTGCTCAATATCAGCCAACTAGTTCTTAGCATGCTAAGCAGTGAGAAGGTAGGAACTAGTACTTCCAGAGCCAAGAGCACCCCACAGATACAGCAGTTACTGGAGAGTGTGAAGGATCTCCCTGGCTTTCATCTTTTGCTCTGTCCTCAGCCCCAGCAGCAACTGCAGCAGCCCCTAAGGTATGAAGGCATTTAAAAAATATATTTTGAAAATTTTACACTGTGGTGGGCAAAATTCAAGAAAGTAAGTCATAAGAACACAATCACTACAAAAAGAAATATATAATAACATTAGCCCACGTCAAGGGAGAGAGACTACCAAAACAGCCAGAGTGTGCACAAAATAACATACTGTACTAGGATAAATATTTTACCTCCCAAATCAAAAAACACAAATTGGTTGCCCTTGTATATTACTAAAGCGAAGAATAAATTGAAGGTAACAACTTCCGCAATGAAGAAATCAAGCACAGAAAAAGGAAGCAGAAGAAGACTATGGAATACAAAATTCTTTATTGAAGCAAAGGCCGACTCAGCAAAGTTTCAGATACAGGAACCTTCACCAGGGCTCAGACTTGTAATATTATAGAGTCTCTCAGAAGTAAAAACTAATTGGAATAAAGCATTGCTATAGGCAAACAAACTTTCCTGCCTATAGCTATGGTAGACTTTAGAAACATACATGCATGATGGCAGAACAAGATCACATGGCCTATCTAGTCTGCCCTTCCATATCAACTACTACAATAGTCCCCTTTTTTCCTTTAGAGATCCTCTATGTTTGTCCCATGCTTCTTTGAATTCAGATACGGTCCTCATCTCTACCACACCATCTTGGAGACTATTTCACACATCTACCACTCTTTCCGTAAAGAAATATTTCTGCATACCACTCCTGAATCTATCTCCCTTCACCCTCATCTCATGTCCTCTCGTAGCGGAACTTGCTTTCAATTGAAAGAGGCTCTCCTCCTCCTCATTTATGCCATGGAAGTATTTAAACATCTCAATCATATCTTCTCTATCCCACCTTTCCTCTACTGTATACATATTAAGATCCTTAAGTCTATCCTCATATACTTTATAACAAAGACCAGTATTTATTTTATTTATTTAGCTACATTTATATCCCGCTTTTTACCGGGTCAATGCGGTTTACCAAAAAGGGGGAGGGGGGGGGACAGTAAGCAAGTCGACAGAAAAAAAAGGGGGAGGCCGTCACCAAGAGGGCCAACATTGATGATTCGAAGAAAAAGTAACAAATTAGACAGAAGACGTAAGTCTCTTAGATGGTGGTGGAGAGCAGGGCCGGCCTGTCCCGTCCATTGAGCAAGAATGTTGTTTACACAGGGCCCCGCGCAAAAAACATTCTGCCCATCAGCCACTTTAAAAGAAAAAAGAAACTTGCTGCTGCTGCTGCCACTGTGGCAGCGGCAGAATGAAGTGTCTCCTGCAGTCGTCTCCCGCGGGCCCCTCCGCACGCCTCAATCACTCTCCTCGGCATGGATTTCAGAACCACAAAGGGAAAGTGTCCCTCTCGCGGCCCTGTTAAGTCTGCCAGAGCTGATGGAAAATTTCCCATCAGCCCCGGCGAGCTTAACAGAGCCGTGAGAGAAACTCTCCCTTTGCGCCTCTGCAAGCCACGCCGAGGAGAGTGATTGAGACGGGCTCTGCCAGGCAGCCGGGGGGGGGGGGGGGCCCGCGGGAGACACTTGACTGCAGGAGGCACTTCATTCGGCCGCTGCCACGGTGGCAGTGGCAGCAACAGCAAGTTTCTTTTTTCTTTTCCCTGGACTGATGGGGGGGGGGGGGGGGATTAGGACTGGTAATGGGGTGATGGGGGGATAGGACTGGTAATGGGCTATGAGGGGGTTAGGAATGTAGGTTGGCTGATGGGGGGGTTAGGACTGGTAATGGGCTATGGGGGGGCTAGGACTGGTAATGGGCTGGGGAGGTTGCTAGTACTGGAAATGGGCTGAGTGGAAGGGGGGACATCAACTGCAAATAGCTGATGGGGACAGGGGCTTGGAATGGAAATGGGCTATGGGGGGGCTAGGACTGGAAATAGGGTGATGGGGGATTGGACTGGTAAATGGCTATGGGGGGGCTAGGACTGGAAATAGGGTGATGGGGTGTTAGGACTGGAGGTGGGCTAATGGGGGGGTTAGGACTGGTAATGGGCTATGGAGGGGGGCTAAAACTGAAAAGGGAGTGAGGGGGGCTTAGGACTGGTAATGGGCTATGGGGGGCTAGGACTGGTAATGGGCTGGGGCGTTGCTAGTACTGGAAATGGGCTGAGTGGAAGGGGGGACTTGAACTGCAAATAGCTGATGGGGACGGGGGTTTGGCATGGAAATGAGCTGAGTAGAAGGGGGGACTTGAACTGCAAATAGCTGATGGGGAGGGGGGCTTCGAATGGAAATGGGCAGTGAGGGGAGGCAGCTAGGACTGGAAGTGGGCTGAGTGGAGGGGGGAGAGCTAGGACAGGAAATGGGCTGATGGAGGGGCTAGGATAGGACTGGAAATGGGCTGTTGGGGTGGGGTGCTAAGATTGGAAATGGGCTGTGGTGGGGGCTTGGATTAAAATGGACTCATGGAGGGGCTAGAACTGGAAGTAGGCTCATGGGGGGCTTGGATTGGAAATGGGCTTAGTGGAGGGGAGCTAGGATTTGACATGGGCTCATGGTGGGGCTAGGAAAGCAATAGAAATGGGCTGATGGGGGGCTGGGATTGGAAATGAGCTGATAGACGGACTTGGATAGGACTGGAAATGGATGGGGAGCTAGGACTGGAAATGGGCTGATGGTGGGGCTAGGATTGGATTGGAAATGGGCTGATGGGGGGGCTAGGACTGGAAATGGGCTGATGCAGGGACTAGAAGGGAGTGGATGCTGGGTGGGGCTGGAACTAGAAGGGAGCTGATGTTGGGGGAGGATTAGAATGGGATGGAGCTGGCAGAGTGAAATGGAGAGGGGAAAATATTTTGTGTGGGAGGGAAGAAAAATCTACAATTGGCTGGGTATTGGGAGAGTAAGTGGGGATTGCGGATGGAGTGGTAAAATTTGAGTGGATAAAATAGGAATGAGGAAAGAGCAAAAGGAGAAAGATTAGTATGTTAAAGCAGATGTAGAGAGAGAATGGAAAAAAAACTAGAAGAGAGAAGAAAGGACAAATGGACAGCAGACGATGAAGAGTTAGCAGAAGACACAAAGAAACCAGAAGAAAGTGGCTGGAGCAATTGCAACTGAAAAAAAATGCACACAATGTAGACAAATATCTCTTTATTTTGAATTTATTAACTGGAATATGTCAGCTCTGGGAAATGTGCATCATTAACGTCTGCGCTTTGTTTAGTACAAGAGGAAATTAATTTATAGTTTTATTTCTACAGTGTTGTTGTACATTCCAAGTTTGGCTTTTAGGGTTCCCAGTTTAATTATTGTCTGCCTGTTTATAAATTGTGATTCCTTGTTTGGTGATGGTCTATGTTCTGCATGTGTAACTGAGCTGAGGTATTCTGTTTATGTAATTCCTATTTGACATTGACACTTGTTCTCTTTCCCCAGTAGGTCATGCATTGTTATTCTCTGAAATGTATTGGTTTAATATTTGCAGTGTTGCCTTTTGATAGTTACGGTATGATGCTTTGTGAGTCCTGGTAGTGCTGTTAGGATACGGCGGGTTTGCTATGGGTTCTAAATGGGCAGTGTTTGTAGTAGTTCCTAATGTGCCTGGCGGTTGGCACTGGATTATAGTAATGTAGAAATCTTTTAGTCTTTCTTTATCCATACACTCATTAAGAGGCATGCTTACTAAAAGTTAGTGTATGGTAACATTATGCCAATATTTATGCAAATAAGGCCCCTTATGCAAAAGAGGCCCCGCACCGAGTCTCCGCACATGGCCCCGCACCTCCCTTGGGCCGCCCGTGGTGGAGAGGGTAGGTTGGGTGGGGGGGGGGGGCTGGAAGTGCAGTCAGTGAGAAAAGTCTTTTTCTAGTCCAAGATATTCTTGAAATAGGATGGTTTTTAGTTGTTTCCGGAATGTGGAGAGGTCTCTGTTGCTTCGGATTGGGTTTGGGAGGGAGTTCCAGAGGGAGGGTGCATATAGTTTGAATGCCCTGTTTCAGGTCTGTTGATTGAACTTAGTTTGTTCATAGGGGATTGTGAGTGTGTTGCTGGTGCTCTGATGGGTTAGTCTGTTGAGGGTAGGCTGGAGTAGTAGAGTCCGGAGTTGAGTAGTCTGCGTTTGATGGAGGGCTTTGTGGATGAGAAGGATAGATTTGTATTTAATCCTTGCTTCGAGAGGAAGGATGTGAAGTTCTCTTAAGATTGGAGTGATGTGATCATGTTTTTTCACTTTCTGGATGATTCTTTCTGTGGTGTTTAAGGCTATTCATAGGGGGTTGATGTGGGTGGCGGTTAGCCCATGAGAAATCGTATTACAGTAGTCCAGGTGGGAGAGCGTCATAGCCTGCATGACTGTTCTGAAGTCCTTTGGGTCGATGAGTGGTCTGAGCCATTGTACCATCTTTGTTTTGTGGAATATTGTTCTGGTAGTCTAGCCATTTAAGTAGCCACCCTATGCACCGACTCCAACATGTTTATATTCTTTTGAAGGTATGGTCTCCAGAATTGCACACAATACTCAAAATGAGGTTGCACCAAAAATTTATTAAGTGGTACTATCACCTCCTTTTTCAGCTGTCCATTACTCTTCCTATGCACCCAAGCATCCTTCTAGTGTTCGTCAACACCTTTTCTCCATGTTTAGCTACTTTAAGATCACCAAACACCATCACACCCAGGTCCCGCTCTTCTTTTGTAGACTGAAGTAAGTGGGGGTGCCGGTGATTGTTTATTCCATAAAAAAGTAGAAAGACTTGGGGATATGCAGTGAAGCTACAATTTAGCACATTTAAAATGAATCATTGAAAATATTTTTTCACTCAACGCTTAATCCATTTCTCTGGAATTCGTTACCAGAGGATTTAGTAAAAGTGGTTAGTCTAGCGGGGTTTAAAAGAGGTTTGTACAAGTTCCTGGAGAAAAAGTCCAAAAACAATTATTAAAGAGGACCAGGGAAAGCCACTGCTTACAGCATGGAATCTGTGTACCTTTTTGGGAACCTGTTATTGTGGCCTGGATTGGTTGCTGTTGGAAACAGGATACTGGGCTTGATGGATCCTTGGTCTGACCCAGTAAGGCATATCTTATGTTATTATGTTCTTAAAATATCTTACATTAAATAATCCTCCCGCCTGTGTGAGTGAGCCTGCCCTGCCTGCTTCCAATGTAACTAGCAGTAGAGACTGTGGGTAGGATCCAGCCAATGGGGGGGGGGGGGGGTGTGAAGCACTAGAATGTTGCTCTAGTCACAGGAAGGAAGGAGGTGAGCTGGGGGAAGTTCCTGTGCTGTACAAGTTAAGATTCTGTGGGTGCTGGGAGATAGATGAGAAATAACCGCCACCCGCCAATAAAAAAAGTGCCTCAATGTGTTTGTGCAGGAAAATCTATTACAACTGCTGCAGCATACATAAACTGATTCACAATAACAGAGATATACTGTAAATACACACACATGCAAGCATTCACAGACGTACATGAAGCACACCTACCATTCCACAGGACCCCCCCCCCCCACACACACACACATCCATATACAACTGATAAAAATAGAAAACAGAAATGTGCACACAGACACACAGAGATACAGCACATACACAAGACACACACACACACACACACACACACAAAGAGGCAATGCAAATACAGATAGATGGGTGTGTGCATGCACATATACACACAGTGCGGTTGGAAAGAATTCCCTGAGCCATGCTCTGCATGCTTTCTCTACTTGTTTAAAACATGTAGATCTATTCATTACATTTATTAATATTATTTATGTTACTATCAAATGAAGTGATTCTGATATGTTACATCTCAGAGATTACAGTAGAGACAAAATAATCTTTCACAGATAGATAGTTGAATCACCGAAAGCCTCATGGAGCAGTCAAATTTAGTGTGATGTCAAGACACATGGCAATTAATTGGCAGCAATTAAGGTTAGTGTGTTATATGACTGCCCAGCTGCTGTGTATCGTAAAGAATCAGACTGAAACAAGACCTGCAAGTTTGCTGCTTAAAATCACCCATGGCTATTATTACAGATTTTGAGCAGCTGTTAGTTGTTCTGAGGATTGAAACGAAGGCATCTGACTGAGCATACCGCTAGCATTGAACAATGCAGAGTATTTTATGCAAATGATTAAAAATGTTTGAAATTCTGCTTTTGCATCACATGTTGGTTGACCCGCCTGCTTGCTCATCCGTAGATTTATTTTCCACTAGACTTCATTTCCCGCGGGCTCCATCATGATTCCAGTAGCGTGCAGCATAGCGGCGCTTATCTTCAATTCATCCTTTCAGTGCTGTTTTCAGTAATGTTTGAGGTTCATAACGTTTTACAAGCAGAAACTGAACTGTTTCTTTAGTTACCCCTGTCAGTTTAAGATACTGTACTATCTAGACTAGAGGGTCTATAAGCTGTGGGTTACTCTGACATTCCACCATGACACCAGTGATTTCAGTGGCACCAGTTATAGACACATACAGGCTGAGCTGCTGATCCCATTCCTTAAAACCAAATATCTGGGGAAAACCCAAACAAATGGGAGACATTGTGTGAAACCATTCATAGAAATGTCAAGAGACTGCACAAATGCTAGACATTTAAAACTCACTTCGGAACTGACGGTCCCCCAAAGTCTTTGCAAAACCTGCAAAATCTCATTAGAATTATAGGCAGTCACGGGAGCATGGTCTGTGACGCCAGTTTTATTTTGTAGAAACTGATGAGAAGCTCATGGAGGTCAGTTTGGAAGTCTTCTGCAGCATTTACCTTCATAGAAGCCAGGCACAGGCAAACGTTGATTGAATAATGCTACTCTTTACACAACTAATTGCCGCAGAAGGAATAGATTCCAATGAGGTGTATTCCAAGGATAGTTTAGCCAGGACCAAAAATTATGGGAAAATCTAATCAAGATGAAAAAACATCGCAAAACGGGGGGCTAGAGTACAGTAAGATACACATAAGTGTTGAACAAGAGAATGAGGGGCATCAGGATCCAAAGGCGGCTTCAGAGAGCTGAATCTTCAGCCTGGACATGAATAGAGCCAGAGAAAGAGCCCGATGCACCGACTCAGGTAGTTCGTTCCAGGCGTACGTATGTAGCAGCAAGTTGGAATGGACGAAATCTGGAATTGGCAGTGGCAGAGAAGGGCACAGATAAGAGAGTTTCTGCCAGAAGAACGGAGTTCCCGAGGAGGAGTGTAGGGTGAGAGAAGAGAGGAAAGGTAGTGAGGAGCCGCGGAAATGCACTTGTAGGTAAATAGGAGAAGTTTGAACTGGATGTGGAAATGGATAGGGAGCCAGTGAAATGACTTCAGAAGAGGGGTGACATGGACATAGCGGCACTAGCAGAAGATAAGACGGGCAGTTGAGTTTTGAAAAAAAATTAAGGGCAGAGAGACGATTCAGAGGAAAACTATCAAGGAGCAGGTTACAATAGCAAGGCAGGAGGTCACTAGCGAGGGTTTTAGTAATGTGACTCGTAGAAAGGGAGGGACGGATTTTGCTTATGTTATAAAGATGTGGCAGGTTTTAGCTATCTGTTGCACATTTATATGTTGTGTGCAGAAAGAGAGAGCAGATCAAAGATGAACCCAAGGTTGCGAACCGAGGAGAAACAGAGAAGGGAGGAAGTGGGAGGTGGATTTAAGGGGAAAGATAAGAAGCTCAGTTTTAGCCACGTTCAGTTTCAGACAGTGGAGAGGCATCCAGGCAGCCATGTCGGATAAGCGGGCAGAGATCCGGGCCTGGATTCCTGGAGAGATTTCAGGCACAGAAAGGTCGATCTGAGAGTCGTCAGCCTAAAGATGGTACTGACCACCATGGGAGGAAATAAATGCTCCAAATATCCATGAGTGCTGCCACTGCATGCCCTATTTGCTAACTGGTTAGCATTGGGGATATTAAACCACTGCCCAGTTAGTGACATAGGGTGGAGGCGTAACAAGGACTAGGTTTAACTTTTGCTGCAGAAGTTTAACAGGCAGCGGCTGAATATACCCCACTACATATGTATCCCCAATCTTGCATGAGGATAAGGGTACATTTAAAAAAACATCTCCATCAGATTTTGTGCTTCCCTCAAGGCACATATACGTGACAGAAAAATGCAGGTTACATCCTTAAGAAGAACTGAGGAACAATTGTGCTTCATCCTCTGGTATTTAAATGACCTTTAAAATGTAAAAGAAAAAAAAAAGCCTTTAGCAGTGGCAGTGGTCAGAGTTTCCACAGCAGCTAGCTGTCGCCGCTGAACTCGAATCCCAGATATCCAAAGCTGGGGCCGTAGATGGCCACTGGCATTGAATAGCCAGCTTGGAGATATTTAGCCACTGCCTGATTAGATACGGAGGCAAAAGTTAGGCCAGCCTTTAAAGTACTGTCGCTAGCAGCTGAATGTCACCCTCGGGTGCTGCATCTGTTCTATTCCTGGAACGCTGCGATGCTAGCCAGCTGGCATCGGGGCATTTAGCAGCGGCTCCCAGGATCTTCAGCAGCACTAACTTCATTAGTGCCACTAGGCAGTTTGCAAGTCTGGAAAGAAAGGAAGCAGAGGGTAGGGCTAAATGGCCAATTTTCCCAATGGAATAAGGTGAATAGTGGAGAACCCCAGGGATCTGTGCTGGATCCGCTGCTTTTTAGCATATTCATAAATGACCAGAAATGGGAATAATGAGTGAGGTGATCAAATTTGTAGAAGAAACAAAATTATTCAAAGTTGTTAAAACTCAAGAGGATTGTAAAAAACTGCAAGAGGACCTTGAAAAATTGGGAGACTAGCTGTCCAAATGGCAGATGAAATTTAATCTGAACAAGTGCAAAGTTATGTACTTAGGGGTTTTTTCTGTGCCATACATAGCGGGGATGGACGGCCTAACGGGATGTCCATCCCTGCTATTTGTGCCTTCATCCAGTCTTGATTAACTTCCCCGCCGGTTGTGCGGGGAAGTTAGACGGGGGGGCGGAGTCAGACAGTCAGATTCTAATGTCGGCCCTGTACGTCCAGGGCCAGCAATATGTGTGGGGAAGTTATTCCACCTCCAAGGTGGAATAACTTCCCTGGACATGTCATTTTGAAATGCCAGGGTGTGGATGGGGAGGAGAGGGCTGGAGGGCATTTCCTGCAGCCCGACCCTGGCCTTAAGAGGACAGATTGGGGGTTGGGCTGCGGGGAATTTGCTTTATTTTGCGGCGGCCGGCATTGCGGCTCTTCAATGGAGCCATGGCGCCATGGCACCGTAGCTCCATTGAGGAGCCTTAACTGAGTTAGCTGGGTACAGTTCTGCAAATGCAGGATTGTTTGCGATTCTGATCCCATGGGACTAGACATGCCCTGTGAGATCAGAATTGCGATCCCATCTGTACATCCGGTTCGCTCTTAGTGTGACATACTGTATTGAACCCCCACCCGAACTGCTGCCCCAAATACAGCCCTACCTACCGATCAACCCCCTTAATCTGAACCCCCTACCCATCAGCACCTTAAGCATGCCTTTTTCAGAGACATCCTCCCCAGAAAGCAACCCTACAATCCAGACCTCCCAAGACCCCCCCCACCACCCCCGATCAGACTTCCCCCCCCCCCCAAGCCCTCTATGAATCTTACCCAGGAGCTCCAGGTGGTCTCAGTTGGAACAGTGATCGCCTTCTGCTCCTGCCCTGGCTATGGAAGCTGACAAAATGTTGGCTCTGATTCCTAGTAGTGGGGCGGGGGGGGGGGGAGGGGGTTTGAATGGAAGGGGTTAAGGAAGAGTGAGGGGATCAGGGGTTGGAGGAGAGAGGGAGAAAGCACATGGGGAAAGGCATAGAAAATAGAGAAGATAGCACAAGTGTGGGAGATTGAGAATTCCAGTACATGAGGGGAAGGGGGCCAAAGTGTCTGCATGCCAAGAGGAACACACACATACACACACAAACAGTTCTTCACACCCCCATACATGCGAACACACAGCCTCTCACTCTCCCGGCATGCACACACACACAGTATAACCCCCTACCCCTCACACATACTGTACATACATGCACATACACACAACACCATACAAACAGAGAAGATCTCAAAAGGAAAAAAGGGACTCTAGAGCTTAGTAATTGGTATGGTCTTTATCTGCTGTCATGTTTATGTTTCTATCACACCCTACTCCCCACTTACTTACTTATGTATGTAAACACATGCACACATGCACAGAACACCACGCCATATCTGCACACAGCTTCTTACCTCCCCTCTCAAGTATGCACAGACAGACATACAGCCCTTCACCTCGCCCAAATCCTGTAACACACAGACCCTCACCCACAGCACCCCACATCAGACCCTCTCATGCATGTACTGTGAGACCATGCCGGTCCTAGGCGGTTGCCTAAACCCGGGTATAGCCTTGAGTTGTGGAAATAACGGACACTGTAGTCATGACCAGAGTGAAATTAAGGTTGGGTTTTATTCCCCTTCCCTTGAGGATGTCATAGAATAAGGACAACTTAAAAGAACGGTTGCTTCACCGATGTAGAGGATGCTTAACAAAACAATAATTATGCTTCTTTCCAGCAAACAATAGTCCATCACATTTCCAATGTGAAAATACACTTTCTTTCTTGCTCTTTTCCTTAACAGAGAGAGTCTATGTTATCAGCCACACATAAAGCACATTCCATGGGCTCAGGGATGTTTTCTGTGCTACAGCTCTCCCACTGCATAGGGCCAGGTCCTGGTCCTGTGTATGGACACTGAGCCCCTGTGACGCTGCTCTCCGAGCCTTGCCCTGGGGAAACCTCAGTTGCTGCAAGTTGGAGTTGCTTTTGTATGTCCCAGATAGCAGGAGCTGTGCTGGGGATTTCTTCCCACGGCTTAGGCCAATAAGAGTTCACTAGCTTGGTGTAAGCCTGGCTTTTCCCACGGAGACCCCATTCTCTCCCTTCACAAAAGATAGGGTACTTATCTTTTCCTGTGGAGAAGATGGTTTCACACTCCTCTGCTTCTAGCCAAGGCTTTCTCTCAGCCCTGCAGCCTGCTCTTCTTTGGGAACACCGGTTACTGTGCTTGGCTGAAGGAAACTCACTTCCTGCTTTCAGGGAGCTTCCCTGGACGTGACCTCTGCCTTCTGTTGACTGGGCTGTTTGCCTCGGTATGAGGACCCCTCTGGCTGGGAAGACTTTGCTACCGTCTTTCTTAGCTCTCCTGGGTTTATCAGCCTGCCTTTCTTCAGCCCTGGCTCTCCAAGGCAACGTGTCCTCCGGTAACTGCTTGGGAGTTCTGTTCTCACCTTCTCTCCAAGCCTGCCTGGAACTGCAGTCAGACTTCCTTTGGTCTCTGCTTTCCTCCTCAGAGAAAAACTCCTGCTCCAGCCCTAATCCAGGCTCCAGCTTCCTTTCTCTCTCCTTCTCCTTCTCCTTCCACTTCTGCCTCTGTGGGATTTCCCACCTGTTTTTATCTCTCTGCTCAACTAACGTAGAATGTGAGTCTGGGTCCAGGTGAGCCTGATTGGAACCCTCAATTCTTACTGCGTCACTAAAACCATGTGGAAAGTTTGTTTTCCTTTTCCCTGCCTCTCTGCATTGTGAATGCTGCAACTGCACCTGTGGCTGCCAGGTAAGCTCTTCTTTCCTATTATTTCTTAATATTTCAGGGTCTGTGCTGTCTACCTCATGACATATCCCCCCTCTTAAGCTATTTCGGGCTGGGGACATATGTCCTTACAGCACGAAATACGCGAAAATGCATCCGCGTTAAGGTGGAGCTTGCCTGCCCTGTGTTTTACAGTAAAATTAAATGCCTGCAGGGCCAAATGCCAGCAAGTGAGCCGCGGATTATGATTTTGCATCGTACCTAGCCACTTTAGGGGTGCATGATCAGTGACAAGTATAAATCGGCGACCCGTGAGGTAAAAACGAAGGGCTTCTACCGCCCACTTAATCGCCAGGCATTCTTTCTCCACCGTTGCGTAATTAAACTCTGCCCCGGACAGTTTCCTACTTAAATATAGAATGGGGTGCTCTACTCCCTCAAATTCTTGTGATAGGACGGCCCCGAGACCCGATTCCGAGGCGTCCGTCTGTAGGATAAATGGTCTGTGGAAGTCTACCCCTTGCAATACTGGGGCTTGACAAAGCTTCCCTTTTAACCGGAGGAATGCCTTTTCCGCTTCTGCTGACCAGACCAAATTATTTGGGGCATTTTTTCGCAACATGTCAGTTAAGACCGCACTTTCGTCCGCAAACCGCGGTATGAACTGGCGGTAATAACCGACCAACCCAAGGAAACTACGAAGGTGTTTCTTGGTTATGGGCCGGGGGAACTTCTGGACACTTTCTACCTTACTGCCTAATGGTCGTACCATACCCTTCCCGATCATGTGCCCTAAATACTTCACCTCTGCCCCGGCGAATAAACATTTGGCCGGATTCAGGGTCAGACCGGCCTGTCGTAGGGCTTTTAATACGGCCTCCACCCTATGCAGATGCTGTGCCCAATTCTCACTATGTATCACAATGTCGTCCATATAGGCCATTGCATATTGGTGGTGTGGACGTAGCACCTGGTCAACCAAGCGTTGGCATGTCGCCGCCGCTCCATGCAAGCCAAACAGCATTCGTTTAAACTGAAATAAGCCGAGGGGTGTGCTAAAAGCTGTTTTTGGCCTAGAGGCACGGGTAAGCGGAATCTGCCAATACCCCTTCGTAAGGTCAAGGGTGGTCAGATAGCGTGCCTGCCCTAACTTGTCGAGCAACTCCTCGATCCTCGGCATGGGGTATGCATCGAAGAGGGAGATGGCGTTGACTCGACGAAAGTCTATACAAAAACGCAGACTCCCATCCGGTTTTGGTACCAAAACCACCGGGCTGCACCAGGGGCTTTTGGACTCCTCGATGACTCCCATTTTTAACATATCCCTTACCTGTTCTACCACTTCCCTCTTACGGGCCTCCGGCAGGCGATAAGGCCTCTGCCGCACTATTTCTCCCGGCGGAGTGTGAATTTCATGGGCTACCAACCCTGTCTCTCCTGGCAATGGTGTGAGGACATCCCAAAAACCTGCTAGCAGACGTGTTAATTGGTCCCGCTGCTGCTGTGACAACTCTTCCCCCATTCTTGGAGCTGGGTTTTCCTTACACTCCTGGACCTGGGGTCCTAAGTCCTCGTCTATCTTTTCTTCCGCTAGGGCGGCCATAGCCTTAACCTCATTCTGCCCCGTGGAACCAAAACCACCCCCTCCTCGGCTGATAGTGGTCAGGTATGGCATCTCTTTTAACTCGGGAACCCAACCAGCTCGCATATGAGTTGGCCTACTCTGTCCCCTACCTTGACCCTAAAATCCTGCTCCCCAAAGTTGAAGAGTAAAATCTGCACAACCCCCCTGTAATCGGGGTCAATAACCCCCGCCCCAACATCTTTAAAATGTTTGGCCGCGAGCCCAGACCGGGGTGCTATCCTCCCGTAGCAACCTGCTGGCAACTGGATTTGTAGCCCGGTGCTTATTAATGCCTTTCCTCTCTTGGGAACTACTTCCTCTACTGCGCTGAACAGATCGTACCCAGCTGCAGCAGCGCTAGCTCTTTGTGGCCCTTGGGCGTTTGGGACTGCCTTACAGTACTTCAACACAAAGCCTTCCTTTTTGGCTTCATTAATGTTTTCCGGGGTTTTTTTACCTGCCTCTCCCTTCTTACGCTTTGCAAACAAAGGTCCCGGGATTAAAGTTATTAAGGCTTTTCCTTCTCCTCTGTCCTTCAGCTGTTCTGGGCCCCCCCCCCTTTTCCCGCTTATCTGCCTTCCGGGGTTCAACCTGGCCCGCCCCCTGCTGGACGTAGGACTCCCTAGGAGCGCTCTCTTCTTCACCTAGTAGGCCTTCGCCTATCCCTTCCTCGAATAGCGGCCAATCTCGGCCTAACACTAGGTCGAAAGGGAGACGGGTAACTAAAGCGACTAAAATCTCTTTTATAACACCCAAACCTTTTATGGACAGCTTGTACAGGGTGTAAGGGTTAGCCGCCCCATGTATGCATTTAATCTTGGCCACGCCTTCCGGTTGATTTGGGACGGATCGGTTGCTGGCCTGTAAATGCCGCCAGAACCGCTCTGACATCATAGTCTGGTCCGCCCCAGAATCAAGTAGGGCCTCGGCCTGCACCCCATGTACCTCCACCCCCAGGTGAAAACCTCCTTGTTTATACTTTGCTTTTTCACCCATTAGTGCTGTGCGCTCTTTGCATTCATACCTCTTGTGACCCCTCCTCCCACATTTAAAACATACTATGTGAGAGTCATTTGCTATACCTTTACTCCTACATTTTTCTGTAGCTGGTATGCTTAATTCCGGGTCCTTCATTGCTCTACCAGAGTTTGCTATGCCACGCGAGTCGCTCCCTCCTCCGTATGATCCATGGGCTACCTGAGCCTCCATGAATCTCTCTGTTAGGAGAGCAGCCTCGTCTGTCGTCTGGCAATTCTGTAGCATGAGGAATGACCTTACATCTGCTGGCACAGCTTCAAAGAACTGCTCTAACACAAGCATATCTAAAATGTGCTCTATTGTCTTCCCTTCTGGCATGAGCCACTTCCATACTAGGCTACGAATCCGTTGGCCTAGTGCCTTCGGAGTTTCACCTTGTTGGATTTTGGTAGCTCTCAACATTCTCCGGTATACCATAGGTGACAGGCCTAGCCTATCCCGTATGGCTGCTTTCACATTAGTATACTCATTAACCTGGGCGGCTGGCATAGCCTTGTATGCCACCAGGGCTTCTCCCGTCAGGGAGGTAGCTAGGCGAACCGCCCATTGTTGCTCGGGCCAGCCTGCGCCACGAGCTACACGCTCAAAGGCTTCAAGAAAATCGTCTATATTGTCTTTTCCTGACCACTGTCCAAAAGACAAAATTCCATATGTCTGTGGGCCTACCCCACCAAAGTGTCCTTCGGTTTTCTTCTCGGCTTGCCACTCCTGCAGTACCACCTGCAACAAGTCCGTCAGCGGCTTTTGCTGTATCTGCATGGCGGCTAGGGCTTGTTCTTGGCACTGCTGGGCAAGTTCACGTTGCTTCTCAAACTGGAGCCCCATCCACTTCAGGATATCCGCTGGAGTCTCCATGCTGACAACCTGCAATAATCAGAGAAGAAAAAAAAAACCCAAGTGCGGAACCTCTCTTTTTCCAATGCTACCAGACTAGGATTTTCAGTCCCTCAGATACCTCCTCAGAATCCCACCCTGGCTGTACCCAGATACTATTACCTGAGTCAGGTGGTGATTCTGGCCTTGAGAAGGTCCTTGACTGCTCCCGATCCTGGAATGTCTGGGCGTGGTTCCACCGCCGTCCTGGTTGCGTCCTCTGGCGCTGGTGACTCCGTCCCTCTTGTACGGTGTCCTCTTTTCCTGGCATCCAAGAACTACGCCATTTGTGAGACCATGCCGGTCCTAGGCGGTTGCCTAGACCCGGGTATAGCCTTGAGTTGTGGAAATAACGGACACTGTAGTCGTGACCAGAGTGAAATTAAAGTTGGGTTTTATTCCCCTTCCCTTGAGGATGTCATAGAATAAGGACAACTTAAAAGAACGGTTGCTTCACCGAGGTAGAGGATGCTTAACAAAACAATAATTATGCTTCTTTCCAGCAAACAATAGTCCATCACATTTCCAATGTGAAAATACACTTTCTTTCTTGCTCTTTTCCTTAACAGAGAGAGTCTATGTTATCAGCCACACATAAAGCACATTCCATGGGCTCAGGGATGTTTTCTGTGCTACAGCTCTCCCACTGCATAGGGCCAGGACCTGGTCCTGTGTATGGACACTGAGCCCCTGTGACGCTGCTCTCCGAGCCTTGCCCTGGGGAAACCTCAGTTGCTGCAATTTGGAGTTGCTTTTGTATGTCCCAGATAGCAGGAGCTGTGCTGGGGATTTCTTCCCACGGCTTAGGCCAATAAGAGTTCACTAGCTTGGTGTAAGCCTGGCTTTTCCCCCAGAGACCCCCTTCTCTCCCTTCACAAAAGATAGGGTACTTATCTTTTCCTGTGGAGAAGATGGTTTCACACTCCTCTGCTTCTAGCCAAGGCTTTCTCTCTGCCCTGCAGCCTGCTCTTCTTTGGGAACACCGGTTACTGTGCTTGGCTGAAGGAAACTCACTTCCTGCTTTCAGGGAGCTTCCCTGGACGTGACCTCTGCCTTCTGTTGGCTGGGCTTTTTGCCTCGGTATGAGGACCCCTCTGGCTGGGAAGACTTTGCTACCGTCTTTCTTAGCTCTCCTGGGTTTATCAGCCTGCCTTTCTTCAGCCCTGGCTCTCCAAGGCAACGTGTCCTCCTGTAACTGCTTGGGAGTTCTGTTCTCACCTTCTCTCCAAGCCTGCCTGGAACTGCAGTCAGACTTCCTTTGGTCTCTGCTTTCCTCCTCAGAGAAAAACTGCTGCTCCAGCCCTAATCCAGGCTCCAGCTTCCTTTCTCTCTCCTTCTCCTTCTCCTTCCACTTCTGCCTCTGTGGGATTTCCCACCTGTTTTTATCTCTCTGCTCAACTAACGTAGAATGTGAGTCTGGGTCCAGGTGAGCCTGATTGGAACCCTCAATTCTTACTGCGTCACTAAAACCATGTGGAAAGTTTGTTTTCCTTTTCCCTGCCTCTCTGCATTGTGAATGCTGCAACTGCACCTGTGGCTGCCAGGTAAGCTCTTCTTTCCTATTATTTCTTAATATTTCAGGGTCTGTGCTGTCTACCTCATGACAGTACATACACACACACATCCTCACCTCAGCCTCCACAGTGATGCACACACTCACCCCACCCCTCATCCTCTCATACATGCAGCCTATCCCTCAGCCTCTGTTTCTCATGAATGTACAAACACACTCAGATCTCCTCAGCCCACCTCACTGCACATCCTTGAATATACACTGCACATGTATACACCCCAGCCCCCACCCTAAACACACACACACACACACTGCCACCCATCCTACCCTATCCCATATCATCTGAATCCTGCACACATGCACACACATACATATCGAGTCCCTCGCCCTACCCCCACATAGGTGCACACACACATCCATCCCCTCACTGCACCCATACCCAAACTAGAGACACACAAAGCCACTCATCCGCTATGCATGCACACACATGCATAGTCCCTCAACCCACTCCCCATGTATGCACTCACAACTGCTCACCCCACCCCTACCTTCTACACTCGCACACACACTAACACATAGCCCCTCACTCCACCCCCACATGTGTGTGCACACACAGAGCCTCTCAGCTTGCCCCACTCTACCCCATATCCTCTCATGCAGACACACACACACACTTAGCCCCTCACTCCATCTTCCCACATGTGCATACACACATTGAGTTCCTCAACTTACCCATTCACATGTGTGCACACAAACACCTAGCCTTACTCCACCTTCACACCCATGCATGAGCATGCACCCACAACCACATATTGCAAAGAGAAGCAAATATACACCCAACCCTTCCACAGACATGCATGAGTTTGAAAATGGCGGAAGGGGAACTGTACCATTTTGACAAATGACACGTATGCACTTTTCAACTTGTGTTTATTATTCACAAGCCCCTGATGCAGGCAAATATGTTGAAAAATGTTGTGCTTCTGATTAATTTTTCAGCAAAATTAGAGTTTCAGATCGCACTTGGAATTTCAGATCGTACTCCATGCTGAGATCTCTTTTTCATGTAAATTATTGTTTTTACACGTATGCAATAAAATTGATTTGCTTTGCCCTACTAGTTCTCCACTATGCTATTATTGTTTTTTTTTAAACCAATGGTGAAATCTAGTAAGAAATATATGAATTATGGCTAATGTAATGAATTCATAGGAATGCACATTTGTTAGAGAGCACTGAGTTTGTTGGGGCTGCAAGAAACATTTAGTCTGCACTAAGTGACATATTTACAGTACTAAAGCATGCGAACGGTGCTAAAAATGAGGTCATGGGTTGGGGTGGAATGTGCACTAGGATATCGCAACGATGGAGCAAAGATACCAGGGAAAATGGTCCACTACAATGCTGGCTAACTACTGCTGGACACTCCCCAGAGAAGCTCCCGAACAGCTGTACAAGAGACAAGCGAAAAAATCTAAGAAGTAGTCTATGACTTGTTTTTTTTACAGGTATTAACCGAAGGCCTATTATATTTACTATTGACAAACATTTCGTGATGTAAACATTAATTCTTGTAGATTACAAAAAAACTAGAGCCAACTTTGCAATTTCATTGTCATATTCCTGTTCAGCATATAAAAATTGATAAGAAATGACTATTTTCATTTCAGTAACATGACTTTTGTAAAATGTTGGTGACCAGTGTATTGAAGATAAAGCCTGAAAGAACTGAAAACAAACCAAGAAAATAAAGGACTGTAAAGCTTAGTAGTTGATATGAAAGGGCAGAATGGATAGCCCTCTGCAGTCATGTTTCTATATTTTTATGAGAATTCTTGCCCTGTGCATGTCTTTACTAATTCACAAGGATAAACCTGCCAGGATATGTGCATTGCTTTTGGAAGCAATATGTTATGCATATCTCTGTTTTACAGTAAATCTATGCTAGGAGCAAAGTGAAGGCTAAGTATTTTCTTGTAAACAGGGCAAAGAATGATGGAGATCATTATAAAGACATTAGGGAGACCACATGCAGCATCAGGCATTGCGATGGAGGAGGAGACATAGTTTTGATCGCTGTGAATGTTTCCCTTTTGGAATATTTGTACTATTATGCTTGACAATATAATACTAAAATACTTGTTCAGGGCAGCAGTACATTTATATCACACATATGCAATCAAGATAAAGCAATAATATATAAAATGATATGTAAAGCATCTTAATCAACAAGAAATATGAGGCATAAAAATAAATATCATGATAGATTAAGAAGAGCCACCAAAATGGTAAAGGGGATGGAAGGATACCCTTATGAGGAGAGGCTTAACAGATTAGGGCTTTTCAACCTGTAAAAGAGACGGCTGAGGGGAGAAAAAGATATGATAGAGGTCTATAAATTAATGAACGGAGTGGAACGATTGTTTACGCTATAAAAATATAGAAAGACTAGGGGGCATGCAATGAAACTACAATATTAATATTAATATTAATCACTAGCACTATTCTATTTATTGAACCTATTACTAGTTAAAACATAAAAAGTAAATCTAAATACAAACCAAAAATGCATAAACAATTCCTTTCTCCCATCAATGCTATACTTATAAGTATCACAATCCTTACACTGATTAACCTAATAAAATCCATAGATAATAAGAATAATAGACCAATTCCCATAATACAAAGAATATCAAAACATGATAACTTAATACACCCATTCATAATAGGAACCAACCTTAGATCTAGACAATCTAGACTTTTATATATAACAACAACAAAAATAGGCAACACACCACACTCACCTCAGACACAGAAATACACAATTCTCACCTGCCAACTCATTAATGCAAGATCTATGAAAAACAAACTACCAATTTTTGTAGACATTATCAATGATGATAAACCTGATATCCTTTGTATAACAGAGACCTGGCTCAAAGATACTGACTCAGTATTCTTAAACCAATTAAAGACACGTGAATATGAGATCTTCCATACTCACAGAACACTAAAAAAAGGAGGAGTACTACTTATAATAATAAAGAAAAACCTCAATGCAAAATTAATATCATCTAATAATATAGATAATGTTGACATACTCACCATAAAAATTAAAAACACAACTATATCATTAATATATCGACCGCCAGAATACAACATAGATAAAATTTACAATTTAATTGAATTACTAGCATCATCCACAGATACAAATCCTGTAATACTTATGGGAGACTTTAATCTTCCTTCAATACCCAACAATCACTCTAATCAATTCTTAGAAATGATAAATAATTTGGACTTTCACCAAATAATAACTGAACAAACACACAATAAAGGAAAAACTCTTGACATGGTCTTCCTACCAAACTCTCTACACAACCTATATAACTCTGAATCCCTCTCAAACATTCCAGTCCCCTGGTCTGACCACTATCTTCTAAAATTCAATATAACCATCACCTACAACAATCAAACTAAAAGACCACAACGTCCTCAAACTAATAGATTCAGAAAATTCAATGAAGAAGAATTTCTAGATCAAATAATACCACAACTAACACAAACACCCACAAATCTTGAAGAATCTATCAAAAACTGGAACAATATAATCTCTAAAGCAGCTGAAAGTAATCCAAAACAATCACACCAAAATATAAACAACAATAAAATTGAAAAAAGACATGCTCCATGGTTTAATATATCTATCAAAACATTAAAAAGACAACTAAGAAAAGAGGAAAGGAAATGGAGACAATCAAAATCATTAATAAATCATGAGAACTACACTAATACACTACAAATTTATAAACAAACAATAAACAACTCCAAACAAAATTATTATTCTAATATAATCTCAAGAGCCACTAATCGCCCAAGAGAACTATTCTGTATAGTACAAAAACTAACAAACAAAACACTAAATTCTGATGAAATATCAATTGATATCTCCCCACAAGAATTAGCTCAATACTATATCAATAAAACAAAGCTACAAATAACACCTCTACATATTACTCAACCACAAATTCAAACACAAACAAAGCAAGCTACATTTGATAACTGGACCAACTTCAACTTAATATCAAAATCTACTCTCAAAACTACAATAACTAACATTAATACAACAACCTCATACCTTGATCCATGCCCAGTTGATTGGATAAAGAAGACTTTCTCAATACTCTCTTCTTTCATTCTACCCTTAGTGAACCTATCCTTACAAAAAGGCTACTTACCACCATCTCTCAAACACGTTCAAATACGACCTATACTTAAAAATAACACATTAGATAAATTATCCCCAAAATCATACAGACCCATATCAAGTATTCCTTTTATGGCCAAACTTATTGAAAAAATTGTACAAATTCAACTACAAGACTTTATTGACACATTAAACCTCCTTGATGAACATCAATATGGCTTTAGACCCTTCCATGGAGTAGAAACCTTGCTAACGATCCTTTATGACACAATATTAAGAGGTATTGATAATCCTAAACAAGCCTTTATTCTTGTTTTCCTTGACATATCAGCTGCATTTGACAGTGTTAATCACTTAACAATGTTAAACAGACTTCAACAAATTGGAATTACATCTACTGTTTATAATTGGTTCAAATCATATCTATCAAACAGAACTCAAACAGTAAGAATCCACACCCAAATTTCTAACACCTTCAAACAAACTCAGGGTCTCCCGCAGGGTTCTGCATTATCTGCGCTATTATTTAATATTTACTTACAACCAGTTTGTAACATCTTTAAACGTCACAATGTTTATTATCATATCTACGCTGATGATATAATGTTCTACCTCCCATTTGAAATCCCACACCCACCTCTTCAAAAAATAACAGAATGTTTCAATGAACTAACTGAATGGCTCAAAGAACAAAATCTACTTATCAACTTTACTAAAACTGATATATTATTCATCACTAAAAATCAAACATACATACCCCCAAACACGATCACACTAGATACTCATGAAATAAATACAAAAAAAGAAATAAAATATTTAGGTGTAATACTTGACAATAATCTAAATATGGATTCACATATAAAATATCTAACTAAAAAAATACATTACAAACTCAAAACACTAAAACAATTAAGACCATTGATTCATCTACAAGACTTTATTAATATAATTCATGCTATCATCACCCCACATTTTGATTATGCAAACACAATACTTAATGGCATTTCAAAACAAAATATTAAAAAGATACAAATAATTCAGAACATAGCTGCCAGGATGATTATGAATATAAGCCCACTTGAACATGTTACACCAATTTTGGCTGAACTTCATTGGCTACCTATTTACTCCCGAATCAAATATAAAATTCTTGTCACTACATTTAAACTTATAAATAATCTTGCACCATCGGCACTCAATACACTGATTAATATAGACATCGATAAACGATCCCAAAGAAGCAGAAACTTAAATACCTTAACAATACCAAAAGATTTCACAAAAGCCAGAAAACAAACAAATAAGAGAGCTTTCTCACACTCTGCTCCAATTCTTTGGAACAATCTACCTGACAACATTCGCCTGCTATCTGATATAAAGGAATTTAGAAAAAAATTAAAAACTCACTTATTCATATTACACTACAATACACCCTCAGAACAGAATACTCAAATAGATACAGGCTAACATTTATACATTATTATTACATACTCTATTTTCAAAATAAATATCACTAATACACTATTAACCATACCACACTCTCATTCACATGATGATTATAGATTTAAACTAACAATGTATATATGTTCTAATATGTTATACCTTTAATGTTACAACATTCCTTGTAAATTATAATTATCTGTTCTATGTAAACTGACTTGGTATATTACATACCAATTAACCTACTGTTCCATGTAAACCGCACTTGATACTAGGGAAAGAGCGGTATATAAATAACTGTTAAATAAATAAATAAATAAATAACCCATTTAAGACTAGTAAGAGAAAATATTTTTTCACTCAATATGTAATCAAACTCTGGAAATCATTACCAGAAGATGTAGTAAAAGCTGTTAGTGTAGCTGGGTTTAAAAAAGGCTTGGACAAGTTCCTGGAGGAAAGGTCCATAAACCAAAGAGGACCCAGGAAATCCACTGCTTACTCTAATGCAAGCATTGGGGAACCTGTGTCTTTTTGGGAAACTGTTTGGTACTTGTGACCTGGATTGGGCACAGTTGGAAACAGGATTTGATGGATCTTGGTTGGACCCAGTATGGCATATCTCAAGTTCTTAAGTTAATTGCTAATAGAGGTACCTTTTGTTAAGTCATGTTACTCAGCATTGAAACGACCCTTTCTACAAAAAGAGAAGGAATCATTTTAGAAACATGCACATGTGAAACGAGCAGCAGTCAAACATCTAAATTGCACATGCATGTAAATGTGGCTTCAGAAAGCCACTGTTTACTCATGTAGGTGGCCGGGACACCGATTTTAAGGGGGAGGGGTGTTTTGCGCATGGTTTGGGCATGCTGAACGAGTGTACACGCATTTCCAATTTTACAGTGGGAATACAAGTATATTTCAATACATTTCCACAACAGCTTTCGTCCCTGCTCTGAAGCAATGTTAGTGCCTTCTCCCTGATTTTCGGGACCTGGGATCAGCACCACTAGCTCAGTGAATCGCGCTATCCTCCACAGTGACTTCCATCATCTCAAAGATAGTTTGTTCCTCTCCTTAACTGACTCCTCCTGTAAGTGTGTCTGTCATATATGCAGGATTAAACGTTGACATATCCACATGTATGTTGTGAAACATACACCTATACATGTAGCTGGGGAGCTTACGTGTATAAAGCCCTCAGGTGATGCTGTTCATTTTCTGCATGTCTGCGTTTGTAAAACTGAAGCTGCAAGAGAGTGGTGAGGGGGCCAGGTACAAGTCTACAAGTTTTATGTTAATTTAGAAAATGGGTTATGTTTGCTGGAAATGAGCCCAGACACAGTATGGTTTTTTTCCCCCAAATGTTAATCAGAGCCACTAACATGTGACCCAGTGTTACTGTATGCTAACAGTTAACTTCCCTAATTTTCCCACAGATCGCATTTTATGCATTATTAGTAACTAGATCCCATCGCATAATATTTAAATACGTATAAGTCACAAAGGGCTGCTACTTTCTTTTTAAAGTTTTTGACATTACCGAATGCTATTTATATTGGTCATTTCTGGAATATGGGGAAAGGGCGCCTGAGGAGTGTAGGCTCCTACCTCTCCCAGTCCAGCTCAGCCCTGCTCAGGTGTCCCTTATTTCCTCTCTAAAACTCCGGTAACCCTAACAAGGAGCCAAGCTCACATCTCGCCTGTTGCTGCCTTTCTGCGCTGTTTGCATTTGCCGTTTTACTTCTAGTTCTTGATTGGGAAGCGGAAAGGGAGGATTTGAACTTACCCTGCTGTGGTGACTCCTCAGCAAATAAGCCAACGAATGGATCGGTTTGTCATGCAAGGGGTTCACCAGGAGAAGGAGGGCACGACTGGATAACATCTCAGCCATTCTGGAGGCAGACACGAACTCAGCTGGGCCCATGGAGGAATGACGCTGATTCTATCTCCCTCATAGTGCTGTAATTACAACAGGGAGGTTCCTGCGCCTTGCGTTGCATAACTGAAGGAGCTGAAAGGGAGGCAAAAGATTTCTTCTCTGCAAAAGCTTTCTCTCATCACGATAGAGAATTTATGGCTGGCAATTTTCAGGTTAGAACAGTCTTTGTCTTTGAAATTTATTGACTGAAATTTTCAGATTAAGAGGAAAGCCTTTTTGACAGATTCTCAGCATAGAGTGCCTGTAAAGATAAATGAAGACCCATATTAAGTTTGGCCATCGCACATAAAATATATGCTCAGGGCCACAAAAATAAACAATGCAGAGGGACATTTTCAAACATTATTTTTGCCCCCGAGCTCATTTTTCCATCTACACATTTTTAAAGGCACTAGGTTTAAAAATGTATTTCACCGCGTCCATTTTTTATAAGTTGATTTCCTTTAATAGAAAGAACAATTAAACAGCAAACAGTTGTTTATGTCCTAATTTTTTGGATAGATGTTTTTCATAAACTCCAATATTCTTTAAGTAAGTAATGATTTCCTATAGCACTCAGCCTAGGGATACAACCAATAAAACAGTCTTCCAATGACTAACATTGTTTTGTTGAATTCTCTACTATTGACATATGTAAAATGACTTAAAAGCAATTTATATTTAATTGCTGGATTTAAAACTTATATGGAATAAATTTATCTGCTGCTTTAATTTTGCCTTCAAATGAGTTATCTTTCAGCTTTCAGTTTTGATGATTACTTTCTAATCAAAGCTGATCTTTTTCAGTACTGATAAAATAATCACATTAAGTGGGCTATTTTAGACGCCCTATTTGTGCTATGGATGTCTGAAAATGTGCTTATAGACTTTCAAAGTACAGAAATGTCCCTTGAGCCGTTTTAGACAGCGGCTTTAAAGATGTGCCCAGTGTGAGGACATCCAAATCAGATGGTGTAATATAGACTTGTCTGGGGCATTCTCAAGAACCTGGATATCCTCGCCCGATTTCAAAAATGCCCCACACATTCCGAGCTGTGTCCAAGTTTATACCCGCTTCAAGTATGAATAAGCATTGTAAAAGTGCTCTTTTAGCCAGCCAAACATCTGGAGGGTGTGGAGAAAAAGAGGTACACTCATATCCCCTAGATTCCATGTAGACAATGAACACTTAATGGGGAATGTTGGCTCTTGTATTCATTTTGCAACGTGTGTATGCAAACTAGGATGAGATCGATGCTCCTGCCTCACATTTTTGTGGACACTGGTGTGGGCATCCAAGTCAGGGACATCTATGTTTCTAAAATCAGGCTGAAACAGACGTCCCCGGCGTTTTCTGCACATTTTGCCCTGGATGTCCCAGATTGCACTTGGACGCCCTTTCTAAATGTCACTCCACGTATAGTTTATCATGCAATGCATTGTGGGGCTAATTTCATAACAGGATGACTAGATTTCCATGTGAACAGCCCCATAATTCTAAATATTTTAGTGATATACATGCATAAGTAGCCAATTAATGCGTGTAAAATGACACGATTGCTATTCTGCAAATACGTACGCACATCCAACCGCATGTACGTTCACTGCAGGCTTGCACAAGGTTACACCCAAAAATTGTAAAATATTGTCATTTATTCATGTTCCTTAAACATTGGGCTGGTGTAAGTGATCATGCGTTTTCTGTCCTTTACACTAGTATTTTATAAAGTATGTGTGTACTTTGACTTTATAAGATAGGCATGAAATACGCACATAAAAACAGGGGTTAACTATGTGGGAGTTTACAAAATTAACCTCCACGTGTGTTCCTTTCAAACACCAGAGAGCTTCAGTACTAAAGGAACATTGGCTGCCGATCTCTCACAGCATGACATTTAAAACCTTGATGTTCTCACACTGCTCTTTTTACACTGAGATTCCACAGCATTGTTTCATATACACTGCACAGAAAATTAAGATCATCCCAGTTTCATCTTCTGACTATCGCTACATACCAGCAGTTAACATATGAATAGATCAGAAGCGTCACTTTTGATTACAATGCCCCAGCTCTCTGGAACGTTCTTCCCCTCGACATCCATTCAGAAAGCTGCCATTAGAAATTAAAAAAAACAAGTAAAAACCTGGCTGTTCCAGCAAACCTTTCACAATTATATATACAAGAAAAACATGGGCATCCAAATGGCTGATGAAATTTAATGTGGGCAACTGCAAAGTTAAGCACTTAGGGAAGAACAACCGTTACACAATGCAAGGTTCCACATTAGGAATCAAAGAAACAAAGATATGGGGAGGGGTGAAGACATGGGGAGGGTGCGCCTGTTCCTGGTGGGTGCACCACTAAGCAAAGACATGGTTAGGGGTGTACCTACTCCCTAAAAGACATGGGAAGGGGTGCACCTACTCCTGTCATATTGCTGGGCAGACTAGATGGACCATACTGGTCTTTATCTGCCATCATTTACTATGTTATTAGGAATCGCCACCCAGGAACATAATCCAGACATCGTCATTGATAATACGTTGAAACCCTCTGCCCAGTGTGGAGCGATGGCCAAGACGCAAGAAATCATAAGGAAGGGAATGGAGAATAAAACCAAGGATATTATAATGCCTCTGTATTGCTGCATGGTGCGACTACATCTCAAATATTATTTGCAATTCTGGTCACCATATCTGAAAAAGGATAAAGCAGAATTAGAAAAGGTACAGAGAAGAGCAACCAAACTGACAAAAAGCCTGATTCCATAACATGCACAACGGGCCTGCGGACACGTCTAAATTAAAAATGGGCCTCATTTTAACCTAATTCCACATCCGCATGTCTAGATGTGCCCGTGGGTCCAGAATCAAGGAGGTAAACATGTTCACTGTGGCATGGGCAAAGCAGTATTCAGCTGGCCCATGCACGCTTCCGGCGTGTAGACTGCACACAGGTGCAGGCATGGGACATGCAATATAATGGAGAAACATGCCCCCTGCCATTATTGTCAGACATGAGTAAATGTTTTGGATGTCCCTGCACCCACTATATTCTGGAAAGTTACACTCTTCGGATCCTGCCCGTCTCCGCGATGAACCTGTGAACACAATGCCCCCTAGGAAAAGCATGCATCTCCTAAGCTGCTCTTCACACTGACAGTAATTTGCTGATGCAAACTAGTCATAAATACCAATGAGACATGACAGCTGCTGCAACCTAGACCATATACCAGTCCTCTACAGGCCCTGAAAGGTGCTAGGTAATCCCAATGCACCCTAATATGGTAGAAGAGAATGTAAATATCAACATATATGTCAGGACATACCTTGCATCAAATGATGCTTGGCATTAGGAATAGGCCCCAATGATTCCTGCCTTGGTCATCTCTACAAACACACATTAAACTCTAAGGATGGGCCTTTACCATGTGCACAAAGCCCAAAGCTAACATCGCAGTTCCCCAAAGGAGGCATAATATTGCTGAGCAAGAAATGTATTCCCTTTTTGTGCCTTTTGTCCATAAGTGCACTCATTCTGCTGCTCTGCACTACGGTTCCTCTTTTATCTCTCCCTACACCCCTCCTGGGGAACTCTGCTATTCTGGCAGATCGCTTCTATCTGTGCCCTTCTCTTCAAATACCAACTCCAGACTTTGCTCCTTTCACCTTGCTGCTCCCTATGTCTTGCACAAACTACCTGAGTCCGTATGTCTGGCTTCTTCTTTGGCCCTTCGCAAATCCAGGCTGAGCAGAGCACTCACCTCTTCATTGCCACTTTTGGTTCTGATCCGCCTAATCTCTCTTGTGTTTCCTTACCATTCCCCCGGTTGTTTCCTGTCCACAGCTGCTGGGTTGTCTGTCTTGACTAGATTGTAAGCTCTGCTGAGCGGGGGCCATATTTTACGTCTGCCTGTGCAGCGCTGTGTATGTCTTGTAGTGCTATGCAAATGATCAGTAGAAGCAGTTAATAGTAGTAGGGTCTTCTGGCTATGGCATCTGAGGTCCACCTATCTAATTACTTGTATTTCTCACAGCAGCCACACCTGTCCCATCGTGGTGTATGTCGGTCTCTACACATCTGCTATCTGTGGGGTAACCCTGTCTGCCTTCTCACAGTCTGCTTTGCGGCACTGCTCCCCTGGTCAGGCCTGTGTGGGCATGGGAGGGAAAATCCCTCTGCCATCATAGCGAGTAGCCTGCCTCCTGATATATCACCACTAGGGTTGCCAGCTAGCTTTGGTCCAAAATCAGGACATTTTTTTCAAAAAATAACACTTTAAAAAAAAAAATGTTTTATTAGGCATCAATAACAATAAAGCATTATTTACATGTATTTACTGTTCAACGATATTTGATTTAGCAGATTTTCATCAGACAAAATCTTTTTGTACATATCACCACAAGAAAATGCATAGTTCATTTTAACTTGAAGCAAGCATTTTACAATTTTAATATCTAATTGATTTTGATCATCCGTCCATTGCTTCTTGCACACTGAAAATACTTATTCCACTAGTGACATTAGACATAATTGCAAATTAACTTATATTAGTTGCATTACTATGGTGACAAAAATTGAAAAATTTTAGCAAATGATAAACTATGATCAAGACTTTGCGCTTCTGGAAAATTTTTATATTTTTCCCCTTTTTGCATACGTCTTAAATGTGCTATATTTTGTATGTACAATGGAACTCAAACTTTCCCATTTACAGGAAAGAGCCCAAAATTTTTCCCCTTTTTCAGCAAACGCCAAAAGGGTCTATTCTGTAACACAAATAGGGGGGATGGACATTTTATCCATCCCCACTATTTGCCCCCTTCCATCCCCGGCAGAAGCCTCCCCGTATGAACAAAGAGACAGGGTGTTCGGAGGCGGAGTGAGGGCAGGGCATGGACGGTCCATGACCCCGGAGGTACAAGGCCAATTCTGAAGTAGGGCCTGTACATCTGGGGTCAGCAGACTGGACAGGGGGCTTATTCTACCTCGGAGGTGGAATAAGTCCCTCTGGACATCAGGGGAAGGCAAGCCCAGGAAGCAACAGTGAGATGAGGGGATGAAGTAGGTTCCCCACAGCCCGCCCTGGCCATGGAAGCCCAGAACAGGGGTCGGGCTGCAGGAAAAGGAAAGTGTGGTCAGCAGCCGGGGATCGCTGAATGTGGGCCTGAGTTAGTTAGCCAGTCATTGGTCTGTACGTGTAGGCTGATTGGAATGGGGTCCCGGCATGCACATACAGAACCTAGACTCTATTCTGATCCCGCAGGGCACATCTAGACCCTGCGGGATCGAAATCAGGTCTACCTCTATGCGTCCTGATTCCAATTGGGCACACAGGGGCATGGGCACACATATTAGAATGTGCCTTCACGCGAATAAAAATAACGTCATTTGTATTATAATGTTCATCTTAATCATCTGTCAAAAGTTTACAGAAATTCAGGACAAGTCAGGACATTTTCCAAATCAGGACATCCGGCAGCCCTATTCACCACTCTCACAGTTTTCATAGATCCTGAACTGGGCAGGAATGTGGGCCTCATGGTACAATCTGGGGAATGTTGGCACAACATCAGTCATGTCTCCCAGTGCCTGGCACAGCGGATGTATGGCTGCCCTCTCACACTGCCAACAATATATGATCTTATTAGAATGCCTTATGAAAAATAATCCAGAAGGAATCAGCATAGGTTCCCTATGGCTAAGTGTCAAAACATAGACCTGTCAATAATAAGGATCCTCAGAATAAGAGCATTCAGCAGTGCAAACAGCATCAATAGATGCTCAAAAGCAACACCATTGGTACCACAAAATGTGGATTATGGGCATGCATTAGTGCTGTTTTCACTGTTGAATGCCCTTATTCTGAAGGCCCCTTGTTATTGACAGGGATATGTTGACATTTAGCTGTAGATAACCATCTCTGATTTTGTCTGCCCAATCACACTGGCACCAGTCACACCAGTTCGGCACGTACTTGTCACAACCATTCTTCAATATGGTATGCATTGCAGAGAAGAGCAAAATTTTTTCGAAGCCCTAGCCTTATATCACGTTTCAGCAGGAATAATGTGAACGTCTGCGGGAAACACTTAAAACGTACATGGATCTTTCCTGAATACGCTTTATATGTCTCCGTGGCTGACCGTGCCCCCGTTCTGCCCCTTCTGGGCACATTCTGAGATCCCTGTACTAGTGCCATGTAGGTGCATGATAGCAGTGTTTCAGAATATGGGCAGGGATGTTTTTGTCACATAAACATCCCTGCCGCATATACAAATCCCTTATTTGTGTTCTGGAATGACCCCCAAAGGGGATGGAAAGATATCCTTATGAGAAAAGGATTAAAAGGTTGGAAAAGGGATGGCTGAGGGAAGATATGATGCAAAATGCAATGTGTGTCTTTGAGTCAGTCCTGACTCCTGGCGACCCAGAAGCTCCTGGGTTTTCTTGGCAGTGTCACTGGAAGTAGATTACCAGGCCTTTCTTCTGAGGCAGTGGAGGGTTAAGTGACTTGCCCAAGGCCACAAGGAGTGCTAGTGGGAATTGAACCCTGGTTGCTTGGTTACCAAGCCAGTGTTCTAACCACTAGGCTACTCCTCCACTCCTGAACATATGATAGAAGTCTATAAAATAATTAGAGTGGAATAGGTAAACAAAGATTGGTTATTTACTCCTTCAAGAAGTAGAAGGACTAGGGGCCATATGATGAAGCTGCAACATAGCACATTTAAGACTAAGCGGAGAAAATACAGGTATTTTTTATACAATGCATAAGCAAACTCTGGAATTTCTTGCTGGAGGATGTAGTAAGAACTGTTAGTGAGATAGGTTTAAATGGGATTTGTAGAAGTTCCTGGAGGAAAAGTCCATAATTCATTATTAAAGTGAACTGTGGAATCCATTGCTTACCCCTAGGATAAGCAGCATGGAATCTGTCTACCTTTTGGGAACCAGACAGGTACTTGTGACCTGGATTGGCCACTGTTAGAAACAGGATACTGAGGTTGATGTACCTTTGGTCAGATCCAGTATGGCATTTCTTAAGTTCTCCTGCCCCTTCCTCATATGGCCTGCTTTTTGATGTAATTTATATTGTCATCTGCAGGGCCGGATTTACCTTGAGTGAGGCCCTATGCCAACAAAAATTGTGGGCCCCCAGCAGGGGCGGCCCAAGGGGGGTGTGGGCCTCATTTGCATAAGGGGCCTCATTTGCATAAATATTTGCATAATGTTACCATATACTAACTTTTAGTAAACGTGCCTCTTAATGAGTGTATGGATAAAGAAAGACTAAAAGATTTCTACATTACTATAATCCAGTGCCAACTGCCAGACACATTAGGAACTACTACAAACACTGCCCATTTAGAACCCATAGCAAACCCGCCGTATCCTAACAGCACTACCAGGACTCACAAAGCACCATACTCTACCAATCAAAAGGCAACACTGCAAATATTAAACCAATACATTTCAGAGAACAACAATACATGACCTACTGGGGAAAGAGAACAAGTGGCAATGTCAAATAGGAATTATATAAACAGAACACCTCAGCTCAGTTACACATGCAGAACATAGACCATCACCAAACAAGTAATCACATTTTAGAAACAGGAAGACAATAATTAAACTGGGAATCCCAAAAGCCAAACTTGGAATGTACAACACTGTAGAAATAAAAACTATACATTAATTTGCTCTTGTACTAAACAAAGCGCAGACGTTAATGATGCACATTTACCAGAGCTGACATATTCCAATTAATAAATTCAAAATAAAGAGATATTTTTCTACCTTTTGTGCATTTTTTTCAGCTGCAATTGCTCCAGCCACTTTCTTCTGGTTTCTTCATGTCTTCTGCTAACTCTCCATCGTCTGCTGTCCATTTGTCCTTTCTTCTCTCTTCTAGTTTTTTTCCATTCTCTCTCTACATCTGCTTTAACATACTAATCTTTCTCCTTTTGCTCTTTCCTCATTCCTATTTCATCCACTCAAATTTTACCCCTCCATCCTCAATCCCCACTTACTCTCCCAATACCCGGCCAATTGTAGATTTTTTTATCCCTCCCACACAAAATATTTTTCCCTTCTCCATTTTACTCTTCCAGCCCCATCCCATTCTAATCCTCCCCCAACATCAGCTCCCTTCTAGTTCCAGCCTCACCCAGCATCCATTCCCTTCTAGTCCCTGCATCAGCCCATTTCCAGTCCTAGCCACCCATCAGCCCATTTCCAGTCCTAGCAACCCCCCAACCCAATACCAGCCCTAACCCCCCATCACCCCATTTTCAGTTTAAGCCCCCCCTATAACCCATTACCAGTCCTAACCCCCCATCAGCCCACTTCCAGTCCTAACCCCATCAACCCATTTCCAGTCAGCCCCCCATAGCCCATTGCCAGTCCTAACCCCCCCCCCCACATCAGTACATCAGCCCACAGCCAATTAACATTCCTAACCCCATCAGCACAACTCCAGTCTTATACCCCCCCAGCCCATTTCCAGTCCTAACCCCCCCCCATAGCCCATTACCAGACAGCCCCCATCAGCCCACAGCCCATTACCAGTCTTAACCCCCCCCAAAGCCCATTACCAGTTCTAAACCCCCCCAACAGCCCATTATCAGTCCTAACCCCATCAGCCCACCTCCAGTCTTAACCCCCCAGCCCATTTCCAGTCCTAGCCCCCCCATAGCCCATTACCACACAGCCCCCATCAGCCCACAGCCCATTACCAGTCTAAACCCCCCAAAACCCATTACCAGTTCTAAACCCCCCCCCAACAGCCCATTACCAGTCCTAACCCCATCAGCCCACCTCCAGTCTTAACCCCCCCCCAGCCCATTTCCAGTCCTAGCCCCCCCATAGCCCATTACCAGACAGCCCCCATCAGCCCAAAGCCCATTACCAGTCTTAACCCCCCATTAGCCCTTTACCAGTTCTAACCCCCCCCCCCAACAGCCCACAGCCCATTAACAGTCCTAACCTCATCAGCCCACCTCCAGCCTTAATCCCCCCAACCCATTTCCAGTCCCAGTCCCAGCCCATTTCCCGTTCCAGTCCCAACCCATTTCCAGCCCCAATCCCAGCCCCCCCAATTACCAGTCCTACCCCCTCCCCCTCCCCCGGCCTAAAGTAAAATTTAATTTAAAAAAAAAAACCTGCTGGCTGCCGCCGCGGGGCCCCCTCTGCTGCCGCGGCAGCATGGACTGACCCACGGGGGCCCCCTCTGTAAACTCGGTCCCTCCCTCCGTGCCTCCGTGTCTCCCTCCGTGCAGGCTGTGAGAGACGCGAAGGCAGACTGTCTCCTTCGCGTCTCTGTTAAGCCCGCAGGGGCTGATGGGAAATTTCCCATCAGCCCCTGCGGGCTTAACAGAGACGGGAAGGCAGAAGGAGACAGTCTGCCTTCGCGTCTCTAACAGCCTGCACGGAGGGAGACATGGAGGCACGGAGGGAGGGACCGAGCTTACAGAGGGGGCCCCCGCGGGTCAGTCCATGCTGCCGCGGCAGCAGAGGGGGCCCCGCGGCGGCAGCCAGCAGGTTTTTTTTTATTTTATTAAAAAAAAAAGCCTAACTAGTTCAATTTTTGTGGGCCCTTTGCAGCTGTGGGCCCTACGCCATGGCGTACATGGCTTATAGCTAAATCCGGCCCTGGTCATCTGAAGAATTACTGTTGTTCTACTTACCCCTTTCCTGATTTGTATTAATTTTTATTAATGTTAGTAACATAGTAATGCAGAGGCCAATTCTGTTCTGTGTGTCCCCCGCATGTCCGGCCGGACAGAGTCATAATGTTCTCTGATTGTACTCGATTCTGATCCTGGGGGGATTAGATGTGCCTGCAGGATCAGAATCATGTCTACCGGCATGGATGTGCAGGCTGTGCCCTGATTTCCAATGAACTCCCCAGCTAGTCCAGCCTGGGTCCTGCATGGAGCCGTTGTGCAATGGTGTCATGTTGCCATGGCACAGTGACTCCGTGAAAGAGCTGTGATCCATGGCACACCCAGCATTCTGCTTTTCTTTGCAGCCTGATTCCGGATCGGCCCTGGCCACCCTCTGCTCCCTCTTCTCTTGTCCGCTGCCAAGCTCCCCAATCAGGCTCCAACTAGGGGGACTTATTCCACCACCGAAGTGGAATAAGTCCCCCATACAAATGCCTAACCTCAGAAGTAAATGTCCGACCTCGGAATTGGCCCTGTATGTTCAGGGTCATGGCACTGCCCACAGCCTGCCCTCACTCCGCCTGCAGCCCACCCCCTCCCCCCACAAACTGAGCTCCCCACAGAACTCAGATCTACGTGTGGGGAGCTCTGTTTCCAGGACAGAGATGAGATGTTTAGCGGGGCTGGACGTCTGGATTGGACCATATCAGTTTACTATTTCTGTTAATTGCCCTGATGCTTCTGCCTGAATGGTATATCAAGATTGGAAATAAAGATAAAGATCAGCCCTTCTCCAGTCCTGTGGAACCTCTCCCAAGGATCTATTAAAAATATCCTTTAAAGGCCCTGCCAGAGTCTCTCTGAGCTCTTTCAGTATCCTGGGATGGATCCCATCCGGTCCCATGGCTTTGTCCACTTTCAGTTTTGCAAGCTGTTCAAAAACATCATCTTCTGTGAATGGTGTGGTATCTACTCCATTCCCATTTGTAAATTTGTCAGTCATACTTGGTCCTTCTCTAAGACTTTCTTTTGTGAATACAGAAGTATTTGTTTAGCATTTTCGCTTTTTCAGTGTCACTTTCCACAAATCTATCCTCGGCACTTTTGAGTCTTGCAAATCCAACTCTGATTTTCCTCTTATCTTGAATATACCTGAAAAATGTTTTGTCTTCACGCTTCACATCTTTAGCCATCTTTTCTTCCGCCTTTGCTTTTGTTCACCTTATTTCTCTGTCTCTTTTAGCTTTATCCTTTATTCTTTTCTGTGTTCATCTTTTTGAGATCTTCTGAATTTTGTGAAAGATGTGTTTTTGCCTTTATTTATGCAGCCACTTTTTTGGTGAACCATATATGTTTCCTTTTCCACTTGTTTTTATTTACTTTCCTTACATTCATTGCCCCTTATTAACTCCCACCCTGCCAACTTCTCCTTCAGGCCCTTTCTCTCTGCCTCAGCTCAAACCACACTGACCGATCATCACTGCTGCTCAAATGGGCACCCATCTGGACATTCAACACGCTATCTACATAGGTGGGTACTAAATCCAACATTAACTTTTCCCTGGTTGGTTCCATCACCAGTTGTCTGAGTAATCTATGAACTATCATTAAAAACATCTGTAATACCTGAAGATTGGAAGAGGGCCAATTTAACGCCAATTTTTAAAGAACGGTTCCAGGGGGTGATCCAGGAAACTACAGACATCAGCCTGATATCAGTTCCGGGAAAAATGGGAGAAACCATCATAAAGAACAAAATTACTCAACATGTAGATAGTCATGGCCTAATGGGAGACAGCCAACATGGCTTTAGACAACTCTCAACTACCACCATACCGTCCACCACTTCATAACAACTACTTCAAAGGATATTTGAATTCTATACACCATCACTATGGAACTCACTCCCACACTAGCTAAGAGCTACTTCAGATATCGCTGACTTCAAAAAACATCTAAAGACATAACCTATTCACAGAGCACTATAACGGCTTATGAAGTACGCACTACAGCTCTTAAATCTCTGCAACAAGACGACCACAAAACTAAGAACCAAACTACTGTATATAGTTGAAACGTTGTAACCAGTTAGATATATATAGTTCTTTAAACTGTTCCATGTATTACATGTTCTGTTTCATTGTAAACCACTTAGATATAACTGAAAAGTGGTATATAAAAAAATGTTAAATAAATAACTAAATAACTAAATAATCTGTTATGTTGTTTTTTTTTTTAAGATGTGAATAAATGGGTAGACAAAGGTGAGTCAGTTGATATAGTGTATCTGGACTTTCAGAAAGCCTTTGACAAGGTCCCTCATCAGAGACTTTTGGCAAAACTAAAAAGTCATGGGATAGGAGGTGATGTACTATTGTGGATCAGGAACTGGTTCAAAGATAGAAAGCAGAGGGTAGGGCTAAATGGCCAATTTTCCCAATGAAAAAAGGTGAATAATGGAGTACTCCAGGGATCTGTGCTGGATCCGCTGCTTTTTGACATATTCATAAATTACCTGGAAAAGGGAATGAGTGAGGTTAATAAATCTGCAGATGACACAAAACTATTGAAAGTTGTTAAAACCCAAGAGGATTGTGGAAAATTGCAAGAGGATCTTGATAAATTGGAAGACTGGACATCCAAATGGCAGATGAAATTTAATGTGGACAAATGCAAAGTTATGCACCTAGGAAAAAACAACCTAAACTATGGTTACACGATGCAAGGCTCCACATTAGAAACCACCACCCAGGAAAAGGACTTAGGAGTCATCGTGGATAACATGTTAAAACCCTCAGCCCAGTGTGCAGCAGCAGCCAAGAGAGCAAATAGAAAGCTAGGTATCATAAGGAAAGGAATGGAAAATAAAACAAAAGATATTATAATGCCTCTGTATCGTTCCATGGTGAGACCGCACCTTGAATATTGTGTGCAATTCTGGTCACCATATCTTAAAAAGGATATAGCGATTTTAGAAAAGGTTCAGAGAAGAGCCACCAAAATGATAAAGGGGATGGAAGGATACTCCTATGAAGAAAGGCTAAAAAGGTTAGGGCTCTTCAACCTGGAAAAGAGATGGCTGAGGGAGATATGATAGAAGTCTATAAATTAATGAACGGAGTGGAACGGGTAAACGTAGATCGATTGTTTATGTCATCAGAATATAGAAAGACTAGGGGACACGCAATGAAGCTACAGGGTAACCTATTAAAGACTAATAAGAGAAAATATTTTTTCACTCAACGTGTAATGAAACTCTGGAATTTGTTACCGGAGGATGTAGTAAAGGCTGTTAGTGTAGCTGGGTTTAAAAAAGGTTTGGACAAGTTCCTGGAGGAAAGGTCCATAAACCATTATTAAGAAGGGACCCAGGATATCACTGCTTGACCCAATACAAGCATTGAGGAACCTGTGTCTTTTGGGGAGACTGCTAGGTACTTATGACCTAGATTGACCACTGTTGGAAACTGAATACTGGGCTTGATGGACCTTGGTCTGACCCAGTATGGCATATCTTATGTTCTGATGTAATGCTTCTTGGAATGCATCCACAATCTTTGAACTTCTTTCCAGATTTGCAGAAGGAATGCTCCAATCCACATTTGGTAGATTAAAGTCTCCCAGTATGATCACTTCTCCAGTCATAGCTACCTTTACAATATCAATGATCAAGACTCTATCCATTTCCTCAGTTTGATTTGGAGGCCTGTAGACTACACCAGTGTAGATGATAGTGCCATCTCCTCTTTCTAACACAATACATAGAACTTCTTCTTTTCCCCACATTCCCTGCATCTCAGCTGTTTCAATATAGCTTTTGACATATAGGGATACTCTTCCTCCTTTTCTGTCTTCTCTATCTCTTCCAAATAAATTTTAGCCAGCTATGACTATATCCTGTTCATGTGACTCATTAAATCATGTTTCTGTAATTGGCCACAATGTTCAAGTCTATTTCCACCATCAGGGCTTCCAGGTCAGCAATTTTGTTGGCTTAGAATTTGAGTATTTGTACTCATTGCCTTCCAGCAATTGTTGGTTGGTTTGCATATATTTTGCATGTATTTTATTGCAGACTCCGCTTTCCTCTTGCCACTGATGTGTGGACTAATATGATGACTATTACCAATGTTATTATGTTTTTTCCCATCCTCCACCCCCTTCCCCTAGCTTAAATGCTTGTCCACAAATTGCCTGAATTTTTCATTTAGAATCCCTTTTCCTGCCACAGAGAGTTGCAGTCCATCAACACAATATAGCCTCTTGTTGTTCCATCTATTGCCACAGTTGCCTATATATCTAAATCTTTATTGAGGCATTTGATAAACCATCCAGGCTATCACATCGGAGCGGTGTACATACAATGTGGCCGCAGAGAAAGACAAAGGAGGAACGGAATACTCTCAATCAAATAGGAAAGCTGTAGAACAGATGGCAAAGCAAAGAATAGAGGCAGCAACACACATGGGGGGAGGAACAAGGAAGGAAATGGTTGGCAGGAGGGAGTCTAGGGGTCAGGGGGAGTGAGATCAAACACCAGGTGAAAAAAGTGGGTCTTCAACATTGCCTTAAAGCGGTAAAATGAGGTCTCAGTGCGCAAAGCTGATGGGAGTGAATTCCAGAGTGCAGGGGCAAAGAATAAATAGGCAGAGAGGTGGGTGAGTTCAAGGTGGGCATGGGCAGGGGAGGGAAGGAAAAGTTGATTCCCACAGGAGGCGCGGAGGGGCATGGGGAGGACTGGTGGTGAATGAGATTGGCAAGGTGGTGAGGAATGCCAGTATGGAGTACCCTGTGAGTTGTGATATCTTATGGATGAAGTGAAATTTGATGGGGAGCCAGTGGAGCTGCAGAAGGAGAGGGGTGACATGATCAGATCGAAAGGAATGAGTAATGAGGCGGGCAACAGTGTTGTGAATGAGCTGAAGGCGACAAAGCTGATATTGGGGGAGACCTGCGAAGACAACATTACAATAATCCAACCTAGAGATGACAAGGAACAACACGAGGGTAATAAGGGAAGGTTGTGAGAGGAAGGGATGGATGGCCTGGATCCTTCTCGTTTACACCAGGTTTGGAGCCACATATTAAAGTTGGTTATGTGACGCAGCATCTCTTCCCCCTTATTGTGAACAGATAGAACTGAGAATGCTATAGTGTTGACAATGGGTTTAAGTTTCCCTTCCAAAATCTGGAAATCCCTTTGTACTGTAGAGATACTGTTTCTTAGCCAGGACTTTTAAATGGAGCCCTGGCGCCATGGCATCCTGTTGCCTTGGCATCACGGCTCCATTTAAAAGCCGCGATGCCGGCCACTGCTAAAAAAGTTAATTCCCCGCAGTCCGACCCCTTATCTGGCCTCCTAAGGTCAGAATCAGGCTATGGGGAATTAACTCTGCCCCCCCCCCCCCAATCCCTTCCATGTCTCGGGCCACTTAAAAAGAAACGCCCCTGGGTGGAATAACTTCCCCGGCCATTTTGCCGGCCCTGGATATACAGGGCCGATATTAGAATCGGCCCTGTACATTCAGGACTGGCAACCGCCCACTCCCCGCCCCTGACTAACTTCCCTGCACAACTGGCGGGGAAGTTAGTTGAGGCATGCAGTTGGCACAAATAGCGTGAATGGATGTCCATCCCCGTTATTCGTGTCTCAGAATAACCCCCTTTGTTTTCCTGCTGGTTGAAGAACCTGGGAGGCATTTGACCATCTTCTGTCCCTTGGACTTTGTTCCCAAGTTAATCACTCTGATGATGGAGTCTCCAAATAATAATAGTTTCCTGTTTTGTGATTTTTTTTGTTCATATTTGGAGCATTACCTGTATATTGGGTGTTAACCTTCTCATTTAAGGCCACTTCAGTTTCCACTAATCATGCACTCTCATTTCCCTAAGGCAGAGAAAGCATTATGCAGGGATATCTCTTGATGAAAAGTGTGTCTCCATGTAACACCAGAATCCACTGTGATCCATTTGTTTCTGGGATGTTTGATTCTTTGTGGGAGTGGTGGTGAGTTGTTTTCAATTTGTATTCTAAGGGAGATGCATTTCATTGCAGCTAATTCTTCCCTTAATAAAGTCAATTCTTTATTCATAGCAGATAGCTTGAGACATATAGGGCAAGCTGTAAGGCTTCAAAAGATTCTCCGTAGTATAAAGGCACCACAGCTATTGCACTGAATACATGGCAAGTTGATTGAGAGAGTTATAAAGCAGTTGTAGCAAAAAGAGAAAGGCGGACGTTCTACTTAATTGGAGGACAGATGACTGTCTATGATATGAAGACTATATATAGGCAAGTGCACTCTGGGGTGGTTGAAGGTTAAGGGTGGGTTGGGTGGGAATTTATGTGTCCCAGGCTAATAAACCTTATATGAATCGAAGGTACACTCAAATTTCTGAGTAAAAAAGGTTAGGCAAGGAATACAGACTTGCTGGATTTTCCTAAGTTTCTAACCAAAATTTAGATTGTTTGCCACTAGTCTGTAGGTCTAGAGGTCTGTGGACAGATAGAAATTTGCAAGAAAAAACCTTCTCCTTTGCAGAAAGAACAAAAGAGGAAAAGCATTTTTCTTTTTCTTTTTTTTTGTGTGCAGTATTATTGCACTTGTGCCATGTTGGATATGTCTTTTCTGTTATTACCTGGACTGTAAGCCTCTATCATGCCACTAGTGGTATAGCAAATGGCCTAAATAAATAATGAAACGTATGCAAATTTCAGTGTACGCTCCAAAAAATGAACCTTAAGCGGGTAATGTTATAAAGGATTTTTCAAGTGCGTAGCATGCCTCTTATATACAATTATCCAACCACCCCCTCTTGCATAAAAGTCCATACGATGGCAAGGATGAACTCACTTTAACACTACATGTGTGCAGGCATGTTTGGTGGGGGGGTACCTTTTGGGTGGATTGCAGGCGGAAAAATTATGTACATGTGTTTGTTATAAAAGATGTTATAAAAGACCTGTTTCTGAGCAGGTGCAGATATACATAGGATCATTTTACCCATGATTTCTGCAGGATTTGTGCTGGTACTTGTAAAGATATGTATGCACTGTCTTTCTAAAATTGGCAGTTACTTGGCCTCCCCACCCCCCAGGTGACCTCTTAGAAAATTATCCTCCACAAACTTTCTGCATAGCTGATTATTTTTAATACATTGGCCTCACTAGGACTTCTCCCCTTTAAGACTGCCACAATAAAAATGTGATTTACTTATGCTCTATATAGCTTCCTGCCTGCTTTCTTCTATCCTGTTATTTTCCATATTTAATCCACAGTTTTTGTTCGTTTGCTGAGGGTGATAGCCTGAATCAATTGGATTTTACTGTATCTGCAACCCCCATCTTGACTTTAAATACATTTTGTGAAATTTGAGTTAGAGTTAAGCAATTACACACGTATACTGTAGAGCTGTTACAGAAAGGAAATACAACTCAATCAAGGTAATATTCAAAGACATAAAAAAAGGAAAAACATCCAATCCAGTTCAAGTCCACAACTTGGGTGGAACTAAGTCAAATAGCAAGGAAAAAAAAGAAAAACAAACTCTATTTGGGTTCTTAGAAAATAGAACCAGAAACATTCATAACCCAGGAGCAAAGACTATCTTACTGGGGGTACTTAAGGCGCGGAGACCAGTAAAGCAGGGATTTCTTAGTTGAAATAAAGCTCACCAGATAGAAGGGGTCAAAAAACACTTTACAGACTGATACTTAATAATACATTTGCACAGAAATTTTAAAATAAATGGAGCAGCCAGCTATAAACCTGCTTCTTCCTTTATTGTGTCTCCTTAGCCACATCAGGATAAATTCTAACTAAAGATTTCGACTTTAAACACTTTTAAAAGTAAGATCTGCATTTTCTACTTTAATTTTTCTCTAGAGACTGATAGATAATTATTGATTTATTTATTTGGTTTTCTATACCACAGTATTTTGAAATCAGCGAAGTTTACAGAGAACAAGAATCCACTCATTGCATAGAACAGGTATAAACCGGGACAATAGCATCAGGTATTACACTATAACAGTAAACCTTATACATTAAAACAGGGGGTGTCAACTTGGGTAGTAACAGGGTAAACTATCTACAGGCCGGTTGGTGGACCGTGAGAGGTAGGTGGGTCTGAGCTATGGCAAGTAGGTGAATCCAAGGTGAATCTATGTTATATGGTCATACGCGTCTTTATTGCTATCCTGAAGGCTGACAGGTGGGAAATGGTGCGGATTTGGGCAGGGAGGGAGTTGACTTGCCCAAAGTCACAAGGAGTAACAGTAGAAATCAAACCCTTGATCTTCTGGGTACTAGGCAGTTGCTGTAACCACTAGGCTACTCCTCAACTTCAGCATCTTTTTGTTATCTTCTAATAATATTACGAATATGGTAGCAAGGGCTGTGCAAGTATGGAAAAGGAACTAATGTCATCACTAGGCTTCCTGGAAAACCCAATAAACGTGAATTCTTGCACACAGCCAGATGGGCGGAAGAAGCCACCATGTTCCCAAGTCATATAGGGTGCATTTTTAGTTTGATACAGTCCTGTCTGGTAGATATGTATGCAAGTTGGGCATCCTCGTATGCTCTACGCCATTTTTCTGCCCTCTAATATGTGCCCCAAATAAATGCTTCTAATACCAATCATCATATTCCTTTAAACACTGGCCTCAGCATTTAAGAAATATGTATATTCCGTGTTGCTGCACATATGGAGTCTGTTCTACAAAGAAAAGTACTGACACGCCTTAACCTATTCGGGCACTTGCGCCTTCTCTAAAGCAGGTGTAAATTCCTGCACCTAGATTTAGAGAAAACATGCGTAAGTTATAATAGTCTATAACTCAAGGGCATAAACGTAGGTCTTGCCTATGCCCTGCCCAAGTTCCACCCCTCTGTACACCCTAAATTACCCTCATGGTCAGTAGTGCTGAATCTATGTGTGATATGGTGATTGCCATTGGTTATATGTGTAGGGGATAATTGTACAAGGAGCTGTGTAAAGGTATGCCTCGTCAATGCATGTAAATCACCTGTTTTCAGTGATTTACGCACATGAATGCATGTTTACATACATTCTTAAAGAATAGTGACCCTTTCAATGTGGGTGGTTTTTATGAGTGGAGCTTGGACAGCGTGCAAATTTATGTGCATAAATTTGTGATCGCATCTAATTTTGCCACGTGTATCCCGCCACTTACACCCTTATTTATAAAGTGAAGTACACAGACACTTGCCTTTATGAAGTGTGACTGGTGTGCACTAAATAACATATTGACCAGGCATAACTTTATAAAATTACCTTCATACTTTCAGCTACTTTGGGGGTAATATTAGAAATCTATGTCTGTAAGTAAACCCTGTAAAATTTCCCCAGGAGTCGTGCACGTAGAAAGTAGGTGAAAACTGTATGCACCGACTTTCACACAAGCCAGATGTAGGCATGTTTGAAGGAGGAGTCTGGGAAGTTGTGAAGCATGCAATTGTTTTGTAAAATATGTTTCTACATGCATACACTAACTTGGGCGGGTATCGTGAACCGTATAACTTGAATACAGATTTGCGGTATATCAAATAAATAACCATTACCATAAATGTAGGTGTTTGCATTGTACTAGTAATTGTTACAGGTTTTATGAGACTATTTTATAAAGATACACAGGTCCCCATGTTGTCTTTATAAAGTAGGTCCCAAAATAGGAACCTAATTAGACTTTCTATCTAGGCAACTTGTTTGAAAATTTCCCTCTGTGCATATAGAAATATAACATAGAAACATGACGGCAAATAAAGACCATACGCCTATCCAGTCTGCCCTTCGATTTGAACCACTAAGCTGCAGAATCCTTTTTCCTTTAGAGATCTTCTGTCCCATACTTTTTTGAATTCAGATACTGTCCTTGTCTCTATTATCTCTACTGGGAGACTATTCCACGCATCTACCACTCTTTCCGTAAAGAAATATTTCCACAAATTACTCCTGAGTCTATCCTCTTTCACCTTCATCCTATGAATCCTCATTGCAGATCTTTCTTTCAGTTGAAAGAGTCTCTCCTCCTGTCCAAACCATGCCCTGACAGTGATTTTTGCCTGCACTATCCATTTGCTGCTATTGAAAATCGATGGCCAGAGGAATTTTAAAGGCATCCACTGATAAACATACCTTGTAACTCCTTTTGAATATTGATCCAATACTCTCTACAAAAAGAAGGGACTGGAGAAATATGATTTAAAAATTCAGATATGTAAGTGGCTTCAATAAAGTTCCATAAAATGAAATGGTCAAATGTATTCAGTGCATTAGGAAAAATCAAAGCAAGGCCAAATTACTATCGGCATGGTTAAATGATGAGGTGAATGAGGCTATTAAAGGCAAAAGAACATCTTTTAAAAAACGGAAGCAGAGTAAAATGAAGAAAACAGGGAAGATCATAAGCACTGGCAAGTTAAATATAAAACTATCAAGACAGGCCAAAACAGAATTTGAGAAACGTATGCCACAGGGGCAAAAACTCACAGCAAAATTAGCTTAGATTTCTCAGCACCTGAGGCAAACAATGTCAGCACTAGAAAATCCTAGCTAAATCCCATAAACTACACTAACTGCCATTTAAAGTAAAAAGTGCAATCTACTTGTAATCCCCACACTCTTATACAGGTTTGGAACTGTAGACAGGTCTCTAAAAGAGCTTCACAAACTGGATGTATGAACAATAAAACTTTATAACCACGAGATAGTTTAACAGAATCGGCGTATGCCAAGAATAAAGATTCCTAGAGCCGAAGGAAGAATAGAACTTGTAGAAAAAGATTATATACTGTACAGTGAAGAGAGTTACCATCATAGGCCTCCTGGCTTACTTAACAGTATCAACAGAATCATGTGATGTGCTGAGTACAGGCGGGTGCATCTGCTTGGAGCTCATGGAAACCATCCTGTCAGTCTCCCTCCATCTGTGTGACAAAGACTGACTCATTCATAAGAAAACCCGGGCAAGACTGCGGTGGTACAAGTAGCGCCATACCTAGGCCTGTGTGAGAGGTGCGGCCGCACAGGGCACAAAAAAATAGAGGTGCATTTAGGGAGCCATCTGCCGGCCTCAGCTCTCCCCCTCACTTCCTGCCCTTGCCCCACCGCCGCTTTCCTGTTCCCTTGGCGGGGGCAAGGGCAGTGGTGGTGGTGTCAGCAGACATCCTTCAATTAAGAAAAAAGTGGGTCTTCCGACTCTGCACTTGCATGGCTGGTCTGGTCCCTCCCACCTCTGATGTGAGCATACATCGGAGGAGGGAAGAATCGACCAGCCATGCAAGCACAGAGCCGGAAAGACCAGTGGTTTTTTTTAAATTGGAGGAGGTCTGCTGACGCCCCTACCCCTGCCAAGGTAACAGGAAAATGGTGGTGGGGCAAGGGCAGTCCGTGCAGGAAGTGAAGGGGGAGCTGGCCGAGCATGAGGAGGTGGGTAAGATGGGGAGATGCTGGACATGGGAGGACAGGGGCAGAAGGGCTATGCTGGGCATGGGTGGATGGGGCAAATGACAGTCATAAGAACATAGGATATGCCATACTGGATCAGACCAAGGTCCATCAAGCCCAGTATCCTCTTTCTAACAGTGGCCAATCTAACAGTTTCCCCAGAAGACACAGATTCCACAATGCTTGTATTGGGTCAAGCAGTGGATTTACCGGGTTCCCTTTAATAATGGTTTATGGACCTTTCCTCCAGGAACTTGTCCAAACTTTTTTAAACCCAGCTACACTAATACTTTTTACTACATTTTCTGTTAATGAATTCCAGAGTTTGATTACGCATCTGATGCCATTTGTGTGGGGCACCAGTTTTGCAAGTCAGACAGGGCTCATTTATGGCTTGGCATGGCTCTGGATTACAAGGAAAGGTTTTTACAGAGACAGAGTGTGGAGATATCTGCTAAAATGCAAATAAAAGATAAGAACAGTGAAGGCAAGGAGACAAAAAGATGGTGGAGCTGGTTGGTGTTGTACCAGGATTTAGAGAGGCCCAGATCACAAACCTTACGAATTCTGTGGTGACAGCCTTGAAAAATAACTTTGACCAACTGTCAATTCAATGCAAAGCATTTTTGAAACATTCACAGACGTTACTTCCCAAGTGGCAGAAGTAGAGCATTAGATCTCCGACTCGGAAGATACACTGACGGTGCAGGCCCAATTGAAAGCCTTTCAGTAGAAAACCAAACAATTTGTAAACAAATGGAACAATTTAGAAAATAGATCAGGAAGAAAAAATCTGAGTTTTCTGAACTTGCTGGAATGTTTATCTGTTGCCAAACCTATCGGATTTTTGAAGACCTAGCTTATGACAGTGTTACATAGTAACACAGTAAATGACGGCAGATAAAGACTAGTATGGTCCATCTAGTCTGCCTAGTAAGATGGCAAGAGTAGATGCAGGTCACCCTTCCCATGTCTTAGTTTAGGGGTGAACCCACCGCTCCATGTAGGACACCCCTGTTTGTTGAGAAATTAGATAGTTACGTTTACTTTGATTTTATCCTATTGCTGTAAAGGGATCCACTGTGTCTGTCCCATGTCATTTTGAATTCTGTCACTGTATTTGCCCCCACCACTTCCATCGGGACAGTATTCCAAGCATCCACCACCCTTTCAGTGAAAAAGTATTTCCTGACATTGCCTTTCAATTTACCCCCTTGCAGCTTCTTGTTATGTCATCTAGTTTGACAGCTTCCCCGCCTTTGAAAGAGGTTTGTTTGTTCATTAATACTCTTTAAGTACATATTTAAAGGTCTGAATCATATCTCCCCTATCCCTCCTCTCCTCCAGAGTGTACATATTTGGGTCTTCAAGTCTATTCTCATAAGGCTTCTGATGCAGGCTCCAAATCATTTTAGTCATCTTCCTCTGAACCATTTCCAGTCTTTTTACATCCTTTGCAAGATATGGTCTCCAAAACTGAACACAATATTCCAATTGAGGCCTCACCAGTGACTTACACAGTGGCATTAGTACCTCTTCCTTTCTGTGGGTAATTCCTCTTTGTATGCAACCAAACATTCTCCTGGCTTTTGCCACTGCCTTGTCGCACTATTTTGCCACTTTGAGACCCTCAGAAGTAATCACACCAAGGTTCTTCTCCTGGTCCATGCACACCAACCTTTCGCCCTCTGTCGCGTACATTTCCCTTGGATTTCTGCTTCCCAAGTGTATGACACGGCACTTCTTCACATTAAATCTTAACTGCCAAGCATTAGACCATTCTTCCAGCATTTGTAGATCTTTCCTCATGTTATCCACTCTCTCAGGGGAGTCCACCCTTTTGCAAATTTTCGTGTCATCTGCAAAAAGACAGACTTTTCCATTCAGTCCTTCAGCAATATTAATCAAATACATTGAACAGTGCCGGGCCGAGGACCAAATCCTGGGGCACCCTGCTAATCACCCTCCTTTCATCCGAGTGAGCTCCATTTACCATCACCTTCTGTCGTCTGTCAGTCAAACAATTTCTGATCCAGTTCACTACCTTGGGACCCATCCCCAAACTACTGAGTTTATTGATAAGCCTCATATGAGGAACAGTATCAAAGGCTTTGCTGAAATCCAGGTAGATGACATCCATCGCATGCCCCCTGATCTAGTTCTCTGGTTACCCAGTCAAAAAACTCAATCAGATTTGTTTGGCAAGTTCGTCCTTTGGTAAAACCATGTTGCCTTGGATCATGCAACCTGTTGGTTTTGAGAAAGTCTGTTATTCGCTCTTTCAGGAGCGCCTCCATTACTTTTCCTGCCACCGAGGTAAGGCTCACCGGCCTGTAGTTTGTCACTTCTTCCCTGTCACCACTTTTGTGAAGAGGTACCACATCAGCCCTTCTCCAGTCCTGAGGAACTTCTCCTGTCTCCATGGATCTGTTGAAAACATCCTTTAACGGTCCTGCAAGAACCTCTCTGAGCTCTTTCAGTATCCTGGGATGTATCCCATCCGGTCCCATGGCCTTGCCCACTTTCAGTTTTGCAAGTTGTTCTAAAACATCATCTTCTGTAAATGGTGTGGTATCTACTTCATTCCCATTTTTATATTTGGGAGTCACAGGTGGTCCTTCTCCAGGATTTTCTTTAGTAAAAACAGAGCAGAAGTATTTGTTTAGCAATTTTGCTTTTTCAATGTCAGTTCCCACGAGTCCGTTCCCAGCACTAGGCCGCTTCAGCATGGAATGTGCACATAGACTCCGACCTCAGAAACTAGCAGATCCGAGGCCACATATAGTTATTACAAAAAATGTTAAACTATGCGCATAAGGTGACCTTCTTTGGGCCTATCGTAAAGCTGGGAACCTCCACCATAAGAAGAATCGAGTGTGGATCCTGAGAGTGGCAGCAGACTGGATGGCTGACATTTATATGTTACCTTTATTGGTGTGGCTTCTAAGACTCAGTGGGGTAAGGAACAGAACTGAGATCTGAGGTATTTGACGAAAAATGAAAGAAGTGGTTAGAATATAGCTTGCTGCTGTTTTACAGGGACCCCCATCCCTCCAGCAACAATGTTGAAGTCTTTAAGGTTGATATCTCCTCTTCTTGTACCAAGTCCAAGCAAAAGGGCTGAGGCATGAAGCAGGGATATAGATACAGAGATTCTAACAGATCTTGTATTGAAGAGGCTAGTAGAAATTATTGCATAATCATGGCACGAACAAGTTAAACTTTAACTGTGGGCCTGTGTCTCCCCTAGACAGGCATGGTGGGCTAAGAGAGCGAGAGACATTAACTGAAATGCAATGTGGAAAAATGCAATGCTGGAGCATTTAGTCTGGTACTGTCCTGCAATTCAGAGATTATGGGGGCATGTGACTTGCTTCCTAATAGCTGTTTTACAGTACCCATTCCACTGAATGTTAAAGGAATTTTGTTTGATGAGTTTCCTGCACTACCTGGCCTCCAGGAAGACAATAAAATGTATTTAGCCAAAGCTTTGTTACTAGCTAGGAAATTTACAGTATATTAATCAACTGGCATAAAGTAATACCAACAAATTTGGCACAGTGCCAAAATGTATTGCGTATACTGCTAGTAAGGAAATGTTGGTCAGTAAGGTGAGAGTTCAGGAATGGGTGGCATCACTTTATGGTCATCTGGGAACTTCATTGGACTCACGTGACTCAAAGCTTGTAGCTGCCTACTGAACGTTTGACTGTATGAATATGATATATCTATGCTGTAGCAAATGAGTCAGTCTGGTTGTAGGAGGGGGATAGGTGATGATATTACTTAGGCTGGTTATCTTGTCCAGGGATGGTATAAGAGCATCCATCAGTTCTGAAGTTTTGTTCAGTAAAAGAAGGACAGAGGGAGGGGGAAGATGGGTATGCCATATACCAGAAGGATGCCGATAATGTCGTGTGGATGTATAGTAAAAAGTGAAGATTGTGCTTCATGTGCCCTTTTGTTCTGGAGATATTGCAAGTTGGATGATAAATAACGAGAATTTTAAAAAACAGCATCGACAGACCCGAATGCACAAAAAATGTGGAAGTAGAAAAGTAGGTGTCCAGAATTCATTTCCATCATTAAACTTGGACAGGCCTTCTGATGAAGAGAAGGAATGAGCAATAATCTACTAGTACACACAAGAAAGGAAGTAAAAGAATTTGCAAATCAAGAGAAACAAAAGCTTCTTTAGAGAATTAGATCTGTAGACAAGAAGAAACAAATGGCAAATGCATTAATAGTGGGCAATATAATGTGTCAGTCTAAGAACTAAATGTGGACCAAACCTGGATCCATGAATGGTTAATGAGAGGTGAACTGAAAGTGAAGGATGAGAGACTGATAGTTGCAGTCCAGGACAGTAGATTATGGATGAGATCTTACACAGCAAGTGTAGAAAAAAACAGACATATGTAGATTCTGCAAGAAAGAGCTAGAGAGAGCTGAAGATAGTGACTCATCTCATAGCTGTCTGCAAAAATCTGCTAGCAGAAAATGTCAATAGCTTTTTAAAATCACTGCTCTTGAAAGCCAAGAACCCTTTTACCTCCCGATAGCCCTCTTACAGCCCCACGGCTAAATCACCCAAGCCCTTTTCTCAACAGGCAGAGCCACCACAAGGCAAGCCAATCCCTCCAACAGGCAAGACCCCCATCCCCAATCCCATCCCCAGCTCCTAAAATGGGGTCTCCTTGGTGAAATTAAAAATTTGTGAAATAAGAGGAGGCATTTCCTATCGTGCATTGTGAAGTGGTTGAAAAATAGGAAAGGGAGTCTAGGATTAAATGGTCAGTTTTCCCAGGATGAAGGGTAAATAGTAGCATCCTCTGTGGATCTGTGCTAGGACTGCTGCTATATAAAATGATTATAAATGATCTGGAAAAAAGAGCAACAAGGGAAGTGATTAAATTTGCAGTTGACAGAATTATTCAGAGTTGTTAAATCACAAACAGATTGCGAGGAATTGCAGGAGGACACATGAGACTGGATGACTGGGTGCTGAAAATGCTAGATTAAATTTAATATGGACAAGTAAAAAATAAATCCGATGTGCAGTATATAGGAAAATATAAACCTAAGTACAGATACACAATGCTTCATTCCATATTAGAAAAAGAGAAAGATGACAGCAGAAAAAGACCACATGGCCTATCTAGTCTGCCCTTCCATATCAACCACTACAACTGTCCCCTTTTCCCCTTTAGAGATCCTCTGTGTTTGTCCCATGTTTTCCTGAATTCAGATTCTGTCCTCATCTCTACCACCTTCACTGGGAGACTATTCCACACATCTACCATCTTTCCGTAAAGAAATATTTCCCCATATTACTCCTGAGTCTATCCCCTTTTCACCCTCATCCTTTGTCCCCTCATTGCAGAGCTTTTATTCAATTGAAAGAGGCTCTCTTCTTGTGAATGTATGCCATAGTGGTATTTAAACATCTCTATCATATCTCCTCTATCCTGCCTTTCCTCTAAAGTATACATACATATTGACATCTTTAAGACTGTCCCCATATGGTGCAAATCTTACTGGTGCAAATCTTACCTAGATGAGCGCTGGCAACAGGTCCGTACAGGCAACATTACATCCGAACCCTTCAAACAGAAACAGGGAGTACCTCAAGGCTCATCTCTATCTGCGTTGCTTTTTAATATATACATGCAGCCAATCTGCCAAATCACCAAAGACTTCGATATATCCTGCCTATTATACGCGGATGACGTACTAATATTCACACAGATCAATATCTCAAATCCTGACTACTCTCCACTAATCAACTGTTTCAACACAATAACCGACTGGCTTCTCAATCAGAACATGAGAATAAATTTCAAGAAAACCGAAGTACTCATAGCCACAAGAAACAAGCAATTTGCTCCGCCAACCACCCTCACAGTAAGAGATGCAGAACTCCCAATCAAGACCTCCATAAAGTACCTCGGTGTGATACTCGATCAACAACTCAATCTTAAAGAACACATAAAGAAAACAGTAAGGTCAATTTACTACAAACTAAAAACACTGCGCCACCTGAAACCAATGATGGAGACCAAGGACTTCCGTACAGTCTTCCAAGCAATAGTCACACCACATTTTGACTATGCGAATATCATCCTTCATGGCCTCCCCAAGAATACTCTAAATCCACTTCAACTGGCGATGAACGCGGCAGCCCGCATCTTATTTATTTATTTTATTTATTTACAGTCTCTTATATACCGCACTATTCATCATCAGCGCGGTTTACATGGAACAAAATGCTCAGTACATTTAACACGTATGAGTTTACAGGTAACAGGGTATAAACAACTTGGATAACCGGGGTAACTATTTACAAAACATACTACATGGAATCATATACACATGGAGCTTCTATAAGGGATCATATAACACCAATTCTGATCGATCTGCACTGGCTCCCGATAAACTGCAGAATAACATACAAAACCCTCCTCATCACATTCAAAGCTATTAATAAATTATCTCCTGCATCGATCTCAAACCTCATCACCCTCACACCAAACAACAGACCCAGGAGACTAGTAGCAGAAAACACACTAGTTACTCCCAGCATCTCCACAAAATGGACACAACAAACTACTAACAGAGCTTTTGTGTCCTATGCTCCCAAATGCTGGAACAAACTACCTCCAAATATCAGATCAATCAGGGATATCACCCAATTTAGAAAGTCCATCAAGCACTACTTATTCACTCTGCACTTCAGGCTACCATACACCCAATAGAACCGGCCCCCACCTCACTCAGATAACTCCTACACATAACAACAACCCAGAACAAAAAATCAAAACGTAATAACACTGTATTCTTGTCAAACTCAAATTTTGATGTAACCTATCTAATGTATATATAATTATGTATAATTATGTAGATAGTTATCCCCAGTTTACACCCAGTTTATCCTCCCTGTTATCTGTAAACCTAGATCAGTCATGTATTGACAGGTATGTTGTTGTTCAATGTAAACCGCACTGATGATGAATAGTGCGGTATATAAAAAATGTTAAATAAATAAAATAAATAAATAAATATGGTTTATAATGAAGCGCACTGACCATTTTGGTAGCCACCCTCTGCACCAACTCCATCCTGTTTATATCCTTTTAAAGCTGTGGTCTCCAGAATTGCCCACAAAACTTCAAACGTCTCACCAAAAACTTAAACAGGGTCACCATCATCTCCTTCTTCCTGATGGTCATTCCTCTCCCTATACACTCAAGCATCTTTCAGCCTTTTATCATCACCTTTTCTGCCTGTTTAGCTACCTTAAGAACATCAGAAACAATCATGCCCAGGTTCTGCTCTTCTTTCATGGACAGAAGTACTCCACCCCTTAAACTGTATCGCTCTCTTAGAATTTTGCAGCCCAAATGCATGACCTTGCATTTTTTAACACTAAATCTCAGCTGCCAAATTCTCGATCATTCTTCAAGCTTAGTTAGATCCCTCATCGTATTATCTACTCCTTCCTGGGTATCTACTCTATTGCAGATTTTGTTAACATCAACAAAGAGGAAAACCTGACCAGACAGCCCTTCTGCAATATCATTAACAAAAATGCTAAAAAAGAATTAGACCAAGGATAGATCCATGCAGCACACAGGCTGTACCAGTCAGCATCTGGGACATTGAAATCATCTATCAGTAGCACTCTTCTGTTAAATCTATGTCCACTTCTTCTGCCTGTGAAGGAGATTTGTATATCACACTAATGCAAATTGATTTTCTGTTCCCTCATAAGAATATACAATATATCATACTGGGTCAGACCAAGGATCCATCAAGCCCAATATTCTGTTTCCAACAGTGGCCAATCCAGATTAGAAGTACCTGTCAGGTTTCCAAAAGATATGCAGATTCTATGCCGCTTCTCCACTGGGTAGGCAGTGGATTTTCCTAATTCTCTCTAATAATGGTTTATGGACTTTTCCTCCAGGAACTGGATCAAAACTCTTTTAAAGCCAGCTACACTAATAGTTTTTACTACATCCTTCGGTAATGAATTTCAGATTTTTATTACGCTTTGAGTGAAAAATATTTTCTCCGATTAGTCTTAAATGTGCTACATTGTAACTTCATTGCATGTCCCCTAGCCTTTCTACTTTTTGAAGGAGTAAACAACCAATCTACATTTACGCATTCTACTCCATTCATTATTTTATAGACCTCTATCATATCTCCCCTCAAGTTGAAGAGCCTTAACCTTTTAAGCCTTTCCACATAGGGATATCCTTCTAATCCCCTTCCCATTTTTGTTACTCTTCTCTGTACCTTTTCTTATACTGCTACAAAAACTGTGTGGGTCTTCTCTTTTTGGATTGCAGGCCCATTGGGATAATTTGTATTTAGTTCATGCCTTTCCAGTACTATTTCAGGGTGAGTTACAATCAGATACAGTAGGCATTTCCTCTGTCCCTGGGGTGCTTACACTCTGTTTGAACCATATGCAATGGATGGTTAAATGATTTGCCCAAGGCCACAGGTGTGTTAGTGGGATTTGAATGCTGTTTTTTATGATCCCAGGTTGTGGCCCTAACCACTAGACTACTCCTTCACTCCTTTTTCTTGCTTAATCCATTGTCTCCTCACTCACTTTTACGTCCTGTAATTCTATTGCTTTAATATTATTTTTTACATATAGTGCCACTCCTCCTCCCCTTCTTCCTACCTTGTCCTTCCTGAATAAAGTATAGCTCAGTATAATTACATCCCAGTAGGGCTGTGCGACTTGCACAAGGGGCGCATGCTTCCCCCCCCCTCCCCCCGCACTTCCATCCAGCCACTTTCTGGACAGCCGCGGGAGAGAAGAGGCATGCCCAATGTGCAAGTCACCAGCACGCTAAGCAGATCTGTCCATCCCTGCTCTGACATCATATCTGAGGAGGGAGGGACCAGACTTGCTTAGCGTGCCACAAGAAGGCTTAAGGGGCGCATTTCAGCTGTCTGCCGTTGCCTGCTGCTGCTGAGAGAAGAAAAAGTGGCAGCGGCGGCAGGCAACGGCAGACAACTGAAATGCGCCCCTTAAGCCTTTGCGCCCTGTGCTGCCGCACCGCTCGCACAGGGCTAGGTACATTCCTGCATCCCAGTCATGGATGTCCATGAACCACGTTTCCGTAGCTGACAAGTAAGCCTCTTCCATTAAAGCCTCAACATCTGAGATGTTATTTCCAATACCATGCGCATTTATGAACACCATTTATTTTATTTTATTTATTTATTTTATTTTATTTATAGTTTTTCTATACCGCGCTATTTTCCATCAGCGCGGTTCACAGGCAACAAACTCGCACAGCAGGAAAAGCCATACTGCGTTTTACATTGAACAGGGAATTGCACACATTTTACATTGAACAGGTATTGAACATGGAACACAGGCTAACAATATACATCATGGAACTATATACAATATGGGATTATATACAGGTTGATAACAGTAGTAAGATATCAACTAGGCATTTTCAACGTAAACATGGCTTGAGGGGTACTGTCGTATTTTAGCATGTTAAGGCTAATTTGCTGGGGGCACAGGAGTGATATTAAGGAAGAGGGGATAAAGGAGGAGTGAACAGTGGTTGGTTATGTGATTTCTTCAGAGTTGAGGAAGTGCTGAAGAAAGAGGTGATGTTTCAGCTCCTTCCTGAACTGAGAGAGGCTGTTTATAGCTCGGATGTTTGCTGGAAGCGCGTTCCAGCAATGGGGGGCATAAAGTGCAAAGGCTCGGTTTCCTGTAGCCTTATTACATTTGGTGAATGCTTTTGGGAGGCATAAGGTGTTGGCAGCAGCAGCTCTTCTCAGTCTAGCGGGGGGGATGGGCCGGATAAGTTCGGAGAGGGAGCTAGATGTGCAGTTGCTAATGGCTTTGAATGTCATTGTCAGTATTTTAAAAGTGATTCTGCTGTGAACAGGGAGCCAGTGTAGATCTTTTAGGATAGGGGTAATATGGTCTCTTCTGGATGCTCCGTAAAGGGTCCTTGCTGCAGTGTTCATTGCTATCTGCAATGGGAGGAGTGCACTCTTTGGTAGACCATGCAGAATGGAATTGGCATAGTCAAAGTGAGGCATCAGATATTTCACATTTTCCAGATATTGCTCCTTTTACCCATTTCTACTGAGGTATTTAGTGTTTTACTTACCCGAGGGTTTTCACTTACCTGGGGGCTTTCTTTACTTATTCCCAGTGAATGTAGTTTAAAGCCCTCTTCAGTAGCTTAACCAGTCTGCTGCAGAAGACACTTTGACCCTTCTTGGATAGTTGGATGCCATCTCTGCTCTGCAGCCCCTGGAAAATCATCCCATGGTCCAGGAAACCAAAACATACTCAATAATACCATCCACACAGCCATGCATTCATCTCCAGGATGCAAGCTTCTCTGCCTCAACCTTTACTTTCAGTAAGGAAGATTGAAGAGGACACCACCTGAACACCTATCTGCTTCATCCTCTGTTCCAGAACCATGAAGTCACTCATGATACTCTCGGAGGGATACCTAGCAATATCATCTGTGCCGACATGGATGAGCAGTATTGGATAATAGTCAGTAGGCTTGAAAAGTCTCAGCAAACTCTCTGTAACATCTTGTATTTTGGCACCTAACAGATAGCACATCTCCCTGGACATCAAGTCTGGTCAGCAGATGGATGCTTCAGTACCTCTCAGAAGAGAGTCACTAACTACCACTACCTTTTACTTCCTTGTGATCACTGATTCTGCAACTTTGGGATGCTTGAGCTCTTGTTCTTCCCTTTCCTGGAATGCTTTCACCTTCTCTACTCTACGTCAGCGGCAGAATCAGCGTCCCTGCGTCCCCCCGCCCTTCCCGCTTCCACGGAAGAGCCTTGCCAGTGCCCCGGCTCACCTTTGCAGAACCGCGGGAAGGAAAAGCATTTCTCTTCTTTCCTGTGGCTCTGTTAAAGTTGAACCTGCCTATATTACCCTCAGCGTTGGCGGGCTCAACTTTAACAGAGCCGCAGGAAAGAAGAGAAATGGTTTTCCTTCCTGTGGCTCTGCAAAGGTGAGCCGGGGCGCCGATTAGGAAATGCAGGGCTCTTTCATGGAGGGGGGGGGGGGCTTGGACTGGAATGAGCTAATGAGCTGAGCAGGACAGGGCTGGGGGGTTAGCTCCAGAAATGGTCGGATGGGGGGGGGGGGGGTAGGACCAGTAATGGGCTGAACAGGGGGGTTAGGATTGGTAGTGGGTTGATGAAAAGGCTAGCACTCACAATGGGCTGATGGGGGGGGGATAGAACTGGAAATGGCTAGGACTGGAAATGGGCTGATTAGGGGGCTTAGGACGGAATGGGCTGATCGGGGGAGTTAGGACTGGAAATGGGTAGACTGGGGGGCCTAGGACTGGAAATGAGCTAATCGGGGGAGTTAGGGCTGGAAATGGGTAGACTGGGGGAGGGGGCTAGGACTGGAAATGGGCTTATTGGGGGGTTAGTACTGGTAATGGGCTGATGGGGGGCTAGCACTAGAAATGAGCTAGGACTGGTTATGGGCTGATGGGAAAGCTAGGACTGGAGTGGGCTGATAAGGGAGATAGAACTGGAAATAGGCTGGGATTGGAAATGGGCCGATGGGGGGAAGAGAGAGCTGCTAGCACTAGAAGAAGACTGTGGGCTAGAACTGGAAGTAGGCTGATGGGGGGAGGGGAGGAGGAGCTACTGGCCCTGAAAGAAAACTGGGGGCTAGGGCTACAAATGGGCTGATGCAGGGGGATGGGAGAATGGGACTGAAAGGAAACAAATGCTGAGATGGTCTGCCAAGGGAAGGAGGGGGCAGGAAAGGAACTGACACTGGGGGGAGGGCAGGAAGGAAGCTGACACAGGGGGAAGTAGGGGTAGGAAGGGAACTGACACAGGGGGTAGGAGGGGGCTGGAAGGGAACTGACACCTGGAAGTGGTACTGAAGGGGGACTGAAGGGAGCTGATACTTGGGGATGGGACTGGTAGATGGCTGGGTAATGGGGAGGAAGCTGGAAGGGAGCTGACATGTGGGGATGGCACTGGAAGGGGGATGGACAGAGGGCAGAAAAAATAATTCTATTTCATTTTAGTGATTGGACTTTGTGCTATCTTTATATTTTACACAGTATGGGGGAACTGCATATCTTATTTATCGGATGTTGCACTGCATGCGGAATCTGGCATCTTAGGGTTTCAGTTTAAACTTTGTCTTCATATTTTTATTTTTACTTTAGATTGTAAGTCACTTATTCTGTACTTGATGAGGGTCTGTGTTCTGAGTGTGTGACTGAGCCCAGGTGTTCTGTTAACAAAGAATTTGTACATAAAGATCTATACTCTACTGTAGTAATGTTCAGCTTTTCAAATAGCTATATGGATGTTCCAGGGCCCACTGTAGAATTTACAGTGATGATTTTTTTGGATGAGCTCCTTATGTGAGTTTTGGAAGTTGATGCTGATATGATATGGTATGGAATTGTAGATTTGCTCTATAGATACTCAGTGACTTTGTTGTAGGGTTTTGTATTAGCTCACAATATGCCTGGTACTGGGGAATGTTTGTTGTCGTTGATGTTGTTGTTAGTGAGATGATCAGAATCAGATTTTCTTTTTAAGATATTGAGTTCTGTGGGTGAACATCCTGGTTCTGCTCTGCACCCGCTGTTGAAGGGGGTTCTGTGGATGCAAAATATATGTTCAAAAAGAAAAAGCAAGAACCATAATGTGGTTTATAACAACAAAATAAAAATGAGTTATAGTTTAGTTTTATAAACTGTACTGTGGTTCTCGCTCTCTTTTAGTTCCTTGGTGTACAAACATCTTGCATTTCCTCCATATAATCTAATTGGCTTTTTGGTTTGGTTCAGTCATGATTGGAGTTTTGAGAAAGCCCCGCCCACTATATGGGGGCAAGGGGGCACCATCTCCTCCTTCGCCTCGGGCAGCAGATTGCCTTGAGCCGCCCCTGCTCATGCCCAACTCTCCATTCTGTAGCATCCCATCTTTACCTCTGTTGGAGAGCTGAGATGCTTCAAGAAGCATCTCATCAATGTACTTCTCGCTGTCTGAGACGCTTCGCAGCCTCGCCTCCTCTCTGAGCTCCTCTACGTGTTTCATGAGGGATTCAGCTTGCAGTCATCTTGCACATAGAACCAACCCCTCAACTGGCATTTGGATCTCTTTCTGTACAAAGGCAGAAGCTAAAATGGGGGCAACAACTTTGGCAATATGATTTCTTCTAGCCATGGTTCAGTTGGTGGAGCTTTGGTACCTGTTGAAGTAAACAAGAGACCTACCAAAGTCCCTAACTTTTCCTCAGCTGTCCTTTAATAGAAAAAGCAGCTAACCTCTTTTATGTGTGCTCTAACAGCGCTATTCTATCTCCCTGTATCTAGCCCTGCTTCCTTGCTAAACAGTTATTACTTTATACTAGTAAATTTTGAGCTTATGTTTCTGATGTATATAAATTAATGTGTTGCCTTTGTAAAATTACCTAATCAAAGCTCCTTCAAGAACAGCAAATTGCTTACTTTTAGTAGATATCCAAATGTGGAACTATTTGCTTCCAAGTTTTCCCTACCAAGCAATAAAAATCTGTCATCTTTTGTCAACAAGCTAATTGGGGAGTTGCCCTATATAGCAAGATTGCTTACATGGGATGAGTGGGAAGGGAGGGTTCTAATACCTAAGGATTTCAGTAACTTCAAAGAGCTTGCCTACCTCTTTGAACTTGAGGTCTAGAGTAGAAGAAAACTAGCAGCAGAAAAAATGCTTTGCTCAAGAACACAAAAAATTCCCCTTTTGCAATACAGCTACATCTTATTAGACAATGCAGCAGAAAAATAGTTAGCTATTAAAAATGCCCCCCGCCCCAAAAAAGAAAAAACTTTAAGTCCTCTCAGGCAGTGTTACCTTGCTTGCTTTTAGGAATGGCAGTACTTGCAAAGTAATGTTGATCTTTATACAGTATTCAACTCTTCTATGCAACTTGAGTTAGACCACTAACACCTAAGGAGCTCAGGGACTTCAAAGATGTTGCCTACTTCTTTGAACTTGAAGGCTAGAGGAGAAGACAAAGAACTCTAGTAGCAGAAATTAGCTTTGCCTAGTCCCGCCTACCCGGAAGTGACGCTGCCGCTTGATGACTGAGTTTCCTCTGTGCCATTACCCTACATAAAGCTGCTACCTGCGGTGTAACTCAACACGGCGGCCCGCGCCCAAGGAGCGGGTCATGCTCCTTGGCGAGCTCCTTGGGGCGACTCCGGGGGATGGCCTAGGATTCTCCATCTCCTTACCTTCCTCTGGCCTGTTGTGCCCCTTCTGTTATCTGGTTGCTCGCAGAGCATCCCAAGGTAGGATCTCCTTGGCTCCTCTGGTTCTGTCCTGGTTACTGTTTGCCTCTTTCTCATTGTTCCTGCCTATGGCTTCCATACCAGTGCATTGGGGCTGGCCCTTCAATACCCCCTGCTCTCTCTTACCTGTCTCGGGCCCCTGTCAATCTGCTGCCCTGCCTTCCCCACCTGCCTGGGCCAGCCTCTCCTCCTCATGGCCCTCGGGCCCCTTCCGCTCTCCTCTCCCTTGTCCTGTCCCTGGATCTTCTCACCTGCCACTCAGTGTGGTCTAAGACCTTACTTGTCCGTGACCCAACCCTTGATCTCTCTCTGCATATTCTCTCCTTAACCGAAATCTGGCTCTGGAATGGGGAGGATCTGCTCCTCACACCGTGCCTTCCTCCTGGTTACTCTGTCTCCTCCACCCCTCGGATAGGGCTTGCAGGTGGTGGGGGTCAGAGCTCCGTATTGCTCCTCTCTCGGTCTCCAACCCATTCCCTCCCCAGCATTGCATTACCAGGAGGCTCTCCTTCTCCACCTGGCCTCTACTCCCCCACTATACTTCCTTATGGTCTATGTTCCTCTCTCTCTTCCTACTCAAGCTTGGGACAACCTTCTGTTGACTGTCTCAGAGGTTGCCCTAGCCTATCCACATTTTCTTCTTCTTGGGGACTTTAATCTCCACCTTGTACCTCCCCTTCACACCGCGATAAGGCCTTCTGCTCACTCTTGGATGATCTTTCTCTCCTCCAGCATGTCCCTTTTTCTACTCACTCCGCTGGCCATACCCTGGATCTCCTTATTTCCCCTGCTTCCTCCTCCGTAGTTCTCTCAGTCTTGTCACCTCATGTGTCGCCTTGGTCAGACCACTTCTGTGTCTCTTTTTCACTACAGTTGCCTCCACCTCCTGGTATTCAGTCTTCTCCCTCGCAGCCCCTTCATTGTCGCAGGCGCATCACTCCAGGTAGCCTGCAGAATTACCCATCTGGCGATCAGCTCCTTCTCCCTGATTTTTCTTCCTTTTCTCCTGTTTCTCAGGCCCACACCTGGGACTCTGTCCTTTCTACTGCCTTTGACCTTCTGGCTCCTCCTATTCCTATCCCATCTGCTTCCCCTCCCACTCACCATCCTTGGTTCACACCAGGGCTCCATGTCCAGCACTCCCAACTGCGTCACGCACTGTGTCTCTAGCATAACTATTCCTCCCCTGATACCTTATCCGCTTACCGCCAGTGTCATAGGGAATATCAGGAATTAATACGCTCTACGAAGAGGGAATATTATACTAATCTTATCCACAACTCCTCTAACTCCACTGGCCAATTGTATTCTGTTCTCCATTCTCTCTATTCCCTTACTACCACCCGTCCTGTGCCCCCCCCCAACCCGGACCCAGTTGACTTGGCCAACTTCTTTTCTGATAAGGTTCTCTCCTTCTGCGCCTCCTTTACCTCTTGTCCTCCCCCCTTTCTCCACTTCTGTCTCCTACCCTCCCGTCCCCCTCCTCATCCCTCCTTCCTACTCATGCCTGGTCCTCCTTTGAGCCTCTAATATTGCCGGAACTTTTGGGCATCATTTCCTCTGCCCGCAAAACCTGGTGCTGTCTAGACCCTATCCCTTCCAAATGGCTGCAAGAACCCTCCCTATGTCTCCTTCCCTCAGTTCTTATTATGTTGAACTCCTCTTTGTCCACTGGTTGTTTTCCCTCTTCCTGGAAGCACGCTCTTGTTTGTCCCCTCCTTAAGAAGCCTTCTCTTGATCCTACTGTTCTCTCTAGCTGGCGTCCGGTCTCAAATCTTCTGTTCCTTTCTAAAAGCCACTTAACCCTCCATAGCCCATGTTCCCTGTAAAATAGTTATCTCCAATTTATAATGCCCTGTTCAATGTAATTTCAGTTTGTTCAATGTAAACCGCACTGATGCAGAATAGCGCGGTATATAAGAGAATGTAAATAAATAAATAAATAAAATAAAATCCTTGAACATTTCATCTTCAATCAACTCTCTGCCCACCTTATGTCTACTAATGCACTTCACCCCCGTCAATCCGGCTTCTGCCCTGGGCACGGCACTGAAATTATCCTCCTTTTTCTTCTTAACGAGTTGCATGTTGCAAACAACCGGGGTGATATTACTCTTCTTGTTTCTCTGGATCTTTCTGCAGCTTTCAACCTTGTTGACCACAGTACTCTCCTTTGTCGTCTTGCTGACTTTGGGGTCTCTGGTGTTCCTTGGCTCTGGTTTTGCTCTTTTCTCTGGGCTCACACCTTTTCTGCCGTGTCCCTTTCTTCCACTTCACCCCCTGTGGTGCCCCTTGGGGCTCTGTCTTGTCTTCGCTCCTCTTCAATGTGTTTCTGACACCTCTCGCCATTCTTATACAGCAGGCTGGTATCTCCACATATTATTATGTGGACGATATCATTCTCCTCTACCGCACCACTCCGACTGCTCCTGATATTACACCCCTCAACACTTTTCTGTCCTCTATCTCTGACTGGATGTCTGCCAACTTTCTTCAGTTGAATCCCCTCAAGTCCACTGCCACTTCAATTACTTTTGGGTCCCCATCCCCGTCTCTGGCCCCCTCACTTGCTTCCACCGCCATTTCCTTGGTGTCCTTGTTCCTTTACCTTGGTGTTGTTCTTGACTCCTCCCTCTCCTTTTCAGATCGTATCTCATCTGTTTCTTGTTGTGGCTTCTTTTGCCTCCATCAGTTGCGTGCGGTCCGTCCCTTCCTCACATCACCCTCCTTAACCACTCTCCTTTTGTCTCTTGTTGTTTCCCGTATTGATTATTGTAATGTCTCCCTTGCTGATCTTCCCCTTTCCCAACTCCATCGTCTGCAGCTCCATCAGAACACTGCCGCTCACATTCTCACCTCCTTCTCCCGTTATGAGCACGTCACACCCATCCTGGTTAGTCTGCATTGGTTACAAGTTCGTTTCAGGGTTCAATATAAAATTCTCATCCTCACATACTATATTCACTCCTCCTCACCTCAGTACTTGACTGATCTCCTATAGTTCAATATCCCCCCTCGTTTGCTATGCTCTGTCCATAATTACCGGCTGGTGCTTCCCCATCCCTCACAGGCACACCTTGAGCGCATTCATTCCTCTGCTTTTTTTCTTCCTGGCCCCCTCCCTCTGGAACTCTCTTCCCCTAAACCTTCGGTCTGAGTCCTCTTTCCTCCGTTTCAAGACTGCCTTGAAAACAGACCTGTTTCAGTGTGCTTTCAATCTCCCTCTCCTCCCTCTCTAGAGTTCCCTGCTCCTTCTCTTCTCTCTTGCTCTGCTGTCCATCCTTTCTGTCCTGTCGATTATTGGCATTAATTTCTTCATTTCCGCAGCAGTCTTTTTTGTATTGTACACCGCTTTTTGTCTTCTGATGTAAGCAATATAACAAATTCCGAAATAATAAATAATAATAAAAACACAAAAATTCCCCCTTTTGCAATATAACTACAACTTACTAGGTAGTGCAGCAGAAAAAAATAGCTATTAAAAATTAAAAGAAAAAACTCTTTAAGAGCTCTCAGGCAGAGAGTTTGCATTCAAGAGCCCCAGAGTATCATCTTTGTTTTCACAGAAGATGAGGTGTTAGAACAACTTGCTAAACTGAAAGTGGACAAAGCCATGGCACCAGATGGGATACATCCCAGGATACTGAAAGAGCTCAGAGAGATTCTTGCAGGACCGTTAAAGGATGCCTTCAACAGATCCTTGGAAACAGGAGAGGTTCCTCAGGATTGGAGAATGGCTAATGTTGTACCTCTACACAAAAGTGGTAACAGGGAAGAAGTGTCAAACTACAGGCCCGTGAGCCTTACCTCGGTGGCGGGAAAAGTAATGGAGGCGCTCCTGAAAGAGCGAATAGTGAACTTTCTCAAAACCAAAAGGTTGCAAGATCCGAGGCAACATGGTTTTACCGAAGGACAGTCTTGCCAAACAAATCTGATTGAGTTCTTTGACTGGGTGACCAAGGAACTAGATCTGGGGATGCAATGGATGTCATCTATCTGGATTTCAGCAAAGCCTTTGATACTGTTCCTCATAGGAGGCTTGTCAATAAACTCAGTAGCTTGGGGATGGATCCCAAGATAGTAAACTGGATTAGAAATTGGTTGACTGACAGACAAGAGAAGGTGATGGTACATGGAGCTCACTTGGATGAGAGGAAGGTGATTAGCGGGGTGCCCCCAGGGTTCGGTCCTGGGCCCAGTACTGTTCAATATATTTGTGAGTGATATTGCTGAAGGACTGAATGAAAAAGTCTGTCTTTTTGCAGATTACACAAAAATTTGCAACAGAGTGGACTCCTCCGAGGGAGTGGTTAACATGAGGAAAGATCTACAAAAGCTGGAAGACTGGTCTAATGCTTGGCAACTACGATTTAATGTGAAAAAGTGCAGTGTCATGCACTTGGGTAGCAGAAATCCAAGGGAAATGTACACGATAGGGGGTGAGAGGTTGGTATGCACGGTTCAGGAGAAAGACTTTGGTGTGATTATCTCTGATGATCTCAAGGTGGCAAAACAGTGCGACAAGGCGGTGGCAAAAGCCAGGAGGATGTTGGGCTTCATACAAAGAGGGATTACCAGCAGAAAGGAAGAGGTACTTATGCCACTGTACAAGTCACTGGTGAGACCTCACTTGGAATACTGTGTTCAGTTTTGGAGACCATATCTTGCAAAAGATGTAAAAAGACTGGAAACTGTTCAGAGAAAGGCGACCAAAATGATTTGGAGCCTGCGTCAGAAGCCTTATGAGAAGAGACCTAAATATGTACACTTTGGAGGAGAGGAGGGACAGGGGAGATATGATTCAGACCTTTAAATACTGAAAGAGAAATGATGAACAAACAAACCTCTTCCAAAGACGGGGAAGCTGTAAAACTAGAGGGCATAATATGAAGCTGAAAGGTGGTAAATTGAAAGGCAATGTCAGGAAATATTTCTTCACTGAAAGGGTGGTGGATGCTTGGAATGCCCTCCCGATGGAAGTGGTGGGGGCAAACACGGTGATGGAATTGAAAATGGCATGGGACAAACACAGAGGATCCCTTTACAGCAACAGGATAAAAACAAAATAAACGGTACCATCTAACTTCTGAACCATCTAACGTCTCAACAAATAGGGGTGTCCTACATGGAGTGGTGGGTTCACCCCTAAACAAAGACATGGGGAGGGGTGGCCTGCACAGAGCGACAGGTGCACCTACTCTTGCCATCTTACTGGGCAGACTAGATGGACCATGCTGGTCTTTATCTGCCGTCACTTACTATGCTTTCATAGGAATGGCCTGCACTGGAGACGCTTTAGGAATGGAGTCATCAGTCAGGAAAAGTTTCTTGAAGTCATTGTGGACAATACATTGTAATCTTCATCTCAGTGTGCAGTGCTAGACTACATGGTAATATAATGTTATGAATTATCTGAAAAGAAATGGAGAATAAAACAGAGAATTAACAATGCCTCGGTTTTGAATCATTGTGCAATTTCATCTTTGACTATTGTATGCAGTTAAACACAGTTGTCAAAGTTATGGTTGTTTTTCTTGTTATTATATGGAAAAACTGGTCACCCTATCTCCAAAAAAGATGTAATGAAACCAGAAAAGGAATAGGGAAGATAAGAAGGATTGGTCTGATAGCCTGAATTAAGAACATGGAAGGAACTTGAGAGAGCACCAAAAAAGATACTTTTCCCAGCTGTATTTTATTTCTGCAGCTCTATACAAAGAGGGCCCATAAATGACACCAGTAGCCTGTATCATTTTGTCCATTTTCTTTTGTTACTAGCAACCTGTAACTACCAGTGACCCGCTTCTTCCGAAGAAACCTCTAACTACCAGTCACCTACCCCTGTGCCTACCAGGTATCGTTGCTATCGCTAGTCAAACCATAATACCATTGACAACCCCAGCAACCCTAACATGGCCACCTCTTTACTCGCCATACTTAGTTTTTACCTCCTTGCCAACACAACCCAGAATACCTCTGCTTTCACTCTTACTTCTAACCATATCCCCATCCTACATAGCCTAGGCAGGAGAAATCACAACTGTCCCCATCACACATCATCATATACACACCATGTCAGACATTCCCATCTACTCTATATATCCCTTAATAGCATGGATAACCCCAAGCCTGAACCCACTCCCCTACATAGTAATCTAAAATGCATTCTCATCAACTCACGTTCAGTCCGCAAAAAGTGGCCAGCCATTACAGATCTTATTAATAATTTGAGTTTAGACATACTTATGGTTACAGAATCCTGGTTGTCAGACACAGATACTGTCACCATAAACCAACTCATCCCCCCCGACTACTCAATTTATACCTGCCATAGAACAAACCAGAAAGGAGGTGGAGTACTCATCCTAGCAAGAACTAACCTCCAATTCCAACTACTATCTTCTACAAGTCTCACGCACATGGACATAGTTTCTGTGACCAATAAACACATCAGCATAAATCTCATCTACAGAGCCCCTTCTTCACCCCCTGAGGATCTCTCTAACATAATAGAACTTGCTTGCAACACTGGAAGCCCATGTAAACCTAACTGGTTGATTGGGGATTGGTTGGGGTGGGTGTAGCTTGAAAAAGAGCCAGTTTCGCAGTAGGCTTGAAACACAACGGTTTGTGTCGCAAGATTTCCCAACCATCACTTGAATGTCTATAGAAGATCGATGACAGCGGGCCTAATTGGGAATTACAAGGAGCAGCCAAGGTGACGGTAATGAGTCTCTGGACACCCAGCTTGGCGTGGCTGGTCATGGTAGTTATTAGCTCACAAGATTCTCTCCGGGCTCAGCTAAGTGTTATCATCTTTACATATTGAGCATTCTGTTGGTTACAGATTTTTTTCTGACCGTGAAAGATTTAGTTTGGTGCATGCAGCATTTATTCTATGCAGGGGCTGGTCCTATGGGCTGGTTATAGCCTCAGGCATAATTGGTCGCACTGACCTTTTTAGATAAAAGTTGAATAAAAGGAGGGTCTGTTACATGAGAGTGTTTTGTACACCCTCGCGACAGACGATCCGACAAAAATTATAAACTCTGAACAAATTCACCGTGCAAACATGACTATGGTGTTTAATTCAGGAAACAGTGAGTGGCCTTCATTATAGGATACAGTTTTTGGTTTCACTTGCAGAGGTTTGGTGTTGGTATAAATCATTAACTAAGACACCGTCCCCCAATCAGACGGTATCAATTCAGCCTCAGCCCTATGCCGAGTACCTGCAATCTAAAATCATCAAAACAAATGCGGCACCACATCCCACAACCAACTACATCCCTCAAGTACAGCCACAGCTAACAAACTTCATTTCTCCTGCAGAGAAATACATTGCTGACCTTATTGCTACCATCAACACCACTATAACCCCAAACGATCCTTGCCCTGCTCACTGGATCAGAACAATGCGCTCCGACCTCAGCCCTACTCTAGCCTACATCATGAAGCTCTCCTTTGCAGCAGGAACATTCCCAGCAACCCTTAAGCAAACATCTATACGTCCACTACTGAAAAACAGCAAACTCGACCCGACAAGAACAGACTCCTACCGTCCAATCTTAAGAATACCTCTACTAGCCAAACTCATCGAGAAAGTGGTTCAAATACAACTGCAGCAACACATAGACATATCAGCTCCTTTGGATCCCTGCCAGCATGTTTTCCGAGAATCTCACGGCATGGAGACTCTACTCACCTTACTGACCAACACCCTATCCAGAGGGAATGACAAGATTGAAAACGGCTTTGTACGGCTTCCTTGATATTGCTACAGCATTTGACTCTGTTAACCATGAGCAACTCCTCTATCGACTTCAGGAAAAGGGAAATCATGGCTTGGCCTGGGAATGGTGTAAATCCTATCTAGCAAACCGTTGGCAACATGTACGAATAGGATCCTCAACATCTAGACCATTCCATCAACAACAGGGTGTACCCCAAGGATCCTCCCTATCTGCTCTACTTTTTAACGTATATATGCAACCGATCTGTGATATCATCCGATCATTTCATATATCCAGTCTGATATATGCTGATGATGTCTTAATATTCACACCAATTAAAATCAGACACCCTGACCTATTCTCACTAGTAGAGTGCTTCAACTCGATCACTGACTGGCTCTTATCCCAGAATCTACGTATAAACTTCAAGAAAACCAAAGTCCTATTTATAACTAAGAACAAGAACTTCTCTCCCCCCACATCTTTGAAGGTACGAGATGCAGAACTACAATGTAAATCGGTCAAATGCTACCTGGGCGTCACAATAGACCAACAACTCAACTTCAAGGAACACATAAAGAATACCACCAAGGCCATTTACAATAAGATACGGACATTAAGACACCTAAGACCTCTAATTGCCCCGGATAATTTCAGTACATAAGAACATAAGATATGCCATACTGGGTCAGACCAAGGTCCATCAAGCCCAGTATCCTGTTTCCAACAGTGGCCAATCTAGGTCATACGTACCTAGCAGTTTCCCCAAAAGACACAGGTTCTGCAATGCTTGTACAAGGTCAAGCATTGATATCCTGGGTCCCTTCTTAATAATGGTTTATGTACCTTTCCTCCAGGAACTTGTCCAAACCTTTTTTAAACCCAGCTACACTAACAGCCCTTATTACATCCTCCGGTAACAAATTCCAGAGTTTGATTACACGTTGAGTGAAAAAATATTTTCTTTTATTAGTCTTAAATAGTTTACCGTGTAGCTTCATTGCATGTCCCCTAGTCTTCCTATATTCTGATAACGTAAACAGTCGATCTACGTTTACCCGTTCCACTCCGTTCATTAATTTATAGTCTTCTATCATATCTCCCCTCAGCCGTCTCTTTTCCAGGTTAAAGAGCCCTAACCTTTTTAGCCTTTCTTCATAGGAGTATCCTTCCATCCCCTTTACCATTTTGGTGGCTCTTCTCTGAACCTTTTCTAATAATGCTATATGCTTTTTAAGATACAGCGACGAGAATTGCACACAATATTTAAGGTGCGGTCTCACCATGGAACGGTATAGAGGCATTATAATATCTTTTGTTTTATTTTCCATTCCTTTCCTTATGATACCTAGCATTCTATTTGCTGTCTTGGCTGCCGCTGCACACTGGGCCGAGGGTTTTAACATGTTATCCACAATGACGCCTAAATCTTTTTCCTGGGTGGTGGTTCCTAATGTGGAACCTTGCATCGTGTAACCATAGTTTGGGTTGTTCTTCCCTAGGTGCATAACTTTGCACTTGTCCACATTAAATTTCATCTGCCATTTTGATGCCCAGTCTTCCAATTTATCAAGATCCTCTTGCAATTTTCCACAATCCTCTTGGGTTTTAACAACTTTAAATAGTTTTGTGTCATCTGCAAATTTGATAACCTCACTCGTTATTCCACTTTCCAGGTCATTTATAAATATGTCAAAAAGCAGCGGACCCAGCACAGATCCCTCGGGTACACCACTATTCACCTTTCTCCATTGGGAAAATTGGCCATTTAGCCCAACCCTCTGCTTTCTATCTTTTAACCAGTTCTTGATCCACAGTAGTACACTGCCTCCTATCCCATGACTCTTTAGTTTTGTCAAAAGTCTCTGATGAGGGACCTTGTCAAAGGCTTTCTGAAAGTCCAGATACACTATATCAACCGACTCACCTTTGTCCACCTGTTTATTCACACTTTCAAAAAAACATAACAGATTAGTAAGACAAGATCTTCCTTGCCTAAAGCAATGTTGGCTGTCTCACATTAGGCCATGACTATCTACATGCTGAGTAATTTTATTCTTTATGATGGCTTCTACCATTTTTCCTGGTACTGACGTCAGGCTCACCGGTCTGTAGTTTCCCGGATCACCCCTCGAACCCTTTTTAAAAATTGGTGTTACATTGGCGATCCGCCAATCTTCAGGTATTAGAGATGATTTTAATGATAGTTCACAGATTACTAATAGCAGATCTGCAATCTCATATTTCAGTTCTTTCAACACCCTTGGATGTATACCATCCGGCCCAGGTGATTTGCTACTCTTCAGTTTATCTAATAGTTGTAATACATCTTCCCGATGTATCGATATTTCCTTCAATTCTTCCACACCTTTAAATACCACTTCAGTCATGGGTAACATCCCTACATCTTCCTCAGTAAAGACCGAAGCAAAAAATTCATTCAGTCTCTCCGCTATCGCCTTGTCGCGTCTTAGTGCCCCTTTAACTCCTCTATCATCTAATGGTCCAACTGACTCTCTCAGAGGTTTTTTGCTACGAATGTACTTGAAAAAATCTTTATTTCACGTTTTTGCTTCCGCCGCAAGCTTCTTCTCAAATTCTCTCTTTGCCTTCTTTATCAATGCCTTGCATTTGACCTGCCAGTGCTTGTGATGTTTCCAGGTTTCATCATTTGTCTCTTTTTTCCATTTCCTGAAAGATGCTTTCTTGGCAACAACAGCCTCTCTGACCTCACCTTTAAACCATGATGGCAGTTTTTTGGACTTCCTTCCACTTTTCTTAAAGCGTGGAATACAGCTGGTCTGGGCTTCCAAGATAGTATTTTTCAACAACACCCAAGCTTGATGTAAGTCTTTAACCTTTGCAACTGCTCCTTTTAGTTTTTTCTTAACTATTTTCCACATTTTATCATAATCTCCCTTCCGAAAGTTAAAAGGTAGTACTGTGGATTTCCTTACTATCCTTCCTCCACTAATTAAATCAAAGGCGATCATGCTATGATCACTATTGCCAAGTGGCCCCAACACCCTTATCTCTTGCACTAGATCTGGTGTTCCACTAAGGACTAGGTCTAATATGGCTTCCCCTCTCGTCGGTTCATGGACCAGCTGCTCCAAGAAGCAGTCATTTATGTCATCTAGGAACTTTATCTCCCTAGCAAGTACTGCCGTGACACTGACCCAGTCGATACCGGGGTAATTGAAATCGCCCATTATTATTACCGCGCTGTAACTTTTGTTAGCTTCCTTGATTTCTTTGAGCATTTCATCATCCATTTGTTCATTCTGGCCAGGCGGTCGATAGTACACCCCCACCTCCATCGCCTTCCCCTTTTTACATGGAATTTCAATCCATAGAGATTCTACAGCAAATTTTGTTTCCTGCAAAACTTTAATCCTTTCTGACTCAATTCCCAATCTAACTTAGAGCACAACCCCTCCACCAATTTGATCAGCTCTATCATTACGATATAGTTTGTACCCAGGTATCACAGTGTCCCACTGATTGTCCCCTTCCACCATGTCTCTGAGATTCCAATCACATCTAACCTCTCATTTAGTGCTATATATTCTAACTCTCCCACCTTATTTTTTAGACTTCTATCATTTGCATACAAGCATTTTAGAGACTGTATTTTATTCATATTAATTTGGCTATTGGTAGACATGGGTAATTTGGGATCTTTAAGCTCTGTCTGCTCCATACTCGAGGGCATTTGGGCTACTTTACTCTTTTTTGGAACCTCTCTGCTTTTGGTAGTATCCTTCAAGGATACATTCTTCCGAACCATCTGCTCTTGGGTGACTGTCGGCTTTCCCCTATTATCTAGTTTAAAAGCTGCTCTATCTCCTTTTTAAAGGTTAATGCCAGCAGCCTGGTTCCATCCCGGTTAATGTGAAGCCCATCCCTTTGGAAGAGCCCCTCTTTTCCCCAGAATGTACCCCAGTTCCTAACAAATCCAAACCCCTCATCTCTGCACCATTGTCTCATCCACGCATTGAGACTCCGGAGCTCTGCCTGCCTTTTGGGTCCTGCACGTGGAACGGGAAGCATTTTGGAGAATGCTACCCTGGAAGTTCTGGATTTCAACTTCCTACCTAAAAGCCTAAATTTAGCCTCCAGAACCTCTCTACCACATTTTCCTATGTCATTGGTACCGACATGTACCAAGACAGCAGACTCCTCCCCAGCACTATCTAAGAACTTATCTAGGTGGCGCCTGAGGTCCGCTACCTTCTCACCAGGTAGGCATGTAACCAGGCGATCTTCACGTCCAGCAGCCACCCAGCTATCTACATGCCTAATGATCGAATCACCAACTATAACGGCTGTCCTAACCCTTCCCTCATGGGCACATGGCCCTGGAGAAACTTCCTGGGTGTGAGAGGGTTTTACATCACCTGGAGGACAGGTCCTAGTTACAGGATCACTTCCTGCCACACCAGGGTGATGCTCTCCTGTCACGTGACCTCTCTCCTCGATGGCAACAGGGATGCTGCCAGACTGGAGGTGGGACTTCAGGACTATATCCCTGTAGGTCTCGTCTATGTACCTCTCTGTCTTTCTTATGTTTTTCAAGTCTGCTACTCTAGCCTCTAGAGAACGGACTCGTTCCCTGAGAGCAAAGAGCTCCTTGCACCTAGTTCACACGTAAGACCTCTCCCCAACTGGGAGAAAATCATACATGTGACACTCAATGCAAAAGACTGGAAAGCCCCCATCCCGCTGCTGGACTGCTGTCTTCATCTTAGTTTTAAGTTTTTGTTTAGATCTTTAAGTTCTTTACTTACTAAGGGTTGCTATGGATATTTATACCAATAAAACTGTACCTAATACGTTTAATATACCTTGTTCACCTGAAGCTTAATTAATCTAAGGTCCTTAGTATATGTCGGAATTGGGTAACCAACTTCACCTGAGAGCACCTCCTGTCTTTTAAGATGTGTAAGTACCTATAAAGCTACGATTATCCCAGGGGTGGGTGGGTGTGGGGAGGGAGGGAGGGAAATAACACTTATTAAAAGAGGGCTGCTACACAGTACCCTGTCCTGTGCTGCTGAGGTAAACTTTATTCTTATTCGATTTAAATTATAGCTCTTTGCTGTTGCTAGGCTCTAACTTATTATGAAATTTAAACTACAAGCTCTCTGCTGGGTTCTAAATTTAACCAGAAAGCTCTCTTCTGTGTTTTAAATTTAAACTAAAAGTACTTTGCTGATGCTAGGCCCTGAGTGACTATTAAATTTAAACTACAGCTCTCTGCTGGGTTCCAAATTTTAGCAGCTCTGTGCTGCTAAGGTAAGCTGTGACCAACTTCCTGGATGATTAACAGTCCTTGCTTGGATAGAAGGAGTCTTTCAAAATGGCCTTTTGAACTGCCACCTGGTGTTAACACCTATTGAAAACGCTTCACAGATCTCTTGCCCCCTAGGTAGAAGGCCTCTCTGTAAAGGTCTCTAGAAGACTTTATTTGCTGCTCAAAGAGTACTGACCCTGTTTTGCCTTTTGTGCTAATCTATATTCTTATTTGATTTAAATTATAGCTCTTTGCTGTTGCTAAGCTCTAACTTATTATGAAATTTAAACTACAAGCTCTCTGCTGGGTTCTAAATTTAACCAGAAAGCTCTCTTCTGTGTTTTAAATTTAAACTAAAAATACTTTGCTGATACTAGGCCCTGAGTAACTATTAAATTAAAACTATAAGCTCTCTGCTGGGTATGAAATGTAACCAGAAAGTTCTATTCTGTGTTTCAAAATTTAAACTTATATTGCTGCTACTAGGCCCTGACTGATTTAACAAAAAATAGTGGGTTCACAGATTAAATAGCTTTAATAGAAAGAATTCCTTTCAGAAAATTCCCAGAAGTATATACTCACAATTGCAGATCTCTCTCCAGAAGTAACAGTCCCTTTTTCTAGTCCTTCAAGACTGAGGATCACAGAGCTCTGGTTGAGCTATTTATGCCTGTGCTGCTGAGGTAAGCTGTGACCAACTTCCTGGATGATTAACAGTCCTTGCTTGGATAGAAGGAGTCTTTCAAAATGGCCTTTTGAACTGCCACCTGGTGTTAACACCTATTGAAAAAGTTTCACAGATCTCTTGCCCCCTAGGTAGAAGGCCTCTTTGTAAAGGTCTCTAGAAGACTTTATTTGCTGCTCAAAGAGTACTGACCCTGTTTTGCCTTTTGTGCTAATCTATGTTCTTATTTGATTTAAATTAAACCCCTGCTCTAATGACACAATGAGTATGTCCAGCAGGGTTTTGTTTTTTTTTGAGTAATTGGTTTCTAGTGTCATCCAGGGATGCAATTCTATGGGCAAGTGGTTGTGTGAATTCTGTTGATTGGGTATTTGAGTGGGCATGGATATGTCAGGGTGCAATAACATATGCTTGTTGGGATGGAAAGCTGTAGGGGATATAACAATGATCAAATGTGTGTTTTTCATGGTTATTATGTATTTGGGGAGCTGCAAAAAGGAGTTCATTTGTATGTATGGCTGGCACTTTTTACGTGATGATGTGGCCTTAAAATTAATGGTAGATTCTTTTTTTTTTAATACTTGTATTTATAATTTCCAAACACCAAAACACACAACATTACCCCACAATAAACAAAACACATCAACCCCCCCTCCCCTCCCCCCAGCTCACTGAGAAAGCATTTAGCCCATTCACATATATGGTCACATGCAGGGCCATAACACTACAACCTCTTTCAGAAAGGAAGAGACTTACGTCTCAGGAAGCAGCCACACTCAACCGTGCACAAGCAGAGAAGCAGTCAAACAACTCCCACCTCTCCTGAAGTAGCACAGCTTTCTCCGGATAATGTATTTTACAGTACAGCTTCTCATATTTAACATATTGACAGGTGCTATTCCACCACCTCACCGGGCTTAACTTCCAGGGCTCCTTCCAGTTAGTAAAGATAACCTTTAAAGCAATGGCTATCATGAAATTAAGAAGGAACGTTTTCTTCCCTACTAGGCCAGTAAGATTACTTGTCGACCTCATACATACAATATCCCATGACAGGTCACTCGTAATATCCAGTATTTTTTGGATTCTGGCCCATACCGGCTTCCAAAATCTCTGAACGTTAGGACAATCAAAAATCACATGCCTATAAGTACCTACTTCTTGTACACACGTCCAACATGTACCGAATGCGGACTTGTCCCACTTGGCCAGTTTAACCGGCGTAATAAAGGCCCTATGCATAAAGAAAAAAAGGGATTGCGTAATCGCTGCAGATCTAGAAACCCTTGTAATCGATATCTACGGAAATCAGGAAATTGCACCCCCCCCCCCTCTTTCCTTAGAAGCTTTTAGTTTTTTAAGAGCAATTCTAGGCTGCCGCCCATTCCAGAGAAATCTGCTTAAACACCTTTCCAATTCCGCATACACTCCAAACGGGAGAGAAAGCGGAAGCATTGCCAGCACGTAGTTAATTTTAGGCACCAACACCATCTTTATTGTCTCTAACCTACCCCACCAAGTCAGCCAAAAAGGGGACCATGCCAACATGAGGCTCCGTACCACTTTCAAAAGCTCCTCAACATTTTGTTGAATGGCTCGTTCCATGGGAAACCCGTACTTAACTCCTAGATATTTTATATTACCCATTTCCCATCGAAATGGGAAAATCGCCATGGACTCCGCTGTTACCATATTATTCATAGGGAAGGCAACTGATTTAGACCAATTAATCTTATATCCAGATAAACTTGAGTAATGATCAATCAGCTTTAATAACTCAGGAATATCTGTGGGCTGCATAAAAAGCAAAAGATCATCCGCATATGCGGAGATTTTGACCTGATAATCCCGACAGTAAACCTGCTTCGTGTGGCATTTTGCCTTACGGCAATAGCCAGTGTTTCCAATGCCAAGTTGAAAAGTAATGGAGATAGGGGGCATCCCTGACGTGTACCCCTATGTAGCAAGAAATAAGCTGAAAGAGTTCCATTCGCACATATCCGAGCACACGGATTCTCATAGAGCACTCTAATCTTATTGATAAAGTGCTGCCCCAACCCAAACCGCTCCAGGGCTTTAAACAGGAAGGACCATTCCAACCTATCGAATACCTTTTCAGCGTCAAGGGAAATACCCACAATGGGCCCCCTGACAAAGGCGGCCCTATCCAACAAATTACAAAGCAAACGGGCATTATCTGTCGTCGCCCTCCCAGGGACAAACCCACATTGATCAGGATGGATTATATCCCCTATAATTGCTGCTAATCTATTTGCCAACAACGTGGCATATATTTTATAGTCTGAATTTAATAAAGAGATAGGCCTATAATTCGCCACATTAGATGGGTCCCTTCCAGGCTTTTCTAATACTACTGTTGTCGCCTCTGCAAAATTACCTGTGTTGGCCAAAGGCTTCCCAAGCTCCTCAAAATAAATCATCAAATAAGGCAATAAATCATCTTTAAAAACCTTATAAAATTCTATAGGCAGGCCATCAGGCCCTACTGCTTTCCCTGAGGACATGGATTGAATCGCCCTACCTAGCTCACCACTTGTAAATGGCTTGGACAACTCCGTCGCTTGAGAGACGCCTATTCTGGGACAATCAAGGTTCTGCAAGAACTCATCAATAAGAGCTGCACTATTCTGACATTCCGCAGAGTACAAGTTCTGATAAAATTCAGAGAACACTTCCAGTATCTGCTGAGTGCTAGTGAGAGTCCCTCGATTTTGATCAACTATAGCAGCTATTCTATTTTTCTCTCGCTTCCCCTTCAACACATTAGCCAACATCTTACCCCCTTTGTTATGTTCAGCATAATACTGAGATTGCTGCTGCAGCATTACCTGCTCTACTTCAGAACTTAAAATTTCTTTGTACTGATACCTTAATCGCTGTAAACGTAATGTTATCTCTGGAGCTACATGCTTAAACAGTAATCTCTCACCTGCCTTAATTTGCTGATCTAGGTCTACAAGCCTTGCCTTACGTTTCCTACTCTCCCTAATGGAAAAACTGGTGACTGTTGCTCTCAACGAGGCCTTAAAAGCCTCCCACCAGGCCCAGTAGGAGGTATCCTCCAGTCTGTTTATCTCAAAATAACCCTTTATAGAAGATCTAACTTCCTCTTGAAAGGAGAGATCAGCCAAAAGGGACCTATTAAAGGACCAAGCAGATTGCTGATATTCTACCCCCAACCACTCCAACTTTAAGACAATAGCCGCATGATCTGACACATGAGTGCTCAAAATTTCAGCTTCTTGTACCCCAGGAATCAGACTTTTTGAAACCAGAAAATAGTCTATCCTCGAGTAGGACTGATGGGGAGGAGAGTAGAAAGAAAACTCTCTATCACATGGATGTAAAAGCCGCCACACATCCACCAGACCCACAGAATCCATACAGGATTGCAAGGCTACTCTCACCCTGGAGCCCTTATCCATCTTGCCCGTACTCCGGTCAATGAGGGGATCCATAACCAAATTAAAATCCCCACCCACTACCAAAGGGGCCATGGAATTCTCGTGCAGCAGCCTAGAAAAACTAGTAAAAAACTTAGGATCATCATTATTGGGCCCATAAACATTCACAATTGTGAGCTTGGCTTCCCCAATCTGGATGGTAGAGCACACCCATCTCCCCTCATTGTCACTGCTCGAGTTAACAACCGTGCAGCCCAATGCCTTACACGCCAGAATGGCTACACAATTGTTCTTATGAAGAGCAGGAGCCTGACCAATCAGCGAAAAATGCTTCCCCCCAATCTTAGTCGTTTCTGTCGAGTTTAAATGAGTCTCCTGCAACAAAATCAAATCATCATACTGTTTCTTACAATACACAATGATCTTCTTCCTCTTCATAGGGTTTTTAATTCCCTTAACGTTCAGAGATATTATACATAGCTCCCTACCCATCCTTCCTTCCAAAGCCTAGATTGCAAATGACCCAGCATGAAACCATCCTAGCAGCAACTACCAGCCTTCCAAAGCCCTCCAGTGAGCTAACAAAACCCCTCCCCAAAAACAAAAAAAACCTTAACGGGTGAGACAGCTCTACCGACTCACAATGGCCTCTCAAGCCCCCCCACAATACAAAAAAAAAGGAATTTCCCAAATCCCCCAAGCCGCCCAGTTACCCTTAATAAAGGAGACACACCCCTTAATCAACAGACTTAACAAACCATGATCTACAACCATCAGATCTACAGCACAGCCCCCCAATCTCCCACTACTCAACCCGCATCCACACCACAAACTCCGAAAAAAAACCAGACCACCCCCCTCACCAGAGGTCCAGCAACAGCAACCCTCACACATTGTCCCGCAGCGAAACGCAGTCCATGGAGGCCAAACACCCCCCTCAAACCAACCATCCTAATTGTACACAGTCCCCAGTCTTCATTGCATTTGCAGCACTTCCTGGTCTTCAATAAACTTTTCCAAAGAGGCAGGATCCTCGAAAGTTCTAGTCGTGTTATCCAAAGTCACTCTTAGCCGAGCTGGATAAAAAAGACCATAGCGCGCTTGGATACGTTGCAGCCGCGGCCTAAGGGCCAAGAATTGCTTCCTCTTAGCCACCGTAAATTTGCTGAAGTCCGGGAAAACGAAATTCTGTGACCTTCATATTGCAGATTCGCAGTGGCTCTAGCGGCCTGCATGATTTGTATCACCTGCTGATATCTTAACACACACAAAATCAAAGGCCTGGGGGATTTAGACCGTGCGCTTAACACCGCAGGTACCCGATGTGCCCTTTCAATTTTGAATGGCTGGGTCAAGTCCAACTTCAGCAATCGCGGTATTAAACTCTCCAAAAAAGCAATCGGATCCTTCCCCTCCGCTCCTTTCGGGATACCAATGATCCTTATGTTATTCCTTCTTGCTCTGTTATTCATATCTTCCAGGCTGCATTCCAACTGCTCTGCCCTCTTTACCACTTTAGCCATCTGCGCAATGCGCTCACCTTGGGCCTCAGTTGTTAACTCCACTTTCTCCACCCTGGCCACTAACGACAGCAGCTGGGCTTTTAAGTCTTTTGTATCAGCCTGCAACTCAGTAAGAGATGCACCATTCGCATCGACACGAGCACGAACTGCCCGGATTTCTTTCATCACCTCTCTGAGCCCTTCTTCTGACTCCTGTTGCGGCGCCATCTTGTGTGGAGACAGAGGGTCTGCTTTCGAACGTTTCGCACCCGCGTTCTGTTGGTTGCTAAATTCCAAGCGGGTCTGTTTGCTACCAGCCATGCTCTCCCAACCACACAGTGGGATTGAGGGGCTCTCCACCGCAAATGACGGCTGAGGGAAAGATTTTGCCTGAGGCACCGGGAGGAGCTCCTAAGCGGCCATGCAAGCTCCTGGCTGGCTCCGCCCCCTCCCCCAAAATTAATGGTAGATTCTGGGGATAGGGGGTAGGAGTGTTTTTGTGAATAATTTGGAAAAGTGGGGCAGGGTCTTCTATATATTTGTTTTTTTTCTATTGCTCAGTGACCTTTTTTTGAGGGGGTATTATGTTTGTTTTTATGTTTCTGTTGCATATCGAGGGAACTCAGTAAATGTATTTATTTGACTATTCTATACTGCTCTTCTACAAGTCCAAGTGGTTTACAATGAACAATAACAATTGAGTTTTATATTGAACTGGGAACAGAATAACAGGAAGTGTCGAACATTGGACTATGTAAAAGATAATACAGAGGCGATAACAATAGAGTTTGTAAAGCCAACCAAAGGTATTAATCTGATCCTAGTATATACATAATTGTGCTTGTGCAAACGTATTCATGGAGCTCTGGTAGTAGGCCCACCAAAGTTGTTATACTATCCATGGTATTTACATAGTAGAATTTGTACAGATTTCATAGGTAAGGATGTTAGGGTCTTAACTGAGGTTGTGTATATCTTTGCTCGTCTCTTGGATAGGTTGCTTTTCGGTCCTCGGACCTAGTGTCTAGGTTTATGTCCATAGTATTCTATAAATAGGAATGTTTTTAATTCTTTGAGGAATGTTGATAGTTCAGTAGTGTTTTGCATCTTGTCAGGTAGCATATTCCATAGCCTCGGAGCATAGATAGAGAAAACTCTAGTGCAAGCCAATTGACTGTTCCTTGTTTTTTCAATTGGGATGGTGAGCTTATTTTGTGTAGCTTTCCTCTGGGCTCTGTTGTTCCTTGATTCTTGTGGTAGTTGCTTTAGGCAGTTGGCAGATAAACTGTGGGTGATTTTGAAAGTGGTAATCATGGCTTTATATTGGATTCTACTCTTTATGGGAAGCCAGTGTAGCTGTTTTAATATTGGCATAATGTGTTCAGCTCTTGATTTTCCCAGAATAATTTGTGCTTCCATGTTCTGAGCCATTAGTAATGTGTATAGTGATTATTTGGGTATTCCATGTAAAATTTTGCTACCATAATGGAAGTATGGGAAGGCTGGAAGAGCTGTTTGGAAGTCGTGTGGCTCTAGTCATGGTCAGGGATTGCGGAGAGTTCTTATTTTGTTGTTTATTGTTTTGGACATTTTGTTGATGTGGGCATTTAGGTTCAGTCTTTGGTCAAGGGTAATCCCAAGGTAACTCACTTCTTGTTTTACTTCTAGGTCAGCATTCTTGACTTTTAGGGTGGGTGGTAGTGTGAACTTTTCATTTCTAGCAATGTATAGCACCTCAGTCTTTTTGTAATTTATTGCTAGACACTGCTCTGATAGCCATTGAACCATCATGTTGAAGCAGTTTTGAGATTTATGTCTTGTGGTCTTTCCATGTCAAATTGTGTGTATAGCATAATATCATCAGTATAAATATAATATTTCACATTTGAGATTGTATGATTGTGCATCGTGGTTGTAATATAGATTAAAGAGAAGGGCCGATAGGGCTGATCCTTGAGGGACTCCTCTCTGTTGGGGGTACAGTGTAGATTTGTTTAAGCCTATTTTTACTTGTTTGCAGTCAGTTAAGTATGAATGAAACCATTTGAGTGTGTTGTTCTGGAGTCCTATTGATTGAAGATGTGATGAGTGTATTGTGGCATATTGAATCAAATGCCGCTGTTATGTCGAGAAATATTAGTATGAATCCTTGTTTAGGTTTTTGGATGCCTTTTATTAGTGTATCCATTAGTGAAACTAGTAATGTTTCAACTCCATGGTTTGATGTGAATCCATGGTCCCTCTTTGCCCCCTCAGAATGAAACACCATTCCAACTGACTTATGAGGATGCTCAAGCCATGCTGAGTTCCGTAAAAGGCTTAAAACCTTACTCTTTCAAGAACACTTTGCATTACCCCCCTAACCATAGACACCCTAGTACAACCCAGTCCCTTAACCTCTAAGCAGCAGGCATTCCACCTTTGACCCCCACCCCGCCTTAAGGGTCCTCCTCTACCCTCATTCAATACCTAACCCTCCCCTTTCTCTCTCCTTTAGATTCAGTTACCTTCCCTGCCTACCTTTCTATTAATCTGTAAAAAGTTAAAGTTGACAGTTAAATGTTCCTCGTTTTATCCTTATCTTTATTAAGTTTTTGCTCTCTGTACAATAGCTAAGTTAAGTTAAGTTAAGTTACATGTAAACCGTCTTGAATTGTAGAAAGACGGTATATAAAAAGTTTAAATAAATAAATAAGTGGTGCATGTGTTTCGATTCACAACTGTAGTTGCTGCTGTACAATCTTCTCTGTTATTTTAGCTGTGAAGGGTAGGTTGGATATGTCTCGGTAAGAGGTGGGTTCATTTTTATCCTGTGCTGTTTTTTTTTAGTATTGGGCATACTGAGGCCATCTTTACACTTGCTGGCATGTATCCTTGAGAGAGAGAGAGCTGTGTCATCTTTAAGAACATAAGATATGCCATACTGGGTCAGACCAAAGTCCATCAAGCCCAGTATCCTGTTTCCAACAGTGGCCAATCTAGGTCATATGTACCTAGCAGTATCCCCAAGAGACACAGGTTCCACAATGCTTGTATTGGGTCAAGCGTTAATATCTTTGTAAGTATCACTATTGGCTTAGATCTTGCTATTTTTATCCAGCTCACAGGACAAGGGTCAAGGGGAGATGTGTTGTGTTAAAGTTCATTATTATTTTCTCTATGTTGTCTGTTGTTATGGGATTGAAGTTTTGCCAGGTGGTATTTGTTGGAGTGATTGTAGTATTGTCAGTTTGGTGGGTTTTGATGCCAACTTTTTTTGTATATGTTCCACCATCAACTCTGGACTTAGTAGACTATTTTCTGTGTTTTGTTTGTGGGTCACACTAGTGAGTTCACTATCTTTATCTTTATCTTTATCTTTATTCATGACATTTGATAAACCGCCTGTTACCAAAGTGTTAAGGCGGTGTACAATAAAATTGGGGCTACTAAGAAACAAAGGAGGAAAAGAACGCCATTAAATTTGATATGTTGAAAAGTTGAGCAAGGTCATTATAAGGATTTTGTGGTAATTTCTCTTACTTGTGTCAATCATGTTTTGGTATTCATGTGACTTCTCCATGTATGGATTTCTGTCGCTTGTGAGTTTTGATTTTCTTCATTTGCGTTGGATCCTTCTGAGATTTTGTTTCATTGCCCTTAAAGTCATGGTATGCTATGCTACTGATTTAAGAACATAAGAACATAAGATATTACATACTGGGTCAGACCAATGTCCATCAGGCCCAGTATCCTGTTTCTAACAGTGGCCAATCTAGGTTATAAGTCCCTAGCAGTTTCCCAAAAGACACAGGTTCCACAATGCTTGCATTGGGTCAAGCAGTAGATATTCCGGGTCCCCTTTAATAATGGTTTATGGACCTTTCCTCTAGGAACTTGTCCAAACCTTTTTTAAACCCAGCTACACTAACAGCTTTTACTACATCCTCCGGTAGCAAATTCCAGAGTTTGATTACACGTTGAGTGAAAAAACATTTTACCTTTTTCTGTGGTTTCCATTTAGGACTGTGGCTGCTGCACTTATGGTGTCATTCCAGCTGCTTACGAGTAAGTCTAAGTTGTTTGTTTCTTTATTGAAATGTGAGGTGTTTTCACCTATAAATGAGCCTTTGTCAAAATGTCTAAATGTGTGGTATGGGATTGGCTTGTGATTATTGCTGTATTGGGCTTCCTCAACTGGGATTTAGAAATCAATTATTGTGTGGTTGGACCAAGGGACAGTTGGAATGTTGCATTGTTAGTCTGCTCTGTCATCTTGTTGGGGGGAAAATATGAGATTAAGTATGGCCCCCCTTTTCATGCATGGGTGTGTTGATCTGTATGTATCCTAATGCTTTCACGGCTTCCATAAATGAGCTGGCGTGTTTCGGAGGTGCTGATGTGAGGTTAATGTCTCCTAAGAAGATTAGGTTTTCCTTAAGTGTGATGTTATTGCATACTATTTCTACAATAGTGAAGAGGTCATCAGTTGATGTCAAGGCTGTGTATATAAGGCAGATTGTCAAGGTCTCTCCAAAGCTACTATGTTTCCTTTACAGTCAATTCAAAATGCTGCCGCGCGTCTTCTAACTGGCTGCAAATGATCTGAGAATATTAGATCTCAATTGTTTGCGCTACATTGGTTGCTAGTTGAATTTCGAGTGTTATACAAGGTGATTATAATTACCTTTAAATGTTTGCACAAAATGGCTCCCATTAGTTCTTCATCTCTGCTTAAACCATACTGTTCTACTCGCACTTGGAGCTCTCAGGAGACACATTTACTAGATGTTCCTTCTTTTAAATCAATTCATCTTCAGTCCATACGTAAGAGAATTTTCTCTATGACTGCTCCATTTATTTGGAACTCTTTGCCGATTGATTTGCGTGCTGAAGTAGAACTGATGACTTTTTGAAAAAAACTGAAATGTTATTTATTTAAACAGGCTTTTCCTGAATTTGTTTGATGGGCAAGTGTGATGTGTGAACATTTATAACCTGTGTTGAGCCTCTGATGGCAATTATGATATAATATAGCAGTGGTTTTTTAATGGCTATTTTTAATTCCAATGTTAGTATTTGTATTTGTCCTTGTACATGATGACTTATTGTGCATGTATTTTGTAGCCTACCTCAGCGATTGTGTGGGATATAAATCCTTTTAAATAAATAAATAAATATTTATTAGAGATAGTTAGAAAGTCAATTCCATCTATGAGGGAGGAGTGGCTCAGTGGTTGGGACAGGTTACCTCAAGTCAGAAGGCCAGGGGTTCAATTCCCACATGGGGACAAGCAACTTCAGGTCTCTAGTCCCATGGCCACTCCTTGTGGCCTTGGGCAAGCCACTTAACCCTCCATTGCCTCAGGTACACTTAGATTGTGAGCCCTTCAGGGACAAGGGAATAAAAAGTACCTGTTAGTATACATGTAAACCACACTGATTCTAAAGAGCATGGTATAAAAAAGAAATAAATAAAATAAATGCCCTCCATGGGTATGTTGTTAAAGTATAGATCACCTTTTGCTAGAATTAGAGCTCCTCCTCCTCGCTTATCGGGCAGCTGAAAATGTCATAAATTGTTGTTTTTAATTGGTTCAATAGAACCATGTCATTTTCTGTTAGGCATGACTCTGTTATGCACATTGGGCCCAATATTAAGATGGGTGCATCTTCGAAGGGCTATGCGCCTCGTCAGCACTTACTGTAGACCTCCCTGCCACCCTCTAACCCAGATATTCAATGCCACGGTGGCAGCGATATTGCCTGCTGCCCAGTTAGCTCCAGCACCTTAAAGATAGCTGAGGGGTTTTCCTCTCCTACCTTTAAAGCGCAGATCACTAACTATGCAGCAATGTAATATCGATGCTGCTCAGTTAGTGCTTTTCGCCGCCTCTGCTCCAGCCTGGAATGCTCCCGACAGGCTCCGATGCTAACCAGATAGCATTGGGGCATGTAGAGGCGTTAGAAGGGGATATTCAACGGTTTAAACCGTGTAAGTGCTTTCGAATATCCCCATTTAAGGCATTTACATGGTTTACTGGGTTGTAATCAAAAATAACAAAAAAAGCCCTTAAATACAAGATTTACTCCTAAGCAAGATTACCTAAATACTTCAATAAACACCTTCAGACCTCACATAGGCAACAATTGACCTCAGGATGGCTAGAGCCCTACATTTAGTGATAAAATCACTATAGGGAACAGCTGACGCTCACATCACAGGTCATGTAGCCACTTTTATTCAACCCGTACTCAGTCACCACTAATGTACCCTAAAACCACAAAAAGTACTTCTGGGAAATAAATATTACATCTAATCACACTCACTTCTAATCACACTCATACTACATACACAACATCCATAAACACACAAATAGCGTCATAATCATCACAGCGTTAGGATGAGCAACACAGGAACAGATCGTGATTCCCTAAAAAAAGGAAAATAAAGATAAGTAGCTATAAATAAAGCCCACCAATGGAGTCAACAATTACTGATCTTTAAAGACGCTTCAAGCCAATCGCTCTGTTCAGCGCTCAACCGCTACGCTGAGAACATCCCAAACAGACAGCACAAAGCAGAGAGACTCCCGAATTAATTCAGATCAAATTTCCTTCACGAAACAGCCCTACGATAGCTCTCGTTTCGCCACAGCCAGGCTTCATCAGGGGAAAGAATAACAATTTAAAGAGTCCATGTAAACTCTCACAAAACTCTCCGCTCCTAAAAATCACAGCGTCTGACATCACACTTATAAGACCCCATACCCAATCGCAACAAAACACGTCATTACCTACACAAAAAACTAAAAAAGCAGGAGGAGCTCCACAGCCACACAGACCCAAATAAACTACTTATTGTATAATAGTCACAGAAACAAAGACCATTCAATTTTATCATTGACGCCATGTGGAAACATTGTATTTAACGAATAAATCCATTGCTGCTCTTTCTGCAATAGAAGCCTATTGCGATCGCCCCGCCAAACATTAAAAGGAACGTGGTCCAGCACTGTACAGGTAAGAGTTTCAAAGTCATGTCCAAAATCTATGCAATGTTGAATTAAAGGCGTGTCCACCCGAGATTTATGAAGACTATATTTATGTTCAGCAAGACGAGTCCGAATGGAGCGATTGGCTTGAAGCGTCTTTAAAGATAAGTAATTATTGACTCCATTGGTGGGCTTTATTTATAGCTACTTATCTTTATTTTCCTTTTTTTAGGGAATCACGATCTGTTCCTGTGTTGCTCATCCTAACGCTGTGATGATTATGACGCTATTTGTGTGTTTATGGATGTTGTGTATGTAGTATGAGTGTGATTAGAAGTGAGTGTGATTAGATGTAATATTTATTTCCCAGAAGTACTTTTTGTGGTTTTAGGGTACATTAGTGGTGATTGAGTACGGGTTGAATAAAAGTGGCTACATGACCTGTGATGTGAGCGTCAGCTGATCCCTATAGTGATTTTATCACTAAATGTAGGGCTCTAGCCATCCTGAGGTCAATTGTTGCCTATGTGAGGTCTGAAGGTGTTTATTGAAGTATTTAGGTAATCTTGCTTAGGAGTAAATCTTGTATTTAAGGGCTTTTTTTGTTATTTTTGATTATTATATTGCTCTTGGACAGTTGGTGCTTTGTGTATAGTTTATTTTACTGGGTTGTAAACCATATAAATGCCTTTCGAATATCGGGCCCGTTATGTCTAGAGAGTGGTGTTCCAGATAATCTTTGAGAATATTACCATACATTCTCCTTGGAGCTTCCCTTATATCTAGTAGAGTCAAAGGACTGAGATTTATTCAGTGAGTTTTTTAGTTTATTTATTTTGTTTACTATTGGTATATATCTCCCACCTTTTCAGGAGAAGATCAAAGCGAGTTACATTCAAGTATAGTATTTAGCTTTCATATACTGAAGGCTGGTAGGTCATGTTAAGAATTAAAGTGTCTGGCCAGGTGTTGATTCTAGTAAATGTCTATGTCCCCACATGGGATGGCCCAGATTGGCTATGGTTTCCTCTTTGTGGTTTTGCTGCTTGCACATCTTGAAGATAATGATTGCCTTTCCCTCCCAACACTCTATCAGGAAGCGGGGTGCCCAATATTTTCTAGGTAGCCATAGTAACCGAGGTATCCGGATGCCCCAACCTGCCCCTCACCCCCACCCCCCCCCCTTTTACCCCTCACACCTCCCAACACCCCTTAACCCATGACAAATAAAGGCAGACATCAGAGAATGGTGCAATTGCTTGGTCGCAGCTTTTATTTAAAGGTATTAAACACCGGCCCAACATGGGCCCAAATCAACCTTCATAACAGTAACCAAAACACCCCCCCCCACCCGTCCTCCGGATGACGCTCCCACCAGCCGTTTCTAGCAAAGTGGTGCATCATCCACACCCCCCCGTTTCCCCCTACCGCCCGCCTCGCCATGTTATAAGCAAAGGCCGGCTCCAGGGTTGCCAATTTCCGGGCAGAGACCCCCAGCCGGGGGCGTCTCCCCCAACAAAAGAATAGTGCCGCTCCTGTGGACAGCGGCATAAAGCTGAAATGCCCCCCCGGGTCAGCGAGCACCTGCTCGCCACCCCGCCACAGCCCTAAACAATGAGTCCCCCCCACCAGCTGCAACGCTCCTTTCGTTTTTGTTTTTGTTTTTTTGTTTTTTGTTGTTTTTTGTATGTATTGTCCCCCCTCACCCCCCAACCGAAATAAGGGGAGGGAGGGAGGAAAACCTGGCAGAAGCGCGAGCAACGGAGAAGAGGGGGAACGCCAGCCGGCGCTCCCTCGTTGCTCGCGCTGACTCCACCCCCCGACCGCCCGCGGGGTCCAATCACCGGGCTCCACCTTCAAGCGTGGAGCCCGAGTGCGGAAGCCCCCGCCCACCACAATCCGGGGCTGAAGCCCCCCCCCCAAGCCACAGGCCTACATGCGGTCGGGCCCCGGGAACCCGGTTACTGGGCCGGCCGCGGGACCGGGGCCCGGCGGCACAGCCCGGACTAGTGTGCTCAATTTATCTAACTCCTTTTCCTTTTTGGTGATTTTACATATTTTCTCTGTTAATGGCTAAGCTACTAAATTCACCACATATGCACTGGAAATTTGTTTCTCTAAATACTAAGGACCTTAAAAACCCAATAAAAAAGAAAACAAACATTGATTTGTTTAAATAGTCTCAAAGTTGATTTTATTTTTCTACAGGAAACTTTTAAGTAATAGGCATTCACTGGGGCTGTCTAATTCAAATTATGAGCTGAAAGCCTTCTCTGGGGGCATTGCCATTCTGCCTAAAAGATCTTTGCATTTGTCAGTCAATTTGCCATTTTCATATACTGAAGGATGGTAGGTTATGTTAAGAATTAAAGTGGCTGACCGGGTGTTGATTCTAGTTCATGTCTATGCCCCCACATGGGATGACCTGGGTTTAACCAAATCCAGAACACCCACATGGTCAGGGGTAGCATTATAATGGGTAATGATTTTAATGTTTCATTGGGCCCTGCATTTGGTAGATGATCTCAATATATTTAGCAGCCATCCAAGGCTAGAGAATCCTTGCTTGCCGCTATTAAGGTGAGTGGTCTTTGTGGATCCCTGGCATCTGTGGCATCCTATAGATACAGGGCCCAATATTCAGAGGCAGCAGCTAGCTGATCTAATGAAGCTAACCATCACTGCTGAACTTTAAACATGGATATTCAATCCAGGGGCCTTATCCAGGATCCGGCATTGAATATCTGGGTTGCGCGGCTTGCTGTGAAGCTAACCGGGCAACGGCGATATTCAACTGCTGCCGAGTTAGCTTCTGTGGTGACGAGTAGGCCATTCTTTCCTGTGCCTGACTCTCACTGCAGGTCACTCACTGGGCAGTGGCTCAGTATCACCACTGCTCATTTAGTAATGGGTTCAACCCCAAAATACCCCTGGCATGCCCTCATACTAACTGGTTAGCATCGGGGATTCCAGAGGTGGCTACCAAGGATATTTGATGGCACTAACCATGTTGATGTCACTGAATATCCTGCTTAGCGGCATTTACATGGTTTGCTCTTGACACTAAGGGGTCTGTTTATTAAAGCACATTAGCTGTTAATGCAGCAGTTAGTCCGTGCTATCATGCCACGTTGACAGCTGACACAGCCAGAATGCAGACAGCTATCTGCGTTTCACACATTAGAAGACAGGAAAGATGGGATTGAGGTGGAGAGAAGGAGTAGTGATAGGAGGAAGCCAGAGTGCAAGCAATTGCCATATGCTGGCTGTGAAAATTGCTGGTAGCATGTCTGCAGATAATGCCACCTCAAGCTGAGTTATCAGGAATGTTGCTGCCAATCAGCAGCAGTAATATTCACTCCTCGTGACCCCCCCCCCCCTTCTGATCTCCTTTCTGATCTTCCTGATTCAAGAACAATGCCACACAGGCTCCCTATAGCCTCCTTCAGCGTCCCCCCCCCTCTTTCCCCCCTCCCCCCCAATGGAGTTCATAAATCATTATTCGCCATGTAAACTTGGGAAAATTACCACTTATCTCAGGAGCTGAGCAATAAGGAATGGATCTACATTTATGGATCCTGCTGGATACTTGTGACACTGGCCACTATCAAAGACAAGACCCTGGACTTTATATTCCTTTGGTCTTATTCGGTATGGTATATCTAGGGGCCCTTTTATTAAAGTGTGCGATTTAGTTAGTGCAGGCTTTGACCCGCAGTAACCATGCGCTGTAGTCCGTGATAACTATCAGTGAACGGCCATGGTCAAGTTCTGCAGTATGTATGAATCACGCAGTAGAGTGCTAGATGCATGAGTTAGGGGTAGAGAGTAGTCATGGTGAACTCCACACAGTCAACATGGGGTAAACACTGCGCTAATGGCATGTCTTGTAATTTGTGTGAGTGCAATTATCTCCGCTGTATTATCGCCCTCTGTTACCATTCGGCACCACACATTATCTATTGGGGAAATGTTGTCCATACCTCTGGCAGTTCATGCATTGACTTTGTACTTATCTCCGCTGTATTATCGCCCTCTGTTACCATTCGGCACCACACATTATCTATTGGGGAAATGTTGTCCATGCCTCTGGCTGTTCATGCATTGACTTTGTACTTAACACGTCACACTTTTGTGCACTATTGATGCATTAGGTTCAAATCCAAAGTGCAGATTATTAAAAGGACCTCCTAATATTCTTTTATTAAACAAAAAGGGATGTCATAATAAGAAATTCATGAAAAGGAGACTTAAAAGGAAGGGAAAAATGCATGTCTTCTTTTTTGGATTTATCCAGTATACCTGACTTTCTTCTGGTATTCTAATATGATTTTCTAATATGAATTTCTGTGAAATTTACAATTGTTTTTTTTTTTCTGTGATAAAGACTTCACAAAAAAACTCATTTCCGTTTAGGCTAAAGTACAGGTTTAATTCCAGAGTTTTAGAGGTAAAAAAGTAAGTGTTTCTGTGCACTGAAGTATTCATGTGCCCTGTCTCGTGCTCATTATTTTAGATGTTTAGCCCACTGGCTCTACTGGATATCAGAAAAATCAAAAAACATTCCAGCAACAATGGAAATCTAAATATATAAGTTCAAAGAGCACTTAATAAAAAACACAGCTGAAGGCACTGAGAGAGGTTCACTGCATCATTTATCAGATAGGTCAGCCAGGAGAGGTCCCAGAGTAGCGAATCCAGCCAAGAATGAAAAGGAGTTTATTTCCACATGTACTGCGGACACTCACTCAATGAGAGAGAACATAGCAAACAAGATTCACGGTGGGGTGTGACCTCTCATTCAACTGAAATATACAGAAGAAAAACAGATAGAAAGACTTGTGGAGATGAATCAAGTAATATGAGTTTGTTTGTTGTGGCCAGCAGTAACCAGCTAGAAAGTGCTAAAGTGGAAATTGGACACCTATAGTGAAATAGCCTGAATGCCAACCTATATATCAGCGAAGTTATAGCTCAAGTGTCATACTGCGTCTAATGGAATTGCAAGTGCAGCATCTCAAACTGAGTGAATTATAATCCCTTAATAGGTGGAAAGTAAAGCATGCGAAAGGGCCTTAAAAACTACAGTGAAGACTAATGTAGGATGAAAAAAAAAGAGGAAAAGAGAGAGAGAGAGAGAATTTCAATGAAAATTATAGGGCTAGCAGTAGACTAAAAGCATCCCTTGCCAAAGGACAAGCAAGACAAAGGCACTAAAACACAAAACAGAAAATTAACTCAAGACTATTTTTCATTATAAGAAAATTGTTCAGGCTATTCTAATCCCAAATGGAGACACATTTTAGCAAGGCCATTTATGTGGTGGAGGAGACTTGGAAGTGAAAATATCTGCAGATCTACTCTATGTCAAGTTTAGAAGCGAGGGTGTGCACATGGAAGGCCGATAGAAAATGACATACCTTTGCCCCCCAAAATAGACGTGTTTTGTAATGCTTGGAAGGAAGACCAGGAACACATGGGGGAAGTGCCATTTAACAGATGTATACATGGGGAAAATTGACAGAGGAAACCTGGCAATTTAAATGTATAAGTGGTGACATTTCACACACTCCGACATGCAATAGTGGCTTAATAATCTGTTTGGAGTTTGTATTTACATGCCGGTTTCTTCGGCCAAGAAATATTAACTGTGGCAATGACAGCACATTCTGCTCTTCCTCTTGATAGCGTTGCCACCATGAAACAAGCACTTTTTTGTTCTTTATTTGGGGTCAAAAGTACGCATAGTCATAGACGCCCCAGCAAACAGAGGCAAACGTATTTGTGCCATTCTGAAATCGCAACGCAATGTGCATCTTTTTTTTAAATTTTAGATTTATAATGTTTTTCAGTATCACCACAAACAAAACGCATTTGTTCCAGAAAAGTGCCTTCGCAAAAAAAAAGAAATAAAACCAAAGGACCCAATATTCATCTAAGTCGGCTATGTGCCGCTATGACGCATAGCCATCTGCACCGACCCTTAACCCAAGATATTTAATGCCACGGTCATATGCGGCCCCAGCACTGAATAGAAAACATAGAAAAGCAAAAAGCTATGAATCTTTGCATAGAATGGAAACATGACTACAGAAAAAGACCACATGGCCTATCTAGTCTGTCCTTCCATATCAACCACTACAACAGTCTCCTTTTTTCCATTAGAGATACTCTGTGTTTGAATTCAGATACTGTCCTCATCTCTACCACCTCCACTGGGACACTATTCCACGGATCCACCACTCTTTCCATAAAGAAATATTTCTGCATATCACTCCTGAATCTATCTCCCTTCACCCTCATCCCATGTCCCCTCATAGCAGAGTTTGCTTTCAATCGAAAGAGGCTCTCCTCTTGTGCATTTATGCCACAGAGGTATTTAAACTTCTCTATCATATCACCTCTACCCCACCTTTCCTCTAAGGTGTACATATTAAGATCCTTAAGACTGTCCTCATTTGTTTTATAATGAAGACCACTAACCATTTTAGCAGCCACACTCTGTACCGACTCCAGCCTGTTTATATCATTTTGAAGGTGCAGTCTCCAGAATTGCACATAATACTCCAAATGAGGTCGCACCAAAGACATACAGAGGCACTATCACCTCCTTTTTTCTGCTGTCCATTCCTCTCCTTATGCACCCAAGCATCCTTCTAGCTTTTGCTGTCATCTTTTCTACCTGTTTAGCTACTTTAAGATCATCAGACACAATCACGCCTAGGTGCTACTCTTCTTTAGTGGACAAAAGTACTTCACCCCTATACTATATCGCTCCCTTGGATTGCTGCTGCCCAAATGCATGACCTTACATTTTCTTTAACATTAAATCTCAGCTGCCAAATTCTAGACCATTCTTCAAGCTTAGCTAGATCCCTCCTCATGTTATCTACACCTTCATGGGTGTCTACTCTATTGCAGATTTTGGTATCATCCGCAAAGAAGCAAATCTTACTCGACAACCCTTCCGCTATATCACTAACAAAGATATTAAAATGAATTGGACCAAGGACAGATCCCTGGGGCATAGCACTGGTAGCCTCCTTCTCCTCAGAGTGAGCTCCATTTACCTGTACCCATTGTCACCTCCCACTCAACCAATTCCCAACCCAAGCAGTAACTTTAGGGTCCATCTCTAGGGTGCTCAGTTTGTTTATAAGTCGCCTGTGAGGAACGGTGTCAAAGACTTTACTGAATATCTATATACACCACATCTAGGGCTCTCCCTCAGTCCAACTCCCTTTTAACGCAGTCAAAGAAATCTATAAGATTTCTCTGACAAGACCTGCCTCTGGTGAATCTATGCTGCCTCAGATCCTGTAATCCGCTGGATTCCAGAAACCTCACTATTTTCTGTTTCAGCAGCTTTTCCACTAATTTACTCACCACCGAAGTTAAACTAACTGGCCTGTAGTTTTCAACCACATCCTTACTTCCGCTTTTGTGTAAAGGGACCACGTGAGCCTCTCTCCAGTCCTTAGGCACCACTCCTGACTCCAACGAGGCACTGAAAAGGTCAGTCAGTGGAGCTGCTAGGACATCCCCAAGTTCACTCAGTATTCTAGGGTGTTTTCCATCCAGTCCCATTGCTTTGTTTACTTTAAGTTTAGCTAGTTTCTCATGAACACAGCCTTCTGAAAATTGTTCAAGATGCCCCTTGCTTCTGTTCCTGTTTGTGGATGTTTTCTGAGGTCCTGCTCCTGGTTCTTCATCTGTGAACACAGAACAGAAGTATTTGTTAAGCAATTCCACTTTATCCTCATCAGCTTCCACATATCCTTCCCCTTCACCCTTGAGTCTGACAATACCACTTTTGCCCTTCGTCTTCTCACATTACTGAAAAATGTCTTCACACCCCCCACACCCCCCCCCCCCCATTTTATTGCATTGGCTATTTCATCCTCTTTTTGAATCTTTGCTTTCCTGACTACTTTGCTAGCTTCTCTAAGTTTTTCCAAATATAGATGCCCGTCTTCCTCTCTTGTATTTCATGAAGATCTCCCTCTTTTTCTTCACCTCTTCAGCTACTTCTTTCAAAGACCATAGCGGTCTACTTGTCCTTTTACCTTTATTTATGATTTTAACAAAAAGTTTGGCTACCCTTAAAATATCCCCTTTCAGTTTTGCCCACTGTTTTTCTACATCCCCCAGCTGTTCCCATCTCACTAATGACTCCCTGACGTATTGGCCCATCTTGGCAAAGTTAGTTTTCCTGAAATCTAAGACCCTTGCTTTTGAATGGATTCTAACAGCCCTTGTCCTATTCCTGAACCACACCATCTGGTGATCACTGGATGCAAAATAATCTCAACATCAGAAACACTTTCACCATTGGTAAGGACAAAGTCCAGAATGACCCCTTCACGTGTGGGTTCTGTCACCAATCTAAGTGCTATACTCTCTGGTTGGTATTATAGCTCCAAAGGTAGAAAGCCAAACAGTACCAGTAAATACATCAATTTGTGATTTAGTCAAAAGATTGTAGGATCTATTAATTGCTGAGCAGCTTTTACTGCCTTACCCTGAGGGGACACTTCTCTTGTTTTCCTAGAAGAATCTATTGGCTGACAATAAAGTAATATTTTGGTAAGTTTAAAATCGCCACAGAGTTTCTAATTGGGCCACATAATAAGCTCCTGGCAAATCTTTAGGCAATTCTGTATAAGCAAGATTACCACATACAAATTAATATCCTTCTAAGGACACTAGTCTATTTCCCCAGATTGTGAAATTGTAAGGACAGGGTGAGTTGAGCCCTGTTTGTGTGGGTGACCTGGAGTCTGCCTGAGTGCCGTGTGAGGGAGCCGTTCCTGGGAGTGTGCAGCAGAGGACCCTCCGGCAGTGTTTGAACAGCTATTGCTTCTCCTCCCTGGATCATCTTGGGGTCCTGTGGGGCTATAACGTCCTGACCTACAACCCAGCTTGCTGTGAGTTGAGCCCTGTTTTTGTGGGTGACCTGGAGTCTGCCTGGAGCCGTTCCTGGGAGTGTGCAGCAGAGGACCCTCCGGCAGTGTTTGAACAGCTACTCCTTCTCCTCCCTGGATCATCTTGCGGTCCTCTGGGGCTATAACTTCCTGCACAGGGGGAGCGGAGGGCAAAGACCATAGCCCACACAAAAAAAATGATGAACAAATACCTTTATTGGAGACCCAACTAAAAGGTTTCGGCGAGAAGCCTTCCTCGGGTCTAAAATATAGACATAAATGACATGTTAAACATAAAACCATAAAGAGATAAAAATACATTAAAAATATTAATACATAAAAATATATGCAATACATTACCAAAGGAGCCAATAAGAAACATAAAAAGAAGTGGAACAAACCACTCTTCACAATCTATATAAAAAATAAACAGATGAAATAAAATAAACAATATGAAAACTATAAAATGTACATAAAATACATTATTAATATCAAAAAAATATAACATAACCAGGAAAGATGAAACATGAAAAAATAATCATAATAAAACTTACATACGAATTTAAAATACATTACCAGAAAGGGACATTAAGAGGAAGCCCTTCTAGTCATTACCAAATACCTGAACCTTCGGTCCACACCTGTCCATACACCTACTCATTTTTTTGGTAAGCTTAGCACAGATTGCCCTCACTCGCAATACTTTCCTTTTCAATAGACAATTTTTTCAACAAATTAAAGGCACAGCAATGGGCGCCGCCATGGCACCAGATATAGCCAATTTATATGTAGCCGAATTCGAAGAAATTTATCTGAAAAGTTCTCCATTTTCAGCCTCTATAATTTCTTGGAAAAGATATATAGACAATATTCTTCTCCTATGGAAGGGCACCAAGAGAGAATTACAGCAATTTCATGTATCGCTAAACAGTTTAGATATTAACCTAAAGTTTAAAATGCAATTTTGTTCCACCAAATTACCTTTTCTTGATATACTTATCAGGAAATCTTCCACTGGTTTCAACACTACCATTTATCGCAAACCTACAGATCGTAACAAATTACTCAGGTTTGACAGCTTCCATTGTAGTCGCCTAAAAAAGAATCTACCCACCTCACAGTTTTTATGTCTTCGCAGACTGTGCACTGACTAAGAAGAATTCAGGAATAGGTCTCAAGATATGGCAGGACAGTTTATTGCTAGGGGCTATCCTACTGATTGTATTAAAAAAGGTTTTGACCGTGCATTGTTCTTCCTCTAGACAAGACCTTCTTTTACCTAAAAATAAGACATCAGACGATAAATTTGTGTGCATCCTTCGTTTTTCACATCTCTCCTCCAAAATCCAAAAAATCCTTAGGACACATTGGCATATACTTCTGACACGATCCTGTTTTTCTGAAAAGAGATTAACTATTGCATATAACAGAGAACGTAATTTAACAGATACTTTAGTGCCCTCGTATATGCCTCCCCTCTGTCCCTCCGTACCATCCAAAAATGGACATTACAGGTATAATAACTGCTCAGTCTGCAAACATGTTATTGTGTTGCATGATAAATTTACGCATCCACACACTAATGTACAATATAAATTACGTGCCAGGACCAATTGTCTGTCCACACATGTAGTATATGTTATCGCCTGTCCTTGATCTCTCCTCTATGTTGGTAAGACTATTCGAGCAATCAAAACTCATATACAGGAACACAAGAGTTGTATTAAAAGGAAGATAGCTACAGCACCTCTTGTTGAACATTGGAATCAACTTCATCATAGTCTTGAAGACCGTAAGTTTTTTATCATTAAAAAAGTTTTCCCCTCTCCTCGAGGTGGAGATATAGGACGTGTGTTACTTCAAGAGGAACAAAGGTTTACTTTTCAACTCAACATTGTTATCCCATGTGGATTGAACAAAGAAATAGAATTTTCTGTTTTTCTGTAAACCATTTATTCCCATATAGTTTGGCTGCTATGGTGCAACTATACAATACAATCTTTTTCATTTATCTCTTCATTCTTTCATTGTATCTTTTATATATACATTTAATGATTAATTTGTTGCTTTATCTTTGTTCCTTCATTATTTGAAGACCTGTCTTTTCTTGTTATGTTTTCATTTGCTGATCTTTGTGCACCCTTTTAGTGGATATGGCCCCTTTCCCTATCCAGTTTACAGGCTTGTATATCTACTGTTTTACTGTTTTTCTCAGTGCATCGCCCATTTCTCTGTTTCTCAGATCTTGTTTATATGCCCCTTCTTTGGCATTTTTGTTTTCCCTTTTTTTAATGGTGCCCTCCAACAGATTGTTTCTGTAAATGTGAGTTTGTCAATTGCTCACATTGGTTCAGACCGCCCTTCTTGTTTCAATTATTTACCAATTATTTACTTGTTATGAACATATCCTTTTTTGTTTAATCTATTTTTAATTACTGTGATCTCAAACATTTTTATTATTTTTCCTCCTTTGAAGTGCTCTTTTTTAGATCTTTTTGTGTGAGATGCCATTTTCTATGGCAATTTATGTGGGAGGGTATCTCTCTTCTTTCTTTTGAGTTGTTTGGAGGTGTTCGCCTCAATAATTTTGTCGGCAGATGTATTGTTTTGTTTTAAATGTGTTGTTTTTCTAGTTCCCCTTCCATTGCTTCTTATACTTTCAGCTCTTTTTTTTAAAGAGATGTCAATCTTCATGATGTTTTGTGTGGGAGGGTATTCCCTGTGTTTTTATTCTTTGCCCCTTGCACCTGCGCGGCGTTTTCCCGCCTCAAAAGCCCTGTTGGTGAGCGTTATCGTCCGCCTTTTAAAGATGTAGTCTTTTTGGCTCCCCTGTTCCACATTTTTTTCACTTATTTGGATATGGTTTGTTCATACCTTCTATTTTGTTTAGTCTAATTTATTTTTTTAATTAATGTGATCCTAAACCATTTTTATTATTCTTCCTTCTTTGAAGTGCTTTCTTCTAGTGCTTTTGTGTTAGATTAGCATCTATGACAATTTGTGTGGGAGGTTTCTCTCTCTTTGTTTTATTTTTATTTTTTTATTTTATTATAGTTTTTGTACTTGTGCGGCAGTATCTCGCCTCAATAGTTTTGTTGGCAAATGTATTGCTTTATTTTAAATGCGCTGTTCTTCTCATTCACGTTTTATAGCTTTTTACACTTTTTAGCGGTTTGCTTCAGTTTCTATGTAGTGCTTCAGTAAGAGATGTCAATCTTCATGACGTTTTGTATGGGAGGGTATCCCCTGTTTTTTTGTTTTTTTATTCTTTGCCTATTTGCACTTGCGCGGCGTTTTCCCGCCTCCACAATTCTGTTGGTAAGTGTCATGGTCCGTTTTTTTTTAAGATCTGGTCTTTTCTGCTCCTCTGTTTTACCTCTTTCCACATATTTGGCTCTTTTGCCCTATGGTATGTCTTGTTCATACCTTTCATTATGCTATTTTTATTCATTTTATTTAAGACCCGTTTGAAGACCTACCTTTTCTGTCTTGCGTTTGATCTTCCCCCACCTCCCTCCCCTCTCCTCCCCCCCCCCCCGCTGATTTCTTGTAGTCCCTATTTTTGTTATCTCACCTTTCTCTTTAGCCCTTTCCTTTTCTCTTAACTATCCTATCATATATTTGGCGTTCCTTTCCTTTTCCTTGCAGCCTTTTTTTTTGTACATTGTGCACCGCTCTGACGCAATTGCATTGAGCGGTATATTAAGTCTCAAATAAAGATAAAGATAAAGTTGGTGCACTTTGTTCTTATTTTTTATTGTTTGACTTCTATGTTGTAATGTTTTTCATTACTTTTAGTCTGTCCCACATTCTTTTCTTGTAATTTGAGATTGTATTAATAATGCATTTTGTCTAAATTGTATATCAGTCATTTCACATGTCGGTTTACATGCTGTAGTTCATTTTTCGATATTTCTTGTGACCATGTTCATGCTGTTTCTGCCCTTTAATTGACACTTTCAGTTTACGATGTGCTTGAATGTTTCATATACTTTTCTTTTGACCTTTCATTTTATCTGCTTTTAATTACGTTTTTTAAGACAGTTTTCCTCTTATCTGAATAATTCTTTACTATTTTTCTTCTTTTAGATGTTTATTATGGACAGAGCTATTTCATTTCATAGCTTCCCATATATTTAGTTTTGCTCTTCTGTACTCTGATACAGACTGCTCGATAATATGTTATTTACCATGACATGGTTTATTTATTCTGTTTTACCATTTACAGTCTTTCCGTTATTTATACTCTTACTATCTGTGCTTTTATCAACAATGTTTCGTGCATATTATACAGATTGCTCATCTCACATGTTGATTTATTAACTTTTTATCCACAGTTTTTGTTGTGATGTTTGTATTTCTTTTTTTTTTCTCAAGTAGTGTTTTTGTGTTACACACAGTTAATATATTTATACATCTTATTTGTATTTTATAGATTGGGAAGAGTGGTTTGTTCCACCCCTTTTATACCTCTTAATGTCCCTTTCTGGTAATGTATTTTAAATTCGTATGTAAGTTTTATTATGATTATTTTTTCATGTTTCATCTTTCCTGGTTATATTTTTTTGATATTAATAATGTATTTTATGTACATTTTATAGTTTTCATATTGTTTATTTTATTTCATCTGTTTATTTTTTATATAGATTGTGAAGAGTGGTTTGTTCCACTTCTTTGTATGTTTCTTATTGGCTCCTTTGGTAATGTATTTCATATATTTTTATGTATTAATATTTTTATTGTATTTTTATCTCTTTATGGTTTTATGTTTAACATGTTGTTTATTTCTATATTTTAGACCCCTGAGGAAGGCTTCTCGCCGAAACTCTTTAGATGGGTCTCCAATAAAGGTTTTTGTTCATCATTTTTTTGTGTGGGCTGTGGTCCTTGCCCTCCGCTCCCCCTGTACATTTTTCTGCGGAAGGCACCCTTCTCTCTCTTGTTGCTATAACTTCCTGCCCCAAAGCCCTTTGGGTTGTGGTCCGAAGGGGCGTGTCCAAATGAGGCAGGTAATGCCCCTTTGGTGCCCCTTTGGCGTCCATTGGCGTTTCTTGAAGGCCTTGCATGTTTTCCTGTTTGGTCTTATTTTCAAATTTGTTTGGCTGCTTTTAAATTTGTTGCCTGTGAAGTATGGGGAAACGGAAAAATAAGAAGCCAACAGGTGATGCAGGCTCTATTGGTATGTGGGATGGTCATTGGTCTCCTTGATAAGCATTTCCTGGAGTTACCCGAGATGGGCTCTCTCACTGAAGGGGCATCTCTCAGCTCCGTGGAGCGCACGCCTCCTCCTCTTTCTGTCCCCCAGCTTTCTTCTAGATAGTAGTGTTGTTACCAAGTGTGATAAAATGTTCTATTCTCCCGGACTGCTGCCTAATCCTGTCACTGTTCTAACTGGTGTTAAATTGAACCCTCCACCTGATGATGTTACTTTAAAAGATTTGTGGTCTGCCATTGCTTCTATTGATACTAAAGTATCTACTTCATTTGAGTCTTTGGGGCATGTTTACTAAACCGTCGTAATGTTACCAGCATTAGATGCAGTGCTAACATGAAGAATCCCATATAAGGATATGGGCATTCCGGCGTTAAGCCGTGTATCACGCGATAGAGGGTGCCTTGCCGTTTTTGTGTGATAGTGTACGGTGCTGCACGTTTGCACACCATAAGCCTAAGTACGTAGAAGCGCTGTGGTAATAGCTACAGAGGTGTAGTACACTGATTAATACAATGCTTGCCGAGAAAGCGGTCGTGAGTTCAACTCCTCTGGATACATACAATATGGCAGTCCAAGACAATTCATTTTAATGCGTGTAACAGACACATCTGAACAGTGTGTGTTGCCAATCGAAAAACTCACGCTGCAGAGCAGTAAACTGATGCACATAGTAGGGCGCCCTATGATGCGCCGTAGTTTGCCACCCTCCTAGGCACCATATATGGTGCCCCATGAGCTGGTGCAAACTAAGGTGTATCTAAAGATGCCCAAAGGATGGCAAGGTGATGCCTGAAAAGGTTGCCAGTGGCTGTAAGGAATCCCAAGTTGAATAGCACAAAATGTATGGCCCAACCACTGATGTAACCCTACCACTGCACAGAGTACCAAGGAAAGCCAAACAACAACTTCTGGAGGATATCGCATGGCGGAGCTGATGGACCTGTCAAATCTGTGTGCAGTTCATGTGGCAGCTGGACAAGTACAGAAACATATTGGAGGCAGCTAGACCGATGCATAGGGTGATGGTGATGTAAAGTGCCAACATGAGAGTGTGTGGCAGAGGATGCAAATACATGTCCACCAGAACAGGTAGAGGTAGCAGCATAACAGGAGGACACAGGAGTAGCAGTGCATGCAGAGCATACACATGAGAGGCAATCATGAAGAGGGGCAATGCAGAAAAGGATCCCAGCGCAGGACATGGGGCAGTAGTCCACACATTAGCGCAGGACGCCACACAGCTGGCAGAGACAGATAGACGGACAGAAGGATGCCTGGCAACTGTGATGAGGCTATAATGTGTGCTGCCGCACACATCTGCACAGATATGCCTGTTAGAGGAAGGAAAAACAGTTGTGTAGGACAGGCAGAAAAACTCAAGAACACACAGGAATCAAATCCATGACCACTGGCTGGGAAGTCAGTGTACTAACCACTGTGCTATGCTTCTGTGGTATCCATCACAGCAATGGCTGGCCACACAACAACTGAAGGTCACCGCACCAACAATCTGCTGTGCTTACTGGGGCAGGGTAAAAGCACAGGCAAGGCACTGTATAGGGCACCATAGGTCACACAAATGAGATGATGGTAGTCTGTGTGCTAAACACTGATCTCCGATATATGTCTGCTTGTCATAGCCACAAAAGGGAGTTGTGCTGCACATTATGACTAAAGGAGGCCCTCTGTGGGATTGAACCCATGACCACTAGCACATAAGTTAATGCAAAAACCGGTATGCCTACCCCACCAACGTGAGTCAAACAGCAAAGGCTGCATACAGCAACACTGCGTGGCACCACACCAAAAGCCTGTTGTGTGCCAGGAAAAGGCAGCCCCAACAGTAACCATGATGTAATGCACATGTAGAAGAGCTGTGTACAGCGCATATCACAGTCTGCAATTGGGACGAGAGCCACATATACAAAAATGCACACACACAATAAAGTGTTAGGCAGTCCAAACAGCATGCAAAAGAGCAAGGAAAAGGAACCCAAAGGTTATCCTGTTTCCAACAGTGGCCAATCTAGGTCATAAGTAACTAGCAGTTTCCCCAAAAAACACAGGTTCCTCAGTGCTTCTATTGGGTCAAGCAGTGATATCCCGGGTCCCTTTTAAAAATGGTTTATGGACCTTTCCTCCAGGAACTTGTCCAAACCTTTTTTAAACCCAGCTACATTAACAGCTTTAACTACATCCTCCGGTAACAAATTCTAGAGTTTGATTACACGTTGAGTGAAAAAATATTTTCTCTTATTAGTCTTAAATAGCTTACCCTGTAGCTTCATTGCATGTCCACTAATCTTTTTATAGTCTGATAATGTAAACAATCGATCTACGTTTACCCGTTACATTACATTTATTAATTGATAGACCTCTATCATATTTCCCCTCAGTCGTCTCTTTTCCAGGTTAAAGAGCTCTAACCTTTTTAGCATCTCTTTATGTGAGTAACCTTCTGTTAGGGAATAATAATGTTTAGTTTAAGTGTATATACAGGAGGCCTGCACAAGGGAAATCAGAATCCTATATATGTCCATATATGGAAAAGGAATGTGCTGTGCTAAGCTAAATTGATTGTTCTACTCAGAGATGACTCGTATTTGCATAGTTACTGATAAACTATAGTGGGCCCCAGAAGATGGGTGGATGACGTATGAATATGTTTCTGATAATGTATAAAATACGGACAATCCCTCCACCCTATGGAATAAACTTGCATACTTTTCCTTCTGTGTGGTCTGTGAGTTTTATTCCCCTGGATTCCAGCCAGCCGGAGCAGCATACCGCAGATGAGGGTTCGGGACTTCCCTGGCCTGGAGTGACCTACAAGAAGCAGACCCTTTACACCTTCCATCCTCTTTACCATTTTGGTGGCTCTTCTCTGTACCTTTTCTAATAATGCTATATACTTTTTAAGATACGGCGACCAGAATTGCACACAATATTTAAGGTGCGGTTGCACCATGGAACGATAAAGAGGCATTCTAATATCCTTTGTTTTATTTTCCATTCCTTTCCTTATGATACCTAGCATTCTATTTGCTCTCTTGGCCGCCGCTGCACATTGGGCGGAGGGTTTTAACATGTTATCCACGATGATGCCCAAATCTTTTTCCTTAGTGGTGGTTCCCAATGTGGAACCTTGCATCATGTAAACATAGTTTGGGTTGTTCTTTCCTAGGTGCATAACTTTGCACTTGTCCACTTGTCCCCATTAATGGAAACTGAGGTGGCCTCAGGCAAGAAGGAAAACACATGGTGTACCAGTAAAGCCCCAAACATTGTCAACATTTTTAAAAACAAATAATACTAGGTGATTCCATTATCACAGGCATTAACATGGGAACTCTGTTCCAAGGTCAGAAGGTGGTCAAATGCCTTCAAGGATCTTTGGTCAGCAAGAATACAAACTAGATTGTTAGTGAAATCACAGAGAAAAGTAGGGATTGTAAGAATGATGTTGTTATCCATCTTGGAACAAATGATTTGGCTAGAAGCAGTACCTCTGCAGTGCAAAGAGTCTTCCAAATTTTGTGTGGGAGCCTTAAACCCATTGGCTCTGATTCTATGAGGCGAATAACGGGGCTGCCCCGTCCAACCGGGACCTGCAGCCCCACTATCCGCCTTGCTGGTATTCTGCTTCTGTCCTCTGCTGTACGCACAGAGCCGCTGTGTGTGCTGCGGGGGAGGAGGTGTGATGGGGTAGAGAGTGACAGGGGAGTGGGGGAACTACCACCGGACATGCAGGGCCGATTCTGCTCATGGCCCTGTACATCCGGGGATCACCGGGGGGGGGGGGAGTATAGCCTGTTTATTCTACCTTAGAGGTGAAAGAAGCGGCAGCCAACCCCCTGATCAGCAGGCCAGGACACTGGGGCCAGCAGTGGAGTGGCGGCTGGGTCCCCGACACCCGATTGGGGCACTGGCAGCCCCCATTAAGTTCAGGCAGTGGGAATTCAGGGTCCTGGGGGGTGCCGGACATGCAATGCTGTGGGGAGGATATCCCCGCTGTGATGCTGGGCCAACCGAGCCATCTCCAAGGGTCCAATCCTGCACATGATGCAGAATCGGGCACTGCTGTACCCTGACGTGCCCCATTGTGGATCGGGCTCCTTGTCAACTATAGCATTCCCAGACGTTCTACCTGTTCACGGTAAGGAGGAAGAGAGGCTGAAACACACAATCAGCTTTAATGCAGGGCTCCCAACCTGGTGTAAACATGAAGGCTTTAGATATATATGTGGTTGGGGCAATAGATGGAACAACCAGAGCCTATACTGTAATGATGGTCTACATCTTTCTGTAATAGGAAAAAAGGATCCTAGGTGAACAACTCAGGCACTATTCAGACAAGCATTTATACTAGGGAAAGGGGGTGATGGGTGGAAAACAAGATCATGATGTCACCCCCTGCAAAAATATTACAATAATGGTAAAAACAGAGACATAATAGCAACTCAACTGGAGGAGTAGCCTAGTGGTTAGAGCAATAGCCTAATACCCAGCCGATCAAAGGTTCAATTCCCACTGGCACTCCTTGGGCAAGTCATTTTACTCTCCATTGCCTCGGAAGAAAAGGCCTGGCAATTTACCTCCAGTGATACATTGCCAAGAAAACCCAGAGGCAGCTGGGTCACCAGAAGTCAGCACTGACTTAATGGTACTAAAAAAAATATATATATATATATATCTTAAGTCATCTATCAATAAGAAAGGGGACGATGAGTCAGGAATAAACCCATGCCAAACAGAAACAAGCTTATCACAACCTGCTGGCAGGTAATAAGCATAAATGTTCACAGTCTGGATAATAAAGTTTCTGACCTAGAAGCCCTAATGATGGAAATGGGCTTGTACATTGTGGCCATTACAGAAATATGGTTAATGAGTTTCATGAATGGAATATTGCCATATCTGGATATAATCTATTTAGGAGGTATAGAGAGGGCAGGAAAGGAGGAGGAGTAGCTCTGTCAGAAACAGCATTAAAACAGTCGAAATGCAGGGGACTCAGGGAAAAAAAGTAGCACTGTGGATTAGTTTGGAAAGAGGAAACAGAGAGAGACTTGATCAATCATATTGCCAAGGTAGTAAAAAAAGGGTACGGTGGCGATACTAGGGGCTTTAATCTGTCGCATGTGGAATGGTGTATCCTGTCTGCAAATCTGGAAAGAAGTAGGAAGCTAATCCAGTTTCTATCATCAAAACTAAAGAGGATTATGAAAAATTGCAAGACGACCTTGATAAATTCAGAAATTGTGCATCCAAATGGCAAATGAAATTTAATGTGGACAAGTGCAAAGTTATGTACTTAGGGAAGAATAACCCTAGCTGGGGATACACAATGCAGTGTTCCACATAAGGAATTGCCACCCAAGAAGAGGATTTGGGCATCATTGTGTATAGTACATTGAAACTCTCTGCCTAGTGTGCAGAAGTGGCCAAGAAAGCAAATAGAATACTAGAAATCATAAGGAAGGGAATGTAGAATAAAACCAAGGATATTATAATGTCTCTGTATCATATGTAATTCTGGTTGTCATATCTTAAAAAGGATATAGCAGAATGATAAAGGGGTTGGACGGATACCCCTATAAGGAAAAGCTTAAAAGGTTAGGGCCCTTCAGCTTGGAAAAATGGTGGTTGAGAGGGATATAATGATAGAGGTTTATAAAACAATGAATAGAGTGGGACGGATAAATATAAATTGGTTCTTTACCCCTTCAAAAAGTAGAAAGACACACAACATGTAATCAAACTCTGAAATTCATTACCAGAGGGTGTAGTAAAAGCTGTTAGTGTAGCTGTGTTTAAAGGAGGTTTGGAGAAGTTCCTAGAGGAAAAATCCATAAACTATTATTAAAGAGGACCATGGAAATCCAGTGCTGACTCCTGGGGACAAGCAGCATGGCATCTGTGTCTTTTTGGGAACCCAACAGGTACTTGTGACCTGGATTGGCCGCTGTTGGAAACAGGATACTGGGCTTGATTGTCCCTTGGTCTGACTCAGTAGGGCATATCTTATGCTCTTATGATTATGGATGTTCTACAAGAGGCTTTGCTCAAGCAGCTGTTGAAGTAACCCACCAGAGATGGGTCTGATGTTCACTAACAGAGACAGTGTGTCTAATGTCTGGGTGAGTGCCCATTTGAGCTGCAATGATCACCACATGGTGTAATTTAATGCAAAAGCCAAGGCAGAATCCAATCACAGCAATCTCAAAGTCCTAGATTTCAAAAGTGCTGACTTCAGTAAAATGGGAAAGTACCTGAAGGAGGAGCTGGTAGGGTGGGAGGAGATAAGGGAATTGGAAAGGCAGTGGGATAACTGAAAGGGGCCATAACAAGGGCAACCGATTTCTATGTAATGAAAATATTCGAAAGCAAGAGGAAAAGGAAACCGATATAGTTCTCCAAAGAAGTGGCTACAAAAATAAAGGCAAAAATGACATATCCAGGCTGTTCAGTTTATTCAAAAGCCTCTTACAAGGAACAGTATCAAAAGTTTGGCTGAAATCTAAGTAGCCCACATCCATTGCATGTATTTGATCTAGTTCTCTGGTCACTCAATCAAAGAAATAAATCAGATTTGTTTGGTGCAATCTTCCCTTGGTAAAACCATGTTACCTTGGATTATGCAACCCGTTGTCTTCCAGGAAAGACACTATTCTTTCTTTCAGCAGTGTCTCCATTACCTTTTACACCACCAAGAAAGGTTTACTGGCCTATAGTTTATCACCTCTTCTCTATTGTCACTTTTGTGAAGAGGGACCATATCATCCCTTCTCCAGTCCCATGGTACTTCACCGGTCTCCAGTGATCTATTGAACACATCTTTTAAAGGTCCTACCAAAATCTCCCTGAGTTCCTTCAGTATCCTGGGATGTATCTGATCTGATCCCATGGCCTTGTCTAATTTTAGCTTTGGAAGCTGATCATAAAGATCTTCTTCCATGAATGATGTTATAGCTACTTTATTCCCCTTGCTGCCTTTGACAGTCATGCATGAACAGTATTTGTTTAGCAATTCTGCTTTTTCCTTCTCACTTTCCATAAATCGGTCCTCAGCATCTTTGAGTTTTGCAATTTCTATCTCAAAGAGGTCCTAGCAGAGTGTGATGGCTTGAAGTATGTTTAAAACTGCTATGCTATTGATCTCCACGTAGCTCCATTTCTTGCTTGGTTCCCCATAAGGACAAACATCCTACATTTGAAATACTTGTTACATCTCACTTCACACCTACAAATATCTGGGCATATACTTAGACTCAGATCTCTCCTTCTCCACTCACATTTCCCTCTTATCTCGTTCTACCTTTGCTACTTTGCATAAAACTAAGGCTCTTCATCCCCTTCTTGCCAGCCTGCCATGACCACTCTCTTTCTCAGTACTGTGATTTCCCATATTGATTACTGTAGCTTTGGTTTCATCGGTCTCCCTCAGCATAGAAACATAGAAACATGATGGCAGAAAAGACCACATGGACTCTCTAGTCTGCCCTTCCATCAACTACAACACTTCCCTTTTTTCCTTTAGAGATGTGTGTGTTTGTCCCATGCTTTTTGGATTCAGATACTGTCCTCGTCATTACCACTTCCACTAGAAGACTATTCCATATATCTACTACTCTTTATATAAAGAAATATTTCCACATCAACTAAAACATCTTCAGACCATACGAAACACCACCATCTGCGCTCTCACACATGTTTGACCACATCACACCTCTTCTTATTCAGCACCACTGGCTTCCTATTGCAAAGACAGTACAGTTCAAAATCACTATTACACATAAGGCCCTTCACAATTGTGCTCTGCTATATCTATCCTCTTCAATTATCCCATATGTACCTCAATGCTGCTTCAGATCCCTACATGACAACCGCCTGGTTCTCCCTTCCCCATCAAGAATTAAGTATGAGTCCACGCATCACTCCTCTTTTTTCTATCTAGCATTTGCCCTTTGGAACTGCCTTCCATCACTGCTCCAGCTTGAGACATCCTTTCCCAAGTTCAAAAGGTTCTTGAAAACCCACTGCTTCTACCAAACCTTTGGCATAGATCCCCTCACCCCTTGAACTGCAGACCATACAATGCTATCGTCTCTGTCCAAGTGAGTTTGTCTTTTTTCACTGCTATCCTGCCTTCTTCTTTCCTGTGCAATTATGGAGGTCTGCTTCTGTTTCTATATGTAATTTGATATATATATATATTTTTAATTGTAAACCGCTCTGTCTGCTTGGCAAAGGGTGGTCTATCAAAACCTAATAAACCATAAAATCACAGTAATGAACATTTTCATAATCATATGTAAATTTCTGTAACTAAAAAAGGAACTAGGAATCAAGTAATGAGCATATATAATTTTCTTTTAACATGAAAAGCATAGGATGTGATGATGAAAGATGAGGACTATTAGATCCATATAATCTGTGCAATTAACTTCTTGTTACAATGCCATAAACTTTTGTTCTAGTGCTTATCTTTATATTTTTTATGCCTTTCTGAATTCTGTTACTATTTTTGCTTTACACATCCCCACTGGGAGACTGTTCAATGCATCCACTATACCCTCTTTGAAGAAATATTTTTTCTTGTTATTCCTGAGTCTATCGCCTTTAAACCTCATTGCATTATCTCATGATCTGCAATTTCCTTTCCACTGAAAATGCCTGCTTATACTTATCCTTTTGAGGTATTTAACACCATGCTTTATGTAAAGAAGCGTTTGGAGTAAATCTCACAGGAAAGCAACTATGCACTATTTTTTTTTTTAGTTTCAATTTTCTGCTATTTCACAGGGTGCTGTATTCATCACAAAGTCAATTAACACATTTCTCATGGTGTCTTTGCTGTGGGAGAGCATAAGAGATTATGCTAAGAAGTCTGTTTTAAATAGAAAAACATCTAGATTCTCATATAGTCTATATGTTGTACAAATGTTCATTTCTTTAGGTCATTTTTATTAATGTAGTGCCTAATTGCAAAACTTGCATGTACTTTTATGACAGCATAAAAAAAAAACAATTTTCAAACACAAGGATAATCATAATAATGAAATTCCAAGAGCATAATTGCTAACAAAAGATTTACTTTTTAAAATGTGCATACTATGGAGCAGTTGGAGAATACCTGCATGGTTTGCAGGTCTGAGGGTTGGAGAAGTAGTCTAGTGTTTAGGGTCACAACTTGGGATCAGAAAGAGCAGAGTTCAAATCCCACCGATGCTCCTCCTTGTGGCCTTGGACAAGTTGTTTAATCCTCTACTGCCTCAGGTGCAAACTGAGATTGCAAGCTCTCCTGGGAAAGGGAAATACCTACAGTGCCTGACTGTAGCTCCCTTGGATCTATACTGGAACAGTGTGAACTAAATAAAAATTATCCAAATGGGCCTACAAGCCAGTCTTCTAAGGAAAGTCCCCACATTTTTCCATGAGAACAAAATCATCCATAGAAGGCGGCTGTCCTTTGCCCACATTTATTTTTATTTATTTAAATGTTTTTATGTACCGCCCCTTCCAGTGAACAGAACGCGTTTACAAATGTCTCTGATGAAAGAAGTTGCAGGGTTTCAAAATAACAGCCCTCATGGGTGTTCCGCCTCTGCCAAGGCTCTCTGTCTGTCTATGTTTTCAAAAAGGATGTGGGAATGGGGTTGTATTTTCGGTGCCTTAAAATGGTGTTAAAACAACGACTCAGGAAACAAAGCCATGGGATTAATCTGTACAGAATGGCCTTTACTGCCCTGGCCACTTTACTGGACAGCTGAATTGACCACGCTGGTCTTTACCTGCCATCATTTACTATGTAGTGTTTTTGACAGAACCTTTTAAATGGAAGCGCCAGCCAGCTGCTGCCCCGCTAACTTAATCTGATGGATTGACATGAAAAATAAAGAGCAGGAATGGTAAAATGATTTAAATTATTTTGCAATTAATTCTTAAAAACATAACAGTATATGTAAATATGATATAAATGAATGAGGCAGATAAATGAATTTGAAACAGTGACAAATAATTGCACCATGTATAGGCGTGTAGTGTGGCCCACCTGGCCACTCCTTCGTGCCACCCAACTGACAAATATGTCTGATGCAGTTGTGGTGCCCGCCTTAACTCCAGATCCATGCAGCTCTCCTATTCATGTGGCTGTGATTGTCTGACCCTCAGGCACAAACTCATGATGGACCACTCCCTTCTGGTCAAAGAATGCGATCAGCAAGACCTTGATCTTTGATTTGGACATGCACGCCTTCTTGGGTCTAGGTGACAGTCGAGTCTTCTACTGCAGACTCTGTCTCTTGCTTTCAGGGTCGTACTGGAAGACCCAAGTCTCATCTCCTGTGATGACTCGGCCAACGAACTCTGGATCTTCTCTAGCAAGTCTCAACAAATATTGACCCGGTGCTCCTTCTGGTCATCCGATAAAAGCTTGGGCACCATCTTGGCGCACACCTTCCGCATTCCCAGCTCCTGCACCAAGCTGGTCCGCACTGACTCCCTGTTCAGGCTGAGCTCCTCAGCTATCATCCGCACCATCAATCTGTGATCACTCCGCACCAGCTGGTTCACTCTGTCAATGTTCTCAGCCATCTTTGTTGTGGAAAGCCGTCCTGACTTGGGGTCTTCCTCCACCTCCTCGCAGCCAGTCTTGAAGCATTTGTGCCACTCGAAGACTCGAGGCCTTGACGTTGTATCTTCTCCATAAGCCTTTTGGAGAAGTTGGAGACACTCAGTTGGGCCCTTCTCCAATTTAACCAGAAATTTCAAGTTGATTCTTTGCTCCAGATTTCTGCCACCTCCAGTTGCGTGACAAAGCAATGGAGCAGTGTGCTACAAAAAAACCTGAAAAAGAAAAACAGAGTGAGAGAGATGAAAAATATTATAGCAGAATAGTGGCGAGTTGTTGCACAACACAGTGACATAAGCGGTTAGCCAATTGGCATTGAGTCATGGGCGTGGCTGCCACAGTCTCGTTTCTTTTTTGTCACACTTCGTATATGCACATGCATGCAGCCGACACACACACCCTTCACCCTGTCATTCCCCCCCAGCAAACATACCCCAGTACTGACAACCATGCCTACTCCACTCCCCAACACAGGCACCTTCACCTCCCAAACACATATGCACACATCTCCCCCTTCTCTGATATCCCAACTTCAGATCTGCATAGATAAACAGTTAAACTCTCCCCATAGAAATAGATATACGCATCATACCATGGATTCACACACACATATGCACCTCAGCTATATATGCCTGCTGTCCTATAGAATCACACTTTACAAATCTCCCACACAGACATGCCCAAGCATGCATGTGGAGGAAAGGGGAAATGTGTCATTTTGTCGCACTATACATGTATACTTTTCAACATGGTAAAGGTACAATGGCCGGTGATCGATCTCTCCTAGGGGAGCACATGGGGCCCCTGAAGATCAACTTGTGCACTATCTGGGAAGGACTACAGCAGGTGTTTGAGGCAAGTTGATTAATCTTTTGAGTGGGTTCACTGTTTGAGCTATTCTATACCTCTCCCATGGATATGATATCTGTCAAGTGATGCTTTTTCCTCACAATGCAGTCCGTGAATGAATATTATATCTGCAGAGAACTGCAAGTATTTGCAAGTTTGTGAGGTTGCATGTTTTTGTAGAAATGCTCTCTTAATATTAGTGGAATATTTTCAGTGCACAGTGAATACTTGGGTTATAATTAGCAGAGAGCAAGATTGAACAATGTAGTAGTAGGGGGAGCTTCTGGTGTAATGAGCTTGTCTGTCAGAGAAAGACACATGTGTGCCATGGCACAGGGCCTGAAACTTGTGGTTAACATCACTGCCTGTCCATTACAAGGTACAAAGAAGAAGATATTCTGAAGCGCAGAAATGCACTAGCACCGCAAAACTGCTTATTGCAATTGTTGGGTCAAACAAACCAGAGAAGAGCTGGAAACCTCTCTGCTCTGATGTCCGTGAGGCCCTTTTAATAACTTCATAAAAGTGTGAAAACGTAACTTAACTTATAAATGACAGTGTCCAAACATCCTTCAATCGCTGGTGACCAAGCTATACACAAAATGCGTGTTTTGGGCCGATATGAGGCCCTGCTTCAAGTGTAAAAGACCTCTGTGAATCAGGATCTGTGAATGTCCAGGAAGAATGCCCAAAACCATGAGACCATTACGTAGTGCCTGCAAGGTGAACGATTGGCTGACTAAATGACGTCATCCACATGGAAGGTGAACCATCACACACACAGGGAAATCCCTTCCGTGTGGATGGCGTCATTGCACTTACACAAATAAGCACCAATACAAACAGGCATAGATAGTGAAGCTCAGCACTTAAATTTGTAAGCACTATTAGTTGCATGTGTAGATGGTAAAATGTGACACTTAAATGTGTAAGACTTGGCACAAGCCAGGGAGGAGGCGGAGCCTGATGTCCAGCGGGATGGTCGCATAACGCTGAGGCTCCCGAGAGGCCTACTCAGAATCCTGAATTAACACCTCACATACTTGGAACTTCTACTCTGATCTTGCCGGGGCACATTGGTGAGATGGCGGGGACCAAACCAACGCGCCTGGAATTTGGATCTCCAGCGGCTTCTCACGGCAAACGTTCCAAAACTGAACCTCCGTCCCCGCAGAAGGGGCCGGCCTTGTGCGAGGGCCCCGAAATGCAGCAGGAAATCCTCATAGAGATTAGAGGGGTCAAAAACCTCGTGCAGGCAAACGGTGAAGCACTCCGAGCGCTGCGGGAAGATTTTGGTGTGCTGCAAAGCAAGCTAGAAGGGCTTTCTTCGCGTCAGGACAAAATGGAGAGCATATTGGACTCCCATGCGGCCCGGTTGTCCAAACTCGACAAAGTTGAACGCCAGGTGCGGGCCTTGCAGAAAGAGGTGGAAGATGGCAATAATAGAGCGCGCCGCAACAACATACGACTCGTGGGCGTACCGGAGGGAGCGGAATCGGGAGACATGAAAGAGTTTTTATGCAAAATCCTCCCTTCCCTGCTCCAAATCACCTTTACCAAAGATTTGGAGATTGATCGCGCTCATCGTGTACCCACAAGCATAACGCTCAACAGGAAGACCCCGCGGCCTATCATTTTTCGACTTTTGAGATATCAACACGTGGAGCAAATTCTAAGTGCCTCTCGGGCAAAGGGCCATATGGAGTTTGAGAGCCACAAGATCTCCTTCTATCCCGACTTGGCTAAACCCACGGTCGACCGCCGAAAGCACTTTCTGGAATTCCGGCCGAGGCTTCAACAACTACAAGCACGCTATGGCCTGATGTACCCGGCCAAGCTTCGAGTCACGCTTCACAATCAGACAAGAACATTTGAGGACCCTGATCTACTAGCGGAGTTTTTGGATTCCAAAGAAGCCGACTTGATGCGCTGACTTCCAGAATATTCCTGCAAGTCTCCTCATGTCCGCTGTACCTGCCATATTGGATCTGCCGCAGCCTAGCAAAGAGTCTGGCGTGGGCAGTCTGTTGCCTTACTCTTGATGGTATCTGTGACCCGACTCCATCTACCCACAGTAGCCTCGATGAGTATCAGAGACAGTGTTAATTATGGACTCTGGTGTTTCTTTTCTTTTTTTAGATGTCTTTCTATTTCCTCTCTAGGGCCTCCTCCCGCAGACATATGGTCGCCATATTCTTTGGGGGTTTTGCTTCTTCTCTAAGATACGTTGGTACATACTTTTCAATATGGGGTGTATTAGCCAGAATACTCGGTGATTATGACATTGTTGTACAGATTCTGCTTATGTTATATGTTATCAGGCGCCCTTACCTAAAATGTCTATTACCGACTGATGGCACCATGTAAGATTTTCTCATTGAACGTAAAAGGAATCAATAATCCGATAAAACGGAAGAAAATCCTCAGCTACCTCAGTCAGGAAGCAGCGGATCTGATTTTTCTCCAAGAAACGCATTTAAATTCGAAGGAAACTCTTAAACTCAATATTAAACCTTACATGGTGGCCGCCTATTCCCCAGCCGTTTCTAAGAAATGTGGGGTTGCCATACTGGTTAGGAAGTCTTTGCATGCTACTATTATTGCGACTAGCTCAGATACAGAAGGTAGATGGTCTAGAGTTCACCTCAAGATAGGTAGCCTTGAAGTTACATGTATATGCCTTTACGCTCCTAATGTTGATGACCCTGCCTTTTTTGCTACCATTGCTCAGGTTGCGCAGGCTTCTGCTAATACTTCATTGATCATTGGGGGGGATTTCAATCTAGTCCTTGATCCCCTGATTGACAAACAGCCGCCTAGGACGAGTGGTCCCCCCAAGAGTCACGCCACGCTTACCTCCTTGATCAAGGATCTTGCTTTAGTTGATCTATGGAGGTTACTACACCCCAATGAGCTTGACTTCACCTTCTTCTCCTCCCCTCATAAATCTCAGTCTCGCATAGACTTCTTTCTAATCTCAAAACTGTTAGTTCCTCAGGTGGACACTGCAAAGATTCACTCCCAACATATTTCAGATCATGCTGCCATTTCCTTTCAATTACACACTACTGCACCCCAGGGGAACTCGGGAGCCTGGTTCTTTGATAGAGCCCTGTTAACTCAGCCAGAGTTCCAGTCAGAAATTCGAGCAGCCATACAGGATTATTTCCATTTTAATCTACCCCAAGATACTGCGAATTGGGCTTGGTGGGAGGGCTTTAAAGCGGCCATTCGGGCAACGATCACTAGCTATCTAATCCGCCTGCGGAAACAACGCAAACAGCAGCTGCTCATACTAGACCAACAAATAAAAGCAGGCGAACGAGTTCTAACTTCACGTACTGACCCATGTGTATTAATTCGATTACAGCGTCTCCGTTTTCAATATAATTCAATCCTCTCAACTGCAGCTTCTAAGAGTATTGAGCTTCAGCGAGGGACATATTATCGTGAAAATAACCGAGCCGGTCGACTCTTAGCCAACGCCTTGAAAGGTCAAAAAGAAGCCAAACGCGTAGCGGCCCTTCGAGCTCCACAGGGAGGGGGCATAGTGACCACAGACTCCGACATTGTAGAGCTCTTTCGGGATTTCTATACCCGCCTATATCAATCTGAATGTGAGTTCTCGTCAGAGACATTCGAGCGATTGCTCTCTGGCATTCAGCGGCCGACCCTCTCTGAAGATGATAGGGATGCGATGGATGAACCCTTCTCTACTTCAGAGATCCAATCTGCCCTAAAACGAACAGCCTCGGGCCGTGCCGCAGGGCCCGATGGTCTCCCCACCGAATTCTACAGAACGTTCAGTGCAGATTTAGTTCCCTATTTAAAACTCTATTTTACTGCCCTTGCGGTAGATACATCCTCTTTGGGATCCTTCTCTGCAGCTAATGTGGTAGTATTTGAGAAAGAAGGCAGAGACCCGCTACTGACCGCCAACTACCGTCCAATCTCCCTACTTAATGCCGATTATAAGATCTTCGCAACGATCTTGGCCACCCGGCTATCTGACATGATGGCTACTCTAATTCACCCCGACCAATGCGGTTTTATACCCGGCAGATCAACTGCTGACAATGCTCGGACCTTGTGCCATGTGCTATCCAGTGCTGCCAATCTCGACCATCCATGGGTGGGTCTTTCCCTGGATGCCGAAAAAGCCTTTGATCGTCTAGAATGGCCCTTCTTATTTGCAGTTCTCCGATGGTATGGCTTTGGAGAGGGCTTCCTCCGATATCTCCAAGTCATGTATACTCAACCCGTCGCCAGTATTTGTGTAAACGCCATCAAATCTCAGCCATTTAACCTCCAAAGGGGCACGCGTCAAGGTTGCCCCCTATCACCAATGCTCTTTGATCTCGCTCTTGAACCCCTAGCCCTCCTTATTAGACAGTCTGCACGTATTCGAGGTGTCCCCTTTAGTCATAGGGAGATTAAACTCTCCGCATATGCAGATGACCTTATGCTCTTCGTATCCCTCGATTCGGTTCCAGCTGTCTTGGATCTGATTGACGGATACTCACAATTATCGGGCTATAAAATTAACTGGACCAAATCTGTAGCATTCCCACTGAACCGCTGGGTACATGAGGCTGACATGCAGGCCTTTCCCTTCCTTTGGCAATCCCGCATGGTGAAGTATCTCGGGGTCCATTACTGTTCTCCTTTAGAAGACACTATCAGTTTTAATGCCAAAGAGGTAGTCTCCAAAGTCCGTGAACTCACAAATCGTTGGTCTCCCTTATCTCTCACATGGTGGGGCCGCTTAGAAACTGTGAAAATGATGATAGTCCCCAAAGTGAACTACATTCTAGAAATGCTGCCATGCTTACTTCCGTTACATACTTATAAAGATATTGAGGGCCTTCTCGTCCGTTATCTCTGGCAGGGCAAGCCACCAAGGATAGCTAAACATAAACTGCAGTCTGCAAAGGAACGAGGGGGTACCAGATTTCCTGATTTTCTTAGATATCATCAAGCCTTCCTACTTAAGCAAGGTGCCCGATGGCTAGATGCCTCAACAGACAGCAGACCAGTTTGGCTTGACATAGAAGAGGAGCTTAGTAGCCCAATTCCGTTGACCCATCTCCCCGGTATGTCCTATCAAGTAGACACCCGCCATCCACCAATGATTGTCGATACTCTTGCGGCCTTTAACACTCTCATTCTATCACTGGGCCCGAATGTATGTCCTCAGGATGGACTCCCGCTATGGAATAACCCCAGAATTCAAGTCCTAAATAGAACAATAGCCTGGAAACCCTGGTACTCCAGGGGGATCTGGACACCCCAACAGCTTTTCTCTGCAGCTCGTTGGAAAACCTTTTCTGATTTACAAAAGGAATTTGCGTTACCAGCGAAACACTACTTTCAATTGATGCAGCTTCAACACTGCCTCAAAAGTGCTCGAATCATGCCGCCCTCTGCCCCTACTGAGGATGGGCTATTAGAGATAGTTCACTCTATTAGTAGTACACATGGAGTAGCCTCTAATTTTTATAAAATAATATGTCAGGGTACAGACACGGCCACTTTTAGAGCCCAACAAGCCTGGGAGCGCGAACTGCAAGCCACTTTAACCCCTGTGCAATGGAGCGTTTTCTGGAGCAAAGTAGTGCGGGTTTCCCGGTCTGCCTCTGTTACCCAAACTCTCTTTTTTTTTGCACACAGATGCTTTTATACCCCAGAAAAAATAGCCAAATGGAACCCAAATGCTAGGGACCTGTGTTGGTCTTGCCATACTGCTGTGGGAACCTTCGCTCATGTTATTTATGAATGTCCTCAACTACAGGTCTACTGGGGGCGGGTCTGGGGTCGTATTCAATTTATCTTGCACTTTCACGAACCTCTCTCTTGGAAGGTCGTGGGACTCCGCTCTGTGGCGGAGGTCCCCTCTCTTCCTAAGAAGGGTCGCTTTCTCCTTGATTTCATGCTGGGTATAGCCGTATGCTTAATCACGAGGAATTGGAAGGATAGCTCTCGACTTACTGTCAATGAATGGTGGAACCTCGTCTGCTTATATAGTAAATATGAGCAGATACCTCGGAGAGCTATTCCCCATGTCCAAACTCACTCTCGCTTGTCTAAATGGCAGATGCTTAATGATTATGTACAATCTGCTCATTGCTCCAACATGCCTGTATAATGTGCACTCATCATGTTTTAGATCACCGTTAGGTTTTGTAACACAATAATGTAAGTACACGCCCGCTTCGGGAATGCTTAGTTTTCTAGAGAAGAAGCAGGGGGGAGGGGGGTGGTAGGGGTTTACTTTGGTGTATGTATTACACGTTATGTATCTGTCTTTTAGCTGTATGTCTTCCTTTTCCTTTGTTGTTATAAAACGAAAATAAAGAATTAAAAAAAAAAAAAAAAAAAGACTTGGCACAAGCCAATGAGTGATACAGTTTTTTTAAACACATTTTTTTTGTAAAATTGTTGCTCCCCTTTACATGCTAGCCAATACATGTACTCCTGCGGTCTATGTAAGCATTTTACAAAAGGCTCTACATTCACTGTGTCTAATGTAATATAGATTGGAAATCTCTATACCCTGACCTGTAAATTCCATTTCCAATCTAGATACACGATAGAAAATGAAACGTCAAATATGATAGACTGGGTCATATCAAGTTAATTTGCACAATAAAAGAGACAGTTGTTCTTCCAACATTTACTATAATTATAATCTGTGATTTGTAAACTACTTAGAAGAAAACTTATTGAATCTTCAGTGCATAAGAGTTTATTAGTAAATAGTGAACCAAAATGAGGGTTGCTTTCAAAGAAATAGTAATAATAATAGCGAAATGCTGAAATAAATTCAAGCCATTGTTGGGGAGAGGGGCTAATCTCATCAGAATAATGTAACTTGGGCTGAGGTGGCTTGCAAAGTCTGGATCTGATATTCGGTGGTGGCAGATAGCGCTTGTGAAGCACATAGCTGTTGCCACTGAAGACTAACCCCGGATATTCAATGCCGGAGCCATATCCAGCCACGGACATTGAATATCCAGGGTAGCTGCAGAACCCGGAAACTAACCGGGCAGCAGTGATATTGAACTGCTGCCCAGTTAGCTTTTGCAAGTAAAGTCAGGCCAGCATTTCTGCACTTAACTTTACCCGTGGGACACTAACTGGGTAGTAGCTCAATATCGATGCTGCCAGGTTAGTGACAGGTGCCGTAGTGGTGGTACCTGCGGATATCAAGCATCAGGGCCGATGTTACTCAGTAAGCTCAGTAAGCACCATGTTCAAGGGCACCAGCTAGCAATGGTACTGTGTGCCCACAGGAGCAGCCTGCCCCGTGGCCCACAAAACCATTGCTAACCACTATCACAGCCTCCTTCTGCTACACACCCTTGCCCAGGAGCTGTCAGGCTGCTCCTCAACACATCTCTCTGCAGACTGCAGCAGCAGCTCATGAGATCTGAACAGCTCCCGGGCTGAGGACTCGGCAGCTCCAGGGATGATCTCCCCACTCTGGTGCCAGCTGCTCAGCACCTGCCCACATGCACTCACTGTGTCGCCACTTGAAGACACAGAGCAGGAAGTATAACAAGGCCTGTGGCTGGCTAAGGTGGCATACATGAAGGGTCCATTGATGGCACAATCAGAGATCTCCGGGTCGGCAATGAATTGCACCAGCAGCTTGACAGCATACAGGTGGCCAAGCTCAGAGGCCAGGCTAAGTTCGGTGTGGCCCCGCTTGTTGCCCGCACTCTTCTCCAGACGTACGAACTACGAAGCACAGGCAGACAGCAAACATGAGCGAGGTGTGGCCGTGTTCAGTGTGCACGTTCATGAAGCGTACCAGGTGCACCTTCCCTCTGTGTATGGTGCCCAGGAAGAAGCGGGTACCTGCGGTCTGGCACTGATCGCGGTGTACCAGCTGCCGCTCTCTGAATGCTGGCCGTGCTCTTATCACCTCAGCCACATACAGCGCCATGTTAGAGTTCCTGCTCCGTGACTTCAAATGCCGTGAACTGCAGCCGGAGAGCACCAACCAAGCAGGTCAGTCAGTGCTGCAGGTAGTTGCTCCTGTGGCCCAAAGAGCAAAGTAGCCTGCTATAGGAAAAGGAGATGGGGCCAGAGACAAGCGGTAACAAAAAATTTAAAGGGGTACTGGGTTTGGGAAATAAAGATGGAGGGAGGGGATGGAGGGCATGGGGGGAGGGAGAAAGAGACAGAGGCTGAGAAGGTAACAGAGGGGGGGCAGTGGCATACTCAGCTTATTTGGCACTCCCAGCAGCACCCCCTCTATGGGCAAACTTACTTGTTTACCATGCAGCATGCTGCTGCCTCCACTCCAGGCCTGTCCCCAATGGCTGTTACCTCTCAGGTGAAGTCTTGCAGTGTTATTGAGAGACTTCGGGAGAGGAAACAGCACAGGGCCTGGAGCGGAGGTAGCGGCAAACAAGTAAAGTAAGTTTGCTGCCACTGCTATCACCTGGGGCAGACAGCTCCCACCGTCTCACCCTTGGTATACCCCTGGAGTCAGGGGAGGCGGCAGGAGAGGGTCTACACGGAGGTATGTAAGAGTGCAAGGGGTTGAAGTTAAAGAGAGGGGAGAAAAGGGCACAATGAATATATGCTAGAAGGTGCAGCACCTCTGCAGCACACAGATATACATAGAGGCATCGCACCCCCATATCTCACACAGACACACCTGACCTATGCAGTATATATACACACACAGGGACTCCAGTCCCCACACTGCACCACATGCATACACACATCTACTATCTAAAGAGAGACATCCCCATAACCACCAAAAACCCCACTTACAACACCCTATCTGAATGCATGGCTGAGACCACCTCTTGGATGGAAACCAATTACCTCAGCAATAACCTCAAAAAAACCGAAGCAATGTTTGTTACAAGAACACCTGTGACCGAGGACACTTTTCCAACAACAATCTCAATCAACAATACAACTATACCTGTTAAAAAAGAGGTAAAATACCTAGGTGTAATAATAGATCATACTCTCACCATGCTACCGCACATAAAGCAGACAGTAAGAACCATATTTCATAAACTCAAAACCATACAACACCTAAGGCCCCTCCTTGACACACATGACTTTAGATCGGTTGTTAATACACTCATCACACCCCATTTCGATTATTGCAACAGTCTCCTAACTGGCCTACCACAAAAAAATACCTACCTATTACAAAAAGCCCAGAACATCTGCGCAAAAGTAATCACTAAAGCTCGCCTAACAGACCATGTGACCCCGATACTCCTAGAACTACATTGGCTCCCTATAAACAGCCGAATCAGATACAAGATTCTCCTAACAACTTTCAAGCTCCTAAACGACATCGCCCCCTCACACCTATCAACACTACTACAGACCCCATCCAAATTAAGAACTCGCAGACAAAACGCAGCCCACTCACTCGATATGCCAAAAACATTCACGAAGACTAAAAAATCCTCAAGTGCCAGAGCCTTCACGTTCACTGCCCCCATGCTCTGGAATGATCTCCCATTAGGCCTCCGTATCATAAAAGACCTCTCCCAATTTCGGAAGGAACTCAAAACCTACCTATTCTCCGAACATTTCCAAATCCCCTACCCCCCAAGTCCTGTCCCGCAGCATCCACAAACACACAAACTCAAAACTCCTAAAACCGCAATTAGCTAACCCCACCCAGTCCCCCTACACACACACAAAAAACTCAAGAAAAATGGAAATAAATTCCACCACTTACGCATGACCTATGATTATTCTATAACACACTGTATATAACCACTTGTAAATAGCCTATGTAAATAGTTTGGACAGTTTATCGCATTTATTGTTATTTGTAAACAGTTAAAAAATTCCTGTTCAATGTAAATGTATACCGAAGTATACATAATATGTTAACTTGTTCCATGTAAACCGCCCTTGATCTCTGGAAGGGGCGGTATAGAAGTAATAGATAAATAAATAAATAAATATATATATATATATATATATATAGAGAGAGAGAGAGATAACACCATTTATAAAGGTTCCTCCTACAACCCCTACTACCATAATGAGACACATTTTATCATCTCTCTTTGAACTCTTCCTTCATACGCACACATACCCAGATATGTATGATTTTGCAAATAAAGGAAGGAGAAAGGCGTCACTGTCATACCATAATTGTTCTGTTTTCACATGCACACACAGCCCCAGACACTCATCATGGCACAGCATGCACGTAGACACTAACAGGCATCATGACACATGCATGCACACACACACACATATCCATAGCAACACACACACACACATATCCATAGCAACCCTTAGTAAGTAAAGAACTTAGATCTAAACACAAACTTAAAACTAAGATGCAGACAGCAGTCCAGCAGCGGGATGGGGGCTTTCCAGTCTTTTGCATTGAGTGTCACATGTATGATTTTCTCCCAGTTGGTGAGAGGTCTTACGTGTGCACTAGGTGCAAGGAGCTCTTTGCTCTCAGGGAACGAGTCCAGTCTCTAGAGGCTAAAGTAGCAGACTTGGAAAGCATAAGACAGACAGAGAGGTACATAGACGAGACCTACAGGGATATAGTCCTGAAGTCCCACCTCCAGTCTGGCAGCATCCCTGTTGCCATGGAGGAGAGCATCACCCTGGTGTGGCAGGAAGTGATCCTGTAACTAGGACCTGTCCTCCAGGTGATGTAAAACCCTCTCGCACCGAGGAAGTTTCTCCAGGGCCATGTGCCCATGAGGGAAGGGTTAGGACAGCCGTTATAGTTGGTGATTCGATCATTAGGCATGTAGATAGCTGGGTGGCTGGTGGACGTGAGGATCGTCTGGTAACATGCCTGCCTGGTGCGAAGGTAGCGGACCTCACGCACCACCTAGATAAGGTCTTAGGCAAAGGGAGAATTTGAGAAGAAGCTTGCTGTGGAAGCAAAAACGCGAAGTAAAGACCTGTTCAAGTACATTCGTAGCAAAAAACCTGTGAGAGAGTCAGTTGGTCCATTAGATGATAAAGGGGTTAAAGGAGCACTAAGAGGCGACAAGGCGATAGCGGAGAGACTGAATGAATTCTTTGCTTCAGTCTTTACTGAGGAAGATGTAGGGATGTTACCCATGATTGAAGTGGTATTTAAAGGTGCGGAAGAATTGAAGGAAAATATCGATACATCGGGAAGATGTATTACAACTATTAGATAAGATGAAGAGTAGCAAATCACCTGGGCCGGATGGTATACATCCAAGGGGGTTGAAAGAACTGAAATACGAGATTGCAGACCTGCTATTAGTAATCTGTGAACTATCATTAAAATCATCTCTAATACCTGAAGATTGGAGGATCGCCAATGAAACACCAATTTTTAAAAAGGGTTCCAGGGGTGATCCGGGAAACTACAGACCGGTGAGCCTGACATCAGAACCGGGAAAAATGGTAGAAACCATCATAAAGAATAAAATTACTCAGCATGTAGATAGTCATGACCTAATGGGAGACAGCCAACATGGCTTTAGACAAGGAAGATCTTGTCTTACTAATCTGTTATGTTTTTATGAAGGAGTGAATAATCAGGTGGACAAAGGTGAGTCGGCTGATATTGTGTATCTGGACTTTCAGAAAGCCTTTGACAAGGTCCCTCATGAGAGACTTTTGGCAAAACTAAAGAGTCATGGGATAGGAGGCAGTGTACTATTGTGGATCAGGAACTGGTTAAAAGATAGAAAGCAGAGGGTAGGGCTAAATGGCCAATTTTCCCAATGGAGAAAGTTGAATAGTGGTGTACCCCAGGGATCTGTGCTGGGTCCGCTGCTTATTTGACATATTCATAAATGACCTGGAAAGTGGAATAACAATTGAGGTTATCAAATTTGCAGATGACACAAAACTATTTAAAGTTGTTAAAACCCAAGAGGATTGTGGAAAATTGCAAGAGGATCTTGATAAATTGGAAGATTGGGTATCAAAATGGCAGATGAAATTTAATGTGGACAAGTGCAAAGTTATGCACCTAGGGAAGAACAACCCAAACTATGGTTACACGATGCAAGGTTCCACATTACGAACCACCACCCAGGAAAAAGATTTAGGCGTCATTGTGGATACCATGTTAAAACCCTCGGCCCAGTGTGCAGCAGCAGCCAAGAGAGCAAATAGAATGCTAGGTATGATAAGGAAAGGAATGGAAAATAAAACAAAAGATATTATAATGCCTCTATATCGTTCCATGGTGAGACTGCACCTTGAATATTGTGTGCAATTCTGGTAGCCGTATCTTAAAAAGGATATAGCGTTATTAGAAAAGGTTCAGAGAAGAGCCACCAAAATGGTAAAGGGGATGGAAGGATACTCCTATGAAGAAAGGCTAAAAAGGTTAGGGCTCTTTAACCTGGAAAAGAGACGGCTGAGTGGAGATATGATAGAGGTCTATAAATTAATGAACGGAGTGGAACGGGTAAATGTAGATCGATTGTTTACCTTATCAGAATATAGAAAGACTAGGGGACATGCAATGAAGCTACAGGGTAAACTATTTAAGACTAATAAAAGAAAATATTTTTTCACTCAACGTGTAATCAAACTCTGGAATTTGTTACCAGAGGATGTAGTAAAGGCTGTTAGTGTAGCTGGGTTTAAAAAAGGTTTGGACAAGTTCCTGGAGGAAAGGTCCATAAACCATTATTAAGAAGGGACCCAGGATATCAATGCTTGACCCAGTACAAGCATTGTGGAACCTGTGTCTCTTGGGGAAACTGCTAGGCACATATGACCTAGATTGGCCAATGTTGGAAACAGAATACTGGGCTTGATGGACCTTGGTCTGACCCAGTATGGCATATCTTATGTTCTTATGTTCTTATGTTCACACACACAGACTTTCACATATGTGTGTTTGCTTGGTTTGCAGCTCTCTCACTTGGTTTGCAGCTTGTCGTGAGGCCTTGTGTGCATCAGTGATGCTGAGGGCTAAGCTATCAGTAGCTTAACTACTGACAAGGTCTCCCAAGATGGACAAGTCTCAGCTGAAGTGCCAGACACAGACAAACCACATATCTGGGCAGCAGCAAAATGGGACGGTGTCGTTCGCCCCAGAGGATCACATTTCTGTGACAATGGCAACAACACTAGAATTACCTGCATGGAAGAAAGGCCTATCAATCTACTTCTATATCTTGCTATGAAAAGCCAAAGGGTATTCGCCTGAAGAAGAGCTGTAAGAGCTGTGAAGCGGCTTGAAACACTGTCAGTGTTGCGAGAATCCTACCGGGGATGTATTCTGTGAGCTGACCCCCTGAAGGTTGGACTGTGAAAGTTACTCTATGGGGAGATTCAGCTAAGTACTTTTGATTCCTTGCTGTTGTTTGAGGCTGGGCATCCTTTGACGCTGTGGATTACTTCGTCTATTTTAGCCTACACTAAACCAGCTAAGGGATTAACTTTTCTGTTGCTACAAGTAGTAACAGTTGACGGCAACGGGTGTTGTCCTGTCTAATCAGGACCGAGATAGTCGGTCTTTTAAATTGATTAAAAAGGAGGACTCACTACGAGACATGAAATGTTTCCTGTCAGGGTGAGTGATCCGACAAAAAAAATACCATTTTCTTTTTGGGGGGTGGGAGTAGTTCTTTAATAGGTAGTTTGGGGAATCAAATATTTATGGCATTTAGAACCCATAGCAAACCCGCCGTATCCTGACAGCATTACCAGGACTCACAAAGCACCATACCCTACCTATCAAAAGGCAACACTGCAAATATTAAACCAATACATTTCAGAGAATACTGGGGAAAGAGAACAAGTGGCAATGTCAAATAGGAATTACATAAACAGAATACCTCAGCTCAGTTACACATGCAGAACATAGACCATCACCAAACAAGGAATCACAATTTAGAAACAGGAAGGCTATAATTAAACTGGGAACCCCAAAAGCCAAACTTTGAATGTACAACAACACTGTAGAAATAAAACTATAAATTAATTTCCTCTTGTACCAAACAAAGCGCAGACGTTAATGATACACATTTCCCAGAGCTTTCATATTCCAGTTAATAAATTCAAATAAAGAGATATCTTTCTACCTTTTGTGCATGTTTTTCAGTTGCAATTGCTCCAGCCACTTTCTTCTGGTTTCTTCATGTTTTCTGCTAACTCTCCATCGTCTGCTGTCCATTTGTCCTTTCTTCTCTCTTCTAGTTTTTTTTCCATTCTCTCTCTCTACATCTGCTTTAACATACTAATCTTTCTCCTTTTGCTCTTTCCTCATTCCTATTTCATCCACACAAATTTTACCCCTCCATCCTCAATCCCCACTTACTCTCCCAATACCCGGCCAATTGTAGATTTTTCATCCCTCCCACACAAAATATTTTTCCCCTCTCCATTTTACTCTCCCAGCCCCATCCCATTCTAATCCTCCCCCAACATCAGCTCCCTTCTAGTTCCAGTCTCACCCAGCATCCATTTCCTTCTAGTCCCTGCATCAGCCCATTTCCAGTCCTCGCCCCCCATCAGCCCATTTCCAGTCCTAGCTCCCCCATCCATTTCCAGTCCGAGTCCCTTCATCAGCTCATTTGCAATCCTAGCCCCCCATCAGCCCATTTCTAGTCATTTCCTAGCCCCACCATCAGCCCATGTCAAATCCTAGCTCCCCTCCACTCAGCCCAATTCCAGTCCAAGCCCCCCCATGAGCCTACTTCCAGTTCTATCCCCTCCATACGTCCATTTCAATTCAAGCCCCCACCACAGCCCATTTCCAATCTTAGCTCCCCCCATTTCCAGTCCTATCCTAGCTGCTCCATCAGCCCATTTTCAGTCCTAGCTCCCTTCCCTCACAGCCCATTTCCATTCCAAGCCCCCTCCCCATCAGCTATTTGCAGTTCAAGCCTCCCCTTCCACTCAGCCCATTTCCAGTCCAAGCAACCCCCCAACCCATTACCAGTCCTAGCCCCCCATCAACCCACTTCCAGTCCTAACCCCCATCACCCCATTTTCAGTTTAAGCCCCCCCCCTATAACCCATTACCAGTCCTAACCCCCCATCAGCCCACTCCCAGTCCTAACCCCATCAGCCCATTTCCAGTCAGCCCCCCATAGCCCATTGCCAGTCCTACCCCCCCCCCCATCAGCCCATAGCCCATTACCAGTCCTAACCTCATCAGCCCACCTCAAGTCCTAACCCCTCCCCATCAGCCCATTTCCTGTCCTATCCCCCCCATAGCCCATTACCAGTCCTAACCCCCCATCACCCCATTTCCAGACAGCCCCCATCAGCCCACAGCCCATTACCAGTCTTATACCCCCATAGCCCATTACCAGTCCTAACCCCCCAACAGCCCACAGCCCACCTCAAGTCAAGTCCTAACCCCTCCATAACCCATTACCAGTCCTAACCCCCCCCGAACAGCCCACAGCCCACCTCACGTCAAGTCCTAACCCCCTCCATAGCCCATTACCAGTCCTAACCCGCTCGCCCCAGTTCCAGACAGCCCCATCAGCCCACAGCCCATTACCAGTCTTAACCCCCCATAGCCCATTACCAGTCCTAACCCCCCCCCAACCGCCCACAGCCCACCTCAAGTCAAGTCCTAACCCCCCCCCCCCAATATCGTCTCATGGAAAAGTAAAAAAACAAAAAAAAGCTGGCTGCTGCTGCTGCCGCTGCCACCGCGGCAGAATGGAGTGTCCCGCGGGGCCCCTCTGCCCAGTTGAGCTCTCCCGGCCCGGCTGAGGCCCTCTGCGCCGGCTTTCAGATACACGAAGGGAGAGTGTCTCCCTCGCATCTCTGTTAAGCCCGCAGGGGCTGATGGGAAATTTCCCATCTGCCCCTGCGGGCTTAACAGAGATGTGAGGGAGACACTCTCCCTTCGCGTATCTGAAAGCCGGCGCAGAGGGCCTCAGCCGGGGGTTAAGCCCGCAGGGGCTGATGGGAAGCAGGGGCTGATGGGAAATTTCCCATCTGCCCCTGCGGGCTTAACAGAGATGCGAGGGAGATACTCTCCCTTCGCGTATCTGAAAGCCGGCGCAGAGGGGCTCAGCCAGGCCGGGGAGCTCAGCCGGGCAGAGGGGGCCCCGTGGGACACTCCATTCTGCCGCTGCTGCGGCGGCGCCGGCAGCAGCCAGCTTTTTTTTTTAATTTAATTTTTTAAAAAGCAAAATGTTCTTTGCGCGGGGCCCCCTGAAACGCGGGGCCCTGTGCAAAAAACATTCTTATTCAATGGACGGGCCGGCCCTGATGAGTTCTAAGAACAAGTACAAGCTGAAACTGGCAGAACATGCAAACAGGATATACTGATAGTCATGGGTGACTGGAACGCAAAAGTTGGCAACAAAGAAGAAGGCAAAGTAGTTGAAAAATATGGACATGGTAACAGAAATTATGTTGGAAAAAGACTGATAGAATTCTGCAAGACCAATGATTTATTCATCGCAAAACCTTCTTCCAGCAACATAAGCAGCGACTGTACACATGGACGTCACCCAAAGGATTGTACAAAAATCAAATTGATTACATCTGTGGAAGTCAATGATGAAAAAGCTCCATAACATCAACAAAAAAAAAACCTAGAGCTGACTGTGATACAGATTACCAACTACTAGTATGCAAACTCAAGCTAAAGTTGAAAAAAAGCAAGACACTCATGAATGTAGTAAAATATGACCTTGAGAATATACCACCGGAATTTAAAGACTGTCTGCAAAATCAATTTACTGCTTTAGATACAAATGACAGAGCATCAGAAGAGTTATGGGACGATACCAAGAAGGTTGCATTGGAGGAAAGTGAGAAGTCTCTACAAAAGATAAAAAAGCAAGCACAGCCAAAATGGATGACCAAGGAAACTCAGAAAATTGCCCAGAAACACAGAGAAGCTAAAGCCAGAGGAGAAAGAGAGGCAATTGCAGAACTCAACAGAGATTTCCAATGTGCAGCAAGACAAGACAAAGAGAAGTACTACAATGATGCATGCAAGGAAATAGAATCAGAAACTATTAGAGGAAGAACAAGATTGGCTTTTCTAATGCTATGAGAGTTGAATAAAAAATTCCAGCCTCAAATTATTATTCTACAAGATGCTCAAGGATCCATGTTGAATGATGCTGAGAAGATCAAAAAAATGCGAAAAGAATATACAGTTATTATACCATAAAGATCAAGTCGTCCAACAGCCGTTTCCACCTGTACGTAATGATAAGGAACCATTAGTAATGAAAGAAGAAGTCAAAGCAGCATTGAAAGCCTTATCAATGAACAAAGCAACAGGCATTGATGGCATTCCCATTGAACTATTACAGCAATCGGATGTTTCTGTTACCATACAAGGCTCTGCCAGGAAATTTGGAAGATAACATCATGGCCAACTGTCTGGAAAAGATCTGTGTTTATACCAGTACTAAAGAAAGGTGAGCCAACTAACTGTGGAAATTATTGTGCAATCACTCTGATCCCACATGGCAGCAAGATTCTACTCAAGATTATTTAGCAGAGATTACAAGCATACCTGCAACGAGAACTGCCTGAAGTGCAGGCAGGGTTCAGGAAAGGGCGAGGAACGAGAGACATCATTGTGGATGTGAGATGGATCCTTGAAAAGACAAAATAATACCAAGCAAGGCTTTTGACTGTGTAAACCATGAGGAACTCTGGACCACACTAAAAAGCATGGGTATACTAGAACATCTGATAGCTCTCTTGCACAGCCTTTACATTGATCAAGAAGCAAGAGTTTGAATAGAGCAAGGAGAAACAGAATGGTTTAAAATCAGCAAAGGTGTACGACTAGGCTGCAAACTTTCCCCCTACCTCTTTAATTTATATGCAGAAAAAATCTTATGTATGAAGACAACCGAGGTGTGAAGATTGGTGAAAAACTCATCAACAACCTTTGCTATGCTGATGATATTACATTGCTAGCTGAAAGTGAAGATGATCTGAAATATTTGCTTCTCAAGATCAAGTAACATAGTCTTAAAAAAATCACTAAGTTCATCATTGATGGAGAAGGAATTGAAATAGTTGAGAACTTTAATCTACTTGGATCAACTATCAATAAAGAAGCAACAAGCAGTCAAGAAATCAGACAACGTATTGCTCTTTGCAGATTGGCTATGAAGGACCTAGACAAGATTCTCAAGAGCAGAGATGTCTCTCTCCATACAAAGATTCAACTTGTTCAAGCCATGGTATTTTCAGTAACGTCATATGGATGTGAAAGTTGGACAGTGAAAAAAATAGACAGGAAGAAAATCAATGCCCTTGAATTATGGTGCTGACAACGAATACTGTGTGTACTATGGACTGCCTGAAGAACAAATCAGTCAGTACTAGAGGAGATCAAACCTAAGCTTTCTTTAGAAGTTCAGGTGACAAGACTTTGACTTTCATACTGTGGATGCATCATTTGAAGAGAGAGATCTTTAGAGAAAGACATCATGCTTGGCAAGGTAGAAGGTCAATGCAAAAGAAGAAGGTCAGCAATGAGATGGATCAATAAAATAACAATAACATCAGCTATGGAGAAAGCCACCTGAGTGAAGACTGAACACAGTTTAGGACAACTATCTAGAGGGTCGCCATGAGTTGACACCGACTTGACGACACTTAACAACAACAGTACCCGACAGTCCCCATGGCACTCACATACACATGCACATGCATATATAGCCTCTGGCAGTCTCCATGACATTCAGAAAGATACAAACACTCACATGCAGATGCAGACTCCCCAACACTTCTTATGACACACACAGATGAAGCCTCCAAATGTCTGAACCTGTGAATGAGGGAAACACACTATTGTGTCACACTGTAAAGTATGCCCTTTTCAATTTGTTTGGTGCCCTGCAGAAGAGCTCAAATATGCCAGACATCCCTCCTTCAGTATGCTGCTAGGGTGATATTCACCAGGCAGCCAGCCACAGAGAATAGAGGGAGTGGGTGTAACTTCCAGTATAGTGAGTTGTTTATTTATTTAGTTTTCTATACCACCTTATCCTTCAATCAAAGCAGTTTACATTATGTAATCACTACAAACAGGTACTGGATACATTCCCTTGTCCCCAAAGGGCTCACAATCTATGTGTACCTGAGGCAACAGAAGGTTAACTGGCTTGCCCAAGGAGTGCCTATAGGTCTAGAAACCCCAGTCCCTCCAGCCTGAGATTGTTGTCCCCAGGTGGGAATTGAACGCCCAGCCCTCCAGCCTGAGGTACTATGTCCCAAACACTAGGCCACTCCTCTCTCTTGTGCCACAGTGCAGGACTTGAAGATTGAGGTTAGCACCACTGCCTATTACAAGGAGCAGCACCGCTGGATCTTATGGGAGGCTATGGAGTGATCTTTCCATTTTCAGCATGCCAACAAAGTCTCTGCATGTTTTACAGCTGCAGCAGCTCTCAAAGTCCAGCCAAGTGGTGATTCTCCCATTGATGCTGCCACCATCTGTTGGGATTGTCAACATCAGCACAGGATTGAATGCTATCTCTTAGTACTCACTTGCCGCTTACACCCAGGGATAGCAATGGCATTCCCCAGGTCTGTCTTAAAAACAATCTATTGACTTGTTCTCCAGAAACTTGTCCAAACCTTTTTTAAACCCAGCTACTGTGATGAAGCAGACGCCAGTAAACCCATGGAGGTAGAAGAAAACACTGATCTCTTTAAAGGAAATGATATACATAAAGTGCAGTTAGTGAGAAGTGCAGCTAGAGGGAGCATGCACGGAGATTCAGAAGGTAAGCTGACACACCCAGGTTGGGATGATGCAAGAACTAATTCAAAGCATAATCAGATACACCTGGTCAGAGGGACAGAATCCTTACCTAAGAAACAGCTTTATAAGCAAAGCATAGACAAGCTAGAGAGGAGAGGAGTGGCACGAGCCGCAGCAGCTGCTGATAGAGAAAGGAGATGGCTCCAAAGAGAGGAGAAAAGGCAGTTGAACTTGCAGCTCTTACAGGAAAGGAACAAGTTCCAGGAGAGCCAGGTTCAGGCTGGGAAGCTCCAGAAGGAAGTCTTCAGGAAGGACAGAAGGAGAACCGGGAGAGTGCCTGGTAGGGAGAATAACAGAGACACAGACCCAAGAGTTCAGAGGTACCTTCATGCTTCTTCCCGTGTATGTGAGCCCCAAGTTGTTCAGAGGTGGGTGAACCAAACTCAGCCCAGGAGTCTAAGAGACACAGATCTGAACCAGGAACTGAGGCTGGGTCACAGAAAGGTCTGGAAGCCAGGGAGCCGTAAGAGCAGCCAAGGCAGCTGGAGAAAGGTTTGGGAACCTATAAAAAGAGTGTTTACCAAAAATCCTGTTGCATATTTGCCAGACCGGGTACAGCCAGGCTGGAGAGCCTTAGGAAGAAGTTCTGAAGTAAAATCAGTAATATATGGGGAAAGCTCAGGGGCCACAGATATCTCAGCAGAACAAGAGGCTATGCAGATAGACCCTGTTGAACCTGACCCTTTGCTAACTGAATGCCCTATGGACTGTACGTTTTGTTGTACTGGGAGCTGAGAATCCTTGAGAGAAATATAGCATGCAGGATATACTTTTGAAACAGTTTTGTTTGACAAGCTGAAAGAAGAAGCATTGCTTTTGTTTATATAACCTGTTTTGTTTGAACCCTGCATAACTAACAAAGACTGAAGCATATCCAAGTTTTTTGACCTATGTAAATACCTTATGTGAAAATCCTGAACAAGGTAGAAATCCTGTTGTCTTCGTTTGAACCTTTTGTGCATTAAGAGAATAAAACCCTATACTTTACCATTCACATGGCTTACACAACTATTCATTATGAAGAAAGGGACTACTAGTACCAGAAGGCTTCTGGGCTAACAAAAGTTTCTACCTTCAATACAACAATAATGTCCACCCTGACCTTTAAGCACGTGGCTAAAGGGATGGGGTTGTGACACTACAGTAACTGTTTTTATCACCCGCTCCTTATTTGTCGGATTTATAAGAGCAGTGCAACCGTGCTTGCAGAGAGAGGGCAGCGGTAGTGTTTGTGACAACAACAGCAGGTGGGAGAAGAGACATGAAAAACTAAGTGGCTGTAACCTTTGTAGACCTTTTTTTAGTTAAATAAAGAGATTCTATTTGCTGAAGTCACATTAACCCTTTGATTATCACAGCCTGTTCATATGTTGTTAAATATTTACTCCTCGGTACTTATTTTTATTCCAGGTATGTCCCTTCACTGCAATTTTCTTGTTACATTTGATTTGAAGGAGAAATACAAGCATCATGTGAACAAAGGAGTTTCGGGAAGAGGTAGTGCAGCCTATTAATAATAGTAATGAGGGAGGGGGCGCCAATGTATAGGCTGCAGGAGGGCACCATCCCTGTCAAGCAGCACAAACCGTGGTAGTGCCACTGAATAGCACACTAACTGGCAAACCATGCCTTTGAATATCCCCTTCTATTCCTTTGCATACACGTGGAATACTTCAGCAGCTTTCTTTATTTCTCTGTTCCACTCATAATCCTTTTACACAGACATGTTTCCTCCAAGGGGATGCGAACATTTAGAAAGGAAAAAGAGAGAGCCATGCAAGCATGCTGCGACTGCTAATGATCCACTGGGGAAGGGCACAACGGCAGTGGCAGCTACCTAGACTTACAAGAAATGTTAAGTCTTTTTTCCTAGTTTCTTTGTGTGACCTATGCATGCAGACCACCATGGAATATATTAAAAATAAGACTTTCCATCGTATCTCATACACAGATTTCACCTCACTTCCTTGAAAAATGATAGCAGCATTATATTTGCACTTCTCCGTAGAAAATTGTGGTAAATGAAGAGGCAGGGTGGGTGCTACCTTTTTTGCTGCCCTATGCAAGTGATTACTCTGCTGCCCCCCCCCCCCCACCCCCCAGTGGAGTCAAATGGAGCCCTTCACAAGCCTCACTTTTGTCCCAACATGTTGAAAATTTTCTGAGGGGTAGCTGTGTTGGTCTGGAGCAGCAAAAACGGCAGAGACAGGGGGCACCTTATAGTTGACATCTTATAGGTCATTCTATAAGACTGGCACCTGCCTCTGTCATTTTTGTTCCAACAATAACATAATAAGTATATTAGTGTCTGAACATTGTGCAATGAGGTTAGAGAAAGGCTACCAGATTTCTACATGGTTTCCATCCAGCTCCAACTACCATATACATGAGGAAGTACCATAAAACCGTGCAAGAACACTGAGTCTATAGCAAACCTGCCATAACATAATACCAGAACTCACATAGCACCAATGCTTCCTACGACAAGGTACAAGTATTAAACCAATGAAAGTCAATACCTTTCCTACTGGGAAAACAGAAGAGGTGGGACTGCTACACATCTCTGCACAGAAACTGCATGCTAACAGAATGCTGTACTCCAGTCATGCATACAAGACACAGGCAGACCCTCACCAAATACGAAAGAGCCACAAATTAGAAACAGAAAGAGAATAATTTATTTATTTATTTATTTATTACAGTTTCTTATATACCGCGCTATTTAGAATCAGCGCGGTTTACATCATAACAAAACGACCATAACGACAAACTGTCAGGTTTTACATTGAACAGGAGTACAAACTTGGATAACTGGGTTAACTATATACAAACTTAACTATATACAAACTTGGATAACTGGGTTAACTATATACATAAACTATCTACACTGCAGTGTGAGGGCATTTCTAGATTGGGTCATTTCTTGGAGGGGATATCTAGTTCAGTTGCTGTCTGGGAAATATTGGCAGAAAAGGTATGTTTTGAGAGCCTTCCTGAACTGATATAGATTGGTAATGGCTCTAATGTCAGGGGGTAGGGTGTTCCAGCATTTTGGTACATAAAAACTGAATGCCCTGTTTGTGGTGTTCGTGTTGGACTTTGTTGAAGCCTTTGGTATTGCTAGCAAGTTTACAGCTGATGTTCTTCTTGCTCTGTTGGGGGGGACCATGTGGATTAGATTCGTGAGTGAGAGGGATGAGGTGCCTTTGATTGCCTTAAATGCTAATACAAGGGATTTGAAGGTGATTCTCCCGTGAATTGGTAGCCAGTGTAGCTGTTTGAGAATAGGAGTCACGTGGTCGTTTCTGGATGCACCGTAGAGGACCCTAGCTGCGGCATTCATGGCCAACTGTAAGGGGGTTAGTGTGGATTGGGGCAGACCTTGTAGGATGGCATTTGCAAAGTCAAAATGCGGCAGGATCAGCGCTTGATATATGGTACGGAAATCGTCTGGGTCCAGCAGGGAGCGTAGGTGTTTGAGGGAACGGATTTTGAAGTAGATGGCTTTGACTACGCTGCTTATGTGGCGTCTCATGTCTAGATGTTGGTCCAGGGTCACTCCCAAATATTTTATTGCATCTTTAGTTTGCAAATCAGCTTCCTTGACACTGACGTGGGATGGGGGCGTAAAGCTGGAGTCTCTGGAGATGAAAAGGACCTCTGTTTTTTTTATGCTGGATACGTAGGGAACCCCAAGAAGTCAAACTCTGAATAAAACACAGCCATCAGCAATACACATTTCCCAAAGCTAAGATATTCCAGTTAATAAATTCAAAATAAAATACTTTCTTTCTACTTTTGTTTTCTGGGCATTTTATTTCGGCCCCAGTGGCTGCAGTCTTGGCTGCCGTCAGTCTTCTCTTAACACTCTTTCCAGTGTCTGCTGTCCATTTGCTCCACCTGATTTCTTCCATTCCCTCTCTATATCTCTGACAATGGTTTAAAATAAGCAAAGGTGTAAGACAGGGCTGCATACTTTCCTCATATGCAGAACAAATCACCAGAGAAGCAGGATTGTATGAAGACAACAGAAGTATGAAGATTGGTGGAAGACTCATCAGCAACCTTCGCTATGCTGATGATACCACATTACTGGCTGAAAGTGAAGATGATCTGAAATATTTGCTTCTCACGATCAAAGAACATAGTCTCAAAATGGGCTTGCACCTTAATGTAAAGAAGACAAAGATCATGACAACTGGCATAATCAATAAGTTCATCATTGAAGGAGAAGAAATTGAAATTCTGGACAACTTTAACCTACTTGGATCAACTATCAATAAAGAAGTAACAAGCAGTCAAGAAATCCGACGACGCATTGCTCTTGGCAGAATGGCTATGAAAGACCTAGACAAGATTCTCAAGAGCAGAGATGTCTCTCTCCATACAGAGGTTCAACTTGTTCAAGCCATGGTATTTTCAATAACATCATATGGATGTGAAAGCTGGACAATGAAAAAGATAGACAGGAAGAAAATTGATGCCTTTGAATTATAGTGCTGGCGGCGAATTCTGCATATGCCATGGACTGCCCGAAGAACAAATCAGTCGGTACTAGAGGAGATCAAACCTAAGCTTTTTTTAGAAGCTCAGATGACAAGACTTTGATTTTCATACTTTGGACACATCATGCGAAGAGAGAGATCATTACAGAAAGACATCATGCTTGGCAAGATAGAAGGTCAATGCAAAAGAGGAAGGCCAGCAATGAGATGGATCAATACAATAACAGCAGCTAGTGGTACCAGTCTGTCAACAATGAGCCGCTTGACAGAAGACTGAACACAATTTAGGACAACTATCCAGAGGGTCGCTATGAGTCGACACCGACTCAACGGCATTTAACAACAACAACATCATCTTTATTTTTAAGGTTTGAAATACTGCCCATGCTTATGCATCAGGGCAGTGTACAATAAAACATAGATTGCCAGAAGAGAAAAGAAAGAAAGGAACACCATTAATTGATAGGAAAGGAGAGGCGTAGGGGAAAGAAAGAAAAATTGGAAAGAGAACTAAGGAGTACATCAAACATACCAAGCCAAATCAATAGGGAGGGAGGGAAAAGGAAGAAAGAGTGATGGTTTAGTGTGTGCTGAACTCCACGGTTACAGCTAACATAATAACATATTAAATAACGGCAGAAAAAGACCAGCTTCGTCCATCTAGTCTGCCCACACTTTAATAAAAGGGCCCTTGACAGAGCACTCTAAATATCAGCACATTAACTCTAATGCACAGCCCATAGACATATCCTGCCCAATCATGAATTAAGCAGTTAATGTGGGACTTTTACCATAGTGGCTGTTTTAGCGTACTGTAGTCTTTACGGTGGACCCTTGCTAATAGTTACTGTATGTTAAAATGCATGTTAACTGCTTAGCACATGTTACTAAACATGCTTCATTGAGATCATTAGCACACCTTAAATTTAGCACACACAAAATCTAGCATGCATCAATCTATGCATGCTTAAACAATTTGTTTTAAACCAAAACAATGAAACAAAAAAAAATCCAAAATTCAAGAACATTTCCAAATAGTCTGAAAACTAACCAAAACAATTTTGCCTGTGCACATCCCTCAAGCAGGTTAAAAAAATGTTTTATAGAATTATTTCTTTGGATAGTAGAAATATTAGGTGGAGAATATTCAAAGGGATTAACACGGCTAGGAGACCTGCTAACTGCAATAATCCCTCTATCTGAGATATTCAGCGACACTAATATGGTTATGCCGCCGCTGCCACGCTCTGGAGGAGACACCTGGCCATAACTGGGCATCAGCGATATTGAGACAGTGCCCGGTTATGGCATAGGTGGCAAAATTAAGGCGCAGTAAAGGAGCTAACAGTGCAGTGGCTGTATATTGCCGCTACCTGCTGACCTTACTGTCAATCTAATACTAATACTAATACTAATCTAATCTAATCTAATCTAATCTAATCTAATCTAATCTAATACTGTCAACCAGATATGACCTTGGCATTAAATATCCAGGTTTAAGTTTCAGTGGTGATTGCTAACCGCGTTAGCGCTAGCCAGCGCCAATGAACATCTTCTTTGTTCTATTTACCAATTAGGAAAAAGTACGGGATGACAGCCATATCTTTTTTTGTTCATTCTGATATTACAGTTGCATTTTTCATAAGGGGAAGGATACTTTTTTTCTTAAAGTCCAGCTTCCCCTTCTGAGAAGCACCAGGAAGAGGTTTAATCCGACCAGGTCTGAGAACATTTACTAGAGCTTCACAAGAGTTATAGTTTCACTAAAGTCAGAAATACAATTTGGGATTTGTGCTGCCATAAAACTGCTAGCTATATAATATTTTATTTTTCTTGCTAACAGTGGACATAATTTCATTTCATGGGGTCATGCTATAAGGCTGGAGGGTGGTAGACTCGGGACTAAAGTAAGACAATATTTCAGTATTTCTTCAGAGAAAGGATGGTGATGTGTGAGATGGAAGGTGGGCTCAAAACGGTATCAGAGGGATTGATCAGTGATGGGTGAAGACAAGTAAACAAACTGGATCAGGGGCCCACAAGTTTTACAGTACAAGCACTACAATAGCTAAAAAAATATTTTAACAAACAAAAAAGGCGTTTTCAACAGCAGCAGCGAATACTGTTAAAATGACAGACTGTCGTTGCTTTAAAATAAACTTGGATGTTCAGTGCCAGGTTTACCTGCATTGCTCATTTGCAATCCAATTAGCAATGATGTTCAGCCGCTAACCATATTGCGAAACCACCTGAAGTTAGGACAGCCTTTCACCTATCTTAATTTTAGCTAACTGCTAAGTGGCTGAATATTACCGCTAACTGGTTAGTTCATGGTGCCACCCTCCTTTGCTGGAAAGTCCCATATCTACATGCATAAATCGCTTTGAATATGCCCCTCCCAAAAAATATAGGGGGCCACATTCAAAGGCATTTATATTCAATGGTCAGTGCCGCTGAATATTCCCTCCTAATCCACTTAATGCCCCGAGGCTATCCTAACTTTCTTGTTTCAGCTATCCAGTCAGTGGCTGAATATTTTCACTGACCAGCTAACTAAAACATTATGGTGTTCATTCCAGAGCCTGAATAAGAGTTTGTACATATGCCAGGGATGTTTATTTATTTTTTATTTATTTAACTAGTTTTTTATACTGCTTTATCCTTCAATCAAAGCGGTTTATATTATACCTCAATGGGTCCAATTCTGTCCCAGATGTAGATCTCCTCTGTGCATCTGGTCTGAACCGGACTCACAGAGGGGATCGCAATTCTGATCCCGTGGGGCACATCTAGCCCTGCGGGATCAGAATCGCAAACAGTCCTGCATGTGCAGGCCGGGACAGCAATTCTGTCCGGCCTGCAAGTGCAGGACTGCACCTGGCTAACTCAGTCAGGGCATTTAAATGGAGCCCTGGGCCCCCCCAGCCCCTTCCATGACCCGAATGGAAAAAAAAAGTCCAGGGGAGTTATTCCCTGCTATTTTGCCAGCCCTGGACGTAGAGGGCTGACATTAGAATTGGCCTGTACATCCAGGGCTGGCGAATGCTCACTGCCCACCCACTCTCCACCCTCAGGCTGCTCATTCTCCACCCTCGACTAACTTCCCCGCACAACTGGCAGGGAAGTTAGTCAGGGACTGAAGCCAGCATGAATAGCGGGGATGGATGCTATTCATGGTTTAGAATGACCCCCAATGTGTACAAAGAATGCTGAATAGTTGGGGGGGGGGATGGGGACGTGGGACAGGATAACAGATTAACTCTGCAAGAGGGAGGAGTGGCTCAGTGGTTGGGACAGGTTACCTCAGGCCAGAAGGCCAGGGGTTCAATTCCCACATGGGGACAAGAAACCTCAGGCCAGAGGGACTGGGGTCTCTAGTCCCATGGCCACTCCTTGTGGCCTTGGGCAAGCCATGTAACCCTCCATTGCCTTAGGTACACTTAGATTGTGAGCCCTTTGGGGACAAAGGAATAAAAAGTACCTGTTAGTATACATGTAAACCACACTGATTCTAAAAAGCACAGTATAAAAAAGAAAGAAAATAAATGTACAGTGCAACATATAAGACATAACATATGTACAACTTAGGTCTGTGGATAACAGATTAACTTATGCACAATGCAGCACATAGGCTATACTGTATTGTATGTTTAGCTTATGCCTGTAGTGATGGGGAATCATTGTTAGTTCTTGGTTGGAATAGTCGGGGGAGGGTTCAGAATCTTACATGGATGGGATGCAATGTGGCATTTTCCAGATGGTTTGTTTAAAGGAAAGTTTTCAGTTTCTTTCGGAAGTCATTGATGTCTATCATGGCTCGCATGTCATTTGGTAGGGAGATCCATAGCGATGGGGCATACAGTGAAAGCGCTCTTCTGGGTGTAGGTTTTTTTGGATTTTTGATGTTCGTGGGGTGTGATTATTTTTTCTTGTCGATGTCTCTCCTGGGACGAGTGCTTGAGTCTCTAGAGATTAGGTCTTGTACGATGTCGGCTGAGGAGTGTTGGATGATTTTAAAGATGTTTATTGTTGTCTTGAACCTGATGCAAGAGAGCCAATGTAATTGGTTAAGCATGGGGGAGATGTGCTTTTGTCTAGAGGTTCCAGTGATAATTTGCGCTGCTGTGTTTTGTGCTATCTGGAGCTGCATGATGGCTTGTTTTGGGAGTCCCTGATAAAGTGAGTTGCAGTAGTCAAGTATGGGGGTGATTACTGCCTGGAATACTGAACAGAAGTATTCGTAGCTTAGGAACGGTTTTAGTCTCCATTTTACAGAAGGCGTTTGTGTTGGTTTTATTTATGTGTGACTACATGGTGAGATGTTGGTCCAAGGTGATCCCTAGTTATCAGACCTCATTTTTACTGGTACAGACCTTTGTAGTATGTTAATTGATTGAGGAAGAGTGAATAGCGTATTTCTTGTGATGAAGAGTGCCTCTGTTAAATTTAGAGATAAGTTGTCATTGCTTTGCCAGGTGATCATGTCTTCGATGCATGTGATTATGGCTGAGATGTTAGGCTGGTGTATCTCAATTGGGACATGTACCATGATATCGTCGGCATATAGCTGGTACTGAATTTTGTGTTTTTGGATGATTTCACAAATGGGCTGTATGTAGATGTTGAATAAAAGAGATGAGATTGATGATCCTTGGGGCATTCCTTGTTGTAAGCAAACCAACCCGTTGTCAGTTACTGAGGTAGGATTGAAACCATCTTAAGGTGATATTGTATAGGCTAATATCTCAGAAACGTTGAAGCATAATAGCATGGGATATAGTATCAAAGGCAGAGGATATATCCAGAAAAATAAGGGTGAATCCTGCTTTAATGTGATGCTGTCAAAGAGTGATGATAGAAGTGTCTCTACACCATTGTTGGGCCTGAATCCAGTGGTACGTGAAGGTCTACGTGGTCTTGTAATTGCCTTTGGTCTGCTTTTTCTATAATTTTAGTGACAAATTGCAAGCTGGAAATTGGACTATATGCAGCTGGGTCATTTTTGTTGAGCGATGTGCTTTTGAGCATAGGTCGTATAGCTGCTTGTTTGAGTGATGCTGGCATGTATCCTTGGACGAGAGACAAAGCAACTATCTTGTATATGAAGGGTTTCAGTTGTTCCTTCGTTGACTTAATCCATGTGACAGGACACGGGTCTGTAGGAGATGTTGTGGTGTTAAGGGAGGATATCATGTCCTCTATTTGCTGGATAGACGGGATACTGAATTTGTCCCATATTCCTATGCAATAGAATCTTGTGTTTGGTTTATCTCTTAGGTGATTTACTATGCTTTGGATCAGGATCAGGATTTATTGCTGGGTCTCCAGCTAGTGATTGCACAATATTGAACAGTTCTCTTGGTTTATTTGCTGATTGCATTATGAGATTTGTATGATGCTGTTGCTTACATCTATTGACCGCATTGCTGTATTCCAGTTATAACACTCTGTATTGATGTAGGATGTTTGGGGCTTTTGTTTGCCTCTGTTTTCTTTTGAGTTTTCTTTGTAGTCTTTTAGTGTTCCTTATTTCATTAGAGTACCAAAGTGCAGTTCTTGTTCTGTGTGTGGCTGTATGTTTCCTGCTAGGTGCTGAGGCTGCTGTGAAAAGAGAGTTATTCCAAGTATCAATATTGTTGTTTAGGTTATTAGTGTCTTGCTGTAGCTTTGGGATTATTTCATTTAGGAATTTGTCTCTGTTAAAGCTTTTAAATCTTCTGATTTTGTGTTACTGGTGTTCTCGTTCTGCTGGGTGGATGATGCATATGGTAAATGTTATTAGGTGATGGTCTGACCATGGTATAAGCGTGATTGTTGGGTGTGTTATGCAGTTGTGATCCAGTAGTGCCTTTGGGATAAAGATCAGGAGTACCTGATTGATGTGTGGATGCCTTTAACAACTGGTGGTAGTATAAGGTTTCCATGACATTCAGGAAAGACCTGGCTTCTTTGTTAGGTGATGCACCAAGGTTGTGGTCTCCCAGTGCTATAAAGGGTTTCTGCATTGTGCTGTGTGGACAGGTTGTCTCAAGTACTTTGGAAAGTTCATCAGTCTTGGTATTAGGGACTCTATATGTAAGGCTCAGTGTGACATAGTTGTTGGCAATGGTGAGCATGTTGACTTCGTCTGTGGTGCTAGGTGTGGTGATTTTGAATTTGAACTGACTTTTTGCTAGAATGAGCACTTCTCCTCCTCTCTTATGTTTTCTGGGGCAGTTGAAGGCTGAGTATGTAACTGGGGAGATTTTTGAGGATGACCTGGTTGATATCATTCAGCCAAGATTCAGTGATGTATAATGTATCTGTTTGATGTGCCTTGACATGATCTGTAATGGTATAGGTTTTATTTCGTACCGATCTTGCACTCATGAGGGTTATAGTAATGGGGGCATCTAATATGGGGTTGGTGTTGTGATGCGGAAGACCCTCTTGCAGAGAGAAAAAAAGTTTTAAATCCAGGAAAAGAAAGGTATAGCCTGCAATGTCCTGAGGATCCACCTAGAGGGAGCACGAGAGTCAGTACAGAGCCTGAAGAACCACGCCTCTATGGGCAGGACTTAGGCCCAGTCAGTTTGGATTTAAACAGAGACAGGTCTGGATCAAGAGTGGAAGGAGACCCAAAAGCCAAAGAAAGAGCAGACTCGAAAGGCAGAGAGAAAGCGGGCCTGAGAGGCAAAGAGAGTACTGGCCTTGAAGACAAGTGGAGAACATAAAGAACTGGTGTGCACAGAAAAACTGAAGGAGCTGGGCTACCAGGCAAGGGCAGAGGCAGAGAAACAAACTGTAAGCAAATATCTGGCAGATGGCAACAGCTGCAGCCTTGGAACAGAGAAATTCTTCCCTATACTAAGGAAGGAGAGATACCCTTGGAGAACCTGGACCATGCTAAGCTAGAAGCCGACTGGGGTAGGCCTCAAGCCTTCTCAGAGAAGGAAAGGAGAAAACTTAAAGGTAAAACTTTTATTACTTGTAATTGTCTGCATAATCCTAACATAAGAGAAGGACAGTGGAAGGAAGCTTCTCCTTGTAACCGAGATACTTATAAGCAAAAGCTTGAAAACAATTGGGCTAAAAAGAGGACTGTAAATGCTAAGCATTGCGCTGAACAGGCTTTTAAAACTCTAACTGAAGAGGAGCCTTTGTTTTATCCAGTGGCCAGAAACCGACGCCCTAAGCTATCTGCCAGACACTGGAAAACAGTACAGCAAGCTTTTAAAAAGCCAGAGTATAGTTGTGTGGAGACATCGGATTCAGAACTGTCAGAGGTAGAATTCATGCAAGTGGAATCTGCAGGCGAAGAGTCTGACCAGCCGATGGAATACACATACTGTACATCAGAGAACCTGGAGTCTATCCTTAGCTCTATGAATGAATAAATGAATGCAGTATATTGTGTGGCCTTAAGCTACTGTGAAGTTAACAGTCATTACTTTGATCTTTTTCATTTATGATTTAAACCTGATGCAAGGACTTGTTCAGTTGTGATCCCATCGAATCCGTTTATCCTGTTTTGAACCATTTGTGAAAAAAAGGGGAAATAAAAGCCTTTTCATTTTCCCTCCATTCTCGTGCGGACTTGTTTCTCTTTGGGAAGTTGGTTACGAGGCCGGCACAAGGGACTGCCACCCTTGACCCTCGCACCTGTCCAACCCCAATCATCACAATTTTGTGTCCCCCAGCCCTTCTGTGGAAAACTACGCCGCCACTAGCAGGGGCTGCGGGGGACATAAATGGCGTAGTTGGCAGGATTTCACGGCATCCATAAGCATACAGGATTGTACCTGCAACTGTACAAAGGAAAGTACAATCTTTCTCTTTTTTTTTTGAAAAAAAAATAAAGTAAAACCCGAAACGTCTTGCCAAAAACTGGACTGGAAGAAAAGCCTGGAATAGAGCAGACACCAAAGCCGGATTGGAGTTTGAAAAAACACGGAGTGGAGTTCCTGAAATCCGGACCGGATCTAAAAGAAAATCCTGAAGGTTGAAAATCCTGCGGCAAGTCCAGAAGCAGTGGAGCGACCGTGGGATAGCAGAATATATTCCCCAAAGCTGATTCAACACTAAAACCAGGCAATCCGTAACGGTTTTGTGCTTGATGTAAAGGTACAGGGTATAAGTGTGCAAGCGTTATTGGATTCTGGAGCCAATCAGACCATGGTTTCTAAAAAGTTATGGTCAACGATCCAGGCTCAAGGCTTATCGGTCCCAGAATCTCCACATGGATATGTAAAGATAAAGTGCGTGCATGGAGCAGCCACGCGGTATCCGGTTTATAAATTGTGGGTAAAAGGTATGGGCATTGTAAAGGAAATGCTGATCGCAGTAGTGCCTAAGTTACCACAGGAATTGGTCCTGGGCCGTGATTGGCCACAATTTAGGAAAACTTTAAAGGAAGGTTTGTCGCCTCCAAAAAGGCCAGATTCCACTTGTATGCAACTTAATCCTTCGGGAGGTCCCATACCCCAACCGAATAGTATAAAGAAGGATACAGGGGAGATCAAGGTTCTAGTTTCCACAAGGGTGCACTCCCAAGATGGTGAGAAGCCCTCCTGTTCAAAATATGCTTCCCTAGGAGATCTCCCTTCGCATGAGGAGCTAATAGGAGACCCATCAAGGAGGGGACGAAAACCTAAAGCTGACCGAAGGAGGGAGAGGAAATGTCGCTCCCAAGGAAGAGCCAAGTTAGAGGCAGGTAAAGGTATGCCTTGGGTACCGGCGGACGTGATGGAAATATTCCCCTCATTTAAAATGGAGCAAAGAACGGACCCTGCGTTGGCCCGGGCGGTCGAGCAGGCCCAGGAAGAATGTGAGACGTACCCCAGATTCGTCATGGAGGAAGACATCTTGTATCGAGAAAGCAAGGATATGCGAACTGGACTTGTTCGTAAACAGCTAGTGGTTCCGAGTAAGTTTAAATTGTCCGTTCTGCATCTGGCACAAGACCATCCAATAGGGGGCCATAAGGGCTCACAAGGCACCCTTGACCAGATTTTAGCTAGGTTTTACTGGCCGGGGGTTTTTCGAGAGACAACACGCTTCTGCGAATCCTGCGCATCCTGCCAAAGGGTTACACCACACAGACCAGCTGGAGTGCCACTAGTCCCGATGCCCGTAATTTCGGAACCAATTAGGAGACTGGCTATGGACATAGTGGGACCTCTTATCAAGACTCCGCGTGGCTTCCAATATATTGTGGTAATTATCGACCAAGCCACTCGATTCCCCTGGGCAGTTCCCTTGAGGAATATTTCCGCTAAGTCAATTGCAGCCGAGTTGGTCAAATTATTTTGCGAGGTAGGATTCCCGCAAGAAGTCTTGACAGACAGGGGGAGTAACTTCCTATCAAAATACCTCGCCCAAGTCTGGGATGCATTCGGGATCCGACACGTGAAGACGGCAGCCTACCATCCCCAGTGCAATGGATTGGTAGAGCGCTTAAACCAAAGTATAAAGCAGATGCTTAGACGAGCCTTGAATGGACAAATGAAAGAGTGGGACACCATGTTACCCTTCGTCCTATACGCCTGTAGGGAAAGGAAACAGAGCTCATTAGGTACATCGCCGTATGAGCTCATGTATGGACGGGCGCCTAGGGGCATACTAGATGTGTTGAGAGAGCAATGGATCAAGCCAGTGGAAGAGGAAGTAGGTATACCCCTATTCCTGAGGGATTTAAGAACACGCCTAGAATGAACTTCCAAGTTCGCCACGGAGAAACTCAAAGAGAGTCAGAAAAAACAGAAACAGTATTACGACAGGCGGGCGAAACCGAGACACTTAAAGGTCGGAGAGAAGGTAGTGGTTCTAGTACCCGGTGCTGCTCCTAAGTTTGAGTACCAGTGGAAGGGCCCTCATACGGTCGTTAACCCGGTGGGTACCACTTCCTATGTCTTTCGAGACACCAGAGGACGGGAACAAGTCTATCACGCCAATATTCTTCGACCTTGGCATGAGCGGGCCGCGCTGTTGGCTCATATGGAGCATGGGTGTCACCTCAATATGATGCCGGGAAGCAACAGTCAAACAACACATGGTCACAAGCTGCATTGTAACGCCGATACCATGTCCCGTATTACGTGCTGCGGAGAAGGGGTTTCCCCAGCCCGTAATATTTTAAGAAGGGGGATGTGTGATGCGGCGGACCCTCTTGCAGAGAGAAAAAAAGTTTTAAATCCAGGAAAAGAAAGGTATAGCCTGCAATGTCCTGAGGATCCACCTAGAGGGAGCACGAGAGTCAGTACAGAGCCTGAAGAACCACGCCTCTATGGGCAGGACTTAGGCCCAGTCAGTTTGGATTTAAACAGAGACAGGTCTGGATCAAGAGTGGAAGGAGACCCAAAAGCCAAAGAAAGAGCAGACTCGAAAGGCAGAGAGAAAGCGGGCCTGAGAGGCAAAGAGAGTACTGGCCTTGAAGACAAGTGGAGAACACAAAGAACTGGTGTGCACAGAAAAACTGAAGGAGCTGGGCTACCAGGCAAGGGCAGAGGCAGAGAAACAAACTGTAAGCAAATATCTGGCAGATGGCAACAGCTGCAGCCTTGGAACAGAGAAATTCTTCCCTATACTAAGGAAGGAGAGATACCCTTGGAGAACCTGGACCATGCTAAGCTAGAAGTCGACTGGGGTAGGCCTCAAGCCTTCTCAGAGAAGGAAAGGAGAAAACTTAAAGGTAAAACTTTTATTACTTGTAATTGTCTGCATAATCCTAACATAAGAGAAGGACAGTGGAAGGAAGCTTCTCCTTGTAACCGAGATACTTATAAGCAAAAGCTTGAAAACAATTGGGCTAAAAAGAGGACTGTAAATGCTAAGCATTGCGCTGAACAGGCTTTTAAAACTCTAACTGAAGAGGAGCCTTTGTTTTATCCAGTGGCCAGAAATCGACGCCCTAAGCTATCTGCCAAACACTGGAAAACAGTACAGCAAGCTTTTAAAAAGCCAGAGTATAGTTGTGTGGAGACATCGGATTCAGAACTGTCAGAGGTAGAATTCATGCAAGTGGAATCTGCAGGCGAAGAGTCTGACCAGCCGATGGAATGCACATACTGTACATCAGAGAACCTGGAGTCTATCCTTAGCTCTATGAATGAATAAATGAATGCAGTATATTGTGTGGCCTTAAGCTACTGTGAAGTTAACAGTCATTACTTTGATCTTTTTCATTTATGATTTAAACCTGATGCAAGGACTTGTTCAGTTGTGATCCCATCCAATCCGTTTATCCTGTTTTGAACCATTTGTGAAAAAAAGGGGAAATAAAGCCTTTTCATTTTCCCTCCATTCTCGTGCGGACTTGTTTCTCTTTGGGAAGTTGGTTACGAGGCCGGCACAAGGAACTGCCACCCTTGACCCTCGCACCTGTCCAACCCCAATCATCACAATTTTGTGTCCCCCAGCCCTTCTGTGGAAAACTACGCCGCCATTAGGGGGGGGGGCTGCGGGGGACAGTGTGTGCGACTTGATTGTGGTGGGTGGGTTTTATTTGTATGAGGGTGTGTGTTTTCCGGGTAGGTTGTTTGTTGGGGAGTTGCCATGGGGTGATGTACCAAAAGGGAGTAGGAGGAGGAGTAGTAATACATTTGTATAGCTTTGGCCAGCCCCAATGTGTTTTTGAAGCAGTATCAGTATTACAAGGATGCAGAGAAACTGTTTGCAGTGAATTCTCATGTTGAGTGAGGGAGTAGGAAGTGTGCGTTACCTTGTATAGAGGAGACAGGATGATGCGGTCTGTTTTTGATACCTTGATTGTAGGAGGATCGGGTGCCTGGTGATGCTGCAGCTCCAGAGGTATTGTCCTCTTTGTTGGATTGCTTTCAGTGGTGATTCGGTTCCCCCCTAAGGGCCGCACCATAGGGCCCTTTGGTGAGGCCCTCAGGCATGGGACCGCCTGTGCATGCCAGTTTTTAAATGTCCTGCTGGTGGGTGCAATCCTTGCCACGATTGCAAGGCAGATGGCAACAGCTGCAGCCTTGGAACAGAGAAATTCTTCCCTATACTAAGGAAGGAGAGATACCCTTGGAGAACCTGGACCATGCTAAGCTAGAAGCCGACTGGGGTAGGCCTCAAGCCTTCTCAGAGAAGGAAAGGAGAAATCTTAAAGGTAAAACTTTTATTACTTGTAATTGTCTGCATAATCCTAACATAAGAGAAGGACAGTGGAAGGAAGCTTCTCCTTGTAACCGAGATACTTATAAAGCAAAAGCTTGAAAACAGTTTTTGTTTTATTTGTGGGGAATATACCGTGAAAAAGCGGCAGAGGAACATTTCTGCATTTATTAAAAAAGTATATTTTGCCTATTTCGGTTTGAAGTTAGGCGATCAAGACAAACCGTGGGCTCCTCACAAAGTGTGCAAGACATGTGAGGAAGATCTACGCTTATGGATGAAAGGTAAAAAACAAGCATTTCGTTTCGGAATACCTATGATGCGGCGTGAACAAAGAGACCACAGCAGTGACTGCTATTTTTGCTCTTGCATTGTGAAGGGATACAACTTAAAAAATAAGAACGTAATAAGTTACCCCAACCTTCCCTCAGCAATTAGGCCTATGCCTCATAGCAACGAAGTACCTGTGCCTGAACCACCAAAATCTCTGGATCATATTTGTGTGGACGGTCCTGATCATGATGAGACTCATCAGATGGCTTTTCCCGATGAGTCCAGTACTTCCGAGTTTGAAACTGAACCAGATCCGAAACCTGAACTTTTCTCTCAAGCTGAATTGAATGATTTAGTCCGGGATTTAGGACTCCCAAAAGATGCTGCCCAACTGCTAGGTTCTCGGCTTAAACAGAAAAATCTATTGTCACCAGGAACAACTTTTTATTGGTACCGCAACCGCGAGACACAATTTTTGAAGTATTTCAGCAAAGAGGAAGATTTGGTATTTTGCAACGATATATACAGAGTGATGGAAAAGTTTAAACTCAAGTATGATCCTGCTGAATGGCGGCTGTTCATTGATTCGTCAAAAGACAGCATAAAAGGTGTTCTTCTTCATAATGGCAACACATTCGCTTCAGTTCCTATTGCTCACTCTGTTATTCTCCAAGAAAAATACGAGAATTTGGCCCTGATTCTTCAGAAGATTCGTTATGATGAGCATAAGTGGATGATTTGTGGAGACTTTAAAATTCTATCCATGCTATTAGGGCAGCAATCCGGTTTCTCCAAATATCCCTGCTTCCTTTGCTTGTGGGATAGCCGGGCCCACGACCTACACTGGGGGAAAAAAGACTGGCCAATTCGGGAGTATTTGAGACCCGGTGAGAAAAATGTTCTTCATGAGAGCTTGGTACCTCGTGATAAAATTCTATTACCACCTCTCCACATTAAGTTGGGTCTCATTAAGCAATTCATCAAGTCCCTTCCAAAAGATGGTGAGTGCTTTCGGTACCTTTGCTCAAAGCTCCCCCGACTTTCTGAAGCAAAGCTAAAGGAAGGAGTGTTTGTTGGCCCTGATATAAGGAAACTCATTTCAGATGGAGCATTCGCTGAAACGATGTCTGAGAAGGAAAAAGAAGCCTGGGATTCCTTCAAGGATGTTGTTCTCAAATTCTTGGGGAACAGGCGGGATGAGAACTATAAGGATATTGTTGCCAGGATGCTCAATGCCTTCAAAGAACAAGGCTGTAACATGAGCCTGAAAGTCCATTTCTTGCACTCCCATGTGAACTACTTTCCCGAAAACTTGGGGGCGTACAGTGAAGAACAAGGTGAAAGGTTTCACCAGGACATCAAGGACGCAGAGAGAAGGTACCAAGGAAGATGGAACACCACTATGATGGCTGATTTCTGCTGGTAGCTGCTGCGGGAAACCCCAGATGAAAAATACGCCAAGCAGCGCACCAAGAGAAGCATTCGGGGGAAGAAGAAACGGGCCCACCAGGAGATTGATTGACCCAAGAATGACTTTAAAATCTAAACTGTGTTGACAAATATCATGTTTTTACTAAACTTTGAAATAAAAATTTGCTAGTTATTACCACAGTGTCGGATCTCATTTATTAGAATTTTATTTTCACACCATCGGGTGTTTGTCTTCATGTATTGCAATGGTGCGGTTTGCGTTTTCTATTCTTACATACATACCTGTACAACATTTTTTGCACATTTCTTTGCTTTGCTTTGTGTCTAACCTCGCTCTTATATGCTCAATGTTTGTGCACATGTATGTGGCTGTTTTAAGTGCAGACAATTTTGCTACCATCACAGTGTGTTTTGTTGACATTACTCTATTCTTATGTGCTGCCTTGTTACAATTTTCTTTATTCTTATTTGAATAACTACTAAACAATTAGTATAAAGAATTCATCCAAGAAACTTTTATCTCGATCGCACTCAATCTGAAACGTTCACCTCAAACTGCTAACCCAATGTAGCAAAAAATCTGTACATGATGGAGCAAATTGGTTACCAGATTTGGATTCAGCGCACCAAAAAACGTAAAAATCAATCGAAACATTAGAGGCAGTTTAAAAAAATTTTTTTTAGTGTACCTGTGTAATTAATCTAAGATCCACCAGACAAGGTAAGACCTGCAGAAAAGTAGTCAATTTTACTTTACTGAAAAATCTAAAGAAGTTAAATTCTGCATATATCAATCAAAATCCCCTTGGTTAAAAATCATAGATGTGTTATTATTAATCTGGCCAACACAGACTGATTTTTTAGATGTTAAAATTTGTTTACAATGGAGCACTATTGTAACATCTTTATATCGAAAACCCGAAGAATGCAATAATTAAGGTTTCACAGTCATCACCTGCCTGTATTAAAGAAAGGATTGCCTGTAAGTCAATTTTTAAGACTCAAGCTGTTGAGCTTCAACATTGATTTTTATAGCATGGATACCCTTATGATGTAATTTATCGGGCCTATAGACTTGCTCTATGTGCCCATTGTGAATGGCTATTTTTATCCTCAGGAACTTGTCAAGAAGATCGGATTGTATGGACCATATCCGAGAGGCTGTGTCTATCATTAAAAGTCTGGCATTTTCAGACTGTACATTGTTGTTTTTAAATGGACCTTTATTTTCCTATTCTCCTGGCAGGAATATATGTGATATGGTGGTGCACACAATGATAACTCCTTTGCCTCAGCCCCAAGCTGTTGTGGGTCATTATAAATAACATCAATGTGATTTTTGCAATGGCACTTGTGAGGGTGCTCAGTGGTTCCATCCAATTTCAGGCAGAGTTTACAATAATAGGTTTCATACCATTTGTCAGAGTAGCTTTGTGGTTTATCTGATTCAATGTCCCCGTGGGTTATTATATGTTGGTCAGACTTGTTAGCCCTTTAAGACTCGGCTGGGTGAACACCGATCTAAATTGAAAACGCAGATTGCGTCTATCCCAATGGTTTAGCATCATTTGGATTACAATCATATTCTCTCCCCCCCCCCCCCACCCCCCAGTTAGGGAGGGTGAATGTGCGAAAGAACTGAATAAGAAAGAACAGTCATGGATTTTTAGCATGAACACAGTTCAACATGCTGTGCTCAACCTGGAGTTTGATTGGCTGCCCTTGATATGATACATCGTTTTGCTAATTAGATTAATTATGGTCTGCTCTTTAAATGTGACCTTTGTGTCGCACCATAGATGCTGAAAAGTGAAAAGATTTTTGAATGATCAACTGTCTTAGTAGTGGATATGATTCAGATAAGAACTTTTGTTCTGAAGAGTCTGTGCCGTCAGCATTAATAATAACACATCCATGATTTTTAACCCAGGGGGTTTTGATTGACTTGTACAGAATTTAGCTTCTTTAGATTTTTCAGTGAAATAAAATGGACTATTTTCCTGCAGCTCAAAACTTGTCTGGTTGATCTGAGATTATTGGTACAACAAAAATGTATCTTTATTAAGAGAATATTCATCGAGCCATTCAGGAATGTGCAGACCACATGTCTATGTAAATAACAGAAAACCTCAAAATGCCCATAAGGAGCAAAATAGCTAGCCAAAGCATAGACAGCAAAATAAACATCTTAAAAATAGCTTTGAAGTGTATTCTAAAAGCGACTTACGTGGGGGAATCCAACCTACAGACCTCAGAGCATCACCAGTCTATGGCCTCACTCTTATCAGAACATTGCCTTCAAAAGCAACTTTCCAAAACTACATTGAAAGCTATTTAGGACCCTTTAAACATAGCTGTGGTAATGTCATGCAGCTAAAATAATATCACAAATTGAACTCATTCCTCTGAGTATCTTGAAAACCCAAATGGGCAAGGTCTCAAGGATAAGGTTGCCGGATTTTCTCCAGGTAAATCTGGGACACTCATCCAACATGGGGGGTGGGGGGTCCTCTTATTTTCAGGAATGTACAACATGGGATGGGGGAGGGATGAGAAATTATTCTCTTCACTGACAGCAACAGTGTCACTTACAAGCAGGCAAATCACCATAGAAACGGTGATGCAAAATATAAAAATTGCAGATGTAAATTTCAAAAACTGACATACTCTAACTATTAAACAGAAAATAAAATTATTATTTCTATCTGTCTGGCACTTTTTGCCTCATCTCGCTTCCAGTCTCTGGTTTCTGCTTTCATCTGTCTTTATGTCTGTCTTTTCTTAATTCTGTTCCCAGGGTGTCCTGTCCATTTGCCATTTCTTTTCTCACCTCCTGTCTTCATTTCTTCTCCTACATCCTTCTCTAACATTGATCATTCAGCTTTCTCCTATTTATTTTTCTGCTTTAGTACATTCTGATGTTGCCTTCTCACTAACTCCCCTTCTGCCATCTCCCTACACCATGTCCAGTCTCATGCCTTCTCTCTGCTCAGTTATTTCCTCCTCTATTCCCTTCCCCACCTTCCCAGTTGAACATCTCTCCTTACCCCCACTCCCAGGTGTCCATTATCTTTCCTTCCTTATTACTGGAAGGCCTTGACGATCCCACTCCTTCTGACATATAAAGCATGTGTCAGAAGGGGGCGTTGCAGACAGGGCCTTCCAAGTGCAAAGGATTCTCAACAACCCTGCACTTTCAATGCTGGCAGCCAGGGGCAGTTCAAGACAATCTGCTGCCTGAGGTGAGAGATGAGCTGGCACCTCTTCCCACCACCCAAAATGGAAGGGACTTCTCATAACTCTAGTCAGGGAGCAATGAGTCCCCTTCACTCAGAATCCTGAGGTGGTTGCTCCAAGAAAACAGAAAGAAATATAATCCTAAATTATATAATTACAAAAAAAACTTTTTAAAGTTGTTTATATGCAACAAAAATTAGAGGAGTTTAATTAAATAGCCTGGGAATCTAATATAAAGCATACCAGCTCCTGACACTGTACATTGGACTGACATGAAATGTAAATACATATTCAGCCAAAAACAAAGGAGATGCAAGAAGCTCATATACCAATGAACAAAAAGAAAAAGTGAGAACCACAATATGGTTTATAATCCCAAAATAAAACTATTATAATTTTATTTTGGTGTTAAAAGTATGCTATAATTCTCCCTTTAACATATAGTTTGTAACCAAAGAAATCCCTCTCCCACCATTTGGTGCAGAGCATAAATAGAACATTTCTGCATAGAACTCAACACACTGAAAATAATTTCTAATTCTGGTGTCATCTCAGTACCAGAATGAGAAGGTGAGAAGTACGTTTATGAGATGCTTCTTGAAACATCCAAGCTCTCCAACAGAGGTGAAGATGGGAGGCTACAGAATAAAGAAGATTGGATATGAGTCACCCAAGCCTGCAGTATCAACACTCCAACTACTCCAGCCCTTGAATTGAAGAACCAGTATGCAGCCCTGTAAGTGGAGGAGGTGGAAGCAACCCCGGAAAGGGAAAAACCAGAGCTCAAGCATCACAAAGTTTCAAAATCAGTCAGCCCAAAGAAGCAAAGGGTAGTGGTCATTGGTGACTCTCTTCTGAAGAGTACTGAGACATCCATCTACTGACCATTCTAGAGAGATGTGCTATTTTCCAAGTGCCAAACTCCAAGATGTTACGGAGAGTTTGCTGAGATTCATCAAGCCTACTGGCTATTATCCGATATTGCTCATCCATGTCAGCACAAATGATGCTGCCAGCTATCCCTCCAAGCATATCAAAAGTGATTTCATGGCTTTGGGACAAAGGATGAAGCAGATAGATGCGCAGGTGGTATTCTCTTCAATCCTCCCTGTTGAGGGTAAAGGCTGAGGCAGAGAAGCTCACATTCTGGAGATGAATGCATGGCTGGATGGATGTTGTCATCAAGAGCATTTTGGTTTCCTTGATCATGGGATGATGTTCCAAGGGCTGCAGAGCAGAGATAGCGTCCATCTGTCCAAGAAGGGTCAAGGTCTCTTCTGCAGCAGACTGGCTAACCTACTGAAGAGGGCTTTAAACTGGATTCATTGGAGATGGGTGAGGAAAGCCCCCAGGTAAATGCAGAAAGCCTTCAGGTAAGTGAAACATTAAATACCTCTGTAGAAATGGGCAAAAGGGGCAACATCTGGAAAGTGGTGTATATAAATGCCCATAGCATGGGAAAAAAGATCCCAGATGTTGAGGCTTTAATGCAAGAGGATGACTTGGATTTAGTGGCAGATACAGAGACATAGTTCATGGAAAACTGTCACCGGGATGTAATTATAGGGGAAGAAGGAAAGAAGATGGCCTTCTGCAGATAATCAACCCAAAGGAACAGCGGAGGCAATGACCACGGCCTACCAAATAAATAAGTAAAATTCTTTATTAAGGACCCAACTGTACAAGTTGCGGCCGAAGCCTTCGTCAGGGGTCAAAACACCACATAGAGGGTGTGAGGAACACGTCTATGGGATGTAGCTACCACTCTTCCCAATCTGCACACTTGAAGAGTGGTAGCTTCATCCCATAGACGTGTTCCTCACACCCTCTATGTGGTGTTTTGACCCCTGACGAAGGCTTCGGCCGCAACTTGTACAGTTGGGTCCTTAATAAAGAATTTTACTTATTTATTTGGTAGGCCGTGGTCATTGCCTCCGCTGTTCCTTTGGACCGGGATGTAATTATACCAGGCTATACTTTATTCAAGAATGACAGGGTAGGAAGAAGGGGAGGTGGAGTGGCACTATATGTTAAAAATGATATTAAAGTTATATAATTGCAGGGCTTAAAAGGAAGAGAGGAGGCACTGTGGGTTAAACTAGAAAGAGGGAAAGGGAAATCCATTTGCATTGGAGTTATATACAAATCCACCTCACAAAGAGTAGGAGAGGATGAATATTTAATAGAAAACATAAGAACATATGATATGTCATACTGAGTCAGTCCAGTTTTAAAATTCCATTGCGGGGCAGGGGGGGGGAAGAGTGTGCCTATGAGGTATCAAATGCTCCTTCTATTCATTGCCTCGAAGATGTCATGGCTACCAAGCTTCAACCAGAGCTGGATTTAGGTAAGATTGCTGGACCTTTTCCCAATAGACTGTTTCCCATTTTGCTTTTGTCCCCTTTGGAGATTGTACCCAAGAAAGAGCCTGATAATTATAGGCTCATTCACAATTTGTATTACCCCCTCACCTTGAGTTTCAGTCATTGATTGTTGCCAAGGAAATTGTGCATGGTTCAGTGCTCTGGCCTTGGTTAGAATGTGCAGGACTGGAATATTGTTGGTAAAAGTTGATAATGAATTGCATTTCACCTGCTATGTGTGCAACCGCCTACTTTCCATCCATTGAATTTTACATTTAGGGGTTAATTTTACCTGGACAAAAGCATACCAATGAGTTGCTTGATTTCGTGTGCTTATTTTGAGATGTTCGGCAGTTTTTTGCATTGGGTGCTAAAGTAGTGGATGGGTCTATCCAACATAGTATATTATTTGGATGATATTCTGTTTGTTAGCCCTCTGTACATGGACACATTCACCCATTTACTAGATTCTAATAGCAATGGTACAGACATTTGGGATCCCTTTCTCATCTGACAAGACTGAGGTTCCTGTGACAGTGTTAACCTTTTTAGCATATTGGTAATGGTGTCATGTTTACCTGAGTGTAAAGTATCTCAGTTGAGGGATTTGGTGGCTATGGTTGAGTCTAGTTTATTGTTTGAGCATGTAAAACTGGTCCCAGTTGCAAGGGACCATTGACGAGTTGAAAACTGACCAGGAGTTTAGGGGTGTCTTGGTGGTTCTGAATGCCCTGGAGGGATTGGTGATTTTATGTATTTATTTATTTGTTAACATTTATATACTACCACTTCCAAAGATCAGTGGCAGTCTACAAAGAACAATAACCAGGTTTACATTATAACATCCGTGGAACATATTTACAGAGAATAATAAATGTAAACAATGATTTTACATTGTAGTAATGTGTAACTCATTACAATTGTGAAAAGATATAATGTATAGGTTGGTTCATGACTGTATACAAGAAACTGGTTCATATACTTAATGATATGTGGAGGTAAGGTGCGAGGGTAGGGATCATGGTGTTTGAGGTTAAAGTATTGAATGAAGAGGAACATTTTAAGTTCCTTTCGAAAAGACTGAAGATCTTTTATTGGTCTTAGGTTGTCTATGAGAGCATTCCAGAGGGTAGGAGCAACATACATAAATGCTCTTGAACTGGTGGCTTTATTTGTTTTACGGATGTGTGCAGGAATTGTAAGAGTATTCTGGGATCAAATTCTTCTGGATCTGATGGGGTCCTGAGGAGTAATGAGGGAGGAAAGAAAAGAAGGGGTGATTTTGTTATATAGCTTGAAAGTTATCATTATACATTTGTATTTGGTTCAAGCTTCAATGGGTAACCAGTGGAGGTTATGCAGTAGTGGCGTGATGTGGTCATAGTAGTGTGCATTGTGAATTATACAGGTGGCTAGATTCTGTGCCATTTGGAGTTGCTGTGTGGGTTTTTTTTGGGTAATACATAAAGAATGCTGTTACAATAATCAAAGTGTGATGTAATGAGAATCTGAAGAACAGAGCGGAAATCATAGTTATCCAGTAGGAGTCTGAGTAGTTGAATTTTTTTTATTTTGAAGTAGATTGTCTTGGCTACAGATTTTATATATGAGGCCATGGTTGGTGAATGATCGAGAATAATAACTAAGCAATTGACTTTCTGTTTAACTTCAATGGCAATATCGTTAATATGGATTTTAGTAGGTGGGGAGAAGCTCTGGTTGCAAGTTATCTAAAGTATTTCTGTCTTGTTGAAGTTGATACGTAGGTAGTGTAAATAGCCAATCAGTTATGTCTATTAGACACTCTATGATCTGAGGGCAATGGGGATTGGAGATATCAATTGGGTGGTAGAACATTATATCATCTGCATCAAGGTGAAATTGGACTTTATGTTTCCTAAGGATGTTGCAGATGGGTTACATATAGAGGTTAAAGAGGAAGGCAGAGAGAAAGGAGCCTTAAGGAACACTCTGGGTCTGGTTGAAGGTTGAGGAGGTTGCCATACCAATCCAAACCTGTTGTGTGCGATCTATGAGATAAGATTTAAACCACTGTAAAACAGTACCTCATAGGCTAATTTGTTGAAGCTTTGATATAAGGGATGTATGGCAGATACTATCAAATACGGCAGCAATATCTAGAAATACAAGCATAAATACTTGTTTGCAGTTATTGATACCGCAGAGGAGTTTTAATAAGTGACAGCATGAGGGTCTCAACACTGTGGTGCTGTCTAAAACCATGCTGTTAGACATCCAGAGGGGCATTTAAGTCAACAAAGTCTTGTAGTTGAATCTGAACTTATTTTGATTACTTTTGTTAGGAATGGAAGGCTAGAGATGGGGCGATAAGAATTAGGGAGTGATTTATCTGTTAATTAACTTTGCAAATAGGGTGTATGATTGCTTGCTTTAGTGCCGAGGGCATTTAACCTGACTCAGGGAATCTGTTTACTATGTCGAGTATGATAGGGGAGAACTCATCTTTTGTGGTCTTAATCAAGCTAACTGGGCATGGATCCGCTGGGGAGGTGGTAGTGTTCAGGTTTGTTAATGTATTTTTAAGTTGCTTGATGTTGATGTGGTATAATGTAGACCAAGTGGTTTGGTTAAGGTGATTGGAGTTATTTGAATCTGGATGATGAGGGTTTGGGGTAGAATCGCAGGTGAATATGGGTATGAGTTTACTCATATAATAGTTGTCTAAGCTTTGAGGTTCAATTTGGGTGAGGTCCAATTCAGGGGTTGGGGTTTCAGTGAGAGACTTGACAATGGAAAAGAGCTTTCTAGGTCTGTTGAGGGAATATGCTAAGAGTTTGGAATCCTTGTAGGACTTAAGCATGGACATATATGTTTGGTTTGTCAATATGAGATCTTGTTGCTCTCTATCTATGCTCAAATTTTCTCAGATTTTGCTTTAGCTTCTGTAGATCAGAAGTGCAACAGTTTTTGGAATCTTTCTGTCTTCTGTTTTGTGATGTGTTTTGTGCTGCTTTTGAAATGATGGAGGTTGAATTGTTAATGATATCATCAAGATTTGTAATTGATGAATCTATGTGTGGGATGGTGTCATTTAAGATTTCTTTGTTAATGAGTAAGGCCGCGGGCAGGGTCCCGACGGCCACCGTTAACCGGGCGCGCGGCCCGGTGCGGGGACCCTGCGCGCGGCCGCTTCCTTGGGCCGTGGGGAGGGGGGGCATGGTTTAAAGCCATTGGCTCCCGGCGAATGCGATCGCATGGGAGCCAATGGGGAAGCGGCTGGGGGGAGCGCGGCATGTGGGGAGGCAGAAGCAGGTCTCCACGTGCTCAGTCGCTGCTGCAGAGTGCCGGCTTTTTCTCCTCTCGCCTCCCTCTGGATTTTTTAACTGCTGCGGGCTGCTTCGGAGGAGAGCGTCCCGTCATCGATCGGCTGTGGCCGCGGCTGCGGAAGCGTGCTTGCAGGCAGGTGGAGGCTGTGCACACAGGCCCGCGGGTGGGTCCTGTGGATTAGGTGCGGTTGCTGGTGTGTGGGTGCGGGCGGGCCTAGAGCCTGACTGGAGGAGGGGGGGTGTCTGGCTTGAGGGGTTGGGGGGTCAGCCCTTCCTGGCCGGGACAGTGGTTTTTTTAAAAAAAAAAAAAGTGAAGAGAATCAGGACAGTTGGGAGCAGGAGCTTTGAGGGATTGGTTCACGTGCTGGGGGCCAGCCTATTCAGGTCTGATGCCACCACGTGTGGGTCCTAAGGGTAGGGCAGCTGTGCAGGGCAGGTCTGCGGGGCATAGACCCGTCCCTTCCAGGACTGGGGGGGACGCGGGCGAGGCTGGGGGTGTTGTGAGGGGCTTAACTGGGGAAAGGGGCTTGCGTGGGGGTGTGACATCAAGGAGGGGAGTCTTGAGGGGGCGGGGGTTGGCGCAGGGGCGTGGGTTTTTGGGGGAGCGGAGTGCAACTGTTAGGGGGGCTCAGAGGAGACAAATGAGGGGGAAAAGGGGGAGTATGCATCGGGGGGGCGGCAGGCGGGCGCTGCTATGCCGGGGAGAGTGGAGGATATGGGTGGGGGTGCTGGGGGGAGCGTGGTGGATGGGGGGGTTGGTAGTGCCGGGGGGGGGGGGTAGATGCATTGGGTGGGCCTGTGCAGGGGCAGGGCGGTGCTTTGCCTGCAGGTGGGGCTCCTGGCTTTCCGGGTGTGCCTCCTGCGGCAATGTGGCCATCTGTTCATGGGGGTTATATGCCGGGGAGGGGGCCTTCGCCTTGGGACCATTGGGCGAGCGGTGGGCAGGGCACTTCGTCAGCTGATTGGCGAGCGCCTTGGTCCCCCATTTGGCCTGCAGCGGGATCCCCCCCTGTTTTTTCGTTTTTGTCTCCGCAGGTGCAGGGGATGACGCAGCCTCAGTGGGGGCTCGATGCTGGGAGCCCAGATCGGATTCCAACTGCGGACGGAGGTGCGGCGGCGCTGAGCAGTTCTGCGGAGGTGGTGGAGGCTGGAGTCCAGGACGCTTCAACCCGACGCGGCGGGAGGTGTCGCCAGAGAGACCAAGATTCGACTTTGCCGTCGGGGGCGGATGGACAGGCCGCCGGTGAGTTGTCTGGGGACCAGGGTGGGGATTTGCCGCAGCAGTTGGCCCTGGACAGTGCGGGACGCAGGTCGCAGAAGAAGCGGCGTCGATCTTGTCGTAGGCGTCGTAGTTCTGATTCCTCTTCCTCTTCGGATGATTCTTCTTCATCTTCCTTGGGGCGAGAGGTTGAGGGCGGGGAGTCAGGGTCTCGGTCGGGTGGGGGGCCCCGTCGGTAGTGGTGTTTCCGGAGTTGTGGGAAGGGGTTCCGAAGAAGCTGCGGAGGAAGATTCGGAAGCGACGGTACATAGATATTTTTCGGTTGTTGGAGGGCAGGAAGAGGTCCGGAGAGAGCCAAAAAAAGCGGGTGGCGGTGTGCAACCGAAAGTCGGGTCGGGGGGGGGCAGCGACATGTGCTGGCGCTTCAATAGGACTACCTGCCCATTTCCTGATTGTAAATTCAAGCACCTCTGTTCCGTTTGCGGCGGGGGTCACTCCGCTGTTAAGTGCGGTAGACGAGGGCCCGACGGTGCCGCTGGGCCGGGTCCCAAGGCCCAATGAGTGGGCTGGCTTGGCCCCGACTCCGGTGCGTTTAGAATCCTTGCGGAGTTGGCTGCAGCGTTACCCGCGGCAGCGGGATAGGGAGCTGTTAGGATCCGGTTTCCATTTTGGTTTTGTTATCCCGGTTCGGGGGGTGGTGAAGGCTAATTGGGCCAGGAATTCGCCTTCGGTTCGGCGGTTTGTAGATGTCGTGCAGGGTAAATTGGCGGCTGAGTTGCAGTTGGGCCGGATCGTGGAGCCGTTTCTTGAGCCTCCTTTCCCGGATATGGTGGTTTCTCCTTTGGGGATTGTGCCGAAGAAGGCGCCGGGAAAGTTTTGTCTTATTCACAATCTGTCCTGTCCGATGGGTGCGTCGGTGAATGATCATATCCCGCGGGAGCTTTGCACTGTGCGGTATGCGTCTTTTGACAGGGCGGCTGAGATAGTAAGGGCGGCTGGGCGGTCCGCATGGATGGCGAAGGTGGATATCGAGTCCGCCTTCTGTTTGTTGCCGGTGCATCCTTCTTCTTTTCCGTTGTTGGGTTTTCATTTTCTGGGGAGCTATTATTTTGATAAGTGTTTGCCTATGGGCTGCTCGGTTTCCTGTTCCTTATTTGAGAAGTTTAGTACGTTTTTGCAGTGGGCCTTGTGTCAGAAGACTGGATTGCGGAATGTGGTCCATTACCTGGACGATTTCCTGTTCATAGGTTCGGCCCATTCCGATGAGTGTCAGGCGCTGTTAGCTGGTTTCCAGGAGTTATCGCAGGAGTTGGGTGTGCCGTTGGCGGTGGAAAAGATGGAAGGGCCTGCGACCAGGCTTACATTCCTAGGCGTGGAGTTAGACTCGGTGGAGCTCATCGCGCGCTTGACCCCGGAAAAGGTGGCTGGTTTACGCGCGTTGGTTGCTAACGTCCTAGCATCCGCTAAGATCACCTTGCGTGAGATGCAAGCCTTGCTGGGATCTCTGAATTTTGCATGTCGGGTGATCCCCATGGGCAGAGTTTTTTCCAGGCGACTAGCGGCTTCGACGGCCGGGGTGCGGAAGCCACACCACCGGATCAGAGTTACCGTACCGATGCGGGCGGATCTTCGGGTTTGGAGCCGTTTTTTGGAGGAGTTTAATGGGACATACATTTTGCTGGGTGCAGAGGTGTCCAGCGCGGAGTTGGAGCTGTTTACGGACGTGGCAGGGGGCATTGGGTTCGGGGTTTACTTCGGGGGGGCTTGGTGTGCGCAGCGGTGGCCCCAGCATTGGCACGAGTCGGGTTTGACCTCCAACATCACCTTCCTTGAATTGTTTCCGTTCTTGGTAGTGCTGAAGTTGTGGCCGGAGCGGTTACGGGATCGGCGGTTGGTGTGGTGGTGTGGGAATGAGGCCGTGGTTAGCGTTGTTAATCTTTCTCACCCAAATGCTTACGGGTGACTCGGTTGATGCGTGAAGTGTTGTTAGCCTGCTTATACTTGAATGTATCTGTTCGTGGCAGGCACCTCCCTGGTTGCAGGAATCATATAGCTGATGTGCTTTCTCGTTTGCAGTGGGATCGTTTTCGCGCACTGGCCCTGGAGGCGGACACAGATGGATCCATAGTCCCCGAGTCCTTGTGGAGCGTTGGCCTGGAGAGATGCTGAGCTTACTGCGAATTTCGGTAGCGCCCGGGACATGGTCGGCGTACCAGCGTGGTTGCGACCAGGTGGCGGAGTTTCTAAGTGAGAGGGGTTGGCTGGCGGGTAGGGTGCCCGATGCCCTCATTGGTAGTTATATAGTGGATGCCAGAGGTCGCGGGCTGTCTCGAACTGTGGTGCATTCGCAGCTGGCGGGTTTTAACTTTTTTGCGAGCGCGGTGGGCTAGGGTGGTACTGCTGGGGGAGTTTTGGCGCGTCGCCTTCTGCGTGGGTGGGAGCGGCTTCGGCCGTCCCCCGCGGATCGCCGTAAGCCCATTATGCACGAGTTGCTTGTGCGCCTCCTGGAGGGCCGTGTTTTGTCTCGCTTTTTTCGGGGATTTTCGCATGGGGGAGCTGGTGGCAAATTCGAGTAGGCTGGGGGCTGGGGGAGGTTTGCACAGACACCACGTGTACTTGGAGGGCGGCCGGATGCGGATCCTTTTGGAAAAGTCCAAGACGGATCAGTGAGGTCGGGGTCTGTGGGTCATATTGCGGGAGGTCGCGGGTCTCGTTTCTTGCCCTGTGCTGGCGGTGCGGAGGTACTTGCGGGTGCGCCCGGAGCGGGTCGGGGTTCTCTTTCTGCATGAAAATGACCGGGTGTTGACCCGTTTCCAGGTAGTGGCGGTGCTGAGGTTGGAACTGGGTGCCTTGGGTGAGGACCCCTGGTGCTTTGCCTCACACTCGTTTCGTATCAGTGCGGCCACCAGTGTGGCGGGGGCCGGAATGTCTGATGATGACGTTCGGTGTATAGGTCGTGGCGGTCTCGGGCTTTCCAGGGTTACATAAGGTTATAAGGGGTTGCCTCGGCTGGGGGTGGGGGTATACTGACTGTTCATTTGTTTTTCAGATGGGGGCATCGAGCCTGGTATTGCCTGGGTGGTTGGTCATTCCTTTGTCCACTGGGCCAGTCAGCGCGCTGCCATTCGGCCTGGGGGCCTGAATTTGCAGATGGATCCTGCGGTGGTGTCGGTCTCATGGCTGGGGCAGAGAGGACTACGATGGCTGCAGCTGCTTCCTTTGCTCCGGCACCACATGAGGACGTCGCGGCAACCGGCAGTGCTGCTTCTGCATTTGGGGGGCAATGACCTTGTCTCTTCGTCCTGTCGTCAGCTGATTAGAGCAGTGCAGGACGACTTGGCAGTGGTTTTGCAAATGCTCCCTGGGACAATTTTGTTGTGGTCAGATATTATCCCTCGGCCGGCCTGCTGGGACCAGCGACGTTGGTCGAGGGGGCTGACTAAGATAAACCGTCAGATTGGTCGGTGGGTCTGTGGGAATGGGGGCTATCAGATCATGCACACATGGGTGGAGGTCGGTTGCGCTGGTCTTTATCAGAGTGATGGCGTCCATTTGTCCCCAGTCGGCATGGACATGCTCCTTAATGACTGGCAGGAGGCTTTAGAGTATGTTGTTTTGCAGGATAGCCGCTGGTCGCAGCTTTAGGCTTTGGGGGGGGGGCGGCGCATCGACAGATCTGTCACATGTGCCGGTGGCGGGTCCCGGAGGTTCCGGGGTCCGGTGCCTCAAGGTACCCTTGGGCGGGGGTTGGGGTGCCCCTGACCCGGATAAACCCTGGCCGGCTTTTGCTATGGGCATGGCGAAGTCAGGGAAAGGGTGGGAAAACTTGCTGGGGGGCAAGTGTCGGGCCATAGCGGTGGTAGGCACTTTGCTAAGGCATGGCTGGTGTGGCACTACTCCGCTATGGGGCCTAGTTATGTGTTCTGTGGTTGAAATATTGTTAATGGTTATTACTTAATAAAGCTGCGACCAGTTATTGTTCCCATAATAGTGGTGGTGTTTTTCTTGAAGTTGGGGTTTGGTGGGTGAGGGGGTGGGGTGGGGTGGGGGTGGGGGTGGGGATGATAGTGGCAGGGCCCGGAGCACCGGGTACGCTTGCCTCGGTTAATGGTTTAAACTTATTTTTAAATTGTGTATTATCGCTGGTTTCATTCGGTGTGAATATGGCAGGGATGGAAAAATCAATTAGGAAATGGTCAGTCCATGATAAGGGGCGCACATTAGGGCGAGAGAAGATGGTGTCTTGTAAGATGTGAGAGGGGAGGAAGATGAGACAAGCTGAGATTCCATTTTTCCTTTTCTAATTTGTCTGCGATGCAGATCACAATCCATCATTTTACCTGCATCAAACATTCAACAAATTTCAGAATGTAACTGAATTACTACTAGATTACTACTTAATTAGCAGATAACATACACATTTCAAATTTAAATCTTAATAACTGCTATGTGGTAAAATTCACAAACCACCATTTCTGCAGTAACATGTAACAACCACTAAGTACCAATGGTTCCAAATGGAACCAACTACAAAACTGTCTCATTCAACAACTGTTTCAACAAAAAATGGTGATAAAACTGGCAGAAAGGGAAAACAATACCTGTTTGACTTGAGAGAGTTTTCCTGATGCAGTGAAGCCTTCAGAACATTAAAATTTAACACTAGAACACTTGCAGTAAAATTTCACAATGGCTACCAAAACAAAAGCATAGCAAGTGGCGCCATCTAGTAAGTTAGTGACTCTAAACTGAATATAGTATTTTATTATGATAATAGTAAATAAGAAAATGACTTCTGATGTTTACTGGTTTTAATCCCCACTCAGTTTTTACAAGAAAACTACATGGGTTCCAAATGGAACCACCGGGTATGAAAGGGTTAAGACGCCACCACCATGTTTGCCAGATCTGGGGCTTTGGAATAAATTGTAGTTGCATTCAGCTAGTTGGTTGAGTAAGACATAATTTGAAGGTGTTAGCCATGTTTCCGTTAAGGACAATACATGTGGTTTACTGTCCTGGAGGAGGTCTATGATCGTAGGAATTTTGTTTCTGTTGGATCTGGAATTGAGAAGGACAGTTTTTATAGAGTGTTTTATATAGTTTGGGAACTAATCTGTGGGGGTATATGTGGGTGATTGATATATTAGTCTATTAGTATGATGTTTATGGTTTGTAGATGAGAATTTATGGTGTGTAAATGGGTACATATTTATAGGGTGATGAGGTAATATTGGAATGTGGTGGCATTGTGAATAAAATTGAAGTGAAGTGGATATCGGAGCAAAAAGTAGGAGAGTAAGTAACAAAGTGAACTTCATGGTTGTAGGCAGAGAGGAGCTATTCACAACCACTATGCGAACAGCTATGCACAACAGAAGGGCTATTGCTTGATGATAAAGCCATAAAACAATGTTTCAGAATTATAGCTTGTAGGAACATTTGTTGGTCCTCCCTCTAAAGGTCCTCAAAGCATGTGAACTGTGTACCTTGAACCCTTTTTCAGTCTGCAGCTGTCTTCAGGATGGTTTTGGAACAGGTGAGGATGGATTCCAGCTAGCTCAGAACCCATTCCTTTCAGAATGGGGCAGCAAATAGTGAGGCTATAACAGGGCTGGGTAAGGCAATTATTAAGCTGATTGGCAAGTGACGTTTTAAGGCTTTGATGGATATATTCATCTTCAGAGAATGATTAGTCAAACATTCCTTTGTCTACTGAGCTGGACATCAGGCTGCATCTCAGTTGTATAGTTGCCATTTGGGCCTTGTTTCTGCTGGTGCTTCAGTACTCTGGTTCAGTGAGCAGGGGCATGTATTGGATCCAGCTGTTTCCCTTCAGTGTTCATGTCTGGTTGCGACAATGTTCGACTGTGCTGAGCATCCAAGTGGGTAGAAATGATTCATCTGCTTGGAGATGCAAACAGCTAGTTATTTATTTATTTTTATTTATTTATTGAACGGTTTTATTAACCGGGTAAGGCGGACCGGCCCGCAACCTCAGCTTGGCAGCCCCCCCCCATGACATTCAGTAACAATTAAATACACAACACCTATTTGGGAATCAAACTGGTCGCAGCTTTATTGACCCATTAACAAGATTAACAACAACCATCAACAATTCAATACAATAACTTTATCCCCCCCCCCCCCCCAGGAAAGCGACCTCTCACCAGCCATGTGGGTAGCAAAGTGACGCCGCTTCCGCTTCCGCCGTGTCCAGGCCCCGGCAAATTGCCTAGCATCCCTCTTCCGACTTCGCCATATTATTAGCAAAAGCCTGAGGGACTGTCCAGGTCGGGGGTACCCCACCCCCGCCCTACTGCTTGGCTCCGGCTCCGGACCCCGGAAACCTCCGGGATCCCGCCACCGGCTCAGGCCTTGCCCGACCTGAGCCGCCCCCCCCCCCCCGGTCAAGCTGCGACCAGTGCCCCTATTCATCAGCATATCTTCCAAGTCCTCTTGCCAATCATTGAGGAGCAAATCCATCCCCACCGGAGACAGATGCACTCCATCAGCCCTATACAAGCCAGTACACTCCACATCAACCCAGGAGTGCAAAATTTGACACACACCCCCGCTCCCCCACCCATCTGCCAATTTGACGATTAATCTTCGTCAACCCTCGCGACCACCGCCGCTGATCCTGGCAAGCTGGCTTTGGAATGATATCAGACCAAAGCAGAAACACCCCCGGGAACATAGTGAATATCGCCCCAAAGTCCTTAATAACAGTCCGAATCAACTGTCGGCAGGTCCAGGACACCAGGTCGTTGCCACCCAAGTGTATCAACAAGGCATCTGGCGCCCCGTTCATCCTGTAGTGGTGCCGCAGCAAAGGCAAGAGCTGAATCCATCGCAGTCCGCGCTCGCCCAGCCATGAGACGGTCACCCCGAATGCATCCAATCCCAGATTCCACCCAACCGGGCGTGCAGCTGCTCGACGACTGGCCCAAAACACAAACGAGTTGCCCACCACCCAGCAGTGACAAGATTCTGGACCAACTTCTGCAAAAGAAAGAGAACTATCATTAGCCAGCCCCCCCCCCTCCACCTTTACAAGCACACGTATCGGTGACACGCCCCTGACCTCCATCTACCAATGCGCCTGATGGCCTCCTCGGGTAACCCTAAAGCTGCCACTCTCGTCGCCACCCCAATCCTAAAAGAGTGCGACGCAAACAACCCCGCATCCTCTCTGAGCCATCGCAAAGCTAGCCTCAGGACCGCTGTGAATTGAAAGCGCGTAAGGACCCTGCTAGCCGCATGTATGAATAAGTTTCCCCCCCCCCCCCCCTAGGCCGCACCTGCCAGTAAGCCTTCAGCAGTGCCACCGGGCAACTGGCAGCCCCTCCTACGGCCCGCAACCGTATCCAAGTACCACACCCCAACTGGTCCGTTTTGGAACGCGCTAAATAGAGACTAACCCCGCACTCCTCCCATCTCACATGTTGGACCTGCAGGCCGCCTAACCCGGCAGCCCTTCTTGAATCCGCAATCAATTCCCCCACGCGGAAGGCACCGAAAAAGGCCACAGAAAATACCGCCCGAAAAAGGACGCCCTCGAAGTCAGACGAAACCACCTGAGGCAAGGCCGAACACAAACGCTGAAGCAAAGCATAAGTGATGGGCAATCTGCCATCCACCGAAGATGGACAGGCTCGGACCCAGCCTTGCAGGAGTCGACGCGTCAAGAAGCCCCCCCCCCGACAGCCCCCCATCCCACAGCCTTGGCAAAGAAGGCGAACCCCGCCAGATTTCTACTCACCGTGGCACGAGAACATCCGGCAGCCTTCGCTGCCAACACATACAAACCCGTAAGGTGATCGGGGGGCGGGCCACCGAGCCACCCGTGCTCCTCCAGGAAACCCGACACCGTGTCGCAGCCCCGCTTGTAAGCTGTCCAAGTAGTAGCCGCTACTGACTTCTGCAAGAGCTCAATCATCTCTAGAGGCCAATCTGCCATAAGTGCTCGGGGACAGACCGCCCCTCTTCTTCTGCCTCCGGTGCCAGCTTTCGGAACAGCTCCCACTTAAAATGGGAAAGAGCATCAGCGACTTTGTTAGAACTCCCCGGAATATGCCGAGCCCTTATCACAGTATTCAATCTCAAACAAGCTAACACAACCTGCCTCATCAGGTCGGCCACCCGCCGGCAGCGAGGCGTGTAATGATTTATCACCGATACCACCGCCTCGTTGTCGCACCACCACACAATCCTACGATTGCTAACCTTGTCAGGCCACACAGCCAAAACGACAAGTATAGGGAATAACTCCAAAAAGGTTTTGTTAGCTGTGAGACCCGCTACCTTCCATGCCACGGGCCATTCCGCCGCACACCAAGCACCCCCAAAGTAAACACCAAGGCCCAAACCTCCGGCCGCATCAGTGAACAATTGTAAATCCGGACTGGACATCTCCCTGTCCCTGAGCACCGTAATGCCATTGAACTCCCGCAAGAATTCATCCCAAATCAATAGATCGGCCCGCATACTCTGCGACACCCGCTGACGGTGATGTGGTTTCGAGATTCCGGCAGTGGCAGCCGCCAGCCGTCTCAAGAACACCCGACCCATCGGAATTACCCTGCAAGCAAAATTCAGGGACCCGATCAAAGACTGCATCTCTCACAATGTTATACGCTTGGAAGACAAGACATTCGCCACCAAGACCCGTAGTTTCCCCAACTTGACCTCCAGCAGGCGTGCGACCATTTCCGCGGAATCTAGCTCTATACCCAAAAAGGTAAGTCGTGTCATTGGACCCTCGGTTTTTCCGGTCGCCAAAGGGACTCCCCACGCCCGCGCCAGCTGGATCAAACCATCGAGCAATTCCTGACATTGCCCTGTCCTGGCTGCCCCGACAATCAGAAGGTCATCCAGATAATGTACAACCTGGTCCAAGTCAATCTGTTTTACCAAAGCCCAATGCAGGAAAGTGCTGAAATGCTCAAAGTGTGCACAGGAGATCGAACACCCCATAGGCATACACCTATCAAAGTAATACCCACCCTCAAAACGAAACCCTAACAACGGAAAAGCCGACGGGTATATGGGTAACAAACAAAATGCCGATTCAATATCCGCCTTTGCCATCCAGCATGCCCTCCCACAGTTGCGGACGAGATCAACCGCGGAGTCGAAAGACGCGTACCGGACCTCGCAGAGACTTTTTGGGATCAGGTCATTCACCGATGCCCCACTGGGGTAAGACAGATTATGAATGAGCCTGAATTTTCCAGGCTCCTTCTTTGGAATTATCCCCAACGGGGACACTACAAAACCTACAAAAGGCGGCTGCTCGAACGGTCCCACTACCCTCCCCAATGCAATCTCTTCTGCTATCTTGTCCCTCACAACACTGGCAAAGCGCTGCACCGAGGGCGCATTCTGTACTGCGCTCACAGCCACTCGTCCCGACGTCAGAATCCGAAACCCGTCCCGAAAACCCCCTTCCAAAATAACCCTGTCCTTTTTTCTAGGATACCTCCTCAAGCACTCCTGGAACGCCTCAAGCCTGACGGGAGTCGGGGCTATTCCCCGCCAGCTCTCATTGTTTTGAGGGGGGCACGCCGGCTCCGACCGAACTTCGTTTAACACATTTGAGGGCGGAATGCCCCCCGTTACAGACTGAACACGCATGCCGGAATTTACAGTCTGTAAAGGGGCAGGAGGACTTGTTGAAACGCCAACACACGTCCCCTGAGCCCCCCCTCCCCCAGATTTTTGCCCCGTCGTGGACTCGCCCACCTGAAAGGGCCGCGGCGCCCCCGAAGCAATGACCAACCCCCCTTTTGCACCACTCACCGACCCACCAGTTGTTCTGACCGACATCTGCGTGAGCCATAAATTAATATCCTGAGTGCCCCACGAGAGCAACCAATTTTCCTCCATCTTATCACGGAACTTTTCGTCATAGTTTAGCCAAGCCCAACCCTCGTGCAATTGAGAGGCCTCCAGGATGGAGTCCGCATAAGTAATAGCATCCCATACTGTTCAGGATGCACACGCCCCCAAACACTGGCTAGCCGGAGAAAGGCACGCTTCCAGTTTGTCACATTACGTGCGGCACGGCGCACCCTCCCTGCCTTTTCGTCTGCTTTCCTCTTCCGCCTACTGTCCCCGGAATGCTTACGACCCTCAAGCAACCGAAATATGTCCACGTAACGGTGCTCCTGTGTCTTTCGTCTCAATTTTTTTGGCACATCTTCCCAAAGCTCCGAGAACGCCGCCACTGTAGGCACCGGCTCCGACGCACCCTCCACCCTGCCCTTGCCATCCTTGGACCGGGATGACGGCGTCGAAGACCCCGAAGATGAAGACGACACCGAGTCCGATGTCCGACGCCGACGGCGCGCATGGCGCCGCTTCTTCTTAGTCAGCCCCCTCCCTGAACCGTCCATCGACGCAACCACCTCCGTAACCTGCCCGATAGACACACCTGCCATTCTATCTGCCTCCGTCGATGCTGTAACAGCCCCCTGCCGTTCCGAAGCTGCACTCGCTACACCATGCGACAGTTCTGCCGTATCCTGAGGAGGGGGTGTCTCCTCTGCTCTCCGGGATATTCCAGGCCACTGAGTCCCTGAGAAGGGCCATCCAGGAGGTACCTGAGGAGAGAAAAAAGGAAAAGGCGCCGGGGCACCCGCCACGGGCCAAGGCTGCTGCCACACCCCTGGCCAGTCCGCCCTCGAGGGGCCATGTCCCCCACTCTGCCAATGCTCCCAACTGGGTGAGACGCCCCCGCTGAGCAACCCTGGCCCGCCCATGTAACCCCGCCAACCCTCCCCAGTGCTAGCACTCACCCCCCCAGTTGGATGGAGGCCGCCCCAGGAGGAACCTACCCCCAACCCTTGAGCCCCCCACTGGAATGTGTGGCTGTCCGTGATTTAGTGCCGCGCTGTTCGGCCCAGATGAAGCCGTGGCCGAGGCCGACAGTGCTGCCCACTCAGCCTCCCTAGAAGTGCCCAGTTGGTCAGACTCCCCCGCATTACCCAGGACCGGCGGGGGGGCACTCCTGCCCCTCTGGAAGTCATACCCCTGGCTGAGGTGTTGCTGACAGCACCCTTGTGCCCAGCTGACCTGGGCACTTGAGCCCTGGGCACACTCGCCCTGCGCCTCCCAGCACTACGCCCCCGAGCCACCCCGTCACCCTGCGCACCCCGACCGCCCAAGGACACCCGCCCCCCCTCATCTGCATCTCGTGCCGCCCCCCGCCCCGAGGAGCCCCCAAACCTGCTACCTTTCCTGCCCCCTTTTTCAACTGCCTACCCATCCCTACCAGACAACCCCTGCTAAGCAAGACAAACCCCTTCACAAATATGATTTCCTTTTATTTTTTTATTTTTATTTTATTTATTTTTTTTGTGCTAACCCACTTCCACCACGGCCGGAGCGCTGAACTCACCCCCCGAAAATCGCCGCTGAAATCTTGGCCTGCACCACGTGGCCCGGACCCTGCCGCAAAGACCCGATGCGTCCGACCCCTCCGGCTGCCGTGCTGAAAAGGCCGGAGGAGCCACGAGGCTCCCATCACACCCCCCCCCCGATGCGCCTACCCCTCGTTCCTCCCATTGGCTCCCGAGACATTCGTGCCCCGCGGGAGTCAATGGGAGCCATGCCCATCGCCGGCCCGCCCCCACGAACCTCAAACGCGCCCGCAGCGACGCGCGGCCAGCTGCCTCCCCGGTTAACGCCAGCCGCACACACACCGGGGGGGGGGGGGCCTGCGGCCTCGCTAATACCGCCTTTCAGAAAAATCAAAGCGGTTTACATAGAACAAAAAACTTGAACATTACATTGAAACATATTCAAACAATTGAAATTACAGTGAACATTAAATTGTATATAATTTAAAAAATGGTAATTTGAGGGTTACAATGCTGAGTAAATGCTGATTAGGTATATAGATAGTTTAAACATATATACAGATTTAAATATTTACAAATTTCAAAAATCTTATCTTATCTGAGCAAGGAAAAATGTATTGTAGTTCACTAGAATTATTAGTGTAAAGAGTAAATGTGATAATGTGGAGAATTGGGTATTGTAAGATAGAGTAAGAAAAAGGAAAAAGTAAGTTGTGAATTGATGAATATGAGTATACATGAGTTTAAGTGGGAAATATTTCATCTATTGGGAATGAGTCTCCAAAGTGCTCTATAAATAAGTGAGTTTTAAGATCTTTTTGGAATGCTGAAAGATCTGTGATATCTCTGAGTTTATCCGGCAGAGCGTTCCATATTAAAGGAGCATTGAAGCTGAATGCCCTATTTGTTGTAGTTTTATTGAGTTTTGAAAAGTTGTTTGGAACAAGTAGTGTGTTCAGGTTCCTTTGTCTCACTGTTCTGGTCCTTGAATGAATTGTCAGTAGATCAGTTAGATATGATGGGGCTATATCTCTTATCCGTTTGAACGTTGTTATGTTAACTTTATATTTTATCCTACTTTGTATAGGTAACCAGTGAAGTTTGTACAGTATAGGGGTTATGTGTTCAGTTGGACCTGCATTTATAAGCATTCTTGCAGCAACATGTTGTGCTACCTTTAGTTGGTGTAAAGCATGTTTTGGAATACCTTGAAGAATTATGTTACTAAAATGTGAGGCAGGACCAGGGCTTGAAGGACTGAACTGAAGTCCAGATTTGATAATAATGGTTTTAGATTTTTAAGATATCTTAATTTATTATATATTGTGTTTGTTGTATTCCTGATGTGTGTTGTTAGACTTAACGTTCTGTCTATGATAAACGCCAAGGTATCTTATTTCATCTTTTATGGGGATGCTTATGTTTTCAATTTTTATTTCTGTTGGAGGGGTAAATTTTTGATTTCTAGAAACAAATAATGCTTCTGTTTTCTTGAAGTTAATGTGTAGATTGTGTTCATTTAGCCATTGCGTCATTTTAGTGAAGCATGATTTGATATTGGAGAAGTCCAGGGAGTCTATGTCCATAGGGAGATAAATCATAACATCATCAGCATAAATTGTATATTTTAATTTGCACTGTTGAATGATGTGGCATATAGGTTGTAAATATATGTTAAAGAGTAGAGCTGACAATGCAGAACCTTGTGGGATTCCTTGTTTTTGCGTATAGGTTTTAGATGTATGGTTTCCTATTTTTACCTGTTGCGATCGATCAGCTAGATATGATTGAAACCATGCAAGAATAGTGCCATGTATACCAATCTGTTTGAGTCTTTCAAAAAGGATACGATGGTTAATTGAAATCAAAGGCAGCCGATATATTCAAAAATATAAGTAATACTGCTTGTTTTGATTTGTCAATGTATTTTAGAATATCATCAAAGATAACTGCAAGAAGTGTTTCTACACTATGGTATGGTGTAAAGCCATATTGGTGTGAATCTAAGGGGGCATGAAGTTCAATATGATCCTGAAGTTGATTATATACTATTTTTTTCTATAATCTTTGCCATAAATGGAAGGCTAGAGATAGGTCTATATGAAGAGGGATCAAGATTGTCTAGTTTTTTGTTTTTCAGAATAGGTCTAATCGAGGCTCTCTTTAGGATGGTTGGCATAGTACCATGTGTGAGAGAAAAATTTGCTATATTTAGAATGTAGGGCGCTAGGAGTGGTTTAGTATTTTTGATCCAGCTAACTGGGCAGGGATCAAGACTAGAAGTGGTTGTGTTAATATCTGAGATCACCTTATCCAGTTTTTTTAGTGTTACAGTATACAGTCTAGCAGGACCGTTAAAGGATGTCTTTAACAGATCCTTGGAAACAGGAGAGGTTCCTCAAGACTGGAGAATGGCTGATGTCGTACCTCTACACAAAAGTGGTAACAGGGAAGAAGTGTCAAACTACAGGCCCGTGAGCCTTACCTCAGTGGCGGGAAAAGTAATGGAGGCGCTCCTGAAAGAGCAAATAGTGAACTTTCTCAAAACCAACAGGTTGCAAGACCCGAGGCAACATGGTTTTACCGAAGGACGATCTTGCCAAACAAATCTGATTGAGTTCTTTGACTGGGTGACCAGGGATGTCATCTACCTGGATTTCAGCAAAGCCTTTGATACTGTTCCTCATCGGAGGCTTGTCAACAAACTCAGTAGCTTGGGGATGGGTCCCAAGATAGTAAACTGGATTAGAAATTGGTTGACTGACAGACGACAGAAGGTGATTGTACATGGAGCTCACTCGGATGAGAGGAAGGTGATTAGCGGGGTACCCCAGGGTTCGGTCCTGGGCCCGGCACTGTTCAATGTATTTGTGAGTGATATTGCTGAAGAACTGAATGGAAAAGTCTGTCTTTTTGCAGACGACACGAAAATTTGCAACAGAGTGGACTCCCCCAAGGGAGTGGTTAACATGAAGAAAGATCTACAAAAGCTGGAAGACTGGTCTAATGCTTGGCAACTACGATTTAATGCAAAAAAGTGTAGTGTCATGCACTTGGGTAGCAGGAATCCAAGAGAAATGTACACGATAGGGGGCGAAAGGTTGGTATGCACGGTGTGATAAGGAAGCTTATCATAGCTCAGGTAGGAGCTATAGAAAAGATGATGTGACTCTGAACAAGCAACCTGTCAGTTCTGGTAGAAGCAAGAAAACAGAGTTTTCACATAAAAGACTACCAGTCCCAGAATGCACCAGGTTTCCAGCAGCCATGAGAGGGGCTGAAGTGAGAATACGTGTGTGCAATCAAGAGAGCTATGAGGTAATCCCTAAGCACTCATCTCAAAGGGCAGGGCCTGATTCAACACAGCTGCGCTGTGTTAGGGAGGAGCACACATTAGGACAGAATAAGAATAGAGCTTATTCTACAGATAATAGCTTCAGGAAGAGCTTCAGACACAGATACAGCAACAGCTTCAAGCTCAAGCACCAACATCATCTCGAGAAGCAGAAGCCAAGCCAAGCGGATAGAGAGAGAAGGAAACTCTCTGGAAGAAAGAGAAGAAAGGCCATTGGAAGGTCTGGGAGATTCCAAGGCAGTACCTATACTGGGAGGTATTCCAAGTGCCAGCAGAGTCCATTGGACTGGAGTCAGCCAGAGGAATGGATTGGCAGAGATAGGAATCACCAGTGGCTACCTGGAAGAGAGAAGACTGCACGTGGAAAGGACTTTCAGACCTATGCCAGAAGGTATGTGAGGAAAGATCCAGTGTCCAGGGATCAAGATTGGAAGGCTGGACATCAGAACTGGATTACATATTGGCCAGGCTATACAGAGAGGAATTATGATAGCAGGAGAGGCTCAGGTATGAACACTGATCCAGACCCTATCTATAATAGTGAATGGCAGCAAGGGAATAAGCATTCTCATGATAGTGCCTTATTGAAAGACTCGTCTGTGCCAATGTATGATAGTGACCCTATGCTGATTGATGAAGGGGAAATTACAGCAGATGAAACTATTAATTACATGGACTGTTCTCTATCTAAATGCTATTGCTAGCTTTCTGTGAGCAAACACATCAGCCATCACAAAGAAACCTAACTTTGTTCTTTATTTCCACTGCAAACAGCTCTTAAAGCAGGATTTTGGGTTCACACAGTAGCAGCCAGCCAGCTAAAGGGTTTCAGCTGGTCAATTGATAGTAATTAAAGCTGCATCTGATTGTGTGTGTGAGCAAGGGAGAATCACTGCTGGGATCTGCGTGGAAAATAAGCAGAAGTTAACCTAACAAGCAAAGTTTATTCATTTCTTTGTGCCTTTTTACTTGGTAATTATTTGCTAAGAAGACATTAGCTAATTGCCTGCCAAGCTGAAGGTTGTTTTCTGATTTGCTTTGTGACTTTCTGTTATCCATTTAAACACTGCAAGCAAGTAACCTCATTTATATTGCTACCAAGCATATTTGTGCTGGGTGAATTAAACCCCATCAATAAAAGAAGTATTTTATTGGCCTTACCACTGGTTTCACAACTCAATTATTGTCTTCAGCTGTGTTTGGGAGTGAATGAACTACATTACCCACAATACCTTGCAAGAATCATATGAATATATGCATCGTCAAGATTGTGTAAGTTCTCACCCTAGGCAGCCGTCTGACAACGGTTCAGGAGAAAGACCTTGGTGTGATTATCTCTGATGATCTCAAGGTGGCAAAACAGTGCGACAAGGCGGTGGCAAAAGCCAGGAGGATGTTGGGTTGCATACAAAGAGGGATTACCAGCAGAAAAGAAGAGGTACTTATGCCACTGTATAGGTCACTGGTGAGGCCTCATTTGGAATACTGTGTTCAGTTTTGGAGACCATATCTTGCAAAGGATGTAAAAAGACTGGAGACTGTTCAGAGGAAGGCGACCAAAATGATTTGGAGCCTGCGTCAGAAGCCTTATGAGAAGAGACTTGAAGACCTAAATATGTACACTTTGGAGGAAAGGAGGGACAGGGGAGATATGATTCAGACCTTTAAATACTTAAAGAGAAATGATGAACAAACAAACCTCTTCCAAAGACGGGGAACCTGTAAAACTAGAGGGCATAACATGAAGCTGCAAGGGGGTAAATTGAAAGGCAATATCAGGAGATATTTTTCACTGAAAGGGTGGTGGATGCTTGGAATGCCCTCCCAATGGAAGTGGTAGGGGTGAACACGGTGACGGAATTCAAAAAGGCATGGGACAAACACAGAGGATCCCTTTACAGCAATAGGATAAAAACAAAATAAACAGTACCATCTAACTTCTGAACCATATAACGTCTCAACAAATAGGGGTGTCCTACATGGAGTGGTAGGTTTACTCCTGAACAAGGATATGGGGAGGGGTGGCCTGCGCGGAGCAACAGGTGCACCTGCTCTTGCCATCTTGCTGGGCAGACTGGATGGACCATGCTGGTCTTTATCTGCCGTCAACTACTATGTTACTATGTAAATTTATCCCATATGTGATCAGGCTTTGGGTTGGAGTAAATTAGTGGAATTGGAGGGTCTGATAGTGGAGAGAGCTTAGTTATGTAATAGTCAGCAAGAGTTTGTGGGTTAATAGGGGTGACATCTGTATTCAAATACAGTTAGAGTGGTGAAAGGGGAATTTGAGCAGGTTTTCTTGATGTTCCCAAAGTCCTGTAAGGAGCAGAAAAGGAGGGTCTGCAGATTCAGCATGACTGGACCAATGTGGGCTGTACAAGTCTTTATGGCAAGATGGGGTACATTTGTTAGTTATCAGAAGGGTATTATTCATAAATGACTTACAGGAGGCCTTGAAGTTGGTGTTTTACCATCAAGGGTGTTAGTCATAGTTTTAGGATGAGGGAGCACAGGGCAACCTGTGTCTGCCCTGTGCCTGTAGTGGTTACCCAGGCCAACTGGTTATACAGGGTTTTTGTAATGCTGGAGTTTGGGCTGCTACTGAGTGGTAGTCAGGAGGTGATTTGGACACTGAACTATCCGATCATGAGGTTTCAAAGCCTGATGTTGATCCTCAGCTAGTAATATAGCGAGGATGGATGAGCAATGGATGGATGTTCGGTCTGAGACAAATGGATGGGGGAATCACATAGTATCATGATGGGTTAGTTAGTGGCAGGGAATTTTACTACTACTACTTATCATTTGTATAGCACTACAAGGTGTAGATATTGTTCCCTTTGTGGTATTCAAAGAAATTAAAGCTGCAACCAAATGTTTTGATCCAATTTTGTGTTTGTGATATTTTCTCAAAGTGAATCAGGGAGGTGGGTCGGGCATTGTTAGGGTGTGGGGTAAGGGATGGTTGAGACCCATACCTGATACCTCTGTTACCACAAATCCCTGCATGCCATGGGGTAAAAAATGATTAAAGTATAACCTGTTCGTAAAATCTGGTGTCAGCTTGAACCCTAATTCCATTCTGAATAAATCCTAGCTCTCTGCTGTTGCCCATAATGACTTGGCGATCTTCCCCTGGGTGGTGACTCCTATTACACAAACCAGCATCATATAGTTGGGGTTATTTTCCCTATGTGCATCACTTGCACTTGTCCACATTACATCTCATCTGCCATTTATAAGAACATAAGATATACCATACTGGGTCAGATCAAGGTCGATCAAGCCCAGTATCCTGTTTCCAAAAGTGGCCAATCTAGGTCATACGTACCTAGCAGTTTCCCCAAAAGACACAGGTTCCTCAATGCTTGTATTGGGTCAAGCATTGATATCCCGGGTCCCTTTTAATAATGGTTTATGGACCTTTCCTCCAGGAACTTGTCCAAACCATTTTTTAAACCCAGCTACACTAACAGCCTTTACTACATCCTCCGGTAACAAATTCCAGAGTTTGATTACACGCTGAGTGAAAAAATATTTTCTCTTTTAGTCTTAAATAGGTTACCCTTTAGCTTCATTGCATGTCCCCTAGTCTTTTTATATTCTGATGATGTAAGCAATTGATCTATCTTTACCTGTTTCACTCCATTCATTAATTTATAGACCTCTATCATATCTCCCCTCAGCCGTTTCTTTTCCAGGTCGAAGAGCCCTAACCTTTTTAGCCTCTCTTCATAGGGGTATCCTAAAATGCCTAGTTTCACAAGATTCTGTTGTAATTTCTCAAAGTCTGCTATTGTTTTAATCACTATGAATATTTGTTTCCTATTCTTTGATCAGTCACCAGTCTATAAGAGGATATTGCATTCTATCCCATAATATTTAAAATTCCTCAGGTATCTCTCAGGAGGGATTTTTTCAAATACATCATAGACAAAAACACAGAAAAGATTTCCTGAAGAAACACTAATGCTAACGGAAAGTATAACTTGTTCTTCTGAACCTTCTTTGCTACTGGTAGCCAAAATAAATGTTGTTTTTCCTACAGGGTTTGATTAAGGTACAGGCAAACTAAGCAGGTGCTAGATCCCAAACATTTAGTAGTCCCTGTGCAAAGTGCCTGGTTTCCTAAAAATCTCTAAGCCCCCCTTCATACTTGAATTGATAAAGCTTTATAGATATTTATGCTTTTATGATTTTTAATCTTTCCATTCTTTATTCATTAGTTTATAATTTCATGTTTATCAATTTTATTCATTTTACGTTTGATTTTTTATTTGTATTATTTTATATTTGAGGTTTGCACCCTTGATGAAGGCACACGCCAAAACACGTCTATTTAGGGTGGATCAATAAAATTCATCTTGACATTTCACCTCGCTCCTTGCACTGTGGTATTGCTTTTGCGAGTATGAGTGCTCTCTTTCTCTATACTGCTCCGAAGCTGCTTCAGACCATTGGTATCCTCATGATGCGATGTTCTAAATTATGAGGAATTACATTATTAAGAAGATGAATCTATATTTCATTTGTATAGTGTTTTTAAACTACTGCAAGCCACCTAATATTTCTTGGGGACAGAAGAGGGATACGAACGCTAGAAATAAAGAAATAAATGCAAGTTCTCTCTCGAGCAAGGATATCTGTTCAAGGGCTAACGTAACTAACGTTCACTAATGCATAAGTGTAGACCAGTTCCACTGATGCATTCTACTTTACCATGAGTTCCATTACTGTATTTGTAATGTGATCTACTTACTAATCACATATGGGAATAGAGTTACTGTTCTCATCCCAGTCCTTGGGACACACCTAGCCAGTCAGATTTTCAGGATAACCACAATGAATATTTATGAGAGAGATTTGCATTCAGTGGAGGCAGGGCCGGATTTACCTTGAGTGAGGCCCTATGCCAACAAAAATTGTGGGCCCCCAGAAAAGATAAAAACGAGCAGGCCGGATCAGCTGCGCGCTGTTGGCCCTGACGTCATAATTAAACTGGGAATCCCAAAAGCCAAACTTGGAATGTACAACACTGAGGAAATAAAACTATACATTAATTTGCTCTTGTACTAAACAAAGCGCAGACGTTAATGATGCACATTTACCAGAGCTGACATATTCCAATTAATAAATTCAAAATAAAGAGATTTTTCTACCTTTTGTGCATTTTTTTTCAGCTGCAATTGCTCCAGCCACTTTCTTCTGGTTTCTTCGTGTCAGCCCACCTCCATTCTTAACCCCCCCAGCCCATTTCCAGTCCCAGCCCCCCCCCATCGGCTCAAGTAAACTTTAATAAAAAAAATAAAACGCTGGCTGCTGCCCACAGCTGGCAAAGGCCCACAAAAAATAAACGAATTGTTAGCTTTTTTAAAATTAAATTTAAAAAAAAAATGCTGGCTGCTGCCGCGGCAGCATGGACTGTCCCGTGGGGCCCCCTCTGCCCGGCGGCAAAGAACGTAGTGCACCGGCCTCCGTACTATCATTTCATTAATCCGTGTGTGAGCGACCGCTGCAGCCATCTATCCCATAATTATTCCCCTCAGTTCTTATAACCATCTTGTGCCAAAAAAGTACTGCCGCCTACCCCTGTCCCCAGCCCCCAAAACTATTTCCACCGTCTTGATGACTACTAGTGGTCAAGCAACTATAACTAAACTCAACTAAACCTACCTCCAGCTTCCATAATTATCTCCTCCTCCTCCTCCTGTCCTCAAATCCTAGAACCATCTCCCCCCCACCTCATGCAAGCCGTTTCTTCCTACCACTGCCCACCTACCTTGTGTCTTCAGTTTTATTTATTTTTATTTTATTTAACATATATTTATAACCCGCAACTTCCAGAGTTCAGTTGCGGTTCACAATAAAACAACAATCTACAAAGCATAAGCTTAGTTTTACATCGAACATTTTGTAACAATAAAAGTAATGGTTAACAGCATGAACTAGTGCAAAATAGCAAACTGGCTTGTAAACTATGTACAAAAAACTATATACAAATACATGTTGGGGGTACTTTGGAATTGGATCATAGTGTTTTTATAATAGTGTATTGTCTGTTAAATTGTTGGGATTAGTATTACTCTGTCATAATTTTTAACCTTTATCTGAGTGTATCCAGGGGTTATCTATGTTACCTCTCAAAGCTGGCACGGAGGGGCTCAGCCGTCGGGGAGGGAGGGAGGGATTCAGCCGGGCAGAGGGGGCCCCGCGGGACAGTCCATGCTGCTGCGGCAGCAGCCAGCGTTTATTTTTTTTTTAAAATTTAATTTAAAAAAACGCTAACAATTTGTCTAATTTTTGTGGGCCCTTGCCAGCTATGGGCCCTACGCCACGGCGTAACTGGCGTATAGGTAAATCCGGCCCTGAGTTGAGAACCCTGGTCGTAGAGGAATGTGATTGTGCATGCTAAGAACTAGAGCCCTAAGCCAGACCACAAAAACAGCAGTTATTAGAACTTCATGTTAATAAATTATATTGATCTTAATTGGCAGAATAGGATTGCTGATAATCTGTGAAAAGTTAAATGCATAAACTATACGGGTAACTTTATGCCACTGAAATCTGGCCTCAGTATTTACCTCAAACACAGAAAACACTAGTATGGAACTGTATAACCAGCAAAATAAAATAAAATGAATGTATTCATGCCTGCTTCTTGTCTAAATTCCCATCCAGTTTCACTCCAATCACCAATCACTCAATCTCTCCTTCAAAAAACTAGATGGGGCATATTCAAAAGGGTTTAAGCGGTTAGTAGGACCTGCTAAGCATGGAGATGCCAATATTCAGCTGCTGTATATCCCCACAGACCACAGGTGTGATCTGTGGGCAGATCGGGGGCGGTCCCAGCACCTACAGATTAGTGGCGATATTCAGCCATTAATCAGATAGCTAAACCGCATAAAGTCAGGACAGGCCAATGGCTATGCTAACTTTATCAATTTTTCTGCAATCTGGTTAGTGGCTGAATATTGTTTATTGTTACATTTGATATACCGCTCAGGCCAAAGCATCAGAGCGGTTTACAATACAATATTAATGTTACAGAAAATATGAAAAGAACGCCATATTGATGCTAATCGGGTAGCTGCAGTGCTGCCTGGCATAACCAGATATACAACGCCGGACAGCAGACAGGTCTAGTTACAGTGACGTTTACCAGGTGCTTTAAAAACGCTGATTGCTGCAGCTGAATATCGGCTCCTAGGAGTAAAGCAGATTATTAATCTGTACCGTTCCTTTAAGTAGTTGGAGAGTGCTGCCAGTAGTTTTAAATGTCAATGTCTGTAGGTCTTTCTTTTCCTCCACTGCAACAATCTTGGCAGGGTGTTTTAAATATGATTTTAAGATTTCATACCCCCGGATGGCAGGACTATTTATTACGAATATTTTATAAAGTCAGAGCTGATAATTGCCTTGCCAGCCTTTAACAGCACTGACAGTTGCCAACCTTTTGTGTTTCTTTTTTCACTCCTAATAAATTCAAAGTCCCTAATCCTTCATAGACAGTTTAAACCCTCTTCAAATTTATGAGAATTGCCTTTAATATTTTAATTTTATTGACTGAGATGACTACGCAGTCCAGGTGGCGAAGAGGTTTCATTTCACAGTACCCAGGCAGCACTCGCTAAAAACTCCACCATGTTTTTCCAGGTCCCCTCTTCAGGTTACCCCTGGCTTTATAAGGAAGACAGGGGGGTTTTAAAGTTATTTCCCCTAAGCACATTATTCATACAAATTTTTCTGGAGCAGATTTTTCATGCATCTCTAACACTTCTGTTAAAAAAATATGGGCCCGATATTCAACAGTGGTGGTTGGAACTTCTGAAGCACATAGTCGTCACCGCTGAACCCTAACCCCGGATATTCAATGATTATCTGTGTCACCGCATGGCGCGGAAGCTACTTCCCACTTAGCTCCCATGGTGACAATAGGTCAGCTTTTCCCCTGCTTACTAACCAGACAATATCAATATCACCTTTGCCCAGGTAGTGAGGGGTGCCACCTCTGCTCTACCCCTGAACACCTGCAACACGCCCCAGTGCTACACGTTTAGCATCGGAGCATGTAGTGGCGGCACCTGTGCATATCCAACGGCAGCAATTATGTTAGCGCCGCTGAATATCCCCCTAAGTGGCATTTAGACAGTTTTTAGGTCTGTAGACCATGTATAATGCCCTATATTTTTTTCCTCTCAGATCCTTACCTTTTTACAGGTTATCCAGAAATATTATGGCTCTGGGTTTAACAATTCTTGAGTTAAAATACGCAGAATGGTAGCTCACATTTCATATATTCATAGGAAAAATATTTGCTAATGTCAGCTGCAGTAAGCTAATGATATGCTGATGCATCAGAAATTTAAAAATGCAATTTTTTAAATATGCCAAATGAAAATGTGATACATTGGGGTTTAGGGCGTTATAGGAGTATGCAAATGGGTGGATGTAGTTAGCAGAGTGGGTACAAGGGTCCCAGGATAAAATCACTGTGTCACGGGGGTCTAGGCACAGATGTCCCATGGCTTGCTAGTCCTGGGCAGAATCCGTCTCCTGGGATCTAGGATCCCTAGTTTGAGAGTTTCTGTCCAGATATTGGTGATTTTTTTTTTCATTTTCTATTTGGTCCATTGAAGTAGATTAAAAGTAAATGTCAAGTCATAATCAGCCAAAGGTTTAAGTTGCTCCAAGCTAAAAGTGGTAATATGCAGGTCAAGGTGAGGGAAAGAGCTCCAACTGGACTGGGTCTTCTGCCTACACAGGCCAGCCTCCTTTTGGGTTCCCCAAGGTTTCCCCCCCTATCTCCAGGTAGAGATGTAGGCCGGGCCCATTCACAGCTGCAAAATCGTGGCCCACCATGGTCCACACCTGCGGAGCTGTACAGCTTTTTTCTTAAAAAAAAAACAAAAACAGCACATCAATCCCTCCAGTGGCCTGGCAGCCGCAAGGGAGAAAAACTCCTGGCTGTCCACCTCAGTCCCGGATCAGCACCCAGACCCTTCTGGAGGTAAATTTTACATTTTTCTTGCACCCTTCTGGTTACAGTAAGATACACATAAGTAGTGAATGAGAGAATGAGGGGCATCAGGATCGAAAACCAGCCTCAAAGAGGTGGATTTTTAGCTTGGGTTTGAATAGGGCCAGAGAAGGAGCCTGACACACTGGTTCAGGTTGTTTGTTCCAGGCATATGGAGCAGCAAGGTGGAATGGACAAAGTCCACAGTTGGCATTGGCAGAGAAGGGCACAGATAAAAAGGATCTGCCAGAGGAGAGGAGTTCCCGAGGAGGGGTGTAGAGTGAGATAAGAGAGGAAAGGTAGTGAGGAGCCACAAAATGAATGCACTTGTGAATGTGAAAATGGTTAGAAACATAGAAACATAGAAACATGATGACAGAAAAAGACCACATGGCCTATCTAGTCTGTCCTTCCATAACAACAACTACAACAGTCCACTTTTTACCTTTAGAGATCCTCTGTGTTGGTCCCATGCTTTTTTGAATTCAGTTACTGTCCTCATCTCTACCACCTCCACTGGGAGACTATTCCATGGATCCACTACTCTTTCCGTAAAGGAATATTTCCGCATATCACTCCTGAATCTATCTCCTTTCACCCTCATCCCATGTCCCCTCGTAGCAGAACTTGCTTTCAATTGAAAGAGGCTCTCTCCCTGAACATTTATGCCACGGAGGTATTTAAACATCTCAATCATATCACCTCTATTCCGCCTTTCCTCTAAGGTGTACATATTAAGATCCTTAAGTCTGTCCTCATATGCTTTATAATGAAGCCCATTAATCATTTTAGTAGCCACCCTCTGCACCGACTCCATCCTGTTCACATCCTTTTGAAGGTGCGATCTCCAGAATTGCACACTATACTCCAAATGAGGTCGCATCAAAGACTTATACAGAGGCATTATCACCTCCTTTTTTCTGCTAGCCATTCCTCTCCGTATGCACCCAAGCATCCTTCTAGCTTTTGCCATCACCTTTTCTACCTGTTTAGCTACTTTAAGATCATCAGACACAACCAAGCCCAGGTTCCGCTCTTCTTTAGTGGACAAAAGTACTTCACCTCCTATACTGTATTGCTCCCACTGACGTGACTTGAGAAGAGGGATTACATGAGCATAATGACACTGGCAGAAGATAAGCTGTGCAGCTGAGGTTTGAACAGATTGAAGGCAGAAAGATAATTCAGGGGGGGGGGGAGGACCAGGGAGGGGCAGGTTACAATAGTAAAGACAGGAGGTGACTTGTGAGTGGATGAGGGTCTTAGTAGTGTGTGTAGAAAGGAAGGGATTAATTTTGCTGATGTTATACAGAAAGAAACAACAGGTTTTAGCTATCTGTTGGATGTGTTCAGAGAAAGAGAGGCTAGAGTCAAAGATGATCCCGAAGGTTGCAAGCTGAGGAAACAGGGAGGAGTATAGTGTTATCCACAGAAGTAGAGAATGGAGGAAGGAGGAATGGGTTTAGGGGAAAGATAAGGAGTTCAGTTTGGCCATGTCCAGTTGCATTTGGTGGTGAGACATCCAGGTAGCAATGTTGGATAAGCAGGCAGAGATCCGGGCCTGGATTCCTGGAGAGATTTCAGGCACAGGAAGGTAGATCTGAGAGTCATCAGCATAAAGATGGTACTGAAAACCACGGCAGGAAATAAATGCTCCAAGAGACTGAGTGTAGAAAGGGAAAAGGAGAGGTCCCAAGACAGAGCCCTGAGGTACAGCAACTGAAAGCGGGAAGGCAGTAAAGGAGTATTGACCAGAACATACACTAAAAGTGTGATGGGAGAGAGAAGAAGAAAACTAGGACAGAACAGAGCCCCTAAATCCAAGCGAGGACAGGATATTGAGAAGAAGCTAGTGATCAACAGTGTCAAAGACAGCAAAAAGGTCAAGAAGGATGAGAATCGAAAAGAGGCCTTTGGATTTGATGAGGAACAAGTCACTGACGACTTTGACAAGAGTCATTTCTGTGGAAGGTAAAGAACAAAAGCCAGATTACAGTGGGTCCAGAAGGGCTTGAGAGGAAAAAATGTCAAGACAACAGAGGGGAACCGCTCATTCCAGTAGTTTTGAAGCAAAGAGGAGGAGAGAGAGGCCAATAACTGGAAGGAGAGGTAGGGTCTAGTGATGACCTTTTGAGGAGAGGCCTGTCCACCACCTTTTGCTGCCCTTAGTACTTGCATTATGCCAAAGACAGCCTCCTTCTGGAGTTCAGAAGATGTAACATGTATAGACAATGTGTCAAGATATGCTTGAAAATTCCTTTTAATCAAGCCTGTGACATCCAATATGATGGAAAAACTTGCTGTATCTTTCTGCCACATTTACTTACTCACTAACTGCATTGCTGGGTACTTAGGGCATGATTTTTGAAGGTTTTTACATGGGTAACTGCCAAATTTATTTAACAGGTTTTTTATACCATTTTATCATTTCAGTCAAAGCGGTTTACATTGTAACTAAGGGGCTTGTTTACAAAGCCGCGGTAGCGGTTCGCGATCGTTATCGGAGCCGCGGCCCCATTGAAATCAATGGGGCCGCGGCTCCGATAACGATCGCGAACCACTACCGCGGCTTTGTAAACAAGCCCCTAAAACTTGGTAATGTACATTAAACAGGGACATTGATAACTTGGGTTTTCCTTGCCTATCTCTGAGGCTCTGGGGCTAACTGGGTAACATCGAAAATCCTGCTACGCACTTAGCCTCAGCAGCTGCCAGCGTGTCTGGCTAAACCAGGATTTTCACTTCTGTAGCCCCTGTTAAGGGGGTTGACGGGCAGACTATGCACCGACGCAGCACATAACCTGCCTAAATGAAAATCGGGCCCTTAAAGATTTTCTCCACTCGATGCATGGAATAATCACTTGGCACCGGACTTCTATTATCAATGTTATCCTCATGTTCTTCTCCTTCACTAGAATCCAGCATCCAGCTTTTTATTGTTTGGAATGGGAATATCCCAGATGATCATAACCTCTTCACAAGGTTGCATGACAGTGAGCTGTGGGGAAGGTGAACAGCAGGTCACGGATGGCACAGTGGTGGGCAGCAGAAGGCGATGGAGAAGTAGTAAAAATCAGCATGTGCTACGAAGCCCATGCGTGCACTACACGTTTGACGTGCATGGACTCCAAAGTCCTGTGCTGATTTTCAGGGACATTTGAGCATTCACTAAAGAATTAGCAGCATCAACTGAATTGTGATTGGCTCTCTGAATGCTGGAGCCACTCCCAATAGGAAGTTCATGCTGATGACCTGCGCAAACCTCCTGTCCCAAGTGGCTGCACCATTCAGAGAGATGATCGCAGTTCAGTAGGTGTTGCTGATTCTTTAGCAAATGCCCAAACACCCCTGAAAATCAGTGCAGAGCTCTGGAGCACATGCTAATTTTTACTATTTGTTCACCACCTTCTGCTGCCTGATCACAGTGCAGGAAACTGCTAAACAATGGATTCTGCAGATTCCAGGGGAGAAGGGCATATGAGAGAAAGAGAGTCTTCAGGAAGGCTGGGGGGTTATGGGAAACAGAGATATAAGCCTTGGGGATTGTTATGAAAGGGAGACACTGAGTGAAGCCTGATGGAGCCTTTAAGAGAGAAAGAAAGAGAGAGAGTGAGAGATAGAATGGGGGCAGACTGGAGGGGGAGTCATGTGATTGAGAGAGAAACAGACTGGAGGAAGCCTGGGAGGGGCAGTCATGAAAGAGACACACACATACACACACACATGCAGCCCCTAACACTCCCCATGACAGACACACAGATGCACCCACCTAGTCCCTAATACTGCCTGACACTTCGTATGAGACACACCTATGAACATCCCACATGCCTAATTTTAGAGATGGGGAAACACATCATTGTGTTACACTGCTAATGTACACTTTTCAACTTGTTACTTTTCAAACTGGTAACAGTAAATGGTGAGGTGAGGTAAGATAAGGGGGAGATGGAGCAGGGAAAGGAGGACAGAAGTTGAAATGGGGAAAAGGAAGCAAGGTCAAAAAGGTTCTGGGGTGTTGATCTGGTGGAAAATCACCACTAACAGCATCCAAGCTTTGGGTAAGGAACCCTGGCAGACCTCCATGGGGACTCATCTCAGGAATGACGATGATGATGAATCAGATGTAGCCTTTTTGGTTGTTTGGCTTGTCTATCAAAAGGTGAAGTCTTAACACTGTAAGCATTAGCTAGTTCTGTTTACTGGGATAAAAAACACCAAGAATACACTTCAATAAACACTGCAATAAACTTTAAATCTATGGAGTCCTTTTGGGTATAACTTCTGTACTGATTGATAATGAAAGACTCTATCATTTGAGAATCTGCACATTAAGTGCTGTGTCAGCTTTTAAAGGCAAGTTGAACGGAGAGGACAAGCTCCAGAAATCTACTTTTGTCATAGGAAACTGCTCCCATTATCGAAGATGGGGAGATACTAGATCAGGGGTCTCAAACACGCGGCCCGCGGGCCGCATGCGGCCCGCGAGAGACCTTTGTGCGGCCCGCGATGCATAGGGGGAAAAAAAAAAACACCCCGGCTTCTGCTGCTGCTGCCGCCGCTGCCGTGGCCGGCAATAGCAGCAATATCGCAAGTCCCGCGGGCTCCGCTCCCCTCCCCCCCCTCCCCTTCCTTCCTGCTTGCCTGCCAGTTCTCCGTTTCGGCTTCGCCTTTCAGAGCCGCGAAGGGAGAGCTTCTCCCTCGCGACTCTGTTCAGCCCGCTGGGGCAGATGGGAAATTTCCCATCTGCCCCAGCGGGCTGAACAGAGTCACGAGGGAGAAGCTCTCCCTTCGCGGCTCTGAAAGGCGAAGCCGAAACGGAGAACTGGCAGGCAAGCAGGAAGGAAGGGGGGGGGGAGGGGAGCGGAGCCCGCGGGACTTGCGATATTGCTGCTATTGCCGGCCACGGCAGCGGCGGCAGCAGCAGCAGCAGAAGCTGGTTTTTTTAAAAGTTTAATTTTCCTGGGGGGGGGGAGGGAGGGAGGGAGCAGGACTTGATGGGGGGGGAGAGCAGGACTTGATGGGGGGGAGAGCAGAACTTGATGGGGGGAGTAGGACTGGGGCGGTGAGCAGGACTTGATGGGGGGGGGAGAGCAGGACGTGATGGGGGGAGTAGGACTGGGGGAGAGCAGGACTTGATGGGGTGAGCAGGACTGGGGGGGGAGCAGGACTTGATGGGGGGGAGAGCAGGACTTGATGGGGGGGATCAGGACTGGGGGGGGAGAGCAGGACTTGATGGGGGGGAGAGCAGGACTTGATGGGGGGGAGAGCAGGACTTGAGGGGGGGGAGAGCAGGAGTGGGGGGGGAGGAGGAGTTGATGGGGGGGGAGCAGGACGGGGGGGAGCAGGAGTTGATGGGGGATTGCAGGACCTGGCGGGGGAGCAGGACGGGGGGGGAGCAGGGGGGGGAGCAGGACTTGATGGGGGGGGAGAGCAGGACTGGGGGGGGAGAGCAGGACGGGGGGGGGAGCAGGACGGGGGGGAGCAGGACTTGATGTGTGGCTGGGGGGGGTAGTACTGAAAATGGGGTGATGGGGGTTAGGACTGGTAATGGACAGATGGGGGTTAGGACTGGAGGTGGTCTGATTAGGGGGCTAAGACTGAAATGGGGTTATGGGGGGGCTAAGAATGAAGATAGGGCGATGGAAGGGTTAGGCCTGGAAGTGGGCTGTTGGGGGGCTTAGGACCGATAATGGGCTAGGGGGGGGGCTAGAACTGGTAATGGACTGGGGGGGGTGCTATGACTGGAAATGGGCCGAGTAGAAGGGGGAGCTTGAACTGCAAATAGCTGATGGGGACAGGGTCTTGGAATGGTAATGGGCTGAGTGGAAGGGGGCTTGGAATGGAAATGGGCTGATGGGGAGGGGGGCTTGGAAAGGAAATGGGCTGTGAGGGGAGGGAGCTAGGACTGGAAATGGGCTGATGATGCGGGGACTAGAAGGGAGCGGATGCTGGGTGGGGCAGGAGCTAGAAGGGAGTTGATGTTGGGGGACGATTAGAATGGGATGGGGCTGGGAGAATGAAATGGAGAGGGGAAATATATTTTGTGTGGGAGGGAAGAAAAATCTACAATTGGCCGGGTATTGGGAGAGTAAGTGGGGATTGAGGATGGAGGGGTAAAATTTGAGTGGATGAAATAGGAATGAGGAAAGAGCAAAAGGAGAATGATTAGTATGTTAAAGCAGATGTAGAGAGAATGGAAAAAAACTAGGAAAGAAGAAAGGACAAATGGACAGCAGACGATGGAGAGTTAGCAGAAGACACAAAGAAACCAGAAGAAAGTGAATGGAACAATTGCAACTGAAAAAAAAAGGCACAAAAGGTAGAAAAATATCTCTTTATTTTGAATTTATTAACTGAAATATGTCAGCTCTTGGAAATGTGCATCTTTAACGTCTGCACTTTATTTAATACAAGAGGAAATCAATGTATAGTTTTATTTCTACAGTGTTGTACATTCTAAGTTTGGCTTTTGGGGTTCCCAGTTTAATTGTCTTCCTGTTTCTAAATTGTGATTCCTTGTTTGGTGATGGTGTATGTTCTGCATGTGTAACTGAGCTGAGGTATTCTGTTTATGTAATTCCTATTTGACATTGCCACTTGTTCTCTTTCCCCGAGTAGGTCATGTATTGTTATTCTCTGAAATGTGTTGATTTAATATTTGCAGTGTTGCCTTTTGATAGTTAGGGTATGGTGCTTTGTGAGTCCTGGTAGTGCTGTTAGGACACGGCAGGTTTGCTATGGGTTCTAAATGAGCAGTGTTTCTAGTAGTTCCTAATGTGCCTGGCGGTTGGCACTGGTTTATAGTAATGTAGAAATCTTTTAGTCTTTCTTTATCCATACACTCATTAAGAGGCATGTTTACTAAAAGTTAGTGTATGGTAACATTATGCAAATATTTATGCAAATGATGCCCTTATGCAAATGATGCCCTTATGCAAATGAGGCCTGCGTCTTGTGCGGCCCCCGGGTTACTCTACAAGTCCTCATTTGGCCCTCAAAGCAATTTGAGTTTGAGACCCCTGCACTAAACACTGCAGTAACCACTGCTGCACACCAAGAGCAGACATTGTATCTGCTCTTAGAGCTTCAGGGCGGAATTGGGGAGGGATCAGAGTAGAGTGTGAGTGTGTCAGCTGTTGACAGCTAGTGCATGAAACATTGCCACATGCTAGCTGTCATGACTAGCTGTCAAGAGGTGGCAGTAAATGCAACCATGCCACCAGTAGCTCAGTAGTGTGGCTGCGGCCTATGGAAGCAAATTTGTCTGGTCCAAATCTCCTGCCTGATTGCTTCCCACAAGCCACCCTTTAGCACCTCCCACCCCAGAAAGCAACCCAAACCATAAGTCCCTCCAAGACCCTTCACTTTGATGGGTTCTTCTGCCAGAAAACACCCACCATGGACTCTCCTCCACCCCCAACCCCCCCAGTCCTAGCAGAGGCTCCCTGATGGTCCTAGTGGGGCATCCATCAAGAGTCACTCCCCTTAGCTCCTGCCCCTAGAGGTTAGTGTTATGAGAATACTGGTACCATTATGTGAGCTTCCAGAGCAGCAGGAGTAGAGGGGGACTGCTCCTTCCCAATGCCCCACTAGGACCATCAATGAGCCCCTGGTAGGACCTGGGAGTGGGCTAAGGGGTGGGAGGATGTGTTCCTACTGGTGGGAAGACCCAGTGGGGGTGAGAGGTCTTGAAGGGGGCTATGGGTTGGGTTGCTTTCAAGGGTGAGAGGGTATTGAAGAGTGGTGGACATAGGGGATACTGATGGGGTTTCAATTGAGAGGTCAATTGAGGGAATGTTGTGACTACAGCTGCTTGCTTGTGCATGTAGATTTGATTGTAGTTCCCACATTACCTGACTCGGCAGGTAGCATAGGTGCTCCTTTGTTAGCTGCTAAGGCAGGGAACATGGGCTCCTGTGGTAAGTTTCTGCCCTATGCATTAAATTCACGCCAGATGTTGGGCACACCCTTTGCAGTTACTACAAAAGCTTTGCACTTTCCATAGTTTTTCTGGTCTTAAACCATAAGAACATTAGATATGCCATACTGGGTCTGACCAAGATACATCAAGCCCAGTATCCTCTTTCCAAGAGTGGCCAATCTAGATCACAAGTACCTAGCAGTTTCCCCAAAAGAAACAGATTCCACAATGCTTGTATTGGGTCAAGCAGTGGATATTCTGGGCCCCTTTAATAATGGTTTATGGACCTTTCCTCCAGGAACTTGTCCAAACCTTTTTTTAAACCTGGCTACACTTACAGCTTTTACTACATCCTCCGGTAACAAATTCCAGAGTTTGATTACACGTTGAGTGAAAAGATATTTTCACTCACGTGTAAATGCAAACCCTTACCACATTTTCGTGCATCTGCATTAATTATGAATGAAATTACGGCACTGTATGGAACGTATCTGTGCAGTAACTGCAGTGGGCATTCTGGGCATTTCTCCAACATTTAATGCACAGTGCCTTTGCACTTACTGTGTGTTAATAAGTATGCCCCAATATGCATTTATGAATTCATATTCCTACATCATCGCACTCTTCCTTTCACGCCTCCAAAATGCCGGCATCACCAGCACAGTTCTTCATTGGTTTCACTCTTTCCTCTCTGGCTGTTCCTTCTCAGTTTCCACTGGTTCTCTCTCTTCACCCTCCACTCCCCTTCCTTGTGGTGTCCCCCAGGGCTTTGTCCTTGCTCCCCTCCTCTTTAATGTCTTTTTGGCTCCTCTTGCACTCCTAGTCCAACAATACGATGTCTCCGCTTATTACGCTGACGATATCTTTCTTCTTTATCACACTAACTCTGTCTCCCCCGATATTACCCCCTTCAACAATTGTCTCTCCTCAGTAGCATCCTGGCTTTCCTCCAACTTCTTGCATATCAATGTCTCTAAAACCTCAGCCATCTGCTTCACTGCCGGTAGCCCTGCCCCTTCCCTCATTCCACTGCTCTCTTCCGCTCCAATCCCCATCGTTACCTCTCTATGCTTCCTTGGCGTGACCCTCGACTCCTCCCTATCGTTCAACACACATATCTCATCTGTAGTTCAGCGCTGCTTTCTCACCCTAAGACAACTCCGATCTGTACGCCCTTTCCTCTCTTTCTCCGCTATGACCACCCTCCTCTTCTCCCTAGTTGTCTCACGCCTAGATTATTGTAATGTCTCTTTAGCTGGTCTCCCCCAATCCCAACTTCAACGTCTGCAACGAGTCCACAACACTGCTGCCTGTATCCTCACTTGCTCTTCCCGTTTCGACCATATCACCCCTCTTCTCATTCGCCTGCACTGGCTTCCGATTCCCTTCCGTATTCAGTACAAATTTCTTCTTTTTGTTCACAGGTCTATTCACACTGGCACTCCCCTTTATCTTGCCGATCAGATCCACCTCCACACTCCCTACCGTTCCCCCCCACACCATCCACATGAACCGCATAACCTTACCCTCCCCATCCCAGGCCCACCTAGAAGCCACCCGTTCCTCTGCCTCTTACTTCCTTGGTCCCCACCTATGGAACTCGTTCCCCACAGACCTCCGCTTGGAACCCTCATTTAAAACATTTAAGGCAAATCTAAAAACCCATCATTTCGGTCTAGCTTTTGGCCTCTCCCCCCCCCCCCCCCACCGTGTCCCTTTTCACCACCCCGATGACGTTGTTTTCCCTTGTTTCTGTTACTATAATCTAGCCTCGACCTTTTACTCTTCTCTCTTCTTTCCTATCACACTATGGCATTCCTTTCCTAATTTTCTAAGCAGCCTTTTGTATATTGTAAACCACTCAGATGCTACTGTGATGGGCGGTCTATTAAGTTCCCAATAAACAATAAACAATCTGTACTGGAAATTCAGATTTGGAATATTTTCTGATTCTTTTATACATGTTTAGAGGGGTTTTGCCTGTTCTATATAGAAAGGTAGATAATTCTTCATGAAATCCCATGATATAATGTCAAATTCTGAGAGGAGAAATTACCAACGTGTTAAAGAAATAACACAGTTTTTTGTCAAATAATGAACGTTGAATGGCAAATTCATGCATTATTTGTCCTTATACAAAAACAAAAATTATGGCAAAAACTGGGAACCATAGTAATGGCCATTTCATCTGATGAAGCTGAGTCGTTCAGCGAAACTGGCAGCCGTGGTCAAGTTTAAGTCTACAATTTGAGAATACTGTGGGCTATTGTCTTCGGTCCGGTGAGGAGAAGCTACAACTCTATTAAGTTAACTGTGTGTGAATCCTGTCCTCCCAAACTGAGTTTGATTACATGTTGAGTGAAAAAATATTTTCTCTTAGTAGTGACACTATAGCTTCATTGCATGTCCCCTAGTTTTTCTACATTTTGATGGCACCTATTGCTGTGATCCCATGGGTGATATCCAGGCTGAGATTTTTGTTTTGGATGCAGGAGTTAATCATGAACCAAATGTTTAAGTTCCTGTGGACTCAACATCCTGTTATACCTAGCTTTTATGTGATACCCAAAGTTCATAAGTCTTCAAAACCTTCTAATCAACCTATAGTCTCAGGGAAGGGTTCGATTTTAGAGCCATTATCCCAATATCTTGATCAATACCTGAATCTATTGGTAAAATAATCTGCATCATATATATGGAATTCTAGCTCCTTGATTCAATGACTGGAAGAGATCCCTAACGTTAATCCCACTTGGTTTTTGGTTACCATGGACATTACAGCATTATATACATGTACCTCAACAAAGTGCAATGAATGGTGTTATCTTTTAGGTTCTAATATTTCTGGCACCTGATTGTCATTTTTGACACATTTGCAGTTGGTGTTGTGTCATAATTACTTTGAATTTAATCATCAGTTCTTCCATCAGATACATTGGGTAGCCGTGGGGGCCACAGTGGCCCCATTGGTAGCATGCATATTTATGAGGGCATTTGAAGAAAATCATATTTACCACTCTACATATCGGCCTGATGTTCTATTATGGACTCGTTTTATTGATTACATTTTCTTTGTATGGCAGGGCACAGAGGACAGATTACAACAATTTCTATAGTGGTTGAATGGAGTTGATGATATTTGCAATTTACCCTGGAATATTCACAGGAGGGAATACATTTATTGTATATTGTCATTAATGCTGACGATTCTTTTCAAACAATGGTATATCGTAAGTCCACAGATCGTAATATTTTCCTTGATTTTGAGAGTTTTTACCGCCCGCCACCTGCATGAAAACAGATCTACAGGTAAGTTTGTGTTCCACTGATAGTGAATTTGTATGTCAGGCAAGGGTGATGCAGGATAGGTTCTTACAGAAGAAATACCTTGGGCAAATCCTTTGTAAGGCTTTCAACAGGGTTTGCTTTGCTAATAGGGACTTTATATTGAAGGGATCTCAAGACCCCCAATATCAGGGCTGGGTTTGCATGTTATCCTATTCCTCACAAATGTTTCAGATTAAAAACATCATTCTCAAACACTGGGAGGTTTTATGGGTTCACTCTGCCTTTCAGAGTAGTTTGTGCTTTGCTTATAGATGGGGATGTAACCTTATTGTTTATTGTTTGTTTATTCTTGATATACTGCCGTTCAGGACGGTTTACAAATAAGTGATAACATTTAAAGGTTGGCACATAGCCCGGGAATGGAAAAAGAACTACAAAAAATAACAGGAAAGAGGAAGGAGTAGAAGACAAAGACTGGACATAGAGAGGAGAGTGGACAAACATCCATAAACTAGGTCAGTGGTGGCTGTCAGAGAGATTATATGCAATAGAGAATAAATGTGTCTTCAGAAGGGATTTGAACGTGGAGTAAATCTATTGCTGACGGAGTGAAGTGGGTACAGAGTTCCAAAGGGCAGGGCCATGAAAGAAAAAAGCAGAGTGACAGGTAGACTGTAAGTGAGCACGTGAGGGGGAGGGAAGGTGAAAACAATTTATATGAAGAGAACGGAGGCTGCGAGAGGGAGTATGGAAATGGAGCAGATCTACTAGGTACTGTGGCGTGTGAGTTTGAGTAACTTGGTGCACAAGGGTGAGAATCTTATATTGGATATGGTATTCTACAGGAAGCCAGTGTAGTTGGAAAAGCATGAGGAGTGGGTTATGATCCAAGCTGCAGTATTTTGTATAAGCTGAAGACGGTGTAATTGTGTACGAGTGATACCTGCGAAAATAGAATTACAAAAATCTAGACAAGTTATAACTGTAGATAGAGTAATGGTAGTCAGAGCAGAGGAGGAAAGAAAAGGACGAATTGAACATATTTGGCAGAGGAAAAAGTATGATGTCTTGGCAATGTGAGAGATGTGATCCCAAAAGGTGAGATTAGTGTCAAGAAGAACCCCCAAATACTGAAAGGAGGAAACCATGGGAATTGCAGAGTTTCCGAGAGAAGGGGCAAGTGAAGGACAGGGATTCCCAAAGGTGAACCAAGTGGAAGAAGTTTTTGCTAAATTGAGGTGAAGACTGGTTATCTTCAAACTGTCAGCTACAACAGCGAGGCAAGAGTTCAAAGGACCGAGATCAGGGTGAAGTGAATTAGTGTGACGCAGTATGATGACGTCGTTGGTATAGAAGTAAGCTGACAAACCGGATTGTTGGATGCAAAGGGCAAGGGGTACAAGGAAGAGCTTGAATAAAAGTGGGGCAAGGACTGCGGGATATTTTGATTCACACCTGATATGGTCAGGGGGTGGCACGGAGTATAGGTTGTCATAGTCAGTGTGGCAAGTGTGTCATTTGTAAACATACTTTAGAGTTAACACAGTTTGTACATCCCTCGTTAAAGTCTCCTTATATGTTACATTTATTTATATTTTATTTATTTATTTATTTATAGTCTTTTTTATACCGCGCTATTCAGCATCAGCGCGGTTTACAGTAAACAATGAACACATACATTTCCAATAGTACTTTGTGTTTACATATGAACAGGAGATTCAACTTGGCTAACAGGGGAACTATATACAATAACAATATATACAAATCACAGAATAGTCATGTGCTCGTATGGTTTCAGGCAGTGGAGATTTTGGTGGATTCAGCAGTTTGTACTGAGCTTCTATTGGTTTCCGGGTAATGTAGGAGGAAGAGGTAGTGTTTCACGGCTTTTCTGAATTGGAATATGTCTGTGATTGTTCGGATGTGGTGAGGGAGGTTATTCCAGATCATTGGTGCATAAAATTTGTAGGCCCTGCTGGATGTTGACTTAGTGCATTGAGTTATTGATTTTGGGACTATCAAGGTGTTTTGGGCTACTGACCTTCTGTAACACTACATGAACAAGTGTGAGAGTGGTTTATGTAATCTTATGCCCATGCCAAAAGTTCTATTTGGGACAGATTCAACCACATTACTGCACTTCTGTTCCAGCAGCACTGGCTCCCCATCCGGTACTGTGTGAATTCCAAAATTCTCACTCTGACCCATAAGGCTCAATTCTCTGACACCCCCTCCTACCTCGCTTCCTCAATCACTTTTCATGCCCCTGGTTAGAGTTCATCGTTCCATCCATGACAATCATCTAAATGTTCCCCCGGCCTCCCGCACCAGACTGAAAAGTACTTGGTGCACAGATTTCTTGTTTTCAGCCCCTACTTTATGGAATGCCCTCCCCCTGGCCTTACGTATGGAACCTTCCTATAATGCCTTCAAGTCTTCTTTAAAGATGTATTTATTTAATGAGGCCTTTAATGATAGCTCATATACTGTATACTGTATGAGAGCGGATCAATGCCTGTGACTCGCAACCTGTAACCCCTGTCTAACACTGTATAGTGGTTTATTTCCGCATGTCTACAATCTCCTTATACCTGTGTCTACATTTATTATTCTCTCTCCCTCTACTTCTTTCCTGTATGATTTGTAATTCTTTTCTGATACTTTCTGAGTTTTTGGAATTTTATTGTGAACCGCCTTGCTGACTGCTTGAAGGGCAGTTAAGAAGTACCGGTTTAATAGACTGAATACACCAGAGAAAATAAAATGCAGAATGAACTGTGGAGACACTTGTTTAAAGGATAGATGAGAGTCAAAAACAACACCCAGATGTATCAAAGACTCGAAAATTGGTACAGGAGTGCCAAAAATAGTTGATCCTAGCGAGGGGGAAACAAAGATTCCTGAAACCCAAAGAGTCAGAGAATTGGAAGGGTAATGTTTCTGATAATGTGATGACCATCAGGAAACCACTGAGTCCGGACATCTAGTCAATGGAGAAAGACTGGGGGAGGGTGAAGAGGTACAGTGAACCAAAAGAACGTCTTCAGCATAGTAAAAACCACTAACACCATGATCTTGAGCAATGGTAGCCAAAGGTGAAAGGAAAATGTTATAGAGGAGAAACAACAGAATCTTGAGGGACGCCGCAAGAGAAAGATGAGGAGACCGAGTATGAATCATACCCGGTAAGGACCCTAAAAGTGTGATCTTTGAGAAATGAAGTAGACCATTTCAAAACTTGACCTTTAATCCCAATATCGGATAAACAATGTAGTAGAAGAGAGTGATTAATGACATCAAAAGCAGATGACAAGTCGAGTGAAACACTCTAAGTGGCTTTATGTGAATCCAAATTATTGCGTAATTCACTGACTAAAGTGATAGCTCTTTCAGGACTGTGACTGTTACAGAATCTAAATTATGTGGGATGAAGAATGTTCACCTTCTCTTTGAAATTTGAAAGTTGAATAAGTTCGGCTATTTCAATTACCTTTTTCAAAGAAGGGAAGGTTTTGATTCAGGATGACAGTTAACTAGAGAGGCAATTGTATCTAAATTATCTTTTTAAAAAAGGGAAAACACCTATGGATTGTCCTCTGCAGAAAAAGATTGAAGTAGGAGACAAGACTTGTGTCTTTCTTATGCAGGTCAAGGACATTTTGCCATATCATTTAGACCATGTAAGGGCATCCTTTGAATTTGACTACCTTTCCTCTGAACAATGTAGCCCAATACCTTGTAGTCTCAGTCATCCTGAGTTGGTTCTCTCATCATGTGGAGATGTCAGCCGGATCATCGGCTTGGATGCTGCTGGAAAGGTCATCAGTTATGTCTTTGTACAATCACATGGAATACCCCTGAAGTGACTTAGTGGTTGGGACGAGTTACCTAGTCCTATAGGTGCTCCTTGTGGCCTTGGGCAAGCCACTTAACCCTCTGTTGTCACAGGGAACATATGTAGATTGTGAGCCCTTCAGGAATGAGGAAATTTATGCAGTACCTGATTCTAAACTGTCTAGAATGCATTACTGAAGATGGGTGGTATAGAAATGTCTGCAATAAATAAATAAACTTGTTTCCATCATGGCAATTGATGGCAGACGCACTGGGGGTCATTCTGTACAGCACTTAGTGGGGCTGTACGTCCGGTTTGGACATACATCCCCGTCAAACTCTTGTGCCTGATGCTGAACCCAAAGCTCCTCGCATATACAGAGGAGATGTGTGGGGAGCTCTGGATGGGGGTGGGAAGGCGTGGCTGGAGGAGGAATTGGGCAGGGCGGAGACAGGCCTATGACCCTGGATGCACAGGGCCGATTCCAGTCATGGCCCTGTACGTCAGGGAAGGCAGAGTTGGCCAGGGAACTTATTCCACCTCGGAGATGGAATAAATCCCTCAGAGGGAGGGTAGTGGCACCCGAGGACCCCCCCAACCCAGGTGAGTGGCAGCGGGAGGATCCCTGCAGCCCGACCCTGGCATTGGCAGGCTATATCGGGGGTCAGGCGGCGTGGATCGGCATGTTTATCCAGTGCAGGGTATCGGGGCTCCTGCATGGCATCGCAGTGCTTTGGCGATGGGACACCATGGCACTGAGGCTCCATGCAGGAGCATTGGGAGTGTTTTACAGGGAGGGGGTCGGATGTGCAGCAGGACTGAATCAGGGCCCGTCCAGATATTGGACATCCAGACATGCCCCAATCAGAATGGAGCCCACTTTATATTGGACGGAATGGCACTGCCTTCTGTCAAAATGAAAAAGAACTAATCATCCCTATATCTACACACTGTGCGTCACCGTTCTTCTAATCCAACTCATTCATAAACACTGGCCAGTATTTCGCATCCTCGCTGAGTCATTCTTAAACGTTCTCTTTTTCACACCACTCTTCCCTTATGGTTCCACAGTTTCAGAAATGGCATTGAGGCCTTAGAAGATAGTAACAGAAATTGCATGACGTTATCAAGGGGTATATCATTTTTTTACTACTCAAGGAGAAGTGTAACTTCACAGATACAGCTCATAGCTCAGTAGCTCTGTTATCCTCAATTCAGTAAATAAGGTAAAGAATCTCATAAAAGCACTTATTTTCACAGGTGCAACACAAAGGGGTACGTCTACTGAGCCGGGCTAAAGGTTAATCCCCACTACAGGGTTAAAAATTATCTTCCTATTTCAGGGAAAGCATGATTTTTGCAGACCCCGGCAGCATCATTTTGCTCATTTCTGTAAACAAAGTCACAAATTTGCAAAAAAAGCACACTTCGTTTCACCAATGCTACATCCTCACCAAGAACCTAAAATTAAAAAAAACATACTGTCCAATCAATGCAGAATTTAGACCATTAGGCTCTAACGTTTTAACCTAAATATCCACCTCTGTTTTCTATGAAATAATACCTTCTCCTTGTCTCCTCCCCATGGATGTCTTGGCACATGATCAATTGCAAAACACTTCAAAGTTTCAAAAGAATGTTTAGCCTTCCGGCAGTGCACTCTCTTGAGAAGGATTTTAATGGTGCTGCGATGCTCTGAAATCCCTGTTTTTCACGGTCTTATTGTCTTCCCTATATAAATTTTATTACAAGGACATCTTATCATATATACCACGAAAGAACTAATACAGGTAGTGAAATATTTTAAATAAAAAATACGACTACCAACTGGATTCTGAGGGGTTTTTTGTATGTGGCTGCATTTAAAGTGACCGCTAATTTTTGCGTTCATTAAGAAAGTAATTTAGAAGGCCTGTTTGTGAATAAGATGTCTGAAAATGGCCACTCAGATGTCTCAATCACATCCACATTGCAAAAGCCATTTTTGAACCTCTTGAACATATATGGGTCTGACCCAATCATGTCCACGTTGCATGGGGGGCATGACAGAGGGTTCACCAGAAAAGAGGCACGTTTGCGACTGATTTAAAACAGGACAGTCATGTTTAAGCACAGACCAAGGACGCTGAGGGAGATTCCGTTTGGAACGCTGAAATTTTGAGACCATGCGTAGACAAATCTATAGCAGATAAGTGTTTGGTTCTCTATTTTTATATCCCTGAAGCTGGACATTGAGAGTGGAAAAGTCTGAAACATAGCACTGTGTCGGGTATTGCTTGTGGACAATTTTATTGTGCACTAGATTGTTTGAAGAATGAAAGAACTTTTGAAGGATAGAATAAAAAGATTATATAAATATATTAAAATTAACCTTTAGATTGTACCTGATAATGCTTAAAATTATAGTGGCTATCAGGTTGTTGTGGATTGGTCCGACAAAAGAATTTTTTTTGTTTCCTCTGAGAGTAAATGGGCTCAGTTCTTATTAATGTGAATTTAAAACAGAACCACACATTTAATACTGGGGATTATGGTTATGGTTATTGTTTATTTTGGCTTGGAGGGGGGAAGGTAGGGGGTAACCACCCAAATGAGTATACACAACCAAACACAGGGACTGTGAAACAACTCCCCCACCCCCATACATACACCCCCACAAACACATAAGGACTGTGAAACACCATCCTCCCCTCAGACATACACCCCCCCGGTGAGTCAAGACGTTGCCCTTCTCTTCAAATATATAAATACCCCCACAGGGGCAGTGAAACATCATCCCCCCCATACATACACCCACACACAAGGATTGTGAAACACCATCCTCCCTCCTTCAGGGAGACATGGAACCTAGGTGAGACATTACCTTCCAGATATATACACATACACCCAGGGAATGTGAGACATCATCGATTCTCCCCCTCCTAATATATATACCCAAAGGGAGCCTTAGACATCCCCCCCCCCCCGAGACACACTGCCCCCCTTCAAGCATATATACCCACAGAGAGTCTGAAACATTACCTGTTGTCCCATCCCTAAAACATATATGAACATGCACCCAGGGAGTTTGAAACATGCTCTCCCCCCCAAATACACAGACATCTAGAGAGCTTCAGAAATAAGCCTCTTCCCCCCACCCCCCCCCCCCCCCATCCCAGCACCTCTGGCTCCTAGATTTTTTCCTTTGATTGGCACCTAAGTTTTCTAAACCTATTTGGACATACAGAGACCCCGAGGCTCCCCCTTCCCTCTCCTGATCACCAGCTTGCTCTGAAGATGCATGCCCAAGTGACACTTCTCTGGGACACAAGCTAACCTCTCTTCCTGCTTTTCTCGCTTACACACGGGTCTCAGTGAAACCAACTGTACTGGAATTGTGTCTTCTGTAGCTTCACAAGGTCCTTACACATACTTGCAGGATATCTGGGGCAATACAGAGGGGAAGTTAGAACATTATTCGCAGGACAGAAGGCCATTTAATAGCTCTGTGGTGGGTTGGCAGTGCAGTGACCTTAGTCTGACTATAATTTATGTCCAAGCAGGGGCGGCCCAAGGGGGGTGCGGGGCCATGTGCGGAGATGAATTGCGGGGCCTCATTTGCATAGGGAGCCTCATTTGCATAAATACTTGCATAATGTTAACATGCATTTTTAGTAAACATGCTTCTTAATGAGTGTCTGGATGAAGAAAGACTAACAGATTTCTACGTTACTATATTCCAGTGTCAATCGTCAGGCCCATTAGGAAGTACTATAAACACTGACCATTTAGAACTCATAGCAAATCCACCATATCATAACAGCTCTGCCAGGACTCACAAAGCACCAAACCCTACCTATCAAAAGGCAACACTGCAAATATTAAACCAATACATCTCAGAGAATACCAATGCATCTCCTACTGGGGAAAGAGAACAAGTGACACGGTCAAATAGAAATTACATGAACAGAATACCTCAGCTTGGTTAAAATGCAGAATATAGACCGTCACCAAAGAACAAGGGATCACAATTTAGAAATAGGAAGACAATAATTAAACTGGGAACCCCAAAAGCCAAACTTGGGATGTACAACAACACTGGAGAAATAAAACTATAAATTAATTTCCTCTTGTATTAAACAAAACACAAACGACGTTAACAATGCACATTTCCCAGAGCTGATATATTCCAGTTAATAAATTCAAAATAAAAGAGTATTTTTCTACCTTTTGTTGCTTGTGAATTTTCTTTTCAGTTGCAATTGCTCCAGTCATTTTCTTCTGGTTTCTTTGTGTCTTCTGCGAGCTATCCATTTTCCTTTCTTCTCTTTTAGATTTTTTTCCAAATTTTTTCTCTATATCTGCTTTAACATACTGATCTTTCCCCTTTTGCTCTTTCCTCCATTTCTTTCCTTATTCCTTTATCATCCACTCAAATTTCACCCTTCCATTCTCAATCCCCTCTTACTCTCCCAATACCCGGCCCATTGTAGACTTTTCTTCCCTCCCACACAAAATATCTTTTCCCCTCTCCATTCTCATTCCCCATCCCTTTCTAGTCCTCCCCCAAAATCAGCTCCTTTATAGTTCTGGACCCACCCAGCATCTGCCCCCTTCTAGTCCCAGTCTCCCAAGTTTCCACAGCAACCCATTTCCAGTCGTAGCCTCCCATATGCTGTTTTCCAGTTCCATTCCAGCCCCCCATCAGCCCATTTCCACTCCAAGCTCCCCATCAGCCCACTTCCAGTCCTATTCCAGCCCCCATCAGCCCATTTCCAGTCCTATTCCAGCCCATCACCCATTTGCAGTGCACGTTCCCCCATCAGCCCATTTCTAGTCCTATCCTAGCTGCTCATCAGCCCATTTCCAGTCCTAGCCTCCCATATGCTGTTTTCCAGTTCCATTCCAGTCCCCCATCAGCCCATTTCCACTCCACGCTCCCCCATCAGCTAATTTCCAATCCTAGCCCCCTCGTCAGCCCACTTTGCCCTATTCCAGCCCCCATCAGCCTATTTCCAGTCCTAATCCAGCTCTTCATCAGCCCATTTCCAGTCCAAGTTCCCCCCCCACCATCACAGCCCATTTCGTCTATTCCCCCCCCACCATCACAGCCCATTTGCAGTCCTAGCCCCCCCCCCCACCATCACAGCCTATTTGCAGTTGTCCCCCCATCACAGCCCAATTGTAGTCCGTTCCCCCCATCACAGCCCATTTCCAGTCTGTTCCCCCCCCACCATCACAGCCCACTTGCAGTCCTCCCCCCCACAGCCCATTTCCAGTCTGTTTCCCACCCATCACAGCCCATTTCCAGTCTGTCCCCCCCTCCATCATCACAGCCCAATTGCAGTCCATTCCCCCCCCCCCACGTCACAGCCCATTTCCAGTCTGTTTCCCCCCATCACAGCCCATCCATTCCTAGCCGCCCCCCCCCCTCCGAAGAGCCCCGCGCCGTCTAAGGGGCTGCAGAGGGAGCCGAGGAAGCCCGCGCGAGGCCCCGGCTCCCTCTGCACAGCCCGCCAGCGTGAAGAACCTTTACCTTCCCGCTGGCGGCTGTTTCAATGAAGCCGCGAATGCCGGGAAAGGTTAAAGGCAATGCCCTTTAACCTCTCCCGGCATTAGCGGCTTCATTGAAACAGCCGCCAGCGTGAAGGTAAAGGCTCTTCACGCTGGTGGGCTGTGCAGAGGGAGCCGGGGCTTTGGCGGGCTTCCCCGGCTCCCTCTGCAGCCGTCCATTGAGCGAGAATGTGGTTTGCGCGGGGCCCTGTGCGAAAAACATTCTCGCTCAATGGACGGGCCAGCCCTGTGTCAAAGTGATGTTTATTAGCCTTGAAGATAAGCAAATGATTATAGTACCCTGTTACATAGTGTGGTCCTCTTACAACCAGTCTGACCTTGTTTCTGAAAACATCTTTTACCAAATACTTTGATTTAAGGAAAAGGTGGTATATAAATATTGTTAAATAACAATAAATAAATACTGCAGTCTTTTTTGGGCAGCTTAATTTAAATGCATGAGTCCGGTAACCTCGATTTAGGCCTTGGTGTGGCAGCTGTGTATCTGGCCCTCTTTGAGAAGCTGGAGTTTATGGCACCCTTGGTCCATGAGTTCTTTCACTGTACTTGGAAAGCTCAGTTAGCGTTCCCATCACTGCCTACAGACAATGCACGATGTTAAAAGACCCATGCTGACAGTGTCTGATGATTATCACGCTAGCTGACACAAGACTGTTATAGTTGATATGGAAAGCAGACTAGATAGACCATATCAGCACCGTACCTAGCCCTGTGCGAGCAGTGCAAAGAAATAGGGGTGCATATTCCGGCCTCGACTCTCGCCCCCCACGCTTCTGCCCTTGCTCCGCCCCTGCTTTTCCAGTTTCCTTGGCAGTGGTGGTGGCAGCAGTGGAGTGCACAGCAAATCAAAAAAAAAAATCACGTGTCTTTCCGATTTTCTGCTACCATGCAGCTCTAATCCCTCCCTCCTCTGATGTATGCCCACATCAGAGGAGAGAGGGCCCAGAGCAGGCATTCAAGTGCATAGTTGCAAAGACCTGCGTTTGAATGGCTGGTCTGGTTCCTCCCTTCTCTGACGCGGGCATACGTCGGAGGAAGGAGAGATCAGGGCTGCATGGTAGCAGGAAATTGGAAAGACCCACATTTGTTTTTCAATTTTATGTCCATTCCACAGCAGCGGAGCAAGGGCAGGCAGCGCGGGGAGCCAGATGGCTATGGAGGTGTGGGGTAAGGCAATATAGGGAGATGCTGGGCATGGAGCAAATGGGAAACCTGTGTTGGGGGGAGGGGGCACACCAGATGTACAAGTCACATTTATGGCTTGGAAAGGCCCTGGACCATATGGTCTTTTTCTACCATCATGTTTCTATGTTTCTCTGTTTCCTATTTCCAGGTCATTTATGAATATGTTAAAAAGCAGCGGATGCAGCACAGATCTCTGAACTACTCTACTATTCACCTTTTTCCATGGCTCTACTCTCTACTTTCTATCTTTTAACCAGTTTCTGATCCACAATAATACACTGCCTCCTATACTATGAGTTTTTAATTTTGCTAAGAGTCTCTCATTTGATAAACTGAAAAGTAGCAAATCACCTGAACTGGATGGTAGACATCCAAGAGTGTTGAAAGAACTGAAATATGAGATTGCAGATTTACTATTAGTAATCTGTGAACCCATTTAAATCATCTGTAATACCTGAAGACTGGAGGATGACCAATGTAACGCCAATTTTTAAAAAAGGTCCAGGGATGATCTGGGAAAATACAGACCAGTGAGCCTGACATCAGTACCAGGCAAAATGTTAGGAACCATTATAAAGAACAAAATTACTGAACATGTAGATAGTCATTGCTTAATGAGAGACAGTCAACATGGCTTTAGCAAGGAACATCCTGTCTTACAAATCTGTTATATTTTTTTGAAGCTGTGAATAAACAGGTAGACAAAGGTGAATCGGTTGATATAGTGTATCTGGATTTTCAGAAAGCCTTTGACAAGGTCCCTCATGAACGACTCATGACGAAACTAAAAAGTCATGGGATAGGAGGCAGTGTACTACTGTGGATCAGGAACTGCTTAAAATATAGAAAACAAAGGATAGGGCTAAATGGCCAATTTTCCCAATGGAGAAAAGTGAATAGTGGAGTTACCCAGGGATCTGTGCTGGGTCCACAGCTTTTTAACATATTCGTAAATGACCTGGAAATGTGAATAACGAGTGAGGTAATCAAATTTGCTGATGACACAAAATTATTCAAAATTGTTAAAACCCAAGAGGATTGTGCAAAATTGCACGATAACCTTGATAAATTGAAAGACTGGGCATCAAAATGGCAGATGAAATTTAATGTGGAGAAGTACAAAATTATGCACTTAGGAAAGAACAACCCAAATTATGGTTACACGATGCAAGGTTCCACATTAGGAACCACTTCCCAGGAAAAAGATTTAGACGTCATCGTGGATACCATGTTAAAACCCTCGGCCCAGTGTGTAGCAGCGGCCAAGAAAGCAAATAGAATGCTAGATATCATAAGGAAAGGAATGGAGAATAAAACAAAGAATACTATAATGCCTCTGTATCATTCCATGGTGCGACCGCACCTTGAAAATTGTGTGCAATTCTGGTCACAGTATCTTAAAAAGGATATAGCATTATTAGAAAAGGTACAGAGAAGAGTCACCAAAATGGTAAGGGGGATAGAAGGATACCCCTATGAAGAGAAGCTAGAGTTCCAAGAGAGCCAAGTTGAAGTTAAGTCTCTTCAACTTGGAAAAGAGATGGCTGAGGGGAGATATGATAGAGGTCTATAAATTAACGAATGGAGTGTAATGAGTTAACGTAGATTGATTGTTTACACCATCAAAATATAGAAACCCTAGGGGACATGCAATGAAGCTACAGTGTAACCTATGTAAGACTAAAAAGAGAAAACATTTTTTCATTCAATGTGTAATCAAACTCTGGAATTCGTTACCAGAGGATGTAGTAAAAACTGGAAAAAAGACAGCTGAGGGGAGATACATAAATTAACGAATGGAGTGGAATGAGTTAACATAGATTGATTGTTTTTAAACGCAGCTACACTAACAGCTTTTACTACATCCTTTGGTAATGAATTTGAGAGTTTGATTACGCATTGAGTGAAAAAATATTTTCTCTTATTAGTCTTAAATGGGTTACCTTGTAGCTTCACTGCATGTCCCCTAGTCTTTCTACTTTTTTGATTGTATAAACAATCGATCTACATTTACCCGTTCCACTCTATTTATTAATTTATAGATCTCTATCATCTCTTCCCTCAGCCATCTCTTTTCCAAGTTTAAGAGCCCTAACCTTTTAAGCTTTCATCATAAGGGGAATCCTTCCAATCCCTTTACCATTTTGGTGGTCTTCTCTTTACCTTTTTTAATTTTGCTATATCCTTTTTAAGATATGGTGACCAGAATTGCACAGAATATTCAAGATGCGATTGCACCATGTGACGATAAAGAGGCATTATAATATCCTTGGTTTTATTCTTCATTCCTTTCTTTTTTATTTATTTATTTAAATGGGGGGGGGGGGGTTTAGACCATTTTATCCTATGGTCAAAGCAGTTTACATTGCAACAACTTGGGTGTTACATTAGAACAGTGACCTCAAACCTGGAGTATTAATAACATAATGGGGTTGAACATAGAGGTTGTAAGGGGAAGGAAAGGGTGAAGTGGACACAGAATTACGTACTAGGTGATTATGTTAAATCCTTGGTGAAGTGGTCTGGAAATAGGAGTGCTTTTAGCATTCTGTTTGCTTTCTTGGTCGCCGCTGCACACTGGGTGGAGGGTTTCAATGTACTATCCATGATGATGCCTAAATCTTTTCCCAGGCTGGTGGTTCCTAATGTGGAATCTTGCATCATGTAACTATAGTTTGGGTTGTTCTTTCCTAGGTTCACAATTATGCACTTGTCTATATTAAATTTCATCTGACATTTGGACATACAGTGTTCCAATTTATCAAGGTCCTCTTGCAGTTTTTCACAATCATCTTGTGTTTTAACAACTTTGAATAATTTTGTGTCATTTGCAATTTTCATCACCGCACTCATTCCCATTTCCAGGTCATTTATGAATATGTTAAAAAGTATTGGGCCCAATATAGATCTCTGGAGTACTCCACTAGTTACCTTTCTTCATTGAGAAAATTGGCCATTTAGCCCTACTCTCTGCCTTCTATCTCTTAACCAGTTCCTGATCCACAGTAGTACACTGCCTTCTATCCCATGACTCTTTAATTTTGCTAAGAATATCTCATGAGGGACCTTGTCAAAAGCTTTCTGAAAATCCAGATACTATATCAACCGACTCACCTTTATCTACCTGTTTATTCATGTTGTTGTTAAGTGCCATTGAGTCGGTGTCAACTCACGGCGACTCTCTGGATAGTTGTCCCAAACTGTGTTTGGTTTTCAGTCAGGCAGCTCATTGCTGACAGTGTGGCATCCACAGCTGCTCTAATGATCTCTCTCTTTGCATGATATGTCCAAAGTATGAAAGTCAAAGTCTTATAATCTGAGCTTCTATGGAAAGCTTAGGTTTGATCTCCTCTAGTACTGACTGGTTTGTTCTTCGAGCAGTCCATGGTATACACAGTATTTGTCACCAGCACTATAATTCAAAGGCATCAATTTTCTTACTGTCTATCTTCTTCACTGTCGAACTTTTGCATCCATATGATATTATTGTAAAAACCATGGCTTGAACAAGTTGAGTCTTTGTATGGAGAGAGGCATCTCTGCTCTTGAGAATTTTGTCTAGGTACGTACTTCATAGCCATTCTGCCAAGAGTAATGTGTCTTTTGATTTCTTGGCTGCCTGTTGTTTCTTTATTAATAGTTGATCCAAATAGGTTAAAGTTGTCCACTATTTCAATTTCTTCTCCATCAATGATGAACTTATTGATTTTTGTCAGTTTCTCATGGTTTACACAGTCAAAAGCCTTGCTGTAATTGATAAAACAGATATAGATATCCTCAGTATTTTGTTTGTTTTTTTCAAGGATCCATCGCACATCCACGATGATGTCTCTCATTCCTCGCCCTTTCCTGAACCCTGTTTGCACTTTAGACAGTTCTCATTCCAGGTATGGTTGTAGTCTCTGCTGAATTATCTAGTGTAGAATCTTCCTAGCATGTGGGATCAGAGTGATTGTGTGATAATTTCCACAGTCAGTCGGATTATCTTTCTTCAGTAGTGATATAAATACAGATCTTTTCCAGTCATTTGGCCATGATGTTGTCTTCCAAATTTCCTGGCAGAGCCTTGTAAGTATGTTAACAGCTGCATCCAATTGCTGTAATACTTCAATGGAAGTACCATCAAAGCCCTGTGCTTTCAATAAGGCTTTCAATGCTGCTTTAACTTCTTCTTTCATCACCGATGTTTCCTGATCATAAGGTACAGGCTGAAATGACTGTTGTTCCACTTGATCTTTATCATATAATAACTCTGTATATCATTTCCAAATTTTCTTGATCTTCTCAACATCACTGAACATGGATCCTTGAGCCTTGAGCATCTTAACATTCCATTTGAGGCTGGAATTTTTTCTTTAACTCTTGTAGCTTTAGAAAAGCTGATCTTGTTCTTCCTCTAATAGTTCCTGCTTCTATTTCCTTGTATGCATCATTGTAGTACTTCTCCTTGTCTTGTCTTGCTGCACATTGGAAATGTCTGAGTTCTGCAATTGCCTCTCTTTCTCCTCTGACTTTAGCTTCTCTGCTTTTCTGGACAATTTTCAGAGTTTCTTTGGTCATCCATACCTTAAAAAAAATAACAGATTAGTAAGATACGATTTTCCTTGGATAAATCCATGTTGGCTCTTTCCCATTAAACCACGACTATCTACATGTTCAGTAATTTTATTCTTTATAAGGGTTTTTATCATTTTGCCCAGTATTGAAATCCTAAATTTGCTTTTCCTTATAGGCCAAGCTGATTTTAAACCAGCAATCTTTGGGTCAGAAGACAGGTAGTCTCCAGATTGCTCCTGCTGTCAACAATGGAAAGGACCAGGACCTCTAATATAGTTCTGATCTCAACCTGAATACAGGTTTTAAGTGGCTAACCAGTTTTAAGTAATAATGTTTGAACATGGGTCAACACTGAGAATCTCACTGAGAATCTGGTATCCAGAACGATACCAAAGATTTGTCATTTCAGGGCAACCCGCAGGAACAGCCCTCTCCCCATAGGAAACTCAGGCACCGGGCTCACTCTAACGGCGCAAGACACATGCGCATATCAAGCTCCACCTTGCTGACCAACATCAAGAATCAACGACACATCCCATTAAATTGGGGATACTGCAAGCAGGAAACCTCTGAATGCACATCCTTCTGGCCTCTAAACATCGCACTGCTCAGGCCACACAAACAGCACTCAGAGTAGAACAAAGAGAGGATACTGATGCCCACAAACAGCGATCCTTCACTGAACACACCTACCGGCACCTAGATCGAACCACAGACCGTAACTAAGGTAAGCACAGCTACTGGGAAAGGGCAACTCACAGGAACAGCCCTCTCCCCATAGGGAACCCAAGCACTGGGCTCACTCTAACAGCGCAGGACACACGGCACATCAAGCTCCGCCTTGCTGACTAGCATCATCGATCTGCGACACAGTCCATTTATTTGGGGATACTGCAAGCACATCCACACCTAAAGGCCACACCAAAGGGCCCTTAGATGAGACACTTGGAGTGGAACACAGAAGTAGACCCATCTAGAACCATACACCACAAAGGTAAGCTGCTTACCACCAAATAAACACACAGCAACAGACAGATAATCAACTATACACTCCCTCAGCCTCGAAACAAACACATTAATCATGATTACCAGGCTTCAGACCCTAGCCATCCTTGCTCTAATTCTACTGCTTCTTCTACAACATACTAATACTGGAGAGTCCACATATTTCCCTATAAACCAATCAATTCCAATAATACATGGAAGAAACAATAGAACACTATGGCAATTCACCTACCAACAGCAGTACAAAAGGATTCCGGAGCTCATTTGAATAAAGCCTATCACAGCCTGCTAAACACGACTAACTAGTAACCAGCAGTATATCACTTTAACTTGCACATTAATTAATGCCTGCCCCCATTGGGAACAAAATCCATACCACAACAGATTACATAAAAGACCAAATCATAGACATCTGTGGCTCGGTGGGTACAGACAATGTTATAATAAACCAAATCACATCACAACCCTACATCAATAATGAACTTATTGATTTTGCCAGTTGTCAGGATCTTTGACTTCTTAACGTTAAGGTGCAGAACCATTTTAAGACCATATTCCTTGATCTTGAGAAGCAAATGATTCAGATTGTCTTCACTTTCAGCCAATAATGTGGTATCATCAGCATAGCAAAGGTTGTTGATGAGTCTTCCACCAATCTTCACACCTTGGTTGTCTTCATACAGTGCTGCTTCTCTGATCATTTGTTTTGTATATAAATTAAAGAGGTAGGGGGGAAAGTATGCAGCCTTGTTGTACACCTTTGCTGATTTAAAACCATTCTGTTTCTCCTACTTCCGTTTGAAATGTTGCTTCTTGATCGATGTAAAAGTTGTGCAAGAGAACAATCAGGTGTTCTGGTATACCCATGCTTCTTAATGTGGCCCAGAGTTTCTCATGGTTTGCACAGTCAAAAGCCTTGCGGTAGTCAATAAAACACAACTGGATTGCCTTCTGGTATTCTTTTTTTTTTTTTCAAGGATCCATCTCACATCTGTGATAATGTCTCTTGTTCCTCGCCCTTTCCTGAACTCTGCTTGTACTTCAGGCAGTACTTGTTCCACTTATGGTTGTAGTCTCTGCTGAATGATCTTGAGTAGAATCTTGCTGGCATGTGGGATCAGAGCAATTGTGCCATAATTTTCACAGTCAGTTGGGTCACCTTTCTTCAGTATTGGCATAAACACAGATCTTTTCCAGTCAGTTGGCCATGAAATTGTCTTCCAAATTTCCTGGCAGAGCCTTGTAAATATAGTAGCAGCTTCATCCGATTGCTGTAATACTTCAATGGGAATGCCATCAATGACTGGTGCTTTGTTCGTTGATAAGGCTTTCAGTGCTGCTTCGGTTTTTCTTTCATCACCAGTGGTTCCTGATCATAACCTACAGGTTGAAATGGCTGTTGGTCCATCAGATCTTTATCGTATAATGACTCTGTATATTCTTTCCACCTTTTCTTGATCTTTTCAGCATCATTGAATATGGATCCTTGAGCATCTTGTAGCATTCCAATTCAAAGCTGGAATTTTTTCTTTAACTCTCGTAGCTTTAGAAAAGCTGATCTTGTTCTTCCTCTAATAGTTCCTGATTCTATTTCCTTGTGTGTCATTGTAGTACTTCTCCTTGTTTTGTCTTGCTGCATATTGGAAATCTCTGAGTTCTGTGATTGCCTCTCTTTCTTCTCCAACTTAAGCTTCTCTGTTTTTCTGGACAATTTTCAGAGTTTCTTCAGTCATCCGTTTTGGCCCTTTTTGCTTTTTCACCATATGTAGAGACTTCTCGCTTTCTTCCAACACAACCTTCTTGATGTCATGGAATACTATACCGATCTTATAATGTGTTCCCTCAATAAACCCAGAGAATTATTTGACATTGCACGTACCCTAGTTAAAGAATCTATGAACGATAAAGGAAACACCACTTTAAACCCTCAAGAGATAGCTAACTTACTGGAACTCAAATACAACCATACAGCAACTTATGAGAACGCACAACTCGATGAACAACTTATGCTACACAATTACATTGCCTTATGGTAAACCTTCCACATTTCCCTTGGTAGAACAGCTGGACAGAATAGCTGGTAGAATAGCGAACCTCAACACATCCACATCTGCCCATTCTCATGGATCAAACTTTCAAGGAAACAACTAATACCCATACTGCTGAACATCACTCAACAATTCTCATACAAGGCTACTTACCCCCCAGCCTCAAACAAGCATCCATAAGACCAATACTGAAAGGTACCAACATAGACAGAGAAGACCCTAATGCATATAGACCAATATCAAGCCTACCTTTTAAAACAAAGATAATTGAGAAAACAGTACAACTACAATTACAGGACCACATAGATACACATGCTCCACTGGATCCTCACCAAATAGCTTCAAACCTAACCATAGTGTGGAGACACTCTTCACAGCACTCCTAGAAAGCCTAATAACCGGTGTACACAATGCCAAACATGGATTTATACTAATATTCATCGACATTGCAGCGGCCTTTGACTCAGTGAACCACCACATCCTAATAAAAAAGCTCCAAGAAAATGGAATCAACTGCACTGTCTTAAAATGACTTATCTCATATCTAACACAAAGGAAACAAAAAGTCAGATCAGGACAGCACCAGTCGAACCCATTTACAAAACACCAAGGCATTCCACAGGGTTCGGCTCTGTCTGCGCTACTCTTTAACATTTACCTCCAGCCACTATGTACCGTAATAATATCCAATATGAAATATACACGGCCAATATAATGATCTGCGCCCCTCTCAACACCAATCAAACTGATTACACACAAATTACCTCATGCCTCGAGGCAATGATAAACTGGCTCAATAAACAAAATCTCATTATCAACTTTGCAAAATCAGAAGCCTTACATGTCATGAGGAGCACCACATTCTCACCACCCAAAACCATAAAACCTCTGAGCCACGAAGTGGCAGTTAAGCCCGAGGTGAAATACCTCAGAATTACCCTCAACCAGAACCTTAATTTTCAATCACACATCATGAGAACTACCAAGACAGCATACCATAAGCTAAGAATGATAATGAAACTCAAACCCCTACTTGATGAAAGTGACTTCCGAATAGCACCCGACTACTATAACATAATCTACCAAGGACTCCCGAAGAAAGCAATGCACCAGCTTCAACTGGTCCAGCATGTATAATAACCAGAACTAGAAAACATAGTCACATAATGCCCACTTTATGTCAATTTCACTAGCTACCAGTCCACTCTCGTTCCATATTCAAGACTTTGCTGATCATCTTCAAAATCATACATGCTCTGTCACCAACAATTCTGCAACCAATGATCTTTGAGCAACCTGAAAATATACAAAGACAAACCACAAACAATAACCTACTATCCATCCCAAAGGGAAAGATGAAAGCAAAACAGACAATGTGCAATAGAGCTATATCCTTATATGCTCCATCCCTATGGAACAACATAAGATCCATCAGAGACATCTTTCAGGAAAGCAGTAAAATGATATCTCTTCACAGAATATTATGGAACTGATGAATGATCAGACTGCAATCTCTGCTCTTGTACTCCTGGTTATTCATGTCCCTACACAATCCCGCACTTTAGGTTCCCTCAAAACCACCCTTCCGTCCCGTAAACCCTGCTACCTGCCCCCTGACTCCCTCAACCTGTATTCTTGACCCCTAACTACCACAGTGCCCCACTAACACCTGGTTATCTTTTTCCAGAATTCCTAGTCCTATTAAGTTGTTCACCACTTGGCATCCCCATATAAGCCTCCAAGTTTAATATCCCCATAGTTCAATGTACATTTCTTGTTCTTCTTAATGTTATATGTAAAATGTATTGAATCTAAGATAATGGGGTATAGAAAACACATCAAATAAATAAATGTCAGATGAGAGTTGTAATATGTAAGCATCCATCTGAAGACATGACAGATTTCCCAAAATGGGGAAAAAATGTCTAGGTGGCTGCGGGGTTGTGGGTCTCCTGCATGACGTCCCAGTACCTTGGCAATGGGATGCCATGGCATTGGAGCTCTATTCAGGCCCTGATGTTCCCTGATGGGAATTGAGCCCAGTGGGAAATAACAAAATGAAAAAAAAAGAAAAAACTTTAATACCATCAGAAAAGAGATAATATTGCCCCCTTTCAGTTACAAAATTTCCCATTGGCTGCAAATAAATATTGAAGAGCATGTGAAAGAGCTGAGTCTTGAGTTACACTAGAGATTAAAGATTTCAAGCTTGAATAATTATTTCCCTTCTTCACTTGTTGGAGAAGACTGGTAAAAAAAGACTAAAGTAATTTTATATGCCAACGTGTTTTTTAATTTGTTTATTGGTTCTGTCTATGGCCCTGAAGCAATTTACAAGCACAGCTGAAATACAAACAATTCTTTGTAACACAATTGTAATCATTTAATTCCCAGCCCCAAATTCTCAATTCCATTCCTCCTTTACATCCTCGTTACCCATTAATAGTTTCAAAGGCAGAGGTAATATCCATTAATGCCAAAAGAAAGGCTTCCCCTCTGTCTAATTTCTGACAAATCATGTGAAGTGTGGATATCAAAGGGGCCGTGGTACTATGGTCCATAAAGAAAAGGATCTAAATTCAAATGGTCATCTAAAAAATCTTGAACAAAAATCAACTTATTAATTGTTTTTTTTTTTATAGGAAATTTTTGAAGTGGGATAATAACAACAACTTGATTCATTAGAATCTAACCATGGATTTTTTAGCACTGGACAGACAGCGGCTTTTAGGAAGGAGAAAACTTTTGCCTTAAAAAGATAATAGCAAAAGTAGCTCGAAAGTCCCCTAGAGAGTCTTTAAGGATTTTAATTTGGGGTGTATTCGTGAGCATGCATTTAGTCCCTTTGGCGCCTAGAAATTTTAGGTGTAAGCAAATCACTTATAATCGCATATATCTACAAATTATTGTGCGTAAAATTGATTTGTGCACACACAAAACTCCTAATGCATATACAAGGCACTCATTTAAAACCAATATGTGAAAGACACACAAAGATCAGGAAATATTTGGGAAATCCTAAAATGAACCAAACATTTGTTTGGCTGTACATATCCCTAGCTTTAACCATGATGTTGGCCTTGGGTCTAATACACTTGAGAAATTTATCATCTACATTAATAGGTCTTAAAATCTTAGTTTTGGTAACTGAAGAAGAAAAATTCCATAGCACAGCTGCATGCTCATCAGAGATTCTGGATTAACAGGAACCTGTATACAAAGTGAAATAAGCATAATAGCAACACTTGACAATCAACATTACGTTTGAAGACATCAGCAGGGAATTCAGATAATAACTTGCCTACTATTGAAAATAATTGATAAGTCTGGTTAATTGTCGAGTGAATCTTTGGAGAAAAATAACTTTTCGCTCTTTCAAGGACAAAGGACCGGGGCTGAATCATGCTACCATTTCCTGAACGCCATGCTATAGACATGATATGTAAAGTAAACTCAGAAGGCGCTTTACGCGGTCTAGGTCTCAATTCTAATGTTTCCGTTTTATAACGGGGCGCCATGGTAGGTGCCTACTTGTCTTTATAAAATACTAGTGTATATGGCAGAGAGCACACCTTAAACGTAAGCATGGTCACTTACACCTTTTTGCCAGCAAATATAAATATTTACGCATACTTTATAAAATAGCTTTTATCTACGTGTATATGTGCATAATCTATGCATGTATGTGTGAACTCTGCCTGTGGTATGCCCAAACCACACCGCTTGCTACACCTGCCGCCAAAGTGTTTTCCCTCATCCCAAATCATGTACTTTTCTGCCAGTAGGAATTTTATAAGCATCATTAATATACATAAACTGTCACATCCGCGCGTTAAGGACTTAACTGCAAGAACAACTCTGGCTGGAGAGAGTAATAAGTCCATTGTCTGCCTTTTTTTCTTTCACCAGCCATCTAAACTTATTAAAAGTGGCTATGTTTCTGTTTATGGAGGACTCGGAAAAGCAATGGCAGTTGCCCCTTTGGATCAGCTACAGCAGAGGGCTGGTATTACTGGGAGGGAACTGGCTATAAACACTGCTAATTGATATATTGTATGTTCTTTGTCCATACAGTAGAAGGCAATGTGCTGTTAGTAAATATCAGGAAATTTTCAGTGCTGAATGGGGAATGTTTCACAAAGAAGTGGCACACATGAAGGTAAAAGTAATGATCATAGTAACTCTGTTATTCTATCCCCTTTACCCCTTCTGATCCAATGTCTTGGCTGCAGCCCCTACTTGTATGTTGACGACATTCAAATTCTTTTTACCACTCACCCACCAGACTTTGATGTATCTATCCTTTAATCCTGCTTGGACTCCATTGTCATTGGTTCCAGGACCATCCCTTTTCTCTGAATGCTACTAAGTACGAATCCATGTTTTCCCCCTTAAATTTTCTTGCCCTTTATCACACCCTCACTCAGTTCTTCTACTTTTGTATTTCACAACACCGGTAAGACACTGGGTTTCATTCTTGATTCTTCTCTTTCCTTTAAGGACCAAATTAATGCTGCCTTTAAAGGGCTTGCTTACTAAACCGTGGTAGGTGTTTGTGCAGTTACCGCGCATCATATGTAAACGTCCAGTGCAGTAGCTGTGAAAACTGTCTAGCTCCAGCCCTGCAGATACCACAGCAGACTTGCACGTCCCGCAGTGACTGCAATCCCTGCATTGGCAGATACTGTGGGACCTCCCATGCTGCCTGCCGATGCAGAGATCATGAAATCCAGGAGAAGAGCAAAGGTAAGACGGAGTAAGTTGTTTCTCTGTGCTCTCCTAGGCAGCAGCATGCTTTCAATCCCCCCTTTCAAGAAGGGGTGCGGGTGCTTTGGATCTACTGATATGGGGCACCAGCAGTCCATAATGGCCTGTCCATTCAGCACCTCCCTCCCCCCCGACAGCATATTTATGCTATGGGGCAGTACCTTGAGACCGGCACCATTTTTGTTAGTGCTAGAGAAGGGGCATGAGCAGTCCTCTAAGCTCCCTGTCCCCTTTTCAAGTGTGAAATGAAATGCCACTGGTGTCGCACTGTTGCCCCTTAGCATGAAGACGCCAATGGCATCTTCTTGCTAGGGGGCAGCACTGTGAGATTAGCACCATTTTACTTAGCACCAAGGAAGGAAGCAGGAGCAGGGAGATCTGTTTCTGCCTCCTGCCCACTGGACCAATAGGTCTGGATTTGAAGCAGTGTGGTATAGGACTGGTATCCTGTGGCCTGCTCTGAACTAAAAGCCTGAACCAAACAAAATTAATTCCTGCTACAAACCTCTGCTGTGTACTAAGCCTCAGACCTGCTGACCAAGCAACTGTCTGCCAAGTGTTTGTAGGTGTGCATACAGAAGACTATATGCATACAGTCATGCTATATGCAAGAGAAACTGCTCCTTGGGCCTTTCTCTGTCACAGACTGTTATATATTTATTTATTTAATTAATGAATCAGTTTTATTTTTATACCGCCTTATCCTGGAATCAAGGCAGTTTTCAATAAACTTTAAACTTGACCAGGATATATTTAAGTTGTCTTAGAATATTTAACAGGGTAGTAACTTGTGTATTTACATATTTACAACATAGGTTCTGTCCATTTGCATCTGAACAGGGTCATCATAGCCATTCAATTGTTTCAGAGTCTTTGGGAGCCGATGTGGTTGTCGGGCTATGTGATGCGTCCATGATGTTTTGTGAACAGAAAGGTCTTGAACTTTTTCCAGAAGTCCTTGATATCTTCCGTGGAATGGATTTCTTCAGGGTGTTCCATAGTTGTGGTGCGGCTAGTGATAGTGGCCTTTTGGATGTTGATTGTCTGCTTTTCCAGTAGTCTGATGGAACATTGATCATGTGTCTGTTGTTGCTCCTTCTAGGGCGGGTACTGTTTTCTCTTGTGATTACGGTTTCTAATATGTCTGCTGAGGAGATGTGGATGACTTTAAAGATGTTTAGTATTGTTTTGAACTTGGCACGTGCTTGAATTGGTAGCCAGTGTACCTGGCATAATACCGGTGTAATGTGATCTTACTGGTTACGCTGATGATTCATGCTGTTGTGTTCTGAACCATCTGTAGTGGGAGTGTGTCTTCCTTTGGGAGTCCTTGGTAGAGTGAGTTGCTGTAGTCCAGTATTGGTGTGTTGACTCAGGGTGAACCTCTGGATAGTTGCCTTAAATTGTGTTTGGTCTTCAGTCAGGCAGCTCATTGTTGACAGACTGGCACCTGTAGCTGCTGTTATTCTATCGATCCATCTCATTGCTGGCCTTCCTCTTTTGCATTGACCTTCTATCTTGCCAAGCATGATATCTTTCACCAATGATCTCTCTCTTCGCAAGATGCATCCATAGTATGAAAGTTGAAGTCTTGTCATCTGAGCTTCTAAAGAAAGCTTAGGTTTGATCTCTTCTAGTACTGACGGGTTTGTTCTTCGGGCAGTCCATGGTATACACAGTATTTGCTGCTAGCACCATAATTCAAAGGCATCAATTTTCTTCCTGTCTATCTTTTTCACTGTCCAACTTTCGCATCCATATGATGTTATTGAAAATACCATGGCTTGAACGAGTCAAATCTTTGGATGGAGAGAGACATCTCTGCTCTTGAGATTCTTGTTTAGGTCCTAAATAGCCATTCTGCCAAGAGCAATGCATGGTCGGAATTCTTGACTGCTTGTTGCTTCTTTATTGATAGTTGATCCAACAAAGGTTAAAGTTGTCCAAGATTTCAATTTCTTCTCCTTCAACGATGAACTTATTGATTTTGTCAGTTGTCATGATCTTTGTCTTCTTTACATTAAGGTGCAGGCCCATTTTAAGACTATGTTCCTTGATCGGGAGAAGCAAATGTTTCAGATCATCTTCACTTTCAGCCAGTAATGTGGGATCATTAGCATAGTGAAGGTTGTTGATGAGTCTTCCACCAATCTTCACACCTCTGTCTTCATACAATCCTGCTTCTCTGATGATTTATTCTGCATATAAATTAAAGAGGTAGGGGGAAAGTATGCAGCCTTGTCAAACACCTTTGCTTATTTTAAACCATTCTGTTCCATTCGAACTATTGCTTCTTGATCAATGTACAGATTATGTAAGAGAACGATAAGGTGTTCTGGTATATCCATGCTTCTTAATGTGGCCCAGAGTTTCTCATGGTTTACACAGTCAAAAGCTTTGCTGTAGTCAATAAAGCACAAATAGATATCCTTTTGGTATTCTTTAGTCTTTTCAAGGATCCATCTCACATCCGTGATGATGTCTCTCGTTCCTTGCCCTTTCCTGAACCCTGATTGCACTTCAGGTAGTTCTTGTTCCAGGTATGGTTGTAGTCTCTGTTGAATTATCTTCAGTAGAATCTTGCTGGCATGTGGGATCGGAGAGACTGTGCGATAATGTCAAGTCAGTTGGATCACCTTTATTTAGTATTGGTATAAACATAGATCTTTTCCAGTCACTTGGCCATGATGTTTTCTTCCAAATTTCCTGGCAGAGCCTTGTAAGTATCGTACATGCAGAGGCCACTGAAGTGAGTGCCCAGCTGAGCTTGGAGGCATCCGTTGTCAACAGCTGTTGGTGCAGGGGTGCTTGAAAGGGCAGGCCTGCCAGAAGATGCACTGACTGCTGCCACCATGGGAGGGAAGCGAGCAGTGGTGGAGTTATGTACACCCAGTCAGATAGACAGCTTTACGCCTAATGCCACTGAGTGCAAAGGGTCCATTGCACCTGCCACATATGCAAATGGAGTGACATGGACAATGGAAGCCATGTAGCTGAGGAGGTGAAGCATCTGGCGAGCGGACACCATCGAGCAGCACTGAACCCAGTGCACCAGAGTGATGAGCCATGGGCCCAGTCAGTCAGGAGAAATGCTATGGCCACTGAAGGATTAAGGAGAATCCCAATGAACTTGAGGCACTGAACAGGTTGCAGGTGGGACTTTGGGTAGTTGATCACAAAACCCAGCTGCTCCAAGACCTGGATGGTATGCTGTGAGGCCTTATAAAACTTGTCTGGAGAGCCACTTCCCACCAACCAGTCGTACAGTTAAGGGAAGATGAAAATCCCCTACCTGCAGAAAAGAGCAGTCACGATCTCCAGGCACTTTGTGAACACTCTGAGAGTGGACGCGAGTATGAAGGTAAGAACCCTATACTAATAGTGCTTGCCACTGAGGATGAAGTGGAGATATTACCGGTGCAGGGGGTGAATGAGGATGTGGATAGGCATCTTTCAGATCCAAGGAGCACAGCCAATCTCCCTGCTGGAGGTAGGGCAGCAACGTTCCAAGGGATACCATCTTGAACGTCTCTCTGACTAGGAAGTGGTTGAGATTGCGAAGATCCAGAATGGGTCTAAAGCTGCCCATCTTTTTGGGCACTAGGAAGTATTGGTGGAATCAGTTCCACCGCCACGGCTTCCAAAAAGTTGGCCACTTACAATTGGAGAAGTTTACAATGCTGAGGATCCAGAGGGTATTCCCCTAGAAAGAATGAAGGAGGGGTCTGCTGTAAGTGCAGGAGGTAATCCTCCTTCACCATTTGCAATGCCCATGTGTCAGTGGTGATGCTCAACCAATGGTGGGCAAAGAACTGGAGACACCCCCGATGTGCTGCGAAACTGGGCCTGAAAGCAGAGGAAAGGCCATGGTCCGGGAGTCAAAAGCTCCCCCAGACTGTGGCTGAGGTGCTGGTTGAGGCTTCAGAGCTTTAGGCCTATGTTGCTGTCTTTGGCCTTGTCCCTTGGCCCGCTGCCCCTGTGGGGGTTGCCTGGTAAGAGTGATATGGGGGATAGAAACCATAGGCCATCTTCTTCTTTGGATAGAAGGACATTTTCGCCAAAGTATTCTGTTAGGAAGGGTCAGCAGTCTTCCTGGAAAGCCTAGTCATGGTGAGTTGTTCAGTCTCCATCATGGGTTTGCTGAAGAAATTCTCTTCTCACTACGGAACATCAGCCAATCTGTCCTGGACCCATTGATCCAGGTCCGAGGACTGTAGCCATGCCAGGCAGAATCAATGCCCACTGTAGCCACTCTGGCCATGGACTCGAAGCAGTCATAGGCTGCCCGAATCACAAATTTGGAGCATTCCTTGGTTTAACTGACCAGGCTCCAGAAGTGCTCGAGATGGTCACCAGAAAGTCCAGCTGAGAATCCGGCAAGTTCCCCTGCCAGGTCTCTCAAGTACATGCCCATGTACAGCTGGTATGCCTGTATACGGACCATGAGCATCGAGCCCTGGTAACACTTTCTGCCAAAGCCATCCATGGTGCGGGCCTGCCAACCTCAGAGCACTGAAGAGTGCGTCTTAGTGCTCTTGATGCAGCACATTGTGGACTCCACCACCATGGAGTTATGAGGCAGTTATGTTTTCTCAAAGCCTGGGCTTTTACAGACTCAGTACATGAAATCAAGTTATCTGCTCACAGTGGGCACCGTAAGCAGCGTCTCCCACATCCTCAGAAGGAGTCACTCTAGAATGGGATGGCCTCCTTTGGCGGGGTGGTATAGTGAAGGATCTCGAGCTCCTCTGCTCAAGGCTTCTCTTCTAGCCCAGGGAAAAAAGACAAGGCCTTCCCCATATCCCTTACAATTTCCAGAAAGGGAGGCAGTATTCTCAGCAGGGGATCTCTGATGCTCTGGAGGAGGTGAGGGATCCAAGAGCACATCCTGGTGCCTCACAGTCTCCAGAGACTCATCCTCAGTTTCCCAGTCCTTGGTTCCCAATGTTCAGAACTGGAGGCACTGAAGGAGATGGACTGCACCATGATCAGAAGCAATCTCAAGATCCTGAGGAAACTTCAAAGGATTCCAGGATCGGTTGCACTTCAGCTGGTGAGGCCTCTGCTGTGGACAGGGCTATCACTGTTGCCAAGGAACTGGAATGACCTGGTCCTGTGGAGGGTGTTGTATCATAAAGGCAGCAAGGCTGCGCTCGAGAACAAACATCTGCTCTGCAAGGAAGGTGGGCTCCACAGCCGCCAGTGCTAGCACAGACAAAGTCAAGGTCGGTTCCCTTGGCAGAGACTCCATGAGGGTTATAGCCTCGAGAGCCCTGCACCAAGCCTCTGAGTTCTCCAGAGGCAACTCTTCTCGCCAGCACAGCTTGGAGGGCTGCTCCTGGCTTTAACCCTCAGTCGCGTCGAGGCTCCGATGCCAATGCCCAGGAGTTTTACCTCTGGAGTCAGCATTGCCCCTACACACTGACTCGGATGGAGTCCATTCCTTTTGGAGGTGCTCCTCATCGAAGGAGAGCTACCAGTCCGATACCCCATGACCTTGAGGCTCGCAGGGTGCCTGGTCCCCTTTCAGAGCTGGTGCCTGAGACAGGGCCTTCGAAGGCGTCAAAGCCGAGATCGATGCCGGGGATGGTGTCGAGGCCTTGGAACTGAATGACTAGTCCCACTGCTTTCTCGGTTCTTGAGTCCCTTGCACATCATCTGCAAGCAGAGCAGGCAAGTCAAAGGCTCATGTTTGGCCTTGAGAAATTAAGTGCATGAACTGTGATGCTCAGTGATCGAGATGGTCCAACCACCAGACCAATGTTCCCTCTAATCTGCTGTAGGCTGTGTGCGCATAAAATACCAGCTGTGTGCAGCTTTTGAAGGAAAGTTAAATTTTTGTGCGCCACATAACGACACTTGGAGTTATATACTTTAAAATTTGACTACATGTCAGAATACAGTATGTACACCACATTGATTTTAATCAAATTAAATGAAAATAGACGATTACTAAAACAAATAAGATGGGAGAGTTAGAATATATAGCACTAAATGAGAGGTTAGATATGATTGGAATATCAGAGACATGGTGGAAGGAGGACAACCAGTGGGACACTGTGATACCTGGGTACAAACTATATCGTAATGATAGAGCTGATCAAATTGGTGGAGGGGTTGCTCTCTATGTTAGAGAGGGCATTGAGTCAGAAAGGATTAAAGTTTTGCAGGAAACAACATCTGCTGTAGAATCTATATGGATTGAAATTCCATGTAAAAGGGGGAAGGCAATGGCAGTGGGAGTGTACTATCGAGCACCTGGCCAGAATGACCAAATGGATGATGAAATGCTCAAAGAAATCAAGGAAGCTAACAAACATTACAGCACAGTAATAATAATGGGTGATTTCAACTACCCCGGTATCGACTGGGTCAGTGTCACGTCAGGACATACTAGGGAGACAAAGTTCCTAGATGAAATAAATGACTGCTTTTTGGAGCAGCTGGTTCATGAACCGACCAGAGGGGAAGCCATATTAGACCTAATCCTTAGTGGAACACCAGATCTAGTGCAAGAGATAAGGTTGTTGGGGCTACTTGGCAATAGTGATCACAGCATGATTGCCTTCGATTTAATTAGTGGAGGAGGGATAGTAAGGAAATCCACAGTACTACCTTTTAACTTTCGAAAGGGAGACTATGATAAAATGAGGAAAACAGTTTAAAAAAAACTTACAGGAGCAGTTGCAAAGGTTAAAGACGTACATAAGGCTTGGCTGTTGTTGAAAAATACTATCTTGGAAGCCCAGACCAGCTGTATTCCACGCTTTAAGAAAAGTGGAAGGAAGTCCAAAAAACTGCCAGCATGGTTTAAAGGTGAGGTCAGAGAGGCTGTTGTTGCCAAAAAAGCATCTTTCAGGAAATGGAAAAAAGAACCAAACGACGAAACCTGGAAACAGCACAAGCACCGGCAAGTCAAATGCAAGGCATTGATAAGGCAGGCAAAGGGAGAATTTGAGAAGAAGCTTGCTGCGGAAGCAAAAACGCGAAGTAAAGACCTTTTCAAGTACATTCGTAGCAAAAAACCTGTGAGAGAGTCAGTTGGTCCATTAGATGATAAAGGGGTTAAAGAAGCACTAAGAGGCGACAGGGCGATAGCGGAGAGACTGAATGAATTCTTTGCTTCAGTCTTTACTGAGGAAGATGTAGGGATGTTACCCATGACTGAAGTGGTATTTAAAGGTGCAGACGAATTGAAGGAAATATCAATACATCGGGAAGATGTATTACAACTATTAGATAAGCTGAAGAGTAGCAAATCACCTGGGCCGGATGGTATACATCCAAGGGTGTTGAAAGAACTGAAATACAAGATTGCAGACCTGCTATTAGTAATCTGTGAACTATCATTAAAATCATCTCTGATACCTGAAGATTGGAGGATCGCCAATGTAACACCAATTTTTAAAAAGGGTTCCAGGGGTGATCCAGGAAACTACAGACCAGTGAGCCTGACATCAGTACCGTGAAAAATGGTAGAAACCATCATAAAGAATAAAATTACTCAGCATGTAGATAGTCATGACCTAATGGGAGACAGCCAACATGGCTTTAGACAAGGAAGATCTTGTCTTACTAATCTGTTATGTTTTTGTGAAGGAGTGAATAATCAGGTGGACAAAGGTGAGTTGGTTGATATTGTGTATCTGGACTTTCAGAAAGCCTTTGACAAGGTCCCTCATGAGAGACTTTGTGCAAAACTAAAGAGTCATGGGATAGGAGGCAGTGTACTATTGTGGATCAGGAACTGGTTAAAAGATAGAAAGCAGAGGGTAGGGCTAAATGGCCAATTTTCCCAATGGAGAAAGGTGAATAGTGGTGTACCCCAGGGATCTGTGCTGGGTCCGCTGCTTTTTGACATATTCATAAATGACCTGGAAAGTGGAATAACGAGTGAGGTTATCAAATTTGCAGATGACACAAAACTATTTAAAGTTGTTAAAACCCAAGAGGATTGTGGAAAATTGCAAGAGGATCCTGATAATTTGGAAGACTGGGCATCAAAATGGCAGATGAAATTTAATGTGGACAAGTGCAAGGTTATGCACCTAGGGAAGAACAACCCAAACTATGGTTACACGATGCAAGGTTCCACATTAGGAACCACCACCCAGGAAAAAGATTTAGGCGTCATTGTGGATACCATGTTAAAACCCTCGGCCCAGTGTGCAGCAGCGGCCAAGAGAGCAAATAGAATGCTAGGTATGATAAGGAAAGGAATGGAAAATAAAACAAAAGATATTATAATGCCTCTATATCGTTCCATGGTGAGACCGCACCTTGAATATTGTGTGCAATTCTGGTCGCCATATCTTAAAAAGGATATAGCGATTTTAGAAAAGGTTCAGAGAAGAGCCACCAAAATGGTAAATGGGATGGAAGGATACTCCTATGAAGAAAGGCTAAAAAGGTTAGGGCTCTTTAACCTGGAAAAGAGACGGCTGAGGGGAGATATGATAGAAGTCTATAAATTAATGAAAGGAGTGGAACAGGTAAACGTAGATCGATTGTTTACCTTATCAGAATATAGAAAGACTAGGGGACATGCAATGAAGCTACAGGGTAAACTATTTAAGACTAATAAAAGAAAATATTTTTTCACTCAACATGTAATCAAACTCTGGAATTTGTTACCGGAGGATGTAGTAAAGGCTGTTAGTGTAGCTGGGTTTAAAAAAGGTTTGGACAAGTTCCTGGAGGAAAGGTCCATAAACCATTATTAAGAAGGGACCCAGGATATCAATGCTTGAACCAATACAAGCATTGTGGAACCTGTGTCCCTTGGGGAAACTGCTAGGTACTTGTGACCTGGATTGGCCACTGTTGGAAACAGAATACTGGGCTTGATGGACCTTGGTCTGACCCAGTATGGCATATCTTATGTTCTTATGTACTAAATGAAGTGGGAAATTTCTAGAAATTACAATCATAACTTTTAAATTTTAAGACGTCTGTGTTTTCTATCAGAATCAGAGCTGTAATTTTTGTGCGCTCTGTTGTAAAGTATGTGCGCTCGCTCGGCAAGGTGTGTGCGCGCGCACGCGCGCACAACTTAGAGGGAAGAGTGCACCAGGCCACTTTTTAAAGCCGCTGGTGGGGCTGGGAAGATGGCTTCCGCCAAGTCAAAGGACTCCAATGTCCACACCAACCAGTGGGGCATGAGAAAAAAAAAACATGCAGTGAAAAAGAAAAGGGAAAAAAAGTCCTGATGAAAAAACATGCTGCTGAAGCACCAGCAGTCATCGGGAGTGATGATGGTGGGAAGGGAGATGTGAATCGAGAGAAATACTGTACCAGAACTGCAAAAGCTGACAATGAAAAAGGCCACTTATCTCCAGGAATCGAATGGATGTTCAAAGGGCTCCGCGGAATAAGAAAAGTCTGAGGTAAGATGGCTGCTTTGGGTGGGAATACTAGCACGCATGTGAGGAGGACACTCCAAAGGCATCCTTTGGAAGCTGGGACGTGTTCCTGTGAGGGCTCCATCAGTGACGTCACCCATATGTGAGGACTGATTCCTGCTTGGTCCCGGAGAACACTTTTTAATAAAGGTTTATGGACTTTTTCTGCAGGAACTTGTACAAACCTTTTTTAAAACCAGCTACACAAACAGCTTTTACTAGAACCTAGAGCAAAAAATTCCAGAACTTAATTATGCATTGAGTGAAATAATATTTTCTCCAATTAGTCTTCATTGTGTATCCCCTAGTCTTTCTACCTTTTGAAGGCATAAAAAACTGATTCCTGACTCCTCATTCCACTCCATTCGTTATTTTGTAGACCTCTATTCTATCTCTTCTCAGCCCTTATCTTACGCTTTTCTTCATAGCAGTATCTTTCCATCCCCATTTTGATCATCCTTCTATGTACCTTTTCTAATTCTGCTCTATCATTTTTTTTTAGATGTGGTGACCAGAACTGCATGCAATGCCCAAGGTGCAGTCACTCAAGAAGCAATAGAGAGGCATTATCATATCCTTTGTGTTATTCTCCATTCCTTTCCTTATGATTCCTAGCAGTCTGTCTGCTGTTGCACACTGAGCAGAGGATTTCAATGAATTATCCATAACGATGCCTAGAACCATTTCTTAGGTAGTGACTCCTAATATGGCACCTTACATCATATTGCTATAGTTTGAGTTGTTCTTCCCTAAATGCATAACTTTCCACTTGTCCACATTTAATTTCATCTGCATTTGGATGCCCATTCTCCCACTTTCTCAAAGTCATCTTGCAATTTTTCACAATCCTCTTGTGATTTAATAACTTCATATTATTTGTGTCTTCTGCAAATTTGATCAACTCACTCGTTGTTCCAATTTCTAGGAATATATGTTAACCCTTTCCACTTGGCTGTCCCACCCCATGGGACATTTACATTTTCTGATTCCAATCATCTGTCCCACCCTGACAGATGAATAATATGCTAGTTTATGTTTTGAATGTATTAAGTAAAATACAACATGACTGGTTGTTGCATAATGTGTATGTCATATTGGTTATAATTTGGCCAGTTTTTTGTTAAGATTTATTCCAATCTGGCATGAATAGCGTAGAAAATGTATCCAAGTGGAAAGGGTTAAAAAGCAGTGGGCCCAATACAGATGCCTTGGGTACTCCACTATTCACCTTTCTCCATTGAGAAAATTGACCATGGCCCTACTCTCTGTTTTTAATCTTTTAACCAGTTCCCAATCCACAAGAGTACACTGCCTTTTATCACATGAATTTTTAATTTCCTCAAGAGTTTCTCAAGGGACCTTGTCAAAGATTGGTAAGGCAAGACTTTCTTTGGCTAAATCCACGTCGGCTCATGATTATCTTTATGATCAGTAGTTTTGTTCTTTACAATGGTTTCTACCATTTTGCCTGACTCTGACACCTGGCTCAGTGGTCTATAGTTTCACAGATCACTCCTGGAAACCTCATTAATAACTGGCGTTATGTTGGCCACTCTCTAATCTTCAGGTACAATAGATGGTTTTAATGATAATTTACTGTACACATTTCTAATAGTAGATCCGTATTTTCATTTTTGAGTTCTTTCAGCACCCTGATCCAGGTGATTTGCTACTCTTTAGTTTTTCAAATTCCCCTATTACATCTTCCAGGTTCACAGAGACTTGTTTCAATTCCTATAATTCATCACCTTTAAATGTCATTTCTTGCTAATGGTGTTTAAGGCTCTTCGTGGAATGCTTGGCGATTGTTTGGTTTTCTTATTGCAGGGCTATAATTCAGGGCATCCAAAAAGGTCCTGAGAATGGAGAAGGAAGCAGGATACTCATATGAGGGCTTTTCTTATATCTGCTACAACTTTATAGAATCAATTACCAGATTGCAAACAAGCTATATCTAATTTAATGGAGTTTCATAATAGGCTAAAACATGTGTTCTCAAGCCTAATGCTAATTTATTTTAAATTGTTTTAAGTTTTATGTGAATTTTATTTTATGTAATGGCTGTGTTCTATTGCACATTTATCATATATAATTACTGTTTATGTTTAATTGTACCCGCCTTGAACCATGGTAATTTAGTGGAATGTAAGAACTTTTAAAAAAACAAATAAATTAAAGATTATAGTGACCAATGCAATGACCATACTGAGGACTGTTCTTATGATCTTGTAGGTATTTTCCACACACCCAAGCTTAAGGATGTCTCAGTCGGAAGACAAGTCAACTCCCCCAAAAATGCACTTCAGCTCTGAGGCAGCAGAATGAGAAATAAAAATCCATTGGGCTGCCTACAGGGAGTGTTCCAGCCTCAGAGACAAGTAGCAAAAGTTGATAAGAAAAAATGCTTCAACTATGAGTAGTACAATGTCTATAATGTTTTTTTGACATTAGAAGATTGCTGCATATAGTGTGATATGTAATTTCCTATTTGGAGCATCACATGATGCAATGTTAGCGTGATGAGGTGCTTCTCCAACTACCTCCAAATGCCCTCCCCCCCTCATAAAACGTATTTTGCAATTTTCAGATATAATGGATTACGGTGTATTTTATTTAATATATCGCCTTTAGTAGCATAGCAAGGCAGTGTACAATCAAAATGATAAAAAAGGAAAAGAACTACAAATATTGAGATAGGAAAGTAAAGAGAGAACAAAGAAACACATAGACATGAACCCCAATTCCCTAAGGGGCATGTCCGGGCCATCCGGACAATCCCAAGCAGGATGGGCCCATTAGGACCTGATTCTGGGAGCAAAACATTCCCGTCGCAGTCAGAATTGGGGCCAAGGATGGCCCGGAGTGCCCCTTCTGTTGCTGTGGGGATGTCCTCCCCATGGCATCACATGTGTGGTGCACCCCAGGACCCCGATTCCTCACTACCTGTGCCCAAGGTGGGGCAGCAAGTGCCCCGACTGGGCGGCGGGGATCCACATGCATCATGATCAGACTCGAGGGGGGGGGGCTGGTGGGTGGAATTGTGGGATGGCCTGTTCTTATTCCATCTCTAAGTTGGAATAAGCAGGCCATCCCCCGTGGCCCCTGGATGAACAGGGCCAACAATAGAATTGGCCCTGTATGTCCAGGGGTCAAGCCTGCCCACGCCCCGCCCACACCACACCCCCATCCGCCATTGCATGTACAGTGGCTCTGTGCGTGCAGTGGAGAGACAAGCAGAAAACAAGCAAGGGGAATAGTGGAGTAGCACATCACTGCGAGACGTGCAGCCCCGATATTCTCGTTACAGAATCGGGACCATAATAAACAAATACCCAATCATAAATTCTGCCTTACATTTTAAGGCTATATTTAGTCAGATGTTAGCTCTAGGATATATCTGAGTTCTACCATTATATGCTGAAGGGCCATACTGAATAGAGGAGTTTGCAGCTGCACCTTGAACCCTCCTTTAAGGTTTTCAGAACTAAGCTGAAGAGCCAGTGCAACAGATTGGCCTGTACTTTCTAGTCTCGCTTGGGAGACAGAGGGAATATGCAATCTGTTTACACGAATAGCCCGCAGTGTTCTAGCTGGAATATGCAAGGCTATATGACAGGTGAGATAGGTAGTTATATCGAAGTATAAAGCCTTATGTGTCAGTCCTAGAACCTTATACTGAATCTGGAGTGGAGGAGTAGCCTAGTGGTTAGAGCAACCACTTAGTACCTAGAAGATCAAGGGTTCAATTCCCACTGGCACTCCTTGTGACCTTGGGCAAGTCACTTTACTCTCCATTGCCTCAGAAAAATCCAAGTTATCAATGTCCCTGTTTAATGTACCAAGTTGAAGTTACAATGTAAACTGCTTTGATTGAAATGATAAAGTGGTATAAAAAAACCTTTAAAATAAATATGTGATAGGTAGCCAATGTTGTTGAAAAAGCAATGGGGTTATGTGATCAAATTTGGAAACATGACTCAAAATTTAAACTGTTGCCTTCTGAACAGTTTGTAATCATTTAAGGGATGCTACTGGAAGACCAGCATATATTACATCACAATAATCCGTATATCAAGAAAGGGGTGCAATGCTATAAATTGAGAGAGAGCAAAAGACGAGCTCTTACAAACGGCATTGATTGGTTTTTCAAACTAAAGATTGACATCTAAATACACACCCAGATACTTTAAGAAAAGTTGCAGCTCACTGGGGAATTATGAAAAGTAGTGGCAAAATTTGGAATCATGGATTCTCCCACAAGCCAAACTGCTGATGTTTTGGCAATGTTGAGTTTGAGATAATTCTGATCCAACCAGAGTGCGATGTTTTGAAGACAGTGGGTCAATTCTGACAAGTCAGGGGCTAATGAATCTGTATATACTAACATCAAGATATCGTCTATGAAGCAATAAGCACTTATCCCCATACTTTGAATTAGATGAGTTAAAAGAACTAGAAAAACATTAAACAAGTGAAGACAAAATTGAGCCTTACATATAATAGGATAAAGAAAAGATGTAAGCCAAGCAAGCACAGTACCATCAATACCTAACCCCTTCAGTCTAGACAAGAGAATTAGGTGGTCTGTTGTTGTTGTTAAGTGCCGTCGAGTCAGAGTCGACTCATGGCGACCCTCTGGATAGATATCCTAAATTGTGTTCGGTCTTCAGTCAGGTGGCTCATTGTTGACAGACTGGTACCCGTAGCTGCTGTTATTGTATCGATCCATCTCATTGCTGGCCTTCCTCTTTTGCGTTGACCTTCTATCTTGCCAAGCATAATGTCTTTCTCTAATGATCTCTCTCTTCGCATGATGTGTCCAAAGTATGAAAGTCAAAGTCTTGTCATCTGAGCTTCTAAAGAAAGCTTAGGTTTGATCTCCTCTAGTACCGACTGGTTTGTTCTTCGGGCAGTCCATGGTATACACAGTATTCGCTGCCAGCACCATAATTCAAAGGCATCAATTTTCTTCCTATCTGTCTTTTTCACTGTCCAGCTTTCACATCCATATGGTGTTACTGAAAATACCATGGCTTGAACAAGTTGAATCTTTGTATGGAGAGAAACATCTCTGCTCTTGAGAATCTTATCTAGGTCTTTCATAGCCATTCTGCCAAGAGCAATGCGTCTGATTTCTTGACCGCTTGTTGCTTCTTTATTGATAGTTGATACAAGTAGGTTAAAGTTAGGTGGTCTATTGTATCAAAATCTGAGGCTAGATCCAAAGAGACGACCAGTACTATGATCTACTTCATGGTGAACTTCACTAAGGATGTTAAATAGTTTCCATACTGTGGCCAGGTCCAAAGCTTGCCTGCCCAGGATGCAATGCATTAGATATCTCGACATGACCTAAGAGCTGCGTAAACACAATTTTCTCTGTTTGCTTGGACATAAAAGCAAGATGTGAAACATGCTGATAAGTAGAAGGTTCAATAACATCTGTCTTTGGCTGTTTTAGCAGCCTCTGTGCGATATCGGAGCCGCGGCCCCATTGAATTCAATAGGGCCGTGGTTCTTGTATCACACGGAGGCCGCTACCACTATTTATGGAGGAGTGGCCTAGTAGTTGGGGCAAGTTACCTAAGGCTGGAGGGCCAGGGGTTCAAATCCTGCTAGAGGACAGCAACCTTGGGCTGGAAGGACTGGGGCTTGTAGTCCCACAAATGCTCCTTGTGGCTTTGAGCAAGCCACTTAACCCTCTGTTGCCTCAGGTACAAAAACAGATTGTGAGCCCTTCAGGGACAAGGGAAATATATATACAGTACCTGAATGTGCACCACTTTGACTTGTAGAAAAGCAGTATATAAGCCTAGTTAAATAAACAGTACCTGAAGACTTTGTACCTGCCAGCACAGTTTTAAGAATCACTTTCTTTAAGGGTAATTTTATAAGTCACAACCAGATTGACACATGCTTTTATGTGCATATTTCATGCTTATTCTAAAAAGTCAAGTATGTGCATAAAATTTATTTATCATAATAAATAAATTTTATGCACATACTTGACTTTTTAGAATAAGCATGAAATATGCACAAAGTCAAGTATGCGCATAAAATATACATCACACTATTTCAAAATCAGCGTGGTTTACATAGAACAGGAACAATAAAAACGTTTTACGCTGAACAGACATTAAACAGGAACATTAGATAATTAACATTGAACAGGGTTGTCAACTTGGGTAGTAAGAGGAGGAACTAAATTACAAGTTGGTAAATGGTTCCTAAGAGGTTAGCATAGGGGAAGTTGTATCAGTGGGGTCGACAGGCATTGCCTCTAGCATATCTATATTATGTGGCCATAGAATAGTTGGAACAAATGAGTCTTTATGGATTTCCTACAGGTTAAAAGATCAGAGATGGCTCGGATCAGTGCAAGGAGGGTGTTCCACAGGGTCGGTGCATATAATGAGAAGGCTCAGTTCTTGGTGGCTTGGGTGTTCATCCTTATTGCTGAAGGCGTGGTTGGTGTGTTTGCCATGCTAAAGGACTAAAATCTGTAACACAGAATGGAAATTATTACTAGATAGATGAGGTTTTAGTCTCTAGAGAAGATGCAATTTATAATAAGCAGTTTTAAGCAATCTTTGTATATAGTCTTGCAGATATAATTGTTTATCTAACCATACCCCAAGATCTCTCACGACATAGCTAAGCACAAAAGATAAAGAATCTGTCACAGAATTCAAACTTGAAGGATTTGAAAATCCGAAGAGAAGTACAAAATTTCCATCTTGCTTCATGTTCAATTTCAACCTATTCTGAAACATCCATGACTCAATTGAATTAAGGCAAAATTCCACATACTTTAAAGAATCATCTAATGAAGCAGAAATAGGGATGACAAATTATATGTCATCGGCATACACTCGAAATTCAGCATCCAAACTTTCGAAAATGTTTTGAATTGGGGCGATATAGAGATTAAGCAGTATAGCCAACAGCGCAGAACCCTGTGGCACCCCTGTCTCAATACATTTTCAAAATAACACCTATCCAGATGATTGAACTTGAATAAATCTATCCTGCAAAAATGATGTGAACCAAGAAAGTATCTTACCTTGTATCCCCAACTCACAAAGCCTAGTTAGAAGTAAAGAGTGATCCACAGTGTCAAACGCGGCAGATACATCAAGCAATAGTAGTAGAAAAGATTTACCCACGATCAAAGCGATATTTGCATAAATGGTGGAATATATGCATTACTATAAGACAAGATCACTTATAGCATTATGCCTGGCGTAAATCCCTGCACCTACGTTTGTACAGAACTCACATAAATTATTGTATTTTATAACTTACGTGTTCAGTTCTGTGCTCTGCCCAAACTTCCCTGCTGTACAGACACAACACACATACTTTCAGAATAGCGACTGCGTCAAATATATTTATGTTTATTAATATAGGGCCAAATATTTACTGGTGGTGGCTAGCATGATTACAGCGGCCAGTCGTCACTGCTGAACACTAAATCACTAAATCCAGATAATTTTTTTTTAAATGATGGCAGATAAAGATCATATGGCCTATCTATTCTACCCTTCCATATCAAACACTATAGTCCCTTTTTTTCCTTTAGCGATCTTCTGTGTTTGTCCCATGCTTTCTTTCTTTATTTCCAAAGCTTTTGTATACCACCCTTTCCCAAGATCAAAGGTGGTTTACAAATAACGAACAATTTACATCAAACATTTTACATTAAACAAAGGTAGAGTTACATCAAGCAAAGGTGTGGAACAGTATTAACATTGATAGAATTATTTACATGGCAACTATTTACTAGTATTACATAGTTAATATAAAGTTTTGGAAATGTATGCGTAAAATATGGAATACTGAATTCAGATACTGTCCTCATCTCTACTACATGAACTGGGAGACTATTCCATGCATCTACCACTCTTTCCATAAAGAAATATTTCCGCATATTACTCCTGAGTCTATCCCCTTTCACCCTCATCCTATTTCCCCTCATTGCAGAGCTTTCTTTCAATTGATAGAGGCTTTCCTTCTGTGCATTTATGCCATGGAGATATTTTAACGTCTCTATCATATCTCCTGTCTCCCACCTTTCTTCCGAAGTATACATATTGGAATCTTTAAGTCTGTCCCCATATGCTTTAAGACAAAGCCAACTGACTGTTTAGGTAGCCACCCTCTGCACCAACTCCATCCTGTTTATATCCTTTTGAAGTTGTGGTCTCCAGAATTGCACACAAAACTTCAAATGAGGTCTCACCAGAAACTTAATTGGGGCACCATCAACTCCTTCCTGATGGCCATTCCTCTCCCTATGCACTCAAGCATCTTTCAGGCTTTTATCATCACCTTTTCTACCTGTTTAGCTACTTTAAGAACATCAGAAACAATCATGCCCAGGTCCTGCTCTTCTTTCATGGACAGAAGTACTTCATCCCTTATATTGTACTGCTTTCTTGGATTTTTGCAGCCCAAATGCATGATTCTGCAGTTTTTAGCATTAAATTTCAGCTGCCAGATTCTTCACCATTCTTCAAGCTTAGCTAGATCCCTCTTCATGTTTTCTACTCTTTCCTAACAAGGGCTCTACAGATCAACCAACAGTAAGGATTTGAGGGTTTATTTTATTATATTTGAGAGTTTATTTTATTATATTAAATTGCTAGCTCTCTGACTGGGAGCTCTTAAAAGGGTTTTTTGTATATTTTTAAAGCAAGGTTACTTTCTTTTGGTGCTTTAGTGGAACTTTCCTTGAGCACAGTAGGTTGCTGAACTCTAGTAACCTCCTCAGTTTTGGGAACTGCTAGCACCTAATCAGGAGTTAGTGGGCCTGATTACCTGAGAGCAGCTGAGGCCTGCATAAAAGGCTCCAGTGCCCTGCCCTGTTGAGGCTTTCCTAACAAGGGCTCTACAGATCAACCAACAGTAAGGATTTGAGGGTTTATTTTATTATATTAAATTGCTAGCTCTCTGACTGGGAGCTCTTAAAAGGGTTTTTTGTATATTTTTAAAGCAAGGTTACTTTCTTTTGGTGCTTTAGTGGAACTTTCCTTGAGCACAGTAGGTTGCTGAACTCTAGTAACCTCCTCAGTTTTGGGAACTGCTAGCATCTAATCAGGAGTTAGTTCCCTCCCTACCCACCCCTAGTGAGCAGTCTTGCTTTATAGGGCACCTCCCCATTTAATAAATCACAGAGAATTGGACCAGCACATTTTGAATATAATTAAAGAGATTTAACTGCTTTTTCTCTGAAAGGACAGCTGGGAAACTGGCTGGTACTTGGTAGATCTCTCTCTTTTGTTTTAATAGATACCTAAGCTCCATGAACAGAACAATGGCTGGGAAAAATTGTATCGCTAAAGCTGTTGCCCCCGTTACAGCTTCTGCCTCGGTCCAGACCTAGGTCCTAATGCCAGTTGAAGGACCGGTTCCATGTGCAGAGTGCCTGCATGCTGAAGCTCTGAGGAAACAAGTGGAGAAACTCAGAGAGGAGGTGGCGAGGCTGAGGAGCATTCAAGACAGTGAGAAGTTCATTGATGAGATGCTTCTTGCAGCAGCCAAGCTTTCCAGCACAGGAGAAGATGGGTGCCAACAGAATGTCGATGGTTGGAAACAAGTCACCAGGGCCTGCAAAATCACCAATACAAGTTCTCCAGCCCTTGAATTGAAGAACCATTATGCAGCCCTGGAAGTGGAGGAGGTGAAAGCATCCCTGGAAAGGGAAGAACCAGAGCTCAAGTACCCCAAAGTTGCAGAATCAGTGACCACAAGGAAACAAAGGGTAGTGGTGGTTGGAGACTCTCTTCTGAGGGGTACTGAGGTGTCCATCTGCCGACCAGACTTGATGTCCAGAGAGGTATGCTGTCTGCCTGGTGCCAAAATCCAAGATGTTATGGAGAGCTTGCCGAGACTCATCAAGCCCACTGACTATTACCCAATGTTGCTAATCCATGTTGGAACAAATGATACTGCCAGGTATATCTCAGAATGTATCAAAAGTGACTTCATGGCTCTGGGACAGAGGGTGAAGCAGTTAGGTGCACAGGTGGTGTTCTCTTCAATCCTCCCTGTTGAGGGTAAAGGCCAAGGCAGAGAGGCTCGCATCCTGGAGATGAATGCATGGCTGTGTGGATGGTGTCATCGAGAGCGTTTTGGTTTCCTAGACCATGGGATGCTGTTCCAAGGGTTGCAGAGCAGAGATGGCATCCATCTGGCCAAGAAAGGTCAACGCATCTTTGGTAGTAGACTGGCTAATCTACTGAAGAGGGCTTTAAACTAGATTCGTTGAGGATGGGTGAAGAAAGCCCCCAGGTAAGTTAAAGCCCCCAGGTAGGTGATACATTAAATACCTTTATGGAAATCGGTAACACGGGTAACATATGGAAAGTAGTGTGTATAAATGCCCGTAACATGGGAAATAAGATGCCTGATGTTGAAGCTTTGGTGGGTGTGGCTGACTTGGATTTAGTGGCAGTTACAGAAACATGGTTCACAGAAAACCATGATTGGGATGTAACTATACCTGGCTATACTTTATTCAGAAAGGACAGAGTAGGAAGAAGGGGAGGAGGAGTGGCACTATATGTAAAAACTACTATTAAAGCTTTGGAATTACAGAGCTTAAAAGGGAGAGAGGAGGCATTGTGGGTTAAACTAGAAAGAGGGAAAGAGAAATCTATTTGCATTGGTGTGATATACAGACCTCCCTCACAAGAGGAAGAGGTGGACCAAGAGTTAATTGAAGACATACGCAGCATTGCTAGGAAAGGGGAAGTGCTACTGATAGGAGATTTCAATATGCCAGATGTTGATTGGCACATTCCTGCTGCAGTATCATCTAGAAGTAAAGAGATCCTGGATTCTCTACAGGGAGAACTATTCAGGCAATTGGTAACAGACCCCACACGTGAAGGGGCCATACTGGACTTGGTGCTTACCAATGGTGAAAGTGATGTTGTAGTGGGAGATCATTTTGCATCCAGTGATCACCAGATGATGTGGTTCAGTATTAGGACTAGGGCTGTTAGACTCCATTCAAAGGTGAGCATCTTAGGCTTTAGGAAGACTAACTTTGCGAAGATGGGCCAGTACCTCAGGGAGTCGTTAGTGGGATGGGAACAGCTGGGGGATGTAGAAAAACAGTGGGAAAAACTGAAAGGGGATACTTTAAGGCAGGGGTGTCAAACTCAAATACACAGTGGGCCAAAATGTAAAACTTGAACAAAGTCGCGGGCCAGCATTGAACAAATGAACCTTTTAATATGGACCCAAACAAGATTTGCTTTAACATTGAATATGAAGCAACACTTATTACTATACAATTTATAACTTAATAGTTCAGATATGCAAAAACCAATTTCAAATAAAAAAAACCATCAATGACATTCATTTATTAAATAAGATTTAAATAATAATAAATAATAATTTTTAAAATAAAATAACAATAATAAAATTAATCAACCATTCAAGCCCATGTCTTGGAGTAGCAAGAAAAAGTGCATAAAGAAAACGTTAATTATTGCTCAGTTTGCTGCACACTGATCTAATCTGATGTGCCCAAGCCAGATACCTGGCATCTCTTCTTGGATGATAGTTCATCAATGTCTGGGCTCAGGCTTTGAGCTGAGGAAATCCTCAGTATCGAGCGAAGGTGTTCATCAGTCAGACGTCTCCTGTGAGATGTTTTGGTCATCTTCATCGAGGAGAAAAGTTGCTCACATAGATAAGTGCTGCCGAACATGGAGAGCATCTGAGCAGCTTGGGTGTGGAGCTGAGGCATTGTGTCAGGGATGAACTGTGGAAACTGGGCGGCGCCCACAGCATCATACTTTGACTTCAGCGTGTCATTACACTGGAGTTCAATTAGCTCCATTTGGAGGTTGGTTGGTGCGTTTTCCACATTAACTGCAAAGGGATTACTGAGCAGTTCAAACCTACATTTCTGGACATCAAAGTCGGCAAATCGCCGGCTAAACTCAGCGCCGAGTACACTGAGTTTTTCAGCAAACTGTGCGCATGGGAACAAGTTGGTAAAGAACTGCGTTTTCATGGTTTGGCAGCAGGGAAAATGGCCAAGGTTTCCTTGCAGCATCTGATTCTCCCACAGGCACAGTTTAGTTTTAAAAGCCCTCACTGCAGCGTACATGTCTGTGATGATGCGCCCCCGCCCCTGAAGCTGCAGGTTCAGCGCATCGAGATGGCTCGAGATGTCACACAGAAAGGCCAGCTCACACAGAAACCTTTTCTCCCGAAGCTCTCCTGTGTCCTTCCCTTTGCTTTCCAGAAACTGACATATTTCCTCATGCAGCTCAAAACATCTATTCAGTACTTTTCCTCGGCTTAACCATCTCACCTCTGTGTGATACGGCACGTCTGCGTATTCCGAACCACACTCCTCCAGAAAAGACTTAAACTGGCGGTGATTCAGACCTTTGGCTCTTATAAAGTTAACTACTTGTGTTACTGTGGTCATAACATGTTCCATCTTTAGGCTTTGCCACACAATGATTCCTGATGTATGATGCAGTGATAAACAGTTAGTTCACCTGCACAGTTCTCTTCCTGCATCTTCTCCCGGACCCTGCCCACCAGTCCACTTGTTTTACCGCACATCGCTGGCGCACCATCTGTCGTTAATCCCATGAGTTTATCCCACGGCAGCTTTATTTCAGTTACGCATTTGGAAACCTCCTCAAAAATTTCCTTTCCTGTGGTTGTGCCATGCATTGATTTGAATCCCAATAGCTCCTCCATAACACACATATTTGAGTCCACTCCACGGATGAAGACTGACAGCTGAGCAGTATCAGATGCGTCGCTGCTCTCATCCACAGCAAGGGAGAATGCAACAAAATCTTTTCCCTTTTCCAAAAGCTGGTCATACAGATTGGTGGCAAGATCACATGTGCGATCAGCTACTGTGTTTCTGCTCAGGCTCACGTTTGAAAAGGCTTGCTTTTTCTCTGGGCACACGATGTCACAAACTTTCAACATGCACTTTTTCACAAACTCTCCCTCATTAAAGGGCCGGGCTGATTTTGCGATCTCTGCTGCCACAATATAACTAGCCTTTACAGCAGCCTCACTTTGTGATGTGGCTTTTTTGAACATATTCTGTTGTGAAACCAAACTTCTTTTCATCTCCTCTACTTTCTGGCTCCTTTGAGTCATGTCCAGGTCCTTGTACTTGTCATGGTGTTTTGTTTCTTAGTGTCATCGAATGTTATACTCCTTAGTTATAGCCACGTTGACTCCACAAATCAGACAAACAGGTCTGTCTTTTACATATGTAAACAAATATTCTGTCTCCCACCTGTCCAGAAAGTTCCTGTTGTCTGCCTTTCTTTTTGCCATTTTTGGGAAGGGGTTCCACAGTGACAGTTGTAGCTTGAGATCGCTATGACTTCTGTCACACAGGAGAGGGCGTTTCTGGGACCTGTCCTGATTGACGCGCCAAAACAACAGCAAGGCATTATGGGATTTGTAGTATTAGCGATGAATGAATGCGCTGTATAATACCGGCGGGCTAGCTCTAGTAGTCATTTGGTATAGCCTCGCGGGCCAAATATAATTGCACTACGGGCCAAATTTGGCCCGCGGGCCAGAGTTTGACACCTATGCTTTAAGGGCAACCAACCTTTTTGTTAAAATGGTAAATAAAGGTAAAAGGAAAAGGAGACCGCTATGGTTTTCGAAAGAAGTAGCTGAAAAAGTGAAGAAAAAAGGGAGGCCTTCATAAAATACAAGAGATCACAGAGAGAGGAAGACAGGCATCTGTATTTGGAAAAACTTAGAGAAGCTAACAAAGTAGTCAAGAAGGCAAAGATTCAAAAGGAGGAGGAAATAGCCAATACAATAAAATGGGGGGATAAGACATTTTTCAGATATATTAGTGAGAAGAGGAAGGGCAAAAGTGGTATTGTCAGACTCAAGGGTACAGGGGAGGAATATGTAGAAGCTGATAAGGATAAAGCGGAATTGCTTAACAAATATTTTTGTTCTGTGTTCACAGTTGAAGAACCAGGAGCAGGACCTCAGAAAACACCCACAAATAGGAACAGAAGCGAGGGACATCTTGAACAATTTTCAGAAGACTGTGTTCGTGAGAAACTAGCTCAACTTAAAGTAGACAAAGCGATGGGACATGATGGGATACACCCTAGAATACTGAGTGAACTTGGGGACGTTCTAGCAGCTCCACTGACTGACCTTTTCAATGCCTAGTTGGAGTCGGGAGTGGTGCCAAAGGACTGGAGAGAGGCTCATGTGGTGCCTTTACACAAAAGCAGAAGTAAGGATGTGGTTGAAAACTACAGGCCGGTTAGTTTAACTTCGGTGGTGAGTAAATTATTGGAAACGCTGCTGAAAGAGAAAATAGTGAGGTTTCTGGAGTCCAGCGGATTACAGGATCCGAGGCAGCATGGATTCACCAGAGGCAGGTCTTGTCAGACAAATCTGATTGATTTCTTTGACTGGGTGACCAGGGAGTTGGACCGAGGGAGAGCCCTAGATGTGGTGTATTTAGATTTCAGTAAAGCCTTTGACACTGTTCCTCACAGGCGACATATAAACAAACTGAGCACCCTAGGGATGGACCCTAAAGTTTCTGCTTGGGTTAGATATTGGTTGGGTGGGAGGCAACAAAGAGTACATGTAAATGGAGCTCACTCTGAGGAGAAGGATGTTACCAGTGGTGTGCCCCAGGGATCTGTCCTTGGTCCGCTTCTTTTTAACATCTTTGTTAGTGATGTAGCGGAAGGGCTGTCGGGTAAGGTTTGCATCTTTGCGGATGATACCAAAATCTGCAATAGACACCCAGGAAGGTGTAGATAACATGAGGAGGGATCTAGCTAAGCTTGAAGAATGGTCTAGAATTTGGCAGCTGGGATTTAATGTTAAAAAATGTAAGGTTATGTATTTGGGCGGCAGCAATCCAAGGGAGCAATATAGTATAGGGGGTGAAGTACTTTTGTCCACTAAAGAAGAGTGGGACCTAGGCGTGGTTGTATCTCATGATCTTAAAGTAGCTAAACAGGTAGAAAAGGCGACGGCAAAAGCTAAAAAGATGCTTGGGTGCATACGGAGAGGAATGGCTAGCAGAAAAAAGGAGGTGATAATGCCTCTGTATAAGTCTTTGGTGTGACCTCATTTGGAGTATAGTGTGCAATTCTGGAGACCGCACCTTCAAAAGGATGTGAACAGGATGGAGTCTGTGCAGAGGGTGGCTACTAAAATGATTAGAGGTCTTCATTATAAAGCATATGAGGACAGACTTAAGGATCTTAATATGTACACTTTAGAGGAAAGGCGGGATAGAGGTGATATGATTGAGATGTTTAAATACCTCCATGGCATAAATGTTCAGGGAGAGAGCCTCTTTCAATTGAAAGCAAGTTCTGCTAAGGGGGGACATGGGATGAGGGTGAAGGGAGATAGATTAAGGAGTGATATGCGGAAATATTTCTTTACGGAAAGAATAGTGGATCCGTGGAATAGTCTCCCAGTGGAGGTGGTAGAGATGAGGACAGTAACTGAATTCAAAAAAGCATGGGACAAACACAGGATCTCTAAAGGTAAAAAGGGGATTGTTGTAGTTGGCCATGTGGTCTTTTTCTGTCGTCATATTTCTATGTTTCTATACTCCATCCTGGGTGTCTACTCAATTGCAGATTTTGGCATCATCCGCAAAGAGGCAAACCTTACCCAACACCCCTTCTGCAATATCACTAACAAAAATGTTAAAAAGAATTGGACCACTGGTAACATCCTTCTCAGAGTAAGTTCCATTTACCTGTACCCTTTGTCACCTCCCACTCAACCAATTTCTAACCAGGTCAGTCACTTTAGGGTTCATTCCCAGGATGCTCAATTTATTTGTAAGCCATCTGTGCAGAACAGTGTCAAAGGCTTTTCTGAAATCTAAGTACACTTGGACTCTCCCTCGGTCCAACTCTCTGCTCGCCCAGTCAAAGAAATTAATTAGATTTATCTGACAAGACCTGCCCCTAGTTAAACCAATGCTGCCTTTGATCCTGCAATCCATTGCATTCCAGAAATCTCCCTATCCTCTGTTTTAGCAGCTTTTCCATTAATTTATTCACCACAGAGGTTAGATGAACCAGCCTGTAGTTCTCAACTTCATCCTTAATTCCGCTTTTGTGTAAACGAGCCACACGCACCTTTCTCCAGTCCTCTGGGACCACTCCCGACTCTAAAGAAGCATTACAAAGGTCAGCCTGGAGCCACTTAAATGTCTCCAGTTCCTTCAGTACTCTAGGATGTATCCAGAGTATTGAAGGAACTAGAGGATGCTCTAGCAGCTCCACTGTCATCTTATCCATTCACCGGCATTGAATATCCAGGTCTGCCATGGAAATAGGAAGCTAACCAGGCAGCAGTGATAGTCAGCAACTGCCTGGTTAGCCTTCATGGCAAAAGTCAGGCCAGCCTTTGCTACACCTTACTTTTGCCACAGCGGGATAACTGGACAGCGGTGGAATATTGCTGCTGATGTCTATCCCCGGGTTCTGCCAACACAATACCCCAATGCTAACTGGTTAGCACTGGGGCATGTAGCAGCGATATTTGTGGATATTAAGCGTCACTAACCATGTTAATGCCACTGAATATCCCACTTAGGGGCATTTACATGGTTTACATGTCTGTAAACCATGCAAATGCCTTTAAATATTGGGCCCTTAGTGATTGGTATTCAGCCTGCATCAAACAGTGGACAAAAATGAAACTGGGTGTTCAGTGCCAGAGCATGTCTGGTGCTGAATATGTGGTTTCACTCCAGTTAGGGCTCGATATTGCATGAGGAGCTGAAGGAACCACAACATGGCTAAAATTACCCATGCAGCAAAAGGGTATATATCGCGAGAATGGCGGCAGACAGCCGTGCAAGTGTGAAAAATGCGAACAAAGTGTCCCACGGCACTCGGCGGGTAGATGGACCTAATTTGCGTAGCCTCCAATAGGTGATTTCCACCTACCCATGTAGTGGGGTAATGATACCCATGTAACGCCAGCCACGACAATATCCATCTGTAACCCTTGAGATGTGCTAAAAGGGCAAGGTTGGCAGCCCACAAATACGGCACACGCGTGCCCATCTATGTGGAGTGCAGGGGATTCATGTCACCCTACACAGGCAAGAGGAGTACCCGCCCTGCCAGTGCAGTAGCTCTCTCTGGTTAGGCTGACATCCATCAGCAGTAGCATGGCTTCCAGGAGAACTGTTAATTTCAGCCCAACGAGGCAGAGGCCTTGGCAAAAATAGTGCTGAGGTATGAAGGAGTGCTGTGCCCTAGGAACAGCAGGAGGTCCAACCTGCGCCTCTCGATGGCTATTTGGAGGGGGATCCAGCTCCGGCTGCAGAGGTGAGTAGGCAATGGGATCTGTAGATCAGGGAATACAGTAAGGGTGAAAAGACAGAGGTGCAGGCCACAGCCAACACCCTGAAAAAGGCCCAACTGTGGGATGGTACTTGCAAGTACAGATGATGGGTCAGGGCACAGACAGAAGGCCTCGCAAATGTGTCTGGGTCATGTGTCTAGCCAGTCCAGCCCAGCAAAGGGCACACACTGCCATCTTGGCTAGCCCACAACAGTATGCATCTGCACACCTAACATGGATGGATGTGAGGGCACCCCCAGCTGTCCAATGGCTAGAAAGGCAATGGCACAGTCAGATCAGCACAGCATGAGACCAGGGTGATAGGCATTGGTCTGCTTGCAGCAGTGCAGGTAGTATAACTTTAGGAAAACATAGTGCTACCTCCAGGTGCCCTCAGTCTGTTATCACAGGATGCCAAACCCAATGTCGTAGCCGTGTGCCGTGCGTGGCCTGCTGCCACTTCCCATGTGGAGAGCAGAGAAGATAACCAATGTCAAATAAAGGGGAATCTGCTTGTAGCAGATGACTGCCCTGCATTGTCATACCTGAGCATCACAGCATGTGCATCTGCGCAGTGGACAAAGGGCCAGATGGCTCTCTACGTGCTGCAAAGATGCCCCCTTAACCAGATACCCCAGCAGAGACACATAAACTGGCCAGATGGATGTCTATGTGCAACAATAACATCTCTGCAACCAAATATTTCCTCAAAGACACATGACATGGCCTGAGAGTGGTGGCACAAGAGGCAGGAACTGTAGAGGTGTGGGAGACAGATGAGGTACAGTGAGGTACAATGGGAGGGGGGAATGGGGCAGCAGCATGAGGGAGAAGGTGATACCTGACAATGTTGAGAGGAGAGGTGACAAAGTGGGATGTATAGGGATGCAGAGGGAAGGGAAGTGTACCAGGTGTGGCCACATGTAGCATGGCAGATAGGCCTGGCAGAGTCAGGTGGCAGCAGGCATGGCTCAGATGCCCAGGAAACATGGTTTCATGGTGCAAACAGGGCAAAGACAGGTACCAGAGTAAGCAGATGAAAGGACAAGCAAGGGGCAACCAGTAGCGCCACTCCTAGGACAGTGGCAAGCAGTAATTGACATGGGAATGCCCATGGTAGTGATGTGGGGAAGTCTGAAACCCCCCACAGGTACAGAGAGCAAATGATGGAACCCACCAGGAGCTGCAACAGAAGGGTTGTGAGGGCCCCACAATTTCAGTGCCATTGCTGGATCCGCCAATGCCCCATGTCACCTGAACAGGGCCTATTCCTGCCCCCACCACAATACGACAGTGACACAGGGATGTGTGAACCTTGCCAGTGAGCACCCAATGTTGCCAGCATATACAGATACTCGGCATTGCCCCCGCAATGTGAGGGCATGTATGCAGTGAACACTGCCACCATTTGTTAAAGGTTCTATTGAGTTTTACACAGATCATGGTGATCTGCTATACCCAAACATCTCCGAACATCTAAGCACCCAAAGGCAACTGCGCTAAAACACAGAGGCATAGGGCATCTCCTTGTATACTGCAGTTACTCTTCTATTCTGCACATGACATGACCCAAACAGTCCCAACTAAATACATTGTGATGCCATGTTAAGAGAAACAGATGGTACAATGATACTGTTCCAAATCATATCTCAGTAGTATCTGTTGCAGATATGACATGTAATGCAACGTGTGCATTCTGTCAACACCCCAGCATTCCCTTCATGCAGAAGTATGCATGTGAAACCATGCATCATGTGTACCACCCCCTACAGGCTGACGCAGCACTGACTGGACTCCGCAAGGCAAATGTACAACAGTGAGCTGTTTGTCAGTTGTGGGAATGACTGACAACCAGGATATGCAGAATTAACCAGGTAGTGGCATTTTATGCGCATCTGCCCGTTCATCCCTTGTGTATATTGCCCTGCTTCACAACTGCACAGAACCACTGTGTTGAGTGTGAGAGCTGTGGATACAAATCAGCAGATGAATAGATAAAATTGGTACATTGGAGGAGAGGCTGGACGTGAATTAGGTGTCCTGTGTGTGATTTGTGACCTCTGTATGTGACAATTGGGATATTGGAACACACAAATGGAGACTAATGTGATCCATCATCTCTATCCCACAGTGAATTTGGTGCGCAGTGCACACTTGAAGCACTCAAATGCAGGTTCCGGACCATGTGGCGGCAGAGGCCCCAGACCATGCAGCACCTATGCAAGCAAGTTACAGCAGAAGCAGGTACATGATGCACCTGGCAATACCCGCCGGCCAATATACCTCCTGGCAGGTGAGCAGTAGATGGGTCAGCTACCCAGGGAAATAGTCAGTGCATAAGATCTGGAGCAGCTGTATGTGTGTCTGTGCATATAGGTATGGGCCGCTATGTGTCCCATGTTCATTAGGTATATGATGTCAGCCATGTAATTGCCTACTCTTCCTCCACCCACAGCCAGAGGTGCAGAGCAACCACCAGCGCAGAGAGGACAACAACATGGCATCCCCACCCATGCAGCAGCATGTGGCAGTGCAAGCACCTCCAGCAGCTCATCAGAGAGTAAGGAGGATGAGACAGCATCAGAAGAGGACATGGAGAAAGATGAAGCACAGGAGGACGCAGAGGCAGACTGGGTAGGGGGAGCAGAAGGAGAGGAGTAAGAGGAGGAGGAGGGGGAGGATGAAGAGGCATGGGAGGAGGAAGAGGAGGAGGGGGAGGGAAGGTGGGGAGGGGATGAAGAGGCATGGGAGGGGGAAGAGGAGGAGGAAGAGGAGGAGGGGGAGGGGGAGGGAAGGTGGGGAGGGGATGAAGAGGTGGGAGCGGAGGGGGAGGCAGAGGTGGAGGAGGAGGGAATGGAGGGAACGGAGGGGGCGATGGAGATGGAGGAGGAGGAGGAGGAGGAGGAAGAGGGGGGAGCTGGGGGAGGCGGAGGAGTGGAAGGAAGGGTCTGACTTAGAATCTGAACAGTGATTCAGAGGAGTCATCCTGGTCAGGGGATGACATGGAGGAGGAGAGCAGGATGGACCTCCAGTCCCCTGTGCGGCCAGGGAATGAGGAGAGGCCAACTGCAGGCAGCCCCAGCATAAGAACATAAGATATGCCATATTGGGTCAGACCAAGGTCCATCAAGCCCAGTATCCTGTTTCCAACAGTGGTCAATCTAGGTCATACGTACCTAGCAGTTTCCCCAAAAGACAGGTGAAGGAGGAGCCCCGGGAGGAGCCACAGTCGTCTTCAGTGCTCCCCACCTGCAATTGTGATATGCCCACACATAATAGGCACATGTGGGGGGCACAGTCCAGCACTGGAGCAGTCAGGGGCACAACAGAGCAGCGGCCCCAGTGCCCCAGGTAGTGTGACCTGTACCAGGCCCATCCACGTCTGCAGCAGAGCCACCCAATAGGTCCGCAGCACTGGACAGCCTGGTGGTGATGTGATTTATTTATAATAAATAAATAAATCACATCACAGTCAGTTTGTCCTCTCATGCAAGGGGACTGGGCAAGGTGAGGGGGAACACAGAGTGGGAGTGGGTCTGAGAACTGACAGGTCAAGGGTGTCATTTGGTGGGTCAGGATATGACTTGGTGGGTGTCAGGGCCGAGTGCTGTGGGATCCATGTTCCTGGAGGCAGAGGCAATGTGGTGGTGGATATATGTGCAGGTGGGGGTGACACCAACTTGAGGAGCAGTGGGTAGGTGTGGCTGGTTGGTATGACTGCCACAGAGGGCATGGTGTGTGGCATGTGTGAGCACAGAGTCAGGGGAGTCACATGGGGGCATCAGGGTATGATGTTCATTAACCAGGGTGTACGTAATGTGTGTTGCAGGCTGGATGTTGCTGGTGGCCCATGGTATTGGGGTGGGGTGCTGTATTCAGCAAAGGTGGCATGTATGCAATGTGTTGAGGTTCCTGCTTCACCCTCCATCCCCTCCTCCCTCTCCTCTGCCTCCACCCCGTCCACCCCTCCTCCCCCGCCTCTGCATCCCACTCCACCCCCTCTTCCCCTCCCCTGTCTCCCACTCTGCTTGCACCCCCTTCCCCTCTGCTCCCCCTTCTCCCCTACCTCCATCTCCCACTCTGCTTCCTTTCCCTCTTCATCCTCCTCTTCCATCATTGCATCATGGCCCTGCAGATCTCTCATCAGACCATGCACCTGTGTTGGGATATCTCAGTGCTCACATGTGCCCTCACGGCACTCCCATCCTGTGTTGCCCCTACATATTGGCACACTGCTGTGTGCACTTACCAAGCACCCAGTCTTCTCCAAGGACACCACTGGAAGCTGCGTGACCCAGGCCTGATTGTGCCAGGATAAACACACGTCCATGATCAGCATGTTCACATTCACCACCAGCTGCATATTTAATGAGGTGAAACTGTGGCAGTTTCTGTAGGTCCTTTGTTCTTGTCTGGGTGCCCTCAGAACTGTGTGAGCAGTCTATCACTCCAAGCACCGAGGGGAAGCCAACAATGTTATAAAAGGCCTGCATTGTATCTTGGCTCTCCTCTGGTGTCCTGGGAAATTCAATGCGGTGCCCCATGTTATCGCAGCAGGGCCCTGGTAACATCAACAATACATTGGCTGGTAGCAGACTGGGTGATCCTAGTTATGGCCCAACAACATGTTGGAAGCTCCCTGTGGCCAGGAAGCCAAGGGTGGTGGTGATCCACACTGCCATTGGTAGTGCCAGACTCCAGGCAGTGGCTGGCTCCACGTCCTGACTTTGGATGGCACAGAGCTCTGTGATTGTCCCACCGTCAAGTTGGTACTGCTGGTATACCTCCTCCTCAGTCATTTGTAGGTAGGAGGCCCTGGGTCTGTGCACTCGGTGAACACGGTACCTGTGCCTCTGGTGCTGAGTGCCTGCCTGCTGCAATTAATGTTCATTTTGTCATCCCCTCCTCTGTGCCTGGGCTTTTCAGTACTGTCTTTGTCTTTGGAAGAACCAGCTCACTCCCCACATAGCTTGCGCTTTGCTTGCACACAGTTTCTGTCTGATACCTGGCTTTACCGCGGCTGCTCCTTCTCTCCTAAATCCCAGGAAACCTCGCCTAGTCCTATGCATTTAATGGCATCTCAGGGAGGCAGCCAGGCCCATGGAATATCTATGTTATGTGGTTATGGCGGAGCCCTACCCACGGCATACCCCTTTATGCCCCTGCTGATATCTGGTCAGCATTAGCCACGGGGCCCTCATTTTTGACTATACACAGGTATGTGACGATGCGTTCTGTATGGTTATGTCATCTTTCCTGTCGCCTATGTGCTACCTACCGCTTTGAATATTGGGCCCTTAGTGTTGATAGTCAGCCTTTAACCGGATAGCACAACCGCAGAAAGTTAGGACAACCACTGACTTGTCCCAACTTTCTGCAGTTTGCCTATCCAGTTGGCAGCTGAATATTGCCAATAACTGGATAGTCTCTGGAACTGCCCCAGCTCCACCCAGAGAGTGGGCCGAAACTAACTGGATATTTGCATAGTGATCTGTGCAGACATTCACTGGCAGTAACTGGTTAGTGACACTGAATACAAGGCTGAGCAGGGTTTATGTAGTTAGCTAACCACATAAATTGTTCTGAATATCGGGCCAACACTATATATTATATGTTATTGTGCTAGGGACATCAAAAATAATGGAACCATTCAGTGCCAGTCTTTTTAACTGTGCTTTCAAATTATGCCCAAAATACTTTTGCAACAACTTAACCTGCCTCCAGTGTCTGCATAGCCAGTGGAAATCTTCTCTACATAATTTGAAAATAGCAGCAAAGACACTTATCCAAGGAACCTATCAATGATCATAATCAAAATATCTGTGGGGTCGATGTTCAGCTGTGGAAGTCTGCATTGTTAAAATGCCCGACTACCGGCACTGAAAGTAAAACGAGATAGTCAGTGTTGGAGCCCAGCCGACATCTGGTGTTCAGTATCCATTTTCACCAGCACTTGGAGTTGCTATCTGGTCAGCGGCTATATTCAGCCACTAACTGAATAGCAAGAACTACATCCATTTAGGACAGCCATTGACCTGTCCTAAATTTATGCAGTTTGGATATCTGAGTAACTGCTGGATATTGCCACTAACTGCATAGTCGATGGGACTGTGCCAGCTCCGCCCACAGACCACCTCAAAACTAACCGAACATTTTCATGACGGTCTGTGGAGATATCGCTTACTTCTGCTGAACATAGGGATCACTGGGGTTTAGCTGCTTAGCAGGTTTTGTTAACTGGCTAAATCCTTTTGCAATTCGACTCCTATATCTATCTATCTATCTATCTAGAGAGAGATAGAGAGAGAGAGTGTGTATGTTTAAAAATTCCTTATAAGAAAGAAAATATTTCTGGGTGTTCTGGTGAAGTGATTGTTACATATTTTCAAAACATTACCACTACTTTTTTGTTTTACTTTGTAAACGAACCCTATGTACCGATGGAACTATCCAGTATAAAATTGCCCTTCTGAAAGCCACCACACAGTTACCTGCTCTGTATGTGCTGGTAACAATTGGTGTTTGTGCCTATATTTATAAAATGCACAATAGGAGGAGGATTTTATAAGAAACACATGAAAAGTTATATTCAAGTTATATGCCCTATGTTGAAAGATTTATATGCGTAAATGGATATTTACAGGCACGCTTTAAGTAGTCACTATTCTGTAAGTCCTATCACACATACTTTCCGTTTGAATGTGCGGAGGGGCGGAGCTTAGGCAGAGTGTGGGTGGATCCTAAATTTATGCACATAAGTTATAAAGGAGGTTATTCTAGAGGTGCTATTTCTGAATTGGATGTGTGAAAATGCCCATTTAAATGTCCAAAGCACAGAGATGTCACCAGACCTATTTTAGAAAATTGGGTCTGGCAATGTCCCCAGTGCAAGCATGTTCAGGGAGAATGGGACGTGGTGACAGCGTGGTCTGGCCAGTACAATGGAGCTGCACGTCCCTTTTAAAATGCCATGTAAAATATTGTAATATTTGATCTGCATTTCTGGACAATCTGGAGTACATGTATCTGCTGTGACTAGATTGAGGTGTGTCTTTACTCCCCTATGTTATAAAGTACATGCATTCTTCACTTTAGAAAATAGGCCCCAAAGGTTCACATGGCAATGAACATTAATTTCTAATTCACACAAAAACTGCTTATTGCGCTTTAGTAAGAGGACCCTTTAATGTTAAAATCATCAAGGCTATGAATCGGTGGCGTACCAAGGGCAGGGTGGTGGGTGCCGGCCAGAAGAGGGGTGGTGCACATGGCAAACATATCTCAATGCCTTTGCTGGCTTGCCATGCTGCGTCTGTTCCAGGTCCAGCAGCTCTTCCGTCCTGGCCAAAGTCTTGCGGGACTGGAACGGAGACAGCACAGCAAGCTGGCAAAAACAGTGAAGTTCTGTATGTTTGCTGTGCATCCAGCAGGGCAGGAGATGTTATGACAAGGGGGCTCATCGTGAGGAGAGGTGTTGTCTGCTCCGGGTGCCCGAGAGTCTTAGAACACCACTACCGTCAACGGCACTGCTTGCAATCTCATGAGCTTTCTACCGACTGCAATATTAGTTATATTTTTTAAGATAAAACTGACAAAAGCATATATATCAATTTGGTTTGATCTTGCTTTTTTTCTCCATCTGTTCATATTTTTAAGGCAGCCCTAATTTATCTTGATGTGCCAGATTCCTGAATTTGTTAATGTATGTATTTCACCACTCATTTTTTAGCTTATGTAACATTCTGATGATAATGGGAATTGTGCCTGCAACCTGCTCTAACAACTTTAAGTTTTAATAACTTTTTTCTCTATTTTCAGCTCTTTCTTTTCTTACGCAATACATTTTGCTTCCAAAGCAGTTTAATTGGCTGGCACCGAAATATGTGAGATGTCACTTCTGATTGTATCAGAACAGAGTTGTTGTTAGTCACCGTAATGAAAGATTCAGAGGTTCTCTCTTTGTGCAATTCCAATGTTTATCTTTATGGAACGAGACATGGAGCATCAGTAAATTGTCTATTGGATATGATGCATAATCAAGTTGATGAAAAATGCATATTGGCTGCCAAGCTGAAGGAAAATGACAGCCAGGTTTGATAAAAGAACACAAAACTTCAGACATTATCATTTCAAGTTTATTTCTAGCACATGCCATCATGTTATTAATAGTCTTTGGCTAGTGTAACTAATCTGCTGATGAGGCTATATTCGGAGGAGGATCATAATGAAAGTTAATAAGCATGCACATTCACAAGTTTTAAAGATACAAATAAATGTATTAAATAAATAAATATTAGGCACATGCATTTGGATTTGTATGACTAGAAAAACTGACAAAAATCTTGTTTTGTTGGTCATCATGGAGCCAATAACTGACTGTGCATGCTTGGAAAAAAAGATCATCAGCATTCGTTGACTTTGGTTTTTTTCTTTTGACTATGCAAGCACTCCTAGCCACACTGGAGCTAATCTGTGAGGGGAAAACATCAAGGAGGGGTCACCAGCAGCCAGCATGAGGCACTTGAGCCAATCATGTTCCAGATCCTTGACAGGCAGCTAAAGAAATGCATTCCTAGCTGAGTTCTGAAAATTCAATGGGTGATGAGGTCACAGCAGGGCTGTAACACAGAGCCCAGCCCAAGCTCCAGAGAACCATTTTGTCTCTGACTTTCAGAGAGAGAGAGGAAAGAAGGGTGCTCGGGGTTAGGATTGCAAAGGAGAAAAAAAGAAGGGACAAAACCAGCAGATTCAAGACTGAGTGGAGAAAGGCTCCTTGGGGCTTAGGGCTTGAAAGTATTAAAAAACAGAAAGTTTCACGGCTTACTTTGAGTCATCGAAGAAGGGTAATGGCTGGTATAGCTCTCTACTTGAAATTAATACAAAAATAGATTGAGGGGGGAAAAAAACCCACCTTCATGGGAACAAAGTGTTCTTGCCTCCCTTAATGCTGCTGTGTCTGTCTGCTTTTATAATGAGGTGGTTGAAAGTTTTGGTAGGGAAGAAGTAACTTTCTGGGGTGGGGAAAGGAGATCACTGAAGATGGAGAGAGGCATGGGAAATTCTGCTTTTACAGTTTCCCAATTTGGAATTAGTTCTATTGTCTTAAGCATTGCTGGAAGGTGTGCAATGTGTGTAATTTTTTTTTACAGAACAGCCAGTGTCAGGGGAAAGACAGGTTACTCTATCTAATCTACAGGATGGCCCAAAAAAGTGAGAACATCTCGTAAATTAAAAGCTTAAATAGTTTACTTATTTACATTTTTTAGCTATATAACATCTTTATTTTGACAATTTCCAGTCGCCATCTTTGTTTTTTTAATTTGTCGATCGTTTACATCTGTCTTTTTGAAATTTTAAATAACTTATATGCTACGAGATGTTCTCACTTTTTTTGGGCCACCCTGTATATATAACACTGGTCAACAAATTTTTACAAAAGTCATGTTACTGAAATAAAAATAGTCATTTCTTATCAATTTTTATATGCTGAACACGAATATGACAGTGAAACTGCAAAGTTGGCTCTAGTTTTTTGTAATCTACAAGAATTAATGTTTACATCACGAAATGCATGTCAATAGTAAATATAATAGGCCTTCGGTTAATACCTGTAAAAAACCAAGTCATAGACTACTTCTTAGATTTTTTTCACCTGTCTCTTGTACAGCTGTTCGGGAGCTTCTCTGGAGAGTGTCCAATAGTAGTCAGCCAGCATTGTAGTGGACCATTTTCCCTGGTATCTTTGCTCCATCGTTGCGATATCCTGGTGAAAACGTTTGCCCTGTTCATCACTAACTATACCACAGTTGTCAGGAAAGAAATCGAAATGGGAATCAAGGAAATGGATCTTTAGAGACGTATTGCAGCCAAGTTTTTGATATTGCATCAGCATGTCTTCTACTAGTTCCTTGTACTTTTCTGCCCTAACATTCCCGAGAAAATTTGTTGACACTAGGCGAAAAGCATTCCATGCTTGTTTCGCATCACCCTGCAGCAAGTTGTTGAACCGGTCATCTTTGAAGAGCTCTCGAATCTGAGGACCCACAAAAACTCCCTCTTTAATCTTTGCTTCGCTGAGTCGAGGGAATTTTTCATGCAGGTATTGGAAAGCTGGCAAAGTGCGGTCCATGGCTTTCACAAAGTTTTTCATCAAACCTAGTTTGATGTGAAGGGGTGGTAGCAGGATTTTGTGAGCCTCAACCAGAGCTGAGTGCTGGATATTCTTCTCTCCAACTGTTACATTTTGTCTGCAATTCCATTCCTTCAACAAGTAGTGCCAATCCCTTGCTCGGCTATCCCACTCACATAAGAAACACATGTATTTTATATATCCCTGCTGCAGTCCCATTAAAAGGGCAACTACCTTCAAGTCACTACAAAGGTGCCAGCTGTACTTGTTATAATTAATGGAAGTCAGTAGATGCTTTAAGTTATCGTATGTCTCTTTCATGTGGACTGCATGCGCTACTGGAATAGATGGAAGACGGTTTCCATTGTTCAAAAGCACAGCCTTCAGACTCAGTTTCGAAGAATCTATAAATATTCTCCAGTCTTGTGGGTCATGAGTGATTTTTAAGGCATTCATGAGGCTTTCAATATCGGAACAGAATACCAGATTACTTTCCTTTCTGAAGAAAGGCGCCAACTGTTGGTGGCACTTTCGATATGAAGTAATGTTGACATCTTCTTCTAGAAGATTCCATTGTTGGAGTCTTGATCCTAGCAATTCTGCCTTGTTCTTGGATAAGTCCAAATGACAAACCAGGTCATTTAGTTCTTCCTGTGTTATTCTGTGTGGAGTTGATATGCATCCCAGTGAAAATTTGGGTCACTGCATGCTGACGGACCAGGAGAAGAACAGGTCGGCTCACCCTTGTCCTCATCAGATGAATCAAGAGAATATTCTGATGGAGGTTCTGGAATAGGAAGTCCCTCACCATATGGAGCTGGTCTCAATGCAGACGGAATGTTTGGGTAGACTATGCTCAACTTCTTTTGTTTCGTTATTCCGCTGGAAAGAGGAGGAACGAAGAAGAAGTAACAGTCATTTATGTGGTTGCTTGGCTCTCTCCACACCATGGGGACTGCAAACGGCATTGATGGTCTTTTGCAATTCAACCACTGTGAAAGCTGTGTTGTACATGTAGTGCAGCATATATGCGGGGCCCAAGGCTTGTTTTGGTCACCAGTCTTGCTTCCGAAGTAAAGATGATATTCCTTCTTCAGTTGAGAAGTGATACTTTTCTTCTGGTTGGCAAATGTCACTTCGCCACAAATGTAGCAGAAATTGTCAATGGTATTAACGCACTTTCACGGCATTACTGTTCTGTATTGTACCTAAATGGCTAAAATTATATGATTAATAAAAGTTACATGTAACAGTAGCATAAACTGTCTCGCACACAGTCTGAAATATTTTAAATGCTCAACCTTTCCGACTGCGTATAGTACACTGCTGACGTCAGATGGCTTCAGCAACCGTCTGGCAGTAGTATTGCATTGCATCAGAAAATGATGCAATCAACCCTGGATGATGTGTGCATGCTGGTATTATGCAATGTGATGCAATATTACATCATTCAAGGCTTATTTGGGATGTTGTTGACGTCCTACTGGATAAATTTACACGGTGAAACGTCAAAAATGAACTACATGCAATATCTTCAAAACGAGAGCCAATAAAATTTTTTTAACATTATATTCGTGTTCAGCTCACCAAGATACTACAGATTAGGGCCTTTTAAAGTCAGTAACGATTTCAGTGTTGACCAGTGTAATCTATTCCATTGCACAATGTGAAGATGTGAAGATACAGTGAAATAATTTTTTGTAACAATCTTATTTACCTTTGGAGATGGGAGGGCACCTTACTGTATCTGTTCCTATCCATGTTCACAGAATACAGTAAAAAAGAAAAAAAAAAGCTAAAGGTTAAATAAAAAGTTAAATAAAAACTAAAAGAGCTGGGATTCCAATCCAATAGAAGAATTTGCCAGCCAAACACATCCCCCCTCCCCAGTCCTTTGAAGAGTGTGAGCAGACAGGCATGGTAACTGTAAGGGGTCTACCTCAAGCTAGATGGGTAACCCATGGTATAGTATCAGAGGCAGCACACTTAGGTTGATGCTCAGGTTTCAGGAAATGTGGGTGGGAGGGATAAAATGTGGCATCTTTGATGTAAAGGCGGCTTTGTATCTTTCACTAATATTATGCTTCTCTCAGTGGAGAACATGTGTGCATAGAGGTGAGTGTAGAATGGACTTATCTATTTGCTACTCTCCAGGCGTAGTATAACCAAGAGGTGTGCAGTCCCAACATTTACTCAAAATGCACAGTAAATGCAAAAACTTACTGCATTTTAGTAAAAGGGCACCTAAGTGAGCTTCTAGACTAACATAAGTACCTAGAAGAAAGTCTGCAGATAGAACAACTTTGACTCATGCTTCTTGGTGTTCCTTTGTATATAATATTGTGCAGGTTGTGCTGTTCTGTTGCACCACTTACCATTTGTGTATGTGATTTTCATAAAGGTGTGTGCTATGGCACTAATGATAAAAACATTTAAATGTACAGAGCATTAGATAAAAGAAAGCCAGCAAATGTGTCAAGTTGTAAAATGTCAGGATCCTACTCAATGTTGGGACTTTAGAGGTCCTCAAATGTTCTGTGAACTACTATTGGCTTAGTACAGGTATTGAGGATCATTTTAAAAGGTTTAGTCATCTGAAGATATGCGTGTGGACATCAAGATCACAAACATATCTCTGTAGCTATTCTACAAATGATGTTCACAGATGTCTTTGATGCAGGGATGTCTAAGTATGAATGGGGCTGTGTACGGGCAGTGGCAATGTATCTACATGCCTCTGTTCAATCTCAGTAATGTCAGAGATGTTTGCAGGCACGTCAATGTTTATACCTTCTCCAGGCACGAATAGGCATCAGGAAATGTAATGTAGTGTAGTGTAATGTAACGCAATGTGTGTTTCTCGTCTTGATTAGATTGTAAGCTCCGATGAGCAGGGACCGACACACTTATATGTCTGTAGAGCACTGCGTACGACTAGTAGCGCATTATAGAAACATAGAAACATAGAAATATGACGACAGAAAAAGACCACATGGCCTATCTAGTCTGTCCTTCCATAACAACTACAACAGTCCACTTTTTGTTAATTATACATCCAGAGAGTATAGAGAAGACGGAGAATTAAGTGACTAGCCTTAGATCACAAAGACCCACACTGGGATCTGACCCCTGACCACTCTGCTCTTAAGCTACTACTCTAACCATTATGCTATTGGACATCTTAGTTCTGAAATGCTGTCCTGAGGATGCAAATATAGACGTTTGATACACATGCATATCGGGCAAGAGAACATAAGATATGCCATACTGGGTCAGACCAAGGTCCATCAAGCCCAGTGTTCTGTTTCAAACAGTGGCCAATCTAGGTCATATGTACCTAGCAGTTTCCCCAAGAGACACAAGTTCCACAATGCTTGTACTGGGTCAAGCATTGATATCTTCGGTCACTTCTTAATAATGGTTTATGGACCTTTCCTCCAGGAACTTGTCCAAACCTTTTTTAAACCCAGCTACACTAACAGCCATTACTACATCCTCCAGTAACAAATTCCAGAGTTTGATTACACGTTGAGTGAAAAAATATTTTCTTTTATTAGTCTTAAATAGTTTACCCTGTAGCTTCATTGCATGTCCCCTAGTCTTTCTATATTCTGATAAGGTAAACAATCGATCTACGTTTATCCGTTCCACTCCGTTCATTAATTTATAGACTTCTATCATATCTCCCCTCAGCCGTCTCTTTTCCAGGTTAAAGAGTCCTAACCTTTTTAGCCTTTCTTCATAGGAGTATCCTTCCATCCCCTTCACCATTTTGGTGGCTCTTCTCTGTACCTTTTCTAAAATCGCTATATCCTTTTTAAGATACGGTGACCAGAATTGCACACAATATTCAAGGTGCGGTCTCACCATGGAATGATATAGAGGCATTATAATATCTTTTGTTTTATTTTCCATTCCTTTCCTTATCATACCTAGCATTCTATTTGCTCTCTTGGCCGCCGCTGCACACTGGGCCGAGGGTTTTAACATGGTATCCACAATGACGCCTAAATCTTTTTCCTGGGTGGTGGTTCCTAATGTGGAACCTTGCATCGTGTAACCATAGTTTGGGTTGTTCTTCCCTAGGTGCATAACCTTGCATTTGTCCACATTAAATTTCATCTGCCATTTTGATGCCCAGTCTTCCAATTTATCAAGATCCTCTTGCAATTTTTCACAATCCTCTTGTGTTTTAACAACTTTAAATAGTTTTGTGTCATCTGCAAATTTGATAACCTCACTCGTTATTCCACTTTCCAGGTCATTTATGAATATGTCAAAAAGCAGCGGACCCAGCACAGATCCCTGGGGTACACCACTATTCACCTTTCTCCATTGGGAAAATTGGTCATTTAGCCCTACCCTCTGCTTTCTATCTTTTAACCAGTTCCTGATCCACAATAGTACACTGCCTCCTATCCCATGACTCTTTAGTTTTGCCAAAAGTCTCTGATGAGGGACCTTGTCAAAGGCTTTCTGAAAGTCCAGATACACAATATCAACCGACTCACCTTTGTCAACCTGTTTATTCACTCCTTCAAAAAACATAACAGATTAGTAAGACAAGATCTTCCTTGTCTAAAGCCATGTTGGCTGTCTCTCATTAGGTTGTGACTATCTACATGCTGAGTAATTTTATTCTTTATGATGGTTTCTACCATTTTTCCTGGTACTGACGTCAGGCTCACCGGTCTGTAGTTTCCCGGATCACCCCTGGAACCCTTTTTAAAAATTGGTGTTACATTGGCGATCCTCCAATCTTCAGGTATTAGAGATGATTTTAATGATAGTTCACAGATTACTGATAGCAGTTCTGCAATCTCATATTTCAGTTCTTTCAACACCCTTGGATGTATACCATCCGGCCCAGGTGATTTGCTCTGCATGAGTAAGCTAAAGGCTAGTTTAGTGGTAGTCAGGGTGAGAGAGTGAGGTAGGAAGATGGGGATGGGGGGAGGGAGCAATGGATTAGGTAGGCAAGTGAGGATGGGAGGAGAGCTGCAAAAAGGTGAAAGGAGACAAAATTTGTGGGCATTCGTCACTGGTAGAGCTGATAGAAGGAGTGCAGGGAGAGTGCTTTTCTCCTGGTTCTCCCACACCTGTGTCTGGGTTGAGTATTTGTGGGGGAGTGTGAAAAAGGAGGGTGGGTGAGATAGGAGTTGCGGTCACAACTGAGAGGGAGTAGAAGTTGAAGTGGTCACTCTCAAGATCAGCCAAAGGCAGGGGAACAGGGCAAAAAAGTGGAGGAGTGGAGTGGAGGAGAGGCCTAGTGGTTGGGGCAAAGTACTTCAGGCCAGAAGGTCGGGGGTTCAAATCCCACTAGAGGACAGCAACCTTGGGCCTGAAGGACTGAGGTTTCTAGTCCCACAGGTGCTCCTTGTGGTCTTGGGCAAGCCACTTAACCCTCCATAGCCCATGTTCCTTGTAAAATAGTTCTCTCCAAGTTATAATGCCCTGTTCAATGTAATTTCAGTTTGTTCAATGTAAACTGCACTGATGCAGAATAGTGCAGTATATAAGAGAATGTAAATAAATAAAAAAGAAGGGAGAAAGGATATGGAGACTAGCATGTGACACTGCCACAAGACTCAGAACATAGTTTTAGTTTCACTGCAGGCTATGGGCCCAATTCTGAGTTGCGGCTTGCAGGAATGCATGTCCCAGCATGAGATGCAGCCCCCCAAGCCATCCTGCCCCTATTCCCCCTCCAGCTCTCCCAACACATCTAAGGCAGCAGGACAGGGAGAGCTGGCAGGGGGTGGAGTGGGGGCAGGTCGAGGAGGCAGGACATACAGGACCGATTCAGGTCATGGCCCTATACGTCCTGTGGGGTCATGGGGGACATGCTGGTTATTCCACCTAGAAGGTGGAATAATCAGCACAAATGGTGCAATTGGGCCTGGGAATCCTCCACAGAGCCGGGGCTGGGTGCAGGGGGTCCCCGCTGCCTGATCCAGGCCCCAGCTGGCCAGTCGTGGGTTGGGTGGTGGGGAAGGTAGCCTGGAGAGTCTGTGGGGAGGATGTCCCCGCAGGTATACAGGGGCATTCCGGGCCGTGCTTGGGCCTGATTCTGTATGTCATGGGAATGTTTTGTTCCTACGGTACAGAATCGGGTCCTAATGGGGCCATTCTGTGTGGGGTCATCCGAGTGGCCGGACGTGCCCCTTTCAGAATTAGGCTCCAAATATGAGAATGGGAACAGGATCCTTTGGATCTCACCATGGCTAGGTTGTTGCTGACAAGCCAGGTGATCATGAGGATAATGGGGAAAGCCAATCTGAGAGATATTAAAAGATTATTTATTTAACATTTCTTATATACTGTCTTTCATGATATCAAGGTGGTTTACATTGAACAAACTGAAATTACATTGAACAGGGCATTATGACTTGGAGATAACAATTTACAAGGAACATGGGCAATGGAGGGTTAAGTGGCTTGGCCAAGACCATAAGGAGCACCTGTGGGACTAGAGACCCCAGTCCTTCTGGCCAAAGGTTGCTGTTCTCTAGTGGGATTTGAACCCCTGACCTTCTGGCCTGAGGTAACTTGGCCCAACCACTAGGCCATTCCTCCCCACTATTACTGATGTTCTGAATGGTTAAGGTGTTCTACAATTTTGACTAAAGCTGTGCCCCTCTGTTGTGCCGTCGTGTGAGTGTCGGGTGATTTATTTGTCGTCTGACGTGCAGCATTTTGTGAGTGCCTACGCCCCCACATGCAGGAGGGTAAGTTCAGGACTGGAGTAATCCTATCAGATCATTCTGGAACCAGTTAGCAACCACAGGCAAATAACAGGCTGTCAAATACATGTATAATATTCAAATATTCCAAACAAAATTTCTAAACATTTAAAATCTAGTGTTGATGGAATTATTAATTGCTTTATGAAACAGACAAGGGCAAAAGAAACACATATTGACTTGTTCAGCAGTTAGAACAAGATCTGGGCCATGGTTTCTATTTTAAACTATATTACGTTTCTCCATCATCCCTTAATGACCTCCTTTCAGATTAACTGATCACTCACTGACACCATTAGGCTTCTGTTTGCAAATTAATTCTTTGGAATAAAATTGCATGAATCTGCTTTTACCTTCTGGTTGTTGAGATGATTCCAGATGTGCTTGCTTGTTACACATCTGCATAATTGGCTGCATAAAATACACCGATGGGCTTACACTTACGAGAATACAAAGGGTGGTAGGATGATTCAGCTTATAATTTAACTATAATAATTGTACATTTTATTAATGGTGGTGGTGGTGGTGGTATGCGTGCCATCTAGTCAATGCTGACTCTTGGCAACATAACCGCACCTGGGGTTTCTGAGCAACATGTGACTAGAAAGAAATTGCTAGGAGTTCTCTTGACTTAATCCACTTGACCGAAAATACAGGAAATACATTTACACCTAGTGCATTCACAACTTCCTGTAAATATTGCTCTAATGAGAGACAGATAAAAATGTCGGACTTTAAAAATCGAAGTAGCTATCAAAAAGCATCCTCCATTTCGTCCTTTTATTCTTTTTGTGATTTTTATGTGATTTGATATTGCTCCAAAAGAAATAAAACTACAAGAAACCAATGTGTTTCAAACTGTATAATTTAGTTCTGCTTCCGGGTACAAAATCATTTAAATAGCCAAAACACTTTTCAAATCACTTATCTGTGAATGTTGCTCCATAGTTACTATTTTTTTTCCCGTCAACTATCTCGATGCTCTGCAAACTTGAATCATCTCAGAGGTCTACCGGCTGAAGGACTGAATGGAAAAGTCTGTCTTTTTGCAGATAACAAGAAAATTTGCAACAGAGTGGACTCCCCAGAGGGAGTGAATAACATAAGGAAAGATCTAGAAAAGCTGTAAGAATGGTCTAATGCTTGGCAGTTGAGATTTAATGTGAAGAAGTGCAGTGTCATGCACTTGGGATGCAGAAATCCAAGGGAATTGTACGTGATAGGGGGCGAGAGGTTGGTGTACACAGACCAGCAAAAGGACCTCAGAGTGATTGTTTCTGAGGATTTCAAGGTGATGAAACAGTGTGACACGGCAGTGTCCAAAACCAGAAGGATTCTGGGTTGCATACAGAGAGAAATTCCCACAGAAAGGAGGAGGTACTAATGCCACTGTACAAGTCGATGGTGAGACCTCACTTGGAATATTGTGTTCAGTTTTAGAGGCCGTATCTCACAAAGGATATAGAAAGACTGGAAATGGTTCAGAGGAAGGCAATCAAAATGATTTGTAGCCTGCACCAGAAGATGTATGAGAAGAGGCTTGAAGACCTAAATATGTATATGCTAGAGGAGAGAAGGGACAGGGGAGATGGAAGTGGTGGGAGCAAATACAGTGACAGAATTCAAAATGGCATGGGACAGACACAGTGGATACCTTTATAGCAACAGGATAAAATCAGAATAAACATAACTATCTCTTATATGTCAACAAATAGGGGTGGTTTGCATGGAACAGTGGGTACACCCCCAGGGCCGGATTTACCTATACGCCATGTACGCCATGGCGTAGGGCCCACAGCTGGCAAGGGCCCACAAAAATGGAAGTTAGCTTTTTTTTTTTTAATAAAATTTTTTAAAAAACCTGCTGGCTGCCGCCGCGGGGCCCCCCTCTGCTGCCGCGGCAGCATAGACTGACCCGCGGGGGCCCCCTCTGCAAGGTCGATCCGTCCCTCCCTCCCTCCCTCCGTGTAGGCTGTGAGAGGCACGAAGGGAGCGTGTCTCCCTCGCGTCTCTGTTAAGCCCGCAGGGGCTGATGCGGGCTTAACAGATACGCGAGGGAGACACGCTCCCTTCGCTCCTCTCACAGCCTGCACGGAGGGACGGATCGACCTTGCAGAGGGGGCCCCCGCGGGTCAGTCCATGCTGCCGCGGCAGTAGAGGAGGCCCCGCGGCGGCAGCCAGCAGGTTTTTTTTTTAAATTAAATTTTGCTTTAGGCCGGGGGGGGGGAAGGACTGGTAATGGGCTATTGGGGGGGCTGGGGCTGGGACAGGAAATGGGCTGGGGGGTTAAGGCTGGAGGTGGGCTGTTGTGGTTAGGTCTGGTAATGGGCTGTTGGGGGGGGTTAGAAGTGGTAATGGACTTTGGGGGGGTTAAGACTGGTAATGGGCTGTGGGCTGATGGGGGCTGTCGGGTAATGAGCTATGGGGGGGCTAAGACTGGAAATGGGCTGGAGGGGGTTAAGACTGGAGGTGGGCTGATGGGGTTAGGACTGGTAATGGGCGGTGGGCTGATGGGGGGGGTTAGAACTGGTAATGGGCTTTGGGGGGGTTAAGACTGGTAATGGGCTGTGGGCTGATGGGGGCTGTCTGGTATGGGCTATGGGGGGGCTAGGACTGGAAAGGGGCTGGGGGGTTAAGACTGGAGGTGGGCTGATGGGGTTAGGACTGGCAATGGGCTATGGGGGGCTGACTGGAAATGGGTTGATGGGGTTAGGACTGGAAGTGGGCTGATGGGGGTTAGGACTGGTAATGGGTTTATAGGGGGGCTTAAACTTAAAATGGGTGATGGGGGGTTAGGACTGTAAGTGGGTTGATGGGGGCTAGGACTGGTATTGGGTTGGGGGGTTGCTAGGACTGGAAATGGGCTGATGGGTGGCTAGGACTGGAAATGGGCTGATGCAGGGACTAGAAGGGAATGGATGCTGGGTGAGGCTGGAACTAGAAGGGAGCTGATGTTGGGGGAGGATTAGAATGGGATGGGGCTGGAAGAGTAAAATGGAGAAGGGAAAAATATTTTGTGTGGGAGGGATAAAAAATCTGCAATTGGCCGGGTATTGGGAGAGTAAGTGGGGATTGAGGATGGAGGGGTAAAATTTGAGTGGATGAAATAGGAATGAGGAAAGAGCAAAAGGAGAAAGATTAGTATGTTAAAGCAGATGTAGAGAGAGAATGGAAAAAAAACTAGAAGAGAGAAGAAAGGACAAATGGACAGCAGACGATGGAGAGTTAGCAGAAGACACAAAGAAACCAGAAGAAAGTGGCTGGAGCAATTGCAGCTGAAAAAAATGCACAAAAGGTAGAAAAATAATCTCTTTATTTTGAATTTATTAATTGGAATATGTCAGCTCTGGTAAATGTGCATCATTAACGTCTGCGCTTTGTTTAGTACAAGAGCAAATTAATGTATAGTTTTATTTCTACAGTGTTGTACATTCCAAGTTTGGCTTTTGGGATTCCCAGTTTAATTATTGTCTTCTTGTTTCTAAATTGTGATTACTTGTTTGATGATGGTCTATGTTCTGCATGTGTAACTGAGCTGAGGTGTTCTGTTTATATAATTCCTATTTGACATTGCCACTTGTTCTCTTTCCCCAGTAGGTCATGTATTGTTGTTCTCTGAAATGTATTGGTTTAATATTTGCAGTGTTGCCTTTTGATTGGTAGAGTATGGTGCTTTGTGAGTCCTGGTAGTGCTGTTAGGATACGGCGGGTTTGCTATGGGTTCTAAATGGGCAGTGTTTGTAGTAGTTCCTAATGTGTCTGGCAGTTGGCACTGGATTATAGTAATGTAGAAATCTTTTAGTCTTTCTTTACCCATACACTCATTAAGAGGCACGTTTACTAAAAGTTAGTATATGGTAACATTATGCAAATATTTATGCAAATGAGGCCCCTTATGCAAATGAGGCCCCGCACCCCCCTTGGGCCGCCCCTGCTGGGGGCTCACAATTTTTGTTGGCGTAGGGCCTCACTCAAGGTAAATCCGGCCCTGTACACCCCTAAAAAAAGGCATCTCCTTTTCTCCTCTCCTTGCCTCCTCTGTCCTTTTTATCTTGCCTTAACTCTCCTTCCTCTTTTCTCGCTTCTCCTGTCATAACTATGGTGTTCCTTTCCTTTTCTGACGGTTTGTTTTTACTGTATTGTAAACCACTTTGATGTTTTTACTGTAAAGCGGTATATTACGAGCCAGATAAAGATAAAGACCTGCACGGAGCGGCAGGCGAACCTGCACTTGCCACTTTGCTGGGAAGACTAGATTGATCATACTGATCTTTTTCTGCCGTCATATACTATGTTACTATGTAAAGCTGCAGTAACACTCCTTGGGGCCAGGAAAGCCCTGGAAGAAAATGGGAGCCCTGGGATGCTTTTTAGGGATCCATTTTTGGGATGTTTCAGTGGATCTGAGTTTTACTGAGGGAACTTGGGGACATTCTAGCAGCTTCACGGACTGACCTTTTCAGTGCCTCGTTGGAGTCGGGAGTGGTGCTAGAGGACTGCAGGGAGGCACATGTGGTCCCTTTACACAAAAGCGGAAGGAAGGATATGGTTGAAAACTTCAGACTGGTTAGTTTAACCTAGGTGGTGAGTAAATTATTGGAAGTGCTGCTGAAAGAGAAAGTAATGAGGTTTCTGGAGTCCAACAGATTGCAGGATCCGAGGCAGCATGGATTCACCAGGGGCAGGTCTTGTCAAACAAATATGATTGATTTCTTTGATTAGGTGACCAGGGAGTTGGACCGAGGGAAAGCTCTAGACGTGGTGTATTTAGATTTCAGTAAAGTCTTTCCGCACAGGGAACTTATAAACGAGCTGAGCATTCTAGGGATGAACCCTAAAGTTACTCCTCGGGTTAAAAATTGGCTGAGTGGGAGGTGACAAAGGTAAATGGAGCTCACTCTGAGGAGAAGGACGTTACCAGTGCATAGAAACATAGAAATATGATAACAGGGGGGGCGGAGCCTGATGTCCAGCGGGTAGGACGCTTTGCGTTGAAGCTCCCGAGAGGCCTACTTAGAATCCTGACTTAATACCTATACAAATTTACTATTTCGCTCCGAGCTGACCGGGGCACCTCGGGGGGGATGGCGGCCCATAAACCAGCGCGCTTGGACTTCGGGTCTCCTTCTTCTTCTCATGGAAAACGCTCCAAAACAGAGGTGTCCTCCCCACAGAAGATGGTTCCATTTCGTGAAAACCCCGAAATGCACCTGGAGATTTTGGAGGAAATACGCGGCGTGAAGGAATTGGTGCAGTCCAATGGAGAAGCGCTTCGAGCCATGCGAGAAGACTTTGGAGTGCTCCAGGACCGACTTGAAAGTCTTTCATTACGGCAGGACAACATGGCGGGGGTCCTCGACTCGCACGAGGTGCGCTTGGGCAAACTGGACAAGGCTGAGCGCCAGATACAGAATCTTCAAAAGGAGTTAGAAGATAGCAATAATCGAGCCCGTCGCAACAATGTGAGGCTTCTCGGAATGCCGGAGGGGGTGGAAGCAGGAGATATAAGAGAATTCTTGCTCAAAACTCTTCCCTCCTTGCTGAAGATCACTTTTCACAGAGAACTGGAAATCGATCGAGCACACCGTGTTCCTGCCCACATGGCGCTCAACCGCACGACCCCCCGGCCTATTATCTTTAGCTTGCTACGATATCAACAAGTGGAACAAATTTTACATGCTGCCCGAGCGAATCATCATTTGGAATTTGAAGGTCGTAAGGTCTCCTTCTTTCCTGATTTGGCAAAGCCTACCGTTGACCGTCGGAAGAAACTCCTTGCTTTTCGCCCTCGACTTCAACAGCTACAGGCTCGCTTTGGCCTGTTGTATCCAGCGAAGCTCCGAGTGACTCTCCACAACCAAACCAGGACGTTCGAAGATCCTGATCTACTATCAACATTTTTAGACTCCAAAGAAGCAGAGCAGATGCGCTAATCCCAAATCTTGGACTCTTATCTGCCGGCTCTATCCGCCATTTTGAAGGGCCCGATGCGGCGGTCATAGCCAAGCACAGAAATAGCCTGGACTTTCTTTCTTTCTCTATATGACTTTTGTTTTTTGGTCTCCTATCCCTTCATGATGTGTGCCTCGGTCGGATTCGGAGCACGCACAGTCCTACAGGTTATGTGTTTTTTTTTTTTTTCAATTTCGGCCTTCTCTGGGGTTTCTCCCCGCAGACACATGGTCGCCAGTAATTTTGGGGTTTTGCTTCTCCTCTACCGTACTGCGGTTTTCTTTGTTAATGTGGGGCGCTTCATTGTATTATATTAGCTTATTTTTCCTATGTCATGTGTACAGCCAGATACAGTCAGGTTGAGGGACGTAGTGAAATTATGTGTGCTATCATGCTCAGAATTTTAACTTCTCTGAATGGCCTTATGTAAAATCTTATCATTCACCGTCAAAGGCATTAATGGTCCACTCAGAGGAAAGAAAATCCTTAGCTATCTTAGCCATGAGCATGTTGATTTAGTGTTTCTTCAGGAAACGCATTTAAACTCTGCTGAAACACTGAAACTCAATGCTAAGCCTCACATGGTAGCTGCCTATTCTCCCACCGTTTCCAAATGGTACGGGATAGCCATTCTGGTTAAGAAGTCTTTGCACGCTACTGTACCTGATATTAGCGCTGACAAGGAGGGTAGATGGGCCCGTGTACACCTTGAGGTTGGAGATAGTGAATTCACGTGTATTTGCATTATGCCCCGAATGTGGACAACCCTGCTTACTATGCAAGTATTGCGCAGTTGGCCTTGGCCTCTGCCAATGCTCCATTAATACTTGGTGGCGATTTTACTCAAGTGTTCCCTCAATCTTTTCTTCTCAAACAAGGTGCTCGTTGGTTGGAAGATCCAGTACCGAGTAGACCTGTGTGGCTAGATATAGAAGCGGGCCTTTGCAAACCGTTTCCTCTTACCTTTCTCCCTGGTATGACTCTCCCATCAGACTCCCACTATCCACCAATGCTTTTAGACACTTTAGGTGCCTTTAATACTCTTCTGCAATCTTTAGACTCCCGACTCTGGTCAGTGCAACTTCAGCATCGCCTTCGGAGCACTAGAGTACTCCCGCCATCGGCATTCTCTAAATAAGGTTGATTGGAGACTTTCCGATCTCTCGGTAGTTCACCGGGTGTAGCATCCAATTTTATTAAACCTCATGTAATGCCATAACTAGAGATACCCCTATAGCGCAGAAAGTATGGGAGAGAGAATTGCATGTGATTTTGACCTCGGAGCAATGGAGCCTTATCTGGAGTAGAGGGACACGGGTTCCCGATCCGCCTCACTCACTCAGACCCTCTTCTTTCTAGCCCACCGGTGTTTTTACATTCCTCACAGATTAGACAAATGGAACACTACTCAGGGCAATGGTCGCTGGACACGTCCTGCGGCCATTGGTTCATTGCCTCATGTTATGCATGAATATCCTGCATTACAGTATTACTGGCGTCGGGTCTGGGGTCGTATTTAGTCTATCTCGCACTCTCAGGAGCCCCTTTCTTGGAGGATAGTGGGACTTCGCCCAGTTGCGGGGATCCCCTCTCTCCCAAAAATGGCTTATCTCCTTTCGAACTTTATGCTTGGCATTGCTATTTCCCTAATTAAGTAATACTGGAAAATTAGCTCCCATCTGAGCCCCAATGAATGGTGGAATCATGCCTGTCTTTACAGTAAATATGAACAAATACCTCGTCTGTTCGCTTCCTCCATTCAGACTCCTTCTCATTGGTCTCAATGGAAGATGCTCAATGACTATGTACATTTTGCTAAATGCTCTCATCTGACTGTCTAACTTTGTATATATCTCTGTCCCATGATCATGCTGTATTGTAGATACTCTTTTGATCGTTTGATGTATAATCACTGTTAATTGGAAGCGCTCACATGCTGATATAATCGGGTAGAGAAGAAGCATCGGGGTGGGGGGTAATGGGTTTACTTTTCCTTATTGTATACTTGTTTTGTCTCTTTTGGTGTGTTGTTTCTTTTGTTTGTTGCAAAATGAAAATAAAAGTTTAAAAAAAAAAAGAAATATGATAACAGAAAAAGACCACATGGCCTATCTAGTCTGTCCTTCCATATGAACAACTACAACAGTCCCCTTTTTACCTTTAGAGATCCTCTGTGTTTGTCCCATGCTTTTTTGAATTCAGTTACTGTCCTCATCTCTACCACCTCCACTGGGAGACTATTCCACGGATCCACTACTCTTTCCGTAAAGAAAAATTTCTGCATATCACTCCTGAATCTATCTCCCTTCACCCTCATCCCATATCCTCTCGTAGCAGAACTTGCTTTCAATTGAAAGAGGCTCTCTCCCTGAACATTTATGCCACGGAGGTATTTAAACATCTCAATCATATCACCTCTATCCCACCTTTCCTCCTTGTGGCCTTGGGCAAGTCACTTAACCCTCCACTGCCTTGGAAGAAAGGCCTGGCAATCTACTTCTGGTGACACTGCCAAGAAAACCCAGGAGCTTCTGGGTCGCCAGGAGTCAGGACTGACTCAGGCATACATTGCATTGCATTGCTCTCCCTGAACATTTATGCCACGGAGGTATTTAAACATCTCAATCATATCATCTCTATCCCTCCTTTCCTCTAAGGTGTACATATTAAGATCCTTAAGTCTGTCCTCATATGCTTTATAATGAAGACCACTAATCATTTTAGTAGCCACCCTCTGCACCGACTCCATCCTGTTCACATCCTTTTAAAGGTGCGGTCTCCAGAATTGCACACTATACTCCAAATGAGGTCGCACCAAAGACTTATACAGAGGCATTATCACCTCCTTTTTTCTGCTAGCCATTCCTCTCCCTATACACCCAAGCATCCTTCTAGCTTTTGCCGTCGCCTTTTCTACCTCTTTAGCTACTTTAAGATCATCAGTCACAACCACGCCTAGGTCCCGCTCTTCTTTAGTGGACAAAAGTACTTCACCCACTATAACATATTGCTCCCTTGGATTGATAGAAACATAGAAATATCCGCAAGGATCTGTCCTTGGTCCGATTCTTTTTAACATCTTTGTTAGTGATATTGCGGAAGGACTGTCTGGTAAAGTTTACCTCTTTGCAGATGATACCAAAATCTGCAATAGAGCAGACACCCAAGAAGTTGTAGATAACATGAGGAGGGATCTAGCTAGGCTTAAAGAATATTCTAGAATTTGGCAGCAGAGATTTAGTGTTAAAAAATGCAAGGTCATGCATTTGGGCTGCAACAATCCAAGGGAGTGATATAGAATGGGGGGTAAAGTACTTCTATTCACAAAAGAAGAGCGGGACCTAGGCATGATTGTGTCTGAGGATCTTAAGGTAGCTAAATAGGTAGAAAAGGCGATGGTGAAAGCTAGAAGGATGCTTGGGTGCATAGGGATAGGAATGGCCAGCAGAAGAAAGAAGGTGTCGGTACCTCTGTATAAGTCTTTGGTGCGACCACATTTGGAGTATTGTGTGCATTTGGAGTATTGTGTGAAAACGCACCTTCAAAAGGATATAAACAAGTTGGAGTCAATGCAGAGGGTGGCTATTAAAATGGTTAGTGGTCTTCATTATAAAGCATATGAGGACAGACTTAAGGATCTTAATATGTACACCTTAGAGGAAAGGCTGGATAGAGGTGATATGATTGAGACGTTTAAATAACTCCATGGCATAAATGCACAGGGGGAGAGCCTCTTTCGATTCAAAGCAAGCTCTGCTATGATGGGACATAGGATGAGGGTGAAAGGGGATAGATTCAGGAGTGATATATGGAAATATTTATTTACAGAAACAGTGGTGGATCCATGGAATAGTCTCCCATTGGAGGTGGTAGAGATGACGACAGTATCTGAATTCAAAGAAGCATGGGACAAACACAGAGGATCTCTAAAGGACTGGTAATGGGCTATGGGGGGCTAGGACTGGTAATGGGCTGAGTGGAAGGGGGGACTTGAACTGCAAATAGCTGATGGGGAGGGAGGCTTGGAATGGAAATGGGCTGAGTGGAAGGGGGGCTTGAACTGCAAATAGCTGATGGGGAATGGAAATGGGCTGTGAGGGGAGGGAGCTAGGACTGGAAATGGGCTGAATGGTGGGGGAGAGCTAGGACAGGAAATGGGCTGATAGAGGGGCTAGGATAGGACTGGAAATGGGCTGTTGGTGGGTGCTAAGATTGGAAATGGACTGTGGTGGGGGCTTGGATTGAAATGGACTCATGGAGGGGCTAGAACTGGAAGTCGGCTCATGGGGGGCTTGGATTGGAAATGGGCTGAGTGGAGGGGAGCTAGGATTTGGCATGAGCTGATGGTGGGGCTAAGAAAGGACTAGAAATGGACTGATGGGGGAGCTAGGACTGGAAATGGGCTGATGGTGGGGCTAGGATAGGACTAGAAATGGGCTGATGCGGGGACTAGAAGGGAGTGGATGCTGGGTGGGGCTGGAACTAGAAGGGAGCTAATGTTGGGGGAGGATTAGAATGGGATGGAGCTGGGAGAGTGAAATGGAGAGGGGAAAAATATTTTGTGTGGGAGGGAAGAAAAATCTACAATTTGCCAGGTATTGGGAGAGTAAGTGGGGATTGAGGATGGAGGGGTAAAATTTGAGTGGATAAAATAGGAATGAGGAAAGAGCAAAAGGAGAAAGATTAGTATGTTAAAGCAGATGTAGAGAGAGAATGGAAAAAACTAGAAGAGAGAAGAAAAGACAAATGGACAGCAGACAATGGAGAGTTAGCAGAAGACACGAAGAAACCAGAAGAAAGTGGCTGGAGCAATTGCAACTGAAAAAGAAATGCACAAAAGTTAGAAAAATATCTCTTTATTTTGAATTTATTAACTGGAACATGTCAGCTCTGGGAAATGTGCATCATTAGCGTCTGTGCTTTGTTTAGTAAAAGAGGAAATTAATTTATAGTTTTATTTCTACAGTGTTGTACATTCCAAGTTTGGCTTTTAGGGTTCTCAGTTGTCTTCCTGTTTCTAAATTGTGATTCCTTGTTTGGTGATGGTCTATGTTCTGCATGTGTAACTGAGATGAGGTATTCTGTTTATATAATTCCTATTTGACATTGCCACTTGTTCTCTTTCCCCAGTAGGTCATGTATTGTTATTCTCTGAAATGTATTGGTTTAATATTTGCAGTATTGCCTTTTGATAGGTAGGGTATGGTGCTTTGTGAGTCCTGGCAATGCTGTTAGGATACGGCGGGTTTGCTATGGGTTCTAAATGGGCAGTGTTTGTAGTAGTTCCTAATGTGCCTGGCGGTTGGCACTGGATTATAGTAATGTAGAAATCTTTTAGTCTTTCTTTATCCATACACTCATTAAGAGGCATGTTTACTAAACGTTAGTGTATGGTAACATTATGCAAATATTTATGCAAATGAGGCCCCTTATGCAAAAGAGTCTCCGCGCATGGCCCCGCACCCCCCTTGGGCCGCCCCTGTGCTCTAACATGGTCCAATATTAGCACAGGTGCACTTACCATATTAGCACAGGTGCACTTACCTCCACCTATTGAGGTGGAGGTAATTGCACTCATGCTAATTGCAAATCTTGCAGTTAGCAAGGGTGCACTGACTGCAAGGTATCCCACATACCCAATTTCTGCCCCTAACATGTCAACTTACCAGCATGCCATCAAATCGACCTATGCTAACTGTTACCATGGGCTACAGTGCACGGTTAGCATGTGCTAAAACTGTGCTACCTTTAGTAAAAACTCCCTAGGAATCAGCAGTTGGCTTTGAACAGCCTAGCAGAGAACATCCATCTGATGGTTGACCTTGAGGTGGGGCAATATCTATATGAGAGACAGGTTAGATATGCCCAGGCCATAATTCTGCTAAAGCATTATTGCCTAAAGGCTGACTGTGTGAACACACCACACAAATTAAAAAGAGGAACTGAGAGAAAAAGACGATTTTAGAATATGGACAGTGTGAAGAAAGAGCGAGGAAACAGGCTACCAACAGGAAGTAGTCTTTTATAGGGTAAAACCATTATTTTTTTGTTTTTGACACAGACAAGGACAGTGTAGGGACCTGGACAAACCTGCAAAGATTGTAAGAGTAATTTACAAATAAAATAAGAAAAATAACTAGTTCTCAGATAAGGTTTTCCTTTATTATGTTTTAAAGTTAGGCATAGGAGTTGCAGTGGAGAAATGAACCTGAGGACCAGAGGACACTGAGGAACTCACAGACAGCCAGTACATCACCAAGGAAGGAACCAAGACTAAATATTGGAACCATATGTTAAGTGCACAGTGGTACAGTAAAGACTCTTTGGGAGTGTAAGAATTTTTGGAAAGAGAAGCAATTTCTTTAGTGACCAGAACAGTCTTTTTAGCTAACTGCTTTGAAGAGTATGGGAAGCACGCATAGGGACACTTAAAAATAATATACAAAGAGACAGACATACAGAATACACACAGACCGTAGTTACCTGATCCTTAGGGGAGGGAGGATAAAAAGCTTGGGGTTCCCGTTAAGTGGAAAAGAGACACAACGTATCGATTTTTCTAAGAAACCAAGGGCTATGTTTACTAAAGATCGGTAAGGGAACAGTGGATTGCAAGTGATAACGGCAGTGGTAAGGGTGTTTGTGGGTGGTAAAGGCCAGGGCGGACAGTAGGCGCTCCTGTGGTAAGGGCGATTGACTCCGCATATCATGTGCTAAGAGGACATCGGGCGTTAAGGTGACAAGCATGCACCTTAACACCCAAAAACGGCAGTCACCATAATGCTGGATAAAGGAGCATCTGTAAAAGACACATCTGAGATGATGGATTGAAGGAAAGGTAAAAGCTGATGGACATGTCAGATCCATGGGCAACCTATGTGTCAGTCAGTAAGTGGGGTGAACATGTAGGAGACAGTTGCACTGAATCAGTGAGGGGTGCCCACGTAATATGCTGTAATGGCTGTGAGTGACATCATAATGTGAAGAAGTATCCCCCTGCAGAGCCAGAATCATCACGATGTGGGCATCTAAAGGATGACCAAGCAGAAGTGGGGACGTGCAGATCATTCTCCAGAGAGGCGCGAATGATACATCCAAATATGAAAATGAGCCTGTGTGGGCCATGGTGTAGCAGCTTCCAGGAGAAGATATGACTGTACATAATGGGCATATGCTGGTGGATGGGCGGAAGGATGAATGGCAGTAGTTGAGAGTGTAGTATGGCTCTGCTGCCCATATGTACATGCTGTGACTAAACAAATGCAGTTGTAGTGTGTGTGAAAAAGGTATCGCTGTGTCAAGGGGAAGTCCCAATACTAGCTAGTTGGGTATGACAGCTTTGTCAGCCTCCCAACCACCATACAATCCCCCTGACACATGCAGATAACAACTGGACAAGTTTTACACTGGTTGCCCATATGGAGCAAGTCAGGATATGTGATGATCCCTGAAGATGGCCATCCCAGGGGTGGAATGTGCCTGCATGTACTACATACATGTGATAGGAGCTCAAGATGAGCAGTCACAGTAATGATGAAACATCCCCATCATTTACAAATCATGTGTCGGACAACTGTAGGGTGAGCATGGCTAACATCTTGCAACTGGCTACAGCAGATCCAATAAAATTATGCTGTCAGATGTGCATGATTGCAATGTGCATGTCTGCAGACCCAATGTGCTATCGTAACACAGAAAAAAAATAGAAGAACATGTGTCCCCCAGTCAATGCAGACTGCCTCTGGCAGTATATTGAAGTGAGTTACCCACAGCCACAGCAAGAACAAGTGGGAGTCAAACCCAGGTCTGCTGCTAACCAAGCCAGTGCTCTAACCATTAGGCTATACCTCCACCCCCTCCCCTTGGCACAAATGAGAAACAAAGAGATTGCAGGTCCCTGCCTGCAATGGGTGCAACCCAGGACTGGCACAGACTGAGACAGTGGAACACTTCACCTAGGGCCCACCATCAATGGTGCACACACAGTACGCACTGCACTGCACACTCAATACACTAACTGCATAACAGACAGACAGCTTCAGAATACATGCCTTGTCCAAAGGCCAAACCACATATGAGGTCTAAATGCACGTCTGGTCATTGTACCTCCAACACCGAACTGCAGTCACACGCAGAGGTCCACTGTGCCACAGTATGGCACTAAACCCTGAGGCGTACAGTCCCTCATCACCTGCTGTGCACTGCAGGACAGGTACGCCTGAACATATTCCTATCTCAAATTACAATCATAATCACTATGGCCCATCGCTGCCCATCCCGCCCACCTCAGGGGCCCAAACACACGTCTAAAAGCACCATAGAAGACAAGCAGGAAATGAGCAATGCTCCAGTGATCACAGATGCTGCTATGGCTGCAATTGGAGTCCTGGGTGCCAATATTAGTTAACCACCCAAATACCCATGATGCCCTGTATAATCTGAGCACATACATGCAACGATGTCCACATGGTGAATGCCACAATCCATCAGAGCAGCAATGCAATATGCAGTGACAATGTGTGTCTCCAGCACATGATGGCTGCAAAACATGCAAATGACCCATTTCTGAAGTCACCTTGAATGAAATGGAGGGCACACATAACCTCAGAGTAAACCCTGCAAGAGATGGACCTTCCACATCCTGGAGCAGATCTCTAACACTGCTAGCGTGCCACAGATATAGTCAGCAGTGTGTGATGCTAGTCAGTTGATAAGCATGCCAGAGTGACATATCTGGCCCTGCTCCTGTAGGGCAGGGACTTTCCAATAACAGCTCATGCTTGCCCCAAAGTTTGTGTCAGCTGTGGCCACACAACCTGACTGTAGTGAGTATTGCTGGGCAGGAGAGGTGCTGAAACCAAGCAGAGGTGCCTTCCAAGACCATTGTTATCAGCAGGTTACAAACAGCCCAAGATCAGCTGCTAGCCTCACTGTCCGGGAAGTCCAAGCAACCAGATCAATCCCAGGCAGCCTGCGAATGTTGAGCAATAACATCCTGTATCAGCCAGTATCATCCCATCTGTGCCTGGTATGCTAGTCACCACACACTGCAGGGCAGCATGGTGGCAGTAGGGATGGCACAACTCTTTTTTGGCAGCAGTAGCATGTATGTCTGCTGCCACTGATACAGTGGAGTCCTGCCAGGCATTACAAATGTATGCCCTAGGCAGCTGCCTTGTCAGCCTAGTGGACCTGCCAGCTTCACCGCATCACTCACATGGCACCCCCTTTGCCAGTTGGGCAACATCAACATACTGCCCTTTCTTCATAGGTCTCCATGCTGTTGCTGCCAATGAAGCATTACTATCACACATTTGGGATCACCGGTGGGTGGAGCACATTGCATACACTGAAATAGGTTCTCTCTCCTCTGAAATAGGGCTCCCAACTCTAATACACGGTAACATGGCCCTGAGGTAAGGGAGCACACGCTACCCCCACACATTCTCCACTTCCTTTTCCATTAACATTGCTAGCCCCTCTAGCGATTGTTACGCCAGCATTATCAGCACTTTCCATGGCGTTAAATGCTCAAGGGTGCTGATAACACGCCTTAACGGCTCACTTGCTCTCTTACTGCACTTTAGTAAACATACCCTCAAAGTGTTTGTGAAACAAAGTAATTTTGTGGAAAGTGTAACACTTTTGATACTTATCTGATGCACTGCTGGCCTTTTTTGAGAGACGTACTGTTGGAGAAGAACCATGCAATAAAAGAGAAATAGCTGTATCTAGAATGCTTAAAGAATACAGAAAGGTAGCATAAATCGTGCTAAGAGTTATTGCATATTGAAAGCTCTGACACTGTATAGTTACCTTAGTCATATTAGTAGAGCACTTTCATTTATCAACCGCTAAATGAATATGCGTTTTGAACACAGCAGGAAAAATAATTTTTAAAAACTTACCTTAGGAAAATGCTGTAGATTAATTTAGGAATTGTCAGTTGTTGATTTCTAAATATTGTTCTGATAAAGAAAAGATTATTTAGAAATTGATATTTCTTCCCCAAAATATCAACATCTGATTTACACTTTCAGCATGTCAAATCAAAGAGACATGTTTACTAAACCGTGCTACACAGTTTGGAGGCTGCACTAAAAAGTAGCGCAGATCCAGCACTAAAAATCTCGGTTGTGCGTCTTGAGGCAGGACTAGGCAGGACAGGGGCAGATTGCAGGTGGTGCCGGCTCATCGTGGCTAGTGCGGGCATTAGTGGCCCACACCGTGCTTGATGCCCATAGCATGGGTGCACTAACACCATCTCAATGAGTGATGTTAAGGGCACCCACATGCTGGCTGGCATGGCAATGTGGCCTGGGCCCATGCTTACTGTTGGGGGATGGAAATTAGCACCGATTCCCTGCACTAGCAATGCAGCCCTCAAGTGCGTTACTCGGCACAAGACTTAATAAACATACCCCTAGATAAAGCTGAGTTTGCGCTATACCAGGTTTCTGATTCTCAGCACTGCTCCCTGCTTCTCCTCCCTACCTCTGGCAGGAACCACTGCTGAAGTAAACGAAGGAACGACAGAAAAGGGGAAAGCTTAGGTATCTCTGAGGTAACGCCCGAGGAACCTCATCACATTTACTACTTCGAGCAAGTCAATGTTAACATCTGTGAGATGCTTCCTAACCTCAGCTGTGATATACATATATATATATATCTATTGAGAGAGGAAGAGAAGGAAGGATATCTGTAAATGTGCTATTAAATTTATATACCTGAGGCCAAATTCCAGAATTAATTTACAAAGGTAAATGGCTATTTTAAAATCGCCACACACAGATTATATCTATATCTAACTATTTTTTCTTTAGATAGAAAGGTAGTTTATACATAATATATTGGTGTGTGTATCTAGAGACCTTTTAGATTCTGCTCTTCTAAACAACAGAAACTTCTAGTGGTGCTATCAAATTATTGCAGTGTGACTTGTACCTGTTCTGGCATTTTCCAGAACAGGCGAGATTCCTCTTACCCAGTGTTATCATCCTGAGAGGAGAACCCTCTGGGAGGAAAAACTCAACTGCTATAAAAATCCCACTCCAAAGGGCCCTTGACTGGTCTAGCCATTGTACCATCAAGTTGGATCCACCTGATTACATACTCAGTGTCCACTGTGTCTGTCTAAACAGTGCGGGCCTGATATTCTACAACAAAATTAGGCTTCCTGTGCCTGACGTTTGCTGTGTGTTGCTAACAAGGTAGAGGCTGAAGGTCACCACTGCCTGGTTAGAACTGGGTGCCGCCCCAGAATATCCCCAGCATGTTCTGCTGCTAACCAGTTAGAATCGGGGTGTGTAGTGGCAGCGCCCACGGATATTTAGTGGCATTAACTGTATCAGTGCCGCTGAATATCCCACAGAGCAGCATTTACACAATTTACAGGTCTGCAAACCATGTAAATGCCTTTGACTATCCCCCCTGCTAGTGAACCCCATGTTTAATAGGAGAGAAGCCAGCCCTACTAGTAGAGAGGAGAAGGAATTTCTTTTTTTCTGCTGTTGAATCTGACGTATAGTTAGTAGTATAGCTAGTAGTTCGCTTTCGACCCATCAGATCTGCCAAATTACAACGTAGTGTCTTGCCTGCTCAAGCCATAGTCCCCCGTAGTTGGCCCTGCCCACCCAGTATGCTCACGGTGACAGATGCTTTGGAGACTAAAACTTACAGGAGGAGCACACCCAAGGAGCAGGTCATGCTCCTTAGGGCAAAGACTTGGAGCGACTGTCCAAATTTTGCCCCGTATTCCCCTAGTGGGAAGTTGGACTAGCTTTGCCTTAATTTCTGTGTTTTTTCTTACCATTTGTTCTGCTTTCAGTAGTATGCCTGATCAATCTATCCCCATGTTTTGGAGTCATCATCCTTAGCAGCCTCTTAACCTTTTAGGCGCCAACGTTCCACATGTGGAACATATTTTTGCAATGATATAGCTTTATCAATTTTCAAGCAAATTAGATGAAACTTTGTCAATGAGTTTATAGACATTGACCCTCTTGAGCAATACATTTTTTTTTCCAATTGGCGATATACCCCCTTCTACAGTATGCCAAAGTAGACCAAAGTTGGCACTTTATGGTTTATGTAATATATCCCTCTACAATTTTGTTCTCACATGTCCGTCTGTCTTATTAGGGTGAGATTCATACTCTGGAATGTTTTATGAGTGTGTTGGTGAGCTTTTATGCATGTCGGTAACCTATTCATGTTTTTGTGATTACTTCTTTCCGTGTGTTCCACTTGTGGAACGTTGGGACTTCCGGGTGTCATTTTTTTCATTTTACAATTTCTGCCATATTTTTTGCAGGATTGTTATTCAACTAATTCTATAGAGTTATAATGCCTAAATACCATTGCCTGACGCTTCAAGAAGCAGTAACACGCATTGCGGAAGATTCAGATGTAGAAGAAGCCGACATTTTGATTTTGCCACCCAATGATGAAATGGCTGCTTCAGACATTGAAGAAATTGATGAAGAAAATTTGGAGTCTATTGAGCCGGCGAAGTGTGTGGTGAATTAGATCTGGATATTCAAAAAGTTGCTAATGTTGAATCTGAGGGAAGTGATCAGCTGGTAGAAAGTGACAGTGAGCTCTTATCTAATTATCAGTCACCTCAACCAGCAAAAAAGCGTAAGTGGATAAAATCAACCCAAAAATGGATGAAGAGGGACGACGTTTTGACTCTAATGCCAGAAGCATCTCCCGAAAAATTAGCCAAACTTCGCACTGATTTGATTGATAAATCTCCCTTTGATCTCTTTATGCAAATTTTTGGTGATGATTACATTGATCATCTTGCCTGTATGACCAATATTTATGCTCAGCAGAAATTGGAAAATATTGATACAAATGGGGACGAGTTGATTCGTTTTTTTTGCATTTTGCTCCTCAGTGGATACCACCAGTTGCCCAAAGAAAGTCACTATTGGTCGACCACCGAGGATTTGAGCAATAATATTGTCCCAAAGATAATGAGTCGCAAACGTTTCCGGGATTTGAAAACTTACTTCCACATTGTTGATAATCTCAATTTGCAACCTGGAAAAGTAGCAAAAATTGAGCCATTTTACAATCATCTCACAGCACAGTTTGTGAAAGTCGGTGGAGTGTTCAGTGAAAACTTGAGCATTGATGAATCAATGGTGCCATATTACGGGCACCACAGTTGCAAGATGTTTATTCGAGGTAAGCCAATTCGATTCGGTTACAAAGTGTGGATGTTGTGCTGCCCTGCTGGGTATCCATTTTCGATGCAAATTTACACTGGTACCAAGGAAAAAGATGGTCCTCAGTACAATGTTCCACTTGGCACTAGAGTTGTTCTTGATTTGATATCAGTTGTTGAAAATCCAAATCATCACAGCTTGTTTTATGACAACTATTTCACTTCATATGATCTCATGATTGATCTGAAAGCAAAAGGCTTTCGTGCTGTTGGAACTGTTCGTGAAAACCGTACCAGCAAGTGCCCCTTGGTTTCTTCAAAGGAGCTTGCCAAAAAGCCTCGTGGCGAATATGATTACCGTGGTGATGGTAATGTGGTGTGTCCATTGGAATGACAACAGTGTGGTTACAGTCATGTCAAATTGGATGCAGCCAAAACCTCTTCAAAATGCCAATCGATATTCTGTCAAACAAAAGCAAAAAATCATTATCAAGCAGCCAAAATTGATTGGAGCTTATAACCAAAGTATGGGTGGTGTCGACTTGTTAGATCGTTTGCTAGGTAGCTACCGTCCTAAATTACGAAGCAAAAAATGGTGGTGGAATTTGTTTGCCAATGGTCTAAATATGGCCGTTGTTGCTGCCTGGCGTTTGCAATGTCATCTTTTGGGCAAACAAGCCCTGAGTCACTTGGATTTCCGCCGCGAGGTTGCTTTGGTGGCTATGAAAGTTGGACTCGAGGGCTATCGTTCTCGAAAAGGTGGCCCAACAGCTTTGATTCCCTCTGCTATTACAGCTTCAGCTAACACCAGTCACTATTTGTCTTCTACAAGCCAAGGTCGTTGCATTGTCTGCTCGAAGAATACAAAAAATGGTGCCAGTTTTGTGGCAAGCGCCTGCACGAGAAGTGTTTTCCGGATTTTCACTCTCGCTGAAATTTTCCCTTCAAGCTTTATTCTGTACAGTCATCTCCATTTGTGTCTAATTACTTTTAAAAATTGCTTAATTGAAGTATTTGTTTGTTTCCAGTTTACGATATTCAATAAAAAAAGCAATTAAATTTTTGAAAAAATGACGCTTGGAGGGGCCAATGTTCCACAAATGGAACATGCTTTTTTCTAGGAAGTACATATCCAAATTAGCTGAAAATTTATATTTGACATATTTACATGTAGTGTACTAAAATACATAACAATTAAGTATTAGAAGCAATTGCTTCTATGAGCGGCCTCTCAAAGGTTAAGGATCACTTCTGTTCACAGGTAAGATATCTTACACCTTTTTTACTAATGCTGGCTCATTTGCTATTGGCACAGCCCTGTGCCTAATCTGAAAGTTGGGCTGATGAATGTGCGTTCTCTATGCTTCAAAACAACACGCATCCATGACTTGGTAACTGGTCTTAATCTTACTCTTCTATGTCTAACTGAGACTTAGAAACATGATGACAGAAAAAGATCACATGACCTATCTAGTCTGTCCTTCCATATCAACTACTACAGCAGCCCCTTTTTTCCTTTAGAGATGCTCTATGTTTGTCCCATGCTTCTTTATTTATTTATTTATTTAATGTCTTTTTTATACCGCACTCTTTGGAATTAGTGCGGTTTACAGTCAACAAAATTTGTACAGTGCAGGTGGACCTACACTGGACTTACAATGAACAGGTGTATCAACATGGGACTAACAAGGGTAACTATGTACAGGCTGAGCGCTCAGTCTCAGGTGACCAGATCTGATTGCAACTATTTACAGATTGTCTAACTATATACAGATTGGTCGCCCAGGTGCAGATGTATAGACTTACTCAGTGACCATGTGCGGTATTCTGTAGCTATATACACTTGGCAACTATTACACGGTGGTATCATTACAGTATTACACATTGGTGTCATTTACAGTATATATGCTTGGCATCTATTACACAGGTATCATTACAGTACTACACATTGGTGTCATTTACAGTATTAGGTCGCTATATACACATTCCATAGACTGGGTGTATCGTTGATCTAGACGGTGGGGCAGCAATCATGTGGCGTGGTTGCACTGAATTCTTTGAATTCAGATACTGTCCTCATCTCTACCACCTCCACTGGGAGACTATTCCATGGATCCACAACTCTTTCCATAAAGAAATATGTCCGCATATCACTCCTGAATCTATCGCCTTTCACCTTCAGCCCATGTCCCCTCATAGCAGAGCTTGCTTTCAATCGAAAGAGGCTCTCCTCCTGTGCATTTATGCCATGGAGGTATTTAAACGTCTCAATCATATCACCTCTATTCTGCCTTTCCTCTAACGTGTACATATTAGGATCCTTAAGTCTGTCATTGAATACTTTATAATGAAGACCACTAACCATTTTAGTAGCCACCCTTTGTACTGACTCCAGCCTGTTTATATCCTTTTGAAGGTGTGGTCTCCAAAATTGCACACAATACTCCAAATGAGGTCACACCAAAGGCTTATACAGAGGCACTATCACCTCCTTTCTTCTGCTGGCCATTGCTCTCCCTATGCACCCAAGCATACTTCTAGCTTTTGCTGTCACCTTTTCTACCTGTTTAGCTACTTTAAGATCATAAGACACAATCATGCCTAGATCCCACTCTTCTCTAGTGGATAGAAGTACTTCACCCCCCATATTATATCGCTCCCTTGGATTGCTGCAGCCCAAATGCATGACCTTGCATTTTTTAACATTAAATCTCAACTGCCAAATTCTAGACCATTCTTCAAGCTTAGCTAGATCCCTCCTCATGTTATCTACACCTTCCTGGATGTCTACTCTATTGCAGATTTTGGTATTATCCACAAAGAGGCAAACCATACCAGACAGCCATTCTGCTATATCACTAACAAAGATGTTAAAAAGAATCGGACCAAGGACAGATCACTGTGGCACACCACTGATAACCTCCTTCTCCTCAGAGTGAACTCCTTTTACCTGTACCCTGTGTCACCTCCCACTCAACCAATTTCCAATCTAAGCAGTAACTTTAGGGTCCATCCCTAGGGTGCTCAGTTTGTTTATAATTAGCCTGTGAGGAACGGTGTGAAAGGCTTTACTGAAATCTAAATACAACACATCTAGGGCTCTTCCTCGATCCAACGCCCTGGTAGCCCATTCAAAGAAATCAATCAGATTTGTCAGACAAGAACTGCCTCAGGTGAATCCATGCTGCCTCAGATCCTGTAATCTGCTGGACTCCAGAAACCTCACTATTTTCTCTTTCAGCAGTGTTTCCAATAATTTACTCACCACCGAAGTTAAACTAACCGGCCTATATTTTTCAACCACATCCTTACTTCCACTTTTGCGTAAAGGGACCACATGAGCCCCTCTCCAGTCCTTTGGCACCACTCCCGACTCCAACGAGGCATTGAAAAGGTCAGTCAGTGAAGCTGCTAGAAAGTCCCCAAGTTCCCTCAAGTATTCTAGGGTGTATCCCATCTGGTCCCATCGCTTGTTTACTTTAAGTTTAGCTAGTTTCTCACGAACACAATCTTCTGAAAATTGTTCAAGATGCCCCTGGCTTCTGTTCCTGTTTGTGGGTGTTTTCTGAGGTCCTGCTCCTGGTTCTTCATCTGTGAACACAGAACAGAAATATTTGTTAAGCAATTCTGTTTTATCCTCATCAGCTTCTACGTATTCCTCCACTTCACCCTTGAGTCTGACAATACCATTTTTGCCCTTCCTCTTCTCACTAACATATCTGAAAAATGTCTTATCCCCCCATTTATTGCATTGGCTATTTCCTCCTCTTTTTGAATCTTTGCTTTCCTGACTACTTTGCTAACTTCTCTAAGTTTATCCAAATATAGATGCCTGTCTTCCTCTCTCTGTGATCTCTTGTATTTCATGAAAACCTCCCTCTTTTCCTTCACCTTTTCAGCTACTTCTTTCAAAAACCATAGTGGTCTCCTTTTCCTTTTACCTTTATTTGCCATTTTAAGAAAAAGATTTGTTGCCCTTAAAATATCCCCTTTCAGTTTTGCCCACTGTTTTTCTACATCTCCCAGCTGTTCACATCCCACTAATGACTCCCTGAGGTATTGGCCCATCTTGACAATGTTAGTTTTCCTAAATTCTAAGACCATTACTTTTGAATGGATTCTAACAGCCCTAGTCCTAATACTGAACACACCATCTGGTGATCACTAGTTGTCTCCTGGTGATGAGGCCTACCTGTCCCAAGCACTGTTCCCTCTAAGCTGTGCACGTGTGCGCGCGCACACACCTCGCCGAGCGAGCGCACACAACTTACAATGGAGCGCACAAAAATTCTGGAGTTCCTGGGTTTTCAAATTAAACCTTGAGTTTAAGGCCGCGCCGCCGATCTACTGGCATTCTGTAATTTCCAGGTAATTCCGAGACTCGTGATGTCACTTCTGAATCTCTGCTCTGAGCCCTCACTCCTCTCACATGACACAGGCTAAAAAGGGAAATAAAAGGGAGGGGCAGCCAGCTAGCCAGCCTCTCTCTGCTCTTGTGCCTGCCTGCTTGCTAATGCCAGCCACGCGCCTCCTTTGAGCCCTCCCTCAGTCAGCCTCCAGTGCCACGTGCGGAGAAGGGAGAACAACACACCGCACCGGCGAAGAAGAGGAAAATGGCATTTGAGCAAACTCAATGGCAACGATTTCCAGCAAAGGGCCAGAGATTACACCGCTTCTCAAACGGGAGTGCAAGCCCAGTGGGGAAAAGCAGTAGAGATTACGAACATATGGACTTGAGAAAGAGCTTGCATTAAGTAGGGTGATGCCTTGCTAGTCTGCTCATAATTACAAGGAGCAAAGGTTTGCTCTTTGGGGGCTTTAACCAGAAAGACATTAAGTTGAGATAGTTATGGGTTATGAAAAAGTTTGTTTAAAATAATGCTTAGGGATGATTTATATGCAAGAGGTTGAACAAGCATGAGGAAAGAGTGAGGGTGGGTTTGTGTAAGTGAAGGATGATGGACGGGGGCATAATGTAATAGGAGGAGGGGAACCATGTGTCAGGCACTCACTCGAGGTCCTTCCTCAAGGGAATGAAAGGCAGAGAAGAGGTCTGCTAGGTAGACGGAAGATGGAAGGGAAGGCTCAGGGTAGTGGAAACAAACAGGAAATAGCATGGCTACTGGGTTGAAGGCAGGAATATTAAATATTAGAGACCTGAACTCTCTGCAGAAGCAGAGGCTCTTATATTGGAAATCGATGAGATAGCATTTACAAGTGGTGTTCATAGAGGAGAACCACTTATTGGTAAAGCATGATAGGCTATTAACTAATCAGACATATTCAGAGCACTATTTTAGTTCTAAGGGTGAGCAAAAGAAAAATGAAGGGGTTACAATACTTAACAGGGATGATGTCCTGTTCCAGGTGCAGAGGATAGAGAGGGATAAAGAGGGTCGGGTGCTACTAGGGGGGTGGGGGCTTTCTGGGCAAAAGGTCACATTTTAAATGTGTATGGGCCAAACGAAGGCCAGAATTTGTTCTGGTCAGAATTAGCAGGGTGGCTGGAAGAGTGGGTGTGAGAAGCTTTGCTAATGGGAGGGGGGAATTTTAATATAGTTCTTAAACCAAATTAAAATAGGGCTGAGGGAGGGAATGAGGAAAAGAGGCAGGGCTAAAGGAACTGATGAAGCGCTATTCTTTGGTGAAAATGTGGAGACTGCCTAATCTTCAGAGAAAAGATTTCATGTATAATTCCCTAGACCTACAGTCGCAAAGACCTAATATTGGAAGATCAGGAATGAGTTCAAAGAATGACTACAACCAAAACTGGAACTGTTACAACCCCAACCAGTATAGCAAAAACAGAAACAAACGAAAAAATAAAAAATATGTATAAAATAATGTGAAATCAAGACAAACAAAACCTAAAACTGCTCGCCCACCAGTATAGGAGTGTTCTCCTGTACGAAAGTCAAAGGAGTCAAGTCTGTCTAGAAGACGCAACAACGTCTAAACAAATGAACAGACTGTTAATCACATCAGTGGTCTTAAAAAAAACCTCCAGCCAACCCGATAAATGAAACTAAGGCAGGCTTCCAAACAGCTAGGCACAGTCATTGGCATGAAAAACATCACACATTTTTCCTCCTATACTGGTGGGCGAGCAGTAAAAGGCACCTGGGTTATTTTTACCTTTATTGGAACCTCTCTATCAGGATGCCCCGACTTCTGTTTTGCTAGTATCCTTCAAGGATACATCATTTTGAACCATGCGCTCTTGGGCGACTGTCATCTTTCCCCTATTATCACCTTTTTAACAGTTAATACCAGCAGCCTGGTTCCACCATAGTTAAAGTGAAGCCCATCCTTTCAGAAAAGCCCCACCCTCCCCAGAATGTTGCCCAGTTCCTAACAAATCCAAAACCCTCTTCCTTGCACCATCATCTCATCCATGCATTGAGACTCCAGAGCTCTGCCTGCCTCTTGGGTCCTGCGCGTGGAACGCAAAACATTTGAGAGTGCTACCCTTGACGTTCTGGATTTTAAAATTTCTATCCAAAAGCCTAAATTTGGCTTCCAGAGCCTCCCTCCCACATTTTCCTATGTCATTGGTACCAACATGTACTAACATGTACTAAGGCAGAAGGCTCCTCCCCAGCATTCTCTAAAACTTTGTCTAGGAGGTGCTTGAGGTCGGCTATCTTTGCATCAGGCAGGCATGTTACCAGGCGATCCTCATGTCCATCAGCCACGCTGCTGTCTACGTGTCTAATGATTGAATAGCCAGCTGGAGACCGTACCTCGCAAATGATATGAAACAGTTTAGAGGAATGCAACCAAAATGGTATGTGGTTTGTGCAAGAAGACTTAGAAGAAACTTGAAGACCTAAATATGTATACCCTACAGGAGAAGAGGGACAGGAGAGATATGATACAGATGTCTGAATACTTAAAGAGTGTTAATGAACAAATCAAAATGTTTTCCAAGATGGAATTTAAAAAGGCATGAGATAAAACACAGAGGATCCTTATAGCAATAGGATGGAATCAAAGAAAATTTAAATAAACCTTTACACTTCAAAAAACAAGGAGGTAACCTACATGGAGCAGCGAGTACAACACTGCAACTTTAGTCAACCCACTGGGCAGATGGACCATGCTGCTCTTTATCTGTCAACAATTAGGTACAAAGAATAGTGACCAAAATGATAAATAGGATGGAGCATTTGCCCTCTGAACAAGGCTGAACAGTTTACGACTATTTGGCTCGAAGGAGAAAAGGTTGAGAGGAAAATATCACAGAAGTCTATAAAATCATGAGTGGGGTGTAACAGGTAAAGAAAGGTTGTTTACCCTTTCAAACACTAACAAGATGAGGGGCACTAGATGAAATTAATAGCGCATTTGAAACAAATCAGATAAATTATTTTTTCACTCTATGACTTTTTTTTCGCGATAGCAAACAATAGCTGTGCTATCAACCTCCTATACAGAGCCCCATCAGCAGACCCAGATGCTCTCTCAGCAATAATCGACCTTGCATCCAACACTCAAAACCCACGCACCCCAAGCTGGATTCTAGGAGACTTCAATTTACCCTCACTACAAAACTCCCAAGCATCAGCGTTTCTAGAAGCTCTTAAGGATTTAGGATACAGACAGCTGATCAAGGAACCCACCCATGTAAAAGGAGGCATACTGGATCTGATATTCGCTCCTCAGACAACCCTCAACTCACCCAAGACCCATGAGTTATCAGTTACTGCAGTTCCCTGGTCTGACCACAAGCTGATCATATTCCAAATTCCCCTGCCCAGCCACAATCATAAGGAAACCAGAACACTCAACAGCGACTCCAAGGCACCACCACGAAGATTTCAGGCTTTCAATAAGGAACTGATACTGAGCACAGCGAACCCATTACTCACTTTGACAGCACAGGATCCTGAAGCCCTGGTATCCGAATGGAATGAAACACTCAGTTCAATCGCGCTACGCCCGCCATCTCACAAGCCTCCAGGGAAGCGAGCATCTGCAACCTGGTATTCCGGATGAGCTGAGATCCTCTCGCACCCTCCTAAGGAAGCTGGAGAGACGTTGGCGCCGTTCACACACAACAGAAGATCAAAGGGCATATAACTCACACCTGGCAGCACACCGCGAAACGGTAACAGCGAACGTGAGAAGACTCCACATGGACACGCTAAAAAGATCCCTGAACAAACCACACGACTTGTTCGCTCTCGTCAAGGACCTAACGAAGGAGCCAGCCACAGAGCAAACAATCGGGATCCACCCTCAAGAATTTGCGGACTATTTACTATCCAAGCTATGCTAGACTAACACTGCCCTAGCACCTGACGACTCCCTGGAGCCAGGCTACCAAACCCCCCTCACCACCTTCTCCACACCTCCCAAGCAGCGCATCGAAGACACCATAGCTGCAATCAACACGACCACTGCCCAAACCGACGCCTGCTCAGCATTCTGGATTAAAGATCTACGGTCCAACTTTAGTCCCATTATAGCCAGAATCACTGTTCCCTCTAAGCTGTGCGCATGTGCGCGCGCACACACCTCACCGAGCGAGCGCACATACTTTACAACACAGCGCACAAAAATTACGGATGTGATTCTGATAGAAAACAACACAGATGTCTTAAAATTTAAAAGTTGTGATTGTAATTACTAGAAATTTTCCGCTTCATTTAGTAATCGTCTATTTTCATTTAATTTGATTAAAATCACTGTGGTGTACATACTGTATTCTGACGTGTAGTCAAATTTTAAAGTATATAACTCCGAGTGTCGTTATGTGGCGCACAAAAATTTAACCTTCCTTCAAAAGCTGCACAGCTGATATTTTATGCGCACACGGTCTTCAGAAAATTAGAGGGAACATTGGTCCCAAGCTCTGCCTCCAGGTTTTTCTTTTTCCTCTCATACCCACCCAAATTTGTTAACCGGTGGTCTAGCATTATCTTTATTTCTGCCCTAACTGTGTTCAGATGTCATGACTGTCTAATATCCTACCCCGAAGCCATTTTTTCTAGAGTTCATTGTTCAACTTTCTCACGTCATATTTTATCAGTGAACTGTCTCCCTCAGATGGAAGCTTCCTCTTGAGCCCTTTTATACACTTCTGTCCTATTTTTTCACTCTTCCCACACCTATTGATGTTGGGTGACTTCAGTATGCACACAGATAATCCCTGTCAGGTTTGATTCCTTTCTTTTAGATTATTTTGCAAATCTAGGACTCCACCAACATATTCATATTCCATCTCACAAAGCAGGCCACACTTGGACTTACTCTTTTCTTTAGATTCTCTCACTAAACATATTGGATATGTAGCAGCTGTGTATTTTTTTCTGGACTGACCACAAACTCCTTTTCTTTAATCTTCATTTCTTAATTTTTCAACAACCAACTAACTTTATGTCTGAAGTTGTGAGGAGTACACATAAGATATCTGTAGAATCTCTTCCTTTAGTGGTTCTTTCATTTCCCTGTAATTTCCATGACCTAACCCTACTTGAACAGATGGAGATTTGGAACTCAACGTTAACCCAGTATTTTGATAAACTAGCTCTTCCTCATCCAGTTCGTTATTCTGATAGACATTATAAGCCTTGGTTTAATTCAGATTTGCTTTTACTTACGTACAAGACAGGCTTGGAAAGCTGAGTGCTTTTGGCAGAAGCAAAGGACTCTCTTAGCTTTGGCATCTTGCAGAGAGAAGCATCATTTTCACAGACATCATATTAAGTTAGCTAAACATAATTTCTTTACTATCATTATATTGGGAAGAGTTCTAATAAACCAAAGGTGTTATTTAATGTATTGTCTAAATTAACCTCTCTTGGCCCCTCAATTTCTGGTTCAATTTCTCCATCAACTGATCTTTTAGCCACTTATTTTTCACAGAAGGTTGTTTCCTAATTCTTACTTACAATTCTCCAATATTGAAGATTGGGGACATTTCTTCTATTATTGTAGCATATGGTCCACTCATCATTTTCACAGAAGGAGATGGTGGGAGCAAAAACAGTGACAAAATTCAAAAAGGCATTGGACTGGCACACAGGATACTACATAGCAAGAAGATGGAATCAGAACAAACATAAATAACTTCTGAATAGAGAGGGGTAACCTGCCTGGAGCAGCATGTAGAAATCTGATACCTTACTGGGCAGACTAGATGGACCATGCTGGTCTTTATCGGCCATCATTTAATATGTTACTATATTATCAGTAGTACTTGGTCTACATTTGATGAAACATCCTCCTTTGCCTTAAGCAATTTACTCTGCAGTCTGTGCTCTAGATTCCCTACTATCATCCTGGCTGAGGCTTGCTCACATAGACATTTTGCTGTTCTCACACGTGGTAGTAAATTGCAGCCTCTCTTTGTCTTATCTTCCCACCAGTTTGAAGTAAGCAATGATTCGCCCTATTCCCAAAAAGACAAATCTTGACCTCTCTTCTCCTGTGAGTTACAGACCAGTATCAAATTTGCCTTTTCTTGCTAAGGTCATTGAAAGGGTTGTTTCTACATAACTTACTGACTTCATTGCAAAGATCAATGTTCTTTATCCGAGAGAATCAGGATGCCCATAGTACAGAGACTGCAATCACAGCATTGGCAAGTGAACTCCACAGTAATTTCAACGCCCACAAAATTGCACTCTTGATTTATCCACAGTATTTGATGTCATAAATCATCCACTTCTACTTCAGCTGACATAAGTATTAGGGATCAGGTGTTGCATCGGTTTTCTTCTTTCTTGCAGAACCGCATCTTTAACGTCTTGCTCTTCCGTGTCATCATTCCCCTGTGCAGTGCCTCAGGGATCTATCCTTTCATCAGTTCTATTCAATATCTTTCTTGCACCACTTGCCTGGTTAGTTCAATATCACAATATATCTGGCTTCTTTTATGTAGATCATATTCTGCTAATGCAGTACTACTAATGTCCTCATCTCCTGATCCTACTTCTATCAATTCATGTCTCAACCCCATGGCCCACTAGCTAGCATCTCGTCACCTTAAGCTCAATCCCTCAAAATCACCAAAGGATCCAACCCTTTAACTATAAGGCCTACTATCCTAGGTGTTACAGTGCCTGTAGTAGACTCACTGACACACCTAGGAGTCATCTTTCAATCTCCACTGTCATTTGAACAGCAAGTAGTCACTATGGTTCATTCTTTTCTATTCCCTCTGTCACCTTCATTCTGTGCAGCTATTTTTGACCTGTCAGCTTCTCCATAGTCTGATCCAGGTTTTCATCACATCATGCTTAGATTATTGCCAGGGCTGGCCCCAGAGTTGGTACAAGGTATTGGTGACCTAGTCAAACTTTAAGCCTGTTTAATTTTGAATGCGCTGCTCTTTGCCACTTCAAGAAGCTTCCACACCAGGTGAATGCCTAGTTTGTCTAGTGGTTGACCCCGCCATACTTATTACAATAATGTTTATTGCACAAATCAAAACCCTAAAGTACTGATCCATAACAAAGTCCAAACAACCAAGTCAGAGGTATTAAAGCAAAATACATAAAAGTGAAAAACTTTTAGTCGGATTGTTTGCAAGGGTGGAGAAACTGTCTCTTGCAGCAAACTTTCCTTTTAATTGATTTATTCCACTTTAAGTAAGCGTTTGAGCAAAATTCCATTAGTTGATTAAAATTACATTTTCATCACCTTTTCTGCTACCTCTTTTGAGAGCCATAGCAGCCTCCATTTCCTTTTGCATTTTTTTACTTTTCTAATAAAAATGTTTGTTGTCCTTAAAATATTCCTTTCAGTTTTGCCCATTGCTTTTCTACATCCTTCAGCTGTTTCCATTCCACTAATGACTCCTTGAGGTATTGTTCCATTTGGCAAAGTTAGTTTTCCTAAAATCTAAGACCCTCACTTTTGAATGAACTTTATCATCCCTAGTCCTGATACTGAACCAGACCGTTTGGTGATCATTGAATGTGAGATGATCTCCTACTATGACATCATAAACACTTTCCCCATTGTTAAGTACCAAGTCCAGAATGGCTCCTTCACGTGTGAGTTCTGTTACCAGTTGCAGGAACAGTTCTCCCTGTAGAGAATCCAGGATCTCCTTTCTTCTAGAAGACACCGCAGCAGGGATGTTCCAATTAACATCCGGCATATTGAAATCACCTATAAGTAGCACGTCTCTTTTCATGGCAATACTGTGTATTACCTTATAGTAAATCTCTACCCACTTCTCCTGTAAAGGAGATCTGTATATCACACCAATCCAAATAGATTTCCCTCACTCCCTTGTAACCCCTGTAGTTCTTTAATGTCACTCCACTCTCCCCCTCTTCTTTCTACTCGGTTCTTTCTGAATAAAGTATAGCCCGGTATAATTACAGCTCCGTCATGGTTGTCCATGAACCATGTCTCCATAACCACCACTAAATCCAAGTCAGCCTCTTCCATTAAAGTCTCAACATCTGGGATCTTATTTCTCATACTATAGGCTTTAATATACCCCAGTTTCCAGATTTTGCCCTTTTTACACATTTGTAGAGAGATATTTAATGTTTTACTTACCTGAGGGCTTTCACTTACCTGGGGGCTTTTTTCACCATCCCCAACAAATCTAGTTTAAAGCCCTCTTGGTAGACTGATAGAGTTTGCTTTTAATTATTTTTTTATTTTAATTGGAATTCTTTTTTTTCCAATTTAGGATTGTAAACCGCTCTGTAGTCAATATAGCAGAGAGTGGTATTGCACGTTTTTAATAAACATAAAGTAATGGAACATTTGGGAGCTGCTGGTCCAAAAAGAAAGAAGAGGACTCAGAGGAGCATCCCTGCAACCATGCGACACCCAGAGCCAGAAGCTTCCAAGATGCTGCACTGCGGACCCGCATTTAGGGCAGCCTGCAGCTCAGAAGGAACCCTGAAAGAACGTTGCGAAGGATGCGTGTTAAAGATTCACAGAGCAAGGAGAGTGAAAGGAGTGCAACAGCTTGTGATAGCTTTTGAGTTAGGAGAAAGGATTTGTAATTGCTTGTAATATATTTTTGTGTCTGCCAATATCTGTATTTTTGCTTTTATTATATTTTTTATTTTACTAAAGGGTGCTATGGTGTTGCACCAAATGCGCCCATAATGCGCAAATCCACGGTGAGTTAGGGCAAAATCACAGCATTTACTGCCGGGAGCACGGAAAGAATATTCCTGACAGTTACTGTGGTGTTTGCAGCCCTGCTGTGGAATGACAACAGTGCGGGTGCAGTCAGCGCCATCTATGGGGGTGGCAATAAGTACACCCATGCTATATGTGCACCTTGCAATTACAGCGGGTATGCTGCCTGCTACTACTACTAGGTATAGTGCTACAAGACATACACAGCGCTCCCACTCGCAACCATAATGCGCCATGGACAGCGCCAAAATCCAGCAGCACTGTCATGCCCCTGTGCTAGGTGCCAACATGTGTCCAAAGCGTATCTGCTGGATGCTGGGTTTAGCTCATGCAATTTCAGTAGTCATTCAAGGCAAGTTATATTTGGAACAGTAGTGATTGCCCAATCCCCAACAAGAGCAGTGCAGCTTATAAATGTAAGGACCTAACTAAAAGCAGCACACAGATGAACTTAGGGCTGTTGCTGCTAATGTGCTATTTTACCATGGTGCGTGCTATTAATAACTAGGTCCCATTGTGTAAAATGTGACCTATGGCTAAATATCCTTAGTGTTAGACTTACCAAGTTCTGGTATTTTCTTTCACTGGTTAGAGTAAAAATCTCTTACAAGAATCGGTGTTGCTGCTCAATTAAAGCAGGCAGCTGCTGGCAAAGGCTGGACTGGATTCACCTATATCATACAGCAGGAAGAAACAGGAAGCTGCTTGTCTCGCTCTGCACAGCCAGACGTGATTGGGTTAACTTCCACGTGCTGCTAGGAATTAGGGAATCCCTTCTGCTGGAGATAGAGGGCAGACAATCAAGACTAACATAAATAAACAGAATCACTCCCTTCTTTGATGACCGGATACCATTACATCTGTTTGGGTATTTTTTTTTTTTTTTTTGCTTGGCAGCTTCAATTCATTGGACATACTTATATTGTTGTCCTTTTTGTCTCTTCTTCTTAATCCAAATATGCTGCTGGCCACTATTTGAGCTTTAAATCATACCTGAGTTCTCTTCCATGACATTGTCTGAACACTGTTATCTCATCTCTTTATCCCTGGTGCTTTTATTCACACTGCTCCTTTTGTGCCTGAATGCAGTGTCTCATCCACAGTCTGGATAACTTGCTTTTCACCGCCTCCATTCTCTCTTCTGCCCTATATCCATTTTCATTCTAGCTTGTTAGCAATAAGTATGTTGCTATTTTTTTCCGTGCTCATATATTTTCACTTGAACTCAAATATTTGTGTTAATACAATTTCCATTTAGTAAGCATAAAATGTATTCAACTACCAGCTGTATAGCATATTTTATCAAATATTACCACAAAAGAGATTGCCATTAGAGCACCTGGTATAGATAATGATCACATAATGGTCTACAAATTTCCAGATCCCCATGAAAGGTTCTAGAATATGTCTTAGCTGCAACAGCTTCACATTTATACATCAAACATTATATTCCTCCAAGGATTTTATTTCTAAGAATCAACTATCCATCCAGTTAATAAAGGCACATCCTGAGAACAATTATAGGAAAATATCTAGCAATTTCTCATGCTAAAAAAAATTAGCAATTACACATGTACTAAAAATGATTGAATTCACTATGAAAATTAAGCTTAAGGATTCAAGTGCAAACTCATGTCCTCCACCCATTATTTACCAAGGAGAAAGTTTTTCCTTTCCAAAAATTGATATAAAGCCTGCAGGTAAAACATGCCCACATATATTACATATACATACTTTGTTGGGAAGTTTCCCCCTTAAAAGGTAATTTTATAAAAGGGAGCCTAGATAAACAGAGGAAGATGATGCCTAATTTTAGCCTATTTTATAAGGATACATAGTATTCTATATAGATGCTTTGGCTCCTAACCCAAATCCAGCAGCAATCATGCCTAAATTGAAGTTGTGGACCTTCTGTCTGCTTGAGAGCAGGTGTAAATGATAGCATGTACTTTATATGTGTCCAACACAGAGCAAGAAGCCACATCAGATGAAGCACACAGTCAGAGAACGTGGTGAGGAATGACCAAGGAATGAATTAAATAAAAACATCAGAACAGAAAGTGAAAGTGCTGTGCTAATCCATTGGTACTGTGCTTGCTTAATTGGTTTGAGTTTCTTTCATCACGGTTTGGTACAAGGTCTTGCAAAGTGGTTTCAAACTGCAGCCCTCAAGTACAGGAATTTCATTCCATCAGTGAGTTTGCCTTTTACCCCTGAGGAAGTTTTTAAATGAAACACGGCCTGTGTCGGGTTTTATTGGCAAATCAAATAAATTTTTTAATTAATTCATTCCTTGGTCATTCCTCATCACGTTCTCTGACTGTGAGCATGTACTTTATATACATTTTTCAGATATGTTAGTGAGAGAAGGAAAGGCAAAAGAGGTATTGTCAGACTCAAGGGTATAGGGAGAGGAATATGCAGAAACTGATGAGGATAAAGCAGAATTGCTTAAGAAATATTTCTGTTCTGTGTTCACAGATGAAGAACCAGGAGACAGACCTCAGAAAACACCCTCAAATAAGAACAGGAGCAACAGAGATCTCAAACTATTTTCAGAAGACTGTGCTCGTGAGGAACTAGCAAACTAAAAGTAGACAAAGCTATGGGTCCAGATGGGATACATCCAAAAATACTGAGGGAACTTGGGAATGTTCTAGCAGCTCCACTGTCTAACCTTTTCAATTCTTCTTTGGAGTCGGGAGTGGTGCCAGAGGATTGGAGAATGGCACATGGTAACATAACATAGTATATGACAGCAGATAAAGACCAGTATGATCCATCTAGTCTGCCCAGCCAGGCAGCAAGAGCAGGTGCACCTGCCGCTCCATGCAAGTAACCCCTCCGCATACCTTTGTTTAAGTTGTACCAACCGCTCCATATAGCTCATCCCTATTTGTTAAAATAGTTAGTTATATTTATTTTGATTTTATCCTGTGGCTATAAAGGATCCACAGTGTCTGTCCCATGCCATTTTGAATTCCATCACTGATTGCACTTTCATCGGGAGGGCATTCCAAGCATCCACCACCCTTTCAGTGAAAAAGCATTTCCTGACATTGCCTCTCAGTTTATCCCCTTGAAGCTTCATGTTATGCCCTGTAGTTTTACATCTTCCCCGTCTTTGGAAGAAGTTTGTTTGTTCATTAATCCTCTTTAAGTACGAGTATTTAAATGTCTGAATCATATCTCCCCTCTCCTCTCCTCCAGGGTGTACATATTTAAGTCTTCAAGCCTCTTCTCATATGTCTCCTGACGCAGGCTCAAAATCATTTTGGTCGCCTTCCTCTGAACCATTTCCAGTCTTTTTATATCCTTTGCTAGATACAGTCTCCAAAACTGAACACAATATACTACATGAGGCCTCACCAGCGACTTGTACAGTGGCATTAATATCACCTCCTTTTTGCTGGTAATTCCTCTCTGTATGCGACCCAGCATCTTTCTGGCTTTTGCCACTGCCTTATCACACTATTTCGCCACCTTGAGATCCTCAGAAACAATTACTCCAAGCTTCTTCTCCTGGTCTGTGCACACCAACCTCTCACCCCCTATCGCATACAATTCCCTTGGATTTCTGCTTCCCAAGTGCATGCCACTGTACATCTTCACATTAAATCTTAACTGCCAAGCATTACACCATTCTTCCAGTTGTGATTCCTTTACACAAAAGCAGACATAAGGATGATATTGAGAACTACAGGCCAGTTAGTTTAACCTCTGTGGTTAGTAAATTATTGGAAAGAGAGAATAGTGAGGTTTCTGGAGTCCAATGCATTGTGGAATCTGAGGCAGCAAGGATTTACCAGAAGCAGGTCTTATCAGACAAATCTGATAGATTTCTTTGACTGGGTGACCAAGGAGTTGGAGTGAGGGAGAGCTCTAGATGTGGTTTATTTAGATTTCAGTAAAGCCTTTGACACTATTCCACACAGGTGACTTACGAGGGTCATTTTTAAAGTAAGAACCGATTGCGCATCGTGTCCGCGCGATCTGTCAAGTGACGTCTGTTCAAGGTCAGCCACTCTTGGCCAGTCTCTCACTACGCTGCCATTACGTTTCATGTCTCTGCCAGTGTTGGTTATATGGTTATACTGCTTTGTTTGTCGCCATGTCAATCAGCAATCCCTCCAATTGTGAAGTGCGCTTGGTTATCCGTTTTTTAAATGCAAAACAAGTTTGTCCAACTGAAATTCACCGGCAGCTTGTTGAAGTGTATGGGGAAAGTGTAATGAATGATGTTTAAGGAAGGAAGGACAAATGTTCATGATGAAGAACGATCTGGATGGCCTACTGTCATGAATGAAGACCTGACACAAGAAGTTGATGAGGAAATTCGCCAAAACAGGTGCTTCACTATAGACGAGCTGCATCAGACATTTCCACAAGTTTCAAGATCAGTAGTTTATCACACTGTTACTGACAAACTGCACTACAAAAAATGTGTGCGAGATGGGTGCCGAACATGCTGGACGAACTTGTTTTACATTAAAACTGGATAACCGAGCGCACTTCACAATCGGAGGGATTACTGATTGACATGGCGACAAACAAAGCAGTATAACCATACAACCAACACTAGCAGAGATGTGAAACATAATGGCGGTGTAGTGAGAGACTGGCCAAGAGTGGCTGACCTTGAACGGACGTCATTTGACAGATCGCGCGGACACGATGCGCAATTGGTTCTTACTTTAAAAATGACCCTCGTATAAACAAACTGAGCACCTTAGGATGGATCCTAAAGCTATTGCTTGGGTTAGAAATTAGTTGTGTGGGAGGTGACATAAAGTACAGGTAAATGGAGCTCACTCTGAGGAGAAGGAAGTTACCAGTGGTGTGCACCAGGGATCTATCCTTGGTCCGATTCTCTTTAACATCTTTGCAAGTGATATTGAGGAAGGGCTGTCGAGTAAGGTTTGTTTTATGGGGATGATACCAAAATATGCAATAGAGTAGACACATAGGAAGGAGTCGTTAACATGAGGAGGGATCTAGATAAGCTTGGTCTAGAATTTGGAAGCTGAAATTTAATGCTAACAAAATGCAGGGTCATGCATTTAGGCTGCAAAAATCCAAGGGAGCTATACAGTGTAGGGGGTGACATACTTCCATCCACAAAAGAATAGCAGGACCTGGGTGTAATTGTGTCTGACAATCTTAAGGTAGCTAATCAGGTAGAAAAGGCGACTGTGAAAGTCAGACGTATGCTTGGGTGTATAGGGAGATGAATGGTCAGCAGAACAGAGGAGGTGATAAGGCCTCTGTATAAGTCTCTGGTGCGACCTCATTTGGAGTATTGTGTGCAAATCTGGAGACCGTATCTTTAAAAGAATATAAGCAGGTTGGAGTCAGTGCAGAGGGTCACTACTAAAATGGTTAGTGTTCTTCGTTATGCAGCATATGAGGACAGACTTAAAGATCTTAATATGTATACTTTAAAGGAATGGTGGGATAGGGGCGATATGATAGAGACATTTAAATACCTCCAAGGCACAAATGCACAAGAGGAGAGCATCTTTCAACTGAAGGCAAGCTCTGCTATGAGGGGACTTAGGATGAGAGTGAAAGGGAACTGAAATGTATGACTGAGTTCTGCCTCTGGGAGAGCATTTGGGCACAGCACAAATTGAGAGAGCTCATCGGTTGGGCTTAACAAGCAGCAACCTTGAGTTCTTACAGCCCAATTTCCAAATAAATGCCAAGAAAACAGCCTTGTTACAGAACTCTAAGTAGAAAAAGGACCAGAGAGAATGAGTGTGCTAACTGGGATGGGGAAAGTCTAAAGGCTGAGGTTTGGACTGGGAACCCCAGCCTATAAATGACTTCTCTTGTGCCGTGCAGTTGAAGGCTCTGTTTGTGGGATAATGCCTTTGCCTTCCTTTCAGTGTGTCTCTTGGAATATGGGGCATTAGCACCTCAGTTAAGTTCTACAAAATATTGCAGGCAGGGTAATTTTTGTGGTGGCAATATTTGGCAGGTTGATAGGGCAGTTGCAAAGGAATATCTTTTGGGGATAGAGCAGCATACAGGTGTTGAGGTGGTGGGCAATTGTGGCGAGGTGGGCATTTTTTGGTGGTAGGGGAAGTTGGGGGGGGGGGTTGTAAGAGTAGAAAACAGGACGAGGGGGTTTGAAAGGACCAATTCCCTAACTGCTATGTTTCAGTGTATACAAGTTTCTATGCTACAGAAGCTGGAACTGCTGCCACAGAAATAGGGTGGGCATGTTTTTTGGAGGGGATTATTTCTCTGGAGCCCCTCATCCTGATTTGGCCCATTTTCAAATTTGATGTGTCTTTTTATCAGTTTTTCCTACACACAACTTTCATCCCTTTCCATTATTTGCCCAAAGACAGACAAACAAACAGCGGGGGCCTTTCTAGCTCTACAAAAGGGGCCAGCCTGTAGGGGAAAGTGACACCGCGCGGCGCTGTTTGTGTTATACTCTGAGTGCTGAAACTGACCTTCCTTTGGCCACATTGAGTCTGATGGCTTTCTGCTGGCAGTGACGGTGCAAGGATATGAGGCATTCTAGACGAACCTCATCCTTTGCACCCACTTGATCCCACCCCTGCTTTGGCTCCAGCCCCATTGCTGTTGCCCCTCTCCGGGACCTGTAGTGGGGGCAATGGTTTCAAACAGCCCTGCAGCATTTACCTAAACCTCCGGTGCTGCGAGGATGTTTGTGCTTGTGCCCTCTCCAAAGTCTGATGCTGACTTTCTTTTGCATGGGGGCTGGTGTCTGAGAAGGGTGGCAGTGGTGGCATTGGGCCGCCCCTGGTCCATTGGTACTCTAAGCAACTATCTACTTTGCTCAATGGTCAGGCTGTCTCTGTCTGATCAATTATATCTGCAGCCATTAAGCTGTTAGTGAATCCATTCCAGGCAGCTGTGACCCTTGGCACCATGTCCTTCCTTAAGGATGTCCTCAGCAGGGGCTCTTCTTGCCCTACAAAAGGGCCAGCCCCCAGAAGGCCACCACTGGAGGGCCCTCACTGAAGGGCTACTCCAAAGATGGACTTAGTGTGGACATTGGGATGACCTATAGGCTTGTAAATGCGCTTGTTAAGTTTTTATTGTTCTAATTCATGATGGTGTTGACATTGTATGGTCTCATGTGTAGGTTGTTTTGGGTGACATTGCTGCTTATAATCTTTTGTAATGGTTATAGTTATGGAGCCATCCTTGGGCGGCCTACCCGAATACCTGTGATTATAGGATATGAGCAATATGGAAACTGGATTTTTATCCATAAGATAATGGGAGACATATATTGATGCCATATATCTAGCTTTTATTTCAGCATTTTAAATTGGCGCCTGATTCATGGATGTTATGAATCTGAAATGTATGATTATTAAATGTGAGATCCAGCTGTAACAAGATTCCAGTTATATCTGATATAATTAACAATCATGATCCTGATATTTGTTTTATTACAGACACATGGTTGCTAGACAGCGACATTGTTCTGATTAACCAGTTAACATGTCATGGATATGATATTTTTTTCACAATCACATACTGGTAAAAGGGGCAGTGAAGAACTTATCCTTTGCAGGAAAGCCATTAAATTTAGGCAGATTGACTACCAGGGTGGTGGGAATTATAGCGTGATATTGATAAAGAGCCCAGAGGTTGGCATTTCCTTACTCTACAGACCACCATTATATGCATGATGCTGTTTTTGAAGGTTTGGATATTTCTAAATTACTTCTACTGGGAAATTGTAATCTCCTGATCACACAACCAGTTGTGAAAAGAGAAATTGTTTTTTTGCAGGTTACAATAGTCAAGACAGGAGGGTGATTAAGGAGTAGATACGTGTCTTAGTAGTGTGTTCAGAAAGGAATGGGTGGACGTTATAGAGAAAGAAATTGCAAGTCTTAGCTATCAGATGGATATGTGTGGAGAAGGAGAGACAGGAGTCAAAGACAACCCCAAGGTTGCGAGCCAAGGAAACAGGGAGGAGTGGAAAGTTATCCACAGAGAATGAGAAAGGAGGAAGGATAGAGGAGGTTTTAGGGGGGGAAACTTTATGAGTAATAACAGAGATTTTGTATTGAATCCTAAAAGTAACTGGAAGCCAGTGTAAGGATTTGAGTACTGGAGTAATGTGATCAAACTTCTGTATGGGGATAGTACAGTTTTCACCCTATAAGAGACCAAAACTGCAGTCAGTGGTCTGTAGTTTGATAGTTCTGATAAGGATAGTTTTGTTAATGAGGTTTCCCACATTGGATATGGTACCTAGTGATAGTCTTGATGTCATGGTTGATATATGGCAAGCATGTCCAACTTCGAACAGGTCGTGATCTACTTTTTCCGGTCCAAAGTGCAGGTGATCTACCACCATGAAAATTAAGTTTCAAATTAGCTTCAAATTAAATTTTAACCCAATAAAGTTGGAGGATTCCCCCCCCCCCCATTTTTAATCAACTTTCTGTCATTTACTTGGATGTGATCAGCTGCTAAGCAAATTAAGCAAAAACAAAACAGCGAGACGAAGATCCAGTAAGAACTGCGAGGGGAAATGGAAAGTACATTTTTTCTTAAAGTTTTATTGAGTAATAACTTTCTTTAACTGTCTTAATAACTTTCTTTAACTTTAATTGAGTAATTTTTGTTAAATTTAGGTTGAGTATTGATCCAGGCTGATCTTGCACAATCTTTAATCTTGCAATCTTGCTCATTAGTGAGACGCCTGCATTTCATCCACCAGCTTTTTGAAGTTGGGTGAATATTGTGTGAGGGCCAGTCTCAGGGAATCCTGGAGAAATTCATCTGTCATGTTGGAATGTTGTATACTCGTTGTCATTTTCAGATGGGAAAATGCAGATTCACACAAATAAATTGAAATGAAACAAGAGTGTACAGCTTCACTGCATCTTCTCAAGTTGGGAAATTTGTCTCTAGGCACTAACTTCCAAAACGATTCTTGCACATCACGGGTCTTGAGAAAAATGTAATTTTTAAGGGTTAATATTTCATTGTCAAGAGATGGCTTGTTCAATGAGTAATTTTTAATGATAGCAGCTGCAGTTTCTTTAATGTCCACATCTACTTTGAATGGGTATGACAAGTACAACAAAATTTGGATATTGTCCAAGATGGTCCTGCATATTTGGAAAATGATCAAAAGTGTTGTTTGCAAGGTCAGTCATTATTAGCTCAAATTTGCTCTTGTAGGATGAAACTGTACTCATCATCTCGCCAATGCATTTGTTTTTACCTTGTAGTTCAAGGTTCATATCACTTAGTTCGCCTGTAAAGTCAGCGAGAAATAAAGTCCGCATCACAACCTTACCAATGATACTTCATCCTCTAAAAATAGGTTTCACTAATTAAACAAATTGCGACTATATAACATATAGTAAAAATCTCTTAACAGGGCAAAAGCAAGCCTCAGAACAGACTCATAGATCTTAACCCTGCCACACTTTGGTGATAAGAGATCACTCGCGAGTCAAAACACATCAACGGCTTGCTAAGCCCAAACCCTATCCACCATACTCAAAATTTACTTCATATAATATCAACATTTACAAAAATTATAAACAATAAAGCATTTATAAATACGTAAATCATGGTATTGGTGAATGCCCCCGATGCCTTTTCAAGACATCTTTTTCAAGCGTTTCGCAGCAGCTGTTTCAAGGAGAACTGCAAAACAAAAGAAACTTATTCAATCTCAATGTCAAAAATCGCAAAAACCTCCCTTGTGCCCTCCTTAACGAAAAACTACTTACATTTAAGTCAATCTCAGGGACTCATCTTAATAAATGAATAACCAAAAACTTTCAATGGCCAAACCAGCTCTATCTTACAGATGAACCCAAAGCCTTCGATACTCAAACTAGCCTCCATCTTTAAATCCGACTACCAATCAACTCCCAAAACCAAAACACCTGAAGGCTACCACCACAATCAAGATCTAGATAAAATAATAGCTATCACAAGAGATGACCCAACATACTAATCTACTTCATACAATACATCCTCTACCTACTAACCCTATATACTCCGTGTACTACAACAGATACTAACATCCTCCTGGGCGAACTTGGAAAATATACTGATTCACTCCTACTGCACCCTACTGCTCATCATTAGCACTAGACAATGCAGTACACATTATAAACAAGCTCCCCATTCAATAATCGAATTCAACCCATTAGGTATAACACTATTTAGATGAAAAATCCACCATTGTTCTCTATATAGTAACTGTTGTTCTCGTGTTCGACCCCCGAATCCTACAAGTATCCTTTTGATACAGAAACATCGTAGGTCAGCAAACCCATGCTTAAAACTCAAACAATGTTCCACCATTGGTGCCTCCCTCCGTTGACAATGCAATTTACTTTTGTGTTCACTTAAACGAACCCGAAAAGACCAAACGGTTTTACCAATGTATAAAAGTTCACACGGGCAAAAAATCCCATACACAACATAATCTGAACTACAAAACATATTCAAAACATATTGTTGACTGTTATACCTAAACCGATCTATTTCTACCATAACGTCACAAAATATACAATGTCCACATTTCTTGTGTCCAGCAATATCACTTTCACACACCATTAAAGACCGTAAAGAGGAAGGACTCAAAATCTCCTTTAGATTCGGGTTACGCCACCACACACATCGCGATTGTTTAGATTCCAAATCCGGAACCAAATTTAAAACACTCGTATGCGTATTTATAATAGATTGAATGCTTTTACTATAAGGGGAATAATGGGAAATTAAATTTAACCCGATCATCACCAACTGGTACTCGTGTCCTTTGGGAGAGTAACCATGATCTATCATTATATAATGCTCTCTTATAAGCATTATTCACTACCCTTGCCGGATATCCACGACTCAAAAAGTCTTCCTTTAAAGAAGTAGCTTGTGCTTTATAATCATCCACCGAAGAACAGATACGTCTGTAGCGTATAAACTGAGAAAACGGTAATCCCTTCAGGAGACTTAAAGGATGCACACTGGAAAAATGTAAATATGTGTTCTTATCAGTAATTTTACGATGAATTGTAGTGCCCCAAGAATCAATTTGACGGAATACCAGTACATCCAGATAAACAATCTCACTAGCATGATAACTCATAGTGAACTGTATATGCGGATCTAAAGAATTTAACCAATGATGAAATTCTACCAAAAGAGTAATAGACCCATCCCATAGCATAAACACATCATCGATGTATCGCCGCCACACTACTATGTGTGGCTGATACATCGATGACCTTAACCTTTGTTGTTCATAAAGACCCATGAAAAGATTGGCTGCTGAGGGGACAAAGGACGCTCCCATTGCCACTCCACCTATCTGCTGGAATAAGTAACCCGAATCTAAAGGAGATTTTGAGTCCTTCCTCTTTATGGTCTTTAATGATGTGTGAAAGTGATATTGCTGGACACAAGAAATGTGGACATTGTATATTTTGTGATGTTATGGTAGAAATAGATTGGTCTAGGTATAACGGTCAACAATATGTTTTGAATAAACACACTTCTTGTAGTTCAGATTATGTTGTGTATGGGATTTTTTTCCCGTGTGAACTTTTTATACATTGGTAAAACCGTTCGGTCTTTTTGGGTTTGTTTAAGCGAACACAAAAGTAAATTGCATTGTCAACGGAGGGAGGCACCAATGATGGAACATTGTTTGAGTTTTAAGCATGGGTTTGCTGACCTATGATGTTTCTGTACCAAAAGGATCCTTGTAGGATTCGGGGATCGAACACAAGAACAACAGTTACCATATAGAGAACAATGGTGGATTTTTCATCTAAATAGTGTTATACCTAATGGGTTGAATTTGATTATTGAATGGGGAGCTTGTTTATAATGTGTACTGCGTTGTCTAGTGCTAATGATGATCATTAGGGTGCAGTAGGAGTGAATCTTTATATTTTCCAAGTTCGTCCAGGAGGATGTTAGTATCTGTTGTAGTACACGGAGTATATAGGGTTAGTGGGTAGAGGATGTATTGTATGAAGTAGATTAGTATGTTGGGTCATCTCTTATGATAGCTATTATTTTATCTAGATCTTGATTGTGGTGGTAGCCTTCAGGTGTGTTGGTTTTGGGAGGTGATTGGTAGTCGGATTTAAAGATGGAGGCTAGTTTGATTGTTGAAGGCTTTGGGTTCATCTGTAAGATAGAGCTGGTTTGGCCATTGAATGTTTTTGGTTATTCATTTACTAAGATGAGTCCCTGAGATTGACTTAAATGTAAGTAGTTTTTCGCTAAGGAGGGCACAAGGGAGGTTTTTGTGATTTTTGACATTGAGATTGAATAAGTTTCTTTTGTTTTGCAGTTCCCCTTGAAACAGCTGCTGCAAAACGCTGGAAGAAGATGTCTTGAAAAGGCGTCGGGGGGCATTCACCAATACCATGATTTACATATTTATAAATGCTTTATTGTTTATAATTTTTATAAATGTTGATATTATATGAAGTAAATCTTGAGTATGGTGGATAGGGTTTGGGTTTAGCAAGCCGTTGATGTGTTTTGACTCGCGAGTGATCTCTTGTCACCAAAGTCAATCTCTCTTTAGAAAAAGGTTACTTACCTCCATCCCTTAAACATGTACAAATACGACCGATCCTCAAAAACAGCACCCTTGACAAATCATTCCCAAATTCATACAGACCTATATCAAGCATTCCCTTTATGGCCAAACTAATTGAAAAAGTAATCCAAAAACAACTACGATTTTGTTGACACATCGACCCCCCTAGACGAACACCAGTATGGTTTGACCATTTCAAAGGGTAGAAACTCTGCTAACAGTCCTATTCGACACTTTAACAAGAAGAATAGATGACACCAAACAAGCTTTCATTTTAATTTTTCTGGACATCTCCGCTGCATTCGATAGTGTCAATCACAAAACAATGTTAAATAGACTCCAACAAATTGGACTAAACTCTACAGTATATAAATGGTTTGATTCATATCTATCAAATAGGACTCAAACAGTGAGAATCAACAACCAAACCTCTGACACTTTCAAGCAAGAACAGGGCCTTCCACAAGGTTCTGCTCTATCAGCACTGCTGTTCAATATTTACCTACAACCAGTCTGCAATATTTTTAAACGTCTTGGCGTCCACTACCACATATACGCTGACGATATAATGTTTTACCTCCCAGTCACGATCCCAAACCCATCGATGCAATTAATAGCAGAATGCTTTAATGAACTGACAATATGGCTCAATGCTTATAACCTACACATCAATTTCACAAAAACTGATGTTCTATATGTCACAAGAAATCAAACCTATACACCCCCAAGCTCCATCATCCTAAACAACCATGAGATTAAAACAAAGAATGAAGTAAAGTACCTAGGCGTGATACTTGACAAAAAACTCAATATGGACTCACACATTAAAAACCTAACAAAAAATATACACTTTAAACTTAAGACACTGAAACAAATACGTCTGTTGATTCACTTGCAAAACTTTATAGCCATAATCCAAGCAATCATAACACCCCACTTTGACGTCGCAAATACAATCCTTCAAGGCATCACGAAACAAAACATTAAAAAGATTCAATTAGCTCAAAATGTAGCAGCCAGGATTATACCGAAGATAAGATCTATAGAACATATAACAACTATTTTAGCTAAGCTACATTGGCTACCAATTTACTGCAGAATAAAATACAAAATACTAGTAACTACCTTCAAATTAGTAAATAATCTTGCTCCATCCGCCCTTAATACCTTAATAAACATGGAAATACCTAAACACACACAAAGGAGTAGAAACAAAAATAAAATAGCAATACCAAGAGAATATACAAAAGCTAAAAAAACTTACCAATAATAGGGCATTCTCTCACTCAGTCCCTATCCTCTGGAATGAACTACCAGATGACTGATCGCTGGAAGTAGCGGTATACAAATGTATACTAAATAAATAAATAAATAAATGACATACGGCAACTGTCTGACATTAAGGAATTTCATAAAAAATTGAAAACACACCTATTCACCACACACTATACTACACAAACTAACCTAGATATGCAAAGAGACACAGGATAACACTTTATGCTACATAGGTTTAACCTACAAATCTAGACTAATACTGTCACAAACAAATATTACAACCTGCACATTGTTGTCTCTCCACATTCTAATAATGTAAAAATGTAAAAGGTTAGTTTACGGAGAGGCGGAGCCAGCGGGAAGCAAGATGGATGCATAGGAGTATCGCTCCTGCAGACCCGAGTAGATTCCTGATATTGTTGCGAGGGACGCTGTATCTGCGCAAGGCCGAAGCAAGGTGCGGAAGGATGCCTACCATCAAACAAACAAAACTAGAGTTCACCTCTGGGGGAAATACAGGCTCTAAACGTGCCAAGCAGGATCCCCCTACCCCCTAAAGATGGCGGCAACGCGCGAATCAGAGGAGGGGATGCATGAGATACTGGGGGAAATCTGAGCAGTACGATCGTTAATCTCGGAGAACGGAGAAACTCTAGCTCAGATACAAACAGATATGCAGGAGATCAAGGAGCAAATGCACAGTTTAACAGCCCGTATGGAGAAGATGGATGCTACAGTAAACTCACATGAAGAACGTATACAGAGGCTTTACAAGGCCCTCAAAAAGGTAGACCACTTAGAGGCGAATCTTGAGGACCTTAGCAACAGGTCGCGCAGGAACAACATAAGAATCGTCGGCATGCCTGAAGGAGCGGAAGGCTCTGATGCGATCGGCTTTTTAAAAGGGCTGCTACCTAAATTACTTAAAATTAACTTTAGCAAGCCCTTTGAAGTGGAGCAGGCCCATAGAATTCCTGCTCATACTGGGGGCATAGCCCGAGACCACGGCCTATAATACTGTGTATCCTTCGGCACCAGCAGGCCATGCAAATAATGGCTGTGGCAAGGGCATCAACATTGGTGGTATACGAAGGCCATAGGATCTCGTTTTTTCCAGATCTCAGCAAGGCTACAATGGACAAGAGGAAAAAATTCCTGGAGTTGAGGCCTTGTCTCCAGCAGTTGCAGGTGAAGTACGGCCTATTCTATCCAGCGCGACTCAAGGTGACTCTGGATAATCGCACCAAATCATTCGAAGACCCTAATGTGCTGTTGCAGTTCCTTGAGGATCAAGAGGCGCTGAGTATGCAGGTGGAAAGAGCGCCCTAACCCCCTGATGTCATGGACATACTTATCTTTCTGTAAGCTTTGAGTAGGCATAAATGCTGGGACAGTAAGAATATTTAGCACTTATGTGCTGCGTTATTAAGAGTAATGGTCACTCTGACCCGGTTTCAATATTTGTAACTGGGTTTTAAGCTCTGGTGAGTAACAGTAGTAAATCTCTTTGTAAGCACAAGCGACATGTGAGCACTTAGTAATTTTCTGTCAGTGATGTATTTAGGCAACAATATGTTATATGTTAAAATTTTCTTGTGTTAACTCAGGTCTGGCAGTCGGTATATGTTCCATCTTTACCCGCTGTCTCACCCAATGCTATTACTCCTTTGCAGGAGAGATGGGATGGCGCGTCGCAGACAATCTTGGGCTTATTTTGTAATAAGGGAGTTTGAACAGAGATGTAAGCTAGATCAGTGTGTAGAGAGCTTGGCACATAACATTAAGTTCCAATACGCTCATGCTCCCCCTTAAAATCTTGTCACTGAATGTGAAGGGCATCATGCACCCAGCAAAGAGAAAAAAGATTTTGATCTATGCTCAGAAGCAAAAAGCGGACCTGGTCATGCTTCAAGAAACACACTTGTCCACTAAGGAATCTATGAAATTAACTTCCAGGCAGTTTAAATTGATTGCCCACTCGCCAGCTTTGGGAAAGAAAAATGGGGTAGCTATCTTAATAAGCAACAAGATTCAGCAGCAGGTTTTGTCCACAAGGGCAGATTGTGAAGGACGGTGGGCTAAAGTTCATTTGTCCATAGGCACTAGGCAACTGATGGTAATGAATGTCTACGCTCCAAATAGTGATCAGCCTAATTTTTTCCATGTTCTGGCGGAAGCTGTTCAAGAGAGCTCCCACCTCCCGGTAATCCTTGGTGGTGATTTTAATTTGGTCTTAGATCCTCTTCTGGATTGTGAGCTGGGCAGGCCCAAGAGAGGTAGAGCTACATATGTTCTGAGCTCACTAATGCAAGAAGCTGGTCCTGTGGATATATGGAGAATCTTATACCCGGTGGAAAGACTACACCTTCTTTTCGTCTCCCCACAGCTCCTATTCCCGGATAGGTTTTTTTCTAATCTCCAGACCGTTAGTACAAGAAGTGCATGGAGCAAGTATTCTTAGTACCCATATTTCAGATCATGCGGCAATTGTTTTAGATTTAAGCTTTGGAGAAGGTCTACCCAGCCAGCAGACGTGGTCTTTCAATAGGGCTCTTCTCGCTGATGTATCCTTTAAAGATACAATGAAGCAAGTTATAAAGGATTACTTTGACAATAATATGCAAGAGGATACATTGAATTGGGCATAGTGGGAAGCCTTTAAGGCAATGATCAGAGCGCATGTCACCAGCTTTTCAATTGCTAAAGTCAAGGGGGCAAGAACCGAACTCAAAGAACTAGATGATCAAATTAGGGCAGGAGAAAGAATTCTTCAGAGAAATTTTAATTCATCGACGCTGAATCGTCTGCACAAGTTGAGATATCAATATAATTCTATAATGAGCACAGAAGTAGAGAAGCAGTTGTTTGATTGCCAAACCCACTACTTTACAGAAAAGAACAAGGCGGGCAAATTGCTGGCTGCGAGCTTGAAGGCTTGTCGAAACAAATCACACATAACTCATACATCAGAGGGGCAACAGACTCCATTGACCCATAGCAGTGATATAGCTGAAGCATTCTGCAAGTTTTATGCACAACTCTATACTTCGGAAGTGTCTTTTGACGGGAAGGCCTGCAAAGATCTGTTAGATGCGGTCGATAGACCTGTGTTGAAGCCAGAACAGGCGGCCATGTTGGGTGAACCGCTCTCAGGCATTGAGTTGCAGGAAGCACTTGCAAGCATGAAGACGGGCAAAGCGGCTGGACCGGATGGATTACCCGTCTAATTTTATAGAACCTTCGCAGATGATCTACTTCCTCAGCTACTGAATTATTATCAAAAGCTCCTAGCACAGGATCAGAGGACTGGTGCCTTTGCCAAGGCTGCGATTGTTGTGTTGGAAAAGCCGGGGCGGGATCCTACGATGGTCAGTAACTATAGACCTATTTCCCTTTTAAATGCAGACTACAAACTATTTTCCAGCATCTTGGCAAGGCGGCTTAACAAAGTGTTGCATCTGCTGATTCACCTTGATCAAAGTGGATTCGTGTCAGGAAGATCCACGGCCGACAACGGGCGTCTACTCTGTGAAATAATGGAAAGAGCGACTATCATGAATGACCCTTTATTAGGCCTATCATTAGATGCTGAAAAGGCCTTTGACAGGCTGGAGTGGCCCTTTTTGTATTATGTCCTAGAGTGGTTTGGTCTGCCTAAAGCAGGGGTCTGCAACCTTTAAGACATAAAGAGCCACTTGGACCCGTTTCCGAAGGAAAAAAAAAAACTGGGAGCCGCAAAACCATTGCGACATTTAAAACAAATCTAACACTGCATATATTGTTTCTTACCTTAATGCTATATACGACCCCCTACTTTTCCTGTTAAAATATAGGTGTTTGGCCTATACTCGCCGTATAAGACTACCCCTCTTCCTTCGCACACCAAACAATATACGCCAGAAAATATCACAACAACAAGTAACAATATTTGATTTCAAAATTATGATGATTTTGTAGTCAAATCACTAATATGAAATAAAATTATTTTTTCTACCTTTGTTGTCTGACCAATTTATTCTTTGATCATGCTGGTCCCGATCTGAGGCTTCTGCATTCCTGTCTTCTCTTAGCTCTCTTTCTGTGGTCTATGGTCCATCTGCCATTTCTTATCTCTTCTTTCGTTTTCTTCACTTCTTTCCATCAGCCTATTTCCAGTCCCAGTAACCCTCCCCAATATCAGCCCCTTTCCAGTCCTCACTCCCAGTACCTTCCAATGTCAACTTGCATTCCCATGATTGCCACTGGTGTCCATTTCCTTCCAATCCCCCTCCTTCCACACTGACCAGTCCCTTCTAGTACAAATACCATGGCAGCCTTAGCCCCCAGTTATCTTCCAGGGCCAGCAGCTCTATCCTCCCCTCCCCACAATCAGCCCATGCCCATTCAAAGCCCCCCAATCAGCTCGCTTCCAGTGCTAATCCCCCCTCAACCCCATTACCAGTGCTAGCCTCCCCTAATCAGCCCAATACCAGTCCTACCCCCCATCAGCTCATTACCAGTCCTAGCCTCCCCTAATCAGCTCATTTCCAGTGCTAGTCCCCTCAACCCCATTACCAGTGCTCCATCCCTCCATGTCAGCCCCCTCCATGTCAGCCCCCCTCCCTCCATCCATATCAGCTCCCTCCCTCCATGTCAGCCCCCTCCATCCCTCCATGTCAGCCCCCCTCCCTCCATCCATATCAGCTCCCTCCCTCCATGTCAGCCCCCTCCATCCCTCCATGTCAGCCCCCCTCCCTCCATCCATATCAGCTCCCTCCCTCCATGTCAGCCCCTCCTCCCTCCATCCATCCATGTCAGCCCCCCTCCCTCCATGTCAGCCCCCTCCCTCCATCCATATCAGCTCCCTCCCTCCATGTCAGCCCCCCTCCCTCCATCCATCCATATCAGCTCCCTCCCTCCATGTCAGCCCCCTCCATCCCTCCATGTCAGCCCCCTCCCTCCATCCATATCAGCTCCCTCCCTCCATGTCAGCCCCTCCTCCCTCCATCCATCCATGTCAGCCCCCCTCCCTCCATCCATGTCAGCCCCCATCCCTCCATGTCAGCCCCCCTCCCTCCATCCATATCAGCTCCCTCCCTCCATGTCAGCCCCCCTCCCTCCATCCATCCATATAAGCTCCCTCCCTCCATGTCAGCCCCCCTCCCTCCATCCATCCATATCAGCTCCCTCCCTCCATGTCAGCCCCCTCCATCCCTCCATGTCAGCCCCCTCCCTCCATCCATATCAGCTCCCTCCCTCCATGTCAGCCCCTCCTCCCTCCCTCCATCCATGTCAGCCCCCCTCCCTCCATGTCAGCCCCCCTCCCTCCATCCATATCCGCTCCCTCCCTCCATCCATATCCGCTCCCTCCATGTCAGCCCCCCCCCCTCATCCATATCAGCTCCCTCCCTCCATGTCAGCCCCCCTCCCTCCATCCATCCATATCAGCTCCCTCCCTCCATGTCAGCCCCCTCCATCCCTACATGTCAGCCCCCTCCCTCCATCCATATCAGCTCCCTCCCTCCATGTCAGCCCCTCCTCCCTCCATCCATCCATGTCAGCCCCCCTCCCTCCATGTCAGCCCCCCTCCCTCCATCCATATCAGCTCCCTCCCTCCATCCATATCAGCTCCCTCCCTCCATGTCAGCCCCCCTCCCTCCATGTCAGCCCCCCTCCCTCCATCCATGTCAGCCCCCCTCCCTCCATCCATATCTGCTCCCTCCCTCCATGTCAGCCCCCCTCCCTCCATCCATCCATATCAGCTCCCTCCCTCCATGTCAGCCCCCTCCATCCCTCCATGTCAGCCCCCTCCCTCCATCCATATCAGCTCCCTCCCTCCATGTCAGCCCCTCCTCTCTCCCTCCATCCATGTCAGCCAGCCCCCTCCCTCCATCCATATCTGCTCCCTCCCTCCATGTCAGCTCCCCTCCCTTCTTCTGCAGCCGTGGCTCCCTGCCACTTACGGAACCGCGGCTGTGCTGTTAAAATCATCTCGGAGCCCTTCCAGTCTTGACGGGCTCCGTGCAGCATTGTCCCGCCTCCAAACTTCCTTTAGAGGCGGGACAATGCTGCACGGAGCCCGTCAAGACAGGAAGGGCTCCGAGATGATTTTAAAAGCACAGCCGCGGTTCCCTAAGAGGCAGGGAGCCGCGGCTGCAGAAGAAGGGAGGGAGCTTACAACACTATTGCCTGTCACCGGGCGGGCAGTGTGCTCCGGAGCTGCGGCAAAGGTGAGAAAGAGCCGCATGCGGCTCCGGAGCCGCGGGTTGCCGACCCCTGGCCTAAAGAGTACATAGATATGGTACATATTTTGTACGACAACCCTACGGCTCAAATTCTGGTCAACGGTACTCGTTCTCAGCCTTTCCCCTTGCTCCGAGGTACCAGGCAGGGATGTGCTCTGTCCCCACTTGTATTTAACCTGGCACTGGAGCCGTTGGCGCTGATGATCTGCCAATCTAAGGATATTCAAGGCCTTAACTTAGCAGACCTCCATATTAAATTGTCAGCTTACGCAGACGACCTGTTGGTCTTTCTTAAGCCTGGGTCAATATCAGTGCTCTTACATCTGATCTCCCAGTATTCAAAGTTTTTGGGATACAAAGTAAACTGGACCAAATCAGTGGCCTTTCCCATAAACAGAAGAGCGAACGCCTCAATGGTGGATAATTTTCCTTTTCAATGGGAAGCTACCTCAATAAAGTATCTAGGGGTAGTGTACTCTGCTCCCCTGGAAGAAACAGTGCGGATGAATTCAGAAAAGGTATTGGACATAGCGCATTCATACACCTGGACATGGTCCCCACTGCACCTCACCTGGTGGGGCCGGGTGAAAGCTATTAAAATGACATTGGTGCCCAAATAAATTATATCCTGAGCATGCTGCCAGTTTTGCTACCTCCTATGGTATATAGGAACTTAGAACGGATATTAAGTACTTTTCTGTGAGAAGGAAACACCCCTAGGATCGCACTCAGGAAACTGAAGGCTGCTAAGTCATATGGTGGGATACACTTTCTAGATTTCCTATGGTATCACAGATCTTTCCTTCTGAAACAAGGCTCGTTGTGGGCTTTGAAGGATGAAGTGGAATATTCGCCGACATGGCTCAAAATGGAAGAACGTATTGTAGCACCTTGTCCAACCCATCTACTTAATGGTATGCTACATCTGGTGTCCTCTAAAGTTGGAAATGTAATCCTATCCACACAACAAGCATTTCATTCCTTTCTACCTGTCATTGGAAAGAGAAACCCTCCTTCGTGATTATCGCCGATTTGGTATAATCCTGCTTTTCAGATTAATAAGGAATCATATGCATGGCAGATTTGGCAGAAGGGGGGAATTTGGACGATTGGCCAACTAATGGAGAGCTCTTGCTGGAAGACTTTTACTATTGTTCAACATGAATTCAGCCTGCTGTCCACATGTCTTTTTCAATGGATGCAGTTGCGTCATTGTCTTGGGATGGTTTTGCCAACCCCTGATGGTATTTTCAGCTCCTGGGGGTTACTAAAAGTTGTTGAAGAAATCAACTCCAAAAATGGTGTAGCTTCCCGATTTTACGCCTTATTTATGGAACATTTTACAGCATCAACTAGAGGGTTGCGGTTTATATGGGAAGAAGAGACAGAGGCTAATCTGTCACAGTTGGAATGGAAAAAATTTTGGGAGTCTTCAGTTCGGGTCTCAAAGTCCGTGGCTCTCACACAGTCTATGTTTTTCTTTGCACATAGGGCATTTCTTACCCCCAACAGATTAAGTAAATAGAATAGGAAAGAGAGTAATTTTTGTTGGACCTGTAAGGGCGAGGTGGGCACACTGAGACACATGATGATGGATTGTCCTCACATTCAGAATTTTTGGATTAAAGTATGGGTTAAAATTCAGGAGATTTTAAACTTCCAAGCGGTCTTATCCTGGCAGATAATAGCATTCCGGAATATGGCAAAGATCCCGGATCTAGATAAAAGCAATCATTTTCTTTTAAATTTCATGATCATGGTGGCTTTAAAGTTGATATTTTCCCGCTGGAAAAATCCAAGTAAGCCTACTTATTCGGAGTGGTGGAATCAGATATGTTTGTATGCCAAATATGAAAAAGCCTTGGATAGAGTATCATATGTAAAAGGGGTAGGATCCAAGCTCTCAAGATGGTCTGCACTAGATAAATATGTAGCTTAAAAGGCAATTGGCTGCGGCGCGTCTGGGAGGGGGGGGGGCGGGAAAGGAATTTACTCTGGTAGTCTTTCCCTGTCTTCTCTGTGGGTGGTCAAACTCCGGGAGGGAAGAATGTAGGGTGGGCGGGTTTAGTAGGGGTTTTTAGGGCTTCTTTTACTTGTATATGGTTTGTGGGACATAAGTATTGTTCGGATCATGTTGTATGTTTCTGCGGCCTGGTAGAGATTCCAATTTCCGCCTATGTATCTTTTGAATATTACTGCAAATGTATTTTATTTTTTGTTACTGTAGAAGTGATATAATCATTAAAAATAAGTTTAAAAAAAAAGTTAGTTTATATCCCAAGCATACTCTCTGGAATGTAATCTGTATTGTAAGTATATAGTTATATTGTTACCTGTAAAATGTTCACATTTGTATTGTAAGTATATAGTTATACTGTTACCTGTAAAAAGTTCACATTTGTTTTATGTAAAATGACTAGGGGTGTACTTTACCATACCTTGTAAACCATTGTTATTTGTAAACCGCACGTGATCCATGGGAAAGAGCGGTATAGAAATGCTTGTTAAATAAATAAATAAATAAATAAATTGTGGCAGGGTTAAGACCTATGAGTCTGTTTTGAGGCTTGCTTTTGCCCTGTTAAGAGATTTTTACTATATGTTATATAGTCACAATTTGTTTAATTAGTGAAACCTATTTTTAGCAGATGAAGTCAGCGAGAAATGCCAGATCACATAACCACTCCTCATCTTCCAACTCTGCTTGGTCATCTCCCCTCTTCTTCAAAAAACTTCTTATTTCATTCAGCAAATCACAAAATCTTTGCAGAAATTTGTGCCTACTTAGCCACCTTACATCTGTTGCAAAATTATTTCTGCTTCCCCTTCATCAAGAGTAAGATTGAAAAGCCATCTTTGAAGTGATCTTCCATGAACTGAATTTACAATTTTGAAAGTGATGTCCATGACAGTCTTTGTATTGAGTCTCTTGCTTGCCAAAACTTGCTGGTGAATGATGCAGTGGTAAGAAAGGAAATTTGGGAAGTCGTCATGCTGTCTACAGAGGGCTATGAAACCGTTAACCTCACCTGTCATTGCTCTTGCTCCATCAGTAGTGATGGAAACAAGACTATGGAATGGAAGATTACACTTTGTCACAAAAGAATGGAAAGAACTGAATATTTCCTGACAGGTAGTTCTCCCTTTTAAAGAAATCATTCCAAGTAGTTCTTCTTTAACACTGGAGTCTTCAAAAACCATCTGGATAAAGACTAGTAACTGGGTTATGTCTCTTATGTCTGTAGATTCATCCATTTGGAGTGAGAAAGCAACACAATTTGAAACATCCTCCAACAATTGTTCAGTTGTGTCTCCACACATCTTTTCTATTCGCCGCACGATGGTGTTTCTTGTACATCTTGAATAGCAGCTATGATCTCTTTCCTATTTTTAAATCCTTCAAAAAGATTGTCAGCTGCTTCAAGAAAACAATCTTTTACAAATTCCCATTCAGTGAAAGGTTTGCATTTCTTTACGATCAGGTTGCTGACCTTGAAGGATGCTATGGTTGCCTTGACCGAATGTGACCTTGGCTTCGCCATCAGCTGTTGCTGAGTAGCCAATTTTGATTTAAGTTCTTTGAGCTTGTGATAAGGAAGCTTATCATAGCTCAGGAAGGAGCTATAGAAAAGGTGAAGTGACTCTGAACAAGCAACCTGTCAGTTCTGGTAGAAATAAGAAAACAGAATTTTCCCATAAAAGACTACCAGTCCCAGAATGCACCAGGTTTCCAACAGCCATTAGAGGAGCTGAAGTGGGGAAACGTGTGTTCAATCAGGAGGGCTATGAGGTAATCCCTAAGCACTCATCTCAAAGGGCAGGGCCTGATTCAGCACAGCTGCGCTGTAACAGATGACCATCTTCATGATCATCCTCATTATCCTGAGAAGCAGCTTGAGCTTGATCATCAGTTTCATCTGAAGGATCATCAGAAGCAGAAGCCAAACCGGACGGACAGAGAGGCAAGGAAACCCTCTGGAAGAAAGAGGAGAAAAACCTTTGAGAGGTCTAGAAGAGTCCAGGGCAGTACGTATACTGGGAGGCATTCCAAGGGCCAGCATACACAATTGGACTGGGGAAAGCCAGAGGAATGGTGCTGCAGAGCTAAGAATCTCCAGAAGGTACCTGTGAGGGAGACGGCTGCATGTGGAAGGGACCCTAAGACCCGTGCCAGAAGGTATGTGAAGAGGGATCCAGTGTCCAGGGATCTGGATTGGAAGGCTGGACATAAGAACTGGACTACATACTGGCCAGGCTATATAGAGAGGAACTCTAACAGCAATGGAAGCTCAGGTATGAACACTGATCTATGCCCTAGCTATAACCTTGAAAGACAGCAGGGAAACAAGTATTCTCTTGAAAGTGCTCCATTGAGAGATTCATCTGTGCCAATCCATGGTATTGAACCCATGCTTGTTGATGAAGGGGGAATAATAGCAGATGAAGATACTGTCTATATGGACTGTTCTCTGTCCAAACTCCGTTGGTAACTTTCTGTTATAAAGTACAGCAACCATCACAAAGAAATACAAACTTGTTCTTTAATCTACTCAGAAAGGCTCCTGAAGCAGGATTTGTCCCACACAGTAGATAGCAAGCCAGCTAAGGGGTTTCAGCTGGATAACTACTAGCAATTGAGCCTTACCTAATTGCTTGTGAGCTAGGAGAGAATCACTTCTGAATCTATGTGGGAAATTATCAGAAGTTAACCTGAAAAGAACAGTTTTTTTTCTTTCTTTGTGGCTTTTTGTTTGTTAGATATATGCTAAGAAAACATTAGCTAATTGCCTGACAAGTTTAAAGGTTGTTTTCCTGATTTTGATTTTGTTTTCCAAGTTAAACACTGGAAGCAAGTAACCTGATTTATTTATGTGCTACCAAGCATATCTGTGTTGGGAGAAATAACCCCATAAATAAAATCTTATTGGCTTTAACAGTTGAGCACAACTAAATTATTGTCAGCAGCTGTGTCTGGTGTGAATGAACTGCATTGCCCACAATACCTTGCAAATCATATAGATATATGCACTTGCCAAGACTGTGAAGATTCTCACCCAGGCAGCCGTCTGACAAGCTTCAGTTTACGAATTTCACTTTTGAGTGGAAAATCAGCATCAAACTTATTGCTATGCACAGCGCCCCAAATAACTATCCTGCATCCGGACTTGCCACAAAAGATGTCTTTATTTTCTATCTATCAAACAACAATTGGAAATACAGTAGCAAAAACTGTTGGCCACAGCATAACTTATCAACATCAAAACATTACAACAGCATTCCATTATAAACAGCATAATTATAACTTCATTTAACACTTCGCCTCATCCCTTCTCAAGAGGCACAGCCCACTTCCATCAGGTCTTCTGACGCCCGGCAGGGATATTCTGGAAAATGGCCGTCCAAGCCTTTTCCCCCCACTGCCATCGGTCCCAACTAGCATGACAATGTATAAGGGGTGCTTCAGTTAAACCTAGGCCCTTCAGGGGTCCGTTACTCTTTTCAGCAGTATCTACAGTCTCTTTTCAGCAGTATCTACAGACTCTTTTCAGCAGTCCGTATCTACCTCTGCCCAGGGCCCGTCAAAGGCGTGAGCAGGGCTACGTTGTGAAACTGTATGTTCGTCCCTCCCGCCGTGAAAGCGTCGGGAGGCCCTCCGGACACTGTTGCTGCTTCAACATCTTTGTACTCTTGGGGGACATGTCAGTTCCTATGTGCCCCGCTCCCCCTTTTCATGTCTGGGCTGTGCGCTCTCTCGTAAGGATGGGTCCCTATCTCTCTCGCCAATCCTTCCCGGCAGCGACTCCTCGCTTGCCGGGAGGTTCCCCCCCCCCACCCCTCACTGCTGTGGCTAACACGCGTCTCTGCCAAAGGCGTTCAATCGCATCTTGCATCGCACAGAGGTAAACGTCCATCCCGATGTCTGACAAATATATTCCATCCACGCGATACAATCTGGGGCAGTTCTCTTCTATCAGGTCGTGTACGATGCCATAGCCTCCGATGGACTCCATGAATCGGGCCATCCATCTATTCACTTTTTTCCTTGTTCTTTCTACTGCATGATGCGACCATTCGCCCCTCCACACTCGCCGTGGTACGAAGTGAGACCAGACCAGTAATGTTCCCTGAAAGGCACCCGTCAGTGTCAGCAGGTCCCTCTGCATTTTCTTGGTGAGCTCGACACTGCGCGTACCTGTCAGGTCATTACCCCCGAGATGCACCACTATTGCCCACGGCTGTCCACCCACCCTCCTCAACTGTAAGAGGAGTGGCAGCAGCTGATCCCACACCATACCTCGACGGCCCATCCATTTCACTGCCAATTGCTCCTTCGGGAAGCCCAAATTAAGCCCCTGTGGTCTCAGTTTCGCCCTCTTTTCAGCCCAATGGACAAACGAATGGCCACATATCCACGCCTCACAAGGGGGATTAGCACCTATATATAGCGTTATTAGCGAGAAACAAAATACAGCTCGTTAGGAACACATTCGGATGCAGCAATACAATGGTAATAATAACGGGTCTATGATGCATATTACACGCAGATTAACCTATAACTTGTACAACAGCACTTGCATCATTCTTGAAACAATGAAATTTCTCTCACTAGAAATTTTTTTTTTTTTTTAATATTATATACCTGTGCCTATACCCGGCGTCAAACCGGGCGTACATATAATTTGTATCTATCAGAGCGCCACCTCCCAATGTTCATGATCTGCTCCCTCGTCATACCTATGCTGGCCACCGTAGAAGCGGCCCCTATATGGAATAAATGGGTGCCGTAAAAGCGCGCTTCCAATCCCACTGCCTCCAGAGTTAGTTTTAGTACCTTGGCAAACTTGAAACGCGAGAGGGGGGCTCCGTTTGGATGTACTAGCCAGTGTTCGGCCCCTGTTGGCCTTATACGCTTGCATTCGGTGAAGGTTGCTACTGGGCAGGATGGGCCCCCCAGCAGCGGGGCTAGCACTATCTGTGCGCCTTTTGCCTCAGTGTCGGTTTTCGATCTTCTTATATGCAGTATGAGCTTCCCATCCTGCAGGCTGACATCCCTCTCCCGAATCCCTCCCTCGGCAGATTTGCGACTCGCAGAGGCTACCAATTCACCTATTCTGAATGCTCCAAAAAACGCCCAGGAGAAGGCACATCTGAATAGCCGGGTCTCGAAGTTGTTGAAGCATATCTGGCCCGTGACCGCTAACAGTCTCTGCAATATTTTGTGTGTTATAGGGCGCCTCCCTTCTATTTTGCTGCGCTGTTCCGTCATCCAACCCTTCATCACCTTGGTTATAACAAAGTCCGCTCTGGGATTGGCCTTACCCAGTACCTTCGCAAAGAAGGTAATTGCGGCCAGATGCGTTTTTACCGTTGATTTTTGACTCCACAGCTCCTAGAGTGCAGAATCCATTGCAGTATGGATTCCGTCGTGGGATCGCCGTCCTTGACCCCGATTCCTCCGCAAAAGGCTTGAAAGTTTTACATAACATAACATAAGAACATAAGATATGCCATACTGGGTCAGACCAAGGTCCATCAAGCCCAGTATTCTGTTTCCAACAGTGGCCAATCTAGGTCATATTTACCTAGGAGTTTTTCCCAAGAGACACAAGTTCCACAATGCTTGTACTGGGTCAAGCATTGATATCTTCGGTCACTTCTTAATAATGGTTTATGGACCTTTCCTCCAGGAACTTGTCCAAACCTTTTTTAAACCCAGCTACACTAACAGCCTTTACTACATCCTCCGGTAACAAATTCCAGAGTTTGATTACACGTTGAGTGAAAAAATATTTTCTTTTATTAGTCTTAAATAGTTTACCCTGTAGCTTCATTGCATGTCCCCCAGTCTTTCTATATTCTGATAAGGTAAACAATCGATCTACGTTTACCCGTTCCACTCCGTTCATTAATTTATAGACTTCTATCATATCTCCCCTCAGCCGTCTCCCTTCCAGGTTAAAGAGCCCCAACCTTTTTAGCCTTTCTTCATAGGAGTATCCTTCCATCCCCTCTACCATCCTGGTGGCTCTTCTCTGTACCTTTTCTAAAATCGCTATATCCTTTTTAAGATACGGCGACCAGAATTGCACACAACACTCAAGGTGCGGTCTCACCATGGAACGATACAGAGGCATTATAATATCTTTTGTTTTATTTTCCATTCCTTTCCTTATCATACCCAGCATTCCACTCGCTCTCCTGGCCGCCACTGCACACTGGGCCGAGGGTTTCAACATGGTATCCACAACGATGCCCAAATCTTCTTCCTGGGTGGTGGTTCCCAACGTGGAACCCTGCATCGTGCAACCACAGCCTGGGTTGCTCTTCCCTAGGTGCACAACCCTGCACCTGTCCACATTAAATTTCATCTGCCATTTTGATGCCCAGTCCTCCAATTTATCAAGATCCTCTTGTAATTTTTCACAATCCTCTTGGGTTTTAACAACTTTAAATAGTTTTGTGTCATCTGCAAATTTGATAACCTCACTCGTTATTCCACTTTCCAGGTCATTTATGAATATGTCAAAAAGCAGCAGACCCAGCACAGATCCCTGGGGTACACCACCATTCACCTTTCTCCATTGGGAAAATTGGCCATTTAGCCCTACCCTCTGCTTTCTATCTTTTAACCAGTTCCTGATCCACAATAGTACACTGCCTCCTATCCCATGACTCTTTAGTTTTGCCAAAAGTCTCTGATGAGGGACCCTGTCAAAGGCTTTCTGAAAGTCCAGATACACAACATCAACCGACTCACCTTTGTCCACCTGTTTATTCACTCCTTCAAAAAAACACAACAGATTAGTAAGACAAGATCTTCCTTGTCTAAAGCCATGTTGGCTGTCTCCCATTAGGTCGTGACTATCCACATGTTGAGTAATTTTATTCTCCATGATGGCTTCTACCATTTTTCCCGGCACTGACGTCAGGCTCACCGGTCTGCAGTTTCCCGGATCACCCCTGGAACCCCCCTTAAAAATTGGTGTTACATTGGCGATCCTCCAATCTTCAGGTACTAGAGATGATTCCAATGATAGTTCACAGATTACCGATAGCAGTTCTGCAATTTCATATTTCAGTTCTTTCAACACCCTTGGATGTACACCATCCGGCCCAGGTGATCTGCCACTCTTCAGTTTATCTAATAGTTGTAAGACATCTTCCCGATGTATCGATATTTCCTTCAATTCTTCCGCACCTTTAAATACCACTCCAGTCATGGGTAACATCCCCACATCTTCCTCAGTAAAGACCGAAGCAAAGAATTCATTCAGTCTCTCCGCTATTGCCCTGTCGCCTCCCAGTGCTCCCCCAACCCCTTTATCATCTAATGGACCAACTGACTCTCTCACAGGTCCTTTGCTATGAATGTACCCGAAAAGGTCTTTATTTCACATTTTTGCTTCGGCAGCAAGCTTCTTCTCAAATTCTCTCCTTGCCTGCCTTATCAATGCCCTGCATCTGACTTGCCAGTGCCTGTGCCGCCTCCAGGCCCTGTCATTTGGCTCTTTTTTCCATTTCCTGAAAGATGCGTCTTTGGCAACAACAGCCTCTCTGACCTCACCCCTAAACCATGCCTCCAGGTATTTCCGTCTTGTCTGCTCAGAGAGGGAGCTCAGAACCAGCTCCCAAACTTCGGTGGGCCAAGTTCCCATACCTGTGGCAGGATAGCCGTCTTGACTGCATCGGCTTCGGGAGCAAGCGATCGGAAGAGCGGGATCTTGGAACGAGAGAGAGCATCGGCAATGTTATTATGCTGCCCGAGGATGTGTTCCGCCCTGATATTTATGTTATGTTTTAGACACAACATTACTATGTGCCTTAGGAGTGCCACAACCCCTGGAGTATGAGCCCGCATTCCATTTACCGCATACACCACCGCTACGTTGTCGGTATGGAATATGATTGCTTTGTTGCCCAGCTGAGGGGCCCATATGTATAGTGCCACTGCGATGGGGAATAGCTCCAGGAAAGTAATATCCTTAGTGATACCACTGGATTGCCACTCGCCAGGCCATTCCTCAGAGCACCAGGCGCCTCGGAAGTAGATTCCGAACCCACTCCCTCCCGCAGCATCAGTGAACAGGTCAAGGTCTTTACTCGGCACCGGCTGCTCCTGCCAGAATGCCAGGCCGTTAAAGGATTGCAAGAAGAGCTCCCACATGCGCAGGTCTTCCTTTATGCCCTTAGTAGTCCTAATCTTGTGATGTTTTCTCCTGACCCCTCTTGTCAACATTACCATGCGACGGCAGAACACCCGTCCCATTGGCATGATCCTGCATGCGAAACACAGCAGACCCAGCAATGATTGGAATTGTTCTAGGGTTGCCTTTGCCCGTTCCTGAATGTCGCGGATAACAGCCCGCAGCTTTTGGATCTTGTCATCGGGCAGACGAGACCGTTGCGCTGTGACGTCGAGCTCTATGCCCAAGAATGTGATGGTCCCCACGGGTCCACTAGTCTTTTCTTTCGCCAGGGGGATCCCAAAACATTTTGCAACTTGCTCAAATACGGTGAGGATCCTTTTACAGTCTTCCCCCCCCCTCCCCCCCGTTTCCGATGAATAGGAAGTCGTCCAGATAATGTACGACGGTGCTGTGGCCCGCAATGTTCTCCACCACCCAATGTACAAATGCACTGAACTGCTCGAAGTAGGCGCACGATATCGAGCAACCCATGGGCAGGCATTTGTCGTAGTAATAGTCCCCATTGAAGGTGAAGCCCAGTAGTGAGAAGGACTCTGGGTGAACCGGGAGCAGTCGAAAGGCTGATTCAATATAAGCCTTCGCCAGCTTCGCCTGATGCCCCAATTTCCACACGATGCCTACGGCGTGATCGATCGTCGAGTATCTTACCGAACATAGGGATGGGTCAATGTGGTCGTTGACTGAACTCCCTTCTGGGTACGATAGGTTGTGGATTAGGCAAAATTTTCCTGGCTTCTTTTTTGGGACTATTCCCAATGGGGACAGCACCAAGTTCAGGAGAGGTAGGTAGGTGAAAGGGCCAGCCACTCTCCCTAATTCCCTTTCTTTCAATATTTTGGTCTGCACCGCCCAGACACATTTTTTAACTGATGGTGAGTTGCGGACTACATGCCCCTGTGGAGTGACTGAGGCTGGAATCTGGAATCCATGAGCAAAGCCGTTCTCGATATTGAGAGCTTTGTCCTTTATGGGGTAGGCCCTTAGCCACGCCCGCATGCGGTCAAGCCTGATGGGGGTTGGGGCCAAGCCCATCGCCCCCTCTGTGCAGCGTTGGCCGGAATGTCTTGGTATCCCTACTGACTCGGCATGTGGTGGCCGGGTGATTGCCCCCGCAACTGGAGCATACATGCCTAAATTTGCAAGGCCGCCAGGTGCAGCTCCCTGTATTGTATTGTCGGCACGCTCTGCGTCCAACCTGCTGGGAGTTCTGCCACCATAGCGGCGCCTGAAAGGACTGCGAGGTCCCCTCTTGACTCCATGGTCTGTTGGGGGCCATTTCTTCCAGCCATAAATCCACGATCCTGTGCTGCCAGGTCATGGTGGGATCCTCCGCCATGCTCTGCCTGAACTTAACATCGTAGTTCAGCCAGGCCCACCCGCCTAGACACTTATGCGCTTGGGTTATGGTGTCTAGGTACTTGATCAGATACTGGCTCAGTTCTGGCTCCCGCTCTAGAACCACGCTCATGAATATATGAAATCCAGAGACCCAATTGTTGATAGATTTTACAATCTTGGGTTTCCTCTCCCATCTCCTATCTTTATCCTTATTCTCATTGGGTTCTCCCTCCTGGTCTCGGATCAGCAGAGAGAATATATCAATAAATTCCCTCCGCCAAATCCGCTTTTTCAACTTCCTGGGCACCGCGCTGGCTAAAGAGCTCACTCCGCAACGCGGGTCCCCGTTTACTGCTGTTGGGCCTGCCATTGTATCCGGGACCGTCAATGGCGTCTCCGTTACCCTGGCCTCACCGCTCTCAGCTCCCCACGTGGGTGTATCCCTGCGCTCTGCCCATACCCCTGCTAAGTGTTTATCTTTGTGGGTTCTACTCTTTTTCTTTTTGAAGGTCTTCAAAATGCTCTTCATTGCCATTGCTAAAGAAATATCCCCTTCTGTGTCAGAGGTAGAGTTCTCGATGACGAGGAAGACACTACAAACGCTCCCTTCACCCCCATAGACTTACCGGCTGCTGCGCTGGTGCTCGTCAGGTTGCTGCTTGTGCTTGGGGTACTGCTGCTGGTGCCTGGCACACTGCTGCAGATGCCGGGCATGATGTTGCTGGAGCTTGGTGCGCTTTTTCTCGCTGTTTGTGGGTCTGCTGATCCTGTGTTAGCTGCCTCCAGCCATTGTTTAAAAGCGCTCAGGCCGTGCTGATTCACCTGTTCGCGTATGAGTCGGAAAAGTTCATCTAGCTCCTGACTGGATGTTATTGTCGCAGGAGCGGGCGCTTGCTGTAGTGTTGGGGCCCGTCTGCTCCGGCGCGTGGTCTTCTCCGCTTTGCCTTGTGTTGCCACTGTCGGTGCCCGTTTTACAGCACCGCACATCGTTCTACGCTCTGCACCCCGTCTGGTCCCTGCTCCTTCAGAGCTTGGTTGTCTCCCGCGGTCGTTTCCACCGCTCAGTGTGCCTTTCTGCGGCATAGTACCCTGCTTGGGAAATGCTATCAAGAAAGAACAACAGGAAAAGGAGTGCTCATATTTAGCTCTTTGCCGTTGCCTGGTGTAAACCATCATTGTCACGGAACCTTTCCATATGAGCTCTAAGTCAGTGGAGCCCTTTGTTGTTCATTATTCTCTCTTTTTTTTTTTGTTACATCCCACTTACTCCTACCAGATAGCACTACGCATCATCAAATACAACCACCAATACCAACCCCTTTCGTATACAACCACAAATACAACCCCTTTCGTATACAACCACAAATACAAAAAACAAACCCCTTTCACCCACCAGATGGCCACAATGTGGGGTCTGGGTTGTCAGGAGGCACAGATGTGACCTGAACCTGAGACCTTCTGCTCCTGCCCCTATTATTATTATTTTTTTTTCTTTTTGTTCGTTTTTTGTTGCTATCCCACTTGATCCCACAAGATGGCACCCCACCCAGCACCAGTAAATACAACCTAGAAAATGTTATCCCCACTAAGACCACTAGATGGCCCCCATAGCCCATGCTCTCTGTGCACAGCACATGCTCTCTCCCCTCAATTCTCCCAGCTCTTTCTTTCCTGTTCTTTTTTGGTTATACACGCACCCTTGGGCTATCCATCCGCTTGTGTCCTGTAGTGATCCGCCCTACATATGAAGGCTACGATCGGCTCCTATCCGCCCGGCCTCCTCCCTTACCCCCGTGCTCCAGGGGCACTGACCAGCGGCGCGATACACGTGGCCTACGGCACACACCGCCCCCTACGTGTCACCGATCCCCAGGCCAAATCCTGAGTTATTGCCCCCCAAAATGGACCTCCTACACTTCCCCTACGAACGGGCTGCCGGCAGGTCGGCGAAAAGAAAAAAAGAAAAAAAAAACAAAGCAGCATGTGAGTGCTCGTATCCGTCCACCCAGCTCCCCCGATACTTATACATAAAGCAAAAACAGACACGCCGCTTAGCCCTTTAGCTCTTAAGGAGCTTCCCGACTTGACTCCCCCCCCCCCCCCAGGGGCTCCCCATGCCGCTCACCCCTTTTTACTTTCTTATCGACCACTGCGCTGATTGGGGCATTTGCTGATCGCCTCGCCGCCGGTGACACCCCAACGCCGCCGCTGCCTCTGCCGCCAGATGAAAAGGGGGGGGGTATGTTCTTTCCTCTTCTTCGTCTTCGCTCGTGCCCGAGAGTATCCCGCTCGTGCTGGGCCCGCAATTGCCCGGGAGGAGGGAAAGAGGGCGAACTGCAGCACGACCGGCGCTTCTATAGCCGGATGCTGCGCCGCCCTCCCCCTCCCCCCCGCCCACCGCCAAGGTTAACCCTTGGCCTGCTGGCCCAAGTCTGTGTCCGACCACGGTAATCCACGGCCGGAGCTGAGCCTTATGACGTTCCAGATTACCCTTTTTGGGCAAGGATACTGGGGCGTTACAAATTAGACAACAACACTTGTCCCAAAGTATTAAAGATCAACAAAAACTGAAGACCTCTGGATGATGTAACATAGTAACATAGTAAATGATGGCAGATAAAGACCAGCATGGTCCTGGAGATGCCAAAACCACACATGCAGTTCTAAAAGTAAAAATAAGAATTCATCATATTGGCACCAATAATCAAATACCACCAAACAATCATCAAAAAGCTCAAACACCTGTCCAGCAAACCAGATAAAATCAAATACCGCCAAACAAGTTCAAATACCACCACACGCGATTTAATAAATTCTGCACACAGTGTAGAATCAAAGCAAAGGCAAGGCGAAATAAAATTGCAGTGTAGAATCAATACAAAGGCTAGGCAAAATAAAATTGCAGAGGCAAGCAAAGGTCACAGTGGTTTGAACCAATTCGAAGGCAAGACATAGGCAAGTTTGGACAAAATTGGAAAAACCCGCCAAAATCACCAAATTCTTGACACTTTGCTGTGTCTGCCCGAAAATGTTTAATGAAAGTGAACTATAAAGAGACCAACGACCAGCACACGACACAACTAATATGGTAAGTGTATTCAGGTAAAGCCCGGGCGAATGGATATTGCCCGGTATATAACACACATCTAAGGGGTGTAGGGGCGGGGGCAGGAATGGGTGATTCTGAGAGGCAGGAGACCAGGTATGATGCCGGGTCTGTGGCGTCTCGTCGTGGGGCACAGGCGGCGGCCCCCTGGAATACCCACAAACTATTGGCACGAAAACAACAAGCGCCCCAATACACCCGCAGGTAAGATTCCCACAGGCAGGGAAAAAAGACAGGCAAAGGATGAGCAGTGGTTGCAAGCTCTCAGTAGATGACCTGCCAGCACGAGCTCTCTCCTAGCGACGGGGCAAGCTGCTGGAGAGATGGAGCCAAGTGGGGCTGGCGATCTACCTCTGACCCCTCCGCGATCTACCTGTTGGACATGCCCGATATATGGTATACATCAGTATCAAATTTGTCTGCCCCTCATGAGATAAGAAGGACCCTGCAAACACAGTATAAAACCCCTGGTAAACACATGATATTTAGAACCAGAAGAGGTTGTTACATCGACTAGAGAAAGTGGCACTGTACGAAGGGAACTGTAGGGCATAGGGACTATCAGAACACATTGATAAAATACAGGAATAATGTAGAGGCTAAAAGAATGGTGCACACCTCTTGGAAACTTAATTCTTCTCTGCAACTTATAATGGAGTTGTTTGAGATAGGCAGGCTAACCAGAGATCGCGTTTTGTTGGGTAGCCCCCAAATCTTCCAGGGAATCTGAGGTATGTGCTCAATAAGCTGGCACCAAAATGCAGAAACTGCTATTAGGCACAAAGCTGATTGATTCAGGTTTGGATGAAGCTCCTGTTTTATGGGGGGAATTTACCTCCATTCCGGAAAGTGAAGTCAGTAATATTATGCAGCACTAGAAACACCGCAACCTCTCCACTTGAACCCTGCCCTGTTGTGGACAGAGTGGCACCCATAACTGCTGTAATTGTATCGATCCATCTCATTGTTGGCCTTCCTCTTTTGCGATGACCTTCTACCTTGCCAAGCATGATGTCTTTCTCTAATAATCTCTCTCTTCGCATGATGTGTCCAAAATATGAAAGTCAAAGTCTTGTCATCTTAGCTTCTAAGGAAAGCTTAGGTTTGACCTCCTCTAGTACTGACTGATTTGTTCTTCGGGCAGTCTATGGGATACACAGTAGTCATCACCAGCAATCAAAGGCATCTGACCTGGGGATCTCATCTTCCAGCACTATAATGCAATTTTTTTTGTTGTGACTATCCATTGGATTTTTATGCCAAAATACAGAAGTACATTGCCAAGCCTTTCTTCTGCACAGATAATTCTAGTGTTGTTGCCATTGTCACAGAAATGTGATCCTCAGTTGCCAACACTGTCCCATTCTGCTGTTGCCCAGTTGGGTGATTTGTCTTGGTCTGGCACCTCAGCTGAGATCTGTCCATCTTGGGAGACCCTGCCAGTAGTTAAGCTACCGATAGTTTAGCCCTCAGCATCACTGATGCACACAAGCCCTCACAGCATGACAAGTTGCAAACCAAATGAGGGGATCCCTGTCCTAGAAGTTGCAAAAAGGCAATGGGGTAGATTCTGCACAGCTATCCGCTGTGTGCCAATTCTGCCCATGGAGCTTCCTGAACATACAACGGCTTTGTGCAAGGAGCTCTGGACACAGGTAGGAGGATGCGGTCTGAGGAGAAGTCTGGGTGGAGAGAGGGCAGACTGCACCAACTCGGACATACAGAGCTAATTCAGGTTACGGCCCTGTACGTTCGGGGGCGGGGGGGGGGGGGGTCAAGGATGCATGTCTGACTTATTCCACCTCGGAAGTGAAATAAGCCAGACCAGTGCCAGTGATCAGGCCAGGGCCCCCCAACCCATGGCGCAGTGTCTGGGAGGCGCCTGCTGCTTGAGATCGGACATGGTGTCTCCCGCCAAAGCTCAGGCAGCAGAAAGGAGGGCTATTTTAATGGTTGGGCCCTCCGAATACTACCGCATGGCATCCCAGTGCCATGGTGATGAGACACCACGGCATGAAGGCTCCATGCTGGAGCAGTGGGAAGGCTAGACAAGGTGATCACTGCTCAAATCAAATGTATGTTACACCCAACTGATTCTCCCGTGTTATGTAAATCATTGTCCAATCAAAAATGTAAATCTGAAAGATCTCAATGTGCTGTACAAAGCATTACGATTCTGTAGAGTAAACCGCTGCTGATCGTAGGAAGCAGCGGTATACAAATGTTTACTAAATAAATAAATAAATAAGTCCAAGCCCACTGTATTGGGGCACATCTGGCCTATCTAAGGCCCGATTCTGCTCCCACAGAAACATCTAGCTCCCACAGAAGGAGAATTGGGTGCAAATCTGGCCTGTCCAGACTTTGGACATCCGGATTGACCGGACATGCCCCAATCAGAATTCGCATCCAAATGTTTATACGTGAAGGAGAAATTGTTAAAGATTATTCTTGTCTCACTCCACTTAGGGTTTTTACCTAATAGGCTTCAAAGGGCAAGCGTACACCCTGTGCTGAACAGTGCCATGTTAAATGGACAGGATCCAAGTTGATATCGTCTTATTACCAGTTTACCCTTCTTACTATAGCTAAGCTAATAAAAAGTATTACTACTAGAACAGCTGCAAAGCCATATTGAGTTTTACTCCCCAATCGATCCCCAACTGCATGGTTTTAGAAAGTTCCATAGGGTAGAGACTTTGTTGATATTCATGCTTGACCAGTTGATTTAGGGGTTGGTAAGAAAATGGGAGCTGGATACGTAATGATATTCTTGGATATCGTTTCTGCCTTTGATTCAGTACAATACCATCTGCTGCTCCACTGGTTGCAGTCCATAAGAATTGGAGCAATGCTGATACATTTTGATCATATTTGACAAATTGGGAACAATAGGTCCATGTTGGGGCACATACCTCTCGATGGAGTATGATATCTAAAGGGGTGTCTCAGGAGTCAACATTATCAGCATTGCTGTTTAATTTATATGACCAGCCTTTGTGTGATATAATTCAGTTGCACAATGCCCTATACCATTTCTATGCTGAAAATAGGTTGATATATTCCCCATTTGATATAAAGTGAGGGTGTAGATCCTTTTGAAATTGTTAAGTGCTTTCCCAAGATGGTTAGCTGACCATGGACTGGTTGTGAACCATATCAAACCAAGCCTTCATAGACGCTCAAAATCATACATATGATCCACTGACTGTTATAAAAGTGGGGGACAGTGAATTGGCCGTTACGTCAGAAGTATGTTATCTGGGGGTCATTTTAGATCAGAGCTTGACCTTCCATCCCCATATTAGGGGATTAGTTAAGGTGGTCTTTTACAAAGTGCGACGCCTGCAATCCCTGTTAGAGGAGGCACACTTTCAAACAGTATTTCAGGCAATCTCTCCACCGACTTTAGATTATTGTAATAGTATATTACAAGACCTGACAATTTACATCCTCTGACTGAATACTGCGGCACAGTGCTGCTTGCACAGCCAGATATGATCATGTTACCCCGCTGTTAACTTATTTACACTGCTTCCAGTAGAATGTAAAATACAGTATAAAATTATAATGACAATTTTTAAGGTTACATAAATAGTCCAAATCCATTACACTACAGGGTAAGAAGATGGCAATCCAAAGTACAGAATATCCCTATACCAAATTAGAATTTTTAGAAAAAAAATTGTCGGAATTTGTGTAAAATAAGGTACATATGTATATTCACAATTCACCTTTCCCAAGAGATCCTTTTAATATAAATAATTAATTCACCCTGTGCAAAACCTCTTTTATAGAGCCTCAACAATATACAGTATTCATAAAACTATCATCAGCTAGGCATTCTTTTTTTCAGCCAAGTTAAAACAAAAGAAAGGTAAACTTTCAAACATCCAGATTCCTCTGATGTAGTCCATTGCATGCCGCTATATCCAAAACATCTGCATCATGGAAAATCCAGTAAAATTATCATTGATGTTGGATTGTTCTCTGAGCTTGACAGTTTGATTGCAGATGTTTCATCACCATAGAGGGGACATCATCAGTGTGGGGTTCCAGATAGTAATGGGCTTGAATGATTGCGTTTGTACTTATATTGGGGTCGGTGGTGACTCAGAACTTTCATTCGCAGGGATTGATTGTTCGGATTCCCTGAGGGTTAATGGGGTGTGGCTGCTGTTCCCAGGCGCTGTTGGTGGTGCCTCGCTCTTTGGTCCATAGGGAATGGTAGATTGGGTCTGTGTCAATATGTCTGCTTGTTGAGTTTGTGGTGGAAAACCAAGCTTCAGAAATTCTCTCTCTCTTGTGTTTCATGCTATGATTTCAGTTGTGTTCCAGTTGAATTTGTGTCCTTCCGTGTCTTCATGGATTGAGACCAGGGAGGGTGGGTAGTGTCTTTTGCTAGCTAGTTGGTGTTCATGTAGTTTTCCTCCTGTTTGGCTGACATAGTTCTTACCACAGTCACCACATTGAATTTTGTACACAATGTTTGTCCTTTGATCTTTCTCTGGTTGTCCTTTCGGTTTTGACAGGATTCTTCTCAAGGTTGTAGTTGGTTTGTGGGCTTTTGTAATGTTGTGGTCTCTTAGTAGTCTCGCAGTCATTTCGGAGGTATTCTGGATGTAAGGGAGGTAAAACCGGCCGCATCATAGCAGAAAGGCTACAAGGGCACAAAAGACATTATTAACTCTGCAACACAAAAAAATCTGCCATAGCCCTCCAAGCGATGGAAACTGATCATACAATCAAATTTAATAACATAAGAATCCTGGAAAATGCTGGTGGCCAAGGAGGATCAAAGAGGCAGTAAAGATAGCAAGACACCCATGAAACTTCAATGGAGACAAAGGACTGAGCATAAACAAAGAATGGCAACCCCTCTTTCAAAGAAGGTTTAGTGCTACAAGGTCTGCTGTCGAAGAAAAAATATTTTTTCTACCTTCTAGAATCTGAGATTTAAATTCCCTCCCTCCAGGATCCCTACTTGCTCTTTTCTTACTCTTTCTCCAACAAATCTCCATGGAAAAATTTCAGAACTCCCACCTTTTTCAAATGAACTTTCCCTCCAAAATTCAAATTCAAATTTCCCACTTTTACAATGAATTTTCCTGCCAAAATTCAACTCTCCTGTTTCAAACCAACCAATCGAATTTGAGATCCACTGTATCTAAGAACAGACATTCACTGCATAAGCAGATATGCACTTCACCCTGAAGGAAGCCACAGAATGATGACTGAAACGTCGGTTCTACCTACTAAGATGCGGCAAGATAGTGAAAGCTGCAAAGATCACTCTACATCTACCCTACCACTCTGCAAACTGCCACCCTGCAATTGACCCATCTGCAAAACCTAGTACCCTGCAACTGCCCCATCATGAACAATTGCCTCACTCTCAACCCCCCCCCCCCATTCAATTGTCCTACCCCCAGAAATCCACATTGTAATTACTTCAGCATCCTCAAACTATCCTGGATCCAAAACTACTTCCCCACAACTGTCACCAACCCTCAGAACTGTGTCCCCAGTAAATGCTCCATTATTGTCAGCTACCCCACCATGACACAACACACAGGGGGTACGATTCTGCCCCAGATGTAGATCCCCTCTGTACATACGAATGTACAAAGAGGATCACAATTCTGATCCTGTGGGGCACATCTAGCCTTGCAGGATCAGAATCGTCAAGGATCTTCAATGGAGCCACGGCACCATGGCATCAGGTTGCCATGGCACCACAGCTTCATTGAAGAGCCACGATGCTGGCCGCCTGAAAAAGGGGTTTATTCCCCACAGCCCAATCCCCGATCTGGCCTCCTAAGGGTAGAATCCAGCCAATGGGAAGGCTGTGGTGGTGAAGCACCGGAATACTGCTCTAGTCATAGAAAGGGAGGAAGTGAGCTGGGGGAAATTCTTTTGCTGTACAAGCTTAGTTTGTGCATGTAATAGAAGAGAGAAAAGAAATAAAGCCCCTCTCCCCCCAAACAAAAACCTCAATGCATTTCTTTAGGAAAAGCAGTTCCACCATAGCAAAGCAATCACGCATTTGTTCCTGTCAAACAGCCCTCCCTTCGTATCTCCTCTCTCAATCCCAGACACAGAGAGAACATGCACAAACACATGCAGGAATGCACAGGCACACGCACAAGCACATATGTACTGACACACAAACCAACGAAAAAAGCACTGTGCTATGCACACCAGGAGCCCAAGTCCAAAACCGTAGCACCAAGAAGACAAAGCTTAAAAAAATATTTTATTTCTGACCGAAATTGCATGCCACACACACACGGTGGATGGAAAGAATTCCATGAGCCATGCTTTCCATGCTTCTCCCACTTGTTGTTTGTTTAATCTACAATGAGCCCAGAAAATGATGCTAATAAATTTGCCTCAAACTTCTTCCGATAAGATATCGGTTGCATGAAGCTTATTGCAAACAGAGATAATTTTCAACTGCTATATTCAATGAAAAATCTTGCATATACTATGCTTGTAGATTTTGAGACATCTGACGCATTCTGAAGCTGGTAATAATTGATTCCCTTCACAGATCTGACCATATCTTACCTAATAATTTGCCTCAATCATGTGGGAATAAATAATGTTGACTTGTCAACAATTTAGCCAGGGAGATGTTTGCAGATCAAAACCTTTGCTCTTCAATTATTTTAATTCCTACAACTTTAAAGAGACTTGTTCCTAAAAGGTTCACTAACTGAAGGAAAAAGATTCACACTTCTGACTGCAGCCAACCATTGAAATGAGCATATTATTACACTACAGCCTGGCTCATTAGATTAGATGTTCCACCTCATTGACTGTTTCTACAAATTAAATTTACCCACCTTTCCTTTAAAAAAAAAAAAGGAGCAAAGCTAATGCTTATGAACAAGAGGGATTTTTACATTACAAAGATTTCATTCAACCATGATGCAGACAATCATTGCATAAGTTTCCCTGCACAGCTCTGCTACCGAATTGTGAGCTACAGTATGCTACTCTCTCTTCTATTTCAGTTGTAGACCTCCCCAGAGTAAATACATTATTTGCAATTTCTGGAAAGTTTAGTCAATTTCTTTGAGTTTTAGATATGTGACAAGGACATCTGGCTGCCAAGGACAAGACTTCATTTGGTATCTATGCTAGTCGGAGAACGTTCAAGGTGAGAAAGCAGTTCAAAGACTTGCTCAACTAATGAGTCCCCTAGAAACAAAAGCAGGCACACTTAAAGAGAGTAAGGCGGTGCACAGACCTGCTGACTATGTTACTCCTGCTGAGTGGGATATTCAGAGGCCCATATCCGGTTTGTATCACCGAATATCCCTTCATAGTGAGCTGAATGCCCCATTGCTAACCATGTAGTGTCAGGGTGGTCCAAGGCGGAGTGGGGGCGTTACTGAGGGTTAGCTGGTCAGCGGTTAATCCTAACTTCCTAAAGTTAGAAGGAAAAGATGCAGGCTAGCTTTAACTGGTTTAACTATTCTGGCATACGAGATATTCCTTGCCAGTGGTTGGATATAGTCCGGCACTGAATTTCCAGGAATAATTTCAGAGCAGCGACAGCCAGCTGCTTCCATCATACTGCTCACCACTTCTGAATATGCCCCCAAACCGTTTAAAAATTAATAGATATGCTAATTACTACAGTTCAGATGTTTCTATTCTGCTGACTCTTTTATGTGTGCCTGGTTCACATCATAGTGTCTTTCCATAGAAAGGCTTTTCTTGAAAATGTATTCAACATACTAAATGACTGCAGAAAAAGACCAATTAGCCCGCCATGTCTGCTCAGTAATCCTATTCACGTGGAGCATGAAAGGAAGCTTGTCTGTACAGGGCTGTGTACACTGTGAGGGTACTTAATAACACTATATTACTGAAAGCCCTCAGAAAGAGTTAACACCACAGATTCAGTAGCTCAGACATTCCAAGACCTATTACTCAGCTAACAACCTTGAAAGACTCTACTGAAAAACTAGGCTGAACTTTCACATAGCAGAGAAACTGAGTTTGTTATGAAACAGATAGTGCAGGGAGAAACTGTCTCTTCCGCCTCATATCAAAGATATCAAAACTGCTAGTGTTATAATTATTGTTTAAGAAGGTATGTCTGGGAATACACGTGTCTCCTCATGATGACCTATGCTAATAAGATATGACCTATGACATAGAGATGCACATTATGAATATATGCAATGCTTGACGTAGAATAATAAGGTGAAATAATGTTGTGTAATGGAATTTTGACCTATAAATAAATTAGCCAAGGTCTGTGTTATTAGGGAGACAAGGTGAAAGCTTTGATCTCCCTCCCAAAGCTTTGGTGGTTTTTATAATACAAGTGTCTGTTGTGTTTTGTATTATTAACCGTATTTTTTTCCTTCTCATTGCTGCGGGTGTGGAAATCCGTTACCCAAGAACCCAGGTGCTGTTACCGGTGAGGGGAGGTGCAGAGTTGGTGCCGTGCCGGATACGGGTCTCTGCATTCAGGGCAAGGGCAGAAGGTGCCAGAAGATTTGTGAATATTACCAGTGATGGGTAATCTGTTAGGTAGACAGGCTCCATCTCATATGCGTGAATGGCATGACAGAGCAAGGGCTTTAGCGCTTAAGAAAGACAGCCCTTCTTATTGTATGCTTCTATTGTATGTATAAGAAGCATGGTGATGTAGCCATCGATTCCGTAGCACATTGGGATTCAGTGACTAGAGGTAATGAGAATTTTCAGTTTCCTTTGGAGGGAACTTTCTCTGTAGATAAGGTCCATTACCTGAGATATGAGTTGGCGGTTAAAGGTAAACCGTGCAATAGTCATGAATGGATTGTGCTTAATGGTGGGAACGGATGGCACATGAAGAAAAACATAGGAATGAAGTTCAAGATTTGAAACAAAAGTTGTTTGTGTTAGGAAATGTAACTAATAACCGGCTGAGCGAGTGCGGGTCACTCGTGCAGCAGAACTAAAAGAAGAAATACTTAAAGAGAAATAGAAGTTAGGGGGAGTAGAATTGTGTATTTTGGATATTTGTATTGTCTCCCAGCTCAAAGAATTGAGAGCATGTGTGGACAGAGAAATAGAGAGTATTGTACATGCAATAGGGACCTTAAGAGTGGCAATAGGTCATAGTGTTACTGTTGCAAAAGAATTAAGAGTTACTGATGAACTTATTGATAGAATTTTCAAGAGAAGACTCAGAGATAATTTTGTTTTGAGTAGAGAAAAATTGTTAGAATCCATTAAAGTAGTATGTAAGCCTTAAAGGATTGGTCGAGGCTAACATCTCTAAGGCAGGATAGGGGTGAAAAGGTTACAGATTTTCACAATAGGTGTATGCTAGCTTTTAAGGACTATTCTGGTGAGGCAGAAGAAACACCGTCAGGATTCACTAATATTTTTATAAATGGCTTGCATCCAAGAATACAAGAAATTTTGGAGACTTCAATAATAGATTGGCCAGCTAGAATAGCAGCTGCAATTCTGGAATGTGCTCGATACAGTGAATTGAAGTTTATCAAGGAACAGCAAGGAGAGCAAACCAAGACAGATGTGAAAAAGACTAAATTGCTCCATTTACAGATTGCTTCTATGCAGCCACCCATGGGCAGGGGTAGAAGTAAAGCCAGAGGGAGAGGAGGTTATGTGAATTCCTAGCAAGGACATGGACAGTCAAAAGGAATGCGTGCTTGTTATACTTGTGGTGAGATTGGACATTTATAGCGCGGCTGCCCCCAGAGTCAGAATCTTGACGTCCAGAAAGCTGATTTCACTCCAGTGAAAGCAGAATTCACTCCTGTACATCAGTGTTACTCTAGCCCAGAAGAATTTGGAGGAGATACATGGGATGCGTGACTATTTTTGCATTGATGCTTACTTAACCCCTCAGGGTAAGTTAGAAGCTAAGCTGGAAGGATCTAATTTGATGTTTATTATTGATACTGGAGAGTGGAGGAGTAGCCTGGTGGTTAGAACACTGGCTTGGTAACCAAACAACCAGGGTTCAATTCCCACTAGCACTCCTTGTGGCCTTGGGCAAGTCACTTAACCCTCCACTGCCTCAGAAGAAAGGCCTGGCAATCTACTTCCGGTGACACTGCCAAGAAAACCCAGGAGCTTCTGGGTCACCAGGAGTCAGGACTGACTCAAAGGCACACATTGCATTGCATTGATACTGGAGCTACTACTTCAGCACTGCGTTTACAAGATTTGCCTGCCATTTATCATGCTCAGCTAGCGCAAGCACTGAGGATGCCAGTGCCATTCATCCTGTGCTTGCAGAACTTCCTTCTACCCTGTGGGCAGTGCCAGGATGTAATGTTGCATCCCTTTCCATTCCGCCTGTGAAGATCACCGTGAAACCTGCAGCCCAGCTACCAGCAGCTGCCATTGATGGAATTCATCCTGTGATTGAAGATCTTCAGAAACAAGGTGTCATCTATCCTACAACTTCACCATGTTTTACTCCAATTTTTCCTGTGCTAAAGACTGACGGTAAGACTTATACATTTGTGCAAGACCTGCGAGCAGTAAATAATGTAATTTTGCCAACTTTTCCCTTCGTACCTAATCCACATGATATCTGGCCACAGATACCTCCAGGGACTACCTGGTTCACTGTTGTGGATTTGAGTTCTGCTTACTTTTCAGTGAGAATTAGCAAAGAAAATCAATTTTTATTTGCTTTCCAAATTTCCCATCAGCCCCTGCGGGCTTAACAGAGATGCGAGGGAGACACTCTCCCTTCGCGCTTCTCAAAGCCGGCACGGAGGGGCTCAGCCGGGGATTCGGCAGGGCAGAGGGGGCCCCGCGGGACCATCCATGCTGCCGCGGGAACGTCCATGCTGCCGCGGCAGCTTTTTGTGGGCCCTTGCCAGCTGTGGGCCCTACGCCATGGCGTACATGGCGTATAGGTAAATCCGGCCCTGCCCCTACCAGTATGTCTACTGGTGTCTCCATCAAATTACTGCTCACTCAGTTTATTCCTGTTTTGTTCTTTCTTCTGCTGAGGGTCCAGCCTTTGTCGTGAGTGTCTGGGAGGGTATTGAAAATTGGTTTGGTATTAAAAGACAACTGCACACTCCTTAGCAACCGCAAAGCTCAGGCCAAGTGGAGCGGATGAATAGGACACTCAAAGGTCACTTACGCACTCTGACACAGGATTGGGCTACAGATTGGACGGAAGCCCTTCCTTTTGCCCTTATGGCAGTGCGTAATTCCCCCCAGCGAGGAGGCCTGACACCATACAAAATAGTTACTGGATGTCCAGCTACTTCTCCACATGAATTTACAGTAATCCCAGATCCTCAAATGTTGCGCAGCGATATCTTGACTTATTGCTCATGATTGCACTAAGTCTTGTCTGTTTCTCCTTTATTGCAGGTGAATCCTCAGCAGGATACTCCTTCAGAGTCATCGCATCCAGAACTGAAGCCAGAAGATTGGGTCCTGATTAAGAACTTGCATCCAAAGACACTTTTGGCTCCCAAGTTCCTAGGTCCATTTCATGTGCTCCTGGTGGGATACTCAACTTGTAAAGTGGAAGGACAATCTCATTGGATACATCTTTCACAGTATAAAAAGGTTCCTTCACAGGATCCAGAGAGTGGTTCCTTGCATCTGTAAATCAAGAGAGTTGTCTTCTGTTGTTGCAACGCAGAGACTCATTCAGACTTGGACAACAGTGATATTGCAGAAAAGATTATTATGATTAATTGCTTTTTGAATGAACTAATTATGCAAAACACCTTTTTCCAGCATCTATACTGCTGATTAGGTTGATAAAATTAGTTTGAGTTAGTTCTTTACTGATATATAAGCAATGACCTTTTGGCACTTAACCTCTACTTCATGAAGAGATTGGGTGTTGGGGGTGGTTATAGTTATAGTGTTTATCTTCATAGTACTAAGGAGGATAGTTGTGTTTTCATTTTTTTTTCTCAGAACATTTATTTTTGGAGTAATTAATAGGTTTGTTTGGGTTTTTTTTTACATATTTTGCCCAAATACAATATCAGGAAAAATCATCAAACCAAGTAAATTCCAATATAGGAAGACAGGAAATAAATATATAATATAGTCCACATCAAGGGAGTGAAACTATATAACAAATTAGGAAACAATTCTCCATCAGTAACCAGAACCAAATAAATGGCCCACACATTAAAGGAGATATCTCCTGTAATTAATAGTTTTAGATATTTAGAGGTCTGTTAAGAATGTTTCCTTAGCTGGTCGTAGTTGTGTTATGGCATATTATTGTTAATGAAGCAGTACTGCATTCAGAATCTTGGGAATGTTATGGGGAACACCCAAATATTCTTGAGTCACACTTACAGTCAGTCACAAATTTAATCTTTCAGATTGTGCTGTTTGCCTTCCAACTGTGACAGCCACTCATCATGGGTTTCTGCTATAAGCTAGGCCAAAAATCTTTCAAGAGATTCGTGACATAGCCTTTAATCTAACCACTGTACCATGGTCTCATACAAACACAGACCATAGAGTGATTAGCCCTATGCCTGTAATGTCCCCTCCAATATGTTTTATGGCTCAAAATACAGGAAAAAGGCAGGGGACACTCCTTGGAACATCTGTAAAACAGTAATGCTACATAATTCCTCTATATGGTATAAAAAATCCCATGTAAGAAGTTCCTTTATTTCAGTAGTACAATTAGTGCCAGTTCAAGGGAACCAAGTGCATGATCATGAATTGTTACAGTATAATAGTTCTGGATACCCAACCCCTTTGAATGACTCTAGTTCAGACCTAGACATACCTAACTGGAGTTGCTCCTTGTTAGGGTATTACCATCCCTGGGAATGTAATCTATCTGTAGGAATTGAAGAGCTGAGTATTACTCAGTGGGCTTTGAATAACTGTACACAAAATATATCTTGTCCCCACAAGTTGACAAATTGGGAAAGTAGGTTAGTGGCCTTAGAAGGAGATTATTTTGTGTGTGGTAATCTTGCATATATAGAACTGCCTAGAGATTGGTCAGGTACTTGCTATGTTGCCCAGTTAGATACCCCGTGGCGATTTTTACCGTACCAAAATATTACTTTATTATCAACCCCAAATGATTCTTTAAGAAGAAAGAGATATTTCCCCCCCCCCCCCCCAGGATAAGGCCATAGCAGCTGCACATCAACTAGTAGACTCTACAAGTCCTTTAATTAATTCTCAGACTGATGTATTTACGGGTACCGTTTGGCTTTCATCGTTTGGAGCAATAGCACCCACAAGAGAATATGGTACCCAGATTATCGGTTACAGGCAGTTGTTGAACTTACAGCTCTGGATCTCACAGAGGCAATTAGTGTGTTACAAGGTGCAGTGGACAAGGTGTTTTCCTATGCAGGCCAGAATCGCATGACTTTAGACTACCTCCTAGCGAAGGAAAATGGAGTGTGTGGATTAATCCTTGATCATTGTTCTCAGCTGGATAATTAAGGAAAGGTAGTGAAAGGCCCACTAGATAAGGTTAGAAACTGTACTTTTATCCCAAGTAGTAATTATGTAAGTTCTTTTTCCAATTTCTTTGATTCTGTTTCTTCTTTCTGGAATTCATTGTCTAAGCCCCTGCGAGGCATGTTGACATCACTGTTTGGGATTTTGGGGGTTTTATTTTAGGAGAATTGATTTTCTGTGTAATGTCTGTTTGCTGTAAGAAGTCAGTGGACTCTTTGATCCCTAGGATGATGTTGCAGATTGGCCCAGAGTCTATTTACAATCCTTCTTTAATATCAATGTCTGAGTTTCCTTACCTTTGAAATGATTCTTTGCAGAATCAGAGGGGGGACTGAAAGGAAGCTTGTCTGTACAGGGCTGTGTACACTGTGAGGGTACTTAACACTACATTACTGAAAGCCCTCAGAAAGAGTTAACACCACAGATTCAGTAGCTCAGATATTCTAGAGCCTAGCACTCAGCTAACAATTTTGAAAGACTCTACTGAAAAACTAGGCTGAACTTTCACATAACAGAGAAACTAAGTTTGTTATAAAACAGATAGTGCAGGGAGAAACTGTCTCTTCCGTCTCGAATCAAAGATATCAAAAAACTGCTAGTGTTAGAATTATTGTTTAAGAAGTTATGTCTGGGAATACATGTATGTCGCCTCATGATGACCTATGCTAATAAGATCTGACCTATGACATAGAGACATAGAGATGCACATTATGAATATATGCAATGCTTGACGTAGAATAGTAAGGTGACAATTATGCTGTGTATGGAATTTTGACCTATAAATAAATTAGCCAAGGTCTGTGATATTAGGGAGACAAGGTACAAGCTTTGATCTCTCTCCCAAAGCTTTGGTGGTTTTTATAATACAAGTGTGTGTTGTGTTTTGTATTATTAACCGTATTTGCTTCCTTCTCATTGCTCTGGGTGTGGAAATCCATTACCCAAGAACCCACATGCTATTACCGGTGAGGGGAGGTGCAGAGTACACAAACAGAGCCGAATTTCATAAAATGCATGTCCGGTCCCATTTGAACGTAATTCCCAGTCATGGGTCTAGATGTGCACATGGGTCAAAGAATCGGGGAGGTAGAGGTGTTTGGAGCAGCACAGGCAAAGCGCTAGTCAGCCAACCCATCCACGCACCCAGTACATGGTCCGTGCACAAGTGCAGGCATGGGCCAAGTGATATAATGGAGAAGTACATCTCCCGTCAATATTATCAGACACGAGTAAACATTTTGGACATCCGTATTCTGAAAAGTTACACTTTTCGGATCCTGCCCGCCTCTGTGATCTACCCATGGATGCCACATCCCTCAGGAAAAGCATGCATCTCCTAAGCTGCTCTTCACACTGACAGCAGTTTGCTGATGCAAACTAGACATAAATACTAATGAAACATGACTGCTGCTGCAGCCTAGAACATATACCAGTCCTCTACAGGCCCTAAAAGTGCTAGGCAATCCAAGTGCACCCTAATATGGTATAAGAGAATGTAAACATGAACATGTATGTCAGGACATACCTTGCATCAAATGGTACTTGGCATTAGTAACCGGCCCCAGTGATTCCTGCCTTGGTCATCTCTACAAACACACATTAAACTGCTAAAGATGGACCCTTACCAAGTGCACCAAACCCAAAACTAACATTGCAGTTCCCCAAAGGATCTATAATATTACTGAGCAAGAAATGTATGCTCTTTTTGTGCCTATGGCCTATAAGTGCACTCATTCTGCTGCTCCACACTACTGTTCCCCTCTCATCTCTCCCCAGACCCCTCCCCAGGAACTCCAATCTTCTGTCAGATTGCTTCTAGCTGTGCGCTTCTCTTCTATTTCCAAATCCAGACTTACAGTAGCTCCTTTCACGTTGCTGCTCCCTATACCTAGAACAAACTACTTAAGTCTTTACATCAGGCTTCTTCTTCCCAAATCCAGGCTGAATGCTCACCTTTTCGTTGCCGCTTTTGGATCTGATTTGCCTAAGCTCCCTAGTGTTTCCTTACCATTCCCCCTAAAGGTATCCTGTCCATAGCTACTGTGTTGTCTGTCTTGACTAGATTGTAAGCTCCGCTGAGCAGAGACCATCTTTTATGTGTGTCTATGCAGCGCTACATACGCCTTGTAGCGCTATACAAATTACCAGTCATAGTAGTAGTGGTAACAGTATGGTCTTCTGGCTATGGCATCTGTTTCCCACATATCTGTGTGCTGACATTTCTCATAGTAGCTACACCTGTCCTATTGTGGTGTATGTCAGCCTATATTCATTTGCTATCTGTAGGGCAACCCTGTCTGCCTTTCCACAGTCTACTTTTAGGCACTGCTCTCCTGGTCAGGCCAGTGTGGGCATGGTAGGGGGCATCCCTGTGCCATCATACTCAGGTAGCCAGCCTCCAAGTATATCACCACTCTCGCAGCTTGCATAGAACCTGGACTGGAGAAGGATCTAGGCCTCATGGCACAATCTGGTGGATGTTGGCACATGTCTCCCAGTGCCTGGCACAGTTGATATATGGCTGCCCTATCACACTGGCACCTGGTGACACTGTGGTCACCAATATGATCCAGGTACCGACCAGACATTCATGGCTTCCCTGAATTGCAGATCAGTACATCAGATCCTCCCGTGCTACCTCCACACCATGCATTCTCACTTGCAGTCACAAAAGACATCATTCTGCCAAACCAAACCTATGACTAACAGTTGCTATGCTATAATGGCATGATGTCCCAGGACTACACATATTATCTCCCTTTCTCACTGCAACTACATCAGAATTTTCAGAACACAGGATTTGTTAGGGTCCCCTGGATCATCAGTTTTAGCACAAACAGCACATTTCAGCATAGCTATAATGAACATTATTGCTCTTCTTAATATTCCTGTAAGGATGTTAATAAATGTTTCTTTACCTTACAACATTCCCTCACCTCTGCTTTCTGTTCTTTGTAACTGCATCTTGTATTTTTCCACAATGCAATCAAACCATTTCTGCACATGCTTGTCACAACCATTCTTCTATAGGGGACAAATCGTAGAGCAAAGCAGAATATTTTCTAAGTCCTAGCCTTAATCCATGTTTCCATATATCACCAAACTTAGATCCAAACAGGATTAAAAACATTCCACAAGTAACATATAACAAATCCTGCTTGATATAAAAACTCACAAGCAGAAAAGATTTTTTTGTCGGACTAATAGTAGCAAAAGGTCGCTCAACGTCAGCTGCTCTCTTTTCATATCAGTCCATTTTAATCAATAAAGTGATTAGAGATATCATAAAAATATAGCTGCAAACTCTGTCCAAATTCATTCATTCATATTATACCAACTACAACTGTTGTGTTTCGAAATCACTATTTCTGTAAGAGTCACTAGGTACAGCATTTGATACTACTTTGGGCGACACAGGTCTAAGATAACTGCGTTTTTTCATTCATGCCCTGATGCAGAAATACTGATTTATGTTTTTTAAAGCCAGCTACACTAACAGTTTTTACTATATACTCCAGTAATGAATTTCAGACTTTGATTACACATTGAGTGAAAAATATTTTCTCTTATTAATCTTAAATAGGTTACACTGTAGCTTAATTGCATGTCCCCTAATCTTTCTATATTTTGAAGGCATAAACAATCGAGCTATGTTTACCTGTTCCACTCCATTCATTAATTTATAGATCTCCATCACATCTCTCCTCAGCCGTCTCTTTTCGATGTTGAAGAGTCCTAACCTTTTTAGCCTATTCTCATAAGGGTATCCTTCCTTCCTCTTTACCATTTTGGTGGCTCTTCTCTGTACGTTTTCTAATAATGCTATATCCTTTTTAAGATACGGCAACCAGAATTGCACACAATATTCAAGGTGCGGTCGCACCATGAAACGATATAGAGGCATTATAATATCCTTTGTTTTGTTCTCCATTCCTTTCCTTATGATTCTTGGCATTCTATTTGCTTTGTAGGCCGCCACTGCACACTGGGTGGAGGTTTCAACATGTTATCCACGATGATGCCTAAATCTTTTTCCTGGGTGGTGGTTTCTAATATGGAACCTTGCATCATGTAACCATAGGTTGTTCTTTTCTAGGTGCATAACTTTATACTTGTCCACATTCAATTTCATCTGCCATTTGAACATCCGGTCTTCTAATTTATCAAGGTCCTCTTGCAATTTTTCACAATCCTCTTGGGTTTTAACAACTTTGAATAATTTTATGTCATCTGCAAATTTGATTACCTCACTCGTTAGTCCCATTTCCAGGTCATTTATGAATATGTTAAAAAGCAGCGGACCCAGCACAGATCCTTGGGGAACTCCACCAATAACCTTTCTCCAATGGAAAAATTGGCCATTTAGCCCTACCCTCTGCTTGCTATCTTTTAACCAGTTCCTGATCCACAATAGCACACTGCCTCCTATCCCATGAATTTTTAATTTTGCCAAGAGTTTCTCATGAGGGACCTTGTCAAAGACTTTCTGAAAGTCCAGATATGCTATATCTTCCGGCTGACCTTTGTCTACTTGTTTATTTGTTTGTCTACCAGGTTACTAAAATGGTCAGTGGTCTTCATCATAAGGCTTATGGGGATAGGCTTAAAGATCTCAATATGTATTCTTTGGGGGAACGGAGGGATAGGGGTAATATGACAGAGATAAATACCTCTGTGGCATAAAAACACAGGAGGTGGGTCTCTCTCAAGTGAAAGGAAGCTCTAGCATAAGGGTCATAGAATGAAGGGGATAGACCCAGACGTAATCTAAAGAAATAGTTCCTTATAGAAAGTGTGGCAGATGCCTGGAACAGCCTCCCAGTGGATGTGCTAGAGAACCGTATCTGAATTCAAGAAAGCATTGGATAAATACAGAACTCTGAAGGAGGGGGAACCTCAGAGTTATTTAGGATGGGCAGCCTGGATAGCACATATGATCTTTATCTGCCACCTTCTTCTATGTTTCTCTGCATTCCTGATGATGCCACCACTGTTTTTTCTTTTTAAATGGGCTGAAGCAAAGCTAATATTGCTGCGGGTTTCTGCAGGGCCCTAAAGGTACATTGCTCAGGTCAGTTGCCCTGAATTTCTCCACCTGCAGAGAACACTTCTCATATATCTATTTACAACTATCACAGAAATATGTTGTCAGAAAAAGACCACACGGCCTATCTAGTCTGTCCTTCCATATCAATAAGTACAACAGTCCCCTTTTTTCCTTTAGAGATCCTCTGTGTTTGTCCCATGCTGTTTTCAATTCAGATACTGTCCTCATCTCTACCACCTCCACTGGCAGACTATTCCACGGATCCACCACTCCGTAAAGAAATATTTCTGCATATCACTCCTGAATCTATCCCCTTTCACCCTCTTGAAGAACTAGAAAAAGGGACTGCTACTTCTGGAGAGAGATCTGCAATTGTGACTATATACTTCTGGGAATTTTCTGAAAGGACTTCTTTGTACTAAAGCTAATTAATCTGTGAACCCAGTGTTTTTTGTTAAATCAGTCAGGGCATAGTAGCAGCAGTTTAAGTTTAAATTTCTGGTTAAATTTGTAGTTTAAATTTCATAATAAGTCAGAGCCTAGCAGCAGAAAAGAGCTGTAATTTAAATCAAATCACAATATAACTTAGCATAAAAGGCAAAACAGGGTCAGTACTCTGTGAGCAACAAATAAAGTTTTCTAGAGACCTTTACAAAGAGGCCTTCTACCTAAGGGGCAAGAGACCTGTGAAACATTTGCAATAGGTGTTAACACCAGGTGCCAGGTCAAAAGGCCATTTTGAAAGACTCCTTCTATCCAAGCAATGACTGTTAATCACCCAGGAAGTTGGTCACAGCTTATTGTCAGAAGCACAGGACAGGGTACTGTGTAACAGCCCTCTTTTAATAAGTGTTATTTCCCTCCCTCCCCAACACTCACCCACCCCTGGGATAATCGTAGCTTTATAGGTATTTACACATCTTAAAGGAAAGGAGCTGCTCTCAGGTGAAGCTCGTTATCCAAATCAGTCATACACTAAGGACCTGAGATTAATTAAGCTTCAGGTGAACAAGGTATATTAAACATATTAGGTACAGTTTTATTAGTATAAATATCCATAGCAACCCTTAGTAAGTAAAGAACTCAAAGATCTAAACACAAGCTTAAAACTAAGATGCAGACAGCAGTCCAGCAGCAAGATGGGGGCTTTCCAGTTTTTTGCATTGAGTGTCACATGTATGATTTTCTCCCAGTTGGTGAGAGGTCTTACGTGTGCACTAGGTTCAAGGAGCTCTTTGCTCTCAGGGAACGGGTCCATTCTCTAGAGGCTAGAGTAGCAGACTTGGAAAACATAAGAAAGACAGAGAGGTACATAGACAAGACCTACAGGGATATAGTTCTGAAGTCCCACCTCCAGTCTGGCAGCATCCCTGTTGCCATCGAGGAGAGAGGTCACGTGACAGGAGAGTATCACCCTGGTGTGTCAGGAAGTGATCCTCTAACTAGGACCTGTCCTCCAGGTGATGTAAAACCCTCTCACACCGAGAAAGTTTCTCCAGGACCATGTGCCCATGAGGGAAGAGTTAGGAAAGCCGTTATAGTTGGTGATTCGATCATTAAGCATGTAGATAGCTGGGTGGCTGGTGGACGTGAGGATCGCCTGGTAACATGCCTGCCTGGTGCGAAGGTAGCGGACCTCACGCGACACCTAGATAAGGTCTTAGATAGTTCTGGGGAGGAGTCTGCTGTCTTGGTACATGTCCGTACCAATGACATAGGAAAATGTGGTAGGGAGGTTCTGGAGGCTAAATTTAGGCTTTTAGGTAGGAAGTTGAAATCTAGAACTTCCAGGGTAGCATTCTCCGAAATGGTTCCCGTTCCACGCGCAAGACCCAAAAGGCAGGCAGAGTTCCGGAGTCTCAATGTGTGGATGAGACAATGGTGCAGAGATGAGGGTTTTGGATTTGTTAGGAACTGGGGAACATTCTGGGAAAAGGAGGGACTCTTCCGAAAGGATGGGCTTCACCTTAACCGGGATGGAACCAGGCTGCTGGCATTAACCTTTAAAAAGGAGATAGAGCAGCTTTTAAACTAGATAATAGGGGAAAGCCGACAGTCGCCCAAGAGCTCATCGTTCGTAAAAATGTATCCTTGAAGGATACTACCAAAAGCAGAGAGGTTCCAAAAAAGAGTAAAGTAGCCCAAATGCCCTCGAGTATGGAGCAGACAGAGCTTACAGATCCCAAATTACCCATGTCTACCAAAAGCCAGATTAATATGAATAAAGTACAGTCTCTAAAATGCTTGTATGCAAATGCTAGAAGTCTAAAAAATAAGATGGGAGAGTTAGAATATATAGCACTAAATGAGAGGTTAGATATGATTGGAATATCAGAGACATGGTGGAAGAAGGACAACCAGTGGGACACTGTGATACCTGGGTACAAACTATATTGTAATGATAGAGCTGATCAAATTGGTGGAGGGGTTACGCTCTATGTTAGAGAGGGCATTGAGTCAGAAAGGATTAAAGCTTTGCAGTAAACAAAATTTGCTGTACAATCTCTATGGATTGAAATTCCATGTAAAAAGAGGAAGGCGATGGCAGTGGGGGTGTCCTATCGACCGCCTGGCCAGTATGAACAAATGGATGATGAAATGCTCAAAGAAATCAAGGAAGCTAACAAAGGTTACAGCACAGTAATAATAATGGGTGATTTCAATTACCCCAGTAATGACTGGGTCAGTGTCACGGCAGGACATGTTAGGGAGATAAAGTTTCTAGATGAAATAAATGACTGCTTCTTGGAGCAGCTGGTTCATGAACCGACCAGAGGGGAAGCCATATTGGACCTAGTCCTTAGTGGAACACTAGATCTAGTGCAAGAGATAAGGGTGTTGGGGCCACTTGGCAATAGTGATCATAGCATGATCGCGTTTGATTTAATTAGTGGAGGAGAGATAGTAAGAAAATCCACAGTACTACCTTTTAACTTTCAAAAGGGAGACTATGATAAAATGAGGAAAATAGTTAAGAAAAAACCAAAAGGAGCAGTTGCAAAGGTTAAAGACTTACATCAAACTTGGGTGTTGTTGAAAAATACTATCTTGGAAGCCCAGACCAGCTGTATTCCACGCTTTAAGAAAAGTGGAAGGAAGTCTAAAAAACTGCCAGCATGGTTTAAAGGTGGAGGTCAGAGAGGCTGTTTTTGCCAAAAAAGCATCTTTCAGGAAATGGAAAAAAAGAGCCAAACGACAAAACCTGGAAACAGCGCAAGCACTGGCAAGTCATATACAAGGCATTGATAAGGCAGGCAAAGGGATAATTTGAGAAGAAGCTTGCTGGGGAAGCAAAAACGTGAAATAAAGACTTTCAAGTACATTCGTAGCAAAAAACCTGTGAGAGTCAGTTGGTCCATTAGATGATAGCGGAGTTAAATGGGCACTAAGAGGCGACAAGGCGATAGCGGAGAGACTGAATGAATTCTTTACTTTGGTCTTTACTGAGGAAGATGTAGGGATGTTACCCATGACTGAAGTGGTATTTAAAGGTGTGGAAGAATTGAAGGGAATATCGATACATCAGGAAGATGTATTACAACTATTAGATAAACTCAAGAGTAGCAAATCACCTGGGCCGGATGGTATACATCCAAGGGTGTTGAAAGAACTGAAATATGAGATTGCATACCTGCTATTAATAATCTGTGAATTTTCATTAAAATCATCTGTAATACCTGAAGACTGGAGGATCACCAATGTAACACCAATTTTTAAAAAGGTTTCCAGCGGTGATCCGGGAAACTAAAGACCAGTGAACCTGACTTCAGTACCGGGAAAAATGGTAGAAACCATCATAACAAATAAAATTACTCAGCATGTAGATAGTGATGGCCTAATGGGAGACAGCCAACATGGCTTTAGACAAGGAAGATCTTGTCTTACTAATCTGTTATGTTTTTTTGAAGGTGTGAATAAAGAGGTGGACAAAGATGAGTTGGTTGATATAGTGTATCTGGACTTTCAGAAATCCTTTGATAGGGTCCCTCATCAGAGACGTTTGGCAAAACTAAAGAGTCATGGGATAGGAGGCAGTGTACTATTGTGGATCAAGAACTGGTTAAAAGACAGAAAACAGAGGGTAGGGCTAAATGGCCAATTTTCCCAATGGAGAAAGTGAATAGTGGTGTACGCCAGGGATCTGTGCTGGGTCCGCTGCTTTTTGACATATTCATAAATTACCTGGAAAGGAGAATAACGAGTGAGGTTATCAAATTTGCAGATGACACAAAACTAAAGTTGTTAAAACCCAAGAGTATTGTGGAAAAATTGAAAGAGGATCTTGATAAATTGAAAGACTGGGCATCAAAATGGCAGATGAAATTTAATGTGGACAAGTGCAAAGTTATGCACCTAGGGAAGAACAACCAAAACTATGGTTACACGATGCAAGGTTCCAGATTAGGAACCACCACCCAGGAAAAAGATTATGCGTCATTGTGGATAATATGTTAAAACCATTGGCCCAGTGTGCAGTGGCCAAGAGAGCAAATAGAATGCTAGGTATCATAAGGAAAGGAATGGAAAATAAAACAAAAGATATTATAATGCCTCTATATCGTTCCATGGTGAGACCGCACCTTGAATATTGTGTGCAATTCTGGTCACCGTATCTTAAAAAGGATATAGCGTTATTAGAAAAGCTTCAGAGAAGAGCCACCAAAATGGTAAAGGGGATGGAAGGATACTCCTATGAAGAGAGGCTACAAAGATTAGGGCTTTTTAATCTGGAAAAGAGACGGCTGAGGGGAGATATGATAGAAGTCTATAAATTAATGAATGGAGTGGAACGGGTAAACGTAGATTGATTGTTTACGTTATCAGAATATAGAAAGACTAGGGGACATGCAATGAAGCTACAGGGTAAACTATTTAAGACCAACAAAAGAAAATATTTTTTCACTCAACGTGGAATCAAACTCTGGAATTTGTTACCGGAGGATGTAGTAAAGGCTGTTAGTGTAGCTGGGTTTAAAAAAGGTTTGGACAAGTTCCTGGAGGAAAGGTCCATAAACCATTATTAAGAAGGGACCCAGGATATCAATGCTTGACACAGTACAAGCATTGTGGAACCTGTGTCCCTTGGGGAAAGTGCTAGGTACGCATGACGTAGATTGGCCACTGTTGGAAACAGGATACTGGGCTTGATGGACCTTGGTCTGACCCAGTATGGCATCTCTTATGTTCTTATGTTCTCGTCCTATGTCCCCTCATAGCTGACAAAATAGTGCATACGACTTTTACACAACAAAATAAAATGACACAAAAATGCACATCTCTAAATCTTCCTGCACCAAGGAAGTGAGCGACACATCAATGTAGAGCAGCTGAAACAGAAACGCAAGGGTTAATGGAGTCACAAACACACTCGCAGGTTTCCGACTCAGCTAGTCAGGGCATATGAGGGTGGGATCCATTTTATGAGCACTATATAGACCAGCCAGAAAGCCATGTGCACCTACATCTTCCTGATGATGAGCTGAAAGGGGAAGGGATAGGCAGCAGCTTTACTAGAGTACAATGTGGGTCATACCGCACATTCTTTTTTTTTGTCTCATTACAGTTGGCAGCAGTAGAATGATCAAGGGAGTAAGCAGTAGGAGCTACAAGAAGATGTGGGTTCATTGGCGTGCATTCGGTTAATTAGCGTGCCTTGATAAACTTAGTGTGAACAAAATTGATTCAGCGAATGTTAACCTACAAATCAGCCTGTGCGTCTTAAAAGTACTAATGCATGTTAATTTTTATTGAATTGGACTTAATTTAAATCATTTACTGTATATTCTGTCTATACAAGGTAGTTCTGCATGATTTTTGTATATTACAATCAGTAATATACAAAAATCATGCAGATACAATCACAGATATACAATTGTTTTGCTTGTTTTATCACACTTTTGAGGTGCATATAATTCATAAGAATTCCATTCCATAGCTGCTCCGTAGCAAACCACTTATCAGCGAGTTACTTACAGATTAAACCTTTATAAGTGGTGGTAGCAAGTAAGTGTTTCTTTGCCAAGTGTAATGCTCTTAGGGGAATATTAGGCTTCGCTACTGGTGACATATATCATGGGGTAAGGCAGGGCTGGCACTATCTGTAGACGAACTAGAGGGTCGCAATGATAAGAGAGTGACCCATTGCTGCTGCTGTTGCTGCCATTTCTGGGACCTGCAATGATGTCACTTGAGACTTCTAAACTACTACTAATGAGCATTTTTATAGTGCTACCAGTCATACACAGCACTGTACAGACATGCAAGAGACAGTCCTTGCTCATCAGAGCTTACAATCTAGTCATGACAAAACACAAGACAAAACACAGAAGGTGTAAGCAGGGGTAAAACAGGGGGAAGGAAAAGGAGATCAGGTGAGTCAAGATCCAAAAGCAGTAGTGAAGAGGTGAGTTTTCAGCATGGATTTGAAGAGGGTTAGAGAAGGTGCCTGGCGTACAGACACAGGTAGTTTGTTCCAGGCGTAAGGTGCAGCAAGGTGAAAGGAGCGAAGTCTGGAGTTGGCAGTAGAAGAGAAGGGCACAGATAGAAGCAGTTGGTTGGAAGAGCGCAGTTCCCGAGGGGGGTTGTAAGGACAGATGAGAGAAGAAAGGTAGTGAGGAGCCGCAGAGTGAATGCATTTATAGGTCTTCAGGAGAAGTTTGAACTGGATGCGGAAATGGATCGGGAGCCAGTGAAGTGACTCGAAAAGAGGAGTAATATGGGCATGACGAGGCTGGCGGAAGATTAGCCATGCAGCGGAGTGTTGAACAGATTGAAGGGGAGAGGGATGATTCAAAGGGAGACCAACAAGGAGTAGGTTACAGTAGTCAAGACGGGAGGTGATTAAGGAGTGGATAAGCATTTTAGTAGTGTGTTCAGAAAGGAAAGGGCGGATTTTGCTAATGCAATAGAGAAAGAAACGGCAGGTCGAGATGGATATGTATGCAATGCAGTATGTACCGTAAACTCCAGTGCTGAGTCATTGTTCCTGATTCCGCCCCTTCTGATGCAAACTTTTTGTTTGCATCGGAGTAGAAGTGGCTGATCTGCATCTCTAGTACTTTATATTGTATATCTTTCTTTAAAATCATTTACAATCAACAAATCCAGAACTAAATTTGGTTCTCTGTAGAGTGCAATCATAAAACCCAGATCACAAATCATATACTACCAATAAAGCATATAACCATAAATAATATTTCTTTTATTTGAATGTTCTACTATTTTCTTTAAGGCATACCGTATATTAACATTGTATCATACTGATATCCACCATTGCTTCCCACCAAGTTTATTTCTCTGTTCTAATATGATTATTTTGTTGACATGGTGGTCATTTTGACTTTGTAATTGTCAGTTATACACTGCCTTAAATGAATCTCTTTTATTTATTTATATTTATTTATTTATATTCTCTTATATACCGTGCTATTCTGCATCAGTGTGGTTTACATTGAACAAACTGAAATTACATTGAACAGAGCATTATAACTTGGAGATAACTATTTTACAGTGAACATGGGCTATGGAGGGTTAAGTGGCCTGCCCAAGACTCTTCAAAAAGATGCTTGTTGTTGTTGTTTTTGTTAAGTGTCAAAGAGTCGGTGTTGACTCATGGTGCACCTCTGGATAGTTGTCTTAAATTGTGTTCGGTCTTCAGTCAGGTGGCTCATTGTTAACAGACTGGTACCCGTAGCTGCTGTTATTGTATAGATCCATCTCATTGCTGGCCTTCCTCTTTTACGTTGACCTTCTATCTTGCCAAGCATGATGCCTTTCTCTAATGATCTCTGTCTTTGCATGATGTGTCCAAACTATGAAAGTCAAAGTCTTTTCATCTGAGCTTCTAAAGAAAGCTTAGGTTTGATCTCCTCTAGTACTGACTGGTTTGTTCTTCAGCAGTCCATGGTATATGCAGTATTCGCCGCCAGCACCATAATTCAAAGGCATCAATTTTCTTCCTGTCTATCTTTTTTCACTGTCCAACTTTCGCATATATATATGATGTTATTGAAAATACCATGGCTTGAACGAGTCAAATCTTTGTATGCAGAGAGTCATCGCTGCTCTTGAGAATCTTGTCTAGGTCTTTCATTGCCATTCTGCCAAAAGCAATGCGTCATCGGATTTCTTGACTGCTTGTTGCTTCTTTATTGATAGTTGATCCAAGTAGGTTAAAGTTGTCAATAAATAACTAAATAAATAAATACATGTTATATATTCTTAACCTTGTCTTATAAGGGATTGTTAACCTTCTTGTTGTGAAACGTAGCTACGTATGTATTTATGTATTTATTTATTTAACAAGTTTTCTATACTGCCTTATCATGTATTCAAAGCTGTTTACAATATAACATCAACATGAAGCATACATTGAACAAGGGAGAGTAAACTTCAAGGCTTAAATGGAGAATGCCCTTAAGTGAGCTAGTTAACAAATAATTAGAATTACAGTAATATTCATCCTGGTGTTGTAGGGGTCATAAGCTGAGGCTCAGGGGTACATGAGTAGAAGGTGGCAGTGAGGTGACAAGGATAGTCTCGTGTGGGATTGGGATAATGGAGCGGGGGAGAGTCATCGGGGCGCAGTGTAAGGGGGCACATAGTGCCTGGGGTTCAAGGGGTAAATATTGTCGTTTGATCAGTTGTCAGGCCCCTAGTGCTCTGTGAAGGAGTGTTTTTAATGCTTTCCTGAAGTCCTACATGTCTTTGATGGATCTTATGCTCTTAGGGATGGAATGTACAAGTCTGTTGTACATTGTCTGCTTGACTTTCGTCTTGCTCTTCAGGATGGATAGTAAAGGTTTTATTTCAGGTTCATCTTAGTCTATTCTTGGGTTCCTTGATGATTATCGGTTTGGAGGATGGTAGGTGATTGCTGATCATCTTGAAAATCATGAATAATAAGTCTTGAATTTGGAAGGTATGTGAACTGGTAGCCAGTGTAGTTGATGTAGGGTAGGAGTGATGCGGCTGTGTTTAGTTGTTCCAGTGATTTTGTGTGCTGCAGTGTTCTGAACCAGTTGTAGTGGGGTGTGGTTTTCTATTATATTGTTTGGAAGTCACTTTCACTCAGTAAGGTTTTGAGCTTCTGTATCATTCTTATTTTGTGATATGCTGTCTTGGTGGTTCGTTTGATATGCAATTGGAAGTTAAGATTTTGGTTGATTGTAACTCCCAGATACTTCACCTCATGTTTGTCTACCAGGTCATGACTTAGAATTGTTATGGTTTTGGATGGTGCGAATGTGGCACTCCTAGTGATTTGTAGGGCTTCTGATTTTCTGAAGTTTATGGTGAGATTTTGTTTATTGAGGAATTCTATCATTGCCTCGAGACATATAGTAATCTGAGTGTAAACAAGCTGTTCTGTGTTGAATGGAGAGTAGATCATTACATCATCAGCATATGTTTTGTTTTGGATGCTATACTCTCTTATTATGGGGCAGAGGGGTTGAATGTAGATGTTGAAAAGCAGCGCTGACAGAGCTGAACCTTGTGGGATACTTTGTGGTTGGGTAAATGGTTTTGAAAAATGCTTTCTGGATTTTACTTGTTTCCTATGTGTTAGATATGAGGTAAACCATTTCAAGACAGTGCTGTAGATCTCTTATTTCTTGGAGCCCTCTTAATAGGATGAGGTGGTTCACCGTGTCAGAGGCTGCTGCACTATCAATGAATATTAGTATAAAACCATGTTTAACATTGTCTATGGTGGCTATTAGACTACTCAGGAGTGATCTGAAGAGTGTCTCTACACTGTGATTGGGTTTAATGCCATGTTGGTGAGGATCCAGTGAGGCATGTTTACTATCTATGTGGGCTTGTAGTTGTTGTTGTACCATCTTTTCAATTATCTTAGTTATAAAAGGCAAGCTTGATATCAGTCTGTATGAGTTGGGGTCCTTGCTGTCAAGCTTGGTACTTTTTAATATTGGACGTATGGATGCCTGTTTGAGACTGGGAGGTAAGTATCCTTGAGTAAGTGATAATCGGGTGATATTCAGCAGTGCAGGAATTAGTTGTTTTCTTGCAAGCTTGATCCACGAGACTGGGCATAGATCTAGAGGGAAGATGGATGTGATGAGGTTTGTTATGATGGTGTCCAGCTGTTCCGTGGGAATATGGAAGGTTTCCCATAGGTTAAGGTTGTTGTGGTTCGAAGGTAACTCCTCAAATTGTGTAGTGTTTTGGGTTAGTTTGTTCTTATATTTGAGTTCAAGAAAGTTTGCTATCTCTTGAGGGTTTAGAGTATTGTTGTCCTTATCCTTCATAAGGGCTTTCATTAGGGTGTGCAGGATGTCAAATAAATCTCTTACTGAGGGAACCTATTATAAGATTAGTATCATATTCTTTTTGTATTTTTTTATTACGTTGCGGTATTCATGTTGCATGGTGTTATATTATAGTAGGTTTTCTTTCTTTCTTTATTTATTTAACAGTTCTTCTATACCGCTCTATTTTAGATCAGAGCGGTTTACATTTAACATCAACTATACAACACAAGGAACTTTGAGTTGTATTTACAATAAACAGGGAGATCAACTTGGAAGTAACTGGGGGAAACTATGTACAATTCTTAACTCTATACATTGTATCACACTGGTACCTGATTTCAGGCAGAACATATCTACATCTTATTTACACTGGGGTACATTCTGAGCGATCAGTTGATTATCCTTTTTCATGCTGAGTCTGATTGTTTACTTGTAATGAGAGATTGTCTGGGGGGCCATATGTATGGTTACTAAGGCTAGATTCAGGGTAGTATGTAGTGAACAGGTGCTGCTTTATTGCCTTCCTGAAGTGGGTTAGGTAAGTGATGTTTCGAATAGAGGTAGGGAGAGCATTCCATGCTCTGGGAGCGTAAATCGTAAAGGCCCTATTTGTTGTTGTTCTTGTGCATTTTGTTATTACTTTTGGGACCTCTAGGGTGTTTTGCATCATGGGTCTTCTATTTCTGTTCTGTGGAACTTTATGTATCATCTTGCTGAGGGCTGCTTTTGGTTTGCAACCATTTTCTCTCTTTTTAGGTTGTTGGTTTCATGGGACCATGGTGCATTATGTCTTTTGTTTTTGTGTCGTCTTGTGTGGGGCTGATGCAGCAATATGTATTGTTTGGTTCCAGTTGATGACGATTGCTTCTAAATTTGTTGTGTAGCACTCAAGTTGTGGAAGTATTTGCTTTAGGAATTCTTCATCATTGAATTGTTTGAAGTTTCTGCTATCATTCAGTTCAACTTATGTTGGTTTTCTCACCACAGGCGTTTTTATGTCAAAGTTGATCATGTAATGGTCTGACTAGAGAATTTGCATAGCGGTCAGGTGAATTATGAGGTTTTGGTCCAGCAGATGGTTAGGTACAAAAATGAGCCTTTCCTCATAGGGTATCCTTAACCATTTTGGTGGCTCTTCTCTGTACCTTTTCTAATTCTGCTATATCCTTTATACGATATGGTGACCAGAATTGCACACAATATCCAAGGTGTGGTTGCACCATGGAACGATACAGAGGCATTATAATACCCTTGGTTTTATTCTCCATTCCTTTCCAGAACAGACTTGAGATGTCATGTAATCTTTTAACTGTTAGACTTTCCATCAAATACCTAGTATGTAGTGTATAGATGCATTTCGTCTTTGGCCTTTCTGATGAGATTATATAATTCAAGCTTGGCAAATGCTGCCCACTACTTGCTATTTTGAGGCATGCAATCTGTGAGAAGCCAGTCACATTTTCCTTCATGTTTCCCCTACACTGTGGTTGCCTCTGTGTGAGCTAGATGCTGACTCATGAGTCTTAGTTGCTGAGATGATGGCATTCTTGTTGGGGTGTGTGATCTTTCCAACTCATTCAGAAATTATCTATAACTCAGTCAGAAATTGAGTACATTAGAAACTTCTTCCCTTTCTAAACCCTGCTCTTCTGCCATCGCATCCTGCTGCAGGTCAATTTTTCTGAAAGCAAATTTCACAAGATCTATATTGAGCCGGATATTCAGCAGGACTGATGCAGTTAAGAGCACCTGCTAACCGCATAAGCCCTGCTGACTATGACATTCAGAGGCACAATCTGCAGAGTACCTCTGAATATCACCATAGATCATCTCGGCACTATCTGGATTGGACTGAGGTGGTCTGAAGGGTAGAGCAAGAACTTATCCGGATAGTAGTAATTTCCAAATAGTGGTTCTGAAAATTATCTGCATAACTCAGGACAGAAAAAAGCTGTCCTAAGTGCTATGCAGATAGCTATCCAGATGGTGGGCTGAAAGTCACTGCTGCTATCTGGATAGTGCTGTGAATCCAAATGCTCAGTGCTAGTTACTAAGGTGATACTTTTTATTGGACTAGCTTAATATATTCTAGGACTAGCTTTTAAAGGTTAAACCTTCTTCTTCAGATCAGGGCAGCATGAGCAACAGATGACAATACCAGAATATCTAAGTGAATCACAAAAGCATTTCATCGACTGCATCAGGAAGAGAGAGGAGGCCATGGGAGGGATAGATGTGTGATCAGAAGGTGACCAGGCTGTAAATCTTTATCAAGTCCTGACCTGAGGAAGGTTTTCCTTTTGTGTTTCTCCTTTTATCTAACTACCATTATAGTGGGGTAACACAGCAATCACACAACGTTTTCTGGATGCCAGTACCAGATATATGGATTTTTTTTTTTTTACCTGTGGTGGCCGGCGTTTAAAAAAAATACGCTAACAGACCAAGGCTGAATATTGAGTTGAATATTTCTCTCTTTTTACCCTCTCTTTTCATTCAGTGTTCCTGCATACTTAATTCCTAATGAATGTGGCAAAATTGTGAGGATTTACAGCATGCTGTGATTTGCAAAATCACAAAAGTTGCCATGCTATTTATTGAAATTGCACAAATGGTCCTTTAAGAGCTATGCGAAGCAGAAAGATTTGCAGAGAGGATGGATATGAAGGAATTTCTCCTTTTGGTGTGAGTCTTATTCCAGTGATCAGATCTGTTGTTTTTGTCAATGTACCTTCTGAATTCAATTTCCCAGTTGACTAAATTTCCAATTAGTTAGAGAACAATAGTCCTTTTGGTCACTAAAGTCAGGAGGCTCTGAGTAAGCTCCATAGAATTCTAACACTGCTTTTGAGACTAGTGAATGGGGAATTGTGCAATGCTCCGCTGCCCCCTGATTTTACATTACTTGCCTAATGTCCTGAGATGCACAATGGTTGTGTACATTATTCTTAATGAAATAGTTCATGCCGTCAGGAAGGGGGGAAGGTATTAAAGGGCCAGATCACTAGCCAGACCATTTTATGCTTGCGTAAAATCTCTGCAAATTAGTGGAGAATTCATTAAAATGCATAACGTGTTGCAGTTGTGAACGGCGGTGGTTTGTACTCCAAGTGATCTTTTCACAGCTTGGTAGCGGAGGAGTAGCCTAGTGGCTAGAGCAACCACCTAGTATCCCAGAGATCAGGATTTGATTCCCACTAGTCCTCCTTATGTCCTCGGCGAATAACTTTATTCTCCATTCCCTTGGCAAAAAAGGCAAGCTACTTCTGGTCATAGCTGGTCAGAGTCAGCATCGACTGGACTGCACTTTAAAAAGAGCCCCATAAAGTAGTGTTTAGCTCTGCTACAAAAGAGAGAAGGCTTCTTTCAGCTGCTTTTGCACGCAGGCAGGGCATGAGATTGGCAGACGACATACGACTGATACAGGAGGAGGAGTATGTCAGCTACACAGGGTTGAGCAACCAGCAACCAGTTGGGCAGAAGATCCCATGCAATACTCATGAAGGAGAACATATTATCACCTACAACAAGGGGGATGACATCAGCTATCCACAACCAAAGAACAGCCAACACCAGAAACCTTAATACAAAGAAAACTTCACATGCGATGTACTGAAAAAGCACCGGTTTCACGATGGACAAACATTGCAGGTGATATTTTGGATAACAATAAGAAGCAAAGAAAAGGAATACAGTCCACAAGTTCAGTATCTGCTGCTCTCAGGAAGAAAGCTGGAGAGAAAGAGAGAAAATATCCTAATGCAAAATGAACCAAAGGTCAAGAGAAACAAGCTGAAGACAGAGTCTCCCTTCATCCTATGCAGCAGCTCTGCTCAAAAAGAGATGCAGAGGGGATCATCGGTCAGCAAGAGGAAGTGTTCAAAAAACAGTTTTACTGGGTAACTACATAGTGGCCCAATTAGACAGCCATTGTTGAAAATGGTTCCCTTCAAAGCCAGGATAAAAAGATACGTCCTCAGGTGTGTGTTTAGAAGGCGGGGAATAAACAATGCCTGCAGCTATGGACTTTCAAATGGACACACATGGGGCATTATTTAATAGAGATGAGAAATATGATTTTTTTTTTTTTAAACTTTTATTTTCATTTTGCAACAAACAAAAGAAACAACACACCAAAGGAGACAAAACAATTATACAATAAAGAAAAGTAAACCCAATTACCCCCCACCCCCACGCTTCTTCTCTAGCTGATTATGTCAGCATGTGAGCGCTTCCAAACAACAGTGATTATACATCAAAACAATCAAAAGAGTATCTGCGATACAGAGTAATCATGGGACAAAGATATATACAAATTTAGACAGTCAGATGAGAGCATTGAGCAGAATGTACATAGTCATTGAGCATCTTCCATTTAGACCGATGATGAGGAGTCTGAATGGGGGAAGCAAACATACGAGGTATTTGTTCATATTTACTGTAGAGACAGACATGATTCCACCATTCATTGGGGCTCAGCTGGGAGCTATTTTTCCAGTATTTCGTAATTAGGGAAATAGCAATGCCAAGCATAAAGTCCAAAAGGAAGTAAGCCGTTTTTGGAAGAGAGGGGATCCCCGCAGCTGAGCGAAGTCCCACTATCCTCCAAGAAAGGGGCTCTTGAAAGTGCAAAATAGACTGGATACGACCCCAGACCCGACTCCAGTAATACTGTAGTGCGGGACATTCATACATAACATGAGGTAGTGAACCAATGGCCGCATGACATGTCCAACAACTATTGCCCTGAGTAGTGTTCCATTTGGCTAATCTGTCAGGAGTGTAAAAACACCGGTGGGCTAGAAAGAAGAGTGTCTGAGTGAGTGAGGCGGATCGGGAGACCCGTGTCACTCTACTCCAGACAAGGCTCCATTGCTCCGGGGTCAAAGTCACATGCAATTCTCTCTCCCATGCTTTCTGCGCTATAGGGGTATCCCTAGTTATAGCATTACATAAGGTTTTGTAAAAATTGGATGCTACACCCGGTGAACTACCGATAGATCGGATAGTCTCCAACCAACCTTGTGTAGGGGAGGCCGATGGCGGGAGCACCTTAGCACTCCGAAGGCAATGCTGAAGTTGCACCAACTGAAAGTAGTGTTTCGCTGGGAGACCAAATTCAATTTGCAATTCACTAAAAGTTTTCCAGCGACCTTCATGGAACAACTGACTAGGAATCCAAATGCCCCTAGTGTACCAGGGGCTCCACGCCATCGGCTTATTTTGTATTCGAAATCGAGTGTTGTACCAAAGTGGGAGCTTGTCTAACGGACAGAGTCGGGAGTCTAAAGATTGCATAAGATTATTAAAGGCACCTAAGGTGTCTAAAAGCATTGGTGGAAAGTGGGAGTCTGATGGGAGAGTCATACCAGGGAGAAAAGTAAGAGGAATCGGTTTGCAAAGGTCCTCTTCTATGTCTAGCCACACAGGTCTACTCGGTACTGGATCTTCCAGCCAACGAGCGCCTTGTTTGAGAAGAAAAGATTGATGATACTTCAGGAAATCAGGGAATCTGACACCCCCATTTTCCTTATCTGCTTGCAGCTTATGTTTCGCTATCCTAGGTGTCTTGTTTTGCCACAAGTATCTAGTCAGAAGGCCCTCTATATCTTTATATAGACGTCGAGGGAAGAGACAGGGCAACATTTCTAAGATATAATTCACTTTCGGAACAATCATCATTTTTATGGTTTCTAATCGACCCCACCAGGTAAGTGTTAAAGGAGTCCAGCGGTGAGTAAGCGCCCGGACTTTAGAGGTTAAGTCTTTGGCATTGAAGGAGATAGTGTCTTCCAAAGGAGAACAATAGTGAACCCCAAGGTATTTGACCATGCGAGGTTGCCATAAAAAGGGGAAGGGTTGCATATCTGCCTGATGAAGCAAAGGATTTAATGGAAAGGCTACCGACTTGGTCCAATTTATCTTATAACCGGACAGTTGTGAGTATTTACCAATTTGCTCTAGGACAGCCGGTACTGAGTCTATAGAGACAAAAAGCATAAGATCATCAGCATACGCTGAAATTTTGATTTCCCTATGGGTGAAGGGGACTCCATGAATCTCCTCCGATTGCCGGATTAGTAAAGCCAAGGGTTCGAGTGCAAGATCGAAGAGAAGTGGAGACAGTGGGCATCCCTGGCGAGTGCCGCGTTGAAGGGGAAAAGGCTGAGACTTTAAAGCATTGGCACATATACTGGCTGTAGGCTGTGCGTACATGGTACGAAGACAACGGAGAAAACCTTCCCCGAATCCGTACCAGCGGAGGACTGCAAACAGGAAGGGCCACTCTAAGCGATCAAAGGCCTTCTCAGCATCAAGTGAGAGGCCAACAAATGGGCGATCAAGATTAACTGCGGTAGTCAGTACATGGCATAGAGTCCGAGCATTGTCAGCAGTTGATCTACCAGGAATGAAACCGCATTGATCTGGGTGTATTAAGGTAGGCATCCTATCCGAGAGCCGGGTAGAGAGAATGGTGGCAAAGATTTTATAGTCCGCGTTTAGGAGGGAAATTGGACGATAATTAGCTGTTAGTTGCGGGTCTCTCCCCTCTTTCTCAAAAACTACTACATTTGCCATTGAAAAGGACCCAGAAGGAGAACCCTCCTCGGCCAGAGCAGAAAAATAAATTTTCAAAACTGGAGCTAAGTCAGCGTGAAAGGTTTTGTAGAATTCAGCAGGGAGACCGTCTGGGCCTGCGGCTCGACCTGAGGCACATTTCTTGATAGCAGAATGAATTTCTGAGACAGTAAATGGTGTGTCCAAGGCCACTCTATCTTCGTCAGATAGGGTCGGTCTTTGTACCCCTGAAAGTAAGCGTTCAAATACATCTGGCTCAAAATCACATTCAGATTGATAAAGCCGAGTATAAAAATCACGAAAGAGTTCTAAGATTTCGGTATCTTTAGTGACCAAGCCCCCCCCCGACGGATTACGGAGGGCGGTAACACGCTTGGCTTCTTTTCGACCTTTTAGGGCATTTGCTAATAATTTGCCAGCACGATTATTTTCCCGATAATATAGCCCTTGTTGTGATTCAATATTTTTAACAGCAGCAGTGTACAAAAGCTGATTGTATTGAAAACGCAAGCGTTGTAAACGGAGTAAAATACATGGGTCAGTACGGGACGTGAGGAGACGCTCCCCAGCTTGTATCTGCTGCTCTAGAATCAGTAATTGCTGCTTTCTTTGTTTCCCCTGCCGAATTTGATAGCTAGTTATAGTGGCGCGGATAGATGCTTTAAAACCCTCCCACCAAGCCCAGCCCGCTGTGTCATGGGGTGAGTTAAAATGAAAATAATCTTGGATAGCGGCCTTTATATCAACCTGAAAATCTTTTTGACCCAGAAGGGATCTATCAAAAAACCAAGCTCGGGGAGAATCGTCCCGCGCAGTGACACGTAATGATAAAGATATGGCAGCATGATCTGAAATATGGAGAGGATGAGTCCTAGTCGTGTCTACTTGAGAAATCAGTGCTTTGGAAATGAGAAAGAAATCTATTCTAGATTGGGAGTGATGGGGGGCAGAAAAGAAAGTGAACTCTAAGTCGGAGGGGTGAAGCAGCCTCCATATATCTACCAACGCAAGATCTTGCATCAGAGCTGTAAGGGTAGCAAGACTCTTGGGTGGACTACTCGTTCTAGGCGGCTGTCTATCTATCAGAGGGTCTAACACTTGATTAAAGTCACCACCAAGTATTAATGGAGTATTGGCAGAGGCCTGTGCCAACTGCGCAATACTGGCATAGTAAGCAGGGTTGTCCACATTCGGGGCATAAATGCAAATACATGTAAATTCACTATCTCCAACCTTAAGATGTACTCGGGCCCATCTACCCTCCTTGTCAGCGCTAGTATCAATTACAGTAGCTTGCAAAGATTTCTTAACCAGAATGGCTACCCCGCACCGTTTGGAAACGGCGGGAGAATAGGCAGCCACCATGTAAGGCTTAACATTGAGTTTCAGTGTTTCAGCAGAGTTTAAGTGCGTTTCCTGAAGAAACGCTAAATCAGCATGCTCATGGCTAAGATAGCTAAGGATTTTCTTTCTTTTGATTGGACTATTAATGCCCTTTACGTTGAGTGATAAGATTTTACATAAAGCCATTCAGACAAGTTAAAAATTCTGAGCATGATAGCGCACCTAATTTCACAATGTCCCTCATATTGACTGTATCTGGCTGTACATATGGCATAAAAGAAAATAAGCTTAGATAATACAATGAAGCGCCCCACATTAAAAAAGAAAAACCGCAGCGCGGTAGAGAAGAAGCAAAACCCCAAAAACTACTGGCGACCATGTGTCTGCGGGGAGAAGCCCCAGAGAAGGCCGAAATTGAAAAAACACATAACCTGTAGGACTGTGCGTGCTCCGAATCCGACCGAGGCACACATCATGGAGGGATAGGAGACCACAAAACAAAAGTCATAGAAAGAAAGAAAGAAAGTCCAGGTAGTCTCTGTGCTTGGCTATGACCGCCGCATCGGGCCCTTCAAAATGGCGGACAGAGCCGGCAAATAAGAGTCCACGTCGTTGGATTAGCGCATCTGCTCTGCTTCTTTGGAGTCTAAAAATGTTGATAGTAGATCAGGATCTTCGAATGTCCTGGTTTGGTTGTGGAGAGTCACTCGGAGCTTCGCGGGATACAACAGGCCAAAGCGAGCCTGTAGCTGTTGAAGTCGAGGGCGAAAAGCAAGGAGTTTCTTCCGTCGGTCAACGGTAGGCTTTGCCAAATCAGGGAAGAAGGAGACTTTGTGACCTTCAAATTCCAAATGATGGTTCGCCCGGGCAGCATTTAAAATTTGTTCCACTTGTTGATATCGTAGCAAGCGAAAGATAATAGGCCGGGGGGTCGTTCGGTTGAGCGCCATGTGGGTAGGAACACGGTGTGCACGATCGATTTCCAATTCTTTATGAAAGGTGATCTTCAGCAAGGAGGGAAGAGTTTTGAGCAGGAATTCTCTCATATCTCCCGCTTCCACCCCCTCCGGTATTCCAATGAGCCTCACATTGTTGCGACGGGCTCGATTATTGCTATCTTCTAACTCCTTTTGAAGATTCTGTATCTGGCGCTCAGCCTTGTCCAGTGCGCCCAAGCGCACCGCGTGCGAGTCGAGGACCCCCGCCATATTGTCCTGCCGTAATGAGAGACTTTCAAGTCGGTCCTGGAGCACTCCAAAGTCTTCTCGCAGGGCTCTAAGCGCTTCTCCATTGGACTGCACCAATTCCTTCACGCCGCGTAGTTCCTCCAAAATCTCCAGGTGCATTTCGGGGTTTTCACGAAATGGAACCATCTTCTGTGGGGAGGACACCTTTGTTTTGGAGCGTTTTCCGTGAGAAGAAGAAGGAGACCCGAAGTCCAAGCGCGCTGGTTTATGGGCCACCATCCCCCCCGAGGTACCCTGGTCAGCCCGGAGCGAAATAGTAAGTTTGTAGAGGTATTAAGTCAGGATTCTAAGTAGGCCTCTCGGGAGCTTCAGCGCGAAGCGTCTTACCCGCTGGACATCAGGCTCCGCCCCCCGAGAAATATGATTTTTAATCTGAACACTGCATTTAAAAATCTGGAATTCTGGTTTTCCCATTGATCACTAACTGGACAACCGGGATCTGGATTAGGCTTGCTAAATGTATATTTAGGGGGTCTTTTACTAACAGAAGCCAGCCAGCAGCATGTGTTCTGGTGGGCACTAAAGATGTGATGGGACGCGCGTTGCAGGGCCAGGATAATGCAGGGCCAGGATAGTGCAGGATGATTCCTGCGCCAACTGTGCAACCTGCATTGGAAACACAAGTGGGCAGGGTAGTGGTGGAATGTGACTCTGGTGAACTCGGCACGGTTAGCGCTGTGTTCACACCGCATGCTAACTGCATGAGCGCAGTGCACCCATGCTAATGCAGAACGTGCTGTGGGACAAGGCTCTGCAGTAACTCCCAAGAAAATGCTTCCCGATAGTTAATGTGGCAGTGTTGCACCTAACACGCCATGCTTTTGGTGCTATTAGCACATTAGGTGCAACATCTTAGTGCTTGTTAGTAAAAGGCCCCTTTGCAATGCAATGCGTGCCTTGGAGTCAGTCCTGACTCCTGGCGACCCAGAAGCTCCTGGGTTTTCTTGGCAGTGTCACTGGAAGTAGATTGCCAGGCCTTTCTTCTGAGGCAATGGAGGGTTAAGTGACTTGCCCAAGGCCACAAGGAGTGCTAGTGGGAATCAAACCCTGGTTGCTTGGTTACTAAGCCAGTGTTCTAACCACTAGGCTACTCCTCCACTCCTAAGGCCCCTTTAGACATGGTTTAACAGAATTTCTTGTGCAAGAACATGGCAAAAGAAGTGTCTTTGGAGTAAACATCTACAGCAGGCATCAAGCTACAAGGTAAAAAAATACAGTTGGCATTTTCCACAGAGCTCTAGATCACACTTTGGCTGATCAGAAAACAGGAACAATCATCAGCAATACCAGAGTTAAAAGAAGCCTCTCCCCTCCCCCCCCCCCCCCTTGACCACACTGTAGCTCTTTATGCAGTCCACTGCCTTCTAAACTGAAAATCACTGGTTCAAGACCAGTCTCTGACTGTGAGATAAAAGCCAGTTGGGTTTTTTATTTACCTGAAACCTCTAGTAATCTTCCAGATGTGATTTTTGTATGGGAAGGAGCCACAGCTACCACTTTAACAAAATTACCCTGAAATGAAAATTTATAATTACAAAACACAAAGGGGTCTATTCTGAAGCATCCCCACTATTCGTCCCCCTTTCCCATCCCTGCCGAAGCCTCCCCATATGAACAAGGAGTTTGTATGGGGAGGTTAGTTAGGGGACGGAAGGAGGTGGTGTGGAGGCAGAGTTAGAGTGGACAGTGGGCAGTCTACAGCCCTGGATGTACAGGGCCAATTCTGATATTGGCCCTGTACGACTGGGGCCGGTGAACTAGACGGGGAACTTATTCCACTTCTGAGGTGGAATAAGTTCCCCTAGACGTTGAGGGATGGCAGGCCTGGGCCACGGCAAAGGGTGGAGGGGGTGCAGGAGATTCCCCGCAGCCCGACTCTGCCAAGGGCTTCCAGATCAGGAGATGGACTGCAGAGAATGAAAGAAGAGGTTGGCGAATGAGGGATCACGGTTCCTGAATGGAGCCTGACTGACTTATCCAGGCAGGAGCCTGCACGTGCAGGCCAACCGGAATTGACTCCGGGCCTGCATGTACAGGCTTAGATGAGATTCTGATCCTGCAGGGGCACATCTAGCCCTGCGGGATCAAAATCATGTCTTCCTCTGTGTGTCCAGTTCTAACCAGATGCACATTGGTCTATGATGTACTTCTTGGAATAGGCCTCCACGTGAACATTTATTAAAACAAAACAAACCTGCAAAGGATACAGGAACATAACAAAATGAAAATTGTTTGCCTGCATGACTCTATTATTTAACTGAAGCAATAGCCACAAGTGTTTCGTGGCTATGCTGACAGGCCCTCTGTGCTGCATAGTGCATCTGTGGTTGTATGGCTGGTATGTAGGTGACTATTGGATGTCATCGCGTTTTGTGGTGCAACGCAGATTGTACACATGGCCCTGGAATGCCATGCTTTGTTGTTATACCAGCTGTTATGTATGGGTACAGAGCACCCTGTGGGCAAAGGTAGGTAGAGGTGTGTGTGTGTGTAGGTGCAGGGCCGGATTTACCCATACGCCATGTACGCCATGGCGTAGGGCCCACAGCCGGCAGGGGCCCACAAAAAAAGAACCAGGTATTTTTTTTTAAACACACACAATTAAAAAAAAAAACCTGGTGGCTGCCGCCGCGGGGCCCCCTCTGCTGCCGCGGGGGCCCCGTCTACAAGCTGAAGCCGTCGGGTCGGGTCGGGTCTCTCCCTCCCTCCCTCGCTGCAGGCTGCGAGAGACGCGAAGATAGAGCGTCTCCTTGCGTCTGTGTTAAGCCCGCAGGGGCTGATGGGATTTCCCATCAGCCCCTGCGGGCTTAACACAGACGCGAGGAGACGCTCTCCCTTCGCGTCTCCTGCAGCCTGCAGCGAGGGAGGGAGGGAGGGAGAGAGACCCGACCCGACCCGACCCGACGGCTTCAGCTTGTAGACGGGGGCCCCCGCGGCAGCAGAGGGGGCCCCGCGGCGGCAGCCACCAGGGTTTTTTTTTAAATTAAATTTTACTTTGGGGGGGGGTAGGACTGGTAATGGGCTATGGGGGGGGGTAGGACCGGTAATGGGCTATTGGGGGGCTGGGGCTGGTAATGGGCTATGGGGGGGGTAGGACTGGTAATGGGCTATTGGGGGGCTGGGGCTGGAAATGGGCTGGGCTGGGCTGGGCTGGGCTGGGGGGGGGTTAAGGCTAGAGGTGGGCTGATGGGGTTAGGACTGGTAATGGACTGTGGGCTGTTGGGGGGGCTTAGAACTGGCAATGGGCTTTGGGGGGGGTTAAGACTGGTAATGGGCTGTGGGCTGATGGGGGCTGTCTGGTAATGGGCTATGGGGGGGGCTAGGACTGGAAATGGGCTGGGGGGTTAAGACTGGAGGTGGGCTGATGGGGTTAGGACTGGTAATGGGCTGTTGGGGGGGGGTTAGAACTGGTAATGGGCTTTGGGGGGGTTAAGACTGGTAATGGGCTGTGGGCTGATGGGGGTTGTCTGGTAATGGGCTATGGGGGGCTAGGACTGGAAATGGGCTGGGGGGTTAAAACTGGAGGTGGGATGATGGGGTTAGGACTGGTAATGGGCTGTGGGCTGATGGGGGGGGTAGGACTGGCAATGGGCTATGGGGGGCTGACTGGAAATGGGTTGATGGGGTTAGGACTGGAAGTGGGCTGATGGGGGTTAGGACTGGTAATGGGTTATAGGGGGGGCTTAAACTGAAAATGGGGTGATGGGGGGTTAAGGACTGTAAGTGGGGTGATGGGGGGGCTAGGACTGGTATTGGGTTGGGGGGTTGCTAGGACTGGAAATGGGCTGATGGATGGCTAGGACTGGAAATGGGCTGATGCAGGGACTAGAAGGGAATGGATGCTGGGTGAGGCTGGAACTAGAAGGGAGCTGATGTTGGGGGAGGATTAGAATGGGATGGGGCTGGAAGAGTAAAATGGAGAAAGGAAAAATATTTTGTGTGGGAGGGATAAAAAATCTACAATTGGCCGGGTATTGGGAGAGTAAGTGGGGATTGAGGATGGAGGGGTAAAATTTGAGTGGATGAAATAGGAATGAGGAAAGAGCAAAAGGAGAAAGTTTAGTATGTTAAAGCAGATGTAGAGAGAGAATGGAAAAAAATCTAGAAGAGAGAAGAAAGGACAAATGGACAGCAGACGATGGAGAGTTAGCAGAAGACACGAAGAAACCAGAAGAAAGTGGCTGGAGCAATTGCAGCTGAAAAAAATGCACAAAAGGTAGAAAAATATCTCTTTATTTTGAATTTATTAATTGGAATATGTCAGCTCTGGTAAATGTGCATCATTAACATCTGCGCTTTGTTTAGTACAAGAGCAAATTAATGTATAGTTTTATTTCTACAGTGTTGTACATTCCAAGTTTGGCTTTTGGGATTCCCAGTTTAATTATTGTCTTCCTATTTCTAAATTGTGATTACTTGTTTGGTGATGGTCTATGTTCTGCATGTGTAACTGAGCTGAGGTGTTCTGTTTATATAATTCCTATTTGACATTGCCACTTGTTCTCTTTCCCCAGTAGGTCATGTATTGTTGTTCTCTGAAATGTATTGGTTTAATATTTGCAGTGTTGCCTTTTGATTGGTAGAGTATGGTGCTTTGTGAGTCCTGGTAGTGCTGTTAGGATACGGCGGGTTTACTATGGGCAGTGTTTGTAGTAGTTCCTAATGTGTCTGGCAGTTGGCACTGGATTATAGTAATGTAGAAATCTTTTAGTCTTTCTTTATCCATACACTCATTAAGAGGCACGTTTACTAAAAGTTAGTATATGGTAACATTATGCAAATATTTATGCAAATGAGGCCCCTTATGCAAATGAGGTCCGCACCCCCCTTGGGCCGCCCCTGCTGGGGGCCCACAATTTTTGTTGGCGTAGGGCCTCACTCAAGGTAAATCCGGCCCTGTGTAGGTGTGTTTTGAGTGTAGCATGGGCTATACCGTTCCATCAGCAGTCATGTGTGGAGTCCATGCACCCAGAGCTGTCGGTGAGGACAGTGGCATCGGGGGTGCAGGTTTGGCAGTGAAGGTATGACCATGCGGAGATGGGACACTAATGTACGTCCATATTTGCAGAATGCTGTGACCATATGCCTGTACATGTCCTTGATTCTGAAATCATAGGTGCATCTAGACCTGCAATTGTGGAATCGGGTCTAATTCAGCCCCATCCTCCATTTGTATGTGCCTATGGGCCTGACATACATGTTGTTGAATCAGGCTCCAAAGGGGTTATTTTACAAGATAGGGACATTGTCTGGATGTCCAAAATCAGCAATATGGACATGTTAACAGCCAGGACGTAGAAAATGTGATTACAGAACTGGGCAAATTTCAACATCCCCGTGGCAGGCATGTCTAAGTACTAGCATCCCAAAATGTGTGTGTCTGAGGGCATTCTGGGATGCAGCCAGAGTGGAACCAAGATGCAGATATCCAAAGCATATTTCATACAGTTTCCCAGACATGCCGCACGCGCCAGAGAGACATCCCGGCTTAAACTTGCTATAAAGCACAAACAGGTAGGGGACTTTGCTGTCCATGTTGACGTGAAAGTGATTGTGTTAGTAGAAAAATAAAGGAGAGAGAGGAGTCTGCCTGTCATTCCTGCCTGCTGCATGCCACATCACTAACCTGCACCTGCTGACCCAGTCCCAGAAGGCACCCCCATGATTCTGCATCCTCTTACCTGGCCACAGTCATCCTTCCACCCCCCCCCCCCCCCCCGTCAATCCCAAACCCCTGAGCCCTGTGTAATGCTAGAGCATGCAAAGTGGTAGTGGGCATTTCTCTGTGCAGAGATGGAGACATTGAGGAGAGTGTGAGTGTCTGCGTCGGTACAGGTGCCATTGCCCATATGTCTTTGTGCATCTATCCATATCTGTCTGTGTCTGCATTGCACAACAAACACAACACTGCATGCTGGCATGGTAGCACAGGGATGGCAGTGATGGGTTGTGTACTTGTGGTCCCCACAGGTACTGGTGGACACAACTAGAAAGGCAGTGTATGAACTGATGGTCCAGGGAAGCCATTGACAAGGAGCTGGAGAGGGAGAGCAGGAGAGCGCACAGACGGTCACCCATGCCAGAGGATATATTGTCTGAGAGCACAGTTCATGGGACTCACAGATGAACAGTGCCTGATGCAGGTCCAGTTTGACAAAGCCATCATGCAATGCCTGTGCCTGGAGCTAGAGCAAGACCTCAGTGCCAGCAAACAGAGAGGCTGACTCATTGCAGTGTCCCTAAAAGTCACCATTGCCTTTGTGTTCCTGGCAACTGACAGCTTCTGAACTGTGTTGGCTGCCATGGTAGGTATCAACCAGTCTGCTGTGTTACTGTGTCTTACACAGTTCATTGTAGCATTCCTCCCCAGGATGGGGCCCTACATAAGCTTTCCTAGCATAGCCCAGCAGCGCCAGCAGACCATACTGGATATTCAGGAGATAGCAGGCTTTCCTGCAGAGCTTGGTCATAGACTGCACACATGTGGTCCTGCAGACCCGAGGGCATGGGAAGCCATCAATAGAAATCACAAGTCCTATCATTCCATTAATATGTATGTGGTTTGCAATGGAGAGAGTGAAATAACTGGTCTTTCTCCATTTTCCAGGGTCATGCCATGATGCCTACATCCTAGCACAATCAGGATTCAAGAGCACTTCAGCAGTGGGGAGATCACAGGTGGCTGGCTGCTCAGTAATTCATATCCTTCTCACTTGAACTATGATGTGATGGCAACACTTAGGACAGCAGAGCCACAGTAGAGAGTCAGCATAGTGGAACCAACACGAGATAGAAAGTGGGCACTAGAGCTGTAAATTGCCGGATAGGGATCTGAGACAGAGGATGTGAAACTGAGGGCTTGGGATGCAAATTCAGCAGTGGGCACAAGTGAGGAATACAAGGAGGAGCCCAGTGGGAGCAGGACAAGCTTTGGTGGAGGAGCTGGCCACGAACGGCACTGTGCATGCGAATGGAAGTGAGGGCACACTACAGATGGAATCTAGCATGAGGAGGGAAGGTGTTTGTGCTGGAGGGATGGGGATTGGGGTAACGCTGGACCCATGGCACAGTACAAAACCATCACCTGTTCACAGAAGTGAGAAATGTAGGCCTGATGCCACAAAGAGTCAGATAAAGATGGGAGTGGGGAGCTGGAGTGTACAAGCCATGGGTGGATAGTTTCAGGTATGGCCTGGAAGATTTAGTAAAAATTCTAGCCAGGTTTAAAAAAGGTTTAGAGAACTTGCTGGAGGAAAGGTCCATAAACCATTATTAAAGAGGACCCGGGAAATCCACTGCTTTCCCTGGGACAGACACTGTGGAACCTGTGTGCCTTTTGGGAACCTGCCAGGTTCTTGTGACCTGGATTGGCCACTGGGAAACACAATACTGGACTTGATGGATCTTGGGCTGACCCAGTATGGCATTTTTTATGTTCTTATGTACTGTAGGGTATGGGGGCACAATGGCATGGAAGGCACACACTGGGATACACTCAGAGGAGCAAGAGCCATAGGGCAGGTGTGGCCCTTATACCAATGTTGATGTGCTACAGTAGGGACAGTGACAGCACTGTCCCTGACATATGTTCATCAACAGGACCACCTGTCCATAATCGAGGGTACATTTGGCCAGCTGAAAACATTCTTTTGTTGCCTGGACAGGTCAGGGGGCAAACTGCCGTATAGCCCACAAAAGGTCTGCCAGATCTTCATGGCCTGTGGCATACTACATAACCTGATCAAGGAGAGGCTCCTGCCCCTGCTACCAGAAAAAAAACAGCAGAGGAGGATGATACAGAGGAGGACACAGACAGCAGCGCCGATAGCAATGCCCAGCCATACAGACAGGGAGAGACTGATCACCTAAGGCAGGGGTACTCAAATCCAGTCCTGGAGGGCCGCAAACCAGTCAGGTTTTCGGGATATCCCTAATGAATATGCATGAGATAGATTCAAATACAATGGAGGCAGTGCATGCAAATATATCTCATGCATATTCATTAGGGATATCCCAAAAACCTGACTGGTATATGGCCCTCCAGGAGTGGATTTGAGTACCTCTGAACTAAGGTACCCAAGAAACAGAATTATTTCACTGAAGGTTCATAAAAGGTAATGTGGCAGACAGTTCTCCCCACCAACCCTCAACCTGTCCCCCTGCCCACTTACATAGCCCTGCCTGGTCCCCTATCCATGCACTTTGCCACCCCTACCCCCTCTCCAGCCCGAATCCCTATCCCCAGAGGAGCTGCTAGAACCCTACACCACACACACAAGTGCTCACCCATCACATCACACATTCCCGTCTACAACGTTGGTACCCCCCTCATTCCAGAAGAACAGCCATGGCCTTGCAGACCACTGCCCTAACATCCTCCTGCACATGTCCTGCTCATGCCCCCCCCCCCTCAAACATCACCAGCCAGCACATGCCCAGCCCCAGTGCCTGGATGTACTGCAGCAGCAGGGAGACTGTTGTGTGGCATGCAGAGCCTTTCTGTGGCACTCTGGTGTTGCTCGCAGGTTGGCATATGCACAAGGATGGGATCAAGAGCCCTGTTATGTAGCCAGAGGAAAGGTACCATGTCAGGTTGGCAGTCTAGGCGAATGACCCTAGGTGGCGCCTGCGTGTTCTACATATGATTTTGTTATTCACTGTTTTGTAATAATTAGTTATATCTATTCCATGAAAAGTATTTACTGTTTTATGCAAAACCATTTCATGTAATGGTAAGTTATGTTCTCTGTAAACTGCAATGATCCTCAGAAGCACAGTATATAAGAAAAAATAAAGAAATATGTTTTGCCTTATCCATACTCATAGAGCTCTGGTGCTGGAGCACAGCCCAAGAGAACTGTTGGCACATACATTATAGTCTGCATATGTATTTTGCCGTGCAGGGGCGGCCCAAGAGGGGTGCGGGGCCATGTGCGGAGACTCGATGCGGGGCCTCATTTGCATAAATATTTGCATAATGTTACTATACATTAACTTTTAGTAAACATGCCTCTTAATGAGTGTATGGATAAAGAAAGGCTAAAATATTTCTACATTACTACATTACTATAATCCAGTGCCAACTGCCAAGCATATTAGGAACTACTATAAGCACTGCCCATTTAAACCCATAGCAAACCCGTCGTATCCTAACAGCACTACCAGGACTCACAAAGCACCAGACCCTAACTATCAAAAGGAAACACTGCAAATATTAAACCAATACATTTCAGAGGATAACAATACATGACCTACTGGGGAAAGAGAATAAGTGGCAATGTCAAATAGGAATTACATAAACAGAATACTTCAGCTCAGGTATACATGCAGAACATAGACCATCACCAAACAAGGAATCACAATTTAGAAACAGGAAGACAATAATTAAACTGGGAACCCTAAAAGCCAAACTTGGAATGTACAACAACACTGTAGAAATAAAACTATAAATTAATTTCCTCTTGTACTAAACAAAGCACAGACGTTAATGATGCACATTTCCCAGAGCTGACATATTCCAGTTAATAAATTCAAAATAAAGAGATATCTTTCTACCTTTTGTGCATTTTATTTCAGCTGCTATTGCTCCAGCCACTTTCTTCTGGTTTCTTCGTGTCTTCTGCTAATTCTCCATCGTCTGCTGTCCATTTGTCGTTTCTTCTCTCTTCTAGTTTTTTTCCATTCTCTCTCTACATCTGCTTTAACATACTAATCTTTCTCCTTTTGCTCTTTCCTCATTCCTATTTCATCCACTCAAATTTTACCCCTCCATCCTCAATTCCCACTTACTCTCCCAATATCCGGCCAATTGTAGCTTTGTCTTCCCTCCCACACAAAATATTTTTTCCCTCTCCATTTCCCTCTCCCAGCTCCATACCATTCTTTTTTTTTTTTAATTATTTATTTAGTTTTCATCATTACAATGAGACAATTACACATTGATGGCATGGTACTCTTAAAACAAAACCACAACTCCCCCCCCTCCCTCCCAGGTTCTCAGGGGAAAAGAGACAAATTCTAGGCGCCTCCACAGTTCAACTCTCATATCCACTGATTAGGGACGATACAGCTAAAAACATAGGGTCCCTAGATTGTGAACTCCCTCTTAAGTGACTTCTGACCGGGCTATATATTGGTCTAATAAGGACCATCTATAAATATTTAACTCAGCTTTGTCAGGATGATGAAGTTTACTATACAGTCTCTTGTATTTAGAGTATTGACACACAAGACTCCACCATTTGTCCTGACTTAAATTTTGAAAGTTTTTCCAATTGACCAGTATCAATTTTAAAGCTATAGCCATCATGAAGTTCAATAAAAAAGCTTTCTCTTTTTGATTTGCCCTGAAAGAGCTCCCAGGATCTCAGAAAGACCACATTCTTGGAGAGCTTGTCCGAGATATCCAAAACTCTTTGGACTTTATCCCAAATCTTCTTCCAGAATCTCTGTACCAAGGGGCATTCAAAAAACATGTGGACATAGGTACCTATCTCCTGCTGACAGGACCAACACTTTCCTGTAGATGTTTTGTCCCACTTAGAAAGTTTTGCGGGCGTAATGAAGGCCCTATGCAAAAGGAAATACATTGATTGTGTGACTGCCACTGACCGCGAAGTCCTAGTTATGGGATCCCACAAGATCTTCCAGGAGTTAGGGTGCAATGGCTGGGATATATCTGACTCCCACACCTTTGACAACCCTGATGGGCAATGGGAGGCGTAATCTCTAAACATAGCATACAGCCTGTGATAAGGAAGCTTATCATAGCTCAGGAAGGAGCTATAGAAAAGGTGAAGTGACTCTGAACAAGCAACCTGTCAGTTCTGGTAGAAATAAGAAAACAGAATTTTCCCATAAAAGACTACCAGTCCCAGAATGCACCAGGTTTCCAGCAGCCATTAGAGGAGCTGAAGTGGGGAAACGTGTGTTCAATCAGGAGGGCTATGAGGTAATCCCTAAGCACTCATCTCAAAGGGCAGGGCCTGATTCAGCACAGCTGGGCTGTGTTAGGGAGGAGCACTCATCTAAGCAGAATAAAGGTAGAGTTTATTCTACAGAGAAAGAGCTTGAGCTTGATCATCTTCATCATCAGGAGGATCATCAGAAGCAGAAGCCAAACCAGACGGACAGAGAGGGAAAGAAACCCTTTGGAAGAAGGAAGAGAAAAGCCTTTGAGAGGTCTAGAAGAGTCCAGAGCAGTACGTATACTGGGAGGCATTCCAACGGCCAGCATACACCATTGGACTGGGGAAAGCCAGAGGAATGGTGCTGCAGAGCTAGGAATCTCCAGACGGTACCTGTGAGGGAGACGGCTGCACGTGGAAGGGACCCTAAGACCCGTGCCAGAAGGTATGTGAAGAGAGATCCAGTGTCCAGGGATCTGGATTGGAAGGCTGGACATAAGAACTGGACTACATACTGGCCAGGCTATATAGAGAGGAACTCTAACAGCAATGGAAGCTCAGGTATGAACACTGATCTATGCCCTAGCTATAGCCTTGAAAGACAGCAGGGAAACAAGTATTCTCCTGAAAGTGCTCCATTGGGAGATTCATCTGTGCCAATCCATGATATTGAACCCATGCTTGTTGAAGAAGAGGGGGTGATAGCAGATGAAGAATCTGTTTACATGGACTGCTCTCTGTCTAAACTCCTTTTGTGATTTTCTGTTATAAAGTACAGCAACCATCACAAAGAAATACAAACTTGTTCTTGAATCTACTCAGAAAAGCTCCTGTGTAGGATTTCTAGCCACGCAGTAGAAAGCAAGCCAGCTAAGGGGTTTCAGCTGGATAACTGCTAGCAATTGAGCCTTACCTAATTGCTTGTGGGCTCTGAGAGAATCACTTCTGAATCTATGTGGGAAGATACAAGAAGTTAACCTGAAAAGAACAGTTTTTTCTTTCTTTGTGGATCTTGTTTGTTGTTTGATACATTGCTAAGAGAATATTAGCTAAAGCCTACAGAAAAGACCAGTTTGTTACCAACCAGGTCTTATTTCTTTTGCTTTGATTGCCTGATAAGTTAAAATGTTGTTTTCCTGATTTTGTTTTTTTCAAGTTTAACACTGAAAGCAAGTAACCTGATTTATGTGCTACCAAGCATATCTGTGTTGGGAGAAATAACCCCATAAATAAATATCTTATTGGCTTTACCCAAAAGCAAAATAATTATTGTGAGCAGCTGTGTCTGGTGTGAATGAACTGCATTGCCCACAATCCCTTGCAAATCATATAGATATATGCACTTGCCAAGACTGTGAAGATTCTCACCTAGGCAGCCGTCTGACAAGCCGTGACACAGGACCCTTCTGTCCGAGCGTTGCTTTGATATTTTTAAATAACACTCCCTCGACTACTACCTCCTCTATCTTTATTTTAGATGGTGATATGCAATGCTTAAGCTGCATCCACTGAAAATAGCTGCACTCCGGTAGGGAAAACTCCTCTCGTAAGGAGGCAAAATCTTTCCATCCATTCTCTCCCATTAGATGACCTAGCGTCCATACTCCCTTCTCTTGCCATTTCTTCCAAGCAAACTTCCGCCCTCTTATTTTAAATTGTGCATTCCACCACAACGGAGTCAACCTAGAGGGCCTACCGTCTTTGCCTGCCATTTCTACCAATTTTAGATAGGCATCTTGAGTGGCCCGGATCACATTCCCCACCGCCACCTCCTCTGGGTGCAATATGTCCAGCATATGAGTCAGAGGATATGGGGCGTCTATACGAGACTCTACCTTGAGCCAACTTGGGCTTTGAACAAGACTATTTGTATCTAGCCACAAAGCTCCCTGCTTTAGGAGAAGGGCATGATGGTACCACTGAAAGTCCGGAAAATGCACACCACCTTTTTCCTTGGAAGCTTTAAGTTTCTTGCTGGCAATTCTCGGTTGAGAACCGTTCCATAGGAAGCTCAAAAGACTTCTCTCCAAATTTACGTATGTATCTACCGGCAGGGAGAAAGGAAGCATACCTAGTACATAGTTAATTTTAGGTGCCAATACCATTTTAATTGTTTCTAGCCTTCCCCACCAGGTGCAATGTAGATGTGACCATGCCAAGGTCTTATTACGAATCATCTGAAATAACTCTTCAATGTTCGCTTGTATAGTGCGATCAATTGACACAGTATACCATGCTCCTAAATACTTAATGCTACCTGTCTCCCACCAAAAGGGGAATGGGGCCATTAAACCTGAGTTTGAGCAGCTGTTAAGCGGAAAGGCTACGGACTTAGTCCAATTAATTTTATACCCCGAAATACTAAAATAAGCATCTATTAAAGCCAAAATCTGCGGGATCTCAGAGGGCTGTGTAAACAGAAGGAGATCATCGGTGTACGCAGAAAGCTTCACATGCATGTCTCCTAATGTGAAGCCCTTTATGTCTTTGCTTTGTCTGACTGCTATGGCCAAGGGTTCTAACGCCAGGTTAAAAAGAAGAGGGGAGAGGGGGCAGCCCTGTCTAGTTCCTCTGTGTAGAGGAAAGAGGCAGGATAAAATGCCACTGGCAAGGACACGAGCACTGGTTCTTGCATATAACACCTTAACCTTATTTATAAAGCCCTCTCCTAGCCCGAAAGACCATTCTAATCTATCGAACACTTTCTCCGCATCAAGAGAGAGGGCAACATATGGGGCATTATCCACTGCAGCCCTATCTAACAAATTGCACAACAACCTGGCATTGTCTGTCGTTGATCTACCTGGTATAAAGCCGCATTGGTCAGGGTGCACTAGCTCCCCAATATTTTTATCAAGCCATTTCGCTAAGACACTCGCATAGATTTTGTAATCTACATTTAACAAGGATATAGGTCTATAATTTATGACACGGCTGGGGTCTTTACCGGGCTTTTCTAAGACAATTATTGTGGCTTCCGAGAAGCTACCTGTATGTCCCTGCCCTTCCGCTAATTCTTCATAATACAACATTAAGTATGGGATCAGCTCATCAGATAACACTTTATACAGTTCAGCTGGTATCCCATCAGGGCCTGCGGCTTTTTCCGCCGCCATAGAGTTGATCTCCAAGCAATGTTCCCTCTAATTTTCTGTAGGCTGTGTGCGCATAAAATATCAGCTGTGCAGCTTTTGAAGGACGGTTAAATTTTTGTGCGCCACATAACGACACTCAGAGTTATATACTTTAAAATTTGACTACACATCAGAATACAGTATGTACACCACATTGATTTTAATCAAATTAAATGAAAATAGATGATTACTAAATGAAGCAGAAAATTTCTAGTAATTACAATCACAACTTTTAAATTTTAAGACATCTGTGTTGTTTTCTATCAGAATCAGAACCGTAATTTTTGTGCGCTGTTTTGTAAAGTATGTGCGCTCGCTTGGCAAGGTGTGTGCGAGCGCACATGCGCACAGCTTAGAGGGAACAGTGTCTCCAAGTGAAGCTCTTTACTAGAAAAAAGGATTACCTAGCCGCTGAGCTTGCTGGGCCTCTAATTTAGGATGGACCAATTCGTTCAAGAAGCTTGCAACCGTTTCTGGGCTCGCATTTACCTCTGAAGAATACAGCGTGGTATAAAATTTTCAAAACTCATCTAATATTTGATCATTGTTGGCAATCCTTGTCTGGTTGTCGTCCACAATGGAGGCTATTCTCGATTTTTCTCGTTTCCCTCTTAGGGTGCTCGCTAAGAGCTTGCTAGCTTTGTTTTGTTCAACATGGTACCTGGCAGATTGTCTCAGCATTAATTGTTCGACTTTGGAGCTTAATATCTCATTATATATGAATCTTAATCTTTGCAGCCTCAGTAGAATGCCTGGGTTAGGGTGTTTGATCCATAGCCTCTCCCCAGCTTTAATCTGCTGATCTAAAGCCAATAACTGAGCCTTTCTCCTTTTATTCTCCTTGATCTTATAGCTAGTAATGGTTGCCCTGAGCATGGCCTTGAATTCCTCCCACCAGGCCCAACAAGCAGTATCACTCAATTTATTCACACTAAAGTAGAATCTAATGGCAGACCTCAATTCCTCCTGAAACGAGGGCTCCGCTAGCCACGCTCTGTTAAACGACCAAGGCGGGCTAGGCCTATCTAGATCTTGCCCCACGATTTTAACCGTGATAGCTGCATGATCAGAGATAGACATACCTAAAATATCCGCTTCACAGCTGCTCGAAACCAGGGATCTAGAAATTAAAAAGTAGTTGATCCGAGAGAGGGATTTATGCACTGGGGAGAAGAAAGTGAAGTCTTTGTCGACCGGGTGGAACAACCTCCATATATCTTCTAGGCCACAATCTTCCATAAGACCTGAAAGGGCAGTGCTCGCACGAGAGGGCCTGTCGACTCTCCCTGGGTTGCGATCCAACAGAGGTTCCCTTACCATATTAAAATCGCCACCCATGATTGTTGGAGCCTCACTATCCATCTGCAGGGTACTATTTAGTGCGCAGAAAAAATCAGGGTCATCTCTATTGGGGCCATAGACATTTACAATAGAGAGTCTGAGATTCCCAACCTCAGTTAGGGACTTGGTCCACCTACCAAAGACATCGTTGCTAGTGTTCACAATCGTTGACCCCAACGATTTGCGCACTAGCGTGGCCACTCCATTCTTTTTTTGGTCGGCCAGAGAGGAACCAGCCAGAATGTATTGCTTATACGGCAACTTTCTGGTCTCCTGTGAAGTGAGGTGAGTCTCCTGCAGGAGAACTATGTCTGCTTGCTGACGGTTGCAATACATTAATATATTTTTCGTTTTTATTGGTGTCTTGATGGCCTTCACATTCAGGGATAAGACCTTCAACCCATTAGCCATTATAGTATAAAGAAATATCATCATTTATGACCTGTGGTAGGCATCCCTTGACCTTACATCCCATCTTTTTCCCCAGAGAACCTTCCTTTACCCCCAACATAACATAAAACAACAACTTGGGTGAGACAACGAGATCATTCCAACATAGCGCAGCCTGGCCCCTGAGACACTTTCCAAAAACAGGAGTCTTATTGCATCTCCTACTTCTAGGCAGACCAAAAGCTTTTGAACTGTAAATTTTGACCCGTCAGTCCAAGCTACGGAGGCCTCGGCACCTCCCTTTCCCCGGCTCTTGACTACTTAGCCAGTCTGGTAAACTTCACCGTCCCAGGTAGGCCCACAAGAATGGATCACCAGACAAACGATATTGACCAGCTGGCTGGAAATGTAGGTGCATGTCGCAGTTCTGGTGTTTTTAAATAACGCACCCACTGCTCCTTCAGGCAGCAAGCCAGGGATCAAGACCGCCTCAAAATTAACCTGACTGCATGAATAAAGCTTCCTGATCCTCTATGTACAGTGCAAGCACAGCAGGATCTTCAAATGATTTAGTTACATTGTTCAAAGTCACATTGAATCGCGCAGGGTTGAGTAGGCCATACCTAGCCTGTAGACGCTGAAGTCTTGGTCTCAAAGCGAGAAATTGCTTCCTTTTCTCGACAGTAGGCTTGCTGAAATTGGGATAGAAGGCGACCTTCTGGCCTTCAAATTGGAGAGGATGACAAGCTTTTGCTGCAACCAGTATTTGAATGGCATGCTGGTGCCTCAACACGCACAAGATCATCAGGCGTGGGTGCTTGGTTCGTTGGTTAGTCACAGGTGGTAGCCGATGAGCTCTTTCAATCTCCAAAGGGCGTGAGAAATCAATTTTCAATAACTTCGGTATTAAAAATTCCAAAAAGCGGATAGGATCTCCTCCTTCCGCCCCTTCTATCATCCCAATAATGCGTATGTTATTGCACCGCACTCTATTGTTCATATCTTCTAAGCTCCTTTCAAGCCCGTCTAGCTTCCGTATGACTTTTGGAAGTTGAGCAAAGCGATCCTCATACACAGCCGCTGCCGCTTCCACTCTTTCAACCCTTTGCATTAGCGATTGCATTTGAGCAGTTAGCTCTTTCAAATCCGATTGCAGTTCAATAAGGGACTCACTGTTGGAATCCACATGACTACGGATTGCCCGCACCTCCTTCAGTATCTCCTGCATTCCCTCCACCGAGTCTTGGGAAGGCGCCATCTTTTGTGGGGATAGCGGGTCTGTCTTAGATCTTTTGGAGCCAGACGATGCTACATTTGCGAATTCCAGATGGGTCTGTTTGCCCCCGGACATTTCCGCGGTCTGCCATACCAAATTTGCACCGATCTGGGTAAGTAAACTTGCTGAGATGACCAGGATTAGCTGACTGGGCCCAGGAGAGACTCTTTTACACAGCCATGTTAGGACCTTACAGGCTCCGCCTCCCAGCTCCATCCCATTCTAATTCTCCCCCAACATCAGCTCCCTTCTAGTTCCAGCCCCACCCAGCATCCGCTCCCTTCCAGTCCCCGCATCAGCCCATTTCCAGTCCTAGCCCCCCATAAGCCCATTTCCAGTCCTAGCCCCCATAAGCCCATTTCAAATCCTATCCTAGCCCCACCATCAGCCCATTTCCAGTCCTAGCGCCCCCATCCATTTCCAGTCCTATCCGAGTCCCTCCATCAGCTCATTTCCAATCCCAGCCCCCCATCAGCCCTTTTCTAGTTCTTTCCTAGCCCCACCATCAGCCCATGTCAAATCCTAGCTCCCCTCCACTCAGCCCATTTCCATTCCAAGGTCCCCATGAGCCTACTTCCAGTTCTAGCCCCTCCATGAGTCCATTTCAATCCAAGCCCCCACCACAGCCCATTTCCAATCTTAGCACCCCCCAACAGCCCATTTCCAGTCCTATCCTAGCCCCTCCATTAGCCCATTTCCTGTCCCAGCCCCCCCCCACTCAGCCCATTTCCAGTCCTAGCTCCCTCCCCTCACAGCCCATTTCCATTCCAAGCCCCATCCCCATCAACTATTTATGGTTCAAGCCCTCCTTCCACTCAGCCCATTTCCAGTCCTAGCAACCCCCCCAGCTCATTACCAGTCCTAGCCCCCCATAGCCCATTAACAGTCCTAAGCCCTCCATCAGCCCATTACCAGTCTTATCCCCCCCATCAGCCCATTACCAGTCTTAGCCCCCCCATAGCCCATTACCAGTCCTAACGTCCCCCATCAGCCCATTTCCAGTCCAAGCCCCCCATAACCCATTACTAGTCCTAACCCCCCATCAGCCCACTTCCAGTCTTAGCCCCCCCCCCAATAGCCCATTACCAGTCCTAACCCCCTCCCCCCATCAGCCCAGGTAGATTAAAAAAAAAAAAAACCGGCTGCTGCTGCTGCCGCCACTGCCACCATGGCAGAGGCAGAATCAAGCGTCCCGCCGCGGGGCCCCCCTGCCCAGCAGAGCCTCCCTGCAGCATCAGCTCCCGAGTCCCAAAGCGCAGGCTTTCAGAGCCGCGAGAGTTTCCCTTTCTCATGGCTCTGTTAATCCCGCCGGGGCTGATGGTATTCCCCATCAGCCCCGGCGGGTTTAACAGAGCAGCGAGAGGTCAGAGAAGCCCTCCCTTCATGGCTCTGAAAGCCCACGCTTTGGGACTGAGGAGCTGATGCTGCAGGGAGGCTCTGCCGGGCAGGGGGGGCCCTGGAGTGGGATGCTTGATTCTGCCGCTGCCATGGCAGTGGCAGCAGCAGCAGCAGCAGTCGTTTTTTTTGGGGGGGGGGGTTTATCTACTTGGGCTGATGTAGAATGTTTTTTGCGCGGGGCCCCCTGAAACGAGGGGCCCTGTGCAAAAACCATTATTGCTCAATGGATGGGCTGGCCCTGTTGCTGTGGTAACCCACGGTTCAAGAGCTCATGCCTAGTGGGAGTGGAGATCTGCTTTGTGAGGCAACCAAGTGATGGAATGTACTGGGCCATGGTCTTCAGGGACAATAGGATGGAGTTGAAGCACCATAGCCCCAGTACAGCCTGTGTTAGAGCTCTGAGCTCTGCCCTGAGGCCCTCCAAATGGCCCACCATCAGGTCTTGGGTTCAGGCAATGGCAGCGAAGCCCTACCGTACCTCAAGCCTGAGGATCTGTAGGTGCATCAGGATGTCATGAAAGCCAGGGTCTAGGAAGACCTCATGGTGGGGCATCTACTATTAATCATTTATACAGCACTACAAGGCCTATGCAGCACTGTACAAACATATAAAGTCAGTCCCTGCTCATAGAGCTTACAATCTAATCAAGACAGACAGAACAATACAAGAGAAACAAGGGGGTTCAAATAGGAAAGGAGACAAGGTGAACAAGGGATTAGGATCCAAATGCAGCCTCAAAGAGGTAAGGCTTTAGCATGGATTTTGAAGAGGGGAGAGAAGAGACTTGACATAAAGATAGAGGAAGTTTGTTCCAGGCATAAGGAGCAACAAGGTGAAAAGATCGATGTCTGGAACTTGCAGAAGAATAAAAGGGCATAGAGAGAAGAAAGCCAGAGGAGGAATAGAGTTCACAAAGAGGGGTATAGGGAGATATAAGAGAAGAAAGGTAATGAGGTAATAGAGCGAATGCATTATGTTAGAAGGAGAAGTCTGTATTGGATACGCAAGTGCAAGTGGAGGCAGTGAAATTATTTTAGAAGAAGGGTTATATGAGTATTTCGGGGCTGGTGGAAGATTAGTCACGCAGCAAAGTTCTGAATAGATTGAAGAGGAAACAGATGACACTAGGGGAGACCAGCAAGGAGGAGTTTGCAATAGTCAAGACGGGAGGTGACAGTAGACAAGAGCCTTAGTAGTGTGTTCAGAGAGGAAGGTACGAATTTTGTTAATGTTGTAGAGAAAGAAAACGACAGGTTTTAGCTAAATGTTATATGTATGGAGAAGGAAAGGGAGGAGTCAAAGATGACCCCAAGATTGTGGGCAGAGGAAACAGGAAGAAGAAGAGTATTGTCAATAGTGATAGAGAAAGGAGGAAAGGGGAGGAAGGTTTAGGGGAAAAAATAAGTTCAGTTTTAGCCATATTCAGTTTTAGGTGGCGGTGAGATATCCAGGCGATGTCAGATAAGCAAGGAGAGATCTGAGTTTGGAGAGATGTCAGGTTAGATAGATAGATTTGAGAGTCATCAGCATAAAAATGATACTGAAAGCCATGGGAAGAGATGAGGGCACCAAGGGATTGGGTAGAAAGAGAGAGAGAAAAGGAGAGGGCCAAGAAGAGACCCTTGAGGTACACCAACTGAGAGAGGGATGACAGTACCTCCAGAACAAACACTGAAAGAGCGATTGGAGAGATAAATGGGAATAAAGAGTGAGGTGATCAAATTTGCACAGCCAGGCGACCAGCATGACGGCCTCGGGTCACTACCCCGTCCTGCCTCCCCCCCCCTCTTTTCCGCCCCCCCTTCCCCCCCCCCATGCCAAAGTAACTATACTCACACAGAATTTGCAACAAAGAAATCATTGTTTATTTGGTTAACAACATATTTTGGAAATTACAGTGTAGAACTGTTGGCCACAGCATGATCCTATTGCGTAACTATTTACAGAATCCTTCATTACATTTTCTTTATTACATTTCTTTTTACATTTCTTTACATTCTTTAGCCCTTCTCCAGAGGCACAGCCCACTCTGATTAGGTTCTTGTCGCCCGGCAGGGATCTCTGGAAAGCGGCCGTCCAAGCCTTTTCCCCACTGCCGTCGTTTCTTACTATCAGGATATCTTCAGGGGGATGTTTTCGCTAGCAGGCCCTGTTCTGGGCTCTGTCTCTCTTGCAACAGTGTCCTTATCTGCCTCTGCCCAAGTCCCGTCAGAAGGCTTGAGCAGGGCTACGTTGTGAATCTCTGTCCTCGTTTCTCCCGCCGTGAAAGCATCGGGAGGCCCTGTGGACACTGTTCCTGCTTCCCCTCAGTGTCCCGTTTACGGAGACATCCTATATGCTCCATTCCCCCTATCATGTCTGGGCTGTGCGCTCTCTCGAGAGGAGGGGTCCCTATCTCTCCTGCCAATCCCTCCCGGCGTCGACTCCTCGCTCGCCGTGGGGGTCCCCACTTCGCGATGGGTCCCCTCCTGATGCTGTGGCCAACACTCTCTTTTGCCATAGACGCTCCAGCGTGTCTTGTATCGCACATAAGTATACATCCATCCCAATGTCGGATAGATGCACGCCGTCTGTACGGTACAAGCCGGTGCACTTCACCTCTATGAGCTCGTGAACTATGCTATGCCCCCCGATCGTGTCCATAAATCGCATCATCCACCTGTTCACTTTTTTTCTGGTACGCTCTATTGCCTGATGCGACCATGCGCCCCTCCAGACTCGCCGAGGTATGATGTGTGACCAAACCATTAATGTGCCTGAGAAAGCAGCCGCTAGTGTCTGTATGTCCGCCTGCATCTTCCTCGTGAGTTCGACACTGCGCGTGCACGTCAGGTCATTACCGCCGAGGTGAATGACTATCACCCAGGGGCGTTCCCCTGCATACTTTAATTGCAAGAGGGACGGCTTCAACTGGTCCCACAACATACCTCGACGACCCATCCACTTCACGGCCACGTCCTCTGTGGTGAGTCCCAAATTTTGGCCCTGTGGCCTGACTCTTGCTCTCCTTTCCGCCCAGTGCACGAACGAGTGGCCGCATATCCACGCTCACGTCCAGGTCTGGCACCTACGTACATCGTCGTTGAAATAAATGATCATGTTAAACTTTGTTAGACAATCAACTGCACCGCATGAAAAACAACTTGCACCATATGGACAAACAAATAACACTGCATCGCACACTGTTTTAAGCTCCTACGCTATTATCCTTAACTAGCATCCCGTTCGCGGGTTTTTTTTTTTTTTTTTTCTTGCCCCGCCAGTCTTGCTTCCTTGGTGCTAGAACGGGCGTATGTATAACTCATACCTATTGGAGCGCCATCTACCGATGCCCATAATTTGCTCCTTGGTCATCCCCAGGCTGGCCGCCGTGGAAGCGGCGCCGATCCGGAAGGAATGCGTGCCGTAGAAGCACGGTTCCAGGCCTATTGCCGCTAGGGCCTTCTTCAGTACCTTGGTGAATTGGAAGCGCGATAGCGGGGTCCCATTGGCGTGCACTAACCAGTGATCTGACCCCTTCGGACGAACTTGCTTATAGTCTGCAAAAGTTTTTACTGGGCAGGATGGGTCTCCCGGCAGCTGGGCTAACCTTATTGTGGCGCCCCTCGCTTCCGTGTCTGTCTTGGATTTTGACACGTGCAACGAGAGCCTCCCGTTGGCTAGACTGACATCCCCTTCCTTGATACCCCCTTTTGCGTTGACCTTGCTCGCTGAGGCGACAAGCTCTCCCACCCGGAATGCACCAAAGAAGGCCCATGAGAAAGCGCATCGGAACAGGAGGGTCTCGAAATGGTCGAAACATATTCGGCCTGCGGCTTCCAGCAACTTGTGCAATATTGAATGTGTTATAGGGCGCCGTTCTTTCCTTCTGCCTGCCGCACCGCCCGCCCCCCCTTCCCCCCGCCACGCCTCCCCCCCCCCCGAGGTTAACCCTCGGCCCGCCGGCGCCCGCCTGTGCCCGGCCGCGTTTAGAGTCGCGGCCGGGTCTGATGACACAAAATTATTCAGCGTTGTTTTTAACACAAGAAAAATTGCAAGAGGGCCTTGGTAAATTGGAAGATTGGGTGTCGAAATGGCAGATGCAAAGTTATGCACTTAGGGAGGAACAACCCAAACTACGGTTACATGATGAAAGGTTCAACACTAGAAACCACCACCCAGGAAAAGGACTTTGGCATCATCATGGATAACACAGGTACACTACCAAAAAACTGCCTCCAGTTTTGCAACTGATTCCTATAGATTTTGGGGTGCTGAATCCAGGAAAAATAGCCAAAATGTTCCATCACGTCACGTTTTCTTGCAAAATTAGATTTCTTACCCATATAAGGAATGTTCACATAATTTCTTTTTAGCCGACTGCAGTTTATTTTCTTGGCCCAAAATAGAGGTTGTAATGGTTAACTAACTAGAAACACTCCCTCATGATATTTTAGAGTGTTTTGTATTCATTTTATACATTAACAGGACAATTGGGAGGCGGGGGGCTAAATCCAGTACTCGCGCTGGCGCATGTTCTTTCCTGTTCGCCTCGCCTCGTTCGCTCAAACACGGTGGTTGCGACATGAACGTTCCTGTCAAATTTCAGTTTCTTGCAAGTTCATTATTACCTTTTGTTTGCTCAGTCGTAATCCAGCTTTATTCCGAAGTGGTTCACTACAGTTGTAGTTTGCAGTGCTGTGTATTTGTGATGGCTCACAGAGCCAGAGGTTGCGTCAACTCTCCGGACAGTTTTTGTTTTATTTGTGGGGAATATACTGTGAAAAAGCGGCAAAGGAACATTTCTGCATTTATTAAAAAAGTATATTTCGCCTATTTCGGTTTGAAGTTAGGCGATCAAGACAAACCGTGGGCTCCTCACAAAGTGTGCAAGACATGTGAGGAAGATCTACGCTTATGGATGAAAGGTAAAAAACAAGCATTTCGTTTCGGAATACCTATGATGTGGCGTGAACAAAGAGACCACAGCAGTGACTGCTATTTTTGCTCTTGCATTGTGAAGGGATACAACTTAAAAAATAAGAACGTAATAAGTTACCCCAACCTTCCCCTCAGCAATTAGGCCTATGCCTCATAGCAACGAAATACCTGTGCCTGAACCACCAAAATCTTTGGATCATATTTGTGTGGACGGTTCTGATCATGATGAGACTCATCAGATGGCTTTTCCCGATGAGTCCAGTACTTCCGAGTTTGAAACTGAACCAGATCCGAAACCTGAACTTTTCTCTCAAGCTGAATTGAATGATTTAGTCCGGGATTTAGGACTCCCAAAAGATGCTGCCCAACTGCTAGGTTCTCGGCTTAAACAGAAAAATCTATTGTCACCAGGAACAACTTTTTATTGGTACCGCAACCGCGAGACACAATTTTTGAAGTATTTCAGCAAAGAGGAAGATTTGGTATTTTGCAACGATATATACGGCGTGATGGAAAAGTTTAAACTCAAGTATGATCATGCTGAATGGCGGCTGTTCATTGATTCGTCAAAAGACAGCATAAAAGGTGTTCTTCTTCATGATGGCAACACATTTGCTTCAGTTCCTATTGCTCACTCTGTTATTCTCCAAGAAAAATACGAGAATTTGGCCCTGATTCTTCAGAAGATTCGTTATGATGAGCATAAGTGGATGATTTGTGGAGACTTTAAAATTCTATCCATGCTATTAGGGCAGCAATCCGGTTTCACCAAATATCCCTGCTTCCTTTGCTTGTGGGATAGCCGGGCCTGCGACCTACACTGGGGGAAAAAAGACTGGCCAATTCGGGAGTATTTGAGACCCGGTGAGAAAAATGTTCTTCATGAGAGCTTGGTACCTCGTGATAAAATTCTATTACCACCTCTCCACATTAAGTTGGGTCTCATTAAGCAATTCATCAAGTCCCTTCCAAAAGATGGTGAGTGCTTTCGGTACCTTTGCTCAAAGTTCCCCCGACTTTCTGAAGCAAAGCTAAAGGAAGGAGTGTTTGTTGGCCCTGATATAAGGAAACTCATTTCAGATGGAGCATTCGCTGAAACGATGTCTGAGAAGGAAAAAGAAGCCTGGGATTCCTTCAAGGATGTTGTTCTCAAATTCTTGGGGAACAGGCGGGATGAGAACTATAAGGATATTGTTGCCAGGATGCTCAATGCCTTCAAAGAACAAGGCTGTAACATGAGCCTGAAAGTCCATTTCTTGCACTCCCATGTGAACTACTTTCCCGAAAACGTGGGGGCGTACAGTGAAGAACAAGGTGAAAGGTTTCACCAGGACATCAAGGACGCAGAGAGAAGGTACCAAGGAAGATGGAACACCACTATGATGGCTGATTTCTGCTGGTTGCTGCTGCGGGAAACCCCAGATGAAAAATACGCCAAGCAGCGCACCAAGAGAAGCATTCGGGGAAGAAGAAACGGGCCCACCAGGAGATTGATTGACCCAAGAATGACTTTAAAATCTAAACTGTGTTGACAAATATCGTGTTTTTACTAAACTTTGAAATAAAAATTTGCTAGTTATTACCACAGTGTCGGATCTCATTTATTAGAATTTTATTTTCACACCATCGGGTGTTTGTCTTCATGTATTGCAATGGTGCGGTTTGCGTTTTCTATTCTTACATACATACCTGTACAACATTTTCTGCACATTTCTTTGCTTTGCTTTGTGTCTAACCTCGCTCTTATATGCTCAATGTTTGTGCACATGTATGTGGCTGTTTTAAGTGCAGACAATTTTGCTACCATCACAGTGTGTTTTGTTGACATTACTCTATTCTTATGTGCTGCCTTGTTACAATTTTCTTTATTCTTATTTGAATAACTACTAAACAATTAGTATAAAGAATTCATCCAAGAAACTTTTATCTCGATCGCACTCAATCTGAAACGTTCACCTCAAACTGCTAACCCAATGTAGCAAAAAATCTGTACGTGATGGAGCAAATTGGTTACCAGATTTGGATTCAGCGCACCAAAAAACGTAAAAATTAATCGAAACATTAGAGGCAGTTTAAAAAAAATTTTTTTTAGTGTACCTGTGTAATACATTGAACATCCCCCCCCCCCCCCCCCGCCCAGTGTACAGTGGCAGCCAAGAAAGCAAATAGAATGCTAGGAATCATAAGGAAAGAAATGGAGAATAAACAAAGGATGACATCATAATGCCTGTGTATCGTTCCATGGTGCTACCACACCTCGAATATTGTGTGCAGTTCTGGTCACCATATCTTAAAAAGGATATAGCAGAATTAGAAAAGGTACAGAGAAGAGCCACCAAAATGTCAAAGGAGATGGAAGGATATGCCTATGAGGAAAATCTTAAAAGGTTAGGGTTTTTCAACTTTGGAAAGAGAAGACTGAGGGGAGATATGATAGAGGTCTATAAAATAATGAATGGAGTGAATAAGTAAACATAGATCAGTTGTTTATTCCTTAAAAAAATAGAAAAGCTAGGGGACATGCAATGAGGCTACATTTAGCCCATTTAAGACTAATTAGAGAAACTATTTTTTCACTCAATATGAAATGAAACTATGAAATTTGTTACTGGAGGATGTAGTAAAAGCTGTTGGTGTAGCTGGGTTTAAAAAAAGATTTAGATGAGTTCCTGGAGGAAAAGTCTGTAAACCATTATTAAAAAGAACCAGGGAAATTTATGGCTTACCTGGGATAAGCAGGTGGAATCTGTGTACCTTTCTGGAAACTTGACAGGTACTTGTGACCTGGATTGACAGCTGTTCAAAACAGCATCCCTCCTTGGAAACTTGTAGTGCTATACAAATATTCAATAGTAGTAGTGATGGCCCTTAGTCTGACTCAGTATGGCATATCTTATATTCTTATTTTCTTATCCGTGGTGGTGCATATGGGAGCCCCCGCGGTGCCACAGCCTCTGATAGCTGTGGCACACCAGTGCTGCCACTTATGTCCACCTCCGGTCCCCCTTTGTCCCCACAGCTTTTTTTTCTACCCTCTGTCCCTATTGATGGAATTGGGGACAGGAGGGTGCAAGAGAGGTGGGAATTGGGGACACGGCTCTAAAATCGTGGACAAAAATTGGGGATATCCGGTAACCTTATCTTCTGTGTTCCACTAATTTCCTCCTTACCCTTCTTGCAGCTTATTCTAGACCCCTCCTCTAATTTATCTCAGAACTTCCTCCTCCCCCCAGGTCTGGATTTAGGCATAAGGAACATTGGAAACTGTCAGGGATGTCCGAGAGTGAAGATGCCTAATCCCCAGGCCAAAAAGCAGATTGCTCTTGCTTAACTCACTGCATGGAAAAAAAGCCTGGCAATCTACTTCTGATCACAGCTTGCCAAGAAAACCCAGGGGCGAGGTCACTGTGAGTCAGCATTGACTCAACAGTATACATTGCATTGCATTACCTGCTTACTCTAGGACATGTTCATGTGCTGTTTCAAAGAAGCACGTCTGTGGACTTCCTCTGCTCCTCTTCTGGCTCTCTAAGTGTTGGGATCTCTGCCATCCTTCCACCTCCCTACTCTCTGGGATCTGATATCTGGTCTTGCCTATGGGCGCCAAAACCATAAATCCAGCCCTACCTTCACTTCCTGCAGCTACAATCCTCTATCTCTTCCCTTCATTTCCACATAGCTTCCAGCTCCCACCTTCATTCTCCTCCTCCTCCGAGCCCAAGGTTTCTTATTCTGCTACTCAGTTTCCTAATCAGATAACGAGGCCTTTTCCCAATCCTCTTGACTCCTCCACCTCTCTACTCTTACTCTTTGGCCTATTCTGTACCCCTGCTGTTCTTGCTCTATTGCATTCTTTGATGCAATGCAAGACAGTTTCCCAGCTAAAACCATTGCCTGTAGAAATGAGGATGTCGATTCTTGCCCAACCTCCTTACAGGCATCTTAAAAGGCATTACCAGGGGTGAGGAGAGGGTGGGAGACGGAACACTGCAAAGAAAGCAGATGATGTTTTCTGCAGTAATTTTTCAGGGGACAATCATAAAAGCAAAAATATGTCCATATCTTTTGCTTTCATTATTGCTATAAACCCATCCGCTAAAATTGCACTTGGGACTTATAATATGATGGGTAATTGGATTATTCACCCCTTATTGATTAGGCTCAAGAGAATCATGCATTTTCTTATGTACCAATGAAACTATGGGCTTCCTTGTCAAAAGATGTGAGATTGATACAAAATTGTTTGGCATTTAGGAAGTTTTGTAAAGCCTGGCTTTTCATGCAAGTATTTGGGGCTGACAGGTCAGAGCTATTGCAGAGATGACAGGCCTCATACTAAGAAGAATCCCCTCAGATGATGACAGAAAAGGAAACAGTGCAGTGTTGCATTCATAAAGGAAAATGACAGCGGCAGAGGATATAGCGAGCCCAAGAACACCGGGGGCATTAAAAAATATTCCAAAGGCAGTTAAGCTGAGGCAACTGACAGTGAGGCAAAGCAGTGCCAAAATAATTCAGTATTATTTTTTAAGTTCATATCTCTTTATTGAGAAATTGTATCACAAATAACATAAACTTAAAGAGCACAACTGAAGTGGAGGCAGTGGGGACAGAAAGTGTGATGGAAGAAACACAGAGGATCACAATATCAGAAGATGGCGTAAAGGGCAAAAACACTTCAAGAAAGCCATTGAGGAGAGTAACCTGCATGGAGCAGAGTTATCACCCTAACCAGCTTACTCGTCAGACTGGATGTGCCATAGTAGCCTTCATCAGTAGTCATTTACTATGCCACTATGACTGAGCTGGTGTTATCACAACACAAATACGCACAGGGACCACTCGCAGTCGCTATTATCAGCAAGTCAGTGTTTGTTCCTCAGCGAGTGCTGTGATAAACTGCTGTTTTACTGAAAACGCACAAAGCAAACTCTTGGCGTGCAGGGAACATACAGAGGTAGCTATTCAGGACAGGGCCGTCAGTACTTCTGAAGAGTTTGGCTGCTGCTGCCAAAAAAAATGAAAACGGATATTCAACACCAAAGTCGATGCGGCATCCAGTACTGATTCAGTTTTGCTGACCATCAGCCTTTCTATTCAGTTAGTGGTAATATTCAGTCACTAATTGGATAACAAGATCTGCATAAAGCTAGGAGAGGTCAATGACTGCCCTAACGTCATGTGCTTTGCCACTATTATTAGTAGTAATAGCATTTAGCTCACACCTTTCCAGTGGTAGTTCAAGGTGAGTTACATTCAGGTGCATAGGTGTTTACAACAAAAGTTTGTACCTGAGGCAACAGAGGGTGAAGTGACTTGCCCAAGGTCACAGGGAACACCAGTGGGATTCAAACCCTGGTCTCTCTAGTCACCAGACTGCTGCTCTAACCACTAGGCTACTCTGCCACTGGCTGCCACTAACTGGATCCAGATGCTGGAACTGCTGCAACTCCGGCCACAGCCTGTCCTGAAACTCACCACATGTTTCTAGGGCGGAATGTGGGGAAAGTTAGTGCCAGTGAATATCTGGCAGAGTGGGATTTATGTGATTTCAGCTCCTGCAAACAGCATAAACTCTTCTAAATATCAACCTCAGAGTTATCATCAGTTAGTTTTCCTGAAGATAAGCACTAATAGTCCCTGTATGTGCACAGTGCTACTCCGTCACTCTAACAGGGAGTGAAAAAAATGCAATGTGTGCCTTCGAGTCAATGCTGACTCCCGGCGACCCAGCAGCTCCTGGGTTTTCTTGGCAGTCTGATCGTAAGTAGGTTGACAGGCCTTTCTTCCAAGGCAGTGGAGGGTTCAGGAGTGCTACTGGGAACTGAACCCTGGCCTGGAGTGGGACACACAGAAAATAGGCTGCAACCCACAGAGAAAAAACTAAGAGCATCTACAGTAAGCAAAAGCTGTGCTTTAAGCTTAGTAACAGACCAAACAGAGGCTGACTTAACTATTTGGCTGATTTTAGGAATTGGGACAACGAACTGTTCTCTATGAAATTAGAGTCAGCTGGGGACTTAGCCTCTGCGATCATACATTTTAGCAGCCCTGGAGGAGGGAGGGGGGCAAGGGTCCCTTATGAAGCCTAGTTTGCCAGACATCACAAAGTGCACTGCAAACAGGGCCCTGAAGAGTGGGCTTTGAGGGCACGCAACTCTACAAACCCAGATCACAAGCCATACTGCCCAGAGGCTTCCGCTCTTCTAAGATGCACTTATGTAAATCTGTACTACCTTTAATTCACCAGCCACAAGGCTATCTAAGTATAATTTCTTTAACACTGTCTACCTTATATCCACTTCTACCTGTGTTTACCCTTATTGCAACTCATTCACTATGTGTAAACGCACCCCCTGGTCATTTGTTTTTCCTCTTCTCTTATTATCTTAGTGACTACTTGCTACTAGATTTGCCTCCCTCTTTCCTTCACTGCTACTCGCTTATTCCTCTGCTGTTCCTCTCCCTCTTCTTCTTTGTAAATCCCCTTTACTAACCCCTATGACCCCACTTTATTCTTTCTTCTTCCTTCTAATCCTCCCTAACCTTCTTTCCTCCCTCAGCCATCTTACAACCCTCCCCCCCCCTCTTTTCCCTCCTTGCCTTCCTCTCTCCGGCCACTCTGCTTCCTCCCCTATCTTATCCTCCACCCTTTCTTCAGCTCTCGAGCTTCACCTTCTTCTTCTTCTTCTCTCATCCAAACAATCTCATCCTCATTTCTGCCGTACTGTCTCCTCTCTCCCTCGTATTTCCTATCTTCTGGTGATATTAATCCCAACCCTAGTCCCTCTTCTCTATCACCACCTTATTAGATCCCATCTCCACCTCCCTAATCTCATTCATATCCCACTCCTCTCTCCCTCCTTTCTCCCCTTCTCATTCGCACTATGGAATGCTCACTCCATTTCTAATAACCTTCCCTTTACCCATGATCTCTTCATCGCTCATGCTTTCAGTCTTCTCGCTCTTATTGAAACCTGGCTACTGCCTGATGACACTGCTTCAGTTGCTGCCCTTTGTCACAGTGGCTACCAATCTCTAAATCTCTTTGTCCCAATGGCCGCGGTGGTGGTGTTGGCTTTCTATGGTCTCTTTCTTGTCAATTTCAACCTCTTCCTCTAACTCCAGCCCATTCCTTTCTCTCGTTTGAAGTTCACTCCATCCATATTTTTACTCCTCTTCCACTCCGGATTGCTGTCATCTATAGACCCCTTGATAAGTCTGCCTCTAACTTCCTAAATGATTTTGATTCTTGGCTCTCCTTCTTCCTGGACTCCTCTTCCCCATCCTTTATTCTTGGTGACTTTAATTTTCATCCAAACTCCTCTCACGTACCTCTTCCTTCTACCTCCAACTCTGTTCTTCTGCTTCCACTCATCAGTTAGGTCACTGCCTTGACCTCATTTTCTATTCTAATTGTTTACCTTCTAATTTCCACACCTCAGTTCTTCCCTTAACTGATCATCACCTGTTAAGTTTCACTCTTCATCACTCCCTCCTTCAACCTTGGCCAATCTCCTCTGATAATTTTAGAAATCTTCATGCTATCGATCCATTACTACTTTCTCACCCCTTCTTTTTTCAACTTTGTCCTCTCAATCTGTTGATGTAGCTGTAACTTCCTTTAACACCACCTTCTTCTTTACCTTAGACTCCCTTGCTCCTCTCATAACACATCCTGTGGGATGCACCTCAATTCAACCTGGGTTGTCTTTAAGTACCCGCTGCCTACATTCCTGTGCCCACTCAGCTGAGCACTCCTGGCTCAAATCCCACTCCCTCTCCAACTCTCTTCACTTTAAATTCATGCTTCCTTCTTTCGAGCCCACCATTGCTCTTGCAAAGCAAAAATTATTCTATCCTTTTGACTAATCATATTGCCTCCAACTCCCTGCTCTCTCTTTTCTACCCTCAATTTTCTACTTAAGACACCTCTGCCTCCTATTCCTCCTTCTCCCTCTATCCAAACTCTAGCTGACTATTTCCATGATAAAGTACATAATATTACTCTTCAATTCCCCATCAAACCTTCTTATTCTTCACCTCCTCTTCCCCCTCTCCATTACAAACTTTTCCCCTCAATCTCTTTCACCCTTTCATCCTTATCTAAAATCTCTGATGACAAAACCTCTCTTCTTCTTTCCTCCTCCAAACCTATTACCTGCTCTTCTGATCCCATCCCCACTCACCTCCATCTCCTCCTCCATCATCTCTTCCATCTCACATATTCTGAACCTTTCACTCTCCACTGCAACCTTCCCTACAGCCTTCAAACATGCTGTAATCACTCCTAAAAAAAACTCTCACTTGACCCTTCTTGTCCTTCTAATTAATCGATCCATCTCCCTTCTCCCATTCATCTCCAAAGTTCTTGAACATGTGGTTCTTCGCTGCTGTCTCGAATTTCTCATCTCTAATCCACTTCAGTCTGGTTTTTGTCCCTTTCATTCTACTGAAACAGACCTTGCCAAAGTCCAAAGGCCTTTATTCAGTGCTCATTCTTCTGGACCTTTCTGCTACTTTTGATACGGTTGACCACCTCCTCCTCCTCCTTGATACCCTCTCTCCTCTCTTGGTCTTAGGGACTCTGTGCTGTCTTGGTTCTCTTCATATCTCTCCAATCACTATTTCATTGTCTGTTTTGGTGATTCCTCCTCTACTACCATCCCTCTCTCAGCTGGTGTACCCCTGTTCTGGGCCCTCTCCTTTTCTCTCTCTCTATACCCAGTCCCTTGGTGCTCTTATTTCTTCCCATGGTTTTCAGTATCACTTTTATCTTAATGACTCTCAAATCTATCTATTCACTCCTGACATCTCTCCTCCTCTCAAAGATCATATCTCTGCCTGCTTAGCTGTCATCACTGCCTGGATGTCTTAACCGCAGACTAAAATTAAAACATATCTAAAACTGAACTCCTTATTTTTCCCCTAAACCTTTCTCCCCCCTTCCTCGATTCTCTATCACTGTTGACAACACTCATTTTCTCCCTGTTTCCTCAGCCTTTAACCTTAGGATCATCTTCAACTCCTCTCTTTCCTTCTCTACTCATATACAACAGATAGCCAAAATCTATAGCTTCTTACTCTACAGCATTAACAAAATCCACCCCTTTCTCACTGAATACACTACTAAAACACTTATTCATTCATTAGTCACCTCCCATCTAGACTATTGTAACCTCCTCCATTCTCGTCTCCCTCGGTGTTCTCTTTCTCCTCTTCTATTCATTCAGTACTCTGCTGTACAGCTAATTTTCCACCAGCTTTGATATACTCATATTACATGTAACCCAGGGGTTAATTTGGTGCTTGCGCTGGGGTGGGTAACTGGTTTGAATGGTTGTTATTTGTGCTTGATGGTTTCGAATCCTGAGTGAATGTTGATGTGCAGGTTGTTTAAATTGGACAAAGCTATAGGTAATTTTCTGGAGGAAAATGCATAGCGTCTAAAGTAATGTATTAATTGGAAAATGGAAATAGTGGGATAAGTTAGTTAGATAAGCTAAGTGGAATTGTAGGTTTTGAATTAGTTTGGAAAGATTTTGGTGTGTAAACCTTTCAAATTAAGGTCGTGCCATTCACTTTATTGAGGAATTACAGTTGGAAATAAAACAGATTTTTCTTTGTAAAAGATAGAAAATGCTTTAATGACTGATTTACATATTCCTAGAGCATGCTTATGATTGGCTAGTGGCTCTAGTGTGGAAATTAGTATTGTCAAAAGAGTCACTGTAACCGTGACAAGAAGAAAGTATAATTTGCATATTCTTAAAGCCTTTTGTAATTGGTTAGCAGCTCTAGTATGGAAATTGGTGATGTAAAAAGAGTCATGGTAACCTTGACAACCAAAAAAAGTTTGTTGTTGAAAAAGAGAGGAGAGCTTAAACTGTAACAGAAAAGCAGAAGTGAGTTGTGCTATGCTAGAAAGATGAGCTGTTTATTCCAGTAAAGAGGTACAAATAGATGAAGAATTTTTCCAGAGAGAAATTGTTGCTGAAACTTTAGGAAGTCAGGCAAAGTGAATGACAGCCCTGATTTTTCTGTGGCACTGGACTATACTTATGGAGAAGTATTGTCAGATAATAAAGTAAGTGGCACTGTTTATAAATTCCAGGAAAGCTCTATTGAATAGGGAGGCTGAGAGGAAGTAGCAGTGTCTATGAAGTGCCTTGCTATTTAGTAGCTTACAGTATGTGGTGCTGGAAATTCTAAAGTAATAAGATACATGCACAGTGAGTGACCGATGTCACTGTAGCAGAAAAGAAATGCCTGGAGCCATAGAAGGTAATTGATGAAGGAAGGCATTATTTAGAAAAAGGGAATTCATAAGTAAAGCTCTGTGTGTAGTTAGGGAAATACAGTAAAGATTAGACTTTTCTATTCAGGGACTTGAATTATATTTTTGATTTACTTAGACAGTTAGGGATTTATATGGAATAATTTCACAGTGTTTGCTCGATGGTTGATAAGTTAGATAAGGTTTTGTATTTTTGATTTGTTTAAAGTTAGGTAGTAGGTTGGAGATTAAGAAGATTACCGTCAGCTGAGCAGCAGTGATATTTCCACTAACAGGAGCTCCCAACAAAAGAATTCCAAAATCATCAAATGACATAAGACAATTCTACAACCACAGATGCCAAACAACTGCTGAAACTACAAAGAGCTAAGTGTTCATAAAGACTGTGTTTAGAGAGAACAAGGACAATTGATACTTACCTGAGAAAAGAAACCAATAAAAGTGATGTTCTGAACTTTTCTCTAGAGATAAAAGTGATACAAATGTTCAAGTTGTAAGAAACCAAACTAGAAAATTGTCGTATAGAAATTAGGAAGAAGGAAAGAAAAGGAATACTACTACTTATCGGATGTGTTATTCAGAAATGTTAGCCTTCGATAGACGAATATCACACTTGATTTTTGTTTTTCCTCTTTTGCATTTAATGGAGAAATGTTCTATAATAAAATGTACAATGAGTAGTAAAAAGTAAGATGTTGAATATAAAGAAACTTAAATCTATTATTAATCTAACCATCTATAATAAAACATAAAATTGATATATTTACCACTTGGAACCCGAGTTCTAAGAATTCTTTTAGTTTAATTCTTTCACTTAGCTTTGAGCAAAGTGAATGAGGTTAGTTTTATTTTTGTGCCTCGTTGTCTGAGTTTACTCCACCTCTTGGCCACGACTACTACCATCATATTTAGGGGTGGAGGTGGGCTTAGACGCAGCGGGGTCACAGAAATCTTTGGCGTAGTTGGCAGGATTCTATGAACAGGGTAAAAAAGTAAGAATAGGGTAAAAACAAGCCCTGAATTTGGTGCAAGGTATTAAAGATTCTGAATGTTTGGTTAAAGACATTTGTTATACATTGATTACTTAATATTGAAAGTTTTAGTAGACACTGAGGAACAGTGAAGAAAAAAAATTGGCTTGTATTGTGTTTGAAGTTTTATTCTCAGTAGGGAAAGAGTGGGAAAATTTTGTTGTGTAAGCATACTTATCTCCTGGGGTGAAAAGAAGAAGTAATTGAACAATGGAAGCGGAAGCCAGAAATGGTGTAATGAGGCCTCAGATAATTACGAATACAGTGGTGATTCCGCAAGATAAGATGATCCCAGAATTTTCGGGGTTTCAGAAGGAGATGTCAGATCTGAATGTAGAAGATTGGATTGAGAAAGTTAGAATAAGAATGAGAATTCTAAAGATCTCACCAGAGGACCAAGTGGATGTGATTCGCGACCATTTAAAAGGCTTGGCGGCGGACACAGTTAAATATTCCTTACCGAGAGAATGTACGGTGGAAGAAATTTTTGATATGTTACGCCAAGTGTATGGAGATAAGGTGGCATTGGGATTGAGGATTCAAGAATTTTACAATGCAAAACAAGAAGATAAGGAGACTATACAAGTATATGGTTATAAATTATAGCAGAAAATGGACATTATATTAAATAGAGATAGAAGAAGAATGGGAACACCAGAAGAGACATTGAAAGAGCAGTTCATTTTGGGACTAAGGGATGCTGCACTCCAAAGGGAAATAACAAAGAGGCATTAGGATAATCCGAATATGGGATTCGCGGATTTGTTACAAGCTGCCATAAGATGGGCCGGAGAGGAGAGAGTCCCGACAATGATAGAACCTAAGAAAATACTACAGAGACCGAGGGAAGATGCAGGAGATGGAACAGCGGATGGAGATACCGCTGCAGCTATGATTGGTCAGTTAACAAGATTATTTACACAGTGGACAGAAAGACAAGAACGTGAATGGGAAATGCAGAGACGGGAAAGGTGGAATAGGGATGCGAGAAGCAAATATAATGGCAATGGAAATATCGGTTATAGAGAGAACAGAGGTGAATTCCTGGCTAGAGGAGCTTCTAGTAGTTCAATAGGACCAAAAATATGTTTCAGATGTCATGAATCAGGACACATCACTCGTTATTGTAGGAGTGAAAACTTTTCTCGTACAGTTCCATCAGACAGTAGAAATAGTAGTTCCAGTAATGCTAATACGCAAAGTGATAATAATGAATCTCTTTGGAGAAGTCATTTAGGTGAAGCTGCAGAAAGAAAAACTGAAATGAAGGCTACCGTGAGAAGACAAATGACCGAACGTAAGGGAGATGAACATGGAGACAAACTATTTGGAGAAGAGGCTGTGGGATCTAGTCCATTGGTAAAAGTAAAAATCAATGGAATTGAAGTAACCTGTACGCTGGATACGGGATCAAGCGTATCGACAATATTGGCTAGTTTTTATTACAAAAATTTTCCGAACCCAAATCAATTGCAAGATGCCTCTCAACTAAAATTGATGGCAGTGAATGGGACAGAGCTACCAGTATTAGGATATATAGATGCAACCAGGGCCGGATTTACCTATACGCCAACTATGCCGTGGCGTAGGGCCCACAGCTGACAAGGGCCCACAAAAATTGAATTAATTGTAAGCTTTCTTAAAATTAAATAAAAAAAAAATGCTGGCTGCTGCCGCGGCAGCATAGACTGTCCTGCGGGGCCCCCTCTGCCGGGCCGAGGGGGCCCCCGCGGGACAGTCCATGCTGCCGCGGCAGCAGCCAGCGTTTTTTTTTTTTAATTTAATTTTACTTGAGTGATGCCTGAGAAGCTCATAAGGGGACCCCTTTAGAGAAGTAAGGCAGGTATTCTTTGGTAAAGGGCACCCCTCCAAGCACTCAAAGAGTATTTAGCGGTTTCCACCAGAAAAGAATAAAAAGGAGGTCTCACGCCTAACACAAAGTGAAAAGCATAACACGAATGGGGGAAGGGCATGTGTGTGAAAGTCTGGTCATTACAATGAATGCCAATCAGAACGGAGTCTCTAGATATCCGTGAGACATAAGCCAAAGGAGTAACACTGTATTGGTTAAAACTAGAGAGAGGGATCAGAACCTGCCTACATCTTTCAAGTAATGAAGCCTTCCAAATACCAACGATTTGTCCGTCTCCTTATCCAAGAATTGTTTGGATCTCAAATGCACACAGTCTGTAACCGTCAGCCGATGGGGGGGGCTGGGACTGGAAATGGGCTAGGGGGGTTAAGACTGGAGGTGGACTGACACGAAGAAACCAGAAGAAAGTGGCTGGAGCAATTGCAGCTGAAAGAAAATGCACAAAAGGTAGAAAAATAGCTCTTTATTTTGAATTTATTAATTGGAATATGTCAGCTCTGGTAAATGTGCATCATTAACGTCTGCGCTTTGTTTAGTACAAGAGCAAATTATTGTATAGTTTTATTTCTACAGTGTTGTACATTCCAAGTTTGGCTTTTGGGATTCCCAGTTTAATTATGACGTCAGGGCCAACAGCGCGCAGCTGATCCGGCGTGCTCGTTTTTATCTTTTCTGGGGGCCGACAATTTTTGTTGGCGTAGGGCCTCACTCAAGGTAAATCCGGCCCTGGATGCAACTGTGCAGTGTCTTGGACAAGTAATATCACAACGATGTATTTTTGTGGTGCAAGACATCTTTAAAGAAGGAAGAATGGAAGAAAGTGCTGCCCAAGGAATAGTGGGTATGAATGTTTTGACACACCTAGAGGGGTTATTCCGAGACTTATCCAGTTTCACTCTCGAACCAGTGAAAATTTTAGGAGTAATAACGGAAATATGCGCACAGAAGAAACAAATAGAGCCTAATGTGGGTTTTGTCAAAGTCTTGGGAAGGGTAGGACAGCTGGTACCCGCATATTCTGAAAAAATTATCTTAGAGAGATGTAATAGTGTGAGGAAATGGGATGGCCCATTGGTAGTAACAGCTACTCCAACTGCAAGTATCCCGAACCAACTGATGGTGGCTAAAGTTTTGGTGCAGCAAACAGCAGGGAGAGTGCCTATTCGGGTGATCAACGTAGGAGAGCAAGACATAACCTTACCTCCTAGGATGAGAATAGCGGAGATAAGTAAGCCGGCTGAGATCATGGAGCTGAAACAATTAAAGAATTCAGAGTCGACTAGTGAGAGCAATTGGGAAAAGTGCTTGTCAAAACTTAAAATTGATTGGAATTCATTGAATGAACAGCAAGCAGAGCAATTAAGACAATTATTGTGGAAACAGACACGTCTTCTCGACAAGTGATAGTGATATTGGGTTCACAAATATAGTAGAGCATAAAATAAAAACGGGAAATACACTACCCATCAAGCAGCCTTATCGTAGGGTATCTCCACATTTATTTGAAGAATTTAAAGAACACATCAATGGGCTAGTGCAACAAGGGATTCTTCGCAAAAGTTATAGCCCTTGGGCCAGTCCAGCGGTAATCATTAAAAAAAAGAGGAAAAAAAAAATTCTGGAAGATCAAGCAAAATTTTGATCGGAAAGCCCAAACGGTGGAATTGATACCAGGAGATAAAGTGTTGTTACGAATACAAAATTTTCTGGGGAGGCATAAAATACAAGACCTTTGGGAAAAATAAATTTATGAGGTGATTGAAAGATTTGGTACTAATCAAAATGTTTATAAAATTCAAAATGAGGCTGGTAGTATTAAAATAGTACATAGGAACTTGCTTAACCCTTTCAAGGCCTACTTTAAATTTTTAATCCACATTCTGCAGTCAGGTTAATTTTTGCATATTTCAGGAAAATTGTACCCATCTTATTCAATATGTTCTAATAGTGATTTTCCTTCTGCTATGGTCATGTATTATATACCATTTGATAGGAATATTTAGTCAGAATTTTGGATCCCAAGAGTTTTGGGCTCGGCCTGGAAAAGGTTAAGAGATATTTAGTAGAAGCTAAACATTCAGAGTCTAGTATTAAGATGCAAACACAGAAAACTATTGTAAACCTTGATTCAAATTTGGCTGAGGTGAAGGAAAGTCCAAGCACATCCAATGCTGAAAAGTGGTATTGGATAAGGACCTTTGTCAATCTAGATAATGTAACACCTGTACAACAAAATATGAGAGTTCCTGAAGAGAATGTTGATGTAATACGTAGGTCCACTAGAGAAAATAAAGGATTGTGTTCAGCATTTCTAAGAGAGAATTATAAATTAAATTAATTTTTGGATAGTAGAAGGGAAAATGAAAGTGATAATATAATACTGAAGTTAGGTCCTTCGTACCTTGGCAGCCAAGGAAGCTAAGATGACAATTCTGATCGGCAAATTTGAAGCAATCTTGTTAGATGATAAATAAGATTGTGAATCAGAATTGTACGTGCTCTGAATCTGGGGAATACTATTATATTTGTGAATTAACTATATTGTAATGTGGTTGTTGAAAAAGCTATTAATGTGGTATGAAATAAATAAGTAATACAATATTGTATTAAGAAGGAAATCTAAGTAAAAGTTCAGTAGGGAAAGGGAAGACCAAATTGAATTTGGCTGTAGTAAATAATGGATGGTTGAGAAAAAAATGAAAATATGGAATGACAATGTTGGGGACAACATTGATTTTAAACTCGGGCAACTGTAACCCAGGGGTTAATTTGGCGCTTGCGCTGGGGTGGGTAACTTGTTTGAATGGTTGTTATTTGTGCTTGATGGTTTCGAATCCTGAGTGAATGTTGATGTACAGGTTGTTTAAATTGGACAAAGTTATAGGTAATTTTCTGGAGGAAAATGTATAGCGTCTAAAGTAATGTATTAATTGGAAAATGGAAATAGTGGGATAAGTTAGTTAGATAAGCTAAGTGGAATTATAGGTTTTGAATTAGTTTGGAAAGATTTTGGTGTGTAAACCTTTCAAATTAAGGTTGTGCCATTCACTTTATTGAGGAATTACAGTTGGAAATAAAACTGATTTTTCTTTGTAAAAGATAGAACATGCTTTAATGACTGATTTACATATTCCTAGAGCATGCTTATGATTGGCTAGTGGCTCTAGTGTGGAAATTAGTATTGTCAAAAGAGTCACTGTAACCGTGACAACAAGAAAGTATAATTTGCATATTCTTAAAGCCTGTTTGTAATTGGTTAGCAGCTCTAGTATGGAAATTGGTGATGTAAAAAGAGTCATGGTAACCTTGACAACCAAAAAAGTTTGTTGTTGAAAAAGAGAGGAGAGCTTAAACTGTAACAGAAAAGCAGAAGTGAGTCAGGTCCAGGTTTCAATCTTTTCATCTTTCTGCTCCTTATACCTGGAACAATCTTCCTGTTTCTTTATGTCAAGTCTCTTCTCTCCCCCTCTTCAAATTCATGCTACAGGTTTACCTCTTCAAATCCACTTTTGATTGCTAATCCCGTATTCTCCTTAGGGCTCATTCCATCCCGGATGTCCAGCCCCTCTGTAGTCTGGTCTGAGCTGGACGTATAGAGGGGCTTGCAATTCTGATCCAGTGGGGCACATCTAGCCCCACGGGATCAGAATCGCGAACAGTCATGGCCTGCACATACATGACAAGCCCGACTAACTCAGTCAGGGCGTTTAAATGGAGCCACGGTGCCATGGCACCACGGCTCCATTTAAAAGCCGCAATGCCAGCCACCAGAAAAAAAAGGCTTATTCCCCGCAGCCCGAGCCCCAATCTGGCCTCCTAAGGCAGGGTCGGGCTGTGGAGAATGTCCTCCGGCCCCCCCCTGCCACATCCGCACCTCGGCATTAAAAAACAAACACACATCCAGGGAAGTTATTCCACATCGGAGGTGGAATAACTTCCCTGCACATGTCACCAGCCCTGGACGTACAGTGCCAACATTAGAATTGGCCCTGTACATCCAGGGTCAGCGACCGCCCACCGTCTGCCCAGACTCCACCCCCGAGCTGCCCCCATCTAACTTCCCCACACAACCGGTGAGAAGGTTAGACGTTGGCGGGGGAAAGCACAGAATAACCCCCCCCTTGTGTCTCCTTCCCCTTTTACCACTTGTTCCTTCTGTCTTGTACTGTCTGTCTTGACTAGATTAGAAACATAGCAACATGTCAACAGAAAAAGATCTCATGGCCTATCTATTCTGTCCTTCCATATCAACAACTACAACAGTCCCCTTGTTTCCTTTAGAGATCCTCTGTGTTTGTCCCATGCTTCTTTGAATTCAGATACTGTCCTCATCTCTACCACCTCAACTGGCAGACTATTTCACAGATCCACCACTCTTTCCGTAAAGAAATATTTCCACATATCACTCCTGAATCTATCACCTTTCACCTCATCCCATGTGCCCTTGTAGCAGAGCTTGCTTTCAATTGAAAGAGGCTCTCCCCCTGTGCATTTATGCCATGGAGGTATTTTAACATCTCGATCATATCACCTCTATCCCGCCTTTCATCTAAGGTGTACATATTAAGATCCTTAAGTCCTCATATGTGTTATAATGAAGACCACTAACCATTTTAGCAGCCACCTTCTGTACTGACTCATCCTGCTTATATCCTATTCAAGGTGTGGTCTCCAGAATTGCACACAATACTCTAAATGAGGTTGCACAAAAGACTTATACAGAGATTGTGAGCGCTTTAAGCAGGGACGTCTTCTTTATATGTTTGTGCAGCGCTGCATATGCCTTGAAGTGCTATATACACTAGTGGAAAAGCTTGTGGATATACCTGTAAAATTTGAGCTCTCTGCGATAATATCTGTCTTACTTACGTTAATTAAGTATTCTATATATTAGATACTCTATGCAGATTATTGCCATAACATTTGGGAACATATTACAAATGAATATCATCAACATTTATCAGAATAAACTTTGATTTGGAGTCAGACAAGGTAATTGATGTCTTTTTCTCAGGAAAATGATATTTTTCATGAAACTGTCGATCCACTTTAAGCAGGTTTTATGCAGAATCTCATGTATAAGCTGACACTTCAGATAATGTATGCTATACTGCCAGGTGTATATAAGATGTATCAAAATCATATTTGTGCTTTTGTTATTTTTACAAATTAATTTTATTTATTAGCAAAAATATTAAAAAAATGACAAATGCTTAATAAAAAGTTTCCAATTTGGAATATGTTGTTGTATTTTGTAGCTTAATGATGGCAGCAACAAAGAGGGTTGACTGGTCTCCTAAAAAGAGATCAAGAGCCATTACTTTGAGAAATGAGGGGTACAGCTTTCGTGAAATCGCTCAGAAGCCATGGAGTGACAGCATCTGGTGTACAAAAGTTGTGTGCTCGCTTCAAAGTCACTGAAAGTGTTGCAACTCAGAAGGGAAGAGGAAGGAAAAAGTTTATAACTCCAAAAACTGACAGAATGATTGTTAGGCTGGGTTTAAAAAAATCGTAAATCATCTACCAAGGACATCAAAGAGGAACTTATGGATCTTGGTGTGTCCGTTACTGATCAAACTGTTCGAAACAGGCTACTCAACGCCGGTCTGAGGGCAAGAATTCCAAGAAAGAATATTCAGAAAAGGTTCGAACAGAACAAGGAGAAAAAGAATGGTTTAAAATAAGCAAAGGTGTAAGTCAAGGCTGCATACTTTCCCCCTACCTGTTTAATTTATATGCAGAACAAATCATCAGAGAAGCAGGATTGTATGAAGACAACAGAGGTGTGAAGATTGGTGGAAGACTCATCAACAACCTTCGCTATGCTGATGATACCACATTACTGGCTGAAAGTGAAGATGATCTGAAACATTTGCTTCTCACAGTCAAAGAACATAGTCTCAAAATGGGCCTGCACCTTAATGTAAAGAAGACAAAGATCATGACAACTGGCATAATCAACAGGTTCATCGTTGAAGGAGAAGAAATTGAAATTGTGAACAACTTTAACCTACTTGGATCAACTATCAATAAAGAAGCAACAAGAAGTCAAGAAATCAGACGACGCATTGCTCTTGGCAGAATGGCTATGAAAGACCTAGATAAGATTCTCAAGAGCAGAGATGTCTCTCTCCATACAAAGATTCGACTTGTTCAAGCCATGGTATTTTCAATAACATCATATGGATGTGAAAGCTGGACAGTGAAAAAGATAGACAGGAAGAAAATTGATGCCTTTGAATTATGGTGCTGGCGGCGAATACTGTGTATACCATGGACTGCCCAAAGAACAAACCACTCGGTACTAGAGGAGATCAAACCTAAGCTTTCTTTAGAAGCTCAGATGACAAGACTTCGACTTTCATACTTTGGACATATCATGCGGAGAGAGAGATCATTAGAGAAAGACATCATGCTTGGCAAGATAGGTCAACGCAAAAGAGGAAGGCCAGCAATGAGATGGCTCGATACAAGAACAGCAGCTATGGGTACCAGTCTGTCAACAATGAGCCGCCTGACAGAAGACTGAACACAATTTTGGATAGCTATCCAGAGGGTCGCCATGAGTGGACTCCAACTCAATGGCACTTAACAACAACAACAGTAGTTATAGTAACCCTCAGTCTATTTTTCTTTATTTTATAAATATAAATAAATACTGCATCAAATGTGTAATTCAATAAGCAGGAAAAGTGGGGACAATGTAATCAAACCCAACATAGCACTATGTTTCATAAGAACATAAGACATGCCATACTGGGTCAGACCAAGGTCCATCAAGCCCAGAATCCTGTTTCCAACAGTGGCCAATCTAGGTCATAAGTACCTAGCAGTTTCCCCAAAAGACACAGGGCAGTGATACAAACTATTTAAGACTGCCTTGCTTCAGGGGAGTACTTAGCTCCATAAAATCAATACTGTAGAGCAGCACTTCACTCCTATTTCTGGTACGCTGCTCCTTAAGTTGCACAGTTCAGTTCAGTTTCAGTTTATTTGTATTTGATATACCACCCTTTATGACATCAGGGCGGTTTACAGTCATAATTAACAGACAAGTAGTGGCACAAGGCCAGTGGAAAGGAAAATAACTACAATTTAAACAGAAAAGATGAAGCATCAGGGAAACATAAAAAAATAGGACATAAAGAAGAGAATGTAATCAAACATAAATAAACCAGGTCAGTCATGGGTGTGTGGGAGGTTGAATGCAGTGATGAATAGGTGGGTTTTCAGCTGAGATTTAAAAGCAGGGTAATTCTGTTCTAAACGGAATGACGTAGGTAAGGAATTCCAAAGGGCGGGACCGTGGAAGAAAAAAGCAGAGTGACGGGTGAATTGAAGATGTGTGCGTGAGGGTGTAGGAAAATGAAGGCGGTTAACGTGGAGAGAGCGGAGACTGCGTGTGGGAACATGAAACTGAAGGAGGTCGGTGAGGTATTGTGGTGTGTGAGTGTAGATAGCTCGATGTACCAAAGTAAGAATTTTAAAATGAATACGGAACTCGATGGGAAGCCAATGTAAGTGAAACAATATCGGTGTAACATGATCCCTACGAGAAGAACGAGTAATGATCCTGGCTGCGGTGTTTTGTAATAATTATAGACGACATAACTGAGTGCGAGTGATATCTGTGAAAACAGAATTGCAGAAATCAAGCCGCGATATGACCGTAGCTAAAGTGAGGGTAGTCAAGGCAGAAGGAGAAAGAAAAGGGCAGATAGAACAATTTGATGTAGAAAGAAATATGATGTTTTGGCAAGGTGAGAAATATGATCTTTGAAGGTAAGGTTGGAGTCAAGCAGGACCCCAAGATAGCGGAAAGAAGAAGCCAAGGGAATGGTGGAATTACCAATGGAAGGTGCAAGTGAAGGGCAGGGACTCCCAAAAGTGAACCATGTAGAGGAAGTTTTAGTCAGGTTAAGATGAAGACAATTTAAAGACACCCAGTTTGCTAGAAGGGTGAGGCAGGAGTTTAGAGGACCAAGATCCGGATGGAGGGGGTTTGTGTGATGTAAAATGATGATATCGTCGGCGTAGGATACACAGGGCAAGGGGTGCAAGAGAAAGATTAAATAGGAGAGGATCCAGGACTGATCCCTGAAGGACACCACAGGGAAGGGGAGTAGAAACAGATGAGTGATGTGAACTAGTGGGAGAGGCCACAGAGAAAGAGCGGAAGGAAAGAAAAGAGTGAAACCAGTGATAGACAGTTCCCCTTAGGCCAGAGTTCCGAAGGCGTGAGAGGAGAAGGGAGTGATCAATTAGATCAAAGGCAGCGGAGAGATCAAAGGAAACCACCAACGAAATGTCAGCCCTGTCATGTGAAGAATGAAGATCATTTAGAAGTGCTACTAAGACCGTGTCAGTGCTGTGACCCTGACAAAAATCCGATTGACGTGGATGCAGAAAGTTTATCGAATGAAGGTGTTGTGAGAGCTGGGAAAAAAGTTCTTTCTACAAGTTTAGCGAGGAAGGGAAGGTTAGAGATGGGATGATAGTTAGCTGGAATGAGAAGATCAAGGGTGTTCTTTCCTAGGTGCATAACTTTGCACTTTTCTACATTAAATTTCATCTGCCATTTGAACGTCCAGGCTTCCAATTTATCAAGATACTCTTGCAATTTTTCACTTTCCTGTTGTGTTTTAACAACTTTGAATTATTTTGTGTCATCTGCAAATTTGATCATCTCACTCATTATTCCCATTTCCAGGTCATTCCCTGCAGTACTCCACTATTCACCATTCTCCATTGAAAAAGGATCACATGCACCCTTCTCCAATCCTCTAGGACCACTCCCAAGTCTAAAGAAGCATTGAGCAGATCAGGCGGTGGAGCTACCAAAACTGCCTGCAGTTCCTTCAGTACTCTCAGATGAATTTCACCTAGCCCCATTACTTTGTCTATCTTAGTTTAGCTAGCTCGTCACAAACACATTCTTCTGAAAATTGCTCCACAATCTGTTCCTATTTGTGGGAGTTTTCTGAAGTCCTATGTCTTGCCTTTCATCTGTGAACACAGAACAGAAACATTTGGTAAGCAATTTTGCTTTATCCTCATCAGTTTCTACATATTTCTCCTCTTCACCCTTCAGTTTGACAACACCATTTTTGTACTTCCTCCTCTCATTAACTTATCTGAAACATGTTTTGCCCCTCCATTTTACTATATTGGCTATTTTCTCATCTATTTGAATCTTTTCTTTCTGGACTACTTTCTAAGCTTCTCTTAGCTCTTCGAAATATTGATGCTTGTCTTTCTCTTTCTGTGATCTTGTATATTTTATGACAGCCACCCTCTTTCTCCTCACCTATTCAACTACTACTTTTGAGAACTACTGTATAGTGGTCTCCTTTTCCTTTTACATTTATTTGCTTCCCTAATAAAAAGGTTTGTTCCCCTTAATATATCACCTTTCAGTTTCGTCCACTGCTTTTTCATATCCCCCAGCTGTTTCCATCCAGCTAACGACTCCATGTTCTATCTTGACAAGATTAGCTTTGCTGAATTCTAGAACCCTTGAATGGACTATCTCAGCCCTTGTCCTAATACTGAACCACACCATCCAGTGATCAATGGACGTGAGAAGATTACTTACTATAATGTTAGAAAAATTCTCCCCATTTAAAAGCACCAGGTCCAATATGGCCCCCTCCGATGGTCGGTTCTGTTACTAGTTGCTGGAAAAGTTCTCCCTCTACAAAATCCAGGATCACCTATTTTTCCCTTTTATTTTTCACTTATACAAGGGTACCAACCATCGCATGTCACAGACAATCGTCATAATAAAGTTAACGTCAATAGCAATTAGCATAATTACCCCAAGAGAACTCCCCATATAGAATCCTCACTGATACTGCCTCAGATAACCTGGACTCCCCTGTGGGCAAACTCACAGCCCCCCCCCCTTCCCTATTAATCAACCCTTTTCTCTAATCCCTCCTGGAACTTAAGCCAAAGTTTTTTATAAGCTGCCCAGCCTCCCTTCACCTTCCTCCAGTGCATCTGGAGTTCCCATTGCACCATTTCTGTCATTAAACTGTGCCAACACTGAAGTGCATGTGCCTTCTCTTGTTCCCAAAATTTCAGAATAGTTTCCTTGATCAACATAAGAACTACCTGAATAGAACAGTTATATAACTTGGGTATATTCTTCTCTTGAAGTAACGAATCCTCTCCCACCCAAGAACAACTCGTAAATCCAATCAATGGGCACAGTTATTGTCCCTTCAGTAGTTGTCAGAGCTTGCATCCATAATGGTTGCAAGCAGTCACATTCTAGAAAATAATGCAGCCATGTTCCTTTCCAGTGCTTGCATTTATGGCATGCATCATCCTGCTATATCCCTAAATGTTTCCCCCTCTCCTTGGTGATATGCAAAACCTTGAGCTGCATCTCCTGTAGATTGGCATTAGGGGTGACTTGCCACAACTACCGAAACAATTCCGACTCATCTGCCCCTACTCACTCTACCCCATCCTTTCACCATTCCTCCGCCAGTCTCCAGGAGCCTAAGGAACATTGTCTCCCTTCCTAATTGATTCCAGTGTTTCAGCGAATTACTCTGAGGAGGCAGCAAATCAAAAGCCTGGTCCACACCTCGAAACTTGCAATTATTGCAGCACACATATTGGGGATGACCCGTTTCCATTTAACCTCTCAAAGAAGAGCAGAAACAATAGTCCTTGTTTGTTCCTCTCTGCAATTCAAACATTTCTGGACTCCTCCTATTTATTATTAGCTGAGCCTTGGGCTGTTGATACAGAAACTTGACCCATGTTAAAATAAATTCCGCCCCCCCCCCCCCCAACCCATGCAGTTCCATAACTTGAAAGAGGAATTCCTATGATACCTGATCAAATGCTTTTTCAGCGTCTAAACTGACAAGGGCAGCTCTTGGGTACACCCTCCATCCCCAAATTGCTGCCATCATCCTAATCAAATTCACATAGACCTATTGTCCTTGAACAAATTCAGTTTGCTCAAAATGAACAAAGGATTGCAGCACTGCACTCAGCTGCCCAGCCAGCATCTTTACCACAATTTTAAGATCCTGGTTTATAAGGGAAATAGGACGATAAGCCCCATATTCTCTTCATCTCTGCCAGGTTTAGAGATAAGAATCACATGTGCTAAGTCCAATATGACTCATCCCAGCTCCCCCCCCCCCCCCCCCGTACCGTGCTCCAGTATCCTCATAAGCAGGGGGGGCTACCAAATCCTCTAATAGCTTGTAAAATTCCATGGGTAGGCCATCTGACCCTGGGGCTTTAATTACACCTCTTACCTCCCCACTACTTATTGGCTGGCTCAGGGTCTTAGCTTGCTCTTCAGTCGGAATATTTAATGATTTAAAAAAGGCCTGAAAGTTGGGGCTATTCCCATCTCCCTGCTTGTATAAATCCTTATAAAACTCCACAAATTGGTTGGCAATACTCTCCAGTGATGAGTACTTTATCCCATCCCTTCCCCTAATAGTTTGTATAATCTTTTTGGGTCTATGGCGAGCCATTTCACGTGCTAAAAGTGACCCCGTTTTATTTCCCAACTGATGCAGGCGATATGTATAAACCCTGTCTCTTTTTGCTCTTTTTTTTGCAACAAGCAATCTATTTTGGGACCGAGTTTTTCATTTGTCTCCTATTTTCTTCTGTAAAGGATCAAATCTAAGCTGGTGTAGTTTTGTAGTTAGCCCCAACAAATCTCGATCCATTGCCTTCTTCTTATGAGCCACATAGGATATAATTTTTCCTCTCAAAATTGCTTTGGCAGCTTCCCTAACCATTTCTGGTAAACTGCGGATGAGCAATGACAAGGCTCTACAGCCAGTAGGAGGTTTAAAGAAAATACATTTTATTTTCAGGATAAACACCCAAGCAAACTGTTCTGGCCCTTCTTGGGCCTACAATACATGTAGTGCTACAAATACACTCTTGTGTAGTGCTACAAACATACTCTTGCTCCAGGCTTTCTTCAACTGTAGCAGTTCCTTAATTAATCTTAGCAGTACTGGTGTGCTGGGAGAGAGAACGTTGTTCCAGCACAGGTAGTTCTCAGGTAAGAAAACAAACTGCTTGTTCCTCAAATTTCCTTCTTCTGGGGCCCAACTCAGTAGTACTCTTTGAGTCTTTAAGAACAGGGCAGCATATCCACAAATAAAATAAACAGCAGCTCTCAGGGGCGGTTCAAGGCAATCTGCTGCTTGAGGTGAGGGATGCGATAGCGTCCCTCCCGAGAGGGGGGGGGGAATCTTTCTCAAATCTCCAGTCAGGGACTGAACCAAACCAAAAAGCCGATTAGATAATGTGGAACAAGATGTTCGCACACCAAGGAACTAAAAGAAAGAGCGAGAACCAGAGCAGTTTAGAACTCCAAATTATATAATTCATTTGTATTTTGTTGTTATAAACTGCGTTTTGGTGCTTGCTTTTTCTTTTTGAACATATATTTTGCATTCACAGAACCCCCTCCTCAACACTGAGTGCAGAGCAGAGGTAGGACATTCATCCACAGAATTCAATATATTAAAAAAAAATCGGATTCATCTCACCAACAACAAACATTCTCCAGTATCAGGCATATTGGGAACTAATATAAAACCCTACTAAAGTCACTGAAGATCTCCAAGGCCAAATCTACCATACAATACCAGCACACACTTCCAAAACTCATACAATAAGGGGCCTACCCAGAAAAAAGCAGCACTATAAACACTGCAATGAGCCCTAAAACATCCACACACCTATTTGAAAAGCTGTACATGTCAAATTACTGCAGTACTGATCCCTGCATACAAACACCATGTTAACAGAACACCTGGCCTTGGTCACACACTCAGAACACAGACTTTCACCAAATACAGAATAAGTGACCACAACCTAAAGCAAAAATAAAAATATGTCGATAAAAATTAAAATGAAACCCCCAAGAAGCCAGATTCTGCATACGGCGCCACACCAGATAAGAGATGCAGCTCCCCATACTGTGTGAAATATAGATAGCACAAAGTCCGATCACTAAATTGAAAATACATTTTTTTTCCTACCTTTGTTGTCTGATGATTTTTGAGCATGCTGGTCCCGATCTGAGGTTTCTGTTTTCCTCTGTCTTCTTTTAGCTCTTTCTCTATGGTCTATAGTCCATCTGCCATTTCTTGTCTCTCCTTTTGCTTTCTTCATTTTCTTCCTTCAGCCTTTTTTCAGTCCCAGTAACTCTCCCCAGCATCAGCATCCTTTACAGCTTTCCCTCCCAGTACCTTCTGTGCCAACCCTCTTGCCTTCCCATTATAGCCACTGGTGTCTATTCTCTTCCAGTACCCCTCCTTCCCCATCATCTAGCACCTTCTAGTCAAAATACCATTATCAGAAAACTTCCAGTCCCAGTGCCCCTCCCATGTCAGTTCCCTTCCAGTCACCTCTCCTCTGTCCATCCTCCTTCCTGTGCCAACCCTGGGTGTCAGCTCATTTCCAGCCCCTACCTTCACCTCTTTTCTGCTCCCTTCCAACTCCCATGTCAGCTACCTTCCAGCCCCCACCTTCCCTGCTGTCAGTTCTCTTCCAACCACCCTCCTATTACCCAGCCACCTTCCAGCCCCATCCCCAAGTATCTGCTCCCTTCCAGCTCCCCCCCATGTCTGCTTCCTTCCTGCTCCCCCCACCCCCATTTCTTCTCCCTTCCAGGTCCCCCTGTCTGCTCCCTCCCCGCTTCCCCCCCCCCCCCTGTTTCTGCTCCCTTCCAGCTCCCCCCCCCCATGTCTGCTCTGTTCTCTTCCAGCTCCCTCGCGTTTCTGCTCTCTTCCAGGTCCTGCCGTTTACGCCCTTCCAGCTCCCCCCCCCCCATGTCTGTTCTCTTCCAACTCCCTCCCACATGTCTGCTCCCTTCCAGCTCCCCCCCCCATGTCTGCTCTGCTCCACTCCCTTCCAGCTCCCCCCACCCCATGTCTGCTCCCTTCTTGTACCTTTCCCTCCTCTCCCCCCCCCCCCTCACTGATTCATCCTAAAAAAAAAAAATAAAGCAGCCATGGGAACATTTCTCTGTTCCCGCTGCTCAGCTAACTTTTAAACTGCTGGGTCGCGGAGAAATATTCTTGCCTTTTGAAACTCCACGACCTAGCAGTTTAAAAGTTAGCAGAGCTGCAGGAACAGAGAAATGTTCCCATGGCTGCTTTCTTTTTGAAAGCGAAAGAAGCGGCAGCAACAGCAACCTTGATCTCCTCCCCCCGCCAACGCCCTCATGCCGCGCTTACCCAGCTTACCGGCTAGTGCCGGACCTGCTCCTGCTGGAAGATTGGCAGTTCTATCATAGGCAGTTTCTAAGGAGCGGCAAAGCAGAAATAAACCCAGCTGGAAGGCCGGCCCCTAGAAACTGCCGCCTGAGTCCACTGCCTCAGTTGGCCTAATGATAGAACCACCCCTGGCAGCTCTCTATAGCACAAGAGCCCTCCAGCTGTGTAGGAGTCGCACAGCAGCAAACTTAAATATGGTTCCTACCTTCTCAGCAGTTCTCTGTTCAAAGATAAGTGGTCACTACATACTTCAGAGAACCCCAGGCACTTCACTCTTTCCAGGTCCCTTGCTTCCTGGGATAAAGCCTGGAGCTGGGCCACACCCTTCCCAGGGATTCTCCAGCTTTTCCCCTTAAAGAGACAGGGGTTTAAGTTCTTACCAGAGCAATACCTCAGCTATGCTAAGCTTGGCTGGGGAGTTTCCCTACGGGAGATGAGGAATTTTGCATACACTGCATCACACCATCCCATTCTCATTATCTATCTGATAATCCTGCTAAGCTTGGCATTCATCTTCTAAACCTTCTTGCTATCTTCAGTCCCCACCCTCAGTTCCATACTAGTCACTGCATGGTCTGAAATGGCCATGTCTTTAATATCCACTCTCACCAGCTTAGTGAACATGGTTTCTGATATCACTAGAACAGAAGTAATCTATTCTAGTGCAGCTACTGTGTGGGGCTGAAAAATGAATGAAAGCCACCTCATGAATATGCAACGTTCTCCACACATCTATCAGTTCAAGTTCTGTCATAAGAAATCCTATACACTTTTTATCCTGCCCTCTCCCCTTTTTCTTTGATGGTTTACAATCTGTACTGAGATCTCTTACTATATTGAAGTCCTCCCAACCATTAGTTGATATTCCAAATAATAGCCAATTTTAGCTGCCAGCTTAGTAAAAAAAGACTTATGTGAGTAGATATTGGAACTGTATAGATTGCACAAAATGATATTCTGCTTATATAGCTCCCCAATCGCTACCGCAAAACGCCCTTCTGAATCTCAAATGGTGTTTGTTTATGAATAAGCATGGCTACTCCCCTATTTACTATTGAAATATGCCACCACTACCTCCTCCACCCAATCCCTATGTAGTTTCTGGTGTTTCTTTCCTGTAAGATGAGTTTCCTATAAGAAACATATCTATCCTTTCCCTTTTCAGTATCTCCCATACTTTGGAATGTTTTACTGGTGAGTTCAGTCCACACACATTCCAAAACACAATTGTTACATTAACCATTAAGTATCCGTGTTCCAATATCATTCTGTTGTTTTACTTGTTTATCCTTCACCTACGCAGCCCAGCTGAACCCGAGTCACTGTCCAGTACTAGATTGCTTCAGCAGTCTGGCACTCTCACACTTATACATCTCTTACAAATTTCCATTTCCCATAGATAGGGTCATCTTTCCACCCTGCTCTTAGACTCCTATACGCTCCCTTCCCTTCTCCCCCTGTAATCCATTCATTCTCTCATCCACACAACATACCACAGCCACCCGCCCGCTCTCCCTTTCCCCTTACGGTGCCCCTTCTCTTCACATTCCAGTCCTGCCAACTACTGAATTCCCCAGCTCTAGCTACTCCCCGTGCTGCCCCATATCATTATATTATTACTTCTATCATCCCCCCCCCCCTCCCCGGGAGCCCCACCACATCACCTCTTTCCCCACTTATCCTACCCTCCACTGTTCCTCTCACAAACTCTCATTTACAAAGTGGCTGTAAAAAATTTTGTAACCATGGCCATCCCATCCACTAGGCAGGTCAGGAAGCTGCCTAGGGCGGAAGATCTCTATGGGTGGCAGGCCATGTGCTTCAGCACACATGACCTGCTGCCCCTCTCCCTGCTAAGCCATGCTGTCCTCCCTCCTGTTCTGACCCATCAGAGCTGCTGCTGATTCTGGCATCAGGGGGTGAATGGCTCGGCTGCAGGCCATGTGCTTCGGCACACACAGCCTGCCGCTTCTGATCCCCCCACCCAAATTTATTTCAGAGGAGGTTCAGAGGTGGCAGGCCATGTATGCTGAAGCACATGGCCTATGTTGAGCTGACACAATCTAATCTAAGTGTAAATACTACAATACAAAAATATTACTTAGGGTAAAGATATATATAAATACAGGCCTCAGTCAATGCTCACACCATTCATTTGGCGAACAGTGTCACCATAGGGTAGAGCTTCAAATGTTCTTCCATCATCGGCCTCCCCCTCCCAATTTAATAGAGTACATTTATTTTGAAAAACTATCACCAAAAAAGTACTTTTTTAGGATTCGAAATATCAATTTAAAAATCCTATATTTAACTCCTATACTACAAGGCTATATCTCAATAAGAGTAAATTTATCCAAAACAATTTTTCTCAATTTTTTAAATTTTTTTTAAAATTTCTTTTAAAGCCAAAAATTCTAATTTCTATAAAGAATAAAATTTTCAAGGCAAGACAGCTTACACCGAAGACAGTTAGTTGAACATCTAAAAAAGAAAAAGAAACTCTCAATAGTGCACAGTAAATCACTCAGTAAAGAAAGCAGTAATCCATTACTTATCTTTTCTAACGCTATAGCTATCCACTTCAATGGGCACTGCTTCAAAAGCCCTGCGCCATATCATCTGGTTCAGAGGGCTTAGAACAAAACGCTGGATTTTTACTGCATAATAGATCCGACAAAAGCTTTTGTTTCACCCCACCGGGCTTCGTCAGGGATCCAGTATTTAATCCAGAGCAGAGTGAGAAACATTTAAGCCTGAGCCACCATTGTGCTTCACGAGTTCTCAGGTAGCATCTGACGTCAGTCCTTTTAAACAGACAATGCTGATTCGTGTAAAACTCATGACATCAGTATTCCCACAATAGCAACTTTATTGTTCAGGCATTGCATTGCAGAAAAGCAGCTTATCAACAATAAAACACAAAAACACACAGAAAATCTTTTCTACACTAAAAAAGCAAAACCTAAGACAATAACAGTATCTCTTAATCTAAAGTTATATAAGACCAAAAGAAACAGATAGGAACCCAAGGATCAGCTGGCTGAATGTTAGAAAAACAAAGTCCATTCAATCTTGTCATTCAATCCCTGTGGAGCTACGGTGTGCAACTTATGAATCCAATATTGTTCTTTCTGGAGGAGTATACGTCCCCTATCCCCCCTCCGTATATTTGGAAGTAGTTGTTCCATAACTGTACACCGAAATTCTTGAAAAACATGATTCATAGTAGTACAGTGTTGAATAAGTGGAGTCTCTAAACGAGCTTTCGCAACACTATATTTGTGTTCTGCCAACCTAGTACGTAATGGGCGAGTAGTCTTCCCAATATACAACATTAGACACGGGCACCATAGCGCATAGACAACATAAGATGAATTACAGTCAGTAGGTTGTCATAGTTGATATTTGCACTGGAAATGAGAATGCAATCTGTTATCCATCAAATTACAGTATATACAACGGCCACACTGCTGATGTAAAAAAGAACTAGTATCCATTTGTCGGGGAACTGCAGAGCATAGCCGATCACGCAAGTTTCGACCTCTTTGATAAGCCATTCGGACACGGTACTGGGACAAGACCGGATGTGATGCAAAAATCTTCCAATATCTATGAATAGAAGCCGCCATACGGCTAGAAATGCTGGAAAAAGGTAAAACACATGTTAAAAGTGGAGACTGCCCAGACTGGCTAGGATCTTCAGACCTCGAATATAGCAACCAGTCTCTATGGTTATATTTAGCTCGCTTATATGCCTTCTTTAGAAGAGAGTAGGGATAACCACGTTCTTGAAACTTAACTATCATATGTCGTGCTGTTTTCTCAAATTCCTGTGGGGATGAACATATCCTACGACATCGCAATAATTGAGAATAGGGGAGATTGTTCTTCAGATGACCAGGGTGGAAACTAGAGTAATGCAGTAGAGTGTTTTTATCAGTGGGCTTAGCATATACAGTTGTCTCGAACCCTCCCATGGTCTTAATAATCTGAACATCCAAAAAATGTATCATAGATTGATGCCGAGACATTTCAAACTGAATGTTAATATTGCAATCATTCAAATAATGAAAAAACTCGTCCAAAATCTCAGTGGTACCGCCCCATAATAAAAAGATATCGTCAATATATCTATACCAACAGATAATATATGGATTATACTGAGATGGATAGATCCAACGGTCTTCAAAGACATGCATATATAAATTAGCCAAGGAGGGAGCAAAAGTAGCTCCCATGGCCGTTCCAGAGATTTGTTGAAAAAATTCGTGTTTATAGACAAAATAAATCTTTTTCAATGCTATTTCTGCTAAACACCGAAGAAAATCTGTAGGAACAGTATGAGGTTGTGGGCGGGCATCCCAAATTTGTGTCAAAACTTGCAGAGCTTCATCTTGGGGAATGGAGGTGTATAGTGCAGCAACGTCTAGTGTAACCATCCATGTAACATTTTCTACATTTACAAATCCATCTAGAAGAGTAAGAAAGTGCTTAGTGTCTTTTATGTACGAAAGAATAAGAGGAACCGCGTCTCTCAAAAACATATCGAGATACTGACCCACCCTCTCAAGGAGGGAGTCATTACTAGATAAAATTGGACGGCCAGGGGGGTTCTGCAAATTCTTATGTATTTTGGGAAGTTCGCCAAATGAATGGTGTGAGCATTGACTGAGGCCTGTATATATATATATATATATATATATATATATATCTTTACCCTAAGTAATATTTTTGTATTGTAGTATTTACACTTAGATTAGATTGTGTCAAGTGAGAGTGGTGAAAGGAAGTGTTGGACACACCCAACACACACGAAGATTCAAAGCATTCAACAAAGAAGACTTCCTGACGCTGACCCTACCTAATCTACTTACAACCTCAAATAACCTTGATGACCTCATGGACAACTGGAACACCACAATCTCCTCAGCATCCAGAGCAACTGTAAACAAGACCAGCAACAAGCCCATCTCCTCAAAGGCCCGCTGGTTCACCACGGACCTTCGGAAACTGAAAACAAATCTTAGAAGAACAGAAAGAAAATGGAGAAAAAACAAAACAGACAAAAACAAGAAGCAATACCTATATGAACTTGCTGCCTACCACACTGAAACCGACAATGCAGAGAAAAACTACCACACCAAAATCATCACTTCTGCTGCAAACAAACCCCGAGAACTCTTCCAAATCGCCAAGAAACTGACAAAGATACCAACCACTTCCGATCAACCCCCAGATATCCCCTCGGATCTCCTGGCCCGACAATACAAACAATTTCAGCAACCTCAACAACCTTACCACTGCGATACAACCACAAGAACACACCCAGGAATCATAAACGCCAACTGGACTACATTCAATGACACATCAAAGGAAGAAATATCCGCCACCATCTCCTGTCTGAACACCACCACTTCCCCACTGGACCCCTGCCCTACCGAATGGATAAAGAAAACCAAGGAAGACCTAAGTACCCCACTAACTCACATCGTAAATGAATCCTTTAAACAAGGATACATGCCAGAAGCCCTCAAAACATCAATCATCCGACCAACCATAAAGAAGAACAACCTGGACCCCAAAGACCCCACCTCCTACAGACCAGTGGCAAGCCTCCCCCTCGCCACCAAGATAATAGAAAAAATAGTCCAACACCAGCTTCAAGATCATCTAGACACCAACGACATACTTGACCCACAGCAACACGGCTTCCGACCACTACATGGAGTTGAGACCCTCATGACCATCCTAATGAACACACACTCATCATCGGAACACAAGAGAAAAAATCAGGGTACATCCTGATCTTCCTAGACATATCAGCAGCCTTCGACACAATCTCACACGAAACCCTCATACACAGACTACAATCAATCGGAATTAAGGACACTGTACTCCAATGGTTCAGATCCTACCTAACTAACAGACAGCAACGGATCCGCACCCTATCCACAACCTCGCCCCCCTACAAACAACTTCAAGGAGTACCCCAAGGATCCACCCTATCAGCCATGTTGTTTAACATATACCTACGTCCACTATGCTCAGTCATACGCACCCACAACATCAACTTCCACATCTACGCGGACGACATAATGCTCTATGCACCAATTACAACCACCAACCCAAAAAACGAACAGCTATCAGCCTGTTTCAACGACGTGGCCAACTGGCTACAGGAGAACAATCTATCCATCAACATAAAGAAAACCGAAGCCCTAATAGTAACAAAAGAACCTGACTTCAAACCACCCACCCACCTCAACATGGGAACCACACAAATACAAGTCCAGCCTCAAATAAGATATCTAGGCGTCATCATTGATCAAGCTCTCACCCTCAAACAACAAATCAACACAACCGCCGGGATGATATTCCACAAAGCTAAAACTATCCAACGACTCCGGCCCCTCCTAGAACCTCACGACTTTAGGACAGTGATGCAAGCTGTGACACTCCCCCATCTGGATTTCTGCAACATAATCTACCATGGACTTCCTGCCTCGCACACCAACTCCCTCCGTACTGCTTTAAACACCACAGCAAGGATTATTCTAAATGCAAAAAAAACGGGAGCACATCACCCCAATCCTAAGAGACCTTCACCTCCTGCCACTGCAGGCAAGAATCAAGTACAAAGCCATCCTACTCATCCACAAAACTATCCACCAAGCACGGAACACCTCACTACACTCCTTACTGCCTCGACCATCCCACAACAGATCAACCAGACATTCCTCCAATAACTCTATCGTTGTCCCCCACAAAAGAACCAAATCTACACAACGGACCTGCAACAGAGCATTTGAACTCTATGCTCCATCCCTCTGGAACTCTCTACCGAACCACATCAAGAACAACAACGACATCACATCATTTAAGAAACAGCTAAAGACAATCCTATTCCGGGAACATCTCTCAACAGAAACACCACCATGACCCCACACGTAGATTTCAGCAGAAGTAAAACATGTCTATGTTCACCCATAATCATTAATTGTTGACCCTGGCGATGGCCCCACCCTAAAAGAAATTACCCCTCCCTATGTTACATGTTACACCGCTTTGACCCGGTGAAAAGCGGGATATAAATGCAGTTAAATAAATAAAATAAAATAAATAAATTGTTGGCACTGTATTGATATTATTCCTTTCGGCAGTGATTTTTAGCTATGTTGAGCTGAGCCATGCCCCACTCGAACCCACCGATGGAATCAGCTGCAGCAGAGGGGGGGGGGGGCGACAGCACAGTTCAGCATGTGGGGGGGGGGCATGACATGAGCGGGCAGCATGGCCAGGGCTTCTGCCCAGGACAGCAGAAACCCTTAGGCCAGCTCTGCTCGTAATTCATCTTAACAAACCGTGAAGACCATCCCTCATTCTCAATCAACCAATTGATTGATTTCTTTGACTGGGTGACCAGGGAGTTGGACCGAGGGAGAGCCATAGATGTGGTCTATTTAGATTTCAGTAAAGCCTTTGACATCATTCCTCACAGGTGACTTATAAACAAACTGAGCACCCTAGGGATGGACCCCAAAGTTACTGCTTGGGTTAGAAATTGGTTGAGTGGGAGGCGACAAAAAGTACAGGTAAATAGAGTTCACTCTGAGGAGAAGGAAGTTACCAGTGGCGTGCCCCAGGGAATCTGTCTTTTTAACATCTTTGTCAATAATATAGCGGAAGGGCTGCAGGGTAAGGTTTGCCTCTTTGCGGATGATACCAAAATCTGCAATAGTGTAGACTACCAGGAAGGTGTAGATAGCATGAGGAGGGATCTAGCTAAGCTTGGTCTAGAATTTGGCAGCTGAGATTTAATGTTAAAAAATGCAAGGTCATGCATTTGGGCTGCAGCAATCCAAGGGAGCAATATAGTATAGGGGGTGAAGTACTTTTGTCCACTAAAGAAGAGCGGAACCTAGGCGTGATTTTGTCTGATGATCTTAAAGTCACTAAACAGGTAGAAAAGGTGATGGCAAAAGCTAGAAGGATGCTTGGATGCATAGGGAGAGGAATGGTCAGCAGAAGAAAGGAGGTGATAGTGCCTCTGTATAAGTCTTTGGTGCAACCTCATTTGGAGTAACGTGTACAATTCTGGAGACCGCACCTTCAAAAGGATATAAACAGGCTAGAGTCAGTACAGAGGGTGGCTACTAAAATAGTTAGTGGTCTTCATTATAAAGCATATGAGGACAGACTTATGGATCTTAATATGTACACCTTAGACTGAAGTGATATGAGGGGACATGGGATGAGAGTAAAAGGGGTTAGATTCAGGAGTGATTTGCAGAAATATCTCTTTACAGAAAGAGTGGTAGATCTGTGGAATAGTCTCCCAGTGGAGGTGGTAGAGATGAGGACAGTAACTGAATTCAAAAAAGCATGGGACAAACACAGAGGATCTCTAAAGGAAAAAAGGGGACTCACTTAGTGGTTGATATGGAAGGACAGACTAGATAGGCCATGTGGTCTTTTTCTGTCGTCATGTTTCTGTGTTTCTAATTGACACCCCCTCTTCCCATACAGTCCATCTCCCCATGATAAATAACTGCCATCCCAGCCCTGCATATTTGGATGAGCTCTCCAGGCTACTGGTCCAGAATGCAAAGCCAGGAGGGAACTGCCTGACTTCAATTCAATTGGACTAGAATAAAAAGTCCTTAGTCTGAAGGTCTGCGCCAGTGTGTATATGAGAGGAGAGTCACAGGTTCAAGACCTGGCTGTGGATCAGGAATCACATGTGCTGGTGTGTTAACTGTATCCTACATTACATGGACTGTATCAGCATGTGCAATCTACCACTAATCACCCAGCAAGAGTCCACACACTTAGCTAGGGCCGACCTGTCCACTAGGCAAACCAGGTGCTTGCCTAGGGTCGCAGACCTTAGTGGGCAGCATGGCACAGTGATCCCTTCTTGCTACTTCAAAGCACTGTGGTGGGCCTTGAAGCACACAGTCATGATCTACCACTCCTGACCCCTTCCAACAGGAATGTCCATCAAAGGGGTCAGGAGCAGAAAGGCATGAGTACACATACTGTAAGTATGCAGGCAGGTGCTTTCAGGCCCACCATGGCACTGAAGCATCCTTTTATTTAGTAACTACCTTTATGAAAGGATTCACCCAAGGCAGTGTACAACAGATCTCCTCTGACAAAGAGAATTTACGTTGTAGTAGCAGTGTAACAATAGCACATTGCCCACATGTCAGCATAATAGACTATTAGAACAGTGAGGTAAACTTAGAGATTACAGAGTTACCCTAGTTCTAGGAGGGACATCGTGGTCCAGTCCAGGATTTCTGATATCCTCATGCCTGTTGCATTATGGGAATTGCAGCACTGATTTCAATGGGTAGAATCAGGAACTCTAAATACCACACCATTTTAGGATGTAAGTTTAAAACCAGGCAAAGAGCCTCTCTCTTGGAACTGAGCAGCTTGGCATCTAGCAATTGCAATATTATGATACAGTGTCCATAATCTACACATTAAAACAGCATAGTAGAACATTCATGTGGAGTGGAGGAGCAGCCTAGAGGTTAGAGCACTGACTTGGTAACCAAAAGAGAGCATAAGAACATAAGATATGCTATACTGGGTCAGACCAAGGTCCATCAAGCCCAGTATCCTGTTTCCATCAGTGTCCAATCTAGGTAATAAGTACGTAGCAGTTTCCCCAAAAGACACAGGTTCCTCAATGGGTGAATAATCGTTTATGGACCTTTCCTCCAGGAACCTGTCCAAACCTTTTTTAAACCTAGACCAAAATAGAGTGAAAAAACAAATATGTGAGCTAGCGTGTGAATGTGTTTTTGTCGGAAGATCAGCCCTGAGGATCAAAATAGCCTCTCGAAGCTGTTATTTCCATTTTACTCAATTTTATTTGAGCCATTCAATAGGCCCACAACGGAGCCGCAGATAAGGTAAAAACACCACAAATGGATGTCACCTACACCAAATACAAAAATGTAAAAGTTTAACTTATGCAAATGCAAAGTAAAAAGTGGTACTTATCTCGACCGCTGTCTCCCCGCCTTTAATCCGCTTTCACGGGAGAACAGTCGTTGACCACAATCTTGAAACGTCCATCCTCACTTCTGATCAAATGATCAACAGCAGCAGCTACCAAAGAAGTACACAGCACTGCGTTTCGGGCGAATATATATTTTACACGCCCTGTTTCAACGCTTGAGCGGACTGCCAAAAAGTGTTCTCACAGCCTCTCCACCTCTCCGAGATGCCGACGCATGCTCATTAGTGATCCAAGCCAAGCAGCAAGCCCCAAAGATTAAATAGCATCAGGAACCAATAGCTGTGAAGCAAACATTGTCCCCAGAGTAATCAAAAGTTAAAGGATACTGATCCAGTCCAATTCTTTATTGAGACCCAAAGGTGCAACAGTGTCCCAAGTAAAGATCCACTTTTGTTCAAGCTTTTGGAGTAATTGCTCACGATCTCCACCCCTAGGATTCTCAGGAAACATATCCAATACTCGCCAAGTGAACTCCCCAAATGTATGATTGAAGTCCAAACAGTGCTGTACCAACGGGGCTGTGAGTATGGAATTCTTGAGTCTAGAGGCATGCTCACTCAACCTAATATGCACAGGACGGATCGTCCGTCCAATATATAATAGACCACAAGGACAAACCAGCACGTACACCACAAAAGACGTTGAACAGGTGGTGTACCATCGAGCCCTGTGGACTATAGTAGAATTAGGTTCCAACCATTCATTGCCCATTATAGCTTGAGAGCAAAATCTACAGGAAGTGCATGCAAAATGACCCACTTCTAAGGGTGTTACTGATGTATGTCTATCTAAAGGGGAAGATGTAACCCCCACAAAATCACGAAGATTAGAACCCCTAGAATGCGCTATCCGCAATCGTCCCTGAAAGCACGGATGCAGTTGTAAAACATGCCAGTGCTTTAAAAGGATCTTTCCAATAGAATCAGTGTGCAACATATATGGACGTATTGCCACAACCCCTTCAAAACGAGTTGCTATATTCCGATCACTTGGACGCTCCAAAGTAAACGGGGGAAACAACCATTCCCTATAAGTATATTTGGCTCTCAAAAATGCTTGCTTAATGACCTTCTTAGGATAACCTCGTTGAGTAAGTCGAGCCGAAAGATCATGAGCATGCCTAAGAAACTCCTCAAAATCAGAACAAATTCGTCGAATCCTGAGGAATTGGCCAAATGGAAGACCTTTCTTTAAAGGCAGAGGATGAAAACTAGTGAAAGTAAGCAGTGTGTTTCGTTGCACTGATTTTCTAAATAACGTAGTATGAAATGAATCTTGACACTTAAACACCAAAACATCAAGAAATTCCAATTGACATAAATGATGATGCATGGTAAAGGATAAATTAGATCTCAAGGAATTTAACCATTGTAAAAACAACTGTAAAGAATCCTCCGTATCATTCCATAGGAAAAAAATGTCATCCAGGAACCGAACCCATAAAGGTATATTCCCAAACCATGACGATGAATATCTTTTTTAAAGTCAGCTACACTAACAGCTTTTTACTACATCCTCCAGTAACAAATTCCAGAGTTTGATTACACATTGAGTGAAAAAATATCTTCTCTTATTAGTCTTAAATAGCTTCATTGCATGTCCCCTAGTCATTTTAGATTCTGATGACGTAAACAATCGATCTACGTTTACCCGTTCCACTCCGTTCATTAATTTATAGGCCTCTATCATATCTCCCCTCAGCCATCTCTTTTCCATATTGAAGAGCCCTAACCTTTTTAGCCTCTCTTCATAGGAGTATCCATCCATCCCCTTTACATTTTTGGTGGCTCTTCTCTGTACCTTTTCTAATAACGCTATATGTTTTTTAAGATACGGTGACCAGAATTGCAAACAATATTCAAGGTGCGGTCGCACCATGGAACGATACAGAGGCATTATAATATCCTTTGTTTTATTTTCCATTCCTTTCCTTATGATACCTAGCATTCTATTTGCTCTCTTGGCCGCCGCTGCACACTGGGCCGAGGGTTTTAACATATTTTCCATGATGACACCTAAATCTTTTTCCTGGGTGGTGGTCAGTTAGCTATGAAGGCTAAAGTTAAACCAACCTTTAAAGTGCCTAACGTTAGCCGGTTTATGATAATCGATTAATGATGAACATCGCCGCTAACCAGTTCTCTTTGGGTTCTGCCCATGTTCTTCTGTTAACCAGCTGCCATCAGGGTGTTCAGTAGTTCAAACTGAGTATATTCAGTGTCACTAACCACACTAGTGAGAGGCATGTAGGTCTGAAAACTGCCTAAATGCCTTTGAATATCCCCCCTATGTTTTTTGTTCACCCCACAGTTAGTTTCCTCCTGTTTCTCTAACACATTCTGATCGAGAGCTGGGATCTAACAATATCAATTTTCATTCACAACATCCTGGGGATGTTTTCCTCTATTTTATATTCCCTCCGTAATAGGATGGGCACATAGCAACAATTGTTTATTTGTTTTCAATTTTTGTGGACTTTATTCCCTGAGTTGTTATAATTTTTTATGCATTTCACCAGTTTGTTTTTAATAAAAAATGTTTTATCTGCATCAAAAAGGGACCTTTTCACCAAAGTACATTAAGGGGGTCATTCCGATTAGCGTTTGGCAGGGATATAATTTTGGTTTGGACGTACATCCTTGTCAAATGCTTGGACCCAATTCCGCAAGCAAAGCTCCCCGAATATACACAGGAGAAGTGAGGGGAACTATGGATGGGGTTGGGAGGGGGAGGGCCGGAGGAGGAGTGGGGGCAGAACAGAGGTGGGACCCTGACCACAGATGTACAGGGCCGATTCCAGTTGTGGCCCTGTATGTCCAAGGCATCATGGCTGGCTGGTAACTTATTCCACCTTGGAGGTGGAATAAGTCACCTCATGGGAGACAATCGCAACAGAGAACCCCTACAAAATGGTAAGGATGGCCAGGTGGTTCCCCTCAGCCCGATTCAGGCCTTGGCAGGCCCTATTAGGGGTCGGGTGATGGGGAAAGGCATATCTAGGCGGTCGCAGGATTTCAGCCCTCCTGCATGGCATCCCAATGCCATGGCAATGGGACGCCACAGCACCAGATCTATGCAGGTGCCCCGGCTGGTTTGGATTTGGTGGGAGACATATGTCCGGCAGCAGTGAATCAGGGCTGGTCCTGCCTGTCCAGGCTCTTTGCACCCAATTCTGCTCCAGCGGGAACTCCTGCAGGTACAGAATTGGGTGTAAAACCAGTCCGTCCAGATTTTGGATGTCTGGATGGGCTCCGATGGGAAATGGGCCCTAAGTGGTTAATGTGCATTTTAACATGCAATAACTGTTACTGCATTTGTATGACAGTTACCACGAGTGAATTTCCACAGTAATTACACATCAGGTAATGGGCCGGGAAATGGGCAGGTAACTGGCGGAGAGTGGGCATGGAGACCACACTGCGGTTAACGTAGAGGTGCATATCGCATGCTGTCAATGTTGCAGTTAGCACAGATGAACTTAACACCATCTCAATGGGTAGCTTTAAGTGCACCCATGCTAACTGCAAATGCCGCTGCTGCATGTTCGGGTACTTTTCTGTGCAGTAATTGCCAGGAACATGCTGGCCATGCCCCTGACAGCACAAGACATTTCACTTACCGCGCATTAACATTTATAGAAACTGCATGATAAGTGCAAAAGCTTACTGCACCTTACTGAAAAGCCCCCATATTGGCTTCGTTCTCAGTAATTTCTAGTGAAATTGCTAAACCGATTTAAGCATGTGCTACATTTTGAAAGAAGCACTAATGAACAAAATGCATGTTAAAAATGTAGGGACTGCTATCCATGCCGCGATGCTAACCGTGTAACACTGGGGCATGCCGTGGGCATTCCGGGGTGTTCCAGAGGCGGCACCTATCGCTAACCAGGCAGCGGCAATACTGCACTGCTGTCCGGTTAGTGACCTGCAAGTAAAGACAGATGCAGCATAAGCTCAATATCACTACTGTCCAGTTAGCTTTTGCAGCGGCGGATGCTGTGTGGCAAACCTGGATATTCAATACCACTGGTCAGATATGGCCCCGACAATGAATATCCAGGTTTCTCTTCAGCGCTGGCAGTAGCCATTGTAATCGTGCTAGCCACCAGAGCTGAATATCAGCCCCATATTTCCTACTTATTTTAATCAAGTTCTTCCAGTGACAGTCCTCTTCCAGAGGCTATGCACCAGGGTTCCTTCTAAAGCTCTGCAATTATGATCCCTACATCCAGCTACTAGGTATTTCCCTGCTTCCCCCCCTCCCCCCCCCCCCCGGGGCTATAAATGGTGCCTCTGTGGAATACTCAGTCCTGGTCTACCCAGAGAATGAAAGCCTTGAGACAAGAATTAGGAGAGATGATAGCAGCATTTTACTACTTAAGCATTTTTTAATTGTATTTATTTATATGGGGTTTCAAATTTTAGACCCTGAAGCCTGGTTGTGTGTCACCAAGTCAATGCTACCTCCTGGCAACCCAGTCCCTGGGTTTTCGTGGCAAGGTGCAACTGAAAGTAGATTGCCAGGCCTTTCTTCCATTAAACTATACAAAAATACTCCACTATAACAAGAATGTCAATGAATAAATGGACACTCTGGTGATAGTTATAGCTAGAATCAACTGTAGTCTCAGACTCTGATGGCACTCAAAACCATAATCTCTGTGGATAAACAGGTGTGCCCCATTTGCATCAACGACTACTAGTGAATGGATTTTCCTCTTTTTATACTTTTTTTTGAAACAGGCCTTTCTTCCACACAGTTATTCTACATCACCTGGTATTCCAAGGTGGTCTCTCATCCAGGTACTAACCAGACTTGCCCTTGCTTTGTTTCTGGGATAAGAGCAGGGTCATTCAGGGTGGCAAAGTGAAGCATGGTAACATATGGAGTGGAGGAATGGCTAGTGGTTGGGGCAAGGTACTTCAGACTGGAAAGTTGGGGGTTCAAATCCCACTAGAGGACAGCAACCTTGAGCCGGAAGGACTGTGGTTTCTAGTCCCACAGGTGCTCCTTGTGGTCTTGGGCAAGCTCCATAGCCCATGTTCCCTGTAAAATAGTTATCTCCAAGTTATAATGCCCTGTTCAATGTAATTTCAGTTTGTTCAATGTAAACTGCACTGATGCAGAATAGTACAGTATATAAGAGAATATAAATAAATATGAAGAAAATAAAAATAAAAAGAGATACAACCTAGACAGCACAATCTTCAAATGCCTAACCACATCCCCCTATCAAGGCAATCATTTTAACCTTTGGAATTCATAGGAAGATCCAATTTTTTAGCATCCAAAAAAAATCTTAATCGCTGTGAGTCAAAATATATATATTTCACATTTGCAAAAGCAATCACAAATTTACAGGGATATCTAAGAAGAAATGAACCGCCAAGGTCCAAAACCTCCTGGTGGAGTTTAAGGAAACACTTCTATCGTGCATCTCACGACACAGGTCAGGAAAGGCCCAATGTTTGAGCCAAGAAATAGCTTAGTCCACTTAGTGAAAAATAGCCTAAGCACACGATCATGATCCTGAGGAAATGCAAAAGTGACTAACAGCATCTCTCTACGATGTCCTTTCATGATAGGCTGTCCCAAAATGTTAGCTAAATTCAAACTATCTGCAGATAGCACTTCACTTTTCACCTCTACATTATATAATATACCTTGGTTAAAGGGGGCAAAGCTAATTCTGAAATCCCCCAAACTGCCTTCATATACTTTTTAAAGAAATCAATAGGGGACTATCATTATCCAAGTTCTCCAGCCTACAGTGTAGAGTCACCTTGTCCTTAACAAGCTCATCCTGAAGTTCTGGAAGATGCTTAGAATCTTCGCCAGCTTTCCCAGCCTGACAGATAAAACTTTAGTATCCCCCACATGTGTGGCTACTTTACCTTGGAAATCAGCAATAGAGGCATTCATCGACAATAGTGACTTATTTAATTGCGAGATGGCCTCCCAGTCCCAAAGGGAATCCAAGGATACATTCTAAGGCTTATCCAAGGCAATTACCTCTGTCTCCATAGTAGTCAGCCCTATTCCTGGGCCACTCTGTTCAACTACCCCCAGTACCTTCCTCAGTCGCACAAGAAGGAAGAATATTACTTATCTAGGGTCCTTGTTTTCTTTCAGCCTCCGAAAGAGAAAAACTCACTTTCACTCTGATGTCCAACTTGAGCCTTCAAACTCCTACCATGGTCAGGCAGCACCCTCACCAAAGCTGCCTCATCCCCTTCTGGTTCAGGCAGTATCAGGCTCAAACCATCAGGGAAGCTGTTCTAAGAAGGCAGAGAGGTTACAGGCAAACTCAGGCTCCACATTATTTCCAAAGCCAGGAGGATGCGCTGAAGTCATCAGTCCAATGGCTGCACCAGGTGAGTTTTCCGGTTGTCAGAGCAGCATTGCCTGCTCTATGGTGGTCTGAATCAGCTGAGGAACCCGAGAAGGCTGCTTTCAAACTGATACCTTAGGTTTAGTGGTTCTTCTATCCATCATGGTAGCTTTCCCACCAACAAAGCTCATGGCAACATGACTGGTTCAATGGGTGCCATCTTGCTTCTTCCTTCAAATGTTTTTATAAGGTGAAAGACTCCTTACTCATAATCAGTAAATGTACACTCTGAGCTGCCTGTAAAATAAGAAAAAAGTTGCACTTATTAACCATAGATTTATAGACCACTTGATTGGAAAGGATTTCGATTTTCCAAAAAAACCCAATCCATTTCAAATATAAAAGCAGCTCTGATCTCAGGATCTCTTAGAGCAGCAAAGCCAGTTATGCAGTTGCGCACAATGTATTCAACTCTCTCTTCCAACTCTTCACAGTCTAATGTAATTTTCAGTTGTGTATTGGTTTCTTTTTTCTAGCTTGGCTATAAGCTCTAACTAATCACTGCAGCTGGCTTGCCAAACACAAGCAATTCTTTTCTGCTCTAATATTCTCATACTCAAAGATTCCCAGTTACTGAGTACAAGCCTTCAGCAACACACATAATATTTAGCTCTCTAAAACACTGCTTTGATTACATTAGAGATGACATTTTAAAAGGAGTTTATGAAATAAATAAGTGTAGAGGCAAATACTGTAGTCCTTCTTTCCGCTGGTCATCTTTTAAATTGTAAATAGAATATAAACATCCATCTTTCTCAATGTGCCCTCCCCCCATATACCTCTGTTCATAATCCTAGGGTAAGTTGCTTTTTAATAACTCCCTGATATTTTGCAGTCACTTTTATTAGGTTCCAAGACCTGTCTCCATTCTCTCATTTTTGTCAGATTTGTGATCACTGCTTTCTTTTCTTCCAGGCCTGATTGCTCTAGTTATAGTGAGTGCCTTCTTGCTGGTTATAATGAGTGGGTGTGCCAGGCCTGGTTTCTAAATGTCTGTTTCAAAGCATTTTTAGACAGATTTTCAAGGGAAATACTTTGAAAGAAAAGCAGAAGGTCAAAGCTCGGTCACTTGCTTTTTATAACCTGAAAGAAGATGGTCGCCACCAACTCATCAGCTTAGCCGTCACTCTGTATTGTTAGCATTGGGCCCGTCTTTTTCTGCCCTATTGTCATATATCTCTTTTGCAAAATGTCAATGAAAAATGGTTCTAGGAACGGATGAGGCAGATCTGACCCAGGTGTTTAGGGGTTAATGGAAAATACTGGTATTCTTTGTCTTTTTTAAGGAAAGAGCTGAGTTCTCTCATATCCAAGAGATGGATAGTCTGCTGAAAGTACCCAAGATGGATGCCTTGGTGACAACAGCAATGCAAAAGACTACCATCCCATGGAAGGTAGGGTGGTGCTTAAAGATCACCTGGATCATAAGCTGGAAATGATTTTGAAGCAGGCCTTTGAGACACAAGTCTGGCGTTGTATGCAGCAGTGTGGTTTATATCATTCTGCACTTGGCACGTCAGAACCTTAAGCAGGAAGGGGACAACTAGCTGGAATGCTTACAGGGGTGGTAGTCCTTGAGCTGGGCTTGGCTTTTTTGCGGGATGCTTTGTATGATCTGTTGAAATTCTCTACTAGATCCATGGTGTTGGTAGTATCAGTCTGTCGGTTGTTACGGTTCAGGAATTGGATTACTGACATGGTTTCTAAAGCATATTTTTGCAAATTGCCATTTAAGGTTACTCTTCTTCTCTGAGAGAAGCTTGGGAAACTTGTTAAAGCCCTGGGAGAGTCTAAGGATCCCAGGCTGGGCCAAGATTAGGCCTTGGCAGGGAGTGATCTAAAGATGCTCCAAGGTACCAAGCCAGCAATAAATAAGCTGGCCAAGATGGAACCATGAGCCCCTCTTCTTTAGCTCACACCGTCCATTGAGTGTCATATGGCCTGTTCTGCTCTGCATTCAGTGGGGAGATGGCTCATCTGGTTTTATACAGAATGTTTCATTATTACATCTGACTGCTGGGTCCTGGAAATTATTCATGAAGGGTATTCCTTAGAGCAGAGCTTGACAAATTCCAGGTGCCAGGTCGCCAGGGAAACCAGAGGCTTTCACCTGGTGCCTATGATTGCGACCTCAATGCAGGCTATCTACCCATAGGGATACCATCTTCTGCAGGCAGAAGAGAAGGGGATGGCTACTATCATAGCAAAGACCCCTTCTGTCTACTTGCGGGAGATTGGATCTCCGCAGGCAGAAGAGGAGAGCTAGCAGGCTGTCCGTGGGGATCCCATCTCCCATGAGCAGAAGAGGAGAGATGATTGGGCCTGCAAAAAAACAAACATGGTCAGACGGGAAAGGGTGAGGGGTGAGGCGCAAAGACTTAAAGGACCAGTAGCATAAAAAAAGGAAGGAGGATGGGGGGAATGGAGGGTAGGAAGGTGGGTGACCTTGAAGGGAGGGAGAAGGGGAGAGATTCTGGAAAGGAAACAGAAAGAGAGGAGGGGTTGGAGGGGGGAAGGAAGCCTGCAAGATATTGGAGGTCAAAGGAATGAATGCATGGGGACAAAAGGGCACAATGCATATTTGTCGAAAGATGCATCCCCTGCACTCAGAACATGCATACAAGCACCTCCCCCACACCACACACATAGACACCCCATCTCTGCCTGACAGACACACCCACTCACATTCACACACAGACAGGGTACTCACCTCATCATACCACACACAGAAGCCCCCCAGTTCTGCAGCACTCACACACATGCACTGCAGCCATGCACCCCACCTACACAGAGGCACTTACCGCCACATCCCATGCACACAGAGGCACACTACTGTTGCATCACATACACACACAGGCACGCTACTGTTGCATCACATACACACAGAGGCACGCTACTGTTGCATCACATACACACAGAGGCACACTACTGTTGCATCACATACACACACAGGCACACTACTGTTGCATCACATACACACACAGGCACACTACTGTTGCATCACATGCACACACAGGCACACTACTGTTGCATCACATACACACACAGGCACACTACTGTTGCATCACATACACACACAGGCACGCTACTGTTGCATCACATACACACACAGGCACGCTACTGTTGCATCACATACACACACAGGCACTGGCTATCTGAAGCTATAACTGTTGTTATCTAAAGAAGGTGCACAGTGTAGAAGCTCTGGCACTGATCTCATGAGACTTGAGAATATGAGACCAACTTGAGAGACAATGGGAAGGGAATGCAAGGAGGTCACAGGTACTGGTTCCTAAAATTTTGTCCTGGCTCCTATTCCAACACAAAATGTAGAGCTTTTGGTTCCTATTCCAGAGGGTTTCCCTTAGGATTCCCCAGTATAGCAAACTTTCGATTGGTTGCAGGCCTGTCAGCCATTTGTCCCATCCCTTATAGCGAGAGAGGTTGGGGGTTTATTCCAGCAACTCCATTGTCTGACCTTTTCGATACTTCTTTAGAGTTGGAAGTGGTCCCAGAGGAATGGAGAAGGGCACATGCAATCCCTTTAGACAAAAGTGGAAGTAAGGATGAGGTTGGAAACTACAGGCCGGTTGGTCTGACCTTTTTGGTGAGTAAATTAATGGAAAGGCTGCTAAAACAGAGGACAGTGAGGTTTGTGGAGTCCAATGGCTTGCAGGATCCGAAGCAGCATGGGTTTGCTAGAGGCAGGTCTGGTCAGACAAATCTAATCAATTTCCCTTGACTAGGTGACTAAAGAGTTGGAGAGAGGGAGAGCCCTAGATGTGGTGTACTTAGATTTTAGTAAAACCTTTGGCACTGTTCCACACAGGTCACTTATAAATAAATTAAGTGCCCTAGGATGGACCTTAGAGTGACTGACTAGGTTAGAAATTGGTTGAATGGGAGGTGAAAGGAGCAGTACATTATGTCCATGAAAGAAAAGGGAGACCTCGAGGTGATTGTTTCTGATGATCTTAAGGTGGCTAGTCAGGTAGAAAAGGTGACAGCAAAAGCCAGAAGGATGCTTGGATGCATAGGGAGAGGAATGGCTAGCAGAAAGAAGGAAGTGATAGTGCCTCTGTATAAGAGGCAAAGCAATGATTATTTGTGCTCTGGTGCAGGCCCAGGTCAGGAGCCTTCTCCACTGATGAACATTCAAGGGGATTTTATCCCCCTCTGACCTCCAATGATTACCTCAGAGGGAGGAAAGCACAAGAAGCTCCTGGGGGGGTTCCCATGCTATATGCTGCGTGGACTCAGGATGGTTGGGCTGTGAAGGCAAAGCTTCATACATTTAGGGCCTGGTACAGTTGCCCTAAAGCCCCCCCTCCCTTCCCCAGTTGGTGCACATACAAGTAACCTTAGCGTTCATGCTAAGCTTTAATGAGTAGAACGCTAAAGGAGTGATTTTAGAAGCCCTATTCATGATTTGGAATCTGAAAATGGGCTTTCAGTCATACCAATCACATTCACGTCTCAAGAGCCATTTTAGAACACCCCAGAATGACACATGTCTGATGAGATGATGCCCATGTTTTACAGGGGCATGTCCAAGGCATTCCACAAAAGATACACATGTACAACCAGTTTCAGAACGGGACTGCACAGTTAAACCCAGCACAGCACAGTTAAACCCAGCACAGCAGACATGCACATGTCTATACCCACTCCTGGGCTTGAACAGAGCTGTGAAAAGGGCTCATTTCTGCCAGCTATCAACTGTACAAAGAAGAGGAAAATTCCTCAATGTTTTCCATCATCTCAAAAAATCCTTGGAGGTACATAGTGAGGCCTTATTATCTGTTGCTGCACGTCTCTTGTTTCTCAAATGACAGGCTGGGACATGTATGTGATAACATATACATGTGTGCATTCCAAAATTCCGGCACTGGCACATCTATGTTGCCAATGCTGCAAAAGACTGCATCTCTCATGTGCCGTTTCTGAAACGGACCAATTTTCTGCACCTCTCTGCCTCGCTCTACATTGTGGTGGACACATTTATCTTGTGGTGCGGAGGTAAGGCAATTATAGATGGCATTAGCATGTGCCCTCTTTCATTGCTGCCCCTCCCACAGAATTTCTGATGTTTTGACATGGACATCCAATATTTCATCTAAACAGTCCTTCTAAAATGTGCCTTCGCATCTATGGAAAATCGTCATGATCTGGGGCTCTGGAAGGAGCATGACTTAGGTCAGTGTTGCTATGCTTTTTTTTAACACTAAAAAAAAGTAGGGCTTCTGACTCTAGGTGTTTACAAACCTTGAGATCAATATTCAGAAGATTTGTACAGGTAATATTCAGAAGCTACCAACACAAGAGGCAGTGAGAGTGGGAAGGAAAGGAAGTAAATGTGAGGGGTTCTGAGGGCAGGGGAGTGGGGGAGAGGAAATGAGAACATTCCAAAACACCTCCCCCATCCCTTTACACTTCCAAATCTAACTACACATTGTCTAACCTCCAAAACAAGGAAACAAAGGAAGAGGTGCAACCAAGAAGAGAGAGGTAAAAAGTACCCAATGTGAGACAACAAATAATAAATAATATACACATAATAAATTAATAACATTAAGGTATTATTCCCAGGTCATTTTTGTTGAGATATAGATAGAGTCTGCGGCAAGTTCTTTCTTGAAATAGAGGTTGTACAATGGATTTAGAAATCTTGTAAGGTAAGAGTCATACTGGAAATGGTGTCATGAAGAAACAGATTTTTAAATCCCTGAGACAAGCATAATAGAAGGTGTCAATAATCTTTTACAAGAATGCTTTTACTAATAAATTTAAACTGTGTATGTTAAGAGTATACCAAGGCCATTGACAGTCAAAGCCATAGGAGCCGCACAACTACTTATGATGAGAGGACAGATTTATTTAATATATTTGAAATGTTGATTCATTATATAGGTTTCCTTCACCAGTTTATGATTACATTATTGAGTTGCTGTATCCAGACCCGAAGAGCCCATGCAGCAGGTGTCGAATAAGTAGTCAAAGCAATGGGCACAAACTCATTGTTACTAAGATGTGAGCTCATAGTCTATTTACTAAATGGTTTTTCAGTTTCTTGACCCAGGTCATCTGTTGCTTAGAAGAGTCTGTCCATGACCCACTTACAATATGCTATTATGTGAGCTCTGGTATTGGTAAAATATTTAAAGTGGCTTAGTAAATTGCATAATTAGAGAATTAATGGAATAGTGCCAATTTCCGAGCAGAACCGACAGGATTCTAAATCTTACAGGTCTTTTAGTGTGATTAATTCTGATAATAAACTATGAAGACATGACTTTTACTGAATAATTATGGGGAAGCAACTATTACTTTTATTTTTAGAAATGAACAAGTTGTATTACAGGAAAGTCTCTCTACTGTTGCTAGTGAAATTACATTATACGATCCAATTCAATAGTTTAATATTGCACTGCAATATTAATCCGAAGTCGACGCTATTAATAGAGCCATTTTAGATTCAGAAGCCATGATTGGCTTACCATTAAAATACTTTATAGGAAATGAATGACAAGATGACAGATAAAGAGCAAAATGCCTACCCAATCTGCCAGTTGAGATTTGGATATTTGTATAGATACACATGTGTGTCCCAACATACAACTCACAGAAACATAAAAAGATAGAAATATGATGGCACAAAAAGGTCACATGGCCTACATAGTCTGCCCTTCCATGTCAAATACTACTATAGTCCCCTCTTTTCCTTTAGAGATCCTCTGTGTCTGTCCTATGCTTTTTTGAATTCAGATACTGTCCTCATTTCTACCACTTCTACTGAGAGACTGTTCCATGCAGTTGCTACTCTTTCCGTAAAGAAATATTTCTGCATATTACTCCTGAACCTATCCCCTTTCACCCTCATTCTATGTCCCCTCATAGCAGAGCTTGCTTTCAATTGAAAGAGACTCTCCTCCTGGACATTTATGCCATGGAGCTATTTAATCGCTATCATATCTCCTCTATCCTGCCTTTCCTCTAAAATATACAAGATTCTTAAGTCTGTCCTCATATGCTTTATAATGAAGACCACTAACCATTTTAGTAGTCATCTTCTGCACTGACTCCAACATGTTTATATCCTTTTGAAGGTGCGGTCTCCAGAACTACACACAATACTCCAAATGAGGTTGCACCAAAGACCTATACAGAAGCATTATCACCTCCTTTCTTCTGTTGGCCATTCCTCTCCCTATGCACCCAAGCATCCTTCTAGCTTTTGCCATCACTTTTTCTACCTGTTTAGCTACTTTAAGATCATCAGACACAATCATGCCCAGGTTCTGCTCTTCTTTTGTGGACAGAAGTACTTCCCCCTCATACTGTACCACTTCCTTGGTTTTTTGCAGCCCAAATCTGGATGAAAGGAAGATGATTAGCAGTGTACTCCTGGGTTTGGTTCTGGGACGATGCTTTTCAATGTATTTGTGAGTGATATTGCTGAAGGACTGAATGGAAAAGTCTTTCTGCAGATGACATGAAAATTTGCAACAGAGTGGACTCCCCTGAGAGGGTGGATAACATGAGGAAAGCTCTACAAAAGCTGGAAGAATGGTCTAATGCTTGGCAGTTTAATGTGAAGAAGTGCAGTATCATGCACTTGGTAAGCAGAAATCCAAGAGAATTGTATGCAATAGGGGGTGAGAGGTTGGTGTGCATGGACCAGGAGGAGGACCTCGGAGTGATTGTTTCTGAGCATCTCAACATGGCGAAAACGTATGGCAAGGTGGTGGCAAAAGCCAGAAGGATGCTGGTTTGAATACACAGAGGACTTGCCAGCAGAAAGGAAGAGGTTCTAATGCCACTGTACAAGTTGCTGGTGAGGCCTCCCTTGGAATATTGTGTTCAGTTTTGGAGACCATATCTCGCAAAGGATATAAAAAGACTAGAAAACAGTTCAGAGGAAGGTGACCAAAATGATTTGGAGCTTGGGTTAGAAGATGTATGAGAAGAGAATCGAAGACCTAAATATGAATACTCTGGAGGAGAGGAGGGACAAGGGAGATATGATTCAGACTTTTAAATACTTAGAGTATTAATGAACAAACAAACCTCTTCCAAAGACGGGGAAGCTATAAAACTAGAGGGCATAACATGAAGCTGCAAGGGGATAAACTGAAAGGTAATGTCAGGAAATACTTTTTCACTGAAAGGGTGGTGGATACTTGGAATGCCCTCCTGATGGAAGTGGTGGGGGCAAATACAGTGACACAATTGAAATGGCATGGGACAGATATAGTGGATCCCTTTATAGCAACAGGATAAAATCAAAATAAACAAATCTTATCTCTTATATCTCAACAAATAGGGTTGACGCACACGGATCAGTGGGTACACCCCTAAACAAAGGCATGGAGAAGGGTGACCTGCACGGAATAGCAGATGCACCTACTCTTGCCACCTTGCTGGGCAGACTAGATGGACCATACTGGCCTTTCCTATGTTACTATGTAAATGCATAACCCTGCATTTTTTAGCATTAAATCTCAGCTGCCAAATTCTAAATCATTCTTCAAGCTTAGCTAGATCCCTCGACGTGTTACCTTCTCCTTCCTGGGTGTCTTCTGTATTGCAGATTTTGGTATCATCTGAAAAGAGGCAAACCTTACCTGACAGCCCTGCCGCAATATCACTAACAAAGATATTAAAAAGAATTGGACCAGTGACAGATCGCTGCTGCACACCACTGGTAACCTCCCTCTCTTCAGAGTGAGCTTCATTTACCTGTACCCTTTGTCGCCTCCCTCTCAACCAATTTCTAACTCAATCAGTAACTTTAGGGTACATCCCTAGGGTGCTCAATTTCTTGATAAGTCGCCTGTGCGTTACGGTGTCAAATCCAAGTACAACACATCTAGGGCTCTCCCTCGGTGCAACTCCCTGGTCACCCAGTCAAAGAAATCAATCAGATTTGTCTGACGAGATCTGTCTCTGATCCTGTCATCCATTGGACTCCAGAAACCTCACTATTTTCTCTTCGAGCAGCGTTAATTTACTCACCACAGAGGTTAGACTAACCGGCCTATAGTTTTCAACTACAACCTTACTTCCGCTTTTGTGCCTTTCTCCAGACCTCTGGCACCACTCCCGGTGCCAAAGAGGCATTGGAAATATCAGTCAGAGGAGCTGCTAGAACACCCCAAGTTCCTTCAGTATTCTTGGATGTATCCCATCCGGTCCCATCGCTTTGAATAGATTTTATCAGCCCTTCTCCTAATGCTGAACCACACCACCTGGTGATCACTGGATGTGAGATAATCTCCCATTATAACATCAGAAACACTTTCACCATTGGTAAGCACCAATTTCAGTATGTCCCTCTTCGCGTGTGGGTTCTGTTACCAGTTGCCTGAATAGTTCTCCCTGTAGAGAAAGCACAGTTACTTACCTGTAACAGGTGATCTCCGGAACAGCAGGAATTAGTCTTCACATATGGGGTTCGTCGGCGCCGACGGAGCCCGCACGGGAATGCTCCCCAGCATCCAATCAGAAGGCTTTTGGGAGCATCCCTCGCGCCTGCGCGGTAGCTTACCGCCCTTCCCACTGCCTCTCCCCAGTTGCGTTTAATAGCTGAGACAGAAGGAGAGGAGAGGAAGGAAGAGAGAGAGAGAGAGAGTTACAACTCCTAGGGGAGGTGGGTGGGTTGTGAAGACTAATTCCTGCTGTTCCGGAGATCACCTGTTACAGGTAAGTAACTGTGCTATCTCCAGGAACAAGCAGGAATGAGTCTTCACATATGGGGACTCCCTAGCTGAGGGTGCTAGAGGAGATCCCAGAATGCGCACCCCTGGACAGGGCGGCATCGCTCAACCTGGATCCCCGGCATCCCCTGAGGGATGGAGGGTAGGAGTTGAGAAGAGTTGCCAAGGCACAGCAACCGAAGACTACAGGGGAGTCTTCAAAACCACGTCAAATATCATTAAACCGTTAATGATCTAGCACAATCTAGAGCTTACCTACTGGATTGTAGAAGGCAGAGCTGCGACGGGTACTGCAGATGCAGGAGCGAAGTCTTCAAGGGAACTTCACCGCAGAGAGGACGAAGTTCCCAGTCCGGGCGGGCTGGAGACGCAGGTGTCAACCGGCACCGGAAAGATGGCAGGTCTTCACGAGGAGCTCTAAGAGAAGCTGAGAACTCCAGTAGGAGCAGAGTCCCCAATCCGGAGGACTAATCAGAAGACTGACCGATCTGGGAGAACCCAGCCCGGAGAAGAACAGGAGTGTACCCCGGGATACCGAGGGGCACACTGTCTACCCTAGCCGGCAAGGGATAGGAAGACATTGGGTTCGAAAACCTCCAGACAAGGAGGCGTAAACCAAGGGGCTGTTGACTTCACAGCAAGTTTAAGCATAACCGGTCCGAGCACCCAAGCCGCAGAACGCAGGCAAGCGGGCCAGTCGGACCCCGTAAGAAATAACAAAACGTTAGTACCGACAATTGGGAGATAGTCGGTAAGACACAGGGCTCTATAACATTTCCCAAAAGCGCCCACCTGTACCGATATATATCCAACAACAGGTATAGATGTATATCGGGCTATAGGTGGGCCCGGGAGCGCCCACCCAGGTTACTAAACCAGTATGCACACGTGAGAACGATACTGCCAACTCGGACCAGCCCTTGATCCACAGGAGGGCACTCACCTGGAAGGTGGCGGGGGGAAGGGCCATCCAAAGTGATGGGCCAATGTGCGTGGCGCAGGGCAGATCGGCGAGAGTAGCAGTATGGTTGCGTGACCGCCAGATCAGTTGGGGAGGAGCACATCAGGAGTACGTAGGCCCCTGAGGCGTCCACCTGACAGCCACGCAAAAAAACATGTCCTCCGTACCACAGGGAAGGCAGGAGGATAGAAAACCCTATAGCCACGGCGTGACCGTGGGGGTCATCTCCGGCCTATATAAAAAAAACCCTCGGGGGTAGGGCCAATGCCCTCCGCCGCTCCGAAGAGTGCAGGGAGCGGAGCCGGGGATCGACATGGGTCAGTGGGACTCCTGGCCACCGTAACCTGACAGACCCAGGGATTTCTCTGCGAGAGCGGAGACACAGACCGGGGGGGGGGGGTGGTCCGGCCCTGTCGAGGATTGGTTCGGCCATGCTCGGAGAGTAGTGGCCGAGGCCTACACTGGGAGAAGGAGATTCGGTGCGCGATCCCTTCAATCCGGGGGAACCAGGCAGAGGGGAATCCGAGAGATGTACCCGAGGGTAAGTCCGAAGAAGACTAGCATGGCCCTGAGGAGCCAGGCTAACCTAGCGTGGGAAGGGCCCCCCCCCCCGGGGGAGGGGGCTCCATACCTCCAATCAAGCAGCCGAACCGCTTGTCACACTGAAAAGAACCCCAGTGTAGAACTGGACAGTAACTTCAGGTAAGAGGAGTTAAGCGCAAACTGCCGCATACCGGAGCCTAAGGCTGCTTGGTATGGGCAGCCTGGCACGAGCCCTGGCACTGCCGACCGGTGTGAGACGTCCCTGGCATGGGCGCACCTGGCAGGTGGGCAGAGGGATGAAACTTCCTCCTCTTCGGAAAGGAGGGTCGGGAAGGACATTTCCTACCCCCGGGAGAGGGGGAGGGCCACGGGCGGCCAGTGCCAAACAGGTCGGCGGAGCACTGAGCAATCTGACGCAAAGCCTCGCCATTGAAGAGGTTCTCCCCGGTACACGGGGAAATACCCAGATTATGTTTTGCCCAGCTGCACAAGTCGGAAGCCTGCAACCAGGCTGTACGATGCACCCCTATGGCCACAGCAGAGGACCTGCTAACTGACTCAAAAGAGTCCACGGCAGCCCGAGAAAGAAACCAAGAGATATTCCTGCAATGGTAAAGAAGCAAGGAATAGTCAGGGGCCCGAGGGGCCGACACAAAGGGAGACAAAAGAGATAACCTCTCGGTGACCTCCCGAAGCGCCAGGCTCATATAGAAAATATATGAGAGAATCCTGGAAGCCAACATGGACGTTTGGAAGGTTCGCCGCCCAAAGTTGTCCAGAGTTTTAGACGCACGATTCGGGGGGCAGGAAGAGTGCTTCTTCTTGCTTCCAACCTTCCTCAGGGCCGATTCCACCACAATGGAATGATGGGGAAGCTTGTGCGTCTGGAAACCCGGAGAGGGGGGCACCCGATACTGGGCATGCATGGCTGTAGGCGGCGCCGGTACCTGTAAGGGCGAGCGCCAAATCCCGAGCAGGAGATCCCGCAGGGAGGGATGTAGAGGAAGCATTACGGCTGCCTGTTCCGCAGTACCCGGACTTAGCAAAGGGCCCGGGATAGGAATGGCGAGCAAGTCCGCCATGTCAAGGAGGAAGTCCTGAAAAGACGGCTCTCCCAGAGGGGCTATCCCGGGGGAGGCCGAGGTGGAGGGGCCCGCTTGAACACCAGGGGACCCACCGTGCTGGTGCACGGGAGGAATCGCTCTAAACAGAGGAGGGTACTGACAGTCCCAATTCGAGGCAGTCGGTACTGCATCGTCTGAGCCCGGGATTGACTCCAAGCGGGGCATCGAAAGGAGCGACGTCCCCGACGGGCCCGCGGGACTCGGCCTCGGCCCCGACTCCGGGGGCGGGGCCGCCCCGGGGCAATCCGCAAGGGCGGCTGGAGTAGTGCCGAGGCAGCTGGAGAGCGGGCGAGCGCAGCACTGCGCCGTCGGAAGAGACCGGGGTCAGATCCGAAATGCGTCGGAGCCACGCTTTCCAGACTGGAGATCGATTCAAGGCTGGGCATCGAACCGAGCGACGCCTCCTTAGGGGGCCCCGGTGTCGGCGGCCACGGCGGTGCTGCCACTACCGCGAATGGAGTCGGGGTCGCGACGATCAGTGCCGAGGGCAACGAGGGCTTCCCAGGCCGAAACTCGGCGAAGAGGGAAACACCCGAAGTTGACTCCGACGCCGGGAGAGATGCCCTTCTAGGCGCCGGGGTTCTGCCCGCGCCTGTTTTATTGAGCGGGAAACCCTTACGGGGCGTACTACGCAGCCTCGAGGGTACCCAGGTAACCCGCCGACGAGCTCCGGCGTGGAGTGAGACGCCCAACCCCGGCTCCGCGGCCGTGGCGCTTCTTTGGGTCGACTCGACCGAAGGACCCGGGTCCCGCGGGCAAACTCTAGTGACAAGTGGAGCACTCGATGTCCGCATAGATGCCGGGAGGTCGGTGGCGTCCGGGGAAGGCCCCGGCCCCATGCAAGGTGGGTGTGCCGTACCCGCCCGACCGGGATAGATCGATCGGCTCCGCAGGTGGAGCCCGGAGGCGACCCCTGGCGAAGAACGGCCCTTGTTCCCGAGACCACCGCCAGAGGGGCGGAGCCGCTCAAGGCCAGTACCGCCCCCGCGGAAGCCGGGGACGAGTCGATCGGCCCTGACGGAGCCGAGGGCACCCGGTGCCGATCCCCAGTGGGGAGTCGGGCCACCGACTCCGACGCCGATGCTGAGGACTTGGCCGCGCTCGAAGCGGTCACCACCTCCGCGCATGGCAGGGGTGTGGGCACGCCATACCGGGTCAGGTTGGTCCGACGATCCCCGGTGACGAGTGGAACACTCGACACCGACGCCGATGCCGGGGAATCGGCACCGCCGAAAGCGGGTACCGCCCCCGCGCAGGGCCAGGATGCCGTAGAGCCAGACTGGGTCGAGTCGATCGGCCCCGAAGGCACCGAGGACACCAGCTGACAGTCCCTGGCGAAGAGTGGAACACTCGATGCCGGCGCCGATGCCGAGGGATCTGCACCGCCCGAAGCGGGTGCCACCCTCGGGCATGGCTCGGGAATGTTCTGTGAGGAGCGAACCTCAGGAACAACCCGAAACCCCGTGGAGGCTCTGGAGCCCGAAGACTCCCTCCGGGGTGTAAGGGACTGGAGGGGGAGGCCGGAGCCGTCGTCATGCAGCGCATGAGACTCACCCCTCAAGGCTCGGTTAGTCTTAACAGACTGTTGTTGGGTTACCTGATCCTGGCGAGGAGAGAAAGCCGACGACCGCACCTCAGAGGGAAAGACGTCATCGAGGGACACTCGAAACAGGGAGGGTCTTCTCCCGACGCTGAAGCCCGGGGAACCGGGGGAGAAGGGGTCAGGGCCCAAACAGGAGAGACACCAGGCGTTGGAGTCGGAGAAGAAGACAACGTCTCCACAGCGGGGGCACTTCTTAGGGGAAGAAGGCTCCATGCTGGAAAGCCCGGTAGGCCTCAGAATAACACGAGGAGGATGCTCCTCGAAGGAAAATAAAGGAAAACAAAAAAATAAGGAAAAAGGGGGCACCAGCGGTGCCAGAGTCAGCGGGAAAAAAAACGCGACCACAGGAAACAAAAAAAGAAGAAAAGTTTCTGCGGTGACAGGAGGTACGTCCTGTCGGCTCCGCGGAAAAACGAAAACTGGGGAGAGGCAGTGGGAAGGGCGGGAAGCTACCATGCAGGCGCGAGGGATGCTCCCAAAAGCCTTCTGATTGGATGCTGGGGAGCATTCCCGTGCGGGCTCCGTCGGCGCCGACAAACCCCATATGTGAAGACTCATTCCTGCTTGTTCCTGGAGATTCCAGGATCTCCTTACTTCTAGATGACACCGCAGCAGGGATGTGCCAATCAACATCCAGCATATTGAAATCACCTATCAATAGAACTTTCCCTTTCTTAGCAATGCTGTGTATGTCTTCTACTAAATCATCTACTTCTTCTCCCTGTGAGGGGTGTCTGTATATCGCGCCAATGCAAATTGATTTCTTTTTCCCTCTTTCTAGTTTAACCCATAGTGCATCCTTTCTCCCTTTTAAGCCTTGTAATTCTATAGCTTTAATATTATTTTTTACATATAATGCAACTTCTCATCCCCTTCCTCCTACTCTATACTTCCCTGGTATAAATACATCCCAGTCATGCTTGTCTGTGAACCATATCTCTATAATTGCCACTAAAACCAAGTCAGCCTATTCCATTAAAGCCTCAACATCTGGGTTCTTATTTCCCATGCTATGGGCATTTATACACACCTCTTCCCAGATATTGCACCTTTTACCCATTTCTATAGAGGTATTTAATGTTTCACTTACCTGGGGACTTTCTTCACCCATCCCCAACGAATCTAGTTTAAAGCCCTCTTCAGTAGGTAGGCCAGTCTGCTACTGAAGACACGTCGACTCTTCTTGGACAAATGGACACCATCTCTGCTCTGTAGCCCTTGGATCATCATCACATGGTCCAGGAAACCAAAACATTCTTGATGACACCATCCACACAGTCATGCATTTATCTGCAGGATGCGAGCTTCTCTGCCTCTGCCTTTATCCTTAACAGGGAGGACTGAAGAAAAAACACCTGCACACCTATCTGCTTCACCCTCTGTCCCAGACACATGACGTCACTTTTGATATGCTCAGAGGGATACCTGGCAGTATCATTAGTGCCGACATAGATGAGCAACATTGGGTAATAGTCAGTGGGCTTGATGAGTCTCGGCAAACTCTCCATAACATCTCAGATTTTGGCAGATAACACACCACTCTGGACATCATCTGGTCATCAGATGGATGCCTCAGTACCCTTTGCTTCCTTGTGGTCACTGATTCTGCAACATTGGGGTGCTTGAGCTCTGGTTCTTTCTTTTCCTGGGATGCTTCACCTCCTGCACTTCTAGGACTGCATAACAGTTCTTCAATTCAAGGGCTGGAGGAGTTGGATTGGTGATTCTGCAGGCCCCTAGTGACTCATGTCCAGCTTTCGTCATTCTGCAAGCTCCCCTCTTTATCTCTGTTGGGGAACTTGGATCTTTCAAGAAGCATCTCATCAATGTACTTCTCACTTTCTTGAATGCTCCTCAGCCTCACCACTTCTTCTCTCAGCTCCTCCACTTCTTTTCTGAGAGCTTCAGAATACAGGCACCCTGTACATGGAATCTATCATTCAACTGGCATAGGGATCTCTGTCTGGACAGAGGCAGAGGCTATAATGGGGGCAACATCTCTGGCAATACAATTCTTCCCCGTGATGTGTCAGTTGGTGGAGCTTTGGTACCTGTTGAAGTAAAAGAAAGAGAAAGACCTACCAATCTACCTGCCTGTTCCTCAACTGTCCTTTCAGAAAAAAAGCAGTTAACCTCTTTTAAGTGTGTTCTAACAGTGTTGTTCGGAGTCCCTGTGTGTAGCTAATTGGGGAGTTGCCCTATAAAAGTGTAGGTAATTGGGGAGTTGCCCTATAAAGCAAGAATGCTCACATGAGGTGGGTGGGAGCTGGGGTGGATATGGAGGGAACTAATACCTGATGAGGTCAGTGGCTTCAAAGAGCTTGCTGTGAATGGAACAAAAAAACAACGAACTCTAACCGACAGAGCTTTTTGCCCAACACCACAAAAAATTCCCCTTTCGCTGTATGGAAAAAAAAAACAAAAACTATTGACTTTTAGAGATGATAACCAAAACTCCCTTAAGAGCTTTCAGTCAGAGAGACACTAGTTAAAAGCCACACAGAATTACCTTACTTGCAACAGAGTTCCAGTTTGGAATGTCAACACCAGCTTCCCCTTCTTACATCCACATGACCTCTAAATGCTTCTCCCACCTTTTCACTTTTATTTATTTATTAATGTGCAGTGATTTATACTCCTCGGCATAAGCAAAGTCTTTTACAATGCAGATTTCCATCACCTCTGCTTCTAGGCCATCTCGGGCCTCAACATTGTCAACTTTGTTCTTACAAATGATTGGTTTGAACCAACACCTAAGCCCCCTGCCATATTAACATCTAGCCTCCCAACTGAAATTTGGATGTTCACCATAATTCCTCCATGTAGGCTCCCAGCCTTCTTAGAAGATAGATGAAGTTATTACACTACTGGTTAGGATGGTAAACACCATTCTCTGAAGGTTACCCTAGTGTCTTCTTGGAAGCACAAAGCTATTGTGGTCTGTACATTGTGTCGTATGTAGATTTCCCAGTGCTTCATATCTTTTGTCTTACCACCAAGGATCCTGGTGCATGAATTTAATTACCTCTTTTGTCTTCATCACCACTGAGGAGCATTACAAGCTATCGAGTATCCTTTCAGTGAAAAAGGATTTCATATAATTGCTCCTGGATTTAGCCCTTTGCATTCTGAAATCACCATCTCTTCTCCTACAGATTATTTTCCATTGAGAAAGGTTTGCTTCTTATAAGATCAGTTGAGGATTATTAAACTGCACCAGGAAAGAAATTATGATTGGAAAGGAAGAAACAATACTGCAAGCAAGGATAAATAAATTGGCTGAACGGGGACAGCTTAATATGACAAATACAAAGTAACATTTCCAAAACATTCATTATAAAACAGATTTTTTCTTGGAATGTTTTGTCTTTTCCAGTCCTATAATTAAAAAAGCAAACAAAGAGCCTCCAAGGAACAGGAAAAATCTTCTCATTCAATACTTATTGTAGTGAGCAACTGACGCAGACAAATGATAGGTTCCACACTTCTGCAGAAGATCCATTGCTGGATTCCCATGTATTTTTAGGTGTTATGAATTCATTAATGTACTTAAGAAGCCTTTAAAATGTAAAGGAGAGGTCTTACTTGATTCATTCTTAGGCATGTTTTGCTATAGAATAGTGGTTCTCAACCCTGTCCTCGGGACGCATCTAGCCAGTCAGATTTTCAGGAAACCATAATGAGCATGCATGAGAAAAATTTGCATAAAATGGAGGCAGTGCATGCAAATCTATCTCATGTATATTCATTCTGGCTATCCTGAGCACCTGACTGGCTAGGTGTGTCCCAAGGACTGGGTTAAGAACCCCTGAGGAAGCATCTGTTCCAGAAGGAGGGCCCATCTGTTACTATTTGTCTGGCCAACTATATTTATATTTTGAATGTGCATGCTTGGCCTATAGAGTGCAGGTAAAGTTAGGACTGGGTAGAAGGAGCCAACAAAATTGAGCTGCAGGGAGCCAAGACCCAAAGTATAGAGAATCAGGTGATAGTAGCCATATTGCGTGTGCCATTGAATCAATGCTGACTCCTGGAAAGGTGGTAGATTGCCAGGCCTTTCTTCCATGCAGTAAGTCTACAGCACCTGGTATTCCAAGGTAGTCTCCAATCCAAATACTAGCCAGGCCCAACTCTGCTTAGCTCTTAAGATTATACAAGATCAGGACGGCGAAACTGTAGCTGGGAGATGGTAAAATGAAGGGGGGAGGGGCAAGAGGTTGTAAAAAAGAGGGAGAATAAAGAGTTGAGGAAAGGGGAAAGAGCGCCCACTAGAGGCACTGGCATACACAAGTAGCCTATATACAACCCCTCTTGCCTGCATATGCATACATACAAAGAAAGGCTATATACATGTATCACCACACCTCATACATGCACACTCTCTCATACCAACTCTACAACCTACAACCCACACAGACTCTTCCCCCTCCCCCTGAGTCTGCCAATGGAGAGGGAGAAAATACACCATTTTGTCAGATTGTAAATGAACCTTTTTTGGAGTGTTGAGGGGAAACAAGAAGGCAGATTGAGCAGACCGTATGAATATTATTCTTTGTTGCTGGTTGCAGTTTTCCTCAGTAAAGCTAAAAGGGTGGGGGAAGGGAGGTGGTGTGGTTTTATTGTCTGATTTTATTGTTCATTGCAATGCGTATTTTTATATAATTAGGGGTATAAAGCATGCTAAATATATTAATTAAATGTTTTTCCTCCTCCTCCACTGAGGAATGACAGACGTCTATACACACTTGTCTGATGAAGAGGGGTTCACTTGGGGCACAAGACTAGGGCCGCCTATGGGACTTTGGAAAACATTCTCAGCAGGGGCACCCCCATTCATGCCCCTCTTTGCACAGGCCCCCTCAGTTGCATGGGCCCTCCTCCCCCCACCGCTGCTGCCGTGCCTCTTCAGAACATGCAGTGGCAGCAATACATTGAAAAGGAACCATGGTGCTGGACTCACCTTCTCTTATGGCACCATGGTGCCATTTGCGCTTCCACTTTCACCCCCTTCTGATTGGGGATGGAAGCAGAAACATGAACAGCACCGCAATGCCAGAAGAGACCGCAAATCCCGTGCTGTGGTTTCTTTTTAATGTATTACTGCCATTGCCCGTCCCAGGGAATGGCCGCAGTGGTGGTAGTAGGTGTGGGGCAGGAGCAGGGCTGCTGTTATCTATGGGCAGCAGGGCCTCTGTTGTGCAGCTGAAAAAAGTGGCCTTGGTTGTTCGGGAGTGGGGGGTTGTTCCTTTTCTCCACGTTGACTCTGGCTCCGAGACTTGAAGTTATTCAATTCTGAAATGCATGTGGAAGATCTCTCCTTACCAGTTGAACAATTCCTCTGTGAATTCCTTGGCCGCTAATCCTCATCCTGTCCATGTGATCTTCCTTCTGCAATGTTGGATTCAGAGGAAGAATTGATTTTGGAAATTAATATCAATGAGACTGTTAAGGTGGCCAAGAGAGATGTATCTTGGTTAGTTGGGTCCTCAGGCACATTGGGAATTTTAGCACTGAATGATGCTGACCAAAATGCCACCACATTCATTTTTTTTAATGGGACCTATATGGAGGCCATCGGTGTGAGATTCAGATGAGGAAATAGGTCGGAGAGTTCAAAGAAAGATGTTGAGCCATAGTGGAGACCATTTGAGTAGTTAGTGATCTGTGACTTGACTTTTTATCTTTTGAATCCCCCCTATTTCAGGGCACTGAAGATAAGAGCTTACCTGGGCAGATAGCAAAGGGGGCTCATTAATTCTGATTTGCATGAAAAGAAACAACCTGTTTTGGAGATTACTCATGTGAACAATGCAAAGTTGGCTCCTGGCAACCGAGCAGCTCCTGGGGTTTTTTGGCAGTGCAACCTGAAGTAGATTGGCAGACCTTTCTTCCTAGGCAATGGAAGGTTAAATGAGCTGCCCAAGGCCACACAGACTGCTAGTGGGAATTGAACCCAGGTATCTTGGTTATCAAGCTAGTGCTCTAGCCATTAGGCTACTCCTACATACCATGTAAGCAATAAGGAGAAAATTATTTTGCCTGTTACAGAAGTTGATAAGACCATTAAAAAGCAGTCAGAGCAAGGTCAATTAAGCTCAGCGTCCTGACTCTGACAGTGGCCAGTACGTGGCAGATCCCAAAAAGTAGATCTCTTTCTCATACCTCATTTCCATGGATGCACAATGGCTTTCCCAAGTTTACCTGGCTAATAATTTTTTATGGACTTTTCCTGAAAGAACTTGTCCAAGCATCTTTCAAATCCCACTCTGTTAGTTGCCTTGACCACATCCTTCGGCAGCAGATCCCACAGTTGTGTGAAACAATAATTTATCACTTGTTTTCAATTAGCTGGTCATTAGTTTCATGCAGTGCCCTCTTGTTTTTCTGTTTTGAAACAATCCCACCCACCCACTCACGATTTTGTAAACTTTTATCATATCTCCTCTCAGCCATCTTCTCTGTAGGCTAGAGAACCCTAGCTTGTTTAGTTTTTCTTCATAAGGGAAGTGTTCTATCCTTTTTATCATTTTTGTTGCTTTTCTCTGAACCACTTCAAGTTCTATTAAATCCTCTCTGAGATGGAGTGATCAGATCTGCAGAACGTACTCAAGGTACAGTCACACTGGGGAACGAAAAAAAAGAAAGAACAAAGGGTCACCTCTACAAAAGCACCAGGGAAAAAAAGGAGCAGGGTACTGCTGTAAAGCTGTCCTTTATTATGGTGAAAGGCCATTGCTGCTTTTTACACTAGGGACCTAAACAGAGCCATAATGATATTCTCAATTTTGTACTCCAACCTTTTTTCAAATCTTCTATTTGCTTTCTTGGCAGCTATAGCACACAGACCCAAACATTTCACATGTGACTCTAAGATCTTTTCTTGGGTGCTGACACCTCACTCAAAAGCCAGCATTTTGTACCTGTAGTTTGAATTATTTTTCCCTATGTGCTTCACTTTTTCACACTGAATTGTATGCCATCTAGACGTTCAGCTTCACGGTCTACTACATACATTGTATAATTTTGAATCATTTACAAATTTGATCGCCTCATCTAACACTCCTATCTCACATCATTTATGAATATGTTAAACAACCCAGGTTCCACTACAGACCCTTCTCCAGATATATAACTGACCATTTAATCCTACTGCCTGTTTTCTGTCTTTTAGCCAGCCTATAGTTCACAAGAGGGTATGGCCTCCTATCCCATGACACTGAAATTTCTAAGGAATCTTTCAAACAGGACTTTGTAAAACACCTTTTCATACAGGACTTTGTTATACCATTTCCAACAGTGGTCAATCTAGGTCATAAGTACCAAGCAGTTTCCCCAAATGACACAGATTCCACAATGCTTGTATTGGATCAAGCAGTGATATCCTGGGTCCCTTTTAATGATGGTTTATGGACCTTTCCTCCAGGAACTTGTCCAAACCTTTTTTAAACCCAGCAACACTAGCAGCTTTTACTACATCCTCTGGTAACAAATTCCAGAGTTTATTACACATTGAGTGAAAAAATATTTTATCTTATTAGTCTTAAGTAGGTTACCCTATAGCTTCACTGCATGCCCCCTAGTCTTTCTATATTCTGATGGTGTAAACAATTGATTTGCGTTTAACTGTTCCACTCCATTCATTAATTTATAGACCTCTATCATATCTCCCCTCAGTCATCTCTTTTCCAGGTTGAAGAGCCCTAACCTTTTTAACCTCTCTCCATAGAGCAGGGGTACTCAAATCCAGTCCTGGAGGGCCACAAACCAGTCAGGTTTTCGGGATATCCCTAATGAATATGCATGAGATATATTTGTATGTACTGCCTCCATTGTATTTGACTCTATCTCATGCATATTCATTAGGGATATCCCGAAAACCTGACTGGTTCATGGCCCTCCAGGACTGGATTTGAGTACCCCTGTCTTAGAGGTATCCTTCCATCCACTTCAACATTTTGGTGGCTCTTTTTTGTACCTTTTCTAATAACGCTATATCATTTTTAAGATACAGCGACCAGAGTTGCACACAATATTCAAGGTGGAGTCTACCATGGAACGATACAGAAGAATTATAATATACTTTGTTTTATTTTCCATTCCTTTCCTTATGATACCTAGCATTCCATTTGCTCTCTTGGCCGCCGCTGCACATTCGGTGAAGGGATTTAACATGTTATCCATGACGACGCCTAAATCTTTTTCCTGGGTGGTCGTTCCTAATGTGGAACCTTGCATCGTATAACCATAGCTTGGGTTGTTTTTTCCTAGGTGCATATCTTTGCACTTGTCCACATTAAATTTCATCTGCCATTTGGATGTCCAGTCTTCCAATTTATCAAGATCCTCTTGCAATTTTCCACAATCCTCATGGGTTTTAGCAACTTTAAATAGTTTTGTGTCATCTGCAAATTTGATAACCTCACTCGTTATTCCACTTTCCAGGTCATTTATGAATATGTCAAAAAGCAGTGGATCCAGCACAGATCCCTATTCCACTATTCACCTTTCTCCATTGTGAAAATTGGCCATTTAGCCCTACCCTATGCTTTCTCTCTTTTAACCAGTTCCTGATCCACAATAGTACACTGCCTCGTAACCCATGACTTTTTAGTTTTGTCAAAAGTCTCTGATGAGGACCTTGTCAAAGGTCCAGATACACTGTACCAACCGACTCACCTTTGTCTACCTGTTTATTCACACCTTCAAAAAAAAATAACAGATCTGTAAGACAAGATCTTCCTTGTCTAAAACCATGTTGTCTGTCCACCTATTAAGCCATGACTATCTGTATGTTCAATAATTTTGTTCTTTATGATGGTTTCTACCATTTTTCCCAGTACTGACATCCAGGGGCGGCCCAAGGGGGGTGCGGGGCCATGTGCGGAGACTCGGTGCGGGGCATCATTTGCATAAGTGGCCTTATTTGCATAAATATTTGCATAATGTTACCATACACTAACTTTTAGTAAACATGTCTCTTAATGAGTGTATGGATAAAGAAAGACTAAAAGATTTCTACATTACTATAATCCAGTGCCAAACGCCAGGCACATTAGGAACTACTACAAACGCTGCCCATTTAGAACCCATAGCAAACCCGCCGTACCCTGACAGCATTACCAGGACTCACAAAGCACCATACCCTACCTATCAAAAGGCAACACTGCAAATATTAAACCAATACATTTCAGAGAATACTGGGGAAAGAGAACAAGTGGCAATGTCAAATAGGAATTACATAAATAGAATACCTCAGCTCAGTTACACATGCAGAACATAGACCATCACCAAACAAGGAATCACAATTTAGAAACAGGAAGGCAAGGCAATAATTAAACTGTGAACCCAAAAGCCAAACTTGGAATGTACAACACCACTGTAGAAATAAAACTATAAATTAATTTCCTCTTGTACCAAACAAAGCGCAGACGTTAATGATGCACATTTCCCAGAGCTTTCATATTCCAGTTAATAAATTCAAAATAAAGAGATATCTTTCTACCTTTTGTGCATTTTTTTCAGTTGCAATTGCTCCAGCCACTTTCTTCTGGTTTCTTCATATTTTCTGCTAACTGTCCATCGTCTGCTGTCCATTTGTTCTTTCTTCTCTCTTCTAGGTTTTTTTTTTCCATTCTCTCTCTCTACATCTGCTTTAACATACTAATCTTTCTCCTTTTGCTCTTTCCTCATTCCTATTTCATCCACACAAATTTTACCCCTCCATCCTCAATCCCCACTTACTCTCCCAATACCCGGCCAATTGTAGATTTTTCATCCCTCCCACACAAAATATATTTTCCCCTCTCCATTTTACTCTCCCAGCCCCATCCCATTCTAATCCTTCCTCAACATCAGTTCCCTTCTAGTTCCAGTCTCATCCAGCATCCATTCCCTTCTAGTCCCTGCATCAGCCCATTTCCAGTCCTAGCCCCCCATCAACCCATTTCCAGTCCTAGCTCCCCCATCCATTTTCAGTCTGAGTCCCTTCATCAGCTCATTTCCAATCCTAGCCCCCATCAGCCCATTTCTAGTCATTTCCTAGCCCCACCATCAGCCCATGTCAAATTCTAGCTCCCCTCCACTCAGCCCAATTCCAGTCCAAGCCCCCCATGAGCCTACTTCCAGTTCTAGCCCCTCCATGAGTCCATTTCAATTCAAGTCCCCACCACAGCCCATTTCCAATCTTAGCTCCCCACAACAGCCCATTTCCAGTCCTATCCTAGCTGCTCCATCAGCCCATTTTCAGTCCTAGCTCCCTTCCCTCACAGCCCATTTCCATTCCAAGCTCTCTCCCCATCAGCTATTTGCAGTTCAAGCCTCCCCTTCCACTCAGCCCATTTCCAGTCATAGCAACCCCCCAACCCATTACCAGTCCTAGCCCCCCATCCACCCACTTCCAGTCCTAACCCCCATCACCCCATTTTCAGTTTAAGCCCCCCTATAACCCATTACCAGTCCTAACCCCCCATCAGCCCACTTCCATTCTTAACCCCATCAGCCCATTTCCAGTCAGCCCCCCATAGCTCATTGCCAGTCCTAACCCCCCCATCAGCCCACAGCCCATTACCAGTCCTAACCACATCAGCCCACCTCAAGTCCTAACCCCTCCCCATCAGCCCATTTCCTGTCCTAGCCCCCCATAGCCCATTATCAGTCCTAACCCCCCCCATAGCTCATTAGCAGTCCTAACCCCCCATCACCTCATTTCCAGACAGCCCCCATCAGCCCACAGCCCATTACCAGTCCTAGCCCCCCCCATAGCCCATTATCAGTCCTAACCCCCCATAGCACATTACCAGTCTTAACCCCCCCCTTGCCAGTCTTAACCCCCCCTCTTGCCAGTCTTAACCCCCCCCTTGCCAGTCTTAACCCCCCCCCCCGCCCATTGCCAGTCTTAAAACCCCCCCCCCCCCCCCCGCCGCTTATGGCAAAATTTAAAAAAAAAAACTGGCTCTGGCTGCTGCCGCTACCACCGCGGCAGCGGCAGAATGGAGTGTCCCGCGGGGCCTCCTCTTCTCTCGTTAAGCCCCTCTGCAAAGGCTTTCAGATTCGCGAAGGGAGAAAGTCTCCCTCGCGTCTCTGTTAAGCCCGCAGGGGCTAATGGGAAATTTCCCATCAGCCCCTCGCGTCTAAAGGGGCAGATGGGAAATTTCCCATTAGCCCCTGCGGGCTTAACAGAGACGCGAGGGAGACTTTCTCCCTTCGCGAATCTGAAAGCCTTTGCAGAGGGGCTGAACGAGAAGAGGAGGCCCCGCGGGACACTCCATTCTGCCGCTGCCGCGGTGGTAGCGGCAGCGGCAGCAGCCAGAGCCAGTTTTTTTTTTTTTAAGTAATTAAAAAAACAAGCAGAATGTTCTTTGCGCGGGGCCCCCTGAAACGCGGGGCCCTGTGCAAAAAACATTCTTGCTCAATGGACGGGCCGGCCCTGCTGACATCAGGCTCACCGGTATGTAGTTTCCAGTATCACCCCTGGAACCCTTTTTAAAAATTGGTGTTACATTGGGCATTCTCCAATCTTCAGGTATTACAGATGATTTTAATGATAGTTCACAGATTACTAATAGCAGGTCTGCAATCTCATCTTTCAACATGCTTGGATGTATACCTTCCGGTCCAGTTGATTTGCTACTCTTCAGTTTATCAAACAGTTGTAATACATCGTCCCAGTATATTGATATTTCTTTCAATTCTTCCGCAGTATCACCTTTAAATACCACTTCAGTCATAGGTAACATCCCTACATCTTCCTCAGTAAAGACCAAAGCAAAGAATTCATTCAGTCTCTCCGCTACGGCCTTGTCCCCTCTTAGTGCCCCTTTTACCCCTGTATCATCTAATGGTCCAACTGACTCTCTCTTAGGTTTTTTGCTGTGAATGTACTTTAAAAAGTCTTTATTATGTGTTTTTGCTTCCATAGCAAGCTTCTTCTCAAATTTTCTCTTTGCCTGTGTTATCAATGCCTTGCCTCTTACTTGACAGTGCCTGTGCTGGTTCCATTTTTTCTCATTTGCCTCTTTTTTCCATTTCCTGAAAGATGCTTTTTTGGCAACAACAGCTTCCCTGACCTCCCCTTTAAACCATGCTGGCTGTTTTTTGTACTTCCTTCCACTTTTCTTAAAGCGTGGAATAAAGCTGGTCTGGACTTCCAACATAGTATTTTTAAACAACACCCAAACTTGATGTAAGTCTTTAACCTTTGCAAATGCTCTTTCCATCCTCTTTACCATTTTGGTGGCTCTTCTCTGTACCTTGTCTAATAACGCTATATCCTTTTTAAGATACGGCAACCAGAACTGCACACAATATTCAAGGTGCAGTTGCACCATGAAATGATACAGAGGCATTATAATATCCTTGATTTTATTCTCCGTTCCTTTCCTTATGGTTCCTAGCATTCTATTTGCTCTCTTGGCTGCCACTGCACACTGGGTGGAGGGTTTCAACATGTTACCCACGATGACGTCTAAATCATGAACTGTAGAATACTGTGCAAATGCCCCATCTTTGTATTTCAGCTAACAGCTTAGGCCATCTCGAGAGGTGGCATCTCCCCAAATAGCATTTTACACAAGGAATGTGCAGAAAGGAAAACAGATACCATTCTGACCAAAATAAAGAGACTCATTATTAAAGAGGTGAATCAATCAGTTAAAAGGAAAAGGTGGGAAATTGGCTGCGGAGTGTGAGGAAGTGTGCTGGACCCTGTCCATCGGCATTGTGTGTTGCCGACGCTGCTGTGCCCCTAATTACATCGGGCAGGCACATCTGGGGCAGCCTGTTCCTGGTGGGGTCATTCTGGCTATAAGCTTGTTGTGGGGGTTTTTCTCCGCAACCGCGGGGCGTGTTCTGAAGGGGCATGTCTAAAGGGGCAGGCCCTGCCCTTTTGGCACCCCTTCGGCATCACAGCAGCGTCTTAGCGACTATACTATCAGGGATGTTTGCGGGTCATCAGTTTGCTTGATAACTGTGCTTTAATTTGCTCTGTTTGACTGTTTGATTAGTTGTTTCTATTATGGGCAAAAGGAAGGCTAAAGTGAATAGCAAACCTCAGGGTGCCGATACCAGAGTTTCAAAACCGGTCGGCCCCCTGGACAAACATTTTGCTCCCCTGCCATTGGTGCAGTCCTCTCCCGAGGGAGCTTCTTTAAGCTCCGGTGGGAGATCTCCTCCCCCTTGCCCTGTCTCTGGGTTATCAATTAATTCTAAGGTGTCCCCAGAGTCCGAAAAGAAAATTAAAGTTGTGGTTAATTTGCCTACTCCAGTCCAGTTTGTAGCTCTTGGAAGCTCTTCTGAGCTTCCGGTTCTATTCCCAGGTGCTGAAGTTACCTTGAAGGATGTTTGGGGGGCTTTACAGTATATTGATACTAAAGTATCCTCAACATTAAGTTCTTTGTGTACTTTCTCTCAGGAAGCTGCTGTTTCCTTGCAGCAACTTGATGAGAAAGTTTCCTCGATGAATATAGCTTTTACTAAATTAGAATCGCAAGTACGTCCACTTCATACAAATAATGTTGCTGGGATTAAAGATTCATTAATATTGCATTCTAAGATGGAAGCGCTTGAAAATTCTCTGCGTGTGTGTAATTTGCGTTTTTTTAATTTTCCTCAATCTTCCCTTTTATCACCTAAGATTCTCTTGGTTAAATATCTGAAAGAGATTTTAGCTATACTAGACCTTATTGATGTTTCACAAATTTACTATATTCCCTCAGGCTCAAAAAAAGATTAACTCTGCTGAGGGTGGGCTGGATGGGGTAATTCCTTCTATGACTAATTTAACCGCCTTTTTGGAGGATTCTCTAGATATTATTAATTTACGTTCCACTTTACTGGTCACTTTTCCATCAGTAGTGATTAAGCAGCGTATTCTAAAGGCTTTCTTTAAGGCTAAGTTCGCCAAGTTTTGTGGGCAGTTAATGTTTTTCCCGATGTGTCTCATGACACCCAACTATGTCGGAGGCAATTTTTATCTCTAAAGCCTCAGGTCCTAGCTTTGGGAGCCACCTTTTTCTATTATTTCCTTGTAAATGCATCATCAATTATGATGGAGCTTCTTATGTTTTTGTTGATGTTACCCATTTGGAAAACATTTTGCTTGACAGAGAGAGTTTAGTTAGGGAGGGCAATATTTGATTGTAATTGCCTCCAATTTGTGGGCTTATTGCCTTGTTTTCCATTTGATTTGTTATATTCCTTTTTCAGTATCGTAGCCGGATTCTCATGATGTGGACTTTATCATTGCTTTTTGTTCTTTTATATATATTTTGGGAGTTTGCTTATAATTGTATTATGAGATTGTCCTTGTATTATATTTGGTTATTGTATTTGACTAAAATTCATTTTAAAAAAAGGAAAAGGTATTAAAATAAAACCCCTACCATGTTCTTTTTGACTCAGCTCTTTCTTTTCATGTTTAGTTCAGGGGTTTCATGTATAATATGAAATTTGCTTACCTTTGCGACCCCATCTTAGAACACTTGAATGGCCTTTACATCTCAGCACACTTGCATTCTCCCTGTTGGCTGATTTTTTACCATCAGTTCCATTTAGCTGAAGGGTTCAGCTGTTTTCTCCTTTCAACACACCTTCTTCCCTATTTTGGTCATGGCAGTGTATGTTTTGCCTATTTAAAACGTGAAGGAACACTTTCTCCCCCTGTTCACACCTTTTTGCAGAATTCAGACTATTTTGGGAAACTCTGCCTCTCGAGACTGGAGAGAGTGCTAGCCAAACATGCATCAGGTAGAGTAGCCGAAATTTTAAGAAAATGTCAGTTTTTTGTATCTTTTAATTTCATAAGTATTGTTCTGGTTTTTTTTTTGCTTGTCATATACTGCAACCTGCACACAGTTCATATGTCAGTGATGTTTATACGTCATCTTATAGCTATTGTTCCTTTTATTTCCTAGGTAATTTCAATGCTAGGAGGGTAATGTTATAAGTGGGTGCATAGGTTAAGTGAGTTGTAGGAAGCTATTGTATAAAGACAGTAGGTGCCTGTAAATCCCGCACATCTAGCTACTATATTGCAGGTACGGATATTGTGCCTTCTCGACAGCAGGTGTCAATGCCCACACTCAAGTACATGAGAAAACTGAGGCATTTCATAGTCTCCACTGAGACGGCACCCCTGTCAGCGCCTCAGAAAGAGTATGCACCTGTTTGCCATCATACATCATACTGCGCCTGACACAATTTTAGGGTCATTTTATGCATATCACCACCAATGTGCTTAAAGGACTTTATAAAATGACTCCTATAGTCCTGATTCATTAAGATGCATTTTTTCATTCTGTGTATATAGCAATAACCCGATGAGACAGGCCCTAGGATATTTTTCTTGTAGCTCATTAAAACAGTGCTTCGCAATATTTTTTAGTTTTTTGTCCAACTTTCAATTTTTCTTAATCCTTACAGCATACCCAGTTTAGCATAATCCTTACCCTCATGACCGCCTCGACCCCTGCAAGTCCTCCATCCTTCCTTTCATTCCGTCCCCCTATTATCCTTTTCCGCAACTTCCCCATCCCTGTATGTTCATCTCACCCCTCCTTCCCATAATTCTTTCCCTCCAACCCACCTTCAAGGTCCCATTTCCTGATCATTTCTACTCGTATGTTCCTTCTTTCATCTCCCTTCACCCTCCTTGAAATCCTCTCCCTCTTTCCCTCTCTATACTAAAATGGAGCGTGTGGACAGGTGAGAAGGCAGAAAAAAACAAATGTTCTGGGCTTAATTCTAACTGCCAAGTTCTACTCTACAACAGAGGTTCTCATCCCAGTCTTTGGGACACACCTAGTCAGTTGGGGTTTCTGGCTAACCACAATGAATATGCATGAGAAAGATTTGCATGCAGTTTCCATTGTATGCAGCTCTCTCTCATGCATATTCAGTGGTTATCCTAAAAATATGACTGGCTCGGTGTGTTCGAGGACTGAGTTGAGAGCCCTTGCTCTACAAGTATAATGTTCCTCAGATTGAAAGGGCGCAAAAGGGGTTGTGGAATGTTTGAATTTTAAAAAAGTCTTCAAGGGCTTCTGCCCAGGAGGGAAGAGTTAGGATGGCTATTTTAGTTGGTGATTCAATCATTAGGCATGTAGATGGCTGGGTGGCTGGTGGGTGAGAATCACTTAGTTACCTGCTTGCCTGGTGCGAAGACGGTGGATTTATTGCATCACTTACAGTAAATAGTGCTGGGGAGGTGCTAGATGTCTTGGTACATGTGGGGAAGTGTGAGAGGGAGGTTCTGGAAGCCAAATTTAAATAGAAAATTGAAATCAAGAACTTTCAAAGTAGCATTCAAGGAAACGCTTTCTCTTCCACACACAAGACCCAAGAGGAAGGCAGAGCTCCGGTGACGCGATGAGTGCAAGAGATGATGGTGAAGGGAGGAAGGATTTAGATTTGTTAAGAAGTGGACGCCATTCTGGGGAAGGGGGAGAGTACTCCAAAAGGAGGGACTCTATCTTAATAAAGAAGGAAACAGGCTGCTGGCACTAATGTTTAAAAAGGAGGTGGAGCAGCTTCAGAGAAGAACCTGGGAAAAGCCTACAGCTACCCAAGACTAGTTCACAGAAAGATATCTTTGAAGGATACAAGAAGGTTTGGACATCATGATAGAGAGAATGCAATAAAAGCATAAATAGCCCAAGTGAATTTCAATAAAGAATAGACAGAGTTAAAGGACTGTAAATTATCCTGTTCAAATGTGAAATAAGTAGTAGATACAAACAAAAAACATACTTTGAAATGTCTGTATAGAAACGGTGTTGTTAAGTGCCATTGAGTCGACGCAATCCTGTGGATAGTTGTCCCAATCCACTGGGGTTCTGTTAGATGCTTAAAAAAAGAAGATGGAAGACTAAGCATATATAATACTGAATAAAGATGAGGATTTAATTGTTATTTTAGAGACCCGGTGGAAGGAAGGTAACAGAGAAACATGACAGCAGAAAAAGACCACATGGCTTACCATATCACCCACTACAACAGTGCCCTTTTTTCCTTTAGAGATCCTCTGTGTTTGTCCCATGCTTTTTTAAATTTACTGTCCGCATCTCTACCACCTCCACTGGGAGACTATTCCACGCATCTACCACTCTTTCCGTAAATAAATATTTCTGCATATTACTCCCGAGTCTATCCCCTTTCGCCCTCATCCTATGTCCCGTCGTAGGACAGCTTGCTTTCAATCGAAAGAGGCACTCCTCCTGTGCATTTATGCCATGGAGTATTTAAACGTCTCAATCATATCACTTCTGTCCCTCTAAAGTATACATATTAAGGTTCTTACGTCTGTCCTCATATGCTTTATAACAAAGACCATTAACCATTATAGTAGCCACCCTCTGCTTCGACGCCATCCTGTTTATATCCTTTTAAAGGTGTGGTCTCCAGAATTGCACACAATACTCCAAATGAGGTTGCACCAAAGACTTATATAGAGGCACTATCAGCTCCTTTCTTCTGCTGGCCATTCCTCTCCCTCTGCACCCAAGCAGGGGCGGCCCAAGAGGGGTGCGGGGCCATGTGCGGAGATTAATTGTGGGGCCTCATTTGCATAAGGAGTCTCATTTGCATAAATATTTGCATAACAACAACATGCACTATTAGTAAACATGCCTCTTAATGAATGTCTGGATAAAGAACGACTACCAGATTTCTACATTACTATATTGCAGTGACAACCGCCAGGCCCATTAGGAAGTACTATAAACACTGACCATTTAGAATCCATAGCAAATCCACCCTATCATAACAGCGCTATCAGGAATCACAAAGCACCAAACCCTACCTATCAAAAGGCAACACTGCAGATATTAAACCAATACATCTTAGAGAATACCAATACATCTCACTGGGGGGAAAGATAACAAGTGGGACTGTCAAATAGAAACTACATGAACAGAATACCTCAGCTCGGTTACAAAGAACATAGACCATCACAACACCAAGAACAAGGGATCACAATTTAGAAATAGGAAGATAATAAACTGGGAACCCCAAAAACCAAACATGAAATGTACAACACTGGAGAAATAAAACTATAAAGTAATTTCCTCTTGCACTAAACAAAAACGCAAAGATGTTAGCAATACACACTTCCCAGACCAGACATATTCCAGTTAATAAATTCAAAATAAAAAGTATTTTTCTACCTTCTGTTTGGGCATTTTATTTTTCAGTTGCAATTGCTCCAGTCACTTTCTTCTGGTTTCTTTGTATCTTCTGCGAGCTATCCATTTGTCCTTTCTTTTCTTTTAGATTTTTTCCATTCTCTCCCTATATCTGCTTTAACATACTGATCATTTCCCTTTTGCTCTTTCCCCCGTTTCTTTCCTTATTCCTTTATCATCCACTCAAATTTCACCCTACCATTCTCAATCCCCTCTTACTCTCCCAATACCCAGCCCATCGCAGACTTTTCTTCCGCACAAAATATATTTTCCCCTCTTCATTCTCATTCCCCATCCCCATCCCTTCTAGTCCTCCCCCAAAATCAGCTCCCTTATAGTTCTAGACCCAACCAGCATCCGCACCCTTCGAGTCCCATTCTCCCATGCCCCCACATCAGCCCATTTCCAGTCCTATTCTTGCCCATCACCTATTTGCAGTCCAAGCTCCCCCCATCAGCCCATTTCCAGTCCTAACACCCTCGTCAGCCCATTTCCAGTCCTATTCCAGCCCCTTCCATCAGCCAATTTCCACTCCAAGCTCCCCCATCAGCCAATTTCCAATCTTAGCCCCCTCGTCAGCCCACTTCCAGTCCTATTCTAGCCCCCATCAGCCCATTTCCAGTCCTATTTCAGCTCATCAGCCCATTTCCAGTGCTAGCCCCCCCCCAATCACAGTCCATTTCCAGTCCCATCACAGCCTCTTTCCAGTCTTAGCCCCCCCATCACAGCCCATTTCCAGTCCTAGCCCCCCCATCACAGCATTGCCTTTAACCTTTCCCAGCAATCGTGGCTTCACACAAGCAGCCGCCAGCATGAAGGAAAAGGATCTTCATGCTGGCGGTTGTACAGAGGGAGCTGGGGTCTCGCACAGGCTTCCCCGGCTCCCTCTGAAGCCGTTCAGTGTACCATAATGGTGTTCGTGCGGGGCCCTGTGCGAACAACATTATCGCACAATGGATGGGCCGGCCCTGCACCCAAGCATCCTTCTAGCTTTTGCTATCACCTTTTCTACATGTTTAGCTACTTTGAGATCGTCTGACACAATCAAGCCTAAGTCCTGTTCTTCTTTTGTGGACAGAAGTATGTCACCCCCTATACTGTACCATTCCCTTGGATAGTTGTAACCCAAATGCATGACCCTACCTTTTTTAGCATTAAATCTCAGCTGCCAAATTCTAGACCATTCTTCAAGCTTAGCTAGATCCCTCCTCATGTAATCTATTACTTCCTGGGTGTCTAATCTATTCCAGATTTTGGTATCATCTGCAACGAAGCAAACTTTACCCGACAGCCCTTCTGCAATATCACTAACAAAGATGTTAAAAAGAATTGGACCAAGGAAAGAGCCCTACAGTACTCCACTGGTAACTGTCTCCTCAGAGTGAACTCCATTTACGTATACCCTTTGACGTCTCCCACTCAACCAATTTCTAACCCAAGTAGTAATTTTAGGGTCCATCCCAGGTTTCTTAGTTTGTTTATAAGTCACATATGCAGAACAGTGTCAAAGGCTTTACTTAAATCTAAATGCAACACATCTAGGGTTCTCCCTCAGTCCAACTCCCTGGTCACCCAGTCAAAGAAATCAATCAGATTTTTCTGACAAGACCCGCCTCTGGTGAATCCATGGTGCCTCAGATCCTGCAATCCATTGGATTCCAGAAACTTCACTATTTCTCTTTCAGCAGCGTTTCCAATAATTTACTCACCACCAAGGTTAAACTAACCAGCCTGTAGTTTTCAACCATAGCCTTACTTCCACTTTCGTAAAAGGGACCACTTTTGCCTCTCTCCAATCCTCTGGCACTACTCCCAGCTCCAAAGAGGCATCAAAAAGGTCAGTCAGTGGAACTGCTAGAACATCCCCAAGTTCCTTCAGTATTCTTGGATGTAACCCATCTGGTCCCATTGCTCTGCCCACTTTTAGTTTAAGTAGTTCCTCACAAACACAGTCCTCTGAAAATCGTTTGAGATGCCCCTCACTTTTGTTCCTGTTTCTGGGTGTTTTCTGTGGTCCTGCTCCTGGCCCTTGTCAGACGGCTGCCTAGGGTGAGAGCTTACACAATCTTGACGATGCATATATTCATATGATTCTTGCAAGGTATTGTGGGTAATGTAGTTCATTCACTCCCAAACACAGCTGAAGACAATAATTGAGTTGTGAAACCAGTGGTAAGGCCAATAAAATACTTCTTTTATTGATGGGGTTTAATTCACCCAGCACAAATATGCTTGGTAGCAATATAAATGAGGTTACTTGCTTGCAGTGTTTAAATGGATAACATAAAGTCACAAAGCAAATCAGAAAACAACCTTCAACTTGTCAGGCAATTAGCTAATGTTTTCTTAGCAAATAATTACCAAATAAAGAGGCACAAAGAAATGAATAAACTTTGCTTGTTAGGTTAACTTCTGCTTATTTTCCACGCAGATCCCAGCAGTGATTCTCCCTTGCTCAAACACACAATCAGGTGCAGCTTTAATTACTATCATTTGACCAGCTGAAACCCTTTAGCTGGCTGGCTGCTACTGTGTGAACCCAAATCCTGCTTTAAGAGCTGATTGCAGTGGAAATAAAGAACAAAGTTAGGTTTCTTTGTGATGGCTGAGGTGTTTGCTCACAGAAAGCTAGCAATAGCATTTAGATAGAGAACAGTCCATGTAATGAATAGTTTCATCTGCTGTATCTCCCCCTTCATCAATCAGCATAGGGTCACTATCATACATTGGCACAGACGAGTCTTTCCATAAGGCACTATCATGAGAATGCTTATTCCCTTGCTGCCATTCACTATTATAGATAGGGTCTGGATCAGTGTTCATATCTGAGCCTCTCCTGCTATCATAATTCCTCTCTGTATATCCTGGCCAGTATGTAATCCAGTTCTGATGTCCAGCCTTCCAATCTTGATCCCTGGACACTGGATCTTCCCTCACATACCTTTTGTCATAGGTCTGAAAGTCCTTTCCACGTGCAGTCTTCTTTCTTCTAGGTAGCCACTGGTGATTCCTATCTCTGCCATTCCATTCCTCTGGCTGACTCCAGTCCAATGGTCTCTGCTGGCACTTGGAATACCTCCCAGTATGGGTACTGCCTTGGACTCTCCCAGACCATCCAATGGGCTTTCTTCTCTTCCTTCCAGAGAGTTTCCTTCTTTCTCTATCCGCTTGGCTTGGCTTCTGTTTCTCCAGGTGATGCTTAAACTGTAGCTGGGCTGGAGCTTGTAGCCGTTGCTGAAGCTCTCCCTGAAGCTCTTTCTGTAGCTGTTATCTGAAGAATAAGCTCTATTCTTATTCTGTCCTAATGTGTGCTCCTCCCTAACACAGCACAGCTGTGTTGAATCAGGCCCTGCCCTTTGAGATGAGTGCTTAGGGATTACCTCATAGCTCTCTTGATTGCACACACGTTCTCTCACTTCAGCCCCTCTCATGGCTGCTGGAAACCTGGTGCATTCTGGGACTGGTAGTCTTTTATGTGAAAACTCTGTTTTCTTACTTCTACCAAAACTGACAGGTTGCTTGTTCAGAGTCACATCATCTTTTCTATAGCTCCTACCTGAGCTATGATAAGCTTCCTTATCACACCCTTCATCTGTGAACACAGAACAGAAATATTTGTTAAGCAATTCTGCTTTATCCTCATTAGCTTCTACGTATTCCTCCCCTTCACCCTTGAGTGAGAAGATGGGGAACTATTTTCGATCTAGTCCTTAGTGGAATGTAGGACTTGTTGTGAGAGATAGTGATGTTAGTGCTATTTGGCAATAGTGAATATAACATGATTCCTCCCCTTCACCCTTGAGTCTGACAATACCACTTTTGCCCTTCCTCTTTTCACTAACATATCTGAAAAATATCTTGTATCCCCATTTTATTGCATTGGCTATTTCCTCCTCTTTTTGAATCTTTCCTTTCCTGGCTACTTTGCTAGCTTCTCTAAGTTTTTTCCAAATATAGATGCCGTCTTCCTCTCTCTGTGATCTCTTGTATTTCATGAAGGCCTCCTTCTTTTTCGTCACCTTTTCAGCTACTTCTTTCGAAAACCATAGCGGTCTCCTTTTACTTTTACCTTTTACCTTTATTTACCATTTTAACAAAAAGGTTGGTTGCTCTTAAAATATCCCCTTTCAGTTTTGCCCACTGTTTTTTTACATCCCCCAGTTGTTCCCATCCCGCTAACGACTCCCTGAGGTATTGGCCCATCTTGGCAAAGTTAGTTTTCCTAAAGTCTAAGATCCTGGCTTTTGAATGGATTCTATCAGCCCTAGTACTAATACTGAACCACACCATCTGGTGATCACTGGATGCAAAATGATCTCCCACTATGACATCAGAAACACTTTCACCATTGGTAAGCACCAAGTCCAGTATGTCCCTTTCACGTGTGTGGTCTGTTACCAATTGCCTGAACAGTTCTCCCTGTAGAGAATCCAGGAGCATCTTACTTCTAGATGATACTGCAGCAGGAATGTGTCAATTAACATCTGGCATATTGAAATCTCCTATCAGCAGCACTTCCCCATTCCTAGCAATGCTGCGTATGTCTTCAATTAATTCTCTATCCTCCTCGTCCTCTTGTGAGGGAGGTCTGTATATTACACCAATCCAAATAGATTTCCCTTTACCTCTTTCTAGTTAAGCTACAGTGGCTCCTCTCTCCTTTTTAAGCTCTGTAATTCCAAAGCTTTAATATTATTATTTTACATATAGTGCCACTCCTCCTCTCCTTCTTCCTACCCTGTCCTTTCTGAATATAGTTATATATATACCTTTTCTGGTATAGTTATATCCCAATCATGGTTTTCTGTGAACCACGTTTCTGTAACTGCCACTAAATCCAAGTCAGCCACTCCCATTAAAGCTTCAACATCTGGGATCTTATTTCCCATGCTACAGGCATTTATACATACCACTTTCCATATGTTGCCCCTTTTACCCATTTCCATAAAGATATTTAATGTTTCACTTACCTGGGGGCTTTCTTCACCCATCCCCAACGAATCTAGTTTAAAGCCCTCTTCAGTAGATTAGCCAGTCTGCTACTGAAGACACGTCGACCTTTCTTGGACAGATGGACACCATCTCTGCTCTGCAACCCTTGGAACAGCATCCCATAGTCTAGGAAACCAAAACGCTCTCGATGACACCATCCACGTAGCCATGCATTCATCTCCAGATTGTGCGCTTCTCTGCCTTGGCATTTACCCTCAACAGGGAGGATTGAAGAGAACACCACCTGTGCACCTATCTGCATCACCTCTGTCCCAAAGCCATGAAGTCACTTTTGATATGCTCAGAGGGATACCTGGCAGTATCATTTGTGTCGACATGGGTAATATTGGGTAATAGTCAGTGGACTTGATGAGTCTCGGCAAACTCTCCGTAACATCTCAGATTTTGGCACCCAGCAGACAGCATATCTCTCTGGACATCTTATTTCTGATGCTACGGGCATTTATACACACTGCTTTCCAGATGTTGTCCCTATTACCAATTTCTACAGATGTATTTAATGTCTCACCAATGTTCCCTCTAATTTTCTGTAGGCTGTGTGCGCATAAAATATCAGCTGTGCAGCTTTTGAAGGAAGGTTCAATTTTTGTGCACCACATAATGATACTCGGAGTTATATACTTTAAAATTTGACTCCACGTCAGAATACAGTATGTACACCACATTGATTTTAATCAAATTAAATGAAAATAGACGATTACTAAATGAAGTGGAAAATTTCTAGTAATTACAATCACAACTTTTAAATTTTAAGACGTCTATGTTGTTTTCTATCAGAATCTGAACCGTAATTTTTGTGCGCTCTTTTGTAAAGTATGTGCGCTCGCTCGGTGAGGTGTGTGTGCGCGCACATGCGCACAGCTTAGAGGGAACAGTGTATCTCACTTACCTGGGGGTTTTCTTTACTTACCTGGGGACTCTCTTCACCCATCCCCAATGAATCTAGTTTAAAGCCCTCTTTAGTAGGTTAGTGAGTCTGCTGCTCAAGACACTTTGACTCTTGGCAATATTAAAAAGTCATGGGATAGGAAGGATTGTACTATTTTGGATCAGGAATTTTCACAATGGAGAAAGGTGAATAGTGGAGTACCCCAGGGATCTGCACAGAAATGATAGTTCACAGGCCCGCTGATTTTTAACTTATTGATAAATGACCTGGAAACGGGAATATTGAGTGGGGTGATCAAATTTGCAGATGACACAAAATTATTCAGTTATTAAAGAGGATTGTGAAAAATTGCAAGAGGACCTTGATAAATGTGAACAAAGGCAAAGTTAATGCACCTAGGAAAGAATAATCCAAACTACGGTTACACAGTGAAAGGTTCCATATTAAGAACTACCACCGAGGAAAAGGACTTGCGCATTATCATGGATAATATGTTGAAACCCTCAGACCAGTATGCAGTGGTGGCCAAGAAAGCAAAAGGAATGCTAGGAATCATAAGGAAAGGGAGAATAAAACAAAGGATATTATAATGCCTCTGTATCTGTCAGACCGCACCTTGAATATTGTATGCAGTTCTGGTCTTTATCTTTATTTCAGTGCTTGATATATCGCCCAAGCAAACCATCTTGAAAAGGATCTAGCAGATTTAGAAAACATACAGAGAAGAGCCTCCAAAATGGTAAAGGGGATGGAAGGATACCTCTATGAGGAAAGGATTAAAAGGTTAGGGCTTTTCAACTTTGCAAAAAGTTGGTTGAAGGGAGATATGATAGACGTCTATAAGTTAATGAATGGAGTGGGATGAGTAAACACAGATTAGTTGTTTATCAAAAAGTAGGAAGACTAGGGGACACACAATGAAGCTACAATGTAACTCATTTAAGACTAATAAGAGAAAATATCTTTTCACTCAATTTGTAATCAAACTCTGGAATTCGTTAGCAGAGGATATGGTAAAAGCTCTTAGTGTAACTGGGTTTAAAAAAGTTTTGGACAAGTTCCTGGAGGAAAAGTCCACAAACCATTATTAAGGAGGAACAGGGAAATGTATTGATTAGCCCAGGACAGTGGAATCTGTGTACCTTTTTTGGAACCTGACAGTTACAGTTGTGGTCAACATTACTGGCACCCTTGCCTGTTAGGAATGTTGTGTACAATATATTGAGAAATAATTGGAAATATTCTAACTGTATGTCATCATTATATTTTAATAGTATGTTCAAAGGTATACAACAAATAATATGTCTGTGCAACTTAGATGAGAAAAAAACAGACTATGACCTAGACAGGATTAGTGGCACCCTTCATTAAAATTTGGTAGCACAACCCTTGGCAGTGATGACAGCTTCCAAATGTTTCTTGCAGACATCTATAAGTTTTATACATCTATCTGCTGGTAGTTTATCCCACTCTTCAATTGCAATTTGTTCAATCTCATGAATGTTTCCAGGATTCCTTTTTAGCAATGGCAAATTTCAGATTTTTCTCCATTGGACTGAGTTCAGGACTCATTGCTAGCCAGTTTAAAACAGTCCATGGTTTCCTTTCTAATCATTATTTTTTACTTTTGGATGTATGTTTTGAGTCATTGTCCTGCTGGAGGACCCATGACCTTCGAACCAGACCTACTGTAGCTTTCTGACACTAGGTAGCACATTTTGCTCCAAAAGACCTTGGTAGTCTCTCACTTCATTATTCATTTAATATGTTCCAGGCCTCCAATTCCTGAGCAGCAAAACAGCCCCACAATGTTATGAATTCTCCACCATATTTAACTGTAGGAAGGGTGGTTTTTTTTCCTTATAAGTTTATTTCTTTGCCTGTAAAGTTATTGTTGGCCTGCATTGCCAAAGAGCTCAAGTTTGGTTTCATCTGTCCACAGAACATTTTCCCAGAAAGATTGTGGTGTCCAAGATGGGTTTTGGCAAAGATCAGGCATGCCTTTTTTTGTCTGTTTTTTAGTAGTAAGGTCCATCTTGGCTTTTGCCCTTTAAGTCCTTTTTTGTTTAGTGCACGGCATATGGTTCGGGTTGAAACCACCACTCTAGATTGCTTCAGGTCAGCCTTAAGCTCTTTGGATATTGCACGTGCTGTTTTTCCAACAGTTCACACTAACCTTTGAAGACTTCTTGGATTAAGTTTCCTCTTCCCATCATGTCCTGGGACGTTCTTGACCATTCCATGAGCAGAAAACATCCTAATAAGATATTGAACTGTAGACACTGGAATCCAAAGGTCTTTGGAGATGGCTTTGTGCCCTATTTGACGTTTGGTGATAATGGCTTTTCTGATGGTCTCAGGTAGCTCTCGTCTTCATCATTGTGAAAATGGAACATGGAGTAAAAGTGGCCATTTTATTTATTTATTTAACATTTCTTATATACCGCGCTCTTTGTCATCAGTGCGGTTTACATTGAAACAATATAACACTTTTAAACATTAAAGCCATCATTTATTGGTTGATTCGAGTCATTTGAATACTGACAAATGATCACAGATGCGTCTGATATTACCATGATGGGAAATTGGTTCTTCTGTTCAAACAGATTTGGATTGTTTATAAGGATGTTAGTAATCATGCCCTGGCAATGTCCCAGTTTCTATCCTTTTTCCTTTTTAATTGTTCTTGCTTTTGTTTTATTTTACTCCTTTCCCCTAACATACAAATGTAGAAGTTAACCTCACAGTTCTCCAAGTTCTTACTCCAGCTTTTGTGTAACTGTTTGTTACTAGTGCTTTGTAAACTGCTTTGATGCTGCGATAAAGCGGTATATAAAAATAGCTAAATGTATAAATAAATGTGATTTTTTTATGTGTCAGATATATGTGCATATATAGTCCAAAGCCATTTCACAGGCCACTTTTTTTTAGGAGATATTGGACATTAAGAGGTTGAACTTCAAGGGTGCCAATAATGTTGGCCACAACTGTACTTGCATCCTGGATTGGCCACTGTTGGAAACAGGATACTGGGCTTGATGAACCTTGGTCTGATCCAGTATGGCATGTCTTGTGTTCTTATCAGGTATAATATCAATAAGTGAGTTTCAAAATTAAGCCCTCTTGACATCTCTTAACAGCCACGCATATTTATACAAATAAATGAAAACTAACATTTAGAGCATATACTCTATCTCTGCCACACAAAGGACAACACTAACACGAACATACAGATAAAACCTACACACATATACATAATTCACAAACTCATAAGCAACACACACGTACCTACACACATATACATAATTCACAAACTCATAAGCAACACACACGTACCTACACACATATACATAATTCACAAACTCATAAGCAACACACGCGTACCTACACACATGCACATACACAAATATACCCTCCCACCCAAAAAATACAGCCAGCACGCACGCACACACACACATATATATATATATAGTGGGGTTTTAAAGAATTGCATAGCCATGCTCTACTCGCTCATTGTACTTGTTAATTTCCTCAGGAGTCTCTCTTGAGGGATTTTGTCAAAAATAAAGGGCTTTAGTGATCTTATAAGAAAAGTAAGGCATACTATTTACTTTGTTACTTTTAAACAGCAATAATTTGCATAACACAGACTATAACAATTAGTTTCTAGATTTAAAAGCAGAAATCTCGAACCAGGGAAGCTTAACATTATAATGCTGAGCTTGAATCTTTTTGAAGTCTTTGTATTACATCCACATGGTCCTTGATTTGATATCATTTATTTATTGTAACTTTCTATACCGCATTTTTCTGGTGGATCTAAAGCGGTTTACAGCGAACATGGCAGGAGGCAGTCCCTTTGCCAGAATATGAAACGTGCACATCAGTCCTGTGCAGCTTCCCCCAAGGGCGAGACCAGGATGTTATATACAGAACGCATTCTAGATCAGTTCTGCAATACCCAGACTTGTTCTCTAAAATCGCTTCTGGTGAAGACAGAAACTGCAATGTGACATAAAGCTCATCTCAGACACAACAGCAGATAAAGGTTGAAATGGCCCATCCGGTCTGCCTGGAAAGATGGTTAGGGTTGTAACTGCTGCTCAGAGAGTTTACCCCCATGATTTCATTCATAACATTCTCACATTTGAAAAGTCTCTGCCGATTTCTCAGTTCTCTCCAGGTCAACAGGATTTGAACCAGAGATCCTAGAGAGAGAGAAGCTGCAGAACAGCTATGAATAGGAAAAGGATATTTTTTTCTTTGGATTAAGAAAGATGATACGCACATGGGCTCTACTGAGGAGCCTTGCAGGGGTTGATGTTAGCTGATATTAAAATACTGCTGTATAGTGATGTATGTTCCAAGAAGCATCGTTGTAAAGGGCTGATATACTAGAATGCAGAAACTTCTAGAAATGGGGCTTTGTACACTAAAAGTTAGGAACCTCCAAAACCTTCTGGATTTTTGCATATTTTAGAACACAAACCCCCCCTTTTACATAAGCTTTTGCCGATATTCCCTTCACAATAGTGTGCTACACAGGAAAATTTATTTAAATGACAAATTAACGAGGTGCCGTGATACAAAAGCGTGAATTTCATGAAAACCAATGCCCCAAAACATCTTTGCGCACTGGTTTTTACAGTAAAAGATAACTACACCTTTTTTATTTTTTGGTTCATAAGCAGCAAAATCTCACACATAAAAAGGCAATTAACCCAAGGGAAATTTGTGCAGAGCAATAATTGAATATGTGATAAAAAAATGAGTAGACGTGACCTTTTATGTTATACAGCATTCTTGTATAGACAACCTCGGATTGCCCACAGATTCCCACAGTTCTTCTAGGAGAAACCACACAATTAGGTTGTTGCCACATAATTGTCAAGTAGTCACACAATCACCAAAGATGAAGCTCCCCTGACCTGTAATTACATTCTCTGAAAGGAGTTGCAAAGTGCCTGCAGGTTTAATTCAAAAGGCCTCCCTATCTCAGCCTAGAATACAGCTGCATGCTGACTTGCTATTGGAGACTGTCAAATCAAGATAATCAACAGTCAGTTGAGTTACTAGAGCAAGGCACCAAAGAAGTAGGGCTGGCATTAGACAGTGGCAAACAGGGCAATTGCCCTGGGACCCCATGGTACAGGGGGCCCCCAGCCTTCCTCAAACAGAAGGAGGAAAAGCTTGAAGGTGGGCTTTGGACCCTCTCTCCAGTTTCTGCCTTGGGCCCCTGCATGTCTAACTCAATCCCCGCAGAGAAGGCTGATAGCATTTTATAACAGCCCCTGCCAAGGTCATAGAGCTTATAAAATATGCCTCCCTCTGAAACACAGATAAAAGGAGAGACAACAAAAAGAAAATACTTTGGGCTAACTTAATACATTCTTGGGCTAGCTTTCGAAGGCTTAAACCTTCTTCTTTACATCAGGACAGTATGAGGAACACATGACAAAGGTTTTATCCTTTGAAACCTGGTCCAAGAATGTATTAAGTTAGTCCACTACAAAGGTATCATCTTATAACAACCATTAAAGTGGACTAACAGGCAATCACACCACTTTATCTGAGACAGAAAATGACAGCAAATAAAGACCCTCCGGCTTATGCAGTTTGCTGTTCTTAACAGCAAATAGAATTGGATTGAGCTCATGCCTTTTCTCAGAGGGTCAAGGTGAGTTACATTCAGGTACTGTGGGCATTTTTCCTGTTCCCAGAGGGCTGGCAATCTAACAGGTTGATGCAGAAAGCTGGTGCTGAAATCACATGCACACAACTTGTAGCACGCAAATACCACAAATGCTATACGCTGATATGCAGCAACGGATGCACATGCAAATAAGGTATGCACAAAACCTCAGCATAAAGTGAGGGGGGTTAGACGCATGCGCAGATGGCAGACATGCTACCAGCAGTGCCACATGCATGTACATAGCTCTCACGTGCTAACGGCAGCACAGCGATGTGCGTAGGGGATGGCATTGCATGGCGCAGGTCAGTTTGCAAAAATGTTTAAAAATGCAAAGCACTACCACAGTACCAGAAAGGGAGGAACTGTGAATGCAAGGGGGGTATTTAAGGGATATTTGCAGGCCATTACTCTGTTGTCATTTGCTTGGTGCTACTTGTTCTTTTTCTGTGCATTATTTTTTATCTGTTGTCTTCTGTGCTTCTCTGTGTTGTATAGGTTGTCGTGTTTTTGATCATTTTTGTATTGTATTCTACTGTATTATTAGTTTGTGTTAGGGTAGAGATAGAGCACGATGATTATTCAGGTTCAGACAGTGAAACAGAACCAGGACCGTCACAAGGGTTCTGTCACCCTAGGCAGAAGCCCCAGCCGTGCCACACCTCCCCCAAGCTGTGACATCACTCCCCCCCCCTCCCCCCCCATGCTGGACATGCTACCGCCGATTCCAACGGCAAGGTCGAGGAGGGGCGTGACTCAGCTCGGTGGCAGGTCATGGTTCAGAAGCAGCAGGCCATGTGTGCCAAAGCACATGGCCTGCCGCTGAGCCTAGCCACTCCCCCATTGCCAGAATCAGTGGCAGCGGGGGATGGCTCAGCACGGGGAAGAAGGGCAGAGCATCTCGGCACACGGAGGGGGGGTGGCAGGCCATGCATGTCAAAGCACATGGCCTGCCACCCACAGCTATCCTAGGCAGCTACCTAGCCCACCTAGTGGACAGGCCGGCCTAGGCAGAACAGACTGGCAGCCAGCTAAAGTGCATCCATTCAGTGCGCTTTTCCGAGGAGAAGGACCTATTCTTCTTCCGTGTGTCTGCTGATTTTCAAAATCTGCGTGTGGCAAAGATTTCAGCAGAGCAAAAGGCTAACTTTTGGCGGAAAGTAGCTGTAGAGGTGAGCTCACTGGGGATGAAGGTGCACACGATTAAGCAGGTAAAGCACTGATGGCGTGACTCGCATCTTACAGTGAAAAAGAAACTAATAGCAATAAGAAAGTCACGGCAGCAGACTAGAGGAGGCCTTCCATACACTGACCAACTGATGCCGCTGGAACAGGCGATAGCGACCACCCTTACAGTCAGAGACACTTGATGGTACATCGAGCTGTATGGACTCAGCAAAGCCTGCTGCTCTCACCCCAGGGACAGAAATGCAAGCTGGTGAGTACATTTCCAGCATAACCTTAGAAATCTGGGGGGGGGGGGGGGGGTGGGGGTTTTAAGATTGTGAAGTTAGACCAATGAGTTTCTGTCCCCTTTTCTATTTGTTATTGCAGTATCTACTTCTGAGAGGTACTTCTGCCCCCCTCCCCAGCCAGTGAGTACATCTCTAGCATTAACTTGGGAATTTGGGGGGGCATGTGAGGATTTTGATATGGGATTGATGAATATCTGTCCCCTGTTCTATTTATTGCAGTGAAATGTATCACTGACAGGATGCAAACATGGACCTTTTGAATCTGGTGTTCAGCTGAGAGGACTCCAACACAGAGCTCCCCTCACCTCACACCACTGGGAAGCCTGAAGATGTAGGACAGGCACAGGCAGTGACACTAGACCTTTTGGAGGAAATGGCAGCTCAAGTCTAACATAGCAAGAGGAGGCAGATTTTGCACTGCTGGGGGAAGTCTGGCATACAGAGGAGGCGCTAGAGAGTATAGGATGGGTGCAAGAGAGCATGGTGACTCTCTTTACTGCCCTGACCCGAGCTGTGAGAGGGTCACATTGCTGAGTGCTACAGGCTAATGTAGATGTGCCTTCCAATGAGTATCTGTGCCTGGCCTTCTCTCCACCCCCTTTGCCTGGTAACTGCTCATTGCTGTTTTACACTCTCTTCTTTTCTTCCCACAGGCTCTTCCCTCCTTGCCAGATCCATCCAGCCATCACTGTTCCGGTCTTGCTTGAATGTTGTTTAGCGTTGTGTTGTTTTTGTTTTACATTTCCTTAACATTGTTTTCATCTCTGCATAGATAAACATATGTGTATATATATTTTTTTTTTTTATTGCCTTCTCTTTTTTTTGGAAAAATGAAAAAGTTTGTTGTATTAAGTGCTTGCTGTCGATCTTGAGTTTTGTTTCATTTTCCATTTGTAAGGGAGATAGCAATAGCTCACATGCTCCCCACACCACCAGTCTAACCATATCTCCTCCACCAGTAAGTGTCAGCCAGGTAACAATATGAATACAGTGTCCCCTTTTTTTCATTCGTGTGAGGATATTTTGAGAGGATAAACTTACCCTTGTCCAACTGCCTCCCCAAATTATGATACTGTACCTATGAGGGGAGATTGCCCACTCTCGGTAGACCCATTCTAGGACCTACAAGTCATGGTGCAGTTCCCATGCCTTTTTTGAGAGCCTCAGTCTGAAAGACATGAATAAAAAGTGATTCAAAGAGGAACAGGTGAAAGACGTACATCAAGCTTGGGTGTTGTTGAAAAATACTATCTTGGAAGCCCAGACCAGCTGTATTCCACGCTTTAAGAAAAGTGGAAGGAAGTCCAAAAAACTGCCAGCATGGTTTAAAGGTGAGGTCAGAGAGGCTGTTGTTGCCAAAAAAGCATCTTTCAGGAAATGGAAAAAAGAGCCAAACGACAAAACCTGGAAACAGCACAAGCACTGGCAAGTCAAATGCAAGGCATTGATAAGGCAGGCAAAGAGAGAATTTGAGAAGAAGCTTGCTGCGGAAGCAAAAACGCGAAATAAAGACCTTTTCAAGTACATTCGTAGCAAAAAACCTGTGAGAGAGTCAGTTGGTCCATTAGATGATAAAGGGGTTAAAGGAGCACTAAGAGGCGACAAGGCGATAGCGGAGAGACTGAATGAATTCTTTGCATCAGTCTTTACTGAGGAAGATGTAGGGATGTTACCCATGACTGAAGTGGTATTTAAAGGTGCAGAAGAATTGAAGGAAATATCGATACATCGGGTAGATGTCTTACAACTATTAGATAAACTGAAGAGTAGCAAATCATCTGGGCCGGATGGTATACATCCAAGGGTGTTGAAAGAACTGAAATATGAGATTGCAGAACTGCTATCAGTAATCTGTGAACTATCATTAAAATCATCTCTAATACCTGAAGATTGGAGGATCGCCAATGTAACACCAATTTTTAAAAAGGGTTCCAGGGGTGATCTGGGAAACTACAGACCGGTGAGCCTGACGTCAGTACCGGGAAAAAATGGTAGAAACCATCATAAATAATAAAATTACTCAGCATGTAGATAGTCACAACCTAATGGGAGACAGCCAACATGGCTTTAGACAAGGAAGATCTTGTCTTACTAATCTGTTATGTTTTTTGAAGGAGTGAATAAACAGGTGGACAAAGGTGAGTCAGTTGATATTGTGTATCTGGACTTTCAGAAAGCCTTTGACAAGGTCCCTCATCAGAGACTTTTGGCAAAACTAAAGAGTCATGGGATAGGAGGCAGTGTACTATTGTGGATCAGGAACTGGTTAAAAGATAGAAAGCAGAGGGTAGGGCTAAATGGCCGTTTTTCCCAGTGGAGAAAGGTGAATAGTGAATAGTGATGTACCCCAGGGATCTGTGCTGGGTCCGCTGCTTTTTGACATATTCATAAATGACCTGGAAAGTGGAATAATGAGTGAGGTTATCAAATTTGCAGATGACACAAAACTATTTAAAGTTGTTAAAACCCAAGAGGACTGTGCAAAATTGCAAGAGGATCTTGATAAATTGGAAGACTGGGCATCAAAATGGCAGATGAAATTTAATGTGGACAAGTGCAAGGTTATACACCTAGGGAAGAACAACCCAAACTATGGTTACACGATGCAAGGTTCCACATTAGGAACCACCACCCATGGATACCATGTTAAAACCCTCGGCCCAGTGTGCATCGGCGGCCAAGAGAGCAAATAGAATGCTAGGTATGATAAGGAAAGGAATGGAAAATAAAACAAAAGATATTATAATGCCTCTATATCGTTCCATGGTGAGACCGCACCTTGAATACTGTGTGCAATTCTGGTCGCCGTATCTTAAAAAGGATATAGCGATTTTAGAAAAGGTACAGAGAAGAGCCACCAAAATGGTAAAGGGGATGGAAGGATACTCCTATGAAGAAAGGCTAAAAAGGTTAGGGCTCTTTAACCTGGAAAAGAGACGGCTGAGGGGAGATATGATAGAAGTCTATAAATTAATGAGCGGAGTGGAACGGTAAACGTAGATCGATTGTTTACCTTATCAGAATATAGAAAGACTAGGGGACATGCAATAAAGCTACAGGGTAAACTATTTAAGACTAATAAAAGAAAATATTTTTTTCACTCAACGTGTAATCAAACTCTGGAATTTGTTACCGGAGGATGTAGTAAAGGCTGTTAGTGTAGCTGGGTTTAAAAAGGTTTGGACAAGTTCCTGGAGGAAAGGTCCATAAACCATTATTAAGAAGTGACCGAAGATATCAATGCTTGACCCAGTACAAACATTGTGGAACTTGTGTCTCTTGGGGAAACTGCTAGGTACATATGACCTAGATTGGCCACTGTTGGAAACAGAATACTGGGCTTGATGGACCTTGGTCTGACCCAGTATGGCATATCTTATGTTCTTATGTACATGGAATTTCAATCCATACAGATTCTACAACAAATTTTGTTTCCTGCAAAACGTTAATCCTTTGTGACTCAATGCCCTCTCTAACATAGCATGGTTTGATTATAAGAAAGCTTTTGATATTATCCTTGGATAATAAATTGCCTTGAAATGTATATGGTAAATCCTGGTTTGATAGAGTAAATTGAGTTCACCAAGACAATGTGGCAACTACATTATTTTTAAGTATGAAGATGGTCAGTATATCATTCCTAACATTAAGATCCAGCAGGGAATATTTCTGGGAGATTCCCTGTCATTACTTTTGTTTTGTATGATGTTTAATCCAATGAGTTCTCTCATCAACTCTTTGAGATACAGATTTAGCTTGGATCGTAAAGAAGGTAACAATCCAGAAGTAACATCTCATTTACTATTTGTGTAAGTCCTTAAACTCTATAGTTCTAGCGACCAGCAATTAGCAGAGCAACTCCATGAGATGAAAAGCTTTTCTGATGACATCAGGATGACTTCTAGCCTTGACAAATGTGCTAAGGCAACTTTTTCTTTTTTAGAGGAAATTTGAGCAAAACGTAATATATATCTCTGGCTGAGAGCTTTGACATCAAGGAACTTGAATAGGAAGGCATATATAAATATCTCAGAGTAGAGGAAGGAACAAAATTCAAGCAGAAATTACTGAGAAAAGATCAGTAAAGAATATTATGGAAGATTAAAATCATTAATGAAAAGTGCTTTAACATCATGGAATAAAATACAAACCATCAATCAGCTGTCAATTCCTGTACTATCATACAGCTTTGGGATTGTAGACTAGCCTCTTAAAGATCTTGAAAAACTGGATGTGCGAACAAGAAAACTCTTCCGTGCCATGAGGTAATTTACAAAAATCACTGTATGTCAAGTCTGTACATCCCTAGAGCTGAAAGAGGGCTAGGCCTCATAGAGATTGATTACAGACCTACCTAACATCATCACTGTATCCAAATAAGCAAAAAATGCTGAAATATGAAAATAAACATCCAGAATCTGTCTCCATCCATAAACATGGTCGTGTTCTGATGACTAGAAGGAATGAGTGAGAATCCACAAGCACATATAGAAAAGGAAGCAACAGAGTTTGCAAAAAAAGAGAAAAAAATCTTCAAAGAATTAAATCAACAAACCACGAAAAACAAATGGCAAATGCACAAATACAGTGGGAAATATAAAGTGTTACACCAGGAATCCTTTGTCAAACAAGAACGCAAACATGAATGATTAAGAAGAGGTGAACTGAAACCAAAGGATGAGAGATTGATAGATGCAGCCCAGGACGGCAGATGGGTTACAGAGATCATTGAAAAATGTGCAAAATAGACATATGTCAATTCTGTAAGAAAGACCTGGAAACAGTGACTCACCTCATAGCTGGCTGTGAAGTTCTGATAGCAGAAAATTTCTATTCCAAAAGGCACAGAAAGTTAGCATGCCTCATCCATTAGAAAATCTGTAAACACTAGAACATCACTGTCCCTGAAAAGCACTGGAATCATGATCCTAAGAAAATTACAGAGAATGATGAGGTGCTGATCACCTGGGACATTCCCATTCTGACAGATAAGAAATTGGATGAGAGGAAACCCAGCATAAAGGCAAAAGATAAAAACACCAGAATGGCATTGGTAATAGAGATGTGGGTTCCAAGTGATTATTCTGTGACTCAAGTGAAGAGGGAGAAGATCCTGAAGTATCAAGAAATGCAGTCAGAGACCAAGAAAATGTGGAAGAAAGATACATAAATATTTCCCATTGTATTGAGAGCTAAGGGTTTGATAAAGAAGAATTTCCAAGAACATTTTCATAAACTACCCATACATGTTAACATCTTATGAACACCAGAAGGAAGCTCTCTGGCATAATGCAAGTACTATGCTGAACATTAACAATAAATTTGAGAGACTGAGATCATACTCCACATCCCCTGGCTTAGAAATGAGTTTCATGACAGTCATGGTGTGCGCTGAACTAGGTAGGTCCTCACTGGTGCTGTTATGGAATTGTAGGAATCTCTCCTGAGCAACATTTGTAGAGTTGTGTGTTTCATCACAATATGTCTGATACTGGAGAGGATTTATGTTATTACTGAGATGAAACCAAAATCAGATTTATTTTTGGTATGGTGAGTTCTGTAGAAAAATGTCATGAGTTCTGATGGAATTTTTACATCAAACCAAAGAAAGCTAAATACCATCATTTTGTGCTGCTCCTTTCATTTGCAAAGCAATGTAACCTGCAGATCTTCCCAAACTATACTGCGAATGTGCCGTGAGAAAAACTTCACTCATAAGCCTTCAGTCTCACTCACTGAGATGGTAAGTTTCACTCTTTGGGATGGGACACCCTTAGTATCTCTATATTACACAGTGTCAACAGAAGGCGGCGACTCTTCTCCTCTTCCCCCTCCTTCCAACCCAAATGAGAAAGGTATCAGCAGCATATTGGTGACCCTTTATAGCTGTACCCGAGGCAACTTCCTTTTTTGCTTGACATATCAACATGGACTGGTAATATGTGAAGCAAAAAAAAATCTCCCATAGTCCCTACACCCTTCACTCAGTCTCTCTCTTTCTCATAGCCACCCCCATCCCCCACATCCTTCACCCAGTATCTCTATCTCGCTCTCTCATAGCCTCCCAAAAACCTTCACCCAGTGTCTCTTTCTCTCTCATAGCCAAAACCTCAACTTCCAGTTACACATAAGAAAAACAACATATTACAAGATAAAAATTATGCAACAACTCAAACCCCTACTCAACCAGAACAATTTCAGGACTGTCTGTCAAGCAACAATCGCACCAATTCTAGACTACTGCAACCTAATTTATCAAGCCCTCTCTAAACACACCTTATAGTTCCTCCAGATGGCTCAGAATATGGCTGCCTGCATCATAACAGGAACCCCAAGACAAAAAAAAAAAAAACTCCCATCCTGAAATAACTGCACTGGCTACCAATACATGCTCGTATCAAATACAAGAACATACTCAATACATTCAAAATCATACACCATACATCTGCTGACACACTCCAATCACTCATAAGAGACCCTGAAGTCAGACCACAGAGAACAAACAACAAAAAGCACCTCATAGTTTCTAACAGCAAGACAAGAAGTAAACAGACAACTTGTAACAGGGCATTCTCTATATCAGCACTAACGATATGGAACTCATTACAAGATGATCTCAAGGTGACTATAGATATTAGAGACTTCTGCAAAAAACTAAAAACATCTATTCTTTGAACATTATGGAAGTATCACATAGCCCAGAATGAGCCTCATGGACCATTAACCTTGTTACCCCCAGATCTTCTTCGTACTCCAAGTTTGTTGCCCTTGTTATAATGTAACCTTTGAGTTGATGTTATAATGTAAACTGCTTTGACTTAATGATAAAGTGGTATAAAACCCGTTAAATAAATAAATACATTTCTTATGTTCTTAAGAACTCCATCAATTTACAGGACAGGGTAGGCAAAGAGAAAAGAGTAAAATGCAGCAGAATCAGACATAAGAGAAAAAATAAACACTCAAGACAGCAGGCAAATTCCAGAGTTCTTCCAGGCAGGGACAACACATAGCTCTTCCCCAATAAAGTGCTGCTTATTCCTGAAGGTCAAACACTTGTCTGAAGAGGTGAGTTTTCAAATCCACCTTAAAGCAGCTGAGGGAGGACTGTAGATAGAGGTCAGCTGGGAGGGCATTCCATAATGATGGAGCAAGGAAGAAAAAGGTGGAATGCCTCATAGTCTCATACCTGGCCCATGTTGGAGAGGGAAGACATAGTCTGTTGCCATGCATAGAATGAAAGGAATGGGCAGGATAGTACGAAAAGATGAGGAATGAGAGATACACCAGGTCCCTTTGATGTAAGACTTTGTAAGTGAGAAGAAGAAGAATTTTATAGTAAATGCAAAACGTAACTGGCAGTCAATAATGCTGAATAAGCAATGGTGTTGCATGATCATGTTTGTGGGTCTATGTAAGCACGTGGATGCAGTATTTGTACCAATTGAAGTCTCTTAATTCCTAGGGAGGGCAAAAACCATCAAGAGCAGAATTGCAGTAACTAGTCTGGAGATTACTGTAGTAATGATGATAGTAAACTGTGCAGACATTTCTAGAAAAGGTTGGATTGCCCAGAAATGAAACAGGGAATTAAACGAGGACTTGACTACTTGATTGATAAGGTGATGAAAAGATAATCTAGAAAGGCACCTAAGTATTTGATGTAAGAGATGAGGACAATGGGGAAGTCCTGGATTTCTGGGGCTATGTCAGGAGCAGAAGCACCCCTATTAACCACATGGCTGTGGATTTTTCGTGATTTAACTGTAGGCAATTAACTATTAGCCAGTCCGAGAGCAGGCTTAGACAATTTATTTATGTATTTATTTAAAAGGGTTTTTTTTATACTGTTTTTCTACTAGCCAAAATGGTTTACATGGAACAAAGTGTTGTACATAATACTTTGAGTAGAACATTGCTAACATATAACGACAGAGGATATATAAACTTGGAGAGTCAAAAGTGGGTGTAAGGGATTAAACTATGTACAGCTGAGATTGTGGGGGGTGGGGTTGTTGGGGATACAATGTCTCGGATAAGGTGGGTTGTGGTGTTGATAATGGTGGGATAAGGCTTGTGACAGTTTCTGGAGGAAAAGTGGGTTGGTTGTGTTGACAGTGTCAACAGTATGCGGGGTCTGTGCTGAAGTAGGTAGGTTATCAGTTTCTTTCAGAAGTCTCCAGGTTCCTCAATATACCTTAGAGTGAGAGGTAATGAGTTCCAGATGATTGGTGCATAAAGAGAAAAGGCTCTCTTGCATGTGCTTTGTTTTTTCTTGTTGAACTGGGCTGGGACTTTCAAGAAGATTGTGTGTGTTCTGTCTTCTTGATCTGTCACTTCTAGGTCAGTTAAGGAGCATTTGCAGGTGTTGCGAGGATTGGTTGTTTAGTACTTTGTGTATGGTCATTATGGTTTTGTATGTAATTCTTGAGGTGACAGGGAGCCAATGGAGTTGCTTCAATATGGGTGTGATGTGTGTCAGTTGTGGAGCTTTTTAGATGAGTCGGGCTGCCTTACTCTGTGCTAATTGCAGGGGCTGTAGTAAATGTTTAGAAATCCATGGTAGATTGAGTTGCAGGGGGATGGTTATGGCTTGGCAGACTGAGTGGAAGTTTTTTGGATCCAGGAGAGGTCATAGGTTCTTTAAGGTTGATAGCTTATAGTATATGGAGCTGGTGGTGCTTTTGTTTTGTGCTTGGATGCCTAATTTCTGATCCAGAATGATTCCCAAGTATTTGATTTCTGATTTGACTTGGATGTTAAGGTTTTCTAATTTGATTGATTTGGGGGGCTTGAAGTTTGGGTCTCTTGTGATGTGTAGTATTTCAGTTTTGCTGATATTGATTGCTAGCTTGTGTTGTTGTAACCAGTTGATTATCTCGGAGAGGCAGTTAATGATTTTGGCATAGTCTAGTGAAGTAGTGGAGAAAGAAGCATAGATAATGATGTCATCAGTGTAGCATAGGTAGCTAACATTGAACTTCTGGATTAGGGTGCAGAGGGGTTGGATATAGCAGTTTTGTGACTGACTATGTCCCTGCTACTTGGAAGCAAGCCTTTATAAAGGCCTGTGCTAAAAATGGTAGTCAAGTGAAAGGTGACACTATCTATGATTGAGACAAGAAGGATATCATCTTTGTAGATATAGGTTGTGACCCCCGTGCTCTGTATCAGGGTGAGTAACGGACTCAGGAATACATTAAAGAGTATGGGGGCAAGAATAGAGCCCTCAGGAAGCCCACACTGAAGGGGACGTGATTGAAAGAAACTACCAGAGGTCTATACAGGGAAAGAACAATCTGACATCTGACAGAAAGGAATGAAACCACTGGTACACTTTTCCAAGGATATCAATCGAACAAAGGCGTGAGAGCAGGAGATGGTGGTCCATCAGATCGAAGGCACACGAAAGAGAGCCATGACAATGGCCTCTGTACTGTAGCTGACCCTGAAACCGATTGCTGGGGATGCAGAGTGTTTGAATGCTCAACATGGCTAGAGAGCTGTTGGAATATGATCTGCTCCACTAGTTTTGCAAGAAAAAGAAGATTAGAAAAGGGCCGGTAATTAGAAAGATCCTGAGGGCCAAGGATGGGCTTTTTTTTAGCACAGGCCTGCTTCTAAATATCAGGGACATAGTCAGCCACAAATTTGCTATTGAGGATCATGCGTGCAATGGGAAGGAGGCCTAGGGAACTTTCCCGGACCCAAGAAGATGGAATTGGATTAGAAGCACAAGTGGTTTTCTGGGTAGATAAGAAGGCTTGCTGTAGCATGCACCAAAAGCTCTACAAGATTTGAGGGAAAGAAATCCTGGCACAAGGTTGCAATTTTTAGGCACTAGGGCAACCTGGGGCCCGGGATTTGTTGAGCCCTATTGGGGAATATGCATTTCTGATATATTTCTATTTCACACAGGAAGGAGGAAAATGATGAGGCCGCCGGGCCGGTCCCGCGGCCGATTGTAACTCGGGCCCGGGCCCGGCCTCGGCCCTCGTCACATGACCGGGGTGCGAGGAGAAGGGGGGGCCTGAGGGCTTGGGGCTGGTTGCCATGGGATCGCTTTTCGCGGTCGCGAGAAGCGATCCTATTGGCTGCAGTAAGTGAGGTGGGGGTATAGGGTGCGAGGAGCCGCGTGGCTCGGCCTTTCCTGCGGCTCCTCGCTGACGTTCGGGTCTGTTTCCCGCCCACCCCCCCTTGGCTTTATGTGGGGGGTGGGGTGGGGGGGGGTTGTTGCAGCTGGGGGGGGGGTAGCGAGACAGCGCTCGCCGAGGCGGCGGGAGTGCTAACTGCTTTAGGAGATGTGGGGAGTGAAGGGCTCCCCGGGGGTGGGGGCGAGACATCCCGGTTGGGGGTCTCGGCCCGGTAGGGGGGTGTGAGAGCCGGCCTTTGCTACTAGGATGGCGAGGCTGGCGGTGGGGGGGGGGGGTGGTGAGGAGGATGTTCCGCCTTGCTAATAGTATGGCGGGTGGGGCATCGTCCGGTATGGGGGTGGATGTGAGATACAGGTTGGTTGCCCATGTTGGGCAGTTATTACATGTATTCATTGGTAAATAAAGCTGCGACCAAGGTTGTACCATGTTAAAGTGTTTGTGTGCTTATTATGTATGACAAAGGGTGTTGGGGGGTTAGCTGATGTTGTAGAGGGCGAGGTGGGCCTCCGGGTTACCTGAGTTACACATTTCTGTTTCTTTTTTTGGCATCTCATAGCACGTAGAGTCTGATTTCTTGGGATTTCTTTATTCTCGGTAAGGGTCTGTGTGTTCTGCTTGTGTGACAGAAGTGAGGTATTTAACTAGCATTTATTTTCTGTGTGAAGATCCACAACAGTTTGAATTAGTCCGTTTTTTCAGTTGGAGGTGTATTGATGTTCTAGGGCCTGGTGTAAGTGCAGCTTGGGTGTTAGTGCTGTTTTAGTTTGGCAGCTTTGTCATCTAGGTCTGAAATGTGTTTTTGTGGGGTTTTGTCTGGTAGTTGAGTGTTAATCTTGCTGTTCCTGTGGTGAATCCAGTATCTATTTATCATGCATTATGAAGACATAATCAGTGGTGGCCAGAGGGTTCCTCCTGCCCGCGGTAGACTCTCCATGCCACTTCCCCCCATGCGCTGAAGCGGCAGTGACGGTTGAACTGCTGCATCACTGCTGTGTTGGGTATTAAAGTGCCCACACACATGCGCAACCATGGCCCGTCACTCCTACCCCCTCTGACGCAACTTCCTTGGAGGGGCAGAAGCAGTAGACTGGAACTACATACCCATGTGTGGGCATTTTAAAGCCTGCCATAGTGCTGAAGCAGCAGTTTAGCTGCCACTTCCCAGGGAGGGTGTTAGCGATGCTGCCCACCAAGGTCTGCCGCCCTAGGTGACCGCCTAGTTTGTCTAGTGGACGGGTCAACCCTGGACATAATTGTGTAGTTCTGCTATTGTTTTGAAAATTAATAAAAACTATTCATTTTTTGTCATGTAGACAGTTGAGTTCTGCAGATGTGTAGTTGCTGTTTAGAGAGTTGGTGTTCTATGAACTGATGTAATATTTGCAGTGTCGCCATTTCATAATCTGTGCCTGGTTGCAAGGGGTGTGGATGCTGTGGGGACAGATCCACAATCACTCCGCCCCCTAAAGTTGGGTCTATATGTGAATACCAGCAAGGGTTTCAGTTTATAGCTTCACCAATAAAATACATCCTCAATATAGAATGGAGCTCTGTCAAGGGCCATGCATCAAGTTTCATTGTGGAATTCTACAATCATGGGTCCAAAATCCAGACAATAATTGTCACTATTGCCCAAGGACTGACTTCCCCCAGGGGCTGTAAACATTGCCTCTGTAGCATCCCATGCACTGGCTGAACGAGGGAACAGAGAACCTGAGCTGGAGATCAAACCCAGGTCTTCCCTCATGAGCCACAGAACAGGCCCCTGTCACTGTGCTTTTAACAGGTGTCTCCCATTTTTCTAAATACTTACCCGTTTCATGGAATCTCGCAGCTCTTTGACCTTAAATTCTCAATGTGAAGTCATTAGCGAAGACTGCTTAAGCAAGGCTGAACATCATATATTTTGTTGATTTAAAACATCATTCTTGTCGATTTGATTAGTTTGCCTAATGTGATTTATAATCCCTTAGTGCCCATTAAAGTCCCCATTGCTGTCTTTGCAATATCCTTTAATGCTGTCTCAGAGGCAATTTTATTCATGCTGAAAAAAATGCCTCTCTCTATTTGCCGATGATTTCATTTAAAGTATTACAGGCACAAAATGGCACCACTGAGAAAGTGAAATAAAAAGCAGCTTTTTTCCTCCTAGAATCTCTTCTCTACCTCTACTCTTTCTCCTCCAAAAATGTTACCTTCATAGTCTTTAGGACATCACTTTGGAAGAAACTACATAGCACCAACTAATTTTTATGTTCATTGTTTAAAAAAAAAGCAGGATTTGGGGAGTTACCACCGAGTATGCTATGACTGCCAAAAGAAAGTTGCATGACTTTTAGGTTTTTCATGATTTACCTAGAATCCCAAATGACTGAATCATTGCATTTTCGAACAATTGTACGCTAATCTGTCCAGGACAAAAGTGGCAGGTATTGATGCATTTCTGCCAGTTTGTAAATTAGGATAATGACTTTACTGCTGAATTCAGTAAAGTTATTGCAAATAAAAAGGATATAAAAAGTCCATTTATATCACGGCAAAAACAGCTTCACATAGAAATCATGCCAGATACAAATATTGCAGCAAGCAAATGGTTCTTTATCACAGATTTTGGTGTATTAATGAGGCAAATTATTGCACAAAATGTAAACAGAATTCTAATGGAGGAACTTAAACGGTCAGGCGTTTCTCATTACTCTGCAACTAGCGCAGTCACAGCGCAAGGGAATAAAGGGTGGAATTTGAATGCCCACTCCAGACCAGCATTAAATTCTGTATAAGGTCTTCATATCAGGAGTGGCCAGCATCAGTCCAATGAGTCACAGAGAAGTCTGGTTTTGTGGATAGAAACAGTGAATATGCACGATCTCTATATTTTTGCATGTGTTCGCGCCACTGTGTATAAAATCTTTGAATTTATTGATGACTTCGATAAAATTACTGACAGACATTGTCCTTTTGTTGGTAATGTGCATTAACTTTGTAGCACATGTGAAAGTGAATTAATGTGAACTTACACTGTTTAATGAACCTGAAGGAGTTTGTTTTAGAATGGACTTTTTGCACGTAAAAGGGCTTTCATAAAATTACTACAATGTGTGTACACAAAAGAGCCCAAAAACACGTGTATTTTTAAGCATGTTCAAGGGTGGAGTTTGGTTGGATCATGGGCAGGACCATGATTGACAAGCTTTATTTATAAATATCTGCATACTTTACGCACAAACATCTATGCCTGCTCGTCCGAGGCCTTAATGTAGCTGATTTCTGTCGCGTTGCCTATAGTATTTCATAAAGACACATAGGCACCTGTGTCTTTAAAAAAGTCTGGAAATAAGTACCTACCTGGCCTTCACTCATAGATAGCCTATTATAAAATTACTTTCCACAAGATTTCATGCATGCTAAATTGCTTAAGCACAAATTCGTCATCTTAGTGCATGCTAAATATTAACACATGCCAAACAAAATTAAACTAACAGCACACTCCTATCCTTTGTCAATATGAGGAATGAGACACTTTCCAGAACATTATCTTTGCTATGAAAATATTGCATTCTGTTTTTTTACATTCATTCTAGAAAACATTTTACTTTTTGAGCCATGTATTACTTGTGAAGAAGCTCTTAACAGCTTAGAATTATTGCAGTAACGGCCGAAAAAGGGAGAGCACCTCATTAGCAAACAATAGCTCTGTGACAGTCATGCACACAGAATGAGTAATATGATGACTGGATGCTGCCTTGTACGTTGAAGCATCCATGCATTGATTTTTTTTTTGCCATTGCTTTATAATTTTATCATCATGTCACCTAAATCTCACCTGACCCATATCCTTATTGATTTGAACTAATGTAGAGTATACAAAGAAGCACGATGAGTGTCACCATTAATAGCAGAACATAGTACAATAATTGCTTTCAAGTACAATATGCTTCAGGTGATGCCTCTTTGGAATCATAAATTGCATTGCGTAGCAAATGAAAAACCTACCCCTAATGTAAAGAATTGTACAAGACAATGACGATTTCCAAGACTGTGCAAGCAGGTGTTAAGTCTCTGGATACTTTAACCTGTTGATTTTTCAGCAGTTCTCAAAAGTTAAGTACTAGGAATGGGCATGGTAAAATAAAGGTTTGTTTTGATTAGCGTTCAGATCAACCATCCTTGTGGTTCATTTTTAGATTCCAAAAACATTGTTTCTTTCATTCCATTGGAGTCTATTCAAGTCAATGCGGCAACAATTTTGCACTGTAATAGAGGTGCTTTCCATCCATCACATTAACACTTGTTGGCAGGCATCTGCCACAAAGACAACAGCACTCGAAGGCATAAGGATTGGATCAAGAGGGACAAAGGACTGTAATGGTATCAGAAAGACTTAAATCTACTGTGAAATGGGAAAATGGCACTTGGGTTTTAATAACTTTAAATAGTTTTGTGTCATCTGCAAATTTGATAACCTCACTCGTTATTCCACTTTCCAGGTCATTTATGAATATGTTAAAAAGCAGCGGACCCAGCACAGATCCCTGGGGTACACCATTATTTACCTTTTTCCACTGGGAAAATTCACCATTTAGCCCTACCCTCTGCTTTTTAACCAGTTCCTGATCCACAATAGTACATCACCTCCTATCCCATGACTTTTTAGTTTTGCCAAAAGTCTCTGATGAGGGACCTTGCCAAATGCTTTCTGAAAGTCCAAATACACTATATCAACCGACTCACCTTTGTCTATTCACACCTTCAAAAAAACATAACAGATTAATAAGACAAGATCTTCCTTGTCTAAAACCATGTTGGCTGTCTCTCATTAAGCCATGACTATCTAGCTACATGTTGAGTAATTTTGTTCTTTATGATAGTTTCTACCATTTTTCCTGGTAAAGACGTCAGGGTCACCGGACTGTAGTTTCCCGGATCACCCCTGGAACCCTTTTTAAAAATAGGCATTACATTGGCGATCCTCCAGTCTTCAGGTATTACAGATGATGTTAATGATAGTTCACAGATTACTAATAGCAGGTCTGCAATCTCATATTTCAGTTTTTTCAACACCCTTGGATGTGTACCATTCGGTCCAGGTGATTTGCTACTCTTCAGTTTATCAAATAATTGTAATACATCTTCCCGGTGTAGCGATATTTCATTTCTTCTGCAGTATCACCTTTAACTACTACTTCAGTCATGGGTAACATCCCTACATCTTCCTCAGTGAAGACCAAAGCAAAGAGTTCATTCAGTCTCTCCGCTATTGCCTTGTCCCCTCTTACTGCCCCTTTTAAACCTCTATCATCTAATGGTCCAAGTGACTCTCTCACAGGTTTTTTGCTACGAATGTACTTCAAAAGTCTTTTATTATGCATTTTTGCTTCCACAGCAAGTTTCTTCTCAAATTCTCTCTTTGCCTGCCTTATCAATGCCTTGAATTTAACTTGCCAGTGCTGTTTCCAGTTTTCGTCATTTGGCTCTTTTTTCCATTTCCTGAAAGATGCTTTTTTGGCAACAACAGCCTCTCTGACCTCACCTTTAAACCATGCTGGCAGTTTCTTGGACTTCCTTCCACTTTTCTTAAAGCATGTAATACAGCTGGCCTGGGCTTCCAAGACAGTATTTTTAAACAACACCTAAGCTTGATGTCTTTAACCTTTGCAACTGCTTCTTTTAGTTTTTTCTTAACTATTTTCCTCATTTTATCATAGTCTCCCTTTTCAAAGTTAAAAGGTAGTACTGTGGATTTCCTTACCATCCCTCCTCCATTAATTAAATCAAACACGATAATGCTATGATCACTATTGCCAAGTGGCCCCAACACCCTTATCTCTTGCATCAGATCTGCTGTTCCACTAAGGGCTAAGTCCAAAATGGCTTCCCCTCTGGTTGGTTCATGAACCAGCTGCTCCAAGAAGCAGTCATTTATTTAATCTAGAAACTTTATCTCCCTAGCATGTCCTGCCGTGACACTGACCCAGTCAGTACCGGGGTAATTGAAATCACCCATTATTATTACTGTTCTGTAACTTTTGTTAGCTTCCCTGATTTCTTTGATTTCATCATCCATTTGTTTATTCTGTCCAGATGGTCGATAATACAACCCCTCTGCCATTGCCTTCCCCTTTTTATATGGAATTTCAAACCATAGAGTTTCTACAGCAAATTTTGTTTCCTGCAAAACTTTAATTCTTTCTGACTCAATGCCCTCTCTAACACAGAGTGCAACCCCTCCACCAATTTGATCAGCTCTGTCATTATGACATAGTTTGTACCCAGGCATCACAGTGTCCCACTGGTTGTCCTCCTTCCACGATGTCTCTGAGATACCAATCATATCTAACTTCTAATTTAGTGCTATATATTCTAACTCATAAGGTACATGTTGAGATAGCTGTTGACCCACTTGATCTTTATGGTATAGTGACTCTGTGATTTCTAACTTTTCTTGATCTTTCCAGCATCATTCAACATGGATCCTTGAGCATCTTGTAGCATTCCAATTCGAGGCTGGAATTTTCTCTATAACTCTCATAGCCTTAGGAAAGCTGATATTGTTCTTCTTATCTGATTCTATTTTCTTGTATGCATCATTGAGTACTTCTTGTCTTGTCTTTCTGCAGTTTGGAAATTGCTGTTGAGTTCTGTAATTACCTGTCTTTCTCCCCTGGTTTAAAAACATAGAAACATGGCAGAAAAAGATCATTTGGCCTGTCTAGTCTGCGCTTCCACATCAACTACAATAGTCCTCTTTTTTCCTTTAGAGATCTTCTGTGTTTGTCCTATGCTTTCTTGAATTCAGATATTGTCCTCATCTCTACTACCTCCACTGGGAGACTGTTCCATGCATCTACCACTCTTTCCGTGAAGAAATATTTCTGCATACTACTCCTGAGTCTATCCCCTTTCACCCTCATTCTATGTCCTCTCATAGCAGAGCTTGCTTTCAATCGAAAGAGGCTCTCCTCTTGTGCAATTATGCCTTGAGAAATTTAAACATCCCTATCATATTTCCACCTTCCCACCTTTCCTCTAATGTATACATATGTCCCCACATGCTTTATAACAAAGACCACTAACTATTTTAGTAGCCACCCTCTGCATCGACTCCTTCCTGTTTATATTCTTTTCAAAGGTGTGGTCTTCAAAATTGCTCACAATACTCCAAATCAGGTTGCACCAGAGACTTATACAAAGGCACCATCACCTCCTTTTTTCTTCTGACCATTCCTCTCCCTATTCACCCAAGCATCCTTCTGGCTTTTGCCATAGCCTTTTCTACCTGTTAGGCACTTTAAGATCATCAGAAACAATCACACCCAGGTTCAGCTCTTCTTTCAGGGACTGAAGTACATTGCCCCCTACACTGTACTGTTTCCTTGAATTTTCCAGTCTAAATGCATGACCCTGCATTAAATCTCAGCTGCCAAATTCTTGACCATTCTTCAAGCTTAGCTAGATCCCTCCTCATGTTATTTATTCCTTCCTGGGTGTCTACTCTATTGCAGATTTTGGTATCATATGCAGAGGCAAACCTTACCCGATAGCCTTTCTGCAATATCACTAACAAAATGTTAAAAAGAATCGGACCAAGGGCGAATCCCCACAGCACACCACTGGTAACCTCCTTCTCCTCAGAGTGAGCTCCATTTACCTGTACCCTTTATCGCTTCCCACTCAACCAATTTCTAACCCAGTCAGTCACTATGGGGTCCATCCCTAGGGTGCTCAATTTGTTTATAAGTCGCCTGTGCAGAATGGTGTCAAAGGCTTTAGTGAAATCTAAGTATACCATATCTAAGGCTCTCCCTCAGTCCAAATCCCTGGTCACCCAGTCAAAGAAATCAATCAGATTTGTTTGACAAAACCTGCCTCTGATAAATCCATACTGCCTCAAATCCTGCAATCCATTGGATTTCAGATAACTCACTATTCTCTGTTTTAGCAGTGTTTCAAATAATTTATTCACCACAGAGTTTAGACTAACCAGCCTGTTGTTCTGAACCTCATTCTTACTTCCGCTTTTGTGCACAGGGAACACATGTGCCTTTCTCCAGTCCTCTCAGACCAAACCCAACTCCAAAGAAGCATTGAAAAGGTCAACCAGTGGAGCCACTAGAATGTCCCCAAGTTCCTTCAATATTCTTGGATATATCCCATCTCTTTATCAACTTTTAGTTTAGCTAGTTCCTTCTGAAAATCGTTCAAGACCCCTGTCACTTCTGTTCCTATTCATGATTGTTTTCTGAGGTTCTGCTTCTGGCCCTTCCTTTATAAACAGATAACAAAATATTTGTTAAGCAATTCCACACTATCTTCCCCTTCACCCTAGAGTCTGACAATACTGCTTTTTCACTTCTTTTACTAACATATCTGAAAAATGTCTTGTCCCTCCATTTTGTTGCATTAGTTATTTCTTCTTTTTTTGCTTTGCTTTTCTGACTACTTTCCTAGCTTCTCTAAGTTTTTCCTCGCTATATGATCTCTTGTATTTTATGAAGGCCACCCTCTATTTCTTCACCTTTTCAGCTACTCCTTTTGTAAACCGTAGTGGTCTCCTTTTTCTTTTATCTTTATTTACCTTTCTAACAAAATGGTTTGTTGCCCTTAAAATATCAATTTTCTGTTTTGTCCATTGCTTTTCTACATCCCCCAACTGTTTCCATACTGCTAACGACTGCTTAAGGCATTGTCCCATGTCAGCAAAGTTAGTTTTCCTAAAGTCTATGACCCTCGCTTTTGAATAGATTTTATCAGCCCTAGTCCTAATACCGAACCATAACATCTGGTGATCACTGGGTGCGAGATGATCTCCCACTGTGACATCAGAAACACTTTCCCCATTGGTAATGTAATGTAGAGATCCCTACGGAGCCCATGGAAATAGAGAGAAAGGAAGATTCCACCTTTAAAACTAACAGGCAGCTAGAACACATGGCTCACTGTTTACAAAGAAAAGGTAAACAGAGAAAGACAGGAGCTGAGCTGACACGCCCAAGCTCTGACATAGCAGAAAGCCTGGAGCTTGATCAATCACACCTGCTCAGGTTGAGAGCAGAGCCAAGCCCAGGGGAACAGAATTATAAAACCTCGTCATTAGCTCCCAGGAAGGGGAGAAGAGAAGCAGGAGAGAAAGGAAGCTGGAGAGGAGGCTGGAGTGCAGGCTGGAGTGGTAATTGCAGTTCAGACGGCAGTTGGAGCCGTGGCAGCAGAGAAAGTTGGAGTTGTGGCAGAGAAGGAAAAGAAGCCACACAAGGAAGGAAAGGAGGAGAAAGAGGAGTCCTGGACAGCAAAGACAGGAGAGAGGAGAGACCTCCGGTAAGACGGGCTTGGAGAGGCTTAGAAACTCCCGAGAGTTGGATACCGGGTAAAGAAACTACCTACAGGTCTGGGAGAAAAGCCATCAGGCTAGGAGGAGGGAAGGCATGCCCTGTGACCAGGAACTGGCTGGAACGGAGAGAGCAGGGAGCCCTTCAGTCAGAAAGAAGCCTTCAGAGTTTGCACAGGTGGGAGCCCAGCACAAAAGTATTTCCTCATAGCTCCCATGAATTAGAGGAGAGCCAAAGAAGAAACTCCAGAGCAACAGGTATTTTAAACCTGTGCTGTTTTAAGTTGTGGAAAGGGCAAACACCTGAGTTTACAGAGGGAAGTTTATTTATTTATTTACATTCTCTTATATACCGCGCTATTCTGCACCAGTGCGGTTTACATTGAACAACTGAAATTACATTGAACAGGGCATTATAACTTGGAGATAACTATTTTACAGGGAACATGGGCTATGGAGGGTTAAGTGGCTTGCCCAAGACCACAAGGAGCACCTGCGGGACTAGAAACCCCAGTCCTTCCGGCCCAAGGTTGCTGTCCTCTAGTGGGATTTGAACCCCCGACCTTTTGGCCTGAAGTACCTTGCCCCAACCACTAGGCCACTCCTCCACTCATTTAAGTTATCTTAAATCCCATAGTAACAGTTTGCATACAAACGCTGTTATTCCTGAGACAGAAGATATGCAAATAGACTCTAATGTTGATGAAGTAGCAGATATGCAAATGGATTGTATGCTTTGTTTGGCTGACAACATTGAGTCACTGTGTTAAACCTTGAAATAAAAGTGCTGAGAAACAGCAAAGAAATAGGAACTATTTTTCTTTGCTGTGAGAAACTGTTTTGTTTTCCATTTTGTACTTGCAACAAGCACTGCATGTTTTGGAACCAGAGAGTGAATAAGCAATTACCTTAGTTATTGTATATAAGCCTCATGCTAAACTCCTGGAGACTGTCCTATTTTTGTTCTGCACCAAAGTTCTATTTGTGAGGGGAATAAATCCTTGTCATTTTGCCTTAAACACTCAGACTACAATTGCTTCTTTATCAGAGAGCTAAAAAAGGGACTACAACTCCCAAGAGGCCTTGCAAGAACCACAGCTGTAGTCTCACTTTCTGAATAGAGGATTATCATGGCAGACCAACCCTCTGTGCCCTAGGCGGAGGGCTGGCCATGTGGTGACAGTAAGCACTGAGTCCAGTATGGCCCCTTCATGTGTTTTGGGTTCTGTTACCAGTTTGCAGACTAATTTTCCCTATAGAGAATCTAGGATCTCCTTACTTCTAGATGACACCACAGCAGGGATGTGCCAATCAACATCTGGCATATTGAAATCATCTATCAGTAGCACTTCTCCTTTCATAGCAATACCGTGTATATCTTCTATTCAATTTCTATCCACTTCTTCTCCCTCTGAGGGAAATCTGTATGTAATAACAACTTTAGCTTCTCTGCATTTCTGGGTGATTTTCAGAGTTTCGTCAGTCATCCATTTTGGCCATTATTGCTTGTTCACCTTATGTAGACTTCTCACTTTCTTCGAGCACAACTTTCCTGATGTCATCCCATAATTTTTCTGGTGCTCTATCATTTTATCCAAAGCAGCAAATTGATTTGGCAGGCAGTCTTTAAATTCTGGTAGTATATTCTCATAGTCATATTTTGCTACATTCATGAGTGGCTTGCTCTTTTTCAGCTTTAGCTTGAGTTTGCATACTAGTAGTCGGTGATCTGTATCACAGTCAGCTCCAAGTTTTGTCTTTGTTTATATTAGTGAGCTTTTCCATCATTGACGTACACAGATGTAGTCAATTTCATTTTTGTACAATCCATTGGGTGAAGTCCATGTGTACAGTCACTGCTTGTGTTGCTGGAAGAAGGTGTTTGAGTTTGCTGGAAGAAGGTGTTTGAGTTGAGTAGATAATTGGTCTTGAAGAATTCTATCAGCCTTTCTTCGGTTTCATTTCTGTTTCCAAGTCCATATTTTCCAACCACTTTGCTTTTTCTTAGTTGCCAACTTTTGTATTCCAGTCACCCATGACTATCAGGATAACCTGTTTGCAGGTTCTGTCAATTCAGTTTGTACTTGCACATAGAACTGATCAACTTCTTCCTCTTCTGCACCTATTTTTGAGGCATATACCTGAATAATAGTTGTGTTGATGGGCATTGCTTGTAGACGAATAGAAATTAAGCATTCATTGACTGCATTGTATTTCATTACAGTTCTTGCAAGTTTCTTCTTAATTATAAATACAACACCATTTCTTCTTTGTCTTTCATTTCCAGCATAGTAAACCATATGATCATCAGATGCAAAGTGCCTAATGCCAGTCCATTTCAGTTTGCAGACGCCCAGCAGATCAAGTTGTAAATGTTCCATTTCATTCTTGACCACCTCCAACTTCCCTTGGTTCATGCTTCGTACGTTCCATGTCCCAATATTTAAGACATCTTTGCAGCTTCTGACTTTCATTTCATGCGCAGCTACATCAGCAGTCAGATGGCCTGAGGGCTTTGATCCACCCACACCATAAATGCTGGTTTTACTCTGAAAGGTCTTCAGCTCATCCCCAATAGCCAGCTGAGTACCTTCTGGCCTGGGATCTCATCTGATACACACAAGCCCTCATGGCATGACAAGCTGCCAACCAAGGGAGGGAGTACTGGGTTACGGACCCTATATAAACTCAGCTGCAGAATATAAGCAGGTGATTTTCAGGCTGAGTCTTAAGAACACAAGAACATAAGATATGCCATACAGGGTCAGACCAAGGGTCCATCAAGCCCAATATCCTGCTTCCAACAGTGGTCAATTCAGGACACAGGTACCTGTGAGGTTTCCAAAAGATATACATATTCCATGCTTCTTGTCCAATGGGTAATCAATGGATTTTAAGAACATAAGAACATAAGATATGCCATACTGGGTCAGACCAAGGTCCATCAAGCCCAGTATTCTGTTTCCAACAGTGGCCAATCTAGGTCATATGTACCTAGCAGTTTCCCCAAGAGACACAAGTTCCACAATGCTTGTACTGGGTCAAGCATTGATATCTTCGGTCACTTCTTAATAATGGTTTATGGACCTTTCCTCCAGGAACTTGTCCAAACCTTTTTTAAACCCAGCTACACTAACAGCCTTTACTACATCCTCCGGTAACAAATTCCAGAGTTTGATTACACGTTGAGTGAAAAAATATTTTCTTTTATTAGTCTTAAATAGTTTACCCTGTAGCTTCATTGCATGTCCCCTAGTCTTTCTATATTCTGATAACGTAAACAATCGATCTACGTTTACCCGTTCCATTCTGTTCATTAATTTATAGACTTCTATCATATCTCCCCTCAGCCGTCTCTTTTCCAGGTTAAAGAGCCCTAACCTTTTTAGCCTTTCTTCATAGGAGTATCCTTCCATCCCCTTTACCATTTTGGTGGCTCTTCTCTGAACCTTTTCTAAAATCGCTATATCCTTTTTAAGATACGGTCCTCTTAATAATGGTTTATGGACTTTTCCTCCAGGAATTTGTCCAAGCCACTTTTAAATCCAGCTACACTAACAGCTGTTACTTTATCCTCCGGTAATGAATTCTAGAGTTTGATTATGCATTGAGTGAAAAAATATTTTGTCCAATTAGTCTTAAATGTCATTGCATGTCCCCTAGGGGCTTGTTTACAAAGCCGCGGTAGCGGTTCGCAATCTTTATCGGAGCCGCGGCCCCACAATGGGGCCGCTGCTCCGATAACAATCGTGAACAATCGTGAGCTCTGGAAGAGTTATGGAATGACATCAAGAAGGTTGTGTTGGAAGAAAGCGAGAAATCTCTACAAAAGGTGAAAAAGCAAAAATGGCCAAAATGGATGACGGAAGAAACTCTGAAAATTGCCCAGAAACGCAGAGAAGCTAAAGCCAGAGGAGAAAGAAAGACAATCGCAGAACTCAACAGAGATTTCCAATGTGCAACAAGACAGGACAAGGAAAAGTACTACAATGACACTTGCAAGGAAATAGAAGCAGAAACTATTAGAGGGAGAACAAGATCGGCTTTCCTAAAGCTACGAGAGTTAAAGAAAAAGTTCCAGCCTCAAATTGGAATGTTACAAGATGCTCAAGGTTCTATGTTGAATGATGCTGAGAAGATCAAGAAAAGGTGGAAAGAATATACAGAGTTTTTATATGATAAAGATCAAGTGGACCAACAGCTGTTTCAACCTGTACCTTATGATCGGGAACCATTGGTGATGAAAGAAGAAGTTGAAGCAGCATTGAAAGCCTTATCAAAGAACAAAGCACCAGGCATTGATAGCATTCCCATAGAAGTATTGCAGCAATCTGATGCAGCTGTTACCATACTCACAAGGCTCTGCCAAGAAATATGGAAGACAACATCATGGCCAACTGACTGGAAAAGATCTGTGTTTATACCAATACTAAAGAAAGGTGATCCAACTGACTGTGGAAATTATCGCATAATCGCTCTGATCCCACATGCCAGCAAGATTCTACTGAAGATTATTCAAAAGAGACTACAACCATACCTGGAATAAGAACTACCTGAAGTGCAAGCAGGGTTCAGGAAAGGGCGAGGAACGAGAGACATCATTGTGGATGTGAGATGGATCCTTGAAAAGACTAAAGAATACCAAAAGGATATCTATTTGTGCTTTATCGACTATAGCAAGGCTTTTGACTGTGTAAACCATGAGAAACTCTGGGCCACATTAAGAAGCATGGGTATACCAGAACACCTGATCGTTCTCTTGCGCAATCTGTACATTGATCAAGAAGCAACAGTTCGAACGGAACAAGGAGAAACAGAATGGTTTAAAATAAGCAAAGGTGTAAGACAAGGCTGCATACTTTCCCCCTACCTGTTTAATTTATATGCAGAACAAATCATCAGAGAAGCAGGATTGTATGAAGACAACAGAGGTGTGAAGATTGGTGGAAGACTCATCAACAACCTTCGCTATGCTGATGATACCACATTACTGGCTGAAAGTGAAGATGATCTGAAACATTTGCTTCTCACAATCAAAGAACATAGTCTCAAAATGGGCCTGCACCTTAATGTAAAGAAGACAAAGATCATGACAACTGGCATAATCAACAGGTTCATCGTTGAAGGAGAAGAAATTGAAATTGTGAACAACTTTAACCTACTTGGATCAACTATCAATAAAGAAGCAACAAGCAGTCAAGAAATCAGACGACGCATTGCTCTTGGTAGAATGGCTATGAAAGACCTAGATAAGATTCTCAAGAGCAGAGATGTCTCTCTCCATACAAAGATTTGACTTGTTCAAGCCATGGTATTTTCAATAACATCATATGGATGTGAAAGCTGGACAGTGAAAAAGATAGACAGGAAGAAAATTGATGCCTCTGAATTATGGTGCTGGCGGCGAATACTGTGTATACCATGGACTGCCCGAAGAACAAACCAGTCGGTACTAGAGGAGATCAAACCTAAGCTTTCTTTAGAAGCTCAGATGACAAGACTTCGACTTTCATACTTTGGACACATCATGCGAAGAGAGAGATCATTAGAGAAAGACATTATGCTTGGCAAGATAGAAGGTCAACGCAAAAGAGGAAGGCCAGCAATGAGATGGATCGATACAATAACAGCAGCTACGGGTACCAGTCTGTTAACAATGAGCCGCCTGACTGAAGACCGAACACAATTTAGGATAGCTATCCAGAGGGTCGCCATGAGTCGACTCCGACTCGACGGCACTTAACAACATCATATCTCTCCTTAGCTGTATCTTTTCCAAGCTAAAGAGCCTAATCTTTTAAACCTTTCTTCATAGGGATATCCTTCAATCCCATTACCATTTTTGTTGTTCTTCTCTGTACCTTTTCAAATTCTGCTATATCCTTTTTAAAATAGGATGACCAGAATAGATCAGAGATTACTAATAATAATTCTACAGTTTCATATTCCAGTTCTTTCAGTACCCTGGGATGTATGCCATCCAGTCCAGGTGAGTTGTTTCTCTTTAGTTTATCAATTAGCTTTATTACATCTTCCTGATTTATTGGAATTCATTTCACTTCCTCTGATACATCACCTTTAAATATCATTTCTGGAATAGTAAGTTTCCTACATCTTTTTCAGTAAATGAAGCAAAAAATTGATTCAGTTTCTCCACTATGGCCTTGTTCTCTCTCTCTGTGCACCTTTACCCATCCATAATCCAGTGGTCCAGCTGGCTCCCTCACAGGTGTTTTGCTACGAATATACTTGAAAAAGTTTTTGTTATGCGCTTTTGCTTCCACGGCAAGCTACGTCAAATTTTCTCTTTGCCTGCCTTATCAATCCATTGCATTTAACTGCCGGTACTTACGTTTTTTCCTGTTTTTGTCATTTGGGTTTTTTTTCCCCATTTTGTTAATAATTCTCTCTTAGCTATAATAGCCTCTCTGACCTAACCTTTAAACCAAGCTGGCTATTGTTTGGCTTTCCTTTCATCTATTTTAAAGCACAGAATACATCTGGTCTGGGCTTCCAAGTTAGTATTTTTAAATAATACCCTGGTCTGATTTAAATGCTTAATCTTTGCTATTGCTCCTTTTAGTTTTTTGTTAACCATTTTCTTCATTTTATTATAGTCTTCTTTTTGAAAAGTAAATGCTAGTTCATTCAATTTCCTTGCTATTCTCCCTCCATTTATTAATTCAAATGTGATCATGTTATGATCGCTATTGCCAAGCGGCCCCAAAACAGTTACCTCTCACACTAGATCTAGATCTAAAACAGCATGCCCGCATGTCGGTTCTTAAAGCAGCTGCTCCATGAAGCAGTAATTTACTTCATATAGAACTTTTTTCTCCCTAGCATGTCCTGATGTGACATTGACCCAGTCAATACTGGGGTAATTGAAATCTATTATTACTGTGCTGTAAATTTTGCAAGCTTCCCTAATTTCTGTTACCATTTCATCATCTGTCTGGTCATTCTGTGCAGGCAGACAGCAGTACACCCCCACTGCCATTCTCTTCCCCTTTTTACATGGACTGTCTAACCATAGAGATTCTACAGTATATTTTGTTTCTTGCAAAACCTTTATCATGTTTGATTCAATGCCCTCTTTAACATATAGGGTCACCCCTCCACCAATTTGATCTATGCTATCATTGCATTATAGTTTGTAGCCTGATATCATAGTGTCCCACTGGTTATCCTCCTTCCACTAAGGAGGTCATTCCAGAACATGAATAAGGGTTTTGTATGTGCAGCAATAATGTTTATCTGCCGATAACATCCCTGATCGTATTCTGAAACACTGTTGGTGTGCACATCCAGGGTGCTAGCATGGGGATCTCAGAACTTGCCCAGAAGGGGCGGAACAGGGGTATGGTAAATTATGGAGATGTATAAAGCATATTCAGGAAAGACACATGAATGTTTTCAGTGATTTCTGCAGGCATCCCTGTTATTCCTGTGGAAATGTGGAAAAAGGCCACAACTTAGAAAACGTTCTGCTGTGCTCTTCAATGCATCCCATATTGAAGAATGTTTGTGACAAGTATATTTTGAATTGGTGTGTCTGCAGTCTGGAAAAACACAAGATGCAGTTTTAAAGAACAGAAAACAGAGGTGAGGGAAGGTTGTAAGGTAAAGAAACATTAATAAACACCCCTATAGAAATATTAAGAAGAACAATAGTGTTTATTCTGGCCATGCTGACATTTGATTTTGTGGTAAAGGAGCTAATCTAAGGTTCCCTAACAATTCCTATGTTCTCAGAAATGGGATTGTTGAGGTAGAATAGGATGTGAGTGAGTATGGAAAAGATTCTTAGTAAGAAATGCAGATCAGCTGTTCTAGATAGGTGCAGAGCATCTTTTTGGCAGACGTATGTTTTTTGTGACTGCAAGTGAGAGTGGTGTGTGTGTGTTTATTGATATATGGGAGGATCTGGTGTGCTCATCCACAATTCTGGGGGGACATGAATGCCTGGTCAGTACCTGGACTGAAGGGATGACCGCAGCATCACCAGGTGCCAGTGTGATGGGGCAGAATATATCAGCAGAGGTTCTCTATAGCAAAATGCAAAACATATCCCTGTCAATAATAAGAGAATCTCAGAATGAGAGCAGGCAACAGTGCAAACAGCACTTTTATAGAGACCGATGATGGTACTTTTGCGCATGTATTAATGCTGTTTGCACTGTTGCATGCTTCCCTTATTATTGACAGGGATATGTTTTGCATTTCACTATGGTGAACCTTTGCTAGGTTATACTGGTCCATACTTAGCATTGTAAAGATTGTTATCAGATGTCCAATGCAAGCATAACTAAGGAGTTCTAAGGAGTCAGAACAGACCTTATGCTTGCTTTTATAACATCTTTGCATGCACTGAGAGTATTTTGGGCATGTAACAGCCTAGTATATATTGTCTGGTTGCCATCACTTTTTATGTATTATCAGTAGTCATGTGTAGATTGCATGAGCACACCACTTTCAGTGAGAGGAGCAGCTGAGGATATGCATGTTTTAACAGCGGAGGTATGGCTGCGCAGATACTGGCAGGATCGGAAACGCGCATCTTTTCAGAATATGGTGAGCATTGGGACATCCAAGCTGTTTGCTGTGTCTACCCTTGTCCCATTATGACAACGAGGGCCCGTGTTTCTCCATAGTGGTTTGTACATGCCACACTGGAAATGTCTAGTCTCCAATTCTGGAATCATGGGTGTGTCTATACCGCAGTTGTGGAATCGGGTTTAAATCAAGCCCATTTTCAATTTGGACATCCATGTTATGAAATTGGGCTCAACGTCTCTGAAATGCCAATTATATCTAGCTTTTTATTCAATGCTATATATTCCAACTCTCCCATCTTATTTTTCAGACTAATAGCATTTGCATACAGGCATTTCAAAGTTTGTTTTTTGTTAATATTAACAATCTAGTTATTTGATGAAAGAGTTAATTTGGAATCTTTCAACTCTGATTTTTACTTAAAGGCAGCTGGGCTACTTTTACTCTTAATGGACCTTTTAGGTTGCTGTCTATTTTCACTGTTATTGATGTGTTCTAATCAGCTGTATGAGTTTAGACAAAGCAATGGGATCTTCAGGATGGAAATGCAAGCAATCTGGTACTTTAGTCTGGTGCATTTCCTATGTGCTTGAAACGTAAACCATGAAAACCCTGTATCCTTAACATGCTGCATTTTTTTGGGATTGCTACCTGAAATGGCTATCGGAGTGTAGTACTATAGACTCCACCGACCCAGAGATCCTCATTAAGAATCTGAACAACATCATCAGAAATGCAGTAATTGCCTCCAACACCCCCAAGACCAACACGACCGCAAACCTACACATGAAGCAACCCAAGACCGATGGGTATATGCCATCCCTCCATCTAGTCTTGAAGGTCTAGAAAAAGGGACTGTTACTTCTGGAGAGAGATCTGCAATTGTGAGTATATACTTCTGGGAATTTTCTGGAAGGACCTCTTTGTATTAAAGCTAATTAATCTGTGAACCCATTGTTTTTTTTGTTAAATCAGTCAGGGCCTAGTAGCAGCAGTTTAAGTTTAAATTTAAAACACAGAAGAGAACTTTCTGGTTACATTTCATACCCAGCAAAGAGCTTGTAGTTTAAATTTAATAGTCACTGAGGGCCTAGTATCAGCAAAGTACTTTTAGTTTAAATTTAAAACACAGAAGAGAGCTCTCTGGTTAAATTTAGAATCCAGCAGAGAGCTTGTAGTTTAAATTTCATAATAAGTCAAAGCCTATCAGAAGCAAAGAGCTGTAATTTAAATCAAATCAGAATATAACTTAGCATAAAAGGCAATACAGGATCAGTACTCTTTCAGCAACAAATAAAGTCTTCTAGAGACCTTTACAAGGAGGCCTTCTACCTAGGGGGAAGAGACCTGTGAAACATTTTCAATAGGTGCTAACACCAGGTGGCAGGTCAAAAGGCCATTTTGAAAGACTCCTTCTAGCCAAGCAAGGACTGTTAATCATCCAGGAAGTTGGTCACAGCTTACCTCAGCAGCACAGGACAGGGTACTGTGTAGCAGCCCTCTTTTAAAAAGTGTTATTTCCCTCCCTCCCTCCCTCCCCACCACCCACCCACCCCTGGGATAATCATAGCTTTATACGTACTTACACATCTAAAGGAAAGGAGGTGCTCTCAGGTGAAGCTCATTACCCAAATCAGTCATACACTAGGACCTGAGATTAATTAAGCTTCAGGTGAACAAGGTATATTAAATGTATTAGGTACAGTTTTATTAGTATAACTATCCATAGCAACCCTTAGTAAGTAAAGATCTTAAAGATCTAAACACAAGCTTAAAACTAAGATGCAGACAGCAGTCCAGCAGCGAGATTGGGGCTTTCAAGTCTTTTGCATTGAGTGTCACATGTATGATTTTCTCCCAGTTGGTGAGAGGTCTTACATGTGCACTAGGTGCTAGGAACTCTTTGCTCTCAGGGAACGAGTCCGTTCTCTAGAGGCTAGAGTAGAAGACTTGGAAAATATAAGAAAGACAGAGAGGTACATAGACGAGACCTACAGGGATATAGTCCTTGGCCGGATGGTATACATCCAAGGGTGTTGAAAGAACTGAAATATGAGATTGCAAACCTGCTATTAGTAATCTGTGAACTATCATTAAAATCATCTCTAATACCTGAAGATTGGAGGATCGCCATTGAAACACCAATTTTTAAAAAGGGTTCCAGGGGTGATCCGGGAAACTACAGACCGGTGAGCCTCATGTCAGTACCGGGAAAAATGGTAGAAACCATCATAAAGAATAAAATTACTCAGCATGTAGATAGTCATGTCCTAATGGGAGACAGCCAACATGGCTTAAGACAAGGAAGATCTTGTCTTACTAATCTGTTTTGTTTTTTGAAAGTGTGAATAAACAGGTGGACAAAGGTGAGTCAGTTGATATAGTGTATCTGGATTTTCAGAAAGCCTTTGACAAGGTCCCTCATCAGAGACTTTTGGCAAAACTAAAGAGTCAACGGATAGGAGGCAGTGTACTACTGTGGATCAGGAACTGGTTAAAAGATAGAAAGCAGAGGGTTGGGCTAAATGGCTAATTTTCCCAAAGGAGAAAGGTGAATAGTGGTGTACCACAGGGATCTGTGCTGGGTCCGCTGCTTTTTGACATATTCATAAATGACCTGGAAAGTGGAAAAACGAGTGAGGTTATCAAATTTGCAGATGACACAAAACTATGTAAAGTTGTTAAAACCCAAGAGGATTGTGGAAAATTGCAAGAGGATCTTGATAAATTGGAAGACTGGGCATCAAAGGGGCAGATGAAATTTAATGTGGACAAGTGCAAAGTTATGCACCTAGGGAAGAACAACCCAAACTATGGTTACACGATGCAAGGTTCCACATTAGGAACCACCACCCAGGAAAAAGATTTAGGCATCATTGTGGATAACTTGTTAAAACCCTCGGCCCAGTGTGCAGCGGCAGCCAAGACAGCGAATAGAATGCTAGGTATCATAAGGAAAGGAATGGAAAATAAAACAAAATATATTATAATGCCTCTATATCGTTCCATGGTGAGACCGCACCTTGAATATTGTGTGAAATTCTGGTTGCCGCATCTTAAAAAGGATATAGCATTATTAGAAAAGGTTCAGAGAAGAGCCACCAAAATGGTAAAGGGGATGGAAGGATACTCCTATGAAGAAAGGCTGAAAAGGTTAGGGCTCTTTAACCTGGAAAAGAGACAGCTGAGGGGAGATATGATAGAAGTCTATAAATTAATGAATGGAGTGGAACGGGTAAATGTAGATCGATTGTTTACGTTATCAGAATATAGAAAGACTAGGGGACATGCAATGAAGCTACCAGATAAACTATTTAAGTCTAATAAAAGAAAATATTTTTTCACTCAACGTGTGATCAAACTCTGGAATTTGTTACCGGAGGATGTAGTAAAGGCTGTTAGTGTAGCTGGGTTTAAAAAAGGTTTGGACAAATTCCTGGAGGAAAGGTCCATAAACCATTATTAAGAAGGGACCCAGGATATCAATGCTTGACACAGTACAAGCATTGTGGAACCTGTGTCTTTTGGGGAAACTGCTAGGTACGTATGACCTAGATTGGCCACTGTTGGAAACAGGATACTGGGCTTGATGGACCTTGGTCTGACCCAGTATAGCATATCTTATGTTCTTATGTCCTGAAGTCCCACCTCCAGTCTGGCAGCATACCTGTTGCCATGGAGGAGAGAGGTAACATAACAGGAGAGCATCACCCTGGTGTGGCAGGAAGTGATCCTTTTTTTTTTTTTATTTTGCAATAATAATTCCAAAGTACATAATGAAAAGAACAGCAAGAAAACAAAGACTATAAGAAATAACTCTACAATTGTCAATAGTCCACATCAAGGAGGCGTCAAAGTACAAAAACAAACACAAAACCCCCAATCGTAACCTGTGATAAATTCCACTAACAGTCAAACGGCAAATATACAATTAAGAAATCAAAATCCTTACCCTTCAAAAACTCCAACAATTGTTCAACTTCAACAAAATAAAGACTTTTTCAAGTACATTCGTAGCAAAAAGTCTGTGAGAGAGTCAGTTTCTCAATCAGACGATAGAGTGGTTAAAGGGGCACTAAGAGGCGACAAGGTGATTGCGGAGAGACTGAATGAATTCTTTGCTTTGGTCTTTACTGAGGAAGATGTAGGGATGTTACCCATGACTGAAGTGGTATTTAAAGGTGCAGAAGAATTGAAGGAAATATCGATACATCGGGAAGATGTATTATAAGTATTAGATAAACTGAAGAGTAGCAAATCGCCTGGACAGAATGATATACATCCAAGGATGTTGAAAGAACTGAAATATGACATTGCAGACCTGCTATTAGTAATCTGTGAATTTTCATTAAAATCATCTGTAATACCTGAAGACTGGAGGATCGCCTGTGTAACACCAATTTTTAAAAAGGGTTCCAGGGGTGATCCGGGAAACTACAGACCGGAGAGCCTGACATCAGTACTGGGAAAAATGGTAGAAACCATCATAAAGAATAAAATTACTCAGCATGTAGGCAGTCATGGCCTAATGGGAGACAGCCAACATGGCTTTAGACAAGGAAGATCTTGTCTTACTAATCTGTTATGTTTTTTTGAAGGTGTGAATAAACAGGTGGACAAAGGTGAGTCGGTTGATATAGTGTATCTGGACTTTCAGAAAGCATTTGACAAGGTCCCTCATCAGAGACTTTTGGCAAAACGAAAGAGTCATGGGATAGGAGGCAGTGTACTATTATGGATCAGGAACTGGTTAAAAGATAGAAAGCAGAGGGTTGGGCTAAATGGCCAATTTTCCCAATGGAGAAAGGTGAATAGTGGTGTACCCCAGGGATCTGTGCTGGGTCCGCTGCTTTTTGACATATTCATAAATGACCTGGAAAGGGGAATAACACGTGAGATTATCAAATTTACAGATGGCACAAAACTATTTAAAGCTGTTAAAACCCAAGAGGATTGTGGAAAATTGCAAGAGGATCTTGATAAATTGGAAGAATGGGCATCAAAATGGCAGATGAAATTTAATGTGGACAAGTACAAAGTTATGCACCTAGGGAAGAACAACCCAAACTATGGTTACACGATGCAAGGTTCCACATTAGGATCCTTCACCCAGGAAAAAGATTTAGGCGTCATTGTGGATAACATGTTAAAACCCTCGGCCCAGTGTGCAGCGGTGGCCAAGAGAGCAAATAGAATGCTAGGTATCATAAGGAAAGGAATGTAAAATAAAACAAAAGATATTATAATGCCTCTATATCGTTCCATGGTGAGACCTGTGATAAGGAAGCTTATCATAGCTCAGGTAGGAGCTATTGAAAAGATGATGTGACTCTGAACAAGCAACCTGTCAGTTTTGGTAGAAGTAAGAAAACAGAGTTTTCACATAAAAGACTACCAGTCCCAGAATGCACCAGGTTTCCAGCAGCCATGAGAGGGGCTGAAGTGAGAAAACGTGTGTGCAATCAAGAGAGCTATGAGGTAATCCCTAAGCACTCATCTCAAAGGGCAGGACCTGATTCAACACAGCTGCGCTGTGTTAGGGAGGAGCACACATTAAGACAGAATAAGAATAGAGCTGATTCTACAGATAACAGCTACAGAAAGAGCTTCAGGAAGAGAGACAGCTATAGCAACGGCTACAAGCACCAGCATCACCTGGAGAAGCAGAAGCCAAGCCAAGCGGATAGAGAGAGAAGGAAACTCTCTGGAAGGAAGAGAAGAAAGGCCATTGGCAGGTTTGGGAGAGTCCAAGGCAGTACCCATACTGGGAGGTATTCCAAGTGCCAGCAGAGTCCATTGGACTGGAGTCAGCCAGAGGAATGGAATGGCAGAGATAGGAATCACCAGTGGCTACCTAGGAGAGAGAAGACTGCACGTGGAAGGGACTTTCAGACCTATGCCAGAAGGTATGTGAGGAAAGATCCAGTGTCCAGGGATCAAGATTGGAAGGCTGGACATCAGAATTGGATTACATACTGGCCAGGCTATACAGAGAGGAATTATGATAGCAGGAGAGGCTCAGGTATGAACACTGATCCAGACCCTATCCATAATAGTGAATGGCAGCAAGGGAATAAGCATTCTCATGATAGTGCCTTAATGAAAGACTCGTCTGTGCCAATGTATGATAGTGACCTATGCTGATTGATGAAGGGGGAGATACAGCTGATGAAACTATTCATTACATGGACTGTTCTCTATCTAAATGCTATTGCTAGCTTTCTGTGAGCAAACACCTCAGCCATCACAAAGAAACCTAACTTTGTTCTTTATTTCCACTGCAAACAGCTCTTAAAGCAGGATTTGGGTTCACACAGTAGCAGCCAGCCAGCTAAAGGGTTTCAGCTGGTCAATTGATAGTAATTAAAGCTGCACCTGATTGTGTGTGTGAGCAAGGGAGAATCACTGCTGGGATCTGCGTGGAAAATAAGCAGAAGTTAACCTAACAAGCAAAGTTTATTCATTTCTTTGTGCCTTTTTATTTGGTAATTATTTGCTAAGAAAACATTAGCTAATTGCCTGACAAGTTGAAGGTTGTTTTCTGATTTGCTTTGTGACTTTGTTATCCATTTAAACACTGCAAGCAAGTAACCTCATTTATATTGCTACCAAGCATATTTGTGCTGGGTGAATTAAACCCCATCAATAAAAGAAGTATTTTATTGGCCTTACCACTGGTATCACAACTCAATTATTGTCTTCAGCTGTGTTTGGGAGTGAAAGAACTACATTACCCACAATACCTTGCAAGAATCATATGAATATATGCATCGTCAAGATTGTGTAAGTTCTCACCCTAGGCAGCCGTCTGGCAGACCGCACTTTGAATATTGTGTGCAATTCTGGTCGCCGTATCTTAAAAAGGATATAGCGTTATTAGAAAAGGTTCAGAGAAGAGCCACCAAAATTTATTTATATTCTCTTATATACCGTTCTATTCTGCATCAGTGCAGTTTACATTGAACAAACTGAAATTACATTGAACAGGGCATTAGAACTTGGAGATAACTATTTTACAGGGAACATGGGCTATGGAGGGTTAAGTGGCTTGCCCAAGACCACAAGGAGCACCTGTGGGACTAGAAACCCCAGTTCTTCTGGCCCAAGGTTGCTGTTCTCTAGTGGGATTTGAACCCCTGACCTTCTGGCCTGAAGTACTTTGCCCCAACCACTAGGCCACTCCTCCACTCCAAAAAATGGTAAAAGGGATGGAAGGATACTCCTATTAAGAAAGGCTAAAAAGGTTTAACCTGGAAAAGAGACGGCTGAGGGGAGATATGATAGAAGTCTATAAATTAATGAATGGAGTGGAACGGGTAAACGTTGATCAATTGTTTACGCTATCAGAATATAGAAAGACTAGAGGACATGCAATGAAGCTACAGGGTAAACTATTTAAGACTAATAAAAGAAAATATTTTTTCACTCAACATGTAATCAAACTCTGGAATTTGTTATCGGAGAATGTAGTAAAGGCTGTTAGTGTAGCTGGCTTTTAAAATGGTTTGGACAAGTTCCTGGAGGAAAGGTCCATAAACCATTATTAAGAAGGGACCCAGGATATCAATGCTTGACCCAGTACAAGCATTGTGGAACCTGTGTCTTTTGGGGAAATTGCTAGGTACGTATGACCTAGATTGGCCACTGTTGGAAACAGGATACTGGGCTTGATGGACCTTGGTCTGACCCAGTATGGCATATCTTATGTTCTTATGTTCCCAAAACCTGAAAAGGCAACTCCACAAACACAAAATAAAATGGTGAACAATGAAACAACTCAAAGACAAAACACAATATCTACAATTGATGAAAGAATGCCACATTACAACAGACAAAGTAAAACGAGAATACCACACCAAATTGCTGAACTCTGTAATCAACCGACCAAGAGAGCTTTTTTCCATTGTGAAACAGCTGTCAAAAACACCATCCACTGATATGCAAGGAACCATGGTCACCTACCAACAAGTCACCCAACACTACAAACAACTTCAGCTGCAACCAAATATCAACATCCCACTCTCTACCGGAGACAACCACGACTCCTGGAGCTCTTTCAACAAAATTACTGAATGCCAAATAGAAAACACCATAACTGTTCTAAACACAACTTCTCCCCCTAGATCGCTGCCCAACATCATGGATAAAAGCAGCCAAAAAAGAACTCAGCGAAGTAATCACCAAAGTCAGGCAATCGATACTTCAAAAAGGAACCATGCCCACATGCCTAAAAACCTCCTCCATATGCCCTACACTAAAAAAAACCCAACCCTGGACACCTCACACCCAGCATCATACAGACCCATTGCAAGCCTACCCTTCACTGCAAAAATCATTGAGAAAACAATACAGTACCAACTGCAAGACCAGACATGATCTCCTAAACCCCCAGCAACATGGTTTTTGACCGCATAACATAGTGGAAATATTACTAACCATCTTAATAAATACACTAACGCAAAGTGTGCCACAAGCCAAACAAAGCTTCCTGTTAATCTTCCTGGACATCTCATCGGCCTTTGACACCGTAAACCACCAAATACTGCTACAATGTCTCCACCCAATTGGACTTCAAGGAACTGTACACAAATGGTTTACATCCTATCTCACCAACAGTTAACAGCAGATAAAGATCCGAAACAACTCCTCCACCCCATACAAGTAAACTCAAGGAGTCCCACAAAGATCCACCCTCTTCGCTATGCTATTCAACCTCTACCTACGGCCACTCTGCACAATCATAAGAACCCACAACTTAAACCTCCATGTCTATGCCTATGACATCATGATATTTATATTATTTATTTAACAGGGTTTTTATACCACCTTATCATAGATTCAAAGAGGTTTACATAGAACATTATAGCAACAAGCTTTTACATAGAATAGGGTATTAAACTTGGGTGAATAAGGTGATACAAGGTCTACATTTAACAATTGTTAAGTATATACAGATACATTATTGTGGTATGGGTTGTGTGCAACATGATTGTGTTTATATTGAGGGAGAAGTCCATAGCAAATTATATTGGAATGGTCATGTGGTGGTTCTAATGAGTTCCCTACTTTGATGAGTTTTTGAGACGGTATACTTATTTTTCATATTCTTATAGGGTGGGAACCATAGTGTTCCAGGAAGAGGTAAGTCTTTATGGTTTTTCTGAAATCCAATAGATCTTTGATTGCATGTATTGAGGCAGTTTGGTCATTCCACAGTTGGGGAGTGTACATGGAGAAGGCTCTACTGCAAATGGATTGCTTTGCTGTTGTGATGCTTTTTGGGGTTTCTAGAATGTTGTCTGCTCCTCTTCTTGTTCTGGTTTGATGTGTTTTCTTGATCAGTGTTTGAAAAATCAGATGAGATAGGTTGTTTAATATCGTGAAGATTATTAATATTGTGAAGATTATTATTAAGTTCTTTTATGCGTACGGTGACAGGGAGCCAATGTTATTGCTGGAGTATAGGAGTTATATGGCTGTATCTTGTTCTTCCAGTAATGATTCTTGCAGCAGTATTTTGCAAGGGGAGTATTGTTTTCTTAAGAAGGCCATGGTAGATTACATTGCAGTAATCTATTATGGGTGTTACTATGGCTTGACATACTTTTCGGAAGTCACTATCACTGAGTAGTGGTTTGAGCTTGTGTATTGTTCTGAGTTTGTGGTAGGCTGTTCTGGTTGCTCTTTTTATGTGCGGTTGGAAGCTGAGTTGTTGGTCCAATTGTCACAGACCAATCCACGCTATCAGCCCACCAATAATGCTTCACTGAAGTAAACTGGCTAATTGACAACAACCTACAAATTAACTATAACAAGACAGAGGCCCTCTACATAACAAGAGACATTGTATTTGTTCCCTCCCTATGATAACACTGAAAACAACCACAATCAAAGCTAAAGCTGAGGTTAAATACCTCGGGATCACCCTCGACCAACACTGAACCTTCAAAACACACTAACTAAATCATCTGAACAGTTTACTTCAAAGCAAAGCACTCCAGTGCCTCCAACCACTCCTCGAACCAGATGACTTCTGTACTGTACTCCAAGCATCAATACCCCACCTGGACTAATGCAATGCCATTTTCCAAGGGCTGCCACATTCCACACTCCTACTGCTCCAGATGGCTCTCCACTTGACAGCCAGAACGCTACAAGCCGCAACAAGAAAATAATACATCACCCCAATCCTCCCCAATACCTGTATGTTATACAGAGCCATATAATATACAAAACCATCATGCTAACCCATAAAGCAATCCACTCAGACCCCCCCCCCCTCACACGCACACACATATCTCCACACATTTCTACAGCCCTCCCAACTACACAGATCTAGATGAGCCTCTATAACGAACACCCTCGTCACCCCCCCCACATCAGAACCAAATCAAACCAGCAGGCATGTAAAAGAGTCTTCCAACTCTATGCACCTTCAATATGGAACAGACTACCAGACCAGGTCAGGAAGTTCACGGACCTCAAGACATTCCACAAACAGTTAACAATCCATCTGTTTACTGAACACTTCAGCACAAGTGAATAACTCCCCCCCCCCCCGCCTACCATTACTGCTGTACATAGTCAAAATTGTATAGTTAAGAGCCCTAAGGTCTTTGATTGCATGCTGTACATAGTTGATACCACTGTTATAATGCAAGTTGCATTTTATTCCATGTAAACCGCCTTGACCCAGAGAAAGGCAGTATATAAATACAGCTAAATAAATAAATAAATAAAAACAATATCTGTATAAACTGTTGGGTCAATATTCAAACCTGGTGTTGAACGATGTTTTTTTAAACAGTGACCATGTCATTTAAAGAAATGCATATATTCAGCGTTCTACACAGATAGCTGGCAGCACTGAATATACATGGAATGTGCTTACCGCTAAAAGTTAAATATATAACAGCACTATTCAGGACCATGTGCATTCTTTTGGCAGGTCTAAATTAGGTGGGTTACTTTAGAAGCCCTATCCGTGCTTTGGGTGTCTGAAAATAGGCACAGAGATGTCCCCTGGAGCCATTTTAGAAGTCGGGTCTGTAGATGTCCCCAATACGAGGATGTTCAATTGGGAATGAGGACATGGTTTAGGTGTGGCACAGTAGATACAAAAACTTACAGCACCTTAGTAAACATGCCTCTAGGTGTCAGAGGAAACAGAAAGATCTAGGTAATCTGCAGAGTATAAAAATAGCACATGTACAGTTACTTTTTATTGCCTTGGACTCTTCCTTGTGAATGGGACCCTCCCCCCCACCCCCCATCCTCCAATTCCCCACCAATACCTGGTGGATCTGGAAACTGGATTCAGATGTGATTGTGAGTCTTGCACTGCTGTACAACCTGACCGTCCTTGTCTCAGCTCCAAGGGCCATCCATTGTGTCCTCCTCTTCTCTTCCAGGATCAGTGGTGTCCCATTTCCTTCTTAGTTATTCAGAAAATTTATTTTGCTTCAGGCTCCTTATGATCCTAAATTAGCAATGCTGCTGTGGCTCGGTAAACCAGATCATAAACCCTGCAAAGTACAGAGGCCTAAGCAATCCCTGTCACACCACCAATGCTGATAATGAGATTTGGAGAGCCATAGATTCCTATTCTCGTGTGGTATAGTTGCTCTATAAGCCAGGCATCTATACCCTGTGGTGCAGTGGCTTACCTGGGTCTTTATATCATTCATTTTTTTCCTCCAAATGAGGTCTTCTCCTACCACTGCCTCACTGGCACGGAAAACCCTTCCAATTCTGGAAAGACTGGATGGCATAAAAAGGTCATAATACAATAATTTGGCAGAGCCAATAGCTGTCTCTATTATCCAGGCAAGATGGAACCTTAGGGGTCTCTACATGGGTATTCTATACGATATGCAGCTACACGCAGCACATTTTACATCACACATTTACACCAGTTTCGGAGCAGGTGTGTGTGGGCAATTGTGCATTTCTAGGGCTGAATCTGGGTGCCTATTTTATAAAGGCACATATGTGTCTATGTTACTTTTATAAAATAGGTGCATTTTGGGATTTCTCACAAAAGGGTCCTGTTATAAAGTCAGGCCCATAATGATTTATGGTTAATGTGCAGTTTTTATCCCCCTTTCTGGACTTAGCAAGGCATTATGTGCATATTGCGTACTTCATTACTGTTTAACATGGCTAATCGGCTACATTATATTCTCTTAAAATTTGACCTTGACATAATTATTTTATACTGTTTTCTGGCACAACCTCTGATGTATTAATTTTCTTTAAAACCTTTATGTGAAAAACATTTTTTTTTCAATTCAACATAGCAGTTTTTCTCTCTGGACTCCCATGTGCCTCTTAGATTTATACCTATGATGGTCCTCCCCACTCTCTTGCTTCTAGGATAAGCACTAAGTTGTTTCTTATTCCTAAAACTTCAGCCATGACTTGAAGCAATGAAAAATGTAGTCATTAATAATAGATACTATAGTAAAATGTGATTAATGCTCATCTCAATTACATGCAGGCTATCTAGAATTGGAGGACTATGCAATTGAGCTGATGCTAAGCAGGTTTACTATGCAAGTCTGTACAATTTTTATGTATACATTAAGGGGTTATTTTTAGAAGCCCTATTCATGCTGTGGATGTCTGAAAACAAGCATAGAGATTTCTGAAGCATGGAGACAGCCCCAGAGCCATTGATGAGTACTCTCATCAACTCTTTGTGATACGAACTTAGCCTGAATCCTAAAGAAGGTAACAACCCAGAAGCAGCATTCCATCTACTACTTGTAGAAAATCTGAAGCTCTACAGTTCCAGCGACCAACAATTAGCAGAGCAATTCCGTGTGGTGTAAAGTTTTTCTAGTGACTTTTGGCCTTGAGAAGTGTGCTAAGGCAACTATTTTTAGAGGAAAATTGAGAAAAATAGAAAACATCTCCCTAGCTGAGGGCTGTGACATCAAGGATCTTGAACAGGAAGGTGTATTTAAGTATTTTGGAGTAGAGGAAGGAACGACACTCAAGCAGAAATTACTGAGAGAGAAGATCAGTAAAGAATACTACAGGAGATTAAAATCATTATTGAAAAGTGCTTTAACATCACTAAATAAGATACAAGCCATCAATCAGGTGGCAATGCCTGCACTCTCATACAGCTTTGGGATTGTAGACTGACCTCGTAAAGATCTTGAAAAACTGAATGTGCGAACAAGAAAACTCCTCCTCAGCATCATCAGATCCACATATGCAAAAATGCTGAAATATGAAAGTAAACGTCCAGAATCAGAGTCCATCATCAAACTTGGACAAGCGCTCCAACGACTAGAAGGAATGCGTGAGAATCCACAAGTGCACACAGGAAAGGAAGCAACAGAATTTACAAAACAAGAGAACACTCTGCAAAGAATTAGATCAACAAACAAGGAAAAACAAGTGGCAAATTCAACAAATATAGTCAGAAATACAAATTTTAACTGTTGGATATAAGTTTTTAGAAATATTTAGATTGCCTACATTCCTTGCATTGCCTTTAAATCAGATATTTGAGTGCGCCTTCAGTTCATATAAGGTCTATTGGCCAGGGACACTTGTGATACATAGCTACTTGGAATAGAAATACACATTTGCTTTTAAATTTGCAGAGACCTGGTCTTCTACTTAAGTCTCCTACTTAATATTGCAGCAAAGGTATACGTTTTAAGGTTACAGGGACCTCTGCATAGTGGGATGATACAAAGAAGTAAGATTTCCGTTTGAATATTACAGTTTCCATGGTCTGTTACAAGCCTGCTTCACAGGGTGGGGCTAATTGAATCAACTCTAAAACCTGACTAAGTCTGCTCAACAAACTCCAAGAGACTACACACAGCTAAGGCTTTCAGACTTTACATTTGCCTGTTTTATTTTTTTTTATATATAAATTGATTCAGGCCTTCAAATACTTAAAGAGTATTAATGAACAAACGAACCTCTTCCTAAGATGGGGAAGCTGTAAAACTAGAGGGCATAACATGAAGCTGCAAAGGGGTAAACTGAAAGGCAATGTCAGGAAATACTTTTTCACTGAAAGGGTGGTGGATGCTTGGAATGTCCTCCCGATGGAAGTGGTGGGGGCAAATACAGTGATAGAATTCAAAATGGCATGGGACAGACACAGTCGATCCCTTTATAGCAACAGGATAAAATCAAAATAAACATAACTATCTCTTATATCTCAACAATAGGGGTGACCTACACGGAGAGGTGGGTACACCCCTAAACAAAGGCATGGGGAGGGGTGACTTGAACGGAGTGGCAAGTGCACCTACTCTTGCTGCCTTGCTGGGCAGACTAGATGGATCTTTATCTGCCATCATATACTATATTACTATGTATGTTACTAGGAACCCTTTGTGGATCATGAATGGACACATGAACGGTTAAGGAGAGGTGAACTGAAATTGAAGGATGAGAGACTGATACTGTAATTGCAGCCCAAGACAGAAGATTACGGATGAGATGATTTATAGTGAACAATGAAAAAAATTGGGAAAACAGACATATGTTGGTTCTGTAAGCCTGGAGACAGTGACTCACCTCATAGCTGGCTGTGAAGTTCTGAGTGCAGAGAATTTCTATACACAAAGGCACAACAAAGTAGTATGCCTCATCCATGGGAAACTCTGTAAACACTAGGACATCACTGTCCATGAAAAGCACTGGGATCATTACCCTAATAATTACAGAGAATGAAGAGGTTATAATCACCTGGGACATTCCCATTCCAACGGAAAAGAAACTGGATGCGAGGAAACCTAACATAGTGGTAAAAGAGAAAAACACAAGAATAACCTTGATAATAGAGGTTCCAAGTGATTATTCTATGAATCACATGAAGAAGATCCTGAAGGACTAAGAAGTGCAGTCAGAGTCCAAGAAAATGTGGTAGAAAGATACAGAAATATTTCCCTTTGTATGGGGAGCACATCTTGACACATTACCCATACCTGTTTCATTTTACAAATTCCAGAAGGAAGATCTCTTTGGCATGATGCAAGTATTACTCCAGGCATTAGCAATAAATTTGAGAGACTGAGATCATACTCCACATACTCTGGCTTAGAAGTGCGGTTCATGACTTTCATGGTAGGCGCAAAACTAATCCATTTGAAGAAACTGTCCCAAGTGAAGCCATTTTAGAAGCCAGGTCTATAGATGTCTCCAGCACAAGGACATCCAAGTCAGAATGGGGCTGTGATGTAGGCATGTCTGGAGTGCTCTCAGGAGCATGGACATCCTCACCTGATTCCAGTAATGCCCTGGACTTTCAAGCTGCTCCAGGCACAAACAGGCATCAGAAAAGTTCTCAATTTGTCAGCCAACATGTGAAAGTTGTGGGGAAGGGAGTATATTTATTTCCTCTATATTGTCTGTGTTGAGAACGAACACTACTGGGAATGTGGGCTCATCTGTCTGCTTTGTGACATCAATGGATGTTCCCGTATGCAACCTTGCATGAGATGAACGTCCATACTCTGCTTTCAGTGTGGATGTTTATGTGGATGCTAACATGAACACCCACACTGGGGGCATCTATCTCTCCAAAATCAGGCCAAAACACATATCCCTGATGTTTTTCTGCATGTTCTGCCCTGGACGTCCTAGATTGCACTTGGATGCCCTTTCTCAAATGCCACTTTCAGTCACCAATAAAATTAACCATCTAAGCACGTAGAGCAGTGTTTTATATGCTCAGTTGGCACATAAATGCAGGACTTCAGAAAACAGCATCTACTTTTATTCAAGATGCTTAAGTTAATGGGGCCGAGAATGAGTGGATTGGTGGGCATATATTTTATGAGACATATACATGTACTGATTTCTGCTGGTAAATACGAGCAGAAGATTATTCCTTCCTCGAAACAGATGTAACTTTATATGGGAGCTTTCGGAAAGGCTATTTTATAAAGGGCATAGGTACAATGTGTTCCCTTTAGTGGGCAGTGGCTGCATGTGGCCGTGGCCCGGTTAGCTTCTTGGCTGTGCAGCTGACCTGGATATTCAGGCTCCAGCATTAAATATCCAGGTCTAGGGTTCAGCAGTGACGGCTAACTGCTGCTGCTGCTGCTGTCTGACTCTTCGGGTGCTGCACCCACAAATATTCACCGTGATTAAGACAGTTAGCAGGTCCGATAACCTTGTTAATCATTTCAAATATTGGGCCTGTAGTGCCGCTAAATCGATTTAATACTTATTTACCTATGAACTAGAACATAAAATCAAACAGTGAACATTAAAAAGCTTCAATAAGTGTAAAGGGGGTAATGTGTAACAGGGCACCCAGGTAAACAGGAAAATAAAGAGGCTCTTTCTAGCTTATTTTATCAAGGCAAATAAAGGTCTATGGGGCCCTTTTACTAAACACTGTTGATTGGTTAACATGCATTTTGGTGTGCGATAACTGACCATGGTGAACGTTACCGTGCAGGCATGCTAGCTACAGGCTGACAAAACGCATGTTAACTGGCAATCGTGTGCTAATATGGAGAATGGGCAGTTAAGGGGCAGAGTGCGGACATGGAGAGCATAGTAGTGCAATCGCTGCTAACATAGCAATTAGTATGGGTGCATCTAATGATACCTCTATGGATATCATTAGGTGCACCCTACTTATGTGTGCAGCACGTTCACATGAACTTCCGGGAACACGCAGAGGCTTTGCACTTAACATTTGTTATAGATGCACATTAAGTGCACAGCCTTATCAGGCTTCAGTCTTTCTAAAATACTAGAAGGTGTGTGTGTGTATGATGGGGCGTGTCGGGGGCTGTGTGCATGTATGCCATGTGTGATAGGACCGCATGTGTATGTGAGCTTGCATGTGTGTCTCAAGGAGTGTTTCTGCATATGTGTGTGATAGGGAGTCTCAGGGACTGTGTGTGTGCATGCATGTGTACGTGTGTGTGTGCGTGTGACGGGGTGTCAAGGACTGCACCTGTGTGAAGGGGAGTGTTGAGGGTTGCATATGTGTGTGTTTGTGTGATAAGGAGTTTTGGGGGCTCCTCCCCAGCCTTCCCCCAGTCACGAACCAGTAGCTTAAGCAGTTTAAATAATGACAGGTGAATGGCTGTCCTAACCTTAGCTGCTTATTTTATTTATTTATTTAGTAATGCTTATATACCACTTTTCACAGGGTCAAAGCAGTGTACAGTCAGGTATTTCCCTTGTTCCCAAAGGACTTACAATCTACATTTTATACCTGAGGCAACAGAGGGTTAAGTGGCTTGCCTGTGAGATTGAAACCCCAGTCTCTCCAGCCCAAGGTTGCTGTCCTCCAGTGGGATTTGAATCGCCAGCCCTCTGGCCTGAGGCAACTTGCCCCAACCACTAAGCCACTCCTCCCTGTATCTGGTTAGTGGCTGAGTATCACTGCTACCTAGAAAACAGCATCACTGGCTGGGCAGCCCAGATATTCAGCCACATAAACTGGAATCCTCTGCTACTGAATATCCAGTTTTAAGTAAAGCAGAGGCAGCTGAGCATTTTATTTTGCCAGCCACGTTACTCTCATGTGACCCCTCTATTGAAATCACTTCACTGGTTTCCCTTTTGGTTCCATATTCATTTCATACTACTTCTCCTAACCTTTAAATGCATTCACTCTACGGTCCCTCTTTATCTTTCCTCCCTCCTCTCTCCCTATTTCGCCCCTCGTGAATTCTGCTCCTCCTCTGGTCTCCTTCTCTCTACGCCCTTCTCTTCTAATGCTAACTCCAGACTCCGATCCTTTCACATTGCTGCTCCTTATGCCTGGAATAAGCTTCCCCTATCTCTACGTCAAGCCTCTTCTCTCTCCCTTTTCAAATCCTTGCTAAAATCGTACCTCTTTGAGACCGCTTTCGGACCATGATGTTTGTTTTCCCTGTGTCTCCTCTTCCCTTTGACCTCACGTTTCTTGTGCTGTCACGTCTGTTTGTCTTTTAGATTGTGAGCTCTTTGAGCAGGGACTGTCTTTCTCTATGTTTGCACAGCACTGCGTATGCCTTGTAGCGCTTAATAAATGAATAATAATAATAGTCATCATCATCACTGAATAAGGCTTCTATCATTTTTTAATGAGTGGCAATTGAGGGGGTCATTTAAAAGTTTCAGAATCAGGTTAATTAATGAGAAGATGGGTGCAGACTGGCTTCTCATTGAAAACAAACTAGAAAATGTAGATATTTCCTCGTTCATTTTAAATGAAAGCACATTGTTACTGTTTGACAAGGAAGAAACTTATTAAGGATCTATGATTAAAAGTAACAGAGGTCAGTGGGGTCCATTAAAAGACTTTTTAACAAGTGAATTTGTGTGTCATCTTAATGTCATTGAGAAAATCTTTTCCTTTCTGATGTACTGAAATGCAATAAAATGAGACATGCAAAAGAGCAGTAAAAAGTCTCCAGTCATACAAAAATGCCAACATTTCAGTGTCCTATGCCCTCTACATCCTACAGAAACAGCACTTGCCAAAGTCTCCAACGACCGTATCCTGACCAAATCCAAGGACCTTCACTTGATCTTCATCTTTCTTGGCCTATCTGCTGCTTTTGGCACGGTCTTCAATAACATCTTTATGTACTGCAGATGACTCCCAGATCTCCTCTTAACACCAGAAATATGTCTAGGAATCCAGGTGGAAATCTCAGCCTGCTGCCTCAACGTCCCACTGCCATCTCCAACTTAACATGGCCAAGACTTAGCTTTTTATCTTTCCCCTTAAACCAACCTTTCCTCGTCCTCTTTTCCCTGTTTCTGCGGATAACACTTTCGTCCTCCTGGTCGTCAGCTTGTGGTAATCTCTCTCTTTCTTCGCACTTATCCAGACTGATTATAACATCAGGCCTGATAACCAGCGCCGGCGGCGAGCGCTGCTGGCGCTGAACTTTAAACTCGAATATTCAATACCAGGGCCACATTGAGGCTCCGGCATTGAATATCCGGGCAATGACAATATTCAAGAGCTGCCAGGTTTGCTTCTGCAGTGAAAATTAAGCCAGGGTTCCCCGTGCCTGACATTAGCCGTGTGTCACTAACTGGGCAGCAGCTCAATATCACTGCTGTCCGATTAGCGATGGGTGCTGACCCAGAATGCTCTAATGCTAACGGGTAACTTCAGGGCATGTAGTGGCATCGACCGTGGATATTCAGTGGCACTAACCATGTTATGCTACAAATATCCCCCATCGTTTCTTTCTCTATAATCACCAAGATCTATCCCTTCCTTTCTGAGCACACTATAAAAACCTCTATCCACACTCTCATCACCTCCCACTTAGGCTACCCATGCTGCTTCTCACAGGTCTCCCCTGAAATATCTCTCTCCACTTCAATCTATGGAAAATTCTGCTGCAGGACTTATCTTTCGCCAGTATTGCTACACTCACAAAACTCCTTTTTTTTGAGTCATCTCATTGCGTCCTATCTGTTTCTGCATACAGTTCAAATATCTCTGACCCACCTAAAAGCGCACTCACTCTACAGCTCCTCGTTACCTCTCCTCTCTTCTCTCTCTCTACACCCCTCCTCGGGAACTCTGCTCATCAGGTAAGTCACTCTTATCTGAGCCCTAATCCGCCACCAACTCCAGACTCCAAACCTTCCCCCTTGCTGTGTCGTAAGCCTGGAATAGACTACCTGAGTCGTTACATCGGTCTCCATCTCTAGTCCTATTGAAATCCAACTAAAACCCCCCTTCAGAGGCTACTTTTAAATCTTAACCCCTTATTCTCCAGTCTGTTCCCACATGGTTTTTAATCATTTCCCAAAATAAATGAAACTCACTAATCTCATGTCTCTCTTTGAATAGAGTGTAAGCTCTGTGAAGCAGGAAATTTCTCTTACGTATGTACATCTAGGAGTAGCTGTAGGACTAGTAGTATCAACGTCTTGTGGGTAATTTTATAAGGGGGGTGTCTATATTAAAGAAATGTTATAAAGGAGCTTGTTGGCCTTCATAAAAATCTAATTTCAATTGAAGAGCTCAGGCCTCCATCGCAGGTACGGACATTTATACTAGACTTAAAGCTTTAGGTAGGCATGCAAATTATAGTATTTTATCATTTATATCTGTACTTATACAGTCCTTCCATGTTCCACCCAAACTCTACCCCGTGCATGCCTGTCAGACTTTTATAAGGGGCTATTTGTGCACATATGGGTACACGTAAGTACGGAAATGGACTTATAAAATTATCTCACTTGTATGAAAACCTCACAAATTGCGGTCGTCCTTTGTAGTAAACTTTCCTATATAGTCCACTACATGCAAAAGATATGTTACATTTATAAATCAAGAGCTGCTGAGGTTTAAAAACACGCAGAACAGCTCATCGCTCATGAACTGTGCGAAGATGGGCACACGAAAAAGGCTTTCCAGGCCATTTTTGACAAAAAAAAGCTAACTACTGTAGACATCAGTAAGATGTAGTTATCTTTTGGGCTGGCTGTCCCATAGCTAGATTTTGTGCAAAACTTTGCTACTGAGCTAACCTGCATCTATAGCACATTTTCTCACAAATGAGCCGCTAGTCTGTCATTTGGTACATTGGCCCTTAAGTGCCATTCTTACTGAGATGACCTGAAATGGGGAATCACTTGAAAGAACTAGATCAGCTGTTTGCCTGACTTTACAAAAATGTTTTTCATTAAGAGAAACACATTAAGCCTCACTGACATACACAGCATTATCCTATCAATATTAATGCACGGTAATTGTGCTAAAAATAGGACATTTGTTTGCATTGCATTTAAATAATTTTGTTATGAAGTTGAATAATAGGACTGATGGAGACAAGTTTCCTAATTACTGCATTTGACAAAAAGCCAATTCTAATTAGAATTACAAATTTTAAAATTGTATTACACTGTTTGTAATCAGTTTTAACATGACTCAATGGCAGTGCAATTTAAATAAGCACTTGCAATCTTTCCCAGTGCTTATACAGCAGAAAGTGTATTTATCTGCATTATAAAACAGCCTCATAAATTACACTGCTCTAAAGAGTTTGCGAATAGGTCAGTAAACAGAATCAATATATTATTAAGTGGTGCAGTGCAAACCCTATCAGGAAGATATGTGCTGTCCAAGAAGGAGGTGTAGGATTCTGGACTAGAAACAGTGCCAGGAACCAGGCAAAGTGTCCACACAGGTGAATGAGAACCAGACTGTCCAGGAGACAGAGTCTAGGGAACATGTGTTCTTCTGTAGTAGTTGTTGAGAGCTCTGCCTTCTTCTGGATCCGTCATAGGAGCGTATTTACTAAAGGCTAACACGCATTAAGTGAAATAAAGTGAAATAAATAACACGCAGCAGTGAAATAAAGGGACATGGGCATGTGATTTGGGTGCCGTGCTGAAAAATAGCGTGGGCGGGGACTAGACGGGACATGGGCATTTCCAGTGCCTGTGGCTAAGGTGGGCACTAGTGACCTGCGTTAACTGCCCTTGATGCAGCTTGGACGCCTCTATAGATGGCGTTAGTTGCACCCATGGCATGCGGTTGTCCTTGCTAATTGCAGTAAACATGTCCAATTAACTTCATGCAACACATGTTAAAAGCTTTCCTAAATGCACCCCATTGTTTCCTAGGGACAGTGTTTTCCTCTTTTGACTGTGAGTCAGTTTACTGTTGAGGTCAGTATGACACGCACGGCACTATGACTCACTGTCTACCTTTCTGTTCTCCGCAACTCTATGAAAGGATAACAGACGGTAAGCAGCAGGGAATTCTTGCCTGAACAAATAGGGCCCAATATTCGAAGGACATTTACACGGTTTACAGCCTAGTCAATCATGTAAATGCCTTAGATGGGGATATTCATACACAGTTAGTGCCGTTGAATATCCCAATCTATGTCCCCTATGCACCCCGATGCTATCCGGCTAGCTTCAGGGTGTGTCAGGGGTCTTCCAGGGTGCAGCAGAGGCAGGAGATAACTGTGCAACAGTGATAGCGTGTGCTTCCCTGCTAGTGCTCTGCGCCAAAAAGACAGATGAGGAAAACTCTCGCCTATCTTTACGGCGCAGGCGCTAAGTGGGCAGCATGCAATATCTCAGCTGCCTGGTGAGCTTCGGCGGCTTCTGGGTTGTGCGGCGATACTTGGATAGTCAATGCCGGGGCCGCATATGACCCCAGTATTGAATATCTGGGTTTAAGGGTTGGATGGCAGGGCTATGCGCCAATGCGGCGCACAGACTTTCCATTACAATATCGGGAACATAGTGGTTTTTTAAGTTTATTAGTTTAATATCTATTTCCTTCACAGCCAGAATCACAAAGGTAAGATCTCTACACTGAGCCTCCAAAGAAATATTCACTTAAAAGCCAATAATGAGATAACAAATCCATGCGGATGATTTTTCACCAACCCCCAAATCCTGCCTCAACCCATTTGCACTGTCGTTTCAGTCATATATCAACCTGGGGTCAGTTAGAGTCCATTGTCATCTTGCTTTTTTCCTAAGGATGCGGATGGACATTTGGGTATTTTATTTCCTTTCTCTGTTATTTCTTTCATTAAATTGTTCCCATTTTTCGACTCTCTTATTTCTTTTCATTTCCTATTAGAGTCTATGGGGATACAGAAGCACTGCGTGTTTGTGTTTTTTGTCCCAGACATCCTGGTACTAGTAAAGGAAGGACCCAGACTAGTCATTTGCAACCAGTTTTGTCCAATGCATAGCGAAGCAAAAAGGAGAGAGAGTCACTTCTGTGGGGCATAATCGGAGGTGTCCCTTGCTTCTAGTCTCAGTGCCAAGGTGTTGTTAAGAAATGCCATACTGGGTCAGACCAAGGGTCCCTCAAGCCCAGTATCCTGTTGCTACCAGCGGCCAATCCAGGTCACAAGTACCTGGCAGGTTTCAGGGGGCAGAGCCAGCAGCTATGCACTTAGCACTGCTCTTCAGTGGCTAACCATAGAGCTAAAGCATAAATTCAGGACAGGTGAAAGGCTGCCCTAACTTTATGCGCTTTTGCAGTCTGGTGAATGGCTGATTACTAGCCAGAAACCGGATATGTTTATGTTTGTTAAAAGCCTGCGATACTGCCAAGACCCTCATTAGGTACCATAGCGGGTCACAATGTTAATTCACCAGCGCTGTATATCGGGTTTGAATTTAAAATGGCAAAGGCCGGCCGCCTTAGTGCTGGCTGCCACTGTTGCAAATGCGCCCTCTCCCCCCTCCCTGCTGTTTCTTTAGATAAAATAGACAGATAGTGGCTCTCCGTGCGTTCAGTTTGCAGCGCAGTACCAGTGTAACAGCTTCCTCTGTGTGTGCTTGTCACACAGCAATAGACTATAGAAGTTGTGAGCACTACAATACTGTTACTAAGTGTACGTGTTGTAACATTTCAAATCCTTGTGTGTCCAAAGTTCATCATGTCCAAGAATCAGATACGAACATGGGAATGGGAGAAGAATAAACCCTGTATTTTTATTTCTTGGCTCTTAGGGATTCTGTGAAAGCTTTACAGAAAACGAAGCACAATTATGGATATCGTCATTGCAGGCAAGTAATCAAAGATCTAGAAAGTATGTGAGTAGCTTCTAGTGTTATCTGAATGAATTCACACCAATGTCATATTCAATGTTTATCCCACTAGCAGTCTTTATAGGAGTACTGCAAGCGAGGAGTCTGGTACTTAGATTGCAGTGAGCATCCGTAGAGTGAACCTAATTTAGGCCTGTGGCAGAATCATGGAAAGCTTGTATAACTGTGCAATACATTTCCAGGGGCAGCAGATTTCCATCAAGCATCTAATGAATTCACCACTAGCTATCGTGGAGAAGAAATGAACTAATGGTAGAAAAAACAAGGAGTCAAATCCTGCGTCTGCCACTGCCTGTCACCTTGGGCGAGTTATTTCATCTCCTATTGTAAGACGTTGGCCGAGAGGCTTCCAGAAATGAAGGGGACAGTATACTGCTGTGACAACTGACATTTCTCTTCTAATGCCAGTCAAGCCAGCTAAAAACTAGATATTCAGTGTCGGTATTGGGGTAATGCAGTGACCAGTGTTGCTGTCCAGATTGTGGCAATATTCAGACTGCTGTCTTGGTAACGTTAAGACTGTCTTTTTGCTTTCCACCCACAAATCTCATCGCTATCTGGACAGTGCCAAGGCAGTCAGGGAGATTTTCTGCAGCACTATCTGGATCGTGCCACTAGAAATCACCAGAATGCATCAACCGGTGCCCGTTCTCTGGAAATCAGCACTGGTCGAACAGCAAAGTGCTTTTCCAATGCTGAGACCAACCTTGGCAATATCAAAAAAGATTAATCGGCTCAGCAAGACATGCAGCAAAGTCTATCTTCCCTGCATTTATCAGGCTTCTTGAATATGTATCTAGCTTACAGTTTAACAATTTGAAGAAAATTTTATGAGGTTGTTTTCGTGCTTATGTGGTGTCTCCCAGTGTTCTATGCTTTCCCCTCTGCTTTTCAATATCCCTCTGAGCCCTTTAGCGACACTCATTCAGGACCCAAGCATAAGTGCCTATTACTACACAAATAATATTCACCTTTTTCATGCCTCCACTATCTCACCAGACCTGTTGGCGCTAAACACCTGCTTATCCAGTACTACGGCTTGGCTTGCAACAAGGAAGCTTCAGCTTAATGTCACAAAAACAGTAGCCATTTGGTTTACAGGTTCCAATCTTACCCCAACAGTCTCTCCTGTTACAGCTGGTATTAAGTATTGCGGGTCTATATGGACTTGTAAGTGTGGGTTACTCCTTTCCCAGCACTATATACCACTTACCCTCGGGACGCCCGCTAATCCCCCTGGGCTGGGGAACCACCTTACCTTCTCTGTCTGGAATTCCAGGGGAACAAACACACACACACTCACATATAAGTAGTATGTAAGTTTATTCCCCAGGTTAGAGGGGCTGTCTGTCTTTTATACATGAACAAAAACATATACATACGTCATCAACTCATCCCCTGAGGCCCACCACAGCTTATCAGTAACTTCAAAGATGTTAGTCGTTTCCTTGCCAAACAATCAATTTGTCTTAGCACAGCACATTCCTTTCCATATATAGATATATACAGGATTCCCATTTTCCCCTGTGGGCCTCCTAGTCCTCCTGTACACACACTTTAAGTCTTATTTTCCCCTATCAATCCCCCCTTTGGGCCTGCATAGGCCCACTATAAGAACAGCCGAACAGTCTTCTGAAGGACAGTTAAACAGACATTATTAACTGAAGGTTGGTGGTAGCGTGCTCAGGTACATCAGCCACCGTGGAAACAGGTGTATAAGAGTACATAAAAGTGGTGGAGCTCTGCAGGGCCTTCCAACAACAGCCAAGGACAAATGAAACTATACAACAAAAAAGAACAAGAATTATAAAACTGCTCAATAGGGCAATAATCAGCCCTTTGAGACCACCCCCCAACCCACCAAACCATTTTACAACATCACTCCATATGTTACCGAAATCAATACCGCCCTTGAAATCGGCAATATTCAAATCAGATAAGGTCTTAATCTTTTTCATGGCATCTAAGACAAAAATCGTGTGGTTTGCTATAACAATACAACAATTAGTTTCATTTAAAAAGGTACAAGCCCCGCCCTCAGCTGCTAGTAAGAGATCTAAAACTCCACGATTTTGTAAAGTCATTTGAGTATTGTGTTCCAGGGATTCTGCAAGCTTAGAAATGGATTCTGTTACTGACCTCATTTGTATATGTAGCAAGCATTGTAATCTCCGAATTGCCATACCTAATTCAGCGGTGATAGCGGGGGTCTGGAAAACTGGGATCCAGGAAGTATAGCTAAGGGCATCCAAGCGAACTTTGGTCAAAGGGTAAGATAGTATTAATATACTGGTACGAAGCTTGAATAGCCTCATCTTCAGGATTATCAGGTGACCGAGGGTTTGCATTCCTTTTCTTTCTTTTACCATGGGTTACATTCAGAGGTATTAACGCTGAATAAGGAGTTATTTTAACCAATGCACAAGGAAGTACAGTGAGATTAACCTTCTGATATAGTACTTCTCCGCACAACCAATAATGACTGACCACAGCCTCTAAGGAAGTAGTACCAGTCCACCTCTCTTGCATGTGATGACCTGGATACAAAGGTGAAATTAGACTTACCTGCTAATTGTTGTTCCTGGAGTAGACCCAGTCTGGTCCCGGACCTCTGAGTTGTCCACCTTAATCAGCAGCTTGGAGACTGAGGAACCTCCTTTTTCATGATGTCATCCATATATATCTCTGGAATCCGCCTTCCTCCATCAGTACCCTAATGACAAAGCAGACTCACCAGAGCAACAAATAAGTCAAGACCTCACTTACCATCCGCAAGGTCCAACCACCCAGCACTGAAGCATCCCCAACAAATCAACTGCATAAGAACCAATCACCTAACGAACTGTGAACACTAACGAACTGTGAACACTGTCCGACCAGCCCCCTTAAAGATGACATCCGAACATCTCTTCTTACCTGTCATCATTGAGAATTGTAGACCATGCTGCAAGCCCCCCCTTAACACCGGGGTGGGATGCGGGACCAGACTGGGTCTACTCCAGGAACAACAATTAGCAGGTAAGTCTAATTTCACCTTCCTGTTCGTAGCCCCAGTCTGGTCCTGGACCTCTGAGTAAGTACCAGAGCAGTAAAGTTAACGGGAGGGCCCAGCCGCAGCCGCTTGCAGCACCGCCGCCCCGAAACCGGCATCCTGCGTGGACTGGACGTCCAACCGGTAGTGCCTAATAAAGGGATTCAAAGAAGACCACGTGGCCGCCCTACAAATCTCCGCCGGCGGCACCGCTTGGAACTCCGCCCAGGACGTAGCCTGGGCCCTGGTGGAATGGGCTCTCAGCCCCTCCGGAACCTGTCTCCCCTTCAGCAAGTAGGCCGACGTAATCGCCTCCCTAATCCACCAGGCGATGGAGGCCTTGGAGGCCGCCTCTCCTCGACGAGGACCCGCGAACAGGATAAACAACCTCTCCAATCTGCGGAATCCCACCGTACGCCGAAGATACTTCTTCAAGGCCCGACGAAAGTCCAGCGCCCGCAACGCGGAACCCGTTGCGTCCGCCCGGAACACGGGCAAGGAAATGTCCTGATTCAGATGAAACGCCGACATGACCTTGGGTAAGAACGCCGGCACAGGCCGCAAGACCACCTTAGACTCGAAAAAGGACAGGAAGGGTTCCTTACAGGACAATGCCTGCAGCTCCGAGATTCACCTGGCCGAACAAATAGCCACCAGAAACACGACCTTCAAGGTGAGATCCTTCAAGGAAGCCGAGCTCAAGGGCTCGAAGGATTCCCTCTCCAGCGCCGCCAGCACGAGCGGGAGCTGCCATTGTGGTACCAGATGTCGTCTGGGCGGTCGAATTAACGCCACCGCGCGCAAAAAACGCTTGACATCCCGATGTTCTCCTATGGATCTACCAGCCACCCGTCCGTGGTAGCACGACAGAGCCGCGACCTGCACCCAAAGCGAAGCCGCCGCCAGGCCCTTGTCGAAACCGTCCTGCAAGAATTCCAAAATCTGAGAAAGGGACGCCCTGAGCGCCACCGAGTGCCTCTCACTGCACCACGCCTCAAAAACTCTCCAGACCCGTTCATACGCCAAGGACGTTGACCTTTTCCAAGCTTTCAACAGGGTGGAAATCACCGCCGAGGAATAGCCCCTTGTCCTCAACCGAGCCCTCTCAATAGCCAAGCCGTAAGCGAGAACCGATCCACATGAGGCATGAACAGAGGCCCCTGCGCTAGCAGATCCGGACGGACTGGGAGCCGCCACGGCCGCGCGACCAGAAGCCTCAGCAGGTCTGCATACCAAGGGCGACGAGGCCAGTCCGGAAATATCAAGATCACCAGCCCCCGGAAGCTCTCCACCCGCTGGAGCACCCTTCCAATGAGTACCCACGGCGGGAAGACGTACAGCAGCTGGCCCTCCGGCCAGGGCTGAACAAGCGCATCGAGACCCTCGGACATCCGCTCCCTTCGCCTGCTGAAGAAGCGTCTGGCCTTCGCCGAGCGGAAAGTGGCTATCAGATCCATCACCGGCGTGCCCCACCGCCGCGTGAGCATCGCGAACACGTCTGGATGGAGGACCCATTCCCCTGGATCCGCCCGCATGCGACTGAGAAAGTCTGCTTCCACGTTGTCCACTCCTGCCACTTGTGCCGCCGACACTGCCAGGAGATGCCGCTCGGCCCACGCGAACAGAGTCGCGGCTTCCGCCTCGAGAGCCGTACTGCTGGTCCCGCCTTGGCGATTGATGTAGGCCACCGCAGTGGCGTTGTCGGAGAAGACTCTTACCGCCGACCCTCTGAGGTCCGGCTGGAAACACCCCAACGCCAGCGACACCGCTCGCAACTCCAGACGATTGATCGACCACGAGCGCTCCTGAGGATCCCACTGCCCCTGAGCGAACTGACCCCGACAGTGGGCCCCCCAACCCAGGAGGCTGGCATCCGTCGTCAAGGCTATCCACTCGGGCACCGCCAGGGGCCTCCCCCTCTGCAAGGAGCGGGGATCCAACCACCAGTGCAGCTCCGCTCGCGTCTTGTCCGGACAAGCGAGTCTCTGGGACAGCGGGTCCCGCTGATGCGACCAGCGCCTGAGCAGCGCCCTCTGCAAGGGCCGCATGTGAGCCCTCGCCCACGGTACCAGCTCGATGGTCGCCGCCATGGTGCCCAGCAGTTGCAGATACTGCCACGCCGTGGACTCCCGTCTCTTCAAGAACTTCCGTACTAACGTCCGCAACTTCTGCGCCATTTGCCGAGGAAGGAACACATGCCCGGTCCCTGTGTCGAAGTGCGCTCCTAAGTATTCCATGTCTTGGGAGGGAACTAACTTGCTCTTCGCCCTGTTGACCACCCAACCGAGGCTTTCCAGGAAACTGACCACCCTGGACGTGGCCAGCACGCTCTCGTCCCTCGACTTCGCTCTGATCAACCAGTCATCAAGGTACGGGTGCACCAGGATGCCTTCCTTGTGCAAGGCCACCGCTACCACTACCATAACCTTCGTGAAGGTGCGCGGTGCCATCGCTAGGCCGAACGGCAATGCTCGGAATTGGAAATGACCGAAGGGCACCGCAAAGCGGAGAAAGCGGTGGTGCTCCCGCCGAATGGGAATGTGAAGATAGGCCTCGGACAGATCTAGAGCGGTGAGAAATTCTCCCGGTCGGACTGCTGCAATCACGGACCGGAGGATTTCCATGCGGAAGTGGGCCACACGAAGACACCGGTTCACCCCTTTGAGGTCCAGGATAGGCTGGAAACCTCCGTCCTTCTTTGGGACCACGAAATAGATGGAGTATCGACCGCAACCGTGTTGGTCTTGCGGCACCGGCTCTATCGCCCGGAGGTCTAGCAGCCTTTGTACGGTCTCCTGCACCGCCTCGCACTTGCTTGGCGCCTTGCAGGGAGACCGCACGAAGGCATCGCGCACTGGTCGCTGAAGCTCCAGCGCGTAGCCCTCTCTTATGACCTCCAGTACCCACTGATCCGAAGTCATTTGGACCCAGGCGGCATAGAACTCCTGTAGCCTGCCTCCTACGGGAACCAGAGGCCCCTGGGTCCGCCGTATCTCATTGCGCCTTCCGCAGGGCAGAGGCGGAGGAGGAGGAGGCCAACGCCCCCCCCCCAAATCCTCTGCCGGCTCCCCGGAAATCCCGAAACCCCTGGTTTCGGGCAGGAAACCTGCCTCTCTGACCGGTAGCGAACCTTTGAAAACGAGAGCGGCGAAAGTCCTGCTGTTGAGATCTGCTCGACGTGGCGCCACGGCCCTGCTTGGGCTTGTCCTCCGGCAGCTTACCACCTTTTGACTCGCCCAAGTCCTTGACCAACTTCTCCAGATCCTCTCCGAACAAGAGGCACCCCTTGAACGGGAGCTTACTCAGCCTGGCCTTTGACGAAGAATCCGCCGCCCAGGAACGGAGCCACAGGTACCGTCTGGCAGCCACCGCCGACGCCTTACTGCTGGAGAGACCCCGCATGAGGTCATAGTGAAGATCAGACAAATAGGCCGCACCCGACTCCAGGCGGGCCGCCCCCACGGACCTGTCATCCGCCTGCGCGGATTGCACCTGTTGAGACCAGCAAAGACAGGCCCTGGCCACCCAGGCCCCACAAATAGCCGCCTGTAGGGACAGAGCATTAGTGTCAAACACTTGACGCAGCAGGGCGTCCAGCTTCCTGTCCTGAGCATCCTTGAGGGCCGCGCCGCCTTCCACTGGGATGGTGGTCTTCTTTATCACCGCTGCCACAGCAGCATCCACCTTGGGGGGCGTGAAAACCTCCCGATCTCGATCCACCAGTGGATACAACCGTCCCAACATCCGCGAGCCCCTCAGGGCCGCCCCCGGGACGTTCCACTCTTCTTGAATCAGCTCTTGGAAGACCCTGTGAACCGGAAAGGCTCTCTGAGACTTATGGAAGACCTGCAACAAAGGATCCTCCAGAGACTCGTCCTCCGACGGCCCCTGCGCAGGCATATTTAAGGCGCTCAACAGCGATCAGGGCCGGCAGCTCTTCCCTTCGTAAGACTCGGACCACTTTGGCTTGCTCCTCCTTGTCGTCGAGCTCCCCCTCTTCCAAGTCCTCTTCAGGGAGCCCAGTCTCATCTTCCTCCTCTGACAGACGCCCCTCCGAGGCCAAGGAGGGCGCATCCGACTCCGCATCCAACCGCAGCCTCTTGCCGCCGGGTTGACCCTCTGCGGGGAGAGCCTGATGGCCACGCTTTACGCGGGCCCCTTCTGAAGGCTCTGACAGCGGGAGGGGCAGACCACCCACTGCGTGCTGCAGCAGAGCCACAAAATCAGGGGAAAAATGGACTCGCGTCCCTTTGCCCAGGGCACCTGGGGCACTGGTCCCCCCATGGCGGTCGAGGGCCCCGCCACCGGCTCCACACGGGTTGAGCCTGGGGGAGGGGCATCCGGAGGCCCAGCTTCAGACCCCGGCAGCTCCCCCACACTCACCCCGGGAGGGTCCAGGGTTGCGGCCTCCTTAGAGCAACTCTTACACACACCGGAATCCAACAGGGAACTCCTCTTAGCCCCACAAATCATGCAATGGGGTTTGGGCGACATAGCCCTAAAGCGCTTCCCTTTCCCACTTCAGGGCCCCGCACAACCAAAGCCCCCACCTCCCAAGCAACCATGAAAGTCTGCAGCCCCTCAGGGAGAATCTGACCCCGCTGTGCCGTGCTTTGCGGTGACGGGCTTAAAGCAAGCCTCGCCTGTCTTTCTTTGTTTTGTTTTTTTTTTTTTTTTAAACGCCCCGAAAATAAAAATGAAGCACCCTAGCTGTCTCCCCTGAGCAGCCCGCACGAACCAACGGAGGCCCTAGCAGCAGGGAAAACGAGCAGGGAGAAGCGCGGGAGCCAAAGCAGCACTCCCGCGTGAACGCCACGTGGCCGGGCCTGCACTGCCGCAAGGTGCACCTGCGCCGCGGCAAAGAAGAAGAACGGCAAAGGAAAAAATTCGCTCCCCCCAGCCTATCCTCTTACCTGAGCTGCTTCCGCAGCGAAGCAGATGCGCCAAGCGCCGCACTGATCGAGGAGGACCGAAGGGCCGCAAGTCCGCCTAGCAAACTCCTCGCGGAGGGCCGGCTCCAGGCCCCCTGCGCATTCAGCCAGAGGCGCGCTCACAGGCAGATCTTCTGTTTGGCGCTTGGCTGAACGATAATCACCCTCTGCTGGCTCAGCTCCACTGCAACGAACCTGGAGCGAACCGGACCCTCTGACCACCTCGTGCGCCGCACAGAGGAAAGACTAAGAGAGGGAGAGGAGAACCTAAGGCACCGGCAGGCACAGCTCCTAAACCTTAAAGATACAGACCACCTTTTTTTTTTTTTAATCTGTAACCAAACTAATAACCCACTACACTCAAACTAAACCTTAGTTGTTCCTCCAGTGAGCCCGGACCCCCGGGCTCGACCTAGTCAGCTGCTTGGAGACTGAGGTAACTGATGGAGGAAGGCGTATTCCAGAGATATATATGGATGACATCATGAAAAAGGAGGTTCCTCAGTCTCCAAGCTGCTGATTAAGGTGGACAACTCAGAGGTCCGGGACCAGACTGGGGCTATGAACAGGAATTGGCATTATTTGCAGATACGGTAGAGCCCATAGACATATAACAAGATGTGTATGGGGAATGACCAATAGCTACCCCGACCATGACTGTACCATCGGTATACATGGGTCCCACCTGGAAACTTTTCTCCCAATGATCAGCATTAACAACAAATGTACCGGTAGAAATATTCTGTCACCGGCTGCTAAAATCACTATGGGTATGATTCAACCATAGCCCTAGGAGGGTGCTGTTGTCCCCATACCATGGGGGCAATGTAGTATTAGCGCGTATGTGCCATGAAACATTCTGCACGTTATAAGACATATTACACTTAGTGGAAAAAGAAACAGAAGCATTAGAGCCAAAATAGCTGCCATAGTTCCTCCCTCTTCCCTTACATATAAGTAAAACATTTTCCCATAGTCGGGTAGTCCAAGTGTAGGAGCCGAGATAAGCAGCTTTTTCAAAGTAGCAAATGCAGAAAGCATTTCTTCGGTCCATTCAATAGATGCAGAGCCTGGTAACTGCAAAGTAGCCCTTCGCAGTATGGAATCCCAATAAGCACAGTCCGGGATCCTAGCGCGACAGAAGGATACTAATCCAAGGAAAGCCAGCATTTGTGTCACTGTTGTTGGAGGAGATAATTTTATAATTACCTGTACTCAGGCGGGAGAGTGCGCCCAGTTTCCAGGGGACAGCACAAACCCCAAGTAGGTAACACGCTCGCAGCACCACTGGAGCTTTTTTAGAGAAGCCTTTTGTCTATGGGAGGCTAAATGGCAGAGCAAGGATACAGAGTCGTTTTCACATTCTGTGATTGTTTTCGAACATAACAACAAATCGTCCATATACTGGAGAAGGGTGGAGGAACAAGGCGGATGCCACATTTCAATTGATGCCTTAAGAACAAGAGAATACGCCACCGGGGAATCAATGTATCCTTGCGGCAGGCGAGTCCAGGTATATTGTTTGCCTGCATGTGTGAAAGCCATAAGAGGCTGCGTGATGGGGTCCAGTGGTACACTAAAAAAGGCATTAGCTAAATCAATAACCGTAAAGCATTTGTCTTCCGTAGGAATAAGAGTAAGTAGCCCGGCAATATCGGGCATCACCAGTGCCAGCGGGACAACGAGCTGATTTACGGCCCGTAAATCCTGGGTAAAATGGAACCCATCCCCCTTAGGGATGGGATTCACGGGAGTATTATAAGGAGAAACAGTAAGAACTACAATACCTGCTGCGACAAAATCCTGGATCATGGACTGCAAATCAGTTTCCTTAGGACCAGACAAAGGGTACTGTCGGATACAAATGACAGCTTGAGGATCCTTCAAACGTGTCACGTATGGTGTACAGGGGACCAATCCGGCGTCAGTTGGGGAGGTGGCCCAGAGTTTAGGAGGAACCTTAGACGACCCATGCGCCTCTGTAGAAATCATATTCAATAAAAAGGGAGAGTGCAGGGCAAAAGAGCCATCCGAATTACTAATAGTTACTGCTTCCAGGCAACACAACAGGTCCCGCCCCAGGAGACTCACTGGACAGGAGGGAATAATTGTAAATGAATGTGTAAACAGAACAATATTATTACCAAGCGCGGAGACAGACAACGGGGGTGTAATCCACGTGGGAGTAGAGGTTCCATTTATCCCAACTGAGGCAGGACCTAGCGTTAAGGGTTCCCTACAAACAGAGGCATGCAATGTAGAGCAAGTTGCTCCCGTATCAATTACAAAGGAGACTTGCAGGCCATTAATGCACAACATACAACAAGGGGGCTCCTTCCATCCACCCGTTAACTGAACCCAGATCGGAACCGTTGCCTCAGGGTAGCCCTATGGGCGTTGTGGGGGCTGTTGCCATGTAATAAGGATAACAGGGGTTGCGGGGCTACTAGATGGGGGAGGGAGTGGTGCCAATGGCGTCACGGGAGGGGGCAAAACCCACCCCCCTTGAGTCGGCCTGGGGCCGCTACCTGCTGTGTAAGGGCACTCATTTTTCCAATGTCCTGGTTGCTTACAATGAAAACAAATCTGATTCCTAGATATTCCCTGCCCTACTCCTCTTCCACCACCCTGTCCACCTCGAAACCGGCCCCGCTGTCCCCTCCACCCCCGAGATTGCGACCACTGAGGCCCCGGGGGTTCATATCCTCTGGGGTAGGATTGCTGGCAACCAATATCCTGCTGCCAAGCATGAGAAATTTTACCTTTCTTAACATCCATATCTGCAAAGCATCCCGCCGCTTCCTTCGTTAGTATTACCTTCTCCAATTCTGCCGGAGTCATGCTAAACCAAGCATCTATCATTCGCTTACATGCTACGGTCACTTTGGGGCGGCACATAGCCCCAAACAGCGTCTGAATATACATCGAAGCCATCAGGCCTTCCTGTGATAAACCTGCCTCCTCCTTCCAACACTTACGAAACCTTCGCACAAACTGTGAAACTCCTTCCCCTGGTTCCTGCACGCATGCAATAGATGCAGTGAGATTCTGTTTCGCCCCAAATAAACGCTCAAACTCTCCTAACACTTCGTCCCACATCTTTTTATCACCTCTGGATATCGGAGGGGGTAATTAGAATCATCTGGCGTCTCATAAGGGTTCACAAGTGACTTAACTCTAGAAAAATCAAATGGGGTTTCTTCATCATACCCCAGGACACCCTCAATAATGAGGGGTAGTCCTGCACCGTACACTGCAACCCGCGAGTCATACGTTGCAAGTAGTGCACAGTGGCAGCTGGCATTTTCATAGGGTTCGGGGAATGCTGTAAAATAGAAAGGATGGTGGATCCAGGGGCTTAACAACAAGCTGGTTACCAATAGTTAAAAAAGGGTACTGGGTGTATGTGTAATCCTTAAAGGTAGGTTTTCCTGATGCTCTATCATTATTAGAAGTCCTCGCGTCATTTGAATCCAGCTTATGAAAAGGATTATGAGGGCTAAGCACTTCCCTATGAACCCTAGCCCTACTCTGTTCCTGTTCCCCCACCCAATCTTCGGTTGAAGGCATCGGAAGGGGGGAATTAGGGGGGGGGGTAATAAGGGACTCTGGCGGGACGGCAGGGGAAGCCTCAGACCCTCCATCCCCCGCTGGCGTCCTCAAACCTGCGGCAGAGGCCCCCTGGGATATTTGACACACTTTATGAGACACATTCCCCCTGGGCACGTCCAGATCAGCAGGGGCAGGCCCTGATCTTGGGTGAAAAGGTAGGGCAACTGACAGCGGTGAAGGCGGAACATCAGGCTCCTTCGCCATACTGCGTACAGCCTCATAAGTAGTGCATATCTGATGAAACATTTTATCTATAGGTAACTCCCGGTGGGTGGGGGCATGCTCCGCCATTACTACCGAGGGGTGCACGGTAGAAGAAGCCGCTGCTAGAACAATGTCCTCTAATGAATCAGAGTCTCTGGCTGACTTTACAATGGTGGCTGCTCCAACCAGGGAGGGGTAAATGGGCTGATACGGCGGAGGGGCCGTGGGCACCCGGGAGGAGGACGCCTGGGATTGGGGCTATTTCGGAGGCACTTCCCGGGGCGAGTCAAGCACCGGTTGGTGCTGACCATTATAATAAGGAGCCAGTTGTATCCATACAGTACCACATTCCTTCATATAAGATTTTGGCCATTTCGGGTCTCCGGAATAAAGGGGAAAAGCTTTCTTATCCCCCAGACACAATCCCCAAATCATATCTAAATGCCAGGCAGAGAAACTACCCTCCCTGGGAAAAGGATTTGAGCTACGTAAACCTTCTGTCCACTCTGTCTACGTATTCCTTCGGCGTCTCCCCATCTACCGGGGGTGCGCCGGGAGGGATCGGGGTACGGCGAGAATAGGATGCCTTCTTAGCTGAAGTTTTAAACCTTATCACAACATTTGGCTGCGCATGCACTCCCGCGGATTCTGGAGAGGTCCCCTTACCTTGGGACCCCCCATCCTCTAATTAATATCCAACAATCGCACGCTTGGCCATCTGCTTTCTGCCAACAACCGTCACTAGTGCTATCGCTTCAGGCTGAGGCAGGGGCGTCTTGCCAAGCTTACACAATCAAACAAGCCACAGAGAAGAAAAGGTTATTACCATGGACCCAGCGGGACGTCCCCGTTATGCATAGCGTTACTAAAGCGCATTCCCGAGACGAGCTACCAAAGCTATGTCAATTTAGGAAATCGGGAAATCCCAGTGCAACGGGGAAATCCTCACTTCTGACACCAAATTGTAAGTGTGGGTTACTCCTTTCCCAGCACTATATACCATTTACCCTTGGGACGCCCCCTAATCCCCCTGGGCTGGGGAACCACCTTACCTTCTCTGTCTGGAATTCCAGGGGAACAAACACACACACACACTCGCATATAAGTAGTATGTAAGTTAATTCCCCAGGTTAGAGGGGCTGTCTGTCTTTTATACATGAACAAAAACATATACATACGTCATCAACTCATCCCCTGAGGCCCACCACAGCTTATCAGTAACTTCACAGATGTTAGTCGTTTCCTTGCAGAACAATCAATTTGTCTTAGCACAGCACATTCCTTTCCATATATAGATATGTACAGGATTCCCATTTTCCCCTGCGGGCCTCCTAGTCCTCCTGTACACACACTTTAAGTCTTATTTTCCCCTATCAGGACTCCCATTTAACATTTCAAAAAACAGATCATCTCAGTGATTAGTTCCCTTTTCGCTCTTCATCAATTTTATGCAATCCATTCCTCTTTGGATAAAACCGCACAAACCACCTTTACTGTTTCTTTAACTCTTTCTAAAGTTGATTATTGCAATGTGACCTATGAGATTGCCCCAACTTCAGTTGAAGCTGCTCAAAATGCTTCCTAACACCACTGTTACAGGGCTTTCTGGTGCTCGACGTTCTTATCATCTCACTCCTCTCTTTAAGCCAGGCCATTGGTTAGTTGCTTTTCAGATACAATTCAAGATTGTATTAAGCATAAAGCTTTCTCCACGGGATATCCTCTGTATCTTTTTTACTGTATTAACCTTCACACTCAGTTGCATCTATTTGTTCGTTCTGCCTCTGCTCTCCCAAACTAAGTACAAATCCACCAGGAGAGCCTTTTACTTTAAGGCTCCATCACTCTGGAATGACCTTTCTCCTGAACTAAGGCAAGAATTATCTTTTTAGAAATTCAGACAGGAAAAGAAGGACTAATTTGTTTGAGAAAGCATTTGGAACCATGAAGCTCTGATTATAGCCTGCCTATGGTATCGTTTTATATACTTGTCTAGTTATCTTTTGTGGTACTATTGTCTCTATCCAATTTTTCAAAGAATGTAACTCTCCTTTTCTTTTATTATATTTTTATTAGAATTGTAAACCACTCTGATATAAAGTATAATAAGCCATAAACCATAGACCACATTAGCAGGTCTAATTAGGAGTGGAGGAGTGGCCTAGTGGTTGGGGCAAGGTACTTCAGGCCGGAAGGTCGGGGGGTTCAAATCCCACTAGAGGACAGAAACCTTGGGCCGGAAGGACTGGGGTTTCTAGTCCCACAGGTGCTCCTTGTGGTCTTGGGCAAGCCACTTAACCCTCCATAGCCCATGTTCCCTGTAAAATAGTTATCTCCAAGTTATAATGCCCTGTTCAATGTAATTTCAGTTTGTTCAATGTAAACCGCACTGATGCAGAATAGCGCGGTATATAAGAGAATGTAAATAAATAAACGTTTGACTGGCGTAACAGTACACCAGTTGACATGAAGACACACGCTTGGCTGGCAGATGCAGCCAGAGGCATGGTCTGGGAAGAGTCTGCATTTGAACATAGATTATAAAATATCTCAGTCTGCTTGCATGCTTGTGGTCCTTACACACCTGCCCTCAAGGAGGCATAGATGTCCATACTTATATTCAAAGCATGATTTCTGCCACTCAGGATAGCATTTTATGAAAACACATAGAGGCACATTTCACAATGGGATATCCAAGTGCAATCTGGGACTTCAAAGCCAGAATGCCTGAAAAAGAGAAGGCACGTGCAAGTTCAGGCATGATTTTGCAAATGTGGACCTCACCGATATAGACATCTATATAGATGCCCCCAGAAGAGCATTTCAGAACCAAGTCATCTAATAGCATAATGGTTAGAGTAGTGGCTTAAGAACATGATGGCTAGTGTTTAAATCCTAGTGTGGGCCTTTGTAAACTAAAGCTCATCACTGAATTCTGCATCTTCTCTGGATGTTTTAAGGTGAAACCAAACACTTTCCTAATGCCTATTCGTGCCTGGAGCAGGTATAAATGTGGACGTGCATGTAGATGTCTCTGACAATTATGAGATGGAACAGGGAAGTGTAAGTCCTTTGCTCCTCCCCAGACACACCTCCGCCATACCCCCTGTACCTACTTGGACATCCTTGCACCTGAGACGTCTCCGAACATAGTTTGTGGAATGGCTACAGAGACATCTCCGTGATTATGTCATTCACATGCACGTCTTTCGATGTCCAAATGATGACTACACCTTATAAAATGACCCTCATAGGCACCTATAATTCTTTATAAAATAGCATCTAAATAGGCACAAACTTGCCCTCTTAAACTAGGTGCCCCATTATAAAATGACCCTAATTAAAGCCTCCTGAAAACTACCACATCTGCCCCTGTCTCCCTAAAAGAAGTCCACTCCTTGGAACTAGGTGTCTCTGCAAAGAACCCTCTTTGCTGTCCTTCTTTGTGGCTTATGCCAAGGGGCTTGCCTTTTCCTAGGTGATATTATATCCCTCAAAGGAATCACAGCTTACAGTGAACCCTTAAATGCATACACCTGCACCTCCAGACCAGTCTGAGCATCAGGCAAATATGAGCCCTGCCAAGGATATAATGATGCCTCTGTATCATTTCATGGTGAGACCGCACCTTGAATATAAGGATATTATAATGCCTCTCTATCGTTCCACCTTGAATATTGTGTACACTTCTGGTTGCCATATCTTAAAAAGGATATAGCAGAATTAGAAAAAGTACAGAGAAGAGCCATCAAAATGGTAAAGGGGATGGAAAAATACCCCTATGAAAAAAGGTTTAAAAGGTTAGGCTCTTCAACTTGGAAAAAAGATGGCTGAGGGGAGGTAAGATAGAGGTCTATAAATACATGAATGGTAAACATAGATTGGTTGTTTACTCCATTAATAAGTAGAAAGACTAGCGGACACGCAATGAAGCTACAATATAACCCATTTAAGACTAATAAGAGAAAATATTTTTTCACTCAATGCATAATTAAACTCTGGAATTCATTACTAGAGGATGTAGTAAAAGCTGTTAGTATAGCAGGGTTTAAAAAAGGTTTGGACAAGTTCCTGGAGGAATGGTCCATATCCATTATTAGAGAGGACCCAGGAAACCCACTGCTTACCCTGGGACAAGAATTATGGAACCGCTGTACCTTTTTGTGAACCTGCCAGTGACCCGGATTGGCCACTGTTGGAAACAGGATACTGGGCTTGATGGACCTTGGTCTGACCCAGTATGGCACTTCTTATGTTTTTATGTTATGTAATCTGCAATGAAGTCTTGTGACTTTACAGCCAGACACCATAGTAGATTCCACTGTTCCTGACCAAGGTCTTGAACAAGTTCTGGAAGTATGAGCCTCAATAATTGGTTAGCCTATAAGTATCACCTATCTCTCTCATTTTTGCAAGACTAAGACAGCTACCCATGGAAAGGTTTCATCATGTTAAGAAAAAGAGAGGCTTGCAGAGGGTTCTATTAGAATTCAGTGGGTCAGGGGGGAGGGGAGGAGGGTGGCAGCATAGTACTCACTTGCACAGGACAGCAGAAAAGATAGCACTGGTCCTGGAGGGGAGATAAAATAGAGGAAAAAGTCTTTCTGGGCCCATGGTGCCAGATCCTGGGCCTAGGCCTAGCCCTGAATGAGCTTGAAGTCCAAAAAAGTGGGAGGAAACCACTCAGTCAAAAATATCATCCAGTCTGTCAAGCTTTTTGTTTAGAACTGCTGTATGTGAGAACATATTTTAATTCTAACCTCTCTAAATACATGAATAAAATCGTAATTATTGTACTTAGATACAGATTCTTACTTTGATGTACCTGAAAAGGCCAGAGAGGAATAATAGTTATTTGCTTTGCAGAGAAAATGGTAATTATTATGATCATCCATAATAAACTGGCTCCCATTCAAAATGTAATCAAACGTCATAGTTGGACTCAGACATGCAGGTGGTAATTATATTGAAAAGCTGCTCAGTGCTGACTGCCACTGACTTCTATTGTGCGCACAATCACAGGGTGTACAAAGGAAAGGAAATTAAACACAGTCTCATAATACACCAAACCTTTTTTGGAACCCCAGACTATGGCTTCTTATTGCTGAACGGCGCTTCAGGAAATTTTTCATTTATTTTTTGTTATCTTGAATCTGACTAATTCTGCTGCATTGTTAACATAGAACGATTCTTGCAGCGGCTGGTCACAGAAAGTTTGATGGCATTACACGAAGTTCCATGAGGAAGAAGCATTAGACATTTTCCATAGGCAGAGCTGCCTGCAGTCCCTCTGAAGCATGTGAGTAGGGCAGCTTCAATATGGATCCCTCAGACGCGAGCAGAGGAAGACTTAGCAATGGGTTTGGAAATGTGATAATGGGGTTTATTGACTAAAAATGGCTTAGCACTAAAATAAGTGTTATGAGGTATTTTTATTAGTGTGATAATTGCCATTTGTTAAGCTCCAAAATGTAGCACGGGGGTGGTGCCAGACCTGTGCTGAGAATGTTCCCGTGCAGTTAGCATGGGTACGGAGCCACCGGTATGCTAATCCCTTTGCCATGATTACTTCGAATGTAGTTACCGTCACCCCTTGAGGTGTCGGTAAGTGCACCTGCACTAACTGCAAAATGTATGATTGGTACCTGCAATGATGCCCACACGAACCCCCTTTTGCAGGGAGTGTTTATATTCTGTCCTTGACCCATGCAGCCTCTGCCCAAATCAGGGCTAAGGGGTTAGCACAGGATTTTTACCAGGGGCATATTTTTAGCACACAGTAATGGTTACTGCCACACATTTAGCATGTGGTAAATCCTGCACTGCTAACCTTTAGCGCACTTTAATAAGCATGTCCCAATGTGTATTAAATACCTGCATTATTAAATGCAAAATAAGGCACCCACCTAACTCTTGTTAAATCGATTTAATATACTAGTGTAAACAAGAACTCACTTCTTATGATAAATCATTCAAATCACATCATAGTCGTATAGGCTAATGCCACAGCACAACCTTTAATTTTTATACAATAACACGCTAGAGATGTAATTTATTTTTGGTGTTAATGTTCATGTTAATGCAGAAAAATTTGGGAGAAGGTAACCGCTCCAATGAGCCACTTTGCTGAAGACCGAACAAAATTTAAGTCAACTATCCAGAGGGTTGCCAGGAATCAACACCAACTCAAAGGCACTTAAGAACATCATCATCTAACCAATAACATGTTGATAGTGATATGCACGGAAACAACTTTTGTTTCATTACATTATTCCAATTTCATTTGTTCTTTTCTGTTTCTTGATTCATTTCATTTTTCAAGTTATTTATTAAATTCTGTTTGTAGAGACTACTGGGATTCTGCAACTGGGATCAGTGTCTCGATCCAGTGTCCTTACTAGTTATTGCTAGAAATAGAGAGAAGTGGACTGGTATGTTCCAGATCAAGGGAGGCTCCCTTGAGAAAGGGATTCCCACTCATAAGCACTTCTTCCTTAGGAAGGCCTAGCAATGTGCTGTGGGCATAAGAACATAAAATATGTCATACTGGGTCAAACCAAGGTTCATCAATTCCAGTATCCTGTTTCCAACAGTGGCCAATCTAGGTCATAAGTACCTAGCAGTCTCCCCAAAAGACACAGGTTCCTCTATGCTTGTATTGGGTCAAGCAGTAATATCCTCGGTCTCTTTTAATAATGGTTTATGGACCTTTCCTCCAGGAACTTGTCCAAACCTTTTTTAAACCCAGCTACACTAACAGCTTTTACGACATCCTCCGGTAACAAATTCCAGAGTTTGATAACACGTTGAGTGAAAAAATATTTTCTCTTATTAGTCTTAAATAGGTTACCCTGTAGCTTCATTGTGTGTCCCCTAGTCTTTTTATATTATGATGACAAACAATCAATCTATATTTACCCGTTCCGTTCCATTCCATTCATTAATTTATAGACCTCTATCATATCTCCCCTCGGTCGTCTCTTTTCCAGGTTGAAGAGCCCTAACCTTTTTAGCCTTTCTTCATAGGAGTATCCTTCCATCCCCTTTACCATTTTGGTGGCTCTTCTCTGTAGCTTTTTTAATAATGCTATATCCTTTTTAAGATACAGCGACCAGAATTGCACACAATATTCAAGGTGCGGTCGCACCGTGGAACGATACAGAGGCATTATAATATCCTTTGTTTTATTTTCCATCCCTTTCCTTATGATACCTAGCATTCTATTTGCTCTCTTGGCCGCCGCTGCACACTAGGCCGAGGGTTTTTAAAATGCTATCCATGATGACGCCTAAATCTTTTTCCTGGGTGGTGGTTCCCAATGTGGAACTTTGCATCGTGTAACCATAGTTTGGGTTGTTCTTTCCTAGGTGCATAACTTTGCACTTGTCCACATTGAATTTCATCGGCCATTTGGATGCCCAGTCTTCCAGTTTATCAAGGTCATCTTGCAATTTTCCACAATGCTCTTGGGTTTTAACAACTTTAAATAGTTTTGTGTCATCTGCAAATTTGATAACCTCACTCGTTATTCCCTTTTCCAGGTCATTTATGTATATGTCAAAAAGCAGCAGACCCTGGGGTACTCCACTATTCACCTTTTTCCATTGGGAAAATTGGCCATTTAGACCTACTTGCTGCTTTTTAAAAAGAGTAAAGTAGCCCAAATGCCCTCGAGTATGGAGCAGACAGAGCTTAAAATCCCAAATTACCCATGTCTACCAATAGCCAAATTAATATGAATAAAATACAGTCTCTAAAATGCTTGTATGCAAATGCTAGAAGTCTAAAAAATAAGATGGGAGAGTTAGAATATATAGCACTAAATGAAATGTTAGATATGATTGGAATATCAGAGACATGGTGGAAGGAGGACAACCAGTGGGACACTGTGATACCTGGGTACAAACTATATCGTAAAGATAGAGCTGATCAAATTGGTGGAGGGGTTGCACTCTATGTTAGAGAGGGCATTGAGTCAGAAAGGATTAAAGTTTTGCAGGAAACAAAATTTGCTGTAGAATCTCTATGGATTGAAATTCCATGTAAAAAGGGGAAGGCGATGGCAGTGGGGGTGTACTATCGACCGCCTGGCCAGAATGAACAAATGGATGATGAAATGCTCAAAGAAATCAAGGAAGCTAACAAAAGTTACAATGTGGTAATAATAATGGGTGATTTCAATTACCCCGGTATCGACTGGGTCAGTGTCACGGCAGGACATGCTAGTGAGATAAAGTTCCTAGATGAAATAAATGACTGCTTCTTGGAGCAGCTGGTTCGTGAACCGACCAGAGGGGAAGCCATATTAGACCTAGTCCTTAGTGGAACACCAAATCTAGTGCAAGAGATAAGGGTGTTGGGACCACTTGGCAATAGTGATCATAGCATGATCGCCTTTGATTTAATTAGTGGAGGAGGGATAGTAAGGAAATCCACAGCACTACCTTTTAACTTTCGAAAGGGAGATTATGATAAAATGAGGAAAACAGTTAAGAAAAAACTAAAAGGAGGAGTTGCAAAGGTTAAAGACGTACATGAAGCTTGGATGTTGTTGAAAAATACTATCTTGGAAGCCCAGACCAGTTGTATTCCACGCTTTAAGAAAAGTGGAAGGAAGTCCAAAAAACTGCCAGCATGGTTTAAAGGTGAGGTCAGAGAGGCTGTTGTTGCCAAAAAAGCATCTTTCAGGAAATGGAAAAAAGAACCAAATGACAAAACCTGGAAACAGCACAAGCACTGGCAGGTCAAATGCAAGGCATTGATAAAGCAGGCAAAGGGAAAATTCGAGAAGAAGCTTGCTGCGGAAGCAAAAACGCGAAATAAAGATTTTTTCAAGTACATTCATAGCAAAAAACCTGTGAGAGAGTCAGTTGGTCCATTAGTTGATAGAGATGTTAAAGGGGCACTAAGAGGTGAGAAGGCGATAGCGGAGAGACTGAATGAATTCTTTGCTTCGGTCTTTACTGAGGAAGATGTAGGGATGTTACCCATGACTGAAGTGGTATTTAAAGGTGCGGAAGAATTGAAGGAAATAGAGATGCATCAGGAAGATGTATTACAACTATTAGATAAACTGAAGAGTAGCAAATCACCTGGGCCGGATGGTATACATCCAAGGGTGTTGAAAGAACTGAAATATGAGATTGCAGACCTGCTATTAGTAATCTGTGAACTATCATTAAAATCATCTCTAATACCTGAAGATTGGAGGATCGCCAATGTAACACCAATTTTTAAAAAGGGTTCCAGGGGTGATCCGGGAAACTACAGATCAGTGAGCCTCACGTCAGTACCGGGAAAAATGGTAGAAACTATCATAAAGAATAAAATTACTCAGCATGTAGATAGTCATGGCCTAATGGGAGACAGCCAACATGGCTTTAGACAAGGAAGATCTTGTCTTACTAATCTGTTTTGTTTTTTTGAAAGTGTGAATAAACAGGTGGACAAAGGTGAGTCAGTTGATATAGTGTATCTAGACTTTCAGAAAGCCTTTGACAAGATCCCTCATCGGAGACATTTGGCAAAACTAAAGAGTCATGGGATAGGAGGCAGTGTACTACTGTGGATCAGGAACTGGTTAAAAGATATAAAGCAGAGGGTTGGGCTAAATGGCCAATTTTCCCAATGGAGAAAGGTGAATAGTGGTGTACCCCAGGGATCTGTGCTGGGACCGCTGCTTTTTGACATATTCATAAATGACCTTGAAAAAGGAATAACGAGTGAGGTTATCAAATTTGCAGATGACACAAAACTATTTAAAGCTGTTAAAACCCAAGAGGATTGTGGAAAATTGCAAGAGGATCTTCATAAATTGGAAGACTGGGCATCAAAATGGCAGATGAAATTTAATGTGGACAAGTGCAAAGTTATCCACCTAGGGAAGAACAACCCAAACTATGGTTACACAATGCAAGGTTCCACATTAGGAACCACCACCCAGGAAAAATATTTAGGCGTCATTGTGGATAACATGTTAAAACCCTCGGCCCAGTGTGCAGCAGCAGCCAAGAGAGCAAATAGAATGCTAGGTATCATAAGCAAAGGAATGGAAAATAAAACAAAAGATATTATAATGCCTCTATACCGTTCCATGGTGGACCACACCTTGAATATTGTGTGTAATTCTGGTTGCCGTATCTTAAAAAGGATATAGCGATTTTAGAAAAGGATCAGAGAAGAGCCACCAAAATGGTAAAGGGGATGGAAGGATACTCCTATGAAGAAAAGCTAAAAAGGTTGGGGCTCTTTAACCTGGAAAAGAGTCGGCTGAGGGGAGATATGATAGAAGTCTATAAATTAATGAACGGAGTGGAACGGGTAAACGTAGATCGATTGTTTACGTTATCAGAATATAGAAAGACTAGGGGACATACAATGAAGCTACAGGGTAAACTATTTAAGACTAATAAAAGAAAATATTTTTTCACTCAACGTGTAATCAAACTCTGGAATTTGTTACCGGAGAATGTAGTAAAGGCTGTTAGTGTAGCTGGGTTTAAAAAAGGTTTGGACAAGTTCCTGGAGGAAAGGTCCATAAACCATTATTAAGAAGGGACCCAGGATATCAATGCTTGACCCAGTACAAGCATTGCGGAACCTGTGTCTTTTGGGGAAACTGCTAGGTACTGTGGCGGTCGCGCCCCTACCAGGCGGTCGCCTAGTAGGGACGGGAAGCCATCTTGAATTCCTCTTTACCAAGGATTGTAGTTGTGTATAGAGATAAATGAACCAAGTGGTTGTTTCAAAGCACACAGGAATTTTATTAGCTTCCATGGCAAGCGGGTAACAAATCTTTAAAGCAGTTGTACACTCAAGTCAAAGAAAATAAAGGATAATCTTCTCCCATTAAAGCAAAGCTTACAACCAGTGTTGTAGTAGAATTATTTACACAGGCTTTCTTTTCTTTTCCCTTTATGATGCTTCTCAATTCCGTAATCATAAAGCACATGCATTTACAATTTCTAGCTTCTCACTGCTATCAGGCTTTCATTACTTGGCCACAATGCACATATCACAGTCCATCTCAGAACAAGCTGAAGTCAGGTCACTTTCTTTACTTTCTACCTCCATGCTTTCTGCTGAGCTGTATCTTGGCAAAGTTTGAAAACGCTCGGGCACTTTATGCTTAATGTCCTTTAACAGGTTAAACAGCCTATTCCACTGAATGGCCCCTTCTCCTGTAGGTAGGACTTCAACGGGCTTCTCCTGTTCAGTTTCTCCTGAAAACCCCTTCTTCCTAATCCGGGTTTTCTCAGGCCTAAACCTCTCTTCAGAGTCAGAGCAAGAAACACAGGGTTTTAGTTTTACTGCTTTCTTTCTCCTACCTTGGAGTCTTGTTACAGCACCTTCCTGGCTGAGGCTTCTGTGGCTTGTGACTTTCTCTGCCTCTGAGCTAGACAGGGAATCAGGGTAAGATCTCCACTTCCCTTCCTGGGGCTTCTGCTGCCTGCAGACAGACCCTTCATCAGAGGAGTCTAAGCACTCTTGCCTTAGCCTTCTCAAAGCCAACCTTTTCTCTCTCTCCCTCTTGCCAGTCTGTTTGGTCCTCTGCCTGGAACCTTCTCTGTAGCTTCCTTGGCTGCAGTGCTGGCTGCTCTTGTCTCTGCTGCTGCTCTCTTTGTGGCTGCTTCTCTCTTGACTGCTTCTCCCTTGGCTGCTTCTGCTTCTCTCAACCTTGTTTGTTTTCTCAAACTTAAACGTTGAGCAGGGCACCTCCCTTCCTGACTCCACCCACTTGTACCTCCTACTCTTACCTGGGGTTGTCATGGGGTCTGGGAGTGGCTTAAACCTAGCTCTACCCTCTTGGTTTCTCTCAGGGATTTTGCTGTGGTGTATGTGTTCTAGTGCACCCATCCCCCGAAAAGAAGAAAAAGTTCTTTCTCTTTTATTTCCATGCTGAGCTGCACTCTCCTTACCACAGTACGTATGACCTAGATTGGCCACTGTTGGAAACAGGATACTGGGCTTGATGGACCTTGGTCTGACCCAGTATGGCATATCTTATGTTCTTATAAATTTTCATCTTTATTAATTTTCCATACACTCCAGAATAAACTGAATGTAAACAGAATATAGAAATACATCATAAGCAATAGCAACTTCAGGAAGAAACAAATCAAACTGGATTAGACCACAATATAAACCTCAATAAGGTCCCAAGAAAAAATAAAGAAAATAAAGGAAATGTATACAGAGAAACCCAAAGCAGGGCATCAATTTAATGGAGCTAAGCTATTAAATGTGGCAGCTGGTGCGGGATTCAACCCTGTCCCTTCCTTACCCTCAAGAAAAGAACTCAATTGCTGGGGTTCAAAGAAAAGAAATTGCTTTGTATTGTAAACTATTAAACATTTACATGGATATTTCAACTTAAACTGTGCCCCCAGGGCAAGAGAGCGCAGGCGTAATGCCAGAAACTCTCTCCTCCTCTTTTGGGTATCCCTAGCTAAATCAGAAAATATCAATATCTTGGACCCCATAAATTGGGAAACATTCATCTTTTGGAAATATAATCTCAGGACAGCGTTCCGGTCTGACTCGAAAGCAAAAGACACCAGTAAATTAGCCCTACTGGTCACCACTTCAAGAGAACTTTCCAAAAATCCTGTTAGATCCAATTGAGCCGGCTCAGCAGTCTCCACAGGTCTATAGTTCGGGCCCAGTATGTTTCAATTTCCTCTTCAGAAGAGTGTAGTGCTTTTTATCTTTTAACCAGTTCCTGATCCACAATAGTACACTTCCTCCTATCCCATGACTTTTTAGTTTTGCCAAATGTTTCTGATGAGGGACTTTGTCAAAGGCTTTCTGAAAGTCCAGATACCTTCAATGTCAGGCTTCTGATCCTTTGGACACACTTGGTGCCATGAGTGCCCAGTTGATGCTCTTGGTTATATAACCATGTTGCCTAATTCTTTCCTGAATAACCAGAACAAAGCGTGATATGTGTTAGTTTTTGCCACTGCACCACAATGGTTTAGATCGGGAATCGTTCAACGAAGGAGCAAGTGCCTCTATCACACAGACAGAGTAGACAACCCACTAGAAGAAGGAACTGCACCAACCACACTAATCATCAATAAGGAGAATAGAGCCTTGGAGCCCCTACAAACAGAAAGGGGGATGCTCAGCGAGAAGATACAGATTCCTGAAGAAAATCTGCAAAGAATACAGTGAGGCAGCACAGAGAAACCTGCATTTTACTGTAGCAAATCCCATACAAATGAGGTGAGGGAACAAGCACTTGAGAAGAAGACACCAAGGTATCCAAAAAAGGGGTATGTGAATCTTCACAGGACTGAGGAACTAAAGGATAATAGCCCTAACCCCAGTAGTTTGAAGTGGGGAAGAGGTAGATGAAGAAGTAAAGATAGCAACTGCCAGTAACTGATCAAAGTGCTGAATGAGGTTGGATTAAATCAAATAATATAAATATTAAAGTGCAGTGAGTCGGAAGGAATGAGGTAAACTACACCTCAAATACTACAAGAAGAAGAATTTAACCTGTTTATTACAGTTCTCTTTTCTATTGTGAATTACTAATCACCTGCGTTGTTTATCAGTGATAACCCTTGGTTCAGAACACAATTTCTGACCTGGACTCTGTTTATTAAGAAGGGTGAATATGAGAGTGTCAAGTTGTATGTTCGAGATTATGGGAGAAGACCCCTTGAGTAGGGAATTCCAACTCAGTATAAGAACCAGAGAAAATCAGAGAAAGTGTAGTTGCTTGCCTGTAATGGGGGTTCTCAGTAAACAGCAGGGGAATGCAGACACACTCCGATGAAGAAGTTCCTACTGAGCCTAGTTGTCTGGACTCTCCCCTAACTCATAGAAGTTTTAAACCTCTCTGAGCATGCATGTAACCCTTCCTGCCTGCTTGCCTCTGTAGACATCCGTTTATAATATAGCAGAGAGCAGTTTATGGGGTGCACTGCTGATAGGATGTCTTCAGTGTTGAGTTCTGCTTTCAGTTGGTTGCTTGTGTTTTGAGCTTTCTTGTTTGTTTTGTTTTTTTGTAGTTGCAAGGATGGAGGAAGGGTGAGTGTAGCGGCATACTCCTGTTGTCTATGGCAAACCCCTGTTACAGGTAAGCAACTGCGCTTTCTCTGGAGACAAGCAGGAGATGCAGGCACATTATGATGGTGAATCTAGAGCTAAGGACAGCCACTTTGATGGTCCATGTTGCATTTGTGTCCCAAGCATGCAGAAGGGAGGCGGAAAGGAGATCTGGAGTTAGGTTGTGAAGAGGTTGCAGAGAACAGCCTGTCCAAAAATGGAGTCTTGTTCCTAGGAATGGTCCAAACTGTTTAGTGAAGGTATGGAGAGATGTCTAGGTAGCTGCTTTGCAGATGTCTTGGGTAGAGACAAAAGCCAGTCCATCTATGGATGCAGCCGTGGCTCAGAGGCTGTTTGGTCCTATGCGACCAGGGGAATGAAGGTGAGCCTGGTCATAACAGAAATAAATACAGTCAGTCATCCAGGTCGCAATGGTCTGGTTGGAGGCTGGTCAGCCAGGGTCATTGGGATTGAAGGTGATGAAGAGTTGCAAGGAACATCTGTGGGATGCAGTGCACTGGAGTTAATACAAGAGAACCATTCTGCAGTCCAAGGAGTGGAGGGTTTCCTCTGGGGATCCAGCCTGCAGGTTTGGGAAGAAAGCAGGCAGTATAAGGGCTTGATTAATGTGGAAACTGGTGCAATGTTGTAAACTGCTCTGAATATAAGAAAAAGCAGTATAGAAAAATAGCCAAAGGGGGGGCTATAAAAGCTCCAATGAAATAAAGGTGCTGTTGGGGCAACAGTTCAGACTTTTGTATATGATCACGAAACCTAGCCTCTTGAGGAGGTCAGCTGTAGCCTGAACCAGACCACTCTGTCTCTTAAAGCAGCCAATATAAGCCAATTGTCTAGGTAGGGGTAGACACAGTTCCCTGATTTCTAAGATAAGCAGACACAATGACGACATACTTGGTAAAGACACGGGAAGCGAGGAGAGGCCAAACGGAAGGACCTTATACTGGTAATGCTCTTTGAGGAACTGGAAACAAAGATATTTCCAGTGCTGGGAATGAATGGGGATATGAGTGGCTAACCAGGGAGGCTAACCAATCGCTGTGGCTGAGCAATGATAGAATGGTTGTGAGAGAGTGCATCTTGAATTTTTCACATTTAAGTTGACATAGGTCAAGGATTGGAGAGAGAACATCAGTCATTTTGGAGATAAGAAAAAAAATTGGAGTAGAACTCTTGGGAGATTTCCTCATGAGGAACTGGTTTGAAGGCATCGCTGAGCAGCAGCTGATGTATTTTTTGAGTGAGTTGGTCAGTATTATGTCCCGGGAGCTGTGGGCGCCCGGGTACCAGGGGATGCGGTCAAGATGTTGAGTTGATAATGGTTTATAGACCTTTCCTTTAGGAACTTGTCCAAACCTTTTTTAAACCCAGCTACACTAATCACTTTTACTACATCCTCTGGTAACAAATTCCAGAGTTTGATTGCACGTTGAGTGAAAATTTTTTTCTCTTATTAGTCTTAAATAGTTTACCCTGTAGCTTCATTGCATGTCCCCTAGTCTTTCTATATTGTGATGACGTAAACAATGATCTACGTTTACCCATTCCACTCCGTTCATTAATTTATAGACTTCTATCATATCTCCCCTCAGCCGTCTCTTTTCCAGGTTAAAGAGCCCTAACCTTTAGCCTCTCTTCATAGGAGTATCCATCCATCCCCTTTACCATTTTGGTGGCTCTTCTCTGAACCTTTTCTAATAACGCTATATCCTTTTTAAGATACGGCGACCAGAATTGCACACAATATTCAAGGTGCAGTCACACCATGGAACGATACAGAGGCATTATAATATCCTTTGTTTTATTCTCCATTCCTTTCCTTATGATGCCTTGCATTCTATTTGCTCTCTTGGCAGCTGCTGCACGCTGGGCGGAGGGTTTTAACATGTTATCCACAATGATGCCTAAATCTTTTTCCTGGGTGGTGGTTCCTAATGTGGAACCTTGCCCCAGGTTATGGAACAAATTGCCATTTTATATGCTTGATTTTAGGTGGTTGGCCAAAGCAGCACGTTTTAGACAGGCTTTTGATGATCCTCAGTAACACTGTAGTTGCTGTTTTATTATTTTTGTTTTGTTTGTCCATGTTGTCTTTTAATTATGTGTTACTCAATGAGGAGAATTGGCGGGATATAAATATTTAAAATAAATAAATAAATAAAATAAAGGAGTATCAACATTGATATAAGCAGCAGAAGGCATCAGAGGGTCAATGCAGCATCATGTGGCATTAACACCCCAGGCACTCTGAGAGGCCCAAAGCATCCCCAACAGTGCCAAGAACAGCTATAAATTATGGGGCCGATATTCAGTGGTGGTGGAATTTATCTGGGGTCTGGCACTGAATTGTTTTTTACAGACGTACCATCGCTATCCATGCAGCGTAATATTCAGCCATTAACTGGATAGTGAAAAACAGCTAAAATTAGGACAGCCATTGACCTGTCCTAACTTTAAGCAGTTTAGCTATCCAATTACTGCCTGAATATCACTGCTGACAAATAGAGACTGGGAGCCAACAGATAAGTCCTTCGGATTTATGTGCACGGGGAAAATCAAATGTAAAATGTAAAGCAAAAAATGGAGGATTAGTTTTGCCAACGTTATGAAGTGGAAGAGATGTATCATGAAGTAAAGAATATCACAGATATATAAAAACATTTTCTATAAATGATACGCTTTGTTTTTTCAGCAATTTTTTGATCACGTCTTGGGAAATGTTTACTAAAGGTTAACGCATGTATAATGGGGTGTATGAAAAGCTCCCCATCTCCCGTACTGATGTACCTCCAGCCAGACTAAAGACATGCCCCTTTAACCCTTTCGAGTCCACATAATTGTTTTGTAACATTACATAAATTAAGATACAATTAATAATTATTTGGAAATATAGAAAATTTGGGGGAAAATTTGAAGGTTGCCATGGCAACAACAGCCATGAAAGGGTTAAGCACCAGAAGCAGGGCCCCTTTAAGGAACCTGTCTTGAATATACCTGAGAAGGGTGTGGCCGGGAATGACCCTTTTAACCAGGAGGGAAGAGACAAAGAGGGGGGAGAAGAACCCAAGGTGTTCTAGAGTACGGAGTGGCCACCTAGCTCTAAGGGGATCCTATGGGAAGGTAGGAGTTGGGGTGTTTCCACATTGTTCAGCAGGCTTGTGGTGCTACTGCTATGAAGCTCAGAGTGAATGAACTTTGGGGGAGGGGAGACTGTTTCTCTACTACTGTTACGGAGCCCAGAGTTAAGGAAATTTGGAGGAGGGAAGAACTGTGTCTCTGCTACCACTGCTGTGAACGTCCTGTAAATAAAGCATTTTATTTATTTATTTAACGTTTCTTCTATACCGCGCTATTTAATATCAGTGCGGTTTACATACAACAGTAGCTTATACAGTGCAGACTGAGCTGCTCTGTATTTACAATGAAACAGGTGATATAACTTGGACATCGCTGGGGTAACTATTTACAGGTAGGAATCAAGTCAGGTCCGAGCAGGACTATCAGTGGGAAGAGTGACTTTTTACAAAAGAGGGGGTATATACATGCTGCTATTTACAAAGTGCGCATAGTCAAGGATGGCGCCACTGGGTGTGGCTGCCTCATCGCGTGCTGGGTGTGTTAGTGTGGCGGACCTGGTGGAAGGGGGTGGCTGTTTGTGCGCTGTCAACTGCATAGTGTTTGAGTAAGAGGTGGTGCTTCAATGCCTTCCTAAATTGGGCCAGGGCGGAGATTGCCCATATGCTGGGTGGTAGGGCGTTCCAGCATCTGGGCACATAGAACCTAAATGTCCTGTTTATCGTTGCCTGGGTGCATTGTGTTACTGCCTTCGGGATTACCAGTGTGTTGACTGCTGCGGGTCTTCTGGATCTGTTAGAGGGTGTAGGGTGGATAAGCTCCGTGAGGGAGGTGGAGGAGAGCCTGTTGATGGCCTTGAAAGTCAGCAGTAGGGTTTTAAAAGAGAGTCTGCCGTGGATTGGGAGCCAGTGGAGATGTTTCAGGATGGGTGTTACATGGTCATGCCTGGAAGCACCGTGTAGAATTCTGGCCGCGGCGTTCATTGCGAGCTGGAGTGGATTCAGGGTGGATTGCGGGAGCCCTTGTAGAATTGCATTTTCCTTTAACCCTCGCCTGGTTCTGTAGGGGTTTGTATCCTGACCTGCTTGCAGCGTCCTATAGCATGTTAATAATATTAATGCATGTTAAGTGCTGCAACGGTCCATAGAAATGAATGAGCAGTGTCAGCATTTAACGCATGTTAACTTTACTTAACACATGTTAACCTTCCGTAAACATGCCCCTTAAATTATATTGTATGAGATTTATTCATTGACTGAGCGATAATGAAACTGATAGTATAAGTGCTATGTTTAGCTAATAATTTATACCTAAATAGTTGATGAGCTCATCCTGTCTTCACCTATTTATTTAAATGAATGTCATGAATTCTTAAATTGATATCATTTTGTGGAATCTTTAAATTGCTGAAATTTTGCGATTTTGAAAACTGGCAGGGGAGATATGATTATAGAGTTTTAAATACTTAAAGGGTATTAATGACCAAAAGAAAATCTTTCTTAGGCGAGGAAGCACAAAATGAATCTGTAAGGAGGTAAACTCAAAAACAGCATTAGGAAACACTTTTACACGGAAAGCATGGTGAATGATCTCCTGATGGAGGTGGCGGTGGCAAAGCAATGATGGAATTCAAAAAAGGCATGGAACAGACACAGAGGATTCTTTTATAGCAAGATGATGGAATCAAAGCAAACTTACCTTCACCCATCAGAAAAAAAGTGAGGTAAGCTGCACTAAGCAACAGGTACAACATTAAACAATGGTACAGAGAGGGGTAGCCTGCACAGAGCCGTGGGTACAACTCTAACCACCTTACTAGGCGACAAGATGAATGATACTGGTCTTTATCATCATTTACTATGTTATTATGCATTTTATAAATTATTCCCTGGTGACTGTATTGAATGGGAAAATTTTGTAAGTATTTATTTAAATAAAGAGTCCTATATGGCACCTATGTTACCTTTGTGAAAGAAAATTAAACTAGGAACCTTTTTGGACCTCTCACACTGGTTTCCTGTTATAAACTCAAGTCCTATGTGGTTAGCTCTCAGCGAGACAATTGAGTTTTATCCACAGATTGCCTGCACTTAAAGACACAGGATATAAAAGCAGAGAAACACTACAAGGCCCGTTCAGTCTGTCCAATCTGCTTCATTTCGCAAATGTCACAGACCCCAGTTGACTTTCTCTTCATTTCCTTACAGCCCTGTACTTTCCCATGAAGAATGAGATGAGAAAGATCTTTATAGACCATCTTGAAATCCGCGCATGATATTTCAGTGCCATAGGGAAATTTTAGGGTTTCCTCATTACAAGGTGCTTGGGTTTCCAGCAACGCTCCATCCTCCCAGCATTTACAACTGACTTCGATGAAGCCCCAGATAAAACCATCTAGATGTGATCCGTTTCTACAATTGCAGGTCTTGAAACTGCTCAATGTTTAAAATCTGGTTTGTCACCCTGTAGTTAATTGTCTTTCTTCAAACAGCATCCTTCCATATAAGAACATAAGATATGCCATACTGGGTCAGACCAAGGTCCATCAAGCCCAGTATTCTGTTTCCAACACTGCCCAATCTAGGTCATATGTACTGTGGTGAAGACTCCCCTCCAGAGGAAATGGAGATAGGGGAAAATCCTGATAGAAGGGATGACACACACAGGATTTCCAAAACTGACTTGGAAAAAACACAGTTATCGGCTGAGCTGAAGACAAGCCCCAGCCCAGGGGAGGAGTTAGACTTCAGCACTGATTGACAGAGGGAGCAGCAAGGCTGGCAAAGGAAGCAGCAAGGCTGGCAAAGGAGGCAGCAAAGCTGGCAAAGAAGGCAGCAAGGCTGACAAGGAGAGCAGCTAGAAACGAAGCAGACGAGAAGCAGCTTCCAGTGCACGTTGGTCTTCAGGAGGAACTTGGAATCAAAGGGGAAAATGCTAGAACGGTAGAGCCTAGACGTGGGAAGGCTAGCAAACCCAGCTCTTGGAGAAAAGGTATTTTGTCTGGTGGTGAGCAGTGCTATAAAAGCCAGGAACCAAAACAGGAAAGAAGTTTTTCTGAGGGAAATTCCCCTAGCTGGATTGCTCTTTATGTTTTAGAGAGTAGCAGTGTAAAGAAGCATCTGGAGTTTGTATGAGAAGAATACAAAACGTTTGCTATACCTGTTGCCTAGCCGTGAAAGTTCACAAATTGTTTTCACCTGTTTCTGTAAAGCCACGCTGTGAGGAGAACAGCTGTTACTGTGAGGCTGCAATAATCCCAAGCAACCACATGAGGCAAAGCTGAGTAGAAGCTACCGTGAGTGTGTAAAGCTGAATTAAAGCTATTTGATTTCATTTGTTTTCCTGACCTCCTGATTTCACCTTTATGTTGAAAGTTGCACCTTTACGTTATGCACCTTTGAATTGTAATGCGTTGAAAATATCCCCACAACAAATAAATTTCTTGCAAGCCTTATCACTCGAGTCACAACTACAACTTTCATCCCTAAAGGAAAAAAGACAAGTGTACTACGAATCCCAGCATTCAGAGGGATCAGTACCACCTTTATTCACAAGGGACATTATATAAGGCCACTCCTGCCTGTAAACTCTAGGGCCCAGGCAGGAGCGTCGCAGTACCTAGCAGTTTCCCCAAGGGACACAGGTTCCACAATGCTTGTATTGGTTCAAGCATTGATATCCTGGGTCCCTTCTATAAGAACATAAGATATGCCATACTGGGTCAGACCAAGGTCCATCAAGCCCAGTATTCTGTTTCCAACACTGGCCAATCTAGGTCATATGTACCTAGCAGTTTCCCCAAGGGACACAGGTTCCACAATGCTTGTATTGGTTCAAGCATTGATATCCTGGGTCCCTTCTATAAGAACATAAGAAATATTCATATATCCATAATATCCATATTTTAGTGCCTAGAACGTACCATCTTTTTATTCCTATGTGACTCATTTAAATTCACAGATACTCTTCTCCTGTAACACTGGCTGTGAAAAGGTCATTGAACTAAAGACAGCTGGAGGATTCATGTTCTGATTAATCCGTCAGAGGACCTCTCAAAGTGACCCAAAGTTAAGTGAGTGTCGCATTCAGTCCTTAGTTAACTACCCTGCAGTGCATTTGAAGTCTAGTTCAAAACAGGCTTAGATATTTTTTAATGGTGACCAAAAATAAAAGACATTGAGACAGTAACTGATTTGTAATCATGGATAACTTGAGGTATACTGAACTTGGCAGTCTAATGATCTTTCTCTGCCTTGTAACCACAACATATTATTTATTTATTAGGATTTATTAATCTTCAAAGTAGTACACAACAGGTATCTCTTGATATAGACAGCCTACATTGTAGTAGCACCATAACAATAGCAAAACAATAAGTCATCTTTCCTTACTCTTCTACTCATAGAATATTCTGATCATAAACCGTGCATCCTGCATAGAAAATTAAGAGGAATTTCTAGGTCAATTAAGAGTAATTTCCAAGCACAACTGGATAAATTACCTATACAAATTACATCTTATGAATTCCAAAAGGAGCTCTCTTTAATACTACAGCAATACATTTGCGAGACTGAGATTATACTCCACATGCTCCGGATTGGGAATGAGGTTCATTACTAGCATGCTATGCACAAAACTAATCCAGTGAAGGTTTATGATCTAAAGGCCAGATTGCACTACTGCTTATCATTTATATAGCGCTACAAGGCATACACAGCGCTGTACAGGCAAATGTAAAAGACGGCCCTTGCTCATAAGATCTTACAATCTAGTTAAGACAGACAACACAACAGTTGAGGACAAGGATATATCCAGGGAATGGTAAGGAGGTAGAGGAGACTAAGCAGAATGGGATCCAAAGGCAGCCTCAGAGGTGAGTTTTCAGCATGGATTTGAAACGTGGCAGAGATGAAGCCTGAAGCACAGGCTCGGTAGTTTGTTCTAGGTGGAAGGATCGAAGTCTGGAGTTGGCAGTAGAAGAGAAGGGCACAGATAGCTGGGATCCACCAGATGAGCGGAGCTCATGAGGAGGGGTGTAGGGAGAGATAAGAGAGGAAAGGTAGTGAGAAGCAGCAGATTGAGTGCACATATAGGTCAACAGGAGAAATTTGAACTTGATATGGAAATGCAGAAGGAGCCAATGAAGGGACTTTAGAAGAGTGTTTAAGTGAGCACATCTGAGCGGAGGAGTAGCCTAATGGTTAAGGTTCTGGCTTGGGAACCAGGTGAGTATGGTTTACTTCTCACTAGCACTCCTTGTGGCCTTGGGCAAGTCACTTAACCCTCCATTGTCTCAGGAAAAATCCAAGTTATCAATGTCCTTCATTGATGCACATTACCAAGTTTCAGTTACAATGTAAATGGCTTTGACTGAAATGATAACACTATAAAAAACCTATAAATGATAACATTATAAAAACCTATAAATAAGATACTGTGGCTGAAGGAAATCCATCTAGAGATTTTGCTTTGCATGTTAAACAAATGTAGGCATTAAAATAGTTTCTTTCAGGATGCAATTTGTCAGCATGAAGGAATTAAGAAGATTGCATTCTATTGTAAGAAGTGTTTCTGAGAAGGAAAATTGAGGATCTCACAATGTAATGGTTTTTATGGAATGGTTTTATGTATCCATCAAGTATGACCCATATTCTAACCTGTAGAACAACTAATCAATCTGTTTATAATCTTCCCTTCTGTTGTTGGGCCTTATTCTCTAAGGGATTCATTCCAGAATAGGAATAAGCCCTTTGGGTTTGCAGCATAGACATTTTTCTAGAGAAAACATCTACGTCCATATTCTAAAACACACGTGGTCCTGCACATACACGCAGGGGTGGCCCGAGAGGAATGCTGGGCCATGTGCGGAGACTCATTGTGGGACCTCATTTGCATAAATATTTGCATAATGTTAATATGCACTAACTTTTAGTAAGCATGCCTCTTAATGAGTGTATGGATAAAGAAAGACTACCAGATTTCTACATTACTATACTCTAGTGCCAACCGCCAGGCACACTAGGAAGTACTACAAACACTGACAATTTAGAACCCAAAGAAAACCCGCACTACCAGGACTCACAAGGCACCAAACCCTACCAATCAAAAGGCAACACTGCAAATATTAAACCAATGCATCACAAAGAATATCAAAACATCTCCTACTGGGGAAAGAGAACAAGTGGCACTGCCAAATAGAAACTACATAACCAGAATACCTCGGCTCGGTTACGAGGTACACATGCAAAACAGACTGTCACCAAACAAAGAACAAGGGATCACAATTTAGAAATAGGAAGACAATAATTAAATTGGGAACCCCAAAAGCCAAACTTGGAGTGTACAACAACACTGCAGAAAGAAAACTATAAATTAATTTCCTCTTGTACTAAATGAAATGCAGACATTAACGATGCACATTTCCCAGAGCTGACATATTCCAGTTAATAAATTCAAATAGAATTTTTCTACCGCCTGTTGTCTGTGCATTTTATTTTTCAGTTGCAATTGCTCCAGTCACTTTCTTCTGGTTTCTTTGTGTCTTCTGCTAACTCTCCCTTGTCTGCTGTCCATTTGTCCTTTCTTCTCTCTTCAAGTTTTTTGCCATTCTCTCTCTACATCTGCTTTAACATACTGATCTTTCCCATTTTTCTCTTTCCTCCATTTCTTTATTCCTTTTTCATCTACTCAGATTTCACCCTTCCATCCTCAATCCCCACTTGCTCTCCCATACCCAGCCAATCATAGGTTTTTCTTCCCTCCCACACAAAATACCTTTTCTCCTCTCCATCCTCATTCCCCCAACCCCATCCCATTCTAGTCCTCCCCCATCAGCTCCCTTCTAGTTCCAGCCCCACCCAGCCTCCGCTCCCTTCTAGTCCCATTCTCCCATCCCCCTGCATCACCCATTTCCAATCCTAGCCCACCATCAGCTATTTCCAATCCTAATCCTAATCCTAATCCAATCCTAATCCTAATCCTAATCCTATTATTCCAATTTTTCTGTCCTGATTTGACAGCTCCCAAATTTGTAATCAAACTGCTACTGATCGCTGGAAGTAGCGGTATATAAGTTTAAACTAAATAAATAAATAAATAATCCCCCCATCAGCCATTTCCAGTCCTATCCTAGCCCCCCATCAGCCCATTTTCCAGTCCTAGCTCCCCCATCAGCCCTTTCCAGTCCTAGCCTAACCCCTAAAAGGGGGAGGGGGGATGTTAAACCTCACAGGGGAGGAAGGGACAGGAAGCCTCAGAAAGGAGCTAATGGCTGTGTGAACACAGCTTACAGCTGCTCAAAACAGCTCACTGGATGGCCCCCCAAAGCTTCATTCACAAGCTTCAATAGTGTGGTATGTGTTTCTTACAATTTTAAATGCATTTAAAACAACTGAAAAACCCTCCACCAACACTTAATTGTCAATAGGGTCCCAAGCACTCTCTGGGCTCCAAAGACTCCCACCGGACCGTGGGAACACAGTCGACTCAAATTTCGCCCACTTTTTGACGGGCTGAATCAGGACATGTGAAACAGTGGTTGTGAAAAAGCCTTCAAGGAAACATCCAGCTCAAAGTCAAAGCTATTTAAATGGAAGTGAGGTAGCAGGAAAGTGAACCAACAGTCAATCACCAGCGGAGACGTATAAAGCATATTCTGGAAAGGCCTGTGTACGTATTAAGTGTTTCCTGAAAATGTCCATGTTATTCCTGTTGAAAAATAGAATAAGGTCAGGACTTAGAAAAAATTCTGCACTTCTCAGCAATGTAGCCCATATTGAAGAATGGTTGTGACAAGTATGGAAAAACACAAGATGCAGTTTTAAGATACAGAAAGCAGAAGTGAGCGAGTGTTGTAAGGTCTAGACACATTAATAAGCACCCTTACAGAAATATAAAGAAGAGCAATAGTGTTTATTCTGGCAATGCTCTGTTTGTGCTTAAGGAGCCAAAATTTCCCATATTCTGAAAAAATGGGACTGCTGATTTATGGACAGTATAGGCGTGAGCAGGGAAAGGATTCTTTTTTTGGGTGAGAAACGGAGATCATGTTTGTAGTCCTTGTACCCCATGAGAATATGTTCTGTCATAGCTGTTATGTATAGGTTCAGGGCAAAATCATGTTTTTGTGAAGAAAGTGAAAGTGTGTGTGTGTGCGTGCGTGCGTTTTGAGGGGTGCCTTGGATCTGGTGTGCTCATCTGAAATTCAAGAGGGACATGGAAGCCTGGCCAGTACCTGGCCCTTATGGGTGACTGCAGTGTCACTAGGTGTCAGTGTGATTGGGAGAACAGGTCCACTATAGCTAAATGTCAAAACATATCCCTGTCAATAATAAGGGACTCTCAGAATGAGGGCACACAACAGTGAACACAGCACTAATCCATGCCCATAAAGCACATTTTGTGGGACCAATGGTGTTGCTGTTGAGCATGTATCGGTGCTGTTTGCACTGCTGAATGCCCTTATTCTGAGGGTCCCTTATTATTGACAGGGATACGTTTTGACATTTAGCCATAGGGAACCTATGCTGATTCCTTCTAGATTATTTTTAATAAGGTACTCTAATAAGATCAGATATTGTTGGCAGTGTGACAGGGCAACCATACATCGCTGTGCCAGGCACTGGGAGACCCGACTAATGTAGTGCCAACATTCCCCATATTGTCCCAAGCGGCCTACATCCCTGCCCAGGCCAGGATCAATGAGAGCTCAGAGAGTGGTGATATATCTGGAGTCTGGCTACTTTGTGTGATGGCACAGGGATCTCCGCTCTGATGCCCACACAGTCCTGACCAGGGAAGCAGTGTCACAGAGCTGACTGTGGGAAGGCAGACATGGTTGCCGCACAGATAGCGGTTGTATACAGACTGACATATGCCATGATGGGACAAGTGTAGCTGCTGTGAGAAATGCCAGTACCCAGATAGGTGGGTGTCAAATAGCCACCTACTACTACTACTACTACTATATGGTACTGATCATTTATATAACACTAGAAGGCATACACATAAAAGATGGTCCCTGCTCAGCGGAGCTTACAATCTAAACAGACAACACAGCAGCTGTGGACAGGATACATCCAAGGGGAATGGTCAGGAAACACAAGGGAGCTTAGGCGGATCAGATTCAACAGTGGCAACGATGAGATGAGCGCTCAGCCTAGATTTGAGAGGAGCCAGAGATGAAGCCTAATGTACAGACTCAGGTAGTATGTTCCGGGCATAAGGAGCAGCAAGATGAAAGGAGTGACATTTGGATTTGGCAGTAGAAGAGAAGGGCACAGATAGAAGCAATCTGACAGAAGAGCGGAGTTTCCAGGGAGAGGTGGAGGGACAGATAAGAGGGGAATGGTAGTGCGGAGAGCTTATAGGCCATAGGCATGAAAAGGGCACACATTTCTTGCTCAGCAATATTTGTCCTTTGGGGAGCTGCAAGGTTAGTTTGGGGTTTTGTGCACTTGGTGAGGGTCCATCCCTAGCAGTTTAAGGTACGTTAGTAGAGATGACCAAGGCAGGAATCACTGACCTAGTGCCAGGTACCCATTTGATGCAAGGTATGTCCTAAGATGCATGTTCATATTTATATTCTTGTATACCATATTGGGGTGCAATGGGCTTACCTATCACTTTTCGGGGCATGAGGGGACTGGTATATGGTCTAGGTTGCAGCAGCTGTCATTTCTCAATAGTATTTATGTTTAGTGTGCATCAGCAAAATGTTATCTGTGAGGCGCAGCTTAGGAGACGCACGTTCTTCCTGAGAGGCGTGGCGGTCCGCGGGTACATCGTGGGGGCAGGCAGGATACGAAACGTGTAACTTTTCAGAATATGGTGAGCTCGAGGACGTCCAAAATGATTATATTGGACGTGTTTCTCCATTAGATTGCAGGTGCCGTGTCTGTACCTGTGTGCAGCCCGCTCTCCGGATGTGTACATGGGCTGGCTGAATAGTGCTTGCACATGCCATGCTGAACACGTCTATCTCCTCGATTCCGGCCCCACAGGCACGTCCAGACCACAGATGCTGAATTAGGTTCAAAGGGGACCCATTTTTGATTTAGATGTATCCGGATGTACACGTTATGGAATCGCACTGAAATGGGGTTATTTAGAGGCTTTATTCGTGATATAGATGTGTCAGTATGATCACTTACATGTATAAACTGCATGCACATATAAATGAGAACGTTAAAAAAGCTCATTTTAGACGTGGATGACCATAACACGTTGAAAGTAGACGAGGGCGTGTCCTGGGTGGGACTAAATCTACACGTGTATTCCCTAGGCAGGCCCTCCATCTTGCCACTCTCCTGTGGACCCCTCCATCTTGCCACGCCACTCTCCTGTGGACCCCTCCATCTTGCCACGCCTCTCTCCTGTGGACTCCCTTCCCCCATTGTCGCTGTTCCTCCAAGGGCTGCAGTGGCAGCGCTTGCCAATATAAGCCCCATAGAGGGTAGCAGCAGCGGCAATGGGCACCCCTGTAGAGTTGACGCTCTAGGTGACTGCCTAGTTTGCCTAATGGTAGCTCCTGCCCTATGAATAGGCATGGGGAAAGTACACCATTTGCCCCTCCCTTTACAGGGAAGAGGAAGATGGATTATCATCCCTTAATCCCCCTCCAAATTGAACTGACCTAAAGATAAGATCTTCTGCAGTTGAGTAGTGGTATCTGCACATGTCTGTTTGCAAAATGGCTTAGATAGAAACATAGAAACATGATGACAGAAAAAGACCACAAGGCCCATCTAGTCTGTCCTTCCATAACAACTACAACAGTCCACTTTTTACCTTTAGAGATCCTCTGTGTTGGTCCCATGCTTTTTTGAATTCAGTTACTGTCCTCATCTCTACCACCTCCACTGGGAGACTATTCCACGGATCCACTACTCTTTCCGTAAAGAAATATTTCTGTATATCACTCCTGAATCTATCTCCCTTCACCCTCATCCCATGTCCCCTCATCGCAGAACTTGCTTTCAATTGAAAGAGGCTCTCTCCCTGAACATTTATGCCACGGAGGTATTTAAACATCTCAATCATATCACCTCTATCCCGCCTTTCCTCTAAGGTGTACATATTAAGATCCTTAAGTCTGTCCTCATATGCTTTATAATGAAGACCACTAATCATGTTAGTAGCACCCCTCTGTACCGACTCCATCCTGTTCACATCCTTTTGAAGGTGCGGTCTCCAGAATTGCACACCATACTCCAAATGAGGTCGCACCAAAGACTTATACAGAGGCATTATCACCTCCTTTTTTCTGCTAGCCATTCCTCTCCGTATGCACCCAAGCATCCTTCTAGCTTTTGCCGTCGCCTTTTCTACCTGTTTAGCTACTTTAAGATCATCGGACACAACTACGCCTAGGTCCCGCTCTTCTTTAGTGGACAAAAGTACTTCACCTCCTATGCTGTATTGCTCCCTTGGATTGCTGCAGCCCAAATGCATGATCTTACATTTTTTAACATTAAATCCCAGCTGCCAAATTCTAGACCATTCTTCAAGCTTAGCTAGATCCCTCCTCATGTTATCTACACCTTCCTGGGTGTCTACTTTATTGCAGATTTTGGTATCATCTGCAAAGAGGCAAACCTTACCCGACAGCCCTTCCGCTATATCACTAACAAAGATGTTAAAAAGAATCGGACCAAGGACAGATCCCTGGGGCACACCACTGGTAACATCCTTCTCCTCAGAGTGAGCTCCATTTACTTGTACTCTTTGTCGACTCCCACCCAACCAATTTCTAACCCAAGCAGTAACTTTAGGGTCCATCCCTAGGGTGCTCAGTTTGTTTATAAGTCGCCTGTGAGGAACAGTGTCAAAGGCTTTACTGAAATCTAAATACACCACATCTAAATACACCACATCTAGAGCTCTCCCTCGGTCCAACTCCCTGGTCACCCAGTCAAAGAAATCAATCAGATTTACGTGTAAGTGCCAACACAATGGATCCAAAAAGGGTACACATCAGAGATCAAAAACAATTACAAAACACCCCCAGTATATAGTGACATGTACCTTTAATGAGCTAAAACGTATATTTTCGTCGGACCAATACATATATCTCAACAACAGTTTATGTCAACATGAACATTTAGGTCCTTTTTATTCTATAAATATTAAAACTATTATTCAGTCATGCAATATTCAAAAATGTCTTTGGTTCAATCAACAAGCATCCTTCAGTCGACAATTGCCTGTCTTCTTATGCATCTTTTCCATTCACCACTTCAATAAAGATTGCAGCCTGTGAAATGCAGAAACTCAGACACTTAAGTGCCAGGTTTCCTTCGCTGATAACTCCCACCTCTAGATTTCTAAAATGGCCCCTCCCACAGCACACGGTTGTGTATTTCAGAAACGGCCCCACACTTAGCAGAACTGATCCTACAATATCGCTGGAACTGAGCAGCTCCTGACCGCCACATCTCATTCTGATCTCCACGTCCTAAGATGCGCCTCTAAGGCTTTTCTTGCATTCTGTGCCTATTAGGGATGAGCTTTTGCTTAAAACTCTCTTCTTTTCTTTTCATTTTTCATTCTTGTTTGTACTGTATTTATTTATTTACTTAGTTTTTGTTAGTTTAAACTTTGCAAAATGAATGAACTGAAAATGAAACAAAGACAAAGAAAAATTACATGAAAAAATAAATTGAAACAATTTATGCGTCAGTGTGCATGTCTAAAGCCCACAGGAAAAAGGATTAATCAGTTGGGCCTGTTATTCCTGATTAAGCCTCGACCTCCGTTGGATGACATCATTCACATCTAGAATAGGGACAGAGGAAACACACCAGACTCACTGTAAATTATGGAGAAAGGGCATGAAATAAAAAATTCATTCTTACACCCAATATAATGCGTGGCTTGTAAAGCAAGCTATCATGTTTTGTGGCTCGACTTTAGTCATCTATCACAGCCATGGAGCCGAGACACAACGGGCCAATAAACTGAAACCATAAGTGCTTGCGGAGCAGCTCCTGGGACTGGAGAGGTGAGATTGGAGGGTTCCCCAAGATATGACAATTGAAGGAAAGGAGCAGCTGCTGGTACAAAAGCAGTGAGGGTCCAGAGGGCCTTTCCTGATCCCTGGAAGCCAAAAAGGAGGAGGCGTCATCAGCATCCAGAACAGCTGGTCTGATGGGCTTCCCTAGGCCATAGGAAGCAAAAGAATGCGTTCCTGAAGCAATTTGGTAGTGAGGCCCTCCAAGCCATGATTTCCAAAGCTGAGATATTGTTGCCACTCAAGGGAAGGTGCACAAGTGGGTATGGGTGTGATCACCAATTTCAGATAGTAATGATTTTCTGTCACTATCGACAAGAGCTACCTGATGTTCTAGAGGTTCAAGGCGCTGCAGCCCTGCAGTAGTCTATTTAAATGATTTTATATTTGCTGAGCACCCATCCAAAGCTCCAGGCAGTGCACAACTGAGTCAACCAGTCCCACTCAAATTTCTCTGGATATTTGATTATTTTTGCATTTAATTATTAGCGAAAAGGGTCACTGGCAGCTCATCCACACTTAATAATTGTCTGCACATGTAATTAAGGCAAAAGCACTATGTCACAGGTCTACAGACAGATTATAGAGAGTTCACAGCAATTCATTATAATTCTTGACAAGTAGTGTACACACTGACATTCTAATTGCATCTTTATAAATGTTTAAAGACTGCATTTATTCCATCTCCTCAGGACTCTCCTCTCACTGGCACCTTAGAAGGGATGCTTCACTTCAGACCTTTCTACATTATTTTCAATATTTGCTAAACTGCTACCCAAAAGAAACCCAAAACAAAAGGTAAAGGTCTTTCAATCATTTTGCTTTTGTTTCTAACTTTTATTTTAAGGATTTTAAGATTGTACATTGCACTTTTACATCAGCATCGGTTATAGAGCTAGCCCTTTGCTGTTTCATCTCTCATTGAAAACATTCAGCTGAGGCTCTTTCACAGAAAGATCAGAACCTCTGAACAAATGATATCAAAGTGTACCACAGTACTTTAAAGTAGACGTGGTCTTGATTGCTTAAATACTCCACATAAAGGCTGAACCAGCAGATACGTAAACTATGGATTAAGGTGTGCAAGGGAATCCTTTTCGTTTCAGGTTTTTCATCATTTTTTTCCCATTTTTATCTGGGCCCTTTTTTGTTAGTACCCACTATTTCGCATGCATTAAACAAAGTAGCAGATGCTAAAATGAAAGAAAAACGATCAGTGCTAGAGAAGATGCACAGTTCATTTGGGCTTTGTCCCTGACTTTTGTTAGGACGGTTTAGCATATTTGTTTAAAAAAAAAATGAATGCACGTTAGAAATTCTTAATGCACACTAATCGGCTTAATGGGTGCAATTTCATAAAGTCCTTTTAGCATATATGCGGCAATGTACACATATGACGTTGGTGTGCACTTTTCCTTCATGCGTCGCCAGGGCATGGTCTGGTCAGAAGACGTGCAAAGTTGCAAAGTAGGTGTGCAGATTATAAAATACCTTGTGTGTGCTTCAATATTCCACATGTGCACATTTAGACCTGCTTTTGAGCAAGGGTAATGTCCGCTTCTGCAATGTAGGTGCAATTAGAGCACTGGCTTGGGAACCAAGAGACCAGGGTTCAATTCCCATTACCACGCCTTGTGGCCTTGCGCAAGTCACTTAACCCTCCATTGCCTCAGAAGACTCCAAGTTATTAAGATCCCTGTTTAATGTGCATTACCAACTTTAAGTTACAATGTAAACCACTTTTGTCTAAAATGATAAAGCGGTATTAAAAAAACCTGTTAAATAAATACATATTTTATAAAAACAAATAGGCACCTATTTGTCTTTATAAAATAGGGGCAAAATAAGTGTTTCTCCTTAACAGTCACATCAAATACAAAGCTTTGATGACGACCCACAAAACGCTTTTGGGCCTCTCCTCCTCAGCCTTCCCCACCCCTTCCAACTAAACAGAGCCAGCTGCCAATCTATCAGCAACACCCTGATCATCCCCCACGTGAAAGCCAAGAGCAGCCAGCAAGCCTAGGCAAGAGCATTAGAACTGTACGCAATCACTCTATGGAACTCTCTCCCTGCCACCTTCAGATGCATAAAAGATCTCTCCTCATTCAGGAAGCACCTGAAGACTCATCTATTCATCGAACATTATGGTCCTGCAGCTTAACCGTACCCCCACTCACACCCCAACAAAAGCAAACCAATGCACAGTAGTTATTTGTATAAACCAGTTACATAGCTAAGTAATCTGTACATAGTTAATATTCATTCCGTGTTTTTACAGTAACTTTCAGTTGATTGCAAACCGCTTTGACCTGGCGAAAAGAAGTATAAAAGCACAGCTAAATAAATAAATACTGTACATGCGCGATTGATATAGAAAGCTAAGAAACCAAATGTGTGCTACTGAAGGCAGATCCCTAAAAAGCATGTCTCTAGCATAAATCAGAATGGATCTGGCTCCATATCACCAATGAAATATCATGAGAATCACTTCTGAGAGTCAAATAAGGGCAGCCTGACCCCTAGTGGTAATAGCGTGAGCTTAACCAGGAAGGATCAAGTCAGCCATTCTGGAACCAAGGGCTGAAGCAGCAGGAATCAATTGGCATAAGAACATAAGAACATAAGATATGCCATACTGGGTCAGACCAAGGTCCATCAAGCCCAGTATTCTCTTTCCAACAGTGGCCAAACTAGGTCATATGTACCTAGCAGTTTCCCCAAGAGACACAAGTTCCACAATGCTTGTACTGGGTCAAGCATTGATATCTTCGGTCACTTCTTAATAATGGTTTATGGACCTTTCCTCCAGGAACTTGTCCAAAGCTTTTTTAAACCCAGCTACACTAACAGCCTTTACTACATCCTCCGGTAACAAATTCCAGAGTTTGATTACACGTTGAGTGAAAAAATATTTTCTTTTGTTGGTCTTAAATAGTTTACCCTGTAGCTTCATTGCATGTCCCCTAGTCTTTCTATATTCTGATAACATAAACAATCGATCTACGTTTACCCGTTCCATTCCGTTCATTAATTTATAGACTTCTATCATATCTCCCCTCAGCCGTCTCTTTTCCAGTTTAAAGAGCCCTAACCTTTTTAGCCTTTCTTCATAGGAGTATCCTTCCATCCCCTTTACCATTTTGGTGGCTCTTCTCTGAACCTTTTCTAAAATCGCTATATCCTTTTTAAGATACGGCGACCAGAATTGCACACAATATTCAAGGTGCGGTCTCACCATGGAACGATATAGAGGCATTATAATATCTTTTGTTTTATTTTCCATTCCTTTCCTTATCATACCTAGCATTCTATTTGCTCTCTTGGCCGCTGCTGCACACTGGGCCGAGGGTTTTAACATGGTATCCACAATGATGCCTAAATCTTTTTCCTGGGTGGTGGTTCCTAATGCATCACTCCTACGCCAACTAGACACCAGGGAAACTGATAAGACCTGGGGAGGAACTGGCAATGTGAACGGTTCTATTGCCTTGAGAGGGTTAGATAGATTTTATTTATTTATTTTATTTAACCAGATTTTTATACCGCTTTCTCCTTAAATCAAAGCGGTTGCCTTGGAGGGTTTTTAAGATTCCGATGCTTTTGGGGGAGGGGGGAGCACAGGAGGTTTGCGGGAGTAGGGCCAGACTTCAGCCTTGACACCTTCTCCTTTAGGTAGGCATTTATTCATGCCTCGGTGAAAGTATAAATACTGATGTCTATATATTTTAGGTCAATGTGGATGCCCTTTTTAAGATGGCAAATCCACGTCAATGTGTTAGGCATGCTCAAACCACTTCCTCTCCAAGCCCCTAACATCCTTCCTGGCAAAATAAACATGGTGAACATCACCACGATAAAACAGAAACTTCTAACATAACTTCCCTATTGTGGTACTGCTAGTGCCAGTGTTGTACCATTAAGGAGAGACAATTACAGCTACTGCGGTACTAAATGTAAGGAACAGTTTGCCAAGCAGCTAGTGCCAGCAGGGCCCATCAGAAGGATTACTGATTTTCCTGGGGAATAATTTAATAGATCCTACTGCTCATTTACTATGCAACCTCAAGATGGTGATGTCTCATTTGATGGATTAGAACAAAAATAAAGTTTGGACTCTATGCACAGTCACATCTTTAAATCAAAGCCAGCTTATCTTTTAAAATAATGATATAGAGAGCTCATAAGCTGATATTTCTGCAGAAATCAATTTCTATCCTACTTCTCCCAAGGAAGGATCAGATGAGGTGCTGATTAGGAAATTGTACATATGAACAACGCTGCTTTTTTATTTTTTTGAACTTAGATTTTTATTCAGCTCAAACTTTTACATCACAATAAACATATATACACACATAAAACCATCATGTGCATTTGCTTCCATTATACCATTCCTCTTTCTTTTCCAGCTATATACAGGGTGGCCCAAAAAAAGTGAGAACATCTCGTAAATTAAAAGCTTAAATAGTTTACTTATTTACCTTTTTTTAGCTATATAACGTCTTTATTTCGACAATTTCCGGTCACCATCTTTGGTTTTTTTTTCAATTTGTCAATCGTTTACATCTGTCTTTTTGAATTTTTAAATAACTTATATGCTACGAGATGTTCTCACTTTTTTTTGTGCCACCCTGTATATTCTTGTAATATACCTTTTGTTAGCCATTTCAAATTTGACAATGCTCACTTCTTATATGTGATTCTTCGACCTCCCCCCGACCCTCCTCCCTGATGCAGCCGTAGGTTGCTGTTCCATTCCAGCCACGTTTGGTCGTGTCTTTCCCCTGTTTGTCTGTGTTGGTTGTGTTTGGTTCTGATTATTGTTTGACGTTTATGGTCTTTTATTTTGCGCTATTCTCTCTCTTTCTTTCCTGTCATTTTTGGCGTTCCTTTTTCCGTAGTTTGCAGTGTTGACCTTTTATTTTATTTGTACACCGCTTTAATGTCTTGACGTAAGCGGTTTATCAAGTGTGGAAATAAAGATAAAGATAAAGATAGTTCTATATGTTTATGTTTATTGATTTAATATACCGCTCTACAAATATATATCAGAGCGGTTTACATGGTACAAAAAACAAAGTACACATATACTTCTGTCTTTCTAATTCTACCTTTCCTCCTGTTATTATTTATTTATCTCCCCCCCCCCTCATTCTTCCCGAGTCCTGTTCTAATGTTCTCCCCCAGCTTATCCTATACTTGTTCTTTTGGTCTTGTTTGACATTATCTATCTTCTTAGTTTAACTTTCCTTTCCCCGAGTCCCCTGTGTTTCTGTGACACAAATCCTCAGAAAGCCGCCATAGAGTACAGGGGAGAAGGGTGCTCAGGAAGACATTTGTTCCTTGTGATGTAATAGAAGCAGCATCTAAGATGCTTGGTAAGGATGCACATCTAAAAGAATGGTTCATTTTGAATTATTTTTGGCAGGTTTGTATATTTTTTTCTGTTCATTTTAGAAATTAAGCACTATTTACTCACTTTGCACTTCCAGCTACCATACATACCTCAGAACTCCCATCCGCCTGACTCACTTAACTCCCCTCCACATAGCAACAACCCAGAACAAATGCTGTAAAAATGTGGAAAGTGCTACATCTCTGTAAATACCAAGCCATGATGTTACATATTTATTGTATATAGTTTTCCCCGGTTTTATACCCAGTTTACCTTCCTTGTTATCTGTAAGCCTATATCAATTTTTATTGTCAGGTATTTGTTGTTCAATGTGAACCGCACTGATGATAAATAGTGCGGTATATAAAAACTGTTAAATAAAATAAATAAATTAATAAATTAATACTTGTAAAATGTAGTGAATGCATGTAACAATGTTTGAACACATGTAGATCGATTTGATGAGCATTAACGCGGAGGCTTTGTGCGCATGAAGGTGTCTTAGGGGAGACATTACTAGGCTGTGGTAAAATTTACCACAGGAGTCATTAACCCATAGTAACTCAGTATTGCAGGTTAGTGAATCACACAGTAAGTGAACACCGCAACTTGCATTATTCTGCTCCCTGGGAGCAATGGGCTGCTAACATACAGCCTAATGCTCATGGGCAGGGCTGGGGCTACTATTAGGTGAACTAGGTGGTCGCCTAGAGCACCAGCCCTCCAGAGGTGCCCATGTGGTCACCGTTACTCCTCTCCAGGACCAACAACAGCAGCAATAGCTGCAAACAACCTCGTGGAGCTCACCGTCAAGCTTCGGTGCCATGGGGCTGTTTGCTTCTGCCCCTCTCCAACTTTCGATGCTGACTTCCTGTTTGCATGGGAAGTTGGCATCAGGTGGCAAAGAGCGGCAGAAGCAAACAGCCCCATGGTGCTGAAGCATGAAGGAAAGCTTCACGGGGCTGTTTGTGGCTATTGTCGCTGCTGTTGGTCCCAGAGTGAAATGGCAGCAGTACCATGAGTGCCGTCAGCGGGGGGGGGGGGGGGGCACAACAGGTGAGGTTCACCTAGGGTGCCTCTTCTCCTTGCGCCAGACCTGCTCCTGGGAGAGAATATCCCTGACCCTTAGTCCTCATCTCTCACCTCCCCTGCAGAGGCTGCAGGGACCATCTCCTTCCCACCTCATCTGAAGACCCCTCGGACCTACCTGAAGAAATCAGTGGTGGTCCAGGATAAGGGGACAGGAGTGAACACTACTCTCTCCGGGTCTGGGTTCAAAATGGCATCATTGACCTCTTGTGGTAGTCTTAGAAGACTAATGGAACTGGGAGAATATGGCGCCTACACACTTTGAAACGGTGCTGGTTCTTTCCAAAGCACCTGAGAACATTGGGCCACGTGTTAGTGGCCTGATGCTCCTGGACAAGAAAATGAATGCCAGCTTAGTACCAGTGTTATTTTACCAGGAATAACACAGCTTCTGAAGGTCAATGCAAACTGCAATTTTCTATTTCTTTAATAATGAGGCATTTTGCATGCATTAGCATTCTTTGCATCTCATTAATATGGAACATACATTACAGTAAACTAACCTGCATAATGGTAAAATAAAACAAATATTTGCCTTTTAATTGTGTGTTTTTCCTTAACGCACCTTAGTAATTACCCTCTTTAGGAGCTCATTTCAGAACTAGAATAAGCCCTTTGGATGTGCAGCGTAGACGTTTTTCTAGCGAAAACATCTACAACCGCATTTTGAACCCACCTGTGGCCCTGCACATACACGGTGCTAACACGGGGATCTCAGAATGTGGGTAGGAGGGGGCAGAATGAGGGCATGGTCAGCAGTGGAGTCGTGCAATGCATATTGATAATGCATATTGATAATGTAGACATGCTAACTATAAAAACATAAGAATATGCCTAATATATAGGCCACCAGAATACAATATAGATAATACTGACAATCTAATTGAACTACTAGCCTCATCCACAGATACAAACCCAGTAATACTAATGGGTGATTTTAATCTTCCCTCAACACCCAACACTCAATCAACTCACTTCTTAGATGCAATAAGCAATTTGGACTTCCAACAAATAATAACAGAACAAACACATAATAAAGGAAAAACACTTGACATGGTCTTCCTACCAAACTCACTCCACAATTTATATAACACTGAATCACTCTCAAACATACCTGTCCCCTGGTCTGACCACTACCTCCTGAAATTCAATATTACCATCCCAGACAAATATCATACTAAAAGACCACAACCCCCACAAACTAAGAGATTTATAAAGTACAATGAAGAAGAATTCCTAGATCAAATAATTCCACACCTCACCCTAACACCTACAAATCTTGAGGAATCTATCAAATCTTGGAACAAAACTATCTCCATGGCTGCAGAAAGAAAACCAGTCCCATCACCACATAATAGCAACGACAATAAAACTGAAAAAAGGAATGCCCCATGGTTTAATATGACACTCAAAAAACTAAAAAGACAATTAAGAATGGAAGAAAGGAAATGGAGACAAACCAAAACACTAACAAATTATGAGAAATACATAAATACCCTCCATATATATAAGGAAACAACAGACAGTACTAAGAGAAACTATTACTCTAACATACTCAATAATTCCATTAACCGACCAAGGGAATTGTTCAGCATAATAAAGAACCTAACAAATAAAACATACAATTCAGACGAAAGTTCCATAGATATTTCTCCACAAGAATTAGCACAATACTATATTAATAAAACAAAACTACAAATGACCCCCCCAATAACACACACTGAAATGACACACACTACACTTGATAACTGGTCCAACTTCATCCTAATTTCAAAAGCCACTCTCAAAACTACTATATCTAACATCAACACAACCACATCATATCTTGATCCATGCCCAGTGGACTGGATAAAAAAGACATTCTCAATACTCTCTGCTTTCATCCTACCTATGGTCAATCTATCACTAGAAAAAGGATACTTACCCCCATCTCTCAAACATGTTCAAATACGACCAATACTTAAAAATAAAACATTAGACAAACTATCACCAAAATCATACAGACCAATATCGAGTATTCCTTTTATGGCAAAACTTATAGAAAAAATAGTCCAAACTCAACTACAGGAATTCATTGATACATTGAACCTCCTTGACGAACACCAATATGGCTTCAGACCATCCCATGGGGTAGAAACACTACTAACAGTACTTTATGACACTTTACTAAGGGGAATTGACGACACTAAACAAGCATTTATCCTAGTATTCCTAGACATCTCGGCAGCATTTGACAGTGTCAATCACCTAACAATGCTAAACAGACTTCAACAAATTGGAATAACATCTACTGTTTATAACTGGTTCAAATCCTACCTATCAAACAGAACACAAACAGTAAGAATCCTCAACCAAACATCTACCACTTTCAATCAAACACAAGGCCTTCCACAAGGATCCGCGCTATCAGCACTACTATTTAATATTTACATACAACCAGTCTGTAGCATCTTTAAACGTCATGGCGTATATTACCATATTTACGCCGATGATATAATGTTCTACCTCCCATTTAAAATCCCGCACCCTCCACTACAACAAATAACAGAATGTTTTAAAGAACTAACAATATGGCTTAACGATCAGAACCTACACATCAATTTCTCAAAAACTGATGTACTATATATCACCAAAAATCAAACATATACACCTCCCAACACCATTACACTAGGCAACCATGAGATCAACATAAAAAAAGAAATAAAATACCTAGGTGTTATACTCGACAATAAACTTAACATGGATTCACATATAAAATATCTGACAAAAAACATACATTACAAACTCAAGACACTGAGACAATTAAGACCATTAATACACCTACAAGACTTCATAACTATAATTCAAACCATCATAACCCCACACTTTGATTATGCAAATATAATCCTTAATGGCATCACAAAGCAAAATATGAAAAAGATACAACTAACCCAGAAGATAGCAGCAAGAATAATAATGAATATAAAATCAACAGAACATATCACACCGATCCTGGCTGAACTTCATTGGCTACCCATTTACTGCAGAATAAAATATAAAATTATTTTAACCACATTTAAACTAATAAATAACTTAGCACCATCTGTACTCAATACACTCATTAACATAGAATCAGATAAACGATCACAAAGGAGCAGAAACACAAACACTATAGCAGTTCCAAAAGATTACACAAAAGCAAGAAAACAAACCAACAAGAGGGCCTTTTCCCATTCGGCACCTATTCTATGGAATACACTGCCTGACAACATTCGCCAACTATCAGACTTAAAAGATTTTAGAAAAAAACTAAAAACCCACTTATTCTCTCTACACTACAATACACTACCTAATCAGAATACACAAAGAAACACAGGTTAGCAACAATACTACAATACTACAAAACACACAAAATATGTACCTATTACAATTTTGATGATATAATTTGTAAGTACCCATAATGTAAATACGTTCTAACTTTTTACCGTTCAAATGTTATATTGTTACTTGTAAATAGTTCTACCTGTTCTATGTAATACGACTAGGTATGTGCTTCCACATACCATATAATTTACTGTTCTTTGTAAACCGCACTTGATACTTGGGAAAGAGCGGTATAGAAATAAGTGTTAAATAAATAAATAAATAAATAAATAAATATTCAGGAAAGGCCCGTGTATGTTCTGTGTGTATCCCGTGGATGTCATTGTTATAGCAGCGAAAATGTGGAATAAGACCAGGACTTAAAAACGTTTATGCTCTGCTCTGCAATGCGTCCCTTAGAGATACATAGTAATATAATATGATGGCAGATAAAGACCAGCATGGTCCATCTAGTCTGCCCAGCAAGGTGGCAAGAGTAGGTGCGCCTGCCGCACCATGCAGGTCACATCTACTTATTGAGATATTTATTTATTTACATTCTTATACCGCGCTATTCTGCATCAGTGCGGTTCATCAGATATCAGAGACAGTTAAGTTTATTTTGATTTTAATCTGTTTCTATAAAGGGAAGGTTCAAACAGGTCAAGCCAGGAATTCAACTAATGCTCTTGCCCTGAAGGTTTCAATTGGTGCCAGCAGATGGAAAAACACAGGAGGAGGCAGAGGGCTATGACCAGATAGGCAAGCCTTGATCAGCATATCCAGCTGCATAAACATAGGAGGCCCTGGGAAAGAGCTTTGCAGGAAGCCTGCAAACACCTAAGAATTTATGCTGAATTTGCTGAAACTACTTAGAATTTGAAGCAGAGAGGTATATATAAGACAGCAATTTTAGAGGGTCTTGGGGCAGTTCTTTTCTCTCCTTGCAGAGAGAAGGCTGCCCCGCTGTCCCTCAGACAGGCACTTGCTATCTGCATCTATAACCATTTGTTTGCTGTGCCAAATAAAAAGTTTCTTTGTAGCTGAGCAACTGTGGTCTGAACTGTTTATTGGTAATTGGGGAGACTTTGTAGGTGGACCCGGCCTACAAATTGGCGCCCAAACAGGGACTTGAGTGTTTAATACTCCGAGTATTTAATACTCCTAAAACTTTTATTCTAAATTGTCCCGTATTCCTCTGATATTGGCTGTACATCAGGGATGAGGATACCCCCTATTGCTTCACTAATTAGAGGAGGGGATACCTCCTGCCGGTTCAGGGGATGAGAATTTTGTTGTGAGAGAAGAGAGAGAGATTTGGATACTGTTCTGAGACGAACGAGAAAAAAAAAATAGTTTGGATGAGACTCCTAAAAATTTTCTAAATTGTCTTGGGATACCTCTGATTTTGGCTTTATATCAGGGATGAGTATACCTCCTATATCTTTATATATATATATATATATATATATATATATATAAAATACATATAGGGGATGAGGATACCGTTCTAAAATGAACGAAGTTGGATGCCGTTCTGGTAGGAACAAGAGAGAGATTTGGATATCGCGCAAAGACTACAAACAAGAACAGGAGATTTACCCAGGTTTGATTGGTGGGTGAGTATGTAATTAATATTCTGTTATGTAAGAAAACTGTTAAGAGTGTCTCTGTATTTAGTTGTAACATTAGGGAATGATTAGGGAAAGGAAGTTTTGCCCAGACATTAGGTCTCTCTCCGGGATTGATTGATGTACGCTTGAGACTGTACATATCATTGATATGAAGCGAGTGTGTGTCTTTATCCATGTTTCCATACCCCCGCGAGGGGATTGGCTGGGTTTGGACGAAGCGCAAGAGTTGTATGTTTTGTATGAGTCCTGGATAAGTAACTTCTCACCTTTGTAAATAAAAAGGTTTGAATTTTCAGTCTGTAAAAGCGAAGTTACATCCTCCCCCTTGTAAATAAAGAGGGGTTTGCCCCTGTCCCCAAACAGTGAAAACACCAGGTTTACAGATTTTAGAAAGAGGGACAGTTAAGGAGAATATTTATAGAAAAACGGGGATGATCACCTTATCTGAGGTGATCACAGACCAGAGAGGGTGACAATTAGATCTATTGAAGAATAGCTTTCTAAGTATCTTTTTGAAATGAATTACTTTACAAGTTTCAGATCAAGGTGAATGATGGAGCTGACTGCAGCTGAATTAAATAACCAAGGGGGAGTGGGTCTAGTTCAGTTTCAGTATTCTGATCAGATAGGCTGTTAGGTATAATGCATTTAACTCTGTCCTGTGTTTTTAGTTTTAGTCTTTAGTAAACACTGTCCTTTCATTACTGGCTACTTCAGTAGATTTTATGGTCCCTGGAGCTGAACTGATTAGAATTCTTTGTTAAAGTTGAACTAAGTGGGGAATTCCTGGGGAGCGTATCTGTTTGCTTTTATTTTCTTCCACAATATTCATGTGCTTGTAAGACGCCCCAGTCTCTGGAGAGGGTAAAACCGTTGGCCCGGAGTCCCTTGAATGCAAGTGACAAGCGGTGTTTGTTTATCTGTTTCTATTCTTCCAAGTCTTTCCTGTCTTCTTTAGAACATTGAAAACAACGAAAAATCTTCCAGGGTCTGCTGTAGCTATTGATGTGCTGAGACAGCTAGTTTTTTTTCCCTCCTGTCTGTCTGAGTTTGCATTGTAACATGGAATGGATTTTCTGAGTTAATGGATTAGGATCGGAATGTATTGTACACTGAAGTGAGAATCTTAGAAGCAGACCGCACAGATAATTGACAGTGTTTTATTCTGAACTGCCAGCTATTGTGTGCAGTGATCTGACTGGTAGAAAAACAAAGAAAAATAGTTTATAGTTACAAGTACAGCCTGAAAATTTCAAATTGTTTCTTTTTCCCCTGTGCATATTTGTGTGCAGTAAATAAGTCTAATCCATATGTGTACGTTTTACTTTTTAGCTGTGGGATCTGAGTATATCCTGGTTAAGAAACATTTGTCTGCTGTTTTCTGTGTGTCAGAAGATTAAATAGCTCTGCCTGGGTCTGTTAGAAAGCTTGTGCTGATTAGGTCATAGGGCAGCTGTACACAATGCGGAACGAATTCCTATGTATGTGTTACTTTTTGAGAAGCTTATTTTGATTTTTCTAAACTATGTGGAAGATCCTAATTAACCAGAGATTATTAAAAGATCGTAGAGATGCTAAGAAATTCTGACTCAGTGATACAAGATCAGTTTTGTTATGTTCTTATGACTTTACAAATTTAAGATCAAGCTGATAAAGGAAAAAGATTACAGCTGGATTTTGCAACCAAGGAAAATAGCTCTAAAAGAAAATCCGTTTAAGAAAATATGTAACCATGTGATGCAAAGATGTTTAGTTAGTATTACATTGTTGGAGAAAATCCTTATATAAGATTATGAAGAAAATACTTTTTACTTGTTTTTTTAAGGTTCATGAGTTTCTCAAGCTGAAAGGTATGCTGCTTTTCGGGATTGCCCAGGGGGGGGGGGGGGTGGTTTGGCGAGGTCTCTCAGGGAAGCCTCTCTATTCTAATCAGATGGGCTGCTGTACTTAATGACTGATAGCTTTGTATTTAGCTGTCAGCTGTTCGAGTGCCCCTAGATGTTAGATCAAACAATCAAGGCATGAAATTGGAGAATCTGCTTCTGTTGTCCTTTGACCATAAGAGTGGAGATTGAAAGCCCTAACAGGACAATGGGGAGGCCAGAATGCAACTGGGAAATGATTTAAACCCCGAGTGAATGAGAAGTTATATGTTTGGTTTTGATCGAGCAAAATTAAAAGTAAAACAGAATTTTATATATTGTTGCAAGCATTTCATAGAGGACATGCTTATTGTTCATAAATTACAGAAACCCAAAAGAGCTGTAACTAAGTTTTATTTTAACTTTTAGTGTTGCTTTAAAGGACGGAAGAGAGATCTACTGTTTGCTGTCAGTTCAGTTTGACACCAGTCTCATTCAATTTAAATGTGAAAGGGAGTGTTTGTATTCTTAAGCTCAGTGCTAATGACTAATGACTAAGGACAGTAACATGGGAGTTGCTGAATTTTAGGATAAATTCATCTGTTTTTCTGTATTTGAATTTTATATGTTGGGGTCCAGAGAAAACAGTGTACTTTGTTTTGAAAGATTTTTTTTAAGTTTCAATTTTAGGAATACACTATATTGTAGCACTATGACATACAAATTTACTTTAGTTTATACACTTGCAGAACAAATTTGGTGAAAAAATGGAGCTTAGTTCCCAGAAAAATATGTGAATATTTGTAAAGTTATTTACACATAAAACAATAACATTAAGTTGAATTGATTAGACAAAGTCTCCTACAGCCCAGAGGTTTTTTTTTTTTTAACATGTCTGTCTAGTTTTGTTACCTTGCCTTGTTCAGCACTCTCACTGAGAACAGTATATTCTAGTCATACGTGAGAGAGAGACATGTGGCTGTCATGTTAAAAGTCATGATTTGTCCTATTACGACTGCCGTTATAAAAATGTTACAAAAATAATATTTTTATACTGTAGGGACTTTATTCAGATTGTTTAAGACATTTGCTATTTTGAATGAGCACATATGTCCATTTTTGAACCATACCAATTAAGTTGGTGAGAAAAAAAGGACACTGTTTACTCATGTTGTTATATTTATTAAGAAGAATCCAAATTTATATTTTCTATATACCATTTGTTTACCACAATACTAAGTTTTTAACAATTGTTTGATGATCTTAGCATGCCAATTAAGAGGTGGTACTCTGATGGACATTAAACTGATGAAGGTTATTTAAAGTGACATATTTGCCTAATGAATATGTAAGCAAATTTTATTCAACTATGCTGTCTCCAGAATCTTTAATTCAGGAAGTCATTTAAGCCCCAACACATACTCAACAATTGGAAATAGACACCTGGAGACAGGCTAGGTGCATTTTGCACCCTGATATGCTTTGGAACATCCACACTGGCCATGTGGTACTTCCAGATGCTTTTTGCCTCATTTTGCCTTTGTATGTCCTGGCCAGACATGCAGGGGTAAAAAAAAAGAGGGATGATTTGGTGACAAATTTTCACAAATAAAAATTGGAGTAATTCTGAAACTTGCCAAATTTGCAGAATACGTGTGTGCAACTTGTCTAATCTATTAATATGTAAAGATCAGTTAAGGGTATGGTGGAGTATTTCCTACCAGCAAATGAATCTCCAGTGATGGAGAGACAAGAAGTTTATCAAACTGAGAGACACAGTTGATACCATATGAGATAGTTATGATCTTAAGTAAATGTGGATGAAATGATGTTTATCACATTGCATGTCTCATTGTAAAATCTAATCTAGAATATTTTAGTCTTTTCATTTAATATTGGATGCTGCTCTTCTGAATGGGACCTGGAGCCATGTCACCAATTGCAATCCAGAGATTCCAGCAGAGAAAATTGGCCATAATCCAGATGAAACAGACCACCCCAAGACCTCTGAACTCAACTATACTTAAACTTCAGAGACAGGTGAAGCGCACGACACAGTCCTGAAAAACTGCTGGGAAGCAGGCCCAAATTATCTGAAAATAAAGACTATTAAGACTGATTGGGACTTTTGGGAAAATCTACAAGCCATTTGGGCTACAGCAATTGCAATACGCACACCAGCTCAAGTTTTGCTGTAACATTTTCAAAGCTTTCTTCATCACTTTGTTGAATATTTGATGTGTTCAGTATTATTGCAAGCTGTATGTCTTCCATTCTCTTAGAATGTTGCCTGCTGGTATTCCGGACTCGGAGGAGGCCTAACAGCTTTCTTTATAACTCGTTTAAGTATTGCTGTTTTTGGTATTCTTGCCTGCTGTATTTTTCCTATTTTATTAGGATACTGTAAAAGAATGATATTGCAAAGTACAGTACCAAAGGCTGCCCCTTGATGATCCCTCTCTGTCTCAAATGGTTGTTATCCATGCCCCTTAGTGGGATTACTTTCGTTTCCCTCCACACAGAAAAAATAAAGGAAAAGAAAAAGTGGAGAATGAAGGGATAATTGGAATAAAGGGATAATCAGCTCAGATCTGCTTTATATGTTTGCCTTATGATTGCATATATGTCTGCCTTATAACTGCACTCTGGCCTATTTGAAACATACACAGCAACATATGGTTGGCACAAAACAGGTGGGCAACAGGAAAAGACTACATGCAGCTTACTACTGTTATAAAGCCTAAAAAAAGCTATACTTTGGACAGAAGTGTCCAAGGATATAAACCTAGGTTCAAACAGGTCAAGCCAGGAATTCAACTAATGCTCTTGCCCTGAAGGTTTCAATTGGTGCCAGCAGATGGAAAAACACAGGAGGAGGCAGAGGGCTATGATTGATTGCATAGATAGGCAAGCCTTGATCAGTAGATCCAGCTGCATAAACATAGGAGGTCTGGGAAAGAGCTTTGCAGGAAGCCTGCAAACACCTAAGAATTTATGCTGAATTTGCTGAAACTATTTAGAATTTGAAGCAGAGAGGTATATATAAGACAGCAATTTTAGAGGGTCTTGGGGCAGTTCTTTTCTCCCCTTGCAGAGAGAAGGCTGCCCCGCTGTCCCTCAGACAGGCACTTGCTCTCTGCATCTATAACCATTTGTTTGCTGTGCCAAATAAAACGTTTCTTTGTAGCTGAGCAACTGTGGTCTGAACTGTTTATTGGTAATTGGGGAGACTTTGTAGGTGGACCCGGCCTACAGCCTCCCGGGCGCCCGCGCCTGGCGGGCCCACGCCTGAGGGCCTCGCCAGAGGGCCCTTTGGCATGGCCCTTAGGCGAGGCACGAAAGGCTTCAACAAGAGCTAACACCTGAGCAAATCACCTGGATCTATTGTATGTATGCATACTTTCTTGACTCTCAATTAGCTAATGTTTATAATTAGAAGCTCACTCAGTGATTGTAGCTAAATAACAGCAACATACCAACTCTCTGCCTTACTTGTAACATAGTATGCACTCCCATACTCCTGTAAAAATATAGTAACAAACCTGCTCACTGTCTCATTGAAACATTGTGCATGCCAAAACCATTGTCTATTAATCCTATGTTGTCAACACTGATCCAATCCTCTGCTACCTACCACTCTAAATACTCTCTAAGCAAAGTCTTCACAAACTAATACTGCCTTCTCCACCTTGGAATTACAAGGCAAAAACATGACCTGCTCACTACTAGCCCTCCTAAGCCTCTACCTACTCCTTAACACCTTCATTGTTACTAATGCACTTACCCATGATAACAACCATATCCCATTACTACATAATAGAAATAGAACACACTACCACAACCATTTCCAACCACCACAAAACCCACACTACAAGAGACAATCTCATCTACTCTCCATAGCTTTAGAACATGCAATCGACACAAAACGCAACAGATTAGTTACCCAAAAAGAACTTAGATGTGCCCTTATCAACGCACGATCCACCTGCAAAAAATGGCCTGCCATCACTGACCTCATAACCAACCTCAACCTAGATATCCTATTGATCACAGAATCTTGGCTCTCTGATGCCGATACAGTCATACTAAATCAGCTCACACCTCCAACATACTCAAGCTACACATGTAATAGATCTAACAAAAGAGGAGGCGGGGTACTCATTATAGCAAAGACTGAACTCCAATACCAAACAATCCAAACCAGCAGTACACCACTTCTAGATGTAATCTCTATGTACAACAACCATAACACGATCAACCTGATCTATAGACCCCCAAATAATTCACCTGAAGAACTCTCAACCATAATTGACTTAGCCTGCAATCCTAAGCACCCAGACAAACCTAACTGGCTACTGGGTGACTTCAATCTTGCTTCACTCCAACCCACCTCATCCTGTTCCTTCCTCGACGCAATGTCCAACCTCAACTATGAACAAATAGTAAACAACCCCACCCACCACAGTGGGAACACCCTTGACCTTATCTTCACCCCATCCACCTATGCAAGCAACAACTACAAATTTGATCTTTCCATTACCCCAGTTCCCTGGTCCGATCATTGCCTTCTATCATTCAACATGCCAGTTCAACTAGAAACATCCAACCACACCAGGAAACGGTCTCCAACAAACCATAGACGTTTCATACCATTTGACAAAGAAGAAATCACAAAAATTGTACTTCCAAAGCTTTCCCAACCACCTTCCAACAACATCAGTGATTTGGTCACCAACTGGAATAACACCCTTAACGAATATTCGATACCACCTACACCCAATATCCACTCATCACACGATAAACATTCAGATAAAAGACCATCCTTACCATGGTTCTCCCCAGAGCTAAAGAAATCCCTCATACTCCTAAGAAAGCTAGAGAGAAAATGGCGTAAATCCCAGAACTCCACTGATCAAACGACATACCTATCACAGCTAAAAACGCATCGGGAAGCGGTATGGAACAGAAGAAAAGCCTTTCATTCAGATCTCCTCAACCGCTCTCTAAACAAGCCACGAGAACTCTTTAACCTAGTAAGAGTACTAACCACCGAGCCAACCCCACCACATCAAGATGCTATACACCCCCAAAAGTACGCCGATTTCATCCAAGCCAAAGCCATCAAAACCTCAACAACCTCACCCCCTACTATTACCCAAATTTTCTTACATGAGAACCCACTCATCAAGTTCGCATCCCCCTCAATAAAGCACGTTGAAGATATCATTACCAGAATAAATACAACCACGGCATCCAACGATCCATGTCCAGCACACTGGATAAAAGCGTTGCGAGAGAGATCACGTGAGCGCATGAGCGGGTGAGGACGTGTCCTTGCCGAGCTCCCAGGCCTCCTTAAGAATCTGCAGTTAAATCGGCGGCATAAAAGACCGTTTGGGCGGTAAACTTACCTACCAGCTGTACCGAACACTAAAGAACCGATCCGGTGCCCTGCATTCGGTGCTAACGGGGCCGGATAATGAAATCTGCGGCAAGACGGGAGAAGGCTGCCGGGGCGCGAGAGCTCAAGATGGCGCCGGCGGCGAAATCGATAGGGGGGCCCGACTCCCCAGGCAAGGAGAGTGCAGATTCGGGGCCGGAAGAGCTGGCCTATGAGGTTGCTAAATTGCTGGAGCCCAAATTTGCAGCGGTGATGCAGAAGCTTGCGGAGATGACCGACATGTTTGGAGAACTCACCCAGAGAATGGAGGAGGTTGAGCAGAGGGTGACCAGTCTGGAGGAAGGGGAATCAGCAGCACAGCGGGCCCAGCAGCAGCAGCAGGCGCAGATTGACGCCCTGCTTCTCAAGGTTGATGACCTGGAGAATAGATCCCGCCGCAATAACTTGCGACTGATTGGGATCCCGGAATCCTGGACTGGGGAGCAGCTCTTCTCTCTGTTTGACACGTGGCTGCCGAAGGAGCTGGGCCTGACAGATTTGCAAGGTCGGGTCCGCGTGGAAAGAGCACACCGGCTGGGCCAATGGCAGGAGAATCGTGCTAGGCCTCGACCGGTATTAGCGCGCCTCTTAGATTTCCACCAGAAGACCCTCATTCTTCAAGCGTATCGAAAAAAACGAGACCTGAAGCTGGACAATGTGCCCGTCTACTTGTTCCAGGACTACTCGGCCACGCTGGCTGCCAAACGAAAAGAGTTTTCGCCCATCTGTGCTGAGCTTATCCAAAGGGGAATCCGCTTTGCCCTGAGCTACCCGGCCGTATTGAAAATATTTCATAAGGGCGCCACGCACAGCTTTGAACAGGCCCCGGCTGCGAGAAAGTTTTTGGCCGCCTTGACGACTCCTCCCGCTGCGGCAGCTGATCAACCTTGATGGACTATATAAGTGAGACTGCGTTTGGCAGGGCCTTAGAGCATGCACTGTTTGGCTGGTTGGCCTTTGTTCGGTGTCCTCCATTTGGGTGGTGCAGCTGGGCTATTTGTTGCCGCCTGCAATACTTGTTGGCCTGGAGGCGCATGGGAGGTGGTCAGTGATCTTGCCCCCAAGTAGTGGGGTATATACGCCTTAGGGTTAGGTAGTATTTGGGTAAGATGGGGAGGATGTTCATGGGGAGTTGGGAATGGGGTAGTACTGGGAGTGCCTGTGAGAGTGTGTGTGGGACTGCGTGTGTGGGTGCTTGGGAGGGTGAGTTTGGGCCTTGGGTAGGTGACTGGGGGGGGAAGAGCAGGGGGGGAGGGGTGGGGGTAGTAGGGAGGATGATGGGGAGGGGGGGGGCGATAGGGGAATGGTTGCAGGCGGGGGTAAGGGGAGGGAGGGTCATGGCAGTGGGGGGGGGCGGTCCTGTTGGGTCTTTCAATGATGGAGGTGGGGGATCAGGGAGAGGGTCTGTTGGGCTTACTGAATGGGAACTTGCTCTGGGAGTCGAGGCTGGGCGACTCCCGGGACTTGTATTTGTGATATTGTTGCAATGTGCACCTCTCTTAACTGTGTATGTCTAATTTGAAAATTGCATCTTGGAATGTCGGGGGCATTGGCTCCCCTGTGAAGCGTACTAAAATACTGCAATTCCTTAAGCGGCAGGGGACCCATATAGCCATGTTGCAGGAGACGCACCTCAGCGATGTGGAGCATCAGAAGCTGGCCCGAGACTGGGTGGGGAATGTGTATGGCGCCTCTTCCGGGACTAGGAAGGCGGGGGTGGCGGTTCTGGTGAAACGGGGTACGCCCTTTGAAGTGCAACACCTGACGGCTGATCCTGGGGGGAGATACCTCCTACTGCATGCCAAAGTTTATAACGAGGAAATTTGGCTGGTCAATGTCTACGCCCCTAACGTCTACGACCATGCCTTCTTCCGTAGATTGCTGGGATTTGTCCAAGGAGCAAAAACCCGTAGTTTGATTTTGGCGGGAGATCTTAATTGTCCACATGATCCGCTCCTGGACAAATCCATGTCTGGTGATGTGCGGGCTTGGCGAAATAGAGGTGTGGGGTACCTGTGCCGGATGGGGGACTTGGTGGATATATGGCGTCTTCTTAATCCTGGGTCGCGCGATTATACCCACCAGTCCCGAGCACACCATACTTGGTCTCGTCTGGACTATATTTTGGTGAGCGAGGGGGCTGTGTCCAAAGTGGTGCAGGCTGGCATTGAACCGATCGTGATCTCAGACCATGGCCTAGTGTGGGTAACCTGGGAATGTGCGGGGCCTTCGCGAATGGGCTGGCGCTTCCCCACCTACTTGTGGGAAGATTTGGATTTTCGAAAATTCCTGGAAGGGGAATGGGATGAGTTCCTTTCTTTCAATGATACGCCGGACTGTTCGCCCGTTTTGCTCTGGGAAACCAGTAAGGCGGTCCTACGAGGAGCGATTATCGCTTATTGTGTCAAGCGCCGCAAACACATGGACCGCAGTCTTTTGGTCTTAGAGCGCAAAGTACGTGATCTGCAGCGTAAGGTCGGAAGGGTAGGGGGGGAAGCGCTGCGGCTAGAGTATGTTGGGGCGCAGGCGGCCCTTCATGAACTTCTGCATCGCAGAGCCCACTATTCTATGCAATGCCATAAATATCAATTGTTTCGATATGGAAATAGGTCTGGCAGATTGTTGGCCAAATTGGTCAAGGCCCCTGGCGGTGCGCGCTTCATCCCAGTGCTTCGAGATGCAAGGGGAATGTTGCAACATCAACCTCCGCAATTAGCCGAACTCTTCCGAAAGTTTTATGCGCAGTTGTACACTGAAGAAGAGCGGGACTATGAGACCGGGAAACGATTTTTGCGCGACCTGGACTTACCCCGCTTATCTGAGCTGGAAGTGCAAAAGCTTAATGCCCCTTTAACGGTAGGGGAAATACAGCGGGCGATTCACGCGGGGAGTAATCATAAAGCTCCGGGCCCAGATGGGTTTACGTATGAATATTACAAAATTCTATCAGCACGCCTTGCCCCCACAATGGTGATCCTATATGATGAAGCTTGTCGTTTGGGTCACTTCCCTCGGGATATGCGCTGCGCTGATATAACTGTGCTCCCAAAGCCGGGGAAGGATTTGCTAGATCCGGCCTCATATAGGCCCATATCGCTTATCAATTGTGATATGAAGATTTTGGCCTCAGTTTTGGCGAAAAGGTTAAACCCCATCTTGCCATCTCTCATCGATCCTCGTCAGGTGGGTTTTGTGCAGGGTCGAGAGGCCTCTAAGAATATTGCCAAATTACTGTTGGGGATGGAAGCTTCATTACGCCAGAAAGCACCTTTACTGATGGTTAGCCTGGATGCAGAAAAGGCGTTTGACCGGGTGGCGTGGACTTTTCTGTGGGATGTCCTGGGAGTCATGGGTTTTACCGGTGCCTATGCAAATTGGCTACGGCTTCTTTATACCTTGCCTATGGCTAGAGTGGGTGTTAATGGTACTTTCTCCGAGCCATTTACTCTTGAGAGGGGCACTCGACAGGGGTGCCCTCTCTCCCCTCTTCTCTTTGTTTTAGCCCTCGAGCCCTTATTGCATGCTATCCAACGGGACCCGCAGGTGCGGGGGGTGGTGATGGGAGGGGAGGAGACCAAAGTCAGCGCGTTCGCAGATGATATGCTCTTGTGTCTCACACATCCCGCGCAGTCTCTGCCGCGGGCTTTGCAGTTGATAGAGTACTATGGTAGCTTTTCGGGTCTTAAAATAAATGCCTCCAAGTCAATGGTGCTGGATGTGGGTGGCCGAGTGCGGCCGACGTGGGACGGGCCTTTCCCCCTGGTCTGGGCCGGGAAATCTCTTCGGTACTTGGGTGTTAATCTCCCAGACCAGCCTGATCAGCTCTACCTGGCTAATATCCCGCACCTGCTGGCGAAAACAAAGGCCGTGTTCTCCGGCTGGAAGGGACTACCATTGTCTTTGAAGGGACGGGTGGCACTGTTCACGATGGTTGAGCTTCCTCGCTGGTTATATGTTCTTCGCCTACTGCCTCTTTGGATCTTGGCGAAAGATTGGAAGAAGTTGGACGGCCTCCTCCGGGGTTTCCTGTGGGGTGGAAGGCGCGCCCGGATCCCTTTGAAGGCCTTGATGACGGGGGTGGAGGAAGGGGGACTAGGTTTGCCTTCTTTGCGGCTCTACAATATTCGCTACATGGCGCGCCACCTCTGGGGCCTGTTGGACGACGGAGAGGGATGTACTCCAGTAGCTCCCCTGAATGGGCTGTGTGCCCCTTATCATAGTCTTTATGTCTTGCATATGGAGCGGCCTTCTTTAGGGACGGTGGGAGGGAGTGGTGTCTATATGGGGGCGCTCCGAGCTGCCTGGCGCGCGCTGAGTGCTCGGCTGGGGTGGAACTCAAAGACTTCTCTACTGCTCCCTCTGGTGGGTAATCCGGCGTTTCCCCCTGGGATGTCTCCCCGGAATATATTCCAATCTTGGTTGGAACGTGGCTTGGCGTGTCTTGGGGACCTGTATCTGCCGGGAGGGGAGGGCCTTGAGACCTATCAGGCTCTCGCTATACGCTTTCATCTCCCCCCGCGTCAATTTTATGGGTATCTGCAGATTCGCCATTACTTAGAGGGTTTGCGGGGACGGCTACCGGGCGGGGAGCAGCCTCTCCTGGGGACCCCTAGGCAAATTTTGCAATTACTGGTGGAGCGAGACCGAGGAAACCCGGTTTACCGTCAGCTTCTGAGCTCCCTTACGGCTGGCCCCCCACTCTCTGCGCTGGCGACTAGGTGGTGTAACGACGGGGTGGAGGGGATGACGGAAGAGTCCCTGCGCGCAGCGTTTGGCCGCATCCCGAAGGGATCCTTCTGGGTATATTTACAGGAATTGCAGTATAAGTTTCTCTGGAGAGCCTATGCTACAGATCAATGGGCCTTTCAGGCTGGTTTGCGCCCCACGTCTACCTGCACCTGGTGTTCCCAACATGTGGGCTCTTTGTTGCATCGCTTTTGGGACTGCACTGCAGTGCGAGAGGTGTGGCGGCAGGCCTGTACTAAGCTGGCAGGATGGTTAGATATTGGAGATGTTTGTCAGAGGGATGTTTGTCTTTTTCATGACTGGAACGCCGTGGAGCAGATCCCGGCCCTGTCACACAGGGAGCTTCTGGAGCGTGGCTTTCTGCTGGTCAAGAAAACCCTCTTGACTCGTTGGATGGATGCTACGCCACCGGGACTGTTCTTGTGGGAAAAGGCCCTGCGCGAGTTATTGTATATGGAGAAACTCACGGCCAAGCAACAGGGGGGAAGACACTGGGATATCTTCATGGGACGTTGGTTCCCAGTTATTCAGACACTAGCTCCCCGAGAGAGGAGTGTGATTTTGAATGTCTGAGGCGCGGCCGGGCGCATGTATATGGTGTGACCGAGGGGTAGTGTGTCCGATTGCTACGGTAAGCTCATGCTGCCTCTTAGGTCCGCCTCAGCCGCTTTGGCTTGGAGTTCCCTCGCCCGTACCTTACGCAACTTGCCCTTTTACTGGATGGCTAGGGGGTATCCTTGGCCCTATCGGCTTGACTTGCCCTTTTTTCCCTGGCCCCTGAGTACCTCCTATACCCTTATACATGAGGACCGACCAGAGCGGGTGGGGGGGGGTGGGTGGGGAGGGGGGGGATGAGGGGGGGGGTTGGGGGGGTGGAAGGGGAGGGGGAGAACCTTGGAGATGGCAGCCAGTTGTTGTATGGGCAATAACTTTGTTTTGCACCATGTAGGGCTTTCTATACTGTATATTCAAATCTGGTTCTTTCTTGCATTGATGTATATGTTGTTGTGAAGTTCTAGGGCTGTATAGTGTTCTCTTTCGTATTGTTATGTGTGTTGTGCATCTTGAGCCCGTTGTTTATGCCTCTCTTCTGCTTACTGATACAAGCTGTGTACATGTCTTTAAATGTTTAAAACTTAATAAAAATGATTTGAACTAAAAGCGTTGCGACATGAGCTCAGCCCATTCATATCCGAAATCATAAATCAATCATTCACAACAGGAATCTTCCCATCAGCTCTTAAACAGACCTCCATAAGACCTCTTCTAAAAAACAACCAGCTAGACCCAACAAAAGAAGAATCTTACCGTCCAATCTCCAGCATCCCCCTGCTATCTAAGATAATAGAGAAGGTGTCACAGATTCAGATCCAACAACATATAGACACCAATTCACCTCTGGACCCCAGTCAACATGGTTTCAGAGAAGCCCACGGAGTTGAATCACTGCTGACATCATTAATCAACACCCTCATCTGTGGAACCGACAATGTCAAAAAGGGCTTTGCACTAATATTCCTTGACATCTCTGCAGCGTTTGATTCTGTTGACCATAACAAACTCCTAACCCGACTCCAATGCAAGGGCATCCAGGGATTAGCATGGGACTGGTGTAAATCTTATCTCGAAGAGCGCTGGCAACATGTTCGAACGGAATCAAATACATCAAAACCTTTCCAGTTGAAACAAGGCGTCCCTCAAGGATCCTCCCTCTCGGCACTACTCTTTAATATATATATGCAGCCGATATGTGAGATCACCCGTTCATTTGGAGTATGCTCGCTAATCTATGCAGATGACGTGCTGATTTTCACACCAATCAACGTTACTCAGCTTGATTATTCAGTACTAACAGAGTGTTTTGATGCAATTACAGACTGGCTTCTCACACAGAATATGAGAATAAACTTCAAAAAAACAGAAGCCCTATTCATCACGAAGAATAAGGAATTCTCACCACCAACTACTCTAAAAGTACAGGACGCAGAGCTTCCGATCAAACCCACCGTAAAATACCTAGGCGTAACCCTTGATCACCGACTGGACTTCAAAGAACACATAAACCGCACAGTGAAAACAGTCTACTTCAAGATCAGAACCCTCCGAAACCTCAAAAACATGCTCGACCCTGACAACTTCCGCACCATCTTTCAAGCCATAGTCATTCCACACTTTGATTATGCAAACATAGTTCTACATGGCCTCCCAAAAAACACACTAAACACGCTGCAGTTAGCGATGAACACTGCTGCCCGCATCCTCAATGGTGCATCAAGGAATGACCACATAACCCCTATCTTAAAGGAATTACACTGGCTCCCAATATCCTGCAGGACTACATACAAAGCATTACTCATAACATTCAAAGCCATTAATAACTTAGCTCCCCTAGCAATCTCCACTCTCATCACACACATCCCTAACACTAGATCTAGAAGATCAGTCGCAGCTAATACTCTAATCATCCCGACTGACTTTACAAAATGTACACACTCAACTACTGCAAGAGCATTTGCTTACTTCACTCCCAAATGTTGGAATGACCTTCCACCTACCACAAGAGAAATTAAAGACCTCAAACAATTTAGAAAAGCCATAAAACACCACCTGTTCCTTTCATACTTCTCTCAATACCTGACCCCAACTTAGCCTAAACCCCATTACAATCCAATGTTGAAATGCTCTATTCACTCCCTGTATAACAAGAAGATCACCATTGTATATAGTTAAATAATTTTATGTACAAAGTTTTCCCCTATGTTGTATCCTGTTAGACTTCCTGTTACATGTAAACTCACGACAGCCTGTTGCTTTCTGTGAGTACTTTATGTTTACTGTAAACCGCGCTGATGATAAAAGTGCGGTATATAAGAGCGTTAAATAAAATAAAATAAATAAATAAAAATAATGAACAGTATGCAGATGTGGAGAAAGATTGCAATGGTAAAGACACATTACTAAACACTCCTAAAGAAATATTCAGAGGTGCAATGGTGATTATTCCAGCTATGCTGACAATTGCTGTGTGAGCTAGAGGAGATGATCTTATTTATTTCTTTTTTATACCGCACTCTTTAGAATCAGTGTGGTTTACATGTATACTAACAGGTAGTTTTTATTCCCTTGTCCCTGAAGGGTTCACAATCTAAGTGTACCTGAGGTAATGGAGGGTTAAGTGGCTTGCCCAAGGCCACAAGGAGTGGCCATGGGACTAGAGACCCCAGTCCCTCTGTCCTGAGGTTACTTGTCCCCATGTGGGAATTGAACCCCCAGCCTTCCGGCCTGAGATAACCTGTCCCAACCACTAAGCCACTCCTCCCTCTAGGGCACCTTAATAATTCCTTTTATCCGAGAAGTGGGACTGTTGATGCAGGGATTGTATGTGGGTGAGTATAGGACAGATGCATGTGTGGGTAAGAAACACAGATAACATTAGTAGTCAGGGACCCCATGCCATCATGTCATACCAGCTGCTTTCTAGAAATTCAGGGCATCTGTACTGCAGATGTATGTTTTGTGTGCCTGCAAGTGAGAGAGTGTGTGTGTGCATGGTTAGAGGGATGCACAGGGGGACCTGGAGTGCACAACTGCAATTTTTGGGAAACATCAGTGCCTGGCCCATAGGGCTGACCACAGCATGACCAGGCACCAGTGTGATTGGCCAAGTAACAGCAGAATGGGATCTCTATGGCTAAATATCAAAGCATATCCCTGTCAGCGATAAGGGGCCTTCAGAATGACTGCATGCAACAGGGCACATAGCACCTGTAGAGGTCCCACAAATGTGCACATTTGGTGTCATCTCTTTTGCAGATGACACCAAAATTTGCAACAGAGTGGACTCCCCTGAGGGAGTGGAGAACATGAGGAAAGATCTACAAAAGCTGGAAGAATGTCTAATGCTTGGCAGTTAAGATTTAATGTGAAGAAGTGCAGTGTCATGCACTTGGGAAGCAGAAATCCAAGGGAATTGTATGTGCCAGAGGGCGAGAGATTGGTGTGCATGGACCAGGAGAAAGACCTCGGTGTGATTGTTTCAGAAGATCTCAAGGTGGCAAAACAATGTGACAAGGCAGTGGCAAAAGCCAGAAGGATGCTGGGCTGCATACAGAGAGGAATTAAAAGCAGAAAGGAGGAGGTACTAATGCCACTGCACAAGTCGCTGGTGAGGCCTCACTTGGAATATTGTGTTCAGTTTTGGAGACCGTATCTCACAAAAGATATAAAAAGGCTGGAAGCGGTTCAGAGGAAGGTGACCAAAATGATTTGGAGCCTGCATCATAAGACTTATGAGAAGAGACTTGAAGACCTAAATATGTACACTCTGGAGGAGAGGAGGGACAGGGGAGATATGATTCAGACCTTTAAATACTTATAGCATTCATGGACAAACAAACCTTTTCCAAAGACGGGGAACCTATAAAACTAGAAGGCATAACATGAAGCTGCAAGGAGGTAAACTGAAAGGCAATGTCAGGAAATACTTTATCACTGAAAGGGTGGTGGATGTTTGGAATACCCTCCCGATGGAAGTGGTGGGGGAAAACACAGTGACAGAATTCAAAACGGCATGGGACAGACACAGTGGATCCCTTTACAGCAACAGGATAAAAGCAAAATAAACGTAACTATCTCTTATATCTGAACAAATAGGGGTGACCTACACAGAGCGGTGGATACACCCCTAAACAAAGGCATGGGGAGGAGTGACCTGCACGGAGCGGCAAGTGTACCTATTCTTGCCGCCTTGCTGGGCAGACTAGATGGACCATATTGGTCTTTATCTGCCGTCATATACTATGTATAGACAGATGCTGGCGCCCTTGAGCATCTGGCAGTGCTGTTTGCATTGGTGCAGGCACTCAATCTGAGGGTCCCTGTTTAATGTCAGGGATATGCTCTGACATTTAGCTGTAGAGGACCATTTCTGATTTCTTCTGGTCCATACATAGCATTGTACAGACTGTTGTCAGAGATGACCATTGCAAACACAACTAAAATGTTCCCCTATTGCCATGTTGTGCTGCAAGTTACGTCAGAACAATCATATCACTTTCTATTTGCTGTTGCAATATATCTAAATGCACAGAGATCACTTTGCAGCATCCTGGTCATGAAAAGGACTAGCTTATAAGGTCTTTTTTGCATCAGCAAATATGTATCATCCATTTTCATGCGTAGTTGGCATGAGCAGCACACCATCAGTGTGAGGAGCAGCTTCAGGGATGAACGTTTTAACTGAGGAGGCGTGGCTGCATGGAGATGGGCAACAGCAGAGCTGTACATCTTTTCAGAATTTCCTGAGGGCAGGGATGCTGAGGCCGTTTACTACGAATACCCGTGTTCTGGGGTTTATGCGTGCCATGCCAAACACGTCTGTGTCTCCGATTCTGGACTCGTGGGCATGTCCAGACCTACACATGCGGAATTAGGGTCAATTGTGGCCTTTTTTTCAGTTAGACGTGTCCGCAGGCCAGATGTGCACATTATGGAATCACACTCAATGTACATTCTTTAAATGCATACAATTTTCTGACCCGAAAGTACATATCAAATGGACATCCCTTCTGGCTGATGAGGGAAGCAATTAAAATTGTTGATGAAGACAAGAAAACTTCAAATTGGCTCCAAAGCAGACCCCCAGAAAAGGAACTAAACTGGATAGAAAAGCAATGGTATCGAATATGTATAAATAAATAAGTAAATATCATCCATATAGGAGTAGATTCATACCCCAAAAAGAGATGCTACCAATCACCATAGAGCTCATTAATGCCAGGTCAAAAAGGAACAAAATCAACACCCTAGCAGACCACCTAGAAAAACAGCAGACCGACATATTATGCATCACAGAGACATGGCTCACACCCTCTAACACTGTGCTCCTCAACCAGTTTGTACCTCCAACGCCTACAGCTGCCCACACACACACAAAAAAGGAGGAGGAGTCCTGATCCTAGCCAGAAACAACCTGAGGCTCAAGACCCGGACAACTACAAATACTCCGAAATGAGAGATAATCATCAAAGAGAACAAGAACCTAGCCCTATGCCTTACCTACAGAGCTCCAAATGCCCCCGCTGAAGAACTGTCCTCAATACTAGAAGCGGCCTGCGCTGTCAACACCTTCCACAAACCTATGATAGTACTGGGAGATTTCAACCTCAAATCAGCCTCTAACAAGGATGCAGAAGCATTCGTAACAGCTATGAGATCACTGCAATACTCAGAGATCGTCACATGGATCCTCGCCAGATCTCATCTTTACACCTAACTACCTCATAGAAAAGGACAGCATCTCAAGCCCATTGATCACACCCATACCTTGGTCGGACCACCACATAATAAAGTTCAAAGTACTCTCAACCAGCCCAAAAGATCATCACGACAGGCTTCATGCAGGCAGGAGATTTAAAAGCTTCAACAAGGTCACATTCCTCCAGGAAATACTACCCAACCTGTGTGCAATAGAAAATGACCCTAACAGCCAAATAGAAAACTGGAATAACATCATATTCTCCGCCGCCAAAGCCCCAGTGACCAAGACTTCATGAACTCACTGTTCAGAAACCAAAAATGCCCCCTGGTATTCACAAGAGATACAGAAAGCGAAGAGCATCCTGAGGAGACTGGAACGACGCTGGCAACACACCAGATCAGACTACACCCAGAAGCTCTACCAAACAAAACAGAAGGAATACAACGAACTCATCAACCAGCAGAAAAAGGAATATTACACAAACCTCATTCTCAAATTCACAAACAAATCTAGAGAACTATTTGAGATTGTAAGAACACTCACAAACGAACCAAAACCTGACAAAGAAGTGATGATACATACTCAGAACTTCGCCGACTACCTGCAAGACAAATTCTCTACCCCCACAAAACCACTAAAACCAACTCTGAACATCCCCTCCGAAAATCAGCACCCCACCAAAGCTGGGACAAGTTCAGCATCCCTTCGACGAAACAGATCTCCCAAATACTCACCAAACTCAACACCAGCACTGCCCCAACAGACCCATGTCCAGTAGCATGTATCAAATTGGCGAAGGACAAGCTTAATCACTTCATCCACAACATAGTGGAAAATTCCCTCACCCTCGGGAAAATGCCAGATACCTTAAAACTAGCAACCATCCGCCCCATCCCAAAGAACACTACACTGAGCAAGGAAAACCCGGCAACTTTTAGACCTATATCAAGCTTTCCCCTCCTGGCGAAGGTCATCAAAAAAGCTGTCCAACACCAGCTCCAAGACCACATCGACAACCATGCACCTCTAGACCCACATCAACATGGGTTACGCCCACAACACAGAATCAAAACCCTGCTGATACACCTTTTTGATAACCTGCTCAAGACGATAGACAACATCAAAAGAGGGGTCTTCATCATCTTCATCGACATCACGTCAGCTTTTGACACTGTCGACCACAGCACCCTGCTAGCATGACTCCAAAGTATTGGGCTGCACGGCACAACCCTGAACTGGTTTACATCCTACCTCACTAACAGTCAGCTACAAGTCAAATGTGGCTTAGTAACCTCCCAAGCTTTCTTAGCCAAACAAGGAGTACCACAAGGCTCAGCCCTCTCTGCACTATTATTTAACTTCTATATACACCCCATCTGTGAAATCATCAGAAAACACAAAATTCAGTACGCTATCTACGCTGACGACACAATGATATACACCCCAATCAACAATGACAACCCAGACTACTCAAAAATAGCAGACTGCCTACAACAAATGACGAGCTGGCTCCTACAAAACAACTTGACCATAAATTACAACAAAACGGAAGCTCTACTCAAAATCAGAAACCCCACATTCATCTCACCACCCACCATTGAACTCAACATCACAATTCTCATAAAACCAGAGGTAAAATACCTTGGAGTCACCCTTGACAGAGAGCTGAACCTCCAAACCCACATCAGTAAAATTACCAGGAATGCCTATCTAAAGATGAGAATCATCAGAAGCCTCAAACCAATTCTCTACCAAGACCACTTCAGGACTGTTTATCAAGCCATCATCACACCTTGTTTGGACTACTGCAATCACATCTACCTGGGACTCCCAAAACAAACACTCCAACCCTTGCAGTTAGCACAGAACTGGTTCCTCAAAGCAAGATCACATCACCCCCATCATGAACCGCCTACACTGGCTTCCAATTGACTCTTGCATCCAATATAAAACCATACTGAACATTTTCAAAATCAGACAGGGACTCTCAGCGGATAGTCTACTATCCATCATCAACAGGTCAAGGAGGAAAGGCACCTCTGACACCATCACAACCCCCAAGGACTTCACCAAAACAAAGCAAACCATGTCAAAGAGAGCAACATCCCTCGCAGCACCAGCCATATGGAACTCCCTCCCTGACAGCCTACGATCAACTGTCGACCTGAAAGACTTCAGAAAGTTACTCAAGACCACACTTTACATAGAGCATTACGGTGACATCATGTAAACTGTCCATAGACCACACTCTGCTCCTTCACCGCCTTCCCCAGCCCTACAAAGTCCCCCCCTCTCCAGCTACCCCCCCAGCTGTATATAGTACATTGTAAATAGCACACGCTGTATATATTGCATCTATTAATTAATCTTCACAGGTTCTACCCGCTCACAAACACTTATCTAATCACTGCATGCCAACACCCCCACCCCATCACAAATTTGAATCATTTGATGTAAAAAACGCCTTGATTTTAGGATAAGGCGGGATACAAATACATTTAAATAAATAAATAAATATCCCCAGATTCTGTAAAACGTCTCTCAGAGAGCTTATAAGAACATAAGATATGCCATCAAATAAATGTTAAATAATATGAGTGAGAGAGGAAAGCCCTGAGCCCTACATCACATTCTATCACCAGGAAAAGTAAGAGTGTGTGCCCTTAAAGTCAAAGTGGACTTCTGGCCACCCAGCCCCTGCATTTTCTTGGCAAGATGGGACCGGAAGTAGATTGCTAGGCCTTTCATCTACACAGTAAGTCTACAGCACCTGGTATTCAAGGGTGGTCTCCCATCTAAGTACCAGCTCCTCTGAGTAGCTTCTTGAGATCAGCTAAGGCTCATTTAGGGTGGTGAGACAAATCTCCCTGCCAAGCAACTTGACAAAATCTCTTCTTTATAAATCCATGGAAACAGATACAGATAGTTCCAGTAATTCCAGTTTCATCTAACTTACACAACAAAATACTGTGATCTATCTGCACTACAAGAAATTTTTCACTTCCATCTAACTGCAATCATAATTCATTAAGAACAGAGCCTACTGTTTGAGTGTTGCAGAGGGACTGAAACCTGATGGTGATACATCCATAATATAATCACAAAGATGTTCTAAGATGCTTCTACTACTTCCACCCATTTCATTACAACCAGAATAGTCACAACAGCATAACTGCTTTGGCTATAGAAGCTTGTAAAATACCTCCATAATCAAAGCAGTTATACTAAACACAAAGTCTGCAAACATATAAAGCTCTGTGCTTTGACCACATACGTTAAAAGCAGAAAAGGAATCATACTTACATGATCTTCTCTTTTAATTTAATTTAATTTAATTACAGCATTTATAATCCACTTTTAAAATCAAAAATGGACAAAGTGGAGTACAGAACTTGAAATATGTCATTCTAAAATCTCTATCACATCAGACATCAGATCGTGGCCATCTTATTTTGGGCCTGTGAGAAGGGCATGAGAGAAAAGCCCAAACAAAGATGACTGTGATTTCACGGTGCTATCCCCTATTGAGAGGCTAGAGGGCAGCACCTCATGATGGCAGCCATTTTGTATTGGCCAAAAAATGGGGCAGGAGTGAATAGGATTGCTCCTGCCCTGTTCTCCACTAGCCACCAGGAGAATAAGGTTTGTGCTAGGGGTCTTGCGGGGTTAATGGGGCCATGAGTTCTGCCCTTATTGGTTGGCTAGCCAGGATTTCTGTTTTTATAAGGGGAGGTGGGAGGGGGAGGGAATGGGCGTTGCCTGACTGGCTAGCTGGGACTTTTTGAAAGTTGGGATTCTGTCCTGGGCAATTCCCAATGGGGATCGGGAGCTGTCCAGGGAGGATCAGTGCTGCGGGGGCACACATCTTTATTTTTACACTCAGTGCCATGGATCGCAGCGCCATAGCATCGACAGTACTATGGGAGGGGAAGGCCTCATCACAGCGTGAGGTTGCCCAATTGCCTGCAAGGAAGAGCCTGCTTTATGAGGCTTCCCAGAAGATAATGCTACCTCAAGAGGTGGTGTTATTTGCCGCCACAATCAGGCCCAATTTTGGCAGCCACTGCGCAAAATCTTTTGGCACTGTGGCTGCCAACCATGGCTACCCTCACTCCCCACCCAGTTCTGCCCTGATTCTGCCCCAAGGGCCAGCCACCATGCGAAAATCAGATATCATGGAAAATTGCCTTCAATGTCTGATTTTTGTTTTCATGTTTGCTGCTACCGTGGGACATTAATCTTGCATTAGCCCTGCAGTAGCAGCTAACACACTAATAGACATGCCCCATAGGCACCTATGTGTCTTTATCAAATACTAGCACAAATCCTGCAGTAGTAATGTGGTAGGCTATGACCTAGCATGGCCTACTACTATGAAAGGCCTGTAATTTAGGCCTGGATCCTAACTCCCATTATAGCTAGAAAAAGAACCAAAAATCTGTGAAAAATAAGAAAACTGTTTTAAAATGCTTAATAAGAAGTTTTCATGAATTCATAAGTCTTCTATTATTCTCTTGTATGTGAAAGAACAGAAATGTAACAGTATATGCATTCCAGAAGCCGAAGTTAACCTTGCAGTAGAAAAGTAACGAGATTTAGAACTGTACCATTGTTCAAGCAATCCTAAAGGAGGGGGCCGGTTGCTAGGCTCCAGAGGGATTTCTAATTGGACAAATGAAGGGAATGTATAACCAATGAAAAGTTTGCATGTATCGAGTTGGAACCAAAAGAAAGTTCTCATGTATCAAACTGAAAAAGAGGTATAAATGGTTATGTCTCTGTATAAACCTTTGCTCAGTACCTTTTGAAGCTTTGACTGACTGGGCCTTGCGCACAATAAACTGACTTGGAACCTGTCAATCGACTCCTGGACTTATTCATTGATTGCACTTTGCCACAGCAGCAATGCCTAGATTGAAGGCGTGGGCATTATTCCTGATTGATAGCAGGCGTATATATTAGCGCAGACATGTGCATGCTATAAACCGTGACTCTGCTTATGCGCCTCCCAAACTCTACCCCCAACACGCATACGGTAAATGTACACTCCAGTTTGCAGTGCACATATTTTGTGGTATGAGCTCATTTTATAAGAGCCCATTTATGTGCCTAAATCAGCGTTTTATGCATGAATGCAGTTTATAAAATTATCCACACATGAGAGTAATTTTTTAAAAAGCAGCCTATATGTGAAGAGTAAAGCAACCCCCATTTGCAGCATATTTTACAAAGATGCCTGGGCACCAATGGGGCAGGTTTACTAAGCCATGTTAGCAGCTAACATGGCAGACAGTGTATGCTATCTGGGTGTGGTAGCAGTTAACATGGGGCAACTGCAGATAATGTGTCCAATTTCTGTGCTATTTGCAGAAAGCGTGTTATCTGCAGGAGTGTGCGCATTATGGCGGAGAGTGGGAATGTCTGCAATGTGTGATTACTGCAGGCCTCAACAGCATGCGGTAACTGTCGGATCTGCAGACAGCGTGACTGCAGTTAATACCATCTCAATGGGTAGCATGAGCTGCCTCCACGATGTTGCCCAACCACATTTTCTGCACTGTCAGTTCGTTACCTGCTGTAGAAATGCTGTAATGCCCCCAACAGATAACGCACAGCTTTTGCAGCTAACGCAGTGCTATTTGTACTTTTTTGGTACGTTAGCTGCAAAAGCCTAACGCGATTTAGTAAACATGCCCCCATGTGTCTATAAAATACTAGCACAAATCCTGCAGAAGTAATTCCTAAACTGAGGGTGCTGACATTTAGGTCTACTCAGTGCCAACCTTCTCTGGATTGCAGCAATTTTCATTTAGCACTTATCCGGATAGCAACTTAGGCCTACTTTTCATGTGGCCTAAATTATGCAGATAAGAGCTGGTTCAAAATCAAGCTATCCAGATACCATTCATCCTAGAAAGAAACATCACTAATTGAATCTTGTGAGTAATAACTTTGATATAAAGGATGCCATTATTCAATAGCAAAATATGTGCCACCTATAAATATATTAATTGATAAGGACCTCAGATGGGGCTGTCCCCGCCTTATTTAGCAATATGCAAGACTGCAGGTACAAAACTATTCCCAATTAGTCTTTCATCAGTCCTTATCAAACCAAGTTCATATACGTTTTAGTTTTTAAATTCATATAAAAGGCTACTTAATAATGTGATATGTAAGATTTATCGATGATCTTAATCCAATAAAAATGAGTTTCCTTAAGAGGTTACTTAACTAGGTATAACAGGAAACTGCATAGCCTTCCCCGATATGAGTTCTAATAGATCAAATAACTTTGCCAGCCTAGCTCATACGACATAGGCATATGCACCAATGCTTTCGGATTAGTCGACCATATTCAACATGGGAGAATATAACATTGTGCTTTCACAATTATGTTTATGCTTATTTATTTTATATACCGCTAAACCATAATGTCATAGCTGTTTACACAAATCAAAAATACAGAGAGCCAATGGCAGAAAGTGAAAAGGAAATTACAATAATGGATAGGAAAGCAAAATAGTAGATTCACACAAGACAGGAGAAGAGAGGAAGAAGAAGGGGAATTGAGAGAATAGGGTTACACGGATGGGGCGGGGAGGTCAAAGGCAAATGGTAAAGAGGTGGGTTTTCAGACTGCTTTTAAAGGTGGTGTGCTGTTGTTCGAGCCGGATAGAGGAGGGTAGAGAATTCCAGAGGGCGGGACCGATGAAAAAGAAGGCAGAAGAGCGAGTGGACTGAAGATGGGTATGTGAAGGGGAGGGAAGATATAAGCGGTTAAGATGCAGTGATCACAAGGTGCGAGTAGGGGTGTGAAAGTGTATAAGATCGGCCAAATATTGGGGAGAGTGGGTATAAAGAACCTGGTGGACAAGTGACAGGATTTTAAAATGAATGCGGAATTTAATAGAAAGCCAGTGAAGGTGAATAAGAAGAGGTGTAAGGTGGTTGCGAGGAGAAGAATGAGAAGTGAGCCTAGCAGCAGTGTTCTGGATATGTTGTAAGCGATAAAATTGTGAGGAAGAGAGTCCAAACAGAACGGAGTTACAGAAATCGATGCGGGACATGACCAGGGACAAGAGAAGGACAGTGAGTGCTTGAGAGGTGAGAAAGGGCCGTATAGCGTGAATTTGGCAGAGGAAGTAAAATGATGTTTTGGAAACGTGAGAAATGTGATCCTGAAAAGACAGATTAGAGTCAAAGAAAACACCCAGGTAATGAAAGGAAGATACCAGAGGGATTGGTGAACCAGAAAGGGAGGGAGCAACCAGAGGGGGGGGGGGGGCTTCCGTGGTTAAACCAGATGGCAAGAGTTTTAGTTAGGTTAAGGTGAAGACAGTGGGTAGTGAGCCAGTCAGCTACTGCAGAGAGGCAGGAGTTTAGAGGGGGAAAGATCAGGAAGGAGTGGAGAGGTGTGATGTAATAGAACCAGATCATCGGCGTAATAGAAAGCAGAAATCCCGTGTTGTTGAACCAATAAAGCAAGTGGTGAGAGAAAAATATTAAAGAGGAGTGGGGCCAGTCCTGAACCTTGTGGAACAGCGTAGGGGAGGGGGAAAGGATCAAAAAATGACGCTGGGGTGGACAGAGAGAGAACAGAACAGGACCTGGAGGAAAGGAAGGAGTGGAACCAGTGAAGCACCATGCTGCAGAGGCCCACCTCACGTAAACGGGCCAAGAGAAGGGAGTGGTCAACGAGATCAAAGGCAGCAGAGAGGTCCAATGACACCACCACTGAGAAGTCACCGTGCTCATGTGCTACGTGACGTTTACTGAGAAATCCGAGAAAAACTGTTTCCACACTGTGGCCAGACCGGAAACCAGACTGAAGAGGGTGAAGAGAGTGAGTAGATTCAAGATGAGAAGACAACTGGGAGAATACAACCTTTTCCAGAATTTTAGAGAGAAAAGAAAGATTGGACACCGGACGATAGTGAGCAGGCCCTTTGTGTGAAAGGTTTACTCTTATTCTGGTTGTCATTTTTTCTGAATGGCATTTGGAAGGGTGAGTATTATTCTCCATAGTTACTGCAATTCGGGTTCCCACAGGTTTGTTGTCACTGTTATTTTTTTAATGTCTACTTGGCCTCTGTGTTGCCTCCCAATTCTGATAATATTCAACTGATGGTTCTCTCGATTTTGAACCAGTTAACAGAATTTCAGCTTTTGAATGCTTATCTGTTGAAATTTGCAATATGACTGACAACCTATAAACTTAAGCTCAATTGAGAAAAGAATGAGCTGCTAAGGGCAAGTAGGGAACACTTGGCCACTTTCTACCCTTCCTGAGAGAGATGGGATAGTGTACACCTAAGAAAAGTCAGTGGATGATCAGTTGATTATGGATGACCAAATGATGTTCTAAAAACATCTTGCATGACTTTATCCTATTTACATCAACTATGTAATTATTTAGAAGAAAGGGAACCGTTGAGTGTTGTACACTCATTAGTATTAACACATACTGTAATTTCCTGTATTAAGGTTTGCTGATGACCAAACTAAAGCGCTTGCAATTAGGACAGAACACAGTGGTGAATCTGACAAAGAGGAAAAGGATGTATGAACATGGTACTCCTTGCTGAAGGCATCACATTAACTCCCAATAAAACAAGAGTTCCATTTAAAATTCTTACCTTGGTTTCTAAGTGTCATCCTTTGATGACTCCTTGACATTGGTCAGATTTTTTTGCCCACATGATCTGATTCGTATATTATGGTCATCAGAGCAGGTGCTTTTAGTATTGTCTTCATAGCCTGCTGTGAGGTCGTCACTGATGAGATGTTGTGCATTCCAGTGCATTGTACCTATACTTTGAAACTCACCTCCTCTGGCATGTCATGCCAAGTCTTATTTAAAATAGCAGAAACTAGTGAAAGCTTGAATTTTGAGCAGATATTTGCTAAATTATTAAAATGATTCTCCCAATTTCACATATCACTGTAGTCTTTTATATTGTATTATTAATGCTGTTTTAATTATGCATGCTGTATTTTAACTGTTACTAAAGTTTTTATAGTGCATTTTACTGAGTAATTTGTATTCTAATAATGGTAGCTGCTACAGGAATGTTTTAGCCAAAAGCAGGATATTAGGCATATAACAAATATACATGACTTACACTCTATGATTTGCCCTCTCTCAATACCCCCACACCTTTTCCCACCCCCCAGGCATTTGCCTCCTCTTCCTATTTACCTACAAGGGTATCACAGGGCCACAAACATTTGCTAGCCTGGGAATCATCTGGATACAGTGAAGGAGAGAACATGTAAGAATTTCTCTCATGATTAATGCATTTAGCTTAAGTGCTAAGGTGCTACAATGAAGGGTTGTAATAGGAGGAAGTGGCTAAATGCCTCTGGGGTAGGAAATAGGTGTGAGGGTGCATATGCCTATATAGTATGATCTAGGATGGTAAATTTATTTGATTTATTAGAATCCATATTGCGGAACACTGGGGCAATAGTATTAAGTCTTTTACACAGGCTGCTCTGGTTGAATATTGTATGCATTAAGGCTAAAAGATTCCTTTTTCGGTGACTGATAAATTAATTCTGTCTCAAGGAAGAGAAAATGTTACTAGGGAAACTCCGAAGAGGAGGAGACGGGTGCGCTTCAGATGGGGGCTCTTTTTGTCCTAAAATAGTATAAATGTATCACGAGGTGCTGTGCCGTGAAATATTTTTCCTTTGATCAATCACATTTTCCATCCTTTATCAACAAGAAGAAACTACTGTCCACTTCTCAGCTAGAGTCCTCTAGAATGTAATCTGATAATCACTGATTTATTAGAATATCCTGGTTTTAATTGCATCTACAGTATTTCTTTTTCTGTTCTTATTTGTTAATTCCATTTGTACAATTACATCTTAGATCTCATAATTGTGGACTAGAAGTATGTGGGTGAAAGCATTTTCCTTTTTATAATTAAAGTTCCTGTGAGGCCTATACTACCGTGCACTGCTGTACAAATGTCCTTGCCCGATTATAATAATGGAAAATTCATAAAAATATAAAATTTTAAAAACCAAGGAGATGTAATTAAAATGTTACAAAGAACACAAAAATGGATATTTAGATGAGCCCACGTGCTCCCACATGCTGAGTTTGGAGATGTAATGCAGCACATTGTTTCTGAGATTTTGAAAAATCCATTTGATCACTTTCAATGTTTAGCCATCTTTTGCTGTACAAACATCTTTTTAGGGCATTATCATCTATATTTGATGAAAAGCTACAGCCCTAGAAGACTAGTTCTCTTTGTCTTTCTTTAAGAGTACTCTCAAAGCCAATAAAAAACCTTTTCTGATTGCTTAAGGTGTGCTATATAAATGATCAGTAGTAGTAGTGTTTTTATTTTATTGATTCAGTGTTCTAGATTATGATTGGCTAAGTATATTTTTTTGGGAGGGGGAGCTTATGACAATCTTTTTTAAATTTTTACTGATATCTTTGCTGGATGTGGTTTTTTTTTTTTTGCTCAGGGATGTTTTTAATTAATGTTTCAGGAAAACTTTTCTGGACTGCATACTTCTTTAAAATGTGATTTAATATTTTTTTGCCATATTATATTTTTGCAATTTTGATGCAGCTGTAAGGTAAAACATCACGGTTGGTACTATGTGGCTGAAATCGCTTTAGTCTTCAAATTGGCTAAAATGTGCTGAGCCCAATATTCAGTGACACTAATCGGTTAATGCCACCGAATATTCCCACAGATCATGTAAAAAACACCCAGTTAAACCAGGGCAGTCTGTGGGCAGAACACAGGCTGTATGTGTATGGACACATGGAAAAGGACTCAGATGGAGACTAAAGGCAAACACTTAAGGTGTTCTTACATATGCTGTGAAATACTCCTAAAAACAGAATGAAACATGGATTGATTGATTTATGAATCATTTGCAATGGGAGAAAAATAAGAAGTTTGTGAATACAAGCAGAGGAAGGAGAATTTTAAAACAAAGAATCTAGGCAGTAAAGGCATATGGACACAGAGTATGTTGTGCCTAACACCCCCCCCCCCCCAAAAAAAAAGGAAGGCAATAATTACAGTAGCTTACAGGACCCCAAACATTTAAAAATATCCAAAAAAAGAGTCCCAAATTATCAAAGAAGTGGATTGCTTTTAAGCCAAAATACTGATTACATCACAGGTTTCACCACAAGGTGAAGGATTAGATTGGAGCTCTGATGAGCAGGGGGCATCTTTTATGTGTGTCTGTACAGTGTATGCCTTGTAGCACTATATAGATGATTAATGGTAGTGGAAGGATCTTTAAGACATCCTGATGCTTTCTCCTTGACACGGGCACTGGAGGTGAAAGGAGATCTGTAGCAGTTGAGAAGCCCCAGATTGTTCACTGGGGACATCCTTTTAATCCAATAAGAAAAGTGACTGGTTTTTTGACCCAGACAGTCTTTAAATACTATAATATGCTTGCAGTGATGTTAGAATATGAATGAATGGAGTCTAATATACAATGGAAGTATGTTTAAAGTTTTTACGGGACTTTTTTCAGGTGTATGATGATTAGAAAAATCTAAGTAAAATGTAGCAGTTTTTGCTGGTGAATTAATCTCTTATGAGAGACCTCTGTAGTCCTATTTTTTGCACAGTTTGGATTTGGGACTAACAGTTCATACTGATGTAATTTTGAAGTGACAGCGTGCACCTTTATAAAAGGCGACATATGAACCGCTATGTAAGAAAGCCTCTCTAATATTCCTGCACAAAGTTATACATGACATACTGATGTAAGTTCTCATGCCTCTCCACAGCCCCTTTAAACTGACGACTCTCGTTCTCTCTCTCTTCCTTCTCATTACAGCCTCTCCAGTTCCCTTAGATTCTTACCCCAATCATATTAACCTTGTTCACTCTTATCCCCTTCCACCACACACTCCACAGTCCCTCTGATTACAATAATCTCTCGGTCCCCGGTACTTACCCTCAGTCCCTCCTCCCGCCAGTTCCCTCACTTATGGTCCCATGTCTTTGTAAGGGGGACAGTGACAGTGGATCCTCCTTGTCTGCTGCCCAAACCCATTGAGTTTCACTTTGGAGTCATTCGCTGTGAGGTTTTCATTTCATTTTCATTTATTTAAGATTTGATATACTGCTTAATGTGGGTACAGCAAAGTGGTTTACAATAGAATACAATAAAAACTAAAGCAGAAAATGAAAAGAACACCAGTATGTATAGGACAGATGGGAAAATGAGACGTGACAAGGCAGGGCTGGACAAGGGTGGTGAGAGAGGAGGAGGGGGACGGGTAGGAAACGTAAGGAAACCAACTGAGGGACTCCAGTGGGAGGTCAGAAACTTGTGCAGAAAAGGGAGGTTTAAGTTGGGCTTTGAACTTTGTAAAAGAAGACTCTAACCAGAGATGTGGAGGAAGATTATTCTAAAGGGAGGGTCCGAGGAAATAAAATGCTGAATGGCGAGTAGATTGGAGATGGGCCAGAGAGGGAGACGGTAGGAGAAGGCGGTTCATATGAATTGCACGGAGAGAGGTTCAAAGCAAAACACAGTGTGCTTGGACAGCAGAGGAGGAGCATGTGGCCCAGAGTGCAGCTCTTCTCCTCAGGGACAGAGGAACTCCTTTTTGTTTGGGGAATAAAACAAGCTTAGTTCTGCCCCCTTACCCCCACCCAAATTTCTTACTTTATACTTTTTTTTTAATGCTGTCTCCTGGCAATCCAGCTGCCTCTGGGATTTCTTGGCAATGTATCACCGGGGCCTTTTCTTCCAAGGCAATGGAGGCTAAACTGATTTGCCCAAGATAAGAACATAAGATATGCCATACTGGGTCAGACCAAGGTCCATTAAGCCCAGTATCCTGTTTCCAAGAGTGGCCAATCTAGGTCATACGTACCTAGCAGTTTCCCAAAAGACAGGTTCCACAATGCTTGTATTGGGTCAAGCAGTGATATTCTGGGTCCCTTTTAATAACGGTTTATGGACCTTTCCTCCAGGAACTTGTCCAAACCTTTTTTAAATCCAGTTACACTAACAGCTTTTATTACATCCTCCTGTAACAAATTCCAGAGTTTGATTACACGTTGAGTGAAAAAATATTTTCTCTTATTAATCTTAAATAGGTTACCCTGTAGCTTCATTGCATGTTCCCTAGTCTTTCTATGAGTCAGGGTGCCGGGGGAAGCTGTGAGGATCACAGCTGTGCAAGGTCTGGGGCTGTGATGGGAGGACCTCACCTCAATCTTCTCCTGGAAAGACGTGAGTTAAATCCAAATAATAAACAAACAAACATTTAAATAAGGGCCATACGAGACATATTTAATTAATAAAGTATTGACCGGGACTCGTGGCTGGGGCTAGAAGGGAGCCGATGAGTTTCTCAGGGCTCCATGTCGGCTTCAGAAACCTCGTGCTTATTGTAGGTTAGTGGGATGAGTGAGGGGAGGCTCCAGAGAGCCCAGTTTCATTAAAAAGTAATCTTTTTTTTAAACAAACCTGAACCTGAGTCTACACATGCATAGTGATCAGTGGTGCAGAAAGAGAGCAGGCACGAGGGGTTAAGTGTTAAGAAGCTTCACAAATGCAGGAGACATGGAAACAGCAGTAAATTAATGACGCAGTTACAGTATAAAATAATGAAAGAAAGAGTCTGTGCTCTGCCCAACTGTAAAATTTAATTAAGTTCTGAGTAGGGTTGAGGAGGGATTAAAATCAATTATCCTGAGCTATTGATCCCTGCTGTATTGCTGACTGGGACTATTTGTCTCAGGGCTCTGGTGGAGGAACATTTTTCTGGGAAACTGCGAATCTCGGGACTGGAGAGATGTTGGTACTTGGTGGGAAGGTTTGTGAAGTGATGGGCTGTGTGCGAGGGGTTAGTGTGTCAAGAGTGTTAAATGTAATGCTTTTTTAAAAGTTTATTTATTTTAAAGTGTAAGAGTGAAGGGAAGAGAGATTTCTTTTTGGGATTTCTAAAGGCAGAACCTTTAAAGTTTTGCTTTAGTCAGGCTGGCTATACAGTAGCAAGTTTTTAAATTTATTGAGAGAGACTGAAAGTTTCTGAAAACTGGTTTTGAAATCTGATGCTGGAATATACATACATAAAATAACAATTGTTTAAAAAATATAGGGGGGATATTCAAAGGCATTTACATGGTTATGAATGTAAGATTGTTTGAATGAAAGAGTGTGCAGGGTAAAAAAATTCAAGGAAGTCTAGGGAATGTATTCCTGAAGTAAAGAAGCTTTATCTTTGAGATCTCATTGCATGTTACTCCTTTTTTTGGGTGTTCAGAAACTTTGAAGCTTTTAAAGTTGTGCTTCAGTCTAAATGTTCTTCTCCCCTGAGCTGAAGTGAGCACTGGTCTGTGGTGATACTATTGACTTCATCTGGTAAAATATTATTCTGGGTTTAGTCTAATACCCATTTTATATCATTTTGGGGAAACAATTTTGGAAAGCTGTCATTTATTTCCTGGCTGCTGACAGAATTATTTTAAAGATTCCCAGCTCGATTCTTTTGGAGTAGAGTCCTGCTTGCTGCTCCGCAGTTCTTAGCTTTAGTGGGAGTCAGACCTTAGCGGTTGAGGAAAACAAATGGTTTAAACAAATTGCAGCTGAATTTGAGAGCCCTGTTCAGAATGTGCTTGCTGAGTACATTTTGCCAGTGGAAGGTCCACTCTGACTGGAGGAGCTGATATAATTCTGTTCAAATGACCCGAAGTAGGGTGTCTGAAGCTGTATGAAAGAGAGATGTGCATGTAGGGGGAAGGGCTTAGCAAGGGAACACCAAGTATATCTTTATTTCTAGAGTTAGAATAGGGACACGTTTAGAATCTGTCCTTTTCTAAATAAAATGAAAAGTATAAAAACCTCCTCAGTTCTGGCTTTTAAAGTCTCACATTGACTGAGGGAGAGACTAGGGCTAGTCGCAGTCTTTCCTTATTAACATAAGAAAAGCTATACTGGGTCAGAATAAGGTCCATCAAGCCCAATATACTGTTTCCAACAGTGGCCAAGCCAGATCACAAGTACCTGGCAGGTTCCCAAAAGGCACACAAGTTCCACAATGCTCATCCTGGAGTAAGCAGTGGATTTCCCAGGTCCCCTATAATAATGGTTCATGGACCTTTTCTCCAGGAACTTGTCCAAACCTTTGTTAAACCCAGCTACACTAACAGCCTTCACTACCTCTGCTTGCGAAGATCATCGAAAAAGAGGTACAACGACAACTACAGGATCACGTCGACGCTGCCGCACCATTGGACCCCTGCCAGCATGGTTTTAGGGAATCCCACGGTGTGGAGACTCTTCTTACCACCCTCTTCTGCAAGATAATCACTGGCATCGATGACATCCGTCAAGGTTTTGCTCTCATCTTTCTGGACATCGCTGCAGCTTTTGATTCAGTGAGTCATGAGCTTCTCGTAGGTCGACTAATTGAGAAAGGCATTACTGGTAGAGCTCTTGAATGGTGCAGATCTTACCTGTCCGGAAGATGGCAACATGTGCGTTCCGGAGGCATGACATCCGAACCTTTCCACCAAAGCCAGGGAGTCCCACAAGGTTCCTCCCTTTCAGCCCTCCTGTTTAACATTTACATGCAGCCAATTTGCAAGATCATCCGATCCTTCAATGTCGACTGCATGCTATACGCTGACGATGTCCTGTTGTACATACCCTTCTCTACTGAACATCCGGACCTCTCCTCATTGACGAGCTGTTTCGACGCAATATCTGACTGGCTTTCCTCCCAAAACCTCCGAATACAACATAAGAAAACGGAAGTACTCTTCATTACGAGGAACCCTAACTTCACCCCACCACCATTCCTTAAAGTAAAAGGAGCAGAGTTACATTCTAAACCTTCAATACGCTACCTAGGAGTCACTTTGGATCAACGCCTGGACATGAAAGTCCACATAGCGAACACTGTCAGAGCAGTATACTATAAGATCCGCTCACTTAGGCATTTACGATCCATGCTAGAACCAAATGACTTCAGGACTATATACCAGGCGTTGATCATACCTCATTTTGACTACGCCAACGCCATCCTTCAAGGCCTGCCCCTATCCACCTTACATCCACTACAGCTCGCCATGAACGCTGCAGCAAGGGTCATCCATGGAGCCTCCAGAAGTGACCACGTGACACCTCTGCTGATACAATTACATTGGCTACCTATCCAGGCTAGAATCGTCTTCAAGACACTGTTAATCACTTTTAAAGCTATTAACAAGCTCTCCCCTGAGTCAATATCGGCCCTCATCCATATCACATCTCCTAATAGAGCAAGGAGATCCACAGCTACAAACACCCTAAAAGTCCCGAAAGCATTAACAGCGTGCACAACATCTACAGCCAATAGGGCGTTTAGTATCAGTGCACCAAGATGCTGGAACGCATTACCTCCAGATATCCGGGCGATTAAGAGCCTCACACAGTTTAGGAAAGCCCTTAAATACCATCTTTTCAATAAGTACCTCATAGAACCCAACCTCACCCACTGAGACAGAGATGCAACCCGCTAGGCAATTATATGGTTTCCCAACAACATGCTAAGAAAGATTCCCTAACCCTTAGTGGTGCATTTGTTTCTATGGTATTCATGATCATACGACTTTATGTAGCAATATTTGTAAATAGTTCGCCACTGTTATACAAGTTTATGTAGCAAATGCTGTAAATAGCTTACCCCTGTTATCCAAGTTACTTGCCCTGTTATCTGTAAACTCTTACATGTTAACTGTACTGAGCATTTTTGTTCCATGTAAACCGCGCTGATGCCGAATAGTGCGGTATATAAGAGACTATAAATAAATAAATAAATAAATAAAATAAATAAAAATTACATCCTCCGGTAACAAATTCCAGAGTTTGATTACACACTGAGTGAAAAAATATTTTCTCTTATTAGTCTTAAATGGGCTATGTTGTAGCTTCATTGCATGTCTCCTAGTCTTTCTACTTTTTGATGGCGTAAACAACCAGTCTACTTTTACCTGTTCCACTGCATTCATTAATATATAGACCTCTATCATATCTACTACTACTATTATTACTACTATTCATCATTTATATAGCGCTACAAGGCATACACAGTACTGTACAGACATGAAAGTTGGTCCCTGTTCGTCAGAGCTTACCTTCTAATTAGACAATACAATAGCTGAGAACAAGGTTCCAAATAAGGAAAGGAAGGAAAGCAAGGTATCAGGATCGAAAACCAGTCTCAAAGAGTTGAGCCTTTAGCATGGGTTTGAAAAAGCACAGAGAGGGAGCTTGATGTACAGACTCAGGTAGTTATTCTAGGCATATGGAGCAGCAAGGTGAAAGGAGCAAAGTCTGGAGTTGGCAGATGAAGAAAAAGGCATGGAGAGAAGAAAGCTAGTAGAAGAGCAGAGTTCACAAGGAGGAGTGTAGGAAGAGATGAGGTCTATAAAAAATAAAAAAACATGCAAGTATAAATACATACTAATATCAGAACCATCTTGCAGGAAAACTCACAAGAAGCAGCTTACAGTAGAACAGGAAAAATAAAAGTTAAAACACAAAGAGAACTTTGTTACCAGTCTTATCATATTAGAAAGATCCAAGGACAATGCAGACAGTTGCTGGAAGGGTCAATCATAACCTACAGAGTAAATGCACAGAACCGTGACTTATTACACAGAGGTGAAAGTAAAATGAGCCAACAAAAGATTATTAAAAATGGCAGTTTATAAATCAAAATGATAAGAGCTGATGCAAAATGCCTCAATAATTCTCAAAGAAAACTAAACAACAGGAAAAAGAGAAAAATAAATCAAAAAGGAGGGGAAAAGGGTATGGGGGAAGGGAGGGTTTGGAGGGAAGGAAAGGAGGGACGATCGAGTTCAGGGGCAGAGGAAGAGGCAGGGGAAGGCGTACCCATTCTTACAACGATCAACATTACGATTATCACAACAACCTATATTGAGTTCATGTAAGGAACCTCCCATTCTTAGTCTTTCAAAAGTGAATCTTACCGATTCTGAATATAATTTACTTAAGGACTTTCATTTGTCCCATCAGCAAGATATGATTCATTCCAGACATGTATTGATCTTTATAAATTTAGACACAAACTCCAGATGACACATTTCTTTTCAGATAAGGGTGGTGTTAATACATATTCTTCAGTGATGTGTCCAAAATCTCGTTGGGTCCCTCCTGGTCCCATTGATCCTGTTATTCAAACTTTTGTGAATTGTGTCCTTCGTGATATTGGTCAGCTGGAAGCGAGCTGTAGTCATACATTTTGATACATAACGAAAGGCAGGCAATTGATTCTCTTAGGGGCTTGTTTACAAAGCCGCGGTAGTGGTTCGCGATCGCGATCGCAGCCGCGGCCCCATTGAAATCAATGGGGCCGCGGCTCCGATTACGATCGCAAACCGCTACCGCGGCTTTGTAAACAAGCCCCTTAAACATCATGAGGATATTGTCATCAAACCGCTGATAAGGGAGGAGGCATCGTGATTCTTGATAAGTCTTATTATGTAGACAAACTTAGGAGTCAATTAAATGATACTACCTTTTATCACAGGACCCTACCAATTAGATTAAAGAGGAGATTGATTTCCTCGTCTCCTTTAGTTTTACAGCAGAGTATTTCACTACTCTTTAATTAGCTTTTCTACAAGTTCAACATCCAGTATCACCTATCATATATACTTTACCTAAAATTCACAAGTCTTTGACTGCTCCCCAATGTAGAAGGAAGATTGAGGAAGATGTAGGGATGTTACCCAAGACTGAAGTGGTATTTAAAGGTGATACTGCAGAGGAATTGAGAGAAATATCGCTATACCGGGAAGATATATTACAACTATTTGATAAACTGAATAGTAGCAAATCACCTGGACCGGATGGTATACATCCCAGAGTGTTGAAAGAACTGAAATATGAGATTGCAGACCTGCTATTGGTAATCTGTGAACTTTCATTAAAATCATCTGTAATACCTGAAGATTGGAGGGTCGCCAACGTAACACCAATTTTTAAAAAGGGTTCCAGGGGTGACCCAGGAAATTACAGACCAGTGAGCCTGACGTCAGTACCAGGGAAAATGGTAGAAACCATCATAAAGAACAAAATTACACAGCATGTAGATAGTCATGGCCTAATGGGAGACAGCCAACATGGCTTTAGACAAGGAAGATCTTGTCTTACTAATCTGATATGTTTTTTTGAAGCTGTGCATAAACAGGTAGACAAAGGTGAGTCGGTTGATATAGTGTATCTGGACTTTCAGAAAGCTTTTGACAAAGTCCCCCATCAGAGACTTTTGGCGAAGCTAAAAAGTCATGGGATAGGAGGCAGTGTACTATTGTGGATCGGGAACTGGTTAAAAGTTAGAAAGCAGAGGGTAGGGCTAAATGGCCAATATTCCCAATGGAAAAAGGTGAATAGTGGAGTACCCCAGGGATCTGTACTGGGTCCGCTGCTTTTTGACATATTCATAAATGACCTGGAAAGAGGAATAACGAGTGAGGTTATCAAATTTGCAGATGACACAAAACTATTTAAAGCTGTTAAAACCCAAGAGGATTGTGGAAAATTACAAGAGGATCTTCATAAATTGGAAGACTGGGCATCCAAATGGCAGATGAAATTTAATGTGGACAAGTGCAAAGTTATGCACCTAGGAAAGAACAACCCACACTATAGTTACACGATGCAAGGCTCCACATTAGAAACCACCACCCAGGAAAAAGATTTAGGAGTCATCGTGGATAACATGTTAAAACCCTCCACCCAGTGTGCAGCGGCGGCCAAGAAAGCAAATAGAAAGCTAGGTATCATAAGGAAAGGGATGGAGAATAAAACAAAGGATGTTATAATGCCTCTGTATCGCTCCATGGTATGACCGCGCCTTGAATATTGTGTGCAGTTCTGGTCACCGTATCTTAAAAAGGACATAGCGTTATTAGAAAAAGTACAGAGAAGAGCCACCAAATTGGTGAAGGGGATGGAAGGCTACTCCTATGAAGAGAGGCTAAGAAGGTTAGGGCTCTTTAGCCTGGAGAAGAGACGGCTGAGGGGAGATATGATAGAGGTCTATAAATTAATGAATGGAGTGGAACGGATAAACGTGAATCAATTGTTTACGCTATCAGAGTATAGAAAGACTAGGGGACATGCAATGAAGCTACAGGGTAAACTATTTAAGACAAATAAGAGAAAATATTTTTTCACTCAACGTGTAATCAAACTCTGGAATCTGTTACCGGAGGATGTAGTAAGGGCTGTTAGTATAGCTGGGTTTAAAAAAGGTTTGGAAAAGTTCCTGGAGGAAAGGTCCATAAACCACTATTAAAAAGGGACCCAGGGTATCAATGCTTGACCCAGTACAAGCATTGTGGAACCTGTGTCTTTTGGGGATATTGCTAGGTACGTATGACCTAGATTGGCCACTTTTGGAAACAGGATACTGGGCTTGATGGACCTCGGTCTGACCCAGTATGGCATGTCTTATGTTCTTATGTTCTTACCTATAGGGCCCAATTCTGTGCCATGAATAGTGGAGACGACCATCCCCGCTATTCGTGCCTTCCCTTGCCATGTATAACTTCCCCGCCGGTTGTGCAGGGAAGTTAGATGGGGGCAGCTCAGGGGCAGAGTCTGGGCGGACAGTGGGCGGTTGCAGGCCCTGGACATACAGGGCCAATTCTAATGTCGGCCCTGTACATCCAGGGCCGGCGACATGTGCGGGGAAGTTATTACACCTCCGAGGAGGGATACCTCCCTGGGCGTGTTTTTTTTTGCAATGCCGAGGTGCGGATGGAACAGAGGGGGGGACCGGAGGATATTTCCTGTAGCCTGAATCTGGCCTTAAGTGGCCAGATCAGGGATTGGGCTGTGGGGAATAAGCTTTTTTTCTCCAGCGGCCAGCACTGTGGCTCTTCAATGGAGCCACGGTACCATGGCAACATGATGGCATGGTGCCATGGCTCCACTGAAGAGCCTTGACTTGAGTTAGCCGGATATAGTCCTGCACATGCAGGCCAGACTGAATCGCAGTCCCGGCCTGCACGTACAAGACTGTTCATGAATCTGATCCCGCGGGGCTAGATGTGCCCCACGGGATCAGAATCACGATCCCCTCTGTACGTCTGTTTCAGACCGGACGTACAGAGGCGATCTATGTCCAGAACGGAATGAGCCCTATAGTGTCAGGTATTAGTTCCATTTTGGAGCCTCTGACTAAGTTTGTGGATTACCATCTTTGTTCCTTTGTTCCATTAATCCAGTCTTATGTGAGAGACTCTGCCTATATCATTAACTTTCTGGATATACTTGATGGCGATACCTTGCAGCTTTGGTTAGCTACTTTGGATACTGAATCCCTTTATATAAATATCCTACAAGAGGGTGCTCTATCAGTGATACGTAAATACTTATCCTTGCGGTCTGGTCCATTTCGTGTACCTACAGAATTTTTGGCTGAGTTGGCATGGATAACTTTGACTATTTCTTTACTGATGGCAGTTTTTACCAACAAGTGAAAGGGACTGCAATGGGGGCTGCAATTGCTCCTGATATTGCAAACCTTTATGTGGCAGAATTTGAACTTACACATCTATCTAATTTTCGTTTTTATGCTCAAGTCATTACCTGGAAACGATTCATTGATAATATTTTTATCCTATGGAGAGGTGAAGAAAATATGTTACCTCAGTTTTTAGAATGGCTAAATACACGAAATATTAATCTTAGGTTTCAGATGCAATTTAATAAGAATGAAATACCCTTTCTTGACATCCTTATTCAGAAAACTGATTATGGTTTCTATACCACCATCTTTTGAAAACCGACCAATTTTAATAAGTTGTTTAGATTTGCTGGGCCATCCCCAGGCCCGATTCTGGCTGCTGCGGGAACGTTTTGTTCCCACGGACCAGAATCGGGTCCAAACAGGCCCGTCTGGATGGCCCGGATGTGCCTCTACAAAAATCAGGCTCCACATGTCAAGTCTTATCTCTCCCCCTTTTCAAATCCATGCTAAAGGCTCACCTCTTTCAGGCTGCTTTTGGATCCCAATTCCCTTGTTCTCCTTCGTGTCTCCTTTCCCTATTTGAACCCCTTGTTTCTTTTGCATTGTACTGTATGTCTTGATTAGACTGTAAGCTCTAACAAACAGGGCACGTCTTCTATATGCTCTTGTACAGTGCTGTGTATGCTTTGTAGCGCTATATACAGTGCCTGGTGAAAGTATGCATCCCCTCATGGTCTGCCTGGTTTTGTCACATTATAACCTGGAATTCAGATGGAGTTTTTGGGGATAGCATCATTTGTATTACACAACATGCCTATGACTTTGTAGATGCAAAGTATCCTGTAATTTGTCACAAGCAAAAATGAAAAATAAGGAGTCAATAAGTTGTTGAGGCGCATTATAATGCAATTACAGCTGCAAGTCTCTTGGGGTATGTCTCTATCAACCTAATACATCTAATCACTGGGATTCTCAAAAATTCTTCAAGGCAAAACTGTTCCAAAACCCTCAAGTTAGATGGGTTGCATTGGTGTACAGCAATCTTCAATCCATGCCACTGATTCTCAATTGGAGTGAGGTCTGGGCTTTGACTAGGCCATTCCAAGACATTTACATGTTTCCTATTAAATCAATTTTAGAGGTAAGGTTATGGCCATTGTCTTGCTGGAAGGTGAACCTCCGTCCCAGTCACAAATCTCAGGCAGACTAAAACAGATTTGTCTCAAAAATGGGCCTGTATGTAGTGCCAGTCTTTATTCCCTCAATCCTGACCTGTTTGCCTGTCCCCACCAATGAGAACTATCCCCACAGCATGATGCTGCCACCACCATGTTTCACTGTCTGAATGTTATTTGCGGGGTGATGGAAAGTGCTGGGTTTATGTCGCACATGGGTGAATATGATGGTCCTAAAGGTCAATTGTTCTTTTTCTTTCACTTCTGACCAGAGAACCTTCTTCCATGTGTTTGGGGGTCTGCCACATGCTGTTGTGTAAACCCCAAAAGTGTGTTCCTTTTTATCTATTTCCTTTAACCAATGGTTGCTTTTTGGGCCACATTTCCATAAAGCCCCATTCTGCGGAGTGTTTGGCATCAGGTGGTGTTATGAACAGATGCTCCCATCTTTGCTGTGGATCTATGCAGCCCCTTCAGTGTTATCTTTGTAGCACCCTGGATTAATGCCCTCCTTGCCCAGTCTGTGAATTTTGGTGTGTGGCCCCCCTGGTCTAGTTTGTTGTGGTGCCATATTCTTTTCAGTTTGTTATCATGGATTTAATGTAGTTTCATGGGATAATCAAAATTTGGGATATGTTTTTAATAACCCAACCCTGATCCATACGTCTCCGCAACATTGTCTCTGACCTGTTTGGAGTACACACTGTTGTTAATATTGCTTGCTTAGTGGTGTTGCAGAGTCAGGGGCCTTTCAGAACAGGTATATTTATAAAGGCATCATGTCTGGGTCCATGTGTCAGTACCAATGACATAGGAAAATGTGGTAGGGAGGTTATGGAGGCTAAATTTAGGCTTTTAGGAAGAAAGTTCAAATCCAGAACTTCCAGGGTGGCATTCTCTGAAATGCTTCCCATTCCATGTGCAGGACCCAAAAGACAGGCGGAGCTCTGGAGTCTGTGATAAGGAAGCTTATCATAGCTCAGGAAGGAGCTACAGAAAAGGTGAAGTGACTCTGAACAAGCAACCTGTCAGTTCTGGTAGAAATAAGAAAACAGAATTTTCCCACAAAAGACTACCAGTCCCAGAATGCACCAGGTTTCCAACAGCCATTAGAGGAGCTGAAGTGGGGAAACGTGTGTTCAATCAGGAGGTCTATGAGGTAATCCCCAAGCACTCATCTCAAAGGGCAGGGCCTGATTCAGCACAGCTGCGCTGTGCTAGGGTGGAGCACTCATCAAAGCAGAATAAAGGTAGCGTTTATTCTACAGAGAATTATCCTCAGAATTATCTTCAGTTTCATCTGGAGGATCATCAGAAGCAGAAGCCAGTGTAGACGGACAGAGGGGGCAAGAAACCCTTTGGAAGAAAGAAGAGAAAAGCATTTGGGAGGTCTAAAGGAGTCCAGAGCAGTACGTATACTGGGAGACATTCAAAAGGCCAGCGTACACCATTGGACTGGGGAAAACCAGAGGAGTGGTGCTGCAGAGCTAGGCATCTCCAGACGGTACCTGTGAGGGAGACGGCTGCACTTGGAAGGGACCCTAGGACCCGTGCCAGAAGGTATGTGAAGAGAGATCCAGTGTCCAGGGATCTGGATTGGAAGGCTGGACATAAGAACTGGACTACATACTGGCCAGGCTATTTAGAGAGGAACTCTAACAGCAATGGAAGCTCAGGTATGAACACTGATCTATGCCCTAGCTATAACCTTGAAAGACAGCAGGGAAACAAGTATTCTCCTGAGAGTGCTACATTGAGAAATTCCTCTGTGCCAATCCATGATATTGAACCCATGATTGTTGAAGAAGGGGGAGCGGTCTTAGATAGAGGCTGTGAATATATGGATTTCTCTCTGTCTAAACTCCTTTGGTAATTTTCTGTTACAAAGTACAACAACCATCACAAAGAAATACAAACTTGTTCTTTAATCTACTCAGAAAAGCTCCTGAAGTAGGATTTGAGCCACGCAGTAGAAAGCAAGCCAGCTAAGGGGTTTCAGCTGGGTAACTGCTAGCAATTGAGCCTTACCTAATTGCTTGTGAGCTCTGAGGGAATCACTTCTGAATCTATGTGTGAAGATATAAGAACTTAACCTGAAAAGAACAGTTTTTCCCTTCTTTGTGGGTTTTGCTTGTTGTTTGAAACACTGCTAAGAAAATATTAGCAAAAGCCTACAGAAAAGACCAGTTTGTTACCAACCAGGTCTTTATTCTTTTGATTTGATTGCCTGACAAGTTCAACTGTTGTTTTCCTGATTTTGTTTTTCTAAGTTTAACACTGAAAGCAAGTATCCTGTTTTATGTGCTACCAAGCATATCTGTGTTGGGAGAAATAACCCCATAAATAAATATCTTATTGGCTTTACCTTCAAGCACAACTAATTATTGTGAGCAGCTGTGTCTGGTGTGAATGGACTGCATTGCCCACAATCCCTTGCAAATCATATTGATATATACACTTGCCAAGACTGTGAACATTCTCACCCAGGCAGCCGTCTGACAAGTCTCAATGCGTGGATGAGACGATGGTGCAAGGATGAGGGTTTTGGATTTGTTGGGAACTAGGGAACATTCTGGGGAAAGGAGGGGCTCTTCTGAAGGGATGGGCTTCACCTTAACTGGGATGGAACCAGGCTGCTGGCATTAACCATCTTTGTTAATGATATAGCGGAAGGGCTGTCGGGTAAGGTTTGCATCTTTGTGGATGATACCAAAACCTGCAATAGAGTAGACACCCAGGAAGGTGTAGATAACATGAGGAGGGATCTAGCTAAGCTTGAAGAATGGTCTAGAATTTGGCAGCTGAGAAAAGGTGACAGCAAAAGCTAGAAGGATGCTTGGATGCATATAGAGAGGAATGGCTAGCAGAAAAAAGGAGGTGATAATGCCTCTGTATAAGTCTTTGGTGCGACCTCATTTGGAGTATAGTGTGCAATTCTGGAGACCACACCTTCAAAAGGATCTGAACAGGATGGAGTCGGTGCAGAGGGTGGCTACTAAAATGGTTAGTGGTCTTCATTATAAGGCATATGAGGACAGACGTAAGGATCTTAATATGTACACCTTAGAGGAAAGGCGGGATAGAGGTGATATGATTGAGATGTTTAAATACCTCCGTGGCATAAATGTTCAGGGAGAGAGCCTCTTTCAATTGAAAGCAAGTTCTGCTATGAGGGGACATGGGATGAGGGTGAAAGGAGATAAATTCAGGAGTGATATGCGGAAATATTTCTTTACGGAAAGAGTAGTGGACCCATGGAATAGTCTCCCAGTGGAGTTGGTAGAGATGAGGACAGTAACTGAATTCAAATAGCATGGGACACACACAGAGGATCTCTAAAGGTAAAAAGGGGACTGTTGTAGTTGTTGAAATGGAAGGACAGACTAGATAGGCCATGAGGTCTTTTTCTGTCATCATATTTCTATGTTTCTATGTAGAAGCTGATGAGGATAAAGTGGAATTGCTTAACAAATATTTCTGTTCTGTGCTCACAGATGAAGAACCAGGAGCAAGACCTCAGAAAACACCTACAAACAGGAATAGAAGCGAGGGACATCTTGAACAATTTTCAGAAGACTGTGTTTGTGAGAAACTAGCTCAACTTAAAGTAGACAAAGTGATGGGACCGGATGGGATACACCCTAGAATACTGAGGGAACTTGGGGACGTTCTAGCAGCTCCACTGACTGACCTATTCAATGCCTCGTTGGAGTCAGGAGTGGTGCCAAAGGACAGGAGAGACACTCATGTGATGCCTTTACAAAAAAGCGGAAGCAAGGATGTGGTTGAAAACTACAGGCCAGTTAGTTTTACTTTGGTGGTGAGTAAATTATTGGAAACACTGCTGAAAGAGAAAATAGTGAGGTTTCTGGAGTCCAGCGGATTACAGGATCCAAGGCAGCATGGATTCAGCAGAGGCAGGTCTTGTCATCTGATTGATTTCTTTGACTGGTGACCAGGGAGTTGGACCAAGGGAGAGCCCTAGATGGTGTATTTAGATTTCAGTAAAGCCTTTGACACTGTTCTTCACAGGTGACTTATAAACAAAGTGAGCACCCTAGGGATGGACCCTAAAGTTACTGCTTGGGTTAGAAATTGGTTGGGTGGGAGGCGACAAAGAGTACAGGTAAATGGAGCTCACTCTGAGGAGAAAGATGTTACCAGTGGTGTGCCCCAGGGATCTGTCCTTGGTCCGATTCTTTTACCATCTTTCTTAGAGATATAGCAGAAGGGCTGTCGGGTAAGGTTTGCCTCTTTGCGGCGATGATACCAAAATCTGCAATAGAGTAGACACCCAGGAAGGTGTAGATAACATGGGGAGGGATCTAGCTAAGCTTGAAGAATTGTCTAGAATTTGGCAGCTGAGATTTAATGCTAAAAAATGTAAGGTCATGCATTTGGGCTGCAGCATTCCAAGGGAGCAATATAGTATAGGGGTTGAAGTACTTTTGTCCACTAAAGAAGAGTGGGACCTAGGCGTGGTTGTGTCTAATGATCTTAAAGTAGCTGAACAAGTAGAAAAGGCAACGGCAAAAGCTAGAAGAATGCTTGGGTGCATACGGAGTGGAATGGCTAGCAGAAAAAAAGGAGGTGATAGTGCCTCTGCATAAGTCTTTGGTGCAACCTCATTTGGAGTTTAGTGTGCAATTCTGGAGACCGCACCTTTAAAAGTATGTGAACAGGATGGAGTCGGTGCAGAGGGTGGCTACTAAAATGGTTAGTGGTCTTCATTATAAAGCATATGAGGACAGACTTAGGGATCTTAATATGTACACCTTAGAGGAAAGGCGGGACAGAGGTGATATGATTGAGATGTTTAAATACCTCCGTTGCATAAATGTTCATGGGGAGAGCCTCTTTCAATTGAAAGCAAGTTCTGCTATGAGGGGACATATGATGAGGGAGAAGGGGGATAGATTCAGGATTGATATTCAGAAATAATTCTTTATGGAAAGAGCGGTGGATCCGTGGAATAGTCTCCCAGTGGAGGTGGTAGAGATGAGGACACTAACTAAATTCAAAAAAGCATGGGACAAACACAGAGGATCTCTAAAGGAAAAAAGGGGCCTGTTGTAGTTGTTATGGAAGGACAGACTAGATTGCACAAAAAGGAGCACTGCTCGCAAACAAACTGAGAAACCACAAAAGCGAGCAGTAGTGGAAGCCACAGGCACTTTATTAGTTAGACAAACCCCAACGCGTTTCGGCTGTTGCCTTCATCAGGGGGTACTAGAGGACAGCAAAAACATAACATAAAAATAATAAAAACAATAAAAACAAGAAAATATATTAAATCAACAAATATGAACAAACATAATTATTAATTGATTCACAAAAGAAGTTTTTGTAAGGCTAAAACATATAGAAATATGTATATATATATATAAAAAATATATCTATATATTAGAACTATGTAGACAAGAGAACAACAATACATAGTGATAAAAAATATATAAATATGTAACATACTTACAAATGAAGTGCACAAAAGCAATACAGATAAGGCACACACCAATCAATGGTGGATAATGCTAAAAAATAATGCAAAAGCCATTAATATAATACTGAAACTATTAAAAACATCAATTGAACCATAGAACATTAAATAAAGAGAAGAAAACAAAATGGACTAGATTGGCCATGAGGTCTTTTTCTGTCATCATATTTTTATGTTTCTATGTTAAAGAGGGCATTGAGTCACAAAGGATTAAAGTTTCGCAAGTAACAAAATTTGCTCTAGAATCTCTATGGATTGAAATACCATGTAAAATGGGGAAGGCAATGTCAATGGGGGAGTACCATCGACTGCCTGGCCAGAATGAACAAATGGATGATGAAATGAAAGAAATCAGGGAAGCTAAAAAACATTGCAGCACAGTAATAATAATGGGTGATTTCAATTACCCCGGTATTGACTGGGTCAGTGTCATGGCAGGACATGCTAGGGAGATAAAGTTTCTAGATGAAATAAATGACTGCTTCTTGGAACAACTGGTTCATGAACTGACCAGGGAGGAAGCCATTTTGGACCTGGTCCTTAGTGGAACACCAGTTCTGGTGCAAGAGATAAGGGTATCGGGCCACACTTGGCAATAGTGATCATAGCATGATCGCTTCTGATTTAATTAATGGAGGAGGGATGGTAAGGAAATCCACAGTACTACCTTTTAATGTTCAAAAGGGAGACTATAATAAAATGAAGAAAATAGTTAAGAAAAAACTAAACGGAGTGGTTGCAAAGGTTAAAGACTTACATCAAGCTTGGGTGTTGTTTAAAAATACTATCTTCGAAGCCCAAACCAGCTGTACTCCGTGCTTTAAGAAAAGTGGAAGGAAGTCCAAAAAACTGCCAGCATGGTTTAAACATGAGATCACAGAGATTGTTGTTGCCAATAAAGCATCTTTCAGGAAATGGAAAAAAGAGCCAAATTACAAAAAATGGAAACAGCACAAGCACTGGCAAGTTAAATGCAACGCATTGATAAGGTAGGCAAAGAGAGAATTTGAGAAGAAGCTTGCTGTGGAAGCAAAAAAATGTAATAAAGACTTTTTCAAGTACATTCATAGCAAAGAATCTGTAAGAGCTGGACCACTAGATGATAGAGGAATAAAAGAGGCACTAAGAGGGGACAACGCCAAAGCGGACAGACTGAATGAATTCTTTGCTTCGGTGTTTACTGAGGAAGATGAAGGGATGTTAACCATGACTGAAGTGGTATTTAAAGGTGATACTGCGGAAGAATTGAAAGAAATACCGATACACCAGGAAGATGTATTACAACTATGTGATAAACTAAAGAGTAGCAAATCACCTGAACTGGATGGTATACATCCAAGGTTGTTGAAAAAACTGAAATATGAGATTGCAGACCTGCAATTAGTAATCTGTGAACTATCATTAAAATCATCTGCAAAACCTGAAGACTGGAGAATGGCCAATGTAATGCCAACTTTTAAAAAGGGTTCCAGGGGTGATCCGGGAAACTACAGACCGGTGAGCCTGACATCAGTACCAGGAAAAATGGTAGAAACCATCATAAAAAAAAAAGAACATGTAGATAGTCATGGCCTAATGGGAGACAGGCAACATTGCTTTAGATAAGGAAGATATTGTCTTACTAATCTGTTATGCTTTTTTGAAGGTGTAAATAAACAGGTAGATAAAGGTGGGTCGGTTGATATAGTGTATCTGGACTTTCAGAAAGCCTTTGACAAGGTCCCTCATCAGAAACGTTTGGCAAAGCTAAAAAGTCATGGGATAGGAGGCAGTGTACTATTGTGGATCAGGAACTGGTTAAAAGATAAAAAGCAGCGAGTAGGTCTAAATGGCCAATTTTCCCAATGGAAAAAGGTGAATAGTGGAGTACTCCAGGGATCTGTGCTGGGTCTGCTGCTTTTTAATATATTCATAAATGACCTGCAAATGGGAATAACGAGTGAGGTTATCAAATTTGCAGATGACATAAAACTATTTAAAGTTGTTAAAACCCATGAGGATCATGGAAAATTGCAAGAGGATCTTGATAAATTGGAAGACTGGGCATCCAAATGGCAGATGAAATTTAATGTGGACAAGTGCAAAGTTATGCACCTAGGAAAGAAAACCCCAAACTGTGGTTACATAATGTAAGTTTCCACATTAGGAACCACCGCCCAGGAAAAAGATTTAGGCGTCATTGTGGATAGCAAGTTAAAACCCTCCGCCCAGTGTGCAGCGGTGGCCAAGAGAGCAAATAGAACGCTAGGTATCATAAGAAAAGGAATGGAAAATAAAACAAAGGATATTATAATGCCTCTGTATCATTCCATGGTGCGACCGCACCATGAATATTGTTTGCAGTTCTGGTCGCCGTATCTTAAAAAGGACATAGCATTATTAGAAAAGGTACAGAGAACCATCAAAATGGTAAAGGGGATGGAAGGATACTCCTATAAAGAGAGGCTAAAAAGGTTAGGGCTCTTCGACCTGGAAAAGAGACGGCTGAGGGTAGATATGATGGAGGTCTATAAATTAATGAATGGAGTGGAACGGGTAAACGTAGATTAATTGTTTACTTCATCAGAATATAGAAAGACTAGGGGACATGCAATGAAGCTACAGGGTAAAAAGAGAAAATATTTTTTTCACTCTATGTGTAATCAAACTCTGGAATTTGTTACCGGAGAATGTAGTAAAAGCTGTTAGTGTAGCTGGGTTTAAAAAAAGTTTGGACAAGTTCCTGGAGGACCGGTCCATAAACCATTATTAAAAGGGACCCAGGATATCACTGCTTGACTCAATACAAGCATTGTGGAGTCTGTGTCCTTTGTGGAAACTGTAGGTACTGTGATGAGGAAGCTCCATTCTCTACCTTAAAAACACAGGATTCACTGCATTTTAGTCCTGAAACTGAAAAGCAGGCAGGCCATGTGAGCAGCTGTTGTCAGGGACGACAGAAACAAAGTCAGCCACGAGGTTTGAAAACACGCTCAGCTGAGAAACATTCCCCAATTCATAATAGCTTGCACCTGGAAAGGGGAAGAGCTTACAGCCATTATAAGAGCTGTGCAGGAAGCACAGAGTTAGAACTGACAGAACGAGGAGAATTAGCTGAACCAGCTGACCTAGAGGAAGAAGGAGGAGTTTCAGACTCTGACCCAGGACGTGAGTCAGAGGCAGAACCAGGAAGAGTTCACTACAGAAACTACCCAGAGTCCTACAGGAGGAAACAGCTAGTGAGGACAGAGAACAGGTGTGAATGTTCTGCTGATTGCAAACCCTTTGGAGCTCAGAGGCAACGTTCCAACCGGAGTGATTGGAAGCCTAAAGACAAACTGTATGTATCAGAAAGTTGTAGCCTGAAGAATGATTCTGGTGGGAAGCTAAAGTTTGTGGATAATAGAAATACCTACAGGGTTAATGCTGAGAAGCCTCGTGTAGGAAATCCTAGGTGGGGGCAGGGCTTTAACACCCAGCCGAGGGATTTAAGCACAGAGCTGAACAGAGAGCATTTAACACCTCCAGAGAGAGAAAGGTATTTCCCCGAGGATGTGTGCATGTCTGAAGATGATTTCCTAGAAGTTCCTAAGCCTCAAAGAAAACCCCGCAGGCTGAAACCTGGTGTTAGGAGGGGAGAAGAACATTATCTATCAAAGCCTGAAGATAGAACCAGTAAGCTCTCCAGGGGTAGAACCTCCTACAAGAAGTGGGATTATAAGAACCCTGAATGGTGGCTTCCCTCTCTCCCAGACACAAGAGAATACGATAGCTGTTATTCCAGCCATAGAGGGAGTGCTGCAGAGGGGCCCGGTGACGGCACGTTACAGGGGAACTTGCAAAGGTATTTTGATAAAGAGAATTCTGAATGCATACAAGAGCCTATGATTATTACATACTCAGTGAGTGTTCATTTAACGGTGACCCAATGGACTGCACATTGATTTTATCAGATAAAGTAACATCTCTGTGTTAGTCAAGGCTGTGCTTAGTGTATAAGGAAAACACTATAACGGAAGATTGCTGGTTTGCACATAGTGAAACTATGTGCTGAGTTTGAACGTTTAACTTTGACCATTTACTTTGAAGCAAGAAGAAATTGTTCTACTTTCCTTTATGTTTTGCCAGAAAGTATGGCTTATTTATTTTGAATATTGTGTTGTGTTATCTGAATAATCCGACCCCGGGAGGGGAAATAAATCCTTTTGCCTTCAACCACTCGTGTCGCGCAACTACTTCATTGCCACCAGACACAGACCTGCTAGCCAGGAGGCAGTCTGCCCACCTGGTGGTGACAGTACTTATGACCTAGATTGGCCACTGTTGGAAACAGGATACTGGGCTTGATGGACCTTGGTCTACTGTAAGTCAATATGGCATATCTTATGTTCTTATGTGGCATTAATTGCACACAGATGGACTTCAATCAACTAATTATGTGACTTCTGAGGTTAATTGCTTTGACCAGATTTTATTTATGGGTTTCATAGCAATAAAGATGAATACATATACACTCACAACTTTTCAGTTTTTACCCATTTGTTTATATATACAAGGTATTTTATTGTCATTTCACTTCACCAATTTTGACTATATTGTTAGGTCCATTACCTAACATCCAAATGAACCTCCATTTTCAGTCCAAGTTGGACAAAAACCAAGGGGATGAATACTTTCACAAGGCACTTAAAATGATTAATAGTAGTAGTAGTAGCAATAGTAAGGTTTTATTGAGGAGAAAATCATTTAACACTTAACATTATCTGAAAGGATACTGTGGTCTTAAGATCTAACAATCCTGATTTAGTTTATTTCCTCTCTCCCTTGGCTTGGGGTTTTTCTCTTGAGCAGGAGAAATGTGGTTAGTTTTGAGTCCGTAAAGTTTATCCTGGTTTGGGGCTAGTTACCTCAGGCTGAGGTAAACCCGCCATGACTGCAACTGTTTATTACACTATCTATGGTATATTAAAGTCTGAACTGATCACCCCAAAGTCTCAGGTTACATGTGGACACATAAAGATGACTTACTGTATAAGCTTATCCGTGTGCCCAGAATACAGTGGCCCATTCGATTCAAGTAGGATCACTGAAAATGCAGTCCTCAGTTTAAATAGATAAATTATTTATGTAAAGTAAGGGCTGCTATTTGTGTGGTCCCCTAAATAGATAAATGCATCTGGATATCATTAGTATCTACATTTTGGCCCTGCCATCAGAATGCTGTAGGGTACCTAGGAAGGGGAGTGAGTGGAGGTCATGAACCCTGAGTGGTGGCCCAAGGGATCATTCAAGGAGCACTGGGAGCCAAGAAAAACACAAGTAAGTGGGCGGCCTTTGAGACATTTGTGAGCTCAAGTCCTTTCCATGTCCCCACCCTGTTCTTCCTATCAGCAGCAGAAATCGGCAGAGTACCAGGTAGGTCAAACAGCTGATGCAAACTCTCTTCTGAATGGTGTGTGCAAGGAAGGCGTTGTCAATAAGCACCCGACCCACTGTACCACCAGCTGTGTTCTCCTACTGGGGGAGGGGGGTCTGGGATGTGTGCGCGGGAGGTATCAATGTAAACATCAGTCTCTGAATTCTGGAGACCCCTGACCCTTCCTTCTCTTAGAACAATTAAACACCATCCATAAAATCCTTCATATTCTCTACGCTCCCTGTCTTGAGGATCAGATCTCAAGGGCATCCACAACAAGACGCAGAAGATCAGCAAATCAAAATCTTCTCACCATCCCTCCTTTCAAGACTAAATGTGCACAGCAGACAAGCAAGAGAGCCTTCTTGCTATATGCTCCAACTATTTGGAACTCCCTATCTGAAGCTATCAGATCTGTTCAATCAAGACATGAAGAAACTATTAAAAACACACCTCTTCATAGAACACTTTGAGTCTAATGACATTACCTAACAGGCTTATTCCGTTCCAGACATAGATCCCCTCTGTACATCCGGTCTGAACAGGACATACAGAGGGGATTGCGACTCTGATCCCACGGGGCACATCTAGCCCTGCAGGATCAGAATCACGATCAGTCATGTACGTGCAGACTGGGACTGTGATTCAGTCCGGCCTGCACATACATGATCTGCTCGACTAACTCAGTCAGGGCTTTTAAATGGAGCCACGGTGCCATGGCACCGCGGTTCCAATTAAAAGCCGCAATGCTGGCTGCCGGACAAATGTGTTTATTGCCTGCAGCCCGACCCCCGATCTGGCCTAAGGCCAGGGTCGGGCTGAGGGGAATGTCCTCTGGCCCCTTCTGCCCCTTCCGCGCCCTAGCAGTACTAAATAAAAATGTCCAGGGAAGTTATTCCACTTTGGAGGGAGAATAACTTCCCAGCACATGTCACCAGTCCTGGACGTACAGGGCTGACATTAGCCCAGACTCCGCCCCCGAGCTGCCCCTTCCCTGCACAATCAGCAGGGAAGTTAGATGCGGCCGGAGAAGGCAAGAATAGCGTTGGGACATCCATCCCCACTATTTGTGGCACAGAATCGGGCCCTAAATGTATATACTATAATAACCACCCACCCACCGTTGTCTGAGTTATAACGCCCATATTTAATTCCAAGTTATTTATCCCTTGTTATTTGTAAAACAAATCTCTTGAGATTGTGTGCTGTTGTTCAATGTAAGGCGGTATATAAAAAACTGTTCAATAAATAAAATAAACAATAACTTTTGATTGGATGTCATGCATTTGATGTGTCTGAATCTTTAAACATGGGGCTTTTATGCGGCCAGCATTTGATTCTGCTTGTGCAACTTCGTTTGAATGTCGATCCTTCTCTGTGCTGCTTCATCATTATCAGGTTTTCTAATAAAAAGCGTGAAGTCTTCCACATCACTTAATCCATTTATGTATAGCATACTAATTTATTTGTCCATTACATTTCTGTTTCAAGTGAAAGATTCATTCTCTCTGAGACTTTTATGTATTCACTCAATAGCAATAAAACAGAAATGTGCTGGATTTCGCTTTTGGAACAAAAGGCAACATTTTGCTAATGCCTGACGCATATCCAGCTTCTTAATTGATCTCACCTGTCCTTGCGTCCTCCTGCCACATTGTTCTTCCCTCGTATCTCTGTCCACATTCACACCACATTACCTACATTAAAAAACCATACATACAATTTAACAATACGATTTCTAATGATTATGAAGATAATTTTATAAAAATATGCTGTGCACCAAAAAGGAAGCCAAGCTCAGGTCACAGAAAAGGAGGCAAATATTTGGAAAAAGGCTTGAGACCGCCCAAAGATACATGAGAATGTGGTGAACACACAAATGTACTGATGATTTTATTAACAAATTTGCTCAAATGTGTTTCCAGATTGGGAACATATCTCTGAATGCAGCTCTGTCAGCAAGTGGGGATTTTAAAAACTATAGAGACATACATGTGTGAACAGGGCTACTTTTACCTATGAGCAAAAGGGGCAGCTGCTCTGGGCCCCTGCACAACTGTGGCTCAGCTGCTCATCTGTAAGCATAGCCCCAGGTCACTGAATGTCTTTTGCATTGGGTTCAGTTCTCTTTTTTCTGCTCTCTCAGGTCGCTTGCAAGAGAAGCAGGAGGTGCTTTAGTGAACAGACTGGTGACTTCCTGTTTGCAGGCCAGTCTCGCAGTAAGAGCTCATACTGCAAGACTGGCCCGCAAGCAACATGTCTCCGGTCTATTCACTAAAGTGACGCCCACAGCTCTTGCAAGTGGCCTGAGGAAGCAGAAGAAAAGGAGAAATAAGCTGACTTTGCTGCTCTGGGGAATGAGGGTCTGCGAGCTCAGAACCCACTGGCTTCTATATGATACTTCTTCTGCCTTGGGAGAGGGGAGGGAAAGTGCGTGCAACAGTAGGAAGGAAAAAGAGGAAGCAGACTCTCTCCAGTGGTTGTCTTCCTCGGCAGGCTGTATTGCGATTGCCCAAAGAAGATCAGTTGAGGAAGGGAGTTTAGTGACAGCCTGGAAGGGGGAGGGGGGCAGCCAATTCTCCAAAGTTTGCCCAAGGCCCTGTAAAGGGTTGAAGCCCCCTGTGTGCATACAGCAAAATTAAAAAAAAATGTGTATATTCATTAGTAGGGTAAAAGAGAGCCTTCCTCTGAAAGGCAAACTTTGTTGCAAGGGAAGTGGATTTGCTAGTCCGAGGTGAGTATATCACACTATCAAACATACCTCCAAGCCCCAGTCCTGCATAATTCTGAGCAGGTGTAAATGCTGATGGGAGAACATGAGGAAGTAAACATCTATCACTGTTATAGAATAAGGAGAGTTCAACTAAGAACATAACATGACAACAAAACATATGCCATCCTGGGTCAGACCAAGGGTCCATCAAGCCCAGTATCCTATTTCCAACAGTGGCCATTCCAGGGCTCATGTACCTGTCGGGTTCCGAGAGGTTTACACATTCCATTCTGCTTGTCCAAGGTCTAAGCAATGAATTTCCCCAGCCCTCTTTAATAATGGTTTGTGGACTTTTCCTCCAGAATCTTGCCCAAACTTGTTTTGAGTCCAGCTACACTAACCGGCTTTAGCACATTTTCTGAAAACAAATTCCAGAGTTTGATTATGCGCCAAGTGAAAAAATATTTTCTCCGATTACATGTGCCACATTGTATCTTCTTTACCTGTTCTCTTGTCTTTCTACTTTTTGAAGTAAACTGCTGATCTATGTTGGCCCGTTCCACGCCGTTTATTATTGTATAGACCTTTTTATCATATATCCCCTCAGTCAACTCTTTTCCAAGTTGAAGAGCCCTAACCTTTTAAGCCTTTCCTTCCATCCCCTTTGCCATTTTGGTCAAATCACCAACTATAACGGCCATCCTAACCCTTCCCTCATGGGCATATGGCCCTGGAGAAACCTCCTCAGTGCGAGAGGGTTTTTATATCACTTGGAGGACAGGTCTTAGCTATAGGATCACTTCTTGCCACACCAAGGTGATGCTCTCCTTCCACGTGACCTCTCTCCTTCATGGAAGCATTAAAGCTGCCAGATTGGAGGTGGGACTTCTCTACCACATCCCTGTAGGTCTCATCTATATACCTCTCTGCCTCAGCTGCGCCAAGCCTGCTACTCTAGCCTCCAGAGATTGGACTTGTTCTCTGAGAGCAAAGAGCTTTTTGCACTTAGTGCACACAAAAGACCTCTCACCAAGTGGGAGAAAATCATACATGTAACAGTGCAAAAGACTAGATAGCCTCCACCTCTGCTGGACTGCTGTCTGCATCATAAAAGTTAAAGATTTCTTTTAGCTGTTTAAAGTTGTTCAGTTGTTTAAAGTTGCTAGGAGAATAGGGATACTTGAACCAATACAATTATACTTAATAAGTATAAAGGAATTTTAGTTTTCACCTCAAGGTGAACTGCAAGGACTTAATCTACTCCTAAAGCCTAGTAAATTGCTGAGTAAAATAATCAGTTAAACCTGAAAGTGAGTAAGATCACTCCCTTCCCCCTAACTAGTTTAAGGGGTTATAAGTAAAGGATTATGCCTGGGATGGGTGGGAGGGAAAGAAACACTAACTGAAAGTTGACTTGTAATAGTATGCCCTAATTGACTTCAATTTAAATGAAAGCTGTCTTTTTATAGTAAGCCTTAACTGACTTTAATTTAACTCAAGTTGGCTTGTTTTACTATGCCCTAACTGATCTAATAAAAATACAGAATTTTAAAATACACAGACTCTACTGGCTTTAACCCCAAAAATTCCCTTTTCTCCAAGATCTAGACAATTTCCCAGCAGGTAAATACTTAAAGTGCAGATTTCGTCCCAGCAGTAGCAGTCCCTCTTAGTAGTTCTTCAAAGGAAGACAGTTGCTACCATGCCTAATCATATCCAGACCAGGAGGTGCTATATTCAGTGGTGATCCTATCTGCAGACATCAGCTGACTATCCCTGAGTTTAACACATAAAGCAGTTAGCATAGACACATTTACAAAACATTTAGCGTCTGATATTCAGCAGCAATGGCTAGCACTGCTAAAGTTGCTAGCTGCCACTTCTGAACTTTATACTCAGTGCCTGCATAGTGATGAAGCTACCCGGTAGCAGGGATATTCAGCTGTTGCCAGTTAGCTTCTGTGGCGAAAGTTAGGCCAGACTGAATACAGTATCCTGGCCAAGGGGATTAATTCAGTAAAACCCTTTAAATATTGGATCCTTAGTTCTTGGAAGAAAAGTCCATAAATTATTATTAAGATAGGCTTGGGAAAAGCTGCTGCTTCTCCCTGGGGATAAGTAGCATAGAATCTTGCTAGTTTTTGGGATACTGACAGGTACTTGCAACCTGAACTGGCCACTATTGGAAACAGGATACTGGGCTTGATGGAAATCTGGTCTGACCCACTATAGCAGTGGAGGAGTAGCCTAGTGGTTAGAGCACTGGTTTGGTAACCAAGCAACCAGGGTTCGATTCCCACTAGCACTCCTTGTGGCCTTGGGCAAGTCACTTAACCCTCCATTGCCTCAGAAGAAAGGCCTGGCAATCTACTTCCAGTGACACTGCCAAGAAAACCCAGGAGCTTCTGGGTCGCCAGGAGTCAGGACTTTATTTATTTATTTATTTAACTGTATTTATATCCCGCTTTTCACCGGGTCAAAGCGGCGTAACAAGGGGGGGTTAATCAGTCATAGGGATAGGGTCCCATCACCAGGAGGGCAACATTGATGATTTTGACAGGGGGTAGACATAGACAAAGACAAGGTAACACAGTTTTTGATCAAGGGTTCTTGAGGTGGTCTAGAGGTTGGTGTAGTTATTTGTGGGACTTACTCAAAGGCACACATTGCATTTTGCCACTATAGCAAAACGTATGTTCTTATAATTTGGGGAAAGCCACTATTTATCCCTCAAAGTGAGGAATCTAGAATGGAAGCAGGGCTGGCTCCAAAGTTGGTGCAAAGTAGAGAGTGTCCTAAGCAAACTTTCAGTCCCTCACCCTAAGAAATTGATAATTAAACTCAAGAGTCATGATCATCTGAACACCACCCTATCTACAACAATCCAGTAAATTTGCATAATTTGACAGCATATTTTTAAATATACAAACTTTGTTTTGTAAAAGAACATAAGATATGCCATACTGGGTCAGACCAAGGTTCATCAAGCCCAGTATCCTGTTTCCAACAGTAACATTGTATATGACGGCAGATAAAGACCAGTATGGTCCATCTAGTCTGCCCAGCACGGTGGCTAGAGTAAGTGCACATTCCGTTCCATGCAGGTCACCCCTTCCATGCCTTTGTTTAGGGGTATACCCACTGTTCCGTGCAGGTCACCCTATTTGTTGGATATAAGAGATAGTTAAGCTTATTTTGATTTTATCCTGTTACTATAAAGGGATCCACTGTATCTATCCCATGCCATTTTGAATTCTTTCACTGTATTTGTTCCCAAGCACCCACCACCCTTTTGCTGAAAAAGTATTTCCTGATGTTGCCTTTGAATTTACCCCCTTTCAGCTTCATGTTATGCCCTCTAGTTTTGCAGCTTCCCCGTCTTTGAAAAAGTTTGTTCATTAATACTCTTTATATATTTAAAGGTCTGTATCATATCTCCTCTGTCCCTCTTCTCCTCTAGAGTGTACATATTTAGGTCTTCAAGTCTCTTCTCATAAGTCTTCTGACGCAGGCTCCAAATCATTTAGGTTGCCTTCCTCTGAATAGTTTCCAGCCTTTTATATACTTTATGAGATATGGTCTCCAAAACTGAACACAATATTCCAAGTGAGACCTCACTAGAGACTTGTACAGTGGCATTAGTACCTCCTCCTTTCTGCCAATCCAGGTCACAAGTACCTAACAGGTTTCCAAAAAGACACACAGGTTCCACAATGCTTGTATTGGAGCAAGCAATGGATTTCCAAGGTCCTCCTTAATAATGGTTGATGAACCTTTCCTCCAAGAACTTGTCAAAACCTTTTTTAAACCCAGCTACACTAACAGATTTTACTACAACATCCAGTAACAAATTCCAGAATTAGATTATACGTTGAGTGAAAAAATATTTTCTCTTATTAGTCTTAAGCGGGTTACACTGTAGCTTCATTACATGTCAACTAGTCTTTCTATGTTTTGATGGCATAAACAATCAATCTACCTTTAACCATTTCACTACATTCATTAATTTATAGACCTCTATCATATCTCCTATTTCAGGTTGAACATCCCTAACCTTTTAAGCCTCTCCTCATAGGAGTATCCTTCCATCTCCTTTACCATTTTGGTGGCTCTTCTCTAAACCTTTTCTAAATCCACTAGATCATTTTTAAGATACGGTGACCAGAATTGTACACAATATTCAAGATGCAGTCACACCATGGACTGATATAGAGGCATTATAATATCCTTTGTTTTATTTTCCATTCCTTTCCTTATGATACCTAGCATACTATTTGTCTTCTTGGCCGCTGCTGCACACTGGGCAGAGGCTTTCAATGTGTTATCCATGATGATGCCTAAATCTTTTTCCTGGGTGGTGTTTCCTAATGTGGAACCTTTTATCATGTAACCATAGTTTGGGTTGTTGTTTCCTAGGTGCATAACTTTGCGTTTGTCAACATTATATTTTAACTGCCATTTGAACGTCCAGTCTTCCAACTTATCAAGGTTCTCTTGCAATTTTTCACAATCTTCTTGGGTTTTAACAACTTTGAATAATTTTTTGTCATCTTCAAATTTGATTGCCTCAATCTTATTCCCGTTTCCAGGTCTTTAGGAAAATGTTAGAAAGTAGCAGACCCAGCACAGATCGCAAGGGCACTCCACTATTCACCTTTCTTCATTGGGAAAATTGGCCATTTAGCTCTACCCCCTTTAATCAATTGCTGATCCACAGTAGTATGCTGCATCATATCCCATGACTTTATCCTATCCCATGACTTTTTAATTTTGCCAAGAGTCTCTCATGAGGGACCTTGTCAAAGGCTTTCTGAAAATCCAGATACACTAAATTGACTGGCTCACTTTTGTCTACCTGTTTATTCACACCTTTAGAAAAATATAACAGATTAGTAAGACCAAACTTCCTTAATTAAAGCCATGTTGGCTTTCTCACATTAAACCATGACTATCTACATGTTCAGTAATTTTGTTCTTTATAAGGATTTTTACCATTTTGCCCACTACTGACATCAGGCTCGGCTCACTAGTCTGTAGTTTCCCATATCATCCCTGGACCTTTTTAAAATGTGGCCATTCACCAATCTTCAGGTATTACAGATGATTTTAAAGATAGCTCACAGATTACTAATATTACTAATATTGCTGCCTGGATGTCCCACCGCCGCTTAAAACTGAACATGGCCAAAACTGAGCTTCTTATCTTTCCCCCGAATGCTTCCCCTCCTCTTTCCCCTTTCTCTCTCTCTGTTGATAACTGTACTCCTCCCTGTTTCTTCAGCACATAACCTTGGTGTTATCTTCGATTCCTCTCTCTCTTTCTCTTCACATATCCAGCTCATTGCTAAAACTTGTCGTTTCTTTCTATACAATATTTCCAATATTCGTCCCGTTCTCTGTTGACACCACTAAATTGATTGTCCACTCCTTAATCACCTCCTGTCTTGATTATTGTAATGTGCTCCTTGCCGCCCTCCCTGCAAGCCATCTCTTTCCTCTTCAGTCAATTCAACACTCTGCTGCTCGACTCATTTTCCACCAGTCTCGTTTTTCCCACATCACTCCTCTCTTCATGTTGCTTCATTGGCTTCCCATCCGTCTCCGTATCCAATTTAAACTTCTCCTCCTGACCTATAAATGTATTCACTCTTCTGCCCCCCAGTACCTTTCATCTCTCATCTCTCCTTACACCCCCTCTCGGTTGCTTCGCTCTTCTAACAGTCTTTGTTTATCTGTGCCCTTTACTCATACTGCCAATTCCAGACTTTGCTCCTTCCAACTGGCAGCACACTTTGCTTGGAATAGTCTTCCTATCTCTGTGCGCCAGGCCATTTTCAAGTCCAGACTAAAATCCCACCTCTTCACTATTGCTTTCCATTCCTGTCTTACCCTATCTTGATCTCTCTATCAACATTTGCTTACTTTGTCCTGTAAATTTTTATCATTAGTATGTAACTTATTTTGTTTTCTGTCTTATTAGATTGTGAGCTCTGATGAGCAGGGATTGTCTCTCTTCTATGTTTGTACAGCACTTCGTATGTTGCGACACTTTATAAGTCTTTAATAATAATAAAAATAATAATAATAATAATAATAATAGTAGGTCTGCAATCTAATAATCTAAATAAATTTCGGTTCTTTTAATACCATCGGATGTATATCATCCCATCCAGGTGATTTGCTGCTCTTTAGTTTATCAAATAGTTGCAATACATCTTCTGGGTTTATCAAATTTTCTTTCAAGTCTTTTAATTCATCACCTTTAAATACCATTTCAGTCATGGGTAACTTTCTTACATCTTCTTCTGTAAAGACCGAAGCAAAGAATTCATTCTGTTTCTCCGCTATGGTCTTTTCATCTCTTAGTGCTCCTTTTACCCATCCAACATATAATACAGGCATGTAAAACTTCGAACAGGTCATGATCTACTTTTTCCGGCCAAAAGTGCCAGTGATCTACCACCATGAAAATTAAGTTTCAAATTAGTTTCAAATTAAATTTTAATCTAATAAAGTTGGAGGATTCCCTCCCCCCGCCCCCATTTTTAATGAATCTTCTGTCATTTACTTGGATGTGATCAGCTGTTAAGCAAATTAAGCAAAAACAAAACAGAGAGACGAAGATCCAGTAAGAACTGCGAGGGGAAATGGAAAGTACATATTTTAAGTTTTATTGAGTAATAACTTTCTTTAACTGTCTTAATAACGTTCTTTAACTTTTATTGAGTAATTTGTGTTAAATTTAGGTCGAGTATTGATCCAGGCTGATCTTGCACAATCTTTAATATTTCGCTCTTGCTCATTAGTGAGACGTCTGAGCCTGCATTTCATCCACCAGCATTTTGAAGTTGGGTGAATATTGCGTGAGGGCCAGTCTCAGGGAATCCTGGAGATGTTCATCTGTCATGTTGGAACATTGTGTACTCTTTGTCATTGTCAGATGGGAAAATGCAGATTCACACAAATAAGTTGAACCGAAACAGGAGTGTACAGCTTCACTGCATCTTCTCAAGTTGGCAAATTTGTCTCTAGGCACTAGCTTCCAAAATGATTCTTGCTCAGCACGGGTCTTGAGAAAAATGTCATTTTCAAGTGTTACTATTTCGTTTTCAAAAGATGGCTTGTTCAATTAGTAATTTTTACTGATAGCAGCTGCAGTTTCTTTAATGTCCACATCTACTTTGAATGGGTATGACAAGTACTCCACAACTGTTTCAATTTTTTGGAAGTCACAGAATCTATTTTCAAATTCCTGGATAACAGAACAGATTTCTGTAACATACTTCTCGTTCTGAAAAACAAAATGTGGATATTGTCCCAGATGGTCCTGCATATTAGGAAAATGATCAAAAGTGTTGTTTGCAAGGTCAGTCATCATTAGCTCAAATTTGCTCTTGTAGGATGAAACTGTACTCATCACCTCGCCAATGCATTTGTTTTTACCTTCTAGTTCAAGGTTCATATCACTTAGTTCACCTGTAAAGTCAGCGAGAAATGCCAGATCATAAAACCACTCTTCATCTTCCAACTCTGCTTGGTCATCTCCCCTCTCCTTCAAAAAACATATTTCATTCAGCAAATCTCAAAATCTTTGCAGCAATTTGTGCCTACTTAGCCACCTTACATCTGTGTGCAAAATGATTTCCGCTGCCCCTTCATCAAGAGTAAGATTGAAAAGACATCTTTGAAGTGATCTTCCACGAACTGAATTTACAGTTTTGAAAGTGATGTCCATGACAGTCTTTGTATTGAGTGTCTTGCTTGCCAAAACTTGCTGGTGAATGATGCAGTGGTAAGAAAGGAAATCTGAGAAGTCGTCATGCTGTCTACAGAGGTCTATGAAACCGTTAACCTCACCTGTCATTGCTCTTGCTCCATCAGTAGTGATGGAAACAAGTCTATGCAATGGAAGATTACACTTTGTCACAAAAGAATGGAAAGAACTGAATATTTCTTGACTGGTAGTTCTCCCTTTTAAAGAAATCATTCAATTAGTTCTTCTTTAACACTGAAGTCTTCAAAAATCATCCAGATAAAGACTAGTAACTGGGCTATCTCTTATGTCTATAGATTCATCCAGTTGGAGTGAGAAAGCAACACAATTTGAAACATCCTCCAACAATTGTTCAGTTGTGTCTCCACACATCTTTTCTATTCACCGCATGACGGTGTTTCTTGACAATTGTACATCTTGAATAGCAGCTATGATCTCTTTCTTATTTTTAAATCCTTCAAAAAGATTGTCAGCTGCTTCAAGAAAACATTTTTTTTTCTTTTCATGATCAACTTGTTGTTGTCTTGTAATTGTCAAAGTTGCATAAATATGCAATTATAAACAAAAAAAGAAGGTGCAATGTATCCCTTACCTTGTCACTAGCAGAATAGCAAGTATGTGAAGCTATACTAAATAAAGGTGTGTGCATATGTCTGCACCCTCAAAGCTCATGAGGTTCTTGTGGCAAGGTTGATGCAATGACAGGTGCAAGTCTATTGGTGTATGTTTCATTCAGTCTACCATATCTACCTTCTTGGATTCTCAGCCAGTCATCACAATCCACATGTTACAACTCCTGCAAGTGAAATGGCTTGCATTGGGCCACATCAGGCTGTAACCCATGCCAGTGTGAATCAGTTGGAGTGATTTCAAGGCATGGATGAGGCCATTGCAATATATGCACATGTTTTCAGTGGATGTATTTTTTTAAAAGTCTTTATTTAACTTTTTACAGAACAAACATCTAAACATCCGCTACACAGCACAAAAAGCCACCCATACATGTAACAGCTAAAGCCACCCTCCCTCCCCCCCAAACCCTCCCCCCACCCCGGCTCTCTGGGAAAAGAACGAGGACCTAAATGCAATATAAAAGGAAGCAAGGGGCACCCACCCCAACCATCCAGGAAGCTACACCTCAGGCAGGACAGCCTATCCAGACCTTAAGGCTCTGGGCGCAGGACCTCTGGGTGATGCCCCTGCGCAGTCTGAGAGCGGGCTACGAAAAGGTCTAATAGTGACCATCTGCGGACGTTCAGGTCCTCCCTGTCTGGGTGGTGGAGTTTGCAGTAGGTTTTTTCCAGCTTAGAATAATGACAGACCAAATTCCACCAACCGTCCAAGCTTAGGCTCTGAAAGTTCTTCCACTTCCACAGGATCATCTTAATGGCAATGGCCGACATAAAGTTAAATAAGAAATTTTGGTCGTGGCTCCCCCCAGGAAATACACTTGAGGACCGCAGAAAGATCCTGTTCCACTCCAACTCCGCCGAGAAGTGCAGGATCGACTGCATCCTAGCCCACACCTGCTTCCAGAACCTCTGAACCAGGGGGCAGTCAAACAACATGTGCATATATGTGCCTTTATCCCGTGAGCAAGACCAGCATAAGCCAGAATTGCCAGAGTCCCATTTAGCCAGCTTCGAAGGGGTTATGAAAGCCCGGTGCATGAAAAAATATAGTGATTGGGTGATCGCAGCTGACCTAGAGGCTTTAGACACCGGGCCCCAGAGAATTTTCCACACTGAGGATGGGATTACCTGAGAGATGTCAGATTCCCAGACCCGGGCCAGCCCGACAGGAACCATGGAGGTACGCTCCCTCCATAAGGCATAAATCTTAGAGGTAGCCCCCTGCTGGCAAATGATGGCTCTCAACCAATGAAGCAAAGCGCCCCCCCTATCAAGCACAGACGCCCTTAAAGGTATGTTAGATGCTGCAATGCAATGTTTAAGCTGGACCCATTTAAAAAAGGAGGAGTCAGGTAGGGAGAACGCCCCCTGCAGTGCCGCAAAATCTTTCCATCCATTGACATCTACCAACTGCCCGAGTGACCAAATTCCCCGTTCTTGCCACTTCCTCCAAGCGAACATATGCCCTCGAATCCTAAATCGTGGGTTCCACCACAACGGAGTCTGCCCTGAGGGCAGGTCTTCCTGGTCCACGAGCCGCGCCAGCTCTAGGAAGGCTCCCTGCGTGGATCTAATAACCCGCCCCACCAGGGACCATTCGGGATGCCGCGAGCCCAACATGTACAGCAGGGGACAAAGGGCAACCGCACAAGCCTCAACCTCTAACCAAGTCGGTCTCTGCCCAGGCTCGTCTGCAGTCAGCCACAAAGATCCCTGTTTAATCAGGAGGGCTTGGTGGTACCAATAAAAGTCAGGAAAATGTCCTTATCCCTAGCAGCTTTCAACTTTTTTGTAGCGATGCGAGGTTGCTTACCATTCCATAAGAAAGTAATGAGACTATTCTCTATCTTTTTATACCATTTCGCCAGAATAGAAAAAGGGAGCATGCCAAGCACATAATTAATCTTTGGAGTGAGAGACATTTTGATGACCTCTAAACGGCCCCACCAGGAGAGATGGAGGGGAGACCAGGCTAAAGCTTTCTGCCGAATAAAGAGGAGAAGCTCCTCCAGGTTCTTCTGGATCATGACATCTGCCGACGCGTTGTACCATGTCCCTAGGTACTTGATACTGCCCGCCTCCCATTTAAAGGGAAAATCCGGCATCCCCGCCGAGTTTGCAAAACAATTAAGGGGGAATGCCACCGATTTGGACCAGTTGATCTTATAGCCCGAGACACTGGAATACTCCCCGAACAGGGCCAAGATAGACGGGACTTCCTCAGGTTGCGTAAAGAGAAGCAGATTGTCCGCGTAAGCAGACAGCTTTACTTGCAGGGTCCCGAACTGAACCCCCTTGAGATCCGGCTGACCTCTGATTGCAATGGCCAAAGGCTCCAAAGCTAGATTAAATAGCAAAGGGGAGAGGGGGCACCCCTGCCTGGTTCCTCTATGGAGGGAGAAGGGATGTGAAAGGATGCCATTAACACAAATACTAGCGGTAGCACAGGAATATAGCGCCCTGACCTTATTTATAAACCCTTCACCTAAGCCAAACCAATGCAGAATAAAAAACATAAACGGCCATTCCAGCCTGTCGAACGCCTTTTCCGCATCTAATGAGAGAGCAACATACGGGCGGGTGTCCGACGAGACCCTCTCAAGCAGATTACAGAAAAGGCGGGTGTTGTCTGCGGTAGACCTCCCGGGTACGAACCTCCCGGGTACGAACCAGTTCACTGACAACCATAGCAAGCCTGCACGCTAAAATACTCGCATAGATCTTATAGTCGGCATTCAGAAGAGAAATGGGCCGATAGTTCGCTACATACTTAGGGTCTCTGCCCAGTTTTTCCAACACCACGATAGTGGCCTCGGAGAACCTACCGGTGTGACTATGCTCCCTTTCAAGCTCTCCATAATACTCCAACAAGAACGGGGCTAACTCTTTACTAAAACTTTATAAAATTCAGCGGGGAGACCATCAGGGCCGGCCGCCTTCCCCGAGGGCATTGCCTGTATTGCCGAGAGGAGCTCGTCGCACAGGAAAGGCTTGCCAAGATCAAGAGCTTGGCACTCCTCCAAGACAGGGCGCTCCAGTCCATCGACAAAGCTAGCAAATGCGCTGATGTCTGCCCTCGACTCTGAAGCATATAGCAAGCTATAAAATTTAGAGAATTCTTCCACTATCTGCTCATCTTTGGTCAGGCTCTCTTGACAACTAGATAAGATGGAGGCTATTCTGGGTTTATTCTGCTTCCCTCGCACTGTGTGGGCTAAGAGCCTGCCGGCTTTGTTCCTCTCCACATGGAACCGGGCAGTCTGTTTTAACATGATCTGCTCAACCTCGGAACTCAGGATTTCATTATACTGGAATCTAAGCCTTTGCAACCGTAGCAAGATTCCCGGGTTAGGCTGGGCTGCCCACAGTCTTTCTCCAGCTCGGATTTGCGCGTCCAATGTAAATAATTGAGCCTTCCGCCTATTTGCCTCCTTGATTTTAAAACTGGTGATCACCGCGCGCATTGAGGCCTTAAAGGCCTCCCACCAGGCCCAACTAGCAGTATCTCCCTTTTTGTTCCAGTTAAAGAAGGAGGCAATGGCGGCCCGTACATCCTCCTGAAAGGCAGGGTCCGCTAGCCACGATCGATTGAAGGACCATGTCTGACCAGGTCTCTCCACTTCCTCCAATACAACAACCACCGTTATAGCTGCGTGATCCGACACTGACCTACTTAGAATCGAGGCTTCATGACAACCGGGGACCAGGGGCTTAGAGAGCAAGAAAAAATCTATACGGGACAGAGAATTATGCACGGGGGGAAAAAAAAGAGAAATCCTTTTCTTTTGGGTGAAGTAATCGCCAGATATCAACTAACTCACAAGAGTCTAAAAGGGAGGAAAGCGCGAGGTTCGCACGAGAGGGACGCTCAACCCTACTGGGACTCCTGTCCAGCAAGGAGTCTCTGACCAAGTTAAAGTCACCTCCAGCGATTATCATGGCCCCAGAATCCTCCTGGATAACCCCATTGAGGTTGCAAAAGAAAGTGGGGTCGTCAACATTGGGTCCATATATATTTACAATAGACAGCAGCTCCCTCCCCAACCTTACTAAAGATTTAGACCATCTCCCGGCCTCATCATGACTAGAGCTGACTAACTGACACCCCAGAGCAACCTTTGTCAATGTGACGACACCATTTTTCTTATGCACGGCGGGGGAACAGCCCGCCAGTTTAAAATGCTTATCTTCCAATTTGCTCGCCTCAGATGCTGATAAGTGTGTTTCTTGGAGCAAAATAATGTCAGCTAACTGGCGCTTGCAGTACACCAGGATTTTCTTCCTTTTGACCGGTGACCTGAGCCCCTTCACATTTAAAGACAGGATCCTCAACCCATTAGCCATCCTGCCCATACAACATCCTCTGGCATGCAGTCAGCAGTGGGCACATCCCAGCCTCCTATATCCCAAAAGTTCCCAGAGAGCCAAACCCCCCCCCCCCAAACAAAAGAAAATACAAAGTAGGGCAGCATGGGGCAGCCCCTTATATATAACACAAGCTGCTCTATTCCCAACCAATCGTTTTTGTTTTTGTTTATGTGTTTAGTGTATTTTTAATCTGGTTTTACATTAGATTTTATGGTGCTAGTTACATTCATGTATGTACTTGTTTTATTTGTTATGGTTTATATTATTTTATTTAGCCTGCCCCTGAAGAAGGCAACGAAACACGGCCTGTGTTGGGCGATAGGCTTTTATCCAATAAAGAGTTTCTTCCTACTGCTGTCCATGTTTTTGACTGGTAGTTGTGAGCACGTGGATCCGTGCGTTTGGTTGGTACCTACCAATACCATCAATGTACAGACACCGCAGCGTCCGCCCGCTGCAGGCCGCGTACACCAGACCATTAACCACTGGACCCCCGGAGGACTCAACTTTGCTGCATCAGGAGCTCTTCTTGATCTTCAATGAATTGACGCAGCGATTCAGGATCTTCAAAAGACTTGGTACTGTTGTTCAATGTCACTTTGAATCGCGCTGGGCTAAACAGTCTGAATCTTGCTTGCAGGTTCCGAAGTCTAGGCCGCAGCTCCAGGAACTGCCTCCGTTTCTCCACCGTTCGCTTGCAGTAGTCCGCATAAAAGGAGATTTTGCGCCCCTCGTATTGGAGCAGTTGACAAGCTTTAGCCGCGGCAAATATCTGCAGGACTTGCTGATGTCTCAGCAGGCACATAATGAAAGGGCGAGGGCGCGTGCTGTGGACGTTAGGGCCCGACGGGAACGCCGGGATCCGGTGCGCCCGTTCAATTTCCAACAGGGGAATGAAGTTGATTTTTAATACCTTGGGCAGAAATTCCTCCATAAATCGAATGGGGTCACCGCCTTCGGCCCCTTCCCCGAGGCCTACGATGCGAATGTTGTTTCGCCGGGCCCTATTGCCCATATCTTCCACGCTCCGCTCAAGCCAGTCTACCTTGCGCGTGATGGAAACAACATGCTTGATTTGGTCCTTGTGCCCCGCTGCCATTGCTTCCACTTTCTCAACTCTGACAGAAAGTGACTGGAGTTGCGTGCCTAGGTCCTTGATGTCATCCTGTAATGCAGATAATGTCTCGCCGTTTGAATCGACACGGTTTCATATAGCTCTCACTTCTAGCAGAAGCTGCAGGAGGTCATCTGCTGATTCTTGATGGGGCGCTGGCTTGTGCGGCGACAGCGGGTCGGTCTTAGATCTTTTAGACCCTGCCGCCGCCGATGGAGGAGGAAATTCCAGTCGAGTTTGCTTGCCCCCCAACATTCTCCAACACTGCCCTTGTGAATCCGCCAGCCGGGGAAATGTTACGCTCGGGTGGCTCGCAGGATTATAGCTCTGGGCCCAGGAGAAGAGGTCTTACACCTCCATGCCGGTTTTGCCCTGGCTCCGCCTCCAGAAAACAATCTTTTACAAATTCCTCTTCAGTGAAAGGTTTGCATTTCTTTGCGATCAGGTTGCTGACCTTGAAGGATGCTATGGTTGCATTGACTGAATGTGACTTTGGCTTCGCCATCAACTGTTGCTGAGTAGCCAATTTTGATTTAAGTTATTTGAGCTTCAGTTTAGGAATTTCACTTTTAGGTGGAAAATCAGCATCAAACTTATTGCTAGACAGAGCCTTATAATGATCTTCCAGATTATCCTTTTTGGGCAAGGATACTGGGGCGTTACAAATTAGACAACACCACTTGTCTTTCACCATGATGAAGAAGTAGTCCATTTCCCATTCATCATAAAATTGGTAGGTTTTGCTCTTCTTTGGAACACTCATCTTCATTATACTGGGGTGGCTGGATGTAAGAAGGCCAAATCTGCTAAGTTAGTATAAACACTGGCTGATTCTGGTCCAAAACTGTCACTGTCCCAAAGTATTAAAGATCAACGGAAATGAAGACCTCTGGATGATGTGCAATACAAGGACTGGAGATGCGAAAACCACACATGCAGTTCTAAAAGTAAACATAAGAATTCATCATACTGGCACCAATCATCAAATACCACCAAACAATCATCAAAAAACCTCAAACACCTGTCCAGCAAACCAGATAAAATCAAATACCACCAAACAAGTTCAAATACCACCACACGGGATTTAATAAATTCTGCACACAGTGTAGAATCAACACAAAGGCAAGGCAAAATAAAATTGCAGTGTAGAATCAACGCAAAGGCTAGGCAAAATAAAATTGCAGAGGCAAGCAAAAGTCACAGTGGTTTGAACCAATTCGAAGGCAAGGCATAGGCAAGTTAGAACAAAATTGGAAAAGCCCGCCAAAATCATCAAATTCTTGACACTTTGTTGTGTCTGCCCGAAAACATTTTATGAAAGCTAACTATAAAGCGTCCAACGACCAGCACACGACACAACTAATACGGTAAGTGTGTTCAGGTAAAGTCCAGGCGAATGGATATCACCCGGTATATAACACACTTGTAAGGGGTGTTGGGATGGGGGCAGGAATGGGTGATTCTGAGAGGCAGGAGACCAGGTATGATGCCAGGCTTGTGGCGTCTCATCACGGGGTGCGGGCGGCGGCCCCCTGGGGTACCCACAAACTATTGGCATGAAAACAACAAGCGCCCCAATACACCCGCAGGCAAAATTCCTGCAAGTAGGGAAAAAAGACAGGCAAAGGATCAGCAGCGGCGGCAAGCCCTCGGCATAATGATCTGCCGGCACGAGCTCTCTCCTAGCGATGAGGTGAGCTGCTGGAGAGATGGAGCCAAGTGGGGCTGGCGATCTACCTCTGACCCCTCCGCAATCTACAGGTAGATCATGATCTACCTGTTGGACATGCCTGATATAGTTCAACTGACTTACTCACACGTTTTTTTGCTACGAATGTACTTGAAAAAGTTTTTATTATGTGTTTTGCTTCCGTGGCAAGCTTTTTTTCAAATTCTGTCTTTGCCTGCCTTATCACTGCCTTGCATCTAATTTGCCAGTTCTTATGTTATTTCCTGAGTTTGTCATTTGGCTCAATTTTCCATTTCCTGAAAGAAGCTTTTTTGGCTACAGCAGCCTCTCTGACCTTACCTTTAAACCATGCTGGCAGTTTTTTGGACTTCTTTCCACTACACCTGCTCTGGGTTTCCAAGATAGTAGTTTTAAACAACGCTCATGCTTGAGGTAAATCTTTAACCTTTGCAGCTGCTCCTTTTAGTATTTTTATTAACTATTTCCTCATTTTATCACAGTCTCCCTTTTGAAAGTTAAAAAGCAGTACTGTGGCTTTCCATGCTGTCATTCCTCCATTTATTAAATCAAACCTGATCATGCTGTGATCATTATTGCCAAGTGGCCCCAACACCCTGTTCTCTTGCACCACATCTTTTGTTCCACTAAGGACTAGGTCCAATATGGCTTCTCCTCTTGTCAGTTTATGAACCAGCTGCTCCAAGAAGCATTTATTTAATCTAGAAATTTTATTTCCCTAGTATGTCCTGCTGTGACACTGACCAATTGATAACAGGGTAATTGAAATCACCCATTACTGTGTTGTAACTTTTGTTAGCGTCCTTGATTTATTTGAACATTTTATCATCCATTTGTTCATTCTTGCCAGGCAGTCGATAGTACACCCCCACTGCCATCACCTTTCCCTTTTTAAATGGAATTTCAATCTATAGAGATTCTACAGTGTATTTTGTTAACTGCAAAACATTAATCCTGTGTGACTGAGTGTCCTTTCAAACACAGAGTGCAAACCCTCTACCAATTTGATCTATTCTATCATTGCAATAAAATTTGTACCCAGGTATCATAGTGTCCCATTGGTTGTCCTCCTTCCAGCAGATCTCTGAGATATCAATCATATTTAATCTCTCATTTAGTGCTATATATTCTCTCACATCTTATTTTTTAGACTTCTAGCATTTGCATATACGAATTTTAGAAGTTGTATTTTATTTATATTAATCTGGTTATCAGTAGACAGGGGTAATTTGGAATCTTTAAGCTCTGTCTGCTCTGTACTTAAGGGCATTTGGGTTACTTTTGTCTTTATTGGAACCTCTCTATCAACATGCCCTAACTTCAGTCTTTTACTAGTATCTTTCAGGGATACATCCTTCCGAACCATGTGCTCTTTGGCGACTGTCAGCTTTCCCCTGTTATCTAGTTTAAAAGCTGCTCTATCACCTTTTTAAAGGTTAATGACAGCAGCCTCTTTGCATCCTGGTTAAGGTGGAGCCCATCCCTTTGGAAAAGCCCCTCCTGCCCTAGAATGTTGCCCAGTTCCTATCAAATCCAAAATCCTCTTCCTTGCACCATTGTCTCATCCACACATTGAGACTCCGGAGCTCTGCCTGCCTTTTAGGACCTGTGTGTGGAATACGAAGAATTTCTGAGAATGCTACCCTGGAAGTTGTAGATTTCAACTTCCTACCTAAAAGCCTAAATTTGGCCTCCAGAACCTCCCTCACACATTTCCCTATGTCATTGGTACCAACATGTACCAAGACAGCAGGATCCTCCCCAGCGCTATCTAAAACCTTGTCCAGGTGGCAAGTAAGGTCTGCTATCTTCACACCAGGCAGGCATGTTACCAGGTGATCCTCACGTCCATCTGTCACTCAGCTATCTACATGCCTAATGATCAAATCCCTAACTATAATGGCTGTCTTAACCCTTCCCTTATAGGCAATATGCCCTGGAGAAACCTATATATATGTATGTATGTTTGTTTAGAGAAAAAAGCAGAGCAACAGGTATCTGCAGCACAGTAACTGAGGTACAAAGGACCTGGTACACCGCTGGCAGTCAACAGAACTTTATTAGAACCCCGTCACGTTTCAGCTGTCCAGGCCTTCTTCAGGGGGATCAAACCACTAAAAACAAAGAGAACATAAACACATAAATAAATAAATGAACATGCATAAAATCAGTATGTAAAAACATCAAAACCAAGACAGATATAAGTGCATGCATGAATGAATAAAAATATATCAGTCAAAATGAACAAACACATAATTAAAAACATATGTGTGAAACCATAAAATAATATAATTACAAGGGATGATCCGACATATATTGCTTAACATAAAAAGGAAGGAGAACATCCTCAATTGACGCACACATAAAAATCCTAATGAAATTACATAAAAAGCTAATTCATAAACAAATAAAGTACAGTTACTTACCTGTAACACGTGATCTCTGGGAACAGCAGGAATAAGTCTTCACATATGGGTATCGTTGGTACCGACGGAGCCTGCGCAGGAACGCTCCCCAGCGTCCAGTAAGAAAGCTTTTGGGAGCATCCCACAGCGCCTGCGCGCTGCCTTCCCGCCTTTCCCAACAGCCTCTCTCCAGTTGGAGTTTTAAAGCTGAGACAAAGAGAGAGAGAGAGAGAGAGGAAAGGAAAGATAGATAGAGAGATACAACTCCTAGAGGAGGTGGGTGGGTTGTGAAGACTTATTCCTGCTGTTCCCAGAGATCATGTGTTACAGGTAAGTAACTGTGCTATCTCCAGGAACAAGCAGGAATTAGTCTTCATATATGGGGACTCCCTAGCTGCAGATGCCAGGGAGAAACCCAAGGTTGTGTGTCCTTGAAAAGGACTCTACCTCCCCCCATGGATCTCTGGCATCCGACCAGGGTAGGTGGGTAGGTGTTGATTAGGAATGGAACAGGTGTTTGAGAACAGCCTGACCAAACGAGGCATCCCGGCAGGAGTCCTTGTCCAAACAGTAATGGGCTGTGAAGGTATGAACCGAGGCCCAGGTGGCCGCTCGACAGATTTGGTCGATGGACACAGAGTTTAGATGAGCCATTGAGGCTGCCATGGCTCTCACATTGTGAGCTGTGACATGGCCCTCCAGAGAAATGTTCCTACTCTGGTAGGCAAAAGAAATACACTGAGCAATCCAGTTGGACAGTGTTCTCTTAGAGACTGGAAGTCCTAAATGAGAGGGATCAAAAGCAACAAAGAGTTGAGAAGACCTTCTATGTTGATGTGTTCTTTGTAAGTAAAAGGCGAGAGCTCTCTTACAATCCAAGGTATGAAGATTCCTCTCTGCATTTGATGCATGAGGTCCTGGAAAAAAGACAGGTAAATATACCTCTTGCTTCAGATGAAAAGGTGAGACCACTTTAGGCATAAAGTGTGGATTGGTCCTGAGGACTACCTTATCATGATGGAACCTTGTATAAGGAGGATTAGCCACCAAAGCTTGCAACTCACTGATGCGGCGTGCTGAGGTGACTGCAATGAGAAAAATAGCTTTCCAAGAAAGGAATTTCAAGGAGGTGGTGGCTAAAGGTTCAAAGGGTGGCTTCATAAGCTGGCCAAGAACCAGGTTTAAGTCCCATGCCACTGGAGGTGGTCTAATGGGAGGTTTAGTTAAAAGAAGGCCTCTCATGAATCTTGCTATAAGAGGATGAGAGGAAATAGGTTGTCCATTGAGAGGCTTGAGGGACGCTGCAATAGCACTCAAATGGAATCTTACTGAATTTGTTTTCAGACCTGCATGGGATAGATGCAGGAGATACTCTAGTAGAGAATTCAGAGGTATTGCAAGAGGGTTTAGACCTTTCTCTGAACATCAAATGGTAAATCTTTTCCATTTGAAAGCATAGGAACATCTAGTAGAAGGCTTTCTAGAGGCATGAATAACATCTCTGACTTGCTGAGAGAGATGAAAATCTTGAAGGTCTAGGCCCTCAGCAACCAAGCCCTGAGATGGAGCGACTGGGGGTTTGGGTGCCACAAAGTTCCCTCTTCCTGGGACAGAAGGTCTGGTGCAGAGCCCAAGTCCAGGGAAGGAGCTTGAGAGAGATGCAGAAGTAGAGGGTACCACACTTGGCGTGGTCAATGTGGTGCTATGAGGATCATGGTCCCTTGATCTCTCTGAAGCTTGAATAGTGTCTTGGGAATTAGGGGAATTGGTGGAAAGGCATAAAGGAAGTCTTGACCCCAGTAAACGAGGAAGGCATCCTTGGCCTGAACTCCCTGACACGGAATTCTGGAACAGAACCGGGGAAGTTTGGCATTCCACGGACTTGCAAAGAGGTCTATGTCCGGGGTTCCCCAAATTCTAAAAATCCTGGCTACCTGGTCCATGTGGAGGGACCACTCGTGTGGAAGCAGAACTCGACTGAGTCTGTCCGCCCAAGAGTTTTGAACGCCTGGAAGATGTACTGCCAGAAGATGGATGTGATGCTCTCTGGCGAAGGCCCACAGTCACAAAGCTTCGTTGCAAAGTGACAGAGAGCCAGTCCCGCCCTGCTTGCTTACATAGAACATGGCTACTTGGTTGTCCGTATGGATGAGGACTGTCCTGTAGCTGAGCAGGGAATGGAACACTCTGAGAGCTAAGAATATTGCTCTGAGTTCAAAGAGATTGATATGAAGAGAAGTCTCCTGTGGAGACCAGATGCCCTGGGTGGAGAGATCCTGCAGATGAGCTCCCCAACCCACTGGAGAAGCATCTGTTGTGAGAGTTGCTTGGGGTAGCGACTGCTGAAAAGGGCATTTTTTGGAAGCCTGAGAGCTCAGCGATATACACGCCGGGTAAGCGCTAGTAGGAGTCGTCTCCACCTAATAAGCCATTTCATTCTATTATACCCCTGATGAAGCTTATGTGAAACGCAAATGCGGTGCCGAAAGTTGGCGTCAGGGCAAAACAAGAAACTAATGACAGCAATAAGATCTTTTACAAGATAAGTGTTTTCTACTTACTGCATTCGTGTATGGCCAATTGTGATAAGTTACAGAGAAGATTGCTATTAGGTCATTGAATGCAAGTGTATGAAAACCTATATATACTGTGGTCATTGATGCAAGAATGGTACAACGGGGAGACAATCCCGTAAAGATGTACTGATACAAGTCTGAGACTCAGTTTAATAAAGAAGTGTGAAGAAGTGTTGAGAGAGTCATAACTAAGCGAGATAATAGCCTTGAGTACATTAGAGGAATAGTCAATATTTTTTGAAAAGGGGACCCCAGCAACAGATTTGGAGGGGACTTCCACCACTGGAGAGACCAAAATAGGCAACTGGAGTTTGCTATTTTGTCTGACAGGCAACCTGATGCCTGAGTCCATTGGGTGGACAAAGTCCATTGAGCTGCCCTCATGTGAAGGCGAGCATATGGAACCACATGCACAGTGGATGCATGTGGCCTAGTAGTTGTAACATCTCTCGAGCAGTTAAATGGGACTTTAACTGTATCTGGGAGGCTAACTGCACCAAGCGTAGGCAACGGGCCTGAGGAAGATAGGCCCTTGCAGTTGTGGTATCCAGCAAAGGCCCCTCTAAACTCCAGAGACTGAGTAGGGGTGAGATGGGATTTTGGGATGTTTATTACCAGTCCCAAATACTGAAGGACACGCACTGTGCAGGTTAGAGAAATCTGGGCCTCTGACTGGGATGGAGCTCGAATGAGCCAGTCGTCCAGATATGGGAAAACGAATATTCCTAGAGTGCGTAGAAATGCAGCTACTACTGCCATGCATTTCGTGAACACCCTTGGTGCAGAGGCCAGACCGAAAGGAAGCACCCTGTATTGGTAGTGCTTTCCTTGAAAAAGGAACCGAAGGAACCTTCTGTGTGTTGGATGGATGAGGACATGGGTGTACGCATCCTTGAGATCTAGAGAACAAAGCCAGTCCTGACTCTGAAGGTATGGCAGCAGAGTACCGAGAGAAATCATCTTGAATTTCTCTTTGAATAGAAACTTGTTCAATTCTCTGAGATCTAATATGGGTCTGTAGCCCCCTGTTTTCTTTGGAATAAGAAAATAAGGGGAGTAGAACCCTGAGCCCTGTTGAAGAAGGGGTACTTCTTCTATTGCCCCTTGGGCAAGAAGGTTAGCAATCTCCTGACCCAGAAGGTTGAGAAGAGATGTTGGAGAATTGAACTGCCTCACCATGGTGTGGGGAGGAAGGTTTAAGAAATGAAGCTTGTACCCTTCCCTTACAATGGAGAGGGTCCACTGCTCTGCTGTAATTTGCTCCCATCTGGGAGCAAAGTAAGCCAACCTTCCTGGAATGGTGAGGGGCTCTGGTTCTTCCAGAGCCAGAAAGGCTAAATTCTCTAGTTGCAAATCAAAGGCCCTGAGGAGGCTGAGGCTGCTGAGCTGTGGGAGGCCTGGCAGCCTTTGACTTGGCCTGTTTAGGTGGTTGCTGACGCTTTGCAACAAAACGACCTGCAGAAGATGCCTGCTGACCATAAGCAGGATAGTATCTTCCCTTTTTAGAAAAAGTTGTCTTTTTGAACAACCTTTTCTTAGCAGGAGCAGAGGTAGACTTTGAAAGTCGATCCAAAGCAGAGTTCTCAGCATCCATCTGAGTGGCCTTTGCTTTCCAATCCCTGCCAAAAAGGTTTTCACCTGTACAAGGAAGATTTCCCAGTTCATCTTGGACCCAAAGTTCCAAATCAGAGGCTTGTAACCAAGTAATTCTGCGTGCATCTATGGCAATAGCCGAGGCTCTGCTTACACACTCAAAAGAGTCAAAGGCTGCATGGTTGGAAAATTTGGAAACATCTTGGGCATGTTTAAGCCAAGTGAGAAATTCCTGCCTTTTATCTTCTGAAATAAAAAGGAGCTAAAGTCTGCAGATAATCTGTGACTTCTTTTAGAAACATCCCCATATAGAGACTATAGGAGTTGATTCTGGCAGCAAGCATATTAGCTTGGAAAACCCTTCGGCCAAAAGCATCAAGGGTCCTGCATTCACGTCCTGGAGGATTAGATGAGTGTCTTTTTGCACCCTTTATTTTCCTCATGGCAGACTCTACCACAATAGAGTGGTGAGGAAGCTAAGACTTATGAAAGCCAGGACAAGGAGGGACACGGTACATGGTGTCTAATCTACGAGAATGAGGAGTGGTGGTAAGAGGAGTCTCCCACATGCTCAACATGAGATCATAGAGAATCTCATGAATAGGTAAAGTAGCTGCTTCTTTAGGAGCCTTAGGATATTGCAAAATATCTAGTTGCTTGGCTCTAGGCTTTGACTCAGGGGCCACTGTAATGGAGAGGCCCCTAGCCACTTCCCTAATGAAGTCCTGAAAAGACAAGTCTTCTGGAGGAGACATTCTTCGTTTTGGAGAATCAGACTCCTGAGGAAGAAGTACCGGTGCATCGACAGAAACCTCCGACTCATCAGAGTCTTCGAGGAATCGAGGTATCGCCTGTCTGGATGCTCCTGTAAAGCCCGATACGTGTACCGAGTGGGATCGACATCGGGAGTAAGCGGTACCGGTTCGGTACCGATGGGCATCATAGGACAGGGTACCATTGCAGTCGACACCGAAGCCGATGTCGATGCAATCGGTACCAAAATAATTATGGTCACTCTATTTTTATGAGCCTATGTAGCTAATAATCTAAAGAAAATAATAATTTTCAGCTCAATCTACTAACCTTGAGTTCTATCTAGTATCCTAATGCATTCAACGGCCAGAGGTCTCTAAATGCAACCGGGTCTCAGCTTATACTAAGGCTTTTAATCAGCCAGACTTGCTGGATTGAGCTAGCCTTTTTTCACATCAATGACCCTTATTTTCATTGCATAAAGATTACTCTAACCATAATTTAATAAAATGATTTTATATAAATCTATAGGTACTTTTTTTTTTTTTTACTTTTTTATATAACCATTTTTTTACTTTTTTTTGAAGATTTTTCATATTTCTCATAAATGTGTTACTACAAACTTTAAAACCTTCTTCAAAAATATATAAAATGTAATGTTAGCTCTCCGTGTATGATGGTAACTTCTCAGTCTCAACCACTACAATCACAGTCTCTGGAAACAATGTATAATGAAATGCCAGTCTTTAACTCTTTACAACTTCCCGACTTACAACCAGAGAACTCTGTGCTTGTCTGTGCATAATTCTGTTATTCCTCTGATGAAAAACCAAAGTTCTTATCTGCCATATTGTTCTCGATGCTCCCGATACTCCCGACGTGTATCCACAAAGCGCTTCCGCGTTTCACATTATGTTTCCTCAGGGGGGTCATATATCGAATTACACCCGTTGAATGGCTGCCGAAGTCGAATTTATTAAGAGGGCATTCACTCTTCTCTTCCCTCCGTCACCTCTGCACGGACTAAAAAATGAAACATGCTTACTTTCTTTCCAAGAACTCCTATTACTGATATCCACATTAAGGACCCATCTTATCATTCTTAAATTTATAAGTTACCTCCAAATTTCTGACATCACTAAGAAGGTTTAACATCGGTAGATCATTGGAAGAGTATACCAGAAGAGTATAACAGAATTATGCACAGACAAGCACAGAGTTCTCTGGTTATAAGTCGGGAAGTTGTAAAGAGTTAAAGACTGGCATTTCATTATACATTGTTTCCAGAGACTGTGATTGTAGTGGTTGAGACTGAGAAGTTACCATCATACACGGAGAGCTAACATTACATTTTATATATTTTTGAAGAAGGTTTTAAAGTTTGTAGTAACACATTTATGAGAAATATGAAAAAATCTTCAAAAAAAAGTAAAAAAATGGTTATATAAAAAAGTAAAAAAAAGTACCTATAGATTTATATAAAATCATTTTATTAAATTATGGTTAGAGTAATCTTTATGCAATGAAAATAAGGGTCATTGATGTGAAAAAAGGCTAGCTCAATCCAGCAAGTCTGGCTGATTAAAAGCCTTAGTATAAGCTGAGACCCGGTTGCATTTAGAGACCTCTGGCCGTTGAATGCATTAGGATACTAGATAGAACTCAAGGTTAGTAGATTGAGCTGAAAATTATTATTTTCTTTAGATTATTATGCAATCGGTACCGGCACCGGGAACCATGCCAGTGCCGGAGTCGGTTCTGGCAACGGAGACTGTTACGGTACCGGAGGCGTCGAAGCCTGCATAAATGCCGTTAGGGTGCGCTGCATGGACAGAATCTTCTGATCCATCGACGCCGCCAGAGTCTGGATGTTGGTACCAGTGGAGGCCACCGGTACCCCAGAACACGGCAACAGGTGATCGGTCGAAGCCGAGCCATCGATGTCAACCTGTGACCCCATAGACAATGCTTTGGAAGCCGGAACTTCCCGCCGGGGTAATTTTGCCGGTGCGGAATCCTCGAGGACAAGCCCAGAGGCATCTCGATGCTTAGAGGGAGATTTGCCCTTCGAGGACCGGCTAGATTTATGTTTGGTTACCTGAGATCCATGGGAGGAAGAAGCAGCCCTGGAAGACGTCGATGCCACCGAGGCTGCATCAGAGGGAAAACAGGGTACTGAGCTTGGCTGCTCGGTTCTGCCGACCTCTTTTAGACATCATGGTACAGGACACACAATCCGTGATGGAATAGTCAGGACCCAAACATTTTAGACACCAGTCATGGGTGTCGGTGACAGAAATAGTACCGCCACACTTCGTGCACTTTTTGAACCCGGAAGCAGGCTTCTCCATGAGGAGAAAAGATGTTGAGGCCTAAACTGAAAATGCACAGTTGAAGAAAGAAAAGTTTATTTGTTTTTTGTTTTTTAAAAAGAAAAGAAAAGACCGGCGGTACCGGTCTGACGTCGAAGAAGGCAGACGCGACACAGAAAAATAAAGAAAAAAATAAAGAATTCTTCTGCGGTGACAGGAACACGACCTGCTGGCTCCGTGGAAAAGAAGAACTGGAGAGAGGCAGTTGGGAAAGGTGGGAAGGCAGCGCGCAGACGCTGTGGGATGCTCCCAAAAGCTTTCTTACTGGACGCTGGGGAGCATTCCCGCGCAGGCTCCGTCGGTACCGACGATACCCATATGTGAAGACTCATTCCTGCTTGTTTCTGGAGATAACCTTGATGTGTGCATCGATTGTGGATGTTCTCCTTCCTTTCTATGTTATGCAATATATATCAGATTAGCCCTTTTAAATATATCATTGTATAGTTACTCACATATGTTTTAAATTGTGTTCATACATTTCGATTGATATATTTTTATGCACGAATGATATATTTTAATTATTCATTCATGCACTTATATCTGTCTTGGTTTTGATGTTTTTACATACTGATTTTACGCATGTTCATTTATGTATTTATGTTCTTTTTGTTTTTAATGTTTTTTGATGTTTGATCCCCCTGAAGAAGACCTAGATGGCCGAAACCCTTCTGGGTTCTAATAAAGTCCTGTTGACCGCCAGCATGTGTACCAGCTCCTTTGTTCCTGTATGTATGTGTGTACCTGTTCTCCCTGCAGGTAAAAGAAACAGAAACATGATGGCATAAAAATCCATGTGGCCTATCCAGCTTGCCTTTCCATACCAACTACTATTGTCTCTTTTTTTCCTTTAGAGATCTTATGTGTTGGTCCCATGCTTTCTTAAATTCAGATATTCTCCTGGCTTCTACTACCTCCATTGAGAGATTGTTCCATGCATCTAACACTCTTTCCGTAAGGAAATATTTCCATATATTATTCCTGAGTCTTTCCCCTTTCACCTCTATCCTATGCCCCCTCATTGCAGATCTTTCTTTCAATTGAAAGAGGCTCTTCTCCTGTACATTTATGCCACAGAGGTATTTAAACATCTCTATCATATCTCCTCTCTCACACCTTTCCTCCAAGGTATACATATTGAGATCTCTAAGTCTGTCCCCATATGCCTTATGATGAAGTCCACTGACCATTTTGGTAACCACCCAGTCCAAAATACGTGGTTAGCAGGAAGGAATACTTTATTGAGAATTAACTGGTTCTTAGCACCAAAAAGCCCAAATTGCCCGACACAGGCCGTGTTTCGAATTCACTTCAACAGGGGAATTCAGGCGTACTACATTCATAAATACATAACAAACATAAACATCATAAAAATAAAACCCCAATTATATAAACATATCAAACACATCCCCACATAAAAAAATAAACTAAAAATCATTAAACCATATATAAAATATTTGTAATAAAAGACATATGAACTATAAAAAAAGTAAAAGCCATTAAAACATACCTTGAAAATGAATTATAAACCATACCATGCCATGAATTAACACTTACATCCACTAGTAATAAATAAATAATAAATAATAAAATGATAAATGAACATGACATTGAAAGGGTGGGTAACCATACATTCTCTGTGTCAATACCTCTATTGTTAGATAAGTTCAATTTCATTGTTCTTGTACTGAAAGAGAAGAGGAGATTATTACATATCACACTAGTGATCAAACAACGGAAGCAGGAGTGAGTACATCACGGACCAAGTGAATCAATTTGTGTATAAACGAAACCTAATCTTACTTGATATCTTAATCTTATATGCTAAAACACTTGTACGCTGAGATTTTGCAAAATAAACTAAAAATAATAAGCCTGACCTTAAAACTAATGACATCCTAACGTCTACTTTAGCACCTCAAAAAATATATATAAAATCCAATTAGAAAACAATTAAAAAATAAATAAATAATTAGACACTTTGCTTACAAACTAAAGGAACCAACTGCACCATTATTAATAAATTATACCAGCCGACATTTAATAAAATTATAAATAATTTAAGACACTGTATCCTTTAAAAGAGGTATTTGAACCTAAATTTCCTCATGAGGACCAGTTGTTTGCAACCTAGTGAAAATCAGATAACCCTAGAGCTTATTAACATTGTACAGACTCTTGTATCAGGAACTACCGATGCGTGGGGCGTTTATCTCAATGGATCCTTAGCCAATTGTGACCCTTGGTTTTCCGTATGCCTTGTCATGTTAAATTTCTATTAATCTGTTTTCTGGATCCGTACTTTTATAACTTCAACCCACACAACCCCATTATAAAAACACAGGGGCTTGAAAAAAAAGAGTCCAAATACTAAAAAAAAAAAAATTAACATCAAAACATTTCATATACAAAATATTTCATATGTTAAAACCAAATAGTAAGTAAAAGCTGTCAAATGTTGTCTTGAAATACTACCGCAAAGACTTTAAACCACCTCTTAAAAATAGGTGCTCGTGGTATTCGTCAAAAGAGATTGATGGAAGTTAAAAACCGACTCAAGCTATCTTTGTCTTTATAAACTATAATGCAGCCGCCCTGCCCCCAATGTTTTCATAAAATTCTATCACAAAAGGTTAATGGCGCTCCACAAATTCACCTTCTAATAATATTGTGCTATATAGCTTTCAAATGTACTGTGATATGTAAATACCATCTCTTAGTATCAAAAAATTGTGATGCATGAAGCTCATGCCTAATGCCGCATGACCCATAAATTATAAAACCATTCTAAATACTAAGACCCTAATCTCCAACCATTCAATCTTTAAAAGATAAAATTAATCCACACTTTAAAACCTATAATTTACCTGAAACTCTCATACAAGATTGTAAATCCAAAATATTGAAGCTGGGGGTTTCTCTTCCTAAACATCCTTCCGTCTCCTTGAAGGATTGTCTACTGTCAGTGAAACGCCCGCACTTGCGCTGTTGTGGTTACTAACTTCGGGAAACTATTACGTCATCACTTGAAGAGTTGCTATTGTCATTATAAGGCTCGCACAGGTCCGTGATGTTATGACATTTCTCTAAGCCGCTTCTCCAATAAATCGCCAGACACGATTAACCATATACCAACTTACTAAAAATTTGGTGATCTACTCGTCATTCCCTATCTACTTGTTATGTAGGACTTTTTTTATTATCAAGATCATACTAAGAGGTTCTTGCCACACCTTTGTATTCTGATATCATTTATATCATTCCAAATGTAGATGCTACTATTCAAATCATTATTCAGATAGCATTCACCAAGGTTTCCACTCGAACCCCTCCTCATAAATAAAACATATCCTACAGTTGGATCCCTATCTCAAACTTGATATCATCATTATTGAACCTTAGGACCAAATTACTGGGCCTCTTTTTCTAAATTTCAAATTAGATGCCACTTGGACTCTATCACAACACACTTGACAAACATAAACCTATTCATTCTTAGTTCATCAATGCTAAGATGTCAACTATTAAAGGAACACTGATAAGTCTCTTTCTAAATTTAGACCATTGGGTGTTAAAGAATCCAACTTGAAAATGTATTTCTGTTCCAATCTCATTATTGTTTTGTTAATGTCCCCTCCTCTCCAATTAAGCTTTACCTTTTTTATAACAAAAAATCTTAAATCATCATTTTGGTAACCATCCTCTGCACTGATACCTTCCTGTTTATATCCTTTTGAAGGAGTGGTCTCCAGAACTGCACAGAAAGCACAGTTACTTACCTGTAACAGGTGATCTCTGGGAACAGCAGGAATAAGTCTTCACATATGGGTACGTCGGTACCGGCGGAGCCTGCGTGGGAATGCTCCCCAGCGTCCAATAAGAAAGCTTTTGGGAGCATCCCACAGCGCCTGCGTGCTGCCTTCCCGCCTTTCCAACTGTCTCTCCTCAGTTGAGTTTCATAGCTGAGACAAAGAGAGAGAGAAAGAGGAAAGGAAGATAGATAAAGAGATAGAACTCCTAGGGGAGGTGGGTGGGTTGTGAAGACTTATTCCTGCTGTTCCCAAAGATCACCTGTTACAGGTAAGTAACTGTGCTATCTCCAGGAACAAGCAGGAATGAGTCTTCACATATGGGGACTCCCTAGCTGCAGATGCCAGGGGGAGATCCCATAAATGTGAGTCCCTGGGACGGGACTGCACTTCCCACACATGGACCTCTGGCATCCCATGAGGGATGGTGGGTAGGAGTTGAAAAGAGAGGAGCTGTAGGAAAAAAAACAGCTAACCTAAGGACTACAGGAGAAGAGTCCTTGGTATGTATGATAGTTACCATTAAAGATATTGAATGAGCAATCACAATATGGACCTTACCTACTGGATTGTAGGAAGTAGAGGGGGTGATGGAGTCTACTGGAGAATCAGTAGAGGAATCCTCAAGGTGACCTCACGGCGGTGAAGGTGCAGATCCAAATCTGGAATTGGCAGGTGACCCAGGTGTCAACTGGGGTAGTATGAAAACGGCAGGTCTTCAGTGGAAAGCTTTGTGGGAAAAAGCTGAAACTCTTTCAGCTACAGAGTCATTAACATGTAGGAGCAAAAGAGGAAGAATGACCGATTTGGACAACTAGTCCAGTCCTGGAGGGAAGAAGGGGTATGGGAAAAAACCCCTATTCCCAAGGAGGACAAAAGTGTGAAGGGCTGAAAACCTCAGAACCACTGAAATCCATGCTGTCTTTTCTAGCTGGTGAGAGATAGGAAAGATATTGAAGCGTGGTGCTTCAGGGATAGCGAGACCTAGAGTAAAGTGGGAGCTGTCAGTACCACAGTAGTGGTTGTGTGCATAATATCCCCGACATACTGAGGGACAGTATGAACATATGCAAGCCCACTGTCTGGAACCTCTAGGAAGGTAAAAACCCTTATAGCATAGACAGTTAGGGAGATAAGTATGTAAATACATATCTACCTATAAGGAAGCATCTCAAGAGATACACATATATATATATAGGGATATATATATATATATATATATATACACATATATACATAGGGGCATAACATATGCACACACAGCGTACAGACATATGTATCTATAGAAGTATATAGAAATATATACATACATGAATATGTATGTGTAAGGATACATATCTGCAACTAAGCAAATAGGGATATGCCCATAAGAACATTCACATGAGAGATGTGAAGGAGAAAGATTCATCCAAGAACAAGAAGGTAGAACCTACTTGAGAAGATATATAGAGAATCTATTTCTCCTGGTTAAGATAGTGCAGGAATGCTATCCAGTGAAATAACCAGGATGGTTGCGTGAAAAACAGAGGATAAAATCAGTCTGTAAGCAGCAAGTCCTGAGTCTTGTAGAACTCTGACACAGTATGTATATAAAATGTGTCTTAGCACCACTGTAGATAGCCCACTTTGTACATAGCTCAAACAAATCTAGCACACAACACAGCCCACACACAACTAAGTTTCACCCTCACTGCATGTATAACACACCCACTTACCTGATTGCTTGCTGTGATACCACCTTGATTATTAAGATAAGGCGGTTTAGAAATACTGTTAAATAAATGGACAGAAAACACATAGGAGGAGATACCAAGTTGACCCCCTTGGAGGGGTACAAGGGGTATCATGCGTTACTAGTAGAATATGTGCTGTCCATGAGAGTAGGATACCATGAGGACAAGCTGCAAAGAAAAAAGAGCATAATCCTGTAGGATTGGAAAACATTTTGGACATTCACGCAGAAAAGGCTTATATCCTGAAAATAACAGGAGATAACAGGGTGTGCAGAACCCTCACAGTCGTGGAAAATGACTGAAGAGCCTTTCCCAACTATATAGAATAGTCAGAAACAAAACCCCATGCTCTCTAGCAAGGGCCCATAGTAGAAAGCTTCTCTGAGAATTGCAGAGAGCATTATGCAGGAGAATTAGGAAATAAAACTGGCTGTAGGTCAACTCTGTTGCCCAATCCAAGGAAGTGGAGATGGCAAGAAAAGAAGACCGTATGATAAGCTTGAAGTGAGTAGGATTATCCAAGATAGATGAAAGCACTATCCTGGAATCACTATTAAGTCCAGACAGAGAGTAGTGGAAGACGGACTGGAAACTTGTAGAAAGTACCAGTAGTCTAAGCACTGGAACTCCTGCATGGGTAGCTGCTGAAGGGTGACTTACCATGTGGTAAGTTTGCTGAAGGAAAAAATGTTCATGTTGGGACAGAAAACTATCATGGGGTACTTGTTAACTCTTCTTCTTGGTAGGAAGAAGAGGAGAAATCTGTGACCCATAGACATGAATATCCTGACAGCTCAGCATATCTAGGAGGAAAAAGATGAAAAAGCAGTGAACAAACCTCTGCTAAGAAGAAGTGAACTATAGGTTGCAACCTTCAGGAACCTATGGTTGCTGGGTTTGTTCAGCCTGGCTAGAGTTTGGATTCTTCAGACCAGGACGAGGTGTCCCTTGCTTGGGAACATCTGGATGATGGGCAGAAGAAGAGTGAAACCTTCTTTTCCTAGGAAAAGAAGGTTTGGTAGGACATTTCCTACCTACTGGGGAAGGAGAAGGCTTAGGATGGTCTCCAGAAACAGGGAAGTCAGTGGAGCAATGAGCAACCTGACGTAAAGCCTCCCTATTGAAGAGATTTTCTCCAGTACAAGGAGAATTACCCAGTCTTTGTTGTGCCCATCTGCTCAAGTCTGAAGCCTGGAGCCAGGCTCTACATCGCGCTCCTATGGCTATAGCAGACGTTCTGCTAACAGACTCAAAAGAGTCTAGAGAAGCACGAGAAAGAAACCAAGAGATGTTCTGGCTATGACTAAGAAGTAAGGAATAGTCTGTAGCTTTGGGCTCTGATAGAAAAGGAGTCAAAACAGATAATTTCCTTGTGACCTCCTGGAGAGATAGACTCATATAAAAAATATAAGAGATAATCCTTGTTGCCAGCATAGATGTTTGGAAGGTTTGACGTCCAAAGGCATCAAGTGCTCTAGATGCACGACCTGGCGGATAAGAAGAATGCTTCTTCTTGCTTTTAACCTTCCTCATTGCTGATTCCACTACAATGGAATGATGGGGAAGTTGAGTCTTTTGAAACCCTGGAGAGGGGGGCACCTGATACAGAACATCAGTTGCTGTAGAAGGTGAGGGAACCCTTAAAGGTGTTTCCCATATTCTCAGAAGAAGATCCTGCAAAGAATAATGTAAAGGAAGCATTATAGTTTCCTTTACTGCAGGAGAGCCTTGAGTAGGATCATAGCCAGGGATAGGAATAGCAAGGAATGTTGCCATGTCAAGGAGAAATTTCTGAAAAGAAGGATCTCCAATGGGAACCATCCCTGGATAGGCTAAAGTTGAAGCAGCAGCCTGGGCACCAGAGGATGTACTGGTCCGGTGCAGAAAGAGAGCCGCACTAGATGGATACTGGTACTGGCAGTCACGATTTGAGACCGGCAGAACTGCATCGTCCATGCCAGGTATCGACTCTAAACTAGGTATAGAAAGGAGCGATCCTAATGAGAAAAGCATGGAAGTGGCTTGTCCTGATGTAACTACAGGAATCGACATCGATACCGGTAGCTGTGCCGGAATTGGAGGCGAAAACGCCATCGAAACAGTCATCGGAGGCTGCTCAAGCGGTACCGAGGCAACCAAAAACCCCTGGTGAGTATCCTCGGTACTGTGCATCCGGAATCGATAAGTATCGGTTCCGAGATGCGTCGGTACCCAGTCTTCTAGACTAGATATCGATTCCAGACTCGGCATCGAAGGGAGCGAGTCTATCGATGCATGTCTGGAGGGTACCGACATCGGTGGTACTATCGGCGATTCTGTCGATACTGGAAAGTCAATCTGGGACGTATCGACCGGTCCCGAAGGTACCGAGGACGCCCGATGACGATCCCTGGCGAAGAGTGGAATACTCAACACCGGTGCCGATGCTGGGGTATTGGTACCGCTCGAAGTGGATGCCACCACCGAGCATGGCTCAGATACTGGAAAGTCAAACTGGAACGTATCGATCGGTCCCGAAGGTACCAAGGACGCCAGATGACGATCCCTGGTGAAGAGTGGAGCACTCAACACCGGTGCCGATGCCGGGGTATCGGTACCGCTCGAAGCGGATGCCACCACCGAGCATGGCTCAGGTATGTTCTGTGAGGGGTGAGCCCCAGGAACAACCTGAAACCCCTTAAAGGCTTTGGAGACCGAAGACTCCCGCCAGGGGTTTTGAAGCCAATAGGGTCTTGAGGGCAAGGTCGGAGCTGTCATCATGCTTGGCATGAGACCTACCACTCAAGGATTGGCTAGTCTTAACAGACTGTTAGTGGGTTACCTGATCCTGTTGAGAAAAATTAGCCGGTGCCCTGACACTGGAAGGGAACTCGGTATCGAGGGAAACTCGAAATGGAAAATCTCTTCTCATAAAATTGCAGCCTAATGGCTCCGGAGGAAAAGGGGCAGGACCCAAACAGGTTAGACACCAGTTGCAGGAGTCTAAAAAGAAAACTGTCTTTCCACAGTTAAGGCACTTCTTAGAAGGCTCCATGATGGAGAGGCCTTACAGGCCCAAAATATTTAAGACAGAAACTGAGGGAAAAGCTTTCCCTGAGTTTGAGAAAAAGAAAAAGAATAAACCCACCGGCGGTACCGGTGGAGGCGGGAAAAACAGCCGCGACCACAAGAAAACAAAAAATTAAGAATTAGAAAGAAATTGTCTGCGGTGACAGGAGTACGTCCTGTCGGCTCCGCAGAAAAACGAAAACTGAGGAGAGACAGTTGGAAAGGCGGGAAGGCAGCACGCAGGTGCTGTGGGATGCTCCCAAAAGCTTTCTGATTGGACGCTGGGGAGCGTTCCCACGCAGGCTCCACCGGTACCGACGTACCCATATGTGAAGACTCATTCCTGCTTGTTCCTGTAGATTACTCCAAATGAGGTCTTGCTAAAGACTTATACAGAGACACTATCACCTCCTTCTTCCTGCTGGCCTTTTCTCTCCTATGCATCCAAGCATCCTTCTGGCTTTTGCTGTCACTTTTTCTATCTGTTTAGCTCCTTAGGATCATCAGAAACAATCATGCCCAGGTCCCGCTCTTCTTTTGTGGACAGAAGCACTTTGCTGCCTATACTGTACCGCTCCCTGCATTTTTGCCGAATACATGGCCCTGCATTTTTTAACATAAAATCTCAGCTGCCAAATTCTCAACCATTCTTCAAGCTTAACTAGATATCTCCTTATGTTATCTATGCCTTCCTAGGTGTCTATGCTATTGCAAATTTTGGTATGATCTGCAAAGAGACAAATCTTACCCAACAGCCCTTCTGCAATATCACTAACTAAAAGTTAAAAAGAGTTGGACCAAGGACAAATCCCTGAGGATCACCACTGGTTACATCCTTCTCCTCAGAGTAAGCTCCATTTACCTGTACCCTTTGTGACCTCCCAATCAACCAATTTCTAATCCAGTCAGTCACTTTAGGGTCTATTTCTAGGATGCCAATTTATTTATAAGTCATTGGTGCGGACCATCAGATACCGCGGGTTTTATATATTAAAGTCTCAAAGAAAGAATACCATACAAATATAATAAATAACTCCATCAACAAACCTAGAGAGCTTTTTGAAATTGTAAAGAGTTTAACAAAAGAGCAAAAAACAGAAGGTGAAGCTGAAATTGAACCGCAGAAGTATGCAGATTATATTAAGGAAAAATTCCACTCTAAGGTAAAAGATATATTTAGTCTCAACTTGAATTTGGTCTCAAATTTCAGGGTCTGGAATACATTCTCTTTTCCTTCTAAAGGGCAACTCTCGCACATTATCTCTTCCATAAACACATGCACTTCTCCAACCGATCCATGTCCTGTATCTTGGATAAAGTCCACAAAGTCAAATTTTATTCACATAATACAAAACATTGTGCATAATTCCCTCTCTCAAGGTAATTTACCAAAGCACTTAAAGCTTGCAACTGTTAGACCAATCCCGAAGAAGACAACGTTAGACAAGAATAACCCAGCTGCCTACCGGCCTATTTCCAGCATACCCTTTTTAGCGAAAATCATTGAAAAGACAGTGCAACTTCAACTCCAAGAACACATTGATATTCATGCGCCTTTAGACGATAACCAACATGGTTTTCGCCCAAACCATGGAGTTGAAACCTTAATGATTTATCTTTTTGATTACGTTCTCCGTACCATTGATGACATTAAAAAGGGTATTATAATGATTTTTATAGACATTTCGGCTGCATTCGATTCTGTAGATCACAATAGGTTATTACATAGATTAGAGGAGATTGGTCTACATGGGGTCACATTAAAATGGTTTCAATCATATCTGACAGAGAGATTTTTACAAGTAAAGATTGGACAAAAAAACCTCTCTGCCCATAAGAGTATTACAAGGTGTGCCACAAGGTTCCGCTCTTTCTTCGCTTCTCTTCAACATTTATTTGCAGCCAATTTGCAATATTCCGTTAAAAAGTGGCATAAAGTATACAATTTATGCTGACGATATTATGATTTTCACAACTATCTCCATCGAGAAACCTGATTTTTCCAGCATCACAGATTGTCTATCAAAAATGTCCACCTGGTGTAAAACCAACAATATGCAAATTAATTTTAGCAAGACAGAGGCATTATTTGTATCTCGTAACCAAAATTTTGCACATCCACCTGTCATCAAGATAGATAATTCAATTATTCCTATTAAATCAGAAGTGAAATATCTTGGAGTTACTCTAGACAAGGAATTAAATCTCAGATCACACATAAACAAGACGATTAGAAGCGCTTATTATAGAATGAAAATCATCAGAAGACTAAGGCCGCTTCTGGAAACTGTTCACTTCTGCAATGTTTGTCATGCTCTAATTACACCATTACTTGACTTCTGCAATCCAATATATCTGGGTCTAGCTAAGCAGTCACTGAAGCCTTTACAGTTAGCGCAAAACACCGCTGCTCGTATAATTTTTGGTCTATCAAGTAAAGAGCATATAACTCCTATCTTAAAGGAGCTTCATTGGTTACCAATATCATCTCGTATTAAATACAAAACAGTAATTTATATTTTCAAGATAAAGCAACAATGTTCTGCAAAAAGTCTGACGTATCTTATCCGGTCAGATATTAGCAACAGACCTAGGAGAAGTGTATCTGAAAATAGAATCAGCTCCTCAAATGACATCAGAAAAACACGCAAGGAGACCTCTGAGAGAGCTTTCTCGTTTGCTGCGACTTCCATCTGGAACTCCCTACCTAATGATCTGAGAGCAGCTCAGGACATCAAAGACTTTAGAAAACAACTGAAAACAGTTTTGTTTACGGAGCACTACGGTCATGCAATCAACTAATTAATTTTTAAGAAAGCAATTATTTATATATACATTGTACAATAGCTCACTTTATAGTATAGCTCACAATATATATAGTGCACCTTTTCCCAAGACATTTAATCATATATTTACAAACTATGTATATATTATCACAGATTTTTTCACTATTACTTATTTTCTCTTTTGTTAAACCGCTTTGATTGTATGATAAGGCGGTATAAAAATCCAATTAAATAAATAAATAAATAAATAAATATGACATGCTATGTTCATTATAGCAGCCCCATCTTTCATTCATCTTTTCTATCCAATTTTTAAAGGTGTTGCATATAAAAGATGTTCGATGAAAACAGTTCAAATATCAAAACTCATCAAAACATTGCTCATAGAAATCACTTAGCTGAAAGAGTTCCACAATCCCGTTATGAAACCCTGTGTCAAGCTGCCAGCTTTGCGTCAGGGGAATCCTTCACTTCACATCACATCCAACTTCCATGCACAGTCGCTGTAACCAACAGGAAATTATGTCAGTATTTAAATACATAGACCAGTCACATCAGCCAATCATGTTAAAGATCCACTCAATTTCATTATTCAATCCAGCGGGCGCCACAATATTTAATTGATAGAGCCATTGTGGCTCCTTAATATTTAACAGCTGTGCACAAGAACCCCCACTCCAGTCTTCCATCACTTGATCAATTACTCGCCATGTAAAATCCTTTGCAGCATGTTGTTTTTCTAAAAAATGAGCCACCAATGAAACCGTGGTAGTACCAGTGGAGATTCCACTAAATGTTCATTAAACACAGTTTAATTGTTCGCTTGGTGCGTTTCACATACAGCTTAGGGCAGGCACATTTAATCAAGTAAACTACTTGCTTGGAACTTCAGGTCATATGATGCTTGGCCCTATACACCTTATGAGTAGATGGAATAAGTCTATATTGGTCCACTCAAAGTGTCCAAGCACCACTTGGACACTTTGAGTGGACCAATATAAACTCATGCACCCTTTGCACTTTCACCTCTTGCTCTTCATTCCTCTTTCCCAAATGCATCACACCTTTAAATTTCTCCTATCTAACCTGCCTTGTGTTCCTCTTCCTGTAGCATTTTTTTCTGCAATTGTGGCCCAGCTCACCTCGTCTACCCATGGGAGATGCTGCCCCAGTTTTCTATCGAGTCAAATTTAAAGTTTTGCTATTAGCGGATAAAGCCTTTTACTTGGATCTCCCTCCTACCTCTCAGACTCTCTCATTCCCTGTATGCCATCCAGAACCCTGCATTCTCAAAATCATAATTAGCTTGTAGTTCCAGCAAAAAAAGCTGCCCAACTTGAGTCCACACAGCAGTCGGCCTTCTATTTCCTGGCTCCAGTCCTGTGGAATTCAATCTCCCTCTACATTCAATAAGACATTTCACTAAAATCATTTAAGAACAGCCTCAAAACTTACTTTTTCAAACAAGCTTTTAGTACTCTGTAGATGGATGGTTTCCTGAGCTGCTGGTATGATCTGTTCTGCACTGTTCTCCTGCTCTACTGCTTTGCTTTATTTTTATTTTTTTTAATTACAGTATATTATTAGCATTGTTTTTTTGTAAACCGCTTTGCTGCCATTGGGTAAAGGCGATATATCAAACAATAAATAAACATGCTAAACTGAGTGTGTTCATTTTCTTGTTTATTGACTCCTCCTGCTAGCTTTCAATGGATATACAACTAAACATGCCACAGTATTGTCAGTTCAAGCTAGCCAAATAAAATTTCACCATTGCAACGGAATGGCAAATTTTGAAAAATAGGTTTGTCTCAGTAACTCCCAAAATTACCAGGACAGATCTTTTGAATATTGGTCACAAGAGCCATTTTTTAACAGTGAAGGCAGGTGCAAAATATGTAAGTACTTTAACCTTCCAAATATTCATAAATTCTCAAAGGAAAAATGCAAACATATTTTGAAATGGAAAATTGTCCAAGGCAGAAATTTTCACCTGCTTTTCCACAGGTATTGTTCCAGCCAAAATATCATGTATAGTTTTGAAAATACAAAGCTCTGCACATTGCTATCTTGTTACCCCACACCGATTCTGGGAATACCGCAACAAAAATGTGTAAAAAATATGCACACAGTTTTCAAAAAGCCCTTTTGCCTGTGTAAATATCCATTGACATAAATTAATGGCTTTTGAAACTCACTCTGACTATACATGAGTTTACAATGCTCTTCAATCTGGTAAAATCCCTCACCAGGGAATCCCTCCCATCCACAACAGGACAACACTGAACCCACAAGACATGGCAGACTTCCTAAAAGCTAAGCACAGTTCAACCACTCATGCCGTGCTCTACTTACCTAAAATAGACAACACTCCCAAGGCCAAGCAACCATGGACTACATTCAGAAACATGACACCCAAAGAACTTGACATCATCATCTCACAACTCAACACAACCACCTCCCCACGACCCCTGCCTGGTCGCATGGATGAAATCTACAAGAGCACCTCTCCTACCAGTCATCTCACACATCCTCCATGCCTCCTTCTCCCATGCCAGCCTCCCCCCCCCCCCCTCCACCCTTAAGAAAGCCTCAGTCTGACCTCTTCTGAAGAAACCCCACATTGATCCCAGCTCACCTGCCTCATATAGACCCATTGCCAGTGTACCTTTCCTCTCAAAGATCATTGAAAAGGCTATCCAAATCCAGCTGCAAGAACATATTGACCTACATGCACCCCTCAACACACACCAGCACGGATTTCACCTGAATCAGACTGCCGAAACCTTGCTGATCTCTCTACTATCAACTTTCATCTCTGGAATGGAAAGAACCACCAGTGGCTTCATATTACTATTTTTAGACATCTCCGCAGCCTTTGACATGGTTTGCCACCAAACATTACTCAACCAACTTTACAGCATTGGAGTACAGGGCAAAGCTCACAGATCATATCTCTCTCAACGCACCCAACAGATAAGAATCATATCTCTCTCAACGCACCCAACAGATAAGAATCAGTCAGCTCACATCAGCCCCCTTCACCCTGCCTCAAGGAGTCCCCCAAGGAACCGCTTTCTCCTCATCAACATTTACATCTGGCCTCTGTGCGCAACCATCCAGAGCTTCAATGTCAGCTACCAAATCTACAATGACGACATAATGATTTTCACTCCATTCTCCACATACGCTCCCGACTACTCAAAACTCATTGCCTGCTTCAAAGAAATAGTCAACTGACTTCAGATCTACAACTTAGCAGTTATCTTTGGCAAGACGGAGATCCTACATATCACAAAGGACTTGCTTTCATACCCCCTCATCCATCAGATTTGATAACTTGGACCTTTAAGTCAAGAATCAAGTCAGATATCTCAGCATCACCCTGAATCAGCAGCTGAACTTCCAAGCTTACATCCGGAACACCACCAAGTCAGTCTACTTCAAACTCTACATCACCTATGCTCCCTTCTAGCCCTGGAACACTTCCATTCTGTATGCCAAGCCTCCATCACCCCCATCCTCAACTACTCCAACTCTATATACCAGGGCTCCCGAAATCCACCATCCGTCTACTACTACTCTCCCAAAACACTGCCACACGCATCATCCTCGAAGCCGCCAGACACATCCACATCACACCCATCCTAAAAACTCTCCATTGGCTTCCAATAGCCTCCAGAATCAAGTACAAAGTCCTTACCATTATACACAAGGCCCACCACCATGTCACCTCTGTACAGCTTCAGACGCTTATCAGCAGCCCCAAGACTAACAGACCATGAAGGCTGAACACCCAAAACTTACTTAACCTACTTTCACAGATCTGCAAGCAAACTCAACAAGCTCGCCAAAGAGCCTTCATGCTATATGCCCCCACCCTCTGGAATGCCTTACTTCCCACACAATGGGATATACAATTTCACCAGGCCTTCAGAAAGAACCTGAAGACCTACTTCTTTGAAGAACACTTCGGCACTTATCAGCCATTTGACCCACAGCAGAACAACCTTCATCTAGCACACAACAGCCCTCCTACCCCACCCCCATAGGCACCTATCCATGAGCAGCCCCCCCATGTCCACCCCGAACCCTTCCTAACTACCATGCTAGCAAAATGTCCTCATTATCTTGATGCTCAATTTAATGTTCTCAACACTGCTGCTTTATCTCACCCATTCGCACTCCCATTGTTAAAATGATAATGTTGTGATGTAACTTTACCATTGCTATACACCATTTTGACTGGTAGAAAAATGGAATAGCAAAACTAGTTAAATAAATAAATAAATGCATTCCATATAGGCTTCCAATGAATTATAGGTGCTTGTGATTGAATGCCAAATGGAAATCAAGCCTTAACTGAAGTAATCAAGCATCTGTTCAAAGCCTTAAGAATCTGTGCCAAGCTTAGTTACGGGTAGTTATTAGAGCAAAGACTGGACGCAAACCAGAAGCATACACACAGAATGGAACCATCAAGTAATATTTCCTAATAATTTCCGATATGGCTGGGTTTCAGCACTTGAATCAAAGATGTTAGTAACAGAAATACTCCGTGGGCTTCTTTTAGTAAAGAGCAATATATCTGGCTGTATAATAGAGTGCAGTGCTATCATTATTCTTAACGGTATTGGTTGTCTGCTATTATAAAGCCAGGTATATTTATTTTTATTAGAAGAAGCCTGCAGAATGTTTGTGTTATCAACATCTTTGAACTTCTGATGTGGGCAAGTGCTGAAACACGGCCATATTGGGTCATTACTAAGTACTACTTGACCGTTCCATTCTCTGTGCATGCCTGTGGTTTCTCTCAAGTCTTCACTCTCATTGCTGTCCTTACTAATTTTGCGCAGTGTCACCTTCTTTTCTTCTAACCCTACAGGAAGTTATATTGGTCTTTATTATTTCACAGCTTCCTTGAAAAATAGCATTTTGTGATAAAAATTAGAAAAATAAAACACCTTCAAAGCCATTACACAGAGCCAATGGTGATAACGTATGGTCTAATCCCAGACTATAAATAATCTTCTGCTTAAAAATAGTATAGACTAGATGTCTGCTAATGAAGGACAGGTTCATTAAGAGGAAAGGTAATTAAATGATAATGAAGGGAAAAACATAGCATATTAATCACTTTCACTTTCCTCTTGTACTTACACAAAATTCATTTGGGGGGTATTTGAAAATAAGGTCCAGGGATATTCCACCAGATAGCCTAGAGCAGTAGCTGCCAATTGATAACAACAGAACTTCAAATCAAGCAGAAGTAATCTACTTGCATTTAAGAACCGCCTCTAGCAAATAAGGTATCAGGGACTATGGACATTTTAAGTACCTAAATTTTGCTGACTACCCTGTTCTGTAGGTACTGTCATAGCTCCCTAGGACCCGCCAAGTCACAGAAAGTAGTAAGAAAGATGCTTTTGCAAATCTGAGGGTCCTGCTGTGTCACAGCTGTGAAGGATCAAAGCTAAAGGACTTTGTTATTGTTCCTCTTGTCCTGCTGTCCTAGGACCATGTCTGTGAAACAGAAAGTTTGCTGCTGCTCTGAGTCCTCTAAGAAACAAACCAAAAAAACCCACAGATGTTCCCGCTTCTTCCTAGGTCTTGCTCTGCTGGAAACACAATGAAACAAACAAAAAACAAACATGGCTTCCGCCCACTGACTCCAATAGTGCTCGGGTTATGGGAAAAGGAAAAGAAAGAAGTCCAGTGTTACCGCTGCTACTCTCCAGGTCCTTCTGTATTAAGAGCAAGGTGAAAGACGTCAAAGGACTATGCTTACTAACTAACGTGTGCTAAGTGTTTGCACTTAATGAGTGTTTGGAGTCAAAAATAACATCCAGGAAGAGCAACTACCTACTGCTTCCCTGCCCTGAATGAGCCTTATCTCAGAAGCTAAGCAGGGCTGGGCCTGGCTAGTACTGGGATGGGTGACCACCTTGAACCACCAGGTGCTGTAGGCTTACTGTGCAGAAGAAAGGCCTGGCAATCTATTTCCAGTTGCACCTTGCCAAAAACTCTCAGAGGCAGGGTTGCCAGGAGTGGGCATTGACTTGATGGCACACACAAGTGCAACTACCTTGTGCTAAGTGTCTGAAGCGTGCACAACATGTCCCTCTTCAATTACTCTACTAGAAGGTACCTTAGCATGTTATCACTACATTTGCAGCTAACATGGTTACGGTTAAGGGCACCCATACTATCTGCAGCATTGACAATCGCATGTGTTATTTACCCAACGCGTAATCAATGCACACTTTCCATCCTTAACCTTCCCAGTCACCCTGTCTTGTGCTAAGCAGGCACTGCAGGAATTTTACCCACCAACAGTTTTTAGCATGCAATAGCAGTTATTGTGATTTCACACAAACCACTTAGCCCACGCTAAACCCCACAGTAAACGTTAGCACACTCCAGTAAATATACCCCAAAGATTGCTGCCACTGGGAATTCCTGGATCTTACTAAGCTATGAACATAGGAAGACAGGAAGAGAAAACAGTCTTCATCTGCATTTAGATCATTGGAAGAACAGAAGCATCTAAGTGATGCCATGCTATTCTTTACCGTAAGAATCTTTATTTAATTATAATTAGGGCATCTGATGCAAGGTATTTATTGTTAGGAATTTTAGGCATTTATTTTTGAAGCAATTAGGAGCTTTTCCAGGAACATAGGAACTTATTGGTGTATTTGCAACATAAAAAAAATGTGTTTTGTGCATATAGCGTAACCTAAAAAGGTGCAGAGAAGGCGTCTAAAATGATAAAGGGGCTGGAACGCCTCCCTTATGAAGGGAAGAGGTAAACATGTTAGGGCTGACAGTGGCCAATCTGAGAATCAAGAATCCAGAAAATTTCAAAAAGTAGGTCCATGTCCCGTAATTCATTTCCAGTGATGAACAATGGCTCTCCCAAGTCTACCTGGCTAATCATTTTTTATACACCCAGTCCAAATATGTGGTTTAACAAGAAGGATTACTGTGTTGGGCTATTTGGGCTTAATGCAATCAATCAAGTTTTCAAATTTCTAATAAAGTAATCCTTCTTGTTAAACCACGTATTTGGACTGGGTGTCTTCTAGTAACGTGGTGTAGTGCTACTTTGGTGGACCTTAATCATTTTTTATAGACTTTTCTTCCGGAAAATTGTCCAGTCCTTTTTTTGGAATCCTGCCATGTGGGTTGCCTTGATGATATCCTCTGGCAACAGATACCACAGATTAATTATGCACTGCATTAAAAAAAAAGAAAATTCTTAGAGTGTCCTTTTGTTTTTGTGTATTTGACAGTTAAACAATCATTTTCCATTTAACCATTCCACTTTATGAATTCAGCTATATCCTTGTGACCTGGGCATGGCGGGCCCGTCCACTAGGTGAGCTAGGCGGCTGCCTTGGGCAGCAGACCTCTGTGGGCAGTAGGCCCTGTGTTTTAGCACACATGCTTGATGCTTCTGAGGGAGATGGCAAAGGCAAACTTTCCTTGAACTAAAGCATTGTGGAAGTGAGTCTTGTTTTTGTACCATGAGATGGGAGAATATGCAGAGCATTTGTTTTTCAACATGGTTCCAAAGATGTGAACAGACTCTTTGATTAACTTGCACAGATAATGAAGATGAGATATGGGCTGATAAGTGGATGGAACTAGAACGTCAAGTTTTACATTCTTAATAATGGGTCATAGGAGCTCCTTCTTCCATCTATCAGGAATAATACCAGTAGATAAACTGTGGTTTATTATGGTATACACATATGGTATTAAGTTAAGCGATGGTTCTCCAATCCAACAATATGGGATTGGATTAGAGAAACAAGTAGTGTTCTGAGTGGACGAGATAGTTTTTGTTAAAGAGAAGACAATGGTTCAATTACAGTAAAGGTAGACTGTCCTAAAATGATAGTCTCAGTAGCCTCTTATGTGAATAGAGAAATCAGGGGGTTAATGTTCAGACTGGGAAAGCTCTGGCAAATCTCTTATCCCCTGGAGGTGAAATATTGTGCCAGCTCTTCTAGTGAGGGCCCTGAGATTCAGACTTGATAGAATGCAACTCTGTGACACTGGAGAAGAGTTTTATTGGCTGATCAGTAGAGTTGCTTATCAGTGCAATACTACCTTCTTCACGGTGTAAGTCTGGAACAATAGAATGTGTGCAGAAAGTGGAAACCTTCGAAGGTTCAAGTTCTATTTGTTCACCAAATTCTCTCCAATTTGCACAGTTGACACTTAATAGTGCACACTATAGAGCAATAGTACACTCTATGGGAAAACAGTGTGCACTACTGTGTCATAATGCACCCAGTTAAGCAATAGTGCACACTATAGAGCAATAATACACTCTATGGGAAAACAGTGTGCACTACTGTGTCATAATGCACCCAGTTAAGCAATAGTGCACACTATAGAGCAATAATACACTCTATGGGAAAACAGTGTGCACTACTGTGTCACAATGCACCCAGTTAAGCAATAGTGCACACTATAGAGCAATAATACACTCTATGGGAAAACAGTGTGCACTACTGTGTCATAATGCGCCCAGTTAAGCAATAGTGCACACTATAGAGCAATAGTACACTCTATGGGAAAACAGTGTGCACTACTGTGTCACAATGCACCCAGTTAAGCAATAGTGCACACTATAGAGCAATAGTACACTCTATGGGAAAACAGTGTGCACTACTGTGTCATAATGCACCCAGTTAAGCAATAGTGCACACTATAGAGCAATAATACACTCTATGGGAAAACAGTGTGCACTACTGTGTCATAATGCACCCAGTTAAGCAATAGTGCACACTATAGAGCAATAATACACTCTATGGGAAAACAGTGTGCACTACTGTGTCATAATGCACCCAGTTAAGCAATAGTGCACACTATAGAGCAATAATACACTCTATGGGAAAACAGTGTGCACTACTGTGTCATAATGCACCCAGTTAAGCAATAGTGCACACTATAGAGCAATAATACACTCTATGGGAAAACAGTGTGCACTACTGTGTCATAATGCGCCCAGTTAAGCAATAGTGCACATGATTGCTTACTAGGGTGCACTATTTCATTTATTTATTTGTTTGGAGTCATTTCTATAGCTGCCTTTCTAAGATTCAAGGCGGTTTACATATTAGAAAGTCTAACGGTGCAGTAACATCATATAACTATGCATAAAGGGCTGAGTAACATGGCCATTATTTGAACACTATGTTTGTCAGGCCAGGATTATGCCAATGTGTCCAATTGTCCATCATAATTGGCTGGGTGGTGCACTTAGTTGCTTGGAGACCTGGTTAGATATCTGGTTATAAGTTGGTGGGTGAATCCGTTTCCAGTTTTCGTGGAAATCTATTATGTTGTGGCATCCTCTTAGCGCTGGGTGTAATATACTCCATATTGCTAGGGTGAATAGGGACAGTGCATGATTACAAGTACTTTGCTTGCATTTTTTTTTTTTTATTTAGACAGTTTTTGTATACCGCCTTATCCTTCAATCAAAGCGGTCACAACACAATTGGGGGATACATTTAACATGCAGGGATATGAGACACATACACTAATACTTACAGGGAACATGGGCAGTGGAGGGTTAAGTGGCTTGCCCAAGACCACAAGGAATGCCTACAGGACTAGAAACCCCAGTCCTTCTGGCCCAAGGTTGCTGTCCTCTAGTGGGATTTGAACCCCCAACCTTCCGGCCTGAAGTACCTTGCCCCTACCACTAGGCTACTCCTCCCATTTAGCTTTCTGTGTGGGGATGACAAGGAGATTAAGGGAGCTCTGCCTGTGGATTCTGTCATTTTTTCTACTGAAATCAGTGGTTGGAGGCAGGTAGCTGAACTACTGTGTATGATTTTGAAAATGATAACTATTTATTTTATTTTTATTTATTTATTACATTTTCTTTTATACCGCGCTATTTAAGATCAGTGCGGTTTACAATAAACATTAAATCTACACATCTCAGTTTAGTGATTTGTGCTTACAATAAACAGGTAAAATAACTTGGGTATACAATGAACAAGTTTCTTAACAGGGAGAACATGATAACTATATACAAGCCAGTTAATGTAACTAGTGCTTTGTATCTTATTCAGGCCAGAATGGGAGGTGAGAGGTGAAAGGTATGGGGGGGTGATATGAGATTGTCATGGGGCTCTGGTAATTATTCCTGCTGCAGTATTCTAGGCCATTTCTAGGGGGCTCAATAGTGCATATTATTGGCCAGCAGCATGAATGTTTAAGCGGCAATGCACACTAGTACTGACAGATGGGAAGTGACAAAATTAAAACCTAACAACAAAATGAAATAAAAGATTCCCCAAACAACATGGGAAACTAAATGGAGTGAACATTTCTGGCCTGCATTTTGCAAGTAGCATATAAATTATACCATTTTATAATCAATGTACCGGTACATAGTTGCTGTCACTGCCCACGAGCCACCTAAACTCCACTCATATGAATGCCCAAAGAGAATGTAAGTGGCATCAAATGGATTTGTATACTTTTACATCCGGCACTATTTTGTTAGAGGCTATTAAGGTGCGTATGTAGCCATAAAGGTGTTAATGACTAAAACTCTGTGATTTAGATGCATACTTCACTGCTTAAAGTATGTGCTTCCTTATAAAAGGACCCCCATAAAACTACTACACCCATGCTGTCTCATAGTGCTACCTCCCCCCAACCAAAAAAGAAAGCAAACAAAGAATATAGTGGAGTATATTCTAACCACACTGCGGAAAAAAGAATAATAGCTACATTCTACAGGTATAAGCCTGTCAGAAGGAGACATATTCCAATTACAGAGAGACCAACCTGGTACATTTGACCCATTTATTCCCTGGATACTTCCCACTGCACTGGAAATCGTTCTAGCCAAAATGTTATCAGGCAGATGCTTTGCATGATAAAACCCAGCTTTGTTATCTATGTACATTACACAGCATTTGCACAGATATTGTAATGTGAAAACGACTCCTAATGAAAGAACATCCTGTCTCATATCTAAAAATACATTATGCCTTTGTTGTGTAGATTCAGATAAATCAAGAAAAGGCTTCACTTTATAGCCATAATAAAGCTCATCCGTAAATCAAAAGTATAACTGCAAAACAAAATTGTGTTAAGAATCAAAGGCAACGCTACTACTGTAGACTTAGTTTACACTGTCACATGAGAATCCTCTAGGCACCTAGACAAGTTCAAACTGTCCACAGAGAATTCTCTCCCTACCCCTAGAGGAGCCTTCTTATGCTAAGCAAATCCCAGGTGGATCAATGAGCCCTTGATCTGAGTAAGAAAAGCAAGGCAGTTGAACTGCACTGCAGAAATGATAAAAACCAAAGCAGAGGATGAGGAAAATCAAGCCCTTTACTTTCAGTAAAACCTATTAAAAAAACAAATCTGGACAGGTGTCATTATATCATAGGCGACTGGACAGAGATTCTGTAAAAGTCACAATTCAGTCACAAACCTACCATGGTTCAGCATCAGAGACTAGAAAATAATTCCTAAATAACAAAAAGCTGTCTTCATATGGAGAGTAGGGAGGTGCAGGCAAATACATTTCATTTTGTTTCATTTCCTGTTTCATTCGTAGGGTTTTCCATTTTATTTCAATTGGTTTTAATAAACTTTTATAAAGTTTCATTTCAGGGCAATTTTGTTAAATAAAAAAGGTAGCTGTGGCTGCTACCCTAAAATATAGCTGAAATGTTACCAGATGTTTCAGGCAAATAAAACACCCAACTAGCTTTTTTTACTTACAGTCAGAGGTTGGTCTTAAACCAATGACCTTCAGGTTATAAAGGCAGACAATTTGCTGTGCCAAATCAGCCTGCTATGTCACTGGTGATCTTCATTCCTATTTCCTGATTGACCCAAAGTTTGTCTGCTCTGGAGCTGTATGGAAAATGCTAACTGGATTTTTTGCCTTGTAAATCTATTATAGAGATCTACTCCAAAACATTTTCTTTTGCTGTGTTCTTGTGCCAGAAATTCTGTAAAAACATGTCTAAGTATATTATCAGAGATGTTTACCAAGCCTAATCCAGATCCTGGCTAATTAGCGATGATAAATGAGGTTCTGGATTAGGTATGGTAAACATCTCTGACAGTATACTTTGACGATAGGGTTCTTGTATAAATTAGTGAAGTTGGATCCCTAGCTTGAGACCACTATTATAATTACTGCCTATTTTTTTTGTTAGGGCAGAAGCCACAGCTGATAAGGGATTTCCAATATGCTAGATGTTGATTGGTGCATCCCTGCTGCAGTATCATCTAGAAGTAAGGAGATCCTGGATTCTCTACAGGGAGAACCATTCAAGTAGCTAGTAACAGAGCCCACACATGAAGGGGCCATACTGGACTTGGTGCTTACCAATGGGGAAAGTGTTTCTGATGTTATAGTGGGAGATCATCTCTCATCCCATGATCACCAGATAGTGTGGTTCAGTATTAGGATGAGGGCTGATAAAATCCATTCGAAAGCGAGGGTCTTAGACTTTAGGAAAACTAACTTTACCAAGATGGGTCAATACCTCTTTTTTCTTTAGCAGGATGGGAACAGCTGGGGGATGTAGAAAACAGTGGGCAAAACTGAAATGGCAAACAAAGGTAAGAGGAAAAGGAGGCGCTATGGTTCTCCAAAGAAGTGACTGAGAAGGTGAAGAAAAGGAGGAAGGCCTTTATGAAATACAAAAGAATATGTAGAATCTGATAAGGATAAAGCGGAATTGCTTAACAAATATTTCTGTTCTGTGTTCACAGATGAAGGATCAGGAGCAGGACCTCAGAAAACACCAACAAATAGGAAAAGAAGCGAGGGGCATCTTGAACGTTTTTCAGAAGACTGTGTTTGTGAGCAGCTAGCTAACCTAAAAGTAGACAAAGCAATAGGACTGGATGGAATACATCCAAGCATACTGAGGGAACTTGGGGACGTTCTAGCAGATCCACTGAATGATCTTTTCAATGCCTCTTTGGAGTTGGGAGTGGTGCCAAAGGACTGGAGAGAGGCACACGTGGTCCTTTTTCACAAAAGCAGAAGTAAGGATGTGGTTGAAAATTACAGGCTGGTTAGTTTATCCTCAATGGTGAGTAAATTATTGGAAGCGCTGCTCAAAAATAAAATAGTGACATTTCTGGAGTCCAACGGATTACCAGATCCGAGGTAGCATGGATTCACCATAGGCAGGTCTTGTCAGACAAAAATGATTGATTTCTTTGACTGGGTGACCAGGAGTTGGACTGAGGGAGAGCCCTAGATGTGGTGTATTTAGATTTCAGTAAAGCCTTTGACACCATTCTACACAGGCGACTTATAAACAAACTGAGCACCCTAGGGATAGACCCTAAAGTTACTGCTTGGGTTAGAAATTGGTTGGGTGGGAGGCGACAAAGAATACAGGTAAATGGAGCTCACTCTGAGGAGAAGGATGTTACCAGTGGTGTGCCCCAGGGATATGTCCTTGCTCTGATTCTTTTTTTTTTTTTTTTTTTTTTAAATGCTTTATTTTCGTTTTATAACAACAAAGGAAAGGAAGACATACAGCTAAAAGACAAATACATACAGAGAATGTGATACATACACCAAAGTAAACCCCTACCATCCCCCTCCCCCCTGCTTCTTCTCTAGAAACTAATCATTCCCGAAAACGGGCGTGTACTGACATTATTGTGGTACAAACCTAACGGTGAGCTAAAACATGATAAGTATGCATTAAACAGACATGTCGGAACAATGGGCAGAGTGTACATAATCATTGAGCATCTGCCATTTAGACAAGCGAAAGTGAGTTTGGATATGAGGAATAGCCCTCCGAGATATCTGCTCATATTTACTATATAAGCAGACAAGGTTCCACCATTCATTGACAGTAATTCGAGAGCTATCCTTCCAATTCCTCGTGATTAAACATATGGCTATACCCAGCAGGAAGTCAAGGAGAAAGCGACCCTTCTCAGGATGAGAGGGGACCTCCGCCACTGAGCGGAGTCCCACAATCTTCCAAGATAGAGGCTCGTGGAGGTGTAAGATAGATTGAATACGACCCCAGACCCGCCCCCAATAAACCTGCAGTTGAGGATATTCATAAAGAACATGAGCGAGGGTTCCCACAGCAGTATGGCAAGACCAACACTGGTCCCTAGCAGTGGTGTTCCATTTGGCTATTCTTTCTGGAGTATAAAAGCATCTATATGCAAAAAAGAAGAGAGTTTGGGTGACAGAGGCAGATCTGGAAACCCGCACCACCTTGCTCCAGAAAACGCTCCATTGCACAGGGGTTAAAGTGATTTGCAGTTCGCGTTCCCAGGCTTGTTGAGCTCTACAAGTAGCAGCGTCGGTACCCTGACATAATAATTTATAAAAGTTAGAGGCTACCCCATGTGTACTACTAATAGAGTGAATTAGTTCTAATAGCCCGTTCTCAGTAGGGGCAGAGGGCGGCAGGATTTGAGCTCTTTTGAGGCAGTGTTGAAGCTGCATCAATTGAAAGTAATGTTTCGCTGGTAACGCAAATTCCTTTTGTAAGTCGGAAAAAGTCTTCCAGCGAGCTGCAGAGAAGAGTTGTTGGGGTGTCCAGATCCCCCTAGAGTACCAGGATTTCCATGCAATCGTTTTATGTAGGACTTGAATTCTGGGGTTATTCCACAGCGGGAGTCTGTCCTGAGGACATACGTTTGAACCCAGTGATAGAATGAGAGTGTTAAAGGCCGCAAGAGTATCAACAATCATTGGGGGATGGCGTAGGTCTACTTGATGGGACATGCTGGGGAGATGGATCAACGGAATTAGGCTACTTAGCTCCTCTTCAATGTCAAGCCAAACTGGTCTGTTGTCTGTTGAGGCAGCTAGCCATCGGGCACCTTGTTTAAGTAGGAAGGCTTGATGATACCTAAGAAAATCAGGAAAGCGGGTACCCCCTAGTTCCTTCGCAGACTGTAGTTTGTATTTAGCTACTCTTGGTGGTTTTCCCTGCCAGAGATAACGGACGAGAAGGCCCTCGATGTCTTTGTAGGTGTGTAGCGGGAGGAAGCAGGGCAGCATTTCTAAAATGTAATTCACTTTAAGGACTATCATCATTTTGACGGTTTCTAGGCGGCCCCACCATGTAAGGGATAGGGGAGACCACCGATTTGTGAGCTCACGGACTTTGGAGACTACCTCCTTGGCACTAAAGCTAATAGTGTCTTCTAAAGGAGAACAGTAGTGGACGCCAAGATATTTCACCATGCGGGATTGCCAAAGGAAAGGAAAGGCCCGCATGTCAGCCTCATGTACCCAGCGGTTTAGTGGGAATGCTACGGATTTGGTCCAATTTATTTTATAGCCCGATAATTGCAAGTATCCATCCAATTATCAATGAAGTACGCAGCCTGAGCAATGGTAGCAAAAAAGGCAGGGTCATCTACATTAGGAGCATAAAGGCATATACATGTAAATTCAAGGTCACCTATCTTGAGATGAACCCTGGACCATCTGCCTGCAGTATCTGAGCTAGTCGCAATAATAGTGGCATGCAGAGATTTCCTAACCAGTATGGCAACCCCACATTTCTTAGAAACAGCTGGAGAATAGGCGGCCACCATGTAAGGTTTAATATTGAGTTTAAGAGTTTCCTTCGAATTTAAATGCGTGTCTTGGAGGAAAATCAGATCAGCTGCTTCATGACTTAGATAGCTCAGGATTTTCTTCCGTTTTATCGGGTTATTGATGCCTTTTACGTTCAATGATAAAATCTTACATGGTGCCATCAATCGATAATAGACATTTTAGATAAGGGCGCTTGAAAATATACAACATAAGCAGAATCTGTACAGCAATGACATAATCACCAAGTATGCTGGCCAATACACCCCATATTGAAAAACATGTACCAAAGTAACTTAGAGAAGAAGCAAAACCCCCAATGAATATGGGGACCATATGTCTGCGGGAGGAGGCCCCAGAGAGGAGGATAAAGACATGAAAAGAGAAGAAACACCAGAGTCCATAATTAACACTGTCTCTGATATTCATCGAGGCTACTCTGGGTAGATGGAAACGGGTCACAAATATCATCAAAATAAGGCTACAAACCGCCCTCGACAGCCTCTTTGCTGAGCCGTGGCAAATCCAAAATGGCGGGTACAGCGGACATGAGAACACTAGTAGGAACACTCTGGAAGTCAGCGCATCAAGTCGGCTTCTTTAGCATCCAAAAACTCCGCTAGTAGATCAGGGTCCTCAAATGTTCTTGTCTGATTGTGCAGCGTGACTCGGAGCTTGGCCGGGTACATCAGGCCATAGCGTGCTTGTAATTGTTGAAGCCTCGGCCGGAATTCCAGAAAGCGCTTTCGGCGGTCAACCGTGGGTTTAGCCAAGTCAGGATAGAAGGAGATTTTATGGCTCTCAAACTCCATAGGGCCCTTCGCCCGAGAGGCGCTGAGAATTTGCTCCACATGTTGATATCTCAAAAGTCGAAAGATAATAGGCCGCGGGGTCTTCCTGTTGAGCATTATGTTCGTGGGCACACGATGAGCGCGATCGATCTCCAATTCTTTGGTAAAGGTGATTTGGAGCAGAGAAGGGAGGATTTTATATAGAAACTCCTTCATGTCTCCCGATTCCGCTCCCTCCGGTATGCCCACTAATCGTAGGTTGTTACGGCGCGCTCTATTATTGCTATCTTCCACTTCTTTCTGCAAGGCCCGCACCTGACGTTCCACTTTGTCGAGTTTGGACAGCCGGACCACATGGGAGTCTAATATGCTCTCCATTTTGTCCTGACGCGAGGAGAGTCCCTCTAGTCTGCCTTGCAATACACCAAGGTCTTCCCGCAGCGCTTGGAGTGCTTCCCCGTTGGACTGCACGAGGTCTTTAACCCCTCTGATCTCTGCGAGGATCTCCTGCTGCATTTCGGGGCCCTCGTGTAGAGCCAGCCCCTTCTGCGGGGACGGGGGTTCGGTTTTAGAGCGTTTGCCGTGAGAAGCCGCTGGAGATCCAAATTCCAGGCGCGTAGGTTTGGTCCCCGCCATCTCACCAATGTGCCCCGGTAAAATCAGAGCATAAATTCAAGAATGTCCGGTGTTAATTCAGGATTCTGAGTAGGCCTCTCGGGAGCCTCAGCGTTATGCGACCATCCCGCTGGACATCAGGCTCCGCCCCCCGCTCTGATTCTTTTTGACATATTTGTTAGTGATATAGCGGAAGGGCTGTCGGGTAAGATTTGCCTCTTTGCGGATGATACCAAAATCTGCAATACAGTGGACACCCAGGAAGGTGTAGATTACATGAGGAGGGATCTAGCTAAGCTTGAAGAATGGTCTAGAAATTTGGCAGCTGAGATTTAATGTTAAAAAATGCAGGGTCATGCATTTGGGCAGCAAAAATCCAAAGAAGTGGTATAGTGTAACGAGGAAACTACTTCTGTCCACAAAAGTAGAGCGGGATCTAAACGTGATTGTGTCTGATGATCTTAAAGTAGCTAGACAGGTAGAAAAGGCGACGGCGAAAGCTAGAAGGATGCTTGGGTGCATAGGTAGAGGAATGGCCAGCAGATAAAAGGAGGTGCTAGTGCCTCTGTATAAATCCTTGGTGCGACCTCATTTGGAGCATTGTGTGCAATTCTGGAGACCGCACCTTCAAAAGGATATAAACAGGTTGGAGCCGGTGCAGAGAGTGGCTACTAAAATGGTTTGTGGTCTTCGTTATAAAGCATATGACAGACTTAAGGATCTTAATATGTATATTAATATTACTGAAACATTTAATATTAATATTACTGAAACATTTAAATACCTCTGTGGATAAATGCACAGGAGGAGAGCCTCTTTTGATTGAAAGCAAACTCTGCTACGAGGGGGCATAGCATGAGAGTGAATGGGGATAGACTATTATTAAATAGACCTTTTCAAGTACATTCGTAGCAAAAAACCTGTGAGAGAGTCAGTTGGTCCATTAGATGATAAAGGGGTTAAAGGAGCACTAAGAGGCGACAAGGCGATAACAGAGAGACTGAATGAATTCTTTGCTTCGGTCTTTACTGAGGAAGATGTAGGGATGTTACCCATGACTGAAGTGATATTTAAAGGTGCGGAAGAATTGAAGGAAATATCGATACATCGGGAAGATGTATTATGAACTATTAGATAAACTGAAGAGTAGCAAATCACCTGGGCCGGATGGTATACATCCAAGGGTGTTGAAAGAACTGAAATATGAGATTGCAGACCTGCTATTAGTAATCTGTGAACTATCATTAAAATCATCTCTAATACCTGAAGATTGGAGGATCGCCAATGTAACACCAATTTTTAAAAAGGGTTCCAGGGGTGATCCGGGAAACTACAGACCGATGAGCCTGACGTCAGTACCGGGGAAAAATGGTAGAAACCATCATAAAGAATAAAATTACTCAGCATGTAGATAGTGTCAGACGGCTGCCTGGGTGAGAATCTTCACAGTCTTGGCAAGTGCATATATCTATATGAATTGCAAGGGATTGTGGGCAATGCAGTTCATTCACACCAGACACAGCTGCTGACAATAATTTAGTTGTGCTCAAGTGTTAAAGCCAATAAGATATTTATTTATGGGGTTATTTCTCCTAACACAGATATGCTTGGTAGCACATAAATCAGGTTACTTGCTTTCAGTGTTAAACTTGAAAAAAACAAAATCAGGAAAACAACCTTTTAACTTATTATGCAATTAAAGCAAAGAAATAAGACCTGGTTGGTACAAACTGGTCTTTTCTGTAGGCATTAGCTAATGTTTTCTTAGCATATATCAAACAAACCAAAAGCCACAAAGAAAGAAAAAACACTGTTCTTCTCAGGTTAACTTCTTGTATCTTCCCACATAGATTCAGAAGTGATTCTCTCCTAGCTCACAAGCAATTAGGTAAGGCTCAATTGCTAGCAGTCATCCAGCTGAAACCCCTTAGCTGGCTTGCTTCCTACTGCGTGGCTAGAAATCCTACACAGGAGCTTTTCTGAGTAGATTAAAGAACAAGTTTGTATTTCTTTGTGATGGTTGCTGTACTTTATAACAGAAAATCACCAAAGGAGTTTAGAAAGAGAGCAGTCCATATAAACAGATTCTTCATCTGCTATCATTCCCTCTTCTTCAACAAGCATGGGTTCAATGTCATGGATTGGCATAGATGAATCTCCCAATGGAGCACTTTCAGGAGAATACTTGTTTCCCTGCTGTCTTTCAAGGTTATAGCTAGGGCATAGATCAGTGTTCATACCTGAGCTTCCATTGCTGTTAGAGTTCCTCTCTATATAGCCTGGCCAGTATGTAGTCCAGTTCTTATGTCCAGCCTTCCAATCCAGATCCCTGGACACTGGATCTCTCTTCACATACCTTCTGGCACGGGTCTTAGGGTCCCTTCCACGTGCAGCCGTCTCCCTCACAGGTAGCGTCTGGAGATTCCTAGCTCTGCAGCACCATTCCTCTGGCTTTCCCCAGTCCAATGGTGTATGCTGACCCTTGGAATGCCTCCCAGTATATGTACTGCTCCGGACTCTTCTAGACCTCTCAAAGGCTTTTCTCTTCCTTCTTCCAAAGGGTTTCCTGCCCTCTCTGTCCGTCCGGTTTGGCTTCTGCTTCTGATGATCCTTCAGATGAAACTGATGTTCAAGCTCAAAATGATTTTCAGGATAAGGATAATTCTCTGTAGAATAAACTCTACCTTTATTCTGCCCAGATGAGTGTTCCTCCCTAATACAGCGCAGCTGTGCTGAATCAGGCCCTGCCCTTTGAGATGAGTGCTTAGGGATTACCTCATAGCCCTCCTGATTGAACACACGTTTCCCCACTTCAGCTCCTCTAATGGCTGCTGGAAACCTGGTGCATTCTGGGACTGGTAGTCTTTTATGGGAAAATTCTGTTTTCTTATTTCTACCAGAACTGACAGGTTGCTTGTTCAGAGTCACTTCACCTTTCCTATTGCTCCTTCCTGAGCTATGATAAGCTTCCTTATCACAATAGTCATGACCTAATGGGAGACAGCCAACATGGCTTTAGACAAGGAAGATCTTGTCTTACTAATCTGTTATGTTTTTTTGAAGGAGTGAATAATCAGGTGGACAAAGGTGAGTCGGTTGATATTGTGTATCTGGACTTTCAGAAAGCCTTTGACAAGGTCCCTCATGAGAGATTTTTGGCAAAACTAAAGAGTCATGGGATAGGAGGCAGTGTACTACTGTGGATCAGGAACTGGTTAAAAGATAGAAAGCAGAGGGTAGGGCTAAATGGCCAGTTTTCCCAATGGAGAAAGGTGAATAGTGGTGTACCCCAGGGATCTGTGCTGGGTCCGCTGCTTTTTGACATATTCATAAATGACCTGGAAAGTGGAATAACGAGTGAGGTTATCAAATTTGCAGATGACACAAAACTATTTAAAGTTGTTAAAACCCAAGAGGATTGTGGAAAATTGCAAGAGGATCTTGATAAATTGGAAGACTGGGCAACAAAATGGCAGATGAAATTTAATGTGGACAAGTGCAAGGTTATGCACCTAGGGAAGAACAACCCAAACTATGGTTACACGATGCAAGGTTCCACATTACGAACTACCACCCAGGAAAAAGATTTAGGCGTCATTGTGGATACCATGTTAAAACTCTCGGCCCAGTGTGCAGCAGCGGCCAAGAGAGCAAATAGAATGCTAGGTATGATAAGGAAAGGAATGGAAAATAAAACAAAAGATATTATAATGCCTCTATATCGTTCCATGGTGAGACCGCACCTTGAATATTGTGTGCAATTCTGGTCGCCGTATCTTAAAAAGGATATAGCGATTTTAGAAAAGGTTCAGAGAAGAGCCACCAAAATGGTAAAGGGAATGGAAGGATACTCCTATGAAGAAAGGCTAAAAAGGTTAGGGCTCTTTAACCTGCAAAAGAGACGGCTTAGGGGAGATATGATTGAAGTCTATAAATTAATGAACGGAGTGGAACGGGTAAACGTAGATCAATTGTTTACCTTATCAGAATATAGAAAGACTAGGGGACATGCAATGAAGCTACAGGGTAAACTATTTAAGACTAATAAAAGAAAATATTTTTCACTCAACGTGTAATCAAACTCTGGAATTTGTTACCGGAGGATGTAGTAAAGGCTGTTAGTGTAGCTGGGTTTAAAAAAGGTTTGGACAAGTTCCTGGAGGAAAGGTCCATAAACCATTATTAAGAAGGGACCCAGGATATCAATGCTTGAACCAATACAAGCATTGTGGAACCTGTGTCCCTTGGGGAAACTGCTAGGTACATATGACCTAGATTGGCCACTGTTGGAAACAGAATACTGGGCTTGATGGACCTTGGTCTGACCCAGTATGGCATATCTTATGTTCTTATGTTCTAAATTATTAAATATGCGGAAATATTTCTTTATAGAAAGAGTGGTAGATGCGTGGAATAGTCTCCCCAGTGGAGGTGGTAGAGATGAGGACAGTATCTAAATTCAAAAAAGCATGGGACAAACACAGAGGATCGGTAAAGGAAAAAAGAGGACTGTTATAGTGGTTGATATGGAAGGGCACACTAGATAGGTCATGTGTTTTTTTGTCTGCCATCATGTTTCTATGTTTTTTATTTATTTTTATTTTTATTTATTTATTAAACATTTTTATATCACTTTTTTCAAGTGATCAAACGCGGTTTACAAATAACAACATGGTAGATTGTACAGGAACAAATACAAATTCTATTACAGGGAACGCTATAAGAACTATCTACATAGAAGCTAATACAATTAATTAAAACTATTGCTCTTAAATGAAAATGTATACAAATAAAATGAAAGAAAACGACATTGTTTAAAAAAACCCTGCAAATAACACAGCAAACTAAATAAACATTTTTTTGCCTGAATACCGCTGGTTTATAGTGACAGTAACAGAGATACGGTACATAGAGATGCCTCAGATTTAGCTGTATCGAGCTACTATTTATTCACAGGACAGGTTAGGAAGAACAGGAAGAAAACTAGCGCTAGTTATAAAGATATTAAAGGATGGAGGTTAGTTGAGGCCCTATTGATCTCCAGAAAGTGAACCAAAATTGGATTCCTATTTTATCTCCACTGGGAGGTGTTGATATTGTTACTGATGTCAGTTCTTGGAAATTGTCATTGTCTCAGGTATTGGATTCAATTGTCCCTTTAGACAGGCGGGACAGACAGGGTTATACTGTGCTCCATAGTTTGGTGAGTTAAGAAGTCTGGAATGGGGCTGGTGACAGATTTGGGACGATAGTAATTTGAAGGATTATTAGGTATTTTTGCAAATATACATGAATAAATTTTGAAATTTATATATTTAACAGGTTTTATATACTGCTTTATCATTTCAATCAAAGTTACATTGAAACTTAAACTTGGTAATGCACATTAAACAGGGACATTGATAACATGGATTTTTCTGAGGCAATGGAGGGTTAAGTGACTTGCCCAAGGCTACAAGGAGTGCTAGTGGGAATTGAACCTTGGTCTCTGCGTTCCCAAGCCAGTGTTCATAACCATTAGGCTACTCCTCCACTCCATACACTCTTATTTCAGAATAAGATCAATGAAGCCTTTTCAAGGCCACAAGAACACAGAAACATGACGTCAGAAAAAAGACCACATAGCCTATCTAGTACGCACTTCCATATAGACTACTATAATAGTCCCCTCTTTTCCCTGAATGCAACCAACTACCAAAGGAATTGCTATTGGCTGAGTCAGTAATTGTATTCCAGAAAAAATTCAAGGCTTTATTATTTATGCAAGCCTTTGGCCTCTCTCAGAATGAGATGGTGTGTGTTAGTGGGTAATTTTTGGTATATTTTTCTTATTGGCAGATCTTTATGTGATCCTAAGTAAGCAGCTAAAGAAATTATTTATGATGGCTTTTTATGTATTGACTAAAGTTTTACTCTATTTAATCTGATTGTCTATGGCTTTTTTGTAAGCGCCACAAAGTTACTGATAGGGCAAGATATATGTATTTCAAATAAATACAGTAAATAAACAGAACTGCAAATATGAGGTAAGGAGCTGATACCTTGAGTTAATCAAGAAAAAGAGAATGGAACATCAGTTTAAACTGGTATGATACAGAGAACTCATTTGCAGGCAGAAGAAATGCAGAGAACAGGGCTTTCTAAACTTGCATGTGGGTATCCCTAAATCCTGATTGGCTTTGGGGTCTCAGGGGACGTTTTAGAAGCCCTGGGACTGAGATTTAATTGAAGGCATTCATAGCATTGATATGAAAAGGAAAGTACTGTAACTAGATGATTTCCGTCTGCCAGATGACCAGGATATCCCTGCTGCGGTGTGCACAGAAGCAGGGAGACCCTAGATAAGCAATAGCTATGCAGGCAGACTTTGGGTGATATCATCTGATGATGACCACCCTGGGTAAGCTCTCCATAGGCAACGTCTTTAGGTTTCCCTGAGCATGTGCGAGATCTTCTGTACTCTCTTCGCTCCCTCCTCCCCTTTTAGTTCTTGTTCATATTCAGGCCAAACTGCATGTAACAACCCGGCTCTCTGTGAAAATGTTTTGTAAAAAGAAAGAAAACAAAAGAAAGCACACAACTGCTGTTCTAAGAACCACACTATGCCATCAGAGATCATCTGAAAAATCAATTGGTCTGCAGCCACAGAAAAGTAAAACCATTACCCTGGGTGAGGGTTCATCATGGGAAAACAGCCACACAGGCCAAGAGTACTGTCAGGCTCTGCTTTAACTCCTTTCAAAGGAGCAGCAGAAAAGCAAACAGTCCTTGTTCCCCAGGGTCACAAAACCGACTCTCCTACCTCCTGTGGCATGAAACCACCTTCTGCCTCACCAGCAAGACATTCTCAATCTTCCTCAGAAAAAAAGCAGAAGCTGGGCCCTGTTTCACCAATAGAAGCAAGCTAAGCAATTAAGCCCCTGCTGACCAGCAGGCATCCGAACATCAGGCAGACCCAACTCCAACACCTGCCTTGCAGCATTGTTCAGTCCAGGCTTGCTAGGATGAGATCTACAAGAAAAAAACAAAGGCCATAAAACATAATCACTTCTCCGTATCATACAGCAGCTGGGCATTTTCAGTGCACAGATCAGTGACTATCCTACATCAAAAAGCTTCTAAACTTCCCCCTTATAACCACCATCTATCGGGCTCATCTGGTATTGGATTGTTACAATTATTCCAACAGGCCATGCATGAAAACGCAGATCTTTTAGGAACCAACCTCGCCCCTCACCCCCCACCCAGATAGAAGGTGCTTCAGCTCCCTTTTAAAATGACGATTTACAATAAAATTTATAAAAATGCCTCTAAGGGGTATGTTTACTGAAGGGCATTAAGGGAGCAGGCGAAAGCAAGCATAAACAGCAGCGATAAGGGGTTTTCTGTATGAAAAAGGCTCTGGGTGGGTAGGAGGTGTTCTGGCGGTAAGGGTGCAATGGGCCGCTTAATGAGTGCTAACAGGACATCAGGCGTTAAGGTGTCAAGCGTTCACCTTAACGCCCAAAAATGGCTGTCACCTTATTGCTGGATAAGGAAGCCCCAGCAAAAACCAATGCAAAGATGATGAATGGAAGGATAGGTGGGAGCTGAAGGGCCTGACAGATCCATGGGCAACTGACGTGCCAGCCAGTAACTGTGCCGAGCATGTGGGAGGCAGCTGTACCTATGCGCTGAGGGGGTGCCCAAGTAAAATGCAGCAATGTCAGTATGTGGCATAGGATGGGGAAGACATGTCCCCCAGCGGAGTCAGAAGTGGCATGATGTGTGCAGTGAAAGGAGGAGGGAATAGGAATTGTAATGTGAAGATCAGGCTTAGTAGAGGCATGAGTGAAGCGTCAAAATGCAGAGAAGAGTACCTGTGTAGGCCATGGTGTAGCAGCTTGCATGAGAAGACATGACTGCACATAGCCGCGAGAGGCTAATGGATGAGCTGAAGGAAGGATGACAGCAGAGGAGAGTGTGGCATGGGCTGGCAGCACCAATGTACCGGAGGTGCCATCCCCAATGCATGTGTACTGTGTGAGAAAAAGGGGGGCCGGTGCCATGTCTAAGGCGTGATACCAGACATGTGTGTCTCACATCTGTCCCAGCCACTCAATCACCATGCAACAACTCAGACAAAATTGCATGCAACTGGACAGGAATCGCTCAAACTGGGCAAAAGGGACATGTACAAACATGGTTTGATATCTGCAGGTGGCCATCAGAGGGGTAGAATGTGTCTGATTGTAATGCAGAGATGTGATGGAACCAAAACTAAACAGTCACAGTTAAGATGTCATACCTGACTCATGTTGCACAAGTAGGTCAGAACTGTATGCATTTAACTGCCTTTCAGAACTGTCATTACATGGCTGCACCAGTGCAGGCATGACGGGGTACGTCGTTCCGAAAACGTGGTAATGTCTGATGAAAAACAGGGATTGTAAGACTCTGCACCAGTTGAGGAAATGGAGGGTTAGGTGACGTGCCCAAGATCACAAGGAGGTGTGGTCAATCCATGAAGGTTGTAGCATACATAAAACGCCACCTTAAAACATCCCAATTTGTCGCAAAAGGATTGCTAGTGGGTCTCAAATCCTGGTATCCTGGGTCCAAATCCAATGCCATGACATTACGCCACATCTCCAAGCAGGTGCCAAATATCTGCAGGGTGAACATGTTTGACCCCCCTGCAATGGGCTGCAGCAGAGCCAGTAAAGCCTTGCCTCAGAAGGGCATGATGGCGAATAGTATGTTTGTTGACCCAAATTGTGGCCAGAACACATAACAAACCATAAAGATGTGTGTCTGCAAGTCACAGCAGAGCTCGGACTGTTACAGGCATGAAAATGAGCTGAGTAGCATACAGTCACAAAAAGAACAAGTGGGAATCAAATCCTTGTCCCCTGCTCATGGAGACATTGCACTAACCAGTAGGCTACACCTCCACACCTCTCTGCACACCAATGGTTGGATTCAAAGAGACTGCAGGTTACTGCCTAAAATGTCTGCTGTGTGTGCCGATATATGTTAGACTCTCCCGTACCCATGATGCCCTGCACATGCAGAACAGCAGTATGCAGCTGATCATCAAATGGAGAATGCACTGATCCATCACCTCAGCTCAGTAAGATGCACTGACAGTGTGCGATACAAGTACAGAACAGCTATAAAACGTGCTACTGAGCAGTTCCAGCGGTCACCCTGAGGGTGAGGATGGGTGCCCAGAATCTGGTCCCCAGAGCTTGCACTGTTAGAGATTGTCTCTGCTGGCTGTGCCACAGATTCACATCACTGCCAGTGTGCAGCCAGATATTGTAGGTAGTGTGCTATGCTAGTATCCTTGTTTCCTGCACAATTGCAGTATGCTGTAGGCACCTTTCACATCTAGGTCCTGCGATGGACAGGGACCTTCCTAGAACAGTGCATGTCAGTGCCCAGTTTTGCAGTAGCTGCTACCATGGAAGCCAAATGCAGTTGGGGGGGCAGACTGGGCTTGCATGGGGCTGCTGCCACTGTCCTGCCATGACCACAGTGAGCAGGGCAGGAGCAGCTCCTGTCTCAACCATATGGAACTACCAATCCACAACAGCAAGTACAGTCAGACTGCACCTGCTGCCCACCACAGGGCTGTCTCAGCCATGCAGATACCAATCGTGGCCAGTCTGCTGGTAAGCACACATTGCTTGTGTACAGAGCAACCATGTACATCGTGGCTTTGGACAAACAGCACAGATACCCAGCATTTGGCTTAGTGATTGGACTCCCAGAGCAGGGAATGCACCCACATCAATGGAGCTGGACACTATCTAGCACTATGTGGATACATAGCCGTGTCATGGTCACAGCTCGGTCAGACTGAGAGTGCCCTCACAGCATGAAATGCTCTGGCCACCCAGGCCATGCATGTGGCAGATGAGCACTACCATGTCTCAGCCATTGACCTTACCTCCAATGCAGACATATACTGGTCATACCGCTCTGTTTCAGACCATACTCATAATCCTCTGCTCCTCATCATGCCCATTTGCAGACTAATGCTGGGAACAGTTTAAGCAATGCGAGGCACAGTGCAGAAGGCCACAGAAGTCTGGGGAGTCATATATACACACACACACACTCTCTCTCATATCGCTGTACTATGCAAAAGTGGGGATGGTTGGCATTCCTGCCTACCACTTTGGTCTCCATATCAGCCCAAGCATTGTTAACATGTGCTCATTGTGCAGGCGCTAGTAGTGCATTCTGACATTCGCACCCATTGTTAACACCCACTTCATTGTGCCAGTCCTATCAGCCTGCCTTTCCATTCAGCTGTGGAGAGTGTAGCTTGTCTGTGTGGCTGATGGGTGTCTGTACCCTTGCTGGCCTATTCATTGGGGGTTGCACATTCTTTTGCTGTACCTGCAATGTAGGCTAAAGTTTATCCACAGGGAAATGCAATACACGATTCACAGCCAATTCTTGAACCTGTAACTCTCTGCTCATATACACACTGGCTTTGTGTGTTGAACCACAGTGCTGCCATATGGATACAGCAAACCCTGGGGCTGACATGTTCGCCATCAGACAAACCTTGCCACATGTAGCAATGCAAACGGCACAGAGGGCCAGAATATGGCTTTTGTCTGCTGCAAGCAGGTGCTGCTGCACCTGCCACCAACACCCCCACACGATGCTGACATGCCAGCATGCTGTCAGTAGGGGTGGTGTGCAGTCCTGGCCCAGCCAACATGCAGGTTTGATGGTTGCCTAGGGTGCAAGATCTGAAATGGGGGGGGGGCATAAAAGCATACATGGATGCCATGTAGCCCCTCCAACCATCTGCCGCTGTTGGAACACCATCCCCACGTGCTGCAGATTTGTCTCAGGGGAAGGAAGACAGTGGTATTTCCATGGGCGACTGCATTTTACATTTCCCTGTAGAGCTACAGCTGCTGGCACTACCGGCCTCTTCCTCCAGAACTAGCTTCAGCTGCAGGGGAAAGAAGCGACTAGGGTCTATGCCTAGAGTGCCAGGGACCCTTGGACTGCCCCATGTGATGCATCACTTTTCTGCAGCAGCAGCATGTCTGTGTGCCACCACTGTCACTATGGGATCATGACGGACATCACAGATGTGCCACCTAGGCAGCTGCTTAGCCTGCCTTGCACACCACAACCACCACTGCATGACCCACATGACACCTCCTTTGCCCCATTTGCACCATCAACAACTTGGGCACTATGCTGTTGCTAATAATTGAGCACTATTATCGCCAGCCTGGGCTCCCCTGTCTGTGCATCACATTGCGGACGTTGAAATAGTCTTTCTCTCCCCTCAAAATACCACCTTTCTGAGAGGTTTTATTTGGCGTTAGGATTCCCAGTGCTAAAGAGCTCTAACTCAAGATTGCACAACATCTGTTCTCCGCCTCCTGTTCCCTTAATGCTGCGGGAGCCTATAACACTTGTTAGTGCAGCAGTATCACAGTGTTAAGGGTGCGCATAACAGGCATTAATGGCACACTTGCTTCCTTAAAGCTCTTTAGTAAACATACCCCTAAGACCCTTGAATCAAGGTTGGGGGTCTCTAGAATCCTACTACATATTGGATCTTGAAGCCTGCCTGATTCCTACAATATGTTTCCCATAACTCTATCTCAGGTCAGTCCCAAGATACAGAAGATCTTATCCTGTCCAAACCTGAGCCAGAGGGGCAGACAGGCAAACAGAAGATTCCTCCTGCCCTAAGTTTTTATAAAAAACTAACAAAAACAATAGTCCTATCTTACTCCGACAGTCCTAGAAAGCAAAAAAGAGTTTTACTCAATATTGCCATTCAAGAAAATAAAAACCCTACTAGTTCAAGTCTTACAGGATCCCCAGTTAAAAAATTGCCAGAATGATCTCTCAACTTTACTAACCTCTAAATGCTTAGACAAAAAGTACAAAGTCTCTCCTATCGCCAGGACATGAGCATATACAGCTTTCACACCAGTTGGTGATATTGGAAATCACCCTGAAGAGAACCATGGATAGTAAAACCCATGCTAATGTTTCTCCAGGAAAAGGCCACAAGATACTGGAGATATTAGGATGCAAGAAGTTCCAAGAAACCATGCTCAATTTCTACATTCCAACACATTAGCTTCAAGTGATGCACCAACACCATTCTCTGCTTCACAGTCAGATTGCACCATTACTCCACAGACTTGAGAAATTGTATTTATTTATTTATCTATCTGTACTTATATACCGCCTTCAACTGGATCATTCATCTTTGTCTCATTCACTTTATTTACAATGCCTATAAAGCAGTGTCAAGAGTTTTATCGCTAATGGAACATGCAAACCTATGTAGCTACAAGCGTCAAGACTCTGGTGTGCCCCAGGGATCTGTCCTTGGTCTGATTCTTTTTACCATCTTTGTTAGTGATATAGCAGAAGGGCTGTCGGGTAAGGTTTGCGTCTTTGCGGATTATACCAAAATCTGCAACAGAGTAGACATGCAGGAAGGTGTAGATAACATGAGGAGGGATCTAGCTAAGCTTGAAGAATGGTCAAGAATTTGGCAGCTGAGATTTAATCTTAAAAAATGCAAGGTCATGCATTTGGGCTGCAGCTATCCAAGGAAGCAATATGGTATAGGGGGTGAAGTACTTTTGTCCACTAAAGAAGAGTGGGATCTAGGTGTGATTGTGTCTGATGATCTTAAAGTATCTAAACAGGTAGAAAATGCGATAGCAAAAGCTAGAAGGATGCTTGGGTGCATAGGGAGAGGAATGGCCAGCAGAAGGAAGGAGGTGATAGTGCCTCTGTATAAGTCTTTGGAGTACTGTGTGAAATTCTGGAGATCGCATCTTCAAAAGGATATAAACAGGCTGGAGTCGGTACAGATGGTGGCTACTAAAATGCCTCTCTTCACTCCTATCCAATTCCAATAACAATAGAACACACCGCACCATCACCAAAAACCTTCTATCCATCCCAACATCTAAGAGAACATGTAGCCAAACTACCTGTAATCGTGCATTCTCCCTTTACGCCCCCTCTATCTGGAATGCCTTACCATATGAACTACGGAACTGTCCCAATCACTCTGAATTCCGGAAGAAATTGAAAACTCATCTCTTCCAGGAACACTTTTCCCTACTTACATAGCTCCCTCTAACCTCCTATGTAAGTCTCCATGTAAATAGCCCTTTAAGCCTCCATGTAAATAGTTCTTAAGCCTCCGCAAGGAGTAAGTTTCTTGTTAATCATTTATACTGTGATCCTTATTGTTACAATGTATTCAGTTGAAATATACTGGCTGTTATGTTCCTTGTAAACCGTCTTGAATTGTAGAAAGTCGGTATATAAAAACCTGTTAAATAAATAAATGGTTAGTGGTCTTCTTTATCAAGCATATGAGGACAGACTTAAGGATCTTAATATGTACACCTTAGAGGAAAGGCAGGATAGAGGTGATATGATTGAACGTTTAAATACCTCCGTGGCATAAATGCACAGGAGGAGAGCCTCTTTCAATTGAAAGCAAGCTCTGCTACGAGGGGACATGGGATGAGGGTGAATGAAAGGGGATAGATTCAGGAGTGATAAGCGGAAATATTTCTTTATGGAAAGAGTGATGGATCTGTGGAAGAGTCTCCCAGTGAGGTGGTAGAAATGAGGACAGTATTTGAATTCAAAGAAGCATGGGACAAACACAGAGGATCTATAAAAGAAATCTATAAAAGAAAAAAAGGGACTGTTATCGTGGTTGATATGGAAGGGCAGACTAGATAGGCCATGTGGTCTTTTTCTGTCGTCATGTTTCTATGTTTCTATGTTAAGGCCTTTATGATCCACTAGCTCCACTTCAGTCTGTTTTTTGTCCCTTTCATTCTACTGAAACAGCTCTTGCCAAAGTCTCCACTGACTTCTTTCTGGCTAAGTCCAAGATACTGTTGACCACTTCCTTTTCCGACAATTTGTCCTCTCTCGGTTTTAGAGGTGCTGTGCTATCCTGGTTCTCTTCTTATCTCTTCCATTGCTCTTTTAATGTTTGTTCTGATGGATCCTCCTCTACTGCCATCCCTCTCTCAGTTGGTGTACCCCAAGGGTCTGATCTGGGCCCTCTCCTTTTCACTCTCTAAGTCCCTTGGTGCCTTCATCTCTTCCCATGGCTTTCAGTATCAATTTTATGCTGACGACTCTCAAATCTATATACACCAGGTATTTCTCCAACACTCCATGCCCGTTTCTCTGCCTGCTTATCGGACATCGCTGCCTGCATGTCTCACTACCATCTAAAATTGAACTTAGCCAAGAATGAACTTCTTGTTTTTTCCCCTAAATCCTCCTTCCCCTTTCCTCCTTTTTCTATCTCTGTTGATAAGACTCTTCTGCTTCCTGTTTCCTCGGCCCACAACCTTGGGGACAACTTTGACTCCTCCTTCACCTACTCCATGCATATCCAACAGATAGCTGTCATTTCTTTCTCTATCCAAACACAAGAAGGCAAAAACACCAAGCCCAGGAGCCAAACCTCACCCAGCTCCTAATAATAGACCCACAAAAGAGTGAGGAAAAAACATGCAGTCTTCTCAATTTTCCTTGAAGAAAGAACCAATAAAGGTTTAAACTCTGGTACAGTTTTTTGTCGGACCGTATAATACCCAGTACCGGGGTCACCACAACAGACTCCCAGACAGCGGTAGGTAACAGTCCCTTTTATTCAAACCAGCAGTAAATCATAACCAATAATACTTAACTGCCACGGCAAAAAACATCATACGCCTTGTAGCACTATATAAATGATTAATAGTAGCAATAGTAGTATGATTAGAAACATAGAAACATGATGGCAGAAAAAGATCATATGGCCTATCTAGTCTGCACTTCTCTATTAACTACAATAGTCCCCCTTTTTCCTTTAGAGATCCCATGCTTTCTTGAATTCAGATACTGTCCTCATCTCTACTACCTCCACTGGGAGACTATTCCACGCATCTACCACTCTTTCCATAAATAAAATTTCAGCTATTCCTCCCGAGTCTACTCCTTTTCACCCTTATCCTACGTCCTCTAATAGCAGGCTTGCTTTCAATCCAAAGAGGCTCTCCTCGTGTGCATTTATGCCACAGAAGTACTTAAACGTCTTTATCATATCTCCTCTATTCTGCCTTTTCCTACTATTACTACTACTATTCAGCACTTGTAGAGCACCACGCACGCAGCGCTGCACAGATAACCGACAAGAGGAAGCCGACATACAAGAGACAGTCCCTGCCCGTCAGAGTCATGCTCATCGGAGCTCACAACCTAGTTAGAGCAGTACAGAGCATTAGTCAGTTCTGCGCAAGGTACGGTGTGGTACAGTTTGGTCTATAGTTTGGACATAAATATTGACGGGGGTTAGGGTAAGAAGAGGAAGGAGTCTATCGTATACATATTAAAGATCAGGCAGTGGTGGGGGGCGGAGCTAGCCACTGAACAGAATGGACGCCTGAATTTTTGCTCCCGTTGCTGCCCAAGAATCCTGAACATATCCCGGTATTCCATTGAAGTTTGTACCCCCTACCTACATCAATAACACCGCAATACAGCTGGATGGCATCCCTGAAGCCTGCCCGGCTGGAATTTCCACAGGGATCCGGCTCAGCAGCGAAACGATCCAAACCCGAAGTGGGTTCCCCGCAGAAAATGGCCGCGGGAGAGAAGGAGGGAGTGACTGCCGGTGGCCTACGTGAAGTGCTACAGGAATTGAAATGCGTTAAAGAAATGATTGCAGCCAATTCTAGTTCACTGAACATGATTCAAGAAGACTTGCTGGAGGTAAAAGAGAAACTCCTCACCATCACCACTCGACTTAATGCAGTTGAATTACAAACCCAGAAGCATGGCGTTGCATTAGAACAGCTGGGCCCTTTGGCCAAACGAGTCCGGCACATAGAAAATCTGATTGAAGATCAAAATAACCATTCCCGTAGAAATAATATCCGCCTTGTTGGAGTCCCTGAAGGCGCTGAAGGTACCGATCCGATTGGATTTCTGGAAAAAACCATACCGGAGATGCTGCAGCTTGTCTTTGCAAGGCCTTTTGAACTAGAACGGGCCCATCGAATCCCAGCGCACAAAGCTGAAAAACACATGATACCCGCGCCCACTCATAATGAAGGTACTGAGATACCCACAGGTCCTACAGATCTTTCAAGCTGCACGGAAGGCCGGATCACTGCAAATCCAGGGACACAAAGTAACACTTTATCCGGATTTGAGCAAGCAAACGGTAGATCGGAGAAAAGCGTTACTGGCCTGTAGACCCATGCTACAAAGTGCACAGGCAAGATACGGGCTATACTACCCAGGAACCATGCGGGTCACGCTGCATAATGAAACGAGGAATTTTGTTGATGCTGAAAAACTGAAAACTTTCCTACAAGAAAAATGCGGTATGGAAACCTGAGGTCAATATTCTGATCTCTCACGCAGTGTAGAGAACTCAGCATATACTCAGGGGGTGCGGCCGTGCGTTCTCACAAATTTTAGAACGCCTTAAGCCTTGTTAAACACCTCATTGATTGTATTTCTGTTGTTCTAAATAGTTTTAATTAAACAGATATTTCTGCTTGAAATGTAGGGGTGGCAACGGGAGGTCGGGGTTGGTTACTGTTTCAGTGGATTGTGTTCACCTTAGCGATATAATGTTTGCCAGTTATGCAGTTGTTTGTGTCAGTCCAGTCCAGTACAAAACCCTCCACATACACGCAAATGCAAGTACGCGGCAGGCCTATCCATAGGATAGCTTTCACCTATAAGACAGCTTATCCCAACGTTGATGTCTAGTGATCTTTTAATGCTTTCGTTAAATGTAAAAGGTATTACTGGCCCTGTCAAGCGAACGAAGATTTTAGCGTACTGCCAGCAAAAAAAAGCAGATATTGCCCTCTTACAAGAGACACATTTAACAGATACTGAATCGCAGAAAGTAACCTCTAAATACTTCCTGGTGGCGGCCTCGGCCTCTGCCACTCAACGCAAAGGGGGGGTAATAATATTAGTGCGCAAATTCCTGCAATCCGCCATTACCGACACACGGATTGATCCGCTAGGTCGATGGGCCAGAGTGACGATGAAAATAAATCAACAGCTTTACACATTCTTCAATATTTACGCGCCCAACCTCGATGACCCTAACTTTTTCAAACTGATAGCTAAAGAAGTTACAGCCGCGGCTCACACCAATATCATATTAGGGGGCGATTTCAATGTCATCTTGGATCCACTGTTAGATCGCACGCCCTATCGGGCTGTAGACAAAGTCAAATCGCAGGCGATTCTTAAAGGCATCATAACAGAGCTACACTTGGTAGACCCCTGGCGCCTACTTCATCCCCAAGAAAGAGACTACACATTTTATTCCATCCCACATAATACCCAAACAAGGATCGATTTCTTCCTACTGTCCACAGAGCTGATGCCCCAAGTGTTGTCCGCAGAGATATATGCTACAACGGTATCGGACCACGCCGCTGTCTCCCTAGTGTTGAATACCAACGTTACACAGCATGTTCCACCAAGATGGACATTTGATAAATCCCTACTAGCAGATGACTCCTTTGTACAGCTACTGTCAGGGGAAATTGAGACCTATTTTAAATATAATACACCCACTGATACCTCCATCTGGAGCTGGTGGGAAGGTTTTAAAGCGACCATACGAGCTCATATTACCACCTACACCATTAGACGGCGTAAAGCCAGGAAAAAAGAAAAAGATGAATTGGAACTCCAAATAAAAGCTGGGGAAAGGTTACTAGCCAAAAGAGCTGACTCAATGATATTGATTAGACTCCAAAAATTGCGATACCAATATAATGCTCTCCTCAACAAAGAAGCACTGAGTAGCATCCAGCTACAACGTAGTATATACTACTATGACAGCAACCGCTCAGGATCCCTCTTAGCTCGGCAGCTCAGACCAAAAACCAGCAAGACCGCTATAGCGGCGTTGCAGGACAATTCCGGGGGCCTTCTCCTGAGATCTGACAAAATACTAGACCGCTGCAAAGAATTCTATGAGGAACTATATCGCTCAGATACCCAATGTAGTGACAGAGCCTTTGAAGATTTTGTCTCCAAGATAGTAGGACCCACATTAACCAGTCATCAAAGTCGAACGCTGGAACAAGAGATCTCAGTAACTGAAATACAAGATGCGATCAAACAGATGGCTCGTGGCAAAGCCGCCGGTCCAGATGGTATCCCGTTGGAATTCTATAATAAATATTGCATTCAATTGGCTCCCATGCTACAGATCTACTACAGTGGCCTGCAAGATGAATCTCCAGAGATTGGAGCCCTGGCAGAGGCTGTGGTGGTAATTCACCCGAAACCGGGCAGGGATACACAAAAGATAGAGAATTACAGACCCATCTCTCTCCTAAACTCTGATTATAAAATCTATGCTAAAGTGCTTGCTAACCGATTAGGACGGATCTTAAAAGATTTGATACATGAGGATCAATGTGGATTTATACAAAACAGATCCACTACAGATAATGGAAGATTATTGGCACATGTACTGGCATCTGCCAAGACCAAGGCCGAGCCCCTGATAGGGCTAGCATTGGATGCCGAAAAAGCCTTCGATCGACTGGAATGGTCCTTTCTATTTCGATCCCTACGGTGGTTTGGGATAGGAGAAAAGTTCCTAAAACGCGTTGAATTGTTATATACCAAACCCACAGCTCGAATAGCGGTCAACTCACACCTCTCAGCCCCTTTTCAGCTGCAAAGAGGGACCAGACAGGGTTGCCCCCTGTCACCGATGCTTTTTAATTTAGCCCTGGAACCCTTATTAATAGCGCTCCGACAGAAGGAAAACATAAAAGGAATTGAGTTAGCTGATGGTCCCTGTAAATTGTCAGCATATGCCGATGACCTGCTCATTTTTCTACAACCATCAGACCTTCCTGAAACACTGCAACTCATAGATGCATACTCAGCGATATCCGGATATAAAGTAAATTTGAATAAAACAACAATTATTCCTCTGAATGAACAGGTCAGCGAAGAAATGATGCGTGGATACCCCTTTCAATATGAGAAGTCATCCTTTAGATACCTGGGCGTGACCTATGGCACCACCTTGGAGGAGACTGTCGCAATCAACATTAAGATGTGTCAAGAAATTGTACATGATAACATCTGCAAGTGGACCCCCCTTCATTTGAGCTGGTGGGGCAGGCTAGAAACGATAAAAATGATATTGGTACCAAAACTCAGCTATATATTAAGTATGATACCCTTACGTTTCCCGACAGCCTTCTATAAGAAAATGAATAGTCAACTGATAGCCTTTCTATGGAACAACCGAGTACCCCGAATAGCTGCCTGGAAACTGAAGTTACCTAATACACAAGGAGGTGTCCATTTCCCAGATCTCGGCTGGCTACACACTGCCTCTCTTTTAAAGCAGGGTGCTCAATGGGTCGACTCTGACGACACGGATAAAGGACCTAGATGGCTGAGTGTGGAGCGGGCCCTACATTCCCCCCTGCCCACATGGCTACTGGTAGGCACAGTAGTAGACCAGACTGCACCACATAATGCTATTATTCGAGAAACACAGCATGCCTGTCGATTATTGGCATCATGTATCGATGGAGGGGATGACTTTGCCGCAGATATGCCCATATGGCTGAACCCGCGCCTTATCATCGGAGGGAAGCCTGTCTTATGGAAAAAATGGGTGGAACATGATCTTATCACCATTGGACAACTGATCAATGGAAGTGCATTTAAAACCTTTGACAGATTAAGAACGGAATTCCGATTGCCTAATACATGCTATTTCCAATGGTGTCAGCTCCGATCCTGCATGAGCAAAGCGGGTGTGTCACCTGTCTTGATACGTACAGGATGGCCACTGCGACAGAAACTTCAAGAATTACAAACAGATGCTAAAGCTGTTTCAAGATGTGTTGCGATTCTCCGATCCAAAAGTGACAAGACATGTTCTAAGATACAGTCGGTGTGGGCTACTGAAACCGGTCAAGATCTACCTCCGGAAAATTGGGACACTTTTTGGGGAACTCAAATACGTGCCACGAGAGCAGCGTCTCTCACACAATCTATGTACTTTATAGCACATCGAGCGCATATTACACCGGCTAAGAAAATGAAATGGACACTACAGGAGGGAAATCGATGTTGGTCCTGTAACATGGAAATTGGGACACTGGCACATATGTTGTTCCATTGTAAATCCCTGGAAATATATTGGAACAGAGTTTGGGAACGCATATCACAGATCCTCAACTTACAAACTCCTATCACTTATCGGATAGTGATATATAAATCCATAGCTCTGGAACCTACTCTGATGAAATGGGATGGTAAACTGCTGGACTTAATGCTCGGGATAGCGCTTAAAATAGTTCTAATACACTGGAAGAATCTCGACAAAGCTTGTTTCGAGCATTGGTGGAGTCTCTTAATCCTACATAAGACCTACGAAGAGATCTATATAGCCAAGAACCCATGGTCTGGTAAACTAAGTAAGAAATGGTCAGCTTTACAAAATTATGTTTGATGAAAATGATTGCTGGAGGCTGCCTTGTGGAATGGTCTCTGCTGTAACCACATTGAACGGAGAGAGGGAGGGTGGCGTGCTGGCATGGACTGATACTAGTTCTTGTTAACGTTATTGTACTGTCTTGTTCAAGTTATTATATTCTTTTGCTATTTTGATCAATAACATTTGCTTGTATCCTGCTATATCACGATCGTTTGTATTGTTATTTTATATGTTAAAACTGAATAAAAACTACTATTAAAAAAAAAAAAAAAAAGATCAGGCAGTGGTGATATTTAGCTTTGGTGGCAAACGTTAGGCCACCCTTTAAGGTGCATTAACGTTTGCCACTTAAGGATAAGCTGGCAGCGACTGACTATCGCCTGGCTACCCCCAGGTGCAGCCTCTGGAATGCCCCGATGCCAGCTGGCTAGCATCGGCACATTCAGCAACGGCACTCGGGAATGCCATGTTAGTGCCACTGAATATCCCGGTCACTGTGATTAATGCAAATAGCAGGTCTGCTAACCATGTTAATCAAATTGAATATTGGGCCCTCTATCTTTATCCAAATTCATAACACTTTATACTCCATCTCTTGCATTGCATTCTGTTAGAATATAAGAACATAAGATATGCCATAATGGGTCAGACCAAAGCTCCATCAAACCCAGTATCCTGTTTCCAAGAGTGGCCAGTTCAGGTCAGAAGAACTTGTCAGGTTCCCAAAGGTAGACAGATTCCATGCTGTTTATCCCCGGAGTAAGCAGTTTCCTGCCTCCCCCTTCCCTGCCTTTCCCTGCTTTGAGACTATCCACTAATCAATATTTTCCTACCAAACCCCAGTTTTGCAGAATTCCATAATTCCAAATTAATTTCTCTATTACGATTAGAGCAAAACTTAAGACATACTTTTCTGAGCAGGCATTTGGGCATTTGAGGCTGAGGGGTCCTGAGCAGAAATCTTCTCTCTTTCTTTCTTCTTATGCAACCCGATATATACAGGCATGTCAAAACAGTCACTCAGACCACTACAAATGGTCCAAAACACGGCAGCACGAATAATAGCCGGTGCATCCAAACAAGACCACATCACCCCCATACTAAAAGACCTACACTGGCTCCCAATCAACTCACGCAGAAAATACAAGACAATCCTAAACATATTCAGGATCAAACACAGGAACTCTGCCCACAGCCTTCAACCCCTCATACAACCCAACGCCATTACAAGACCCAGAAGAAAAGCCACATCAAACATAATCAACACGCTAAAAGACTACACAAAAGCATGCAAATCCATCGCACGAAGAGCGCTGTCACTGGCAGCACCTGGCATGTGGAACTCACTCCTGGACGAACTATGAGCCACGGAAGACACTAAGGACTTTAGGAAACAACTAAAGACTCTGCTATTCCTGGAGCACTACGGACCAAACACACAATGAGTGCTACAACCATGGACTAACAACTTACCTGCACGCTCTTTACACTTTCCCTGTATAAAGCTCATGCTGTAAATAGTGCACACTAATCAACCTTCCATCACACATCAGGGCCATCCCTGATCTCAGCCACTTCAGGAAGGCCCTAAAACATCACCTATTCCTCAAATATTTCCCAGAGAACGAAGAAGCACAATCACATCCAAATACCAATAACTACATCCCAAACACGTAAACTTTCCTGTCTCAACAGCACATTAAACTACTTCAACAGATTAACATGACATTTTTCATACTCTGAAACTTTTATGTAAATAGTTGTTTTGTATATAGTTACTCCTGTTATCCTGTTTTCCAAGTTGATTTTCCTGTTAACTGTAAAAACCAGATATTTGTATCTTGTCTGAGGTCTCTTGTTCCATGTAAACCGCGCTGATAACGAATAGTGCGGTATATAAAAAATGTTAATAAATAAAATAAAATAAAGAAACCCACCCACACACACACACACTTTCATTGTACATGATGCACACACTGAACCCAAGCACCACTTCCACTGATTGTTTGCTGTGTAACCGCCTTGATTAAAGGAAAAGGCGGGATAGAAATACCATTGCAAAATGCAATGTGTGCCTTCAAGTCAGTCCTGACTCCTGGCGACCCAGAAGCTCCTGGGTTTTCTTGGCAGTGTCACCGGAAGTAGATTGCCAGGCCTTTCTTCTGAGGCAGTGGAGGGTTAAGTGACTTGCCCAAGGCCACAAGGAGTGCTAGTGGAAATTGAACCCTAGTTGCTTGATTACCAAGCCAGTGTTCTAACCACCAGGCTACTCCTCCACTCAAGAAATGCCATTAAATAAATAAATTATGAGCTTAATATTTTTATTGATTAGTATATATTTAAGGATTGTAAACTTAGTGGATGTTTTGTTCCTTTCTTTTTCTCCTTACTTTTCTCCTTTTCTTCATTTTATGCCTCTTATTACTATTTTTTAAATTGATTGTAAAAGCGCTGTGATATTTGTTTAAAAAGGTAGAATAGCAAAATACCAATAAATTAAGTAAAGTAAATGTGCTCTGCACTGGTGGCAGAAGCCATCCAGCACCTCAGCACATAATTGTACACACTGATGGGCCAGCCTGCTGCTTCACCAGCATCCCTGCCATGCTGGCCTCGCGTGCCCGGTGGCTTTCCTCCAAGGCTGCTGCTTCCGAAGGCTTCAGGGCCGGAGTTGCTTCAGCCACCATCTCCGGCATCCCCTCAAAGGCATCAGTGAGGACGCAGACATTGGGGGATGAACGGCACTCCTCCGGCATTCTGGGAGTTAATTGCTCCCATCAAGACACCTTAGCAGGCTCTGGCCATTGCTCTCGACATGGCGTCGGGATGGGCTCCGATGACGATGTACATGGGGCTTAGCCCGGTGATCAGATGGCCTCCCTTCAACATCGACTGAGTCCTTTCTCAATTCCATATGAAGATCAATTGAAAACTGTCACTCCAGGCCACCATGGCCCCTCTGCTTTCAATGAGCTTGAGCATCCCTCAATGTCGACACCTCAGCAGATCCTAGCTGAGTCATCAGGATCAATGCCTGAGCCAAAGATGTTGAATGAGAGCGCTGCCAGCAGAGGGACTCTTTCTGTTTTTCCCAAACCTTCAGGTTTCCTTGTCATCTCTGGAACAGATTACAAAAAGAGGGCTAGTGATCGGGACCCAAAGACTTAAGGCACCAATAGTATTTGTCAAAATGGGACATGTCTGGAAAAACAGCTGTGATGAGATCAAACAGTTCGATGGTGCCAGCTCCAAGAAACAAAAGGAAGAATAAAATAAAATAAGTACCGAAAAATGAAAGAAAGCATCGTAACCAGAGTGAAACTGACGACAGGACTCATGCTACCAATGGCAGGGAAGAGAATTAAGCAAAAATGACTCCTGGAGGGGAATAAGATGGCACAGTTACCAGAAGATACCACAGACACATCCTAGGGGCTACACAGAAAACAAAGAATGGGGAAGATGGTGCCTCACCAGGCTGAAAGACAGGCATGCAGATGTGCTGAAGCCTCCCAAAAGCTTCCAATAAAAGCTGGGGAGCGTTCCTGCATAGGACTCTGTCGGTGATATCACCCATATATGAAGACTTGAAAAGGGGACTGCTACTTCTGGAGCGAGATCTGCAATTGTGAGTATATACTTCTGGGAATTTTTCTGGAGGGGCTTCTTTGGATTAAAGCTGATTAATCTGTGAAACCAGTGTATCTGTTAAATCAGTCAGGGCCAAGTAGCAGCAATTTAAGTTTAAATTTAAAACATAGAAGAGAGCTTTCTAGTTAGATTTCATACCCAGCAGAGAGCTTGTAGTTTAAATTTAATACTCACTCAGGGCCTAGCATCAGCAAAGTACTTTTAGTTTCAATTTAAAACACAGAAGAGAGCTTTCTGGCTAAATTTATAACCCAGCAGAGAGCTTCTAGTTTAAATTTCATAATAAGTCAGAGCCTATCAGCAGCAAAGAGCTTTAATTTAAATCAAATCAGCAGGGTTAGTATTCTTTGAGCAACAAATAAAGTCTTCTAGAGACCTTTACAAAGATGCCTTCTACCTAGGGGGCAAGAGACCTGTGAAACCTTTTCAATAGGTGTTACCGCCAGGTGGCAGGTCAAAAGACCATTTTGAAAGACTCCTTCTATCCAAGCAAGGACTGTTAATCACCCAGGAAGTTGGTCACAGCTTACCTCAGAAGCACAGGACAGGGTACTGTGTAGCAGCCATTTTTTAATAAGTGTTATTTCCCTCATAAGAACATAAGATATGCCATACTGGGTCAGACCAAGGTCCATCAAGCCCAGTATCCTGTTTCCAACAGTGGTCAATCTAGGTCATACGTACCTAGCAATTTCCCCAAAAGACACAGGTTCCACAATGCTTGTACTGGGTCATGCATTGATATGCTGGGTCCCTTCTTAATAATGGTTTATGGACTTTTCCTCCAGGAACTTGTCCAAACCATTTTTAAACCCAGCTACACTAACAGCCTTTACTACATCCTCCGGTAACAAATTCCAGAGTTTAATTACACGTTGAGTGAAAAAATATTTTCTTTTATTAGTCATAAATAGTTTACCCTGTAGCTTCATTGCATGTCCCCTAGTCTTTCTATATTCTGATAACGTAAACAATTGATCTACGTTTACCCGTTCCACTCCGTTCATTAATTTATAGACTTCTATCATATCTCCCCTCAGCCGCCTCTTTTCCAGGTTAAAGAGCCCTAACCTTTTTAGCCTTTCTTCATAGGAGTATCCTTCCATCCCCTTTACTATTTTGGTGGCTCTTCTCTGAATCTTTTCTAATAACGCTATATCCTTTTTAAGATATGGCGACCAGAATTGCACACAATATTCAAGGTGTGGTCTCACCATGGAACGATACAAGGCATTATAATATCTTTTGTTATATTTTCCATTCCTTTCCTTATGATACCTAGCATTCTATTTGCTCTCTTGGCTGCCGCTGCACTCTGGGCCGAGGGTTTTAACATGTTATCCACAATGACGCCTAAATCTTTTTCCTGGGTGGTAGTTCCTAATGTGGAACCTTGCATCGTGTAACCATAGAAAGCGAGATGGGGGCTTTCCAGTCTTTTGCATTGAGTGTCACATGTATGATTTTCTCCCAGTTGGTGAGAGGTCTTACGTGTGCACTAGGTGCAAGGAGCTCTTTGCTCTCAGGGAATGAGACCGTTCTCTAGAGGCTAAAGTAGCAGACTTGAAAGACATAAGAAAGACAGAGAGGTACATAGACAAGACCTACAGGGATATAGTCCTGAAGTCGCACCAGCAGTCTGGCAGCATCCCTGGTGCCGTGGAGGAGAGAGGTCACGTGACAGGAGAGCATCACCCTGGTGTGGCAGGAAGTGATCCTGTAACTAGGACTTGTCCTCCAGGTGATGTAAAACCCTCTCGCACCGAGGAAGTTTCTCCGGGGCCATGTGCCCATGAGGTATGGGTTAGGACAGCTGTTATAGATGGTGATTCGATCATTAGGCATGTAGATACTTGGGTGGCTTGTGGATGTGAGGATTGCTTGGTAACATGCCTGCCTGGTGCGAAGGTAGCGGACCTCACGCGCCACCTAGATAAGGTCTTAGATAGTGCTGGGGAGGAGTCTGCTGTCTTGGTACATGTTGGCACCAATGACATAGGAAAATGTGGTAGAGAGGTTCTGGAGGCTAAATTTAGGATTTTAGGTAGGAAGTTGAAATCCAGAGCTTCCAGGGTAGCGTTCTCCGAAATGCTTCCCGTTCCACACGCAGGGCCCAAAAGGAAAGCAGAGCTCCGGAGTCTCAATGCGTGGATGAGACGATGGTGCAAGGATAAGGGTTTTGGATTTGTTAGGAACTGGGAACATTCTGGGGAAAGGAGGGGCTCTTCCAAAGGGATGGGCTTCACCTTAACCGGTATGGAACCAGGCTGCTGGCATTAACCTTTAAAAATGAGATAGAACAGCTTTTAAACTAAATAATAGGGGAAAGCCGACAGTCGCCCAAGAGCGCATGGTTCGGAACAATGTATCCTTGAAGGATACTACCAAAAGCAGAGAGGTTCCAAAAAAGAGTAAAATAAAAAAAAAGCTCCTCTCTGATTTCAATACTGCTTTACACTGGTGTGCTGAAAATGGTGTCTCTTTTGGTTTCAGTAACACTGGTTATCTGTAGGATAGTAAATATAAGCCTCTTGAAATAATAAGTCTGGCAGGATATAGCGGTCTAGTAAGAGACAAAACTCTTTACTTGAGAATAGTTTTAGATTGAGGATTATCATTCAAACCACAACTGAAGAGGATTGCGTGAAATATTTTCTATGTCTGAACTGTTAGGAAATTGAGATATGTGCTTGATGAGGATTGCTTTCAGAGTATTTTTCCACATTTAGCACTGCCTTATCGAAGGTACTGAAATGTAATTTATGCCAGGTTACTTAATAATATCCGAAAGGCCATGCAGTTGGCATAGAACTCTGCAGCAAGGCTGATTGCTTGTTTAGGCTGATATGATCATATCTCCCTGCAGGGCTGTGGGTCTGGTGCCTGGGACCTGCTCAGAAACTAAAACCTGAACCCTGGTGTGGCAGGAAGTGATCCTGTAACTAGTACTTGTCCTCCAAGTGATGTAAAACCCTCTTGCACCAAGGAGGTTTCTCCAGGGCCATGTGCCCATGAGGTAAGAGTTAGGACAGCTGTTATAGATGGTGATTCGATCATTAGGCTCAGAATCTAAAGCCTGAATCAAAAAAGATGGATTCCTTTACTGCTATGTTCTCAGCATTAAACCTGCAGATCAAGCAATTCTGCAAAGCTATATACTTTAAAGCAGAGTTATTGTTTATGACTATGTGCAAGAGAGCTCATTCTCATCCAGAGACTGTAGTACTGGTCCTAGGATTTTCAATACTGCATGCACCTGCATACCAGCATCTTTTCTTGCCATGGATTTTTGTTTGGAGAAGGACAACCTGACAACTGTTACATGATTTGCTGAAGATGACATACAGGATCTGCGACCAACCAATCACCGTGCCATGAAGAGGAAATCAGGACGAAGAATTATATGCTCGACACGAGCTGAACCTGCACTACCCAGTTTATGGTTTATTTAAACACTTCATATACCACCTTTCTTGACAATCAAAGTAGTTTACAATAAACATCAGAAATACAATAAATAGAAACTGAAAAAGAATGCCAAAAATGTAATAGGAAAAAAAATAAGAAAGAGGGATGAGAGAATTAGGAAGGGGGGACTCTAGGGAATTGAACTGTTACATGGTGGAGGAAGAGAGGGGCTTGTGAACTGCTCTGTGTTTCTTCTACTTGTGGCTGTTCCTGGTTCCCTGTGCAGGCAGTCAGTGTACAGCTGTGATTGAGGTGGACCCCCCCCCCCACACTCTATATATTTCCTGTGGCCTACAGGTTGCATACTGAAGGGGTGTGACCAAAGGGGCTGGACACGCCCTTGTGGCACCCCTTTGGCTTACCGACGGCTTGTTTGAGCTGGTGGATGTTAGTGACTATCGGAAAAACAAAGGAGGAGGGGTAAAAATGACCTTGGGACATCTTTGGCAGAAAACATTGTTGGTCCACTAGATAAATATTTAGCGGGGGGGGGCGGAGCTAGCCACTGAACAGAATGGACGCCTGAATTTTTGCTCCCGTTGCTGCCCAAGAATCCTGAACATATCCCGGTATTACATTGAAGTTTGTACCCCCTACCTACATCAATAACACCGCAATACAGCTGGATGGCATCCCTGAAGCCTGCCCGGCTGGAATTTCCACAGGGATCCGGCTCAGCAGCGAAACGATCCAAACCCGAAGTGGGTTCCCCGCAGAAAATGGCCGCGGGAGAGAAGGAGGGAGTGACTGCCGGTGGCCTACGTGAAGTGCTACAGGAATTGAAATGCGTTAAAGAAATGATTGCAGCCAATTCTAGTTCACTGAACATGATTCAAGAAGACTTGCTGGAGGTAAAAGAGAAACTCCTCACCATCACCACTCGACTTAATGCAGTTGAATTACAAACCCAGAAGCATGGCGTTGCATTAGAACAGCTGGGCCCTTTGGTCAAACGAGTCCGGCACATAGAAAATCTGATTGAAGATCAAAATAACCATACCCGTAGAAATAATATCCGCCTTGTTGGAGTCCCTGAAGGCGCTGAAGGTACCGATCCGATTGGATTTCTGGAAAAAACCATACCGGAGATGCTGCAGCTTGTCTTTGCAAGGCCTTTTGAACTAGAACGGGCCCATCGAATCCCAACACACAAAGCTGAAAACACACGATACCCGCGCCCACTCATAATGAAGGTACTGAGATACCCACAGGTCCTACAGATCTTTCAAGCTGCACGGAAGGCCGGATCACTGCAAATCCAGGGATACAAAGTGGCACTCTATCCGGATTTGAGCAAGCAAACGGTAGATCGGAGAAAAGCGTTGCTGGCCTGTAGACCCATGCTACAAAGTGCACAGGCAAGATACGGGCTATACTACCCAGGAACCATGCGGGTCACGCTGCATAATGAAACGAGGAATTTTGTTGAAGCTGAAAAACTGAAAACTTTCCTACAAGAAAAATGCGGTATGGAAACCTGAGGTCAATATTCTGATCTCTCACGCAGTGTAGAGAACTCAGCATATACTCAGGGGGTGCGGCCGTGCGTTCTCACAAATTTTAGAACGCCTTAAGCCTTGTTAAACACCTCATTGATTGTATTTCTGTTGTTCTAAATAGTTTTAATTAAACAGATATTTCTGCTTGAAATGTAGGGGTGGCAACGGGAGGTCGGGGTTGGTTACTGTTTCAGTGGATTGTGTTCACCTTAGCGATACAATGTTTGCCAGTTATGCAGTTGTTTGTGTCAGTCCAGTCCAGTACAAAACCCTCCACATACACGCAAAATGCAAGTACGCGGCAGGCCTATCCATAGGATAGCTTTCACCTATAAGACAGCTTATTCCAACGTTGATGTCTAGTGATCTTTTAATGCTTTTGTTAAATGTAAAAGGTATTACTGGCCCTGTCAAGCGAAAGAAGATTTTAGCGTACTGCCAGCAAAAAAAAGCAGATATTGCCCTCTTACAAGAGACACATTTAACAGATACTGAATCGCAGAAGAAAGTAACCTCTAAATATTTCCTGGTGGCGGCCTCGGCCTCTGCCACTCAACACAAAGGGGGGGTAATAATATTAGTGCGCAAATTCCTGCAATCCGCCATTACCGACACACAGATTGATCCGCTAGGTCGATGGGCCAGAGTGACGATGAAAATAAATCAACAGCTTTACACATTCTTCAATATTTACGCGCCCAACCTCGATGACCCTAACTTTTTCAAACTGATAGCTAAAGAAGTTACAGCCGCAGCTCACACCAATATCATATTAGGGGGCGATTTCAATGTCATTTTGGATCCACTGTTAGATCGCACGCCCTATCGGGCTGTAGACAAAGTCAAATCGCAGGCGATTCTTAAAGGCATCATAACAGAACTACATTTGGTAGACCCATGGCGCCTACTTCATCCCCAAGAAAGAGACTACACATTTTATTCCATCCCACATAATACCCAAACAAGGATCGATTTCTTCCTACTGTCCACAGAGCTGATGCCCCAAGTGTTGTCCGCAGAGATCTATGCTACAACGGTATCGGATCACGCCGCTGTCTCCCTAGTGTTGAATACCAACGTTACACAGCATGTTCCGCCAAGATGGACATTTGATAAATCCCTACTAGCAGATGACTCCTTTGTACAGCTACTGTCAGGGGAAATTGAGACCTATTTTAAATATAATACACCCACTGATACCTCCATCTGGAGCTGGTGGGAAGGTTTTAAAGCGACCATACGAGCTCATATTACCACCTACACCATTAGACGGCGTAAAGCCAGGAAAAAAGAAAAAGATGAATTGGAACTCCAAATAAAAGCTGGGGAAAGGTTACTAGCCAAAAGAGCTGACTCAATGATATTGATTAGACTCCAAAAATTGCGATACCAATATAATGCTCTCCTCAACAAAGAAGCACTGAGTAGTATCCAGCTACAACGTAGTACATACTACTATGAAAGCAACCGCTCTGGATCCCTTTTAGCTCGGCAGCTCAGACCAAAAACCAGCAAGACCGCTATAGCGGCGTTGCAGGACAATTCCGGGGGCCTTCTCTTGAGATCTGACAAAATACTAGACCGCTGCAAAGAATTCTATGAGGAACTATATCACTCAGATACCCAATGTAGTGACAGAGCCTTTGAAGATTTTGTCTCCAAGATAGTAGGACCCACATTAACCAGTCATCAAAGTCGAACGCTGGAACAAGAGATCTCAGTAACTGAAATACAAGATGCGATCAAACAGATGGCTCGTGGCAAAGCCGCCGGTCCAGATGGTATCCCACTGGAATTCTATAATAAATATTGCATTCAATTGGCTCCCATGCTACAGATCTACTACAGTGGCCTGCAAGATGAATCTCCAGAGATTGGAGCCCTGGCAGAGGCTGTGGTGGTAATTCACCCGAAACCGGGCAGGGATACACAAAAGATAGAGAATTACAGACCCATCTCTCTCCTAAACTCTGATTATAAAATCTATGCTAAAGTGCTTGCTAACCGACTAGGACGGATCTTAAAAGATTTGATACATGAGGATCAATGTGGATTTATACAAAACAGATCCACTACAGATAATGGAAGATTATTGGCACATGTACTGGCATCTGCCAAGACCAAGGCCGAGCCCCTGATAGGGCTAGCATTGGATGCCGAAAAAGCCTTCGATCGACTGGAATGGTCCTTTCTATTTCGATCCCTACGGTGGTTTGGGATAGGAGAAAAGTTCCTAAAACGCGTTGAATTGTTATATACCAAACCCACAGCTCGAATAGCGGTCAACTCACATCTCTCAGCCCCTTTTCAGTTGCAAAGAGGGACCAGACAGGGTTGCTCCCTGTCACCGATGCTTTTTAATTTAGCCCTGGAACCCTTATTAATAGCGCTCCGACAGAAAGAAAACATAAAAGGAATTGAGTTAGCTGATGGTCCTTGTAAATTGTCAGCATATGCCGATGACCTGCTCATTTTTCTACAACCATCAGACCTTCCTGAAACACTGCAACTCATAGATGCATACTCAGCGATATCCGGATATAAAGTAAATCTGAATAAAACAACAATTAATCCTCTGAATGAACAGGTCAGCGAAGAAATGATGCGTGGATACCCCTTTCAATACGAGAAGTCATCCTTTAGATACCTGGGCGTGACCTATGGCACCACCTTGGAAGAGACTGTCGCAATCAACATTAAGATGTGTCAAGAAATTGTACATGATAACATCTGCAAGTGGACCCCCCTTCATTTGAGCTGGTGGGGCAGGCTAGAAACGATAAAAATGATGTTGGTACCAAAACTCAGCTATATCTTAAGCATGATACCCTTACGCTTCCCGTCAGCCTTCTATAAGAAAATGAATAGTCAACTGATAGCCTTTCTATGGAACAACCGAGTACCTCGAATAGCTGCCTGGAAACTGAAGTTACCTAATACACAAGGAGGTGTCCATTTCCCAGATCTCGGCTGGCTGCACACTGCCTCTCTTTTAAAGCAGGGTGCTCAATGGGTCGACTCTGACGACACGGATAAAGGACCTAGATGGCTGAGTGTGGAGCGGGCCCTACATTCCCCCCTACCTACATGGCTACTGGTAGGCACAGTAGTAGACCAGACTGCACCACATAATGCTATTATCCGAGAAACACAGCATGCCTGTCGATTATTGGCATCATGTATCGATGGAGGGGATGACTTCGCCGCAGATATGCCCATATGGCTGAACCCGCGCCTTATCATCGGAGGGAAGCCTGTCTTATGGAAAAAATGGGTGGAACATGATCTTATCACCATTGGACAACTGATCAATGGAAGTGCATTTAAAACCTTTGACAGATTAAGAACGGAATTCCGATTGCCTAATACATGCTATTTCCAATGGTGTCAGCTCCGATACTGCATGAGCAAAGCGGGTGTGTCACCTGTCTTGATACGTACAGGATGGCCACTGCGACAGAAACTTCAAGAATTACAAACAGATGCCAAAGCTGTCTCGAGATGTGTTGCGATTCTCCGATCCAAAAGTGACAAGACATGTTTTAAGATACAGTCGGTGTGGGCTACTGAAACCGGTCAAGATCTACCTCCGGAAAATTGGGACACTTTTTGGGGAACTCAAATACGTGCCACGAGAGCAGCGTCTCTCACACAATCTATGTACTTTATAGCACATCGAGCGCATATTACACCGGCTAAGAAAATGAAATGGACACTACAGGAGGGAAATCGATGTTGGTCCTGTAACATGGAAATTGGGACACTGGCACATATGTTGTTCCATTGTAAATCCCTGGAAATATATTGGAACAGAGTTTGGGAACGCATATCACAGATCCTCAACTTACAAACTCCTATCACTTATCGGATAGTGATATATAAATCCATAGCTCTGGAACCTACTCTGATGAAATGGGATAGTAAACTGCTGGACTTAATGCTCGGGATAGCGCTTAAAATAGTTCTAATACACTGGAAGAATCTCGACAAAGCTTGTTTCGAGCATTGGTGGAGTCTCTTAATCCTACATAAGACCTACGAAGAGATCTATATAGCCAAGAACCCATGGTCTGGTAAACTAAGTAAGAAATGGTCAGCTTTACAAAATTATGTTTGATGAAAGTGATTGCTGGAGGCTGCCTTGTGGAATGGTCTCTGCTGTAACCACATTGAACGGAGAGAGGGAGGGTGGCGTGCTGGCATGGACTGATACTAGTTCTTGTTAACGTTGTTGTACTGTCTTGTTCAAGTTATTATATTCTTTTGCAATTTTGATCAATAGCATCTGCTTGTATCCTGCTATATTACGATCGTTTGTATTGTTATTTTATATGTTAAAATTGAATAAAAACTACTATTAAAAAAAAAAAAAAGATAAACATTTAGCTTCTTTGCAGAGTGGTCAGCCCTCCCCCTATGGAGCTTCTTTAAGCTCCAGGGCTCCAACACCGCTACCTCACCCTCTGCCTGTGTTGTCATCAATGTGACTGAGAATTGGTTCCCCTGGGAAGGTAGCTGGAGACACTCAGGTTTTAATTCCAAAGCCTGTTAATTTTATAGAGTCTTCTGTGGTTGTGACGGCCCCCTTGAATGGGGAAGTCACGCAAAGATTTGTGGAGTGTGATTAGTGCTGTTAATGTTAAACTTTCTTCTACTAAAGATTCATTATGTACTTTTACTCAGGGTGCTATGGAAAAGATTTCTGGAATGGGTGCTAGGTTGTCTAAGGTGCACAATTTGGTGGTCCAAGTGGAAGCTCAGGTGCAGTCAGTTTCCACCTTGCAGGTGGCTTCGATTAAGGATTCATTGATGGTTCATGCTCGTATTGAGGCATTGGAAAATGCCTCTCAAGTCTGTAATTTGCGTTTTTAAACTTTCCAGTTACGCATTTATTAGCACCAGAAATTCTTCTTACTAATATTTTACTGAGATCTTGAAGTTGCCTCTGTCTGTGGATATTGTTCAACTATATTATGTACCCTCTAAAGTTCGGGTGGCTTCACTGGATGAAGAGAAGCCTGATTGCCTTCGTCCGATTGTAAGCCAGAATCTTACTGAATTTTTGGAGGACTCTTCTGATACGATCACAAAATGAAACACCTTATTGGTTACCTAGCAGTGAAGGAAAAAGTTTTGAAGTTATACTTTAAGTATAAGGATGTTCCTTTTTGTGGTCAGAAAATAAACCTATTTCCTGATGTGACTAGATCAACTCAAGCACGTCGGAAACAGTTTCTTGCTTTGAGGGAGACAGCTCTTTCCCTGGGTGCAGCGTTTTATTTAAGATTTCCTTATACAACTCGACAGCACTTAACAACAACATACATGTCTTATTACTTTACAGGGATAGTCCTATGTTTTCCTTGATGTTTCTCATTTAGAAAAGTTCTTGACTGATAGGCAGAAGTAAAGTTGGACTGTGTTGGTTGGAAGTATAGAAATCCTCCTAAATATGGTGCATTTTTGTGCCTAATTGTCTTTTATTTATGTGGGTTATTTTTGATGGTGTAAATTCTCCAAGATGTGGGCTTGAACAATCTTTATTTTGATTTGATCTAATGTGATAGTTTTCTTCTTAAGTGGATTGTATGATGGCTTTCCCTTTGAAAGTGGAAATGTATAATCTGCAAATTCTATAAATAAAAACAAGGAAGGGGGATCCTACACAGACCCAATGCTAAGATCAAAGGCCAGCTGGAAAAGGAGAATTTTTCAGGGCAGCTTTAAATTTCGAAAAGGAAAATTCCATACTTAGCAATGAAGGGAGGGAATTCCAGAGATGAGTAGCTAGAAAAAAGAATGCAGTGTAACAGGTACTTTCAAAACAAGCCCGAGAAGGGTAAACATGGCCCAAAAATGAATTCTAAAGAGCACTGAATATGCCCCTAAGGATTTATCAGTGAGCTTGGGTGATCATAGAAGTTTTATGGGAGATGTAGCTTTATGCATTTTTAGAACGAGGCCATAAAACTATAGATGGGTTAATTTAACATTTTGGGGTTTTGATGATGCAGAAGCTTAGACATTTTTAAAATTTCAATGTGCATCTTTAATCCAACTCTTGCTTTACATACACACAGAATACATTCTCCTGGCCATATGTAAGGGTTAAACCTCTGAAACAGAAAGACAATAAAACCAAATTTATGGCACTCATTCTGTGACATATTCAGTGCCTGATGAGAAAAATAATGGCTTGCTCAAAGAGATTTGTATCTGTGTTTTTCCTGCACTGAAGTCTCGCCAAAATTTATTAGATTTATGTATCAACCTGTAATTAAGAAATCTTGAATAAATCAGGTTTTCAAAACTTTCACAGTTGAGTAAACTAGAATATGACTGAATGAGATTGATGTGAGCTATCCATGCTTCTAGAACCGGTGGGCCACTACTTCTGTACTTCCCACTTTAAAAGAAGGTGCGCTCCAAATGCTGCTTCACTTCTGCTTTCATCCTTAATTATTGAAATAAATGACCCCTGAAACTCCTCCCCATTTTCTTTTTATTCACAGCATTATTTTAATGTCCTTCTGTTCTTCCTTCCTGAATGTCTTTCATACCCTTCTAATTAAAAAAGAAGTAGCCCCTGAGACACATACCCCTCCCAACCAGACCTCTTCTAATCCCTCAAAAGCCTCATAATACCTCCCCAAAGCAAACAGGCAGAGGACCCAGACTTTCCTCCTACTGGCTCAGCATCCAGTGTTGCTCTGACTATGCTTAGAGTCTGGCATTGTCAGATCAGTGCTGGACACTGAGTCAGTAGAAGCAGGGCTAGCCTGAGGCATGTGCAAGACTGTCACCTGCATATAGCCCCGCACCTTGAGACCTCACACGCAGCTGAGTGGCTAAAGAGGAAGTCGGTAAGGCCCAAAACACTGCTCCCTGACTCAGAGCTGTGGGAGCATTTTCCTTTTACTCCTGTGGCTGTGCTGAGTTTCAGCCACCAGCGTCACTCACTTCATAGAAGTTAAACAATTTCCTTCTATGAGGTGAGTGATGCCAGTGGCTGCAACAGCACACCTGCGGGAGGAAAAGGAAAACACTCCAGCTGCTATGCAGAGATGAGTCAGGGAGCCGGACTTCAGGCCTTACCATCTCCTTAAGCTGGACAGGCGTGCACAGGACCCCTCGTGGTGTGGAGCCATGTGAGGGGGGAGAAACCACTGGTATTAGAATAGGCCTGTTACTTGGGGCTAGAACAGGAAGGAAGTCAATGCTGGGAGGAGAATGGGACTGCAGGGGGGCTGATACTGGGGGTCTAGGACTGTAAAAGGGCTGTTGCTGGTGGATGGAGAGACTGGAAGGGAGCTGATTCTGGGAGGGACTAGAACTGGAGGAATTCTGATACTGGGGTGGCTAGGAATGGAAATGAGCTGATGCTAGGGGATGGGGAGCCTGGGATTAGAAGAGAGATGATACTGTCAGGGACTGGAACTGGAGGAGGGCTGATGCTGGGGATTGGGTGACTGGGATTAGAATGGAGCTGATGCTGGGAGGGACTGGAAATTGAGAAATACTGATACTGGGGACTAGGACTAGAAATGGACTGATTGGAAGGGAGATGATGCTGGGAGGGACTAGGACTGGAGGAGGACTGATCCTGGAAGGGCTAGGACTGGAAATGGGTTGATGCTGGGAGATGGGGAGAATAGGACTGGAAGGGAGCGGATCCTGGGAGGGACTGGAAATAGAAGGGAGCTGATGCTGGGGGAGGACTCGAAGTGGGTGGGAGTGGTGCTTGGGCTGGTGAGTATGGAGAGGGTAACAGATATTTTGTATGAAGGGGAAGAAAAAAGATCATACAGAGGGAATAGTTGAAAAAGCGGGGCATAAGAATGAATGCTGGGGTGTAAGGAGGAGGATAGGAGAGTTAATGAATATTGGAGAAGGAAGTAACTGGGTGGGTGTTCAGAAGGGATGTAGAAGGCAGTACCAGGGACGGGGGAGAGCAGGGACTGGGACTCATTTGGCCTTCAACTTTGTTCTTCTGCCTCCACTCACCTTAATGACTATTGTCTGGATCTGGTTTTCTTTTCTTGCTCCTCTCCCTCTAACTTCAGTAATACTGTTCTTCCTTTATCTGATCATCACCTTCTCTCCTTTAATCTTCACCTCCCTCCCCCCCCCCCCCCCCCCCCCCGCCTCGTCCTTTCTCCTCCACTCTTTTTAGGAACTTTCTTGCCATTGATCCCCTGGTTCTCTCCTCTACCATTTCTCCTTCTCTCTCCTCTGTTTTGTCCTCCAAGTCTGTTGATATGGCAGTGATGTTCTATAATGCTGCGCTCTTCTCAGCTCTGGATGTTTTCGCTCCTCTCATCCCTCGTCCTGTAAGGCGTTCCTTACCTCAGCCCTGGCTCTCTCCCACTATTCGCTATCTTCACTCCTGTGCCCGCTCTGCTGAGTGTACCTGGCTCAAATCACGCTCCCCTGAAGATTTCCTTCATTTCAAATTCATGCGCTGCTCTTTCAAATCTGCTTTACCTCTTGCCAAACAAGATTACTTTGTTCACCTAATTCTCATGCGTCTGATCCTCGCCGTCTCTTCATTGCTCTCAATTCTCTCCTCAAAGTGCCTCCACCTCTGATCCCTCCTTCCCTTTCTGCCCAGGCTCTGGCTGATTACTTCCATGATAAAATCCATAAGATCACTCTCCAGTTTCCCTCTAAATCCCTGATTTCCCTTTCCTGCTTTCATTCTCTCCCCCCTTCTCATCCTACCCCTCTTCCTTCCCCACGATTTCTATTGATGAAACTGCTCTTCTTCTCTCCTCCTCCAAGCTCACCACTCGCTCCTCTGATCCTATCTCCTCCCATCTCCTCTCCTCTATTTCCTCTACCATTGTCCCCTCCATTTCTCATATTCTCAACCTTTCGCTCTCCACTACTACTGTCCCAGCTGACTTTAAACATGCTGTGGTCACGCCTCTCCTTAAGAAACCCTCACTTGATCCCTCTTATCCTTCTAATTATCGCCCCATCTCTCTCCTTCCTTTCATTTCTAAACTGCTCGAACGTGCGGTTTACCACCATTGTCTTGACTTCCTCTCTTCCCATGCTCTTCTCGATCCCTTACAATCCGGTTTTCGTCCTTTGCACTCTACTGAAACTGCTCTTGTCAAAGTCTCCAGTGACTTGTTCCTGGCTAAATCTAAAGGCCTTTACTCTGTCCTTATCCTCCTTGAACTTTCTGCTGCCTTTGATACTGTTGACCATGATCTTCTCTTTGACACTTTGTCTTCGCTTGGCTTTAGGGACTCTGTTCTCTCCTGGTTCTCCTCTTATCTCTCCCATCGCTCCTTTAGAGTATGTTTTGGTGACTCCTCCTCCTCTGTTACCCCGCTCTCGGTTGGTGTCCCGCAGGGTTCTGTCTTGGGTCCACTTATTTTTTCTCTCTATACCCAATCCCTTGGTGTGCTTATTTCCTCTCATGGTTTTCCGTACCATCTCTATGCTGATGACTCCCAAATCTATCTCTCTACTCCTGATCTTTCTTCTGCTTTCCAGTCCCGGATCTCTTACTGTCTCTCTGCCATTGCTGCCTAGATGTTCCATCATCGCCTGAAATTGAACATGGCCAAGACTGAACTTCTCGTTTTTTCTCCTAAAATTTCCCTTTCTCCTTCTTCTTTTTCAGTCTCTGTTGATGGTTCTGTTCTCCAGCCTGTTTCATCTGCTCACAATTTGAGTGTTATTTTTGACTCTTCACTCTTTCTCCTCTCATATCCAAATCATTACTAAGACCTGTCACTTCTTTCTCTTCAACATTGGCAAAATCCGCCCCTTTCTCTCTGAGCTCACTACTAAAACCCTCATCCATTCCCTAATCACCTCCCACCTTGATTATTGTAACCTCCTTCTTGCTGGTCTCCCTCATTCTCATCTCTTCCCTCTTCAGTCTATTCAGCACTCGGCCCGTTTGATTTTCCATCAGCCTCGTTTTGCCCACATCACTCCTCTCCTCAGATCTCTTCACTGGCTCCCTATCCATTTCCATATTCACTTTAAGCTTCTCCTTCTGACCTATAAGTGCATTCACTCTGTGGCTCCTCAGTACCTTTCTTCTCTCATTTCTCCCTATTTCCCTCCTCGTGTACTCCGTTCTTCTTCCCAGTTGCTTCTTGCTATGCCCTTCTCCTCTACTGCCAGCTCCAGATTCCGCTCTCTTCACCTTGCTGCTCCTTACGCTTGGAATAAACTTCCTTTGACTATATGTCAGACATCTTCTTTGCCCCTCTTCAAACTCAAGTTAAAAGCTCATCTTTTCGCCTCTGCCTTTGGCTCTTGATTTTGCTGTTTTCCTTCCTTCCCCTCTTTTATTTCACCTTTCTTTCTTCCTTTTACACTTGTTCTTACCTCTTTCCTTTGTCCTGTCTCTCCTGCTCTTGTCTCTTCAGAGAAGAGCCACCAAAATGGTAAAGGGGATGGAAGGATACTCCTATGAAGAAAGGCTAAAAAGGTTAGGGCTCTTTAACCTAGAAAAGAGACGGCTGAGGGGAGATATGATAGAAGTCTATAAATTAATGAACGGAGTGGAACGGATAAACGTAGATCGATTGTTTATGTTATCAGAATATAGAAAGACTAGGGGAAATGCAATGAAGCTACAGGATAAACTATTTAAGACTAATAAAATAACATATTTTTTCACTCAACGTGTAATCAAATTCTGGAATTTGTTACCAGAGGATGTAGTAAAGTCTGTTAGTGTAGCTGGGTTTAAAAAAGTTTGGACAAGTTCCTGGAAGAAAGGTCCATAAACCATTATTAAGAAGGGACCCAGGATATCAATGCTTGACCCAGTACAAGCATTGTGGAACCTGTGTCTTTTGGGGAAACTACTAGGTACGTATGACTTAGATTGGCCACTGCTGGAAACAGGATACTGGGCTTGATGGACCTTGGTCTGACCCAGTATGGCATATCTTATGTTCTTTGCCCTTGTTCTTATCTTTTTTCTACTCCTTTTCTTGCTTTGTCTTTTTAGATTGTAAGCTCTTTTGAGCAGGGACTGTCTTTTTGTGTTTTCATTGTACAGCGCTGCGTGCACCTGGTAGCACTTTATAAATGCTTAGTAGTAGTAGTAGGTTGAGACTTTAAAATTGGGTGGGAGACAAGAAGAAGACAGAATGTAAGAGTAGCTGGGTATTGGGAGAGTAAGTGGGGACTCAGATGGTGGGCCCAGGAGCTGACACAACTCACTGTGCAGAGAGAGGGAGAAAAAGAGAGATGGAATATGCTGGATGGGGTAATATATTCACACCCCCATCCAGCATATCGAGAGAGAGAAAGAGGTGGATTTTAAGTTATGAGAGAGAAGGGATATATTGGCCTGGAATTGAGAGGAATAGGGGAGAGAGAGAAGATGCTGCGCTGGGAGTGGAGATGAGAGAGATGGTCCATTGGTCTATGGGAGGATGGTCTATGGTGGGAGAAAAGGGCTGCAGAGCTGGAAGAGAAAACATGAGATGCTGGATTTTCAGAGTAAAGCACAAGTGTGAGGGTACTGGGAGATGCTGAATTGTTTTAGTGAGAGAGAGAGGAGGGAAATGGTGGGCATGATGGAACTATGTGAGAGAGGCCATGGGAAGCTGGCAAGAAGGAGAGGAAGAGGATGATTACAGAGGGTTGAAATGTGGTAATGGGCAGTGGGTGAAAGACAGAGAAGAAAAAGAGACTAGCGAAGGAGTGAGATGAGAAATGGGGGAGCTGGGCTGGAGGTTAGATGAGTAGATGGGAAGTTGCTAGGTGAAAAGTCAAAAGGGGATTGAGGATGGAGGGTTGAAATTGAGTGGATGAATCAGTAAAGAAAGAAATAGAGAAAAGAACAAAAAAGCAAAAGATCAGTATGTCAGCGGTGGATGTAGACTGAAAATGGAAATAGGAGACGAGAGAAGAAAGGACAAATGGACAGCAGACAATGGAGAGTTAGCAGAAGACACGAAGAATGCAAAAGAGAGAGACTGATGCAATTGCGACTGAAAAATAAAATGCCAAAACAACAAAAGGTAGAAAAAAATATTTTATTTTGAATTTATTAACTGGAATATGTCAGCTGTGGGAAATGTGCACTGATGTCTTTGCGCTTTGTTAAGTTTAAGAGGAAATTAATTTCATAGTTTGATTTTTCCACTGTTGTGGTACATTCAAATTTTGGCTTTTGGGGTTCCTAGTTCAATTATTGTCTTCATATTTTTAAATCATGATCCTTTGTTCTGTATTTGGTGACAATTTGTCTGTTTTGCATGTATGACAGAACTGTGCTATTTTGTTCATCTAGTTTCTATATAATAGACCCACTTGTTCGCTTTTCCCATTGATTTCTCACTACCCACTAGATGATCAGCAGTATGGATTTAGACCAAATCATGGTGCAGAATCCTTAATGGCTGCTTTTGTAAACAACATAATACCGGGTACTGATAATCCCAAAAGCGACTTCATACTCATTCTCCTCGACATCAAGGCTGCATTTGATTCAATACCACACCACCAAATCAAACAGCGTTTAGAATCTATAGGTCTATGAGGCAATACAATAAATTGGTTAAGATCTTACTTTCACAATTGACAACTACAGGTTAAAATAGGTGAAGAGATGTCAATTCCATACTTCCAACTCCAAGGCATTCCACAAGGGTCGGCATTATCTTCTCTCTTGCTCAACATCTTTTTACAGCCACTATGTGCAATCATGAAGAAATATAATATACAATACCACATCTACACTGATGATGTCATGTTCTATGCATCCATCAATACATACGAGCCCATACTCACCAGCATGGAAAGCCGCTTCGCAGATATCTCCATCTGGTTATCCGTGCATAAACTCATGATAAATCATAACAAGACGGATGTACTTTTTGTCTCTAGGAATCCTAACTTCACTCTCCCAGAATTCATAACCACTGCTGGATCCAAGCTGCAGGTTTCTTACCTGGAAGTTATTTTTGACCAGCACTTTCCACTCTCCACCCATGTCAGAATATTGAACCTGCATCACAAACTCAGCACCATTTCTCATCTTAAAGTTCTTCTGGATTATGATTTTCATACAGTATTAGAGGCCCTCGCCCTTCCTTCTATCGATTACTGCAACATTGTTTTGCAAGGCCTCCCATCATCCACAACTTAACCATTACAGCTAGCTTTAAAGACAGCTGCCCGTATCCTCTGTGACAAACCAAAAACTGATCACATTTCACCCATTCTCAAGAAACTGCATTGGCTTCCAATCCAAGAAAGGATTAAATTCAAATCTCTACTAACAATATTCAAAAGTGCTTCACAACCTCTCAGCTATTCACCTCAAGACTCTTATTCAAAAGACACCTAACAACAGAATCAGAAGATCTAACTTTGCCAACACATTATGCATACCCACACTAAACGTCAGGACCAACGTTTCAACTTCAAAGAAGGCATTCTTCCTCTTTGCTCCAACCTTATGGAATGCAGTACCTCACATCCTTCGTACCTCTAATGACTTGCTTTTAGAAAGACACTCGTTTTCATCAGTAATTTTGAGGCTGATGAATCTACGCAAGCATATTACTAAACCTCAACTCTGAAGAAGTTTTCATGCTCTCATACCGTTTAATCTTTTATTCTCCCTTTTTTGATTTGCTTTCCCTTTATTGAAGCCCTTGTTCTATGTAAAGCCATGTTGGCTCCCTTATTTCATTGACTTTTAGACTAAGCGGTATGTAAGCCCAGCTAAATAAATAAATAAGAGATGTATTGCAGTGCTACCTTTTTATAAATAGGGTCAGGTGTTGTGTGAATCCTGGTAGTGCTGTTATGATATAGCAGGTTTACTATGGGTTCTAAATGAGCAGGGTTTTGTAGGAATGCACCTAGCGGTTGGCACTGGAGGATAGTAATGCAGAAAAATGGTAACCTTTCTTTATCCTCACTGTACATGCAAATGGTTTCAGATACTCATTAAGAGGCATGTTTACAATGTTCAGATACTCATTAAGAGGCAAGGTTAATGTGCTTTCACAAATTTCAATATGTGCTAAGTACAGCAACACCCATTTATGTCTATGGGCACAGTGGCACTTAACAGACATTAAAGTTTCATAAACATGCCCCTAAGTCATTGTTAGGACAAAAACGAGGTTTGTGAAGGACTCCTTTGAAAGCCACTTAACATTTTAGATGGCAGAATATACATTTTAAAATAAAATAAATTAGATTAATACATATGAAGCCCAGTGGATATCCAAATATTTATGCAAATGAGGCCCCACAATTAGTCTCTGCACACGGCCCTGCAACATCCTTGGGCTGCCCCTGAGTAGAAGTAAACCTGTGCCCTCCTGCTGGCTTGGATTGGGGTGGTTTGGAGCAACATCTGGAGGGACGGCTCCTCTGGCAGATCCATTTTATCTGTGCCCTTCTCTGCCACTGCCAACTCCAGACTTTGTTCATTCCTCCTTGCTGCTCCACATGCCTGGAATAAACTACGTGAGTTAGTACATCAGACTCCTTCTCTAGCCCTATTCAAATCCAGGCTAAAATCCCACCAATTCAAGACTGCTTTTGGATCCTGATGCCCCCTACTCTCTCGTTCACTGTTTATGCGTATCTTACCATACTCTAGTATTGTGATGTCATTTGTCTTGATTAGATTGTAAGCTCTCATGAGCAGGGAATGTCTCTTACATCTATATGTACAGTGCTACGTATGCCTTGTACTGCTATAGAAATGATAAGTAGTAGTAGTAATGGGAGAGTGACGCATCTAAGTGGCTTCCATTTTGTATTAGAGAGTAGTCATGGAAAATCGGGACTGGATATTAAAGGGAGTTAAAAAAAAATAAGTATGAATGGAAGGGAGATTTGGAGGGAAGATAATGGAGTCTTTTTTTAAACATTAGTAGACTGCTGGAGGGAGGGTAGCTGATTTGAAGAAAGAACCATTAGAGGTCATATGAAAGCACTCATACCTCTGCTTTGTAATGCAGCCTAAGGGTTCATCTCCACTGTTTCCTAGTTACAAATGAGCTACTATTGACCGGACTCAAACACAGCTTCTGGAACAATAGCATTGTAAGATTTGAAATCAATAAATAATGAGACAGTGGCATCAAGATTATAAAAGCACCCCATTATCTGCATCAAACCCCCAAAATGTTGAATTAATCCATCTGCAGTTTGAAGGCCTCATTCTAAGAATGCATAAAACTACATCTCCTCTAAAACTTTGGTGATCACCTGGGCTCATTGATAAATCCTTAAGGGTAAATTCAGTGCTGCAAAGAGTTAAAGAAGGACTTGGGGCTGGTGCATTTATAAATAGATGACTACTATAAATAGTAAAGTATGCAGCTAAAAAGGGCTCTCTGAGTCAATTACATGCATGTGTGGCTACATACATGTGCAAATATCCTCTTATAAAATAGTGCCCAGGTAAAAGCATGCAGGTTGATCTGATGGCCTGTTCTTTGCTAATAGCATTTTATAATTCAAGCCATGTGAATACCTATCATTTACATGCATACTTGAAAAGAAGGGCACAGACATTTGCACCAGCTCTATGGCTGCTGAAAATGTCCACTGCTTAACTTATGGCATGATTTCTGCCACTTACACTGGTATTTTATAAAGAAATGAAGGTGCTAACTTTATTATTTTTTTTTTTTTAAAGAGCAGCTAAGTAGGCACCTCCTTTAAAAATTACCCTCAAGGAGTCCAAGCTTGAGGAGTCTTGGCTTGACTGTGAATTTGTATTCAGATATTTGTATTAAATTTTAAGGAGGACACTAAAATAACGATGCAATAATTATCATGAGAGTGGAGGAGTAGCCCATCTCCAATCTACCCTTTCTATCTAAAATCCTGGAAAAACTCATTATCTCACAACTGGCAGCTCACCTTGAGACCACTGATGTTCCTCACCACCATCAGTGCAATTTACGCCCAGGTCAGAGCACAGACACTATTCTGCTGTCCCTCCTCAGCAAAGTCCACCAATCACTGGATCATGGCAATGTCACCATTGCTATATCCCTGGATCTATCCTCTGCATTCGATCTGATAAATCACAACTTTCTACTCTCCTGCTTGCATGAGGTTGGCCTTCGTGGTACAGTCTTACATTGATTTCACTCCTTTCTTTCTCACCACTCATTCCGCGTCACAATGGGTGCCCTTTCCTGATCAGCTGTGGGGTCTCCCAAGGTTCAGTTTTAGCCTCCCTTCTTTCAACATCTTCCTTGCACCATTCGCATTTCTTGTACAACAGCTTGGCATTTCGGCTTACTACTATGCGGACAATATCCTACTGATTCTCCATACTGATCACTCCTCCTCCGATCTCACCACTCTCAATGACTGTCTGGCTCATATCGCTTCCTGGTTATGATGACATCATCTCAAACTCAATCCTGCTAGGACAACAGCAACCTGGTTATCTGGTCCTTTGACTCCACCCTTTGTTTTGCCCCAACTTAATGGAAATCAGATCCCTCTCTCACCCTCCTTCCGTAATCTTGGGGTTATCCTGGATTCCTCTCTGAACTTCCATCAACCCATTAGTTCCATCTTTAAGCGTTTCTTCCTCTCCATATGCCGCATTAGGGCAGTCTGTTCATTCCAGCCCATACCCACTTTGACTCTTCTGCTTGTCTCCCTTGTTCTCGCTTGCTTAGGTTACTGCAACCCTGTTCTCGCTGGCCTTCCCCAATATGAATTGAAATGGTTACAACTTGTCCAAAATATCATTGCTAAATTGCTGTTTCACGTGTCTCACTCCAACCATGTCACCCCTTTACGAATCCAATTACACTGGCTCCCAATTCCATATCACATCCAATTTAAACTCCTCACTCTGGTTCACAAGGTCTTCCATTCTGGCACACCCCAATATCTTTCCTCACACATCATACTGCACACCCCACACAGTGTCCTCCGTTTCATCCACATAAATCGGCTTCATCTCCCAGCCCCTTCTCAGGCTCATTTGGAATCCATCCGTCACACTGCATTCTATTTCCTCAGTCCCTCTTTATGGAATAATCTTCCCCCAGACCTCCGACTGGAACCCTTATTTGTGAAATTCAAGGCCTAACTTAAACCCCATCTCTTCCACCCTAACTGTCCTCATCCCCACCTCCCCTTTCCTCTTGTACATACTCCCCTCTATCCTCCCTTCCCCATGTATGCATATACTATCTGCTTTCCTGAAATTTTATTGGAGTTCATTTTCTTTATCTAAATGTTGTGCTTTACTTTATTTTATCTTATTGTAAATCTCTCTGATGCCTCTCTAAAGGGTAGTATATCAAGTTTAATAACATAAACATAGTGGTTAGAGCACAGACTTGGAAACCAAGAGACCACGGTTTGATTCCCACTAGCACTCTTTGTGGTCTTGGGCAAGTCACTCAATATCCAATACCTCGGAAGAAAGGCGTGGCAATCTACTTCCGGTCACACCACCAAGAAAACCCAGGAGCCAGCACTAACTCAAAGACACTGCATTTGCAATAATCATGGAACATGGCAAATTATCCGCCAATCTTAAATAAATATATTTGTTTAGGTCATGTATATTGAGAAAAGGTTGTCCATCCTATTAAAAATTGGGCAAAATCTTATATAAGCCTAATGAGCATGGAGTCTTTTTCAAAACATGCTGTTGGGAATGTGTGTATATATGGTGCTACACACAAGAAATTGTTAATTTATAAATGTGCTTGCACAAGAAGAGAGTGGCATTTCATGGGAAATATATACTGCAATGTAATTCTATTTTATATTCAGAAGCAACATACTCAGGGTTGTGATGAATTTTATAAATGTAAAGGCATGAGAATTATGAATAAGGGAGTTGTGTCCTGGGGAGGTAATTTGTCCTTCAGAAAGATGGAAAAATCTCCTCCAAGGTCCAGGTCCAAAATACAGATTAGTTGGGGGCTAAGCCTGACTTTCTAGAGAAGAGCTGATGGAGAAAAATTCCACAGTAGAGGAGTATTCCATAATATAATACAGAATACATGAATACTTGGGATGTACAGCCCGGACTACACCATCACCACACCACCTTTTCCTATACATGTATAACTAGACATGTCACAGACACATACACACATACATGCCATTTCACACATGTGAATCTGCTTTTTATAAGTATGAATCACATATAAGACTTGCAAAATTACTACCTACACATAAAGATTTTTCAGCTGAAGTACTGCAGAGCTATACAACCCAATATGTATAAATATTACATATTTAATAAGCTTTCATCTCCCCTCCCCTCCACACACACTCATTTTCCCTATCTAGCTGACACAACTTCACTGTATAAACTGCTACTCTGGTCTGCAGAGTCCCAGATGTACTAAAAACTAAAGAAATATTGACATTAAAGGCTTAATGAGATGTTTTGTGCACTCTTGTTCAATAATAAATATTAATGAAGTAATTCAAGCCTTGGAAAAACTGGATTCTGCATCTTACAGATGAAGAGCGGATGAAGGACCCCTACAGGTCATACGAATACTCAAGTACCTTTATCTATTTATCTTTTCCAGTAATCCATTCATAATCCTCATTTCTTTCAACTGTATATAACAGGTAAGGAAGCGATCCCTGGAGGGAGTAGTAGAGAGAGAGAGAAAAAAAAGAAGATGAATGGGTAAGAGCTTAGACTTCCTGCTTCATAATGAAGTGGGGCAGTAGTCAATCATTCTAAGTGACCTAGGAGAAAACAACTATTCTTATAAAAAGTGCACTAACACTCTGGAAAGTTACCCTCAAGATCTAGTTGTTGATGTGGAAGGACAGACTAGATAAGAACATAAGATATGCCATACAGGGTCAGACTAAGGTCCATCAAGCCCAGTATCCTGTTTCCAACAGTGGCCAATCTAGGTCATACACACCTAGCAGTTTCCCCAAAAGACACAGGTTCCGCAATGCTTGTACTGGGTCAAGCATTGATATCCTGGGTCCCTTCTTAATAATGGTTTATGGACCTTTCCTCCAGGAACTTGTCCAAACCTTTTTTAAACCCAGCTACACTAACAGCCTTTACCACATCCTCCGGTAACAAATTCCAGAGTTTGATTACACGTTGAGTGAAAAAATATTTTTTTTATTAGTCTTAAATAGTTTACCCTGTAGCTTCATTGCATGTCCCCTAGTCTTTTTATATTCTGATAGCATAAACAATCGATCTACATTTACCCGTTCCGCTCCGTTCATTAATTTATAGACTTCTATCATATCTCCCCTCAGCCGTCTCTTTTCCAGGTTAAAGAGCCCTAACCTTTTTAGCCGTTCTTCATAGGAGTATCCTTCCATCCCCTTTACCATTTTGGTGGCTCTTCTCTGAACCTTTTCTAAAATCGCTATATCCTTTTTAAGATACGGCGACCAGAATTGCACACAATATTCAAGGTGCGGTCTCACCATGGAACGATATAGAGGCATTATAATATCTTTTATTTTATTTTCCATTCCTTTCCTAGATAGGCCATGTGGTCTTTTTCTGTCGTCATTTTTCTATGTTTCTATCTAAGGAAGATAGAGCCATCCTGATGCGCTGCAGAGATCTCAGGTAAACTGTTAACTGCTGGTTCCTAAAAGTCCTGTAGGCCCCAGGAACTGGTTCATCACTATTTTATTTATTTAACTGTATTTTATTTATTTAACTATGCCTTATTATAAGATGGTCTAAGAGCCTAGAGGAAGAACCTTTTATTAACTCATACAACTTTAAATCTTGCATCAGTAAACGTCTGTTTAATTAGCAGCAGGCTGGGAACCAGGGAAGCAATGGTTCTAATTCACTTGTGGCCTTCGGCATGACATGTAACCCTCCATTGCCTCGGGTACTACTACTCAGCATTTGTATAGTGCTACAAGGCATACAAAGTGCTCCATGCAGGTCACCTCCCTCTATGCCTGTGCTTAGGGTTGCAAGTCAGCCCCCTTTATTTATTGAAGTATAAAAGATATTTAAGTCTGCTTTGATTTCATCCTGTTGCTATAATGAGATCCACTATGTCTGTCCCATGCCATTTGGAATTCCGTTGCTGTATTTGCCCGTACCACCTCCATCGGGAGGGCATTCCAAGCATCACGATGAAGAACATCACAAAACTGGGGACTAGCATATGGTATTTATTTATTTAGACAGTTTTGTATACCACCTTATCCTTCAATCAAAGCGGTCACAGCACAATTGGGGGATACATTTAACACGCGGGGATATGAGACACATATACTAATACTTACAGGGAACATGGGCAATGGAGGGTTAAGTGGCTTGCCCAAGACCACAAGGAGCATCTGTGGGACTAGAAACCCCAGTCCTTCCAGCCCAAGGTTGCTGTCCTCTAGTGGGATTTGAACCCCTGACCTTCCGGCTTGAAGTACCTTGCCCCAACCACTAGGCTACTCCTCCCTAGTGGGGGAGTAGCCTAGTGGTTGGGGCAAGGAGTAGCCTAGTGGTAGGAGTGGAGGAGTAGCTTAGTACCCAAGAGATCAGAGTTTGATTCTTACTGCCTCTCCATTACCTCTGAAAAAAAAAGACCTGGCAATCTACTTCTGGTCATACTTTGCCAAGAAAACCCAGGGGCTTCTGGGTCACCAGGAGTCAGCACTAACTTGACAGCACTTAAAAAAAAGGAGGATAATAAGATACACATAAAGTAGTGAACAAGAGAGCGAGGAACATCTGGATCCAAAAGCAACCCGAGGCAGAAAAATCAGATTGTAAGTGAAGAGCTTACTTAACTCTCTCCTCACCAGTAACCTCACTGGGTTCTTGAAGCTACAGAAAACTACATTCACAAACAATGGGAAGGTTATCAAATACTCAATAAATACACACAGTTCTATAGAAAATACACCAAAGCTTCAGTGGAGAGAAACTGAGAGAAGCACGTTCTCCCTGTTTACTCTAACTTACTAGCCATGGTTCACTTTATTTATAAGGCTTTTTTAGATGATACAGCATAATTTTACTTTATCATTATACGTCATGTATGTTTATCATATTGTAGGTCAACTTATTCAGTGTGGGTCAATGTGGAGACATAAATGGAGTCCGAGACATAATTGTTTACTGTTACATGGCCATTATGAGGAGACATACAGGATTCCAAGATATAGAATGACCTAATTGACATAATTGTTTACTGCTAATACCTCTTGATATCTACTAATTACTAACCCTGAGAGTATTCTAGCTAATAACCCTGAGACGGAGAGGCTAGAAGTACAACCTGCCCTTTTCTTTATTTATGTAAACCTTCACCTAGTAAGCTAATATATGAAGTTTTATTTCTAAGCAAGGTTCTGAACAGAATTAACTCTTTCTCAGATTTATTCAGTCTAATAGTGTATGGTACCCTGTACCAATATACATGCTTTCAGTAAGCTCTTTAGGAATAAGGAAATATTGTGCCCAAATGTAACTCACTTTAAACTACTACTGGAAAGATACAAGCTAAATAAAAATAAATAGGAACATTAACAGGTGTGAGCAATACTTATTTACTTGACTGTCAGTCTGAATCAGTGGCTTTGTCCCTGCTCAGACAGATCACCGGGACTGTGACTGAGTGTGCTTGGATCACGGCTGCTAACTCTCTCCATATTTTTAGGAGAGGCTGATCCACTTCTGGTTGTGCCTCACTGCATGCAGGGACTTGTAGTCTTACTTATAAAGGAATACAAGGGGGATATGTAGTGGGGTAAAACCAGGTTGCCTGTCCTGAAAAACTAAAGCTAATTGGCAACCAGGTTAGGGTCTGAAAATCACTCAGAAGTGAACCCTAGTTACAAGGAAGATTGGAAAGCAGGGCTTATATGAATGAGCCTTGTATATTGGCAAAACCCATCTCTCCCCTTCGCCAGTCTCTAACTTTCCCCTTTCTCTCTACCAAGCTCCCCTCCCCCCCCCCCCCCCATATTCAGCTTCTCTCCCCTCCCCTCCCCCGTTCATTTTTTCCCCCATCCCGTGCTGGCCCTATATTTTCCTCTCCTGTCTAATGCCTCTCACATTTTTTGACCCCATACCCTAGTGTCCAGCATTCCTTCTCTCTTTCTCTCCCTATCCCTCCTCTACCTCGCATAAGAATATAAGATATGCCATACTGGCTCAGACCAAGGTTCATCAAGCCCAGCATCCTGTTTCCAACAGTGGCCAATCTAGGTCACAAGTACCTAGCAGTTTCCCCAAAAAAGACAGGTTCCCCAACGCTTGTATTGAGTCAAGCAGTGGATACTCAGATCCCCTTTAATAATGGTTTATGGACCTTTCCTCCAGGAACTTGTCCAAACCTTTTTTAAAACCGGCTAGAACTAACAGCTTTTACTACATCTTCAGGTAACAAATTCCAGAGTTATGTTGAATGAAAAAATATTTTCTCTTATTAGTCTTAAATAGATTACCCTGTAGCTTCATTGCATGTCCCCTAGTCTTTCTATATTTTGATGACGTAAACAATCGATCTACGTTTACTTGTTCCACGCCATTCATTAATTTATAGACTTCTATCATATCTCCACTCAGCCGTCTCTTTTCCAGGTTGAAGAGCCCTAACCTTTTTAGCCTTTCTTCATAGGAGTATCCTTCCATCCCCTTTACCATTTTGGTGGCTCTTCTCTGAACCTTTTCTAATATCGCTATATCCTTTTTAAGATATGGCAACCAGAATTGCACACAATATTCAAGGTGCGGTCTCACCATGGAACGATATAGAGGCATTATAATATCTTTTGTTTTATTTTCCATTCCTTTCCTTATCATACCTAGCATTCTATTTGCTCTCTTGGCCGCCGCTGCACACTGGGCCGAGGGTTTTAACATGTTATCCACAATGACGCCTAAATCGTTTTCCTTGGTGGTGGTTCCTAATGTGGAACCTTGCATCGTGTAACCATAGTTTGGGTTGTTCTTCCCTAGGTGCATAACTTTGCACTTGTCCACATTAAATTTCATCTGCCATTTTGATGCCCAGTCTTCCAATTAATCAAGATCCTCTTGCAATTTTCAACAATCCTCTTGGGTTTTAACAACTTTGAATAATTTTGTGTCATCTGCAAATTTGATAACCTCACTCGTTATTCCACTTTCCAGGTATCTTTCCATCCTTCCCTGTTTCTCATTTTCAGCATATCCCCCTCTTTTTCTCCCTACCCCTTATGTCCAGAATATCCCCCTCTCTCTCTTTCTCCCTATCCCCCCAGTAGTCAGCACCCCCCTATCTGCTTATGGTCCCCCTCATATCCAGTTTTCCCCTCCATTTTTCTATGCTCCCATGCTCTACCCCTGTGTCCAGGAAGTATTATTTTGGAGCCATAGAACTTCTGTAGTGGTATTTTTCATGAATTCTCTCAACCTCTCTCATGAGAGACTTGTCAGGAAATTAAAAAGTCAGGGAATAAAATGCAATGTCCTACTGTCGATTGGTAATTTTTTTTGAAAGGAAACAGAGAGTAGAACTAGATGGTTAGTTTTTCCAATGAAAAAAGGTAACTAGTAGAGTGTTCCAGTGGTCTGTATTAGGATAAGTGTTTAACACATTCATAAATAATCTTGATAGTGGATTAATGAGTGAAGTGGCACAATCAGAAGAAATTGCATGGGAACTGATGAGAATGGAACTGGCAATGAAAATGGCAGATGAAATTTTTATGTGGCAAAGTGCAAAGTGATGCATATAGAGAACAATAATTCTAACTATACGTACATGATGCTGGGTTCCACATTAGGTGTTACCGCCCAGGAAATGTTTATTTTATTTATTTATTTGTGCGCTTTTCTATACCGCCCCTTCCAGAGATCAGGGGCGGTTTACAGAGAATGTGGTAAACATCAAATTACATAGAACATTTTGAGGACATAATAACTATATTTCAAAGAACATATTCAACTATTTTACATAGATTGAGAAAATATTAATTATTTACAGAGAATAGGACAGGTATGCAACTCTATAATAAAACAGAAAAACTATGTTGAAATCTTGTTATTCAGAGAGGGATGGAAAATAAAATATAGAATATGTTCTATCTAAACCGCTTTGAGATTTTGAAAAGCGGTATATAAAAAATGTTAAATAAATAAATAAATATTATAATGATTCCTTGTCAGTCCATGGTGTGACTTCAGTTTGAGTGCTGTGTGCAATACTGGTTGTCCCATCTCAGGAAAACATATAGTTCAACTAGATAAGTTAAAGAAATGGGCAACTGAAATGAGAAAGGGGATGGAACAACATCGCTATGGAGAAATGCTAAACAAGTTAGAGATAATACAGCTGATAGGAGATATGACAGAGATTTGTAAATTCATGAAGATGGTGGGAGAACAAGAAGAGCTCTTTAACTTGTCAAATAGTACTAAGGGACCCTTCATCTATCATACACTGGCACAAACCCTTTTGTCACAAACACTGCCCCACTTTTCTTTCCCAGTGGATGCTCTCTCTTCCCCTATTCATTCCCCCCTACCCCTTCCTTCCCAATGATTTTCTTCTCAGCCCCACCTCAATACCATCCCTATGCATCTCCCATTCAGCTTCTCCTCAGCTCTCACCCCATTTCTTATTTCTCACGCCTACCCCTCTCTCCCCAACTGCGCTCTGAGCTGGCAGCAGTGGTCAGTATGTTCTTCCTGTGCTACTCAGAATGTGACTTCCGTACCAAAGTGCACTACAGCTCAATGTTCCAGGAGGCAGAGGAAGCATGGTCAGTCCAAAGTTTTCAGCTCCCCCAAAGTGAAAAAGATCAGGAAAGAAAGGAGGTAGAATGGAAGGACCTCAGCTTCTGAGACTCGTGCATGCATTCTTCTAGGCGGGGCCTTGATCGTCACTAGGGTTGCCAACTGGCCGGTTTTCAGCCGGCCTGGCCGGTTTTTACATGGCCAGGCCGGCTGCCAGCGCAGAGGCAAAACCGGCCCTTGAAAAGCCGGTTTTTTTGCTCTGGCCGCAAGATCGGGAGCGGCCAGAGCAAAAAAACCCGGCTTTTCTCCCAACCCGGAGGGCTTCAGAGGGAGCCGGGGAAGCCCGCGCGAGGCCCCGGCTCCCTCTGTACAGCTGCCAGCGTGAAGAGCCTTTACCTTCACGCTGGCGGCTGTTCCTGTGAAGCCGCGATTGGTGGAAAAGGTTAAAGGCAATGCCCTTTAACCTTTCCCAGCATTCGCGGCTTCACAGGAACAGCCGCCAGCGTGAAGGAAAAGGCTCTTCACGCTGGCAGCTGTTCAGAGGGAGCCGGGGCCTCGCGCGGGCTTCCCCAGCTCCCTCTAAAGCCTCAGACAGCCGCGGTTTGGGGGGAGGGGGGGACCTGGACCGGAAAAGGGCTATGGGGGGGGGGACTTGGACTGGAAAGAAATGGGCTGTGATGGGAGGGGACCTGGACTGTAAAAGGGCTGTGGAGGGGGGGGGGACATGGAATGTAAATGGGTTGTGATGGGGAGGGGGACCTGCACTGGAAAAGGGCTATGGGGGGGGGGAACTTGGACTGGAAAAGGGCGATGGGGGGGGGAACTTGGACTGGAAATGGGCTATGGTGGAGGGAGGGGGAACTTGGACTGGAAATAGGCTGTGATTAGGGGAACTTGGACTGGAAATGGGTTGTGAAGGGGGGGGGACCTGGACTGGAAAAGGGCTATGGGGGGGCATTGGACTGGAAAGAAATGGGCTGTGATGGGGAGGGGGACCTGGACTGTAAAAGGGCTATGTGGGGGGGGGGGGACATGGACTGGAAATGGGTTGTGATGGGGAGGGGGACCTGGACTGGAAAAGGGCTATGGGGGGGGGGGGAACTTGGACTGGAAATGGGCTATGGTGGAGGGAGGGGGAACTTGGACTGGAAATAGGCTGTGATTAGGGGGGCTAGGACTGCAAATGGACTGTGATGGGGGGGGGTAGGACTGCAAATGGGATGTGATGGGGGGGGCTAGGACTGGAAATAGGCTGTGATGGGGGACTTGGACTGGAAATGGGCTGTGATGTGGGACTTGGACTGGAAATGGGCTGTGATTGGGGGGGGGCTAGGACTGGAAATGGTCTGTGATGTGAGGGCTAGCACTGGAAATGGGCTTATGAAGAGCTGGAATAGGACTGGAAATGGGCTGATGTGGGGCATGGGAGAATGGGACTAGAAGGGAGTGGATGCTGGGTGGGTCTAGAACTATAAGGGAACTGATTTTGGGGGAGGACTAGAATAGATGGGGAATGAGTGGAGAGGGGAAAAAATATTTTGTGTGGAAGAAAAGTCTACGATGGGCCGGGTATTGGGAGAGTAAGAGGGGCTTGAGAATGGAAGGGTGAAATTTAAATGGATGATAAAGGAACAAGGAAAGAATTGGGGGAAAGAGCAAAAAGGAAACAATCAGTATGTTAAAGCAGAAATAGAGAGAGAATGGAAAACATCTAAAAGAGAAGAAAGGACAAATGGATAGCTCGCAGAAGACACGAAGAAACCAGAAGAAAGTGACTGGAGCAATTGCAACTGAAAAATAAAACGCCCAAACAGAAGGTAGAAAAATACTTTTTATTTTGAATTTATTAGCTGGAATATGTTTGGTCTGGGAAGTGTGTATTGATAACATCTTTGCGTTTTTGTTTAGTGCAAGAGGAAATTACTTTATAGTTTTATTTCTCCAGTGTTGTACATTTCATGTTTGGATTTTGGGGTTCCCAGTTTAATTATTATCTGACCAAGGAAGTTAGCCTACACGTATCCTCGGTAATTTTTGTGGGTGGGGATGGGGGCGGGGGAGGGGTGGGACTAGGGGCGGAGAATGGGTGGAGCATGGCGAGCCACAGGTGTCGGGTTTTTCTCGGTGAAAAAGTTGGTAACCCTAATCGTCACACCCCCTTTGATGTGAAAATTATGTGTCAGAGCAGAGCGATCATCAGGCATACCCGAGTCTGAAAGGCTCCAAGTCAGCACTTTTAAATTGCTGCCGCTGTGGCAGGACTAGGAAGATGGAACAGCAGCTGGAGAAGGGCAGCGTGGATGGAAGGAGGCCTGAGAGGAGACACAGGCCGCCATCTTCAGGAGTAGGAACAGAAGCAGAGAGGATCAGCCCCTTGACACCACAGTCTCAGTCTGCAATGGTCATTTACAAATATCAATATGCAGGAAACTAAATGAAAGATGCAACTATCTTCACAGCTGCAGTCTCTATTCTCTACACACAAAAAAAAAAATCCACTACATACTGTACCTCTGCATTGGTCTATTACAATCTAAACGAGAGCACGCACGCTTGCAGTAGCAACAGCAAAATCAAAGAAGCGAGGTGACCAGAATGGTAGTGATTACAATTCTGTTTTATTGAAAAAAAAAACAACAATGCATTTCGACAAACACTTTCCTTCTACTGCCCCGTGAACCCCTTCCTCTCTGATCTATTTTCTTATCCCTCCTTTTAACTCTGCTTGACTATATGCTTATCTCCTATACTGTCAGATTTGTAGTTCCTTTCATTTTTCTCAATTAATGTTTTGCTGTAAACCATCCTAATGTTATAAAGGCATGGTATATAAAGTGAGGCAATAAAGATAAAGATCACATTTGTGCTTCTCAGTAAATGTAGTGTATTCAGTACAAAATACCTGAAGAGGCTACATTGGAGAAAGAAGCCAAAAATAGAGGACAAATATCAATCTTCATAGACCCACAATAAATTATTACATAATATTTCTCAAAGGAGGATCACTCCCTTAATGACCCTGCAGTAAACCTACTGAAAGGAAACTTCTGGAATATACAAGAAAGGAAAATGTTTGACATTAAGATGATGAAACATTTTGAGACTCCAAAAATGACTCAATAGATACATTGGCTTTCTCAGCCATTAGCAGATTACTGGGCCTTTGAACAGGGCTGGTGCCACCCGGTAAGCTGGGTAAGCATGGTAGGGGAGCGCTGATATCAGGAAGGCGCCATTGCTAGCTGCTGTCCCCCCCCCCCCCATAAATTAGGATGACATGATAGTGCAGGGGCGCAGAGGAGAGCCTGCCTGCGGGAAACGCTGGTTCCACGGGCAGAAGGCTGTGAGTAGCGATTGCAGCCTTGCAGAGCCCCTACCTGCCGGACATGATACTCCCTCAGATAGAAGGTTGTGAGAGGCAGCGATCACAGACTAGAGAAGCAAATCCTACTCGTGGGAGAAGCATGTCCAACGGGCAGGGAGCTGTGCATGGCCGCGCTCATGCTCTGCCTCTCTGGGCTGGGATGACGGGTTGTACAACCCCTGCCTGAGGGACATGCTGCTCTATGGGAGGCTCCGCCCCTTGTACATACATGCTGCTCTATGGGAGGCTCCGCCCCTTGTACATACAAGGGGAAGAGGAGTGGACATGAGGGAGCATTGGGAGGTGGAGGGGATATGCTGGATGTTGATGGGCACAGAGAGACAGAAGGGACATGCTGTATGCAGGGGGAGGATAGGGGGGCAAAGGGGATAAGCTAAAGTTGGGGGGCTAGGGAAATGAAGGGAGACACAGTACATGGGGACTGAGAACTGGATAGTAAGGAGGAGTAGGGAATCTGAGTGGACAGAGAAAGAGAGAGAGAGAGAGAGAAATACTGTAAATGGAAGAAAGCTGAAAGGAAAAAAAATCAATATTGAAGATGGAAGGAAGTGAATGAAACTAAAGGAGAGACAAGAAATGGTAGATGGACTACAGACTATAGAAAGAAAGCTAAGAGAAAAAAGGAGAAAAGCAGAAGCCTCAGATCGGGACCAGCATAATCAGAGAATAAAATGGTCAGACAACAAAGATAGAAAAAATAATTTTATTTTCAATTTAGTGAGCGGGCTTTGTGTTTTCTTTATATTTTACACAGTATGGGGAAATGCATCTCTTATGTCTCTAGTGTTGCACTGCATGAGGAATCTGGGTTTCAGTTTAATTTTTGTCTACATATTTTTATTTTTACTTTAGGTTGTAGTCACTTATTCTGTACTTGGTGAGGGTCTGTGTTCTGAGTGTATGGCCGAAGCCAGGCAGTGTGTTAAAATGGAGTTTGTACAAAGGGATCTGTACTGTACTCATTTGAATTGTTCAGCTTTGTAAATAAGTGTATGGATGTTCTAGAGCCTGCGCAGCAGACAGGAGCGAGACATAGGAAAAATTCAACCCTTCGGTAATTGGAAATACAACTTTATTGAAAGCAACCAAGCTGTATTTTCAATAATCGAAGGGCTGATATTTTCCTAAGCCTCGCTCCTATCTGCTGTGCTATGTTGTCTTGTGAGTGCCCCATTATGGACTCTTTGTTCTAGGGCCCCCTATAGTATTTATAGTGCTTCTTGTTTCTGGGTAGGCTCATTGTTTGAGTTTTGGAAGTTGGTGCTAGTATGGTATGGTATAATAGATTTGCTCTGTAGATCCTCAATGACTTTTTAGGGTTTTGTATTAGTTCCCAATATGCCTGGTACTGGATGATGTTTATGTTGTTCTTAGTGAGATGACCAGAATCAGAATTTCTTTTAATATATATAGAGTTCTGTCGGTAAATGTCCTAGTTATGACCTGCACCCATTGTCGAGGAAGCGGTTTCTGTGGATGAAAAATATATGTTCAAAAAGAAAAAGCAAAAACCACAACACAGTTTATAACAGCAGAATAAAATTCTTATAATTTTATCATTTGGTGTTATAAACTGCTCTGTGGTTCTCACTTTTTCTTTTAATTCCTAGGTTTTGTTTTGTTTTTGCAGAATATATATTTACATTAACACCATGCTGGTCTAGTGCACGGTTTAAGGAGATATGTTGGGGTTCCAAGCCTTTCTTGGTGTTTATGTTGGAGTGGGAGGTATTGTGTTGGGGTCACTACTACTACTACTACTATTGATCATTTGTATAGCGTTACAAGGCATACGCAGTGCTATATTATTTATTTATTTATTTATTTATTTATTAACAATTCTTATATACCGCACTATTAGACATCAGCGCGGTTTACATTGAACAAAAACATCCGACAATTTACATATGTCTGGTCAATTACATTTAACAGGAGATATAAACTTGGGAAATAGGGGAAACTATATACAAAGGTGTGTTATCTGACAAGAGATATCATGGTTAACTATATACAAAGGTGGTGCAATAGTATATGGAACTGTTTGTATTTACATTGTGTAGTTGGCCTGTTGCGATGGTCTGTCTGTTTGGCCACTCCTGCTATTCACCTGGAGGTTATGTTCAGAGCTGTCATTGAGATATTTAAGGAAGAGGAAATGTTTCAGTGACTTTCTGAACTGACTCAAATTTGGTACTGATCTGATTTGTGCTGGTAAGGTGTTCCATAAAGTGGGGGCACAGAGTCGGAATGCTCTGTTGGCTGTTGATCTGGCACATCTTGTGGTGTCGTTTGGGATAGCTAGTGTGTTCATTTCTGCTGTTCTTTTTGGCCTGTTTGGTGCAAGTGGTAGTATGAGGTTGGAGAGAGAAGAAGAGGTGAGCCCCTTGGTCGCTTTAAATGTTAGCAGTACAGTCTTGAAACTGATCCTTGCTTGAATGGGAAGCCAGTGTAGCTGTTTTAGGAGTGGTGTCACGTGGTCTCTCCTAGATGCCCCGAGGAGTACCCTCGCTGCACTATTCATGGCCAGTTGCAGGGGGTTCAGGGTGGACCGGGGGAGCCCCTGTAGAATAGAGTTTGCAAAGTCGAAATGGGGAAGTATAAGGGCTTGATAAATGGTACGGAAATCATCTGGTTCAAGTAGTGTGCGTAGGTGTCTGAGGGATCTAATTTTAAAGTAGATTGCCTTGACTGTGTTGGCTATGTGACTCTTCATGTCAAGGTTTTGGTCCAGTGTTACTCCAAGGTAACGTATTGCAGGTTTCACTTGGAGCTGGGCATCCTTTACATTAATACAACTAGGAGGAGTGAAGTTGGTGTTCCTTGAGACGAAAAGGACTTCCGTCTTTTTGTGTTGTATTCTCAGGTTTTGGGATAGGAGCCACTCTGCTACGGCGTCAAAACAGTTAGTCAGCGGTGTGAGATCCAGGCAATCCAATGATATTGGCATATATAGTAGCACATCGTCTGCATATATCATGTAACTGACATTAAAAGATCTGATGATGTTGCAGAGGGGTTGAATATATATATTAAACATCAATGCAGATAAGGAGGATCCTTGGGGTACACCTTGACTTTGTTGGAATGGTTCAGATGTATCCCCGTCAATTTGGATGTGCTGCCATCTGTCGGACAGGTAAGATTTGCACCATTCAAGTGCTGTTCCGCAGATGCCTTTTTCCCTTAACCGGCAGATGAGAATTTCATGGCATACCGAGTCAAAGGCCGCTGCTATATCGAGAAATACAAGAGCGAAACCTTGGCGTATGTTATCCATACCTGAGATTATGTTGTTGAGGAGTGTTGTAAGTAGTGTTTCTACTCCATGTGACTCTCTGAAACCATGTTGAGACGGATCAAGTGGAGCAGAGGTGTCTATATGATCCTGTAGTTGCCTGTGCACTACTTTCTCAATGATTTTTGCTAGCATAGGTATGCTAGATATGGGCCTATAAGATTCTACCTTCTGAGGATCAAGTTTAGTGTTCTTTAACAGCGGTCTTACAGAGGTCTGCTTGAGCGTAGTTGGAAATGAGCCGGTGGTGAAGGACTGGTTTAAAATTTTTTTTATAATTGATGATATGTCACAACGCAGGTCCTTTATCCAGTGTGCAGGGCAAGGGTCTGTGTGCGCAGTGGATGTATTTAGTGCTAGGATGGTATCTTCAATGGTTTTCTTTGAGGGAGTGGAGAAGGATGCCAGAGATACTGGGTAGTCTTGTTCATCAAGAGGTTCCGGTATTAATATTTTATTAGTTTTGCACATTTTAGATTGCATATAAATTGCATAGTCCTGTGGGTGGATCATGCTGTGGTGCTCCGGGGTTGGTTCTTTGGCAAGTGTTTTAACTAAGTTAAACAGGTCATGAGGTTTATTCAATGACCGTTTCAGGGTGTCTGTGTGGTGTTGTCTGATTTTATCTGTGATGGTTCTACGATGCTCTGCCAGGTGTTGGATGTAAGCTGCTTGGTCACTACTGGTGCGTGATTTTCTCCATCGTTTTTCTAGCCTTCTTAGAATAGTTAGTGAGGCTTTTAAGTCCGCTGTGAACCATGGGGCTGTAGATCTCTTTTTTGGGTTCTTGTTTGTTGGAGGGCGGATAGCAATAGTGCTGATTTTTCTGTTCCAGGAGGAGATCAGTTCTTCAAGGCTTAGTGAGGTGTCATCAGAGAGTGTGCTAATCTCAGAGAGGATGCGTTCTCTGTTAAATGGTTGTATATGATAATCCCTGCTCATCAGAGCTTGCAATCTAGTCAGGGCAGACAACACAACATCTGAGGACAAGGATAAATCTTCTCCGCAATCTTGATCTTCAGCAACACATCTTGGTGCCTACCCATGTAATTCAACACACTCTTGATCTCCTCATCACCCTGCTAGGATCCCCGTACATGCCTATGAATATTGTCATCAAACCCCTCCCTTGGACAGACCACTTTTTGCATCACTTTCTCTGTCCAGTCCCACCCCTCTTCACAAGGTTATCCATCACATCTATATCCATCCTACTGCCGACCCTTTCTGCCAGGCTTGCTGAATCACCCCCTCTACCCTCCCTCACTTTCCCCCTACCGACCAGCTTCTTCCTTCGGACTTTGCTTCCCTCATTGCTGAAGCACAAGCTTGTCTCTGGACCTCTCATCTCTTCTCCTCACTTGACCATCTGGCCCCTCTCTGTCCTTCCATTCTTCGGTCCTCTTCCCACTGCCCTTAGTACCATCCTGGCCTTCGTCTGCAGCATACGCAACTCCAAAGCTCAGAACTCCTCTGGAGGAAGGCCCCGACTCCTGATTACCTCCATCTGTGCCACCACCAGTATCGCTCAATGATCATAAGAGACCAAATGTTCCTACTACTCCAACCTGATTTCCTCTGCAGCCAATTCTACCCAACAATTCTATTCAACACGCAAGTCCCTATCTACCTTACACCAACCCCCAACTTGTAGCACCCGCCCTTCTGCTCCTAGCACGTCACAGCCGGTCAATCATTTTGCAACTAAGATTCAGCACCTCCGCTCCTCCTTCTCAGCCATTCTTTCCCCACTCTCGTCCCCTCCTCCATCTTTGCTACCTGTATGTTGGAACCACCAAGACAGACAAAGTGGGAAATGCTGATAAAACCCACCAAAGTACAAACCACAACATGCTGAGTGCTGATAAAAAATGCTGAGAACAATGTAATACAGTGTTCTGCTTGTTCTGAGCATTTTTTTTTTTTACCAGCACTCAGTATATTGTGGTTTGTACTCTGGTGGGGGGGTTTCAGCATTTCCCACTTTAAGCCTTTCTTGGTGGTTCCAACATACAGGTTGCACCCCCTGAAGAAGGACTTTGGCCGAAATGCATAGTGGTATCTATATAAAGTCTGTTTGACCGCCAATTTTGCACCGCTTGGTCCCTTTGTAGGTGTTGCTGCTCTCTTTTGGACCGCACAGCACAGAGACTATCCTTCTTTCACTTCTTAATGAGCTTCACATCTCTCACGAATGGGGTGACATCTCTATAGCGGTTTCTCTGGACCTGTCTTTGATCCTGTTGATCACACTGTTCTCTCTCGTCTTAGGGATGCAGGTCTCCGAGGCACTGTACTTCGGTAGTTTCACTCTATTCTCACTCTTTCTCGGTTACCTCGGACTCCTTCACTTCTGAGCCCATCCCTCTGCACTGTGGGGGTGCCTCAAGGTTCTATCCTTGCACCACTGCTCTTCAACATCTTTCTGGCCCCTCACACTCTCCTGGTGCAACAGTCCGGTATTTCTGCGTACTGCTACGCTGATGTTATTTATTTATTTGTTATTTTTATACCGCTCCTTCCCAAGATCAGGAGTGGTGTACAATGAACACCACTTTACATAGAACTCAGTTTAACATAACATGATTGTAACAGTTGCAACTATGCACAAGAAAGGATGGGTACTTTAAGGGTCAACAACTTACAAATCTATGTACAGTACAGCAGGTACTGTACATAGTAATTTTGATTCATACTTCTCCTGTTAATCCTGACCTTTCTCCTCTCAATAATTGTCTGTCTTGTGCTGCCAAATGGTTATGTACAAACCTCTTACATCTTAATCCTGCTAAGACCTCAGCGATGTGGTTTTCTTTTGGTACCCCTCCTCCTGCACTGTCCCCTACCCTTCTCGGCACCCCAATCCCACTGGTGTCCTCAATGCGCTACCTTGGGGTAACTCTGGATTCAGCCTTGTCCTTCCACAACCATATTTCTGCCCTCTCTCATAGTTTGCATTTCTATCTTCACCAAATCCGTGCCATTCAAACCATTTTGCTCCCAGCTGCTCTTACCACCCTTCTGCTCTCTCTGGTGATCTCTCGGGTTGATTATTGCAATATCATTTTCGCAGGCCTCCTCCAACATCAGATTCACTGTCTTCAATTGATTCAAAATACAGCAGCAAGAATCCTTTCACATACCACTTGTTACACTCATATCATGCCAGAACTCATCAATTTACACTGGTTACCTGTCTCTCACTGCATCACTTATAAATTCCTGATTCTCACCCATAAGACACTCCATATGCATATCCCGCAGTACCTGCTGACACTCCGCAATATCGCTTTGTGCCCCGCAGTCTTCGTTATGTTAATAACCATTGCTTGAATCTCCCATCCCCAGCACGTGCTCACCTGGAACAGACTCATCATGCCACATTGAGTCACAAAGGATTAAAGTTTTGCACAAAACAAAATTTGCTGTAGAATCTCTATGGATTGAAATTTCATGTAAAAAGGGGAAGACGATGGCAGTGGGGGTGTACTATCGACCGCCTGGCCAGAATGAACAAATGGATGATGAAATGCTCAAAGAAATAACAAATGAGGAAAATAGTTAAGAAAAAAATAAAAGGAGCAGTTGCAAATGTTAAAGACTTACATCAAGCTTGGGTGTTTAAAAAATACTATCTTGGAAGTCCAGACCAGCTGTATTCCACGCTTTAAGAAAAATGGAAGGAAGTCCAAAAAACTGCTAGCATGGTTTAAACGTGAGGTCAGAGAGGCTGTTGTTGCCAAAAAAGCATCTTTCAGGAAATGGAAAAAAGAGCCAAATGATAAAAACTGGAAACAGCACAAGCACTGGCAAGTTAAATGCAAGGCATTGATAAGGCAGGCAAAGAGAGAATTTCAGAAGAAACTTGCTGTGGAAGCAAAAACTTGTAAAAAATACTTTTTCAAATACATTTGTAGCAAAAAAACTGTGAGAGAGTCAGTTGGACCATAAGATGATAGAGGGGTAAAAGGGGCAGTAAGAGGGGTCAAGGCTATAGCGGAGAGACAATTAGGGTTTTTAGGGGGGTAATTAGGAGGAAAGTCTGTGTCTGGGAAGGATGTTTTGAATTCTGTCTTTGGGAGAAGTGGAAACATACTTTTATTTGAAGAGACAGGGAGAGGGGGCAACCGTCGTAGCAAGGTCCATTTGTTGGCCTATGATGTGAAACCTCAGGATTTGGGGAGTCTTCCTCTAGGACAGGAAAAGGAGGCTAGTGAAGCCCAGGAAATGGCTAGCAGGGTTTTTACAAGAGAATAATTCTCCAAGGAGCAGGAGTTGGGACAGCAGGCCTCCAAGCACCTCCAGGAGGCGGACAGAGACCCAGAAAGGAATGATGTTTTGGCCAGTTGGATGTTTATCCCTGAATTTTTATGTCTATGTAGAAGGCCTATGTGTTAATGGGGCAGGGGGCATCATCTTAGGCACTAAACCATGTGTACTTGTAGCAGCTGGGAAGCTCTCTGGATTCAGAGCCTGAAATGCAGGAAGCCATCTGGGGAGTCAGTCCACTTTGCCACTTAGGCCGACTCTAGAAATAGGCACACAGTTGGAGGATATTATTTTATTTTATTTATTTAAATAGTATATATACCACCTAATCTTACAGCCAAGGCAGTTTACAGAGAAATTAAAACAAAACCAACTAATTATACATGAAACATAATCAAAGTGACCCTTGAGAGTGAGCGAGAGAATGATGAGGAAGCCCAGCTAGAGTCTGACATTAAAGATGATGGCATCATGCATTTGTCTGGCAGGAGTGAGCTCCCTGAACTTATAAGATGGGTAATAGGTGCTGAAGATTTGGAAGGACCCTTCTTAGCAGAAGCATGATTAAACTAAGGGTGATCCTATCCTTAGAGGGATGTGAAGATCACAGAAAGCCTTTTCTCTCCACCCAGCTATCAAGGACATTGTAGCAGAAGAATGGGAACAACCAAGTGATGAGGTCAGGTGCACCCAAGTCCATGAGAAAGCATTATCCGTGGCCCAAGGCAAAGAATGAAAGAATGTTGAGTCTAAAGTTTCTGGTATCTTTCATAATAATACCATTTTTGTAGAGAGAAGAGTGACCTTAAGACACCTGCAGGATAGGAAGCTAGCATCTCTAATGAAACAATCCTTAGAGGTGAAAGTGCTGCCATTGCAGGTCTAGGGGATATGTGGCTAGGATTCTGTTGCATTGGCTTCAGTAGACCCCATCATTGTTACGAACTTCAGAGGAGTCCTCCGGTATTAGTGATGTTGCTATGTTGAAGACTGCCGCAGTATTTCTCGTCCTCCTTTTGATTAAACAAATGACCACTTCTGTGGTATCTAGGGGACACTTGTGGGTTGGCAACTGGCTAGTAGACACAGCTTCTAAAACAAGTCTACCCGTTAAATTGAGAATTTGAAAGGCGGTATATAAAAAAAGTTAAATAAATAAATACATAAATAAATAAAGGTCAGTTGCTCTTTGGGGAACAGCATGAGAAGCTACTTAAGGAGCTTGGTGACTGCAAACCTGTTTCATCTCCCAGAGGACAAGTTAAAGAAGCCAATGAAGACACCTTTTGTTAAGGAGGGCTACCATCCTTTTCAAAGGTTTCAGACCAGATAAGGGCCCTCGCAGAGAGGGAACGGCTCTTTTCCTTTTGTGGCTCCTGGACTGCAGGATTCTGGGGTAACTCGAGAGCACAAGAAATAATCCAAACTATAGCTATACAATGCTAGTTCCAATTTAGGAGTCACCACCCAGGTAAAGGAGCTAGGCACTTCATAGACAATGCATTTGAAGTGCAGGTGGGCTAGAGGGTGAGCCAGAGAGCCTACTCTGACAAATTACATGCAGTACCCTATGTATGTTTATTTACATTTATTATTAGATTTGATATATTTATTTATATTCTCTTATATACCACGCTATTCTGCATCAGTGCAGTTTACATTGAACAAACTGAAATTACATTGAACAGGGCATTATAACTTGGAGATAACTATTTTACAGAGAACATGGGCAGTGGAGGGTTAAGTGGCTTGTCCAAGACCACAAGGAGCACCTGTGGGACTAGAAACCCCAGTCCTTCCGGCCCAAGGTTGCTGTCCTCTAGTGGGATTTGAACCCCCGACCTTCCAGCCTGAAGTACCTTGCCCCAACCACTAGGCCACTCCTCCACTCCTATAACCATATATCATACCTATAACTAAGTAACAGGGCGGTATACAATGTAATTCCAAAAATTCGGATAAATAGAAAGTTTGAAAGGAATGCCATTTTTTAACAGGAAAGCAATATAGCCACACAGCAACAGAGACACAAAAGGGAGATAAGAAACCAAGAAAACAGGGCTCGGACTCAGGGAGGGGAAGATTAAAGGATGTTTGGAAAAGGTGTGCCTTTAGGAGGGATTTAAATTTGTTTTAGAAAGGTTCCAGCCAAAAGGTAGGGAGTTCCAGAGGGTAGGAAATAGAGGGCTGAGGCACGGGTAGATTCTAGTCAAGCGTCAGAGGGAGGGGGAAGGTAGAGGCGGTTTGCATTTATGCTCTGAAGGGGGGAGGGGGAAGTGTAGACGATCAGAGATGTACGTGGGGGTGTTGGTATGTCGAGCCCCGTGAACAAGAGTAAGGAGTTTGTATTGAGGATGACACTGCAGGGGAAGCCAGTGAAACTGAATGAGGAGTGGAGTTGTGGTTGAAACATATAACATGGGCAATAATACAGGCAGCTGTGTTTTGAACCAGTTGTAACCATTGAATCTGGTACTGAAGAGGGCAAAGAAAAACTGTGTTGCAGTAGTCGTCAAAACATGACCGAGGCAGGAAGAAGAGAAGTAAGGGATGAAGATGACAAGAAAGGCCGGATGGCACAAATACGACAGAGAAAAGAAAAGAAGCACTGAATCAGGGAGGAGATATGTGCCTGGAAAGTGAGAGGGGAATCTAGGGTGACCCCAAGGTAATGGAATGAGATTACCATGGGAATTGGGTCAGAAGGAAAAAAGGGGAGCAGAGAGGGTGGGGAACCTGAGGCAGGGAACCAAATAGCTGTAGACTTAGAAGCATTCAAATGAAGGAAAGTTTCGGCTAGCCATGAAGAAATCCGACCAAGGCAGTTATTAAGGGAAGAAATACCAGAAGCAGTGGGACTAGTATGGTGAAGGAAAATGATGTCGTCTGTGTAGTAATAGGCTGAAATGCCCGATTGCTGGATGATGAGTCTCAAGGGAATGAGAAAAATATTGAAAACTAGTGGTGCAAGGACGGAGCCCTGAGGGACACCACAAATGAGGGGAAAATATGGGGAAGAGGAGGAAGAGGAACCACCCAATACAGAGAAAGAGCATTGGAGGAGAAAGGATTAAAACCAGCAATGAACAGAGCCACGAATACCAAGGGAGTGCAGTCGATCAAGAAAAGTAGCATGGTCCACCAGATCAAAGACAGATCCAAAGAAACAGCTATAGAGATGTTGCCCCAATCATGTGTTTGATGGATTTCATTTAGAAAGGAAAGAACAGTTTCAGTACTGTGCCCTGTGCGAAAATCTGACTGGCGATGATGAAGTGCATGGATTGATTCTAGGTGGGAGGAGAGGCAAGAGAGGACCAATTTCTCAAGGATTTTGGACAGAAAAGAAAGTTGATTTGGGCAATAATGGGCTGGGATAGCAGGATCCAAAGAGGGATTTTTCAGAAGTGGTCTGACCAGGGCATGTTTCCAGAGAGAAGGGAAGATACCTGAAGAGAGGCTATTATTAAAGATGGACAGAATTGAGGGAAGGAGTATAAGGGATGGCTCAGTGTGCGAAGTAGAGGGCACAGGATCAGAGGGACAGGTGATTTTATGAGAAGATGACAGTTCATAGTAGCGGAGATGGCCTGAAACCTAGTCCAGGTGCGAGTATGAACAGAGGTAGAGGAGGTAAAGCACAGTTACTTACCTGTAACAGGTGATCTCTGGGAACAGCAGGAATTAGTCCTCACATATGGGTACGTCGGTACCGACGGAGCCCGAGCGGGAAAGCTCCCCAGCTTCCCAGAAGGAAAGCTTTTGGGGCCTCCCACTGCGCATGCGCGCTGCCTTCCCGCCTTCCTGACCAACTCTCCTCAGTTCGAGTTTATAGCTGAGACAATAGAGAGAGGAAAGGAAGAGAGAGAGAGATACAACTCCTAGGGGAGGTGGGTGGGTTGTGAGGACTAATTCCTGCTGTTCCCAGAGATCACCTGTTACAGGTAAGTAACTGTGCTATCTCCAGGAACAAGCAGGAATAAGTCCTCACATATGGGGACTCCCTAGCTAAGATGCCCGGGAGATCTCCTAAAGGGTATGAGACCCTGAAAGGTTCTTCATCTTCCTATGGATCTCAGGCATCCATTCAGGGAAGGTGGGCTGGAGTTGTTCAAGAATGGAACAGGTGTCTGAGGACAGCCTGACCAAACAAGGCATCCCGGCGGGAGTCCTTGTCCAAACAGTAATGGGCTGTAAAGGTATGAACCGAGGCCCAGGTGGCTGCTCGACAGATCTGGTCAATGGACACAGAGTTTAGATGAGCCATAGAGGTGGCCATGGCCCTCACGTTGTGAGCGGTGACATGGCCCTCCAGAGAAAGGTTCTTACTCTGGCAAGCAAAAGAGATACACTGAGCAATCCAATTGGAGAGTGTTCTTTTGGAGACTGGAAGTCCTAAATGAGAAGGATCAAAAGCAACAAAAAGCTGAGAAGACTTTCGATGTTGCTGTGTCCTGTGGAGGTAAAAGGCAAGAGCTCTTTTACAGTCTAGAGTATGAAGGTTCCTCTCTGCATTGGATGCATGAGGAGCTGGAAAAAAGACAGGTAAATAAACCTCTTGATTAAGATGAAAAGGTGAGACCACTTTAGGCATAAAGTGAGGATTTGTTCTAAGGACTACCTTATCATGATGGAACCTTGTGTAAGGTGGATTAGCCACTAAGGCCTGCAGTTCACTGATGCAGCGAGCTGAAGTGACTGCAATGAGGAAAATAACCTTCCAGGAAAAAAATTTCAAGGAGGTAGTGGCTAAGGGTTCAAAAGGTGGCTTCATAAACTGACCAAGAACCAAGTTTAAGTCCCATGCCACCGGAGGAGGTCGAATGGGAGGTTTAGTTAAAGTTAAGCCTCTCATGAATCTTGCAATAAGAGGATGAGAGGAAACAGGTTGTCCATTGATGGGCTTAAGTGATGCCGCAATAGCACTCAAATGGACTCTTACTGAATTCGTTTTGAGTCCTGCATTGGAAAGATTTATTTATTTATTTATACACATTTATATACCGCATCTTCCACAGTTCAGTTGCGGTTTACAGTGAACAATTGACAAAGCAAGTTTGTTTTACAGGGAACGTCATATTATAACAGAACATATTTGCAAGGAACATCATATTATATGTAGAGTATACAGTCTAAACAATGTGAGATAATACAGAACAGAAAAAACTATATACAATTTTATATATGTATATATATACATGGAAGTGAAGGACATAAGCTGTAAGATGATCATGTGTGTGGGTTATCTGTGTGGGTTAAAGGGGTTTTTGCTTGAGGCAGACAAATACCTGTTTAACCTTTGTCTAAAGCAGGTAATGAGTTATCTATGTTATAGTATTTGGTGAACAGATAAGTTTTCAGTTTTTTGCGGAGTTCCATGATCTCCGTTAGTGTTCGTAGCTCCTCTGGGAGGGAATTCCAGATAGTTGGGGCTATGTGGGAAAAGGCTCTGTTGTTTGTTGATTTATGGGCTCTTGTATAATCTTTCGGGATCTTTAATCTGTTCAATTGTCCTTTTCTGTGTGTAGACTTAGATGGTTCTTTGTGTATTAAGTTGCATAGCATAGTCGGGGCCATATCATATAAGGCCTTGAATGAAGTTATTATTGTTTTGTAGATTATTCTGCTTTGAATTGGTAGCCAATGGAGGGAGGCTAGTATTGGTGATATGTGTTGGAGTGAGTTAATTTTCAATATGATTCTGGCGGCTGCGTTTTGCGCTAGTTGTAATCGTTTGATGTTTTGTTTTGATATGCCTATTAGAATTAGATTGGCAAAGTCAAAATGTGGAGTTATGGTGGCCTGGATTATGTTGATAAAGTCTTGTGTAAATACTAGTGGACGAAGCTGTTTGAGGGTTTTGAGTTTGAAATAAATTTTCTTTATTGTGTTGCTAATGTGTGTTTCCATCGTAAGGTGAGTGTCTAATATAACGCCTAGGTATCTTATTTCCTTTTTTATTTTAATTTCTTGGTTTTGAAGTCTTATGTGTGTTGGGGGGATATAAGTTTTGTCCTTGGTCACAATAAGAACTTCAGTTTTAGTGTGATTTATGTGGAGGTTTTGTGCTTTTAGCCAAGTTGTGATTTCATTATAGCAGTCCGATAGGAGTTGAAGCGGTAGGTTGGGTATCGTGAATGGAATATACATCATAATATCGTCTGCGTATAGATGATATTTTACTCCAAATTTTTTGAAAATGTTGCAGACTGGTTTTATGTAAATATTGAAAAGTAGGGCTGACAACACTGAACCTTGTGGTAATCCAATTTCTTGTTTATATGTGGTTGAGGTTTGATTCCCAATTCTTACATTTTGCGTTCTATTATTTAGGTAGGATGAGAACCATTTATGTACTGTGGAGTTTAAGCCTATTTGTCTCAAGTTATTGAGCATTATTGTATGGTGTACGCTATCAAACGCAGCTGATATATCAATGAAAAGTAGAATGAAGGCCTGTTTATGATTGTCAATCCCTCTTAGGAGCGTGTCTATTAAAGCTGTGAGGAGTGTTTCAACTCCATGGCGGGGCCGAAAGCCATACTGATGCTCATCAAGAGGATAAGATGAGTCTAGGAAATCCTGTGTCTGTAATTGAACCACTTTTTCGATTATTTTAGCCAAGAATGGTATGCTTGAGATGGGTCTATTTGATGCAGGCAAGGTTTTATCAAGTTTGCTGTTCTTAAGGATTGGCCGTATTTGTGCGTGTTTGAGTGATGGTGGGAGGTAGCCTTGGGTTAGTGAGAGGTTCACTATTGAGAGAATGTAGGGTAATAAAATTGTTAGCGTGTTTTTTATCCATGTTACTGGACATGGATCTAGATAAGAAGTTGTGGTGTTGAGACTGGTGATGATATTTTTTAGTGTCTCTTTAGTTATGGGATGAAACTCTGACCATTCATCTGGTGGCTGGTGTGAAAAGTTGATAGTGTCTATAGACATTGACGGCATTTTCGCTTTGTTTTGATAATGGTGGGCTAAGGTTTGAACTGAGATGTCAGTAATTTCTCTGTCAGAGGTTTGAGGGTTGGTTAGATTTCTGACAATGGAGAATAACTCTCGTGGCCTGTTATATGATTTTGATAGTATTTTGGCATAATATTCTTTTTTTGTGCTGTCCAAGGTTTCTTTGTATCTAGTGAGGTGGTTATTGTATATTTCTTTATGTATCGTCAATTTTGATTTTCGCCAATTGTGTTCTAGTTTTCTAAGATTCCTTTTCATTTGTTTTAGTGTAGAGTTGAACCATGGTTTGTTATTAGTCTCAGAGTAGGTGATCTTTTTGTATGTGTGGTTAATTTTGGCTGCATTGTAGATGGTTTCATGCCAGTTTTTGACAGTGTCATCTAAATTCGTTGCAGGTGATAAGAGGTGGGGGATTGTTAAGTCGATAAATTCTGCATTGTTAAACTTTTTAAATCTTGTGGTTGGGACATTTCTGGTGTGATTGTTAGTGCTAGTGAAGGGATATGTAAGGTTTAATTTGATAATGTAGTGATCAGACCAGGGTATCTGTGTACATTCAACTGAATTTGGATTAATTAGTTTGAAGAGTGTATTAGGGAGAAGGACAAGATCGAGAGTTCCACCTTTGATGTGTGTAGATGTGTTTATTATCTGATGATAGTCCATGTCTGATATGGACTATCATCAGATAATGAGAATATCTCCTGCATCATCAGAGATGCAGGAGATATTCCAAAAGAGAATTCAATGGGAGTGCCAGAGGGTTAAGACCCTTTTGAGCACACCAAATGGAAAATCTTTTCCATTTAAAAGCGTAAGAACGCCTAGTGGAAGGTTTCCTAGAGGCATGTAGGATATCCTTCACTTGCTGCGAAAGATTGAAGTGTTAAAGGTCTAGGCCTTCAGTAACCAAGCTCTGAGGTGAAGGGACTTGGGGTTTGGGTGCCACAAAGTCCCCTCCTCTTGAGACAGAAGGTCTGGAGCCGCTCCCAAGTCCAGGGAGGGGGCTTGGGAGAGATGCAGAAGTAGAGGGTACCACACTTGGCGTGGCCAGCGTGGAGCTATGAGGATCATGGACCCTTGATCCCTTTGAAGTTTGAACAGAGTCTTGGGAATCAAAGGAATGGGTGTAAAGGCATACAGGAAACCCTGACCCCAATGCAGGAGGAAGGCATCCTTGGTCTGAACTCCCTGACACGGAATTCTGGAACAGAACCGGGGAAGTTTGGCATTCCACGGACTTGCAAAGAGGTCTATGTCCGGGGTTCCCCATTTCTGGAAGATTCTGAGTACCTGATCCATGTGCAGGGACCATTCGTGTGGAAGCAGAACTCGACTGAGTCTGTCTGCCCAAGAGTTTTGGATTCCTGGAAGATATACTGCCAGGAGATGGATTTGATGCTCTCTGGCGAAGGCCCATAATCTTAGAGCTTCGTTGCAAAGCAACAGAGAGCCAGTCCCTCCTTGTTTGTTTATGTAAAACATGGCTACTTGATTGTCCGTGTGAATAAGGACTGTCATGTTGCTGAGGAGGGTATGAAAAACTTTGAGAGCTAGAAAGATTGTTCGAAGTTCCAAGTGGTTGATATGAAGGGTGGTCTCCTGTGGAGACCAAGTGCCCTGAGTGGAGAGATCTTGGAGATGAGCCCCCCAACCTGTTTGGGAGGCATCTGTTGTGAGGGTTGCTTGGGGCAACAATGGTTGAAAGGGGGCCCCCAACAACAGATTTTGAGTGGATATCCACCATTGGAGAGACCAAAAGAGACAATTGGAGTTTGCTATTTGGTCTGAGAGAGCTCCTGATGCTTGAGTCCACTGGGTGGATAAAGTCCATTGAGCTGCTCTCATATGTAGGCGAGCATAAGGCACCACATGCACTGTGGAGGCCATGTGGCCTAATAGTTGTAGCATCTCTCTGGCAGTCAAGTGGCTTCTGGACTGAGTCTGAGAGACTAAGTGCACTAGACGTTGGCAACGGGCCTGAGGTAGATAGGCCCTTGTGGTGGTGGTATCCAACCAGGCCCCTATGAATTCTAGGGATTGAGTAGGGGTGAGTTGGGACTTTGGCAGATTGATCACAAGTCCCAGATACTGTAGAATTCGCCTGGTGCGATCCAGGGAAGTCTGAGCCTCGGACTGAGACGGAGCTCGGATGAGCCAGTCGTCCAGGTATGGGAAAACAAAAATTCCCAGGGTGCGTAGGAATGCAGCTACTATTGCCATGCATTTGGTAAATACCCTTGGAGCAGAGGCTAGACCGAAGGGAAGTACTCTGTATTGGAAGTGTTTTCCCTGGAACAGAAACCGTAGGAATTTTCTGTGGGATGGATGGATGAGTATATGTGTGTACGCATCCTTGAGATCTAGAGAACAAAGCCAGTCCTGACTCTGTAGGTATGGAAGGAGAGTGCCTAGAGAAAGCATCTTGAATTTCTCCCTGTATAGAAATTTGTTCAATTCTCTGAGATCCAAAATGGGTCTGTACCCCCCTGTTTTCTTGGGAATGAGAAAATAAGGGGAGTAAAAACCTGACCCTTGTTGAGGAAGAGGAACCTCTTCTATTGCCTTTTGGGCGAGAAGAGTGGTCACCTCCTGACCCAACAGGTCTAGGAGAGATGGGGGAGAATTGAAACTTCTCACCATGGTATGGGGAGGAAGGTTGGAGAAGTGTAGTTTGTAGCCCTCTCTGATGATAGAGAGGGTCCATTGCTCTGATGTGATTTGCTCCCATCTGGGAGCAAAATGAGTTAACCTTCCTGGAATGGTGAGAGGTTCTGGATGTTTTAGAGCCAGAAAGGTTAAGTTCTCTAGTTTTAAGTCAAAAACCCTGAGGGGGTTGGGACTGTTGGGCTGTAGCAGCCCCTGCAGGTTTTGCCCTGGCCTGTTTAGGCTGCTGACGCTTAGGAGCAAAGCGAGCTGCAGAAGATTGTTGGCCAGCATTTGTGGCAAATCTGGCCTTCTTGTAGAAAGGCTTTTTGAAAGATTTCTTCTTGACAGGGGTAGAGGTAGACTTAGAAAGTCTATCTAAAGCAGCATTTTCTGCATCCATTTGAGTGGCTTTGATTTGCCACTCCTTACCAAACAGATTCTCACCCGTACAGGGCAAATTTACCAACCCATCCTGGACCCAGGGTTCAAGGTTAGAGGCCTGGAGCCAAGCAATTCTGCGAGCCGCTATGGCAATACCTGAGGCTCTGCTAGCACCTTCAAAGGAGTCAAAGGCTGCTCTGTTGGAGAACTTTGAAATATCTTGGGTATGCTTCAGCAGAAGAAGGAACTCCTCCTTTCTATCCTCTGGGATAAAGGGGAGAAAATGGCGTATTTTTAATGCAATTTCCTTCAGAAACATGCCCATATAGAGGCTGTATGAGTTGATTCTAGCAATAAGCATACTTGCTTGGAAGATTTTTCTTCCAAAAGCATCCAGAGTCCTACATTCTCTTCCTGGGGGAGTAGAAGAGTGTCTTTTAGTACTCTTGATCCTTTTCATAGCTGACTGCACCACAATGGAGTGGTGCGGGAGCTGAGTTTTTTTAAACCCAGGAGAAGAGGGGACACGATACATGGTGTCCAGGCGACGAGAATGTGGAGATAGGGTGAGAGGAGTCTCCCATAAGTCCATCATGTGATCTTGAAGAATTTCATGGATGGGCAGGGTGACTGCTTCTTTGGGAACCTTAGAGTATCCTAAAATGTCTAACTTTTTTGCTCTAGGTTCTTTTTCAGAGGATACAGAAATAGAAAGACCTTTAGCTACTTCAATGATGAAGTCTTGAAAGGATAAATCCTCTGGAGGAGACATTCTCCTCTTTGGAGAAGAGGGCTCCTCAGGTAGAGTAAGGGATACTTCAGCAGAGTCATCTGATGAATCAGGATCATCAGAAGACTCAAAGTATCGTCTGTTTGCTTCCAGGGATCGATAAGCGTATCGACCGGTATCGACATCGGGGGTACCCGGAACCGGATCGGTATCGGGAAAACCCCCGGAACCGGGAACTGGAATCGGTATCCTGGTCGATGTGGAAGGCATGGGTACCGGTATCGGTTGTGGTACCGGAGTCGGTACCGCAGGGTGCGGTACCGAGGGCGTCGCAGCCTTAATAAAAGCCAAAATGGCCTGCTGCATGGATTGAACTGTATGATCCATGGACGCCACGACTGTCTGGATGTCGGTACCGGATGATTGAGTCGGTACCCCAGAACAGTCTAACAGGTGATCGGTCGAGGCCGTGCCATCGATGTCAACCTGTAACCCCATAGGAGGAGCTTTGGAAGCCAGAGCTTCCCGCCGGGGTTGTTTGGCTTGGGCAGGGTCCTCAGGGTCAAGCCCAGGGGTATCTCGATACTTAGAGGGAGATTTGCCCTTTGAGGACCTGCCAGAGGAATGTTTGGTTACCTGAGATCCATCAGGAGAGGAAGACCTGGAAGATGTCGATGCTGGAGTATCTGTAGAAAACAGCATGAGAAACTTGGCTGCCCGGTTCTGTAAGCCACGTTTAGACATCAAAGAACAGGATGGGCGTTCCAGAATGGAATGGTCAGGCCGCAAACATTTAAGACACCATTCATGGGTGTCTGTGACTGAAATAGTACCGCTGCACTTGGTGCATTTTTTAAACCCAGAGGCTTGTTTCTCCATGAGGGAGAATTAGTGAAGGCCTAAAGGCCTCACAGAACTAACACACCAAGTGAGGAAAAAAAAAGAAGATTTTTTTTTTTTTTTTTAAATAAAGGAAAAAAGACCGGCGGTACCGGTCTGGAATCGGGGAAGGCAGACACGCGGCCAAAGAAATAAATTAAAATAACAACTTCTTCAGCGGTGACAGGAACACGACCTGCTGGCTCCGCGGAAAAAGAAGAACTGAGGAGAGTTGGTCAGGAAGGCGGGAAGGCAGCGCGCATGCGCAGTGGGAGGCCCCAAAAGCTTTCCTTCTGGGAAGCTGGGGAGCTTTCCCGCTCGGGCTCCGTTGGTACCGACATACCCATATGTGAGGACTTATTCCTGCTTGTTCCTGGAGATTAAGAGAATAAAACAGGAATGGAAGGAGATAGTGGTGGCGGGCAATTGACAAAGGTAGCTCTCAGAGAAAGAACCATATCCTGAAAGTAGCAAGCAAAGGATGGCAGGGGCAGGGGAGACAGAGGAGGTGGGATGTGGACTGGTAGACAGAGATGAGAGACTATTTAGGACTGAATATAATTTATGGGAAGAGCTGGAAGCAGAAGAGATCAGGTTATCATAGTAAGAACGTTTACCGGAGTTGCGAACGATAAGTGTGATGTCCGCCTTTGTACCGACCCAGGGCTGCAGCAGAGGGATGTTTCCTCTGTCTTTTTACTAACCTCTATTGTTTAACTTAGGTAATTTCCTAATTATGGAGTTCTTTTCTTACTCTTAATGAATTTTTTAAAAAAGCATATAAACCACTCTGTCTGCTAGCAAAGAGCAGCATATCAAGTACAATAAACTATAAGATTCTGTGCCTCTCGGTGATGGTGCAGGGGACCACACAGTAGTGCCATTAGGGGAACAGGTAGGGGTTTTCCTTCAGTTGGCCTGAGTCACCTCAGACAGAGAGTGTTAGATATAATTCATGCGGACTATGCACCAGAGTTGAAGGTGCCCATCCAAGACATATTTCTGAGCTCAAGGTGCTTATTTCCTTCAGAAATTCTCCTGCAAAGGGAAAAGTTGAATCATCTTGCGACCCTGGAAGCTGGTGTTCCAGTTCTCATGATAGAAGAGGACTATAGATGATATTCCAGAAAATTTGTTGTCTAAAAGAAAGGTAGAATGTATTATCCCATTCTTGATCTCAGGAAGGTGAATGCATTTCTGAGGATCCCAAAATTCCATAAGGAGATCCTACATTTAATCATACTGGCTTGTAAGGGAAGAGGCATATTTGATGTCCCTGGGTCTTTAAGAAGTATATTTCCATATACCAATCAGGTGGGAATTCATAAATATCTCAGATTCACAACTCTGGGAATGCATTTTGAGTTTGAAGCTCTTCTGTTTGGATAGTTCACAGCTTCTCATACATTTTCGAAAGAGATGATAGTGGTGGTGGCCTTTTTTTTTTTAATAAGGGAAGGGATTCTAGTCCATCTGTATCTCAATGATTAGTTGATATGAACAAGGTCAAAGAAGGAAAAGCTGAGCATTCAAAGCCAGAGTGATCCAGATTTTGGAAAACTTGAGCTGTATAGTGAACAGGGAGAACAGCAGCCTCAATCCTTTTCAAGTGGTAAAGTATCTAGGAGCCAAATTTGACACTCATCTTCGGTTAGACAAGTGGATGCAGACCAAGAGATGGAAACTGCAATAGCACGTTTGAGCCTTGTGAACATGAAGCAGACAAATGCAATGGTGGGAGCCTGGTCCATTAACAGACTAGAGATGAGAGCTATATATTTGCACTGCATTATTTCATTCTACTAGTATTAGGGAAGGCAGTCCAAGTTCTCTCCAACAATGTCATGGCATTACCAGGAGTCAGGAAGTGGTGCTATTTGCCATACACATAGCAGGAGAACTTATTGTGGTAGCAGAATTTTTCAATTTGCTACACTATCAACCGAGGCGAATGGGAACATTCAGAAGAGGCATTTCAGTACATTCTCAGGAAGTGGGGGAAACCTTCATGGAATCTTAAGTTGCCTGGGCCAAATCCAAAGCACAGACATTATACAGCAGCAGGGAGAATAAGATTCCAGTGGGGCAGATGCCCAGTGGCCAGTGGAAGAGCTTCCTTATGTTTGCACTGTGGTCCCTGGTATGTAGAATCATTTGAAGAATAGTGGACAATCCAGGTCAGGTGATTTTGGTTGCCCCACACTGGCCAGAAGGTGATGTTATGCAGGTCTTTTGGGTGGAGAAAGGAGAGAGAACTCCAAAGAAGATTTGTAAGGCAGCAACACAAGCATCGCTCCACACCTTCACCAGACATTATAGGTTGGATATTCAAAATAAAGGGGAGGCCTTCAGTGCTCAAGTACTGAAGTACACTTTGGCATCTTCCCACCCCAGATGGTGCATGCTCTGGTATATCCCATGAGTGAGGAGTGATCTGGCAAGGACATCAAGTAAATGTAAATTATGTGTACCTGATAATTTGAGTTTGTTGTCCTTCTAGACTAGTCCTCCTTGCAGAGTAGTCTAGCTTTCCACCCAGGAAAAGTAGACCACCAAAGCACAATTGCACAAGAGGCAAATGTATTTCCCTTTCTTTTTAATCACAGATAGGAAAGGATGAAAAGGGGAGGCAAGGAAATTTATAACAGGGTAATTTCAGGATAAAATATACTTCAGCTGTCAAAGGCAAATACTGATAGACTCTACGGCTACACCAGTGAAATATGGAGGTCAAATCACATGACCTTTGCTCTGTCTCCAGCTGACAGCACAGGGAAGCCCCATGAGAGAGGATTAGTCTGGAAGGATTCAAAGAACCCAAATTATCAGACATACACAATTTACATTTCCTATGCTTGTGTATTCTCAGTCTACCTGGCATTACTTTATCTAGTATTTGGGTTGTATTGGCCTTGGTAGTTGATAAGAAAAGGCAGCTAAAGAAAGACCTATATGACAGCAAGAATATCTGTACTGAAATGGGGAAAAGGGACACATCTGGAAAGTTGTGTACTTTAATACCTGTAATATGAGAAATAAGATTCTGAATCTAAAGGCTGTAAAGGAAGAGACTGACTAGGATTTAGCGCTGATCACAAAGACATGGTTCACAGAGACTAGAATTTAGTTATACCAGGCTATAATCTAATCAGGAAGGACAGGGTAAAAAGAAAGGAAAGAGTATTGCTATATGTAAAAAAATATATATTAAAGCAACAGAAATGCTAGGCTTTGATTAAGATTTAATCGAAGATATTCACAATATTACTATGAAAGATTAGGTGATTTTAATATGCTGGATGTTGACTGCGACATCCCTACTGCATTGATGTCCAAAAATAGGAAGATCCTGGATTCTCTACAGGGAGAACTGTTCTGGCAACTGGTAACAGAATACATGCAGAAGGGGCCATAATGGACATGGCACTTATAAATGGGTAGGGTGTTTCTGATCATCTGACATCCAATGATGACTGGATGATATACTGTAGTTCATTATTAGGACAAGGGTGGAGATGGCTCCAGACTTTGGAAAAACGTACTTTGTCAAAATGGGGGAATGCTTCAAGGAGTTGTTAGCTGAGTGGAAACATCTGGGGGAAGTAGAAAAGGAGTAGAGAAAACATAAAGGGGATCTTTAAGGGCAATAAGTCTTTCTATTATTAAAATAAATAACTAAGAAGAAAAGGAAGTTGCTATGGTTCTCAAAAGTAATTGATAAGGTAAAGAAAAAGAGGCTAATCTTTATAAACTAAAAGAGACAAGAGGAAGACAAGCAACAGTATCAGGAATTTTTAAAAAGTTCAATGTAAATACAATGCGGTTCGACTGCATGTATAATGTTATGTTGAATGTACACCGCACTGATGTGAATAGCGCGGTATAGAAGAAAAGCTAAATAAATAAATAAAAGAAGCAGGGAAATTAGTTAAGAAAGCAAAGATGTAAATGGAAGAAAAATAGCCAATGTAGTAAAATGGGAGGGGGGGGCAGGACTTTTTTTTAGATTCACTTTATTTCTAAAATGTTCTCAAACACCTTTCCAACTCGGTTTGTGAGAGAGGTTTACAAATATGTTAGTGACAGGAGAAAATATAGAAGTGGTATTGTCAGACTCAAGAGTGAAGTGGAGGATTATGCAGAATCTGAAGATAAAAACTGGAATTGTTTAACAATATTTCTGTACTGTGATTACAGATGAAGAATTGGGAGTAGGACTCAGAAAACAAACACAAATAGGGATCAGAGTGAAGTAGATCTCAAATCTAATTTTTTATGTTTTATTAGTATTTAGTTCATACTTTTCCATTTCAAGGTAAGATTACTACTACTGAGCATTTGTATAGCGCTACAAGACATATGCAGCACTGCACAGACACATGTAAAAGACGGTCCCTGCTCATCAATTTAGTCAAGACAGATAACACAGTAGCAGTAGACACAGGATAAATCTAAGAGGAATGGTAAGGAAACACAAAGGAGACCAGGTGAGTCAAGATCCAAATGCGGCAATGAAGAAGTGAATTTTAAACCTAGATTTGAAAAGGGCCAGAGAAGGTGCCTGACGTACAGACTGAGGTAGTTTGTTCCAGGCATAAGGAGCAGCAAGGTGAAAGTCTGGAGTTAGCAATAGAAGAGAAGGGCAAAGATAGAAGTGATTTGCCAGAAGAACGGAGTTCCCGAGGAAGGGCGTAGGGAGAGATAAGAGAAGAAAGGTAGTGAGAAGCTGCAGAGTGACTGCACTTATAGGTCAGCAGAAGACGTTTGAACAGGATGCTGAAATGGATAAGGAGTCAATGAAGTGGCTTGAAAAAAGGGGTAATATGAGCGTGATAAGGCTAGCAGAAAATTAGCTGTGAAGCAGTGTTGAACAGATTGAAGAGGAGACAGATGATTCAGAGGGAGACCAGCAAGGAGTAGGTTACAATAGTCAAGATTGGAGGTGACTAAAGAGTGGATAAGTGTCTTAGTAGTATGTTCAGAAAAGAATGGGTGGATTTTGTTGATGTAATAGAGAAAGAAACGGCAGGTTTTACCTATCAGATGGATGTATGTTGAGAAGGAGAGAGAGGAGTAAAAGAGATACAATCAGGTATCTCTTTGGTGTGGAGGTGTAGCCTACTGGTTAGTGCAATGTCTTCATATTCAGGAGACACGGATTCAATTCCCACTTGGTCATTGATAACATGAGGAGGGATCTAGCTAAGCTTGAAGAATGGTCTAGAATTTGGCAGCTGAGACTTAATGTTAAAAAATGCATTTGGGCTGCAGCAAGCCAAGGGAGTGATATAGTATAGGGGTGAAGTACTTATGTCCACAAAAGAAGAGCGGGACCTAGGCGTAATTGTATCTGATGATCTTAAAGTAGCTAAACAGGTAAAAAAAGGTGACGATAAAAGCTAGAAGGATGCTTCGGTGCATAGCGAGAGGAATGGCCAGCAGAAGAAAGGAGGTTATAGTGCCTCTGTATAAGTCTCATTTGGAGTATTGTATGCAATTCTGGAGACCACATCTTCAAAAGGGTATAAACAGGTTGGAGTCAATACAGAGGGTGGCTACTAAAATGGTTAGTGATCTTTGTTATAAAGCATATGAGGCAGACTTAAGGATCTTAATATGTATACTTTAGAGGAAAGGCGGGATAGACGTGATATGATTGAGGTGTTTAAATACCTCCATGGCATAAATTCACAGGGAGAGAGCCTCTTTCAAGTGAAAGCAAGCTCTGCTATGAGGGGACATAGAATGAGGGTGAAAGGGGGATAGACTGAGGAGTAATATGCAGAAATATTTCTTTATGAAAAGAGTGGTAGATGCGTGGAATAGTCTCACAGTGGAAGTGGTAGAGATGAGGACAGTATCTAAGTTCAAAAAAGCATGGGACAAACACAGAGGATCTCTAAAGGAAAAAAGGGGACTGTTGTAGTGGTTGATATGGAAGGGCAGACTAGACAGGCCATGTGGTCTTTTTCTGTTATCATGGTTCTATGTATTTCCCTGTCCCTAGAGGGCTTATACAACTTTAACCTACTTGGATCAACCATCTATAATGAAGCAACAAGCAGTCAAGAAATCCGATGATGCATTGCTCTTGGCAGAATGGCTATGAAAGACCAATATAAGATTCTCAGGAGCAGAGATGTCTCTCTCCATACAAAGATTCGATTTGTTCAAGCCATGGTATTTTCAATAACATCATATGAATGTTAAAGTTGGACAGTGAAAAAGATAGATAGGAAGAAAATTGATGCCTTTGAATTATGGTGCTGGTGATGAATACTGTGTATACCATGCACTGTCCGAAGAACAAACCACTCAGTACTAGAGAAGATGAATTCTAAGCTTTCTTTAGAAGCTCAAATGGCAAGACTTTGAATTTCATACTTTGGACATATCATGTGAAGAGAAAAAGACATCATGCTTGGCAAGGTAAAAGGTCAATGCAAAAGAGGAAGGCCAGCAATGAAATGGATCGCTACAATAGCAGCTATGGGTACAACTCTGTCAACAAAGAGCCACCTGATTGAAGACCGAACACAGTTTAGAACAACTATCCAGATGGTCGCGATATGACTCAACTGCACTTAACAACAACAACATATCTCCCCTATTGAGCCTTTCCTCAAAAATATACATATTAAGATTTTTAAGTCCGTCCTCATAGGCTTCATATCGATGTCCTCTAACCATTTTAGTAGCCACCCTCTGCACCGACTCCAACCTGCTTATATCCTTTTGAAGGTGCAGTCTCCAGAATTGTGCACAATACTCCAAATGAGATCGCATCAGAGGCTTATACAGAGGTACTATAATTTCCTTTTTTCTACTAGCCTGAAATATAAAACCTAAGATTACTTTGAAAGTCTGAGAAATAGGTGCAAGCCACTGCTAAACTGAACTCGAAGAAAGTATTGTATATGCATGGATGAATCTCTCTCTCCTAACTTAGAAAAATTTAATTATCCTTTATTTTCTGCAGCTACAAAATGTTCACTTAGGTACCCATTCAGATCAGGGAGAACGGAGGATGTGAAAGAAAACACTGTAAAAGTATAGCTTTTTAAAGCTTAGAGTAATGTACTTCATCCAATTCAAAAAACAGGACATCAGAAAGAGAAGCAGGGACCCAAAGAACAGCAAACGGAGCTAAGGAAGAGAGCTGGACATCGATTCATTGACTACTGGACGAATACCCTGTGTGTGCCTCAAATGAAAAACTGATTTTTCTTTTAGGTGCATTTGGTGGGGGAGCAGGGGAGGAAAGGATTCAATATCCCTCAGTGTTTTGGGAATGATAGATGTAGGGGGAGGTTTCAGGAGAGCGTTTGGATGTCTGTATTGTTTTGAAGGGTGGGTTTCATGATGGGTCTGTATTCGTAAGTTGGAGGGAGAAGGGATTTAGGGCTTAAAGGCCTTAAATTTAATTTGGTGGCATTAAGTGGAGCTGGTAGCCTTTATTACCAATAAAACAAATCGCCAAATTAGGGTACAAAAATATGAAACATCAAACCATACGCAATGTAACCCTCAGCCTTAAAAGGCTTCACTTCTACACTACTTATTATCCGGACTTCTCAACTAAGCGTCAAAATACAAAGTACACACTCTTTCAATATGTGTATGTCTTTATAAAAATCCTTTATTAAATCTCCAAAACACTTATAACATTTCCCATGCTAAATAACAAATATCATACCTCACAAACTCTCATAATTATAAAAAAGATTTTCTGAGGGAAAACCTCCTAAACTTTAATCCTCAATCATGTCTCTCATGCAGAGTCTAAAATCTAAACCTTCACGGGTTAATGCCCCAAAACTTGGCTGAAATATTTCTCTGCTCTTAAAAGTGACCACAATGTCCTATTGGTGCAGGTTCAATGCCGATGTCAAAACAAGTCTCACTTCATTCCACAATGAACCAATGCATGTTACTGTTGCAACTTATGCTTCATGCTGTGTCCATAATCACTTTGCTTCAATCCACTTGTTCTTTGTGCAATATCCACAATCACTTTACCAAACATGTAATCCCTACCAATGGCCAATTAACTTACAACATCCTGTACACATTATCTGATTGTAGAAACTTGATAATTTTGCAGCTGAAATAAGTTTGCTAAAAATCTCAAAATCATGACTTAACCAAGTCGTACTTGGAAAATTAGCTTTTCCCCTACTATAATATTGTCCTTAATTGTATGAGACTCCTCCATTGACTCAGCTATGTCGAATCTGCGAATGAAAGGTCTGTGAATTGCTTTGTTATCGATGACGTTTCTGCAGATTGTCAAAAGTTTAAAAGGACCAGTTTCAGTTATGAGCATGAGCCTTCCAGTCCAGTCCAGTACTGTGAGATCTATCAGCTATAAAATAACCCGTTTAAAAAGTATACCTATTGGTGATATCAGTAAAGATTTCTGTAATATTTCCTCCATATAAGACATCCCTTTATAGCAAATCCTTTGTATAGCAAACTGAAGGCATATCTACCAAAATCTCTTTCCCTTCACAGTCTGCTACAATGAATCCTCGTAATGACTCCCAAGCCTTTCCGGTACAGTTGGTTTGAGTGGTTATAATGCAGATCTCAGAGAAGGGCCTTACTGCTAGAATATTTATGAAGTTTTAAAATTTAGATTTTTTTTCCAAGCCTCTCTAATCTCTGCTGCCTACTGCAGATAAAACAGATTAGTGGGCTTTATTCCTTATCTCTGAATGCAGTTGGTCAACAAAATAAGAGTAAAGGAAGAGTCACAGTTTCTGGGAGAGAATAAAAGCAACCCATGTTATTCATGGCAATAATTTATATACGAAGATCAAAAAGCTGCTTGATAATTGCTGCTGCAAAACAAGTTCTGACACGGTAATGTTGGAAAATATATAAGGGCTGTTTTCTTAAATGTTGCACTGGTGCTTTCCCCTCTGAAAATCATGGAGTGTTTTTATTCATCATTCTTGCCCGGATTTGGTAATGGAGTAAAATAGACCCAAAAATTCAACAGCCTCCAAATTTATTCTCTGCCTTAACCCTAGAAAAAAACAGATATAGGCACTTTAGCCTAACAAACGAGTTTGCCACTGCCAGATTTAAAGGTGAAAGCTTTTGACCCCTTTTATTGCAATTATTAATCACATCACATCTGTGATCATATCTCGCCTACTATTAGCCAGAAAGACCAGGAAGATATCTTTTTCACCTGGAAATAACCAGAATGAATCACAGGGCACGATATTCGAAAAGGCGCTTAAGAGCCACAAACTGGCCAACCCCCCCCCCCCCTGTCAAACTTGGGTTTGAATTGCCAGCTAGCTGTCAGATGCCCATACAATCTATGAAAATGAGTGGACTTTGGTGTCCAAAACTGGATAATTAGCTTGAAACTGAGCAGGAAAGTTTGAAAAACCTACTTAAAATCCATCCCATGCAATATGTACGATAAAGAAGTCTAGAGCAGCAAGCAGCCACCTGTCATGTAGCGCGCAATAAAGCACCATAGTATTGAATATCACAGTCAGATTGTAAATAATCAGATTCCCAAAAAGTGGCCATTAGCAGAAATCAGAGGCTGGCCGCTAAACAGGGTAGTGGCGCGATAACCATGCAGCATGGAAAATCACTGCCGGCTGTCGATGAAACTGCTTAACATTGCAAACGAGGATCGTCATTCCACAAGCCAGTATTCGGGTATGGTTGGTATACACAGATATGGGTGATGTGTGTAGCATGTGCTCATAACCAGTTAAGACATCTCGCACCTGACTGGCTGCCTGTGTGTGCAGGGGCCCCCTCCAGCTGTGCAGATACAGAACTTGAAAATGGTGGTGAGGAGACAACTGACAAATTCCAGTGAGGAGGCGGCACAGGTTTTAGCAAGGCTTGTGCTCACCTGGGAGGGGGTGCTATACTCCATGAGGTATTGCAGGGCTAACCATCAGATATCCAGTGAATGGGAACCTAGGCTGGATCGGTGGGGGGGGGGGGGGGGAGGCAGGGCTGCAGGTAGGACAGAGGAACTGCCTTACAGGTATGGGTCTAGGAGATGGACATGGAGACAGTGTACCGTGCGGGTGCACCATAGCAGTAGCTATGTGACGGCAGCATCTGATAGGAGACAGTCAAACTTATAGTCCCCATATAACGTGAATGCAGTGACACATGCATGGCAAACTGTGTCCACGCTATAGGACACATGCCAATGCAGACAGACTCACCGAGTCACCATTACCAGTGAGGCAGTGCCGTAGTTATACATGTTGCAGAACATTCCAGCCTCATACAGCTTACAAAAACCCTGGTCACATGAATGTGCCATTCCAGAAATTCAAATAGGGAAGGGAGCGAGTCATAAAGAGGTATTGGCCAGGTGAAAAAGGTTATCAGGATCCCAAATCAGCCTTATAAATGGTGGGTGGTGAGTTGGGGATGGAGTCTGACATACTGTTCCAGGCATATGGAGCTGCAAGGTGGATGGACTTCTATCCCCAGCTGGCAGCAGCAGAGAAACGCACAGTTAAAAGGTATCTACCCGAAGAACTGAGTCCCCGAGATAGGGTGTAGAGAAAGATGAGAGAGGAAATGTAAGGAGACATGGCTAGCTAGCACATGCCTCCAAGCTGATGAATAGATAAATCTCATTGTTTTTCCAGGACACAGGAAGACAGGGCATCATCATTCCAGGAGTTAGGAGTGGGCAGCCCAGAGGCAACCCCCATGGACATGCGTTGGTCCCGCCACAGGTTCACAGTCTTCCAAAGCAAAGGTCTGAGCTTCCATACTTGTCACTGACTTTGAGAGGCTACGGCCCATTGGAGGAGATGTAGTAGGAAATCCCCCAGTAACTTGGAGCCATGTTTTCCCATTGGCCAGCTGTCACGGCTATCTCCCAGCCTTACCTAAATATCCATATATGTTTGCCCAGACACCCCAAAAACTACAACATAACAATGCTATTATCATGTACAAAAATGCTGAAACAGACAGGAAATGGAATGTGAGCTGAAAGATATGGAATGTGTCCTCACTGACAAAGTGCTAGAGGCACTGACAGCCTAGTGGGGACATTGGACTCTGGGATGGCTAGGGCACAGGATCGCTGATCCCAATAGGAAGCCTGCCCTTGGGGACAGATGTGTAAATGATAGCATATAGCATAGTTACTAACCTGTAGCAGATGTTCTCTGTGAACAGCAGGAATAAGTCCTCACGTATGAGTGATGTTCTCCGATGGAGCTCCACATGGGAATGCTCCCCAGCTTCCATTCAGAAGCTTTTGGGAGTCTCCATCACACATGTGTGCCTGCCTTCCCACTGACCATGGCACCATCTTCTCCTCAGTAAGAGACAAAAACTAGTAGTCAGAAAAACTCCATGGGGAGGTGGGAGGGTTGTGAGGACTTATTCCTGCTGTTCATGGAGAACACCTGCTACAGGTGAGTAACTACACTTTCTCTGTGAACAAGCAGGAAATATCTTTATCTTTATCTTTATTAAAATTTGATATACCGCTATGGCAATAGCATTAAGCGGTGTACAATTAAAACTGATTTACACCACAATCCAGGAAATAGAACGCCAAAGTTAAGACAGGAAAGAGGGTAAAAGAGAAAGAAAAACAAATCACAGTAGAACACTTAACAATAAATCATAATAAATTACACGCAACTTATTTTAACAAATAAGTCGTCATCTATGTGACTCCCAAGTTAAAGGCTACCAAACACGAAAAACTAGCCCAACATGGGTAACATGAATTGAGAGAAACAACAGACTCAACCGATTCAATGTTTACAGCAAACAACAACAGGATGACTTTTTCAGTAGCCTGGATGGACAGAAGGACCGTCGGGAAGGAAATGAACTTAAGTCCCAAACAGATGCCAGAGAACAACTTGGCCGAAGTTACTGTCACACCGGGGAATACCTATTTAGCCAGTGAGGAAAAGCTAGCTTATTTGAGCTCACCAAGAGAAGTTCTCCGTTACCTCGCCCCTGTAAGCCAGAGGCCAGGGGCAAGGGCGTGACAATAGTTTAAAGGTGAGGTCAGAGAGGCTGTTGTTGCCAAAAAAGCATCTTTCAGGAAATGGAAAAAAGAGCCAAACGACGAAACCTGGAAACAGTACAAGCACTGGCAAGTTAAATGGAAGGCACTGATAGGGCAGGCAAAGGGAGAATTTGAGAAGAAGCTTGCTGCTGAAGCAAAAACGAGTAATAAAGACTTTTTCAAGTACATTCGTAGCAAAAAATCTGTGAGACAGTCAGTTGGTCAATTAGATGATAGAGGGGTTAAAGGGGCACTAAGAGGCGACAAGGCGATAGGGGAGAGACTGAATGAATTCTTTGCTTCGGTCTTTACTGAGGAAGATGTAGGGATGTTACCCATGACTGAAGTGGTATTTAAAGGTGCGGAAGAATTGAAGGAAATATCGATACATCGGGAAGATGTATTACAACTATTAGATAAACTGAAGAGTAGCAAATCACCTGGGCCGGATGATATACATCCAGGGGTGTTGAAAGAACTGAAATATGAGATTGCAGACCTGCTATTAGTAATCTGTGAACTATCATTAAAATCATATGTAATACTTGAAGATTGGAGGATGACGAATGTAACACCAATTTTTAAAAAGGGTTCCAGGGGTGATCCGGGAAACTACAGACCAGTGAGCCTGATGTCAGTAAATGGGGAAAATGGTAGAAACCATCATAAAGAACAAAATTACTGAACATGTAGTCAGTCATGGCTTAATGGGAGACAGCCAACATGGCTTTAGACAAGGAAGTTCTTGTCTTATTAATCTGTTATGTTTTTTTGAAAGTGTGAATAAACAGGTAGACAAAGGTGAGTCAGTTGATATAGTGTATTTGGACTTTCAGAAAGCCTTTGACAAGGACCCTCATCAGAGACTTGACAAAACTAAAGGGTCATGGGATAGGAGGCAGTGTACTATTGTGGATCAGGAACTGGTTAAAAGATAGAAAGCAGAGGGTAGAGCTAAATGGTCAATTTTCCCAATGGAGAAAGGTGAATATTGGTGTACCCTAGGGATCTGTGCTGGGTCCGTTGCTTTTTGACATATTCATAAATGACCTGGAAAAGGGAATAACGAGTGAGATTATCAAATTTGCAGATGAGACAAAACTATTTAAAGTTGTTAAAACCCAAGAGGATTGTGGAAAATTGCAAGAGAATCTTGATAAATTGCAAGACTGGGCATCAAAATGGCAGATAAAATTTAATGTGGACAAGTGCAAAGTTATTCACCTAGGGAAGGACAATCCAAACTATGGTTACATGATGCAAGGTTCCACATTAGGAACCACCACCTAGGAAAAAGATTTAGGCGTCATTGTGGATAACAGGTTAAAACCCTCGGCGCAGTGTGCAGCGGCAGCCAAGAGAGAAAATAGAATGCTAGGTATCATAAGGAAAGGAATGGAAAATAAAACAAAGGATATTATAATGCCTCTATATCGTTCCATGGTGAGACCGCACCTTGAATATTGTGTGTAATTCTGGTCGTTGTATCTTAAAAAGGATATAGTGTTATTAGAAAAGGTTCAGAGAAGAGCCACCAAAATGGTAAAGGGGGTGGAAGGATACCCCTATAAAGAAAGGCTAAAAAGGTTAAGGCTCTTTAACCTGGAAATAAGATGGCTGAGGGGAGATATGATAGAAGTCTATAAATTAATGAACTGAGTGGAACGGGTAAACGTAGATAGATTGTTTACGTTATCAGAATATAGAAAGACTAGGGGACATGCAATAAAGCTACAGAGTAAACTATTTAAGACTTACAAAAGAAAATATTTTTTCACTCAACGTGTAACCCAACTCTGGAATTTGTTACCGGAGGATGTAGTAAAGGCTGTTAGTGTAGCTGGGTTTAAAAAAGGTTTGGACAAGTTCCTGGAGGAAAGGTCAATAAACCATTAAGATGGGACCCAGGATATCAATGCTTGACCCAATACAAGCATTGTGGAACCTGTGTTTTCTGGGGAAACTGCTAGGTACATATTACCTATTTGGTCACTGTTGGAAACGGAATACTGGGCTTGATGGACCTTGGTCTGACCCAGTTTGGCATATCTTATGTTCTTATGTTCCTCTATGGAGACCAAGCGCAGATTGGCCACAGATGTAGCCATGATCCGGACATTGTGAGCTGTGTAGCAGCCTCAACCTCATCCTATCTCCTCCAACCTATTTAGAAATCTTCATGCTATTGATCCTTTGGTTCTCTTCCATGGTTTCTTCATCTCTTTCCTCCACTATCTCATATAAGTCTGACAAGGCAGTAGCTTCCTATAACGCTGCACTCTCCTCTGCTCTGGATACTCTCGCTCCGCCCATGCCACATCCGGCGAGGCGTTCTGCTCGCCAAGCCTGGCTTTCGCCAGCTATGTTCCTGTGCCCATTCTGCTGTGCATGCTTGGCTCAAATCCCTCTCCCTTGCAGACTTTCTACACTTCAAATCCATGCTTGTCTCTTTCCAATCAGTCATAGCTCTTGCCAAACAAGACTATTATCCCCATCTAACTCTCTTGCCTCTGACCCTCGCTGTCTCTTTACTACTCTCAGCTCTCTCCTCAAAGTGCCTCCATCTCTGACCCCTCCCTCCCTTTCTGCCCAAACCCTTGCTGACTATTTCTATGACAAAATCCACAAGATCCCCCTCCAATTCCCCACAAATTCAGCTACTTCCCCTCCTCCGCCTCTTCACTCCCAACTTCCCCCCCCCCTGCCTCTGCTACCCTCTCTTCCTTTCCTGTGATCTCTGAAGAGGAAACTGCACACCTTCTTTCTTCCTTCAAACTCACCACCTGCTCCTCTCATCCTATCCACACTCATCTCCTCCGCTATTGACTCTTCCATCTCTCATATTCTCAACCTATCGCTCTCCACTGCAACTGTCCCTGCAGCCTTCATGCATGCTGTGGTCACACCTCTCCTCAAGAAACCCTCACTTGATCCCACCTGTCCTTCTAAATATAGACCCTCATGCCCTCCTGGATCCTTTACAGTCTGGCTTTCGTCCTTTACACTCTACTGAAACGGCTGTTGTCAAAGTCTCCAGTGACTTGTTCCTGGCAAAATCCAAGGGCCTTTACTCTGTCTTCATCCTTCTTGATCTCTCTGCTGCTTTTGACACTGTTGACCACAACCTTCTCCTCGATACCCTGTCCTCGCTTGGTTTTAAGGGCTCTGCACTATACTGGTTCTCCTCCTACCTCTCCCATCACTTTTTCAGTGTTAGTTCTGGTGGCTCCTCCGCTTCTGCTATCCCACTCCCAGTTGGTGTACCCCAAGGATCTGTCTTGGGTCAGTTCCTTTTCTCTCTCTATACCCAGTCCCTTGGTGCGCTCATTTCTTCCCATGGTTTTCAGTACCATCTTTTATGCTGGTGACTCCCAGATCTACCTCTCTACGCCTCAAATTTCTCCATCAGTCCAGACCCAGATCTCTGCCTGCCTTTCTGTCATTGCTGCTTAGATGTCTCACTGTCGCTTGAAATTGAACATGGAGAAGACTGAACTTCTCATCTTTCCCCCTAAAACCTCCTCTCCTCTTCCTCCTTTCTCAGTCTCTGTGGATAACTCTCAACTCCTTCCTGTTTCCTCGGCTCACAACCTTGGGGTTGTCTTTGACTCCTCTCTCTCCTTCTCCAAACACATTCATCTGATAGCTAAGACCTGCTGTTTCTTTCTCTATAACATCAACAAAATCCATCCATTCCTTGTTGAACACACTACTAAGACCCTTATCCACTCCTTAATCACCTCCCGTCTTGACTACTGTAACCTACTCCTTGCAGGTCTCCCTTTGAATCATCTCTCTCTCCTTCAGTCTGTTCAACACTCTGCTGCATGGCTAATCTTCCGCTATCCTCATCATGCCCATATTACCCCTCTTCTCAAGTCACTTCATTGGCTCCCTATCCGTTTCCGCATCCAGTTCAAACTTCTCCTGCTGACCTATAAATGCATTCACTCTGCAGCTCCTCACTGCCTCTCTTCTCCTATCTCTCCTTACACCCCCCTCGGGAACTCCGCACCTCTGGCAAACTGCTTCTATCTGTGCCCTTCTCTTCTATTGCTAACTCCAGACTTCACTCCTTTCACCTTGCTGCTCCTTATGCCGGGAACAAACTACCTGTGTCTGTACGCCAGGCACCTTCTCTGACCCTTTTTCAAATCCAGGCTGAAAACTCCTCTTCGCTGCTGCTTTTGGATCTTGACTCACCTGATCTCCTTGTTTCTTTACCTTTCCCCCTTGTTTTATCCCTCTCTACACCTTCTGTGTTGTCTGTCTTGACTAGATTGTAAGCTCAGGTGAGCAGGGACTGTCTGTTACATGTCTGTGCAGCGCTGTGTACAAATGCTCAGTAGTAGTAGTAGTAGTAGTAGTACTGTGGCATGATCCTCGAGGCTCAGTCCTGCCTGAGAAAAGGCAAAGGATATGCAGTTCACCATCCAAATGGACTGCATGCATTTGGAGACCGTTACGCCCAGCCTGTTGGGGTCATAGGAGATGAACAGCTGCGTAGAGTGACGATGTGGGCTGATCCGCACAAGGTAGAAAGCCAGTGCCCACTTGCAATCCAGTGTGTGCAGCTGGACCTCTGTGCTGTTGGCATGAGGCCTAGGAAAAAAGGTGGGCAGTACCATCAACTGGTTGACTTGGAAGACCGAATACCTAAGGCAAGAAGTGCAGGTAGGTGCATAGCACCACCCAGTTATTTTTTTTTCAACAGGTCTTTTATACTGCTTTATCATTTCAATCAAAGCGGTTTACATTGTAACTTAAACTTTGTATTGTACATTAAAAAGGGGCATTGATAACTTGGAATTTTTTTGAAGCAATGGAGGGTTAAGTGACTTGCCCAAGGTCACAAGGAGTGCTAGTGGAAATCGAACCCTGGTTCCCAAGCCAGTGTTCTATCCATTAGGCTTCTCCTCCACTCTGTTATGGTGGAACCTCGTGTATGGCGGGTGAGCCACCAGAGCCTGAAGCTCACTGACTCAGCAATGCAAAGTGAAATGAGCACCACCAGAAAGACGACCTTCCAGATCAGGAATTTCAGCAGACAGGTAGCAAATGGCTCAAAAGGTGCTGACAACAGCTGTCCCAAGACCACATTGAGATCCCACATGACTGTCAGGGGTTTAATCAGCAGCCTCGACAAGAACAAGCCTTGCATGAAGTGGGACCCCAGTGGCTGAGCAGAGATGGGTTTCCCCTCCAAGCCTCGATGGTGGGCCCCAATCGTACTCAGGTGCACTTGCACAGAGTTGGACTTGAGGCCCGAATTAGAAAGATGAAGAACGTACTCCAGCAACTCCTTGACCGGGCAGGAGAAAGGACCCAATGCCTTTACTGCACACCAGAGGGAGAACTAGCGGCGCTTGAAAGCATAGACATGGTGGATAGAGTCCTTGCGGGAGGCTAGGAGGACATCGGTCAATTCCTCCAGTACGTTGAGCTTGGAGAGGACTAGCCGCTCAGCATCCCATACTGCGAGGGCCAAGGACTGGACGTTTGGGTGCTGAAGAGTCCCGTCCTCCTAAGAAATGAGGTCAGGTTCCCTAACCAGAGAGTCTCCCAGTTGGAGAGATGGAGCTTACAGGGAGAACCACAGCTGTCTGGGCAGTATGGCATTATATCATGGTCCCCCTGTCCACCTGGAACTTCAGAAGCATCTTCACCACCAGCGGAACTGGGAGGTAAGCACAGAGCAAGCCCATCGCTCAGTTGAGGAGGAAGTCATCTGACGCCACCCTGCCATTTACAGGCACCCGAGAGCAGAAGTAGTCTACTTGTGCATTGTGCGGGGAGGTAAAGAGGTCCACTGTCAGCATGCCCCACTCCAAAAAGATGTGGTCTACTTCCCTCCTGTTGAGGGCCACTCATGGGGCTGGCGGACCCGACTGTGGTGGTCCACCAGTGTGTTGAGCTTCTCAGGCAGGTAGTTCTCCCACAGCTCCATACTGTAGGCCACTGTGAACTTCCAGAGATGTACTGCCTCCCAGCACATGAGGTACAAACCCTTGCCCTCCTGTTTGTTGATGTAGAACATGGCCACCTGGTTGTTGGTCTGGATGAGGACAACTATGTTGGCCAAGTGTGCCTGGAAGGCCCTGAGGGTATTTGCAATTGCCCGGAGCTCCACAAAGTTCATCTGGTGCAGGCTCTCCTGCTCTGACCATAGGCCTTGCTTCCACAGGCCGCCCAAGGGCATGCCCCATCCCAGTTTGGACATGTCAGCAGTGAGTGTCCTGTGGGGCGGCATCAATTGGAAAGGAAGACCTCGGAGCAGGTGCCGGGCTGCAGCCACCAATCGAGAAATTTGACGAGGGGCACCATAATGGCCACCCAAACCCTGAGGTGACTGATGGCTTGCTTCCACTGGGTGCTCAGTGTCCACTGTGCCTGGTGCATCCTGAGCCAGGCCAACAGGGTCACATTTACTGTGGAAGCCATGTGTCCTAATATGTACAGCATCACCTGCGCCATAGTGTGCTGCTTAGGGTGGACGGTGGTTACCAACTCCATGAGCCGCTGTAAACGGTCTTCTGAGAGAAAAGCTTTGACCTGCATGATGTCCAAGAAGGCCCCGATGCTGCAGATGAAACTCTGGGTTCTTGACCACAAACCCGTGTTGCTCAAGCACCTGTATCATCAGGTGCGTGGAGGGCTTTATCACCTAGTTATGTAAATAGGGGAAGACATTGACCCTCAGGTTCCAGAGGTACATGGCGATGACTGCTAAGCACTTGGTGAAGACCCTGGGGGCTAACGCCAGTCTGAAGGGCAGCACCTAGTACTTGAAGTAAAGGGTGGATCTGGATGTGTAGGTATGCATCCTTCAGATCCAAGGAACATAGTCAATCGCCCTGGATGAGATATGGAAGCAAGCTTCCCAGGGAGACCATCTTGAACTTTTTCCAGACCAGTAAGTGGTTCAGATCCCGGAGGTCGAGGATGGGCCTGAAGCTCCCCATTTTCTTGGGGATGAGGAAGTAGCAGGAGTAGAATCTCTGCCCATCTGAACCGGAGGCACTGGCTTGATGGCTAGATCGGCCAACAGTGTGGTGATCTCCTCCTGAAGGAAACCACGCTGATGCGGGTCTAGAGGGTACTCTCTTGGTAAGAATGGTGGTAGGGACTGGGTAAGATGCAGCAGGTACCCGTCCCATGCAATCTGTAGCACCCAGGTGTCCATGGTGCTGAGGGGCCACCTGTGTGTGAAGTGAACAAGCTGACCGCCCACCTGAGAGGGAACCACCTCGTCGATCGGGCAACTGGCTATACTCCTGAGAAAAGCATCAAAACTCTGCCCCCGGCTGTGGCTGGGGTGCGGGTTGGGACTTTTGCGGCTTAATCTTCTGCTGTTGCTACTGGACTGTGCCTTGGGCTTTGGTCTATAGAAGGACTTCTTCCTTTGATGTTTTTTTCTTGGCAGGATCCACCATCTTTCGCGAGAGGCAGGAAATGGTCACCTGCTCAGTTTCGCTTTCAGCTGCCCTCTCCTGCATGAGCTTGCCGAAGAGGTTCTCACCAGTGCATGGCACTCCCGCCAGCTTAGCCTGGACCCACTGATCCAGGTCAGAGGACTGGAGCCAGGCCAGTTAGTGTGCACCGATGGCCCCTACCGCTACCCTGCCCACCGACTCAAATGCATCATATGTGGCACGCACCATGGACACATTCTGTTCATGGCCACTGATCTCGCTCAGGTCCCCCCATGATGTCCTTCAAGAACATCCCCATATAGAGCTGATAGAAGAGGACCCAGGCAACAAGCATGGAGCCCTGAAAACAGCTCCTACTAAACCCATCGAGTGTCTACTGCTCCCTACTGGGGGAAAAACAATGAGTGGATCTTGGAACTCCAGATGTCCTGCATAGTGGACTCCATGACCAGGCAGTGGTGCAGTAGTTGGGGCTTTTCAAACACAGGAGTCTTCTGCCCTCAGTACATCAAGTCCAGACAGTGACTGATGGCTAGCACTGACATTGGGTTCTCCTACATGCAGAGCAGGAGCCTTTGAGGGATCTGGTGCACAGGCACCATGATGGCTATCTTCGGCGCCAAGTGATATTGGAGGTCTCTGGTTTCTCAATCCTCAGCTCATCCTCCGCCTCTAGTGAGAAGGAAATCACCTTAGCCATGTCTCGGATGAAGTCCTGGAAGACATATCTTCCAGGGGTGACTTCCGCCACTCATATGGCAGGGACAGCTCTGATGGGATGTAAGGGGACTCCCTCTCAGTTACTAGGGATTCCTCCTTTGTCTCTGAGCCATTGGGCTCCAATTCCAAGAAGAAGTCAAAGTATTTTCTGGCTTCTTCCCATCAGGGTTCTGAAACTACGGTTACACGATGCAAGATTCCACGTTAGGAATCACCACCCAGGAAAAGGATTTGGGCATCATCGTGGATAATTTATTTATTTAGCTGTATTTATATCCCGCTTTTCACTGGGTCAAAGCAGTCAATTGGGGGATACATTTAACACGAAGGGATATGAGACACATACGCTAATACTTACAGGGAACATGGGCAATGGAGGGTCAAGTGGCTTGCCCAAGACCACAAGGAGTGCCTATAGGACTAGAAATCCCAGTCCCTCCGGCCTGAGATTGTTGTCCCCAGGTGGGACTTGAACCCCCGGCGCTCCGGCCTGAAGTACCTTGTCCTAACCACTAGACCACTCCTTCCTCCTTGTTGAAACCCTCTGCCCAGTGTCCTGCGGTGGCCAAGGAAATCAATAGAATATTAGGAATCATACTTCAACTATAGCATTCCCTTGCTGAGATTTCATATAGATTTAATATAATGGGTTACCATTTGTAGGTACTCAGCACAACTTGGGGAGAATTACGTATTTTCTCACCCCCTCTGAGACACACGGGAATTCATCAGCTGCTGCTGCTGCTAAATTTTATGCTGTACCTTCTGTCATCTATTTGAGTTCAGGCTTTCCAAGCTAAAACTTGGGCTTGGTCCTTACTCTTTTGAAAACTGCTTAGTAACCTAAGCAAGTTTTTGTTGCCTTATTCAATTATCTAGCTCTTCAGCCTGTTATCTGTTGCCTAAAGAAAAAAAACTGCCCAGATTTCAGCTTTGATTAAATTATAACTTCAAACAATGCAGGACAACACTCCAGAGGGTCACCATGAGTCGACAACGACTCAACGGTACTTAACAACAACATAGTTGGTGGTGTTCAAACATGACTCCATTTTGGTATATACATTTATAAAATAGGAATAAAATAAATTATTTTCTTGACATTCCATGTAGAAGCACTGTTGTAAAATTTTATAAGGGACTTGAGCTTGTAAACTGCATTCTTTACATTCAGATAGGCTCTCCAAAATGTGTAAAACGTAGGAACAGGTGAATCATAGCACCTGCCCTTGCGTGATATGGGGTAATGTTATAAAGTATGTTTTATATGCAGTAAATGGTTCTTTTAAAATTCTGGGGAGTATGCACATATAAAAAGTAGCCACATCACAAGAGTGCACCTATATGTACCTGACCTTCATGTAAGCATTCCTAATGGTCTATTATGGGCAGGGCTGGGACGAGTTGCATTCTGTGTGTGCACATTTCATCTTCGAGGAGCTGTAAATTTGTGTGGGAAATGTGTGCACTGATGTGGGTCATTGTAGTTAATGCGCATATGCATACCTGAAGGCATGGCGACGTTACCAAAGGTGCATCTAACTACATGTAATGAGGTGGCATTCGTTTCACCTACACTAACTGCAACATTGACATTTAGCTAAGAATATGTCCCACCGTGCTAATTGCAATGTGCTCGTCATGCCCACTCTCCACCCTTAATCCGCCCATTCAATGCCCCAATGCATGATTAGCAGCTAGTGTGCAAATCAGTATGCTTTAACTGTCATGCCCCCATGGTGACAGTTATCGCAGCCGCTTGCGTACAATTACCACACATGAAAGCGCACATTAACAGCAGAGTGCACGTTATTAAAACTTGCCCCTGTCGAGTCTTACTGCCTCATAGCTGGTGTAAATGTTTGTGTCTATTTTCCTGGTGTCATTTGATGAAACACACATAGGTGCAACATATGCATCTATGCAGCTTAAAGCTCAGGCGCCCTGGTACACAATTACCCTTAATCACAGTGCACTAAAGCACACAATTTTGTTGGATACTAGCTTATCATCAGATCAGATACAGTTCTTCACAGTAAACTCCGAAATACAGTAAAAAGTAGGAAAATAAGTTTAGGTTGATAGTGCTGTTATGGAAAGAAAGGTCATTGTTTCCATTAGATTTTTGAAAACCATTTGTTAATTTATTGTCTGAACTCACTGGGAATAGGTCAGAATCAATTAATAAATCTTACTGTTTCTAGAAAAATTCAATATTATTGCATCTGGTATTCCATATGTAAAAATTAGTAGTCTAGTATTTGAATATGAAACAAGATCCTTTTAGATAAAGTTCAACATAACATTTCTGACTCATTAACCTGTCAGAATTTAGACCATTTTATTTTTTCCCTGCGGAGATGTTCTTTAGAGTTGTGTGAAGACATTTAATTTATATGAGGGGTTACACACAAAAATGAAAGGGCAGAAATTTCATTAACATTTTAAGTCATCTGCAGACCAGTATTTTGACTGAACTACAGCAGGACATTCCCACAGCTTCTCTTCTAATGAGGACCTTTCAGGTCTCTCTAGAATTTTCTAACATAAAATTAGAACATTGCAACTTTAAGATCTTTCAAAGCAAAATTATAAGTAAATTAACCCAGGGCTATTAGAAAATCATTAACAGGGCAACTATAATCAGACCACTAAATACCATTCTCACTCTAAATCCTTATCCTTTTTCTATAAAGCAGTTGAATCTTTAGAATCATTTTCATGTATGTCAAAGGGGACATTTTCAAAAGCATTTGCATTTAAGCAAGATCTGACGGTATTTTTATGAGCAATTTGGAACACTGCTCCAGATACTCACAGTGATTTGTACCTGCTTTTTCTGCAAGTTTGTTTTCCCTAGAAAATGATGCATTTAGGTTTGAAAATGTAATTTACTTGCATTATTTCCCTCTCTAGCCTTAACATATCCTCAGGTCCAATCACTTTTGTGCACTTTTAGGACGTGGAGATCATGACAGAGAAGTCAAGGTTGAGGCAGTTTTAGCAGTGTTGTAGAAAAGACTGCCAAACATGGAGCATTTTTTATAATACATCTAAGGAAGAGGGGGGGGGGGGGCGTGGGGAGGGCATGTGAATATGCATCCATGTACATTGGGAGGAGTCATTTTACAAACACACATGGGAAACATCGATGGAGGAAATATGGCACTTAACACGTGAAGGTTGGTATTTCGCAACTTCTTACGTGCTGGCATTTACACATGTGAACCTATACATAAAAATGCCACCCATTAACTATCTTTCCATCATTTAAATTTGGAGGGGGAAAGAAATAAAGGGAGATAAGGAGGATAAGTCCCTTAATCCCTTCTGTAAAGGGCTGACTGAATCAAGTAAAACGTAAAAACTTGTACATGCCAGGGCATGCACATTTTTGGTCATACTTGTGATTCCCTGTATGAAACAGGGAGTACACATGTAGATTTTTGACCTACCCAGGCCCCCCCCCCGACATTTATTTATTTAGCATTTTTTATATACCTCATTTCCAAACGTCACTGCAGTTTACATAAAACAATTTAAACTTAAACTTATTACACAGAACATTAAAGCTACAACATAACATGGAACAGGGTATATATATGGTGTCATACCCCGTGCAATTTCTACATATTATGGAATGCTACGTGTAAACCGTGCCCTTTCTAAAAATCACCATTTCCACATGGAAGTCATGAATAAGGCTTCTAAAGTGGCTCCCCTTAACTTGATAAGGGCTGAGAAATTTTCAAGTATCTTTCTATAGGGAAAAGGGCATTTGGGATCGTGTGTTCAAAAGATGCTTAGTACTTTAAAAAAGGTTTGATGAATTCAGAGTCTTTACTAAAGTACATATAGCACTGTCAAAAAGAGAAATAATTTGATGCTAGGAAAAACATGAATAGCTATTTTAGAAAATGGACTTTTAGCAAGGTCACCAGGAGTTGGCATCAACCCAACATGCTACCTTGGATCAAAGGCAGTATATAAAAAACTTGTAAATAAATAAATTAAATAAACATGTAAATCTGCCATTTACACATATAAACAGTGCTTAAGCCTTCTAAAAATCTCTCTACTTCGGCATTCCTTAAAAATCTAGGCATGGGCATTTTTGCCAGCCTTAGGGTTGGTGTAACTAATCGTGCCTATATTTTCACGTGTACATTCCTATTTTATAGTTATGAAGACTTGACTTTATAAAAAAGGCATGACACATGGCAACCCATGAGTTAACTAGGTACAACTTTATAAAATTACTTTGAAAGTGCTGCTTTTTAGAACTATCCAATTAAAGATAACGGGTTAAGTCAGCTTGCACACATTGCAGGTACAGAGATAACTAATTATCCAGTAGGGATGTACACAAGGCAAACATTCTTGGTCTATTTTTGGTTTGTTTGGGCTTTTTTCCTGATATTCATTTAAATAAAAAACTTTAAATGCAACTTAAAAGGGAGTGTCTAGGATGGGCCTACAATATCAACATAGATTCCCCATTTTACAAGGGGAATCCACATTGAAGAGAAAAAATCTGGGTGTTGGCATTTCCACCTACCCCAAGGCATGAATGAGTGCCTGACTGAAGGGGCAGGTGGAAAGGCTGAGGTCAGCCCCCCTGATTCTCTCCCTACATTGACCCCTGCCCTCCCCTAAGCATCTTATCCTCTCTTAGTTTGGCAGCCTGACCCATAGCAGTAATTACATGAAATTAATTGCTAGAGCTAATGGGTAACATTTTGAACCCAGGATGAGGAAGAGCAGGTGTGACTAGGGATCACTCTTGCTCTCACTGGACACCAGGGACCCCAGTAAAGCTAAGGATGGGAATGTGGGGGTGGGAGATTTTGCAGGGGATCTTCAGGGAGATGCTTAATTATAGGGGGGGGGGGGGATCTTCATGCCAAGATAGGAAAGCAGATGGAGAGATCAGATTGCTGGAGAGATTGGATGCCTTAGGAGCCCAGAGGTGCTATCAGAGGGTTTGGGGGGACGTGATGTCAGGAAAGTGATTGGGGAGGGGGGTAAGAATGCTGCTGCAGTATCGAAGTGTGAGTGAAGATAGGAAGTAGTGATTTTAAAAAGTTGCCTCCACTCACATGAGGGTTATTATAAGATGGTTTGTTTACCAACATGCAGCTTTTTAAAATCACTGTTCCTACTGAACATGGGGAGACATTGATGTGCTCTTCTCCATGCCGTTTACACACATTTTACAAAAGGGTCTATGTTTGGCAAAGCCTCTTGTAAAATACTGTTGGAATTTTCTACATCCCCACTTGGACATATACGTTTCTCTTTCTACGTTCTATCTAAAAATCTGCCTCTGCAGGTAGATTAATTCATACGTCAAACCAATTTAGCGTGCACTAAATTCTCTGAAGCCCATTAACAAACTGAATGCATACTAATTCACTATCCAGTTATCGTACTCCAGATATATTCAGAGGTGCTGAGGTAACTAGTTATATTTTTGAATATCTGGTTTAATTAATTGGTAATTTTTATTCGGCCAAGAGACTGCTGAATATTGGATCTCATAACTGTAGCTGAATGCAGGACTGGCCCCGGAGATGGTTCAAGGTGTTGGCACCCCCAGTAAACCTTAAGCCTTACAACCCCCATCTGGTGTCAGAATGCCCCGCTCTTCACCACTCCATCGAAGCTGTCGCCCTAGACAACTGCCTAGTTTGCTTTGTGGTTCCATCGGACCAAGCTGAATGCCTTATTGTTTAATTCATTTTTCAAGCATAAAAGAGAAGTTACAGTAGGCTCTTGGATGTTTAATGCCTCGCACATCTTTTCCTGTAGTGAAATAGAAGGTGATTTTCATAACAGAAGCCTAGGTTGTGAAGGCAAATAAGCACATGTGTTCTTTTCATAAAATAGTATCAAAATAAATCCCAATCACAGGGAGAAAAATACTGATACCGTCAACTCCAAACAGGTCATGCTAATTTAGAGAGCATTAGAAATGAGCTTATGTGAGTGATTTATATCTCACAGTAATTGCTGAAAGCTTTACTCATAAGTCCCAAATTTGTACATTTTTTATGCATTCTAAATAATAGCAATACCATTTGAATACTATGAAACTCACAGATCAAATAAGTTACCTAGGTCATAGGTCAACACATTTTCTGAGACTGATTCAAAATATACATGTATATGATATGATTTTGGTTACTTTAGACTCTGACTCTAATACTCCTCAGTCGGTAGCATTATTTTTGCATTTATTTAAGTATTTAGCTCATGCCTTTGCAGTAATACTTCAAGGTGAGTTACAGTCAGAGACAGTGTGTATTTCCCTGTCCTTGAAGGGCTTACAATCTAAGGGGCATGTTTACTAAAGTGCTTTCTCCACTAGCGTGGGGTTTTGCGCACAATGGCATGCATTTTGCCCAGACAGCAGCAAGGAGTGTGCGTGGCATATATCACCGTACTAAAAATCCCACACTATGGGGTCTATTCTGACCCACACATAGTGGGGATATACATCCCAGTCGGATGTATATTCCCTGTTAAACACCTGGGTCGTATTCCTGCCAAAGAGCCGCACGTATAGAAGAGATGTGCGGGGAGCTCTGCACGAGGGTGAGAGGGGGCGGGCCAAAGGAGGAGTGAGAGTGGGCCAGAGGCGTGATCTCGAACCTGGACGTACAGGGTCTATTCTGGTGACGGCCGGAATGTCTGGGCTGGGTGACTTAGACGCGGGACAGCCATGCCGGGACCCCAGGACGCAGGTGAACAGGGGAGGGGGTTACCCACAGCCCGATCTCGGCGCTAGAAAGTCAGATAGGGGATTGGGCGGTGGGCAAAAATATCCTTTGAATGCAGTGCGGGCAATCGGGGCTCCTGCACGGAGCTGCGGTGCCATGGCGACAGGATGCCACAGCACCACACAGGAGGCCAGCTGGGCTAACCAGGTGGATTTGTGCACGTCCAGTGGGCCTGAATCAGGGCATGTCTGGGACGTCCCGCCCCATGCCCCGATTCTGCTCCCACAGGGCCGTCTAGCTCCCATGGGTGCAGAATCGGTTGCATATCTGCACGTCCAGATTTTGGACGTCCGGACAGGCCGGATGTGCTCCGAATAGAATTGACCTCCACCTGAACAACATGTAAGTAGGCAGGGTGAGGGCACGGACTGGGCGGTGATACAGCACGTGTCGAGGGTAGGTTCGCTGCTTACGCACTAGATATGAATTGATTCCTATAGTGCAAGGGCAACTAACTTTACCATGTCTTTGACCAGGAGCTAGCTGCACACGCCATGCTCCTACACCGACCACACAGTTTGGATGCGCAGTTCATACTCTAGTGTTAAGAAATAGGAAGGGCAAAAGCAGGGCTAACACATTGGAACAATAAGGGGCTAATAGGAGATGGAGGCTGAATACCAAGACGTGCATCTAGGCCATCATTTTGGGAGTGCTGTATGGTACAGCTGACATGATAATGGAACACACTAGTCTGACAATCTCAACACCAGGGCCTGCAAATCTGCGGTCAACCGGCTGGGACAATGGGAAAGCATCCATGGACACAGGAGAGCTGTTGTGACGGACTGCTGTTCACATCTGTATATGTATTTGATAGGTATATATGCTGTGGGGGTGTCAGGAGGTAGAGCCTGTGCTCTGTACTGCAGTCAGTATTTACCTCAGAGGCAGAATTGGAGCCAGAATAGTGCAGTAGGGGGAGGGGCATGCAAATTAGGTGATGCACTTCATGGCTAAATGACGGTGTGGCAGCACCCTTGGCCCCTGTGCATGGGGTGCACATTATCTGCCAAACCCCTGACACAGGATTACCAAAACCACAGCACCAGGTTAGGCTTCAAATTTGGACAGATTTTGCAGTAAATGTATTATGTGCAAGAGAAACAATGTGATGAAACAGCAAGAGACAGCAATGGAAGATAAGTAATAACATTTCTGCCTTGCAATTAAGTATTTTGAAGTTTTGCCTCTGAGAATAAATATATGTTATTTGATCTGTGAGTTTCAGCGCAAATAAATGGAACTGTTATTAATTTAAATGCATCAAACATTCACAAATTTTGTGATGACTGATGAATGAAGCTTTGAACATATTATGGATTAGAAGCAGGGTAGCAAGGGTTCAAATCCCAGTGTGGGCCTTTTGATCTTAGGCTAGTCACTTAACTCTCCATCTTCTCTACACCCTCTGGATATTTTTCTGGAGGGCAAGGATAACCTAATGGTTAGTGTAGTTGGCTAGAAGCAGGACATCCCGAGTCAAATCCTACTGCTGCTATCACTGACATTGTGCTGTGTACTGGGGATGATGGTATGTTATCTTCTCTATACTCTCTGGATGTTTAGGATTGGAAGATTCATCTGCACATCAGTCCCAGCAGAGGACACCAGAGGTCAATGCGAGTCAACCAGGCAAGAGCTGCCACAGACCCTGCACTCTTACCAGCAGCAGAGGACTGGAAGACTCATCTGTTTATATGTCTGGTCTCTCTCATTAACCTCAACAGGCAGCAAAGCTCCAATAACTGAATGATGGTTGGGAAAATTTTACTGCCAAGCTGTTGCCCTATTACAGCTTCTGCCTCTGTCCATACAGCCAGCCCATTACCAACTGAGGGACAGGTTCCATGTGCAAGATCCCTGCAAGTTGAAGCTTTCATGAAACAAGTGGAAGAGCATTCGAGACAGAAAAAAATACATTGATGAGATGCTTAATGAAGCATCCAAGCTCTCTGATAGAGGTGAAGATGGTATGAAACAGAATGAAGAGAAATGGACATGAGTGACCAGAGCCTGAAGAATCAACAATCCAACTCCTCCAGTCCTCAAATTGAAGAACCAGAATGCAGCCCTGGAAGTGGAGGAGATGAAAGCATCCCAGGAAAGGGAAGAACAGAGCTCAAGCACTGCAAAGTTGCAGAATCAATGATCACAAGGAAGTGAAAGGTGGTGGTGGTTGGTGGCTCTCTTTTGAGGGGTACTGAGACGTCTATCTGCCAACCACACTTGTTGTCCAGGGAAGTCTGCTGTCTGCCATGACTCATCAAGCCTACTATCCAATGTTGCTCATCCATGTTGGCACAAATACTGCTAGGTATCCCTCTGAATGTATCAAGAGTGACTTCATGGGGGGCGGAGCCTGATGTCCAGCGGGATAGACGCTTTGCGTTGAAGCTCCCGAGAGGCCTACTCAAAATCCTGAATTAATACCTGCATAAATCTCATTTTTTGCTCTGAACTTACCGGGGTGCCTCGGGGGGAACGGCGGGCCACAAACCAGTGCGACTGGACCTCGGGTATCCCTCTTCTTCACACGGAAAACGCTCCAAAGCAGCGTTCTTCCCCACAAAAGATGGCCCCATTTTGGGGAAACCCCGTAACGCCACAGGAGATCTTGGAGGAGATACGCGGTGTGAAGGAGCTGGTACAATCCAACGGAGCGGCGCTCCGAACCCTGCGTGAAGACTTTGGCACACTTCAGAACCGGCTTGAAAGTCTCCCACTACGACAGGACAACATGGCGGAGGTCCTAGACTTGCACGCGGTGCGCTTGGTGAAATTGGGCAAGGCTGAGCGTATGATACAAAATTTTCAAAAAGAGCTGGAGGATAGCAATGATCGAGCTGGTTGCAACCGTATGGGGCTCATTGGAGTACCGGAGGATGTGAGAGCAGGAGACATGCGGGAATTCTTGGCCAAAACTCTCCCTCCCTTGCTAAAGATTATTATTTACAGAGATCTGGAGACTGACCGAGCGCATCGTGTTCCTGCTAATATGGCGCTCAATCGGACGACCCCTCGGGCTCTCATCTTTCGATTATTGCGATACCAGTAAGTAGAGCAAACTCGCACTGCTGCCCGGGTGAACTATCATCTTGAATTTGAAAGTCATAAAGTTTCTTTTCCCCTGACGTGGCAAAGTCCACAGCTGACCGACGGAGGAGACTCCTTGCTTTTCGCCCTGGACTTCAATAACTACAGGCTCACTTTGGCCTAGTATATCCAGTGAAGCTCAGAGTGACTCTCTATAACCCAGCCATAACATTCGAAGATCCCGATCTACTAGCAATGTTTTTGGATTTCAAATAACGCAGATCAGATGCGCTAATCCAGCAACTATGATTCAACAATTTTGATCTGTAATTTGCCAGATTTGTCCGCCATCTTGAACGGCCCGACGCGGTGATCCCAGCCTGGAATAGAGACTGCCTGGGCTTTTCTTTCTATCTATAATTTATTTGGCCTTCTATCCCTCCATGATGTGCACCTCGGTGGGATTCGAAACATGCATAGTTTTACAGGTTATATGTTTTAGCTTGGGCCCTCTCTGGAGTTTCTCCCCGCAGACATTAGGTCGCCAGTAATCTCTGGGGTTTTGCTTCTTCTCTAGTGCACCTCGGTGCTTATTTTTATATGGGGCGTTTCCATGATTTTCATTAACTCATTGATTATTATGTTATGTGCACAGTCATACATAGTTAAGATGAGGGACATTGGGAAACTGTGTGCATTATTGTGTTCTTTCTCAGAATTTATAATCTTTCTTGATGGCCTTGTGTCAGATCTTTTCATAAAACGTAAAAGGCATTAATAGTCCAATCAAAAGAAAGAAAATCCTTAGCTATCTTAATCATGAGCATGTTAATTTACTGTCTCTTCAGGAAATGCATTTAAATTCCGCTGCGGCATTATAACTTAATACCACGCCTAATATGGCGACTGCCTTCTCTTCCGCTGTTTCCAAGTGGTGTGGGGTAGCCATTTTGGTTAAGAAGTCTCTGCAAGCTATCGTAATGGATGTTAGCTTTGCTTTTTTCTTTTAATCCACCGAAGTTTCTATACTCCTGATAGGTTAGTCTAATGACCGCTACCCAGAGCAACAGATTTTGGATATGCCACACGGCCATTCACATACTAACTTATATTATGTTTGAATGCCCGGTACCACAATATTACTGGAAAACACTGGGGGAAAATAGGTCCCCTCTTAATTTCAATGAATGTTGGCATCCTGTCAGTCTATACAGTGAATATGAACAAATACCACATTTGTTGGCTTCTCCGCTCAGACCCTCTATCATTTGTCTGAATGGAGGATACTCCACGCTTATGTTTACAATGCTAAAATGCTAAATGCTCCCATCTGCCTGTTTAAACCTATTTCACCTGATCAGTCTATATTGCTGATACTCTTTTGTTTGTTTGGATGTACAATCACTGCTATATGTATACGCCTCTTTGATGATACTCCTCAGTTCCAGAGAAGAAGCTTAGGGGTGGGGGGTAATTGGGGTTGCTTTCCTTATGTGTATATTTGTATTTGTCTCCTTTGGTTTGTTGTTTCGTTTGCTTGTTGTAAAATGAAAATAAAAGTTTCAAAAAAAAAAAAGTGTGACTTCATGGCTCTGGGACAGAGCGTAAAGCAGATAGGTGCACAGGTGGTATTCTCTTCAATACTCCCTGTTAAGGGTAAAGGCAGAGGCAGAGAAGCTCACATCCTGGAGATGAATGTATGGCTGCGTGGATGGTGTCATCAAGAGCGTTTGGTTTCCTGGACCATGGGATGATTTTCCAAGGGCTGCAGAGCAGAGATGGTGCCACCTATCCAAGAAGGGTCAAAGTGTCTTCCACAGTAGACTAACTAACCTACTGAAGAGGTCTTTAAACTGGATTCATTGGGAATGGGTGAAGAAAGCCCACAGATGACATTCAATACCTCTGTAGAAACGGGTCAAAGGGGCAACATCTGAAAAGCAGTGTACATAAATGCCCGTGGTATAGGAAATAAGATCCCAAATATTGAGGCTTTAATGGAAGAGGCTGACTTGGATTTAGTGAAGGTTATGGAGACATGGTTCATGGACAACTATGACTGGGATGTAATTATATTGGGCTATACTTTATTCAGGAAGTACAGGGGAGGAAGAAGAGGAGGAGGAGTAGCACTATAAGCATAAAATCATATTAAAGCTATATAATTACAGGGCTTAAAAGGGAGTGAGGAGGCACTGTGGGTTAAACTAGAAAGAGGGAATGGGAAATCCATATGCATTGGTGTGATATACAGATCTCTTTCACAGGGAGAAGAAATGGATGGAGATATAATAGAAGACATGCGCAGTATTGCCATGAAAGGAGAAGTGCTGCTGCTAGGTGATTTCAATATGCCGAATGTTGATTGGCACATTCCTGCTGCAGTGTCATCTAGAAGTAAGGAGATCCTGGATTCTCTACAGGGATAACTATTCCGGCAACTGGTAACATAACTCACACATGAAGGGGCCATTCTGGACTTGATGCTTACCAATAGGGAAAGTGTTTCTGTCTGTTACTAATGAACCGTTCTATGTAAACCACTTTGAGAATCTGAAAAGCAGTATATAAAAAATGTTAAATAAATAAATGTTATAGTAGGAGATCATCTTGCATCCAGTGATCACCAGATGGTGTGGTTCAGTATTAAGACTAGGGCTGATAAAGTCCATTCAAAAGCAAAGGTCTTAGACTTTAGGAAAACTAACTTTTCCAAGATGGGACAGTACCTCAAGGAGTCATTAGTGGAATGTGAATAGTTGAAGGATGTAGAAAAGCAATTGGCAGATCTGAAAGGGGATATGTTAAGGACAACAAACTTTTCTTAGAAAGGTAAATAAATATAATATGTAAAGGAGGTCACTATGGTTCTCAAAAGAAGTAGCTGAAAAGGATAAGAAAAAGAGGGTGGCCTTCATAATATACAAGAGATCACAGACAGAGCAAGACAAGCATCAGTATTTGGAAAAACTTAGAGATGCTAGGAAAGTAGTCAGGAAAGCAAAGTTACAAAAAGAAGAGATAGCCAATGAAATAAAATGGGTTGGAAAGGCCTTTTTTGAGATATGTCAGCAAGAGGAAGAAGTGCAAAAGTGGTACTGTCAGACTCAAGTGGGAAAGGGAGGAATATGTAGAATCTGATGAGGATAAAGCAGACATGCATAACAAATATTTCTGTTCTGTGTTCACAGATGAAAGGCCAGAAGTAGGATCTCAGAAATCACCCACAAATAGGAGCAAAAGTGGTTGAGTGGGAGGTGACAAAGTATACAGATAAATGGAGCTCACTCTCAGGGGAAGGATGTTACCAGTGGTGTGACACAGGGATCTGTCCTTGTGTTCAATTATTTTTAACGTCTTTGTTAGTGATATTGCGAAAGGGCTTTTGAGTAAAGTTTGCCTCTTTGCAGATGATACCAAAATCTGCAATAGAGTAGATGCCCAGGAACGAGTAGATAATATGAGGAGGGAGCTACTGTAGCTAAGCTTGAAGAATGGTCAAGAATTTGGCAGCTGAGATTTAACACTAAAAAATGCAGGGTCATTCATTTGGGCTGCAAAAATTCAAGGGAGTGATACAGTATAAGGGGTGAAGTACTTCTGACCATGAAAGAAGAGCAAGACCTGGGTGTGATTGTTTCTGATAACCTTGAAGTAGCTAAATAGGTAGAAAAGATGATGGCAAAAGCCAGAAGGATGCTTGGGTTTACAGGGAGAGGAAAGGTCAGCAGAAAAAAGGAGGTGACAGTGCTTCTGCATAAATCTTTGGTGAGACCTCATTTGGAGTATTGTGTGCAATTCTGGAGATCACGCCTTCAAAAGGATATAAACAGGTTGGAGTTGCTGCTAAAGGTGGCTACCAAAATGGTCAGTGGTCTTCGTTATAAATCATATGGGGGAGAGACTTAAATATCCCAATATGTATAGAGCAGGATCTCCAAATCCAGTCCTGGAAGGCCACAAACCCATCAGGTTTTCAGGATATCCCTAATCAAGATGCATGAGATAACTTCAAATACAATGGCGGTAGTGCATGAAAATATATCTCATGCATATTCATTAGGGATATCCCGAAAACCTGGCAGGATTGTGGCCCTCCCAGAATAGTTTGGAGACCTCTGCTTTAGAGGAATGGGTGGGATAGAGGGAATAAGATAGAGATGTTTAAATACCTTCGTGGCATGGGACAAACACAGAAGACATCTAAAGGAAAAAAAGGGACTATAGTAGTTGATATGGAAGGGCAGACTAGATAGGCTATGTGGTCTTTTTCTGCCAACATTTTTCTATGTTTCTTATTTATTTATTTAAGTTTTTATATACCACTTTTCCTTAGATCAAAGCAGTTTACATTTAACCCTAATTTTAAAAAGATACATAAAACATAACAAAAGAATGATTTACACAGATCAGCACTGGTTATGTTAGAGTTCAGCAGATATACACATAACATGATGCCCTGAGTGTGAGGAAGAATTACATGTGTTTATTTTACTAGTCTGTCATAACTTTAGTGTATAGTTTTTATGTGATACGCCAATTTTTGTTATTTGAATGGTGATGCCCAGTGAGTGCCAGTCTTTTATATCATTGCTGGCCTTGTCATATTATGTTTTTACTTGCAAAATGCCGTAAGGTCAATTATGATTCTAGTTTTTATAGGGAGGGCATTCCAAAGACCTAGTGCATTATAGCAAAAATGCATGTGAACAAGCAGTTTGATTGCTCTTGCTTTTTTTGAGTGGCACACTGAAATTATTCTGCGTGCAGTTTCTCCTGAGTATGTTGTCTGATGGCTTTTGGAGGATGGTCTGTAGATATACTGAGGTAAGATTGTGCGACATTTTGAAGGTGATTATCAGTACTTTATTTTTGATATGGCTTTGTAGTGGAAGCCAGTGTAGCTGTTTTGAAGTGATTGTGTTGTGATTAATTCAAACTACTAAGACACTTATCCACTCCTTAGTCACCTCCCATCTAGACTATTGTAACCTACTCCTTGCTGCTCTCCCTCTGAATCATCTCTCTCCCCTTCAATATGTTCAATACTCTGCTGCATGGCTAATCTTCCGCCAGCCTCGTCATGCTCATATTACCTCTCTTCTGAAGTCATTTCATTGGCTCCCTATCCGTTTCTGCATCCAGTTCCAAATTCTCCTCCTGACCTATAAATGCATTTACTCTGCAGCTCCTCACTGTCTTTCCTCTCTTCTCTTTCCCTCCTGACCTGTAAATGCATTTACTCTGCAACTCCGCTCTTCTGGCAAATCGCTTCTATCTGTGCCTTTTTCCTCTATTGCTGATGTCCTTCGTGTTTCCTTACCATTCCCCCTAGATGTATCCCATGTCTGCAGCTACTGTGTTGTCTGTCTTGACTAAATTGTAAGCTCTGATGAGCAGGAGCCATCTTTTACGTGTGTCTGTGCAGCGTTGCGTACGTCTTGTAGCGCTATACAAATGTTCAGTTGTAGAGGTAGTAGTAGCAGAATTCAGGGTGCTCCTTAAAGAGTGAGTTGCTGTGTGCTGGGCCATTCATAGCGAATGTAGGTCACTTTCGGGTATTCCGTGGTAGATAATGTTGAAGTAGTGTGGGAATGATATTGCCTGGAAAACATCAACGAGAGGGCATAAATATCGGAGTACTAATTTTGCTGTAGATCATTCTTGCGGTTTTGTTAATGTGGGACTGTAAGGTTAGATGTTGATAAAGTGTTATTCCTAGATATTGTATCTCAGTTTTTACCTCTAATTCTGCATTATTGACTTTCAGAGAAGCTGGCAGAGTAAAGCTTTGGTTCCTTGCTATGCACAGCACTTGTGTTTTCTTAAAGTTTATTCTTAGTTGGTGATCCAATAACCAACAAGAGATTGCATTAAAGCAGTTTATGATTGTAGTATAGTTCACTTTTGTGGTGGAAAAGGGGGTGTAGATGATAATGTCATTTGCATAGATGTGATATAAGATATGAGCCTGTATGATATTACAAATTGGCTCTATATATATATATACACACACACACACACACACACATCTTGAACAGTAGTGAGGATAGTGCTGAGCCTTGAGGAACACCTTACCTTTGCTTATGTGCTGCAGATTTAATGGGCCCTATTTTCACCTGTTGATATGAGCAGAACTGGATCGAGAGCTTGCGAGCTCGCCTAGGTGGAAAATCTTGACCACTTGCAATAATACGAATCCTGCGTGGTCAGTTTCTGTGAAGCTTGCACGACAGCGAGGACATCATCCGGTAGAGAGGGATCCTGCATTAGGTCCCCTGGAGTCACCACGCTGTGAAAGACTCTTCAGGTTGGAATGCAGAAGGTGGCCCTGGTGCTGTGTGAGAAGGCCCGGTTGGACCCCAAAAATGATCGGAGGGGTCTGTGAGGGCAAGAAGGTGAGGATACCAGAGTTGACAGGGCCACCGTGAGGCTATTAGAATGAGTGAGGCTCAGTCCTGCTTCATCTTGAGAAGGACCCGTGTTATCAGATGAAACAGCGGAAAAGTGTAGTAGAGCCCCTCGACCAGTCCTTAGCGAAGGCTTCGTACCCCCTGCGGTGGGGAGAGGGACAGAAGGAGTAGATAGTCTCACAATTGGCATTCTTGGAAGAGGCAAATAGGTCCAGGTCGGGTTTGCTCCATGTGCCTGCAACATTGTGTCATCGAGGGACCACTCATGCAGGTCCAGCTAGTGACTGAGCGTGTCGGCCAGAAGGTGAAGTGAAAAGGGAAATAAAATCTTTGACTTGACCAAACCCATTCATATGACAACTTGTGCAATATAAAACAAAACTAAAATGATTCAGCATCTGAGACCTCTCCTCTCTCATGCAATTTCCACTCAGTAGCACAGACACTGATATGCCCACAATTTGATGACAGCAAAGGCATACTCCAAGGACTGCCCAAGAAAACCTTAAAGGCCTTACAACTCGCTCAAAATACGGTTGCACGTACAATAATGAATGCTGAGAGATCTGAACATATAACCCCCATTCTGTTCCACTTTCACTGGCTCCTGGTAATTCAAAGGATCAAATTCAAAGCTCTGTGCAGTGCTCCTGCTGCCCTGTGGCTGGACTGATAAATATGGAGGCAGAGGGGACATGCTAGATGCTAGGGTCTAGGGAGATGCTAGACTTGGAAAGGGCACATAGGGAGAAGCAAGGAGGGGAGATTTTTGAGATGGAGTGGTGATGCTGGCTATGGGGTTATAGAGAAAATGGGAAGATGCTGGGCATGGGCGATGGGACAGAGGGAGACAGAGGAGAGATTCTGGACAGGTCTTGAACTTGATTACTCGTCACAGCCTTTTCTAATGATTTCCAACCAACTGGTGATATTTAAAATCCTTCAGTTCAAGCCCGTCTTTGTGCTTTAAACTTGACATTTTGACTTGAACTTGAATACTCACCACAGCCTTTTCTAATGGTTCACAGCCTGCTGGTGACATCTGAAATCCTTCAGTAAAGGTCAGTCTTCTTCCAGACTGGCATGTGCTAACTGCCTGCCAGCTCCATTGTGGTTGTCCTTTAATTTTTAGATATTGAATTCTAGATAGTTACTCATTTATATCTCTACTTTGTCACCGCAGCTATTTAAACAAGATAATCTTAGACTAGATTGTTTATTTACTTATCTGTAGCTAATTTTATTTTATTTCATTCACTTACTAATTTTTCATCCCTCTCCATCTGACAGAACTTTGTCCTGCTACATTGCCATTTCTTAGACTGGATTTAAATATCTATTTACCTATGGTTCCACACCACTTTTTCTTCCTTTTTTCCAACTCTCTTTAACCTTCTTCCCTCATACCATCAACTTATAACCCTCTCTCCACCTTCCCCATCTTATCTTCCACCCTTTATTCAGCTCCTGAGCTTCATTTTTTTTCTTTCTCTCATTCTTTCCTCTCCTTTCTCTCTAAAACAACCTCATCCTCATTTCCGCTGTCCCGTTTCCTCTCTTTTAACTTGCCTAGTTCTAGCTGTGAATGACTAACTGGGTAGCAGTCCAATATTGCTGCTACCCATTTAGGCTCTGTGGGTGAATCCCCTTGGCACCTAACCTGGATATTTAATGGCGTCACCGTGGTATTGAATATCCAAGTTTAGAGGTCAATAGGCAGGGCTATGCACCGGTGCAGCACATAGCCCACCCAAATGAATATCGGGCCCTAATTGTTTACCCTCTAATTCCCGTACCTCAGTTCTTCCCTTATCTGACCATCACCTGCTAAGCTTCACTCTTCATCAGTCCCCACCTCAATCTCGCCAGTCTCCTTCTACCTTTTTAGGAATCTCCATGACATCGATCCATTGGCTCTCTCTCATATTGTCTCATCACCTCTTCCCTCCACTTTGTCTTCTAAGTTTGTTGATGAGGCTATAGTTTCCTAAAATACTGCTTTCTCCTCTGATCTAGATACTTTTGCTCTGCCCATGCCATGTCCTGTGAAGCGCAGTATTCCTCAGCCCTGGCTGCCTTTATCTACCTGCTACCTTCGCTCCTGTGCCCACTCAGCTAAGTGAATTTGGCTCAAATCGTGCTCCCTTTCTGACTTTCTTTACTTAAAATTCAGCACTTGCCAAGTGAAACTACTATGTCCATCTGACTAACTCATTTCTCTGACCCCACCATCTCTTCTGAACTCTCACCTCAAAGCATATTTGCCTCCGACCCCTCCTTCTCTTTCTGCCCAAACCCTTGATGACTATTTCCATGACAAATTCCACAAGATTACATGCAATTCCCCACAAGATCATCTTCTTCCCCTCTGCAATACCAATTTTCCCCCTCAATCGCTGTTCCCTTTCATCTTTTTCTAAGATCTCCGAAGAGGAAACCTCTCAGCTTCTTTCCTCCTGTAAACTTACTACCTGTCCCTCTGATCCTATCCCCACCCATCTCCTTAACTCCATCTCCTCCTTTGTCATTTTTTCCATCTCACATATTCTCAACCTATCGCTCTCCACTGCAGCTTTCCCTGCAGCTTTCAAGCATGCACCTCTCCTCAAGAAACCTTCACTTGATCCTACTTGTCCTCCTAATTATCGACCCATTTCTCTTCGTCCCTTCATTTCCAAATTTCTTGAACATGCAGTTCTCCACTGTTGCCTTGAATTTCTCTCCTCTCAAGCTCTCCTAGATCCACTTGAATCTGGCTTCTGTCCATTACATTCTACTGAAACGGCTCTTGCCAAAGTCTCCAGTGACTTGTTCCTGGCTAAATCCAAGGGCCTTTGCTCATTCCTCTTTCTTTTTTACCTTTCTGCTGCTTTTGACACCATTGACCACCACCTTCTCCTCAACACATTGTCCTCACTTGGTTTTAGGGTCTTTGTGCTGTCCTGATTCTCTTCTTATCTCTCCCATCACTCTTTTAGTGTTTGTTCTGGTGGTTCCTCCTCAATTGCTATCCCACTCTCAGTTGGTGTATCCCAAGGTTTTGTCCTGGGCTCTCTCTTTTTTTCTCTCTATACCCAGTCCCTTGGTTCTCTCATCGCCTCCCATGGCTTTCAGTATCATTTTTATGCTGATGACTCTCAAATCTCTCTATCTAAACAAAGCCCATATTTCTGCCTTTCTATCTGACATCGCTGCCTGGATGTCTCACTGCCGTTTAAAACTGAATATGGCCAAAACCGAACTTCTTATTTTTCCCCCTGAACCCTCCTCCCTCATTCCTCCTCTCTCTATCTATGTTAATAACATTCTTCTACCTCCTGTTTCCTCAGCCTGCAACCTTGGAGTCAACTTTGACTCTTCCCTCTCCTTCTCCACACATATCCAACAGATAGCTAACACCTGTTGTTTCTTTCTCTATGACATTAACAAAATTCACCTCTTCCTTTCTGAAAATACTACTAATACACTCATCCATTTTTTAGTTACCTCCCGTCTTGACTATTGCAACCTCCTCCTTGCTGGTCTCCCTCTGAGTCTTCTCTCTCCCCTTCAATCTATTCAAAACTATGCTTCAAGGCTAATCTTCCACCATCCTATTATACCCATATAGCCCCTCTTCTCAAATCACGTCATTGGCTCCCATTCCATTTCCGTATCCAATTCAAATGTCTCCTTCTGACCTATAAATGTATTCATTCTACTGCTCTTCACTATTTTTCCTCTCTCCTCTCTCCCTACATCCCTCCTTGTGAGCTCCGTTCTTCCTCTGGCTTACTTATGTGCTTTTCTTCCACTGCCAACTCCAGACTTTGATCCTTTCATCTCGCTGCTCCTTATGCCTGGAACAAACTACTTTAATCTATAGGTCAGGTTTCATCTCTCCTTCTTTTCAAATCCATGCTAAAGGCTCACCTCTTTGAATCTGTCTTTGGATCCTAATCCCTTGTTCTCCTTGTGTCTCCTTACCTTTCCCCATTTGTACCTTTGTTCTCTTTTATTGTACTGTTTGTCTTGATTAGATTGTAAGTTCTGATGAGCAGGGACCATCTTTTATGTACCTGTACAGTGCTGTGTATACCTTGTAGAGCTATATAAATGTTTAATAATAATAGTAGTAGTAGTAGTAGACATGGGGTAATAGGGGAAGAGGGAAATGAAGGACATGGGGATAAGAGGGAGAAAGAGAGAGCAAGTGGGAAGATGGACATGGGGTAAATAGGTCATGAAAAAGATGGAAAGATGCTGGACATGGACGTTATAGGGAGGGGATAGTATGGAGATGGGAGAGATGCTGGACAGATATAGAAAAAGAGAGGGAGATATGCTGATAGAAAAGGGAGAGGGAGGACATGGAAGGATAGGGAGACAGTGAGATAGTGTGGAGTTAATGGATAGAGGGAGAAGGCGAGAGAGAGAGAGAGAGAGAGAGAAAGAGAGAGAGAGACAGACACTGGGTGGGGGGATAGATGTTAGATACGGAGGAGCCCGGAGGCTCCTGAAAGTGTGGGAGAGATTTGGCTGCAGAATTAACACCTTTTCCTGCTGAATATTGGTGCTGCTGTGAGGATCTAGTTTTGCCTTTGATCAGACAGGCTTTGAGGGTGAAATCCAGCTGCCGGGTAGGATCCCTCCCCTTCATCTGACAAGAATCAGCTTGTGCTATATGCAGCCGCGTGTCATGGCACGTAGGTCGCGACCTAAGGGGTGCAACTCAAGGGGCTGGACATGCCCCTTATGCGCCCCTTGAGCATACCAGAGTGTTATAGCGGTATCTTTTGGCATCTGGGGTGATAACTGCAATGGGGAAAAGGAAGAATAAAGGAGGCACTAAGATGGATTCTGCAGTGCAGCCAGGTAAAGCAGTGGGCCCTATGGATAAACATTTGGCACCCATGGTATCTTGTCCTCTGTCTCCAGATAAGCTGTGCCTGCCTTGTTCTCAATGGGAATTGAAGAAACTTTCATGTCCTCTGAAGCTTTAGTACCATAACCTGTGCCAGTTGTTCCGGTAGAATCTGGTTTGAATATTTCTTCTCCTCCTGAGGAGGATATTACTTTAAAAGATCTGTGGGGTGCAATACAGAGCACTGATGTGCATTTATCTGCAGCAGTGACTTATTTATGCATGTTTACTGTGGGGGTGGTAAATAAGCTGAATAATTTAGATAAAAATGTGGCAATATTAGATAGGGTGGTTGCTTGAATGGACTCTCAGGTTAAACCATGTCTTGCCTCTAATGTTTCCTGTATTAATAATTCTTTGCTTATTCATGGGAGGCTTGAAGCCCTTGAGAATTGTATTCGAGCAATGAATCTTTGGTTTCTTAATTTTCCTGCAACTCATTTGCTATCTCCTCAAATTTCTCTTAAAAAGTATTTTGTAGAAGTTTTGAAACTTGTGGAAGAAATTGATGTGGTTCAAGTTTATTATATACCTCATAAGGTCTGGGCTGTGGTTTCGGGGGAAGGGGACTTTGATTCTCTTTGCCCTACAGCTAGCCAGGATCTAACGGCTTTCCTGGAGGATTCTGCGGACATCATTACCAAGCATAATACATTATTGGTGATGTTTGGTTCTGAGTCTGTTAAGCTTAAGATTCTAAGGTTGTTTTTCAAACACAAGGACGTCTTGTTTTATGGTCAGAAGATAAACATCTTTCCTGACATTACCCGTGCTGCCCAGGCCCGGTGGCGACAGTTTTTAGAGCCAAAGCCGCAGGTTTTAGGCCTAGGAGCTACTTATTTTCTGAAATTTCCTTGTAAATGCCTTGTTGCATTACGGGGACATAGCCTAGTGGTTGGGGCAAGGTACTTGCATTACGGGGAGTAGCCTAGTGGTTGGGGCAAGGTACTTCAGGCCGGAAGGTTGGGGGTTCAAATCCCACTAGAGGACAGCAACCTTGGGCCGGAAGGACTGGGGTTTCTAGTCCCACAGATGCTCCTTGTGGTCTTGGCAAGCCACTTAACCCTCCATTGCCCATGTTCCCTGTAAGTATTAGTGTATGTGTCTCATATCCCCGCGTGTTAAATGTATCCCCCAATTGTGTTGTGACCGCTTTGATTGAAGGATAAGGCGGTATACAAAACTGTCTAAATAAATAAATTTGTATTTACTTATGTATCTCATTTACAGAAAATTGTTATGGACAGGGAGACATGGGGTTAAGAATTTGGGATGGATATAAGGTAAAGAAGTAATACTCTCCAATTGTAGCACATAATTGTGCCTGTTTTCCTTTCTTTTTGAATTTTATATTTTATTATAGCATCAGGTATATATTCCCTAAGGTGGGCTTTGCCATAATTTTGTAATTGATTTATAGTGGTTTGGATGGGTTTCCTTATATTTTCTTTGGATTATATATTCACAATTTCATTTTAAAAAAGACATAGAGAAGAGACAGAGAGTGAATAATGGACCAGGGAAGAAAAGGTAGGGAATGACAGGACTGGGGTGAGGGTTGAAAAGTAGTAGGTAGATGGAGTAAAAAAGAGGGGGACTGAGGACTAGATAGTAAAAAGGGGTAGTGAAATCTGAGTGAACAGAGAGAGAGACAAATAAATGGAAGGAAAAGATAAATATCCAAGATGGAAGAAAGCAAAAAAAAAAAAAAGCATAGTTACTCACCTGTAACAGGTGTTCCCCAGGGACAGCAGGAATCAGTCCTCACATATGGGTGACGTCGGTGCCAATGGAGCACCGTAGAAGCATCTCCCCAGCTTTCAAAGAAAGTCTTTGGTAGATGCCATCATGCATGTATGATCCCCTGGTGACCATGCTGCGGGGTCTGGGGGGGGCTTGGTATTTCCTGTGGAAGGGAGCCTTTTTCCCAGCATTTTTTTCTTGGGAAGGGTGGAGGTATTCCTGGAGAGCAAGTCCTGGTGATGAGCTTGGTCTCAATCTCCACCACCTCATTCTCCATAGGTTTGCCAAAGAGGTTTTCACTGAGGCAAGAGACATTGAGGAATTTCTCCTGGATCCATTGCTCAAAGTCTGATGCCTGGAGTCAGGCCTGGCATCGGGCACTGATGCCTGTGGCAGCCTCTCTTGCATTAGACTTGAAGCCATCATAGGCAGCTCGAGACATGTACTTCGAGCACTCAAAGATACATGCTGATATACAGCTGATACGCTTATATTCGGCAACCCAGCACCAAGCCCTGGTAGCATTTGTGCCATTGGCATTGAGGGCACAGGACTCCACATGGTCGACTCCACCACCATAGAGGTTTGAGGAAGTTGCACCTTCCAGAAGCCGGGGCCTGGACCCGGTACATGATGCCCAGGCATCGGTTAACTATTGGCACCAATGCAAGTGTCTCCCACATCCGAAGGAGTTGTCACCCAAGGATGGCAAGGATGGGGACCATCAGGGCCTCATACTAGAGGATGTCGAGCTCCTCTGTGCGAGGGTACTCCTCTGACTCCATAGTGAGAGACAAGGCCTTCACCATGTCCCAGACAAACTCGAAGAACGCGGTATCCTTGGGAAGGGATTGGCATATCGACACTGGTGGAGACGGATCATGGTGTTTAGCATCTCTAGGGAAGCCTCGTTCTCAGACTCCTAGTCCAAGTAGTCCATCGAGGACTTGAGGCCTGATGGCTGTTGAGGCATCGGGCTCAGATCGCTGCTTCGGTGGAGCAACAAGCTGTTGCTTAGCTGGAGCTACAAGCACTTGCCAGGGAGGATCTTGCTCCCGAGGACTGGGAGCAGGACAGAGACCCTCACCGAAGATCGGCTCGAGGCCCGGGGCTCTCGAGGATCATATTGGCAGCCTGGGGAGTCCTCAACATTGAGGTCCCTGCGGTCTCTGCGCAAGCACCGGTGGAGCCAGGCATCAATGCTTGCTGCGAAGCAAGGAAGGCAGTTGTACTGTGTTCCAACACCATCATCTTGGCTTCCCATTCAGGAGTTGCAGCCTTCAATGGGGACACCGCAGTGACTGGGTCTGGCGTCAGTGAGGAGAGGGAGTCTTCAATGGGACAAGCCTCGGGGGTCCCTCAACATGGCCAGTGGTTAAAAAAAAGGTGCAAAACCACGCTGGAGAAAAAAACCTAAAAACGGTTCTGAGATTTGAAGCTGAGGTGTTGGGGCTCGGAGGCAGAAAAGGGACCGGTGCTAATCGGAGAAGGAAATGCACTTAAGGCACAAGAAAATCAACTTTTTTTTCCGGGGGAAGAAGACGGACATCTGTAAGGCTCTATGGAAAAAGAGAGACTGAGTAAGATGCCACCCTTGGGCGGAAAAGGGACCACGCATGTGTGGTGGCATCTCCCAAAGACTTTCTTTGAAAGCTGGGGAGATGCTCCCGCGGGGCTCCGTCAGCGCCGACGTCACCCATATCTGAGGACTGACTTCCCTGCTTGTTCCTGGAGAACAAAAGGAAAGACAAGAAATGGCAGATGGAATACAGTAGAGATCATAGTAAGAGAGCTAAGAGAAGAAAGAGGAAAACTGGAACTTCAGATTGGGACCAGTATGATCAGAGAATAAAATGGTCAGACAACAAAGGCAGAGAAAATTATTTTCTTTTCAATTTAGTGATCGGACATTATTTCTATTTTAAGTTTTATTTTAGGTTGTGGTCACTTATTCTGTACTTGGTAAAGGTCTGTATTCTGAATGTGTGAAGGGGGCCAGGTGTTCTTTTAAATGGAGATAGTACCTAGAGATCTGTACAGTAGTAATGTGACTTGTTCAGTTTTTCTAGTGCCTATTGCAATATTTGCTGCTTTTTTCTGGGTAGATACCTTGTTAAATGAGTTTTGGAAGTATGTGCTAGTATGATATTGTAGATTGGCTCTGTAGATGCTTGGTGACTTTTGTAGGTTTTGTATTTGTTCACACTATGCCTGGTACTGGAGAATTTTTATGTTGTTACTGAGATGACCAGAATCTGATTTTTTTTTAATATACTGAGTTCTGTGGGTGAATGTCCTAGTTCTGCTCTGCACCCATTATCGAGGGAGGGGTTTCTGTGCATGCAGAATATATGTTAAAAAAGAAAAAGCAAGAACCATAACACAGTTTATAACAACAAAATAAAATGAGCTATAACATTATAATTTGCACTAGGAGACTACAACCTAACATCCGCACCCACCAGAGAAACCGCAACGTTCTTAAAAGCCATGGAGTCATTAAAATACTGCCAGACAATTAATGCCCCAACACACCAGCATGGTACAACGCTGGACATGGAACAGAACAAGATCACAAAACCAATAATCACACCAGTCCCCTGGTCAGACCACCATGTGATTGAAATCACCATAACCCTGAATAACACCGCCCAACGCAAAGAAGATGAAAGAATAACTAGACGGTTCAAAACATTTAACAGAGACTCATTCATAAACAAAATCACTCCACAACTTCAACAGGAACATGACACCCTGGACCTAAACATGGAAGAATGGAACATAATAATATCCAATATAGCAGCTGCGCCAGCCAAAGAACCACAAACACGCAAGAGATCCAACGCCCCATGGTACTCACATGAAATCAGAGTTGTAAAACGCACACTCAGAAGACTAGAAAGAAAATGGAGACGGAACAAATCACACAACCTCCTAACCCAATACAGAGACAAACAATGGGAATATAACAATCATGAGCGTAGACAGCAACACCATACCAACCTAATCATGAAAGCTACTAGTAGACCAAGAGAACTCTTTAGCATTGTCCAAAAGCTCACCAAGGATGACATGCAACAAAGCACCCACCATCTTGACCCACAAAAATATGCAGACTACATGAACTAAAAAAACACTAACCAAACATGCGCTACTACACCACAAACAATCACACGACAAAAAAACAACATCAAACATGGGAGAGCTTCAACATACCAACAAAGCAGCAAGTAGAAGACATTATATCTGAACTAAACACAACAACATCACCGTCAGACCCATGCCCAGTGACGTGGCTCAAAGCTAAAAAAAGCCAACTCACTCATCACATTCAAAAAATTGTCAAAGATTCACTCCAACAAGGATACATGCTGCAACCCCTAAAACACGCAATGATATGACCAATACTTACAAGTAGCAATCTGAGCCCCTCCGAACCAAAATCATACCGTCCCATCTCCAGCCTTCCATTCCTTGCGAAAATTGTGGAAAAGGCAGTGCAAAGGCAACTTCAGGACCATATTGATATAAACGCCCCACTGGACATACATCAGCATGGATTTAAGCCCCAACACGGCGTAAAAACACTGCTAACCTCCCTCTTTGACAACCTCCAAAGAGGCATGGACAACATAAAAAATGGCTTCCTGCTAGTGTTCATGGACATCTCAGTGGCCTTCGACACTGTGTCTCACACCAAGCTATTGCAACGCTTACAACAGATAGGACTATGCAAGAATACCCTGAAGTGGTTTACATCATACTTGGAAGGGTGAATGCAACAAATCAAATGTGACCAAAAGAAATCACTACAATTCCCTGTCACGCTAGGAATACCTCAAGGCTCAGCCCTATCAATGCCCTTTAACATCTACATACAGCCTATATGCAACATCATCAAGCACCACAAATTTCACTATCACATCTATGCTGACGATATTATGGTGTACGCTCCAATCAACCTACTAGCACTAGACACCACAACAATAACCAAATGCCTCAAAGACATGAATGACTGGCTCATAGCCAACAACTTAACGGTCAACTACAATAAAACTGAGGCAATGTTCCTCACCAGGAACCCCACCTTCATACCTCCACAAACTATCAGCATCTTAGACAAACACATAGTAGTCAAAGAAGAAGTTAAATATCTGGGCATCACACTAGACAGAGCTCTAAACCTGAAATCCCACATCACCAAAACCGCAAACAAGGCCTATCAACGATTGAAAAGAATTAGACAAATCAAACCAATGCTCCATCAGGACCACTTCCGCACAGTGTGCCAAGCACTCATTACACCACTGCCTGATTACGGAAACTCACTATATCAAGGCCTACCTCAACAGACACTCCACCCACTACAGATGGTACAAAACACCACAGCACGAATCATTACAGACACACCAAGGACCGAGCACATCATTCCCGTCCTACAGCAACTGCACTGGTTCCCAAAGGTGACAAGAGCTAAATACAAAACAATCCTGATCATCTTCAAAGTCATTCACCATCTCTCAGTGGACGCACTCCAAAATGTCATAACAAGGGATATCATCAATAGACCAAGAAGAACCAATAACGACAACATGATCGGTACACCTGCAGGCTATCACAAAACCAAACAAACAACTTCATAAAGAGCACCATCACTACTGGCAACCACACTATGGAACTCCCTCCCAACGAGCCTGAGAGCATTAGATGACCTCTCAGAATTCCGCAAAGACCTCAAAACATTTCTATTTATAGAAACATATGAGCATCCAGGCAACACCCCATACCCAAACTGAAATACCACTTACGCCACCAACTAAGTACACACCATCCTATCCACACACACAAGTTTATCTTACCACGTTATTAAATACCCTCATATTAAATATTACCTTTAATTGTACTGTCTAAATGCTGTTATGTTTGAAGTGGCCCAAAGAAACTATAGGAAACACTCACGCCAGTCCAAGAACCCCAACAGTGCATATTGGCTGCTCTTGTATGCAATTCATGCATCCACTGCAACAGTGTGGCTACACTATAAAGCTGGATATCTGGGAGGCACAACCCACTCTTGCTGTGCTCCCCAGCCAGCTTGGCAAAGCTAAGGACCCCATTACATTGCAGTACAATTTCTCGTCCTGTGCCTTGATCCAAAGGGGCAACATCTGCAGTGGATAGAGCAGTCGGGACAGTGCCACCATCTTGAGAAGGGCCTCTTGGCTGAACAGAGACATGGGGAGATCCCACCATGGTCACATCAAGTTTCCAAGTACATTCTTTTCATACTCTTCAGGTCAGAACCCAAGTAGACCCCCAAATATTTAAGGTACTCACCCGCCCATGCCAGTGGAAAGTCCCACAGCTCTCTACAGGTGCAGGGCTAAGAGACCTGCAGTGCCTCCGACTTGCATCAGTTGACCCCGAGTCCCAAAAAACTCCCAAGGGCTGCTATAGTGCACATCACTTTAGGCTAATGAAGAGAAGTAGGTCATCTGCGAAGAGGCTGATTTTATAAAAGTCTCCTTCCCCACCTTAATCTCCTCCCACTCCATGGTCCTCCAAATTTTAACAGCCAGGGGCTCCATGGAGAGCAAAAAAAGCATTGGGGAGAGGGGACATCCCTGCCGTGTCTCACATTGGAGAGAAAAAGGCTTTGGTGTGTTCCCCATTGACCAGGATCTATGCTATTGGGTGGTGATATAGAACCTTATGCCAAACCCTTATGCCAAACCCTTCTATCGCCCAGAACAAATATTCCCAAGAGAGGTTGTCAAATGTCTTCTTAGCATCTAAACTTGCAATGATCGCTTCCCCTTCCTTGCCTCTCTCTGCATAGAGAGCTGCCAGTGCTTTAAACAGATTGGCCGAGGCAAACCTCCCCAGCATGAACCCCACCTGATCAGGGTGTATAAGCCTTGGGATGACCCTGCTCAGGCACTTTGCCAGAATGGTCGCCACAAGCTTCATATCCTGGTTCAGCAGAGAGATAGGATGATACGAACCTACTAGCATGGCATCCCGGCCAGGATTCAATAATACATGGCATCTAACTCCCATATCCCCCGCATGCCACATTGCTTCACTTTGGGGGCTAAAAAGGGCTTCACTATGTCCTCTCCCAGGATCTTGTAGAATTCTTCCCCAGCCCATCCAGCGCTAAAATTGACTAAAACTCCTGAGATCGAATGCCCCCAACACTAAAGGGTACATTCAGAGTTCACAGCTCCTCTTCCCCCACTCCTGGCAGCTCTAGCCCCTGAAAGAAATTCTCCCAGCCCTCCACATTACCTGGCTTTGCTGCATACAAGTCTCTGTAGAATTTACAGAACTGCCGTCATATTTTCTTCCTGCAAAGTTTTCCCTGTGGGTCACGGATCCCCCCCAATTAATGTCTTCTTCTTGGCTGGGCTCACCAAGAGTGCCAGCAGTTCCCACATTTATTGCTCCATCGATGCAGATTGTATTTGTACAAGCGGATGTCATCTTTTGCCCTGAGTCAAGAGGGCATTGACCTCCTTATGGAGTGCCAAATATTTTGCCCGACCCCCTGCTCACATTCTTGGAATATGTTTATGCCTGGAATTGCCCCGAGAGGGCCAGCAGCTGCTCATCTTGCCATCTCTTCTTCCTCATACTGTTACAGAGGGCAGCAATATGCTGATGTATGTCTGTTGCATGGAGTTGAGAGGAAGGGCTGCTGTGGTGATTGGGCTGCTGGCAGAATGTCTGCACTGTCGTGCATGGGGAAGGAGGGAGGGAGGAAGGGATGCAGTGTCAGCGCATTACTAGCAGCATCCACACACATCCTAGCACTAGAAACTATATGTGGGGGGCTTCTTAAAAAGATATGCAGAGATGTTAGGGGATAAGATATGATTAGGTCCCCTACCAATATTGATTGTAGATGACATACTCTAGAGAGCTGGCTCATGACATCAGTAGTGGCATGCAGGAGTGAGGCAGAGGAGTGATATAACTGACCCCACAGAACCACAAGAGCAGTCACTGAATAAATGTTTGGACAGCTTAAGACCTGTTTTAAGTGCCTGGACAGATCTGAAGGTGAGCTCCTATATAGCTGCACCAGAGTATGTGAGATTTTCCTGGTGTGCTGCATATTGTACAACCTTGCCCTGAGGGGGCGACAACCCATGCCATCTGAAGGCCTACCAGGTGAGACCATGAGGAGATGAAGCAGCTGTACGGGCAAGAAAAGAACCAATCAAGAGAATTTTCATGCATTCTGTACCTGAATTTCACTTGCCTTGATCTTCTCCTGAAAAGACATGAGCTAAATACTAATGTGAGGTAAAGTGATTCATTGCAATCATGACCACCAAAACAAATGTGCACAGGTATTCTTAACCATCCTCCCCATCATCATTCCCACTGCTCATACACACTGTACACCAGAAGCCATCAACTACATCTCCTTCTCACTATTCTCTCCCAGTCGCAACCATCTGTTTCACCCATTACCCCAACCTTCAGCTCCCCCTCCTGTTGCACAACAGCAATCTCTCCCACTGTCATCACCATGTCCTTCTTCACCAAAGCACCTATGCCCACAAATGAGAGAACAGCTAAGGCTTTAATAACACATATGGTGCTATAGCAAGCATGTGATGGTCACATCATCTACATGCACGAGCGATACATGTCTGACTCGAGTCCACTCCTTTTCTTTCTTTATGACCAGTCCTTTAGTGCACTCATCTCTTCCCAATGCTTTCAGTACCATCTTTTCGCCAATGACTCCCAGATCTACCTCTTTACACCTGAAATCTCTCCGGCAATCCAGGCCTGAATCTCTGCCTGCCTTTCTGACATTGCTGCTTGGATGTCTCACCGCTGCTTGAAATTGAACATGGCCAAATAACTAGCTATTCCTCCCTGTTTCCTCAACTCGCAATCTTGGGGTCGTCTTCGACTCCTCTCTTTCCTTCTCCACACACATCCAACTGATAGTTAAAACCTGCCATTTCTTTCTCTACAACAGTAACAAAATTTGCCCATTCCTTTCTGAACACACTACTAAGACACTTATCCGCTCTTTAGTCACCTCCCATTTTGACTATTGTAACCTACTCCTTGCTGGTCTTCCTCTAAATCATCTCTCTCCCCTTCAATCTGTTCAACACTCTGCTGCGCGGCTAATCTTCCACCAGCCTCATCATGCCCATATTACCACTCTTCTCAAGTCACTTCATTGGTTCTCTATCCATTTCTGCATCCAGTTAAAACTTCTCCTGCTGACCTATAAGTGCATTCACTCTGCAGCGCCTCACTTCTTTTCTCTCTTATCTCTCCGTACACCCTCCTCGGGAATTCTGTTCTTCTGGCAAATTGCTTCTATCTGTGCCCTTCTTTTCTACTGCTAACTCTAGTCTTTACTCCTTTTATCTTGGTGTTCCTTATGCCTGAAACAAACTACCCGAGTCTGTACATCATGCTTCATCTCTGGCCCTTTTAAAATCCAGGCTGAAAACTCATCTCTTCACTGCCGCTTTTGGATCTTGATTCGCCTAACCTCCTTTGTGTTTCTTTACCATTCCCCCTAGATGTATTCTATGGCTACAGCTACTGTGTTGACTAGATTGTAAGCTCTGATGAGCAGGGACAATTGTTCAGTAGTTGTAGTAGTAGTAGTTGCCATGTCCCTCTGATTTACAGGCCCTGTGCATCTATGTCCCACAGTTTTAAAAGTAAAGTAAAAACACACAACCCCACAGCCACCAGATTTATGCAGAGTATCCTGGCATGGCCTCCAACAGTTCCTGTGAATTTCCACCAGTCATCTTCTCCCCAGCTGCCATCAAGCAAAAGCTAAAAATTACAGAAGTCTGAGCACAAAAGTTGCCTTGAGGGAAACATCAGCATGACATTTTGGCATAGCACAACACAACACCTCTAACATGTCCAGATATATATGGTAGAACATTTTTGTCACACCTACCCATAAGAGCATTTGTGTGTGCACAGGAGCTGCTGTCTGTGGAACCAACAATGCTAAAGGTTCATACAAGGATACAATGGCAAGAGGAACAGCATCTCTGTGTGGTGCCTTTTACAAGTCTTTCTGTGGGTGTTTTTTTTTTGTCTGGGTTGGGTTACTCAACAGGCTTCGTCCTGGTGCATAGTGCTAACTCCAAGTTTATACACACATTGTTGTGACCCGATCCTTGCCTGGCCCATCACCTTTCCAGGTTTCTAATAATAGCTGTGCCCTTTCAGCCTCCCACACTCATTTAGGCCCAGTGCACATCTCTGCTATGTTCAGAGGTCTGCGGCCACTTTTATCCTTATTTATTTATTATTTATTTATTTAATTTTAGCCCCAGAACTATTGTACTTTGCACGCCCGCTTTGTGTACTGTGTGACTGCTGCAACTAGGATTTTCATTGTCACCATCTGTTCCTTGATCCCTACCTATTTGTGGCCTCTACTGTAAGTGTTCTCTGTCATTACTCTGCCAAGGCCAAGAAGGGCACACTCTTCCCTCATCATACCTGTTCCAGTCCCTCTGCAGTCATGTTTGGTCTAGAGCCTAGGGCACCCCCATGTTCATTGCATTTTTGCACTTATTGATCCCCTTCCAGATCCTGTGTGCTTCCTGGTAGCCGGCTCTGTGTCCTTGTGGCACATACACCACTGCCTCATGCTGTATGACTGTTTGGCAGAGCCTCCTGCTCTCTGACCTGCTGAAATTTGGTTGCCATGTGGCCCTCACTAACGTTTCTTGCCATATCCTCAAACTGTGCCTCTGTATGCCAGTACGTACATGTGTGCTTTACATAGTGCATGCATGTCCACATCCCCATTTCTGCAAATGGATTCTTGCACAGTTGCATTGCCATATTGTCCTACACCATATATGTGGTTTGTTGTCTTGCGCCCTACATCTAACTTCCTGGATGTTCACAGAGTGATTCCAGATGGAGCCTATACATTCAAAGGCCTGATTCGGAAATATCTCTTTATTTGCACATTCCCCCCCCCCCCCCCCAGCTGCTGGCACATCCTTTCTAAAAATCCCACTTCATATATATATATGTGCCAATATATTATCATTTATTAGGTTTGTTATACCACCCTTAGCTTCTGGCAGACAGAGCGGTTTTACAATAGGCAAGTAAAAAACCCCAAAACTAAAATAAGATACACAAATAAAAACATTGCAAACTCAGGAGTGGCGTAAAGAAAGAGTGAACTCCATTTAAAAGTAGGAAAACTGTGTGACTGTTATTAAACCATTATTAAGAAGGGACCCAGGATATCAATGCTTGACCCAGTACAAGCACTGTGGAACTTGTGTCTCTTGGGGGAAACTGCTAGGTACGTATGACCTAGATTGGCCACTGTTGGAAACAGGATACTGGGCTTGATGGACCTTGGTCTGACCCAGTATGGCATATCTTATGTTCTTAAAACAGAGAAGAGGGAGCAAGGAAAGGCTTAAGAGCTGACTTAACAGCTGTCTGTGCCAAAAGCTTGGGTGAAAAGGTAGGTGTGCCCAATCGGGGCAGGGGATGTTCGGCACGTGTAGCACTGTTGTACCATAACCAACCCATGCTGAACAGTGATGGCATATGCACCTTGCACTGGTACAGTGGTAGCACCACAATCCATTCTGCATGGGTGTGACACAGTGGCACTACCTGCACCTAATGGTAGCTGCAGCTGCTCTGCATGGGTATTGTACAGAGGCACTACCTGTGCAGAGCAGAGACTGCCAGTTTTCTGTGCATGTATTTATTTAACATTTCTTATATACCGCCTTTCATGATATCAAGATAGTTTACATTGAACAAACTGAAATTACATTAAACAGGGCATTATAACTTGGAGATAACTATTTTATAGAGAACATGGGCAATGGAGGGTTAAGTGGCTTGCCCAAGACCACAAGGAGCACCTGTGGGACTAGAAACCCCAGTCCTTCCGGCCCAAGGTTGCTGTCCTCTAGTGGGATTTGAACCCCTGACCTTCTGGCCTGAGGTACCTTGCCCCAACCACTAGGCCACTCCTCCACTCTGCCCTTGTGCCATACCCATGCACAAGGACATGACCCACAGGACGCACCCCCCATGCCCATAACCCCCGGGCCCCCTCCCACAGTCCCCTGCACCACCCACTCAGACACACAGTCCTGCCCCCACAAAACTGTCAACACATTGACTATTGCAAACTGGGAACATTTTATTGCAAACCCTGTAACATTTACAACACGGGCATCATCTGCAGTATGCAACACAGATCCCCACATCAACGGGACATTGAGCACACATGACCTTGGACAAGCAGTCCAACCCATTACGCCCAATACAGTGCAATCCCTGGCATGGGGACGGCCTATGGTGCAGGGGGGCCTGCCTGTGACCTGTCAGTGCATCAGTGAGGGTATCCAGGTGCACGCTGATTGCCTGTGCTGCTGACCGTGCATCCTCCCTGAGGAGCTGCACTTCTGCCACTAGGGCGCCCAGAGCCCAGTCACCATATGGTTGAGTGGACAGTGGCGCAGAAGGGCCTGGTGCAGCATGGTCATGCTGTGCCCATGGGTGCTGGGGTAGATGTGGGGGCCCACAGATCTGCAGCATGTCATGCATGATCCATTCCAAGCCCTGAGGGGGGTCATGGCACCCTGGGATGGACATGGGCAGGTATGCCTGTGGGGTGGAGGGCACAGCTGGGGGTTGCTGCTCCTCCACTGGCCCTCCCTGATGGGTGCCTGCTGGCTGTCTGATGCACTGCTCTGCCATACCTGGGGCACTTGGAGGGTGGTGACTACATCCTCCCTGCAATCCCCTCAGGGTCTGCCTCTGTCTTGGATACAGGGAACAGCTCTGGTCTTGCTACATCTTCCCTCTCCTCAGACTCCCCTGCCTACCCCTGACCCTCTGAGCCTTCCTCCTCCTCAGACCCCCTGCCTTCCCTTGACCCTCTGAGCCCTCCTCCTCAAACTCTCCTGCCTGACCCTGACTCTGAGCCCTCCTTTTCCTTGGACTCCCCTTCCTGCTGTTGCACAGCGGGCTCCTCACTGATCTCCACTTCTGTGGTGCTGTCCTCTATCACAGTGCCACTGACCCCTCCTTCCCATCACCGCTGGATGTACTGCGGGAGATGCACCTTGGGACAGTTGTGCCGGCGCTGGACTGTTGCTCAGGGTTGGTGCCCATGGTGGGACAGCATTGTCTGGTGCATCCCTGGAACCAGATGTGGGGGAAAATGGAGGGGGGTTAACTGTAAACTCTGGTATGGCACTTCTATGGGGGACCCACACATGCACTGTGCAACCCACCTTCAGGCCACATGGGTGTGCCTTCCTACAGTGCACATTGCACGCCCTCCCCTTTGCCCACTTCCAACCAGATCAGTTCTTCCCCACACATGCCCTGCTGTGGCTTGCTGCCCCCCCCCCAGATGACAGATCCCCACAGGGGTCAGTTTGGGCAAGTATGCAATGTGCATCTGGGCCCACCACTGGTGTGTGCCCTGTACCACCATTCCATGCTATGTCCCAGCCATGTGTGTGCATTTGCATGTATTGGGTGCCGGCTGGTGTGCACATGGGATAGTGGCACTGGGGGATGGCAAAGCTGCTCCAAGCACATTACCATCATTGCAAATGGGGGATCCCCCACCAGATGATTTGCCTGCACCTGTCCAGCAGCCATGACTACTGCTCCCTGTGTCTGCTGAGGTCACTTGATACCTCGCTGACCTTCCTCAGCAGCTAACTGCTCCCTGATGTGCTACATTTGGTTTGGTCACTTCTGGTGCAGTGTCCTATAGTGTCCTGCAGGGTGTGTCACATGCCATAGTCACTGAGAGAGAGAGGGCGAGAGGACACACATGGGCTCAGTTGTGGGTTTCCACATAAACTACTACACATACCTATATCTCGTCTCTGCCTGGTGGCCTCCCCATCCTGGTGGCAGGGATATATCCATGGGTAGCATCTGGCATCTAGGACCGGATTCATCCCCACCACTTCCCTGGGCCATTGACACATACGCCATGCCACCACCAACCATCTGGGCCACTGATTCACCTGTGTCACCCCTCTGATCCCTTTAGCCACCTCGGCAGTCCTCCCCCCTTCCCTTGCTCACATCTGTTGCACACAGTCTTGCCTTGGCACCATAGTGCATGGTTGTGGACCATGAGTGGCCTTGGCTGTAGTCAGGTTTCATGGCAAGGGGAATCTCCTGCTTCAGGGGCTACATCACTGCATGGTTTTGTTAGGCGCCATGCAGGACAGGGTGTCACAGTTTGTGCATACTCGCATTGCACATTTGTCATTTCCTGTGGCAGCACATTATCGACATGTCACCACAGCCACCAGCTGCCATGGCTACAGGACAGGGGGTGATAGGCAGCAGTGGCAGATCCACTTGCAGGGACACTCTGCAGCACATATGTGGATACTGCCACTGCCCCCTTTGGTCAGTGGGTTCCCCTGGGTCAAGCAGCCCAACTCACAGCTCCTCATGCGCAGGGCAATGCCTTTGCTGTGCCAACCCTCTGGTGCTGCTGCCATCTGCCACTAGGGGGTGCAGCAGCCTCCACGCTTGCTGTGTCTGGACATGCCTACTGCTATGGGCAGCCAAGGATGGCACCTGTACCATGCATGGCCCATCCCCCCACTGTCACCTGTTCTGCTACCATTGGTGCTGCCATCAACCTGTGGCTTGGCTTCAAGCTCTGTCTGGGAATGTGCAGACACACAACTGTGCCTTTCAGTGTGTGTATGGCCTAGCATTGTGTTCACCCCCCATCTCCCTGCCTGTTCAGGTTTCCTTACCTGCGCAGGCAGAGTTGGATGGCCCTCCATATGGCCATGGACAGTCACAGATTCAGCAGTCGTTCCCCCCCCCCTCGGGATATAGCACCCCCTCGTACTGCAGCACGGAATGGGCAAGGGCCTCAGACTCGTCGGGGCAGAAGCTGGCTGTCCTTCTCGATGCCGTGACACTGGTGTCTATCCACCCAGCTACAAGGGGCTCCTGCACAGGCAGCTCAAAGGGCCTGCATAACAGTGTTATCAATGCAAGGGTACACTGGATGGGCAATACACAGGTTCATGCGCATTTGCCGTCCCGCTTATCTACCTGCTGGTTTAGATCCCTATATGGGTATCATGGGCTAACATTTTCTTAGGCACCGAGCCAGGGTTTTGGCCCCTGTGCGTACCTGTCTATGCCGCACTAGGCATCTGCCACTGTGCTCAGTTTGTGCCGCATTATCGAGGCTTGGCCGTTTCGGAGGTGCCTGACTCACGATTCCAGCATTTTTCCTGAGTGGGTATCTTTATGCGGATATGACATGTCTTGGTGCCTTGTTGAAAATCGGGCCCATGGTATATAAGCCTTTCTTAGGCAAGGATAGTGGCACAAGAAGCAGGTGATGGCTCTCCTTCAAATGCAGGGTCACTGCTGGCAATCAGTTCTTCTTGTCTCACGACAAATTGGTCAAGAGAAGGCTGTCCAACTGTGAAGCAAGCCGACACTCGCAGTGTTAGAACATGAAGCCCTAGAAATCATACAGGATATTCTTTTAGAGCAGACTGAGCATAAATGGATCCCTACAACCTTTCTACTGCAGCTTGCCCATTTGGCATTAACTGAAAACTATTTCATATTATTCTCAGCACCGAAACATGGCCATGTCGGGTGTGGCTCTTTTTAACCCCAGGAACTGGGTGTGTTGTTATACTCTTAATAAAGTCAATGGGCCCAATTTTCATTTAGGCAGGCTATGTGCCGCTTTGGCACATAGCCTGCCTGCTGACCCCCTTAACCCGGATTTTCACTTCCACGGTGACGGAAGTAAAAATCTGAGTTGGCCAGAAATGCTGGCAGCCGCCGAGGCTAACCAGGTAGCAGCAATTTTTAATGCTACCCGCTTAGCCCCAGCACCTCAAAGATAGGTGAAGAAAACCCTTGGCTCTCTTTAAGGCACAGAGGGCTAACCGGGTAGCAACAAAAATTGCTGCTACCCAGTTAGCCCTTTCCTGAGCCCCTGTTCCACCCCGGAATGCCCCCAACATGCCCCGATGCTAACCGGATAGCATCGGGGCGCTTAAGGGTCTTACCCATGGATAGACGAATTCACCAACCATGTAGGTGCCTTCGTCTATCCGTGGTTAAAGCATTTACACTGTTAAATAGGGCAGCTAACCATGTAAATGGCATTGAAAATCAGGCCCAATATCTATTGCACCTTAGTTGCACTTTGCTTCTGACTGGCTCGAATACTCTGAATGTCTTCAATTAAATCTCTGTCGATTTCTGCCTGTGAAGGAGATCAGTATATCACACCAATGCAAATGGATTCCCCATTCCCTCTTTCTAGTTTAACCCCTAGTGCCTCCTTGCTCCCTTGTAAGCCCTGTAATTCTGTAGCTTTAATATGATTTTTTACATATAGTGCCACTCCTCCTCCTCCCCTTCTTCCTTACCTGTCCATACTGAATAAAGTATAGTCTGGTATAATTACACTGCAGTCGTGATTATCAATGAACCATGGGCACAATATCTATCTGGGTAGGCTATGTGCCACTACGGCACAAAGCCCTGCCCACTGACCCCTAATCCCAGATAAATGCCACGGCAACGGCACTGAATATCTGGGTTTGGTGCACAGAGGAAATTGCCAGAGTCTAACCGGGTAGTAGCGATATTGCACCAGTACACAGTTAGCATCTGCAATTAAAACTAGGCGAGCCAAAAGCTGACCAGGATGTAAGCTTCTCTGCCTCAGCCTTTACCCTCAACTTGGAGGATTGAAGAAAACACCATCCACACACCTATCTGCCTCACCTTTTCGCACAGAGTCATGAAGCCACACTTGATATGCACCGAGGCATACTTAGTAGTATCATTTGTGCCGACATGGTTGAGCATCATCGGATAATAGTCAGTAGGCTTGATAAGTCTCAGAAAACTCTCCATAACATCTTGGATTTTGGCACATGGCAGACAGCACACTTCCCTGAACATCAAGTCTGGTCGGCATATAGATGCCTCAGTACCTTTCAGAAGAGAGTCACCAACTACCACTACTCTTCACTTCATTTTGGTCACTGATTCTGCAGCTTTGGGGTACTTGAACTCTGTTTTTTCCCATTCCTGGGATGTTTTCACCTGCTGTATTTCCAGGGCTGCATACTTCAATTTGAGAGCTAGAGGAATTGGATTGTCGATTCTGCAAGCTCTGGTGACGCGTGTCCAACTTTCTTCATTCTGTAACATACCATCTTCACCTCTGTTGAAGAGTTTGGATGCCTCAAGAACCATGTCTTCAATGTATTTCTCACTGTCACGGATGCTTCTCAACCTTGACACCTATCCTCTGAGCTCCTTCACTTGTTTCATGAGGGCTTCAGCTTGCAGACATCAGGCACATGATACTCGTTCCTCGAATGGGATTGGGCTGGCTGTCTGGACAGAGGCAGAAGCTGTAATGGGGGCAACAGCTTTGGTAACATTATTCTTCCCAGCCATAGTTCAGTTATTGGAGTTGTGGTACCTTGCTTGCAATGGAAACCTTCTAGGAATGGCAACACTCAAGCTCCTAAGCAATTACCTCTCAAGTTCCCAAAAGGGTACACAGATTACATGCAGCTTATCCCAGTGGTAAACAGTGGATTTTCCTGGTCCTCTTTAATAATGGTTTATGGACTTTTCCTACAGGAACATGTCCAAAAACCTTTTTTAAACCCGGCTACACTAACAGCTTTTACTACATCCGGCAGTAATGAATTCTAGAGTTTGATTATGCATTGAGTGAAAAAATATTTTCTACGATTAATGTTAAATATGCTACACTGTCCCCTAATCTTTCTACTTTTTGAAGGAATAAACAACCGATCTACGTTTACCCGTCCACTCCATTCATTATTTTATCGACCTCTATCATCTATAAACTCAGATGACAAGACTTTGACTTTCCTACTTTGGACACATCATTTATTTATTTATTTATTTACATTCTCTTATATACCACGCTATTCTGCATCAGTGCGGTTTACATTGAACAAACACATTACATTGAACAGGGCATTATAACTTGGAGATATCATGTGAAGTGAGAGATCATTTGAGAAAGACATCATGCTTAGCAAGATTGAAAGTCAGCACAAAAAAAGAAGGCCAGATGGATACAATAACAGAAGCTATGAACACTACTCTATCAACAAATTGCCACCTGACTGAAGACCAAACACAGTTTAGGACAACTGTACAGAGGGTTGCCATGAGTCGACATCAACTCAACAGTATTTAACAACAACACTGCTGATTTGCACCAATTTCTGCCAGGAGTTGAATATCTTATACAAAAAACATGATAAATAATCCTATGTATCTCAATGATCTTAGAGGAGGGGCCCCAAACTCTCTCTCCCCCCCCCTTTTGTCTAAAAGAGTAATAAGGATAGCAAAATCAAAGGCAGAAGAAAAGATGGCTAAAGATGTTAAGGGTGGCAACAAAACTTTCTTCAGGTATATTCAGGAAAGGAAGAAGATCAGAGTTGGAATTGCAGGACTCAGAAGTGCTGGGAAAGGACTCGTGGAAAGTGACACTGAAAAAGCGAAATTGCTAAACAAATACTTCTGCTCTGTTTTTACTAAAGAAGATCCTGGAGATGGACCAGCTGTGACTTCCAAATATAAAAATAGGACTGAAGTAGATACCACACCATTCACAGAAGATGAGGTGTTAGAACAACTTGCTAAACTGAAAGTGGACAAAGCCATAGGACCAGATGGGATACATCCCAGGATACTGAAAGAGCTGAGAGAGGTTCTTGCAGGACCATTAAAGGATGTCTTCAACAGATCATTGGAAACAGGAGTGGTTCCTCAGGACTGGAGAATGGCTAATGTTGTACCGCTACACAAAAGTGGTGACAGGGAAGAAGTGTCAAACTACAGACCCGTGAGCCTTACCTCGGTGGCAGGAAAAGTAATGGAGGCGCTCCTGAAAGAGCGAATAGTAAACTTTCTCAAAACCAACAGGTTGCAAGATCCAAGGCAACATGGTTTTACTGAAGGACGGTCTTGCCAAACAAATCTGCTTGAGTTCTTTGATTGGGTGACCAAGGAACTAGATCTGGGGCATGCAATGAATGTCATCTATCTGGATTTCAGCAAAGCCTTTGATACTGTTCCTCACAGGAGGCTTGTCAATAAACTCAGTAGCTTGGGGATGGGTCCCAAGATGGTAAACTGGATTAGAAATTGGTTGACTGACAGACAACAGAGGGTGATGGTACATGGAGCTCACTCAGATGAGAGGAAGGTGATTAGCGGGGTGCCTCAGGGTTCGGTCCTGGGCCCGGCACTGTTCAATATATTTGTGAGTGATATTGCTGAAGGACTGAATGGAAAAGTCTGTCTTTTTGCAGATGACACAAAAATTTGCAACAGAGTGGACTCCCCCGAGGGAGTGGATAACATGAGGAAAGATCTACAAAAGCTGGAAGACTGGTCTAATGCTTGGCAACTGCGATTTAATGTGAAAAAGTGCAGTGTCATGCACTTGGGTAGCAGAAATCCAAGGGAAAAATACACAATAGGGGGTGAGAGGTTGGTATGCACGGTTCAGGAGAAAGACCTTGGTGTGATTATCTCTGATGATCTCAAGGTGGCAAAACAGTGCGACAAGGCGGTGGCAAAAGCCAGGAGGATGTTGGGCTGCATACAAAGAGGGATTACCAGCAGAAAGGAAGAGGTACTTATGCCACTGTACAAGTCACTGGTAAGGCCTCACTTGGAATACTGTGTTCAGTTTTGGAGGCCATATCTTGCAAAAGATGTAAAAAGACTGGAAACTGTTCAGAGAAAGGTGACCAAAATGATTTGGAGCCTGCGTCAGAAGCCTTATGAGAAGAGACTTGAAGACCTAAATATGTACACTTTGGAGGAGAGGAGGGACAGGGGAGATATGATTCAGACCTTTAAATACTTAAAGAGAAATGATGAACAAACAAACCTCTTCCAAAGACGGGGAAGCTGTAAAACTAGAGGGCATAACATGAAGCTGCAAGGTGGTAAATTGAAAGGCAATGTCAGGAAATATTTCTTCACTGAAAGGGTGGTGGATGCCTGGAATGCTCTCCCAATGGAAGTGGTGAGGGCAAACACGGTGATGGAATTCAAAACGGCATGGGACAAACACAGTGGATCCCTTTACAGCAACAGGATAAAAGCAAAATAAACGGTACCATCTAACTTCTGAACTATCTAACGTCTGAACAAATAAAGGTGTCCTACATGGAGTGGTGGGTTCACCCCTAAACAGAAACAAAAACATGGGGAGGGGTGGCCTGCACAGAGCGACAGGTGCACCTACTCTTGCCATCTTGCTGGGCAGACTAGATGGACCATGCTGGTCTTTATCTGCCGTCACTTACTATGTTACTATGTTACTATGTATCTTTTCTTCTGAGAGTACATTTCCTCAATAATAAGATCTACAGCAGCAGTTCCCAAATGGGGTCACTGCCATGGTCACAACCTATCTGTCGCTGCTGCCTTTAAACCTCCCCTCATTCCCTGGGCCACACACACAGCATAAGGCATTGCCCCCTCCTCCAACCTGTAGCAGCAGTCTGTATCTTCAGTACAAAGAGGAAGCACAGGAACCTCAGTCTCAGCCATTTCCCGCCCTCTGGCAGACTTCCCGTTCCTGTTGGAGGTGGGATGCAGCTGTGTGCTCAGGGTTCCCCATGCTTCCAATGGCTACTGTAAATGTTCATGAACCTGTATCATAACTTCCAAGCTTGTGTGTGTCAGGTTTGGTGACAGCATCAGATACTTATTTTCAAAAGCATAGATTGATATATTTATGTTTATATTTATATCATTTGCATGATAATTTTATTTGATTACCATCTGGGGGACAATATGAATTTTCATCTGCTAAAATGGGGTCATACCAGAAAAAAGTTTGGAAAGCACTAGGAAGTTTTGAAAGTTGTTGAAAATTGAGGCTCAACAATTCATCAGCAGCCTCATGGTTTATGTGCTGAAACTAGCATGAGATCCTGGTTGTGTAAGATCTAACCTATTTGAATCATCCAAAAATTCTTATGGCCCTTTTACTAAAGTGTGTTAAGCAGTTAGCACATGAACTAGTGTACTGAGAGTGGTGATTGTTATCATGCAGGCATGACAGTGTGCACAAATTCACACACTAAATGCATATCCGTCACGAGTGGTCAAGCTCCTCGGGGAATGCTGGGGACTCTGAGCCTAGGTTGTGTGTGTTCATCTATAACAACCCTTTGGGTTGAGCCCTCTGGTACTCAGAGGCTGTCAGGACTTGAAGCAAGAGCCCAAAATGTTCCTCACAGATAGAGTAGACACTAGTTGCCAATAGTAGGAGAAAAGCTGTAACACAGAAACAACATGGTGAGATCCAACAGAGCAGTTTCGTATCACAGGAAGAAAACCAAAGCATCAGGCAGAAGAGAGGTCCGAAAGAAGGCGATGGTCAGGACAGGCAGAAGAGGTTCATTATCGGATTAAGTAAGGCACTCAGGAGCTTGATGGGAGACCTATGCAAGGATGAGATAGAATGGGAGTTGCTGGGTTTAAATAGATGCAGAGAGCCAGTCAGAGATGATGCATTCCTTGAGAACAAATCAAATCAGGAAGCATCCTCAGAAGGCCAATCATGGTAAACGTCATCATCAAACTGAGACTAGTCATAACAGAAAAGGCAGGAAGAGGCCATAATTCACTTCCTATGTCAGTAAGCATGATAAGCAGGGGGGTGCCAATGTTTGGGGTACCAGAAACTAATGCAAGTACCACTCTATTATCTTTACAGAGGGGAGGTAGGTTTATAGGTTGTAGGAGGTGCCAGAAACCCTAGCTCCATCCCTGATAATTTAGCCTTTCCTTCATCCAAGTTACATTACCCGTAGAATGTTAGTACAAAGCAGGCTCCCCCTGCTTTGCACAAAAATGTTATTTGTAAACAGCACTGATTTTAAAGAGCGCAGTATAGAAAAGCGTTAAATAAATAAAAATAAATAATCTAGCACATGATAGATTAAGATCCATCCTTAACATCCCCTCCCCATTTTGACAACTAGGCCAACACAATTATACAGAAGGCAATTTTGAGTTGTAATGAAGAAAAGCATATATATTTCTCCCATTTCAGTATTCCAGGCTGATAGGAGATAGAATACTCAAGAGGAAGAAAAGCTGGGTCAATAGAGGACCTTAATTTCCAGTCCCATCAAGTTTCCATATGTATAATAAATTAGGTACATTGTATACTATTAAATCATAGATCAAGGTGGCTTTATTGACCACTAGATACACATTAAAATAAACACAATTAAGCACTTTCCTTCTCAGGTGTATAGAATCAAATACAATAGTCCGGACCTTTATTTAATGAGGAACTAATTCTAAATCTCTTTTTCTTTGCCTTAATACCAGTAACATAATGGCTGTTCCCCATGATACATTAGATAGGATAGAGAGCAAAGACTATCGAAGGGGTAGATCAGCCTTTCCCAAACATTTTTGTGATGTCACTTCTTTCTAGCAGCTGAAAATGCACATGACATAAAATATGCAAATCTGTGCTTTCTAAAACAACTATTTTATACATTCATCACTCCTAATACACATAATTTTGGAAGATATGGCACTTCTTGAACATTTGCAGTGTATTGTTTAGGGGTGAATCCACCGCTCCGTGCAGGTCACCCCTCCCCATGCCTTTGTTTAGGGGTGTATCAATCGCTCCGTGTAGGTCACCCCTAGTTGTTGAAATATAAGAGATAGTTATGTTTATTCAATTTTTTTTATTTAAAAGGATTTCCATACCGCCTTTTCCTAAAATAAAAGCAGTTTACAATACAACTAAACTTGTTACATCAAACAAGGGCGGTGGGCATGCAGGTCGTAAGCAGTGGGGATTTATACAATGTGGACGAGTAGAGAATATAGTAAGATAGCTATTCATAAAGTGCGATATATACAACATGAGCTATTTAAAGGTAGAAAGACTGATTCATCAAGGGAGCTGGGTGGGATATCAAGCTAGGGGCGGGGGAGAAATGAGGAGTGGGAGGGCAGGGGCAATTAAGGAGCTAGTATATTGAGTCCTGTGGTCGAGGTTATGTAATATCACCAAAGTGTTCTATATAGAGTGTGATTAAAAACTAAGATGCAGACAGCAGTCCAGCAGCAAGATGGGGGCTTTACAATCTTTTGCATTGAGTGTCACATGTATGATTTTCTCCCAGTTGGTGAGAGGTCTTACGTGTGCACTAGGTGCAAGGACCTCTTTGCTCACAGGGAATGAGTCCGTTCTCCAGAGGCTAGAGTAGCAGACTTGGAAGACAAAAGAAAGACAGAGAGGTACATAGACGAGACCTACAGGGATATAGTCCTGAAGTCCCACCTCCAGTCTGGCAGCATCCCTGTTGCCATGGAGGAGAGGTCACGTGACAGGAGAGCACCACCTTGGTGTGGGAGGAAGTGATCCTGTAACTAGGACCTGTCCTCCAGGAGATGTAAAACCCTCTCGCACTGAGGAAGTTTCTCAAAGGGTCATATGCCCATGAGGGAAGGGTTAGGACAGCCGTTATAGTTGGTGATTCGATCATTAGGCATGTAGATAGCTGGGTGACTGGTGGACGTGAGGATCGCCTGGTAACATGCCTGCCTGGTGCGAAGGTGGCGGACCTTACACGCCACCAAGATAAGGTCTTAGATAGTGCTGGGAAGGAGTCTGCTGTCTTGGTACATGTCGGTACCAATGACATAGGAAAATGTGGTAGAGAGGCTCTGGAGGCTAAATTTAAAATTTAAAATTCAAGGGTGTTGAAAGAACTGAAATATGAGATTGCAGACCTGCTATTAGTAATCTGTGAACTATCAATAAAATCATCTGTAATACCTGAAGATTGGAGGATGGCGAATTTAACACCAATTTTTAAAAAGGGTTCCAGGGGTGATCCGGGAAACTACAGACCGATGAGCCTGACATCTGTACAGGGAAAAATGGTAGAAACCATCATAAAGAACAAAATTGCTGAACATGTAGATAGCCATGGCTTAATGGGAGACAGCCAACATGGCTTTAGACAAGGAAGATCTTGTCTTACTAATCTGTTATGTTTTTTTGAAAGTGTGAATAAACAGGTAGACAAAGGTGAGTCAGTCAATATAGTGTATTTGGACTTTCAGAAATCCTTTGACAAGGTCCCTCATCAGAGACTTTTGGCAAAACATAAGAGTCATGGGATAGGAGGCAGTGTACTATTGTGGATCAGGAACTGGTTAAAAGATAGAAAGCAGAGGGTAGGGCTAAATGGCCAATTTTCCCAATGGAGAAAGGTGAATAGCGGTGTCCCCAGGGATGTGTGCTGGGTCCGCTGCTTTTTGACATATTCATAAATGACCTGGAAAAGGGAATAACGAGTGAAGTTATCAAATTTGCAGATGACACAAAACTAAAGTTTTTAAAACCCAAGAGGACTGTGGAAAATTGCAAGAGGATCTTGATAAATTGGAAGACTGGGCATCAAAATGGCAGATGAAATTTAATGTGGACAAGTGCAAAGTTATGCACCTAGGGAAGAACAACTCAAACTATGGTTACATGATGCAAGGTTCCACATTAGAAACCACCACCCAGGAAAAAGATTTAGGCGTCATTGTGGATAACATGCTAAAACGCTCGGCCCAGTGTGCAGCGGCGACCAAGAGAGCAAATAGGATGCTAGGTATCATAAGGAATGGAAAATAAAATAAAGGATATTATAATGCCTCTATATAGTTCCATGGTGAGACCGCACCTTGAATATTGTGTGTAATTCTGGTTGCCATATCTTAAAAATGATATAGCGTTATTAGAAAAGGTTCAGAGAAAAGCCACCAAAATGGTAAAGGGGATGGAAGGATACCCCTATGAAGAAAGGCTAAAAAGGTTAGGGCTCTTTAACCTGGAAAAGAGACGGCTGAGGGAAGATATGATAGAAGTCTATAAATTAATGAACGGAGTGGAACAGGTAAACGTAGATTGATTGTTTATGTTATCAGAATATAGAAAGACTAGGAGACATGTAATGAAGCTACAGGGTAAACTATTTAAGACTAATAAAAGAAAATATTATTTCACTCAACGTCTAATCAAACTCTGGAATTTGTTACCGGAGGATGTAGTAAAGGCTGTTAGTGTAGCTGGGTTTAAAAAAGGTTTGGACAAGTTCCTGGAGGAAAGGTCCATAAACCATTATTAAGAAGGGACCCAGGATATCAATGCTTGACCCAATGCTTGTCTTTAGGGGAAACTGCTAGGTACGTATGACCTAGATTGGACACTGTTGGAAACAGGATACTGGGCTTGATGGACCTTGATCTGACCCATTATGGCATATCTTATGTTCTTATGGTTTTGAGCATTTTTGAAAGTCTTTGATATCTTCCATGGTTCTTAGGTGATCTGGGAGGTAGTTCCATAGGTCAGGAGCAGCCAGAGATAATGGTCTTCAAGATGTTGTTTGCTTCGCTTTCGTGTAGGCGCTGGGGGTTAAGATGGTGTCCAAGGTGTGCCTCCTTCTGGGTCTGGTGCTTTAATCGGTAGAGATGAGGGTTTGCAGGCTGTTTGCCGAGAGATTATGTTTGATTTTAAAGTTGTTTAATATTGTTTTATATTTGATGTGTGAATTAATGGGGAGCCAGTGTAGATGGTTCAATATGGGGGTGATGTGTGTGTGCTTAGAGGACCCAGTTATAATATGAGCGGCAGTTTTTTGTGCCATCTGTAATGGTTGGAGTGCCTGTTTTGGCAGCCCAAGGTATATAGGCTTGCAGCAGTCGAGGATGGGGGTGATTAAAGCTTGGCAGACAGTTCTGAAGTGATCTTGGCAGAATAGTGGTTTGAGCCGTCTGATGACTCACATCTTAAGATATGCGTTCCTGGTAGTTTTGCTGGTGTGTGACTGGAGATTTAGATTTTTGTCTAGAGTTATTCCTCGGTATTTCACCTTATGTTTAATAGATATCGTGATGTTGTTTAGATCGATTGTGGATGGGGGGGGGGGGGGTGAATCCATAGTTCTGTGTAATGATGCTTCTGTCTTGCTGTAGTTTATCCTTAGGTTGTTTTGGAGAAGCCAGTGCGTCTTCTGTTGAAGGCCGTCGGCTATTTTTGTGTAGTCTGGGTTCTCATGGCTGATTAGAGTGTAGATTATTATGTCTTCTGCGTAAATTGTGTAGCTGATCTTGTGGCTGTTAATGATGGAGCAGATGGGTTGTGTGTATACGTTAAACAAAAGCGCAGAAAGGGAGGAACCTTGACGGACGCACTGCAAATGTTGATTGATTGATTTTATCCTGTTGCTATAAAGGGATCCACAATGTCTGTCCCATGCCATTTTGAATTCTGTCACTCTATTAGTAGAGTGGAATGAGTAAAGGTGAATAGATTGTTTTCTCCTTTAAAAAGTACAAAGACTAGGGGACATGCAATGAAGTTACAAAGTAGTAGATTTAAAATCAAAGACATTTTTTTCATACGGTACGTAATTAAGCTCTGGAACTCATTATTGGAGTATGCAGTAAAAGCTGTTAGTGTAGCTGGATTTAAAAAAGGTTTGTCCTGGAGGAAAGTCCATAAACCATTATTAAAGTAGACTGGGGAATCCGTTTAATTTATAGGATTCTGCCAGGTACTTGTGACCTGAATTGGCCACAGTTGGAAACAGAATGCTAGACTTAATGGACTCTGGTCTGATCCAGTATGGCACATCTTATGGGTCCAATATTCAAAGGATTTATACTCCTAAATTTGAGATTTATGCTCCTAATTGGCCTCTAAGAGTCTATGACATGAACTTCTTATATTCGCATGGCATAACTCTTCCAGTAATCACCATAATGATATTAGCAGAGAAAGGTCCAAGTAGTAGTCTACTTACACAGATCATCTCAATGATAAAAGTACACCACATATAAACTAAAACAAAATAATTATAAAAGAAAAGAAACCTGAAAACATACCATCAGTCCATCTGAAGAACCACCCGATAATCCCATCACGTCTCAACTCCTATAGTAAATATCACACATCCTGAAGGGTAAGCTTGACTAGATTCTGCATCAGGATGTTTTCCATCTTCTGCTGGTCAGTGTCCTACATTTCTCTCGAGCCTTGGTGATGGTTCTGTAGTTGCTTTTATCTTGGTTGTAGAAAGAGGGTTTGTGGTCATCTTGCTAGTAGAGAACATTTGCAGTGTATGCCTGCAGGGCCAGGGTGCAGAAATACACTGCAAATGTTGTTGCTTGCAGGTTGGATGGGAGGAATATAGAAAGACAGCAAAGTCTTGTCTTTTATTAATATGAAAAGAGAAAAAAAAGCCTTCTTTGTTCTGTCCCACATTCTTGCATGTTCTCATAGAACTGCAGAGACATAGGTCACAGGTTATGTAGTGACCCAGTCACATAGCAGGAAATGGTGAGACCAGTTCTTTACGGTTCTTGAAATGAAGGAGAAAGTGGAACAGTAGGATCATTCCCATCATCTCTCAAGCAAACTTCAATACGCCCTCTCCTGAAGAACAATAAACTCGACCCAGCAAAAACTGATTCATATCGTCCAATTTCAAGTATACCCCTTCTAGCCAAAATCATCGAGAAGGTGGTACAAATCCAATTGCAACAGCATATAGATACTTCAGCTCCTCTCGATCCCTGCCAACACGGATTCCGAGAATCACATGGCATAGAGACCCTTCTCACACTACTCATCAACACCTTATCAAGAGGGATTGACAAAATTGAAAATGGGTTCATCCTCATCTTCCTTGACATCTCAGCAGCTTTCGACTCGGTTAACCATGTACAACTTCTTCACCGTCTTAAAGAAAAGGGAGTCCAGGGATCAGCTTGGGAATGGTGTAGATCCTACCTAAACAACCGCTGGCAACAGGTGCGGATAGGATCTTCAACCTCCGATCCTTTCCAGCAACAACAGGGTGTACCCCAGGGATCCTCTTTATCAGCTCTTCTATTTAACATATATATCCAACCAATCTGTGAAATCATCAAAACATTTAACGCCTCCAGCTTGATCTACGCAGATGACGTACTAATATTCACGCCAATAAAAATGAATGCCCCTGACTTCTCCCCAATTATCGCCTGCTTCAACGTGATTACAGATTGGCTCCTATCACAGAACCTGCGAATAAACTTCAAGAAAACGGAAGTCCTATTCGTAACCAGGAATAAGAAATTCTCCCCCCCCCGCAACTTTGAAGGTGAGAGATGCGGAACTACCATGTAAATCATCAATTCGCTACCTGGGAGTAACCATCGACCAAGAACTGACCTTCAAAGATCACATAAAGCAGACCGTTAAATCCATTTACTACAAATTAAGAACGCTGAAACCCTTAAGACCACTACTCGCCTCCAATGACTTCCGAACAATCTTCCAAGCCCTTATAACACCTCATTTTGACTATGCTAATATCATCCTGCATGGTCTACCCAAGAGCACCCTCAACCCACTCCAATTGGCGATGAACTCAGCAGCTCGCATCCTCTGCGGTACTTCCAGTAGAGACCACATCACCCCCATACTAACAGAGCTTCACTGGTTACCCCTACAAGCCAGGATAACTTACAAAGCACTTCTGCTATCCTTTAAAGCAATTAATCAAATAGCCCCAACTTCCCTCTCATCACTTATTATCAACACCCCCACGAACAGACTGAGAAGATCCGCAGCCGCCAATACCCTTGTCGTACCAAAGGAGTACACTAAATGTAACCAAACAACCAGAGACAGGGCCTTCACCTTATTCGCTCCAACTTGCTGGAATAATCTCCCTCCTCATATCCGATCAATAAAAGACCTCTCTCAATTTAAAAAGGCCCTCAAACACTACCTATTCTGTCATCATCTCTTAGGCCCTAACCCTACACCTCCTCCCCCCATCTCACAAATCACTCACACAGCCTCTGACATTCCAACAACATAGTCATAACAGAACACGACCTAGACGCTCTGCACACCCAAAGTTACGACCCAATTTAACTGTAAATTTCCAGAGGTAATATATCTTTCTGTATATAGCTTGTATATAGTTTACCATGTTGTCTCCAAGTTACTGACCCTGTTATAATGTAAGCAAAAGACCCTGTTATAATGTAAGCAAAGGACTGTTCTAATGCGAAATTTGTTATCTGTAAACCGCGCTGATACCAAAGAGCGCGGTATATAAAAACTGTAAAATAAAAAATAAATAAATAGTCTTGATTGGTTTGGGCTGACAACATGTTTCTTTGTAAGGAAGGTACCTATTTGCTGGCTGGATCAGATGACATACCCAGGAAAATCCAGAAACAGATAGTAAAATTCTACTCAGTGATTGTGATTAAGCCATGGCTATCTATATGTTCAGTAATTTCATTATTTATAATAATTTCTACCATTTTGCCTGGTACTGAAGTCAGGTTCACCAGTCTGTAATTTCCCAGATCATCCCTAGAATACGTTTTAAAAAATTGGCATTACATTGGCCATTCTCCATCTTTAGGTACTATAGATGATTTTAATGATAGTTCACATTACTAATCATAGGTCTGCAATCTCATATTTCATTTCTTTTAACACCCTCGGATGTATACGCTACAGTCCAGATGATTTGCTACTCTTCAGTTTCTCAAATTTTCATAATACATCTTTCCCGGTTTATTGATATTTCTTTCAATTCTTCTGATACATCACCTTTAAATACCATTTCAGGCATGGGTAACTTCCCTACATCTTCTTCAGTAAAGAGTGAACCAATGAATTCATTCAGTCTTTCCACATGACGTCATGCTCCCTTAACGCTCCTTTTATCCCTCTATCATCCAGTGGTCCAATTGACTCTCTCTCAGGTTCTCTGCTTCAAATGTACTTGAAAAAAAGTTTTTATTATGCGTTTTTCTTCCATGGCAAGCATTTTTTCAAATTCTCTCTTTGCCTTTCTTATCAATGCCTTGCATCTAACTTGCCAATGCTTATGTTGTTTCCTGTTTTCATCATTTGGCTCCTTTTTCCATTTCCTGAAAGATGCTTTTTTGGCTACAACAGCCTCTCTGACCTCGCCTTAAACCATGCTGGCAGTTTTTTCACCTTCCTTCTACTTTTCTTAAGCGTGGCATATATCTGGTCTGGGCTTCCAGGATATTATTTTTAAACAACACTCATGCTTGATGTAAATCCTTAACCTTTGCAACTACTCCTTTTAGCTTTTTCTTAACTATTTTCCTCATTTTATCTGTCTCCTTTTCGAAAGTTTGAAGGTAGTACTATGGATTTCCTTGCTATCCTTCTCCCATTTATTAAATAAAATGTGATCATGCTATGATCACTATTTACAACTGGCCACAACAACCTTGTCTCTTTCACCAGACCCTGTGTTTCACTAAGGGCTAAGACCAAAAGAGCTTCCTCTCTTGCTCCAAGTCATTTATTTCATATTGAAACTTGATCTCCCTAGCATGTCCTGCTGACCCAGTCAATACCAGGGAAATTAAAATCACCCATTATTACTGTGTTGTAAGTTGTGTTAGCTTCCCTGATTTGTTTTAGCGTTTCATCATCCATTTGTTCATTTTGGCCAAGCAGTCGGCAGTATATCTCCACTGCCATCGCCTTCCCCTTTTTACATGGGATTTCTATCCACAGAGATTCTACCGTGTATTTTGTTTCCTGTAAAACTTTAATCCTGTGTAACTCAATACTTTCTCTAACATAGAACCAACCCCTACACTAATTTGATCTACCCAATCATTGCGATGTAGTTTGTACCCAGGTATCACAGCGTCCCATTGGTTATCCTCCTTCCACCAGGTCTCTGAGATACCAATCATATCTAACCTTTCATTTAGTGCCATATATTCTAGCTCTCTCATCTTATTTTTTAGACTTCTATCATTTGTATACATACATTTTAGAGGTTGTATTTTATTCATATTAATCTGATTATTAGTTGATAGGGATAAGCTGTCTGCACTGTATTTACGGACATATAGGATACTTTTATCTTTATTGGAACCTTTCTGTTGAGATACCTTAACTTTTCTCTTTTGCTAGTATTCTTCAAGGATACATCCTTCTGAAACATGCACCCTTGGGCGACTGTTGGCTTTCCCCTATTATGTAGTTTAAAAACTGCTCTGCTTTTTAAAGGTCAATGCCAACTGCCTGGTTCCATTCCAGTCAAGATAGAGCTCATTCTTTTGGAAAAGCCCCTCCATTCCCCAGAATGTTGCCCAGTTCCTAACAAATCCAAACCCCTCTTCTTTGCACCATTGTCTCATCCACACATTGAGACTCTGAAGCTCTGCTTGCCTTTTGGGTCCTGTGTGTAGAACAGGAAGCATTTCAGTGGTTTCTACCCAGGAAGTTCTGGATTTTAACTTCCTACCAAAAAGCCTAAATTTATCCTCCAGAACGCTCTCCCACACTTTCCTATGGCATTGGTACCAATATGTACCAAGACAGCAAGCTCCTCCCCAGTATTATCTTTTTTTTAAAAAAATTTTATTTATCAAATTTTTCAATACAATCCAGAGAATACACACCTGAATCTGAATCAGAAATATAACAATAAGCAGTAAATACCCCCAAAAGTAAACTTGGAGCTAACCTGGAATAGACCACAATATTTAACCCACAATATGATCCAAGAAACAGAAACAAAGAACAAATTGGCATAAACCAACCACCACAAATAGAATATATCACAGGAGGAGAGATAACATTACATGGCAGCCGATGTGAGAACTTCTCCACCCCCACCCTCCTCCCTACTTATAAGAAATTGTAACAGTTGTTTGGATTAAAAAAAGATATATTGTTTAAAACGGAAGTTAACCATACACTTACAAGGATATCTCAACTTAAACAACGCTCCCAAGGCGACCGTTCTCTGGCGCCGGGCCAGAAAAGCCTTCCGCCTTTTCTGCGTGTCCCTAGCCAAATCAGGATTTTTGAACCCATAAACTGAGACATAGAAATCTTACGAAAAAATAACCTAAGTACAGCATTCCTATCAGACTCAAAGGCAAAGTTCACCAATAATGTCACCCCCTACTAGTCACCACCTCCAGGGAGCTATCCAGAAACTCTGATAAATCCATCTAGGGAAAACCAGAGTCTGCTACGGGCATCCGCTGGACTCCTAACTCCAAAGAAGAAATCGAGACATATTGAACTCTCAGCACTGGTGGCAATGCTTCAGCTGGCATCTGAAGAATTTCAATAAAGTACTTGTGGACCAGGTCCATAGGGGCTAACAGAGGGAACAGAGGAAAGTTCAAGAATCTAAGATTATTCCTACGTAATTGGTTATCCAAGTACTCAATTTTCCTGGCTTGAACTGATCGATCCTGCTCATTCGCAGCCCGAAGGACCTCTAGGTCTTCCACCTTAGATTCCAAGGACAAGAGTCTTGCAGAATGAACCGTCACCTCTGAAACTGTAGAGGAGCACTTAGATTTAATATCCAATAACTCCTGTGAAAAAGTACTCACAAATGGTAGTAGGGACTGTTGTAGGGCAGAGATAGCTTCCCACAAGCTATCTAACGTTACTTGCGCCAGTCTTTCCACTCTAGCCAGCGGCCGGAAAGCCGAGATAGCGGACATACCAGGAGACTGTTGTTTCTTGTCTCCATTACCGCCAGAGGGCAAGGACGCCACTCGACCCCTCACAGCCTCTCCAACAGTGGACTCCGTCATCTCACTCCTCGCAGGGGAACCCCCGGCAGACGTAAGTGTCTCTCAATTTAGAGATAGCTCACCAGACTGCCCCTCCCCGAGGCGGCTTCCCGGCTGAGCTGGCGGCACTTGTGCGGGGCTTAAATCTACCCCTTCAATGCTCAGATCCTCTGACACATTTAGTGGATCCGTCGAAGCCATGGTCGCCGAAGGAGTGCAAAACCCAGCAATTGAAGACTGCACTAGTCTATCTGTTGGGGTCGAAGCCTCAGGGGGTTTCTGGGATCGCTGTTTCCTTTTCTTCCCCATTCAGAAGGCCAACGCAGGAGCCGGTCCTGACTACTCTTAACGGCGTCTTACTCCTTCGCCATCTTGGATCATTTCCCCTTCCCAGTACTATCTAAAATATTGTCTAGGTGGCATGAGAGATCTGCTGGCTTTGCAGCAGGCACCCAGCTATATACATGCCTAATGATGGAATCACCAGCTATAACAGTCATGCTAACCCTTCTCTCATGGGCACAGGTCCCTGGAGAAACCTCCTCGGTGCAAGAGGGTTTTATATCACCTTTAGGACAGGTCTCGGCTACAGGATCACGTCCCGCCAAACCAAGGTGATGCTCTCCTTTCATGTGACCTCTCTCCTCCATGGCAACTGAGAGGCTGCCAGACTGGAGGTGGGACTTCAGTACTATATCCCTGTAGGTCTCTCTATCTTCCTTATGTCCTACAAGTTTGCTACTCTAGCCTCCAGAGATCAGACTTATTTCCTGAGGGCAAAGAGCTTCTTGCACCTTGTGCACACATAAGACCCCTCACCAACTGGGAGAACATCGTACATGTGACACTCAGTGCAAAAGACTGGATATCCCCCATCTCGCTGCTGGACTTCTGTCTGCATCTTAGTTTTAAGATTTTGTTTAGCTATTTAAGTTGTTTACTTAAAATTGCTAGGGGTGCATGTACTGATACAACTATACCTAATGGGGTAGATTCCGATCCTCATTTAGTGGGTCTGGACATCCAGACCTGCTAAATGTCAGGATCGCACTGGCGGCCACAGAGTTCCCCGCACATATAGCAGATTTGTGCAGGGATCTCTGTTTGTGGGTGGGAGAGAGTGGGCTGGGGGAGGAGAGAGGGCAGGCAGTAGGAGGGGAAGCGACCCCGGACATACAGAACCGATTCTGAGGTAGGCCCAGTATGTTCCGGGTCGGTCTGGTAGATGGGGGACCTATTCCACCTTGGAGGTGGAATACTTCCCCTTGGACGTGGGTGGACCACTGAGCCTGGCGGAGACTTAGAAATGAGGGATGCAGGGGATTCCCTGTAGCCCGACCTTGGCCATGGAAGGCTGGATCGGGGGTCGGGCTGCAGGGAAAGAAGTTTGTCTTTGGCAGCCTATGATTGTGCCTCCAGAATAGAGCCACAGTGCCATGATGACAGGACACCATGGCACTGAGGCTCCATTCTGGTGCCTAGGTACAGGACATGCGGCCGATCGGAATCCAAGCCTGCACATCCAGACCGGTAGACCCGATTCTGATCCTACAGGCACTTCTAGCCCCCACGGTATCAGAATCAGGTCTACCGCTGCATGTCCTAATTCTGACCAGCCATTCAGGGAGTGGATGGCCAGAACAGAATGACCCCCAATATGTTTAAGGGACTTTAAATTAATGAGGTGAAAATTTTCAGGACCTTAATTAATCTATTCTTGGTGAGGATAACCAGCTGAACCTGCAAGTGAATTTGACCACTTCTTTCCCTTTAATAGGTTTAAGAGCCTATTACTCTAAGATTACGCCGGGGGGGGGGGGGGGAGGGGAGAGAAACAATACTTAGTAAAAAATGGCTTGCTATATATTGGTTTTAACACCTGCTTAAACCAATTTCACAGGTCTCCTGCCTCCTAACTGGAAGGCCTTTTATAAAGAAACATAGAAACATAGAACATAGAAACATGATGACAGAAAAAGACCACAAGGCCCATCTAGTCTGTCCTTCCATAACAACAACTACAACAGTCCACTTTTTACCTTTAGAGATCCTCTGTGTTGGTCTCATGCTTTTTTGAATTCAGTTACTGTCCTCATCTCTACCACCTCCACTGGGAGACTATTCCACGGATCCACTACTCTTTCCGTAAAGAAATATTTCCGCATATCACTCCTGAATCTATCTCCCTTCACCCTCATCCCATGTTCCCTCGTAGCAGAACTTGCTTTCAATTGAAAGAGGCTCTCTCCCTGAACATTTATGCCACGGAGGTATTTAAACATCTCAATCATATCACCTCTATCCCGCCTTTCCTCTAAGGTGTACATATTACGATCCTTAAGTCTGTCCTCATATGTTTTATAATGAAGCCCATTAATCATTTTAGTAGCAACCCTCTGCACCGACTCCATCCTGTTCACATCCTTTTGAAAGTGCGGTCTCCAGAATTGCACACCATACTCCAAATGAGGTCGCACCAAAGACTTATACAGAGGCATTATCACCTCCTTTTTTCTGCTAGCCATTCCTCTCCGTATGCACCCAAGCATCCTTCTAGCTTTTGCCGTCGCCTTTTCTACCTGTTTAGCTACTTTAAGATCATCAGACACAACCACACCTAGGTCCCGCTCTTCTTTAGTGGACAAAAGTACTTCACCTCCTATACTGTATTGCTCCCTTGGATTGCTGCAGCCCAAATGCATGACCTTACATTTTTTAACATTAAATCCCAGCTGCCAAATTCTAGACCATTCTTCAAGCTTAGCTAGATCCCTCCTCATGTTATCTACACCTTCCTGGGTGTCTACTCTATTGCAGATTTTGGTATCATCCGCAAAGAGGCAAACCTTACCCGACAGCCCTTCCGCTATATCACTAACAAAGATGTTAAAAAGAATCGGACCAAGGACAGATCCCTGGGGCACACCACTGGTAACATCCTTCTCCTCAGAGTGAGCTCCATTTACTTGTACCCTTTGTCGCCTCCCACCCAACCAATTTCTAACCCAAGCAGTAACTTTAGGGTCTATCCCTAGGGTGCTCAGTTTGTTTATAAGTCGCCTGTGAGGAACAGTGTCAAAGGCTTTACTGAAATCTAAATACACCACATCTAGAGTTCTCCCTCGGTCCAACTCCCTGGTCACCCAGTCAAAGAAATCAATCAGATTTGTCTGACAAGACCTGCCTCTGGTGAATCCATGCTGCCTCGGATCCTGTAATCCGCCGGACTCCAGAAACCTCACTATTTTCTCTTTCAGCAGCGTTTCCAATAATTTACTCAGAACCGAAGTTAAACTAACCGGCCTATAGTTTTCAACCACATCCTTACTTCCGCTTTTGTGTAAAGGTACCACATGAGCCTCTCTCCAGTCCTTTGGCACCACTCCCGACTCCAACGAGGCATTGAAAAGGTCAGTCAGTGGAGTTGCTAGAAACAATTTATTTATTTCTACTCAAATAATATTTAGCTTATTCTCACTTCTATGCTAAGCTATACCCTGATTTGATTTAAATTAAAAGATCTCTGCTGGTACTAGATCCTGACTGAGTTAAAAACACTGGATTCTAAAATAAACCGATTTATCAGTTTTAACCCAAAGAATTCCCTTTTCCCTAAGATTTTGAGAATTTCCCAGAAATAAATGCTTATAAGTGCAGATTTCTTTCCATCAGCACCAGTCTCTTTTGATAGTCCTTCAGCAAAGCTTTGAAATGGCTCTCTTTTGTTATTCATAAGGATGACCCATACCGTTTTGCAGGTAAACATGGTGTCAACTACTTGATGGAAAGCTGAGTGCAACAGCTATTTTCCCACATCCGAAACATGTAATATTCCTGAATTCCAATGTCATTAATAACACAGCACAAACTATATCACTTCCTCTTTCTATATAAACATTCCCCCTCTTCTTTGATTTGGAGTCAGAAGGAAGTAAATGACCATAAATAGGTGTCATGTCCTTTTAACAGTGAACCCAAAAGGGGCAAAGACGCTTCCTTAACTGGACTGGATCTTCACTTTAATTTATTTACTCTCTATGTTGTACAGTTGATACAGAATTCAGCAGTGAGCAGGGCCAGCACTACCCCGTATGCCAAGAAAGCATGTGAGGGTGTTGGTATTAAGGAATGCAAAAGCTGGGTTTATTTAATAACTCTTTTATGCCGCTGTATCTACTAGTCACGGCGGTTTACATAGAACTGATAGGAACCTTACTTAGTACTATTCTTAGCAAAGTAAACTGAATCAATTAAACTGTAGCAGTATTGTTGGTAGTAGAGGGTGGGGCCCGTGGGAGCTGCCTGTCCCACAGGTACACAACACTGCTGGCTGTGATTGTGGCCTTTTTCTCCTCTTTGGCCCATGGGAGCCTGACCTGAGAGCTGAAGAGGAGAGAAATGTCACGATTGCGGTTAGCAGTTCTGCGTATGTCTGCGGAACAGGCTGTTCCCATGGACCAAAGAGAAGTGCGAGGCAGTTCTGCATGTGCCCATGGGAGCAGCCTGTCCCATAGGCCAAAGAAAGGAGAGAGGCACTGTTGTATATGCCCATGGGAGCCTGACCTGAGAGCTGAAGAGGAGAGAAAAGTCACGATTGCGGTTAGCAGTTCTGCGTATGTCTGCGGAACAGGCTCTCACCCCCCATCATTCTTTTTCAATAGAACACAGTGTCTGGTTCTCCTGTAATCTTTTGCATGCTTCATTTATGGCGTGTGCTCCCCCTTTTTTTTTTTTTTTTTTTTTTTTAGAGTTCCCCTTATTAGAGTTCCACTCATCAATTATTCGTATTTTGATGTTGCCTGATTATTTTTTAGTCTTTATGATATGTTGCTTGTAAGTAGTTGTGTATTTCTTGGTAGCTCTTCGTGAATAGAGCCCATCGCCAGTAGGGGGAGCCCTTTAAATCAATTATTTCCTTTAAATAGCGTCTGTATGCCCCTGCGCGGCGTTTTCCCGCCTCTACACTGTATGCAGGTATGGTTACCCCCTCGTCCCCCGCTCTGGCGATACACACTGTGTTTTGCTTTTAAATAATTTTTTGATCATTGTAGATGTTATATGTTATAATTTTTATTTCTGCCTTTATTATTTTTCCTTAGCTTGTTTTGTGCGGCCCATATTTGCAAGTAAGACCTTCTCCTTCGATGCGCTTTTTCTCCTCTCTTTTCTTAGCTTTGCAAAGAATACTCACAACATATATTACACAATTTGTATTGCTGGCACATCGGGTGTAGGTTTGTACACTCTCTTTGTGGATTCGGCTTGCCTTGTAACTACGCTTTAGATGAGGTTTGGTTTGTATCTTAAAAGTTTTTATAAAACACATGTTTTTGTTTTTGATTGGCTTTAAGGTTTGTTTTAGTTTTTGAGGTCGCTGGCACCTATCCGCCTTTGGTGAGTCACATTGTTATTCATGCTGCAGTTGTTTCTCTCATATTTTGAAAGCGGACAATCCTCCACACTTTTTTAGCGACCCCTTTTACTTGTTCGCTAGCCGTCATTTGTTTTTACGGGCGCTTTGAGTGTACACGCAGCTAAACGGCGGCAGGATGTGGCTTTCTTTTTAATTTAATTTTTTTTTATTTTATGATGGCGCTTTCCTTCTACAGCGCGATTTTTTCGCCAGTGTCTTTTACAAATGCCCCGTATGCAGATATAGCCTAACGCTTAGCGGGATGTGCCCCTTTTTTTAATTCTGTTTCATTTTTTAACAATGGCCTCCTTTTTACAGTCCACATTTTGAGTGATTCTTATTTATAGATGTTGTCATTTTCCTCTGACCCTTTTCTTTCTCTTTTCTTTTTATTGACATGGTGTGGTTACAGGCACTCTCAAAGATAGGCTTTCTGTTCCCCTTTGCGAATAGTATATTACTACCGTTTTCATACTCTTCCTTTTGTTTGTGCATTCTTTTATGTTGTATTGATGTAGATTTTCTTTTTTGTAATATACAGTGGCCATCTTTATTGTTGGTGTATGATGTGCACACTACTTGGGAACACAGCCCGTTCTAATTTATCTTGGCAGTGCTTTGTATACGCCTTGCATGTTTTTGACTTCTTCAGATGAGCGTATAAGTAGTATATGCAGTGCTCAACGCATTGTTCGCTAATGCGCTGCCGCGAGTTTTTTTCATAGATAAGCATGATGTTCCAATTATACCCACTTTTTGGCCCCGATTAACACAAGCTTAACACAACACCTTTTTAGCACGATAGTTCCTCCCAGCTAATGGTATTCTTTTCTTTTCCTCTTAATGATTTGCGGTATGACAGGTTTACTGCCTCTGCCCCACATCGTTATGTTTCAGCTCTTTTATTGCTTTTACTTCTGGTTTTGGTCTAATAGCTTCTCTGCACATTTTTCCTTGGAGTGCTATAGTCGTTCATATGTTCTTTCAAGTTCACACGTTCTCTTAAGTTTGTAACCAAAAATCAATGGTCTATAGTTGGTTTTTATGGATCAAGAATCATGTCCGCCCATATACACTACATACGTCCCTTCTTTTGCACCCCATTGTTTTACTTTATTCGATAGTCTGTACTATATGATTAGCTGTTTATCGATGCTAGTTTGTTTTTAATTGATTTTTATATATTCATGTTATTTAACTGTCATGCTATACAGGTTTTTATCTTTTTCTCCTTTCTCTTTTTAATCATTTTTTATGCATCTATGTTACATATGTCTTTTTTGTATCTTACTGTATTAATTTTCTTAAGAGTTTGTAACACATAGTCAGCTGTTTAATAATGTATGTATGAATGAAGCATTTAGTATGTTTTTATTTGATTTTCATATATTTGTGTAATTTTAATGCTATAGGGTTTTTATTTTTATTTTACTTTCATTCACATCTGTAATTTTACTGCTTTACAGATTGGGAAGAGTGATTGCTCCACCGCATAGACGTGTTTCTCACATCATCTATGTGGTTCCCTGGTAATCTGTTATTTACGATATAGTTTTATCCATTTTTCATGTTGTTTACATTTCCCTGTTTGTAGTTTTTAATTTATGTGCATTTGTTTTTTAGACCCCTGACGAAGGCTGCGGCCGAAACTTGTTAAGATGGGTCCTTAATAAAGAATTTTATCTATCACCTAGTAGGCTGTGGTCATTACTTCCGCTGCTCTCCTCTGGTTGTCCATTTGCGGAAGAATATCTTCTTTTTCTTCCCTGCCTCTGCACACTGGGCCAGGGTTTTAATGTGTTATCCACAATGACGCCTAAATCTTTTTCCTGGGTGGTGGTTCCTAATGTGGAGCCTTGCATCGTGTAACCATAGTTTGGGTTGTTCTTCCCTAGATGCATAACTTTGCACTTGTCCACATTAAATTTCATCTACCATTTTGATGCCCAGTCTTCCAATTTATCAAGATCCTCTTGCAATTTTCCACAATAATCTTGGGTTTTAACAACTTTAAATAGTTTTGTGTCATCTGCAAATTTGATAACCTCACTCGTTATTCCCTTTTCCAGGTCATTTATGAATATGTCAAAAATTAGCGGACGCAGCACAGATCCACCACTATTCATCTTTCTCCATTGAGAAAATTGGCCATTTAACCCTACCCTCTGCTTTCTATCTTTTAACCAGTTCCTGATCCACAATAGTACACTGCCTCCTATCCCATGACTCTTTAGTTTTGCCAAAAATCTCTGATGAGGGTGCTTGTCAAAGGCTTTCTGAAAGTCCAGATACACTATATCAACTGACTCACCTTTGTCCACCTGTTTATTAACACCTTCAAAAAAACATAACAGATTAGTAAGACAAGATCTTCCTTGTCTAAAGCCATGTTGTCTGTCTCCCATTAGGCCAAGACTATCTGCATGCTGAGTAATTTTGTTCTTTATGATGGTTTCTACCATTTTTCCCGGTACTGACGTCAGGCTCACCGGTCTGTAGTTTCCCGGATCACCCCTGGAACCCTTTTTAAAAATTGGCATTACATTGGCGATCCTCCAATCTTCAGGTATTACAGATGATTTTAATGAAAGTTGACAGATTGCGACTAGCAGGTCTGCAATCTCATATTTCAGTTCTTTCAACACCCTTGGATGTATACCATCCAGCCCAGGTGATTTGCTACTCTTCAGTTTATATAATAGTTGTAATACATCTTCCCGATGTATCGATATTTCCTTCAATTCTTCCGCACCTTTAAATACCACTTCAGTCATGGATAACATGCCTACATATTCCTCAGTAAAGACCGAAGCAAAGAATTCATTCAGTCTCTCTGCTATCGCCTTGTCGCCTCTTAGTGCCCCTTTAACCCCTCTATCATCTTATGGAGCAACTGGCTCTCTCACAGTACGAATGTACTTGAAAAAGTCTTTATTTCGCGTTTTTGCTTCCGCAGCAAGCTTCTTCTCAAATTCTCCCTTTGCCTGCCTTATCAATGCCTTGCATTTGACTTTATTTATTTATTCTTTTCTTCTATACCGCCCCTTCCAGAGATCAAGACTCGCCAGTGCTTTTGCTGTTTCCAGGTTTCGTCGTTTGGCTCTTTTTTCCATTTCCTGAAAGATGCTTTTTTGGCAACAGCCTCTCTGGCCTCACCTTTAAAACATGCTGGCAGTTTTTTGGCCTTCCTTCCACTTTTCTTAAAGCGTGGAATACAGCTGGTCTGGTCTTCCAAGATAGTATTTTTCAACAACATCCAAGCTTGATGTAAGTCTTTAACCTTTGCAACTGCTCCTTTTAGTTTTTTCTTAACTATTTTCCTCATTTTATCATAGTCTCCCTTTCGAAAGTTAAAAGATAGTACTGTGGATTTCTTCCACTAATTAAATAAACGCGATCATGCTATGATCACTATTGCCAACTGGCCCCAACACCCTTATCTCTTGCACTAGATCTGGTGTTCCACTACGTGCTAGGTCTAATATGGCTTCCCCTCTGGTTGGTTCATGAATCAGCTGCTCCAAGAAGCAGTCATTTATTTCATCTAGGAACTTTATCTCCCTAGCATGTCCTAGTGTGACACTGAACCATTCGATACCGGGGTAATTGAAATCACCCATTATTATTACTGCGCTGTAATGTTTGTTAGTTTCCTTGATTTCTTTGAACATTTCACCATCCATTTGTTCATTCTGGCCAGGTGGTCGTTAGTACACCCCCCACTGCCATCACCTTCCCCTTTTTACATGGAATTTCAATCCATAGAGATTCTACAACAAATTTTGTTTCCTGCAAAACTTTAATCCTTTCTGACTCAATGCCCTCTCTAACATAGAGCGCAACCCTTCCACCAGTTTGATCAGCTCTATCATTAGGATATAGTTTGTACCCAGGTATCACAGTGTCCCACTGGTTTTCCTCCTTCCACCATGTCTCTGATATTCCAATCATATCTAACCTCTAATTTAGTGCTATATATTCCATCTCTCCCATATTATTTCTTAGACTTCTAGCATTTGCATACAAGCATTTTAGAGAATGTATTTTATTCATTTAATCTGGCTATTGGTAGGCATGGGTAATTTGGGATCTTTAAGCTCTGTCTGCTCCATACTCGAGGGCATTTGGGCTACTTTACTGTTTTTTGGAACCTCTCTGCTTTTGGTAGCATCCTTCAAGGATATATTCTTCCAAACCATGTGCTCTTGGGCGACAGTCAGCTTTCCCCTATTATCTAGTTTAAAAGCTGCTCTATCTCCTTTTTAAAGGCTAATACCAGCAGCCTGGTTCCATCCCGGTTAAGCTGAAGCCCATCCCTTCGGAAGAGCCCCTCCTTTCCCCAGAATGTTCCCCAGTTCTTAACAAATCCAAAACCCTCATCTCTGCACCATTGTCTCATCCACGCATTGAGACTCCGGAGCTCTGCCTGCCTTTTGGGTCCTGCGCATGGAACGGAAAGCATTTCGGAGAACGCTACTCTGGAAGTTCTGGATTTCAACTTTCTACCTAAAAGCCTAAATTTAGCCTCCAGAACCTCCCTACCACATTTTCCTATGTCATTGGTACCGACATGTATCAAGACAGCAGACTCCTCCCCAGCACTATCTAAGACCTTATCTAGGGAAGGAGGGGAAGTAGCTGACTGTGGGGAAATGGGAGGTAATCTTGTGGATTTTATCATGGAAATAGTTAACCAGGGTTTGGACAGAAAGGGAAAGAGGGGTCAGAGGCAGAGGCACGTTGAGGAGAGAGTTGAGAGTAGTAAAGAGATGACGAGGGTCAGAGGCAAGAGAGTTAGTCAGATGGACATAATAGTCTTGTTTGGCGAGTGCTATGGCTGACTGAAATCCAAGTAAATGACATGCTCTTGATCCATTCCTTTGGTAACCAAAGAAACCAATCAGATGTGTTGGCACAATCTTCTTTTAGAACATAGAACATAAGATATACTATACTGGGTCAGACCAACAGTCCAGTGATTCCACTATCTTTTTTTGAACAATGGCCAATCGAGGTCACAAGTACCTGACAGGTTTTCAACAGGTAAAACCATGCTGCTCAGATTCTGCAAACCACTGGATTCCAGAAAGCTCACTATTCTTTCTTTCAGTGGTATCTCCAATACTTCTCCCACCACTGAGATTAGGCTTACTAGCCTACAGTTTGCCACCTCTTCTCTGTTACCACTTTTGTGACGAGGAACTACATCAGCCCTTCTCCAGTCCCGTGAAATCTCCCCTGTTTCCATTGATCTATTAAACACATCTTTTAAGGTTCCTGACAGAATCTCTCTCTCTCTCTCTCTCTCTCTCTGTATCCTGGGATGTACAGAATCTTATTTGGTCCCATGGCCTTGTCCACTTTAAGTTTTGCAAGTTCATAAACACCACCTTCCATGAATTACATTCCACACCATTCACAGAAGAAGGTGTTTATAAACAATTTGCAAAACTGAAAGTGGACAAGGCTATGAGATACATCCCAGGATGCTAAAATAGGCAAAAAATAGGCACCTTTTTGCTCAATTAACCTAGGCAGTCTGTTTAAAAAATTGCCCTCTGCATGCCTACATATGTGCTTTGAACTCAATAGCAAAGAGGAAGTTCATGTGGGTTTCTACCAGAGAGAGCTTCTGGTATTTCCCAGTCAAACGGAGCAAATTCAGTTGAAAATGAGTTCACAGTCCTGAGAAGCCCAGGCACAGAGACCGTTATTTCCAAGAGAAAGGTTCAGGCAAATGATTTGGGTGCAAAGTCCAGGCAAATGTCCAGCAAGTGGTACTGGAAAGGCAAAGACCGAAGGCAGAAACAGGGCTTCAGATCCTTTTGGGGACAGCAGTTTACTTCTTCTATCCATGGATTTAAAAATGTATTGATTTCTTACTGACTCATGATATCCTAATTATGGTCAATGAAGATGCAAAAATGGCTTATAGTTAAAAATCCATACAATACATAGACAATATATAACAATGCAAAACACAATATAACTCCTTCCATCGTGGCATCCCAGGACTTCTGAAACGTAACTCACCACTCCACAAATGCCTCACAGAACAGACATGTCTTTACCCCTTTTGAAAACTATAGAAAATGTAATTCTGCTTGCACCTCTTCTGGAAGATTGTTACACAGCTCTGGTACAGAACACCGAAAGCAGCTCCTTTGGGTGTTATATTAACTAGCAAGGTAGGACCTTTCTCAAAACCAATAAGCACTGAACTAAGTAGACAGACTGGACAGGCTATATGGTCTTTATCTGTGATCCTTTGCCAATATTTCTATGTTTTCCTGCCTGAGTCCTGGCCTGCCTTATCTGAAGTTGTTGACTCAAAAGCTACAGTTCCTGACAGTGTGCTAATCATTGAAGTTCTGACTCAAAAATGTCTCACTGTTGTTATTTAGAAAATTTCTCTTAAAATCTCAAGTTCCCAAACCCTGCATCTATTCTTATTTCATAAGAACATAAGATATGCCATACTGGGTCAGACCAAGGTCCATCAAGCCCAGTATCCTGTTTCCAACAGTGACCAATCTAGGTCATAAGTACCTAGCAATTTCCCCAAAAGACACAGGTTCCACAATGCTTGTATTTGGTCAAGCAGTGATATCCTGGATCCCTTTTAATAATGGTTTATGGACCTTTCCTCCAGGAACTTGTCCAAACTTTTTTTAAACCCAGCTACACTAACAGCTTTTACTACATCCTCCGGTAACAAATTCCAGAGCTTGAAAACGCGTTGAGTGAAAAAATTATTTTCTCTTACTAGACTTAAATGGGTTACACTGTAGCTTCATTGCATGTCCCCTAGTCTTTCTATATTCTGATAACGTAAACAATCGATCTACGTTTACCCGTTCCACTCCATTCATTAATTTATAGATCTCTATCATATCTCCCTTCAGCCATTTCTTTTCCAGGTTGAAGAGCGCTAACCTTTTTAGCATCTCCTCATAGGGGTGTCCTTCCATCCCCTTTACCATTTGGGGGCTCTTCTCTGTAGCTTTTCTAATAATGCTATATCCTTTTTAAGATAAAGGAGACCACAATTGCACACAGTATTCAAGCTGCGGTCGCCCCATGGAATGATACAGAGGCATTATAATATCCTAGCATTCTATTTGCTTCCTTGGCTGCCACTGCACACTGGGCTTTCGATGTATTATCCAGGATGATGCCTACATCTTTTTTTCCTGGATGGCGATCCCTAATGTGGAACCTTGCATCATGCAACCATAGTTTGAGTTGTTCATTCTTAGATGCATAACTTTGCACTTGTCCACATTAAATTTCATCTGCCATTTGAGCGTCCAGTCTTCCAATTTATTAAGGTCCTCTTACAATTTTCCACAATCATGTTGGGTTTAAATAATTTTGTGTCATCTGCAAATTTGATTACCTCACTCACTCACTCCTATTCCCAGGTCATTTACAAATATGTTAAAAAGCAGCGGGCCCAGCACCGATCCATGGGGTACTCCACTATTCATCTTTCTCCTTTGGGAAAATTGGCCATTTAGCCCAACCCTCTCCTTTCTGTCTTTAACCAGTTCCTGATCCACAATAGTACACTGCCTGCTATCCCATGACTTTTTAATTTCGTCAAGAGTGTCTCATGTGGGACCTTGTCAAAGGCTTTCTGAAAATCCAGATACACTATATCAACAGACTCACCTTTGTCTAACTGTTTATTCACACCTTCAAAAAAATGACTATTACCTCAGATGAGGGTCCAGAAAATGTGCAGCTAGGAGTCAACTCATCCATTGATTTAGACCTTACAAATGTTCTTGAATCAACCGAGGATGAGAAATCTTCTAAGGCTACGTTGCTGGTTTCTTTCCTAGCTGAGACTGATGAAGCTTTGATCTGCAAAATTACAAATGGCTCTTGTTTTCTCCAGTAGAGTGAGGCGTGTTTTAAACATATTGTACATGTCTATTCTGTATTATTATGGACCATTACTTCTGGTTCCTAATCAACAAAAGTCTCTGCAGCCTATTGTTCATAATTCACTTTTTCACAGAAATATGGATTTCACAGATCCTCTGTCCAGCCTGTATTGAAACAGAAATGTTCCATAGAGTATTCTAAATCATAAATGCTGCATCTATTCACACTTTGTGGCTATAGCCTTTAGCCAACAATTAACACTTCTTCATGTTGTAATCACCTGTTTTTCTCAGTATGCTTTAATTTAAATGCTAATTGACTTCTATACACTATTCCTAAAACCATTTGCTATCTAGTACTCCAGAGTACGCTTTATTTAGATGGTTTTCTTAAAGAGCAAAATGTTTCCTATTGCTCTCAAACAGAAGAGTTAATAAAGATGTAAAAACCCCATGTGCACTGAGAGATAATGTAATATATCGCGCATCCTTTCTTTCTCATTTTAAACTACTCACAAACTAGATAGCGTTATATTCAAAACAATGCATGGATCGAGTTTATTAAATTTTAGGAGACCCACAGGCAGAAATAATGTGTCATGATAGGATAGTCATTACCCCAAGTCCCGTCCACCTACAGGCCACTTTTTACATTTGAATTGCTTTTGCATCAGAGTTCATGAATACAAGCTTTAAGACAGTGGTTCCCAACCCAGTCCTCGGGTACCCCCAGGCCAGTCAGGTTTTCAGAATATCCACCATGAATATGCATGAGATCTGCATACAAAGCATAGTTACTCACCTGTAACAGGTGATCTCTGGGAACAGCAGGAATTTAGTCTTCACATATAGGTATCGTCGGTACTGACGGAGCCTGCGCGGGAACGCTCCCCAGCGTCCAATTAGAAAGCTTTTGGGAGCATCCCACAGCGCCTGCGTGCTGCCTTCCCGCCTTTCCCAACTGCCTCTCTCCAGTTGAGTTTTAAAGCTGAAAAAAGAGAGAGAGGGAAAGAAAAGAAAAGAGAGATACAACTCCTAGGGGAGGTGGGTGGGTTGTGAAGACTAAATTCCTGCTGTTCCCGGAGATCACCTGTTACAGGTGAGTAACTATGCTATTTCCAGGAACAAGCAGGAATGTTGTCTTCACATATGGGGACTCCCTAGCTACAGATGCCAGGGAGAGACCCCAGAAGTTGTGTGCCGCTGTGAAAGGGCTCCACTTCCCCCCATGGATCTCTGGCATCCTACCGGGAATGGTGGGTAGGAGTTGATTAAGTATGGAACAGGTGTCGTAGAACAGCCTGACCAAACAAGGCATCCCGGCGGGAGTCCTTGTCTAAACAGTAATGGGCTGTGAAGGTATGAACCAAGGCCCAAGTAGCTGCTCGATAGATGTCGTTAATAGACACAGAGTGTAGATGAGCCATTGAGACAGCCATGGCTCTCACATTGTGAGCTGTGACACGGCCTTCCAGAGAAAGGTTTTTACTCTGATAGGTAAAAGAAATACACTGTGCAATCCAATTGGACAATGTTCTTTTGGAGACTGGAAGTCCCAAATAAGAAAGATCAAAAGCAACAAAGAGTTGAGAGGACTTTCTATGTTGCTGTGTCCTTTGTAAGTAAAAGGCAACTGCTCTTTTACAGTCCAAAGTATGAAGATTCCTTTCTGCATTAGAAGCATGAGGTCTTGGAAAAAATACAGGCAGGTAAACTGCTTGGTTTAAATGAAAAGGTGAGACCACCTTTGGCATGAAGTGTGGATGAGTCCTAAGGACTACCTTATCATGATGGAACCTCGTATAAGGAGGTTCAGCCACTAATGCCTGCAACTCACTAATGCGACGTGCTGATGTGATTGCAATGAGAAAGATAACCTTCCAGGAAAGGAATTTCAAGGAGGTAGTGGCTAGAGGTGCAAAAGGCGGCTTCATGAGCTGTCCAAGAACCAGATTTAGGTCCCATGCTACCGGTGGTGGCCTAATGGGAGGCTTAGTTATAAGGAGGCCCCTCATAAATCTCACTATGAGAGGATGAGAGGAAATAGGTTGTCCATTTAAAGGCTTGAAAGAAGCTGAAATAGCACTTAAATGGACTTGAACTGAGTTAGTCTTAAGCCCTGCATTAGATAAATGAAGGAGATACTCCAATAATGATTCCAGAGGTATCGTCAGGGGGTCAAGACCCTTCTGCAAACACTATATAGAAAACCTTTTCCACTTGAAAGCATAAGAGCGTCTTGTGGAAGGCTTTCTAGAAGCATAAAGGATATCCTTTATTTGTTGAGATAGATTAAGACCATGAAGGTCTAGGCCCTCAGCAACCAGGCCCTGAGATGCAGAGAGTGGGAATTGGGATGCCACAACCTCCCGTCCTCCTGAGACAGGAGATATGGAGCAGATCCTAACTCCAGAGATGGAGCTTGAGAGAGATGTAGGAGCAGAGGGTACAACACCTGCCGTGGCCAATGTGGAGCTATGAGAATCATATGGCCTCTGTCTCTCTGAAGCTTGAATAGGGTTTTGTGAATTAGGGGAATGGGTGGAAAGGCATATAGGAAGTCCTGACCCCAATGGAGGAGGAAAGCATCCCTGGCCTGAGAACCCTGAGCTGGAATTCTGGAACAGAATCGGGGAAGTTAGGCATTCAATGGACTTGCAAAGAGGTCTGTGTCCGGAGTTCCCCAAATTTGAAAAATCTTTGCTACCTGGTCTTGTGTGGAAGCAGAACTCGACTGAGTCTGTCTGCCCAAGAGTTTTGAATGCCTGGCAGATACACCGCAAGGAGATGAATCTGATGCTCTCTGGCGAGGGCCCATAGTCGCAAAGCTTCACTGCAAAGCGACAGAGAGCCTGTTCCTCCCTGCTTGTTCAGATAGAACATAGCTACTTGATTGTCCGTTTGAATTAGGACTGTCTTTTGGCTCATCTGGGTGTGGAACACTCGAAGAGCAAGGAAGGTTGCTCTGAGCTCCAAGAGATTGATGTGTAGATGGGTCTCCTGTGGAGTCTAGGTGCCTTGGGTAGAGAGATCTTGCAGGTGAGCTCCCCAACCCACCTGTGAGGCATCTGTTGTTAGAGTGACCTGGGGTGGGGGCTGTTGGAAAGGGGACCCCACCAACAGGTTTGGGTTGACTGCCACCATTGAAGGGACAAAATAAGGCGACTTGAGTTTGCTATTTTGTCTGATAGGCAGCCTGATGCTTGGGTCCACTGGGTAGATAGAGTCCATTGGGCTGCTCTCATATGGAGGCGAGTATAGGGAACTACATGCACGGTAGATGCCATGTGGCCTAGCAATTGTAACATTTCCCGAGCAGTGAGATGAGTTTTTAATACTGCTTGGGAGGCTAAGTACACAATGCGCAGGCAGTGGGGCTGTGGAAGATAGGCCCTTGCTTGAGTGGGAGTTAGGTTGGATTTTGGGATGTTTATGACCAGGCCCAAATACTGAAGTATACGCATTGTGCAAGATAGGGAAATTCTGGCCTCTGACTCTGATGGGGCTCGAATGAGCCAGTCGTCTAAGTAGGGGAAGACGAATATTCCTAGAGTGCAAAGAAATGCTGCCACTACAGCCATGCATTTCGTAAACACCCTTGGTGCTGAGGCCAGACCAAAAGGAAAAACCCTGTACTGGTAGTGCTTCCCCTGAAATAGAAACCAAAGGAATCTTCGGTGAGTTGGATGGATGAGAACATGGGTGTACGGATCGTTGAGATCTAGAGAACAAAGCCAATCCTGACTCTGAAGGTATGGCAGAAGAGTTCCTAGAGAAATCATCTTGAACTTCTCCTTGAACAGGAATTTGTTCAATTCTCTGAGGTCTAAAATGGGTCTGTGTCCCCCTGTTTTTTTGGGATAAGGAAATAGGGGGAGTAAAACCCTGTACCCTGTTGGGAAATGGGTACATCTTCTATTGCCCCCGGGCAAGACGTAAATTGACCTCTTGACCCAACTGATTTTCGAGTGAAGTCTGAGAATTGAACCGTCTTACAACTGTAGGAGGGGGCATGTTGAAGAAATGAAGCTTGTACCCCTCCTTTACAATGGAGAGAGTCCATTCTTCTGCTGTTATCTGTTCCCATCTGGGGGCAAAATGACACAACCTTCCTGGAATGGTGGAGGGCTCTGGCCCGTTGAGGGCCAGGAAGGCCAAGTTCTCTAGATGGGAGCCAAAGCCCCTGAGGAGGCTGAGTCTGCTGGGCCAGTTGAGGCTTAGCAGACTTAGTTCTTCTTTGTTTTGGTGGCTGCTGTCCCTTTCGGGCAGACTGACCTGCAGAATGCCCCTGCTGGATATAAAAGGGGTAAAACCTCTTCTTTTTAGAGAAGAATAGTTTCTTGTAGGATTTTCTCCTTGCAGGATCAGCTGTAGCCTTGGATAGTCTATCCAAAGTGGTGTTATCAGCATCCAGCTCATTAGCTTTCTCTTGCCAATTTTTGCCAGAGATTTTCGCCTGTACAAGGAATATTCCCCAGTTTGTCCTGTACCCAGAGTTCTAAGTCAGATGCCTGGAGCCAGGCAATCCTACGAGCACCTATGGCAATGGCAGAGGTTCTGCTTATGCACTCAAAACAGTCAAAAGCTGCACGATTAACAAACTTGGAAACATCTTGGGCATGTTTGACAAGTGTAAGATAATCTTGCCTCTTATCATCAGGAAGGAGAGGGCTTATAAGCTCTAGATCTCCTGTAACCTCCTTAAAGAACATTCCCATATATAAAATGTAGGAACTAATCCTGGCAGAAAGCATAGAGGCCTGGAAGGTTCGACGCCCAAAGGCATCAAGAGTCCTACATTCACGTCCTGGAGGATTAGATGCATGTCTTTTTGCACTCTTGATCCTTCTCATAGCTGGTTTCACTACCATGGAGTGGTGTGGTAACTGGGTTTTTTGAAATCCAGGACAAGGAGGTACTTGATACATGGTATCAAGCCTACGAGAATGAAGAGAGGTGGTAAGAGGTGTTTCCCACATTCTTAACATGAGATCATGCAAGATCTCATGAATAGGCAAAGTAGCTGCCTCTTTGGGAGCTTTAGGATATTGTAAAATCTCCAATTCCTTTGCTCTGGGCTCTGCTTCAGGAGCCACTGTGATGGACAGACCTCTAGCAACCTCCCGGATGAAATCCTGAAAGGATATATCCTCTGGAGGAGATATTCTATGTTTAGGGGAGGAAGGCTCCTCAGAGAGAAGTACTCCAGTACCGACAGAGCTGTCAGAATCCTCAGACTCATTGGAGGATTCAAAATATCTTCTGTCTGGGTGCTCTTGTAAAGCACGATACCGGTACCGATTGAAGTCGGTACCGGAGGGGTCTGGTACCGGCCTGTCGATACCGGAGGAAACAGCATGACTCGGTGTCGGTAACACAGTCGCCGATGTTGATGTTGTTGGTACCAGTATCGGTGCCGGACCCGGTGTAGATACCGGTTGAAGCGTCTGAAGCGGTCCCAAAGGCACCGAAGCCGCAAGGAGAGCCACAAGACTGCGTTCAATAGCCAAGAACCTCTGGTCTATTGATGCTGCTGATGCCTGGATATCGGTACCGGACGAAGCAGCCGGTACCCCAGAGAATGGCACCAGTAGTTCTGCCGAGGTTGAGGCCTCGAGAACATCCTGGAGCCCCGATAGTGCTTTGGAAGCTGAAGCCTCCTGCCGGGGCAATTTTGCCGGTACAAGTCCCTCAAGGGCAACGCCAGAGGCATCTCAATGCTTGGAAGGAGATCTATCCTTTGAGGACCGGCCAGATTTATGTTTGGTTACCTGAGATGCATGAGAGGAAGAAGCAGCCCTGGAAGACATCAATGCCACGGATGCTGCATCGGAGGGAAAAAGGGTGCTAAGCAGCTCAGTTTTGCCGACCCCTCTTTGACATTATCCCATAGGCAGCACACTCCGAGATGGAGTGGTCAGGATCTAAACATTTAAGGCACCACTCGTGGGTGTCGGTGACAGAGATGGTACCGCCACATTTGGAACACTTTTTAAAATCCGAGGCAGGTTTTTCCCATTCTGAAGGAAAGGTTGGGCCTAGTGCCCAAAATGGCGCGTGGCACCCGACAGAAAAAAGACTGGAAAGTCCAGAAAAAAAGATTAGAAATTTTTTTTTTTTGAAGAAAGACAGAAAGAACCGGCGGTACCAGTATAGTGTCGAGGAAGGCAGACGCTACCACAAAAAAGAATGAAAAAGATGGGATAATTTCTGCGGTGACAGGAAAATGACCTGCTGGCTCCGCGGAAAACAAAGAACTGGAGAGAGGAAGTTGGGAAAGGTGGGAAGGCAGAACGCCCAAAAGCTTTCTAATTGGACGCTGGGGAGCGTTCCCGCGCAGGCTCCGTCGGTACCGACGATACCCATATGTGAAGACTACATTCCTGCTTGTTCCTGGAGATTGCACATACAATTATGCATATAAAAAATGTCCCAAGTGTGTGTACGAGGTGCACATTTAAAATGAATGTGTGAAAAAACACATAACCCCCACAAAAGTTGGGAGAAATTCATCTTAAACAAGCATGAACCAAACTTTTTTGGGCAGTGCACATCCCTCCATCTCACCTCTCATCAGCTATGCTTAGAAGCCTATTTAAAATGCAGCATCTTTACTTTTTTTCATTAAGGACACTGAATTTAATTTAAACATTTGTATTCTGTTTAACCATAAAAGCTCACTGCAGATTCAAACTCAATAAAACAATTAAAAACATAGAAATTCAGTATTCAAAATACATAGATCACGCGGTATGCAGAATACATAAACCAGAGAGAAAGGAAAGCCTAGAACAATTAGGTTTTCAATGTACAGCAAAAACATACAGTACATGAGAAGTCTTCAAACGGAGCTCGGGTGGTAAAGAGAAATTCCCATACTGGCTATTCTCCTGCATTGCAATGAAACGAGATTGCTCACTTGTAGGCAGACACTATCTAAGCATATTAGAAGGATGAAGCTTATAATCGTGCACAAACAATATAATCTGGTCAGCACAGAGTGCTGAGGTACTTTATCTGCCCTGGGTCTGGGCTGCCTCATTGCTTCTGCTTGTTCCTCTTCCTGGTTTGTTTCAGCCTCTCCTGCTCCTATACTGAATTCCTGTTCTAGGTTTTCTTTGGTTTTCTCTTTTGCCTTGCCTTGTTTTTTGCTTCACTGTAATTCTTGCTTCAGACATTGATTTGAACTCGTATTAGGGGTAAGTGTTGTGCTTTAAGATACCTGTGGCCTGGGGGCGGAGCCTGAGACGGTGCAAGATGGCCGCTTGATCCTTTTCCTCCCCGGACTCCTGCAATAAATCCTGCCCTTCCGTGAAGAAATATCTTATCTGGAGTACGTGAGTGTACGAGTGTGGAAGCATGTCGTCCAGCAAACCCACCAGGCTAGACTTTAATTCGCCCGCGAATGCGGGGACCAAGCGATTAAAGCCTGATCCCCCTTCGCCTCTGAAGGCCGCTGGTACGAAGGAGAGTTTGGAAGGCCTACATGAGCTTCTGGCCGAAATCTGGGCCGTACGCAAGCTGGTCACCGCGAATGGGGAAACCCTAAGTGAGGTGCAAGCCGATGTGGCGGAGTTAAAAGAGCTAAAGGCACAACTCAGCACGCTATCGGACAAGATGGAAGGGCTCTCTACGAGGGTGGAGGTACACGAGGAGCGTTTGAAGGGGATCGCCACCAATTCTAAGCGCATTTCAGTCCTGGAGCGCAATCTTGAGGATCTTAACAATAGGGCACGCCGGAACAACATCAGGCTAGTGGGGATTCCTGAAGGAGTGGAAGGAAGGGACGTGATAGACTTTCTATGCAAAAATATCCCATCGTTGCTGCGACTTACTTTTGACCGTCCCTTTGAGATTGAGAGAGTGCACAGAGTCTCCTCGCAGCAGGGCCCGCACTCGTCTCGGCCGTGCCCTATTATCATAAGGCTATTGAGGTACCAGCAAGTAGGGCAAATCATGATGGCGGCCAGAGCCTTGGCACCGTTGAAGTTTGAAGGGTCGAATATAGCCTTCTTTCCGGATTTTAACAAACCTACTGTGGAACGGCGAAAGCAGATGCTGGCGTTAAGACCTCGTCTACAGAACCTTCAAGCCCGTTACGGGCTGTTCTCTCCCACCAGACTCAGAGTCACCCTACACAATCAAACACGGACTTTTGAAGATCCTCAACTTCTTCTCGCCTTTATTGAGGAGCAGGAGGCTGCTGTGATGCGTTAAGGATTGTCTTTGGAAGTAATGACGGGGAACTCATAGTCCAAGGCTTGTTGAGCGATGACGCAGGAACAAGTTTGACTTTTGTTATGCTTAGGTTGTGTGTGTGGCCTTTGAAAATTGGGTCTCCTGTTTAATCCTGTGGATTGGTCGGGAGGGGGGGGTTCTGGGGATGGGGAGCCTGGATTTTGTTGTGTGTTGTGCAGGGCTAATCATGGGTCCTGTGAATTCAGGATCGGGCTTGTATTGTATTGTGCTGAGGGGGGTGGGAAGGGTACGGTTATGGGATGGAGACAGGGGGGAACAACAGAAGTTTTCTGGGAGGGGGTTGGGGAGAGAGTATCATAGTGTGGGGGTGGAGATTGAGGGGTAATTTTGCGGAATCGATGGTTCACCCAGGATTGGGGGTTTGGTTTTGGGGAGTGCTGTCTCTAATGGTAGTCTTTGGGAATCCAAAAAGGAGCTGGGGGTATGTGATATATGCCGGATGTCCTGGATTAGCTTTGGTCCTCTATCTCAAGAATTATGGGGTCCCTTAAGCTTCTTTCTCTGAACGTTAAAGGGATTAATAACCCAATTAAACGAAAGAAAATCTTATTGTACTGTGCTAAACAGGGTGTGGATGTAGTTGTGCTCCAGGAGACCCATCTGACTTCGGAGGAAGCATAGAAATTGGGAAAGGGGCAATATGTGCTAGCAGCACATGCTGCAGCTGCTAAAAAGAAAAATGGGGTAATAACACTGGTGCGGAAAACTCTTCAGCCACAATTTGAATTTGCATGTGCGGATCCGGAGGGGAGGTGGGCAAGAGTCCTAATGCATATTAACGGTGAGAAATGGGTTGTAATGAATGTATATGGACCGAATTGTGACGATGTCTCCTTCTACCAGAGGACTGCTGAGGAAGTTTACCAGTTGAGATCCCACGCTTATCCTAGGTGGAGATTTTAACCTGGTTTTGGACCCATTGTTGGACCGGCAGCCATATAGATGCCATAGACCTGGAAGGGCTGTTTCTGTCCTTTTATCTTTAATTCAGGAGCTGGGTTTAACTGATATTTGGCGGACCTTACATCCTACGGATAGGGAGTTTACTTTTCATTCCCTCCCACACAATTCGCACTCCCGAATCGATTTTTTGTTAATTTCCAGCTCTTTAGTGGATTCTGTAGGGGATGCCAGCATCTGTGCCACCAGTGTCAGATCATACCGCCGTATTCTTAACTTTAACAAGATGGGTGGAGCCTTTACGGAGAGCGGGTTGGCATTTTCAGAGAGATCTGTTGAATGATCCGGCTTTTCGAGATCACATAAGGTTTGAGATTAAGGAATACTTTGCCAAGAATCTTCCATCTGATACTGCCGATTGGGCCTGGTGGGAGGCCTTTAAGGCCTCCATCCGAACTCAGATAACTAGCTAAGCTATCAAGGTGGCTAAACAGCGGAAGGATGCCCTTGCTGAGCTTGAATCGCAAATTTCAGCTGGGGAGAGACTATTGCAAACGAATTTGGAGCCCTGTGTTTTGCTCCGTCTGCAAAAATTACGATATCATTACAATAACCTCTTAAGCACGGAAGCTAGAAGGGCACTACATGTGCAAAATACGAAGTATTATGCCGAACAAAACAAAGCTGGGGGTCTATTGGCCTCTATGCTTAGCCCACCTTGGGAGAAAACCGGTATTGCGGCACTGTTATCTGATAGTCAGGGACTGCTTACTAAGAATAGTGATATAGGAGAGAGCTTCAGGTCTTTTTATCTAGATTTGTATTCTTCCGCAGGAGAGTGTAATGAAGCAGCTTATCAAAATTTCCTGGGAGATTTACCTCACCCTGTTCTTAGTGCCCAACAAGCGGAGGAGTTGGACTTGCCATTTGTGGAGGGAGAAATTCGGGCCGTCCTTAGGGATGCGAAGAGGGGTAAGGCGGTGGGTCCCGATGGCATTCCTGTTGAATTTTATCAGGTGTTCCAGGAGGACTTAGTCTCGCAAATAACCCGATTTTTTCAGCTTCTTGTAGAGCAGTCTCCACAGATAGGGGGTTTTAACGTGGCGACTATCGTTGTGTTGGCTAAGGAGGGCAGAGACCCCCTCAAGGTGGGTAACTATAGACCGATCTCCCTTTTAAATGCTGACTATAAGATCTTTGCTGGTGTTTTGGTTAAGAGGCTATCAACCATGGTTTCAGACCTAATACACCCTGATCAATGTGGCTTTTTGCCAGGGAGATCGACTGCAGATAATGCCCGTTTGCTTATAGATCTCCTTTTTTTGATGAACCAGCAGGATTGCCCTATGGTCGGGCTTTCCTTGGACGCGGAAAAGGCCTTTGATAGGCTAGAGTGGGCCTTTATGTACCATGTGTTGTGGTGGTTTGGCTTTGGAGACTCATTCATTAAGCTGATTAGGGTGTTATATTCTAGTCCCCAGGCCAGTATACTGGTAAATGGAATTTTATCCACACCCTTTTCTTTAAGTAGCGGGACCAGGCAGGGCTGTCCTCTCTCCCCTGCCTTGTTTAATCTCGCTCTAGAACCCTTAGCTTTAGCCATTCGACATTCTGAAAAGATTCGGGGTATCCAGATTGGAGATTTGCAAATAAAATTGTCAGCTTACGCTGATGATTTGCTGCTTTTTGTTCAGCCCAACCAGGTGAATGAAGTTCTAAGGATCATGGATGCCTATTCAGAAATTTCGGGTTATAAGACAAATTGGGGGAAGTCTGTGGCCTTCCCCATGAATAAAGCTACTTTCTCTTCTGCATTAGAGGAGTTTCCTTTTGTATGGGAAGCTAAGGTCATTAAATATTTGGGAGTTAAATATTGTTTTTCAATAGAAGAGACAATCCATACAAACTGTAAGAATATAGAGGATATGCTTCGAGCCTTTTCGGTAAAGTGGTCTCCTCTATATCTGACGTGGTGGGGCAGAATGGAGGCAATCAAGATGGTTCTGACCCCCAAGATAAATTATATTCTGGAAATGTTACCGGTGGTTTTACCTGTCAGGGTATATAAGGATTGGGAGCGTCAATTAGTAAGGTTTCTGTGGTTAGGGAAGCCTCCCAGAATCGTGGTGAACAAGCTTAAAGCGAATAAGGAAAGAGGGGGAGTAAATTTTCCTGATTTTAAAGCTTATCAGGCTTTTTTACTTAAACAGGGAGCGCTTTGGTGTACGGAGATAGTCAAGGGAAACAGCCCGATTTGGTTAGAGGTGGAGAGGAAGGTGGTTTCACATATCCCTCTTCAACTGTTGTTATCCATGAAACTCCCTTCTGCTGCTGTGGCTTCTCATGCTATTTTGGCTGCCCAGGGAGCATCTCTTTGTCTCACAGAGGTAATGGGTAATGAAAATCCGCCGTCTTGGGATCTCCCTATATGGTATAACCCTAGGTTTAGGATTGAAGATAAAATGATCTTTTGGAAGCTTTGGCAAGAAAAGGGCATCTGGACTTTGGGTCCATTAGTCCAACTCCAGCGATGGAAATCCTGGGAAGAACTTACTGGGGACTTTGACTTACCCGATAGCTGTCGGTTCCAATGGGTCCAATTGAGAAGCTGCCTAGCGAAAGCAAGGATCGCTGCTATTAGCTTATCTAAAGAGTGGGGTCTACAAAAGCTATTGCTTGCTTGTACTGAGAGCAAGGGTGCGCCCTCAAAGCTGTATGCGATGTTAAGAGATGGGTGGTTTACTTCTCCTTCGGGTCTAACAAAGGGGTGGGAGGTCGAGGTAGACTCAACTATTTCTCCTCAGCAATGGTCTACTTTGTGGTCTAAGGTGAATAGAGTCTCTAGCACTGCAGCAATCACCCAAACATTATATTTTATTTCTCACCGGGCGTACCTAACACCCAGCCGGATCTCCCGTTGGGCTCCCGGAGCAGAGGGCAGATGCAGGACTTGTTTGGCACATCCAGGCACCATGAGGCACATGTTGTTTGATTGCCCTAACGTTCAGAATTTTTGGAGAATAATATGGGGGATCATTCAGAGGATACTCTCTTTTCAGACACCTCTGTCATGGGACTTAGTCTTTTTACACTCAACTTGTTTGACCTTGCCTTTAAGGAAAGAGAAACATTTCCTGTTTAACTTTTTGATTGCAATAGCGCTGAAATTAATCTTGATTTGTTGGAAAGATTCCGCCAAGTTAGACGGCAATCACTGGTGGAATTTGGTATGTCTCTATGCTAGTTATGAAAAGGCATGGAGTTGTAAGCAAAGGCAGAGGTGTTCGAAAAGGGGGTTTGTTCCTTGTCAGGTCTCTGGGTTCAATGGGATGGCAGATTTGAGTCAGGTCGAGGACAAGTGGAAGTGGCTAGATGATTATGCTGCGTCTGCCGGTGTGTATACCAGTTTGACAGATCATATCCGGGACACTGTTGTAACATGATCTGTGGTTTTTATTAATCTGGCATAAACGACATGAGCGAGTTATCAAAGCTCTGATTAAAATGATGCTACCGATGGTCCACTGGGGACAGAGTGGGTGGGAGGGGATGGGGAGTGTTATGGGTTGTTAATTTGGTGTGTGTGGTTGTATTGTTGAAAATTTATAAATAAATTTAAAAAAAAAAAAGATACCTGTGGCCCTAAGGCTGGTGATAAATAAATTAGCCTTAACAGACTCTATGGGTCTGTGCTCTCTTTTGTTTTCTCCAAAAGGAGCCGCTTCTTAGTGACTGCATACAATCAAAGCTGGGGTCTCTGATACAATGACTCAGTTAATTAGCCAAGTGCCCACAGAACTAAAGAGAAGGAATAAACCAGAGGAATAGCCAAGGGTGAGCCTGGGTGGGCCATGGCCCCTCCATTTTGGTTTCAGGCACATTCAGTCAATAGCAGCATTACAATCATACCAATATCTTACATCTGTGCTAGTCTGTTCTCCATATGGGACACAGTACAGAAGCTTTCAGTACTTCACTGCTCAGTGAAATTCATAGATTTTTAGATAAACGTAATATTGCTTTTATGCTTTCACTAGGTTTAAGTTCAGCTTTTGATCTTGTTGATCATTCTCGTTTCCTTTCACGACTTGCTGACATTAGAATTAAAGACACTCTTTTGGCCTGAATTCCAGGCTGCTCATTCCTTTTCCATTCTGATGGCAGGTACAGTTATGGTAACATTATTGGCACCCTGGCAGCTCAACCCTTTAATATCCAATATCTCCTAAACAAAAAGTGGCTAGTGAAAGGACATTGGACTATATATGCACACATATTTGACACAAACAAATCAAATAAAACAAGACCAATTTAAAAAGGAAATAGTATAAAAAGTGGGACATGATTGGCACCCTTATAAACAATTCAAATAATTTTGAACAGAAGAACCACGTTCACACTGCAACAAATTTAGACGCATCAGTGATCAATTGTCAGTACTCACATGACTTGAATCAACCAATGAAAGATAGTGCTAATATTTAAAATACCCACATTCACGCCCTGTTCCATTTTCACACTGGTGGGCAAGAGAGCTGCCCGAGACCATCAGAAATGCCCTTATCACCAAACATCAAACTTCAAAGGGATAAAAGGCCATCTCCAATGACCTTGCGATTCCTGTGTCTACAGTTCGCAATATTATTAAGAGTTTTTCTGCTCATGTCAAGAACTTCCCAGGATGTGATGGGAAGAGAAAAATTAATGCAAGAAGTCTTCGAAGGTTAGTGCGAACTGACAACACTCCATTATTTTTTCAGTTTCATTGGCTTCCCATCATCTACTGGATTTAGTTTAAAATTCTCAGGCCCACTGCCACTGAACATTAGACCTGGATATTCAGTGAAGTGGCCACAGTTGGGCCCTGGCATTGAATAACTGGATTGCCCGGATTGCCATGAAACTAACTGGACAGCAGCAATATTCAGCAGCTGCCTGGTTAGCTTCCGAAAATGTTAATTCTGACTTGGCTCGACAAAAGTTAAGAGTTTGAAAATTACTACACTCACTGTTAATCTTATTAAAACGGAGCAGCCACAGCGGGGGGACGGATTCCATTCCGCCCACTTTGTCGGGGCAGCTCCAACAAAAAGAAATAGGAAAAAGAGAAATTCACTTTAGAAAGTCAGAATTAACTTTTTTGACGTTTTGTAGTATTCTGACAGCAGGGTTTGGTTTTTGGTTAGCTTCCGAGGGAAATGTTAGACCAGCCTTTACTGCACCTGACTTTTGCTGTGTTGATACTGATGCTGCTGCCCTTGGAATGTCCTGTTAGCACTGCAGATGCAGCGGCTGCACTTGCGGATATTCAGCGACATTAACCATGTTAGTGCTGCTGAATACCCTGGCCAAGGGGATTCATATAGTTAGTAGGTCTGCTAACCGCATTAATTCCTTTCAATATCAGGCCTCTCATTCTTAAATATAAAGCAATACACACTTCTCTGCCATCATATCTCGCTTTGTTAACTATACCACATTGCACTGGATGTTCCCTGAAGTCAGTTTATGAACATAAGCTTGTGTTCCCTTTGCCTTCTCTACTTGTTTTGCTGCTTTTTATTTTGTTTCTTTTCTCCTTTGGAATGCTCTGCCACCCATGGTGTGGGCAGAATTGTCATACCCTTAATTGGAAATTCCGTTTTTTACAATAGTATTGATCGCGGGATAGGGTCATGGCTCTGTGTGTTCAGGTGTGACATTTTCTCCTCTGTCTCTTAAGCTCTTTCTTGATTTATTTTATTGTTTTAATTGTAAACTGCTTTGTGTTTAGAGAAGCAATATATGAAGACTAAAAAGACCATAAACCAATAACCATAAGACGAGAACTGGATTTGTTAACATTAGCAATGCCTTGTGCTCCCTCATGTTAATCCCAGGCCCCACCAAAAAAATTAATCCTGGTTATGCCACTGGAATAAACCTGCATGTTTATTTGCTAGGAGATTTTATGCCTTCCTCTGCAGCAGCCCAGCAGCACCAGATGCCAGTGCATGTGCCTGCTTGCTTGCTAATTATTTAGTCTATTCTGCAGAACATGAACCAGACTGGCTGGACTGAAGTGACTGACTAGGTAAGAAACTGGTTGAATGGGAAGTGACAGAGATTAATAGTAAATGCAGCTCACTCTGAATAAAGGGATGTTTCTAGTAGTGTGCCTCAAAGATCGGTCCTTGATCCTATTCTTTTTAACATTTTTGCAAGCGATGTTGCAGAAGGTCTGACAAGAAAGGTATGTCTCTTTGTGGATTATACCAAAATCTGTAACAGGGTAGACACCTTGGAAGGTATGGATAACATGAGGAGGGATCTAGCAAAACTTGAAGAATAATCAAGAATTTGGGAGCTTAGATTTAATGCTAAAAAATGCAAGGTCATGCATTTGAGCTGCAAAAACCCAAGGGAGCAGTACAGTATAGGGGTGGCGTACTTCAATGCACAAAAGAAGAGCGCGATCTGGCAGTGATCATATCAGATGATCTTAAAGAGGCCAAACAGGTAGAAAGGCAATGGAAAGATCCAAGAGGAAACTTTGGTGCATAGGGAAAAGAATGGACAGCAGGAAAAAGGAGGCTATAGTGCTGTTGTACAAGTCTCTAGTGAGACCTTATTCAGAGGAGGATGTACAATTCTAGAGACCATATCATCAAAAGGTTATAAGACAGGATGGATTCAGTTTAGAGGGCCAGTGGTCTTCTTTATAAGACTTATGGGAATGGACTTAAAGGGATCAATATTCGAAGGCCGTTACATGGATAACTTCCTTAGTTACCTGTGTAAGGGCCTTATCCGGGATATTTGAAGCGAACCTACATGGGTAGTGCCCTTCAAATATCCTAGCTAAGTCCCTAACGTGCCCAGATGCTATCCGCATTGCACTGAGGCGAGTTAGGGGCATTCCAGTGCAGAGCAGGGGTAGAGGAAGGAGCTATTTTCGTTGCTACCCCACATAGCCATCCTTTCCTTAAAGATAGGCGAGAAAAAACGTCTGCAGTCCAGGCTAACCCAGATAGTCACTTCCGCCAGCACGGAAGTGAATATCCGGGTTAGGGGGGGTTGGCAGGCAGGTTATGTGCCGCTGTTGCGCATAGCCTGCCCACCTCAATATCAGGCCCAAAGATCTCAATATATATATTTTGGAAGAAAGGCAGGAGAGTGGGTGATATGATGGAGACATTTAAATATGCTAGTGGAATAAATGCACAGGAGGTAGTCCTCTTCCAGTTGAAAGGAAGCTCTGGAAAGAAAGATCATAAGATGAAAGTGAAAGGGCATAGACTCAGGAATAATATGAAGAAATATTTTTTTATGGAAAGGGTGGAAGCATAGAACAGCTTCCTAGTGGACATGGTAGAGACAAAAACTGGATCTGAAGTCATGAAAGCATGGGACAAATAAAGAGGATCTCTGAGAGAAAGGAAAGAATTGTATAACTTAATAGTTCTTATGGCTGGGTAGACTGGGTTGACCATATAGTCTTTATCTGCCATCATTTTTTTTTTTTTTTTTTTTTTTGTTATACACTTGGCTAAAGAACATTCCCATCAAGTTTCATTTAGGTTTGATTGAAAATAGGTGGCAAGCCTCACGGTTTCACTATAAAGTAGCTTTTCCCATAGATTTGAATGGGAATGAATGTTCATCTCACAAATACTAAGCAAACAGTGTCCAGTAATGAATACTAACCATCATGAAAATTTTGGTGTACACATCCCTACTCAGGGCTGGCCTGTCCACTAAGCGAGCTAGGTGGCCAGCCCAGGCAGACAGTGGCAGCGGCACTCATGGGCAGCCATGCTGCCACCCCCAGCTGCTGCTGATTCTATTTGGGGAGGGAGCAATGTTCCCGCTAACCTGTGCTGGGTCCGTCGCCAATATTCCTGCCGGTGGGGGGAGGTGCAGAGCGATCAACGCTCTGCCCCTCCCCCCAACTGCAGGAATGCCGGCGGAGGACCCGGCGCAGATTAAAGAGAACATTGTGAGGGTGCTGCGGCGTGTGTTAGACCCTGTGTGGGGAGGGAGCAAAGTTCCCGCTAACCTGTGCCAGGTCCTCCTCCGCTGGAATTCCTGCCGCTGCCGAGCATCAATCACTCTGCACCTCTCCCCACTGGCACCTCTCCCCACTGTCAAGAATGTTGGTAGCAGACCCAGCGTAGGTTAGCGGGAACATTGGGAGGGAGGTGGGCAACAAAATGCCGCCGCTTTCGGAAAAACTGCCACTGCCCGCCTTCCTCACCCAAATGGAATTGGCGGTAGCTAGGGGGCAGTGGTGGCAGCAGCTAAGGGGGGGCGGCATCAGCCGGGGGGGCATAAGCTGGGGGAGAGGCATCAGCTGGGGGGCAACATCAGTGAGGGGGCAGCGAGGCTGGGGTTTCTGCATAGGGCAGCAGAAACTCTTGAGCTGGCCTTGTCCCTACTGTTCAGTATCCCATGGACATGACCTAGATCTAGGGAATACTAATAAGCTTCAGAGGGGCTACAATATCCAAGGCATCTCAGATAGTCCCATTCCAGTTCTCTACAAGTATCATTTTCCAAATTCTCTAATCTCTCTGTCACAACATTACAAATAAGGTTCTCCAACTTCTCCACTAACTAGCCACTTATTGCTTGAACAATCTAGTCTGCTTATGGATATCATCAGTCTTACTCCTAATGCATAGTTACTCACCTGCAGCTGGTGTTCTCTGTGGACAGCAGGAATAAGTCTTCTGATAGAGCCCTGCGCAGGACCACTCCCCAGCTTCCATAGGAAGCTTTTGGGAGGCTCCATCATGCATGATGCCTGTCTTCCCTCTTATCACCAGTATGATAACAGAGCTAGTAGCCAAGCAAGCCCCACATGAAGCAGGCCACCAGTAGCTGAGCAGAGATGGCTTGCCACCCAAGCAATGAAGGTAGGCCTCAACTGTGCTCAGGTGGACCTGGGATGGAATTGGACTTGAGGCTCGAGTTTGAAAGGTACAGGAGATACTCCAGGAGTCTTTCCACGGTACAAGAAAATGGACCCATCACCCTGTCAGCACACCAAAGCAAGAATCTGCACCACTTAAAGGCGTAGGAATGGCGTGTGGAATCCCTGCCAGAAGCCAAGAGAATATCCGTCATTTCCCTGGGCAGGTTGAGTTCAGAGAGGACTACCTGCTCAGCATCCAAACCGTGAGGGTCAGGGACCGGACATTGGGATATAGCAAGGTCATGCTCTCCTGAGAAATGAGGTCTGGGTCACAGCCCAGATGGAGAGGCTCCCGCCGAGAGAGTTGAAGCAGCAGGGGGAACTATGGCTGCCTGCTTCAGTATGGGGTGATGAATATCATGGTACCCTGGTCTGCCTGGAGCTTCAGCAACATCTTTGCCATGAGCGTGATCAGGGGTATGTGTAAGGCACCCCACTCCCCAGTTTAGGAGGAATGCTTCCAAAGCCAGTCGGTTGCTGGAAGCCATTCGGGAGCATAACCAATCCACATGGGCATTGCATGGTGTGGCAAAGAGGTCTATCGATGGAGTGCCCCAATCTCGAAAGATGCGGTCCACTACCCTCCTGTTGAGGGTCCATTAGTGTGGCTGGATGACCCTGCTGAGCTGGTCTACCAGGGCATTGAGCTCCATCCCATAGGCCATGGTGAACCTCCGCAAGTGCACCGCTTTCCAGCACAGGAGATACAATACCATGTCTCCCTGTTTGTTGATATAGAACAAGCCACTTGATTATCCATTTGAATCAGGACTACCTTGTTGGCCAGGTGCATTTGGAATACCCAGAGAGCATTCACAATGGCACACAGCTCCAAGAAGTTTATCTGGTACAGACTCTCCTCTAACCACAGGTCCTGTGTACACAGGCCATCCAGATGAGCTCTCCAGCCCAACTTGGATGTGTCCATGGTGAGCATCTGGTGGGGTGGCGGTGACTAGAAGGGGAGGCCCCAAAGCAAGTTCTGTGGTCTATTAACCATTTGAAGGATTCCGCGAGGGGTGAGTAACCACCATCCAATCTGGAGATGGTCTGTGACTTGCCGCCACTGAGTGCTCAGAGTCCACAGAGCTTGTTGCATCTGGAAATGGGCCAATGGGGTCACATGCACCCTGGAGGCCATGTGGACAAGTATCCACAGCATCTCCCGAGCAGTTATGTGATGACTCTGTCGGATGGTGTCGACTACTTCCATGAGTCACTGCAGGCAGTCCATCAAAAGGAAAGCTTTGGCCCGAATGGTATTGAGGAGGGCCCTGAAGAATTCCAGCTGCTGAGAAGGTTGGAGGTGTGAGTTGGGGTAGTTTATCATGAGCACCAGTCACTCGAGTACCTGAATGGTCAGGTGGGCCAAATAATGGACCCTGTCCGATATGGACCTCTTTGTGAGCCAATCGTCAAAATAAGGGAAGATGAAGACCCCCAGGGTCCGGAGGTAAGCGGCCAATACCTCAAGTCACTTTGTGAAGACCCTGGGGCCTGACACCAGCCCAAAGGGAAGTACACAATACTGGAAGTGCTGGCTGCCCAGCATGAAGCAAAGATGAAGAGGATGGATAAGGATTAGAGGGTACACATCCTTCAGCTCCAAGGAGGATAGTCATCATCCTTGAAGAGATAAGGTGGCAGCATCCCCAGGGAGACAATTTTGAACTTTTCCTGCACTAAGAAGCGGTTGAGATTTCTTAGGTCCAGACTGGCGAACCTACTGAAGAGGGCTTTAAACTACATTCATTGAAGATGGGTGAAGAGAGCCCCCAGATAGTGAAACATTAAATACCTTTATAGAAATATGTAAAAGGGGCAACATCTGGAAAGCAGTGTGCATAAATGCTCGTAACATGGGAATTATGATCTCAGATGTTGAGGCTGAATTGGATTTAGTGGTGGTTACGTAGACATGGTCATGAAAAACCATGTTGCTGTTGTTGTTGTTAAGTGCTGTGAAGTCAGTGTCGACTCCTAGTGACCCTCTGGATAATTGACCTAAACTTTCTTCGGGCTTCAGCCAAGTGGCTCATTGTTGATAGAGTGGCATCCATAGCTGCTGTCATGGTATCGATCCACCTTATTGCCGGCCTTCCTCTTTTATGGTGACCTTCTACCTTGCCAATGATCTCTCTCTTTTGCCAATGATCTCTCTCTCTTCGCATGATGTGTCCGAAGTATGAAAGTCGAAGTCTTGTCATCTGAGCTTCTAAGTAAAGCTTAGGTTTGATCTCCTCAAGTATTGACTGGTTTGTTCTTCGGGCAGTCCACGGTACACACAGTATTCGTTGCCAGCATCATAATTCAAAGGCATCAATTTTCTTCCTGCCTATCTTTTTCACTGTCCAACTTCATGGACAAGTCAAATCTTTGTATGGAGAGAGAAATCTCTGCTCTTGAGGATCTTGTCTAGATCCTTCATAGCCATTCTAACAAGAGCAATACATTGTCGGATTTCTTAACTGCTATTCCTTTCTTTATTGATTGTTGATCCAAGTAAGTTAAAGCTGTCAACTATTTCTATTTCTTTTCCATCAATGATGAGATTAGTGATTTTGCCAGTTGTCAGGATCTTTGTCTTAACGTTAAGGTGCAGACCCATTTTAAGACTATATTCCTTGATCTTGAGAAGCAAATGTTTCAAATCGTCTTCACTTTCAATCAGTAATGCGGTATCATCAGCATAGCGAAGTTTGTTGATGAGTCTTCTACCAATCTTCTTACCTTGGTTGTCTTCATACAGTCCTGCTTTTCTGATTGTTCTGCATATAAATTAAACAGGTAGGGGGGAAGTATGCAACCTTGTCATACACCTTTGCTCATTTTAAGCAATTCTGTTTCTCCTTGTCCCGTTCGAACTGTTGCTTCTTGATCAATGTAAAGGTTGTGCAAAAGAATGATCAAGTGTTCCGATATGCCCATGCTTCTTAATGTGGCCCAGAGTTTATCATGGTTTACACAGTCAAAAGCTTTTTTGTAGTCAATAATACACATATAGATATCCTTTTGATATTCTTTTGTCTTTTTCAAGAATTCATCTCACATCCACGATAATGTCTCTCGTTCTTCGCCCTTTCCTGAACCCTGCTTGCACTTCAGGCGGTTCTCATTTCAGGTATGGTTATAGTCTTTGCTGAATGATCTTGAGTAGACTCTTGCTGACATGTGGGATCAGAACGATTGTGCGATAATTTCCAGTCAGTCGGGTCACCTTTCTTCTGTATTTTTATAAACACAGATCTATTCCAGTCAATTGGCCATGAATTTGTCTTCCAAATTTCCTGGGAGAGCCTTGTAAGTATTTTAACAGCTTCATCCGATTGCTGAATGCCATCAATGCCCAGTGTTTTGTTCTTTGATAAGACTTTCAATGCTGCTTCAACTTCTTTCTTTACCAATGCTTCTTGATTATAAGTTACAGATTAAAAGGGCTGTTGGTTCACTTGATCTTTATGGTATTATAACTCTGTATATTCTTTTAATCTTTTCTTGATCTTCTCAGTATCATTCAACATGGATCCTTGAGCATCTTGTAGCATTCCAATTCGAGGCTGAAATTTTTTCTTTAACTCTCATAGTTTTAGAAAAGCCGATCTTGATCTTCCCCTAATAGTTTCTTATTTTATTTCCTTGCATGCGTTATTGTACAACTTCTCCTTGTCTTGTCTTGCTGCATGTTGATAATCTCTGTTGAGTTCTGTGATTGCCTCTCTTTTTCCTCTAACTTTAGCTTCTCTGCGTTTCTGGACAATTTTCAGTTTCTTCAGTCATCCATTTTGGTCGCTTTTGCTTTTTCATCTTATGTAGAGACTTCTCACTTTCTTCCAACACAACCTTCTTGATGTCATCCCATAACTCTTCTCAAACTCTGTCATTTGTATCTAAAGCAGCAAATACATTTTTTACGCAGTCTTTAAATTCCAGTGGTATATTCTCAAGGTCATATTTTGCTACACTCATGAGTGGCTTGCTCTTTTTCAACTTTAGCTTAAGTTTGCGTACTAGTAATTGGTGATCTGTACCACAGTCAGCTCCAGGTTTCGTCTTTGTTGATGTTATCAAGCTTTTCCATCATTGTCTTCCACAGATGTAGTCAATTTGATTTCTGTACAATCCATTGGGTGAAGTCCACATGTACAGTTGGTGCTTGTATTTCTAGAAGAAGGTGTTTGAGATGAATAGATCATTGGTCTTGCAGAATTCTATCAATCTTTCTCCAGCCTCATTTCTGTTGCCAAGTCCATATTTTCCAATCACTTTTCCTTCTTCTTTGTTGCCAACTTTTCCATTCCAATCACCCATGACTATCAGGATATCCTGTTTGCATGGTCTGTCAATTTCAGCTTGTACTTGTTCATAGAAGTAATCAACGTCTTTCTCTTCTGCAGCTGTTGTTAGGGCATATACCTGAGTTATAGTTGTGTTGATGGGCTTGATGGGTTAAGCGTTCATTGACTGCAATGTATTTCATTACAGTTCTTGCAAGTTTCTTCTTAATTATAAATGCAACACCATTTCTTTTTTGTGTTTCATTTCTCTGCTCTGCTTAGCTCCAGGAGGAGCTGAGCCTTCCATCTGAGCTGAAGTTTCATCGGAGGGGAGCCAGCCTTGTTCCAGGAGACCAGCGGCTAAAAGAGCAAGCCAGCTAGCTGAAATCAGCAGCACACAAAAGAGCTTATCGTGAGAAGCTGATCCTTGGCTCCACCTCTCCAGCAGCGTGTCACAGTGCATCTCTGCCCAATCGGGGCCCAGCTCTCCTCTTTAAAAGGAGAACGCTACAGGCAAAGGATCTCTCTGCTCTGCTTAGCTCCAGGAGGAGCTGAGCCTTCCATCTGAGCTGAGGTTTCATCGGAGGGGAGCCAGCCTTGTTCCAGGAGACCAGCGGCTAAAAGAGCAAGCCAGCTAGCTGAAATCAGCAGCACACAAAAGAGCTCATCGTGAGAAGCTGATCCTTGGCTCCACCTCTCCAGCAGCGTGTCACAGTGCATCTCTGCCCAATCGGGGCCCAGCTCTCCTCTTTAAAAGGAGAACGCTACAGGCAAAGGATCTCTCTGCTCTGCTTAGCTCCAGGAGGAGCTGAGCCTTCCATCTGAGCTGAAGTTTCATCGGAGGGGAGCCAGCCTTGTTCCAGGAGACCAGCGGCTAAAAGAGCAAGCCAGCTAGCTGAAATCAGCAGCACACAAAAGAGCTCACCGTGAGAAGCTGATCCTTGGCTCCACCTCTCCAGCAGCGTGTCACAGTGCATCTCTGCCCAATCGGGGCCCAGCTCTCCTCTTTAAAAGGAGAACGCTACAGGCGCACCCTGAGGGCCGCGCAAGAGGGCCCTTTGGCACGGCCCTTAGGCAAAGGCTCTGCAAGATCCTCGAAAGCCCACGAATACTTGGAAGAAAAGCAACGCGGAGACAAACTTCTTCCTTCGGTACTGCTGAGCTCCCTTAGGGTTGAGATCGCGTACCGCACCGAATCGACACTCTACCAAACCGCAGCAAGTATATCCGATGACAAGCAATCACTAACTAGCATCCACATTTTATCTGGTATAGCTTGATCACTGTTGTTAATAAGATATATTCACAGAACTGCATTACTATCGTTAGTATTATTACATATTGCCACTACAAATTATCTCTGTCCGAAATTAATACTGTTGTCAGCAGCATATACCCACACATAGTGTATAACCTGTATGATTTAATTACTGTTGTCAGTAAGATATATCACAGAAATGCTATACTGCTGCCAATACTAATTGCATCTTTGAAATTGATCTGAATATAATACTACCTGATAATTATTTTTACCTGAACAGCCTAATGATTACACTGTTACCAGAATAGTATAAATAACTACTCAATGTTGATTTAATAGTTGCAAAACTGATACTGATACCAAAATTGAATACTTCACTAGCTCTCTCTGCATCATTGTTGTCACCAATACTCATTACTGCTACCAGTAGTATTTCACCACTCAGAACCGTTGTCAGTAGCTAGCTAGCAACTAACTGTCATACATTTTACTACTGTTTTCAGTAGTATTATCATCAATTAGTACTGTTGTTAGTAGCTATCACACAATTTTATATACATACTGTTGTCAGTAGCTTTCATCAATTAGGTTTAATATTGTTTCTAGCAGCTCTCATTTCAACTTTCTGTATAACACAACTTCCTAGTGATTTTCCTTTTCTCTCATTTCCTACCCTGGTTTATAACCGCTTAGCTCCACCAACAGCAACCCATCTAAAATGCCACGTACAAACATAATGCTAATGAAACTATCTTATATCGGTTTAGTCTTAGCAATACTAATCATAGACCTAACACTAAGCCTAGACAACAATAACCATAAAACAATTCCCATAATTCACACACACACTAGAAACAACTTCCACACTGGACACATTTATCCATACAACCATCCTAGACTAAATTTCCATAGACTAATTCACATAAAACAAACAAACCCACATCAAACAACCAAGGGAACATGCACCAATAACTCAACATCCCTCTCATGCATCCTTATCAACGCACGCTCCATGAAAAACAAGCTACCCATATTTAATGACTTAATATCTGACTTAAAACCAGACATATTATGTGTCACTGAAACCTGGCTCACCGATACCGATACAGTCTACATAAATCAACTAAATAATGAAGACTATGACACTTTCTATAAACATAGAACCAATAGGAAAGGCGGAGGTGTATTAATGATGACAAAAAAGGTACTAAGTGCCAAAACAATCCAATCAAACATCTCCAACAACATAGATACGTTATTAATAAAAACTGGTATCATTTATTTATTTATTTTTATTTATTTAATTGGATTTTTATACCGCCTTGTCATACAATCAAAGCGGTTTAACAAAAGAGATTGCCTTGACGCTTTTATTGAACTCCTCAGCTCCTCCACTGAACAACACCCTATAATCATGCTAGGAGATTTTAACCTTCCTTCTCTACCAACACTGGACGCTAAACTATTCTTTGACACAATATCAGACATGGAATATCATCAGATAATAAACACTTCTACACACATCAAAGGTGGAACTCTCGATCTTGTCTTTCTCCCTAATACACTCTTCAAACTAATCAACCCAAATTCAGTTGAATGTACACAGATACCCTGGTCTGATCACTACATCATCAAATTAAATCTTACATATCCCCTCACTAGCACTAACAACCAATCCAGATTTGTCCCAACTACAAGATTTAAAAAGTTCAACAATGAAGAATTTATTGATTTAACAATCCCTCACCTCTTATCACCAGCAACGAATTTAGATGACACTGTCAAAAACTGGCATGAAACTATCAACAATGCAGCCAAAATTAATCACACACACAAAAGATCACTTACTCTGAGACTAATACCAAACTATGGTTCAACAATACACTAAAGCAAATGAAACGGAACCTGAGAAAACTAGAACACAACTGGCGCAAATCTAAATTGACAATACACAAAGAAATATACAATAACCACCTCAATAAATACAAAGAAACCTTGGACAGCACAAAAAAAGAATATTATGCTAAAATACTATCAAAATCATATAACAGGACAAGAGAGTTATTCACCATTGTCAGAAATCTAACCAACCCTCAAACCTCCGACAGCGAAATTACAGACATCTCAGTTCAAACCTTAGCCCACCATTATCAAAACAAAGCAAAAATGCCGTCAATGTCTATAGACATTACCAACTTATCACACCAGCCTCAAGATGAATGGTCTGAGTTCCATCCCATAACTAAAGAGACACTAAAAAACATTATCACCAGTCTCAACACCACAACTTCATATCTAGATCCATGTCCAGTAACATGGATAAAAAATACCCTACCAATTTTATTACCCTACATTCTCTCAATAGTGAACCTCTCACTAACCCAAGGCTACCTCCCACCATCACTCAAACACGCACAAATACGGCCAATCCTCAAGAACAGCAAACTTGATAAAACTTTACCTGCATCATATAGACCCATTTCAAGCATACCATTCTTGGCTAAAATAATTGAAAAAGTGGTTCAATTACAGACACAGGACTTTCTAGACTCATCTTACCCTCTTGATGAGCAACAGTATGGCTTTCGGCCACGCCATGGAGTTGAAACACTCCTCACAGTTTTAATAGATACGCTCCTAAGAGGAATTGACAATAATAAACAGGCCTTCATTCTACTTTTCATTGATATATCAGCTGCGTTTGACAGCGTACACCACACAATAATGCTCAATAGCTTGAGACAAATAGGCTTAAACTCTACAGTACATAAATGGTTCTCATCCTACCTAGATAATAGAATGCAAAATGTAAGAATTGGAAATCAAAACTCAACCACATATAAACAAGAAATTGGATTACCACAAGGTTCAGCGCTATCAGCCCTGCTTTTTAATATCTACATAAAACAAGTCTGCAACATTTTCAAAAAATTTGGAGTAAAATATCATCTATACGCAGACGATATTATGATGTATATTCCATTCACGATACCCAACCTACCGCTACAACTCCTATCGGACTGTTATAATGAAATTACTACTTGGCTAAAAGCACAAAACCTCCACATAAACCACACTAAAACTGAAGTTCTAATCGTGACCAAGAACAAATCCTATATCCCCCCAACACACATAAGACTTCAAAACCAAGAAATTAAAATAAAAAACGAAATAAGATATCTAGGCGTAATTCTAGACATACACCTTACGATGGAAACACACATTAGCAATACCATAAAGACAATTTATTTCAAACTCAAAACCCTCAAACAACTTCGTCCGCTAGTATTTACACAAGACTTTATCAACATAATCCAGGCCACCATAACTCCACATTTTGACTTTGCCAATCTAATTCTAATAGGCATATCAAAACAAAACATCAAACGATTGCAATTAGCGCAAAACGCAGCGGCCAGAATCATATTGAAAATTAACTTACTCCAACACATATCACCAATACTAGCCTCTCTCCATTGGCTACCAATTCAAAGTAGAATAATCTACAAAACAATAATAACTTCATTCAAGGCCTTATATGATATGGCCCCAACTATGCTATGTAATTTAATACACAAAGAACCATCTAAGTCCACACACAGAAAAGGACAATTGAACAGATTAAAGATCCTGAAAGATTATACAAGAGCCCATAAATCAACAAATAACAGAGCCTTTTCCCACATAGCCCCAACGATCTGGAATTCCCTCCCAGAGGAGCTACGAACACTAACGGAGATCATGGAACTCCGCAAAAAATTAAAAACGTATTTGTTCACCAAACACTATAACATAGATAACTCACAACCTGCTTTAGACAAAGGTTAAACAGGTATCTATCTGCATCAAGCAAAAACCCTAACCCACACAATTGACACACAATCATGATGACTTCACAGCTTATGTCCTTTCACTTCCATGTATATAAATACATATATAAAACTGTATATAGTTTATTCTGTTCTGTATTATCCCACATTGTTTAGACTGTATATTCTATAAATAATATGATGTTCCTTGTAAATATGTTCTGTTATAATATGACGTTCCCTGTAAAACAAACTTGCTTTGTTAACTATTGTTCACTGTAAACCGCAACTGAACTTTGGAAGATGCGGTATATAAATGTGTATAAAATAAAATAAATAATAAAAATTTCAAGCATAGTAGACCATGTGATCATCAGATGCAAAGTGCCCAAAGCCAGTCCATTTCAGTTCACTGACACCCAACAGAGTTGTACACATTTCATTTCATTCTTGACCACCTCCAACTTCCCTTGATTCATGCTTCGCATGTTCCATGTCCCAATATGTAAGACATCTTTGCAACTTCTGACTCTCCTTTCATGCGCAGCTATATCAGCAGATCCAACCACATCATAAATGCTAGCTTTACACTGAGAAGTCTTCAGCTCATCCCCAGTAGCCATCTGAGTACCTTCCAACCTGGGGGTCTCATCTTCCAGCACTATAGTGCAATTTGTTTAGTGACTATCATTGGGTTTTCATGGCAAGATACAGAAGTAGATTTGCCAAACCTTTCTTCGGCGCAGTTAATTCCATTGTTGTTGCATTTGTCACAGAAATATGATCCTCTGCTTACAAAACCGTCCCATTCTGCTGCTGCCCAGATGGGTGATTTATCTTAATCTGGCACCTCAGCTGAGACGTGTCTATCTTGGGAGACCCTGCCAGTAGCTAAGCTACTGATAGCTTAGCTCTCAACATCACTGATGCACACAAGCCCTCACAGCACAACAAGCTGCAAACGAAGTGAAAACCATGATGCGGAACTACCATGTAAATCATCGATTCGCTACCTGGGAGTCACCATCGATCAAGAACTGACCTTCAAAGATCACATTAAGCAGACCGTCAAATCCATTTACTACAAATTAAGAATGCTGAAACCCTTAAGACCTAATGACTTCCAAACAATCTTCCAAGCCCTTGTAACACCACATTTTGACTATGCCAACGTCATCCTGCATGGCCTACCCAAGAGCACCCTCAACCCACTCCAATTGGCAATGAACTCAGCTGCCCGCATCCTCTGCGGTACCTCCAGTAGAGACCACTTCACCCCCATACTAACAGAGCTTCACTGGCTACCCCTACAAGCCAGGATAACTTACAAAGCACTTCTGCTGTCCTTTAAAGCAATTAATCAAATAGCCCCACCTTCCCTCTCCTCACTTATTATCAACACCCCAACAAACAGACTGAGAAGATCCGCAGCCGCTAATACCCTTGTCGTACCAAAAGAATACACTAAATGTAACCAAGCAACCAGAGACAGGGCCTTTACCTTATTCGCTCCAACTTGCTGGAACAATCTCCCTCCTCATATCCGATCAATAAAAGACCTCTCTCAATTTAGAAAGGTCCTTAAACACTACCTATTCTGTCATCACCTTTTAGGCCCTAACTCTACACCTCCTCCCCCCATCTCGCAAATCACTCACACAGCCTCTGACATTCCAACAACATAGTCATAACAGAACACGAACTAGACTCTGCACACCCAAATTTATGATCCCAACTTGTACTGTAAATTTCCAGAGGTAATATATCTTCTGTATATAGTTTGTATATAGTTTCCCATGTTATCTCCAAGTTACTGACCCTGTTATAATGTAAGCAAAGGATTGTTCTAATGCGAAAATTGTTATCTGTAAACCGCGCTGATACCAAAGAGCGCGGTATATAAAAACTGTAAAATAAATAAAATAAATAAATAAAAAATAAAAAATGACTGGGATGTAATTATACAAAGCTATACTTTATTCAAGAAGGACAAGATAGGACGAAGGGGAGATGAAGTGGCACTACATGTAAAAAATAATATCAAAGCTCTAGAACTGCAGGGCTTAAAAGGAAGAGAGGAGGCACTGTGGGTTAAATTAGAAAGAGGGAAAGGGAAATCCATTTGCATTGGAGTTATATACAGATCCCCCTCACAGAGCATAGAAGTGAACGAAGATTTAATAGAAGACATAAACAGTATTGACATGAAAGGAGAAGTGCTACTGATAGGTGATTTCAATATGGCAGATGTGGATTGGCACATCCCTGCTGTGGTATCATCTAGAAGTAAGAAGATCCTGGATTCTCTACAGGGAGAGCTATTCAGGCAACTGCTAGCAGAGCCCACACGTGATGGGACCATACTGGACTTAGTGCTTACCAATTGGGAAAGCGTTTCTGATGTTACAGTGGGAGATCATCTTGCAACCAGTGATTGCCAGATGATATGGTTCAATATTAGGACTAGGGCTGATAAAATTCATTCAAAAGCGAGGGTCTTAGACTTTAGAGAATAACTTTGCCAAGATGGGACAACACCTCAAAGAGTCACTAGTGGAATGTCACATCTTTGGGATGTAGAAAAACAGTGGGCAAAACTGAAAAGGGATATTTTAAGGGCAACAAATCTTTTTGTTAGAAAGGTAAATAAATGTAAAAGGAAAAGAAGGCTGCTATGGTTCTCAAAAGAAGGAGCTTAAAAGGTGAAGAGGGAGAACTTCATAAAATACAAAAGATCACAGAGATAGGAAGGCAGGCATCTATATTCAGAAAAACTTGGAAATCAATGGGGCTGTGGCTCTGATATCGCATGGAAGCCACTACCGCTGTTTAGTAAACATACCCTTTAGAGAAGCTAGCAAAGTAGTCAGGTAAAAAAAGGTACAAAAATAAGAAGAAATAGTCCGGTTAGTTTAACCTCTGTGGTTGTATATTTTTTAAAGCAAGGTTACTTTCTTTTTGCTGCTTTAGGGGAACTTTCCTTGAGCACAGTAGGTTGCTGAACTCCAGTAACCTCCTCAGGTTTAGAAACTGCTAACACCTAATCAGGAGTTAGTGGGCCTGTTTCCTGAATGCAGTTGAAGCCTGCATAAAAGGCTCCAGTGCCCTGCCTTTTTGAGGCTTTCCTAACCAGGGCTCCACAGATCAAACAAACAGTAAGGATTTGAGGGTTTGTTTGTTTGTTTTATTATATTACATTGCTAGCTCTCTGACTGGGAGCTCTTAAAAGGGTTTTTTGTATATTTTTTAAAGCAAGGTTACTTTCTTTTTGCTGCATTAGGGGAACTTTCCTTGAGCACAGTAGGTTGCTGAACTCCAGTAACCTCCTCAGGTTTAGAAACTGCTAACACCTAATCAGGTGTTAGTTTCCTCCCTACCCACCCCGACTCCCACCCACCCCTAGTGAGCAGTCTTGCTTTATAGGGCACCTTCCCCTTTAACAAATCACAGAGAATTGGACCAGCACATTTTGAATATAATTAAAGAGATTTAACTGCTTTTTCTCTGAAAGGACAGCTGCGAACCCGGCTGGTATTTGGTAGATCTCTCTCTTTTGCTTTAACAGATACCTATGCTCCACGAACAGAACAATGTCTGGGAAAAATCATATTGATAAAGCTGTTGCCCCATTACAGCTTTTGCCTCGGTCCAGACAGAGGTCCTAATGCCAGTTGAAGGACCGGTTCCATGTGCAGGGTGCCTGCATGCTGAAGCTCTGAGGAAACAAGTGGAGGAACTCAGAGAGGAGGTGGCGAGGCTGAGGAGCATTCAAGACAGTTAGAAGTACATTGATGAGATGCTTCTTGCAGCAACCAAGCTCTCCAGCACAGGAGAAGATGGGTGCCAACAGAATGTCGATGGTTGGACACAAGTCGCCAGGGCCTGCAAAATCACCAATCCAACTTCTCCAGCCCTTGAATTGAAGAACCATTATGCAGCCCTGGAAGTGGAGGAGGTGAAAGCATCCCTGGAAAGGGAAGAACCAGAGTTCAAGTACCCCAAAGTTGCAGAATCAGTGACCAGAAGGAAACGAAGGGTAGTGGTGGTTGGAGACTCTCTTCTGAGGGGTACTGAGGCATCCATCTGCCGACCAGACTTGATGTCCAGAGAGGTATGCTGTCTGCCTGGTGCCAAAATCCAAGATGTTACAGAGAGTTTGCCGAGACTCATCAAGCCCACTGACTATTACCCAATGTTGCTAATCCATGTTGAAACAAATGATACTGCCAGGTATACCTCGGAACGTATCAAAAGTGACTTCATGGCTCTGGGACAGAGGGTGAAGCAGTTAGGTGCACAGGTGGTGTTCTCTTCAATCCTCCCTGTTGAGGATAAAGGCCAAGGCAGAGAGGCTCGCATCCTGGAGATGAATGCATGGCTGCGTGGATGGTGTCATCGAGAGCGTTTTGGTTTCCTAGACCATGGGATGCTGTTCCAAGGGTTGCAGAGCAGAGATGGCATCCATCTGTCCAAGAAAGGTCAACGCACCTTCGGTAGTAGACTGGCTAATCTACTGAAGAGGGCTTTAAACTAGATTCGTTGGGGATGGGTGAAGAAAGCCCCCAGGTAAGTGAAAGCCCCCAGGTAGGTGATACATTAAATACCTTTATGGAAATGGGTAGCAGGGGTAACATATGGAAAGCAGTGTGTATAAATGCCCGTAGCATGGGAAATAAGATCCCTGAAGTTGAAGCTTTGGTGGGAGTGGCTGACTTGGATTTAGTGGCAGTTACAGAAACATGGTTCACAGAAAACCATGACTGGGATGTAACTATACCTGGCTATACTTTATTCAGAAAGGACAGGGTAGGAAGAAGGGGAGGAGGAGTGGCACTATATGTAAAAACTATTAAAGCTTTGGAATTACAGAGCTTAAAAGGGAGAGAGGAGGCATTGTGGGTTAAACTAGAAAGAGGGAAAGAGAAATCTATTTGCATTGGTGTGATATACAGACCTCCCTCACAAGAGGAAGAGGTGGACAGAGAGTTAATTGAAGACAAACGCAGCATTGCTAGGAAAGGGGAAGTGCTACTGATAGGAGATTTCAATATGCGAGATGTTGATTGGCACATTCCTGCTGCAGTATCATCTAGAAGTAAGGAGATCCTGGATTCTCTACAGGGAGAACTATTCAGGCAATTGGTAACAGACCCAACACGTGAAGGGGCCATACTGGACTTGGTGCTTACCAATAGTGAAAGTGTTTCTGATGTTGTAGTGGGAGATCATTTTGCATCCAGTGATCACCAGATGGTGTGGTTCAGTATTAGGACTAGGGCTGTTAGAATCCATTCCAAGGTGAGGATCTTAGACTTTAGGAAGACTAACTTTGCGAAGATGTGCCAATACCTCAGGGAGTCGTTAGTGTGATGGGAACAGCTGGGGGATGTAGAAAAACAGTGGGCAAAATTGAAAGGGGGTATTTTAAGGGCAACCAACCTTTTTGTTAAAATGGTAAATAAAGGCAAAAGGAACAGGAGACCACTATGGTTTTCGAAGGAAGTAGCTGAAAAATTGAAGAAAAAGAGGGAGGCCTTCATGAAATACAAGAGATCACAGAGAGAGGAAGACAGGCATCTGTATTTGGAAAAACTTAGAGAAGCTAGCAAAGTAGTCAAGAAGGCAAAGATTCAAAATGAGGAGGAAATAGCCAATGCAATAAAATGGGGGGATAAGACATTTTTCAGATATATTAGTGAGAAGAGGAAAGGCAAAAGTGGTATTGTCAGACTCAAGGGTGCAGGGGGGGAATATGTAGAAGATGATAAGGATAAAGCGGAATTGCTTAACAAATTTTTGTTCTGTGTTCACAAATGAAGAACCAGGAGCAGGACCTCAGAAAACACCCACAAATAAGAACAGAAGCGAGGGACATCTTGAACAATTTTCAGAAGACTGTGTTCGTGAGAAACTAGCTCAACTTAAAGTAGACAAAGCAATGGGACCGGATGGGATACACCCTAGAATACTGAGGGAACTTGGGGACGTTCTAGCAACTCCACTGACTGACCTTTCCAATGCCTCGTTGGAGTCGGAAGTGGTGCCAAAGGACTGGAGAGAGGCTCATGTGGTGTCTTTACACAAAAGCGGAAGGATGTGGTTGAAAACTACAGGCCGGTTAGTTTAACTTCGGTGGTGAGTAAATTATTGGAAACGCTGCTGAAAGAGAAAATAGTGAAGTTTCTGGAGTCCAGCAGATTACAGGATCCGAGGCAGCATGGATTCACCAGAGGCAGGTCTTGTCAGACAAATCTGATTGATTTCTTTGACTGGATGACCAGGGAGTTGGACCGAGGGAGAGCTCTAGATGTGGTGTATTTAGATTTCAGTAAAGCCTTTGACACTGTTCCTCACAGGCGACTTATAAACAAACTGAGCACTCTAGGGATGGACCCTAAAGTTACTGCTTGGGTTAGAAATTGGTTGGGTGGGAGGCGACAAAGAGTACAAGTAAATGGAGCTCACTCTGAGGAGAAGGATGTTACCAGTGGTGTGCCCCAGGGATCTGTCCTTGGTCCGATTCATTTTAACATCTTTGTTAGTGATATAGCGGAAGGGCTGTCGGGTAAGGTTTGCCTCTTTGCAGATGATACCAAAATCTGCAATAGAGTAGACACCCAGGAAGGTGTAGATAACATGAGGAGGGATCTAGCTAAGCTTGAAGAATGGTCTAGAATTTGGCAGCTGGGATTTAATGTTAAAAAATGTAAGGTCATGCATTTGGGCTGCAGCAATCCAAGGGAGAAATACAGTATAGGAGGTGAAGTACTTTTGTCCACTAAAGAAGAGCGGGACCTAGGCGTGGTTGTGTCTGATGATCTTAAAGTAGCTAAACAGGTAGAAAAGGCGATGACAAAAGCTAGAAGGATGCTTGGGTGCATACGGAGAGGAATGGCTAGCAGAAAAAAGGAGGCAATAATGCCTCTGTATAAGTCTTTTGTGTGACCTCATTTGGAGCATGGTGTGCAATTCTGGAGACCGCACCTTCAAAAGGATGTGAACAGGATGGAGTCGGTGCAGAGGATTGCTACTAAAATGATTAATGGGCTTCATTATAAAGCATATGAGGACAGACTTAAGGATCTTAATATGTACACCTTAGAGGAAAGGCGGGATAGAGGTGATATGATTGAGATGTTTAAATACCTCCGTGGCATAAATGTTCAGGTAGAGAGCCTCTTTCAATTGAAAGCAAGTTCTGCTATGAGGGGACATGGGATGAGGGTGAAGGGAGATAGATTCAGGAGTGATATGCGGAAATATTTCTTTACAGAAAGAGTAGTGGATCCATGGAATAGTCTCCCAGTGGAGGTGGTAGAGATGAGGACAGTAACTGAATTCAAAAAAGCATGGGACCAACACAGAGGATCTCTAAAGGTAAAAAGTGGACTGTTGTAGTTGTTGTTATGGAAGGACAGACTAGTTAGGCCATGTGGTCTTTTTCTGTCATCATGTTTCTATGTTTCTATGTTTCTATTGGAAAGGCTACTAAAAGAGAGAATAGTGAGGTTTCTGGAGTCCAATGGATTGCACGATCCAAGGCAGCATAGATTCACCAAGGCAGATCTTATCAGACAAATCTGATTGGTTTCTTTGACTAATTGACCAGGGAGTTGGACCAAGGGAGAGCCCTAGATGTTGTGTATTTAGATTTCAGTAAAGCCTTTGACATCATTCTGCACAGCAGACTTATGAACTAACTGAGTACCCTAAGGATGGACCTTAAAGTTACTGATTGAGTTAGAAATTGGAAGAGTGGAGGCGACGGGTAAATGGAGCTTATTCTGAGGGGAAGGAGGTTACCAGTGGTGTGCCACAGGGACCTGTCCTTGATCTGATTCTTTTAAGATCTTTGTTAATGATATTGCAGAAGGGTTGTCGGGTAAGGTTTGCTTGTTTGCAGATGATACCAAAATCTGCAATAGAGTAGGCACCCAGGAAAGAGTAGATAACATGAGGAGGGATCTAGCTAAGGTTGAAGAATGGTCTAAAATTTGGAAGCTGAGATTTAATGCTAAAAATGCAGGGTCATGCATTTAAGCTGCAAAAATCTGAAGGAGCAGTACAGTGTAGGGGATGAGGTAACTCTGTCCACGAAAGAAAAGCGGTACTTTTCATCTTTATTGAGACATTTGAAATACCACCCAGGTGATTGCATCAGAGCGGTGTACATTCCAGAAATAAAAAAAAGGCTGCAGAGAAGGACAAAGGGCATAATTGTGTCTGACAATCTTAAAGTAGCTAAACAGGTGGGAAAAGCAACTGCAAAAGCCAGAAGTATGCTTGTGTGTACAGGGAGAGGAATGGCCAGCAGATAAAAGGAGGTGATAATGCCTTTGTATAAGTCTCTGGTGTGACCTCATTTGGCGTACTGTATGCAATTCTAGAGACCGCACCTTCAAAAGGATATAAGCATGTTGGAGTCGGTGCAGAGGGTGGCTACTAAAATGGTTAGTGGTCTTCATTATGTAGCATATGAGGACAGACTTAAAGATCTTAATATGTATACTTTAGGAGAAAGATGGGATAGAGGCAATATGATAGAGACATTTAAATACCTCCCTGGCATAAATGCACAGGAGGGTCTCTTTCATTTGAAGGCAAGCTCTACTATGAGCGGACATATGATGAGAGTGAAAGGAGATTAGACTCAGGGGTAATATGCAGAAATATTTCTTTACGGAAAGAGTGGCAGATGGGTAGAATAGTCTCCCAGTGGAGGAGGTGGACAAAAGGATAGTATCTGAATTCAAAAAAGCATGGCAGAAACACAGAGGATCTATAAAGGTAAAAAGAGGACTATTGTAATTGATATGGAAGGGCAGACGAGATAGGCCATGTGGTCTTTTTCTGCCATCATGTTTCTATGTGCCGGAATCCCCCTCCCAATCTTCTTGGGGACTAGGAAGTACCGGGAGTAGAATCCTCATCTGACTTGAGCTGGGGACACCGGCTCGATGGCCAGCTCAGCCAACAGGGTGGCAATCTCACCCTGGAGAAGAATGTGTTGGTGCAGGTCCAGAGGGTACTCCTGGGAAGACGTGAGGCAGTAGCTGGGCAAAGTGCAGCAGGGACTTGCTCTAAACAATCTGCAGTACCCAGGCATCCATGGTGATGAGAGGCCACTGGTGCGAGAAGTGGACGAGCCGTCCCCCCACTGGAGGGGGCACCCCATCAGGAACCAGATATTTGGCTACACTCCTTAGGAACCAGTCAAATACCCGCACCCAGCTGCGGCTGAGGTGCAGGTTGGATCTTCTGAGGCTTGGCGCGCCTCTGTTGGTGCCGGGTCTGTGCCTTTGGTTGAGCACTGTGAGGGCTTTGGTAGTGCCAGCACTTCTGCTGGTAAAAATATTTCTTCCTTTGGTATTTCTTTCTTTCTTGAGGGTCAGCAATCTTGCATGAGAGCCTGGAGATGGTGACCTACTCCTTCTCAATCTAGCCTGCCCTATCCTCCATCAGCTTGCCAAAGAAGTTCTCCCACCTGCAGGGCACATTCGCCAGCTTCTTCTGGATCCAGGTCTGAGGGCAGCAGTGGGCATGCCCCAATGACCACTGCTGCCACCCAGCCAGCTGACTTGAAGGCATCGTAAGTGGCAGGAACCATGTTCTTCGAGCAGTCCACGCCATGGCCCACCAGAGCATGGAAGAAATCAAGATGCTGTGTTGGTATGAGGGAACTGAACTCTTTGAGGTCTCCCATGATGTCCTTCCATGTAAAGTTGATAGGAGAGTAGGCAGGCAATCAGCAGGAAGCCCTGAACGCACCTCCTCCTCAAGGCATCAAGAGTCCTGGCCTCCCGGCTCGGTGGCACCAAAAAGTGGGATTTTGAACCCTTGACCCACTTCATGGCAGATTCTACCACCAAGGCGTTGTGGGGTAGTTGACGCTTCTGAAAGCCTGGAGCCTTCTGAATTTGATATATGGAATTGAGTCACCGACTGATGTCTGGCACTGTTAGGGGGTTCTCCCACATCCTGAGTAGCAAACACTGTTGAATCTGGTAACGGGAACTGTGATGGCCTCCTTGGAAGCTGAGGAGTATTGGAGAATCTCCAACTCCTCTGTCCTTGGTTCATCTTCTGCCTCTAGTGAGAATGGAATGGCCTTCACCATGTCCCAGATGAAGTCCTGGAAGGACATGTCTTCCAAGGGTGACTTCTTTCTATCATATGGAGGAGACAGGTCTGAGGGCAAGCCCAGAGACTTCCACTCGAAGACCAGCGATTCCTCCTCCGTCTCCCATACCTCGGAGTTGGACTCTGAGTGGAAGTCAAAATAGCGCCGGGTCTCCTTCTGGTGCCACTGCTGCTTGGGTGGGGAAGGTGGGTGCCAATGGGACCAATGGTGCTCGTCATGAGGATGCCAGTATGATGTAGCATTGGAGCCCGAGATGCTGGACAGAAAGATAGCAGTTGGGACTGGCGTGGACTCCGACCACCGACCTGACATCCCTGCCTCAGCAGTGAGTGCATGGCTCTCCAGGATTGGTTGTATTTATTTTATTTATTTATTTAAGGGTATTTCTATACCGCCTTATCCTTCAATCAAGGCGGTGAGCACAGCAAACGATCATTAGAAGTGGTGTGTGTGTGTCGGTGAGAGTATGTACAGAGTGGGTGCGTGGGTGCGAATGTGTTGATTAGAGTGTGCTATTTACAGTGTGCGCTATGTACAGTATATACATGTGTTTTCTTGGTTTGGTTTTGGTTGAGGTGGGCTGTCATTGAGTCCAGTTTGGATCCGGTTTGTATGGCATGTGGTGAAGCGGCCAAAGGCAGTAGGGCCACCATGGCTCATGCAGCCAGGATAGACACCATGTGCACTTCGAGGACTCTAAGGCTCTCAACCAGCTCTGCCGTCTCTGAGGTTGTACAGGCCGGAACAAAAACTTCGGCCACAACCTCTAGCACCTATCTCGGGAACTCCATGAGGTAAGTGCATTGGGAGACTGCTGGTAGCTCTCCAGGGCCTCCCACCATAGCAAAATAGCAAGCAGCTCCCAGTCATCCCCCTCAACATTGTGTTGAGAGGACCTCCAGTGTCGATGTCCATAAACCTTGGCCTGGTTCTAGGCCACTCCCTTCGACATCAATAGAGTGGATGATGGTTCCTTCCATGGCTTCTATCAGCGGTCGATGGACCGCCTCTGATCCAGGGTACCTTGGCCCCCCAACTCCAAGTGAGCACAGGCACCGTGTGATCCCGATGCCTTGGCGGAGCCCCACGAGAGTGTCAACATCAATGCCGGGGTCACGTCCCAGCCCTTTAGACCCTTTCTGTTCACCTGCAAGCAGAGATTAAAAGAGGAGGGCTCATGGTCAGACCCGAGGCACTGAAGACACCAATTATGTCGGTCAGTGGCCGAGATGATGTGTGCATACCTAGTGTACTTCTTATATCTGCTGGCTGGTTTAGATCTGACCGGAAAGATGGCCACCACAAAATCAAATGGCTCAATGTTTCCAGCCAGCAAAACTGCATGGAAAAGATGAAAAAATCCTGAAGCATGAAAAAGTTGAAAAAAAGCACAAAAGCAGCAACAGCGGGAGCTGACGCACCTGACAACAGGTGGTAGGCACTAGAGAAGAGAGAAAAGAAAAGAAACCCATGATGGGGCAAGAAAAAAGTCAATCTTTCTCCAGCAACGACAGGAACACCGTGGGGAAAAAAGACTGGTTATAAGATGGCGCCATGACAGGTGGGACGGCAGGTGCAAATGCGCGATGGAGCCTCCCAAAATCTTCCTATAGAAGCTGAGGAGTGTTCACACACAGGGCTCCATCAGGGATGTCACCCATATGTGAGGACTTACTTCCTGCTTGTTCATGGAGAATAGTTAATTCTAGAAGTTAATGATCAAACTATATCGAAGGAGAAGAACTTTCTACAAGGAGGTCACTAGCAATGTTCTCTCTGCACAGCTCAAAGCTGCGTGGGAGTCCTCCATCTGCATTCTTGCCGGTGAATGGAGCTTCAATATTCTGGGGAAGCCTCTCTCATGACTGAACTTGTGATATTGAAGCACCACTACTCATCAGCAGGAGCACTGGTGGAGGAATCCTGCACAGTTTTGAGCTGTGTAGAAGGAAACTTGCTCAATTGGCTGTATTGAAGATAAAATCATGTGTGCACCACATGATGGTAAGCTCCAGATGAATTTTTATAAGTAAAACATTCCACAAAATATGACCCATGACTAAATGGACAGTATTGCAGGTCCAATGCTACAAAGAATGGCCTAAAGAGACTGGACTGGCTCAAAAAACGTTATTAAAAATTTCAGGTCTCTTCCTATATCCCCCTTCAAACCAGCATGATAACCTTGAAGTTTATCCTTCAAGCCACTGATAGCTGGTGCAGGTTTTCCAAAGCAGGAGAAATCCAATCTTGAAAATTACACCCCACCATACTGGGTCTCATGTACTAAATGCCTACTGTGCCTGAATCTAACTCACCTTGATCTTTTCCTGGAAAGATGTGAGCTAAGTACTACTAATAAATAAATACATAAAGTGTGAAGTGACTTTGCAAGAGTGTACTTTGCATGAAAAATAGTGCGACACACACACAGATATGCAACACCACCAGATTTAAGGATTTTGTTTTCTATTTTTCATGGGTGTTGCTGCCGTTTTTTGCACAAGCTGCAAAATGCATACTAAAGAATTAGAGACACATCTGAATTATATTACAACAACTCAGCTCAGTCTGCAAAACTGCCTTGAAGTCTTGGCGACAGGGAAAAAGTTTATTTCCTGTCCTCACCCACCCATCCCCCACCTCTGCCTTCCTTTGCCCATCTGTGGACAAAGGATCTAGCATCTGCTCTTTCAGTTGCTACCCTCCTCCTGATTGGTGGTCTACAGGAGGACACAGGCATACTTCCACCAGGAGGACATAGGCATACTTTTGCAATGACCTGTCTCTTCCTTCACACTTGCATAGTTGTTGGTCTCATCTGCTCTCCCTTTTCTCCTGGTTTCATACCTACATTTCCCAAGCATTATCAAGTGTTCAGAATGGGTTGTGAGCTCTCATTACCAGGGGCCTTCTGTTTTTTTGTGTGTCTTTACAGTGCTTCATAGCACATAACCCAGTAGTGCTTTCGAATCAGGGCTGACCCAAGGGTTTCTGCTGCTCTAGGCAGACACTTCATGCCGCCCCCTCAAAGATTACAGCGCTGCCTGGACCATTATGCTGCTCCCCCTCCTGGCATCCATCTTCTCACATGGGGGAGAGGGAGTGGCACAGTGCTGTGTCAGGCTTTAAAGCGCCCACCCTCCCTATTGGAGGTGGCAGGAGTGGCAGGAAGTTGCATCAAAGGGAGGCAGGAGCGGCAGGCTGTGAACGCGCTAGCATGGGCACTTTAAAACCTGATGCGGTGGAAGCATCGCCACGCCGCCCCCCCTCCACCAGGTGAGAAGACGGATGCCGAGAGGGAAAGCAGCATGGCGGGCCGGTCGACGATGAACTGCCACTTTGCTGGGAGGAGGGGGGCTGATGCCACCCACCAGGGCCTGCCACCCTAGTCGACCATCTAGTTCGCCTAGTGGACAGTCCGGCCCTGTTTGGAATTCAGAAAGCATGTAACTCATACTATGGTTTCTCATATATTTGACTGAGGTCCCTGGCAGACCCTCTTTAGTGTATTGTCCAGAGTTCCCACTGGCTGTCTTTGGCCTGCCTTCCTGCTGCTGTTTTAGCCAGTCAGCCAAGTTAAAAGAAACCTTCCAAGAGACCGGAAATGTGTTTAGAATAGGTTGAAAGTGCTAAGGAACAGGGACTGTCTATCTTTTATGTGTCTTTACAACACTTCACCTCCCTGAGTCGCTCCAGCATGTTTGATGGCACATATGCACCTATGACGAATATGAAGATGACAAATGGCAATTGGTGTAAAGCTATGGGCTCATGGAATCAGTTTGTGGCAAAACTAACAGAATATGCTGCTATTCATTGTGCTGTACCATTTGTAAAAAAATTAAGACACACCTCAATCAGGGAATGAGTGAGGGCTCTTGAGGAGGCTGCCAAAAGCCAGTCATGTGATATGGATAAATAGATGTCCCTGCTTGTGCAGATGAGCTGATACAACTATGAGGCATTTCATGAAAACTGTGATGGTGGATTAAGGCCAAAAGAGAGAGATTTGTATTGGTAATGTTTGGTGTGCTGACATAACTGTGGATATTTTCTGCAGGTGAGAGGAACTGGGATGTGAGCTCAAGTAGGGGAAATGCAGGAAAGTGGGTTAATTTTGAAATTTTGAATTTTTATTTGCAAAAGAACACATCGGGGGTTATTCTGAGACACAAATAGTGGGGATGGACGTCCCAATTCGTGCCAGTGGCAGCCCCCGACTAACTTCCCCGCCAGTTGTGGGGAGAAGTTAGTTGGGGGCAGGGAAGAGGCGGCCTGGGGACGGAGAGTGGGCAGGCAGTGGGCAGTCGCCAGCACCAGACATACAGGGCTGATTCTAAAGTCGGCCCTGTATGTCCAGGGCCGGCAAAATGGTCAGGGAAGTTATTCCACCTCCGACCGGGCATAGAAGGGGCTGGGAGGGGCAGAGTTAATGCCGCGCAGCCAGATCCTGGCCTTAGGAGGAAAGATCAGGATCGGACTGTAGGGAATTAACTTTTTAGCAGGTGGTCAGCATCGCAGCTTTTAAATGGAGCGGCTCCATTCAAAAGCCCTAGCTGGGCTGTGACTGTACGTGCGGGCTGGGACTGAATTGCAGTCCTGGCCTGCATGTACATGCCTGTTCGCAATTCTGATCCCACGGGGCTCGATGTGCCCTGCAGGATCAGAATCGCCATCTCCTTTCTATGTCTGGGTCAGCCCCGACGTACAAAGGAGAGGTGCATCGGGCTCAGAACCGGACCCACTGAGGTTCCTGAGGTTCGGAATAGGATAAAATCATCCTGTCTCCATGCCAGTAAAGGGGCGGGAATCAGGAAATCTCTAGAATCGAAACCTTGTTTCCATTCCTGAGGTAGAACCCATGTACCGTATATGGCATTTGTTTAAAGTAGGATTGTAATGTTCTCTTGAAGCAAAGGGGCATAGGTCTGAGATATAGCTGCAAGCGGGGTAGGGGTTTTTGGGACAAGGCAAAAGGAACCCGTGATGGTAGCCTGTTTCGAGAATGCTGAAAACTCAAGAAGTGGTTCTGATTCTCTCCCACTCCTGATGAAAGAACTGTACTCAACCACAAAGTTAGGAGCTGTTCTAACTTTATGCAGTTTAGCTATTCGATTAGCAGCTGAATATCACCTCTGACCAGAGAGCTGCCATGACTGTCCCCACTCTGCCCATAGACCACCCCAGATTTAACCAGGTGTCTTTCCCGGGGTCTGTGGGGATATTCAGCAGCACAAGTGTCAATTTCTGCTTCAATATACTGCTAAGAATCAATGGACGTGCATCGCTTTTTGCATGAATATCAGGATTGCCTAGTTTTAGTCAGTTAGCCGGTCCTGCTAACAATCGAAACCCTTTTGAATATCGACCCCTGTATCACTTCTTTTATTTTCAGCAATTTTTTTCTTTATATGCGATGAGTAGGTTGTGCACTCTTGTAAATTGGTGCACTTTCACTTTAACTGACCCATTTTGCTTGTTATCACAACTACCTTTAAGCACGAAATCCCTATAGATTGCGACAAACTTTAAAAGAAAGCTCTATGTGGCATGGGGATCTATTGCTTTGCATGCCTGCTGAATATGTGATGGTGGAAAGCACCAGTACATAATAAACCTCAAACAAAGTTTATTTTAAGACACTGGAATTTTCTCTTGATTGCTGCTCAGCTGTACTAAATTGTTAACATTGCACTTCTGCCTGAGAATTATAAATCCTGTAGGAATGTATTTATAGAATACTAGTCTCGCTCATTAAAAAAACTCTCACTATATGCTATATCCTAAAGAAAAAAAAACCAAGCACAATAATTACAGCTCTAAGAAAGATCATTTCACTTAGTTTCTGTTCTGATATTTATCACGTGTTCATTTCAGTTCTTCTTTGTCTCCATAAACGCCTCGTAGGAGGGGATGGGGTTTAATCTCATAACAGGACATATTAGAAAAAAGGTTCCTATTGTATGTCTATTTTATAATAACATACACAGCTAAGTTGCTTTTATAAAATAGGACTCTAGATTCATCCCAGTTGTGCACAAACGGTCTTGCATAGTTACCCTGCTCCAGTGCAGATGTCAATTTGTGCTTCAATCTGACAGTAATGAATGGGAGTAATTTTGATTAGTTCTGCCACTGCCGAATTGAAAAGGTAGGACTGTGGCTTGGGACTAATCACCTTTCTTTTCATTTGTATTTGATGTGGGCCCAGGTATGGTGGAGCTACTCTGGGAGGTGGAGAATGGGGGGTGGGGGGCGGCGAGAGTAGAGGACAAACCAGATGCATGAGGCACTTCAGACATCACATTGAAACTCTTTGACAAGCAACCAAACAAGCCTATACTTGTCTGATTTATCCAACTCCATGTGCTGTCTCTCCCATCTGAGCTGGAAGAGACAGCACATGATTAGAGCAAGGCAGGACACCATTTTCTCTGAGGCTTTCAAAGAAAGAAGAGATCTCATGCTTGCTAGGGTGTTTCAGCAAAAAATTGCCTTTCGTGAAGTGAAGGTGGTAGAAAAGAGAAAAAGTCATTCAAAGTGCTCTCATCTCTATGAGTGCTCTCTGCTTTATGATTGGCACAGATCTATGTTAGAAGCTGGCAAAAATATGACCAACATTTGCTGGGTTGCTGACTGTTGCAGGGCAAAACTCAGTGATTATTCACTGGTGGGCACAGAAGTCACAGGGACTTAGGGCTTATTGTTGGTGACTGCCACAGATCTGTGTGAGAAGCAGACAAAACTGTGGATTCAAACTTTTGCAGGGTTGCTTGCTGGTAAAGTATAGAGCAACATCTTTGAATGCCTGTCAGTAGTCTGAAGGACTTAGAGCGACATATACTGTATGGCACAGAGCTGAATGACAAGCAGAGAGAAGACAGCCACTCTCTGGATCCACCAAAAGGAAACATCTAGTACTACCACTACCAGATTACACAGCATAATAAAACAGAAGAAAGGCGGTCCCTGTTCTAAGATTTTACAATCTAGTGTTATCACATGATAAAGGGGACCCGAGAAATCCACTGCTTGCCCCAGTACAAGCAATATGGAACCTGTGTCCTTTGGGGAAACTGCTAGATACTTGTGACCTAGATTGGCCACTGTTGGAAACAGGATACTGGGCTTGATGGACCTTGGTCTGACCCAGTATGGCATATCTATGTTCTTATGTATACAAAAATAAGGAAAAATTCAGGAGAAAAATGAAAATTGACTAAATTTTTCTTTTGGGGCAATTTCTCCAAATGGGTTCGTTTTGCATATATCATGACAGTCATGAACCTCACTTCTAAGACAGGGTATGTGGATATGATCTCATTCTCTCAAATTTACTGCTAATGCCTGGCATAGTACTTGCATCATGCCAAAGAGGACCTCCTTCTGCAATTCATAAGATGTAACATGCATGGGTATGATCAGGAGCCATTGGTGATGAAAGAAGATGTTGAAGCAGCATCGAAAGCCTTGAAGTATTACAGCATTCAGATGCAGCTGTTACCATACTTAGAAAGCTCTGCCAGAAAGTATGGAAGACAAACTAATGGTCAACTGACAGGAAAAGATCTGTGTTTATGCCAATATTGAACAAAGGTGATCCAACTGACTGTGGAAATAACACACAATCACTCTCATCCCACATATCAGCAAGATTCTACTTAAGGAGGATTAGAAAATGAAATCCAGGATCCAAGATGGCGATGGAATAGGACGCCGAGAGTGTGGGGCTGACGCTGGCTCCTGAACTTTTGTTCTAATGGGGAGGAAAAGGAAACAGCATGCCCAGAAGCCCTCTGGGTCGTCTTCTCCGGCAGATCAGCTTGTTCAGATGTCTATTGACGGTTTCTGTACCCCCTCTGGCAGCGTGGCTTCGAGAGATTCGCCGCTGGTGCAGGCAGATCTGAGCGTGGAAGGGGTTTCTTTGAGCCCTGTACAGGGGTCTCCAGCACAACCTGGATGCCTCTTTGTGAGGCGGCAGTCTAGCGATGTCGCTCCAGTGTGCAAGGCGGCTTTGATTGCTGAGGGCTCCTTCGCGAAGGATCGGTCAACTGTCGGTGCTGAAGGAGGTCGAGTTGGAGCGTCTCCCTCCGGCAGCTCCGCTGGGGTAGAGCTTGGTGGTAATAGCTCCCCCAGTATTTTGGCATCTCGGCTTCCTGGGAGTGTGGTAAAACTGGAGCAAGTTACATTAGATAGCTTGTGGGAAGCTATCTCTACCCTTCAGCAGTCCCTTCTACCCTTTGTGGGTGTAGTTTCTCAGGAACTTTCTGTGGTTAAAGCTCAGTGTTCCTCTACGAACGCAGAGGTGGTAATTCAGGCTTCAAGAATTTCTCAAGTGGAAGCTAAGGTGGAGGAACTGCAGACCCTTGGTGCTGTTAACTCAAAGGACCGGTTGATCCAGGCAAGAAAAATAGAATTTCTCGATAACCAACTAAGGAGGAATAATTTGAGATTCCTGAATTTCCTGAGATCGCCTTCGATTGCACCTCTGGACTTGGTCCGTAAGTACTTTGTGGATGTCTTTCAAATGCCCGTCGGGTCGTTACCACCAGTGGTAAGGACTCAATATGTGTCTGTTTCTTCTGTGGATTCGGTTGGGCAGCAGCGCTCTGCTGCGGGAACGGATTCTCCTCAAATGGACTTGTCTGAATTTCTTGAGATCTCTCTAGAGGTGGTGACTAGTCGGGCTACTTTGGTGGTTAATTTTGCCTTTGAATCAGATAGGAATACTGTACTTTAATTATATTTCTCAAAAATATCTGTATCTCAATTTATGGGTTCAAAAATACATATTTTTCCTGACCTTGCTAGAGACACCCAGAAAAGAAGGAGAGATTTTTTGGCTTTACACCAGAGAACTCTCTCTGGGAGCTCAATTTAAGTTAAGATATCCATGTAAATGTGTGATTATTTATCGTGCTAAACAATATTTGCTTTTTGAGTCCCAGCAATTGTTGCAATTTATACAAAGTAGGGAAAAGGGAGGGGTAGAGGGGAGTCCCATATCGGCTGCCATATTATGATATCTTTGCTCCTGTGATTATTTTGTTTTGTACCTTAGGTTCTCCTAAGTATGATTTCTTTTCTTGGATCTTATTGTGGGTTATATTGTGGTCTATTTTACTTTGGTGGGTTTTTTCTTTATTTTTTTTCTATTGAGAGATGATTGTCTCTCTCTATGTTATTTGAATTTCGTTTTGGAATAGTATTTCTGGAATTGTTTTGAATTATTATAAAATATAAAAACAAAAAAAAAAGATTCTACTCAAGATTATTCATCAGAGTCTACAACAATATTTGGAAAGAGAACTTCCTGAAGTGCAAGCAGGGTTCAGGAAAGAGCGAGGAACAAGAGTCATCATCAGGGATGTGAGATGAATCCTTGAAAAAACAAAAGGATACCAAAAGAATATCTATATGTGTTTTATCGAGTATAGCAAAGCTTTTGATGGTGTAAACCATAAAAAAATCTCTTAGCTACATTAAGAAGCATGGGTATACCAGAACACCTGATCGTTCTCTTGCACAAACTTTACATTGATCAAGAAGCAGCAGTTTGAATGGAACAAGGAGAAACAGAATAGTTTAAAATCTGCAAAGTTGTATGACAAGGTTACATACTTTCCCTCTACCTGTTTAATTTATATGCAGAATAAAATCATCAGAGAAGCAGGACTGTATGAAGACAACAGAGGTGTGAAGATTCGTGGAAGACTCAACAACCTTCAATATGCTGATGATACCACATTACTTGCTGAAAGTAAAAACAATCTGAAACATTTGCTTGTCAAGATCAAGGAACATAGTCTTAAAATGGACCTGTACCTTAGCGTAAAGAAGACAAAGATCCTGACAACTGGAAAAATCAATAAGTTCATCATTGATGGAGAAGAAATTGAAATAGTTGACAATTTTAACCTCCTTGGATCAACAATCAATAAAGAAACAAGCACTCAAGAAATCAGATGATGCATTGATCTTGCTATGAAGGACATAGACAAGTTTACCAAAAGCAAAGATGTCTCCATCCACACAAAGATTTGCAATAACATCATATGGATGTGAAAGTTGAACAGTGAAAAAGATAGACAAGAAGAAAATCGATGCTTTTGAATTATGGTGCTGGCAAAAAATACTGCGTATACCATGGATTGCCCTAAGAACAAATCAGTCAGTACTAGAGGAGATGAAACCTAAACTTTCTTTAAAAGCTCAGATGGCAAGACTTCAATTTATGTACTTTGGACACATCATGTGAAGAGAGAGATTGTTAGAGAAAGACATAAGAACATAAGAACATAAGAAATGCCATACTGGGTCAGACCGAGGTCCATCAAGCCCAGTATCCTGTTTCCAACAGTGGCCAATCTAGGTCATATGTACCTAGCAGTTTCCCCAAAAGACACAGGTTCTGCAGTGCTTGTACTAGGCCAAGCATTGATATCCTGGGTCCCTTTTTAATAGTGGTTTATGGACCTTTCCTCCAGGAACTTGTCCAAACCTTTTTTAAACCCAGCTATACTAACAGCCCTTACTACATCCTCCGGTAACAGATTCCAGAGTTTGATTACACGTTGAGAGAAGAAATATTTTCTCCTATTTGTCTTAAATAGTTTACCCTGTAGCTTCATTACATGCCCCCTAGTCCTTCTATATTCTGATAGCGTAAACAATTTATCCACGTTTATCCGTTCCACTCCATTCATTAATTTATACACCTCTATCATATCTCCCCTCAGCCGCCTCTTTTCTAGGTTAAAGAGCCCTAACCTTTTTAGCCTCTCTTCATAGGAGTAGCCTTCCATCCCCTTCACCAATTTGGTGGCTCTTCTCTGTACTTTTTCTAATAACTCTATGTCCTTTTTAAGATACGGTGACCAGAATTGCACACAATATTCAAGGTGCGGTCGTACCATGGAGCGATACAGAGGCATTATAATATCCTTTGTTTTATTCTCCATCCCTTTCCTTATGATACCTAGCATTCTATTTGCTTTCTTGGCCGCCGCTGCACACTGGGCGGAGGGTTTTAACATGTTATCCACGATGACTCCTAAATCTTTTTCCTGGGTGGTGGTTTCTAATGTGGAGCCTTGCATCTTGTAACTATAGTGTGGGTTGTTCTTTCCTAGGTGCATAACTTTGCACTTGTCCACATTAAATTTCATCTGCCATTTGGATGCCCAGTCTTCCAATTTATCCAGATCCTCCTGCAGTTTTCCACAATCCTCTTGGGTTTTAACAACTTTAAACAGTTTTGTGTCATCTGCAAATTTGATTACCTCACTAGTTATTCCCTTTTCCAGGTCATTTATGAATATGTCAAAAAGTAGCGGACCCAGTACAGATCCCTGGGGTACTCCACTATTCACCTTTTTCCATTGGGAATATTGGCCATTTAGCCCTACCCTCTGCTTTCTATCTTTTAACCAGTTCCCGATCCACAATAGTACACTGCCTCCTATCCCATGACTTTTTAGCTTCGCCAAAAGTCTCTGATGGGGACCTTGTCAAAAGCTTTCTGAAAGTCCAGATACACTATATCAACCGACTCACCTTTGTCTACCTGTTTATGCACACCTTCAAAAAAACAGATCAGATTAGTAAGACAAGATCTTCCTTGTCTAAAGCCATGTTGGCTGTCTCCCATTAGGCCATGACTATCTACATGCTGTGTAATTTTGTTCTTTATGATGGCTTCTACCATTTTCCCTGGTACTGACGTCAGGCTCACCGGTCTGTAATTTCCCGGGTCACCCCTGGAACCCTTTTTAAAAATTGGTGTTACGTTGGCGACCCTCCAATCTTCAGGTATTACAGATGATTTTAATGAAAGTTCACAGATTACCAATAACAGGTCTGCAATCTCATATTTCAGTTCTTTCAACACTCTGGGATGTATACCATCCGGTCCAGGTGATTTGCTACTATTCAGTTTATCAAATAGTTGTAATATATCTTCCCGGTGTAGCGATATTTCTCTCAATTCCTCTGCAGTATCACCTTTAAATACCACTTCAGTCTTGGGTAACACCCCTACATCTTCCTCAGTAAAGACCGAAGCAAAGAATTCATTCAGTCTCTCTGCTATAGCCTTGTCTCCTCTTATTGCACCTTTTACCCCTCTATCATCTAATGGTCCAATTGACTCTCTCACAGGCCTTTTGCTACGAATGTACTTGAAAAAGTCTTTATTTCGTGTTTTTGCTTCCGTAGCAAGTTTCTTCTCAAATTCCCGCTTTGCCTGCCTTATCAATGCTTTGCATTTAACTTGCCAGTGCTTGTGCTGTTTCCAGTTTTCATCATTTGGCTCTTTTTTCCATTTTCTGAAGGTTGCTCTTTTGGCAGCAACAGCCTCTCTGACCTCACCTTTAAACCATGCTGGCAGTTTTTTGGACTTTCTTCCACTTTTCTTAATGCGTGGAATACAGCTGGTCTGGGCTTCGAGGATAGTATTTTTAAATAACACCCAAGCTTGCTGTAAGTCTTTAACCTTTGGAACCGCTCCTTTTAGTTTTTTTCCGAACTATATTCCTCATTCTATCATAGTCTCCCTTTTGAAAGTTAAAAGGTAGTACTGTGGATTCCTTTACTATCTGTCCTCCACTGATTAAATCAAACATGATCATACTATGATCACTATTGCCAAGTGGTCCCAACACCCTTATTTCTTGCACCAGATCTGGCGTTCCACTAAGGACTAGGTCCAGTATGGCTTCCCCTCTGGTCGGTTCATGAACCAGCTGCAGGGTAGAAGGTCAATGCAAAAGAGGAAGGCCGGCAATGAGATGGATCAATAACAGCAGCTATGGGTGCCACTCGATCAGTAATAACAGAAAACCAAACACGGTTTAGGACAACTATCCAGAAGGTTGCCATGAGTCGACACTGACTCGACGGCACTTAACAACTTGGAAATTCTTTTTAATCAAGCTGGTGGCACCCAATACGATGGGAACTTGGTGTCTTTCTGCCACATTTTCTTGGTCTCTGACTGTATTTCTTGATACTTGAAAATCTTCTCCCTCACAATCAGGGGCGGCCCAAGGGGGGTGCGGGGCCATGTGCGGAGACTCAGTGCGGGGCCTCATTTGCATAAGTGGCCTTATTTGCATAAATATTTGCATAATGTTACCATACACTAACTTTTAGTAAACATGTCTCTTAATGAGTGTATGGATAAAGAAAGACTAAAAGATTTCTACATTACTATAATCCAGTGCCAACCGCCAGGCACATTAGGAACTACTACAAACGCTGCCCATTTAGAACCCATAGCAAACCCGCTGTATCCTGACAGCATTACCAGGACTCACAAAGCACCAGACCCTACCTATCAAAAGGAAACACTGCAAATATTAAACCAGTACATTTCAGAGAATACTGGGGAAAGAGAACAAGTGGCAATGTCAAATAGGAATTACATAAACAGAATACCTCAGCTCAGTTACACATGCAGAACATAGACCATCACCAAACAAGGAATCGCAATTTAGAAACAGGAAGGCAATAATTAAACTGGGAACCCCAAAAGCCAAACTTGGAATGTACAACAACACTGTAGAAATAAAACTATAAATCAATTTCCTCTTGTACCAAACAAAGCGAAGACGTTAATGATGCACATTTCCCAGAGCTTTCATATTCCAGTTAATAAATTCAAAATAAAGAGATATATTTCTACCTTTTGTGCATTTTTTTTCAGTTGCAATTGCTCCAGCCACTTTCTTCTGGTTTCTTCATGTTTTCTGCTAACTCTCCATCGTCTGCTGTCCATTTGTCCTTTCTTCTCTCTTCTAGTTTTCTTTCCATCCTCTCTCTCTCTACATCTGCTTTAACATACTAATCTTTATCCTTTTGCTCTTTCCTCATTCTTATTTCATCCACACAAATTTTACCCCTCCATCCTCAATCCCCACTTACTCTCCCAATACCCGGCCAATTGTAGATTTTTCATCCCTCCCACACAAAATATTTTTCCCCTCTCCATTTTACTCTCCCAGCCCCATCCCATTCTAATCCTCCCCCAACATCAGCTCCCTTCTAGTTCCAGTCTCACCCAGCATCCATTCCCTTCCCTGCATCAGCCCATTTCCAGTCCTAGCCCCCCATCAACCCATTTCCAGTCCTAGCTCCCCCATCCATTTTCAGTCTGAGTCCCTTCATCAGCTCATTTCCAATCCTAGCCCCCCATCAGCCCATTTCTAGTCATTTCCTAGCCCCACCATCAGCCCATGTCAAATCCTAGCTCCCCTCCACTCAGCCCAATTCCAGTCCAAGCCCCCCCATGAGCCTACTTCCAGTTCTAGCCCCTCCATGAGTCCATTTCAATTCAAGCCCCCACCACAGCCCATTTCCAATCTTAGCTCCCCCCAACAGCCCATTTCCAGTCCTATCCTAGCTGCTCCATCAGCCCATTTTCAGTTCTAGCTCCCTTCCCTCACAGCCCATTTCCATTCCAAGCTCCCTCCCCATCAGCTATTTGCAGTTCAAGCCTCCCCGTCCACTCAGTCCATTTCCAGTCATAGCAATCCCCCAACCCATTACCAGTCCTAGCCCCCCATCAACCCATTTTCAGTTTAAGCCCCACCTATAACCCATTACCAGTCCTAACCCCCCATCAGCCCACTTCCAGTCTTAACCCCATCAGCCCATTTCCAGTCAGCCCCCCATAGCCCATTGCCAGTCCTAACCCCCCCATCAGCCCACAGCCCATTACTAGTCCTAACCACATCAGCCCACCTCAAGTCCTAACCCCTCCCCATCAGCCCTTTTCCTGTCCTAGCGCCCCCATAGCCCATTAGCAGTCCTAACCCCCCCCATAGCCCATTAGCAATCCTAACCCCCATCACCCTATTTCCAGACAGCCCCCATCAGCCCACAGCCCATTACCAGTCTTAACCCCCCCCCAGCCCATTTCCAGTCCTAACCCCCCATCACCCCATTTCCAGTCAGCCTCCATCAACCCCCAGCCCATTACCAGTCTTAACCCCCCCAGCCCATTTCCAGTCCTAACCCCCCATCACCCCATTTCCAGACAGCCTCCATCAGCCCCCAGCCCTTTACCAGTCTTCACCCCCACAGACCATTTCCAGTCATAAACCCCCGCCAGCCCATTTCCAGTCAGCCTCCATCAGCCCCAGCCCATTAGCAGTATTAACCCCCCCAGCCCATTTCCAGTCCTAACCCCCCCAGCCCATTTCCAGTCCTAACCCCCACTCTCCCCATTTCCAGTAAGCCTCAATCAGCCCCAGCCCATTAGCAGTCTTAACCCCCCCAGCCCATTTCCAGTCAGCCTCCATCAGCCCCAGCCCATTAGCAGTCTTAACCCCCCCTAGCCCATTTCCAGTCCTAACCCCCCCTCCAGCCCATTTCCAGTCCTAACCCCCCCTTGCACATTTCCAGTCCTAACCCCCCCCCCTTGCACATTTCCAGTCCTAACCCCCCATCACCCCATTTCCAGACAGCCTCCATCAGCCCACCCCCCTTCCCTTCCCTTCCCTTCCGGCAAATTAAAAAAAAAACAAAAAAAAACCTGGCTCTAGCTGCTGCCGCTGCCGCGTCCGTCGCAGCAGCGGCAGAATGGCGTGTCCCGCGGGGCCCCCTCTCCTCGTCGAGCCCTCTGCAAGGGCTTTCAGATTCGCGAAGGGAGAGTGCTCCCTCGCGTCTCTGTAAAGCCCGCAGGGGCTAATGGGAAATTTCCCATCAGCCCCTCGCGTCTAAAGGGGCAGATGGGAAATTTCCCATTAGCCCCTGCGGGCTTTACAGAGACGCGAGGGAGCACTCTCCCTTCGCGAATCTGAAAGCCCTTGCAGAGGGCTCGACGAGGAGAAGGGGCCCCGCGGGACACGCCATTCTGCCGCTGCTGCGACGGACGCGGCAGCAGCCAGAGACAGGTTTTTTTTTAAAATGTAAGTAAAAAAAAAAGCAGAATGTTCTTTGCGCGGGGCCCCCTGAAACGCGGGGCCCTGTGCAAAAAACATTCTTGCTCAATGGACGGGCCAGCCCTGCTCACAATGCATACTTGCTTGGGACTGACACCTCTATAAGCAATGCTGTTCTGGTGTTCTTCTCCTTTACCACTATGTTTGCTTCCTTGCATCCAGCTTTTTAGTGGTTGGAATAGGAGTATCCCAGTGGATCATAACCTCTTCATTCTCTGTAATTCTCTTAGGGTCATGATTCCAGTGCTTTTCAGACACAATGATGCTGTAGTGCTTACAGATGGATGAGGCATGCTACTTCATTATCTCTTTCTGTATAGAACTTTTCTGCCATAGAACTTCACAACCAGCTACGTGGTGAGCCACTGTTTCCAGCTCCTTCTTTATAATCAACATATGTCTGTTTTGCCAGTTTTTTCAATGTTTGCTATAAAACATATTGTCTATAGTCCACTGTTCTGGGCTGCACCTATCAATCTCTCATCCTTCGGTTTCAGTTCACCTCTCCTTAACCATCCGTGTGTCTGTTCTGAATAGACAAAGGGTTCCTGGAGTAACACTTTTATTTCTCACTGCATTTGTGCATTTGCCACTTGTTTTTTCTCATTTGCTGATCTACTTCATTGAAGTTTTTTCTCTTGTTCTGTAAACTTCATTATTTCCTTCCCTGCGGATTCTCATTCATTCCTTCTAGTAGTTAGAACACTTGTCCAAGTTTGATGATGGAGACAGATTCTGCATGTTTACTTTCATATTGCAGCTCCTTTTGCATATTTGGATCCAATGATGCTGTTAGGTTGTAATCAATCTTTATGAGGTTTAGCCCTCCTTCAACTCTAGGAATGTACAGTCTTGGCATACAATGATTCTTGTAAATTACCTCATGGGCATGGAGTAGTTTTCTTGTTTGCAGATCCGGTTTCTAAAGATCTTTAAGAGGCCAATCTACAATTCCAATGCTGTATGAGAGTACAGGAATTGCCAGCTTATTCCATGATGTTAAAGCAGTTTTCAATAATGATTTTAATCTCTTATAGTATTCTTTACAGATCTTTTCTCTATTCCTGTGCACATCCCTAAGTGACATATCTGGGGCCAGAAACAGCACAAGTGTGAAAGAGGAGATTAGATTTTCTTTTTTCATTGGCATCAACATTTTGGAGCCAGGACAGGCAGTAGTACAAGCTGAGTCATCAACACCAACTACAATGCTTGTTTTAACCCTTTCCTCCTGTGAATATGCTACTGGAAACACATCCTCTTATGAAGGGATACTGCACTGCCCAGAGGACAGTTTCTGGCTACAGGATCACTTTCTGCTATACCAAGGTGATGCTTTCCTTTCAGGTGACTTTTCTCCATGGTATCACTGGAGGTGGGAGTTTTCTATTATATCTCTGAAGGTTTCGGTTTATGGTTTATTAAAATTTGTTATACCATCCTTCATGCCAGCAGAGTGGTGTACAATAAACAAATTAAAAACAGATCAAGGAAATGAAAGGAACATCAATAAAATGATAGGAAAGCTAAGGAAGAAGGCGTGAAGGGCGAGAGGGGGTAAATCAGGGTAAGGGAGCAGAAACCTAGGAGGCCTGTGGGAGAAGATTGAAGGTCAGTTGAAACAAGTGATTTTTCAGGGAGGACTTAAATTTGGGGTTTAAGGGCTCGAGATAAAGGTCAAGGGGAGAGAATTCCGGAGACTGGAGCCTAGGAAATAGAATGCAGAGTGCCGTATGGATTTGAAACAAACCTGTGACAAGAATCTATTCCCAAGGTCTCCTCTATATACCTCTATGATTATCTCAGCTCCTCCAAGTCTGCTTTTCTAGCCCACAGAGATCAGGCTGAGAGCTATGAGCTCTTTGCACCTAGTGCATACATTTGAATTAGCATTTTAGAAGGGACATCCCAGGCAAAATGTGCAGAGAAATGACAGGGATGTCTATGTTTCCACCTGATTTTAATAACAAACATCCATGTGGTCCATGCCAATGACCACATAGACGTCCCCCTTAGGAAAGTATGGGGCAGGGACATCCATCTCATGCAAGTTAGCATCAAGGGGACATCCTGTGGCATTGCAAAGCAACATATAAACCCTCATTACCTGTCAGTGCTCATTATCGACATGAAAAATATTGAGGGCAGGAATGTACTTCCTTCTCCATACCCCTCCGATGTCTACCAAAATGTGTTTGGACACAGCTCAGGATTGTCCAGGACATTTCTGAAATCAAGTGAAGATGTCCAACTTCTTGGAAACACCCCAGACATGCTTACACTGTGCCCCCATTCAGACTTGCATGTCCTCTCCTCAGGGATGTCCACAATGCCGGATTCTAAAATGGCTCTTGTAACAGCTCCATGCTTTGGAGTCTCCGTGCTCCTTTTCAGACACAAATACGCACAAATAGGGCTTCTAAAATGCCACCCTTGACCTCTCACTAAACATCCATGTGGTGGTTGTTAAGTGCCGTCGAGTCGGAGTCGACTCATGGCGACCCTCTGGATAGCTATCTTAAATTGTGTTCGGTCTTCAGTCAGGCATTGTTGACAGACTGGTACCCGTAGCTGCTTTTATTGTATCGATACATCTCATTGCTGGCCTTCCTCTTTTGCATTGACCTTCTATTTTGCCAAGCATGATGTCTTTCTCTAATGATCTCTCTCTTCGCATGATGTGTCCAAAGTATGAAAGTCGAAGTCTTGTCATCTGAGCTTCTAAAGAAAGCTTAGGTTTGATCTCCTCTAGTACTGACTGGTTTGTTCTTCGGGCAGTCCATGGTATACACAGTATTCGCCGCCAGCACCATAATTCAAGTGGAGGAGTGGCCTAGGGGTTGGGGAAAGGTACTTCAGGCTGGAAGGTCAGGGGTTCAAATCCCACTAGAGGACAGCAACCTTGGGCCGGAAGGACTGGGGTTTCTAGTCCCACAGGTGCTCCTTGTGGTCTTGGGCAAGCCACTTAACCCTCCATAGCCCATGTTTCCTGTAAAATAGTTATCTCCAAGTTATAATGCCCTGTTCAATGTAATTTCAGTTTGTTCAATGTAAACTGCACTGATGCAGACTAGCGCAGTATATAAGAGAATGTAAATAAAATAAATAAATAAAAATAAATTCAAAGGCATCAATTTTTTTCCTGTCTGTCTTTTTCACTGTCCAGCTTTCACATCCATATGATGTTATTGAAAATACCATGGCTTGAACAAGTCGAATCTTTGTATGGAGAGAGACATCTCTGCTCTTGAGAATCTTATCTAGGTCTTTCATAGCCATTCTGCCAAGAGCAATGCGTCATTTGATTTCTTGACTGCTTGTTGCTTCTTTATTGATAGTTGTTAAAGTTGTTCACAATTTCAATTTCTTCTCCTTCAACGATGAACCTGTTGATTATGCCAGTTGTCATGATCTTTGTCTTCTTTACATTAAGGTGCAGGCCCATTTTGAGACTATGTTCTTTGATTGTGAGAAGCAAATATTTCAGATCATCTTCACTTTCAGCCAGTAATGTAGTATCATCAGCATAGCGAAGGTTGTTGATGAGTCTTCCATCAATCTTCACACCTCTGTTGTCTTCATACAATCCTGCTTCTCTGATGATTTGTTCTGCATATAAATTAAACAGGTAGGGGGAAAGTATGCAGCCTGTCAGACGGCTGCCTAGGGTGAGAACTTACACAATCTTGACGATGCATATATTCATATGATTCTTGCAAGGTATTGTGGGTATTGTAGTTCATTCATTCCCAAACACAGCTGATGACAATAATTTGAGTTGTGAAACCAAGTGGTAAGATCAATAAAATACTTCTTTTATTGATGGGGTTTAACTCACCCAGCACATGTATGCTTGATAGCACTATAAATGAGGTTACTTGCTTGCAGTGTTTAAATGGATAACAAAAAGTCACAAAGTAAACCAGAAAACAACCTTCAGCTTGTCAGGCAATTAGCTAATGTGTTCTTAGCAAATAATTACCAAATACAAAGGCACAACGAAACTATTAACTTTGCTGGTTAGGTTAACTTCTGCTTATTTTCCACGCAGATCTCAGCAGTGATTCTCCCTTGCTCACACACACAATCAGGTGCAGCTTTAATTACTATCAATTGACCAGCTGTAAGCCTTTAGCTGGCTGGCTGCTACTGTGTGAACCCAAATCCTGCTTTAAGAGCTGTTTGCAGTGGAAATAAAGAACAAAGTTAGGTTTCTTTGTGATGGCTGATATGTTTGCTCATAGAAAACTAGCAATAGCATTTAGATAAAGAACAGTCCATGTAAATAGTTTCATCTGCTGTATTTCCCCCTGCATCAACAATCATAGGGTCAATATCATACATTGGCACAGATGAGTCTTTCATTAAGGCACTATCATGAGAATGCTTATTCCCTTGCTGCCATTCTCTATTATAGATAGGGTCTGGATCAGTGTTCATACCTGAGCCTCTCCTGCTATCATTATTCCTCTCTGTATAGCCTGGCCAATATGTAATCCAATTCTGATGTCCAGCCTTCCAATCTTGATCCCTGGACGCTGGATCTTCTCTCACATACCTTCTGGCCTTGGTCTGAAAGTCCCTTCCACATGCAGTCTTCTCTCTTCCAGGTAGCCACTGGTGATTCCCATCTCTGCCACTCCATTCCTCTGGCTGAATCCAGTCCAATGGACTCTGCTGGCTTTTGGAATACCTCCCAGTATGAGTACTGCCTTGGAATCTCCCAGACCTTCCAATGGCCTTTCTTCTCTTCCTTCCAGAGAGTTTCCTTCTCTCTCTATCTGCTTGGCTTGGCTTCTGTTTCTCCAGGTGATACTGGTGCTTGTAGCCGTTGCTGAAGCTCTCCCCTCTGTATCTCTTCCTGAAGCTCTTCTTGAAACTGGTATCTGAAGAATAAGCTCTATTCTTCTTCTGTCCTAATGTGTGCTGCTCCCTAACACAGCGCAGCTGTGTTGAATCAGGCCCTGCCCTTTGAGATGAGTGCTTAGGGATTACCTCATAGCTCTCTTGATTGCACACACATTCTCTCACTTCAGCCCCTCTCATGGCTGCTGGAAACCTGGTGCATTCTGGGACTGGTAGTCTTTTATGTGAAAACTCTGTTTTCTTGCTTCTACCAGAACTGACAGGTTGCTTGTTCAGAGTCACATCATCTTTTCTATAGCTCCTACCTGAGCTATGATAAGCTTCCTTATCACAAGCCTTGTCTTACACCTTTGCTTATTTTAAACCATTCTGTTTCTCCTTGTTCCGTTTGAACTATTGCTTCTTGATCAATGTATAGATTGCGCAAGAGAACGATCAGGTGTTCTGGTATACCCATGCTTCTTAATGTGGCCCAGAGTTTCTCATGGTTTACACAGTCAAAAGCCTTGCTATAGTCGATAAAGCACAAATAGATATCCTTTTGGTATTCTTTAGTCTTTTCAAGGATCCATCTCACATCCGCAATGATGTCTCTCGTTCCTCGCCCTTTCCTAAACCCTGCTTGCACTTCAGGTAATTCTTGTTCCAGGTATGGTTGTAGTCTCTTTTGAATAATCTTCAGTAGAATCTTGCTGGCATGTGGGATCAGAGCGATTGTTCGATAATTTCCACAGTCAGTTGGATCACCTTTCTTTAGTATTGGTATAAACACAGATCTTTTCCAATCAGTTGGCCATGATGTTGTCATCCATATTTCTTGGGAGAGCCTTGTAAGTATGGTAACAGCTGCATCAGATTGCTGCAATACTTCTATAGGAATGCCATCAATGCCTGGTGCTTTGTTCTTTGATAAGGCTTTCAATGCTGCTTCAACTTCTTCCTTCATCACCAATGGTTCCCGATCATTTGGTACAGGTTGAAACGGCTGTTGGTCCACCTGATCTTTATCATATAAAAATGCTGTATATTCCTTCCACCTTTTCTTGATCTTCTCAGCATCATTCAACATAGAACCTTGAGCATCTTGTAACATTCAAATTCGAGGCTGGAACTTTTTCTTTAATTCTCGTAGCTTTAGGAAAGCCGATCTTGTTCTTCCTCTAATAGTTTCTGCTTCTATTTCCTTGCATGCGTCGTTGTAGTACTTTTCCTTGTCCTGTCTTGCTGCACGTTGGAAATCTCTGTTGAGTTCTGCGATTGTCTTTCTTTCTCCTCTGGCTTTAGCTTCTCTGCGTTTCTGGGCAATTTTCAGAGTTTCTTCCGTCGTCCATTTTGGCCGTTTTTGCTTTTTCACCTTTTGTAGAGACTTCTCGCTTTCTTCCAATACAACCTTCTTGATGTCATTCCATAACTCTTCCGGAGCTCTGTCATTTGTATCTAAAGCAGCAAATCGATTTTGCAGGCAGTCTTTAAATTCCAGTGGTATACTCTCAAGGTCATATTTTGCTGCATTCATGAGTGGTTTGCTATTTTTCAACTTTAGCTTGAGTTGGCATACTAGTAGTTGATGATCTGTACCACAGTCAGCTCCAGGTTTTGTCTTTGTTGATGTTATAGAGCTTTTCCATCGTTGACTTCCACAGATGTAGTCAATTTGATTTTTATACAATCCATTGGGTGATGTCCATGTGTACAGTCGCCGCTTGTGTTGCTGGAAGAAGGTGTTTGAGATGAATAGATCATTGGTCTTGCAGAATTCTATCAGTCTTTCTCCAGCTTCATTTCTGTTGCCAAGTCCGTATTTTCCAACTACTTTGCCTTCTTCTTTGTTGCCAACGTTTGCATTCCAGTCACCCATGACTATCAGGATATCCTGTTTGCATGTTCTGTCAATTTCAGCTTGTACTTGTTCATAGAACTCTTCAATTTCATTCTCTTCTGCAGCTGTTGTTGGGGCATATACTTGAATTATAGTTGTGTTGATAGGCAATCCTCGTAGACGAATAGAGATTAAGCGTTCGCTGACTGCATTGTATTTCATTACAGTTCTTGCAAGTTTCTTCTTTATTATAAATGCGACACCATTTCTTCTTTGTCTTTCATTTCCAGCATAGTAGACCATGTGATCATCTGATGCAAAGTGCCCGATGCCAGTCCAATTCAGTTCGCTGACACCCAACAGATAAAGTTGTACACGTTCCATTTTTTTCTTGACCACCTCCAACTTCCCTTGGTTCATGCTTTGTACGTTCCATGTTCCAATGTGTAAGACATCTTTACAGCTTCTGACTCTCATTTCATGCGCAGCTACATCAACAGTCAGACTTCCCGAGGGCTTTGATCCAACCACATCATAAATGCTGGCTTTACTCTGAAAAGTCTTCAGCTCTTCCCCAGTAGCTAGTTGAGTGCCTTCTGACCTGGGGGTCTCATCTTCCAGCACCATAACACAATTTGTTTTGTTGTAACTATCCATTGGGTTTTCATGGCAAGATACAGAAGTAGATTGCCGGGCCTTTCTTCCGCGCAGTTTAAGTTTGGTGTTGTTGCCGTTGTCACAAAAATGTGATCCTCCGCCATCAACACTATCCCATTCTGCTGCTGCCCATATGGGTGGTTTGTCTTGGTCTGGCACCTCAGCTGAGACCTGCCCATCTTGGGAGACCCTGCCAGTAGTTAAACAACCGATAGTTTAGCTCTCAGCATCACTGATGCACGCAAGCCCTCAGAGCACGACAAGTTGCAAACCAAGTGGTACTTTATGCAAAAAAACTGGATAGGCCTTGTCTCATTGCTGGACTACTGTCTACATCTTAGTACTGGTAAGTTGTTTAGTTATTTAAAGTTACTATGGAAGTAGGGATACTTAAAGTAGTATAGTCCTTTAAATTTATTAGGTATTTTGTATGCCATTCATTTTATGTTTGCTTCAAGATAACGGCAGAATTAATATAATCCGAAGGACTAATAACTTGCTGGTGAAGATACCAGATTAAATCTTAAGGTGCAAAATTTGCCTCCCAGTCTTTTAATTGGCCTAATAGCCTATGAATCAAAGACTGAGCCTTGGGTGGATCCAAGTTTGGGGGTGGGAGTGGGGAGGAATTCAAACACTAACAGAAGGTTTGGTTCTTAAGCTATTCCCTAACTGGCTTTAATAAAACAGTATACACAATAAAAGGGATGTATAAAATGTTCAAAATTTTGACACACTTCGGGCCTAATGTTCAAAGAGATTAACACTGTTGGCAGAACTGCTAACCATGTTAATTCCATTGTCTGGGATATTCAGCAGAACTAACATTGTTAGAGCCACTGAATATCCGTAGGAGTCGCCGCTGCAGACCGTGATGCTAACGGGATAGCACTGGGGCATTCTGGGAGAAACGGGGACAACACAGAGCAATAACCAGGCAGCAGCGATATTGAGTGGCGAAAGTCAGCAAAGACCGGCCTAACTTTCATGACTGAAGCTAACCAATGTGCAGCTGAATATCACCGCTGCTTGGTTGGCTTCATCGCTATGGACTTGGATATGGCCCCAGCATTGAATATAATGTTCAGCGGCGGCACTTTAGCTGCACTAGCTGCTGCTGCTAAATGTCAGGTCCTCCACCAACATACAAAGCTTTACCCAAAAGCATTTCTTACAAAATTAAAATCTTTTTTGCTTAAAAGGTATCATAAAAAAATTTTCACGCTCACATTCCTCAGTATTAGTAGTTTGTGATCATCTACCCCGTTTTTCTATTTTTATGCCCCTGCAGAATAAAAGTATTTCAGTCTTCATATTCTTACAAATTGATAATGTGCACTTAAAAACAGTCCATATATTCAGACATTTATAATTTAGGATTAATTAAACAACACTTTTCTTCATCAGTGCTTTATTTATTTATTTAGCAATGCTTATATACCGCTTTTCACCGCGGCAAAGCGGTGTACATTCAGGTATGGTATATATTTTCCTTGTCTCGAAGGGCTCACACTCTACATTTTTGTACCTAGGGATAATGCCTCTTTTAAGGGGCCAAAAAATCTTTCTGATGAAATGTAACGCCAATTTTTAAAAAGACTTTCAGGAGTGATCCGGGAAACTACACACCAGTAAGCCTGATGTCAGTTCCAACAACATATGTTAGGATAAACCTAAGCTCAAACTATAACCTATGGAATACGATTGTGAGACTTAGTGTCAGGCTTGAGGGTCTCAGTTTAAAACATCGCAGCAATCCTCTGGATTCTCTGACAAAGTCTTTTAAACAAAACTTAGGCTGCTGTTTACATCAATGACCCATAATCAACGCCTTCCTCCTTTGTTTCACAATCAAAAATCTGTTTCACTCCTTTTTTTTATTATTTTCATTCATATTTTTTTCTGTTTTCTTTTCTTTCTTTTCTTGTTTCTTATATTAAAAAACTTTAATAAGCAATGTTGCTTTCTTTATTTTCGCTCTACAGCGAGCTGAAAGGATCAGTAGTGATTTGATTCTACTGGTGTTTCACTCAACTTTAATATCATTCAATTCAAACTTGTAAACTGGTAAACTTTCAACCAAAACGTAGAATCACGCTGGGGATACTCGCTTGAATATTTTTCTCAATCATAGTCCATTAGCGACTAAACAGAGTCTGTACTTATCTTTAGATGTCTCAAACGTTCACTTCTTCTTGAGCACTTTTTCTGGCGATTGTTTTTATAGACTCTGCTACCTCATATGGATCATGTCGGAATGCAGAAATGCTGAAAGTATCACTCAGCTTCACATAAATTCCAATCCCAAATTCCAATCCCGACGCCGTTAATCTAGGGCGCCCAAGCGTTTCGTCACAACAAGTTCTTCAGGGGAATGTTAATCTCCCGTACTGACCTATGAAACATTGCAAACCATAGTGAACACTTTCATATCCCACTTAAAAATCAAGGGTACAATAAAAGACAGAGAAATTCATTCCTCACTTGCCTTGATGTCTATGCTCTTAAATCAACTGCGGGGACATTTTCTCTCGTCCCGGCATCTGTTACTGAGAACGCCGCGCATGCGGCTTCAATGAACCGCCCAGATTTTAAAGAGCTCTTCTTAACCCCTCCCCTTAAGGGAGGGTACTAACTCACTTCTTACTCATATACTCCATTCACCAGCTTCTCTCAGCTGTTAGAACTGAACCTCCTATGTACAGAGAAACCAATCAATAGAGGCATTAAGTCCATTTGGGATAACCGTATTTAACTGAAAAATCCAACGTTGTTCTGTTCGCGTTAACAATTGTTCCTTTGTGCTCCCACCCCTACCTGTTAGAATTTGATCTATGGCAAAACATTCCAATTGTTCAAAAGCATGATCCTCCGTGAGGCAGTGTTGAACTATGGGTGCTGCTATTACTCCTCGATTTAATCGACTACGGTGTTCTGCTAGACGTAGTCTTAATGCACGTACTGTCTTTCCCACATACATTAATCCACATGGACAGCGTATTCCATAAACAACATGGGTTGACTGACACGTAGTAGTACTACGTATATGATGATGTATTCCTCGATAGTCAAACTCAGTCACCTCTACAGTTACCGCACACAGACTGCAGGTCCCACAACGTTTATGTCCAGGGGTCAGAACAAGATGCTCTCTCGCAGTTTGACTGCTGATTCGTGAGGGACTCAACTGTTCCTTAAAATTCTTGCCCCTATTCCACACACATCTAATTTTCTTATCTGTCAATCCCGGAAGTGTTTGGAGAATATTGCTATGTTGTTTTAAGATTCTTTGAACCGATCCACTAAAATGGGAAAATTGTGTGATGAAATTTATCCGGTTATCATGTAAATCCCTCTGAGCCTGACGTGCTTGGCCAGAAGAGGACAGCAATAACCATCGGTCATTATATAAAGCTCTGGTGTAAGCCCGTCTCACCAATTTCTCCGGGTAACCTCGAGATATAAAATTCTTCATAAGTTGCTTAGATTTCCGTCTATAATCAGACACTTCTGAACAATTTCTACGGAACCTGAGAAATTGAGAGAAGGGAAGCCCCTCTTTTAACTGCCGTGGATGGGCGCTTGTAAAGTGCAAAAAGGTATTGCGATCAGTCTCTTTCCGGAAAACCGAAGTAATCCAAGTGTGACTGCCCCGAGAGATCTCCACATCCAAAAAATGAATCCTATGTTTATCATAGGTGACGGTAAACTTGATATGGGGATCCCGGGAATTCAACCAGTCAAAAAACTCCAAAAGTTCTTCTTCGGTCCCTCTCCATATCATAAAAATGTCATCTATGAACCGCCGCCACTCAATGATATTCCTCCCTCGTGGATACTGTTCGAGCCATTGCTGCTCGAACGTGGCCATGTAAAGGTTCGCGATAGAGGGGGCACATGTCGCACCCATGGCTACACCGGCAATCTGTTGGTAGATGGTTTCTTGGAACTGAAAGATGTTATGAAATAGCACTAATTTCGAAAGCTGCAACAATGTGCTAATGATGCCCTCCGACAAATCCCCCCTGTTTCGCAAAAATCGTTCAATTATTGTTAGTGCTGCCTTCTGGGGGATATTGGTATATAACGCGGTGACATCCAACGTCACCAAAATAGTGTCAGATCTCTCCGCCCACCGAGCGCATTGAGTTAGAATATTCAGAAAATGTGTAGTGTCTTTCAAAAATGACGGAATTTGAACCAAAAGCGGACGCAAAAAAGAATCAATGTAGGTAGAGACTGGTTCTAGAGGCGTTCCCTTGGTGGACACTATTGGGCGCCCAGGAGGAATAGATAAATTTTTGTGGATCTTAGGCACAGTGTAAAACTGCGCTATGGAATGAGATGTGTTATTTAAATAACGGAATTCTTTCTTGCTCAATAAATGTTGTTGTAACGCCGTAAAAGTGATATCCTTAATTGTTTCACATAACTGAGGTGTAGGGTCCACCTCCAAAACCTTATAAGTGTGCTCATCATGTAACTGTTGCAAAGCCTCGGAAATATAATATTCCCGGTCTAAAATCACAATTGCTCCCCCCTTATCCGCTCTCCTGATGACCAAATCTTTGCGCTCCCGCAAGTGATGCAACGTTTGTTCCTCAGACTTTGTTAATAAGGACCTGCTCTTTCTCATAGTGGTTTCTAGACGTCTAACGTCCGCTAATACTAGGTCCTGATGTTCTTATGTCTTCACACTTCTCAGGTATGCTGGGAACACACAAAAACATTTTTGAGAAAATGTCTTATTCAACAGACTTAAAAAATAGTTAGAAAGCATTCTATAGATGCCTTACCAACTCCACAGTCCAAATTTCAGTCCCTTCAAGAATCCTACAAAATAAAAAAAAATAGCAGATCCAATTCTTTGTTTAAACCTTGAGGACGTGCAGCCCATAAATGAAAAATCTATCTCTGTTCAAATGCCAGGAAAATCTGATTCACTGAGCTGAAAGTTTAGGACATTCTATCCCATAAAGTAAGTCTTCAGACAAATGATAGAAATAAGTCCAATGACTCATTAAAGGCGCCTCCAATCTGCGCATTCTGAGGCAGCTGTGGTGCTAAATCAATCATGATTTTAGAGCTTTCTTTACCAGGGGAACTCACTGAAATAGATGACAACCTTTGTTTCACATTTACTCAAAAATATTCATTGAAACACTTCACCATTCTTTATAGAAAAAACCACCCGAAAAAGACTGGACACCAACCCAAATGCACATTGTCATCTAATGAGTCAGATGCCAACATTTCATTCAATTTAATTTAATATAGTTTAATTTACATTTCTTATATCCAACCAAACCGCTTTCAGTCCTAAGTGGTTTATAAAAAATATATCATTTTACATTGCATTTAAAATCTTACATCCCTAAAAAATTGAGACCTTAATTCATATTTCAGATGATATTTTTAAAAAGTAAAAATCCTGAACAACAGACTTGATATTCTAATCTCAAGAGGCAAGCTATTCCATTTTAAAGCTGCTTAATAATACAACAATTTATCAAAATCTCGTTTAAATCTAGTATCTCTAACTGTTGATCAGGCTAACATGAGGCAATCATCTGAGCAAAGCAATTTTTTATGGTTACTAAATAAACTATTGACTCATTAATTCCAGGGAACACCCATATATAATCTGATATACTAAGGGGGTCATTCCAGAAGATGAATTAGGGGTTTGTATGTGCGGTGGGGATGTTTATGTGCCAAAAAAAGACTCCAACCATATTCTGAAACACTGCTATCATACACATACACGGCGCAAGCATGTGGATCTCAGAACATATCCAGAAGGGGTGGAATGGTCTACCTAAGTGCACGACTAACCCCTTACAACTTGCAATGAATTCAGCTGCAAGAATCCTTCATGGAGCCTCAAGAAGTTCTCATATTACCCCAATACTAAAACAATTGCACTGGCTACCCATACAAGCCAGGATCTCATTCAAGATCCTAATTATGACCCATAAAGCCATCAAGAAATACCCTGCTACTGCCATTACTGACCTAATTTCAATCACACCTCCCAATCGAGCAAGGAGATCGAATGCCGCAAATACTCTCATATTACCTAAGGCAAGCACGAAGTGTTCTCAATTCACTAGATCCAGAGCCTTCTCCTTCTTTGCACCATCCTGCTGGAACGCACTACCAGCAACTATCAGAACCATCAGTGAACTCTCCCAATTTAGGAAGGCACTGAAACGTCACCTCTTTCTTCATCACTACGATGTTGCAGTCTTCCCCCCACACCCACTCACTCTCACATCTCAATGCAGCACCTCAAACTCATGCACGTCACATTCCCAGACTGATCACTTGCAATCACACCTTCCCCTCCAACCACCATGAGAAACTTATGCAGTGCCGCATAACTCATTATATTGTTGCATACAGTAGACCAGGGGTCTCAAACTCAAATTGCTTTGAGGGCCAAATGAGGACTTGTAAAGTAACCCGGGGGCCGCATAAGACGCGGGGCCTCATTTGCATAAGGGGCCTCATTTGCATAAATATTTGCATAATGTTACCATACACTAACTTTTACTAAACATGCCTCTTAATGAGTATGGATAAAGAAAGACTAAAAGATTTAGAAACAGGAAGACAATAATTAAACTGGGAACCCCAAAAGCCAAACTTGGAATGTACAACAACACTGTAGAAATAAAACTATAAATTAATTTCCTCTTGTACTAAACAAAGCGCAAACATTAATGATGCACATTTCCCAGAGCTGACATATTCCAGTTAATAAATTAAAAATAAAGAGATATTTTTCTACCTTTTGAGCATTTTTTTCAGTTGCAATTGCTCCAGCCACTTTCTTCTGGTTTCTTCATGTCTTCTGCTAACTCTCCATCGTCTGCTGTCCATTTGCCCTTTCTTCTCTCTCCTAGTTTTTTTTTCCATTCTCTCTCTACATCTGCTTTAACATACTAATCTTTCTCCTTTTGCTCTTTCCTCATTCCTATTTCATCCACTCAAATTGTACCCCTCCATCCTCAATCCCCACTTACTCTCCCAATACCCGGCCAATTGTAGATTTTTTATCCCTCCCACACAAAATATTTTTCCCCTCTCCATTTTACTCTCCCAGCCCCATCCCATTCTAATCCTCCCCCAACATCAGCTCCCTTCTAGTTCCAGCCTCACCCAGCATCCATTCCCTTCTAGTCCCTGCATCAGCCCATTTCCAGTCCTAGCCATCCATCAGCCCATTTCCAGTCCTAGCGGGGGGGCGGGGGGTTAATGATGGTACCAGTAGGATCAGTCTGTTGACCAGGTACAGTTCTTCCTCTTGGGGGCACTTGGCCCCCACACCACACATACTGTGCACCCTACATGTCTACAGATGGTTTCTGCCAGGTCCTGCAATCATATCCCATCCCCCTTCCTGCTGAATGCAATCTGCTACTTATGATCATTCCCACTGCCTGCATCACTTTACACACCCCTAATCTGTTGCCTTGACCCATAGAATGATAGGAGGGTGCATCTGCTAGTGACTGGGGGAACATGATATGGCTGTGCTTCTAACCACAGACAACAACTGAGTGGATATTTCAGCTGTATCAGCCCCGTACCTGCTCACCATGTTTGTGATTGGGGTGTCTACCCGCCGTTCTTGCTCACTGCTGTCTTGGTATGTGTTCCCCTTCCATTTCTGGCTGCACACATATAGTTGCAAAAGGTCTCTACTGCAGGCATGTGCTGACTAGTGGTAGGATTTGCACTTGACTGCTTTGATGTACAGCCCATCACTTCCTCCCTGCAACTATACTTGCACTCCATTCAGGTGACTTCATGCCTTGTAAGCTTGCTGCATATGCTGCTCCCACATAATGTAGAGATAGCAGGAAGTCTCATTTTGGATTCCCTTGCCATTTGGTGCAGGGGTTCAGTGGCTACTTACCAAGGAGCCAGCCTCTGGTGATTTCTCTACTGCTGAAGCGCTCATATATGCAAGATTGTGCTAGGATATAGACATCATTGCAAGACCCTGGGAAGTGAGGAAAGCAGACTCTGCTGTCCCGCGGCCCCTTCTCCTCTGCCCGGAAGAGCCCCGAGCCTGCTCCTTTAGCGGTGGGCTTTTCAAGCCGCGAAGAGAGAATTTTCCTCTCGCGCGGCTTGACAAGTGAATAGGTTTAAGCCGCGCGAGAGGGAAATATTCTCTTCGCAGCTTGAAAAGCCCGCCGCTAAAGGAGCAGGCTCGGGGCTCTTCCGGGCAGAGGAGAAGGGGCCGCGGGACAGCTGATTCTGCTGCTACCACGGCGGCGGCAGCAGCAGCAGAAGCCAGGTTTTGTGTTTTTTTTTTTCCTCCGTCGCGGGCCGCACAAAGTTCTCTTGCGGGCCGCATGCGGCCCGCGGGCCGCGTGTTTGAGACCCCGGCAGTAGACTGTATTTATTCATCGTGTCTCCTTGTTAAGGGACTGGTTATTTATACCCTATTTTACCTGTTATACCTGCTTAATGCATACCCAAGTTTAATTTTCCTGTTTAATGTATACCCAAGTTATTATGCCTGTTTCACTGTAAGCACAAATCATGAAATTGAGATGTGCAACTCTTATGTTCATTGTAAACCGCACTGATGTCGAATAGCGCGGTATAAAAGAGACTGCAAATAAATAAATAAAATAAATAAATCTATCAAAATCTCGTTTAAATCTAGTATCTCTAACTGTTGATCAGGCTAACATGAGGCAATCATCTGAGCAAAGCAATTTTTTATGGTTACTAAATAAACTATTGACTCATTAATTCCAGGGAACACCCATATATAATCTGATATACTAAGGGGGTCATTCCAGAAGATGAATTAGGGGTTTGTATGTGCGGTGGGGATGTTTATGTGCCAAAAAAGACTCCAACCATATTCTGAAACACTGCTATCATACACATACACGGCGCAAGCATGTGGATCTCAGAACATATCCAGGAGGGGTGGAATGGGGGTGTGGTCAGCCACTGAGACATATAAATAGTAATTACACTTACCTGGTAATTGTAGTTCCTTGAGTGACGACAGTTTAGTCCTCCACCCTGGGTAGTGCACCTCTTCATGCAGCTTGGAGACTGGACCTATCAAAACTTGTCCTTACTGGAAGTAGCTTGCTGGAACTCCTCCTCAGCCCCAGTGAACTATTGACAAAGCAGACTCAACAGAGCAACAAATAAGCAGCTAATATCTTATCATTAGTTTAACAAGTCAACTAAATATCACCCCTCCTCGGAACTGGAAAAAGGTGAAACATCCCTCAAGAGAGGTTCCCCCCTCCTACCAAGCCACAAACAGTCAGCGAGAGAAGAAACCTCCCCACCAGAATAAGCGCAAGAACAGACTGATAGCACGACACCACTCACCTGTAATATCTCCCTTCATGACTGAACGCGTGATGCAGCAACTAATAACCCCAAGGGCGGAAATGAGGACTAAACTGTCGTCACTCAAGGAACTACAATTACCAGGTAAGTGTAATTACTATTTTCTTATCGTTGCTCCAGTTTAGTCCTCCACCCTGGGATGTAACAGAGCAGTACTAACGGGAGGGACCTTGCCAGCCGGCACTCAAAACCGCTGACCCAAAACAGGCATCCCTCGCCGCCAGCACGTCCAGCCGATAGTGCTTACTGAAAGTATGCAGTGAAGACCACGTCGCCGCTTTACAAATTTCCACCGGCGAACTAGGCTGTGCTCTGCCCAGGACGCCGCCTGCGCCCTAGTAGAATGCGCCCTCAGCCCCACCGGCGCCGGGTGCCCCTGCAACATGTAAGCCGAGACAATCGCCTCTTTAATCCATCTGGAAATAGATGCTTTTGCCGCAGCCTCCCCTTTCCTGGGACCTCCAAACAGGACAACAAGCGATCCGACTTGCGGAAAGACTCGGTAACCATCAGATAGAGACGCAAAACTCTCTTAACGTCTAAGCGACTAAGGCCCTGGTCCGAAGACTGCACCTCTGTCACCCGTAAGACCGGCAGCGAAACCGACTGACTCAGATGAAAGGGGGAGACCACCTTGGGCAGAAAGGAGGGCACCAGCCTAAGGACCACCTTCTGAGAAGCGAAGCATAGGAAAGGCTCTCTACACGACAGCGCCTGTAGCTCCGAAATATGCCTAGCCGAACAAATAGCTACCAAAAATACCGCCGTAAGAGTGATATCTTTCAATGAAGCTAGAGACAAGGACTCAAACGGAGCCCTAACCAGCGCCCGTAATACCAAGTTGAGATCCCACGGAGGAACCGAGACCCGACGTGCAGGACGGAGCTGGGAAACGGCCTTAAGAAACCGTACGACATCGATGTGCATCCCCAGCGCTACGCCTTGCACCTTACCTCTGTAACAGGCTAGGGCCGCCAACTGCACTCTTAAGGAACTAGCGGCCAGCCCCTTGTCGAAACCATCCTGCAAGAAATCCAACACAACTGGAACCGACGCCGTGGCCGCGCGAATCTGATTTCTGGAGCACCAGTTCTCGAAGATCCGCCACACACGCACATAAGCAAGCGAAGTCAAGCGTTTCAAGGTCGCTACCACCGACCTGGAATACCCCTTCTTTCTTAGCCGCGCCCTTTCAATGGCCAAGCTGTAAGCGAGAATCTCTCCACTCAAGGCATCAGAAGCGGTCCCTGTATTAGCAGATCCTGGGAAAACGGGAGTCACCACAGAGCACCGTCTAACAGTCTGACGAGATCGGGGTACCATGGGCGCCTGGGCCAATCCGGCGCTATCAACAGCACTCTCCCCCGGTGTGCCTCGATGCGCTGAATCACCCGTCCGATGAGCGCCCACGGCGGAAACACATAGAGGAGACCTATCGATGGCCAGGGGCGCAGAAGAGCGTCGATCCCCTCCGACATGGGTTCTCGTCGTCTGCTGAAGAACTGATTCACCTTTGCCAATTGAAAAGTGGCCATAAGATCCATGACTGGAGCTTCCCATCGAAGAACTAGCTGCTCGAACACTGAGGGATGCAGCTCCCATTCCCCCCGCGTCTACGTGAACTCTGCTGATGAAATCCGCTGTCACATTGTCTTTTCCGGCGATGTGCGCTGCTGATATTGCCTGCAACCGCGGCTCTATCCAGGAGAATAGCATCCGGGACTCCTCCTCCAAGGCCGCGCTCCCGGAGCCGCCCTGACGATTTATGTAAGCCACGGTCGCCGCATTGTCCGAGAGGACTCGCACCGCGCGATGTGTTACCTGCGCTTCGAAGCTTTGAAGAGCCAGAAACACCGCTCTCAGCTCTAACCGATTGATCGACCAACCGCTCTCCACAAGGGACCAAAGACCCTGAGCAAAGTTTACTCTGCAATGCGCTCACCAACCCGCTAGACTTGCATCTGTCAATAGAGGGATCCACTGCGGCTGCTCCAATGGCATCCCCGCATGCAAGCACTCCGGCCGCATCCACCACTGCAGATCCCTCCTGACCTGCTGTGGGCAAGGGAGACACTTGCTCAACGCATCGGACTGATTGGACCAGCGACAAAGCAGAGCCCGCTGCAGTGACCGCATATGAAATCTGGCCCACGGAACTACCTCTAACGTCGCCGCCATAGTTCCCAGCACTTGAAGATACTTCCACGCTGAAGGTGCTGCGACATTCCGGAAGGCGCACACCAGCTTGTGAAGAGCCAGAGCCCTCAGCTCCATCAGGAAGACCGATCCCTTCTGAGTATCGAACTGCACTCCCAAATACTCCAGAACCTGAGTCGGGGTTAGATGGCTCTTGACCGGATTGACAACCCAGCCTAAAGACTGAAGCAGGGCTACCACTTTCTCCGTGGCCTTCACACTCTCTGCCTGGGACTTTGCTCGAATCAACCAATTGTCTAGATATGGATGGACTAACACTCCTTTTTTCCGCAGCGCCGCCGCCACCACCACCATTATCTTGGTGAATACGCGCGGCGCCGTCACCAATCCAAAGGGAAGGGCCTGAAACTGATAATGTCCCTATGGCAGCGCAAAACGTAGGAACTTCTGATGGGATTCTCTGATGGGAATATGGAGGTAGGCCTCTGTGAGATCGAGAGACGTGAGGAACTCCCCTTGTCACACCGCCACAATAACCGAACGAAGCGTTTCCATGCGAAAATGCGGCACTCGGAGACAGCGATTTACCCCTTTGAGGTCCAGGATGGTCCGAAGCGAGCCATCCTTCTTTGGCACCACGAAATAGATGGAATAACGACCCAGGCCATATTCTGCCACTGGGACGGGAACAACCGCTCCCAACTGCAGAAGACGGTCTAACGTCTGCCTCACCAGGAGCGCCTTTCGAGGACCTCTGCAGGGAGAAAGTACGAACGAGTCCAAGACCGGCCTCTCGAAATCTAAGGCGTATCCATCGCAAATGATCTCCAAGACCCACTGATCGGATGTTATGTGGGTCCAGGCAGAAAGAAAACTTCGCAGCCGACCCCCTATCGGTTGAATTTCTGTCCGGACCCACTGCCCTTCATTGCGACTTCCGAGACGTTGCGGGAGCCGCCCCTGCAAATCCTCTACTTGCGCCTCGGAACCCCCGAAACCCCTGGGTTCTAGACGCAAATCTCCCTCTTTGGGAACCTGCAAAACGGGGCGACCGAAACCTCCGAAAATCTCTAAACTGCCCCCGAAAGGACAGAGAAGGTTTCCCGCGCTTGGGTCTATCTTCCGGCAATCTGCCACCTTTTGATTCCCCCAAATCCTTAACTTATCCAGATCCTCGCCAAACAATAGCCTTCCCTTAAAAGGAAGCTTGCTGAGCTGAGACTTGGAAGATCCATCCGCCGCCCAATTTTTTAGCCAGAGGGATCTTCGCGCCACTATCAGGGAAGCCATACTATTGGATAATGCTCTGATAAGGTCGTAGTGCACATCGGCCAGATACGCCGCACCAGATTCTAAACGCTGTAGCTCATGCACCTCTTCAAGATCCAGTGACACAGATTGTCTGAGGTGCTGGACCCAGCGAAGACAGGCTCTAGCCACCCAAGCCCCACAGATGGAGGCATGCAAGGCAACCGCATCTGCCTCAAAGGGCTGTTTTATGTTCAAATCTGTTTTATTCAATTTTCACCATCTACACCCAAAAATATATGACCAATCAAGTACAGAGATCGAGAAAGGTTACAAAAAGGGGGAGACATTTGAAACGAATCCTCTGAGAGGGTGGGGGACATAACACCCCAAACCCCTAGATAACAATGTAGTATGGAGCAAACAACAGCGGAGGACAGCGGAGGGCATCACAGGACAAGGCTAGAAACGGCACCCGTCTTTTTCTCTCCTCCTCCAGCTAAACAGAGGGGCAAACCCTAGAGATTAACAGTGACAAACAGGAGCTTGAATCCCTCCATCCCTGGGCCATCCTCAAACATCCCCACACCAAACAAGCAACAAAGAGCAAACACGTTGGGATAAGCATCCTGGGAGGACCCCCCACCTCCCCCCACTCTCCCCACCCCTCCAGAACAGCATACAACAACATCCCCAACACAGCCAATACAACCAGGACAGGCCCGGGGTGAGCTCTTCTCCCAGGCCCGTCCTCAAACCAAAGGTATAACAAGCACACCTCCCTCGAACACTCCCCAGCATTCACACCCTCCCGCTCCTTTCCAGCCCCTCCCCCCACCCCCCCTTTCCCCACCACCCCCCCTCTCCCCCCTCTGTTTAATATACAACACTATCAACAGCTATCAAACCAGGTGTGCTGGAAGAGAGAAAAAAAACTCCAGCCAACAAGGCCGGCCTAATCTTTAAAGACCACCCAAGACCCGGCACCGCACTCGAGGTGGCAGGGGAGAGAGATGGGATCCCCAACCTTCCAAGAACCGCTGGCAGCGCCGTGGGTGCCCAGCAGCATACATCCTGTCCATGAGCAGCATCTCATGAAGCTTCACTCTCCAAATACCACACACGGGGCCTATTGCATCCAGCCACTTCTGTAACACAGTCATGCGAGCAAGCATCAGCACCAAACGTATCCAGCGCATCACCGCTGGACCCAGGTCAGCCGCCTACGTGTCATCCCAGATATCTAACACCACGTTGCCAGCAGTCAGGGATAAGGGTTGTTGCACACATTTAACCAAGTAGGCCACCACCTTCCCCCAGAAGACCTGAACCTGCGAACACTTCCAGAATATATGCCCCAACGTGGCCCGGGACTCAGCGCACCTAGGACAGCCAGGGGTGGCGGCAAAACCCGCCCTCCATGCCCTATGAGGTGCAAAATGTAAACGGCGCAGTATTTTTAACTGAGCATCCCGATGGAGCACCATCACGCTCAGCTCTGGAAGGGCTACCAAACCGCACAGCAGCCCATCCGCAGTTACCACTTCACCCAATTCCGCAGTCCAAGCGGTCGCCAACTCCTCCACAGCGATCGGCTCCACAAATTCCCAAAGCATTCGGTGGAGCCACGAGACCCGCACCCCCTGATCGGCGCCCTGGAGCACCTCTTCTAAGGCAGAGCTAACCTCCCCCTGCAAAGCCATACTGGGGACACCCCGAAGATAACTGCATAGTTGCATATAAGGGAAAACATCCCACGACCCCAAAGGATACTGCCGACCAAGCAGAGAGAAGTCCTCCACCGACCCTGCCGGCGTAACCACCTGTTCCAGGTTCTCTATCCCCATTCGCGCTCACCATTCGAATGCAGGCCCCCCTAGGCCTGGCAGGAAATCCGCATTACCTCGTATGGGGAGATAAGGAGAATAACACGACAAAAGTCTACGCCCAGCGCAAAAGAAGCGCAAGGCCTTCCGCACAGGATCTAATACCACCACACGGAGATCTCGGTTTAACCCCAGCACCCGTTGAGCATGAAGGAGATACCGTGGGTGAAGGGGTTTAACCGCCTCCCGAAAGAGCTCCAAAGGCGAGCAATCCTCGAGATCCCAAAGCCAGTCCCGCACGACCCGCAATAAGCAAGCTATATTGTATTTCCGAATGTCCGGGAGGCCTAGGCCTCCTAAGGATCTGGGTTGCTGTAATACCTCTAAACGCACCCTGGGCTTCCGCCCCTGCCAGAGAAAGCGATTGAGAAGAACTTGAAGCTTCCGAAGATCCGAAAGCTTCAAGAACAGCGGAAGAAGCTGTAGCATATAGAGAATCTTAGGAAACAGTGCCATCTTATACAGTGCCACACGCCCCCCCCCCCCCCAGAGAGATTGGTAGGTCTCGCCATTTATCCACATGGATCGAAACAGCGTCGACTAGTTTGGAAACATTGAGATGGTAAAGGTCCCGCACATTCGCCGGCAGATAGATACCCAGGTATTTGAAATGACCCACAGCCCACTTCAATGGAAATTCCTCTGGCCAGCCCCGCTGAGCCGCAGAACCCAACAACATGGCTTCAGATTTGTCCAAGTTTAGGCGAAACCCCGAGGGCACCCCATACGCCTTGATAAGTTGTAACAAATGGGGCAGCCCCTCTTGAGGACTACCCAAATGGACAAGTAAGTCGTCAGCGAAGGCCGCTACTCGGACTTCTGCCCTCCCCACTGAGATGCCCCGGAACTCCGTGGCGGTCCTGATACGGATCAGCAAAGGCTCCAAAGTCAAAACAAAGAGGAGCGGAGATAGTGGGCAGCCCTGACGAGTTCCCTTCTGAATGGGGAAATCTGCTGACATATGGCCATTCACCAGAAGAGCCCCTTGCGGATCAGCATATAATAAATGGACCACATCCACAAAGAAACCAGAAAATCCCATCGCCTCCAAAGTCTTGTACATGAAGCCCCAATTGACCCTGTCGAACGCTTTCTCAGCATCGAAGCTAATAAGCAAAGAACCTTGCTCAGTCAGTTTCCCTGCACACATAGAAAGCAACACTCGTTGCACACTGAAGGCAGCATGCCGGCCCCGCACAAAGCCTACCTGGTCTCTCTGAATCAAATCCGGCAAAACCCGTGCTAACCGATCCGCCATAATTTTCAAAGGACTGTTTTAAGAGCCCATCCATCTTTCTATCTGACGCCTCCTTCAAAGCCGCACTGCCTTCCACTGATATTGTGGTCTTCTTGGTGACCGCCGAGACTGCCGCATCAACTTTTGGAGAACTGAATTTCTCTTTCTCCTAATCTGCCAGGGGATAGAGCTTATTTATGATCCATATTCCTTTAAGCCCGGATTCAGGGCAATCCCACGCATTCTGAATCATCTGATCTATAACTTTGTGGATAGGAAAAACTACATGCGTCTGACGAACAGCTTGAATAATGGGATCCGCGCCATCCTCCTCCACGACCGGCTGGTCCGCAGTCAGCCGCAGTGTCTGAAGAGCCTCAGTAATCAGAGTCGGCAACTCTTCCTTCTGAAACACTCGAATAATCCTGGCCTGATCCTCAGGCTCGAGAATCTCCCCTTCCACTAAATCATCCATTTCAGCGTCAAAATCAAAGTCATCCTCCTCTCCCTCCTGCCAGTCCGCATCCGAGAGAAAAGGATTAGTATGCCTTGGCCTCTTGGCCGCTTTAGACGCTAAGAGTTCACGTTCCATTATCCCGGCGCGCGCGGCCGAGGAAGAGATAGGTTGGGACCCAGAGCCCAGGCCCTGCCGCCTGCAACAGAAGGCCTGATACATCAACAAAACAAAATCCGGAGAGAAATCCTCCAGCTGTAAGGCCACCCCAAGATCCGTCGCAGGGCCAGAAACTGCCGCTGGAGATGAAGCTGAGCAGCCTGCTACTGCCATGTCACCCTCCGCCCCTGCGGAAGCTCCTTGAGAAGTGGGAGCCAGGGAACTTACCAACTGCTGTTCCATATTGCCCGAAACTGAAGTACAGCCTAGGCAAACCCCTGTTTCAGCACTAGTGCCCTTGCGAGTGCCACAGATAATACATTGGGAACTTGAAGACATGGCCCCCCCAGCAATGTTCCCTCTAATTTTCTGTAGGCTGTGTGCGCATAAAGTATCAGCTGTGCAGCTTTTGAAGGAAGGTTAAATTTTTGTGCAACACATAATGACACTCGGAGTTATATACTTTAAAATTTGACTACATGTCAGAATACAGTATGTACACCACATTGATTTTAATCAAATTAAATGAAAATAGACAATTACTAAATGAAGCGGAAAATTTCTAGTAATTACAATCACAACTTTTAAATTTTAAGACATCTGTGTTGTTTTCTATCAGAATCAGAACCATAATTTTTGTGCGCTCTGTTGTAAAGTATGTGTGCTTGCTCGGCGAGGTGTGTGCGCACGCACACGCGCACAGCTTAGAGGGAACAGTGGCCCCCAGCCTGAGAAGGACCCTAAAATCCCCGGGCTCGGAGTGACAGAGGGCTACAGACAAGGAACCAACTTTCTGAAATAGAGAACCCTGTGCTACCCAGGATCCTTAAAATTGAGGATACTGCCCAATCTAGCTATGAAAACTTCCTTCCGATTTCTTACCGGTTTCCTTTTTTTTTTTTTTTATACGTGCTGCTACCAACAGGCTAGGATCCCCAAGGAATAAGCAACTCCGAAAACCCTCTCAGCCGCTGGAGAATCCGACAAAGTGTTCAAAGAAAGGAAACAAAGTAAAGAAACAAATCAAGGAAATGAAATTAAAGAAACTACAGAAATTAAAGAGATTAAAGAGGCACCTTGAGATAGGACTCCAGATCGCGGTCCGGACAAAACCACCGCTCCAGAGCCCGGTACGATGCCGCGTGCTCCCACGATGCAGACAGCACCGCTAGCACAAGATGGCCGCGGTCCTCACATAAGATTTTGGCGCGCTAAGGGAAGCTGCCCAGCCGCCCAAATGAACCCCAAGCTCCGCTGGCGGGCAGGACCCGAGAGTTGACTCACCTCACTGAGCCAAGCACCGTGGGGAAGACCAGGACCGCCACTAACAAGCTTCAATCAGCAGCTCTGCTCGTCTCTGCACAAGTACTTATACAAACTTCTAGTGCCAGTTACTAGAACGTTTCCTTTTATGTTGATCCTACTTTCAGGATTTCTCTGTGCTAGCAACCTTGCATAAAGAACAGTCCATGAGACTATCGTCTCCCTCTGTAATTATAGTTTGGTCTTCTACTTGCATAGGTTCTATGTCAGGAGCTGGATCAGAGGGCTTTATTAACTGACCTTCCTTAGGACAGGAACTGTGTCTAAACACCTTGCCTTGCTCTAGGTTAAACAAACGTTCATAGTTCCTACCCGAGTTGCTGGCATTAGGCTGTCCTTTCAAATATTCTGGCCAGTATGCATTGGGGTTTTTATAACCTGTTCTCCAGTCTATATTCCTGGACCTCAGGGCATCTGCTCCATACCTCTGCTTAGGGATCCTAGCTGCAGTTCTCCAAGCCTTTGGATTTCCCTAATCCCTTGGAGCTGGCTTCTCCCAGGAATCTCCCCAAGAACATGGATCTCTCAGAGCTCCTCTCTCCGTCTTCCTTTCTTTCTCCTCCGGCTTAAGCTTCCCTTTCCTGCCAGGCGGTCCTTCTCTTCTAGGTCTTCCTTCTCTGCCAGGCCTTCCTTGTCCTCCAGGCTTTCCTTGACTGGCAGGCTTTCCTTCCCTCCTCTCTGCATATTATGTTCTAGTTTTAAAGTTCCCAGTTTCCAGCCCCTCCCTTGCAAACCTCAGGTGTTGCTGATCAAAGTCTCTCCTGGCAGTTGAGTAATTAGGAGTGACGTAAGGGTTTCTTAATGTGGGCTTAAACTGCTGCACCTCATCTCCACTAGAGGCTCTCTGCAGGCCACTGCAGCCTGGAATAACCTGTCTTTTAGGTAAATATGGAGTTTTATTCCTATGACCTGGCAAAACGGGTCCCTTGATTAGGGTAAATTCCCTTCCTTTAACACTATTCTCTGGGCTCTGGGTAGCTTCCTCATCACAGCCTCCACAGATACATTTACTAATGTGTGGTAATATGTTGGCACCTGCTATGAGGCTTGTGCAGAAATGCCGGCACGATAGGTGCAAACCCTGTGTGGTTAATACAGGAGGAAAGCTCAGCATTTGACCTGCATTTAGTGCACAGGGCAGACACTTATTGCATGGGCCCAAGCTTCCTACTGAGGTACATAGTGAGGAAGCGCCCACACCACTCACTGAAGCAGGGAACATGGGTCTAGAGAACAACTACTGGAAAAGATGTGCTCCCCAAAGACCCAAAATCCCCCAGTCAAACCCTCCTTATCAAAGGGATGCTATAAGCAAACAGCATGCAAATAAGCTGTGAGCAAAAAGTGTAGCCTAAACAAGGAGAGCAAGCTGGACACCTGTGCACAGGTGTCTACGTTAGCAGCACCTATATCTTTTGCACCAAACCCCCCCCCCAGTTTTGCACATGTGTGCATATGTTGGAATGCTATCTGGCACATACAGTCGTATTCTGCACAGAAGTTCAGCGCAGGATAATGTTTATCCACCAGATAGCATTCTAGCATATGCACGCACGTTGTTAGATCCTCTGCCATTTTTCTTTATCAGCACTCTCCTTAGTAAAGCCAGAAAAAAAAGTTGCAGGTGCTGTTTGCTGAAGAAACAGACAAATTCCTCACCAGCGTGGATGGCAGACCTGATCTTCTGTTCAATCTCAGCATCTTCGCTGCATAGCTAATCGAGTCATTGCCATCCATTTACACTAAATGGTCTTAAGCACGTTGAATATGCCTGCGTTAGATCCTTTCCTGCATTCTGCGTCCACACTAGCACGGAAAATTGTGTGCAAGAACTGACATCATCGCGCTAATGGCAGCATGAGGTCCTAAGAATATATTATAAATGTCTGAGGTATGGACTGTTGCTAAGTGCACATTATTAATTTGTAAGAATATGAAGACAAATATTTTTATTCTGCAAGGGAATAAAAATAGAAAAACAAGGTTGATGACTATAAGCTTCTAACAGTGAGGAATGCAAGAGTGATAAGTAATTAATCTGAGGAATTTTATTTTCTGATATCTTGTAAGCAAAAATGATTTATTTTTTGGAAGAAAAATGTTTGGGTAAAGTTTTATGCATTGATGAAGAGTTTGGTGTGTTGAAATTTTGAAAGCACCTTTTATATCTCCTCTAATGTGTATGTGAAGACCGAACACAATTTAGGATAGCTATCCAGAGGGTCGCCATGAGTCGACTCCGACTCGACGGCACTTAACAACAACAACAATGTGTATGTTTTCATAAATGTGGAAATGTGGGTGACTCATTTTTTGTTTACATTTTTAATAAACACTAACAGAGAGTCTAGATGTCAAGTTATATTCTAACTGGCTTTAATAAACAATAACTCAAAGTCTGACTTGTAAGCCATGTGCTAATTAGCTATATAAACAAACACAGAATTTTAAACAGACACAATTTATCAGTTTAACCCACATCTCCCATCATCACCCCTAAGGTTTTAAAAACAACTTATTTCTTTAAAATTATATTATGCTTCGGTTATCAGCAGATTACAAAACAACATCAGAAATACTGTAATAATACATGTGGCAAGGCTGAGAAGCATTGATGAGATTCTTCTTGAAACATCCAAGCTCTCCGACGAGATGAAGATGGGAAGCTGCAGAATGAAGCTTCGGACATGAGTCACCAGAGCCTGAAAAATTGACAATCTAACTCCTCTAGCTCTTGAAATGAATAACCAGTAGGCAGCCCTGAAAGTGGAAGAGGTGAAAACATCCTAGGAAAAGGAAGAAACAGGGCACAAGCACCCAAAGTTGGGGAATCATTGACCACAAGGAAGCGCAGGGTAATGGTGGTGGATGGTGACTCTCTTCTAAGGGCTACTGAGGCTGACCTGATTTGATGTCCAAAGATGTGTGCTGTCTGCCAGGTGCCAAAATACAAGATGTTATGGAGAGTTTGCTGAGACTTATCAAGCCCATTGACTATAAACTATAACAACATAAGATATGCCATACTGGGTCAGACCAAAGTCCAACAAGCCAAGTCACAAGTACTTAGCAGGTTCCCAAAAAGATATACAGGTTCAATAAAGCTTGTGGATTTCTCAGATCATCTTTAATAATGGTTTGTGGAATTTTTTAAAACGTAGTTACACTAACAGCTTTTATTACATCCTCCGGTAACAAATTCCTGAGTTTGATTCAACGTTGAGTGAAAAAATATTTTCTCTTATTAGTCTTAAATGGGTTACATTGTAGCTCCATTGCATCGTGTAACCATAGTTTGGGTTTTTCTTTCCTGGAAGCATAATTTTGCACTTGTCCATATTAAATTTCATCTGCTATTTGAACATTCAGTCTTCCAATGTATCAAGGTCCTCTTGCAATTTTTCACAATCTTCTTGGGTTTTAATAACTTTGAATAATTTTGTGTTATCTGCAAATCTGACTACTTCATTTGCCACACTTGTTATTCCCATTCCCAGGTCATTTACAAATATGCTAAAAAGCAGCGGACCCAGCACAGATCTCTGGGGTACTCCACTATTCACATTTCTCCATTGGGAAAAATGGCCATTCAGCCCTACCCTCTGCTTTCTATCTTTTAACTAGTTCCTGATCCACAATAGTACACTACCTCCTATCCCATGACTTTTTAACTTTTCCAGGAGTCTCTCATGAGGGACCTTGTCAAAGGCTTTCTGAAAATCCAGATACACTATATCGACCAGCTCACCTTTGTCTACCTGTTTTTTCACATCTTCAAAAAAACATAACAGATAAGACAAGATCTTCCTTGTCTAAAGCCATGATGCTTTCTCCCATTAAATCATGACTATCTACATGTTCAATAATTGTTCTTTATAATGGTTTCTACCATTTTTCCCAGTACTGCCGTTAGGTTCACCAGCCTGTAGTTCCCCGAATTACCCCTGGAACCCTTTTTAAAAATTGGCGTTACATTGGCCATTCACCGGTCTACAGATGATTTTAATGATGGTTCACAGATTAACTATAGTAGGTCTGCAATCTCATATATCAGTTCTTTCAACATCCTCTGGTGTATACAGTCCAGTCCAGTGATTTTCTACTGTTTCATTTATCAAATATTTGCAATATGCCTTCCTGGTTTATTGATATTTCTTTCACTTCTTCTGATTCACCACCTTAAACAACATTTCAGTCATGGTTAACTTCCCTACATCTTCATCAGTAAAGACCAAAGCAAAGAATTCATTCATTCTCTCCACTATGGCCTTGTCCCCTCTTAGTGCCCCTTTTACCCCTTCTGTCATCTAATGGTCCAACTGACTCTTTCACATGTTCTTTGCTTCGAATGTACTTGAAAAAGTCTTTATTATGTGTTTTTGCTGACAGCAAACTTCTCAAATTCTCTCTTTGCCTGCCTTATCAATGCCTTGCATTTAACTTGCCAGTGCTTACATTGTTTCCAGTTTTCATCATTTGGCTCCTTTTTCCATTTCCTAAAGGATGCTTTTTGGACCACAACAGCCTCTCTGACCTCACCTTTAAACCATGCTGGCAGTTTTTTGAACTTCCTTCCACTTTTCTTATAGCATGGAATACAGTTGGTTTGGGCTTTCAAGATAGTACGAGGGGTTGCTATTTATATTTCTGGCCTAATAATGAAAAAACAAATATTTATGATTGAAATTGGTTTTATTGTTTTTCAAAATATTCTCCATGAAGATCAATACACTTTTGCATGCATTTGAACCAATTTTCGAAGCACTTTTTCCACTCCGATTGAGGTAACTCTAAAACATGCGTTTTGAATGCATCAACTGCATATTTGGGTGTTGAAAATCGTTGACCACATAATTTGTTTTTGATGTGCGGGAATAACAAGTCATTGGGTGCCAAATCAGGGCTGTACGGTGGATGACCCATCAATTCGATGTTTTGACCGGTCAAAAATTCCTTTGTTTGAGCCGATGTGTGAGAGCTCGCATTGTCATGATGAAGAATTATTCGCCTCTTCTTCAACTTTTTCCGAATTTCTCCGAAGACTTCTGGTAAACAAATGGTCGTGTACCATTCAGAATTGACCGTCCTACGTTGCTCTAATGGCACTGTCATCATGTGACCGGTGATGCCGAAGAAACAGGCAACCATTTGCTTCAATGTGCTTCTTCCGCGAACAACTTTTGTTGGATTTGGCTTGTCTTGGAAGACCCATACAGTCGATTGCTGTTCTGTTTCGGGCTCATATGCATAGATCCATGATTCGTCACCTGTGTAGATGTTATACACAGTCTTTGATGCACCTTGAATGTATTTTTTCAACATTTCCTTGCACCAATCGACACGAGCCTTCTTTTGAGCGTTTGTCAGATTATGCGGGATCCAACGCAAACAAATCTTTTTTACGGCCAAATGATCATGCAATATCTTATTGATGCTTGTCATACTAATGCCTCAATCTCACGGTATGTCACATGTCGATCTTGCTTTATCAGTTCACACACAGCATCGATATTTTCTGGCACAACAACCGATTTTGGATGACCCTGATGGAATCCGTCCTGGAGCGAACGTCGGCCACAATTGAATTCATTATACCAGTTTTTTACAGTGCTGTAGGATGGTGCTTTATCACCATATAAAAAATTAAGTTCATCGATGCACTCTTGTCTTGATAATCCACGTCGAAAGTTATGAAAAATAATCGCACGAAAATGTTCACGAGTTAATTCCATTTTTCGTCCGAGATGAATTTTTCAAGTTACTGTAAACAACAAATCGCGCTCAAAGGATAAAATGTTATGAATAAGGTTATGTTCAACAGTGTCAGTGTTCCAATGGAACCATTGGATGGCGCCTGGCAACAGTTACTGTTGCATGACGACAGAAAAAAAACACATGGCCTATGTAGTCTGTCCTTCCATATCAACCACTACAATGGTCCCCTTTTTACCTTTAGAGATCCTCTGTGTTTGTCCCACGCTTCTTTGAATTCAGATACTGCCCTCATCTTCACCACCTCCACTGGGAGACTATTCCACGGATCTACCACTCTTTACATAAATATATATTTCTGCAAATCACTCCTGAATCTATCCCCTTTCACCCTCATCCCATGTCCCTCTCATAGCAGAGTTTCCTTTCAATCAAAAGAGGCTCTCCTCCTGTGCATTTATGCCACGGAGGTATCTAAACATCTCAATCATATCAACTCTATCCCGCCTTTCCTCTAAGGTGTACATATTGAGATCTTTAAGTCTGTCCTCATTTGCTTTATAATGAAGACCACTAACCAATTTAGTAGCCACCCTCTGTACCGACTCCAGCCTGTTTATATCCTTTTGAAGGCACGGTCTTCAGAATTGCACACAATACTCCAAATGAGGTCGCATCAAAGACTTATACTGGAATCTCAGCAGAGTTAGGAGAAATCTATATAGCACCTTCTGTCCATTCTCTATAATACTACTGTTGCAGCGAAGTGCACGCAATGAATAAAACCAGGAGTCAGTTCGAAGATCCAAGCCAATTTATTGTGCACAAGTCTCAGGCAAATGTCACATTCAAAATGGTCTGAGCAATGGAGTCCAGTAAACAACATCTTTTATACCTTTCTTCTACAGTTTATTACAGGCAAACTTTCTATTGGTCCTACTGACCCTTGCACCCATCCAATTGGGATCTCTCTGTGGGCCTAGCACTCTGTTCCCCCTGCTCAGAATTCTCTAACAAAGGCACAGTTCTAAGACTTTGATACATTTCTCCTTCAAGGTCACTGTTAGCTTAGAAAATGTGTGAATACAGAGCACTGGAACATGTCTGTCATCAGCATAGAAGATTTCAACAAAGCTGGGACTCAGGCCTAGCTTACAAGCCTCTCATACTCTTATATATTTACAGGCTATTCTAGGCCATAGCCTGCCACATTCCCCCCTTTGATTATTCTCACCCGCAAATGAGAAAGGGTGAGAATCAAATCATACATTACACATGGTCATCAGCATCATGTTGTGGTACAAGGGAATATTGCCACATAGCTAATACTTTTGTAGCTGCTTTACGTTCAACAATACTATCAATGGTTGAGTTCAGCATACGTAAGCATAAGGGTAGGAAACATGGGAGAAACAAGCAGACAGCCAATATGAATAGGACAATGAACACAAGTGTTTTCAGGCCGCCCATTCCTGAAAACAGAGAACCAAACCATCCATCGAGTTGCAAGCCATGCCAGGTCTGGACTGGTACTTAGGTTTGTTTTATCATGTGATTGGCTATATCTTCTACAACTTGTCATTATCGATTTGCAAACAACAGTTAGTTAAATTCAGCTTTCCACATACCCCTCCTTCAGCGGCAAGTAAATAATCTAGTGCTAAGCGATTCTGATAAATGGCTGTACGCATCTGCATGGCTTGTTTAGCTAACAGGGTGAGTGCTCTACTAGTTTCATTAGTTATTATTTCTACAACAGCTTACAAATGTATAATACGATTTAACATATACACAGGGGTGCGGTAACCGCAAGAGCCATCTTGTGCCCAGGTAGCAGGTCCATAGTAGGAAACAATTCTCTCTGGTGGCCATTCTTCAGATGTCGCATCCCATTTGTCCCACTGGCCTATCTTCAGAACCTCTCGCTTCTGTCGATTTCTTATATACGGGAAATCCCAGCTGTTCCCCGTGGGAAATGGGCAAGAGGAAGAAAGAAGGTCTTATGATCCCCAAAACACATGCACCTCCCCAGTTGGCAGGGAGTCTAGCATATGCTTGAGTTCCGCAGATCCAATATAGTCCAGGTGGAGCTTGCCAGTTATTGTGAGAAGCCAGATTTGTCCATAACCTGGCAAGTTTAGGAAAGATAAGAGGATTGGAGGGTTCCGGGGCATTGGTTCCTGACCACCAAGATGTCTTTTTGGTAGTAGCATTATAGTACTTCTGGTTCAAACAGACCAATTGCCCCACTAACATAGTCAATTGTGGTCCAGCTCGAGCAAAACATAGGTTTCCAACAATGGGGCTAGCTAGGACCCATTTGCTGGTAGCTTTATGTAGATCAGTTTGGTTATAGGGTACAGAATAGTTCAATTCTTGCACCTCCCAAGGCCACTGGTCTCCCATCTGAGTTCCTCCACAGAAAAGACAATCAGAGACATGGAGACTGGACGTTACAGCTCCAGCAAGTTCAATGAACAAATTTCGGGAAGCGTGGGGAATTACAAATTCTGCCTTCATGGCCTCATAAAAGGTATGATGTATTCAGTAAGATGAAGAGACATAAGTTTTTGTGTTGAGCTGGATATATACAATAGTTCCAGGTCAATTCCACTTCCTGCAATACGTAGGCCGAATCAGAATCCCCGCTTCCACTGGCTCGGGTCGAGGATGAGAAGCCGTAGAGGATTGCAGGCACTGTTCCCTCTAAGCTGTGCGCTTGTGCGCGCGCACACACTTCGCCGAGTGAGCGCACATACTTTACAACAGAGCGCACAAAAATTACGGTTCTGATTCTGATAGAAAACACAGACGTTCTTAAAATTGAAAAGTTGTTGTGTATTTATGGTTTTCACAAGTTCTACAATATTTTCTAGTGCAATCAATGTGGTGTACATACTGTATTCTGATGTGTAGTCAAATTTTAAAGTATATAACTCCGAGTGTCGTTATGTGGCGCACAAAAATTTAACCTTCCTTCAAAAGCTGCACAGCTGATATTTTATGCGCACACAGCCTACAGAAAATTAGAGGGAACATTGATTGCAGGCACCTTTCTTGCACTTCTTAGGTTCTAGTAGGGGTAATCTTTCTAAAGTAGCCTTGCGATTATCTCCAGTTTGCCCAGTAGGACTACCGGACCAGGTAGCATAGTACGCACAACCCCATTTTGGGCAGAAATAGTCATCTTTTGATGGCTTACCATAAGTGGATGGGGAATGTATCCCGGTACATATTCCCCATCTGTATGCACCTTCGGGACACATATACTTATCATAGTAGTAAGGTTGTTCCCATGACCTGCACCTATAATAGTCATTTCTGTTTATCAGATCACAAGCATCAAAATACAGGGATGCAGGCCGGGTGGGATCAGAGAGTTGAGTGGTAGCATTTATGAGGGCTCCATCTTCATCATTCCATCGTATTTCCAGGACATAGTAGGAAGGATTCTGTCGGGGTCTAAAACAAGTACGAGTCTTTCCATTCATGCAGACATTTAGTTCTGTACCATTATACACGCACTGACTGACTTTACCAGTGCAAGTGTAGTAAGAGTGATAAAGTAAAGTCTGGGTGATTTTCATCCCAGTTCGGGTAGTGGTTATACAAGCTGCACAAGGGGGCAGGGCAAAGGTTGTCCCAAGGGGTCCCAGGGTTACCGCAAAAATGAAACAGTAGTAGGTAATCATCATGATCATAGTCTCTTGATGATGGATAAACTGAAAGGGTGATAATTCAGAGCTTGAAAACTTCTTCCAACTTCCAGGAGCGGTTTTTCAAATCTTCACGAGGATGATTGTTTTCTTCGCAGTGTAAGTCGCAATGGTGATGCAGGATCCGCAGTCGAAGTCCAAGGACGACCTTCAGGAACTGCTGCTGGCTTCACTCGACTGTGGTGGATCCAGGAGTCGATTTCTGCCACTTTAACTGCTGTGGGTGTTGACAGTAGAACGACATATGGTCCCTTCCAATGAGGTGCCAACGGTGTCTTCTTCCACTCTTTGACCCACACCGAGGCTCCAGGCTTGAAAGGATGCAGTGGCTCTGTCAGACTGATAGGCAACTGGTCTTGCACCCAGGTATGGAGGTCCTGCAAGACAGAACTTAGAGCCAACAATTCTTGTCTAGTGATTTCCGATTTAATCTGATTCATATCCCCCCTTATTCCCTGAACTATGGGCGGGGGTCTCCCATACAAAACCTCAAATGGGGAAACTCCTAATGACTTAGTGGGGGCTGAACGTACTCTGAGTAGGGCTATGGGGAGAGCTTGGGGCCACTTCAGGTGAGCTTCTTGACAGAGCTTGGACAACTGAGACTTCAGGGTTCGGTTCATTCTCTCTACTTTCCCTGAACTCTGGGGTCTATAAGCTGTATGTAACTTCCACTGTATTTGTAAAGCACGGGCTAGCTGCTGAGTTACTTGTGACACAAAGGAGGGCCCATTGTCTGACCCTATGGTTAAGGGTATTCCAAACCGAGGAATGATTTCATGGAGCAGAGCCTTAGTGACTTCTCTGGCCTTTTCAGTTCTGGTGGGGAAAGCCTCCACTCACCCAGAGAAAGTACAAACTAGAACCAGTAGGTAGTGATATCCATTTGCTCGTGACATTTCTGCAAAGTCTATTTGTATATTTCCCATGGGGGTAACTCCCACTGATTGAACTCTTGGAGGTGGGACAGGACCCTGTCGGGCATTATTCTTTGCACAGATTACACATTTCCGGGCTATTGAGGCAGTTAAAGGTCCCAATAATGAGATACAGAAATACGGTTTCAGAGCTTTTTCCATTGCAGTTTTTCCATAGTGTGTAGCTTGATGAAAGGTGTGGACAAAGGCTGGACCCAGGGCTTCAGGGATCACAGTCATACCAGGGGGTGAGCCTCCCTCGGGTGGTGGTAACACTATCCATCCGGTCTCTGATAGCTGCCCCCCTCATTCTGACAATAGTAGTCCAGCTCATTCAGGGTATATCATGGTGTCCAAGCACTGAGAGGTACTGGAAATATGGCTGCTTGAATTGTAATACTGGGGGTAGAGATTTTTCCATCAATTGCTGCTTTTCTGGCCGAGGCATCGGCAAGTCTGTTCCCTCGGGATACTTCTCCATCTCCAGTCTGGTGACCTCGGCAGTGCATTACAGCAACTTGTTTGGGGGCCCATACTGCTTCCAATAAAGTCAATATTTCTGGGCCATACTTGATGGACTTGCCTCCCGAGGTTATCAATCTGCGTTCTTTGTACAAAGCTCCATGGGCATGTAATGTTGTAAAGGCATACTTGGAATCTGTGTATACGTTCAGACAGATCCCAGTCTCTATTTTCAGTGCTCGAGTGAGGGCTATTAATTCGGCCTTCTGTGCTGAAGTTCCTGGGGGCAGAGCTGATGATTCTATTACCATGTCCAGGGTCACCACTGCATAACCGGCACATCGTTGTCCATTACTTCTAGGCAATCATGGTCAGGCTTGTCAGCTTTGCTTACTAAGAGGGCTGTGGCTGCTACGGCTCTTAGGCAAGGTGGCCATCCTTTTGCAACAGGGTCCAATTGTTTTGATAGATAGGCTACAGGTCGTTGCCAGGATCCGAGGGGCTGAGTCAGGACTCCCAGCACATTTCCACATGACTCATGGACATAAAGACGAAATGGTTTCTGTACATCTGGTAGGTCCAAGGCTGGTGATGACATTAATGCTGCTTTCAGAGATTTGAACGCTTTATCCTGTTCTGGGCCCCATTCCATGGGTGATTGTTCCACTCCCTTCGTGGCTTGGTACAAGGGTTTTGCCAAGAGTGCAAAATTGGGTATCCATATCCGGCAATAGTCCACAGCTCCCAAGAAGGCCCGCACCTGCTTTCTGGTGGTGGGGGTTGGGATGCGGCATACTGCTTCCTTTCACTCAAGTCCCAATTTCCGGATTCCTCTGGACAGATGGAACCCTAGGTATTTCACTTCTGTTTGGCACAACTGCGCTTTTGCTCTTGAGACCTTGTATCTGGCGTCATTCAGGAGGTGCAAGAGATCACTGGTAGCTTGCACACATTCAGTCTTGGAGTTGGTGGCTATAAGCAGATCATCTACATACTGAAGTAAGATTCTTCTTCCTGGGGTCACAGATAGTTTGAAAGATCTTGGTTGAGAGCTGCACTGAAGATGGTGGGTGAATTCTTGAATCCTTGAGGTAAGCGAGTCCAAGTGAATTGGCCCCATCTTCCTGTAGTAGGGTTCTCCCATTCAAACGCGAACAAGAGTTGGCTGGCAGATGCTAGGCGGATACAGAAAAAGGCATCTTTTAAATCCAGAACGGTGAAATGAGTAGCTTCTGATGGAATCAGTCCCAGGAGGGTATAGGGATTTGGTACTACTGGGTGTATGGTTTCAACTGCATTGTTCACTCGTCGCAAATCCTGCACTGGGCGGTAGTCACCTGTCCCAGGCTTCTTGACTGGGAGGAGGGGGGTGTTCCAGGGCGATTGGCATTCTTTGAGGAGTCCATACTGTAGTAATTTCTTTAGGTGACCATGGATGCCTTCGATTGCTGGTCGTGGGAGAGGATATTGTTGCACATGTACTGGTTCTGCTCCTGGTTTAAGGGTGACAAGCACAGGAGCTATATTCTTTGCTAGGCCAGGTGGATTATCCTCCGCCCACACTCCGGGCGGAGTTAAGATTTATATTTATATCCCGCTTTGACCCGGTGAAAAGCGGGATATAAATACAGCTAAATAAAAATAAATAAATAAATAAAATAAGATAATCGGTGGGTATACGGGGGCTAGCTGCCTTGGATGAAGGTGGACTATAGAACCGCCATTCTTCTTCTCGGGGGACAGTCAGTACCATCAAGCCAGCAGATTCCGGGTTCACAGTCATCTCTATTTTTCCTCCTTCGACAAAGGATATCTGCGCCTGGAGCTTAGCAAGCATGTCTCGGCCCAAAAGGGGAACTGGGCATTCAGGTATGTACAGGAACTGATGTGTTATTTTCCGTCCCCCCAATTCGCAGGCACGGTTCTGCAGGAAAGGTCTTGTGGTTCTAGTTCCAGTGGCGCCAACAATGGTGACAGATCGGGAAGACAAAGGAGCCACTGGTTTAGCCACTACTGAGTGTTCGGCCCCCGTATCCACCATAAAGTCCATGTACTGGTCCCCAATCTTTAAGTTGACCATAGGCTCCTGGGGACCCAGGGAAAACTTGGAGCCCGGTCTGGCCTAGTCCTCATCCACATAGTCATCTTCAGTGGTCGCCATTCCTTCCACGGCGATGGCTTCTTCCTGCCGAAACTGTGCGCGCTGCATTCCCCCTCGCTGCTGGAATCGCCCCCCCCCACTCTCCTGGTGCTCCCTCCTCCCCTCCAGGGGGTGGAGCTACTATTCGGGCATTCATTCTTCCAATGTCCTTCTTCCTTACAATAGGCGCACTGGTTTGCACCTAAGGGGGACCGAGCGCTCCCTCGGCCCCTTCCCCATCCTTGAGTCCTTCTGTTTGGGTATCCTCCATGTCCTTCGACTAGAGCTGCAGCAAGCAGATCGGCTTTCTTCTTCATCTTTCTTTCACTTTACATTCTTGATCACGATTCACAAATACCTTCTGAGCAACTTCCATTAGCTGTGCTGTATTCATGCCCGCAAATCCTTCCAACTTTTGCAGTTTCCGTTTTATGTCTCCCTGGGACTGACTCACAAAAGCAGCGTTTACCATATGCAAATTCTCCTGGGCTGCTGGATCATACGGGGTATAAAATCTATAAGCTTCAGTTAATCGTTCATAGAAGGCAGCTGGACTTTCATCTGGGCGCTGAAGAACGTCTGCTACCTTCCCAACATTCATGGCTTTCTGGCCTCCCCTCCTCAGGCCTTGCAGTAGGGCCTGGCAGAAATGGGTGAGGGCCCTCTCTCCTTCTGCACTGTTTGGATCCCATCTTGGATCTTCATTCGGGAAATCTAGGGCCGCTGCTTGTCGGGGATCTAGGTCTCTTCTGTCTACTGGGTTCTCTTCCAGCCATCGGGTAGTTGCTTGCACTATTCGTGCCCGCTCTTCAGTAGTAAAAAGGGTAGCTGGCGGCAGTCAGACCAGGTAGGCTGGTGGGTCTGCATGATACTAGACATTAATTGTGTCAGATCTTGGGGTTTTTCAGTATAGGAGGTATAGTGCGTTTTCCAGTTTAATAAATCTGTGGTAGAAAAGGGCACATAAACAAGACTATTTGGCCTGGCCACAACCTGACCTTCATTGAGAATGTGTAATCTGAGGACTTGGTGTAGTGGCATCTGGCAAACTTCTTTCCGGCTCGTCTCCCTGCTTCGAAGGGTGTAGCGCAAATTTGCATGCCCAGCGGTGGCTCTTCCGCTGGGGCCTGGACTAATGGGTGACCCTGGAGTGGCAGTTGATCCCCCGCTGGCAGTTCCTTCAGGAGATGGTAGTCCTGCCGGGGAACTTTGTTCGGGACTGGGACTCCTGCTCCGGGGAGGGGGTTGCTCTCCTTTGGGCAATGGAGGTGGCTGTTGGGGTGGAGGTACTTCAGCTGGGGGAACTCTTTCTTCTCCTGGCTCTACTCGGGGTAACGGTGGAGCTGACGGGACTGGTTTATATAGGAATAGGGGTGGATAATTTGGGATTTCTGCAGGTTCTGGGGCTGAGTAAATGGGAGGCTTTTCTTCCTTAACCCCAGGGACTCCCTTCGTAGTTGCTAACATTATCCTGCACTGCTCTTCACGACAACGCTTCATCCAAGAGGGTTGCCTTTCACAAATATCTAACCAGGAGTCTATATAGGGAAACTGGTCGGGGTAATTCCTACGTACTATCCCATGCACTCGGGACACAATTCTAACATCAAAAGTACCATTTGGTGGCCACGCGGTGTCCAGCACCGGCCACTCCCTACCACATAATTTTTCTATTCGGGACTGCGACATTTTCGTCCCGTAGTCACCGCTAAATCCCTTCTTAAAATTTGTGATCATACAGTTCAGCGGAGTTTGCACAGACCCCGCCCCTCCCATTATGACGTACAAGACAACAGACAAAGAGGGAGGGTAGTATGGCTGCAGGTAAGGGGTCCGTACAGCCCACGGAACAACAAGGGAGACAAACACGAAACACTTCCTCCTTTTTGCGACCTGGGCGTGGTCGCCCGGCTAGGAACTGCGCTACTCAGGAGTCCACTCTCGCGTGGTCTGTGTTTCAAGACCTCTCATTCACTGAAACAGACAGGCATGCCACCGAGTTCCCACAATTCCATAAAAGCCTACCTTACTTATCTATGAGGGGTGGGGATTCATCCTCGTGCATACTCATGCAAGGAGTACTTGGCCACACCCTGAGAGGTGATCAGGCTCTCGTTACCTTAAACCGTATTAGTCCCGTGCATGCGGGACTTTCCCATAGCTGACTAAGAACCAGACAAATTGCTACTCACCGGATCCGGCCACTAATGCGCTGCGCAACCAGTCCCTCCTTGGGTTGAATCCTGGACTTCCCTCGGGTTCGGAGGTGTTGGCCGGTCAGACCCAGCAGGCCACCGAGGCAGGGCAGAACCCTCTCCGATACAATGGGACCGGCGGTGCCTGGGTTCCTCTCCACTGTCGGTCGGCCGCGGTCCCGACCGGACCAAACCTGGAGGCGGTAATATGTGGTATATTCACTTGCGCACCATTCACGTACTCCACCTTCCCGGCCAATGCACCAGGAATATGTTGCAGCGAAGTGCACGCAATGAATAAAACCAGGAGTCAGTTCGAAGATCCAAGCCAATTTATTGTGCACAAGTCTTAGGCAAATGTCACATTCAAAATGGTCTGAGCAATGGAGTCCAGTAAACAACATCTTTTATACCTTTCTTCTTCGGTTTAATACAGGCAAACTTTCTATTGGTCCTACTGACCCTTGCACCCATCCAATTGGGATCTCTCTGTGGGCCTAGCACTCTGTTCCCCCTGCTCAGAATTCTCTAACAAAGGCACAGTTCTAAGACTTTGATATATTTCTCCTTCAAGGTCACTGTTAGCTTAGAAAATGTGTGAATACAGAGCACTGGAACATGTCTGTCATCAGCATAGAAGATTTCAACATAGAATTTATTCAACCTTATCAAAAAGCAGTTTAAAGCAGTTTCTCTAACTTTTACTGACTTTGGTTTTTCTCAGCGTTCTTATTTTCAAGTGGGGGCTGGGACTCAGGCCTAGCTTACAGGCCTCTCATACTCTTATACATTTACAGGCTATTCTAGGCCATAGCCTGCCGCACTACTAGAGGCTGACAGCTTCCCCACCACTCTAAAATCTTTCCCCATTGTTTGGTGTCCAATTCACACCCTAACTCCTTTTCTCACTGAACCTGAAAATTAGCCTTTACCACCTCCCTCAGAATCATTTTGTAAACTTTTGAGATCACTCTCCTTTGCGCTGCCGGGTGCCAACATAGGATTGCCAAATCATACAAATTGTACCAACTTTACGTGAGTATGTTCTTGAAGGATATCATGCATTTTCTCTGGGAACAAGCAGGAAGCAAGTCCTCACATATGGGTGACGTCACCAATGGACGACGCACGGGAGCTCGCACGGGAACGATCTCCAACTTTTGAGAGGTCTACTACACATGGATGTCTGTCACCTGCCCGAAGGAGCCATCTTATCACAATCTTCTTTTTTCCCACAGAGCCCTTCAGATGTTCATCTGATCCCGGAAAGCAGAAGTACCCGTGCAGGTTTTTTTTTTTTTTTGCCTTTTGCTTCCTCTTTTCCGTCATGTGTTTTTTCTTCTATTTCCTGCCATTCCTCAAACTGTCAATGCCTTAACACCACGTTTTTCTTGGAGATTCTTTTATTTTTGTTTTTTAAGCACATGGGTCTTTTCTCTCATGCCCCCCTGGTCGGTTAGGACATTGATGTCCTTTGATTTGATGGAAGCCATCTTCCTCAACATGACCAAACTGGCCAGTGGGTTCAAGCAATACACCAATTGTGCCTGTACCATCTTGGTGATGGACCACCACAACTGGTGCATTCAGTGCCTCAGGCCCGACCCACATACTGCTACCTGCACACTATGCCTGTAGATGACTAAAAAAGGGCTGAAGAATCAAGAGAAACAGTGGGATCACTATTTGAATCCTCCGAAATGGTGGCATTGACACCCTTGAAATCCTCCACTGAGGCTGCAGCCCACGTGGGGACCAAGCTCATTCGGAGCCGAGGGACTGTGGTAGCCTGGTTTGAAAGCTATCCTTCAATGAAGGTCACGTCCAGAAGGATCATAAGAACATAAGATATGCCATACTGGGTCAGACCAAGGTCCATCAAGCCCAGCATCCTGTTTCCAACAGTGGCCAATCTAGGTCATACGTACCTAGCAGTTTCCCCAAAAGACACAGGTTCCACAATGATCAATCCTCTGCCCCATCAGCATTGAAGGACGTTGCCAATATCTGGGGTAAGGTCCATGGTCATTGGCATCGGAGCTCCCCTTGCTGGGACTTTGAGGGCGAGGGCAGGAAGTGACCATCGAAGCTGTCCTGGCATGAGGAGTTGCTACTCAAGGCCATGGAGGGCCATTGCTGGTCTCCCAATGTGATTACCATTGAGGAGTCCCTTTTGCCGATACCGGCATTGGAGGCCATTAGTGCTGCCCTGACACAGGCTGCTTCGGAAACAGTGCTCCTTGCTTGTTGTACTGCATTCCTGGCTGCACATCTGATACCCTTGGACCTAGTCCTTAGTGGAATACAGGATCTGGTGCAAGAGATAAGGCTGTTGGGGCCACTTGGCAATAGTGATCATAGCATGATCACATTTGATTTAATAAATGGAAGAAGGTTTTACAAGGAACAGGTTCTTCATAACTATTTACAATAAAGAGTAACATCACTAGACTGTAGCTAGTTAACTGTGTAACATTGTGTAACTATTTACAAAGTAGCGATATGCTCTAGGTTTGTGGTTGTTAAGATGGAGTGTTTGAAAGTCATTCATTGCCTTTAATTCAGTGTGCTTGACATTTTGACATTTTGCCATCGTGCTCTATGATTAGGTGAGTCTTCAATTTTTTTCAGAAGTTGGCTGTATCTGTGATAGCTCTTAGGGGGACAGAGAGTGAGTTCCAAAGATGTGGGCTGTAGAATTCAAAGACTTGCTGTATTGCAGTTTGCGAGGTGCTGGTCTTGATAGAAGTGGTTGATAGGGTGTTTTGATGCAGGCTCCTCCGCAACCTGGTGTCGGGCTCTGTTTTGGATCAGATCACTTAGGCAATTCAGCAGACTGGCAATGTAGGATCTTGAAGATCATTAGAAGTGATTTGTAGCATAAGCATGATCGGATGGGGAGCCAATGAAGAGAGTGTAATGTTGGGGTGATGTGATTGTATCTTTTTGTACCCATTATTAGTCGAGCCACAGTGTTTGTGCTATTTGTAGGATCTGGGTGGTACTTTTGGGTAATCCTTGGAAGTAGCAAGTTGCAGTAATCCAGTTGTGGCGTGATCATGGCCTGGCATACGGTGCGGAAGTGGTTGTGATCTAATAGAGGGTGTATGTTTTGCAAGATCTTCATTTTACTGTATATTACGCTTTGGCAGTGGTTTTCTTAATGTGCGCTTGAAGGCTGAGCCTCTGATCAAGGAGCACTCCCAGGTATTTTACTTCATTCCTTACAGGGACTGACCGGTTTCGTATGATGAGGATATCTGGTGGTTTGTATGCAGCATCTTTGGTGATCGTCAAGGCTTCAGATTTATTATAGTTGATTGAGAGATTGTGGTTTGTGAGCCATTCTGAGATTGATATCATGCAAATAGTTAAGAAAAAAATTAAAGGAGCAGCAGCAAAGGTTAAAGATTTACATCAAGTATGGGCATTGTTTAAAAATACTATCTTGGAAGACCAGCTGTATTCCACGCTTTAAGAAAAGTGGAAGGAAGGCCAAAAAACAGCTAGTATGGTTTAAAGATGAGTTCAGAGAGGCCGTTGTAGCCAAAAAAAGCACCTTTCAGGAAATGGAAAAAGGAGCCAATTGACGAAAACTGGGAAACAACCTAAGCACTGGCAAGTTAGATGCAAGACATTGATAAGGCAGGCAAGGAAAGATTCTGAAAAAAAGTTTGTTGTGGAAGCAAAAACGCATAATAAAAGCTTTTTCAAGTATATTCGTAGCAAAAAACCTATGAGAGAGTCAGTTGGACCATTAGATGTTAGAGGGGTAAAAGGGGCACTAAAGGGGATGAATAGCAGGGATGGACAGCTCGACGGGATAGCTCCTGCCCCCCGACTAACTTCCCCGACAGTTGTGCAGGGAAGTTAGAAAGGGGTGGAAAATGGGCGGCCCGGGGGCAGGGAATGGGCAGGCAGTGGGCAGTCGCTGGCCCTGGATGTCCAGGGCTGATTCTAATGTCGTCCCTGTATGTCCAGGGCCAGCGAAATGTCCGGGGAAGTTATTCCACCTCGGAGGTGGAATAACTTCCCTGGATGTGAATTTTGCACAGCCCGGGGTGTGGATGGGGTAGGGGTGACTAGGGTTTATTCCCTGCAGCCCAACCCTGGCTCTAGGAGGCCAGATTGGGGGTTAGGCTGCGAGGAATAACCCCTTTTTTCAGGTGGCCAGCATTGCGGCTTTTCAATGGAGCCGTGACAACAGGCAGTACTGTGGAATTCCTTGTTGTCTGAGCTCCATTTATGAAATCAAACGCAATCCCTTTGCCAAGTGGCCCCAACACCCTTATCTCTTGCACCAAATCTTGTGATCCATTAAGGACTAGGTCCAAAATGGCTTCCTCTCTTGTCGGTTCATGAACCAGCTGCTCCAAGAAGCAGTCATTTATTTAATCCAGAATCTGTCTCTCTCTAGCATGTCCTGCCATGACACTGACCCAGTCGATACCAGGGTAATTGAAATCACCCATTATTAATACTGTATTGTAACTTTTGCTAGTTTCCCTGATTTTTTTGAACATTTCATCATCCATTTGTTTATTTTCGCTATGCAATCGGTAGTACACCCCCACTGCCATCAGCTTCCCCTTTTTACATGGAATTTCAATCCATAGAGATTCTACCATGTATTTGGTTTCCTGCAACACTTTAATCCTGTGAAACTCAATGCCCTCTCTAACATAGTGTGCAACCCCTCCATCAATTTGATCTACTCTATCATTGTGATATAATTTGTACCCAGGTATCAGTGTCCCACTGGTTGTCTTCTTTCCACCATGTCTCTGAGATACCAATCAAATCTAACCTCTCATTTAGTACTATATATTCTAACTCTCCCATCTTATTTTTTTAGACTTCTAGCATTTGCATATAAGTATTTTAGAGGTCATATTTTATTCATATTAATCTGTTTATCGATAGGCAGGGGTAATTTTGAATCTTTAACCTCTGTCTGCTCTGTACTTAAGGGATTTGGGTTATTTTTGTCTGCTACCTTCACACCAGGCAGGCATGTTACCAAGCGGTTCTCCAGCCACTCAGCTATCTACATGTCTAATGATTGAATCACCAACTATAACGGCCGTCCTAACCCCCCCCCCCCCCCAGGCATTTGGCCCTGGAGAAACCTCCTAGGTGCAAGAGGGTTTTACATCACATGGAGGACAGGTCCAAACTACAGGATCACTTCCTGCCATACCAGGGTGATGATCTCCTGTCATGTGACCTCTTTCCTCCATGGCAACAAGAAGTTTCCAGACTGGAGGTGGGACTTCAGTATTAACTTCCTGTAGGTCTTGTCTATATATTTCCCTGTGTTCCTTATGTCCTCCAAGCCTGCTACTCTATCCTCCAGAGATCGGACACATTCCCTAAGAACAAAGAGCTCATTGCAACTAGTGCACATATAAGACCCCTCACCAACAGAGAAAATCATATATGAGACACTCAATGCAAAAGACTGGAAAACCACCTCGCTGCTGGACTGCTGTCTGCATCTTAGTTTTAAGGTTTTGTTCAGATATTTAAGTTGTTTACTTAGGTTTTCAGGGGATACTTAAACACAACTATACCTTATAAGTTAAATGGACTTTGTGCATCTCAAGAAAAATTAATCTCAGTTCCCTAAGAAATGTCTTCCTGATGAGGATAACCAGCTGTACCTGAAAATGATTATGGCACCTCCCCCATTTAATAGGTTTAAGAGCCTATAAAGCTAACATTATCCCAAGGGGTGGGTGATGGTCATGGTGGGAGGGAGGGAAAGAAGACTTACAAGCTGGCTTGCTACACCGTGCCCTGACCTGTGCTTCCAAGGTAAAGTCTTAATTTCCTGTGTGATTCACACAGCCTTTGGTTTGGTAGAGGGGGTCTTTCAAATTTCCCCTTTGATCTGTCACTTGCCTTTAAATAAAAAAGCTCTCTAGAAATAAAGTTATATAAGTAACTATTTACTCTATTTTTCTTTCTATGCTAAGTTATACTCTGATTTGATTTAAATGAAAATCTCTCTGGTGGTTCAAAGATCTGACTGACTCAGCAAACATACTGATTTCTAAAATACACAGATTTATATGATTGAACCCAAAGAGTATCCTTTTTCTCCAGGGATAAGCAGTAGTTTTCTCTTGGGCTACCTTAATAACGGTTTATGGATTTTTCCTCCAGGAATTTGTCCAAACCTTTTCTTAAACCCAGCTACTCTTCCTGCCTTTACCATATCTGCCAGCAATGAGCTCCAAATACTAATTATATGTTGAGAGAAAAAAATATTTTCTCTTATCTGTTTTAAATATACTATTTTGTGGCTTCATGGTGTGTCCTCTAGTCTTTGTAATTTTTGGAAGGATAAAGAATAGATTCCTATCTACCCATTCTAATCCACCCAGGATTTTAAAAACCTCTATCATATCTCCCCTCAGCTGTTTCTTCTTCAGCCTGAAGAGCCCTGATCTCTATCTTTTCCTCATAGAGGAATAGAAGAGTCATTCCATCCCACTTATCATTTTAGTTGCCCTTCTTTGTACTTTTCTAACGCTGTTACATCTTTTGAGATGCAGAGACTAGAACTGTACACAATACTCAAGGTTCTGTTGCACCATAGAGTGACACAGAGACATTATGATAGGCAAGGAATAGAAAATAAAACAGACTAACAATTCCTAACATTCTGTTTGCTTTATTGGCCACCACCACACACTGAACAAAAGATTTCAATATATTATCAGTAACTCCTCCCGCTCCCTGCACCGAAGGACAATCAGGCCCAACCACCAGGACCTTTAAATTAAGATGCCGAAAGGCATGAAGAACAATGAAGCAGCAGCACACCTCTCCACCGCCCAAACCCGATCAACATCCAGCACAGTGAGCGGATTGGTAACTCTTCCCGCTCCCTGCACTGAAGGCCAATCAGGCCCAACCACCAGGACCTTTAAATTAGACACTGAAAGGTGCGCCCGCGACTGGCAGGACCACACCTGAGGGCCTCGCCAGAGGGCCCTTTGGCATGGCCCTTAGGTGTGGTCACAAGATGCCGCAATAGAGACTAACACAGACCAGCACCCTTCGGACAAAGATGATTATTAGCAGAACACCCACACAGAAACAAGGTTGAAGACAGCATAAAGTAAGTACAACACCCTAGCTCAACTGAACTCCTCCACTGACAATATTACCAACTTGCTACTACCAATTAATCCATTCAAGATGTACAGTCTCATTTCAAAGCAAAAATTACTGGCCCTCACTATCATACTTGGTATTCTATTCAAACCTACAAGGACTACATATTTCACCACTACTTCCGTACTCACCCTATATTCACAGCCTCCAATAATACAACTTTACCTACCAGATTGCCAACTCTCTCACAAGCAATCATTCAGGAGGACCTCCAGACTGATAAGAATTCAACCAGTTCCTCAAGCAACAATACACCACCAACAAGCTATCATCAGTACCCCCCTCAAGATAGGACTGATTAATGTTCGCTCCATTCAAAATAATCTTAACACAATTATAGACCACATCCAATACCATCAATCAGACATCCTCTGCATCACAGAATCATGGCTTAAGAGCACAGACCAAGTAATTTTGAATGAAATCACTCCAGTTACACATAGTTCATACAGCTGCCCCCACGCACACAAGAGGGGAGGGGGAGTACTTATCATAGCCCAAAAAGATCTCAAATTTAAGATCACAAACTCTTTAAGCTCAAAGGGCTGCAAGATAATGAATATTGAAAATAGGCACCTAACTATCTGCCTTACATATAGATCCCCTAGTGCAGTGGCTGAAGATACATCCACAATACTTGAATCACTTTGTGCTTCTAAGTCACCCTACAAACCACTGATCTCATTAGGTAACCTAAACCTCACCTCAACATCTAAGAAAGATGAAACAGCATTCCACCAAGCGATGAACTCTCCAACTCTGTTATCTTCCATCGAAACCTTCACACTGCTCAGGTTCCACCCGAGACCTTATATTCGTAGCTAAGAGCCTCATAGAACAGGACAGAATAAGCAGTCCCACAGTAACAGCAATACCATGCTCAGACCACCACGCTATAGATTTTAAAATCCAGCTCCCTCACACACAAGAACCTCAGATGTCAACCAACCAGACAAGAAGATTCAAGGGTTTTGACCAAGACAAGATCCTCAGTGACATCCTTCATAAGCTCCCTGAGGACTGCTCTGATCTAGACAACACAATAAACAACTGGAACACCACCATCAGCACAGCAGCCAAAGCACTGGACCGAGTCAGCACAAATCAAAGGATCACCAGAAGGAACCCTGCCCCCTGGTATTCTGAAATAGTTAGATCATCTAAAAGAAACCTACGTAAGAAAGAACAGCAATGGAGACACGACCGCTCAGATAACACAATGCAAGAATACCAAATAATGCAAAGGAACTACAACAACTTGATCAATACTCAAAAAGAATATCATACCAACCTCATCCTAAAAGCTAGCAACAAGCCTAGAGAGCTCTTCGAGATAGTCCAGTCACTATAAAGGAACCATCACAAGAAGAAGAATGTAGCTGCCAGGATCATCATGAGGAAAAGTCTTACTGAATACATTACACCAGTACTAATTGAGCTACACTGGCTTCCCATAGCAGCCCGCACAAAATACAAAATACTGACGACCACCTTCAAACTCATCCACAGCATAGCACCATCCTTCCTCGACACCCTAATCAGACTGCAACCATCCAACAGAAACAGGAGAACCATCAATTCCAACACCCTTCACACTCCAACAGATATCAGATCAGTCAAAAAAATCACTAGTAGCAGGGCTTTCTCATACACAACACCGACACTACGAGCCAGCATTGATCTAGCTGACTTTAGAAAGAAACTCAAAACCCACCTATTTCAAAGTCATTTCAACCTGTACTAAACTCGCATGAGGGGCAACTCCCCCACAGCACCCCAGAAAACCTGTAATGTATAAATGTACATATGTAAATTATTATCCCCTTAGCTTAGAAGTAGATAATTTTCTGCGTGACGTGCTAACCTTTCGAATCTTTATGTACAAATCAAAATTATTCTGTCTTAATTCGACAGCTTTTTCCTTGTAATCTTACCCGCTTCTGATCGCTGGAAGGAGCGGTATACAAATGCTTGCTAAATAAATTTAAAAAAAAAGAAGATGTTGTTAAGGTTCAACCACAAAGTTTTGCAGATTTTCTTATTGCCAAGAGCAACCCCTCCGTGAGAACACATGACACAAGTTATATCTCCTCTTCTACCCAGGACATAGATACCACTATATCAAACAAATGGAATCAATGTCACATTCCCACAAAAGAACAAGTTACCCATACAATCGCTGACCTAAACTCCAGCACAGCCCCTTCAGATCCCTGCCCAGTGGCCTGGATAAAATCTACAAAAGAAGAGCTGATAAAATTCATCCAAAGATTAATAACTGCCTCTCTAACCCAAGGCTACATGCCCTCAGCACTACAAGAAGCCACAATACGGCCAATCCCGAAGACAAATTCACCAGACCCCACAGACCCTGCTACATATAGACCTATATCCAGCCTCCCATTTCTGACCAAGATTATTGAGAAGACAGTACGGAGACAGCTCCAAGATCACCTTGATACCCATGCTCCACTAGACCAGCACCAACATGGTTTTCTCCCTAACCACAGTGTCGAGACCCTACTGATCTACCTACTCGATACTAAAATCAGAGTAATTGAAGGTTAGTAAACTTATCTAGAGCAAATAATCTTAGAGTTTTAAATTTTCAGATGGCACACCTTCTCTCTCCATTAGAGTTATTTAAAAAATATGTCCATGATACGTTGTTACGTTCAACATTTAATGTGGCTAGTATTACTTCTATTTATTATCTATCCCAGGGGGGTAGTGAGATAGCTAAAGACGGAGAGGCTGATGAGCAGGTGAGCTTGGATCAACTAGACTTAACTCAATTTTTAGAAACCTCTCTAGATAAGGTGACTAAGAGGGCTACCCTATTGGTTACCTTCTCTTCTGAGAGTGAAAAAGTTGCTATTATGAAATTATATTTTGCTAAGAAGGATGTTTCCTTTTGTGGGAGTCCTTTGATGATGTTTCCTGATGTTGCCAAGGTTACCCAGCTCAGACGGAAAGCTTTTTTGCAACTAAAATCTAGGGTTCTTGCTTTGGGAGGTCAGTTTTATTTAAAAATTTCCTTGTAAATGCTTTGTTACTTATTTTGGTAATAGATATGTATTTACTGAAGTGTTACAGTTAGAACAGTTTTTGGTGGGTAAGAGCTCGCAATAAGATTATTATATTGTTTTGTTTTGAGTGGTTTGGTTGGGAAGAAAATTGGGGTCTTCATGTTTGGTATGCTTAGCTAGCTGTCTCTCATTTAATGTGGTTTCTTGAGATTGTTCCTCTGAAAACATTTAAAACTGTAATTTTCTTTAGTGTTTCATGTAAGGGAATGTTCTTTTCCAATGTTTACTTTTGTAATCATGACAAATTCAATAAAAAAAATCTGAGTAATTGACAATATCAAAACTGGTTTTCCTGCTAGTATTCATCAACATCTCCTCTGCTTTTGACACGATATCCCATAACATCCTCTTGTGCAGACTAAAAGACATTGGGCTATGCAACACAACCCACAAATGGTTCCAATATTACCTTAGTGCCAGACAGCAGAGTCAAAGTAGGAGCACACTCCTCTGATCCATTCCACACAACACAAGGAATTCCCCAAGGATCTTCCCTCTCTGCCCTTCTTTTTAACATCTATATGCAGCCATTCTGCAATATCTTCAAGAAGCACAATTTAAAATACGCTATATACGCCAACGACATCATGGCATATACACCTATCAACTGGACTCTCCAGACTACTCCTCCATGAAAAATTGTCTACAAGAAATGTCCACATGGCATTCCAACAATAACCTAAACATAAATATGAAAAAAACGGAGGCACTACTCGTCACACGCAACACTCTATCCAACCTCCCTACCTCAATAGCTGTGGCATATTCCATCATTCCATTTAAAGACAAGGTTTGATACCTTGGAATAACTCTCGACCGTAACCTAAGCCTACAACCCCACATCAATAAAATCACTAAGAATACATTTTACAAACTTGCCAGCATACGTAGACTTAAGCTCCTCCTCAAACAGGAACACTGCAGATCAGTCTGTCAAGCAATCATAACTTCTACACTGGACTATTGCAATGCCATCTTATCAAGGTTTATCTAAGCAAGCTACAAGATCTCTTCATCTAGTTCAAAATACTGCCGCCAGAATCATCACTGATTCAAATAAACAAGACCACATAACACCCCTCCTTCATCAACTCCACTGGCTCCCAATTACCACACATGCCAGATACAAATATGCCCTAACTGTATTCAAAATAAGAAACATGTCAGCAGGAGTCCTGGAGGAGATGTTCTGCACCAATCACAGTAACAGGCCTAAGAGACAAAGCATGAAGGACACCATCTCTACACCTTCCGCATACAAGGGTTCAAGGGATTCAACCACAAAAAAAGCATTCTCCTTTGCTGCACCTGCTTTCTGGAACGCTCTCCTTGGGAAATTGAGATCCACCAATGACATGAAGGACTTCATAAAACAGCTAAAGACCCTCCTATTTTCAAACCAACTCAATGAACCCACTTAACTCTTGAACAGCTGAACTACCACTTAATACTGGAGGTTTCACACAATACTTATGCAAATATGTTCTCTGTAAAATACACTCTTTGAAAATAAGTTATGCCTCAGTGCATCTCCCGCATGTCCCCCCCCCCCCTCCTCATTACAAGTTTTCTGTAAATGTGTGTTTTATAAAAGTTCCCTGTAACATGTAAGTTATAATGTAAACCATTTTGATTTAATGAGAAAGCGGTATAGAAAAACTTTTAAATAAATAAAAAATAAATAAATTATCTACAATCATACCCAGATCCTTTTCTTGGGTGGTGACTCCTAATGTGGAACTCAGCATCGTGTATCTATAGTTTGAGCTATTCCCTACATTCATCACTTTGCACCTATCCATATTTAATATCATCTGCCATTTGGAGGCCCAGTGTCCTAATCTGGAAACAGTAAGACACTAATATAATCAGTTTTATCATGGAAGGCAATGAGGTATCCTCATTCATAAGTAGTATTCTTCAGCATTTTTGGTCCTCAAACAAGAGAAGGCTAATTCACTTTTAGTGACTGGAGATGAGCAATCCTCTTTTCAACAGGATATCTTTAATCCTGTATTTTTTCTGGATGCCCATGTTTCAAAAGTTTATTCCTCATGAACACTCCCCCCCACCCCACCCCAAGAGAAGTAACCCATCTGGAGATCTGGAGGGTGGAAGCCAAGATTGAGAGAACTCTAGTTGACTATCACAATTATACAAATTGATGACATGTGGGATCATGGAAGGATAATAGATGATTGAACTAAGAGGAATGAAGCATTGGAAGCTACCAATGGCATTTTAGTGAAGAGGAATCTCTATTAAGAAAATAGATTAGAAAAGGCCATAAATGCCCTTTGAGATAATAATTAACATTTTTAAATTCTCCATATTGTAATATTATTTCTCCTCATGAAATATTGAATTACTGTTTGCTAGAAATTTTGCATTTTGATCTGCCCTTTTTCCAAATACTGTATTCTTACGTTCCTGTTTCAGTATAAAAAGGGTGGCAGGAGAGGGTGCCAGATCAATTAGATGTGGATAATCTAACTCAGGGGTGGCCAACTCTGGTCCTAGTGCACCACGATCCAGCCTGGTTTTCAGGATGTCCCTGATGAATATTCATTAGGTATATTTGCTTCCACTGTGTTTCATTGTATGCAAATATATCTCATGAATATTCTTTAGCGGTATCTTGAAAAAACGGCTGGATTGTGATGCACTAGGACCGGAGTTGGCCACCCCTGATCTAACTGAACTTTTTGAGATGATACCAATAGATCTACAATGATTACCACTTTTCAAGTTAGTTTGGAACATGATTCTGTGTTAGCTGTTTTTTGAGAGACTGTTTAACATCTTTTCTTGGGCATAACATATATATTTATACGGATGTATCTCCTGGGGCCCAGAAGGTCAAGAGAGAATTCCTGCAAATGTGTCTTAGAGCTTTGACTCTAATATATCTATTTTCCTTGGATTTCTCAGTGAATATTTAAGGGTATGCTTACTAAAGTGTAATCGGCCTTTGCAGCAAATGCCAAGTGCTAGCTGCAAAAGCACTGCATTAGCTGCAAAAGCCCTGTGGTATCTGTAGTGGGCGTGCACAGCGGATGCCATGGAGAAAACACAGGGATTGTGGTCAGCGAGCACCACAGATGCAGCTACCACCATCCATTGAGGTGGCTTTAGGTGGCACACATGGTGTCTACTAACTTTGGTGATTGCCGCATGATGTTGACAAATATGGTAATCGCGCATTGCAGGCCCACCCACTATTCGGCCTAAGTGTGCTCAAGCCTGCTCTCAAGGTGCAATATCATGGGAACTTGTCATGATGTCTGCATTTTTCCTGCATTAGCAGCAAACACCCTCTAATAAATATCCCCCTTAGTCGAGTTCTATGGGAAAGATTAGGGAATTCTTTTACTACAGGTTTTAACACGTGTTCATGAAGTTTATGTGCATTAAGTGCCCAAAGTCCTTTTATTTCTATGAGCATAATGGCATTTAACGCTCATTAACTTCATTAATGTGTGTTAACCTTTAGCAATAGGGCCCCCAATGTTTTCTTTAATCATTCATAATTTAAAACACTGATTCAATATCAAGAGATTTTATTTCACACTCGTAATAAGGTGGCGGCTCCCTTGCATTCTTCTGATAACTGATGGAATTTATGGGGTATAATATATTCAGATATTTGATGTACTGATTTACTCTTTCTTTGCCTTTTCTTGATGGTGCCAGCTCTCTTTTTTTTTCTTTTTATTATTGTTATTATTAAAGACTTATAAAGCGCCACAACATACGAAGCGCTGTACAAACATAGAAGAGAGACAGTCCCTGCTCATCAGAGCTCACAATCTAATAAGACAGAAAACAAAATAAGTTACATAATACAAATAACAACAATTTACAGGACAAAGTAAGCAAATGTTGATAGAGAGATCAAGATAGGGTAAAACAGGAACGGAAAGCAATAGTGAAGAGGTGGGATTTCAGTCTGGACTTGAAAATGGCCAGGGAGGATGCCTGGCACACAGAGATAGGAAGACTATTCCAAGCAAAGGGTGCTGCCAGTTGGAAGGAGCAAAGTCTGGAATTGGCAGTACGAGTAAAGGGCACAGATAAATGAAGACTGTTAGAAGAGCGAAGCAACCGAGATGGGGTGTAAGGAGAGATGAAAGATGAAAGGTACTGGGGGGCAGAAGAGTGAATACATTTATAGGTCAGCAGGAGAAGTTTAAATTGGATACGGAGACGGATGGGAAGCCAATGAAGTGACATGAGGAGAGGAGTGATGTGGGAAAAATGAGACTGGCAGAAAATGAGTCGAGCAGTGGAGTGTTGAATTGACTGAAGAGGAAAGAGGTGGCTTGCAGGGAGGCTGGCAAGGAGAACATTACAATAATCAAGACGGGAGGTGATTAAGGAGTGGACAATCAATTTAGTGGTGTCAACAGAGAGGAAGGGGTGAATTTTGGAAATATTGTATAGAAAGAAATGACAAGTTTTAGCAATGAGCTGGATATGTGAAGAGAAAGAGAGAGAGAGAGGAATCGAAGATAACACCAAGGTTACGTGCTGAAGAAACAGGGAGGAGTACAGAGTTATCAACAGAGAGAGAGAAAGGGGAAAGAGGAGGGGAAGCATTTGGGGGAAAGATAAGAAGCTCAGTTTTGGCCATGTTCAGTTTTAAGCGGCGGTGGGACATCCAGGCAGCTATGTCAGAGAGGCAGAGTGAGATCTTAGACTGGATATCAGGAGAGATAACAGGTGCAGAAAGATAGATTAGAGAGTCGTTGGCATAGAGATGATAGTGAAAGCCATGGGAAGAGATAAGGGTGCCAAGGGATTGGGTATAGAGAGAGAGAAGAGGAGTGGACCTAAGACGGAACCCTGAGGAACTCCTACAGATAGTGGGGTTGAAGAGGAGGAGGAGCCATCGAAGCACACACTGAAAGAGCGATGGGATAGATAGGAAGAGAACCAAGATAGTACAGAGTCTTTGAATCCAAGTGAGGATAGGGTGATAAGAAGAAGGTTATGGTCAACAGTGTCGAAGGCAGCAGAGAGATCAAGAAGAATGAGGACAGAGTAAAAGCCTTTGGACTTTGCCAAGAACAAATCATTTGAGACCTTAGTAAGAGCAGTTTCAGTGGAGTGTAGGGGATGGAAGCCAGATTGTAAAGAATCCAAGAGGGTATGAGAGGAGAGGAAATCAAGACAACAGTGACAGACTGCACGCTCAAGTAGTTTAGAGACAAAAGGAAGAGGTGGGGCTATATGATTGGCTATTTTCTTCTTTGCTTAATCTCAGTCAGTCATTGAGTTGTATAGCTGTTTCTCTTATCTAAGAACTGACTCAATTCTGAGTGTATTACTTGTGTTATTTGTTAAAATTCAAAAGTCTTAAGGGCAAGTTTACTAATGTGCATGCCAGTACAATGTGATTGCATTGCAAAATTATTGTGGAGCCCGTGCTAATTTTGTGGGCATGTTTGTCCATCCCCCTGTTGATAGTGTGATGCTAACTCACAGTACAGTGCTAACCAACATGCAGGTGTACTTAATTCTACCCTTTGAGGTGGTGTTAAGTTCACCCACGTTAACGACAACAGACATGGTTAGCGTGCACCCAAAACAGGCATTCTAACAGTGACACACCATCAATGCCCATAAATTATGCCATTAATCTGCCTAGTTCCTTCCCAGTCACATGTTAAAAAGTTAGTATGGGATCTTGCATTGTTAGCACAGCATGCCTAGCATGTGTCAAGCCCCATGCTAATGGGTAGCGCACTTTGGTATAAGTCCACAGCACAATGTAACCTCTAGAAAGCCGGTGATCACAAATCGAAAATCCAGCTCTCTTACAAATGTTCAGATAACTTAACTGTGTGAGTTTTGTTGGAATGCATGATTTGTGTATAAATTTGGCAGATCAGATGTGATGTCCTACTCCATGAGACAACGGAGGCAAAACACGTACATTGGAGTGGAAACAGCTTGTTCAATTCAAGTTTGAGCTAAGTACAATCTGTTTGCCTTACACAAACATTCTAACTTTTGTATTGCATAGATGGACATTGATAATTACATCTGAGGAGCTATTTATTTATTTATTTATTTTTTTTAAGACCAATGATGTCGTGACTTGATAGCCTGCTCTGGCTTATATTTGGATGATGATGACTTTTAGACCAGCTTCGACAGTATCATTGAGGTCTTTTTTCCTCCTTTTTAAATATACCAGTGAATGTTGTTATTGAGATTCATCATCTCTTCTACATTATATATTTTTTCTTGCATTTGTAAGAGCTAGTTTTTGTATTTTGAAGTAGCGCACTTTGGTAAACATGTCCCCCCTTGGTGAATCAGGCCATTTGATGACAGAGTTTCATCAAATGGTCTGATTTACTATCCTTGTGATCCAACCTATAAAAAGAAATAACCAGATGTCACTTGCCTTGTGATTAGTTTACTGTACTTCTGACCTTCAAAAAGTGTTCATCATGCAGGGATCTCAACAAATTTATGTATTTATTTATTTACATTTTTTTATAAAGCGCTATTTGACATCAGTGCAGTTTACATAAAACATAAAACATACTCGTTGCATATAATGAACTGTGTTTACAGGTAACAGGAAATAAAACTTGGATAACTTGGGATAACTATTTATATCGGATTTTCATATTATACAGGCTATACTTATGAGTGTCTTATAGGGTAGGTTTAGTCATAATATCTATCTTAGACTGCAGGTGACGCTACTGTATCTTCGTCTATCTTGTAGTACTGAAGGAATAGGTAGTGTTTCACTGCCTTCCTAAATTGGACCAAGTCAGTGATTGCTTGTATGTTGGGTGGGAGAGAATTCCAGCTTCTCGGTGCACATAGTTTGAAAGCTCTGTTAACCCACTGCACTCATGCTACAGTTATTTCTTTTGGGACAACTAATGAGTTGATCGCTGCTGATCTCCTGGACCTGTTGGATGGTGTGGTATGAATGAACTCTGCTAGTGATGTAGAGGCTAGTCCATTGATTGATTTGAAAGTAAGCAGCAGAATTTTGAAAGATAGTCTGGACTGTATGGGAAGCCAGTGAAGATGTTTTAGGATGGGTGTGATATGGTTCTTTTAGATGCTCCGATTAGAACTCTCGCTGCAGAGTTCATCGCAAGCTGTAGAAGGTTTAAAGTAGATTGAGGGAGACCGTGCAGGATTGAATTTGCGTAGTCAAAATGAGGCGTGATTAGTGCCTGATAGATAGTCCGGAAGTTGCTTGGTTCAAGTAGGAAACAAAGGTGCCTGAGGGTACGGATCTTGTAGTATATCGCTCTGACTACGTTGCTTATGTGGATTTTCATGTCAAGGCGCTGGTCCAGGGTGACTCCAAGGTACCGGATCAAGGATTTAGTCTGGAGTTCTGCTTCCTTGACTTTTATATGTGTTGGTGTTATGAAATTTAAATTCCTCGTGATGAATAGCACCTCAGTTTTCTGGTGCTTAATTCTAAGGTTTTGGGATTGAAGCCAATTGGATACTGCTTCAAAGCATTCTGTAAGTGGTGAAAGGTCTGGGTTTTCTGTCGAGAAGGGCATGTAAAGTAGGACGTCGTCTGTGTATATCAGGCAGTTTACCCCAAAAGAGCGAATGAGGTTACAGATAGGCTGCATGTAGATATTAAACATTAGGGCGGAGAGGGAGGATCCCTGCGGGACTCCTTGCTTCTGGTGGAAAGGTTTAGAAGTTGAGGCACCTGAACGTACATGTTGCCATCTGTTTGTGAGGTAAGATTCACACCAGATTATCGCTGTCTCCGAAATACCCTTCTCTCTGAGGCACACCAGTAGAAGCTCGTGACATACTGGGAGGAGTAGCCTAGTGGTTTGGGCAAGGTACTTCAGGCCGGAAGGTCGGGGGTTCAAATCCCACTAGAGGACAGCAACCTTGGGCCGGAAGGACTGGGGTTTCTAGTCCCACAGGTGCTCCTTGTGGTCTTGGGCAAGCCACTTAACCCTCCATTGCCCATGTTCCCTGTAAGTATTAGTGTGTGTGTCTCATATCCCCGCGTGTTAAAAATGTATCCCCCACTTGTGTTGTGACCGCTTTGATTGAAGGATAAGGCGGTATACAAAACTGTCTAAATAAATAAATAAATAAATAAATACTGAGTCGAAAGCAGCTGCTATGTCAAGGAAAATAAGGACAAATCCCTGCCGGATGTTATCAATTCCTGTGGTTATATTATTGATAAGTGTGGTGAGGAGGGTTTCCACGCCATGTTGTTCTCTAAAACCGTGTCGGCATGGGTCTAGTGGTGAATTGTTGTCGACGTGGTCTTGAATTTGTCTTTGTACCTATTTTTCTATTATTTTGGCCAGAAGTGGTATGCTCGATATCGGTCTGTATGAGTCCACTTTCAGGCTGTCGAGCTTGCTGTTTTTCATCAAAGGTCTAATGGAGGTATGTTTGAGGGATTGAGGAAACACCCCTGTTGTGAAAGATCTTTCCATGAGCCTGGCTATAAATGGGCTAAGATCAGACCGTAGCCCCTTTATCCAGAAGGCAGGGCAGGGGTCAGTCTGGGCAGTGGTAGTGTTGATCATAGCGATGTTGTTTTCAATGTGTTTCTTAGATGGTGTAGAGAACATTTATTTATTTATTTATTTAACAATTATTTCTATACCGCTCTTTCACAAGTATCAAGTGCGGTTTACAATGAACAGTATGTTATATGGTATGGATAGTATCATACCAAGTCATTTTACATAGAACAGATGAACTAGGTACAGATAACAGTATAAAGTTTAAACAGTGAATTATTAAACTATTATAACTTATATACATAGTAAATATATACAAATTGTATCATATGTCGCGTGTGGTTGTATACTTTATATAAGTTTCAGGTACGTGAGTGTGTGTTGTTTGAATTGTAGTAGTTAACCTGCGTCTCTTTGTGTCGTCTGGCCAGTCTCTGATCCTTGGTTGTAATGCAATGAGAATAAATAGGTTTTCAGTTTTTTTCTAAATTCTTTTATGTCTGATATTGAGCGAATGTTGTCAGGAAGGTTATTCCAGAGGGTAGGAGCTGAGTGTGAGAATGCTCTCATGTTGGTTTGTTTTTTTGCTTTTGTGTAGTCTTTTGGTACTGCTATAGTGTTAGTGTTTCTACTTCTTTGTGATCTTTTATCTATTTCTATCTTGATGAGTGTATTGAGTATAGTTGGCGCTAAGTTATTTATTAGTTTAAATGTTGTAAGTAATATCTTATATTTTATTCTGCTGTGGATAGGTAGCCAATGGAGTTCAGCTAATGTCGGTGTGATATGTTCAATTGAGCTTATATTCATTATTATCCTTGCTGCTATGTTCTGAGTTAGTTGTAACTTTTTAATATTTTGCTTTGTGATGCCATTAAGGATTAAATTTGCAAAATCAAAGTGTGGGGTGATGATGGCTTGTATTATGGTTATGAAGTCTTGTAAGTGGATTAATGGTCTTAGTTGTTTCAAGGTCTTAAGTTTGTAGTGTATGTTTTTTGTTAGATATTTTATGTGAGAATCCATGTTAAGTTTATTGTCAAGTATCACACCCAGGTATTTTATTTCCTTTTTTATGTTGATTTCATGATTATCAAGTGTGATGGTGCTTGGGGGTGTGTATGTTTGGTTTTTAGTAATATATAGAACGTCAGTTTTTGAGAAATTAATGTGTAAGTTCTGTTCATTGAGCCATATTGTTAGTTCTTTAAAGCACTCTGTTATCTGTTGTAGTGGAGGGTGTGGGATTTTAAATGGTATGTAGAACATTATATCGTCAGCGTAGATATGATAATGAACGCTATGACGTTTAAAGATATTGCTGACTGGTTGTAAGTAAATGTTAAACAAAAGTGCTGATAGTGCTGATCCCTGTGGGAGGCCTTGTGTTTGGTCGAATGTGTTAGATGTCTGGTTAAGGATTCTTACTGTTTGGGTTCTGTTTGATAGGTAGGATTTGAACCAGTTATGGACAGTGGATGTAATTCCTATTTGTTGAAGTCTGTTGAGCATTGTTATGTGGTTTACACTGTCAAATGCTGCAGAGATGTCGAGAAATACTAGGATGAAGGCTTGTTTTGTGTCATCGATTCCTCTTAGTAAGGTGTCATAAAGGACTGTTAGCAGTGTTTCAACTCCATGGAAAGGTCTGAAGCCATATTGGTGTTCATCAAGGAGGTTCAATGTATCAATGTATTCTTGTAGTTGTGTTTGAACTATTTTTTCAATAAGTTTGGCCATGAAGGGAATGCTCGATATGGGTCTGTATGATTATGGGGATAATTTGTCTAGTGTTTTATTTTTAAGTATTGGTCTTATTTGGACATGTTTGAGGGATGGTGGTAAATATCCTTCGTTTAGTGATATGTTAACCATGGGGAGGATGAAGGGAGAGAGTATTGAGAGTGTCTTTTTTATCCAGTCAACTGGGCATGGGTCAAGATATGAGGTAGTTGTATTTATGTTAGATATGGTTGTTTTAAGTGTGGTCTTTGAGATCAGGCTGAAGTTGGACCAGTTATCGGGGGTTGTTTGCTTCATATTGGTGTGTGTTGTTGGGGGGTTATTTGTTTGTATTTTTGTTTTATTAATATAGTATTGAGCTAAGTCTTGTGGGGTTATATCTATGGATATTTCATCTGAATTGTACGTTTTGTTTGTTAGTTTCTGAATTATACAGAATAATTCTCTTGGTCGGTTAATTGAATTGTTGAGTAAGTTAGAGTAGTAGTTTCTTTTAGAATTGTCTATTGTAACTTTATATGTATGAAGGGTATTTATGTATTTCTCATGAGTTGTTGGTGATTTGTTTTGCCTCCATTTCCTTTCTTCCATTCTTAGTTGTCTTTTGAGATTTTTAAGTGTCATGTTAAACCATGGGGCATCTTTTTTATCAGCTATATTGTCATTTCTATTATGTTGAGACAGATTAGGTTTTTTTTCTGCTGCCAGTGAGATAGTTTTGTTCCAGGTTTTGATAGTCAAGGGTGTTATATTGTTTTGTACCATTGCCATTGAGGGTACTGGATATTTGTTGGTATGGCTTATCTTTGCTTGCAGATAGTCAGCAAAGTCTTGAGGGTGGATATTGTTTGATTGTTCAGGTACTGGTTCCTTAGTTAAGCATAGTTACTCACCTGTAACAGGTGATCTCTGGGAACAGCAGGAATTTAGTCCTCACATATGGGTATCGTCGGTACCGATGGAGCCTGCGCGGGAATGCTCCCCAGCGTCCAATTAGAAAGCTTTTGGGAGCATCCCACAACGCCTGCGTGCTGCCTTCCTGCCTTTCCCAACTGCCTCTCTCCAGTTGAGTTTTAAAGCTGAGACAAAGAGAGAGAGAGGGAAAGGGAAAGAGATAGATAGAGAGATACAACTCCTAGGGGAGGTGGGTGGGTTGTGAGGACTAAATTCCTGCTGTTCCCGGAGATCACCTGTTACAGGTGAGTAACTATACTATCTCCAGGAACAAGCAGGAATGTAGTCATCACATATGGGGACTCCCTAGCTTTAGATGACAGGGAAAGACCCCAGAAGTTGTGCGTCCCTGAGAAGGGCTCCACTTCCCCCCATGGATCTCTGGCATCCTACCAGGGATGGTGGGTAGGAGTTGATTAGGTATGGAACAGGTGTTGGAGAACAGCCTGACCAAACAAGGCATCCCGGCGGGAGTTCTTGTCCAAGCAGTAATGGGCTGTGAAGGTATGAACCGAGGCCTAGGTGGCTGCTCGACAGATGTCGTTGATAGACAGAGTGCAGATGAGTCATTGAAGCTGCCATGGCTCTCACATTGTGAGCTGTGACATGGCCCTCCAGAGGAAGATTCTTACTCTGATAGGCAAAGGAAATACATTGAGCAATCCAGTTAGATAGTGTTCTCTTGGAGAATGGAAGTCCCAAATGAGAAGGATCAAAAGCAACAAAGAGTTGAGAGGACTTTCTATGATGCTGTGTTCTTTGTAAGTAAAAGGCTAAAGCTCTTTTACAGTCCAAAGTATGAAGGTTCCTTTCTGCATTTGATGCATGCGGCCTTGGAAAGAACACAAGTAGGTAGACCACTTGGTTCAGATGAAAGGGCGAGACCACCTTTGGCATAAAACGTGGATCAGTCCTAAGGACTACCTTGTCATGATGGAACCTTGTATAAGGTGGATCAGCTACTAGTGCTTGCAACTCACTGATGCGATGTGCTGATGTGATTGCAATAACCTTCCAAGAAAGGAATTTCAAGGAGGTAGTAGCTAAGGGTTCGAAAGGCGGCTTCAGGAGCTGACCAAGAACCAAATTTAAGTCCCATGCCACAGGAGGTGGCTTAATGGGAGGCTTAGTTAGCAGAAGGCCTCTCATAAATCTTGCTATAGGAGGATGGGAGGAAATAGGTTGTCCATTTAGAGGCTTGAAAGAAGCTGCAATAGCACTCAAATGGACTCTTACTGAGTTAGTCTTAAGTCCTGCATTAGATAAATGAAGGAGATACTCCAGTAATGATTCCAGAGGTATCGCAAGGGGGTTAAGACCCTTCTGCGAACACCATATGGTAAACCTTTTCCACTTGAAATCATAAGAGCATCTTGTGGAAGGCTTCCTGGAAGCATAAAGGATATCCTTTACTTGCTGAGGAAGGTTAAGATCATGAAGACCTAGCCCTTCAGCAACCAAGCCCTGAGATGCAGAGACTGGGGATTGGGATGCCATAACATTCCGTCCTCCTGAGACAGGAGATCTGGAGCAGACCCTAACTCCAGGGAGGGAGCTTGAGAGAGATGTAGAAGTAGAGGGAACCACACTTGCCATGGCCAATGTGGAGCTATGAGAATCATACGGCCTCTGTCTCTCTGAAGCTTGAACAGGATTTTGGGAATTAGGGGAATGGGTGGAAAGGCATACAGGAAGCCTTGACCCCAGTAAAGGAGGAAAGCACCCCTGGCCTGAGCCCCCTGAGCCGGGGTTCTGGAACAGAACCGGGGAAGTTTAGAATTCCACAGACTTGCAAAGAGGTCTATATCCGGGGTTCCCCAAATTTGAAATATCTTGGCTACCTGGTCTGCATGCAGAGACCACTCGTTTGGAAGCAGAACTCGACTGAGTCTGTCTGCCCAAGAGTTTTGTATGCCTGGAATATACATCGCCAGGAGATGAATCTGATGCTCTCTGGCGAGGGCCCATAGTCGCAAAGCTTTGTTGCAAAGTGACGGAGAGCCTGTTCCCCCCTGCTTGTTCACGTAGAACATGGCTACTTGATTGTCCGTATGAATGAGGACTGTCTTGTAGCTGAGCAGGGTGTGGAACATTCGAAGAGCAAGGAAGATTGCTCTGAGCTCCAAGAGATTGATATGTAGATGAGTCTCCTGTGGAGACCAGGTGCCTTGGGTCGAGAGGTCTTGCAGATGAGCTCCCCAACCCATCGGAGAAGCATCTGTTGTGAGAGTTGCCTGGGGTAAGGGTTGTTGAAAAGGGGACCCCCAGCAACAGGTTTTCAGTGGACTTCCACCACTAGAGGGACAAAACAAGGCAACTTGTGTTTGCTATTTTGTCTGACAGGCATCCTGATGCCTGGGTCCATTGAGTGGATAAAGTCCACTGGGCTGCCCTCATATGGAGGCGAGCATAGGGAACCACATGCACAGTAGATGCCATGTGGCCTAGTGGTTGTAGCATTTCTCGGGCAGTGAAATGAGGTTTTAGCACTGCTTGAGAAGCTAACTGCACCATGCGAAGGCAACGGGCCTGGGGGAGATAGGCCCTTGCCTTTCTGGTATCCAGCAACGCTCCTATGAACTCTAAAGACTGATTTGGAGTTAGACTGGATTTTGGGATGTTTATTACCAGACCCAAATACTGAAGGATACGCATTGTGCAGGAAAGAGAAGTCCTGGCCTCTGACTCTGTTGGGGCTCGAATGAGCCAGTTGTCTAAGTAGGGGAAGACGAATATCCCTATTTTATTTATTTTTTTATTTGCAAATCTTTTATATACCGCCAATTCCGAAGATCAGTGGCGGTTTACATCCAAACATTGCATTACATGGAACAATTGTAGCGATATATAAACAGGTACATTGAACTGTAATTAAACTATATACAGGTGGTATAACAATGTTTTATTACTATTTACAAGTTATTACATAGTTTTTACATATATGCATATTGGTGGTTCATCTTGAGTTCAGCTATAGGATTTGTAGAGAGAGTATTGTAGCTAATATATTCATTAGTGAGTTACGGTGGATAGGAGGTCTTATCCAAGTCATCATCTATGATAGAGTAGTATTGTGAGAACAGGTATGTTTATAAGTCTTTTCGGAATTTTTGTAAGTCTTTTGTTTCCCTTAATTGATCTGGAAGGTTATTCCATAATGAAGGTGCTACGAATGAGAAGGCACTGGTACTTGTTATTTGTTTTGTTTTTCGTATAGAGTCGGGTACTAGGATGGTATTAAGGTTTTTTCTACGTCTTAATCTATTTTCTGTAGGACTATGAATCAGTGTGGATAGATATGAAGGGGCAATCTGATTAATTAATTTAAAGGTAGTCAATAAGATTTTATATTGAATTCTACTGGATATAGGCAACCAATGTAGAGAATAGAGTATCGGGGTAATGTGGTCAGATAGCTTGGCTTTGGAAATTCTCGCAGTAACATTTTGGGCCATTTGTAGAATTTTTATGTTCTTTTTAGCTACTCCTAGTAATATTCCGTTACAAAAGTCAAAGTGGGGGGTTATTAGTGCTTGTGTGATAGTTCTAAAGTCATGATTTTCTAAAAGTGGCCTCAATTGTTGAATGGAGCGAAGCTTGAAGTAAATTGTTTTGGTTATTTTCTTAATGTGGTTAGTGAAACTAAGGGTCTTGTCAAGGGTGACTCCTAAATATTTAATCTCTTCCTTGACGGGTAGGGTAAAGTTCAGAATTTTGATATCGGTTGGTGGTGTGTAATTTGCGTTTCTGGATGTGATTAATACCTCAGTTTTTTTAAAATTAATTTTCAGATTGATTGAACGTAGCCATTTTTCAGCTTCCGTGAGGCAGGTTGCTATTTTGTCATAGCTGGTATCATGTATGTTGAATGCGGAGTACAACATAATGTCATCCGCATATATATGGTAATTCATCTTATATTTTTGGAATATGGTGCAAATTGGTTGAAGGTAAAGGTTGAATAGAAGAGCAGATAATGCAGAGCCCTGAGGTATTCCTTGTTCCTGGGGAAAAGGGGATGATGAGGTCTGGTTAACTTGTACAAATTGTGAGCGGTCAGATATGTATGATTTAAACCAATCTAGGGTAGTTTTCCTTAATCCTATCTTTCTGAGTCTTGATATGAGAATATTGTGGTTTACGCTCTGTGGTCTAGCAAGATCAGACCATATCACCCCGACTCTCATGGAACTCCACTGGCTACCAATTCATTGCAGGTTAACCTATAAAATCCTCATCATCACTTTCAAGATCATCAACAACCTTGCCCCCACGTCTCTCAATGATCTCATCTCCCTCACCCCAAAAAACAGAACGAGAAGGACAACAACGGACAACACCCTGATTATCCCCAAGGAGTCCATCAAATGTACCCAATCAACCAAGAAAAGGACCTTCGCCTTCTATGCACCTAAATGCTGGAATGACCTCACACCTGAATAAGAGCAATTAAAGACCTCACTCAATTTCGCAAGGCAATCAAGCACCACATTTTCCTTCTCCATTATGCACAAGCATCCAATCCACATCTGATCATCAGCACTCCTAAACCCACAAACTCTCACTCTTCACTCCCAATTCCCTCATAAGTAATTCCGCTTCAAGTTCTCTTATGTCCTGCCTTAGTCCTGCCTTAGTCTTCCTGCGAATACTAAAGAATCCAATATGTTTGTACATAGTTACAGTTTTTACCCTGTTGTTCCAAGTTTAAGTTTCCTGTTATAATGTAAGCACACCAGGTCCAAGGTGTTTGTACATGTAAGAATCCAATATGTTTGTACATAGTTACAGTTCTTACACCTGTTGTTCCAAGTTTAAGTTTCCTGTTATAATGTAAGCACACCAGTGTCCTCTGATTGTGCAGCTTCTGTTACTTGTAAACCGCACTGAAAACAAATAGCGCGGTATATAAAAGATGTTAAATAAATAAATAAAAAATAAAATATCAAGGAATACCAGAATGAATGCTTGTTTTGTGTTATCTAGACCCTTAATGAGGGTATCAAGTAGGGCAAGGAGGGGGGTTTCTACACCGTGAAAAGGTCGGAATCCGTATTGGTGATCATCAAGGGGTGCAGACGTGTCTATGTAATCTTGGAGTTGTAGTTGAACAACTTTTTCAATGATTTTGGTCAGGAACGGGATACTGGCAATCGGGCGATATGATGATGGGTCATTTTCATTTAGTGTTTTATTCTTTAAAATCGTGCGGATTGCAGAGTTTTTGAGTTCTTTAGGTAATACCCCAAGCTGAAGAGATTTGTTAACTATATTTAGAATAAAGGGGGCCAGTTCTTGTTTTGTTGTCTTAATCCACGTAACTGGGCAGGGATCAAGGATGGATGTTGTGGTGTTAATATTCGATATTATACTTAGTAATTGTTTTTTTATCAGTCAGCTGAAAGGAGTTCCATGTATTTTTGTTATTTATTGATATTACGGAGTCGGGTATTGGTATTGAGGATAATTTAAGTTTACTAGCAAAATAATTTGCTAGATCTGGTAATTTGATAGGGACCAGTTGATGATTAGTAGTGGGGGCTTTTGATAAGGATTTTACAATTTCAAACATGTTCCCTCGGACGATTAATCCCTAGAGTGTGGAGAAATGCTGCTACCACAGCCATGCATTTCGTGAACACCCTTGGTGCTGAGGCCAGGCCAAAAGGAAGCACCCTGTACTGGTAGTGCTTTCCTTGAAAAAGGAACCGAAGGAACCTTCTGTGAGTTGGATGGATGAGAACATGGGTGTACGCATCCTTGAGATCTAGAGAACAAAGCCAATCCTGACTCTGAAGGTATAGCAGCAGAGTTCCAAGAGAAATCATCTTGAATTTCTCTTTGACAAGGAATTTGTTTATTTATTTACATTCTCTTATATATCGCGCTATTCTGCATCAGTGCGGTTTACATTGAACAAACTGAAATTACATTGAACAGGGCTTTATAACTTGGAGATAACTATTTTACAGGGAACATGGGCTATGGAGGGTTAAGTGGCTTGCCCCAGAGCATGGCACCAGTAGTTCAATTCTCTGAGGTCCAAGATAGGTCTGTATCCCCCTGTTTTCTTTGGGATAAGGAAATAGGGGGAGTAAAACCCTGTACCCTGCTGATGGATGGGTACTTCTTCTATTGCCCCTTGGGTAAGAAGCATAGTGACCTCCTGACCTAACAGGTTGATGAGAGAGGTCGGAGAATTGAACTGCCTTATCATTGTGGGAGGGGGCATGCTGTAAAAATGAAGCTTGTACCCCTCTTTTATGATGGAGAGTGTCCAATGCTCTGCTGTTACCTGCCCCCATCTGGGGGCAAAGTGACACAACCTTCCTGGAATGGTGGAAGGCTCTTGTCCAACGAGAGCCAGGAAGGCTAAGTTCTCTAGGTGAAAGTCAAAGGCCTTGTGGAGGCTGAGACTGCTGGGACGGCTGAGACTTAGCAGTCTTTGCTTTTCTTTGTTTGGGTGGTTGCTGACCTTTCCTGACAAGCTGACCTGCAGAACGTCCCTGCTGAGAATAAGCAGGATAATATATTTTCTTTAGAAAAGAATGGTTTCTTGAAAGATTTCTTTCTAGCAGGATCAGCTGTGGACTTGGATAATCTATCCAAGGTGGAGTTGTCAGCATCCAACTCAATGGCTTTTCCTGTCAATCTTTACCAAACAGGTTCTCACCAGTACAAGGGATATGTCCCAGTTTGTCTTGTACCCAGAGCTCCAGATCAGATGCCTGGAGCCAAGCAATTCTATGTGCACCTATGGCAATGGCAGAGGTTCTGCTTATGCACTCAAAACAGTCAAAAGCTGCACGGTTGACAAATTTAGAAACATCTTGGGCATGTTTGACCAATGTGAGAAAATCCTGCCTTCTATCCTCAGGAAGAAGAGGACTCAAAGCCTCTAAATCACCTGTGACTTCCTTTAGGAACATTCCCATGTATAGACTATAGGAATTGATCCTGGCAGAAAGCATGGAAGCTTGGAAGACACGACGTCCTAAAGCATCCAAAGTTCTGCACTCACGTCCTGGAGGATTAGAGGCATGCCTCTTTGCACTCTTGATCCTTCTCATAGCTGATTCCACTACAATAGAGTGGTGAGGAAGCTGAGTTTTTTGGAAACCAGGACAAGGAGGGACTCGATACAGAGTATCCAGTCTACGAGAATGAGGGGAGGTAGTAAGAGGTGTCTCCCACATTCTTAACATGAGATCATGCAATATCTCATGGATGGGCAAGATAGCTGCCTCCTTAGGAGTTTTTGGGATATTGTAAAATTTCCAACTCCTTTGCTCTGGGCTCTGTTTCAGGGGCCACAGTAATGGACAGACCCCGAGCCACCTCCCTGATAAAATCCTGAAAGGAAATATCCTCTGGAGGAGACATCCTGCGCTTAGGGGAGGAGGGCTCCTCTGGGAGAAGCATTCCTGCATCGACAGAACCATCAGAATCCTCAGATTCTTCTGAGGACTCGAAGTACCGCGTGTCTGGATGCTCTTGAAGAGCCCGATACCCGTACCGACCGAAGTCGGTACTGGGAGTAATCGGTACCGGAGTATTGGTACCGGAAGGCATCGGATGACTGGGTGCCGGCAATGCAGACACCGATGTCGATGTCGATGCTATCGGTACCGATACCGGTTGAAATGTCCGACGCGGTTCCGAGGGCGTCGATGCCGCAAGGAGAGCCGCCAGACTGCGCTCAATAGCCAGGACTCTCTGGTCTATCGACGCTGCCGATGCCTGGATGTCTGTACCGGAGAAGATCGCCGGTACCCCAGAGCATGGCACCAGTAGTTCTGCCGTGGTTGAGGCCTTGAGAACGTCCTGGAGCCCTGATAATGCTTTGGAAGCCGAAGCCTCCCACCGGGGCAATTTTGCTGGTGTAGAATCCTCAAGGGCAACGCCAGAGGCATCTCGATGCTTAGAAGGAGATCTACCCTTTGAGGACCGGCTAGACTTGTGTTTAGTTACCTGAAATCCACGGGAGGAAGACAAAGCCCTGGAAGATGTCGATGCCACCGAAGCTGCATCAGAGGGAAATAGGGTACTGAGTTTGGCAGCTCGGTTCTGTCGACCTCTCTTGGACATCATGGCACAGGCCATCCATTCCGAGATGGAATGGTCAGGACCTAAACATTTCAGACACCACTCATGGGTGTCGGTGACAGAGATGGTACCGCCACACTTGGTGCACTTTTTAAAACCCGAAAAGGGTTTTTCCATTGTGGAAAAAATCTTGGGCCTAAGGCCCAAAATGGCACGTGCACCTGGAAAAAACGGAAAAAAAAAAAAAAGTACTAAGAATTTTTTTTTTTTAATTATTTATTTATAGAATTTCACAAAAACAGTAAGACAATAATTCCTTACATCAGATACAGTGCAAGCAAGTAATAAGGTATTCCAGACAAATGTAATAAGCATAAATAAAGCATTACACTGTTGTAGTCCACATTTCGGGAGAGGAGGAGAAGAAACATACCCACCCAATACAGAGAATTGGAAAAGTGATAAAGAAGTAAAATATAAAGAAAAAACCCCAGAAGGCCACGTACCCCTAGAATACATTCATGGAGGATAAAGTTGTAATAAATCCACAGAATTTTTTTTTTTTAAGAAAAGAAAGAAAGAAAGAAAAACCGGCGGTACCGATAAAGCGTCAAGGAAGGCAGACGCGACCACAAAAAAGAAGGAAAATTTTCTGCGGTGACAGGAACATGACCTGCTGGCTCCGCGGAAAACAAAGAACTGGAGAGAGGCAGTTGGGAAAGGCGGGAAGGCAGCACGCAGGCACTGTGGGATGCTCCCAAAAGCTTTCTAATTGGACGCTGGGGAGCGTTCTCACGCAGGTTCCATCGGTACTGACGATACCCATATGTGACGACTACATTCCTGCTTGTTCCTGGAGATAGTTCTTTACGAGGCTGAAAAGGTCATGAGGTTTGTTCAGTGATCGTTTCAGAGAATCTATGTGAAATTGCCTTAAGTTTGCAGTTACTGCTTCACGATGTTGTGCAAGATGGGAATTATATGCCTCTTGATCTATTTCTGAGTGAGATTTACTCCAGTGTCTTTCCAACTTCCGTAGGAAGGTGAGAGATGATCGTAGTTCTGAGGTGTACCAAACTGCTGAGGCTCGCGTCCTTGGTGGCTTGTTGGATGGTGGACATACAGCGATATTACTGAAGGTTTTGTTCCATTCAGAAACCATATCTTCCGGGCTGAGTATTGTCGCGGTAAGAAGTGGGTGTGTTTTACTCAGGATCACATCTCTATCAAAGGCTTGAAACCTTCGTTCTGGTGCCTTGGAGGTGTTAGTCTGCCTTTTGACTTTGTTCTGGTTACTTCTGAGTATGGGTAGTTGGAAGACAATCAGTTTATGATCAGACCAGGGAATTGCAGTTATGTACAGTCTGTTGGTATCTTTTGACCTGGGAGATGTCTGTGGAGCAAAAACCATTCTAATAGACCTCCTTTAACATGTGTAGGTTCATCTACTAGTTGGGTGTATCCTAGGTCTTTGAGAGCCTCAAGGAAGGCTGTAGCCTGAGTCTCTTGTAGTGATGGTAGGTTGAAATCTCCCAAAACCCAGCTTGGTGTGAATGAGCTTTGAGTGTTAGATGCCAGGTCAATTATTGAGGGCATCTGGATCTGGTGATGGGGCTCTATAAATGAGATTAACAGAGCAGAGTTTGTTAGATATATTATTGACTCCAGATTCTTTGATATGAACATTTGTTCTTAGGTGTGTGGCCACACAGAGTGAGACACAGTAGATCTCCCCCTCTTACTTTCACTTATGCCATGAAAGATACATTCTGTTTTTCTTCCACAAAATATGCATATTTCATGCAATTTTGTGCTAGACTGTATCTTTTAAACATGACATTGTATGCTGGATAAATTCAGCCCCTACTAGAAATGCCTGGAACAAACTACCTGAGTCTGTGCATCGAGCCCCTTCTCTAGCCCTATTCAAATCCAGGCTAAAAACTGACCTCTTTGAAGCTGTTTTTGGATCCTGATGCTCCTCACTCTCTTGTCTAATACTTATGTGTATCGTACTATACTTTAATCCTCAGTTTCACTATGGGGTCATTCCAGAACACAAATGAGGAGTTTGAACGTGCAGCAGGGACGCCTATGTGTCGAAAACATCCCCGACTATATTCTGAAACACTGCTGACATGCATGTCCACGATGCTAGCATGGGAATCTCAGAACATACCCAGAAGGGGCAGAACGGGGGCATGGTCAGTCGTGGAGACGTATAAAGTGCATTCAAGAAAGGCCCGTGTAAGTATTGTTTCCCAGAAAAATCCACGTTATTCCTGCTGTAACATGGAACAAGGCCAGACCTTAGAAAAAATTCTGCTCTCTGCAATGCAGCCCCTATTGAAGAATGGTTGTGATAAGTATGTTTTGAGCTGGTGTGACTGCAGTCTGGAAAAACACAAGATGCAGTTTAAAGGTACAGAGATTAGAGGTGACACAAAATTATTCAAAGTTGTTAAAAACAAAGAGGATTGTGAAAAATTGCAAGAGGACCTTAATAAACTAAAAGACTGGACATTCAAATGACAGATGAAATTTAATGTGGACAACTGCAAAGTTCAGTATCTAGGACAGAACACCACAAACTATGGTTACACGATGCAAGGTTCCATATTAGGAACCACCACCCAGAAAAAAGATTTAGGCATCATTGTGGATAACACATTGAAACCCTCTGCCCAGAGTGCAGTGGCGGCCAAGAAAGCAAATAGAATGCTAGGAATCATAAGGAAAGGAATGGAGAATAAAGCGTAGTATGGAGAATGGAGAATAAAGCGTAGTATAACAGGTGATCTCCGGGAAGAGCAGGAATTTAGTCTTCACATATGGGTGACATCGGGTACTGACTGAGCCCACGTGGGAAGCTCCTCACCTACCAATTCTGGTCGCCGTATCTTAAAAAGGATATAGAAGATTTAGAAAAGGTACAGAGAAGAGCCACCAAAATAGTAAAGGGGATAGAAGGATACCTCTATGATGAGAGGCTAAAAAGGCTAGGGATCTTCAACCTGGAAAAGAGACTGCTGAGGGGAGATATGATAGAGGTCTATAAATTAATGAATGGAGTGGAAAGGGTAAAAGTAGATCAATTGTTTACGCCATCAAAATGTAGCAGTGAGTGTAACCCATGCAAGACTAATAAGAGAAAATATTTTGCACTCAATGTGTAATCAAACTATGGAATTTGCTACCAGAGGATGTAGTAAAAGCTGTTAGTGTAGCTGGGTTTAAAAAAGGTTTGGACAAATTCCTGGAGGAAAGGTCCATAAACCATTATTAAAGAGGACCCAGGAAATCCATTGCTTGTCCCAGTACAAGCATTGTGGAACCTTTGTCTTCTGGGGAAACTGCTATGTACTTGTGATCTAGATTGGTCATTGTTGAAAACAGGATACTGGCCTAGATGGACCTTGGTCTGACACAGTATGGCATTTCTTATGTTCTTAATGTTGTAAGATCTAGATACATTAATAAATACTCTTACAGAAATATTAATAAGAGCAATAGTAGGAAAGTCCTTGCTGTTACCTGGGAGTTGCCGCGAGCGTCTACTGCCACGGAGCAGTATAGCAGGTGGGAGCCAGGTCCCTGTTGGATCAGCTGCAGGCATTGGAAGGTCGCCCTTGGTGCTGAGGACCCCCCCCCCCCCGAAAGCCCTACAAAGACAAGTGGGAGCTGTATCACATTGGGAAAGTCCTTGCTGTTACCTGGGAGTTGCCGCGGGCATCTACTGCCGCGGAGCAGTGTAGCAGGTGGGAGCCGGGTCCCTGCTGGATCAGCTGCAGGCATTGGAAGGTTTCCTTTAGTGCTGAGGACCCCCCGAGCCCTACAAAGACCAGCGGGAGCTGTATCACGTTGGGAAAGCCCTTGCTGTTACCTGGGAGTTGCCGCGGGCGTCTACTGCCACGGAGCAGTGTAGCAGGTGGGAGCCGGGTCCCTGCTGGATCAGCTGCAGGTATTGGAAGGTCGCCCTTGGTGCTGAGGACCCCCCCGAGCCCTACAAAGACCAGAGGGAGACATACGCGGCCGCGTGGTCACGGCCTGCGTGGTCGTGTCCGAAGGGGCATGTCACAAGGGGCTTGACATGCTCCTTATGTGCTCCTTCGGTGCTCCTGAGGTTCTCCTGAGTGCCGGCAGTTTAAGTGTGTTTGTCGATGGGGAAGCGTAAGGCGAAAGTGGCAGCTAAGGCCTTTGCCGGCGAGGGTCAACGAGGTAAGACAACTGGCCCCATGGATAAACATCTTTTTCCCCTGCTACCTGTTAATCAATCATCAGATGGGGCTTCTCTCAGCCCTGAGATCTGAACACCACCCTTCCCCCAGCTTCCGCACTCTTCTACCTTTTTGGATTCGTCTCTTCATGCTGCTGCCCCGATACTCTCTCCCGTAGACCCAGCTGTGATGGAAGACATGACTGCTCCCCTATCTACGGAGGTGACTCTTTCTGATATCTGGTCAGCACTTCAATGGATTGATACTCGATTGTCTATGACTGTCTCTTCTTTGTGCAGGTTTACACATTCTGTAGTGGATAAAGTTCAATCTATAGATTCTCAATTAACTTCCACTTCTAAGTCTCTTGTTCGCGCTGACTCAATGATCCAGTCATGCAGGGACACTAATGTCTCTTTTATTAAGGAATTTTCTTCGCTTTCTTGTCGGCTGGAATCACTTGAGAATCAGCAGCGGGCGAAAAACTTACGTTTCCTAAATTTTCCTCAAACACATCTGCTTTCTTTTGAAATATTGCTGAAAAAGTATTTTTCTGATATTTTGCAATTGAAGGAGACTGTTGACATTGTGCAAATGTATTGTATTCCTGTTTTAGCTTCTGCTTTTCTGACTGTAGAAGGGGTCGTCCCCCCCCCCCCCCCTGATATTTTGGTAGGACAGGATCTAACTGCATTTTTGGAGGATTTGCTTGAAGTCATTCCCAAGCGTTGTACCTTGGTGGTGACTTTTGGTTCTGAATCCTTCAAACTTCGAGTTCTTCGTGCATATTTTAAACACAAGGATGCCTTATTTTGTGGATTCAAACTGCAAGTGTTTCCAGATGTAGGTCGGACCACTCAGGTTCGACGTAGGCAGTTCTTGGAGTTAAAAGCAAGCATTGTAGCGTTAGGAGCATCTTTTTTTCTTAAATTTCCTTGTCGTTGCTTAGTTACGTTGGAGGGACAGAATTATGTTTATACTGATGTGGCTCAACTGTGTCAGTTGTTAACTGATAGGGAAGCTGAGGGGAAAGATTAGGTGGTTATGTATTTTTGGCTCCCTTATATGGAGTGATTGTATCATTCCTTTTTGCTTGTTCGTTTTCCTTCCCTTTTTAGGGTTATAAAAGGTCTTTCCTCTTGATGGGTTTCCTTATGATGGGTTGTTAAATTTTTTCTCTTGAATATCGTTTTGTTAATATTTTTATTACCTTACTTTGTATGTATACTCAAGAAAACTTAAATAAAAAGCTTAAAAAAAAATAAGAGCAATAGTGTTTATTCCGGCTATGCACTAATGTGTTGTTTGTGCTAAAGAGCCAATCTAGGGGACCCTAACAATTCCCATGTTCTGAAAAATGGGATTGCTGATGTAGGGGTAGTATGGGTGTGAGTATGGCAGGATTCTCTTTTGGGTGAGAAACAGAGATGATATTTGTAGTCCTGGTACCCCATGCTATTATGCTATGTCATAGCTGTTATGTATAGGTTCAGGGCACCTTTTTGGCAGAATCATGTTTTTGCGACAGAAAATGAGAGCATGAGTGCGTGTGTGATTTGAGGAGTTCATGGGGGGATCTGGTGTGCTCATCTGCAATTCAGAGGGGACATGAAAGCCTGGCCAGTACCTGGACTATATGGATGACTTCAATGTCACCAGGTGCCAGTGTGATAGGGCAGTCAAAATCAGAGAGGGTTCACTATAGCTAAATGTCACAACATAACCCAGTGAAAAGAAGTGACCCTCAGAATAAGGGCACTGAACAGTACAAACAGAACTAGTGCATGCCCATAATGCACGTTTTGTGAGACCATTGGTGTTGCTGTAGATTATGTATCAGTACTGTTTGTACTGCCCAATGCTCTTATTCTGAGGGTCCCTTATTATTGACAGGGATATGTTTTGACATTTAGCCATACGGAACCTATGCTGATTCCTTCTGGATTATTTTTCATAGGGAACACTAATACGATCAGATATCGTTGGCAGTGCGATAGGGATGCAACTGCTGTGCCAGGCACTGGGAGACATGACTGATGTTGTGCCAACATTCTCCAGATTGTACCTTGTAGCCTACATCCCTATCCAGGCCAGGATCTATGAGAGTTGCGAGAGTGGATGGGATCTGGCTACTTGGTATGAAGCAAAGAGATCTCCCCTCCCAGACCTGACCAGGGGAGCAGCGGCACAAAGCACACTGTGGAAAGGCAGGCCTCATAGATAGCGGATATCTACAGACCGACATACGCCACAATGGGACAGTTGTAGCTGCTGTGAGAAATGCCAGTACCCAGATAGGGGGGGCCACAGATTCTATAGCCAGAAGGCCCTACTACTACTACTGATCAATTGTATAGCACTACAAGGTACAAACAGCACTGCACAGGCACATGTAAAACAGGGTCCCTTCTCGGCAGAGCTTACAATCTAGTCAAGACAGACAACACAGCAGCTCTGGACAGGATATATCCAGGGGGAATGATCAGAAAACACAAGGGAGCATGGTCATGAACACAACAGAGCTTAGGAGAATTGGATCCAACAGCGGTAATGATGAGGTGAGCGCTCAGCCGGGATTTGAAAGGGGCCAGAGATGAAGCTTGACGTACAGGCTCAAGGAGTTTGTTTCAGGCATAAGGAGCAGCAAGGTATAAGGAGTGACTTTTGGGTTTGGCAGAAGAAGAGAAAGGCACAGATAGAAGCAATCTAACAGAAAAGAGGAGTTCCCAGGGAGAGATAAGAGGGAAATGATTGTGTGGAGAAGCAAAATGAGTTCACTTATAGGCCATAGGCACAAAAAGGGCATACATTTGTTCCTCAGCAATATTATGCATCCTTTGGGAAACTGCAGTGTTAGTTTGGGGTTTTATGCAGTTGGTGAGGGTTCATCCCTATCAGTTTAATGCGTTTTTGTAGAGATGACCAGGGCAGGAATCGCTGGAGCCGGTTCCTAATGCCACTTATCATTTGATGCAAGCTTGGATTAAATTTACATTCTCGCTTTAACATATTGGAGTGCACTGAGCTTACCTAACACTTTTCAGGGCATAAGAGGGACTAGTATATGGTCTAGGTTGCAGCAGCTGTCATTTCTGATTGGTATTTATGTCTAGCATGCATCAGCAAACTACTGTCTGTGATGAGCAGCTTAGGAGATAAACATTTTTCTTGAGGGGCATGGCGTCCGCAGGTACATTGTGGGGATGGATAGTATCCAAAATGTGTAACTTTTCAGAATATGGTGAGCACGGGGATGTCCAAAATGTTTACCCACGTCCGATTAAACTGATGGGGACGTGTTTCTCCATTAGATTGCATGGGCCATGCCTGCCCCGGATGCATGCCCGGGCCAGCTGAATAGCACTTGCACGTGCCACGCTGAACACATCTATCGTCCCAATTCTGAACCCGTGGACATGTCAAGACCCACGTATGCAGAATTAGGTTCAAAGGAGGCCCGTTTTTAATTTAGGCATGTCCGTGACCCGGGCATGCACGTTATGTAATCGTGCTCCATGTGCTTTGTCTTGATTAGATTGTAAGCTCTTATGAGCAGGGACTGTGTCTTATCTATCTATCTCCTTTATCCAAGGATTTTTCCCTGCATACCTTAAAACTGCTTCCATTCATACGATCTTCAAAAACCCTAAACCCGTTCCGAATGACCCAAGCTCTTACAGTCCTATGTTCAGCTTACCCTTTATTGCAAACGTTATTGAGATAGTTGTCCTCTACCAATTGAAAGATCATATAGATGCAAATTCTCCCTTGGACATGCAGCAAAGACAGATTCTGCAATAACCATGGAGTAGAAACCTTAGAAACCTTGCTAATCTCACTATCAGAAAGACTTCTCAAGGGCATAGAAAACCCAAAAAAAGGCTTCATCCTCATTTTTCTGGACATTGCAACAGCATTTGACACCATATGCCATGACATCCTCCTGCATCGTTTATACAATAGCTTCACTCATACCTCACAAACCGCAAATAGTATGTGCAAATTGACCAAAAAACCTCCAATCAAATCACCCAAACACAAGGAGTCCATCAAGGTTCTGCCCTTGCAGTGTTATTATTTAACATCTACATACAGCTAGTCTGAGACATCATACACTCATTTAATGTCTTCTACCACTTGTACGCAGACAATATTAGAAAATAGGCTCCCTTTATCACCACGAACACAAACTACTCAACAATTACAAACGTCTTCAATGCCATAGAAACATAGAAACATGATGACAGAAAAAGACAACATGGCCTATCCAGTCTGCCCTTCCATATCAACCACAACAGTCCCCTTTTTCCCTTAAAAGATCCTCTGTGTTTATCCCATGCTTTTTTGAATTCAAATACTGTCCTCATCTCTACCACCTCCACTGGAAGATTATTCCATTCATCTACCACTCTTTCCGTAAAGAAATAGTTCTGCATATTACTCCTGAGTCTATCCCCTTTCACCCCCCCCCCTCCCCATCCTATGTCCCCTCGTAGCAAAGCTTGCTTTCAATCAAAAGAGGCTCTCCTCCTGTGCATTTATGCCACGGAGGTATTTAAATGTCTCAGTCATATCACCTCTATCCCGCCTTTCCTCTAAAATATGCATATTAAGCTCCTTGAGTCTGTCCTCATATGCTTTATAACGAAGACCACTAACCATTTTAGTAGCAACTCTCTGCACCGATTCCAACCTGTTTATATCCTTACAAACTCAAAATCAACTTCAAGACAGAGGTTCTATTCCTCACCAAAAATCAATCCTTTGTCCCCCCCAAAGTCATTAAATGTTGACAATGCCAACTTGGAGCTAAGGTCAGACATGAGATACCTCGGCGTTACCATAGATCAACATCTCATATTTCAATCACATTTAAACAAAATAACCCAATGCATTTACAACAGGTTGAGGACATTAACATGGCCCCTTCTGGAACCACATGATTTTCAAACAATCTTCCAAGCAATGATACTACCCAGGGGCGGCTCTATAATGAGGTGGAGTGAGGCAGTGGCCTCAGGCGGCAAACGTTTGGGGGTGGAAAAAATGCACCCAAAACAGCCTCCTCACTCCACCTTCAGTTAAAAAAAAAAAAGAAAGAAAAAAAGACGGACAACCTGCTGCAGCTGTGATAGCAGTAATTTAAAATGAAAAGGAAACTGGTGTAGAGCCTCTTGGCCCCATGGAACACCTGCTGCTGTGTCCCACTCTAGCATCACTTCCTTTTGGGGGTATAATGCAGCAGCAGGGGTTACATAGGAGGCTCTGCCCCAGTTTCATTTTCATTTTAAATTACTGCCATAGCAGCTGCTGAGGAAGGGGAAGGAGTAGAATGGAGATGACACAGGCGGCAGGAGAGAGAGAGGAGTGGAGATGACATGGGCAGCAGGAGAGGGAGCGGAACAGAGCTACATGGGGGGAAGGAGAGGGAGCAGAATGGAGCTACAAGGGGGGAAAGAGAGGGAGCGGAACGGAGCTGACAGTGGGGGAAAGAGATGGCTGGAAGGGGACTGACAGAGGGGAAAAAAGAGGACTGGAAGGGAACTGACAGGGGGGGAAAGAGGGCTGGAAGGGAGCTGACAGAGGGGGATGGAAAGGGAGCAGAACGGAGTTAATGGAGGGGGAAAGAGATGGCTGGAAGGAGGCTGATAGAGGGTGACAGAGAGGGCTGGAAGGGAACTGAGAGAGGGCCAAAGAGAGGGCTGGAAGGAAGCTGACACAGGGGAAAGAGATGGCTGGAAGGGAACTGACAGAGGGGTAGAGGGCTGGAAGAGAGCTGACAGAGGAGGAAAGAGAGGCCTAGAAGGAAACTGACTGAGGGGGAAAGAGATGAATGGAAGAGAACTGACAGAGGGGGAAATAGAGGGCTCGAAGGGAGCTGACAGAGGGGGAAATGTGTATGCAGGGATCTGTACTGTAGTAATTTGCCTTGTTCAGCTTTTCAAATAAATGTTCTAGAGCCCGCTGCAATATTTATAGTGCTGCTTTTTTCTGGGTAGGCACCTTGTATGAGTTTTGGAAGATTATGCTGGTAATGATATGGTAGATTTGGCCTTGTAGATCTTTGGTGACATTTGTAGGGCTTTATATTAGTTCCCAATATGCCTGGTACTAGAGAATGTTTGTTAATGAGATAACTAGAATCAGAGGTTTTTTTTTTTTTTTTAAACTTTTATTTTCATTTTGCAACAAACAAAAGAAACAACACACCAAAGGAGACAAAACAAGTATACAATAAAGAAAAGTAAACCCAATTACCCCCCACCCCCACGCTTCTTCTCTAGCTGATTATGTCAGCATGTGAGCGCTTCCAAACAACAGTGATTATACATCAAAACAATCAAAAGAGGATCTGCGATACAGAATAATCATGGGACAAAGATATATACAAATTTAGACAGTCAGATGAGAGCATTGAGCAGAATGTACATAGTCATTGAGCATCTTCCATTTAGACCGATGATGAGGAGTCTGAATGGGGGAAGCAAACATACGAGGTATTTGTTCATATTTACTGTAGAGACAGACATGATTCCACCATTCATTGGGGCTCAGCTGAGAGCTATTTTTCCAGTATTTCGTGATTAGGGAAATAGCAATGCCAAGCATAAAGTCCAAAAGGAAGTAAGCCGTTTTTGGAAGAGAGGGGATCCCCGCAGCTGAGCGAAGTCCCACTATCCTCCAAGAAAGGGGCTCTTGAAAGTGCAAAATAGACTGGATACGACCCCAGACCCGACGCCAGTAATACTGTAGTGCGGGGCATTCATACATAACATGAGGTAGTGAACCAATGGCCGCATGGCATGTCCAACAACTATTGCCCTGAGTAGTGTTCCATTTGGCTAATCTGTCAGGAGTGTAAAAACACCGGTGGGCTAGAAAGAAGAGTGTCTGAGTGAGTGAGGCGGATCGGGAGACCCGTGTCACTCTACTCCAGACAAGGCTCCATTGCTCCGGGGTCAAAGTCACATGCAATTCTCTCTCCCATGCTTTCTGCGCTATAGGGGTATCTCTAATTATAGCATTACATAAGGTTTTGTAGAAATTGGATGCTACACCCGGTGAACTACCGATAGATCGGATAGTCTCCAACCAACCTTGTGTAGGGGAGGCCGATGGCGGGAGCACCTTAGCACTCCGAAGGCAATGCTGAAGTTGTACCAGCTGAAAATAGTGTTTCGCTGGGAGACCAAATTCAATTTGCAATTCACTAAAAGTTTTCCAGCGACCTTCATGGAACAACTGACTAGGGATCCAAATGCCCCTAGTGTACCAGGGGCTCCACGCCATCGGCTTATTTTGTATTCGAAATCGAGTGTTATACCAAAGTGGGAGATTGTCTAACGGACAGAGTCGGGAGTCTAAAGAGTGCATAAGATTATTAAAGGCACCTAAGGCGTCTAAAAGCATTGGTGGAAAGTGGGAGTCTGATGGGAGAGTCATACCAGGGAGAAAAGTAAGAGGAATCGGTTTGCAAAGGTCCTCTTCTATGTCTAGCCACACAGGTCTACTCGGTACTGGATCTTCCAGCCAGCGAGCGCCTTGTTTGAGAAGAAAAGATTGATGATACTTCAGGAAATCAGGGAATCTGACACCCCCATTTTCCTTATCTGCTTGCAGCTTATGTTTCGCTATCCTAGGTGTCTTGTTTTGCCACAAGTATCTAGTCAGAAGGCCCTCTATATCTTTATATATACGTCGAGGGAAGAGACAGGGCAACATTTCTAAGATATAATTCACTTTCGGAACAATCATCATTTTTATGGTTTCTAATCGACCCCACCAGGTAAGTGTTAAAGGAGTCCAGCGGTGAGTAAGCGCCCGGACTTTAGAGGTTAAGTCTTTGGCATTGAAGGAGATAGTGTCTTCCAAAGGAGAACAATAGTGAACCCCAAGGTATTTAACCATGCGAGGTTGCCATAAAAAGGGGAAGGGTTGCATATCTGCCTGATGAAGCAAAGGATTTAATGGAAAGGCTACCGACTTGGTCCAATTTATCTTATAACCGGACAATTGTGAGTATTTACCAATTTGCTCTAGGACAGCCGGTACTGAGTCTATAGAGACAAAAAGCATAAGGTCATCAGCATACGCTGAAATTTTGATTTCCCTATGGGTGAAGGGGACTCCATGAATCTCCTCCGATTGCCGGATTAGTAAAGCCAAGGGTTCAAGTGCAAGATCGAAGAGAAGTGGAGACAGTGGGCATCCCTGGCGAGTGCCGCGTTGAAGGGGAAAAGGCTGAGACTTTAAAGCATTGGCACATATACTGGCTGTAGGCTGTGCGTACATGGTGCGAAGACAACGGAGAAAACCTTCCCCGAATCCGTACCAGCGGAGGACTGCAAACAGGAAGGGCCACTCTAAGCGATCAAAGGCCTTCTCAGCATCAAGTGAGAGGCCAACAAATGGGCGATCAAGATTAACTGCGGTAGTCAGTACATGGCATAGAGTCCGAGCATTGTCGGCAGTTGATCTACCAGGAATAAAACCGCATTGATCTGGGTGTATTAAAGTAGGCATCCTATCCGAGAGCCGGGTAGAGAGAATGGTGGCAAATATTTTATAGTCCGCGTTTAGGAGGGAAATTGGACGATAATTAGCTGCTAGTTGCGGGTCTCTCCCCTCTTTCTCAAAAACTACTACATTGGCCATGGAAAAGGACCCAGAAGGAGAACCCTCCTCGGCCAGAGCAGAAAAATAAATTTTCAAAACTGGAGCTAAGTCAGCGTGAAAAGTTTTGTAGAATTCAGCAGGGAGACCGTCTGGGCCAGCGGCTCGACCTGAGGCACATTTCTTGATAGCAGAATGAATTTCTGAGACAGTAAATGGTGTGTCCAAGGCCACTCTATCTTCGTCAGATAGGGTCGGTCTTTGTACCCCTGAAAGTAAGCGTTCAAATACATCTGGCTCAAAATCACATTCAGATTGATAAAGCCGAGTATAAAAATCACGAAAGAGTTCTAAGATTTCGGTATCTTTAGTGACCAAGCCCCCCCCCGACGGATTACGGAGGGCGGTAACACGCTTGGCTTCTTTTTGACCTTTTAGGGCATTTGCTAATAATTTGCCAGCACGATTATTTTCCCGATAATATAGCCCTTGTTGTGATTCGATATTTTTAACAGCAGCCGTGTACAAAAGCTGATTGTATTGAAAACGCAAGCGTTGTAAACGGAGTAAAATACATGGGTCAGTACGAGACGTGAGGAGACGCTCCCCAGCTTGTATCTGCTGCTCTAGAGTCAGTAAATGCTGCTTTCTTTGTTTCCCCTGCCGAATTTGATAGCTAGTTATAGTGGCGCGGATAGATGCTTTAAAACCCTCCCACCAAGCCCAGCTCGCTGTGTCATGGGGTGAGTTAAAATGAAAATAATCTTGGATAGCGGCCTTTATATCAACCTGAAAATCTTTTTGACCCAGTAGGGATCTATCAAAAAACCAAGCTCGGGGAGAATCGTCCCGCGCAGTGACACGTAATGATAAAGATATGGCAGCATGATCTGAAATATGGAGAGGATGAGTCCTAGTCGTGTCTACTTGAGAAATCAGTGCTTTGGAAATGAGAAAGAAATCTATTCTAGATTGGGAGTGATGGGGGGCAGAAAAGAAAGTGAACTCTAAGTCGGAGGGGTGAAGTAGCCTCCATATATCTACCAGCGCAAGATCTTGCATCAGAGCTGTAAGGGTAGCAAGACTCTTGGGTGGACTACTCGTTCTAGGCGGCTGTCTATCTATCAGAGGGTCTAACACTTGATTAAAATCACCACCTAGTATTAAGGGAGTATTGGCAGAGGCCTGTGCCAACTGCGCAATACTTGCATAGTAAGCAGGGTTGTCCACATTCGGGGCATAAATGCAAATACATGTAAATTCACTATCTCCAACCTTAAGATGTACGGGCCCATCTACCCTCCTTGTCAGCGCTAGTATCAATCACAGTAGCTTGCAAAGATTTCTTAACCAGAATGGCTACCCCGCACCGTTTGGAAACGGCGGGAGAATAGGCAGCCACCATGTAAGGCTTAACATTGAGTTTCAGTGTTTCAGCAGAGTTTAAGTGCGTTTCCTGAAGAAACGCTAAATCAGCATGCTCATGGCTAAGATAGCTAAGGATTTTCTTCCTCTTGATTGGACTATTAATGCCCTTTACGTTGAGTGATAAGATTTTACATAAAGCCATTCAGACAAGTTAAAAATTCTGAGCATGATAGCGCACATAATTTCACAATGTCCCTCATATTGACTGTATCTGGCTGTACATATGGCATAAAAGAAAATAAGCTTAGATAATACAATGAAGCGCCCCACATGAAAAAAAAAAAAAACCGCAGCGCGGTAGAGAAGAAGCAGAACCCCAAAAATTACTGGCGACCATGTGTCTGCGGGGAGAAGCCCCGGAGAAGGCCGAAATTGAAAAAACACATAACCTGTAGGACTGTGCGTGCTCCGAATCCGACCGAGGCACACATCATGGAGGGATAGGAGACCACATAACAAGTCATAGAAAGAAAGAAAGAAAGTCCAGGCAGTCTCTGTACTGAACTATGACCGCCGCATCGGGCCCTTCAAAATGGCGGCCAGAGCCGGCAAATAAAAGTCCAAGTCGTTGGATTAGCGCATCTGCTCTGCTTCTTTGGAGTCTAAAAATGTTGATAGTAGATCAGGATCTTCAAATGTCCTGGTTTGATTGTGGAGAGTCACTCGGAGCTTCGCGGGATACAACAGGCCAAAGCGAGCCTGTAGCTGTTGAAGTCGAGGGCGAAAAGCAAGGAGTTTCTTCCGTCGGTCGACTGTAGGCTTTGCCAAATCAGGGAAGAAGGAGACTGTGACCTTCAAATTCCAAATGATGGTTCGCCCGGGCAGCATTTAAAATTTGTTCCACTTGTTGATATCGTAGCAAGCGAAAGATAATAGGCCGGGGGGTCGTTCGGTTGAGCGCCATGTGGGTAGGAACACGGTGTGCTCGATCGATTTCCAGTTCTTTATGAAAGGTGATCTTCAGCAAGGAGGGAAGAGTTTTGAGCAGGAATTCTCTCATATCTCCCGCTTCCACCCCCTCCGGTATTCCAATGAGCCTCACATTGTTGCGACGGGCTCGATTATTGCTATCTTCTAACTCCTTTTGAAGATTCTGTATCTGGCGCTCAGCCTTGTCCAGTGTGCCCAAGCGCACCGCGTGCGAGTCGAGGACCCCCGCCATATTGTCCTGCCGTAATGAGAGACCTTCAAGTCGGTCCTGGAGCACTCCAAAGTCTTCTCGCATGGCTCTAAGCGCTTCTCCATTGGACTGCACCAATTCCTTCACGCCGCGTATTTCCTCTAGAATCTCCAGGTGCATTTCGGGGTTCTCCCGAAATGGAACCATCTTCTGTGGGGAGGACACCTCTGTTTTGGAGCGTTTTCCGTGAGAAGAAGAAGGAGACCCGAAGTCCAAGCGCGCTGGTTTATGGGCCGCCATCCCCCCCGAGGTACCCCGGTCAGCCCGGAGCGAAATAGTAAGTTTGTATAGGTATTATGTCAGGATTCTAAGTAGGCCTCTCGGGAGCTTCAGCGCGAAGCGTCTTACCCGCTGGACATCAGGCTCCGCCCCCCCCCAGTTTTTTTTTTTTTTTTTTTTAAGATATTGAGTTCTATGGATGAATGTTCTAGTTCTGCTCTGCACCCACTGTTGAGGGAGGGGGTTCTGTGGATGAAAAATATATGTTCAAAAAGAAAAAGCAAGAACCATAACGCAGTTTATAACAAATTAAAGAGTTATAATTTAGTTTTATAAACTGTGCTGTGGTTCTCGCTCATTCTTTTAGTTCCTTGGTGTGCAAATATCTTGCATTTCCTTCATATTATCTAATCAGCTTTTTGGTTTGGTTCAATCCCTGACTGGAGTTTTGAGAAAGCCCCTCCCCCCACCACACACTACGGGGGAGGGGGCACCATCTCATCCCTCGCTTCAGGCAGCAGATTGCCTTGAGCCGCTACTGATACTACCCCACTTCAGTTTCTGTAATGCCATCCTTCAAGGTATTTTGAAGAACTCCTTACATCCTCCACAGCTCACCCAACATGTGGCTGCATGAATCCTGATGTGCACACCTTGGTGCAGTCATATAAAGGGTAGTTACAGTACTCACCTGTAACAGGTGTTCTCCAGGGACAGCAGGAATCAGTCCTCACATATGGGTGACGTCGGCACCGAAGGAGCCCCCTGAGGAGCAATTCCCCAGCTTTCAAAGAAAGCTTTTGGGATTGCATCATGCATGCGCGGTCCCCTTCCCACCCAAGGGTGCCATCTTGCTCAGTCTAATGACATAGCTAAAAAGACGGCAAAAAGAATAAAATCAATAATAGGACTGCAACTCCAGGGGAGGAGGGAAGGTTGTGAGGACTGATTCCTACTGTCCCTGGAGAACACCTGTTACAGGTGAGTAACTACGCTTTCTCCAGGAACAAGCAGGAAGTCAGTCCTCACATATGGGACTCCCTAACTATAGGCTACCGAGAACCCATAGCTGAAAAATTGCTCGCTCTAGAAGAGCCGCAGCAGCTGTGATAGGAATCCAGCAGAGACACAACACCCCCGGTAGCCTGACACCAGAGGGCCGGAGGGTAGGAGTTGCCTAAACCTCAAATAAGTTCCAGAGTACCGCCTGGCCGAAAGCACTGTCTCGTCGGGACTCCCCATCCAAGCAATAATGGGCTGCAAAAGTCTGGCTTGAAGACCAGGTGGCGGCCTGGCAGATGTCTGCCAGTGGAACAGAGCGGAAGTAAGCCACTGAGGCGGCCTTAGCCCTGACACGATGGGCTGTGACTCGACCCTGCAATGGAAGGTCGGCCGCCCTGTATGACCAGGCGATGCAGTCTGCCACCCAGGTGGACAACGTGTGCTTGGAGACAGGAAGCCTCAGCTTACTGGGGTCAAAAGAGACGAAGAGCTGAAGAGCTCTTCGATGTCCCCTCGTACACTCCAGATAGAAGACTAATGCCCTCTTACAGTCGAGGGAATGCAGAACCTCCTCTGCCCGGCTGGCATGCGGTCTGGGAAAGAATGTTGGAAGAACCACCTCCTGGTTGAGGTGGAATGGAGAGACTACCTTCGGGAGGAACTTAGGGTGGGTGCATAGGACCACTCTGTTCCTATAAAACCGTGTGTACGGTCTTTCTGAAACCAAAGCTTGTAGCTCACTCACTCACCTTGCAGATGTGAGTGCCACCAGGAAGAGTATCTTCCAGGAGAGGACGCGCAGATGGCAAGCAGACATCGGCTCAAAAGATGGGCGAGTAAGCTGTTGCAAGACCACATTCAGATCCCACTCGGTCACCGGAGGATGAACCAGGGGTTTTAGTAGAAGTAGACCTCTGAGGAATCTGGACACTAAGGGGTGAACCGAAAGAGGTTGTCCTTCCACTGGTGAGTGATGTGCTGACAAAGCGCTCAGGTGGACCCTGACAGAGTTAGATTTGAGGCCTAATTCAGAGAGGTGAAGCAGGTACTGCAACACCACTGGTATAAGGCAAGAGAAAGGGTTTTCATTGTGCTGGTTACACCACACCTCAAATCTACACCACTTGAAGGCATAGGTTTTTCTAGTGGACTGCCTCCTTGAGGCCAGTAACACTTCTTCTACGTTCTTAGGTAGGAGAGGAGCCAGCACTACCCTTTCAGAAGCCATGCCATCAGGTTGAGAGACCTGAGGTTGGGATGTAAGATAGAGCCCTATTCCTGGAACAGGAGGTCGGGCCTTGTCCCCAGAGGAAGTGGGGTCTCCACTGCCAGCTGGAGGAGAAGTGGGAACCAAGGTTGTCTTGGCCATCTGGGGGCTATCAGAATGACAGAGGGCTTGTCCCGAAGGATTTTGAACATAGTTCGGGCCACCAGAGGCGTGGGAGGAAATGCATATAGGAGGTCCACCGACCAGGAGATTAGAAATGCATCTGCAGCCATCCTCCGGGGATGTGGCTGTCTGGAGCAAAACTTGGGCAACTGATGATTCTGCAGACTGGCAAAGAGGTCTATAGACAGATATCCCCAGCAGTGGAAGATCTGCTGGGCTACTTCCAGATTCAGTTGCCATTCGTGAGGCCGAAGATTTCTGCTTAGTTTGTCTGCCAGATAGTTCTCTGGCTTGGCAGGTAAACCGCCTTGAGAGACGTTCCCTGTCTGATGGCAAAGGAGAATAGGTCCAGTGTCTCCTGGCACAGGACACGGGACCCTGTCCCTCCCTGCTTGTTCACGTAGAACATAGCCACCTGATTGCCTGTCTGCATGAGAATAGACTGATGTGAGAGAACATGGCAGAAGGCTTGAAGAGTTAGGCGTATTGCTCGGAGATCTAAGAGGTTGATTTGTTGTGTCCCTTGAGGAGACCACAACCCCTGAGTGCATGAGTCCTGGCTATGGGCTCCCCAGCCCAGCAGGGATGCATCTGTCGTCAGGACTCTTGAGTACGCTGGAGGTTGGAAAGGCCCTCCTCCGAGCAGGTTGGGTAGGTGAAGCCACCAGACCAACAAATTTAGCAGTCATTTGGACACCCTTATCCTGTCCCGGAGTCACCCTGTGGCTTGCGTCCACTGATCCCGGAGGCACCATTGAGCTGTTCTCATGTTGAGCCGGGCGTTTGGAGTCACATGTAATGTGGAGGCCATGTGTCCTAAAAGACGCAGGAAATGCCTTGCTGATATCTGAGACTTGTGGCTGATTTGGCCACTAGCTCCAGAAGCATCTGTGCCCTGTCCTGTGGCAGGTAAGCCTTTGCCTGAAGGATGTCTAGTCTCGCCCCTATGAACTCTAGTTTCTGTGTGGGGAATAAGATGGACTTTGCCTGATTTATGACAAAGCCTAGATGCTGCAGTAAGTTGATAGTTCGAGTTGTGGCCTGTTGGGCCTCCTGAGGCGACGGGGCCCCGATGAGCCAGTTGTCCAGGTACGGGAAGACAAAGATTCCCTGGTTTCTGAGAAAATCCGCCTCCACCGCCAGACATTTGGTAAACACTCTGGGGGCAGAGGCTAGGCCAAATGGAAGTACTCTGTACTGAAAATGGTTTCCTCCCACTACAAATCTGAGATATTGTCTGTGGTCTGGATGTATGAGGATGTGCGTGTAGGCATCCTTCAGGTCTAAGGAGCATAGCCAATCTCCCTGGTGGAGGTATGGCAGCAAAATTCCAAGGGAAAGCATCTTGAACATTTCCTTCACCAGGAACTTGTTTAAGTTTCACAGGTCGAGGATGGGCCTGAGGCCTCCTGTTCTCTTTGCTATCAGAAAATACCTGGAGTAGAAGCCTTGCCCTTGTAGGCTGTGGGGTACTGGGCTCAACCGCCTGATCCTCTAGAAGACTGGCCAACTCCTGCAGGAGGAAGTTCCTGTGTAGAGTTGGTCTTAGAGGCTCTCCCGGAAAGTAGGAGGGGGTACCTGGTTGAAGTGGAGCAAATAACCCTTTTGGACTATTTGCAGGACCCAGATGTCTGTGGTGACTGATGGCCACCTGTGGGCGTACAGGGCCAGCCTTCCTCCTGTGCCAAAGTCTCACCCCTGGCTGGAGAGAGACCATGCTGTGGCTGTCAAAAACCCCCAACCGGCTGGGAGGGAGCTGGTGCCTGGGGCTTGGGGGTCTTCTGCTTACGTGGGCTATGCCTCTGTCCCTTGGCCTGCTGCCCCTGATGGGGAGCCGGGGAGGCCTGGTGAGTGAGGTAGTTGCGGAAAGCAGTACCCTTCCTCGGGAAAAAGGGCTTTTTACCCGAGCCCTTCTTTTTAGAAGGAGCAGAAGTTTTTTTGGAGAGTCTTGTCCGGGTCAAGTACTCGGACTCAATTTCCGCAGCCTTCTCACATGGGTTTGCCAAACAGGTTCTCATCTCGGCAGGGGACATCGACCAACTTGTCCTGTACCCATAACTCTAGGTCCGATGACATTAGCCATGCCTGGTGTTGGGCACCGATGCCGGTTGTGGCTACTCGGGCCGAAGCCTTGAAGCCGTCATAGGCTGCTCGAGACAAACAGAGCACTCTCGAACCCCCGTGGACAAGGCCTTGAATCTCTGCAAGGGTTCCTCGGAGAGGCCAGATGAAAACCCAGCAATCTCCTTTGCCAGGTCCCATAAGTACATGCCCATGTACAGCTGGTATGTTTGGACACGGCAAGATAGCATCAAGCCCTGGAAGAACTTTCTGCCGAGGGCATCCGGGTTCCTGGCTTCCCTCCCAGGAGGCACCGAGGAGTGCATTTTCTGGTTCTTGAGCCTTTGCATGGCCGATTCAACAACCATGGAGTTGTGCGGCAGCTGTGCCTTCTGGAACCCAGAGCTCTTGCGGGCTCGATAGGTAGAATCGACCCGCCTGCTGAGAACTGGCATCGAGGCCGGTGATTCTCACATATGGAACAACAGCCGTTCGAACATCGGAGGAACCGGTACAGTAAGGGCTGCCTTCGGGGGAAAATCATACTGGAGGGCATCGAACTCTTCAGCTCGAGGCTCCTCCTCGGCATCCGCCGGGAATGCCAAGGCCTTGGCCATGTCCCTGATGAACTCCGAGAACTGGGTATCCTCCGGAGACCTTCTCCGAGGTATGGACCCTGGCGAGTCCGATGGGATGAACCGGGTCCAGTGGGGTCCCAGGGAGTCTTCACCCTCTGTTTCCCAGGCAGAGTCCTCCAAGGAGGAATCGATGGGTTCCGGTCGTGAGGGTTTCGGCCTCGATGGCACCGGCATCGACGACCTTAGTCCCGAACGGGAGGTCGAGGGAGACCTCGGCCGAGGATTGACTCGAGCTTGAAGATTCGAGGATTGGCTTGGCCTCCGGGGTCAACATGGACGTCGAAGTCCTGGTGGGTCGGGGCAGATGGATCGGTAAGACCGGCCATCAGTGCCCGCTGCTGCTCCAAGAAGGCAGACATGCTGCGCTCCAAGGTCACCATTCTGAGACCGAGCTCAGAAGGCTCCACAGCCTCTGGCTCGGGTCCCGACACCGTCGGTCCCAATGCCGGTTCTCCCGGGGGAGAGTCCACAAGGACAGCAGCTGTTACCTTCCTCGGCATATCCGGCTCCGTGCGAGGTACCTTGACAGGCCGCTCCAACTCTGAGGACCCGGGGCGGCGGTCAGGACTCTGCGACCTGGCCCGTGAGGACCCAGGTCTATCAGAGGCATCCAATGACGCCGCCCTCGTGAGCTTCTTCTTTCTTCAGTGTTCCCGGGAAGGAGACCCCCGCTCAGAAGACCCATGACGATGCTCGGAGTCAGACAGCTCCTGAGACTTCGAGGCTTCTGACGAGGTCCGGACCTGGGTGGATGCGGACTCAGAGAAAATCCTCTCATGCTGCTTCTGCCTCTTCTCAGTGCCTTGGAAGACATCTTTCCGCACGGGCCACAGGCCATCAGGTCATGGTCGGCCCAGAGGCAGCGGAGACAGCAGTCATTTGTGTCAGTGAGAGACATCAACTTTTTGCACCGATCACACTTTTTAAACCCTCTGGCAGCCATCAGGGGAAAAAGGGTCCCTGCGAGGTCAAACGACCGGGCTGCCAGTGAAAAAGAAAAAAGGCGTGAACGCTAGTCACTAAGGACAAAAAACGAAAAATAGGGACCGGATCCTATACCGGTGTACCGAATCAAGGCGGGAAGGGGAACTGGCATCGAACCGGGTCGAAGAAAAGTATCTTCTGATGAGTTGATGCACTTTTTCTGTGAGGGAATTTGGACCACGTCCATTGGGCTCCACAGAAAAAGGGAGACTGGGCAAGATGGCACCCTTGGGCGGGAAGGGGACCACGCATGCATGATGCAATCCCAAAGGCTTTCTTTGAACGCTGGGGAATTGCTCCACACGGGGCTCCGTCGGCGCAGACATCACCCATACATGAGGCCTGACTTCCTGCTTGTTCCTGGGGAATATTCATTCTAAAAGAGCTATCCTGGCTACCTCTCTTCATTCAAATAAGTATAGAACACTGATAACAGCATTCAAAATAATCCATCAGTCATTCTCACAATATCTGCAATCCATCTTAACAAAGAACCCAGAAAATTGCCAAAGAAGAAGTAATACATCAGAACTTCTGGTTCTACCTACAACATTAACCAAGACTAATCCGACAACCTGCACCTGGGCATTTTCCCTACATGCCCCTCGCCTCTGAAAAGCCTTACCAAACCAAATCAGAGACTCTCACGACCTCGCAACATTCAGGAAGATGCTGAAGACCCACCTGTTCATGAAACATTTTGATGGGATTACCTGACCCAGTCCTTATCTCTTACTTCTGCCCCTTCCCTATATCCCCTCTCCCCATATCCTGCCCCTAGCTTAAGATAAAGCTTTGGACTGTAGACCGCTACAAGCAACCTCGTTCCTTGTATGTAGTTACACTGTTCCGTGTTATCCCTAGCTCCTTCCATGTTATACTGTTGTTCCATATAGTGTTGAAGTTCTGTTCTTTGTAAACCACATTGATCCTTGGAAATGTGGTATATAAGAATAAATAAATAAATCTATATGTACAGCAGTGCATACACCTTGTGGAGCTATAAATATGATTAGTAGTAGTAGTAGAAATGCTATCAGACTTCCATACCTGCATCTAGACAACTATCTTGTATATCATGAACATGCATCAAACAAATGAAAATTGACTTCTGAAAAGGGTCTGGTTTGTTGTTGAGTGCTGTTGCGTCGGTGACAACTCCTAGCAGTACAACTGCAAGAAATAGCTCTTCAGTGTTTTAAACGAATCTCTCATTCCATAAATTAGCCTAACTCATTTTAAACAATAACTTGTCAAAAGCAGGTTCCTATTAGAGTGAAGATTTTACTCTTTAGTGAATATGCATTCAACGGAAATACATTTTACAATCTTTCGTAATATGAGTAACATCACTGTTTTGCTTGCAGCACGTCTTTGGGCCCCCTCCCCAAACACACAAACATACACCCACCTCATGCACAGCATTATAAATGTTGTTATAATCTCAGAAGGAGCTCTAAGTAATCACTTGATGGGCTTCAAGTTGGGGGAAAGAAAAACAAAAGACTGCCTTCCCAGCCCTTCAATTACTGAAAATACTCTCTGGGAACTATTAAAGGCTATTATCTGAGGTGCCAGAGAGAAGCAGGATGGCTTAGCTGAATCAGCAGGACACAAGCACAGTAAAACAAAGACTGCAGACAGCAGTCACCAGGCTTGAAGAAGCGGAACTGAAGCCCGCATTTCTTATTTGTTCAGAGATGGAAATTCTGCTTTAAAATATTGATTTCTTTTTTTTTTACATCTTCAAATAAATATGAATTTTCCTCATATTACTCTCCTACCCTGAGTCTGGTGAATATAATCCGTTCTCTTTGTTTTCAGCACTACATGCTATATGGGATGGCAGGGCATTGGAGGATGAACAAACAAGAGAAAAGCTTATCCCTTCAAACTCAGAGCATATTTGATATTATGTTCAAAGGGCCTTAATCTTCAAGGAGTTAGACCGAGTCATTGCTTATGATCTGTGATGAGGAATTCCAGATCTGATGATTTAGGATTCCTTTTTACATTTCTGATTTGCATTTGCCTTTTTTGATTGCATGAATTTTATGTATGTGTACAGTTGCTCCTCCTGCCAATTTTTTTTGGCTTACTGATTCTTGTATTTAGCTCACACTTTTCCAGTAGACATTCAAGGCAAGTTATATTCAGGTACAATAGTTACTATATTTCCCTATCCACTGTAAGGCTCACAATCTAAGTTTGTACCTGAGGCAATGGAGGGTTAAGTGGCTTGCCTAAGGCCACAGTGGGATTTGAACACTGGTCTATCCAGTTCCAGGCTGCTGCCCTAACCACTAGGCTACTCCTGCAATACTCATACTACAGATGACTGTTATTCTGGATAGAAGGCAAACAGGATATGAGTGGCTTATAGACAAGAGGAGATCCCTGATAAAGATCCTTAACTAAGTCGAAACTTATGAAAGTGAGATTTAGGAGTTTGTTATGAGAATTTTTGAATACTACAATTTTTGCAAACCTTTGATTATATGATAACTTTTATGTGTGATCTTGGGTGTTTATTCCAGTAGGTTGGTTTCATTTTAAATTTTTAGAACATAATTTATGGAAAAATGTTGAGATATTTTACCAATGATTGAATGAAAAATATGTTTGACCAATTTTAATAAGTCACATTAGCTATTGATTTCTTTGTATTTGTGAACTTAATAGATATAATTAGGAGGTGACTTTAGAAGGATATGGTGTCCTTTACATGTGTAAAAATTGGATTGATCTGCATGAATAGACATACATATGTACTGTAACTACGAATTTGACAGAAACTGCTACTTACAAATATATACCCATGATATGAACAAATTTGAAGGGATGTCCTGCATGTGGTTTTGGCAGACCTTAGGAGTGTACCTATATTCTATGTTTTGTAACATAAATACACATATAACTCAGAAAATTTCAGTGTTATCTTTATGCCCTGGCTGACACAGTCAACCTCACAGCCACTTTCGTCTTAGTCGACCACAATATTCTTCTTGCCCGCTTGCATGATATAGGCAGCCATGGAACCATCCCGTATTGGTTCTCTTCTTTCTTTTATCAGACTGTTCATTTTCAGTTTCCATGGGATCTTCCACCTCAGCCCCCCATTCCTTAACGTGCGGTGTTGACCAAGGCTCAGTTCTTGCTCCTCTACTCTTCAATATATTCTTAAGCCTGCTAGCTTCATTAATTCAGGATCAGGGACTCCTATATGCCAACGATATCCTTCTTAAAATGTACAACAGCTTTACACTCCTGATTTATCCTTAGTAAACATTTCTGCTTGGTTACATTCCAGTTGCCTCAAACTGAACCCAGACAAAACAGCTGCCACCTGGATCACAGGCCAATCTGCTCATCTAACTACTTTCAGCTCTGCTTCAAAATAGTAACATCATACTTATGAATGAATTCAAATACTTTGGGACTATTATAAACCTTTTTTTCATAGTCTGATCTTGGCAAAAGCCAAAATCACTTTTTGAGCTCTCCACCAATTTAGAGCTAACTGTTCTTGATCTCAAAGCATAAAAAATTCTAATCCACACCCTCATTACCTCATGAGTTGATTACTGTAATTCCCTATACACAAAGATCTGGGCACATGATTTCAAACATCTCCCAGCAGCCCAACATACAGCAGTTAGGATTCTCACATGTACTAACAAATCTGATCATGTCACGTCGGACATACAGTAGTTCAAAATCCTAATTTTTACTCAAAGTTCACAACTATAATTCAAGTATATGCCCCAACAACAGCTGCAGAGGAGGAAGAAGTTGATGAGTTCTATGAACAAGTACAAGCTGAAATTGACAGAACATGCAAACAGGATATCCTGATAGTCATGGGTGACTGGAACTCAAACGTTGGCAACAAACAAGAAGTCAAAATGGTTGGAAAATATGGACTTGGCAACAGAAATGAAGCTGGAAAAAGACTGATAGAATTCCGCAAGACCAACAATCTATTCATCTCAAACACCTTCTTCCAGCAACACAAGCGGCGACTGTACACATGGACTTCATCCAAAGCATTGTACAAAAATCAAATTGACTACATCTGTGGAAGTCAATAATGGAAAACGTCTATAACATCAACAAAGACAAAACCTGGAGCTGACTGTGGTATAGATCACCAACTACTAGTATGCAAACTCAAGCTAAAGTTTAAAAAGAGCAAACCACTCATGAATGTAGCAAAATATGACCTTGAGAATATACCACTGGAATTTAAAGACTGCCTGCAAAATCTATTTGCTGCTTTGGATATAAATGACAGAGCTCCAGAAGAGTTATGGAATGACATCAAGAAGGTTGTGTTGGAAAAAAGCAAAAAGTCTCTATAAAAGGTGAAAAAGCAAAAACAGCCAAAATAGATGATGGAAGAAACTCTGAAAATTGCCCAGAAATGCAGAGAACCTAAAGCCAGAGGAGAAAGAAAGACAATCGCAGAACTCAGAGATTTCCAATGTGCAGCAAGACAGGACAAGGAAAAGTACTACAATGACACGTTCAAGGAAATAGAAGGAGAAACTATTAGAGGAAGAACAAGATCAACTTTCCTAAAGCTATGAGAGTTAAAGAAAAAGTTCCAGCCTCGAATTGGAATGTTACAAGATGCTCAAGGTTCTATGTTGAATGATGCTGAGAAGATCAAGAAAAGGAGGAAAGAATATACAGTTTTTATATGATAAAGATCAAGTGGACCAACAGCCGTTTCAAGCTGTACCTTATGATCCGGAACCATTGGTGATGAAAGAAGAAGTTGAAGCAGCATTGAAAGTCTTATCAAAGAACAAAGCACCAGGCATTGACGGTATTCCCAAAGTAGTATTACAGCAATCTGATGCAGCTGTTACCATACTTACAAGGCTCTGCCACGAAATTTGGAAGACAACATCATGGCCAACTGACTGGAAAAGATCTGTGTTTATACCAATACTAAAGAAAGGTGATCCAATTGTCTGAGAAAATTATCGCACAATCGCTCTTGTCCCATATGCCAGCAAGATTCTACTGAAGATTATTCAACAGAGACTACAACCATACCTGGAACGAGAACTTCCTGAAGTGCAAGCAGGGTTCAGGAAAGGGCGAGGAACGAGAGACATCATCATGGATGTGAGATGGATCCTTGAGAAGACTAAAGAATACCAAAAGGATATCTATTTGTGCTTTATGGACTACAGCAAGGCTTTTGGCTGTGTAAACTCTGGGCCACATTAAGAAGCATGGTTAAACCAGAACACCTGATTGTTCTCTTGCACAATTGTACATTGATCAAGAAGCAACAGTTTGAACGGAACAAGGAGAAACAGAATGGTATAAAATAAGCAAAGGTGTATGACAAGGCTGCATACTTTCCCCCTACCTGTTTAATTTATATGCAGAGCAAATCATCAGAGAAGCAGAATTGTATGAAGACAACAGAGGTGTGAAGATTGGTAGAAGACTCAACAACCTTCGCTGTGCTGATGATACCACATTACTGGCTGAAAGTAAAGATAATCTGAAACATTTGCTTCTCATGATCAAGGAGCATAGTCATAAAATGGGCCTTCATATTAATGTAAAGACGACAACAATCAGCTTCTACATATTCTTCCCCTTCACTCTTGAGTCTGACAATATCACTTTTGACCTTCCTATTCTCACTAATATATCTGAAACATGTCTTATCCCCCCCCATTTTATTGCATTGGCTATTTCCTCCTCTTTTTGAATCTTTGCTTTCCTGACTACTTTGCTAGCTTCTCTAAGCTTTTCCAAATATAGATGCCTGTTTTCCTCTCTCTGTGGTCTCTTGTATTTCATGAAGGCCTCCCTCTTTTTCTTCACCTTTCAGCTACTTTTTTCGAAAGCCATAGTGGTCTCCTTTTCCTTTTACCTTTATTTAGCATTTTAACAAAAAGGTTGGTTGCCCTTAAAATACCCCCTTTCAGTTTTTCCCACTGCTTTTCTACATCCCCCAGCTGTTCCCACCCCACTAACGACTCCCTGAGGTATTGGCCTATCTTGGCAAAGTTAGTTTTCCTAAAATCTAAGACCCTCACTTTTGAATGGATTCTAACTGCTGTAGTCCTAATACTGAACCACACCATCTGGTGATCGCTGGATGCAAAATGATCTCCCAATATAACATCAAAAACACTTTCACCATTGGTAAGCACCAAGTCCAGTATGGCCCCTTCACATGTGGGATCTGTTACCAATTGCCTGAATAGTTCTCCCTGTAGAGAATCCAGGATCTCCTTACCTCCTTACCTAGATGATACTGCGACAGGAATATTCCAATCAACATCTGGCATATTGAAATTGCCTACCAGTAGCACTTCTCCTTTCCTAGCAATGCTGTGTATGTCTTCAATTAACTCTCTGTCCACCTCTTCCTCTTGTGAGGGAGGTCTGTATATCACGCCAATGCAAATAGATTTCTCTTTCCCTCTTTCTAGTTTAACCAACAGTGCATCCTCTCTCCCTTTTAAGTTCTGTAATTCCAAAGCTTTAATATTATTTTTTACATATAGTGCCACTCCTCCTTCCCTTCTTCCTAACCTATCCTTTCTGAATAAAGTATAGCCTGGTATAGTTACATCCCAGTCATGGTTTTCTGTGAACCATGTTTCTGTAACTGCCACTAAATCCAAGTCGGCCACTTCCACCAAAGCTTCAACATCAGGGGTCTTATTTCCCATGCTACGGGCATTTATACACACCTCTTTCCATATTTTACCCTGTGTACCCATTTCCATAAAGGTATTTAATGTATCACTTACCTGGGGCTTTCTTCATCATCCCCAATGAATCTAGTTTAAAGCCCTCTTCTGTAGATTAGCCAGTCTACTACTGAAGACGTGTTGACCTTTCTTGGATGGATGCCGTCTCTGCTCTGCAACCCTTGGAACAGCATCCCATGGTCCAGGAAACCAAAACGCTCTGGATGACACCATCCACGCAGTCATGCAGTCATCTCCAGGATCTGAGTCTCTCTGCCTTGGCCTTTACCCTCAACAGGGAAGATTGAAGAGAACACCACCTGTGCACCTATCTGCTTCACCCTCTGGGTCTGGATCTGTACGTGCAGGCTAGGACCCAATTCAGATCGGCCTGCATGTACAGACCCTGCCTGGCTAAGTCAGACAGGCTCCTGAATGGAGCTGCGGTACTATGGCATTATATTGCCATGGCACCACGGCTCCATTCTGGCCTTCCGTGGTTAGGGTCGGGCTACGGGGAACCCCCTGCACCCCTCATCTCTTTGCCACTGCCCAGGCCTGCTGTTCCTGATGAGATGTCATCCTAGGCAACTGCCTAGTTTGCATGTTGGTTGGGCCAGTCCCGATCCAAATTTACATGAAATATTTGATTAAATCTATCCATGGATCTTGGAAAATACAGTTTTTCCAACAAATTCAAACCCGTCTGAAGTCTTCCAAGTTTGATTCTGAATTATTCACTCATCCCTAATCCTTACCAGTATTGGATAAGCCACTTAACTTATATCTCTGGGAGAGAACTTTTCCTTAGAGTCTAGTTATATAGCCATACTCAATTACCCTTTATTCCTCAATAATCTGTCCAATTTTGCTATGAAGTTATTTACTATTAAACTAGGAGTCATACTTATGCCATCAGAAACAGAGGAGTGGAGTGGAGGAGTGGCCTAGTGGTTGGGGCAATGTACTTCAGGCCGGAAGGTCAGGGGTTCAAGTCCCACTAGAGGAAAGCAACCTTGGGCCGGAAGGACTGGGGTTTCTAGTCCCACAGGTGCTCCTTGGGGTCTTGGGCAAGCTACTTAACCCTCCATAGCCCATGTTCCCTGTAAAATAGTTATCTCCAAGTTATAATGCCCTGTTCAATGTAATTTCAGTTTGTTCAATGTAAACCACACTGATGCAGAATAGCACAGTATATAAGAGAATGAAAATAAATCTATACACTAAACCTACAACAAGGAGTTGCTTCCTGACATTGCAGGAGATATTGGTCACATATTTGAGGGCATCCAAAACCAGACACTCCCCATTCAACAAGCAGGAGATATTCAAATCCAGGCTGAAAACTCAACTCTTTGTCGCTGCTTTTGGATCTTGACTCGCCTGATCTCCTTCCTTTCCCCCTTTTCTCTCCCCTAGTTCTATCCTCGCTACACCTTCTGTGTTTTGACTTGTGTCTTGTCTTGACTAGATTGTAAGCTCTGATGGGCAGGGACCGTCTCTTACATGTCTGTACAGCGCTGTGTACGACTGGTAGCGCTTTACAAATGCTTAATAGTAGTAGTAGTAGAGATATTGGGCTGTATTACCAGCACATTCAAAGTCAGACATGTTGCTGTGGCTTTACATACAAACTAAAGAAATTCCATACTGGGTCAGACCAAGGGTCCATCAAGCCCAGTATCCTGTTTCTAACAGAGGCTATTCTAAAGTACCTGTCAGTTTCCCAGGTTGTCCCAGGGGTAAGCAGTGGATTTCCCCAGTCCTCTTTAATAATGGTTTATGGATTTTTCCTCCAGGACCTCATCCAAACCTGTTTTGAACCCAACTACACTAACAGCTTTTACTAAATTCTCGGTAATGAATTCCAGAGTACGATTATGTGCTGAGTGAAAAAATATTTTCTCCGATTAGCCTTAAACATGCCACATTGTAGCTTCATTGCATTTTCGCTAGTCTTTCTACTTTTTTGAAGGAATAAAACAACTGATTTACATTTACCCATTCCGCTCCATTCATTATTTCATAGACCACAAAGAACACATTGGGGGTAAGGAAGGGCCTGTCTTTTATTTTATGCTCTACTTTTTAAGGTGTGACAGAGGCTGATGGTTATTAATAATAATTCTGTTCACAGAGAAGGCTCGATAATGACTCCGGACTTCCTGGTATCATGATTATGGCAAATGACTGTGACATAATTCCCAGAGGAACAAGTCAGTTTGTCATTGTCAAAGCGGCACAGTGCCAAAGAGGAAGCACATTGCTAATATTCAGCTGGATTATTTTGTGAAAACCAGGTTCTAGGTCTTAGTGCCAGATGCACAGCAGCATTCCTTATGGTAAAATCCATTTTGAATTATTAAGATATACTGATTTCAAAACAATTTTCAGGGACCAATTGTGATTTAAGTCTGAAGATTCCCCATCCTCATAGCCATCTTCTTTGACCAAATATTGCACATTTATACCATTTTGTCAGTGAAGAGTCTCTTCCAAGCCTGATGGAATGCCCAGAAAATCCATCAAATCTATTCATAGGTAGTGATGGATGTGACATGCCCTGAAGACACTAAAATCAGTTTCATATAAATCTGCCAAAAGTATCAAGAATATAGCACAGTAAGAACCTGTATTGTCTGCAAATATTTGTGAGACACAGAGTCCCATTTACTAAAGTGTGCTGTGTGGTTCATGCCTGTTTTATGCATACAGTAACCATGATGGTGGGGGCCGTGGTACCCATTACCGCATGGGTATGACAGCTACCATGCACTAAAATATTTATTAATTGTGGGGAATGGGCAAGATAGGGGTGGACTGTGCAAACAGAGAGCACATTGAGGTTAGCATGTGGCATTTAACGTGAGTGCACTCAAGGGTGGCTTTAGGTGCAGATGCGTTAATTGAAAAAGCCACTGCTGCATGTTAGGGTACAGTTTTGTGTGCTTGCAGCCGTGGACATGGTGGACACCCCCCAACGGTTAGTACATTATTGTTGCACTTACCACACGTTATGTTTTGCTCCCAATGCGCGGTACAGTAGGTGCAGATTCTTGCCAGTGCTTTAGTAAAAGGGCCCCTTAGAGGGACATGATGCTATTAAATGTGGCAGTAGGTTGGCCCAACTGAGAGAAAAATATTGATGATTTTTAGAATATAAAAGCATTAGAGGAATGATTTTTTTAAAGGACCATCAGTTGCTTAACATAAGAACATAAAATATGCCATACTGGGTCAGACCAAGGTCTATCAGGCCCAGTATCCTGTTTCCAACAGTGGTCAATCTAAGTCATATTGTGGCGCTCGCGCCACTACCAGGCGGTCGCCTATTAGGGACGGGTGACCACCTCTTATATTTCCTAGGGTTGTAGTTGTGTGAAGAATAATGAACCGAGTGGTTTTTAAAAGCACACAGGAATTTATTCAGCTTCCTTGCAGGTAAGTGGGTACAATTTCTTCAAGCTCATTTACTCTTCAGACAAAAGAAAATAATGGATACTTCTCCCATAACAAATGTCCAAACAAAACAACAGCAAATTCAACTATCAAGTGTTTCTGGCTCACACTAATTTACCTTAGTGCAGGCATCACATTCCATCTCTGAAATATTGGAATTTACATCAGCCTCTTTGGCTTCAATCTCCATACTCTCCGCTGAGCTATGGCAGGGTTCTGCTTGGTAGCGCTCAGGGACTTTCTGCTTTAGAGTTTTTAACAGGTCAAACAACCTCTCCCACTTTCTTGCCTTCCCTTCTCTGGGCCGGTCTCCCATGGGGTGCTCTTGCTTAACCTTCCTGGGGAAACATTCCTTTCTGTGCTGTGTTATCCGGGGTATAACAGTTTCATCAGAGTCAGAAGAGAAAACACACTTTGAAGGCCTTATTGCCTCCCTTCTCCTACCTTGGGCTTTTGGTGCAGTATTCTCCTGGTTGGAGCTTTGGCCAGTCAGGACTCCCTCTGCCTCAGGGTAGGGCAGAGACTTGTGGTAAAGCTTTCCCACTCTCTTGCTAGGGTAGGTGGTTCTCCCCCTAGAACCTTCCCTATGTCCTCTGTGGCTACTGTGCTGAGTATGGTGGCTTCCTTTGTACCTTCTCTGGTTGTCTTTATAGCGGTTCCTTTCTCTGCTGCTCCTTTTGGCTACAGGGCTGTTCCCTCTGTACCTTCTGGAACCTGGACTGGAACCTGAGCTGCAACTGCCACTGCAACTGTGTCTCCAACCATGCTTCCAACCAGCTCTCGAACCAACTCTTGAACCAGCCCTCCAACCAACTCTCGAACCAGCCCTCCAACCAACTCTATCTCTAGTGTTTGTTTGCTCCTTTTCAAACACTGAGCAGGGCAACTCCCTTCCTGGCTCCGCCCTTCTGTACCTCCCACTCCTATCTATGGCTGACCTGGAGTGTGGGCGTGGCTTACAGCTAGGTCCGCCCTCTAGGTTTCTCTCCAGGCTTCTGCTGTGGACTATGTGATCCTGTGTACCCATCCCCCGCAAAGAGGAAAAATTCTTCTTCTCTTCACTTTTTCCTGGCTGGGCTGCACTCTCCTTACCACAATATGTACCTAGCAGTTTCCCCAAAAGACACAGGTTCCACAATGCTTGTACTGGGTCAAACATTGATATCCTGGGTCCCTTCTTAATAATGGTTTATAGACCTTTCCTCCAGGAACTTGTCCAAACCTTTTTTAAACCCAGCTACACTAACAGTCTTTACTACATCCTCCGGTAACAAATTCCAGAGTTTGATTACACGTTGAGTGAAAAAATATTTTCTTTTATTAGTCTTAAATAGTTTACCCTGTAGCTTCATTGCATGTCCCCTAGTCTTTCTATATTCTGGTAACAAACATGCAGTACTGGACAAAATCAAACTGTTGTGTACTTAACATAAGCTTAAAACACTTGACTTCAAAATTAAAATTCTGTATATTAGCTTGCAAATTATAGTTGAAGACACACCCAACCCTGTTATTCAACTAACATATTTTTGTCAGGAGTCAGGTCACTAAATATGTCTACCAAGTTTTGACAAACCGTATAACGAGATTTAGGGGACTATCTACTTAGATGAGGCAGTGATATAGACAGAACTGATTTTCTGGGGAAGTGTCCCAAGGCAGGGCCAGCGCTTACAATAGGTGAACTAGGTGGTTGCCTAGAGCATCAATATTTCTAGGTTGGCCTGCTGCCGCCCTCTCCCAGACCTGCAGCAGTGGCAATACCATTAAAAGAGCAACGCAGTGCTTACATGAAGCTTCTGACACTGTGCTGTTGTTCATGCTTGCTTTGGCCAGCCATGTTCACCCCCTCCGACACAGATGTTCTGTTTGCATGGGAGTGCTGCGTTGCTGTTTGAATGGCTTTGCCACCGCTTCAGGTCCCAGAGAGAGGCGAAAGCAGAGGGGGGTTCATCTATCATGCCTCATATCAGCCCTGATGCAAGGATAGCATGGCACTAGGCATATAGGTCTGACACAAGTCTGCTATAAAGATAAATATCTTAACACACAACGCATCCTTCAAAATGTTCTAAAACCCCATCTAATGTTCTGGCCATTAGCATAATTTAGCATTTATGTTTCAAATTTGTTTTAGGATAAATGGCTTGTTGATCTATAACAGGCATGTCCAACAGGTAGATTGCGATCTACCTGTAGATTGCGGAGGGGTCAGAGGTAGATCGCCAACCCCACTTGGATCCATCTCTCCAGCAGCTCGCTCCATCGCTAGGAGAGAGCTCATGCCGGCAGGTCGTCTGCCGAGGGTTTGCCGCCACTGCTGATCCTTTGCTTGTCTTTTTTTCCCTGCCTGCGGGTGTATTGAGGTGCTTGTTGTTTTCGTGCAAATAGTTTGTGGGTACCCCAGGGGGCTGCCGCCCGCACCCTGCAATGAGACGCCACAAGCCCGGCATCATACCTGGCCTCCTGCCTCTCAGAATCACCCATTCCCGCCCCAACACCCCTTAGAAATGTGTTATATACCGGGCAATATCCATTCGCCTGGGCTTTACCTGAATACACTTATCGTATTAGTTGTGTCGTGTGCTTTATACTTCGCTTTTATTAAATGTTTTCGGGCAGACACATCAAAGTGTCAAGAATTTGGTGATTTTGGCGGGATTTTCCAATTTTGTTCTAACTTGCCTATGCCTTGCCTTCGAATTGGTTCAAACCACTGTGACATTTGCTTGCCTCTGCAATTTTATTTTGCCTAGCCTTTGTGTTGATTCTACACTGTGTGTAGAATTTATTAAATTGCGTGTGGTGGTATTTGAACTTTTTTGGCGGTATTTGATTTTATCTGGTTTGTTGGACAGGTGTTTGAGTTTGTTTGATAATTGTTTAGTGGTATTTGATTATTGGTGCTAGTATGATTAATTCTTATTTTTACTTTTAGAACTGCATGTGTGGTTTTGGCATCTCCAGTCCTTGTATTGCACATCATCCAGAGGTCTTCAGTTCCTGTTGATCTTTAATACTTTGGGACAGTGAAAGTTTTGGATCAGATTCAGCCAGTGTTTATACTAAGTAAGCAGATTTGGCCTTCTTACATCCAGCCACCCCAGTATAACAAAGATGAGTGTTCCAAAGAAGAGCAAAACCTACCACTTTCATGGTGAATGGGAAATGTACTACTTCTTCATCATGGTGAAAGACAAGTGTTGTTGTTTAATTTGTAACATCCCAGTATCCTTGTCCAAAAAGGGTAATCTGGAACATCATTATAAGGGTCTGCATAGTAATAAGTTTGATGCTGATTTTCCACCCAAAAGTGAAATTCGTAAACTGAAGCTCAAAGAACTTAAATCAAAATTGGCTACTCAGCAACAGTTGATGGCGAAGCCAAGGTCACATTCGGTCAATGCAACCGTAGCATCCTTCAAGGTCAGCAACTTGATCGCAAAGAAATGCAAACCTTTCACTGAAGGGGAATTTGTAAAAGATTGTTTTCTTGAAGCAGCTTACAATCTTTTTGAAGGATTTAAAAATAAGAAAGAGATCATAGCTGCTATTCAAGATGTACAATTGTCAAGAAACACCGTCATGCGGCAAATAGAAAAGATGTGTGGAGATACAACTGAACAATTGTTGGAGGATGTTTCAAATTGTGTTGCTTTCTCACTCCAACTGGATGAATCTACAGACATAAGAGACATAGCCCAGTTACTAGTCTTTATCCGGATGGTTTTTGAAGACTTCAGTGTTAAAGAAGAACTACTTGGAATGATTTCTTTAAAAGGGAAAACTACCGGTCAGGAAATATTCAGTTCTTTCCATTCTTTTATGACAAAGTGTAATCTTCCATTTCATAGACTTGTTTCCATCACTACTGATGGAGCAAGAGCAATGACAGGTGAGGTTAACGGTTTCATAGCCCTCTGTAGACAACATGACTTCTCAGATTTCCTTTCTTACCACTGCATCATTCACCAGCAAGTTTTGGCAAGCAAGAGGCTTAATACGAGTACAAAGACTGTCATGGACATCACTTTCAAAATTGTAAATTCATTTTGTGGAAGATCACTTCAAAGACAGCTTTTCAATCTTACTCTTGATGAAGGGGCATCAGAAATCATTTTGCACACAGATGTAAGGTGGCTAAGTAGGCACAAATTTCTGCAAAGATTTCGTGATTTGCTGAATGAAATAAGAGGTTTTTTTGAAGAAGAGGGGAGATGATCAAGCAGAGTTGGAAGATGAGGAGTGGTTATGTGATCTGGCATTTCTCACTGACTTTACAGGCGAACTAAGTGATATGAACCTTGAATTACAAGGTAAAAACAAATGCATTGGTGAGATGAGTACAGTTTCATCCTACAAGAGCAAATTTGAGCTAATGATGACTGACCTTTCAAACAACACTTTTGATCATTTTCCTAATACGTAGGACCATCTGGGACAATATCCAAATTTTGTTTTTCAGAACGAGAAGTATGTGACAGAAATCTGTTCTGTTATCTAGGAATTTGAAAATAGATTCTGTGACTTCCAAAAAAATTGGAACAGTTGTGGAGCACTTGTCATGCCCATTCGAAGTAGATGTGGACATTAAAGAAACTGTAGCTGCTATCACTAACAATTACTCATTGAACAATCCATCTCTTGAAAATGAAATATTAACCCTTAAAAATGTCATTTTTCTCAAGACCCATGCTGAGCAAGAATCGTTTTGGAAGCTCATGCCTAGAGACAAATTTCCCAACTTGAGAAGATGCAGTGAAGCTGTACACTCCTGTTTCGGTTCAACTTATTTGTGTGAATCTGCGTTTTCCCATCTGAAAATGACAGAGTACACAAAGTTCCAACACGACAGATGAACATCTCCAGGATTCCCTGAGACTGGCCCTCACACAATATTCACCCAACTTAAAAAAGATGGTGGATGAAATGCAGGCTCACTAATGAGCAAGAGCGAAATATTAAAGATTGTGCAAGATCAGCCTGGATCAATATTCGACATAAATTTAACACAAATTACTCAATTAAAGTTAAAGAAAGTTATTAAGACAGTTAAAGAAAGTTATTACTCAATAAAACTTTAAGAAAAAATGCACTTTCCATTTCCCCTCGCAGTTCTTACTGGATCTTCATCTCTCTGTTTTGCTTTTGCTTAATTTGCTTAACAGCTGATCACATCCAAGTAAATGACATTAAAAATGGGGGGGGGGGGATCCTCCAACTTTATTGGATTAAAATTTAATTTGAAACTAATTTGAAACTTAATTTTCATGGTGGTAGATCACTGGCACTTTTGGCCAGAAAAAGTAGATCACGACCTGTTTGAAGTTGGACATGCCTGATCTATAGTATAGTAAATACCCTTGAATTCATCCTTTCTTGCTATATTTATTGTGGTTCGTAAAACACGCAAGAAGAATATTGGGCAGAAGTAAAGAATATATGAAAAACATCAGATCCAATCATGTAATAAAACATTTCCAGAACGCTCAAGGCAGAGAGCAGCTTAATCAAAGTAAAAAAGCACATAGCAAGTGCCAAGCGCCCTCAAACCATAGGTCCATCAAATCCAGCACCCTTTCTCTGACAGTGGCCAGTCTGACTCAATAGCTAATAGGGAAGTCCATATTTGTTCATTCTCAAAAGTTAGGGACGGCAATTTCCAAGTATACAGGACCCACGAAGCTGTGAAGCAAACAGCTAGCAGTTTGGGCTTGCTGCAGTTCTGCTCACAGTCAGGGCCACTTAAAGAAGTTGATAAGCTTAGATCCCAGCATGGTTTACTTTTCAGCAGCTATAAGACACATACTGGCCTGTTTACTAAACCGCAGTTGTTGCTTTTGCAGGTATCATTTACCATTTATTGAGTCTTTATGTACTGCCCTTTGTGGGGCTTACAGGGCAGTTTACAAATCACACCAGCATATGTAAAAATGCTGTAGAGTAGCTTCAGAGACAGTCCAGTATCTTCAGGGGGAGTGTCCAGCACCAGCCCTGCAGATTTATTTATTTATTTATTTAACAAATTTTATATACCGTCTTTCTACAAGTCAAGACGGTTTACATAGAACATATTAGCAGTATATTTCAACTGTTTACATGGAACAAGATAACGATGAATACATATGGTAACGAGAAGAACTATATACAAAGATAAAAGATCAACTATTTACATGTGAATTTACAATAAGCCATATGGTTGTGTTAAGAATTTGAGTTTTGCAGAGGAATAGGGAGGAGGGTGTAAGGTTATGAGCTAAGGTGGAAGGGAGAAATGTTCAAGGAAAAGATGGGTTTTCAACTTTTTTCGGAACTCAGAGTGGTTTGAGCAGTTCCGAAGTTCGTGAGGAAGGGAATTCCATAAGGATGGAGCATAGAGGGAGAAGGCCTTGTTACTTGTCGATTGTTTAGAGTGTCTCTTGTTTATAGGGATGGTCAGTAAGTTTTTTGTAATAGAGCGGCGTGATCTTGTGCTGTTGGAGGAGAGAAGGAGAGGGGAGAGGCATGGAGCTGACTCATTGGAGATGATTTTATGTATAAGCGTGAGGACCTTGATATTGGAGGACAATTGCCTGGTACTCAATATTAAAAAGACTGCTGCAATTTGGTTCCCGCACACCTCTCCTACTCCTTCTCTTGCCCCATCGCTCGCAGGTTCCATCATTACTTTAGTCCCTAAGCTTCGCTACCTTGGAGTATTCCTTGACAGCACTCTTAGTTTTCACGACCATATTTCTCACATCTCTCGGTGCTCTTTTCTGCGTCTCCGACAAATTCGTGCCGTCCGCCCCTTCTTATCCATTCAGGCCATCACCACTCTTCTTCTCTCTTTAATCATAACTAGATTAGACTTCTGCAATACTATTTTTGCCGGACTCCCCCAATATCAAAAACGCCGTCTCCAACTAATTCAAAATACAGCTGCTCGCATGATCCTCCACGCATCTCCCCGCGACCATGTCACCCCTCTGCTGCACCACCTTCATTGGTTGCCTATTGACTTCCGGATATCTTTTAAGATCCTCACCTTAACCCATAGAGCCATTTATCTTTCTACACCTGCCTACCTTTCGGATCTACTGACTTACCATACACCCTCACGCAGTCTTCGGTCCATTCATATTAACCGCCTTCACCTTCCAGCACCTTCCAAAGCCAATCTGCAATCTACCAGGAAATCAGCATTCTACTATTTAGGACCCTCTCTCTGGAACTCCCTTCCTACCAACCTCCGCACAGAAGAATCATATCCCAGATTCCGCTCTCTCCTTAAGACTCATCTGTTCTCCTTAGCTTTCCCCCCCTGACTTTTCATTTCTCTGTCTCCTATCTTATGGTCTATCTGTTGTTCTGTCCTTACTTTCTTCTCTTTCTATCATTTATTGTAACTTCTTTTTCTCTTTCTATAATTAGTAATTTTATTTTGTAAACCGCTCCGATGTTATGGGGCGGTATATTAAGTGTGAAATAAACAATAAACAATAAACAGATATTGCAGAGGTTTAGCGATCAGACCGTGATCTGAGATCCCTGCATCAGCAGGTAGTGCCGGAATTCCCAGATGCCTGCCGAATTGTGGGATCCATGACAAGAGCTGGAGGAAGACACAGCAAGTTGTTTATCTGTCCACCCCTAGGCAGCATCACCCTTCCAATCCCCCTGACCCCCCCCTTGGCACCTCCCCTTTCAAGGAGGTGCCTCGGATCTACTGATCCAGGGCACCATCACCTTGTAATGACCCCCCTCCTTCCCAATCCCCATTGGAACTGGCTGGGGGGGGGCATCAGGTCACCCCCTGCATCACACAAGTCTGAACCGGCTAGTCAGTCAGCCCCCCTTTCCCAACCCTCAATTAGTATAGACAACCCGGTAACCAGTCAGCTCCCCCTCCCACTCAATAACTATAACCCAGCTAGCCCTATACGGATTGGAAGCTGTCTGGATGGGAGTGCAGGAGAGAGGAGTTCGGCCCTCGTATTGTTGGTGCCCCGGACCGCTTTATCTGTGGCACTGGTAATATTAACAAGTGGGGGGGGGGGGGCCGCAAAATAGGAGCCTGCCGCAGCAACTGCTGTCAATCGGCAGCAGCCACAATGTGGCCCTGCCAGCATCAGCTTGAGGTGTCACTATCTGCAGCCGCGATCATGCTGATCTTTCAGTCATCGTGCGACAATTGTTTGCGGGTGGCTACTGAACATCAGCATGCTTTCTCCCTGCCCCTACCACAGAAAATTGCCTGCGATATCTGCATTTTCAGCCGCATTTGCTGTCATTCCGGCAGTAACTTCCCTGAGTTTCCTGTATGTGTTTCCTGTATGAGTTTGCTGTATGTGTTTCCTGTATGTGTTTCCTATATGGGTTTCCTGTATGAGTTTGCTGTATGAGTTTCCTATATGAGTTTTGTGGGGTGATTGGTGATATCTGAAAAAAACATTGTTGTGGGATAAAGGGCCCCACAGTTTCCTGTATGTGTTTGCTGTATGTGTTTCCTGTATGTGTTTCCTGTATGAGTTTGCTGTATGTGTTTCCTGTATGAGTTTTCTGTATGTGTTTCCTGTATGGGTTTCCTGTATGGGTTTCCTGTATGAGTTTGCTGTATGAGTTTGCTGTATGAGTTTCCTATATGAGTTTTGTGGGGTGATTGGTGATATCTGAAAAAAACATTGTTGTGGGATAAAGGGCCCCACAGTTTCCTGTATGTGTTTCCTGTATGTGTTTCCTGTATGTGTTTGCTGTATGTGTTTCCTGTATGAGTTTTCTGTATGGGTTTGCTGTATGTGTTTCCTGTATGAGTTTTCTGTATGGGTTTGCTGTATGTGTTTCCTGTATGAGTTTGCTGTATGAGTTTCCTGTATGGGTTTGATTCAGCCTACTGCAGTAGGTCCCATAATGTATCAGGGTAGGTTTGCCTGAAATCCAGTACTAGTCTAAAACCTCTTGTGGAGCTGGGTACTTTTTTCATCTCTGCTATAACTGAAATCCCAAGAAACCAGACTAGAAGCATTGCCCTCCTGTACTGTTCCCAAAGCTGCATACTACAATCAATACAAACTCAAAAATAAAATACTTTTTTGCTTTTTTTTTGTTTGCCACATCTTGGTTTATTTTTCTAAGCAAGTTGTTCTTCCTTTCATTTTTTCCACTTGTCCATCATCTCCTAAGTCCTTTCCCTGGGACTCTTTCATTGTCTGTTTCTTCTCTCTCCCTATGTTCTTTCCTTCTTCTTCTACAACTGTCTCTGGCAACAATTTTCCCCTTTAATCTTTTATCTCCACTTTTCCTTTCTGCCACTCTATAAGTTCACAGCAGATTGACTCTTTCTCCCTTCATCTGACCTTACAGTCTTCAGTCTCCCTCTTCCACTTTCCCCCTACCTAGCTGCTTTCCATCTCCCAACTCTAGTGTTCTTATTTCCCTCCCCTTCGTTCTTTTTTCCATTCTCCTATTCCCTCTTTCACCATTCACTAGACCAGTGGTTCTCAGCTCTCTCCTGGTATACTCCCCTAGCCAGTCACCTTTTCAAGACAGCCACAATGAATATGCTGTGGCAAAGTGCAATCAACGAATAAGTCCAGGAGTCAATTGACAGGGTCCAAGCCAGTTTATTGTGCACAGGCCCAGTCAGTCAAAGCTTCAAAAGGAACTGAGCATAGGTTTATACAGAGACATAACCATTTATACCTCTTTTTCAGTTTGATACATGAGAACTTTCTATTGGTTCCAACTCGATACATGCAAACTTTTCATTGGTTATACATTCCCTTCATTTGTCCAATTAGAAATCCCTCCGGAGCCTAGCAACTGGCCCCCTCCTTTAGGATTGCTTGAACAATGGTACAGTTCTAAATCTCGTTACTTCTCTACTGCAAGGTTAACTTCGGCTTCTGGAATGCATATTCTATAACATTTCTGTTCTTTCACACACAAGAGAATAATAGAAGACTTATGGATTCATGAAAACTTATTAAGCATTTTAGAACAGTTTTCTCATTTTCCACAGATTTTTGGTTCTTTTCTAGCTATAATGGGAGTTAGAATGCAGGCCTAACTTACAGGCCTTTCATAGTAGTAGGCCATGCTAGGCCATAGCCTACCACAAATATGCATGAGAAAGAATTGCATACAATGGAGGCAGCATATGCAAATCTGTCTCACGTATATTCATTGTGGCTCTCCTGAAAGCCTGACTGGCTAGGGGATGTACCAGGACAGGGCTGAGAACCACTGATCTAGACCCTGATTTCCACCTTCATCAGCCATTATCTATCTTCCTCTGTCTCTCCCTAGCTCCTTCTTGTCAGTCATCTCTCCTGCCTCCATTTCCAACAACTCTCCTCCCTCCTTAGCCCTTTCCAAACATCATCCACCTACCTGACTTGTTTCTCACACTCCATCCTTCCTGTCTTTTCCTCTTGCCCAGCACCTCCTCTCCTGTCCATTTTCCCAGCATTCATCTTCTTATCTCTCCCCTTACTTCCCCAACCTCTCCCTTTCCATCTGTTCCTCTCTCCCCTTGTTTCACCACCAGCATCAGGTCCCTGCTTCTCTCCCTCTCTCCCTTCACCAGTACCTGATCCCTGCCTTTTTTTCTCCCTCCCCCTCAGGATCTGCCTTCTCCCCAGCATCCATTTTCACCCTTAACATCTGGCTAGTCCCTCCCCCTACTAAACCACTGTGAGAGAAATCTGTTGATTCACTCCCTACCTCTTTGAACTCTCCGTGGTGCCTGCAACCGCACATGCCGTCTGATAATCTTGTGATATCAGTGGAGCATGCCGCCTGTGAGGTTTCAGCGTTCGCACCATCAGAGAGACTGGAGCAATGGTAGCGGCAGAAGCAGACGAGCAGGCCATTGCAGAGCACCTGTTAGCAGCAGTTTTTAGCTGGCAGAACTTGGAGACCCCTTCTAGCTATAGCATTCTTTTCAGGGGTGCTGGAGGAACCTGACCCAAAAGTGGAGGCGCTTCTGACCCTCCCCCCTCTGGGGATACATCTCAGAGCTGCAGTAAAACAGTACATTTTACCACAGCTTAATTCACCGCAGAAATCACTAATCTGTGGTAACTCAGTGTCAGTGATTAGTAACTCTAGCGATAAATGAATAATGCAGCTTTCAATCAACTTCACAAGCTGCACTATTTTTCCTCCCTGAAGCATTACGCTGCTAATATGTGGTCTGCTGCTCCAGAAAGCTTTCTTAAAGAGACTGTTCTAAAAAAACAATCCCATGCAGACCCCCTGCCCCCCCCCAAAGTCAAGTCACCCCATTTCTCAAACCCCTCTGGGGACCTCTAAGCCAAGCCCCTTCTATCCACAAGTCAAGCTCCTCCCCCACCAAGACAATCCTCTAGACCCCCAAGCAAAGCCCCCCGCTTCCTGAAAATACCACTCACTTCTGAAAACCCCCTGGAACCTACTGGAGGTAGAATGTTATTGCTTAACCTCTAACAGTATTCTTGTAGTACTACTCCTAAGACTTGAGCTGCCAAATATAGGCTTTTCATCCTTATTTGGCAGCTTGACCCCCAAGTGGTAGCACCATGAGACTACCACTAGGGGTCAACTAACACCATTTTGAACCCAGCACCAGATGGGGAAAGAGTGCTTGGGGTCACTCCTGCACTTACTCCCTAGACACCAGGGAACTCCCGTTAGATCCCAGGAGGAGTCTCTACAGGCGAGGGCTTCACTTGAAGGTCCCCAGAGAGGAGGCATCAAGGGCTGGGAGGGACTTGATTGGAGAACAGCACCTTTAAGATGGTGTCTGAGAGCACTGGGCTGTGTAGCAGCTGCAAAGTTCACTGCAAACTGCATTATTTAATTTGCATTCTCTCTCTCTCTCTCTATTTATTTATTATTTATTTAAACAATGGCAGCTAAAGACCATATGGCCTATCCAGTCTGCCCATCCATAAAAACTACTAAGTTCCACAATCCCATCCTCTCCCCCAGAGATCCTCTGTATTTGTCCCCTGCTTTTTGAATTCAGATACAGTTCCGGTCTCCACAACCTCGTCTGGGGGGCTGTTCCACACAGCCTTCCATAAAGAAATATTTCCTCAGATTACTCCCAAGTCTATTCCTTCTCGTCTTCATCCTATGACTCCACTCATTCCAGAGCTTCCTTCCACCTTCTGTATATTTATTCCAATGGCAGTATTTAACTGTCTCTATCACACCACCACTCTCCCACCCTTCCTCCAAAGTATGCATGAGATCCTCAAAACTATCCCCACCCCCACCCTCTAGACTCTTTGCATTTGTTTGCATGCTGTATCTCATTATTATACAGCATGCGTTACATGTAAACATATAATGCATGCTCCATGTAAACAAAGTTATGTTCTCTGTAAACTGCATTGAGAATTTGAAAGGTGGTAAAAAAATGTTAAAAATATAAAATAAAATCAATTAATTACAGTAAACCAATATTCCGTTAACCGTAAACTAATGCACAATTCTGCCCAAATTAAGGGGGTCATTTTATAACAAACCGTGAAAGGTTGTGCACCATCAACATGCATAAATCAGATATTTTAAATTATTTATGCATTTTGATTGGCACTTACATGCCTGCTTTATCCAGTCGCTTCCATAAGCACATTTGTAAGCCCGATGACATGTACTTTCAGAGTGAGATGTGTGTGGGCAGAAGCACAGATATATGTGCATATGTTATAGAATGCTATAATTTACATGTATTTCCTGCAAATCTAGCTGTGCGCATTTATACCACGTTTACTGCTGACATAAGCTCTCACATTGAGATTTGGCACATATAGCCCCTTTTTAAAAAGGAACATGTGTATATGTCACTGCCTTGACAGGGAAGTGCATGAACACACACTCACCTAGGTGACCTTTATCCCCTTAATATACCTTACTAGCCACCCCCCATAGTGCTATGGACTTTACAGGAAGTACTTTGACAGATCATTTTACCCCAATGTTTGCAACACCAATTAAAGCACTTTAGAATTGATAGCACCATGAAATCTAAAGACACTTCTGACAAAACTTGCAGTCAAGGCCTTCTTGCCAGATAACTGACAATATTTATTTATTATATATTATTTAAAAGGATTTATATATCGCTTTATCCTGAAATCAAAGCGGTTTACCTATCAAACAAATCAAAATGTGCGTGAGAGTACAGGCATGCAGTTAGAATCAACAGTGTGAAAGATGATTGCAGGGTGAGCTATATACAATGAGATCTATGTACAGGTGAGCTATATACAATGAGATCTATGTACAGGTGAGCTATATACAATGAGATCTACAGTATGTACAGGAACTATATACATATTGCAGGGAGGGGGAGGTGGTAGGCAGCATGGATAGGAGTCGAGGTCGGGCGAAGAGAGGGCAGGTCAGGTGATGTCCTTATAGTGTTCTGTGAAGAGAGTCATTTTGAGCATCTTCCTGAAGACCTCGAGGTCTGTATTTGATCTCAGGTTTTTGGGGAGTGAGTTCCAGAGTGCCGGCACGGCCAGGGATAATGCTCTTCTTGCGGTATCCTGTCTTGTTTTAGTAAATGCTTTGGGTGTGTTGATGTTGTCTGAGGTGTCTCTCCTCCTGGGTCTGGTGCATGTGTCAGGTTTGATGAGGGGTTTCAGACTGTCTGCTGAGAGGTTCTGTTTGATTTTGAAAGTGTTTAGTAGCACCTTATAACAGAGGCGGGAGGTGAATGGGAGCCAGGGGAGGTATTTGAGGATGGGGGTGATGTGATCGTGCCTTGAAGCACCAGTTATTATTCGGGCGGCATTGTTCTGCGCCATCTGCAGTGGCCGGGTTGCTTGTTTTGAGAGTCCGATGTAAATGTGGTTGCAGTAGTCTAAGATGGGGGTGATGAGAGCTTGACAGACGGTGCAGAAGTGATCCTGTGAGAGGATTGGCTTGAGGCATCTTATGGTTCTCATTTTGAGGTATGCGTTCCTGGTGGTTTTGGCGATGTGAAATTGAAGGTTCAATTCTTTGTTGAGAGTCACACTGAGATATTTAATTTCTGGTTTTATTAGTATTGTGATATCGTTTAGCTTGATGACAGGAGGAGGGGTGAAGGCAGAGTTCCTGGTGATGAGTAGCGCTTCTGTCTTGGTGCAATTTAAGGTTAATTTGTTTTCCCAGAAGCCAGCTTGTCATCTGTTGCAGACAATTGTCTATGCTGGAGTAGTCTGGGCTGTCAGTATATCATAATGTCGTCTGCGTATATGGTGTATTGGATTCTGTTGTTTTTGATGATGGAGTAGGTCTTTCACTAGAGTTACTATAAACACACAAAGCTCTGCCATACTTGTTACCATTATGTTATATGTATTGTCTTTTTCTATCAAGCTATTACTGCAGTGTACACTGCATTCCCCCAGTCCAAAGAATCCATTCCATATTATAGCACAAACCTATAGAAAAAACATTAACTGTATGCACATATTAACGCTATAAAATCAGTCATAGAATAAACTGATCCACCTTCACAGAAAAGAAGGAAACAAATATAAAAAAAAAGAAAGACCAGCATTAGAAAGATAAGTCAGGAGAGGAATGAAACCAACTCAGACAGTGGGACAGGTTAAAAGGAAAGGAAAGTAATCTTATTCTGGAACCTAATTACCAACAATAGTATAGGCTTCATTTAGTTTAAAAAATATAGTCCATCAGTCATCCTCCTCTAAGTATTCTTACTTGCTCAGACTTCACAGAATTCATCGGACAAGAATTTTAAATATTTCCCAGGTGTCACGTTCTTTTAAAACAATTTCAGTCATCAATTCTATGATCAAAATTCATATTTCTTCAGTTGTGTGGATCAGATAAAATTCTTATTCTATAACCAAAAAACCATGGGCAAATAAAAAGTGTTAGCTTGCAGCTGCTTTAAGAATATCTTCACAACACACAGAACAAAGTTATTTCTTAATGTCACACTACAGACAAAATAAGCAGAGACATATTGCTTAGCTGAATTAGAAGCAGCAAAAACATTCTGTCCTGTTCTGCTAAACATGGCCTTGGTTTTGGGTATACATATCTCTCCAAGCTGCTAGTGAATTCTAAGACAATTTCCAAATTAACTCTTAAAGGTCTCTGGTACTCCATTTCAAGTCCCTCTCAACAGTGTTTTCTAAGATGACCTCCATCTATGCATGCCCAATGATCGATCTACAGAAATTCTTGAATCGGAATAAGAACAAAAAGTAGGCCATACTCAGCAGGACTAAAGGTCAGACATCATCTTGTTTCCTTCAGTGGCCAATCCAGGTCACCAGTACTCAGCAGGATCCCAAAAGGTAGAGCTATTCTTCTTTATTCATAGATAAGTGGTGACTATCCCAAGCTTGAATGGTAAATAATGGTTTACAAATTTCTAATCTAGAAATGTATCTAAACCCTTTTAAAACCCAGCTATGCTTTTTTTCACTACATCTTCTTGCAACAAATTCTACAGTTTAATTGTGCATTGAATGAAAAAATATGCTTAGTCTAATTTGTTCTAAATGCGCTACCTATTCGTTGCGGAGAGTGTCCACTCGTTTTATTACTATTAGACACGGTAAATAACCGTTCCATTCTACCCACCTACGATAAATTATATCTCTTCTCCATGCTGAAGAGCCCGAACCTGTTTAGTCTTTTTTCATAGGAAAATCAATTTGGTTGTCTTTCTCTGTAGCTGTGAAAGGTTTTGGGGGGGGGGGGGGGGTTCTATTTTTTCTTCATCTTACTTGCTTTGCATGATTATTTGTGAGTTGAAGGTCACCACTTTTTTATATTTTCTGTTGGCTTTGGGCTATTAAATAACTTGGTGGCTAGTAGAATAGAATGGTTAATCTGAAAGTGTCTCTAAAGTTTCTTTTATACAATTATCACATTGAGTTAGTTTTCTTTGTAATGTCATTTTCAGTATCAGTGTTATCCAAGCCCCAGAATTTTAGCTGATGTTAGGCAAGCGTTAAGAATCTGAGGGCAGTCATAGTCTTCCATGTATCTTTCAATACTATATTATCATTTTTAATGAGGGATCAGAAAGACTTATAGTTTATGAAACTATCTTCTTTTTATTAGCAGATGAGCATGGTAAACAGAATAACATTTTAAAAATTGTGTGGTGTATTTTATAATGATTTCTTCCTCTCCTTGAGCTTAGCAAGCTTTGGTGGTCATACCAGAATAGACCTTCCATCCTGTAAAATGTCAGACCTGGATCAAAATCAGCTTAAGTCCAAGGTTGTACTAGTCATGTCGACCGCTTCCTAGAAATCTTAGCAGGGAAATGATCCGGCTTACAGGTGACAGGTTACCAGCACTGATTTTTCTCAATAAAAAAAGGATTATTTCCCCAAATCCTCAGGGATTTTCTGATATGATATATAGCCATAGAGGCTTCTAACTTCTAGCAATGGATGCTATTGCGCAATGCTTCTGTTGAGTGCCGCTGCAACCCATAACTGGTGCTAGTGAAAGGAATGTATTAATACAAGGCTTTTATTCCATTTTCTGGCACGTCAGTAGCACTTTCCAGAAGCTTTAAAGGGGCAGTACTGCAACTTATATTTGTCACATGGTAGCTGAATACAAACAAGATACAGCAATACACAATAAAGCCGAGAATACATTGGGGTAGATGTATTAAACATATATTCTATTTCAGAAATTATTCCACATGATCAATGAAAATATTTTAATATTGCCAGTGGGAATGATGGTGCTAAACTAGTGCATTTTTTGTTGTGAAGGATAACTGGATGCTGTGAATAAGAAAGCAGTGAGTTACTGAATTCAGACACATCGCAGTCCTCATTGAGCATTGTCCAAAATGCACTTGGCATCAGTTTCAAAGCAGTTTCACATTCATTTAGGACCTTTTCTAAGGTTTCAATCAAGTGGAGGAGTAACCTAGCAGTTAGAGCAACAACCCAGTACCCAAGAGATCTGGGTTTGATTCCTACTCTCACACCTTGGGCAAGTCACTTTAACCTCCACTGCCTAAGCAAAAAAAAGCCTGGCAATCTACTTCCAATCATACCTTGCCAAGAAAACCCAGGGGCTGCTGGGTTGCCAGGAGTCAGCAATGACTTGACAGCATTTAAAAAAAAAAAAAAAGGTTTTAATCAGCTTCCAGGTCTTATGGGAAAGAAAGACAATACTTTTTGCATCTGAAAGGAGAGACAGTGGCCACCTTCTTTCTGGGCTCTACCATTAAGATCATGGAATAGAAAGTACTACCAGCCTATTCACCCACAAGATGGCAACATTTATTTATTTAACAGGTTTTATATACCGCCTTCTCTTTCAATCAAAACGGTTCACATAACAACTAATAAGTACATTATAAATAAGAAAAAAGGGAGGCGGCATGCAGGATACAAATATTAATACTACAAAACATATTAACTATTGATGTCCTAATAGATAGTCTCAAAGTGATTTCTGAATAGAAAAGTCTTTAGCTGCTTCCGAACATTCTTAATTTCTGCAACAGCTCTCAGGGCATCCGGGATACAGTTCCATATTGTTGAAGCATGGTATATATATATAGGGGAATTTTATAACAAGATGCCTATGTGAGAAGTCCAAAAGGGCACTATTTAAGCCTATTTTGTATAAAGGTAATACAGTATAAGTGCTTCTTTACATTTACAAAATGGGTATCCAGAACCAGTTCCAATAGCAACCAGATGCCCGTGCAGAAATTTACACCTCTTCCCAAACTGGTGTAAATATGTGTGTGCACTCTCTACATGTACTCACATAGTTTATGCACATACATTGCAACACTGTCTCCATTCTACCCAAACCTATGCCCCCAGAAATGCAGACTACGCTCTGTGCTCTGACGTTTTAGATGCTAAGGCACATATGGTAGAAGCAATTGGCTTAGCTAGGATAAATTCCTAGGGGAAAAGTCCATAAACTGCTACTAAGGTAGATCCAGGGAAAGTCACTGCTTATTCCTTATTTATTTTATTTATTTATACATTTTTTCTATACCGCCTCTTCCAGAGATCAGAGGCAGTTAACAAATAACAAAACGATAATAGCAAGCTATTATTATTTTTACAAAGAACAATTGAAAGACATCATTAACTATTTAACTCTAAGCATGGAACAGATGGGACTAGTGGCAAGCGATGCCGCGTCCTATAACTAATTACATTCAAATTACATTCAGTTACATCAGATAACTATTTACAGAAGTGGCATCAAATATATCCGTAAACTGGGTGATCTAGATGGCAAAATAGCTGTGTAAGAAGTGTGGGTATGTGCTTTGTCTAGGTAGGATCAGAATATGGTTGTTGGTCAGTGCTGGTCTGTGAATTCTGAACATCATGTTGAAGGTTGTAATAGTGCTGAGTAAATAGATAAGTTTGCAAGGAACTAAAAACCTAACACTTGCAAACTTAACACTGCACGTAAAGCACCAAGTAAAATACTTAGGCATAATCCTTGATCAGAACCTGAACTTCCACGCCCAAATTGGGGAGGTGAGCAGGAAGGAAAGCCCCTCCCTGATCGCCACCACAAGGCCGATCCGGCACACCGCACCCGAGCAACAGCTAAATTCAAGGGCGCAAGGACTCCTCCAGCCCCTACTGCAAACCAGATCAGCATTGGGGAGGCAAATGGGAAGGAAAGCCCCTCCTTAATCACTACCACAAGGCTGATCCAGTCCATCACACCCGAGCAAGGACTCCTCCGGCCCCCACTGCAGGCCAGATCAGCATCAACCCCGTTCACAAAAAATCTTTCTAAGCCATCCATTTGTCTATCCACTTTCTGCCCCTATGGTGGTGTTGTTAAGTGCCGTCGAGTCAGTGTTGACTCCTGGCGACTCTCTAGATAGTTGACCTAAACTTTGTTCGGTCTTCAGCCAAGCAGCACATTGTTGATAGAGTGGTATCCATATCTGCTGTTATTGTATCGATCCATATCATTGCTGCCCTTCCTCTTTTACATTGACCCTGTACCTTCCCAAGCATTATGCCTTTCTCCAATGATCTCTCTCTTCACATGAGAACATGATGGTACAGTACTGCACTGACATGGACACCAGTTTAACGATTTGCATTGCTTTTGCATTGATCATTTAGAGCTAGGGGTGGGTGAAACTGTGAGTAGAAAAGTGGCCCTCTTGAGGTTTGAGCAGAGATGGATTTTCTATCTCAGTTCAGTTGCCCTTAAGGGCTTAATGGCCAGATTGACTGTGCAGGATGTGGATAGACAAATAGACATCTTAAAAATAATTTTTGTGATTGGGGTTGAGCTTGGTGAAACTTGGGCAGGTTGATGAGGGGTGGGATGGTGATTTTGTTTGTTCTCACATGAACTGTGATTGGTTGTTATGGATTGAGTATCATAGTTGTGAATGGATAGATGCCAGATATCTATTTTGTGTATTGGATGTGATATCATCTGGGCAAGTGATTGCATGGCTGTGATTGACTGTGATCCCTGCCCCTCATTGGTAAGGTTTCCTAGTTTTGGGTGGGGTTGGCAGTGATGGAAGGTTTTTAAATGTGGGTGTGTGCATTGCTGCTGGAAGTAATTGGAGCAGTCAGAGCAGCCATGGCTATAGCCAAGGTTTTGATGGTTTGGTATTTGGTTGGGATGTGGCTAGTATTATCTGATTTAACACACGGAGAGTGTGTGTGTGTTAATTTGGGTGTTTGGTTGGATTCTTTGAATTGTTTTTTTTTTCTCTTGCATGCTTAACAGGGTGGTTGAATGTGTTGGATATTAATTTCTTTCCCACAGCATTTGCCTTTTCTGTTGAGAAATTGATTCTGTTGGCAAGTTTTCCCCTGAAGAAGCTGAAGGCGAAACCCTCCTGATGGCATCTTGTGGTGGCGATAGGACATTGCTGCTGGTGCAGCCAATTTCTTTAGATGAATGCAGATAAGTGCGGAGTAGCATTGATAAATTTGGTATATTATGCATCTAATTTGGAAAGAACCTCTTTGTATGCTCTGAGAAAGTGAAGGTTTGCCGTGAAGTAGCAATGAGAAAATAGTTAAAATAATATTTAAAAACTGATTATTAAAATTAAAGTGATTCAAAATTTGGCATATGGGGAGTTTTTCAGGATCTATGATGGTGAAGTATGTACACCTAAGGCTTGATAAGTTCTGCCTTGTCTTTTGTACTGTAGGCAGTAACCTTGATAAGCTGTTTTGGTGTTGTTGAGTTACTGAGATCCTTTTCTCCTTTGCAAAAGTGGAATGATCAGATGGACATTATGGGATTCCACATCCAGTTACCCTTGATGCTGTCATAGTGGAATGATGTTTTCATTTTTTGATCTGTGACAATGTTTGACGGCATCAGGAGATAGCGGCATTGGGGGAAGCCCCCAATGCCGTCAGAACATTGTCAGGAAACACAGTATATCAATGCTTCTGATGTATACCAGACAAATGAACAAGAGAGAGTTAAATGTTAAGAGAAACTAAAAAAACAATACTTATCTGATACAGTCTTGTAACATCAGACTGCAGTAGGACTACTAAACAAAATATAATTCTTGTCAGAATAACATATTTGAAAGAGTAGTTAATGATTCCTGCAATCTTGTTCAAATAAAAATAATTTTTAAAAATGTCCATTGATTCTCAAAGCTGCATCATTTCATATCCGACATTAAAGTTTCATTTTATATTTTCTTTATATGAAAGCCATCTGGTACCCTGTCAGATCCTATCTAACATTGCTCACTCAGCTACTGGCATTGATCTTAGCAGGGATAGTTCCAACTGAAATGAACTTACACAAAAGTCTGGCGTCATGGACAGGATAAAACCTGGGTTCAATTGTGGAGTATTTGAATTGCTAGGTGCTTAATTTTTCTCTCGCAGATAGTATCCTGGTCTCCTGCATCAGTAAAGGCCTTTTCTCCAGACTTAATGGTAGACTAGAGAGCGGAGATGCAGTCTCTTCGATCCAAATTAGATGCACAGGAAGAGAAGGTGAAGAGACAAGAAGAAGAGCTACCAGAGCACAGAAGGAAAAGTACATAGATAGGACTGTGCTACAATAGTATATGGAAGGTCCAGGAACAAGAGCCATATATATTCCCAGGGATAAGAAAACCCCAGATTGCCGAGGAGGCATGGGGACTTAACAGTTGAAGAGTGGATAGACGGGATCTGGGTAGCTCTGAAGAGCAGTAGATACATGGAATAGTCTCCCTGTGGAGGTGGTAGAGATGAGAACTGTATCTGCCTGTTTGAGTATTTGTTCCTTGTAAACAGCCTTGATTACCAGATAAGGCGGTATGAAAAAAAACAGTTAAATAAAATAAATAAATAAATAAACATCCGGATTCAAGAAAGCACGGGACAGACAGAAGATCTCTTAAAAGAAAAAAGGGACTGTAAAGCTTAGTAGTTGGTATGAAAGGGCAGACTGGATACGCTGTATGGTCTTTATCTGTTATTTTTTTCTAAGCTAGAGACACTGCCAGTGATTGTATCACTGGCTGTACAGAGTAATGTAGAAAATCTATTTGAGTTGCTACGGACGGTGGCAAGATGTCAGTAGGTAATTGTTTGAAAGAATTCTATGATAGGAAACAACTGATGGGAGAAGATATTAGAACATATGCCTATAGCCTCCAAGAGACCTTGGCGAGAGTGATCACTCATGATGCAAAAGAGCAGATCATGTTAGGGTTAAAAGATGGCAATCTTTGCCGAGAAATGAAAAAGAGGAATATGAAATACCATGATCTGACTTTTCCCAGGTTTTTACAAGCTACCGTAATGTGGTCAGACGTGGACAAGACTGTGTCCACAAAGGAAAGGCCCAAGGTTCTGCTTAGAGGAAGGAGTGAAGCAGTTGTTAGGAGAACTGCAGTGGAGCTTAATCTGGCAACAGATATAGAGAATCTGAGCAAAATGGTTATTAGTCTGTGTAAGCAACAGGACAAGTTCAAGGAACAACAAGACAGATTGGGGTGCCAGCAACAACCTGTACCAAATGCTTTGGTGTGGAGCAGCAGTGGGGAAAGGTGAGAGAGGACAGTTCCAGTGGCCAGAGATGTGAACTCTAGCAGAGCAAGGAAAAACTTTAGTGAAGGGAGATACTTTGCAAGGAGGAATGTGCCACTGAGAAATGAGAGGGGGCAGCTGATACCCTACCAGTGCCATAAGAATGCGTGTGTGGCCAGAAATTGCACTATTGAAAAGGAAGAACTGTGCCAACAGAGATTTATTTATTTTATTTAGACAGATTTGTATGCCACCTTCAATCAAGGTGGTCACATCACATCACAATTGGAGGGTTACATTTAACATTAGGGTAGTGTAAACTTTTAGACAGTACTGCTGGTGCTGCTGCTGCTGCTGCTGAGAGAATAAAAAGTGGCGGCGGTAGCAGGGCAACAGCAGGCAGCCAAAATGCGCCCCTAAGCCTTTGCTCCCTGTGCAGCTGTACAACTCACACAGGGCTAGGTACAGTGCTGCCCTCACATGTCCTTTATCTGAGATATCAGAGCCCCTTTGTTACTCTGACTGGTAAAGTTGAAAGCAATGGGAGACTAATGGTGCTTAGATACTGCCTCAGTTGAGAGGGGTCTTTAGAAAGTGTGAACAGATCTCAAGAATCCTCACGCTCTGATTTCCTTCTTGTTCATCTCCTCTCCTTCAAAGCTGGCTGACAGCCACAGAATTGCCAAGTTACCCAATTCCAGGAGTGAGATGTTTTGCCAGTGCTGGGTTTTAAATTTGCTTTGCAGTGCAAAGGGCGCAAAGAACAGACGGCGCACACCGCAAGCTCCCCCGAATGATCGGGGTGGAGCTGGAGGATGTCCGGCCGGCAGCAAGATAAAAGCAGCGCCATCGGGCGCAACTGCACCTGAGGGCCTCGCCAGAGGGCCCTTTGGCATGGCCCTTAAGCGTGGACCAAATAGCGGCCAATAATCAGCGTCCCGGGCCCCCTTCCATACACATGGCCTCTGCCGCCTGCTACATCACCTGGACAACCCACTGTAACCCACTGTAAGTTAATCCTTCTACCCTGCCTGGGCAATCCATTGCCTGTAGATCAATCCTGCTACCCTGCCTGGGCAATCCATTGCCTGTAGATCAATCCTGCTACCTTACATAGACATTCCAATGCTTGTAGATTAATTATGCTACCTTGCCTAGACAATCCATTGCTTACAAGCTAATTCCGCTACCTTGCCTGGACAATCCATTGCTTGTAGATTAATTGCATAGAACTTACTATCCACTGTTTGCATTGTTATTGCTTGTAGATTAATTGCATAGAACTTGCCACTCACTGTTTGCATTGTAAAACAACTCACACTGCATAACCTATTCCACTACCAATGCAGAACTACAACTATAGGAACCAACTCAAGTTGAACCCAGGTCAGTAAACCACAAACCTAATCCCAGGTCAGTAAAATACAAATTACAAAATGCACTCCACTACCCATTACCTCATGGCCTACCTCACACTCCTCCATATGTTTGCACCCTGCACATATAGCATCAGACTCAACGAGCAAATCCCCTTGATCAACCTACATACCACCCAACCCAGATGCATACCGGCATCATACCTATCCAAAGAACGCCAACAACCAAAGCATACAGCCCACAAACCATACAAGGCCACACCTAATACACCCACACACCACACAAATAACGAACACACAAACCCTATCATAACAACAAACATCAGGTGTGCTCTTCTAAATGCCAGATCTATCAGGAACAAACCAACTACTATCCTTGATCTCATCCATGACAAGAAGCTGGATATATTATACATCACAGAGACCTGGTTAGACGACTCAGACCAGCTCATACTAAACCAAGTAACCCCAACAGGATACTCGGCATTTAACTGCATGAGAGCACAAAAGAGAGGCGGAGGAGTATTAATACTTACCAGAAAAGAATACAGATTCAAAACAATCACCACCACTAACACAATCGAATCTAACACACTCACTATAGCCAACAAGTACCTAAGCATCTCCCTCACATACAGACCACCTGGAACCACAACTGAACACCTATCCACAGTAATCAAAATGATATGCGCACATAACAGAAGACACAAACCTCTCATGGCACTAGGAGACTACAACCTAACATCCGCACCCACCAGAGAAACCGCAACATTCTTAAAAGCCATGGAGTCATTAAAATACTGCCAGACAATTAATGCCCCAACGCACCAGCATGGTAAAACTCCGGACATGATCTTCATGCCAATGCAATTAGTGGAACAGAACAAGACCACAAAACCAACAATCACGTCAGTCCCTCGGTCAGACCACCATGTGATTGAATTCACCATGACTCTGAACAACCCCGGCCAACGCAAAGAAGATGAAAGAAAAACTAGACAGTTCAAAACATTTAACAGAGACTCATTCATAAACAAAATCACTCCACAACTTCAACAGGAACACGACACCCTTGACCTTAACATAGAAGAATGGAACACAAAGATATCCAACGCAGCATCTGCCCCAGCCATCAAAGAACTACAAACACGCAAGAGATCCAACACCCCATGGTACTCACATGAAATAAGAGTTGCAAAACGCACACTCAGAAGACTGGAAAGAAAATGGAGACGGAACAAATCACACAACCTCCTAACCCAATGCAGAGACGAACAACGGGAATATAACAATCTAATAAATGAGCATAAACAGCAACACCATACCAACCTAATCATGAAATCTACTAATAGATCAAGAGAACTCTTTAGCATTGTCCAAAAGCTCACCAAGGACGACTCGCAACAAAGCACCCACCATCTTGACCCACAAAAATATGCAGACTACATGAAGTCAAAAAACACTAACCAAATATGCTGTACTACACCACAAATAAAAGAACACACGATAAAAAAGCAACATCAAATATGGGAGAGCTTCAACATACCAACAAAGCAGCAAGTAGAAGACATTATATCTGGACTAAACACAACAACTTCACCGTCAGACCCGTGTCCAGTGACATGGCTCAAAGCTACAAAAAGCCAACTCTCTCACCACATTCAAAAAATCGTCAAAGATTCACTCCAACAAGGATACATGCCGCAACCCCTAAAGCATGCAATGATACGACCAATACTTAAAAGTAGCAATCTGAGCCCCTCCGAACCAAAATCATACCGTCCCATCTCCAGCCTGCCATTCCTTGCTAAAATCATGGAAAAGGCAGTGCAAAGGTAACTTCAGGACCATATTGATATAAATGCTCCACTGGACATACATCAGCATGGATTTAAGCCCCAACACGGTGTGGAAACACTACTGAACTCCCTCTTTGACAATCTCCGGAGAGGCATGGACAACATAAAAAACAGCTTCCTGCTAGTATTCGTGGACATCTCGGCGGCCTTCAACACTGTGTCCCACACCAAGCTATTGCAACGCTGACAACAGATAGGACTATGGAAGAACACCCTGAAGTGGTTTACATCATACTTGGAAGGGCGAACACAAGTCAAACGCGACCAAAAGAAATCACTACAATTCCCTGTCACGCAGGGAATACCTCAGGGCTCAGCTCTATCATCAATGCTCTTTAACATCTACATACAGCCCATATGCAACATCAAGCACCACAAACTTTACTATCACATTTATGCTGACAACATCATGGTGTATGCTCCAATCAACCTACTAGCACTAAACACCACAACAATAACCAAATGCCTCGAAGACATGAATGACTGGCTCATAACCAACAACTTAACGGTCAACTACGATAAAACTGAGGCAATTTTCATCACCAGGAACCCCACCTTCATACCTCCACAAACTATCAGCATCTTCGAGAAACACATAGTAGTCAAAGAAGAAGTTAAGTATCTGGGCATTACACTGGACAGAGCTCTGAACCTGAAATCCCATATCACCAAAACCGCAAACAAGGCCTATCAATGATTGAAAACAGACAAATCAAACCAATGCTCCTCCAGGACCACTTCCGCACAGTCTGCCAAGCACTCATTACACCACTGCGAGATTATGGAAACTCATTATATCAAGGCCTTCCTCAGCAGACACTCCACGCACTACAGATGGTGCAAAACACCAAGGCACACATCGTTACAGACACACCAAGGACCGAGCACATCACTCCCGTCCTACAACAACTGCACTGGCTCCCAATGGTGGCAAGAGCTAAATACAAAGCAATCATGATCATCTTCAAAATCATTCACCATCTCTCAGCAGATGTACTCCAAAATGTTATAACAAGGGATATCAGCAACCGACCAAGAAGAACCAATAATGATAACATGATTGACACACCTGCAGGCTATCACAAAACCAAACAAACAACTTCTCAAAAAGAGCACCATCACTACTGGCATCCACACTATGGAACTCCCTCCCAACAAGCCTGAGGGCATTAGATGACCTCACAAACTTCCGCAAAGACCTCAAAACATTTTTATTTATAGAAACATATGAGCATCCAGGCAACATCCCATATCCAAACTGAAATACTTCATCTGCCGCCAACCAAGCACACACCCATCCTATCCACACACACAAGTTTATCATACTGTGCTATTAAATACCCTCATATTAAATGTTACCTTAAATTGTACTGTCTAAATGCTGATAAGTAATCGTACTGTCTAAAGGTTTACACGTACCCTCATGTTAAATGTTACTTTCAATTGTACTATATAAACGCTCATTTAAGTACTGTCTAAAAGTCTACACGTAGTACATATCATAAGTATCATGTACATGTAGTACAGAGATAGGCCCTTATCTAAAAGAAACAGAGCCTGGAAGATTTGCTGTAATAAATAGAGCTGGAGTGGAAAGATTTGGAAAGGTGGGAGCAGCTATGTCACCAGAGGCAATACCCTTGATATCAGTAGTGAGGCAACAAGGGGGAGGTAAGGACATCTGAAGAAAAATGCTTTCGGGAAAAGCTCACTAGTGCTAATAGGGCAAGTGCTAGTGCATGCTATATGGACGATGGGTCCGATGTCTGTCTCTGCCAGATCAGTTTTCTACTTTGAGAGCAAATTTAAAAATATGATATGTATTAAAGAGGATGTCATTTGTCTAGGAAAGACTATGAGACAAAAATGCATTTTCATAGTATGTGAAAGGCAAGAACATGGTCTGGAAAGGGTGCCTGGCATTCTGCGCATGATAGTCTTCAAAACCTGAATTTGGCTGCAGCATCAGAAAGATTGGGCTCAAGGAGGAAAAGCTTTCAGGATATGGAAGGAAATTAAAGCACAGGAAACAGGATGCACTGGTTTCATGAAACTTCTGGGAAAGAAGAAAATGGCGTTACCGCCGCTAATGGAGTCAACGCTCTTAGGGAAATGTATCCTTCTGCATCATCGTGGATAACGTTAAAACCTTTCACCCAGTGTGCAGCGGCGGACAAGAGAGCAAATAGAATGCTAGGTATCATAAGGAAAGGAATGGAAAATAAAGCAAAGGCTATTATAAAGCCTCTGTATCGGTCCATGGTGCGACTGCACCTTGAATATTGTGTGAAATTCTGGTCACCATATTTTAAAAAGGACATAGCGGTATTAGAAAAGGTACAGAGAAGAGCCACCAAAATGGTAAAGAGGATAAATGATATCCCTATGAAGAGAAACTAAAAAGGTTAGGGCTCTTCAACTTGGAAAAGAGACTGCTGAGGGGAGATATGATAGAGGTCTATAAATTAATGAATGGAATGGAACAGGTAAACGTAGACTGATTGTTTACATCATCAGAACCTAGAAATACTAGGGGACATGCAATAAAGCTACAGGGTAACCTATGTAAGACTAATAAGAGAAAATAATTTTTCACTCAACGTATAAACAAACTCTGGAATTTGTAACCGGAGGATGTAGTAAAAGCTGTTAGAGTAGCTGGGTTTAAAAAGGGTTTGGACAAGTTCCTGGAGGAAAGGTCCATAAACCATTGTTAAAGAAGACCAGGGAAATCCACTGCTTGCCCCAATACAAGCATTATGGAACCTGTGTGTCTTTTTGGGAAACTGCCGGGTACTTGTGACCTGGATTAGCCATTGTTGAAAACAGGATACTGGGCTTGATGGACCTTGGTCTGACCCAGTATGGCACATCTTAAGTTCTTATCAAAGTAATGGTGACAAGCATAGACTTTGTAGTCCTCCATTCAATAGTAATGGTAGAAAACACTTTAGTCATGCCTAACAATGGCTGCACATTCATGTAACTGATTAACACCAGTCAGAGGATGGTCCAACTGATGCCAAGTATAAAAATCTCAGAGGCAATAGTTTCAGTGAAAATTCGCATAATGGCAGAGAAACAAAAATCTAGTCTCTATCAGGAAGTGCTCCGTGTAGGTCACCCCTATTTGCTGAGAAATAAGAGATGATCTATTCATCTCAAACACCTTCTTCCAGCAACACAAGCGGCGAGTGTACACATGGACTTCACCGAATGGATTATATAAAAATCAAATTGACTACATATGCGGACGTCAACGATGGAAAAGCTCTGTAACATCAACAAAGACAAAACCTGGAGCTGACTGTGGTACAGATCATCAACTACTAGTATGCAAACTCAAGCTAAAGTTGAAAAAGAGCAAACCACTCATGAATGCAGCAAAATATGACCTTGAGAATATACCACTGGAATTTAAAGACTGCCTGCAAAATCGATTTGCTGCTTTAGATACAAATGACAGAGCTCCGGAAGAGTTATGGAATGACATCAAGAAGGTTGTGTTGGAAGAAAGCGAGAAGTCTCTACAAAAGGTGAAAAAGCAAACACGGCCAAAATGGATGACGGAAGAAACTCTGAAATTTGCCCAGAAACGCCGAGAAGCTAAAGCCAGAGGAGAAAGAAAGACAATCGCAGAACTCAACAGAGATTTCCAACGTGCAGCAAGACAGGACAAGGAAAAGTACTACAATGACACTTGCAAGGAAATAGAAGCAGAAACTATTAGAGGAAGAACAAGATTGGCTTTCCTAAAGCTACGAGAGTTAAAGAAAAAGTTCCAGCCTCGAATTGGAATGTTACAAGATGCTCAAGGTTCTATGTTGAATGATGTTGAGAAGATCAAGAAAAGGTGGAAGGAATATACAGAGTTTTTATATGATAAAGATCAAGTGGACCAACAGCCGTTTCAACCTGTACCTTATGATCGGGAACCATTGGTGATGAAAGAAGAAGTTGAAGCAGCATTGAAAGCCTTATCAAAGAACAATGCACCAGGCATTTATAGCATTCCCATAGAAGTATTACAGCAATCTGATGCCACTGTTACCGTACTTACAAGGCTCTGCCAAGAAATATGGAAGACAACATCATGGCCAACCGACTGGAAAAGATCTGTGTTTATACCAATACTAAAGAAAGGTGATCCAACTGACTGTGGAAATTATCGCACAGTCGCTCTGATCCCACATGCCAGCAAGATTCTACTGAAGATTATTCAAAAGAGACTATAACCATACCTGGAACAAGAACTACCTGAAGTGCAAGCAGGGTTCAGGAAAGGGCGAGGAACGAGATCCTTGAAAAGACTAAAGAATACCAAAATGATATCTATTTGTGCTTTATAGACTATAGCAAGGCATTTCACTGTGTAAACCATGAGAAACTCTGGGCCACATTAAGAAGCATGGGTATACCAGAACACCTGATCGTTCTCTTGCGCAATCTGTACATTGATCAAGAAGCAACAGTTCGAACGGAACAAGGAGAAACAGAATGGTTTAAAATAAGCAAAGGTGTAAGACAAGGCTGCATACTTTCCTCCTACCTGTTTAATTTATATGCAGAACAAATCATCAGAGAAGCAGGATTGTATGAAGACAACAGAGGTGTGAAGATTGGTGGAAGACTCATCAACAACCTTCGCTATGCTGATGATACCACATTACTGGCTGAAAGTGAAGATGATCTGAAACATTTGCTTCTCACAATCAAAGAACATAGTCTCAAAATGGGCCTGCACCTTAATGTAAAGAAGACAAAGATCATGACAACTGGCATAATCAATAGGTTCATTGTTGACGGAGAAGAAATTGAAATTGTGAACAACTTTAACCTACTTGGATCAACTATCAATAAAGAAGCAACAAGTAGTCAAGAAATCAGACGACGCATTGCTCTTGGCAGAATGGCTATGAAAGACTTAGATAAGATTCTCAAGAGCAGAGATGTCTCTCTCCATACATAGATTCGACTTGTTCAAGCCATGGTATTTTCAATAACATCATATGGATGTGAAAGCTGGACAGTGAAAAAGATAGACAGAAAGAAAATTGATGCCTTTAAATTATGGTGCTGGCGGCGAATACTGTGTATACCATGGACTGCCCAAAGAACAAACCAGTCGGTACTAGAGGAGATCAAACCTAAGCTTTCTTTAGAAGCTCAGATGACAAGACTTCGACTTTCATACTTTGGACACATTATGCGAAGAGAGAGATCATTAGAGAAAGACATTATGCTTGGCAAGATAGAAGGTCAACGCAAAAGAGGAAGGCCAGCAATGAGATGGATCGATACAATAACAGCAGCTACGGGTACCAGTCTGTCAACAATGAGCCGCCTGACTGAAGACCGAACACAATTTAGGATAGCTATCCAGAGGGTCGCCATGAGTCGACTCCGACTCGACGGCACTTAACAACAACAACAAGAGATAGTTATCCTTATTTTTGATTTTATCCTGTTATAAAGGTATTCAACTGTGTTTGTCCCATGCCATTTTGAATTCTGTCACTGTTTGTCCCCACCACTTCCATCGGGAGGGTATTCCAAATATCCACCACCCTTTCAGTGCAAAAGTATTTCCTGACATTGCCTTTCAGTTTACTCCCTTGCAACTTCAAGGAACCAGGAATTTGCATGCAATTTAGAAGACATCACTATGAAAGTGAATTGGGGAGAGCTGTCTGCCAGACAGAAAGCTGTCTTGAAGACACTACTTACTAAAGCAAAAGGACATGTTTGATTTTGGATATTGATATTGATATAGGGTATTCTGATAAAATAAACCATAAGATAAATACAAGCAACATCCCACCAATTAAGCAGAGATATAGACTTGTTTAATTGATGGGTTGTTGCTTGTATTTCATCATCATGGCCAACTGACTGGAAAAGTTCTGAGTTTATACCAATACTAAAGAAAGGTGATCCAACTGACTGTGGAAATTATCTCTCTATCGCTCTGATCCCACATGCCAGCAAGATTCTACTCGGGATCATTCAGCAGAAACTACAACCATACCTGGAATGAGAACTGCCTGAAGTGCAAGCAGGGACGAGAAACATCATCGTGGATGTGAGATGGATCCTTGAAAGGACAAAAGGATATCTGTATTGTTTTATTGACTACAGCAAGACTCTTGATTGTGTAAAAAATGAGAAACTCTGGGCCACATTAAGAAGCATGGGCAATACGAGAATACCTGATCATTCTCTTGCACAACTTTTACATTGATAAAGAAGCAACAGCTCAAATGGATCAAGGAGAAACAGAAGGTTTAAAATCAGCAAGGTGTATGACAAGGCTGCATACTCTTCCCCTATCTGTTTAATTTATATGCAGATGCCCTAAGCCAAAGCACTTTATTCCTATCATTAGATTTGACTTCAGGCTACTTCCAAGTGACCATGAAGGAAGAAGATCAGCAATAAACTGTAGTTACCACACCTTTCGGCTTTACAAATAGACTAGGATATCTTTTGGCTTGTGTAATGCTGCTGCGACATTCCATTGTCTTATGGAGAAGGTTTTGAGTGACAACATCTTCGAGATACTATAGACAACATCCCGATCTTCTCTTAAGGATTTTAATAGTCACTTGACTGAGTTTTCATGAAGTTGTCTGAAAGTGATCTAAATTGAAAACCTAGAGAGTTAGTTCCCTTCTTTTAAAAGCAGTGGTTTCACAGTAGATACTAGCAAGACAGAAACACTGAAAAGCTGGCATATTCTGAGGAATGTGATAGAGCAGGCCAGCCTGTCCTCTAAGTGATCTCGGTGGTTGCCTTGGGCGGCAGACCCTGGTGGGCTGCTCAGCCCATGATAGTCCTGATGTGCCGTCCCCTCTGTTCCTTGCGCTGTCGCTGCCTGCCCCTGACGTCCAGTCTCTCACTGGGGGTTGATGGGCGGCCTGGCGATCACCTCTTTAAGTGCGCAGATGTGCACACTTGCATCCTGCTGCTCCTGCCTCCTCTGACAGAAAGTCAGAGGGGGCAGGAGTGACAGACCATGACAGCATGCATGCACTTTAAGGCCTGTCGCAGCTTCAAAGAGGTGATTGCCATGCCACCCATCAACCCCTGGTGAGAGGCTGGATGTTGAGGGCAGCGAGGCGATGTGGTGGGGGCAGCATATCGGACCTGCCTAGGGCATCAAGAACTCTTGGGCCGCGGACAGAGATGAACATGTTTGTAGAATTCACACACTATTACCGGCCATTTCTGTGTTCCTTTTTTTAATTTTTTTTTAATTTAATTTTTATAAATGTATACCAACATATCAAGAATACATCTTGAAACAGAAATTGAGATGGGTAACAAAAAATATAACAAAGAACTAACAAAAGTCCCTTTCCATATCATATATGAAACAAAACCATACCCAGCCCACTCTAGCCCACTAAAGAGGGAGGATACTTCGGGGAGATATAAATTTACCACCAAACCTCTGAAGGAAATAATGTGTGTTATACAGTCGATACCGAAACCTGCTCAAACCGAAACAGACAGAGGATCAGCCACCCCCCCCCCCCCCTCACAATGACGGGCATTTATAAAATCCAGGAACTGGGAAGGATCATAAAATATATAGGAATATGACTGATACTTAGTCAGACATCTGCAAGGAAATTTTAAAAAAAGAGCCCTCCCAGTAGCTGAATCCCAGGACGTAACAGGAGAAAATCCCGCCGCCTCTTCTGAGTCTCCCTGGATAGGTCTGGAAACATACGAATAGACAGACCTTTAAACAACATATATCTTTTCCTAAAAAACAACTTCATAAGCCACTCCTTATCCAACAACAATGCCAAAGTAATCAATAAAGTAGATGGAATTACCCGCTCTTCCTGCGATACTTATAACATCTCAGTTACATTTAATACATCAACATTAAACACACCTCTAACCTCTCCTAACCCCTCAGCTTTTTTCCCTGATGGGAGATAATACATTTTAGCAATAGGGGGATGGGATTCAAGAGGAATACGCAAATTTTCAGCTAAATAGGTACGAAACATATCCCATTGCTACTCTTGGAAAATTAACCACGCGAATGTTCACAGCTCGAGTGTTATTCTCCAACATCTCTAACTTAAACCACATAGGTATTATACTGTTCTTTAGAGATTCCATATCATTCTCAACAGTCAAAGTTTTAGTATGAAAACCAGAAACTTCCGCCTGGAGAGTAGAGATTTTAACAACATTCTGCTGAATATCATCAGTAGTAGTAGAAACTTGGGATGCCAAGCTGTTCATCTGCAGGGCCAGCTCCTCCCAAAGCTGCATAATAGCAGCCCAGATAGCCTCCAATGTTACCACCTCTGGGGCTCCCAGCGACGCTGCAGGATCAGTCTCCACCAGTGGGGAAATCTCAGATGAAACGCCCGGCAACAGGGCAAGTGCTAACTGGCTAGGCACTAAACCATCACCTCCTTCTGCCATTCCTGCCGAAGCCTCAGTCCTCAATCACAGAACTAGGGGAGCCACAGAACCCTGACCACATTCACAGACCGGGTCTGCCGACTCAACGCCCTCCTGCTGGCTCTCTAAGATGCTGGTATCTTCTTGAGGAACCTTCGAGGCCGAATTGAGCCCTGGGAGGAAAGATTACCGCCTGAGGCAGACAGTGAGGATACCACCACCGACCGCTGCACAGCCAAGCCACTCTCCCCTTCTACGGACAACTGTTGTGGCACTGGTAGGAAAAAGGTGTCCAACGGTCCTGTTGCAGCTAGCGGTAAAGGCGTAGAAGCCAGAGGTGCCGATAAAGGTTGTTTGGCGCCTCTGAGCTTACACTTCTTCCCCATAGGAAAAGCCATGCCGCTCAACACACCACTTCAATCGCCATCTGTGTTCCTTTACACAAATAGTGTTTATTTTATTTATTTATTTAGCTGTATTTATATCCCGCTTTTCACCGGGTCAAAGCGGTCAATTGGGAGATACATTTAACACGAGGGGATATGACACACCTACGCTAATACTTACAGGGAACATGGGCAATGGAGGGTTAAGTGGCTTGCCCAAGACCACAAGGAGTGCCTATAGGACTAGAAATCCCAGTCCCTCCGGCCTGAGATTGCTGTCCCCAGGTGGGACTAGAAGCCCCGGCCCTCCAGCCTGAAGTACCTTGTCATAACCACTAGGCCACTCCTCCCACAGTGGCACATATAGTGGACCCATTATATGTCCCATTGGGAAAACATAGGACAATTAGAAAGCTAATAGTCTTCCAGTGGATACTTGAGTACCAACAGGTCTTTGACATGTCAATTGAAAACCTTTCCCTCAGCGCTGATTTTGGCAGATCCAAATTTTCATACTTACAACTGATGCCATTCTAAAAGGGCCGAATGCAGTGTTAAGCCAGGTGCAAAATGGCAATGAAAGGGTGCGATCTAGATTAGAAGACCCTAGTATCTCCCTGTGGGAGATCGGATCCTCGCAGGCAGAACAGTAGAAGGCGGCTGCGATCGTGGCTTGCAAGGTAGCAGGCTGCTTATGGGGATCCAATCTCCTGCAGACAGAAGAGGACAGCCTATCGATGGTCCCTGCAGAAACAACAAAAAAAGGATATCCGGTAGAGTGAGGCAGCAAATATTTAAAGGGGCAGTAGCTTATAAAAAGAAATGAATGAGGATGGGGGAATGGGGAGCAGAGGTGGACAGGCTAGGGTGGAAGAGAAGGTGAACAGAGAGGGGGAAGTGGTTAAAGAGGGGCAGAAAGAGTGCAAGATGTTTGGGGACAAAAGAAAACAAGCCTGTATATGCCAAAAGGCACATTCATGCCCCCTTAGAACACACACAAGCACCACACACCATACTACAAAATCTGATGTAGAATCTATATGGATTGAAATTCCATATAAAAGGGGGAAGGCGATGCCAGTGGGGGTGCACTATCGAGCACCTGGCCAGAATGACCAAATGGATGATGAAATGCTCAAAGAAATCAAGGAAGCTAACAAAAGTTACAGCGCAGTAATAATAATGGGTGATTTCAATTACCCCGGTATCGACTGGGTCAGTGTCACGTCAGGACATGCTAGGGAGATAAAGTTCCTAGATGGAATAAATGACTGCTTCTTGGAGCAGCTGGTTCATGAACCGACCAGAGGGGAAGCCATATTAGACCTAGTCCTTAGTGGAACACCAGATCTAGTGCAAGAGATAAGGGTGTTGGGGCCACTTGGCAATAGTGATCATAGCATGATCGCCTTTGATTTAAAAAGTGGAGGAGGGATAGTAAGGAAATCCACAGTACTACCTTTTAACTTTCGAAAGGGAGACTATGATAAAATGAGGAAAACAGTTAAGAAAAAACTAAAAGGAGCAGTTGCGAAGGTTAAAGACGTACATCAAGCTTGGGTGTTGTTGAAAAATACTATCTTGGAAGCCCAGACCAGCTGTATTCCACGCTTTAAGAAAAGTGGAAGGAAGTCCAAAAAACTGCCAGCATGGTTTAAAGGTGAGGTCAGAGAGGCTGTTGTTGCCAAAAAGGCATCTTTCAGGAAATGGAAAAAAGAGCCAAACGACGAAACCTGGAAACAGCACAAGCACTGGCAAGTCAAATGCAAGGCATTGATAAGGCAGGCAAAGAGAGAATTTGAGAAGACGCTTGCTGTGGAAGCAAAAACGCGAAATAAAGACCTTTTCAAGTACATTTGTAGCAAAAAACCTGTGAGAGAGTCAGTTGTTCCATTAGATGATAAAGGAGTTAAAGGAGCACTAAGAGGCGACAAGGCGATAGCGGAGAGACTGAATGAATTCTTTGCTTCGGTCTTTACAGAGGAAGATGTAGGGATGTTACCCATGACTGAAGTGGTATTTAAAGGTGAGGAAGAATTGAAGGAAATATCGATACATCGGGAAGATGTCTTACAACTATTAGATAAACTGAAGAGTAGCAAATCACCTGGGCCGGATGGTATACATCCAAGGGTATTGAAAGAACTGAAATATGAGACTGCAGAACTGCTATCAGTAATCTGTGAACTATCATTAAAATCATCTCTAATACCTGAAGATTGGAGGATCGCCAATGTAACACCAATTTTTAAAAAGGGTTCCAGGGGTGATCCGGGAAACTACAGACCGGTGAGCCTGACGTCAGTACCGGGAAAAATGGTAGAAACCATCATAAAGAATAAAATTACTCAGCATGTAGATAGTCACAACCTAATGGGAGACAGCCAACATGGCTTTAGACAAGGAAGATCTTGTCTTACTAATCTGTTATGTTTTTCTGAAGGAGTGAATAAACAGGTGGACAAAGGTGAGTCGGTTGATATTGTGTATCTGGACTTTCAGAAAGCCTTTGACAAGGTCCCTCATCAGAGACTTTTGGCAAAACTAAAGAGTCATGGGATAGGAGGCAGTGTACTATTGTGGATCAGGAACTGGTTAAAAGATAGAAAGCAGAGGGTTGGGCTAAATGGCCAATTTTCCCAATGGAGAAAGGTGAATAGTGGTGTACCCCAGGGATCTGTGCTGGGTCCGCTGCTTTTTGACATATTCATAAATGACCTGGAAAGTGGAATAACGAGTGAGGTTATCAAATTTGCAGATAACACAAAACTCTTTAAAGTTGTTAAAACTCAAGAGGATTGTGAAAAATTGCAAGAGGATCTTGATAAATTGGAAGACTGGGCATCAAAATGGCAGATGAAATTTAATGTGGACAAGTGCAAGGTTATGCACCTAGGGAAGAACAAACCAAACTATGGTTACACGATGCAAGGTTCCACATTAGGAACCACCACACAGGAAAAAGATTTAGGCGTCATTGTGGATAGCATGTTAAAACCCTCAGCCCAGTGTGCAGCGGCGGCCAAGAGAGCAAATAGAATGCTAGGTATGATAAGGAAAGGAATGGAAAATAAAACAAAAGATATTATAATGCCTCTATATCGTTCCATGGTGAGACCGCACCTTGAATATTGTGTGCAATTCTGGTCGCCGTATCTTAAAAAGGATATAGCGATTTTAGAAAAGGTAGAGAGAAGAGCCACCAAAATGGTAAAGGGGATGGAAGGATACTCCTATGAAGAAAGGCTAAAAAGGTTAGGGCTCTTTAACCTGGAAAAGAGACGGCTGAGGGGAGATATGATAGAAGTCTATAAATTAATGAACGGAGTGGAACGGGTAAACGTAGATCGATTGTTTACCTTATCAGAATATAGAAAGACTAGGGGACATGCAATGAAGCTACAAGGTAAACTATTTAAGACTAATAAAAGAAAATATTTTTTCACTCAACGTGTAATCAAACTCTGGAATTTGTTACCGGAGGATGTAGTAAAGGCTGTTAGTGTAGCTGGGTTTAAAAAAGGTTTGGACAAGTTCCTGGAGGAAAGGTCCATAAACCATTATTAAGAAGTGACCGAAGATATCAATGCTTGACCCAGTACAAGCATTGTGGAACTTGTGTCTCTTGGGGAAACTGCTAGGTACATATGACCTAGATTGGCCACTGTTGGAAACAGAATATTGGGCTTGATGGACCTTGGTCTGACCCAGTATGGCATATCTTATGTTCTTATGTACATATCATGCACACCCCTCCATATAACCAACACATAAACAAGGCATCGCACACACATTCGCACATATATATGCACCTCAACTCCACACCGCACATTACACACACACATACACACACAGGAACCCCACCTCTGTATCGTACACATATAAGACACTCGCTGTCTCTATATTTCTATCTAAAGATGCCCAGGGCAGGTCCGTCCACTAGGTGGGCTAGGCGGTTGCGTAGGTTGGCAGATCTCTGTGAGAAGCAGGCCATGTACTTCAGCACACTTGGCCTGCACTCCCCCTTTCCCTCTGTACACCAAGCCATGCCACACTGCCGCCGATTCCGGCTGCAGGGGGGAGAGATGACTAGGCTTGGTGACAGGCCATGTGCTTTGGCACATATGGCTTGCCGCTTCTGAACCCCCGAAGTTATGTCGGAGGGGGTCAGAAGCAGAATGCCGTGTGCCGAAGCACATGGCCTTTCAGTGAGCCAAGCCATGCCCCATCTCAACCCCGCTGCTGGAATCGGTGGTAGCTCAGCTCAGCATAATTAGAGCTTCTGTTTAGGGTGGCAGAAACCCTTGGGCCACCCCTGTAGATGCTTCATTCAGCCCCTGATACCATAACAAAACACATTTTATCATCTCTCTTCATACTCGTCCACCCTCATCAGACATGAAGGAGTTTGCAAATGGAGGAATGTCAGTGGAGAATAGAGGCAGGGGGGGCGAGGGGGGAGCATGAAGTGGTGACAGCCACTGGCTCTTATGATTTGGCCTGGCTTCTAAATACAAACAAATTTTATCAAGACTTACTATAGTGTATTTAAATTAGAATTACTTGCACTTAAATGGGCTGCCATCAAGAAATGTAAAGATTTATCTAAGGTTAGAAGAAATTCACTGTCAGGACTGACCATCATCTACTTCAGTATTTAGATACTACAAACGTTCAAGCAACCAAACAGAGGTGGACAGCATAATTGGCAGAGATTGTCTTCCAAAAATGCTACAAGCCAGGCGAAATAAACATTGGTAGATGCATTGCCGAGTTTATCATCTGTCGAGGAAAAATAAACAGAGGATCAAGTATGAGACTTTATTAAGATTGAATCCAAAGGTGTACAGGAGTGCAAATGGAAAAAGGAAACAGCTGATAATAGCTGTGATGAGAGCAGTCACACACAGAGAATGTCACACGCTTGCTGATTACTAAGTAGGCGCCTTACGGAGCTATCAGGAATGAGATGAAGATCTGCATCTGATTTTAAATGCAATCAGAGAGGTGACTACTGTAGACTGTCAAAATTGAACATGCAATCAAAAGAAATCATGGGAGTAAAAGAGTAAGCTCAACAGGAATGGGCCCTAGTATAGAAAGAGAGTCCACAAGATGGTAGAGAAATAAACCAATTTTATTGTCTCCAAGGAGTTAAGAAAATAGATCTTCAGTATCAAGCATACTTATGTATGTCATCCTAGGGAGTAGGTCACATTACAAAAGTTGTGAGAAGATTATTATTGGTCAAACATGGCTACAGAGGTGAAGGAGTCTTTTCAAATGAGAGATCTGGGCTTGCAGTGTTTTCAAACTTCTTATCCTATAGAAATACAAGAGTCACAAGCACCACCTTTGAACCAAGCTCTAATGCAATAGAATATGTGCTAGTCTTAAAAAATAAGTTCACTTGATTCATGATGGCCGTCCCATAGCACCGAGACATAGTACGAAAGTAGATAAATTACTAGGGCAGTCCTGCATGTTTACATTTAGATCGGGGTCAAAGCTTTGAGGCTGATGTAATTAACAAGCTCTGCAAATGTGTGTGGCATGAGAGAGAGCTGAACGTCATCATACCACCCGCAGGTAACCGGGGTACGGCGGACACGGTGCTCCATCCCCGCCCTGACCCCCACCCAGCCCCAGCCCCAAAATAACCACCACACAACACTTTGGGAAACTAACTGGTCGCAGCTTTATTAAACCAAATAATTTTTCAACACAAACTACCAAACAAAACCTTCCTTATTCGGGTTCCGGCAGCGGGACGTACCCTCACCAGCCGTGTGAGTAGCAAAGTGAGTTCCCTACCGCTTCCGCCGTGAACCGGCCCTAGGCAATTCCCAACCCCCCCCCCCTCCGGCTTCGCCATATTATTAGCAAAAGCCCCGAGGGGTTCTCCGGGTTGGAGGTACCCCCCCCCCCTGCATATTGCCAACAGCTCGGGACCCCAGACACCTCCGGGATCACACCACAGGCTCAATGACCACCGTCCTTGAGCCCCCCCCCCAAAAACTAAGCTGCGACCAGCTACCCCCCTCCGCAACACATACTCCAAAGCCTCTTGCTAATCATTCAGGAGCAAATCCACCCCAACCGGGGATAAATGAACTCCGTCAGGCCGATATAAACCGGCACAATCGACTTCCACCCAAGGATGCAAAATTTGCCATCCCCCGTTTTCGTATACCCATCGGCCAATTTGCCGATTAATCTTGATCAACCCCCGAGACCACCTCCGGTGGCCCCAGCAAGCAGGCCTTGGAATTATATCGGACCATAACAAAACCCCCTCACTTGGTTTGCAGCTTGTCGTGCTGTGAGGGCTTGTGTGCATCAGTGATGCTGAGAGCTAAACTATCGGTAGTTTAACTACTGGCAGGGTCTCCCAGGATGGACAGGTCTCAGCTGAGGTGCCAGACCAAGACAAACCACCCATCTGTGCAGCAGCAGAATGGGATAGTGTTGACGGCGGAGGATCACATTTCTGTGACAACGGCAACAACACCAAACTTAAACTGCGTGGAAGAAAGACCCGGCAATCTACTTCTGTATCTTGCCATGAAAACCCAATGGATAGTTACAACAAAACAAATTGTGCTGTAGTGCTGGAAGATGAGACCCCCAGGTCGGAATGCACTCAACTAGCTACTGGGGAAGAGCTGAAGACTTTTCAGAGTAAAGCCAGCATTTATGATGTGGTTGGATCAAAGCCCTCGGGACGTCTGACTGTTGATATAGCTGCACATGAAATGAGAGTCAGAAGCTGTAAAGATGTCTTACGCATTGGAACATGGAACGTACAAAGCATGAACCAAGGGAAGTTGGAGGTGGTCAAGAATGAAATGGAACGTGTACAACTTGATCTGTTGGGTGTCAGTGAACTGAAATGGACTGGCATCGAGCACTTTGCATCAGATGATCATATGGTCTACTATGCTGGAAATGAAAGACAAAGAAGAAATGGTGTTGCATTTATAATAAAGAAGAAATTGCAAGAACTGTAATGAAATACAATGCAGTCAGCGAACGCTTAATCTCTATTCGTCTACGAGGAATGCCTATCAACACAACTAGTATATGCCCTAACAACAGCTGCAGAAGAGAATGAAATTGAAGAGTTCTATGAACAAGTTCAAGCTGAAATTGACAGAACATGCAAACAGGATATCCTGATAGTCATGGGTGACTGGAATGGAAAAGTTGGCAACAAAGAAGAAGGCAAAGTAGTTGGAAAATATGGACTTGGCAACACAAATGAAGCTGGAGAAAGACTGATAGAATTCTGCAAGACCAACGATCTATTCATCTCAAACACCTTCTTCCATCAACACAAGCGGCGAAAAATCAAATTGACTACATCTGTGGAAGTCAACGATGGAAAAGTTCTATAACATCAACAAAGACAAAACCTGGAGCTGACTATGGTACAGATCATCAACTACTAGTATGCAAACTCAAGCTAAAGTTGAAAAAGAGCAAACCACTCATGAATGCAGCAAAATATGACCTTGAGAATATACCACTGGAATTTAAAGACTGCCTGCAAAATCAATTTGCTGCTTTAGATACAAATGACAGAGCTCCAGAAGAGTTATGGAATGACATCAAGAAGGTTGTGTTGGAAGAAAGCGAGAAGTCTCTACAAAAGGTGAAAAAGCAAAAACGGCCAAATAGGATGATGGAAGAAACTCGGAAAATTGCCCAGAAACGCAGAGAAGCTAAAGCCAGAGGAGAAAGAAAGACAATAACAAAACTCAACAGTGATTTCCAACGTGCAGCAAGACAGGACAATGAAAAGTACTACAACGATGCATGCAAGGAAATAGAAGCAGAAACTTTTAGAGGAAGAACAAGATCGGCTTTCCTAAAGCTACGAGAATTAAAGAAAAAGTTCCAGCTTCGAATTGGAATGTTACAAGATGCTCAAGGTTCTATGTTGAATGATGCTGAGAAGATCAAGAAAAGGTGGAAGGAATATACAGAGTTTTTATATGATAAAGATAAAGTGGACCAACAGCCGTTTCAACCTGCACCTTATGATCGGGAACCATTGGTGATGAAAGAAGAAATTGAAGCAGCATTGAAAGCCTTATCAAAGAACAAAGCACCAGGCATTGATAGCATTCCCATAGAAGTATTACAGCAATCTGATGCCGCTGTTACCGTACTTACAAGGCTCTGCCAAGAAATATGGAAGACAACATCATGGCCAACCGACTGGAAAAGATCTGTGTTTTGTGATGCTGCAGACCCTCTGAGAGGAGAAGAAAAGGTTTTAAACGCAGATAAAGTCAAGCATAAGCTGCAATATTATGAGGAACCACATAGGGGGAGCAGGAGGGACCTCCGAGGAACTGAGGAACCACACCTCCTAGGTCATGAGGTAATGCCAGCCAGCTTCCAATCAAGGAAGAGAGGAGTACCTCTTAAAGGGAATTTGGAAGGTTGGAAGCCAGAATCAGGAGGACAAGGAGAACTACCAGATCAGGCAGATTCAGATGCGGATTCAGATCCAGGTTCAGATTCTGGAGATTCAGGAGGATATCCTGAGGAGACAAGACAGCCCTGGAGAATGGAACAGGCAGGACGGCCTGGGAAAGGAGGACTGCCAGGAGAACCAGCGGAACCAGCAGGTTGGGCAGGACATCCAGGTGAATGGGCTAGATATCCAGAAGGAGCAGTAATCCCTGGACAGCGGATACGCCGAAGGCAGCAGCAGCCGCAGTGGCTTGAAGGAAGGAGTCACCGGGGAGAAGGTGGGATAACTCCAGCCAGAGTGAGTGTTTGTTCTACAGAGAGACAAAGGCGTGGCTGTGACTGTGCTCTAAAGCCAACAGGAGGACGGTTGGAGAGCTCAAGGCCTATTGCTCAGGCCAGGCAGGATCCCAACCGGAGCAGGCCTCAAACCTCACCGGGAGCATACAAGCCAAGGAGAGAAAGTAACCCATGTTTAACTAAGTGCAGGTTACAGACTGCTGATGTATGGGGGAAACAGGGAGCAGTGGAATATTATCCTTGTGAGACTGCCCAGAAGATAAGGTGCGAGAAACACGCACCAAACAAGAGACTTGTTAGTGAAAAAGCTTTACAGGCACCTAAAAAACACTTGCAAGATAAAGATAGTTCCCAGTATTTGAGGGCGCAGAACCGACGCCCTGTATTCAGCCCTGAGGATTGGGAGGTTGTGCAGAAAATATACCAAAAGCCTTTTAACAATCCGCCAGCAAATACTCACTTGTGTTCAGAGGCTTCAGAAGGGGAGCCGATGCAAGTGGAATTTGCATCAGACACTGAGATGGATTGTAGCTTTTGTAAGACAGGAAGCTTGGAGTCCTTACTAAGCAACTAAGCTCTGTCTTAGGATTTGATACTGTTTGTTTGCCTGCTATACCTTTTTACTGTGAAGATAACAGTTTTGCTTTAATGTTTTCCTTTTCTTTAACCTGAAGTAAGGAATTTGCATTTGATGTTTTGTTTCCAAGCATATGAACCTTTTTGCATGAAAGGGAAAATAAACGCCTTTTGTTTTCCCTCCACTCGGACCTTTTTGTATTCTTTGGGACTTTGGTGAAAAAGGAAGCTACCAGGGCTGAAAGTCCCTGGGCCCTGCAAGATATTGGCCAAACCCAACCATTAATGTTTTTATGTCCAACCTGCCTTGGCTCACTACGCCACCAGGGCAGGTGTGTGACAGTTTATACCAATACTAAAGAAAGGTGATCCAACTGACTGTGGAAATTATCGCACAGTCACTCTGATCCCACATGCCAGCAAGATTCTACTGAAGATTATTCAAAAGAGACTATAACCATACCTGGAACAAGAACTACCTGAAGTGCAAACAGGGTTCAGGAAAGGGCGAGGAACGAGATCCTTGAAAAGACTAAAGAATACCAAAAGGATATCTATTTGTGCTTTATAGACTATAGCAAGGCATTTGACTGTGTAAACCATGAGAAACTCTGGGCCACATTAAGAAGCATGGGTATACCAGAACACCTGATCGTACTCTTGCACAATCTGTACATTGATCAAGAAGCAACAGTTTGAACGGAACAAGGAGAAACAGAATGGCTTAAAATAAGCAAAGGTGTAAGACAAGGCTGCATACTTTCCCCCTACATGTTTAATTTATATGCATAACAAATCATCAGAGAAGCAGGATTGTATGAAGACAACAGAGGTGTGGAGATTGGTGGAAGACTCATCGACAACCTTCGCTATGCTGATGATATCACATTACTGGCTGAAAGTGAAGATGATCTGAAACATTTGCTTCTCACAATCAAAGAACATAGTCTCAAAATGGGCCTGCATCTTAATGTAAAGAAGACAAAGATCATGACAACTGGCATAATCAACAGGTTCATCGTTGAAGGAGAAGAAATTGAAATTGTGAACAACTTTAACCTACTTGGATCAACTATCAATAAAGAAGCAACAAGCAGTCAAGAAATCAGACGACACATTGCTCTTGGCCGAATGGCTATGAAAGACCTAGATAAGATTCTCAAGAGCAGCATAATCTCTCATAATGCAACGGGATAGTGCACACAAATTGTTCACTATGTTTGCAACACAAATTTTTACTCTGTGCAAAAAAACGCCGCGCATCAAGTAAAAATTTGAGTTGCAAACATCGTGAACAATTTGTGTGCACTATCCCATCGCATTATGAGAGATTATGCTGTTTAAGCGCAGTTCCCCCCGAGGAAGGATTCGAAACGCATTTTGCGGTACCCACTTGGTGGCGTCGGGGAGTTCCATAATAACAGCATTCAGATAAGCATTGTTTAAACTACAAAACAACATGCTCAATAAGTTTGGTTAATTATTAGAGAAATGTTCTGATGAAGGATTGAAAAGAAAAGAAAAAGACAAAAGTCAAAAAAAATATCTCTTATCCTTGTAATTGAGCAAGAACTGCTAAAGGTCGTTGATGCGAGATCGCATTTGGCTTTGGATTTTTCCATAGCGTTGCCAGTGTGAGTCTGAGACCTGCATTTCTGCCTCATTCTTTGTGTGTTGATAAGAGGAGAGATTAGTCTAAACCTTCATTCAGCAATTTTCTCAATATTTCTTGGAGGGTACTCCTTGTACATTTAGTCTATAGCCCTCTGTGATTTGACCTTAACAATCGTGTCAAAGTATTTTTACAGCCAAAACAAGAACAAAGAAAAGATAGGCTTTTCCAACACTGTTTCAAAACAGTCCTTTTCACAGCACTTCACATTTCAGTCATGTGAGCTGTATTAGAAAACAGTTAAACCAAAGGCAAACAATAAAATTCATACACTGCTTTCAACTTCTGCTTTAGCTTATTCTTATCTTTCTCATAAGCTCTTCAGGTAAGGAACTTTGATAATGTACAGTTTTCACTTTATAATGAATGACCACACAAGCTTTGCTTGACTATCATTACTTATCTACAAGGCACGTCGAGCAGTCCATTGGCTGACTCAAATCCTGCGTCTGTAAGGGATGAGCCAATGGTACTGGTGCTTCTGGACTCTGTACTGGTTCAGCTATCCTAGGTCCAGGAATATTACGTTCCTCTAGAAACGCTTTAAAGTCTCTCAGGAGTGCTTCAGCTTGGTTACTCTGCTCATTCACTGCACTGGAGTTACCCCTCCCCCACTTGTCTCTGTCAGCAAGTGCTGGGTAAATCAATTCCTTTGCAGGTGAAGCATTTGTAGGCAACAAATCAAACTTAGAGCCTGCTGAAACCTTCTGGCAAATGTCTCTGGCAAATATCTCTGCTATGTCCTTATAGCTAGCTTGCTTGTTAATCTTGTCAGCCGTTTGAGGAGACAAACAGGGTTTAACTGAACAAGCTTCTGGCTGTAGCCAACTGCTCTCATAAAACCTGGGCTTTTCCTGGGTTTTAAAAATATGCACTCACACAGTCTGGCTTCTCATAAAAGCTGTTATCAATATTAACAGTACCCTATACCTTGTGCTGAGGAATATCTGGATGTTTTTCAGCCGTCTGCCATTCCTTCCATTGATCAGCTCTCTGCTCCAAAAGCCTAGGCTTTACCCTTGGGTCTCTCAGTGCCACGCCCTTCTCCTTCTCCCAGAAGGTTCTGCTGTGCACTGAGTCTCCTTGGTACCTGCTTCTTGGCTTTACACGCCTTCTCCTGGAATTGCAGCTGGGGAACGTTTCTCCTTCACATTCAAAGGCTCTGGCATCCAAGGCTACTTCATCTCTAAAGCACACACCTGCTTCATCTGGTTCCAGTATTTCCTTCCACCTCCTCGGTTGGTTCCTTCTCTGAGTCTCCAACTGCTCCTGAAGCTCCAACTGCTTCCCTTTCTCACTCTCCTTCTCACTCCTTCTCTCCGACTCTCTCTTCCGGTTTAACAAGCTGCTTCTGCTCTGGGAAGCCCGCCTCCAGCTAGGGCGTGCCCAATCGGCAACTCTGCTTCTCCCCTCCCCCGAGGTGAGTTGTGTTGGCTGATTATCTATGTCCATCTTGTGCTGAGAAGGAAATATCTTGCTTTTAGCTGCAGTACCCGGACCTTCCACCGGGTCACCATCTGTTTCCATGGCTTCTGGCCTTGTTGCAGCATCACATGCTTCATGGTCCAAGGCCTCAAGTCGTTGCCTCCCAGGTGCAGCAACAGTAAGGCTGGAGCACCCCTCACCCGATGATGGTGCCGAAGCAAAGGCAAGAGCTGCATCCAACGCAGACCGCGCTCACCCAGCCATGAGACGGTCACCTCGGAGGCATTCAATCCAATATTCGCCCCAAGAGGCCTTGTACCTGCTTTCTGCCCCGCCCAGAACACGAACGAATGGCCAACCATCCAGCAGCAATATGGCATCAGGGCCCCATCTAAAAGAAAGCACACAATTAACAGCCAAGTCCACCATCCCCCTCCCCTCAGAAGCGCACATACCCCCGGAACGCATCTGATCACCATCTGCCTATTCGCTGAATCTCCCGTTCAGCCAAGCCAGCCGACGTGGAGCTAGTATCCGCCCCAATCCTAAATGAGTGAGGCGCAAAATCACCCGGATTCAAACCCAAGTGCCGCAGCGCCAGCCGCAGAACTGCAGCGAGCTGAAACCGCGTCAGCCATCGCGCGTCCTCATGCACAAAGAATAAACCACCCCCCGTGGCCGCACCCGAAGGTAGGCCGCAATAGTCGCAACCAGACAAGTTGGGGAACCAGCCACCGCTCCCAAGTGCACGCGCACACCCCTGCCCCTCTGATCAGTCTTGGACCTCAACAAGCATATGCACAACTCCTTCTTAGCCACCAGCACATGCGGAACCTGCAAGGCACACCCTTCGGCCGAACCGGACTCTGCCACCAATTCCCCCACCCGGAATGCCCCAAAGAAAGCCATGCAATAAGCTGCCCGGAACAGCGAGGCCTCATAAGCCGACGCTGCTACGGAAGGCAACGCAGCACATAGCCTCACGAGCAATTCATGCGTGATCGGAAGCCTGCTATCGCCCAGCATAGGGTGCACCCGTTCCCAACCCAGCAGCAGCCGCCATGCCAAGGACGCCCAGCTAGACACCTCCTACCCCCACCGCTCTGTAGAAAAAGGCAAACCCCGCTAATTGCATTCGCACAGTTGATCTCGATGCTCCGGCTGCCTTCACCGCCGTGATGTACTGGCCCAAGAGGAGTCCCGCCACAGGACCTTGCCTCCAGCCCTGCGCCGCCAAGAAGTCCACCACACTGTTGCAGCCTCTACGATAGGCTCGCCAAGTCGCTGCTGACACGGAACTCCGTAAAAGATTCAGCATGCCTTCAGGCCAGTCTGCCATAATCGCTCTGGGACCCGCAATCCCACGGCGTCCGCCTCTGGTGCCAATCTCCGGAACAGGTCCCACTTGAAACATGAAAGAGCATCAGCAAACTGGTTAGCATACCCCGGTACATGACGGGCCCGCACCACCACATTCAACCTCAAACAGGCTAGCACCACCTCCCTCATTAGGGCCGAGACATGCAAGCAACGCGGGGCATAACGATTAATCACACTAACTACCGCAGCATTATCGCACCACCATAGAACCCTGCGATTGCGCAGCCTGTCCGGCCACAGGTCCAGAACCACCAAAACTGGAAACAATTCCAAAAATGCAATATTATCGGTTAAACCCGCCTCACGCCATGCAGTAGGCCAAGCCTCCGCACACCACGCGCCCCCAAAATATATGCCCCATCCCAAACCACCAGCCGCATCCGTAAAAAGCTGCTGATCAAAGGTAGACATCTCCTTCTCCAGCAGTACTGTCATTCCATTAAACTCTTTCAGGAACTCACCCTACACACCCAAATCGGCCCTCATGCCTCTCGAAACCCTAATGCGATGATGCGGCTTCAGGACTCCGGAGGTAGCCGCCGAGAACCTGCACAGAAACACCCATCCCATTGGAATGACATGCAAAATTCAAAGAGCCTATGAAGGCCTGCATCTCCTTCAGCGTCACCTTAGCAGACCCCATCACATTCGCCACCAAAACCCTCAACCGCAAGACTTTTTCCATCGGCAAACACACCACCATGTCTTCCGTATCCAACTCCATGCTCAAAAATGTGATGCGTGTCGCCAGGCCCTCTGTCTTTCCCACCGCCAACGGTACACCCCAAGTCTGGGCCAACTTTATGAAACCGCTCAGCAGCTCTTGACACTGAACTGACTGTGCCTCCCCAACGAATAAAAAATTGTCTAGGTAATGCACCACATTCTTACATCCCACCGTCTCCTCTACAACCCAATGCATGAACGAACTGAAATTCTCAAAATATGAACAGGACACAGAGCAACCCATCGGCATGCATTTGTCAAAATAATAGTCTCACAGGTGCTCCTTGTGGTCTTGGGCAAGCCACTTAACCCTCCATAGCCCATGTTCCCTGTAAAATAGTTATCTCCAAGTTATAATGCCCTGTTCAATGTAATTTCAGTTTGTTCAATGTAAACCGCACTGATGCAGAATAGCGCGGTATATAAGAGAATGTAAATAAATAAATAAATAATGCCCTTCAAAATGAAAACCCAGCAAATGAAAAGAAGCAGGATGCACTGGCAACAAACGAAACGTGGATTCGATATCCACTTTTGCCAACAAACTCCCGGGCCCACATTTTTGTACTAATCCGACTGCTTCATCAAAAGCACGTAACGCACTGCACACAACTCCCGTGGAATATGGCTATTGACCGACGACCCTACTGGGAAAGACAAGTTGTGAATTAGTCGGAACTTCCCGGGTTCCTTCTTCGGTACGATGCCCAATGGAGAAACCACCAAGTGCCCGAACGGACGTTCCACAAACGGCCCGGCTATCCTGCCCAATTCGAGCTCCGCTGCCAGCATATCCCTCACAATTTGCACAAAACGCTTCACCGACAGGGCGTTCCGAGTCCTTTCCACCCCTCCTATCCCCACTACCGGTATTGGAAAACCATACTGAAATCCCCCCTCCAGCACCACCCCATCCCCCTGCCTCCTGTACCGCCGCAGCCAAGGCCTAATCGCCTCGACGCATATTGGCGTCGGAGCCATGCCCATCAAGTCCTTATTGCTTGGGAGCAAGCAGGGGCCAACTGCAGCCCCCTTTATAACACATTTAATTGCCGAATGCCCCCCACCGCAGACTGAACAGCTATGCCGGAATTTACAATCCAGGAAGGGGCATGAGAACTTATTAAACCACCAACAGACATCCCCCGGATCCCAGACTAATTCACTTTGCAACACGGGAGCCCCTCCACGAAAGGGCTGACCTGTACCCGCCGGCAACCCCGCCCCCCCTTTCTGTCCGCTCCCCACAGTACCCCCTCTAGCAGCCATCTGCGTCAACCATAAGTTGATGTCCTGCCTACCCCAGGACAACAACTTATTCTCCTCCATCTTGTCCTGAAACTTCTCATCATAGTTGAGCCATGCCCAACCCTCATGAGACTGCGCCGCTTCTAAGATAGAGTTCGCATAAGCTAGCAACATCCCGTATTGCCCCGGGTAATGATGCCCCCAAACGCTAGCTAACCGCAAGAAGGCTCTCGTCCAATTAACGACGTTATGTGACACCTTCCGGACCCTCCCTGCCTTTTCATCATCCCTCCTTTTCCTTTTACTATCACCTGACCGCTTCCTACCTTCCAGCAGTCTAAAGATATCTATATAGCGCCTCTTCCGAATCTTACGACGCAGCTTCCGCCGCACCCCTCCCATAATTCCGAAAAGGAGGCAAGCGTGGGACCCCCACCGGATGACCCAACCACCCCCCCACAAACACTACTCCCCACTCCCTCCCGAGACCCAGAGCCCGATGAAGAGGATGAAAAATCATCTGAGGATGACGAAGTGGACCCCGACCTGCAACGTCGCCTACAGGAATGCCTACTTTTACATGTGAAGGGACCATACTGGACTTGCTGCTTACCAATGGTGAAAGTGTTTCTGATGTTGTAGTGGGAGATCATTTTGCATCCAGTGATCACCAGATGGTGTGGTTCAGTATTAGGACTAGGGCTGTACAAAGGTGAGGATCTTAGACTTTAGGAAGACTAACTTTGCCAAGATGGGCCAATACCTCAGGGAGTCGTTAGCGGAATGGGAACAGCTGGGAGATGTAGAAAAACAGTGGGCAAAACTGAAAGGGGATATTTTAAGGGCAACCAACCTTTTTGATAAAATGGTAAATAAAGGTAAAAGGTAAAAGGAAAAGGAGACCGCTATGGTTTTGAAAAGAAGTAGCTGAAAAGGTGAAGAAAAAGAAGGAGGCCTTCATGAAATACAAGAGATCACAGAGAGAGGAAGACAGGCATCTATATTTGGAAAAACTTATAGAAGCTAGCAAAGTAGTAAGGAAAGCATAGATTCAAAAAGAGGAGGAAATAGCCAATGCAATAAAATGGGGGGATAAGACATTTTTCAGATATGTTAGTGAGAAGAGGAAGGTCAAAAGTGGTATTGTCAGACTCATGGGTGAAGGGGAAGAATATGTAGAAGCTGATAAGGATAAAGCGGAATTGCTTAATAAATATTTCTGTTCTGTGTTCATAGATGAAGAACCAGGAACGTGACCTCAGAAAACACCCGCAAATAGGAAGAGAAGTGAGGGGCATCTTGACCAATTTTCAGAAGACTGTGTTTGTGAGAAACTAGCTAAACTTAAAGTAGACAAAGCAATGGGACCAGATGAGATACTCCCTAGAATACTGAGGGAACTTGGGGACATTCTAGTAACTCCACTGACTGACCTTTTCAATGCCTCACTGGAGTCGGGAGTGGTGCCATAGAACTGCAGAGAGGCTCAGGTGGTGCCTTTACACAAAAGCGGAAGTAAGAATGTGGTTGAAAACTACAGGCTGGTTAGTTTAACTTCGGTGGTGAGTAAATTATTGGAAATGCTGCTGAAAGAGAAAACAGTACGGTTCCTGGAGTCCAGCAGATCACAGGATCTGAGGCAGCATGGATTCACCAGAGGCAGGTCTTGTCAGACAAATCTGATTGATTTCTTTGACTGGGTGACCAGGGAGTTGGACCGAGGGAGAGCCCTAGATGTGGTGTGTTTAGATTTCAGCAAAGCATTTGACACCGTTCCTCACAGGCGACTTAAACAAACTGAGCACCCTAGGGATGGACCCTAAAGTTACTGATTGGGTTAGAAATTGGTTGAGTGGGAGGCGACAAAGGATACAGGTAAATGGAGCTCACTCAGTGGTGTGCCCCAGGGATCTGTCCTTGGCTCGATTCTTTTCAACATCTTTGTTAGTGATATAGTGGAAGGGCTGGCGGGTAAGGTTTGCCTCTTTGCGGATGATATGATACCAAAATCTGCAATAGAGTAGACACCCAGGAAGGTGTAGATAGCATGAGGAGGGATCTAGCTAAGCTTGAAGAGTGGTCTAGAATTTGGCAGGTGGGATATAATGTTAAAAAATGCAAGGTCATGCATTTGGGCTGCAGCAATCCAAGGGAGCAATATAGTATAGGGGGTGAAGTAGAAGAGCGGGACCTAGGCGTGGTTGTGTCTGATGATCTTAAAGTAGCTAAACAGGTAGAAAAGGCGACGGCAAAAGCTAGAAGGATGCTTGGGTGCATATGGAGAGGAATGGCTAGCAGAAAAAAGGAAGTGATAGTACCTCTGTATAAGTCTTTGGTGCAACCTCATTTGGATTATTGTGTGCAATTCTGGAGACCGCACCTTCAAAAGGATATAAACAGAATGGAGTCGGTGCAGAGGGTGGCTACTAAAATGATTAGTGGACTTCATTATAAAGCATATGAGGACAGACTTAAGGATCTTAATATGTACACCTTAGAGGAAAGGCGGGACACAGTTGATATGATTGAGATGTTTAAATACCTCCGTGGCATGGGGAGAGCCTTGAAAGCTAATTCTTCTACGAGAGAACATGGGATGAGTGTGAAAGGGGATAGATTCAGGAGTGATATACGGAAATATTTCTTTAGGGAAAGAGTGGTGGATCCATGGAATAGTCTCCCAGTGGAGGTGGTAGAGATGAGGACAGAATCTGAATTCAAAAAAGCATGGGACAAACACAGAGGATCTCTAAAGGAAAGAAGGGGACTGTTGTAGTTGTTGATATGGAAGGACAGACTAGATAGAAAAATGATGACAGAAAAAGACCACATGGCCTATGTTTCTATTACAGAACACCCTCCTGGTTACAAAAGCCACATGATTTTTCATAGCAAGAGTTAAATCCATTACATTAAATCATGTCTTGAAGAAAGTCTAAAGATTTGAAATATGACATTATTTTATTTCAGATGGCAAGGAATTCCTTGGTGAGGGCACTGCTTCAGGAAAAATATTTACGACAACACCAATCAAAAGGATTTAGCAGATTAAGAGTTACATTCCACTGCTGGGCGGAATGCAAGGGATTTTTCAGGTTCATTTTCCTCAAGCTTGTGTTTGAAGTAAAAAAGGAAGATTACTGATAGCATGGAAGGGTAGACATAATATTTTAAACTTAATTTGTCAAATATTAAGACAGACTACTACTACTAATCATTTGTGTAGCGCCTCATGGTGTATGCAGCGCTGTACAGAGACATGTATGAGAGAGGCCCTGTTCATCACAGCGTGCAGTCTGGTCGACAGCATAACAACTGGGGACTAGGATATACAGTATCTAGGCCGGGGAATACGTAGTATTCGCAGTAAGGAAACATATAGTTAGAGAAAAGTAGATTAAGGGGATCAGGATCCAAAAGCAGCCTTGAAGAGGTGAGTTTTCAGCCTGTATTTGAAAAGGGCCACAGATGCAGCCTGACGTACTGACTCCGGTAGTTTGTTCCGAGCATTAGGAGCAGCAGGGTGGAAAGATCAAAATTTGGAGTTGGCAATGGAAGAGAAGGGCACAGATAGAAAGGATCTGCCAGAAAAGCGGAGTTCCCGAGGAAGGTGTAGGGTGAGATAAGAGAGGAAAGGTTTCGAGGAGCAGCAGAATTAACACACTTATAGGTCAGTAAAAGAAGTTTGAACTAGATATGGAAACAGATAGGGAGCCAGTGAAGCAATCTGAGAAGAGGGGTTACATAAGCATAGCGAGACTGGGGGAAGATTAGCTGTGTAGCTGAAGTTTGAACAGATTGAAGGGGAGAGAGAAATGATTCAGAGGGAGAATAGTAAGAAGGAAGTTGCAGTAGTCTAGATAGGAGGTGACTAAAGAGTGGATGAGTGTCTTAGTAGTGCGTTCAAAAAGTAAGGGGCACATTTTTCTGGTTTTAGCCATCAGTTGAATGTGTGTGGAGAAAGAAAGTGAAGGGTGAAAGATGACCCCAAGGTTGTGAGCCGAAGAAACAGGGAGGAGTGCAGTGTTATCAACAGACATAGAGAAAGGAGGAAGGGGGGAGGTTGGTTTAAAGGGAAATAAGAAGCTTGATTTTGGCCATCTACAATTTCAAAACTTATCTCCCAAGAATCCTTGACCAATCCTGAAGATGAGCATGATGTTGATCAGACACACACTCTTTGGGAAGATGTAGTTCGATTATCCCAGCGGTTGGTCAAGGAAGAATTACATGAGGCTTATCTCCTGGAGTGTTGTAAGTCTAAGATAATCCCACGAGGATTAAGGATGAACAAGGCCCCCGGCCTTTATCAGAGTGAACAGGGATTTGTTAATTGCTGGAATGCAATATAAAATAAATGTTCACTGGACCTTATGATCCTATTGATTACTACGGCAAATAAGAAAACCGAATTACATAAAGTTGAACTTGACGAGAAATTGAATGAACTAAAAAGATGTGATAACTCATTTGATAAAATCTATGTTGATCATGATAAAAATATGGTGCAATTTAGAAAGGATGTGAAGTTTAAGAAAATGGAGAAGTTTCGGAGAGATGAGGAGGATTACAGAAGTGGATATGTTTACCATTGGTGTAAACGGGTAGAGAATGAGAGAATTTGGGTTAAAAGAAAATCCACGTTTTTTGATCAAAAAGAAAGTGATGTAAGAGAATCGGAGGGGGGTTCCCCGGTTGGGCAGAAGAAAAAGAGGATTAGGAGCGAGTCGGGTGACAATAATCACGCTTCCACATCTGACCCCTCTTGTCCGAGAGATAAAGGTGAGCGCCCAAAAGAAAGAAACAAAGAGAAAGATGATCACAGTAAGAAACATTTTTTAAATATAAACCAGCTTTGGAAGGGAGGAGGCCGGGACTCCTCTTGGAACCGACTCACCTCTCTTCCAGATCAAGACAAAGGACGAGAATATTTTTCAGACAGACCCAATCCCGGCTACAGAGGACGCGGCCGCGGTTGAGGTCACGGACGAGGGAGAGGTCAGTGGAAAGGGGACCGCTCATACGAGAGGGATTTTTGAAAGATAACATTGTGGTAAACATTTCAAACTATCAGCTGTCATCAGATGAACTATCCGTTTTGAACAAGGGTTTGTCATTTGTTCCCAGTAAGCAGTTTGACCCTTTTGAGACGCGTGTAGATTTGTACAAATTCTTTAGGAAAATCCGCATTCAACATTTTTTTAGCACTCAAATGTCACTCTCTGCAGATGTATCTGTCATCACTAAAAAGTCAAAATGGGTCCCTCCCCCTCAGACAGACCCTCTCATCGAGGCCTTTGAACAAATAGAAGCAATTGAAGTGGGTAGCAAGTTACCGTATCATAATTTAACAATAGGTGAAAAACGGGCCATTAAATCTTTACAAGAAAATTCTACTATAGTAATTAAACCAGCCGACAAAGGCGGTGCAATAGTGGTTTTAGATAAAGACATGTATGTAGAAGAAGTTAACCGGCAATTAAATGACAGTACTTTTTACCGAAGGTTGGATGATGATCCTACAGAGGCCCTCAAACGCTGCATTGATAATTTGGTTCTAAGTGCATATGAGGTGGGATATATTACCAAGAAAGAAAAAGAATTTCTTATAGTTGACAAACCGGTGATTCCTACAATATACATCATCCCGAAGATACACAAGTCCTTAAAAACCCTGGTAGACCTATAGTATCTGCTATAGGGTCTCTCTTGGAACCACTTTCACAGCTGATAGATGTTATTTTGCGTCCTTTCGTTATGCAGATGTGGTCGTTTATACGTGACTCTTCTCATGCTATTCAGATTTTGTCATCATACAATGGTTTAGGGGATGACACACTTTTGGTAACATTAGACGTTGAGTCGCTGTATACCAATATCCCACAAGATGGGGCCTTAAGAGTGATCGAGCATTTTCTCACCATCAGGAAAGATCACAAACGCATCCCTACCAGTTTTCTTCTAATACTCGCTGAATTGGCTATGTGTAAGAACTACTTTTGTTTTAGGGATCTTTTTTACCAGCAGGTAAAGGGGGTAGCCATGGGGTCCTCCATGGCTCCCGATATTGCCAATTTGTACATGCACCAGTTTGAAGAGAGTTTTTTGAAACAACATCCATTCAAAAGTGAAGTGTTATTATGGATCCGTTACATCGACGACATTTTCATTTTGTGGAATGGCTCGGTAGACACACTTTCTGAGTTTAATGTTTGGATAAATGCCTTAGATGATAACCTTAGATTTCAGCTTACATATGATCCCCACCGCATCCCATTTTTAGACCTTTTGGTTCAGAAGGAGGGAGGTCAACTCACTACAACATTGTACAGAAAACCCACGGATAAAAATCAATTTCTCCATTATACGAGTTTTCACAACCCCTCCCTAAAGAATAATTTGCCCGTGAGGCAGTTTCTTCGGGTTAAGAGAGTTTGCACCACCACACAAGAATTTGAACACCATGCGGAGGATTTATCTCAGCGGTTCAAAACGCGACAATATCCATCTCGTTGCATTGAAGATGCCCTCATGAGAGCACGTAAAGAGCCACGCGACACTTTACTTAAAACACGGGAGGTGAATAAACAGTCCACACTTGTATGCCCCCTGCTGTATTCCCTACAGTCGCGGAAGATAGTACACATTCTCAAAAAAGAATGGCACCTTATTCAGTCTCTCCCAGGCTTCCACGACACGTCTTTGATAGTCGCCCACAAGAGGAATATTAACCTTAGGAATTTGCTGGTACCATCAGCATTTACTGAGCGTAACAGATTGTCCAGATACAAGGGTCAGTTTCAATGTGGCCACTGTTCAGTTTGCCTTAATGTTTTACCCGTGAGGAATTTTTATCCACCCAGTCACACAAAAAAAATTTTACATCAATGATTTCTCAAATTGTGCAACAGCCAATGTCATATATGTGATACAGTGCCCTTGTGACAAGCTCTATGTAGGCATGACTAATCGCTGCATACGAACACGTATAGTAGAACACAAAAGCTGTGTACGTAGGAAACTGGTCGATAAACCTATAGTACAACATTGGATTGACATGGGACACACATTAACCGATATCAAATTCTTTGTTCTAAAGAAGGTACAATTAAACTGGCGTGGGGGAGATTTGGTCAAAACCACTGCCAGGTTAGAACAAAAATATATCTTTTTGTTAAATTCCATGGTGCCACATGGGCTGAACATGGATCAAGATTTATCCGTGTTTTTATAGCTGTGTAGGACAATCTCATTTAAATCTGCGTTTTCATTCAAATCAGCTTTTTCCAGCACACATATTGCCTGTGTTTCATTTCGAAAGGTTTTAATTTGGTACGTTTGCTAAGTTCAGTGTGTTTTCACATTGTGATCGCCATCTTTATTTTTAGAGTAGATCCCCAGCCAAAATATAACAATGGTAGTTCCTTTTTTCACTAATCCAGCCGGTGATCCTTTTTTTAAAAATCTTTTCGTCCTTAAAGACCCCATATGGCTGTCCATTCATACCCCCTGTTTTTGGGCAATTACACCCATAATTACCACACGTATTAATAACACACACAGTGTTTGGGTTGCCGGTTTTTATTTCCCGCCAAAAAAATGTTATTTAAATGAGTGCGCATGAGTAGGTAACTGCAATGTGCAGTCCGTTGTGAGCAGTGTGCTAACGGCGTTTCCAAAGTGGTTCAGGTTTGCACGAGTTACAATATTTTACATGTGACATGTAGGTGTGTGTTTTATAGTTTATAGAGGTGGTTTGGCTGTAGATTTTATTATGAGAGAACAGGCACACTACGTGGAATAGGTTTCATTTTTGATTTTTAATTTCATGATGCCGGCAGCCTTAGCACAGCTGTTATTAGGCGCACATGGCCCTGCCTGCGGGGTGGGTTTTCCCTCTCCTGCCCCTTCGCACAATTTCCAGTTATTAGTAGTTTAAGCCTTCATCACAAGATGCCTCTCCGATTTTCGTTTCGCACGGTTTTCTTTGTTACCTGTAATACTCCTATGCAGTTTCCACTATTTTCGCGGTTTTTTAATTCAATAGACTATTTCAATATATAATTTTATCTGTATAAATATGTCAACCTATTGGTGTTCACTTCAAAACAGTTGCTTTTGATGTCCGCAAGCTAGTGTGGCAGCTTCCGTGTTTTATCCGCGGTTGTGTTAGTCCATGGGCATTTTCAGTGCACATTTTTTAGGTACGAACGCAACGCCTGTTCGTCAATATCAACAATACACGTGTGTTCACCTTTAAAACGATCAGGCACCTCCATTTAAATTTCATTTGTCTATTTATCAAATAAGGCTCCTTTATTTTAAGTATCTTTAACCTAGGTTTGTATAAAAATATAAGAAGGTTTATTGTTGTCCTCTGGTCTGACTTTTGGATTTTTGCATGGGCACGCAGGAGGAGGAAATCACGATGAGGGTCCGTTGACAAATTTACATTATTCCCTGTCAAACGAATAGATGTCTTTGAGTTGCATTTAAGAATAATGATTAGGTACTCTAGATTTGTCTAAAAATATAAGAAGGTTTATGCTTTGTCCTCTGGTCTGTCTATTGGTTTTTGCATGAGCACGCAGGAGGAGGTAAACTTGATGTGAGTCCGTTGACAAATTTACATCATTCCTTGTTAAACAAACAGATGTCTCTGAGCTGCATTTAAGAACAATGATTAGTATATGGGTGGTCCCTATATTTTTTTCGGCGGTTTTTAAGGTTTTAACGATTTTTTGTAAGTTCAATTTTAATCCGTTCTGATAATTGTTGGGGAGACACGGTGTCCACTTAACCTGAAAATAAGGTCCAGTTTCATTTTTATTCTTAATATTTAGTATACAGCATTTTTGCACTTCTAGATGAATAATAGTTGGGCCTTTTTATTTAATTAATATATCTTATTAGTTAATTGCCCTTCTCTCTCTCTTTTTTTAGTTATTTATTTATTTTTAATTTTCATTTTTTCCAGCTTTGGACCCGTTGGTCCCGTTTAGAAGTTCTCTTTTTTTTTTTTTTTTAATTCTTTATTTTCGTTTTATAACAACAAAGGAAAAGAAGACATACAGCTAAAAGACAGATACATAGAATGTGATACATACACCAAAGTAAACCCCTGCCACCCCCCTCCCCCCTGCTTCTTCTCTAGAAAACTAATCATTCCCGAAGCGGGCGTGTACTGACATTATTGTGTTACAAAACCTAACGGTGATCTGAAACATGATGAGTGTACATTAAACAGACATGTCGGAGCAATGAGCAGATTGTACATAATCATTGAGCATCTGCCATTTAGACAAGCGAGAGTGAGTTTGGGTATGGGGAATAGCTCTCCGAGATATCTGCTCATATTTACTATATAAGCAGACGAGGTTCCACCATTCATTGACAGTAAGTCGAGAGCTATCCTTCCAATTCCTCGTGATTAAACATATGGCTATACCCAGCATGAAATCAAGGAGAAAGCGACCCTTCTTAGGAAGAGAGGGGACCTCCGCCACTGAGCGGAGTCCCACAATCTTCCAAGAAAGAGGCTCGTGAAGGTGTAAGATAAATTGAATACGACCCCAGACCCGCCCCCAGTAAACCTGTAGTTGAGGACATTCATAAATAACATGAGCGAGGGTTCCCACAGCAGTATGGCAAGACCAACACTGGTCCCTAGCAGTTGTGTTCCATTTGGCTATTTTTTCTGGAGTATAAAAGCATCTATGTGCAAAAAAGAAGAGAGTTTGGGTGACTGAGGCAGACCGGGAAACCCGCACTACTTTGCTCCAGAAAAAGTTCCATTGCACAGGGGTTAAAGTGGTTTGCAGTTCGCGCTCCCAGGCTTGTTGGGCTCTACAAGTGGCAGTATCTGTACCCTGACATAATAGTTTATAAAAGTTAGAGGCTATCCCAGGTGTACTACTAATAGAGTGAACTAGTTCTAATAGCCCGTCCTCAGTAGGGACAGAGGGCGGCATGATTTGAGCACTTTTGAGGCAGTGTTGAAGCTGCATCAATTGAAAGTAATATTTCGCTGGTAACGCAAATTCCTTTTGTAAATCAGAAAAGGCTTTCCAACGAGCTGCAGAGAAGAGCTGTTGGGGTGTCCAGATCCCCCTAGAGTACCAGGGTTTCCATGCTATCGTTCTATTTAGGACTTGAATTCTGGGGTTATGCCACAGTGGGAGTCCGTCCTGAGGACATACGTTTGGGCCCAGTGATAGAATGAGAGTGTTAAAGGCCGCAAGAGTATCGACAATCATTGGGGGATGGCGGGTGTCTACTTGATGGGACATACCGGGGAGATGGATCAACGGAATTGGGCTACTAAGCTCCTCTTCTATATCAAGCCAAACTGGTCTGCTGTCTGTTGAGGCATCTAGCCATCGGGCACCTTGTTTAAGTAGGAAGGCTTGATGATATCTGAGAAAATCAGGAAATCTGGTACCCCCTAGTTCCTTCACAGACTGTAGTTTTTGTTTAGCTATCCTTGGTGGTTTGCCCTGCCAGAGATAGCGGACGAGAAGGCCCTCAATGTCTTTGTAGGTACGTAGCGGGAGTAAACATGGCAGCATTTCTAAAATGTAGTTCACTTTGGGGACTATCATCATTTTCACAGTTTCTAGGCGGCCCCACCACGTAAGGGATAAGGGAGACCAACGATTTGTGAGCTCACGGACTTTGGAGACTACCTCTTTGGCATTAAAACTAATAGTGTCTTCTAAAGGAGAACAGTAATGGACCCCAAGATATTTCACCATGCGGGATTGCCAAAGGAAAGGAAAGGCCTGCATGTCAGCCTCATGTACCCAGCGGTTCAGTGGGAATGCGACAGATTTGGTCCAGTTAATTTTATATCCCGATAATTGCGAGTATCCATCAATCAGATCCAAGACAGCTGGAACCGAAACAAGGGATACGAAGAGCATAAGGTCATCTGCATATGCAGAGAGTTTAATCTCTCTGTGACTGAAGGGGACACCCCGAATGCGTGCAGACTGTCTAATAAGGAGGGCGAGGGGTTCAAGAGCTAGATCAAAGAGCATTGGTGATAGGGGGCAACCTTGACGCGTGCCTCTTTGGAGATTAAAAGGCTGAGACTTAATGGCATTTACACAAATACTGGCAACGGGTTGAGTATACATGACTTGGAGGTATCGGAGGAAGCCCTCCCCAAAGCCATACCATCGGAGGACTGCAAATAAGAAGGGCCATTCTAGGCAGTCAAAGGCTTTTTCAGCATCTAGGGAAAGCCCCACCCATGGGTGGTCTAAATTGGCAGCACTGGATAGCACATGGCACAAGGTCCGAGCATTGTCAGCGGTGGATCGGCCGGGTATAAAACCGCATTGGTCGGGATGGATTAGGGTGGCCATCCTGTCAGATAGCCGGGTGGCCAAGAGCGTTGCGAAGATCTTATAATCGGCATTAAGTAGGGAGATTGGACGGTAGTTGGCGGTTAGCAGCGGGTCTCTGCCTTCTTTCTCAAATACTACCACATTAGCTGCAGAAAAGGATCCCAAAGAGGATGTATCTACCGCAAGGGCAGTAAAATATAGAGTTTTAAGTAGGGAACTAAATCTGCACTAAACGTTCTGTAGAATTCGGTCGGGAGACCATCAGGCCCTGCGGCTCGACCCGAGGCTGTTCGTTTTAGGGCATATTGGATCTCTGAAGTAGAGAAGGGTTCATCCAGCGCATCCCTATCAGCTGCAGAGAGGGTCGGCCGCTGAATACCAGAAAACAATCGCTCGAAAGTCTCTGATGAGAACTCACATTCAGATTGATATAGACGGGTATAGAAATCCCGAAAGAGTTCTACAATATCTGAGTCTGTGGTCAATATGCCCCCTCCCTGTGGGGCTCGAAGGGCCGCTACGTGTTTGGCTTCTTTTTGACCTTTCAAGGCGTTGGCTAAAAGTCGACCGGCTCGGTTGGTTTCACGATAGTATGTCCCTCGTTGAAGCTCAATACTCTTAGAAGCTGCAGTTGAGAGGATTGCATTATATTGAAAACGGAGACGCTGTAAGCGAATTAAGACGCATGGATCAGTACGTGAAGTTAGAACACGTTCGCCTGCTTTGATTTGTTGGTCTAGTATGAGTAGCTGCTGTTTGCGTTGTTTCCGCAGGCGAATTTGATAACTAGTGATCGTTGCTCGAATGGCCGCTTTGAAGCCCTCCCACCAAGCCCAATTTGCAGTATCCTGGGGTAAATTAAAATGGAAGTAGTCCTGTATGGCTGCTCGAATTTCTAACTGGAACTCTGGCTGAGTTAACAGGGCTCTATCAAAGAACCAGGCCCCCGAATTCCCTTGAGGTGCAGTAGTGTGTAATTGAAAAGAAATAGCAGCATGATCTGAAATATGTTGGGAGTGAATCTTTGCAGTGTCCACCTGAGGAACTAACAGTTTGGATATTAGAAAGAAATCTATGCGAGACTGGGATTTGTGAGGGGAAGAGAAGAAGGTAAAGTCAAGCTCATTGGGGTGTAGTAACCTCCATAAATCAACTAAAGCAAGATCTTTGATCACAGAGGTAAGCGTGGTGTGACTCTTGGGGGGACCACTTGTCCTAGGCGGCTGCTTGTCAATCAGGGGATCAAGAACTAAATTGAAATCCCCCCCTATTATCAATGAAGTATTAGCAGAGGCCTGCGCAACCTGCGCAATGGTAGCAAAAAAGGCAGGGTCATCCACATTAGGAGCATAAAGGCATATACATGTAACTTCAAGGTTACCTATCTTGAGGTGAACTCTGGACCATCTACCTGCTGTATCTGAGCTAGTCGCAATAATAGTAGCATGCAGAGATTTCCTAACCAGTATGGCAACCCCACATTTCTTAGAAACGGCTGGGGAATAGGCGGCCACCATGTAAGGTTTAATATTGAGTTTAAGAGTTTCCTTCGAATTTAAATGCGTTTCTTGGAGGAAAATCAGGTCCGCAGCTTCATGACTTAGATAGCTTAGGATTTTCTTCCGTTTTATCGGATTATTGATTCCTTTTACGTTCAATGAGAAAATCTTACATGGTGCCATCAATCGGTACTAGACATTTTAGGTAAGGGCGCTTGAAAACATACAACATAATCAGAATCCGTACAACAATGACATAATCACCGAGTATGCTGGCTAATACACCCCATATTGAAAGGTATGTACCAAAGTAACTTAGAGAAGAAGCAAAACCCCCAATGAATATGGCGACCATATGTCTGCGGGAGGAGGCCCTAGAGAGGAAGATAGAGACATAAAAAAAAGAAAAGAAACACCAGAGTCCATAATTAACACTGTCTCTGATACTCATCGAGGCTACGACCCTTTCTACTGCACTTGATACCATTGCCCCTCTACAACCCTCCCATCGTCCCTACCGTTCCGCTCGTCACCCTTGGTTTCACTCAGGACTTTTTCTTCACCGTAGGTATCTTCGCCGAGCTGAGCGTATATGGCGTAAACACCCTGACCCTTCTACTTTAGCTTCCTTCCGTTCTGCTCACCATCATTACCGTTCCCTCCTACATTCCGCCAAACAGACTTATTTTTCAAATCTTATCACCACTTCTTCAAATTCCTCCCGCCAATTGCATTCCATCCTCCGCTCTCTTTCCACTCTTCATTCTTCCCCTATCCCTTCTTCCGCTCCTTCTATCCCAGATCCCTCTTCTCTGGCTACTTTCTTTGTTTCTAAAGTTCAGTCTCTTCGTCTTTCTTTTCCTTCTTGCCCCCCTCCCCTATCCCCTCCCCCCTCTGTGACACCCCCCTCTCCTACTCCGCTCGCTTCCCCCTCCCCTCCACCCATCCTCCTCTCTCACATCACTGGTCTTCCTTTGAGCCTATCACTCCCACTACTCTCTCTAAGGTCTTTTTGTCTACCCGTAAAACCTCTTGCCCCGCTGATCCCATTCCTTCTGCTTGGCTACTTGAACCCTCTCTTGCTCTGTCTCCCTTTATCCTTTCACTGTTTAACTCTAGTCTTTCTTCTGGTACTTTTCCTTCCCCTTGGAAGCACGCCTCTGTCCGTCCTATTCTGAAGAACAGCTCCCTTGATCCTTCCTCTCCCTCCAGCTGGCGCCCCATCTCCAACCTCCCTTTTCTCTCTAAACTTTTGGAAAAACTAGTCTTCTCTCAACTCTCTTCTCACCTTGAGGTTTCTTTCACTCTTCACCCCCGTCAATCCGGTTTTCGCCCAGGTCACAGCACAGAATCTGTTCTTCTTTCCCTCCTCAACGATCTGCACATTGCTCATGACCGTGGTTTACTCTCTCTTGCTGTTTCACTAGACCTCTCCGCCGCTTTCGACTTGGTTGATCATCGCACTCTCCTATCTCGTCTTCAAGATGCCGGCCTCTCTGGCCGGGTCCTCCGTTGGTTTCACTCCTTCCTGTCTAATCGTTCCTTCTCGGTTCACACTGGTTCTGGGTCTTCACTTTCAACCCCCCTTTCATGTGGTGTTCCCCAAGGTTCTGTTCTTGCTCCCCTTCTCTTTAATGTGTTTCTGGCTCCCCTTGCTCTTCTTATTCAACAGCACGGTGTCTCTGCCCACTTCTACGCTGACGACATCTTTCTCCTCTTTCACACTGACTCTGCTGCACCTGACATCACTGCCTTTAACTCCTGTCTCTCTTCCGTTGCCTCCTGGCTTTCGACCAACTTCCTGCACATTAACCTCGCAAAAACTTCAGCTATCTGGTTCACCTTTGGTTCTTCCCCACCCAACCTCTCCCCAACATTTTCCTCTGCGCCTATACCCACTGTTTCTTCTATGCGGTACTTGGGTGTAACTCTGGATTCCTCCCTGTCCTTTAAAGAACATATTTCTTCTGTGGTTAAGCGCTCTTTCTTTACTTTAAGACAACTTCGTACTGTACGCCCCTTCCTTACCCCTTCCTCTTTGGCCACCCTGCTTATCTCCCTTGTTATGTCGCGTCTTGACTATTGTAATGTCTGTCTTGCTGGGCTTCCCCAATCACAAATTTGTCGTCTTCAACGGGTCCAAAACGCTGCTGTTCGTATTCTTTCTCACGCTTCTCGTTTTGATCACGTCACTCCCTTGTTAATACACTATCACTGGCTTCCTGTTCCTTTTCGTGTCCAATTTAAAGTTCTTATCTTTGTTCACAGGGTGATCCACTCAGGTGTCCCCTTGTATCTTGCTGATCAAGTTCGTCTTCATACTCCTCACCGCTCCCTACGTTCCATCCACGCTAATCGTATGTTTCTTCCCCCTCCCTCTCAAGCACACTTAGAACTAACTCGATCTTCTGCTTTCTTCTTTCTCGGTCCAAGGCTTTGGAATTCACTCCCCCACTCCCTACGTTTAGAGACCTCCTATCCATCCTTTAAAGCCAAGTTGAAAACTCACAGTTTCTGTTCTGCTTTTAACCTCCCTCCTCCAGTCCCGTCCTCTTCTTCGTCATAGGACTAATCATGTCAAATCCTTAAACCCTCCTTCCTGCACCTTGTGTGTTGTCAATGTCTCCCCCCTCCCTTCATGTCTGCCTCAACCTCCACCTTCCAGCCCCACCCTCTTCTCCTACTTAGTAAACTTATGTTAGTTCCTAATTCCTCTTTCCTGAGCTTCTTTGTTTTGTCTATGTGCTCCCTTCCTTCCCTCCATGTCTGCCTTCTGTATCCCCTGACTGCTATCTGTTTCTATCCCTGTTCTTTGATTTTATGGCGTTCTTTTCTGTTTCTTTTTCCGCAGCCTTCCTTTTAAATGCTTTTATGTATTGTAAACCGCCCAGATGCTATTTTGTATTGGGCGGTATATAAAGTTTTAATAAACATAAACATAAACATAGATGGAGTCGGGTCACAGATATCATCAAAAATAAGGCAACAAACCGCCCTCGACAGACTCTTTGCTGAGCCGCGGCAAATCCAATGGGGCAGGTACAGCGGATATGAGAATACTTGCAGGAATATTCTGGAAGTCAGCGCATCAAGTCGGCTTCTTTAGAATCCAAAAACTCCGCTAGTAGATCGGGGTCCTCAAATGTTCTTGTCTGATTGTGAAGCGTGACTCGGAGCTTGGCCGGGTACATCAGGCCATAGCGTGCTTGTAGTTGTTGAAGCCTCGGCCGGAATTCCAGAAAGCGCTTTCGGCGGTCGACCGTGGGTTTAGCCAAGTCAGGATAGAAGGAGATCTTGTGGCTCTCAAACTCCATATGGCCCTTTGCCCGAGAGGCACTGAGAATTTGCTCCACATGTTGATATCTCAAAAGTCGAAAGATGATAGGCCGCGGGGTCTTCCTGTTGAGCGTTATGTTTGTGGGTACACGATGAGCGCGATCGATCTCCAATTCTTTGGTAAAGGTGATTTGGAGCAGGGAAGGGAGGATTTTACATAAAAACTCCTTCATGTCTCCCGATTCCGCTCCCTCCGGTATGCCCACGAGTCGTAGGTTGTTGCGGCGCGCTCTATTATTGCCATCTTCCACTTCTTTCTGCAAGGCCCGCACCTGACGTTCAACTTTGTCGAGTTTGGACAACCGGGCCGCATGGGAGTCTAATATGCTCTCCATTTTGTCCTGACGCGAAGAGAGCCCCTCTAGCCTGCCTTGCAGTACACCAAGCTCTTCCCGCAGCGCACGGAGTGCTTCACCGTTTGACTGCACGAGGTCCTTAACCCCTCTAATCTCTGCGAGGATTTCCTGCTGCATTTCGGTGCCCTCGCGCAAAGCCAGCCCCTTCTGCGGGGACGGGGGTTCAGTTTTGGAGCGTTTGCCGTGAGAAGCCGCTGGAGATCCAAATTCCAGGCGCGTGGGTTTGGTCCCGGCCATCTCACCAATGTGCCCCGGCAAGATCAGAGCAGAAATTCAAGTATGTCCGGTGTTAATTCAGGATTCTGAGTAGGCCTCTCGGGAGCCTCAGCGTTATGCGACCATCCCGCTGGACATCGGGCTCCGCCCCCGGTTTTTTTTTTCTAGAAGTTCTCTTTAAACTTCTTTTAAACTAATTAATATTGCACGTCATTTTAGACTACGATTCGGCCTCCAGTAATGGCGATTCATGGTTTTATACTAAGGGGTGGTCTCATCACCCCTATAATTGATTAGTGAGTTATAATTTAATAATTTAACAAAGACTTTGGGATGTGTGCTCCCCTTGAACAGTTTTTGGTACAAAAATTGCACCCTCTGACGTTTTATTGATTTGAAGTGACCATCACTGAGACACCTGCCTCACCTCATTTCATGTTGACAGTCCGTTTGGAAATAATAATAGGATCATATGACATGATTACTAACAGATTGTGTGCGTTTTATCTTATTTATTGATTTAGTTTAGATACAGCTCATATTACATCGCGCAGTAGAGGCAGGTGGGTTCCACGTTTTGCCCATCAAAGAAGCGTTTTTTCACACTGGCTGGTTACAGTGGTAGGTTTTCTTTTTTTTTATTATTTATTTATCATTTATTTTTTATTTTTTATTTTTATTTTCATTTTTATCTTTATTTTTACTTTTAGTTGGAAATCAATAATTTAATGTACACCCTGGGAGTTGTTCATCTTTATAGTAGCTTCCTCACACTTCAAGTTTTTGGTTTTAATTTTGCATGGTTTTTGTATTATTAGTAATTTTCAATCTTTATTATTTATAATTTATTTACTCTTATGGTTTCAGTCTAATTTAAATTATCATTTTTAATTTTTAATTTTTTAATTTTTAATTTTATTTTTAATTTATTTTTTAATTTTTGTTTTATTGGTATACAATATGTAAAGTTTCATTTCTAGGTATTACCTTTATAAGGGCAATTGTGCTTTAAACATATCCCTCCACTCCTCCTCATCTCTCTCTCTCTCTCTTTTATTTTATTTTATTTTCTGGTATTATGGTTTTAACTGTGTTTTGATTTTTTCATATATGTGCATATTTACAGTTGTTGCACGTATAATCCAAGTGTCATTCATTTTATCATTATTATTATTAAAGTTATTATATTTTTTATTTATGTTTTTTTATCTATGATGTATTTATTGTTTAAAATGGTTAATAGAGTGTATGTTTATAGTATACGTCTTCAATTGATGAGTTATCACATTATATACATTAATTATATATATTAATTTAATTTATTATATATATATTTATTTATGTAATTATTTATTTATTTATTGTTTTATTATTATATTATCCTTTTACAATTTATGTAATGGATTATTTGTTTTTATTTATGGTTGGTTAATGTATTAATATAGAAGTTTTTTATTTGCTGTTCTTTGTTCATATGTATATAAATGTTTTTTAGTGAGCCCTTAACCCCTGAGGAAGTGATACACGAAACACGGCCTGTGTTGGGTTTGGCACACCTGATCTGTGGAACAATAAAGACGACTTCATTACCTCCTGCCACGTTTTCTGACTGGTCCCTTGTTGCCCACGTGGCAGTTTGCTGTTTTCTTGGTAGATGGAGTATTGTATACATTTTTATCAAAATATTATCAAACCTAGACTGTTATTTTTTCTATGGAGAAAATAAAAGACCCAGTCTTGGAACGTTTTAAGGATAAAATGAGAAAAATAAACTACCATATCATCATATTTTTAATGTATTCTTGTTCTCATAAAGAGAAGTGCTTCCAGATTCACACAGAAATTTAGAAAAGAACAGAAAACTAAGGCATTTTTATGACTTTTTAATCTCTCATTTGCAGACTCTTCAATATGGGGGTCATGCAGAGGCACAAATAGCGGGAATGGACGTCCAGATTGGACCTCCAACTCCGCTATTCTCGGGAAGCAGATTCCAAGCCCAAGACTCCCCATGCACACAGAGGGCTTGTGCAGTGTGCGCTGACAGGGGCGAGAGAGGGAGGGCCAGAGGCGGAGAGGGAGTGGAATGGAGGCGGGCCCACGACCCCAGATGTACAGGGCCTAATCCGGTCACTGCCCTGTATGTCCAGTGAGGCCATGATGGACGGTGAACTTATTCCACCTCATCGTCGGAGGGAATCGGCCTGGGTGACCCCACTGAAACAGAGGAGCAGCTGCAGGAGGACCCCTGCCATCTGATCCCTGCCTTGGCTGCCCCTGTAGAGGGCCAGTCAGTGGGGAATGAAGAGCAGCAGCGGAATGATAATGGGACACCACAGCATAGGCGTTCCAGTAGGAGCATTGGCAGGGCTGTATGGGGATGTATTTTGATATCATGTGCAGCGGAATCGGGGCCCACGCAGCCTGTCTATGTGCCTGATTGTGCACCTGCGGGAACGTCTAGCTCCTGCAGGTGCAGAATCAGATACACTTTTGGCCCATCCCATTTTTGGACAGGCCTACAACCTGGAAGTGCCCCGCTTGGAATGGGACTCTTATGGATATATAAGAGAAAACAGAATGAATAATGACAAATTAAAAAAAACAAACATAAAATTAGTAATAAAACAATATAATGGAAAATAAAATAAATAAAAAATGGATCCAAGATGGAGGATTAAAGGCAGCATGTTCCACTAGCTGATCTTTGTTTCTTCATCATTACTTTTTAAAGGATAATGGAAGGGACAGATTTATATTTATTTCAACAGTGATTTGTGATTGGAGAGGCTTTAGGGGAAAGTTGAGCCAGGAACCTCTTTTGGTCACAATCTCTTTTGGCAGAAATGAGAACTGTTCTGATGGATCCAACTTTGCATTGGTGTCTAGCAGCTGTGATTGGGCAGAATAGGGGTGGTGATGACACTTGTTGAGGACCCGATGCGCTAACAGCAGGATGGTGATGATGCTCTGGGGAAAAGGTCAGAGGATACTTCTTTGTTGGAAAGTGCTGCCAGAAAGATGATTAATGTTTTGGGAAATGGTAATTCTCTCCTAGAAGTGGATACCTAAGTTCCTAGGTCACAGACCATGAGATCAGCAAGATCTTTCTCAGCCTTGGAGTCTTTTCACCATGTTTGACCAACAGGATTCAGGTAAAAATTAATTTGGGTGATTCAGATTTGGGCAAGCATTTAATAGAACAAATTGCTCCATTATCTGAAGAACAGCAGAAGTCAGAGAAATGAACTATTGAATACAAACAAGCAATTTCTGATCATAAAGAGCAAATTGAAGCTTTGAACTTGTGTGTTAAAGCAGTAGAAGATACACAGTGGAGGGGTTAAGGCCAATTTATCTATGCATCTAAAAAAGGAGAGCCTAGAAAATGGGATTAGCAAACACAATCTGATTTATTTTTCATGCTTACCTATGGTCTCCCCTTCTGATATATTTAGAAGGTATCTCCTTTGAGGTCCTGAAAGTTCAAGCACAGATCATTCCCCTTTGGCAAGGCTCTACTATCTTCATTAATTCAAGAAGAAGATGGCGGAGTCTATAACAGATTAGTTGGAACTATCTCAGACATCTCAGGATAGATGGGAACTGACAGCTCTCCTGCAACAATTTTTTTTATTTTTGTTTTGGATCTCGATTCCAATAAGAACATAAGAACATAAGATATGCCATACTGGGTCAGGCCAAGGTCCATCAAGCCCAGTATTCTGTTTCCAACAGTTGCCAATCTAGGTCATATGTACCTAGCAGTTTCCCCAAGGGACACAGGTTCCACAATGCTTGTATTGGTTCAAGCTTTGATATCCTGGGTCCCTTCTTAATAATGGTTTATGGACCTTTCCTCCAGGAACTTGTCCAAATCTTTTTTTAAACCCAGCTACACTAACAGCCTTTACTACATCCTCCGGTAACAAATTCCAGAGTTTGATTACACGTTGAGTGAAAAAATATTTTCTTTTATTAGTCTTAAATAGTTTACCCTGTAGCTTCATTGCATGTCCCCTAGTCTTTCTATATTCTGATAAGGTAAACAATCGATCTACGTTTACCCGTTCCACTCCGTTCATTAATTTATAGACTTCTATCATATCTCCCCTCATCCGTCTCTTTTCCAGGTTAAAGAGCCCTAACCTTTTTAGCCTTTCTTCATAGGAGTATCCTTCCATCCCCTTTACCATTTTGGTGGCTCTTCTCTGAACCTTTTCTAAAATCGCTATATCCTTTTTAAGATACGGCAACCAGAATTGCACATAATATTCAAGGTGCGGACTCACCATGGAACGATATAGAGGCATTATAATATCTTTTGTTTTATTATCCATTCCTTTCCTTATCATACCTAGCATTCTATTTGCTCTCTTGGCCGATGCTGCACACTGGGCCGAGGGTTTTAACATGGTATCCACAATGACGCCTAAATCTTTTTCCTGGGTGGTGGTTCCTAATGTGGAACCTTGTATCGTGTAACCATAGTTTGGGTTGTTCTTCCCTAGGTGCATAACCTTGCACTTGTCCACATTAAATTTCATCTGCCATTTTGATGCCCAGTCTTCCAATTAATCAAGATCCTCTTGCAATTTTCCACAATCCTCTTGGGTTTTAACAACCTTAAATAGTTTTGTGTCATCTGCAAATTTGATAACCTCACTCGTTATTCCACTTTCCAGGTCATGTATGAATATGTCAAAAAGCAGCGGACCCAGCACAGATCCCTGGGGTACACCACTATTCACCTTTTTCCATTGGGAAAATTGGCCATTTAGCCCTACCCTCTGCTTTCTATCTTTTAACCAGTTCCTGATCCACAATAGTACACTGCCTCCTATCCCATGACTCTTTAGTTTTGCCAGAAGTCTCTCATGAGGGACCTTGTCAAAGGCTTTCTGAAAGTCCAGATACACAATATCAACCGACCAGGGCCAGATTTACCTTGAGTGAGGCCCTACGCCAACAAAAATTGTGGGCCCCCAGAAAAAATAAAAACGAGATCAACTTACCAAAACAGAAATGGCAATAGATGTATAGAATTGCCTGACATAAAGAGGCAATAGGGACAAAATCAGCATCGGAATTAAAGAAATACATTAAAAAAGACATATTCCAGTTAATAAATTCAAAATAAAAAGTATTTTTCTACCTTCTGTTTGGGCATTTTTTCAGTTGCAATTGCTCCAGTCACTTTCTTCTGGTTTCTTCGTGTCTTCTGCTAGCTATCCATTTGTCCTTTCTTCTCTTTTAGATGTTTTCCATTCTCTCTATTTCTGCTTTAACATACTGATTGTTTCCCTTTTGCTCTTTCCCCCAATTCTTTCTTTATTCCTTTATCATCCATTTAAATTTCACCCTTCCATTTTCAAGCCCCTCTTACTCTCCCAATACCCGGCCCATCATAGACTTTTCTTCCACACAAAATATTTTTTCCCCTCTCCATTCTCATTCCCCATCCATTCTAGTCCTCCCCCAAAATCAGTTCCCTTATAGTTCTAGACCCACCCAGCATCCACTCCCTTCTAGTCCCATTCTCCCATGCCCCACATCAGCCCATTTCCAGTCCTATTCTATTTATTTTATTTATTTATTTATTTACATTCTCTTATATACCGTGCTATTCTGCATCAGTGCGGTTTACAATGAACAAACTGAAATTACATTGAACAGGGCATTATAACTTGGAGATAACTTTTTTACAGGGAACATTGGCATTGCCTTTAACCTTTCCCAGCAATCGCGGCTTTACAGATACAGCCGCCAGCGTGAAGGAAAAGGCTCTTCATGCTGGCGGCTGTACAGAGGGAGCCGGGGCCTCGCGCAAGCTTACCCTGCTCCCTCTGAAGCCCTGCGGTGTGTGGGCCGGCCCCGGGTGGGCCCTTGCCGGCTGTGGGCCCTACGCCATGGCGTACATGGCGTATAGGTAAATCCGGCCCTGCAACCGACTCACCTTTGTCCACCTGATTATTCACTCCTTCAAAAAAAACATAACAGATTAGTAAGACAAGATCTTCCTTGTCTAAAGCCATGTTGGCTGTCTCCCATTAGGTCATGACTATCTACATGCTGAGTAATTTTATTCTTTATGATGGTTTCTACCATTTTTCCTGGTACTGATGTCAGGCTCACCGGTCTGTAGTTTCCCGGATCACCCCTGGAACCCTTTTTAAAAATTGGTGTTACATTGGCGATCCTCCAGTCTTCAGGTATTAGATATGATTTTAATGATAGTTCACAGATTACTAATAGCAGGTCTGCAATCTCGTATTTCAGTTCTTTCAACACCCTTGAATGTATACCATCCGGGCCAGGTGATTTGCTACTCTTCAGCTTATCTAATAGTTGTAATACTATCGTGTTTGTTTTTTTAGGCACAGGAATGTACTATTTTTAAATATGAAATATAAATTCATGAACAGAGTGGAACGGGTAAACGTAGATCAATTGTTTACGTTATCAGAATATAGAAAGACCAGGGGACATGCAATGAAGCTACAGGGTAAACTATTTAAGACTAATAAAAGAAAATATTTTTTCACTCAACGTGTAATCAAACTCTGGAATTTGTTACCGGAGGATGTAGTAAAGGCTGTTAGTGTAGCTGGGTTTAAAAAAGATTTGGACAACTTCCTGGAGGAAAGGTCCGTAAACCATTATTAAGAAGGGACCCAGGATATCAATGCTTGACCCAATACAAGCATTGTGGAACCTGTGTCTTTTGGGGAAACTGCTAGGTACGTATGACCTAGATTAGCCACTGTTGGAAGCAAGATACTGGGCTTGATGGACCTTGGTCTGACCCAGTATGGCATATCTTATGTTCTTAAGATGCATATTTACCCTGATCTCTAAGACAACGCAGAGGAGGAGGACATTCTTCTTGGCCATGGTATCTAAGGTGAGGCCTCTGGGTACTACATTTCTTCATAAGATCCCATGCAAAGGTTCAGTGAAATACAAAAACATTGATTAAATCCTTTTTTATCCTTCTCAAATATTTTCTCAGAAATAAAGTGGTTTAAGATGTATAGGGGCCAATATTCAAAGCATTTTAGCCAGTTAGCAGATCTGTTAACCAGCTAAAATACACTGAGTCCAATATTCAGAGTCACTAACTGGTCAGTGCCACTGAAAATCCCCCACAGACTGTGTAAGAAATGTCTGGTAAAACTGGAGTGGTCTGTGGGTGGGTGGAAGATGCTGACCGTCACTATCCAGTTAGTGGTGACATTTAGCTGCTAATTGGAAGTTAGGGCTTCATAATAGCTGTCCTAGTTTTAACTGGCTTTTTGCTATCTGGTAAGCAGCTGGATAGTGACTGGGAACTTGGATATTCAGCGTCGGACACCGGATAAGTTCCAGTGCTGAATATGCAGGTATAACTAGCCTAGGTACCTCATCGTATATCAGCCCCACAGTTCTTTAGCAATGGTACCTGGGGTGCCTCTCAACCTTTGTGGTAACTGTTAGGAGCATTTCCAGAACTTGAGGGAAGGTAGTAGTCATGCTACTAGCATGGCACAGCGGCAAGGTTGGGCCAACCATTAGGAAAACATGGTTCCTTGCCAAGGGCTTTAATCCTGGGAGGTGGCAATGAACAGGGCATTCAAAGCTAGACAATAGAATTTAACAGCCACAGGTCTAAAGCTTATGGTTTGCCTAGGGAACCAGCTCTGGGGTCAGCCCTGAACAGTGGTCTGTTCCGAATATTACCAAGGATGCAGAAGGTAGTAACTCCAACCTTGAGTTATAGTTCCACATTATCTGCCATAGTTAATGTACATTAACCCCACCCACATTAAATTGCGAGGCGTACTCTCAGCCCCTTAATATGAGTTTTCATGTTCGTGTTTAATGTGGCAGTTAACATGCATTAAATGGTTTTGATCCCTATGTTAATAGCAGTTAGTGTGTGTTAACACTTGGGTTAATTACCTAACACAGTGTAATAAACAGGAACATTTCAGACGAATCTATTAACAACTGCTGCATTTTTTCACCTTGTCAAAGCTAGCTGTTTATTTTAAACTGTTTCTCTACCATCATATGCTGTACAATCAGAAAAACATAAATCATTGTATAATAATCTAAAAAAAAAATCCAACCCCATACCCCAGTACAGAATTGAATCATTTTGTTTTGTTGAACAGGAAATTTCAGTAAAAAAAAAACCCCACACAATACAAAAAAAAGCAATAGGTACCTACTCTTAATAATGTATAAACTATCATTAAAATTGTCTATAGTACATGAAGATTAGAAAGTGGCCAATGTAACATCAATTTTTTAAAGGGTTTCAGGGTAATCCAGGAAACTACAGAAAGATGAAACCAATGTCTGTGATGGGCAAAATGAGAAACCAATCTGCTACGGTTTTGAAGGAGTGAACAAACGAGTAGATAAAGGACAGCTGGTTGATATAGCATATCTGGGTTTTCAAAACGCACTTCACAAGGTCCCTCATGAGAGACTCTTGAGGAAAATAAAAAGTAGGAAAGAGAACATTCAGAACATGACAAAAGGGTTTGTTTCCCTTTCCTCCTCTTGCAAATTCATACATGTCTGTGGGGGCGGGGTCAGAAATCTAAAAGAGATAACAAAGTGTGTCTTGTTATGGTACAGGGGCTGTATGAGGCATCTTTAGAACTGATGTTGACAATATACTTGTGTCTATCTTCAGACAGCAAGTGTGTGGTGCAGGGGGGAGGTGCCTGTGTATATGTGAGTGTACGTGTAGTGCGGGGCTGGGATGCGAGTGTATGTGTCTTTGTGTGTGTGATCAGGGGTTGGAATGTCTGTGTGTATGTGCATTCTGTGGTGCAGTGGTGGTGTGTGTGTGTGTGTGTGTGAGAGCCCGTGTGGTGTGGTGGTGGGGGTCCCATTGTATTTGCATGTGCATGTGGGGAGGGAGTGGGGTGCCTCTGTGTGCATGTGCCTCTGTGGTGTGGGGGTAGGGTATAGTGCCTGTGTGTGGGGGGGGGAGGATATGGTGCCTTTGTTTATGTGTGTGTGGTGTGAGGATGTGGTGCGGTGAGGCGTGTGTGTGTGTAAAGTGCCTCTGTGTGTATGTCTTTTTGTGGTGCGGGGCTGGGGTATCTTCTTGGGGGAGGGGTGTTTCGCCTTTTTTTGCATATACACCCTGTGATCTTTTGTCTTCATGGATTTCTCTCTTCAGCCTCCAACTCCTGCACTTTCCACCGTCCAGCCCCTCTCTGTTCCCTTTCCCAAACTCACAACCTCTCCTATGGTCTCTCAGTCCCTGCCCTCAATCCCCCCACCTCGCCTTCTTCATTTCCCAAGTGCACAGACCCTTTGAACTTCTCCTGCCTTCTCTGCATCTTCCTCGCCCACGTCTAACCTGTCTTGCTCTCCTCTTCCTGGAGCTATCTTCACAGTGATTACAATCTTGCTCTCCTGCCCAACCATTAGGCAAGACTAGTTGGTCACCTAGAGCAGCAATGTCGGGGAGCAGCAAACAGCAGCAAACAGCAGCAGCAAAGTAAAACAATAGATTCTGACAGCCATGCAAAGAGCCATCAGTATTTTCTTTTACCTCAGGAAAAGCATGCATACAAAGCAAAGTTTCACATTTAAAAGTATGAAGGCCAATTTTATATTTTTACAGGATGTTTTAGGAAGAATGGTGCTTGGATGATCATGGCTGTTGAGTTTAATTATGAAAATCTGGAGGGTGAAGCATAAATACTGTGGTACCGCAGAGCCTATTCATGGAGAAAAAAGGGTTTTAAATCCTGAAAAAAGATTTTATCATCAGCTGCAATATTATGAGGAGCCCAATAGAGGGAGCAGGAGTGACCTTCCAAGGCCCAGAGAACTGCACCTCAGAGCTGATGAGGTAATGCAACCTAACAGCCAATGGAGAAAAGGGGGAGTTCCCCTGAAGAAAGGCTGGGAACTTGAAAAGTAGGAGCTAGGACAAGTGAGAAGGAGAGACCAGGGAGCGAGACCAAGGAGAGGCATACCAAGGAAGGCCTACCAAAAGGAGGCATACCAAGAAGAGGCTTATCCAGGAAAAGCAGACCACGGAGAGTCACACCACAGAGAGCTTCTGGAAAGGAACCAAGAAGGAGAGCACCATAAGGAGTGTCCAGAGCACCAGAGAGGAAGGAGTTCCTGGCAGGAGGGCATAGTGAATCCGAGGCCACAGAGTTCCAGGAGTCCTTGGTTGAGAGGTACTGGAAAGAAAGGCACAAGGGGAGGAATAAACCCCAGAGTTTGGTGTGAAGAACCGGCAGCAGTAAATGCAAGACACAGTGAGCATTATCTGAGCAAGGATGAAGTCTTTGCTGCAAATGGTAATATTCCTTATTCAAATGGAAAAAGGTGTGAATGTGAGAGAGTGGTGACTCTGCATGAAGGCCAGCTGGAGTGTGAAAAGCCTACTGCTCAAGACAGGCTGAACTACAGCAGGACCAGGCCGTGGGACTCAACTAAACAAGGTTTCTTTCAGTTGGTTGAAGTAGTCTCCCATAACTTGAACCATTGTGCTTAAAGGGAAATAAAGCCTTATTTTCCCTACATTCTGGCTAGTGTGTTCTCTTGAACTTTGGCCCCCGGTAGGTCCTGGGAACATTACCAAGACCTCTTACAGAAGGACCAAATTCAAAATATATAAAAAACTCTCATGTCCATCTGACCTGCCCATACCAACCTTGGCCTCTGGGGCGGCAGCATGACATGAAAATGGCATAGTTGTTGGATGTTTTGTGGAGCCTACGTCCAGCCTACAGAGAAGAAGCTTGAGCTATAGGTCTCAAGAAGAAGAAACGGAAAAAAAACCCACTTGGATTACAAAAAAAAAACCAAAAAAAAACCCGGAGTGGAGCAGTCAAATCCGGAGCGGATTGGAAGAAAATCCTGGAAAAGAGAAATCCGGTATCCAACTGTCGGCGGAGAATCGCGGAACGACAGCGACGTATACTGTTCCAGAGCTGATTCTACACTGTCATCAGGTAAAACGTAGATATACCTTAAATGTTTAGGATACCGAGGAGAGTATAGAGAAAAAAAAAAAAAAAAAGAAGGGTTTAGGAAAGGAAATTTTCTTTGTGAAAGAGCCACACTTGGTTGTGTTTTGTTGTTTTGTTTCCTTACTACAGATTACCATGGATCCCAAAGAAGTATGTGCGTGGATGGCTAATCAATTTGACAAGCAGGCGGAACTAGCGCTGCAGAACCAAGCGCAAGCGCTGAAAGCCATGCAAGAACAGCAGTCACCTCTTCTGAACACATTGGACAAATGGTTAACCCAGCAGAAGGAAGAAAGAAATGGCAAAGAAGGAAGCGGAACTATTGCGAGCCTCTGAACTCCATAACACAGAGTTGGGACAGTGGTCATGTAGTGACCTGACAATGGGAAAGTTAAGCCCCAGTGATAATCTGGATGATTTTCTGGATTCATTTAGCAGAATAGCAAAGTCAGCTCGGTGGCCGACTGAACAGTGGGCAGTCAGACTAGCTGCATCCCTGACGGGAGAGGCTCTAGCCGCCTACCGGTCGATGCCTCCAGCTTTAGCAGACAATTATGATGAGGTAGTAATGGCAATTAAAGATCGCCTAGGTCTCACACCATTTGCTTATAGGAAATTGTTTAGAGCCACTATGCTTAACCCAAATGAAACTCCGAAAGCCTTGGGACATAGAGTAAAGAGCTTGGCGTACAAATGGTTACAGCCTGAGAGAAAGAATATTGAAACTCTCATGGACGCCATAATCTTAGAACAGTTTCTAAATGCAGTACCGAGTAGAGTGCAAAATTTTATAATTCTTCAGAATTGCTGCACTACTACCGAGGCCGTAAGCCTAACAGAGAGATATCTTGAGGCAGAAAAAGTGTCCCAGCCAAAGCTAGTGGTTCCTAAAATGCACTTAGGGATGGAAGCTAGGAGGGTAGATGGTTCCTCCCGACCAATGTATAGCCCTAGGAGTAATTATGACCCTAAGGATGCGGAAACTGTAAGACGATGTTTTTCATGTGGTAAGAAGGGCCATATAAAAAAGGAATGTTATTCACGTATTGCATTAGTGGGAGAAGTCCCAAAGACAACAAAAGAAGGTTTTGTGTTGAGAGTAAAAATACACGGAGTTCATGCTAAGGCACTTCTAGATTCAGGAGCGGACCAATCCATGATGTCCAAACAGCTGTGGTCTATGTTCCAAGACCAAGGATGGTCCGTCCCTGAATGTCCAGAAGCGCAGGTCAAAATTAAATGTGTTCATGGATCAGCTACAAGCTACCCCGTGTACAAGCTGTGGGTTAAGGCGTGGGGAATGAGAAAGCAAATGTTGGTAGCCGTGGTCCCAAGATTACCGCAAGAGCTGGTATTGGGTCGCGACTGGCCGCAATTTATAAAGACTCTGAGAGAGGGTTTATCTCCTCAGACAGTCCTGAATTCCACCTGCAGTAGGCATGAGCACACGGGTAGGCCTGAGCCTACTGATCGCCTTAGCACCCAGCGAAGCAGCCTAGCGGCAACCACTAACTCCATGGTCCCTAGTCCGCTCTGGGGAAAGCCAAAGAGAGGCCTGATAAAGGAAACACCGGAGGCGCCTAAGAAATTCGTGTTGAAGTTCTGTAAAACTTCGGAAAAGGCCCGTAGTCCCCAAAGAGCATCAACACAAGCAGCAGGCTATGATCTCCATAGTGTGGAAGACCAGGTCATCCCGAAGCAGGGGCGGAAGCTAATTAGCACTGGAATACAAGTGGAAATCCCTCCAGGGTGTTATGGAAGGATAGCACCCCGGTCAGGATTGGCTGCCAAACACAGCTTGGATGTAGCCACAGGGGTCATCGACCCTGATTATAGTAAAAGTTCTCCTGTGCAATTTTTCTAAAGAAGATTTCGAGGTTCAGGTTGGGGACAGAATAGCGCAATTGATTTGCGAGCGAGTCGGGTTCCCCAGCTTGGAAGAGGTCACCATGCTCACTCCCACTAGCCGAGGTGCAGATGGTTTTGGCTCTACGGGGAAGGCAGAGCTAGAAGGACTCATGGCCATAGGGAGTGATTTTCCAGAAGAAGACCTGGGCCCCCATGTGGAAGACCACAAGGAGGACTCCGTGCCGAAAATCAGGGAGGAACTCTCATTGAGCCAACAGCACGACTTAACCCAATTGTTGGGAGCTTACAAGGATGTTTTAACCTCGATACCGGGAGAAACGTCACTGGTGGCTCACGAAATACTCACACCCCCCAGGCAAAATCATCCGGCAACGGCCCTACCGTCTGCCGGAGGCAAAAAGGCAGGAAATTATTAAACAAGTGGATGAAATGTTGAAAATGAATGTCATCGAGGAGTCGCATAGCCCCTGGTGTAGCCCGGTCGTTCTGGTACCTAAGCCAGATGGCTCGATGCATTTTTGTATCGACTTTCGCCAATTAAACGCTGTGTCTACGTTCGATGCCTATCCCATGCCTCGTATAGAGGAGCTACTAGACCGGCTTGGACAAGCGAAGTTTTTGACAACATTGGACATGACAAAAGGGTATTGGCAGGTCCCTTTAACACGGGATGCCAGACCAAAAACTGCCTTCAGTACGCCCTTGGGGCTATATCAATTCCGCAGAATGCCATTCGGTCTGCACGGGGCAGCCGCCACCTGTCAACGTTTGATGGATATCATCCTGAGGCCATACCAAACGTTCGCAACCGCTTATATGTACGATGTAGTGATCCACAGCGCCACCTGGGCGGATCATCTCCACCACATACGTACCATATTAGAAGCAATGAGAAGAGCGGGCCTCACTTTAAATCCAAAAAAGTGTACTTTTGCGGCAAAAGAGGTCAAATATCTGGGTCACCTCGTGGGCCGGGGAACAGTGCGACCTCTACGAGATAAAGTAGAAAGTGTGAGACAATTTCCCGCTCCCCAGAATAAAAAACAAGTACGAAGCTTCCTGGGCCTCATCGGGTATTACCGACGTTTTATACCCCATTTTGCGGAGGAAAGCAGTCTCTTCACGGGGATGCTGCTGAAAAAATCCACGAACCTGCTACAATGGTCGCCGGAAGCGGAGACAACGTTCCAACGCCTGAAGGAAAGGTTGTGTAGGGCCCCCATACTACGAGGAGTAGACTTCCAGCAACCCTTCCTATTGCAAACTGATGCCTCCGAGACAGGCTTGGGTGCTGTTCTGTCTCAAATACAAGAGGGAGCAGAACACCCCATTATGTTCCTTAGCCGGAAACTTTCGGTGGCGGAGCAAAAATATGCCACTATAGAGCGAGAATGTCTCGCCATTAAATGGGCCATTGAGGCGTTACGGTTTTATCTCACAGGAAGGAAATTCGTTCTCATAACGGATCACGCCCCATTAAAATGGTTACATACCATGAAAAATGACAATAACCGATTAACCAGATGGTATATGGCTCTGCAACCCTACGATTTTCGGGTGGAACATCGAGCGGGCAACCTACATTTCAACGCCGACGCCAAGTCACGAATTCCGTGCTGTGTGAAGGGGGCTTCACCAGCCCGTCATATTTTAAGAGGGGGGATATGTGGTACCGCAGAGCCTATTCATGGAGAAAAAAGGGTTTTAAATCCTGAAAAAAGATTTTATCATCAGCTGCAATATTATGAGGAGCCCAATAGAGGGAGCAGGAGTGACCTTCCAAGGCCCAGAGAACTGCACCTCAGAGCTGATGAGGTAATGCAACCTAACAGCCAATGGAGAAAAAGGGGGAGTTCCCCTGAAGAAAGGCTGGGAACTTGAAAAGGAGGAGCTAGGACAAGTTAGAAGGAGAGACCAGGGAGAGAGAGACCAAGGAGAGGCATACCAAGGAAGGCCTACCAAAAGGAGGCATACCAAGAAGAGGCTTATCCAGGAAAAGCAGACCACGGAGAGTCACACCACAGAGAGCTTCTGGAAAGGAACCAAGAAGGAGAGCACCATAAGGAGTGTCCAGAGCACCAGAGAGGAAGGAGTTCCTGGCAGGAGGGCATAGTGAATCCGAGGCCACAGAGTTCCAGGAGTCCTTGGTTGAGAGGTACTGGAAAGAAAGGCACAAGGGGAGGAATAAACCCCAGAGTTTGGTGTGAAGAACCGGCAGCAGTAAATGCAAGACACAGTGAGCATTATCTGAGCAAGGATGAAGTCTTTGCTGCAAATGGTAATATTCCTTATTCAAATGGAAAAAGGTGTGAATGTGAGAGAGTGGTGACTCTGCATGAAGGCCAGCTGGAGTGTGAAAAGCCTACTGCTCAAGACAGGCTGAACTACAGCAGGACCAGGCCGTGGGACTCAACTAAACAAGGTTTCTTTCAGTTGGTTGAAGTAGTCTCCCATAACTTGAACCATTGTGCTTAAAGGGAAATAAAGCCTTATTTTCCCTACATTCTGGCTAGTGTGTTCTCTTGAACTTTGGCCCCCGGTAGGTCCTGGGAACATTACCAAGACCTCTTACAGAAGGACCAAATTCAAAATATATAAAAAACTCTCATGTCCATCTGACCTGCCCATACCAACCTTGGCCTCTGGGGCGGCAGCATGACATGAAAATGGCATAGTTGTTGGATGTTTTGTGGAGCCTACGTCCAGCCTACAGAGAAGAAGCTTGAGCTATAGGTCTCAAGAAGAAGAAACGGAAAAAAACCCACTTGGATTACAAAAAAAAAACCAAAAAAAAACCCGGAGTGGAGCAGTCAAATCCGGAGCGGATTGGAAGAAAATCCTGGAAAAGAGAAATCCGGTATCCAACTGTCGGCGGAGAATCGCGGAACGACAGCGACGTATACTGTTCCAGAGCTGATTCTACACTGTCATCAGGTAAAACGTAGATATACCTGAAAAGTGTAGGATACCGAGGAGAGTATAGAGAAAAAAAAAAAAAAAGAAGGGTTTAGGAAAGGAAATTTCTTTGTGAAAGAGCCACACTTGGTTGTGTTTTGTTGTTTTGTTTCCTTACTACAGATTACCATGGATCCCAAAGAAGTATGTGCGTGGATGGCTAATCAATTTGACAAGCAGGCGGAACTAGCGCTGCAGAACCAAGCGCAAGCGCTGAAAGCCATGCAAGAACAGCAGTCACCTCTTCTGAACACATTGGACAAATGGTTAACCCAGCAGAAGGAAGAAATGGCAAAGAAGGAAGCGGAACTATTGCGAGCCTCTGAACTCCATAACACAGAGTTGGGACAGTGGTCATGTAGTGACCTGACAATGGGAAAGTTAAGCCCCAGTGATAATCTGGATGATTTTCTGGATTCATTTAGCAGAATAGCAAAGTCAGCTCGGTGGCCGACTGAACAGTGGGCAGTCAGACTAGCTGCATCCCTGACGGGAGAGGCTCTAGCCGCCTACCGGTCGATGCCTCCAGCTTTAGCAGACAATTATGATGAGGTAGTAATGGCAATTAAAGATCGCCTAGGTCTCACCCCATTTGCTTATAGGAAATTGTTTAGAGCCACTATGCTTAACCCAAATGAAACTCCGAAAGCCTTGGGACATAGAGTAAAGAGCTTGGCGTACAAATGGTTACAGCCTGAGAGAAAGAATATTGAAACTCTCATGGACGCCATAATCTTAGAACAGTTTCTAAATGCAGTACCGAGTAGAGTGCAAAATTTTATAATTCTTCAGAATTGCTGCACTACTACCGAGGCCGTAAGCCTAACAGAGAGATATCTTGAGGCAGAAAAAGTGTCCCAGCCAAAGCTAGCGGTTCCTAAAATGCACTTAGGGATGGAAGCTAGGAGGGTAGATGGTTCCTCCTCCCGACCAATGTATAGCCCTAGGAGTAATTATGACCCTAAGGATGCGGAAACTGTAAGACGATGTTTTTCATGTGGTAAGAAGGGCCATATAAAAAAGGAATGTTATTCACGTATTGCATTAGTGGGAGAAGTCCCAAAGACAACAAAAGAAGGTTTTGTGTTGAGAGTAAAAATACACGGAGTTCATGCTAAGGCACTTCTAGATTCAGGAGCGGACCAATCCATGATGTCCAAACAGCTGTGGTCTATGATCCAAGACCAAGGATGGTCCGTCCCTGAATGTCCAGAAGCGCAGGTCAAAATTAAATGTGTTCATGGATCAGCTACAAGCTACCCGTGTACAAGCTGTGGGTTAAGGCGTGGGGAATGAGAAAGCAAATGTTGGTAGCCGTGGTCCCAAGATTACCGCAAGAGCTGGTATTGGGTCGCGACTGGCCGCAATTTAAAAAGACTCTGAGAGAGGGTTTATCTCCTCAGACAGTCCTGAATTCCACCTGCAGTAGGCATGAGCACACGGGTAGGCCTGAGCCTACTGATCGCCTTAGCACCCAGCGAAGCAGCCTAGCGGCAACCACTAACTCCATGGTCCCTAGTCCGCTCTGGGGAAAGCCAAAGAGAGGCCTGATAAAGGAAACACCGGAGGCGCCTAAGAAATTCGTGTTGAAGTTATGTAAAAACTTCGGAAAAGGCCCGTAGTCCCCAAAGAGCATCAACACAAGCAGCAGGCTATGATCTCCATAGTGTGGAAGACCAGGTCATCCCGAAGCAGGGGCGGAAGCTAATTAGCACTGGAATACAAGTGGAAATCCCTCCAGGGTGTTATGGAAGGATAGCACCCCGGTCAGGATTGGCTGCCAAACACAGCTTGGATGTAGCCGCAGGGGTCATCGACCCTGATTATAGTAAAAGTTCTCCTGTGCAATTTTTCTAAAGAAGATTTCGAGGTTCAGGTTGGGGACAGAATAGCGCAATTGATTTGCGAGCGAGTCGGGTTCCCCAGCTTGGAAGAGGTCACCATGCTCACTCCCACTAGCCGAGGTGCAGATGGTTTTGGCTCTACGGGGAAGGCAGAGCTAGAAGGACTCATGGCCATAGGGAGTGATTTTCCAGAAGAAGACCTGGGCCCCCATGTGGAAGACCACAAGGAGGACTCCGTGCCGAAAATCGGGGAGGAACTCTCATTGAGCCAACAGCACGACTTAACCCAATTGTTGGGAGCTTACAAGGATGTTTTAACCTCGATACCGGGAGAAACGTCACTGGTGGCTCACGAAATACTCACACCCCCAGGCAAAATCATCCGGCAACGGCCCTACCTACCGTCTGCCGGAGGCAAAAAGGCAGGAAATTATTAAACAAGTGGATGAAATGTTGAAAATGAATGTCATCGAGGAGTCGCATAGCCCCTGGTGTAGCCCGGTCGTTCTGGTACCTAAGCCAGATGGCTCGATGCGTTTTTGTATCGACTTTCGCCAATTAAACGCTGTGTCTACGTTCGATGCCTATCCCATGCCTCGTACAGAGGAGCTACTAGACCGGCTTGGACAAGCGAAGTTTTTGACAACATTGGACATGACAAAAGGGTATTGGCAGGTCCCTTTAACATGGGATGCCAGACCAAAAACTGCCTTCAGTACGCCCTTGGGGCTATATCAATTCCGCAGAATGCCATTCGGTCTGCACGGGGCAGCCGCCACCTGTCAACGTTTGATGGATATCATCCTGAGGCCATACCAAACGTTCGCAACCGCTTATATGGACGATGTAGTGATCCACAGCGCCACCTGGGCGGATCATCTCCACCACATACGTACCATATTAGAAGCAATGAGAAGAGCGGGCCTCACTTTAAATCCAAAAAAGTGTACTTTTGCGGCAAAAGAGGTCAAATATCTGGGTCACCTCGTGGGCCGGGGAACAGTGCGACCTCTACGAGATAAAGTAGAAAGTGTGAGACAATTTCCCGCTCCCCAGAATAAAAAACAATTACGAAGCTTCCTGGGCCTCATCGGGTATTACCGACGTTTTATACCCCATTTTGCGGAGGAAAGCAGTCTCTTCACGGGGATGCTGCGGAAAAAACGCCCCGAACCTGCTACAATGGTCGCCGGAAGCGGAGACAACGTTCCAACGCCTGAAGGAAAGGTTGTGTAGGGCCCCCATACTACGAGGAGTAGACTTCCAGCAACCCTTCCTATTGCAAACGGATGCCTCCGAGACAGGCTTGGGTGCTGTTCTGTCTCAAATACAAGAGGGAGCAGAACACCCCATTATGTTCCTTAGCCGGAAACTTTCGATGGCGGAGCAAAAATATGCCACTATAGAGCGAGAATGTCTCGCCATTAAATGGGCCATTGAGGCGTTACGGTTTTATCTCACAGGAAGGAAATTCGTTCTCATAACGGATCACGCCCCATTAAAATGGTTACATACCATGAAAAATGACAATAACCGATTAACCAGATGGTATATGGCTCTGCAACCCTACGATTTTCGGGTGGAACATCGAGCGGGCAACCTACATTTCAACGCCGACGCCAAGTCACGAATTCCGTGCTGTGTGAAGGGGGCTTCACCAGCCCGTCATATTTTAAGAGGGGGGATATGTGGTACCGCAGAGCCTATTCATGGAGAAAAAAGGGTTTTAAATCCTGAAAAAAGATTTTATCATCAGCTGCAATATTATGAGGAGCCCAATAGAGGGAGCAGGAGTGACCTTCCAAGGCCCAGAGAACTGCACCTCAGAGCTGATGAGGTAATGCAACCTAACAGCCAATGGAGAAAAGGGGGAGTTCCCCTGAAGAAAGGCTGGGAACTTGAAAAGGAGGAGCTAGGACAAGTTAGAAGGAGAGACCAGGGAGAGAGAGACCAAGGAGAGGCATACCAAGGAAGGCCTACCAAAAGGAGGCATACCAAGAAGAGGCTTATCCAGGAAAAGCAGACCACGGAGAGAGTCACACCACAGAGAGCTTCTGGAAAGGAACCAAGAAGGAGAGCACCATAAGGAGTGTCCAGAGCACCAGAGAGGAAGGAGTTCCTGGCAGGAGGGCATAGTGAATCCGAGGCCACAGAGTTCCAGGAGTCCTTGGTTGAGAGGTACTGGAAAGAAAGGCACAAGGGGAGGAATAAACCCCAGAGTTTGGTGTGAAGAACCGGCAGCAGTAAATGCAAGACACAGTGAGCATTATCTGAGCAAGGATGAAGTCTTTGCTGCAAATGGTAATATTCCTTATTCAAATGGAAAAAGGTGTGAATGTGAGAGAGTGGTGACTCTGCATGAAGGCCAGCTGGAGTGTGAAAAGCCTACTGCTCAAGACAGGCTGAACTACAGCAGGACCAGGCCGTGGGACTCAACTAAACAAGGTTTCTTTCAGTTGGTTGAAGTAGTCTCCCATAACTTGAACCATTGTGCTTAAAGGGAAATAAAGCCTTATTTTCCCTACATTCTGGCTAGTGTGTTCTCTTGAACTTTGGCCCCCGGTAGGTCCTGGGAACATTACCAAGACCTCTTACAGAAGGACCAAATTCAAAATATAAAAAACTCTCATGTCCATCTGACCTGCCCATACCAACCTTGGCCTCTGGGGCGGCAGCATGACATGAAAATGGCATAGTTGTTGGATGTTTTGTGGAGCCTACGTCCAGCCTACAGAGAAGAAGCTTGAGCTATAGGTCTCAAGAAGAAGAAACGGAAAAAAACCCACTTGGATTGCAAAAAAAACAACAAAAAACCCGGAGTGGAGCAGTCAAATCCGGAGCGGATTGGAAGAAAATCCTGGAAAAGAGAAATCCGGTATCCAACTGTCGGCGGAGAATCGCGGAACGACAGCGACGTATACTGTTCCAGAGCTGATTCTACACTGTCATCAGGTAAAACGTAGATATACCTGAAAAGTGTAGGATACCGAGGAGAGTATAGAGAAAAAAAAAAAAAAAGAAGGGTTTAGGAAAGGAAATTTTCTTTGTGAAAGAGCCACACTTGGTTGTGTTTTGTTGTTTTGTTTCCTTACTACAGATTACCATGGATCCCAAAGAAGTATGTGCGTGGATGGCTAATCAATTTGACAAGCAGGCGGAACTAGCGCTGCAGAACCAAGCGCAAGCGCTGAAAGCCATGCAAGAACAGCAGTCACCTCTTCTGAACACATTGGACAAATGGTTAACCCAGCAGAAGGAAGAAAGAAATGGCAAAGAAGGAAGCGGAACTATTGCGAGCCTCTGAACTCCATAACACAGAGTTGGGACAGTGGTCATGTAGTGACTTGACAATGGGAAAGTTAAGCCCCAGTGATAATCTGGATGATTTTCTGGATTCATTTAGCAGAATAGCAAAGTCAGCTCGGTGGCCGACTGAACAGTGGGCAGTCAGACTAGCTGCATCCCTGACGGGAGAGGCTCTAGCCGCCTACCGGTCGATGCCTCCAGCTTTAGCAGACAATTATGATGAGGTAGTAATGGCAATTAAAGATCGCCTAGGTCTCACCCCATTTGCTTATAGGAAATTGTTTAGAGCCACTATGCTTAACCCAAATGAAACTCCGAAAGCCTTGGGACATAGAGTAAAGAGCTTGGCGTACAAATGGTTACAGCCTGAGAGAAAGAATATTGAAACTCTCATGGACGCCATAATCTTAGAACAGTTTCTAAATGCAGTACCGAGTAGAGTGCAAAATTTTATAATTCTTCAGAATTGCTGCACTACTACCGAGGCCGTAAGCCTAACAGAGAGATATCTTGAGGCAGAAAAAGTGTCCCAGCCAAAGCTAGCGGTTCCTAAAATGCACTTAGGGATGGAAGCTAGGAGGGTAGATGGTTCCTCCCGACCAATGTATAGCCCTAGGAGTAATTATGACCCTAAGGATGCGGAAACTGTAAGACGATGTTTTTCATGTGGTAAGAAGGGCCATATAAAAAAGGAATGTTATTCACGTATTGCATTAGTGGGAGAAGTCCCAAAGACAACAAAAGAAGGTTTTGTGTTGAGAGTAAAAATACACGGAGTTCATGCTAAGGCACTTCTAGATTCAGGAGCGGACCAATCCATGATGTCCAAACAGCTGTGGTCTATGATCCAAGACCAAGGATGGTCCGTCCCTGAATGTCCAGAAGCGCAGGTCAAAATTAAATGTGTTCATGGATCAGCTACAAGCTACCCCGTGTACAAGCTGTGGGTTAAGGCGTGGGGAATGAGAAAGCAAATGTTGGTAGCCGTGGTCCCAAGATTACCGCAAGAGCTGGTATTGGGTCGCGACTGGCCGCAATTTAAAAAGACTCTGAGAGAGGGTTTATCTCCTCAGACAGTCCTGAATTCCACCTGCAGTAGGCATGAGCACACGGGTAGGCCTGAGCCTACTGATCGCCTTAGCACCCAGCGAAGCAGCCTAGCGGCAACCACTAACTCCATGGTCCCTAGTCCGCTCTGGGGAAAGCCAAAGAGAGGCCTGATAAAGGAAACACCGGAGGCGCCTAAGAAATTCGTGTTGAAGTTCTGTAAAACTTCGGAAAAGGCCCGTAGTCCCCAAAGAGCATCAACACAAGCAGCAGGCTATGATCTCCATAGTGTGGAAGACCAGGTCATCCCGAAGCAGGGGCGGAAGCTAATTAGCACTGGAATACAAGTGGAAATCCCTCCAGGGTGTTATGGAAGGATAGCACCCCGGTCAGGATTGGCTGCCAAACACAGCTTGGATGTAGCCGCAGGGGTCATCGACCCTGATTATAGTAAAAGTTCTCCTGTGCAATTTTTCTAAAGAAGATTTCGAGGTTCAGGTTGGGGACAGAATAGCGCAATTGATTTGCGAGCGAGTCGGGTTCCCCAGCTTGGAAGAGGTCACCATGCTCACTCCCACTAGCCGAGGTGCAGATGGTTTTGGCTCTACGGGGAAGGCAGAGCTAGAAGGACTCATGGCCATAGGGAGTGATTTTCCAGAAGAAGACCTGGGCCCCCATGTGGAAGACCACAAGGAGGACTCCGTGCCGAAAATCGGGGAGGAACTCTCATTGAGCCAACAGCACGACTTAACCCAATTGTTGGGAGCTTACAAGGATGTTTTAACCTCGATACCGGGAGAAACGTCACTGGTGGCTCACGAAATACTCACACCCCCAGGCAAAATCATCCGGCAACGGCCCTACCGTCTGCCGGAGGCAAAAAGGCAGGAAATTATTAAACAAGTGGATGAAATGTTGAAAATGAATGTCATCGAGGAGTCGCATAGCCCCTGGTGTAGCCCGGTCGTTCTGGTACCTAAGCCAGATGGCTCGATGCGTTTTTGTATCGACTTTCGCCAATTAAACGCTGTGTCTACGTTCGATGCCTATCCCATGCCTCGTACAGAGGAGCTACTAGACCGGCTTGGACAAGCGAAGTTTTTGACAACATTGGACATGACAAAAGGGTATTGGCAGGTCCCTTTAACATGGGATGCCAGACCAAAAACTGCCTTCAGTACGCCCTTGGGGCTATATCAATTCCGCAGAATGCCATTCGGTCTGCACGGGGCAGCCGCCACCTGTCAACGTTTGATGGATATCATCCTGAGGCCATACCAAACGTTCGCAACCGCTTATATGGACGATGTAGTGATCCACAGCGCCACCTGGGCGGATCATCTCCACCACATACGTACCATATTAGAAGCAATGAGAAGAGCGGGCCTCACTTTAAATCCAAAAAAGTGTACTTTTGCGGCAAAAGAGGTCAAATATCTGGGTCACCTCGTGGGCCGGGGAACAGTGCGACCTCTACGAGATAAAGTAGAAAGTGTGAGACAATTTCCCGCTCCCCAGAATAAAAAACAATTACGAAGCTTCCTGGGCCTCATCGGGTATTACCGACGTTTTATACCCCATTTTGCGGAGGAAAGCAGTCTCTTCACGGGGATGCTGCGGAAAAACGCCCCGAACCTGCTACAATGGTCGCCGGAAGCGGAGACAACGTTCCAACGCCTGAAGGAAAGGTTGTGTAGGGCCCCCATACTACGAGGAGTAGACTTCCAGCAACCCTTCCTATTGCAAACGGATGCCTCCGAGACAGGCTTGGGTGCTGTTCTGTCTCAAATACAAGAGGGAGCAGAACACCCCATTATGTTCCTTAGCCGGAAACTTTCGATGGCGGAGCAAAAATATGCCACTATAGAGCGAGAATGTCTCGCCATTAAATGGGCCATTGAGGCGTTACGGTTTTATCTCACAGGAAGGAAATTCGTTCTCATAACGGATCACGCCCCATTAAAATGGTTACATACCATGAAAAATGACAATAACCGATTAACCAGATGGTATATGGCTCTGCAACCCTACGATTTTCGGGTGGAACATCGAGCGGGCAACCTACATTTCAACGCCGACGCCAAGTCACGAATTCCGTGCTGTGTGAAGGGGGCTTCACCAGCCCGTCATATTTTAAGAGGGGGGATATGTGGTACCGCAGAGCCTATTCATGGAGAAAAAAGGGTTTTAAATCCTGAAAAAAGATTTTATCATCAGCTGCAATATTATGAGGAGCCCAATAGAGGGAGCAGGAGTGACCTTCCAAGGCCCAGAGAACTGCACCTCAGAGCTGATGAGGTAATGCAACCTAACAGCCAATGGAGAAAAGGGGGAGTTCCCCTGAAGAAAGGCTGGGAACTTGAAAAGGAGGAGCTAGGACAAGTTAGAAGGAGAGACCAGGGAGAGAGAGACCAAGGAGAGGCATACCAAGGAAGGCCTACCAAAAGGAGGCATACCAAGAAGAGGCTTATCCAGGAAAAGCAGACCACGGAGAGTCACACCACAGAGAGCTTCTGGAAAGGAACCAAGAAGGAGAGCACCATAAGGAGTGTCCAGAGCACCAGAGAGGAAGGAGTTCCTGGCAGGAGGGCATAGTGAATCCGAGGCCACAGAGTTCCAGGAGTCCTTGGTTGAGAGGTACTGGAAAGAAAGGCACAAGGGGAGGAATAAACCCCAGAGTTTGGTGTGAAGAACCGGCAGCAGTAAATGCAAGACACAGTGAGCATTATCTGAGCAAGGATGAAGTCTTTGCTGCAAATGGTAATATTCCTTATTCAAATGGAAAAAGGTGTGAATGTGAGAGAGTGGTGACTCTGCATGAAGGCCAGCTGGAGTGTGAAAAGCCTACTGCTCAAGACAGGCTGAACTACAGCAGGACCAGGCCGTGGGACTCAACTAAACAAGGTTTCTTTCAGTTGGTTGAAGTAGTCTCCCATAACTTGAACCATTGTGCTTAAAGGGAAATAAAGCCTTATTTTCCCTACATTCTGGCTAGTGTGTTCTCTTGAACTTTGGCCCCCGGTAGGTCCTGGGAACATTACCAAGACCTCTTACAGAAGGACCAAATTCAAAATATATAAAAAACTCTCATGTCCATCTGACCTGCCCATACCAACCTTGGCCTCTGGGGCGGTAGCATGACAATACATTGCACCAACCCTGATTCCGGCCCTCAATGAGAAAAGACTTAGAAGGTTTGGACTATTCAGCTTGGAGAAGAGATGGCTACGATAGAGGTCTATAAAATAATGAGCGGAGTAGAACAAATAAAATGTGAATTGTTGTTTACTCCTTCAAAAAATATAGGGTCCAATATTTGAAAGGCATTTATACGGTTTTCAGCCCAGTAAACCATGTAAATGCCTAAAATGGGACTATTCATCGGCACCTACACAATTAGTGCCATTTAATATCCCCGTCTATGTTCCCTATGCACCCTGATGCTATCCAGTTAGCATCAAGGTGTTCCATGGTGGAGTGGAGGCAGGGAATACTGATAACCGGGTAGTAGCGATATCTTCACTCAGTGCGTATTGAAGCTCTAGAGTTCTTTGCCAGAGGATGTAGTAAAAGCTGTTGGTATAGCTGGGTTTAAGAAAGGTTTGGATAAGTTCCTGGAGGAAATGTCCATAGACAAGCAAACTGGGCAACTTCTGGTAACCTCTGGGATAAGCAGCATGGAATCTGTCTACCTTTTGGGAAACCTGACAGGTACCTGTGACCTGGATTGGCTACTGTTGAAAAAAGGATACTGGGCTTGATGGACATTTGATCTTTCTCAGTATGGCAAATTTTATGTTCTTATGTACAAACTATCGTGAACAAATTTAAAATTTTATGAGAATTTTGTAACTTATAAGATAGTCAGTGAAAATCCTTTAAATCATTTTTTCTTAAATTGTACATCTCTATTGATGACTTCTGTTTTGTCCATTAGGTGTTGCATGATTGTTCTAAGATATGCCATACTGGGTCAGACCAAGGTCCATCAAGCCCAGTATCCTATTTCCAACAGTGGCCAATCTAGGTCACAAATACCTAGCAGTTTCCCCAAAGGACACAGGTTCCACAATGCGTGTATTCGGGCAAGCAGTGAATTTCCCGGCCTCCTTTAGTAATGGTTTATAGACCTTTCCTCCATGAACTTGTCAAATCTTTTTTAAACCCAGCTACACCAACAAATTCCAGAGTTTGATTATACGTCGAGTGAAAAATATTTTCTCTTATTAGTCTTAAATAGGTTACATTGTAGCTTCATTACATGCCCCTTAGTCTTTCTATATTTTCATGGTGTAAACAATCGATCTACGTTTACCCGTTCCACTGCATTCATTAATTTATAGACCTCTATCATACCTCCCCTCAGCCACCTCTTTTCCAGGTTGAAGAGTCCTAACCTTTTTAGCCTCTCTTCATAGGGGAATCCTTCCATCCCCTTTACCATTTTGGTGGCTCTTCTCTTTACCTTTTCTAATAACGCTATGTCCTTTTTAAGATATACCGACCCGAATTGCACACAATAATCAAGATGCGGTCGCACCATGGAACAATACAGAGGCATTATAACATCCTTTGTTTTATTCTCCATTCCTTTCCTTATCATACCTAGCATTCCATTTGCTTTCTTGGCTGCTGCTGCACACTGAGCAGAGGGTTTCGACAAGTTAGCCACAAAGATGCCTAAATCTTTTTCCTGGGTGGTGGTTCCTAATGTGGAACCCTGCATCATGCAACCATAGCTTGGGTTGTTCTTTCCTAGATGCATAACTTTGCACTTGTCCACATTAAAGTTCATCGGCCATATGGATTACCCGTCTTCCAATTTATCAAGATCCTCTGGCAATTTTTCACAATCCTCTTGGGTTTTAACAACTTTGAATAATTTTGTGTCATCTGCAAATTTGATTACCTCACTCGTAATTCCCATTTCCAGATCATTTACGAATATGTTAAAAAGCAGTGGACCCAGTACAGATCCCTGGAGTACTTCACTATTCACCTTTCTGACATTCCTTATAAGAATGTTTTTTTTCTCCGTCTCGTACATACCTTAGTTCTCTGGCTTAGCTAATTTCACCTTCTAGAACACTTTGAGAGTGTTACTTACAAATTCTTGCAAAGTACTGTCTTTCTTCTGCACATGAATAATCATTTATTATTTTAAAAACATGAATCTAACCTTGAGGTTATTAGCAACAGTTCTTGAACAAACGAACCAACCAAATTAAAGTAGGTTCCCTAAAGCATGACTTAAGTACTACAGCGAGCGTTAGCAGTAAATATGAGAGACTGAGATCAAACTCTATACACAATGGCTTAGGATGGAGGTTCATTACTGTCATGTTATGCACAAAGTTAACCCATTTCGAGACATTGCCCCCCAGGGTAGGACTGTAGGGATACTCCAGGAAGACTTGACTATGGAATAATTGTCTATATTGAAGACTGAACTCAGATAAGAAATGCCTCTTGAAAGCTAATTTTAGACATGCAAGTGGACTCGGATTAATAACACTTTCCTTCAAAATGTTTCACACAGCTGCTGTGTTACAATATAATTTAACATTACCTGAAATTGATGTCTCTATTTTAAATCTGTTTAATTTGATCTTTCCTAGAATACCATACAGCTTGTCAGCTTAAATTAAATTAAATTATCAAGTAACTGATCTTACTACATCATGCACACAGGTTCTCATGCTTAGTCTCAGGTGATCCCATGTTTCTGACAACTTGGGCTTAGCATATAAAATGTATCTGTGGTGTCCTGCAAATGCACTGATGGTAAAGCAGGCTGGCATAAGGATGTTTTACACTGGGTGCTTATTTCCCTAAACTCATTGCAAGTTTTTCTGGCAGCCTTTGTGCTGGTGTCTGCCTTTATCCATTGCAGACAGTTGTGCATCATCCTCACATTCGAGGAAACGCACAATAATATACAAAACAGATCTTGGCTACAACGTGCTTCCTATCAATACCCAGTATGAGGGGACGAGAGACTGTATTAATTCTATAAAACCAAAAGAAGGCACGCTCTGCCTTCGGAATATGCTTCCTTTGTCTATTTGCAATGAAGAGTCTTATTTGACATATCATAAAAAAGTGAAAGCTTGGTTGTTCAGTGGTGGAAGGAAGGTATACAAATGAATTGCTGTGTTTTTATTGTACGTATTTGCTTTGTGTGTGATTAATCCTATTGTAATTCTCTTGCATGTTAAAAGAAGGCGTGTATATCAAGTTAGGGAAAATAAATGAATAAATAAATATCAACCACCGTGACGTTCCTCAGCAGTCTGTGATACCGGATATTGTATAGGGATGTGAAGGGCCAAAACAAGTTTGGCTAGTCTTTCTTTAAAGCCAAGCTTGAGCGATTTGTGTGTGTTTTCCGTGTTTTAGTGTATGCTCATCTTAACTGCGTGCCTTCTATGCACACTGCAATTTATTTGCACGTTTTACATTTTTAGGCTCCCAAACAAATGTCCGATTGAGCCCAAATTAAATATCCCTAATTTTGTGTATATATATATATATATTTATTTTTTTTTCACTCACCACCCGCATGGCTGTTTTATCTAGTTTACATTTCAATATGGAATCAGGATTAATGTACAAATCTAGTCCCACAGGTACTCCTTGTGGTCTTAGGCAAGCCACTTAACCCTCCATAGCCCATGTTCCCTGTAAAATAGTTATCTCCAAGTTATAATGCCCTGTTCAATGTAATTTCAGTTTGTTCAATGTAAACCGCACTAATGCAGAATAGCGCGGTATATAAGAGAATATAAATAAATAAATAAATAAATAAATCAGATCGTGCAAAAGTGAGACTTCAGGTTACATATGTGAACATGTTTTTGGCTTTTTCATTGCATGGGTTACAGATCAGGAATAGCCTAATGGTTACAATGGGAACCAAGCGACCAGGGTTCAGTTCCCACTAGCACTCTTTGTGGCCTTGGGCAAGTCACTTAACTCTCCACTGCCTCCAAGTTATCAATGTCCCTGTTTAATGTAACTTACCAAGTTTAAGTTACAACGTAAACCATTTTGACTGAAATGATAAAGCGGTATAAAAACTGTTAAATAAATATTCAGCCACATGGAGCACGCATGATCTGAAATGTCAAACTAAGATGATTTGAAATGAATGTATTCAGCGGCGCTAGGTAGCTCCAATGAATATCCACTTGTAAGCTAAAATTATGTTTACTCTTTGTGTGGTCTTGTGGCAAAGTCAACCATTTTGAGCATGGGGGAGGTGAACAGCATAAGGAATTCACCTTAATCAAGGGGCCTCTGTTAGGTGTGCAGGGTCAAAAGGCCAGAGCCACACTTCAAAGGCAGAAAAAAACCAGCTGGAACAAGTTCCAGGAAATGCTTGACAGTGTAAGAAGGATAGATTGCAAGCACGAGGATAAAAACCCTCACTCTAATAATTGCACTGATTATCCTGACGTCAGAAGGCAGGGGGATTACAAACACCTGGGAGAGAAAGAGGTGGGGTTGGAACCCAGTGAATATAAACATTGGTTAAACTATGTAGAAAGCAGTAGCAGTAGGAGTAGGAGCTGGAAGAGGAGTGATTGAAGGAGGACAGACTTAGAGCAGCAAGGACGATGGAATGCTGGAGAAGCCAGAGCAGGTGCTAACTTCTGGAGACAGGCTGAGCTACCCATAGCTGAGAAAGGTGATTTCCCTGAATCACATTTGCAACAAAGGTGGGAGCCAGGAAGGAGAGAAGCTTTCAGGTCACCAGAGAGGTTGTCAGCAGGGAATTCTCATCAAGTGGGTGAGTCAGAACCTATGCAATTGGGAGAAGCAGGGTCAGAGCTTGGGGCAGAAGAAGATATGTTGATGGATTGTTCTTTATGCCAAGCTCTAGACTTAAAGTGTCTGAAGAAAGGCCAGCCTGAAAAGAACTGTTCCTCTTGCTGAAATAACCTCAGAGCTAAGCAGTGAGAAAGTAAATTCCTGTGTGTTTTAAAAGGAGGAATTTACTGTAGCATAAGCTAATGAAGTAAGGCTGTGATTCATGCTTCTATGTCAGCTGTGTTGAAACTCTACAACGGAGAAAGAGTTAATTAGCTGCTAGAAGAGTTTGTGCTTTGCTCCTGTCTTTTATATGAAAAAGCCTGCTATAAGAGTTTGTGCTTTGCTCCTGTTTATAAGAAAAGCCTGCTATAAGAGCCTTGAGGACACTGTGAATGCTTATTTCATAACCTAAGTTTGGTTCTTCACCTGGAAGTGCAGTCTAGAGAAAATTATGGCTGAGTGAAGATAATTTTGCCATAGAAGAAGTAAAGTTTGTTTTTCTATTGCTCTGATTGACAAAGGACAATAAGAAAAGTGGCATCTTGTTATATGTGGAAAGGCTAGCTTCTGCAGTGAAGAGGACTTTAAAAGCAAATATTGAGTTCTGTTTGTTTTGCCACCAATCTGCTGAACCTTAAGCAAAAATCCTATAATTTAAAATTCTGTAAATGGTACCAGGAACCTGATCTGTTCTATTGTGTTCAAAATAAATTCTTTTTCTGTCATAAGCCTTACCCTTGGTTTAACACGACTACAATCCTTCTACTTAAAGCATAAATGTTACAGCTGATAGAAGAAGGTTTTCAACCACCACGCCCTCAACAACTAGAAGACTAGTGGTTATGGCGTTGTGCTTGTGACAGTCTGCTTAGCCATCTATTTTAAACATTTAGTAGGTTATTCTGTGCAACGAATAGTGGAGATGGACGTCCCAATGGGACGTCCTTCCCCGCTATTCATGCCTTCCTCTGCCGGCGTCTAACCTACCTGCTGGTTGTGCAAGGAAGTTAGACGGGAGCGGGGAAGGGGCTGAGTCTTGGCAGGCCGTGGGCAGTCACTGACCATGGATGTTCAGGGCTGATTCTAATGTCGACCCTGTACGTCCAGGGTCCAGCGACATGTGCGGGGACGTTATTCCACCTCCGAGGTGGAATAACTTCCCTGGACGTTTGTTTTTTTTTAATGTCGGGGTGCGGATGGGGCAGGGGGGCAGGAGGACATTCCCCGCAGCCTGACCCTGGCCTTAAGAGGCCAGTTAGAGAGTTAGGCTGTGGGGAATAAGCCTTTTTTTCCAGTGGCAGGCATCGCGGCTTTTGGAGTGGAATGGCCTAATGGTTGGGGCAAGGTACTTCAGGCCGGAAGGTCGGGGGTTCAAATCCCACTAGAGGACAGCAACCTTGGGCCAGAAGGACTGGGGTTTCTAGTCCCACAGGTGCTCCTTGTGGTCTTGGGCAAGCCACTTAACCCTCCATAGCCCATGTTCCCTGTAAAATAGTTATCTCCAAGTTATAATGCCCTGTTCAATGTAATTTCAGTTTGTTCAATGTAAACCGCACTGTTGCAGAATAGCGCGGTATATAAGAGAACGTAAATAAATAAAATAAAATAAATAAATAAATGGAGCCGCGGTGCCATGGCAACTGGATGCCACGGCGCCGCAGCTCCATTTAAAAGCCCTGACTGAGTTAGTTGGGCTTGTCATGTATGTGCAGGCCAGACTGAATCGCAGTCCCAGCCTGCACGAACATGACTGATCGTGCTTCTGACCCCGCAGGGCTAGATGTGCCCCATTGGATCATAATCATGAGCCCCTCTGTACATCCAGCTCAGACCGGACATACAGAGAGGCTGGACATCCGGGATGGAATAAGCCCTTTAAGGGGCAATTTATAAGAAGCTGCCTATATTTAGATGGCAAGAATGCTCCTAAATGTCAGTAATTTGCTCATTTACATATGTGTAAATGATCTCATTGAATACCAACTAGTACAAAAGTGTGCATCTTTTCTGCATGGTGCGTACTTTCACTGTCAGCGTGCACATGCGCATACTTTGTGTGAGACACTGGTGGAGCACACAGTTACACACAGATTACAAAATATAATTTGCATGGGTTCTTTAAAATTCTAGGTGTGGGCTGGTGTAGATGTCCATGCCTTAAAGTTTAGCCCATTTTCTGCCACAAAGCTAGCACTTTATAAAGAAATGCAGGCGCTTATCTTTCTTCATAAAATAGTGATTAGCAGGAAGTGATGTCAGCCACATGATGGCAGCTTAATTCCGATGCTCCGCTGCAGACAACTTGTTTAATTGTTGATTGCGATTGGATCGCATCTGCATCGGCCTCCAGTTTGAGTGGCATCAGCTCCCTTACCTGTTGTTACAGCAATGAAAAGCAAGTCTGGTGATCTAAAGGCTTTTTTTTTTGCCTGAGTAGGAAGGAGGCAGTGAAAAGGCCTAAGGGAGACCTCATGCTTACCCGTGATGAGGAAGAAGGTAATATGACAGATACCTCATTGAAACATAGAAAAATGATGACAGAAAAAGACCACATGGTCTATCTAGTCTGTCCTTCCATATCAACAACTACAACAGTCCCATTTTTTCCTTTAGAGATCCTCTGTGTTTGTCCCATGCTTTTTTGAATTCAGATACTGTCCTCATCTCTACCACTTCCACTGGGAGACTATTCCATGGATCCACCACTCTTTCCGTAAAGAAATATTTCCACATATCATTCCTGAATCTATCCCCTTTCACCCTCATCCCATGTCCCCTCGTAGCAAAACTTGCTTTCAATCGAAAGAGGCTGGGTCTGGGCCCCTAACCAGTAATTCTGGTCATAATGCATACACTTCTGAAAGATTAAAAAGTGGCATCAAGGCAGAAATAGACAGAAAAGTAGAGAAGATGAAGGACTTGATAGCAGGACTCAGAGCCAACATGGTCGAGCTAGAAGGTTGGATGGAAAAGGTGGAGTAGAGGATTGAGGCCCAGGAGGTGAATGTGTCTTGGTTTTGTAGCCTGGTGAGAAGACAAATGGAAATAACATGGCAAGAACTGCAAAACAAGTTAGAAGATATTGAGAAAAGGGCCTGGTGGAATAATTTGCGTATCTGTGGGGCCCCGGAAGTGGAATAATTTGTTGATCTTGAGGTGGTGGCTCGGTGCATCTTTGTTAAGCTTCACAGTGGATGTGAAAATGAGCACAGAGGAAATTGGGGGTCTCTTCCAGCATTTCTTGTATTTACCATTGGATGGGAATGTGAAATTTTCTCCTGTGTGGGGGGGGATTTTTGATTGATGGGCAGGGTTGGGTCTCCGATGGTTGCGACAATTAGTTGACTCAGGAAGGCAGTTTTGGGCTCCTATGCAAGCTTTCTTTTCTTGGCATCAAGGGATCATTACTTTTTTAAAAAATTTTAAATGTATTTACATTTCAAAAAGTTTTATAAAAGAAAAATACATAAAGACAAAAAAAAAGACAAAAAGATGGACATAATCAGATAAGCTCTCTGCATAACATTTCTAAACCCTATATACTACATCAACTAGGAGAAAATATAAACCAGAATCGAATACACTTTTTCCTCATAAAAAAGCCTACATCTGTTTAACCTCAACAAATACGTATCTACTGCCCTGATAAGAAACAAGACACTTTCATGGAAAATGAAGTATGCAGGTAGTGCCTAAGGCTAAGACCTTAGGTGGAAAATCCAAAAATGCTTTCTTTCATTTCTGCGTATTCCTAGTGACATCAGAAAAAACTTGGATCACTTGCTCACAAAATTTTTCAAAACATTTAGCCAAATACAACCTAAAATAAGGTCTTTAATTCAGAAACAAAAGAAACCAACATAACCAAATAACATTAGAATCTAAAACAAGTGATACAGAAGAGTGAAGTACACCCAACTGAAAATCAACCTTCTGAGAAAAATGAACTATATCCACTAACTTCTGATCATGCTCAGCAAGTTTCACCACTGTTTCTTTGGAAAAGTCTGAGAGTTATTTCAAAGAAGACTGAAGAGATTGATCCATATGAACAATGACAACCCAGATATCCCAAAGAGAGATATCAGTTTACATAATAACATAGTAAATGACGGCAGATAAAGACCAGTATGGTCCATCTAGTCTGCCCATTAAATAATAAATTTATTTTGATTTTATCCTGTTGCTGTAAAGGGAGCCACTGTGTCTGACCAATGCCATTTTGAGTTCTGCCCCACCACTTCCATTGGGAGGGCATTCCAAGCATCCACCACCCTTTCAGTAAAAAAGTATTTCCTAACATTGCCTTTCAATTTACCCCCTTGAAGCTTCATGTTATGCCCTCTAGTTTTAAAGCTTCCCCATCTTTGGAAGAGGTTTGTTTGTTCATTATTTCTCTTTAAGCATTTAAAGGTCTGAATCATATCTCCCCTATCCCTCCTCTCCTCCAGAGTGTACATATTTAGGTCTTCAAGTCTCTTCTCATAAGGCTTCTGATGCAGGCTCAAAATCATTTTGGTTGCCTTCCTCTGAACAGTTTCCAGTCTTTTTACATCCTTTGCAAGATATGGTCTCCAAAACTGAACACTGCATTCCAAGTGAGGCCTCACCAGTGACTTATACAGTGGCATTAGTACCTCTTCCTTTCTGCTGGTAATCCCTCTTTGTATGCAACCCAACATCCTCCTGGCTTTTGCCACCACCTTGTCGCACTGTTTTGCCACCTTGAGATCCTCAGAAATAATCACACCAAGATCCTTCTCCTGGTCCGTGCACACCAATCATGGGGCAACATTTTCAGAAACAGAGGCAAACTCGATTGGATTCAACAGTGGACCAGCTCATGTCGCAAATATTAAACCACAAGAAGAAGCTGAAGGCTTCTGCAGGGAAAATGTCTCAGACTGCCATCCCTCCCGAGGAGCAGCAGAGTCCCCTACAGCAGCAACTACTTGATTGGGCAGGGTTTGAATGCTCTTACTTCCCAGAGGAGTGTCAAGGGAGGGAGTACTCACAGTTGAAGAAGAGTCCATAGTACCCAAAGAAACAGGCTCAGATGACGTGGATAAAACTTTCACATGAAGATCCATTGGGCCTGAAACTTTAACCGATTTAGCAGCCAAACTCTGTGCAGCTCTCTTCTTCCGCTTTCCCTTCACCAATGGTTCCCCTCACGTGGCTCCTCAGTTGCTCCAAGGGGATCCGAAGGGGCAGCATCAGCCCTTTCGGGCATGCGTCTATGGCCAAGCACCCGTGGACACATGCTGCAGTGAGTCCAGTGTTTCAAGCCCTTCTCCTCTGCACCACCGGTCAAATGTGCAGGTCACATGGGTGCAGGTGCCAATCAAATGAGGAAAAAAGGTACCAGGCAACAGACAGAGATTGCATCCATGCACTACCATGGTGGGGCCGGTGTTTAAAGCCCTTCTCCTCTGCGCCGCCAGTCAAACATGCAGGTCACACAGGTGCAGGAGACAATCAAATGAGGAAAAAAGGTACCAGGCAACAGACAGATTGCATCCATGCACTACCATGGTGGGGCCGGTGTTTAAAGCCCTTCTCCTCTGCGCTGCCAGTCAAACATGCAGGTCACACAGGTGCAGGAGACAATCAAATGAGGAAAAAAGGTATCAGGCAGCAGGCAAAGATTGCATCCATCGTCAAGGGATCATTATGATTATTTGCAGGTATGCCATTTTGTTTTGATTAGTTTGAGGGGGGCCTTCATTTTCTTAGGGAGGGCCAATTTGAGAGGATTGTGTTTAAGTAGCACCTTAAGGTAGGGTTGATTCACTTGCTGTATGGGCAGTTAAAGGGGGGGGGGAGAATTAAGGGGGAAAGATGGCACCAGTTGTGAATAAGTGGGTGACAGAGGAGGATGATGAGGATGATTTTTGTAGAGGTGTGCTGGGGGAGAGGGAGTGGTAAGCTGGTGGAAAATGCTGTGTAATGGGAGCTCTATTTGAGTTTATATCTCAATCTTATGTGGCTTCTGGGAGAGCATACCTAATGGGGATATTGGATACAGATATGTGTATAAGTGTGAGCAAGGGCTAGGCTCTTTTTGCATGTGAGATGGCAATGTGAGGGAGTGTCAAATTCAGGAGAAAGGTTTTTCAATCTTTATCGATAATGTTCTCTAAATATTTGCAGGCCTGGCTGGACGTCTGACTTGACCAGTGGCAGGAGTTGCTGCTGGCTAAGGGGGCTCATATAATGCTGGTCCAGAAGGCTGTTTGGCAGTGAAGCAGTGGGATGGTGGGATGGACTGGCTCTGATCCACCACAAGTGGCACAATGGAGAATACAAATGCATACTTTCCTTCATATTGAGTATTTAAGGGTTCTCTCAGATAGTTTATGGAAGACGACAACATTTTTTTTTTCATTTTATTTTTATAAGCTTTTAAAATCATAAAAAGAAACTAAAAAAAAGGCCAAAATTGACTTCCAATTACAGAGGCATTAAGTACTGAAAATACAAGAAGGAAACAGGTCATAAAAAAAGAAACACAAAATTCAAAAGGTCATCCCCACTGCTAAGACTCGAGGCCTAAAGGCAAGGAACTTCCTTCAAAATTCCAAGGTCCAAGAGGACAGGTCAGGAAAACCAAAGACCCTATGTGAATGAAAATTAGTTTACCGCTCCTTACAGAACTCAGAAAACACTTTATTCCTATCAGAGTTGAAAAAGTTGCTACTAAAGCTACTCTTCCTCAGAGGTTTCAAGCAAATGAGTTAAATCACTCATACTCCCCTCAGAAGAAGCATTTTGAGGGACTAATTTTATAGAAGCAGGAATATAAAATGCATTGTCTACAGCAGGGAGGGTTGATGATTCAAAATGGAGGATAGCAAGAAAATAAGATTCAAGCACCTCTGAAACAGAGATCATGTTACAAAAAGGAAATGTATAAAAAAACCCTCAAATTTGTTAAGTTCCATGAATTGTCTACCATCTCAACTTTATTTTCAAGAAGCAAATTCCCCTTAATCAAAGCTGCAGTAGACAATTCCATTTGTTCATTGATGATTAAGACCCATCTCTTTCTTGAGACAAGAGAGCTTAGTAACTGTCTCACCCTAAGAATTTACACAACTGGGATAGCCAATTAGATAAAGTGGTTTCCATCCTAGAAACCATATGCCAAATCTACAGGTTGGTTACTTCATCTTGGGGAGCCTTACCCAGCTCATCCCCAGATTGAAAAACACTAGAAAGTACAACAGGTTGTAACGAGGTCCAGGCCTGGAGGTGGGTACCATTCCTCTAGGTGCTAAACTACCACTATCTAATACACTCCCAATAGATGTAGAGCCCAGAGGAGACGGTATGTTTATGTTTATGTTTATTAGATTTGATATACCGCTGAGGAAAATACATCACAGCGGTTTACATGGTAAAAAATAGGCTCAGAAAGGAATGGAAGTTACAATATGAGACAGGAAAGCAAACGAGCAGAGTCATACAACAGGACAGGACGGGGAGAGGAAGGGAGGACAGAAAAGAGCGGGTCACACAAAGGGATCGGACAGGTCGAAGGCACGGGCAAAGAGGTGAGTCTTGAGGTCTTTCTTAAAAGTAGAGTATACAGATTCAAGTCAGATAGAGGAAGGCAGGGAATTCCACAGGGCGGGGGCCAGGAAGAAAAATGCAGATGAGCGGGTGGACTGGAGTCGGGCAGCGGAGGGTGAGGGAAGGTAGAGGCGGTTGAGGTGGAAAGAACGGAGAGTACGAGCGGGGGCATGTAGGCGTACAAGATTGGACAAATACTGAGGTGTGCGGGTGTGAATGACTCGATGAAGGAGTACTAGGATTTTAAAGTGGATACGGAATTTGATAGGTAACCAGTGCAGATGGATAAGGAGAGGCGTGACATGATCACGGATGGAGGAGTGAGAGAGTAAACGAGCTGCGGTATTTTGTATAAGTTGGAGGCAACAGAGGTGGACAGTAGGGAGGCCGGCTAAGACAGAGTTACAAAAGTCAAGGCGGGACATGACGAGAGAGAGGAGGAGAGTGGTGAGGGCTGACATAGAGAGGAAAGGTCTGATAGCTCGAATTTGACGGAGATGGAAGAAGGAGAGTCGTGAGATATGTGCAATATGATCACGGAAAGTTAAAGCAGGGTCAAAGAGAACACCAAGGTAGCGAAAGGAAGAGACTATGGTAACCAGTGAGCCAGAAAAAGAGGGGGAAAGTGTGGGCGGGGAGGCATCACGGGTGAACCACATGGCAAGGGTTTTGGTGAGGTTGAGGTGCAAACAGTGAGTAGTAGTACTTAGGAATATGTAAAAAATCAATAGGAATTGGTCTCCCAGAGTTATCATCAGACTCTGGGAATGCCAAACCCCGAGGGCCCCTGGTTGATAGGGCAGTGAACGCTCAATGGGGCTTAGGGAGACTTCTTCCATTTCCCTCTCTTCAGTCCTGTCTAAAGACTTTTGACTTAAGACAACAAAAGAACCCATAGGTACATGAGGAACCTTAGAATGAGCACCCTTACTCATACCCTGAGGGGTTTTCTCTTTCCTCTTCTTCAGCTTCATAGAATACAAAATACCAAGGGTTTCAGAAAGTCTCTTAATAGTCCCACCTTCAGAGTCTGCTGAGAGAGAAATATACACCCACTCTGCTACTCAATAGGCTCTGAAGGGGCTCCAAAGGGATGCATGCCCTTTTGGTCATGCCAATTCAGGCCCATGACTGTGGGCTGTGAACTGTGGCAGGCAAAGATCTTTTATAACAGAGTTCTTCTGGTCGTGCACTGACATCACCAACGGCATGACTCTCTCAGTTGAGGCCGGCAGGTCCACTGCAGAGCCCCCAGTGATACTTGGGCACACCTCCAACACAGCCCCTGCACTCGCAGCTGAAAAAGAGGCTTCCGATTCGCTGTTGCAGACAAAGATCTTTTATAATAGTGTTCTTCCAGTTGCACATTGACGTTACCACCAGCGCGATTCTCTCAGTTGAAGCTGGCAGGTCTACTGCAGCATAGCCTCCATAGCCGCAGCTGAACCGGAGACTTCCAAAAGATGACATTTTTGAACACTTGGCAACCATTTTTATGAAGGTTATCCGGGAGACATAGAAGTGAGCTCATTAATGTTCATGCTGTGTGAGGGGATGGAGTGGAGGAATGATGGTGGGGGGAGAATAATACTGTGTTAATTTGGTTCTGTATTGTTTTGCTATTGTTTATAAAAGAATACAAAGATTTGACCATAAAACAGAACATAATTAGGCACCTACTTTCAAGTGCAAAGTAGGAGCCTTCTTATAAAATTACTTGCTAACGGTGAATGCTTTTCATTACAACTCAGGTTGCCTGTGTAATCTGGAAGCTCTGCCAATGCCCTTGAATTAAATTCATAAATTACCCATTTTTACAGATATTTTCCCTATGGAGTGGACCACTGATCCATCTTCCTCACCACAAGTTCTTAGGAGCTTTCGATCATACAGACGCTTAACTAGGTCTCGGTTCTTCCTCCTATGCCCCACCTATTTGACATGGTCCATCTCACCCCCTCCCTAAGCCCACTTACTTCAGTGGATTGATCTGACCGTGGCACAGCTGCTGACTCTTCTTGTTGTAGGGCAATCATGCAATCACAGTCCTCTTCACTGCCCTACAACTCCTGTAGCTAGGGCTAACCTAAGAACATAAGATATGCCATACTGAGTCAGATCAAGGTCCATCAAGCCCAGTATCCTGTTTCCAACAGTGGCCAATCACAAGTACCTAGCAGTTTCCCCAAAAGACACAGGTTCCACAATGCTTGTATTGGGTCAAGCAGTGATATCCCGGGTCCCCTTTAATAATGGTTTATGGAACTTTCCTCCAGGATCTTGTCCAAACCTTTTTAAACCTGGCTACACTAACAGCTTTTACTACATCCTCCGGTAGCAAATTCCAGAGTTTGATTACAAGTTGAGTGAAAAAATATTTTCTCTAATGCATGTTTTTTAAGTGCCATTAAGTCAATGCTGACTCCTGGCGACCCAGCAGCCTCTGGGTTTTCTTGGCAAGGTATGACCAGAAGTTGATTGGCAGGCCTTTTCTTCCGAGGCAGTGGAGGTAATGTGACTTGCCCAAGGTCACAAGGAGTGCTAGTGGGAACTGAACCTAGATCTCTTGGGTGCTAGGTTGTTGCTCCAACCACTAGGCTCCTCCCCCTTTGTACCACTTTCAGCTTCTAGCAGAGCTACCGTACCACTGCCACACCTACACCATCCTGATACCTCCTCCGGCACCCCAGCTATTGCATCATCAGAGGTTGCTTGTTCTCTGTTGCTCTTACTTTTGCACCTTCCCTGCGACTGCTTTATGGTTTTAGGTGGCTGGTTCCCACCTTCCTCAATGAGACAGGCAGGCCATTTGGAAATATATTTGGTGGGGTCCCTTACCCTCATACCTACCTGCCATTTCCACACTTCTCTCTTTTTTTGGACCCATCCCTGCCTGCTGGTCATACACTGACCACCTGCCCACTCAGCCCCACCCTGCCTTCCCTCCCACTTCCCCAACCCTTTACCAGACTGCCCAGGACTGTCTGACACCCATCAGACCCCAGGTTCCCCTCCCCGACCATGTCTCCTTTAACTTGGAACTGCAGTGCAGTAAAAAAAACAGCAGGCTTTCTTTAAGACCTCTATGGATGCTCAGCCAAAGTGGCAGTCAGCACTGTCCTGCAAGCCAGCCTTATACTCAGGCTGCACTGTGCCCTCACACATGTGGCTCAGCCTTGCTGTTCAGCATAAGTTGGGCCAACACCTGCTGTCCCGCTCCATCACTCGGGCCTGGTAGCCCCTCCAGCACTCGGCCTGCCCCCCTGGACATGGCTTGCTCCAATGGGCTACTCACTGCCACTGTACTCTCCCTACCTCCATGACCTGCTGTGAGAAGCACAGCCTGGGCTGCCTCCTAGCACTCTCCAATACCACCTGTCTGGACACAGCAACATGCCACCACTGATGGCTGCCAAGGAAAAAAGGAACAAAACAAACAAAACTGCCACTATGTACTACCCTGCAGTCTGCCCTAATGAAAGCCCACCAAACAACTGCCTACAGGTATGCCCTCTTATTCACTAACCCCTGCCTTCCTGCCCTTGCAAACTCCTTCTCACAGCCTTGCTACTCCCCCTTACTTTATCCTGTCCCTTTTCCCTTTTTTCTTCCCTATCCCCTCACCCAGACCACAGTGATCTCCCTTGAAGCTTCACCGTGTTAGTTGCCACACTCTAATTTGGAAGGGAGACAATATTTAGTGATGTACATCCCTGCTTAGGTGTAAAGAGGCCCATTCTGATCAGGGGCTGTGCAGCCCTACAAAATCTGGATAGGCCGGTTTGCACACAATTCAGTAATGTATATAGTTAATGCTCAGTTATGTTCAACTGTTCTTGTAATGTTATAATGTTCAGAAGTTCAATGTACTTTAACTGTTGTTCATTATAAACCACCCCTGATCTTTGGAAGGGGCGGTATATAAAAGTGTACAAATAAATAAAATAACATAAAATTCTGCACTCACAGGAGCTAGACATTCCCATGGGAGCAGAATCGGGGCAAAGAGCTTGGACGAGCCCCAATTCTGTCACACTGGACGTACAACTCTGACTCCGTCCTCTCCCAATGCTCCTGCATGGGGCCTCGGTGCCATGGCACTGGGATACCATGCAAGAGCCCCGCTGCTCCAGACAGCTCCATAACATCTGTTACCTGCTGCCAAACACCCGAAGGGGCCTGCCAAGGCTGGGATCGGATGGTGGGAATCCTCCTGCCCTGCTAATCTGGTCGGGGGAGGGGGGAGTCCTGCCACGATGCCCACTAATGTTGGGGGGACTTACTCCACCTCTAAGGTGGAATAGGTTTCCCATCTATCTCCTCAAGCCTAGACCTATAAGGCCACAACCAGAATCAGCCTGTACATCCGGGGCTATCGGCCCGCCTCCACTCTGCCCATGCTTCTTCTCTGGCCACCCCTTCCTACCCTCATCCAGAGCTCCCCGCACATCTCCTCTTTATGTGTTGGGAGCTTTGGGATCGGCATTGGGCCCAAGTGTTTGGTGGGGATGTACATCCCCGCTAAACGCTGCTCAGAATGACCCCCATAAGCTAGACATCTACTGTAAGCGGCATCACCCCTGGAACATATAAAAGTTTGCCTCCTTTTCATACAGATAACTTTGGATGGATAATGATGTATATGCTCAAAATTATAGTTCAGTCCAGAGGATTATTTTTTTTTAAGTATTTATGCAGATAGCACTGACAATGAGTGCATGAGCCCTCTGGAATATTGACCTTCATATTGTTAAGTCTATATGTATAAAGCAGGGCAAGGCATCAAATAAAAACTAGGGCATGGAGGAGTACCCTAGTGGTTAGACCAGTAGGCTGGCAATCGACAAAGCCAGGATTCAAATGCCACAGATTCTCCTTGCGGCTCTGGGCAAATTATTTAGCCCTCCATCGCCTCAGATACAAACATAGATTATAAACCCTCTGGGGACAAGAAAATAGTTATGTATCCGAATGTAACAATCCTAGAACTACGCCTGGAAGGGCATGAGCTATATACAAATAAACATAATAGCATATTAAAATAAGTCATGAACTTCGAAAAATAGCATTTTCTTATTTGAGTTGACTTTATTAGGCATTTTGGAAATACCTTGGGATATGTGATCTGCTTCAAAACCAAATCCTAATCTGATTTGGCATGACCTATTTTGTGCCTGAGATTGCAATAAGTGATTAAACAATAAAATAGAGCTACATTTACTCATGGTTAATGCATGAATACTATCACTTCAACTATGTTTAATATCTATTCTGATATGTTCTTGTGAAATTGTTTATGAAGCTGAAATTAAAGGAAAGTAAGGGTGAGAATGAATGAGAAAGGAGCTAATTATGCAAATGGATGACAATTCACTAGCAGCAAGGCATTCATATGAATATGGGATATTTTGATAAAAAAGTTTTTATACTGAAAGTAGTGTACTGCATTCCTAGTAGAAAACCGGATCCCTAATAGGTTCTAACACCATGTTATAAACCAGCAGAAAATACGTCAGTACATAAGCTGCTAGGACTACTTGAGTTTCCCTACAACAGACACAACACTGAATAGTGACCTCATAACGTTAAAGGATAACCAAATACAACTATATGCTTGCAAAATTCCCTTTTTACAAAATAAAATTGGAAATTCTAAAGGGTAATGATGACTAACTGTTGGAGATGCTTGCCAACATTCACAATAGCATGGAGACTACTCTATTAGGCCTAATTAATTATATAAAGACATAGATTGATGGTAACAATCTAGTTCTCTCAATATCACTGGACATCATCAAGATTCTACTTGAAATATTAGAGGAAGAGAGCTTTAGTGGTTTTGCTCTTATTTGGATGACCATTTCTTCATTGTTCAATGGAATGTTAGCAGCTCCACCAAGCATTCATTTCATAACATCATAAGAAATGCCATACTGGGTCAGTCCGAGGTCCATCAAGCCCAGTATCCTGTTTACAACAGTGGCCAATCCAGGTCAGAAGTACTAGTCAGGTTCCCAAAAAAGTATATAGATTCCACAATGCTCATCTCGGGATAAGCAGTGGATTTCCATGGCCATCTTTAATAATGGTTTCTTCCAGGAACTTGTCAAAACCATTTTAAACCTAGCTACACTAACAGCTTTACTACATCCTCCAGTAATGAATTCCAGAGTTTGATTACTCCTTGAGTGAAAAATAATTTCTCTTATTAGTCCTAAATGGGCTACATTGTAGCTTCATTGTGTGTCCCCTAGGTTTTCTACTTTTTGAAGGAGTAAACAACCAATCTACCATTCTACTCCATTCATTAATTTATAGACTTCTATCATATCTCCCCTCAGCTGTTTCTTTTCCAAGTTGAAGAGCCTTAACATTTTAAGCCTCTCCTCATAAGGGTATCCTTCCATCCCCTTTAGCATTTTGGTGGCTCTTATCTGTATCTTTTCTAATTCTGCTATATCCTTTCTAAGATATGGTAACCAGAATTGCATAGTGCCATCTCCTTCCTCTATTTACATGTGATTTCTATCCATAGTATATTTTCTATTTTGTTTCCTGAAATATTTTTATCCTATAGGATTCAATTCCCTCTCTAACATAGATTGCAGCATTTCTACCAATTTGATCTACAAGGACTACAAAAAGGGACACGTCAGGAGAGAGATCTGTAATTGTAAATATTTACTTCTGTGAATTTTCTAACTCTTGGGGAAAAAGAAATTCATTAGAATAAAGCTCATTAATCTGTGTAAAAATGGAATCCAGTGTATTTGTTAAATCAGTTGGGGTCTAGCATCACAAAAAGTTTTGATTTAAATAAAATCAGAGTATAACTAAGCATTAAAGGAAAAACAGGGTCAGTATTCTTTGAGCAATAAATTGTTTCTAGAGACCTTTACAAAGATACCTTCTAGATAGGGAGCAAAAGGCCTGTGAAATTGTTTTAAGTAGGTGTTAAAGCCAAGTGAGAGATCAAAGGGTCATTTTGAAAGACTCCCTTTATCAAAGCAAAGGCTGTTTGAATCACCCAGGAAATTGGTCACAGATTACCATAGAAGCACAGGCATAAATAGTTCAACCAGAGCTCTGTGATTCTCAGGCTTGAAGGACTACAAAAAGGGACTGCTACCTCTGGAGAGAGATATGCAATTATCAGTATCTACTTCTGGGAATTTTTCTAAATCTTGGGGAAAAATGAATTATTTAGATTAAAGCTTATTAATCTATGTAAATTGGAATCCAGTGCATTTGTTAACCCTTCACCACACACGTGGGGTCATTTTGACCCAAAGCCTTTTGTTATGTCAAAATACTTACTTATTTATTTCAGCCATGACTTAAAACTTCCGGTAGCTTCTCAATATTGACAGCCATTGAATTTCCTGTAGAGTGTTATCATTTAATCTTAACAGTAATTTTTTGTTAATATTTTTATGGTGTAAATACCTATTATACACACCTGGGGTCAAATTGGCCCCAGCTTAGCGATACCAGTGTTGTCAGAATTCCTGTTTCAGGTTCATGTTGTAGTTATTATTTTTAATTTGGCATTGCTAGGCTATTTCATCTGTAGGCAACTGTGATCTTCATGTGAAATTAAGGCAACATTTGTTAGCATTTGAGTTCATACCAGTCATGTGTTCATATAGACCTATTCATTGCCGTTACAGAAGTAATGGCGTTTTGCCGCCAACATTGTTTCTTTTTTCTGAGATATATTTGATTGGTAATAAGTTATTTATTATGATTTCAGTTATTTTATTGTTCTAAGAATTCTGAGTGAAATGAGTAGTAGTCGTCGTCATCGTTTAACAAGCCAGGCTGTACTTCAATTTTCAGAAGACTGTGTTCGTGAGAAACTAGCTCAACTTAAAGTAGACAAAGCGATGGGACCGGATGGGATACACCCTAGAATACTGAGGGAACTTGGGGACGTTCTAGCAACTCCACTGACTGACCTTTTCAATGCCTCGTTGGAGTCGGGAGTGGTGCCAAAGGACTGGAGAGAGGCTCATGTGGTGCCTTTACACAAAAGCGGAAGTAAGGATGTGGTTGAAAACTACAGGCCGGTTAGTTTAACTTCGGTGGTGAGTAAATTATTGGAAACGCTGCTGAAAGAGAAAATAGTGAGGTTTCTGGAGTCTGGCGGATTACAGGATCCGAGGCAGCATGGATTCACCAGAGGCAGGTCTTGTCAGACAAATCTGATTGATTTCTTTGACTGGGTGACCAGGGAGTTGGACCGAGAGGGAGCTCTAGATGTGGTGTATTTAGATTTCAGTAAAGCCTTTGACACTGTTCCTCACAGGCGACTTATAAACAAACTGAGCACCCTAGGGATGGACCCTAAAGCTACTGCTTGGGTTAGAAATTGGTTGGGTGGGAGGCGACAAAGAGTACAAGTAAATGGAGCTCACTCTGAGGAGAAGGATGTTACCAGTGGTATGCCCCAGGGATCTGTCCTTGGTCCGATTCTTTTTAACATCTTTGTTAGTGATATAGCGGAAGGGCTGTCGGGTAAGGTTTGCCTCTTTGCGGATGGATGATACCAAAATCTGCAATAGAGTAGACACCCAGGAAGGTGTAGATAACATGAGGAGGGATCTAGCTAAGCTTGAAGAATGGTCTAGAATTTGGCAGCTGGGATTTAATGTTAAAAAATGTAAGGTCATGCATTTGGGCTGCAACAATCCAAGGGAGCAATACAGTATAGGAGGTGAAGTACTTTTGTCCACTAAAGAAGAGCGGGACCTAGGCGTGGTTGTGTCTGATGATCTTAAAGTAGCTAAACAGGTAGAAAAGGCGACGGCAAAAAGCTAGAAGGATGCTTGGGTGCATACGGAGAGGAATGGCTAGCAGAAAAAAGGAGGTGATAATGCCTCTGTATAAGTCTTTGGTGCGACCTCATTTGGAGTATGGTGTGCAATTCTGGAGACCGCACCTTCAAAAGGATGTGAACAGGATGGAGTCGGTGCAGAGGGTTGCTACTAAAATGATTAATGGGCTTCATTATAAAGCATATGAGGACAGACTTAAGGATCTTAATATGTACACCTTAGAGGAAAGGCGGGATAGAGGTGATATGATTGAGATGTTTAAATACCTCCGTGGCATAAATGTTCAGGGAGAGAGCCTCTTTCAATTGAAAGCAAGTTCTGCTACGAGGGGACATGGGATGAGGGTGAAGGGAGATAGATTCAGGAGTGATATGCGGAAATATTTCTTTACGGAAAGAGTAGTGGATCCGTGGAATAGTCTCCCAGTGGAGGTGGTAGAGATGAGGACAGTAACTGAATTCAAAAAAGCATGGGACCAACACAGAGGATCTCTAAAGGTAAAAAGTGGACTGTTGTAGTTGTTGTTATGGAAGGACAGACTAGATGGGCCTTGTGGTCTTTTTCTGTCATCATGTTTCTATGTTTCTATTAGCTGAACTTGAAAATGAATCATCAGAAGATGAAACAGGAATAGAAGGTGAAGACTATGATGGTGAACCAGAGAATGTTGAACAAACTAATGACTATGATGATCAAATTGAGAGACAGGAAGCACAGTACCTGGCAGGTGATACTGCGGAGAATGAAGACAGTGCATCATCTGATGATGATGATGATGATGATGATCCACAACCAAGCAAGAAAAGAAAAATTAACTCAAGATTTTATAAACAGAAGAAATCAGGTAAAATCTACAAGGCAAAGAGTGGACGCATATGGTCAGAAGACGAGCCTAATGCTGCATTGCGTACAACGGCAGCTAATCTGCTTCGTCAGATGCCTGGCGTTACAAGGGCAGGCAAAGTTCAGTCAATAGGCGAGGCATTCTCTTTGTTCATTACCGATGAAATGTTGGACATCATTTTTAGAGAGACTAATCGTTATGCCAAGAACTACTACCACACACAAGCCAAACAAATTGATGGAAACGTAAAAGAGTGGACAGATATTGACATTGTTGAACTAAAGGCAACCATTGGAATATTGCTGCATGCCGGTAAAGACAGTTCATCAAAAGAAGCAATTACATCATTGTTTGCACCTGACTCAAAACCTTTTTATTGCTCTGTAATGAACATAAATCGTTTCCAGGTTATCTTACGGTTTGTGAGAATGGATAACTTGTGAACTCGTCCAGAACACGTAGCCACCGACAGGTTGGCACCCATCCATATATATGGGACATGCTAAATGCACGCTTATCAATGATGTATTTACCTGGAATGAGCAACTGGTCAGCTTCAGAGGCAAGTGCGGCTTTCGACAATACATTTCCACAAAGCCAGGAAAGTATGGAATACAGATATTCTGGAACTGCGATGCAGAGACCAGCTATCCACTGAAAGGAGAAGTTTATCTGGGGAAGCAACCAAGAGCAGCGGTCGAACTGAAGAAAGGAGTTGAAGTAGTGAAAAGATTGACTAGACATTGGTGGAAAACTGCCACAATGTTACATGTGATAATTTCTTTACTGATGTAGGACTGGCTGAAGATCTTCTGATTCAACACACTACAGTTGTTGGCACCATGAGAAAAAACAAAAGGGACATACCAGGTGAAGTGCTGATTTCGCGGAACAAGAAACTGTTTTCATCACAGTTTGTTTTTTGCAAAGAGATCACACTAGTGAGTTATCTTCCAAAGAGAAACAAAACGGTTATTGTTTTGAGCAGCATGCATCAAGACAATACGATAGACGACAAGAATGAAAAGAAGCCTGCAATGATTCTGCACTATAATGCTACTAAGTCTGGAGTAGACAATCTGGACAAGCTTGTGCGTACATATACATGCAAACGTGGCACTAGAAGATGGCCGTTATGCCTGCTGCTGAACATGTTCGATGTCGCTGGTGTGGCAGCTTACATAATTTGGGTGCAGCAAAAACTCAAATGGCAAACAGAGGTGTCCCACAAACTGCGACTGTTCCTAACAGAACTGACAAAGGAGTTAGACACTGCGATTGCAGAACCCAAGAAGACTTCAGAAAGGGGTGTGTATCTGCATGCAACTACTTGGATTCAGCTTACCTGGTCCTACAGGCTGTGAATCAAGAGGGGCATGATCGCGCTGCCAGCTTTGCACTAGATCATCAGATAAGAAAACATTAAAATACTGCAAGCGATGTGGTACAGCCATATGCCCAGAACATTGCCAGCTGTTATGCAATGAATGTGCTGACTAAACGATGCCTAGATAGATGATTATACTAGGGGTGTTGAAACTTAATTACAATTAAGTAACATAGTAACATTGTAAATGACGGCAGATAAAGACTAGCATGGTCCATCCAGTCTGCCCAGCAATATGGCAAAAATAGGTGCACCTGTCGCTCTGTGCAGGCCACCCCTCCCCATGTCTTTGTTTAGGGTTGGACCCACCACTCCATGTAGGACACCCCTATTTGTTGAGAAGTTAGATGGTTCAATTTATTTTGGTTTTATCCTGTTGCTGTAAAGGGATCTGTTGTGCTTGTCCCATGCTGTTTTGTATTCCGTCACCGTGTTTGCCCCCACCACTTCCTTCGGGAGAGCATTCCAAGCATCCACCACCCTTACAGTGAAAAAATATTTCCTGACATTGCCTTTCAATTTACCACCTTGCAGCTTCATGTTATGCCCTCTAGCTTTGCAGCTTCCCCGTCTTTGGAAGAGGTTTGTTCGTTCATCGTTCCTCCTTAAGTATTTAAAGGTTTGAATCATATCACTCCTATCCCTCCTCTCCTCCAAAGTGTACATATTTAGATCTTCAAGTCTCTTCTCATAAGGTTTCTTACACAGGCTCCAAATCATTTTGGTCGGCTTCCTCTGAACAGTTTCCAGTCTTTTTACATCTTTTGCAAGATATGGTCTCCAAAACTGAACACAGTATTCCAAGTGAGGCCTCACCAGCGACCTGTACAGTAGCATAAGTACCTCTTCCTTTCTGCTGGTAATCCCTCTTTGTATGCAGCCCAACATCCTCCTGGCTTTTGCCTCCGCCTTGTCACACTGTTTTGCCACCTTGAGATAATCAGAGATAATCACACCAAGGTCTTTCTCCTTAACCATGCACACCAACCTCTCACCCCCTATTGCGTACATTTCCCTTGGATTTCTGCTACCCAAGTGCATGACACTGCACTTTTCCGCATTAAATCATAATTGCCAAGCATTAGACCATTCTTCCAGCTTTTGTAGATCTTTCCTCATGTTATCCACTCCCTCGGGGGATTCCACACTGTTGCAAATTTTTGTGTCATTTGCAAAAAGACAGACCCTTCCATTCAGTCCTTCAGCAATATCACTCACAAATACATTGAACAGTGCCGGGCCCAGGACCGAACCCTGGGGCACCCCGCTAATCACCTTCCTTTCATCCGAGTGAGCTCCATGTACCATCACCTTCTGTTGTCTGTCAGTCAACCAATTTTTAATCCAGTTTACCATCTTGGGACCCATCCCCAAGCTACTGAGTTTATTGACAAGTCTCCTATGAGGAACAGTATCAAAGGCTTTGCTGAAATCCAGGTAGATGACATCCATCGCATGCCCCTGATCTAGTTCCTTGGTCACCCAGTCAACGAACTCAATCAGATTTCTTTGGCAAGACCATCCTTCAGTAAAACCATGTTGCCTCGGATCTTGCAACCTGTTGGTTTTGAGAAAGAAGTGATAAACTGAAGTTAATAGTTAGACTACTTTTATATCATAAACACTGAACATTTGTAAACAGCAAAAACTGAGAACTGTTTTTTTTTTTTTAAACAATGTTTTTTATTGAGTATATCATAACACACCACAGAAGGAGCATATAACGAGCAAACAACGTTACAAGCCAAACAAAATACAGCTCAGGAAATGCACAAGCAACACAGTGTGCCCGCAGCCTATACCCAATATTTTCACAACCATGAACAACAGAGCAATAATATATCCCCCCATCTAAAAGAAAACTCATATATCATAGTCAGGACAACCAGAAACAACTCCCACCCCCCAATCCCCCGAGGCGCTGCAGACGACAGGAAATAAAAAATAAAAAATAAACTACCGAGGTCTAAAACTGATGTAACTAAATTACAGCAATGGACACAAAAGCAGCATATGCTGCTAGATCAAAGTACAAGTAAACTGATCTAACGCCGACCATTTGGAGAGGTTTGGCACCCTACCCCTTATACACCGACTTTTGTCAATGGCTTTCTCATACTTGGCATACAGACACAATTGATTCCACCATTCCTGATAAGTGGGTTTGGTAGGATTCTTCCATCGAGCTAGCAGAAGCTTCAGTGCCACCATTATCATAAAATTAAGGAGAAAATAATTGCCTTTATCCAACCCCGGAATCTGCGTCATGTTCCTAAAGGCAATAATTTGCCAAGACAAGGCAGCCTTAAACTGTAATATTCGTTGAATCTGACCCCAAACTCTCGACCAGAAACTCTGAATGTGAGGGCAATCCATCAGCATATGTCTTAACGTGCCCACCTCCCCGTGACAGGTCCAACATGTCCCACTCTCACTCTTATTCCATTTACTCAGGACATTGGGGGTAACATATGCCCTGTGCGCCAAAAAAAACATAGACTGAGTAAGGGCCGCAGATTTCGATGCTCGAATTGAAAGACCCCAAAATTTCTCCCAGTCTACCGGTGACAAGGTAATCTGTGCCTCTTCTTCACAGATACGTCGCAGTCCGGCATTGGCTGGGGCAAAGTGATCTACAAACATAGCATAAAAGCGCGAAGCTGCCCCTCTCTCAGCACTGACTTCTTCGACAACACTCCGCAGTCCCCAGAGACAAGATACGCTTGCCAGGGGTGGGAGCAACTTGCCGATACAATGCCGTAGCTGCAGCCATTGAAAATAACAGCTAGCCGGCAGGTCAAATTCTTGCTGTATAGTGCTGAAGGATTTCCATGCTGACCCTTCCATTAACTGCCCTACGGTCCACTCTCCTCGTTGTTGCCATTTCACCCAATTGCAGACCTTCCCATTGATCTTCAGCTCCGGGTTGAACCAGATAGGTACCGACCTTGAGGGAGGGTTGCGCTGTGCAATAATAGGGAGGAGAGATCGAAAGACTAGTTGAGTTGAGACTATCACTCTCCCAACACCATAGGTCTCTGGGTGCACCATTCCCATAAGAAGTTCAATTGGGCAGGGGGCGACCAGATGTTCTTCCAGCTTAAGCCATGTGGGTCTATGCTCCACAGTTTCACTCAGGGCCCACATCGACCCCTGCTTCAGCAGAAAGGCTTTATGATACCAAAAGAAATCCGGAAAATATATTCCAGCAGCCGCCTTGGCAGCCTTTAGTTTCTTTAATGCAATTCTAGGAGTTTTCCCAGCCCAGAGGAAGACGCTCAGGATGCGATCCAGAGTTTTATATGTTGCAGGCGGGAGCAAAAAGGGGAGCATACTCAGAATATAGTTTAGCTTAGGGACCAGAGACATTTTAATGGCCTCCAACCGACCCCACCAGGTGAGGTGGAGCGGGGACCATGACAGGGTGTAAGAACGGGCTATATCCAGCAACTTCTCAGCATTCACCCGTATAGTATCGTCTGTGGACGCGGAGTACAGCACTCCTAGATATTTTATCACCCCTGATTCCCACCGAAAGGGAAAGCCGTCAACCGAAGAAGGAGCCGCCCACTTGTTCATCGGGAATGCCACGGTTTTCGTCCAGTTCACTTTATAGCCGGATAGCTGCGAATATTGGGAAATCAAATGCAAAAGCGCTGGCACTGAGTCAGGCCGGAGAAAGACCAACAGGTCGTCTGCATAAGCTGACAATTTAACATGCAGATCAGCAATCTTAACACCGTGAATCTCTTCCGATTGGCGTATCAGCAAAGCCAGCGGCTCCAAGGCAAGATTAAACAGAAGTGGAGAGAGAGCACATCCCTGTCTTGTGCCTCGACGTAAAGGAAAGGGCTGAGAGAGGATACCATTGACCAATATTCGCGCAGTGGGATTATCATACAGGATCCGCACCATGGTAACAAACTCTTTGGGTAATCCAAACCACTCCAGTACATGATAGAGGAAGGGCCACTCTAGCCTATCAAAGGCCTTTTCAGCATCGATGGAGAGACCCAACACTGGGTCTTCGACGGTGTAAGTCCAGTCCAGCACATCACAGAACAAGCGGCCATTATCGGCTGTAGATCGTCCGGAAACGAAGCCACATTGATCAGGGTGAATCAGCCAAGGGAGCACACTGTTCAGCCGCCTGGCCAACATACAGGAGAACAGCTTGTAATCGGCATTAAGAAGGGAGATGGGCCTATAATTCCCAACCACAGTTGGATCTCTCCCTGGTTTTTCAAGCACTACAATAGTTGCTTCCGCAAAGGCACCAGTCGTCTGCTCCACTGATAAAAATTTGCGGTAATAATTTAATATCTGCGGGAGTAGCACATCTGCAAACGTTCGGTAGAATTCAACCGGTAACCCATCAGGGCCTGCTGCCTTGCCGATCTTCATGGTAGCCAATGCCTCCCGCAACTCCTCTATAGACAGGGGCTCCCTTAGGGCAGACTTCTGATGCTCCTGGAGGCGGGGCCTTTCAACCTTAGCTAAAAGATCTTCACAAGCTTTAACATCGAACAGTACTTCGGAATTGTAGAGTTGTTCATAGAATGCCCGAAAGGCGGCTGCAATCTCACAGTTAGTGGTCAAAGGATTCTTTTGCGCATCTACAATACGCATAATATGCGCCCTGCTACGACGGGCTTTAAGGCCAGCAGCAAGCAACTTGCCTGCTTTATTCTTTTCCGTATAATATCGAGCCTGACTTACGAACATACTCTGCTCCACCTCTGTGCTTATTATCATGTTATATTGATATCTCAGCTTTTGTATCCGATTCAGAACGGTAGCATTAGGACTTCTCTGAAGCAGCCGTTCACCCGTCCTGATTTGTCGGTCAAGATCTTGAAGTTTAGTCTGGGCCACCTTAGCTTTAACAATGCTAAAACTGGTTATTCGTGCCCTAATAAATGCTTTAAAGGCTTCCCACCAAGCCCAATTTGAAGAATCTTCCTGTCTATTATGGGTAAAGTACTCCTCAATAGCTTGTCTTATGGTATTTTGAAATTCCACATCACCGAGCAGGGTTCTGTTGAAGGACCAAAACTGTGGTCTGAGTGAGTCTCCCTCCTGAGTTAACTCTAATGTTATTGCCGCATGATCAGATATGTGAGTGCTAAGAATGCTGGCTCCACGAACTCCTGAAATCAATGGTCTGGAGATCAAGAAAAAATCTATCCTGTGGTATGAGCCGTGCGGACAAGAAAAAAAGGTATAATCCCTCTCTCTTGGAAACAGAACTCTCCAGACGTCCACAAGCCCAAGCTCCTGCATGAGTGACCGGAGCGCTATCTGTGCTCTCCCGCTTCTTGCCCGGCTTGGATTGCAGTCTAGCAAGGGGTCCAACACCAGATTAAAATCACCCCCAAGGATGAACGGATGGGAAGCATCTTCCTGTATCACTTCTGCAAAGGAATGGAAGAACGTAGGTTGATCGCCGTTGGGGGCATAAATGTTGACGATGATCAAGTGTCTGGCTCCCAGTGATACATGTGCTTTGACCCAGCGCCCCTCATTATCTGCCCTCGTAGCCAACACCTGAAGTGGAGTCCTCCCTCTGGCTACCACTGCAACCCCGTTTTTCTTCCCCAAAGCAGGAGAGTGAGCAATCAGCTTGTAATGGCTAGATCCCAACTTCAGAGATTCCTTGGAGGACAAGTGGGTCTCTTGAAGGAGAATAATATCAGCCTTTTGCTTCTGAGCGTAAGCCAATATCTTCCTCCGTTTTGCGGGGTGCTGAATACCCTTCACATTCAGAGATAAAACTTTAAGGGGAGGTACTGACATCAAAATACTGAAAATGGTATGCAAACCTCTCCATGGTCATGATCATCTTTTGAACCCACACAGTACCCCAGGACATAAATAAACACCTCACTTGTCTGCAGCGCCTCCACCTATCTCCCCCAATGAGGAACAGCATCAATGGGTGAGACAGCGTGAGATGCAGGATAAGGCAGCACAACAGCAAAAGCAAGACCCAAAAACACTGTAACCGCCCTTATACAATATTCACCATACAGTGATATGATTAGCAGAGAGCCTATGTAATATGGCATTAAACTGTATCCTGATATCACTATCAATAAAGATTATTAAAGACACCTTCCCCTCCCCTTATAACCTCCAGATGCCAACTTTACACAGTAAGACCAACATTAGTACCTTCCTACCATGCCCACAAGATACACAACGCTCCACTTGGAGACAGAGCTTAATACTTGCAAGAATAAAAATAAAAAGAGAAAATCCTTCCGCATCAAAGGAGTTAGGAGCCGCTGTCCATGTGCATCTTCAAAGCTTCCTGTTCTTCTATAAACAGCAATAGCCCCTCCGGGTCCTCAAAGGATTTCGTTTGATTGTCCAGGGTCACTTTAAAGCGCGCTGGGTAAAAGAGTCCATATTTCGCCTGGAGCTGTTGAAGGCGGGGTCGCAGATCTAGAAACTTCTTTCGTTTATCCATCGTTACCTTGCACAGGTCAGGAAAAAAGGAGACTCTATGCCCTTCAAATGTCACCGGCGATAATGCTCGCGCCGCAGACATAATGCGCATGGCTTGCTGATGCCGCAACAGGCAAAAAATTATAGGCCTGGGCCTCGGGCTGTGTCCCCCCGTGTGCATAGGAATTCTATGTGCCCGCTCCACCTCCAGCGGTTTACTGAAATTTATTTTTAGAATACTAGGCAGGACTCTTTCAAGGAAACCAATAGTATCCGCTCCCTCTGCTCCTTCAGGGACCCCCAACAATCTGACATTATTCCTGCGGGATCGATTAGATAAATCCTCCAGATTCGTCTCAAGCAGGCTCACCTTTTTCAAGGCCCTGGATAACTTCTGTAGACGGTCCTCGTGCACATTCACCACACCGTCAATTTGTTCTACTCTCGCTGCCAACCCCTGTGTTCTCTCTTTGAATTCTTGCATGTCCGCTTGCATTTGCAGTAGGGTATCACCATTGGCCGAGATCATTGCTCTCACCGCCCGCAGTTCGGCGAGAATTTCGCTCCTCCCGTCGTCGGCATCTCGCCCTGCCGCCATCTTAACAGGGGAAGGAGGATCTTGCTTGGCTCGTTTAGAGCCCGTGCTCCCACTCGAAGCAAAGTCTAATTTAGATTGCTTCCCCGACGCCATCAACCAGGTGTTCCTTTACGGCTGCTACCCGACAATAAATCGCCCCAAAATATGTAGGTTAACGACGAAATCAGGGGTATTTCAAAGGGTCTGCAAGAGCTGAGCGCCTATGCGTCCATCCCGCTTCTCCGCTAGGCTCCGCCTCACTGAGAACTGTTTTTAATAAATGCATTCAAATACCAATCCTATGTGGATGAAATTGTTCACGGTTTCTGGTCATTTACTGATGGGGTCAATTTGACCACAGGTGTGTAAAAACGTCAGTAATTTAACATGTGTGATGAAGGGTTAAATCAGTCAGGGCCTACTATCAGCAGAGTTTTTAGTTAAATTAAAAACTCAACATACAGCTTTCAGTTTAAGTTTAAAATCCGGCAGAGGGCTTTCAATTTAAATTTAAAACCCAGCAGAGGACTTTCAGTTTAAATTCAGAACCCAGCAGAGAGCTTTCAGTTTAAATTTAATACTCAGTCAGTGCCTAGTATTGCAAAGAGCTTTAATTTAAATCAAATCAGAGTATAACTTAGCATAAAAGAAAAATAGGGTCAGTATTCTTTGAGCAAAAAATTGTTTCTAGAGACCTTTACAAAGACACCTTCTACATAGGGGGCAGGAGACCTGTGAAATTGTTTTAAGTAGGTGTTAAAGCCACGTGACAGATCAAAGAGGCATTTTGAAAGACTCCCTCTATCCAAGCAAGGGCTGTGTGAATCATCCAGGAAATTGATAACAGATTATCTCAGAAGCACAGGACAGGGTACTGTGTAGCAGCAAGCTTTGAATTAGTCTTCTTTCCCTCCCTCCCTCCCACCTACCCCTGGGATAATCATACCTTTATATGTGCTTAAACGTCTTGACGAAAATGAGGTGCCATATTCACTCAGGTGTAGCTGTTTATCCTCATCAGGCATATATTAAGGACCTGAGATTAATCAATCTTGAAATGAACAAAGTCCATTAAATGTATTAGGTGTAGTTTTATTAGTATAAGTATCCCCAGCAAACCTAAGTAAGTAAACAACTTAAATACCTAAACACAACCTTAAAACTAAGATGCAGACAGCAGTCCAGAAACAAGATGGGGGCTTTCTAGTCTTTTGTATTGAGTGTCACATGTATGATTTTCTTCCAGTTGGTGAGGGGCCTTACATATGCACTCAGTGCAAGGAGCTCTTTGCTCTTAGGAAATGAGTCTGATCTCTGGAGGCTAGAGTAGCAGACTTGGAGGACAAAGAAAACAGAGGTACATAGATGAGACCTATAGGGATGTAGTACTGAATTCCCACCTCCAGCCTGGCAGCATCCCTGTGGCCATGGAGGAGAGAGGTCACGAGACAGAACAGCAACACCCTGGTGTGGCAGGAAGTGATCCTGTAGATAGGACCTGTCTGGTGATGTAAAAACCTCTCACACCGAGAAGGTTTCTATAGGGCTATGTGTCCATGATGGAAGGCTAGGACAGCCGTTATAGTTGGTGATTCGATCATTAGGCATGTAGATAGCTGGGTAATTGGTGGATGTGAGGTGCCTGCCTGCCTGGTGCGAAGGTAGCAGACCTCATGTGCCACCTAGACAAGGTCTTAGATGGTGGTGGGGAGGAGTCCGCTGTCTTGGTATATGTCAGTACCAATGACATAGGAACGTGTAGGGAGGTTCTGGAGGCCAAATATATGCAGGAAATTTAAATCCAGAACTTCCAGGGTATCATTCTCCGAAATGCTTCCCGTTACATGCGCAGGACCCAAAAGGCAAGGAGAGCTCCACAGTCTCAATGCATGGATGAGACAATGGTGCAAGGATGAGGGTTTTGGATTTGTTAGGAACTGGGGAGCATTCTGGGGGAAGGAGGGGCTTTTCCAAAGGGATGGGCTCTAGCTAAACTGGGATGGAATCAGGCTGCTGGCATTAACCTTTAAAAAGGTGATAGAACAGCTCTTAAACTAGATAATAGGGGAAAGCCGAAAGTTGCCCAAGAGCACATGGCATTGATCAATGTACCCTTAAAGGATACTAGCAAAAGACTGAAGTTAGGGCATATCAACAGAGAGGTTCCAATAAAGACAAAAGTAACCCAAATGCCCTTGAGTACAGAGCAGAGAGAGCTTAAAGATTACAAATTACCCCTGACAACCGATAACCACTTAATATGAATAAAATACAACCTCTAAATGCTTCTATGCAAATGCTATTAGTCTAAAAAATAAGATGGGAGAGTTAGACTATATAGCACTAAATGAGAGGTTAGATATGATTGGTATTTCAGAGACATGGTGGAAGGAGGATAACACTGGGACACTGTGATACCTGGGTACAAACTATATCGTAATGATAGAGCACATCAAATCGGTGGAGGAGTTGCACTCTATGTTAGAAAGGGCATTTAGTCACAAAGGATTAAAGTTTTGCAGGAAACAAAATTCACTGTAGAATCTCTATGGATTGAAATTTCATGTAAACAGGGGAAGGGGAAGGTGATGGCAGTGGGGGTGTACTATCGACCGCCTGACCAGAATGAACAAATGGATGAAGAAATGCTCAAAGAAATCAGGGAAGCTAACAAAAGTTACACACAATATTAATAAAGGATTTTAATTACCCGGGTGTCGACTGGGTCAGTGTCATGGCAGGACATGCTAGGGAGATAAAGTTTCTAGATGAAATAAATGACTGCTTCTTAGAGCAGCTGGTTCATGAGCTGACCAGAGGGGAGGCCATTTTAGTCTTTAGTGTAACACAAGATCTAGTGCAAGAGATAAGAATGTTGTGACCTTCTCTTGCACTAGATCAGTGGTTCTCAACCTTTTTTGTACCGTGACCCCTTTTACCGTTGGTCAACTTGTGGTGACCCCTAATGATAAAATCAAATGTGTCTCTCTTCCTTTACCGTTAACACATTGTCGCTGTAATCATTTGTTGAATTATTAATATATTATAGGCCTTTGCAATATGTTTTTATTTATAAAATACTTATTTAAACCACAATAATTAATCACAAGTAACAATATTTGATTTCAAAATTATGATGATTTTGTAGTCAAATCACTAATATGAAATACAATTATTTTTTCTACCTTTGTTGTCTGACCAATTGATTCTCTGATCATGCTGGTCCCGATCTGAGGCTTCTGCTTTCCTGTCTTCTCTTAGCTCTCTTTCTGTGGTCTATGGTCCATCTGCCATTTCTTATCTCTTCTTTCATTTTCTTCACTTCTTTCCATCAGCCTATTTCCAGTCCCAGTAACCCTCCCCAGTATCAGCCCCTTTCCAGTCCTCACTCCCAGTACCTTCCAATGTCAACTTGCATTCCCATGACTGCCACTGGTGTCCATTCCCTTCCAGTCCCCCTCCTTCCCCACTGACCAGTCCCTTCTAGTACAAATACCATGGCAGCCCCTCTCAGATCCACTCCCTTCCAGTTCCATTCTTCCATCCCCTCATATCAGCCCATTTGTAGCCTTAGCCCCCAGTTTTCTTGCAGGGCCAGCAGCTCTATCCTCCCCTCCCCACAATCAGCTCATTTCCAGTGCTAGTCCCCCCTCAACCCCATTACCAGTGCTAGGCTTCCCTAATCAGCCCAATATCAGTCCTACCCCCCCCCCATCACCAGTCCTATCCCCCATCAGCCCATTTCCAGTCCTAACCTCACTGATCAGCTCATTTCCAATGCTAGCCCCCCATCAGTCCATTACCAGTCATACCCCCCTATTAGCCCATTACCAGTCCCACCCCCCCTTGATCAGTCCATTCCCAGTCCTAGCCTTCCCTAATCAACCCATTACCAGTCCTAGCCCCCTCCCATATGCCCATTAACAGTGCTAGCTCCCCCATCAGCCCATTATAATCCTAACCCACACTGTCTCTCGCCTCTGTCCAGCATGTATCCCATCTGTCCAGTATGTCCCCGTCTCTCCCCTTTGTGCATGCCAGCCCCACCTCCATCCCTGCATGTCAGCCCCCCTCTGTCCATGTCAGCCCCCTCCCTCCATCCATCCATATCAGCTCCCTCCCTCCATGTCAGCCCCCTCCCTCCCTCCATCCATATCAGCTCCCTCCCTCCATGTCAGCCCCCTCCCTCCATCCATCCATATCAGCTCCCTCCCTCCATGTCAGCCCCCTCCCTCCATCCATATCAGCTCCCTCCCTCCATGTCAGCCCCCTCCCTCCATCCATCCATATCAGCTCCCTCCCTCCATGTCAGCCCCCCTCCCGCCCTCCATCCATATCAGCTCCCTCCTCCATATGAGCCCCCTCCCTCCATCCATCCATCCATCCATCCATATCAGCTCCCTCCCTCCATGTCAGCCCCCTCCCTCCACCAATCCATATCAGTACCCTCCCTCCATGTCAGCCCACCCCTGTCCATGTCGATGTCAGCCCCCCCTCCCCATGTCTGCCTCCCTTCTAATGCAGCCGCGGCTCCCTGCCTCTTAGGGAGCCGCGGCTGTGCCTATAAAATCGCTGCGGAGCCCTTCCTGTCTCGACGGGCTCCGTGCAGCATTGTCCCGCCTCCAAAGGAATTGGTAAACAACTTCCGTTAGAAGGGGACAATGCTGCACGGAGCCCGTCGAGAGACAGAGAGGCTCTGCAACAATTTTACAAGCACAGCCGCGGTTCCCTAAGAGGCAGGGAGCCGCGGCTGCAGAAGAAGGAGTCGGTGAGTTTCCCGCTGCCGAGAAGCGGACTCGGCAGCGGCAGCAACTTCTGCGCATTTTAATTTTTTTTTTTTAACGAGGCGATCCCCGCTAAATCCTGTGGCGACCCCCGTGGGGGTCGCGACCCACAGGTTAAGAACCGCTGCACTAGATCTTGTTCATTGTGTTTGATTTAATAAATGGAGGAAGGACGACAAGGAAATCCACAGCACTACTTTTTAACTTTCAAAAGGGAGACTATGATAAAATGAGGAAAATAGTTATGAAAAATCTAAAAGGAGCAGTTGCAAAGGTTAAAGACTTACATCAAAGATGGGTGTTGTTTAAAAATACTAATTTGGAAGTCCACACAAGCTGTATTCCACGCTTCAAGAAAAGTGGAAGGAAGTTCAAAAAACTGCTAGCATGGTTTAAAGTTGAGGTCAGAGAGGCTGCTGTTCCCAAAAAAGCATCTTTCAGGAAATGGAAAAAGATACAAATGATGAAAAATGGATACATTATAAGCACTGGCAAGTTAGATGCAAGGCATTGATAAGACAGGCAATGAGGGAATTTGAGAAAAATCTTGCTGTGGAAGCAAAAACATATAATAAAGACTTTTTCAAGTACATTCATAGCAAAAAACCTGTGAGAGAATCAGTTGGAGCATTAGGTTGATAGAGGGGTAAAAGGGGCAATAAGAGGGGACAAGGCTATAGCGGAGAGACTGAATAAATTATTTGCTTCAGTCTTTTCTGAGGAAGATGTAGGGATGTTACCCATGACTGAAATGGTATTTAAAGGTGATACCGTAGAAGAATTGAAAGAAATATCAATACACTGCCAAGATGTATTACAATTTGATAAACTGAAGTGCAGCAAATCACCTGGACTGGATAATATACATCCAAGGGTGTTGAAAGACCTGAAATTTGAGATTGCAGACCTACTATTAGTAATCTGTGAACTATCATTAAAATCATCTGTAATACCTGAAGATTGGAGGATGGCCAATTTAACGACAATTTTTAAGAAGGGTTCCAGGGGTGATCCCAGAAACTACAGACCGGTGAGCCTGAGGTCAGTACCAGGAAAAATGGTAGAAACCATTATAAAGAACAAAACTACTAAACATGTTGATAATCATGGCTTAATGGGAGACTGCCAACATGGCTTTAGCCTAGGAAGGTCTTGACTTACTAATCTGTTATGTTTTTTTGAAGGTATGAAAAAGAGGTTGACAAAGGTGAGTCGGTTAATATAGTGTATCTGGATTTTCAGAAAGCCTTTGACAAGGTCTCTCATGAGAGACTCATGGCGAAATTAAAAAGTCATGGGATTCAGATAGTGTACTATTGTGGATCTGGAACTGGTTAAAAGATAGAAAGCAGAGGGTAAGACTAAATGAACAATTTTCCTAATGGAGAAAGGTGAATAGTGGAGTACCCCAGAGATCAGTGTTGGGTCTGCCTCTGCTTTTTGACATATTCGTAAATGACCTGGAAATGGAAATGAGTGAGGTAATCAAATTTGCAGATGACACAAAATTATTCAAAGTTGATAAAACCTATGAGGATTGTGAAAACTTGCAAGAGGATCTTGATAAATTGGAAGCCGGGCATCTAAATGGCACATGAAATTTAATCTGGACAAGTGCAAAGTTATGCACCTAGGAAATAAAAACCCAAACTATGGTTACACGATGTGAGGTTCCACATTAGGAACCACCGCCAAGGAAAAAGATTTAGGCGTCATGGTGGATAACATGTTGAAACCCTCCACCTAGCACGCAGCGGCGGCCAAGAAGCAAATGGAATGCTAGGAATCATAAGGAAAGGAAAGGAATGGAGAATTAAACAAAGGATATTATAATGCCTCTGTATCGTTGCATGGTGCGACCGCATCTTGAATATTGTGTGCAATTCTGGTCGCTGCATCTTAAAAAGGATATAGCATTATTACAAAAGGTACAGAGAAGAGCCACCAAAATGGGAAAGGGGATGGAAGGATATCCCTATGAAGAGAGGCAAAAATGTTAGGGCTCTTCAACCTGGAAAATTGACAGCTGAGGGGAGATATGATAGAGGTCTATAAATTAATGAATGGAGTGGAATCGGTAAACGTAGATCAATTTTTTGCGCACTCAAAATATAGAAAGATTAAGAGACATGCAATGAAGCTACAGTGTAACCTATTTAAGAATAATAAGAGAAAATATTTTTCACTCAACATGTAATCAAACTCTGAAATTCGTTACCGGAGGATGTAGTAAAGTGCAGTTACTCACCTGTAACAGGTGATCTCCAGGAACAGCAGGAATTTAGTCTTCACATATGGGTAATGTCGGTACATAAGAACATAAGATATACCATACTGGGTCAGACCAAGGTCCATCAAGCCCAGTATCCTGTTTCCAACAGTGGCCAATCTAGGTCATACGTACCTAGCAGTTTCCCCGCCTCTGGAATTCGCTTCCCCCGGACCTCCGCCTGGAACTTTCCCTGAAAACCTTTAAGACCCGTTTGAAGACCTACCTTTTCTGTCTCGCATTTGATCTTCCCTCACCTCCCTCCCCTCCCCCCCCCATTGATTTTTCTTTTTAAGTCCCTGTTTTTGTTACTTTACCCCTCTCTTTAGCCCTCTCCTTTTCTCCTAATCTATCCTATCATATATTTAGCGTTCTTTTCCTTTTCTTCCCTGCAGCTGTTTTTGCACATTGTACACCGCTCTGACGCAATCTGTCTGAGCGGTATATTAAATTTCCAATAAAGATAAAGATAAAGGTTCCACAATGCTTGTACTGGGTCAAGCATTGATAGCCTGGGTCCCCCTTCTTAATAATGGTTTATGGACCTTTCCTCCAGGAACTTGTCCAAACCTTTTTTAAACCCAGCTACACTAACAGCCTTTACTGCATCCTCCCGTAACAAATTCCAGAGTTTGATTACACGTTGAGTGAAAAAATATTTTCTTTTATTTGTCTTAAATAGTTTACCCTGTAGATTCATTGCATGTCCCCTAGTCTTTTTATATTCTGATAGCGTAAACAATCGATCTACATTTACCCGTTCCGCTCCGTTCATTAATTTATAGACTTCTATCATATCTCCCCTCAGCCGTCTCTTTTCCAGGTTAAAGAGCCCTAACCTTTTTAGCCGTTCTTCATAGGAGTATCCTTCCATCCCCTTTACCATTTTGGTGGCTCTTCTCTGAACCTTTTCTAAAATCGCTATATCCTTTTTAAGATACGGCGACCAGAATTGCACACAATATTCAAGGTGCGGTCTCACCATGGAACGATATAGAGGCATTATAATATCTTTTATTTTATTTTCCATTCCTTTCCTGCTGTCTCTGGAGAACACCTGCTACAGGTGAGTAACTATGCTTTCTCCAGGAACAAGCATTAAGTCAGTCCTCACATATAGAACTCCCTATCTCCAGGCTGACGGAAATCAAACCACGGCAGCATCAGCGGTGACCGTGACAGGTTAGCCGTGAGTTGCAGAAGATGAGTCCCCAATTGAGAGAGACTGCAAGACCTTGGTGTCCCAGGGCCCATTACTCCAGTAACCTGAACACAGAAGGATCAGGGGGCAGAGTTGCCTACAACCCAAATAAATTACAGAGTACTGTCTGGCCAAAGGCACTGTCTCCAGGCAGTAGTGAGCTGTGAATGTGTAAATTGAAGACCATGTGGTGGCCTTGCAGATCTCCATCACCGGTACAGAGTGCAGGTTCGCCACCGAAGTGGCCATTGCTCGCATGCGATATGCTGTGATCCGGTGTTACAGGGAGAGTCTATCCCGCTCATAGGCGAGGGCAATGCAGTCCACCATCCAAGTGGAAAGAGTTTGCTTACTCACTGGGAGCTTCAGCCTGCCTGGGTTATATGAAACCAAGAGTTAAGAAGCTTTGCAATGGCCCTCAGTCGGATTAAGGTAGAAGGACAGGGCTCTTTTACAATCTAAAGTATGGAGTACAGTCTCCTCCCGACCAGCATGGGGCCAGGGGAAGAAGGTGGGGAGGACCACATCCTGATTGAGGTGGAAAGGGGATACCACCTTTGGGAGGAATTTGTGGTGCGTGCAGAGCACCACTCTGTTCTTCTAGAACCATGTATAAGGTGGCTCTGCCACCAGAGCTTGGAGCTCGCTTACTCTATGAACGGATGTGAGAGTTACCAGGAAGGTGACCTTCCAGGAGAGATATCGCTGGTGGCAAGTGGCCAGAAGTTCGAACGGCAGTCTCTAGCAGCAAGAGCATCACGTTGAGGTCCCACTCCACCTACAGGGGGCAGATGGGGGGGGTTAGAAAGTAAGAGGCCCCAGAGGAATCAAGAGATCAGGGGCTGAACAGAGAGGGGTTTTTCCCCCCTCGGTGGGGTGGTGGTGCACCATGATTGCACTTAGGTGCACTCTGGCCAAGTTGGACTTCTGTCCGGCCTGTGACAAATGGAGCAGGTACTGGAGCACCATTTGCATGGTGCAGGAGAAGATGTTCTCCTACCTCTCTGTGCACCACATTGAGAACCAGCACCACTTAAATGCGTACGCTCGTCTTGTGGAGGGTTTGCGGGAGGCCAACAAGAGCTCCTCTACCTCTTTTATGAGAAGCGTTGGCTAGAGGACTCTCCTTATTCATCCCATATTAAAATCTGGCGGCGATTTATAGATGATATTTTTATGCTTTGGGAGGGTACGGTTGAGTCTTTGCTTGAGTTCTATAATTGGTTGAACGGTGTGGATCCATCTATACAGTTTACGATTCATTTTGATGTGCATTCTATTGTGTTTTTGGATGTTTGTCTATGGCGACAAGAAGAGGGTTGGGGAATTACGGTGCATAAGAAGAACACTGATCGTAATACTTTTCTACACTTCTCTAGTGCTCACCCGAAAGGATTGATTAGGGGGTTGCCTTTCTCGCAGTTTTTGCGCTACCGGCGAAATTGCTCTTCTAGGGACGATTTTAAGGTTCAGGCACGATTTTTGAAGAGGGCCTTTGTTGATAGAGGCTACCCTGAGGGGGTGGTAGATCGGGCTTATAAGCGTGCGCTTTATAATGACCGGGGTTGGTTGCTGGCCCCTAGGGAGAAGGCGTCGCAAAAGGAGGATTGTGTGAATTTTATTTCCCGGTATTCCCCTCTAAGCATGCGGATTCAGCGAATTCTGCACCGACATAGTAATGTGTTACAAACTTTGCCGGGTCTTGGAGGCAAAAGTGTCCGGTGTGTTTGGCAGCGAGATCGGAACTTCAAAGAGATTTTGAGTCCGTCCCGGCTCCCGAGGGTTGAGCAGTTTGAACGACGGGGTCGGCATGTCCGCTGCGGTGAATGTACCTGCTGTGATGTGTGTTGGGAGACTGATCGTTTTGTATATGCTGGTAGAGAATTTCTTTTACGCTCGTCTACCTCCTGTAAATCTGCGTATGTGGTGTATGGCATCTTTTGCCCCTGCCGCTTATTGTATGTCGGTAAGACTATCCGCCCCCTGTATATACGACTGGGGGAACATCGTAGTAGGTTGCGATGTAAGAGATGGGAGGCGCCGCTGGTTGGTCACTGTTTGGAGTTGGGGCATGTATTTACCGATTTGCAATGCTTTGGGATAGAACAGGTAGTGCGGGGTTCGGGTGATTGGTCCCGTGAGCAATTTTTGTTACGTCGTGAGCAACGGTGGATATTTTTGCTCCGCTCCGTGGTCCTGGGTGGGCTAAATTTTAATATTGATTGGCAGGCTTGCATCTGATTGATGTTTTGAGTAGGAGATTGGGAGGCTTTTCCGGCCGTGACGTGGTTGTGACGTCAGACGCCGGTTTTGGATATTTTGCTTGTGGTTAGTTTTGGGGATAGGCGTGTCCTCTAAAGTTGTATGCTGAGTTAGTGTGTTAGAGCGAGCAAGGTGAGTGCCTCGGGTTCTGTTCTGCTCTGATAGGGGAGTAGGTATGTGTTTGTAGTAGGAATATTTAGCACTTTTTTATTGTTTTATTGTTTTATTTGTTTTTATAGTATACCCCCCTGAAGCAGCGTCTGCGAAACGCTAAGAAGGACGTCTGATTGTGGCATCGGGGTCGATACTGCAATGACCATCTTGAAAGCTGTGGATTGCTGTGTTTTGTTGATGGGTTTTTTCTGTTCTTTAGGAGTTCTCTCTGTGTTAAGAATTTGTTAACTGTGTATGAGCTTAATTTTGTATGTTCATTGCAGAGGGTTCCCCTGTTAAGTTCCTGTGGTGTCTTAAGTTATATAATGGTTATAAAGCTATAAAGTCTTCGAGTAATGAGTAATGATTCCCCAAAGCAACTTTCAGTTTTCCCATCAGTTTGCTGTTGTGTGATAAAAGCTTTCTTGCACTGTTGGATGGACGGCGAGGGTTGGTAACAGACCGTTGATGCAAAAATCCTTTTGTTTAGATTACTTAGTTTTCAATGAACATTTGGAGATATTTCTGAGGTCTGTGCTCCCCGTTGTCACGGTGCAAAAAGTTTTTTATAGTGCTTAGTTACCAATACTACGAGTGGTTAATTTATGGAGTTGTTTTCTGTGTTTATGAAATATCATTGTTAAACTCCGATTAGGCCTAGTGTTGTTCGCATGTGTAAGCAGGCTAGTGAGGTCACATGGATTGCGGAGGCCATGTGGCCCAGCAGGTGGAGGAGGAGGAGGCAGGCCGGGACCAATTGCTGGCACTGTAGTTGAGCTGCTAGCTCCTTGAGGTGCTCCGCCCTCTCTCCGGGGAGAGAGACCTTGGCCTGCCGAGTGTCTAGCTGAGCCCCTATGAACTCCAGCCTTTGGGCTGGGGTGAGGTGAGACTTGGGGTGGTTGATGAACCCCAGGTGCTGCAGTCAGGTCCCTTAGCTCAAGCCCTACCAAGCAGATGGCAAGGGAAGGACAAAAATTCAGCAACTAATCAGGGGAGGCAGGAGGGTAGTGAGGACTGATTCCTGCTGTCCCTGGAGAACACCTGTTACAGATAAGTAGCTACGCTTTCTCCAGGAACAAGCAGGAAGTCAGTGTTCACTTATGGGACTCCCTAGCTACAGGCTACGGAACCTGTAACCAAAAAATGCCTCCACGAGGCTGTAAGCAGAAGCAGAAGCTGAAGCCCGAAGGAGCCCGAGTCCTCGGGGCGAAGCCTTCAGTAGCTGTGAAGAAGGGTCGGAGGGCAGGAGTTGCTTATACCCCGAACAGATTATGGAGAACAGCCTGGCTGAAGATGCTGTCCCATCTGGACTCCCTTTCCAGGCAGTAGTGGGCGGCGAAGATATTCGTAGACCCCGGCAGATGTCCATTATGGGCACGGAGCACAGTGAGACCAAGGCCACTTTGGCTCGGACCCCATGTGCAGTGACTCAATGATCCAGATTGACGCCTGCCTTCGCATGGGTGAACGCGATGCAATCCACCACCCAAACAGAGAGGGTGCACTTGGTGACTGTTTGCCCCTGCCTATTGGGATCGTAGGTCACGAAGAACCAGTCAGACTTGCGATGAGTCTGAATACACTGCAAGTAGAAGGCGAGGGCCCACTTGCAGTTGAGAGTGTGGAGAGCTGCCGATGCCGATGCCTGATCTGCATGGAGCCTCGGGAAGAAGGTTGGAAGCACTATCTCTTGGCTGAGATGAAAGGCCAACACGCCCTTGGGTAAGAACTTAGGATGCATCTGGAGGATCACCCTGTTCCGATAAAACCTGGTGTAAGGGGCGCCAGCCATGAACGCCTGAAGCTCACTGACTTGGCAAGCCGAAGTCAGCGTCACCAGGAAGGCCACCTTCCAGGACAAATGCCAGAGCGAACATGTCGCCATCGGCTCGAAGGGTGGACGAGTGAGCTGCATGAGCACCACATTCAAGTCCCTTTCCGCTGGAGGGGGACAGCTGGGCGGCTTGGATAACAGAAGGTCCCGCATAAAGTGGGAGACTAGTTATTGCCCCGAGAGAGGCTTTCCCTCGATAGTGAGATGATTAGCCGATATGGCGCTAAAATGAACCCTAACAGATTTTGACTTCAGCCCTTCCCTCGAGGGGTGAATAAGGTGCTGGAGAACCCACCAAACCGAGCATGAGAAGGGGTCGATCTGGAGCTCCGAGCACCAGATGGAGAAGCGTTTCCACTTAAAGGCATAAGCCCACCTAGTGAAGTACTTCCTTGAGGCAAGGAGGATTTCCTCAACCTACTCTGGAAGGGCCAGAGAGGCTAGAGAGAGCCATTCAGCTGCCAGGCCATGAGGGATAGGGAGCGTAGGTTCGGGTGCAGTACCCGACCCTCCTCTTGCGTCAGCAAGACCCTGAGGGAGCCCATGGAAATAGGAGGCTCCGACGACAGCCAGAGTAGGAGTAGGAACCAAGGCTGCTGAGGCCACGAGGGGGCCACAAGAATCATAAGAACATAAGATATGCCATACTGGGTCAGACCAAGGTCCATCAAGCCCAGTATCCTGTTTCCAACAGTGGCCAATCTAGGTCATACGTACCTAGCAGTTTCCCCAAAAGACACAGGTTACGCAATGCTTGTACTGGGTCAAGCATTGATATCCTGGGTCCCTTCTTAATAATGGTTTATGGACCTTTCCTTCAGGAACTTATCTAAACCTTTTTTAAACCCAGCTACACTAAGAGCCTTTACTACATCCTCCAGTAACAAACTCCAGAGTTTGATTACACGTTGAGTGAAAAAATATTTTCTTTTATTAGTCTTAAATAGCTGTAGCTTCATTGCATGTCCTCTAGTCTTTCTATATTCTGATAACGTAAACAATCGATCTACGTTTACCCGTTCCACTCCGTTCATTAATTTATAGACTTCTATCATATCTCCCTTCAGCCGTCTCTTTTCCAGGTTAAAGAGCCCTAACCTTTTTAGCCTTTCTTCATAGGAGTATCCTTTGCTAATAACGCTATATCCTTTTTAAGATACGGCGACCAGAATTGCACACAATATTCAAGGTGTGGTCTCACCATGGAACGGTATAGAGGCATTATAATATCTTTTGTTTTATTTTCCATTCCTTTCCTTATGATACCTAGCATTCTATTTGCTCTCTTGGCCGCCACTGCACACTGGGCCGAGGGTTTTAACATGTTATCCACAATGATGCCTAAATCTATTTCCCTGGGTGGTGGTTCCTAATGTGCAACCTTGCATTGTGTAACCATAGTTTGGGTTGTTCTTCCCTAGGTGCATCACTTTGCACTTGTCCACATTAAATTTCATCTGCCATTTTGATGCCCAGTCTTCCAATTTATCAAGATCCTCTTGCAATTTTCCACAATCCTCTTGGGTTTTAACAACTTTAAATAGTTTTGTTTCATCTGCAAATTTGATAACCTCACTCGTTATTCCACTTTCCAGGTCATTTATGAATATGTCAAAAAGCAGCGGACTCAGCACAGATCCCTGGGGTACACCACTATTCACCTTTCTCCATTGGGAAAATTGGCCATTTAGCCAACGCTCTGCTTTCTGTCTTTTAACCAGTTCCTGATCCACAATAGTACACTGCTTCCTATCCCATGACTCTTTAGTTTTGCCAAAAGTCTCTGATGAGGGACCTTGTCAAAGGCTTTCTGAAAGTCCAGATACACTATATCAACCGACTCACCTTTGTCCACCTGTTAATTCCCACTTTCAAAAAAACATAACAGATTAGTAAGACAAGATCTTCCTTGTTGTAAGACAAGATCAGCGATGTCCCATCCCGTTGAGCCTTGAACAGAGTCCTCGCAATGAGGGGGAAAGGAGGGAATGCATATAGGAGACTGGAGGACCAGTCCAGGAGAAATGCATCGGGGCTCTCCCTTCCCAGGTGCGGCACCGGCCACAGAAGCAAGGGAGTTGTGTGTTCTGGGGGCTGGTGAAGAGGTCTATCGCTGGAGTGCCCCAGGGTAGGAACAGCTAGCCTGCCACTCTGGGATCCAGGCACCATTCGTGGGGGCGAAGGATTCTGCTGAGCCTGTCTGCCAGGCCATTCTCCTGACCTGGGAGGTACGTCGCCTTGAGGGACATCCTCCGTTGGGCGGCAAAAGAGCAGCTGAGGACTGCTTCCCTGCAGAGGGAGCGCGACTCCATGCCCCCTCCTTGTTGATGTTGAACATCGCTACCCGGTTGTCGGTCTGCACCAGAACCAACTTTCTGCTGAGGACATTCTCGAAGGCCCTCAGGGCCCAACGGATGGCCCGGAGCTCGAGCAGGTTTATCTGCTGCTGAGCCTCCACAGACAACCACTGCCCTTGCATCCAGAGAGGCCCGCAAATGGGCTTCCCACCCTAACAGGGAAACATCCATGGTCAGTACCACCTCGTGCTGTGGGGCCTGGAAGGGCGATCCCCGCAGGAGGTTGCGGGGGTTTTGCCACCAGTTCAGGGACAAACGAAAGTTGGGAAGAATCCTGATGGGGTCCCCGAGGTGTCCGAGGGATTGACTCCATTGGGAGCTGAGACACCACTGGGTCGTCCCCATATGCAGGCGGGAGTGAGGAACCACATGCATGGTCGAGGCCATGTGACCCAAGAGACAGCATGGACCGAGCGGTGACATGGTGGGCGCTTTGGATGTGAGCCGCCAGAACTCGGAGGCGGGTGGAGCGATCCACCAGCAAGAAGGCCATGGCTGCCGAGTATCAAGGCGCGTCCAGATGAACTCGAGAGCCTGTGCCGGCTCGAGGTGAGACTTTGGGTAGTTGACAAAGAACCCCAAGCTCACCAAGAGGAGGAAAGTGCGCGACATCGCTTGCCGGGACTCCTCGATGGAGGAGCCCATAATGAGCCAATCGTCAAGGTAGGGAAACACCGGCACCGCCCGGCGCCGAAGGTGAGCAATGGCTACAACAAGGCACTTCGTGAAGACCCGAGGAGTGGATGCAAGGCCGAAGGAGAGCACCCTGTACTGGAAGTTCTCTCTCTGCACCCTGAAATGCAGGTACTGCCATTGTTGGGGGTGGATCAAGATATGGGCATAAGCGTCCTTTAGATCCAAGGAACATAGCCAGTCGCCCTGCCAGAGGAAGGGCAGCAGCATGCCTAGAGATAACATCTTGAATTTCTCCCGCACCAGGAACCTGTTTAGCCTGCGGAGGTCGAGGATGGGCCGCACACCCCCCGTCTATTTTGGGAAGAGGAAGTACAGGGAATAAAAGCCCCGACCTTGAAGGTGGGGAGGGACCTTCTCGACTGCCCATTGGGCAAGGAAGGAGTGTAATTCCTGTTGCAGCAAAAGCTGGTGTGAGGGAAGTCAAGGAGACTCTGCCGGGGAGAAAGGGGGTGGAAGCCTGTCGAAGTGGAGGTGATAGCCCTCCCAGATGACCTGGAGGACCTGAGTGTCCGAGGTGATAAGCACCCACGACAGGGTGAAACAGGACAGGCGTCCCCCCACTGGCTGCTGTATCACCGGAGGGCGAGGGGCTATACCGTGTGATGAAGCTGACACTACTGAAGCTATGGAGTTAGGAGAAAACTCAGTTTCTTTTAAAGAAACTGATTTACAGAGAATGCAATTACCAAGAAGTGCAGCTAGAGGGAGCAAGCATGAGGCTGCAGAAGGTAGGCTGACACACCCAGATTGTAATGATGCAATAGCTAATCAAACACACCTGAGTCGAGGGCCAGAAAGCTCACTAGAGAAACTGCTTTATAAGCAGTGCTCAGTTAAGAGAGAGAGAGAGGAACACAAATACAGAGAGGACCACAGGAGCAGAGAGGACCAAAGGAGCAGAGAGCAACAGAAGCCCCTGCTACAAAGGAGAGAGAGAGGGGAAAGCTCCAACTACAGAAGGAAAGGCAGTTAAGCTTGAAATTCTTACAGGGAAGGGACAACTTCCAGGAAGGACAAACCTATGCTGAAAAGCTCCAGAAAGAAGTCTTCAGCAAAGACAGAGTAAGCAGGAGAGTGCCTGGTAGGGGGAATACCAGCAACACACGTTTCAGAGAACAAAGGTCCATTCACACTTCCTTTCCTAAATATGAGTCAGGTCCTAGAGAGGCTTGTAAACCCGAGAGCCATAGCCATAAGAAACAAAGCTGGAGAAAGCTTTAGTAACCTGTGCAGAAGGTCCTAGATAAAAGCCATATTAATTGTTTGCCAGACCAGGTCCAGCCAGGCTGGAAAGTCTTGGAGAGAACTACTGCAGTACAACCAGTTTTACCTAGGGAAAGCTCAGGCTTAGCAGACAACATATCTGAACAAGAGGATATGCAAATAGAGCTTGTAGAACCGGAACCATTGCTGCCTGAATACCCTATGGACTGTACTCTCTGTGTAGCTGAGAGTATAGAATCTCTCACAGAGTTATAGCATAAGACATGCTCTAAAATGCCATTGCTTTGTTGAGCTGCAAAGAAGAAGCTCTTTGTGTTTATTTAACCTGTTTGTGTTGAAAAAAACCTTGCTTGAATGGAAACGACTGTGAAGTGTTTATAACAGTTTGGACTTTGTAAATACTTTGGTAGAAACCCTGAATCAAGGTGAATTCTGTTGTCTTTGAGAACCTTAGCACATCAAGGGAATAAAACCTTATATTTAATCCCGCACAAGGCTCACACAACTATTCTTTATGAAGAAGGGAACTACAAGGACCATCATGCACCTGGTCTAAGTTAGAATTTCCTACTTCAACACACAATAAATGTCCGCCTTGACCCTTCAGCACGCTGCCACCGGGAGGGGCTGTGACAAAATGGCTTAGTTTTTCAGATGTCTTCTGGGAAGCAAAGAAGAATATACCAATTCAGGAAGAAAACTGTCAAGTTCAAAGAAGGAAAAGAGCACCAAGTGAAACAGTGAAGTGTTGCTGCCAGCACTGATGGAGCGCTGGACGACAGACCGACACATTTTTTTTACAAAGAATGAGTCAACGCCTGATACAGGTAATAAGCAATTGGGCATAACCTGTGGCGGATTCAGGTGGAAAAATCCTGAGAATTCAGTAAAAGGGGGACTGACAAAGGAGTTGCCAGTACCGCACTTGGTTTTTTTTTTCTTTCTCTGTTTTTCTCTCTATAGGAAGTATCCACCATGGAGCCGAAAGAGATCCTGCAATGGATGGCGGCGCAATTCAACAAGCAGCGGGAGATGGCTTACCATGCGCAGGAACAGGCGGTGACAGCCATGCAAGCGCAGCAAAAGCCCGTGCTTGAGTTAATGGAAGCTTGGTTGGCTAAACAGAGGACGGCGAGTGAACCAGTTCCAGGACTAGATGTGGTGCCTAATAACAGTGTAGTAGGACCATGGTCTTACGAGACGTTGACATTGGGAAAATTATCGCCTAGTGATGACATAGATGATTTTCTTGAATCCTTTGATAGGATAGCCCATACAATAGGGTGGCAAAAAGAGCAATGGGCCATATGCCTGGCAACCTCGCTCACTGGAGAAGCGTTGTCTGCATATAGGGCTATGCCCGCAGCTCTTGCCAACAATTACACGGAAGTAACGAAGGCTATAAGAGATCGCCTTGGGTTAACTCCCATGGTGTACAACCGAATGTTAAGAGCTACCCGACTTAAAGCCGGAGAAACACTGAAAGCTCTAGGTCAGAGGCTTAAAAGCCTAACAATAAAATGGTTGAGGCCCGAGGGTAAAACCATAGACACTATATTGGATACTATTGTACTAGAGCAGTTTATGGCTGCTGTGCCCAAAGAGGTGCAGACCTTAATGATACTGCAGAACTGCCGTACCTCTGAGGAAACGATCCTCCTCGCAGAAAGGTATTTGAAGCAGAATTGGCTACTCACAAAGGTGGTGAGGCTTCAAAAGCGGTCACAGAGACTATGATGCAGTCATCAGAAAGGGTGTCAAGGTATAAATCAGAAGGTTTAAAAGCTGGTATACTTAAGCCAGATCATAAGGTACAGGTTGAAACGGCTGTTGGTCCACTTGATCTTTATCATATAAAAACTCTGTATATTCCTTCCACCTTTTCTTGATCTTCTCAGCATCATTCAACATGGAACCTTGAGCATCTTGTAACATTCCAATTCGAGGCTGGAACTTTTTCTTTAACTCTCGTAGCTTTAGGAAAGCTGATCTTGTTCTTCCTCTAATAGTTTCTGCTTCTATTTCCTTGCATGTATCATTGTAGTACTTTTCCTTGTCCTGTCTTGCTGCACGTTGGAAATCTCTGTTGAGTTCTGTGATTGTCTTTCTTTCTCCTCTGGCTTTAGCTTCTATGCCTTTCTGGGCAATTTTCAGAGTTTCTTCCGTCATCCATTTTGGCCGTTTTTTCTTTTTTACCTTTTGTAGAGACTTCTCGCTTTCTTCCAACACAACCTTCTTGATGTCATTCCATAACTCTTCTGGAACTCTATCATTTGTATCTAAAGCAGCAAATCGATTTTGCAGGCAGTCTTTAAATTCCAGTGGTATATTCTCAAGGTCATATTTTGCTGCATTCATGAGTGGTTTGCTCTTTTTCAGCTTTAGCTTGAGTTTGCATACTAGTAGTTGATGATCTGTACCACAGTCAGCTCCAGGTTTTGTCTTTGTTGATGTTATAGAGCTTTTCCATCGTTGACTTCCACAGATGTAGTCAATTTGATTTTTATACAATCCATTGGGTGAAGTCCATGTGTACAGTCGCCGCTTGTGTTGCTGGAAGAAGGTGTTCGAGATGAATAGATTGTTGGTCTTGCAGAATTCTATCAGTCTTTCTCCAGCTTCATTTCTGTTGTCAAGTCCATATTTTCCAACTACTTTGTCTTCTTCTTTGTTGCCAACCTTTGCATTCCAATCACCCATGACTATCAGGATATCCTGTTTGCATGTTCTGTCAATTCAGCTTGTACTTGTTTATAGAACTCTTCAATTTCATTCTCTTCTGCAGCTGTTGTTGGGGCATATACTTGAATTATAGTTGTGTTGATAGGCATTCCTCATAGACGAATAGAGATTAAGCGTTCACTGACTGCATTGTATTTCATTACAGTTCTTGCAAGTTTCTTCTTTATTATAAATGCAACACCATTTCTTCTTTGTCTTTCATTTCCAGCATAGTAGACCATGTGATCATCTGATGCAAAGTACCTGATGCCAGTCCATTTCAGTTCACTGACACCCAACAGATCAAGTTGTACACGTTCCATTTCATTCTTGACCACCTCCAACTTCCCTTGGTTCATGCTTCGTACGTTCCATGTTCCAATGTGTAAGACATCTTTACAGCTTCTGACTCTCATTTCATGCGCAACTACATCAGCAGTCAGACGTCCCGAGGGCTTTGATCCAACCACATCATAAATGCCGGCTTTACTCTGAATAGTCTTCAGCTCTTCCCCAGTAGCTAGTTGAGTGCCTTCCAACCTGGGGGTCTCATCTTCCAGCACTACAGCACAATTTGTTTTGTTGTAACTATCCATTGGGTTTTCATGGCAAGATACAGAAGTAGATTGCCGGGCCTTTCTTCCGCGCAGTATAAGTTTGGTGTTGTTGCCGTTGTCACAGAATTGTGATCCTCCGCCGTCAACACTATCCCATTCTGCTGCTGCCCAGATGGGTGATTTGTCTTGGTCTGGCATCACAGCTGAGACCTGTCCATCTTGGGAGACCCTGCCAGTAGTTAAACTACCGATAGTTTAGCTCTCAGCATCACTGATGCACACAAGCCCTCACAGCACGACAAGCTGAAAACCAAGTGAGGGACAAGCCTGTACCTTATGATCTGGAACCATTGGTGATGAAAGAAGAAGTTGAAGCAGCATTGAAAGCCTTATCAAAGAACAAAGCACCAGGCATTGATTGCATTCCCATAGAAATATTACAGCAATCTGATGCAGCTGTTACCGTACTTACAAGGCTCTGCCAAGAAATATGGAAGACAGCATCATGGCCAACTGACTGGAAAAGATCTGTGTTTATACCAATACTAAAGAAAGGTGATCCAACTGACTGTGGAAATTATCGCACAATCGCTCTGATCCCACATGCCAGCAAGATTCTACTGAAGATTATTCAAAAGAGACTACAATCATACCTGGAACAAGAACTACCTGAAGTGCAAGCAGGGTTCAGGAAAGGGCGAGGAACGAGAGACATCATTGCGGATGTGAGATAGATCCTTGAAAAGACTAAAGAATACCAAAAGGATATCTATTTGTGCTTTATCGACTATAGCAAAGCTTTTGACTGTGTAAACCATGAGAAACTCTGGGCCACATTAAGAAGCATGGGTATAACCAGAAAACCTGATCGTTCTCTTGCACAATCTGTACATTGATCAAGAAGCAACAGTTCGAACAGAACAAGGAGAAACAGAATGGTTTAAAATAAGCAAAGGTGTAAGACAAGGCTGCATACTTTCCCCCTACCTGTTTAATTTATATGCAGAACAAATCATCAGAGAAGCAGGATTGTATGAAGACAAGAGAGGTGTGAAGATTGGTGGAAGACTCATCAACAACCTTCGCTATGCTGATGATACCACATTACTGGCGGAAAGTGAAGATGATCTGAAACATTTGCTTCTCGCAATCAAAGAACATAGTCTCAAAATGGGCCTGCACCTTAATGTAAAGAAGACAAAGATCATGACAACTGGCATAATCAACAGGTTCATCGTCGAAGGAGAAGAAATTGAAATCATGAATAACTTTAACCTACTTGGATCAACTATCAATAAAGAAGCAACAAGCAGTCAAGAAATCAGACGACGCATTGCTCTTGGCAGAATGGCTATCTATGAAAGACCTAGATAAGATTCTCAAGAGCAGAGATGTCTCTCTCCATACAAAGATTCCACTTGTTCAAGCCATGGTATTTTCAACAACATCATATGGATGTGAAAGCTGGACAGTGAAAAAGATAGACAGGAAGTAAATTGATGCCTTTGAATTATGGTGCTGGTGGCGAATACTGTGTATACCATGGACTGCCCGAAGAACAAACCAGTCTGTACTAGAGGAGATCAAACCTAAGCTTTCTTTAGCCTTTGGACACATCATGCGGAGAGAGAGATCATTAGAGAAAGACATCATGCTTGGCAAGATAGAAGGTCAACGCAAAAGAGGAAGGCCAGCAATGAGATGGATCGATACAATAACAGCAGCTACGGGTACCAGTCTGTCAACAATGAGCCGCCTGACTGAAGACCGAACACAATTTAGGATAGCTATCCAGAGGGTCGCCATGAGTCGACTCCGACTCGACGGCACTTAACAACAACAACAACAACATACTTAAGCCAGGAAAGCACTTTGAGGAAAAGAGATGTTTTCATTGTGGGAAGATAGGGCATGTACAGAATGAATGTAAAACGCGTACAGCACTAATAAGTGAAAATGCAAAAATGATAAGAGAAGGATTTTTGCTAGAGGTTAAGGTACAAGGTATAACCACCAGTGCTCTACTCGATTCAGGTGCGGATCAGAGCATGATCTCCAGGAAGCTCTGGCATGTTATAGAAGATCAAGCTGAGTCAGCACCGAACCGAGCAGAAGGAAAAGTGAAAATTAAATGCATTCATGGAGCCTCTTCTTTCTATCCGGTGTATACATTTTTAGTAAAAGGATTAGGGATAGAAAAGCACATATTGGTAGCTGTAGTTCCAAAGTTGCCACACGATTTAGTGCTAGGCAGGGACTGGTGCCAGTGTAAAAAGGGGTTGGAGAAGGGCTTATCTCCCCATGAAGCCTTGGTATCCACACGGACCCAGTCCAAAGCAGCCATAGTTACCAGTCCACTCTTTGGAAAAACTCCGAAGGCTGACCAAAAGGTAAAGAGGCTGCCTTTAGGGAGTGATACTACTGGTAAACCAAAATTTGTACTTAAGTTTTGCAAAATGTCTAATAGAGCCCAGAGTCCACGAAGAGCCTCATCCCAGGCAGCTGGATATGACTTACATAGCGCCGTGGAACAAATTATTCCTTAGCATGGGAGGGCTTTGGTGGACACGGGCCTGCAAATAGAATTGCCTCTAGGGTGTTACGGCCGCATTGCGCCCCGATCTGGGCTGGCCTTAAAACATTTTATAGACGTGGGGGCTGGTGTAATTGACCCAGAATACAGGGGGGGCAGTTAAAGTCTTGCTCTTCAACTTTGCCGAAGAAGATTTCGTGGTCAGAGCAGGAGATCGTATTGCGCAGCTTATCTGCGAGAGAGTTGGATTTCCATGTTTGGAAGAAATACCTATGGTAACATCTACAGGCCGCGGAACTGGAGGGTTTGGATCCACTGGTCAAAATGCCGTACAAGGATTATCAGCTACATGTGAAGAAACCGTGGAGGAGGATCTGGGCCCACAACTGGCCGAATGCAGAACCACACCCGAGACGAGAATAAGTGAAGAACTCTCTCTGATACAGAGGCAGGAGTTGGTCAGAGTATCGGGGAAGTTTGATGACGTTCTGACGCCCATGCCGGGCGAAACAGAATTGGTAGCTCACGAAATAATAACGCCACCAGGTACAGTGATCAGACAAAGGCCCTATCGGCTACCTGAGGCCAAGAAACAAGAAGTGGTGGCCCAGGTGCACGAAATGTTAAAAATGGGGATCATTGAAGAATCCCGGAGTCCTTGGTGCAGCCCCATTGTCCTAGTGCCAAAACCAGATGGCACGATGAGATTCTGCATTGATTTTCGCCAGGTAAATGCAGTATCTATGTTTGATGCGTACCCCTTGCCACGCATTGAGGAACTGTTAGATCGGTTGGGGCAGGCGAAATACCTCACTACACTTGACATGACAAAAGGGTATTGGCAAATTCCCTTAACGAGAGCGTCACGTCCCAAGACAGCTTTCAGCACACCAGTAGGACTTTTTCAATTCAGAAGGATGCCTTTTGGATTACATGGCGCAGCAGCTACCTGTCAGCGGTTGATGGATTTGGTCTTATGTCCGCATCAAGAGTACGCTGTTGCGTATATGGACGATATTGTCATCCATAGCTCCAACTGGGACCAGCATTTGCCCTGAGTAAAAGCTATGCTCCACGCAATGAGACAAGCTGGGCTGACATTAAATCCGGGAAAATGTATGTTCGCAGGGCAGGAAGTTAAATACTTGGGCCACCTCGTCGAACGGGGTATGGTCAGGCCACTGCTGAACAAAGTGGAAAGTGTTAGGGATTTCCCAAGGCCACAAAATAAAAAGCAGCTAAGAAGTTTCCTAGGACTTATAGGATACTATAGGCATTTCATCCCTCATTTCGCTGAGGAGAGTGCCGTGTTTACAGACATGTTAAAGAAAAATGCCCCAAACCGGATACAATGGACCTCGGAGGCTGAGAAGGCTTTCACAGACTTGAAGGGGAAGCTATGTAAAGCACCCGTATTGCGCGGCGTAGATTTTTGCCAACAGTTTATCGTCCAAACAGATGCCTCTGAAACTGGGTTGGGAGCCGTTCTTTCCCAGATGTACGAGGGTATAGAACATCCGATTATGTTCTTAAGTAGAAAATTGTCACGGGCAGAGCGGAAATATTCAACAATTGAAAGAGAATGTCTGGCTATCAAGTGGGCAGTCGAAGCCCTCAAATTCTATCTGACCGGAAGAAAATTTTTGTTGGTCACAGACCATGCACCTCTAAAGTGGTTAAATCAAATGAAGGATAACAATAGTCGCTTAACCCGTTGGTATATGGCATTACAGCCGTTCGAATACAAGATTGAGCACAGAGTGGGAAAACTGCATCACACTGCTGATGCCATGTCTCGGATTACGAGCTGTGCAGACGAAGGAGTGCCAGCACGTAATATCTTAAGAGGGGGGATATGTGATGAAGCTGACACTACTGAAGCTATGGAGTTCGGAAAAAACTCTGTTTCTTTTAAAAAAACTGATTTACAGAGAATGCAATTACCAAGAAGTGCAGCTAGAGGGAGCAAGCATGAGGCTGCAGAAGGTAGGCTGACACACCCAGATTGTAATGATGCAATAGCTAATCAAACACACCTGAGTCGAGGGCCAGAAAGCTCACTAGAGAAACGGCTTTATAAGCAGTGCTCAGTTAAGAGAGAGAGAGAGAGAGAGGAACACAAATACAGAGAGGACCACAGGAGCAGAGAGGACCACAGATACAGAGAGCAACAGAAGCCCCTGCTACTAAGGAGAGAGAGAGGGGAAAGCTCCAACTATGGAAGGAAAGACAGTTAAGCTTGAAATCCTTACAGGGAAGGGACAACTTCCAGGAAGGACAAACCTATGCTGAAAAGCTCCAGAAAGAAGTCTTCAGCGAAGACAGAGTAAGCAGGAGAGTGCCTGGTAGGGGGAATACTAGCAACACACGTCTCAGAAGAAAGGTACATTCACACTTCCTTTCCTAAATGTGAGTCAGGTCCTAGAGAGGCTTGTAAACCCGAGAGCCATAGCCATAAGAAACAAAGCTGGAGAAAGCTTTGGAAACCTGTGCAGAAGGTCCTAGATAAAAGCCAAATTAATTGTTTGCCAGACCAGGTCCAGCCAGGCTGGAAAGTCTTGGAGAGAACTACTGAAGTACAACCAGTTTTACCTAGGGAAAGCTCAGGCTTAGCAGACAACATATCTGAACAAGAGAATATGCAAATAGAGCTTGTAGAACCGGAACCATTGCTGCCTGAATATCCTATGGACTGTACTCTCTGTGTAGCTGAGAGTATAGAATCTTTCACAGAGTTATAGCATAAGACATGCTCTAAAATGCCATTGCTTTGTTGAGCTGCAAAGTGGAGGAGTGGAGTGGAGTGGAGGAGTGGCCTAGTGGTTGGGGCAAGGTACTTCAGGCTGGAAGGTCGGGGGTTCAAATCCCTCTAGAGGACAGCAACCTTGGGCCAGAAGGACTGGGCTTTCTAGTCCCACAGGTGCTCCTTGTGGTCTTGGGCAAGCCACTTAACCCTCCATAGCCCATGTCCCCTGTAAAATAGTTATCTCCAAGTTATAATGCCCTGTTCAATGTCATTTCAGTTTGTTCAATGTAAACCACACTGATGCAGAATAGTGCGGTATATAAGAGAATGAAAATAAATAAATAAGAAGCTCTTTGTGTTTATTTAACCAGTTTGTGTTGAAAAAAAACCTTGCTTGAATGGAAGAGACTGTGAAGTGCTTATAACAGTTTGGACTTTGTAAATACTTTGGTAGAAACCCTGAATCAAGGTGAATTCTGTTGTTGTCTTTGAGAACCTTAGCGCATCAAAGGAATAAAACCTTATATTTAACCCTGCACAAGGCTCACACACCTATTCTTTATGAAGAAGGGAACTACAAGGACCATCATGCACCTGGTCTAAGTTAGAATTTCTTACTTCAACACACAATAAATGACCCTTCAGCACGCTGCCACCGGGAGGGGCTGTGACAACCGCTAGCGTCAAAATCCCTGAGGGGGTTGTGGGGGAGGAGGCGTCTGGGCTTTTTTGGCCCTTTGGTTTATGGTGACTTTGGCCGGGCTCCCCTGCAAAGGAGTGGTGAGCGCGGGAGTAGCTAGGCAAGGCAGGTAGCAGCGGTACTGGAGGCCTTTCCTGGGGAAGAAGGGCTTCTTGGCAGGCTGCTTCTTCTGAGGCAGCGTAGAGGTCCTGCAGGAAAGACGGGTCCTAGTGACATACTCCATCTCGATCTTCGCAGCTGTCTCCTCCATCAGCTTATCAAAAAGTTGTTTGCCGATGCAGGGTACGTCCAGAAGCTTCTCCTGCACCCACTGCTCCAAATCCGAATACTGGAGCCAAGCCTAGTGGCAGGCTCCGATGCCCGCAGCCGCCACCCAAGCCAATGTCTCGAATCCATCATATGAGGCTCAAGATAAATACTTGGAGCAATCTGCCACTGATTTCAACAGGGTGCGGAACCTGTCGAGGGGCTCGCCCTCGAGGCCCGTGGAGAAACCTCCAAGTTCTTTTGCCAAGTCGTGGAGGAACATACCCATATATAATTGGTATGTCTGGATGTGACAAGAGAGCATGGAATCTTGATATGCCTTGTGGCCCAGGGCATCAAAGGATCTCAATGCTCAGCCCGGCAGGACTAATGAGTGAGACTTTGGCTAGCTAATTCCACCCATCAAGGTGTGTGGGAGTTGAGAAGATCGGCGGCACCGGCATAGTGAGGGATTCCCTGGGAGGGACTCGTACTGAAGAATATCGAGTTCTTCAGCACGAGGGTCTTCTTTGGGTGACCAGGTTGAGGGCCTGAGCCATGTCCCGAATAAACACCAAAAGGAGGTGTCCTCGGACGGTGAACGCCACTGGAGACCAGGCAGCGAGTGGTCCAACGGAAGATACCGGTGGATGCAGGTCTCCGGGGATGTGTACCCATTGAATTCCCAGTCTGAGAAGTCGGTTGAGGGTTCGCCCTGTCCGATGGCCAGAGGCCTGGAGCCGGAGGCCCTGGACGATCTTGCCCCGAAGAGCAGGAGAGCGAGCGAGACCGACGTCGAGGACCCTTATGAGGCCCATGGCTTTCAGGGGTTTCCTGGATGGATTTGGGTGTCCCATGTGAGGGACCCATGGTCTCCAGGTGCAAGTCAGAGAAGCTGGCCGTGAGTGCCTGCTGGGAAGAAATGAACGCAGAAACGCTGCATTCCAGCACCAGCATGTGGGACTCCCACGCGGGCGTGGGGCCCTGACACACTGATACGGGGGTTACCAGATTGGGCGTCAAGGAGGAGAGGGGGTCGTCACTGGGACGGCCCTCAGAGACTTTGTGCCTTTGCCAGAGGCCTCCATTTCTCTGCGATGTACCTTGCGGGGCCGCTCCTTGTCCGACTCTTAGGAACGCCAAAGGGAGATAAACGACTGGGCGTGGGAGCGCTCGTGCTTGTCAGGGGCCCCAAACAGAAACTTTGAGGCCTTCTTTTTGTGCCGTTCCACCTTGGGGGACCCCTGGTCAGAATGCTGCTTGGAACGCGGTGCCACAGGGGGAGAACTCACTGGAGGGGAGACGACCGAGGGTGCCACGGGAGACTCCAAGGCACCCCCTCAAAAAATGTCTTCGGACTTCTGCTTACAGCTGAGCAAGGCCTTAGAGGACATTTTCTTACAGAGCTCTGGGTCATGGTCGGCTCCCAGACACCTTAGGCAACAGTCATGAGTGTCCATAAGTGACATGTTCCTAGAGCATCTATTGCATTTTTTAAACCCGGTGACCATGGGGGCAAAAACAGCCCTTGCAAGGTCGAAGATCCACGCAGCCAGTGGTTGTGAAGAAAAATGGGCGCAAAGCCCAAGAAAAAAAAAATTTACAAGAGGTATTCCCGTTAGCTCCAAAAGAGAGCAAGGAGAGGATGGGTAGAGGACCGGTGCAACCGGAAAAGAAATGAGAGCCTGTTAAGACGAGGAAACAAAATATTTTTCTGAGGGACAAGGACGTGTATCCGAAGGGCTTCTTGGAAAAAGGGAAACTGAGCAAGATGGCACTCTTGGACAGGATGAGGACCATGCATGCGTGGTAGCAAGCCCAAAGGTTTTCTTTGAAAGCTGGGGAATTGCCTTGTGCGGGCTCCGTTGGTGCCGACGTCACCCATGAGGACTGACTTCCTGCTTGTTCCTGGAGGATATGGTGATCATCGCAAGCTGTGTCATTCCTTTACTGCATGAGTCACAATCCTACAGTAAGCTGCAGTAAAATCCAAAGGTTGATATCTAGAAGGGTTTATGCAATTCCCAGCACTTGCAAACTGCATAAACCCCACTGTGTCCGAAATGCAACAGCACTAACCAGTTAGTGCCACTAACCACTAACAGATAGGCAAACCGCATAAAGTTAAGATGGGTCAATGGCCGTCCTAACTTTATGTGGCTGTGCTATCTGGTTAGTGGCTAAATATATATCTACTAACTGGATAGCCGCACGGTCTGCAGCAAAACCACAAATTCAGTGCCAGATGTCAGATTGACTGCCACGAGCAAATGTATGACTGTATATTTAGTGCCGGAGCCTGACGCTTTAGCAGCGCTAAGCACCATGGGCTCAATATCAGGCGCCAAGTTTTTATCACAGTTTAGGGACCAGCCCCCTAAGTTCTATATGACGATACTTGGAGTCACTGTAGATACTGAGCTAAACATTCAATGTCATGTTCTAAATGTGTTTAAAAGTTGTTTGTTTTGCACTCTGGATTAACTGGTCTGTTAATAAATTTTTGGCTACACAGGCTGTTTGTACTCTTGTCCATGCTTTCATTCTTAACAGGCTTTTTTTTATTATTTTTTTTAGTGCCATCAAGTCAGTGTTGACTCATAGTGACCCAGCTACCTCTGTGTTTTCTTGGCAATGTATCACTGGAAGTAGGTTGCCAGCCTTTTCTTCTGGAGGTGATGGAGGGTAAGGAGGCTTGCCCAAGGTTGCAAAGAGTGCCAGTGGGAACTGAACCCTTGATCTTCTGGGTATTGGGTAGTTGCTCTAACCATTAGGCTACTCCTCCTCCTTAATAGGCTAGATTACTATAATTCACTCTTGCAAGGAGCCAAGATCAGTACTATTAGACAATTACAGTGGATTCAGAATTTGGCAATGAAACTCCAGTTTGAAGCAAAGCATTATGATTATGTTACATCTCTCCTCAGTAAGGAACACTGATTACTAGTGACACTTAGGGGTATATTTACTAAACCGGGCTAACAGATAACCTGGGCTATCTGCAACTATCATTTATTGTTTATTGGATTTGATATACCACCCTATTGAACAGATACACACAGAGCAGTTTACAATTAAAATACAATTCAAAGGGAAGACTGAAAAGAACTCCAAAGTCAATATAGGAAAGGCAAAGGAGGTTAACAAGACATGAAATGACATATTAGGGAGACTTAAGAGGGCGGGGAAGGGGGAGCAGGGAGCAGCAAGGTAGGGAGACCAGGAAGGCAGGATGGCACCGTCAACTTTCTATTAGGTTGCCATGAGTCCAAAAGCTTGCTGAACAAAGTAAGTTTTTAAGTGGGTCTTGAAGTCTTTGAGGTTAGATTCTAGACAAATTGGTTGTGGAAGACTGTTCCAAAGGAAGGAAGTGATGAAAAAGAAGGCAGAATTTGGCTCTGGTCGGTGGAGGAATGACAAGGCGGTTATCATGGTGTGTCTGCAAACAGCAGAGAGGGGGACGTAGGGAATAGCGAGGGCTGACAGGTAATCTGGGGCTGCATTATGAAGTGCTTTATCGGTCAGCTCCCCCCCCCCCCCCCAGTTGGGCTTTGTTCAGCAGCTTACCTCTCCTAGTACATGAGCTGCTGGCCTTCCATTGGAGGTTCTTGCTTGGTGAGAGCGCCCTCATTGCAAGCCTCTGCTTTCTTTTATGCTCTATTCAGGCATTTTCTTGTGCCTGTTTAGAATTTAGCTTGTTATTTATTTATATATTGTTCTTTCTTTCTATATTTCTATATTTTCAGTGTGTGTCTTATCTTCTGTCTATCCTTTATATAGCTCCTGCTCTCTGCAGTGCTGTGTCTCCCTTCTTAACACTTTACTTAATTACACCCCCCCCCCCCACCCCAGGCTTAACATTCTTTCATAGCCTTCCTCTGTTCATCAAAGCAATTACTCAGGTGCACCTGAACCCACTAGGATTTCTCTCCACGCTGTCTACCTGTATTTCCTCTGATTTGCATTCTCTTCTCCATCTCCTATGGCTCCAGCTCATGTTGAATTCTTGATGTTAACTCTCCCTAATCTTTCCCCCCATTCCAACAGTTCCATGGCCCTACTTCTCATTATCCACTCCTTATTGTCCCCTTCTCTCAAGCCCTTCTGGAGTCACTGCAATCTGGCTTTCGTCCTCTACATTCCACAGAAACGGCTCTTGCCAAGACTCTAGCGACTTGTTCTTTGCCATTTCCAAGGGCCTTTACTCGATCCTCATCTTTATTGACCTTTCTGCTGCCATTGACAATATTGATCACCACCTTCTCCTCGATACTCTGTTATTGCTTGGATTTAGGGCTCTGTTCTGTCCTGATTTTCTTCTTATCTCTCCCATCGCACTTTTAGTCTATGTTTTTGGTGGATCCTCCTTTACTGCCTGAAAGCACTCCAGGAGCCCCGTCCTGGATCTCTGGCCTGCTTATCCGACATTGCTGTCTGGATGTCTCACTGTCATCTGAAATTGAACATGGCTAAAGCTGAGCTCCTTATCTTTCCCCCTAAACCCTTTCCTCCCTTCTCTATTTCTGTGGATGACACTACACTCCTCCCCATTTCCACAGCTTGCATCCTTGGGGTCATCTTTGACTTTAAGCTCTCTTTCTCTGTGCATATCCAACAGATAGCTAAAACCTGCCACTTCTTTCTCTATAAAATCAGCAAAATGCACCCCTCCCTTTCTACATACACTACTAAGACCCTTATCCACTCACTAGTCACCTCCAACTTTGACAAGTGAACCTGCTCCTCGCTCGTCTCCCTCTGAATCAACTCTTTCCCTTTCAATCTGTCCAAAACTCAGCTGCACAGCTTATATTTCACCATTGTTGCTATGCAAATGTAAACCCTCTTCTCAAGTCACTTCGATGTGCTTGGAACCAACTACCTTAGTCTAGGCATTGAGCCCCTTTTCTAGCCCTATTCAAATCCAGGGTAGAAATCCACTTCTTTGAAGCCGCTTTTGGATGCTGATGCTCCTCACTCTCTTGTCCACTACTTATGTGTATCTTACCATACTCTAGTCACCAGTTTTGCGATGTGCTTTGTCTTGATTAGACTGTAAGCTCTGATGAACAGGGACTGTGTACAGCACTGCTTATGCCTTGTAACACTATACAAATGATTAGTAGTAATAGTAGTGGTAAGGAAGAGTATCTTATATGGGATGCGGTGAGAAAGAGGACACCAGAAGTGATGTAATAGCAGTGGGGTTACATGGTCGTATTTCCTTGCCTCCATGAGTAAGTGGATGGCTGTGTTTTGGATGGATTAGAGTTGATTTGATTGGTAAAAGGGCAGCCCTGCAAATACAATTTTACAATAGTCATGTTATTCAATGGGAACTAGTTGCAGATAGCATGGGTTAACTGTTAGCCCAATTTTGTAAACATTTCAAGCCATTTTCCATATTAAGCCTTTCAGAGGTACTGGTACCCCACTTCAAGTTGTTTTCAACAATATGCACCCCACAATCAGACATCATTCCCCAGATAAGCATATTATGCAAATACAATGTGTGCCTTCAAGTCAATGCTGACCCCTGGTGACCCAACAGCTCCTCAGTTTTCTTGGCAGTGTAACCAGAAGTAGATTGCCAGGCCTTTCTTCCAAGGCAATGTAGATTTAAGTGACTTGCTCAAGGCATGCTACTGGGAATCAAACCCTGGTGGCTTGGTTACCAAGCCAGTGCTCTAACCACTAAGCTACTCCTCCACTCCAGAGAGGGGACAAATGGGCCAGGCCATGAGGCCAACTGGTCTCTTCCTACACTCATCAATTACACAGGTACACTACCAAAAAACTGCCTCCAGTTTTGCAACTGTTTCCTATAGATTTTGGGGTGCTGAATCCAGGAAAAATAGCCAAAATGTTCCATCACGTCACGTTTTCTTGCAAAATTAGATTTCTTACCCATATAAGGAATGTTCACAATTTCTTTTTAGCCGACTGCAGTTTATTTTCTTGGCCCAAAATAGAGGTTGTAATGGTTAACTAACTAGAAACACTCCCTCATGATATTTTAGAGTGTTTTGTATTCATTTTATACATTAACAGGACAATTGGGAGGCGGGGGGCTAAATCCAGTACTCGCGCTGGCGCATGTTCTTTCCTGTTCGCCTCGCCTCGTTCGCTCGCTCAAACACGGTGGTTGCGACATGAACGTTCCTGTCAAATTTCAGTTTCTTGCAAGTTCATTATTACCTTTTGTTTGCTCAGTCATAATCCAGCTTTATTCCGAAGTGGTTCACTACAGTTGTAGTTTGCAGTGCTGTGTATTTGTGATGGCTCACAGAGCCAGAGGTTGCGTCAACTCTCCGGACAGTTTTTGTTTTATTTGTGGGGAATATACCGTGAAAAAGCGGCAGAGGAACATTTCTGCATTTATTAAAAAAGTATATTTCGCCTATTTCGGTTTGAAGTTAGGCGATCAAGACAAACCGTGGGCTCCTCACAAAGTGTGCAAGACATGTGAGGAAGATCTACGCTTATGGATGAAAGGTAAAAAACAAGCATTTCGTTTCGGAATACCTATGATGTGGCGTGAACAAAGAGACCACAGCAGTGACTGCTATTTTTGCTCTTGCATTGTGAAGGGATACAACTTAAAAAATAAGAACGTAATAAGTTACCCCAACCTTCCCTCAGCAATTAGGCCTATGCCTCATAGCAACGAAGTACCTGTGCCTGAACCACCAAAATCTTTGGATCATATTTGTGTGGACGGTTCTGATCATGATGAGACTCATCAGATGGCTTTTAGCGATGAGTCCAGTACTTCCGAGTTTGAAACTGAACCAGATGCGAAACCTGAACTTTTCTCTCAAGCTGAATTGAATGATTTAGTCCGGGATTTAGGACTCCCAAAAGATGCTGCCCAACTGCTAGGTTCTCGGCTTAAACAGAAAAATCTATTGTCACCAGGAACTACTTTTTATTGGTACCGCAACCGCAAGACACAATTTTGGAAGTATTTCAGCAAAGAGGAAGATTTGGTATTTTGCAACGATATATACGGAGTGATGGAAAAGTTTAAACTCAAGTATGATCCTGCTGAATGACGGCTGTTCATTGATTCGTCAAAAGACAGCATAAAAGGTGTTCTTCTTCATAATGGCAACACATTCACTTCAGTTCCTATTGCTCACTCTGTTATTCTCCAAGAAAAATACGAGAATTTGGCCCTGATTCTTCAGAAGATTCGTTATGATGAGCATAAGTGGATGATTTGTGGAGACTTTAAAATTCTATCCATGCTATTAGGGCAGCAATCCGGTTTCACCAAATATCCCTGCTTCCTTTGCTTGTGGGATAGCCGGGCTCGCGACCTACACTGGGGGAAAATAGACTGGCCAATTCGGGAGTATTTGAGACCCGGTGAGAAAAATGTTCTTCATGAGAGCTTGGTACCTCGTGATAAAATTCTATTACCACCTCTCCACATTAAGATGGGTCTCATTAAGCAATTCATCAAGTCCCTTCCAAAAGATGGTGTGTGCTTTCGGTACCTTTGCTCAAAGTTCCCCCGACTTTCTGAAGCAAAGCTAAAGGAAGGAGTGTTTGTTGGCCCTGATATAAGGAAACTCATTTCAGATGGAGCATTCGCTGAAACGATGTCTGAGAAGGAAAAATAAGCCTGGGATTCCTTCAAGGATGTTGTTCTCAAATTCTTGGGGAACAGGCGGGATGAGAACTATAAGTATATTGTTGCCAGGATGCTCAATGCCTTCAAAGAACAAGGCTGTAACATGAGCCTGAAAGTCCATTTCTTGCACTCCCATGTGAACTACTTTCCTGAAAACTTGGGGGCGTACAGTGAAGAACAAGGTGAAAGGTTTCACCAGGACATCAAGGATGCAGAGAGAAGGTACCAAGGAAGATGGAACACCTCTATGATGGCTGATTTCTGCTGGTTGCTGCTGCGGGAAACCCCAGATGAAAAATATGCCAAGCAGCGCACCAAGAGAAGCATTCGGGGGAAGAAGAAACGGGCCCACCAGGAGATTGATTGACCCAAGAATGACTTTAAAATCTAAACTGTGTTGACAAATATCGTGTTTTTACTAAACTTTGAAATAAAAATTTGCTAGTTATTACCACAGTGTCGGATCTCATTTATTAGAATTTTATTTTCACACCATCGGGTGTTTGTCTTCATGTATTGCAATGGTGCGGTTTGCGTTTTCTATTCTTACATACATACCTGTACAACATTTTTTGCACATTTCTTTGCTTTGCTTTGTGTCTAACCTCGCTCTTATATGCTCAATGTTTGTGCACATGTATGTGGCTGTTTTAAGTGCAGACAATTTTGCTACCATCACAGTGTGTTTTGTTGACATTACTCTATTCTTATGTGCTGCCTTGTTACAATTTTCTTTATTCTTATTTGAATAACTACTAAACAATTAGTATAAAGAATTCATCCAAGAAACTTTTATCTCGATCGCACTCAATCTGAAACGTTCACCTCAAACTGCTAACCCAATGTAGCAAAAAATCTGTACGTGATGGAGCAAATTGGTTACCAGATTTGGATTCAGCGCACCAAAAAACGTAAAAATCAATCGAAACATTAGAGGCAGTTTAAAAAAAATTTTTTTAGTGTACCTGTGTTATGTTTCCATGTGGAAATGCAGCTGCCGAAACCCAGGATTGGCCCAGGTACCTTTAGATTTTCAGTCTAATGCTCTCTCAGCTGAGCTATTTTGGCTGCTTTGTTCTCTGAAATAAATATACACATCTCATATACACCATTCCTTACCACATGCACCCACACCTAGTCGCCCTGCTAAGAAACACTTCACCACACCCCCCCCAAGTCTGCCAAAGGAAGAAAGGGAAATTCACTACTTTGCATACTCATGGAGGGTAATTTTATAACAGCTTACCTAGGTTTGGAGATGGAGAAGACTCCTATTTTACTCCTAGTCTGTTTTATAAAGACACATAGAATCGTAGGTGTTTTTATAAAATTCTTGCAGAAATAGCACCTAGATTGTGAAGATTGAAATATATATACCGCTAGAAAGCAAACGTAAATGTTAACAAGTAAAGTACACACATAGACTTGTAGTTATAAAATCTGTGAGTAAATTGTGCCCCTCTCAAACTCCTGCCCTGAGTACACCTACTCTACAAATACTCACCTTCTAATACTTTTAAACAAAACCTAATTTTATAAGAGGCCCGTTAAGCTCATAAATCAACATTTAATGCACAAAATAATTATAAAATTACCTCCTAAGTCAGTATGGTTCATCTTTTTAATTGAACAATATAGTTCAGGCAGAAATAAACATTTGCAGATTTCACGGCGGGGGGGGGGGGGGGGTGGGGGGGAGGTATTTAGCAGCCATAGTTACAGTTCATCGAAAACAAGTTCCCTGCTTCATTTAAAAGAGAAAGGGTGACTACAAAGATACTACAAAGCCATAACAGTACAAATGCAGTAGTTGTTGAATCACTTTGAAACCAAAGAAATGTGTCTACTGCTTTCAATGTCTTCTCATGTCAGTTGTCAGCACAACAAAAAGTACTACTCAAACATAATCTTCTGATCACATCTGTCTCCCTGGAAGAAATGTGGAACTCTACCTTCTGAAAAACAAAAGGCGAAAAAGCCTGTTTCAAGTTTTTCATATCAGATCACTCTGCATCTGTCCATCTTTAGGAAGAAAGAAGGAACATTTTCTTCATTTCGATAATTGCATGTAATAATTCAATGTGGCATGTATACAAGGCCACAGATCTGCAGAAAAACTCGCAGCTCGCAGGTAGGTATAAGGAACTCCTTCATTTCTAACCACTCCGCTCCCACCCACCCCCTACAGTCACAGGTTAAATTTTGTATGGGCAGTTCAATGATCACATAACATTTCAGGTCCCTTTTACTAAACCCTGCTAACCGATTAATGTGTGGTTTAGTTTGCGGTAGCTGGCCATGGTGACTGCTAATATGTGGTCATCCCAGCTATCTTCCGCCAAAACACGTTAACTGGCAATTGCGGAGTGGATGGGTTGGGGTGGATCGTGGAAATGGTGAGTACAGTAGCAGAGTGGATGGGTTGGGGTGGATCGTGGAAATGGTGAGTACAGTAGCAGAGTGGATGGGTTGGGGTGGATCGTGGAAATGGCGAGTACAGTAGCAGAGTGGATGGGTTGGGGTGGATCGTGGAAATGGCGAGTACAGTAGCAGAGTGGATGGGTTGGGGTGGATCGTGGAAATGGCGAGTACAGTAGCAGAGTGGATGGGTTGGGGTGGATCGTGGAAATGGCGAGTACAGTAGCAGAGTGGATGGGTTGGGGTGGATCGTGGAAATGGCGAGTACAGTAGCAGAGTGGATGGGTTGGGGTGGATCGTGGAAATGGCGAGTACAGTAGCAGAGTGGATGGGTTGGGGTGGATCGTGGAAATGGCGAGTACAGTAGCTTGCGATCACAGTTAGCGTGGCACATAGTGCAAATTCACCTAACAACGTTTCCATGGAGTGTTAGGTGAACCTGCATCAATGCATTAACTTCCAGGAACATGCAAATCACGTCCCCAACTAATAACACGGAGGTTTTGCATTTAGCGCACCTTAACAGCACTCATTACATGCACAACATTAGCAGGGTTTAATAAAAGGGGCCCTATTCAGGTAATAGAAAGCTCTGAGCATTCTCCAGCTCCCTTTTAACTGATGACCGTTGATGTTTAGTGCTGCTGGCCAAAGTTACTCCCATTTAACCAGCCAAATAGCTATCCTGACGCTGTCCAAATAACTTTAATATATGTGGCAGAACACTTATCAGTACTTTGTTTGATATTAATCTTTTGTTCAATTTGATAAACCCATTTAGTGTACATTTTAATTTGGATTGAATGTTTTGATTTTTAAATCAGAGGAACTTGTAATGAATTTTGTAGATGTATGGGGTACAGGGTGCTCTGGAGCTCAACAAGAATGGTATCATAATTTCTTTTTTTTTTTCTTTAAAGTGCTGTCAAGTCAATGCCGACTCCTGGAGACCCAGCAGTCCTTGGGCTTTCCTGGCAAGGTATGATCAGAAGTAAATTACCAGGCCTTTACTTCTGAGGAAATGGACAGTAAAGTGACTTGCCCAATTGGGAATCAAACCCAGATCTAGTTTGTTGCTCTAACCATTAGCTACTCCTCCACTAGCATAACTTAAAACATAGAAACATGACAGCAGAAAAAGACCTTATGGCCTATCCAGTCTGCCCTTCTATACCAACTACTATAGTCCCTTTTTTTCCCTACAGAGATCGTCTGTGTTGGTCCCATGCTTTCTTGAATTCAGATATTATCCTCATCTCTACTACCACTCTTTCTGTAAAGAAATATTTCCTCATATTACTCCTGAGTCTATCCCCTTTCACCTTCATTCTATGCCCCCTCATTGCAGAGCTTGCTTTAAGTGAAAGAGGCTTTCCTCCTGTGCATTTATGCTACAGAGGTGTTTAAACATCTCTTTCATATTTTCTCTCTATCGCCTTTTCTCCAAAGTATGCATATTAAGATCTTTAAGTCTGTTTCTCTACGCCTTATGACGAAGTCCACTGATCATTTTGGTAGCCACCCTCTGTACTGACTCCATTCTCTTTATATCCTTTCAAAGGTGCGGTCTCCAGATATGCACACAATACTCCAAATGAGGTCTCACCGAAGACTTATACAGAGGCACTATCACCTCCTTCCTGATGACCATTCCTCTCCCTATGCACTCAAGCATCCTTCTGGATCTTTTCATTGCCTTTTCTACCAATTTAGCCACCTTAAGATCATCAGAAACAATCATGCCCAGGTCTTGCTCTTCTTTTCTGGGCAGACGTATTTGCCAGCAATTAAGAGGGTCTCCATTATTTTTGCTAAGTCCATCCAAGTTCAGACACTTAGTAAATTTCTAATTCCAAGGGACGCTGGGTTTTAGTGGTAGTGGATGTAGGGGGAGGTAACTACCCGTTCTTAAAAAAATATTTATTCTCCAACTACAGATATTTTTTGAGGGGTAACCAGTGACCAACCTAGCTGATGGCAAGCATCACATGTCTAAACTCTGTGATAAGGAAGCTTATCATAGCTCAGGAAGGAGCTATGGAAAAGGTGAAGTGACTCTGAACAAGCAACCTGTCAGTTCTGGTAGAAATAAGAAAACAGAATTTTCCCATAAAAGACTACCAGTCCCAGAATGCACCAGGTTTCCAACAGCCATTAGAGGAGCTGAAGTGGGGAAACGTGTGTTCAATCAGGAGGGCTATGAGGTAATCCCTAAGCACTCATCTCAAAGGGCAGGGCCTGATTCAGCACAGCTGCGCTGTGTTAGGGAGGAGCACTCATCAAGGCAGAATAAGAGTAGAGTTTATTCTACAGATGACCATCTTCATGATCACCCTTATCCTGAGAAGCAGCTTGAGCTTGATCATCAGTTTCATCTGAAGGATCATCAGAAGCAGAAGCCAAACCGGATGGACAGAGAGGGAAAGAGACCCTCTGGAAGAAAGAGGAGAAAAGCCTTTGAGAGGTCTAGAAGAGTCCAGAGCAGTACGTATACTGGGAGGTATTCCAAGGGCCAGCATACACCATTGGACTGGGGAAAGCCAGAGGAATGGTGCTGCAGAGCTAGGAATCTCCAGACGCTACCTGTGAGGGAGACGGCTGCACGTGGAAGGGACCCTAAGACCCGTGCCAGAAGGTATGTGAAGAGAGATCCAGTGTCCAGGGATATGGATTGGAAGGCTGGACATAAGAACTGGACTACATACTGGCCAGGCTATATAGAGAGAAACTCTAACAGCAATGGAAGCTCAGGTATGAACACTGATCTATGCCCTAGCTATAACCTTGAAAGACAGCAGGGAAACAAGTATTCTCCTGAAAGTGCTCCATTGAGAGATTCATCTGTGCCAATCCATGATATTGAACCCATGCTTGTTGAACAAGGGGGAATAATAGCAGATGAAGATCCTGTTTATATGGACTGTTCTCTATCTAAACTCCGTTGGTAACTTTCTGTTATAAAGTACAGCAACCATCACAAAGAAATACAAATTTGTTCTTTAATCTACTCAGAAAAGCTCCTGAAGCAGGATTTGACCCACACAGTGGAAGGCAAGCCAGCTAAGGGGTTTCAGCTGGTGACTGCTAGCAATTAAGCCTTACCTAATTGCTTGTGAGCTAGGAGAGAATCACTTCTGAATCTATGTGGGAAGTAATCAGAAGTTAACCTGAAAAGAACAGTTTTTTTCTTGCTTTGTGGCTTTTCATTTGTTGTTTTCCTGATTTTGACTTTGTTTTTCCAAGTTAACACTGAAAGCAAGTAACCTGATTTATGTGCTACCAAGCATATCTGTGTTGGGAGAAATAACCCCATAAATAAATATCTTATTGGCTTTACCCAAGAGCACAACTAAATTATTGTCAGCAGTTGTGTCTGGTGTGAATGAACTACATTGCCCACAATACCTTGCAAATCATATGCACTTGCCAAGACTGTGAAGATTCTCACCCAGGCAGCCGTCTGACAACTCTACTGAGGTCATATCACAGAGGCCTAAAAATGCCCTTGTAGTGCTCATAGTATGGTGACAGGAGAAGGAATCAGGATTGGGTGCATAGGTCTTACCTCGTTCACAGCACTGTTACTGTCTTTAATGCTAAGACTTTAAGATGGCAGCTGCCTGGATGTCTCACCGCCATCTGAAATTGAACATGGTCTAGCTGAGCTCCTTATCTTTCCCCCTGAACCCACCTCCCCCTTCCTCCCTTCTCTATTTCTGTGGATGACACTTTACTCCTCCCTGTTTCCTCAGCTCGCAATCTTGGAGTCATCTTTGACTCTACTCTCTCTTTTCCTGGGCACATTCAACAGATAGCTAAAACCTGCCACTTCTTTCTCTCTAACATCATCAAAATTTGCCGCTTCCTTTCTACTCACACTACTAAGACCCTTATCCACTCACTAGTCACCTCCCGCCTTGACTACTATAACCTGCTACTCGCTGGTCTCCCTCTGAATCATTTCTCTCACCTTCAATCTGTTCAAAACTCAGCTGCATGATTTATCTTCCACCATTGTCACTATTTTCATGGAACCCCTCTTTTCAAGTCACTTCACTGGCTCCCTCTGAGTTTCTGCATCCAATTCAAACTTCTCCTACTAATCTACAAGTGCATTCATTCTGCAGCTCCTCACTACCTTTCCTCTCTTATCACACTCTACACCCCTCCTCGGGAACTCCACTTCTCTGGCAGATCCCTTTTATCTGTGTCCTCCTTTGCCATTACCAACTCCAGACTTTTTTCATTCCACCTTGCTGCTCCATATGCCTGGAACAAACTACCTGAGTCTGTGCCTTGGGCCCCTTCTCAAGCCCTATCCAAATCCAGGCTAAAAACCCATCTCTTTTAAGCTGCTTTTGGATCCTGATGCTTCTCACTCTTTTGCCCACTACTTATGTTTGTCTTACCATACTCTAGTCCCCAGTTTCACAATGCATTTTGTCTTGATTAGATTGTAAACTCTGATGAGCAAGGACTGTGTCTTACATTTATATGTACAGCACGACATATGTCTTCTAGCACTATACAAATGACTAGTAGTAATAGTAGTATGAATAATTTGCACAGGGATCCCTCTATGGGGAGTACCTCACCTAGGAAATATCACCCTCTCTCAGCTAGGTCATTACAGTGGGCATATGAAATACTACAACTGAGGTAAAGGTTTTCCCAGAGCTAAGGAAGAAAGGTCAGAGCAGTCAAATTTCTAATACATGCATTCCAGAAAAAAAGAAGAAAAGTGTGTATTTGTGCTCTAATCCTGACCAGGCTCATCAACTAGCAAATCCAATCTCAGCTCTTTGGATCTCATTCTCTAAATTTAAGTAAGGAATGAAATGAAAACACAACACAGAATTATAACAGTAGTACTACCGAACTTTAGCTATTCTCCCATAATTCCTACTCCAGTATGCCATAGTACTTCTTTTATTAGGAAAAGATTCCTACATGGTACAAGCTAAACACTGCCTGTTACAGTAACTTGCAGGTCAATCTAGGCACAGATATTGCTCATACAAAATCAGGACAAACAAAAACATTATATCTCCATAAGAATTCTCTCACACAAAACAATTTCATCTGCAAAATATGATTTTGGTTTCTCTCCCGCTTATCTCTCTATAGGCTGCTAGTGAATTCCAAGCTGCCAGGCTTCAGGCTGTTCACATTTTCCATATTATTAACTCTTTCAGAGGGCCCTGGTATCCCACGTTGAGTCCCTTTCTACAGTGTATATTTACTTTTATATTATAGATTTAACGGGAGGAGACTGAACCGCATTTCTATACTAATGAAATATTGTTTATCCCAGGAACACTTTTTCTATGTAACAAAAAATATTCACATTTACAATATTAAAAATATTTATATAAAATGGTAGAAAAAGGTAGAAAAGGTTAATGATTTAGAAAATATCAATTTAGTTATGTTTAATCAAATTAAGTATTTGCCACTTTAATTATACCTTTTTTTCAAGCTCTATTACAATTTTTCAGTTAATGTAAGTTAATTGTCAAAATTAGTGCACAGAAAATGCAAAACCTCTGTGTTAACTTTTAGAAGCATATTCATCATCTTCCCATATAGTTAACACAGAGATGAGTCTTGAAGGACTACAAAAGGGGACCTGCTACTTCTGGAGAGAGATCTGCAATTATAAGTATTTACTTCTGGGAATTTTTCTAAATCTTGGGAAAAAGGAATTCTTTAAATTAAAGCTGATTAATCTGTGAACCCAGTGTATTCGTTAAATCAGTCAGGGCCTAGTAGCAGCAAAGAGCTTTCAGTTTAAATTTAAAAAAACAGAAAATAACTTTCTGGTTAAATTTAGACCCCAAGACTCCCTCTATCCAGGCAAGGGCTGTGGGACTCCCTTTGGAAATTGGTCACAGAATACCTTAAAAGCACAGGACAGGGAACTCTGTAGCAGTCAGCTTTTCATAGGTCTTCTTTCCCTCCCTCGCACCCTCCCTCCCTATCACTTACCCACCCATAGGATAATTGTAGCTGTATAGGTGCTTAAACTTCTTAAAAGGAAAGGAGGTGCCATATTCAATCTCAGGTGCAGCTGTTTATCCTCAGACATATATTAAGGACCTGAGATTAATTAAGCTTCAGGTGAACAAAGTTCATTAAACGTATTAGGTATAGTTTTATCAGTATAAGAATCCCCAGCAACCCTTAGTAAGTAAAGAACTTAAATATCTAAACACAACCTTAAAACTAAAATGCAGACAACAGTCCAGCAGCAAGTTGGGGGCTTTCAAGTTTTTTGCATTAAGTGTCACATGTATGATTTATGTATATATCCATGAGCTCAATGTAGCTGTGATTGCTGCTGGATTTGTGCAACTCTATCCCCATGCCCCCCAAATTCCTCCCCGAACACACCTACCCTAAGGTCAAGTGCTATGCCTCTAATTTGCACCTGATGGAATTTTAAAAGATCCTTTTTAAGTGCAAATACAATCATATACACCCAAAAAATACTTTATAAAATTATCTCCAAAGGGCTCTATCACTGCACCAGTTATCTGCCATGTCATTAACTCATACCGAAACACAGGAGGTGCTGCCCTCATTTATTTCAGTCCTGTAAGCATCCTGCCACTTTCTGCAACACAGTCATCAGAGTACACATACGGCCTAGAAATTTCAGAAGCACTAAATTTAACACGTCTTCCAGTTAAAAGCAATCATATACGGTATATATATTTTTAATTATTTAAGAAAACAAGACAAACTTCTCACTACTTGCACAAATTGAGCTCTACCCTTCACTAAACTTTATGTTTCATAAAGGAGTAAAGTCTAAAGACTGTACAGCAATAGACTTAGAAAAAAACATACATTTTTGGGATTATTTACAGCTTTTTAGCTTAATGTGTGGAAATTTTGATGAATGAATTGTGAATTGTGATAGTCCTGTAGAGTGCATTTAGGCTGCAATTTAAATGCTGATAATACACTAACCTCACAGTGGTGCTAGATACAGTATAACCATGCACACATCGCATGTCCAAACTCTACTGAGGCCACATCACAGAGGCCTAAAAATGCCCTTGTAGTATGGGCTGGTGACAGGAGAAGGAATCGGAGCTGGGTGCATAGGTCTTACCTCCTTCCTACACCAGTCTTCTCTCAAAGCCATGGTTTAGAATGGCGTGGTAAGCTTCAGAGTTCCAGTGTTCAAATAGGGTTGCCAACCGGACGGTTTTCAGCCGGCCTGGCTGGTTTTTCCATGGCCAGGCCGGCTGCCGGCACAGATGTAAAACCGGCCATTGAAAAGCCGTTTTTTTGCTCTGGCCGCAAGATCGGGAGCGGCCAGAGCAAAAAACCGTCTTTTGTGCCGAAGTCCGCGGCGCGAACGCGATTCCCCATAGCAGTGCAGCCGCTGCTTCTGCTTTGTACAGAGCAGCGGCTGCAATACACTTACTTTGAAAACTAAAGATAAACTGTGTAAGGAGCCCTCCGGTCATCGCAGAGCCCGAGGAAGTGATGTCATGGGGGCAGGCTCCTCACAGGTTGTCTTTCCTTTTCAAATTAACTTTAGCTGCAGCAATAAAGTTAATTTGAAAAGGAAAGACAACCTGTGAGGAGCCCGCCCCCATGACATCACTTCCTCGGGCTCTGTGATGACCGGAGGGCTCCTTACACAGTTTGTCTTTACTTTTCAAAGTAAGTGTATTGCAGCCGCTGCTCTGTACAAAGCAGAAGCAGCGGCTTGGGCAGAGAGGGGGGGGGTGATGGTGTGAGTGAACCAGCAAGAGGGGGGGTGATGGTGTGAGTGAACCAGCAAGCGGGGGGGGTGATGGTGTGAGTGAACCAGCAAAGGGGGGGGGGGGTGGTGGTGTGAGTGAACCAGCAGGGGAGGGGGGGTGATGGTGTGACTGAACCAGCAGGGGTGGGGGTGAGTGAGTGAGTGACCCAGCAGGAGGGGTGAGTAAGTGACAGAGGGGTGAGTAAGTGACAGGGGGGTGGGTGAGTGAACCAGCAGTGGAGGGGGGGGTGGTGTGAGTGAACCAGCAGGGGAGGGGGGTTGGTATGAACCAGCAGGGGAGGGGGGGTTGGTGTGAGTGAACCAGCAGGGGAGGGGGTGAGTGAGTGACAGGGGGGTGGGTGAGTGAACCAGCAGGGGAGGGGGGGTGAGTGAGTGAACCAGCAGGGGAGGGGGGTGAGTGAGTCAGCAGGGGGGGGTGAGTGAGTGAACCAGCACTAAGGGGAGGGGGGGTGTGAGAACCAACACTGAGGGGGGGTGTGACCAATGTTCCCTCTAATTTTCTGTAGACCGTGTGCGCATAAAATATCAGCTGTGCAACTTTTGAAGGAAGGTTAAATTTTTGTGCGCCACATAACGACACTCGGAGTTATATACTTTAAAATTTGACTACACGTCAGAAATACAGTATGTACACCACATTGATTTTAATCAAATTAAATGAAAATAGACGATTACTAAATGAAGTGGAAAATTTCTAGTAATTACAATCACAACTTTTAAATTTTAAGACATCTGTGTTGTTTTCTATCAGAATCAGAACCGTAATTTTTGTGCGCTCTGTTGTAAAGTATGTGCGCTCGCTCGGTGAGGTGTGTGCGCGCGCACACGCGCACAGCTTAGAGGGAACAGTGGGTGTGACTGAATCCTCGGTAATTTTTGTGGGTGGGGCTGGGGGCGGGGCAGGGGTGGGACTAGGGGCAGAGAATGGGTGGAGCATGGCGAGCCACAGGTGTCGGGTTTTTCTCGGTGAAAAAGTTGGCAACCCTATGTTCAAATGAACATACTAATAAAAGCGTTTAGTCCTGATATGGAATACTAATGATATGCAATTACTGTGGTATTAACAAATGTGTGCTCCACTGCATTGGGCAGAAGTATTTCATTGTGCCTGTGCTGTCAGTGTTTCAGAGAATCCCCATTCACTCACTAACAGCAGAAAGAAAAAGAATCTCCCCACCGGGGCTCTCTGGTTCAGGCCACCCCAGGCACAACAAACTGGGCTGAGGTACCCATAGCCAGAGCACCCAGATCAGGGCATCTCTTGCCTGGGCACCTCTGATCCAAGCTTGCCTAGGCAGGACATCGGGGTCAGGTGCCACCCTTTTGCAAGATGGCAGTGCCAGAGACAAGTCAGTGGGCATAGCTCCTGCTGCCCAACTCAAAGGTGTGAGGGGAGGGATCAGAGAATAAGAGTCCTGGGCCCATTTGGCAACCTGGATGGCTTTGCTGGGTCAGGGGTGGGGTAGGTAGTCAGGGGTCCCACATGAACCACTATGGATGGCTTGATGGGCTTTGGGTCACCAGAGACAGCTTTATGTGTTGGGTTCTAGGACCCCAGGGCAGTAGGGATGTGTGCACACCTCACCTCAAATTACACTTTGCTCCAGTTTTGTTTTGTTTTTGTTTTGTTTTTTTTACATCAGAAGCTATTACAGATTCTGTTTTTTTGCACATGTTTTACATGCCCACTATACCACCCTCTAGTGTGGCAGTTTTTCTTCTGATTTTTCTAATCTAAAAGTTCTTACTACATCAGAGATGAGAATAGAATGTGAAATCCGGAGCAAATTGCTGTGTTAATGGATAGCATAGTTTATCATATTGGCACCAAGATGGGGAAATCCGCCTGGCCATTCATGGGCTCAGCTGCTAAAGAAAATTGGGGCAGTTTGTTAGTGAATACAGGACCTATGAAACACCATGCATTTCATTACAATACCAGGCCCTGTTCCAGTCTATAGAACATCTACCTGCCTCCCTACAGCTGGTTTTCTAGACTCAGATTGGAAAAAGAAAGACTGCCCCTGGTAGATATTCCTGACAATGCAGGTTGTAGACTTTTCTAGCCCTCCTCTTTGTATCTACCCACTCTACTCACAGGACTGTAAATTCCATCCCTCTCCCAAACTTGATTCTTAAAGAGGAAAACAACAGACAGTTTTGCTTTGAAAACCGGCCACCACATACTTTGAAAAGGAAGCAAAACCGGAGGGTGATATATGCAGTGTGTAGTGAAGCTTGCCTGGAAAGGCATTCTTCTAGCAAAGATGGGTGAAAGTCCTAAATAATGGTGCCATTATGGTGGGTAGAAAGCATGACATGAACACTCATTTGGAGGTATTAGAAACTGACACCTTTGGTGAAAAGGTCTTCAAATTGTATCTGTTGAGGGAACAATGGTGACAGGGAGTTTACATAGAGCTCTAAAGAGGAGTAGTCTAAAGAAGCTTGGCTCAAAGAGTCCTCACTTGACGGCCACATTTCCAAAAAAATAAAGAGACTAATAGACTTGGTGCTTCCACAGGAAAAAAATATTTAATGAGCCAGAATCAACAAAAGGTGTCTTGAGGGAGCTCTAGCTGGGCTCTGACAGATGTTAGAGTCACTTCATTAAGGTATGGCGTTCCTACAGTTGAGTTTGGCTTGAAATATGCAAGAAATGCATTGTGTTAACCCTTGAAACAAGATCTATTATTATAAAGTTTTATATGCCATCTTTCATTACAATATCTAAGCAGTTTTCAATAAAAATGTGACTCAATGAAAAGGAACGCCATTCCTGACAGGAAAGTAAGAAAACGATAGAAAGTCACATAGTGCCAGGATAGGTAAATCTTCACACCTCGGTCTTCAAGGGCATCAGTCAGGTCTCCCAAGTGCAGAATGGGACAGGTGTGTCTTAAGAGGAGCAGGGAACATTTTATATGAAGGTATATACTCTACATGGGTATGTTCCTTAGGGAGGTAACAAGGGATCTGGAATCGATGTCTCCTCTTCTCCCGGATAAGAGGGCAGACTACCTTACATTAGTCAAACATGCCCAAAAGGTTTCAAAATTTGTCAACAGGGCAACCTTTGACTGGTTTGAATGCACTAGCAGAGCAACTCCTATCTGTATAGGTGCACATAGGATTGCATGACTCCAGGCATCAGACCTTGAACAATGGGTTCAAGATAAGCTGGATAATATTCCCTGTACTGGTGAGAACCCGTTTGGAAAGAATTGGCAAGATAAGACCTCTCAGTTAAAGTCTGAGAATACTCCCCTCAATAGGCTTTCCAAAGCTACTGCCAACCCTGCCAAGAAGCAAGCAGCTGAAAATAAGCCTTTCTATAGTAAGAGGTTTTGTTGTAACTATCCATTGGGTTTTCATGGCAAGATACAGAAGTAGATTGCCGGGCCTTTCTTCCGCGCAGTTTATGTTTGGTGTTGTTGCCGTTGTCACAAAAATGTGATCCTCCGCCTTCAACACTGTCCCATTCTGCTGCTGTAAAGCCAGCATTTATGATGTGGTTGGATCAAAGCCCTCGGGAAGTCTGACTGCTGATGTAGCTGCGCATGAAATGAGAGTCAGAAGCTGTAAAGATGTCTTACGCATTGGAACATGGAACGTACGAAGCATGAACCAAGGGAAGTTAGATGTGGTCAAGAATGAAATGGAACGTGTACAACTTGATCTGTTGGGTGTCAGCGAACTGAAATGGACTGGCATGGGGCACTTTGCATCAGATGATCACATGGTCTACTATGCTGGAAATGAAAGACAAAGAAGAAATGGTGTTGCATTTATAATAAAGAAGAAACTTGCAAGAACTGTAATGAAATACAATGCAGTCAGCGAACGCTTAATCTCTATTCGTTTACGAGGATTGCCTATCAACACAACTATAATTCAAGTATATGCCCCAAACAACAGCTGCAGAAGAGAATGAAATTGAAGAGTTCTATGAACAAGTACAAGCTGAAATTGACAGAACATGCAAACAGGATATCCTGATAGTCATGGGTGACTGGAACGCAAAAGTTGGCAACAAAGAAGAAGGCAAAGTAGTTGGAAAATATGGACTTGGCAACAGAAATGAAGCTGGAGAAAGACTGATAGAATTCTGCAAAACCAATGATCTATTCATCTCAAACACCTTCTTCCAGCAACACAAGCGGCGACTGTACACATGGACTTCACCCAATGGATTGTATAAAAATCAAATTGACTACATCTGTGGAAGTCAACGATGGAAAAGCTCTGTAACATCAACAAAGACAAAACCTGGAGCTGACTGTGGTACAGATCATCAACTACTAGTATGCAAACTCAAGCTAAAGTTGAAAAAGAGCAAACCACTCATGAATGCAGCAAAATATGACCTTGAGAATATACCACTGGAATTTAAAGACTGCCTGCAAAATCGATTTGCTGCTTTAGATACAAATGACAGAGCTCCGGAAGAGTTATGGAATGACATCAAGAAAGTTGTGTTGGAAGAAAGCGAGAAGTCTCTACAAAAGGTAAAAAAGCAAAAACGGACAAAATGGATGACGGAAGAAACTCTGAAAATTGCCCAGAAATGCAGAGAAGCTAAAGCCAGAGGAGAAAGAAAGACAATCGCAGAACTCAGAGATTTCCAACGTGCAGAAAGACAGGACAAGGCAAAGTACTACAATGACACTTGCAAGGAAATAGAAGCAGAAATTATTAGAGGGAGAACAAGATCGGCTTTCCTAAAGCTGAGAGAGTTAAAGAAAAAGTTCCAGCCTCGAATTGGAATGTTACAAGATGCTAAGGGTTCTATGTTGAATGATGCTGAGAAGATCAAGAAAAGGTGGAAGGAATATACAGAGTTTTTATATGATAAAGATCAAGTGGACCAACAGCCGTTTCAACCTGTACCTTATGATCGGGAACCATTGGTGATGAAAGAAGAAGTTGAAGCAGCATTGAAAGCCTTATCAAAGAACAAAGCACCAGGCATTGATAGCATTCCCATAGAAGTATTGCAGCAATCTGATGCAGCTGTTACCGTACTTACAAGGCTCTGCCAAGAAATATGGAAGACAACATCATGGCCAACTGACTGGAAAAGATCTGTGTTTATACCAATACTAAAGAAAGGTGATCCAACTGACTGTGGAAATTATCGCACAATCGCTCTGATTCCACATGCCAGCAAGATTCTACTGAAGATTATTCAAAAGAGACTACAACCATACCTGGAACAAGAACTACCTGAAGTGCAAGCAGGGTTCAGGAAAGGGCGAGGAACGAGAGACATCATTGCAGATGTGAGATGGATCCTTGAAAAGACTAAAGAATACCAAAAGGATATCTATTTGTGCTTTATCGACTATAGCAAGGCTTTTGACTGTGTAAACCATGAGAAACTCTGGACCACATTAAGAAGCATGGGTATACCAGAACACCTGATCGTTCTCTTGCGCAATCTGTACATTGATCAAGAAGCAGCAGTTCAAAGGGAACAAGGAGAAACAGAATGGTTTAAAATAAACAAAGGTGTAAGACAAGGCTGCATACTTTCCCCCTACCTGTTTAATTTATATGCAGAACAAATCATCAGAGAAGCAGGATTGTATGAAGACAACAGAGGTGTGAAGACTGGTGGAAGACTCATCAACAACCTTCGCTGTGCTGATGATACCACATTACTGGCTGAAAGTGAAGATGATCTGAAACATTTGCTTCTCACAATCAAAGAACATAGTCTCAAAATGGGCCTGCACCTTAATGTAAAGAAGACAAAGATCATGATAACTGGCATAATCAACAGGTTCATCGTTGAAGGAGAAGAAATTGAAATTGTGAACAACTTTAACCTACTTGGATCAACTATCAATAAAGAAGCAACAAGCAGTCAAGAAATCAGACGACGCATTGCTCTTGGCAGAATGGCTATGAAAGACCTAGATAAGATTCTGAAGAGCAGAGATGTCTCTCTCCATACAAAGATTTGACTTGTTCAAGCCATGGTATTTTCAATAACATCATATGGATGTGAAAGCTGGACAGTGAAAAAGACAGATAGGAAGAAAATTGATGCCTTTGAATTATGGTGTTGGCGGCGAATACTGTGTATACCATGGACTGCCCGAAGAACAAACCAGTCGGTACTAGAGGAGATCAAACCTAAGCTTTCTTTAGAAGCTCAGATGACAAGACTTCGACCTTCATACTTTGGACACATCATGCGAAGAGAGAAATCATTAGAGAAAGACATTATGCTTGGCAAGATAGAAGGTCAACGCAAAAGAGGAAGGCCAGCAATGAGATGGATCGATACAATAACAGCAGCTACGGGTACCAGTCTGTCAACAATGAGCCGCCTGACTGAAGACCGAACACAATTTAGGATAGCTATCCAGAGGGTCGCCATGAGTCGACTCTGACTCGACGGCACTTAACAACAACATAGTAAGAAGAAATTTTACCCTTCTTACCCCCCAGCCTCTCAATACGAATCTCAGGGTACACAGAGGAAGCAACAGCCTCCTAAGCAACAGAAGATGCCACAGGCTCCTAAACCCCAATCTACACCTGGTTTTTGACTTCTTCCTAGAGAACATAGCCACCCTGCCTCTGGAGAACTCCTACCCCCCCCTCCCCATAGCAGGCAGACTTTGCCATTATGCCCACAGGTGGCATCGTATCACCTCAGAACAGAGGATATTAACCATAGTGTGAGAAGGGTACAAGCTTCATCTACGAAGCACCCCCCCCCCCTCCACTCTAGTGGGAGAATATCATTCTCAACCCCCACTCACTGCTCTCCTGCAGCAAGAGATCAAGTTTCTTCTGTCAGAGTGTGCCATAGAAGAGATTCTAACATCTCAACAGGGAATGGATTTCTATTCTCCTTACTTTTTCATAACAAAGACCTCAGGAACCTAAACAAGAGAAATTCAAAATGATCTCACTAGGAACCCTTCTACCTTATCTCCAGAGTCATGACTGGCTCTGTTCTCTATATCTAAAATAAGCATATACTGATATCCTCATTCATCCATAACACAGGAGACACCTGCGCTTCCAAGGAAATCACTATCAATACACAGTCCTTCCTTTTGGACTCGCCTCAGCCACAAGAGTCTTCACAAAGTGTATGTTTGTTGTAGCCGCATATATAAGGGATCTCGGAATGTTCATCTTCCCTTACTTAGACGACTGGCTAAGGGCAGCCACTTCACAGGAGGTTTATCTTTCCCTCCTTCATACAATGCAGGTACTGCAGAATCTGGGATTTGTGATAAATCTTCCAAAATCCCTTCTAGTTCCCACTCAAACACTAGAATTCATAGGAGCTCTTCTAGACACTCGACAGTCAAGAGCATTTATGCCCCATGACCGATGTACTTGACTAGTGCAGCTAGCATCTCAAGTAAGGCTCAAAGGCAATCTCTCAGCTCCATCTTCTAGGTCATATGGCCTCCACAGTGCATGTAGTTTCATATGCCCATCTGCACAAGCGGACAGCTCAATGGACTCTTGCCTCCCAATGGAAGCAGATCTCTGGGGCCCTCAGGGACCAGATCCAAGTCACAGACAGTTTCATCGACTCCCTTCTGTGGTGGTCTACCCCAGGGAATCTTCTCGTAGGGTCACCTTTTCAGATGCCTCCACATCAATGCATCCTGACAATGGATGCCTCCATACTGGCCTGGGGTTCCCACTTGGAGACTCTTTCCACTCAGGGCTGCTGGATAGAGCAGGAGTTGCAGCTCCAGATAAATCTACTGGAGCTTTGTGTGATTTTCAATGCCCTCAAAGTGTTTCAACAACAACTACAAGGCCACAGAGTTCTTGTCCAGACGGAAAATCAGGTAACTATGTTCTACCTGAACAAGCAGGGGGGGGATGGGCTCTTGAGCCCTTCGCAAGGAGGCTCGCTATCTTTGGTCCTTTGCCATTGCTCATCGAATACTCCTCCAAGCATTGTATCTGCCAGGATAGCAAAATGTCTTAGCAGACAGATTGAATCAGATCCTTCTTCTACACGAATGGTCCCTCCATCAGGAAACAATCTCCTACATCTTTCAGACCTGGGGAACTCTGACCTTTTTGCCACTGCAAAATGCCAAACTACCTCAATTTTGCACCAGAACCCTGATGTCCAGCCTCCAACAGGTGGATGCTTTCCACCTTCACTGGGGTCAGGATTTCCTGTATGCCTTTCCTCCCATACCCCTGATTCCCAAAACACTTTTCAAGCTTCTAGCAGACAGGGGCCACATGATCCTCATAGGCCCATGCTGGCCACATCAACCATGGAGTGGAGGAGTGGCCTAGTGGTTGGGGCAAGGTACTTCAGGCCAAAAGGTCAGGGGTTCAAATCCCACTAGAGGACAGCAACCTTGGGCCAGAAGGACTGGGGTTTCTAGTCCCACAGGTGCTCCTTGTGGTCTTGGGCAAGCCACTTAACCCTCCATAGCCCATGTTCCCTGTAAAATAGTTATCTCCAAGTTATAATGTCCTGTTCAATGTAATTTCAGTTTGTTCAATGTAAACCGCACTGATGCAGAATAGTGCAGTATATAAGAGAATGTAATAAATAATAATACATAAATAATAAATACTACATCTGTCCCAGACTTGCCCTCTGAATCTCAGGTCATCACCTGATCTCCTCTCACAGGAGGAAGGAACGCTACTCCATCCTAGTCCACAGGTTCTCCATCTCATGGCTTGGCTACTGAGAATGTAGTGCTGCAAGATCTTAATCTTTCTCAAGAAGTAAAGCTGATCCCATGGTTTTATTGAGGCTACCAAGGAAACCATCCACAGACATTCCTATGACTTCAAGTGCCTTAGGTTCTCAACTTTGTGTTCCCAGAAGGATCTTAATGCCTTCTCAGCCCCTGTGAAAGCTCTCCTTCAGTATCTCCTTCATCTTTCATTCTCTGGTCTCAAGACAAATTCGGTGAGGGTTCACCTCAGTGCAATTGCTGCTTTGCACCATCCCTTGGATGGGCAGCCTATCTCCTCACAACCGCTTGTAAAACATTTCATGAGAGGGCTCTTATTGACCAAGCCTCCCATCAGGCCACCACTGGTGGCATGGGATCTTAACGTTGTCTTAGGACATCTCCTTAAGCCACCTTTTGAACCTTTAGCCACAACCTTACTAAAGTTGCTCTTTTGGAAGGTCATCTGCTTTGTTGCACTCACTTCAGCTAGACACATCAGTGAACTTCAGGCGCTGCGGGCAGACCCGCCTTATACCTGGTTCCACCATGATAAGGTGGTCTTTAGGATTCACTCCCATTTCATGCCAAAGGTGGTGTCTCCTTTCCATCTCGATCAATCTGTTTACCTTCCTGTCTTTTTCCCTAGACCACATGCCTCTAGGGCAGAGGCAACCCTCCATACCCTTGACTGTAAATGGGCCTTACCATTCTATCTTCAAAGGACAACCGAGCACTGTAAAGACTCTGTTATTCATCTCCTTTGATCCCAGTAACTTTGGGTTGCCAGTATCCAATTGTACCCTTTCTAAATGGATAGAAACTTGCATTTCATTTGCTTATGATAAGGCAGGACTATCCCTTGAAGGTCATGTCACTGCCTATAATGTTCGTGCCATGGCTGCATCCAAGGCAAACCTACATTCTGTTGCCATTAGCAAAATTTGCAAAGCAGCCACATGGTCTTCAGTACATACCTTTGTGGCTCATTACTGTCTTGACAAGGAATCCTGCCGGGATGCCATGTTTGGTCAGTCTGTACTCCAGCACCTCTTTCAGACTTAGGACAACTTCTACCCTCTGTCCTGGAATTTTTTGATGCCAGACATCCATGAAGGATCCATGCCCTCATAGGGCCTGCTCTGAAGCAAATCTACAGATTCTGGGGGCATTTCTCTGGCATCTGGGAGTCCCATATGTGAAGACTACATTCCAGCTTGTTCCTGGAGATAGCGTAGTTACTCACCTATAACAGGTGATCTCCGGGAAGAGCAGGATTTCATCTTCACAATCCACCCTACTCCCATAGCAGTTGTAGGGTTTCTCTCTATATATATTCTCTCCTTTTATCTCAGCTACAAACTCAATTGAGGAGGGAGAGTCACAAAGGTGGGAAGGCAGCAGCAGAGGGATGCTCCTAAAATCTTTCTTATTGGACACTGGGGAACATCCTGTGCAGGCTCAGTTGGTACCAACGTCACCCATATGTAAAGACTAAATTCTTGCAGTTCCAGGAGATCACCTGTTTCAGATGAGTAACTACACTTTCTTTTTATTTTTTAAAGGCCACACAGGTGACTATGTTCCTTTATAGAACAGGCTTCAATACTAACCTCAGTAATAGGCAAATGTTCTGAAGCAGGTGTAAATGTGTGTGTATACATAGAAACAGAGAAACATGATGACAGAAAAAGACCACATGGCCTATCTAGTCTGTCCTTCCATAACAACTACAACAGTCCATTTTTTACCTTTAGAGATCCTCTGTGTTGGTCCCATGCTTTTTTGAATTCAGTTACAGTCCTCATCTCCACCACCTCCACTGGGAGACTATTCCATGGATCCACTACTCTTTCCGTAAAGAAATATTTCCGCATATCACTCATGAATCTATCTCCCTTCACCCTCATCCCATGTCCCCTTGTAGCAGAACTTGCTCTCAATTGAAAGAGACTCTCTCCCTGAACATTTATGCCACGGAGATATTTAAACATCTCAATCATATCACCTCTATCCCGCCTTTCCTCTAAGGTGTACATATTAAGATCCTTAAGTCTGTCCTCATATGCTTTATAATGAAGCCCACTAATCATTTTAGTAGCCACCCTCTGCACCGACTCCATCCTGTTCACATCCTTTTGAAGGTGCGGTCTCCAGAATTGCACACCATACTCCAAATGAGGTCGCACCAAAGACTTATACAGAGGCATTATCACCTCCTTTTTTCTGCTAGCCATTCCTCTCCGTATGCACCCAAGCATCCTTCTAGCTTTTGCCGTCGCCTTTTCTACCTGTTTAGCTACTTTAAGATCATCAGACACAACCACGCCTAGGTCCCGCACTTCTTTAGTGGACAAAAGTACTTCACCTCCTATACTGTATTGCTCACTTAGATTGCTGCAGCCCAAATGCATGACCTTACATTTTTTAACATTAAATCCCAGCTGCCAAATTCTAGACCATTCTTCAAGCTTAGCTAGATCCCTCCTCATGTTATCTACACCTTCCTGGGTGTCTACTCTATTGCAGATTTTGGTATCATCTGCAAAGAGGCAAACCTTACCCGACAGCCCTTCCGCTATATCACTAACAAAGATGTTAAAAAGAATCGGACCAAGGACAGATCCCTGGGGCACACCACTGGTAACATCCTCCTCAGAGTGAGCTCCATTTACTTGTACTCTTTGTCGCCTCCCACCCAACCAATTTCTAACCCAAGCAGTAACTTTAGGGTCCATCCCTAGGGTGCTCAGTTTGTTTATAAGTCGCCTGTGTGGAACAGTGTCAAAGGCTTTACTAAAATCTAAATACACCACATCTAGAGCTCTCCCTCGGTTCAACTCCCTGGTCACCCAGTCAAAGAAATCAATCAGATTTGTCTGACAAGACCTGCCTCTGGTGAATCCATGCTGCCTCGGATCCTGTAATCCGCTGGACTCCAGAAACCTCTCTATCTCTTTCAGCAGCGTTTCCAATAATTTACTCACCACCGAAGTTAAACTAACTGGCCTGTAGTTTTCAACCACATCCTTACTTCCGTTTTTGTGTAAAGGCACTACATGAGCCTCTCTCCAGTCCTCTGGCACCACTCCCGACTCCAACGAGGCATTGAAAATGTCAGTCAGTGGAGTTGCTAGAACGTCCCCAAGTTCCCTCAGTATTCTAGAGTGTATCCCATCCGGTCCCATCGCTTTGTCTACTTTAAGTTGAGCTAGTTTCTCACAAACACAGTCTTCTGAAAATTGTTCAAGATGTCCCTCGCTTCTGTTCTTATTTGTGGGTGTTTTCTGAGGTCCTGCTCCTGGTTCTTCATCTGTGAACACAGAACAAAAATATTTGTTAAGCAATTCCGCTTTATCCTTATCAGCTTCTACATATTCCCCCCCTGCACCCTTGAGTCTGACAATACCACTTTTGCCCTTCCTCTTCTCACTAATATATCGGAAAAATGTCTTATCCCCACATTTTATTGCATTGGCTATTTCCTCCTCCTTTTGAATCTTTGCCTTCTTGACTACTTTGCTAGCTTCTCTAAGTTTTTCCAAATACAGATGCCTGTCTTCCTCTCTCTGTGATCTCTTGTATTTCATGAAGGCCTCCCTCTTTTTCTTCACTTTTTCAGCTACTTCCTTCGAAAACCATAGCGGTCTCCTTTTCCTTTTGCCTTTATTTACCATTTTAACAAAAAGGTTGGTTGCCCTTAAAATACCCCCTTTCAGTTTTGCCCACTGTTTTTCTACATCCCCCAGCTGTTCCCATCCCACTAATGACTCCCTGAGGTATTGGCCCATCTTCACAAAGTTAGTCTTCCTAAAGTCTAAGATCCTCACCTTGGAATGGATTCTAACAGCCCTAGTCCTAATACTGAACCACACCATCTGGTGATCACTGGATGCAAAATGATCTCCCACTACAACATCAGAAACACTTTCACCATTGGTAAGCACCAAGTCCAGTATGGCCCCTTCATGTGTGGGGTCTGTTACCAATTGCCTGAATAGTTCTCCCTGTAGAGAATCCAGGATCTCCTTACTTCTAGATGATACTGCAGCAGGAATGTGCCAATCAACATCTGGCATATTGAAATCTCCTATCAGTAGTACTTCCCCTTTCCTAGCAATGCTGCGTATGTCTTCAATTAACTCTCTGTCCACCTCTTCCTCTTATACTCTAGGAGGGCAACTCTGTAAAAGTAACCTAGGTGGAGAGGTAAATAGATTCCTATTTTATAAAAACAAATAGACGCCGGGGGGCGGAGCCAGCTCGAAACCGGCATGGACGTGTAAGTCCTCTTCTCTTAGGCCCTGTGCTCGAATCCTGCGACCTACCCGAGTTTAAACGTACCCCGCAGGCTGATTTTGCTAGTTCTGCTGCAGGAGATGTCGGGGAGCAAGCAAACGCGCCTCGAGTTCCCCCCAACACTGCCGGCGTCGGGTTCTAAAAGATCTAAATCTGACCCGCTGTCCCCGCACAAGCCTGGGCCCCATCCTGATTCAGCGGAGGATTTTAGGCAGCTCCTACAGGAAGTCCGGGCGATAAGAAGCCGAGTGGACTCCAATGGGGAGACTCTTTCAGCTCTTCAAGATGATATTAAAGACTTGGGCTCTCAATTTCAAGCCCTCTCTGTCCGGGTCGAGAAAGTGGAGCAAACGCTTGTGGAGCATGGTAACAAGCTTCAGAACACCACCTCCTTGGCGCGCAAGATTGACCGACTCGAAACGCACATGGATGACATGAACAATAGAGCCCGGCGAAATAATATTCGCATCGTCGGCCTGGGCGAAGGGGCGGAGGGACAGACCCCATTCGATTTATGGAATCTTTCTTACCCCAATTGTTGAAAATCAACTTTGATCCCCCGCTGGAAATAGAGCGGGCTCACAGGATTCCACCGTTTCCTTCTGCTTCCAGCTCCCAGGGCACACGATCTCGCCCTTTCATCATGTGCCTTCTACGGCATCAGCAGGTCATGCAGATTTTCACTGCGGCCAAAGCAAGCCAGCCGCTTCAATATGAAGGGCGGAAGATTTTCTTTTACCCGGATTTCTGTAAACGTACAGTAGAGAAGCGAAAGCAGTTCTTGGACCTTCGGCCCAGGCTTCGAAGCCTACAGGCCCGCTTTGGCCTATTTAGTCCAGCGCGCTTCAAGGTAACATTGGACAACCGCACTAGGTCTTTTGAGGACCCGACCGTGCTGCGCCAGTACATCGAAGAGCATGAGGAGCTTCGCATGCAGCAGAGCTGAACCCGCGGCCTGCGTGTTGTTTTCTGATGTTGGACAGAGCCTTGTATTGGGCAGCTGGCATTTTAGCTAGCATTTTCAAATTATGGGCAAGTTTGCTCCTGGGGTATGTTTAAGCAGCCTGTAATGCTAACCTGGTGGGTGGTCGGGTTATGGTCAAATGTACATTTAAAAGGGGCTGCTCCATGCAAATAATGTGTTTCTGCTGTCTTACCCTGCTTGATTTTTTTCTATTTGTTTGGGGGGGGGGGGGTTCTGGCTCACTGAGATTCGTAGTATCAGGGGCATTTGGCTAGGTCCTATAGTGTTTAGTTTGGTTACAGTTGTACACAATGGCTACTAAGCTGAGGCTTTTATCCCTCAACGTGAAGGGACTACGGTCCCCTATTAAACGTAAGAAAATCTTATTGTATTGTAAGCGTCAATTAGCTGATATCATTATGCTTCAGGAAACGCATCTTACTGCGCCGGAAGCCAGTAAACTGGCTGACAAACTATATGTGGTGGCTGGTTGTTCCCCTGCCATGCATAAAAAAAATGGAGTTGTTACTTTAATAAAAAGTACTCTAGGTCCCCAATTGCTTAATTCATCGCATGATGAAGCTGGGAGATGGGCAAAGGTCACCTTAAAAGCTGGGCATGGACTATTGTCCATTGTAAATATTTACGGACCTAATATAGATGATCCCCTTTTTTTCTCTGATCTCAACGGGTTGTTGCATGAGGAACCAGAAGCTAAGATTATTGTGGGGGGGGATTATAACTTGGTACTTGAACCCCTATTGGACAGGAGCCCTGGCAAGGTTGAACGTCCTTCTCGTGCTCGGCTCGCGCTTTCCTCTCTGATAGATTCCTGTGATCTCGTAGACGTATGGCGTTTGTTTCATCCTAAAGAGAAGGATTTTTCATTTTTTTCACCGGTTCATCACTCTCTCTCTCGGATAGATTTTTTCCTACTCTCTAGATCTTTGGTTTCCGGAAGCAGCGATACTTCTATTTTGAGTAGATCGGTTTCTGATCATGCAGCCATAACACTAGATATGGTCATGGAGGACGTTGTGTGTCCCAATCAGACGTGGTCCTTCAACAGGTCATGGCTGGCAGATCCCGCTTTTCAAGGGGTCATTCGCCGTGCTATCACTTCCTATTTTACGTTTAATAAGAGAGGAGACACTGCTGACTGGGCTTGGTGGGAAGCCTTTAAGGCCTCTATTCGGGCAGAGATCACTAGCTTTAAAATACAGGAGGCTAAACGGCAGAGGGCGCAACTAAGTGCTTTAGATGAGCAAATCCGTGCCGGTGAGAGACTTTGGACTCGACAACCTAGGCCGGAGTTACTTCTGCGCTTGCAGAGACTTCGGTTTCAATATAATGAAGTTCTAAGTGCCGAAGTTGAACAAATTATGTTAAAACAATCTGCCCGGTTTCATGTAGAAAAGAATAGAGCCGGTAGGTTATTAGCTCACACCATAAGGGGTCAGATGAATAAGCCCAGAATCGCCTCCATCTTGTCTAACAACCATGAGAGCTTAATCAAAGATGAACAGATTGTGGGCGAATTCTCTAAATTTTACAGTCTACTCTATTCGTCCGAGATCTCTGCTGACGTTGGCTCCTTCTCTGACTTTGTCAAAGACCTTAACCATCCAGTTCTAGAGGAGGAACAGGCTTCTGCTCTAGGCAGACCTTTCCTTAAAGATGAGCTCTTCTCGGCCCTCCAAGCTATGCCCTCTGGAAAGGCGGTCGGTCCGGTTGGCCTCCCTACTGAGTTTTATAAAGTCTTTAGCACTGAATTGGCCCCTTTCCTGTTAGAATTTTGTGACGGGCTCGCTAAAGAAGGAAGTTTTACGGGTGGCTTTTCAGAAGCCACTATCGTTGTTCTGCCAAAACCGGGTAGGGACCCTGCTCTTGTCGCGAATTATCGGCCTATTTCTCTCTTAAATGCTGACTACAAAATCTATGCGAGTATCTTAGCGCGCAGACTAGCCTTAGTAATCGGAGAGTTGGTCCTTCCGGACCAATGTGGATTTGTCCCCGGGAGGTCCACTTCAGATAACGCCCGTCTTTTATGCAATCTGCTTGAGACTGCCTCCTCTGCCACCTGTCCATATCTAGCTTTAGCCCTAGATGCTGAGAAAGCATTTGATAGGTTGGAATGGCCGTTCATGTTCTTTGTATTACAGTGGTTTGGTTTGGGGGACGGTTTTGATCCATATGGTTAAGGCGCTTTATTCTCATGCTTCTGCTAGAATTCTAGTGAACGGCCTGCTTTCGAGTCCTTTTTCTCTTCACCGGGGGACCAGGCAAGGCTGCCCCCTCTCTCCTCTTTTATTTAATCTAGTTCTGGAACCCTTGGCTTTGGCGATTAGAGAGCGGGGGGATCTTAAGGGGATTCAAATTGGGATGTCTTGTGTGAAACTTTCCGCCTATGCGGACGACTTGCTCCTCTTTACGCAACCGGAGGAGGTGTGTTCTATATTGGCATTGTTTGACAGCTACTCCAGTGTATCGGGTTACAAGATCAATTGGTCAAAGTCTGTGGCGTTCCCCCTTAATCGTCTTGTAACCTCAGCAGATATAGTGGACTTTCCTTTTAAATGGGAGGCAGGCAGCATTAAATACCTTGGGGCGTGGTATAATGCCTCGGTAGATGACATGATTGTGAAAAATATGGAAGATCTACTTTTATTCATACGGTCAAAAGTAGTTGCATGGTCTCCTCTCCATCTTTCGTGGTGGGGTCGCCTCGAAATAATTAAGATGACGCTTACCCCCAAGATTAATTATATTCTTGGCATGCTCCCTTTTTCCATTCCTTCACCTTGGTATCATAAAATAGAGCGTGTTCTTATTTCTTTCCTTTGGAACGGGAAGCAACCCCGTATTGCCACTAGGAAACTGAAAGCTGCTAAGGACAGAGGAGGAGTGCACTTCCCTGATTTTCATCAGTATCACCAGGCGCTCTTGGTCAAGCAGGGTTCACTCTGGTTGGTCGCAGAGGATCATGGACATAAGCCGACTTGGTTAGTGGTGGAGTCTAACTTGGCCGCTCCCACTCCTCTTAATTACTTATTAGGGGCATTGCATCCTGAATGGTCCCCGGTCGGCAGAGTTATCAGGTCTACGCAAGCTGCTTATCTTGCGTTGTTGCGGCTCACCGGTCCGGTTTCGGTGTCCCCGCTGCAGATACCAGTGTGGTGGAACCCCGGTTTCGGATTCGTGGACGAAGGTTCGCCTGGAGAGCTTGGCAAAGTCGGGGTGTCTGGTCCTTGGGTCACTTAGTCGATGATAATGGCTGGACGGACTTTACTGTACTACAAAGGAGGTTCTCATTGCCAGGATCCTGTCTGTTCCAGTGGTTCCAATTGAAACATTCTATCGTGGCTTCTGGTTTCTCATTGCAAACTCCTCGGCCGGATACGAGCGACACTTTACCCTGCTGGTTGGCTGCTGTAGCGACACAGAGAGGCGCCACCTCCAAGATATATGCTTTTTGGAGGAGGAGCATTTCCAACACGCCCGTTGGCTTAACTCGTGTATGGGAGTTTGACATCTCTCATGAGGTCACGCCAACCGAGTGGTCAGCCCTGTGGGGTCCAGTTTCTCGAGTATCCAGGTCAGCTGCAATCACTCAATCCCTTTTCTTTTTTATGCACAGGGCTTTTATCACTCCGTCTAAGATGGCTAGGTGGGGTTCTGAACGTATGGGATTATGTTGGTCTTGCTCCGCAGCCAAGGGAACTTTCATGCATATGTTCTTTGAGTGTCCCTTAGTCCAAAACTTTTGGAAACAGATATGGTATAAGATGCAACAGATTCTGTCCTTTACTGCGGAGTTAGACTGGAGATGGATCTTTCTGCGGTCTGCAGCTTCTCCTTCTATAGTGTCCCGAGAACACTCCTTCCTATTTAATTTCATGGTGGCTATAGCTTTGAAGATGATTCTGTGGAAATGGAAGAATTTTAGTAGCTTATGCCAAGACGGATGGTGGAATTTAGTCTGTCACTATTCCAAATTGGAAAGGGTATACAGCAAACTTCACCATCCGGAAAGGAATGATCTCAATGTACATAGGTGGATTCCCCTGGATACTTATGTGGCTCGCTCCCAGGTTCATTAACGCACAGTGGGTACCTTTTGGGTCGGTATTTATTTACTGCTTCCTTTTTCTTTCTTCTTTTTCTTTTCGCGGGCCTAATAACTTATCATATAGGGTATGTCTCTCAGTGAGCTCAGTAGGGGTGGGGAGGTATTTTGGGTGGGGGGTTTTTCTTTTAATTTTAATTTTAATTTTAATTTTGCATTTTGATTCGATATTCTGTAGACGATTTATGTTGTGGATTGCTTGTATTGTAGTTGTTTGTTGAAAAGTTAAATAAAAATTATAAAAAAAAAAAAAAAAAAAACAAATAGACGCCTATCTTTCTTTATAAAATACTAGCACAAATCTTGGCTATAGTCATCCCGCATACCCTTACAGCAACTTACAAGCCAGTATAAATGTTCCTGTGTACAATACGTGCAATCATGCATATTTTATAGTTTGTGCACAGGTTGCGACTCTACCCACGGTCCTTCAAAACTCCAGACCTAAACACACCAAGGTCACATGCAACTACATGAGTTCTTGTCAATGCACCTTATTATACACCCAGGCTAATTTCATTATAGACATTTTGCATGCATATATTAGCGTATATGCACAAAAACATGTTTAGATAAAAGTACTCTGTGTGTGTGTGTACACGCGTATTTCATAGAGTTATGCACATATTCCATCCAAAACTGCACCCCTAGGAATGTTTGTGTGTAAATTATGTAAAAGTAAGCGCAAACCTTTGGTGCACTTCTGCCTCATGTACCTGTGCACAACTTTATTATTCACGTAAAAGAAGGGATTGAGACCGGGGCTAAGGATGTCCCAAGGGGAGAGACTGTCCTGAGAGCGTGCTGTTTGTTTTCTTGTTTGAAATCCTAGCGTTCCATATTGTGATTGTGAAATGGAACTTGTCCCCAGGCGGTAAGTAATCCTCTATGCAGCCTTTCATACGTATCGTGCTAAATTCTTCTAGCTCTCACTGATTTAAATATACATTTTGCTAGTTGATTAAACCCAGCATTGAAATTTCTCTGAGATTCAATGGCTGCATGATCTGTCACACAGTGGGCTTTGCATTTAAATCTCATTGCTGGAAAATTATAAACTATCCCTTGTTTAATCGGCCACCGGCTGGAACGTCTGTACATACTTTGAGCACAAAATCTGCATTATATTTTGTACACATCTGTAATTTACATTTTCATACCATAAAATAAAGCATAAGTAAGAGAGAAAAGGACAAACTAGAAAGAGGGAGCCGTGATAAAGTGGAGGTGGTAAAACAATAAGGAAGTAGAGGGAATAAGAACTGGAAAGACAGAGTGGAGGAGAAGAAAGAAAGATGGGAGATCCTAGATGGGGTTGGAGAGAGAGCTGCAGAACAGCGTAAGATGAAGGAGAATTACTGATGTGAGGAGAGAGATCTCATGGACTCCCACACTGAACTCTGGGTGCCTGATGATTTTGCTCAGCTACTCATATTACTAGGCAGCCCAACCCACCTAAAACATAAAATACTAATTTCGAACTCTCTTGAAACTGGCTTTTTACTTCAAATCTGTTTTTATTGAGAAATCACCAACACTTGCAACATACAGACATCAGCACAGAACACCTGGAAGATACAAACATTGCCAAAATCATGTTTTATTATCCCATTTTCTCCTCCACACCCACTCCTCCCTTCTCCACAGCCCTAAATCATTCAAATCACACAGCAATCAGGACCCAACGACCCAGTGGGTGAGGATACTCTGGCATCCCCAGGCAGACTGCAACCCTAGAACAAGAAAGAAAAGTCCCCAACCCACCCTCAGTCTTATCCATTACCCTCCACCTGCCCACCCCAGAGTCTTGTGATCGCCCACCATAGTCCAGCACCTACCGTCTCCCCCCTCTACCCCCGTGACCCCAAAAATGTTCACAAATAATTCAAAACCAAGCTGTAACTTCTCGTGGAGAAATGAACTTTTTAAATGCAACACACAACCTCCAGAGTACTCACAAAAGTGTCTTTGATTCTGGCCAGCATTTTTCACAATCAGAGAGATATAGTCACAGAGTAGGATAATCTCCCTTCACCGCAGGCCTAGAAAGACTGTTTGCTTGAGGCACAGGCTCACTGCAACATCAATAACACTTGCTGATTTCCCCAAGGTGGCCATGTCCTGCAATACTTTCTGCAGCAATCCTAACCATGGAGTACTTCCACTCAGTCCTCCAGAGATTTTAGTCATCTGCACCAACGATACAGCTCTCATCTTTGCATGGACTTCCAGTATACAGTCCCTGTTCCCTGCCAGCATTGAGGAAGCAAGATGAACCCCTCTGATAACAGCGGCTGCTGTCTGCCTTCTAACTAAGCTTTCTTCCCCAGAGCCTCCTCCTACCACTTTCATGACCAAAGCAGTGGCAGCCCAAGGCCCAGCAAAGAAATCCATAGCACCAACAAAAGCAGATGGTTCAAAGGGGTAGGTATGAGTTTTACCCTTTCTGTTCCCCATCAAGCAAAAATTTAAGCAAACAAACAGCCATAAACTCTAGCAGCGGCAGCAGTGAATTTTCTTCTGTCAGGCAGATGCCTTCTTGCCCATCCTCTCAACCAAGCAAGTTTTATTGGAATAACATTCTACAATAAAGGCTCATAGCATGAGTAATATTAGAAGATATTGTCTCCCAAAAAATGAATACAGAATTTATGAATAGCATCCCAATAGAAGTGAAGACAACAAGCGAATCGGAATTCAAAAAAAGCATGAGGTAAGTACAGATGATTTAAAGTCAAGGCAAAGCCCCCCCCAAAAAACTAGAGCAACTTTGTTTCAACAGGACAGGAACCTGAGAAATTTAGATATTTCCATGTACTGTTAAATAATAGATTGAGAATGGATAGATAATGTAGAGGAGAATGCAGTGGTAGTAAATGTAAAAATGGCTGAGGCAGATGATACCTTAGAAAATAACCAATTTATTGAGTCATGAGCTTTGAGGAACAAGAGTCCTCTTCGAAGTGCAGTTCAGGAGGTGGGTAAATATGCATGAAGATGGATGTGGAAGGACAGAGAAAAAATTGAAAAGTACAGGCAGGGTGTGGAAAGGGAGTAATAATATCAGAATAGTTCAGCTAACTGATTTGTGGAGAGTGAGAGAGACTAAGGGGCATGTTTACTAAAGAACGCTATTTGCGCCGCGTCCCATTATCGTGCGATAAGGTACATTACCGCGCGATAAGGTACATTATCACGTGTTATTATCACGCGGTAATGTACCTTACCGCGCGATAACGGGACGCGACGCAAATGGCGTTCTTTACTAAACATGCCCCTAAGGATAGGATGATCTGAGATGGTTAAGGCCCATTCAGCCTGTCGTAAATCATGAAGCCATTCTCCTTGTTCAGACCTAGAGTGATGGTATTAAGCTTTTTGATTAGCTCCAATTCTGCAGTTTAATGCTGTAATGTTATTTTGGATTTTCTTTGTAAGTGTATGGCAGTCTTAAGGTCCAGAAAAAGTGGTGGATGTGTGGAACAGCCTATCTCTTGAAAAGCACTATAAGGTGTACACAGCGCTGTACATATAGATATAAGATACAGTCCCTGCACATCAGAGCTTTCAACCTAATCAGGACAAACAATCTAGGGGAATGATAAAAATGCATATAGGAGGTGAACAGGAGAGTGAGGGTATAAGGATCCAAAAGCAGCTTCAAAGAGGTGGGTTATTAGCCTGGGTTTGAATAAGGCCAGAGATGGAATCATATTTACTGATGAACATGTGTTTCAGGCTTATGAAGCAACAAGATGCAATGATTGAAGCCTGGAATTGGCAGTGGCAAAGATGGGCACAGATAAAAGAAATCTGCCAGAAGGGCAGAGTTCCCGAAGAGAGGTGTAGGGTGAGATTAGAGAGGAAAGTTAGTGAGGAGCCGCAGAATGAATACACTTATAGGTCGGCAGGAGAAGGCTACACTGAATGTGGAAACTGATAGAGAGCTAGTGAAGTGACTTGAGAAGAAGGGTTATGTGAGCAATGACACTAGCGGAAGATCAGTCATGAAGGAGAGGTGGTGGAGACAAGAACTGTACAGTACAGTAATTCAAGAAAGCATGGGATAAGCACAGAAGATCTCTAACGGAAAGGAAGGCATTGTAGAGCTTAGTATTTGGTATGGATGGTCAGACTGGATATGCCATATGGTTTTCATCCACCATCATTTGTCTATGCTCTTATGTGCTGCTAACCCTGCCTCAGCTGCTCTGCCTGTCTGCTCTGTTGTCCGTGTCTGCCTGCTGCCAACGCTGGTTTCTGCTCTCCTTCCAGGTACCTCCCTCTGCCTCTGCCAGCCATTCAGAAGGTCACACCCACTTCGGAAGTGACGTGGCCGTGTGAAACGCAGCTGCGTACCCTCAAGGTGTCTCCAACAGTTAAAAGTCAGTCCCCTGTGGTGTCTGTGCTGTGCACACTGAAGAAGTGTGCACAAAGAGCGTGAAACACTCCTTGGGCGACTCCGGGGGCTCCCTCCCCAGTCCCCGGGGCCTTTTCCACCCAAATCTTTGCCTTGGGTTAGACCATTCCTAAAGTGCTCAGTGCCTCTTTAGTTACTCTGTGCCTTCTGCTCTGTCTTTCAATGGCCTCCATTCCCGTACTTTGGGGATGGCGCTCAAGCTTCCACTACCATGGCTTTCTCGAGCCATTCCACAAGAAACCTAGCCAATCTTCTGCCATGCTGGTCATCCGCAGCATCCCACCTGCCTAATCGCTCCCTCCCCCCTCTAATCCCATTCATGCAACTGGCACGTTTATGTTTATGTTTATTTATTCATTTGATATACCGCTCCCCATGACATCGGGGCGGTTTACAACATTCCAAAAAACAAAAGAAAGGGGGGCAAACACTGCGCTCTAAGACTATTCCCATCCATGATCTAGTGTTGCAACACTCCCTTGACCTCTTATTCCTTACTGAGGCATTGCTTCGTGATGGCGAAGAATCTCTTCTTAACCGCAGTCTTCCCCCAAGATTTTCCTCCTTCACTACCCCTCTCCAAAGCCGGACCGGGGGGGAGGGGGTAGCAGCTCTCTTCCATTCTTTTCTCCCAATCCGTAAATTATCCTCTCCTGCACTGCACTACCCCGAATCTCTTCTCCTATGCCTCGATTCTTCTCTTCACCTCTGCTTTCTCATTATATATTCTCTCCCTCCCTTCAACCTTACCTATGGGATTCCCTCCTCCTCACCCTCTCTGAGGCCTCTCTCCTATATACCCACATCACAATTCTGGGAGATTTTAATGTGCATTCTGACTACCCTTCTAAATCTCACAATAACACTTTCCTCACACTCCTTGCTGATTTTTCCTTGCAGCAACATATCCTCTTTCCCACTCATCCTGCTGGTGACACCCTCGACTTGGTTATTTCCCCCACTGCCTCCCCTTTCACACCTTCTGCCTTGTTGGTATTTCCAGTTCCCTGGTCTGATAATTTTTGCCTTCTCTTAAGTCCTCCGTCTTCTCTGTCCTTCTTTGGAAAACCCTCTTGTTCTCCCATACTCACATGTCGCATTACGCCCAACACCCTCCAGCAGTTTCCCCCCTCCAACACACTCTTTGCACCCAATTTCCTCTCCCTTCCCTCTGATCTCCAGGTTCAGACTTAGAACTCCACTCTGCTTTCCGCCATTGACAAACTAGCTCCTTACTGCCCTGTTCCTCACTCTCACCAGTCAAACCATCACCCAAGGTATCACTCCAGTCCTCCTCTTGCATCGCTCCTACCTCCATTGCACCGAGCACATGTGGCACAAGCACCCCAAATCATCAAGACTCCCTAGCCCACTTTCGACATTGCCACCATCACTATTATTCCCTCATTCATTCCGCCAAGCAATTCTACTAATCCAACCTTATCTCCTCATCCTCCAATTCCTCCCGCCAACTCTATACTATTCTTCACACACTGTCGGCCCTCATCCTCAGCTCCCCCAATTGCTCCCCCAGATCCTGCTCTTTTGGCCTTCTACTATAGCCATAAAGCACAAGCTCTCTCTCTAACTTTTCCTGCCTGCCCCTTTCCCCTTCCCCTTTCTCCCACCACTACTGACTCCCCCCCTCCCAGTCGCACCTCTGTCTCAGAGGGTCCCTCTCTCTCCCACCTCTGGTCCTCTTTCCGTCTCATAACATATGTTGAACTAACCAAAGCCCTCTCCACCTCCCGTAAGACTACCTGCCAACTGGATCCCATCCCCTCCCACTGGCTCTGCGAATCCTCCTTGGCTCTCCTCTCCTTCATATTCAATATTTTTAACACAAGCCTCTCCTCAGGTCCTTCCTTTCCCCTTGGAAACACGCTCTGATCCATCCCATTCTTAAAAAACCCTCACTGGACCCATCCATCCCTACAAACTGGTGTCCATTTCCAATCTCCATTTTCTCTCCAAACTCTTGTAAAAACTGTTCTTTTCACAGCTCTCCTCATCTTGATGCCACTCTTACCGTTCACCCCCATCAATCAGGCTTTTGGTCCAGTCATAGCACAGAAGTGAACTCATTGCTCAGAAAAATCCAAGTTATCAATGTCCCTGTTTAATGTACATTACCAAGTTTAAGTTACAATGTAAACCGCTTTGATTGAAATGATAAAGCGGTATAAAAAAAACACTTCATATCTCCCACGATCGCGGTCTCATCTCCATAGCTGTCTCACTAGATCTATCCTCCGCCTTCGATTTACTTGACCACGCCACACTCCTCACCCGTCTCTGTGATGCTGGGATTGGTGGCACTGTCCTCTGTTGGTTCCTCTCCTTTCTCATCTCTAGGTCCTTCTCTGTATCTTCCGGATCAGCCACCTTACCAGTCACCCCCTACCCTGTAGTGTCCCCCAGGGCTCCGTCCTTGATCCCCTCCTTTTCAATGACTTCCTGGCCCCCTAACCCTTTTAATCTAGCAGCAGTGTCTCTGCGTATTACTATGCAGATGACATCATTCTCAAACACCACACTAATCCCACTGCTCCTGATATCACCCCTCTCAACACCTGTCTCTCCTGCATTAACTTCTGGATGTCTTCCAACTTTCTCCATCTCAGTCTCGCAAAGACTCTGGCTATTTGGTTCACTTTCGGTGGCCCCTCCCCATCCATAGTCCCTTTGCTTTCCTCCTCCCTCATTTCTGTAGTCCCCACCCTGTACTACCTCAGCGTCACCCGAGACTCTACTCTATCTTTTCACGACCACCTGTCATCCATTATTCGCCACTACTTTTGAACTTTTGCATTCTGCGACAGATCCGTGCTGTCCATCCCTTTATTACCACCTCATCCCTGACCACTCTTCTGCTTTCTCGGTTAGATTATTGCAACATCATCCTCACCGGTGTCCTGCAATATCAGTTACGTAGGTTACAACTGTTACAGAACACCGCAGCCCACTTCATCACATCACTCCATTACTCATACACTTCAGAATTCAGTATAAGACCGTTACCTTAGTCCACAAAGCAATCCATACTGGCATTCCGCATTACATCTCCAATCTTGTTCATCTTCACATACCCCCAGTGTTCACTCTGGCTTATTCACTCCAATTGTATGTCCCTCCCTTCCCCCTCACAAGCACACCTGGAGTCCACCCACAACTCTGCCTTCTATTTTCTTGGTCCCAAATTATGGAACTCCCTCCCCCTGAATCTCCGACTGGAACTCTCCTTCATTAAACTCAAGTCAATGCTAAAAACACATCTCTTCTGTTCTGCCTTCGATCTCCCTCCCTCCTGGGCTTTCCCTCCTTCCTTCCCCTTGTGTTGATGTGTCTGATGTAATATTCCATCCCTCTCTGTTCCCTCTTCCTCTCATCTTGTCCTTACTATCTCTTTCCTATCTGAATTATGACATTCCTTTCCTCTTCCAAGCAACGTTTTGATGTATTGTAAACCACTCAGATGCCTGCGTATTGAGCGGTATATTAAAAACTGAAATAAAGATAGATGTGTAGATAGAGAGTGCTCTGGAAGGTTGAAATGTTCTCCTACCAGGTTTATCATTTCAAATGACAGGAGCCATCTGCCTCAGTCAGATTTGAGTCCGTTTTTTTCTTTATCTTAGGGACTGCCCGTGACAGCATGATGTCACTGAAGGCTGGAATACACAGACCAGAATTTTGTGTGTGACTTTAAGGCAGTGAGGAAGGAGTTCTGATGTATATTACAGTGGAAGAAGAACAGGTAAATGAGCACTGGATGTTGCGAATATTCTAGGGTCCGACGACAGTGTTGTCTGTATGAATGTGGGGACCAAGCTGACATCTAGGTTTCTGGCAAAGTCTGGTCCCTGAACTGGTGTCATAATTGTGTAGTTTGTGGTTGTTGGTGAGTATCTGATTGAGGTTAGAGGGTTTTCAATTAATCAGGATAGGGCTGCCACCCAAAGCCTGTGAGAGGTTACATCATTGTCCAGGATGGGTTATACAGTACATTTTAGTGGTTTCAGTTGGGAGCTCTAGGTGACAACCGGAGGTGTTCTGTTATTTTCTTTTTTTGGGAGGATGGTCTTGTAGAAGATTGTTCATGAGTATTTGTCTGGCTCTGTTGATCTGCTTTCTCACTTCATTGGGTGGGTATTACAATTAAAAAAATATCTGTTGTAGGTTTTCAAGATGGTCAGAACAAATGCAATTGTACTGTAGAGCTTGAAAGTAAACAATAGACTTAATGTTAGATGGAAGCTGAAAGCATGCAGATATGTATGGCAATCAGTAGGTTTACAGTATAATGTGGTTCTTTTGTGACCCCCCATGTAATTTCACAGTAGTATCCAGAAAGTAAACCTGCTGGTGTAGATTGCTCTACACTCAGATTGATGGTGGTATGGAGTTTGCTAAATTCTTGATGGAATTTCTTCAGGGCTTCAAGTCTATGGGTCAAGATAATGAAGATGCCATAAATGGCTTGCAATCAGTCTTTGTGGAGGATGGTGGTATAAAGTGTTTCAACATCTATGGTTGCCAGGATGGTATTCTCTGAGAGGTGACCAATAGAATGGAGTTTTGTCTGGAAGTCAATGTGTCACAAAGAAAGCTAGCTGCTAGCACACAGTCTGAAGATAGAGTACATATAGCCAGATACTCCTACTATGATGGTTGTTGATGCTGGAAACAATGGGGTGCCTAGGGTTCACTGGCTTGTATATCTTGAGTATAAGGTAAAAAATATCTGGTTGAGGCTCTTGGAGTGCATCCAATAAAAACTGTGTGTACACTTCAGTGTGGAAGCCCTTCAGGAGATTATGAAATTCATTTTAGTATTCTCCAGCAGAGTCTGAAAGCAGAGGCTTGTAAAATGTTGTATTGGAGAGCTCTCTCTTTGCTTCTTGTGTGGAGTCTAATCTGTTCATGACAACCATGGTTCCTCCTTTGTCAGCTTCTTTTTTTATTTTATTTTTACTATAATTTTCAATATACAGAAGGAAATAACAAATGGGAAACCCATACATACAATATACAAGCCCACATCAAGGAGAGAGCTATAAAATACAACAGAGGATCTCAAATTAAACAATACCCCTTTTACATGATCCCAAAAACAAGATAAAGAAGGAAAAATAAGTACAAGAGACAACTTAACCAATGCCCTTTAAAAACCCTCCAGCTAGGCAGGATCAAAAAATACGTAACTTTTACTCTGATATTGCACTAAACATTTATAGGGTATTTTCAAAAAGAAAGAGGCCCCCCCGGGCTAAGACTTCCTGCATTTTTGGGTGGGATGAGAAACGTCAGGAAAAACCTGAATGGTCTGACCAAAAAACTTATCATGCTTCTTAGAGAAATGTAAAGGAAGAACCATATCTTTATCACTCTCAATCAAGAAAGATACCAAGAGAGAGTAGCCCTAGAAGAAATCTCTTCTACAGACATCTCAAGAAACTGAGATAAATCAAGACTAGGCACACTCAACTGATCCAAGTCCTGTCCCTCCACCGTCATACTAGTTGCAGGCACAGTAACTCCCTTAGGAAGATAGTAAATTTTCGATAATTGAATCCCTTCCAGCTCAGAGATCAATAAAACATCTTTAAGATATTTATAGAACAAAATAGAAGAGGACAGCACATGAGTTTTTGGAAAATTTAAGAACCGCAAATCTTGTTGATCTTCAATCATTTCAAGCAATTCATTCTGTTGATGGAGAGACAAAGAATCTTGTAAAGAAGAGGTGAGAGCCGACTGGGGCATCAAAACTTGTGAAGAAAGTTTAGAACATTCAGCATCTAATAATGCCAGCTTTGTTTCATGCTCCGATAGGGACATCACCACTTCTTTAGAAAATACAACTATTTTAGCAAGTGAAGATTGCAATGACAATTCAGTCATCTTAATAACAACCCAAATATCCTTAAGGGAAATCTCCTGGGGTGGGACAGGACAGTCAGACAGAAGAAAAGTCTATGCTGTAGGGTATAGTAGAACGGGAAGAATCATCAGCTACTACCCACAAGAAGGAATCTGATAATGGAGCAGAAATGAGTGATAACTTCTTAACCTGAACCATCATTATTGTTAGTGCCTCAAAGATCGGGAGAGGTAAAACAACCCTGTAATTCATATAGGGAGGTAGTAGAAGGAGTGCTTACAGATGTCATGTCCCCCTCTTCCAGGGAAGACCCCAATACATTCTCCAAGATCTTAAAATGGGAATCAAGTGGACCTACCACTTTTTTTTGCCTTCTGTGAGGGGGGAGGTAAAGCCTTCTTCTTCCCATAACAGGTAGATACAAAATGCTACCACATGCCTCCATGCGCTGAAGGGGCGCCAAAGGGGCAGCACCTGCCCATTTGGTCACACCTCCTTCGGGCATGTGCCCATGGATACGCGCATGCAACCGCGTCCTGCTGTGAGGCTGGAATTGAAATAGCCCTTGGGGCAGACATCAGCATGCACACACACTCTGACAGGAGCAGAGATACAATAGTAAGCAGGTAATTTCTTGGCAGGAAATAGAGTTCTCATCTTGTCAGCTTCTGCAGTGATGATGTCAGCATTGTTTCTGAGGCTATGGATGAACATAAGAACATAAGATATGCCATACTGGGTCAGACCAAGGTCCATCAAGCCCAGTATTCTGTTTCCAACAGTGGCCAATCTAGGTCATATGTACCTAGCAGTTTCCCCAAGAGACACAAGTTCCACAATGCTTGTACTGGGTCAAGCATTGATATCTTACCATTCCATGTAACTGAGGTTATGGGGCAAAAGATGATGTCTGTAAACTATCTCAGATTGGGCACAGCACCAAAATCATTCTATATAAAAATCAATTCTAGTGTTACAATAAAATTTGGGGTGTCCATAGGAAGATTTTGCTTTTATGGTTCTTAGTAAGTAGAGATAATGTAGCAGCATTTTTCCCTGCATGGCTGAGAGTTAGGTGGTTGTGTGTAGGAGTGCTGGTTGGTATAGAAGTATTCTTTGAGTCAGAAGTGATGGAAGAAGGCTTCAAGGTCACCACAGAATTGAATCATCTGTGTAGATTTAGTGGGAGAAAAGGAGCACTCCTGTGCAAAACCAGCTTTCTCTGCTTGGCTCAGTGTGTAGCTGGACAGACTGATAATGTAGGTGCAGTTGTCGGTATCTGTTGTTTGGTCTAAAGTAAAGGCATGCATGGGACTTCATGAATGTGTGCATACTGAAATTTAAGCAGTATTGATTGTGGGGGTGAAAGCTTCTTACATGAGGAGTAGTGTTAAAAAGGTAGATGAAGGAGCCAGCTTGGTGATGAAAGGCAGTGTTCTGCATATCATTCTGCATTTCATCCCAAGGTTCTACTTTTGCTCTTTAGGTTGGTTATAACTAGGGAAGCAACAGATGTATCTTGAGAAATAGGACAGACTCAAACAGTAATTTACAAAGTACTTCAAATGCAAGGTGACAAATTAACGTGACTAATGGTACTTTGATAACACAGGTACACTAAAAAAAAAATTTTTAAACTGCCTCTAATGTTTTGATTGATTTTTACGTTTTTTGGTGCGCTGAATCCAAATCTGGTAACCAATTTGCTCCATCACGTACAGATTTTTTGCTACATTGGGTTAGCAGTTTGAGGTGAACGTTTCAGATTGAGTGCGATCGAGATAAAAGTTTCTTGGATGAATTCTTTATACTAATTGTTTAGTAGTTATTCAAATAAGAATAAAGAAAATTGTAACTAGGCAGCACATAAGAATAGAGTAATGTCAACAAAACACACTGTGATGGTAGCAAAATTGTCTGCACTTAAAACAGCCACATACATGTGCACAAACATTGAGCATATAAGAGCGAGGTTAGACACAAAGCAATGCAAAGAAATGTGCAAAAAATGTTGTACAGGTATGTATGTAAGAATAGAAAACGCAAACCGCACCATTGCAATACATGAAGACAAACACCCGATGGTGTGAAAATAAAATTCTAATAAATGAGATCCGACACTGTGGTAATAACTAGCAAATTTTTATTTCAAAGTTTAGTAAAAACACGATATTTGTCAACACAGTTTAGATTTTAAAGTCATTCTTGGGTCAATCAATCTCCTGGTGGGCCCGTTTCTTCTTCCCCCAAATGCTTCTCTTGGTGCGCTGCTTGGCGTATTTTTCATCTGGGGTTTCCCGCAACAGCAACCAGCAGAAATCAGCCATCATAGTGGTGTTCCATCTTCCTTGGTACCTTCTCTCTGCGTCCTTGATGTCCTGGTGAAACCTTTCACCTTGTTCTTCACTGTACGCCCCCAGGTTTTCGGGAAAGTAGTTCACATGGGAGTGCAAGAAATGGACTTTCAGGCTCATGTTACAGCCTTGTTCTTTGAAGGCATTGAGCATCCTGGCAACAATATCCTTATAGTTCTCATCCCGCCTGTTCCCCAAGAATTTGAGAACAACATCCTTGAAGGAATCCCAGGCTTCTTTTTCCTTCTCAGACATCGTTTCAGCGAATGCTCCATCTGAAATGAGTTTCCTTATATCAGGGCCAACAAACACTCCTTCCTTTAGCTTTGTTTCAGAAAGTCGGGGGAACTTTGAGCAAAGGTACCGAAAGCACTCACCATCTTTTGGAAGGGACTTGATGAATTGCTTAATGAGACCCAACTTAATGTGGAGAGGTGGTAATAGAATTTTATCACGAGGTACCAAGCTCTCATGAAGAACATTTTTCTCACAGGGTCTCAAATACTCCCGAATTGGCCAGTCTTTTTTCCCCCAGTGTAGGTCGCGGGCCCGGCTATCCCACAAGCAAAGGAAGCAGGGATATTTGGTGAAACCGGATTGCTGCCCTAATAGCATGGATAGAATTTTAAAGTCCCCACAAATCATCCACTTATGCTCATCATAACGAATCTTCTGAAGAATCAGGGCCAAATTCTCATATTTTTCTTGGAGAATAACAGAGTGAGCAATAGGAACTGAAGCGAATGTGTTGCCATTATGAAGAAGAACACCTTTTATGCTGTCTTTTGACGAATCAATGAACAGCCGCCATTCAGCAGGATCATACTTGAGTTTAAACTTTTCCATCACTCCGTATATATCGTTGCAAAATACCAAATCTTCCTCTTTGCTGAAATACTTCAAAAATTGTGTCTCGCGGTTGCGGTACCAATAAAAAGTTGTTCCTGGTGACAATAGATTTTTCTGTTTAAGCCGAGAACCTAGCAGTTGGGCAGCATCTTTTGGGAGTCCTAAATCCCGGACTAAATCATTCAATTCAACTTGAGAGAAAAGTTCAGGTTTCGGATCTGGTTCAGTTTCAAACTCGGAAGTACTGGACTCATCGGGAAAAGCCATCTGATGAGTCTCATCATGATCAGAACCGTCCACACAAATATGATCCAAAAATTTTGGTGGTTCAGGCACAGGTACTTCGTTGCTATAGTTCAATAATGTTATGTATATTGTAATACATTTATACTATTATCTGCATTACAATACCTGTAATAATGTAATCTAGTTCATAAAGTTCTGAATTATATGTATTCATATTTGATTTGTTATAATGTAAAATGTTCCTAGTTATACTGTAATACCTAGTCCTTAAAGTTCAATGTACCTGTTCTATTTGTTATAATGTAAACCGCTGCTGATCCTTGGAAGCAGCGGTATATAAAAGCTGTCCAAATAAATAAATAAAAAATAATTGCTGAGGGAAGGTTGGGGTAACTTATTACGTTCTTATTTTTTAAGTTGTATCCCTTCACAATGCAAGAGCAAAAATAGCAGTCACTGCTGTGGTCTCTTTGTTCACGCCACATCATAGGTATTCCGAAACGAAATGCTTGTTTTTTACCTTTCATCCATAAGCGTAGATCTTCCTCACATGTCTTGCACACTTTGTGAGGAGCCCACGGTTTGTCTTGATCGCCTAACTTCAAACCGAAATAGGCAAAATATACTTTAATAAATGCAGAAATGTTCCTCTGCCGCTTTTTCACGGTATATTCCCCACAAATAAAACAAAAACTGTCCGGAGAGTTGACGCAACCTCTGGCTTTGTGAGCCATCACAAATACACAGCACTGCAAACTACAACTGTAGTGAACCACTTCAGAATAATGCTGGATTACGACTGAGCAAACAAAAGGTAATAATGAACTTGCAAGAAACTGAAATTTGACAGGAACGTTCATGTCGCAACCACCGTGTTTGAGCGAGCGAACGAGGCGAGGCGAACAGGAAAGAACATGCGCCAGCGCGAGTACTGGATTTAACCCCCCGCCTCCCAATTGTCCTGTTAATGTATAAAATGAATACAAAACACTCTAAAATATCATGAGGGAGTGTTTCTAGTTAGTTAACCATTACAACCTCTATTTTGGGCCAAGAAAATAAACTGCAGTCGGCTAAAAAGAAATTATGTGAACATTCCTTATATGGGTAAGAAATCTAATTTTGCAAGAAAACGTGACGTGATGGAACATTTTGGCTATTTTTCCTGGATTCAGCACCCCAAAATCTATAGGAATCAGTTGCAAAACTGGAGGCAGTTTTTTGGTAGTGTACCTGTGTAATTTGAAAGGTTGAACACTTCCTTTTTCATAGCTTTGCATTTTTTGGTTCACATATTTGCACATTTGTAAATTGGGGTTCTGGGATTACATCAAGAAGGTTGTGTTGGAAGAAAGTGAGAAATTTATTTTATTTATTTTTTATTTACATTCTCTTATATACCGCGCTATTCTGCATCAGTGCGGTTTACATTGAACAAACTGAAATTACATTGAACAGGGCATTATAACTTGGAGATAACTATTTTACAGGGAACATGGGCTATGGAGGGTTAAGTGGCTTGCCCAAGACCACAAGGAGCACCTGTGGGACTAGAAACCCCAGTCCTTCCGGACCAAGGTTGCTGCCCTCTAGTGGGATTTGAACCCCCGACCTTCCGGCCTGAAGTACCTTGCCCCAACCACTAGGCCACTCCTCCACTCCTTTTCACAAAAAGTGAAAAAGCAAAAACAGCCAAAATGGATAACCAAAAAAACTCTGAAAATTGCCTAGAAACACAGAGAAGCTAAAGCCAGAGGAGAAAGAGAGGCAATCACAGAACTCAGAGATTTCTAATGTGCAGCAAGGCAAGACAAGGATGCATAAACTATTACAGAAAGAACAAGATCGGCTTTTCTAAAGCTACGAGACTTAAAGAAAAAATTCCAGCCTCGAATTGGAATGTTAGAAGATGCTCAAGGATCCATGTTGAATGATGCCAAGATCAAGAAAAGCTGGAAAGAATATACAGAGTTATTTTGTGATAAAGATCAAATGGACCAGCAGCCGTTTCAACTTGTACCTTCTGATCCGGAACCATTGGTGATGAAAGAAGAAGCTGAAGCAGCATTGAAAGCCTTATCAAAGAACAAAGCACCAGACATTGATAGCATTCCCATAGAAGTATTACAGCAATCCGATGCAGCTGTTACTATACTTACAAGGCTCTGCCAGGAAATTTGGAAGACAACATCATGGCCAACTGACTGGAAGAGATCTGTATTTATACCAATATTAAAGAAAGATGATCCAACTGCCTGTGGAAATTATCACACAATCACTCTAATCCCACATGACAGCAAAATTCTTCTGAAGATTATTCGGCAGAGACTACAACCATACCTGTAATGAGAACTACCTGAAGTGCAAGCAGGGTTCAGGAAAGGGCGAGGAATGAGAGACATCATCGCGGATGTGAGATGGATCCTTGAAAAGATTAAAGAATACTAAAAGGATATCTATTTGTGCTTTATCGACTACAGGAAGGCTTTTGACTGTGTAAACTATGAGAAACTCTGGGCTACATTAAGAAGCATGGGTATATCAGAAGACCTGATTGTTCTCTTACACAGCCTTTACATTGATCTAGAAACAACAGTTTGAACAGAACAAGGAGAAACATAATGGTTTAAAATCAACAAAGGTGTACAACAAGGTTGCATACTTTCTCCCTACCTGTTTAATATATATGCAGAACAAATCATCAGAGAAGCAGAACCGTATAAAGATAATAGAGGTGTGAAGATTGGTTGGAGACTCATCAACAGCCTTCCCTATGCTGATGGTTCCACATTACTGGCTGAAAGTGAGGACGAACTGAAACATCTGCTTCTCATGATCAAGGAACATAGTCTTAAAATAGGCCTGCACCTTAATATAAAGAAGACAAAGATACTGACAACTGGCAAAATCAATAAGTTCATTGTTCATGGAGAAGAAATTGAAATAGTGGACAACTTTAACCAACATGGATCAACTATGAATAAAGAGGCAACAAGCAGTCAAGAAATCAGACGACGCATTGCTCTTGGCAGAATGGCTATGAAGGACCTAGTTAAGATTCTCAAGAGCAGAGATGTCTCTCTCCATACAAAGATTCGACTTGTTCAAGCCATAGTATTTTCAATAACATCATAAGGATGCGAAAGTTGGACAGTGAAAAAGATAGACAGGAAGAAAACTGATGCCTTTGAATTATGGTGCTGGCGACGAATACTGTGTATGCCATGGATTGCCCTAAGAACAAACCAGTCAGTACTAGAGGAGATCAAACCTAAGCTTTCTTTAGAAGCTCAGATGACAAGACTTTGACATATCATGCGAAGAGAGAGGTCGTTAGATAAAGACATTATGCTTGGCAAGGTAGAAGGTCAACGCAAAAGAGGAAGGCCAGCAATGAGATGGATCAATACAATAACAGCAGTTATGGATGCCAGTCTGTCAACAAGGAACTGCCTGACTGAAAACCAAACACAGTTTAAGACAACTATCCAGAGGGTCACCATGAGTCGACACCGACTCGACGGCACTTAACAAAAATTAGGGCTGGCTTAACAATCTGGCCATAGATGTACTAACTTGGGGCACATCAATAAAGGGTACAAAAATGCCCTTCTTAAGTCACCAATCCATCTTTTGTGTGTTCTGAAGGAGGCAGTCAGCAGGACTTTGATGCAGGCAGATAACACTGGTCAACATTGAAATTGTTACTGACTTTAAAAGGCCCTAATCTGTAGTATCTTGGTGAGCTGAACACGAATATAACATTAAAAAATTTTTATTGGCTCTCGTTTTGAAGATATTGCATGTAGTTCATTTTTGACGTTTCACTGTGTAAATTTATCCAGTAGAAATATCTTGGAATCATAATTGATCAAAACTTATCCTTCTCCGAACAAATAAAGAAAACCACCAACACAGTATACGCTAAACTGCGCACTCTCAGGAATCTCAAACCTCTCTTAAGCCCTGACTCCTTTCGCACTGTCTGTCAGGCCCTCACAACCCCATCTCTTGACTATTGTAACCTAATATATCAGGGCCTCCCCAAGAACTCTATTCAACCCCTCCAACTTGCCCAGAATACATTAGCCCGTCTCATAACAAACAGTCCCAGACGAGCTCATATTACACCAATTCTCTATGATCTCCACTGGCTCCCAATTCATTACTGAGTGAAATTCAAGGTCCTTACTCTAATACACAAAATTATTTCTAATGAGTCAGCTCCATGTCTCTCCCCTCTCCTTGCCTTCTCCAACACTACTAAAAAGCACCGCTCTATCATTAATAATTTATTGTCTATACCCTTAACAAAAAAACACTGCAAACAATCCACCTGTGACAGGACCTTTTCCCTCTATGCTCCATCCCTTTGGAACTCCCTTCCGCATGAGCTGCGTAACTGTTTGAGCCACATTGAATTCCGGAAAAAATTAAAGACCCATCTTTTCCTTGAGCATTTCTCTCTCCCACCCTAATACCAAACCTCTTACTTTTACCTCCCTGCCCTTATTCCACTAACCTTACAGTGCTCCCATCCGTAGCTGTCCGCAGACATATGTATATATGTAAATAGTTGATCACTGTTCACTGCAATTAACTGTATATTATAATTTAGTTTTTCATGTTGCTTACTCTGTATCCAGTTATTCGTTCCTTGTAAACAGTTGAAATATACTGCCTTTGTTGTTATATGTAAACCGTCTTGATTCGTAGAAAGACGGTATATAAAAAATGTTAAATAAATAAATAAATCCCAAATAAGCCTTGAATGATGTAATATTGCATCACATTGCATAATATCAGCATGCACACATCATCCAGAGTTGATTGCATCATTTTCTGATGCAATGCAATACTACTACCAGACAGCTGCTGAAGCCATCTGACGTCAGCAGTGTACTATACTGTCACCCTCTCACGGGCCAGCCCAACGCCAAGGGCGCTGAGAGTTGGTCTGCCTTTGTATTCCTGACTCAGAGAGTGTGACCCTGCATTGGTCCTGCAAGGCCCTGTGGGAATGGTAGTTCCTTTTACCCTTTGAGAACAGAAGAGTTGTAGTCGAGTGTTTTAGGCAATGACAAGAATTTATTTTTCCCCTTCCCAACGGATTTCTGTGCAGGTAAATAACTTAGGACAAACTGCCATACAATTGGCTTGAGGGATATGTACTGTGATAAGGAAGCTTATCATAGCTCAGGAAGGGGCTATAGAAAAGGTGAAGTGTCTCTGAACAAGCAACCTGTCAGTGCTGGTAGAAATGAGAAAACAGAATTTTTCCATAAAAGACTACCAGTCCCAGAATGCACCAGGTTTCCAACAGCCATGAGAGGAGCTGAAGTGAGAAAACGTGTGTTCAATCAAAAGGGCTATGAGGTAATCCCCAAGCACTCATTGCAAAGGGCAGGGCTTGATTCAGCACAGCTGCGCTGTGCTAGGATGGAACACTCATCTCAAAGGGCAAGGCCTGATTCAGCACAGCTGCGATGTGCTAAGGTGCAGCACTCATCAAGGCAGAATAAAGATAGAGTCTATTCTACAGAGAATCATCCAGAGCTGGGATGTCATGATCATTGGTATCTTGATCATCCACGGGATCCTGATCTTCATTCTCATCAGAAGCAGAGGTCAGAACGGATGGACAGAGAGAGCAAGAAGCCCTTTAAAAGAAGGAAGAGAAAAGCCTCTGGGAAGTCTACAGGAGTCCAGCACAGTACGTATACTGGGAGACAGACAAGAGGTCAGCATACACCATTGGACTGGGGGAAACCAGAGGAGTGGTATTGCAGAGCCAGGAATCTCCAGATGGCACCTGTGAGGGAAACAGCTGCACGTGGAAGGGACCCTGAGACCCATGCCAGAAGGTATGTGAAGAGAGATCCAGTGTCCAGGGATCTAGATTGGAAGGCTGGACACAGAAACTGGACTACATATTGGCCAGGCTATTTAAAGGGGAACTCTAACAGCAATGGAAGCTCAGGTATGAACACTGATCTATGCCCTAGCTATAACTTTGAAAGGAAGCAGGGAAATGATCATTCTCCTGGTAGTGCTCCATTGAGAAATTCCTTTGTGCCAAGCCAAGATATTGAACCTATGATTATTGAAGAAAGGGGAGAGGTCTTAGAACCAGAATGTGAATATATGGACTGCTCTCTGTCCAAACTCAAATGGTAGTTTTCTGTTACAAAGTGCAACAACCATCACAAAGAAATACCAACTTGTTCTTTAATCTACTCAGAAAACCTTCTGAGTAAGATTTTGAGCTACACAGTGAAAGCAAGCCAGCTAAGGGGTTTCAGCTGGGTGATTGCTAGCAATTGAGCTTACCTAATTGCTTGTGTGCTCTGAAGGGAATCACTTCTGAATTTATATGTAAAGATATAAGAAGTTAACCTGAAGAAAAGAACAGTTTTCCTACTTTGTGGGTTTATTTGGTTGCTTACTGCATTGCTAAGACATTATTTGCTAAAGCCTACAAGAAAGACCAGTTTGTTGCCAACCAGGTCTTTAATCCTTTGCTTTAATTACCTGACAAGTTCAGATGTTGTTTTTTTCCTGATTTTGTTTTCCTAACTTTAAAACTGCAAGCAAATATCCTGAGTTCTGTGCTACCAAGCATTATCTGTGTTGGGAGAACCCCTCATAAATAAAAATCTTATTTGCTTTACCCTTGAGCAAGTATAATTAATTATTGGTCACGGCTGTGTCTGGAATGAATGGACTACATTACCCACAAATCCTTGCAAATCATATAGAGGTATGCTTTTGCCAAGACTGTGAACATTCTCACCCAGGCGGCCGTCTTACAGTACAAGAACTCAGGTAAATTAGCCTTATCAGCTTCAGGCTCACAACGTGCAGTGCTTGGTACAAACGAATAATAACAGCTTCCTTCAGCAAAAGAAAATGTTCCCCATTTTTCTGTTGCTTCACCAGCCTTCTCAAACTAGTGTTCAGCACAGAGACTCAACGTGGTCAGCAAAACATAACGTGCAGTCCATCTGGTTATCCACTATTTCACTGCTATCAGAGTCAATCTGCATTTCTTCAGCGTCAGCAATAGCAGGGTGTGTCAGTGAGCTGCTATCCTGAACTTTAAAACAGACGGCTTCTCTCGGTAGCACTCTAAAGGATAGGACTGTGAATTACCGTATATACTGAAGTTTCTTTTTAGAGAGTCTGCTACATTCTGGCAACTGCAGGGAAATACTTTATAACTAGGTTCAAATCTATGTAAGTTGTGAAGCCTACCTTTCGGCTTTGGAGGGAAAGGAATTCTGAGCTCTGCAAGGTCAGACTGATTCCCAAACACAGCTCGTGTTTGTTTGTCTCTCAGCCTCGTAGCTTCAGCCTTAGAGGTACAAGTATTGTCATGCGAGCAGGTTTCTCTCTCTGGAGCATGTGAGTTTTCTCAAGCCTGCCTTCCAGGAAATATCTTATCCTTCTTGCCTTTACCAGACGTCACCTGTCCTGTGCTGCTTCTTTCTGGCGTTAGGACTATGGCTCCCTTGGTTCTCACCTCTTGACGTCTTCCTTCTATCTGCTCCCCTTTAGTCCAAGCTAATGGCCACTTTTTATCATCCTGTTTCTCCGGGCTAAACTGTGCCCCTCCCTTAAACAGGTGTATCTCATTATCTCCTGAACTAGGGACTACGTCACAGCGTGGGAGTGTCTTTCCAGCTCGTGACTCTCTTTGTTTACATTCTCTCTGAAAACACTGAGCCATGTGCTCAGACTGCCTGTCAGTTTCTGCAACGGAATCCTCTTCTCTCACCAACTCCATAGGCTTAGAAGGGTCTTCTTCATGACAATTGTGATAAGGAAGCTTATCATAATTCAGGAAGGAGCTATAATAAAGGTGAAGTGACTCTGAACAAGCAACCTGTCTGTTCTGGTAGAAATAATAAAACAGAATGTTTCCATAAAAGACTACCAGTCCCAGAATGCACCAGGTTTCCAACAGCCATTAGAAGAGCTGAAGTGGGGAAACGTGTGTTCAATCAGGAGGGCTATGAGGTAATCCCCAAGCACTCATCTCCAAGGGCAGGGCTTGATTCAGCACAGCTGCGCTGTGCTAGGGTGGAGCATTCATCTAAGCAGGATAAAAGAAAAGCGTATTCTACAGAGAATCATCTTGATCAGAAGTATCAGAAGCACCTTGATCATCCTGACCATCATCATCAGCAGAAGCCAGAGCTGACGGACAGAGAGAGCAAGAAACACTTTGGAAGAAAGAAGAGAAAAGCTTTTGGGAGGTCTAAAGGCGTCCATAGCAGTACGTATACTGGGAGGCATTCCAGAGGCAAGCATACACCATTGGACTGGGGAAAGCCAGAGGAGTGGGGTTGCAGAGCCAGGAATCCCCGGACGGCACCTGTGAGGGAGACGGCTGCACTTGGAAGGGACCCTAAGACCAGTGCCAGAAGGTATGTGAAGAAAGATCCAGTGTCCAGGGATCTTGATTGGAAGGCTGGACATAAGAACTGGACTACATACTGGCCAGGATATTTAGAGAGGAACTCTAACAGCAATGGAAGCTCAGGTATGAACACTGATCTATGCCCTAGCTCTTCACTGGGAAGACAGCAGGGAAACAAGTATTGCCCTGAGAGTGTTCCATTGAGAAATTCCTCTGTGCCAATCCATGATATTGAACCCATGATAGTTGAAGAAGGGGAAGATGTTATAAATGGGGATTTTGAATACATGGATTGCTCTCTGTCTAAACTTCTGTGGTAATATGCTGTCACAAAATACAACAACCATCACAAAGAAATATAAACTTGTTCTTTAATCTACTCAGAAAAGCTTCTGAGTAGGATTTGAGCCACGTAATAGAAAGTAAACCAGCCAAGAGGGTTTCAGCTGGTAATGGTTAGCAATTCAGCCTTGCCTAATTGCCTGTGAGCTCTGAAGGGACACTTCTGAGTGTGTGTGAAGATACAAGAAGTTATCCCTGAAAAAGAACAGTTTTTTTTCTACTTTGTGGGGTTTTGTTTGTTCTTTGAAGCACTGCTAAGGAGATATTAGCAGGTGCCTACAGAAAAGACCTGTCTGTTCCCATCAAGGTCTTTATGCTTTGATTTGATTGCTTAACAAGTTCAGCTGTTGTTTTTCCTTATTTGTTTTTTTCTAAGTATAATACTGAAAGTAAGTATTCCTTTTTATGTGCTACCAAGTATATCTGTGTTGGGAGAAATAACCCCATAAATAAAATATCTTCTTTGCTTTACATTCGAGCAAGCACAACTAATTTATTGTGAACGGCTGAGTCTGGTATGAATGGACTACATTTCCCACAATCCTTTGCAAGTCATATTAATATTTGCCTTTGCCAAGACTGTGGACATTCTCACCCAGCGCCCCCATTTACACAATACGCAGTCGGAAAGGTTGAGCATTTAAAATATTTCAGACTGTATGCGAGACAGTTTAAGCTACTGTTAAATGTAACTTTTATTAGTCATATAATTTTAGCCATTTAGGTACAATACAGAACAGTAATGCTGCGAAAGTGCGTTAATACCGTTGACAATTTCTGCTACATTTGTGGGGAAGTGACATTTGCCAACCAGAAGAAAAGTATCACTTCTCAACTGAAGAAGGCATATCATCTTTACTTCGGATGCAAGACTGGTGAACAAGACAAGCCTTGGGCCCCGCATATATGCTGAGCTACATGTAGAACACAGCTTTCACAGTGGTTGAATTGCAAAAGACCATCAATGCTGTTTACAGTCCCCATGGTGTGTAGAGAGCCAAGCAACCACATAAATGACTGTTACTTCTGCTTGGTTCCTCCTCTTTCCAGCAGAATAACGAAGCAAATGAAGTTGAGCATAGTCTACCCAAACATTCCGTCTGCATTGAGACCAGTTCCACATGGTGAGGGACTTCCTATTCCAGAACCTCCATCAGAATATTCTCTTGATTCATATGATGAGGACAAGGGTGAGATGACCTGTTCTTCTCCTGGTCCATCAGCATGCAGTGACCCATATTTTCACTGGGATGCAATATCAACTCCATACAGAATAACACAGGAAGAACTAAATGGCCTGGTTCGTGATTTGGACTTATCCAAGAACAAGGCAGAATTGCTAGGATCAAGACTTGTGATAAGGAAGCTTATCATAGCTCAGGAAGGGGCTATAGAAAAGGTGAAGTGACTCTGAACAAGCAACCTGTCAGTCCTGGTAGAAATAAGAAAACAGAATTTTTCCATAAAAGACTACCAGTCCCAGAATGCACCAGGTTTCCAACAGCCATTAGAGGAGCTGAAGTGGGGAAACGTGTGTTCAATCAAGAGGGCTATGAGGTAATCCCCAAGCACTCATCTCAAAGGGCAGGGCCTGATTCAGCACAGCTGCGCTGTGCTAGGGTGGAGCACTCATCTAAGCAGAATAAAGGTAAAGTTTATTCTACAGAGAATCATCCTCAGAATCAGCTTGGATATCCTCAGCTTGGACAGCTTCATCATCTGGAGGATCATCAAAAGCAGAAGCCAGAGCGGACGGACAGAGAGGGCAAGAAACCTTTTGGAAGAAAGAAGAGAAAAGCATTTGGGAGGTCTAAAGGAGTCCAGAGCAGTACGTATACCGGAAGGTATTCCAAAGGCAAGCTTACACCATTGGACTGGGGAAAGCCAGAGGAATGGTGCTGCAGAGCTAGGAACCTCCAGACAGTACCTGTGAGGGAGACGGCTGCACTTGGAAGGGACCCTAGGACCCGTGCCAGAAGGTATGTGAAGAGAGACCCAGTGTCCAGGGATCTGGATTGGAAGGCTGGACATAAGAACTGGACTACATACTGGCCAGGCTATTTAGAGAGGAACTCTAACAGCAATGGAAGCTCAGGTATGAACACTGATCTATGCCCTAGCTATACCCTTGAAAGACAGCAGGGAAACAAGTATTCTCCTGAGAGTGCTCCATTGAGAAATTCCTCTGTACCAATCCATGATATTGAACCCATGATTGTTGAAGAAGGGGGAGGGGTTGCAGATGCAGGCTGTGAATACATGGATTGCTCTTTGTAACAGTAAATTACCAAAGAAGTTTAGACAAAGTACAACAACCATCACAAAGAAATAAAAACTTGTTCTTTAATCTACTCAGAAAAGCTCCTGTGTAGGATTTGAGCCACGCAGTAGAAAGCAAGCCAGCTAAGGGGTTTCAGCTGGGTAACTGCTAGCAATTGAGCCTTACCTAATTGCTTGTGAGCTCTGAGGAAATCACTTCTGAGTCTATGTGTGAAGATATAAGAAGTTAACCTGAAAAGAACAGTTTTTCCCTACTTTGTGGGTTTTGTTTGTTGATTAAAGCACTGCTAAGAAAATATTAGCTAGAGCCTACAGAAAAGACCAGTTTGTTACCAACCAGGTCTTTATTCTTTTGATTTGATTGCCTGACAAGTTCAGCTGTTGTTTTCCTGATTTTGTTTTTCTAAGTTTAACACTGAAAGCAAGTATCCTGTTTTATGTGCTACCAAGCATATCTGTGTTGGGAGAAATAACCCCATAAATAAATATCTTATTGGCTTTACACTCAAGCACAACTAATTATTGTGAACGGCTGTGTCTGGTGTGAATGGACTACATTTCCCACAATCCCTTGCAAATCATATTAATATATGCCTTTGCCAAGATTGTGAACATTCTCACCCAGGCACCCGTCTGACAAATGGCGTAGTTTTTCGGATTGCTTTTGCGCAAAGGGATTTACTTGCTAAGGATTACAACTCAAGTCTGAAGGAAAAGACAGTTCAAGCTTAAAAGCTGAAAGAAAAGATTTTCCCTCAACTGCACTTTGGAGGAGAGGTGGCTGTTCCAGGTAGCTGTCCCAGGAGGAAAAGACCCTGTGCAGAGCTGGATTCATCACTGGCATAAGGTAACAAGTACCTGGGCATGTCTAGTGGTGGATGGGAGTAAGGCACAGGGGTAATTGAAAAAAAAAAAGTAGAAAAAAACACCTGTTTGGAAGGTGGTGCACTGTGTTTTTCTTCTTTGTGTTTTCTTGCAGGGATCAAGATGGATCCGAGGGAGATGGCTAGCTGGATGGCAGCCCAGTTTAGCAGGCAACAGGAGCTAGCACAGCAGGCTCAGGACACTGCTATGAAAGCCTTAATGGACCAGCAAAAGCCAGTGCTTGATCTGGTGCAAGCCCTAGTTAAACTGCAGAACCAAAGTGGACCAGATGCAAGACCAGCAGTAAATACTGGTACACCACATGTGGACAGTGTGGGACTCAATCAGGGAATTGGGGCATTTAGTTTTGGGAAGCTAACTCCAGATGATAATGTTGATGATTTTCTAGAGTCTTTTGAAAGAGTGGCACAAGCATTAGCATGGCCAGAGACCCAGTGGGCAGTAAGGCTGGCAGCCTCATTAACTGGAGAGGCGCTTGCAGCTTATAGAGCAATGCCAGCAGCCCAGGCTTTGAATTATAAGGATGTAAAGGCTGCTATTAGAGATCGCCTAGGGTTGTCTATTTCAGAGTATAGGCGAATGTTTAGAGCTACTACATTAAGAGTGGGTGAAACACCCAGGGCTCTGAGTCAGAGAATCAGAGGATTAGCTGTAAAATGGTTGGAGCCTGAGCAAAAGACGGTAGAAATGTTATTAGACATTATTATGCTTGAACAATTTCTGTCTGCGGTGCCTAAAGATTTGCACACTTTCCTTATACAGCAAAATTGCCAAAATCTTGGAGAGGCAACCATGCTAGCAGAGAGATTCTTGGAAGCCACGCAGGCTTGCCATAGAATGGGTGGCCCTCTGAAGATGGGTGCTAAGGCAAGCTGTGCTGTATCAGAAAAGAAAATAATTAAAAATGTTTCTGAAAATAAATGTACTGTGCCAAACCAGATGACACAGTGGAGTAGAAAGAAATGTTTCAAGTGTGGAAATGGGGACATTTAGAAAAGGGATGCCAGACACACACTAGTTTAATGGGTGTGGATTTAAAACAGCCCAAAGAAGGATTTCTTTTGATGGTTGATGTGCAAGGAATTACCACAAATGCTTTGTTAGACTCTGGGGCAGATCAGAGTATGATGTCAAAAAGGCTTTGGAAGAGAATAGAGGCCCAAGAAGGATTTGTGCCTAGAACCCCTGAAAGCCAAGTTCACATCAGATGCATTCATGGTGCTGCAACATCATATCCCACCTATAGGCTAATGGTTAAGTGCCTGGGGGAACAAGAGGAAGTCCTGTTAGCAGTGGTGCCTAGGCTACCCTTTGATTTGGTTCTAGGAAAGGACTGGCCAAGATTTAAGCAGGGTCTAGTGGAAGGGCTAGGAAAGAAGGAGGGAGAAGGATTAATGGAAATAGCTTCCGGGCCTTTCTTTGGAAGTCCTCAGTCCCTAGCTAAAAAGATGGTTAAGCTTCCAGAAGGCCAAACTATAGGTAATAAGAGGGGCCTTGTATCCACCCGCTCGCAGGCTAAGGTAGAGAGCCAGCAAAAGGAGGAGGGGGAGCAGGCAGAGTTATTAGGAGACTTACCCTCTCATGATGATTTAATAACCCCATCATCTGGTAAAGTAAGAAAGTTGAAAGCACAAAAGCGGCGTGAGAGACTTTGCAGAGCACAGGGTAGGGCTGAGATGTTAGCTGGTCAAAGTTTACCCTGGGTGCCAGCTGTGTTAGTGGCAAAGTTTCCTAACTTTCCACAAGAGCAGCGAGCTGATCAAGCTCTCACCCGAGCTTTTAAGTATGCTCATGAGGTCAGGGAGGAATTGCCCAGATTCAGACTAGATAATGAAATATTATATAGAGAGAGTCAGGGGCCCAGAAATGGGACCATACGTAAACAATTGGTGGTACTGTCAGACGGCTGCCTGGGTGAGAATGTTCACAGTCTTGGCAAGTGCATATGTCAATATGATTTACAAGGGATTGTGGTCAATGCAGTCCATTCACACCAGACACAGCTGCTCACAATAATTAGTTGTGCTTGATGGTAAAGCCAATAAGATATTTATTTATGGGGTTATTTCTCCCAACACAGATATGCTTGGTAGCACATAAATCAGGTTACTTGCTTTCAGTGTTAAACTTGGAAAAACAAAATCAGGAAAACAACATTTGAACTTGTCAGGCAATCAAAGCAAAAGAAATAAGACCTGGTTGGTAACAAACTAGTCTTTTCTGTAGGCTTTAGCTAATATTTTCTTAGCAGTGTATCAAACAACAAACAATATCCACAAAGAAGAGAAAAACTGTTCTTTTCAGGTTAACTTCTTATATCTTCCCACATAGATTCAGAAGTGATTCCCTCAGAGCTCACAAGCAATTAGGTAAGGCTCAATTGCTAGCAGTTACCCAGCTGAAATCCCTTAGCTGGCTTGCTTTCTACTGCGTGGCTAAAAATCCTACTCAGGAGCTTTTCTGAGTAGATTAAAGAACAAGTTTGTATTTCTTTGTGATGGTTGCTGTACTTTGTAACAGAAAATTACCAAAGGAGTTTAGACAGAGAGCAGTCCATGTAAACACAGCCTTCATCTGCAATCCCTCCCTCTTCTTCAACAATCATGGGTTCAATATCATGGATTGGCACAGATGAATTTCTCAATGGAGCACTCTCAGGAGAATACTTGTTTCCCTGCTGCCTTTCAAGGTTATAGCTAGGGCATAGATCAGTGTTCATACCTGAGCTTCCATTGCTGTTAGAGTTCCTCTCTATATAGCCTGGCCAGTATGTAGTCCAGTTCCTATGTCCAGCCTTCCAATCCAGATCCCTGGACACTGGATCTCTCTTCACATACCTTCTGGCACGGGTCTTAGGGTCCCTTCCACGTGCAGCCGTCTCCCTCACAGGTACCGTCTGGAGATTCCTAGCTCTGCAGCACCATTCCTCTGGCTTTCCCCAGTCCAATGGTGTATGCTGGCCCTTGGAATGCCTCCCAGTATACGTACTGCTCCGGACTCTTCTAAACCTCTCAAAGGCTTTTCTCTTCTTTCTTCCAAAGGGTTTCTTGTCCTCTCTGTCCGTCCGGTTTGGCTTCTGCTTCTGATAATCCTCCAGATGAAACTGAGGATGAGGATATCCAAGTTGATCATGAAGATGATGATGATTCTGAGGATAATTCTCTGTAGAATAGACTCTACCTTTATTCTGCTTAGATGAGTGCTCCTCCCTAACACAGCACAGCTGTGCTGAATCAGGCCCTGCCCTTTGAGATGAGTGCTTAGGGATTACCTCATAGCCCTCCTGATTGAACACACGTTTCCCCACTTCAGCTCCTCTAATGGCTGTTGGAAACCTGGTGCATTCTGGGATTGGTAGTCTTTTATGGAAAAATTCTGTTTTCTTATTTCTACCAGAACTGACAGGTTGCTTGTTCAGAGTCACTTCACCTTTCCTATAGCTCCTTCCTGAGCTATGATAAGCTTCCTTATCACAGTACCCACAACTTTCAAAGGGATAGTACTTAGATTAGCACATGATCATCCAGTTGGAGGTCATAAAGGGATGCAAGGAACGCTGGATCAAATACTTATGCGTTTTTACTGGCCAGGTATTTTCAAAGAAACTGCCCAGTTTTGTGCTGCATGTCCAGCGTGTCAGCGAGTTACAGTGGCTCACTCACTGGTGGTGCCTTTGATTCCCATGCCAATTATCACAGACCCAATTGGTCGCATTGCCATGGATATTGTAGGCCTGTTAGTCAAAACGCCCCGAGGTTTCCAATACATCCTAGTTATGGTAGATCAGGCAACAAGGTTTCCCTGGGCCATACCATTGAGGAATGTTTCTGCAAAAACAATAGCTTTAGAGCTAGTAAAATTGTTTTGTGAAGTGGGATTTCCAAGAGAGGTGTTGACTGACCGAGGGTCCAATTTTGTATCCAAATATTTGGCCCAGGTCTGGGATGCCTTTGGCATTCATCACGTGAAAACCTCAGCCTACCATCCACAATCAAACGGTTTGGTGGAGAGATTCAACCAAACTCTCAAACAAATGTTGAGAAGGGCGTTAGCAGGAGATTTAAAAGAATGGGATATGTTATTGCCCTTTGCCTTATATGCCTGCAGGGAAAGAATTCAGGTGTCCCTATGTGTAACTCCATATGAATTGATGTATAGTAGGGCTCCACGGGGTTTGTTAGATATTTTGAGGGAACAATGGATTGATCCTGAACCAGGAAGTCAGGAAGTGCCACAGTTTCTACATGACTTGAGAGCACGTTTGAAAAGGACCTCACAGGTTGCTGAGAGGAACCTGCAGGACAGTCAAGTTCGCCAGAAAAGGTGGTATGATTGGAAGGCCAAAAGCCGCCAATTAAGCATTGGTGAAAAGGTTTTGGTTCAAGTAGCAGGTACAGCCCCAAAATTTGAAGTACAGTGGAAAGGGCCATGGAAGGTTGTTAAACAAGTGAGCCCAGTGTCTTATATGGTAGAAAATGCAAGAGGGCGTAGGCAGACCTACCATATTAATGTACTTAAGTCTTGGAAGGAGAGGCCTGTAAATAATAATGACCCTGAAGCCAGTCAGGAAGTAAGTGAGCATCAAAAAGAGAACACTCTCGTAGGTACTACGGACTGTAGGAAAGAAGTTTCACCAGTTAAACCAGTCCGTAATAACTTAAGCAGGGGGGTATGTGATAAGGAAGCTTATCATAGCTCAGGAAGGAGCTATAGAAAAGGTGAAGTGACTCTGAACAAGCAACCTGTCAGTCCTGGTAGAAATAAGAAAACAGAATTTTTCCATAAAAGACTACCAGTCCCAGAATGCACCAGGTTTCCAACAGCCATTAGAGGAGCTGAAGTGGGGAAACGTGTGTTCAATCAAGAGGGCTATGAGGTAATCCCCAAGCACTCATCTCAAAGGGCAGGGCCTGATTCAGCACAGCTGCGCTGTGCTAGGGTGGAGCACTCATCTAAGCAGAATAAAGGTAGAGTTTATTCTACAGAGAATCATCCTCAGAATCAGCTTGGATATCCTCAGCTTGGACAGCTTCATCATCTGGAGGATCATCAGAAGCAGAAGCCAGAGCGGATGGACAGAGGGGGCAAGAAACCTTTTGGAAGAAAGAAGAGAAAAGCATTTGGGAGGTCTAAAGGAGTCCAGAGCAGTACGTATACTGGAAGGCATTCCAAAGGCAAGCTTACACCATTGGACTGGGGAAAGCCAGAGGAATGGTGCTGCAGAGCTAGGAACCTTCAGACGGTACCTGTGAGGGAGACGGCTGCACTTGGAAGGGACCTTAGGACCCGTGCCGGAAGGTATGTGAAGAGAGACCCAGTGTCCAGGGATCTGGATTGGAAGGCTGGACATAAGAACTGGACTACATACTGGCCAGGCTATTTAGAGAGGAACTCTAACAGCAATGGAAGCTCAGGTTTGAACACTGATCTATGCCCTAGCTATACCCTTGAAAGACAGCAGGGAAACAAGTATTCTCCTGAGAGTGCTCCATTGAGAAATTCCTCTGTACCAATCCATGATATTGAACCCATGATTGTTGAAGAAGGGGGAGGGGTTGCAGATGCAGGCTGTGAATACATGGATTGCTCTTTGTCTAAACTCCTTTGGTAATTTACTGTTACAAAGTACAACAACCATCACAAAGAAATACAAACTTGTTCTTTAATCTACTCAGAAAAGCTCCTGAGTAGGATTTGAGCCACGCAGTAGAAAGTAAGCCAGCTAAGGGATTTCCGCTGGGTAACTGCTAGCAATTGAGCCTTACCTAATTGCTTGTGAGCTCTGAGGAAATCACTTCTGAGTCTATGGGGCTTGTTTACAAAGCCGCGGTAGCGGTTTGCGATCGTAATCGGAGCCGCGGCCCCATTGATTTCAATGGAGCCGCGGCTGCGATCGCGATCGCGAACCACTACCGCGGCTTTGTAAACAAGCCCCTATGTGTGAAGATATAAGAAGTTAACCTGAAAAGAACAGTTTTTCCCTACTTTGTGGGTTTTGTTTGTTGATTAAAGCACTGCTAAGAAAATATTAGCTAGAGCCTACAGAAAAGACCAGTTTGTTACCAACCAGGTCTTTATTCTTTTGATTTGATTGCCTGACAAGTTCAGCTGTTGTTTTCCTGATTTTGTTTTTCTAAGTTTAACACTGAAAGCAAGTATCCTGTTTTATATGCTACCAAGCATATCTGTGTTGGGAGAAATAACCCCATAAATAAATATCTTATTGGCTTTACACTCAAGCACAACTAATTATTGTGAACGGCTGTGTCTGGTGTGAATGGACTACATTTCCCACAATCCCTTGCAAATCATATTAATATATGCCTTTGCCAAGACTGTGAACATTCTCACCCAGGCACCCGTCTGACAGACTCCAACAATGAAATCTTCTAGAAGAAGATGTCAACATTATTTCATATCGAAAGCACCACCAGCAGTTGGAGCCTTTCTTCAGAAAGGAAAGTAATCTGGCATTCTATTCCGATATTGAAAGCCTCATGAATGCCTTAAAAATCACTCATGACACACAAGACTGGAGACTATTTATAGACTCTTCAAAACTGAGTCTGAAGGCTGTGCTTTTGAACAATGGAAAACATCTTCCATCTATTCCAATAGCGCATGCCGTCCACATGAAAGAGACATACAATAACTTAAAGCATCTACTGACTTCCATTAACTATAACAATTACAGCTGGCACCTCTGTGGTGACTTGAAGGAAGTTGCCCTTTTAATGGGACTGCAGCAGGGATATATAAAATATATGTGTTTCTTATGTGAGTGGGATAGCCGAGCAAGGGATTGGCACTACTTGCGGAAGGAATGGAATCGCAGACAAAATTTAACAGTTGGAGAGAAGAATATCCAGCACCCAGCTCTGGTTGAGGCTCACAAAATCCTGCTACCACCCCTTCACATAAAACTAGGTTTGATGAAAAACTTTGTGAAAGCCATGGACCGCACTTCGCCAGCTTTCCAATACCTGCATGAAAAATTCCCTCGACTAAGCAAAGCAAAGATTAAAGAGGGAGTTTTTGGGGGTCCTCAGATTCGAGAGCTCTTCAAAGATGACCGGTTCAACAACTTGCTTCAGGGTGATGCGAAACAAGCATGGAATGCTTTTCGCCTAGTGTCAACAAACTTTCTCAGGAATGTTAGGGCAGAAAACTACAAGGAACTAGTAGAAGACATGCTGATGCAGTATCAGAAACTTGGCTTCAATATGTCTCTAAAGATCCATTTCCTTGATTCCCATCTCGATTTCTTTCCTGACAACTGTGGTATGGTTAGTGATGAACAGGGCGAACGTTTTCACCAGGATATCGCAACGATGGAGTAAAGATACCAAGGAAAATGGTCCACTACAATGCTGGCTGACTACTGCTGTACACTCCCCAGAGAAGCTCCCGAACCGCTGTACAAGAGACAGGCAAAAAAAATCAAAGTAGTCTATGACTTGGTTTTTTACAGGTATTAACCGAAGGCCTATTATATTTACTATTGACATGCATTTCGTGATGTAAACATTAATTCTTGTAGATTACAAAAAAACTAGAGCCAACTTTGCAATTTCACTGTCATATTTGTGTTCAGCATATAAAAATTGATAAGAAATGACTATTTTTATTTCAGTAACATGACTTTTGTAAAAATTTGTTGACCATTGTAACCATTCCCTGAGCATGCACAAAGGGTCGGTACAAGGAGATGAGCTGCCTTAGGTGAACTTCATCCTTTGTGCCCTTCCAGCTCCTGCCCTCTCCCCAGTCCCCATTGCCACCCACCTCCTTAAAAATAACTCTTTGTTCCACTAGGAGGCCTAGTAGCCTGCAAAAAACAATGAGATATGATCCTTCCTGAAAAGACCAATTATTATTCCCTCTGCCACGTAGCAAGTGAAGGGCTTTTAAACAATACTTAGGCAAACCCCAAAAAACAGCATTACATTAATCTAAGGATGAAAGCACAAGAGGCTGAAATACCATAATTAAATCTTGTTGGGGCCCTTCAAATGATAAATTAAAAATAATTTATAAAAAAAACTGATTTCAACATCATTCTAATTTTCCCTGATCATCCACCGTTGCCTCAGTCTTAGCCAAATCCCACTATGCACCTACCTTATGGAACTCCCTAACCCTGAAGGTATGATCTTTAATAGACATTGGCGAATTTCATCATAAACTGAAAACCCACCTCTTCCTTGAAATTTCGATTCGATACCTATATAAATTCTCATATATCTCCACACTAATCAACTAGGCATCACTCTAAGTCACTCTGTTCCTTTCAGTTTTTACCCCTCTCAGAAACTAACCATTGGATCCCCTTTATAACATGTTCTTCAATACTCCACTATTATCCTCCACCTTGCAAACGTTATTGTTGTTTATGTACATCAAAATTACATGTAATATGTTAAATGATTGAAGTTACATGTAAATATTGTTTGGCCTCGTTTGACTTATATGTTAACACTTAGATCTATGACATTCTACTTAATGTTAAACTTGTTAAACATGTTACCTGTACACTACTGTGACTGCTAGATACAGTGGTATAAAAAAGTTGCTAAATAAATAAATAAAAGCTAATTACTCACTCAGCATCCATAGAGCAACCTCGGACATCATTTTCATCAATGGCAAAAGTGAAATTTCCTAAAACTGGTAATAAAAAATTAAATATTGTCAATATATATCCGATAAGCTATATTTCGTCTCTTAAATATCTGGCAAATAGGTTACAAATAAAGACTGAGCACTGTGGAATTCCTCTAACTATGGGCATCCATTTACACACCAGATTACTGAAGGAGACCTGCTGCTCCCCTATCGGTTAAAAAAGACAAACTACTCGAACACAGTCCCAATGTCGCTTCCTCAAAATGAAAAATGGCCTCAACAGTGACCTTATCACTGGCTGTAAGCTCAACATCCTGAGGCCGATTCCATTCTGGCCATCCAGCCTCTGTACGGCAGATCAGAATCAGGGCGTACAGAGGTAGGCCCGATTCTGATCCCGCAGAGGCTAGACATGCCTGCACGATCAGAATTAGGTCTATGGCCTCGACATGTAGCCTGGGCCCTGTTTCTGATTTGCTGCATGCCCAGCCCACATACCTAGCTAACTCAGCCTCCTGAATGGAACTGCAGTGCCATCGCATCCCGTCACCATGGCAGCGCAGCTCGATCCTAAGCCAACAGCGACACTGTCCTTTCCCTGCAGCCTGACCCCCAATCTGGCCTCCCATGGCCAGGGTCAGGCTGTGGGGATCCCTCTGCACACCCTCACCTTCCGTCTCTGCACTGCGCTACAGTTCCCCGACATCCAGGGGGACTTATTCCACCTCAGAGATGGAATAAGTCTCCCGTCTTCGTGGCCAACCTCAGAATAAGCCCTCTACATCCGGGGTCACTCTCCGCCCATCACCCACCCTCGCTCTGCCTCTATGAACAGAGCTCCCCCATACACATAGCTTGTTTGTATGGGGAGCTCTATTCCTGGCAGGCTATCCAGTCATTTAGCGGGTCTGGATGTCCAGATTGGATGTCCAGACCTACTAAACGGAGTTCAGAATGACCCTCCCCCCTATGTTTAACCAAGACATGGTTCCGGGATGGTAAATTGTTATCTGCCTCCAGGTTACTACAGGGGCTGCGGAACGCCCTCTGATTGGGGGAGCCAAGCTCCATCTTAACTACACCCCAGCCTTCCATGGCCTTCCCCTCCTATTCTGCCTGCGGGATCCCATCTACCGTGGGTAGAAGAGAAGGGAATAGTTACAATTTCAGCTTCTCTTTGCTGGCGGACAAAATTCTGGTGGGGCCAAGGCCCATGTAGCCCATCCCATTACGATGCTTATGGGTTACTCCGCCATCTCCTCCCTCCAGTCTTCGAGGATAGGTAGAGATTTTGCGGTTATCTTTCGTTCCTCATTGGCATTAGTTGGGTCTCACTACACTTCCCTTTATTTTACTGAGTCTTTAACTAATGAAGTTCACACTGCATAGAAGTCTCCCATTGATAGACCCCATTTCCAGGGATCGTGCTTTACAATCCATTGTGAAATTCTCCATTTCCCTCCCTAATCTGCTGATTGATGATTTCAATATTCATGTAGATCCTCCCAAGCTAAGGCTTTTGCTTTCCTCCTATCAAATCTATCTCTGAAGCACCTAGCTCATAAGCTACCAATCATTTTATTTATTTTTTTATTTAACAAACACTTTTATACCGCATCCTCCCAAGGATCGGATGCGGTTTACAAAGAACCAGTGATGCAAGGCATGACAGATGGGCATGTCTAGTCTTAATGCATGGAACATTTGGAAACGTTTTACAAGTCATTTTTTACATGTAACATTATAACTATGTACAGGCAGTACAAATTACATTCCAGGTTGCTTGTGTGGAAAGCAATCTGAACTGGTTAATTTACAAGGGAGTGGAGTCTCATCTATGTACAAAGTGGGATGTTTGTTAGTTACCGTGTTAGCTTGGACTTGCTTTTAGTTTCTTGTCTGTTATCCCTTGTCTATTTGTTTGTCAGTGTTAGTGTTAATCTGTGTGCCATAGTGTTTCTTGTATAGATGTGTTTTTAATTTTTTACGGAAGTCCTAATGTCAGTAAGTTGTCTGATCTCCTCTGGAAGATCATTCCAGAGAGTGGGGGCTGAGTGTGAAAAAGCCCTATCGTTGGTGAGTTTCTTAGCTTTTGTAAATTCTTTTGGTGTCTCTATTTTATTTGTGTTTTTACTCCTTTGGTTGTGTATAGGTATGTCCTTGGAGACTAAAGTGTTTAGTGTCAATGGTGCAAGGTTGTTTATTAGTTTGAATGTAGTTACTAGAATTTTATATTTTATCCTGCAGTAGATTGGGAGCCAGTGAAGCTTAGCTAGTATGGGCGTAATGTGTTCCATTGTTCGGGTCTTCATTATGGTTCTGGCTGCTACATTTTGTGCTAGCTGGAGTCTTAAGATTTTGTTTTGAGATGCCTTGAAGGATTGTATAGGCAAAGTCAAAGTGGGATGTAATAATTGCATGGATTATTGTTATGAAATCATGTAGGTGAACCAGTGGGCGTATTTGTTTCAGAGTCTTTAGTTTATAGTGTATTTTTTTTGTTGTGTTTCTGATGTGTGATTTCGTTCTGAGGTTCTTGTCTAGTATCACTCCTAGATACTTAACTTCTGTTTTTGCTTTGATCTCATGGTTCTGCAGGACGATTGAAGCTGGGGATTGTACGTTTTGTTCCTTGTGACGTATAGGACATCTGTTTTTGCGTAGTTAATGTGTAGATTATGATTATTTAGCCATGTTGTGAGTTCGTTGAAACACTCTGTTATTAATTGCATTGGGGGGGTTTGGGATCTTGAATGGAAGATATATCATTATATCGTCCGCATAGATATGGTATTGGACGCGAAAATGTTTGAAGATATTGCAGACTGGTTGAAGATAAATATTAAAGAGAAGTGCTGAGAGGGCAGATCCCTGTGGGAGGCCTTGCTCTTGCTTGAATGTGTTTGATGTTTGGTTGTTAATTCTCACTGTTTGTGCTCTATTACTTAGGTATGAGGTAAACCAGTTGTGTACTGTGGAGCTTAGTCCTATTTGTTGAAGTCTGTTTAACATTGTTGTATGGTTAACGCTGTCAAACGCTGCAGAGATGTCTAGAAAAAGTAAGATGAATGCTTGTTTTGAGTCATCTATTCCTCTTTTCAGTGTGTTGAAAAGGACTGTAAGTAGCATTTCAACTCCATGGAATGGGTGGAAGCCATATTGCTGTTCATCAAGTGGGGCCACGGCATCAATGTGATCCTGGAGTTGGGTTTGGACTACTTTTTTGATTAGCTTGGCCATGAAAGGTATTGTAAAGCCCCAGCCCTCCGCCTAGGGCTCAGAGGGTTGGGGTTGCCATTATATGCTCCTTGCAGAAGGTGAGATAAAAGCTTTTGCTCCCGCTATGCCTTCTGGGAGTGGTAGTTCTTTTGCCCTCTGATAAGGAAATAGTTGTGAGACCAGTGGTAAGGCAAAATGACAATAATTTATTCCCCAACAAAAAGATTCAGTGCAGATTAAATCAGGATACTCTTCAGGTGTTTGCTCGAGGATATTTACAGAACTTAAACTGATTGAGCTTCACACTCTTTGCTCACAAAACGTGCAATGCATATCACATGTAACAGATAGAAAACATAACAGCTTCTTCTCACAAAGAAAAATATCTTCTTTCCCTTTGTTCACACTCAGCTCCCTCATACACCTTTAGTAAAGGGATTCTATATCATCTGCCAAACACAGTGTACAGTCCATAGGCACTTCTGCTGAGTCACTCTCATTAAAGTCCTGTTGCATCCCTTCAAACTCTGGAACTATGGAGTTTGGCTTTAAGCTGTTATTATACGGCTTAGGATAATTTCCCCCTAAGACCTCTGGTGCTTCCTTTGGGCACAGTTCTATATGGTAAGGATTGGAAATACCTGAGGTTGTAGAGATTCCTCTCTGGCTTTGTTCAGCTAGCTTTTTCCAGCTGTAGGGAAACGCTCTCTGATTCCCTGTTTGGAGTTCTTGTCTGGAGCACTGCTCTGGTTCCCAGTCCCAAACTGAGCTTTGCAAACTCCTGGGTTTTGTGCTAGGTTTTCACCTGTGAGCTCCTTGAAGCTTTTTATATGGCAATGAGGTCTGAAGGTCTCTCTGCTCTCTCCCTCTAGGCAGGTTTCTGGCAGCAGTCTGTCCCTTCTCTCCTTCTGCTCTGTCTGCTTCAATTCCAGAACTGCAGCTGGGTTTCCTCAAAGGTCTCCTCCCAGCTCTTCTCCAACCGTCTCTCCAACCACCTCTCCAGTCAATACTCTCATCGACACTATTACCGGCTCTCTCAGCAAGACTCCAATCACCAGCTCCTCCCTTGCTTTCTCCTAGCCAGGGTTTATATTCCTGTTCCCTGAGCCTTGGGTCTGCATTCCTGAACAGGTGCATGTAATTAGGTTCCAGGCTTGCAGTTACGTCAGAGCTTGGGTGTGTCAGCCTAGCTCCTGTTTCCCTATGCTTGCCTCTCTCTTGCAAACGCTGAAACGTGTGTGCAGCCTAACTGTCAGTTTGTTTAAAGGTAAAATCATCTTTTTCTTCTAATTCTATATGTTCAGTATGGACTTCTTCATCACATATCCCCCCCCCCCCTTAAGATATTACGGGCTGGCGGCCCATCACCGGCACAGCTTGTAATCCGCGATGATGCATCGGCATTCTGGTGCAACCTTCCTGCTCTGTGTTCTACCTTAAAGTTGAAGGCTTGTAATGCCAAATGCCAACGGGTCACCTCATCTGATTTAACCATTTTAGGGGTGCATGGTCTGTGATCAATAAAAACCTCCGCCCAGTGAGATAAAACCTAAGGGCCTCCACTGCCCATTTAATGGCCAAACATTCTCTCTCTATCGTTGAGTAATTTTGTTTGGTCTTAGACAGCTTTCTGCTGAGATACATGGTGGGATGCTCGGTTCCGTCATGCATCTGCAATAGGACCGCTCCTAAGCCGGTTTCCGATGCGTCCGTTTGAAGAATAAATGGCTGCCCAAAATCCACGCCGCGTAGCACCGGCGCTTTACACAGCTTCCCTTTCAACCGCATGAAAACATTCTCAGCCTCCGGGGTCCATTTTAGGTTATTCGGGCATTTTTTTTTCAGCATATCTGTAAATAAGGCACTCTCTTCAGCGAACCGAGGAATGAAGCGTCGGTAATAACCGATTAAGCCCAGGAAACTCCTCAACTGTTTTTTGTTTGCTGGCCTCGGGCAATTTTTCACACTATCTATTTTACTCATCAGTGGTCTGACCATACCTCGCCCGACCATATGTCCGAGGTATTTCACTTCTTCGCCTGCAAATAGGCATTTTCCCGGATTCAGGGTTAGACCCGCCCGTCTCATAGCCCCTAGAACTGCTTCTATTCTGGGCAAATGTTGGGCCCAACTGGTACGATGTATTATGATATCGCCCATATAAGCCACCGCGTACTCTTGGTGTGGATGTAAAACGTGGTCTATTAACCTCTGGCAGGTTGCTGCTGCCCCATGAAGACCGAAGGGCATCCTACAAAAACTGGAAAGCAGTCTTCGGTCTTGACTCACGGGTTAACGGGATTTGCCAGTAGCCTTTGGTCATATCCAGCGTAGTTAGATATTGTGCTCGTCCCAGCCGATCTAACAACTCTTCAATGCGGGGCATGGGGTATGCGTCGAACAGTGAAATGGCGTTCACTTGTCTGAAGTCGATACAGAATCTCAGGGTGCCATCTGGTTTTGGTACCAGCACAATGGGGCTACACCAGGGACTCTTGGATTCCTCGATAATCCCCATGTCGAGCATCTCCCGTACCTGGGCCACCACCTCTTGTTTCCTGGCCTCAGGTAGCCGATAAGGCCGCTGCCTAATCACCTTCCCTGGGGGAGTTATAATTTCGTGGGCTACCAAATTGGTCTCTCCGGGTATCGGTGTCAGGACGTCTGTAAACTTTGCCAGCAACCTGGCCAACTCTTGCCTCTGCTGCAGGGACAGTTCCTCGCCTACGCTAGGCTCCGGGTTCGCTTTGCACTCTGCTAGTTGTGGACCTAAATCCTCCTCCACTTTTTCTTCAGACGTGGTAGTCAGGCCTCTTACTTCAGTTCTCCCAGTGGACCCAAACCCTCCGGTTCCCCGACTCATAGGGGATACCATGGGTACCTCTTCTAAGGAGGGAAACCCCACTCTCTCACAAATGAGTTGGGCGATTCTATCACCCACCTTTACTTTGAAGTCCTTGTCCCCAAAGTTGAAAAGTAGTACTTTTATTACCCCCCTATAGTCTGGGTCTATAACGCCAGCGCCCACATCTATAAAATACTTTGAGGCTAAACCCGAGCGTGGTGCAATTCGGCCGTAACACCCAATGGGCATTTCCATTTGCAGGCCTGTGTCTACCAAGGCCTTCCCCCGTTTAGGAATTACTTCCTCTACAGCACTATATAAATCATAACCTGCTGCAGCCGGTGAGCCTCTCTGGGGGCTCTGCACCTTCGCAGATACCTTGCAGAATTTTAATACGAATTTTTGTTTAACTGGTGGATCAATTTTCAGACGCTCCTTTGAACTCAGACCTGTCTTCCTGGGCTTCCCGAACAGGGGACCGGGAACCACTGTTACCATGGCCTCCACCCTCCGATTGTACTCCTGCTCTAACCCTTTTTTGGTCTTATCAGAAGGGGCAGTTAAGAGGTCGTCGTGTGCAGGTAGTTCCCCTAGTGACTCCTGAGGGGGTTCATCCTTCTCCTCTGGGGTTACTGACTGGGATCAAGTGGAGACCAGCCCTGCCTTTGCATTAGGCCCTTCTCCATCCCTCTTCTGAACTGGGGCCAATCCCTACCCAGCACTAGGTCATGGGGCAACTTAGGGACTACGGCTACTAGAACTTCTTTCCAAATTCCTAACCCCTTTATTAAGAGCTTGTACAGAGGGTAGAAGGAGGATGCTCCGTGAATACATCGGATTTTAACCCTTCCTTCTGGTCGGCTCGGGACTGACCCACTCCGGGCTTCTATGGCCCGCCAGAGCTTCCTGAAAACTATACTCTAGTCAGCAACTGAGTCGAGTAACGCACTCGTTGATACACCATGAACCTCTACATTCTCGTATCTGTTTTACATTAGCAGTTAACAATGCGGTACGTGCTATACATTCCTTTTGTATATGACCCATTTTCCCACATTGGAAACATTTCCTATTTGCCCATCTGCTTTCTTGCTTTGGCAAATAGCTGTTCCTACATTTCAGCTCTGGCCTCGGTCCCTTTTCTGATTTTCCAAAACTTGCCTCCGCTGATACTCTCAGAGCGCCCCCTTTTGGCTGTCCAGCCTCCTTGGCTTCCAAATACCGTTCAGTCAGCAAGGCTGCTTCTGCAGTGTTCTGGCAGTTTTGTAAAATCAAGAAAGACTGAATTTCCTTGGGGACCGCCTCCATGAACTGTTCTAACCCAATCATGTCTATTACGGACTCCATGGTTTTTCCCTGTGGAGCTAGCCACTTCAAAGTTAAGCTTCGGACCCTGTGGAAAAAAGCCTTAGGTGTCTCATTAGGTCTTAACTTTGTAGCTCTCAGCTTTCTACGGTAAACCATTGGCGTTAGACCCAATCGGTCTCTGATAGCCTTTTTAAGCTCATCATAGTCCGTAGCCAGTGCGGCTGGCATGGCTTTGTAGGCTGCTAAGGCCTCTCCCATAAGGGATGTAGCAAGCCTTACTGCCCATTGCTCTAATGGCCACCCCACTGTAAGGGCAACTCTTTCAAACGCTTCCATGAATTCATCATCATTTGCTGCAAGTTGTCCAAAAGCAAAAGCTCCACCAGTCTGTGGTCCTACCACACATGTGTGCATCGTCGTCTCTCGAGTAGATGGTATTGCTCCCTCTGTCACCTTCTGGCCAGCAAGCAATGCCTCCATCAAGTCCACTATTAGTTTCTGTTGGGCTTGCATGGCTGCAGCAGCCTGTTCCTGCGCACGCTGAGCCATCTCCCATTGTTTCTCAAATTGAAATGCCATCCAACATAGAATCTCTTTTGGATCCATCTCCATAGCTTTCTCTACAGAAAAACAAAAGAGAAACACAAGCCCACCAAGTGCGGCACTACAAAATTTTTTCTTCCTTTTTTTTTTTCTAGCCGTTCAGTCTAACATGACTGCCTAGCCACTGCTATCCTTTTCACTTGAATCCTTAGACACCCACGCCCAAATACTCTTTACCTGAGCATGGTGTTGATTCATGCATTGAAAAATGTAATGGGAAAATAAGTTTCTTGTTGTACAGAGGGACCATGAGGCCCATATGTGAATACCTATATAGAAAGGAATGTGTTGTGCTAAGACAAGATTCAGTGATCTTCACAGAGACAGGTACCAGTTTGTACGGTTGCTAATTAGCAATATCAGGAGCAGGGCTATGCTGCTGGGATGGGTTTATGACGTATATATGTTTTTGATATTGTATAAAAGATAGACTGCACTTCTAATGGTTGGAATAAACTTACATGCTACTTATGTGTGAGTGTGTGTGTGTTTGTTCCCCTGGGATCCCTGACAGAGAAGGAAAGGTAATTCCTCGACCCAGAGGATTAACGGATGTCCCAGGGTAAGTGATATAAGTGCTGGGAAGGGAAAAGCACCCCACCCTTACAAAAAGGAGTCCTTCACTGGTCCTCAGTTGCTCTGGCTGACCCTTGCCAGTGATTTTCCACTCTGCCATCCACCAACAGCTCAGCAGTTTTGGATCTTGGAAAAAAAATCTCTGGCGTACATCCTGGAGTTTTCTTCTGTAAATCCTGATGTTCCGCAAAAATAATCCTAAAGACTACGCCACTTGTCAAGCCCCACCCCTCCGCCTAGGGCTCAGAGGGTTGGGGTTGCCATTATATGCTCCTTGCAGAAGGTGAGATAAAAGCTTTTGCTCCCGCTATGCCTTCTGGGAGTGGTAGTTCTTTTGCCCTCTGATAAGGAAATAGTTGTGAGACCAGTGGTAAGGCAAAATGACAAGAATTTATTCCCCAACAAAAAGATTCAGTGTAGATTAAATCAGGATACTCTTCAGGTGTTTGCTCGAGGATATTTACAGAACTTAAACTGATTGAGCTTCACACTCTTTGCTCACAAAACGTGCAATGCATATCACATGTAACAGATAGAAAACATAACAGCTTCTTCTCACAAAGAAAAATATCTTCTTTCCCTTTGTTCACACTCAGCTCCCTCATACACCTTTAGCAAAGGGATTCTATATCATCTGCCAAACACAGTGTACAGTCCATAGGCACTTCTGCTGAGTCACTCTCATTAAAGTCCTGTTGCATCCCTTCAAACTCTGGAACTATGGAGTTTGGCTTTAAGCTGTTATTATACGGCTTAGGATAATTTCCCCCTAAGACCTCTGGTGCTTCCTTTGGGCACAGTTCTATATGGTAAGGATTGGAAATACCTGAGGTTGTAGAGATTCCTCTCTGGCTTTGTTCAGCTAGCTTTTTTCAGCTGTAGGGAAACGCTCTCTGATTCCCTGTTTGGAGTTCTTGTCTGGAGCACTGCTCTGGTTCCCAGTCCCAAACTGAGCTTTGCAAACTCCTGGGTTTTGTGCTAGGTTCCCACCTGTGAGCTCCTTGAAGCTTTTTATCTGGCAATGAGGTCTGAAGGTCTCTCTGCTCTCTCCCTCTAGGCAGGTTTCTGACAGCAGTCTGTCCCTTCTCTCCTTCTGCTCTGTCTGCTTCAATTCCAGAACTGCAACTGGGTTTCCTCAAAGGTCTCCTCCCAGCTCTTCTCCAACCGTCTCTCCAACCACCTCTCAAGTCAATACTCTCATCAACACTATTACCGGCTCTCTCAGCAAGACTCCAATCACCAACTCCTCCCTTGCTTTCTCCTAACCAGGGTTTATATTCCTGTTCCCTGAGCCTTGGGTCTGCCTTCCTGAACAGGTGCGTGTAATTAGGTTCCAGGCTTGCAGTTACGTCAGAGCTTGGGTGTGTCAGCTTAGCTCCTGTTTCCCTATACTTGCCTCTCTCTTGCAAACGCTGAAACGTGTGTGCAGCCTGACTGTCAGTTTGTTTAAAGGTAAAATCAACCTTTTCTTCTAATTCCATATGTTCAGTATTGGCTTCTTCATCACAGTATGCTCGATATGGGCCTGTATGAGTTAGGTGACGTTTTGTCGAGGTTGCCATTTGAGAAGTGGGCATATTTGTGCTTGTTTGAAGGGTGGTGGTAAGTACCCTTTTTTGAGGGATAGATTGATCATTGGGAGGATGAATTGTGTTAGTACTGGTGGTGTCTTTTTTATCCAGTCTACTGGACATGGGTCTAGGTAGGATGTGGTAGTGTTTTTGTGTTATGACCACCCAAGCCTTGTCATGGGTCAATCACTTCCTAGTTTCAATCTTTGTCTATTCTATCACTGCAACTATGTTCCGGCTGCAAGTCACCCATTCCCCTTGTCGCATAATGTCCTCACTCTTTTCTCTGCTGCAGACACTTTGTTTTCTGAGGATTTTCATACCCTCCCTCTTTTGGATAAGGGAGAGACATGGAATAATTCTCTTTCCTCTGATTTAACCTCTTTACGCTCTCAGAATCTCGCTGATTATTCTAGTAAGCATTATCATCTCTGGTTCCACTCTGGCCTCTATCTTGCAAAACCTCAGCTCCTGCATGCTGAACATTGTTGGTGTAAAACTAAAAGCCATGAGTGTCTCAAAATATTGAAGGCAAATTCTGCCTATTACAGGGCCGGCCCTGTGCATGTTCATGAGTATTTCCTGCACATGGCTCTGCTGTAACAGGAACCCTGCTCTCTCAGTGCAGTAAACAAGAGGGAACCTATGATTGCTGGTGGAAGGAGGAGCTGGTGTGGGGCCTGCAATGTGTGACTCAGTTCAGAGACAGCTTTTCTGCATGCTTGTTCGGTTACCTTTTCCCTTTGTTATCTCCTGTAGATTCCTCTTAGGCTCAGAGATCAGAATCCTCTTCAGCTGTTACAAAATAATAAAAAAAAATCCTCCACAGCTCTCACCTCTCTGAAACCCCTCCTCCCCTCTCCCAACACACACAATCATCGTACAAAAGCAATCCCAGTGTGGCACAAAGCAAGGTGGGTGATAAAAGCTGCAATTTCTTTCCTAGCCCAAAGCTTTGCCTACTGGGTGAGCTGCACACAACCTTCCCCTCTCCCTCCCCCTCCCCAAAGCAGCCTCCATAGGGAACTTGGGGGAGGGGGGCATAAGGCAGCCCAGTAACAGGGGATTTCTCCGCTCTTTGTCAGCCCAAGCATTCTCGCCCAGGCACATCACTCATATTAAAACAAAAAAAAAGAAAAAGAAAGGTCCGCCACTTCCCCCATGCACTCTGCAGTTATCCCTGAGACAGGGAAGCTCCCAATAGTTCCCTTAGCACCAGTAGAGTGGCAGGGGTGCATGTGTATGTAGGCAGGGTTTGGTCCCATGGTATAGGGGAAACTAACAAGACCCTGAACCACTGGACTAGTGTTTTAAATGCTGTGAAGAGACTGCAAAGATTGGAAAACCGTCTATTTAAATCTTGACTTGGGGGTGAACTGCACAAAGTAGCGGGTACAACAACTCAAGCCACCTTACTGGGCAGATTAGATCGACTATACTGGTCTTTATTTGCTATTATATACTATGTTACTATGTTGTGGTTTGGCTCTTAGAGTGGTTGGTAAACTGGAGTTGGGAGTAGGAGAGAAAGGGGTACAACCCAAAACTGGTGTGCTGATCTCCGACACCACCTTTGGAACAGAACAGGATAATCGACTATTCATTTATCTGACTTTGTGTTTTTTTTGTGTACAAAAAATAAATGGATTCATAGAGAGTATCAATAGGTGGCAAGTGCATTTCCTACCATTTGCCTACGAAGTTAAATCCCACACCACCTGCCACAGCTTGTTTCCCATTATAGGGCAATTTTGTTAGTTTGCTGTCTTGTATATATATATACGTGATGCAGAGTTAGCAGGAGAACCTTGAAAGCTGGCAAGTGCCTTTAGAGGGGGGGGGGGGAAAGAGGGTGCTTGGTGGAAGAAGAAAGAGTTCTTTGCACGAGGGAAGGAAAGGAAGAGAAGAGAATACCTTGGGGGGAGTGAGGTGTTGGAGAGAGAAAGAGAGAAAAGGGAAAGAAGAGAGACTGCCTGGGCCAGCTTGGGGCAGAGGAGTGTATGCTGGGGCTAGCACAAAGATTTTGGGCGCATCTGCTAGAGCACAAGGACGGAATTGGAATGCACGGGCAAGAACTGACCAACAGGAAAACAACCTGTAAGTTAGTTCCGAGTTTGTTCTTATTTGAAACTGATATAGCTATAAGTTGACAGATATTTAAATCACTCTGCCGATTCTTATGTTGTACTTTATAATTACACCTGTTTATTTTAATACTGTATAACCTGTTTATTGCAAAAAAAAAAAAAGTTGTTCTATGTAAACTGCTTTGATTTTATTGATAAGGCGGTATATAAGACCCATAAATAAATAAATAATTTGATCCTAAGTGAGAGTCAGGGCTGGCCCCAGAGTCGATTCAAGGTATTGGCACCCTTGGCAAACCATAAGCTTTATGTCCTCTCCAGCTGTCAAAATTTATTGTTTAGCTTTGAGTGCCCTGCTCTTTGTGTCTCCCGCCATCCCCCGAGAAACTGCCGCTGTAGATGACCGCCTAGTTTGCCTGATGGTTGCACAGGCCCTGCTGAGAGTGTCTGAATGTTGGTGGCCTGTAGGGAATGCGAGGCTATGACCAAGATAATGACAGATTTGAAGACTTACGCTGATAGGACAGTGGGCATACTATCGGCCAGATGTACTGTACTATGGTGTTTATGGGAAATAGTTGAATACATCTGCAAGATAGCATCAAGCATATGGGAACTTAGCTGGCTGAATTTTGTGTTTGTGAAGGCTCTGAAGTTGATGAAGTCATCTGTAGAGTGTTGGGGGAGGGGGGAGTGGAATATGGATTGTCTATGAGATTTGCACTTAGCTGGCTGAGGTGTGTGTTTGTGAAGGCTCTGAAGTTGATGAAGTCATCTGTAGAGTGTTGGGGGGGGAGGGGGAGTGGAATATGGATTGTCTATGAGATTTGCACTTAGCTGGCTGAGGTGTGTGTTTGTGAAGGCTCTGAAGTTGATGAAGTCATCTGTAGAGTGCTGGGGGGAGTGGAATATGGATTGTCTATGAGATTTGCACTTAGCTGGCTGAGTTTTGTGTTTGTGAAGGCTCTGAAGTTGATGAAGTCATCTGTAGAGTGTTGGGGGGGAGGGGGGAGTGGAATATGGATTGTCTATGAGATTTGCACTTAGCTGGCTGAGGTGTGTGTTTGTGAAGGCTCTGAAGTTGATGAAGTCATCTGTAGAGTGTTGGGGGGGAGGGGGAGTGGAATATGGATTGTCTATGAGATTTGCACTTAGCTGGCTGAGGTGTGTGTTTGTGAAGGCTCTGAAGTTGATGAAGTCATCTGTAGAGTGTTGGGGGGGAGGGGGAGTGGAATATGGATTGTCTATGAGATTTGCACTTAGCTGGCTGAGGTGTGTGTTTGTGAAGGCTCTGAAGTTGATGAAGTCATCTGTAGAGTGTTGGGGGAGGGGGAGTGGAATATGGATTGTCTATGAGATTTGCACTTAGCTGGCTGAGGTGTGTGTTTGTGAAGGCTCTGAAGTTGATGAAGTCATCTGTAGAGTGTTGGGGGGGAGGGGGAGTGGAATATGGATTGTCTATGAGATTTGCACTTAGCTGGCTGAGTTTTGTGTTTGTGAAGGCTCTGAAGTTGATGAAGTCATCTGTAAAGTGTTGGGGGGAGGGGGAGTGGAATATGGATTGTCTATGAGATTTGCACTTAGCTGGCTGAGTTTTGTGTTTGTGAAGGCTCTGAAGTTGATGAAGTCATCTGTAGAGTGTTGGGGGAGGGGGGAGTGGAATATGGATTGTCTATGAGATTTGCACTTAGCTGTCTGAGTTTTGTGTTTGTGAAGGCTCTGAAGTTGATGAAGTCATCTGTAGAGTGTTGGGGGGGGAGGGGGGAGTGGAATATGGATTGTCTATGAGATTTGCACTTAGCTGGCTGAGGTGTGTGTTTGTGAAGGCTCTGAAGTTGATGAAGTCATCTGTAGAGTGTTGGGGGGAGTGGAATATGGATTGTCTATGAGATTTGCACTTAGCTGGCTGAGGTGTGTGTTTGTGAAGGCTCTGAAGTTGATGAAGTCATCTGTAGAGTGTTGGGGGGAGGGGGGAGTGCAATATGGATTGTCTATGAGATTTGCACTTAGCTGGCTGAGTTTTGTGTTTGTGAAGGCTCTGAAGTTGATGAAGTCATCTGTAGAGTGCTGGGAGGAGTGGAATATGGATTGTCTATGAGATTTGCACTTAGCTGGCTGAGGTGTGTGTTTGTGAAGGCTCTGAAGTTGATGAAGTCATCTGTAGAGTGCTGGGGGGAGGGGGGAGTGGAATATGGATTGTCTATGAGATTTGCACTTAGCTGGCTGAATTTTGTGTTTGTGAAGGCTCTGAAGTTGATGAAGTCATCTGTAGAGCGTTGGGGGCGGGGGGAGTGGAATATGGATTGTCTATGAGATTTGCACTTAGCTGGCTGAGGTGTGTGTTTGTGAAGGCTCTGAAGTTGATGAAGTCATCTGTAGAGTGTTGGGGGGAGGGGGGAGTGGAATACGGATTGTCTATGAGATTTGCACTTAGCTGGCTGAGGTGTGTGTTTGTGAAGGCTCTGAAGTTGATGAAGTCATCTGTAGAGTGTTGGGGGGAGAGGGGGAGTGGAATATGGATTGTCTATGAGATTTGCACTTAGCTGGCTGAGTTTTGTGTTTGTGAAGGCTCTGAAGTTGATGAAGTCATCTGTAAAGTGTTGGGGGGAGGGGGAGTGGAATATGGATTGTCTATGAGATTTGCACTTAGCTGGCTGAGTTTTGTGTTTGTGAAGGCTCTGAAGTTGATGAAGTCATCTGTAGAGTGTTGGGGGGAGGGGGAGTGGAATATGGATTGTCTATGAGATTTGCACTTAGCTGGCTGAGGTGTGTGTTTGTGAAGGCTCTGAAGTTGATGAAGTCATCTGTAGAGTGCTGGGGGGGAGGGGGAGTGGAATATGGATTGTCTATGAGATTTGCACTTAGCTGGCTGAGGTGTGTGTTTGTGAAGGCTCTGAAGTTGATGAAGTCATCTGTAGAGTGTTGGGGGAGGGGGGAGTGGAATATGGATTGTCTATGAGATTTGCACTTAGCTGGCTGAGTTTTGTGTTTGTGAAGGCTCTGAAGTTGATGAAGTCATCTGTAGAGTGTTGGGGGGGAGGGGGAGTGGAATATGGATTGTCTATGAGATTTGCACTTAGCTGGCTGAATTTTGTGTTTGTGAAGGCTCTGAAGTTGATGAAGTCATCTGTAGAGTGTTGGGGGGAGGGGGGAGTGGAATATGGATTGTCTATGAGATTTGCACTTTTGTGTTCTTGATGCTGCCAGTCTAAAATTTAAAATATTATATTTTGTCAGTTCAGCTTCAAGGAAATCTAAAAGGGAACATCTCAGTTTAAATTTTGTTTTGTGGCTGGATATCTTCAGTGTTGCCAATTTTTGGGGCTTTTCCAACTCTGGCAATGCCCAGTCCAGCCCAGCCTGGGCACCTGATCTTGAATTCACAGCTACTAGGATTTTGAGTCTCATTTTAAAATCTTCCCTCATCATCATTAACCTGATCATAATACTGACTAAATAAATTCAATGTGCTGATATTTATGTAAATGAGGGCCCACAATTAGTTTCTGTAGATGGCCCCACATGCTCCTCAGGCCACCCCCATCTATTATGCTGATCTCCGGGCTGCAAAGAAGCACTACTTCTCAAATCTCATTGTTAAATCTTCGAACAGGTCAAAGAAATTATATTCTATTATTTCACAGCTCATATCAGAAGCAGACGCTCGTCATGTTTGAACAAACTAGAAGTGCCAAAAAAAATCACAAAATGTTCAAAAACGACGTCCAATAGAGCCTTCTCACTATTTGTACCAGGAGCATGGAACTCTCTCCCCCCAGAAATTCGTTCCATCACCAATATCATTTCCTTCAGAAGGGCTATCAAACATCATCTCTTCATAAAATACTATTCCAATCTCCTCCCCCCCCAGTCAATCCCAACATAATACATAATACACATCTTCACCAAGATTCACGCTTAACACAACCTCAACTAGAAAATTCGTTAGCCTGACACTCCTCCTGTTACCTATCCATTTTTCATATTACAATGCCTAATTTGATGTTCAGTCTATTTACATAACAATGTACATAGTTTTTCTCCCTGTTCATCCAAGTTTGTATCCCTTGTTCATTGTAAACTCAATGTAACCGATTACATTGCTGTATATTTTGTTCAAATGTAAACCGCACTGATTGAAATAGCGCGGTATATAAGAAATGCAAATAAATAAATAAATAAATATCACTCAATGTTACCACCATTCAACATGCATGGATGCCACCCCTCCACCCCCCCAACCCCCCCTCAGATGCTCTGGCCTCTTTCTTCTCAATAAAATCAGTCTCAATTGCCAATCCTTTCCATGTACTTTAGATCCACAACCCGCAACTATTCCAATGCAAAATTTGTCATCTAGTCATACTTGGTCCACCTCTAGGCTCATCTCCCTGGCCTCTTTCTCCAAGGTTGTCTCGTCTTCACATAAAACATGTCCCTTTGATCCCAGTCTGGATAGGGCATCCATCCCTTGCTCTTCTTCCGTTTATGCTCTCAATCGTATCATCTAGACTCTCTGCTGGTTCAGTTCCTGTTCCATGGAAGAAGGCCATTATTCAGCCTTCATTAAAAGACCCTGCCTGGGAACTCTCGGAGCTTCAAATTATCGCCCAATTTCAAACTTACTGTACCTTTCCAAAGTAACAGAAAAATTGGTTTCCCTGCAGCTGTCAGATCATCTTGAACATACAAATTTGTTGCATGCTTAGCAGTCAGGATTTCATCCTGGTCACAGTACCGAAACAATTGTAACATCAGTTCTAAATGAAATTAATTCATCCTTGCTACTTGCTGTATCTTTAGATCTTACAGCTGCCTTTAATACAGTTGACTACTCAATTCTTCTCAACCATCTGGCAGGTATTGGCATCTCTGTTCGGTATTCAACTGGCTTTCCTTGTTCCTCTCATATTGCTCTTTTCAGGTACTTGTTAATGCTGACCCCCCTACTGCTTCCCTGTCGAGTTCCACAAGGTTCTATCTTGGCCCCAATGTTCTTCAATATTTTTCCCTTGCCACTCTGATTCAGGATTTAAACATTAGTGTTTATTACTATGCTGATGATGTCTTACTCCTCTACCATTTGGACTCCCTCAGGCCTGACCTTTCTCTCATTGATCGCACGTGTAACCTCATTGCTTCATGATTCTACACAAACTAACTTAAATGAATCCCTAGGAAAACTTCAGCCATCTGGTTCACTGAAGATTCTTCACTCCCATCATTTGTACCCTCTATTGCCCACTCACCTATTCAAGTTACTGTACCTCAACCTTGAAATACCACAGTATTATATTATATATATATTATATATGTCTTTTTCAAAACATATAAACTCAGTAGTAAAAAAGTCATTATTTGCATTGCGTAGGTGTCATACCGTTTTGTCTGTTTCTCAATTCCTCTGACTTGGCTCCCTGTTGCTTAGTTGTGTTATCACTCATCTGGACTATTGTAATTCCATTTATTCTGTTCTGTCTGTCTTCACTGAAGCATCTCCAAGCAGTTCAGAATACATCCGTTCACAGACTATCATGTTACTCTGCTTCTGAAACACCACCATTGGATTCAGTTATCGGCACGCATCCAATATAAGCTACTGACCCTTGCACTCAAGGTCCTCTCAACCATATCCTCTGATTTTCTGTCTTCTTTCCTTACATTCTACACTCTGCCTAAGGTTCTCCATTCTCTACACGACAACAGATTACACATCCTACCACCCAATAAAGCCCACTTGGAATCTACGTGCCAATCAGCATTTTATTCCTGTGTGCCCACCCTTTGGTATTCCTTGCTCTGATCCCTCTGTTTTGAACCATCCTTTACTGTAGTCAAGGCCAAACTCAAAACATACCTTTTTTCCCAGGCATATGGAACTTAGGTGTCTAGGGCATAAGCCAATTTTCCTTCTGCTCTCTCCTCCCCTTTGTTCCTCTTCTGCTACTGTTTTTCTTCTTCTGTTTCTGGTTTTCCCTATCCTATCAGTTTATGGTGTTTCTTTCCCTCTATTTGTAATTATATTTTGTAAACTGCATTGTCTTTTTACAGAAAAGCAGTATGTAAAGACCCAATATGTAATATGTAAAGACCCAGTATGTAAAGACCAATCTGGGCTGCAGCAGAATGGGATAGTGTTTACGGCAGAGGATCACATTTCTGTGACAACGGCAACACCACCAAACAAACTGCGTGGAGGAAACGCCCGGCAATCTACTTCTGTATCTTGCCATGAAAACCCAATGGATAGCTACAACAAAACAAATTGCGCTATAGTGCTGGAAGATAAGACCCCCAGATTGGAAGACACTCAACTAGCTAATGTATCCCTCTCAGAATATCAAAAGTGACTTCATGGTTCTGTGCAGGGTGAAGCAGATAAGTGTGAATACTTTTCAGAATAAAGCCAGCATTTATGATGTGGTTGGATCAAAGCCCTCAGGACGTCTGACTGCTGATGTAGCTGCGCATGAAATGAGATTCAGAAGCTGTAAAGATGTCTTACACATTGGAACATGGAATGTACAAAGCATGAACCAAGGGAAGTTGGAGGTGGTCAAGAATGAAATGGAACGTGTACAACTTAATCTGTTGGGTGTCAGCGAACTGAAATGGACTGGCATCGGGCACTTTGCATCAGATGATCACATGGTCTACTATGCTGGAAATGAAAGACAAAGAAGAAATGGTGCTGCATTTATAATAAAGAAACTTGCAAGAACTGTAATGAAATACAATGCAGTCAGCGAACACTTAATCTCTATTCGTCTACGAGGAATGCCTATCAACACAACTATAATTCAAGTATATTCCCCAACAACAGCTGCAGAAGAGAATGAAATTGAAGAGTTCTATGAGCAAGTACAAGCTGAAATTGATAGAACATGCAAACAGGATATCCTGATAGTCATGGGTGACTGGAATGCAAAGGTTTGCAACAAAGAAGAAGGCAAAGTAATTGGAAAATATGGACTTGGCAACAGAAATGAAGCTGGAGAAAGACTGATAGAATTCTGCAAGACCAACAATCTATTCATCTCAAACACCTTCTTCCAGCAACACAAGCGGCGACTGTACACATGGACTTCACCCAATGGATTGTATAAAAATCAAATTAACTACATCTGTGGAAGTCAACGATGGAAAAGCTCTGTAACATCAACAAAGGCAAAACCTGGAACTGATTGTGGTACAGATCATCAACTACTAGTATGCAAACTCAAGCTAAAGTTGAAAAAGAGCAAACCACTCATGAATGCAGCAAAATATGACCTTGAGAATATACCACTGGAATTTAAAGACTGCCTGCAAAATTGATTTGCTGCTTTAGATACAAATAACAGATCTCCAGAAGAGTTATGGAATGACATCAAGAAGGTTGTGTTGGAAGAAAGCGAGAAGTCTCTACAAAAGTTGAAAAAGCAAAACTGGCCAAAATGGATGACGGAAAAAACTCTGAAAATTGCCCAGAAATGCAGAGAAGCTAAAGCCAGAGGAGAAAGAAAGACAATCACAGAACTCACGGCTTTCCTAAATCTACGAGAGTTAAAGAAAAAGTTCCAGCCTCAAATTCAAATGTTACAAGATGCTCAAGATTCTATATTGAATGATGCTGTGAAGATCAAGAAAAGGTGGAAGGAATATACAGAGTTTTTATATGATAAAGATCAAGTGGACCAACAGCCGTTTCAAGCTGTAACTTATGATCCGGAACCATTGGTAATGAAAGAAGAAGTTGAAGCAGCATTGAAAGCCTTATCAAAGAACAAAGCACCAGGCATTGATAGCATTCCCATAGATGTATTACAGCAATCTGATGCAGCTGTTACTGTACTTACAAGGCTCTGCCAAGAAATATGGAAGACAACATTATAGCCAACTGACTGAAAAAGATCTATGTTTATACCAATACTAAAGAAAGGTGATCCAACTGACTGTGGAAATTATCGCACAATTGCTCTGATCCCACATGCCAACAAGATTCTACTGAAGATTATTCAAAAGAGACTACAACCATACCTGGAACAAGAACTACCTGAAGTGCAAGCAGAGTACAGGAAAGGGCGAGGAACGATAGACATCATTGCGGATGTGAGATGGATCCTTGAAAAGACTAAAGAATACCTAAAGGATATCTATTTGTGCTTTATCGACTACAGCAAGGCTTTTGACTATGTAAACCATGAGAAACTCTGGACCACATTAAGAAGCATGGGTATACCAGAACACCTGATTGTTCTTTTGCACAATATGTACATTGATCAAGAAGCAACAGTTTGAATGGAACAAGGAGAAACAGAATGGTTTAAAATAAGCAAAGGTATAAGACAAGGCTGCATACTTTCCCCCTACCTGTTTAATTTACATGCAGAACAAATCATCAGGAAGCAGGATTGTATGAAGACAACAAAGGTGTGAAGATTGGTGGAAGACTCATCAACAACCTTCGCTATGCTGATGATACCACATTACTGACTGAAAGTGAAGATGATCTGAAACATTTGCTTCTCACAATCAAAGAACAGTCTCAAAATGGGCCTGCACTTTAATGTAAAGAAGACAAAGATCATGACAACTGGCATAATCAACAGGTTCATCGTTGAAGGAGAAGAAATTGAAATTGTGAACAACTTTAACCTACTTGGAACAACTATCAATAAAGAAGCAACCAGCAGTCAAGAAATCAGACGACGCATTGCTCTTGGCAGAATGGCTATGAAAGACCTAGATAAGATTCTCAAGAGCAGAGATGTCTCTCTCCATACAAAGATTCGACTTGTTCAAGCCATGGTATTTTCAATAACATCATATGGATGTGAAAGCTGGACAGTGAAAAAGATAGACAGGAAGAAAATTGATGCCTTTGAATTATGGTGCTGGTGGCGAATACTGTGTATACCATGGACTGCCCGAAGAATAAACCAGTCGTTACTAGAGGAGATCAAACCTAAGCTTTCTTTAGAAGCTCAGATGACAAGACTTCGACTTTCATACTTTGGACACATCATGCGAAGAGAGAGATCATTAGAGAAAGACATCATGCTTGGCAAGATAGAAGGTCAACGCAAAAGAGGAAGGCCAGCAATGAGATAGATCGATACAATAACAGCAGCTATGGGTACCAGTCTGTCAACAATGAGCCGCCTGACTGAAGACCGAACACAATTTAGGATAGCTATCCAGAGGGTCGCCATGAGTCGACTCCGACTCGACGGCACTTAACAACAACAAAGACCCAATAGACATATACTGGTGTTAAAAATCACTCAGTCTCACAACTTTTGATGAGAAATGGTATCAAACACTAAGGGGCTTGTTTACAAAGCCTCGGTAGCGGTTCGCGGTCGTTATCGGAGCCGCGGCCCCATTGAAATCAATGGGGTCGCGGCTCCGATAACAATCGTGAACCGCTACCGCAGCTTTGTAAACAAGCCCCTAAGTCTGTCCTCATATGCTTCATAACGAAGGCCACTAACCAGTTTAGTACTACCCTCTGCACAAACTCCAACCTGCTTATATCCTTTTGCAGGTGCGGTCTCCAGAATTGCAGACAATACTCCAAATGAGGTCGCACCAGAGACTTATACAGTGGGATTATCACCTCCTTTTTTCTGCTGGCCATTTCTCTCCCTATATACCCAAGCATCCTTCTGGCTTTCGCAGTCACCTTTTCTACCTATTTAGCTACCTTAAGATTATCAAACACAATTATGCCCAGGTCCCACTCTTCTTTCGTGGACAGAAGTACCTCACCCCCTACACAGTACCACTCCTTTGGATTTCTGCAGCCCAAGTGCATGACCCTGCATTTTCTAGCATTAAATTTCAGCTGTCAAATACTCTAATACAAATTTTGATATCATCTGCAGATAAGCAAACCTTACCAGACAGCCCATCTGCAATATCAGTAACTAAGATGTTAAAAAGAATTGGACTAAGGACAGATCCTCGCAGCATGCCACTGGTAACCTTCTCCTCAGAGTGAGCTCCATTAACCTGTATCCTTTGTTGCTTCAACCAATTTCTAACCCAATCAGTAACTTTAGGGTCCATCCCTAGGGTGCTCAGTTTGTTTATAAATAACCTGTGCGGAATGGTCTCAAAGGCTATATTGAAACCTAAGTGCTCTCCCTTGCTCCAACTTCCTAGTCACCCAGTCAAAGAAATCAATCAGATTTTTCTGACAAAACCTGCCTCTGGTAAACCCATGCTGCCTCGGATCCTGCAATCCACTGGACTCCAGAAACCTCACTATTCTCTCTTTTAGTAGCCTTTCCAATAATTTACTAACCACAGAAGTTGGACTAACTGGCCAGTACTTCTCAATGTTATCCTTATGTCCACTTTTGTGTAAAGGGACCACATGTACCTTTCTCCAGTCCTCTGGCACCACTTTATCCTCATCAGTTTCTGTATATTCCTCCCCTGCACCCTTGAGTCTGACAATACCACTTTTGCCCTTCCTCCTCTCACTAACATATCTGAAAAATGTCTTATCCCCACTTTTTATTGCATTGGCTATTTCTTCTTATTTTTGTACCTTTGTTTTCCTGACTACTTTTCTAGCTTCTCTTTTCCAAATATAGATTTCTGTCTTCCTCCCTCTGATCTCTTGTATTTCATGAAGGCCTCCCTCTTTTTCTTCACCTTTTCCGCTACTTCATTTGAGAACCACAGCAACCTCCTTTTCCTTTTACATTTATTTACCTTTCTAACAAAAAGGTTTGTTGCCCTTAAAATATCCCCTTTGTTTTTCCCACTGCTTTTCTACATCCCCCAGAAGTTTCCATCCCACTAATGACTCCCTGCGGTATTGTCCCATCTTGGCAAAGTTAGTTTTCCTAAAGTCTAAGAACCTCGCTTTTGAATGGAGCCCTAGTCTTAATACTGAACCATACCATCAGGTGATCACTGGATGTGAGATGATTTCCCACTGTAACATTAGAAACACTTTCCCCATTGATAAGCACTAAGACTAGTATGGCCTTATGTGTGGAGGGTTCTGTTACCAACTGCCTGGATAGTTTTTCCTGTAGAGCATCCAGGATCTCCTTACTTCTAGATGACACTGCAGCAGGGATGTGCCAATCTACATCCAACATATTGAAATCACTTATCAATAGCACTTCTCCTTTCATGGCAATGTTATGTATATTTTCTATTAAATGTTCATCCACTTCTACTTCCTGTCAGGGGGATTTGTATATAACTCGATCTTTTCCGGTATCTCTAAATTCCAATTATCACGACTTCAGCGCATCCAGAATACTGCAGCCCGCCTCATATCACACTCATCCCCTAGAGACCACATTACCCCTCTCCTTTTCCGCCTTCATTGGCTTCCCGTTTCCTTTCGTATCCACTTCAAGCTACTTACGCTCACTCATAAGGCTCTCCACACCTCAGTACCTATCCGACCTCATCCACTTCCACACCCCTAGGCACACCCCTCGCTCCTTCCATCTCAACCGTCTTGCACTTCCCTCCCCTTCACTTGCTCATCTCCAGTCCACCCGCTCCTCAGCTTTTTTTTTCACAGGTCCAGCTCTATGGAACTCCCTACCTACCCCTCTTCGTCTAGAGCCCCACCACACCACCTTTAAACAAGCCCTGAAGACCTACCTCTTTTCCCTCGCCTTCAACTTACCTCTCCCTTAGCCTCCCCTCTCCCTTGCTGTCTACCCCTCCTCATGTTTCTGTCGCCTTACTTTTCTCTCCTCTCTCTTTCATGAAAAATTGTAACTTCTTTTTCTGCTTCCAGCCCTCTACCTGCTGTACAATGAATTTATTTTAATTGTAAACCGCTCTGCTTATTACTGAAGGGCGGTCTAGAAAGCTAATAAACATAAACTCCATTTCAAATTGATTTTCCTTTCCCTCTTTCTAGTTTAACCCACACTGCCTCCTCTCTTCCTTTTAAACCCTGCAATTCTATAGCTTTAATATTATTTTTTACATATAGAGCCATTCTACCTCCCCCTTCTTCCTACTCTGTCCTTACTGAATAAGGTATAGCCTGGTATAATTACATCCCAGTCATGGTTGTTTGTGAACCATGTCTCTGTAACCAACACTAAATCCAAGTCAGCCTCTTCCATTAAAGCCTCAACATCTGAGGTCTTATTTCCTATTCTATGGGCATTTATACACACCGCTTTCCAGATGTTGCTACAGAGGTATTTAATGTTTCACTTACCTGGGCACTCTCTTCACCCATCCCCAATGAATCTAGTTTAAAGCCCTTTTCAGTAGGTTAGCCAATCTGCTGCTGAAGACACTTCAACCCTTCTTGGACAGAAGGATGTCATCTCTGCTCTGCAGTCCTTGAATCATCATCCCATGGTCCAGGAAACCAAAACGCTCTTGATGACACCATCCATGCATTCATTTCCAGGATGTGAGCTTCTCTGCCTCAGCCTTTACCCTCAACAAGGAGGAATGAAGAGAATACCACCTGCACACTTATCTGCTTCACCCTGCACAGAACCATGAAGTCACTTTTGATATTCTGAGAGGGATACATAGCAGTATCATTTGTGTTGACATGGATAAGCAACATTGGATAATAGTCAGTGGGCTTGATGAGTCTTGGCAAACTCTCTGTAACATCTCGGATTTTGGCACCTGGAAGACACACACCGCTCTGGATATCAAGTCTGGTCGGCAGATAGACACCTCAGTACCCCTCAGAAGAGAGTCACCAACCACCACTACTCTTCTCTTCCTTGTGGTCACTGACTCTGCAACTCGGGGGTACTCGAGCTGTAGTTCTTACCTTTCCTTGGATGCTTCCACATCCTCAACTTCCAGGACTGCATACCAGTTCTTCAATTCAAGGGCTGGAGGAGTTGGATTGTTGATACTGCAGGCTCTTCATTCTGTATCTTCCCATCCTGTGTCGGAGAGCTTGGATGTTTCAAGAAGCATCTCATCAATGTATTTTTTGCTGTCTCAAATACTTCTAAGCCTCGCCACCTCTTCCCTGAGCTCCTCCACTTGTTTTCTGAGAGCTTCAGCATGCAGGCATCCTGCATATGGAATCTGTCCTTCAACTGGCATTGGGATCTCTTACAGATATTACACCACCTCACCCCTAGTACTCACCCCCCCCCCACCCCCCACCCCGGCCTCACCCTGGATTCCTTCCATCCTCTTTCCTTTTTTTTTTTTTTTTGCTGTATCTGGTCCTTTTAAGATTTAAGTTCATTCTCCCCCCTCCCTACCCTCCTAACTTGTTTCTTTCTTTTTTATTGCAGGTCCAAACCAGCTCAGATACCTGCAGGCAACCTGCTCCTCCTCCTGTTCTGACTGTAGGGATCCTGTCTCCCCTACACTAAAGAGAAGGGGAAGGCTTCTAAGGCAGCCCAGATGCAAGCTGTCTGCCTGAGGGGATCCCATCTCCCATAGACAGAAGCTTGCATCTGTGCCATGACAGCAGCTATCCCCTTCTCTTCTGCCTATCAGAGATCCCACGGGCACCAAGATCGTGGCCTTGGGCAGCATTTTTGTTCGCTGGGGTTTAGATCCCCGTGGGCAGGCAGGGTCGGTAATGCTGCTGCATAGGTGTAACAAGCCCCAGGTGTCAAGTCCAATTTTTTTAGTTGCGATTTGGTGCCTGGGGTTTGTCGAGTCCTGATCTATTGAATTTATTATTGTTCTGTGCCTTTTAAAAACAGTATTTAGCAACAGCACAGTCTTCTGTCCATCAAGGCTTTCTGAGGCTTGTAGCTCCCTAAAGACTAAAATAAACTACTGTAGATGCTTTTTTCATACCTCCTGGATTGACCTATTGCGACTGACAGGTAAACCATAGCAACCCTGCTATCCCCAGCCATTAATGGTTAGCCCAATTATGACTCACCCGGCCTTTAACCCTGCTCCTCAATATAATAATCAAATTATAGATAACACCTACAAACCAGTTTATTAGATTAACCATAATGAAGAAGTAGAGCAGACTACCTAACACCTTAATGCAATAAACTGCACAGAATCTACCTGATCTTTCACAGGGCATGAGGCTGCATGCTCCCCATCCTTCCCGGGGCAAAGTATTTCTAGTCATGCTGAATCACTTAACCACACAATAAAAGTGTCACAGATTATCATGACAAGTTTGTAATCAACTAGGATCACTAACACAGTTATAAACTCAGCTCCGGGGTTCTACACTTAAATAGCAATTTCAGTGGACTGGTTGAAACGATAATTCCCCTCTTTAGCAAAACTGAAGTTCAAACAATGTGATGACTTGGGACGAATTATTTGATTCAAAATCTCTTTATGTGAAACAAATCCTCTCTTTCATCTTTGCAGTGAGTTGAGGAAGAAAAGGAAGGTGCATTCCATGGGATTTTTCACAAGGCCTAATTCCAAAGCCCTTGTGGGTTTTCTATCTACTGCTGCAAATTCAGACCTAGTTTAATGACAGTGATTGTGGATCTGGCAAGAATTCAAGAGCTTGAGGAATAAAATCAGGAAAAAGTAGTTAAAATAGAACTACTGAGCATCAACATTTTCCAAATGCACAGAAAATGTGGCTAGTTCCTTAATGGGATAATTTATATATAACTTCTCGTATAACATTGCACATGGGTATACAGGAGTTAAAAGTAAGCACATGGAAAAAGCACATTTACTTTTATGCAAATTGTGTAGGCATTTCAGCAGAGCAGTTAGAACTAATAGCATAAGCTCCTGCTGCTGTCTGCAGGTAGGAGAGACTGATTCAGAGGCTGGGGGAGTTATTGCTGATGCAGTTGGCTGAGAGGGGAAGGTGGAGGTTGTTGTTGAGGCAGGGAGCTAGGAGGGGGAGGGGGAGAGGAGAGGGCTGTTGCTGTGGCTTGGAAAAGGGGGCATTGATGCTCTTGCTGAGAGAATAGGCTGGAATTGGAAAACTGTTTTGTGTTATTAAATGGAATCCGCAGATAAAGAAAAAAACAGTGCAAAAAAGAACTAAGTTTGAAGGCATCAATAATCACAACACAGTAGAGAAACGACCTCAGTAAAAGATTTCACCAAACCGACGCAATGGCTCTTTATGTCAGCGTAGCCAAATCAACAAAAAGAAAACATGCTACGCGACTATCACATCATAGGTCAAAAACCCTCACTGTTTTGTAACACACAAAATCTATATTGTGCTACAGACTGTATGTGACGGTTCCTGCAGAAGGTGGAATTGAGAATGTGCTGAGGTGGTGTCCTTTGCCCTGAGATAGCCTAGTGGCGAAACACCTGGCGTCAGAAGACGGGGGTGATATACCTAAGCACGGCCACGTTTCAACTAAGTGGGGCAGACAGTTCTATTGTATTTTTTGTGTGTTATATTTATTTATATTGTGGTAAACACAGATTTTCTGTATGTCACAAAACAGTGGGGTTTTTGACCTATGATATGATGGTCGCGTAGCATGTGTTCTATTTGTTGACTTAGCTATGCTGACATAAAGGGCCGTCGCATCGGCTTGGTGAAATCTTTTACTGAGGTTGTTTCTCCACTGTGTTGTGATTATTGGTGCCTTCAAATATAGTTGTTTTTTTAAGAACATAAGATATGCCATACTGGATCAGACCAAGGTCCATCAAACCCAGTATCCTGTTTCCAACAGTGGCCAATCTAGGTCATATGTACCTAGCAGTTTCCCCAAAAGACCCAATACAATGCTTGTATTGGGTGAAGCAATGATATCCTGGGTCCCTTTTAATAATGGTTTTTTTTACCTTTCTTCCAGGAACTTATCCAAACCTTTTTTAAACCCAGCTACATTAACAGCTTTTACTACATTCTCAGGTAACAAATTCCAGAGTTTGATTACACGTAGAGTGAAAAAATATTTTCTCTTATTAGTCTTAAATAGGTTACCCTGTAGCTTCACTGCATGTCCCCTAGTCTTTCTATATTCTGATGACAAACAATCGATCTACATTTACCCGTTCCACTCCATTCATTAATTTATAGACCTCTATCATATCTCCCCTCAGCTGTCTCTTTTACAGGTTGAAGAGCCCTAACCTTTTTAGCCGCTCTTCATAGGGGTATACTGTGATGAGGAAGCTGCCCAGAGCCCAGAGAATAGTGATAAAGGAGGGGAATTTACCCTAATCAAGGGACCTGTTTTGCCAGGTCACAGGAATAGAACTCCATATTTACCTAAAAGACAGGTTATTCCAGGCTGCAGTGGCCTGCAGAGAGCCTCTAGTGGAGATGAGGTGCAGCAGTTTAAACCCAGATTGAGAAACCCTTACGTCACTCCTAATTACTCAGCTGCCAGGAGAGACTTTGATCAGCAACACCTGAGGTTTGCAAGGGAGGGGTTGGAAGCTGGGAACTTTAAAACTAGAACAGAATATGCAGAGAGGAGTGAAGGAAGGCCTGGCAGTCAAGGAAAGCCTGGGAGACAAGTGAAGCTTAGTCCTGGCAGAGAAGGAAGACCTAGAAGAGAAGGACCGCCTGGCAGAGAAGGAAAGCCTGGGATGGAGAGGAAGCCTGAGAGGAGGCTTGAAGGCAAGCGTGAGAGCAAAGAGAGAGGAGCTCTGAGAGATCCATGTTCTTGGGGAGATTCCTGGGAGAAGCCAGCTCCAAGGGATTGGGGAAATCCAAAGGCTTGGAGAACTGCAGCTAGGAACCCTAAGCAGAGGTATGGAGCAAATGCCCTGAGGTCCAGGAATACAGACTGGAGGACATGTTATAAAAACTCCAATGCATACTGACCAGAATATTTGAAAGGACAACCTAATGCCAGCAACTCAGGTAGGAACTATGAACGTTTGTTTAACCTAGAGCAAGGCAACGTGTTTAGACATATTTCCTGTCCTAAGGAAGGTCAGTTAATAAAGCCTCTGATCCAGCTCCTGACATAGAACCTATGCAAGTAGAAGACCAAGCCATAATTGCAGAGGGAGACGATAGTCTCATGGACTGTTCTTTATGCAAGGTTGCTAGCACAGAGAAATCCTGAAAGTAGGATCAACATAAAAGGAAACTAGAAGTTTGTGTAAATACTTGTGCAGAGATGAGCAGAGCTGTTGATTGAAGCTTGTTAGCCACCTGGTACCAGAGCAGCACACAGCTCAGGCTATGCACGCGTTGGATACAAAAGTGCTTTGAACGTAGAATGTAAAAAGCTGTTTTGTGAAGAAGCTTTTACTATTTTTGGTTTCCTTTACACCGCACTGCTGAGCAAGGTTTGTCAGCAGTGACTGAGAGAGAATTTCTGTTAATGGACTTTACAAGCTATTTGCTTAACCATTCAGTTGTATTATTATTATTTTGAATATAAAATCCTGGAGAATACATCCTAAGGTGTTACCAAGTGAATCTGTGCATTTGGATTAACCTCATAAATAAATATTCTGTCACTGCCTTACACTCGAGCCAACTACAATTGTTTTCATTGACCTCCAAGACAAGCACCGTATGACTGGACTACCATTACCAGAATCCTTTGCAAGCTAGCCAGTCTGGAACATTGCTTAATTGGGGAACTCTATATAATAAGCACGCCCCTCCATACACATGTAAGGGGCTATGGGCGTGACAATACTTCCAGCCCCTTTACCATTTTGGTGGCTCTTCTCTGTACCCTTTCTAATAATGCTATATCCTTTTTAAGATACAGCGACCAGAACTGCACACAATATTCAAGGTGCGATCTCACCGTGGAACGATACAGAGGCATTATAATATCCTTTGTTTTATTTTCCATTCCTTTCCTTATGAAAGCATTCTATTTATTTAGACACTTTTGTATACCACCTTATCATTCAATCGAAGAGGTATACATTTAACAGGAGGGGATACGACTATTTGCTCTCATGGCTGCTGCTGCACACTGGGCCGAGGGTTTTAACATGTTATCCATGATGATGCCTACATTTTTTTCCTGGGTGGTGGTTCCTAATGTGGAACCTTGCATTGTGTAAACATAGTGTGGGTTGTTCTTTCCTAGGTGCATAACTTTGCACTTGCCCACATTAAATTTCATCTGCCATTTGGATGCCCAGTCTTCCAATTTATCAAGATCCTCTTGCAATTTTCCACAATCCTCATGGGTTTTAACAACTTTAAATAGTTTTGTCCTATCTGCAAACTTGATAACCTCACTCGTTATTCCACTTTCCAGGTCATTTATGAATATGTTAAAAAGCAGTGGTTTTGGTGCTATTGGTGCATTAGGTGCAACACCTTAATGTTCATTAGTGAAAGGCCCCTCTATGTCTTTATTAGGCAATCTGATCCTAGGAGTAATACTATAAATTACTACTAGGAGTCAGACAACACCATTTTATTTATTTATTCCACAAGATTTGTTATACCACTAACAGAGCATACATCAAAGCATAAACAGAGTAGTGAAACATAGATCAACACAGGATCCTAAGACAAGACAGGAAAAAAAGAAAGCATAAAAGGATGCGGAGTGTAGTAGCACAAAATTTTATCCAGCCAGATAGCCAAAAAAACAGGTACCTGAGAAACAAATGGAAAGAGTAATGAGGGTAGAGAAAGGATGCTAGGTATCTGAAAGGAGTACTAGAGAAGTAAAGATGTTTCTACTGGAAGAATCGTTCAAAAAAAACCCAGGTCTTCAGCCCTGCCTTGAATCATTTATAAGACACATGACAAATCCCAGAATCCCTTGGGATAGTGAGAGGGAGGCCCCTTCCCAAGGGGCCTCATAGAGAGATGAAACCCAGGAGAGGGTGGAGCAGGGGAGGACAGCAGAAGGGCTGGGGGAGGGCAAGAGGATGAGGTCCTCCTATTTATCCCTCTTCTGTCATAAACAGAGGGGGAGGAGTTGATGCACACAAGTGAGCAGGAGCTGGCTGCTGAGGGGCAGATTATACAGCACACACTAACAATGGACAGCATATGGAACTAGAGGTAAATGGAGGATTTATTCCTGCACCATGGGAAGAGCTGGAAGCAATGATGTTCATTTCCAATGGAGTTAGGAGTTCCAAGCATACTTTCAGAGTTAAGTACAGAAGTGAGATAGCATTTGGAAGGAGGCAGAGCGCTAGCTGTAACGCACAATTTTTCTGCCAAAGGGAGGGGATGTGCACCCTACATTCAGGAAGAGAGTTATGAGAGTGTAGGGAATATAATTGATTGTGATTTACAAGAGAGTGTGCTGCTGTGCTTAACAGGAGTATGTGAAAGCGAACAGTGTGATACTGAACTGAGCATAAGGTGGCTGCAGCTGCAGAGACAGAGAGTGCTGTGAAGGATTAATTAGTCTGCAGCTGTGAGAGAGACTAGTGTTATTGTGGTAAAGCACAAGTACCATTTAAGTGAAGCCTTAAGTATTGAGGAGAAAAGACATCGCTGGACGTTGTTTGGCTGATAGTGACGCACCTTCTGGCTGGAAGCCACGGCTGTGGAGGAGCTGAGTAAACTCCTGTGTGAATTATTGCTGTTTGAACTTGATCCACAGAAAAGCTACTTTGATTTTGGAACTTTGTTCATCCAATGAAGTGGCTGTTGGACTATTTATTTAGTTAGTTAGTTACTGATTTAAACTTGACATGCATGCCTTCTCATAAAATACAATATACAAAAAAAGATAAATATAACCTACCAACCATACAATTAAACTTTATACTCCTCCTTTTCTACCAGCAAACAACCAAGCTTTGACTTTCTTATGAAAAGTCAAATAAGACCCTTTTATATTAATAGACAAAGGAAGCATATTCCAAAGATTTGGACTCTTAACAGCAAAAACCGGAGACGAGTACACTGGAGTTGGACTCTCGAGCCCATTCTGTGAATTTGTGAGTGAGAGAAGACGATGTGATGCTGAACAGCTCCTGATGAGCAATAGTTATAAGTGGAGTTATGAGAGGGTGTTACAGAGACAAGGGGACAGACAACAAAATACAATAGATCTATAGCTCTCAAGGCATAATGTGGACTTCGTAGGGACCACCAGAAAGTTCTTACTAGCTGGACAAGAGTGAATAAGATGTGAGTGAAGGTAGCAGGAAGACCAGTGTAGAGAGCATGATAAGCCAATAGTAAGATTTTATACCTGATCCTAGAAGAAATTGGCAGTCAGTGTTGTTTATATGGAGGCACATTCCAATGTGAGAGTCCAGGCCCTTGTGCGCCAGATATGAATCGGAACACAAAGACATGCCCCGTGGGATCAGAATTGGGTCTGGGCCTGTACGTACAGGACGGGACCCGATTCAGATCAGCCTGCACGTACAGATCCCTGCCTGGCTAACTCAGTCACGCTCTTGAATGGAGCCGTGGTGCCATGGTGTCCTGTTGCCATAGCACCGCGGCTCCATCCAGGAGCCACGATCACTGGCCGCCGACCACAATCTTCATTCCCCGCAGCCCGACCCCCAATCTGGCCTTCCATTGCCAGGGTCGGGCTACAGGGATCCCCCTGCACCCACTCATCTCTCTGCAGCTGTCCGGGCCTGCTGTCCCCCGATGTCCAGAGGGATTTATTCCACTTCTGAGGTGGAATAATTCCTCCATCTAGATCCGAGGCCCCAGACGTACAGGGCCAACTTCAGAATCGGCCCTGTATGTCCGGTGTCACGGACTGCCCACTGCCCGCCCTCACTCTGCCTCCGCAAACCCCCCCCCCCCCCCACCCGTCTAAGCCTCCCCATACAAACTCCTTGTTCGTATGGGGAGTCTTTTGCCAGGGACAAAAGGGGGGTGAATAGCGGGGATGGACGTCCCAACGGCAGATTCATCCCCACTTCACAGTACAGAATAGACCCCATAGTGGCAAAGTGATATAATCTGATTTTGTTCTGATTTATAGATGAGTTTGATGGTGGTGTTCTGGACAATTTGAAGATGCTGAGAAGTGATGGCTAACAACGAGATACAATAAACCAATCTATTTATCACCAGGGAATGAAGAACAGTTTTTAAGGATTTACCGTCAAGGCTTCATAGCCTTGATTCTTATTAATGAAGAAAAACAACTTTTCATAGTTTTGGAAATGTAGGGTGTGAAAGTGAGTTGCTTGTTGAGCAAAAATCCTAATGAACGGATCAAGATTTTTATTGAAACAGGAAGAGAAGAAATACAGGGCTGGAAAAGAAGCAGTTTCTGATTGTGGCAGATCCATAATGATTCAGATTTTTTGGGGATTTAACACCATTTTATGAGTTTGGAGGCAGTCTACTATGGAATTGAGTTTGGATTAGAGTAGACATTCAGGAAGGAGTCGATAACATAAGGAGGGATCTAACTAAGCTTGAAGAATGGTCTAAAATTTGGCAGCTGAAATGTAATGCTAAAAAATGCAGGGTTATGCATTTGGGCTGCAAAAATCCAATGAAGCGATAGATACAGTGTAGAGTGTGAGGTATTTCTGTCCACAAAAGAAGAGCGGGACCTGGGCGCAATTGTGTTTGACGAACTTAAAGCAGCTTAACAAGTAGAAAAGGTGAATGTGAATACCAGAAGATTCTTGGGTGTATAGGGAGAGGAATGGCCAGCAGAAAAAAAAGGAGGTGATAATGCCTCTGTATAAGTCTCTGATTTGACCTCATTTGGAGTACTGTGTGCAATTATTGAGACCACACCTTCAAAAGGATATAAGCAGGTTGGAGTCTGTGCAGAGGGTGGCTACTAAAATGGTTAGTGGTCTTCGTTATAAAGCATATGAGGACAGACTTAAAGATCTTAATATGTATATTTTATAGGTAAGGCAGGATGGGGCGATATGATAGAAACATTTAAATTCCTCCGTGGCATAAATGCATAGGAGGTTCTCTTTCAATTGAAGGCAAACTCTGCTTCGAGGGGAGGATGAGAATGAAAGGGAATAGACTCAGGAGTAATATGCGGAAATATTTCTTTACGGAAGAGTAGTAGATGCATGGAATAATCTCCCAGTGGAGGTGGTGGACACAAGGACAGTATCTCCTCTTCTGTTGTTCCACAAGGACAGTATCTCCATCCTGGGTGTCTACTCTATTGCAGATTTTGGTATCATCTGCATACAAGCAAACCTTACCTGGCAGCCCTTCCGCTATATCACTAACAAAGATGTTAAACAGAATTAGACCAAATACAGATCCCTGCGGCACACCACTGGTAACCTACTTCTCCTCAGAATGAGCTCCATTTGCCTGTACCCTTTGTCGCCTCCTACTCAAAGAATTTAGAACTTAATCAGTCACTTTAGAGTCCATCCCTAGGGTACTCAGTTTGTTTATAAGTTGCCTTTATAGAACGGTGTCAAAGGCTTTACTGAAATCTAAATACACCACATCTAGGGCTCTCCCCTCGGTCCAGCTCCCTGGTCATCCAGTCAAGGTTTGTCTGACAAGACCTGCCTCTGGTGAATCCATTCTGGCTCAGATCATGCAATCCTTTGGACTCCAGAAACCTCACTATTCTCTCCTTTAGTAGCCTTTCCAATAATTTACTAAGCACAGAGGTTAGACTAACCGGCCTGTAGTTCTCAATATCATCCTTACATCTGCTTTGATGTAAAGGGACCACATGTGCCTTTCTCCAGTCCTCTGGCACCACTTCTGACTTCAAAGAGACATTGAAAAGGTCAGACAGTGGAGCCGCTAGAACATCCCCTTCAGTATTCTTGGATGTCTCTCAACTGGACCCATGGTTTTGTCTATTTTTAGTTTAGCAAGTTCCTCATGAACACAGTCTTCTGAAAATTGTTCAATATCCCCATCACTTCTGTTCCTATTTGTGGATATTTTCTGGAGGTCCTGCTCCCAGATCTTCATTTGTGAACACAGAACAGAAATATTTGTTAAGCAATTCTGCTTTATCGTCATCAGCTTCTACATATTCCTACGCTTCACCCTTGAGTATGACAATACCACTTTTGCCCTTCCTCTTCTCGCTAACATATCTGAAAGCACAATTACTTACCTGTAACAGGTGATCTCTGGGAACAGCAGGAATAAGTCTTCACATATGGGTACGTCGGTACCGACGGAGCCTGCGCGGGAACGCTCCCCAGCTTCCCAAAAAGGAAAGCTTTTGGGAGCATCCCACAGCGCCTGCGCGCTGCCTTCCCACCTTTCCTAACCATCTCTCCTCAGTTCGGGTTTAAAGCTGAGACAATAGAGAGAGAGAGGAAAGGAAAGATAGAAAAAGAGATACAACTCCTAGGGGAGGTGGGAGGGTTGTGAAGACTTATTCCTGCTGTTCCCAGAGATCACCTGTTACAGGTAAGTAACTGTGCTATCTCCAGGAACAAGCAGGAATGAGTCTTCACATATGGGGACTCCCTAGCTAAGATGCCTGGGAGATCCCCAGGGATATGAGACCCTGGGAAGGGGTCTACTTCCTCCTATGGATCTCAGGCATCCATCCAGGGAAGGAGGGTAGGAGTTGTTTAAGAATGGAACAGGTGTTTGAGTACAGCCTGACCAAACAAGGCATCCCGGCGGGAGTCCTTGTCCAAGCAGTAATGGGCTGTGAAGGTATGAACCGAGGCCCAGGTGGCTGCTCAACAGATCTGGTCGATGGACACAGAATTTAGATGAGCCATAGAGGTGGCCATGGCCCTCACATTATGAGCTGTGACATGGCTTTCCAGAGAAAGGTTCTTACTCTGGTAGGCAAAAGAAATACACTGAGCAATCCAATTGGACAGTGTTCTCTTAGAGACTGGAAGTCCCAAATGAGAAGGATCAAAAGCAACAAAAAGCTGGGAAGACTTTCTATGTTGCTGTGTCCTTTGTAAGTAAAAAGCAAGAGCTCTTTTACAATCCAGAGTATGAAGATTCTTCTCTGCATTGGATGTATGAGGAGCTGGAAAAAAGACAGGTAAATATACCTCTTGATTAAGATGAAAAGGTGAGACCACTTTAGGCATAAAGTGTGGATTTGTCCTAAGGACTACCTTATCATGATGGAACCTTGTATAAGGTGGATTAGCCACTAATGCCTGCAGTTCACTGATGCAACGAGCTGAAGTGACTGCAATGAGGAAAATAACCTTCCAGGAAAGAAACTTCAAGGAGGTAGTGGCTAAGGGTTCAAAAGGTGGCTTCATATGCTGACCAAGAAACAAATTTAAGTCCCATGCCACCGGAGGAGGCCTAATGGGAGGCTTAGTTAAAGTTAGGCCTCTCATGAATCTTGCAATGAGAGGATGAGAGGAAATAGGTTGTCCATTGATGGGCTTAAGGGATGCTGCAATAGCACTCAAATGGACTCTTACTGAATTTGTTTTAAGGCCTGCATTGGAAAGATGCAGGAGATAGTCTAACAAAGAATTTAAAGGTAGTGCTAGAGGGTCAAGACCCTTTTCAGCACACCAAATGGAAAATCTCTTCCATTTAAAAGCATAAGAATGCTTGGTAGAAGGTTTTCTGGAAGCATGGAGGATATCCTTCACTTGTTGAGAAAGATTCCAGTCTTGAAGGTCTAGGCCTTCAGTAACCAAGCTCTGAGGTGTAGGGACTTGGGGTTTGGGTGCCACAAAGTCCCTTCCTCCTGGGACAGAAGGTCCGGAGCAGCTCCCAAGTCCAGGGAGGGGGCTTGGGAGAGATGTAGAAGTAGAGGGTATCACACTTGGCGTGGCCAGCGTGGAGCTATGAGGATCATAGATCCTTGATCCCTCTGGAGTTTGAACAGAGTCTTGGGAATCAAGGGAATGGGTGGAAAAGCATACAGGAAGCCCTGACCCCAATGAAGGAGGAAGGCATCGTTGGCCTGAACTCCCTGACACGGAATTCTGGAACAGAACCGGGGAAGTTTGGCATTCCATGGACTTGCAAAGAGGTCTATGTCGGGGGTTCCCCATTCTTGGAAGATTCTGAGTACCTGATCCATGTGCAGGGACCATTCGTGTGGAAGCAGAACTCGACTGAGTCTGTCTGCCCAAGAGTTTTGGACTCCTGGGAGGTATACTGCCAGGAGATGGATTTGATGCTCTCTGGCGAAGGCCCACAATCTTAAAGCTTCGTTGCAAAGCGACAGAGAGCCAGTTCCTCCTTGTTTGTTTATGTAAAACATGGCTACCTGATTGTCCGTATGAATGAGGACTGTCTTGTAGCTGAGGAGGGTATGGAAGACCTTGAGAGCTAGAAATACTGCTCGAAGCTCCAAGTGGTTGATATGAAGAGAGGTCTCCTGTGGAGACCAAGTGCCTTGAGTGGAGAGGTCCTGTAGATGGGCTCCCCAACCTGTTTTGGAGGCATCTGTTGTGAGGGTTGCTTGGGGCAACAACTGTTGGAAGGGGGACCCCAGCAACAAATTTTGAGGGGACATCCACCATTGGAGAGACCAAAAGAGACATTTGGTGGTTGCTATTTGGTCTGAGAGAGCTCCTGAAGCTTGAGTCCACTGGGTGGACAAAGTCCATTGAGCTGCTCTCATGTGTAGGCGAGCATAGGGTACCACATGCACTGTGGAAGCCATGTGGCCTAGCAGTTGTAGCATCTCCCGGGCAGTTAAGTGGCTCTTTGACTGAATCTGGGAGGCTAACTGCACTAGAAGTTGGCAACGGGCCTGAGGAAGGTAGGCCCTTGCAGTAGTGGTATCCAACCAGGCCCCTATGAATTCTAGGGTCTGAGTAGGGGGGAGCTGAGACTTTGGGAGGTTTACCACAAGTCCCAGATACTGCAGAATGCGCCTTGTGCGGTCCAGAGAAATCTGGGCCTCTGATTGAGATGGAGCTCGGATGAGCCAGTCGTCCAGGTATGGGAAGACAAATATTCCCAGAGTGCGTAGAAATGCAGCAACTATTGCCATGCATTTGGTGAACCCTCTTGGAGCAGAGGCCAGACCGAAAGGAAGGACTCTGTATTGGTAATGTTTTCCTTGGAAAAGAAACCGTAGGAATCATCTGTGAGAGGGATGGATGAGGACATGTGTGTACGCATCCTTGAGATCTAGAGAACAAAGCCAATCCTGACTTTGAAGGTATGGAAGGAGAGTGCCCAGAGAAAGCATCTTGAACTTCTCCTTGCATAGAAATTTGTTCAATTCTCTGAGATCTAAGATGGGTCTGTATCCCCCTGTCTTCTTTGGAATGAGAAAGTAGGGGGAGTAGAACCCTAACCCTTGATGAAGAAGAGGAACTTCTTCTATTGCCCCTTGGGCAAGAAGGGTAGCTACCTCTTGACCTAGAAGGTCGAGAAGAGATGTGGGAGAATTGAAGTGTCTCACCATGGTGTGGGGAGGAAGGTCTGAGAAATGAAGCTTGTAGCCCTCTCTTATGATGGAGAGGGTCCACTGCTCTGATGTTATTTGCTCCCATCTGGGAGCAAAATGAGCCAACCTTCCTGGAATGGCGAGAGGCTCTGGCTGCTTTAGAGCCAGAAAGGCTAAGTTCTCTAGCATCAAGTCAAAAACCCTGAGGAGGTTGGCCTGCTGAGTTGCAGCAGCCCCTGTAGGCTTAGGCCTGGCCTGTTTAGGTTGCTGACGCTTAGTGGTAAAGCGACCTGTAGAAGATTGTTGGCCAGAAGTAGAAGGAAATCTGCCCTTTTTAAAGAAAGACTTTTTAAAAGGCTTTTTCTTGGCAGGAATGGAGGTTGACTTTGAAAGTCTATCCAGAGCAGAGTTTTCTGCATCCATTTGAGTGGCTTTTATTTGCCATTCTTTGCCAAATAGGTTTTCACCTGTACAGGGAAGATTTCCTAAGCCATCTTGAACCCAGGGTTCTAGATCAGAAGCCTGGAGCCAAGCAATTCTGCGAGCAGCTATGGCAATGCCTGAAGCTCTGCTGGAACCTTCAAAGGAGTCAAAGGCTGCCCTGTTGGAAAACTTTGAAATGTCTTGGGTATGCTTAAGCCAAATGAGAAATTCCTCCCTTTTATCCTCTGGAAGAAAAGGGAGGAAAGTGTGCAGCTTTTCTGCAACTTCTTTTAGAAACATACCCATGTAAAGACTATATGAGTTGATTCTGGCAATAAGCATACTGGCTTGGAAGATTTTCCTACCAAAAGCATCCAAGGTCCTGCAGAACTGCTTTCTCCGAACTGCTTTCTCCGAACTTGTCGGGGCCAGGGCAGCTGCTTTGGCCTCCGACTCTGGCACCCACATCAGGGACTCCTTGATGGTTACAGCATTAGGAGATTGTCAATGGCCCTCTGGGGCCTTGGGCATCAACTCCTCCTCCTGAGGCAGCTTAGCAAGCCGCTCCCGGACATCTCCCTCAGAGTTGTGTTGAGAGGGAATTCGATGCCGGTGCCCATGGGGTTTTTCCCGGTCCTCAGCACTGGCCCTCGATGCCAACAGGGAGGAAGGCCAGTCCTTCTGGGGGTTTGCCCCAAGGTCGAAGGACAAACTCTGGTCCATGGCACTGCAGCCCCTTGACTTGGAGTGAGCTTGGGCACCATGCAATGACTTAGCATCAGCAGAGCCCCTCGTGGGTATCGACGCCAATGTCGATGCCGGCACCAAGAGCACCGACTCATATGGCCCGAAGACAGACTCACACTGTTTCTCACAGTTCTTCAAGCTCTTCCTTGTCATCTGTAAGCACAAATTACAAGTAGAGGGCTCATGGTCACACCCAAGGCACTGAATGCACCAATTATGGCGGTCCATCACTGAGATGGTGCAGGCACATCGGGTGCATTTTTTAAACTTGCTAGCCAGCTTAGATATTTTGGGAAAGACAGCCACACAAACTGGCAAGGGGTATGAAGAAAAGCAAAATACTGTAGTCCTTACTCAGTGTGCATTTTGGTAACAATGTCTGTACCAGGGAAATATGTGATGATCACAAATTCTTCTGAATGTATGCAGTAGTGTGACAGGAAGTAAATATGGAAGCCTTGTCAAATATATTACAACAAAACATTTTGGGGGCTGTGAATGATAATTAAAACTATGGGTTTTAATCTTTAAAACTATACCCTTGGAGGTTTCTATGAAGATCCATTAATATTGCTGAGAATTTTCAGAACCTGACTTTTATGAATTGCTGGTACCTCTCTGTTTGCTGGGATCAAGTCACTGATTGGAATCGGCCTGTCCATATGTAATGAGACATGTTAATTCATATTGCGTTCCAGCAGCTTCCACATTTGCATAACAGTACCAAGAGCAATGCAGATTTCACCTGCTTTTCATGTACTTTAGAACTAGAGATGGCACAGGCAAGAAAAATATTCATTTTTTTCATGAATGTTTCCCAATTTTCAGGTGTTTTTCGGATAGTATCACGCATTCATTTTAAAAGAACATTTTTAGTGCATTGTAAATTAAATGAATGTACACTAGCCAAACAATTAAGGTACCCTAAGTTCATGAGTGTACGTTAAATCAATTTAGGATGCACTAAATTTAAGACACGTGAACACACCAAATGCACACCAATAAATGCAGCTCCTAATTAGAACTAATGGGAAGAGCACTATAACTTTGGGAACATTTCTATAGTGGCACCCAGGGCAAGACAGTTTTCAAAATGTCTGGTAGACCAAAGTAGTAAGGAAAAAAATGCAGGATAAAAAATGACCTCATGTAAATTAAATAAAGAACAGCAGGAAGAAATATCAAAAAACACTGTTGCGGAAGCAGAATATCAAATAGACCGAGTAAAGATAAAATATTGACTTCAGCTTCTTATTGACGACCTGTCCAAACTTACTCAAGACTTCGTTTTGAGTTAACAAGTCATCAATATCTTGTGAATAAATAATGTATCTTCTCTCAGGCATACTACATTTTTCTGAGTCTTTCTAAAGTACAAATCTAGTGACCATCTTAGTTCTGAAGAAAACTGGATTATTTTTGGGTTGTGATAATTCTTATATTGGTCTAAGAAAAAGTCTCCAAAGATTTGGCGTATATTTATTTATTTTTTTATTTATTTAGTATACATTTGTATATCGCTACTTCCAGCGATCAGCAGCGGTTTGATTACAGATTGGAAATTGTCAAATCATGACAGGAAATTTTTGAGGTATAAACACATTGATTAGACAGGAAAGCACAGCACACAGAGAACTATTTTACAGGGAACATGGGCTATGGAGGGTTAAGTGGCTTGCCCAAGACCACAAGGAGCACCTGTGGGACTAGAAACCCCAGTCCTTCCGGCCCAAGGTTGCTGTCCTCTAGTATATGAGCACACACACACACACACACACACACCTCAGGTCTACTGAACCTGAATTTAACTCACCTTTAACTATTGGAAAGGCATGAGCTAAATACTAATATTTAAAAGTATGTTATCCAATTATGCATTTTCACAGGATTGTTGTGGGATGGGTGATGTTAGGATGATCAAGACTGGAAAATATAGAACCCATCTTCTGATCAGAGCCCATATTTATTATAAAGGCACATAAATTATATTGATACTGTAGCTCATGAAAACGTGTTTGCACCTGTGGCATCTCTGCAAAATGGAAAGGGGCAATCATTTTTTCTTTTGTTCAGGGGAGGGGGTCAGACTTGCAGTGACTTTTAAATTTTGGGGGAAAGCGGATCAGGACTTAGTCATTTATTTCTATTAGCTCTTGGGAGGGAGGGAAGAGGCTTGCTGGTCTGGGATGGGAGTTTCTTTATAGGACTTAGTTTTCTAATACTAAGGGTGAAATTTTATAAGGAATCAATTCCCGAAAGTCATGTATTTTCAAAAACGTACAGGTTAGACTGGGCCTTTACACAAGTACTTTAGCCACTTGCTATTCTCTAATACTGTACATGTGTCAGGCCAATGGTGCGTATTTCCACTGTAGGTGTGCAGAAGGGCAGTGCTTGAGTGGAGCATGGACAGAGTGCAAATTTACGTAAGTTATGAAATACTATAATTTATGTGCAACCTTCGGAAATCTAGGCGTCGGCATTTACACCAACCCTAGGGTTGGAATAACCAAACACCTAGATATGCCGCATATATCCCACCACTTATGTCCCTATTTTATACAACTAAGCATGTACTGTACCTGACTTTATAAGATAATGCTTAACTAAGCACAGCTTTATAAAATTACCCTCCACTTGTCAGCGTTAATCAGGTACGTTTAGGCACTCAAAATCTGAACTCCTAAATTTTTGCTAAGTTCTATTCGGCTAGATGTGAAGGCAAATTTTAGATACCATGTGGAGATTGGGCCTCAGACATCCAGGTCAGGAGGACCACAGGCGTAGTGTCATGCATGGGAACCACCATCCAGAAACCACAGTGTGCTGTGCATCACCAAACGTCTGCTTTCACTGCCCATAGTTCTCTTTCCTTCACCCTGCCTCTGATCAGCTCTTCTGTCGCCTCCACCCCCCCCCCCCCTTATGGTCCAGCACTGTGCACTCTGCGGTGCCGCGGCTTCTGCATCTTACTGAGCTGCAGCTGTGATACCAATAAGTTGACATTTTACTTACCAGATAATGCTAGACCAGTCCAGACAAGTGGGTTGTGTTCCCCTATCAGCAGATTGGTGGTGACAGTTAGCCAATGAAATGCCCAGGTTTCAATGACCTTACTCCCATGCCTCTATCATCCTGAGCTACTAGAGGGCACCTCAGTATTCATCCCAAAGCATATGGGAAAGCATGGCAAATCTCACACAACCTCAACATGGGCAACAATGACAATCAAACAGTAGAGAAACTATGTACAGGAGAGACTGAACAATAGGCTGTCAGTAGGATATGGACCTGCAGAACCAAACATGTAAATCATAGTGAACCAAGGCACCGCCACAACATAACAGATCAAATACAGTTCCAGGGGTGGGTCCTGGATTGGTCTAGCAGGGCTCAAGGAAAGAACATTATCTGGTAAGTAAAATGCCACCTTCCATATTGTCCTGCTAAACCAGTCCAAACAAGTGGGACGTGCCAAAACTATGCCTCCACTGGGCGGGAAGAAAACACAGCAGCTTGTAAACCTTGAGCCAAAGGCCGTGTCCACCCAACCATTGACATCCAAACAATAATGCTTGACAAAAAAGTGGAAAGTGATGGCCATATTGCCGTTTGACAGGTCTAAAGGGGCTACCAAGCTATTCTCCGCCCACAAGGACGCTTGCGCCCGAGTAGAATGGGCATGCAAACCCTCCAGAACCAGGCAGTTCCAGCACAGAGACAATTGTCTCCTTGATCAAGTTCCCAAAGGTAGACTGGGCTGCCACAATACCCATGTGTAGGCCAGCAAACAGCACAAAAAAGATGATCAGACGTACGTAAGGAATTCGGAACCTCCCAGTCCTAGATAAGCACCTTCCAGACAGCCACAAGGCAACATTTCTTATCTTTCCCTCTATACTGCTCTTTAGAAAAGGAATGCAAGCAAACCACCTGGTTCACCTGAAAGGGAGATATCACTTTGGGCAAAAAGGAGGCACAGGCAAAATAGAAATGGTCTCTCTGAAAAGGACAAATATAGATCGCGGCAAGACAGAGTCTGTAGCTCGGAAATCTGACTTGCTGAACAAATCACAGCAAGAAAAGTCTTCAGAGTAGCATGCTTTGGAGACTCAAAGGGTTCTGACACCAGGGCCTTCAGCACCAGAGATCTCAAGAAGGGACAAATGACTGAGGGAAGGATGCAGACACAGAACCCCTTGAAGAAAATGTAAAACATCCGGGTACAAGGCTGAAGACTTTCCAGCCATGGGACCTCTAAAACATTATTAGACTGCCACCTCGACTTTCTGGAGAGGTAAGGGACCAGACATTCCTGGAGACAACCAACAGAGCTGGCACTTAGGCAGATTTAGGAACAAGCTGTCATGTGCCGCACCCATTCTCAAAGAGGCACAAGAATAAGGTTACCTGTCCTGTCAGACTAAGGTGTTCCTTTCAGTTTCTGTCTATTTGACTTTACATTTGTACAGCGCCCTGCTGCTTATGTGAAAGCATGGTATATGAAGCCTAATAAAGAATCCCAAGCAGAAGAATCCTAAGAACCTCTCCAGGCTCTGAGCAGAGCAGTAACTACTGCAGGAGAATAGCGCTTACGTGTAAGCGAGAAGGGAGATGGGTCAGGGCAAATGGTCCCTGATGCAACCAGCTCCAAAATGGGGCAGATGAAAAAGAGGAACCTTCAAAAACTGCATTAAGTCCCTAAACCATGCTCTCCACATCCAGTCCAGCACCATCAGAACAATCCAGCCCAGATGGTACTCCATGCACAGAAGCACATGCCCAACAGCAGCCGTGGAGGAAGTACATACAGCAGGCACTGCTGTGGCCAGGACTGAATCAGGATGATGCCGTTAGACCCAGAATCCATGTGGTGAGTGAAGCAAGGGCACACTTTGCCACTGGAGCGGGACGCCATCAATTCCATCATGGAGTGACCACAACATAGAGTCAGTTGGACCATTAGATGATAGAGGGGTAAAAGGGACACTAAGAGGGGACAAGGCCATAGCAGAGAGACTGAATTCTTTGCTTCAGTCTCTACTGTGGAAGATGTAGGGATGTTACCCATTACTGAAATGGTATTTAAAGGTGATGCTGCAGAGGAATTGAAAGAAATATCAATATACTGGGAAGACGTATTACAACTATTTGATAAACTGAAGAGTAGCAAATCACATGGACTGGATGGTATACATCAAAGGGTGTTGAAAGAACTGAAATATGAGATTGCAGACCTACTATTAGTAATCTGTGAACTATCATTAAAATCATCTGTAATACCTGAAGATTGGAGGATGGCCAATGTAATGCCGATTTTTAAAAAGGGTTCCAGGGGTGATCCGGGAAACTACAGATCAGTGAGCCTGATGTCAGTACCAAGAAAAATGGTAGAAACCATCATAAAGAACAAAATTACTGAACATGCAGATAGTCATTGCTTAATGGCATGCAGCTCAACGGGAACTCATTCAACAATTCACTTCTGTATTTCTTTTCAGTATTTCTTTTTCTTTCGCAACATAAGCCTCAGAAAAACAACCTTTAGCACTATATAGTCTAGGAATGTTGTATAATTTCCTAGACATGTGCAGGTTTTAATACATCAATGGCTTATGTGTAATGAAGAACCAAATAAGTGTCACCAATCATCTCAGTGATATCAAAACTCTCAATGCAAAATGACAAAAAGGTACTTAACTTATGTACTGATGTGACACATCTTGGTCTTCTTAATTTTACATTTTTTCTGTGTTTTTACTTCTTTTTACTTCTTGCCGTTCTTTTATTCTTATAAGAAAAGCAATGTCCCAACGCCAATCTTGTAAGGCGCCCGTGCGTTTCTCCACTTAGGGTTTCTCAAGGGACTTAATCTTCATATTTTTCTGTAAAAAATGACATCCTCAATGACTGAACAATACTAATATTGAAAGAATCCACCATGCTATATAGTACAAAAAAACTTATAAAGAAACTTTTAAAATGAACAATTTTTAACCTGATGCAGACGCAGCCTATAGTCTTGAACCAACGATCTCCCTTTTCTTCCTCTGGGAAATCTAAATCTGCATCAGGTTAAAAATTGTTCATTTTAAAAGTTTCTTTATAAGTTTTTTTTGTACTATATAGCATGGTGCGTCAGGAAGTAATGACTAAGAAATTGAAAAAATTGAAGCGGGATGGGGCTGATTATGCCACGGGATACGTATACCCATGGATGAATGTGAACCGAAAGCAGAAGAAATTGAAAAAACGAGTATATTTCGATGACACTACGGATGAAGGGGACAATTCAGATTCTAGTAAATCTTCAAAAGAAAGTTTTTTAAACGAAGAAAGAGAACCTTGTCCCCAACGAAAGAAAGGGGAACAAGCCACACAGGGCCAGGGGCGAGGCAAACAGAAACCCCGGGGGAAGTAATGTCTCCAAGTACAAGTTTAGTGGTCAACCTTACAGGAGAGCCGCTGTCATCGGATATTGAGAATCTATTGGAGAAAGGCTTATCGTATGTCCCTGAGATTGAATTTGATTTTTTTAGGTTTCGCATTGATTTTGAGAACTTATTGCAAAAACCTCAGTTAAAGAATTTTTTTTCAACAACTTCATTTACCACGGAAGAGATGAATTATAGGGAATTAAGGCGAGTCCAGCTACCTTTGAAGTCAAATTGGACGCCACCTGGCCCGATACATCCGGCCATACAAGTCTTTAAAGATCTAGTCATACGTGATGTAGAACAGCTGGTTACCACTCACCCAATACGTAATGTGCGTCTTTCCCGTTCTCAACAAGTCACATTACATAGGTTACAGTCACAAACAGATTGGGTAATTCGTCGAGCGGACAAGGGAGGGGCCATAGTCTTACAAACGAGAGATTTTTATTTGAATGAGGCTCTGACTCAACTTAGTGATATCACTACACATTCAGTGTTAACGACGGATCCCAGTGCTGAGCTTCAGGCTACTATTAAAGAACTTACTCAGGAGGCATTAAATAATAAGATCATTTCAAAAAAGGAATACAGGTTTTTGAACGTGGTTGAACCGCGGCTGGCCCAATTTTACATGGTTCCTAAAATACATAAACATCCAACAAGACCCACAGGCCGTCCCATCGTGTCCACAAAAGGGACGCTGCTGGAACCATCGTCTACATATTTAGATTCATTTTTACATCCGTTATTGACAGATATCCCATCCTATCTCAGGGACACAACACATTTTCTGTCAATATTAAAAGATCTCTCTTGTTGGGCTAAGGATGATCAGGTATATTTAGTAACCTTGGATGTCCAGTCCTTGTATACGAGCATTCCACAGGAAGCAGCAAGCCATATAGTACAACAAACTCTGACAGCTCGAGGGGACTTATCTCCGACACAGTTACGATTTTTATCTGACCTTACTTCATTGGCCCTTTTCAAGAATTTTTTTGAGTTCCAAGGAGTTCTATATCACCAGATTTCGGGAGTGGCCATGGGGGCCACTTGCGCTCCGTCAGTAGCTAACCTCTATATGGGATTTTTTGAGGAAAAGTTTTTTCCTACTTCATCATATCGCACCAACATTAAGGCATGGTACCGATACGTCGATGATGTTTTTATGTTATGGCAAGGCACTGAATCTTCACTAGGGCTTTTTTTCCGATGGCTAAACTCTCAAGACATTAACATCAAATTTACAAGTGAGCTTCAGAAACATCACATCACTTATTTGGATTTACAAATCACAAGGGAAGAGAATGGATGGGGAACTTCTATATACCGTAAATCGATAGATAGAAATACTTTTCTCCACCACGATAGCGCTCATCTCCTCATCTGAAGAATAGCCTGCCTTTATCTCAATTTTTGAGATATCGTCGAAATTGTTCCGATGTACGGAAGTACAAGCAGTAGTCAATGCAGCTGAAAGCAAATTTCATTGACAGAGGCTACTCTAGTCACATCATCGGACAAGCTTACCAACGAGCATTATACAATAATCGTGATTTGCTGTTATTACCGAAAAAGCCTGCGGGAACTTCCAATGAGGATCATAATATCAATTTTGTCACACATTATTCTCCGGCAAGTTCTCGAGTACAGAAGATTCTCAAAAAATACAGTCCAATATTACACACCGTACCTGGCATGCAAGAGAAGTAAAAACGTTGTGTGTGGAGACGTAGCCGCAATCTAAAGGAATATTTGAGTCCCACCAAATTGCGACCAGAAAACCTGCAAACCAGGGAGATTTCATAACAGGTCATAAAAAGTGTGGACAGTGTGGAATATGTGCCATTACCATTGAACGATGTAATTTTTTTTACAAAGGTATCACATATAAATTAAAGCAAGCTACCACCTGCGAATCTACTCACGTAGTTTATGCGGTCGAGTGCCCGTGTGGCTCACTGTATATAGGAAAGATGGTACGCCCTTTTAAAATTCAGATGAAGGAACATGAAAGCCGACTCCGCTGTAATCGGAGAGAAGCTCCATTAGTAGAACATTGTTCCGCTGAACACCATGCGTTTACCCAGCTCCGTTGTTGGATTATTGAACAAGTGCTAGAGAATGGAATGGGGAAATCACATGACAAACAGTTGCTCTACCGAGAGCAATGGTGGATTTACACTTTGGACACAGTCCAACCAGGGGGGCTCAATTTCAACATCGATTGGTCCGCCTGCCTTTAATGTTTGATTATTCAGCACCTGATTCTTTGTCGGCATTTAAAAATGGCAGTTTCACCCTCAGGGCGCATGAGCGGCGTTCTTAGATTTCCCAGAGAAAGAAAAGGGAGATCGTTGGTTCAAGATTATAGGCTGCGTCTGCATCAGGTTAAAAATTGTTCATTTTAAAAGTTTCTTTATAAGTTTTTTTGTACTATATAGCATGGTGGATTCTTTCGATGTTAGTATTGTTCAGTCATTGAGGATGTCATTTTTTACAGAAAAATATGAAGATAAAGTCCCTTGAGAAACCCTAAGTGGAGAAACGCACGGGCGCCTTACAAGATTGGCATTGGGACATTGCTTTTCTTATAAGAATAAAAGAACGGCAAGAAGTAAAAACACGTAAAAACACAGAAAAAATGTAAAATTAAGAAGACCAAGATGTGTCACATCAGTACATAAGTTAAGTACCTTTTTGTCATTTTGCATTGAGAGTTTCGATATCACTGAGATGATTGGTGACACTTATTTGGTTCTTCATTACACATAAGCCATTGATGTATTAAAATCTGCACATGTCTAGGAAATTATACATCATTCCTATACTATATAGTACTAAAGGTTGTTTTTCTGAGGCTTATGTTGCGACAGAAAAAGAAATACTGAAAAGAAATACAGAAGTAAATTGTTGAATGAGTTCCCGTTGAGCTGCATAGCAATAATCATTCACGAAGCACGGCCAGTTATTAATTTATTGCTTAATGGGAGACAGCCGAAATGGCTTTACCCAAAGAAGGTCTTGTCTTACTAATCTGTTTTTGGAGGTGTGAACAAACAGTTAGAGAAAGGTAAGTCAGTTGATATAGTGTATCTGGACTTTCAGAAAGCCTTTGACAAGTTCCCTCATGAAAAAAACTTTGGCAAAATTAATAAGTCATGGGATAGGAGGCAGTGTACTGTTGTGGATCAGGAACTGGTTAAAAGACAGAAACCAGAGGGTAGGGCTAAATGGCCAATTTTCCCAATGGAGAAAGGTGAATAGTGGAGTACCCCAGGGATCTGTGCTTGGTCCTCTGCTTTTTAACATAGTCATAAATGACCTGGAAATGGGACTAACGAGTGAGGTTATCTAATTTGCAGATAATGCAAAACTATTCCAAGTTGTTAAAACCCATGAGGATTGTGGAAAATTGCAAGAGGATCTTGATAAATTGGAAGAATGGGCATCCAAATGGCAGATGAAATGTAATGTGGACAACTGCAAAGTTATGCACCTAGGAAAGAAAAACCCAAACTATGGTTACACGATGCAAGGTTCCACATTAAGAACCACCACCCAGGAAAAACATTTAGGCGTCATTGGGGATAACATGTTAAAACCTCCGCCCAGTTTGAAGCAGTGGTCAAGAGAGCAAATGGAATGTTAGGTATCATAAGGAAAGGAATGGAAAATAAAACAAAGGATATTATAATGCCTCTATATCGTTCCATGGTGAGACCGCACCTTGAATATTGTGTGCAATTCTGGTCGCCGTATCTTAAAAAGGATATAGCATTATTAGAAAAGGTTCAGAGAAGAGCCACCAAAATGGTAAAGGGGATGGAAGGATACCCCTATGAAGAAAGGCTAAAAATGTTAGGGCTCTTCAACCTGGAAAAGAGACGCAGCTCTCCCGGACGGGGATAGAGCGGGCCGGAGCACCATCACCATCACCCATCATTCTGAGCTACGATCCTCTCTTACGCAACTACGTAAACTTGAGCGCCGATGGCGCCGATCGCTCTCTATCAAAGATCAGACCGCCTACCAATCTCACCTCTCAATTCATCGTGAAGCAATCACATCCAAAATGAAACTATCACACCGACACCCTAAAGAGATCATTGAATAAACCACGTGACCTCTTCAACTTGGTCAAATCCCTCTCGAAGGAACCATCTCCCGATCCTCACAGTGTGATCCACCCACAAGAATACGCTGACTACCTGCAATCCAAGATCATTCAAACCGAAAAGGAGTCAACAATACAGTTTCAGGAACCAATGGGCCTAACCCCACTTGACAAGTTTTCTACACCTTCCACTAAATGCATAGAAGATACCATAGCATCCCTCAACACCTCCACAGCACAGACTGACCCATGTCCAGCCTTCTGGATCAAGGAATTACGTGATGTGTTTAGCCCTTTCATCGCAAACCTAATGAACCTCTCCTTCACAACAGGATACTTCCCCACAACACTCAAGCAGACATCCATTAGGCCACTATTAAAAAACCCCAAGCTTGACCCGCAAAAGGTCGATTCTTATAGGCCAATAGCCAGCATTCCCCTCCTAGCCAAGATAACCGAAAAGGAAGTACAACGGCAAATTCAAAATCACATAGACTCCGCGGCTCCCCTAGATCACTGCCAACATGGTTTTAGAGAATATCATGGAGTCGAGACCCTTCTTACTAGCCTATTCAACGTTATTATCACAGGCATAGACAACATCCACCAAGGTTTTGTGCTCATCTTTTTAGACATCGCTGCTGCGTTTGATTCGGTGAGTCACGAAATTCTCCTTGGAAGGCTGAAAGAGAAGGGCATCTGCAACACTGCGCTAGGATGGTGTGAATCCTATCTGGAAGAAAGATGGCAATACGTGAAGTCTGGATCAGAGGAATCAAAACACTTCCATCAAAAACAAGGTGTACCTAAACTCCTCGTTGTCCTCCCTTCTATTCAATATTTACATGCAGCCCATCTGCAACATCATAAGATCATTTAACGTGAGCTGTTTGATATATGCAGATGACATTCTTTTATACATGCCGTTCTCCACAGCCCAAATGGACCTAGCTCCACTAATAGACTGCTTCAATGCTGTCTCAGCGTGGCTTCAATCACAGAATCTACGCATTCAAGATAAAAAGACGGAGGTTCTTTTCATCTCCAGAGACCCCAACTTTACTCCTCCATCCCATGTCAGTGTCAAGGAAGCTGACCTACTAACCAAAGAAACAATAAGGTACCTTGGAGTTACGTTGGACCAACGTCTAGATATGAAACACCACATAAGCAACATTGTCAAAGCTGTATATTTTAAAATCCGCACACTCAGATATCTGCGCTCCCTGCTGGACCAAGATGACTTCCGGACCATATACCAAGCGCTAATTCTGCCTCACTTCGACTTTGCAAACGCCATCTTTCAAGGGCTCCCTCAATCCACATTGGCCCCATTACAGCTAGCCATGAATGCTGCAGCAAGGGTCCTACATGGAGCCGCCAGAAGTGACCACGTGACTCCCATTCTCAAACAACTTCACTGGTTACCTATCCATGGGAGGATCATTTTTAAAACCCTACTCCTTGCTTTCAAGGCGATCAAGGGTATTTCCTCCCCCTCACTCACAGACCTTGTTCACATAGTGCCCCCCAACAGAGCCAGAAGAGCAATAGCCATAAACCTACTAGTAACACCTAAGGCATCGTCGAAGTGCAACATATCAACCACAAACAGGGCGTTCAGTTTCTATGTACCTAAATGCTGGAATGCCCTACCCCCTGACATTAGGGCTATCACCGACCTAGCGCAGTTCAGGAAGGCACTCAAATTCCATCTTTTCCTCCAATGCTACCCAACCACCAATGCCACCTAGACATCCCCTCTGAAGAATTGCCACAGTTAGGAAATAACCCTTACTCCTATTATGATATCGTTACTTATTGCCATATAATTATTTCATGTATACATATAGTTGTATATAGTTGACCCCTGTTATCCATGTTTGTACCCCTGTTCGATGTAAAACCTAACAGCTTGTTGTTATGGTCGTTGTGTTATAATGTAAACCGCGCTGATGCCGAATAGTGCGGTATATAAAAAATTGTAATAAATAATAATAAAAAATTGTAATAAATAATAAATAAAATGATAGAGATCTGTAAATTAATGAACGGAGTGGAACGGGTAAACGTTTGATTGTTTATGCCATCAAAATATAGAAAGACTAGGGGACATGCAATGAAGCTACAGGGTAACCTATTTAAGACTAATAAGAGAAAATATTTTTTCACTCAACGTGTAATCAAACTCTGGAATTTTCTACTGGAAGACATAGTAAAAGCTGTTAGAGTAGCTGGGTTTAAAAAAAGGTTTGGACAAGTTCCTGGAGGAAAGGTCTATAAACCATTATTAAAGGGGACCCAGAATATCACTGCTTGACCCAATACAAGAATTGTGGAATCTGTGTCTTTTGGGGAAACCTCTAGGTACTTGTGACCTAGATTGGATACCGTTGGAAACAGGATACTGCGCTTGATGGACCTTGGTCCATCTGAAATGCCTTCTGACCCAACTCCCACTCTCTGAGATCAAAAGAGTGACAATGGACGATTGCAGCCACACTGGCCACCTGGCAATGTGCCAGGCCAACAGCTAGGAGACTCATTTCTGCCCAAGTGAACCAGAGACCATCCCTAGGGCCACGTCTGCACACCTCATGCCACCTTGGAAATTGACATACGTACAGTATGCTACTGCCATGGCATTGCCTGAGAACACTTGCACCACTCTACCCTTGATGAAGGGCAGGAAACACAAGAGGAATAGCAAGAGGAATTGCTCTGAAATGGTTCATGGACCATACCATTTGCCTGTAGTTCCAATAGCCCTGGGCTATGCAGTCTTGACAAGAGCTTTCCAGCCCATAAGAATGACTTCCATTGCCAGCAGAATCCACCACTGCATCCAGTGGCATGCGCCTCTTCAGATAATGTGAGCATAGCTGCCATCTCAAGCTGGCTGTCACTCCCAGCTGGAGCGGAAGACTGTGCTCAAAGTCTGGTAAGGAAGAGCTACCAGAATGGTCTCATATGAGCACGCCCATGGCACCATCTTGATTGCTGCTACCATCAAGCCGAAATCTGGATATAATCTCAAAGCCTGGGAGCCTGTTGAGAACAAAACACTTCAAGTCATTCCAACAATCTCTGCACTCTCTCCTCTGACAGGAAGACTCTGCTCATTCAAGCATCGAACTGTGCTTCCAGGAATTCCAGGGACTTTGAGGAAGAACCTGCAGGATTGTGAGGATTGTGTGCAAAATGCAGACATCTATGCTTATCCTCCCAGATCAGGATATGAAAACAAGCTACGGCCAAAACCAGAGATGCAGGGAACTCCTTTCGGAGCATTGCCAAAATCACAGATTTCAGAGTTTCCAATTGGAAGTGCAGCACGTGCAAAAGAGCAATAACTGTCTTGAGGCCATTTGTTGGAAGGAGCCACACTTCTTTGGCATCCATCTGCCCTTGCCCCGCTTGGCTTGGGGCACCACCTTTAGACAAAGTAACTTAACCAACGTGACCCATGCAGTGGATATCATGTTGCCAAACCACATGGAGAGATGACAAATGCCTCTGGGACCGGCTGCTTGTAGTCTAGGACATAGCCACTTTGATTGGTGTCTGACATGCATCTATCATTGGTGACATTCAGGATTGGACTCAAATCCTTCACAGCAATGAACAAAAGGAATCCCCTCTAGAGGAGACTGAGCCTCTGGACCTATGAGCCCCATCAAAAAAACTAATTATGGGCCCAAAATCCAGAAGCAGAGAAGGGCTGTCCAGGATTAGACACCAGGATCCCGAGACCCCAGAAAGTCAGGCCAGCACACCTGCAATGGATAGACATAGGCCAAAGAGGGAAAAGACCCTGCTTGCTTCCCAGGCCCTGTTGGTATATCCTCTGAGGGGTGATAAGACCTGGCCTTGACCAAGGCCAAATCCTTTACCAACATCTCCAATCAGCCCCACAAGGGAGACTTCTCTTTAGGCCAGTTGAGTTAGCTGGGCCTTGGAGGATATATCTGCTGCTCAGTGGCGAAGACAAAACCAATGCCACGTCCCTGCTGACAGGAGAATATCGTTATCCACCAAGTGGGCTAGAACAGACATGGCAACAGAAAGAAGGAAGTAATCAATTTCAAAGAAGCGGTAGCATCATTCAGTTGGAGAGACTGAATCCACAGGAGCAGGGCTTGAGGCATCAGGTCTGCATATACATCAACAGGAGGATAGCAGCTGCTGCTGCAAACTGGCTCTTCAGCAGAAAGAGTTGATCTTTCTATCCATAGGACCCTTCCAGGCCAATCTGGCTTCCATAGGAATGGAGGCCCACATCATGACCTCCACCTGGGTGAACTGCACCATGCAACACACTCCTCCCAGGGAGAGCCCACATCCCTTTACAAGCCTTTATTCCCAAAGGTGGGAAATCAGTAAGGACCCAATCTGACCAGAACATGTTCTGGATTATTACCAGAAATAGGAAGACTGCCGTGAATATCTGCACCACGTGTAGAAGTGGGGAACCTGTGGCCCCTGCTCCATCATTGGAGCATCAGCCACATACGAGGTGGGCGAAACTTGAGCAATACCACCAGTTCTCCCTTCCGGGACAGGCGGAAAAGGCCAGCCTCCACATGAACCTCTGATGGAGAAAACAATTTATTTTTTTGCATCCTCAACTAAGACATCAGAACCAGCTCTCAATCCAAGTCTCAGACAGACCCCAGCCAACCCACATCTTCAGAAGGCAACCTCTGTCTGGGTCGCTTAGAAGACACTCAAGCCAGGCATCTACACTCTGTCCATTCCCCACATGACTGAGCTCAAGGGAATCCAAAAGTTGCAGGGTCTGAGTTTCTACATCACAGACCAGGCTAGACAAAGGAAGAAAAGAATTCCAGGGAGGACAACCCAGATTCTGGGAGCTTGACTCCCTGAGAATGATCCCCAACACGGAGGACACAGCTGGAGCCAAGAAGGGGAGTGGCCATAAACGTGGACACCGGAACTCAAAGCCAGGCTATTATTCTTACCCACAGCATCAGTCGCCCCCTAGCTTGAGGTGGAAAATGCTGGGCGAACCGAATCTCTTCATTGGAAGAAGGGAGACGAGTCCACCAGTGAAAAGTCAATGGCTGCCATGCAAAATGAATCCAATGAGGAGGCTCTTTGCTTGCCACAGGTCATACAATGCTTCCTGAAAGACGAAAGAGTTACGGCAAAACAAACATTTGTATGCGCTAAAACCATGTAGGCAAAAAGGCGCACCCTAACAGAGCATGTACATGAGTGCGTGTTATGGGCACTTGGGCAGAAACACATGTTGAAGCTGCTCAGGCACAATGTGCACTGGGATGCTTGGGTGCAAGGTACACAAAGGGAGAAAAACATTAACATTAAGGAATATATAGTTTATCCACAGCATTAAGCCCACCCCATTAACTGATAAGCTAGAATAGATAGAAAAATTCCAGAACGGCAATTCCCTTAACATTATATTGTGGCCTCTTCCCTCTGCCTAGACAGTTGCCTATAGGGGGGAGTATGCCTTTTAATGTCCCTTTATATGGGTTCCCAGAGCCAGGGCTTCTGGGAGTTGTAGTTGCTGAACAATGAGTTGTAGTTGTGAACAAATGAATGATTGAGCCGAGGGTTTTTTTGAAAGCAACACAGAAATTTATTTTCTTCCTTTGTTCAAAGGAACCTCCGTAGAAGCTCAGCACAATGTATAAGGTGGGATACTTCTCCCCTCAAAAGAAAGATAACTTCTATACAAAAACTCTTCACAGTGTCACTAATTACACTTGCTTTCTTCAGCAATGCAATTCTTTCTTCATCAGACAAATATCACTTAACAGTCCTTTGCAGCCTTTGGGTACAAACAGTGGCTTTCTAACTGCACCACATGTACATTAAAGCTTCCTCTTTACTTTGGTTATCATAGGTTAGATAGTTGCTAAAGACACATTCAAAACCAGCCTTTGAATGTCTCATGCACTTCTTAAAATGGCAGCAACTTCATTTTCAAACATTCTTAGCCTTCTTAACTGCAGACATTCAGGTACAATAACTCTTGGGTTTTCTTCAGGCTTAAAACCTATAGCCTTTCATTCTACCCTCATAGATAGAGAACAATCCATCTCACATTCTGAGAAATCATTTTCAGTATCATAATTATCTACTTGCATGCATTCAGAGTCAGGCTCTGCAGTCTCCTGACTGGCTGTCTTACTACATCAAAGGCTAACATCTTGTAATGAAGACGTGCAGTTTATTTACAAACAAAGCAAGGATACTTATTCAGAAAGGCAAGTAATTCTCTTAGTTACACATGAGTAATTAGAAAAGATAACTAGAATGCAATTAGAATAATAACTAATGCAGTTAATTACAGAAGAATAATACTTCACTGAAAGAGTTATGAGATAGTGCAGCTATTTACAAAGAATACTTCACCAAACTTGTCATAAAGTCCTTTACACATCAGCTGGGAGCGCTCAGCGAGAAACTGGGGACAGTCTGGGATTCTTCATGCCTGGCCAAGCAGATCTACGCTCTGTCTGTTCTGGATTTTCTCTGTACTTATATAGGCACAAATATGTTGCAGCTAGCCCTCACACATGAGTTTCTCACAGACACTCTCTACCCCATCCACCTTTGCTTGACCAGTCCTTCTCCAAACTTTGGTTTCCGGGCAGGCTTCTTTTGTCCTCTCTAATGGGTCTCCATATGTTTGCTATGAGAAGGACTCCTAGGTGAAGTGTTCTTTTGTCCTCTCTAATGGGTCTCCATTTGTTTGCCAGGAGAAGGACTCCTCCCTAATCTCCCAGCATCTTCCTGTCAAGGGAGACACCCCCCATGGTTTTAGAAGCAGCTCAAAGTTTCTACATTATAATTGATGAATTCTTATCCTGTCTACATTGGCTAGGCAAATGTTTCTATATTGGCCAAGAGAATTGTTCTAAGGCCAAGAGAAGAATTCTGTCTCCCTCTCTGGCCTTCCAGCACTCCCTAGGCTAGATGTGTAAAGATCTCTCACTAGACTGTAAATACAGCTTTGGTCTTTGGGCTAGCAAGCTGGCTCAGCATGATTTCTCACCGAAAGAATGGCTCAAAGCAGAATGGCTCAAGAGTTCAATTTCCTTGCTGATCCAAATAAATCTTTAATTAGTAATACACTGGCAACAGCTTGGGACAGTGTGGGCTTGATTTCTTCCAATAACTTAACAACCCTTTCCCAACGAGACCTCCCTCTTGACTCAGGGGTGTTAGCAGGGCACTGGAGATCCTACTCTTTGACCCAGCTCTTCCTGGAAAGTCCCCGTACCTGGGTTATAGACATCAGTCTCCTGTTTCCTGGGCCAGCTGTAGTCTCTCTACAGCACTGGCTTTGTTCAGGACTATGGTGCTGGTTATGAGGGGAATCCTTCCTTAGGCTGTCCCTGGAGCACCTCTCTCTCCCGGTCTCTCTGAAAGAATCCCTTCTTTCTGTATCTCTCGGGATCTCCTCAGCTTCTGTTTCTCTGCTGGTCTCCCTGCTGTGCTCTCTGAAAGAATCCTTGCTGTTCTCCCAGCTGTGCTTGCTTCTGGTCTCTCTACCGTTCCCGTTCCTGTTCCTCTTACTTCCTGTTCTCTGGGGCTTAAATGAGTGGGGCTGCCCTACAACTTTCCACTCCTCCCCCAGCTGTCTCTCGTTACCTCCCTTAGTTGCTATGGAGCTTGGGCGTGGCCTGCAGACATCAGCTTTGGGCATGTTTTTTTTCTCTCTAGCTGAAGTTTTAAAGTCACGGCTCCCTGCACTTCCCTTCTGCTTGGAGGTAAATGTTTGTGTTTTCTCTATTTCCAAGGGCTCTGGAGCAGTGTCGTCACCACAATATCTAGTTTCAAAACTCCTCTGCTTTTATTGTCTCTTGATTACAAATCTATACACAGAAACAGAGTTCAGGTGTTATTACTGGTGAAAGATTCCATTAAATAAGAGCCTTCATAACACATTTCAAGGGATAAACTAATCATAGAAACATAGAAAATGACGACAGAAAAAGACCACATGGCCTATCTAGTCTGTCCTTCCATATCAACGACTACAACAGCCCCCTTTTTTCCTTTAGAGATCCTCTGTGGTTGTCCCATGCTTTTTTGAATTTAGATACTGTCCTCATTTCTACCACCTCCACTGGGAGACTATTCCATGGATCTACCAGTCTTTCCGTAAAGAAATATTTCTGCATATCACTCATGAATCTATCCCCTTTCACCCTCATCCCAAGTCCCCTCATAGCAGAACTTGCTTTCAATCGAAAGTGGCTCTCCCCCTGTGCATTTATGCCACGGAGGTATTTAAATGTCTCAATCATATCACCTCTATCCCGCCTTTCCTCTAAGGTGTACATATTAAGATCCTTAAGTCTGTCCTCACATGCTTTATAATGAAGACCACTAACCATTTTAGTAGCCACCCTCTGTACTGACTCCATCCTGTTTATATCCTTTGGAAGGTGTGGTCTCCAGAATTGCACACAGCAATAGAGCCTCTGTATAAGTCCAAATGAGGTCGCACTAACGACTTAAACAGACGCTCTATCACCTCCTTTTTTCTGCTAGTCATTCCTCTCCATATGCACCCAAGCATCGTTCTAGCATTTACTGTTGCCTTTTCTACCTGTTTAGCTACTTTAAGATCATCAGACACAACCACACCGAGGTCCCGCTCTTCTTTAGTGGACAAAAGTACTTCACCACCTATACTATATTGCTCCCTTGGATTGCTGCAGCCCAAATGCATGACCTTACATTTTTTAACATTAAATCCCAGCTGCCAAATTCTAGACCATTCTTCAAAACCTGATCACGTTATTCAAATTGTTAATATGCTATTAATAGTGTTACTTTAAAAACCTCTAAACTTTAAAATCCATTTGTAACTGTATGACCACAAGTTAAAAGGGTGTTGTCCAGCTAAAAGAAAGAGATAAGCCTGAAGGGGCGGGGCCACCAGCCTTACAAACTAGCCAATAGGAACATAGAATAAAAAGCTGTTGGCCCAAGAGATAGGAATCTTGTGGTTTACAAAACATTTCTGAAACAGCCTTAAGAAATTAGCATGCTGAAAACACCTGTCCTGGGCCCCTTCAGGTCCATTTTCTTGACATTTGTACTTCTGCCTGTTTTTCTTATAAAAGTTGTGCCCGATCAATACTTTGCAGAGACTTGTATCTCATGCTGGAACCTCTGCACGTCTGACAACTCTCTCAATTGTGCAATTTACTTCAGTGCTGCTACTCCTTGCTTTGAGAGAGCAGCCCTGCTATAGTATAGAAATAAACTTTGTATTTGCTCTTAGATATATTTCAGTATCACTGTTTCTACTGCTCGAGACATGGACCTGTGAAGGACTGGGCAGCTCTTCACGTGACAAGAAGAACTAGAGGGGACATGTACAGAAGTCAGCAACTCCAAAATATGGTGAAAGCATCAAAGGTCCATCAACATCTACTGGGTCGAATGAAACAGAATAGAAGACATGTCGCATTTTCTGCATTAGTTAAGAGATCCACACCTGGAGTGCCCCACATTTTGTTTTGTTTTTTTAATTTTTTATTTATGTACTTTTTACAATAAAATTACAAGAACAATTTCTTGCAATAGAAAAAGGCCACATGGTTCAAATAGAAAAGTAACAAGGATAATATAATAAGTAGTAATAAATAAACTACCACCTACAAGCCCTCAACAGATGACCAAGAGAAAGGAAGATCTCAAATCAAAGGAAAATCCTAATGGATACAATAACTAAGGAAATATTGACAAAGAATGACAAGTGTATTAATTTCTACCAAAACAACCCTGACTAGGTTTCAGAGCTTATATCAGGGCCCTCTTTGGAAATAGCATCTACGTTGAATGCTGTTCAGTCTATAAAGGCAGACCAGTGTTGTGGGTCAAAAAAGAGATAGTTAAACCCAGCCAACTTAACTAAACATTTACAAGGAAAATGTAGAAATAAAAGCCCACCGAAATGAAGCACACCAGATTTTAACAACAGAACTTCTTTCCTTCTTTTCTGAGTTGCCCTAGACACATTCGGGAACATCCTGATCCAGTAGTCAATAAACATTAATTGGAGACCTAAAAGACATTTTTAGGAGCCAGCCTCATTCTGAGTCCAAGGCCAAAGTGACCAACAACATGGCGGTCACCCTGGATTCTGACCCTGTTCTCTCCAGAAATGCTGTAAAATCCAAGCTATCACAAGATAGAACTGAACTGTTCTTGGCCTTCCATAGTCTTCATCTTTGCTGTAGGCCAATAGAAGTCTTTGTTATTGAAGGCACAGATTCAGAGGGTATTTTCACAGCCAAAACCGGAAATTTCTTAAATAGTTCCAAAGCTGAAATAGCAGGAACCTTGGGAAAGTTAAGAATTCTCAGATTACTGTTCCTGTTTGCATTTTCAAGGTATTCAAGCTTTCTATGGATAGCTGTTGTTGTTAAGTGCCGTCGAATCGGAGTCGACTCATGGCGACCCTCTGGATAGCTATCCTAAATTGTGTTCGGTCTTCAGTCTTGTTGACAGACTAGTACCCATAGCTGCTGTTATTGTATCGATCCATCTCATTGCTGGCCTTCCTCTTTTGCGTTGATCTTCTATCTTGCCAAGCATAATGTCTTTTTCTAATGATCTCTCTCTTCGCATGATGTGTCCAAAGTATGAAAGTCAAAGTCTTGTCATCTGAGCTTCGAAAGAAAGCTTAGGTTTGATCTCCTCTAGTACCGACTGGTTTGTTCTTCGGGCAGTCCATGGTATACACAGTATTCACCACCAGCACCATAATTCAAAGGCATCAATTTTCTTCCTATCTGTCTTTTTCACTGTCCAGCTTTCACATCCATATGATGTTATTGAAAATACCATGGCTTGAACAAGTCGAATCTTTGTATGGAGAGAGACATCTCTGCTCTTGAGAATCTTATCTAGGTCTTTCATAGACATTCTGCCAAGAGCAATGCGTCATCTAATTTCTTGACTGCTTGTTGCTTCTTTATTGATAGTTGATCCAAGTAGATTAAAGTTGTTCACAATTTCAATTTCTTCTCCTTCAACGATGAACCTGTTGATTATGCCAGTTGTCATGATCTTTGTCTGCTTTACATTAAGGTGCAGGCCCATTTTGAGACTATGTTCTTTGATTGTGAGAAGCAAATGTTTCAGATCATCTTCACTTTCAGCCAGTAATGTAGTATCATCAGCATAGTGAAGGTTTTTGATGAGTCTTCCACCAATCTTCATACCTCTGTTGTCTTCATACAATCCTGTTTCTCTGATGATTTGTTCTGCATATAAATTAAGCAGGTAGGGGGAACGTATGCAGCCTTGTCTTACACCTTTGCTTATTTTAAACCATTCTGTTTCTCCTTGTTCCATTCGAACTGTTGCTTCTTGATCAATGTACAGATTGCGCAAGAGAACGATCAGGTGTTCTGGTATACCCATGCTTCTTAATGTGGCCCAGAGTTTCTCATGGTTTACACAGTCAAAAGCCTTAGCTATAGAATGTTTTATAAATACTGAAGCATTTTCCTCGAACTGATTCATTCTTACTTCAGAAGACATTCTACACTTCACAACATCCAATACGTTTGTATATGCTTCTATTTTCTGGCCAGTCTGAGTCAACAACATGGAAATAGACTGAAGATGGAGAAAAGAGATTGTGGGATGGCTTATTAGGGCTTAAACAAAGTTTCCAAAGTAAACACATTAGGTCTCATCAAAACCTGATGAGCACTGGAACTAGGACTTCCTCTGGAGTGGTCCACTGGCTTCAGAACAGTAGGGCGCAAAGACTCTTCCTCCATTGGGTGCTGCTGAATGAGCCACTCCATTGAGGCCATGATTTCACCACACACACTGGCAACCAACCCTACCATCCGATCTTCTCTTCTGGCGCAGGGCAGCTGAGATAGCAGGGGTGCAGGGCCGCAGGCATTCTCCTACGGTGTCTCCTCCACTCTAGCCCCTAAGATGGTATTCAATCCAGTTTTCTAAACTTCAAAAATGAAATTGCAGACTTTACACTGGTGATCTGCAGCTCATAATTGAAATCTGTCTATACATGAAGAGTGGCGAACAGTCAATTCAGCACTGATTATCAAAAATGTTTTGGGAACAGTATGCCTCCATTGCAGTCAGTTTTGGAGGGGTGGGTGGAGGAACAGGACAATTACCTAGGATGCTGGAATCACAAAGATCCTCCTTGGTGAAGTTGATGTCATAGTAACAGAGGTCCGGGGCACTAAGTAGGCCCTGAGTTAGTTTCTTCCCTAGACGCAAGGGTGCCTAATACTGTCTCTAGCTCACAATCCCAAGGAGAAACCAGAGTTGCACTTTATTTCTCCCGAGAGCTGATCTAAGGATCTATGTTCAATATGTTCCTAAAATGATTCTATAAAAATTTCTCATAAGATACTATCCAACAGTGGAAGAATGCAAAACAGCTTCTTATAACTGTGTGGATATTTACAAAACCTAATGCTTCTCACACAGCTCTGACTATAGAATGACTTCCATTAGATTGGGAATCAGTGCCATGCATCATGATAAATAGTTTCAAAGCCAACATACTCATGGTGATATGTCCCTTTTACAAGTCTGTTTCCCATGAGAGATAACACCACAGAGCAGGAGAGATAAAAATGGATTTTATTCCTTGAACAAGATCATACATGAATAAAATATAATCCTGTGCTGGATTCTTTCAGTGATGTGTATGTCAAGAATTGCTTCAGGTCCTTAATCAAAATGAAAAATAGTTCAGTTATATCACACAAAAGGTACACTAGATTCAACATTAAAAATGCAGCAGTAGTTACATTTATAAATAGATCTCTGTGCTGCTAGAAACTTCAGATCGCTAGCTGATGAAGAAAAGGCTGCCGTTCCTTAAGGATGCAAAGATATCAATATCTATCTGAAATTCGGTGAAGAATAGTGCGAAGGTTTGCCTGGCCACAAAGCTAGTAAAACATCATAAATGATGTATTTAATATGAGTCAACTTCAGGGGACTAATTTGTAATCCGCTGTCAAATGGTTAAAGATATTACATTTATATGCAATGGTTACCAATAGACAGAAAACAGGCTACAAATAATGAATATTTACGGGCTATATTTACATACATGAGATCTAAGACATGCCAGCTTTTCAGCTGACAGTGGATTAATCTATTGTTGCAAAGATTAAATCAGTCAAGGGTTTTGAGGTAGCTGGCTCAATGGTTTTCTTATTTATGTGATAGATCTTATTGAGTTGCTAATGCCCACAGTTCTTCTGACTCTTGGATAAGTCCATGTGGCCTTCCCCAGGGTTCCCCTTTGTCCCCTCTTCTTTTTAATGTATTTCTTTGACCGTTAAGTGCTTTAATTAGGAGTTATTTTTTCTGAGGATAATATTCAGATTTTTTTGTCCAGTTGTAGATTCTTTAGATGCATTTCAGATTCATGCTAACCTCTTTCCAATCAGACATAGCACTCACCAAGCAAGGATACTATATCCATCTGATTAACTCTCTTGCCTCTTACCCTCGCCATCTCTTTTCTATGCTCAACTCTTTCATCAAGGTCCATCCTTCCTCAATCCCTCCTTCAGAGCCTGCCCAGACCTTGGCTGACTACTTTCATGACAAAGTCCAGAAGATTAGCCTTGAATTCTCTGCAGGGTCACCTCCACCTCATCTTCCCCCTCTTCAATCCCAAATCCTTCCCTCACCTTTGGTCACCCTTTCTTTATGGTTAATAGTGTACTTTTATTTATGATGTAGCTACATTATTGTTAAAAGATATTCTCAGATTTAAACCTTTTGGTATATATAGGCAGGATATAAATTTATCTTTTTAAACGTATTTATACCACCTTTCTGCAATTAACATAAGAACATAAGATATGCCATACTGGGTGAGACCAAGGTCCATCAAGCCCAGTATCCTGTTTCCAACAGTGGCCAATCTAGGTCATAAGTACCTAGCATCTTTGTTAGTGATATAGCGGAAGGGCTTTCAGGTAAGGTTTGCCTCTTTGTGGATGATACCAAAATCTGCAATAGAGTAGACACCCAGGAAAGGGTAGATAACATGAGGAGGGATCTAGCTAAGCTTGGTCTAGAATTTGGCAGCTGGGATTTAATGTTAAAAAATGTAAGGTCATGCATTTGGGCTGCAGCAATCCAAGGGAGCAATATAGTATAGGGGGTGAAGTACTTTTGTCCACTAAAGAAGAGCAGGACCTAGACGTGGTTGTGTCTGATGATCTTAAAGTAGCTAAACAGGTAGAAAAGGCAACAGCAAAAGCTAGAAGGATGCTTGGGTGCATACGGAGAGGAATGGCTAGCAGAAAAAAGGAGGTGATAATGCCTCTCTATAAGTCTTTGGTGCGACCTCATTTGGAGTATAGTGTGCAATTCTGGAGACCGCACCTTCAAAAGGATGTGAACAGGATGGAGTCGGTGCAGAGGGTGGCTACTAAAATGATTAGTGGTCTTCATTATAAAGCATATGAGGACAGACTGAAGGATCTTAATATGTACACCTTAGAGGAAAGGCGGGATAGAGGTGATATGATTGAGATGTTTAAATACCTCCGTGGCATAAATGTTCAGGGAGAGAGCCTCTTTCAATTGAAAGCAAGTTCTGCTACGAGGGGACATGGAGTGAGGGTGAAGGGAGATAGATTCAGGAGTGATATGCGGCAATATTTCTTTACGGAAAGAGTAGTGGATCCGTGGAATAGTCTCCCAGTGGAGGTGGTAGAGATGAGGACAGTAACTGAATTCAAAAAAGCATGGGACAAACACAGAGGATCTCTAAAGGTAAAAAGGGGACTGTTGTAGTTATGGAAGGATAGACTAGACAGGCCATGTGGTCTTTTTCTGTCGTCATATTTCTATGTTTCTATGTTTCAGTTTCCCCAAAAGACACAGGTTCCAAACTGCTTGTATTGGGTCAAGCATTGATATCCTGGGTCCCTTCTTAATAATGGTTTATCAACCTTTCCTCCAGGAACTTGTCCAAACCTTTTTTAAACCCAGCTACACCAACAGCCTTTAATCCTCCGGTAACAAATACCAGATTTTGATTACACGTTGAGTGAAAAAAAAATTTCTTATTAGTCTTAAATAGTTTACCCTGTAGCTTTATTGCATGTCCCCTAGTCTTTCTGTATTCTGATAACGTAAACAATCGATCTATCTTTACCCGTTCCACTCCATTCATTAAGTTATAGACTTCTATCATATCTCCCCTCAGCCGTCTCTTTTCCAGGTTAAAGAGCTTAAACTAACCTTTTTAGCCTTTCTTCATAGGGGTATCCTTCCATCCCCTTTACCATTTTGGTGGCTCTTCTATGAACCTTTTCTAATAATGCTATATCCTTTTTAAGATACGGCAACCAAAATTGCACACAATATTCAAGGTGCGGTCTCACCATGGAACGATATAGAGGCATTATAATATCTTTTGTTTTATTTTCCATTCCTTTCCTTATGATACCTAGCATTCTATTTGCTCTCTTGGCCGCCGCTGCAACCTGGGCCGACGGTTGTAACATGTTATTCAGAATGACGCCTAAATCTTTTTCCTGGGTGGTGGTTCCTAATGTGTAACCATAGTTTGGGTTGTTCTTCCCTAGGTGCATAACTTTGCTCTTGTCCATAATAAATTTCATCTGCCATTTTGTTGCCCTATCTTCCAATTTATCAAGATCCTCTTGCAATTTTCCACAATCCTCATGGATTTTAACAACTTTAAATAGTTTTGTGTCATCCGCAAATTTTATAACCTCACTTGTTATTCCCTTTTCCAGGTCATTTATGAATATGTCAAAAAGCAGCGGACTCAGCACAGATCCCTGGGGTACACCACTATTCACCTTTCTCCATTGGGAAAATTGGCCATTTAGCCCTTCCCTCTGCTTTCTATCTTATAACCAGTTCCTGATCCACAATAGTACACTGCCTCCTATCCCATAACTCTTTAGTTTTGCCAAAAGTCTCTAATGAGGGACCTTGTCAAAGATTAGTAAGACAAGATCTTCCTTGTCTAAAGCCATGTTGGCTGTCTCCCATTAGCCCATGACTATCTACATGCTGAGTAATTTTGTTCTTTAAGATGGTTTCTACCATTTTTCCTGGTACTGACGTCAGGCTCACCGGTCTGTAGTTTCCCGGATCATCTTTTTAAAAATTGGCGTTACATTGGCTATCCTCCAATCTTCAGGTATTACAGATGATTTTAATGATAGTTCACAGATTACTAATAGCAGGTCTGCAACCTCATATTTCAGTTCCTTCAACACCTTTGGATGTATACCATCCGGCCCAGGTGATTTGCTACTCTTCAGTTTATCAAATAGTTGTAATACATCTTCCCGATGTATCGATATTTCCTTCAATTCTTCCGCACCTTTAAATACCACTTCAGTCATGCGTAACATCCCTACATATTCCTCAGTAAAGACTGAAGCAAAGAATTCATTCAGTCTCTCCGCTATTGCCTTGTCGCCTCTTAGTACCAATTTAACCCCTCTATCATCTAGTGGACCAACTGACTCTCTCACAGGTTTTTTGCTACGAAAGTACTTGAGAAAGTCTTTATTACGTGTTTTTGCTTCCGCAGCAAGCTTCTCAAATTCTCCCTTTGCCTGCCTTATCAATGCCTTGCATTTAACTTGCCAGTTTACATATAACAGAACTTATACAGGGCAGTGGATGCACACTGTTGTATAATGAGACCAAACATAGTGATGGGTTAATGGGGGAGATGGGATAACTATGTACATTGTGACAGAAATTATCACCACCTAATCTTGTATATTGTTCAGCAAAGTAGCACGCTGGTTGTGCGCTTAAGTGATTGGTTGTTCTAGGTCACAACCAAGTTGTGATATGAAGGGTCTGGTTGTATTATAGTGTTCTTGGAATAGTTATGTTTTCAGTCTTTTCCAGTAGTCAGTTTGGTCTGACATCCTCTTAGATCTGGCGGAAGGGAGTTCCAAATAGCAGGGGCAAAGAATGAGAATGCACGGTTGCATGTAAATTGCTTGCTGCTGGTCTTATGAGGAACATTCGCATGTTCCTTCCTCTCCCTTCATTTGCACACCTGGAGTCTATCCAGAATTCTGCCTTTTCTACATAGGCCCTAAGCTCTGGAACTCTCCCCCCAGATCTCCGGCTGCAACTCTCCTTCAACAGGTTTAAATCTCTTCTCAAGACACACCTCTTCTTCTCCGCCTTCAACCTCCCTATTCCTGCTGCTCCAAGCTGAGGTTCTTCCCCCTTAGTCCCTCTTCCTTCTGCTCCTCTCTTTCCTATCTCCTCTTTCCTATTGACTATGGCTTTCTTCTCCTTTTCTGGCAATTATTTTAGTCTATTGTGAACCGCTTTGGTGTCTTTTCGTAAAGTGGTATACCAAGTAATAAAGATAAAGATGAGTTGGAATGAAGAGGTGATTCAGTGAACTATACCTTCAGAGCCTGGTGTTCTTGGGTCTTTATAGGAGGGGCTGTAGACAGGTTGCTAATGTGTTAGATATGACCTTGAAAGTTGTGGTTGATGTCTTGTATCTTATTCTTGCAGGTATAGTTAAGCTGTCTTAATATGGGTGTGATGTGTGCTTGTTGAGGGGATTTGTGTATGATACTTGCTGCAGTATTCTGGTCCATTTGGAGAAGGTGTAGGGTGTGTTTGGGGAGGTCATGGTATATGATATTGCAGTAGTCTAGAATGGGGGTAATTAGGGCTTGGCACACTGTAAGAAATATGTCTGGACCAAGGAGGGGTAAGATTCTTTAGTGTTCTTAACTCGTGGTAAATTGAGTTAGTTGTTCTCTTTGCTTGAGACTGGAAATTTAGCTTCTGGTCCACTATGATGCCAAGGTACTTGACTTTCACTTGGATGACAAAGTCTTCGAGTCAAAGGGCATGTAGTGATGAAAAGGATGGATCTTTGAATGTAATTTCTTGATTAATGAATAGGTTATGGGTTTGCAGCCACTGCCTAATCTCTGAGAAGCACTTGGATATACCAGTGAGGTCCGGTTTTGTGGTATTGAATGGTGTTTAGAACATGATATCATTCACATATATCTGGTAATGTATTTTGTGTTCTCTGAATATCGTGCATAGAGGCTGGAAGAAGATGCTAAATAGGAGGACTGAGAGGCTTGAGCCCTGAGGTACTCCTTGTTGTTGAATAAATGGGCACGAAGAATAAATGTCCATTCAAATTACATTGAAAAAGTTAAGTAAGTGCTGGCACTTGCCTTAAACTATATATTTGCCGTGTAGTAACTTTGCTGCTATTATAAAAGTTGTCACTGATTGTTATGTATGTCTATAATGAAAAAATGGAAGTATGATGGGAAAAGCAAAGCATATTAGAAGGCTTTTTATGTCTTCTTATGTTTATGTCAAAAGAGTGCAAGTATTTTTGATGGTCTGTTAAAATATAAAAATTGTTTTCAGTAGGATGCTCTGCATGGGATTATACAAGTAGCATATTTGTTTAGTGGCTGAATATTTTGGGAGCTGCCTCCATCCTACTCAATGCATCTAATTTTTGGAAATATATGGCTAAATAAATTATGTTTTTGCCAGCCACCAGTGAAAGCTTTGAATATCAGCTCAAAAGTTAATATGCATAATGCTATTACCCTGAATATCATTACACTGAGGATCTGGAGAAACAAGATCAGGAACACATATCATTGAACTGATAGGTTCATAGCTGCTCTCTTTATACCTTGATTTTGCTCTTATCAGCAACAGGAGCGGAGGAGTAGCCTAGTGGTTGGGGCAAGGTACTTCAGGCTGGAAGGTCGGGGGTTCAAATCCCACTAGAGGACAGCAACCTTGGGCCGGAAGGACTGGGGTTTCTAGTCCCACAGGTGCTCCTTGTGGTCTTGGGCAAGCCACTTAACCCTCCATAGCCCATGTTCCCTGTAAAATAGTTATCTCCAAGTTATAATACCCTGTTCAATGTAATTTCAGTTTGTTCAATGTAAACCGCACTGATGCAGAATAGTGCAGTATATAAGAGAATGTAAATAAATAAATAAATAAAATAAACAGTAGAGTATTAGCTGATGATATGAAAGTTTTTCCGAGTGGAAAAATCATTTACCGAGCAACATCCTAATACCTTGAAAGGAATGGTAGTGCTACCTTCCGGTAGCAAAAACGATACAGAGCCTGGAGATACCTTACAGACTAACAGGAAACCCGTTTTCCTAAGGCATTTAGGAAGGCAAATGGCATATCTAGATAGGGACGTCCACACTTTCCCATGTATTTTAAAAAGGCTTGCTGAACTTAGGGCCTTTTTAAAAATGTATAACTTTGCCCACAAATAACCACATCTCAAACAACCCCCAAAGAAGTTGTGGAAATTCCCATATAAGTGGCATAAATCATGACTCCACTTATGCTATACCCAAACTCCACCACAGAACGCTCTTAGACCTGGGTCACTTAAACATATGCACCTTCTTGCCACCACACAGACTTTTACATGTGTAACCCCTGGGGAACTTTTATAGAAACGGTTTTACTTGTAAACAAATTTATAAAATCACTCCTATTTTGTTCACTGATCTATCTGGTTCACTCTGTAGCAGCTGCCTGGTGACTGAGAGGATGGTTTTCATCTGAAAATGGGGAATCCTGAACTCGACATTAACTGCCTTCAGATTGAGATTGGGCTGAAAGGACCCTCTTTTCTTGGGTACCATGAATTAAATGTAATAGCGGCCCCAACCTTGCTTGAGCAGGGAGATTCCACAAGGCATTTCCAAGAGGATCTGTAAACTCCAATGCATATCCATGACCTCTAATACCTCTAATACCCATTTGTCTGAAATATACTACTATAAACATCTGTACTACTCTAGTAAACATAGGTCCTACAACAGACTAATTCACATTACTCCAACAACCATTATCCAAAAATATACAACCTTCAGACAAACACTCTCCCATTAAACTTATGTTAATTAATGCCAGATCCATCAGGAATAAAATCCCTGTTATAGCAGATCTGATTAAAGACAAACTACCAGATTTTTTATGTGTAAAAGAAACATGGCTGTCTGACAAAGACAATATACTGATAAATCAACTAAATACAGATGGCTACTACCTATACACGTGCCATAGGAACAAACAACGTGGGGGCAGAGTCCTAATAATCAGCAAGCAAAACCACAAACCCACCCCAAGCATATGCACCCACATAGATGGAATAGACATCCTGAAAGTAGAAAATAAAAACTTTGCTATATGCTTGCTTTACAGACCTCCCTCCCCTGACCATGAAAACCTGACCACAATTCTTGAATCTGCATGCAATACCCCTCTGAAGAAACCCCTTATCATCATAGGTGACTTTAACCTACCATCACTCAACCTAGAATATGTAACATCATTCATTGACATGATGAACGACATGGGTTACTCCCAGATAATAAGCATGCCCAGCCATACAAAGGGAAATTCCCTAAATCTTGCATTCCTCCCATTATCAACTCTAATCCTATACCCTGCTCCCAAGTCTCAGCAAGTCCCTTGGTCAGACTATCACATAATTAGCTTCACTATACTCGCCCCCGTCACCAATGCAAAACACAGAATCACCAAAAAAAAGGTACAAACACATCATCAAGGAAGACTTTCTAAAGGAAATATTACCGAACTTAAACTCAACACAAACAGACTTAAACCTCTCAATGCATCTATCCAAAATGCAGCTACCAAAACCCACAGTCATTCAAAACCTCCCGCTAAAGCGTCAGAAAAATGGTTCACCAAAGAATTAGCTAATGCAAAAAAGCATCTAAGAAAATGTGAAAGCAACTGGAGACACAATAAATCCTCAGAAAACACACACATATACATGTCAACCCTGAACTCCTACAAGGATGCCTTCTATAAGGCTAAAAAAAGACTACCACACCAAAATACTAACTCACTCCCTCAACCACCAACGTGAACTATTCAAAATTGTCAAATCTTTAACTAACATGACTCAGAATGACACAAACTCCTCCAACATAAATGTCCAAACTATATCTAACCATTTTCACGACAAATTAAAAAACACCAACTATCCCACTAGACATCTACACCACCCCTCGAATACCATTACATTACACTCTTTTCATCCGATATTGTAGGTCAACAACAACTCCTTAACACTATCACCAAAATAAACACCACTACATCCCCACTTGATCCGTGTCCAGTCTCCTGGATCAAGGCAACAAAATCAGAGCTAGCTCCTCACCTACTCCAAATAGTCAACCAATCCATTCAACAAGGGTTAATGCCAAATGTACTTAAACAGTCCATGATTTCTCCAATTCTGAAGAACAAATCCCTTGACAGTCTACACCCCATATCATATAGATCTATCGCCAGAATTTAATTTGTAGCCAAAATAATCGAGAAAACTGTCCAAAATCAATTAAAGAACTTTATAGATATCTATGCTCCCCTAGATGAACAACAATTTGGATTCTGCCCATTCCATGGCATTGAATCCCTCCTACTGGTCCTCTTAGACACCCTCATACGTGGGATAGATGACATAAAACAGTCATTCCTACTCATTTTTCTTGACATAACCACTGCCTTTGATAATATCAACCATAGCAACCTCCTTGCAAGACTTTCACAAATCGGAGTAACAGAAATATCTTATCAATGGTTCCAATCCTACATTACAGACCATATGCAACAAGTCCAATTAGGTCAGGAAACCTCCAATACATTTAGACAGGAGTAAGGAATACTCCAGGGCTCTGCTTTATCCGCCCTATTATTTAACCTATATCTACAGCCAATATGTAACATATTCAAGAAATTTAAAGTGAATTATCACATCTATGTGGACAACATTATGTTATACTGTATCTCCCCATAGATAGTCTAAACACAACCCAACACATAATTGAATCCTGAATCTTGGAAGCGCAAGCTTGGCTAAAGTCAAATAATCTGTGCATTAATTTTAAGAAACCTGAAGTACTCTACATCTGAAGGAACCCAAACTTCACTCCCCCACAAACATTCAAAATACTTAACACAACCCTCCCTGTTAAAAAAGTAGTAAGGTATCTTGGCGTCATACTGGATCAAACTATCAACCTATCTGCACACATAAAACAACTAACTAAATCTATTTAGTTCAAATTAAGAACAATACAACACCTCAGGCCCCTTATTGACATACACAATTTCAGATCTGTGGTTCATGCCCTGATCACCACCCACTTTGATTTTTGTAACAGCCTCCTCTACGGTATTCCCAAAAAGTACCTCAAGCAACTTCAAATTGCACAAAATGTAACCGCAAGAATCGTATGTAGAGCTCGACTCGTCAACCATATAACACCTCTATTATACACTCTACACTGGTTACCAATAATTAGCAGAATTAAATATAAAACAATAATGACAACATTCAAGATCACTAATAGTATTGCTCCATCCTACCTCTCGACATTAATCACTGAATCCACTAACAATAGATCCAGAAGGGTACACTCCCAGAACATCCTTGCAATCCCTTCCACCTATCGCAAATCAAAACAAATTACATGTAACCGAGTCTTCTCTCTTGCTGCACCTTGTCATGAGGCTGGAGCTAGAAAAGAAACAGTGTTGAAAAAAACTCCTGATTTTCATGGAACTCAGAAAAGGCAGAGAGCGCAGTTCCAGCGCAGCTCAGCCAGAGGGCGCATGAACAATTACACAGTACCTGAAGCAACGTGCTCTAGCATTGATCATATTATTAATAAGCAGTTTCACCTGTTCTCAAACTCAGAACGTGCAAACCAGAAATCCCTTTATAAAGGAAACCAGATGATCAGAGAAACAGGAGGAACAGGAACTGGAAGAGACACAGGAGGAGGCAAGAGCAAGTGCTGGGAAAGTGGCAAGAGCGAGGTCAGAAGGACCGGCAGCAGGACAAGTGAGAGAAGCCTGGAAGAGGAAGGCTTCCATGTGCAGCCAACTCAAGGAGACAGAATCCAAAAGAGGTATTCTCAAAGGGATAAAGTCCAGAGAGGCCAAAGGTATTGGAACGGAGTCCAAAGCCAAGCAAACCAAAGAAGCAGCTTGCCTGATGAAAGCAACTCTCCTAGCCCAAGTAAGTCTCCTATGCTAAACCAGAAAGGCACAAGGAAAGGAGATTCCTTCTACAGTGATACTTTTGCCAAGAAACACAGAGAGTGGAAATCCACGTCAGGTTTTCCTGGTAACTCCGATTGTAGAGCAGTGCACAGAACAGCTTGTCAGCCTGAGAAGCTATGTCGCAAGCTGAGTCCTGGGTGGCAGCCTACAGAAGCCAAGGTATGAAAAGCCTTTCATTATAAGGGAAAGTTTAAGTGATGAAAATCTTATGGAAATAGATAAGCCTCAGAAAGTTAGAAGTAAAGCTAACCTTTTAAAAGTACTTCCCAACAGTGTGATAAGGAAGTTGTATGAGAAACAGAAGAACCCCTGTGAGGAGTTAACAGATATTGAAGACAGTCATAGCATTGAAGAAGGGAGTGGCCCAGAGTCAATGGACTTTGATTGTGAAACCAGTGTTCCCATTTCCTCAGAGTGAACCAATGGAATGTAACTTTTGTTCAAGAACTAGCTTGATTGCCTTGCTAGTTGTATAGAGAAAAGAGAACTCTGCATATGGTGAAGTTGATAACCATTTGTTTCCTGATATTAATTTCTATTGATTTAAAAGAAGCCTTAACCCAGTTAAACAGTTAATTTTGAAGCCTACAACCCTTAACTGTTTATATCACGGTGGAACCTTTTTGTTAGAGGAAAGAATTACCTTCAGTTTCTTTTGTGTCTTATTGAACCTAAGCGTTGACCGGGGAAATAAAGCCTTATTACCCTACACTTTGGCGTAGACTGTTCTTTATAGGGAGTTCTGCACTACAAGGACCAGAATCCTCCTGGTCCTTCAGCTCATCCACTCCTTAAAATAAATTAAATGTCACTGGATGCCCTTATTTCCTACGCCAGTAGGGGCGCCTGGGGACAACCTATGTTATGGAATGACCTCCCAGACTTCCTACGTGCAATCAAAGATATAAACACCTTTAGGAAAAATTAAAAACCTTTCTGTTTACTCAACATTTTGGAGAACCTAATGGAGGTAATGGTTCGTCCCTCGAATCACCCCAAACTCAATCCATACAATGCCACTCATCTCTGCTCCAAATGTAAATAATCCCACTTGCTACCCTTGTACATAGTTCTGACTGTTAGAATACTCTTAAAAGCACGCACCCTGCCTTATACATAGTTCTACCTGTTAGAATTATAGAATGTTAACATTTCTTCTATGTAATAATGTTGTTCATTGTACACCGCCCCTGATCTCAGGAAGGAATGGTATAAAAGTAACAATAAATAAAAATAAATAAATAATCTCGGTCTACTCTGACTGTAGTTTAACCAGTTAGCGGTTCTATTACATACTTTGTATATATTTATTTATTTATTTACTTACAGGCTTTGATATACCGTCAAATAGCCAAAAAGGCCATCAAGGCAGTTTACAATGTAGAAACAAAATATACAGAAAGGAAACTAAAGAGAATGGAAAGAAGAAAAGAACAAGGAAGGACGAGAATACAATCACAAAGAATGGAGAGAGGGAGGGCACAGCAGAGTAAAAGCCTGGAGGGGGGAAGGAGAGTTCAGGGAGGGGTAGAGTGAAGAAAGTCAGGCTGGAAAAACAGCGTTTTAAGGCACTTCTTAAATTTAGAGAAAGAGGGTTTTTGACGGAGGAAGAGACAGAAGGAATTCCAGAGGAAGGGACCGAGGTAAACAGAGGAGGAGTTCCTAGAGATGACTAAATGGAGGACTGAGAAGCAACATCTTGGAGAAGTGCAGGATGAGGGAAAGAATGTTGGTGGAGATTAGGGTGACTAGATAAAGATTTTGTACAAGTGGAATAGAGGGCACGGTGAACAAGGGTGAGAATGTTAAAATGGATACGAAGATGAATGGGGGACTCAGTGAAGGAAGATCATCAGAGGAGAGCAATGGGAACAGAAAATGAGCATGGCTGCAGTGGAGTGGATATGTTGGAGATGATGGAGGGAATACTGAGGCATAAAGTGCATTCCTCCCTGGTATAAATGTACAGGGGAGAGCCTCTTTCAATTGAAAGCAAGTTCTGCTATGAGGGGACATGGGTTGAGGGTGAAAGGGGATAGATTCAGGAGTGATATGCGGAAATATTTCTTTATGGAAAGAGTGGTGGATCCATGGAATAGTCTCCCAGTGGAAGTGGTAGAGATGAGGACAGTATCTGAATTCAAAGAAACATAGGACAAACACAGAGGATCTCTAAAGGAAAAAAGGGGACTGTTGTAGTTGTTGATATGGAAGGACAGACTAGATAGGCCATGTGGTCTTTTTCTGTCATCATTTTTCTATGTTTAAAGGACACATCAGAGTTTTTATAGAATCCTGATAAGGGAATAGAAAGGAGATGGGGTGGGGGGAGGGGGAGAATGAGAATTAGCTGAGGGAAAGCAAATTGATTCACATTTTGTGAAGCCCAGCAAAAGACTATTGTTGTGTAACCAGTGTTCAACTGCAAGAAGGCATGATATAATGGCGGAGATATCACTTGAAGGGATTTGAACAGTGGAAAGAATTTGGATATCATCAGCATAAAGGAAAGGGGTGCAGCCAAGAGATTGACTTAGAAGAGGCAAAGGGGCTAAGAAGATATTGAAAAGGGTGGGAGCAACAAGAGAGCCTTGTGGGACACAGAGAGTAGAGGAAATGAGAGAAAAAGTGTGGAGCTGAAAGAAACCTGAAAGCTACAACTGAAAAGGTAGGGGGAACTCCATTTAAGAAGCATACCTTGAAGACCATTGGAGTGAAGGCCAGGAAACATCTACCAGGTCAGAAACAGAGGAGAAATTGAGAGTATCAAGAACAGTTATCATGACAGAGGTAAGTCCAGATTTCATTGAGGAGGGCACTAAGAAGGGACTTAGTGCTGTGGCCGGAACAAAACCCAGCCTGACATGGATGAAGAACCAGGGTCTTATCAAGAAAAAGAAAGCTGACAAAGAATGATGATTTGAGAATTTTAGAGAGGCAAGATTGGAAATAGGACAGAAATTGGAGAGTACCCAGGGATCCAAGAAGGGTTTCTAAAAGAGAGGAGAAATGATAACATGCTTCCAGGGAGGAGGGACATAAGTAGAGACCAGGCTGGATTGGAGAATGGAAGAAAGTGTCATGGGCAAGAACAGAGGCAAGGCTAAGGACAAGGTGGATAGGCCTAAGGATCAAAGGGGGGGTGGGAAGGAAGTTTGGACTGTAGGGAAAGGGAAAGGGTAGGAGGCAAGGAACGATACAGGAGGAGAGAAAAGGAAGGAAACAAGAGGTATGGGAGGGATGAGTAGAAGGGATGCAGGTAAATAGGGAGACAAAGGAGGGGGGGAGAACTTTGGAGGCTGAACGAAGAGAGATTATTTGATTATGAAGAAATGAGATATAGGTGCCAGGGGAGAGTGGGTTGGGAGGAGATTGGGTTGGGGGAAGAGTTGCCGAGGAGGTGGAGACAGGAGCAAGACAGTCAAGGAGGTGGAAGAGTTTCTGGGACTTATTGGAGGATATGGAAATCTGGGATTGAATGAAAGCAGAGCGGGTAGAGTATACTACATTCCTATAGGATGAGGCACGAACTTTCCAGAAGGCAAAAGCAGAAGAGAAATGGAATAGAACCATGGCTTATGAGAAGATGGGTTAGGGCGGGTAAGATGAAGAGGAGGAATAGCATCAAGAGAAGTGAAAACAGTAGACCAGGTGGAGAACTGGTAATTGAGAGAAGGAGGAGGAAATAATGTGAGTGGAGAGACAGCTGTGATAGAGACAACAGAGAGATTACAGGAGAATCTCTGAGCAAGGAGAGAGGGGGAGGAGGAGGCAGAAGAGAGAAAGAGAATATGATCAGAGAATGATCAGTCCATGGAACAGGGAATACAAGAGGAGGGTGCAGGGGCAGGAAGATGATGCAGTGGGTGGGGCAGTTGATTGAATTCAAGATGAGACATAAAGTGCGGCATTCTATCCAGGACATCCATGCCCCTGTGCACCTGATCGGAATCAGACACACAGGGCCAGATGCGATTCTGATCCCACAGGACACGTCTAGCCCGGCAGGATCATTATCGCGACTAATTCTGTACATGCAGGCTTGGGACGCGATCCTGGTCAGCCTGCACGTACAGGCCATCAACCGGCTAACTCAGTCAGGGCTCCTGAATGGAGCTGCAGCGCCATAGCATCTGGTTGCCATGGCATCGCGGCTCCATTTGGGAGCTACGATTCCTAGCCGTCAATGACTTGGTGCTTTTCCTGCAGCTTGACCCCTGATCCGGCCTCCCACAGCAAGGGTCGGGCTGCAGGGAATCTCTTTCACCCCTTCCACCCTTTGATGCCCCCTGGGCCTGCCGTCTCCCCCCCCCCTCCCCCCCCCGTCTAAGGGAACTTATTCCACCTCAGAGGTGGAATAAATTCCCCATTCGGTCTGCCGGCCCCAGACGTGCAGGACCCACATCGGAATTGGCCCTGTATGTCCAGGGCCATGGACCGCCTACTGACTCCCCCTAACTTTACTCCCTTCCTGCCCTGTCTAGCCTCCCCGTACAAACAGCTTGTTTGTACGGGGAGGTTAGCCAGGGATGCAGAGGGGGCCAAAAGCGGCTCAGAATGACACCGAAAGTCAATAAGATCGGAGTAGGAAATGGAGGAGGGTGAGCAGTTGAAGTAGCCCAAAAACAAGCGGTTAAGAGAAATTTTGGCCAAGAAGGAAGAATTCTTTCAAAGAGAGAGAAGAGGTAGCAGGAAGGGAGGGGAGGGGGTATGGGCGGAGCAATAGACCAAAATGACGTAAAAGGAGAAAGAACCCAAGTTGAGATGGGCAAGGAGAGCCTCAGAGAATGACAACCCCAGAAGAGAAAAAGCAACAGCAGAGGAGGAGGAAGAAAAATTAAGAAAAGCTTACTATGGGTGATCCCAGCGAAAAAAAGAAAAGCATGGAAGGCAGGTGTCCTGGAGATGTGTCAGATCATTGAGCCTGAGCTAGATTTCAGTAATGGCAGAAAGGGAGAGTGAGTGTGTAATGGCAAACGCTGTGAAAAGCTCTTATTCTATCACTCACCCACAGAAGGAAGACTCACAGACAGGCTGGAATGCAAACAGGAACTTTTAATGTGCACACAGGATCAGACAGAGATACCAGCAACCTCCATAAGAGTCTGAGCCCCGAGGGACGTCCTACAAAGCTTTATATACAGTACAGTTTTAAACTCATTCTACAATCCCATTTGCCACAGGTATTTCCTGCCCACCAATCAGCAGCCCCTGGGGAAGGTACCTGGGTGACCTGTCCAAACCGGTGTGTGCTCTGGTCTGTTGATTTCTGGGCTAGGGGCTATTGTGCTCAGACCTGAAGTGGGGGAAGGGTGTCTACTGAAATAGCAGGCTGATCACTTGTAAGGGCTACCTACAGCTAGACCTCATGGCTTGCCGCATGGCTTGGGGGAAGGGCTACCTACAGCTAGACCTCATGGCTGCCTCAAGTGGAGCATGATGAGATTAGCAAAAAAGGTAGACTTTATGGTGGAGAGAACAAGAGATGTGTGGCCAACATGAAAAGAGGAGAATGTAGAGGGGTAGTGGCAAGCGCAAAGTGGGAATATAAATTAGGGTCCAAGACAAAGGCCTACTCACCTTCAATGATTAAGAGAGACACGGCCTGCAACCTCAGATTTCCAGTTAGCCTGGGGGAGGGAGTAAAATCTCCCAAAACAGGCAACTCCTGAAAATTATCTATTAAAACTTAGAGATGTGCTTTTGTTTTGAAACTAAAGTGGCCATAGCGCCCCCTATTACACACTAGGGTACACTACTGCACAACAGCATGCATTGTTTGTGCATATGCTAACATTCCCCCTATTCACGCATGCGCAAACATGCCTTCTATTGTACAATAGGGCACACTAATGAAGAAAGTGATAAGAAGCTGAAAAAATGGAAAAAAAAAAGATTTTTGGCCTACTAATACTCAGTTACTTGATTATGGACTGTAAACCAATATCAGTTGTCTCCAGGGCAGAATAAGTCAGGCAGAAAGATAATCTCTCTCTGGATAGCAACAAAGATTCACAGCTGTTTACTAGGAAATAGATATCTGCATTTGTTAGTGTGCACCCAGTTCGTTGGCACACCTTACACAATTTAGTCAAAATGGGCCTGCACCTTAATGTAAAGAAGACAAAGATCATGACAACTGGCATAATCAACAGGTTCATCGCTGAAGGAGAAGAAATTGAAATTGTGCACAACTTTAACCTACTTGGATCAACTATTAATAAAGAAGCAACAAGCAGTCAAGAAATTAAACGACACATTGCTCTTGGCAGAATGGCTATGAAAGACCTAGATAAGATTCTCAAGAGCAGAGATGTCTCTCTCCATACAAAGATTCGACTTGTTCAAGCCATGGTATTTTCAACATCATATGGATGTGAAAGCTGGACAGTGAAAAAGACAGACAGGAAGAAAACTGATGCCTTTGAATTATGGTGCTGGCGGCGAAGACTGTGTATACCATGGACTGCCCGAAGAACAAACCAGTCGGTACTAGAGGAGATCAAACCTAAGCTTTCTTTAGAAGCTCAGAGGACAAGACTTCGACTTTCATACTTTTGACACATCATGCGAAGAGAGAGATCATTAGAGAAAGACATCATGCTTGGCAAGATAGAAGGTCAACGCAAAAGAGGAAGGCCAGCAATGAGATGGATCGATACAATAACAGCAGCTACGGGTACCAGTCTGTCAACAATGAGCCGCCTGACTGAAGACCGAACACAATTTCGGATAGCTATCCAGAGGGTCGCCATGAGTCGACTCCGACTCGACGGCACTTAACAACAACAACAACAACAAATTGATTTAAGTAGCATCAGCCTTTGAATCAATGTGTGTTAAATCTTCATGTGCGTAAAATACTATAACACACATTTCAAAAAAATCTTTAAAAAAATGACTGTGTGAAATGAACTGAAAGAAACATCCAAAAAGTGGAATACATTGGGAAACAAATGAAAGCCAAATGCACATCCCGATCATGAAAGGCTCAAAATGGAAGACTAAAGAAACTCTGAAAACTGCCCAGAAATGCAAAGAAGTTAAAGCCAGAGGAGGAAGAGAGGCAATCACAGAACTCAAGAGAGATTTTCTTTTTTAAAAAAAAATTATTCTTCAAATTTCAAATTCAACAAGTATAACATCTTGTTAAGGAAAACAGCATGCAGGAGCAAAGTATCAATATACAATAAGGAATACAAAAAAAAAAAAAGGAAAATACAATCATCCCCAGCCACCACTTCTGAAAAGCCCAAAACAAGGGGGAAATGGCCAAAGAAAACAAAGTCACAAGTCATCCCACAGGAAAAAGGAACCCAGAAAAATAGCAAACATATTTCATAGCAGACTAACTATCCTGGACCAGTGTCGCCCTAGATTGATGAGAATTAATGGAAGAAAAAGCTCTAAGAAAACGTAACTCACAGATTGTAGCTTAAGCAAGCACTTACAAGGAAAAACTAAAAAAAAAAAACCACCCTAACTGCACAATAACTGGTTTCAATAACAGAAATTCCCTATGCTGCTTCTGGGTCTCCCTAGACAGATCTGGAAACATTTGTACCATAAGAACCCGAAAGGAACATTACGCTTCTTGAAATACATTTTTAACATCCATTCCCTATCCGAGGTTAGGGCAAAAGTCACCAGCAATGTTGCAGGAACTACTTGATTTTTATTCAAAGTGTCCAAGATAGCAGAAATATCTACCACATCCATCTGTTGCTTAGATCTCCCCACTGTAATACCCAGAGATTTTTTAGCCATCAGAGGGTAACAGACCTGTGAGAAAGAGGGATGAGATTCTGCAGGAATACCAAGGACATCTATCAAATAGTTCTTGAACATGGCCCGAGGAGACACCAAAGGTTCCTTGGGAAAATTTAACAATCGCAGATTTGATAACCTTGTAGCATTTTCCAAGTTCTCCGGCTTAAACTTAACTCAGGACACATCCTTTAAAATGCTATCAGAACAGCCCTCAAGAGCCTCAGACATCTTCTCCAGGCCATAAACAGACCACAGACAGGTCTTCAACATTCTTTGAAACAGCTGAAGTGTTACCTTGGACTTGTAACTGCAACACCTTGCACTTGTGGGACCAGAGCCTCACCAAGGCACGAAATGGCATCCCAGACAGACTCCAATGAAACTTTAGCAGGTCTAGGTAGATTAAAACCTGAAGAGGCCGCAGGAAAGTCTGGAGTAGCACCAGCAACAAACACAGAAATACCAGGAACCGTCACGCCAGACACTGCGGGATCACTGACTGTGGCCCCAACACTCTGAGCTACAACTATTGCTGCCTCTGGATGGATCCATGACTTAACTCCCAGTGCTGCATCATCAGAGGACTGCTCTCCATCCAGGACCTTCTCAGAGTCACTCCTCGGTACAGAGAGAAGCCCCAGCCAGTCTGAAGAAACAGAAGAAGCCAGTAGTATTGGAAGATGCCACTCCTCCATGGATAAAGATATTCCATCACCCAAGCATGACGCTGAGTCATCCAGCATCATTCTCAAAACAGCCAGGCCCACACCGGAGGTAGGTTGCTGCATGCTCGGATGACTCAGAAAGAAATCAATCATAGATTGAGCAGGTAAAGACAGAGGGGAGTCAGCGGCTTTATGAGCCACCTTTCCTTTCCTCTTGCCCATAATCGCGGACCAAACCGACAGAGCTCACCCGTATTCCACCATAATGGAGTAGCTCCTCCCAAGAGAGAATTTCAATGTGCAGAAAGATGATACAAGGAGGAATATTACAATGGTGCATACAAGAAAATAGAATCAGAAACTATTAGAGGAAGAAAACATTGGCATTTCTAAAGCTACGAGAGTTTAAAAAAAAAAAATCCAGCTGCAAATTGGAATGCTAAAAGATGCTCAAAGATCCATGTTAAATGATGCTGATAAGATCAAGAAAAGGTGGAAAAATCAAGTGGATCAACAGCTATTGCAACCCGTACTTTATGATCAGGAATCATTGGTGTCATCACGTGGCCAGCCCTCAGCTTAGGGAGCAGAGGGTTGGTCTGCCATGATAATTTCTCTATGCAGAAAGTGAGACTACAGCTGTGGCTTTTGCCAGGCCTCTTGGGAATTGTAGTCCCTTTTAAAGCTCTCTGATAAAGAAGCAATTGTAGTCTGAGTGTTTTAGGCAAAATGACAAGGATTTATTCCCCTTATAAATAGAACTTTGGTGCAGAACAAAAATAGGACGGTTTCCAGGAGTTTAGCATGAGGATTATATACAATAACTAAGGTAATTGCTTCTTCACTCTCTGGTCCCAAAATATGCAGTGCTCGTTACAAGTACAAAAAGGAAAACAAACAGCTTCTCGTAGCAAAGCAAAACAGTTCCTTTTTCTTTGCTGTGTCTCAGCACTTTTCACTTCAAGGTTTAACACAGTGACTCAATGTGTCAGCCAAACAAAGCATGCAATCCATCTGCATATCTGCTATGTCATCAACATTAGAGTCTATTTGCATATCTTCTGCTTCGGGACTAACAGCGTTTATCTGCAAACTGTTACTGTGGGATTTCAGATAACTTCCCTCTATAAGCTCAGGTGTTTCCCCTTTACACACCTCAAAACAGTAAGGGTTTAAAATACCTGTTACCCTGGAGTTTCTTCTTTGGCTCTCCTCTAATTCTTGGCAGTTATAAGGGAATACTTTTGTGCTGGGCTCCCACCTGTGCAAACTGTGAAGGCTTCCTTCTGACTGAAGGGTTCCCTGCTCTCTCCGTTCCAACCAATTCCTGGTCACAGGGCGTGCCTTCCCTCCTCCTAGTCTGCTGGCTTTTCTCCCCAAACTGTAGGTAATTTCTTTACCCAGTATCCAACTCTCTGGAGCTTCTGAGCCTCTCCCAGCATGTCTTACAGGAGTTCTCTCCTCTCTTTGCTGTCCAGGACTGCCATCTGAACTGCAATTACCACTCCAGCCTGTACTCGAGCCTGTTTCTCCTTCTCCTCCAGTTCCCAATCTGGATCTTAATCTTCTCCTGGGACCTAATGACGAGGTTTTATAATTCTGTTCCCCTGGGCTTGGCTCTGCCCTCAACCTGAACAAGTGTGATTGATCAAGCTCTAAGCTTGCTGCTGCATCAGAGCTTGGGCGTGTCAGTTCAGCTCCTGACTTTCTCTGTTTACCTTTTCTTTGTAAACAGTGAGCCATGTGTTCTAGCTGCCTGTCAGTTTTAAAGGTGGAATTTTCCTTTCTCTCTATTTCCATGGGCTCTGTAGGGGTCTCTACATCACATATCCCCCCCCCCCTTAAGATATTACAGGCTGGCGAACCCACCCTTGCACAGCTCGTAATTCGTGATAACGCATCGGCATTAAGATGTAGCCTTCCTGCCCTATGTTGTACTGAAAAATTTAAGGTTTGTAACGCTAGATGCCACCGAGTCAGACGAGCGTTATGGTTTTTCATGTGGCTCAACCACTTTAGGGGTGCGTGGTCTGTGATTAAGAGAAACTTGCATCCTGTGAGGTAAAACCTCAGGGCCTCTACTGCCCATTTAATGGCCAAACACTCCTTCTCTATTGTAGAGTAGTTACACTCTGCTTTGTTCAACTTTCTGCTGAGGTACATAATGGGGTGCTCAATACCATCAAACTCCTGTGACAGGACCGCCCCAATCCAGTCTCTGATGCGTCTGTTTGGACGACAAAGGGTAGCCCGAAGTCTACTCCGCATAGCACTGGGGCCTTTATAGAGCTTCCCTTTCAACAATATGAACTTCTCCTCAGCCTCCGGGGTCCATTTTAAATTATTTGGGGCATTTTTCCTCAGCATCTCTGTAAAAATGGCGCTCTCCTCGGCGAAACAAGGGATGAATCATCGATAATAGCCTATGAGGCCCAAGAAACCTCTTAGCTGCTTCTTGTTCGTTGGTCTGGGGAAGTTCTTCACGCTATCTATCTTACTCATCAGGGGCTTGACCATACCTTTTCCCACCATATGGCCGAGGTACTTCACTTCTTCACCCCCAAATAGGCACTTCCCCGGATTCAATGTTAGCCCGGCCCGTCGCATGACTCTGAGGATGGCTTCTATCCTGGGCAAGTGTTTGGCCCAGCTGGTGCTATGTATAATGATATCATCCATGTACGCTACCGGGTACTCCTGGTGGGGCCGTAAAACATGGTCGACTAGCCTCTGGCATGTTGCCGCAGCTCCATGTAAGCCGGAAGGCATCCTACGGAATTGGAATAAACCTATGGGCGTGCTAAAGGCAGTCTTCATCCTTCACTCGCGGGTTAGTGGTATCTGCCAGTAGCCTTTCGTCATGTCGAGCATAGTTAGATACTGTGCCTGGCCCAGCCGGTCTAACAGCTCCTCAATATGGGGCATGGGATAGGCGTCGAACTGGGAGATATTGTTCACTTGCCTGAAGTCAATACAAAAACGAAGGGTCCCATCTGGCTTCGGTACGAGGACGATGGGGCTGCACCAAGGACTTTTTGACTCCTCTATAATGCCCATGTTAAGCATCTCTCGCACCTGGGTCACGACCTCCTTCTTTCTGGCCTCAGGTAGTTTATAAGGCCGTTGCCTAATCACCTTCCCTGGTGGGGTGATAATCTCGTGTGCCACCAAATTGGTCTCTTCCGGTACTGGTGTCAAGACATCTGTGAATTTGGCCAGCACCCTAGCTAACTCCTGCCTCTGCTGCAGGGATAGCTCTGCGCCTATTCTGGGCTCCGGGTTCCCTTTACAGTCCACCAGCTGCGGTCCTAGGTCTTCCTCCACTCTTTCTTCGGAAGCAGCGGTCAGGCCCTTCACTTCGCTCCGCCAAGTGGACCCAAATCACCCGACTCCCCGACTCGTAGGGGACAGCAAAGGTACCTCCTCCAAGGAGGGGAATCTGACTCGTTCGCAGATAAGCTGCGCCACTCTATCACCCGTCTTCACTCTGAAATCCTTGTTCCCAAAATTAAAAAGTAGTACTTTGACAACCCCCCTGTAGTCAGGATCTATAACTCCTGCGCCTACATCAATAAAGTATTTGGAAGCTAAACCCGAGCGTGGCGCTATTCGGCCGTGACAGCCCACGGGCATTTGCATTTGCAAGCCGGTGTCAATCAAGGCCTTCCCTTGTTTTGGAATCACGCCCTCTTCAGCACTGAATAAGTCATAGCCAGCAGCTGCGGTCGAGGCTCTCTGCGGACTCTGCGCCTTAGCAGATACTTTGCAGAATTTCAGGACAAATTTTTGCTTAACTGGTGGTATAACTTCTAGGTGCTCCTTTGACCTCAGACCTGTCTTTCGGGGCTTTCCAAATAGGGGACTGGGAACGGTTGTTGCCAGGGCTTCTACCCTCGGATCATTCGACTGTTCTGTCCCTTTCCTGGGTTTCTTAGAAGGGGTGTTAATCAGGTCCTCATGTATAGGAAGCTCTTCCAGTGTCTCTTCTACCTGTCCACCCTCATCCCCTGGGGGTTCATCCCTCTCTTCGGGGAGTTCATCTCTCTCTACAGGGGGTTCAAGTTTCATTTCTGAGGTTCCTGCCTGGGACCTAGTAGAGACCATGCCTGTCTTGGTATGTGGGCCCTTCTCTATCCCTCTACTAAACTGGGGCCAATCCCTACCCAGCACTATATCATGGGGAAGCTTAAGGACTACAGCCACTAGAACCTCTTTTTGTGTTCCTAATCCCTTCACTGAGAGCTTATACAATGGATAGAAGGAGGATGCACCATGTACGCAGCGGATTTTAACTCTGCCTTCTGGTCGGCTCGGTACTGACCCGATGCGGGCTTCTATTGCCTACAAAACACCATTAACTTCCACATTTAACAGAAAACCTTCTTGTACCTGTTTTTCCTTGGCCGTTATCAGTGCTGTTCGCATTACACAGTTTCTCTGTAAATGACCTGCTTTCCCACACTTATAACATTTACCTTTTCCCCATTTCCATTCTGGCTTTGGCAACCAAGTGGATATACCTTTTACATTGGTTCCTAGTTCCTTCTCTGATTTTCCAAAGTTTGCCGACCCAGATACACGCAGAGTGCCCCCTTTTGGCTTACTAGCTAACTCTGCTTCTAAATAACGTTCAGTAAGGAGCGCTGCCTCTGTTGTGGTCTGGCAACTTTGCAAGATCAAAAAGGATCTTATTTCGTGAGGAACCGCCTCCATAAATTGTTCCAAGACTATAGTGTCTATCACAGACTCGAGGGTCTTTCCCTCAGGAGCGAGCCATTTCCACGCTAAGCTCCTTATCCTATGGAACAAGGCTTTGGGCGTTTCATTAGGCTTTAGCCTAGTATCCCTTAACATGCGTCTAGAGACCATGGGTGTTAATCCCAATCTATTCCTGATTGCCTTCTTAAATTCTTTATAGTTAGTCGCAAGAGCAGCGGGCATGGCTTTATAGGCAGCTAAGGCCTCTCCCGTTAGGGATATAGTGAGCCTTACCGCCCATTGCTCTGGCGGCCACTTTACAGTAAGTGCAATTCTTTCAAAGGCTTCCATGAAGTCATCTATATCATCATCTACCGTTAGCTGTCCACAAGTTAAAGCTCCACAGTCTTGTGGTCCTACCACACAAGTAGGTGAGAGTTTTGCTTGTTCCGTTGCCTTCTGACCTTCAAGCAAAGTCTCTATCAAGTCCACGATGGGTTTTTGCTGGGCCTGCATGGCTGCAGCAGCTTGCTCCTGTGTGCGCTGGGCCATCTCCCGTTGTTTTTCAAACTGGTTGGCCATCCAGCGTAGAACTTCTTGTGGCTCCATCTTCAGGACTTTTTTTTCTGCAGAGAGGGAAACAAAAGAAAGGTCCACCAAGTGCGGCACAACAACTTTTCCTTAAACCTGTCTAGGTTATATGTTGCACAAGAGCTCTCCTTCCTCCCACGAATCCTACACACCCGTGCCCAAATACCCGTTACCTGAGCACGGTGTAGACTCAAACTTTGAGAAAGGAGTCTTTCTGCTGGTCCTCGGTCCTTCTGGCCGATATTGCCAGCGGTATCTCCCACTGCTCTTCAGCCCACAGCTTAGCAGGGTTTCTTTTTTCTCTCAGTGCTCTTGTAGCAAAATCCTCTGGCGTGTATCCTGGTGTGCTTCTCAGTTGAATGTCCTTATATTCCACTCAAAATCCTAAAAACTATGCCACTTGTCACCACGTGGCCAGCCCTCGGCTTAGGGAGCAGAGGGTTGATCTGCCGTGATGATTTCTCTATGCAGAAAGTGAGACTACAGCTGTGGCTTTTGCCAGGCCTCTTGGGAATTGTAGTCCCTTTTAAAGCTCTCTGATAAAGAAGCAATTGTAGTCCGAATGTTTAAGACAAAATGACAAGGATTTATTCCCCTTACAAATAGAACTTTGGTGCAGAACAAAAATAGGACTGTTTCCAGGAGTTTAGCATGAGGATTATATACAATAACTAAGGTAATTGCTTCTTCACTCTCTGGTCCCAAAACATGCAGTGCTCATTACAAGTACAAAAAGGAAAACAAACAGCTTCTCGTAGCAAAGCAAAACAGTTCCTTTTTCTTTGCTGTGTCTCAGCACTTTTCACTTCAAGGTTTAACACAGTGACTCAATGTTCTCAGCCAAACAAAGCATGCAATCCATCTGCATATCTGCTACGTCTTCAACATTAGAGTCTATTTGCATATCTTCTGCTTCGGGACTAACAGTGTTTATCTGCAAGCTGTTACTGTGGGATTTCAGATAACTTCCCTCTATAAGCTCAGGTGTTTTCCCTTTACACACCTCAAAACAGTAAGGGTTTAAAATACCTGTTACCCTGGAGTTTCTTCTTTGGCTCTCCTCTAATTCTTGGCAGTTATAAGGGAATACTTTTGTGCTGGGCTCCCACCTGTGCAAACTGTGAAGGCTTCCTTCTGACTGAAGGGTTCCCTGCTCTCTCCATTCCAACCAATTCCTGGTCACAGGGCGTGCCTTCCCTCCTCCTAGTCTGCTGGCTTTTCTCCCCGACCTGTAGGTAATTTCTTTACCCGGTATCCAACTCTCTGCAGCTTCTGAGCCTCTCCAGCACGTCTTACAGGAGTTCTCTCCTCTCTCCTGTCTTTGCTGTCCAGGACTCCTCTTTCTCTGCTGCCACGGCTCCAACTGCCGTCTGAACTGCAATTACCACTCCAGCCTGTACTCGAGCCTGCTTCTCCTTCTCCTCCAGTTCCCAATCTGGATCTTAATCTGCTCCTGGGAGCTAATGATGTTTTATAATTCTGTTCCCCTGGACTTGGCTCTGCCCTCAACCTGAACAGGTGTGATTGATCAAGCTCTAAGCTTGCTGCTGCGTCAGAGCTTGGGCGTGTCAGTTCATCTCCTGACTTTCTCTGTTTACCTTTTCTTTGTAAACAGCGAGTCATGTGTTCTAGCTGCCTGTCAGTTTTAAAGCTGGAATCTTCCTTTCTCTCTATTTCCATGGGCTCTGTAGGGGTCTCTACATCACACTGGTGATAAAAAAGAAGTAGAAGCATTGAAAACATTATCACAGAACAAAACACCGGGCATTGATGGCTTTCCCATTGAAGTAGTACAGTAATCAAATGCATCTGTTACAATACTTACAAAGTTCTGCTAGGAAATTTGGAAGACAACATCATGGTCAACTGACTAGAAGATATGTGTTCATACCAAGTACTAAAGAAAGGTGATCCAACTGACTGTGGAAATTATTGCACAATTGCTCTGATGACACACCAGCATAATTCTACTCAGTGCATTTTACCTAGAAAAAAGGTGCCAGTATTCATATGCATGGCTCTTTTGTTAATACATGAAGACCATGGATCAAATTTTTTTTTAATGCTGTAAAGTCAGTGCTGACTCCTGGCGACCCAGCTGCTTCTGGGTTTTCTTGGCAACGTATTACCGGAAGTAGATTGCCAGGCCTTTTAGCCAATTTTAGCAGGCAATGAAAAAAAGTGCCAGTACTCTGTACCACCATGTACCCCCTCAAAAAAAGCCCCAATTCTACTTAAGAGCATTCAGTGGAGACTACAACCATACCCGGAACAAGAACTGCCTGAAATGCAAGCAGGGTTCAGGAAAGGACAAGGAACAAGAGACACCATTGCTAATGTGAGATGGATCCTTAAAATGACAAAATAATACCAAAAGTATATCTGTGTTTCATTGACTACAGCAAGGCCTTGTGTAAATCATGAAAAATTCCGGGCCAGATTAAGCAGCATAAGTATACTAGAACACCAGATAGTTCTTTTGCATAACCTTTATATTGATCAAGAAGCAACAGTTCAAACAGGACAAGGAGAAACAAAATAATTTAAAAATCAGCAAAGATGTACAAGGATGCATACTATCCCCCATACCTGTTTAATTTATATAAGAACAAATCATCAGAGAAACAGGATTGTATGAAGACAACCGAGGTGGAAGACTCAACAACCTTTGCTATGCTGATGATACCACGTTACTGGCTAAAAGTGAAGATCTGAAACATCTGCTTCTCAAGATCAAGAAATATAGTCTTAAAATGGGCCTGCACCTTAACATGAAGATGAAAAAGATCCTAACAACTAGCAAAATCAATCATTTCATCCTTTATGGAGAAGAAATAGAATTAGTAGAGAACTTTAAACTGCATGGATCAATCATCAATATCCTTACGGGTAGACAGGAAGGGTCTTTGCAATGATCATGGCTGGCAGGCAGTAGGCTGCCCATGGGGATCCTATCCCCCGTGGGCAGAAGAAGAAGAGAAGCTGTAATTTCAGCAAAGACCCTTCCTGTTGCCCTGGGAGGGGGGGATCCGATCTTCTATGGGCAGACAGGAAGGGGTTTTTCCTCTTCTACTCATGGGGGATGGGATCCTTGCGGGCAGCCTGCTGCCTGTCATGCCATGATTTTTGGTGGTGCGAGGGCCCATGTTGTCCACCCCTTTCCGATACCTTTGGTGTATACCATGAACTGCCCAAAGAACAAATCAGTCTACTAGAGGAGGTCAAATCTAAGATTTCTTTAGAAGCTCAAATGACAAGACTTCAACTTTCATATTTTGGATACATCATGCAATGCAAAGGATCAGTACAATAACAGTAGCTATGGATACCACTCTATCAATAATTAGCAACCTGATTGAAGATCAAACACAGTTTAGGACATCTAGAGGGTTGCCATGAGTCAGCATCGTTTCAGTGGCACCTAGAGTGCAAAATTACCATCTCCATTGACTTGGATGGAAATGAAGGATCCAAAATAATTCAAAAACCAAAAACAAACCAAAATGGAGTCTCGATAGGAATAAAATGGGTTCTCATAGTAACATAGTATATGACAGCAGATAAAGACCAGTATGATCCATCTAGTCTGCCCAGCAAAGCGGTAAGAGTAGGTTCATCTGCCGCTCTGTTCAAGTCACCCCTCCCCATTTAGGAGTGTACCCACTTCTCCGTGTAGGTCACCCCTATTTGTTGAGATATAAGAGAGAGTTATGTTTATTTTGATTTTATCCTGTTGCTATAAAAGGATCCACTATGTCTGTCCCTTGCCATTTTGAATTCTCTGAATCAAATCTCCCCTGTCCCTCCTCTCCTCCAGAGTGTACGTACATATTTAGGTCTTCAAGTCTCTTCTTATACGTCTTCTGACGCAGGCTCAAAATCATTTTGGTCACCATGAGCAGTATCTTCTCGGGAAAATGTCATTAGCATGTGCTAAGCATTAGTAAAATGACCTCTCCAAGTATTTTAAAACACAGAATAGTAGCAGAATAGTTTATTTTTTGACAGTAGATATTTGGGAAAACCTCCTTATCTGGCTGCAGTTTGCTTTCTGGAGGCTAAAACTGCCAGGGTTCACGGGCTCTCCCCTTCTCATTCCCGATAAATATTTGTGCAGCTATTTGACAGCTCGAGTTTTCCACTGTTAATTCTGTAGCTGTAGAATTACAGTGTAGTCAGATCATTATTTGAAGACATGCATTACTATTTTCCATCACATACACTTCTTTCTCAAGGTAGCACGTTTTGCTCACATGTGCTTTGCTTTCCGTTTTCAATAGTTTGCTTTCAATAAGAGCACTGCAGAAATTCTGAAACATCTTTCCTTAATGTTTTTGTTGGACCTGGATCTCAGACAAGCATAACAATCTATTCTCTTTTCCTAAACCTGTTTTTGTTTACCCTTGCTGCTCTCCCCTCATGATTAATTTCATAAGCCATTTATCATTGAAAGTGCAGCTTCCAGTTGCTCCAGAAAACAGCAATTTTGTCTTTCATGCTTCTGATTCCATTTGACAAACCCGCAATAATGTTCTGTTTCATATTTGATAAACTGCATCTGTCCATCACAATCTAAAACAGAGACAGCCCTATAAATTTGCAAAAATGCTTTGTGTTCTGAAAACCTCTTCTATACACTGCTTACTTTTCGAACTTGAGGAAACTGCTCAGATGGCTTTTCGACGAGCTTTGCAAAACTAATATAAGATTAGGGATAATGGTATGAAAATTCGTCTAATCCCGTGGCAGCTAGGCGGAATCTTTATTCAGGCATTAACGGTGCTAAACTGAGCCAACGCCACGAGGAAGAATAAACCTACTTTCGAGGGGAGGAAAACATACCAGTTGGTTTCACTCGGCAGAATAAGGCAAATTACATCTTTTGTGAATAAATTCACCATGAGCTTGCTTAACTTTCATGACATTTCTTTTAAATTCAACATCTATGGATACAGGTGAAACCAAGAGTGTGGAATTACTTGACAAAAACTGAGACTTAGGGGGATGCTTACTAAATGTTAAAGTGAGTTAACAGCATACGTGAGGCCCCATTGCACCCATAGAAATAATAGGGCTGTGGGCACTTAATGCATGTTAATGAAGTTAATGTATATTAAAACATTAAAGCCTTTAGTAAGCATGCCCCCCCTCCCAATATAGGAATGCTCAGCTATGTAGGCCCAGGGTGGATGAGTAAGTTAGTAATGCACCAGAAAACTTGCTGCTTCCATGTGATGTGAAAACATCCTAATTATTAGCTAAAAGGGATAACGAGTATCTAGGTTCATAAGCCCCCAATGCACTAAAGTGCATTAACTTAGCAGGGGTATTAACAGAGAAAAGATTAGCTTGCCAATCCTCTGTTGCAGGATTTTTTTATCAATACCTCTGATATAAAAGCAAAATAAACATGATGAGTTAACTGCCTGTTTTTTTGTGAAATGTTTTTACACATGCAAATGAGCAAAAAGGGCGAGAACTTTAACGGGCGAGAACTTTAACATGACTACCATGGCCAGAAGCTATAGGGCCATTTTACTAAGGTGAGCTAAGAGCTTAATGCAAGTGGTAGCGCACAGTATTCCCATGGTAACAGCACATCGTGCGGTGTGGTGGGGAATGGCTGGATTAGGGGAGGAGATTGTCATGGAAACCACATTGCTGTTAGCACAGGGTTAAATATTGTGTGCTGTCAATGTTGCAATTAACAGGGATGCATAATGTCACCTCAATGGATGGCTTTAAGTGTACCTGCATTAATTACAAATGCCGCTGCCGGGTGTTAGGGTTTGTTTTTGTGCAGTAACTGCCGGGAACATGCTGGCCACACCCCCAATAGTTAGTGTATGACTTGTGCACATACGGCGTGTTAGATTTTACTCAAATTGCATGGTAAGTGCAAAAATGTATTGTATCTTTGTAAGAGAGCCCCATGTGAGTTTCTGCCTATGGGAATGTACCTAAGATTAAGTTTAAAAAAAAGACTTAACCCTTTTGCAAGCATTACAATCATATTTTAAAGAGGCCATATGGCTGCTGTACCATCCTCTTTCTGGGGGCTAGTGGGAACTGGGAGCCCTTTATGCTGCTCCTCACTTGTCCAAAATTGTAAAAAATACACTCTTCCACCATGACAATCCCCTGGAACCTCACAACTGCAAGCCTCAGCCTGCAACTGAAGTCTCCCAGAAATGTAATACAAGGGCGAGCCTGTGCCATATTCTGTAAGGGCCTACCATTCTGTTTGCTATAACATCAGCATAAGGGTTAACAGAGAAACTGTGTAAATAAGTTCAGCACAGCTGTCTTTGACCTTCAAGGACAGATACACAGACACTGAAGAAAGTGCACTGAAGAAAGGAGGCAGGAATTGCAGGGAGCCATCCATAAATGTAACACACCAAGGGCAGGATATGTATTAATTCAAAGAAAACATATTGAAGAAAGAGCTGAGACATGAAGTCTGGAAATGAACTACAAAATGATGAGAAAGAGGGAAAATAGAGAAGAATATATGTGTGTTCGCAGGAATACATGCTGGAAGGCCTATAAAGGAGTAAGAGAACTGTATAGGAGAGAGTTATAGGAACAGAGGTGGGCTGTAACAACCTCTCTCTTTCTTATTAGGTAATCTTATGCTATCTGCTCGCTAGGTGCAATTAGATATTATACTCACGTTTTTATAATAAAGATTTTTTGTTTAAGCACTGCAATAATTATTTGGTATACTTATTAGCATGTATATGTGTGCCTGAGGGGGGGAGGGGAGGATATAGCAAGGGAAGGCTATCCCAGGTAATTCCCCAACACTTCAGAATCACTAGGTGAGTGTCCAAGGAGTGTCGCCTCCGAACCTGAGTGGAAGGAAACCACTAACAATTCCAAGATAGCGCTAGTGGAACAAGAGTGAGTAGGGACTGATCCTGTCCCTACAGGGGCCTGTTTTTTGGGGGGTAAGCTTTGGATAGGGTAGGAGGTAACAGGGGTCTATAGGGACTTTGATTGCATTGTTCAAGGGAAAGAATTATTTATTTATTTTATTTATTTTATTTAACAATTCTTCTATACCGCGCTATTAAAATCAGCGCGGTGTACATCGAACAGAGATACTACAATGTATACAAACAACATCGAGTTTTACAGAGAACAGGGAATTGAACATGGAAGAAAAACCGGGGAAACTATATACATATTATACTCAAACTAAGTACAGATTACAAATTACAAATTACAAATTACTAATTACAAAAGGGACAGGCCTTTGTGGCAGGATGGGGTATTTTTTTACCATTTTATGCCAGCATGGGACTTGGGGAAGGGAGGCTCTTACAAAAGGAATTCCTAACCTCCAAGTATTGGATAAGCACTCGCCAGACATCCACTAGGTGAAGATTCTTATCCTTCCCTCCACATTGCTCCTTAAAGAAGGAGGGCAGGCAGACCATCTGGTTCATGTGAAAGGGAGAAAGCCTTAGTCAAGAAGGTGGCACAGGCCAAATTGAAACAGACTCCTTTGAAAAGAACAAGGATCTTGGCAAGACAGAGCCCGCAGCTCAGAAATCCGCCTTGCGGAACAAATTGCGACCAAGAAGACAGTCTTGAGCATTAAATCCTTCAAAGTAGTACACTTCAATGGCTCAAAGAGCACCACCATCAGGGCCCTGAACACCAAACCCAGATCAGGATCACAGACCAGAGGGGAAGACACAGATGCCAAACCCCCTGGAGAAAGCATGAAACATCTTGGTGCAAGGCTAGAGACTTACCAGCCACTGGACCTCGGAAACAGGCCAAAGCTGCCACCTGAACTTTTAGGGAGCTAATGGAAAGGCCCTTCTCCATGACATCCTGTAGAAAGGCCAACAGAGAGCATCTTAGCCGCCTCAGGAGCCAAGTGCCGAGTGCCACATCATTGCTCAAAGAGGCACAACACGTATGCTAGCATTGTAGACCTCCTCTGGGCTCTGAACAAAGTGGGGACCACTGCCAGAGAGTAGCCCTCATGCATTAGCTGTCTTTCAAGAGCCAAGCTGTAAGTGAGAAGGGAACCGAGTCCACCAGGATGATCAGTCCCTGCTGCAATAGGCCTGAGACAGAGGCAACCAAAGAGGAGGTGCCTACAGAAGCTGCATCAGGTCTACCAACCACGCTCTCCTTGGCTAATCCAGTGGCACCAGAACAGTCCTGCCCAGATGGCGATCTATATGCTGAATCACAAGCCCCACCAGGGGCCACAGAGGAAACATATAGCAGGTGTTGACTTGGTTAAGGCTGGGTCAGGGCATTGACGCCCTCAGGCCCCATCTCCATGTGGTGACTGAAGAAGCGACAAACTTTGGCATTGGTGTGGGTCGCCATCAGATCCATTTTGGGGCAACTCCAGCAGCGCAGAATCAACTGAAATGCCTCCTGACTCAACTCTCACTCTCCAGGATCCAGAGAGTGATGGCTGAGGAAGTCTGCATAAGAACATAACATAAGATATGCCATAGTGGGTCAGACCAAGGTCCATCAAGCCCAGTATCCTGTTTCCAACAGTGGCCAATCTAGGTCATACGTACCTAGCAGTTTCCCCAAAAGACACAGGTTCCACAATGCTTGTATTGGGTCAAGCATTGATATCCTGGGTCTCTTTTTAATAATGGTTTATGGACCTTTCCTCCAGGAACTTGTCCAAACCTTTTTTAAACCCAGCTACACTAACAGCCTTTACTACATCCTTCGGTAACAAATTTCAGAGTTTGATTACACGTTGAGTGAAAAAATATTTTCTCTTATTTGTCTTAAATAGTTTACCCTATAGCTTCATTGCTTCCATATTATCCACTCTGGCAGTGTGCTGAGACAAAGCTAGGAGGTTCCTCTCTGCCCAGGAAAACAGGAGTGCCATCTCCAGGACTACCCGGCACTCCTCATGCCGCCTTGCCGAATGATATAAGCAATGGCATTGTCCGAAAACTTTCAAACTGCCTGGCTTTCGATCAAGGGCTGTAAACGCAGAAGAGCCAAATGGAGACAGCCTCCTTTGTAAAGGACAGATAAGGATCTTGGCAAGATAAAGCCTTTTACGAGGTCCCTCATGAGAGACTCTTGGTCAAATTAAAAAGTCATGGGATTGGGGGGCGGAGCCAGCCGCAGAGCAGAATGGACATGCGAGTTTGAGCTCCCCTTGCCATACAAGAATCCTGATCTAATGCTTATAAAGATAGTCCCTATATGATTACCCCTGGGTAAATACAGAGCAATTGAAGATGTCAGCACTAAAACCTGCGCGATTAGATTTCCAGCAAAGTACCGGTTCAGTGCCAAAGCAATCGAAGCAAGAGGCCGGATCCCCGCACAAAATGGCCGCGGCTGAGAAGGAAGCAGCGGGGGAAGGCATCAAAGAGATCTGGCTGAACTGAGGAGTGTGAAGGATTTGATAGTCGCCAACACCACATCTCTGGAAGCTATACAGGAGGATTTGAATGAGGTAAAGGGCAAAGTACAAGACATGAATGGACGGTTAATTGTTACTGAAGGGTTAGTGCAAAAGCATGGCGCCATGTTAGAGTGCATGGGGTCTTTGTCAAAGCACGTCAAGAAGATTGAGAGTCAACTAGAGGATCAAAATAATCGAGCGAGGCGCAACAACATTCGATTGGTAGGAGTCCCCGAAGGAGCTGAAGGGGCAGACATGACAGAATACCTGGAGAAGATGATTCCGGAACTCCTTCAGATCTCTTTTGTGAAGGCGTTTGAACTGGAGCGGGCGCACCACGTTCCTATGCATAGGGCTGAGAATATCAAATACCCAAGGCCAATTGTGATGAAAGTGCTGCGTTACCCACAAGTTCTGCAGATACTACAAGCTTCTAAGAAAGTGACATCTTTGAAAATACAGGGACAGAAGGTCGCCTTTTTCCCTGATTTGAGCAAACAATAGACCGCAGGAAGGAATTGCTGGCTTGTAGACCACTCTTGCAAAAGCTGCAGGCAAGATATGGTCTGTATTACTCTAGTACAATGCGGGTAATGCTAAATAATGTCACAAGGAACTTTTTGGATGCTGGATCACTGAAAACTTTTCTGCAGGAGAGTTGTGCTATGGAGACTTGAACATAATTGTGACGATTAATGCTTAGAGGAGTCAGAATGATAAAATATACAACTGTTAGTTAAGAATACGAGTGAAAGTATATCCTGTATGGATGGTGTGAGCATGGCATTTAAATCAGAGTGCAGCTGCATAGGAAAGAGTTTTATTGATATCCCTCTCAATACAAAGAAATATAACGCTATAAAACTTGGTGCAATCTAGTTTTACTATAGGTTTGGAATAGGGCATGGTTGTGTTTAGTTAAAAATGGAAAATGGGATAAGATTTTATAAGGTTATATTAGGCAACGAATGATGTTGGTGGTGAAAGATTTTCTGCCAAGAAGGGGTGGCTTTCGCCAGGAGGTGTTTAATTGTACAGTTTAAGTGTTCTTGCTGGTCAATCCAATCCAATTATACACTGATGATACAGAGGTCCACTAAGGACAAGGATAATGGAATTATCATGCTTAGATTTATCCATGTTAACAAATGCTGTGAATAGACTGGTATTGCTCACCCTGAATGTGAAGGGTGTCACAAACCTAGTTAAGCGCAAGAAAATTCTTACATATTGTCAACATAAGAACGCTGAATTTTTACAAGAATCACTAAATATCACCTCATTACTTTCATATTTTTGTCGAAGCTATGCTGTAGGAGGGACAGTAATGTGGACTGTCCCACACCAAGCAGCTAGCTGCCTTTTTTTCTTTTATATGTGATCCTGTGTCACTTCTCAAATTATTTTATAACCACAAAGACTGGACACTTAACATGTGGATCATGTCAATTCTGTGCATTATCTATGCTTGGGCTACAATGGACACATCCAAAAACAAAACAACTGTTTACACGACGTTGGGATACGGACTGCCTCTCTAGCTATGTAGTCTACTTACTGCTGTGCCCGTGTTCATTACTCTACATAGGTAGGACTAGTCGTGCTGTGAAGACACGTTTAATGGAACACGCTTCCCAACTGCGAAATAGCGTCCTGACAGCACCGATGGTAACCCATTGTTTACAATTCAATCATTCATTTACTGATTTACGATGGACAGTTATTGACCACATTCCAGCTGATCCCAGAGGAGGAGATCGTCTCTACCAACTTCAACTATTGGAACAAAGATGGATTTTTTCCTTGGATACAGTAGAACCGGCAGGTTTAAATCGGGAGGTTGAATGGTATTCGATAGTCTGATGTCATCTTAAGAGAACCAATCCGATTTGGGATTCCCCTTCATGTGGGGCGTTCCTTTTCTGATAGGTTGTGCTCCTGTTTAAAAATCGAATAGTCTAACGTTGCAGCCATAGAGGAGAGACGTATGCCTCAGCCGCGACGACGGCGTCTTGTTGGGATTCCGTTTTTTGAATTGAAGAAGAGTCCAACATTTGATACAGAGCCTTAGGGCTCGAAACGCGCGCGTCATGTTCCATCTTCCTCTTCAGGATTAACGGAAGGATGAGTGAAAGTTAAGAGGCTTCAGCTAAGTGCAATTTTGTGGTTATAAAATAATTTGAGAAGTGACACAGGATCACATATAAAAGAAAAAAAGGCAGCTAGCTGCTTGGTGTGGGACAGTCCACATTACTGTCCCTCCTACAGCATAGCTTCGACAAAAATATGAAAGTAATGAGGTGATATTTAGTGATTCTTGTAAAAATTCTGCTTTATGTGTTTCACTTTTTGGGGGTGGTGATTAACATAAGAACGCTGACATAGTGTACTTGCAAGAGACGCATCTGACCGAAAAGGAGTCATGGAAGGTAGTCTCGAAATTCTATCAAGTAATAATTGCAGCACCAGCAGTAAACATAAAAGGAGGAGTTCTGACATTAATGCGGAAGTCCCTGGCAGCAGTAGTTAAGGAGACGAAAGTAGATCCTGAGGGGAGGTGGGCCAGAGCTACTCTGGAAATTGTGCAGAGGTCTTACACACTAATGAACATATATGCCCCGAATACGGACGATTCTTCCTTTTACAAGACAATAGCTATGGAACTAGTGGACATGCTACACACTGGGATAATACTGGGAGGGGACTTCAACCTGGTTCTAGACCCTTTGTTGGACAGGGCTCCATACCGGCCAGTATACAAAGTTAAATCGCATGCAGTGATACAGAGTATGATGAATGAACTGCAATTAATGGATGCATGGCGTCTGCTACATCCTACAGACAAAGAATATACATTTTACTCCCTCCCACACGATACTCAGACAAGAATTGACTACTTTCTTGTAACGAGTGGGTTAATTAAACAGCTTGTTGCGTCTGAAATCAATGCGGGGACAGTTTCGGATCACTCAGCAGTCTCCTTAGTTTTAGACATGGGAGAGAATCATCAGATGCCCCCTCGGTGGACAGATGCCCCCTCGGTGGACATTTGATAAGTCCTTATTAGCTGATGCCGCCTTTGTGTATGAATAAAGAGATTGAGGCGTATGGAAAATTCAATGACCCTTCAGAAACGTCGACATGGGCTTGGTGGGAAGGCTTTAAGGCGACGATTCGGGCGCATATCACAACCTTCTCGATTAAAAAAAACAGAGCTAAAAAGAAAGAACAAGAAAATTGGAGGAGCAGATAAAAGCGGGGGAGCGCCTGTTGACAAAAAGAGGTGATCCAATGATACTGTTAAGGCTTCAGAAATTGAGATGCAAATATAATAACATCCTTCATATGCAGGCGCAATCTTGTGTGTTCGGATGCAACAAAGCACTTACTATCATGAGAACAACCGGGCTGGATCGCTCCTTGCGAAACTATTGAAGGCAAAAAGAAAAATGGCTCACATAGCAGTGTAGGAAACACAAAGAGCAAGAGCGATGATGACACAGTGGCTTTATTAGTTGTCCCCAACGCGTTTCGGCAGATTGCCTTCCTCAGGGGGTAAAAACACTCACAAACAAAACATGTACATTAAAAATAAGAATATTAAAACTTCTAATAAAAAACATAACAACATCAAACAAATCGAAGCTAACCGGGCATGGTGTTAGATTCAGATAATATAGTAACATTTAGAGGAATAAATAACAATCTTGTAACACTCAAAATACAACAATAAATAAATAATTACAAATGATAAAAATGATAAATGAACAAATATAAATAATTAAGAAACATATGAAAATAAATATATAAAAATATATTAAACAGTCTTTTTTGTCAAACATAACCCTTTCGTTAAAAATAACAATAAAAGGGGAAGTTGGGAGGGGAGGGGAAGGGAGAGGGGGAGGGAAAAAGAGGGGGGGAGAGGGGGAGGGGGGGAGAGGGGGGGAAGAGAAGGAGGGGGGAAAGGGGGGGGAGTAGGGAGGGGGGGAGGAGAGAGGGGAACTATGAAACAAGGTAGGGCAGAAGTAACCTTAAAATCACAGAATGTAAAACCATGGTGCTAAGCCATACAAATGACATTAAGAAAGAAGGAAGAGAATGTAATAAAACTAGTCATGATAACAAATATTACTCACTGCACTATCACCATCAACCAGTCATTCAGTGGTAATATGTGGTGGGGCCAATGGCCAGAGAGTAATTATAAATAACCTAGTAAAAAACGACCCAGGGCTATGTTTGACAAAAAAGACTATGTTTAATATATTTTTATATATTTATTTTCATATGTTTCTTAATTATTTATATTTGTTCATTTATCATTTTTAATTATTTATTTATTGTTGTATTTTGAGTGTTACAAGATTGTTATTTATTCCTCTAAATGTTACTATATTATCTGAATCTAACACCATGCCCGGTTAGCTTCGATTTGTTTGATGTTGTTATGTTTTTTATTAGAAGTTTTAATATTCTTATTTTTAATGCACATGTTTTGTTTGTGAGTGTTTTTACTCCCTGAGGAAGGCAATCTGCCGAAACGCGTTGGGGACAACTAATAAAGCCACTGTGTCATCATCGCTCTTGCTCTTTGTGTTTCCTGTTTGGCCCTGCAAGAGCTGCTGCTCTTCCTGTGTCTCTGCCTCACATAGCAGTGTTACACAGTGAAGGAGACCTTCTGATGCAAAATGAGCAAATATTGAGACGTTGCAAAGAGTTCTATGAAAAGCTGTATTGTTCCGAAGTAGTCTGCAGTAATACGGACTTCGGAGAATTTGTATCGTATATAATGGGTCCTAAGATATCAGCAACTCAGGCACGGATGTTGAAGCAAGAAATTACCATAAAAGAGATAAAAAAAGGCTACTGGTCAGCTGGCCAAGGGGAAGGCGTCAGGACCCGATGGAATCCCGTTAGAGTTTTATCACAAATGTCAAACGAAATTGGTCCCTATGTTGCAAACCTATTTTAGTGGCTTATGCACAGAGGATCCGGAAGTTGGAACCTTCGCTGAGGCAACTATAGTTATCCACCCAAAACCGGGACGGGACCCGCAGAGAGTTGAAAACTATAGGCCTATTTCTTTGCTCAATGCAGATTACAAGATATACGCAAAGCTGTTGGCAAATCGTCTCAGTAAAGCCTGAGTTCCTTGATACATACAGTTCAGTGCGGCTTTATGGCCGGCAGGTCTACTACGGACAATGGAAGGTTACTTGCCCATGTCCTGCTTAAAGCGCAGATGGTTCCTGAGCCACTGATGGGGCTATCACTGGATGCCAAAAAGGCCTTTGACAGATTGGAGTGGTCCTTTCTGTTTCAAGCCCTTAGATGGTTTGGAATTGAAGAAGTCTTCATCAAGAGGATAGCACTCTTGTATTCTAACCCCACTGCTCAGATAGCAGCTAACTCTGGGGTGTCAGGGCCCTTCAAACTTCAAAGAGGTACTAGGCAAGGTTGCCCTCTATCCCCACTCCTCTTCAACTTAGCTCTGGAGCCGCTTATGATATCGATTAGACAACAAGAGAAGATTAGAGGAGTAACACTCGCGGATGGTCAATGCAAGTTATCTGCGTATGATGACGATCTTATATTATTCTTGCAACCTACCTCCTTGCCTATGGCCATGAGCATAATTGATAAATATTCTGCTGTGTCTGGTTATAAAGTCAATCTTGCCAAAACAACAATAATTCCTCTAAATGCCTGGGTGAAGGAAGACATGTTTACAAATTATCCATTTTAGTACGCGCACTCGTCTTTTAAATACTTGGGAGTCAATTATGGGCATACAATGGCGGAGACTGAGTCTGAATGCAGAAATCTGCAAAGAACTAGTGAGCGCTTGCGCCTTAAAATGGCCCCCCCCTAAATTTAACCTGTTGGGGTAGATTGGAGACAATCAAAATGGTACTGGTCCCCAAGCTTAGTTACATACTGAGTATGATTCCAGTAAATTTTCCACAAGGTTTTTATAAAAAATTAAACAGTATGCTTATATCATTTCTCTGGAACAAGAAAGTCCCTAGGATAGCGACGTGGAAGCTTAAATTGCCTAAATGGAAAGGGGGAGTACACTTTCCTGATGTTCGATGGCTGCATATGTCCTCATTATTAAAGCAAGGAGCACAATGGATGGTAGAAGGAGACTGTAAAGAATCTCCCAGGTGGCTGCTGGTAGAAAAAGCTATGAATGATCCTCTGGAAATGAGTATGATGCTTGGAACTTCCAATTTACGGCAAAATGACGTTATCCTGGCAACTCAGCAAGCATGTCGGCTAGTGGCCTCGTGTATTGATGGGGGTGATGACTTTGCTTTGGAGACGCCGTTGTGGCTGAATCGAAGATTTACAATAGGTGGTAAATTCATACTGTGGAAGAAATGGATGAATTGTGGTATCACTACCCTGGGACATTTGGTTCATGCGAGCAAATTCAAAACTTTTGAAATGATGGAAAGTGAATTTGGTTTACCCAGTTCCTGCTATTTTCAGTGGTGTCAGCTCCGATGCTGTCTGAGCAAAGCAGGGGTGTCTCCATTGATTCTACGGCCAGGGTGGCCCCTACTCCAGAAATTTCGTGAAAAACAAACTGGAACGCAAGTGATATAGAAATTTCTGGAACTGCTCAGGACAGGGTCCAACAAACTATGTGATGGAGTACAATCAGCATGGATAAGAGAAGCAGGAGATCATATACAACAGGAGCACTGGGACGCCTTCTGGTCCCTCACACGAATCACTAGAGCAGCATCCCTGACGCAGTCGTTGTACTTTCTCTCGCATCGAGCATATCTGACTCCAGTGAGGATAATGAAATGGGCACCGCACGCTGGAAATAGATGCTGGTCCTGTAATACAGAAATTGGGATGCTGGATCACATGCTTTATTACTGCGAGTATCTTCAGAGATACTGGGAGTGTGTAATGAAACGAATATCAAGAATTTTAGGCGTGACACTACCCGCCTCGTATCAAATACTATCAAAAACAAATCACCCCTACTTCAAGATCAGATCCCTCAGACACCTATGCCCGCTACTCGATCCAGATGATTTCCGCACCATTTACCAAGCCCTGATCATTCCCCATTTCGATTATGCAAACTCCATACTACAGGGGCTCCCCCAATCCACCTTGAGCCCCCTGCAACTTGCTATGAACAGTGCAGCGTGGGTACTCTTTGGGGCGTCCAGGAGAGACCATGTTACACCTCTCCTGAAACAGCTACACTGGCTCCCCATCCAAGCCAGGATCAGTTTTAAGATCTTGCTGATGACCTTCAAAGCTGGCAAGGGGCTCTCCTCCTCCTCACCATCTGAACTCATCCAACCACTTGCTCCTAACAGACCAAGAAGAACCGCAGAGTCCAACATGCTAACGATCCCAAAAGTAATGACAAGTTGCACCAAAACAACAGCTAACAGAGCTTTCCGACTCTGCGCCCCAATACTATGGAATACCTTACCGGCACATATCAGGTCAATCCCCAACTTGAGTCAGTTCAGGAAGGCCCTTAAACATTTCCTCTTCATCAAGTACCTCACTGACAACACCGACCCTCAGTCCCACTTGAATAGCGAGCACCTCAGCAATAGTAGTAGTCAACTATGCAGGCCCTCGCATCAGGCGCCCCCAGCTATGTAAAAATCGAACAAGATCCTTTTCTCGTTACACTTATTATGTATATAGTTTACCCGGTTATCCAAGTTCCATATCCTGTTAATTGTAATGACCAGACATATGCAATTTGTCGGATGTTTTTGTTCTTTGTAAACCGCGCTGATGTCAAATAGTGCGGTATATAAGAAATGTTAATAAATAAATAAATAAATAAAAATAAATAATAGTATACAAGTCCACGATGGAAGGCCTCGTATTGAGAAAACAAGAGAGCCGATTGCTGGATGTTTTGCTCAGTATAGCCATCAAGGTAATCTTGATTCACTGGAAGAACTTTGAGAAGGTACACAGCGAACACTGGTGGAATCTAGTGTGTCAACACAAGATTTACGAGGAACTGTATGTACTTAAAACTCCTAACTCGGACAAGCTGCTTAACAAATGGGAGGCTATGAATAAGTATATGGAGTTAAGCACGTACTAGCTACATTCCCCTGATCCAAGAAAAATAGGCCACCAGCTAAGCGTCAGCCATACAATTTGAAAGCGCTGATTATGTGACTTAACCAGTTAACTTAAAGTAGTATTGATTACAATGAAAGGATGATAAGTAGATTGGATTGGATCGACAATAGTTAGTTTAATTAAATGTTTCTGTTTCTTACTTCTTCTTTCCTGTTAATGAAGTTTTGTGACTGTTATGAAAGGAAGTGATGTGACGGATTTATGCTTTGTAAAATGTATAAAAGATATTAAATTTAAAAAAAAAGAGTCATGGGATTGGAGGCAGTGTACTGTTGTGGATCAGGAACTGGTTAAAAGATAGAAAGCTGAGGGTAGGGCTAAATGGTCAATTTTCTCAATGTAGAAGGGTGTATAGTGGAGTACGCCAGGGATCTGTGATGGGTCACTGCTTTTTTAACATATTCAGTGTCCTTGGTGGGACAGTTGATGGAATGGATGAGGGTTCTGGTGGTGGTGTTCAATTTGTTGGCTCTCTCCTGGTCAAAAGGACGTTGGGAGAGACTATTGATCCATAGGGCCTGTGTAGTGGGTAAACAGACTTTACTCCACCATTGGCGAGATGTTTCTGTCCCCTCTTTTTGGGAGTGGCGGAACAACTTTCACCAACTGATGATGGAGCGTCTGGCGTCCAGGGGTGGGGGGGGGGCAGCGATGGGAGCACTTTCTGGCCCTTTGGTGAACATATAGTGATAATATGACACCGTTGACCCATAATGAGCTGCTGACACTATAAAAGGGGAATGGAAAGGCAGAATGAGGGAAGTAGTTTGGGATGATAAGTGAGGCGAGGCTGGGAACAAGAAGAGGTGATAGGTGTGATGAGGAGCATGGGAGGATGTGAGGACTAATGGGAGCAGGGTGAGGGGGGGGATTAGGGGAGGGGAGTGGAGGGGGCAGGATCCCCAGCATAAATACCCAAAATTGCACAGAGTAGGAGTAGACAGAGATGTTGAAGGCCCGGTGCAAGAACCAATAATGGGCTGGAAACCCTTGCTAAAAAAAAAAAAATTAACAAACCACTGTTCCCAACCATGCTAAGACAGGGGAGGGGAGGACAGTGTAGTGGAAAAATGAAAAACTATAAAAATTGGTATTGATAACCAATATGGATGTACGACATTTGCATCCCATAGTGGGGCCTTTGACTATCTATGAGCATTAGTAGGTGTTTATGTTTATATCTGATGTTTGGAAGAATGATGTTTGGTTGTACATTTATGTGTCTGACATTTCTACACCATGATTTGAATAAAAAAAGCCACATTCATAAATTACCTGCAAATGGGAATAACGAGTAAGGTGGTCAAATTTGCAGATGACACAAAATTATTCAAAGTTGTTAAAACCCAAGAGGATTGTGAAAAATTGCAAGAGGACCTTGACAAATTGGAAGACTGGATGATCAAATAGCAGATGAAATTTAATGTGGGCAAGTGCAAAGTTATGCACCTAGGAAAGAACAAATAGAATGCTAGGTATCATAAGGAAAGGGATGGAGAATAAAACAAAGGATGTTATAATGCCTCTGTATCGCTCCATGGTACGACCGCACCTTGAATATTGTGTGCAATTCTGGTCACCGTATCTTAAAAAGGACATAGAGTTATTAGAAAAAGTACAGAGAAGAGCCACCAAATTGGTGAAGGGGATGGAAGGCTACTCCTATGAAGAGAGGCTAAAAAGGTTAGGGCTCTTTAACCTGGAAAAGAGACGACTGAGGGGAGATATGATAGAGGTCTATAAATTAATGAATGGAGTGGAACGGATAAACGTGGATCAATTGTTTACGCTATCAGAATATAGAAGGACTAGGGGACATGTAATGAAGCTACAGGGTAAACTATTTAAGACAAATAAGAGAAAATATTTCTTCACTCAACGTGTAATCAAACTCTGGAATCTGTTACCGGAGGATGTAGTAAGGGCTGTTAGTATAGCTGGGTTTAAAAAAGGTTTGGACAAGTTCCTGGAGGAAAGGTCCATAAACCACTATTAAAAAGGGACCCAGGATATCAATGCTTGACCTAGTACAAGCACTGCAGAACCTGTGTCTTTTGGGGAAACTGCTAGGTACGTATGACCTAGATTGGCCACTGTTGGAAACAGGATACTGGGCTTGATGGACCTCGGTCTGACCCAGTATGGCATTTCTTATGTTCTTATGTTCTTAACAACCCAAACTACAGTTTGACGATGCAAGGTCCCACATTAGGAACCACCACTCAGTAAAAGGATTTAGGCGGCATCGTGGATAATATGTTAAAACCTTCCACTCAGTGTACAGCAGTGGCAAAGAAAGCAAAGAGAATGCTAGGAATCAGAAGGAAAGGAATGGAGAACAAAATAAAGAATATTATAATGCCTCTTTATAGTTCCATGGTGCGACTGCACCTCAAATATTGTGTGAAATTCTGCTCACTATATCTTAAATAGAATTTAGCAAAATTAGAAAAGGTAGAGAAGAGCCGCCAAAATGTAAAGGGGATGAAAAGATACACCTCAGAGGAAAGGCTTAAAAGGTTAGAGATCTTCAACCTGGAAGAGATGGCAGAGGGAGGATATGATAGAGAAGATAAGAACATAAGATATGCCATACTGGGTCAGACAAGGTCCATCAAGTCCAGTACCCTGTTTCCAACAGTGGCCAATCTAGATCACAAGTACTACACAGGTTCCACAATGCTTGTATTGGGGCAAGCAGTGGATATCCTGGGTCCACTTCAATAATGGTTTATGAACCTTTCCTAAAGGAACTTGTCCAAACCTTTTTTAAACCCGGCTACAGTAGCAGCTTTTAGTACATAATCCAGTAGCAAATTCCAGCGTTTGAACACATGTTGAATGAAAACATATTTTCTCTTATTAGTATTAAATAGGTTACCCTGTAGCTTCATTGCATATCCCCTAGTCTTTCTATATTCTGATGACGTAAACAATCGATCTACGTTTACCTGTTCCACTCCATTCATTAATTTATAGACTTCTATCATATCTCCCCTCAGCCATCTCTTTTCCAGGTTGAAGAGCCCTAAACCTTTCAGCCTCTCTTCATAGAAGTCTACTCCATTAATGAATGGAGTAGAACGGGTAAATGTAGATTGATGGCTTACGCCATCAAAAAGTAGAAAGACTAGGGGATACGCAATGAAGCTACAATGTAACCCATTTAAGACTAATAAGAGAAAATATTTTTTCAATTAAAGCATAATCAAACTCTGGAATTCATTACCAGAGGATGTAGTAAAAGCTTAGTGTAGCTGGGTTTAAAAAAAGGTTTGGACAAGATCCTGGAGGAAAGGTCATAAGAACATAAAAACATAAGATATGCCATACTGGGTCAGACCAAGGTCCATCAAGCCAAGTGTCCTATTTCCAACAGTGGCCAATCTAGGTCATAAGTACCTATCAGTTTCCCCAAAAGACACAGGGTTCCACAATGCTTGATTTCGATCAAGCAGTGATATTCCAGGTCCCTTTTAATAATGTTATATGGACCTGTCCTCAAGAAACTTGTCCAAACCTTTTTTAAACCCCGCTAAACTAACAGCTTTTACTACATCCTCCGGTAACAAATTCCAGAGTTTCATTACATGTTGAGTGAAAAATATTGTCTCTTATTAAAATAGGTTACCCTGTAGCTTCATTGCATGTCCCCTAGTCTTTCTATATTTTGATGACGTAAACAATCGGATCTACGTTTACCCGTTTCATTCCATTCATTAATTTATAGACCTCTATCATATCTCCCCTCAGCTGTCTCTTTTCCAGGTTGAAGAGCCCTAACCTTTTCAGCCTCTCTTCATAGGGGTATCCTTCCATCCCCTTTACCATTTTGGTGGCTTTCCTCTGTACGTTTTCTGATAACGCTCTATCCTTTTTAAGATACGGCGACCAGAATTGCACACAATATTCAAGGTGCCATGGAACGATACAGAGGCATTATACTATCCTTTGTTTTATTTTACGTTCTTTTCCTTATGATACCTAGTATTCTAATTGCTCTCTTGGCTGCCGCTGTATACTGGATGGATGATTTTAACATGTTATTCATGATGACGCCTAAATCTTTTTCCTAGGTGGTGATTCCTAACGTGGAACCTTGTATCATGTAACCATAGTTTGGATTGTTATTTCATAGGTGCATAACTTTGTACTTGTCCACATTAAATTTCATATGCCATTTGGATGCCCAGACTTCCAATTTATCAAGATACTCTTGCAATTTTCCACAATCCTCATGGGTTTTAACAACTTTAAATAGTTTTGTGTCATCTGCAAATTTTATAACCTCACTCGTTATTCCCATTTCCAGGTCATTTATGAATATGTTAAAAAGCAGGGGACCCAGTACAGATCCTTGGAGTACTCCACTATTCACCTTTTTCCATTTAGAAAATTTGCCATTTAGCCTAACCCTCTACTTTCTATCTTTTAACTAGTTCCTGATCCACAATAGTACACTGCCTCCTATTCCATGACTTTTAAGTTTTGCCAAAAGACTTTGATGAGGGACCTTGTCAAAGTCTCTGAAAGTTCAGATACACTATATCAACCAACTCACATTTGTCAACCTGTTTATTCACACCTTCAAAAAAAATAGCAGATTAGTAAGACAAGATCTTCCTTGTCTAAAGCCATGTTGGCTGCCTCCCATTAAGCCATTACTATCTACATTTTCAGTCAATTTGTTCTTTAGGATGGTTTCTACCATTTACCGGTACTGACATCAGGCTCACCAGTCTGTAGTTTCCCGGATCACCCCTGGAACCCTTTTTAAAAATTGGTGTTACATTGGCCATCCTCCAATCTTCAGGTATTACAGATGATTTTAATGATAATTCACAGATCACTAATAGCAGGTCTGAAATCTCATATTTAAGTTCTTTTAACACCCTTGGATGTATGCCATCTGGTCCAGGTGATTTGCTACTCTTCAGTTTATCAAATAGTTGTAATACATCTTCCCGGTGTATTGATATTTCTTTCAATTCTTCCGCAGTATCACCTTTAAATACCACTTCAGTCATGGGTAACATCCCTACATCTTCCTCAGTAAAGACCAAAGCAAAGAATTCATTCATTCTCTTCCCTATGTTCTTGTCCCCCCTCAGTGGCCCTCTTACCCCGCTATCATCTAATGGTCCAACTGATTCTCTCACAGGCTTTTTGCTACGAATGTACTTGAAAAAGTCTTTATTATGCGTTTTTGCTTCCACAGCAAGCTTCTTCTCAAATTCTCTCTTTGCCTCCCTTGCATCTAACTTGCCAGCGCTTGTGCTGTTTCCAGTTTTCGTCTTTTGGCTCTTTTTTTTTATAGTTCCTGAAAGATGCTTTTTTGGCAACATCAGTCTCTCTGACCTCATCTTTAAACCATGCTAGCAGTTTTTTGGAATTCCTTCCACTTTTCTTAAAGCATGGAATACAGCTGGTCTGGGCTTCAAAGATGGTATTGTTTCTGGTTCTGCTTTTCTTAGGTCAATCTCTGAGAATTTTAAAACTAACTTTTGTGTATGAAATGGAGCAAAATCTTGATACATTCAGCCTCTTCGGCTGACCAGCAAAATCAACTTAAAGTGCGTTAACCAACAAATTAATATGGGTGCAGTCAATTTCCACATATTAAGTTCAAATGTGCATCAACCATTTTTTGTTGAAATGGAAGTGTGAAAATCATGAAAATCAGGAGAAAACAAATCCAAAAATAGCTGAAAACGAAATAAAAGGTTTTGCTATGCAGGTTTTCAGTGGAGGCAGTCAGACTTATTCCCTGTTGAAAATACATATAACTTTAAATATATTGGATCAATATTCAAAAGGTATTACCTATTTACCAGTGGCTAGTAAATGTATAACTCCTCGAGCTACCAATCTTTAAAGCAGGGCTCGACAAACCTCAGGTGCCAGGTTGCCATGGTGATGAAAAAAATTGGACCTGGTGCCCATGACTTGGAACACCTGTGCAGCAGCTTGAAGATCAGGACTGGTCCTGGCGGCCTGAGACGATCCCATCCTCCGCAGGCAGACATGCTACTATGGCTGCGATAGTGGCGGGGACTGGCTCTGGCTGCCCACGGCGATATGATCTCCCAAGGGCAGAAAAGGAGGAGATGTCTGCGATCGTAGCACAGGTGCAAGTTGTCTGTCCATGTCAGATGGGATCTCCGCAGGCAGACAGCTTGCATCTGGGCTGCGATGGTGGCCATCCCCTTCTCTTCTGTCCAAGGGAGATCGGATCCCTACAGGCAGAACAGGAATGGAAACAGGCTGCCCACAGGGATCCGGTTCAGTTAGGGCCTGCAATAAATAAGAAAAAAAAAACGTGATGGAAGGGTGGGGGGGAGTGAACTTAAATCTTAAAGGGCCAGAAACAAAAAAAAAAGGAAAGAGGATGTGGAGAATACAGGGCAGGAGTTGGGAGTATTAGGTGGGAGGGGGAGGGAGAAGGGGAAAGAGTCTGGAAGGGGAACAAAAAGTGGGGAGGGGCTGGAGTCTGGGAAAGAAGAGTGAAAGGTGAAAGGGATGAATGCATGGGGACGAGAGCACAGTTCTCCAGAAGCACACAAATTCAGCTGCAACTCAGGACTCATTCCTTTTAAAGCCTGCCCACTGGGGGATACCAGCTGGGCCCAGGGATCAGCAGCAGATCACAGTACTTTTGCCAGCATCGGTGCTCAGCTTCAGGGCTCTCTGAACCAGATTGAATAACTTCAGCCTTGTTCACGTTGCAGCAATGAGGCTTTCCGCACCATAAGTGAAAGGAATCCCCTACCAGGGCTTTGAATCGGGGCTCTCCGCAGCAGAGATCTTCAGCTCACATTAGGGTAGGCAGGGGAATCCCCCCTCCCCCCACACTGCTTATATGCGGACTCTGACTCGCTACCTCTTGCTCCTCCTACTCTGCCTTCACTTCCTGCTGGCTCCAGGAGCACCTGCACTGAAGGGCCATACCAAAGGGCCCTTATGTGCGGCCCTTGAATGGTGTGTTTCACGATCCTCTGACACCAGAACATTGCTAACGACAATCAAGAAAGCTAAGAAAATATAATCCCATTCTGCCTCTACCAGGGTCTTCTCCTCTCTCTGCCATGACAACTTGTACGTTTGCTAGAGCTTTATTCTCTTGCTGTCCTCTCTCCTTACCTATACCTGCACTCAGCCTTACTCAAATATTTGTAACATCATTCCAATTATACACAGACACACCATACAAATCCCTAACATCTACTTTACTAGGGAATGCTATAAAAACACACATCAGAGGCTCATTTACGTCACACCCACTACCTTTCCTCCACATAATGGACAAAAACTTAAACCCAAGGTCTCTACACTTAATTGTTACCTTATAAATCCTAGGTTTATAAGAAATAAAATTCCAGCCATCACCGATTTGATGTCAGAAAATAATCCAGATATCCTCTTTGTAACCGAGACATGGCTATCAGTATTAGGCAGAGTATTACTGAACCAATTGACATTCACTAACTATTTATTTATTTATTTATTTATTTGAACAGTTTTTATATACCGCTGTTTCCAAGGATCAACAGCGGTTTACATTACAACAAAAGTTATACAGTTAAACAGTTACATAGAACTTTATGAACAATTTGAACAATATTACATTATAACGTGAGTTGAAAAGAACAATATTGATTAATGTAATTACAATATAATAACAATATTTGACTATGTTACAGAAGACTGTATATCGATAATATATTATAATATAACAGGAATAACAACAATATCAATATTTGAACTATAATACATTTAAACTATATAACAGATATCGTATGTTACATTGATTATATATATGTGTAAGGAATCATTTTATGATGAGTATCGTTTGCAGTAGAGGATGTCTAATTATAGATATACATTTGGGTAATGTAATAGATTCAGTTATGGTGGTTGGGAAATTATAATTGTTTCCCCATTGTTGTAGTGTTGACAAAATAAATGTGTTTTTAAATCTTTTCTAAATGTTAGTAGGTCTTTAGATGCTCTTAATTGGTCTGGAAGATTGTTCCATAGTATAGGTGCAACAAACGAAAAGGCACTATTACTAGTTGATTGCTTTGATTTTCTTATTAGATCTGGAACTGCTAGTGTGTTAAGGTTTTTTCTCCGTCTTTTCCTAGTTTCTAGGGGACTGTGAAGAAGAGTAGTTAAGTATGATGGGGCTATGTTATTAATTAATTTAAAAGTGGTTAATAGTATTTTGTATTGAATCCTACTGAATATGGGTAGCCAATGTAGTGTGTATAAAATGGGGGTAATGTGGTCAGATAGTTTAGCTTTGAATATAACTCTTGCTGTTACATTTTGGGCCATTTGTAATATTTTGATGTTCTTCTTAGTTATGCCATGTAGTATACTATTACAGAAATCAAAATGTGGGATGACCAAGGCTTGTGTAACGGTTCTAAAGTCTTCATCTTGTAATAGTGGTCTTAGTTGTTGTATAGAGTGCAATTTGTAATATAGGGGTCTGTTTACTAAAGGCCGGTGTTGTGCGGTCCGCGGTACCGAGCGGGTGCCGTATAAGGAGTGGGCGTTCCGTCGTGAAGAACAGAAGCTGTGATTGACAGATGCGCTAAGGTGCGCGGCGCCCGTGTGGTTAGTGCCCTGTGACATTACGGCGTTTGATCTGTGCACATAGATCACACTGCTCACGGATTTTGGGCTTCCACTATTGTGCTGCACATTGCTGACGGAAACGGTTTCTTTTCCCTGCACAGCACCTCTAACGCGAGTGTTTCACTGGCGGTAAATTTCTTTGCAGATTCGGGCACGCTCCTGTGCGGCGAGTCTCTCCCCTCCCACATTCCGCCCACTGACCCCGTCTCTCCGCCCCTAGGGGGCCTTCCTCCGCCCTCATTTCGCCTTGGCACGCCTCTTTCGCACATTACCGCCCCGCAAATGTGCGCGTTGTCGGCGCACGCTTGCGGGACCCGTTAATGTGCCGCGCACTCGTACGGGGCGCTTAAGAGCACTTAAATACATCTTTTAGAGCGCTCATGTGCGCCCCGTACAAGTGCGCCGTTTAGTAAACAGACCCCATATTGTTTTTGTTAGTTTTCTAATGTGTGTAGTGAAACTGAGAGCTTTGTCTATGATGACTCCTAAATATTTTATTTCTTCTTTGATAGGGAGAGTCGTGTTTAGGATTTTAATGTCAGATGGGGGGGTATATTTTGTGTTTTTTGTCGCAATCATGACTTCAGTTTTTTTGATGTTAATAGATAAGTTGTTTAAACGGAGCCATTCTTCAGCTTCTATTAGGCAATTTGTTAGATTGTTATGGTTTGGGTTGATTATGTTAAATTCTGAGAATAGCATGATGTCGTCCGCGTATATATGATATTTAATCTTGTATTTTTTGAATATGGTACATATTGGCTGGAGGTATATGTTAAATAATAAGGCAGATAATGCAGAGCCTTGGGGTATACCTTTTTCTTGTGGGAATGGGGATGAAGATGCTTGGTTATGACTATGACCTCTTTCATTGCCCACAGACCTCCAAGAGAGGTGGTGGAGTCCTCATCCTCATTAAATTTCAACTCAGAGCCTCCCTGAAGTGAACTGAGAACATTGATGACACAGGCCTTCTCAGGTTAGAAACGCCTCATCTATCATTCTGCCTTCTATATAGACCCCCATCAGCTGACATGAAGAGCTTTATATCCAACCTGGAGATAGTCTGCTCCAGCACAATAAAACAAACAATTAATAGTACTAGGGGATTTTAACCTTGCTTCTCTTAATTCCACCCACACTACATTCTTGGATATCATGACCGAGTTAGATTTCCACCAATCATAAATGTCCCAACTCAATCAAGAGGGAACACTCTAGACCTCATCTTTGTCCCTCGCACAAAGCTTATAGCTCCAGTCCTGCTCATCCTCAGACTGTGCCTGTCCCATGGTCAGACCACTACCTAATGAACTTTGAAATATCATACCACCAAAACCACTCGATATCTAAACCTTCCTATGCACCACACACAAGTTATAAAACATTTGACAAGGACAACTTCCTACATGAAGTCATACTAGACAATTCCACTCCACTTAATGATCTTGATAGCTATATTGCTAAGTGGAACAATTCAATAGAGAAAGTTGCACTACTTCCAAGATGACACAATAAGCAGTGTAATGGAAGACAAAAAAATTCTGAATCTTGGTACTCTCAGGAAATAAGAAAGATAAAAAGGCAACTGAGAAAACAAGAGAAAAAAATGGAGATCATCAAACACTCATCAGTATCAACCATTAAACATGGATAAGCTACAATTATACTGAAATACGTTAAACCAGAACTAAATGAACTGTCATAAGAGGATCCTCATGAATTCCCTGAACCATCTGAGAGAGCTTTGAGATTGTAAAAAATCTAACAGGTTTTCAGAACCATCGAAAAAGCCCTCCCAAAATACCTCAAGCTCTTGCAAATCACTACATTACCAAACTTGCATCTTCTCCTGCCTCCATGATACCAGCTTCCAACATTTTAACACCCAACCCAATTTGATCCGCTTTCCACAAATTAAATCTCAAAGAACTCAAAGTTATCGTCAACAACACCACAACCTCGAGTCTGGATCCCTGTCCAGTAAGCTGGTAGAAAGTGGCCCCCGCAGACCTAGTAATCAACACATCACTGACACAGGGGATAATGCCAAAACTTCTGAAGCGAACCTCAGTTTGCCCAATATTGAAAAACAATTCTCCTGACAAAGTCTGCCCTATATCATATAGGCCAATAACCAGCCTCCCATTTTTAGATACAATTATAGAAAAAGCTGTTTACTCTCAACTCCACCACCATATTGATACTCATACCCCACTAAATGAGCACTAATATGGATTCAGGCCATATCATAGTGTTGGGGCCCTGCTAACTGGGCATTTTGACAATCTGATAAAGGTTATAGATAACCCTAACAGAGCAGTCATGCTAATATTCTTAGATATAGCTGCTGCTTTGATTCAATTAGTCTTACAATCCTCATTGAAAGGCTCAAGCAAATTAGATTATACAGGACGAGTTTAAAATGGTGCCAATCCTATCTCACTGATTAATCTCAACAAGTGAAAATAGGGCAACAGACTTCAAACTCATTCTCACAGAAACAAGGGATACCACAATGCTCGGCGCTTTCTGCCCTATTATTTAACATATATTTGCAAACTATCTGTAACATCATCCAAGGATTCAATGGCGGTTATTCCATCTACACAGATGATGTAATGCTATGCCTCCCCATTTGATTTTACACAACCTAACTTTACTCCATTACCTCATGCTTTTCCAAGGTTGCACAATGGCTAAACAACTGTAATCTCAAAATTAATTATAAAAAAATGGAGGTATTAATTATTACAAGAAACACATTTTACCCCACCCCCACATCTCATAATAGATGATATAGTGCTACCATTAAAGAATGAGGTAAAATACCTCGGTGTCACCCTTGATAGTTCCATAAATTTAACAACACATCTTAAAACAACAGCTGGTCTAATCTACAACAAACTAAGATGTATTAAATATTTGAGGACCTTCTTCCACACCAAGATTTCAGAACTGTGCTCCATGCTATGGTATTCTCCCATATTGATTTCTGCAATAGTATCCTCCAAGGGCTACCCACTCAAGCTCAAAAACACCTTATGATAGCCCAACATGTTGCTGCCAGGACAGTAGTCAAGGCTAATCCAACAGAACATATAACACCCATAATAAACAACCTGCACTGGCTCCCAATCCATAGCAGGATCAAATACAAAATAATAATGATTACATTCAAATTAATAAAGGTCCTTACCATCCTGCCTAGCTAAGCTCATAAAGAACCTGACAGAATAAGAAGGGAATGTTGTCAGAACACACTTCTTGTGCCATACACAACAATCAGAGCATTTAGCTTCACTGCACCAATGATGTGGAACTCCCTCCCAGACAAGCTTAGGGCCACATCAGACCTTATCACTTTCCGGAAACTACTTAAGACACATCTGTTCATAGACTATTTTGGTATAGATGAACCAACGCAAGATCTCTTTCCCACATAACACAGACTCCAGCACAAACAAGATATTGTTCCCTCTGCTACCTCTTCACCCCCCCCCCCCTCCCTCTTTCCATCCCACTGACCTCCTTCCAAGTTACTGGACCCAACCAAAGCCAATTGTTTAATACTAATAGATGCACTAATGCACTACCATTAAGTGGGTATCCCTGACCCTGTAAATTTCCTTGTACATATCATACTTTCTTGTAATTAAGTTACATTGTTACATGCCATGCATTTGCTAATGTTTTCATATATACTCTTTGTTCCATGTTGAAATCTGCTAATATGTAATGTGCTTTTTTTAACAGTTCTCTGTAAACTGCTTTGATTTAGCTGAAAGGAGGTATATAAAACCAATAAATAAAATAAATAAATAAATTTTACCTAAAGCTGCATTCCCCTCCACCAAGAACACACACATATACTTGGACCCCACCTCCATAGGATAGACGTGTATCCCAGTTCCATACTACATATACACGTACATATACAGAAACCTCACCTCTGCACCACATACACAGAAGCTCCCCAGCTCGGCAGCACACACACAGACACACGTACGTACCACAGCCCTGCATACCACCCACACAAAGGCACCCATCACCACAATCCCATGCACAGATTGGCACGCTACCATTGCATCACATACAAACACAGAGACACTTGCTATCTGAAGCTATAGCTATTGTTATCCAAAGATGACACACAGTGTAGGAACTCTGGCGCTAGTCTCACTAGACTTGAGAACATGAGACCAGTGCGAGAAAACCCAGGGGGGGGGGGGGGTCACAAGCAGTGGTTCCTTAGATTTTGGCCCGGCTCCTAATCGGCACAAAGGGCCTGCTTTAAAAGCCTATATGGTAGTGCCAGAAAAAAAAAATTGCTCTAACTGCTATGGAACTATTTGTGTGGCACCTGGACAAAGTTAGGCAAGAGCATGTGCGGTAACACTTTATAGGTAGCAGAGCTTAATGAAGAATGCCTAATGTGGCAGATAGTGTAAAAAAAGATAATAAAGCGCTGCACAATCTGCAGATCCTGTGCTAACTGCTGGATATGGGTGGAAATTGGTTGTGTCTGCAACATATAATTTCTGTGGGCATACTCAATGCATGGTAACTGGCAAAGCTGCAGACAGTATGGGCACAGATATGCCACCCATTGAAGTGGTATTTAAGTGCATCCATGATGCTGTCACGACATTCTCTCTGCCTTTTCTGTGTGGCTAATATGGTGCTCTCTGCATTAAAACATGGCATTAGCTGCAAAAGTCTAACACGCTTTAGTAAACCACTGCTATATGTATAGCTCTTTGGTTTCATCTCGGTGCACTTTATAGCATTTCTAATAAACTTCTCTATACCCATGATCTCTATCTCTCACGCTTTCCATCTTCTCACTCTTACTGAGACCTGGCTCCTCCCTAATGACATTGCTTTGGTCACTACCTTCTGTCAGTCATGGCAGCTATCAATTCTCCAACACTCCTCGTGCCATTGGCCGCAGTGGTGGTGCTGGGTTTCTGCTTTCTCCTTCTTGCCAATTTCAACACTTCCTTCTACCTCAGTCTCACTCCTCATCTTTTAATCCACTTCATCCGTATTTTTAATCCCCTACTTCTAGGGATTGCTACCACCTATGACTCCCTGACAAGTCCATTTCTACCTTTTCTCACTGACTGACTCATGGCTTTCCTTTTTTCTGGATTCTTCTTCCCCCTTCCTTATTCTTTGCCACTTTAATTTTCATATTTATACCCTTCTGACCCCTATGCATCTAAGCTCCTTTCCCTTACCTCCTCATACAACCTCCAGCTTTGCTCTTCCACCCCCACTCATCACGATGGTCACTGCCTTGACTTTGCTTTCTTTTCTAATTGTTTGCCCTTTAATTTCCATACTTCATTTCTTTCCTTATCTGACCACCACCTGTTAAACGTCACTCTTCACCACTCCCCGCCTCAATCTCGCGCAGTCTTCTCTTACCTTTTTAGGAATCTTCATGCTATCGATTCACTATTTTTTCTGCTACTTTCTCATCACCTCTTTCTTCCACTTCGTCCTCTAAATTTGTTGATGAGACTATAAATTCCTATAATGCTGCTCTCTCCTCTGCTCTGGATAGTCTTGCTCTGCCCATACCATGTCCTGTGAGGTGCACCTCACTTCAGCCCTGGCTAACTTCAACAACCCGCTACCTATGCTCCTGTATCCTCAGCTGTGCACTTGGCTCAAATCCTGTACCTTTTCTGACTTTCTTCACTTCAAATTCATGCTTACTTTCTTCAAGTCTGCCATTGTTGTCATCAAGCAAAATTATTTTATCCTTTTGACTAGCTCTCTTGCCTCTTACCCCCACCATCTCTTTTCAACTCTCAACTCTCTTCTTAAGGCACCTCCACCTCCAATCCTTCTTTCTCTCTCTGCCCAAACCCTAGCCATTTCCATGACAAAATCCATGAAATTACATTCCAATCCCCCACTAAATCTTCTTCACCCCCCCCTTTTTTCTTCTTCAATATGAATTTTTCCCCTCAACCTCTTTCACCCTTTCATCATTTTCTAAGATCTCTGATGAGGAAACCTCTCTTCTTCTTTCCTCCTCTAAACTCACTACCTGTTCCTCTGATCCTATTTCCACCTGTCTCTTTAACTCCATCTCCTCTTCCATCATCCCTTCCACCTCACATATTCTCAGCCTTTTACTCTCCACTGCAACTTTCCCTTTAGCCTTCAAGCACTCTGTGATTACACCTCTCCTCAAAAAACTTTCACTTGACCCTACTTGTCCTTCTAATTATTGACCCATCACCCTCCTTCCCTTCATTTCTAAACTTCTTGAATATGAAGTTCTCTGCTGCTGCCTTGCATTTCTCTCCTCTCAAACCCTACTAGATCCACTTCAGTCTGGTTTACGTCCCTTTCACACTACTGAAACAGTTCTTGCCAAAGTATCAAGTGAATTATTCCTGGCTAAATTCAAGGGTCTGTACTCGATTCTCATTCTTCTTGACCTTTACATAAGAACATAAGATATGCCATACTGGGTCAGACCAATGTCCATCAAGCCCAGTATTCTGTTTCCAACAGTGGCCAATCTAGGTCATATGTACCTAGCAGTTTCCCCAAGGGACACAGGTTCCACAATGCTTGTATTGGTTCAAGCATTGATATCCTGGGTCCCTTCTTAATAATGGTTTATGGACCTTTCCTCCAGGAACTTGTCCAAACCTTTTTTAAACCCAGCTACACTAACAGCCTTTACTACATCATCCTGTAACTAATTCCAGAGTTTGATTACACGTTGAGTGAAAAAATATTTTCTTTTATTAGTCTTAAATAGTTTACCCTGTAGCTTCATTGCATGTCCCCTAGTCTTTCTATATTCTGATAAGGTAAACAATCGATCTACGTTTACCCGTTCCACTCCGTTCATTAATTTATAGACTTCTATCATATCTCCCCTCAGCCGTCTCTTTTCCAGGTTAAAGAGCCCCAACCTTTTTAGCCTTTCTTCATAGGAGTATCCTTCCATCCCCTTTACCATTTTGGTGGTTCTTCTCTGAACCTTTTCTAAAATCGCTATATCCTTTTTAAGATACGGCGACCAGAATTGCACACAATATTCAAGGTGCGGTCTCACCATGGAACGATATAGAGGCATTATAATATCTTTTGTTTTATTTTCCATTCCTTTCCTTATCATACCTAGCATTCTATTTGCTCTCTTGGCCGCTGCTGCACACTGGGCCGAGGGTTTTAACATAGTATCCACAATGACGCCTAAATCTTTTTCCTGGGTGGTGGTTCATAATGTGGAACCTTGCATCGTGTAACCATAGTTTGGGTTGTTCTTCCCTAGGTCCATAACCTTGCACTTCTCCACATTAAATTTCATCTGCCATTTTGATGCCCAGTCTTCCAATTTATCAAGATCCTCTTGCAATTTTCCACAATCCTCTTGGATTTTAACAACTTTAAATAGTTTTGTGTCATCTGCAAATCTGATAACCTCACTCGTTATTCCACTTTCCAGGTCATTTATGAATATGTCAAAAAGCAGCGGACCCAGCACAGATCCCTGGGGTACACCACTATTCACCTTTCTCCATTGGGAAAATTGGCCATTTAGCCCTACCCTCTGCTTTCTATCTTTTAACCAGTTCCTGATCCACAATAGTACACTGCCTCCTATCCCATGACTCTTTAGTTTTCCCAAATGTCTCTGATGAGGGACCTTGTCCAAGGCTTTCTGAAAGTCCAGATACACAATATCAACCGACTCACCTTTGTCCACCTGATTATTCACTCCTTCAAAAAAACATAATAGATTAGTAAGACAAGATCTTCCTTGTCTAAAACCATGTTGGCTGTCTCCCATTAGGTCATGACTATCTACATGCTGAGTAATTTTATTCTTTATGATGGTTTCTACCATTTTTCCCGGTACTGATGTCAGGCTCACCGGTCTGTAGTTTCCCGGATCACCCCTGAAACCCTTTTTAAAAATTGGTGTTACATTGGCGATCCTCCAATCTTCAGGTATTAGAGATGATTTTAATGATAGTTCACAGATTACTAATAGCAGGTCTGCAATCTCGTATTTCAGTTCTTTCAACACCCTTGGATGTATACCATCCGGCCCAGGTGATTTGCTACTCTTCAGTTTATCTAATAGTTGTAATACATCTTCCCGATGTATCGATATTTCCTTCAATTCTTCCACACCTTTAAATACCACTTCAGTCATGGGTAACATCCCTACATCTTCCTCAGTAAAGACTGAAGCAAAGAATTCATTCAATCTCTCCCCTATCGCCTTGTCGCCTCTTAGTGCTCCTTTAACCCCTTTATCATCTAATGGACCAACTGACTCTCTCACAGGTTTTTGCTACGAATGTACTTGAAAAGGTCTTTACTTCACGTTTTTGCTTCCGCAGCAAGCTTCTTCTCAAATTCTCCCTTTGCCTGCCTTATCAATGCCTTGCATTTGACTTGCCAGTGCTTGTGCTGTTTCCAGGTTTCGTCGTTTGGCTCTTTTTTCCATTTCCTGAAAGATGCTTTTTTGGCAACAGCCTCTCTGACCTCACTTTTAAACCATGCTGGCAGTTTTTTGGACTTCCTTCCACTTTTCTTAAAGCGTGGAATACAGCTGGTCTGGGCTTCCAAGATAGTATTGTTCAACAACAGCCAAGCCTGATGTATGTCTTTAACCTTTGCAACTGCTCCTTTTAGTTTTTTCTTTACTGTTTTCCTCATTTTATCATAGTTTCCCTTTCAAAAGTTAAAAGGTAGTACTGTGGATTTCCTTACTATCCCTCCTCCACTAATTAAATCAAAGGCGATCATGCTATGATCACTATTGCCAATTGGCCCCAACAACCTTATCTCTTGCACTAGATCTGGTGTTCCACTAAGGACTAGGTCTAATATGGCTTCCCCTCTGGTCGGTTCATGAACCAGCTGCTCCAAGAAGCAGTCATTTATTTCATCTAGGAACTTTACCTCCCTAGCATGTCCTGAAGTGACACTGACCCAGTCGATACCGGGGTAGTTGAAATCACCCATTATTATTACTGCACTGTAACTTTTGTTAGCTTCCTTGATTTCTTTGAGCATTTCATCATCCATTTGGTCATTCTGGCAAGGCGCTCGATAGTACACCCCCACTGCCATTGCCTTCCCCCTTTTACATGGAATTTCAATCCATATAGATTCTACAGCAGATTTTGTTTCCTGCAAAACTTTAATCCTTTCTGACTCAATGCCCTCTCTAACATAGAGAGCAACCCCTCCACCAATTTGATCAGCTCTATCATTACGATATAGTTTGTACCCAGGTATCACAGTGTCCCACTGGTTGTCCTCCTTCCACCATGTCTCTGATATTCCAATCATATCTAACCTTTCATTTAGTGCTATATATTCTAACTCTCCCATCTTATTTTTTAGACTTCTAGCATTTGCATACAAGCATTTTAGAGAATGTATTTTACTCATATTAATTTGGTTATTGTTAGACATGGGTAATTTGGGATCTTTAAGCTCAGTCTGCTCCATACTTGAGGGCATTTGGGCTACTTTACTCTTTTGTGGAACCTCTCTGCTTTTGGTAGTATCCTTAAAAGATACATTCTTCCGAACCATCTGCTCTTGTGCGACTGTCGGCTTTCCCCTAATATCTAGTTTAAAGCTGCTCTATCTCCTTTTTAAAGGTTAATGCCAGCAGCCTGGTTCCATCCCGGTTAAGGTGAAGCCCATCCCTTCGGAAGAGCCCCTCCTTTCCCCAGAATGTTCCCCAGTTCCTAACAAATCCAAAACCCTCATCTCTGCACCAATGTCTCATCCACGCATTGAGACTCCGGAGTTCTGCCTGCCTTTTGTGTCCTGCGCGTGGAACAGGAAGCATTTCGGAGAATACTACCCTGGAAGTTCTGGATTTCAACTTCCTACCTAAAAGCGTAAATTTAGCCTCCAGAACCTCCCTACCACATTTTCCTATGTCATTGGTACCGACATGTACCAAGACAGCAGACTCCTCCCCAGCACTATCTAAGACCTTATCTAGGTGGCGCGTGAGGTCCGCTACCTTCGCACCAGGCAGGCATGTTACCAGGCGATCCTCACGTCCACCAGCCACCCAGCTATCTACATGCCTAATGATCGAATCACCAACTATAACGGCTGTCCTAACCCTTCCCTCATGGGCACATGGTCCTGGAGAAACTTCCTCGGTGCGAGAGGGTTTTACATCACCTGGAGGACAGGTCCTAGTTACAGGATCACTTCCTGCCACACCAGGGTGATGCTCTTCTGTCACGTGACCTCTCTCCTCCATGGCAACAGGGATGCTGCCAGACTGGAGGTGGGACTTCAGGACCATATCCCTGTAGGTCTCGTCTATGTACCTCTCTGTCTGTCTTATGCTTTCCAAGTCTGCTACTTTAGCCTCTAGAGAACGGACTCGTTCCCTGAGAGCAAAGAGCTCCTTGCACCTAGTGCACACGTAAGACCTCTCACCAACTGGGAGAAAATCATACATGTGACACTCAATGCAAAAGACTGGAAAGCCCCCATCCCGCTGCTGGACTGCTGTCTGCATCTTAGTTTTAAGTTTGTGTTTAGATCTAAGTTCTTTACTTACTAAGGGTTGCTATGGATATTTATACTAATAAAAAACTGTACCTAATATGTGTAATATACCTTGTTCACCTGAAGCTTAACTAATCTCAGTTCCTTAGTGTATGACTGATTTGGGTAATGAGCTTCACCTGAGAGCACCTCCTTTCTTTTAAGATGTGTAAGTACCTATAAAGCTACGATTATCCCAGGGGTGGGTGGGTGTGGGGAGGGAGGGAGGGAGGGAAATAACACTTATTAAAAGAGGGCTGCTACACAGTACCCTTCTTGTGCTGCTGAGGTAAGCTAAATTCTGATTTGATTTAAATTATAGCTCTTAGCTGCTGCTAGGCTCTAACTTCTTATGAAATTTAAACTACAAGCTCTCTGCTGGGTTCTAAATTTAACCAGAAAGCTCTCTTCTGTGTTTTAAATTTAAGCTAAAAGTGCTTTGCTGATGCTAAGCCCTGAGTGACTATTAAATTTAAACTACAAGCTCTCTGCTGGGTTCCAAAGGTAACCAGAAAGCTCTCTTCTGTGTTTTAAATGTAAACTAAAAGTACTTTGCTGTTACTAGGCCCTGAGTGACTATTAAATTTAAACTACAAGCTCTCTGCTGGGTATGAAATGTAACCAGAAAGTTCTCCTCTGTGTTTTATATTTAAACTTAAACTGCTGCTACTAGGCCCTGACTGATTTAACAAAAAATAGTGGGTTCACAGATTAATTAGCTTTAATACAAAGAATTCCTTTTAGAAAATTACCAGAAGTATATACTCACAGTTGCAGATCTCTCTTCAGAAGTAACAGACCCTTTTTCTAGTCCTTTCTGCTGCTTTTGATATTGTTTACCACCTCCCTCTTCTTGACGCTTTGGAATTAGAGGCGCTGTGCTGTCTTTGTTCTCTTCTTATCTCTCCCATCGCTCTTTCAGCGTTTCTGATGGATCCTCCACTACTGCCATCCCTCTCTAAGTTGAAATACCCTAAGGATCTGTTCTGGGCCCTCTCCTTTTCACTCTCTCTCAGTTGCTTGGTGCCCTCATCTCTTCCCATGGGTTAAGTATCATTTTTATGCCGATAACTATCAAATATATCTATCCTCACCTGATATTTCTCTTACACTCCAAGCCCGTATCTCTGCCTGCTTATCTGATATCATTTCTTGGATCACCGCCATCTAAAATTGAACATGGACAACACTGAACTACTTATCTTTACCCCAAACCCTCCTCCCCCTTCCTCCTTTTTCTATCTCTGTTGATAACACTCTTCTCTGTTTCCTGTTTCCTCAACCTGCAACCTTGGGGTCCTATTTGTCTCCTCCCTCTCCTTCTCCACACATATAGATAAAACCTGTCATTCTTTCTCTATAACATTAACAAAATTTGCCCCTTCCTCTCTGAACTCACTATGAAAACTCTTATCCACTCTTTGGTCACCTCCCGTCTTGACTATTGGAACCTCCTCCTTGCTGGTCTCCCTCAGAATCATCTCTCCCCTTCAATCTCTTCAGAACTCTGCTGCGCGGCTAATCTTCTGCCAACTCCCATACACTCATTTAAGCCTTCTTCTTAAATCATTTTATTGGCTTCCCTTCTGTTTCCATATCCAATTCAAACTTCTCCTTCCGACCTACAAATGTGTTCTCTCTACTGCCCCTCACTTCCTTTCTTCTCTCCTCTCTTCTTATACCCCTCCTCATGAACTCTGCTCTTCTCTGGCTTTCTTCTCTCTCTGCCCTTTTCTTCCACTGCCAACTCCAGACTTCGATCTTTTCACCTTGCTGCTCCTTCTGCCTGGAACAAACTTTCTGAATCTATATGTCCAGTCTCATCTCTCCCTCTTTTCAAATCCGTGCTAAAAGCTCACCTCTTTGAGGCTGCTTTTGGATCCTAATTCCCTTGTTCTCCTTGTATCTCCTTTCCTTATTTAAACTCCTTGTTTCTCTTATATTGTACTGTCTGTCTTGATTAGATTGTAAGCTCTAACGAGCAGGGTCCGTCTTCTATATATTCTTGTACAGAACTGTGTACGCTTTGTAGCACTATATAAATGATTATTAGTAGTAGTAATAGTAGTAGTAGTAGCAGTAGTAGTAAAAGAAATCATATTAAGTACATAACTATGGATCATATTTACTAAAGTGCGCTACATAGTAGTACGAGCTTTAGGGTTCCATGCTCAAAAGTAGCACAGGTTTTGATGGCAAGTCATAGATTACATGGGCATTAGTAGCTCAGGCTAACTATGCTTGCATCCTAGTGCAGGTGCACTTAATGGCAGTGTAGAGTGCTGCGTCTTGGGCCTGCATTAACTGCAGGGGGGATGGATGGACATGCCCCTGTGCTGGTAACATGGCCCACACACACACGTTACTGGCGTGGGCTTTAGTAATTATGTCCCTAAATTGAGGCATTTTAAAATCAGTGGACACTTATGAACCTCATCCGCACTCCACCCAGACTGTTCCCCCCCAGCTATGTCTACTGGTGAAGTATGTTTATGTTTTATCTTTTATTTAACTCGATATATCGCGCTTTCACAAAAGCAGCGGGATGGTGCACAATTTAAAAAATTTAAATTAAACCAAGCAGCAGCAGCAGGAAAATTAAAAAGGAAAGCCATCTTTTAGACAGGAAAGGTAGCACAGTCATAAAAAGGTGGGTTAGCAGACAGGGGGCTAGGATAGGAGGATTAGGAATCTGGGGGTGGCAGATCAAGGGTTATTTGGAAGAGGTGTGTCTTAAGTAGGGATCTGAATTTAGGATGGGAGAGTTTGAGATGGAGGGCAGGGGGTAGTGTGTTCCAGAGTGTGGGGCTGAGGAAATAAAAAGGCAGAGTTATGGGTGGATTCAAGGTGAGCTCTGAAGGCAGGGAGAAGGTGTAAGCAACTGGCATGGATGGTACGGAGGACACGGTGTGGGAGGTGGAGATGTAGAAGGTCTGAAAGGCATCTAGGGATGCCAGAATGCATTCATACCAAGACGTGCACTTTTACCCCTTAATTAATCACGTGCTTGTGTTCATTTACACATGCTATAGAGCAGGTGTAACTATGCCTGCTTTTAAAGCATGATCCCTATCACTTAAGCTCATATTTTATAAAAATACATATGTGTGTCTGTGCTTATAAAACAAGCTTAAAATAATGGTTTGCTTTCCCTTTTATCCTAGGCCTCATACATGCAAAAATGACTGTATAAAATTACCCCATGATGGATTTCTACATTCAGAGTAAAACTGCCTTGTGCTTAGACTGTATTTGTGGAATCATGATTCATTGCTAATGGTCTTTCATCAGAGACACGCTGGAAGAGCGAGCTCAGGCTCTTCAGTCTGCTTCTCCAGTTTGTGATTTTACTTCCTGACATAAAGTATAACACTTAAAACTGAATTTCAACAGACCATTACAAGTTTTCTGTAAACTGCTCAACTATAAAGGGTCTTCATTGTAGCAAAATAATTTACAACGGGAGTCTAGAACAGTTCAATGACATACACCGGGGAGAGGGATGTGGTTTAAAATAGATCATGCAAGTCAAATGCTTTTTAAGCCTACAACTATAGAGATGATTCAAGCAATAGACATGATCAAGGTAGAGTAGTTTGGGCATTATGCACTGAAACCCTTTAACTAAATAATCTTAGGGCCAATATTCAGCGGCGGCTGCAACCAGCAGATTTAGAGCGGTTGGCTGTTGCCATTTTAAGATAGACCTGGATATTTAACGCTATATCCAGCCACCAACATTGAATGTCCGGGGTGCCCAATCTGGTCAGCAGTGATATTCAGCCACTGGCTGGATTGCAAAACCGGCTAAAGTTAGGCCAACCTTTGTTTTACCTAACTTTAGCCATTTTATGCGAACTGGATAGCAGCTGAGAACCGCCGCTGCCCGGTTAACCTCCGCCTCCGGAAACGTCAGATGCTAGTGGCATAAACCGGGGATATTCAGTGGCAGAAAACACTTAGCTGCTGTCGAATGTCCCAGCCACTGGGATTAACACAGTAGCATGGGCTTGATCTTTTTGAATATGCCCCCCTTAGCTTTTTAGGGATTGTGATTTCTGATCCTGTTTGATTATAATGTTATTCTTATTTATGTTTGTATAAGTTGAAAGATTGTAATTCCACTCAGCTTTCCCATTTTTAGTTTGTTTTATAATGGATTAGTATTGCTCTTGTTTTAGTTATTTTATGTTGATTTTAATAAGTCATGCAATTAGGAGCCAGTTTACCAAGGTTTCACAGTTACTGTGGGTTAATGACAAATTTAGTGCATAGTACCTAGAAAAAATCTGCATCAGCTAGCGGGGACATTCCTAGCATTTTGCCATTCGTTTCACACAAAGGAAATTTCTTTTCTGCATGTTCACTGAATCACAGATAATGCGATATACTTAGCTATACCTCTTGAGGCAACATTTTAATGTTCCATATATTTGCCACATTAACAGTTAATGGAAGATAACGGTAAGTGTAAGGTGAATTTCCCGTCTGTTTCATGATCCTTTCCACATTAACTGTTTAATGTGGAAAGTGCCAGTGACTATGGAGGTCATTCCAGGACATGAATAAGGGTTTTGTACATGCAGCAGAGACGTTTATCTGCCAAAAACATCCCCGACCGTATTCTGAAACTCTGCTGACATGCATGTCCACGGCACTAGCATGGGGATCTCAAAACATGCCCATAAGGGGCGGAATGGGCCGTGGTCAGTCACAGAAACTTATAAAGAGTATTCAGGAAAGGCCCATGTATGTTTTCGGTCTTCAAAAATATGCACATTTGTAGAGACTGATGATGGTGCTTTTGGGCATGTATTAGTGTTGTTTGCACTGTTGCATGCTCTCATTCTGAGGATCCCTTATTATTGACAGGGATATGTTTTGCATTTCGCTACAGTGAACCTTTGCGGAGTTCTAATGGTCCATACTTAGCATTGTAAAGATTGTTATCAAAGATGCCTAATGTAAGAATTCTTCTACTGTCATATAAGCTTCGAATCAAGCTATGTCAGGACAGACATATCACCTTCTACTTGCTTTTATAATATCTTTGCATGCACTGAGATTACTTTGCAGTGTTCTGGGCATGCAAAAGACTAGTATATATTGTCTGGTTGGCATCACTATTTATGTATCATCAGTAGTCAGGTGTAGTTTGCATGACTGTCAGTGAGAGGAGCAGCTGAGGAGATGCACGTTTTAACAGAGGAGGCGTGGCTGCGTGGAAATGGGCAGGATCTTTCAGAATACAGTGAGTGCGGGGATGTCCAAGCCTTTTGCTGCCTCTACCTGTGTCCTGTCATGACAGCAAGGGCCTGTGTTTCTCCATAGTGGTTTACGCAAGTTGCGCCAGAAATGTCTATGTCCTCGATTCCAGAATCGCGGGCATGTCTATACCTGCGGTTGCAGAAGCGGGTTTAAATCGGGCCACTCTTCAATTTGGACGTGTCTGCGGGCCGGATGTGCATGTTATAGAATTCGGCTCCACCAGTTAAGGTGTCTTGCTAACTGCTAGCATAGGCCCACCTGTTAGAGCCAGTATGGACAACCCTGTCTCCAGTTGTCACAAGTGACAAATTTGCTATGAGTGCGTGGCAAATTTGAGTTTGCCATATTTTGGCTCTAATGTAGCAAACTCTTTTCTTGAGCATCGTTATATCACACGATCACTCACTTTCTATTGTACCTTTTGACTCATTGATGCAATGCTACCAGACGATACTCTCCTCCACAGTCCATGGTGTGGCAAATTTTACTTTTCATTAACCACACCACCCCTGTGTGAACATGTGGTAATTCACAATGTTAAACATCTAACACTGTTTACATTGCAATCTACTTTGTACCATCCACAGGTCAAAAAGAAAGAATGTAAATACTTAAATATGTAATATTACATTGTTATGCTATTTAAAAAAAATGGTATACATTTTTAAACAATTAGGCAAGGTGTAAATCCCATGAAGGTCCATGGCATTCTTTACTAAAGAGAATTTTCTCTTAAACTTCCAGAGTTTGAGGATCATAACAAGCTTAGTTACTCTGCACCATCATTTTTTTCTTGAATTGGCAGAGCTTGAGAATTCCTACAGTCCTGATGTTCCTCTCACTGCAGATGGCAGGACCCTGGAACACCACCAGGACTGCTGCTTATATTGCTACAGCCCTGCATCTTCTAGGACTGACAAGGCAGGGGAACCCCATCATCCCCATTGCTTCTGCCATGGTGAATCAAATGCTTAAAGCTAGCAGGGACTGGGACCCTGTCAGTCCCAATGCTTACACTACTGCCGCTAGGCTTCTTCTAGGGCTGGTTCAACCCAGGAATCTCCAGAAGTTCACCTACTCCTGCTATCATGGCTTCTCTTCTTCCTAGGATGACATGACCTAGGAATCTCACAACCTCTTGGCTCCTTTTGCTGTCACTCTACTGCATTTTGAGCTAGGGCAACCGGAGAACGCCTACCAGTCCTAGTAATGTGATCCTTCTGATGAAAGAATGGATTTTGGACTGTTCTTAGGGTCTAAAAATGCATTTACTAGTTTTTCCTCTGACAGCTGATCACAAACAGACAATTAACTGCCCATGAAGAGTTCTTTCCCCAGTGGTAAAGACCATCTAAAAATGCCACGTGAGATCTATGAATGCAACTGTTAAATGATAGAGAGAAGGAAGGTCAAGCAGATAGGAAAGACGGTAAAACTAGCATCCTTTGGATCTGTCATCACTTTTTGAGAATGCCGACTAGGCCTGTGCCTTTGGCATAGGTTCTGTTGCACTGACTGAGTAGTAAATGGTGAGACTATCCCCTGTTGTGCTGTGAGAGGAGCTGAAGAAGAGATACGGTTGGCACAGCTCAATCTCAGGTTACTGGAATCTACAGCTGCACAGCAGACAAGACACTTATGAAGCACAGGATTTATGAATGAACAACAAATAAATGTCAGAACGTGACCAAGGTTCTGGATCTTGAGTCATGAATGCCATAAAGTGTGTGACATTAATGGATGTACTGAAACTCATCCTTTTGACAGTCAGCAGTCCAACTTGTGCAGCCAAGCACATGAGCGAAGAAAGTATTATTCAGATTCACAGAGTGCTATAAATATTACTAGACCCAAGATACATTTTCAGGGAAGTGATAGAACAAAAATACATGACTGTATAGTCTGAGTTCTCTAGTATAAAAACATTAATAGAAGGAACGCATACAATTCTATATATTTCATCTTCAGAAGGGTATAGACAGAGTAGAGGGTGTCCAGGTAAGTAATATTATTGTTACTGTAATCACCCAGAGCATTTCTTTGAAACAAAAAAAATCAATAAATAAATAACCAAATAGTTGAAGCGCCAACACTACAAAGAGGCAGGAATTAGCACAACTCCAGCAGCACCTTCAAGTGATTAAAAAGGCACCCATCTGAGGGACAAGCCTTCAGCTCTTTCTCACTTACCTTCAGCATCTGCTGATGGACGTTCCAGGTTCCATCCTGATGACATCACTGGCCACTGAAGGGGGCAACCCATAGAGAGGTATATGAGGCTGTGGGGGATCTACTCTTATGGCTTTAATGCTATTTTAGGATATTAAAGTCTCCTCAGAGAACAGGCTGCTGCAATTTATCTTTGTATCTAAATGTGTTTGTTTGTTTAGGGACTTTGTCTTTGCCCCTCTTTGAGAAAAGAGGTGGGAATAAGTGGGGTGTTAGGGAATGACTTTGATTTATAAATAAATACATATTAGAATGTTTAAATATGATATTAAAGATTGTTTTCTGTATTGATTTATATTTAATGCCTATAATTGATTCTCAGATTTTGTATTTGCTCTTATTTTAATGATGTGCTGATTTGAAACAGTGTAATTTTTGAGCATTCTTTTTGACTAAAAACAAAAAAGAGAAATAAAAATAAAGTATTATCTTCAAAAGAAATAACTACAAAATAGAAAGCTTTAGGGCATAATCAAACATTTTTAAGCAGGTAGGAATGTGTTTACCCACATATGTAAAATTAGGGTTTGATTATTATTGCTCCCTCACTAGCATGGCTATACTATGTATACTAGGTGACAGCATTCCTAATTTTAGATGTGGCAGAAATGGTCAGTTGAAGGTGGGTTTGATGGGGTGTATGAGAAACTTCCCATCCCCCATACTGATATACTTCCAGCCAAACTAAGGACATGCTCCTTTAAGGAACCCGGCTTGAATATACCTGGGAAGGGTGTGGCCGGGGAAGGAACCTTTTAACTGGGAGGGAAGAGACATAGAAAGGGAGAGAAGAGGTGTTCCAGAGTACGGAGTAACCACCTACCTCTAAGGAGTCATTATGGGAAGGTAGGAGTTGGAGTGTTGCCACATTGGTCAGCAGGCTTGTGGTAGTAATGCTGTGAAACCCAGAGTGCAGGAACTTTGGGGGAGGGGAGAACTGTTTCTCTGCTACTGCTGTGAACTCCCTGTAAATAAAGCATTTTTCCTTTAACCCTCCACCTGGCTCTGTGGGGACTGGTGTCCTGTCCACTCACAGCATACTACATAGGGTTGCCAACTGGTCGGTTTTCAGCCGGCCTGGCCGGTTTTTTCACGGCCAGGCCGGCTGCCGGCGCAGAGGCAAAACCGGCCCTTTAAAAGCCGGTTTTTTTGCTCTGGCCGCAAGATCGGGAGCGGCCAGAGCAAAAAAAACGGCTTTTCTCCGCTTCAGAGGGAGCCGGGGAAGCCCGCGCGAGGCCCCGGCTCCCTCTGAACAGCCACCAGCGTGAAGAGCCTTTACCTTCACGCTGGCGGCTGTTCCTGAGAAGCCGCGAATGCTGGGAAAGGTTAAAGGTAGCCTTTTAACCTTTCCCAGCATTCGCGGCTTCACAGGAACAGCCGCCAGCGTGAAGGAAAAGGCTCTTCACGCTGGTGGCTGTACAGAGGGAGCCGGGGCCTCGCGCGGGCTTCCCCGGCTCCCTCTGAAGCCTCAGACAGCCGCGATGCTGGTTGGGAGGGGGGGGGCAAGGACTGCATTGGCTGTGATGGGGGGGACCTGGACTGGAAAAGGGCTAAGGGGGGGGGGGGACTTGGACTGGATAGGGTCTAAGGGGGGGGGACCTGGACTGGAAAAGGGGGGGGACTTGGACTGGAAAAGGGCTAAGGGGGTGGGGGACTTGGACTGGAAAAGGGCTAAGGGGGGGGGACTTGGACTGGAAAAGGGCTAAGGGGGGGACTTGGACTGGAAAAGGGCTAAGGGGGGGGGACTTGGACTGGAAAAGGGCTAAAGGGGGGGACTTGGACTGGAAAAGGGCTAAAGGGGGGACTTGGACTGGAAAAGGGCTAAGGGGGGGGGGGACATGGACTGGAAAAGGGCTAAGGGGACAGTCGGAAGGGACAAGGGCTAAGGGGGTGGGACTTGGAATTGAAAAGGGCTAAAGGGGGGGGGGACTTGGACTGGAAAAGGGCTAAGGGGGGGACTTGGACTGGAAAAGGGCTAAGGGGGGGGGACTTGGACTGGAAATAGGCTGTGATGGGGGGGGGGACCTGGACTGTAAAAGGGTTATGGGGGGGGGGACATGGACTGGAAATGTCGGGTGAGGTGGGTTGAGGGGACCAGTACCAGAAAAGTGATATGGGGGGGGGGAAACTTGGACATGAAATAGGCTGTGATGGGGGGGGGGACCTGGACTGTAAAAGGGTTATGGGGGGGGGGACATGGACTGGAAATGGGTTGTGATGGGGGTGGAGGGGACCTGGACTGGAAATGGGCTATGGTGGAGGAAGGGGGAACTTGGACTGGAAATAGGCTGTGATTAGGGGGGCTAGGACTGCAAATGGGCTGTGATGGTGCGGGGGGAATCAGACTGCAAATGGGCTGTGATGGTGCGGGGGGACTCGGACTGCAAATGGGCTGTGATGGTGGGGGGGGGCCTAGGACTGGAAATAGGCTGTGATGGGGGACTTGGACTGGAAATGGGCTGTGATTGGGGGGGGAGTTAGGACTGGAAATGGCCTGTGATGTGAGGGCTAGCACTGGAAATGGGCTGATGAAGAGCTGGAATAGGACTGGAAATGGGCTGATGTGGGGCATGGGAGAATGGGACTAGAAGGGAGTGGATGCTGGGTGGGCCTAGAACTATAAGGGAATTGATTTGGGGGGAGGACTAGAATGGATGGGGAATGAGAATGGAGAGGGGAAAAAATATTTTGTGTGGAAGAAAAGTCTATGATGGGCCGGTATTGGGAGAGTAAGAGGGGCTTGAGAATGGAAGGGTGAAATTTAAACGGATGATAAAGGAATAAGGAAAGAATTGGGGGAAAGAGCAAAAGGGAAACAATCAGTATGTTAAAGCAGAAATAGAGAGAGAATGGAAAACATCTAAAAGAGAAGAAAGGACAAATGGATAGCTCGCAGAAGACACGAAGAAACCAGAAGAAAGTGACTGGAGCAATTGCAACTGAAAAATAAAACGCCCAAACAGAAGGTAGAAAAATACTTTTTATTTTGAATTTATTAACTGGAATATGTCTGGTCTGGGAAGTGTGTATTGCTAACATCTTTGCGTTTTTGTTTAGTGCAAGAGGAAATTACTTTATAGTTTTATTTCTCCAGTGTTGTACATTTCATGTTTGGATTTTGGGGTTCCCAGTTTAATTATTATCTGACCAAGGAAGTTAGCCTACACGTATCCTCGGTAAGTTTTGTGGGTGGGGCTGGGGGCGGGGCAGGGGTGGGACTAGGGGCGGAGAATGGGTGGAGCATGGCAAGCCACAGGTGTCGGGTTTTTCTCGGTGAAAAAGTTGGCAACCCTAATACTACATATGGTGGCAGTGGTGGGAATTTTCTTCTTAACCGAAGGACAGAAGAACACCCCACGTCCCTCTGGGGCTCAGACCTCCACCCTGTGAGTTTTAGTACATGGCTAAAGGGGCAAGCCCTCCCAGAGTTAGGGCACACCTTCTGTATAGTTAGTGCTGGGCAGGCAGGGATTTTTTTTTCTTTCACCCTTCTCCTACCGGGACAGGTGGGTACTGATTGAACCAGAATGGAGAGATTACTTCAGGCCCTGGCAGAAAGACTGCAGCAACAGCAGCAGATGTTACAAGAGTTCTTGCAGGTACAAGGGACCCAGCAACAGCAATTACTACAAAAGTCTTTGGAACTACAACAAAACTCACTCGCACAAACGTCCCAACTACTCCAAGGACAGCAGCGACACCTGCCAAAAATGGTGGAGGGCGAAGACCCAGACTCCGTCTTGACAAATTTTTAACAAACTGCCGGACTGGCTGGGTTGCCAGAAGAGAGGTGGACTATTTACCTAGGGCACCTGTTGACAGGAAGCTACCAAGCTGCCTACCAAGAAGCCAACCCCAGATGGAAGGGCCCCTTATCTGGCAGTAAAAATCGTACACTGAAGTGAGAAGGCTGTACACCAGAAGTCTATCGCCTACGGTTCTGGAAGGGAACTGGGGCCAACAGAGAACACCCGGAGCTTCTCCTACATGTTGTAGGAGGTGGCATGGAAGTGTCTACAGCCAGAAGATAAGACAGGAGCTGATGTAGCCAAGATTGTCCTACTAAAACAATTTGAGATTGTGAGTGTGCCAGTTTGCCAAACTGACCCTGGACAGTGCTGTAGAAGAGGGATTCCAAGAACCTCTCCCCTCAGAAGACCCAGATTTGTTTGTCAAAAACCCCAAGTCCCGGACTCAACATGGGGGGAAACAGCCTGCTATAAAGCAATTATAGGGGCTGTTATGGATGAGAGCTCTGTGGAGGAGGGGAATACCTCAAAGAATGCTGTAGATGAGTCTCAGGAGAACCTAGCATCCCAACAGGAGGCCCTGGGAAAAAAGAACCACCCACTGGGGTGGGCTGTTATAGGAAACCTGAGTCAGTTTAAAAAAGCCCAAAGGGAAGATAACACCCTTACAAATGCCTGGGACCAAGTTCACGAGTTAGAAGGGACCCAGTTGATAGCCTGGACCCTTCCCCAAGGGCTTCTCCCTACTTTTTAGTATGGCAGGGCCTCTTTTATAGGGTTACCCAGGGAACAATAGAGGGAGATGAGCTGGAGCAGTTAGCGGTTCCCCAAGCCTATTGCTGGCAGATAATGGAGTTTGCTCAAAGTCATCCCTGGGGAAGGGGGGGGCACCTGGGGGTGGACAAGACCCAAGAGCAGATCCTGGCTCAGTTTTACTGGCCAGGGCTTTACAAGCAGGTGCAACTATTTTGCCAGTCATGCCCTACCTGCCAACTTCACAGTCCGGTAAGGATTAGACCTGCCCTCCTTATGCCCATGCCCATTGTCGAGGCCCACACGGTACCCGGAAGTGATAGCCGTGTGAAATACAAGGACCACTGCATTAGCCGATGCTCTTTGGGAGATTTATTTTTATTTATTTAACACGTTTTTATATACCGTCCCTTCCAGAGATCAGGGGTGGTTTACATAGAACAATTGAGATGTTTTTCCGACTGGGGATCCCAGCTGAAATCCTCACAGACCAAGAAACACTGTTTGTCTCTCGTGTAATGACACAGTTGTGCAATCTACTGAAGGTCAAAACCTTGCGGACCTCAGTATATCACCCCCCAAACCAATGGCCTGGTCAAGTGCTTCAATAAAACATCAAAACATATGTTGAAGAAGTTTGTGAATGAAGAGGGGAAAGACTGGGATCTGTTACTCCCTACCTTCTATTTGCTATCAGGCAAGTACCCCAGAGCTCGACCGGATTTTCTCCCTTAAGTTGCTGTATGGTTGATAGCCTTGAGGGATCATGCAGATACTGTGAGAGGCCTTGGAAGAGGAACCCAACCCTGGCTGGAATCTAGTGGATTACATCCTGCAAATGCAGGAACATATAAAGAAAGTGGAAGCATTAGCCAGGCAGCACCTGGAGAAAGCCCAGATGAATCAAGTGCAGGCCTATAATCAGGGGGCAGTGCAGTGGACCTTCCAGCCTGAGGACTGGGTGCTGCTATTACTCCCGGTCTTGGAGAGTAAACTGTTTTGTAAATAGCAGGGCCCATATGAAGTCGTTGAACAGATGGGGCCCATCAATTACAAATAAATGGAAAAAGCTGGTGATCTACCACGTCAATTTTCTAAAAAAGTGGACTCCAGCCCATCCTACAGCAGTCCTCTGAACAAGGCCAAGTTCCGTTTGGAGAACACTTGAAGGGGGACTTAGAACAGCTGGTCCAGAGGAATAAGTATGTGCTCTCCCAAGACATAACCACCTCGCCTACCATGATATCATCATGGATCCCGGCATGACAGTATACAAACAACCCTACCAATTCACGGAAGCACAGAGGCAAGCCATGGCAAAGGAGGCAGAAGAAATGCTTAAGTTGGGTGTGATAGAAGAATCCCAAACAGACTGGTCAGCCCCCATTGTGCTAGTGCCTAAGCCGGATGGAAGCATCCAGTTTTGCACCGACTTCCAGAAAGTAAATGTGGTTTTTGAAGTGCGATGCTTACCCCATGCCCCAAATGGATGACCTTATTGAGCGCCTCGGGAGAACCCGATTCATTTTGACGTTGGATCTGGCAAAGGGCTATTAGTAGATTCCCCTAACACCGGCCGCCAGGGAGAAGACCGCATTCTCAAAGCCCTAAGGTATAGTTCACTTCAGGGTCTTGCCTTTTGGGCTTCATGGAGCTCCTGCTATGTTCATAAGAACATAGGAACATAAGATATGCCATACTGGGTCAGACCAAGGTCCATAAAGCCCAGTATCCTGTTTCCAACAGTGGCCAATCTAGGTCATACGTACCTAGCAGTTTCCCCAAAAGACACAGGTTCCACAATGCTTGTATTGGGTCAAGCATTGATATCCTGGGTCCCTTCTTAATAATGGTTTATGGACCTTTCCTCCAGGAACTTGTCCAAACCTTTTTTAAACACAGCTACACTAACAGCCTTTACTACATCCTCCGGTAACAAATTCCAGAGTTTGATTACACGTTGAGTGAAAAAATATTTTCTTTTATTAGTCTTAAATAGTTTACCCTGTAGCTTCATTGCATGTCCCCTAGTCTTTCTATATTCTGATAATGTAAACAATTGATCTATATTTACCCATTCCACTCCATTCATTAATTTATAGACTTCTATCATATCTCCCCTCAGGCGTCTCTTAAAGAACCCTAACCTTTTTAGCCTTTCTTCATAGGGGTATCCTTCCATCCCCTTTACCATTTTGGTGGCTCTTCTCTGAACCTTTTCTAATAATGCTATATCCTTTTTAAGATACGGCAACCAGAATTGCACACAATATTCAAGGTGTGGTCTCACCATGCCTGGTTCCAGTGCCTGGTCAATTGCCTACTAAGACTCTATGGGGTATATGTAGCCGCCTACCTCGATTACATGGTAATCTACAGTCACGAACTGTCACATCTACAGGCTGTGCTGATAAGCCTGAGGAAGGCTAGTCAAATGCTTACCGGGAAGCAAAGAGTCCCAGTATCTTGGATATATGGAGGGGAATGGTCAAGTATGACTACAAGTCAAGAATGTTGAGGCCATTTCCCAAATACCGGTGCCTGCATATAAAAAACAAGTGCGGGCCTTTTTGAGTATGGTCAGATATTATCGCTGGTTCATTCCACAGATGGTGGTAACCGCCAAACCCTTAACCCGGCTCCTCCAAAAGAAGGCTCCAGACAAGGTCCTCTGGACTACCGAGTTGGAGGAGGCTTTTGGGAAGTTAAAAGCAGCTATGTGCTCTAGACCGGTCCTGGACAGCACAGACTTCACAAGTCCATTGATCGTCCAGAGAGACGCTTCGATGGTGGGTCTTAGGGCCATCCTAGCCCAGGACATGGAGGGTGAAGAATACCCGGTAGCATTTATTAGCCGGAGGTTGCTGCCCCGGGAACAAAAGTATGCTACGACTGAGAAGGAGGCCCTGACGATCAAATGGGCCATGGAGGTATTCCACTATTATCTACTGGGTTGCCCCTTCACATTGGTGATGGACCATCAACAGAACATAAGGACACCAAATGCTGCGCTGGTTCCTCACTCTCCAATCCTTTCATGATGTCCAACATCAGACAGGCAGGGCACATCTGAATGCGGACATTCTGTTCTGCTTTGGCTCCCCAGTGCCACTGGACACTTGCCCTCGTAGGGTTGTGCTGACGGGTGGGGGGTGTGATGGGGTATATGAGAAACTTCCCAACCCCTGTACTGATATATCTCCAGCCAGACTAAGGACATGCCCCTTTAAGCATCAGAAACTGGGCACCTTTAGGGAACCCTGCTTGAATGTACCTGGGAAGGGAGTGGCCGGGGGAGGAACCTTTTAACCAGGAGAAAAGAGGTGTTCCAGAGTACGGAGTGACTACCTACCTCTAAGGAGACACTACGGGAAGGTAGGAGTCGGGGTGTTTCCATGTTGGTCAGCAGGCTTGTGAAACCCAGAGTGCAGGAACTTTGGGGAGGGGAGAACGGTTTCTCTGCTACTGTTGTGGAACCCAGAGTGAAGAACTTTGAGGGAAGGGAGAACTTTTTCTCTGTTACTTCAATGAACCCAGAGTGAAGAACTTTGAAAGAGGGGAGAACTGTTTCTCTGCTACTGCTGTGAACCCAGAGTGAAGGAACTTTGGGGGAGGGGAGAACTGTTTCTCTGCTATTGCTGTGAACCCCCCTGTAAAAAAAGCATTTTTCCTTTAACCCTCCACCTGGCTCCATGGGGGTTTGTGTCCAGTCCGCTTGCAGCATACTACAGTGGGGTTGAGGAAGGAAAAGGTGAGGTGCACAGTGATCTCATTTTGAAATACCCTCACCTATTTTCTGTGAATATATTGTACCTGCATACATTTGCACCTGCTTTGAAACAAATGAAGAACTACCCACTGTTGCCCATTAGCTGCATTGTAATAGGGAAATTACATGAAGTGTTCACTTTGAAAATATGCTTGTAGTCCCATGAATATAAAATATGCAATGTTATCATTGCTCACCCCAAATGTATTCATTCATTCAGTGTTTTTTCCTGTATAGGTACCTAATGAAATAACATACACGCACATACAGAGGAGTTTAAAGAATTCCATGAGCCATGCTCTGCATGCTTTCCATACTTGTTTAGAAAATAAAAATAACAGATAAAGACAAAACAGTCTCTCGCGTCTGCCCTCACATACCAACTACTAAGCTCCACAGTCAATATATATATTTCACAAGTTTAAGTCATATCAAATAGCTCCTATTTTCGTGTAACATCTGATCTTAATCTGAGTTCATTTTGTTTCACTCTCCTAACCAAATCCTTGCTGTTCCATGTTTTATTCATATTTTCCACCTTCTTTGAACTGTTTTACAGTTAAATAACTCCTATGGTGGATGTATCTTTGTTAGAAAGGTGCTATGATAAGTTATTTTGCCAAACCTCTAGTGATTAAACATTTCTACAATATTTTTGGGTCCACTTCACATCATTAACATTATTAAACCCATATCTAGTTGTTGGTAAAAATTTCTATATCGGTATGTTCAGTGCATCTTTCCTACCAAAAAAGGTGCCGGATATAGCATTATTAGAAAAGGTACAGAGAAGATCCACCAAAATGGTAAAGGGGATGGAAGGATACCCCTATGAAGAGAGGCTAAAAAGGTTAGACTCTTCAACCTGGAAAAGAGACGGCTGAGGGGAGATATGATAGAGGTCTATAAATTAATGAGTAGAGTGGAACGGGTAAACGTAGATCGATTGTTTACGCCATCAAAATATAGAAAGACTAGGAGGCATGCAATGAAGCTACAGTGTAACCTATTTAAGACTAATAAGAGAAAATATTTTTTCACTCAACGTGTAATGTCGCACTCCCCCTGCTGGCCAAGCCTATAAGCAGGAGGGGTGGCCTTGTTTGCCCTTAAGTATAGAGTCACTTGGTTCTCCCGCCCTTAAGGAATTCTGGGAGCTGTAGTTTTTCTGTATTACTTGCAAAGTAGTTGTCACCACACGGTTTTGTTTAAGGCAAAAACAGAACATTTTTATTTTTGGGCTCCCCTTCACGTACTAAAGTTCATATACACAAACAACAAGGATAACTTCTCCAAAAGAAAATACAGGAGCATGAAGGTTATCTGGAATATCAGAACTCGGCAAAAGCTCTTTATACAGTGACAATAGCTGTTCACAGGCCTTTTCCAGTAGTAAAGAATCACAGCTATTGCTCTTATTTACAGTGGGCATTTATCTCTTGTCTTCATTCAAAACTCTTCAAAAACACGTTTAGGCTTTCAGAAATATTCTTTGCTTTCAATGGTTTTTTTTCTCTCTTTCTCCTATCGAGGGTAAACAGATTTACAGAAAGAGCAATCCATGGAAATACTGTCACACACAGCTTCAGGTGAAGGAGAATCTACTTGCATATCTTCTTCCCCTGCAAGTCCTTTCGCCCCACTTGGGCTTCTAACGGAAGAGTTCAGCTTATTGTTTGAAAGGGTATTCAGAAAGTCCCTCACATGCTGCTCTCCTAACCAAGGATTAGCTATGCTCTCTGGAAAACTTCCACTATCTGGAAACAGTTGCTTTAGCTTCTTAATCAGGTTCAAGTCTCTTATCTCTGCTTTTGTCTGTCTTCAGAATATCAGCATTAGGGATTGCTTTCACCCACCTTCTGGCATTCAAAGGTCCTGGAGCACTCTGCCCTGCACTTCTCCTTAGCTCATTAGCAAAGTCTTCTGCAAACCTCTTGCTGGGCTCTGAGTCAGCCACACCTTCCACAAAGGAATTGCTTTCTTTGCTACTAGAGTTAAGTTTCCCGGTGGAATAAAACTTTCCAGCTTTGCCTTCTCTGGGTTTCTTAAAAGCAGTTCTCACTTTTAAACCCTCTGGCTTCAGTGCTTCCTCTGAATAAGATTCCAGCCCTGAGTTTCCTGCTCTTGCTGAGCCTTCTGTCCACACTGACCTTTCAGCGTTCTCTGAACCTCCTGCCTCTGGACTCTCGGCTTCAGCAGCAACTTCAACTACAGACTGAACTCTGTGCTTTGGCTTGGAATCTCTGCCTTCTCGGTTGCTGTATCTGCTGCTTCCTTCTTCTCCAACTCTGGTTGTTTCCACTCTGCTCTTTCCTCTGTTCACTTCTGACCCCTTTGACTTCTGTGACGCAGGTTTAAAAAGGTGCTTTCTAGCCACCACGCCCTGGTCTGTGCACGTGTACTTGCTATCTGGGCTTAAACCTGCCCCCACGTTAAGGTTTGGGCGGGGCTCAACCTCTGCTACAATGTGCTTCTCTGGTTTGTTTACAGTTTGAGCTCTATTGAAACCCTGCCTTTCCTCAGGTTCTCTTTGTTACGCGAGACCCCAACTTCATTCCACCATCACATATAAGTGTGAAAGGAGCGGATCTAGCCACAAAAGAAACAATAAGATACCTTGGAGTCACGCTGGACCAACGTCTCAATTTGAAAACACATGTAAACAATATTACAAAAGCTGTATACTTCAAAATACGCACACTCAGGCATCTTCGCTCATTACTTGACCCAGATGATTTTAGAACCATCTTCCAAGCACTCATTTTGCCGCATTTTGATTTCGCCAACTCAATTCTACAAGGTCTCCCACAATCCACCCTAAGCTCTCTTCAACTTGCCATGAATACTGCTGCAAGGATTCTACAAGGAGCTGCCAGGAGTGATCATGTAACACCAATCCTCAAACAGCTTCACTGGCTCCCGATACAAGGCAGACTCGAATTCAAAACCCTAGTCCTAACATACAAGGCCATCCACGGTGTATCTGCAAACGCAATAATTGATCTCACACAAACACTACCACCAACAAGATCCAGAAGACATATAGCAATAAACACCCTAATAATACCGAAGGCCATAACAACGTGTAGCCGATCAACAGCGAACAGAGCCTTCATGTTCTGTGACCCAAAACACTGGAACTCCCTACCACCCGAAATTCGTGCTATAACTAACATATGCCAATTCAGAAAGGCCCTCAAGCATAACTTATTCATCAAATACTACCCTACATAAAGCTTCCCCTCAAGCATAACCTAATCAACAATTATTACCCTACATAAATTCAAAATATTCACCTCAATATTAACCACTTTGCCTCCTTTCACAACCCCACAAGCAACGTCTCATAAATCCCTTTCATGTTATCAAAATTAACAGACCAACATTCTATGTATATAGTTTTACCCCCATATTATTCAAGTTTATCGAATCCAAGTTTATCGTCCTGTTTTATGTAAAACCGAGCAGCCTGTTGTTCTGGTCTTTGGTTATCTGTGAACCGCGCTGATTGTAAATAGCGCGGTATATAAAAAACTGTAATAAATAAATAAAGGTATAGTCCCCATTTTCCTCTATCTCCATCTGTTCAGTATAGCTGACATTGTCACAGTAATCAAACTCTGGAATTTGTTACCAGAGGATGTAGTAAAAGCTGTTAGTGTAGCCAGGTTTAAAAAAAGATTTAGACAAGTTCCTGGAGGAAAGGTCTATAAACCATTATTAAAGGGGACCCGGGATATCCACTGCTTGCCCCAATACAAGCATTGTAGAACCTGTGTCTTTTGGGTAATCTGCTAGGTACTTGTGACTTAGATTGGCCACGTTGGAAACAGGATACTGGGCTTGATAGACCTTGGTCTGACCCAGTATGGCATATCTTATGCTCTTACCCATATGCAGGGCTCTTTCATGCATGAGGACTATGAGTCCGAAATAATGACCTGTGTATCATGATGTATCGCTTTGACAAGTGGATCATTTTGCACTTTTGCCAGCAGTCAGAGCTTGAGCTCCAGATGGCCACACAGTAGGGACAGATCATGCAAGTATACCCGAATACCACAACATATCTTGCCTTTCTGGATATGGGAGCCTTCTAAGTCCATATTGGTGGCCACAGGTACACTACATACATTAGGTTCTGAGGGCCTCTCGGTCACACTGTATGTACTATGACATAGTTTTATGCAATGGTTCATTTCACTTCAATATTGGGAGGGGAAGAGGGGAGGGAAGTAGACTGCATAGAAATATCAATGAGATAAAGTGACCAATCATCCCATATTTTAAGGATTTAATCCTGGAATCGTATTACTTCGGTCGGGACACCTAAATCTCCCCTATTTTAAAACACATGTCCCACTCTTACACTCTTCCAAATTTCTATCAGCAGACTTCTCCAGCTGAAATTTTCAAAGGGAAACTGTTTATATGAGACTATTTCCATCAGAGACATAGAAACATACACGTATGCATGCATGCACTCTGGTGTAGTTCAGTCACACACACATGCATTCAAGCAATCTTTGTCATCTTTCTACACCTCTTGAATTGATTACTTGGATCAGTGGACCACTCACTTCCAGGAGATTGGGAAACAACAATGGGCTCTCCTTCACAAACAACCGGAGTGGTGTGAGCTAGAGTCATCTTTAGAATACGTTTTGTCAACAAGAGCCGGCCTAGAGTCAGTAATAAATGATACTGAGCTATTTAATGAGTTCTCTTGTTTTAAGTCTTATGTTTCTGAAGAAAAAGTTCAAGAATGGAAAAAACAGACACTACGATTAATGAAAAATGGAAGGTGGTGTTTGGACACCTCAAAAATAATGAGGTACCATATAAAAATGTATGCAAACTGGTTGAATTTTTTTTATGTTTCCCAGGTTCCAATGCTCCAAATGAAAGGTGAACAAAGTTTGGTCTGCAGAAAAAAAGCCAACTGCATGTAGAGAATCTCAAATGTCTAATGATTGCAAAGTACAATTTTGAGTTGAGGTGCCCAGAATTGTTTTTAATTATCTTAGAGGAGATTTTGCTCTTTTGAAGAAAATTCACTCTGTTGAGAAGTACAAGTAAGCCTTATTGGCAAATTTGTAAGTAAAGTTATAAACCTAGCCTACTGATTAAAGTTTTGGGTTAGAATTAAAATTGTAATTGAAAGGAAGCTTGTCTGTACAGGGCTGTGTACACTGTGAGGATACTTAACAACACTATATTACTGAAAGCCCTCAGAAAGAGTTAACACCACAGATTCAGTAGCTCAGATATTCCAGGGCCTATTACTTAGCTAACAACCTTGAGAGACTCTACTGAAAAACTAGGCTGAACTTTCACATAACAGATAAACTAAGTTTGTTTATGAGACAGTGCAGGGAGAAACTTTCTCTTCAGTCTTAAAACAAAGATATGAAAACTGCTTGTGTTAGAATTATTGTTTAAGAAGCTATCTCTGGGAATACATGTATGTCTCCTCCTGATGACCTATGCTAATAAGATCTGACCTATGACAGAGACATAGAGATGCACATTATGAATATACGCAATGCTTGACGTAGAAAAATAAGGCGAAAATTATGCTGTGTAATGGAATTTTGACCTATAAATAAAATAGCCAAAGTCTGTGATGTCAGGGAGACAAGGTGCAAGTTTGTTCTCTCTCCCAAAGCTTTGGTAGTTTTTTTTTTATAATACAATTCTGTGTATTTTGTATTATTAACCGTACTTGCTTCCTTCTCGTTGCTCTGGGTGTGGAAATCCGTTATCCAAGAACCCAAGTGCTGTTACCAGTGAGGGGAGGTGCAGAGTACACTTTCAGTAATTATAAACATACTTTTTTATTTTCCTTCACTTTGACCCCCCCCCCCGGCTGAGTGTCCCATACTTTAACTTAGAAATGATGGTCAGGTTAAATGAGACCACCCTTAGAGAGTGAGGTTAGCTACTGCAACATAAAGGCTGTTCACTCCTTCAACAAGTAGATGATCCGTAGTGTCTCCTCATTGATGTTTTCCCATGCTTCCCAAGCTCTTGTCATACATGAGATATTTGAGTGCAGTCAGATCATTGGAAGATGGTTTCTAGGCAGGCAGCTTTCTCCCAACCCAACATAGCATCTTATCTGTGCACTTTTCTCTACATGGAAGCCTTTTACGTGGAGGATTGGCCTAGTGGTTGGGGCAAGGTACTTTGGGCCAGAGGGTCGGAGGTTCAAGTCCCGCTGGAGGACAGCAACCTTGGGCCGGAAGGACTGGGGTTTCTAGTCCCACAGGTGCTCCTTGTGGTCTTGGAAAAGCCACTTAACCCTCCGTTGCCTATGTTCCCTGTAAGTATTAGTGTATATGTCTCATGTCCCCTAGTGTTAAATGTATCCCCCAATTGTAACCGCTTTGACACAGAGAAAGGCGGTATATAAATATGGCTAAATAAACAAACAAAAATACTATAATCCAAGTATGAGCACCATGGGAATCCTGCCATGCAGAGTGATCTCCTAATTTCACAGTGTCTTGATCTTTTTTGCCTCTTTACCTTAATCCACACAGGTGATAAAAGCTATCCTCAAAGAACCTCGTTGATGACCCCCATTGCAGGGCTCAAGAGTGAAGCTGGGAAATGCTATAATAGGACCCACTGCCAAAAAAGGGCTTTCAGGGAAAGGACTTTGGACCTGCTAAATTGTCTCTGGTGTCTGCACAGATGTGGGAGGAACTCCTACACAGCTTCTCTGAGGTGTGTAACATTTTTATGGCAAGTTGAGTGCTCACAATTTGACTTTCAACTAATGGCTGTCCCTTCCAATGAGGGGCTGGCAGATGAAGCAGCTGTAGAAGCTGGAAATCTCCATGGCCAGGACTTTTTGTAAGTGTCTCTAAACAAGTGATTATAGTCACAAACAGTACAGCTTGCATGGATGCCTGTGCTTTGCTGCAACAGCCCTACTCTCCCCCTCATACCATACCTACTGCTATATCCTAGTGAGATCTATGATGAAGTACCACTTATCTCAGAGGAGATCAGTGACTCTTCATCCATCAACTGTGCAGAGCAAACAATACCATGGACAGGGCCATCACCAGTGGTCTCTCCAGCAGTGGTAGCTCCAAAAACAGTGGGTAGAGATGGTTCAGCTCACTGTGAAGCAGATGGAGATGGTTAAGCTTGCTGGGTTGCTGAGACAGCAATTACCTGCCTTGATGCTTCAGCTTGATGATGACAATGTATCTGATCCTCATCTCCGCCCATAGGCTTGTGACTTCTTATAAAGGTTTTGGATGCTATGTACAACCCTATCTTTTTTCAAAATGCCTTTCTTGGATGGCAAGTTTTCACTCGTGCAAGGCTAAGAACCTCTCATTCTGCTGTAGAAGTCTATCATCAAATGGATCCAGGTGGTCTTCATACCATGCAGCCACATGCTTGCCTCTGTCTCAGTCACATCCAGGTAAGGAAAGGGCAGTAGCAGGGTTACCTCAGCTGCCTCTTCTGCCCTCAAATTTTCATGACCATCCTGCAGACCATGAAGAGAGGCCACCTCCCCCTCTTATTGAAGAGTGGATCCCTCAGCAGAAGAGCATGGCAGCTCTCCTCATGTTCCATGAATCTTTATTGATTGCACCCAAGCACTTTTCCATCATATACTATGTACTGTATGTTGTGATTTATCCAGAAGTGAAACAATAGGCAGGCAGGCAGGCTAAAAATCTATTAAATGTAAAGAAATGGAATGATGCTGTTGCTTCTGAGAGAGATTGGAAACAAACTTTTATTGTGGTCATGTACATGAATCTCATTCCTAAAAGATGTGCTTGTCAAAGGGCAGGAAGCCTTTCTCCCAGATGTGGCCCATATACAGAACTAAAAATGTGGCTGCCAGATTCTCTGACAAAAGGTGCCCTTCCAGTGATCTGGCTGTAGATGGCTGCCACTTAGATTTTTCTGTGCCAGTCTATCATATACTCCTTCTTGACAGATAGCATTAGCATCTTTAGCCTTGTTATGATGCCTTGTTCACAGAGGTCACAATACGATAAGCCTCAGGTAGAAGTACTGGACAAGTGGACCTGATTAGAGGGTAGACAAAGGTAGGGAATGTGTGCTGGCAAATCACTCACATGCAGGAGGGGCATAGTGTTGACAGTACAGTATGTTTTCAACACATACCACACAAATGAAGGATAATTTTATAACAGGGCACCATTGGTAGGTGCCTACAAAGGCAATTTGCATAAGCACTATTTTTTTCATTCAATTTTTTTTTAAATTATGGGGAGGCGTTTCGGGGGGTGGTATTTGTAGGAGGTATGGGAATGGAAGGTCTTGGGTTTTAAGGGAGATTCCTTTGGAGAATAAAGGTGTTGTTTTGGGAAGGTGGCTCAAGGGGTTGTTTCTGGTTGGGATAGTGGGATGGTTAGTGGCAGATTAGGTAATGAGATGACTCCTTTATTTAGCACTGAATCAGTGCGGAATAAGGTGGAAGTTCTGAATGACTTCATTCAGGGAGGAGGGTGGGGTTTAATATGTGCAAATGAGACCTGGAGCAGCTGTGCCCACCCTTGGATTATTCCTGGTTAGGGAAAAATAGGGAGGGTAGAGAGGGTGGGGGGGTGGAACTGGTGTTTAAAGAGCAGCTGGACCTCATACGGCTCCCTTTAAGGCTGATTAAAGGCACAAATTGTATGTTGGTAAGGTGGGGAAAGGTAGGTATTCTGATTGTTTATAGGGCTCCTGACAACTCTATGTTGCTGATGGAGGAATTTTTATTGCTTGTTGGGGAAGTCTCCATGCAATTTCATATGGTATTGGTTCTAGGGGACTTTAGTGACCATTTTGATAATTCAGTTCTACCTTGTGAGTGACAGGTAGCACTCAGTATACAGGATATGGGGCTTAGGCAGTATGTTAACTTCGTTATTTATGAAGGGGGTCATTGGTTGGACTTAGTTTTTGAGAAGACCAATCCGGTTGCGGATTTCTGACATTTAAGCGCAAGCAGTACCCATGGTCAGACCACTATGTCATTCAGTTTAGGATGCAGGAGTATCACAAGAATAGGGTGGTAGGGGGCCCCTCTAAATGAATTGGGCATGGTCATAAGTCCTCTTGGTATACTGAGGGCTTGCAATCTTTGAAACAGAAGTGTAGATGGTTATAAAAGAAGTAGCGGTGTTCTAGGTTGTTAAGTGACTGTTATGTGGAAGACCAATGCCACGTTTTACAGGTCTGAAATGGAGAGGGCAAAGTTTGAACCAAGTCAGTTATTCTCTGTGGTTCAGAGCTTATCGTGTCAACTGGTTGTGTGTGTGTCTCTGCTGCTGTCTTGTGAGGGTTGTGCAAAATGTTTTCACAATAATGCTCTTCAACAGAGATGAGTGCTTTCTTGTAGAGTGTTGAAAAAAGGGGGTGGGCAACCATTCCTGGATGATCAGTATGCTCTTGAGCATAGATGGACAGAGTTTGCTGAGGTGACCCCCCTGAGGAGGTGGAGAGGTTGGTGAGGTATATGCGATCAGTTGGGCATTTATTGGACCCATGTCCTGTATCTTAGGTCCAATAAACAGCAAAGATGGTTCTTTGGCATTTAGTACATTTCTGACAGTGCTGAAGAAGGGTGTACTGACTTCTGTTTTAAAAAGTGGTGGTGATGCTGCCAGTTATGGGAGCTAACACCCTATCTCCAACTTACCTTTTTTGGGTAAGGTTGAGGAGCATTGTGTGGCTTGCAGTTATCTGATTATCTTGAAGAATATAATGTTCTAGGTTTGAGAGATATTTGGGGGACACGGTGTGGGCTTTAGGTATGTTAGGTGCAGGCGACTGTGCTCTGGAATTCCCTTCTGCTTCAGTTGCTAATGAAGGTTAACCTTAATTCTTTTAAGGTTCAATTGAAAACATACTTGTTTGTGCAAGGTTTTTTTGGGGGGGGGGGGACTGAGAGTCAGGTCTTTTAATAAATGTATCTATTGCCTTGGACATTTACAGGTGTTTAGCCATTGTCTACTTCCATTTCTCTCTCTTTTCTCAATATAATAATTTTCAACAACTTTATATGGCCCATGAGTGATAAGGGCATCTATCTAATCTCTGGGCAATGCTTCACAATAAAGGCCTGACCTTTAAACTGTACAACTGACTTGAGTCCTGTGGTATAAACAACCCCAAATATTTCAAAGAAGCCAAAGCTCTGGCCAAAGGAAACACCCCCACCCACTGTGGTTGTACCATACATAAATACATTCAAGTCTGTCAATTTTCCCAAAATCACTTTCAACCCAGATTATATAAGAAATGTTAAATAAATAAATAAAATAAATATCTGCAAAGGCTACCCAAATCTCAAGTACATGAGACAATACCCCCGGAACGCTCAACATTATCTAAAGGTCATCTGCAGATATGGCTTATAGATTTCCTGATCCTCTATCATAATCCCATGACCCCAGGGTTGTGCAAGGCCGCTGCCAAAGACTCTATACTGTATATTGGGCAAAGTAGTTGACAAGAGCAACCTGATGCATCCCACCACCTAATATAAATGTCTCTGACAGACATCTGTTTGCCAAAACCCAGGCACATGGTTGACTGCAAAGTCAAAACTATATAATGCATCTCAAAGGTAATCCCATGATACCTTATATCAAATGCTTTTTCATTGTTAAGTTCACTTCATTAAGACATCTTCCTTCCGTTTGCACACAACTTTAATCTCTACCATTAGACGGAGTTGGTCCTAGCTTCAATTTAACACTTCTTGTTGGTGTTCTGTCACCCAGGATCTGATTTCTACTCTGTTTCTTCAGTAGCACTGTCTCTTCCCTATATCGTCTCTCTGATGTTGATCCTTCTGGTTCATCTTTTTTCTCAATTTCTATTATCTATCTCTTTACTTATCTATAGCTAGATTTCATTCCTCCAGTCTCCCTATTTTCACCTTTCACTTACTTACCAGCTTTCCATTTCATACTCTTACCTCCGTAGTCCTCCCCCACCTTTTATCTTATGCCTCCTCCTTATGCTGGCATCCATTCTTATGCCCCTCCCTCTCAACCTTTTCATTATAGTTGATCTTATTTCTTCCCTCTCACACAATATCTGTCACCCTCTCCCTTCTCACTACCCCAGCTTCTGCCTTTTTCCCACCTCGACCCCAGCATTTGCTCCCTTTCAACCCCCTAGTTCTGAGACCTTTTGGTCTCGGCACCCTCCCCTTAGCCCCTTTCCAGTCTCATCCCCTCTCCAGCATCATCCCATTTCCAGTCCCATCTGCCTCCCATACTAGTCCCCAAGCCTAGTATCAGTCTCATTCCAATCTTAGCCCCCATCTCAACATCAGTCCCAGCCCTTTGTCAGCTCTATAGCCAATCCCAGCCATCCCACTATCAGATCTCTTCCAGCCCTCCACCATCAGCCCATTTACAGCCACCCAGCATCAGACCCAGCCAGTCACCTCCACTCCCCCTCGCCACAACTTCATTAATGATTTTCACAGCCATGGGAGCACTTTCCTTTGCTCCCATGTCCGTGCTATGCTGCAGCTGCCGGCAGTGCGCATTTCCAAAAAGTCAAACAAGGGCACTTTCCATCTCATGCAAGAAAAAGTAAGTACAGCACAGCACAACACAAACATGAGTGCAAAAAAAATGCTCCCATGGCTCTGTGGGCAAACCAATGAGGCAGGCTTCAAGTAGCATTAATCTTGGGTGCCTCAAGTCATTACCTCTTTGGCTCACTTCTTAAGCAAGTCCTGAGCCTAACAACCTTCTCCAGTGCTTTCCCCCTCTTTAGCCTTTATCATGCAACCATGCATTAGACTGTGTCCACCTTGAGCTCTCTTGGTCATTTGTCCTTGACAGAGATATGTATAGGATGCTCTCTCCCAAGTAGTCAAGTCACCTCTGATGGAATAATGAGGAAGCCATAAATAATTGAGAGATCTATTGTGTCTGTACATGTTTCAGCATAGTAAGAACATATTTGACAAGCTCTGTCACCAGGGGTGGTAGGTCCTAACTGCATGACTGTCCTTAAAAGAGTGCATTATGGACAAAGTAGATATAGGCACTCTGTTGGTCATGTTGGCACATTGTGACTATTTATCTAAGTCCCCTTCCTCTAAGTGAAGGTTCCATAGAAGCCAGGGTTCAAATCTCACTGATACTTCTTATGGCCTTGGTCAAGTCCCTTAACCCTTCATTGCCTCAAGTACAGAATGTGAGCCCACCAGGGACAGGGAAATACCTACTGTACCTGAATGTAACTCACATTGGAATATAGTTGGAAAGCTGTAAGCTAAATATAAATAAATAGGTTTGGGCTGAGGAAAAGGGGGGGGGGAGGCATAAGAGGGACAGCCTCAAAGATACTGTACATCAAACTACCACAATGGACTGTATTAAAGAAGTTAGGAATGGGTCACTTACAGACTATTGATGACACCTGCAACATTGCCATGCCTTCATGCTTCACCAAACCCAATATATGTCTCAATGCTCAAACCTTTTGCTAGTGCATTGCCATCTATGTACCCCATCAAATAAATAAGCCAAACTAATGTTTATTACTTCCCTTTTTTTAAGAGATTTTTTGGAATATGTAGATGCTTGATCCCAATGACCTACTGCTTGACAAATGTGTTGTCAATTACTAGGCAAGAGGAATGTATTCAGCATTAGGTTTGACAAAATAATCATGTCCATAGCTACCTAACAAAATGGGAACATGTCAATATGCCTCCTAAGAGGACACTAGGAAAAGATGACCAGATACACGGGGCTCGATATTCAAAAGGCATTTACATGGGTTACAACCCTGTAAATCACGTAAATGCAGGTATCCAGAATATCCCCGTTCTTCTCCCTTGCATGCCTCGATACTAACCGGTTAGTATCGGGGCATGTCTGGAGCTTTCCGGGGAGGAGGGGAGGTGGTGACAATCGATAACCGGGCAACAGTGATACCGCATGTTGCTTGGTTAGCGACCTGCACCTAAAAGATAGGCAAGGCAAAAGCTCGCCTATCTTTAAGTGCAGGAGCTAACCGGGCAGCAAGCAATATCGCTGTTGCCCAGCTATGGACTATGGCTGAAAGGCAGTGTGGCAATCCTGGAGATTCAATGCCAGGGCCGCATATGACTCTGGCACTGAATATCCAGGGTTAGAGGTTGGCAGGGTGGGCTATGCGCTGAAGGGGCGCATAGCCCTCCTAACTCAATATCAGGCCTTTGATGTCAAGGTAACATTTTATCCCAAATGCATAAAAAATATTAATGCAGCATCCAAAGTAAACTATATACAAAAACTATAACCAAACATTAGGCCTGGCTATCAAGGGGCAGAAGTAGGTTTCTGGATGATTGGCATCTTCAGTAAGGGCATTTAACTCTGTCCTCATAACCTCTATATGGACTACTGGACTACAAGTATGTCAAAGAGTCCCGAGGCAGTTCTGGAGGCCTTGCTGAATGTCCTGCAATGGCTGTAGGACCTCAGGGACTGCTAAGGCTGCAAGAGTCTGGTGCCGGAGAAGGTAGTGAGAAAAAAGAAAAAGGGTGATGCTATGGGACTGAAAAAGAAGGACAAACAGAGGGAAGGGAACATTGGCATATGCAGGGATAAAGAGATAACAACTAAGGGCAAGAAGGAGTAAAATCAGGAAGAACTATACTAACCTCATCCTAGCCTTAGGGATAGGAGGAAAAAGGAAGCTAAAATAATAATTTTATTAGCTAGAATCAATGTGGTGTTACATTTATATAGTTCCTAGCATCACGGTAATTCAGGATGACACAATAACATAGCTTGTATCAGTAAGATCAATTTTTTAGATGCATTTAACCTAAATAAGTTAGGCATTAAATATTTAAAATTGAAATTTCAATAATTGAATAGGCTAATTAAAAACATAGTTGTTTAAAAAGGTGTTTGTAAACGCCATTGCACACAGTTAAAAGATGACACCATATGCCTATCGCAGTTTTTATATTTTATAGCAAAAGTTCCACAATAAAATTTTAGAGCCGACTCCTAATAATTAGATAAGTATTTCAAGTTTATGAAAATACCCTCTATATATTATCTTCTTTCTTTAATCAAAGACTAGATTCTTTTTCAAACGTTCTTTCTTTTTACAGGAAACCCAAAATTCTGCAGAACTGGAATTACTCAATAAATATAACTCACTTTCTTTGTATTTTAGTTTAAATGCTTTATTTGTGTTTCTTTTCTCTCTAACATTCCCTGGTAAGAAATGAATTTTAATTTTTATTTGCAGGAACACTTTCTCTCTCAAGAGAATTCACAGGTAGGTATTAATCTTAGTGTCAAAAATAAAGCAACAGATATGTGGAGGCAATGGCCTCCTTAATCCAGCACCCCAAAGTTGACTTAGCTACCACGTCACCCTTGCATGGGCCAAGTACAAAAGATCATAACATAAGAACATAAGAAATGGATTAGACCAAGGTCCATCAAGCCCAGTATCCTATTTCCAACAGTGGCCATTCCAAGTCACAGGTACCTGTCAGGTTCCCATAAAGGTACACAGTTTCCGCAATGTTTGACCAGGGGTAAGGAGTGGATTTCCGAGGCCTTCTTTAATGATGGTATATGAATCTTTCCTCTAGGAACTTGTCCAAACCTTTTTTAACCCAGCTTCACTAACAGTATTTACTACATCCTATGGTAACGAATTCCAAGGTTTGATTACGGGTTGAGTGAAAAATATTTTTCTCTCATTACTCTTAAATAGATTATACTGTAGCTTCATTGCATGTTCCCTAGTCTTTCTATATTCTGATGATATAAACAATTGATCTACGTTACCCGTTCTACTGCATTCATTAATTTATAGACCTCTATCATATCACCCCTCAGCTATCTCTTTTCCAAGTTGAAGAGCCCTAACCTTTTAAGCCTCTCCTTATAGGGGTATCCTTCCATCCCCTTTACCATTTTGGTGGCTGTTCTCCATACCTTTTCTAATTCTGCTACATCCTTCTTAAGATATGGTGACCAAAACTGCACACAATATTCAAGGTGTGGTTGCATTATGGAACAATACAGAGGCATTATGATATCCTTGGTTATATTTTCCATTACTTTCCTTATTTCATTTATTTATTTTATTTACATGAGTTTTTACCACCTTTCTGAACAAAAGTTCAAAAGGGTGTACAACATAATAGCACCAAAATCAGTACCGCCAACAAAAGGGGCACCCCAATCCCCCACAACATCCCCCCCCATCTCTCATGAAAATTCAGCAATCAGTAAGAAACAGGCCCTCCCCCTCCCCTCTCCCCCCAAATTAAAATATGAGCACCATAATGCCTACACCCAATGCGGCACAGCAATCCATGAGACAACGTCGCTCAACTAGGATGAATGCTGCTGATAAGTCCAATGAGACCAGCAGCACCGAGACCCCTTTATCAAGCCACAGGTAAACCTGAACAAGCAGAGCCAATAGCAGGGTCATCCTACTCCCTGGATGGAATCACCCTGGCCCACATCCAGAAGTGCATGATCTTCCAGAAAGCCCCCAATTTGTGCCACAACTTCCCATTCCATTAGTTTCACCAAAAGAGGCAAATTAGAGATGGGACAAAAGTTGCTGCAGTTTTGGAAATTCTCCCCAACCTTCTTCACCACAGGTGTCACAACCACCTCCTTAAGGAGTCACAGGACACTGCCCTATGTTAACAAGGCATCGATCAGGGAACACATCCACTCCCACATGGGCTGTGGGGCCGCATCAAATCCCAACCAAGTTTACCGAACTTCAGGCTATCAGGGCCGAGAGATACTCACCAGTCACTGAGTAAAAGGAGTCTAATCTCTCCGGACCCAGTGAATTGGGGAATCCCATTCCCAACACCCATGTGCCCCCCCCCCCCAAACTTTAAACTGTCCCACTTTTGCCATGAAGAAGCGGGCCAAATCCTCCACCCACACTCTTGCCATCACACGACTCCCAGCCAAACTCCCTGGTAGTCTACCAGTTGAGACACTGTAAGTGAGATGGGAACCGGATTCTCCAAGACAATGCACTCTGACCCCATCTCCATGTGGCAACTGAAGAAGTGACAAACTTTAGCATTGGAGCAGGTCACCATCATATCCATATCGTGATGAGCTCAGCGGTGCAAACTCAACTGAAACACCTCCTGACTCAACTTCCACTCTCCAGGATCCAAAGAGTAATGGCTGAGGAAGTACGCTTCCACATTGTCCATCCTGGCAATGTGCTGAGCAAATAAGGCTAGGAGGTTCATCTCTGCCCAGGCAAACAGGAGAGCTATCGCCAGAGCTACCTGGCACTCCTTGTTTTTGCCTTGGCAAATGACATAAGCCATTGCCTTGGAGTTCTCTGAAAACACTTGAACTGCCCGGCCTTCGACCAGGGCCGGAAATGCAGAAGAGCCATTCTGATGACCCTCCCTCGAGACAATTGATGGACCATACCACTTCTCTGCAGTCTCAACGGCCCTGGGCCATACGGTCTTGGCAATGGGCTCCCCAGCTCAAGAGACTGTCATCTGTCATCAACAGGATCCAGGACAAATCATTCAGTGGCACGCCCTTCCTCAGATGACAAGGCTGCCACCATTACCACTGGCTGGTCTTCACCATTATCGGGAGTGGGAGCCTGTGCTCAAACTCCTGAGAACTTGGGGACCACCGAGTCAACAAAGACCGCTGGAGCAGCTGCATGTGAGCACAAGCCCATAGCACCATCTCTATGGTCACCGCCATCAATCCAAGGAGCTGAAGATAATCACAGACTCTTGGGGCTTGCTGCATACAGAACAGCACCAGGCAATCCAGCAGTCTTTTGGACTTTCTCTTCTGGCAGGAAAACTTTGGGAAGGCAACAGCTGACTCTTTCTCTGATTGATCACCCAGCCAAAGCTTTCCAAAAAGGACACCATTTGGGGCAGCACCCAAAATACCTCTGAAAGAAAATGAGTCTGGATAAGCTAGTTGTCCAGATATGGATGGACACAGAGCCCTTGGCACTGCAGCCGCCACCACCATGACCTTGGAGAACATCCTTGGGGCGGTGGATAGCCTGAAAGGGAGGGTGGCAAACCAACAGGGAGACCAAAACACAGCAAAACACAGATATGTTTGCTGATCCACTTGTATCAGGATATGAAAATTCGCCTCTGCCAGATCCAGAGAAGCCAGGAATTCCCCCTGGTGCATTGCTTGAATCACAGAGTGCAAAATTTCCATTGGAAAGTGCAGTACATGCAAGTGCTTGTTGACCCCCTTGAAGTCCAGAATGAGCCGGAAGGAACCATCCTTTTTGGGCACCACAAAATAGATGGAGTACCCTTTTCCCGCTTGTCTGGGGGAATGGGTACCATTGTCTCTAGGTGGAGCAACTTGTCCAAGGTGGTCCGCACAGCGCTACCTTTGATCGCAGACCCATAAGGAGAGATGACGAAAGCATCTGGAACCAGCTCTTTGAATTCCAAGACATAGTTGAACTGAATGGTGTCAAGCACCCAGCGATCCTGGTAACCTGGGCACATTCCTGAAAGAAAAGATGAAGCCTGCCTCCAACCAGAGGGACTAAGGAATGGACCCTGTGATAAGGAAGCTTATCATAGCTCAGGAAGGAGCTATAGAGAAGGTGAAGTGACTCTGAACAAGCAACCTGTCAGATCTGGTAGAAATAAGAAAACAGAATTTTCCCATAAAAGACTACCAGTCCCAGAATGCACCAGGTTTCCAACAGCCATTAGAGGAGCTGAAGTGGGAAAACGTGTGTTCAATCAGGAGGGCTATGAGGTAATCCCTAAGCACTCATCTCAAAGGGCAGGGCCTGATTCAGCACAGCTGCGCTGTGTTAGGGAGGAACACTCATCTGAGCAGAATAAAGGTAGAGTTTATTCTACAGAGAATTATCCTTATCCTGAGCATCAGCTTGAGCTTGATCAGTTTCATCTGAAGGATCATCAGAAGCAGAAGCCAAACCGGACGGACAGAGAGGGAAAGAAACCCTTTGGAAGAAGGAAGAGAAAAGCCTTTGAGAGGTCTAGAAGAGTCCAGAGCAGTACGTATACTGGGAGGCATTTCAAGGGCCAGCATACACCATTGGACTGGGGAAAGCCAGAGGAATGGTGCTGCAGAGCTAGGAATCTCCAGACGCTACCTGTGAGGGAGACGGCTGCACGTGGAAGGGACCCTAAGACCCGTGCCAGAAGCTATGTGAATAGAGATCCAGTGTCCAGGGATCTGGATTGGAAGGCTGGACATAAGAACTGGACTACATACTGGCCAGGCTATATAGAGAGGAACTCTAACAGCAATGGAAGCTCAGGTATGAACACTGATCTATGCCCTAGCTATAACCTTGAAAGACAGCAGGGAAACAAGTATTCTCCTGAAAGTGCTCCATTGAGAGATTCATCTGTGCCAAACCATGATATTGAACCCATGCTTGTTGAAGAAGGGGGAATGATAGCAGATGAAGAATCTGTTTACATGGACTGCTCTCTGTCTAAACTCCTTTGGTGATTTTCTGTTATAAAGTACAGCAACCATCACAAAGAAATACAAACTTGTTCTTTAATCTACTCAGAAAAGCTCCTGTGTAGGATTTCTAGCCACGCTGTAGAAAGCAAGCCAGCTAAGGGGTTTCAGCTGGATAACTGCTAGCAATTGAGCCTTACCTAATTGCTTGTGAGCTAGGAGAGAATCACTTCTGAATCTATGTGGGACGTTATCAGAAGTTAACCTGAAAAGAACAGTTTTTTTCTTTGTGGCTTTTGGTTTGTTGTTTGATATATGCTAAGAAAACATTAGCTAATGCCTGACAAGTTTGAATGCTGTTTTCCTGATTTTGATTTTGTTTTTCCAAGTTAAACACTGGAAGCAGGTAACCTGATTTATGTGCTACCAAGCATATCTGTGTTGGGAGAAATAACCCCATAAATAAATATCTTATTGGCTTTACCCAAAAGCACAACTAATTATTGTGAGCAGCTGTGTCTGGTGTGAATGAACTGCATTGCCCACAATCCCTTGCAAATCATATAGATATATGCACTTGCCAAGACTGTGAAGATTCTCACCCAGGCAGCCGTCTGACAACCCCCAAAACTTTCATTGCACAGCCTGGGAGAGTCCTCCTTCTGGAGGGGGCTGAGTCCCTGGGCCCATGCGCTCCACAAAAGGACTGAGAATGAACCAAATGCCTGGAAACAGAGGGGAAGAAAGGTTTTCCAGGTCCGTAATGACAAAAGTCCTGAGACCCCCGTGGATCAGGCCAGTGCACCCTCAGTGGACAGGTGCAGGCTGATCAGGAAGGGGCACCAGCCCACTTCACAGACCCCCTTAACCTGTCTTCCAGAAGGCAGTAAGATTTCATCTCACCCAGGTCCTTCACCAGCTTCTCCAAATCGGCTCCAAAAAGCAGCTTTCCCTTAAAATTCAGCTGGGCATACTGGGCCTTGAAAGACGATTCTGCAGATTATGGCATCAGAAAAGAAAACCGTAACAGACTCCAGAAGAGGGGTAGTATCATCCAGTGGAAGAGACTGATTCCACTGGATCAGAGCTCAAGATGTCAGACTGACACATACCACTAGCTGCAGAATAGCAGCCGCCTTGGCGAACTGGCTCTTCAACAACATATCCACCTTGCATTCCAGAAAATCCTTTAAGGCCGATCCGCCTTCCACAAGACTTGTGGTCTGTCTAGTAACTGCTGTGACCTGCGTATCCACCATGGGAATCCAAAGTATTCAATGTACTCCTCTGGGAGAGCATAGATCGTCTTACACACCCTTAGTCCCTTAGGTGGGGAGTCAGGGGAATCCTACTCTGACCGGATCATATCCTTGATCACATTTTGGAACAGGAAGACAGTAGTGGATTTTCGCACCCTTGAAGAAGCGGGTGTACCTTCGGCTCCTGCTCCGTGCCAGAAGCATTCATCAAGTTTAAGGCAGATGACATCCTGGCAATTAACGCCGCCAGCTCCCCCTTCCATAATAGGAGGATCATTCAGGCCTCGTCACAATCAGTGCAGAATAAGGCAGAAGTTCTGAATGATTTCATTCAGGAAGGAGAGTGGGGTATGGTATGTGTCATTGAGAGCTGGGTGAAGGAGGGAGACAGCTGTGTCCCCCTCCCCCCTCAGTTATTCCTGGTTGGGGAAGAATAGGGAGTGCAGAGGGAGTGAGGGGTGGGATTGGTGTTAAAAGAGCAACTGGACTTCATATGGTTCCCTTTGAGGCTGATTAAAGACTTGGATTGTATGTTAGAAAGGTGGGGAAAAGTGGGTAGTCTGATTGTTTATAGTGCTCCTGACAACTCTATGTTGTTGATGGAGGAGTTTTTATTGCTTGTTGGGGATGTCACCATGAAATTTGATACCGTAATGTTTCTAGAGAATCTTAATGACCATTTTAATAATTTGGTTCTACTTTGTGAGTGACGGGTAGCACTCGGTATTCTGGATATGGGGCTTACAAAGTACAGTATGTTAACTCCATTACACTTGCGGGGGTTCAGAGGTTGGCCTTAGTTTTTGAAAAGGCCTATTTGGACCAGGCGCAGTTGTGGATTTCTGACGTTCAAGCACAAGCAATATCATGGTCAGAGCACTATGTCATTCAGTTTAGGATGCAGGGTTATCAGAAGAATAGGGTGGTAGGGGGTCCCTCTAAACATAGAACATGATGACAGAAAAAGACCACATAGCCTATCTAGTCTGTCCTTTCATATCAACCACTACAACAGTCCCTTTTTCCTTTAGAGATCCTCTGTGTTTGTCCCATGCTTCTTTGAATTCCAATAATGTCTCATCTCTACCACCTCCACTGGGAAACTATTCCACGGATACACCATTCTTTCTGTAAAGAAATATTTCCACATATCACTCCTGTATCTATCCCCTTTCACCCTCATCCCATGTCCCCTTGTAGCAGAGCGTGCTTTCAATCGAAAGAGGCTCTCCTCCTGTGCATTTATGCTACGGAGGTATTTAAACGTCTCAGTCATATCACCTCTATCCCGCCTTTCCTCTAAGGTGTATATATTAAGATCCTTAAGTCTGTCCTCGTATGCTTTTAATGAAGACCACTAACCATTTTAGTAGCCACTCTCTGTACTGACTCCAGCCTGTTTATATCCTTTTGAAGGTGCGGTCTCCAGAATTGCACATAATACTCCAAATGAGATCGCACCAAAGACTTATACAGAGGCACTATCACCTCCTTTCTTCTGCTGGTCATGCCTCTCTCTATGTACCCAAGCATCCTAATAGCTTTTGCTGTCACCTTTTCTACCTGTTTAGCTACTTTAAGATCATCAGACACAATCACGCCTAGGTCCCGCTCTTCTTTAGTGGACGAAAGTACTTCACCCCGTATACTATATTGCTCCCTTGGATTGCTGCAGCCCAAATGCATGACCTTGCATTTTTTAACATTAAATCTCAGCTGCCAAATTCTAAACCATTCATCAAGCTTAGCTAAATACCTCCTCATGTTATCTACACCTTCCTGGGTGTGTACTTTATTGCAGATTTTGGTATCATCCGCAAGAGGCAAACCTTACCTGACAGCCCTTCCGCTATATCACTAACAAAGATGTTAAAAAGAATCGGACCAAGGACAGATCCCTGGGGCACACCACTGGTAACTTCCTTCTCCTCAGAGTGAGGTACATTTACCTGTGCCCTTTGTCGACTCTCACTCAACCAATTTCCAACCCAAGCAGTAACTTTAGGGTCCATCCCTAGGATGCTTAGTTTGTTTATAAGTTGCCTGTGAGGAACGGTGTCAAAAACTTTACTGAAATCTAAATACATCACATCTAGGGCTCTCCCTCAGTCCAACTCCCTGCTAAATGAATTATGCAGTCTAAGGCATCTCCTTTCCAACAGCATTTGCATGAAACTTCAGCAGGTTGGGATAGTAAAGGAACTTCTTTAGACGGCTTAGTGGAAGACTGGAATGACTGATGGGGTTGTGTTTACAATATGTTAGCCCCGTAGAGGGAGGCTACTGTGTTCCTTCGTCATGGACATAGGTCCTCTTGGTATACTGAGGGCTTAGCGATCTTTGAAACAGGGGTGTAGACGGTCAGAAAGGAAGTAGTGATGTTCTAGGATCTAGGTTGTTAAGTAACTGTGCTATATGGAAGACCAATACCACGCTTTACAAGTCTGAATTGAGGAGAATGAAGACTGATTCAATCAGCCTTGAACCAAGTAAGTGAGTTATTCTCTGTGGTTCAGAGCTTAGCATGTCAACCAGCTGTTTGTGTGTGTCTGCTGCTGTCATGTGAGAGGTTTGCAAAATGTTTTCGCATTAAGGTTCTTCAACAGAGATGAGTACTTTCTTGTAGGGTGTTGAAAAAAGGGGGTGGGCAATCATTCCTGGAATATCAGTATGCTCTTGAGCCTAGATGGACAGGGTTTGCTGAGGTGAATCCTGAGGAGGTGGAGAGGTTGGTGGGATGTAAATGATTAGTTGGATGTTTACTGGTCCTGTGTCCTGTATCTTGGGTCCAATAAACAGCACAGATTATGAATGGCTCTTTGACATTTGGTACATTTCCAACTGTGCTGAAGAAAGGTGTAGTGACTCATTCTAAAAACAGGTGGTGATGTTACCAGATATGGGAGCTATTGCCCTATCTCCAACTTACCTTTTTTGGGTAAGGTTGTGGAGCATTGTGTGGCTTGCAGGTATCTGATTATCTTGAGAAATATAATGTTTTGGATGAGCATCAGTCTGGGTTCTGCAGGTTTTACAGTACAGAAATCTTGCTGAGAACCCCTGTAGATGACATGTTGGAGCTGCGTTTGATACACTGAATTATGACTTTTAATGAACTGCCTTAAGAGATGGGGTTGGAAGAGGGGAAGGTTTTTCAGTGGTTCTCATGTTTTTTAAATTGGAGGGAACAGCATGAAGTATGAGCAGCAATTGGCGGATGTTTGGGAGCTTGAAAGTGGGGTCCCTCAGGGCTCTACTCTCTCACCATTTCCGTTTAATGTTTATACGCTACCGTTATGTTTCTTAATGAGAAATGTGCAGTTGAACTTCTATATGTATTTATTTATTTACTTAAAAGGATTTATATATCCTGAAATCAAAGCGGTTTGCACTTCAAACAATCAAAGAACAGTGTCAGTTGGGGTAGGCGTGCAGTGTTCACACAAGGGAGTAGTTGTGGGAGTGAAGGTAATAATTTCTTGGTGAGGTATATACAGGGTGAGCTATGTACACGTAGTTATATATAGCTATATACAGGGTGAGCTATGTACATGTAGTTATATACAGTGATGGTGGGGATGGGGGACGGGGGACGGTGGAGTGTTAGGTAGCCATGGGCTAAAGTACAGTTTATTTATGTGATGTCACTATAGTGTTCAATAAAGAGCGTGGTTTTGAGCTGCTTCCTGAAGTCCTTGATGTCTATAGTTGATCGTAGGTCATCCGGGAGGGAGTTCCAGAGAGTGGGGGCAGCCAGGGATAATGCTCTTCTTGTCTTGTCGTGTCTTGCCTTGCTTGGGTAAATGCTATGGGTGGTGATAATGGAGCCTGAGGTGCCTCTCCTCCTTGGTCTGGTGCTTGTGCCGGATTTGTTGAAGGGTAGCAGGCTGTTTGCTGAGAGGTTGTGTTTGATTTTAAAGACGTTTACTATTGCCTTATATCTGATGCGGGCGCTGATCGGGAGCCAGTGGAGTTGGTTAAGAATTGGGGTGATGTGATTGTGTCTTCATGATCCCGTTATTATTCGGGCGACAGTGTTTTGAGCCATCTGCAGGGGCCGGAGTGTTTGTTTGTTTTTTTTTTTTTTTATTTAAAGTTTTTTTTATTAGCACCCAACATAACATACAATGCTCAACATAAACCGTGGGCCCCCCCACAGACCCACCCATCAACATTTTTAAACATCCATAACATTAACCATTGGAAGAGGCCCCTGCTCCTAGTGCTTCCCCGTATGTTTTGCCATGAAACCCTACCCCCCCCCTTGCCCCCAGTATACAACTTATATAGAATACAATATACCCCCGCGTAACACACAGTACCATATCCCACAACTGCACTCTCAGCACCCTCCCACCCACATTCCCCGAACCCCACTGTCACCCCCCTAACAGAAATTCTCCCGAGATAACCCCTCCAGCAGAATGAACATTCATACCACCCTGCCCCCCCTCCCCCCCCTAGCCCATACTATCCCCCCCCTCCACCCATCCCCCCACCAGGTTGCTGCTGACCATTTCCTCCACCCAGACCCCCAGTCAGTGAGATCTCCCATCCGCATAGCCCTCAATGTAAACGTGTCATGTACTACCCTGACCAGCCTTTGCGCCCTTATGGGCGATATAGAATCTCCCCACCCATGATCTCTTCAAGAGAATATAATGGGACAGGATAGATCCCCTCTATGCCCCCCCCCCCATCAGTGAACAAAGCACTCTTACTCCCCCCCTCCTCCCTCTGAATCCCCCCCCCTCTCTCTGCCCTCCAACGTTCATAACTTTCCCACACCTTAGTATATCTTGAAACGGTATGTTTTTGGTGGGCTTCTATTGCACAATACTCCCAAAGCTGCTCCATTCGCCCCGCCACCTCCGCTAATGGGGGAACGTCTTGTTGCTTCCACCAGCGGAGGAGACACATCCGCCCTGCTATCACACAATACCCCTGCAGCCTCCCCCTGTCTCTCCCCCCTTCTCCCGTCCCCCCTTCATTCAATATCACCATACTAGGGGTAAAGCTGACCTTCACCCCTGTGATATCTCCCGTAAGTCTTTCCACCCCCCTCCAATACTCCTGAACTACCGGGCATCCCCACACCATGTGCAGCAAATCCCCTCTAGCCCCACACCCCTTCCAGCACTGATCCGAACTAGCAGGGTATAAGGCATGTAGCCACACCGGGGTCCAATACATTCTGAGCCGTAGTTTATAGCTGTTTTCCAGCATTGCTGTTCCCGGTGCTAATTTATGAGTTCTAATATAGATTCTATCCCACCTCTCACCGTCCCACTGCCCCCCCAGGTCTTCCTCCCACTGCTTCTGGCCCCGTATACCCCCTGGCGCAGACTCCCCCAGGATTTTATATAGCTTCAAAATAATCCTAGTGGGCATCCCTGTAGTCCCCATCATCTCCTCAAAGGGCGTAGGTTTAGCCAGCAGATCTCGCTTCACCTCCGGCCTCTGAAGCCAGTACCACAGACTAACATAAGCATATCTATCATGTCTCTCCAAACTGTACTTCTGCTGCAGCTCCTCAAAACCCCTAATCCTCCCCCCATCCCCCACTAGCTGTCCCAACTTCCACAACCCGGACTCCCCCCATCTCCGAAAAACCCCTGCCGCCTCCCCCATCCTACCCTTCATGGCAAGCTGAATTGGAGTTTCTCGGGAGTATTGCTTCCCCCCTAACAGGTGCATCTTCCATTTCAGCCAAACCTGTCGGGTAAGGTCCCTGTATGGATTCTCTGCTCCCAACCGCTTCCTTCCCCCCCAGGGTCCCAGATCCATGCTCCCCCTTCCATCCCCCCCTCCCCCTCCATTCCCACCCACCCAAGCCTCTCCACCCCCTCCTTCCAGGCAAATATGGCCCGAAGTTGCGCCGCCTCATAGTACCTGAGCAATGAGGGGACTCCCAACCCCCCCTCCATTTTAGGCTTATACATGGTCGCCCTGGCGACCTTTGGGCGTTTGCCGTCCCAAATAAATTGCAGTAATAGATTTTGTGTCCGAGCTATTTCCTTTCCGACCAACCGTACGGCAGGGACATATAAACAAACAATAACCTAGGTAAAACGTTCATTTTGACTACCGCGATTCGCCCCATCCAAGACAGATACAACCCCCTCCACCGTGATAGATCCTGCCTTATATTCTCAACCAACCCCTGATAGTTCCATTGTTTAATCCTAAATAGAGGGGTCCCCAACTGGATCCCCAAATACCGAAAACTCTCCTCCACCCACCTAAATTTAAAGTGGTATCGCAAGCTCTCCTCCACCCTGGGCGCCAAATTAAATCCCAGCAGTTCCGTTTTACCTTGGTTAATTTTATATCCCGCTAAGCGGCTGTACCGTTGTATAGCCCTCATTAGCACTGGTAGCGTGGTGAGCGGTTGCGTCAGGGTGAAGATAACATCATCCGCAAAGAGGCCAATCTTTTCCTCCCGCCCGCCTATCTGTACTCCCTTAATGTCCCCCATTCGCCTGATGTAGGCCGCCAACGGCTCGATAGCCAAGGCAAACAACAGGGGTGACAGCGGACATCCCTGTCTAGTGCCTCTATGCAGCTCAAAACTTTCCAAATACCCCCCGTTCACCCGAACTCGAGCACTCGGACCCTGATATAAAGCACGAAGCCAACTGACATACTTCCCTCCAAACCCCATTTTGTCCAAAACTTGAAACATAAAAGACCACTCCACCCGGTCAAAGGCCTTTTCCGCATCTACAGTGATTAACACTGCCTCTTCTTTAGAGCGCTGAAGTTGCCACATCATATTCAAAATCTTTCGCACATTATCGCTACCCTGACGCCCCTTCACGAAGCCCGTCTGGTCCGGGTGAATCAGGTGCGGCACTATGTCCTGGATACGGTTGGCCAAAATTTTCGCCAATAGCTTTGCATCCAAATTTATTAAAGAGATGGGCCTATATGAACCGCATACCCCCTATCCTTGCCTGGTTTCGGCAAGACCGTTATACCGGCCTCCGCCATTGTGCGCGGAAGGCCCTCCCCCTGGAGCACCCTATTAACTACCCTGGTAAAAATGGGCGTAATCTGATCTGACAAGACCTTATAAAATTTTGCCGTGTACCCATCCAACCCTGGCGCCTTTCCCAATTTCAACGCTGTAATAGCCCTCCGCACCTCCTCCTCCTGAATCTCCCACCCAAGATGCTCCCGTTCCTCCTCCGTCACCTGTGGCAGCCCACATTCTTCCAGGAATTCCGCAGTATCCCTCTCACCCCCCTCTAGTTCGCTTTCATACAAAGTCCTATAATACTCCCGAAACACCCCCCTAATTCCCTTGGAGTTTTGGACCCACTCCCCTTTATCGCCCCTAATACCCGCAACATGTCCCTCTTGTCTCCGCCCCTTCAAGCGACTGGCCAGCACCTTTCCTGCCCGATTCCCACCTTCAAAATGGGCCTGCTTCAAGACTGCCAGTTGATATGCTATCTCCTGAGCTCGCAATTTACTCAACTCCCCTCTCACCCTTTGGATCTCCGTAAGGGTACCCGAGTCTGCCACCCTCTGATGCACCCCCTCTAAGCGCCGCAACTGCTGCAATAATGCACTTTCCCTAGCCCCTTTTTCCCGCTTTACCCTCGCCCCCAGCCCTATCAGCTGTCCTCGAATCACCGCCTTTAAACCATCCCACAACACTCCCGCAGACACCACTCCGGTATCATTTAGCTGGAGATAGTCCTTTATATGAGCCTTAAGCAGCCCCACGTGTTTCTCCTCCTCCAGCAAGGAATTGTTAAGTCGCCAGAATTTTAAACTGTCGTCCTTCGCTCTTATATCAAAGCGAACACTCACCGGGGCATGATCTGACCAAGTGACCTGGCCATGTTCCACCTCCCGTACCCTATCTAACCAGATTCCACCCCCCCACAGCATGTCCAGCCTACTATAAGAGCTATGCACTGGTGAGTAGTAAGTATATTTCCGTTCCCCCGGATGCCAACTTCTCCACAAATCCACCAACCCCAAGCGCTCTCGCAATGCATGCAGGCTGCGTCTATCCCCCCTTCTGCCACCCCCCTGCCCCCCACTGGTATCCATTCTAGGGTTACACGTTAAGTTAAAGTCCCCCCCCATGATTATTGGAGTATCCCCCAATCCTGCCAAGTCCTTCCCGAGTTGCTCATACATCTCCCCCTGCTTCTCATTGGGACCATATAGACTAATTACCCATACCTCCTCCTCTTCAATTTGCAATAACACCCCCACCCATCTCCCTCCTTTCCCCCGTCGAACTTCCTTCACTTTAGAGTGGTACTCTCCCCCCACCATGATGCCCACCCCCCCTTTCCTAGAATTTATTCTCTGCCCCGCCAAAACAACTTTGGGAAATTGCCTAGATTCCAACAAATATTCCTGCCCCACCCGCAAGTGCGTTTCTTGTATACACATAATATCTACCCCCATTCTTTTACCCTCTCTCCCCACTAACTGGCGTTTCTGTCGTGTTCGCAACCCTTTCACATTTAAGGTCATAACATTTAACATTCTACGGTTTCCACTCCCCCCTCCCTCCCCCCCTCCCCCTACCCCCCTTTTCATCCCTCCCCCCATACCTCGGACCCCCTTCGACCTCCGCAAGCCCTCCTGCCCCCTCCCTCCCGCCCTCCCCAACCCAACCCCATCCTCCGTTACTTCCAGAGGATAACTCAGGAGTAGTGCGCCCCTTCCCTTCCCCAGCCTTACTCCTTAACCTGCCCCTACCGCCACCCACCTCCATCCCGCTCTCCCCCCTCCTTACATCCAGACCCTCTCCCCCCCTACCCCTCTCCTCAGGCCGACCTGCACCCGTCCATCCCTCCCCCTTCCGCCCCTCTAATGCCACCCTCCCGGTGTCCCCCCGCCTCATCCCCCTCCTCCCCCTCCCATCCACCTACCCCCTCCCCCTCCCCACCCGGTCTCCCCTTCCCCCTCCCTCCTAACCTCCAAATGCGTTACAAAATATCAGTATGTCGCATATAAAACATTCTTAAAGACAACACTCCTCCCCCTCCCTTCAACACTTATACCAGCATGTTATCAGTCCACAAGTTGCTTCAAGTATCTTCCATCCGCTGGTCCTCTTGCGGCTGCTGCCCCGGTCGTGTCGCTCCGGTTCTTCTGCTCTCTGGGCTACCTCCCCTCAACCTCTGCTGCCCACCGATGGAAGAACCCATCCCCAGTTCTGCCCCCTGGGTGCTCAGGCCCGCATCCCGAAGAGCCTTCAGTGCCTCCTCCGGTGTCTGTGCCCGCCATGTTCGCCCCTTGTAGGTAAATGAGAGTCCAAAGGGGTGAAGCCAGCGGTATTTAATGTCCTCTCTCCGCAGCACTTGTGTAACGGGCTGCATGGCCTTCCGCCTCTGCAAGGTGCCTGCAGAGAGGTCTTCATATATGTGCACCGGGTATCCCTGCCACATGAGAGTTCCTCCTCGTCTGGTTTTAACAACAATTTTTTCCTTAATTTTATACCGAGCCAGACAGATGACAATGTCTCGGGGTTTATTGCCCACGGGTTTCCCCAGTGCTCTGTGGGCCCTTTCAAGTTGTAGATCCGTAGCAGTCGCCTCCTCACCACCCAGTCGTAGGGCCTCCAAGCAAACAGAACGGGCCACCTTCTCGCTATCCTGGAACTCGGTCTCCTCCGGTATTCCCCTGATTCTCAGATTATTACGTCGAGAGCGATTTTCCAGATCCTCCAGCTTATATAACAAAGTCTCATATTGTGACCCCAACTGCGCCGATCGTTGTGTCTCTTCTTCCTGATGTAGTTCAATCTCTTGCAGCCTGTTCTCGTGGTCCCCCATTCTACACACCAGCTCTCCAACCTCTTCTTTCAGGGGGCCCAGCACGGCGTTCAGCTCGCTCTTCACAGACTGCACTTCATTTTTAATATCCAGATACCAGTCTCTAAGCTCCGTTCTCGTGATAGTCTGTATAGAGTCCATTTCTGGGGCTTTTACAATCTCCGTGGCTCCTACTCCGCCTGGCTCTCCTGGCCCCTCAGGGGGCTTTTTGTTCTCCAGCTGCCCGCCCTCACCTTTCCCTCCTTGCGTCCCTGTGTACGCATAGTCTCTGAGGTCGGCCGCTTTTCGTCTGGTGGTCATCTCTGTGCCAGACACCCCCTTCAAGGTCAGCTCAGATCTTCTTGTATGGGAGCTCACTTGCCGCTTTTTTGCTGGTTAGCACCACTCTGGGATCCTCCCCTGCGCCTTTCCGTCCGAGCGCTGATGTCCGGCCTCCTCCAGCTCCTCTCAGAACCCGGCCACCAGGCCTAGCGCTCTTGCCAATAGCCCCCTGCTGGCCCGCAACCGTCTCAGCCTGCCCGAATCTTCCGGGCTCTCTCCTCAGCCCTTGCGTCCCTCCAGCCGCACTGGACACACCAGACCTGCCCCTCTGCTGCCTTATATCTCCTCAGCCCCGCTCACCTCCAGCTCTCTGGTTCCTATGGGTCTTTCACTTTGGGGAGCTGTGACTTCGTCGACAGTGCTGGCCCTTAGCTGCTGCCTGCTGCAAACGCCACCGCCACGCTGCCTCCGAGCGCCATTTTCGGCCCTCCGCTCTGCCGCGGCACTCTCCCGCTCGGGCACCACACCGCCTGAATGATTTTACGCCCGCCGGCGTTTCAGCGGTCCCGTCAGCTCCCGCCTGCTGTCCGCGGCCGAATTCACCGCTTGCCGCCTCCGAGGGGTTTATTTTACGCTGCTTTTGGCTGGGTCAGTGCCGGAGCGGCTCCTTCAAGCCGCCATCGGCTCCGGTGACGTCACTTCCTCCCAGAGTGTTTGTTTTGAGAGTCCAAGGTAGATGGGGTTGCCGAAGTCTAAAATGGGTGTGATTAGAGCTTGACAGATGGTGCGGAAGTGATCCTGAGAGAGAATTGGCTTGAGGCGTCGGATGGTTCTCATTTTGAGGTATGCATTTTTGGTGGTTCTGCTGATATGCAAACTGTAGGTTCAGGTCTTTGCCAAGTGTCACTCTGAGGTACTTTACTTCGGTCTTTATTGGTATGGTGATGTTCAGTTTGATGTTGGGAGGTGGGGTGAAGGCGGCATTTCGGGTGATGAGTAGTGCTTCTGTCTTGCTGCAGTTTATGGTCAGGTTGTTTTCTAACATCCAGAGTGTCATTTGTTGGAGACAGTCTGATATTTTGGTGTAGTCTGGGCTGTCAAGATTGATTGGACTGTATATCATGATGTCATCTGCGTAGATAGTGTATTGTATATTGTGGTTCTTGATTATGTTGCAGATCAGTTGAATGTAGAGGTTAAATAAAAGCGCAGATAGGGAGGATCCTTGTTGCTGCAAACCAACTGTTTTCATACTACTTACATCCCTATTTCATAAAGTACGAGCATTCTAACGCACATTACAACTGTGAATTTATAAAATTACCCGCTAAGTGACTTTCATTCCAGCAGCAGGGGTTTGTAAAAGGGGGTGCTTATTATGAAGGTACCACCATCTTGGCAAGTATGCAAATTAACTGTCTTGCAAAGGATTGTGGTTATTGAAGTCCATTCACACAAAGCTTGCCTTTTTAAAATAATGAAGACTCTTGTAGTTGGTCGAGTGTAAGGCAAATTAGAATTTATTTATGGGGTGAATATCCCACACACAGATATGCTTGGTAACACCATCCAGATAACTTCTCCAGGGTTTATTCAACACAAAATAAGACAACTGAAAAATCTTATGCAAATAAGAATCAAAGTCCTTTATGGAACAGAAAGGCTTCTTTCAGCCACTGCTAATAAACTCCTTAGCAGTGCTGGGGAAAAACAAATCAAAAAGGAAAACTTCTTTATACAAAACATAGCTCACTTTCTCCATACAGAAAAGAACTTTTAAAACCCACGTGTGCACGGCTTGTGCTGGGCTCTCTATTACCAACAGGTGACAATTAACTGCAATCAGTAGCTTGATTTCAGCACACGTGCAAACTTTCCAACAAAGCTTTTTCTTTTCAACAAAACTTTATGGGAAGCCAATATTTAGAATGTTTCCTTTTGATGTTTGCTCTGATATTTAGGATTTTCCTAAAACAACAACCTACTCAAAGAACAGTCCATATAATTATCCTCTGTATCAGATATTAAACCTTGCTCTTGAAATTGCATAGATTCTGTTTCTCCGTTTGACTCAGAGGGCTTTAGGAACTGACCTCTATAAGGAGAGAAACTGTTTCCCTGCTGTTTGCACTGCTCAAAGCTAGACCTTACATTTTTTAACATTAAATCCCAGCTGCCAAATTCTAGACCATTCTTCAAGCTCAGCTAGATCCCTCCCCATGTTATCTACACCTTCCTGGGTGTCTACTCTATTGCAGATTTTGGTATCATCTGCAAAGAGGCAAACCTTACCCAACAGCCCTTCTGCTATATCACTAACAAAGATGTTAAAAAGAATCGGACCAAGGACAGATCCCTGGGGCACACCACTGGTAACATCCTTCTCCTCAGAGTGAGCTCCATTTACTTGTACTCTTTGTCGCCTCCCACCCAACCAATTTCTAACCCAAGCAGTAACTTTAGGGTCCATCCCTAGGGTGCTCAGTTTGTTTATAAGTCACCTGTGAGGAACAGTGTCAAAGGCTTTACTGAAATCTAAATAAACCACATCTAGGGCTCTCCCTTGGTCCAACTCCCTGGTCACCCAGTCAAAGAAATCAATCAGATTTGTCTGACAAGACCTGCCTCTGCTGAATCCATGCTGCCTCGGATCCTGTAATCTGCTGGACTCCAGAAACCTCACTATTTTCTCTTTCAGCAGCGTTTCCAATAATTTACTCACCACCGAAGTTAAACTAACCGGCCTCTAGTTTTCAACCACACCCTTACCTCCGCTTTTGTGTAAAGGCACCACATGAGCCTCTCTCCAGTCCTTTGGCACCATTCCCGACTCCAACAAGGCATTGAAAAGGTCAGTCAGTGGAGCTACTAGAACGTCCTCAAGTTCCCTCAGTATTCTAGAGTGTATCCCATCTGTTTTTTATTTACCATTTTAACAAAAAGGTTGGTTGCCCTTAAAATATCCCCTTTCAGTTTTGCCCACTGTTTTTCTACATCCCCCAGCTGTTCCCATCCCACTAACGACTCCCTGAGGTATTGGCCCATCTTCACAAAGTTAGTCTTCCTAAAGTCTAAGATCCTCACCTTTGAATGGATTCTAACAGCCCTAGTCCTAATACTGAAGCACACCATCTGGTGATCACTGGATGCAAAATGATCTCCCACTACAACATCAGAAACACTTTCACCATTGGTAAGCACCAAGTCCAGTATGGCCCCTTCACGCATGGGGTCTGTTACCAATTGCCTGAATAGTTCTCCCTGTACAGAATCCAGGATCTCCTTACTTCTAGATGATACTGCAGCAGGAATGTGCCAATCAACATCTGGCATATTGAAATCTCCTATCAGTAGCACTTCCCCTTTCCTAGCAATGCTGCGTATGTCTTCAATTAACTCTCTGTCCACCTCTTCCTCTTGTGAGGGAGGTCTGTATATAACACCAATGCAAATAGATTTCTCTTTACCTCTTTCTAGTTTAACCCACAATGCATCCCTCTCTCCCTTTTAAGCTCTATAATTCCAAAGCTTTAATAGTAGTTTTTACATATAGTGCCACTCCTCCTCCCCTTCTTCCTACCCTGTCCTTCCTGAATAAAGTATAGCCAGGTTTAGTTATATCCCAATCATGGTTTTCTGTGAACCATGTTTCTGTAACTGCCACTAAATCCAAGTCAGCCACTCCCACCAAAGCTTCAACATCAGGGATCTTATTTCCCATGCTACGGGCATTTATACACACTGCTTTCCATATGTTACCCCTGTTACCCATTTCCATAAAGGTATTTAATGTATCACCTACCTGGGGGCTTTCTTCACCCATCCCCAACGAATCTACTTTAAAGCCCTCTTTAGTAGATTTGCCACCTTACTTATCATCCCTCCAGTCCAGTCCAGTATATGTGGGATGTACCAGAGCAATAGCTAACCATGGGAGAGACCAATGAGTCCTGCTTAGTGCATTGATGCCTCAAAACATGCAGCCACAGAGGCCTGCACATCCAAGTGGTAGTGGCAGGTAAAAGTGTGCAACAATGACCATGTTGCCACCCTGCAAATGTCCCTCGTGGGAACAAATCATTCTCTGCCCAAGACATTGCTTACGCCTTTGTAGAGTAAGTTCTGAGGCCTAGTGGCACCGTCTTGCCTTTTACCCCATTGGCAGAGACTATAATCTCCTTCAGCCAGCGAGCCACAGAAATCTTGGAGAATGCCTCTCCTTTCTTGTGACCTCCAAACAGAATGAACAAGCAATATGATTTCTGAAAGGATTCCGTCCTTTTGAGGTATCAACGTAGTACCCTGCACAAGTCTAGTTTATGAAACTGACAATCCTCCGACTCGCCCAATGTCGAGAATACCAGGAGAGACACTGATTGATTTACGGCTAGAATCACTGAGTGCAGCATTTCCTATCGAAAGTATGGCACCTGCAATGAGCAGTTGACATGCTTGAGATCTAGAATGGGCCGAAAGGATCCTTCCTTCTTGCGAACTACAAAGTAAATGAAGTTTCGAAAAGCCACATTGGTCATGTGGAAATAGAACTACCACTTCCAAATGCAGTAAGCACCGTAGAGTGTCCTGCACTGCTGCTGCCTTTGCTGGAGATTGGCAGAGTGACTATACAAATGCCTCAGGGAGGGGTCAAGCAAATTGCAGTGTATACCCCTTCATATTATTTCTAACGTCTATTAGTCGGTAGTAATATTGACCCAGATAAGAACATAAGATATGCCATACTGGGTCAGACTAAGGTCCATCAAGCCCAATATCCTGTTTCTAACAGTGGCCAATCTAGATCACAAATACCTAGCAGTTTCACCAAAAGACAGGTTCCACAATGCTTGTACTGAGGCAAGCAGTGGATTTCCCAGGCCCCTTTTAATAATGGTTTATGGACCTTTCCTCCGGGAAAATGTCCAGACCTTTTTTTGTTGTTTATTTTATCTGTTTATATACATTTTAACAACCAATGTTGCAAAAGGAGAAAGAAAGATTACAAATAAACTACAGCAAAAAATGATAGTATTCCAGCAACACACCTAGCCCACCCGCCCAACCCCTTTATTCTGCAAAGGAGTACTAAAAAAGGGAGCACTTATTCCCCATCAACTACTAACCTACAACGTTCCTAACTTTAATATCCCAGGCGGGAGGTAATCCGTGACAAAAAAAATCACAATTCCAAGGCAATAACAATTCCTGAGGGGGATCCTAGGAGGAGGGTAAAATAGGAGGTGGAAAGTTACAGAGAAGAAAGGCAGAGGAGGAAAGGTAATTAGGGAACAGAAGCAGCACGTTAACAAGCATGCTGGATATATTTGTCCAAAGCCCTCCATTTCCCTGTGTTGGGGGAGCGGAGACTACATGAAGCCACCTGTATACGCTCATATTTACTATATAAGCTTAGTTGGTTCCACCAGAGACACCAATTAAGCTTCAGAGGATCTTTCCAGTATCTGAAGATTAGATTCAAAGCCACTCCCAACATAAAATCTAATAAAAAGTGGTTCCCAGCTGTTAGAGAGGGAATACCAGCTATAGAACGGAAAATAAGGATGCGCCATGTCAGTGGAGCTTGAAATTTGAGAATTTGTTGAATACGTTCCCATACGGGCTCCCAAAACAACTGAACGCTAGGGCACTCCAGTATCATATGAAGAAAGGTGCCAGGGACAGCCTTACAGGACCAGCATATGTTGCCATTTGGCTAATTTGACCGGAGTAATAAATGCTTTGTGTGCCAAGAAATAAAGAGACTGAGTTAGGGAGGCAGACTGAGACACTCTTATTAATGAATCCCAAAACCTGGTCCATAACTGTGGTGCGGCCAACTCACCGATCTCCTGTTCCCAGTTCCTTTAAATTCCCATGGGCCTTTGTTGTATGCATTCCTGTATTAGTTTATATAGCTTTGAAGCGACCCCGGAATTCTCTTCCGGTACTAACATCTGTCTAATTGACTCCGGTTCTGAAAGAGGCAGAACTAGCTTGGACTTAGTGACAGTGCTTTAGCTGGATTCATTGGAAAAAATAAGACTCAGGTAGGGCGTACTCATCTTTTAACGCTGAAAACAATTTCCACCTGGGGCCTTGAAAGAGTTGGCCTAATAACCGGATACCGCGAGAGAACCACCCCTTCCATTTGATAGTCTTATCCATGATTCTAAATTTTGGGTTAAACCATAAAGGGAGTTTCAGAGATGTTTTATTAACTGTATCAGTTTTGTTAATTAAGAACTGATACGCACGTTGTGTGTCTCTAATCACTGAGGGCCCTTCAGTATCTTGGAAGGACATTTCGAGGAGCAACTCCATTGGTATGGGATCGACCAGTCACTTCTCTAGTTCACACCATCTTGAGCATTGTCCCGAATTGCTTTCCTGACCCCATTGCATACCCTGCCTCAGTAGAAAAGCATAATGGTACCAGCTGAAGTCTGGGAAGTGCACCCCTCCCGCCTCTCTACTCTGCTTCAGCTTCCATGCGGCAATCCTAGGTGGTTTACTCTTCCAAAGATATCGGGTCAAGATACGCTCCAGTGCAGTATACAATGAGTCTGGAAGCAAAAAGGGCAACATTGCCAGTACATAATTTACCTTGGGGGCTATAGACATTTTTATAGTCTCTAGCCTCCCCCACCAAGTCAACCTCAATGGTGACCACTGCTCTGTCATACTATGCTCCGTCAACAGCAGCTTATCCACATTACAATTCATTGTATCTGTAAGTGTTGTTGCATATTGGACCCCTAAATATTTGATCCCCTTCGGCTCCCATCCAAGAGGTTATAAATCAATCTCCGCTTTGTGCGTTGAACGATTAAGTGGAAAAGGAACGGATTTGTCCCAGTTAAATTTTATAACCAGAGATCTCTTGAGTACAACTTTATTTGCTCAAATATCTTTGGAATGGAGGCAGGAGTGGCAAACAATAATAAATCATCAGCATATGCGGACAACTTCAACTCCACATCTGCCAGTTGTAGACCGTGAATATCTGTATTTTGACAGATTAAGAGGGCCAGGGGTTCCAACGCTAAGTTGAATAATAGGGGAGATAAGAGAGGCACTAGGCTGGGGTGCCCCCTAAGTAAGAAAGCTGTGGGTGAGATGTTGTTTACTGCTATAACAGCCTTAGGGTGCGCATACATTAACTTAACCATGTTAACAAAGCCCTCCCCAAATCCGAACCATTTAAGGGCAGCTAGGAGGAATGACCATTCTAACCTGTCGAATGCTTTTTCGGCGTCCAACGTTATTCCGACCAGTGGGTCCCCCCTCTTTTCTGCCTCTGCTAGGATGTGGCATAACACCCTCGCATTATCTGTAGTGGAGCGTCCTGTTATAAATCCACATTGGTCTGGGTGAATTAGTAAGGAGGCTACTTCTGCCGAGCAGTTAATGCTGATGCATAAATCTTATAATCGGTATTTAACAATGAGATGAGACGGTAGTTGCCCACTCTTTGTGGATCCCTCCCTGGTTTTTCTAGTACCACCACCGTTGCTGCTGAAAACTCACCAACTTGTGGAGACTGTTGACCTATCATCTCATAAGACTGTAACAAGAATGGGATAAGGTCCCTGGCAAAGATTTTATAAAATTCAGGTGGGATTCCGTCTGGACCAGCCACTTTGCCCGATACTAATGACTTGATAGCCCGTGAAATCTCCTTGCTAGTTAATGGGTTGTCCAATCTCTTGGACTCTTCCACTGTAAAAGTAGGACATTCAACATTATGAAGCAAACTCGCAAGTGCATCTGCATCCGTTTGTACCTCTGAGAAGTATAAGTTGGAGTAGAAGGCACCGAAGCACCTTGCAATTTCCTCGTCCTGCGTTACAAGGCACTGAGAACCTTCCTCAACAATAGCCATTATTCTGGACGCTCCTTTCCTATTTTTCAAGGTGCGGGCTAACAATTTTCCTGCCCTATTTGCCTCCGTGTAGTACCTTTCTGCTTGACCCTGTAAGGTTTTAACTGCTTCCTCTGTTAAAAGGGAGTTGTACTGGAATCTCATTCTCTGTAATCTGAGGAGTATACTAGGATCTTTCCTCCTTAACAGTATACGCTCACCTGCTTTAATTTGTTCATTTAGACCACGCATCTCCTCATTTCACTGCCTTGCTAATCCTATTGCATAGCTAGTAATGTTTGCATGGGTAGTGGCTTTAAAGGCTTTCCACCAAGCCCATCCAGGAGTGTCTGTGGGGTTATTAAACTGAAAGTACTCGTTAATCATTTTATGCATTGCGGTGCAAAATTGGGGATCAGCCAATAGAAACCTGTCAAATCTCCATATTCCGGAGGTCATTCCTTTGAACTGATCTCAAGTTCAAAGTATATGGCTGCGTGGTCTGAAACATGAGTGGCGTGGATGTTAGAGCAGATTATATTGGGGACCAGAGACTTCTCAACCAAGAAGAAGTCTATGCATGAGTGTGAGGAGTGCGGCATGGAGAAAAAGATATAATCTCGCTCGGCGGGGTATGGGAACCTCCAGATGTCTACCAGGCCACTGTCCTTGCAAACGTTTGAAGTGTAGTATGTGCTCAAGAAACTTTACGTGAACGATAAGGCTGTTGATCAATCAGCTGGTCCATAACTAAGTTAAAGTCCCCACCTAGTACTGTTGGGTACTGGCCATTTCCCATCACCTCCTCAGAAACATCATGGAAGAAACTAGGGTCATCGGAATTGGGAGCATAAAGATTTAGTAACACTAAAGCACTGTGGCTTGTTTGCATCAACGTTCTGGACCATCTACCTTCATTATCAGACCTTGTGTAAGTAAATGTTGGCATCAGCGATTTACGTACCAAAATGGCTACTCCGTTCTTTTTTTTTTAACAGCCGGTGAGAAGGCCGCAACCAAGTATACCCCATTTGTCAGCTTCAAGGATTCCCCCTGTATTTAGATGTGTCTCTTGTAGATAAATTACATCTGCCTTCTCCCTTTGACAATAAGTAAGGATTTTATTACGTTTAATCGGATTGTTAATGCTCTTGACGTTCAGTGATAGGATTTTAAGTTTGTTCGCCATTTGCTTCGAGCTGTGAACCTATTAACCCTCGTGCCTTTCGATATTTCACATGAAAGCTTCCTCCTAACAAGCCTCGACATCTGTAAATCCTTTTCCTCCCTAGAAAGCAGATGACCACCCCTCTTAGGGGAATACCCCATTTATCCTTTGGATGAGTGCGCAGCCTAACACCGCACATATGGGTAAGACTAGCCTCGGAGCAGAAAGGGAGCAGAAGTACTCACTAAGATTTATTTTGCTGTCCTGCTTTGCCTCCCCCATTCCACGTATGGGGAAGGAAAGAAAAAAGAAGAAAATAAAATGAGTAGAATAGTGAGAGACAATATGAGCTAAAGGTGTAAAGTAAAAACGATATAACATTAACAATGTAAATATTCATGTTAGTATTTAACCCATGCATCGCCTGCACACAGTAAACTCTGCACGTCTCTGCACACTCCAACCTGCACCCGAACACTAGGCTGTGTTTCCAGCCATGAGGCTACTGTTAGAAGATACCCAAACTCTGCCTCGCTCCCACCAACCCTTTAAGCGTCGATCCTGTCTCAGCAACCAACTCCCAGGTCTGTGATAACATCTGGCCGAATAATAAAAAGAAGGGGAATACAAGAGGGAAATATGTCTAGACAAAAAGTTGTAACCCCTTGACCCAACCAGTCATATCTGAAGAGGCACCGTCAGCTACAACAGGCCAACATGGGAGCTGTTAAAAGGATAGAGTGCAACAGTCACAAAGTCTCTCTTCAGCGCATAAGCATTGACTCCTTTTCTTCCAAGAAAGCCCTGAAAGCACTGGGATCTTCGAAGAAGTGCATTTGGTTGTGGAGTGTGATTCGCATCCCCGCTAGATAATACATCTCGTAGCGGGTTTGCAGCTTCTGTAGGCGTGGCTGGCACTCCAACAGCTGTCTCCTTTTCTCCACTGTGACTTTGGAAAGACTGGGAAAAAACATGATCTTATGGCCCTCAGTCTACTGGACAGCGAGCTTTAGCTGCATTCATGATCTCTACCACCTGTTGGTATCTCAAGACCCTTAGGACCACAGGCTGTGGATATCTCCCTGGTGTTTTCGAATGTGTGGGTACACGATGGGCCCGATTGATCTCTAGCGGGTAAGCCAGTTGCAGATCCAGCAGTTTAGACAGAAGCGTTTCCATGAATTTTGTAGGGTTCGCGCCCTCTGCACCTTCTGGCAGGCTGGGAACACGGATATTATTTCTGTGGGCTCTGTTCATGTCTTCCAGGTTTCACTCTAATTGAGCGATTCACTTGGAATTTTGCTCTACCACATGAAAGCGTTCCTCATGAGCCGCCAGGATGTTATCCGCTTTATCAGTGCGCAAAGTCAGTGAAGCCAGCTGCTCTTTCATATCTGTAAGATCTATTTGCTTAGAACCTAGCGAGTTAGCATTAAGTTGTACCAACTCCTTTACTGCTCTGATCTCGGCGAGCAGCTCGGTTAGGCCTTCTGGCTGGTCCCTCGGAGACGCCATCTTTTGAGGAGAGGGGGGGGGGGATCTTGTTTAGAATGTTTTGCTCCTGCAGAGGCGTTTCTTTGAAAGTCTAAGCATGCCGGCTTAGATGTAGACATATTCCGTATCGGGAACAAAAGCTGGGATGGCGTGTACTTGATAGTACTCGAGCAGGGGAGCTGAGTCAGACAGGATTCCTCCGGAGCCGAGACCCTAGACCTCCATCTTGCTCCGCGGCTAGTTCCACCTCCGTCTGTCCAAACCTTTTTTAAACCCAGCTACACTAACAGCTTTTACCACATCCTCCGGTAACAAATTCCAGAGTTTGATTACATGTTGAGTGAAAAAATATTTTCTCTGTGCCGTAATGACCTTGTTGGAATAGAGCGAAGCGAGTTGACTGAAATCTCCAAAAATCTTTAGGTTGACCCCTTTGATGGTTATCCTGTTTGGGCCCTTTAGGGCAATCCTCCAGCAATCAAGCGCCTTTTGAATCCCCTAAGTCTTTCACTAGCTTATCTAGGGTCTCGCCGAATAATAACGTACCCTTGATGGGGAGGTTACTGAGCTTAGTCTTTGAGGAGACACCTGCTGACCAGTTTCTTAACCAAAGAAAAAGCTGGGCAGCTATAATGGGCCGCTATGATTTGGTTTTCAAAGATACCCAGACCAAATATGCCAAGGCTGACTTCAGTGTGGCCCCCTTTGGCACCATTGTCTGTGCTTCCAAGTCCAACGATGCTAAGCTCGTAATCCATTGGATGGAAACTCTTGTGACATAGGTTCCACAGAAGGTTTCAAAAGCCTGCTTCAGGAGTGACTCCAGATTACGGTCCTGGAGGTCCTTAAGTGCTATGCCTCCTTCTACCAGAATAGTGGTCTTTTTTGTCACTGCAGAGACCAAGGTGTACACCTTTGGCATCATAAAGAGGTCCCTCTCGTCTTGTGGAATAGGGTATAGGTGACCCATCGACCTACCCTCTTTCAAGCCAGCTTCTGGAACTCTATTTCAATCATCTTTTTAATAACTCTATGCATGGGGAAACAAGCCAGGGCACCAAAGAATCCCTGCAACACGGGATCCTCCCTTGACTCCTCTGACTGCGCTAGAGGTGGGACAATATTTAAAGCAGCCGTGGAATGGTCAATAAAGGTAGTGAGCTCTTCCCTGTGAAACATTCTGAATGCATTAGGGTCCTCCGCCCTGAGGTATTTCTCCCTTCTCTAAGTCCGGGACCGCTGACTCTCCTCAGAGTTCTGGGAATATGGAGAATCCTTCCTCCCCCCCTCCCCCCAAAGATCCACTTCTTCCCTGTGCCTTTTCTTTGGAGGTTCCTCTGTACCAAGAGTACTCTCCTGCAGGGTATCAGAAGTCATGAGAGAAGGAAGAGTAGCATGATTAGAGAATTCAGCCTGTTTCCTTTTCAAACAATAAGCCCTGTGCAGTGAACGAATGAAGTCAGAAGAAAAAAAATTAGTTCAGACAGCTCAAAAACCTTTTCTGACGCTGTCTATGGTGCTGAAGCCTATCGAAGATGTGACTTTGCCTTACTTTTTGCTGATTTTACCTCCTCCGCCTTAGAAATGGCTGACTGAACTGAAATGGCTGACTGAACTGAAATGGCTGTTTTTCCTGCCATAACCGTAAGAACTGCCAGCACCGCCAGATCTAAGTCAACTGTCCCCAACTGAGCCTCCATGTCTCCAAAACTTAAAACACGTTCCAGCGACCTGCCCTGCCGACTGCACACATGGCTTCCTCCACACACAACTCAAATGGAGGAAGCAGGCCTCATGCACACCGCACCAGGGGCAGGCCCTCTCCCCTGAAGGGAGAGAGTCAACTCAGATGCTAACAACCACTGAAGCCGGTTTGAGTTCAGCCGATTACAGGGCCGAAAATAAACAAACAGGTACTCATTTACACTGCTCTTCCTTTCTCTTTCTTTAAAGTATCAACTTTAGAGACAGTGACTTACACAGGAAAACTCAAAAAATCTCTTAGATCAGACTCATGGGCTGTGCAGCTGGGGGGAAAAAGGGCCTGGACCACCAGGTTATTTGACCTCAGGCACACCTGACTACTGAAGGATTCAGGTGGCAATCATATAAACCCTGCACCACTGCCTGCCCTCACTTTCACACACACACCAGCCTCAGGCTACTGTACTTTTGTGGCTTATAAGAACATACAAAGTGCCATACTGGGTCAGACCAAGGTTTTATTTTCTTATAAGTCACAAAATTCCCTTCTTTTTCTATGCCTTTTTTTTTTAAAGAAAAAGTCCTTTCAGTGGAGTCTGCTATGCAAAGGCTGCTCCCTCAGCTGATGAGGACTGAAATACTGGATTCTGGAGCTGAAGAGGGAGCTCTTATATGACATCAAAATTTTGATATGCTCAGTCCTCAGCTGCTGGTGGAGGGAGATAACCCACATGAACTGAACTAGACTGGACTGGAGGGACTATAAGGAAGGTGAAATTAGGCCATACCTGCTAATTTTCATTCCTCGAGTCCCTCCAGTCCAGTCCAGAACTACAAGTCTTAATTCTGGGTTGTGCAGGTGGTGACGTGGTCGTCGTTGCATACATTCAGTAAACATTACCGGTTGGACGTGGCGGCAGCGGAGGATGCCAGGTTTGGTTCGGCGGTGTTACATGCTAGTTGAAAAGGTCCCTCCCACTGATAACTGCTCTGCTACATCCCAGAGGTTGAGGACTGAACTGGAGGAACGATAAGGAAATGATAATTACACTTACCTGGTAATTGTAGTTCCTTGAGTGACGACAGTTCAGTCCTCATTCCCACCCGGGTGTATGGCCTAGTAGCAGGCTGCAGGGGTACTTCAGGAAGTACTGGTAAGTACAGTTGCATATTGTTTCCTTTGCACTCTTTCATTGCTCTGTCTCAAGGCTTGGCAGGGAAGGGTGTAAGAAAGGTTTTAATAGTTAGACAATGGTTATGTTAACGTATTATTATGGTTGCTACTTATTTGTTGTTCTTTTGAGTCTGCTTTGTTAAATAGTTCACACTGGAGCTGATTGGAGTGTACGACAGGCTATATCCAGTGATGTCATGATTCTGACATGCCGGTCTCCAGGCTGCAGGAGGAGGTTGATTACCCAGAGGATGAGGACTGAACTGTCGTCACTCAAGAAACTACAATTACCAGGTAAGTGTAATTATCATTTTATACAGCTATAAATTGCCAGCAAGTGTAATTCATATAATATGGGTGTGAAATATTAAGTTCTATTAAATTTCCAAATAATTCTGGCAGCCACATGTTGGGCAGCCACATGTTGAGCAGTTTGGAAAATGCTCTTGCAATAATCAAAGTGTGGGGTGATCATTGCCTGAACGACAAACCGAAAGTCATAGCTTGATAGCAGTGGACTCAATTGCTGAATCATCATTAGTTTTTAATAGATCTTACCAGGGGTTAATTTTATATGGGTGGTCATGCTAAGGGATTGATCTAGAGCAGTGGTTCTTAACCTTGTTGGAGGTACTGAACCCCACCAGTTTCATATGCACATTCACCGAACCCTTCTTTATTGAAAAATAAAATATGATTTTTTTTCAAATTCAAGACATAGGTATATGTTTTACTGGTTCACAAAATGAATCGTGCATTAACATCACTGTGTTCAAAGAACAAAACCAATACAATGCATGAACTCACAACAAATTACATACATAACGTTTCACAAAGACATGACCTTTTTTAATACTACTACACTGAAATGGTTTTAACTTTTAACCTTATGTATTCCAATAATGAACTTATTGTATTTATGCTATTTATTTTTAACATTTTAACACACACCCATCACCTAATTTCCATCAGAAATCCAAGGGAAAAGTACACGATAAGGGGTGAGAGGTTGGTATGCATGGTTCAGGAGAAAGACCTTGGTGTGATTATCTCTGATGATCTCAAGATGGCAAAACAGTGCGACAAGGCGATGGCAAAAGCAAGGAGGATGTTGGGCTGCATACAGAGAGGGATTACCAGCAGAAAGGAAGAGGTACTTATGCCACTGTACAAGTCACTGGTGAGGCCTCACTTGGAATACTGTGTTCAGTTTTGGAGACCATATCTTGCAAAAGATGTAAAAAGACTGGAAACTGTTCAGAGAAAGGCGACCAAAATGATTTGGAGCCTGCGTCAGAAGCCTTGTGAGAAGAGACTTGAAGACCTAAATATGTACACTTTGGAGGAGAGGAGGGACAGGGTAGATATGATGCAGACCTTTAAATACTTAAAGAGAAATGATGAACTAACAAACCTCTTCCAAAGACGGGGAAGCTGTAAAACTAGAGGGCATAACATGAAGCTGCAAGGTGGAAAATTGAAAGGCAATGTCAGGAAATATTTCTTCACTGAAAGGGTGGTGGATGCTTGGAATGCCCTCCCGATGGAAGTGGTGGGGGCAAACACAGTGATGGAATTCAAAACGGCATGGGACAAACACAGTGGATCCCTTTACAGCCACAGGATAAAAGCAAAATAAACGGTACCATCTAATTTCTGAACTATCTAGCGTCTCAACAAATAAGGGTGTCCTACATGGAGTGGTGGGTTCACCCCTAAACAAAGACATGGGGAGGGGTGGCCTGCACAGAGCGACAGGTGCACCTACTCTTGCCATCTTGCTGGGCAGACTAGATGGACCATGCTGGTCTTTATCTGCCGTCACTTACTATGTTACTATGTTACTATGTGCCCAACTTGTAGGTGCAAGCATGCTAAGAAGGTGCCACTGGGCAGTAGTTTAAATTTTGTCCCACTCATGCTACATTTTCTGCAGCTGGGACATTAGTCCGCTGCCTTTGTTTTGGTGACCATAGGTGGATGGTGTGGACAATAGATCAGTGGTTTCTATCCATGTTCCAGACTTGGTTTGGAGCAGAAGGAAGCAGTCGGTAAGTATAGTCTTTGCTGGGCCTTTTGGGTATGCACCTATTAATCGTCTAGTCTCAGGTCTGCTTCATTACAGAAATACTGGTGAGCAAAGGGCTGCACAACATCAAACCAGTGGTTCTCAGTCTCTATCTGCTTGTAGGGAGACATAAGCCCATATGTCTGGACTGGAGTGGAGGGACAAAAGGAAAGAATATTAGCAAGTAAGTATTATTTAGACAGTTTTGTATACCACCTTATCCTTCAATCAAAGTGGTCACAACACAATTGGGGGATACGAGACACATACACTAATACTTACAGGGAACATGGGCTATGGAGGGTTAAGTGGCTTGCCCAAGACCACAAGGAGCACCTGTGGGACTAGAAACCCCAGTCCTTCTGGCCCAAGGTTGCTGTCCTCTAGTGGGATTTGAACCACTGACCTTCTGGCCTGTGGTACCTTACCCCAACCACTAGGCCACTCCTCCCTCCTGATCTCCTCTAGTACCGATTGGTTTGTTCTTTGAGTAGTCCATGATATACACAGTATTTGTCACCAGCACCATAGTATGCTGGCATGTGTGTGTGTGTACGCTTGCATATGTGTGCATGGAGGGGAAGCCTACTGATAGAACAGCTGCCTGGTGACCAAAGACACCAGGATTTGAATCCCACTAGCATTTCTTGTGGCCTTAGACAAGTCACTTAATCCGCCAACTTAGATTGAATTTCCTTGTCCTCAAAGGGCTTCCAATCAAGTACAATAGAAAGCTTGCCTTGAACTACTACTGGAAAGGTGTCAGCTACATACTAAAAATAAATAAATGAAAGCATGTATGTGGGTTATGTCAGAATGTGTCTATTTATATCTGTATGTGCCTGTGATTGGGAGAGGGGACAGCTGTTTGTCAGGTGCAATTCTATAATTGCTATGTTACAGTGAATCAGTGTTCATATGCTACTGTGGCAGGTGCAGGCCTGTGATCCACAGTGTCTGACATAAGCAGGCAGGCCTAACTAGCTTGACCTGTAAATGAAGCCTGTGGAGAAGCTCATAGGAATTACACATTCCCCAACATGCTGCTATTGTAGGATAGAACTCTGCAAGAGTACTAAACTAACTTAGATAAGCAAAACTGAGAGATGGAAAAATACAGAAAAATATGTTTAAAAGTTACTGATAAGAAAAGTACATCTGCAAGGAATATAATTGGGAGTGCTGACAGATGAGTTGCAGAGCCCTGCTCCCCTGCATGCACAAATTGGCTCTATGGCCTTGAGAGTATGGAAGTAACAAGTTGAACTGGCCATTGTAATTGGGACTGAAAGGGGGGTAAGCAGGTGCTGAGCCCACTGAAGGAACATAATTGGATAATCTTATCAGTACCGGGACCAATGGAAGGGGTACGGGAGAGTACCGGGACCAATGAAATGTTTTTCTATACCTAGAATGGAACAGAAGTCTATAAAAGTTGTTGTAATGCAAGAAACCTTTGCTCAGCCATTTTGAAATTGACATTGCTTGAGACTTGTGCACAAATAAATGATTTGGACCTTCTGAACAGACTCCTGGTATCATTGGTTTGTCTGCGCTTTGCTGCTACATATTCTTGGTGCGTTGGCCGGGAAGTTGTGGAATCAAAGTGTATATAGGGCAATATACCACGACTTTCCGCCTCTATAGGCTTGGTCCTGCCGGGATCGCGCCCTTCCGACGAGGGCTGCTCCCTGGCGCCACCGGTCCCTTGTATCGGAGGGAGCTGGTCGGACCTCGGCGGGTGCCGGGCCCGGCTGGAGCCAACGCCTCGAACCCGAGTGAGGGGAGTCCGAGGTCCAACTCATGCGCCTGCTTGGGAAGTTTGAGGACCGGATCCGGTGAGTATAGTTTTGATTTGGTGTCTAGACAGATATAGAAAGAGCAGTACTGCCATTGGAACTTGGAATTTGGAATTTGTAATCTCGAGATATTGGAAATTGGTAAGAGAGCCTGATCACCTCTCAAAGAAGGGCCGAGTAACCCCGCATGGGTATTCGCAGGGTGAAACCCCCATCTTTTTGTAATTGGGAAATTGGTAAGACTAGTCAGAATAGATAGAAACTAATGCATTCTGGGATACGTTGCTAGCATGATTGTGTGACTGAAGTGTGAATGAGAGGTCTGGCAGCACGGACCAAGTGAAGGCAGACCCCTGAGTAGCGCATTTCCTGACCGGGCGACCGCGTTCACGTCGCGAAAAGGGGGAAGCGATTGTCGTCTTGTCTTGTTATTTGTACTCCTTATACGTTTCCAGGGCCGTGAGGACCCCTTACCCACGGTCCGCCCTCCTTTTCCCTTTTGTCTGTTGTTGCACGCACACATCGAAATGGGAGGGGCGGGGTCTACTAGAAACACTCCATTAGAATGTATGATCGCATATTTCAAAGAGGGATATTCTGGTGATTATGGTATTAAAATGACAGCAGCCCGTTTACAGATATTGTGTACTAGGGAGTGGCCCGATATAGACCCCACCTGGCCCCGAGAGGGAACGTTCAATGTAGAAATTATCCAGTTAGTACACCGTAGAGTGCGGATAGCGCACCCCGATCAGTACCCCTATATAGATTCCTGGTTAAGTATTTGTGAAGATCCGCCCCTCAGGGCGCAGCGCTGTTATGAGGAACAGTGCAGAATAATGTTAGCTAAAACAGATTCTAGACAGAAAACAGAACAGCCTAGAATGAAAGAGCAGGAGAAGAAGTCCAGGAAGAAGCCCATCCTGGTAGATCCTGATTCCCCAGAAATAATTCCCCGACAGCCTCGAACCCCAGGTCCGATAAGAGTAGCCCGTCGTCCTGCCCCAGAGCCCCAGACACAGCCGGTGCGGGACCCAACCCCTGACCCACCTCCCGGAGGGCAGAGAGAGGAATTTCCCTTAGCTGAAGAAGGTGATATTATAAAAAGCGAGTCAGATGTAGAGGTAGAGGAGGAAGAAAATGAAAATGCCCAAAGCGAGGATGACAGTGTACAAGTGGTTGCCAGTGCCAGTTTGCCAGTAAAATGTACACCCAAAGTGAAACCTGTTGAAAAAGTGAAAGTGACCTCTGGAAAGACAGTTATGAAAACAACCCTTAGATCCCACAAGACAGCTACTGCCAAAATGATGCCTTTACGGCAAGTCCCGGGGGTGCCTATAAAGAACGATAATGAGGAGGTGGTAGCGGGACCCTTAACTTATGTGTATATCCCTTTTTCTACAACGGATTTGTTAAATTGGAGGTCGCATTATGCCTCCTATACCAGTAAGCCCCAGGAACTGACAGAATTAGTAACTACTATTATGGAAACCCACCAACCCACTTGTCCAGATTGCCGCCAGCTCCTGACCACTCTATTCACGACAGAGGAGCGAACACGAATTAGAAAAGCAGCCATCGAGTGGATGGCAGATAATCCTGTAGCTCCGGGACAGGGGCTAAACAGAATAGACTATCGGGAAGCGGCCCAGAGAGAATTCCCGAATGAAGACCCCCATTGGGATCCAAATACAGAGGAAGGATCCACCGCCCTAGCCCGTTTTCGCCAAGGCTTTTTACAAGGTCTGAGAAGGGGGGGCCAAAAAGCTATGAACCTTTCCAAAGTTGCAGGAGTTATCCAAGGTGCAGATGAGAGCCCAGCAGATTTTCATGAAAGATTAATTGAAGCATACAGAATGTATACTCCCTATGATCCCGAAGCACCAGGAAGTTTATGTATGGTGAATTCTGCTTTTGTAAACCAGTCTCAACCAGACATCAGACGTAAATTACAGAAATTAGAGGGGTTTGCGGGCATGAATGCAACACAGTTACTGGAAGTCGCTCATAAAGTGTATGTGAATCGTGATAATGAAAGGCAGAGAGAATGTAATAGAAAGATGAAGAAGAAAGCTGATTTTTTGGCTGCGGCCATAGTTGAACAGAAAAGGGGAGGTATCCCTAGTCGACGGAGCAGAGGAAGAGGGCGGGGCCAAGGCGGAGGCCGGTCCCAGAAGCTAGGCGTGAACCAATGCGCCTATTGCAGAGAAGAAGGACATTGGAGAGATACGTGCCCGCAACTCGAAGACGCCCAGCAAGATGACGACAGCAATCATCAATGGCGAGAAGAAAGACGAGGCTATCCCCGAAACCGCGGAGGAGCCAATCGAGAACAATTCCAGCGAGAAAGAGGAGGAGCCATTCAAGCATTGGCCACAGCAATCCATGATGAAAATGACGTGGATTAGGACAGACCGGGCTCCAAGTTTGCTTTAGGTCTCCAGGAGCCTATGGTCGGAATACAAATAGGAGACCAAGTTATGGACTTTATGGTTGATACTGGAGCACAACATTCAGTAATAGATAAAAAGATAGCCCCATTTTCTACAAAAGCAGTCACCATTATAGGAGCAACTGGTGCCAAAGCTACAAAGTCTTTTCTTCAGAATCGTATATGCAGTCTAGGAGGACAGCAAATAACTCATCAATTCCTTTACATGCCCGAATGTCCAGTGCCACTACTGGGACGAGATATGTTAGCCAAACTCCAAGCACAAATATCTTCCTCTGAAGAAGAAGAAATGCAAATGACAGTAAATCCCCAAGCCAAACCAGCAGGAATAATGCTGCTGACAGTTCCCCGAGAAGAAGAATGGAGGTATTACATTGATGACTCTATCCAAGACACTTACTTCGAACAAACTTTAAAGAACATTCATGCACCACCTGGAGTATGGGCAGAAGGCAGTCCCCCAGGCCTAGCCAAGCATATAGCTCCAGTGATTGTAACCCTCAAGCCTAGTGCTACACCAGTACACGTCAAACAGTACCATCTCCCAAGAGCTGCAATTGAAGGCATTCATCGCCACTTGCAAAGATTGCTCGAGTATGGCCTACTAAAAGTATGTCAATCCCCATGGAACACTCCACTTTTGCCAGTAAAGAAACCTGGAATGGATGATTACCGCCCAGTACAAGACTTAAGGAGAGTAAATGATGCAGTTGAAACTATACATCCAGTTGTACCCAATCCTTACACTCTTCTAGGACTGATACCTGCTGAAGCTACCCATTTCACTGTACTGGATTTAAAAGATGCATTCTTTTGCATAAGATTAGCCCCTGTAAGTCAAATATTGTTTGCCTTTGAATGGCAGGACCCCATCTCTGGAAGAGGGGGCCAACTCACCTGGACACGATTACCCCAAGGATTCAAAAATTCGCCTACCATCTTTAGTGCTGCACTGAATCAAGACCTTTCAAGCTATCCAGTGGCCCCGGGGAAGAGAGTGCTTCTCCAATACGTGGACGATCTGCTGATAGCTGCCATATCAGAAAGTGAATGTATACTAGCCACCAAAGATCTCTTGCAGTTACTAGATGAAGCTGGATACAAAGTTTCCAGAGCAAAAGCACAGCTATGCCAAAAAGAAGTGAAGTACTTGGGTTTTCGTATAACCCAAGGAAGCCGAAGACTAGGTAGAGAGAGAAAAGAAGCAGTATGTAGAATCCCAACTCCAACAACCAGAAAGCAAGTCAGAGCCTTTCTGGGAGCGGCAGGATATTGCCGAATCTGGATACCCAACTTCGCCCAAATTGCCAAACCACTGTATGAAGCCACAAAAGGAGAAGAAAAGTCGCCACTGGAGTGGGGACTTGAGCAGGATACAGCCTTCAAGAAGTTAAAGGAAGAATTGATGTCATCACCAGCACTTGGACTACCAGATGTCCACAAGCCTTTCCACTTGTTTGTACATGAAGCACAGGGAAATGCCTTAGGCATGTTGACTCAGAAATTGGGAAATTGGGAGCGACCTGTAGCCTACCTATCGAAACAGTTGGACACTGTGGCCAAGGGATGGCCACCTTGCCTGAGAGCTGTTGCAGCTACAGCACTATTAGTGAGTGAAGCAGACAAGCTCACATTAGGACAGAACATACGAGTCACTGTGCCACATGCAGTCCTTGCCCTCATGGAACAGAAAGCAAATTATTGGCTCACCAATTCCCGAATGTTGAAGTACCAGAGCATGTTATGTGAAAACCCACAGATACAACTAGAAGTGAGTCATGCCTTGAATCCAGCCACCTTGATACCCATCAGTGAAGAACTCCCAGAACATGACTGTATCGAAGTCATGGAAACTGTGTTCTCCAGTCGACCTGATTTGACAGATGTGCCCATAGACAATCCTGACCAAATCTATTATGTTGATGGGAGCAGTCTCATCCTCGATGGACGACGCTGTGCCGGATATGCAGTCGTCACTCAACACGAAGTAGTTGAATCATCAGCTCTAGCCTCAGGCACATCAGCCCAAAAAGCCGAATTGATAGCACTCACCAGAGCATTATTGTTAGGAGAAAAACTTGTGCTAAATGTATATACAGATTCCAAATATGCCTTCACCACTCTGCATGCCCATGGAGCTCTCTATAAAGAACGAGGGCTCATCACATCCGGAGGAAAGTCAGTCAAGTATGGTCCCGAGATATTGATGTTACTTGATGCAGTTTGGGCCCCAACACGTGTAGCTGTCATGCATTGCAGAGGACATCAAGCCGGAAAAGGAGAAGTTGCCCGAGGAAATAGATTTGCAGATGCTTCAGCACGACAAGCAGCTATGACAGGATAGATTACCCCACAAGCTATGCCAATGCAAGCAGCATTGTTTCCAGTACCTCTGAATTTATGGACACCACAATATACCACCAAAGAATTAGATTACTACTGTAACAAGGAAGATGGAGCACTGAAAGATGGATGGATTGAGCTGCCACCAGAAGAGGGCAGTCAACCCCCTGGACGAATAGTAATTCCTGAACTGTTAGGACCATCTTTTGTCAAAGTCTTTCACGAAGCCACCCACTATGGGAAAAGTGCAATGGAAAAAGCACTCAGACCACATTTTTACATCCCTCTGATGACAACCATATCAGCTTCAGTAGCACGTCAATGTTTAATTTGTGCCAAAAATAATGCCAAACAAGGCCTTATAACGGCACCCCGAGTTCAGTCAGGAGGTGTAACCCCCATGCACAACCTCCAAATTGATTTTACCGAAATGCCAAGAGCCAATGGATACCATTATCTATTAGTATTAGTTTGTACTTTCTCTGGGTGGGTAGAAGCCTTCCCAACCAGAACTGAGAAAGCCCGAGAAGTTACCAAAGTTTTAATGAGAGAGATTGTCCCTAGGTTCGGAATTCCAGCAGTAATAGGGTCAGACAATGGACCCTCATTTGTCTCCCAGGTTACTCAACAGTTAGCAAAAGCTTTGCAGATACAATGGAAACTCCATACTGCATACAGACCCCAGAGTTCAGGGAAAGTTGAGCGAATGAATCGCACCCTAAAAGCCCAAATGTCTAAGCTTTGTCAGGAGACACACTTGAAGTGGCCCCAAGTGCTCCCAATAGCTTTACTCAGAATACACTCAGCTCCTGTAAAGTCAACAGGTTTTTCCCCTTTTGAAGTTTTGTATGGTAAACCCCCACCAATAGTGCAGGGAATCAAAGGAAGTTTAGCCCAAATTGGTTCAGAAGTAACCAGACAAGAACTCCTAGCTCTTAGTTTTGTTCTGCAGACTCTCCATGCGCGGATCCAAGACCAGTTGCCTATCAACTTGACGGAACCTTTGCATCCCTATCAGCCTGGTACCTCGGTGTGGATCAAAGATTGGAAGAAGACACCGTTGGAACCCCATTGGAAGGGACCGTACACCGTCATCCTGTCTACCCCAACTGCAGTAAAGGTAGCCGAGATCGACGCCTGGATCCACCACAGCAGAGTCAAGCCCGCCGCTGATCCTGAACCAGAGCAGTGGACAGCAGAGCAGCATCTTGATGCACCCTTGCGAGTTACCCTGAGACGGCAACCAGCAACCTAGACACTTTATCACAGTGCCTTGCAGTAGCCAAGTCTTTCGAAGAGGATTGCTGTTTTCCATGCAGCAACAGTTTTGTTTCAACGAATTCAATCTGTGCGTGATTCTGCACACTACTTTGACACTACATTGATTAGCCAGACTTCACAAGCCAACTGAAATTGCTAATAAGTTGGTTAATGTGTAATGGACAACCTGAGGATCTTCAATCAACACTCAGCACCCGTTAAATTGCTTCATTAGCAAACGGGACGAAGAAAAAAGAACGTCTTGATCAAGATCAGCAAGCTGAGGATTCAGAAGAACTCCAATCAACATCAACATGCATCTTTACTTTTGCTTTGCCCTGGTTGCCTTCTTTGGAGGTTTTGAACTGACTTATGCTTTACCTCCATGCACTGCTTGCATTACTTCTACTCGAACTGGACTGAAAGTAACTCAGACTTTGATTTACCACTCGTACTATACCTGCAAGGGAAAAGTGACTCGGTGTATTTATAACACCACTGAACTAAATGTTTGCACTTATGGCAAAATTAGAGCATGCTATAATCCGCATCAGAATCCATCCTATTATACGTTGGAAATACGATGGAAGGATGCAGATGGACCTATAATAGCTGCTACGCCACCACTTAAGGACATTACTAAACCTGCTGTTTTGAATTTTGATGCATGTAATGTCATTAACAGAGATAGTTATTCCACCTGTGGTACTTGGGAGAAAGCGTATCGAAATGACCACAAGTACATGTGTCCAGAGGGTGCCACAGGATGGAGGAAGTGTACAGGTAAAAAGGAACCAGGCTATAGTACTGCCCCAGCAGCAGATTACTATTGTCCGGATTGGGAATGTGTTTTTTATGCTACCTGGAATAATGGTATAGTTGACGAAAAGATAGATAAACAAATGGCCACTTTAACCAAGCCAACAACAAATGATAAATGTCAGAAAGATGCTTGTAACCCTTTACACTTACGCATACACAATCCCTATGCATGGAAACAAGGATACAAGTTTGGTTTACGTATTGCTGGAGGGGCAATAGATCCAGGAACCATTGTGTATATCAGATTGAATACCCAAGCCCACAAGTCAACTAAATATCATATCCATAATACCTTCTATGAGGCCATGCATGTAAATAAGTTTGAAATCCCTCATCCTTCTCAGAATTTATTTTTAGAATTGGCCGGAGCAGTAGTATCTAGTCTTAAAATCTCAGATTGCTATTTCTGTGGCGGAACCCAAATGGGAGACCAGTGGCCATGGGAAGCCCAAGAGTTGAATTATTCTTTGATCTACAATCAGACTGAATTACACAAGACTACTAGTGAATGGGTGTTAGCGCACTCAATCGTTGGACGTCTTTGCTATGCCAGAACTGGACCCCAGTTCACCCAAAAGGTAGGACAGCTGGTCTGTCTTAGCCAGAAATTCTATAATGCCACGACCAAGAAGACGTCATGGTGGTCAGGAATCAAACACCCTGAACCTCCTAACCCACTAGCTAGATTTCCTGAACTTGCTGATTTATGGACTAACCTTGCCAAAGTCCATGCCTGGCAAGCCCCACCTGGCCTATATTGGATCTGTGGAAACCGAGCGTATGCACAACTCCCGCCACAATGGGGAGGAGCATGTGTCTTAGGAACCATCAGACCTTCTTTCTTTCTTTTAAACACTGAACATGGAGAACAATTAGGATACCCTGTATACACTACCCACCGACACAAAAGAGCATTAAGACAGAAAAGAGAAGCCTTACAGATAGGCAAGTGGGAGAAGTGGCAGGGTGATGATTGGCCACCAGAAAGAATCATTGAGTACTATGGGCCTGCCACTTGGAATGATGATGGTATGTATGGTTATCGAACTCCAATCTATATGATTAATCGTATTATCCGCTTACAAGCAGTAGTTGAAATAATAACCAATGAAACTAGTCATGCTCTTACGCTTTTAGCTAGACAAAGTACTCAGATGCGCACTGCTATATATCAGAACCGCCTAGCACTTGATTATTTGTTAGCAGCTGAAGGAGGAGTATGTGGTAAGCTGAATTTAACTAATTGTTGTTTAAAAATAGATGATAAGGGTCAAGTAGTTGAAGAAATTGCTAAAGATATGCAAAGACATGCTTATGTGCCAGTACAAACTTGGCACTCATTGAAATTCCCTAACTGGTTTGCTAACCTTTTCTCATGGGTGGGAGGATTTAAGACTTTCATTGTCTTAGTACTAATCCTTGTTGCTGTTATTTTCTTATTACCATGTTTAATCCCATGTTGTATGCGTTCCATTCATAAAGCTATTGATAGTACAGTAGAGCGGAAGACCGCAACTAAAATAATGGCCCTATATAGAGCCAGTCCTAGTCGAAATCCTTCGATCATGATGTGATTCTTCTAAAGGTGATTTAATTCTCACACCTTATTAAGTAATAGGGTGAGATTAATCAAAAGGGGGAATGTGGCAGGTGCAGGCCTGTGATCCACAGTGTCTGACATAAGCAGGCAGGCCTAACTAGCTTGACCTGTAAATGAAGCCTGTGGAGAGGCTCATAGGAATTACACATTCCCCAACATGCTGCTATTGTAGGATAGAACTCTGCAAGAGTACTAAACTAACTTAGATAAGCAAAACTGAGAGATGGAAAAATACAGAAAAATATGTTTAAAAGTTACTGATAAGAAAAGTACATCTGCAAGGAATATAATTGGGAGTGCTGACAGATGAGTTGCAGAGCCCTGCTCCCCTGCATGCACAAATTGGCTCTATGGCCTTGAGAGTATGGAAGTAACAAGTTGATGAACTGGCCATTGTAATTGGGACTGAAAGAGGGGTAAGCAGGTGCTGAGCCCACTGAAGGAACATAATTGGATAATCTTATCAGTACCGGGACCAATGGAAGGGGTACGGGAGAGTACCGGGACCAATGAAATGTTTTTCTATACCTAGAATGGAACAGAAGTCTATAAAAGTTGTTGTAATGCTAGAAACCTTTGCTCAGCCATTTTGAAATTGACATTGCTTGAGACTTGTGCACAAATAAATGATTTGGACCTTCTGAACAGACTCCTGGTATCATTGGTTTGTCTGCGCTTTGCTGCTACATATGCTACAGCTATTGGAACAGCTTTCACTATAGACATGCATTGAGGCATTTGGGGGTGGGGGGTTCTGGGAGCTTAATTTCTCTTTCATCACACACAAAAACTTCCCCAGCTCACCTCCTCCCTTCCTGTGACTACAGCAGCATTCCGGTGCTCCGCCCCCACAGCCTTCCCATTGGCTGGACCCTACCCACAGTCTCTGCTGCTAGTTACATTGAGAGAAGGCAGGGTAGGCTCACTCACACAGGAGAGGATTAGAGAACTGCAGACAGAGAGGTCAGACTCTGGAATATGTCTGGACATGTTATCCATCTTTCTAGCTTCCAGATATAAATTTAAGAGTCAGTAGGATCCAGAAAAAAGCCAGACAGTTGCCTCCCAAGCGCTAAACACATCTGAGAGCACCCCACCCCAACCTTTGCATCCTAGGTATGTTCCTAGTGTAAGCAGGTAGAAAACAATTACATAAATTACTTGAGGATCCCAGATATCCCCATGGGGTTAAGTACTTGATCCCATGATGGGGTGGCTGGCGATGGGAGCATGGGGCCAGTGAAGATAGTCCTCAAGCCGTAATTAAAAAAAATAAAAGATGAAGCCTGGAGTTGACAGGGCCCTTTGAAATGAACTAGATGATAGGATGGAACTGAAGCTGTACTGGGGCCAAGTTGTTAGCAGCAATTGGGCTGCAAAGAAAATCATGACCTCTATTTGAAGACTGCAGGGTAGCAGGTGTTGTGGCCTGATGCGAGGCAGAGTTATTAGGGCCATGATTGTGGGTCTGTGAGGCAGGGGGAACCAAGGATGCATTGGCACTCGAGCCGCATTGTGCACGTACACAAACAAACATGCACATATATACGAGGTGTGACAAAAGAAACGAGACTGTGGCAGCCACGCCCATGACTCAATGCCAGTTGACTAACTGCTTATGTCACTGTGTTGTGAAACATCTCACCACTATTCTGCTATAATATTTTTCATCTCTCTCACTCTGTTTTTCTTTTTCAGGGTTTTTGTAGCACACTGCTCCATCACTTTTCATGCAACTGAAGTTGGCAGAAATATGGAGCAAAGAATCAATTTGAAATTTCTGGTTAAGTTGGAGAAGAGCCCAACTGAGTGTCTCCAACTTCTCCAAAAGGCTTCTGGAGAAGATGCAATGTCAAGGCCACGAGTCTTCAAGTGGCACAAATGCTTCAAGACTGGCCGCGAGGAGGTGGAGGATGACCCCAAGTCAGGACAGCCTTCCACGACAAAGACGACTGAGAACATTGACAGAGTGAACCAGATGGTGTGGAGTGATCGCAGATTGATGGTGCAGATGATAGCTGAGGGGCTCAGCCTGAACAGATAGTCAGTGTGGACCATCTTGGTGCAGGAGCTGGAGATGCAGAAGGTGTGCGCCAAGATGATGCCAAGCTTTTATCAGACAACCAGGAGGAGCACTGGGTCAATGTTTGTCGAGACTTGCTGGAGAAGATCCAGAGTTCGTTGGCCGAGTCATCACAGGAGATGAGACTTGGGTCTTCCAGTATGACCCTGAAAGCAAGAGACAGAGCCTGCAGTGGAAGACTCGACTGTCACCCAGACCCAAGAAGGCACGCATGTCCAAATCAAGGATCAAGGTCATACTGATCGCATTCTTCGACCAGGAGGGAGTGGTCCATCATGAGTTTGTGCCTGAGGGTCAGACAGTCAACCAGCACTTCTACCAGCAGGTCCTCAATCGCCTCCATGACCAGGTTCGGCGCAGCAGACAGGATCTGTGGAGAGAAGTTGTGGCTGCTCCACCACGACAACGCACCCGCACATACCATGCTCAGTGTGAGGCAGTTCTTGGCCAACAAACAGCTCTCGATCACCCTCCTTATTCCCAAGATCTCGCACTGTGCGACTTCTAGCTCTTCCCCAGGCTGAAGACTGTGCTCAAAGGAACTCATTTCGCCTCTGTAGAAGAGATCAAGGCCACTGTGACAAGGGAGCTGAGGGACCTCGAGGACTTTATCGAGTGCTTCCGTACGTGGCAGAAGCGAATGAAGAAGTGCATTAACTCTGGGGGGATTACTTTGAAGGAGACAATGCGTAATTTCTCTGTAGATTTTGTAATAAAAAACATTTATGGGACAGTCTTATTTCTTTTTTATCACACCTTGTACTAGCCCACTAAAATAACACACAGAAAAACAGATATGCATACCCAAATAGAGGCGTTGGAAAGAATGCTTTCTCCACTTCCGAATGTACTTCTTTTCACAGCTGGTAAAGCACTTTTTATAACAGGCAAAACAGCTTCAAGCTTTTTTTTTCAGAAAGCACCCTGGAGCTCAGTAATGCAGCATCGAGGCCAGGCAGCTCGATATCATTTGCCACACTCCTGGCTGTTCTTTAATCTTTGGACTGTAGAAGTATGATTTATGTGGCTGCAAGGTGCCTCAACTTACACTATTGTCTAATCCCACTGTATTTTCTTAGCAATGACTGACTCTGATCTATCTTTAAATATGATACTTTCTTGCAACAGTCTATTCTGTGGTTGTAGACTGAGTTTGTTTTAAAATCCAATAAAAATAATATTTAATGAAGTCCTATATTGTAAAATGATATATAAAAATATAACGGCACCATTACTTCAGTGCAATAAAAGGTATTACTTTTATAGATTTCTAAAGGTGGAAATTGTATTGTCTTTTTAGTTCATGTAAAACATCCTTAAGTTCAATATTACAAATTCCAGCTTCCTTCAGTATTAATATAGCTACTAGAAATAGTCAGTGCTTCATTAATGAACAGATCAGACTAATAGATAAACCAACTACATCTGCACTCCTATTCTTGACAGTTTTCTGCTTTTTGCCAACTGGTTTAGTTGTGCTTGGTAAGGGATCCATTCACCCCCAAATTATTTTAGCACATTAGGGTGTGAATGAGAAAAAAAAATCTGGTTTTGACAAAAAGCAAATTGTTAGAAAAGTGGATAGACAAAAGAGAGACGGCTCAATATTCAAAGGAACTTACATGTTTAGTAGCCACTGCTGACCATACTAGTTATTAACATGTTAAATTGCAAAAATTCTTTATTATTCCCTTAACATACGAGGCATGTTATTAAATGGCAAAATTGTGTTATTAGCCCTTAACACCTGTTAGTTTACTAGAACTACACGAATTGAATAATGCACTTATATTTAACTTTGCAAATCGTGTTATTAGTGGAAAAATAATTGTGAGATGCTCCGAGGAGAGAACGCCACCTCAAAAATGAAGTTAAAGCATAACCTAATGCTACTGGGGAAAGCTCTTAAAGCGAAAACAAAACCCATCCCCAACACCCCATCACCTGAATGCTCTTCAGACTCAAAACCCAAACCCTCCCCATTACCCAAAAGTTCTGAAGTCCTCACCCCCCCCCCCCTTCCCAAAACCTGAAAACTCCTTAGGCTCAATCCTCTGACCCCCACCAACGACACTTGAAAGATCTGAAGGCCCAGTCCGCCATTACTGCATACCCTTCCACACCTCACAATGATTGCATCAGCCTGTTTAATTTAACATTTTTGTAAGCAATATTGAGGAAATCTGCCTGGAAAAGTTTGTTTCTTAGCAGATGAAAAATTTGCAATAAAGTAGACATCCAAGAAGATGACATGAGGAGGGATCTAGCAAAGCTTGAAGAATGGTTAAGAATGTGGCAGCTAAAATGTAATGATAAAAATGCAAGGTTATGCATCTGGGCTGCAAGAACCCAAGAGGGCAAAACAGTATATAAACATAGGCTATATGGTCTTTATCTGCCATCATTTTCTATCTAGTCCCTGTGCACTCAAGCACACGAAAGAAGAGCAGGACCTGGGAGTGATTTTATCAAATGATCTTGAAATGACCAAACAGGTAGAAAAAATGATAACAAAAGCCAGAAGAATGCCTGGGTAGACAGGAAAACGAATGGCCAGCAGGAAAAAGGAGGTGATGGTGCCTTAGTATAAGTCTCTAGCAAGACCTCATTGTCTACAATACTGACGACCGCACTTTCAAAGGGATATAAACAGGATGAAATCAGTGTGGAGTGTGGCTAATAAGATGGTCAGTGATCTTTGACATGAAGCATATGGGGAAACACAAAGACATCTCTAGATGCAAACGGGGTCATTCTGAGCCACAAATGGCAGGAATGGACATCCCAACGGGATGTCCAAACTCGCTATTCGTGCCAGCTCCAGTCCCTGACTAACTTCCCCGCCGGTTGTGCAGGAAAGTTAGATGGGGGCGGGAATGGGCGGCCCAGGGACGGAGTCTGGGCGGGCAGTGGGCGGTCGCTGACCCTGGATGTACAGGGCCAATTCTAATGTTGGCCCTGTATGTCCAGGGCCAGCGACATGTGCGGGGAAGTTATTCTACCTCCGAGGTGGAATAACTTCCCTGGATTCTTTTTTTTTTTTTGCTGTGCCTAGGGGGCAGATGGGGCAGGGGGGCCAGGGAACATTCCCCATAGCCCGACCCTGGCATTAGGAGGCCAGATCATGGGTCGGGCTGCAGGGAAAAGGCATTTTATTCTGGCAGCCAGCATCGCGGCTCTTCACTGGAGAGCAACATGGCAATATGATGGCATGGCACTGCAGCTCCATTGAAGAGCCTTGACTAAGTTAGCTGGGGACAGTCCTGCACGTGCAGACCGGACTGAATCGCAGTCCTGGCCTGCATGTGAAGGACTGTTCATGATTCTGATCCCGTGGGGCCAGAATCGCAATCCCCTCTGTGCATCCGGTTCAGATTGGACGCACAGAGGGGATCTACGTGCGGGACAGAATCAGGGCCATACTGTGGAGGAAAGGTGGGACAGGGGAGATATGATAGAAATGCTTAAATAACTCTTATAGTATAAATGCACAGGAGAGCCTCTTTCAATCTAAAGAAAGCTCTGGATTGAGGGGTCATAGGATAAAGGTGAAAGGGGATAGACTGAAGAGTAATCTAAGGAAATATTTCTTTATGGAAAGGATGCTGCATGCTTGGAACAGCCTCCCAAATGGAATTGGTAGAGTAAAGAATTGTATTTGGATTCAAGAAAGCATGAGACAAGTACAGAGGATCTCTGAGGGAGAGGAAGGGGTTGTAGAGCTTAATAGTTCTTATGGATAGGTAGGCTTTATAGGCCATATGGTCTTTAAATGTTATTTTCTATGTTAAATGAATTTTGTTTGTGTAGTTACTCTGAAATGTAAAAGGAAAAACCTATGTTAATATTTCATTTTGAAAGAAAGAAAACATCTATTAAGGATCTATTAAAATTTATTTCAGTCATATTAGAGTTCTGAAATTCCAATTAACGCAGGGACAATTAAGAAAATATAATTGAATCTTTTGTTTTTAAAGTATAGCACATAAAATTGTTTTACACAGGATATGCAATCAAAAAAATTCTGAAATGTGTTGATAAAGAGGCTAGAACTAAGGAATAAGGAGGTAATTTCTGATGTAAATACTCTGATTTATGCACATGAAATGTTTTTTAAAAAATTACATCATGCCTTGAAGTATGCATGGTGCACTAAGACATGCACTTGTAGAGTAGGCGTGCTCAGTAGAGGAGTTTTCATGGGCAGTCACAATTTTCATTCATTTTCTGAAATACACACGCATGTACTTCACACAGTGTGGTTTGAGATAAAAGCCAAGGTATAATCCAATCACAGGAAGCTCAAAGTCCTAGACTTCAAAAACACTGACTTCAGTAAAATGGCCAAGTACCTGAAGGAGGAGTTGGCAGGGTGGGAGGGGATAAGGGAAGTGGAATTGTAATGGGCTAAAGTAAAGGAGGCAATAAAAGGGGCAACAGATACATATGTAAATAAAAACAAGAGGAAAAGAAATCCATTTGGTTCTCCAAAGAAGTGTCTGCACAAATAAAGGCAAAAAATTCAGAAGCTCGCAAACAGAGGAACACAGAAAAGAATACAAGATCAAACTAAAAGATACAAAAAGAGAAATAAGGATATCAAAATCAAAGGCAAAAGAAAAGATGGCTAACGATGTGAAGTGTGGCGACAAAACGTTTTCCAGGTATATTCGGGAGAGGAGGAAAATCAGAGGTGGAATTGCAGGACTCAAACTAGGAACAGATTCTTGAAAGAGAGATTAAAAAAGCAAAAATGCTAAACAAATACTTCTGCTCTGTTTTTACTAGAGAAAATCCTGGAGAAGAACCACCTGTGACTGAAAAATATACAAATGGGAATGGAGTAGATATCACACCATTCACAAAAGATGATGTGTTTGAACAGCTTGCAAAACTCAAAGTGGACAAGGCTACGAGTCCAGATGGGATTCATCCCAGGAAAATGAAAGAGTTCAGTGAGGTTCTTGCAAGGCTGTTAAGGGACATTTTTAATAGATCCTTGGAGACAGGAGAAGTTCCACAGGACTGGAGAAACGCTGATGTGGTACCTCTTCAGAAAAGTGGTAGTTGGGAAGAAGTGACAAATTACAGGCTAGTAAGCCTTAACTCGGTAGCTGGAAAAGTAATGGAGATGCTTCTGAAAAGCGAATAGTGGACTTTCTTGAAACCAACAAGTTGCAGGATCCGAAGCAACATGGTTTTACCAAAGGACGATCTTGCCAAACAATTCTTATTGAGTTCTTTGACTGGGTGACCAGAGAACTAGATCAAGGGCATGCGATGGATGTCATCTACCTAGATTTCAGCAAAGCCTTTGATACTGTTCCTCATGGAAGGCTTATCAATAAACTCAACAGCTTGGGGATGGGTCCCAAAATGGTGAAATAGATCAGAAATTGGTTGACTGACAGACGACAGAATGTGACGATAAATGGAACTCATTCGGAAGAAAGGAAGGTGATTAGTGGCGTGCCCCAGGGTTTGGTCCTGACACCAGTACTGTTCAATATATTTGTGAGTGATATTGCTGAAAGGCTGAATGGAAAAGACTGTCTTTTTGCAGATGACATGAAAATTTGCAACAGAGTGGACTCCCCTGAGGGAGTGGAAAGCATGAGGAAATATCTACAAAGCTGGAAGAATGGTCTAATGCTTGCAGTGGAGATTTAATGTGAAGTGCAGTATCATGCACTTGGGAAGCAGAAATCCAAGGAAATTGTATGTGATAGGGGTTGAGAGGTTGGTGTGCATGGACCAGGAGAAGGACCTCGGAGTGATTGTTTCTGAGGACCTCAAGGTGGCGAAACTGTGTGACAAGACCATAGCAAAAGCCAGGAGGATGTTGGGTTGCATACAGAGAGGAATTACTAGCAGAAAGGAAGAGTTACTAATGCCACTGTACAAGTCACTGGTGAGGCCTCACTTGGAATATTGTGTTTAGTTATGGAGACCATATCTCACAAAGGATATAAAAAGACTGGAAACTGTTCAGAGGAAGGCAACTAAAAAGACTGGAAATGGTTCAGAGGAAGGCAACCAAAATGATATGGAATCTGCGTCAGAAGAATTATGAGAAGAGACTTGAAGACCTAAATATGTACACGCTGGAGGAGATGCAGGATAAGGGAGATATGATTCAGACCTTTAAATACTTGAAGAGTATCAATGGACAGACAAACCTCTTCTAAAGACTGTAAAACTAGAGGGCATAAAATGAAGCTTCAAGGTGGTAAACTGAAAGGCAACGTCAGGAAATACTTTTTCACTGAAAGGGTGGTGGATGCTTGGAATGCCCTCCCAATGGAAGTGGTGAGGCCAAATACAGTGACAGAATTCAAAATGGCATGGGACAGACATAGTGGATCCCTTTATAGCAACAGGATAAAATAAAAATAAACATATCTTTTATATCTGAACAAATAGGGGTGACTTACACAGAGCGACGGGTACAGCCCTAAACAAAGGCATAGGGAGGGGTGAACTGCACGGCACAGCAGGTGCACCTACTCCTGCCAGTTTGCTGGGCAGACTAGATGGACCATACTGGTCTTTATCTGCTGTCATATACTATGCTACTATGTATGTTACACATTTATGCATGCTCCCAAGTGGAATATCAGTGCCCAAAAGTTAGGCGCTGTTGTTGCAGGATTCGTACTAGCATTTTGTAAAGACACATAGGCTAAAAATATGTGCCTTCTCCACCTCCAAACCCTGTTATAAAATTGTCCGCTAAGCATTAAAGCTTAATACTGACATTGTCAATTAGAAATGCTAATTATCTGTTTTGGAGAATTATATAAACAAAAATAAGCAACTAGAGTTAAAAAATGCAAAGAGAAATTGAGGGTGGACAAATATTTCCAACCCCACAAACAAAAAAGTATGCTTTACTGAACATAATCAGCAACTTGAGTTAGTCCCATAGCTCAGCGGCTTCTGCTGTCATGCAGAAGGTCAAGGTTTGATTCGTGAACACATCTACTCCCTTGTTTGAGTAGGACTGAGGATGCTATAGAGGTGTTCTTCAGTCCCAGACAGGAGAACTTCCAGGTTATTTCATTACAGTGATTCCTAATAGTTAGACTTGGAGGGCTGATATTCAAAAATGTATCTAGGTAACTTCATCAAGTCTTAAGGGTCCTTTTACTAAAGGGTGTTAGTTGTTAGCGCAAATTCTGGCAAATGCTAAAGGTGCAGTGGGACACGTATTGTCAGCACTGTCCATGGCTGGATTTCAGCACTTAACTGTCCATAGCACACTAAGGTTGCAAGTGGGTGGGTTAGGGACAGAGAGAGGTTGTGGTGACTGTCTTGCGGTCAGTATTCCCATGTTAACAACAAGACAAGCAATTAGCATGTGTGTACTTACTACATCTCCATTAGGGTAGGGTTTACCACATTAACTGCCGGGAACATGTATTCTATGCCCCTACAGTTAACACCATAGTGTTTCGTCTCATGAGCTATGGTTTTAATGTTATCGGCACGTTCAGTGAGACACCATAGTGCCCTTTAGTAAAAGGGACCCTTCATTTTTAAATTCACCTCTTGTCCCTCTGCTAACTGTATAAAGTTTGTCTGGCCAGTCCTCCACTTATGCCTGGGTAGCACTGAGGGTACTCCAGTAGAGTAGCTTTAGTTTAGCCAGCAGCACTATCCAATTCAATTTATCCCGTTATGTCAGGCCACACAAAAGGCTTTCCTAAATTAATACGTTTATCTAGTTAACTTTAGGCAAGTATATTCATTGACTCTCTGGTTAAAGATAACCAGATACCTTTGCAATTAGGTTTAGCTGATTAGTGGGCCACTGAATACTGTTCTCGGTGGTTTAAAGGTCTGCATACAGTCTTAGCATCACCTGCTTGATTCACTTTGCAATAGTCTTTGATGGCACAAACCAAGTTTGAGAAACAAATATAATTCCCAGTCGCTACACAGAGTCTCAAACTCAAACTTCATCATTGGATCCAGATCCCCTCAGATGCTGTCTCGATCGCCCTAGCTCCACCCACAGACTGCCCTGACATTAACTGGGTGCCCTTCTACTATTCAGTGGCACTGTCCGGTTAATGCCTCTAAATATCGAGATCACCAGAGTTTATGTGGCTCGCAGATAACGCAAATCGCATAAACCCTTCGGAATATTGACCCCCAAGTTTTCATAGATCACTCCATATGCTAACCAAGTGATTTGGGTGGCATACAACAATAATGTTCTCAATTCTGCTACGTATTGTCATGATTTACTATTCCTTATGTTTTACTGTATATCACTTAGAACCATGATAGGTAGATTAGAAGTATTTTAAATAAATCAATCAGATCGGCCACCAAAATGTTCGACCACTTGCTTTCTTGAAAAAGAAGCAAAAGCAGCAAGTACTATTCTCCATTACTATTACAGGTTCCAACTATCTTTCAAGAACAGCTAATATCACTGCAGGTTTCCAATACAGACTAGGGTAAGTCCAGTCTAGTTGCCACCTCCCTCTAGTAGCTTCTCACATCACCATTTCAGAATCTAACCCTACGACTATCCACTATCAGTTCTGTTCTTCTCCGTCTTTAAGATACAAATTCTTTTACCTTCTTACAGAGGTCCAAAGGTTTCCCTCCACTCTCCCTCCCTTCTTCAAGTGATTCCCAATTCACTACAAGATATTCCTCCTGTGACCATCAGGAAGGCAGTATGGAAGATTCTATTCTCTTTGACTCCCTGTCTCTCTTCCCTGAAGCCCCCAAGACTAATGGGCGTTATAGTCTTCCCAGGTTCATATAAATAACTCTGATAACCAGTTTCTTGATACATCCTAACTAAGCCCTGGCTCAGTGTGCTTACTTTCATAAGTGTGTAGATAGTAGGTTCCATAGGGAGCAGCTTTCTGCAGTCCCTGATCAAAAGAACTGTCATCACAATGCCTCATCTGAATACTAAAAGATGGAAAATTAAAAAAGGCGGCAAAATCTATGGTTAGTTGACAATGAAGGCTTATGGCGCAGTTGCTCAGAAGAGGCCATTTCTGACCAAGCTGGGATTCCATATGAGCAGGAAGAAACAGGCAGGCCAAAGTAAAATGATAATATCTAAACATGCTCAATTTAAATTGTTAGTTTTAGCTTGTGGAGGATAAATCTATAATAGTGTGCCCTGGGTAGGCACCGGCATAGGTTATTTTTTATAAAGACAAGTAGATGCTTACTTGTGAAATAGTAGTGTTAAGTGGCAGAAAACAACTCTCAAGCAAGCGTAAATGTTCACATCTACTTTACGCACATAAGTGCATTGAGTAAGGTATTTCATCATCTACGTGTATATATGTGCAAACTCCGCCCATGCTCCACCCAGACCACGCTCCCAGCTCTGTGTACCAGCAAAGTGTGGACCATCATATGAAAGCATAGACTTTTACACTGGTCGATATTGTATAGGAGGCCATTTATGTACATGTGGCAATATACACGTGAAAATTACTAAAATACTACTACTACTATTCATCATTTATATAGCGCTACAAGGCAAATGCAGTGGTGTACATACATATATATAAGATGGTCCCTGCTCATCAGAGCTTATAATCTAATCAACACTGACAATACAATAGCTGAGAATAAGGGTACAAATAAGGAAAGGAAGGAAAGCAAGGGATCAGGATCCAAAAGCAGCCTCAAAGACATGATCTTTAACATGAATTTGAAAAGAGTCAAAAATGGACCTGACATACAGATTCAGGTAGTTTATTCCAGGCATATGGAACAGTAAGGTGAAAGGATTGAGGTCTGGAGTAGGGCGAGAAAGATAAAGGCATAGAGAGGAGCAAACCAATAAAAGAGTGGAGTTCACAAGGAGGGGTGTAGGGAGAGAGGAGAGAGGAAAGGTAGTGAGGAGCAGTAGAATAAATGCATTTGTAGGTCAGAAGTTAACATAAGAACATAAGATATGCCATACTGGGTCAGACCAAGGTCCATCAAGCCCAGTATCCTGTTTCCAACAGTGGTCAATCTAGTTCATACGTACCTAGCAGTTTCCCAAAGACACAGGTTCCACACTGCTTGTATTGGGTCAGGCATTAATATCCTAGGTCCCTTTTTAATAAAGGTTTATGGACCTTTCCTCCAGGAACTTGTCCAAACCTTTTTTAAACCCAGCTACACTAACAGCCTTTACTATATCCTCAGGTAACAAATTCCAGAGTTTGATTACAGGTTGAGTGAAAAAATATTTTCTCTTATTTGTCTTAAATAGTTTACCCTGTAGCTTCATTGCATGTCCCCTAGTCTTTCTATATTCTGATGACGTAAACAATCGATCTATGTTTACCCGTTCCACTCCATTCATTAATTTATAGACCTCTATCATATCTCCCCTCAGCCGTCTCTTTTCCAGGTTGAAGAGCCCTAACCTTTTTAGCCTCTCTTCATAGGAGTAGCCTTCCATCCCCTTTACCATTTTGGTGGCTCTTCTCTGTACCTTTTCTAATAACGCTATATCCTTTTTAAGATACGGGGGTCAGAATTGCACACAATATTCAAGGTGCGGTCTCACTATGGAACGATAAAACAAAGGATATTATAATGCCGCTGTATTTTCCTTATGATACCTAGCATTCTATTTGCTCACTTGGCCACCGTTGCCCACTTGGCGGAGGGTTTTAACATGCCTAAATCTTTTTCCTGGGTGGTGGTTCCCAATGTGGAACCTTGCATCGTGTAACCATAGTTTGGTTTGTTCTTTCCTAGGTGCATAACTTTGCACTTGCCCACATTAAATTTCATCTGCCATTTGGATGCCCAGTCTTCCAGTTTATCAAGATCCTCTTGCAATTTTCCACAATCCTCTTGGGTTTTAACAACTTTAGTTTTGTGTCATTTATTTATTTATTTATTTAATACACACTTATATACCGCTACTTCCAGCGATCAGCAGTGGTTTGATTTCATCTTTGGGGGTAGTCAAATCAAGTCATCTGCAAATTTGATAACCTCACTTGTTATTCCCTTTTCCAGGTCATTTATGAATATGTCAAAAAGCAGTAGACCCAGCACAGATCCCTGGGATACTCCACTATTCACCTTTTTCCATTGGGAAAATTGGCCATTTAGCCCACCCTCTGCTTTCTATCGTTTAACCAGTTCCCGATCCACAATAGTACACTGCCTCCTGCATGTTCGGGAAGTGTTGGAGCCAGAAGAGCATACTGCGCCTAAATGGGGGTTGGATGTCCAACCCCCGCTATTCGGTGTGCAGAATCGACCCCATAGTGAAAATGGGAACAAGAGTATGATAAGATACACATAAGTAGTGGACAAGAGCATGAGGAGCATCAGGATCCAAAAGAAACTTCAAAGAGGTGGGGTTTTAGTCTGGATTTGAATAAGGCTAGAGAAGGGGCCCAACACACAGACTCGGGTAGTTTGTTCCAGTCAAATGGAGCAAGATGGAATGAACGAAGTCTGGAGTTGACAATGGCAGAGAAGGGCACAAATAAAAGGGATCTGCCAGAGGAGCATAGCTCCCGAGGAGGGGTGTAGAGTGAGATAAGTGAGGAAAGGTAGTGAGGAGCTGCAGAATGAATGCACTTGTAGGTCAGTAGGAGAAGTTTGAACTGAATGCAGAAACTGATGGGGAGCCAGTGAAGTGATGAGAAGAGGAACAATATGAGGATAGCGACACTCGTTGAAGATAAGCCATGTAGCTGAGTTTTGAACAGATTGAAGGGGAGAAAGATTAGTCAGAGGGAGACAAGTGAGGAGCAGGTTACAATAAAGGTGGGAGGTGACTAGTGAGTGGATAAGGGTCTCAGTAGTGTGAATAGAAAGGAAGGGATGAATTTTGCTGAATGGTAAAGGGGATGGAAGGATACTCCTATGAAGAAAGGCTAAAAAGGTTAGGACTCTTTAACCTGGAACCTGTGTCTTTTGGGGAAACTACTAGGTATGTATGACCTAGATTGGCCACTGGGCTTGATGGACCTTGGTCTGACCCAGTATGGCATATCTTATGTTCTTATGTTCTCCTATCCCATGACTTTTTAGTTTTGCCAAAAGTCTCTGATGAGGGACCTTGTCAAAGGTTTTCTGAAAGTCCAGATACACTATATCAACCGACTCACCTTTGTCTACCTGTTTATTCCCACCTTCAAAAAAAACATAACAGATTAGTAAGACAAGATCTTCCTTGTCTAAAGCCATGTTTATTTATTTTTATTTATTTAACAGTTTTTCTATACCGCCTTTTCATTCAATCAAGGCGGTTTACAATAAACTTCAACTTATACAGGGAACTTGCAAAATGTCAACTTATACAAAGAACTTGTAAATATCAACAGTAACATAACTTCAACAACCTGAGTAGTCTCTTGTATTATTATCTAAACTATATACATCTTAATGAGAGTAATGGGGTGTTTGTATGGTTTGTGTGTCATGTCTTAGGTCGGTTTGTGTAGTGATTAGGATGATTTGTGGTCTTCTTTGAATTGTTCCATGAATAGGGTGGTTTTGAGTAGTTTCCTGAATTCTTTTATATCTGTTGTTGATTTTAGTTTGTCTGGGAGGACATTCCAGATAGTGGGGGCAGCAAGAGAGAAGGCTCTCATGGATGTGGACTTGTTGGTTGTTGTGAATAGACTAGGTGTTGGTATATTGTATTTGGTGCTGTTTCTGTCTGGTCTTTTGCTTGTTTTGGTTCTGATGAGTTCCTGTAGTATTTCTGCTGACATGTTGTTCTTAATTTTGAAGATGATGAATGCTGATTTATATTTTGCCTGTGATGATATTGGTAGCCAGTGCAGATCATGTAGTATTGGAGTTATGTGGTCTTGTATTGGAGCGCTAGCAATGATGCGAGCAGCAGTGTTCTGTATTATTTGTAGGGGGCAGGTGGTTTGTTTGGGTAGACCCTAGAATAGTATATCACAATAACCCAGCACAGGTGTAATGATGGCCTGGCAGACTGTGCGGAACTGTTCTTTGTTGAGGAGAGGTTTTAGTCTCCGGAGCATTGCAAGTTTGAAGAATGCTGTTTTGGATATCTTGTTTATATGCGGTTGGAGGGTGAGTTGCTTGTCTAGAATCACTCCAAGGTATCTGACTTCATCTTTTATTGTTATCAGTGTAATGGATATGTTGATAGAGGTAGGATGAATGAATGTGGGGTCTCTCGTTACGATGATTGCTTCAGATTTTTTTATATTGATGTTTAAGTTGTTGTTAGTAAGCCAAGTTGTCATTTCTTGAATGCAGGTAGATATGGTGGTATAGTCTGGGGAGTCCAGTTGACTAGGGGTATATGACATGATGTCATCAGCATACATATGGCATTTGTTTCTTGTATTTATTAAATATTTTGCATATAGGCTGAATATAGATGTTGAATAGAAGAGCTGATAGTGATGAGTCTTGGGGAACTCCTTGAGTAGTTTTGAAGGGTGCCGAGGTGAGGTTTCCAGATTTTACTCTCTGCTGTCTGTCTTCTAGGTATGATTGAAACCATTTCATAGTGGCATCTTGCAGGCCAATCTCCATTAGGCGCTTCAATAAGATGTGATGGGAGACTGTATCGAAGGCTGATGAAATATCTATAAATATTAATAAGAAGCCTTGCTTTATCTTATCTATTCCTTTGATTATATTGTTGAATAGATGTATAAGGAGTGTCTCAATGCCATGTTTTGGATGGAATCCGTGTTGGTGGGGGTCTAGTGGAGCAAACTCCAAGATCATATTGATGAATTATCTCTCTACAATTTTTTCAGTTATTTTAGGCAGAAGTGGGAGGCTGGATATTGGTCGGTAGGTTGAAGGGTCGGTACTGTTGGACAAGGTGGTTTTAGGAATGGGGCGGATAGTAGATTGCTTGAGTGCTTTTGGCATATAGCCCTGAGTAAGGGAGGTGCTTACTATCTTTTGGATGAATGTGTTGAATTCTTCTTTGGTGGATTTAATCCAAGTTACCGGGCAGGGGTCCAATGGAGACATGGTGGTGTTTAGAGTAGTGATGGTTTGTTCTATTTGTTATGTTGATAGAATGCATGTTGGCTGTCTCCCATTAGGCCATGACTATCTACATGCTGAGTAATTTTGTTCTTTATAATAGTTTCTACCATTTTCCCGTTACTGACGTCAGGCTCACCGGTCTGTAGTTTCCCGGATCACCCCTGGAACCCTTTTTAAAAATTGGTGTTACATTGGTTTGAACTGGATATGAAAATGGAAGGGGAGCCAATGAAGTGACTTGAGAAGAGGGGTCATAGGAGTATAATAAAGCTGGCGGAAGATTAGCTGCGCAGCAGAGTTCTGAACAGATTGAAGGGAAGAGAGATGACGCAGAGGGAAACCAGTAAGAAGAAGGTTGCAATAGTCTAGACGGAAAGTGACTAGGGAGTGGATGAGAGTTTTAGTAGTGTGATCAGAAAGGAAGGGACAAATTTTGTTGATGTTATAGAGGAAGAAACGACAGGTTTTAAAAATCAATTGGACATGTGAGGAGAGAGGGAGGAGTCAAAGATGACCCCAAGGTTGCAGGCTGAAGAAATGGGAAGTAGAAGAGTGCTATCAACAGTGATAGAGAAAGGAGGAATGGGGGAGGAGGGTTTAGGGGGCAAAATAAGAAGTTCAGTTTTGGCCATGTTCAATTTCAAACAGCGGTGAGATATCCAGGCAGAAATTCGGGCTTGGAATGTTGGAGAAATATCAGGTGTAGAGAGATAGATCTGAGAGTCATCAGCATAAAAATGGTACTAAAAGCTATGGGAGGAGATAAGAGCGCCAAGAAATTTGGTATAAAGAGAGAAAAGGAGAGAGCCCAGAACAGGTCCTTGGGGTATACCGAGAGCGGGATAGCAGTAGAGGAGGAACCACTAGAACAAGCACTGAAAGAACAAGAGGAGAGAGAAGAAGAGAACCAGGACAGCACAGAGCCCCTAAAACCAAGTGAGGACAAAGTGTCAAGGAGAAGCTGGTGGTCAGTGTCAAAAGCAGCAGAAAGGTCTAGAAGAATGATGACTGAGTAAAGTTTCTTGGATTTAGCCAGGAACAAGTCACTGGAGACTTTTGCAAGAGCTGTCTCAGTAGAATGAAAGGGATGAAAACCAGATTGAAGTAGATGTAGTAAGACTTGAGAGGAGAGAAATTCAAGGCAATGGCAGAAAACTGCATGTTCAAGAACTTCAGAAATGAAGGGAAGAAGGGAGATGGGTCAATAATTAGAAGGACAAGTAGGGTCGAGTGAAGGTTTCTTGAGGAGAGGTTTGAATAAATCATGCTTAAAGGCTGCAGGGACAGTTGCAGTGGAGAGCGATAGGTTGAGAATATGAGAGATGGAAGGGATGATAGAGAAGAAGATGGATTTAAGGAGAAGGATGAGCATATGATCAGAGGAACAGGTAGTGAGTTTAGAAGAGGAGAGAAGATGAGAGATTTCCTTTTCAGAGATAATAGAAAAGGATGAAAGAGTAGTAGAGATTGAGGGGAAGAGTTGGTATTGAAGAGGGGATGAAGATGATGTAGTTGGGATTTGGAATGTAATCTTGTGGATTGTATCATAGAAATAGTCGGCTAGGGTTTGGGCAGAAAGAGAAGGACCTGGAAAAGGGAATAACTAGTGAGGTTATCAAATTTGCAGATGACACAAAACTGTTTAAAGTTGTTAAAACCCAAGAGGATTGTGGAAAACTGCAGGAGGATCTGGATAAATTGGAAGACTGGGCATCCAAATGGCAGATGAAATTTAATGTGGACAAGTGCAAAGTTATGCACCTAGGAAAGAACAACCCACACTATAGTTACACGATGCAAGGCTCCACATTAGAAACCACCACCCAGGAAAAAGATTTAGGAGTCATCGTGGATAACATGTTAAAACCCTCCGCCCAGTGTGCAGCGGCGGCCAAGAAAGCAAATAGAATGCTAGGTATCATAAGGAAAGGGATGGAGAATAAAACAAAGGATGTTATAATGCCTCTGTATCGCTCCATGGTACGACCGCACCTTGAATATTGTGTGCAATTCTGGTCACTGTATTAGAAAAAGTACAGAGAAGAGCCACCAAATTGGTGAAGGGGATGGAAGGCTACTCCTATGAAGAGAGGCTAAAAAGGTTAGGGCTCTTTAGCCTGGAGAAGAGACGGCTGAGGGGAGATATGATAGAGGTCTATAAATTAATGAACGGAGTGGAACGAATAAACGTGGATCAATTGTTTACGCTATCAGAGTATAGAAAGACTAGGGGACATGTAATGAAGCTACAGGGTAAACTATTTAAGACAAATAAGAGAAAATATTTTTTCACTCAACGTGTAATCAAACTCTGGAATCTGCTACCGGAGGATGTAGTAAGGGCTGTTAGTATAGCTGGGTTTAAAAAAGGTTTGGACAAGTTCCTGGAGGAAAGGTCCATAAACCACTATTAAAAAGGGACCCAGGATATCAATGCTTGACCCAGTACAAGCATTGTGGAACCTGTGTCTTTTGGGGATATTGCTAGGTACGTATGACCTAGATTGGCCACTGTTGGAAACAGGATACTGGGCTTGATGGACCTCGGTCTGACCCAGTATGGCATGTCTTATGAGGGATCGGAAGCAGGGGCGCCTTGAGGAAAGAGTTGAGAAGAGAGACGGCGGGGTCAATATTAGAGAGGTAGGCAGATGGACATGGTAGTTTTGCTTGCCAAGTGGTATGGCTGACTGGAAGGAGATGAGCATGAATCTGAAGTTGTCAGAAAAGACCACAATTTTTAGGTATTTTCCCCAGTTTTAGTGCTGTGTCGCCAACTCCCACCTGTTTACTAACCTCCTGTCCCCAATTCCAGTGATAGGGACTGAGAGTGTAGAAATTTATTTTTTCAATTTAGTTAGTAAATATGTCATTTTTAGGAATTTACATCTTTTAGGGGGATTTTCAGCGGTGGTGCCCAGCACAGTTAAAGCGGCTAGCCATCGCAGCTTTAGCTTTGCTCTGGATATTCAATACCAGGGCCATATCTTGCAATCTGGTCAGCAACAATATTCAGCTGCTGGCCAGACTTCAAAACCTCTTGAGGTAGCATTATCTACAGCCACGCTACCAGCATTTTTGACAGCCAGCACATGACAATTGACCTTGCGTTGACTGTCAGTAGCCGCCATGGCTCCTCTTCACCCTGATACAGCCTCTTGCTGAATTTACCTCTGTCCTAACTTTAGCCGGTTAGGGTACCGGACAGCAGCTTAATATTGTCCTGTCCAATTATCGTTCAGTGTGGCCCCTGCTCCACCCACTGTCCCAGTGCTAGACAGTTAGCATCAGGGTGTGCAGAAGTGGCTCCCGGGGATATTCAGCGGCAGTAACCGCTGCTGAATATCAGTGACCACAATTAACATGGCTAGCAGGTTTGCTCACTGCATTAATCACAATGAATATCCCCCTCTTCATCTTTATATTTTACACAATAAAGAGGAAATACATTACTGTTTCTATTTCTTTGTCAAGTTGCCTGCTTGAAAGAGATATTGTTGCTGCCATGGGATGGATGGGGGCGGGGGGGGGGGGAGGGCAGGGTAATAACTCCTCTTCCCTCCTCCACACCTTGTTGCTCAAGCCTTGAACTAAGATGTCCCTTCCTTCCCTGCTTCAGATAACAAGTGTCCCAGATTTGCTTGAAAAACATTCTGGCAACTTTAGTAACCTTAGTATATAAAGTAGACGACCCCTTTTAAAATTACCTCCTTAAAGCTTTGCGTCTACATATGTAATAGATAAGATGCAAAGGTAACCAACCAATCAGGGCTTTGAGGTCCCAGAGACAGTGACTACACCTAAAGCTCTCAGATTGTCCAGAACTCATCTTTGTGCCTTTTCCTGTAGTATTTCATTATTATGGAATAAATAAATTACCAGCCCATATTTAGTAGATGATATCCCTATTTTGAAAGTCATTTTAAAATCTTCAACACTAGAAGCCCCAAAGTGTGTCAATTGACGCAAATGCATCTTCGAAGTTGTATACCAGCACCACTGCTAGAATCATGTCAGTCAAGATGTTCAAATATGTGCATCGAAAATTAATGACAGATGCACCACCTAGCGGGAAAATGAATTTATACCTAGAAGCCCCAAAGTACGTCAATTGACGCACTCAATCGTCTTGGATGCGTCAATTGACGTACTTTGGAGCTTCTAGGTATAAATTCATGTTCCCAATAGGAGGCGCATCTCAATCACTGTTTACAGTTTTACTCCGACATTACAAACAATAAACACACGATGACGTCATGTAATGACGTCACATACTGCACGTATTTTACAAATAAGTAACTTCACATTAATTCACATTTGCATTTCATGCTAAATGCAGTCGTCGTGATAATGCACCAATTGACGCACTTTGGGGTTTCTAGGTAAAATTACTTTTGGGGCTTCTAGTGTTAACCACTGAGGATTTGAATTAAGGGACTGTGGCATAGGGGTATGTTTACTAAAGGGGGGTAAGGGAGCAAAGGCGACATTAACGGGTGTTATCAGTGACCGTGAGCAGTTAATGCCACAGGAAATGCTGATAATACTGGATTAATGTGCAGAAGCCAGACCCTTAGCGTTTAGTGAAAGGAGGTGGAGAGTGGGCATTTACGGAGAGAAGAGTGGGCGGGAATAGCGTGTGCTCCTTTAGCAGTAGCAGACTAGCTAAGCTACTGAAGAGGGCTTTAAACTAGATTCATTGGGGATGGGTGAAGAAAGCCCCCAGGTAAGGGAAATGGGTAAAAGGCGTAACATATGGAAAGCAGTATATATAAATACCCAAAGCATGGGAAATAAGATCGCAGATGTTGAAGCTTTAATGGGAGAGGCTGACTTGGATTTAGTGGCAGTTACAGAAGCATGATTCACAGAAAACCATGACTGGGACGTAACTATACCCGGCTATAGTTTATTCAGAAAGGACAGGGTAGTAAGAAGGGGAGGAGGAGTGGCACTATATGTAAAAAATAATATTAAAGCTTTGGAATTACAGAGCTTAAAAGGAAGAGAGGAGGCACTGTGTGTTAAACTAGAAAGAGGGAAAGAGAAATCAATTTGCATTGGCGTGATATACAGACCTTCCTCACAAGAGGAAGAGGCGAACGGAGAGTTAATTGAAGACATATGCAGCATTGCTAGGAATGGGGAAGTGCTACTGAGAAGGGATTTCAATATGCCAGATGTTGATTGGCACATTCCTGCTGCAGTATCATCTAGAAGTAAGGAGATCCTGGTCTCTCTACAGGGAGAACTATTCAGGCAACTGGTAACAGAACCCACACAATAAAGGGACTTACTGGATATGCTTACCAATGTTGAAAGTGTTTCTGATGTTATAGTGGGAGGTCATTTTACATCCAATGATCACCAGATGGTGTGGTTCACTATTAGGACTAGGGCTGATAGAATCCATTCAAAAGCGAGGGTCTTAGACTTTAGGAAAACTAACTTTGCCAAGATGGGCAAATATCTCAGGGGAGTCGTTAGTGGGAAGGGAACAGCTGGGGGATGTAGAAACAGTGGGCAAAACTGAAAGGGGATATTTTAAGGGCAACCAACCTTTTTGTTAAAATGGTAAATAAAGGTAAAAGGAAAAGGAGACCACACATGGTCCCAGTTTCGACCTATTACCCCCTCAGAGCTTGCTTCAGCGTTCTCTTCTTCCCACAAAACTACCTGTCTTCTAGATCCACTACCCTCTTCCTGGCTCACTGACTCCTCACTCACTCTTTCTCCTTTTGCCCTCACCATTCTCAATTCCAGTCTGTCTTCTGGTTGTTTCCCTTCCACCTGGAAACACGCCATTGTTCGCCCCATTCTAAAGAAGCCCTCCCTCGACCCCACCGTATCTTCCAACTGGCGCCCCGTCTCCAACCTCCCCTATCTCTGAAAGGTTCTCGAAAAAATTGTCCTTCACCAACTCAATGCTCACCTCGACTCCACCATCTCCCTACACCCCCGACAGTCAGGGTTTAGGCCCGGTCACAGCACAGAAACTATTCTTGTAGCACTCCTCAACGAAATACACCGCGCACATGAAAAGGGTGATTTTTCGCTAGCTGTTTCTTTGGATCTTTCTGCGGCATTTGATGTTATCGACCATCACACTCTTCTCACTCGCCTTTCCGATCTCGGTATCCAGGGCACTGTCCATCAATGGTTCCGCTCTTATCTTTCTTCCCGTTCCTTTGCAGTTCACACTGGTTCTTTGTCCTCTACATCTTTTCCCCTTCCTTGCGGCGTCCCACAAGGTTCTATCCTTGCCCCTCTTCTCTTTAACATCTTTCTTGCCCCTCTTGCTCTTCTTATACAACAGCATGGTCTTTCCGCTTACTTTTTCGCAGATGACATCCTCTTGATCCACCACACCCCTTCACTGGCTCCAGACCTCACCCTTCTCAATACCTGTCTAACTGCCATCTCCGATTGGTTCCTCAGTAACCTCCTAGTGGTCAATCCTTCTAAATCTGCAGCTATATGGTTTACCTTTAGGGCTCTTCCTCCCGCTCTGTCACCACACATGTCTGATTCTCCTATTCCCCTAGTCTCCCATCTACGTTATCTCGGTGTTACTCTCGATTCCTCCCTCTCCTTCCATCAACACATTTCTGGTGTGGTACGTAGCTCTCTCTTTCATCTTCGCAGGATTAGGGCTGTCCGGCCACTGCTTTCTGTTCAATCCCTCACCACCTTGGTGGTTTCCTTAGTAATTACCCGTCTTGACTATTGTAACTCCCTCCTTGCCGGCCTCCCCCACTATCAACTTCATAGATTACAGCTTATCCAAAACACCGCTGCCCGTCTTCTCACCTTCTCTTCACGCCGGGATCACATCACCCCTTGTCTCCTTTCTCTTCACTGGCTTCCTATCAAAGTCCGCTACCAATACAAAATCCTTATTCTTACACATAGGGCTCTCCACACAAGCACGCCCCAGTACCTTTCTGATCTTATTTACCTCCAACCCGTACCTCGTCTTCTTCGCTCCTCCCACGGCAATCGCCTTTTCTTACCTTCCCCTACAAATGCACACCTTGAGTCAACCCGCCGCGCCGCCTGCTTCTTTGCAAGTCCCGCTCTCTGGAACTCTCTCCCACATTCCCTCTGCATTGAATTGTCCTTTCCCCGGTTCAAGACCCTCCTCAAGACCCATCTTTTCCACCAAGCCTTCAATCTCCCTGACCCTACCTAGAAATTTACGTATCATTAAGTTGTCTCCATATCACCAGTCATGCTTCCCCTACCTCCCACTGAGTTACACAACCCTGACTTCCCTACTCCCCGCAACCCTCCGGACCCCTGGACACTTCCTACTTTAGCTACCCAACCTTTATCTACCCTTACCTCCTCCCCTTCCATCCCGCCCACCCTCCCCATTTCTCTTCTTTGTCTCGTATTGCCATCTGTCCTGTTCTATCTTACCACCTCTGTCTCTCGTCACTTTCCTATCAATTTTTGGCGTTCCTTTCCCCCTTTATTTTCTAGCAGTCCATTGCATTGTACACCGCCTTAACGCTTTGGTACAGGGCGGTTTATCAAATAATTTAAATAAAGATAAAGATAAACCATGGTTTTTGAAAGAAGTAGTTGAAAAGGTGAAGAAAAAGAGACAGGCCTTCATGAAATACCAGAGATGACAGAGAGAGGAAGAAAGCCATCTATATATGAAAAAACTTAGAGAAGCTAGCAAAGTAGTCAGGAAAGCAAAGATTCAAAAAGAGGAGGAAATAGCCCATGCAATAAAATAGGAGGGGGAGGGGGGTATAAGACATTTTTCAGATATGTTAGTGAGAAGAGGAAGGGCAAAAGTGGTATTGTCAGACTCAAGGGTGAAGGGGAGGAATATGAAGAAGCTGATGAGGATAAAGCAGAATTGCTTAACAAAAATTTCTGTTCTGTGTTCACAGGTAAAGAACCAGGAACACGATCTCAGAAAACACCCACAAGAAGGAAAAGAAGCAAGGGGCATCTTGAACAATTTTCAGAAGACTGTGTTTGTGATAAACTAGCTAAACTTAAAGTAGGCAAAGTGATGGAACCGGATTGGATACAGCCTAGAATACTGAGGGAACCTGGGGACATTCTAGCAGCTCTACTGACTGACCTTTTCAATGCCTCGGTTGGAGTTGGGAGTTGTGCCAAAGGACTGGAGAGAGGCACATGTGGTCCCTTTGCACAAAAACAGAAGTAAGGATGTGGTTGAAAACTACAAGCCGGTTAGTTTAACTGTGGTGGTGAGTAAATTATTGGAAATGCTGCTGAAAGAGAAAATAGTTAGGTTTCTGGGGTCCAGCGGATTACAGGATCCGAGTTAGCATGGACTCAACAGAGGCAGGACTTGTCAGACAATTCCAATTGATCTCTTTGACTGGGTGACCTGGGAGTTGGACCAAGAGGAGAGCCCTAGATGTGGTGTATTTAGATTTCAGTAAAGCCTTTGACACCATTCCTCACAGGTGACTTACAAACAAAATAAGCATCCTAGGGATGGACTCTAAAGTTACTGCTTGGGTTAGAAATTGGTTGAGTGGGAGGCGACAAAGGGTACAGGTAAATGGAGCTTACTCTGAGGAGAAGGAAGTTACCAGTGGTGTGCTCCAGGGATCTGTCCTTGGTCCGATTCTTTTTAATATCTTTGTTATATAGCAGAAGGGCTGTCGGGTAAGGTTTGCCTCTTTGCAGATGATACCAAAATCTGCAATAGAACAGACACCAAGCTAAGCTTGAAGAATGGTCTAGAATTTGGCAGCTGAAATTTAATGTTAAAAAATGTAAGGTCATGCATTTGGGCTGCAGCATTGCAAGAGAGCAATATAGTATAGGGGTGAAGTACTTTTGTCCACTAAAGAAGAGTGGGACCTAGGCGTGATTGTGTCTGATGATCTTAAAGTAGCTAAACAGGTAGAAAAGATGACAGCAAAAGCTAGAAGGATGCTTCGGTGCATAGGGAGAGGAATGGCCAGCAAAAGAAAGGTGGTAATGCCTTTATATAAGACTTTGGTGCAACCTTATTTGGAGTATTGTGTGCAATTCTGGAGACCGCACCTTCAAAAGGATATAAACAGCATGGAGTCGGTACAGAGAGTGGCTACTAAATTGGTTAGTGGTCTTCATTATAAAGCATATGAGGACAGACTTAAGAATCTTAATATGTATACCTTAGAGGAAAGACGAGATAGAGGTGATATGATTGAGATGTTTAAATACCTCCGTCGCATAAATGCACAGGGGGAGAACCTCTTTCGATTGAAATCAAGCTCTGCTACAAGGGGACATGGGATGAGGGTGAAAGGGGATAGATTCAGGAGTGATATACGGAAATATTTCTTTACGGAAAAAGTGGTGGATCCATGGTATAGTCTCCCAGTGGAGGTGGTAGAGATGAGGACAGTAACTGAATTCAAAGAAGCAATACTCCAAATTCAGGCAGTATGTGGACATGCATTTAAACTAGGAAAAGGGGGTGACGGATGTGGAAGGTCAACATCTGCATGCCACCCCCAACAAAAGCAGAACAACATCAGAAACAGCCACACTTTTAAACCACACATCAAAAACATGTGGGAGGAAGTGGGCAGAACAAAATCAATGCAAAATACACACAAGCCAGGAAAGTGCTGGAAAGCAATGAGCACAAATGCTCGAAGCTTAGCCAACAAAATTCCAGACCTGGAAGCCCTAACGGCAGAAACAGACTTGGACATTGTGGCCATTACAGAAACATGGTTTAATGAATCACATGATTGGGATATAGCCATAGCTGGCTATAATCTATTCAGGAGGGACCGAGAAAATGGAAAAGGAGGAGGAGTAGCCTTGTATGTCAAAAGCAATATTAAAGCTACTGAAATGCAGGGGACATGGGGAAAAGAAGAAGCGCTCTGGATTGCGTTGGAGAGAGGAGATGGCACTGTCATCCATATTGCTGTAGTCTATAGACCTCCGACTCAAATTGAAGAGAGAGACAATGAATTGATTAGAGATATTGCCAAGATAGCATCAAAGGGGGAAGCAATCATATTGGGTGACTTTAATCTACCTGATGTGGATTGGATTACTCCTTCTGCACATCTGGAAAGAAGCAAAAGAATTGTGGATGCTCTCCAAGATGCATTATTTAGACAAATGGTGATGGAACCAACCAGGGAAAGCTCAACGCTGGATGTAGTGCTCACCAACGGTGATAGTGTGTCAAATGTCTGCGTGAGTGCCCCTGTGAGCAACAGCGACCATCACACAGTGTGGTTTGAAATAAAAGCCATGGCACAGGCCAATCATAGCAAGCTCAGAGTCCTAAACTTCAAATACACTAACTTCAATCAAATGGCAGAGTATGTAAAGGAGGAGATGACGGGGTGGGAAGAGATAAAGGAAGTGGAATTGCAATGGGCTAAACTAAAGGAGGCATTGAAAGGAGCAACAGATAAATATGTAAGAAAAGTAAATAAAAGCAAGAGGAGAAGGAAACCTATTTGGTTTTCCAAAGAGGCGGCTGCTCATATAAAGGCAAAAAACACAACTTTTGCAAAATTCAAAAGCTTGCAGACCGAAGAACACAGAAATGAATACAGGATCAAACTCAAAGAGACAAAACGAGAAATAAGGATAGCAAAATCAAAGGCAGAGGAAAAGATGGCTAAAGATGTTAAGGGTGGCAACAAAAATTTCTTCAGGTATATTCGGGAAAGGAAAAAGATCAGAGTTGGAATTGCAGGACTCAGAAGTGCTGGGAAAGGACTCGTGGAAAGTGACACTGAAAAAGCAAAATTGCTAAACAATTACTTCTGCTCTGTGTTTACTAAAGAAGATCCTGGGGATGGACCAGCTGTGACTCCCAAATATAAAAATGGGAATGAAGTAGATACCACACCATTCACAGCAGAAGAGGTGTTAGAACAACTTGCTAAACTGAAAGTGGACAAAGCCATGGGACCGGATGGGATACATCCCAGGATACTGAAAGAGCTCAGAGAGGTTCTTGCAGGACCGTTAAAGGATGTCTTCAACAGATCCTTGGAAACAGGAGAGGTTCCTCAGGACTGGAGAATGGCTGATGTCGTACCTCTACACAAAAGTGGTGACAGGGAAGAAGTGTCAAACTACAGACCCGTGAGCCTTACCTCGGTGGCAGGAAAAGTAATGGAGGCGCTCCTGAAAGAGCGAATAGTGAACTTTCTGAAAACCAACAGCTTGCAAGACCCGAGGCAACATGGTTTTACCGAAGGACGATCTTGCCAGACAAATCTGATCGAGTTCTTTGACTGCGTGACGAGGGAACTAGATCAGGGGCATGCAATGGATGTCATCTACCTGGATTTCAGCAAAGCCTTTGATACTGTTCCTCATAGGAGGCTTATCAACAAACTCAGTAGCTTGGGGATGGGTCCCAAGATGGTAAACTGGATTAGAAATTGGCTGACTGACAGACGACAGAAGGTGATTGTACATGGAGCTCACTCAGATGAGAGGAAGGTGATTAGCGGGGTGCCCCAGGGTTCGGTCCTGGGCCCGGCACTGTTCAATGTATTTGTGAGTGATATTGCTGAAGGACTGAATGGAAAAGTCTGTCTTTTTGCAGACGACACAAAAATTTGCAACAGAGTGGACTCCCCTGAGGGAGTGGTTAACATGAAGAAAGATCTACAAAAGCTGGAAGACTGGTCTAAAGCTTGGCAACTACGATTTAATGCAAAAAAGTGCAGTGTCATGCACTTGGGTAGCAGAAATCCAAGAGAAATGTACAAGATAGGGGGAGAAAGGTTGGTATGCACAGTTCAGGAAAAAGACCTTGGTGTGATTATCTCTGCTGATCTCAAGGTGGCAAAACAGTGCGACAAGGCGGTGGCAAAAGCCAGGAGGATGTTGGGCTGCATACAAAGAGGGATTACCAGCAGAAAAGAAGAGGTACTTATGCCACTGTATAGGTCACTGGTGAGGCCTCACTTGGAATACTGCGTTCAGTTTTGGAGACCATATCTTGCAAAGGATGTAAAAAGACTGGATACTGTTCAGAGGAAGGCGACCAAAATGATTTGGAGCCTGCGTCAGAAGCCTTATGAGAAGAGACTTGAAGACCTAAATATGTATACCTTGGAGGAAAGGAGGCACAGGGGAGATATGATTCAGACCTTTAAATACTTAAAGAGAAATGATGAACAAACAAACCTCTTCCAAAGACGGGGAACCTGTAAAACTAGAGGGCATAACATGAAACTGCAAGGGGGTAAATTGAAAGGCAATGTCAGGAAATATTTTTTCACTGAAAGGGTGGTGGATGCTTGGAATGCCCTCCCGATGGAAGTGGTAGGGGCGAACACGGTGACGGAATTCAAAAAGGCATGGGACAAACACAGAGGATCCCTTTACAGAAATAGGAAAAAAAACAAAATAAACGGTACCATCTAACTTCCGAACCATATAACGTCTCAACAAATAGGGGTGTCCTATATGGAGTGGTGGGTTTACCCCTGAACAAGGATATGGAGAGGGGTGGCCTGCGCGGAGCGACAGGTGCACCTACTCTTGCCATCTCGCTGGGCAGACTGGATGGACCATGCTGGTCTTTATCTGCCGTCAACTACTATGTTACTATGTTACTATGATACAAACACAGAGGATCTCTAAAGGAAAAAAGGGGACTGTTGTAGTTGTTGATATGGAAGGACAGACTAGATAGAAACATGAGGGCAGAAAAATACTACATGGCCTATGTACGTTAGAGCTCCCTGCTCTGTGAACGCTAATGCTCTCTGACAGTGTGCGGTAAGGACTATTTCTGAGGGGAGAGAGACTATTTTAATGTATGCAATGTGCTATACTTACAGAGTTCCCAATTTAGTAGATAGTAGTGCTTCATTGGCAGCAACAGCATGGTGCCCTATTAAGAAAAGGCACCATGTTGTTTGTGCCAAATTGGCAAAGGAAGTGTCAAATGAGTGATGCAGTGGGGCTGGTTGGTCCCCTAGGCTGCCAATGCTGAAGCCCGGGGCGTACATCTGTGATGGCACAATCAAAAGGAAGTCGCATTGTGTGGTTTATGGTTTATTATTACTTGATATACTGCGCCTTCTATTAGCTGGGCAGTGTCCAATTCAAAATAAACACAATACCAACCGACCGACTAGGAAAGGAATGCCAATTTTCAGATAGGACAGAAACACTCATAAAAGGAGAGAAGACAGACAAGCAGGATGGTAATGGAGGGAAGTCAAATGTACGGCAGAATAGGTGGGTTTTGAGCATGGTCTTAAAGTTCCAAACGCAGGTCAGTGGGTTGTGAGTTCCAAAGTGCAGGACCAAAGTAACAGAGGGCAGAGGGTGGACTCCAGATGGCAAGTGAGGGTGATGGCAAATGAAGGCAGTTTTCATGTAGTGAACAGAGGGACAGGGGGGAGTGGGGCATGCAAATGGAGAGTGTCAGATAAGTATGTGGGGATACCAGAATATATTGCCTTATGAATTAATGTCAAGAGTTTATACTACACACAGTATTTGATGGGAAGCCAATGAAGTTGAATCAGGAGACATGATCGAAACATGAGGAGTGCAGAAGAATCTGAGCGGCAGTGTTATGAAGAAGTTGTAAACGAGTGAGAAGTACTGTGGAAGACCAAGGAAAGAAACATTACAATAATCAAGTCTGGCAATCAACAAGGTCAGAAGAAGGGTAGTAATAGAGATGGTAAAGAGAAACGGGCATAGAGCTCAAACATGGAGTGGTGAGCCTGAAACGTGAGAGAGGAGTCAAGGATCACCGCGAGGTAATGAAGGGTGGATACCAGAAGAATCGGACCAGAGGGTAAAATGGGAATTAGTGATGGAGGGGCAGTTGAGAGGGAAAACCAGATAGTGGCTGTTTTTGTGGGATTCAAGTGAAGGAAGTTTTGGGAGAACCAGGTGGAAATGCTGGAGAGACAGAAATGTGAGGGTGGAGGTCACAGTAACTGTGGCCTGCTGCAGGTGAAATCTTTGTCCCAGCACTGTGTACCAGGTGCAACACTGTAGTTGCCACTGTCAGTGAGATAATATCTCCTAAAGAATAACTATTAAATCACCGCACCTATCTACCTAAACATACGGTGAATATTTTTGTCGGAGTGTATGCCATGAAGGAAACCTCCTTCCTGTAGCATTATACTCATTTAAATCTTTTTAAAGGGAATAAACTCTTACCACAAACTAAAGGAGAACATTCAGTCCCCTAGGAAAAATAATTTTAAATCACTGCGATCTAGTTAATAAAAAGAATTGAGTGCTTAGCTCTCCAATGACGTTAGAACAAACCGTTAAAAAAACGGATATGTTCCAGATCACTCAGAAACTGCAGCAGAATCAAACTTTTCCCTCTTTTCCGGTAACATTCGCTAGGCAGAGGACCTGTACACACACCATCTTCTTCCATCATAAAACAAGAATTGTTGGATCATTCAAGAATATAGCATGATCACATTCATCCACTCTTTAAGAAGATCCTGATACACGCTTGTTCTCCATTCTCGATATTCAAAAGACACAATATATACTACCATATTCATGCAGACGACGTCATGTTGTTCTCCCCAATTAACATACCTGACCCTAATTATGACAAACTAGCAGCCTGCCTCTCTGAAGCGGAACTATGGCTCCGCTCAAAGAATATGTACATAAATTTCAGAAAGACTGAAGCACTATTTACTTCACGAAACCCCAACTTCACCCCTCCTTCAGACATCAAGCTCCAGAATTTCACCCTCCCAGTGAAACATGAAATAAAATACTTAGGAGTCACCTTTGATAGGACACTTAGTTTCACTTCTCACATTAAGAAAACAGCCAGAACAATCTTCTTCAAGCTTAGGACTATCCAACAACTAAGACCACTTTTAGACAAGGATGATTTCAGAACAATCACCCAAGCTCTAATAACTCCACACCTGGATTATTGCAATGGGATACTCCAAGGCATAACAAAGAAGAACCAAAACATTCTCCAAATGGCTCAGAATGTTACCGTCCAAATAATTTCCAAGGCCAGACTATTTGATCACATCTCTCCCATTTTATACACCCTTCATTGGCTTCCTGTTGCCCGCAGGATCCAATATAAAATCACAATGACTACCTTTAAGCTAATTAACAAGATTGCCCCTTCATATCTATCTACATTGATACATAGCCCCCCTGAAAATAGAATGAGAAAAAGAAGGAACCTCAATACCATTCTAGTACCGGATTCTAAGAAAGACTAAACAAATAAGCAACAGCGCTTTTTCCTATGTAGCACCTATGCAATGGAATAATATTCCAGTTCAGTTAAGGGAGATAAAAAAACCTCCAAACATTCTGAAAGGAACTAAAAACATTTATGCACTCAGCATTATTATAACTTAGACCATTGCTCAGATCTAGCCCCCCCCCCCCCCTAGCATGAACTGTCAAGCCTACTCATATACCCTTCCATACAATTACAGTCTCATCCACGCTGAATCACTGACAAGCATTTTCTCCTTCTTACAAAAGTATGTCTAAGCCTGAACCCTAAAGTTATGATGCAAGTTGTAAATAGTTGTAAAACGTTTATGATTATACTTGTTTTTTGTAAATAGTTGCAATGTTGCATTATGTTCTATGTAAACCGCCCCTGATCTTGGGAAGGGGCGGTATATAAAAGTTGTCAAATAAATAAATAGATAGATAGATAGATGGAGACCACGTGATGTGGTGAGCTTGAGTAGCTGTGTGCAGCTCGAGCTCCGGACCCCTCACCCTTAAACCGTGGCTTGGAACCGGTTCGGAATACCCATTCCTGCCCCATAGTGGGCCGATAGCCTAGCACAACAAGGCTTCTCTTTTGTATACCGGAATGGCATCCGCGGTAAAGGCAGGGAGAAGGGAAAAGGAGCGCGGTGCCGGGCCATCCAAAATGGCGAGCTCCCCCTTGAAGCAGGGCGGATTAGCTGACTCCCCCACTATGTCCGCGGAAGTTTCGGCAGCGGTCAGGGACGCACTAGCGGGTCAGTTTGATGCCTTACATCTGAAAATGGATACTATTCAGACCACCCTAGAGGCATTGGGGACCCGTGTACAACTCACCGAGGAGCGTATCTCCCGGGCGGAGGATGAGCTGGAGACACTCCGGAAGGAGCTCCGGGCTGCCCAAAAACTGTCGCAGGACCACGCGGCTAAATTGGATGACCTGGAGAACAGGTCCAGGCGGAACAACCTGCGCTTCCTGGGAGTAGCTGACACCGTGCAGGACAAAGACCTTCGGCAATTTGTGGAGGCCTTGGCTACTTCTCTCTGCGAGACCACCGGAGGTAACAGCCCAGTTATTGTGGAGCGCGCCCACCGGATAGGGCCTAAACAATCTGCGACAGACCGCCGGCCACGTGTTGTCCTGGCGCGGTTCCTCTCCTACCCCCAAAATGAAGAGCTGCTTCGGGCCGCGCGGCAGAAAGGATACGTGGAGAAGGATACCATGCGCATCCGCGTCGCCCAGGATTATTCTACTGCCTTGAGCCAGCGTCGAAAGAGCTATGCCTCGGTCTGCCAGAAATTGATTGCGAGTGATGTCCGCTTCAGTGTGCAGTACCCTGCCCGCTTGGTGATCTGGCACCAGGGGACTCGCCGGATCTTCGAAACCGCGGGTGAGGCGAGTATATACGTGGAGCAACTTAACAGGCCAGAGACAGAGTGACCGGCTGAGTGCGGAGCCTGTGTGTGACTGGGCTCGGTTTTGCTGCTCCTGACCCCTGGGAACGGATTCTAGAGAAGGCCTCACTTTTGTTGGAGACTGGGGTATGTGTCCTGAACTTTAGGCCCATCCGTAAAGCCATGCGACTGCGGGAAGGTGCCTTGGACCCAGACGGGACATTGAATGCTTGAGTGGGGTGATGCTGGCTTTTCCTGTGGGTGGGGCGCACTCCATGTTGTCCCCCTTCTCCTCCCTGAGGCCTAGACTCTTGGTTGCAGGTGGAAGGGGCCTGGTGGGAGTGGTTTCTACGGAGGGCCCTGGAGTTTGCCGGGTCTGAGAGCCGCTTGCCCCCCCTCATGTTTGGTGGGCTTACGCCTTGCGGAGTGCCCCCCACCCGGTTTGGGTTTGGGTTAGTACTTGTGTTGGTGCTGCTCTGGTTTTGGGGGGTTCTCCGGGGTAGAGTAGGGGGGACTATGGAAGGCCTTGTTCCCTTAGTGCTCTTCCCCCCCCCCCTCCCTTTTTGTTGTTTGTCTCTGCCAGCTAAGGGTGCGGAGGGTGGCTGGGTGGGGCTGGGGGGTAGGGGTTGGGGGAAGACGTGCTGTATGTGGCACTTGGGTGTAGCATCCCGGGAGGGGGTGGGGGATTGGAGGGGGAGATGCGGGGGATTAGGGTTAGCATTTGTTGAGTTGGGGTATTTCATTTGGGTATGTACATAAGGGGGGGGGTCCTGCTCACATCCTTAGTGTCTCCCATGGGTAGGAGGTGGAGTGTATGTAAGGGGGGGGGGGGTTGGTTGGGGGTGGGGGAGGGGGGGAGGGGTTGGTTGGGGGTGGGGGAGGGGGGGAGGGGGTGGAGAGTGGGGGAGGGTAAGGGACGTAAGGGGGGGGACGGGGGCTGGGAGGGTGGGAAGGGATAGGAGGGAGGGGGTGGGGATACTCTGCACTCTTTTGAGACTCTGTGGAAGGTATTGTATTCTACTTATGCTTGGAGAAGAGCCTCCGGCTGGGGGTGTCTTTTCCGTTCATCTGCAGCTGCTCATCTGGTGGTTCCTAGTCACTATTCCATCTTTAGACTGGGTGGCAGAGCGTGGGGGGCGCCAGGCTGGGGGTGCCCCTCCGTGCTGTTTCGCTTTTTACCTTTGGTGGAGCCTTGACACTGCCCCTTTGCTCTGAGAGTTATTACCTGGAATGTCTGCGGTCTGGGTAGCCCTATTAAAAGATATAAGGTGCTCCAGGCCCTAGCCAGAAATGGCTGTGACGTTGCCCTGTTACAAGAAACCCACCAGACGGCGGAAGAGCATCGTAAACTCTGTAGGGCCTGGGTGGGGCAGGTCTGGGGATCCCCGGCCGTGGGGAATAAGGGGGGGGGGGGGTTGCCCTCTTGGTTCATAAGAAAATTCGCTTCGTAGCGGAGACTGTTCTAGAGGATGCTGCGGGTCGGTAATTATTGGTCCATGGGCAACTGGAAGGGAAACTGGTGACATTCGGGACCTTTTATGGACCTAATGTCTCCGATCAAGGTTTTTATAATACCTCGGCCTCCAGGGTGGAGCGGCTCCCTGAGTGCCCCTTGATCCTGGGGGGAGATTTCAACGGGGTTTTGGATGTTGAATTGGATACTTCCCGAGGGGGGGGACCGCCGGGGCGGGCGTCGTCCTCTCGGTTGTTACAGCGTTTTTGTAAACGGTTAGATGTAGTTGATCCGTGGCGCCTGCTGCATTCTACTGAGAAAGATTTTACACACCAATCCAGGGTGCACGGTACCAGCGCCCGTATAGACTATCTGTTCGTATCTCGGGAACTGTTTGCTCGCACCGAGGGAGCTCAGATCGGGCCTCTGGAGGTATCCGATCACGCCTTGGTGTGGATAGATTTGAGCTGGGGGGTTGACCCCGCCAAGACGCGTCTATGGCGGTTCCCCTTGGGGCTCTACCATGACATGCAATTTTGGCAGTTTTTGCGGCGAAGATGGACTGAGTTTGCTAACGACCATCTGGTTCATGAGGACGACCCGGAATTGATCTGGGAAACGGGAAAAGTGGTCCTCCGGGGGGATATCATAGGTTATGCTGCACGGAAGCGCCGGATTCTCGCGGACCGTATTCTTGCATTGGAACATCAGGTCACCAAACTTCGGAGGCGGTGTGCCCAGCGTCCGTCAGTTGAGAATAAGAAGCTCCTCTGGGAGGCCCAGGTGGATCTCAACGAGCTTCTGCATCAGAAAGCCAAGAAATCCCTTACTTACTATCGCTACCGGTTACATTGTCACGGTGACAAGCCTGGGAAGTTGTTGGCTCGATGCTTAAGGGGACGGAGGGGCTCCACGCTGGTGGCGGGGCTGCGTGATGCTAAGGGAACCGTGCATAAGGAGAGTGGGGATATTGCCCAGGTGTTTCAGGGCTTTTTCCAGACACTGTATGCGGCCAAGCCTGGTTCTACTGTCACCCTGTCTGCATACCTCCGGGACTTGAATTTGCCACGGCTCTCTGAGACGCAGAGGGAGGCGCTGGATCAGCCCCTCACTGTCCAGGAGATACAATCGGTTATTGCTGCTGCCGCTTGCTGTAAGGCCCCGGGTCCGGATGGGTTGGGTGCGGAATTCTATAAAATACTGGGTGATCGTATTAGTCCAGTGCTGAGGGAGGTGTTTGATGCGCGGAGGGACCAGGGGGCTTTTCGCTGGGGGCAAAATCACGCCCATATTACTCTGATCCCCAAACCAGGTAAAGACCCGATGCTAGCCGCCTCTTACCGACCTATTTCCCTCCTCAATTTCGATCTGAAGGTTCTTGCGAAAGTTCTGGCCCTCCGACTGGCTGATGTCTTGGGGACCCTCATCCATGGAGCACAGGTGGGCTTTGTCAAGGGACGATACGCCGTTCGCAATCTCCGCAAAATCTTGGCCTCCTTAGAGTGGGTGCATGCTCGACAGATACCCTCGCTGCTTGTAAGCTTTGACGCCGAGAAAGCCTTTGATAGGGTGAATTGGCAATACCTATGGGACCTGTTGCCCTGCTATGGGCTCGGGGACACATTCTGCAGAATGGTGCGGAGTTTATATGCAGCGCCGACGGCGGGAATATTATGTAACGGCGTGCTCTCGGACAGTTTCCCGCTGGAGAGGGAGACACGCCAAGGCTGCCCCCTATCTCCGTTATTATTTGTTCTCTCGTTGGATCCCCTGATCCGCACTGTTGTGAGTTCGGGGGCGATCGCGGGGGTGACAATGGGAACGCAGGACTTTGTCATTTCGGCGTTTGCAGACGACTTGTTAGTCCATGTGACTTCCCCGGCCGCCTCTCTTCCGAAATTGCTAGAGGAATTTGGGAGATATGGGGCCATGGCAGGCTTCCGCATTAATTATGAGAAATCTGAGGCACTGGATACCTTGGGGCTCCTTCGTGGAACCTGGAATGGATCTTTCCCCCTTCGGTGGGCGGCGCTGAGGAGTTTGTCTATCTGGGTATCGTGCTACCCCGCCAACCCCATAGGTTATACAAGTGCAATTTGGATCGTATCTTGCGGTCTCTGACAACCCAGTTGCAGATGTGGGCGTCCCTTCCTTTGTCCCTGTCTGGGAGGATTGCGGCGATACAGATGGTTACCCTACCCCGTATTTTGTACTGGTTACAGACTCTACCCGTCTGGTTCCTCCGTCGGGATTTGTGCCGGATGGAAGCCTTACTTAGGGGGTTTCTATGGGGGGGGGAAGAGAGCTCGGATTCCGTGGGGTCGGCTTCTGGGGAAATGGAAGGTTGGGGGTATGGGCTTGCCCGACCTGAAGTTATATGCTTTGGCATGCCAAGCGCGACATGTGGGTGACTGGTTGGGGGAGAGGGATGATTACACGGCTCGGGATGTGGAGGAGTGTTTAGTAGCTCGGTGGACTTTGCTGGGGGTCCTTCATGGGAGATACGTTGACTTGCCCGAGACGATTCGGAGGAGCGCCTTGGTGGACTCGGTACGACGGACCTGGCAGCAGCTTAACAAATATTGGATGACACCTTGGGCTGTGTCAAGTTGGTTGCCCTTGCGAGGGAACGCCCAATTCCTTCCGGGGTCTGACTCGGCGGTGTTTCAAGACTGGTGGGCACGTGGGCTACGACTGGTGGGACATTTGGTAGACCCCTCGGGTCGTTGTAAATCTTTTTCGGCCCTAAGCCGGGAATATGATTTGCCGCCCCGGCATTGCTTTGCTTACATGCAAGCTTCTCATTACGTGGCCTCACTACAGGGGGAGGCATTGCATGCTGATCGCTCGACCAAGATTTTGGAATTTTTTGGGTTGGGGGAGGATGGTCCTCCGTCCATCTCCCAGTTAAAAAGCCGGTTGGAGTGCTACCGGATGCGTCCGGACTACCGCTGTGTGGAATTGGCTTGGGCTGCTGAGCTGGGTGAGGAGGTGGCTCCGGGGTTGGTCGGTCGGGCCTTGAAGCGAATTGTCCGTTTGGCACAGGGGGCTCATTGGAGGGAGATTCAATTTAAGTCCGTGACCAGAGCTCACTTCTCCCCGCGGCGGGCTTATCGTAGCCGGCTGGAGACGGATGGTAGCTGTCCTCGCTGTTCTGCACCCTTGGCGACTTTGCTGCACATGTGGTGGGGTTGTCGTAGGGTGTGACCTTATTGGGCCAGGATTCGGGACTTTCTTAGTCGGTTGCTGCAACAGCGAGTTCACTGGAATGGCCTCTTTGTGGTTCTGGACCAGATGGCACCTCCATGGCCTACTAAGGCAGGGGAACGTATGCTCTTGCGTAAGGCCTGTCTGGTGGGTAAAGGGCCGATTCTTCGGTTGTGGAGGGAGCACCAACCGCCTACTTTTAGTGAGTGGCGGAATAGTTTTCACCACCTCATGCTGATGGAGCGTTGGCTCGCAGGGGGCAGTGTCAAGCGCTGGACAGTGTTCATGTCAATATGGGAGCCCTATATTCAGCAACTAGGGCCTCGCTGCCGTAATGAACTCCTCCAGATGGGCTGCTGACTTTCGCCTTCCTTGATCTGGCTGTTGTTGGAGTGCGGGGGGGGGGGGATGGATGGGGGGAGGGGTGGGGGGGGGGAGGGGTTTATCTGTAAAAATGCCACTTGTTGCTTCTTTTTGCTGTTGCCTCCCGGAGGGGATAAGAGTACACCCCTGGTGGAGGGTTTGTTTATTGTACCGTATGGTTGATATTTCTTGGTGGCTTAAATAAAGTATTATAAAAAAAAAATAAATAGATAGATAGATAAATTCATATATTGCAATTAAAATTGGCTGGCTGGCTGACACAACGCTGTGTTTCTGGCCGTTGAAACCCCGGCCCTTTCTCAAAACCAAAAAGATTAAAAAGGAGTATAATGCTACAGGAAGGAGGTTTCCTTCATGGCACACACTCCAACAAAAATATTCACCATATATTTAGGTAGATAGGTGCAGGAATTTAATAGTTATTCTTTAGGCGATATTATATTGATGTGGATAACTTTTCTGATCTTAGGATTATTGTAGTTACTGTCAGTGAGATGGCAAGCATGTCAGCAGCAGGTAAAGTGGAGCACATGGTAATCCTTCCCTACTGAGGTCTAAGGCAACAGCACACATGCCCACATCCCCCAGAGGAGGGGGGACAGGTGCAGCAAGCTGTGCCTAGCTCCAGTGTGCAACTTCAATAAGTCCACCTGCAGAACTGAAACAGTGGCTGCGCCACGAGGGCAAGGAGAGAGGGATTAAATGGCATGCTGTCCACCATGATCGTTGGACCCTGGCACCCGGCTAGTTTTCCAAGTGTATGGGCTGGTCCTGCACATATTGATTGATATGTGCATGTGGGGGGAAAAAATATGCCACTGAGGCAGGAATAGTATGCAATATGATAACAGCCCATGTCATAGGAAATAGGCCTATCCTGCTCTCTCACCTGCCAAATGATGACCATAATCTGTGCATGAACCGGTGACCCCTCCATTAGTAAATACTCAGTCAGTTACAACTATCTGAGCCACATATGAATCCAAATAAGCTATGTTGGTCTGCAAAATATGAGGTCATTCCATGACTGCTCCACAAGCACACACCAGAAAATGGGTACGTTAGAAATGTTAAATAAAATAAATACATTCTGCTAGGACATCCATGGTCTGAAATGTGCATGTTCATGTATTATGGCCTGCCCCTTTGACTGGACAGATCCCATATGTAAGACATGAATGTCAGTTGAACCAGCAGCATTGCAAAGCAGTGCAACATACAGACCTAACAAGATGTCCCTCTCCCACACCTGCCTAACATACCTTGTCAGATAAGTATGGAACAGAGCCTGCAAAGATCTAAGCAGACCTAGGCATACCCCAACTCATGCCCGCAAGCATCCTAACAATGACCACATATCTACACCTGGATTGATTTTTTATTATTTATTTTATTTATTTATTACAATTTTTTATATACCGCACTATTCGGCATCAGCGCGGTTTACATTATAACACAACGACCATAACAACAAGCTGTTAGGTTTTACATCGAACAGGGGTACAAACATGGATAACAGGGGTCAACTATATACATACATGAAATATTTATATGGCAATAAGTAACGATATCATAATAGGAGTAAGGATTATTTCCTAAGTGGGGCAATTCTTCAGAGGGGATGTCTAGGTGGCATTGGTGGTTGGGTAGCATTGGAGGAAAAGATGGAATTTGAGTGCCTTCCTGAACTGTGCTAGGTCGGTAATAGCCCTAATGTCAGGGGGTAGGGCATTCCAGCATTTAGGTACATAGAAACTGAACGCCCTGTTTGTGGTTGATATGTTGCACTTCGACGATGCCTTTGGTGTTACTAGTAGGTTTATGGCTATTGCTCTTCTGGCTCTGTTGGGGGGCACTATGTGAACAAGGTCTGTGAGTGAGGCGGAGGAAATACCCTTGATCGCCTTGAATGCAAGGAGTAGGGTTTTAAAGATGATCCTCCCATGGATAGGTAACCAGTGAAGTTGTTTGAGAATGGGAGTCACGTGGTCACTTCTGGCGGCTCTGTGTAGGACCCTTGCTGCAGCATTCATGGCCAGCTGTAATGGGGCCAATGTGGATTGAGGGAGCCCTTGAAAGATGGCGTTTGCAAAGTCGAAGTGAGGCAGAATTAGCGCTTGGTATATGGTCCGGAAGTCATCTGGGTCCAGCAGGGAGCGCAGATGTCTGAGTGTGCGGATTTTAAAATATACAGCTTTGACAATGTTGCTTATGTGGTGTTTCATATCTAGACGTTGGTCCAACGTAACTCCAAGGTACCTTATTGTTTCTTTGGTTAGTAGGTCAGCTTCCTTGACACTGACATGGGATGGAGGAGTAAAGTTGGGGTCTCTGGAGATGAAAAGAACCTCCGTCTTTTTATGTTGAATGCGTAGATTCTGTGATTGAAGCCACGCTGAGACAGCATTGAAACAGTCTATTAGTGGTGCTAGGTCCATTTGGGCTGTGGAGAACGGCATGTATAAAAGAATGTCATCTGCATATATCAAACAGCTCACGTTAAATGATCTTATGATGTTGCAGATGGGCTGCATGTAAATATTGAATAGAAGGGAGGACAACGAGGAGCCTTGAGGTACACCTTGTTTTTGATGGAAGTGTTTTGATTCCTCTGATCCAGACTTCACGTATTGCCATCTTTCTTCCAGATAGGATTCACACCATCCTAGCGCAGTGTTGCAGATGCCCTTCTCTTTCAGTCTTCCAAGGAGAATTTCATGACTCACCGAGTCAAACGCAGCGGCGATGTCTAAGAAGATGAGCACAAAACCTTGGTGGATGTCGTCTATGCCTGTGATAATAACGTTGAATAGGCTAGTAAGAAGGGTCTCGACTCCATGATATTCTCTAAAACCATGTTGGCAGTGATCTAGGGGAGCCGCGGAGTCTATTGTGGCAAGGAGAGAGTAGTGCCACCTAGAAAAGCAGGAAACATTGAAGGTTTTACCTTGGCTGGGGGGATGGGCACATTAGAAAACACTTGTCAGAGAAAACCCAGGGTTAGAAGTTCACAGCAGAAAAAACCCCAGGGTTGATAGTCAGTGGGCCAAAACTAGTGTCGAGTCATTCCCACGTTACACACCAGATAGGAATCAGAGAAGCAGGTACTCGGGGGAGGAGCCTGCAAGGGAGTTCCCTTGTCACGTAGCTGCTTTTAAAGAAGGGCAGACAGAAACGAAAGGGGAGAAGGGAGAGAGAGAGGAGAGCAGAGGAAGAGAATCACCTGTCTTACCAGCACGAGGATTCTGAACCTGACTGGAACAAGGCTCCCAGGCTCTATGCTGAGAGGAAGGGAAGACCTGAAGCCAGATTCGCTCCACAGGAGAAAGGGAAATACTGCTGCTCTCCAGGAAGAAATACTCACAGGCCAGGCAGCTGCTGTTGCGAGGCCCAGAGATACACTGCTAGTGCAGTGAAACCACAATGCAGGTTAGTGAGCAGGCTAAACCCTGTATTTGAAAGAAGCTTAAAGAAGGCACAAGAAGGCAGAACTTTTACCCAGGCAAAACCCTTGCTGGAACCTAGATGCAGGCATTGCTCTGCTAGGGAAGCTTCCAAAGCAAGAACTTTTTATAGAGCCCGAAGGAGGTCTGACCTGTCCTCTGATTACAGCTCAGAAGAGGGTTTTATTGATAGAAGGCCTGTATATAAAACTGTGCAAGTTAAGCATCAAACCAGGAGAAAGCCTAGGCCCAAAACTGAACACAGGGACAGTTCTTCAGATGAGGGGGAGATTACCTGTAGACATTTACATGAAAGGAAAGGAACTTTTAAACCACGGCTTTTGAGACCCCATGAGCTTTTACTTAAAGGGGAGAAACCTATTAGGTGGCCAAGACTGAAGAAACTGTTAATGTATGGGACTAATACCATTCCAGTTAAGAGTCCAGAACCACTACCTGAGAGTCCTCCAGAGAGCATGGAAATTGACTCTTTCAAAGGGGATTCAGATCCTTCAGTCACTGACATGGAATGTGATTGTTGCACTGTATGTGAATAACTGTTAAGAGGGAAAATACCTTTTGTAAGAGCTAAGAAGAAAAGCTTGTTTAAAAGACTTTATTTTTGACCTGGCAAAGTTTGCATATATTTTCTTTGGGAGGAGTATCCCTACTTTTGTTTTCCTGTGGACATTACCTGTTGTGAGTCTCTGAGAACCCAAATAAAAATCTGTGATCTTTAACCAACGGCTCAACTACAAATTCTTATACAACCTCAAGGTTAAGGTGCAGCGCCTCCTGCTGGTCAAGCTATCTGGCACAGGGGCGGGGCTCACACTATGTGATTTTGAATTTGCCGTTGTACTTCCTTCTCGGTTATCTTGGCTAGGAGGGGAATGCTGGCTATCGGCCTATAAGAATCGACCTTTTGCGGGTCAAGCTTGGGGTTTTTCAATAGTGGCCTAATGGATGTCTGCTTGAGTGTTGTGGGGAAGTATCCTGTTGTGAAGGAGAGGTTCATTAGGTTTGCGATGAAAGGGCTAAACACATCACGTAATTCCTTGATCCAGAAGGCTGGACATGGATCAGTCTGTGCAGTGGAGGTGTTGAGGGATGCTATGGTATCTTCAATGCATTTAGTGGAAGGTGTAGAAAACTTGTCAAGTGGGGTTAGGCCCATTGGTTCCTGAAACTGTACTGTTGACTCCTTTTCGGTTTGAATGATCTTGGATTGCAGGTAGTCAGCGTATTCTTGTGGGTGGATCACACTGTGAGGATCGGGAGATGGTTCCTTCGAGAGGGATTTGACCAAGTTGAAGAGGTCACGTGGTTTATTCAATGATCTCTTTAGGGTGTCGGTGTGATATTGTTTCATTTTGGATGTGATTGCTTCACGATGAATTGAGAGGTGAGATTGGTAGGCGGTCTGATCTTCGATAGAGAGCGATCGGCGCCATCGGCGCTCAAGTTTACGTAGTTGAGTAAGAGAGGATCGTAGCTCAGGAGAGAACCACGGGGCAGAGCTTCTCTTCATCCTTGCTGTGGTGTTGGAGTCTGGGCGTTGTGCGATGGCATTTAAGTTGGAGTTCCATGATGAGATCAGTTCTTCAAGGTCAGGCGTGGTTTTGTTGAGGAGGGATTGTGTCTCCGATAGAATGTGTTCCCTGTTAAAAGGGCGAAAGCTTCTTGTAAATGCTCGTGATGTGCTGTTCTGGTTTTTGCTTCTGTGCAGCTGCTCATTGTTGGTGGGTATCTGGATAATAATCAATTTGTGGTCTGACCAAGGTACGTCAGTTACTGATGTTTGTAGATTATGGTTTTGCTCGATGATTGGCTGAGGAGCAAATACCATGTCAAGAACATTCCCCTTTATATGTGTGGGTTCATTGATGATTTGCTTGAGTGCTAGTTCTTCCATGGCACCAAGGAAGGCATTTGCGTGGTTTTGGGGTAATGAAGGGAGATTGAAATCACCCATTATCCAATTAGGTTTATTGGGACTGAGGGTATTGGCTGCAAGGTCAAGAATGGTTGGGAGGTCATCTGGACAAGCCGAGGGTGTTCTGTATAACAGGTTGAGGGAGCAATACTGGTTTGCAATAGAGAGGATGTCTAGACTGGTTGTGCTGGAGGAGTCTAATATATGGAAGTCAAGGTCTGCTTTGGTGATTATTAGCACCCCACCTCCTTTTCTGTTTTCTCTATGTCTTGTGTGCAAAGATCTAAGCAGACCTAGGCATACCCCAACTCATGCCCGCAAGCATCCTAACAATGACCACATATCTACACCTGGATTGATGAACCCACATGGCTCCACACACATGGTCAGTGTGTGTATGAGAGAAAGGTCACAAGTTAAAGTCCAGCCTGTGGATCAAGAATTGTATGTCTAAGTGTGTTAACTTTATTCTACATTTCCAGAACTGTATCAGCATGTGCAACCTTCAACATTTTATCTGGCAAGAATCCACACACTTAACTGCCACAATGAGAAGTTGCACCACCCACGGCTGGATGACAGAGCATGCTAATAGCACTGGCACACAGAGGGCATTGACAGCGCCCATGCATTAAAGAGCGCGTAATAGCGCCTGCACACTATGTAGGTGTTGACAATGGTGGAGCATCAAATGAGGCCTAAGGCAAGTAAGAATGCCTAACTACACAACCTTTGGACAGCGGGTTCATATGTGTATGTGTTTGTCTCTCCAGAGGATCTTCAGCAACGCCCTGTGCGTGCATATGGTGCCCAGGCATTATGGCTGTGCATACAACATGCTGCAGGTCAGCTATTCAGCAACCCCACATACTGTGCGAGACACCATTGACAATCAGAAGGCTACTTTCCAGTAAGCCGTTGCAACCTGCGGCTGTGATGCTGTAATGCATTCACAGTTACACCATTATCAAGGCCCATCCTCACAGCATTTCCGTATACTTACCTCCCAACATGACACTGTTGTGCAGCTCCCAAATCATCTGCTGCTTGGACTGGAGTGAGCAGGGGGTACACATGTGTATGTGTTGCAACCTTCACCTCAGACTGAGTCTCCAGGCCTCAGGACACACCATTTCACAAAGGTGTCAGCCCACCTGGTGTAGCTGCAGCCCATAGGAAACTAGGCTCAGGGGGAGGGCTGGCCTCTGTGAAGGTCAAATCCATTCACTTAGCTGGTGACACTGGCAGGAATCTGCGATTTACCTGCATGCACATTGCTCTTGTCCCATGCTGCATTTGCACATACAGGGAAGTACGTATCAAGAAAATTTGCACACAATGACCACCACTTCAACTGTTTACTGATCATTGGCCAAAGCATCCAGCAGTACATTACCTAGTACCCCAAATGAAAGTCCAAATGCACCTGTGTGCTTGACTGTGACAGTGGGACACTGACCTCTGAATGGTGCGTGCCGAAATTTCACAAGAAGTCATGTTGGTCTCTGCATCACCCACTACCATATGGGTAGGCAGTGCCTGCAGGTGAATGTTGGGGTGGGGGTAGAAGTGCAGGGAACAGTACCATACATGCTTAGAATGTGCCATTCATAGGTGAAATTGCTGGCAAGAGCCTATGTTCACATAGCCAGAATCTATGCAGGCTTACTCAGTGTCTGCATGTGTTACATCAGAAGGCCTGCATGGCAGCCTCACTGGCTCCCCATAGGTACTGAGTGTGACAATCACAAGGATGGTGTTAGAGTACAAAGAGGCAGAGGATGGTGGCGTATGTGTCACCAGCAATTGTTCCAACATCCAACCCCATATCCAACCTGCTATGCTTCCATGCACTCTTGGGGGAGGGGGGGGACATGACATTATATGTGATACAAGCATGGAACTAGGTTCAATGGTCACTGCCAAGAGTTGTGCTGGGGGACACCATATTTATGTATGTGATAGACGTAGTCCACTGTGGGCCAGCCCACTTTCAACTGTGCCTCATATTGCATAAGCTGTCCCAAGTCCAAGATTAAAGGGTACATAATAAGAAGCAGGTTAATTCTGGGTATTGCCTAAAACAGAGCGGTTTGCATAGGATGCATGTGTGTCAGAGGTTAGGTCAATGGCTGAGCTATCTTAGCATGGATCTGCCATTGGCATGGCCTGGGTGCACACATCTGTTCATGCTGAGAGGCCACTCTCACTCTAACCGAGTTGTGACATGTCATGGCTATGTATGCCCATGGTATTATATAGTGTCAATCTGCAGTACTATGTGAGCTGTTTCTTTTATGGCAGTCCAGTCACTAGATAGGCTGCTGGTTGTACATGCTTTTTATACAGAGCCAATGTGTTCATGGTGGCTATGTGCACATGCAACGTGTGGTGGCTAGCAGACTGGGCACAGATGGTATGTGAGTGACTGACACAGGCCGGTGCCCAACATATACAGGCTGTCTTGGATTGATCTGGTTGATTGGAATTCCCAGAAAGTGAGGCTAGCAGCTGTTCTTGGACTGTTGGTAACCTGCTGGTAACAATGGTCTTGCGAGGCCCTTCTGCTTGCTGTCAGCACCCCACCCTCCTGCCTAAACAACACTCATTCCATTCGGGTTCCATAGCAACAGTTGTCGCAACCTTAGGGACTGACATGAGATGTTATAGGACAGTCCCTAGCCAACTTGAGCAGGACACAAAGGCCGGATAAGACAAGCCACTCTGGCATACTGCAATTGTACAGAATACCAAGTGATTAGCATCACACACTGCAGACTGCCTGTAGCACACAGGCAATGATAATATGCTCCAGAACCTGGAGAGTCCATCTATTGCAGGGCATGCTATCAGGAACAGGTGATGTGTTCCCTCCTTCACAATCAGGGTGACTACAGAAACAAATCATTTGCACATATTGCAGCTATCATGTGCAGGAAGCACACGTTGTCCCTGCATATTACAGTGTTGATGTGATGGATCGCTGCATTCTCCATATGGCCATCAGTTGCATATATGTGCTCAGATTGTGCGGTACATCATGGATAATGGAGGGGCTAACTGATACCGGCACCCAGAGGCCAAATTGCAGCCATTGAGGCAACTCTGATCACTGGAGCATTGCCTAGTCTTCTGTGATGGTGGGAGACATGCACATGGCCTTCCGAGGAGGGCAGACTGGTCTGCAATGGACCACAGGGTTCATGAATGTGGTTTGAGTTAGAAGTATGTGCAGGTGTACCTACCTTGTAATGTACAGCAAATGACAAGAGACTGCATGTCCCGCACATGTGCTGCCTCAGGGATTAGTGGCACACTGCGGTGCAGTGGACCCCTGCGAGCGACTGTTTGGCGTTGGAGGTACAGTGGAGGGACAGGCATCTTAACTTCACGTGTGGCTTAGACTTTGAACAAGATATATATTCTGCAGCTGTGTATCTGTTCTGCAGCTACAGTACTGCATGTCCGGTGCAGTGCATACTGCATGTGTGCCACTTTAGGCAGGACCTAGGTGTGCTGTACCACTGTCTCAGAATGTGCCAGCTACGTTGTTTCATTTTCTGGGTTTTGGTCATTGCAGTCAAGGACCTGCAGTCTCTAATTCTAGACATTGTTATGGAGAAAGGTGTGGAGATGTAGCCTAACAGTTAGAGCATTCGCTCAGTAAGTGACAGACCAGGGTTTGAATCTCACTTGTTCTCTTTGTGGCCATGGGAAACTCACTTCAATATATTTTCAGTAACAGTCTGAAGTCTGCAATGACAATACTTTATTTATTTATTTACAGTCTCTTATATACCGCACTATTCAGCATCAGCGCAGTTTACATGGAACAAAAATGCTCAGTACAATTAACACGTATGAGTTTACAGATAACAGGGTAAATAACTTGGATAACAGGGGTAAACTATTTACAAATCTTGCTACATATTTGTATGTACTATTGCTACATATTTGTATGTACTACTGTATTTTATGTACTACGATAGCACATTTGGTCTACAGACATGCACATTGCAATCATATCCATCTGACAACATGACTTTATTGGCTTTGCTGTAGCACATTGAAAAGGCTCCAACATGTTCGCCCTGCAGATGTATGACACATGAGTTGTACATGATTGGAATATTTCATCATGATAGACTGAGCATCTTTGGCTCCATCACATATGTGCAGTACATGTAAGCACATCCCACTCCTGGGATGGCCACCTGCAGTGATCACCACATGTCATTACTTGCTCCATATGGCCAATAAGAGAGATACTTGTCCAGTTGTTATATGCACATATGTCAGGAGATTTTATAGTGGTTAGAAAAGGTGAGACAGCTGTCATACCCCTATTGCTGGTATTGGAACTTCCCCATGGCACAGCTACTATTTTTTCAACACTCACTACAACTGCATTTGTGCATGCACATCAGGTACATCGGGGCAGCAAGGCCACGCTGTACTCTCATCTAATACCATCCATCCTCCAGCCCATCCACATAATGTACAGTCATGTATTCTCCTGCCGCTGCTAAACCATGGCCCACACAGGAAATTTTTCAACATTTGGATGTATCACTCACACCTTTCCTGTGAATGATCTGAACATCTCCACCCCTCTTCAGTCATCTTTTTGATGCCCACATCATAGTGATGCTGGCTCCGCCAAGGCACACTGACATTACAGCAGATTACATAGGCACCCCTTACTGATACAATACAGATGCCTCTCACATGCTCATCCCACTTTATTTAACTGATTTTAATATAACAATTTTCTACGGGTCAAAACGGTTTACAAAGAACAAACAGAATGGTTTACAATGAACAATTGAATATTAGATGTAACAGCAAACTTAATAAAGTGGAAAGATGGGGAGGAAGTGATGTCATCGTCCCAGATGGCTGCCTGATCTTGGAGCTCTGGAGCTAGACTCGGTGTTTTCTGTGGATTCCCCCCTCTGCAAGTATTAACACTCGGATAAACAGCCTTACTGGATATTGAGTGGAAGGAGGAATTAATGGCGACGAGGTGGAAAACGGCTGACTTACGCGAATATGCATATGGAGGAGCAGGGCAGCACAAAGGTTCAGAGCAAAAAATGGCTGCCAGACAGAGCGGGGGAGGAGAAATGATGGAGCGCGATAAGAAAAGTGGTAAAAGTATGGAGGAGGACAAAGGAGAAGTGGTGGTACAGAAAATTACCCGCAAAGAACTAAAAGGTTGGTTTAAAGATTTAAAAGACAAAATATGCCGGATGAAGGAAGAAGTGGGAGAAATGATGGGAGAGTTGAAGGAAGAGCTGGGGGAAATGAAGGCAAAGATCGAGGAGCATGATCAAAAAATGGACAGCATGCAGGAACAACAAGAGCATCTAAAAGGGGACATTATAGCAATTAACAAATGGAGCAGATCTTGTATAAAATAGAAGATCTAAGAATAGAACCAGGAGGAATAATTTAAGGATAAGGGGAGTCCCAGACGAACAAGGATTTAAGGACTGCAAAAAAGTGGCAGAAGCATATTATTGGATATCCTCAACCAGGTAGGACGACCTAGTAAAACAACAAAAATAGAAATGGACCGGGCGCACAGGGCATTGGGCCCAATTAGGCTGAATAGGCCTAGAGACATTGTAACATGCCTTAAAGACTATGAGATTAAAGAGAGCATATTGGCCAAAATGCGTCAAAGTGATAACTATAGGTGGCAAGGATATAATGAACTGATTTATGTGGATTTAGCAGCAGGAACCCTTCAGAGAAGAAGGGATATGGTGCCGGCTAAGCAATAGAGAGGGGAAGGAGTGAAATATAGGTGGCTGTATCCTTTCGGGCTACTCTTCAGTAAAGGCACAAAAATGTGGCGAGTTAAGAACTTGGAAGAAGCTAACAATGCGATGGCAGAGGCGACTTGGCAATAGACAGGAGACCAAACAAAACAGTAAAAGGGACAGTGCCAAATCAAGGGCAATATATAAGAGATCGGACAAAAAAGCAGGAAGTGTGGAATAGCGAGAACCGACAAGGGTATGATAACAGGCTGAATGAGACGCATATATGAAGCAGGACGGAGCGATTGGCTACAGGAGGAGAAGGAAGATTTATACAGAGATGACTATGGACTCAAATGAGAGAGACATGAAATATATGATAATACTGTTGATATACTGGTAATGTGGGATATTCAATGTTATATTTGAAATACAGCTAATGAGTAAGAAAGAGTTTGGGAAGAGCTAATTGTTGGTTTTTATATGTAAATAAGAGGTAGAGTGAGGGGAGAATATAAATGTAATGGGTATGGGGGGGGGGGAGACAATGGGGTCTGGGAAGATGAGCACTACTCCAGGGAGTTCATCAGGAGTGAGGGAGGGAAGGGGAGCAGCACAGGATAAAGGGAGGGTTGGGAGGAGGGGGAGGAAGGGGAGGGGGGAAGGCTAGAACTATGTGGGGGCAAAGAGGGGAGGAGGGGGGGAAACAAAACAAGTTGGAGAGCAATTATTCACAATTGTTACAATAAATGCAAAAGGATTAAAAACCTGGCATAAAAGGAGATTAGTAGAATGTGAAGGAGGTAGACTGCAAGCTGATGTAGTATGAGTTCAAGGAACAAACTTCAGAATTGGTCAGGAAAAATTGTTGCAAACTCGAAAGTATCCCTATGTATTGCTGGGAGGGGATTTTAATCTAACAGTGAACCCGAGACTAGACAATAGTGGGGGGGGGGGGGATAGGACGGGAGGAAAACACGAAAGAGATAGTCTCAAAGTTGAAAGAGAGGTTGTGGCTAATGGATGTTTGGCGGTGAAGACACCTGGGAGAGCGAGGATATACTTTCTATTCACCCCCACATGGGACGTTAGCAGATTAGATATGCTGTGGGTAGGAGGTGTCTGGGTGCCCTGAGTTTGAGATGTGGAACATGAGTCTATCACGTGGTCCGATCATGCACCAGGCAGAATTACCTTCAATCTGGGATATAGGGACAAGGGTTTGAAATTTTGGAGACTTAATGATTCACTGTTGGGTGAACGAGTCACAGTAGATAGGATTAGAAACATACTTGGAGAATAAATGGACAATAATAAAAATGGAGAAGTAATATCTGGGATAGTGTGGGATGGATTGAAAGCAGTGGTTTGAGGACATCTTATTGGAATTGCAGCATATAAAAAGAAATTAAAGGGCAAGCAGGAGGATCAATTGTTGCGAACAATAACAGAGCTAGAAAGTAGTCAAAGTGATACTAATCCTCAGGTGCTAGCGCAGCTGCATTCTAAGAGTGGAATTGGGGAGATTATGGGCAAGTGAAATAATGCGTCACTTAAACCTGCTTAAACAGTTTTATTTTGAGACAGAGAATAAGGAAGGTAGGGTATTAGCGTGCAGGCTCAAGGCTAGAGCACAGCAAAGTCATATTGAGGGTATTAGAGATTTGGGAGGGAAGATACAAATGGGTAATAATGAGATTTGGCAGGTCTTTAAAGTGTTTTATGAGAATTTATATAAAAGTGAGGTTAAAAATGGGCAAGAGAAAAGTGAGCGATAATTAAAAGATATTGAATTGCCAAAAGTGAGTCCCGCAGAAGCAGAAAGGTTGGTTTGGTCTATTAATGAAATTAAAGTAGTGAAAGCCATTAAGACTTTAAAATTGGATAAGGCGCCAGGATTAGATGGTTATACATCAAAATTTTATAAAGTGTTCCAGGAACAACTGAGCCCCCTGTTAACGGAGGCGTATGATGCTATTCTGGTTTATAGGAAGTTACCGCATACAATGGAAAAAGCAGGCATTACCATACTACCCAAACCGGGTAAGGATTTAACTAGCTGTGGACCCTACAGGCCAATATCATTAATAAACGTCGATGCCAAGATATTAGCTAACATTTTAGCGCATAGATTGCAGAGGGCTTTACCCAGGTTGGTCTATAAGGACCAGACAGGCTTGATAAGGGGAAGATAGGGTGTAGATAACATTAGGAAAACTGGAGATTTGACATGGAAATTGCAAAATAGTAGGCAACAAGCAGTGTTTATAACAGTGGATGCGGAAAAAGCATTTGATCGGGTAGAGTGGCCCTATATGTTGCAGGTTTTGAAAAGAGTAGGTTTAGGAAGTAAGTTTATAGGGTGGATCAGAGCAGTGTATGCAAATCCTTCTGCTTGTATACGAATTAATGGAGGGTACTCTGCACCATTTAAGTTAGGTAGAAGTACAAGGCAAGGATGACCGTTGTCACCTCTTCTTTTTGCGTTAGTGATGGAGCCATTGGCAGAGAGGATAAGGAGGCAGCCAGATATCAAAAGAGTGCAGAAGGGGGAGGGGAGGAGATAGAAGCTAAAATTGCTCTGTTTGCATATGATGTAATACTAACATTGAGGGAACCAATTACTACACTACCAGTCCTAATGAAAGAAAATCAAGGAGTACAGTGAAGTATCGGAATATAAAATTAATATTACTAAAATGGAGATATTGGGATTTAATCTGCCTAGGGATCTGCAAAAGAGACTTCAGGAGAAATTCCCCTTTAGGTGGTCGAGTACTTATAGATATTTGGGCATAGATTTGGGTGACAATTAATAATTTGAGAATATGGAATCATGATAAATTAAAGGTAGTGATAAGAAATGACCTACAAAAATGGAAAGGGTTATCTTTGTCCTGGTTGGGGAGGATAGCTACCATTAAAATGAATATTCTGGCTAGGATCTTGTTCCTGTTTAGCTCAATACTATGCACATTGTCTAAGAGGTACTTAAAGAAATTGCAACAGATAATCATGGATTTTGTCTCGGATGGGAAGTGCCCCAAGATATCTAGACAGACTACGTTTATGAGGCCGGAGGGGTGGGGGGGGGGTTTGGGTATGCCAAATCTTGAATTAAGCAGCACAGTTATAAGCATTAGTGGCCTGGAAAGGAGAGGGAGAAGTCCCAGAATGGGTGCAAGTGGAACAAGGAGGGGACTTGGCGTTAACGGAGGCAGAGTTTTGGGTATGGGACTAGAAAAACTGACTGCTACTTCTGGAGAGAGATCTTGCAATTGTGAGTATATACTTCTGGGAATTTTCTGAAAGGACTTCTTTGTATTAAAGCTAAATAATCTTTGAAGCCAGTGTTTTTTGTTAAATCAGTCAGGGCCTAGTAGCAGCAGTTTAAGTTTAAATTTAAAACACAGAAGAGAGCTTTCTGGTTAAAATTGCAACCCAGCAGAGAGCTTGTAGTTTAAATGTAATAGTCACTCAGGGACTAGTATCAGCAAAGTACTTTTAGTTTAAATTTAAAACACACTAGAGAGCTTTCTGGTTAACTTTGGAACCCAGCAGCGAGCTTGTAGTTTAAATTTCATAATAAGTCAGAGCCTAGCAGCATCAAAGAGCTGTAATTTAAATCAAATCAGATTTTAAATCAAATCAGAATATAACTTAGCATAAAAGGCAAATAAGGGTCAGTACTCTTTGAGCACAAATAAAGTCTTCTAGAGACCCTTACAAAGAGGCCTTCTACCTAGGGGGCAAGAAACCTGTGAACCTTTTTCAATAGGTGTTAACACCAGGTGGCAGGTCAAAAGGCCATTTTGAAAGACTCCTTCTATCCAAGCAAGGACTGTTAATCACACAGGAAGTTGATCACAGCTTACCTCAGCAGCACAGGACAGGGTACTGTGTAGCAGCCCTCTTTTAAGAAGTGTTATTTCCCTCCCTCCCCAACACCCACCCACCCCTGGGATAATCGTAGCTTAATAGGTACTTAACACATCTTAAAGGAAAGGAGGTGCTCTCAGATAAAGCTCGTTATCCAAATCAGTCATACACTAAGGGCCTGAGATTAATTAAGCTTCAGGTGAACAAGGTATATTAAACGTATTAGGTAAAGTTTTATTACTATACATATCCATAGCAACCCTTAGTAAGTAAAGAACTTAAATCTAAACACAAGCTTAAAAATGAGATGCAGACAGTAGTCCAGCAGCAAGATGGGGGCTTTCCAGTCTTTTGCATTGAGTGTCACATGTATGATTTTCTCCAAGTTGGTGAGAGGTCTTACGTGTGCACTAGGTGCAAGGAGCTCTTTGCTCTCAGGGAACAAGTCCATTCTCTAGAGGCTAGAGTAGTAGACTTGGAAAACATAAGAAAGACAGAGAGGTACATAGACGAGACCTACAGGGACATAGTCCTGAAGTCCCACCTCCAGTCTGGCAGCATCCCTGTTGCCATGGAGGAGAGAGGTCACGTGACAGGAAAGCATCACCATGGTGTGGCAGGAAGTGATCCTGTAACTATGGCCTGTCCTCCAGGTGATGTAAAACCCTCTCGCACAGAGGAGGTTTCTCCAGGGCCATGTGCCCATGAGGGAAGGGTTAGGACAGCCGTTATAGTTGGTGATTCGATCATTAAACATGTAGATAGCTGGGTGGCTGGTGGACGTGAGGATCGCCTGGTAACATGCCTGCCTGGTGCGAAGGTAGCGGACCTAACGCGCCACCTAGATAAGGTCTTAGATGGTGCTGGGGAGGAGTATGCTTTCTTGGTACATGTCGGTAACAATGACATAGGAAATTGTGGTAGGGTGGTTATGGAGGGTAAATTTAGGTTTTTAGGTAGGAAGTTGAAATCCAGAACTTCCAGGGTAGCATTCTCCAAAATGCTTCCCATTCCACGCACAGGACCAAAAAGGCAGGCAGAGCTCCGGAGTCTCAATGCGTGGATGAGGCAGTGGTGCAGAGATGAGGGTTTTGAATTTGTTAGCAACTAGGGAACATTCTGGGGAAAGGAGGGGCTCTTCCAGAGGGATGGGCTTCACCTTAACCGGGATGGAACCAGGCTGCTGGCATTAACTTTTAAAAAGGAGATAGGGGAAAGCCGACAGTCGCCCAAGAGCACATGGTTCAGAAGAATGTATCCCTGAAAGATACTACCAAAAGCAGAGAGGTTCCCAAATGCCATCGAGTATGGAGCAGACACAGCTTAAAGATCCCAAAATACCCAGGTCTACCAATAGCCAGATTAATATGAATAAAACACAGTCTCTAAAATGCTTGTATGCAAACGCTAGAAGTCTAAAAAATAAGATGGGAGAGTTAGAATATATAGCACTAAATGAAAGGTTAGATATGATTGGAATATCAGAGACATGGTGGAAGGAGGATAACCAGTGGGACACTGTCATACCTGGGTACAAACTATATCATAATGATAGAGCTGATCAAATTGGTGGAGGGGTTGCGCTCTATGTTACAGAGGGCATTGAGTCAGAAAGGATTAAGGTTTTGCAGGAAACAAAATTTTCTGTAGAATCTCTATGGATTGAAATTCTATGTAAAAAGGGGAAGGCAATGGCAGTGGGGGTGTATTATCGACCACCTGACCAGAATGAACAAATGGATGATGAAATGCTCAAAGAAATCAGGGAAGCTAACAAAAGTTACAGCACTGTAACAATAATGGGTGATTTCAATTACCCCGGTATCGACTGGGTCAGTGTCATGGCAGGACATGCTAGGGAGATAGTTTCTAGATGAAATAAATGACTGCTTCTTGGAGCAGCTGGTTCATGAACCGACCAGAGGGGAAGACATATTGGACCCAGTCCTTAGTGGAACACCAGATCTGGTGCAAGAGATAAGGGTGTTGGGGCCACTTGGCAATAGTGATCATAGCATGATCGTGTTTGATTTATTTACTGGAGGAGGGATAGTAAGGAAATCCACAGTACTACCTTTTAACTTTCGAAAGGGAGACTATGATAAAATGAGGAAAATAGTTAAGAAAAAACTAAAAGGAGCAGTTGCAAAAGTTAAAGACTTACAACAAGTTTGGGTGTTGTTGAAAACTACTATATTGGAAGCCCAGACCAGGTGTATTCCACACTTTAAGAAAAGTGGAAGGAAGTCCAAAAAACTGCCAGCATGGCTTAAAGGTGAGGTCAGAGAGGTTGTTGTTGCCAAAACAGCATTTTTCAGGAAATGGAAATAAAGAGCCAAATGACGAAAACTGGAAATAGCACAAGCACTGGCAAGTCAAATGCAAGGCACTGATAAGGCAGGCAAAGGGAGAATTTGAGAAGAAGCTTGCTGCGGAAGTAAAAACACAAAATAAAGACTTTTTCCAAATACATTCGTAGCAAAAAACCTGTGAGATAGTCAGTCGGTCCATTAGATGATAAAGGGGTTAAAGGGACACTAAGAGGCGACAAGGTGATAGCGGAGAGACTGAATGAATTCTTTGCTTCGGGCTTTACTGAGGAAGATGTAGGGATGTTACCCATGACTGAAGTGGTACTTAAAGGTGCAGAAGAATTGAAGGAAATATCGATACATTGGGAAGATATATTACAACTATTAGATAAACTGGAGTAGCAAATCACCTGGGCCGGATGGTATACATCCAAGGGTGTTGAAAGAACTGAAATATGAGACTGCAGACCTGCTATTAGTAATCTGTGATCTATCATTAAAATCATCTGTAATACTTGAAGATTGGAGGATCGCCAATGTAACGCCAATTTTTAAAAAGGGTTCCAGGGGTGATCCGGGAAACTACAGACCGGTAAGCCTGACGTCATTACCGGGAGAAATGGTAGAAACCATCATAAAGAACAAAATTACTCAGCATGTAGATAGTCATGGCCTAATGGGAGACAACCAACATGGCTTTAGACAAGGAAGATCTTGTCTTACTAATCTGTTATGTTTTTATAAAGGTGTGAATAAACAGGTGGACAAAGGTGAGTTGGTTGATATAGTGTATCTGCACTTTCAGAAAGCCTTTGACAAGGTCCCTCATCAGAAACATTTGGCAAAACTAAAGAGTCATGGGATAGGAGGCAGTGTACTATTGTGGATTGGAACTGGTTAAAAGATAGAAAGCAGAGGGTAGGGCTAAATGGCCAATTTTCACAATGGAGAAAGGTGAATAGCGGAGTACCCCAGGGATCTGTGCTGGGTCTGCTGCTTTCTGACATATTCATAAATGACCTGGAAAAGGGAATAATGAGTGAGGTTATCAAATTTGCAGATGACACAAAACTATTTAAAGTTGTTAAAACCCAAGGGGATTGTGGAAAATTGCAAGAAGATATTGATAAATTGGAAGACTGGGCATCAAAATGGCAGATGAAATTTTTTTTTTTTTGAAACATATCTTTATTCAGAAAAGGAAAAAAGCATACAATACACATGCGTAAGATGTAAAGTACATAATGTTTCTCGTATCAAGAGGCTATATACATCTCATGACATTGAGGAGACCAAATGAAAAAGATTACCATAAGAACATAACATACAAACAAAAGGAAAACATTTGAACAACACAAGCCATGACCAGTCCATAACTAGTAACCAGGATATAGCTCCGCCAATTATGTAAAGACTCCATAGTAATACTCTACTATCCAGATCCGATGTACTTATGTAATGTACCCCATTTCCTGCCTAATTTTCCTGCCCAGGGGCATTTAATTATATATATTTCCTCGTAACTCTGATGGAGGCATAATAAATTCCACCATATTTATTTTATTTTATTTATTTAGACAGTTTTGTATACCGCCTTATCCTTCAATCAAAGCGGTCACAACACAATTGGGGGATACATTTAACACGCGGGGATATGAGACACATACACTAATACTTACAGGGAACATGGGCAGTGGAGGGTTAAGTGGCTTGCCCAAGACCACAAGGAGCATCTGTGGGACTAGAAACCCTAGTCCTTCCGGCCCAAGGTTGCTGTCCTCTAGTGGGATTTGAACCTCCGACCTTCCGGCCTGAAGTACCTTGCCCCAACCACTAGGCTACTCCTCCCTCAAAATGCACCTCATCCAGGTTTTTCCAGTGCATTAAAATGACTTTCAGAGCCAAGCTTATCATGAGATCCAAAAGCTGACTGTCAGGTTTAGAAAGCTTGGGGTTAATCATCATGGATTTGAAAACGATGATTTGGTAGGTAAGCGGGGCCTGTATGCTTAAGATGCTCGATACACGTTGCCAGACTCTCCTCCAGAACACTTGTAACATATCACAGTAGAAGAGCATGTGAGACAAAGTTCCAATAGTTGTGTTACATGACCAGCATCGGTTGCCCTCTTGCCTCGCCCATTTCATCTTTCGTTGTGGTGTGAGGTAAGCACGGTGGGCCAGGAAGTATAGTGATTGTGTTAATGATGCAGCTCTAGAGACTTGTACCTGAGAGTCCCAAAAGGAACTCCATTCCTCTATAGAGAAGCAATCGCCTGCGTCCGCCAGCCAGTCCGATTGCACCTTCAGACATTCCCTCTCTCCTTTCGAGCGGAGCAGTGCAAGGTACTTTGATACGGCCTGTGTGCTCTCCTGGACCTCTCGCATTTGTTGTAGCAGCGGCCATCCTGAGAGCATCAGAACTGGGGATACGCCAGCTTTGCTCAGACAGTGTCGAAGCTGACCCCATTGGAAGAAACAAGAAGATGGTAGTCCAAATTCAGTGCGCAGTTCTCCAAAGGTCTTGAAAGCGGCCCCCGTCAGTAATTGTCCTAGTGTGACAATACCACAATCCATCCATTTCTTCCAAACAAAAGGTTTGCCTTCAATGCAGAACCGAGGGTTCATCCATAACGGCATATCAGTTGAAAACCCATCACCATCGCCAATACATTTTGCTAGATTCCTACAGGCTTCTTGGGTAGCACCTATAACCATATTTTGCGGCTTACCCGGTAATCTAGGCCCGTGTTCGTCGTCGTCCATTAATGTCCATTGTGTACCTTGTCGCAAAAGAGAGGCTAGATGTATCCATTCAGCATCTGGGAAATGCACCCCTCCCCTAGTTTTGGGTAGCCTAAGCTTCCAGGCAGCAATGCGAGGGATCCTGTTACCCCATAGAAAGGATATTAACATACCATTAAGTTGTTTATAGAAGTAAGGAGGAAAGAGTACAGGGATCATACTTAGGATGTAGCTGATCTTGGGGACCAGCACCATTTTAATGGTTTCTAGCCTCCCCCACCAAGTCAAATGGAGCGGGGTCCATTTATTAACACAGTCACGGACAATAGCCTTACAATTGGAGATGTTGTGGTGTACAGTCGCTTGCAGGGTGGACCCGTATACCACGCCGAGGTATTTAAAGGACGAGGGCGCCACTTGAAAAGAGTATTTATGTAACATCTGGTCAGATACATACGTATTCAGCGGGATCAAAATGGTCTTTGAAAGATTTACTTTGTATCCTGAAATGGCCGAATAGCTTTGTAGAGCTTGCAAGACCGTTGGCAAGGTATCTGGTTGGAGAAAAAGCAGGAGGTCATCGGCATATGCGGAAAGTTTACATTGCCCGTCGGCAAGTTTAATTCCATTAATATTCTCATGTTGTCGTATCGCAAGCGCAAGGAGCTCCAGAGCCAGATTAAAGAGAAGCGGGGACAAGGGGCATCCCTGTCTGGTTCCTCTTTGGAGTTCAAATGGTTCCGATATCCCCGAGTTGGCCGCAATGCGTGCCGTTGGTTTGGCATACAGCAACATAATTCTTCTAAGAAAATTCTCTTCAATCCCATACCATCGCAAAGCTCGAAAGAGGAAGGACCATTCCAATCGATCAAATGCCTTCTCGGCATCGAGGGAGAGTCCCACTAGAGGTTCCGGCACCGTCTGCGCTGTAATTAAAACGTGGGCTAGGAGTCGTCCATTGTCCGTGGTAGATCGGCCTTGTATAAAGCCACATTGATCTGCATGTATCAGGCATGTAAGAAGCGGATTCAGTCGATTGGCGAGCACCTTAGCATAAATTTTGTAGTCGGCGTTTAGTAAAGATATGGGTCTATAGTTTTCTATTTTCTGAGGGTCTCGTCCTGGTTTTGGGTGAATCACTACGGTGGCTTCCGCCAGCGCACCAACCTCAGATTCGGCCTTACAGAGCCCATTGTAGTAAATATGCAGCATTGGCAGTAATAGATGTTGAAATTTGTGGTAAAATTCCAGTGGGAGTCCGTCCGGTCCCGATGCCTTGCCTTTGGCCATCTGCCCAATCGCTTTGCGTATCTCTGCCACAGAAAGGTCTCTTTCCAATTCTTGAGCCTGTTCAGTCTGGAGTTTAGGTCCAGTTATTTCGGATACAAATTCAGCAAAGGCCTCATCACTACAGCTGACTTCTGTCTGATACAGGGTCCCGTAAAAATCTCTGCAACGCCGCAGTATTTGCTCGTCTTGTATAAGGATATCACCTCCGACGTCTTGCAAGGCTGCGATCCGTGACATGTTTTTTCTCGCGTTAAGCCAACTGGACAATAAGGAGCCAGCCCGGTTGTTTTCATGATAATAAGTACTGTGCTGTGTGTGTACTGAGATGTGAGCTTCCTTATATAGCATGCTATTATACCGGCATCTTAAACGTTGCAAACGTATCAAGATCATTGGGTCAGCTTTCTTAGCCAAGAGCCGCTCTCCCGCTTTTATTTGCGTCTCTAGCTCTTCCCGCTCTCTCCTCTTGTTCTTATTCTTTCGTATGTTGTATGAGGTAATATGAGCTCGGAGTGTCGCCTTGAAACCTTCCCACCATCCCCATATGGATGTGTCTGAGGGGTCATTATGTTGCATAAAAGTTTCTATGACTGTATTTATGTATACGCCAAATGCCTCATCTTGAAGTAATGATTTATCAAAGGTCCACCTATATGGCAATGATCGAGATTGTTCAGGTTGAAGGACCAGGGATACCGCAGCATGATCTGACACTGTGCCAGCGTGTATGGTAGCTGTCGCTACTTGCTGAAGCAAGCTGGTTGATATCAGGAAGTAGTCAATGCGAGTTTGGGTATTATGCGGTATGGAGTAGAACGTGTATTCCCTATCGGTTGGGTGCAGAAGCCGCCAGGGATCGACGAGGCGTAGCTCTTCTGTTATTCCCTGCAAAACTGTGTATGAATTTGGTTTGGTATTTGCTTTGTAGGGGGTCCTATCCAACAAGGGGTCCAACATCATGTTGAAGTCCCCACCTAGGATTATACTGGTATTAGCTACTTCAGTTAATTCCATAGCAATACCCTTATAAAAGCTGGGGTCATCGGTTGTTGGTGCATAGATATTCATGAGCGTAATGAGAACTTGGCTGAGCTGTAGCGTGGCTCTGGCCCATCTACCCATGGGGTCTGCTCTCATGTCCTTCAAGGAGGAATGGAACTTTTTGCGCACCAGTATTAGCACCCCTCCTTTCCGCCCCACCGCTGGAGCTGTCACCGCAACTTGATATACAGAAGATGTTACCTTAAGCGATTCTCTCTCTGACAAGTGAGTCTCCTGTAGGTATATAATATCAGCCTTCTTCTGTTGGCAGTACGTTAATATCTTCTTGCGTTTGATGGGGTCAGTAATCCCTTTTACATTTAACGTGAGTACGATCAAATCAGATGACATCTCGGATGTAAGACCTTACAATATGTAAAGGGGAGCTATTGACGGAACAGTAAGTTGGACTGGCCATGGCAAACAGTCAAACTTTATACACACACATTTCAAGGTGAAAACTACCTCCTGTGCCAGTAAGTTACTCCATTATCCCCCCCTCAGCTACTGATCTTAAGGTCTTAAGTGCAATCCATGCGAAACAGCGCTTCGAATAACTATAACATCCATAATTATGAAACTACCATATTATTTCCCCATGCAATCCAAGGTAAGTGGCTATACTTCTTTTAAAATCCTATTAGCCTAGTCAGTAACATGTAAAACAGTGCGGGTTGCTAGGGCCATCTGCAGAATCAGAGCATTAGAAAAAGCAAACAAAGATGAACTACGCCCACAGTGCCCCAACCCAGTACCCCCAGACCAAATTTAACAACCACTGTAGACAGAAACATGACCAACACCCAAATGGTGCATGTTATGAGGCTTCCATACCACTGTGCTCTTGCAAGAAGGATTTCAATTTATCGGCATCTACAAAGTTTCTCGTTGTATTGTGCAGCGTCACTCTCATGGTACCAGGGTAATACAGGCCATACCTTGCCTCCAGGCTCTGCAGCATGGGCCTACACGCGAGCAGCGCTCGTCTGCGGTCCATAGTTTGTTTGCTGAGATCAGGATAAAAGGAGATTTTCTGTCCTTGGATCAGCAAAGATGGGCTCTTTCGGGCTGCTTGCAGGATTTGCATGACCTGTACCTGACGCAAGACTTTCAGCACCATAGGTCGAGGGTACCTGACATTCTCAGCCTTGTGCGTGGGGATGCGGTGCGCTCGCTCTAATTCAAATGGCCTGGCAAAGGAAAGCTTCAGCACCTCCGGTATGACTTTCTCTAAATATGCCACCGGGTCGGACCCTTCGGCCCCCTCAGGGACACCTACTAACCGAATGTTGTTGCGACGTGCCCTGTTGTTCTGATCTTCAATGGAGTCCTCGACGTGTTTGACACGTTTACTCAGCGGGCCGAGTTGAACGAGCATTGCTGCATGTTTCTGCACGTGTCCCTCCACCACTACTATGCGTGAGTTCATGTCCGACATTTTCTCTTTCACTTCGCTCAGGTCCTCTTGAATCGCCACCAGCGAGGCCGCATTATTAATAATCATTTCTTTCACACTCTTAAGCTCCAGTAATATCTCTCTTAGGCCCTCCGCGGCATTCTCCTTCTCCGCCGCGGCCATTTTGTGAGGGGAGCCAGTGTCAGATTTCGAGCGCTTTGCCGAGGACCCAGGTCCCGGTGGAAATTCCAGCCGCGCCGGTTTCAAATTAGACATTTCAAGTAGTTTACCTTGGTAGATAGCACCAAAAGGGACAGAAAAAGCACTTGTTTCACAGCGGATTAGTGCAGGATTCTGCAGTAGCCTGAGGAGCTCCAAATCACACGTCCATTCGGCACCGCGGCTAGCTCCGCCCCCCCAGATGAAATTTAATGTGGACAAGTGCAAAGTTATGCACCTAGGGAAGAACAACCCAAACTATGGTTATAAGATGCAAGTTTCCACATTAGGAACCACCACCCAGGAAAAAGATTTAGTTGTCATTCTGAATAACATGTTAAAACCCTCGGCCCAGTGTGCAGCAGCGGCCAAGAGAGCAAATATAATGCTAGGTATCATAAGGAAAGGAATGGAAAATAAAACAAAAGATACTATAATGCCTCTATATCGTTCCATGGTGAGACCACACCTTGAATATTGTGTACAATTCTGGTCGCCGTATCTTAAAAAGGATATAGGGTTATTAGAAAAGGTTCAGAGAACAGCCACCAAAATGGTAAAGGGGATGGAAGGATACTCCTATGAAGAAAGGCTAGAAAAGGTTAGGGCTCTTTAACCTTGAAAAGAGATGGCTGAGGGGAGATATGATAGAAGTCTATAAATTAATGAACGGAGTGGAACGGGTAAACGTAGATCGATTGTTTACCTTATCAGAATATAGAAAGACTAGGGGACATGCAATGAAGCTACAGGGTAAACTATTTAAGACTAATAAAAGAAAATATTTTTTCACTCAACGTGTAATCAAACTCTGGAATTTGTTACCGGAGGATGTAGTAAAGGCTGTTAGTGTAGCTGGGTTTAAAAAAGGTTTGGACAAGTTCCTGGAGGAAAGGTCCATAAACCATTATTAAGAAGGGACCCAGGATATCAATGCTTGAACCAATACAAGCATTGTGGAACCTGTGTCCCTTGGGGAAACTGCTAGGTACGTATTACCTAGATTGGCCACTGTTGGAAACAGAATACTGGGCTTGATGGACCTTGGTCTGACCCAGTATGGCATATCTTATGTTCTTATGTTCTTATCAATGTGGTGTACATACTAAATTCTGACGTGTAGTCAAATTTTAAAGTATATAACGCCGAGTGTCGTTATGTGGCACACAAAAATTTAACCTTCCTTCAAAAGCTGCACAGCTGATATTTTATGTGCACACAGCCTACAGAAAATTAGAGGGAACATTGGTCGAGAGGTCCGGTATGCATTTTAACACGTCTGATAGAGAATTTCAAAGTGTTGGTGATTATAGCGAGAATGCCCTCTTGTATGTAGATTGGTTCCTCTTTCTAAATTCCGTGGGTATTGTTAGAGTGTTCTGATTGCAGCCTCTTGTTGTTCTGCTGTTTGGGATTTTGTGTATGAGGGATTCTAGTTGTGTTGCAGAAATACAGAGAATGTCAGATACAGGGGCAATTAAATAGGTAGATATATATCTATGTATTAATCTATTTATATATCTATATCTAGAGAGAGAGCGCGAGAGAGAGAAAAAAATAGATATTGCTATATTTTGTGGCAATTAATTTACTTGGTGGTATTTTCAATTACCCTTTCCTTTTTTCCTTTGGTCATGGACCTTTCTTGGTAGGGGGAAACTCACTTTTTTCCTATGTTACTATCTAGTTACTGCCAGGATGAAATTAAAGCAGAGTGAAGGTGGGCCAATTCACTATATGGATAGTGGCAATGTTCAGCTGCTGTGCCTGTTCAATGTAATTTCAGTTTGTTCAATGTAAACCGCACTGATGCAGAATAGCGCAGTATATAAGAGAATATAAATAAATAAAATAAATAAATATTTTAGGCTTGTAAACTGTGTAGCTATGAAAACAGTTTAAAAGCTCTAATTGTGATTTCAACATCTGAAAAAATGGCCAGACATTCTAATCAGTCACATTCCAAGAACCATTTTAGAAAGCTTTCAATTTACACATGTCCAGGGCAATAGTATCTGTCACATGGGAGCATGTTGGAAGTGTGTCTGGGGCATTCCAAAAAGATGTGTGTGTGTACCAGATTTTAGAATGGCACTACATGTCTAAACCTACTGTCAGACACAGGGGCAGTTCTTCTATTAGGCCACCTGAGGCGATCGCCTCAAGCGGCACTCCGTTGGGGGTGGCACAGGTGGAGGGAGTGGGGACATGGGGAGGACAAGGAGAGACAAAGGTGAGAGACAGGGGGACAAAGGGGGAGACAGGGAACATGCTGGACAAAGGGGAAGACAGGGGGACATGTGCTGGACGAAGGGGGGGAGACATGGGACAAATACTGGACAAAGGGGGAGACAGGGAGAAAATTCTGGACAAAGGGGAAGATGGAGATATACTGGACAAAAGGGGAGACAAGGGGACAAGTACTAGTTAAAGGGGGGAGACAAAGGGGAGAGAGAGGGGGGTAAATGCTGGACAAAGGGTATTTTGGGGAAAAATAGCAGACGTGTTTCAGAAGAGAAGTAGAGAAGAAACATGCTTCAGTAGAATGTCAAGTAACTGCTCCAGTCAATATTGGGTATGATCTTATTATAATGCCTAATGGATTTTTAAAGTTTTATGAGAGAAAACTATTCTATGTCTAACGAAGAATTTATAATAGATAAGCTTTACATATGCAGTACTGGTTTATTTCACAGTGAAACATTTGGCTGGCTAGAGAATGGTCCCCTGAAGAACCTCATGAAGTTGAGAGAAACGCAGTCACGACGTTGTATGTGAGGCATTGGGAATGAGAGAAAACAACAGCTACGTGATATTATTCAAAATACTTTTTCAACAGAAGTTAAGTGTGAAGCACAATAGTGATAACGATTTTTCATTAGAAGTTTAGTGTGAAGCACAATAGGGAGAGGGAGGTTATACTTTATAAAAAGAGCCGGAAAGTGTGTCGTTGATGCCAACAGGCGCCATAAGATACTAAGATATTAAGTATCCTAAGTAAGGCAGCCGATTAGTCTGAGACCACTTCCGAGTGAAAAAATCAATATCACATAACCTAAAACCCTCCTATTTTTTAGGTTAGCATGTTTATAATGGAGTAATTTCCCTTTGTTAGTGACGGACAAAGGGTAGAGACAGTGCGGGTTAAGATTATAATGGGCTGATGTGGGGGGCTAGCACTGGTAATGGGCAGATCAGGGGGGGCTAGGACTGGTAATGGACTGATCGAGGGGGATGGGACTGGTAATGGGCTGATTAGGGGGGCTAGCACTGATAATGGGCTGAGGGGGGACTAGCACTGGAAATGAGCTGATTAGGGGAGGCTAGGACTGGTAATGGGCTGATGGGGGTTAGGACTAGTAGTGGGCTGATTAGGGGAGGCTAGCACTGGTAATAGTGTTGAGGAGGGGGGCTAGCACTGGAAGTGAGCTGATTGGGGGGCACAGACCATCCATAGCATGAGGAAAGTGAATAAAAATATGTTAATTCCCCAGTCAGATAACAATCCAGTGTCGGCCATTGGAATATCAAAGGAGATATGTGAATGACGTCATAGAGGACTATAAGAACCTGAGTCCAGGAGGGTGCTTTATCTTTTCCTTCTTTTCTGCCACCTGGAAGCAAGGAGACAGCCCCTGCCGCAGTCTCAAGCACTGTGGAAGGTTGAGCCCTCAAGCATCAAAGTGGTTGTGGAGTCAAAGACAGAAAGAGAGGATCTTATTGGTCACAGCATAGCCTGTCTGACCGAAGATCATTCCTATGGCTTCTGTTTTGCAAATTGTCAAATTTTGCAGCATGCCACTTCAATTTGGTCTGGTTACCTCTGAAGTCACATGCTGGACCTCATCCTCCAGGTTCTTTTTGAAGAACACTTCACCACAGCCACTGCCACAAACCATACACAAGAGCACACCCTGATCCGCCCCCCCCCCCCCACCGCCCTCACCACTCGACCCCCATAAGCAAGCTAACACAATGCCTCACCAGATAGCAACTATGTCATTTGTAAATAATCACTTTGTTTTCTTGTACAATTGTAACAATATAAATTGTATACTAGTTATCTAGTACAGTGTTTTTCAACCTTTTTTGTGCAAAGGCACACTTTTTTCATGAAAAAAATCACGAGGCACACCACCATTAGAAAATGTTAAAAAAATTTACCTCTGTGCCTATATTGACTATATATAAAGTAATTCTCTTGAATAGGAATCAAACACTCACACCAACCCCCCTCCCCTGCTGGTTCACACCAACCCCCCTCCCCTGCTGGTTCACTCACACCACCCCCCCCCTCCACTGCTGGTTCACTCACCCACCCCCCTATCACTTACTCACCCCTCCTGCTGGGTCACTCACTCACTTACCCCCCCTCCCCTGCTGGTTCACTCACACCATCGCCCCCCCCCCTTGCTGGTTCACTCACACCACCCCCCCTCCACTGCTGGTTCACTCACACTCCCCCCCCTTGCTGGTTCACTCACACTCCCCCCTCCTTGCTGGTTCACTCACACACACACACACACACCCCTCTGCCCAAGTCGCTGCTTCTGCTTTGTACAGAGCAGCGGCTGCACTACACTTACATTGAAAAGTAAAGAGAAACTGTGTCAGGAGCCCTCCGGTCATCGCAGAGCCCGAGGAAGTGATGTCATGGGGGCGGGCTCCTCACAGGCTGTCTTTCCTTTTCAAATTAACTTTATTGCAGCTAAAGTTAATTTGAAAAGGAAAGACAGCCTGTGAGGAGCCCGCCCCCATGACATCACTTCCTCGGGCTCTGCATGATCGGAGGGCTCCTGACACAGTTTCTCTTTACTTTTCAATGTAAGTGTAGTGCAGCCGCTGCTCTGTACAAAGCAGAACCAGCGGCTGCACTGCTATAGGGAATCGCGTTCGCGCCGTGGACTTCGGCACAAAAGCCGGTTTTTTGCTCTGGCCGCTCCCGATCTTGCGGCCAGAGCAAAAAACCAGCTTTTCAATGGCCGGTTTTACAACTGTGCCGGCAGCCGGCCTGGCCATGGAAAAACCGGCCAGGCCGGCTGAAAACCGGCCGGTTGGCAACCCTAATTTGTGAGCCGAGGCCACATGTTACGGATGAAATTGGAATTTTTCCCACGGCACACCAGACAATATCTCACGGCACACTAGTGTGCCGCGGCACAGTGGTTGAAAAACGCTGATCTAGTACATAGTTCAGCTGTTTCATACAAAAAGTTACTACTTGTTTCAATGTAAAATGTTTCCATGTAAAAAAAAATTTTTTACCAGTTAACTGTAAATAGTTCTAACTGTTCCATGTAAATGTTACTATTTCCTCTATATACCTTGAAGAAAAACAGTATATAAAACCAATTAAATAAATAAATATCCTCTCCTCCGCCTCCAGCAGTCTACTTTGAATATTGAAGGAGTACCAGTTAAGGACTATCTATCTCTTTTTATTTATTTATTTACTTACTTATTTATAGAAAGGAGAGAAAAATATTCTTACTTAATTGGTTTACTTAAATATTGTCTTTTTTTTTAACCAATGACTGCATGTTACTGTCCTTGAACTTTAATTGACAGCATAAGCTTCACCAATCTGATGATTGCATAAGTTCTTCATGATATAAAGATGCTGTATGCGTGTAGTGTAAATGTATGATTAATGCATGCTAGGTGTGGCCAATTATGACTGGGGATGGATGTATACAAAATATTATGGGGGAGGCAGTGGGAGAAGTTTAGGAATGGAGTGGCAGGTACATATGGCTGGGTTTAGTTTACTGGAGATTTGTAAGTGTGCGGTGGGTAAGCAGCTTAGCGGAGTGTGGTTAGTAGGCATAAGTGAGTGAAGGCAGGTGTGATGCATTTTGATGTGGTACTCTTTCAGTGTCGTTGGTTGATGTGCTAGAATGTGAGTGGAGATGGATCTGATGGGTTTTCTTTAGATTAAACTACGACATACAGAGGGAGTAGTGTTTTGAATTTGTAGGTATTGAGGATGATGGAATTATGACAAGCCACAATTTGTTGCTGCTTTCTTACATTTCTTGGTTTCATTGGATTTTTGAGCAATATCCTCTAAGAGAGAAAAAAAATTGTATTTATTTATTTGAAAGGCTTATATACCGCATTTCCAAGGATCAAGGTGATTTACATAAAATGAAACATGACATTACAGGGAACATGTTAACACAGATATTTTCAGTACTGCTCAGGACTGGTGACAAACCATCTCTTATCCAAAAACCAAATCCGGCATATCAATATTCAAATGGGTGAAGAAGTCCATCAAATGGCGCATGCTAAACACCTCCATACACTGGATAAAATTGTTGGCTACTAAGCAGATAATGTCATCTATTTCCAAATTAAAATTTACCATAATAATGTCAGAAAATCTTGACTAGTGCGTCCCAAACTTTCTTCTGATGTCACCCCATTTAAGCAGCTGAAAATTAAAGTAACCCCCTTAGATTATCACTCAGGCAACATGAATATGTAAACCTATGCTTTTTAAAATAATTATCTGATGTTCTCATGACGACTAGCACACACAAGCTTAGAGGTTACCATACAGCTTCTTGAACATTTGCAGTGTATAGGCGCATGGTCTGAGTGGCTGGGAGCTGCATGTGTGCATGTGGATGTGCATGTATGTGCGTGTACTTAGGTGTCGGGACTGAATAGCTTATGGGTGTTAACACCTTTCCTGGCAGATGTACATTTCAAAAACGGACATATTCCAGTCATTAAATAGAAAATAAAATTCTTTTTTCTACCTTTATTGTCTGGCCATTTTATCTTTCTAAACTGTTGGTCCCAGGCTCTGACTTCTGCTTTCCACTGTCTTTTCTTAACTAAGAACATAAGATATGCCATACTGGGTCAGACCAAGGTCCATCAAGCCCAGTATCCTGTTTCCAACAGTGGCCAATCTAGGTCATACGTACCTAGCAGTTTCCCCAAAAGACACAGGTTTCGCAATGCTTGTACTGGGTCAAGCATTGATATCCTGGGTCCCTTCTTAATGATGGTTTATGGACCTTTCCTCCAGGAACTTGTCCAAACCTTTTTTAAACCCAGCTACACTAACAGCCTTTACTACATCCTCCGGTAACAAATTCCAGAGTTAGATTACACGTTGAGTGAAAAAATATTTTGTTAGTCTTAAATAGTTTACCCTGTAGTTTCATTGCATGTCCCCAAGTCCTTCTATATTCTGATAATGTAAACAATCGATCTACGTTTACCCGTTCCACTCCATTCATTAATTTATAGACTTCTATCATATCTCCCCTCAGCCATCTCTTTTCCAGGTTAAAGAGCCCTAACCTTTTTAGCCTTTCTTCATAGTGGTATCCTTCCATCCCCTTTACCATTTTGGTGGCTCTTCACTGAGCCTTTTCTAATAACGCTATATCCTTTTTAAGATACAGCGACCAGAATTTCACACAATATTCAAGGTGTGGTCTCACCATGGAACGATAGAGGCATTATAATATCCTTTGTTTTATTTTCCATTCCTTTCCTTATGATACCTAGCATTCTATTTGCTTTCTTGGCCGCCGCTGCACACTGGGCCGAGGGTTTTAACATGTTATCCACAATGACGCCTAAATCTTTTTCCTGGGTGGTGGTTCCTAATGTGGAACCTTGCATCGTGTAACCATAGTTTGGGTTGTTCTTCCCTAGGTGCATAACTTTGCACTTGTCCACATTAAATTTCATCTGCCATTTTGATGCCCAGCCTTCCAATTTATCAAGATCCCCTTGCAATTTTCCACAATCCTCTGGGTTTTAACAACTTTAAATAGTTTTGTGTCATCCTCCATTTGTTGGAATAAATGATACTACTAGGTATCCCTCAGAATGTATCAAAACTGACTTCATGGCTCTGAGACAGAGGGTGAAACAGTTAGGTACACAGTGGTGTTCTCTTCAATACTCCCTTTTGAGGGTAAAGGCCAAGGCAGAGAGGCTCGCATCCTGGAGATGAATGCATGGCTGCATGGATGGTGTCATCGAGAACGTTTTGCTTTCCTAGACCATGGGATGCTGTTCCAAGGGTTGCAGAGCAGAGATGGCATCCATCTGTCCAAGAAAGGTCAACATGTCTTTGGTAGTAGACTGGCTAATCTACTGAAGAGAGCTGTAAATTAGATTCGTTGGGGATGGGTGAAGAAAGCCCCCAGGTAGGTGAAAACCCCCAGGTAGGTGATACATTAAATACCTTTATGGAAATGGGTAACAGGGGTAACATATGGAAAGCAGTGTGTATAAATACCCGTAGCATGGTAAATAAGATCCCTGATGTTGAAGCTTTGGTGGGAGTGGCTGACTTGGATTTAGTGGCAGTTACAGAAACATGGTTCACAGAAAACCATGATTGTGATGTAACTATACATGGCTATACAAGGACAAAAGGGGAGGAGGAGTGGCACTATATGTAAAAACTACTATTAAAGTTTTGGAATTACAGAACTTAAAAGGGAGAGAGGAGGCATTGTGGGTTAAACTAGAAAGAGGGAAAGAGAAATCTATTGCATTGCTGTGATATACAGACCTCCCTCATAAGAGGAAGAGGTGGACAGAGAGTTAATTGAAGACATACAAGCATTGCTAGGAAAGGGGAAGTGCTACTGATAGGAGATTTCAAAATGCCAGATTGGCACATTACTTCTGCAGTATCATCTAGAAGTAAGGAGATCCTGGATTCTCTACAGGGAGAACTATTCAGGCAATTGGTAATAGACCCCACACGTGAAGGGGCCATACTGGACTTGGTGCTTACCAATGGTGAAGTTGTTTCTGATGTTCTAGTGGGAGATCATTTTGCATCCAGTGATCACCAGATGGTGTGGTTCAGTATTAGAACTAGGGCTGTTAGAATTCATTCAAAGGTGAGGATCTTAGACTTTAGGAAGACTAACTTTGCCAAGATGGGCCAATACCTCAGGGAGTCATTAGTGGGATGGGAACAGCTGGGGGATGTAGAAAAACAGTGGGCAAAACTGAAAGGGGATATTTTAAGGGCAAACAACCTTTTTGTTAAAATGGTAAATAAAAGGAAAAGGAGACTGCTATGGCTTTCGAAAGATGTAGCTGAAAAAGTGAAGAAAACGAGGGAGGCCTTCATGAAATACAAGAGATCACAGAGAGAGGAAGACAGGCATCTATATTTGGAAAAACTTAGAGAAGCTAGCAAAGTAGTCAGGAAGGCAAAGATTCAAAAGGAGGAGGAAATAGCCAATGCAATAAAATGGGGGGATAAGACATTTTTCAGACATGTTAGTGAGAAGAAGAAGGGCAAAAGTGGTATTGTCAGACTCAAGGGTGCAGGGGAGGAACATGTAGAAGCTGATAAGGATAAAGCGGAATTGCTTAAATATTTCTGTTCTGTGTTCACAGGTGAAGAACCAGGAGCACGACCTCAGAAAACACTCACAAACTGGAAAAGAAGTGAGGGACATCTTGAACAATTTTCAGAAGACTGTGTTCGTGAGAAACTAGCTCAACTTAAAGTAGACAAAGCGATGGGACCGTATGAGATACACCCTAGAATACTGAGGGAACTTGGGGATGTTTTTGCAGCTCCACTGACTGACCTTTTCAGTGCCTCGGAGTCAGGAGTAGTGCCAAAGGACTAGAGAGAGGCTCATGTGGTGCCTTTACACAAAAGCAGAAGTAAGGATGTGGTTGAAAACTACAGGCCGGTTAGTTTAACTTCGGTGGTGAGTAAATTATTGGAAACGCTGCTGAAAGAGAAAATAGTGAGGTTTCTGGAGTCCAGCGGATTACAGGATCCAAGGCAGCATGGATTCACCAGAGGCAGGTCTTGTCAGACAAATCTGATTGATTTCTTTGACTGGGTGACCAGGGAGTTGGACCAAGGGAGAGCCCTAGATGTGATGTATTTAGATTTCAGTAAAGCCTTTGACACTGTTCCTCACAGGCGACTTATAAACAAGCTGAGAACCCTAGGGATGGACTCTAAAAGTTACTGCTTGGGTGGCGACAAAGAGTACAGGTAAATGGAGCTCACTCTGAGGAGAAGGATATTATCAGTGGTGTGCCCAAGGGATCTGTCCTTGGTCCGATTCTTTTTAACATCTTTGTTAGTGATATAGCGGAAGGGCTGTTGAGTAAGGTTTGCCTCTTTGCAGATATCAAAAATCTGCAATAGAATAGACACCCAGGAAGGTGTAGATAACATGAGGAGGGATCTAGCTAAGCTTGAAGAATGGTATAGAATTTGGCAGCTGGGATTTAATGTTAAAAAATGTAAGGTCATGCATTTGGGCTGCAGCAATCCAAGGGAGCAATATAGTATAGGGGGTGAAGTTCTTTTGTCCACTAAAGAAGAGCGGGACCTAGGCATGGTTTTGTCTGATGATCTTAAAGTAGCTAAACAGATAGAAAAGGCAACTTCAAAAGTTAGAAGGATGCTTGGGTGCATATAGAGAGGAATAGCTAGCAGAAAAAAGGAGGTGATAACGCCTCTGTATAAGTCTTTGGTGTGACCTCATTTGGAGTATAGTGTGCAATTCTGGAGACCGCACCTTCAAAAGGATGTGAACAGGATGGAATCGGTGCAGAGGGTGGCTACTAAAATGATTAGTGGTCTTCATTATAAAGCATATGAGGACAGACTTAAGGATCTTAATATGTACACCTTAGAGGAAAGGCGGGATAGAGGTGATATAATTGAGATGTTTAAGTATCTCCGTGGCATAAATGTTCAGGGAGAGAGCCTCTTTCAGTTGAAAGCAAGTTCTGTTACAAGGGGACATGGGATGAGGGTGAAGGGAGATAGATTCAGGAGTGATATGAGGAAATATTTATTTACGGAAAGAGTAGTGGATCCATGGAATAGTCTCCCAGTGGAGGTGGTAGAGATGAGGACAGTAACTGAATTCAAAAAAGCATGGGACAAACACAGAGGATCTCTAAAGGTAAAAAGGGGACTGTTGTAGCTCTTGATATGGAAGGACAGACTAGATAGGCCATGTGGTCTTTTTCTGTTGTCATATTTCTATGTTTCTATGTCATCTGCAAATTTGATAACCTCACTCATTATTCCCTTTTCCAGGTCATTTATGAATATGTCAAAAAACAACGCACCCAGCACAGATCCCTGGGGTACACCACTATTCAACTTTCTCCATTGGGAAAATTGACCATTTAGTCCTACCCTCTGCTTTCTATCTTTTTACCAGTTCCTGATCCACAATAGTACACTGCCTCCTATCCCATGACTCTCTAGTTTTGCCAAACGTCTCTGATGAGGGACCTTGTCAAAGGCTTTCTGAAAGTCCAAATACACTATATCAACCAACTTACCTTTGTCTACCTGTTTATTCACACCTTCAAAAAAACATAACAGATTAGTAAGACAAGATCTTCCTTGTCTAAAGCCATGTTGGCGGTCTCCCATTAAGCCATGACTATCTACATGTTCAGCAATTTTGTTCTTTATGATGGTTTCTACCATTTTTCCCGGTACGGACGTCAGGCTCACCGGTCTGTAGTTTCCCGGATCACTCCTGGAACCCTTTTTAAAAATTGGTGTTATGTTGACCATCCTCCAATCTTCAGGTATTACAGATGATTTTAATGATAGTTCACAGATTACTAATAGCAGATCTGCAATCTCATATTTCAGTTCTTTCAACACCCTTGGATGTTTATCATCAGACCCAGGTGATTTGCTACTCTTCAGTTTATCTAATAGTTGTAATACATCTTCCCAATGTATCAATATTTCCTTCAATTCTTCTGCACCTTGTGATAAGGAAGCTTATCATAGCTCAGGAAGGAGCTATAGGAAAGGTGAAGTGACTCTGAACAAGCAACCTGTCAGTTCTGGTAGAAATAAGAAAACAGAATTTTCCCATAAAAGACTACCAGTCCCAGAATGCACCAGGTTTCCAGCAGCCATTAGAGGAGCTGAAGGGGGGAAACGTGTGTTCAATCAGGAGGGCTATGAGGTAATCCCTAAGCACTCATCTCAAAGGGCAGGGCCTGATTCAGCACAGCTGCGCTGTGTTAGGGAGGAGCACTCATCTAAGCAGAATAAAGGTAGAGTTTATTCTACAGAGAATGAGCTTGAGCTTGATCATCTTCATCATCAGGAGGATCATCAGAAGCAGAAGCCAAACCGGACGGACAGAGAGGGAAAGAAACCCTTTGGAAGAAAGAGGAGAAAAGCCTTTGAGAGGTCTAGAAGAGTCCAGAGCAGTACGTATACTGGGAGGCATTCCAAGGGCCAGCATACACCATTGGACTGGGGAAAGCCAGAGGAATGGTGCTGCAGAGCTAGGAATCTCCAGACGCTACCTGTGAGGGAGACGGCTGCACGTGGAAGGGACCCTAAGACCCATGCCAGAAGGTATGTGAAGAGAGATCCAGTGTCCAGGGATCTGGATTGGAAGGCTGGACATAAGAACTGGACTACATACTGGCCAGGCTAACAGCAATGGAAGCTCAGGTATGAACACTGATCTATGCCCTAGCTATAACCTTGAAAGACAGCAGGGAAACAAGTATTCTCCTGAAAGTGCTCCGTTGGGAGATTCATCTGTGCCAATCCATGATATTGAACCCATGCTTGTTGAAAAAGAGGGGGTGATAGCAGATGAAGAATCTGTTTACATGGACTGCTCTCTGTCTAAACTCCTTTGGTGATTTTCTGTTATAAAGTACAGCAACCATCACAAAGAAATACAAACTTGTTCTTTAATCTACTCAGAAAAGCTCATGAGTAGGATTTTTAGCCACGCAGTAGAAAGCAAGCCAGCTAAGGGGTTTCAGCTGGATAACTGCTAGCAATTGAGCCTTACCTAATTGCTTGTGAGCTCTAAGAGAATCACTTCTGAATCTATGTGGGAAGATATAAGAAGTTTACCTGAAAAGAACAGGTTTTTTTCCTTCTTTGTGGCTTTTGGTTTGTTGTTTGATACATGCTAAGAAAATATTAGCTAAGCCTACAGAAAAGACCAGTTTGTTATCAACCAGGTCTTATTTCTTTTGCTTTGATTGCCAGATAAGTTAAAATGTTGTTTTCCTGATTTTGTTTTTCCAAGTTTAACACTGAAAGCAAGTAACCTGATTTATGTGCTACCAAGCATATCTGTGTTGGGAGAAATAACCCCATAAATAAATATCTTATTGGCTTTACCCAAAAGCACAACTAATTATTGTGAGCAGCTGTGTCTGGTGTGAATGAACTGCATTGCCCACAATCCCTTGCAAATCATATAGATATATGCACTTGCCAAGACTGTGAAGATTCTCACCCAGGCAGCCGTCTGACAACCTTTAAATACCATTTCAGTCATAGGTAGCATCCCTACATCTTCCTCAGTAAAGACCAAAGCAAAGAATTCATTCAGTCTCTCTGATATCGCCTTATTGCCTCTTAGTGCCCCTTTAACCCCTCTATTATCTATTGGACCAACTGACTCACAGGTTTTTTGTTTGGCTCTCTTTTCCATTTCCTGAAAGATGCTTTTTTGGCAACAGCTGCCTATCCGACTTCACCTTTTATTTTATTTTATTTATTTATTTACATTCTCTTATATACTGTGCAATTCTGCATCAGTGCAGTTTACATTGAAGAAACTGAAATTACATTGAACAGGGCATTATAACTTGGAGATAACTATTTTACAGGGAACATGGACTATGGAGGGTTAAGTGGCTTGCCGAAGACCACAAGGAGCATCTGTGGGACTAGAAAACCCCAGTCCTTCCGGCCCAAGGTTGCTGTCCTCTAGTGGGATTTGAACCCCCGACCTTCCGGCCTGAAGTACCTTGCCCCAACCACTAGGCCACTCCTTTAAACCATGCTGGCAGTTTTTTGGACTTTCTTCCACTTTTCTTAACGCATGGAATACAGCTGGTCTAGTATTTTTCAACAACACCCAAGCTTGATATAAGTCTTTAACCTTTGCCACTGCTCCTTTTAGTTTTTTTATTAACTATTTTCCTCATTTTATCATAGTCTCCATTTTGAAAGTTAAAAGGTAGTACTGTGGATTTCCTTACTATCCCTCCTCCACTAATTAAATCAAACGTGATCATGTTATGATTACTATTGCCAAGTGGCCCCAACACCCTTATCTCTTGCACCAGATCTGGTGTTCCACTAAGGACTAGGTCTAATATGGCTTCCCCTCTGGTCGGTTCATGAACCAGCTGCTCCAAGAAGAAGTCATTTATTTCATCTAGGAACTTTATCTTCCTAGCATGTCCTGCCTTGACACTGACCCAATCGATACCGGGGTAATTGAAATCACACATTATTACTACTGTGCTGTAACATTTGTTAGCGTCCTTGATTTCTTTGAGCATTTCATCATCCATTTGTTTATTCTGACCAGGCAGTCGATAGTACACCCCCACTGCCATCGCCTTCCCCTTTTTACATGGAATTTCAATCCATAGAGATTCTACAGCAAATTTTGTTTCTTGCAAAACTTTAATCCTTTCTGACTCAATGCCCTCTCTAATAAAGAGCGCGACCCCTCCACCAATTTGATCAGCTCTATCATTACAATATAGTTTGTACCCAGCTATCACAGTGTCCCACTGGTTGTCCTCCTTCCACCATGTCTCTGATTCCAATCATATCTATCCTCTCATTTAGTGCTATATATTCTAACTCTCCCATCTTATTTTTTAGACTTCTAGCATTTGCATACAAGCATTTTAGAGACTGCATTTCATTCATATTAATGTGTCTATTGGTTTCTGTTTCCAGGGTCTCTTTCTTTGGGATCTAGCTTGGGTAGAGCAGGGCTGGAGTTGCAAAATATGCATAAGTCCTTGCACAGACTTTTACCTCTCTCAGAGCAAGTATAAATGGGTGCATTGGTATTTGCACACTACAAGAGCTGGTGCTGGAATTCTTTTTTATAAAGGCACATAGGTGTCTATATTGCCGTTATATGATACTGCCACCCTTCCCTTCTTCCTATCTATTCTGGTTATTAGGCTGTGTAATAACAGGTATTAGGTTATGTAATAACCTTGTGGGGAAGAGGGCACAACATTTTCAGCCTCTGAAAGCCAGGTTGGTAACAAAATATCACATATTAATGTTCAGATTCTAATAAATCATAATCAAAGATCTATTCCAAAACAAAAAGGAGTCAGATAGTAGGCAAGGCAGATCTGTGCTGTTATTATTCAATACACCATCATAATATTGAAAAATATGTACATAAAAAAAATCCATATTCTATAGAATACCTACCCTAACCCCAAAATGCTGCCAATTTTGGACCCAGGAAGAACATCATCTTCTCAACTTATGGCTTAGATGGGCCCTTAAATCTGCCATCATCTACTATGTCATGTTCTGGAGCGGACAAATCAAAGATTGCAAGAATTTAGAATTTAAGACTAATCGAAATATGAATTGCAGACAAATACACGGATTATTATTCTTCTCTCATTTCAATTTCACAAAAGAAACATGTGTCATACCAAAGAGAGTGGAAAAAAATCTGACCAAACCAACTACTGTACTTCAAGCTAAGAACTTATCATGGACAGCTCAAGGAGAAGCTGACCGGGGATCAGTTTAATGCTGAGGTCTGGAGAAGAAATGGAGATGGACTGCCAAATGTATTGCCTCTATCAAGGGAGACAAATTGTTAGGGCCATGCATTCATTAGCATACCATTAAGCTCATTAGCACTTCTTAAAATCAATTGAATGTACATTAACTTATGAAATAATGTATGCACTATTGATCTGCACATATTTAAAAGTTCTAATGTATTTTTAAAAAAGGTTATGAAAATGAATGTTCGAAAAGATCAAAAAAGTGCTAGAAAATCAGGAAAATTTTTTGAAAAATCCACGATTGAACCAAATTTTTTTGCCCATGCATATCCCTACAAATCGAATGTTTACATCATCAGAAATGCCATACTGGGTCAGAACAAAGGTCCATCGAGTCTAGTATTCTGTTTTCAATCCACATCACAATTACCTGTCAGGATCTCAAAAAGTGGACAGATTCTGTGCTGCTTATCCCAGGGGTAAGCAGTGGGTTTCCCCAATCCACTTTAATAATGATTTATGGACTTTTCCTCCAGAAACTTGCACAAATCTCTTAAATCCAGCTATACAAAAAGCTTTTACTATATCCACACATTTGGAAGTGTAACAGACATGCCATGATTCCCAAACAGTGGTACATCGCACATATGCAGGGAAAGACAGCTGATAAGCCATGACGTCTGGTGGCCAAGCTGAGGTTAGGATACAAGAAGATATAAATACTTCACAGAATGTTATGTAAGAACCAAAATGGCATGGGAAAGCCTTTATGGGCTTTTGATTCCACTACTAATAAGCATAGTTACTCACCTATAACAGGTGTTTTCTGGGGACAGCACGAATCAGTCCTCACATATGGGTAACATTGGAACCGATGGAGCCATCACAGAATCAGCTCCCCAGCTTTCAAAGAAAGCCTTTGGGAGATGCCACCAAGCATGTGTGGTCCCCTTCCCTCCCAAGGATGCCATCTTGCTCATTCAGATGACATAGCTAAAAGACGGCAAATAAAAGATGGTAAAGGAGCAATTCCAAGGGAGGTGAGCGAGGACCGATTCCTGCTGTCCCCAGAGAACACTTGTTATAGGTGAGTAACTACACTTTCTCCGGGAAGAAGCAGTCAGTCCTCACATATGGGATTCCCCAGCTACAGGCTACCTAAAGCCCATAGCAAAAGCAGGGATTTCCTCACAGGGAGCCGCGAGCAGCAGCAATTAAGTCCGTATCCATAGACCACAGTAGGATCCCTGTGTCCAATGAAAACTAGAACTCCGATAGCCTGAACACAGAAGAGTCAGAGGGTAGGAGTTGCTTAAACCCCAAAAAGGTTACAGAGCACAGCCTGGCCAAAAGGCACTGTCCCATCAGGATTCTCTTTTCAGGCAGTAATAGGCTGCAAAGGTGTGAACTGAAGACCATGTGGCAGCCCAGCAGATGTCCACCACTGAGGCCTCCATGGTCCTGACACGGTGCGCCGTGACATGGCCTTCCAGCAGTAGCTGTGCCTGCTCATAGGCAAGGGCAATATAGTCAGGTGGATAGCGTATGCTTGGTCACTGCCTCCCCCAGCCTACTGGGATCATAGGAGACAAAACGTTGAGTAGCTTTGAGGTGGCCCTGAGTGCATTGGATATAGAAGGACAAAGCCCTCTTACAGTCCAAGGTGTGAAGGACTGTCTCCATCCAACTGGAGTGAGGTCTTTGAAAGAAGGTAGAGGCCTCCATGGTCCTGACACAGTATGCCGTGACACGGCCTTCCAGCGATAGCTGTGCCTGCTCATAGGCAAGGGCAATACAGTCAGGTGGATAGTGTACGCTTGGTCACTGCCTCCCCCAGCCTACTGGGATCATAGGAGACAAAACGTTGAGTAGCTTTGAGGTGGCCCTGAGTGCATTGGATATAAAAGGACAAAGCCCTCTTACGGTCCAAGGTGTGAAGGACTGTCTCCATCCAACTGGAGTGAGGTCTTTGAAAGAAGGTAGAGAGTACTACTTCCTGGTTAAGATGGAAGAATACTACCACCTTCGGAGGGAATTTGGAGTGCATGCGGAGCACCACTCTGTTCTTGTAGAACCTGGTATAAGGCGCCTCCGCCACTAAGGCCTGAAGCTCACTAACTCTGTGAACGGAGGTGAGCAAAATCAGGAACACCACCTTCCAAGAGAGGTAGCGAAGGTGGCAGGTAGCCAGAAGCTCGAAGGGTGGGCAAGTGAGCTACCCCAACACTGCGCTGAGGTCCCATTCAGTGGCTGGAGGGCAAACTGGGGGCTTCATTAAGAGCAGGCCCCTAAAAAAGCAGGTCACCAAAGGCTGGACCGAGTGGGGCCTGCCATCCATCAGGTGGTAGTGTGCTGCCAGGGCACTCAGGTGCACCCAGACAGATTTAGACTTGAGCCCAGATTGCAAGAGGTGAAGGTACTGTAACACCAGTCCCACTGGGTAGGAGAACAGGTCAGCCCCATGCTTGGCACACCAGGCTGAAAACCTGCGCCATTTGAGAGCATAAACCTTCCTAGTAGAGGCCTTACAGAATCTCTTCCACCTCTTCCTAGTAGAGGCCAGCAGAATCTCTTCCACCTCAACCGAGAGGTTGAAAGATCTAGAGTCACCCTTTCAGCTGCCAAACTGTCAGCAATAAGTACCACAGGTTGGGGTGCAGAAGAGAGCCCTCCTCCTGAGACAGGTGTCCCGGAGAGGTCCCCAAGGGGATGGGGATCTTCACCGTTAACCAGAGGAGCAATGGGAACCACAGTTGCCTGGGCCACCGAGGGGCTATCAGGATGAGTGAGGCCCTGTCACGGAGGGTCCTGAACAAGGTTTTGACAATCAGCCATGTGCGAAGGAAGGCATACATGAGACTCTCTGACCATGAGACAAGGAACGCATCTGCTGCCATTCTGGAGGGGTGGGCCTACCGGGAAAAGAAGCGAGGCAACTGGAAGTTGTCCAGGCTGATGAACAGGTCCATCATGGGTTCCCCCCAGGTCAGCCACCCTGGGTGTCCAGCTGCCACTCGTGCAGCTGGAGGACTATGCTCAGCCTGTTGGCCAGAAGGTTGTTCTGGCCTTGTAGGTACACTGCCCGCAGGAGGATATCCTGTTGGATTGCATATAAGCAGAGGACCACTGCCTCCAAACAGAGGGCACGAGACCCCGTGACCCCCTATTTATTCACATAGAACATCGCCACCTGGTTGTCCATCCGGACCAGCACTGGCTGGTGGCACAGGTGGTGGCAAAACACTCACAGGGCTAAGTATATTGCCAGTAGCTCCAGGAGGTTGATCTGCTGGGTGCTCTCACCTGGTGACCAGCTGCCCTGGGTGCGGAGCTCACCGCAGTGGGCTCCCCAACCGAGCAGGGAGGGATCTGTGGTGAGGACCCTTGATGGGCTCGGGGCCTGAAAAGGCATGCCCACCTCAAGATACTGGAGAGACTGCCACCAGACCAGGGAGTTTGCAAGTTGGCGGGTTACAGAGACTCGTCTCGGAGACATCCCGTGGCCTGAGACCAATGGTCCCGGAGACACCACTGTGCCGCCCTCATATAGAGGTAAACATCTGGGGTGACCTGGCCGTGGAGGCTATGTGCCTGAGGAGGTGCAGAAGAAGCCGAGCAGACACAGAGGGACGGTACTGTATGTCCCGAGCCAGAGTCCTGAGATGGTGAGCTCGGACCCTGGGCAAAGTGGTTTTTGACTGGAGAGTGTTGAGCTTTGACACAATGAACTCCAGACACTGTGCCGGGAGGAGGTGAGACTAAGGTTTTGTCATAAACTACCCCAAGTGTTGCAGAACGTGGATGGTACGTGTGGTGGCCTGCTTCACCTCTGAGGCCATGACTCCCTTTATGAGCCAGTCGTCCAGGTTGGGGAAGACGAAGACCCCCTGGAGATGGAGGAAGGCAGACAGGACTGCCGGGCATTTTGTGAAGACCCTTGGGGCAGAGGCCAAGCCGAGAGGGAGCACCCTGTACTGAAAGCACCTGCCCCCCACTATGAACCGCAGGTACTGCCTGTGGTTGGGGTGAATGAGGATGTGTGTATAGGCATCCTTGAGGTATAAGGAGCATAGCCAATCTGCCTGCTGGAGGTAAGGCAGCAATGTTCCAAGGAAGAGCATCTTGAAGTCTCCCTCACAGAGGATTTTGTTGAGGTTGCGTAGATAGAGGATGGACCTTAGGCCCCCTGTTCTTTTTGGTATGAGGAAGTACCTGGAGAAGAACTCCTTGCCTTGAGGTGGTGGGGCACTGGTTCCACCGCCATGTCCTTGAGAAGACCTGACAACTCTTTCAGTAGAAGGTCCCAGTGAAAGGGAGACCTGAGGCCTCTCCCGTAAAATAAGGGGGGAGGAGTCTGAGTCAGATGGTGAAGGTAACCCTCCTTGACCACTCAAAGTGCCCAGGAATTGGTGGCGATGGTTAGCCACCTGTAGGCATAGTGGGCCAGACATCCCCCTGTGGGCTGCTGATCTCATTGGGGTAGATAGGCTATGCTCAAGGAGTCAAAAACTCCCCCCTGGCTGGGCCGGAGCCTGTGCCTGGGTTTTGAAGCATTCTGCTTACTAGGGCCGTGCCCATATCCCTTGGCCTGATGACCCTGTTGGTGAGCTGGGGAGGCCTGAAAAGATGGTTAATTTCTGTAAGCAGCCCCTTTCCTCAGGTAGGAGGACTTTTACCCAAGCCCTTCCATAGGGGGAGAGGCAGCGTTCTTTTTCGAAAGCCTGGTCCTTGTCGTGAACTTGGTCTACAGCTCGGCAGCCTTGTCAGTCATGGGTTTGCCAAAGATATTCTCTCCTTGGCAGGGGACATCAACCAATTTGTCCTGAACCCACTGCTTGAAGTTGGATGACTGTAGCCAAGCTTGGTGCCATGCACCGATGCCTGCCGCCACTACTCAAGCCACTAACTCGAACCTGTCATAGGCCGCTCGAGACATGAATTTGGAACACTCATGGACTGCCTTGGCCAGGTTCTTGAACCGCTGCAGGGGTTCCTCAGAGACACCAGCTGAGAACCCGGTGAGTTCCATTGCCAGGTCTCTCAGGTACATGCCCATGTACAGCTGGTAAGCCTGGATGTAGCCAATGAGCATTGAGCCCTAGTAACACTTTCTTCTGAGGGTGTCCAGGGTGGGGGGGGGGAGGAACCCAGGAGTATGTCTTCTGGCTTTTCAGCTGACGCATGGCTGACTCCTCCACCATGGAGTTATGCAGCAGCTGTGATTTCTGGAAGACTAGGCTCCAGCGAACTCGATACATCGAGTCGAGCCATTTGCTCACCAGCGGTACAGATGCTGGTGTCTCCCACATCTGAAGGGTCAGTTGTTCCAGGATGGGAGAGATGGGTACCATGAATAATTCCCTCGGAGGAGCCTCGTACTGGAGGATTTCCAACTCATCTGCCCAAGGGTCCTCCTCCGACTCCTTAGGGAACACCAGGGTCTTCAAACTATCTTTGAGAAAATCAAGGAAGCCCATATCCTCCGGCAGGGACTGACATCAAGACTTCAAGACGGGAGAGTCGGATGGGACGTTACGGTGGCAACAGGTATCGGAGAACTCCTCATTCTCCTTCTCCCACTCTGAGTAGTCCATCAAGGAGGGCTGCTCCACGGGCCTTGGGACTCCTGATGCTCCCGCAGCTGATGTCCAGCACACCTGGGGATGATAGCAGTCCCATCGAGCAGGAATTGGATCGCAACCTCAGCTGAGGATTGACTCGAGAGCGAAGGACCTTGAGGATCGGCTCAGCCTCCAGTGACATCTTGAACATAGAGGGCCCAGTGGTTGGGGCGGATGAACCGGTCATGCCGGACAAAAGCACCTGCTGCTGGTCCATGAAGGCAGACAAACTGCGCTCCAGGGCCGCCATTCTGGACTCCAGGCCAGAAGGCTCTGCAACCTTCGGCGGGGGCACTGATGGACTCGGGCCCAATGCCGGCTCCCCTGAAGGGGAATCCTCAATAAGGATGGTGTATGGGGGATCGAAGCTGGTCCAAGGTTGAATCCTTCTAGGGGACCTTTGCAGGCTGCTCCTTTTCCAATGCCTTGGACGTGCGTCACAGACTGAGGACCAGGCCCGGGGAGTACCAGGCCAGTCGGAACCATCCAAGGACACCGCCTTCAAGGGTTTCTTCCTCTTCCTGGGTTCCCTCGAGGGAGACTCCCTTTCTGAGGACCCACGATGGGGCTTGGGCTTGGAAGGTTCGACGAGGCCTTGGCCTTCACCAGGGACTCAGGGAAAAACTTATCATGCTGCTGATAGTGGCTTTTGAGGGCCTTGCTGGACATCCTTTTGCAGAGATCACAGGCTGATGGGTTGTGGTCTGGCCCGAGGCAGCGGAGACAGCAGTCGTGTGTGTCGGTGAAAGACATAATTTTTGAGCAGCGGTCACACTTCTTAAAGCCACTGGTAGCCATGGGGGAAAAAAGTACCCCTGCGAGGTCAAAGATTCGCCGGGCTGCCAATTGGGAAAAAAGGCACAAAGATGTCAGAGAATGAAAGAATGAAAAAAAACCTACAAAAATAGACCTGAACTCGACACCGAGGAAGTGAGGTCGGGTGGCAGGAAGAGTACCGGTGCGATACCAGAGGAGAGTATGAAACTCAGAGAGAAAAAAAAATCAACTTTTTCCAGGGACAAGCCAAACGAACATCTGAAGGCTCCACGGAAAAAAGGAGACCGAGCAAGATGGCACCCTTGGACGGGAAGGGGACCACGCATGTGTGAAGGCATCTCCCAAAGGCTTTCTTTGAAAGCTGGGGGGATGCTTCCGCGAGGGCTCCTTGGTGCTGGCATCACCCATATGTGAGGACTGACTTCCTGCTTGTTCCTGGAGAACCATCCATATCTTATTCCTAACTCTAGGAAATTCCACCATTTCAGTAGTAATGGATTCAATCCAAAGATGGCCTCATTTATTGTCACAGGACACTGCAGAGATTGGTCCAATTTCATGGTTTATTATCACATATCATCCCTGATCAAGATACCCAGTTTACAGCACAATATTAGCAAAAGATAAAAAGGCTACTGCACAACTAGGTCCAGCTATCAACATATTGTCCACAGTCCAATAGATAGACCAAATTAATAAATCAAACCCTGGAACAGTATCTTCAGTGATTTTCTAATTACCTCCAGAATGTTGGAATCCATTGGCTCCTGACAGAGAGTATGTCTGTAATTTTGCAGACTATGCCTCAGTGAAGAGCTAATCTTTTCCAATTGCCAGTGGTGATTTTCATTTACCATTCTGTTCAAAACTATGGCAATTGAGGGTCACAGCCACGGCAAATTAGACCAAGAATCAAAAAAGGTGCATGTTCAAGTTCACCAAGCCCTAGAAAAGGTGACGTCAAAGAAGTCATGCGGATAGATGACAGCATGAGACCTCACCCTCTGAGGCAAAAAGCGTAGGTCTCAATGAGACATATGGATAAGAAGACCTACTACATGTTGAAATATAAAAGATTCTTTTTCTGGGTAAATATACACGTCCCTCATAGCAGGTAATGGTGATGAGACAACAGTTGTTCATTCTTGATCAGACTGTTGAATTAAGATATATCCAGTGAATTACTGTTCCTTGTTAATTGTAGAGTATGTAATCCAGAAGCCCAGAGCCGTGAGCCAGTTCAGAACATACACACAAAAACCGACTCAGATGCTTCCAACAGGAGCATCCAGATAAACCAGGCTTAGGGTGCTCCATGAAGAGCCAATGGTGGAGAGGGGGGAAATACTGTCAAGGTTATTAGGGCATGAACTAGTCACCCTAGACAGCAAAGGCAAGAAACATCCAGTGAAGAATCTGTAAATCTAGAACCAAGAAAGGACCATAAAATATTTATCCTCTGGTTGCCAGGACATCAGATATCCTCACTAGTTCAGTATAGAGAGTGTGTTGTAATTGGTACAAGAGACTTCTGGGATGTGTCCTCTTGAATCTCTGCTTAACGTATCTTCTTCCTGCTTCTTGATCTCTGATCCATGCAAGCCTGCTTTTATGTTCCAGATCTATATCTAGATGTTTTCCATGCCAGTAGTTCTTTTGTCATCCAGCCTTTACAAGTATGCCTTTCCATAGGGGTACTGCTTAGGGTACTCTGGATGTACCCTTACACAATCATGGTGATATAAAGAGAATTAAAATGGAAGCTTATTCCCTTGTAATATGGTTTATGTTTATTAGCTTGTAATATGGTTTATGTTTATGTTTATTCAAATAATAACACAGCGGTTCACAGAAAGTATACAAGAAAAGCCAATTGGCCGGAAAAGGAAAGGAAATTACAATATATGACAGGAAAGCACCCAAGACATTTAAACACACGCAACCAAGGAGAAAAGGAGTGAGAGAGAGGAGGGAAAAGGTAGTTTCACACAAGAAGGGAAGGGAGGTCAAAGCAGAGGAGAAGAGGTGAGTTTTCAGATTTCTCTTGAAGGTGGGATATTGCTGTTTGAGTCTGAGGAAGATGGGTAGGGAGTTCCAAAGTGTAGGACTGATAAGAAAGAGTGTGTAGATTGTAAGTGAGTGCGGGATGGAGAGGGGAGGTGTAGGCGATTGATGTGCAGTGAATGAAGTGAACGGCTGGGAATATGAAACTGAATAAGATCTGCCAGGTACTGAGGTATGTGATTGTGCAGGACTTGATGGACCAATATGAGGATCTTATAGCGAATACGAAATTCAAGGGGAAGCCAGTGAAGGTGGAGAAAAAGAGGAGTGACGTGATCCTGGTATGAGGAGTAAAAGATAAGGCATGCAGCTGTGTTCTGAATGTGTTGCAGGCGGTGTAGTTGTGAATGTGGAAGACCAATCTGAACAGAATTGCAGAAGTCGACACGTGACATGACCAGAGAAAGGAGAAGAGTAGTAAGGGCCTGCGGGGTGAGAAGTGGGCGGAAAACATGGATCTGGCAAAGGAAGAAAAAGGAAATCTTGGTAACGTGAGAAATGTGAGCCTGGAAAGAAAGATCTGAATCAAAGAGAACACCTAGATAATGGAAACAGGAAACCAGGGGGGATAGGTGAGTCAGAGAAGAAGGTGGCAACCAGAGGGGGGGAGGACTACCATAAGTGAACCAGATAGCAAGTGTTTTAGTCAAGTTCAAGTGCAGACAGTTTGTAGTGAGCCAATCAGCAACAGCAGAAAGACAGGAGTTGAGGGGGGCAAGATCAGGATGGAGTGGGGAAGTGTGGTGAAGAAGAACCAGATCATCAGCGTAGTAGAAGGCAGAAATCCCAAACTGTTGAACCAAGAGTGCCAGCGGTGCCAAGAAAATATTGAAGAGAAGAGGTGCTAGGACGGAACCTTGAGGGACACCGCAGGGCAATGGAAAGGGGTCAGAAGAGATCGGTGGGATAGACGAGGAAACAACAGTACTGGAGTGAGAGGAAAGATATGACTGAAACCAGTGATGAACGTGCAACAGAGGCCAGCCTCATGTAGGCGAGAGAGAAGAAAGGAGTGATCAACTAGGTCGAAAGCCGCAGAAAGATCTAAAGACACCGCCACCGCCACATGCGAGAGCTGAGAGACAGGGGAAGGGGAGAGAGGAGGGGGAGACAGTGAGGCAAAGATGCTCTGAGATCCAGAATCTTGTTACTGAAAAAAGCTGAAAGGTGGGAAGGGGGAGGAAGCAACGAGAGAGGAGCAAGGTCAGAGTCCAGTCGGAGGGACATTAGGGACTTAAGGACTGTGTATAAGTGGCGAGTCTGGTTGGGTGTAGAGGAAATGGCTGTGGAAAAGTAGGTTTGTTTGGCTTTATGAACTTGGGACCGGTAGTGTGCATGATCTGCTTTGAAGCATGACAGGGTGGCTGAGGAGGGTGATTTCCGCAACAGGCATTCTGCGCGACGAAGTTGAGTTTGGAGGAGACGAAGGCCATTATGAAACCAAGGTTGTGAGGGGTAATGACTTATGGGACGTGGTTGTAGGGGAGCCAGGTGATCAACAGCAGTAAAAAGACAGGAGGAGACTTGTGAATTTGGAGAAAGAGAGAAGTCTGGAGGCAAGAGATCTCATGCAGATGAGAAATTCTGAAGAGTAAGAGTGGTAATATGGTGAGAGAAACGTTGAGTAGTGGAAAAGGGTGGATGGGCTACCTGAGAAAGGGGCATAGAGCGAGATGGAGAGGGAGAGAGGTGGCATGGAGAGATGTATTTATTTATTTGTAAACTTTTATATACCACCCCTTCCAAAGATCAGGGGCGGTTTACAATGAAAAGTTTAACATACATTGAACTTCTGAACATTATAACATTACAAGAACAGTTGAACATAACTGAGCATTAACTATATACATTACTGAGGCTATTTATTATAACTATTATTTACAACTTAAGTCCCCTCATTGGGGCTCCGAAATGTATGTATAGTGACATATGCATTTGAAAGGGGAGTGAGAATACCAGTGTCTGAACTGAAGTAGATTCAGGGTGCCATTATATAGTAGGAGTTAGTTGTTATGGACCGACTGGGACTGGGTGGTCTCTTCTACGGGATAGTCTTTGTTATAGTAGTGTTGTGTGAATAGGTATGTTTTAAGGTCCTTTCGGAATATTTGTAGGTCTGTGGTCTCCCTTAGATGAACTGGAAGTTTATTCCATTGTATCGGTGCAACATAGGAAAAGGCACTTTTACTTGTTATCTGTTTTGATTTTCTGATTTCGTCAGGTACTAATAAGGTATTAAGGTTCTTTGTATAAGTGTATAAGAAAAGGGAGGGAAGCTGGAGAGAGGAGGAGGAGGTCAAGAGTATGGCCTACTGAGTGGGTAGGAAAGGAAACATGCTGAAAGAGGGACAGATCCTGAAGAAATGACACAAAAGAGTGATCCCTAGAAGAAGGAGAGTCAAGGTGTAGATTGAAATCCCCTGCAATGAGTAGGCGGGAAAGGTCAATGACAAGCCAGAGACAGTCAGTAGGAGAGAGTCCCAGAGATCTGGGTGGAGTGTGGGGGTGGAGGGGAGTAGATAAGAAGAATATGCATAGGAGAAGAGGTATGAAGATGAAGCAGAAGAGCTTCTGGGTAGTGTAGAGCAGGGGACGAGACTTGTGAGAAAGGAATGGAAGATTGAAGAATAGCAGCCACACCACCATCCACACGACCTGTGTGTGGAACAAAGACAGTATTGAACCCAGGGGGGAGGCAGCGTGCCAGAAGAGCGTCTTCCCCTTCCTTCAACCAGGTTTCAGTAAGAAGAAGAAGGTCAAGAGATTCACGAGCAACAAGGTCAGAAACTAGAAGAGTTTTGGACCTCAAAAGATGGACAATTAAGAAGGCCCAGTTTAAGAGAGGGGGTGAACAGTAGCCTGGGAGGGAGAGGAATAAGGAAGAGAGGAGGACAGACATAGGAGAAGGTTTGCAGAGCAGCGGTAGAGAGATACATGAGGCCGAGAATGAACGACTGCAAAGGTAGGATGGTTGCCCCACAATACTGGTATAGGGTGCCCAGACAGGCCATTAGAAATTGGAGCAGACATCACCGAAAGAGCAGGTAAATTGTAGAGAGAGCCTACCTGGAATAGTGGGAGTAAGGCCTGGTTGTAGGCAGAGAGAGGAATAAGCCAAAGGAGAAGTCCACCCAAAGAGAGAATTGTCCCCTGGTTAATGAAGGAGCCTACCTCAGCGGAGGCACCCCAAGGAGCACGCTGTGCTCCTAAGGTGCACGCCCCTGTCGTGCGCTGCGGCGATGTGCACCACCGGTGCTTGTCTTTTAAAGGTGTAGTGGGTACCGTGAGTGCGGCAGTATCACTTCCTGGGCGGGCAGAGACAAAGGCAGTACAGTAGCGGCTATGAGGAGCCTGTAGAGACACAATGGAGACACCAATAACAGTAGCAGCAACAGCAGAGTACAGCAAGGATGCATAGGAGATAGTTTACTTTGGTGAAAGCTAACTGTGATATTTCTATAGGTTTATGGTTTATTGGTATTTGTTATACCACCTTAATGCGGGCAAGCAAGACAGTTTGGTTTTAATTGAATTTTTTTTTTATTGCAGACAGGAATGCCAAAAGCAAAGGAAGGAAGGGAGAAAGGGAGAGGCCGTTACAATAGGTTGAGGGCCATCCAGGGATCTGATAAGCTTGCTCAAGTAGTAGGTTTTCAATTTGACTTTGAAGCTCTTGAAAGTGGGCTCTAAATGAATTTCAGGGAACAAGCTGTTCTATAACAAAGGTGCAACTGAAAAGAAAGCAGAGTTGCCAGTTGAGTCGTATTTGGTTCTGGAAGGAGTGGGAATGTGAAGACTATTTGCATGTATTGAATGAAGAGATCATTGGGGAGTATGAAGTGTGATCAGAGAGGAAAGATATTCTGGGGCTTCATCATGAATTGCTTTGAAAGTCAAGTAACTGGAAGCCAGTGATGATGGATCATCAGTGGGGTGATGTGGTCATACCTTCTCGCATTGGAAAGAATCTGAATGGTGATGTTTTGGATTGCCTATAATCATGCCAATGAGTAAGAAGACAGACCTGAACAGCCAACATTACAGTATTCCAGATGTCCAGACATCAGGATGGCCCAGGGATACACCAGATTCTGCTCCCACAAGGGCTAGACATTCCCACGGGAGCAGAATCACGGCATAGTGGCTGGATGTCCGTGACATGCCCCGATTCAGCCAAGGCTCCTGCATGGACGTCCAGGACATGCCTAGCTCAGCCAGGGTCCCTGCATGGAGCAGCAGTGCCATGGCATCCTGTTGGCAGTCCTCCAAAACATGCTTTCCCCACAGCCTGACCCCCAATCGGGCCTGGCATGGCCAGGGTAAGGCTGCGGGGAACCCCCTGCACCCCCTCACCTGTTTGGCAGACCCAGGCTCTGGCATCCCCCGACATCAAGGGGGACGTATTCCACCTCCAAAAGTTGAATAAGTCACCCTTTTACATTGCAGAACCCGGACATACAGGGTCGACCTCTGAATTGGCCCTGTATGTCTGGGGTCAGTCACCGCCCACTGCCCTCTCCCGCCCAGAAACAGAGCTCTCCGCACAAGTCAGCTATACGTGCGGGGAACTCTGTTCCCGCCAGTGCGATCCAGGCATTTGGCAAATCAGATGTCCAGACTTGCTAAACGGGGATCGGAATGACCCCTATAGTGACCAGTGCTGAATATCCAGATCCTGTAGCTAGTTATGGTGATATCTAGATAGCAGTGAATTTTAGTGCCTTTATCCAGATAGCTAATCAGGATAACTTTCAAAAGCCTTTTTGCTGCTGGTTTTGTGAATAGTTATCCAGATAGTTAGTGGATAATTCACCTCCTACCCCAGACTGCTCCAGGATAGTGGCAAGGAAGTTTAGCACTAACTGTACAGTGCCTCTGAATGTGTTTCTTCTTATCTGGATAATTGGTGCTGCTCTCCAGATAAAACCTGAATATTGACCCCCAGAGTCTATGAATTTTGAGGATTTCAGATTACTACTACTACTAAGCATTTGTATAGCACTACAAGACATACACAGCACTGCACAGACATGTAAGAGATTGTAAGCTCTGATGGGCAGGGACTATCTAGTCAAGGCTACAGTAGCTGTAGACATGGGATAGATCTAGGGGGAATGGCAAGGAAACACAAAGGAGATCAGGTGAGTCAAGATCCGAAAGCGGCAGCAAAGAGGTGAGTTTTTAGCCTAGATTTGAAAAGGGCCAGAGAAGGCGCCTGATGTACAGACTCGGGTAGTTTGTTCCAGGCATAAGGAGCAGCAAGGTGAAAGGAGTGAAGTCTGGAGTTAGCAATGGAAGAGAAGGGCACAGATAGAAGCAGTTTGCCAGAAGAGCAGAGTTTCCGAGGAGGGGTGTAAGGAGAGATAAGAGAGGAAAGGAAGTGAGGAGCTGTAGAGTGAATGCACTTATAGGTCAGCAGGAGAAGTTTGAACTGGATGCGGAAACGGATAGGAAGCCAATGAAGAGACTTGAGAAAAAGGGGTAATATGAGCATGATGAGGCTGGCGGAAGATACCCATTGACATTTATGCAGACATTTTTGCCAAAACTATTGGAAATTTAGTGGTCTTTTACTAAATGAAAGAATTAGAGCCCACTGACAGTTAACATGGTGGCATGGAGCCCCAATTCTCATGTTACGTGCCTAGCATAGAATGGGTGGGAAATGGTTGCATACTGCACCTTGCAGTAACTGCAAGGTAACTTCCTAATCGTCAGCCATTACCATGGGAGACAATATAGATCACTTCATGCTACTAAGGGCATCCATGTTATCTGCAATATGAATAGGTGTATTTTCTCTGCATTAAACAGGCTGATGCAGAAAGCCAGCACTGAAATCACACGTTATTAGGTGTGTATGCATTTTCCTAGCATACCAATAGCGTGAGACTTCAGCATGGTATGCAGCAAAGGGGAACGTTTGCAAATGAGTTGTGCACAAATCTTCAGTGTAGAGTTGAAAGGAAGGGAGCCAATGCATGTGCAGATGCACTACAAGTGGCGTGTATGCAGGTGTGTAAATGTCACTCACGTTCTGCGCACAGGGCATGCAAGTTCTTTTGATGCTCAGCCCATAATAATCAACACTATTTTACCCTTTCACAAGAGTCCTAAGAGTACATGAAGAATGATCTGAGTCCCAAAACACACAAGGATAAGAAGCGAAAGACATTTCTTCTTGAACGCCAAACTTTCACTTCTATGCAGAAACTTTTCACGTAGAAGTAACTGTTCACTGATACATACCCTGTAACAAGCAGGAATGTAGTCCTCACATATGGGTATCGTCGGTACCGACGGAGCCTGTGCGGGAACGCTCCCCAGCGTCCAATAGGAACACTTTTGGGAGCATCCCTCAGCACATGCGCGCTGCCTTCCCGCCTTTCCAACTGTCCCTCTTCAGTTCTTCGTTTTCCGCGGAGCCCACAGGATCTATTCCCTGTCACCGCAGAAAATTCCGTCTTTAATTTTCTTTCTTGTGGTCGCATTTGCCTACCGCACGACGCCTACCGGTACCGCTGGTTCTTTTCTTTTCATACAAAAAAAAAAAAAACAACTTAAAAACTTAGACTGTTTCTTTTCAGAAACTTTCCTCTTTGGTGCTAGGCACCATTTTGGGCATTAGGCCCCATTTTCCTAAATCATGGAAAAGCCAACTAGTGGTTTTAAAAAATGTACTAAGTGTGGCGGTACCATTTCCGTCACTGACACCCATGATTGGTGTCTAAAATGTTTAGGATCTGATCATTCTCCAACTGAATGTCTCTCCTGCATGGGGATGACCAAAAGAGGAAGACAGAACCGGGCCGCAAAGCTCGGTACCCTCTTTTCTTCAGATGCCAGATCCATTGCATCGACATCGTCAAGGGCCTCTTCTTCCTCCCATGGATCTCAGGTAACTAAACATAAAAGCCGATCCTCAAAGGGTAGCTCTCCTGCTAAGCATCGAGAGGACATTGGCATTGCCCTTGAGGGAACCACACCAGCAAAACATCCCTGGCAGGAGGCTTTGGCTTCTAAAGCATCGATGGGGCTTCAGGATGTTCTCGAGGCCTCAACCTCACAAGAACTACCTGTGCCATGCTCGGGGGGTTATGGCCGTTATTACCGGTACTGATACCCAGGCATCGGCAGTGTCGATAGACCAAAGGTTTCTTGCTATCGAGCGCAGTATCGCAGCTCTTCTGTCAGCTGCGGTACCGGTGGCCCCAAGGGCACTGCTACCAACATTGACAACGATGCCGGTACCGACACTAACGATGCCAGTACCGACAGTACCGGCCCCGGTGGGAACTCTTCCCATGCCATCTCTGGCTGAAATTGACAAAGCGGTACCGGGTCACCTCGGTACCGACTTTGATTGGTACCGGGATCGTGCTTTGCAAGAGCATCGGGGTCAAGAATACTTTGATTCCTCCGATTCCGAAGACTCTGACAATTCTGCTGGTACTAAAGGGTTTCTATTAGAAGATCCCTCTTCTCTCCAGCGCAGAATGTCACCTCCAGAGGAGATGTCATATCAGGATTTCATCCGTGATATGGCCAAAGGTCTTTCAATCACGGTAGCTCCTGAAGAGGAACCCAGAGCAAAGGAATTGGAAATTATCCAATATCCTAAAGCTCCTAAGGAGGCAGCCACTCTGCCTATCCATGAAATTCTGCATATCTTGATGCTCTGAATGTGGGAGCCACCTCTGACTACTTCTCCTCACTCTAGGAGACTTGATACTATGTATCAAGTTCCACCATGTCCTGGATTTCAGAAAACTCAGCTGCCATACTATTTAATGGTTGTGGAGTCAGCCATGCGTAGGATGAAAAGTGCAAAGAGGCATGCATACAATCCTCCAGGTCGTGAGTGCAGGACTCTGGATGCTTTTGGGCGCAGAACTTTTCAAGCTTCCATGCTTTCAGCTAGGATCAGTTCATATATCCTATATATGGAAATGTTCCTCAAAGAAGTCACAGGAGACTTGGAACTTATGAGCCCATTTCTCTCAGATGATAAGAGACAAGATTTTCTTGCTCTAGTTAAGCATGCTCAGGATGTCTCCAAGTTTGTAAATCGTGCAGCCTTTGACTGCTTTGAATGCATCAGCAGAACTTCTGCTATTGCCATTGGTGCACGACGGATTGTCTGGCTACAGGCATCAGACTTGGAGACTTGGGTACAGGACAACATTCCTTGCACGGGGGAGAATCTCTTTGGCAAGAACTGGCAGGAAAAGGCTAACGAGTTAGATGCTGACAATTCTACCTTAGATAGATTGTCAAAGTCTACAGCCACTCCAGCCAAAAGGAAGCCTTATAAAAAACCCTCTTTTAGTAAAATGAGGAAGTTTTATCCTTCCTATACCCAGCAGAGTCAGACTCCAGGTCAGGTTGCCCAAAAGGGACAAACTAGACAGCAAAAGAAACCAAAAGCCGGAGAGCCCAACCAGCTCTCCAGGTTCAGCCCCCTCAAAGGCTTTGACTCCTTCCTAGACAGCTTTGCCTTCCTGCCTCTGAGGGGTCCCCAACCCCCCCAATATTCCGGGCAGGTTATGCCACTTTGTCAACAGATGGCATCAGATAACAGCAGAAGATTGGACTTTGTCCATTGTAGGAGAGGGGTACAAACTTCATTTTCACAGCATACCCCCTCCTACAATTCTAAAGCAATTCAATTCACAAACCTCTGCAGACAATCTGCTAGATCACGAGGTCTCTACACTTCTTGCAATAGAGGAAGTACCCATTCTTCAAAAGGGTGCAGGCTTCTACTCCCCCTATTTTATTATTCCAAAGAAAACAGGAGGACACAGACCCAAAGTATTGAACAAATATCTATTTCGAGAGAAATTCAAAATGATTTCTCTAGGAACTCTTCTGTCATACCTTCAAGCCAGGACTGGCTTTGCTCTCTAGACTTAAAGGATGCATACACTCACGTTCTCATCCATCCAGATCACAGGAAATTTTTACGTTTCCCTTTCAGGGGAAGAGATTTCCAGTACAGGGTTCTTCCTTTTGGTCTGGCTTCAGCACCAAGGGTATTCACATGGCTGTAGTAGCTGCATTTCTACGAACCCTGATGATTTTCGTCTTCCCTTACTTAGACGACTGGCTCATTCAAGCCTCCACAGTTGCAGAGGCCAACATTACACTGTCCTGTACAATGTGAATCCTCCAATACTTGGGATTGGTAATAAACTTCCCGAAATCTCAACTAGTTCCTTCCCAATGCCTAGAATTCATAGGAGCCTGTCTGGATACCAGACAAGCAAGGGCTTTCCTTCCACAAGCCCGGTGTCTTCGCATAATGCAGCTAGCTTCCCAAGCAGCAGGCAAATCCTCCCTCACTGCTCGGGAGCTACTGCAGTTACTGGGACACATGGCATCCACAGTTCAGGTAGTCCCATATGCTTGCCTCCACATGCGAGCAGCTCAGTGGACCCTCTCCACACAGTGGACACAGGCCACGGGTCATTTGTCGGACAAAACAACAATCTCTCAACGACTAATTTTGTCCCTGCAATGGTGACAATCACTAGAAAATCTGACAGTGGGGTCTCCTTTCCCTCTTTCAGGCCACCCTAACAACAGATGCATCACAGGCGGGTTGGGGAGCACACCTGAATCATCTCTCTACCCAGGGCACTTGGACTCCACAGGAGGTTGGTGTACATGTAAACCTCCTGGAATTAAGAGCAATTTATTTAGCTCTTCGAGTGTTCCACGCCCAGCTCAGCTACAAGACAGTCTTAGTCCAGACGGACAATCAGATAGCCATGTTCTATGTGAACAAGCAGGGCGGAACGGGCTCTCTGTCATTATGCAACGAAGCTTTATGTCTATGGGCCCTCGCCAGAGAGTATCAAATTCACCTTCTAGTGGTATATCTTCCAGGCATTCAAAACCTTTGGGCAGACAAACTCAGTCGAGTACTGCTACCTCACAAGTGGTCACTCCACCTAGACCAGGTGGCAAAGATATTTCATCTCTGGGGCACTCCAGACATAGACCTCTTTGCAAGTCCACTGAATGCCAAACTTCCTCGGTTCTGTTCCAGGATTCTGGCGCACAACTGTCAGGCAAGGGATGCCTTCCTCCTTCACTGGGCTCAGAACTTCCTTTATGCCTTCCTACCCATTCCCCTCATCCCCAAAACACTCTTCAAGCTTCAGAGAGACAGGGGTTGCATGATTCTCGCAGCACCACGATGGCCACGCCAAACGCGGTATCCCCTGCTTCTACGTCTCTCTCAAGCTGCACCTCTGGAGTTAGGGCATGCTCCAGATCTCCTTTCCCAGGAGAACGGGACGCAATGGCACCCGAATCCCCAGTCCCTGCACCTCATGGCCTGGTTGTTGAAGGCTTAGACCTCCAGGATTTCAACCTGTCCCAGCAGGCAAAAGGTATCCTTCGAGCTTCTAGGAAACTTTCCACAGGAAGATCGTATGCCTTCAAGTGGAAACGTTTTACTATATGGTGCTCCAAGAGGGGATTAAACCCCCTGGTCATACCCTTAGAATCAATACTAGAGTATCTCCTTCAGTTATCGAATTCTGGGTTAAACACCAATTCGGTAAGAGTGCATCTTAGTGCAATTGCAGCTTCTTATAAGCCTCTAAATGGACAACCAATTTCCTCTCATCCACTCCTATCAAGATTTATGAGAGGCCTTTTATTAACTAAACTTCCCATCAAGCCTCCACCGGTAGCATGGGATCTAAATCTAGTTCTCGGGCAGCTCATGAAGCCACCTTGGAGCCTTTAGCCACTGCAGCCCTTACGTTTTTGACCTGGAAGGTCATCTTCCTAATTGTAATCACCTCTGCCCATCACATTAGTGAATTGCAAGCTTTAGTGGCTGATCCTCCTTATACTAGGTTTCATCATGATAAGGTTGTTCTTTGAACTCACCCACATTTTATGCCAAAGGTGGTTTCACCTTTTCATTTAAATCAATTTACCTTCCTGTATTTTTTCCCCGAGGCCTCACGCCTCTAATGCAGAAAGAAACCTTCATACTTTGGATTGCAAAAGGGCCTTGGCCTTTTACATACAAAGAACACAGCAACATAGAAAGTCCTCACAACTTTTTATAGCTTTTGACCCTAGTCATTTGGGACTTCCAGTCTCCAAAAGAACTTTATCTAAATGGATTGCCCAATGCATATCATTTGCTTATGAGAGTAAGGGTCTTCCTCTTCAGGACCATGTCACAGCTCATAATGTGAGAGCCATGGCAGCTTCTATGTCTAATCTCCACTCTGTGTCTATCGTTGACATTTGTCGAGCAGCCACCTGGGCTTCGGTACACACCTTCACAGCCCACTACTGCCTAGATAAGGCCTCCCGTCGGGATGCCTTCTTTGGCCAAGCTGTTCTTCAAAATCTCTTTCAAACCTAAACCAACTCCTACCCACCAACTCTGGTGGGATGCCAGAGATCCATGGGAGGAAGGATTCTCACCTTCGACAGTGGCACCTTCCTGGGGCTATCTCCCTGGCATCTTCAGCTAGGGAGTCCCCATATGTGAGGACTACATTCCTGCTTGTTCCTGGAGATAGCGTAGTTACTCACCTGTAACAGGTGATCTCCGGGAACAGCAGGAATTTAGTCCTCACAACCCACCCACCTCCCCTAGGAGTTCTCTCTCTCTCTCTCTCTTTGTCTCTTTCCTCTCTCCCTCTATCCTTTCTCTCAGCTACAAACTTAACTGAAGAGGGACAGTTGGAAAGGCGGGAAGGCAGTGCGCATGTGCTGAGGGATGCTCCCTAAAGCGTTCCTATTGGACGCTGGGGAGCATTCCCGCACAGGCTCCGTCGGTACCGATGATACCCATATGTGAGGACTAAATTCCTGCTGTTCCCAGAGATCACCTGTTACAGGTGAGTAACTACGCTTTCCCTACACACGCAAGATGTTCGTCACTTCACAGCAAGTGTAGAGATATTGGTGCTCCTGCTGGTTATGTAATCCTCTACGCATTTCTCTGCATTGAGTGCAGACCTTATTGGCATTCCATTTTAATTGGCACAGCTCATTTGCATTTTATTTAAATATGCTTGTTGTTGCTGTGTGCACATACTTTTGCTGTTTACACACTCATCAATCTCTTCTGCATTTGGCGTAGCGGAACTTGGGCATATACGTTGTGTTTTATCTGCATGCAAAGGGTGCGCTATCCTTTCTGCATCGGCCTGTAAGTGCATGAGCAGACAATTATGGCAATGCCCCTAACAGTGCACAGAGGATTTGCAGTTCCAGTGTAGCAGATTTTCACAATAGCGCTTGACAACTGCAAATTTTCACCACAGTTTAGTAAAAGAAGTATGAGACTAAACAAATGCATGAAATGTTTGTCCTTAACATCAACAAAAAAATTTGCTGAGCCCAATTATAATTTGTATCTTCAAATCCCCTTCACTATTGAAATCTTTTTAAGTAGTAGTCAAAGCTAAGGGACCGTACTGTGTAACAAAAGAAAGATGCATTTGAATGAACATTAAGTAATGTCAAAGCACCAAGAAGGAAGACGGTAATGTGAGAGCAACTAAACTTTAAAAGCAAAACATTCAGATTGTTCTGTTTAGTGAGGATAAGTTGCTATGAACAAGACCAAAATATTCGAGGATCCTGATGAATTACAAAATTATATTGATTTTCATTCAAGAGACAAAATGTAGACTCTGAGTCATATGTGCAGCAGAAAGTGAGAAATGAATGGGAAGGTACTGTATTCCTGGTAAAAGGCCCAAAAATGTGCACGAACAAAAAAATCTTGCTTTGGATTTTTCAGATTTTTATCTGTGTTTATATACCGCTGATCTACGAGTCTAAGCGGTTTACATATAACAAATTGGCCAAGTTGGCTTATGTGGAGCACAGACAACTTAGTAAGTACATCAAGCTTTTTTTTATTTTCAGACTGTTTTGAGCTTGTTCCATACATTTGTTTTAAGGAAACATTTCCTACAATGCTTAGAAGCTTTTAATATGCACATATTAAAGGAAGATGCATTAATTCATAGGTTAGTATATGTTAAATTGATTTTGTGCGCACTATTTTTACAACACACTAAGAAATCAAATGCTCATTCTTATGAGAGATTATGGGGGATGGTCACTAAGTGCGGTAAGTTTTGCACCTTAGAAGTCAAAATTAATATGTGGTAAGAGTAAAGCCTATGTGCTAACTGTTGGGGGAATGGCCATAAAGTGCCGGGCTAGTGCATACGCTTTTTCTTCTTTTTTCTAAAAATAAGTTAGTTTGTAGAAGTCTTTGTGACTATTGAAAATCCTAAAAAGTACTTTTTTTGGATATAACAAGATAATTTGAAATTTAAAAAAGTTAAAAATTGAAGAAGATCTGTGACTTGTGATGTAAACGTCAGCTATTCCCTATAGTGATGAATTTCACTACATGTAGGGTTTAAGCCATCCTGAGGTTACATTTGCCTTTTAGTATTATTGAATTACTTTAGACACTTTTTTTGGTAAAAAACCAATTGACTTTATAGGTCTTTTTCTAAGGGCATCTTTTGTTTGTTGTTTAGTTAGTCCTTATGCAGTTATCTGTGTTTTATGTGCAAAACTCACCCATTTGGAGAAACTGCCCTGAAAGATCTCATGATGAAGCGGTGACAGAAGATAGAGTGACACGGTACTGACTGGGTACATCAGTGTCTAAGTCTTGGAGGTTCACCCAATAGGCAATTAGATCACTTTTCCAGCTAGTCATTGCACAACCCAAAGAGACAGGCATAAAACTGTACCTCTGCCCCAGCAATCCAGTAATAGCATGGTCCCCAGCACCAATTAATCTTAGAACCATATTGATTTGACTGCCCAAATACTCATCTCATGAAAAGGCTCAATCCATCATGAAAGCCCCATCTCCTCTAATGGCCCAGAGTGACCCTGTTCCCTGCCTATCTACTGATTCAAAGAGGTAGCTAGGAAGAACATTTGGGAAAAGAAAAGGTGGTGTCTTTGGGTAGAGTGCCCGGCCATTTTTGAATGCCCCTCCTTTCCATACATGATTGTATCATTAGGGATAGTGTCAGGCCAATAAACGGGCCCCAAAAGCAACATTACAGCAATTCCAGGCAATTTTGAATCTCTGAAGCTTCATGTGTCATGCTATGCCAGTGGGCAGATTATTCATCAGGACACTGGCACTAGCCACAGTAGACCCTAACACTTTATTAGAATCACAAGTTATTAAAGATGGATCTGCAAGTTTGGTACAACTTTCCGCAGTCTTTCAATTGCCTATCTATAATAGCAAAACTGAATTGTTCATTGATGCCTCTAGCGGAGTAGGTTTTGGTATCTTCTTCCAAGGGGTATGTGTGCTGAGCCTTGGCATCAGTGTGGAGTAACAAGGGATATGATCTCTCTTGAATTGTTCCCCATCGTAATTATCCTGCACAGATGGTGTGAAAACTTTACAAGCAACATGCCATATTTAGATCAGACAACATAGTGGTTGCGATGGCAATTAATAGAATGTCTGCCAAAAAAACAAAGCCTTACGGCATGGTGCCCCTGCTGTGCAAGCTGGTGCTGTAGTGTCTTCAACAGAGCAGCATGTTCTGTGCATGTTCCAGATATGGAAAACAGTGTAGTTGACATTCTCATGCCTCCAGTGGGCATCTTTCAGGACCTTGGTTGCAGACAACAATGCCAAAAGGACATTCATGCCTGAAAAGATTTAGCAATTTGGCTTTCAAATGCATGGCTCTTGATCCTCAACTTATTATCCTTGAAAACTAGACAAACCTATTTTAAGAACCTTTTCTGAATATCAGTCATTTGCCCAGCTGAATGACTACAAACCCTCCTGCCAATTGAGACCATGTCTTTAGTCTATTTTATGCTCCAATGCAAGAGACAGAGTATGTCTAGAGCATGTGTCACATCATAGTTATTTAAGCTTTCTTTGCTAGAGCATTAAACAATATGATCCCATAATAACTTTCGTGATAGCGATAATGTTGAAGGGATGGTCTAAAATGTTGGGACCTTGAGTTGATAAAGACAACCTGTAACTCATGATTGTTTGCAGCAAATGTTTATTTCCTTGCAAGAAGTATGCTTCAGCTCATACGAGACATGCCTTTTCTGATGCTACGTTCTATAGTATTCTTTGAGGTCCTTTCTGTTAATGAGACTGCATGCCAGTCAACAAGCAAGCTCCTCCAATCTCTCTAGTCTATTGTGATGGAACAATCTGATCTTTCTCAATCCATAAATCAAAGAATGACCAAGCAGCTCAGGGAGAGAATATAGTATTGCACCAAGTGCCAAGCAAAATAATATACCTTATACACAATTTGGAAAGATAGCCTTAAGACCAACAGGAACCCTTTCCCTGTTGGTATCAGTTTATGAAAATTTTAATGAGTCTGTCAACAATGAGTCTCAAAAGATGGTATGGCAACCACTCATTCCAAATATGAATTGCTACAAACAGCTTAATCAGAAGAGCCTGCTGTAGAGGCCTCATGTGTGCATGCGCCCATGGTACCAGATCCAGGGCTGCCACCATGAATCCTAAGAGTTGAAGGTAGTACCATACCAAGAGCGCCATCATAGCAAGGAAACTCCTCACTTGCTGAAGGTTTTGTTTTCATAAGAACATAAGATATGCCATACTGGGTCAGACCAAGGTCCATCAAGCCCAGTATCCTGTTTCCAACAGTGGCCAATCTAGGTCATACGTACCTAGCAGTTTCCCCAAAAGACACAGGTTCCACAATGCTTGTACTGGGTCAAGCATTGATATCCTGGGTCCCTTCTTAATAATGGTTTATGGACCTTTCCTCCAGGAATTGTCCAAACCTTTTTTAAACCCAGCTACACTAATAGCTTTTACTACATCCTCCGGTAACAAATTCCAGAGTTTGATTACGCGTTGAGTGAAAAAAATATTTTCTTTTATTAGTCTTAAATAGTTTACCCTGTAGCTTCATTGCATGTCCCCTAGTCTTTCTATATTCTGATAAGGTAAACAATCGATCTACGTTTACCCGTTCCACTCCGTTCATTAATTTATAGACTTCTATCATATCTCCCCTCAGCCGTCTCTTTTCTAGGTTAAAGAGCCCTAACCTTTTTAGCCTTTCTTCATAGGAGTATCCTTCCATCCCCTTTACCATTTTGGTGGCTCTTCTCTGAACCTTTTCTAATAACACTATATCCTTTTTAAGATACGGCGACCAGAATTGCAAACAATATTCAAGGTGTTCGCTCCACCAGCAAAAAGACAAAGCCTGCTGCAGTGTTGAAATAAGCTCCCAGGTAGACCAGGTTCTGAAGAGGTTCAAGTTGACTCTTGAAAAAGTTGATCAACCAACCTAATTGCTGCAGAAGCATCACTACTCGCTGCATAGCGGCTATCCCTCCGGACTTTGATTTCGCTCTTTTCAACCAGTCATCCAGGTAGGGTTGAACAAGAATTCCTTTCGGTCTCAGAGCCACCACAACCACTACCATGACCTTGGTGAACGTCTGTGGAATGGTGGCCAGGCTAAAGGGCAAAGCCCTGAATTTAAAATGTCCCACTGGAACCACGAACTGCAGGAATTGCTGGTGATTTGATCGGATCAGGATATGAAGGTATGCTTCTGTAAAGTTGAGCATGCACAGGAACTCACCCTGCCTCACCACAAGGATAACAGAGCATAATGTCTCTGCAGGAGTGCGGGACCCACAAGGTCCGGCTTACATGCTTGAGATCCAATATGGGCCAAAAGGAACCCTCCTTCTTGGGGACCACAAACTAAATGAAGTATCAACCTGACCCGCATTGGTCGTAAGGAACTGGCACTACCACCTCGAAGAGCAACAAGCGCTGGAGCATATCTTGGATGGCCTTCCATTTTGCCAGTGCTTTGCAGGGCAACTGCATGAATGCCTTGGAGAGAGGATGAGCAAACTCTAGTGCATATCCCACCTGAATTAACTCCAGCACCCACTTTGATGACCCACAGAGCCAACTACAAGTACCCCATCCACCCACTAAGCACTCACCAAACAATAGATACTTCCCATCAAAAATGAGACTCACTACCCCCTGTGAGAGCTAGAGGGAAGGAGTTGACAGTCCAAATTGCTGACATTTACACTGCATGTGCTCCATGAGATGCTAGAGGTATTAGGTGATATCAGATGGAAGACATTTGAGAAAAAACACACATCTACAGAGCACTGGAGAGAGAAGGCATCATTAGCATGGTTATGCCAATTTGGCATGGGGCCTACTGAGGCTTATTATGGAAACTGTCAGAAGATATGAGAGAACTAATAAGATATATTTTCTATATTTCTTGAAAATAAGGGTGGGAAAGACAAACCAGGTGAAAAAATTGAATATGTGGGAAAAGAGTCAGATAACGGAAAAAATCTGACAAAGGCCTGAGCAAATGGTTATATAGAAGGCCATAAGGGTCAACAGGTCAGCAGGAATGGGAGTGCAGATGTGACAGGACAAAGGAAGGAATGGAAGAGAGAATCCAGATGCCTGGAATCGAAAGCAAAGGGACTAATTGGAAAAGAAAAACTATAACACGGGACAGAACTTTTAGAGATTGGGAATTTACACCCCATTTTCTGAAGAAGGTGGTTTGTAAATTTCCACTGCATGTCTGCTAATGAGTGAGTGGGTATGATTCTGATTCTTTGTGCTGTGTGAAAGGTTTTCCTTAGTTTATCTTTTGAGTGTAGCTAGGAACCATATATCCTTCTCTTACACCAGCGATGGCGAACCTATGGCACGCGTGCCAGCTGTGGCACGCGAAGGCCTTGCAGCTGGCACGCGGGAAGGTCGCACATTAAAAAAAAAAAAAAAGCTGCCCGCTGCCGCCGCGGCGGCATGGAGTGTCCCGCGGGGCTCCCTCTGCCCGGCGGGACTCTCCTGGCGCTGCTCAGACCCTCTCTGCCGGCTTGCAGAGACGCGAAGGGAGAGTCTCCCTCGAGTCTCTGTTAAGCCCGCAGGGGCTGATGGGAAATTTCCCATCTGCCCCTGCGGGCTTAAGAGAGACGCGAGGGAGACTCTCTCTCCCTTCGCGTCTCTGCACGCCGGCAGAGAGGGGGTGAGCAGCGCCGGCAGAGGCCCGCCGCGCAGAGGCTGCCCCGCGGGACCCTCCTTGCCGCGGCGGCGGCAGCGGGCAGCTTTTTTTTTTTTTTATTGCCATGAGCCAAGGGAGGGGGGTTAAGACTGGCAATGGGCTAGGGAGGGAGAGAGGGGGGTTAAGACTGGCAATGGGCTAGGGAGGGAGGGAGGGGGGTTAAGACTGGCAATGGGCTAGGGAGGGAGGGAGGTTAAGACTGGCAATGGGCTAGGGAGGGAGGGGGGTTGAGACTGGCAATGGGCTAGGGAGGGAGGGAGGGAGGGGGTTGAGACTGGCAATGGGCTAGGGAGGGAGGGGGGTTGAGACTGGCAATGGGCTAGGGAGGGAGGGAGGGGGTTGAGACTGGCAATGGGCTAGGGAGGGAGGGAGGTTAAGACTGGCAATGGGCTAGGGAGGGAGGGAGGTTAAGACTGGCAATGGGCTAGGGAGGGAGGGAGGTTAAGACTGGCAATGGGCTAGGGAGGGGGGTTGAGACTGGCAATGGGCTAGGGAGGGAGGGGGGTTGTGACTGGCAATGGGCTAGGGAGGAGGGAGGGAGGGGGGTTGAGACTGGCAATGGGCTAGGGAGGGGGGGTTAAGACTGGCAGTGGGCTGGGGAGGGGGGTTAAGACGCAGTGGGCTATGGGGGGGAGTTAAGACTAGCAATGGGCTGTGGGCTGATGAGGGCTGGCAATGGGCTATGAGCTGATGAGGGCTGTCTGGAAATGGGGTGATGGGGGGGTTAGGACTGGTAATGGGCTATGGGGGGGGGGTTAAGACTGGTAGTGGGCTGATGGGGGGGTTAGGACTGGTAATGGGCTATGGGGGGGTTAAGACTGGTAGTGGGCTGATGGGGGTGTAGGACTGATAATGGGTTATGGGGGGGGCTAGGACAGGAAATGGGCTGATGGGGAGGGGTTAGGACTTGAGGTGGGCTGATGTGGTTAGGACTGGTAATGGGCTGTGGGCTGATGGGGGGGGTTTAGGACTGGCAATGGGCTATGGGGGGCTGACTGGAAATGGGCTGATGGGGGTTAGGACTGGTAATGGGTTATAGGGGGGGCTTAAACTGAAAATGGGGTGATGGGGGTTAGGACTGGAAGTTGATTGACGGGGGGCTAGGACTGGTAATGGGTTGGGGTGTTGCTAGGACTGGAAATGGGCTGAGTGGAAGGGGAGGCTTGAACTGCAAATAGCTGATGGGGAGGGGGCTTGGAATGGAAATGGGCTGTGAGGGAAGGGAGCTAGGACTGAAAATGGGCTGATGGAACAGCTAGGATAGGACTGGAAATGGGCTGTTGGGGGGAGCTAAGATTGGAAATGGGCTGTGGTGGGGGCTTGAATTGAAATGGACTCATGGAGGGGCTAGAACTGGAAGTAGGCTCATGGGGGGGCTTGGACTGGAATTGGGCTGAGTGGAGGGGAGCTATGATTTGACATGGGCTGATGGTGGGGCTAGGATTGAAAATGAGCTGATGAAGGGACTTGGACTGGAAATGGGCTGATGCAGGGACTAGAAGGGAATGGATGCTGGGTGAGACTGGAACTAGAAGGGAGCTGATGTTGGGGGAGGATTAGAATGGGATGGGGCTGGGAGAGTAAAATGGAGAGGGGAAAAATATTTTGTGTAGGAGGGATGAAAAATCTACAATTGGCCAGGTATTGGGAGAGTAATTGGGGATTGAGGATGGAGGGGTAAAATTTGTGTGGATGAAATAGGAATGAGGAAAGAGCAAAAGGAGAAAGATTAGTATGTTAAAGCAGATGTAGAGAGAGAGAGAATGGAAAAAAAACTAGAAGAGAGAAGAAAGGACAAATGGACAGCAGACGATGGAGAGTTAGCAGAAAACATGAAGAAACCAGAAGAAGGTGGCTGGACCAATTGCAACTGAAAAAAAAATGCACAAAAGGTAGAAAGATATCTCTTTATTTTGAATTTATTAACTGGAATATGTCAGCTCTGGGAAATGTGCATCATTAACATCTGCGCTTTGTTTGGTACAAGAGGAAATTCCTATTTGACGTTGCCACTTGTTCTCTTTCCCCAGTATTCTCTGAAATGTATTGGTTTAATATTTGCAGTGTTGCCTTTTGATAGGTAGGGTATGGTGCTTTGTGAGTCCTGGTAATGCTGTCAGGATACGGCGGGTTTGCTATGGGTTCTAAATGGGCAGCGTTTGTAGTAGTTCCTAATGTGCCTGGCGGTTGGCACTGGATTATAGTAATGTAGAAATCTTTTAGTCTTTCTTTATCCATACACTCATTAAGAGACATGTTTACTAAAAGTTAGTGTATGGTAACATTATGCAAATATTTATGCAAATAAGACCACTTATGCAAATGATGTGCTGGCACTTTGAGGAAATTCTTCGGTTTTGTGCGGCAGTTTGGGCACTCGGGCTCAAAAAGGTTAGCCATCACTGTCTTACACTGTGCTAGGATCTGTCGATGGACAGGAAAGCTCTTAATTACTTTATAGCTGTAAACTTGTAAGAAGAGGGTGAGGGAAATTCTCCAAGTTACTTTGAATTTAGCTAGTTTTGTTATGCTTCCTGTATGCTTGCTTCTGTGATATAAGAAAGAAATAAAGGATTTTTTTTGTAAGAAAAATCTGTGAGAATAATGTGCCAGGTACAAGTATAATCTGCATGTGGTATGGTTTATTGGGAGTAGATAGTAAGCACCCCCTTGTATATGTGCTAGTTTGCAAGGTTTTGTTCCCCTCTTGCACGGAGGAGGAGTGGGGGTGAAATCCACCTGGCCAACGTAATCAGCCCCCCTTGTTTCGTATACCCCATTACAATATTACTACCCTCGTTCACTCTCATGACTGAATGCAGTAACAACAGTTCTAAACAATGGCATGATACCTATCATAGGGGGGAAGAGGAACACAGGAAGCAAGAGCTGTAGGTTGGTGAAGACTGCTTTATTAGAAAACGCCCCTACGCGTTTCGGCAAATGCCTTCCTCAGGGGACATACAGCAGAACTGCACCAGAAGGTGTCTCTTTAAGACAATTGTGTCAAGCTGCTATGCACTAGCGGTTCCAACCGGGGGTTAGTGCCAGAAAGGTAATCGTAGTCAGCAGCGTTTCAAAGGTATAATCGAACAGAAACTGAATTGTTAAAGATCTGTCACAGCAGTGAAAATGCGTAGGGGCGTTTTCTAATAAAGCACTCTTCACCAACCTACAGCTCTTGCTTCCTGTGTTCCTCTCCTGGTCTGCGAGAGCAGTGCTCCTCTTTTTCTCCCATGATACCTATCATATACAGCCAAAGGAAACTTGCAACATGCAACCTCAATCCTTACATGGTCTACAAGAAGCATCACCGACTTATAAAAATCAAACCAAATACAACCTCCACACTCTCATACATTAACCCAACATCTACCTCAATGATAAAATGTGGACTTGTCAACTCACACTCTGCTCGGAACAAAATTTGCACAATAGCTGACCACATGCATGATCAAAAGCTGGAGATCATGTGCATCACAGAATCATGGTTCACTAAATCGGATAAGTCTTACTCAACCAATTAATCCACTTGTCACACTCCCTCTAGAAACACCAGGAAAGGCAGAGGTGTCTTCATTCTAAGCAATGAACAGCTAAACGTCTCCACCGTTACATCCGTCTTGACGGATAATTCAAATATCCTGGTAATTGAAAGCAAGCACTGGACAATATGCCTGACATTCCATTCAAACACCAACACTGAAGACCTTTCCACCATGCTCGAAACAGCTTGTGCCTACACAGCAAAACACAAATATTTCATCCTGCTTGATGACCCGAATCTCACCTCAGCCCCCGCCAACCAAACCAACTCATTCCTGGAATCAATGTGCCCACCCACAAAAAAGGAAACACCTTGGACCTCCTATTTGTACCCACTGAGCTCATCTCAAACAATACACTCATCCTAATCCACGTAAATCCAATCCCATGGTCAGACAACCACATGGTCACATTTGAAGTTCCACAACATCCTCCCATCTCTATCAAGTATAATCAACCTCACAATACACGAAGATTTAAGAAATTCCATAAGCAATCACTGTTAACCCACATTATTCCAAGATTTAACAGCAACTCCTCTGACCTAATGGCATTGATCAACAACTGGAATGACATTATAGCTCCATTCACCATAGCACCAAAATAGAACAGTACAAGAAATCAACAAGCAGTATGGTACTCCTCTGAAATAAGAGAAATGCAGATTGAACATCAATGGAGACACACATGAGATCCACTCCGTGTCACAAAACAAATCAAATACAACACCATCAATAAACAAACAAAAAAAAAGATTATACAAACCTAATCCTAAACTCATTGAATCACACCAGAGAACTATTTGATATAGTTAAATTTCTCACACGGGACCCACCACAACAACAAAACCAAGAGCTGGGACCACAAGATATAGCTTTCTTCTTCCAGAATAAACAAAAGCCTAATCTTGACCTCAACTCCCACCCACAAAAAACACTCAATCCTTACAGAGATGGACCACCTTCGGCTTAGTCTCAGCTGAACTCAAACATACCCTCACATCCATTACCGCCACCACCTTCTCATTCGATCCATGCCTGGTCTCATGGATCAAGATGATCAGACACGAGCTCTCCCCCACCATCAACTTATTCCTCACTCAAAGTCGCATGCCCATTAATCTTAAAATCATCTCCATAAAACCCATCTTAAAGAGCACCTCACTCGACCCCAACCTCCTGAGTTCTTACAGACCCATTGCAAGCATTCCCTTCATAGCCAAAATAATTGCAAAAAAACCCTGCTCAACTCCAACTACAAGAATACATCAACACATCCTCCCCCTTTGATCTTCAGCAACATTGATTTAGACCAGGTCAAAGTGTGGAAACTCTACTCACCTCTTTATTTAATACCCTAATCAAAGGAATAGAAAAAAACTGAACAAGGCTTTAAACTAATATTCATCGACATCTCTGTGGCATTTGATTCCATAAAGCACAACAAGCTCATTGAATATCTTATGGAAACTCCTCCAGCATGGTTCCGCTCCTACCTCACAGACCGTACCCAACAATCAAGATGGGAACCCAGACAGACATCGATCAAATTCAAAAAATCTACAAGGGCAACCCCGAGGCTCCTCATTGTCTGCACTCCTATTCAACCTCTACTTGCAACCAAATCTGTAACCTCAAGCAACACAACATATTTTACTACATAGACAGCCTGATGCTAAACGCCCCCTACTTCACAAACAAAAAACAGTCCACACTGCAATTAAAAATTGCTTTAAAGCAGTCACACAGTGGCTAACCGACCTCAAACTCTCAATAAACTTATTTATATTTATTTTCTAGGCTTGATATACCGCCCATACCAGAGTGTCAGGGTGGTGTACAATAACAAACATATTGGCTACTAGAAGGTCAAAGGAGGAAAGGAATGCCATTGAATTAATAGGAAAGCAGTAGTGAAAGAATAGGAGGAAGACAGAAAGGGAGCAGAACTAGACACATAGGCACGGCTGACTGCTGAGGGGATGGGAGGGAGAGGAGGAGGGGGAGTAGAGGCAATGTATAGCATCAGGACCATCATGCGGTGGCAGGGAGGTCGAAGGTCTGGCAGTAGAGATAGGTTTTAAGTAGAGCTTTGAAGCGATGAAATGAGGGTTTGGTGTGAAGAGAGTGTGGGAGAGAATTCCAGAGGGCAGGACTTAGAAAGAAAAATGCAGAGTGACAAGTGAGTTTGAGGTGAGCTTGGGATGGAGAGGGAAGAAAAAGATGATTGCCATAAGCAGAACAGAGGAGACGAGTAGCGGGCTGGAGGTAAATGAGATCAGACAAATACTGGGGGATACTGGTGTGGAGAACTTTGTGTGTGGTGATGAGGTACTTATAGACAAATCTGAATTTAATGGGGAGCCAGTGAAGGGTGGGAAGACAAGGGGTGACGTGATCGAAAGGGGATGAGTAGGTGACAAGACGGGCGGCAGTATTTTGGATAAGCTGGAGTCGACGAAGCTGAGAGTTGGGGAGACCGGCGAAAATTGAATTACAGTAGTCCAAGCGGGCGATCACGAGGGAAAGAACCAGGGTGGTGAGGGAGAGAGCAGAGAGATATGGTCGGAGAACCCAAATCCTACGGAGGTGAAAACAACAACTACGTACGAGGGAGGAAATATGTTGGTGGAAAGACAATGACGAGTCAAGGGTGACACCACGATAGCAGAGAGTGGGGACAAGTGGAATGGGAAGGGAGGACAATAAAACTGAAATTCTTCATATTACCAATGACCCAACCTACATACACCCAGCAACAATCAAGATCGACAACAATGAAATAAAAGTAAAATCTGAAGTCAAATACCTCAGAGTTACACTAGACCAATGACTAAACTTCCAACTCCACATTAAAAAACTACTTCAACAGTCTACCACAAAATTAGGATCCTCCACAAACTATACCCACTCTTAGCTTCTGACCACTTCAGGACAGTATGTCAAGCACTAATAACTCCCCACCTAGACTACTGTAATTCTGTTCTCCAAGGCCTTCCAAAACATGCAATATACATTACTAGTACAAAATACATCAGCCCACCCAATCAATGGAATGCAAAGGCAAGACCATATCACGCCTATCCTAAAGACCTTACATTGGCTTCCAATCCAAGCACGCATCAAGTACAAAACAATAATCAACATGCAACCTATTGTCAGAATACCTACAATCTCTCCTTCAGAAGAATCCAGATACCAGAAGAACACAAACACACTAAAACCTACTCAACATACCCACCTACAAAACTAAAAGCTCACAGACCATCTGCAATAGAACCTTCTCCATATAGAGACCCTCAAACTGAAATGCCCTTCCAACCAACCTAAGAGCCATCAACAACCTAACCAAATTCCAAAGGAAACTAAAAACACCCTCTTTCAAAAATCCTTTGAAACTGATACCCAAACATTCTTCCCAAACCGTCCCAACTCCTCCCCCATAATCCCCTCCCCCAACCCACACTCATCTGATCTAATCCCCAACTCAAACCCATTTTTCCTACTCAATAATCCAACCTATTGTACATAAGTTTACTATATTAAAGTCATAATGTTCCCACCACATACATCTCTACATACTGTTTTCATATCTTGGAAATCGATATATATTAAAGAGTTTAAAATAAATAAATATATACTATATAAATAATCCTAGCCTCCCAAGCCCAGAACACAACTGTCTGGCTTTTTTCAGGAGTCTACTGATGTCTACATTAAGGCCTCACAGCTAGAAGGAAGGTTAACATCTCAACATTTTTCAGAGTCTAACACCTCCATCGGAAGTTCTCTAATTCTCACCCCCTTCCCCATATGAGTGAGCCTGTCCTGACTGCTTCCAATGTAACTAGCAGCCCAGTATTTGGGTAGTGCCCAGCTGTGGGGGCGGATGTGTTTCTACAATCAAAGTTATTCCAACAGCTACGGCATACATTGATCTACAGTAAATTGCAATGCAATGTGTGCCTTCAAGTCAGTCCTGACTCCTGGCGACCCAAAAGCTCCTGGGTTTTCTTGGCAGTGTCTTAGGGATTGCAAAATCGCACCTGTCAAACAGCGCTTCCTTCTCATCTCTTCTCCAGATTAGACACACAGAAAAATACAGAAATAAATATACAAATACACACAAGCATACTATTATCCAAGTTTCTCAGTATTTTTATTGTCTATTCTGCTGACATGGGGCCACTTAGCCAATTTACATTGTAGTAGCAGCATAACGACAATGTCAAGGGACATTTGTTGCATACTGCCTTGGGTGAATCTCTTCATAAAGGTGGCTAATAAATCCTAATATGTCCACACATACGCAGACACATAGATGCTGGAATTCATAAACACACATGCAAGCACAGCACACACACATGCAGTGGCAACCTTCTGCGCATAATACAAACATGCACACACACATACCAGCCCACAAAAATATGCACACAAAACAGAGAAACACATGCACAAAACAGATTATGTAAAATGCACAGACAAAACACACCTCCATAGGCAATACAGATGCAAACAGATGTGTTTGTGTAAGCTCACAGATGGGTGCAAAGAATTCCATGAGCTATGCTCTGTATGCATCCCTCACTTATTTTTAACAAGGATTTCGCCAGTCTTGCTAACGTATACTGGACTAGATTTATCTTCCTAGCTGTATGCTTCCATTCATTCCGATGAAAGAGAACTACTGCAGGTAGCAGGGATAAAACTGTGATCATACAGAGAAATAACATTTTCTCATTTTGAACAACCACATCGCCTGAAGAAATGTTCAGCATTAAATTTGTTTTCAAATCTTATCTAGAGTTTTATCCTTTTAGAATTGGCATTTGTCAATAAATAGTGCTCTGCTTTCATTATTGTTATCTATGTGTTATTTAGTTTTAATATAAAGATTAGTTTAAAGTGCTTTAGGATAGGAAGTGTCTAGGGGTGAAATCCAACATAAAAACAGAATGATTTGGGCCTTAAATATTAGTTCCCATTTTAATCTTTTTTTTTGCTATGTGGCATCCTCGATTTCCTACTGAAACAAACCAGGAATACATGTCTCCTATAGAGAACTGTTTATTTTGCTAATAAGTAACTTTGCTTGTGTATGAAAAGAGAATTATTTTAATTGAACCTGGAAGCCAATGGGTTGTGAGATCCGAGGCAACATAGCTTATCAAAGGGAGATTGTGCCAAATAAGATGAAATTAGACTTACCTACTAATTGTAGTTCCTGGAGTGTAGCCAGTCTAGTCCTGGACCTCTGGGTTCCCTAGCCAATCCAGCAGCTGGAGACTGAGAAAACTCCTCCTTTTTTCTGATGTCACCGGTATATCCACTTGGAATCCGCCTCTTGCCATCAGTAACCTACTGACAAAGCAGACTCACCGGAGACACAATTAAGAATTCAAACGGAGAAAATATTCCAAAACTATGCAAAAACTATGTAAAAACTAATCAACCCTTGAGGGGCTACAGATCAGCACCTTGCTGAAAACGAGCCCGCCCCGCTCGAAACTGTGACTTTAACTGAAGCAGAGTCCTCCTCCCCCGAAGAAAGGAAAAAAAGAGGGAAAGAAGCCACCCGCTTCAGCCGCCTTAAGGTAATATCCTATATACCACATTACCTGTCCCCTCTGTCTTTTTTTTTTTTTTTTGTATAGATTCCTGATCTTATCCACTTACCGCACCTACCCTGTAGGGCGCAAATAAGACTCTTACCTGTAAGTGGGCCATCGTCCAGGCAATAAGGACGCAGAACGCCTAGGGAGAGATAGAGGACTAGACTGGCTACACTCCAGGAACTACAATTAGCAGGTAAGTCTAATTTCATCTTCCTGATCATGTAACCAGTCTAGTCCTGGACCTCTGGGTAAGTACCAGAGCAGTAAACGAAAATCAGACTTGGGAGGGCCCTGGACGACCCGCCTGCAGTACCGCCGAAGCAAATGACATCTCCTCCCTCGCGTGCACATCGAGGCGGTAATGTTGTGCAAACGAATTTAAGGATGACCAAGTCGCCGCTTTGCAAATTTCTACCGGAGGCACTAAGCGGGACTCTGCCCATGAGGTAGCTTGCGCCCTGGTGGAATGAGCCCGAAGCCCGTCGGGCACAGCCTTTCCTTTCAACAAATAGGCGGACGCGATGGTCTCCTTGAGCCAACGAGCAATGGACGCTTTCGACGCCGCTTCCCCCTTCCTAGGACCCGCAAATAGCACAAAACGTTTGTCCGACTTACGGAAGGCAACGGTCCTACGGAGGTACCGTTTTAAGGCCCTGCGGACATCCAATAGATGTAACCCTCTCGAGTTCAACGCACCCCCCTCTGGAGCGAAAACGGGCAAAGAAATTTCCTGGTTGACATGGAAAGGGGACACCACCTTTGGAAGAAAAGCCGGCACCGTCCGCAGAACCACCTTTGAAGGGAAGAACGAGAGATATTGCTCCCTGCATGAGAGCGCTTGTAACTCCGAGATTCTCCTAGCCGAACTTATGGCCACCAGGAATACTACTTTTAAGGTGATATCCTTGATAGTCGCTCGGGAGAGCGGTTCGAAGGGAGGACGCTCGAGCGCGTCTAAGACAGACGGCAAATGCCACTTCGGGATGACCTGCCTAATCGGCGGCCGCAGCAGCGACCCCGCATGCAAGAAACGCTTAATATCCCAATGACAACCGATAGAACGCCCCCCAATCTTGCCTCTGTAGCACGACAACGCTGCCACGTGCACCCGCAAGGACGCCACTGCAAGTCCTTTGTCAAGACCATCCTGCAAGAAATCCAAAATATGAGAGATGGAGGCTTTCAAGGCTTCGCAGTTCCGGGCCTCGCACCAGGCCTCGAAAAACCTCCAGACGCGGATATACGCAAGAGAAGTGGAGTTTTCCTCGCCCTTAAGAGGGTAGAAATGACGGCCGCCGAATACCCTCTCACCATCAACCGCGCCCTTTCAAGAGCCAGGCCGTAAGCGAGAATCGATGCACGTGCGGCATGAGCAGAGGACCCTGAGTCAGAAGATCCGCCCAAGGGGGGAGCCGCCATGGCCGGGACACCGACAGGCGAATGAGATCTCCGTACCAGGGTCGACGAGGCCAGTCTGGAGCTATCAGGATCACTTGGCCATTGAACTCTGCGATCCGCTGCAGGACTCTTCCGATCAGCACCCACGGTGGAAACACGTATAGGAGCTGGCCTACCGGCCACTCCTGAATGAGAGCGTCCAACTCCTCGGACATCCTTTCCCTTCTTCTGCTGAAGAAGCGGCTGACCTTCGCCGAGGAGAAGGTGGCCATCAGATCCATGACCGGCACGCCCCACCTGTGCACGATCAACTCGAAGACCCCGGGATGAAGGACCCATTCCCCCGGATCCACTCTCACCCGACTGAGGAAATCTGTCTGTACATTGTCTACTCCCGCGACATGTGCCGCTGACAGATCCAGAAGGTGCTGTTCTGCCCATTTGCACAGGACTCCTGCTTCGGCCTCCAGCCCCACGCTGCTGGTGCCGCCCTGCTTGTTGACATAGGAGACCGCCGTAGCATTGTCCGAGAGCACCCGTACCGCCTTGCCGCTGAGAAAAGGATGGAACACCTGCAAGGCGAGAGTCACCGCTCGTAGTTCTAACCGGTTTATTTGCCAAGTCTGCTCTTGCACCAACCACCGACCCTGCGCGAACCGGCCTTGGCAATGAGCTCCACAACCTGAAAGACTGGCGTCCGTCATCACCGCTAACCAGGCCGGCGTGTCCAGAGGCCTCCCTCTCTCCAATGTCGTGGGAAGCAACCACCAACGCAGGGAGCGACGAGCTTCTTCCGGGCAGAGCAGCTTCTGAGACAGGGAATCCCGCTGATGCGACCAACAATGAAGTAACGCCCTTTGCAAGGGCCGCATATGTGCTCGTGCCCATGGGACCGTTTCTATGGCCGCCGCCATTGTTCCTAACAACTGCAGATACTGCCACGCTGAGGGTGCTGGGCAGTGGAGAAAACGACGCACCAGCTTCCGAAGACTCTGCACTCTCTCCGCCGTGAGAAACACCTTTCCGACTGAGGTGTCGAAGCGAGCTCACAGATACTCCAGGGTTTGAGAAGGTACCAGGTGACTCTTGGTCATGTTGACAATCCAACCTAGCTCCTCCAGAAAAGCCACCACTCGCGCAGTAGCCTCCACGCTCTCGGCTCTTGACTTCGCTCGAATCAACCAGTCGTCCAAATAGGGGTGCACTAAGATGCCTTCCTTCCTTAGAGCCGCCGCCGCAACTATCACCATGACTTTGGTAAACATGCGCGGAGCCGTCGCTAGGCCGAACGGCAGCGCCCGGAACTGGTAGTGGCCGAAGGGGACCGCAAAACGGAGAAATCTGTGTTGGTCCGGACGTATGGGAATGTGGAGGTAAGCTTCCAACAAATCTAGGGAGGTTAGAAATTCTCCCTTCTGCACCGCTACAATAACTGAACTTAGCGTTTCCATATGGAAGTGAGACAGCCGAAGACAACAATTCATGCCTTTCAGATCCAGAATCGGCCGGACTCCCCCCCTTTCTTGGGAACGACGAAGTAGATGGAGTAACGACCTTCACTGCTCTGGTCTGGGGGTACCGGCACGATCACCCTGAGATCCAGAAGCCTTTGAACCGTCTCCCGCAGTGCTGTAGATTTGGCGGGAGACTTCCCGGGAGACTGAATAAAGGCGTCCCGCACAGGTCTCAGAAGCTCCAGGGCGTAGCCCTCCCGGATCACCTCTAGGACCCACTGATCGGACGTTACCTGGGCACAGGCAGGATAAAACTCCCGAAGCCGTCCCCCAACCAGCCGCAAGAGAGCCTGGGCCCCCGGTATTTCATTGCTGCTTTTTGGCCGCGAAGGACGAGGAGGAGGACGGCCCAAACCCTCGTCCAGCACCTCGAAACCCTCGGGAACCATGCCCTCTGTTAGAGAATCAACCTCTCTGCGCAGGGGCAAATCGTTGGGCCCTAAACCGCCGAAAATCTCGCTGCTGACCTCTACCAGCCAAGCCCGGCCGTACAGACTTAGGCTTGTCCTCAGGTAGCTTACCGCCTTTCGAGTCCCCCAAGTCTTTCACCAATTTCTCTAAGTCCTCCCCGAACAAAAGACGCCCCTTAAAGGGAAGTTTGCTCAACCTAGCCTTGGAGGAACTGTCCGCCGCCCAGTTGCACAGCCACAAGTATCTTCGTGCCGCCATTGCCGAGGCCATGCTGTTTGACAAACCACGCATAAGATCGTATTGACTGTCAGCTAAATAGGCCGCTCCCGATTCCAGCCTAGTCGCCTCTGCAGACCCGTCACCCCCTCGAGTGACCTGTACTCTCTGGGCCCAGCGGAGACATGCCCTCGCTACCCAAGCCCCGCAGATAGCGGCTTGAAGCGACAGCACATTCACCTCAAATATCTGGCGCAATAAGACATCTAGCTTCCTATCTTGAGGGTAGTGCGGCTCTTAAGGACCCCCAACAGGGATGGTAGTCTTCTTGGTAACCGCCGACACCGCGGCATCCACCTTGGGTGACTTGAACACCTCCCTGTCCTGATCCAAGAGAGGGTAAAGGTGCCCCAAGATCCTGGACCCCTTCAGAGGAGCTTCGAGCAGGTTCCATTCTTCCTGAATCATCTCCCGAAATACTCGGTGCACTGGGAAAGCCCGCTGAGTCTTTCTAAAAACCTGCAATAGCGGGTCCTCCAGGGTCTCCTCTTCCGCTGCCCCTGGCACAGGCATATTCAAAACTGTCAGGGCCTCGCTAATCAAAGCTGGAAGCTCTTCCTTCCGGAAAACCCGCACCACTCTGGCTTGGTCTTCCCTTTCAGAGAGCTCACCTTCTTCGAGCTCTTCCTCCACCTCAAGAGCCCCAGCATCCTCATCCGATAGATGACCCTCTGAGGCCAAAGAAGATTCCACCGGTAGTCCCTCCGAACGCGGGCTCTTGGCCCCGCTCGTAGAACCCGCGGTGGGGAGAGGCGTCGCCGCTCTCTTGACCCCGCTCCGAAGATCAGGCTCTGAGACCTGCTGAACATTGGTACTGAGAGCTTTCTGAAGCAGGGCAACAAAATCCTGCGAGAAGATGGCGGAAAGGTCTAGCGGCAAGGGAGCCTGAGGGAGAGGAGCGGCTGGCGCAGAAGATGGACCCGCCACCGGCTCCTCCAGGTCCCTCTCTGGCAGTAGAGACTCTGAACACCCCAGTTCTGGCTCTTGCGTGTTCCCCGAGTCCATTCTGGCAGAATCTGAAGGAACCGGATCTCTTACACAGGCTTTACAGAGTCCGGAGATAGAGCCTTTTTTTAAACCGCAAACTAAGCAAACCGGCTTAGAGGGCATAGTGAGGGGAGCAGTAAATGACAGCATGGAATGAAATGAAAGTGCTTAATACCCCCATACACGGCGAAGAATGTGAGGAAGAGATGGCAGACAACAGAAGAGAGAGCCCAAACAGACGCGGAAACCATGCGGGAAAAGCGCGATCCCCGGTAGTGTCACCACGCGGCTAGGCCCGCTGCCGCGATTTCGCGCCTAAATCCTCACTCCGAACTGCCGCTAAAGAGAAAGACTGTTCCCCTCAAAAAGCCGCGTGCGTGAGCCCGCGACAAGCGGAGTACTCACTGGGCGGGTCCTTCGAGGATAAGAAGGGACTTCTGAAGCTGCCGGAGGTAATCGCACACTGCTAAAGTCAGCGGGCGGTCTCTCACACTCTCACAGTCTGCCAGCGCACTGACAGGCAGACTTCTGTGTGGCGCTGGCAAGACCGGACTCCGGAGCACCCCCCGTACCTGTAGCTTGCTGCTCGTAAGCAAACAGCTACGGAACTCCCGCACAGGCTCTCTCTGAAATTCTGATTGAAGCACTGAAGCGGGAGGGGGGGAGGGGGAAAAGGCGAGGGCAAGAGATAGTAAGGAAGGAAACGTGAGCCCCACTTAAAGGCACAGTCCTCCAAAGCCCCCTCTTTCCTTTAATCTAGAAAAGATGTAAAATAACACTAATTAAAAAACTAATGAAAAAGAGATACAGTAACTTAATTGATTCTCCAGTGAGCCCAGACCACCGGGCTCCTATCTATCCAGCTGCTTGGAGACTGAGGTTACTGATGGCAAGAGGCGGATTCCAAGTGGATATACTGGTGACATCAGAAAAAAAGGAGGAGTTTTCTCAGTCTCCAGCTGCTGGATTGGATAGGGAACCCAGAGGTCCAGGACTAGACTGGTTACATGATCAGGAAATCTGATTTCTTTGACTGGGTGACCAGAGAATTGGATCAAGGGCATGCAATGGATGTGATCTACTTGGTTTTCAGCAAAGCCTTTGATACTGTTCCTCATGGGAGGCTTGTGAATAATCTGAGCAGCCTGGGGATGGATCCCAAGGTGGTGAATTGAATCAAGAACTGGTTGACCGACAGACTACGGAGGGTAGTGGTGAATGGAACTCATCCTAAAGAAAGGAGGGCAAGTATTGGAGTGCCTCAGGGATCGGTCCTGGGACCACTGCTGTTCAATGCCTTTCTGGGCAATATTGCCAAAGTTTGCTTTTTTGCAGATGACAAAGATTTCCAATAGAGTGGACACCTCGGAGGAAGTAAACAACATGAGTAAAGATCTACAAAAATAAAAAAAATGGTTTAATGCTTGACAATTGACATGTATTACAGAAAAGTGCAGAGTGATGTACTTGGGATGCAGAAACCCAAAGTAGCTATACACAACAGGGGGACAAGAGGCTGGACCAAGAGAGGGATCTCCGGAGTGATAGTGTCTGAGGATCTCAAGGTAGTAAGCAGTGTGCAAGATGGTGGCAAAGTCAGAAGGATATTCGGCTGCATACAGAGAGGCATAACCAGCAGGAAGGAGGAGATATTAGGGCCCATGTACAGATCATTGGTGAGGCCTCACTTGGAATATTGTGTTCAGTTTTGAGATGGTTCAAAGGAAGGTGACCAAAATGATATGGTGCCTGCACCAGAAGACTTGAATACCTAAATATGTATACCCTAGAGGAACGGAGGAATAAGGGGGATATGATACAAATCTTTAAATACTTAAAGGGCTTTAATGAACAAACAAACCTTTTTCAAAGATGGGGAAGCTGTAAACTACAGGATATGAAATAAAGTTGCAGGGAGGTAAACTTAAAAGTGACATTAGGAAACACTTTTTCACGGAAAGGGAGATTGATGTCTGGAATGCTCTCCTGAAGGATATGGTGGAAGCAATAACAATGACGAAATTCATAAATGCGTGGGACAGACACGGGATCACTGTATAGCAAGATATAGAACCAAAGCATAGAAACATAGAAATATAGAAACATGATGACAGAAAAAGACCACAAGGCCCATCTAGTCTGTCCTTCCATAACAACTACAACAGTCCACTTTTTACCTTTAGAGATCCTCTGTGTTGGTCCCATGCTTTTTTGAATTCAGTTACTGTCCTCATCTCTACCACCTCCACTGGGAGACTATTCCACGGATCCACTACTCTTTACGTAAAGAAATATTTCTGCATATCACTCCTGAATCTATCTCCCTTCACCCTCATCCCATGTCCCCTCGTAGCAGAACTTGCTTTCAATTGAAAGAGGCTCTCTCCCTGAACATTTATGCCACGGAGGTATTTAAACATCTCAATCATATCACCTCTATCCCGCCTTTCCTCTAAGGTGTACATATTAAGATCCTTAAGTCTGTCCTCATATGCTTTATAATGAAGCCCATTAATCATTTTAGTAGCAACCCTCTGCACCGACTCCATCCTGTTCACATCCATTTTAAGGTGCGGTCTCCAGAATTGCACACCATACTCCAAATGAGGGCGCACCAAAGACTTATACAGAGGCATTATCACCTCCTTTTTTCTGCTAGCCATTCCTCTCCGTATGCACCCAAGCATCCTTCTAGCTTTTGCCGTCGCCTTTTCTACCTGTTTAGCTACTTTAAGATCATCAGAGACACAACCACGCCTAGGTCCCGCTCTTCTTTAGTGGACAAAAGTACTTCACCTCCTATACTGTATTGCTCCCTTGGATTGCTGCAGCCCAAATGCAAGACCTTACATTTTTTAACATTAAATCCCAGCTGCCAAATTCTAGACCATTCTTCAAGCTTAGCTAGATCCCTCCTCATGTTATCTACAGCTTCCTGGGTGTCTACTCTATTGCAGATTTTGGTATCATCCGCAAAGAGGCAAACCTTACCCGACAGCTCTTCCGCTATATCACTAACAAAGATGTTAAAAAGAATCGGACCAAGGACAGATCCCTGGGGCACACCACTGGTAACATCCTTCTCCATTTACTTGTACTCTTTGTCGCCTCCCACCCAACCAATTTCTAACCCAAGCAGTAACTTTAGGGTCCATCCCTAGGGTGCTCAGTTTGTTTATAAGTCGCCTGTGAGGAACAGTGTCAAAGGCTTTACTGAAATCTAAATACAGCACATCTAGAGCTCTCCCTCGGTCCAACTCCCTGGTCACCCAGTCAAAGAAATCAATCAGATTTGTCTGACAAGACCTGCCTCTGGTGAATCCGCAAACGTTGTGATAAGGAAGCTTATCATAGCTCAGGTAGGAGCTATAGAAAAGATGATGTGACTCTGAACAAGCAACCTGTCAGTTCTGGTAGAAGCAAGAAAACAGAGTTTTCACATAAAAGACTACCAGTCCCAGAATGCACCAGGTTTCCAGCAGCCATGAGAGGGGCTGAAGTGAGAAAATGTGTGGGCAATCAAGAGAGCTATGAGGTAATCCCTAAGCACTCATCTCAAAGGGCAGGGCCTGATTCAACACAGCTGTGCTGTGTTAGGGAGCAGCACACATTAGAACAGGATAAGAATAGAGCTTATTCTTCAGATAACAGCTTCAGGGAGAGCTACAAGAACAGCTTCAGAAAGAGATACAGAGACAGCACCGGCTACAAGCTCAAGCACCAGTATCACCTGGAGAAACAGAAGCCAAGCCAAGCGGATAGAGAAAGAAGGAAACTCTCTGGAAGGAAGAGAAGAAAGCCCATTGGAAGGTCTGGGAGATTCCAAGGCAGTACTCCTACTGGGAGGTATTCCAAATGCCAGCAGAGTCCATTGGACTGGATTCAGCCAGAGGAATGGATTGGCAGAGATAGGAATCACCAGTGGCTACCTGGAAGAGAGAAGACTGCATGTGGAAGGGACTTTCAGACCAAGGCCAGAAGGTATGTGAGAGGAGATCCAGTGTCCAGGGATCAAGATTGGAAGGCTGGACATCAGAATTGGGTTACATATTGGCCAGGCTATACAGAGAGGAATAATGATAGCAGGAGAGGCTCAGGTATGAACACTGATCCAGACCCTATCTATAATAGAGAATGGCAGCAAGGGAATAAGCATTCTCATGATAGTGCCTTAATGAAAGACTCATCTGTGCCAATGTATGATATTGACCCTATGATTGTTGATGAAGGGGGAGATACAGCAGATGAAACTATTTATATGGACTGTTCTCTATCTAAATGCTATTGCTAGTTTTCCGTGAGCAAACACATCAGCCATCACAAAGAAACCTAACTTTGTTCTTTATTTCCACTGCAAACAGCTCTTAAAGCAGGATTTGGGCTCACACAGTAGCAGCCAGCCAGCTAAAGGCTTTCAGCTGGTCCATTGATAGTAATTAGGGCTGCACCTGATTGTGTGTGTGAGCAAGGGAGAATCACTGCTGAGATCGGCGTGGAAAATAAGCAGAAGTTAACCTAACCAGCAAAGTTTATTCTTTACTTTGTGCCTTTGTATTTGGTAATTATTTGCTAAGAAAACATTAGCTAATTGCCTGACAAGCTGAAGGTTGTTTTCTGGTTTACTTTGTGACTTTTTGTTATCCCTTTAAACACTGCAAGCAAGTAACCTCATTTATAGTGCTATCAAGCATACATGTGCTGGGTGAATTAAACCCCATCAATAAAAGAAGTATTTTATTGATCTTACCACTTGGTTTCACAACTCAAATTATTGTCATCAGCTGTGTTTGGGAGTGAATGAACTACAATACCTTGCAAGAATCATATGAATATATGCATCGTCAAGATTGTGTAAGTTCTCACCCTAGGCAGCCGTCTGACAACGTATATAATTTCATAAACAGAGAGGGGTTACCTGCCTTTTGTGTCAGGTACAACCTTCAGCAAAGGCATGGAGGGAGAGTAACCTGCATAGAGAGGGAAGTGCAACTGTACAAATCTAGCCAACCTACTGGGCTTTATCTGCTGTCATTTACTAAGCTACTATAATCTTCTGTAAGCTTACAGAAAGAAGATCTAAATATGTACACGCTAGAAGAAAGGAGGGACAGGGCAGATATGCTACAGACCTTTAAATACTTAAGGGGTATTAACGATCAAACAAACCTTTTTCAAAGATGGGGAAGCTGTAAAACTAGAGGGCATAATATGAAGCCACAAGGGGGAAATGGAAAGGCAACGTCAGGAAATACTTTTTCACTGAAAGGGAGGTGGATGCTTGGAATGCCCTCCCGATGGAAGTGATGGGGGCAAACACAGTGACAGAATTCAAAATGGTATGGGATTGACACAGTGGATCCCTTTACAGCAACAGGATAAAATGAAAATAAACGTAACTATCTCTTATATCTCAACAAATAAGGGTGATCTGCACGAAGCGCTGGGTACACCCCTAAACAAAGGCATGGGGAGGGGTGACCTACACGGAGCAGCAGGTGCACCTACTCTTGCCACCTTGCTGGGTAGACCAGATGGACCATACTGGTCTTTATCTGCCATCATATACTATGTTACTATGAAAAGAATCAATTTATTGCACTTTAACGAGTAACCTCTGGAGACTATTCATTTCCATCGTCCTAAGATTTCATTTCCCTCCTCCATCTCTTTTTTTTGTTTATAGTTTCTTTGAACATGTGAAGAACGGCATGACAGGGGTGGAGCAAGGAGAGGAACTGGGCCCAGTGAAGAAAGCTCTGCACTATGATTCAGGAGATGCTCTGGGGCATGCATTCAAGACTTCATTCGATCATTTTAATGTCGTTCACTACGTTCGTAACCCATTTGTTCATAATGAAATGCCCCAAGCAAGGAACCAGGTAAAACTACAATTCAATGACTGTGAAATTGTAGTTTTATAATAGGGACCTCTAGGTGAGAAGTCCAAAAAAGACAGCATTTTATAAAGCAGCATAGGTGTCTATGTGCCTTCATAAAACAGACTTCCAGAACTAGCCCCAGTAGCACACAGATGCCCATGGACAAATTACACCTGTTCTAAAAAAAGAGGTGTAAATGTGTATTCATACTCTACGTGTGTACCTCTGTATTTTATCTTTGATCTTCTGTGCCTCCCAAACTACACCCCCCTCCACCCTTGTCAATGCCTACACTTCAAATCTTTACATGCACTTACTTTGAGTATGCCAACATACACAACACTACCATATATACTACAAAAATAATGAAAAAAAATCACCCTAAGTACTTGTTTAAACAATGTTCTGTTGCAGAGCTCAACAAATCTCAGGTGCCAGGTCACTATGGCGCCTAAAAATGGCATCCTGGCACTCGGGATTTTCCCCAGATGAACAAAAATTGCAGAGCACTGTTGCTCTCACAACCACCACCATCAGTGGTTTTACCGGCTCGCTCCTGAATCAGCAATGCTCACACCCCTCCTCCCCCCCCAAGAATATAACCCATGCACGCACATTCTAATTGTGCATGTGCAATTGCTTCTGGGTTTGTGGCCTTAAAAAAATTATCCTGTAGTCCAGGCAGTCATGCCTCCCTCTTGCTTTCAGCAACATCATCCTGCCCGGAACAACTGCCTCAGTAGAAACAGAGCAGTCCTGCTCCCCAAAAGCTCCCTGAACACCTACAAAACTGCAGCAACCCAAATAAAACCAACATTCTTTCCTCTCATTACACATATATCAGAGAGCACAACCCGGTAAAGGTTGGGAAAAAGGGGGGGGGAGTAAGAGAGAGAGACACACTGGGTGAAGGCTGTTGGGGGGGGGGGCTAAGAGAAAGAGACAGACACTAGAAAGATAGAAACATAGAAACGTGATGGCAGAAAAAGACCACATGACCTATCTAGTCTGCCCTTCCATATCAACCACTACAATAGTGCCCTTTTTGCCTTTAGAGATCCTCTGTGTTTGTCCCATGCTTTTTTGAATTCAGATATGTCCTCAATCAACTCCATTGGGAGACTATTCCACACATCTACCACTCTTTCCGTAAAGAAATATTTCCGCATATTACTCCTGAGTCTATCCCCTTTCACCCTCATCCTGTGTCCCCCCCGTAGCAGTTTGCTTTCAATCGAAAGAGGCTCTCCTGTGCATTTATGCCACGGAGGTATTTAAATGTCTCAATCATATCACCTCTATCCTGCCTTTCCTCTAAGATGTACATATTAAGATCATTAAGTCTGTCCTCTTATGCTTTATAATCAATATCACAGTGTACCAAAACTACTTCAGACAGGGCCTTTTTATTCTGTGCACCAAGGTGTTGGAATAGCCTTCCTCAAAACATCCGAGCAATACCAGACCTTTTGCAGTTTCGCAAAGCTTTGAAACACTACCTCTTCCTTTTATCTTATCCAGTAAACAATAAAGACATCTCAACCAACCCACAGACCTTCCACTCATACACATACAATACAGATACCCCACAGACCACATACACACAAAACTGAAGCCATGATGATATTATGACTATGTTTATTAATTATATACCCTGTTATCCGAGTTATATTCTCCTGTTTTCTGTAAACACAAAGTACTGTTGAATTGTGTATCTCACTGTTTTTTGTGAAGCGCGCTGATGCTTAATAGTGCGGTATATAAGAGTCTATAAATAAATAAATAATAAATAAATAAATAATGAAGACCACTAACCATTTTAGTAGCCACCCTCTGTACTGACTCCATCCTGTTTATATCCTTTTGAAGGTGCGGTCTCCAGAATTGCACACAATACTCCAAATGAGATTGCACCAAGTACTTATACAGAGGCACTATCACCTCCTTTCTCCTGCTGGCCATTACTCTCCCTATGCTCCCAAGCATCCTTCTAGCTTTCTCCGTCGCTATTTCTACCTGTTTGGCTACTTTAAGATCATCAGACACAATCACGCCTAGGTCCCGTTCTTCTTTTGTTGACAGAAGTACTTCTATACTGTATCGCGCCCTTGGATTGCTGCAGCCCAAAAGTATGAACCTACAGTTTTTAACATTAAATCTCAGCTGCCAAATTCTACACCATTCTTCAAGCTTAGCTAGATCCCTCCTCATGTTATCTATGCCTTCTTGGGCATCTACTCTATTGCAGATTTTGGTATCATCTGCAAAGAGGCAAACCTTACCAGACAGTCCTTCTGCAATATCATTAACAAAGATGTTAAAAAGAATCGGACCAAGGATAGATCCCTTCGGCATGCCACTGGTAACCTCCTTCTCCTCAGAGTGAGCTCCATTTACCTGTACCCTTTGTCGCCTCCCACTCAACAAATTTCTTAGCCAATCAGTAACTTTAGGGTCCATCTTTAGGGTGTTCAGTTTGTTTATAAGTTGCCTGTGCAGAACAGTGTCAAAGGCTTTACTGAAATCTAAATACACCACATATAGGGCTCTCCCTCGGTCCAACTCACTGGTCACTCAGTCAAAGAAATCAATCAGATTTGTCTGACAAGACCTGTCTCTGGTGAATCCATGCTGCCTCTGATCCGGTAATCCATTGAACTCCAGACACCTCACTTTCAGCAGTGCTTCCAATTATTTACTCACCACCGAGATTATACTAACCAGCCGGTGGTTTTCAACCACATCCTTACTTCCGCTTTTGTGTAAAAGGACCATATATGCCTCTCTCTAGTCCTCCGGCACCACTTCCAACTCCAAAGAGGCATTGAAAAGGTCAGTCAGTGGAGCTGCTAGAAAGTCCCCAAGTTCCCTCAGTATTCTCAGGTGTATGCCATCCGGTCCCATTGCTTTGTCTACTTATAGCGAGTTTGTCACAGACATAGTCTTTGGAAAATTGTTTGAGATGCCCCTCGCTTTTGTTCCCATTTGTGGGTGTTTTCTGAAGTCCTGTCTGGTTAAGCAATTCTGTTTTATCCTCATCAGCTTCTACATATTCCTCCCCTTCACCCTCAAGTCTACCAATATCAATTTTGTCCTTCCTCCTCACTAACATATCTGAAAAATGTCTTATCCCCTCATTTTATTGCATTGGCTATTTCCTCTTTTTTTTTAATCTTTGCTTTCTTGACTACTTTGCCAGGCTCTCTAAGATTTTACAAATATAGATGCCTATCTTCCTCTCTCTGTGATCTTTTGTATTTCATGAAGGCCTCCCTCTTTTCTCACCTTTTGAGCTACTTCTTTTGAGAACCATAGTGGCCTCCTTTTCCTCTTATCTACCATTCTAACAAAAAGGTTGGGTGCCCTTAAAATATTCCCTTTCAGTTTTGCCTACTGTTTTTCTACATCCCCCAGTTGTTCCCATCCCGCTAACCATTCCTTGAGGTATTGACCCATCTTGACAAAGTTAGTCTCCTAAAGTCTAAGACCCTCGCTTTTGAATGGATTCTAACAGCCCTAGTCCTAATACTGAACCACACCATCTGGATGTAAGATGATCTCCCACAATAGCATCACGTGCAGGTTCTGTTACCAGTTGCCGGTAAAGAATCCAGGATCTCCTTAATTCTAGATGAGACTGCAGCAGGGATTTGCCAATCAAGGAGTGGAGGATTGGCCTGGTGGTTGGGGCAAGGTACTTCAGGCCAGAAGGTCAGGGGTTCAAATCCCACTAGAGAACAGCAATCTTGGGCTGGAAGGACTGGGGTTTCTAGTCCCACAGGTGTTCCTTGTGGTCTTGGGCAAGCCACTTAACCCTCCATAGCCCATGTTCCCTGTAAAATAGCTATCTCCAAGTTATAATGCCCTGTTCAATGTAATTTCAGTTTGTTCAATGTAAACCGCAGTGATGCAGAATAGCACGGTGTATAAGAGAATGTAAATAAAAAATAAACATCTGGCATATTGAAATCACCTATAAGTAGCACTTCCCTTTTCCTGGCAATGCTGCATACGTCTTCTATTAAATCTCCGTCCACATCTTCTCCCTGTGAGAGGGGTCTACATATCATGCCAATGCAAATGGACTTCTCTTTACCTTTTTGTAGTTTAATCCACAGTGCCTCCTCTCTCCCTTTTAAGCCCTGTATTTCCATAGCTTTAATATTATTTTTTACATACAGTGCCACTCCTCCTCCTCCTCTTCCTCCTACCCTATCTTTTCTGAATAAAGTATAGCCTGGTATAGTTACATCCCAATCGTGGTTGTCTGTAAACCATGTCCCTGTAACCACCACTAAATCCAAGTCAGCCTCTCCGAGATGAAGGCTGTGGGGTGCTATGAGAGAGAGACAGGGTGATGGCAGGGTTCGGGGGCTGTGAAAGATTTTTTTTGTTTCACGTATCACCAGGCCATGGTAATATATGAAGCAAAAAAAAGAAGTTGCCACGTGTGCAGCCATAAAGAGTCATCAATATACAGCTGACAACAAACATTGGTGTTGCGGGAGGAGGAGAGGAAGGTGCATCGCTGCTTTCTGTTGGAACTGTGTACTATATGCACATTTTCTTTTCCCATAGAAAATGTGTGAACGGCATATTTATGTTTATTTAAAACGTATTATACCGCCCATAACGTATGCTTCTGAGTGGTTTACAATCACACCCTTAGAAAAGGAGCTACAAAACATCTTTTGGGGGGTGAAGTGAGGAGAGGGCACTGTGACCGAGGTCTCAGCAGCCAGCTGCTAAATTTTTACGCTGGCTCCTAGAGTCCATGAACATTTGTCAAGGCCTGCTCTTTTGGTCTGTTCATTTTAACATTCAGACACTCATTGTGATCCGATTCCAACTGTAAACTCGGCAAAAAAGCTCAACTTCTAATGTGACATTTACTAGCACCACACAAGCAAACATTTATCACTGCTTCTTATTGCCTCTCTTTAATGATTCAATCTTCATGCTTGGAAAGCGTTATGATTTCAATATTGTGTTTACTATTTATGTTTCAACTTACCTTAATCTATCTTCATCTGTGCTTTCAAACAGCCACTGTGATTACCGCCATCATTTCACTGCTAAACCACCTCTGATCCCTGCCGCTGGTTTCACCAAAATTCCATAGCTTCATCACGGAATGTGCCTTCCACACTTATATCTTGCCTTGTTAAAATAAACAAATCAATAGAGCACTGTTTTAAGAAACTACTTAAGGGGCTACAATCAAATTGAGTAAAAGCTCAAAAAGAGTCATTAGATATGGAGAAAACTTTGTAAATTACCCTCTATGAGAGCAGTTATATCAATGACTACTTACATGGGTCAAAGGGCTATATGAAAACTGCCCACTGTATGTGAGGAACAGTTCACATAATATTCTACATTGCATGTACTTAACCATGTACTTCTGGGTATTCCCTTGAGATAGAAAGTTCACTGGGGTTCATTTCCTACTTTTCTGAACTCATGGGGAAATCTGTTATGAATTCTGTCACACCCTCATATGGCAGCTTCACCCCTAGTGGTAGTAGCGTAAGACTGCCACTTGGTTTCAAGTGGTGCCATTTTGAATCTGATGCTGGAAGGGGCAGGAGTGACTGGTGATTGTTCCTGCCCCCTGAACTCTGGGCCTCTAATGTATTTTAAATGCAGCCACAAGGAAAGGCTGGGGGGTTGGGAGGGGAGGAAGTTAGACATTCTTTTCAGAACTCAGCCCCTTTAAAATGGTAGCCGGGAGCATTGGGCCACATGTTAGAGATCCAATTTTTCCATTAGGAACAATACTGCCAGTTTTGAGGTGGAATTATTTTTCCATGTATAAAAAAACTTACCACAAGCCAAATTATTCAGGTTTGAACACTAATGAGGTGTTCTGCATGCTTTGCATCTCATTAGTATTTATCACATGGTGTGGTACAAATTGTACCACACCATGTGATAAATTGTGAATTATGGTAAAATAATGTTTGATTTTGCTCTTTACCTTGCCTTAAGGGGCAAAAATTATGCATTATTCCTGTAATGCACTTTATTAGCTACCCTCCTAAATTTCTAATCTCATCTATTACCTCAACTCTAGGCGACTCGCAGTTACACACACAATTCAGTACTCGTACAAGAGAAAGTCCCTTTTACATGAATCTTATAATCTATCAAAGACAGACAAGCAGTACAAAAGGAATTAGGAGGTTACATTTGTCACGAGACATGGTTAAAAATAAAAAGGGGTTAGGGGGAGCCAGGATGGCGGCAGCATCATCATGTTAGAAGCACACCGGTCGGAGTGGGCTATGTGAGGCTCAGCCATTCGTTTTCTTTGCATTTATTGCTTCTGTTTCTTGCTGGCCCTATGGGGAAGAAAAAAGTTAAGACTTACCCAGAGATCAGATCTTCTGCTGTGCAGCAGCCCATAACCAAGTTTTTCCCCGCTGGCACTGAAAAAGCTGTTGCTGCTGGGGTAGCTGCCGGTGCTGGCTTTAAGGTGGCTTTATTGGTGTCGGACACAAGTCTAAGCCCCAAGCAACGTGTCCCACTGGGAGAACATTTGCCACTGTGTGGTGCTGATCAGCTCCAGCCTCTCCCTAGGTTTGGGGGTATTAACCGACTGTAGGGGAGCTTCCAGTTCCAGATTCACTTGTGGTCTCACCAGCGCTATCCAGTGAGCTTCAGGGGGGAGGGGGAGGGAGACGACTCCCTTGTCTGTGACCATTGCGGTGATTGGTCTAATGGTTTCCAGAGTAGCGTCAGACCTGGAAGTTCTTTCTGACCTGCAGCCAGAGGATAGTTCAGTCCTCCCGTTCGACACAAGCATTCTGGTTAAACCTGTGGTGGTCACGTTGGATGCTATCTAGACTGCCTTTGTGGCATTGGAGAAGTTGGTATCCAAGTGTTTGGATTAGCAGCCCAAGCACTTCAGAATAAAGTTCAGCTATAAGAAGACACTTGCTCTGGAATCAGCATGAAAGTGGACATTATAAGTTCCCAGGTACAATCTTTTCAGTCTCAGAGTGTGTCCTTTAAGTGGGACCGCTCTGCTATACATGCTAAAATTGGAGAAACCTGAAAATCCTCAAAAAAACACTGAATTTAAGATTTAAGAGCTTTCCAAAGTCTGCTGTGATTCCACCTGCTAAACTGTTTAAGAAATATCTCCAAGATTTCTATCTTCCCTCCAAGAAAAGATCTAGCAGCGTTGCTTCTGAAGGGGAGCAGAGGGTTGCTTCTCCAGACATCCTGAACCTGACAAGTCTTGAAGGATTCTACAGCTGAGTAAACTCCCGAGATAATCATTTTGGCCACTTTCGTCCTTGAACCAGACTGGGCGTGGACAAGTTGGTTTTTCCGTATAGAGAGCAGCTTTTTCTTGGACTAAAAATCTGGGTTTTCCCAGACATTTCCTTTGTGACACAGTCTAAAAGGTGACAATTTCTTCTGTTGTGCTCTGAGGTAGTTACCTTGGGTTAAATATACATTTTTTCTGCTTGATGTATTGTTTGTTAAAATTCAAAAATAAAAAGTTAAAATAAACCAAACAAAATAGGGTCGTAGCACTTAGTTAAGATTTAAAACCAGCCTCTTAGAGGGTAAGCTTTTAGGCTGGACTCCAATTGACTCCGGAAGATAATTCTAGGTGTATGGTGCACAAGATGATCAGGGACAAAATCTTTCCACACTGAATTGGCTGAAAAGTGACCGATGGTTTATTAATATACAATCTAATCATTGTTTGCTTTTGCGGGCTTCCTTATGTTCTGTGGACTTTGCAGGAAATAAGGAATTATTTTTTTACCAGGTTCCATGGAAAACTCTAAAAATAATCCATGCAGTAAGAGCTGTATCAAAGGTTTTTTTTTCCTATTTTCATATCTTACATCCATGTGTCATCTGCAATAAATTTTACCATGCAATAAGTCTATAAAGGCCTCGGGGACATTCTTTTTTTTATATTATATGCAGTAGTACAGTGCAGAATTATCCGACATCCTGTACTTTGGTGGTAGAACCTATACTACATATACATTTTAGATCAGAGCACCCACAGGGTACTCATCTACTTTACAAACTATGTTCCCTCATTTATACTGTAAATGAGATATGAAATAGCTTTCATTTTTATAGTATGGATGTTGAACTGTAGTCTCGTTAAATACATTAGTGAGCATTCCACAGAGTTATTTGTAACACACAGAGCTGTAATGATTCTCGCAATATCATTGAAAGAGATGAAATCTGAGTAAATAGTTCCTAAACACTAAACAGAAAAACGTCCTGTAAATCTGGCACTTCCAAAACCTGACCCAGAAAGCTGCAGGTTTTCTGACATGCTTGCATCTACAAATCTCACACTACCCATAAAGAGATTATAAAAAAATACCAAAAGATGATTTCCCTTAGGTCTAAAAGCATTGCACAACATTTTACATGATTACCAAATGAGAGGTTGTATTTCCTGCTTATCCAACTTCTATACTAGGAAAGCAGGCACTTGGGCACCCTCCCAGCAGCAGACCCAAAAGGCTGTTAGGCATCAGTCTGTCACCCTGCCCCCACCACCATATTAGCATGCCAAGTGGCAGCCATTTTGATTGCAGCCAACCCTTTGCTTGGTCTTTTCCCCACCCATCATCAGAATTGCAGCTGAGTTGCATTTATTCAAGAAAATAGGCAGGCAAAGGAGTTAGTCCAACAGTACCATATGGAAGCAGGATTGGACATGTTACAGGCACACTGCAAGTGATGTTTTGAATCATATTGGTCCAAGGGTGAGAAGATAGGTCTTCCTGATCCTTGTTGAAAGGGAAGGGGAATGAATGGTGGCAAGATGAAAGGCAAGTAGTGGCTTTTAAGCTTGGATGAGACTATTTTCCACCAAAACCTCTCACATGTGAGAAATAACTAGTGTCGCGAAAGGCCCTCCACTTTTCCTTTTTTTTTTTTACAGATACATACTGGTGTGGTAGGCGACGGCCTATGATCCATGCTAATTGAACTAAGCAGACAGGCCTAAGCAGCTTGACCTGTAACTGAAGCCTGTAGTTAGGCCCAGAGGAATGAAAACCCCCCTGAATGATGACACCATAGAATTGAAACTTAACTCAGTTTAACTGAACATAGCTAAGCAGAAACGAAACTTATAAAAGACAGAAAACAGCTCTAATTGGTACTGATAAGAGAGCACAGCTTCTATGGAATTAATTAACTCTGCAAAAAGCAAGGTTACAGTGCCCTGCTTCCCATATGTTTTAACAAGCTAAGCGACCTTGGAGGAGAGATGTAACGAGTTAGAGACACTGACCATTGTAATTGGGACTAGAAGGGGGGCAACCAGGTGCTGAGCCCAGACCAGAGTCCCGATTGGGTAGCCATATCAGTACCAGGACCAATAGATGGGTGAGAGGGGTTACTGGGACCAATGAAAAGTTTGCCTATGTCTAGAATGGAGAAGAACGCTATAAAAGTTGTTGTTTTACTAACAGCCATTGCTCAGCCATTTTGAATTTGATTATTGCTTGAGCCATGTGCACATTAAACTGGCTTGGATCCTTGAAATGACTCCTGGTTTTATTTATTGCATGCTTATCTGCTGCTACATTTCTTGGTGCGTTTGGCCTGGAAGTGCGAGTGGTGGATGGTGTTCAAGTGAATAAATCCACGTAATTCGCCTTGAGGTTTGGTCCAGTTGGAACCATGTCAATCCGACGCAGGGGAATTTCCCTGGGCCCACCGATCCTCTTGAATCGGAGGGGGTTCTGCCTGGCCTCGGCAGGCACTGAGTCCAGCTGGCCAACACTTCTGACCCGGGGGAGTCCAGGATCCAACTCAGAAGCTTGGGAACCAGATCTGGTAAGTATAGTTTTGAAAACCTGTCTAGACAGATGAGTTAGAACTGCAGTGTGAAACTTTGGTAAGAATTTGAAACTTGTAACTTGTAATCTCGAGAACTTGGAACTTGGAATTTGGTAATGAGAGCACTGATCCCCTCTCAAGGACGGTCCTATTACCCTTGCATGAGTATGCGCAAGGCGAAGCTATCGTCCTTCTTGTTTGGTAAGACTTAAGTCTTTGTTTGAAAATCCTTGCATGAGTATTCGCGAGGTACAGCTGTTATAGAGAATCATGATTCAGCCTAGTCAGAACAGACAGGAACTTGGAATTTGTAATCTCGAGATATTGGGAATTGGTAAGAGAGCATGATCACCTCTCAAGGAAGGGCCGAGTAACCCCGCATGGGTATTCGCCGGGTGAAACCCCCATCCTTTTTGTAATTGGGAAATTGGATAAGACTAGTCAGAATAGATAGAAAGGAATGCATTCTGAGATACGTTGCTAGCATGATTGTGTGAATGAAGTGTGAATGAGAGGTCTGGCAGCACGGACCAAGCGAGAGTGGACTCTGGACTAGCGCAGTTCCTAGTCGGGTGACTGCGTCTAGGTCGCGAAACGGATGAAGCGTTTGGTGTATTGTCCGTCCTGTGTATTTGATTTTTGTTATCTGTTGAAACTGCGAGTTTCCCTTCTGTTATAAATGTGAGATTATTCTGTTGAGTAATTTGTGACAGTTCACTGATTAAGAAATTGTATTAATAGAGCAGAATGAAGACCCAAAACACCTACAGTCATTTTTAGAAATCAAAAAGCTGGTCTGACCCAGTTCGTTTTTCTACTGCAGTGTGAAAAACTGACAGGGGGCGTGTCTGAAGGAAAGAATGTACAGTGTCGTCTTTCTAATCCTGTGCAGGCTTAAATCTCAATGCTGTTAGTTTGTGCTTATTTCAGGACAATTGTACCTGTTCTGCTATGGTTATGTAATATAAATATCATTTATATATCATTTAATAAGAATGTTTAGTCAGGATTGTGGGTCCCGATAGTTTTTGGTACTTAGCCTGGAAAGGGTTAAGTTCTTATTCGAATGCCGGCATGTCTCTGTCTGTGTCTCTGTGTGTGTGTGTGTGTGAAACTGTGATTATTTCGTTTCCAGTGAGCGAAAGGGTGTGGCTCACACAGCTTACTAGGGAATGAGACAGCCGTTCCCGATTGAGCAGTCTCTCTTGCTTGTTTAGAATAAAGGATTCATTCAATCAAAGTTTAAAAAAAAAAAAAGTTTATCTTGCGGAGTGTTTGCACTAACCTTTTTATGAACAAGTATAAGTCATTTGAATGCATGCTTCCCCAAACTGTAAGCTGTTTTTCTGTATTTGAAAAAAGGGAAAGGTGTACTGTACTTTATGAAAAATATCCGGAATGTCTTTTGAATATTTGCTTCCTGAACTAAAAAAAGTAATAATTTCTTTTGCAGAGACATGCTGATTACGGCTGGCAGCTAGTTATTTTTATTCTAGTCATACGTAACAGATAGCTATAGTTCTCTCTATAAGATATTTTAAGAACTGTATCTAAATTATTCCTGTTTGGAATAAGTTGCAGTAAGCATAATGGATGTATGTGCTCAATCTAAATGTTTCCTGCCTGCCCTATGTTTACAGAAATAAGTGTCTTTTCAAGTAGGATCAAGAATTTCAGTAAGGGATTTACTGAAGACTATGAAATGTCTCTGTCCCAATAAGGAATGCTATGTGAAAGGGAGTGACTTCTGCTAGTTATATTTCCTTAGTTCACTATATTTTGCCCCAGAATCTCTAGATATCCTGTCTCGTCTCTCTCTCTCTCTCTGTAAGTAGCTCTGTTCAGAGTGCTTAAGGGGGGGATGGAGCCCAGTCCACCGATGATGTCACCCCCCCCCCCGGTGGGCGTGAACTAATGTGCCCACAGTGGACCAGAAGTGAAAGTCAGCTGACCAGACTTGTTTAGAACTGAAAAAACTGCATTATACACTGAGAAGCCTTAGGATTTGATTGAACTAATGAACAGTATAATGCAGACCAGTAGCCCAGGAGAAGTTGTGTTTTTGTCAGTCAGTCCCAGAGAGATATAAAACAGAAATGAAACTGGATGGATTTGCGGACATTATAGTTACTGGAAGAGTTGATTTGAAAGTATGTGAAATGTAAGACTGAATGTGGCAGAGAAAGTGAATGTAAAATAAGGAGAAAGCAGATCAGCTTGGTGCTGCTTTCATTGAACGACGTGGAGGAGATTCTCCTAATCAAAGGACCAGAGAACGTGTAAGAGGCCGCAGAAGTAGCAGGCCTCCACTGGGTGCAAATCAGTGCACCCATTATAGAAAAAGAAGGACATTAGAGAAGTGAATGCCCGTATCTTGACTCCACCCCAGGAGGGGAGGAGGGAGTACTTGATTGCAGAGTCATAGAATAAAACCAAGCACAGTGTTTCAGCACGAGAGTGAAGCAGCTATAGCGTGAGTGGCAGCCGAAGAGGGCTACAGCATGGATGAAGACTAGGCCAGACCAGACTCTCCAGTTTCCCTGGGTCCCCAGGAGTCAGTCTGAAAAATAGGGGACCAATATATGGACTTTTATGGGGGATACAGGAGCAGAATACTAAAGCCAGTAGCCCCTGTGTTTTTCTAGATGCATCACCATTATCAGAGCTACTGGGGCTAAGGCCACAAAGCCTTTTTTGCAGAACCGCATGTGTGAACTAAAAAAAAAAAAATAATAATAATAATGTACCAGTTCCTGTATATGCCTGAATGCCCTATTCCACTTTTGGGCCGAGACCTGCTTGCAAAGCTTCAAGCACAGATATCCTTTGTTGAAGGGGGAAAAATGAAACTCAAAATCTGCTGGCCTGATGGTGTTAACTGTCCTCCAAGAAGAAGAATGGCGGTTCTATTCACCTGCATCCAAAGCAACAAGCTGTACACTTACCAACCTCATAGCCCCACCTAAAGTATGGGCAGAAGATAACCCACTTGGCCTAGCGAAGAACATAGCTCCTGTCATTGTCACCCTCAAGCCAGTCAAGAAGCCTGGGACAGGTGATTACCGCGCAGTGCAGGATCTAAGAAGAATGAATGATGCAGCTGAAACTATACAACCAGTGGTACCAAAATCCTTATATTTTCTTGGAACTGATCTCTGCTGAAGCTATACATTTCATCATTCTGGACTTAAAAAGATGCCTTTTTCTGCATACGCTTAGCCCAAGACCCCACTACAAGGAGGGGGGGCCAACTCATCTAGACAAGATTACCTCAAGGATTCAAGAACTCGCCTTACTCAGCAAAAAGATTTGACAAGTTATCCAGTAATTCCAGGAGAAAGAATTCTTCTCCAGTATGTGGACCACTTGCTTATAGCCACCAACTCAGAAAGTGAATGTCCACAAGCCACCAGTGAACTCTTGCACCTTTTTAATGAGGCTGGATACAAAGTCTCAAGAGCCAAAGCATAATTATGTCAAACAAGTTAAATACCTAGGATTCCAGTTGTCCAGCGGAATTCGACGCCTGGAACCCTTACCAGAACGCAAAGCAGCTGTATGCAGTATTCCTACTCCAACCACCAGGAGGCAAGTGAGAGCCTTCTTGGGTGCCACAGGGTACTGTTGTATATGGATCCCCAATTTCGCGCTGCTAGCAAAACCATTGTATCACATTGTATCAAGCTACTAAAGGAATGAAAAAGTCTCCATTGGAATGGGGACTTGAATAGGAATGCAGTCTTTTGATCTTTGAAAACCACGCTGATGTTATCACCAGCTGTGGGTCTACCAGATGTCCAGAAAACCTTACAGTCTCTATGTTCATGAGTCACAAGGAAATGTTCTAGGAGTGTTGACTCAATCTCTTGGACCTTATTTGAGAAGCTGTTACAGCTACAGCCTTCCTAGTAAGCAAAAACTAAAAGAAAAATCCCTTTGAGACAGAATCTTCAAGTTACTGTACCACACTCTGTTCTAACCAATATGAAAAACAAAGGAAATTACTAGCTAACAAATCTATGAATGTTGAAGTATTAGAGTATGTTGTGTGAAAACCCCAGATACAACTGAAGGGTCAGTCAAGCTTTCAATCCTGCTATGTTGTTATCAGTTAGTCTTGATCCCCTGATCATGACTGTTTAGAAATTATGGACACTGTATTCTCAAGCCGCCTGGATTTGACTGATGTCCCTATGGAGAACCCTGAACAGACTTTCTTTGTGGCTGAAGGCAGTTTCATCATCAATGGACATTGTTGTGCTAGATATGCAGTGGTGACCCCTGATTTGGTAGTTGAGTCCTCAGCCCTGGCCCCAGAAACTTCACCACAGAAAGCTGAACTGATAGTCCTCACTAGAGCACTAACAATAGGAAAAGAGCCCTGTCTAAATGTGTACCCAGATTCCAAGTATGCCCTTACAATCTTGCATGCCTATGGGGCCCTGTACAAAGAATGAGGGTGGATAACCTTAGGAAGCAAGTCCATTAAGTATAGCCCCAAGATATTGATATTAACAGATACATACTGCCTATAGATCTCAGAATTTAGGAAAAGTAGAATGTATGAATTGAACCCTGAAATCTCAGTTGTCCAAACTTTGCCAAGAGGTTTACCTGAAGTGGCCCCAGGTTCTTCCCATAGCCCTTCTTAGGATATACTTAGCCCCTGCTAAGTCTTTAGGAGTTTCCCTTTTTTGAGATTCTGTATGGGCAACCCCTGCCTATTGTATAGGAAATAAAAGGAGATATGAGACAGATAGGATCTGAAATTATTAGACATGAACTATTGGTTTTAAGTTCTGTTTTGCAGGAGTCTTCATACCTGAGTACAAAATCGATTACCCATCAATTTGCCTGCACCCCTGCATCCTTTCAAGCCTGGAGTCTCGGTGTGGATCAAAGAGTGGAGAAAGATACTGTTAGCCCTGCATTGGAGGGGACCCTATGTTGTCATCTTGTCAACTCCAACTGCAGTAAAAGTCGCAGAATTTGAACCTTGGATCCATCATAATCAAGGGAAGCCAGCAGCTGCTCTTGAACCTGATCACTGGACTACTGTATAGCATCCTAAGACTCCATTGCACCTCACCCTACGACAACAACCACGGATCTAAGACTTATTGGTCCCTCAGAAACTGCACTATTTCAAGACTGTTTGTTTATCTGAAAGTAAGCTTCGCATCTGGAAAGAAAAAAAAAAAACCTGCAATCATCAGAAAGAGACTGTGTTGTGTTAAGAAATTGAATCTTCTAAGAGACTGTGTTTAAATACTCTGAAAAGACTGTTTTGATCTTCTAAAGAGTGAACTGCTCTAAGGAAGCAATAATAGCCTAAGAGACTATGCTATGATATTTTAAGAAATTGAGACATCCCAGAGGACAGTGATACTTTGGAATCTACAGCCCTACTCCTGCCAAAAAGCTGGTAGGTCTACGTACGGCAGAAGCTTGAGGATCTACAATCAACCCTACATCTGTTATCTGTTGTGGAAGTCGACAGTTCCACCAATTTTCCAGAGACTATGCCCATTATGAATTATTATTATTGCTTTATTCTGGCAACAGTTTTGGAGTGCTTTGAAATGACTTTTGCCTTATCTCCCTGGGCAGCCTGTATAAGTACAACATGAACTGGACCGAAGGTCACTCAGACCTTGTTTTATCATTCTTCCTATACTTGCATTGGTATACTCTCCAATCCAAAAGTTGTTCTAGATCTTGACTTTCTACAAGGCTATGCAAGCCACCGTTGCAATTCCTCATACCACCACCAGAACTTGTTTCTTGAACTTGCTGGAGCAATAGCATCTAGTCTCCACACTTCTGACTGTTTCTATTGTGGAGGAACTAAGATGGGAGATCAGTGGCCCTGGGAGACGCAAGAACTGAACTATTCTATCCTATACAATCAGACTGATTTACATAATACTACTAGTGAGTGGGTATTGGCCCACCCCATTGTTGACAGTTTGTGTTTTGTTCGGACTGGACCACAATCTACTACGAAGGATGGACAGCTGGTCTGTCTAAATCAGAAGCTTTACGACAGCACAACAAAGATGCAACTGAACCTTCTAATCCTTTAGTTCTTTTTCCCACTCTTGCCAAACTATGGACTTTGACTATCTGCCTGTTGCTCCCTTGTTTCTTGCCACTTTGCTTGCGAATGATAACTTCAGTTATTAATAACACTGTAGAGCATAAGGCAGCTACAAAGATATTAGCTATGTGAACTTACTACCCTATACCACAGAGTGATACCTTTACCTAGTATTATGTGATTTGATTCTCACACCTTATTAACATGCGGGTGAGAATAATCAAAGGGGGGAATGTGGTAGGCGACGGCCTATGATCCATGCTAATTGAACTAAGCAGACAGGCCTAAGCAGCTTGACCTGTAACTGAAGCCTGTAGTTAGGCCCAGAGGAATGAAAACCCCCCTGAATGATGACACCATAGAATTGAAACTTAACTCAGTTTAACTGAACATAGCTAAGCAGAAACGAAACTTATAAAAGACAGAAAACAGCTCTAATTGGTACTGATAAGAGAGCACAGCTTCTATGGAATTAATTAACTCTGCAAAAAGCAAGGTTACAGTGCCCTGCTTCCCATATGTTTTAACAAGCTAAGCGACCTTGGAGGAGAGATGTAACAAGTTAGAGACACTGACCATTGTAATTGGGACTAGAAGGGGGGCAACCAGGTGCTGAGCCCAGACCAGAGTCCCGATTGGGTAGCCATATCAGTACCAGGACCAATAGATGGGTGAGAGGGGTTACTGGGACCAATGAAAAGTTTGCCTATGTCTAGAATGGAGAAGAACGCTATAAAAGTTGTTGTTTTACTAACAGCCATTGCTCAGCCATTTTGAATTTGATTATTGCTTGAGCCATGTGCACATTAAACTGGCTTGGATCCTTGAAACGACTCCTGGTTTTATTTATTGCATGCTTATCTGCTGCTACACTGGGACACACAGAAAGCTGTCATTTGGAATAAGCAGCAAATGTATATCTTCTACCTGTTGGTTCATTTAAGAGTAAGTTTTCATAAGTTCTAACAGTTGTTTCTAGAAATATCAGTTTCAGGATATAGTAGTATTATAGGAAAGATCCTCTTTAAAGAAAGCTGATCCTATAGCAGTATATGGCATTAAGAAATAATTATGCAAGTTGTGGGAACATTCCTCGAGCAGCCGCAAGCTGATACGCGTTTGTTTTTCCATTATAACACTGTATTATTTAACAAACCCATATATTGGGAATAGCTACATTCTGTAATATAAGAAAATCATATTTGCTGATACAATAAAGCCAGGCAAATTTTTTCCCTCAGCTCAGATCTGAACACAGTCCTATATCCCTCGCCTTGAACACGCCCACCGAAACAGCTGTCTTTTTGTTCTCACAAAGGCAATTATGTTCCGGATGTCAATGAATGTGTAATAATTCACACACAGCCAAACTCCTTATCTTACAAGGGGCCTCAGCTGTTCCCGAGAAGAAGTTGCCCAGGCCTCTTTTAAGAGCCAACCCCTCGCATAAACATTCCCCACCCTTGTTCTACCTCCCTCATAACCCCTCCTTTATGTGTCTCCCTGCTAGTTCTCAGAGAAACTGCCTGTCAGCAAATAAACTAGTTTCTAACCCTGAGAAAGTTACAGGATACTTCTACACACCCCTCCCCCCTGCCCCCTAATTCCTATACCTATTTCTAGCTCAGAAAAGGTATAAGGGGAGGCTTGTATTTCTGGAAGGAGTTCATCATACTTAATTAGGCGTGTGGTCTCTGTTACAACAGATAAAATGCAGCAGGCATGTCCAACAGGTAGATCGCGATCTACCTGTAGATCATGGAGGGGTCAGAGGTAGATCGCCAGCCCCGCTTGGCTCCATCTCTTCAGCAGCTCACCCCTTCGCTAGGAGAGAGCTCGTGCCGGCAGGTTGTAACTTTACCAGTTACCATCACCAATTTGAAAGGTAACAAATTGAGACATGTACACTAACAGCGTAACACAATGGCGCTTGTCTCTCCTTTACAGAATCAGGCATGTAGGGTGTTCACTTATGTGTCTCCTAGGAAGTGTCAGGCAGTGTCAGGGCATGTGTATCTCTGTCATGGGGAGATGGGGTGTGAGTTTATGTTTCTCCTGTAGCTCCCTCTCTAGCCATCACCCAGTATCTCTCTCATAGTCCCCTCAGCCTTCATTCAATGTCTCTCTCTCATTGCCCCCCCCCCCACAGGCATCAGATGGTTTCTTCTCTCGATGTCCTCTCCCCCCACCCTGCCGCCTTCTCTGATGTCTCCCTCTCTCTCATTGCTCTGCCTCATGCAGCCAGCACCTGACATCTTACCATTCCTTCCCTCCACTGCAGCGGACAAGTAGTAAAAATCAGCATGGGGCTGTGCAGCACGCGCATGGGCTCCAAAGCTCTGAACTGATTTTTACTACTACTACTTATTTGTATAGTGCTATAAGGCCTACATAGCGCTATACAGAGACATGTAAGAGAAAGTCCCTGCTCATAAGAACTTACAAGTGAAAGGAAGCTTGTCTGTACAGGGCTGTGTACACAGTGAGGGTACTAAATAACACTATATTACTGAAAGTCCTCAGAAAGAGTTAACACCACAGACTCAGTAACTCAGACATTCCAGGGCTTATTACTCAGCAACAACCTTGAAAGACTCTACTGAAATAACTAGGCTGAACTTTCCTATAACAAAGACACTAAGGGGCTTGTTTACAAAGCCGTGGTAGCGATTCGCAATCGTTATCGGAGCCGCGGCCCCATATTAATCAATGGGGCCGCGGTTCCAATAACGATCGCGAACCACTACTGCAGCTTTGTAAACAAGCCCCTAAGTTTGTTATGAAACAGTGCAGGGATAAGCTTTCTCTTCAGTCTCGAATTAGAGATATCAAAACTGCTAGTGCTAGAATTATTGTTTAAGAAGTTATGATAGGGAATACATGTATGTCTCCTCATGATGACCTATGCTAATAAGATCTGACCTATGACATAGAAACATAGAGATGCATGTTATGAATATATGCGATGCTTGACGTAGAAAAATAAGGTGGAAATTATGCTGTGTAATGGAATTTTGACCTATAAATAAAATAGCTGAAGGCTGTGATGGCAGAGTAAACAAGGTGCTGACTTTGTTTTCTCTCCCAAAGCTTTGGTGGTTTTTATAATACAAGTGTCTGTTGTGTTTTGTATTATTAACCATATTTGCTTCCTTCCTTCCTTCCTTGCTCCGGGTGTGGAAATCCGTTACCCAAGAACCCAGGTGCTGTTGCCGGTGAGGGGAGGTGCAGAGTACACAAAACAAGTTAATCAAGACAGGCAGACAACACAAAGACAGAGTTTTAGGGGCACTTTTGCCTTCCACTATGATTAGCTCTGCTCTGTGCATGTAGAATGAGCCACCTGGCAATCGTCTTGATCTTTACTGCTTATCCGCCACTTGCCATTCGCCTGCCCCACAGCTGGGCCTGGTTGGATCACTGTGCTGACTGTGTCACTTGCCACTCACCTACCCCAGAGCTGGACCTGGCACGTGAATGTGCACAGTGAATCGAGCCAGACCTGGGGAGTTAGATCATATAGGGTAGTGCTCTTTAGTGCTTAATCAGATTGAACTTGTCTTAAGCTGTCCTTTTTAAAAGGGAGTAAGCCGTTCAGAACTCATCTTTCAGAAAGAAGTTAAGCTCATGATTCCAAGAAGTAAGGGAAAGGGAATTGGGATTTAGCTCACGCCCTTTTCAGAGTTCAAGGACATTACATTCAGGTACAATATGTAGTTTCCTGTCCCTAGACGGCTTACAATCTAACGGGAAGATGCAGAAAAGCATAGTGCAGCATTTTCTGGTGCTTTTCTTGCGCTAGGCTTGTTCCCCGATGCAGAAAGTAAGCTAGCGCCAGAAAAATGCCAAAAAAAAAAAACCTGTACCAAACTGCAGTGCACTAGGCATGCAAATCACATGCACATCACTGCATAAGTGTGCCCAATGTAAAAAGGTGCACTGAAATTTAGCAAAGATTTTATCACTGTTTAACGCTGGATCTTCATGCTAGCTTCAGGCAGGTATAAAGATATATCCGGGAGCAAAAGTATCATCTGAGGTGAAGTTTGACACTTCACCTCAGATGATCCAGGCATCAGGGAAAACCCCCAATGAACCCAGAATACTGTTCAGGGGGAGCAGTCTTACTCCCCTCCCCGACACCAGCCCCCCCCCCAACAGAAACCAAATCCTCTGTGACTCAACAGCTCCAATTCCCCCACCCACCCAACAACAAAAACCCTGGTGGTCCAGTGGCCCCTAACCCCCCCCACCCCCTTCTCAGTACTTTTAAATCTGTAGTAGGAGCATTGCCCAAATGCTCCCACCTCTGCACTGCCATCTTGAAAAATGGTGGTACCTGGCCCCACATGGTCCTTCCTGGGATGCACCAGGCAGGGTCAGATTCTCTCAAACTCCTGAGCACCAGTCAACTCAGGAATCCATGGAATTACCAGGGAGGTGGTGTCAAGGAAGGGACGAGCAGCACAAATCTGGTGAATGGAACAGAAGGAGCGGCGGATTATGAAAGACAAATGATCATGAAAAGACAAGGCAGAATCCAGGGTAACACCAAGGTAACAGAGTAGGGACTAGGGGGACAGGGGAGGAGGAAAGTGAGGGTGCTAGGGAGGGAATGGGGCTACCGAATGTGAACCAGATAGCTTTTTTTTTTTTTTTTTTTTAATCGAGATGGAGGAAATTTGAGGTTAACCAGGCACTGACACAAGAGAGACAGTTGTTGAGAGAGGTAATGTCAGGGGCGATGCAGTCAGTATGGTGCAGGAGAATGATGTCGTCTGCGTAGTAATATGGAACTGGTCCTTCAGACAGAGGTCCATATGCCAGTTCAAGGACCGGTTCCATGTGCAGGGTGCCTGCATGCTGAAGCTCTGAGGAAACAAGTGGAGAAACTCAGAGAGGAGGTGGCAAGGCTGAGGAGCATTCAAGACAGTGAGAAGTACATTGATGAGATGCTTATTGCAGCAACCAAGCTCTCCAGCAGAGGAGAAGATGGGTGCCAACAGAATGTCAATAGTTGGACATAAGTCACCATAAGTCGCCTGCAAAATCACCAATCCAACTTCTCCAGCCCTTGAATTGAAGAACCATTATGCAGCCCTGGAAGTGGAGGAGGTGAAAGCATGCCTGGAAAGGGAAGAACCAGAGCTCAAGTACCCTAAAGTTGCAGAATCAGTGACCATAAGGAAGCGAAAGGTAGTGGTGGATGGAGACTGTCTTCTCAGGGGTACTGAGGTGTCCATCTGCTGACCAGACTTGATGTCCAGAGAGGTATGCTGTCTGCCTGGTGCCAAAATCCAAGATGTTACGGAGAGTTTGCCGAGACTCATCAAGCCCACTGACTATTACCCAATGTTGCTAATCCATGTTGGAACAAATGATACTGCCAGGTATCCCTCGGAATATATCAAAAGTGACTTCATGGCTCTGGGACAGAGGGTGAAGCAGTTAGGTGCACAGATGGTGTTCTCTTCAATCCTCCCTGATGAGGGTAAAGGCCAAGGCAGAGAGGCTCACATCCTGGAGATGAATGCATGGCTGCGCAAATGGTGCCATCGAGAGCGTTTTGGTTTCCTAGACCATGGGATGCTATTCCAAGGGTTGCAGAGCAGAGATGGCATCCATCTGTCCAAGAAAGGTCAACGCGTCTTCAGTAGTAGACTGGCTAATCTACTAAAGAGGGCTTTAAACTAGATTCCTTGGGGATGGGTGAAAAAGCCCCCAGGTAGGTGATACATTAAATACCTTTATAGAAATTGGTAACAGGGATAACATATGGAAAGCAGTGTGTATAAATACCCGTAGCATGGTAAATAAGATACCTGATGTTGAAGCTTTGGTGGGAGTGGCTGACTTGGATTTAGTGGCAGTTACAGAAACATGGTTCACAGAAAACCATGATTGGGATGTAACTATACCTGGCTATACTTTATTCAGAAAGGACAGAGTAGGAAGAAGGGGAGGAGGAGTGGCACTATATGTAAAAACTACTATTAAAGCTTTGGAATTACAGAGCTTAAAAGGGAAAGAGGAGGCATTGTGGGTTAAACTAGAAAGAGGGAAAGAGAAACCTATTTGCATTGGTATGATATACAGACCTCCCTCACAAGAGGAAGAGGTGGACAGAGAGTTAATTGAAGACATACGCAGCATTGCTAGGAAAGGGGAAGTGCTACTGATAGGAGATTTCAATATGCCAGATGCGGTATATTCTAGAAGTAAGGAGATCCTGGATTCTCTACAGGGAGAACTATTCAGGCAATTGGTAACAGACCCCATACGTGAAGGAGCCATACTGGACCTGGTGCTTACCAATGGTGAAAGTGTTTCTGATGTTGTAGTGGGAGATCATTTTGCATCCAGTGATCACCAGATGGTGTGCTTCAGTATTAGGACTCGGGCTGTTAGAATCCATTCAAAAGCGAGGATCTTAGACTTTAGGAAGACTAACTTTGCCAAGATGGGCCAATACCTCAGGGAGTCATTAGTGGGATGGGAACACTGGGGGATGTAGAAAAACAGTTGGCAAAACTGAAAGAGGATATTTTAAGGGCAACCAACCTTTTTGTTTAAATGGTAAATAAAGGTAAAAGTAAAAGGAGACTGCTATGGCTTTCGAAAGAAGTAGCTGAAAAAGTGAAGAAAAAGAGGGAGGCCTTCATGAAATACAAGAGATCAAAGAGAGAGGAAGACAGGCATCTGTATTTGGAAAAACTTAGAGAAGCTAGCAAAGTAGTCAGGAAGGCAAAGATTCAAAAGGAGGAGGAAATAGCCAATGCAATAAAATGGGGGGACAAGACATTTTTCAGATATGTTAGTGAGAAGAGGAAGGGCAAAAGTGGTATTGTCAAGCTCAAGGGTGCAGGGGAGAAATATGTAGAAGCTGAAAAGGATAAAGCGGAATTGCTTAACAAATATTTCTGTTCTGTGTTCATAGATGAAGAACCAGGAGCAGGACCTCAGAAAACACCCACAAACAAGAACAGAAGCAAGGGACATCTTGAACAATTTTCAGAAGACTGTGTTTGTGAGGAACTAGCTCAACTTAAAGTACATAAAGCGATGGTACCGGATGGGATACACCCTAGAATACTGAGGGAACTTGGGGATGTTCTAGCAGCTCCACTGACTGACCTTTTCAATGCCTCGTTGGAGTCAGGAGTGGTGCCAGAGGGCTGCAGAGAGGCTCATGTGGTGCCTTTACACCAAAGCGGAAGTAAGGATGTGGTTGAAAAACTACAGGCCGGTTAGTTTAACTTTGGTGGTGAGTAAATGATTGGAAACGCTGCTGAAAGAGAAAATAGTGAGGTTTCTGGAATCCAGCTGATTACAGGATCCGAGGCAGCATGGATTCATCAGAGGCAGGTCTTGTCAGACAAATCTGATTGGATTTCTTTGACTGGGTGACCAGGGTGTTGGACCGAGGGAGAGCCCTAGATGTGGTTTATTTAGATTTCAGTAAAGTCTTTGACACTGTTCCTCACAAGCGACTTATAAACAAACTGAGCACCCTAGGTATGGACCCTAAAGTTACTGCTTGGGTTAGAAATTGGTTGGGTGGGAGACGACAAAGAGTACAGGTAAATGGAGCTCACTCTGAGGAGAAGGATGTTACCAGTGGTGTGCCCCAGGGATCTGTCCTTGGTCCGATTCTTTTTAACATCTTTCTTAGTGATATAGCAGAAGGGCTGTCGGGTAAGGTTTGCTTCTTTGCAGATGATACAAAGTCTGCAATAGAGTAGACACCCAGGAAGGTGTAGATAACATGAGGAGGGATCCAGCTAAGCTTGAAGAATGGTCTAGAATTTGGCAGCTGGGATTTAATGTTAAAAAATGTAAGGTCATGCATTTGGGCTGCAGCAATCCAAGGGAGCAATTTGGTATAGGGGGTGAAGTACTTTTGTCCAGTAAAGAAGAGCGGGATTTAGGTGTGGTTGTGTCTGATGATCTTAAAGTAGCTAAACAGGTAGAAAAGGTGACAGCAAAAGCTAGAAGGATGCTTGGCTGCATACGGAGAGGAATGGCTAGCAGAAAAAAGGAGGCGATAATGCCTCTCTATAGTGTGCAATTCTGGAGACTGCACCTTCAAAAGGCTGTAAACGGGTTGGAGTCGGTGCAGAGGGTGGTTACTAAAATGACTAATGGTCTTCATTATAAAGCATATGAGGACAGACTTAAGGATCTTAATATGTACACCTTAGAGGAAAGACGGGATAGAGGTGATATGATTGAGATGTTTAAATACCTTCATGGCATAAATGTTCAGGGAGAGAGCCTCTTTCAATTGAAAGCAAGTTCTGCTATGAGGGGACATGGGATAAGGGTGAAGGGAGATAGATTCAGGAGTGATTTGCGGAAATATTTCTTTATGGAAAGAGTGGTGGATCCGTGGAATAGTCTTGCAGTGGAGGTGGTAGAGATGAGGACAGTAACAGAATTCAAAAAAGCATGGGACAGACACAGAGGATCTCTAAAGGTAAAAAGGGGACTGTTGTAGTTGTTGATATGGAAGGACAGTCTAGATAGAAATATGATGACAGAAAAAGACCACATGGCCTATGTTTCTATTATGCAAAGACACAGTGTTGTTGAATTAAAAGGGTAAGGGGAGCCAGAAAGATGTTAAGGAGGAGAGGGGCAAGAACAGAGCCCTGGAGGACACCGCACAGTATGGGGGTGACAGGTGAAGAGGAAGGGCCAAAGAAGATGGAGAAGGACTTGTAGGACAGAAAGGAGCAAAACCAGTGAAGTACAGAGCCACAGAAGCCAGCTTCAGAAAGGCGGGTGAGAAGTGTACGATGATCCACAAGGTCAAAAGCAGAGGACAGGTCAAGGGAGACTGCGATAGAATAGAGCCCCTGATCATGAGAAGAATGAAGTTCATTGATGAGAGAAGCGAGAATAGTTTCAGTGCTGTGTCCTGGGTGAAAATTGAATTGGCGGGGATGGAGTGTGAGGGCAGAGTCGAGATGCGAGGTGAGCTGGGTGAAGACCAGTTGCTCCAAAGGTTTAGAAAGGAAAGGAAGGTTGGAAATGGGGCACCAGTTGGCTGGGATGGACAGACGGATGGATGGAGTGTGCAGTGTGACTAAGTCTCGCAGGAAAAAACAGACCATACCAGGCCTGCAAACATTTGAGGCATAGCCTCAAGGCCAGAAATTACTTACATCTTTCAACAGTAGCTTTGTTGAAATCAGGATAAAAGGCAATTTTGTGACCCTTAAACATCACCGACGCCCGAATTTTCACTGCTGCCATTATTTGCACCACATGCTGGTAGTGCAGCATGAAGATAATCAGAGGACAGGGCTGTCGAGTGAGCAGACCGTGTGCAAGGAGACGTGGTCTGCTCTCTCCATTTCCAGTGGGCGCTTAAAGCCGATATGTAATTTAGGCAGGAGGTCCTCCATGAACCTTACCAGTTTATTATTTTCGGCACCCTCCGGCAGTCCCACAATCCTAATGTTATTCCTGCAGGATCTATTATTAAGCTCTTCTAAGCTGCGCTCCAGCTGCCTGATACGTTTCATGTTATTTGACACCTGCTTCAGGCGCTCCTTGTGCATTGTGAGCATTGTTTCCATATTGTTCATCCGCGTAGTAAGAGCGCTCAACTGTTCTTTTAACTCTGATACATCCATTTGGACCCCATTCAGGGATTCCCCTTTCTCCGCCACCATTGCCCGAACTGCCCAGATTTCTGCTAGCAGTTCCGGTATGCCTTCTTCAGACTCCCAATTAGCCGCTATTTTGAGCAGAGGAGGGGGGTCAGTTTTGCCTTCTTGGCACCCGCACTTTGCCCAACTGGGAATTCCAACCGCGTGGGTTTGCTGCTGGCCATGCTCAGGTTTAATCACAGATCTCACAGATGTTGAAATGTCTCTGAATGAGGGTATGAGGCAGGATTATAGCCAAGATTCTCGGGAGATGGAAGACTATGCGGCCATCTTGCATCACTGCTGGCTCCATCACTTGCAGCCTGTTGTTTTTGGAACTGTGGAGTTCTGGCATGCTGTTGCTGACCTACTATTAAATCAAGTTTGTCCCTCCAGGGTGTGTGCCTTTTCATTTGACAACAGTGGGAAAATGAGGAGGATTTTCTATGTGGGCTAAAGGTGGTGACATTTTGCTTACCAGATAACGTCCTTTCCTTGAGTCCCGCTAGACCAGTCCAGACAAGTGGGTTATGCTCCTCTATCTGCAGATTGATGGAGACAATGACATGCCCAGGTTTCAATGACATCATCTTTCTGAGCCATTAGAGGGCACCTCAGTATTCATCCCAAAGTATATGGGAAGGCATGGCAAACCTCAGACAACCTCAATGTGGGCAACAATGGTGAATCCAACAGTTAGAGAAACTATGTACAGGAGAGACTGAACAGAAGGCTGTCAGTAGGATATGGGACTTGCAGAGCCAAGCATATAAAAAGGTGATGCTGCAACATAAAAGACCAAACAAACACAGTTCCAGGGGTAGTTCCTGCACTAGTCTAGCAGGACTCAAGGAAAGGACAATATCTGGTAAGTAAAATGTCATCTTTCATATTGTCCTACTCGATAAGTCCAGACAAGTGGGATATACCAAAGTTATGCCTCCACTGAGCAGAAAGTAGACACAGCAGCTCGTAAACCTTGAGCCAAAGACTGTATTCACCTGAGCTTGGACATCCAAGCAGTAATGCTTGACAGATAGTAGAAAGTGATTCCCACATTGCCGCTTGACAATGTCTAAAGGGGCTACCGAGCTATACTCCGCCCACAAAGATGCTTGTGCCAGAGTAGAATGGGCATGCAAACCCTTCAGAACCAGCCAGTTCCATAACAGATATGCCCAGGCAATTGACTTGGCTGCCACGACACCCTTGCATGGACCAGCAAATGGCACCAAAAGATGAATAGACTTTGAAAGGAATTCGTAACCTCCAAGTACCAGAGAAGCACCCTCCGGACATCCACAAGGTGAAAATCCTTATCTTCCCTCTACTCTTTTCTTTAGAAAAAGAGGGCAAGGAAACCACCTGGTTCACATGAAAGGGAGATATTATCTTGGGGAAAAAAGGAAGGCAAAGGCTGAATGGAAATGGATTCCTCTGAAAAGAGCAAATATGGATCCCAGCAAAACAGAGCCTGCAGCTCAGAAATCTGCCTTGACAAAGCATGACCAAGAAAACAGTCTTGAGAGTCAAGCCCTTCAGAGTAACATGCTTCAGAGGCTCAAAGGGCTCCAACACCAGGGCCCTGAACACCAGATGACAGAAATCCCAGGAAGGAACAAATGACTGGGGGGGAAGGATGCAGACGCCAAACCCCTTGAAGAAAACCCAAAACATCTGGGTGCAAGGCTGAAGATTTTCCAGCCACCTATCCTCTGAAAAAAGGACAAGCTGCCACCTGTACTTTCAGAGAGGTAAGGGGAAAAAACCCTTTTCCAGACCTTACTGCAGAAGGCCCTTGACAGATTTAAGAAGAAGCTATTGAGTGCTATAACCATACTCAAAGAGGTACCAGACCTGCACCCCAAGGCTGGTAGAACTCCTCCAACCTTTGAGCAGAGCAGAAGCTACTGCACAACAGCGCTTACATGTCAGCCAACACCTTTCAAGAGCCAAACCATAAGTGAGAATGGAACTGGGTCATGCAGGACAATCGGTTCCTGATGCAACCAGCCCCGAAAATGGGGCAGACAAAGAGGAGGTTCCGGTGGGAAATCAGGTCCCTGAACCATGCTCGCCTCGGCTACTCCAGCACCATGAGAACAATCTAGTCCAGATGGTGCTTTAACAGGTTTTTATACCGCTTTTTCATTTTAGTCAAAGTGGTTTATATTGTAACTTATAGTAATGTACATTAAACAGGGACATTGATAACTTGGATTCTTCTGAGGCAATGGAGGGTTAAGTGACTTGCCCAAAGTGCCAAAGCACATGCCCCAAGAGCAGCCATGGAGAAAGCACATTCAGCAGGTACTGCCATTACTAGAACCGAATCAGTATGACAACCCTTGGACCCAGTTTCCGTGTGGTGGCTGAAGAAAACAGCACATGTCATAGGATCAGGACGCAACCAATTTCATCACGGGGTGACTCACCTCATAGCTGGCTGTGAAGTTCTGATGGCAAAAAATTTCTATACAGAAAGACATAATAAAGTAGCGTGCCTCATCCACTGGAAACTCTGTAAGCACTACAAAAAAAAAAAAAGCAAAAAAAATCCACTGTGCCTGAAAAGCACTGGGATCATGATCCTAACAGAATTACAGAGAATGAGGAGTTTATCACCTGGTATCCTCCTATTCCGACCGATAAAAAGCTGGATGCGAGGAAGCCGGATATAGTGATTAAGGAGAAAAACACCAGAATGGCATTGATAATAGAGGTGTCAGTTCTAAGTGACTACTCTGAATCATGTGGAGAGGCAGAAGATCCTGAAATACCAGGAAATGCAGTCAGAGACCAAGAAAATGTGGCAGAAAGATACAGAAATATTTCCCATCACATTGGGTGCCACAAACTTGATAAAGACGAATTTCCTAGCCCATCTTGACAAACTACCCATACATGTTACATCTTGCGAACTTCAGTAGGAGGCTCTCTTTGGCACGATGCAAGTACTATGGCAAGCCTTAGCAGTGAATGAGATCATACTCTCCATGCCCTGGCTTAGTAGTGAGGCTCACGACTGTCATGGTATGCGCAAAACTAACCGATTTGGAGAAACTGCCCAGAGAAGCATCTGAAACACCTCCTGACTCAACTCCCACTCTCTAGAATTGAGAGAGTAATGACAGAGGGAAACTGTTTCTGCATTGACAACCCTGGCAATGTGCCAAGCCGACAGAGCTAGGAGAATCATTTCTGCCTAGGTGAACCAGAGAGCCATCCCCAGGGCCACTCCTACACACCTTGTGCTGCCTTGGTAATGTTCATATTTATTTTATTTATTTAACATTTCTTTCATGATATCAAGGCAGTTTACATTGAACAAATTGAAATTACATTGAATAGAGCATTATAACTTGGAGATAACCATTGCCCATGTTCCCTGTAAAATAGAGGGTTAAGTGGCTTTCCCAAGACCACAAGGAGCACCTGTGGGACTAGAAACCCCAGTCCTTCCAGCCCAACATTACTGTCCTCTAGTGGGATTTGAACCCCCGACCTTCCGGCCTGAGGTACCTTGCCCCAACCACTAGGCCACTCCTCCCAACTGTTGTGGCATTGCCCGAGAACACTCACATCACCCTGCCTGTGACCAATAATTGGGAAAAAATGCAAGAGAGCCAACCAGATAGTCTTTGTTTTGAGATGGTTGATAAACCACACCATCTGCCTCCAGCTCCAACAGTCCTGGCCCATTCGGTCTTATCAAGGGCTCCCTAGCCTGTAAGACTGGTGTCGGTCACCAGAAGAATCCACAAGTGACCATCCAGTGGCACTGTCCCTCTTCAGATAACATGGGCAGAGCCACCATCTCAAGCTGGCTCTTACTCCCAGCTGGAGTGGAAGCCTGAGCTCGAACTCCAGCCAGGAAGGACCACCAGAGTGGTCTCATATGAGCCCACGTATGGCACTACCTTGATTGCCGCCACCATCAAGTCAAGAAGTTAGATAATCCCAAACTGGGAGCCTTGAGAACACTGCAAGTCATTCCAACAATCTCTGCACTCTCTCTTCTAGCAAGAAAACTCTGCCCACTCAAGCATCAAACCATGCTCCCAAGAATTCCAGGGATTGGGAAGGTTCCAACAGTTCTGTAAATAGTTTACCCCTGTTATCCAAGTTACTTGCCCTGTTATCTGTAAACTCATACATGTTAACTGTACTGAGCATTTCTGTTCCATGTAAACCGCGCTGATGCTGAATAGTGCGGTATATAAGAGACTGTAAATAAATAAATAAATAAACAGATGCTTTCTCTGATTGATCAACCAGCTGAGGCTTTCTAGGAGGACACCACTAGGGCAAAAACCCAAAAGGCCTCGAATAGAGGAACAGGATATGAAAAACAAGCTTCGGCCAAAACCAGAGATGCTAGAAACTCCCTATGATGCATCACCAAAATCACAGGTCTCAGAGTTTCCATTCAGAAGCGCAACATGCGCAAATGAACATTGACCCCCTTAAGGCCACTTGTCGGAAGGAGCCAGCCTTCTTTGGCATCCTGAAATAAATGGAATATCTGCCCTTGTCCTGCTTGGCCAGGGCAAGGCATGAAAAAAACCCCACAAACCTAGTATGAACTGAAATATTTTCTGAGAGGGAAATGAATATATACGTATAGGGGAATATTCACTTAAGAGTCTGCACTGTAACATAATATTGAATAAAATACAATTAAGGAATAGGCTCTCTTTCTTAAGTTGTAGAGCAGGTTTATTGAAAGAAATTATGCACATTCAATAATTAAAGCACTCAATGATAGACACATATTTTCTTCAGGAATCTTATGCAAGGGAAATATGCAATAAACAAGAGAAATTGCGAAATCCTAAATTATTAATTGTGTTGAATCAGAGTTACTTTGCTGTGCATACTGCTGGTCAGAGTGCTGTATTTCTTTCTTTGGAAATTCTAGGAGCTATTCTGTTGGCTCAGAGAGATTCTTGTCTGCAGAAACGGTGGGGGGGAACAGGGTTCGATGGTGACGAGCAGTAGCCTTCCCCCCCCCCCCCCCCACTTCAAGGAGCAGCTCCCCCCCAACAAAAGAGCGACTGGGATGAATATTTATAGGAGAAAACAACCCAAACTATGGTTCCATGATGAAAGGTTCCACATTAGGAGCCACTACTCAGGAAAAAGATTTAGGTATCATCGTGGATAATATGTTGAAACCCTCCACTTAGTGTGCAGAAGCAGCCAAGAAAATAAACAGAATGCTAGGAATCATAAGGAAAGGAATGGAGAATAAAACAAAGGATATTATAATGCCTCTGTATCGTTTCATGCTGCAACCGCACCTTGAATATTGTGTGCAATTATGGTCACCGTATCATAAAAAGGATATAGCATAATTAGAAAGGGTACAGAAAAGAGCCTCCAAAATGGTAAAGGGGATGGAAGGATACCCCTATGAAGAGAGGCTAAAAAGGTTAGGGCTCTTCAATCTGGAAAATAGACGGCTGAGGGGAGATATGATAGAGGTCTATAAATTAATGAATGGAGCGGAATGGGTAAATGTAGATTGGTTGTTTATGTCAGTAAAAAGTAGAAATACTAGGGGACATGCAATGAAGCTACAATGTAAGCCATTTAAGACCAATAAGAGAAAATATTTTTCACTCAACTCGTAATCAAACTCTGGAATTCATTTACTAGTGGATGTCGTAAAAGCTGTTATGTACCCGAGTTTAAAAAGGTTTGGAGAAGTTCCTGAAGGAGAGGTCCATAAACCACTATTAAAGAGGACCAGGACAAGCACTGTGGAACCTGTGTGCCTTTGGGAACCTGCCATGTACTTGCGACCTGGATTGGCCACTGTTGGAAACCGGATACTGGGTTTGATGGACCTTGGTCTGACCTAGTATGGCATATCTTATGTTTTTATGGTGCATAGGGACGGATACTAAAAACAATGAAGCTTCAAAGAGAGCAGTAACAACAGTTCATTCCCAGCAGCACTGGTCCATTTAAACATGGCAAAGAGTTTACCAATTCAGTGGCTTTACAGCTCTGCTATAGTCCTTTCCGAACCATGCTGTATCCAGATAAATCAGAGCAGCAGATGTAATCTTCTGCTTTCTTCCTGACAAACTACCATGAGCAGATTGTTGCAGCCCAGAGATTTCATTTAGCAGGAATAGGCTAAGGCGGTCATTTCTGCCCTCAGTGTAAGAGGGAGAGCTTGCCGCCTCCTCCTCCACTCTCCTCCCCAGTGTGCACAGAAAATGAGAGGACAAGGAGAACCACCTCATACATCTCCTACAAGCATACGAATCAGTATGTCTCAATGGTTGCTTTCTCTTTGGATTTTCAATCTGAAAATTCTTCAACACACTTGTTAATGCCTTCAGCCCAGCCCAGAGAATACAACAACTTAGCTCTGACATTCTCTGCTTCCAGCCCTTGTAACATTGTACTTCAGATAGTTTATACACTTTTAACAATAAGCTAATGTTCTCACCCTTGAATTGACTTGTTTCAGAGCTGCGTCCAGGATTTATATGCAGCCATGACTTGGTTACAACACTTTAAGTCTTGCTTTCTCCAGGCAGAGGGGATGTTCTCCCTTCCCCCACCCTGTCAATACAGTCCTAACAAAACAGTCCAGGACTCCTGCAGTTTCCTACAGCTCAGAATCAAGCCCCCACCTTTATTCCAGTTACCCTTCCTCCTGTAGCATATGTTCAGAAAATAAAATGTGAATGCTGGCTTACCATCAGCCCCTTGCAGTCAACCGGTTCCCTCGCTGTTTGCAGAGACTCCTTCTCTGTCTCTTCCTCTGCAAAGCCAGTGGGATCTACGCCTCTTCTGACACATAGGGTTTGAACCCACTGTCCTTTGTTTGTTGGGAATCTCTCTTCTGTTTCAAGTATATAGAACTAAAACCCACAATCCTGGCTTCCTGGAACCAGGCAGAATCCTGTAAGTTTAGGCTTCTTCTTCCCCAGGGCCTCTGGACTCATTTCTGGCCCTCACTGATTTTTAAATGTCTGTCAGGGTTAAACCTCAGCCCTGCCCAGGCAGCCTTTCACTTCACTTCACCAAAAATGGTTCCCTCTGTGAGCCTTAAAGGGGCATGAGTTCTCTTGGCCATTTCCCTGTTAGAGCTCCCCCTTTTTCTTGGGGGACCAAACTGCTCTGGTGCACATACTACAAGACACACTCACCTGGTGTTATGCTGCTGCTTGTGTGCTTATTCAGTCCTTGCCTCCCCCCCCCCCCCCAGCCAGCTCTGACCGTTGTCATGTAAAGTTTTGCCATTTGCTGCCAGCTCTTTTCCTCAGCCTGCAGCAGCCTCTCCCCAAAGGATACTCATTAGTTCCACTTGCTCTCTACATTGTCAGCCCATTACAGAGCTCAGTCCTCCCACCTCGTTTGCACAGCACAGGAACTTCCCTCTGCCTCTTCCCCCTACTTTCCCCTTGACTAAAGTTGGCTTCCCATTCGGTGGGTCCTACTCACAGTCTCTGCTGCAGTTAGCGACCTCGGGAAGCATGTAGGGCAGGCTCAGTGACACAGGGGAAGGATGGGAGAGTTGCAAATGAAAGTTTTAAACTCTTAAAATAGCCAGACATTTTTACCATCCCTCCAGCTTTCAGACAAATCAGGGAATCATTTGCAGAATCCTGAAAAGCTAGACAGTTGTCATTATTAACACTAGAAGCCCCAAAGTGTGTCAATTGACGCAAATGTAAGGTTGCCAACTGGCTCCAGATGCGCCCGACAGGTTTGATCCAGTCCTGGGTTTACCTCATTGCATGCAGGGATATGTAGTTCTGATTTCTCCATTGCACTCCATAAGAAAAGGAAAACTACAAGTCACTGCATGCAATGGAGTAAATCCAGGACTGGATCAAGCCTGTCGGGCGCATCTGGAGCCAGTTGGCAACCCTACGCAAATGCATCTTCGAAGTTGTATACCAGCGCCACTGCTAGAACCATGTCAGTCATGTTCCATGACTTTGTTAGCAAGGTCAAGATGTTCAAATATGTGCATCGAAAATTAATGACAGATTCACCACCTAGCAGGAAAATGAATTTATACCTAGAAGCCCCAAAGTACATCAGTTGATGCACTCAATTGTCTTGGATGCGTTAATTGATGTACTTTGGGGCTTCTAGGTATAAATTCATGTTCCCACTAGGTGGCGCATCTCAATCACTGTTTACACTTTTACTCCGACATTACAAACAATAAACATCACATACTGCACGTATTTAAGAAATAAGTAACTTCACATCTGTATTTCATGCTAAACGCAGTTGTTGTGATAATGTGTCAATTGATGCACTTTGGGGTTTCTAGGTTAAATGCCTTTTGGGGCTTCTAGTGTTAACTACTGAGCACATCTGATATGGACCTTAGGCACATGACAAGTTTACTTGTGCCTTAAGTAGAGGGCTGTGGAGAAGAATGTGTTAGCAAATCAGCAAGTAACAATTCATGTGCATGCATTGTGCTAACTTTGTTTAGTTTTATTTACTTGATATATGGCCTATAGCAGGTAGGTGGTTAAGGAAGTTACATTCAGGCACTGGGTTATTTCCCTGTGCCCAAAGGACTCACAATCTAAGGTTGTACCTAAGACAATGGAGGGTTAAGTGGCTTTCCCAAGGCCACAGGGAGTACCAGCGAGATGGAAACCCCAGTCCCTCCAGCCTGAGACTGCTGTCCCCAGTGGGATTTGAACCCAGGTCCCTCTGGGCAGAGGCTAATGGCTCAACCACTAGGCCACTCCTCCCCTCATCTTTCTCTATCATTATGGATATGATTTTTCATCTCAGCTTTTTACATTTTGTTTAGGTATGTACGGTTTCACGTAGCAAACACTAAATAGTGCATACTGACATAAAATGTGTGTGATAAAACTAAACAGCATGTTATTTCATGATAGTGAGTTCTAAGATCTAAAAAATGACCAAAAACAAACAACCCCAAAACAAAATGAAATCAAAATGAAATTATAATTTTCCCTGTCACATCCCCACCTATCGCCCAGTGAGCAGAGAATAATACCTGGACAGCTTTTCAATTTTTTGGTCCTCCAACGACCTGACCAGCAAGCAAGAGATGAACTACTAATGCCCCGGAGCCCTCTTCACTCCCTGACACCAGCATGCTCATTGGCAAATCAGTGGGGGGCACTCTTCCAGCGCTAAGCTCTCTTCTGGGCTCTGGAGGGGCAGTGCGCTGCTCCAGGGATAGCCATGCTCCGGAAGCACTTAGAACTACTCAGCCTTTGCCCAGCAGCCCTGCCGAAGATGCCGCTCCAGCCCCAGGACAGGCAAATCCACAAGCGCTCAAAGTCCTCTGTCTAACTACGTGACTCCAGTAGAGCCCGAGGATAGGCTGATCTGCTTTCGTTTCCTGTCCCATTTCACAAATGGGGACCCTGTTCCATGCTGGTGAAGTAGGTCAAATGAGGATTCCTGCTCCAGAAAGAACCCTGCTGCCATCTTGCCGCTCAGTTTGTTTGTATACTTAGGGTCCGATATTCAGTGGCGATGGCCAAAGCAATACTTTTAGATGGTAGACGTTGCTGGGGAAGTGGTCTGGGAGCAGCATGGGTGGCGTTTGCATGAATGCACACAGGCCATAAAATATCTCAATTTATGCGCATATGTGTGTAAAGTATGCACAAGCAGGTGTAAGTAATCTCACCTACATTCAAAGTGTGTCCTCTACCACATATACTAGTATTTTATGAAGATGAGTAGGCGGATACTTGTTTTTATAAAATATCTCTTATGTTTACAGCCAAGCAAACCTTGTAAATACCTTAAATGGGGATATTCAACAACACCAATATGGTTCGTCCAATTGAATATTTATTTATTTCACATTCTTATATACCGCCTTATCTGGCAATCAAGGCAGTTTACAATGAACATAACTCGAACATTACATCGAACAAGGTTAACGTTGTGCAATATAACAGTATATATATACAGGGTGGCCCAAAAAAAGTGAGAACATCTCATAAATTAAAAGCTTAAATAGTTTACTTATTTACCTTTTTTAGCTATATAACGTCTTTATTTTGACAATGTCTTACACATTGGAACATGGAATGTACGAAGCATGAACCAAGGGAAGTTGGAGATGGTCAAGAATGAAATGGAACGTGTACAATTTGATCTTTTTGGTGTCAGCGAACTGAAATGGACTGGCATCGGGCACTTTGCATCAGATGATCACATGGTCTACTATGCTGGAAATGAAAGACAAAGAAGAAATGGTGTTGCATTTATAATAAAGAAGAAACTTGCAAGAACTGTAATGAAATGCAATGCAGTCAGCAAACGCCTAATCTCTATTCATCTACGAGGATTGCCTATCAACACAACTATAATTCAAGTATATGCCCCAACAACAGCTGCAGAGGAGAATGAAATTGAAGCGTTCTATGAACAAGTACAAGCTGAAATTGACAAAACATGCAAACAGGATATCCTGATAGTCATGGGTGACTGGAACACAAAAGTTGGCAACAAAGAAGACAAAGTAGTTAGAAAATTTGGACTTGGCAACAGAAATGAAGCTGGAGAAAGACTGATAGAATTCTGCAAGACCAACGATCTATTCATCTCAAACACCTTCTTCCAGCAACACAAGCGGCGACTGTACACATGGACTTCACCCAATGGATTGTATAAAAATCAAATTGACTACATCTGTGGAAGTCAACGATGGAAAAGCTCTATAACATCAACAAAGACAAAACCTGGAGCTGACTGTGGTACAGATCATCAACTACTAGTATGCAAACTCAAGCTAAAGTTGAAAAAGAGCAAACCACTCATGAAGGCAGCAAAATATGACCTTGAGAATATACCACTGGAATTTAAAGACTGCCTGCAAAATCGATTTGCTGCTTTAGATACAAATGATAGAGCTCCAGAAGAGTTATGGAATGACATCAAGAAGGTTGTGTTGGAAGAAAGTGAGAAGTCTCTACAAAAGGTGAAAAAGAAAAAACAGCCAAAATGGATGACGGAAGAAACTCTGAAAATTGCCCAGAAACACAGAGAAGCTAAAGCCAGAGGAGAAAGAAAGACAATCACAGAACTCAACAGAGATTTCCAACGTGCAGCAAGACAGGACTAGGGTTGCCAACTGGCTCCAGATGCGCCCGACAGGCTTGCTCCAGTCCTGGGTTTACCCCATTGCATGCAGTTACTTGTAGTTTTCCTTTTCTTATGGAGTGCAATGGAGAAATCAGAACTACATATCCCTGCATGCAATGAGGTAAACCCAGGACTGGATCAAACCTGTCGGGCGCATCTGGAGCCAGTTGGCAACCCTAGACAGGACAAGGAAAAGTACTACAATGACGCATGCAAGGAAATAGAAGCAGAAACTATTAGAGGAAGAACAAGATCGGCTTTCCTAAAGCTACGAGAGTTAAAGAAAAACTTCCAGCCTTAAATTGGAATGTTACAAGAAGCTCAAGGTTCTATGTTGAATGATGCTGAGAAGATCAAGAAAAGATGGAAGGAATATACAGAGTTTTTATATGATAAAGATCAAGTGGACCAACAGCTGTTTCAACCTGTACCTTATGATCGGGAACCCTTGGTGATGAAAGAAGAAGTTGAAGCAGCATTGAAAGCCTTATCAAAGAACAAAGCACCAGACATTGATAGCATTCCCATAGAAGTAATACAGCAATCTGATGCAGCTGTTACCATACTCACAAGGCTCTGCCAAGAAATATGGAAGACAACATCATGGCTTTCTATAACACTACATTCTCCTCTGCTCTGGATGCTCTTGCTCAGCCCATGCCACGTCCTGTGAGGCATACTGTACCTCAACCCTGGCTGACTTCCCCTCCTCCCCATCTTCACTCCCAACTCCCCCCCCCCCCCCCCACCCACATACACCTCTGCTACCCTTTCTTCCTTTTCTATTATCTCTGAGGAGGAAACCATGCACCTTTCTTTCCTCATTCAAACTCACTACCTCCTCCTCTGATCCTAATTTCACCCATCTCCTTAGCTCCATCTCCTCCACTGTAGTCACTTCCATCTCTCCTATTCTCAACCTATTACTCTCCACTGCAACTTTCCCTGCAGCCTTCAAGCATGTGGTGGTCACTCCTCTCCTCAAGAAACCCTCACAAGACCCTACCTGTCCTTCTCACTATTGACCCATCTCCCTCCTCCCCTTCATTTCTAAACTATTTTGAACATGTGGTTCACCACCATTGTCTCGACTTTCTCTTCTCTCAAGTCCTTCTGGATCCTCTACATTTTGGCTTTCATCCATTACATTCTACCGAAACAACTCTTGCCAAAGTTTCCAGTGACCTCTTCCTCGCAAAATCCAAGGGCCTTTACTCAATCCTTATCCTTCTTGACCTTTCTGCTATTTTGACACTGTTGACCACAACCTTCTCCTTAATACCTTGTCCTTGCTTGGTTTTAAGGGCTCTGCACTATCCTGGTTCTCTTTTTATCTTTCTCATTGCTCTTTCATTGTTTGTTCTGGTGGATCCTCCTCTATTGCTATACCACTCTCAATTGCTGTACTCAAAGGATCTGTCTTGGATCTACTCCTTTTCTCTATATATACCCAGTCCCTTGGTGCACTCATCTCTTCCCATAGCTTTCAGTACCATCTTTACGCTGATGACTCCCAGATCTACCTCTCTACACCTGAAATCTCTCCGGCAATCCAGGCCAGGATCTCTGCCTATCTTTTTGACATTGCTGTTTGGATGTCTCACCGCTGCTTCAAATTGTACAAAGAACAAAAGAGCCCCTTCCAAATCCAATGACAAAAATTGTGCAAAATCCAAACTCAAAGTCATTGAACTCTCTGGCCAGTAGCTACCACCAGCCCATTTTAACCTTCTAACTCAATTTTTTGTCGGGAACAATCGGTTGGAGAGGAAGGTGACAGCCTTTCCCTTCATTACCGAGAGAGCCCTTTTTAATCAAACGGGCCACAGCCTGCCCAATAATTTATATATTCCGAACCAAAAGTTTTTGTAATGAAAACCAACACTTATCTGAAGAAGTAACAATGAATGCTTCTCCCAGGTGAATGCAGTCATCCAAATCCTACTCGTGCCAAATCCTACTCGTGCCACTGCCAAATTGTACAAAGGCCAAAACTGAGCTTCTTATTTTTCTCCCTAAACCCTTCTCTCCCCTTCCTCCTTTCTCAGTCTTGGTGGATAACTCTTTACTCCTCCCTGTCTCCTCAGCTCGCAACCTTGAGGTCATCATAAGAACATAAGATATGCCATACTGGGTCAGACAAGGTCCATCAAGCCCAGTATCCTGTTTCCAACAGTGGCCAATCTAGGTCATACGTACCTCGCAGTTTCCCCATAAGACACAGGTTCAACAATGCTTGTATTGAGTCAAGCATTGATATCCTTGGTCCCTTTTTAATAATGGTTTATGGACCTTTCCTCCAGGAACTTGTCCAATCATTTTTAAACCCAGCTACACTAACAGCCTTTACTACATCCTCCGGTAACAAATTCCAGAGTTTGATTACACGTTGAGTGAAAAAATATTTTCTCTTATTTGTCTTAAATAGTTTACCCTGTAGCTTCATTGCATGTCCCCTAGTCTTTCTATATTCTGATAACATAAACTTATCGATCTAAGTTTACCCGTTCCACTCCGTTCATTAATTTATTGACTTCTATCACATCTCCACTCAGGCGTCTCTTTTCCAGGTTGAAGAGCCCTAACTTTTTTAGCCTTTCTTCATAGGAGTATCCTTCCATCCCCTTTACCATTTTGGTGGCTCTTCTCTGAACCTTTTCTAATAATGCTATAGCCTTTTTAAGATACGGCGACCAGAATTGCACACGATATTCAAGGTGTGGTCATACCATGGAATGATATAGAGGCATTTTAATATCCTTTGTTTTATTTTCCATTACTTTCCTTAAGATACCTAGCATTCTATTTGCTCTCTTGGCTGCCGCTGCGCAGTGGGTGGAGGGTTTCAACATGTTGTCCACAATGACGCCTAAATCCTTTTCCTGGGTGGTGGTTCCTAATGTGGAACCTTGCATCGTGTAACCATAGCTTGGGTTGTTCTTCCCTAGATGCATAACTTTGCACTTGTCCACATTAAATTTCATCTGCCATTTGGATGCCCAGTCTTCCAATTTATCAAGATCCTCTTGCAATTTTCCACAATCCTCATGGATTTTAACAACTTTAAATTGTTTTGTGTCATCTGCAAATTTGATAACCTCACTTGTTATTCCCTTTTCCAGGTCATTTATGAATATGTCAAAAAGCAGCGGACCCAGCACAGATCCCTGGGGTACACCACTATTCAACTTTCTTCATTGGAAAAATTGGCCATTTAGCCATACCCTCTGCTTTCTATCTTTTAACCAGTTCCTGATCCACAACAGTACACTGCCTCCTATCCCATGACTCTTTAGTTTTGCCAAAAGTCTCTGATGAGGGACCTTGTCAAAGGCTTTCTGAAAATCCAAATCCACTATATCAACCGACTCACCTTTGTCTACCTGTTTATTCACACCTTCAAAAAAACATAACAGATTAGTAAGACAAGATCTCCCTTGTCTAAAGCCATGTTGGCTGTCTCCCTTTAAGCCATGACTATCTACATGTTCAGTAAATTTGTTCTTTATGATGGTTTCTACCATTTTTCCCAGTACTGACGTCTGGCTCACCGGTCTGTAGTTTCCCGGATCACCCCTGGAACCCTTTTTAAGGCCATCCTCCAATCTTCAGGTATTACAGATGATTTTAATAATAGTTCACAGATTACTAAGAGCAGGTCTGAAAATTCATATTTCAGTTCTTTCAACACCCTTGGATATATATCATCTGGTCCAGGTGATTTGCTACTCTTCAGTTTATCAAATAGTTGTAATACATCTTCCCGATGTATCGATATTTCCTTCAATTCTTCCGCACCTTTAAATACCACTTCAGTCATGGGTAACATCCCACATCTTCCTCAGTAAAGACCGAAGCAAAGAATTCATTCAGTCTCTCCGCTATCGCCTTGTCGCCTCTTAGTACCCCTTTAACCCCTCTATTATCTAATGGAACAACTGACTCTCTCACAGATTTTTTGCTATGAATGTACTTGAAAAAGTCTTTACAACAAGTTTTTGCTTCCACAGCAAGCTTCTTCTCAAATTCTCCCTTTGACTGCCTTATCAATGCCTTGCATTTAACTTGCCAGTGTTTGTGCTGTTTCCAGTTTTTGTCATTTGGCTCTTTTTTTCCATTTCCTGAAAGATGCTTTTTTAGCAACAACAGCTTCTCTGACGTCACCTTTAAACTTTGACTATGCAAATGCCATACTTCAGGGACTCCCTCAATCCACTCTGCACCCGTTACAGCTGGCGATGAACTCCGCAGCAAGAGTTCTCCAGGGTGCATCTAGGATAGATCACATCACGACCATCCTGAAACAGCTCCACTGGCTCCCATACAAGGCAGGCTCACATTCAAAACCTTACTACTGACTTTCAAAGCCATCAATGGGCTCTCCTCCTCATCCTTAACAGAACTCATACAGAGCAACCCCCCCTAACAGATCTAGAAGATCACTAGCGGTCAACACACTAATAGTCCCAAAAGCGATAACCAAGTGCACCCAGGCACCAGTAAACAGGGCCTTCAAATTCTGTTCGCCTAGATGCTGGAACACCCTCCCACCCAGCATCCGGGCAATCACTGACCTAGCCCAGTTTAGGAAAGCTTTAAAACATCACCTTTTCCTCTTGCATTACCCAGAAGACAGTACCATAATAGCCTCATCAACTAACTAACCAATGCAGTACAAATGATGCATCAATACTAGATTATACAGCTGTAAATAGTTACCCAAGTTTGGATCCAAGTTCGAGTACCTGTTAATTGTAAACACAGATCAACCAATTGAAATGTTCCATGTAAACCGCACTGATGTGGAATAGCGCGGTATATAAGAGAATGTAAATAAATAAATGATGGGCTTGTGATGGAAGGGGAAGACACTGAGTGGAGGACACGAGAGGGGGCATAAGGGATAAGACGGGAAGATAGATAAGCTGGGCAGCTGGAAAGTAAGACCTTGTGGATAAGAGTGAGGAGTTTGAATTATGTGCAATGATAGAGTGGGAGTCAGTGTGATTTAATAAGAAGGGAAGATACATGGTCATACCTACTGTAGATGTATGGTGAAGAAGGCGGATAGCAGTATTTTGTATTGATTTTAGTCATTTTAACTAATAGCAGGGGAGACCAGAATAGATGATGTTACAATAGTCTAGTTGTGCGATCACCAAAGCCAGAGGAAGAGCGACAAGAGAAGAATCAGAGAGAAGTGACCAAATAGAATGTATTTGCCGAAGTGCAAAGAAAGACTGCTTAACAACCAGGCCAATGTGTTTGTTGAAGGTGACTGAGGAATCCAAGATAACCCCAAGATATTTAACAGAGGGAACACAAGGAATTGAAAAGCCATCTTAAGAAGGGGTTAAAGCAGGAGGAGTGAGAGGGCCCAAAAACCAGATAGCGCAGGTTTTAATGGGGTTAAGCTTAAGATGATTAGCATGAAGCCAGGAGAAGCATAAATTAACTGGACTCGTTTTCTCTCTTAGCCCCCAATATTTGAAGGGTGTGGAGGAGTAGCCTAGAGGTTACAGCAATAGCCTCACACCCAAGAGATCTGGGTTCAATTCCCACTGGCACTCTTTGTGACCTTGAGTAAGTTACTTTATCCTCCATTACCTCAGAAGAAAAGGCCTGGCAATCTACTTCTATTCATACCTTGCCAAGAAAACCCAGGGGCTACTGGGTCACCAGGAATCAGCATTGACTTGATGGCACTAAAACAAATAAACTTGAAGGGTTTGCTGCACTTTTTACTTTCGAGTTCAACAACTGAGATCTACCCAACTTGGACTTTTAGCAGTGTCCATTTATCCCGCTATAGGACTTTCAGTAACTAAATCTGCTCCGGCTCTGTGGCAATTGTGCCCTGTGGTTATTTGTTTTGAGCTGGAGTGTTAAAAATGTTGTAAAATGCCTCGGATTTCATAGGGAATGCCCTTCCCCATGAAATCCGAGGCATCAAAAGTCTAGCCCCATTCAAAAAAGCCTTGAAACACCACCTGTTCACAAAATTTTACCCGGAAACTATCCGAGGTAAACACTCAATTGGCAACCTACCCGCATGTCCCAGACACCCTAACACCCTAACACAAACAGAAAATGGTTAGCCTACACATAAGTCCCACCGTTAACCATCACACGTGTACTATCCACCCACAAATGCACATGTAACAACTACATGTTAGAGAAGTGTACATAGTATAAAGTTAGCTTGTAAATAGTTTTCCCGGTTTTCTCCATGTTTAATATCCCGTTTCACTGTAAACTCAATGTTTCCTGTATGCATTGTAGTATGTTTTTGTTCGATGTATACCGCACCGATTATAATAGCGCAGTATAGAAGAAATGTTAAATAAATAAATAAATAATAATAAAAATAAATAAAGGATAGTTTTTGTGAGGAAATGTTTCCTACTGGATCTGTTGTGATCCAAGGCAGAATATTGCATTTTAATAAATAAAGAAACAAGTAAGCATGTTCCCAGATTTTGGGAAAAATGGATGTGGGGGACTTCTTGAGACACATTTTGTGTGTTCTAAATTAACATAGTGAATGATGGAGCTAAAGTGGAGCATAAAGATCAGAATGGCTCACCTCTAGTCTGTCTGATAGGTTGAGGATAAGCAACTTATCACTCTCCATTGCAATTTTTCCTGCTGCCTTCAAATATGCTGCCTTCCAGTTATCGCCATATCTCCCTCCTCCCCTTTGCATCCCAAGTACTTGAATGTGAAGTTCATTTCCACTGTCTTGACTTTATTTCCTCCCAAGCCATCCTCTATCTACTGCAATCTTCTTTCATCCTCCTATATGCTATAGAAGTGTCTCTTGCTAAAGACTCCAATGATCTGTTGTTGGCCAAATCCAAGGGCCTCTACTCAATCTTCTTCCTTCTTGACCTTTCTGCTACTTTTGACACTTTATTACCACCTTCTCCTCAATATGGTTTATTTGAGCTTGTTACACCACCTTTTCAAGTTAAACAAGGTGGTTTACAAAAATAATAAAACATTTCATATCGTCCCTCCAGTCCAGTCCAGATGCATGAGTTATACCCACCCACCAGCATATGGAGACTGAGAAATCACTAAGCTGAAGACAGTCCCTAAGGAGCCTGTGCCCCCTCCACCAGCTAGTAATTTCTCAGTTTCAGTAGATGATGGATGTGCATATCCTATGCTCTGTGCTGTGAAGTGTTTTCCTTGGCTATGGCTGTTTGTTGCTTTCTTTGTGCGATCCAGTTGGTGAAAGGATGCAGAACCCGGTGATCTGGGTCCCTCCCCTGATCCTCCCTCCACCGCACCAGAGGTTCCCCCATTCCCTCTCCCTAGCTATTGGGAGAGGTACTGGGATAGAGAGGGGCTGCTGCTCACATGGTTCATGCCTTTAAAATAAATTGAGCAGTATGCCAAAACTTTTCTTTAGTTTGGAGTGAGAGAGCAGTGCGGGCAGTCGTAGTGCAGCTAATCAGTGGACAGAGGCTTTCTGTGCGACTGATCCCAGTGGGTGGGGTGGAAAACCTTGGCAGGATGTGCAGCCCAGGAAGAGAGTGCACCTAGGCATCATGACCAATGGAGAAATGCGGAGCTGGTGTGTGTCTTGCAGCGGCCAGAGGGCACACCTCTCAGCTGAGGGGTTGTGCCATGACTGTTTCAAAGACTGTGCTATCGTGGCAGAATTGTTGGAGGAGAGCTTGGGCATGCAGGACTTAGGTCAGCCCAGTGACCGCAACCACGAGAGGCAAAATGCCTCATGGCCCAGCTCAAAGGCAGGAACTCCTGCCATTTTGGAATCAGCAGCAGGCCCGAAGCCAGGCCGGGAGCCCTCCATTTTGCAGCAAATGAGATGTCCTTGGGGGCTCAGGGGGGCTTCCACCTCTGGGGTACCTCCTTTTTCACCAGATTTTATTCTTTTATTGCATTAGGCCTTTTTCCTGAGGCGAGATTGGGAGGGGGGCCCCAGGGAGGGGTGTGACCTCTACAACTCGGGTTGGGCCTTCCCCTGCGGTCCCCAAGAGGGCTAGAAGGAAACCATCAGTGGAGGAGGGCGATGCAGGATCAGTGGGGTCTGTGGAGTCATTGGAGGGCCCTGGAGGGGCCCTCAGATCTCCTGGAGGAGTTCTCTCAGGAGGACTTGGAAGAGGGAGAGGATCCCATAATGATCAGGTTCTTCCATAGGGATGAGCTGTCCTCTTGTATCGCAGACCTTGGTAGAGCTCCAGATCTCGGATGAGGCAGCCTCAGCCACCCCTGGAGATGTCTAGGGACCCAATCCTACAAGGGGTCCGCAAGCCCATAAAGGACTTCCCCATCCACTCTGTGGCCAAACAGCTTGTAGAGGCCGAGAGGAAGGTGCCCAATGCAGGTCTGCATGTGAGCAGAACCATGACACACCTTTATCTGGTGGTCACAGAAGAAAGGGATCAACTATGCCTCCCATGCTTGGATGTCCTAGTGGCTGCGGTGACCAGGAAGACCACTATCCCAGTGGAAGGCGGGGCGGCTCTGAAGGAGCCGCAGGACCTGTGGATGGAGGCCTTTCTCAAACAGTCCTTCATGATCGTTGCCTTGGCTTTGCAGGCTGCTGTCTGTGGGACTTATGTGGCTAGGGCCTACCTCCGTTGGTCGCAGAGGTCCATTGGGGGTTCCCTGGTGGAGACACAGAACTTGGTGGAAGGGGCTTATCTTGAGTCAGGCAGTGCCTTCCTGGCAGACTTGCTCTGCAATCTTATCCATTCCTCGGCCAAAAATATGGCTATGGTGGTGGCTGCAAGGTGGTTTCTGAGGCTCTGGAACTTGTAGGCAGATGTTGCATCTAAGACTCGGCTCAGCAAGCTCCCCTTTGTGGGACAACTGTTGTTTGGAGCAGATCTTGAGAAGCTGGTCAAGGACCTTGGCGAGTCGAAAGTCCCATGACTGCTGGAGGATAGATCCAAAGACTCCAGGAAGACACCTTCCTTCCATGGATAGGGATGGGCCTTTTGGAGGTTTTGGACTGCCTGATGTGGCATACTGTAGTGCTTGTGGTTCCTTCCTCATGACCAGCCCTTTCAGGGAGACCACATAGACGGCCCCAGAGGGGGCTCTGGTGCTCCCAAGCCAACTCAATAAAGATTTGGGGGTCCACACGGGGGCAAAATTGGTGAGAGGCAGGTTATTGCAATTCTACCCTGCTTGGGCCAGATTACGACCAATGCCTGGGTACTAGAGGTCATTCGTGAGGGGGATGTGCTTGAATATGCACATCCTCTTTCTGACGCATTTATGTTTTCACCCTGCCATGCATTGGGCAAAGACGGGCAGTGCGGGACACTCTGGAAAGGCTCGTATAGCTCGAGGCAGTGGTGCCAATTCCCAAGGCTGAATGGAGCCTCGACGCAACACCATCTACTTTCTCGTTCCCAAAAAGGAGGGGATTTGGTGCCCCATTTTGGATCTCAAAGAGGTCAACAAGGTACTCTGCGTTCATCATTTTCAGATGGAGATCTTACAGTTGGTGATCATGGCGGTGAGACAGAGGGAGTTCTTGACCACTCTGGACCTCAAAGAAGCCTACCTGCATGTTCCCATTTGGCCTGACCATCAGTGTTTCTTACGATTTGTAGTTCTGATGGGGCACTTCCAGTTCCAAGCACTGCCATTCGGTCTTGTGATGGCCCAGCAAGTATTCACAAAGATGGTGGTGGTGGTGGCCACAACGCTGCTGCAGCAGGAGATGCTGGTTCACCCTTACCTGGATGACTGGCTCATCTGCACAAAGTTGCAACAGGAGAACCAGGAGACCATGGAGAGAATGGTCTGGTTCCTGCAGGACCTTGGCTGGATGGTCAATGAGACGAAGAGCAGACTGGAGCCCTTGCAGTTGCTGGAATACCTGGGAGCACATTTTGACACCTTGAGGGGCCTGGTGTTCTTGCCGGAGGGCAGGATTGTGAAGTTGCAGGCCCAAGTCTGTGCCCTGCTATAGATTCACTACTCAAGGGTTTGGGACTATCTGCAGGTGCTGGGCTCAATGGCAGAAACACTGGAGCTGGTGCCCTTGGCCCACTTCTATATGAGACAGACTGCCCTCCTGTCCCATTGGTACCCACAGACCCAGTTGATGGAGACGCATCTAACCTTAACCGGGCCTACCAGGGACAACCTGAACTGGTGGTTGGACCCAGATTGGATGGCAGCAGGGATGACCCTTGAACCTCCGGACTGGATAGTGGTCACCATGGACACCAGCCTCTTGGGCTGGGAGGATACTGCCAGTTGCAGGTGGCGCAGAGGCAGTGGTCTCCAGCGGAGAGTTGTTGGTCAATCAATCAGCTAGAAATTTGTGTGTTTTTTTCCTGCTACTGGCATTTTTCCTCCTTGTTTTGGGCAGGGCAGTCAAGTACCTGTCTGACAATGTAATGGCAGTGGCTTACATCAATCACCAAAGGGGAACTCGGCGCACGCAGGTAGCGGGGGAAGCCCTTCAGCTCCTAAAGTGGGCAGAAGGGAACCTTCTTGACTTATCAGCGGCTCACATCGCCGACGTGGAAAATGTCCAGATGGATTATTAACTTTGCACTTGTCCACATTAAATTTCATCTGCCATTTTGATGTCCAGTCTTCTAATTTATCAAGATCCTCTGGCAATTTTCCACAATCCTCTTGGGTTTTAACAACTTTAAATAGTTTTGTGTCATCTGCAAATTTGATTACCTCACTCGTTATTCCACTTTCCAGGTCATTTATGAATATGTCAAAAAGCAGCGGACCCAGCACAGATCCCTGGGGTACATCACTATTCACCTTTCTCCATTGGGAAAATTGGCCATTTAGCCCAACCCTCTGCTTTCTATCTTTTAACCAGTTCTTGATCCACAGTAGTACACTGCCTCCTATCCCATGACTCTTTAGTTTTGCCAAAAGTCTCTGATAAGGGACCTTGTCAAAGGCTTTCTGAAAGTCAGATACACTATATCAACCGACTCACCTTTCTCCACCTGTTTATTCACACTTTCAAAAAAACATAACAGATTAGTAAGACAAGATCTTCCTTGTCTAAAGCCATGTTGGCTGTCTCCTATTAGGCCATGACTATCTTCATGCTGAGTAATTTTATTCTTTATGATGGTTTCTACCATTTTTCCCGGTACTGATATGAGGCTCACCGGTCTGTAGTTTTCCGGATCACCCCTGGAACCCTTTTTAAAAATTGGTGTTACATTGGCGATCCTCCAATGTTCAGGTATTAGAGATGATTTTAATGATAGTTCACAGATTACTAATAGCAGGTCTGCAATCTCATATTTCAGTTCTTTCAAAACCCTTGGATGTATACCATCTGGCCCAGGTGATTTGCTACTCTTCAGTTTATCTAATAGTTGTAATACATCTTCCTGATGTATCGATATTTCCTTCAATTATTCCGCACCTTTAAATACCACTTCAGTCATGGGTAACATCCCTACATCTTCCTCAGTAAAGACCGAAGCAAAGAATTCATTCAGTCTCTCCGCTATCGCCTTGTCGCCTCTTAGTGCCCCTTTAATTCCTCTATCATCTAATGGACCAACTGACTCTCTCACAGGTTTTTTGCTACGAATGTACTTGAAAAAATCTTTATTTCGCGTTTTTGCTTCCACAGCAAGCTTCTTCTCAAATTTTCCCTTTGCCTGCTTTATCAATGCCTTGCATTTGACTTCACAGTGCTTGTGCTGTTTCCAGGTTTCATCGTTTCGCTCTTTTTTCCATTTCCTAAAAGATGTTTTTTTGGCAACAACAGCCTCTCTGACCTCACCTTTAAACCATGCTGGCAGTTTTTTGGACTTCCTTCCACTTTTCTTAAAGCGTGGAATACAGCTGGTCTGGGCTACCAAGATAGTATTTTTCAACAACACCCAAGCTTGATGTAAGTCTTTAACCTTTGCAACTGCTCCTTTTAGTTTTTTCTTAACTATTTTCCTCATTTTATCATAGTCTCCCTTTCGAAAGTTAAAAGGTAGTACTGGTGGATTTCCGTACTATCCCTCCTCCACTAATTAAATCAAAGGCAATCATGCTATGATCACTATTGCCAAGTGGCCCCAACACCCTTATCTCTTGCACTAGATCTGGTGTTCCACTAAGCACTAGGTCTAATATGGCTTCCCCTCTAGTCGGTTCATGAACCAGCTGCTCCAAGAAGCAGTCAATTATGTCATATAGGAACTTTATCTCCCTAGCTTGTCCTGCCGTGACACTGTCCCAGTCGATACCGGGGTAACTGAAATCACCCATTATAACTACTGTGCTGTAACGTTTGTTAGCTTCCTTGATTTCTTTGAGCATTTCATCATCCATTTGTTCATTCTGGCCAGGTGGTCGATAGTTCACCCCCACTGCCATCGCCTTCCCCTTTTTACATGGAATTTCAATCAATAGAGATTCTACAGCAAATTTTGTTTCCTGCAAAACTTTAATCCTTTCTGACTCAATGCCCTCTCTAACATAGAGCGCAACCCCTCCACCAATTTGATCAGCTCTATCATTGCGATATAGTTTGTACCCAGGTATCACAGTGTCCCACTGGTTGTCCTCCTTCCACCATGTCTCTGATATTCCAATCATATCTAACCTCTCATTTAGTGCTATATATTCTAACTCTCCCATCTTATTTTTTAGACGTCTAGCATTTGCATACAAGCATTTTATTTATTTATTTATTTACATTCTCTTATATACCACGCTATTCTGCATCAGTGCTGTTTACATTGAACAAACTGAAATTACATTGAACAGGGCATTATAACTTGGAGATAACTATTTTACAGGGAACATGGGCTATGGAGGGTTAAGTGGCTTGCCCAAGACCACAAGGAGCACCTGTGGGACTAGAAACCCCAGTCCTTCCGGCCCAAGGTTGCTGTCCTCTAGTGGGATTTGAACCCCCGACCTTTCAGCCTGAAGTACCTTGCCCCAACCACTAGGCCACTCCTCCACTCCAGAGACTGTATTTTATTCATATTAATTTGGCTATTGGTAGACATGGGTAATTTGGGATCTTTAAGCTCTGTCTGCTCCATACTTGAGGGCATTTGGGCTACTTTACTCTTTTTTGGAACCTCTCTGCTTTTGGTAGTATCCTTCAAGGATACATTCTTCTGAACCATCCGCTTTTGGGCGACTGTCGGCTTTCCCCTATTATCTAGTTTAAAAGCTGCTCTATCTCCTTTTTAAAGGTTAATGCCAGTAGCCTGGTTCCATCCCGGTTAAGGTGAAGCCCATCCCTCTGGAAGAGCCCCTCCTTTCCCCAGAATGTTCCCCAGTTCCTAACAAATCCAAAACCCTCATTCTTGCACCATTGTCTCATCCACGCATTGAGACTCCGGAGCTCTGCCTGCCTTTTGGGTCCTGCACGTGGAACGGGAAGCATTTCGGAGAACGCTACCCTGGAAGTTCTGGATGACAACTTCCTACCTAAAAGCCTAAATTTAGCCTCCAGAACCTCCCTACCACATTTTCCTATGTCATTGGTACCGATATGTACCAAGACAGCAGACTCCTCCCCAGCACCATCTAAGACCTTATCTAAGTGGCACGTGAGGTCGGCTACCTTCGCACCAGGCAGGCATGTTACCAGGCGATCCTCACGTCCACCAGCCACCCAGCTATCTACATGCCTGATGATCAAATCACCAACTATAGCGGCTGTCCTAACCCTTCCTTCATAGGCACATGGCCCTGGAGAAACTTCTTCGGCGCGAGAGGGTTTTACATCACCTGGAGGACAGGTGATAATTACAGGATCACTTCCTGCCACACCAGGGTGATGCTCTCCTGTCACATGACCTCTCTCCTCCATGGCAACAGGGATGCTGCCAGACTGGAGGTGGGACTTCAGGACTATATCCCTGTAGGTCTCGTCTATGTACCTCTCTGTCTGTCTTATGTTTTCCAAGTCTGCTACTCTAGCCTCTAGAGAAAGGACTCGTTCCCTGAGAGCAAAGAGCTCCTTGCACCTAGTGCACACATAAGACCTCTCACCAGCTGGGAGAAAATCATACATGTGACACTCAATGCAAAAGACTGGAAAGCCCCCATCTCGCTGCTGGACTGCTGTCTGCATCTTAGTTTTACGTTTTTGTTCAGATCTTTAAGTTCTTTACTTACTAAGGGTTGCTATGGATATTTATACCAATAAAACTGCACCTAAAACGTTTAATATACCTTGTTCACCTGAAGCTTAATTAATCTCAGGTCCTTAGTGTATGATTGATTTGGGTAACAAGCTTCACCTGAGAGCTCCTCCTGTCTTTTAAAATGTGTAAGTACCTATAAAGCTACGATTATCCCAGGGGTGGGTGGGTGTGGGGAAGGAGGGAGGGAAATAACACTTATTAAAAGAGGGCTGCTACACAGTACCCTGTCCTGTGCTGCTGAGGTAAGCTATATTCTTATTTTATTTAAATTATAGCTCTTTGCTGCTGCTAGGCTCTAACTTATTATGAAATTTAAACTACAAGCTCTCTGCTGGGTCCCTAATTTAACCAGAAAGCTCTCTTCTGTGTTTTAAGTTTAAACTAAAAGTACTTTGCTGATGCTAGGCCCTGAGTGACTATTAAATTTAAACTACAAGCTCTCTGCTGGATGCTAAATTTAACCAGAAAGCTCTCTTCTGTGTTTTAAATTTAAACTGAAAGTACTTTGCTGATGCTAGGCCCTGAATGACTATTAAATTGAAATTACAAGCTCTCTGCTGGGTATGAAATTTAACCAGAAAGCTCTATTCTGTGTTTTAAATGTAAACTTAAACTGCTGCTACTAGGCCCTGACTGATTTAACAAAAAATAGTGGGTTCAGAGATTAATTAGCTTTAATAAAAAGAATTCCTTTCAGAAAATTCCCAGAAGTATATACTCACAATTGCAGATCTCTCTCCAGAAGTAACAGTCCCCTTTTCTAGTCCTTGGACATTCTTGCACCAAAGACATCTGTAAACTTCTTTTGTGGAATGGCTTTGGAGACATCTCTGTGATTTTGCCATCCACATGCATGTCTTCAGACATCCTAAACTCAAGAGCTTGGGGATGGGTCCCAAGGTGGTGAACTGGATCAGAAATTGGTTGACTGACCGACAACAGAAGGTGAAGGTAAACAGAATTCACCCAGATGAAAGGAAGGTGATTAGCGGTGTGCCCCATGGTTCAGTCCTGGGACCGGAACTGTTCAATGTATTTGTGAGTGAAATTGCTGAAGGCCTGAATGGAAACGTCTGTCTTTTTGCAGATGACACGAAAATTTGCAACAGAGTGGACTCCCCTGAGGGAGTGGAGAACATGAGGAAACATCTACAAAAGCTGGAAGAATGGTCTAATGCTTGGCAGTTAAGATTTAATGTGAAGAAGTGCAGGGTCATGTACTTGAGAAGCAGAAATCCAAGGGAATTGTATGTAATAGGGGGCGAGAGATTGGTGTGCACAGACCAGGAGAAGGACCTCAGTGTGACTGTTTCTGAGAATCTCAGGGTGGTGAAACAGTGTGACAAGGCGGTGGCAAAAGCCAGAAGGATGCTGGGTTGCATACAGCAAGGAATTACTAGCAGAAAGGAGGAGGTACTAATGCCACTGTACACGTCACTGGTGAGGCCTCACTTGGAATATTGTGTTGAACTTTGGAGACCATATCTCGCAAAGGATATAAAAAGACTGGAAATGGTTCAGAGGAAGGTGACCAAAATGATTTGGAGCCTGTATCAGAAGACTTATGAGAAGAGGCTTGAAGACCTAAATATGTACACACTGGAGGAGAGGAGGGACATGGGAGATATAGGGGTTATTTTTGACTCTTCGCTCTCATTCTCCACACATATTCACCTTGTCGCCAAGACCTGATGCTTCTTTCTCTTTAATATTGGCAAAATCTGCCCTTTTCTTTCAGAACATACTACTAAAACGCTCATCCATTCACTTATCACCTCTCACCTTGATTACTGTAACCTGCTCCTTGCTGGTCTTCCACTGAGTCATCTTTCACCCCTTCAGTCTATTCAGCATTCTGCTGCTCGTTTGATCTTCAGCCAACCTCGTTTTGCCCATATCACTCCTCTCCTCAGGTCTCTTCACTGGCTCCCTATCTATTTCCACATCCAGTTCAAACTTCTCCTACTGGCCTATAAATGCATTCATTCTGCAGCTCCTCTTTATCTTTCTTCTCTCATTTCTCCTTATATTCCCCCCTTGTGAACTCCGCTCTTCTAGCCAACTGCTTCTTGCTATGCCTTTCTCCTTTGTTGCCAACTCCAGGCTTCGCTCTTTTCACCTTTCAGCACCTTACGCCTGGAACAGACTTCCTCTGTCTATACGTCAGGCATCTTCTCTGACCCTCTTCAAATCCAGGTTGAAAGCTCACCTCTTTGCTTCTGCCTTTGGTTCATGACTTACCTGTTCTCCTCCTCTTCCCTTGTCTTGTTTTCACCTATTCCTTTTCTTTTCCCTTGTTCTCACCTTGTTCCCTTGTCTTATTTCTCCTGTTATCCTTCCTTTGCCTTTGTTCTTTCCTTGTCCTTCGCCTTCTTTGTTTTGTCTTTTTAGATTGTAAGCTCTTTTTGGGCAGGGACTGTATATTTTTAGAAACATAGAAACATAGAAATATGACGACAGAAAAAGACCACATGGCCTATCTAGTCTGTCCTTCCATAACAACTACAACAGTCCACTTTTTGCCTTTAGAGATCCTCTGTGTTGGTCCCATGCTTTCTTGAATTCAGTTACTGTCCTCATCTCTACCACCTCCACTGGGAGACTATTCCACGGATCCACTACTCTTTCCGTAAAGAAATATTTCCGCATATCACTCCTGAATCTATCTCCCTTCACCCTCATCCCATGTCCCCTCGTAGCAGAACTTGCTTTCAATTGAAAGAGGCTCTCTCCCTGAACATTTATGCCACGGAGGTATTTAAACATCTCAATCATATCACCTCTATCCCGCCTTTCCTCTAAGGTGTACATATTAAGATCCTTAAGTCTGTCCTCATATGCTTTATAATGAAGCCCATTAATCATTTTGGTAGCAACCCTCTGCACCGACTCCATCCTGTTCACATCCTTTTGAAGGTGCGGTCTCCAGAATTGCACACCATACTCCAAATGAGGTCGCACCAAAGACTTATACAGAGGCATTATCACCTCCTTTTTTCTGCTAGCCATTCCTCTCCGTATGCACCCAAGCATCCTTCTAGCTTTTGCTGTCGCCTTTTCCACCTGTTTAGCTACTTTAAGATCATCAGACACAACCACACCTAGGTCCCGCTCTTCTTTAGTGGACAAAAGTACTTCACCTCCTATACTGTATTGCTCCCTTGGATTGCTGCAGCCCAAATGCATGACCTTACATTTTTTAACATTAAATCCCAGCTGCCAAATTCTAGACCATTCTTCAAGCTTAGCTAGATCCCTCCTCATGTTATCTACCCCTTCCTGGGTGTCTACTCTATTGCAGATTTTGGTATCATCCGCAAAGAGGCAAACCTTACCCGACAGCCCTTCCACTATATCACTAACAAAGATGTTAAAAAGAATTGGACCAAGGACAGATCCCTGGGGCACACCACTGGTAACATCCTTCTCCTCAGAGTGAGCTCCATTTACTTGTACTCTTTGTCGCCTCCCACCCAACCAATTTCTAACCCAAGCAGTAACTTTAGGGTCCATCCCTAGGGTGCTCAGTTTGTTTATAAGTCGCCTGTGAGGAACAGTGTCAAAGGCTTTACGGAAATCTAAATACACCACATCTAGAGCTCTCCCTTGGTCCAACTCCCTGGTCACCCAGTCAAAAAAATCAATCAGATTTGTCTGACAAGACCTGCCTCTGGTGAATCCATGCTGCCTCGGATCCTGTAATCCGCTGGACTCCAGAAACCTCACTATTTTCTCTTTCAGCAGCGTTTCCAATAATTTACTCACCACCAAAGTTAAACTAACCGGCCTGTAGTTTTCAACCACATCCTTACTTCCGCTTTTGTGTAAAGGCACCACATGAGCCTCTCTCCAGTCCTTTGGCACCACTCCTGACTCCAACGAGGCATTGAAAAGGTCAGTCAGTGGAGCTGCTAGAACGTCCCCAAGTTCCCTCAGTATTCTAGGGTGTATCCCATCCGGTCCCATCGCTTTGTCTACTTTAAGTTGAGCTAGTTTCTCACGAACACAGTCTTCTGAAAATAGTTCAAGATGTCCCTCGCTTCTGTTCTTATTTGTGGGTGTTTTCTGAGGTCCTGCTCCTGGTTCTTCATCTGTGAACACAGAACAAAAATATTTGTTAAGCAATTCCGCTTTATCCTTATCAGCTTCTACATATTCCCCCCCTGCACCCTTGAGTCTGACAATACCACTTTTGCTCTTCCTCTTCTCACTAATATATCTGAAAAATGTCTTATCCCCCCATTTTATTGCATTGGCTATTTCCTCCTCCTTTTGAATCTTTGCCTTCTTGACTACTTTGCTAGCTTCTCTAAGTTTTTCCAAATACAGATGCTTGTCTTCTGCTCTCTGTGATCTCTTGTATTTCATGAAGGCCTCCCTCTTTTTCTTCACTTTTTCAGCTACTTCCTTCGAAAACAATAGCGGTCTCCTGTTCCTTTTGCCTTTATTTACCATTTTAACAAAAAGGTTGGTTGCCCTTAAAATACCCCCTTTCAGTTTTGCCCACTGTTTTTCTACATCCCCCAGCTGTTCCCATCCCACTAACGACTCCCTGAGGTATTGGCCCATCTTCGCAAAGTTAGTCTTCCTAAAGTCTAAGATCCTCACCTTGGAATGGATTCTAACAGCCCTAGTCCTAATACTGAACCACACCATCTGGTGATCACTGGAAGCAAAATGATCTCCCACTACATCATCAGAAACACTTTCACCATTGGTAAGCACCAAGTCCAGTATGGCCCCTTCACGTGTGGGGTCTGTTACCAATTGCCTGAATAGTTCTCCCTGTAGAGAATCCAGGATCTCCTTACTTCTAGATGATACTGCAGCAGGAATGTGCCAATCAACATCTGGCATATTGAAATCTCCTATCAGTAGCACTTCCCCTTTCTTAGCAATGCTGCGTATGTCTTCAATTAACTCTCTGTCCACCTCTTCCTCTTGTGAGGGAGGTCTGTATATCACTCCAATGCAAATAGATTTCTCTTTCCCTCTTTCTAGTTTAACCCACAATGCCTCCTCTCTCCCTTTTAAGCTCTGTAATTCCAAAGCTTTAATAGTAGTTTTTACATATAGTGCCACTCCTCCTCCTCTTCTTCCTACCCTGTCCTTCCTGAATAAAGTATAGCCAGGTATAGTTACATCCCAGTCATTGTTTTCTGTGAACCATGTTTCTGTAACTGCCACTAAATCCAAGTCAGCCACTCCCACCAAAGCTTCAACCTCAGGGATCTTATTTCCCATGCTACGGGCATTAATACACACTGCTTTCCATATGTTACCCCTGTTACCCATTTCCATAAAGGTATTTAATGTATCACCTACCTGGGGGCTTTCTTCACCCATCCCCAAGGAATCTAGTTTAAAGCCCTCTTCAGTAGATTAGCCAGTCTACTACCAAAGATGCGTTGACCTCTCTTGGACAGATGGATGCCATCTCTGCTTTGCAACCCTTGGAAAAGCATCCCATGGTCTAGGAAACCAAAACGCTCTCGATGACACCATCCATGCAGCCATGCATTTGTCTCCAGGATGCGAGCCTCTCTGCCTTGGCCTTTACCCTCAACAGGGAGGATTGAAGAGAACACCACCTGTGCACCTAACTGCTTCACCCTCTGTCCCAGAGCCATGAAGTCACTTTTGATACGTTCCGAGGTATACCTGGCAGTATCATTTGTTCCAACATGGATTAGCAACATTGGGTAATAGTCTGTGGGCTTGATGAGTCTCGGCAAACTCTCCGTAACATCTTGGATTTTGGCACCAGGCAGACAGCATACCTCTCTGGACATCAAGTCTGGTCGGCAGATGGACGCCTCAGTACCCCTCAGAAGAGAGTCTCCAACCACCACCACCCTTCGTTTCCTTCTGGTGACTGATTCCGCAACTTTGGGGTACTTGAACTCTGGTTCTTCCCTTTCCAGGGATGCTTTCACCTCCTCCACTTCCAGGGCTGCATAATGGTTCTTCAATTCAAGGGATGGAGAAGTTGGATTGGTGATTTTGCAGGCCCTGGTGACTTGTGTCCAACCATCGACATTCTGTTGGCACCCATCTTCTCCGGAGTTGGAGAGCTTGGTTGCTGCAAGTAGCATCTCATCAATGTACTTCTCACTGTCTTGAATGCTCCTCAGCCTCGCCACCTCCTCTCTGAGTTCCTCCACCTCTTTCCTCAGAGCTTCAGCATGCAGGCACCCTGCACATGGAACCGGTCCTTCAACCGGCATTAGGACCTCTGTCTGGACCGAGGCAGAAGCTGTAACGGGAGAAACAGCTTTAGCAATACGATTTTTCCCAGCCATTGTTCTTTTCGTGGAGCCTAGGTATCTGTTAGAGCAAAAGAGAGAGATCTACCAAGTACCAGCCGGTTTCGCAGCTGTCTTTATAGAGAAAAAGCAGTTAAAACACTTTAATTACATACAAATGTGCTGGTCCAATTCACTGTGATTTGTGAAAGGGGAGGCGCCCTATAAAGCAAGGCTGCTCACTAGGGGTGGGTGGGAGTCGGGGTGGGTAGGGCGGGAACTAACACCTGATTAGGTGTTAGCAGCTTCTAAAGCTGAGGAGGTCACTGGAGTCAGCAACCTGCTGTGCTCAATTAAGGTTCCCCTAAAACAGCAAAAAATGAAGTAACCTTGCTTTTAAAAATATACACAAAACCCTTTTAAGAGCTCCCAGTCAGAGAGCTAGCAATGTAATAAAAACAAACCAAACAAAGAAACCCTCAAAACCTTACTTACTGTTTGATGTGTGGAGCCCTGGTTAGAAAAGCCTCAAAGGGGCAGGGCACAGGAGCCTATTTATGCAGGCTTCAACTGCACTCAGGAAACAGGCCCACTAACACCTGATTAGGTGTTAGCAGCTTCTAAAGCTGAGGAGGTCACTGGAGTCAGCAACCTACTGTGCTCAATTAAGGTTCCCCTAAAACAGCAAAAATGAAGTAACCTTGCTTTTAAAAATATACACAAAACCCTTTTAAGAGCTCCCAGTCAGAGAGCTAGCAATGTAATAAAAACAAACCAAACAAAGAAACCCTCAAAACCTTACTTACTGTTTGATGTGTGGAGCCCTGGTTAGAAAAGCCTCAAAGGGGCAGGGCACAGGAGCCTATTTATGCAGGCTTCAACTGCACTCAGGAAACAGGCCCACTAACACCTGATTAGGTGTTAGCAGCTTCTAAAGCTGAGGAGGTCACTGGAGTCAGCAACCTACTGTGCTCAATTAAGGTTCCCCTAAAACAGCAAAAATGAAGTAACCTTGCTTTTAAAAATATACACAAAACCCTTTTAAGAGCTCCCAGTCAGAGAGCTAGCAATGTAATAAAAACAAACCAAACAAAGAAACCCTCAAAACCTTACTTACTGTTTGATGTGTGGAGCCCTGGTTAGAAAAGCCTCAAAGGGGCAGGGCACAGGAGCCTATTTATGCAGGCTTCAACTGCACTCAGGAAACAGGCCCACTAACACAGTGTTAGCAGCTTCTAAAGCTGAGGAGGTCACTGGAGTCAGCAACCTACTGTGCTCAATTAAGGTTCCCCTAAAACAGCAAAAATGAAGTAACCTTGCTTTTAAAAATATACACAAAACCCTTTTAAGAGCTCCCAGTCAGAGAGCTAGCAATGTAATAAAAACAAACCAAACAAAGAAACCCTCAAAACCTTACTTACTGTTTGATGTGTGGAGCCCTGGTTAGAAAAGCCTCAAAGGGGCAGGGCACAGGAGCCTATTTATGCAGGCTTCAACTGCACTCAGGAAACAGGCCCACTAACACCTGATTAGGTGTTAGCAGCTTCTAAAGCTGAGGAGGTCACTGGAGTCAGCAACCTACTGTGCTCAATTAAGGTTCCCCTAAAACAGCGCTGCGTGCGTCTGGTAGCGCTTTATAAAGGCTCAGTAGTAGTAGATATGATTCAGACCTTTAAATATTTAACGAGTATTAATGAACAAACAAACCTCTTCCAAAGACAGGGAAACTGTAAAACTAGAGGGCATAATATGAAGCTGCAAAGGGGTAAATTGAAAGGCAATGTCAGGAAATACTTTTTCACTGAAAGGGTGGTGGATGCATGGAATGTCCTCCCGATGGAAGTGGTGGGGCAAATACAGTGACAGAATTCAAAATAGCATGGGACAGACACATTGGATCCCTTTGTAGGATAAAATCAAAATAAACTTAACCGTCTCTTATATCTCAACAAATGGGTGTGCCCCTTAAAAAAGGCATGGGGAGGGGTGACCTTCATGGAGCAGCAGGTGCACCTATTCTTGCCACCTCGCTGAGCAGACTAGATGGACCATACTGGTCTTTATTTGCCGTCATATACTATATTACTAAATCATGACTAAGCCTTTTTTAAAATGACCTCTCTTGCCTTTAACTGTTCACCAAAGACTTGGGTAAAAAAGAAAGTTTTGAGACCTGTTTTAAACTTTTATAAATTTGATTCTTCATGATGGTATGATGAAAGAGAGTTCCAGAGTGAGGGGGCAAAGAAGTAAAAAGTGGGATGCCGTGGTAATAAACTGGGCTTGGTTAGCTGTGGAAAGATATAGAACATTTACATGCTGAGAGTAAATAGAGCAGGAAGAGGAGGAGATAAGGTAGATGGATAAGTAGAGGGGGAGGCTGACATAAAAGGCTTTGGGGGTCATTCTGAACCATGAATAAATCACCTGTACGTGCGATATGTATGTGTATCTCATGAAACTGTCTAAAACCGTATTCTGCACATTTGCAGCTCTGCACGTACACGACACATAAACGGGAATCCCAGAATGTGGGCGGGAGGGGGTGTAATGGGGGTACGGCCAGCCATGGAGACGTATAAAGCATATTCTGGCGCTACCCTTGTATGTCCAAAGTAGATCCCTCAGACATCCAGCTTATACCTGATGAAAGGTGGAATAAAGATAGGACTTAGAAATATTTCTGCCCTGCACCTCAATGCAGCCCATAGAGGTGACTGGATATGTAACCTATGATGTGCACTGTTGTGTCTGCATCTGCAGGCTGGGAAACCACAGCCTGCGGTGTTCTTGAACAGAAAGCAGAGGAGAGAGGGGTTTGAGGTCGCAGTAATAAAAAATAACACCCCCACAAAATGTATGGGGGAGAGCACAGGTGTGCTTAGCGGCTATACTCGCATTTGCTGAGTGAGCTAAAGGGACCAAGCGTGGGTTCCATAACAATGCCCACGTCCTCGAAATGATATTGGTGACGGAGCCCAAGGACCATGTGAAAATGTATACCCAACCATTGGTGCCATGTGCAGCATCCTGCCAGCTGGAATGTTGTGCTCCACACAGCGGACCTTTACAATATACCCAATGCAATGTGTACAGTCCCCGGGTGCAGAGAAGGTCAGATGTAAACCTAGCAGAACACAATAATGGGGAAAGTCTATGCCAGTGGCCCTATGGCCCATATCATGTACACAGGTCACTGTTGTTGTTGGTTACATATGTGGGCCTATGATTTGCGATGCGCATACGAGGTCTGACCCTTGTGGATGATATACTTGATGGGCTGTTTTAGCCTAAAGCAGCCCTGTGACTGTTTGAGGTCCACTTGTGTAGGTATCGTGTATGTCTGTATGCATCTTGAAATGTAATGAACAGGTATGATGACGGGTTGGATGTACTGATATCCATGGTTTCCATTCCAACATCTGTGTTATTCGGTACAGGGCATGCTGTAGGCAGACATCTGCTTCTGTGGAACTGTACGTGAGAGTGCATGTATGTGTGTGACTGGAAGGCTGCACGTGGGGATCTAGATTGCTCATCCACATATCCGGAGGGGGGGGGGAGGGGGAACAGCTATGCCTGGCAGGTACCTGGACCATAGGGTTAAGTGCAGCATCATTAGGTGCAAATGAGAACAGGCAGGAGTGACAAGGACAGGTCTGCATTCACGTACCTGTCAATACACTTACCTGTCACTAATAAGAGGATGGCGGCAGGAGGGCATAGATCACACTACGCCATGCCAAGGTGCAACAGCAGTCCTTTACACAAATTGCAGAGTTGTAGGGAGCAACATTGGTGTCTCTGGGCATGTCTGTGTGGTGCTTGCACTGCTGACTGCTGTCAATCCACTGGCCTTTTATTAGTGAGAGGGAAATGTTTGACTGTTTCGCTATGGGGGGGGGGGGGATGGGGGGGTCTGTTCTGCTGGGTTCATGTGCTTACTTTGCATTGTACAGACATGTTCCTGAGATGTCCACACCATGCATACCTTGGAAGGTCGTCTACCTCCATGTATGTAGTGCTGCACTGCTTCTTGTGCCAGAAGGATCACTCTCTACCTGTTTTCCTGCTACATTACAGTGCACTACTTTGTAGTGTTCTGGGCATGCCACAGACTAGTTTCTATCATCTAACTTGCATCCTATGATGGGTATCGTCAACTTACATTTGCATTCAGCCTCAGAACAGCTCTGTCTGTGCCCACAGCAGCTTCACAGCTACCTGTTTTGAAGGGGACGAGGGCCATTTATGGGTATGATGTGGAGATGAGCAGGGTCGCAGATGTACATCTTTTCGGAATATGGCAAGCGCAGGGATGTACAATGCCATTGTTGGCATATATCCGTCTTCGTACAACATAGCACACTGTGTGTGGGCCACACCTAGTACATCTATGTGAATGATTCTGTCCCCGCATGTGCAGAATTGGGTTCTATTTCTGCACATCACCATTTGGACATGCCCGCTGCCCGGACATGCATTTTTTCAGAACTGGCCTCTTTATGTACAATGAATAAAATTTTGAATTTAATCTCTTAAGTTACATGGAGCCAATGATGTATGTAGAGTATGAGGTGGTCATATTTCTGAAAGCCATGGATGAGTTCAACAGTAATATTCTGTACATTCTGAAGGTGTATTAGAGAGGCTACAGGGAGTCCGAGATATACAACATTGCCTTAGTCAAACCTTGATGATAATAATGCTTGAGCTGCTGTGGTAAGGGCGACCTGAAAAAAGATAGTTATGTAATGCCATGGGGCTTAGGAAAGAAATAATTTTCATGAACTATCAGGACAGTAGCAGATAATATATTGAGAGGAATTTTAGAGGATTTGTCCAAGTGCAATCTGGGATGTCTAAGCAAGAATGTCTGATAAAAATGCACACACATCCAGCTGCCAACTTGATTTCACAAACCTGGATGTGCCTGAGAGGAACATCTGCAGGGACGTCTACTTAGATCCCCAGAACCATATTTCAGAACACAAGCATCTAGGATAGCATAATGGTTAGATTAATGGGTTATGAACAGGGCAACCAGGATTCAAACCCTGCTGCTGCTATAGTTAAAATTGTGTTGAGTACTGGGTATGATAGAGTGCTTTCCTCTCTATACATTCTGGATGTGTTTCTATGTGTGCCTTGGAGCTAGTCCAAAGTTAAAAGTGATGCTGTACATCCATGATGTTTCTGTAATCAGGTGGAGACATTCTGGTCCCTGGGAATGCCCTAGCCATACTTCTTCCATGCCCCCATTCAGATTCAGACATCCCCAGAGCAACTTCTAAAATGGCCCTTTGGACGTTTCTATGCCCCTTTTCAGTCATCCAAAGCACGAATAGGGCATCTAAAATGACACCCATAATGGGTTAGGACAGGAAAATCATCTGGGTTACTTTACAATTACATCTGCACTCTTGAGCTACATGCAATCGGAGTGTTTTGGTAAGTAAGAAATTGTTGCGTGGTTTAACTCTTATTTACTAGTTCCCTGCTCCTCAGACCAAGACCTACAACGGACACTTCTCTGCTTCTCAGAACCCCCCCCCCCCCCATCCCAGTATTAGTTCCCAGTGTGGCCCTCAGGCCGAAAGGTTTGGCCATCCAAGTTTTAATTGACTAGAAACATGATGGCAGAAAAAGACCATGGGGGTCATTTATGAATGTGGGTTGTGGGGCTGCACGTCCTAGTGGGACGTGCAGCCCCACAAGCTGTCCGTGCCCGATTCCCCCTCTGGCTCTCCCTGTACGTCCTGGCATCAGAATGGGGAGGGCTGGCAGGGGGCAGAGCAGGGGTGGGCCTGCCCGGCAGCATGTACAGGGCCGATTCATGTCACAGCCCTGACGTGCTGCCAGGCCCATAGGACATGCTGCTTATATCATCTCGAAGATGGTATAAGCAGCACTTTTGGCCCAATCAGGCCTGAGGATCCCCCCCCCCAGGGCCAGGTGCCGGGGGATCCCTGCTGCCCGATCCAGACCGTAGCGGGCCAGCCGTGGGATTGGCGGCGGGGAAATTGGGAGCTGGAGCCACAGATGTCAGGGGCGCCTGCGGAGAGGACATCCCCACATGCAGAAGGGGAACGCTGGGCCATCCTTGGGCCCGATTATGGCTACCATGGTTTTGTTCTTGTGGACCAGAATTGGGTCCACACAGCCAAAAGGACTTGGGGACTTCTGGATGGCTCAGATGTCCCCCTCCATGAATTGGTCTCCATATGGCCTATATAGTCTGCCCTTCCATATCAACTACTAAAGTCCCTTTTTTTCCTTTGGAGATCTTCTGTGTTTGTCCCATGCTTTCTTTAATTCAGATTCAGTCCCCATCTCTACTATTTCCACTGAGAAACTATTCTATATTTCCGCCTATTATTCCCGAGTCAATCCCCTTTCACCCTCACCCTATGTGCTCATTGAAGAGCTTTCTTTCAATTGAAACAGGCTCTCCCTCCTGTGCATTTATGCCACAGAGGTATTTAAACATCTCTATCATATCTCCTCTATCCCGTCTTTCCTCTAACTATACATACTGAGATCTTTAAATCTGTCGCCATATGATTTATAATGAAGGCCACTGACCATTTTAGTAGCCACCCTCTACACCAATTCCAACCTGTTTATATCCTTTTGAAGGTGTGGTCTCCAGAATTGCACATAATACTCCGAATGAGGTCACATCAGAGACTTAGACAGAGACGCTATCACCTCCTTTTTTCTGCTGGCCATTCCTCTCCCTATGCACCCAAGCATCCTTCTGGCTTTGCCATCACCTTTTCTACCTGTGTAGCCACTGTAAGATCATCAGAAACAATCATGCCCTCTCTTCTTTCATGGACAGAAGTACTTCACCCTCCATACTGTACCACTCCCTTGGATATTTGCAGCCCAAATGCATGACCATGAATAGTTTCAAGAGCCTGTTTAAAGCGCTATCCTTAGAGGGGGCCAATTTTGAACAGTTTTCCTCACCTCCTGGTCCCATGCTTTAGGGATTCCTTACCATCACAATAGCTGCACCCAGTATTTGACCTCACTTCCTAATTTAAAAACCAGTGGGTACCAAAGGAGAGCAACTGGTACCTGCACACTAGATAAGGAATTAACCAAGCAGGTACACAAGGACTGACGACAATTCAATAGGTGAAGAATCTCTTTAATTATTATGCCCCATTACATTATTAGATTACACAGGTACACTAAAAAACATTTTTTTAAACTGCCTCTAATGTTTCGATTGATTTTTACGTTTTTTGGTGCGCTGAATCCAAATCTGGTAACCAATTTGCTCCATCACGTACAGATTTTTTGCTACATTGGGTTAGCAGTTTGAGGTGAACGTTTAAGATTGAGTGCGATCGAGATAAAAGTTTCTTGGATGAATTCTTTATACTAATTGTTTAGTAGTTATTCAAATAAGAATAAAGAAAATTGTAACAAGGCAGCACATAAGAATAGAGTAATGTCAACAAAACACACTGTGATGGTAGCAAAATTGTCTGCACTTAAAACAGCCACATACATGTGCACAAACATTGAGCATATAAGAGCAAGGTTAGACACAAAGCAAAGCAAAGAAATGTGCAAAAAATGTTGTACAGGTATGTATGTAAGAATAGAAAACGCAAACCGCACCATTGCAATACATGAAGACAAACACCCGATGGTGTGAAAATAAAATTCTAATAAATGAGATCCGACACTGTGGTAATAACTAGCAAATTTTTATTTCAAAGTTTAGTAAAAACATGATATTTGTCAACACAGTTTAGATTTTAAAGTCATTCTTGGGTCAATCATTCTCCTGGTGGGCCCGTTTCTTCTTCCCCCGAATGCCTCTCTTGGTGCGCTGCTTGGCGTATTTTTCATCTGGGGTTTCCCGCAGCAGCAACCAGCAGAAATCAGCCATCATAGTGGTGTTCCATCTTCCTTGGTACCTTCTCTCTGCGTCCTTGATGTCCTGGTGAAACCTTTCACCTTGTTCTTCACTGTACGCCCCCAAGTTTTCGGGAAAGTAGTTCACATGGGAGTGCAAGAAATGGACTTTCAGGCTCATGTTACAGCCTTGTTCTTTGAAGGCATTGAGCATCCTGGCAACAATATCCTTATAGTTCTCATCCCGCCTGTTCCCCAAGAATTTGAGAACAACATCCTTAAAGGAATCCCAGGCTTCTTTTTCCTTCTCAGACATCGTTTCAGCGAATGCTCCATCTGAAATGAGTTTCCTTATATCAGGGCCAACAAACACTCCTTCCTTTAGCTTTGCTTCAGAAAGTCGGGGGAACTTTGAACAAAGGTACCGAAAGCACTCACCGTCTTTTGGAAGGGACTTGATGAATTGCTTAATGAGACCCAACTTAATGTGGAGAGGTGGTAATAGAATTTTATCACGAGGTACCAAGCTCTCATGAAGAACATTTTTCTCACCAGGTCTCAAATACTCCCGAATTGGCCAGTCTTTTTTCCCCCAGTGTAGGTCGCGGGCCCGGCTATCCCACAAGCAAAGGAAGCAGGGATATTTGGTGAAACCGGATTGCTGCCCTAATAGCATGGATAGAATTTTAAAGTCTCCACAAATCATCCACTTATGCTCATCATAACGAATCTTCTGAAGAATCAGGGCCAAATTCTCATATTTTTCTTGGAGAATAACAGAGTGAGCAATAGGAACTGAAGCGAATGTGTTGCCATTATGAAGAAGAACACCTTTTATGCTGTCTTTTGACGAATCAATGAACAGCCGCCATTCAGCAGGATCATACTTGAGTTTAAACTTTTCCATCACTCCGTATATATCGTTGCAAAATACCAAATCTTCCTCTTTGCTGAAATACTTCAAAAATTGTGTCTCGCGGTTGCGGTACCAATAAAAAGTTGTTCCTGGTGACAATAGATTTTTCTGTTTAAGCCGAGAACCTAGCAGTTGGGCAGCATCTTTTGGGAGTCCTAAATCCCGGACTAAATCATTCAATTCAGCTTGAGAGAAAAGTTCAGGTTTCGGATCTGGTTCAGTTTCAAACTCGGAAGTACTGGACTCATCGGGAAAAGCCATCTGATGAGTCTCATCATGATCAGAACCGTCCACACAAATATGATCCAAAGATTTTGGTGGTTCAGGCACAGGTACTTCGTTGCTATGAGGCATAGGCCTAATTGCTGAGGGAAGGTTGGGGTAACTTATTACGTTCTTATTTTTTAAGTTGTATCCCTTCACAATGCAAGAGCAAAAATAGCAGTCACTGCTGTGGTCTCTTTGTTCACGCCACATCATAGGTATTCCGAAACGAAATGCTTGTTTTTTACCTTTCATCCATAAGCGTAGATCTTCCTCACATGTCTTGCACACTTTGTGAGGAGCCCACGGTTTGTCTTGATCGCCTAACTTCAAACCGAAATAGGCGAAATATACTTTTTTAATAAATGCAGAAATGTTCCTCTGCTGCTTTTTCACGGTATATTCCCCACAAATAAAACAAAAACTGTCCAGAGAGTTGACGCAACCTCTGGCTCTGTGAGCCATCACAAATACACAGCACTGCAAACTACAACTGTAGTGAACCACTTCGGAATAAAGCTGGATTACGACTGAGCAAACAAAAGGTAATAATGAACTTGCAAGAAACTGAATTTGACAGGAACGTTCATGTCGCAACCACCGTGTTTGAGCGAGCGAACGAGGCGAGGCGAACAGGAAAGAACATGCGCCAGCGCGAGTACTGGATTTAGCCCCCCGCCTCCCAATTGTCCTGTTAATGTATAAAATGAATACAAAACACTCTAAAATATCATGAGGGAGTGTTTCTAGTTAGTTAACCATTACAACCTCTATTTTGGGCCAAGAAAATAAACTGCAGTCGGCTAAAAAGAAATTATGTGAACATTCCTTATATGGGTAAGAAATCTAATTTTGCAAGAAAACGTGACGTGATGGAACATTTTGGCTATTTTTCCTGGATTCAGCACCCCAAAATCTATAGGAATCAGTTGCAAAACTGGAGGCAGTTTTTTGGTAGTGTACCTGTGTTATTCAATAGATTCTTCACCTATTGAATTGTCGTCAGTCCTTGTGTACCTGCTTGGTTAGTTCCTTAAAAACCAGTGGCCAGAAAATGCAGTGGCCTAGATAGTAGCGGTGGAGACTTCAGTAGCCAGCAGGTATAGTGACAAAGTGTCTAGAATGCCTCCTGTCCAACTCTGTAATGCCATGGATAAGGAGGGTGTTCTAGCTGATTCATCCCTGGTAACACATAGTAACATAGTATATGACAGCAGATAAAGACCAGTATGGTCCATCTAGTCTGCCCAGCAAGGTGACAAGAGTAGGTGCACCTGCCGCTCCATGCAGGTCACCCCTAGCCATGCCTTTGTTTAGGGGCGTACCCACCGCTCCATGTAGGGCACCCCTGTTTGCTGAGAAATGAGATCGTTATGTTTATTTTGATTTTATCCTTTTGCTATAAAGGGATCCACTGTGTCTGTCCCATGCCATTTTGAATTCTGTTACTGTATTTGCCCCACCACAGCTACATATGTTCAGCCCTGCCTGTGTAGTTCCTTATTTATTGTTCAGCATATTTTCCAGCAGATTCTTCTACCACACGAAATCTTCTTTTCCAGACCTGGACATTGTACAACATAACAAAATGTCATTGATAGTTGGTATAGTTCTTAGTATCTCTTTTTCAATAATATCTTTTTCCTCTGAATAAAATATCCATTTTCAGCATTGATCATGTTCAGTTTTTCAGTACTGAGATTCTTCTAGGAATTTGAGTAAATTTTCATTAGGGAGCCTAGCAAATAATTTGAAACATTGAATCTAGTTTTTTTTCTGGAGGAATAGCCTAGTGGTTAGAGCAACTGCCTATTACCCAGCAGATCAAGGGTTTAATTCCCACTGGTGCTCCTTGTGATCTTGGGCAAGTCACTTTACTCTCCATTGCCTCAGAAGAAAAGGCCTGACAATCTACAGTACTTCCAGTGATACATTGCCAAAAGAAAACCCAGAGGCAGCTGTATCTCCTGGAGTCAGCACTGACTTGTTAGCACAAAAAAAAAGAACTAGATATTTAAAATGGAACATATCTTCAGTGGCACTACTGGCCCAATATTTGAAAGGCATTTATATGATTTACAGACCTTTAAACCATGTAAATGTCTCTGAACGGGATATTGAACTGCATTAACACGGTTGGTGCTGCTGAATATCCCTGATTACCTTCTCTACAAGTGGAGGAGTAGCCTAATGGTTAGAGCAACTGCTTAGTACCCAAAAAGTCAAGGGTTTGATTCCAACTGGCACTCCTTGCAACCTTGAGTACGTCACTTTACACTCCATTGCCTCAGAAGAAAAGGCTGGCAATCTACTTCTGGTGATACATTTCCAAGGAAACCCAGAGGCAGCTGGGTTGCTATGAGTCAACACTGACTTGATGGCACTAAAAAAACAAATCTCCTCTGCACACCCCTATGCAAACTGCTTAGCATCAGGATACATGGATGTTCTGGAGCAGAGGCAGTGACAGTCACTAAACAGGTAGCAGCAATATTGCACTGCTACCCACTTAGCAACCTGCAGGTAAAAGTAGACAATGCAAAGCTGCCCTAGCTTTACCCATGGGAGCTAACTGGGCCATGGCTCAATGTTGCCACTAACTGGTTAAGCTTCTGCAGATTGTCAGAAAAGCCATTGTCACCAAACGTCAAAGGAAGTACAAGGCCATCTCCAAAGCTCTTGGGATTCTTGTGTCTACAATTCGCAAATGTTATTAAGACGTTTTCTGCTCATGGAACTGTCAAGAACCTCCCAGACATGGTGGGGAGAGGAAAATTAATCCAACAAGTCTTTTGAAGGTTAGTGCGGACTATTGGAAAAACACCACGTACAACATCCAAAGAGTTTAGGGCTGACATGGAGCAATCTAGCGCGGTGGTTTCAACCCACACCAAATGCCATGCTCTAAAGAAAGGACTTCATGCGCAAAGGCCAAGGAGGACCTCACTGCTCAAAGGCTGACATAAAAAGACACGTCTGATCTTTGCCCCAAGCCCACCTTGAGAAATCACAATCCTTATGGGAAAATGTTCTGTGGACAGATGAAGCCAAACATGAGCTCATTGGCAATGCAGATCAATGCTACATTTATAGGCAAAGAAATGAAGCTTGTAAGGAAAAAAACATCCACCCTACAGTTAAATATGGTGGAGGGTCCATAATATTGTGGGGCTGTTTTGCTGCCTCAGGAACTAAAGGCCTGGAACGTATTAAAGGAATCATGAAGTCAGAGGACTACCAAGTTGCAGAGACATCTTTTTTTTTTGTATATCTTTGAACATACTATTAAAATATTATGATGACATACAGTTCAAATATTTCCAATTATTTCTCAAGATATTGTACACAACATACCTAAAATGCAAGGGTGTCAATAACGTTGACCACAACTCTAAGAGCTTCCTGTTCTCCCCATTTGTATCTCCTTGCTCTGCTGTCACTGATTCTACATAATCTGTGGTTTTTCCCTTCCTCTTTCTACCACTAAAATTCCTTTCATCTTTCTGAAACAGTTGAATGCTGATATTTTTTTGTTTCATCTTACCTTAACTAGAAATCTTTTGCAGGTGTACACCAACCTCTTTCTCAATATATTTTGTTGGATTCATTTTGAACCTCTTTCCCTCGATATTTATAGGATCACCCACAGGCCATGTACTTCTGATTTTGTTGAAAATTCCACCTTCTGATAGCTTATTTAGTAGAAGGCACTGGAATGTATGTATCATATTTTATATTTCTTTTTAGTGACCCTCCTTTGAATTGCTTTCACTGTACCAATGTTATTTCATGAACATGGTCTCTAAACCTGAACAAAGTACTTATGGGGCTAGCCTTGGTAGAAATCTGTACAGAGGTAATATTACTCATTTTCTAATGAGCGATATTCCAAACGTTCAGTTAGCTTTCCCAACTGCTTTGTCACATTGGCTTATTAAGACAAGATCATCAAAAATTGTGACCTTAGGTTCTTTAGGGTGGTTACTGCCAGCGTCTCCCCCTACTAAACTGTTAATTGGATTTCTGCATCCCCAAATGTATGATTTTGTACTTTTTGAAATAAAAAGTTCCAGACAAAATGCCCCTTTTGTACTTGATAACAATAGTACAGACCACTGACCCACCCTATCTATATTGTATCTTCCCCATTTCAGGATATAATGCAGCTATCAGCCATACAAATTTTCACAGGAAATTGGTATTTATTTAGGTCAGTTTTGTTGTCTTCTCTCTTTGCCCGCCTCCCCCGCCCCGATATACAAACACAAAAATAATCTTCATATTGTCCCTGGTGCTTCATTTGTACAGCTATTGGACTGTGCGAAGGAAAGGGAAATTGTCTACCACCTCAGAAAACCCGATTGTGCCTCTCATGATTCGGTGTACAATTGTTAAAATGTTCCTTGTAAACCGCCCTTGATCGCTGGAAGGGGCGGTATAGAAAAAATATAGATAAATAGATAAATAAAATAAATAAAATGATTTGTTTTGTGGGTTTTATTTGTGAATGACTCCAGGCACACCAGAACCCTATACCTCAAATCCTACTTTGTTTTGAAGTAGGGAAGAACATTGGTAGAGCAGGTAATGCACATGTCCCTTTCAGATGAAGATGATTTGTAAGACAGGCAGCATTTCTGATTTTCTCCCATCAGTACTGAGCATACGCTGGCTGTGCACTTTAAGTATACCTAATGATTCTTTTTGGACAATAGGTCTTTGCCTGTAAAGTATGGAGTAATAAAAATAAAGAAATGTACGTTGGAGTTAGATTAAAAACTGTAACTCAAGATACTGTATGGCACATTCTCTAGGAAATGTCCTCTGGGATCAAGAACAGCATAAATGTGAGAAAGAAAAGAAAAGAAAAGGAAAAGAGTCTTCACAGAGGGGTCACAGATGGTCAAAATGATTGCATGTGTGGATTTATTAAAATTATCCACCAACACAACAATGTTGTGCAGTTTTTATAAATCAAATGAATATTATTTGAAAACTATGTTCCTGAAAAGCTACTGCGGAGGTCTGGAATTTAATAATATCTCCAGATTTTGTAGAAGGCAAATGATGCCATTACTCATAGCCATAATTGCACTTGACTTGACATGCTCCTTATTCTGCAATAACAAACCTCTACCTACTGTACAGTACCACATACTGTGAATTAGTTTAGGAATAGAGATTGAGTTTCCTAATTTGTGGTGTCCATGATTTATAGGTTCAGGGCTAGAATTACTGATATGTGCATGCTAATGTTATTAGCACAGCATTTGGTTCCAAATGAAGGACATGCTCCGTGCGGTCCAGTGGGCTCCCTTGGGGGCATATCTTGCCTTCTGCTGCCCAAAGCATAACTTTTCATTGGTTTCAACCTTGACTGTACAGATCCGGTGCCTTCAGTTGTAAGTCTCCAGCCTCCGTTCCTCAGATAACAAATTTGAACTGTAGTGATCTTAACAGCCAGATAGAGTAGAAATACACTGTGAACAAACCACAAAGAAGCCAAAGTTGTTTGATCTACCATGTTGACACTTTTTGGCAAGCAGCCAAACAAGCTTATCCCAGGTTCCCATCCAAATACCAAGGCTAATGATATCATTGTGAATATAGCATCAGCACCAGCTCCTTGCCATTGCTCTAGTGTTAGGAAGGTATAGGCTTTAGAAGAAAAAGGGGTAAAAATGATCAGACTTAGAGACATGAAAGAAAGCACAGTACACACAGTGCTAAGATACAGAGGGGCTTGGAACTTACTGAGTTTCTGTGTCAGGGACAAAACAATGCTCCATGGTGCAGAGAACATATACTCCATACTAAGAAGCTTGATAGAAGTACACTGAATGGACAACTGCCAATGATGATGCCACTTTACCCCTTTTCCAGTGCTTTGGGCTCTTCCTGACAAAAATAATGATGCTTTGCCTCTCTCCCATGCCTTGGGATTTGAGCTATTTTGCCCTTCTCATGACCATTTATTTAGCTGTATTTCTACCTGCTTTTCACCGGGTCAAAACGGTCAATTGGGAGATACATTTAACATGAGGGGATATGACACACATACGCTAATACTTACAGGGAACATGGGCAATGGAGGGTTAAGTGGCTTGCCCAAGACCACAAGGAGTGCCTATAGGACTAGAAATCCCAGTCCCTCCGGCCTGAGATTGCTGTCCCCAGGTGGGACTTGAACCTCAGGCCCTCTGTTTATTCTTCTTTGAACTCTTAGTGCCATTTGCCCAACTTTTGGTGCCAAGTGGGCTATGTGCCTCTTCTGGAGGGTAAGTTTATAAAAGGGCACTGAACACACTATCCATTCTCTTGACACCTCCCATCGATACTATTGCAACTTGCTCCTTGCTGTCTCCCATTGAATCGTCTATCTTCCCTTCAATCTGTTCAAACTTCTGCTGCACAGCTCATTTTCAGCTGGTATCACTGTGCCCATCTAACCGTTCTTCTCAAGTCACTTCACTGGCTCACTATCCATTTCCACATACAGTTCAAACTTCAACTCACCTACAAATGCATTCATTCTGCAACTCCTCATTACCTCTCATTTCTCCCTACTCCCCATCTTGGTAACTCATCTCATCAAGCAAATCATTTTTATCCATGCTCTTTATTTATACTTCCAACTGCAGACTAGGGATATGCATTCATTTGAAACTAAATGGGAAATATCAGCAAAATAGAAATTTTGTTTCAGTCCAAAAAATGGCACAGAAAAATACAAAATTCAGGTTTTTCTCTGCTGGTAGCCTTTGGGTTAGGAGGTAGGTAGCTTGCAGATGAGTCACTAAGATAATATAAAGTTCTATAAATTAATGAATGGAGTGTAACAGGCAAACGTAGATCGATTGCTTATGCATCAAAAAGTAGAGAGACTAGGGGACATGCAATGAAGCTACAGCGTAATCCGTTTAAGACTAATAAGATAAAATATTTTTTCACTCAACGCATAATCAAACTTTGGAATTCATCACTGGAGGATGTAGTAAAAGCTGTTAGTGTAGCTGGGTTTAAAAAAGGTTTGGACAAGTTCCTGTAAGAAAGGTCCATAAACCATTATTAAAGAGGACCCGGGAAATCCACTGCTTGCCCCAATACAAGCATTATGGAACCTGTGTCTTTTTGGGAAACTGCTAGATACTTGTGACCTTTATTGGCCACTGTTGGAAACAGGATACTGGGCTTGATGGACCTTGGTCTGACTCAGTATGGCATATCTTATGTTCTTATGACTCCATGGATACTGACTCTAGCAGACATTGCTGCATTGATGGTGAATTTCATTCCTATTTCCTGACTGGCCCAAACTTTTTCTGATCTGCAGTTCTTTGTAAAACGCTAACTGAATTTTTTGCCCTTTGAATCTTTTGATTCCTGCTGTAGAGATTTACTCCAAAGATTTTTCTTTTGCCATGGTCTTGGGCCAGAAATTTTGTGAAACCTTGTCTAAGTATGCTATTGGAGACATTTGCAAAGTCTAATGCAAATTTTGGTTGTGGTGTTTCCAGTTTAAAAAGTCTCCACATCCCTCCTCAGCCACACCTGGAAGGTATCTACTGTGGACTTGGCTGGGAGAATGTAGAAAGTTGCCAGTGCCTCCGTAAGGGAAACTGCCTCGGTCAGCATGATCAGGTCACATAAGTTTCTTACTACTACTACTACTACCACTGACCATTTCACGGTAGGATATTCTTCCTGCCACTACCAGAGAGAAGGCACTCTGGTCAGGGCTAGGTTTTGGGGAGGCAGGCAACTGAATCCACCAAAATTCGTGCCTCAATCTAGAGATAAACAGAAAGAAATGGACTTTTGAAAACCCCCAGAGGGGCAATATTTTTGCAGTGAGGGGGAGCTCAGAATCTGGTACAGACAGGCAGTCTTTGCCGTGTGGTCTGACAGCCATTTTTTCTTTGCCGCTGATTGCAGCTGGAGGCTCCTTCCAACCTCATGGTGCAGATGGCAATTTTGTGTAACCAGATCTGCTGTCACAGTCTTTACAGTGCTGTCTGAGTTGTGGGAAGCAGTGCCCGATACTTATGGATAGTTTATGCATCGCATGTTCTGGGGATCCAGAAGAGACATCCCAAAGGTCGCAGGAGAAATGTTTGTGGCTTCAGCAGATAGGTGCGGGGCCCAAGGCCCTTGCTGAGACTTGGGAGCCTGAATCCAGTTCTCCTCTGGCCCTGGTGCCTGAGGAGCCCCCAAGGGTAGGTGCTGTGGGAGATCTACTGCCACCGGACCCTTTCTCCCTATTTCAGCACATTTGGTTGCCTTGGCTTGGTCTGCAGGGACTCAGGAGCAGGGGATCTCGGCTAAGGGATCTAGGAGGGCTTCTGTGGGCCTATCTTTAAAGGGTGCAGTTGCCTTCAGAAAGTGTCAGAGCTCCTGGGAAGTGAAGCCGCAATGCTTACCAGAGGATAAGTCTAAGGTCTCCTCTAAGCGATCTTTGGCATCCAGGTCTCCTTGGCCACGCTTTCGGGATGCCAGAAGATACTGTCTGGGAAAATCAGCTGGTTCCTTTCCCAGTTCAGGCACCAAGATTCATCTCTTTCATGGAGCATGACAGTTACAGGCTGGGCCCAGCTCTTCTTTGACGTCCTCTTTGGCTTGTCAGTCCCGTTGACAGGCAAGAGGCCCATTGCGAGGTTCCACAAATGGATGAAAGGCTGTGGCAGTTTTATCAGGAATGTGCCCAAATAACATCAGATTCTTTGGTGCTGGAGTGCATGTATCTGATTCAAGATGCATTTGTGGTTTCACCCTGCGTTTGCACAACCAAATGTGGGGGTGGAGTCCACATTCCAGTGTCTCCTTTGTCTGCATGCAATCCTCACAGTGCCACCAACCAAGTGGGAGATAGGATGGTACTCTATGTACTTTGTCATTCCAAAAAATGATGACACCTTCTGTCCCATTCTCACTCTGAAGTGAGTCAACCTCTGTTTACAAGTCACCCGCTTTTGCATTGAGACGTTGAGGTCTGTCACCCAAGTGATGCGCAAAGGAGAATTCTCATGTCAAACGACCTCGCTGAGGCCTACTTTTACATTACCATTCAGGAGAATCTGCAATGTTTCCTGTGGTTTGCCAATTTAGGTCGGCACATCCAGTTCTGTGCTTGCCCTTTGGTTTAGCCACCAATCTTTGAACTTTTTTGAAAGTCATTGTAGTTGCAAAGTCCCAGGCAGAGGCTTGGTGAATGGCTGCGAGGGTGGTTCAGTTCTTTGAGAGCCTAGGCTGGGTAGTGAACCACGCCAAGAGCCATTTGCATCCAACCCGGAACTTGGAATTCCTGGGGAAGAGGTTCCACATGTGACAGGGAAGAGTCTTCCTCACTGAGAAACAATGGGTCAAGTTTCAGTCTCAGCTGCTAGCCTTACAGGTTCACAGAGTGCCCAATATGTGGCACTACAGTACTTACATTTGCTGGGTTCCATGGCAGCTACCCTGGATCTGGTTCCCTGGATTGCAGACACACATGCGTTCTCTACAACAGGCTCTTTTGAGTAACTGGTCTCCTTCTTCGCAGAATTAATCAGCCAATCTCCAGTGGCGGGCTTATCACAAAATATCTTAAGAGGGATGCCGTCGGAGTCTCCAGCGTGGAAAATTCAAACAACGGATGCCATATTGTCAGGGTGGGGTGTTCACTGCATAGGCTGCTTGGTGCAGAGGCTTTGGTCTCCCAGGGAGGCGCATTAGCCCATCAATTGGCTCAAGGCCAGGACCATTCACTTGGCCTTACAGGCATTTTTACACTTATTCATTGGTTGAGCAGTGAGGGTGCTCTCAGGCAATGTGATGACAATGGATTATGTCAATCATCAGGGGGAATCAGAAGTGTCAGGGTGCCACAAGAAATGACTCTCCTTTTCCCGTGGGCTGAACATCATATTCAGTCCTTTTAACATCTGGAAAGCGGTGTGTATGAATGCCAGTAGCAAGGGAAATAATATCCCAGATGTTGAGGTTTTAATGGAAGTGGTGGTTACAGAGACATGGTTCATGGAAAACCATGACTGGGATGTAATTATACTGGGCTATAGTTTATTCAAGAGCGACAAAGTAGGAAGAAGGGGAAATGCAGTGGCACTAAGCTATAGAATTGCAAGGCTTAAAAGGAAGAGAGGAGGCTCTCTGGGTTAAACTAGAAAGAGGGGAAGGGAAATCCATTTGCATCAGCGTTTACTTATTTATTTAACTAGGCTTATATATCACTTTTCTACAAGTCAAAGCGGTGTACATTCAGGTACTTGAATATATATTTCCCTTCTTCCCAAAGGGCTCACAATCTATGTTTTTGTACCTGAGTTATATACAGTACAGATCCCCCTCACAGGAAGTAGAAGTGGATGAAGATTTAATAGAAGACATATGCAGTATTACCATGAAAGGAGACGTGCTACTGATAGATGATTTCAATATGCCAGATGTGGATTGGCACATCCGTGCTGTAGTGTTATCTAGAAATAAGAAGATCCTGGATTCTCTACAGGGAGAAGTATTCAGGCAACTGGTAACAGAACCCACATGTGATGGAGCCATACTGGACTTACTGTTTACCAGTGGGAGATCATCTTGCATCCAGTAATCACCAGATGGTATGGCTCAGTATTAGGACTAGGGCTTATAAAATCCATTCAAAAGCGAGGGTCTTAGACTTTAGGAAAACTAACTTTGCCAAGATGGGTCAATACCTCAGGGAGTTGTTAGCAGAAAGGGAACAGCGGGGGATGTAGAAAAACAGAGGGCAAAACTGAAAAGGGATATTTTAAGAGCAACAAAACTTTTGTTAGAAAGGTAAATAAATATAAAAGGAAAAGGAGGTTGCTATGGTTCTCAAAAGAAGTAGCTGAAAAGATGAAGAAAAAGAGCGAAGCCCTCAGGAAATATAAGAAATCACAGAGACAGGAATACAGGCATCTACATTTGGAAAAACTCAGAGAAGCTAGCAAAGTAGTCAGTAAAGCAAAGATACAAAAGAAGAAATAGCCAATGCAATAAAATGAGGGGAGAAGACATTTTTAAGATATGTTAGTGAGAAGAAGAAGGGCAAAAGTGGTATTGTCAGACTTAAGGGTGAAGGGGAGGAATATGTAGAAACTGATGAGGATAAATCGGAAATGCTTAAAAAATATTTCTGTTCTGTATACAGATGAAGACCAGTTGCAGGACCTCTGAAAACACCCACGAATAGGAAAAGAAGTGACGGGGATACATCCAAGAATACTGATGGAACTTGGGGACATTCTAGTGGCTCCACTGTCTGACCTTTCCAATGCTTCTTTGGAGTTGGGAGTGGTGCCAGAGGACTGGAAACAGGCACATGTGGTCCTTTTACACAAAAGCGGATGTAAGGATGAGATTGAGAATTTCACGCTGGTTAGTTTAACCTATGTGATTAGTAAATTACTGGAAAGGCTACTAAAAGAGAGAATAGTGAGTTTTCTGGAGTCCAGTGGATTGTAGGATCCAAGGCAGCATGTATTCACTTCAAGAAGGTCTTCTCAGACAAATCAGATTGATTTCTTTGTGCCGACATGGATTAGCAACATTGGATAATAGTCAGTGAGCTTGAAGAGTCTTGGCAAACTCTTCATAACATCTCGGATTTTGGCACCTGGCAGACAACATACCTCTCTGGACATCAAGTCGTCAGCAAATGGACGCCTCAGTAGCACTCAGAAGAGAGTCATCAACCACCACTACCCTTTGCTTCTTGTGGTCACTGATTCTGCAACTTTGGGGTACTTGAGCTCGGGTTCTTCCCTTCCCTTTCCAGGGATGCTTTCAACTCCTCCAATTCCAGGGCTACATAATGGTTCTTCAATTAAAGGGCTGGAGAAGTTGGATTGGTGATTCTGCAGGGCCTGGTGACTTGTGTCCAACCTTCGTCATTCTCTAGGCACCCATCTTCTCCTCTGCTGGAGAGCTTGGATGTTGCAAGAAGCATCTCATCAATGTACTTCTCACTGTCTTGAATGCTCCTCAGCCTCGCCACCTCCTCTCTGAGTTCCTCCACTTGTTTCCTGAGAGCTTCAGCATGCAGGCACCCTTCACATGGAACCGGTCCTTCAAGTGTCATTGGGACCTCTGTCTGGACAGAGGCAGAAGCTGTAACGGGGAAACAGCTTTAGCGATACTATGTTCCCAGCCATTGTCAGCTCGTGGAGCTTAGGTATCTGTTAAAGCAAAAGAGAGAGATCTATCAAAGTACCAGCTGGTTTCTCAGCTGTCCTTTCAGAGAAAAAGCAGTTAAATCTCTAAGTATGTTCAAAATGTGCTGTTCCAAGTCCCTGTGTATAGTTAATTGGGGAGATGCCCTATAAAGTAAGAATGCTTACTAGGGGTGGGTGGGAGTTGGGGGGTCTAGGAAGGGAACTTACACCTGATTAGGTGTTAGTAGCTTCAAAGAGCTGAGAAAGTTACCAAAGCAGAGTTTTAAACCTACCCCACTAAAGAAAATATTTCTCCTTTTAAACTAAAGCACTCGAAAGAATGTAATTTTGTTTTAAAAATGTACCAACCCCTTTTAAGAGCTCCCAGAGAGCTAATAATTCAAAAAGCCACAAACTCTTACCTTTGCTTGAAATGTATAGCCCGTTAGGAATGCCTCAGCAGTGCAGAGCTCTGAAGCCTTTTATGCAGGCCTCAGCTGCTCTCAGTTCTTTCACAGGCTAATCAGGCCCACTAACTCCTGATTAGGTGTCAGTAACTTCAAAGAGCTGAGAAAGATACTAACCCCTTTTAAGAGCTCCCAGACAGAGAGCTAATAATTCAAAAAGCCACAAACCCTTACCTTGGTTTGAAATGTATAGCCCCTGTTAGGAATGTCTCAACAGTGCAGGGCTCTGAAGCCTTTTATGCAGGCCTCAGCTGCTCTCAGTTCTTTCACAGGCTAATCAGGTTCACTAACTCTGAGGAGAAGGAGGTTACCAGTGGTGTGTTGCATGGATCTGCCCTTGGTCTGATTCTTTTTAACATCTTCATTAGTGATACTGCGGAAGGGCTGTTGGGTAAGGTTTGCTTGCATGCAGATGATACCAAAATCTGCAATAGAGCAGACACCCATAAAAGAGTAAACATGAGGAGGGATCTAGCTAAGCTTGAAGAATGGTCTAGAATTTGGCAGCTGAAAGTTAATGCTAAAAAATGCAGGGTCATACATTTGGGCTGAAAAAATCCAAGGGAGCGGTACAGTGTAAGGGGTGAGGTACTTCTCTCCATGAAAGAAGAGTAAAACCTGGGCGTAATTGAGTCTGATGATCTTAAAGTACCTAACAGGTGGAAAAGATGACAGTGAAAGCCAGAAGGATGCTTGGGTGTATAGGAAGAGGAATGGCCAGCAGAAAAAAGGAGGTGATAATGTCTCTGTATAGTCTCTGGTGGGACCTCATTTGGAGTGTGTGCAATTCTGGGGACCACACCTTCAAAAGGATATAAGCAGGTTCGAGTTGGTGCAGAGGGACCTCTGCTATGAGAGGACATAGGATGAGGGCGAAAGGGGATAGACTCAGGAGTAATATGCAGAAATATTTCTTTACGGAAAGAGTGGTAGATGAGCAGAATAGTCTCCCAGTGGAGGTGGCAGAGATGAGGACAGTATCTGAATTCAAAAAAGCATGGTACAAACACAGAGGATCTCTAAAGGAAAAAAGGGCACTTTTATAGTTGATGGAAAGGCAGACTAGATAGGCTATGTGGTCTTTTTCTGCCGTCATGTTTCTATGTAATTTCCACACTGCTAGGACTGAGATGCCATTCTATTTCCATGGTACCTTGCTTCTCATATGGATGTTATGTGTTTTCTTCACAGGATGAGTTTGCTACATCCATCAGTGTGCCTGGTGGTGCCACCTTGGAATCTCCCTTGTGTTTTGTCAGCTCCCTTTGAGCCCTTGAAGCGACCACGCTATAGGTTCTGTCCTTGAAAGATGTATTCCTGCTGGCAGTGGCTTTGTCCTGCCTTCTCCTGTAGAAACCCATTTTTGACTTTTTCACCCCCAGGGGTTACCTTGCACCTGGTGCCTTCCTTTTTACCTAAGGGTGTGTCGGCCTTCCATATCAACCAAGTGATTTTCCTGCGCTCTTTCTTATCAGAGCAGTGCACTGGCAGGGACACGCACCTGTTTTTTTGTGGATGTTCATAGAGTCCTTTTTCAGTAGCCGGAAGTTACAAATTTCTTTTGATTGTTGGATCTGTTGTCTTTTTCGCCTGACCTTGCAGAGATCATGTGTCCTCTAAAGTCACACTTATGCATTGGATTAAGGAGGCTGTCGCATCTGCATATCTTCTGTGGGGTGAAATGCTTCCAGAGGGTCTTAGGGCCCATTCGACCAGAGCTCAGGCAACCTTCTGGGCAGAGTACTGTAGGATCTCTGATATAGATATCTGTCATGTGGTGACGTGGTCTTCTTTGTCTACTTTTGTGAGGTATTATAGCTTGGATGTTCAGGCCTGAGCAGAGGCCTCTTTTGGCCCTTGAGTACCAGTGGCTGCGGTGGCTGCAAACCCAGTGGAGGACTAGCTTTGGTACTTCCCACTTCACTAGAGTGCTTTAGCAGGATGCTCTGGAAGATGAAATTTTACTTACTGTTAATTTCCTTTCCTGTAGTCATGAAGGACCAGCCTAGGACCCGCCAAGTCTAGCTTCTGCAGTACATATCTGAAGAGCATTATTGATTTGGCTGTTAGTTTTTTGCTGTTGCACCTCTTGGGTTGAAAAAAAAAAGGAAAAATTCAATTTGAGAGAGAGCTTAGTTTTAGGCCTTGTTTCTTTGGGGGTTTTTGTGTGCTTGGTTAGTGAATTAAACTGGAGGGTGCCCTTGGCTGCAGTAAGCCAGTGATGATGTCAGTGAAGTTTCCATTTTTTTTTCTCTGTCTCCATCATCTGCTGGCAGGGGGCATAACCCACTTGTTTGGATTGATCTAGCAGGACTGCAGGAAAGGAAATGAAGGGTAAGTAAAATTTCACCATTGCGGGTGTAGACATTATGCTTGTTTGTGTAAATGTCTGTGCCTAGACTATAGAAATATGCACATAAATTAAAGAATTTCATACTATAATGTGTATGACTCTAACTAAAGTAAAAGTATGCATGCGCATATCATTGCTTATATCTTTATGTCTAGCAGAATTTTATAAGAGTCATTTTATGCATGTTTATTACCACATATGCATCAAAATGAATTTATAAAATACAAGCACACATTTACACCTGCCTCATAGCAGGTGTATGCATTGACTCTTGCATAAACTTGAGACTGGATCGAGAATATCTTATAAAGGCTTTCTAGAATAACTTTAGAAGAGTTGCCTTTACAGACTTTTCACATAGACGACCTGTGATAAAATCAGGCCCCTATGGCCAAAAGAGATTTGGATAAAGTGGAATGGGATTAGAGGTATGCTGAGACAGAGGCTAAATTTATTTATTTGCTTATTTTTATTTATTTAAAATGATTTCTAAACCGCTTTATCCTTAAATCACAGCGGTTTACAGTATAACAAAGGTGTTACATTAAACGAGGGTGGGAGGGTATGCAGGGGTAGCTCTATACATTGTAGACATATAGGATTATTGCAATAATACTATATACAAATTCAAACTGCACTATATGCAGAGTGATTGTTGAGCTCAGCTGAGAGACAAAACCGAGGGACTAGGTACGTCTTACAGTATAACAACGGTGTTACATTAAGCGAGGGGAGGGGTGGAATGCAGGGGGATGTTGCAATATAGTTCTATACATTGTAGACATGTGGGGATTATTGCAATATAACTATATACAAAACACAAACTGCGTTATATACAGAGTGGCTGCTGAGCTAAGCTGAGAGACAAATCTGAGGTACTAGGTACAGCTAGCGATATGAGAGGTAGTAGGGAGTAGGGCAATTAATCTGTTTATACCCTATTTTAACTGTTTTACTTTTGTTTTAGTCTCTTAGTTTACTTTTCAGCGTTTGTCTTGTCACCACCAGGTGGGCAGACTGCCTCCTGGCTAGCAGGCCTGCGTCTGGTGGCAAGAAATATAGTTGCACGCCTCGAGTGGTAAAGGCAAATGAGGATTTATTCCCCTCCCGGGGTCGGATCATTCAAAACAACAAAACACAAGTACTCAAAATAAATAAGCCATGGTTGCTGGCAAAAACATAAAGGAATAAACAGAACAATTTCTTCTTGCTTCAAAGTAAAGTTAGGCATTCAAATACAGGAGATATAGTGTTTTCTTCTCTCACACTATACAGCTCTGACTAGCACAAAGATCCTATTTTATCTGATAAAATCAGTGTGCAATCCATCGGGTCACCATAGCTAGAACAGTCACTGAATGTATCAATTATCATCGGCTCTTGCAAGCTCTCAGCACCTTCCTTATTAAAGTAGGCTTGCAAATTCCCCTGTGCCGTGCCGTCACAGTACTTCCTGGCATCACTTTCTCTAGGGCTGGAATAACTGCCCTGGTACTCTTTAGCGTCTGGGAGAGAGAGAAGCCACCCCTCAGGGTTCTTATAAACTCTCCTCCTAGTATCAGGTTTTAGCCTGCATGGCTTTCTCTGACTCTTAGGGCTTTCTATAATGTCCTCTTCTGACATACATATGTCTTCTGGGTAATGTCTGTCTTTTCACTGGAGGTTTCACTTGCCCGTTGCTCAGCTCCCTGTTTGAATCCTTCTGTGGGGAGTAACAACCCTGCCCCCACCTTGGACGTCCTGCACGAGGCTGCTCAGCATTCACTCTATCAAAACTTTTATCATTCACCACTCTTAGCTTCCCACTATAATCACTCTTCAGGTCACAGCTCCCTGATACATACGGTTTTGCCTTTTGCCTCCATTCACATTGGCTGTAACGTAGCCTTCGTGTTCCACAGGGTTTGTAATCAAGAGAACACTCACACCTGCTCTCTGCTTCTGCTAGCTGCTTCCTTCTGTAGGACTCTGGATAGCTGCTCGTGTGAATCCTTCCTGCCTCTGGCTCTGACTCACTTCCTGGGTCAAAGTGGGAAAGCCTTCCTGCTTCCTCTCGGCCAGCTGCTTCAGGTAAATCAGCTTGTTCTAACAGCTCTCTCCGTTTAGCCAATTCTCTCTGCTCTTCTTCATGCTGTTCTAACCCTGTGTTCCCTGCACTGTCCTTATAAGGGCTGTAAGCTCTTCCCCTTCTCAGGTGTACGCTATCAGGAACTAGGGCATGCTTCCCAGCTGAGTGTTTTTTCAGACCTCGTGACTGCATTTGTTTCTGTTGTCCCTGACAACAGCTGCTCACATGGTCTGTTTTCCTGTCAGCTTCAGGACTGAAATGCCGTGAATCTTGTGCTTTTAAGGTATAAAATGGGGCTTCTTCATCACAGTCTTTAATTGTAAATTGTGTGCTGTGTTTTCGAATGAAAGACGATTCATCAAGCAAATAAACATAAACATCGGCATAGAGGCAATATTCAGCCACTATACAAATACATTTATCCATATTTATTTATTTAACCAGTTTTCTATACCACCTTATCCTTCAATCAAAGCGGTTTACATTATGTAATCGCTACAAACAGGTACTGGATACATTCCCTTGTCCCCAAAGGGTTCACAGTCTATGTGTACCATATGTCTTGAGCACAGAAATTGCCTTGATAAAGATATTTCCAAAAGCTATCCATATATATATTTATACATATCCACATATCTCACTGATACTTAAAATATATTTCTTTGAATATACGTAGATAGGCGGTTGCTGAAAAGTCACGGCAGAATATCTATGCAGGTATGTAAATAATATTAATGGATTGCAAAAATGTGTCCCATGCATTCGAATATGCTAAAGCATCTCCCTAAATTATGTAAATACTGCGCATAGATATTTGACTTTTGCTGTCAAAGATAAAATAAGCCATGCTGAAAACAGCCCAGATTGCCAGATTTCTGCTTGATTTTGTTTCTTTTTTTTTTAAACTTTTATTTTCATTTTGGAACATCGAAACAAAAGGACATACAGAAGAGAAGAACATGAACAAATAATATTATACAATCACAGACAGTAAACCCCCACCACCCCCCTCCCCCCCTGCTTCTTCTCTGGGATACGTAACAATCCAGTATCGGGTGTGTATACACATTACTATCTTTCGAGATAATATAATCATCTGCAACATGATGAGTGTAGCTATACGGCTATATTGGAGCATCTGGCAATCTGAACATAGTCATTAAGCATCTGCCACTTAGACAAGTGAGAGCAGTCCTGAACCTGGGATGCCATCCAACGAGGTATCTGCTCATATGTACTATATAAGCAGACAGAATTCCACCATTCGGTAAAAGTTAGGCGGGAGCCATTCTTCCAATTTTTCGTGACTAAGCAAACAGCCATACCCAACATAAAATCCAGGAGGAAGCGGCCTGTCTTGGGGAGAGAGGGGATCCCCGCCACAGAGCGGAGCCCCACAATCTTCCAAGAAAGGGGCTCCCGGAAGTGTAGGATACTTTGTATCCGGTCCCAAACCCGCCCCCAATATTGCTGTAGTGCTGGACATTCATAGATAACATGGGCGAAGGTACCCACCGCTGTATGGCATGACCAACATCGATAGCTTGTATTGACATTCCATTTGGCCATCTTCTCAGGAGTATAAAAGCATCTGTGGGCAAAATAAAAGAGCGTTTGAGTGACAGAGGCGGATCTAGAGACCCGCACCACTTTGCTCCAGACTATCTTCCATTGCTGGGGAGTTAAAGTGATGTGCAATTCGCGCTCCCATGCCTGCTGGGCTCTAGGGGTGTCCCTGCCTGGACTATGAGTGAGTATTTTATAAAAGTTAGATGCCACCCCTGGTAGACTCCCGATACAATGGATCACCTCTGACAGCCCTTCCACGCTAGTATCAGAGCGTGGAATGACTCGAGCGCCTTTAAGGCAATGTTGGAGCTGCACCCATTGAAAGTAATATTTCGCTGGTAGACCAAATTCCGTTTGTAAAGCATTAAAGGTTTTCCAGCGATCCCCAGCAAACAGCTGCTTAGGTGTCCAAATCCCCCTGGAGTACCAGGGTCTCCATGCTATCGTTTTTTTGTTAATTTGAAATCGAGAGTTATGCCATATCGGGAGATGGTCCAGGGGGCACGCCTGCGGACCCAGAGATTGAATGAGGGCATTAAAGGCCACTAGAGTGTCTACAACCATGGGTGAATGGCGGGAGTCTGAATGATGGCACATTCCGGGGAAGTAGGCCAGCGGAACTGGTCCACTAAGCTCTTCTTCAATATCTAGCCACACCGGGCGGCCTGCTGCCGGGGTATCCAACCAACGGGCACCTTGCTTTAAGAGGAAGGCTTTATGATATTTGAGAAAATCTGGAAATCTAGCTCCTCCTCTCGCTTTATCAGATTGCAAGTGTTTTTTAGCTATCCTGGGTGTTTTACCCTCCCATAAATAACGGATAAGAAGGCCTTCTATATCTTTGTAGATGTGTCGGGGCAGTAAACATGGTAGCATTTCGAGAATGTAGTTCACTTTAGGAACTATCATCATTTTCACTGTTTCCAAGCGGCCCCACCATGTAAGGGTTAGTGGAGACCACCGATTGGTAAGTTCACGGACTTTGGAGATTATCGCCTTGGCGTTGAAGCTAATAGTGTCCTCTAAAGGATAGCAATAATAGACCCCGAGATATTTCACCATACTATGCTGCCAGAGAAAGGGAAAGGCTTGCATGTCGGCCGCATGTACCCGGTGGTTAAGTGGGAAAGCAACCGATTTGGTCCAGTTGATCTTATAGCCCGAGAGCTGCGAATACCTGTCTAGTAATTCTAAGACTACTGGGACCGAGTCCAAAGTTATAAAAAGCATAAGATCATCTGCATAAGCGGAGAGTTTGATCTCTCTGTGCCTAAAGGGGGCACCTCGGATGTCTGCGGACTGCCTAAGTAACAGGGCTAGAGGTTCGAGCGCTAAGTCAAAGAGCAGAGGAGAAAGGGGGCACCCTTGGCGTGTACCTCTTTGAAGGCTGAATGGCTGAGATTTGATAGCATTCACACATATACTGGCTGTGGGTTCGGCATACATGACTTGAAGAAACCGGAGAAAGCCCTCCCCAAAGCCGTACCAACGGAGAACAGCAAATAAGAAGGGCCATTCTAGACGGTCGAAGGCTTTCTCGGCGTCTAGGGAGAGGCCAACTAGTGGTAGATCTAGGCTTGCAGCATTAGTCAAAACATGGCATAAAGTCCTAGCGTTGTCGGCAGTGGATCGTCCGGGTATAAAACCACATTGATCAGGGTGGATTAGTGTAGACATTTGATCAGATAGTCGAGAGGCTAAGACAGTCGCAAAAATTTTATAGTCTGCGTTAAGAAGGGAGATTGGGCGGTAGTTAGCTGTTAACAGCGGATCCCTCCCTTCTTTTTCAAATACTACCACATTCGCCGCCGAAAAGGATCCCAAGCAAGATGTGTCTTCAGCCAGAGCAGTGAAATAAAGTTTTAGGTGGGGGGCTAGATCAGCACTGAACGTTTTATAAAATTCAGCCGGAAGACCGTCAGGGCCTGCGGCGCGTCCCGAGGCCACACGTTTAAGGGCAGAGTGAATTTCATTAGTAGAGAAGGGTTTATCCATCGCAACCCTATCCTCTTCAGAGAGGGTCGGCCGTTGGATTCCAGATAATAATCGCTCAAAAGCCTCTGACGTGAAGTCACATTCTGAGTTATAAAGACGAGTATAAAAATCCCGGAAAAGCCCTACTATCTCTGTATTATTTGTCACTAAGTCCCCTCCTACCAGGTTTCGGAGAGCCGCTACCCATTTGGCTTCTTTTTGACCTTTCAAGGCATTAGCTAAGAGTCTACCAGCACGGTTGCTTTCCCGATAGTACATCCCTTGCTGCGATGCGATATTTTTAGAAGCTGCAGCAGACAGGATTGAGTTATATTGAAAGCGTAGGCGTTGCAATCGTAACAACACACAAGGATCAGTGCGGGAAGTAAGAACCCGTTCCCCAGTTTTAATTTGTTGCTCTAATATTAATAACTGTTGCTTACGCTGTTTCCCCAGGCGAATTTGATAGCTAGTAATGGTTGCACGAATGGCAGCTTTAAAGCCCTCCCACCAAGCCCAGCCATGGTATCATGTGGTAAGTTAAAATGGAAATAGTCCTGAATGGCGGCCCGAATGTCTAACTGAAACTCTTGTTGCTCTAGCAGGGTCCTATCAAAAAACCAATTTCCCGGATTCCCACTGGGCAGGTTAGCATGCAACTGGAAGGAAATGGCAGCATGGTCTGAGATATGTAATGGGTGAATCATCGCTGTGTCCACCTGAGATACCAGCACTTTAGATATTAGGAAAAAATCTATTCTGGACTGTGATAGATGGGGGGGAGAATAGAAAGTAAATTCCAGTTCAGCAGGATGCAACAATCTCCAAAGATCCACTAAAGCGAGATCTTTGATCAAGGAGGTGAGTGTGAGGACGCTCTTGGGCAGGCCACTCGTTCTAGGCGGTTGCCTGTCTATCAGAGGATCGACGACTTGATTAAAGTCGCCACCTATTATCAGTGAGGTACTAGCAGAGGCCTGCGCAACCTGAGCAATGGTAGCAAAAAAGGCAGGATTATCCACATTGGGGGCATATATACATATACATGTTAGTTCAAGGTGTCCAATTTTAAGATGGACGCGGGACCATCTGCCCTCCATGTCAGAGCTAGTGGCAATAATGGTGACAGGCAAGGATTTCCTCACCAGAATAGCTACCCCACATTTCTTAGAAACAGCCGGAGAGTAGGCAGCTACCATGTAAGGTTTAATATTGAGTTTCAGAGTTTCGGTAGAATTTAAGTGCGTTTCCTGAAGAAAAACCAGATCCGCCTTTTCATGACTCAAATAACTAAGGATTTTCTTTCTTTTAATCGGGTTGTTGATTCCCTTTACGTTCAATGAAAAAACCTTACATAGGGCCATAAGACATTGTCATACATTTGAAGTAAAAGCGCAGGTGAGTATGGAATATATACCACATCTGAACAGCTATATCATACACATCAATTAAGATACCAGATACACCCCATATGAGAAAACAAGCACCGAAGTGCCCCAGAGAAGAAGCATAACCCCAAATATAAATGGCGACCATATGTCTGCGGGAGGAGGCCCAAGAGAGTGCGATTGTAATATTTGAACCCTTCTGTTATTATAGTCTCCGATCTCCACCGAAGTAGCTATGGGCATGATAGAACAGGGCCATCAAGGCTAGTGAAAGCCAAGGCTGTGAATTGCCAAGGCAGTCTCTAAGGTAGAGAGCGTCCGAAAACAGTATGGCGGGTTTTACCAATATAAGGTCAATTAGCTAAGTGTTCCTTGGATCAACGCATCTGATCTGCCTCTTTGGACTCCAAAAATTCCGCAAGTAATTCAGGATCATCAAATGTTCTGGTCTGGTTGTGCAGCGTTACCCTGAGTTTAGCCGGGTACATCAGGCCATAGCGAGCTTGCAGTTGTTGTAGCCTCGGTCGAAATTCCAGGAATCGCTTTCTACGATCAACCGTGGGCTTAGCCAAATCAGGAAAGAAGGATATCCGGTGGCCCTCAAACTCGATGGGGCCTTTTGCGCGAGCGGCATTCAGAATTTGCTCAACATGTTGGTATCTTAAGAGCCGAAAGATAATAGGCCGCGGGGTCTTCCGATTGAGCGCCATATTTGAGGGCACTCGATGAGCCCGGTCAATCTCCAGGTCTTTAGCAAATGTGATCCGAAGTAGGGAAGGAAGCGCCTTACAAAGAAACTCCTTCATGTCTCCAGACTCAGCTCCCTCCGGTATGCCCACGAGCCGTATGTTATTGCGGCGGGCCCGATTGTTGCCATCTTCCACTTCTTTCTGAAGGGCCCGTATCTGGCGCTCTACTTTGTCAAGTTTCGCCAACCGGACCGTGTGTGAGTCCAGTATGCCTGCCATTTTGTCTTGTCGTAGGGAAAGCCCTTCAAGTTTGCTTTGCAGAATGCCGAAATCTTCACGCAGCGCTCGGAGTGACTCCCCGTTGGATTGCACCAGGTCTTTTACCCCTCGTATTTCAGTGAGGATCTCCTGCTGCATCTCGGGACCTTCCCGAGGTGCGGGCTGCTTCTGCGGAGATGGGGGCTCGGTTTTGGAGCGTTTACCATGGGAATTCGTTGGGGTCCCGAAATCTAGACGTGCTGGTTTGGTCCCCGCCATCACCCCAAGGTACCCCGGTAGAGTCAAAGCAATATTCAGAATTAAAACGGTTCAGAATTCAGGAGTCTTGGTAGGCCTCTCGGGAGCCTCAGCGCTATGCGACTATCCCACTGGACATCAGGCTCCGCCCCCGCTTGATTTTGTTTCTAATTGATTTAATATATGCTGTGCCTTTAGTGCTGCCTTTACTTCCACTGAAAAACTGTATTGGCGAATTGAAGAAAATAGCATGGATTATTATTGCTTAACAAAGCCTTTAAAAAGCAGTTGTGAGCCAAGTAAGCAGCAGCATATCGAATAATCAAAATGGATTAATAATAGTGAAGTATTAAAATCACACTGTTATGCTTGGAGGAATTACTTCCAAAGGAATAAACTTAATAAAGGTATTTTTGTAACCAGTGTTTTCTCTTTGCAGGCGCTCTTATCTACAGTAGGTGGGATCCACTAGACTGCAAAAACATTTAAAAAACAACATTTTTAATTCTGCTGGCAAGCAGTTTATTCCTTTTACGGATTTGTTTTTTCATATTGGTACTTTAAATCAAGGTGGATGAAGTGCAGCCTGGTTGCTGCCACTTTCAAGAAAACACAATTCTCTTAATGTCAATTATTTCTTTGCAGTAAGTGTAACTGCAGCGGGCCACGTTACCAGCGTGGGGGACCTGCACAACTTTCAGGGCATGTGTGCGTCCATTCCCTTGCAGTTAGTTGACATGTGGGCATTAAGTGCACCCACGCTGAGAGCGGCAAGTACAATGAGCATGGGCTTTTAATGCCAGTAATAGCTGTGACATGCCAGCAACACCTTCATTTTCCCGTCCCACCCAATCTTGAGCATCCTAGGTAGGGACTGTGCTATTTTTTTAACACTGTGCCCAAACCATGTCCTAAACCTCACTTTAGTAAACATGCCCCTATGTGTATTAGTGACAGAGCACAATAACTTGCCATGCACTAACTTCAAGCAGTGTTCATGCCCATAACCTGCCCATACACGGCGATTGTTGCACCCATTGGAAAGGGATTTTACACATCAGTCAAGAGCGCATGGGTCGAGTGCTCGCATTGATTATGTGCTGGTTTTGGAACGGCTGTTTGCCCAAATAGAAGATGTGCAACTGGGGCCTATAGAGATTTCTGATCATGCGTTGATTTGGGTGAAAATGGAATGGTATGAGGCAAACACGTGGGATAAAATCTGGTGATTCCCAATGGAACTGCATAGAGACCCTGAGTTTCATGGTTACCTCAGACAGCGGTGGCAGGAGTTCTCAACCCACAATGCTCAGCATAGGGAAGATCCGGAGCTTTTCTGGGAAGCTGCGAAAGCAGTCCTGCAGGGGGACATGATAAGGTACGTAGGGAGGAAACGGAAAATGTTGATGCAACAGATTGTTCGATTGGAACAGCAGGTAGGTAGAGAGCAGAGGAGGCAAGCGTCATGTCCGTCGGCAGCTAATAGGAGAAGATTGTGGGAGACACAAACAGCCCTAAATGAGCTGCTACACCAAAGGGAAAAGAAATTGTTTCTGTACTGCCGCTTTCAGCTCTATAGATATGGAGATAGGCCGGGAAAGTTACTGGCAAGATGCCTTAAAGGCAGCAGAGGGACCGGCACTGTGGCAGCACTGCGGGATGACCAGGGGCAACTGCATTAGGAAAGACGGGCGATTGCTCAAGTGTTCCGGACGTTTTACCAAAAGCTCTACGCAGGGAGAGAAGGATCTCAGTCTGACATGGCAGAGTACTTGAAACAAGTGAGATTGCTCAGACTAACGTTGGCTCAACAGGCACAGTTGGATGATCCAGTTACTGAGGAGGAGGTCCAACAGGTCATTCTGAGGGTGGGTTGTCACAAAGTGCCTGGTCTGGATGGGTTTGGGGTGGAATTTTATAAGTTGCTGAGAGAGGAATTGGCCCCTCTCTGGTGGTGATGTATCATGTATTTATTATTTATATTCTCTTATATACTGTGCTATTCTGCATCAGTGCAGTTTATTTATTTATTTATTTATTTATTTATTTATTTATTTATTTATCTATTTCTTCTATACCGCCCCTTCCAGAGATCAGGGGCGGTTTACATGGAACAATTTTATACATTCGTATAACATTACATAGAACAAGAACTTTTAAACTTTTTACATATAACTTTTTAACTTTTTACATAAAACAGTACAGTAAGTTGTTAAAACTATTTACAGGGTGTATGCTTTTGTTTACAGGGGAATGTCAGCGAGCTGACATTGCTATTATAGATGTTATTTACAAAAAGGTTAGGATGTATGATTTAGTATTCAAGTGTGTGTGTGTGAGTGTGTGTGTATGTGTGTGTGTGTGTGTGTGGGTGTGTGTGTGTGTGTGTGTGTGTGGGTGTGTGTGTGTGTGTGTGTGATGGAATTTATTTCCATTTTTTCGTGGGTTGTTTGGGGTGTCTTTGGGGGCTGTTTGAAGTTTACATTGAACAAACTGAAATTACATTGAATAGGGCATTATAACTTGGAGATAACTATTTTACAGGGAACATGGGCTATGGAGGGTTAAGTGGCTTGCCCAAGACCACAAGGAGCACCTGTAGGACTAGAAACATCAGTCCTTCCAGCCCAAGGTTGCTGTCCTCTAGTGGGATTTGAACCCCTGACCTTCTGGCCTGAAGTACCTTGCCCCAACCACTAGGCCACTCCTCCACTCATCATAGAAGGGTAGATCAGGGTGGATTCACGTGGGGGGAGAATCGGGCGCACATTATACTGATACATAAACCAGGGAAAGATCCTTTACAAGCTGCCTCCTATCGACCTATCTCCTTGCTGAATTTTGATGTGAAAATACTGGCTAAGGTGCTGGCGGACCGATTGGCCCAGGTATTAGGGGAGCTGGTGCATAACTCTCAAGTAGGTTTTGTAAAAGGGCGATACACGGTGTGGAATCTATGTAAAATTGTGGCCTCGCTGGAGTGGGTACGGGATAGGAAGCTGCAGTCGCTTTTGATTAGCTTTGATGCAGAAAAGGCATTTGATCAAGTGAATTGGGATTACCTCAGATTTCTCTTGCCACAGTATGGACTTGGGGCCTCTTTTTGCAAGATTGCAGAGCTTCTATATACGAGGCCCACAGCAGGAGTGTTATGTAACTGAGTGATGTCAAATGAATTTACCCTGGAGAGGGGAACGAGACAGGGATGCCCGCTCTCACCATTGCTTTTTGTGCTGTCTCTAGATCCCCTGATATGATGAATAGAGGCGTCTAATGAAATACAGGGTATAGGCATAGGGCGACATATGTTTAAGCTGGCAGCGTCTGCGGACGATATACTGGTTCACCTGCTGTCTCCTCGGATGTCGTTGCCCAGCTTATTAAAGGAATTCTATTATTATGGTAGCTTTGCTGGGCTTCATATTAATATGGATAAGTTGGAGGCCATGGATGTGACAGGGACAAAAAGAGGACATTGGGGAGTGAGTTTTCCACTTAAGTGGGTAGGCGATTCATTTGTGTACTTGGGGATACTCTTGACAAGAGAGCCGCGGGAGTTGCATAGGAAAAACGTGGAACGAATCCTTGCAAGAATTCGATCACAGCTCCAGGCGTGGATTCCACTGCCCCTGTCCCTGTTGGGCAGGGTGGTGGCGTTGGGGATGGTGATTCTGCCTCGGGTGCTTTACTGGCTGCAGACTCTCCCAGTGTGGTTATTGAAGAGAGACTTAAATGCTATGGACCGCGAGATTAGGAGTTTCCTTTGGAGAGGGGCTCGAGCTCACATTCCGCTGCAAAGATTGAGAAGGAGGTGGAAGTCTGGGGGGATTGGAATCCCAGACCTACGGACTTATGCACTGGCATGCCATGCGCGGCATATCGGAGACTGGCTAGGGAATGCGGAGGTGTATACCCCGAGAGCGCTGGAGGAGGCCCTTGTGACTCCGCAGACCCTGTTGGCAGTGCTGCACCAGGAAGGTAGGCTCCTGCCTGGTAAAGTGATTAGTAGTGAACTGGTTTGCCTGGCACGGCAGACGTGGCAACATTTGAATAGGCTCTGGGGCGAACCACCAGGGGTTTCGAGCTGGCTACCCATACAGGGAAAGGTTCGGTTTACACCAGGATCAGAAACGCCGGTGTTTGCACACTGGAGGAGACAGGGCATACGGAATATTGGACATGTGGTGGATCAAACGGGGCAGTGCAAGTCTTGGGAAGTTTTACGCAAGGAGTATGGGTTAAGTAGTCAACATTATTTTGCTTACGTGCAGCTCTCTCACTATGTGGCTTCCCTCCCACAGGATATGCTGCGGGTGGAAAGATCGGCACAGATACTAGAGTTTTTTGCACTAGGAGAGGAATCACCACCCACAATTGGGCAGTTGAAAAGACGGTTAGATGGTTATAGTAGACAGCCTGACTATGGGGTGGAGGAGGCTTTATGGGCCCGAGAGTTGAACGTGTTGGTGCCTCCTGGTTCACTCCTCCGGGCCTTGAGTAGGATTGCGGGGCTGGTGGGGGGTGCCCGATGGCAGGAGATGCAGTTTAAATGCCTCCTACGGGTGCACTTCTCTCCAAGACGGGCGTTACGATCCCATCTCACGGAGATGGGCAGATGCCCAAAATGCCCCTGCCCTTTGGCGGACTTAGGGCATATGTAGTGGGGATGTCCGACGGTTCGCTTGTAGTGGAAAAGGATAGCTGATTTTATGAGCAGGGTTGTACTGCAGCAGATCCGCTGGACGGCAGCGCTTGTGGTGTTAGATCAGCTTGGACCACTCCACCCGAAAGGGAAATGGGAACGCCTCTTAGTTAGGAAGGCATGTCTGGTGGGTAAAGGACCGATACTTCATAGGTGGAGGGAAACGACGGGTCCCACCTTTTGGGAATGGCGTAACAGCTTTCACCAGCCGATGCTCGTCGAGAGGAGGGGGGCTAGAGGAAGTACTCGACGTTGGGCCTTATTCTTGCTGATATGGGAGCCATATATTCAGATATTGAGGCCCCGTGTCCGGAAAGAAGTGCTTCAATTGGGTTGAGGAGGCCAGGTGGATGGATGGAGAAAGGGATAGGAGGAATGGGATGCTAATGGAATAAAAAGTGTGTTGTAATTACTGTGTATGTTCAATGAGGGGGGTCGGATGCCAAAGGGAGAGGCTGCAGGGGTGAGGGGCTGGTGGGAGATGGTGGGGGGGGGGAGGAGGAGGGAAAATCGTGAATTTTTGCTGTATTTGTATGACTGATCTGCTGAGGAATCCTGGATTGGGGGATGATAAATAATCTCCACAAGGAATGCAGTTTCTGTATATTGTTTTGCATGATCTGTATTGTGTGGACCTCAATAAACAGAGTTTTCAAAAAAAAAAAAAACCTCTGCCCATACACTACAACTTTCCAAACCCCTGCCACAGCAAGCTGTACTGCACAAATTAGAGTGAAGTAAGTGTCACTGCATGCAGCTACTCTAACCGTGTCCATCCAGTAACCATTAATGTGTGCTGATTCACATGGTAAACACAGCCTACATCTCATAATAAAATAGTAAATGATATCAGTCAAAGGCTGAATGACTGATCTAGTCTCCCCACTAAGGTAACTGCTGCGCCATGTGGGTTATCCCCATTGCCATCATTTAGGGTTATAACTGCTGCTCCTAATGTTGATGCTTAGTCCTAGGATAATTTGAATCTCTATTTGTGAGTGTTTTCTGAGGTCCCGCTCCTGGTCCTTCATCTGTTAACACAGAACAAAAATATTTGTTAAGCAATTCCGCTTTATCCTCATCAGCTTCTACATATTCCTCCCCTTCATCCTTGAATCTGATGATACCACGTTTACACTTCCTCCTCTCACTAACATACCTGAAAAATGTCTTGCCCCACCATTTCACTGCATTGGCTATTTTTCTTCTGTTTGTATCTTTGTTTTCCTGATTACTTTCCTACTTCTCTAAGACTTTCCAGATATTGATGCTTGCCTTTCTCTGTGATCTCTTGTATTTTGTGAAGGCCATCCTCTTTTTCTTCAACTTTTCTGTTACTACTATTGAGAATCGGGGGTTCAAATCCCACTAGAGGAAAGCAACCTTGGGCTGGAAGGACTGGGGTTTCTAGTCCCACAGGTGCTCCTTGTGGTCTTGGGCAAGCCACTTAACCCTCCATAGCCCATGTTCCCTGTAAAATAGTTATCTCCAAGTTATAATACCCTGTTCAATGTAATTTCAGTTTGTTCGATGTAAACCGCACTGATGCAGAATAGCGTGGTATATAAGAGAATGTAAATAAATAAATAAAAATCATAACAACCTCATTTTCCTTTTATATTTATTTACCTTTCTAACAAAAAGGTTTGCTGCCCTTAAAATATCCCTTTTCAGTTTTGCCTATTGCTTTTCTACATCTTCCAGCTGTTCCCATCCCGATAACAACTCACTGAGCTATTGCACCATCTTGGCAAAGTTAGTTTTCCTAAAGTCTAGGACCCTCACTTTTAAATGGACTTTATCAGCTGTCATGAGGCTGGAGCTAGGGAAGAAACAGCCTTGGAAAAAACTCCTGATTTGCATAAATCTCAGAAAAGCCAGAGAGCGCAGTTCCAGTGTAGCTCAGCAGGAGGGCGCATGAACAGTTACACAATGCCTGAACCCACGTGCTCAAGCTCTGAGCACCTTAATGATGAGTGTTTTCACCTGTCCTCAAACTCACAGCGTGCAAGCTGGAAATCCCTTTATAAGGGAAATCAGATGAGCAGAGAGGAAGAACAGGACAGAGAACCGAAGGGAGAACGGGAAGGAGAACGGTACCGGATCCAGTACAGAGACCGGTACAGAGACCAGAAAGGGGGCTCAAGAGACCCAGGTGTGCAGCAAGGACTGCAGCAAAGAGTCCAGCACAGAGACCGGGAAGAGAGCTCAGGTACCAGCACAGGAGTGCAGCAGAGAGACCAAGGAGTCCAGCAAAGAGAGGCACCCAGGAGGGTAGCCGACAGACCAACCGGAAGGGTACCAGCGAGGGTACCAGGAATAGTAACAGGAGAAGGAAGGAGAAGAACGGATATAGACAGAGGCAAGTCTCAGCCCTGGGATAAGGCCCAGAGAAGTAGCCTGCCTGCTAAGAGAAGTTCTCCAAGTAAAGACTGGAAATCCACGTCTGGTTTTCCTAGCAGCCTTAATTGTGGAGCAGCGCACAGGACAGAGGATCAACAGGAAAAGCTACAGAGTAAGCTGAATCCTAGGCGTGGCACTCCACGGAAGATAAGGTATGAAAAGCCTTTTATTCTAAAAGGGACTTTCAATGAAGACAATCTTATGCAGGTAGATAAACCTCAGCATCAGAGAAGAAGCAAAGTTAACTATTTAAAACCACTTTCCAAAAGGGTTCTAGCGAAGTTATATGAGAAGCCAAGGAACTTCTGTGAAGAACTAAGTAACACTGAGGATACTCTAAACATTGAAGAGTGTAGTGAGCCAGAATCAATGGACTTAGATTACAGCTCCAGTGTTCCCATGCCTCACACTGAACCTATGGAATGTAACCTTTGCTTAAGAGGTAGTTGCTTGCCATAATAATTGTATACTGAAGAAATGAGTCGGCAAATGGTGAAGCTGATAACCATTCTGTTCTAATTGGTTTTCTATTGTTTGGAAAATCCCTTAACCCAGCTAAACAGTCAATTGTACAGCCGACAATATTTAACTGTTTAGTCCATGGTGGAACTTTGTTATTATTTGAGGAAAGCCTTACCTCCACTTTAAGTTGTTGTCTCATTTGAACCTAGAGCATTAAGCGGGGAAATAAAGCCTTATTTACTCTCCATTTGGCATAGTTATTCATTTCAGGGAGCACTACACTACAAGGACCACAATCCTTTGGGTCCTACAGCTCAAATACTCCCTGATACAAGTTAAATGTCAGCAGACGCCCTTACTCTACTACGCCAGTAGGGGCGCCGGCCCGACACAGCCCAAGTCCACACTGAACCACACTATCTGGTGATTCCTGAATGCGAGATGATCTCCCATTGTAATATCAGAAAACCTTCCCCATTGGTAAGCACCAGGTCCAGTGTGGCCCCTTCACTTATGGGCTCAGTTATCAGTTGCTGGAATAGTTCTCCCTATAGAGAATCTAGGATCTCCTTAGTTCTGGATGCCATCGCAACAGAAATGTGGCAATCAACATCCAGCATACTGAAATCACCTATCAGAAGTACTTCTCCTTTCCTGGCAATACTGCATATACAGTATCTTATATTAAATCTCCATCCACTTCTTCTGCCTGTGAAGGAATCTGTGTATTACACCAATGCAAATGGATTTCCCATTCTCTCTTTCCAGTTTAACCCACAGTGCATACAAAAGGAATAATGCTGGTTTGTAATCAGCATTAGAAGCATAAAAACTATAAAATATGCAGGACACCTAGATGTCTAAGAGCAAAGTGTGTTCTTTTTTTTTTATAAAAATGCCAAAACAAAGAAATAATGCTGGCAGCATTGCAATTATATATTCTTATATACTTTTTAAAGAAACAATAACAATGTACTCTAGAAGTTTTTTGAAAGGGATCCTAAACGTCTTGTTTATGCCCCTTTCTTCTTTTATGTTTACTACTTTCATCTCAGACACAAAAATAAGCTTCACAGACTCCGTTTTGCCAAAAAAAATACTTACAACTCAAGAGGTCTACCCCAATCGACACTGCTCCTCCTCCAAACTCCATTACACACCACTGCACGTACCATACAGGGAGCCAATAAATACGACCACATCACCCCCATCCTAAAACAATTACACTGGCTGACCCTTACCAACAGAATAAAATACAAGTGCATTCTCCTCACGCACAAAGTACTTCATTCTCAGCAAGAAACTTGCCTCAGATCCCTCCTACAGAAACCACATACAACCAGGCCATGAAGACATGCTGCAATCAACAAACTCAACATACCACTATCCAAACATAAAAACAACCAACAAACATGCCGCAAAGCATTTGAGCTCTATGTTTCTTCCCTATGGAACTCACTCCCTCACACACTAAGAAATATAACTAGTCTCCATACCTTCCACAATCACCTAAAAATCCACCTATTCACCACTTCAATCCCTCTGCCTAACCCCCGACCATCAACATAACACAACCAAAGTAGATTCACAATTGTAAATAGTTGTTTGTAACATTTAGTATGTTTTGTTATCAAAATGTTGAACTGTTTCAATTGTTAAATGTTATGCTGTCCCTTGTACAACACATGTTTACTGTAAAATGCTCTGTTCTCTGGAAACCGCTTTGACCTGGTGAAGAGCAGTATATGAACACAGTTAAATAAATAAACGAAAAGAGTTGTAGCTATTTCTCTGAAAAACCAACAAAAAGCCCTTTTTCTAAGGAGACAGCTTCAAATGAAATGATCCTCTGGCCAAAATCAAAGGTGCCCAAGCCCCCCTCCCCCACTGAGGCTTTATGCCCTGGAGAACTTGGGATCCCCCCAACTCTTGTTTAGCCCCTACTAGGGGCAAAAATGTCCAAACAAATCCCATCCTGTTTAATAAAATCAGGGGCATCAGGGACCCCAACCTTTCACAACCTGCCCCAAGGACATGATTCATCAGACTGGTGATGGAGACTTCAGGATCAGGAGCAATCATCACTTACTGCTGCCCCATGGTGGCCATACTGAGAAATAACATCTTCTAAACCCCTAATGGTAGTGTAAAAAAGCATTATAACTAACTTAATGTTATCTAGGATACTGCCTTTTTGAAATTGGTCTCAAATGTCCTGCCCCACCATTTAAGAGGCAAACTGAATTGCAACCGCTATAAATCTACTGGCATTTGCGTCCCCTGACACAACCCTGGATGAGATCTGAGCTTTTTTCTCCTGTCCTCCTTTCGCCTTCCTTTTCCTCTATTACTTTCTGTTCTCCTCTTTGTTTTATTATTGTAACTCTTTGCAAATTGGTACCTTTTACAAATGGCTTTGAAGGAGGAAACAAAGTCGGCGGCCAAAGCAACCAAGGCTTCCCTTCAGACCCACAACAGATGCGGCTTGATCAACACCTGATTGATGCTACTAGGAAACCTGATTTGGCACTGGCTGCCCCTGCTGCAACACCGGTAAGTGAAGCGCCAGCATTATTTAGGAAAGAGACATCATAATGCCTGCATTAATTTATTTGATAGATTTATATACCACTAATGGTGTTCTACCCTGATGCTGCAGCGGGGGAGAGATTTTGGACTCAGGCAGTTCAAAAGATTCCATTGAGCCAATAGTGGGTAAGCTCTTACCTGAATTGGCAATGGCTGTCATGGAATCAGAGCAAATGATTTAATGGGCTGTTCTTCTGGAGGTTGAGGACACCTGTGGAATTCAGACACAACATACTTTGAAGGAGTTGGAGAGTCAACTCAGCAGGAGATCACTCTCCACTTAATTTGGGATGTCCTGATGAAGCTTGGAACTGCAGTTTCCAAATGTGTATTGGATATCAATTCTTTGGTTGTTTCTGTGGGAGGCTTGACTCAGAACCAGTAGGCACTCGTCAAAGAGCATTCTGAAAAAATCCTCAAGCTTGAAAATGATGTTAAGGGATCTAAGGAAGTTGTGGACACTTTGGTCAAGGCTCATTTTACTATTCATCATAAATTGGAACAAATGGAAGATCATATTAGGCATCTGAACCTTCATTTTCTAAACTTTCCTAAGACCTTCGAGTCTTCCCCTCTCAATTTACTGAAGAAATATTTTGTTGAAGTGCTGAAGATACCAGATAACTCTATTCCACCCTTGTTGTTGTTAAGTGCCATCGAGTCAGTGTCGACTCATGGTGATCCTCTGGATGTTGACCTAAACTTTGTTCGGTCATCAGCCAAGTGGCTCATTGTTGATAAAGTGGTATCCATTGCTGCTGTCATTTTATTGATCCATCTCATTGCCGGCCTTCCTCTTTTACGGTGACCTTCTACCTTGCCAAGCATTATGTCTTTCTCCAATGGCCTCTCTCTTTGCATGATGTGTCCAAACTATGAAAGTCGAGTCTTGTCATCTGAGCTTCTAAGGAAAGCTTAGGTTTGATCACCTCTAGTACTTACTGGTTTGTTCTTCGGGCAGTCCATGATATACACAGTATTTGTTGCCAGCACCATTCAAAGGCATCAATTTTCTTCCTGTCTATCTTTCTCACTGTCCAACCATCGCATCCACATGTTGTCACTGAAAATACCATTAGTGTTCCAAAAAAATTACTCCAAACAAACTTTTGTTTGGAGTAATTTTTTTGGAACACTATTGGCATTCTATTACTCTATAAATTTGACCCTAATCGGTTTGTGAACTGAAAATACCATGGCATGAACAAATCAAATCCCTTAAATAAGGTTTTTTAGTTGCCTATACAAAGGAAAAAGTTGGAATCCTCAATATCTTGGACATTTCAGCAATGTTAGAATCTTCTGGCTCATAAATCCAGGAAAGAGGGACACAGCAGCCGCCCAACCCGATCGACATCAGCCACAGGAAGTGGCAGGTTAGCCCCTTCCACTTCCCACAGCTAAGGCCAATTGGGCCCAACCAAGGACTTTTAAATTCCAGCGCCGAGAGGTGCGAGGCACACAGCAGAATCCCAACCCGATTGAAGAGGGCCCTTAGGCAAGGACCCTAACAGCAACATCACTTACCACTGAATGCAACACTGCAACAACATAAATGAGCAGCATAAGATCAGTCCTCTGCAAATCAGAGCTCAATCAAGCAGGCTCCAAGTCTACCAAACTGAGCTCCCATGATTATTCCACTAAAACAAAATCTCAGATGTGAACGTCTCCAGTGCACAACAGACTCTGGTGAGTGCTGTAGTTATTGACTTCTCTTTCTGAGAACTTAACATCCTCTCCTGCTCCAGGAGGTTTGTGGTCATAGGAGCTGTTCTGCATTTCATAAGAACATAAAATATGCCATACTGGGTCAAACCAAGGTCCATCAATGGTCAATCTAGGTCAGAAGTACCTAGTAGTTTTCCCAAAAGACACACAGGTTCCACAATGCTTGTATTGGGGAAAGCAGTGGATTTCCTGGGTCCCCTTTAATAATGGTTTATAGACCTTTCCACCAGGAACTTGTCTAAATCTTTTTTAAACCCAGCTACACTAATAGCATTTACTACATCCTCCAGTAATGAATTCCAGAGTTCTCTTATTAGTCTTAAATGGGTTACACTGTAGCTTCTTTGTCTGTCTGCTAGTTTTTCTATATTTTGATGGCATAAACAATCGATCTACGTTTACCCGTTCCACTCCATTCATTAATTTATAGACCTCTATCATATCTCCCCTCAGCCATCTATTTTCCAAGTTGAAGAGTCCTAAACATTTTAGCCTCTCCTCATAGGGGCATCCTCTTTACCATTTTGGTGGCTCTTCTCTGTACCATTTCTAATTCTGCTATATCCTTTTTAAGATATGGTGACCAAAATTGCACACAATATTCAAGGTGTGGCTGCATCATGGAACGATACAGAGGCATTATAATATCCTTTGTTTTATTCTCCATTCCTTTCCTTAAGATTCCTAGCATTCTATTTGCTTTCTTGGCTGCCGCTGCACACTGGACGGAGGGGTTTAATGGTCCATGATGCGCCTAAGCCTTTTTCCTGGGTGGTGTTTCCTAATGTGGAACCTTGCATCATAGTAACATAGTAGCATAGTAAATGATGGCAGATAAAGACCAGTATGGTCCATCTAGTCTACCCAATAAGATGGCAGTAGTAGGTGCCCTTGCCACCCCTCCCCATGTCTTTGTTTAGGGGTGCACCTGCCACTCTGTGCAGGCCACCCCTCCCCATGTCTTTGTTTAGGGGTGAACCCGCCGCTCCGTGTAGGACACCCCTATTTTTTGAGAAATTATATGGTTCCGTTAATTTTGATTTTATCCTGTTGCTGTAAAGGGATGCACTGTGTCTGTCCCATGCCACTTTGAACTCCGTCACTGTGTTTGCCTCCACCACTTCCATCGGGAGGGCATTCCAAGCATCCACCACCCCTTCAGTGAAAAAGTATTTCCTGACATTGCCTTTCAATTTACCCAGTTGCAGCTTCATGTTATGCCCTCTAGTTTTACAGCTTCCCCATCTTTGGAAGAGGTTTGTTTGTTCATTATTTCTTTTTAAGTACTTAAAGGTCTGAATCATATCTCCCCTATCCATCCTCTCCTCCAAAGTGTACATATTTAGGTCTTCAAGTCTCTTCTCATAAGGCTTCTGATGCAGGCTCCAAATTATTTTGGTCGCCTTCTTCTGAACAGTTTCCATTCTTTTTATATCCTTTGCAAGATATGGTTTCCAAAACTGAACACAGTATTCCAAGTGAGGCCTCACCAGTGACTTGTACAGTGGCATTAGTACCTCTTCCTTTCTGCTGGTAATTCCTCTTTGTATGCAGCCCAACATTCTCCTGGCTTTTGCCACCACCTTGTCGCACTGTTTTGCCACCTTGAGATCTACAGATATAATCACACTAAGGTCTTTCTCCTGATCCGTACACACCAACCTCTCGCCCCCTATCACATACATTTCCCTTGGATTTCTTCTACCCAAGTGCATGATACTGCACTTCTTTGCATTAAATTTTAATTGCCAAGCATTAGACCATTCTTCCAGCTTTTGTAGATCTTTCCTCATGTTAACCACTCCCTTGGGGGAGTCCACTCTGTTGCAAATTTTCATGTCATCTGCAAAAGGACATACCTTTCCATTCAGTCTTTCAGCAATATCATTCACAAATACATTGAACAGTGCAGGGCCCAGGACTGAACCCTGGGGCACCCCGCTAATCACCTTCCTTTCATCCGAGTGAGCTCCATTTACCATCACCTTCTGTCGTCTGTCAGTCAACCAATTTCTGATCCAGTTTACCACCTTGGGACCCATCCCCAAACTACTGAGTTTATAGATAAGCCTCCTATGAGGGACAGTATCAAAGGCTTTGCTGAAATCCAGGTAGATGACATCCATCGCATGCCCCTGATCTAGTTCTCTGTTCACCCAGTCAAAGAACTCAATCAGATTTGTTTGGCAAGATCGTCCTTCGGTAAAACCATGTTGCCTCGGATCTTGCAACCTGTTGGTTTTGAGAAAGTCCACTATTCATTATTTCAGGTGTGCCTCCATTACGTTTCCCACCACAGGCCTGTAGTTTGACACTTCTTCCCTGTCACCACTTTTTTTGTAGAGGTATCACATCAGCCATTCTCCAGTCCTGAGGAACTTCTCCTGTTTCCAAGGATCTGTTGAAAACATCCTTTAACGACCCTGCAAGAACCTCTCTCAGCTCTCTCAGTATCCTGGGATGTATCCCATCCAGTCCCATGGCCTTATCCACTTTCAGTTTTGCATGTAACCATAGTTTGGGTTGTTCTTTCCTAGGTGCATAACCTTTGTAGTGATGAAAGCTCTCAGGAAGACATGGAACTTGAAGAAAATCCTAGTTTCCCCTTTGAAGTGAATGACAGTGCACACGTGCAGGGGAATTACAAGCCAGATCAGAGGAAAAGTCAGCTCCCTGCTAAGGTCAGGCCACGCCCTAGCTCAGGGGTGGAGACAAGCTTCCCTGATGATTGGTCACACAGGTGCAGAGAACAGGGAATGCCCAGAAGGCAACAGTGTTTAAAACCACGAGCAGAGCAGAGCAAAAGAGGGACAGGAGAAACAGAAAGGAGATGCACAGGTGAACAGAGGAGAGGTGGACATGGAGAAAGGAACAGGAGCAGCTGTTGGAGTTGGAAAGGTGACGGAGGAGAGAGAGAAGGTGAAGCTGTGCTTAGCTGGAGGAGAAAGCCAGGGGAAATCTCCCGGGAAAGCAGCTACCTAAGAGGGACTGGAGAAGGACATAAGGAGGCTGTATTTCAGAGCCTGGAGGAACCCAGGAGGAAAGAAATCAGCGTTTGTCTGAGGAAACATCCCCAAGGTAAAGCCAGCAGTTTCATTACTGATAATTCAGCAGAGAGACAGTTTGCCATTTCTAAAGGCCAGGAAGCTGAGTCCTCACCGTCTACTGTTAAGAAGTGGGTGGAGAGTTTTTCATATGAGAAAAGCCATAGCCCTGATAAAAGCACAGCCTTTGAAACTCCAAAGCTAGAAACACTAAGAAAGCTGTTTTCTGAGGAAAAGGTTCACTCCCCTAATACAAAGGTGCTTGTACAAGCTGAATTGCTGTGGAACCAATTCCAGGAGTTCTTGAAGGAGAGAAAGTTTGAGAAAGCTTATAATCCTGAGAGTGATACTGTTTGTCCTGGTGCTTTAGAAGGAATGCAAGTAGATTCTTGTTTGCCTAATTGTGAATGTGATCCTATTCCTATGGACTGTTCATTATCTTTAAAAGAAGATTCTGCAGTGTTGAATGGAACTGAGAATCTGTGAAACCGTATAGGAAATAAGGGCAGTTCCTGCTTTGAGCTGAGGAAAGCTAATTCTATGTTTCACTAAGTTTAATTACTTGCTGAAGTTAAGAAGCAGTGCTGTGAAGAAGTTTGCTTTCAAAAAGAAAAACCACAGCTGTTATAAATGTACCTGTGTTGCTGTTAACTGACCACACGAGGCAGTCCTCGGTGTGAGAGAAGAAGAACAGCTGAATAGTGGAAAAGGTTTTGTTATGTCATTCTCACTATCCTGATTTATTCTTTATGTTGGAGATGTATCCTTTTGCCTTGGTTGTGTATTGAGCTTAAATGCCCTGGAAATCCCCACAATAAATTTTCTTGCTGCCTTACAACCACCGACTCACAACTACATTTGTCCTTCAAGAGTAAAAATCACTACAAGTCCCAGAATACCCTGGTGACAACAAAGGGAACTTTATTCAAAGGAGGACACATAAGGCTGTTTCCAGCTTGTAAGCTCTTGGGCCCAAGCGGAGGCGTTGCACTTTGCATTTCTCCACATTAAATTTCATCTGCCATTCGAATGTCCAGTCTTCCAATTTTTCAAGGTCCTCTTGCAATTATTCACAGTCCTCTTGGGTTTTAACAACTTTGAGTAATATTGTGTCATCTGCAAATCTGATTACCTCACTCGTTACTCTTACTTCCTGGTCATTTATGAATATGTTAAAAAGCAATGGACCCAGCACAAATCCCCGGGGTACTCCACTATTCACCTTTCTCCATGGGAAAATTGACCATTTAGCCCTATCCTCTGCTTTCTATCTTTTAACCAGTTCCTGATCCTGAATAGTTCACTGCCTCCTATCCCATGACTTTTTAACTTCGCCAAAGGTCTCTCATGAGGGGCCTTGTCAAAGGCTTTCTGAAAATTCAGATACACTGTATCAACCAACTCACCTTTGTCAACCTGTTTATTTACATCTTCAAAAAAACATAACAGATTAGTAAGACAAGACCTTCCTTGGCTAAAGAATCCACTATCAAGAACATTCATAATCACCATGACCACATTACGATTCTACTACATAATATAACTTAAATAATCTATAAGCTCCTTTGTTGAACTGTATATAGTTACCCTGCTACCTCCAAGTTACAATCCCTGTTATAATGTAAGCAAAAGATATTGTTCTATTGCAAATGTTGTTAAAATGTAAACCGCACTGATTCTAAATAGCGCGGTATATAAGAATTTGTAATAAATAAATAATAAATACATAAATACATAAAGCCATAGTGGCTGTCTCCCATTAAGCATTGAATATCCACATGTTCACTTATTTTGTTCTCTATAATGGTTTCTACCATTTTTCTTGTACTGACATCAGGCTTACCATCCTGTAGTTTCTCCGATCATCCCTGGAACCTTTTTTAAAAATTGGCGTTACATTGGCCATACTCCAAATTTCAGGTATTACTGATGATTTTAATATAGTACACAGATTACTAATAGCAGGTCTGCAATCTCATATTTCAGTTCTTTCAGGACCCTTGTATAACATCTGGTCCAGGTTATTTACTACTCTTCAGTTTATCAAATAGTTGTAATACATCTTCCCAGTGTATCGATATTTCTTTCAGTTCTTCCACAGCATCACCTTTAAATACCATCTCAGTCATGAGTAGCATCCCTGCATTTTCCTCAGTAAAGACCGAAGAAAAGAATTCATTCAGTCTCTCCGCTATAGTCTTGTCCCCTCTTAAAGCTCCTTTTATCCCTCTATCATCTAATGGTCCAACTGACTTTCTCACAGCTTTTTTGCTATGAATGTACTTGAAAAAGGTTTTATTATGTATTTTTGCTTACGCAGCAAGCTTTTTTTCAAATTCTCTCTTGGTCTGCCTTATCAATGCCTTGCATTTCAAGCAAAGGCAAGAATGTGTGGCTTTTAATTTTTAGCTATCTGCCTGAGAGCTCTTAAATGGGTTTTTTTTTACATTTTTAAAACAAAGTTACATTCTTTTTGGTGCTTTAGTTCAAAAGGGGAAATATTTTCTTTCTTGGTATAGGTTTAAAATTCTGCTTTTAGTATCTTTCTCAGCTTTCTGAAGCTACAAACATCTCATCAGGTGTTACTTCCCTCCCTACCCCCCCCCCCCCCAACTCCCAACCATCTCATTTGAGCAGCCTTGCTTTATAGGGCACCTCCTCAATTAGCTACACACAGGGACTTGGAACAGCACATTTAGAACACACTTAAAAGAGGTTTACTGCTTTTTCTCTGAAAGGACAGCTTGGAAACCGGTTGGTACTTTGGTAGGTCTCTCTCTCTCTTTTGCTTCAACAGGTACCTAAGCTTCACCAACTGAACAATGGCTGGGAAAAATCATATCACCAAAGCTGTTGCCTCTCTTACAGCTTCTGCCTCTATCCAGACAGAGATCCAGTGCCAACTGAGGAGCATTCAAGACAGTGAGAAGTACATTGATGAGATGCTTCTTGCAACATCCAAGCTCTCCAGCAGAGGAGAAGATGGCAGCCTACTGAATGGCGAAGGTTGGACATGAGTCACCAGGGCCTGCAGAATCACCACTCCAACTCCTCTAGCCTTTGAATTGAAGAACCACTATGCAGCCCTGGAAGTGGAGGAGGTGAAAGCATCCCTGAAAAGGGAAGAATCAGAGCTTGAGAATCCCAAAGTTGCAGATCCAATGACTACAAGGAAATGAAGGGTAGTGGTGGTTAGTGACTCTTTTCTGAGGGTTATGGAGGCGTCCATCTGCCGACCAGACTTGAAGTCCAGAGAGGTATGCTGTCTGCCAGGTGCAAAATCTGAGATGTTATGGCCCACTGACTGCTACCCGATGTTGCTCATCCAAGTTGGCACAAATGATACTGCCAGGTATCCCTCTGAGCATATCAAAAGTGACTTCATGGCTCTGGAACAGAGGGTGAAGCAAACAGGTGTACAGGTGGTGTTCTCTTCAATCCTCCCTGTTGAAGGGAAAGGCCAAGACAGTGAAACTCGCATCCTGGAGACAAATACATGGCTGCATAGATGGTGTCTTCGAGAGCATTTTGGTTTTCTGGACCATGGGATGCTGTTCCAAGGGTTGCAGAGCAGAAATGGTGTCTATCTATCCAAGAAGGGTCGATATGTCTTCAGTAGCAGACTAGCTAACCAACTGAATATAAAATGCAATGTGTGCCTTTGAGTCAATGCTGACTCCTGGCAACCCAGAAGCTCCTGGGTTTTCTTGCCAGTGTGACTAGATTGCCCGGCCTTTCTTCTGAGGCAATAGAGGGTTAAGTGACTTGCCCTAGGCCAGAAGGAGTGCTAATGGGAATCAAACCCTGGTTGCTTGGTTACCAAACCAGTGTTCTAACCACTAGGCTACTCCTCCATGCCTACTGAAGAAGGCTTTAAACTAGATTCATTGGGGATGGGTAAAGAAAGCCCCGAGGTAAGTGAAACATTAAATCATTTTATGGAAATGGGTAAAAGGGGCAGCATATGGAAAGCAGTGTGTATAAATGCCCATAGCATAGGAAATAAGATCCCAGATGTTGAGGCTTTAATGGATTTAGTGGCAGTAACAGAGACATGGTTCATGGACAACCATGACTGGGATATAACTATACCAGGATATACTTTATTCAGAAAGGACAGGGAAGGAAGAAGGGGAGGAGGAGTGGCACTATATATACAAAATAATATTAAAGCTATGGAAATACAGGGCTCAAAATGGGAGAGAGGAGGCACTGTGGGTTAAACTAGAAAGAGGGAAAGAGAAATCTATTTGCAATGGCATGGTATACAGACCTCCCTCTAAGGGAGAAGAGGTGGAAGGAGAGTTAATTGAAGACATACGCAGCATTGCCAGGAAAGGGGAAGTGCTACTGTTAGGGGATTTCAATATGCCAGATGTTGATTGGCACATCCCTGCTTCAGTATCTTCTAGAAGTAAGGAGATCCTGGATTCTCTACAGGGAGAACTATTCAGGCAACTGGTAACAGAACCCACACATGAAGGAGCCATACTGGACTTGGTGCTTACCAGTGTTGAAAGTTTTTCTGATGTTATAGTAGGGGATCATTTCGTATCCAGTGATCACCAGATGGTGTGGTTCTGTATTAGGACTAGGATTGATAAAATCCATTCAAAAGCAAGTCTTAGACTTTAGGAAAACTAACTTTGCCAAGATGGGTCAATACCTCAGGGAGTTGTTAGCGGGATGGGAACAGCTGGGGGGATGTAGAAAACCAGTAGGAAAAACTGAAAGGGGATATTTTAAGGGTAACTAACCTTTTTGTGAAAATGGTAAATAAAGATAAAAGGAAAAGGAGACCGCTATGGTTTTTGTAAGAAGTAGCTGAAAAGGTGACGAAGAAGAGGGAGGCTTTCATGAAATACAAGAGATCAAAGAGAGAGGAAGATGGGCATCTATATTTAGAAAAACTTAGTAAAGCTAGCAAAGTAGTCAGGAAAGCAAAGGTTCAAAAAGAGAAGGAAATAGCCAATGCAATAAAATGGGGAGATAAGACATTTTTCTGATATGTTAGTGAGAAGAGGAAGGGCAGAAGACTCAAGGGTGAATGGGAAAAATATGTAGAAGCTGACGAGGATAAAGCAGAATTGCTTAACAAATATTTCTGTTCTGTTCTGTGTTCACAGATGAAGAACTGGGAGCAGGACTTCAGAAAATACCTACAAACAGGAACAGAAGCGAGGGGCATTTTCATTAGACTGTGTTCATGAGAAACTAGCTAAACTTAAAGTAGACAAAGTGATGGGATCAGATGGGATACACTCAAGAATATTGAGGGAACTTGGGAACATTCTAGCAGCTCCACTGACCTTTTCAATGCCTCATTTGATTCGGAAGTAGTGCCAGAAGACTGCAGAGAGGCACATGTGGTCCCTTTACACAAAAGCTTAATAAGGATGTGGTGGAAAACTACTGGTCAATAAGTTTAACTTCGGTGGTGAGTAAATTATTTCTAAGCGCTGCTGAAAGAGAAAATAATGAGGTTTCTGGAGTCCAACAGATTACCGGATCCAAGGCAGCATAGATTCACCAGAGGCAGGTCTTGTCAGACAAATCTGATTGATTTCTTTGACTGGGTGATCAGGGAGTTGGACCGAGGGAGAACCCTAGATGTGGTATATTAGGATTTCAGTAAAGCCTTTGACACCTTTCTTCACAGGTGATTTATAAACAAACTGAGCACCCTAGGGATGGACCATAAAGTTACTGCTTGGTTTAAAAAATTGGTTGAGGGGGAGGTGACAAAGGGTACAGGTAAATGAAGCTCACGCTGAGGAGAAGGAGGTTAGCAGTGGCGAGCCTCAGGGATCTATCGTTGGTCCGATTTGTTTTTAACATCTTTGTTAGTGATATTGTGAAAGGGCTGTCGGGGAAGGTTTGCCTCTTTGAGGATGATACCAAAATCTGCAATAGAGTAGACACCCAGGAAGGTGTACATTACATGAGGAGGGATCTAGCTAAGCTTGAAGAATGGTCTAGAATTTTGCAGCTGAGATTTAATGTTAAAAAATGCAAGGTCATGCATTTGGGCTGCAGCAGTCCAAGGGAGCGATATAGTATAGTGGGTGAAGTACTTCTGTCCACAAAAGAAGAGTGGGCCTAGGCATGATTGTGTCTGATGATCTTAAAGTAGCTCAACAGGTAGAAAAGGTGACGGTGAAAGCTTGAAGGATGCTGGAGGGCATAGGGAGAGGAATGGCCTGTAGAAGAAAAGAGGTGATAGTGCCTTTGTTTAAGTCTTTGTTGCGACCTCATTTGGAGTATTGTGTGCAATTCTAGAGACCACGCTTTCAAAAGGATATAAACAGGTTGGAGTCGGTACAGAGAGTGGCTACTAAAATGGTTAGTGGTCTTCGTTATAAAGCATTTAAGGACAGACTTAGGGATCTTAATGGTGTCAGTGACGTCTGAGAGCAACCACAGATGTCACTGACTTCAGAAAACTCTTGAAAACTCGCCTATTTACGAAACACTTCAATATTGCACCAGTCATGTAACTGTATTGACTATCATGTCAGATAGACCTTGGCAATCCCCAAGCATTCACAGAGCTGAAACTACATGTAAATAGTTAAATTGTAAATTTATTTACATTCATTATTTACATAATTGTAAGCACTGTTAACAGATTTTGTAAATAGTTCTGTTTGCTGTAAACCGCTTTGAGAATCTGAAAGGCGGTATATAAAAAAATGTTAAATAAATAAATGTATATTTTTGAGGAAAGGCAGGATAGATGTGATATGATTAAGATGTTTAAATATCTCCGTGGCATAGATGCACAGGGGGAGAGCCTCTTTCGATTGAAAGCAAATTTTGCTACAAGGGGACATAGGATGAGAGTGGAAGGGGATAGACTAAGGAGTAATATGCGGTAATATTTCTTTACAGAAAGTGTGGTAGATGAGTGGAATAGTCTCCTGGTGGAGGTGGTACAAATTAGGACAGTATCCGAATTCAAGAAAGCATGGGAAAAACACAGAGGATCTCTAAAGGGAAAAAGGGGACTGTTGTAATGGTTGATATGGAATGGCAGACTAGATAGGCCATGTGGTCTTTTTCTGCCATCATGTTTCAGTGTTTCTATAGACAAGCACACACATCACATCATCAGTTGGCAACTCTCTAACAAACCTATTACCCTCAAGCTACACAGATTAATACAGATAATACCCACACCCCTTGCAGCATCTACGCTCTGTAACCCCATACTAAACTCATACATCTCATGCACACTGTGACAAGGCAGAGGGTTTAAAACCTAGAAATAAGGCTTTAAAACAGTTTCTTTCCTCAGAAGCTGGCAGTAAAACAGGTCAGGAAAGGGTTAAAACTCTAGCCCAGAAAGGTTCTCTGTACAAGAGAACACAGAGAGAGCTACTCCCCAGCTCCATGACAACCCAGGGAGCTGATGTAGGAGAGAAAGGGGCGGAGTCAAAGCTGATAGGGCAGCCCCATTCACTTAACCAGGAAGGAACAGTTAGTGAGAGGAGGGAGACGGAGACTGGGACAGAGGCAGAGACGTGGAGGGAAGTTCGAGGTTCAGCTTCAGTTGGAGATTCAGACTCTGATTTGAATCAAAGCAGAAAGCTGAGGACCGGAGGAAGCAGGAAAAGGAGCTGCCATTACCCGGACAGCACAAGGTGCTTGTAGAATGGCCAGCCAGATGGCAGAGAGTCAGAGAGGTCTCTGGAGAGGCGTCTGGAAAAGCTTCCAGGAAGGAACTACCTCAGGACAAGCAAAAAGGAGAAACAGGTTAGAAGTTACTTTAATCCTGGGGAGCAGAGTTTGGAAACTTTGCCCAGAAGAGACAGAAGTACTTCCCTGGAGTCTTCTTTAGAAGCTACAGTCACAAGTGGGAGGTTGGGCAGAAGGAAAGTGCCATTTGTAAAACTGCAAAGAGATTCCCAAGGCAGACAGCGTGTCAGGAGCTCCAGTTCTGAGTACAGCCCAGCTGCTTGTAAGCATTCAGCTAATTGCAGGCTACAGAGCAGAACGTTAGAGTCAGACCCTGCTGAGCAACTTGCTATACAGGAGCTAGTGAAGCAGTACCAAGACAAATATTTACCTCCTAACCAAAGTGTGAATCTTAGACATGCCAGGAGAAAGGTGAGCCCTTTTAATACTGTTTTTAAGGGGGCTGGTAATTCTAAATCCTTGCCTGTACCCAGAAGGTTAAATGCTACTAAGTGGAAGCAGCTTAATGCACTCGTAGAGCAGTGGAAGTCTGTGGACTTACCTAAACCTAAATATAAGGACATATCAGATTCTGAAGTGGAGCCGATGCAAACTGAAGCACCTCTGTTAGAAGACAGTTGTTCTGATATGGAATGCGGTTTCTGCCGGAGAGAGTGAAAAGCTGAAAAAGTATTTCTAGTAATAAGTGCTGAGAAAGCTTAATTGTTTTATTTGAGTTTTATACGGAGAAAGGCAGCGCTCTGCCTGAGTGAAAGCTCAATACTCATTATGCAGCTGTGAAAGTAAATGCAACGCTGTGAAGTTTCCTTTGTTTGGACCTAGTACCTGAAAGCAATACTTGTACTTGGAAAAGCAGTCTATTTAAAAGCTGGGAAAGAAGTTTAAGAAGCTATTTGTGTTTGAAACAATTGCCTGAGAAGTATCAGGACTTTGTTACCATTCATTCTTTATTTGGCACAAAAAGTACCAACATCTTGTTTCTGTGTTTGGGGAAGTAGTTATATGAAAAATTCCTGTGCGACAATAAACTTATTGTTACCCCCTTTAACCTTGGCTGTGGTTTACTTGGCCACCAACTACACAGATACCAGGCTGCAGCATTTACAAGGTATTTATAAATATTGTGGTCCCGCCTGCCAGCCCTTCTAGGCAACTACCTATATACTCTAGAGGAGGAAGGTGGGTGGTGACAACACTCATCACTGCCAGATCAGTCAGAAATATAACAACATTATGGACTTCCTCCACTCCCACAAAACAGACTTTTTATGCATCACTGAGACATGGCTGAATGAGACAGACCTAGTGATCCTTAACTAAATCACACCACCAACCTACTCTGCCTACCACACTCATAACACATAGGAGAAGAGGTGGAGTTCTAATTCTCACAAAAAACGACTTCAAATTCAAACCTATAGCCTCACTCAGTATAAAAAACACAAACATAATCACCATTGTCAACAAATTTATCAGCATATGCCTCACCTACAGAGCTCCCAATGCCAACTCTAATGAGCTCTCCACTGTGCTAGAGACAGCATACACCCATAATACACCACACAACCCCTCATTGCCCTGGGTGATTTCAACCTTAGCTCAAGGCTTAACAATGAGGCAAAAAAATTCATGAAAGCAATGGAGGCACTCCATTACAACTAAATTATCAATGCACCAGCTCATAAATTATGTACAGCACCTGACCTTATCTTTAAACCAAAGAGGATGAGTGAACAGAACCACATAACTGTGTCAATCATGCCAATATCCTGGTCAGACCATCACCTCATATCCTTCAAGATACATATTGAAAAGACCCCAGCAGCACACTGAGAGATGATTCAAGAGCTTCCATAAGGAAACCTTCTTGAAAAAATATCCCCTAACCTAAACCACAAAATACTTGACCTGGATACCACCATGGAAAACTGGAATCACACCATCCTTGCAGCTACCTCTGCTCCAAACAAGAGGCACATGTCTAAACGGAAAATAAAAAGGGCACCTTAGTACTCCTCCACATCAAGCAAGTTAAAAGAATTCTACGGAAATTGGAGAGACAATGGAGACAGACGAAATCTACTATCATCCTTCAACAGTGCAGACAAAAACAACATGAATACAATTACCTCATAAACACAGCTAAGCAACAATTCCACACCAATCTCATTATGAAATCAGCTAATCATGTGAACTATTTGAAATAGCTCAGTCACTCACCAAGAATCCAGCACAACAAGAAGCCCCAGAAATAAACTCACAAGTATAGCAAATCATCTAATGTCCAAAAACTCCCAACAAGAACAACAAGAGAGCGTGACCTTCATACACAGCACAGGTAACACAAAAGGCGTAGGTCAGAACACTGGTGCAAATGAATATTTTATTCAGAAACCCCAACGTGTTTCAACAGGAACGCCTTCTTCAGGGGGAACGCATCATATACTATTGGCTTTGTTGGCTTTCCCTCATGCATTTTAACCTGCCTCCAATACAAGCTCTTTAGTTGCTCCCTTTACAGTTACCTCTCTGGCTCTGGGTAGTTCATATAATGTATTTTATTTTTCTCACATTCTAGCATATAGTATCAGCTCGTTGGAGTCTTTGTTAAGACTTATACATGCTTGGTGCCACTGTGAGTAATGAAATGGCGGCGGGGCCACTTACCCGCCAGCCATGGGTAACTGGGGGAGTGGGCGGTGTGGGTCCCAACGGCCTCAAGGCTTTCGAGAGGGGGGTGGGGAGCCGAGAAGACGTCGGCATTTTTTGAAATAATTGGCTCCCGTGGATGAGTGACGTGCGCAGGAGCCAATGGAAGAGGAGAGGAGCGAGTGAGGGGAGCGAGGGGGCCAGCGGGAAGGCAGTCAGCGGGAAGGCAGTCAGCGGCAGGGCGGAGAGCTGAAGAGGAGCGTGACCGGCGATCATGGGGACCCAGCGCGGAACGGGAGGCCGAAGTGCAGAACGGGAGGCCAAAGAGCAAACAGGTGCAGGCGAAGTCGGAAGGTAGGAGAGAAGGCATGCTTGAATGCGGATCGTCGGAGAGTGCTGCGGGCAGAAGGAAACCGTGGGCAAGCAGAGCAGGTAGAGGTGGGTTCCCAGAGACGAGGCACGTGGCGCGTGAGCCTGGATCGGGACGGTGCCGGGCTGGACAAAGTGGGGGCTTCATCAGACAAGTAATCCAAAAAAAAGAAAATAAAGGAAAAATAAAATTTAAAAAAAAATCCCACTCGATTGCGTGTGGGGGTTCTTATTTAGCTCAGCTATGCCTCGCAGGGGCCGGCTGACTTGGGAGAGGGGGACAGGAGGGTTGGGGCGAGCGAGAGGTAGGCAGGCCAGGGCAGGGAGGTTTGGGCAAGGGGAGTCTCAAAGTGCAGTGGAGACAGAAACCATGGGGAGGAATAGGGGTGGGGGTGAAGCTAGGGGAAGGTCTTCGAGACAGCAGGGGAGGGGAGAGGAGGCAGGAGGTCTGCCAAACCTAGACTACCCAGGAGTGGGTGTGGGGGGGGGGCTGTGCTGTTGCCTGTAAGGGGTAGGGTTAGGATTCGGGGAGTTACTGTGCCCAGGGGGGGGGGATTTCGTTCGGGGGGGATCTGTCAGGCAGCAGGGGAGAATGGGGCTAATGTGAGCATGGAGCAGAATGCGTTCTCACTAGGCCATGCAGAAAATGGGGATGGAGCGGGGTTGGCGGGCAGAGAAGGTGGGTATGGTCCCAGGGCAGGGTTCTCTGTGGAGGGGGGAGATCACAGGTGCAAGAAGAGAGAGAGACCATACTAGCTACCAAGGGCAGGGTAGTACCGGCCAATACGGGTGGCCAGTGATGCCGGGGGGGGGGGGTGGACAAGGATCCTCAAGAGCAGAGTGGTTGGGGCGTGGCAGTTTCCTTGGCCTCCAGTTGGCTCCCCCCCTGTGTTTTCTTTTTTGCCTTCACAGGTACCAGCGGTGTGGCAGCCAACCGGTGGTCGAGGAGTGAGTGGTCAAATACCTGGAGAGGACATGGAGACGGGAGCGGCGGGGAGGAGCGATCCGACGGAGGTGGCATGGATGGATCTGGATGGAGTGCCTCCGAGTCAGGGGGAAAGGCTAGAGCCTGGACATTGTCCAAGGGGAGCTGAGTCCAGGACGGACGAGCCAGGTGAGTTACCAGCAGGACAGGAGGCGGGAGCACAAAAAGGGAAGGGTTCACGTGATGGGGCAGGGGGAAAAGCGTGTAAGAGGAAGAGGCATACTTGCAGGCGACGGCGCAGTTCCAAGTCCTCCTCCTCTTCGTCACAGGATTCCTCGGCAACCTCTTCCGGGGGGGAGGGGGAAGGGTGAGCAGGGGGTGAGAGCGTCACAGTGGGGGCTGGGTCGGGCGGGGGGATACCCACGCTAGCATCGTTTTCCGAATTATGGGAAGGAGTACCAAGGAAGTTGCGCAAGAGGATTCAGAAGAGATGTTATATCAACATTTTCTGCCTTTTGGATGGCAGGAAGAGGTCGGGAGAAAGTAGAAAGAAGAGGAAGGAGGATGAGAAGGCTGGGAGAGTCAAGAAGGTATCCCGTAATGTCATAAACTGGAGGAGATCTTTTTTGCGTCTAGCTAACGTATGGGGACATCAATTTACAGAACAGTATGGGATGTTGTTGGCCTATGCGGATTCCATCTTGGAGGCGGCCCAGACACACGAGGGTTGGGCATGGCTCAATTACGATGAGAAGTTCCGTGATAAGATGGAGGGGAATAAGTTATTGTCATGGGAGACAGGATATTAATTTATGGTTGACGCAAATGTCGTCAAGGTCGGGTACAGGGGGAGCGAGTGGTGCTAAGTCAGGCAGAATGGTCACACAGGGGATGGGGTGGTCCTTTCGAGCAGGAGGGTCTCCCGCCTTGCAGCGCATGGTCAGTGGCGGAACGGGAGACGTTTGTTGGAGATTCAACAAGTCGTCGTGTCCATTCCCAGATTGTAAGTTTTGTCATGCATGTTCCATCTGTAACGGAGGGCATGTGGCGATCAGGTGTGTTAAAAAGGGGCAGCCCCTACCCCCCCCCTCGGTTCCCAAACAGCAATGATTTGCTGGGACTGGCCTCAACGCCAATATGGCTGGAGGCTTTAAGACTGTGGCTTGGACGGTATCCACGGTGAAGGGATCAGGTGGTGCTGGAAAAGGGGTTTCTCGAGGGTTTTGTTATACCAGTGGAGGGACAGGTATTATCGACAACGGCTCGGAATTCCACCTCGGTGAGGCATTTTTCAAACATAGTGAGAGAAAAGTGGAGTGTTGAGTTGGGCAGGAATGTGGGTCCCTTTGCAGAACAGCCGTTCGCGAACTTTGTAGTTTCCCCGTTGGGAATTATACAGAAAAAAGAACCTGGGAAATTTTGGCTGATCCACAACCTCTCCTGCCCAGCGGGGTCTTCGGTGAATGATCACATACCGAGGGAGTGGTGCACGGTTCGTTATGCTTCCTTTGATGCGGCGGTGGAATTAGTGAGAAGATGTGATCCCGGTTGTTTGATGGCAAAGGTGGATATCGAATCAGCGTTTCGCTTGCTGCCGGTGCATCCATCGGCCTTTCATTTGTTGGGGTTTTGTTTTGAAGAATATAGTTATTTTGATAAATGTATGCTGACGGGTTGCTCAGTTTCATGCTCCTATTTCGAAAAGTTTAGTACCTTCATGCACTGGGCTGTGGTACAGCAGATGGAATGCGCGAATGTGGTGCATTACCTCGATGACTTCCTTTTCGCGGGGGAGGCTCAATCTACCAGGTACCAGGAGCTATTGCAGGGATTTGTGGAATTATCCCAGGTCTGGGGGGTTCCTTTGGCCGTCGAAAAAACCAAGAGACCAGCGACGAGCATCACTTTTTTGGGGGTGGAGCTGGATGCGGTGGAAATGGTGGCCCGTTTGCTGGTGGAGAAGGTATGGCGGCTTCGAGTGCTAGTAGCCAAGATATTGGGTTCGAGTAGGATAACGTTGAGGGAGATGCAGGCCTTGATAAGCTCGTTGAATTTTGTGTGTAGGGTTATTCCAATGGGTCGAGTTTTTCTACGGTGGTTGTCAGTGGCTATGGCAGGAGTACGGAAACCTCATCATCATATCCAGCTGTCAATGGCGTTACCGGCGGATTTAGGGGTCTGGGATGTGTTTTTGAAAGAATTTAACGGAGCGACGGTGCTCATGGCAGAGGAGATTTCCAGTTTCGACTTACAACTATTTACAGATGCAGTGGGGGGTTTGGGATTGGGTATCTACTTCGGGGGAGCCTGGTGTGCGGCGGGCTGGCCGCTGGTATGGCGGGAGATGGGCTTAACCAACAATATAGCATTCTTAGAGTTGTTTCCGATTTTAGTGGTTTTGAAATTGTGGCCGGAGAGGCTGCGCAATCGCAAGGTAGTTTGGTGGTATGACAATGCGGCAGTGGTTAGTGTAGTTAACTGGTATGCGCCGCGATATCTGCAAGTTGCGGCGCTAATGAGGGAGGTGGTGTTAGCCTGTCTGCGTTTGAATGTATCTGTGAAAACTCGACAACTTCCAGGTTGTACTAATCAAATTGCGGATGCTCTTTCTCGTCTTAAGTGGGAGCTCTTTCGGACGCTGGCACCATAGGCGGACGTCGGGGGAGCGACCGTTCCAGAACACTTATGGTGAATTGACCTCAAGAAATGCTGAATCTACTGTGGAGTTCGGTGTCACCGGCAACGTGGACGGCATATCAACGGGGCTATGGCAGAGTGCTGGACCTCTTGGGGGCGCAAGGATGGTTGCTGGGACAGGTGACTGATCAGCTCTTGGGACAATATGTGGTCGCTACTAAGGCGTTGGGGGCATCCAGAGCAATGGTGAGAATGCATCTAGCAGGGTTTGCCTTCTTCGCCAGAGCATGGGGTTGGAGCTGCCCGGTTGGGGGGTTCCCGACTTTCTTGATTTTACAGAGCAGGGAGCAGTCTTGCCCTACGCCTGGGGATGGCAGGCAACCCATTACTCATGACTTGCCATTAAGGTTCTGTGCAGCCTTACCCAGGGTAGTGGCATCTCCCTACGAAGCCGCGTTGTTTCAGGCAATTTTTTGCATAGCATTTTTCGGGCCTTTCGACTGGGCAAGTTGGTAGCGGAGTCCGGCCAGGCAGGGGTTGGCGGAGGGCTGCTGCGGCAACATGTGAGGGTGTCCGAAGGGGAGCTCAGGATTTGGCTGGCAAGATCCAAGACGGATCAGCGGGGAAAAGGAACGTGGGTGGTTTTAAGGGCTATCGACGGGGCTTCGACCTGTCCGGTGGAAGCCCTTAGAGCTTACTTGAGAGTGCGGCCGATGGTGGGGGGGGGGGGAGGTGTTTTTTGCATGTGAACTCCTGCGCGCTGATGCATTTTCAGCTGTCGGCGATGTTGCGGAAGGTGCTGCGCGCGATAGGTGTGGATCCTCGATGGTTTGCCCCTCATTCCTTTTGCATAGGTGCAGCGATCAGCGCAGCGGCAGCGGGGTTGCAGGAGCATGAGATACAACATATAGGTAGATGATGGTCGCGGGACTTTCAAGGATATGTGCGGTTGTAAAGGGGGGACGCCTTGCAGCTGCTGTTAATTTTCTTTCAGATGGGAGACAAAGTCCGGGTGTTTGCTGGTTAATCGGCCACTCATATGTTCATTGGGCCGGTCAGCGAGCAGAGCGCCAGCCTGTTGGGACTAATATTGGACTGAATGCTGAAGAGGTGACCGTCCTATGGCTGGGCGAACGCGGTCTTTGTTGGACGCAGCCGTTGCCTTTGCTTCGGCACCACAGGTGCTGTAAGGGATCGCCTGCAATGATATTGCTACATTTGGGAGGCAATGACCTGGGCGCATGGACATGTAAACAGTTGATTAGAGCGGCAAAACGGGATTTGAAGGAAGTATTACGAATGTTTCAAAATGTAATTTTACTGTGGTCGGACATTATTCCAAGGCCTGCATGCGGGGAACAGAGGCGGTGGTCACAGGGATTGACAAAAATCAATCGCCAGATTGGCCGCTGGGTATGTGAGCATGGGGGTTACCAAATACTACATCCCTGGGTGGAGGTAGAGTGTGTGGAACTGTTTAGGCAGGATGGGGTACACTTATCCCCAATAGGTGTGGACTTGCTCTTAAACGACTGACAAGAGGCCTTGGAATATGTGCTTCGGAGGGAGGCTCACTGGTCGCAGCTTCGAGTTGGGGGGGGGGGGTGGCTCAGTGCCGAAAGTAATCTGAGCCGGTGGCGGGATCCCGGAGGTTTCCGGGGTCTGGAGCCTTAGGCAATACCTAGGGTGGGGGTGGGGTACCCCTGACCCGGATAACCCCTGGGGGCTTTTGCTAGTAATATGGTGAAGCCGGAAGAAGGGGTGGGTATTGAAGATAGTCGTGGGCCTGTCCGCAGCAGAAGCGGAACAGGGCGGCACTTTGCTAATCATATGGCTGGTGACGCATGGTTCCGCGGACTCAAGGATTATGATGATGTGTGTTAAATGCTGTTGGTTAAAGTTGAAATGTTATCTTTATCTTTATCTTTATTGAACATTTTATATACCGCCCATTGTCGAAACATGAGGGTGGTTTACAATAAAATATAAATGCTGGCGTTAAAAGAAAGGAACTCCATTGAAATAAAGAGAAAGAAGGGCCAAAGGGGCCACCAGACAAAACAGTAAATTCAAACAATAACCAATCAAATCCAATGTCACAGAGACAGATGAGAACTAACAAAGTCAAACAATACTCAAACTAGGTGGTGGACAGACATACAGACAAACAAAGGACTATACAGGACACCCAGGGGGGAGGTCAAACGCCTGTTGGAATAGGTGAGTTTTTAATAGTGTCTTGAAGTTCTGGTAGGAGGGTTCTAGCCGGAGGGAGGGAGGAAGTGAGTTCCATAGGGAGGGTCCTAGAAAAAAAGAAAGCAGCGTGACGTGTTTGTTCCAGATGAGCTTGTGAAGGGGAAGGAAGGGATAAACGATTGGCATGCAAGGTGCGAAGCTGTCGGTAGGGAGTATGGAGAGAGATCAAGTCAGCTAAATATAGGGGATTGGAGGAGTAAATGACTCTATGAGTTAGTATGAGGAACTTATATCGGAATCGGAAACACAGAGGAAGCCAGTGAAGGCGATACAGAAGAGGGGTGATATGATCAGATCTACGGGCAAAGGTAACCAGTCGGGCAGCTGTGTTTTGCAAAAGCTGCAAACGTTGAAGCTGGTAGGCTGGAAGATTTGCGTAAACCACGTTACAATAATCTAGTCTTGATATGGCCAGCGCATGTACGAGGGTGATAAATGAATCAGAGGGCAAAACAGAACGGATAGAGCGGAGCTGTCGCAATATAAAGAAGGAGCGGCGGGAGAGATTGGAAATGTGTTCATGAAAAGACATGGAGGAGTCCAGGGTAACTCCCAAGTACCGGAAAGAGGAGGTAAGTGGAATGTGAACAGAATTAATTTGAGGTGCAATGTCTGGACAAGATGTACCTAGCGAAACCCACATGGCTGTGGATTTGGAAGGGTTAAGGTGGAGAAAATTGGAGGAAAGCCAGTCAGCAATATGGGTGAGACAGATATTAAGTGGGGAGATGTCAATATTGAGCGGAGAGGTGTGGATAATATTATTGGCGTAGATATACATGGAGACTGGGAATTGTTGGGCTAAAAGGGGGAGAGGGGCGAGAAAGATGTTAAAAAGCAGGGGAGATAAGACTGAACCCTGGGGGACCCCACAGGGCAGGGGAGTGGATGGAGAAGACTGCTGATTGGAACGGACGACAAAAGAACGAGTAGTAAGAAAGGAGCGGAACCAGCTTAATACGGAGCCTCTTAAACCAATGTCAAACAGGCGTGAGAGAAGGGTGTGATGGTCAATTAAATCAAAGGCTGCCGATAAATCTAATGAAACCAGGAGTGAGATATTTCCACGATCGTGTGCGACATGAAGTTCGTTGAGGAGAGCCAGGAGAACAGTCTCCGTACTGTGTCCCGCACGGAAACCTGCCTGACGAGGATGGAGGGAATTAGTGGCCTCAGCATGAGATGATAGTTGTAGGAAGAGAAAACGTTCCAGCACCTTTGCTAAGAATGGTAGATTGGACACCGGACGCCAATGGGAAAGCACTGAGGGATCGAGAGAGGGCTGTTTCAGGAGGGGATGAACTATGGCCGACTTCCATAGGGAGGGAAAACGGCCAGAGGATAGACTAGAATTAAATATGGCCGTGATGAGCGGTATCAGCTGCAGAGACGGTTCTATCAGCCAAGCTGAGGGGAGAGGATCCAATGCACAGGTGGTCTTTCGAGCCTTGGAGAGAGCCAAGAGTACTTCTGCAGTGGTAAGGGAGTGGAAAGTGGACCATGTATGTGATAAAGCTTTGTTTGGAACAACTAAGTCAATGGTAGACTCATCAGGGAGAGAAAGACTACCAGGAGTCTGGGGAAGGGAATGAGGTGGGGATAGGGGCGCGGGGGGGGGGGGGGGGGGGGAGTACTGAAGGAGGAACGGAGATTCTGTACCTTTTCTGAGAAAAAAGTAGCCAATGAAGAGGGAGCAGGAATAGCAACCTGGGGAGCAGAGGGTGACGTAGTAGAAGAGAGTTGCCGCAGGATTAAATGGAGTTGTCTGGATGAGTGAGTAGCACTAGAAATTTGAGCAGTATAGAAGGAGCGCTTGGCAGCCTGGACTGCAGCGCGATAGTCCGAAAACAGGGATTTAAAGCGTGCTAAGGTTTCGGGCAAAGGATGCTTTTGCCAACGACGTTCAGCTTGGCGAAGCTGTGAACGTTGTAACCGCAGGCCTGGGTGGAACCAGGGGGAATGAGATGAAGAGGGTGACCTACTAGAAGGGCGCAGGGGCGCTAGGGTATCCAGGGAGCGGGACAGAACGGAATTCCAAAGCTGTACTTGAGAATCAACAGGCAGTAGTGAGAAATCATCTGGGAACAAGGAGCAGGCAGGAGGAAAAGCGGCTAAAGTGGAAGGGGTGATACGGCGTCGCAGCTGCGTTAGAGGCGGAGCAGCTAGGGACCTATCAATATCAGAAACTACCAGAGAAAGGGTGAGGGAGACACAGAAATGGTCTGACCATGGTACGCTGGAAACAACAGGTGAAGATAACATAGAACAAGAGTCAGAGGAAGTGAGAATTAGATCCAGGGTATGACCTAAACAATGGGTGGGCCCAGAGACATGTTGACATAGCGACAAGTCCTGCAAAAGATTCAAAAAGATGCGATCCTTGGGCCGAGAAGGTGCATCCACGTGGATATTGAAGTCACCTAAGACCATAGTATTTGGATAATGAAGGAAGGTCTCTGAAAGAGTTAATAAGAATGCATCCCAATAATCGGTGGAAAGGGAGGGGGGTAGGTAAAGTAAAAGGAAATAAAAAGGAGGGGAGGAACGAAAACGCAGGAAAAGAGACTCAGAGAGATGAACAGTAGGAGTAGTTGCTTCCTCAATGGGAAGTGCGGACCGGTAGAGGAGGGCCACACTCCCACCACGCCTACCCAGCCGGGGTGTTGAGAAAGCCGAGTAGCCAGAAGGAAGAGCACTGGCTTAAAAGTGGGCTGTCACCCTCCCTAAGCCAGGTCTCGGTGAAGAAACAGAGGTCAAAAGAGTGTTTTTGTACAAGATCCTGGACCAACAGGGATTTAGAGTGAAGGGACCGGCAGTTGAGTAAGGCTAGGCTAAGGGTTAAACCAGTAGTGACCGCAAGAGCAACAGCGGGGACTGCACGGCGTGAAAGAAGCCGGGGAGTACGTTTGCATAGTATCAGATTGGACAGGCAGCGGCCAGTCATGGGTGTAGTAGACCTGGGGCCAGGGTTGGGGCGCCGGCCCCAAAACACAGGAATACAGGACATGAGGCCTAGAAGAAAAGCACAGATACAAAAAAGGTGAGAGGACTGAAGCCCGAAACCAAGCCCAAGCTTACCTGGTAAAAGTGAAGGAACAAGCCGAGAAAGCCAGGAGCCAGGAAATGGAGCCAGACGCGCAGATAAACCTGTAACAAAGAAGGAAGCTATGCGGAAAAGAAAAGCTAGAAGGAACGCCCAGGACTCGCCCCAAGGAGCTCGCCCAAGGAGCAGGACCTGCTCCTTGGTTGCGCTCCTTCGGCGCGCGCCCGTGGCGCGGGCCGCCATCGGGTGGTTCTTTAAATAAGCACTGGCTACCTGGAGGAGTCGCGATCACGCAACCGCGGTTGCGTCACTTCCGGGAGGCGGGACAATTCCACAGGCTCTGGAAACGGCACAATAGGAGAGATACAGCAGGACCCTAAAAACAAAAACAAAAAACAGCAACGTGGTACAAAGTACTAAAGGCAATAGGGGGTACAGGGAGCAACACAGCTAGCAAGGCCGCCGTCGGGTGGTTCTTTAAATAAGCACTGGCTACCTGGAGGGGTCGCGATTGCGTCACTTCCGGGAGGCGGGACAATTCCACAGGCTCTGGAAACGGCACAATAGGAGAGATACAGCAGGACCCTAAAAACAAAAACAAAAAACAGCAACGTGGTACAAAGTACTAAAGGCAATAGGGGGTACAGGGAGCAACGCAGCTAGCAAGGCCGCCGTCTGGTGGTTCTTTAAATAAGCACTGGCTACCTGGAGGGGTCGCGATCGCGCAACGCGGTCACGTCACTTCCGGGAGGCGGGACAATTCCACAGGCTCTGGAAACGGCACAATAGGAGAGATACAGCAGGACCCTGGAGGGGTCGCGATCGCGCAACCGCGGTCGCGTCACTTCCGGGAGGCGGGACAATTCCACAGGCTCTGGAAATGGCACAATAGGAGAGATACAGCAGGACCCTGGAGGGGTCGCGATCGCGCAACCGCGGTCGCGTCACTTCCGGGAGGCGGGACAATTCCACAGGCTCTGGAAACGGCACAATAGGAGAGATACAGCAGGACCCTGGAGGGGTCGCGATCGCGCAACCGCGGTCGCGTCACTTCCGGGAGGCGGGACAATTCCACAGGCTCTGGAAACGGCACAATAGGAGAGATACAGCAGGACCCTAAAATCAAAAACAAAAAACAGCAATGTGGTACAAAGTACTAAAGGCAATAGGGGGTAAAGGGAGCAAAGCTGCGACCAGTTGAATTCCCATTCTTGTCGTAGTGTGGTTATTGGAAGGGGAGGGGAGTTGGTGGGGGAGGCTGGAGGGGAAAGGGAGCACTGCATCCTCTGTACTCGGTTACTTCTCTCGTCTCTCATTGAGCAATATATTCCATTGTATAATTTATGTATTGGTCTATATGTTTATTGATTGATTTATTTATACATTACTTTAATATGATTTGTATTTTTGCTCATCTTTTATCATTAGTTTTTAACATTCTTAATGTTTTATTATGTTTTTTTAGTATGTGTCGTGATATCTGTGATATTATGTGTTTTTTTATTTTTAATATTTCTTAATGTAGATGCATTCCCCCTGAAGAAGGCGTTCCCGCCGAAACGCATTGGGGTTTCTGAATCCCTCTGGCCATATCAGCCAGCAACAGAGATCCAACATTCTCCACAACATGGGGTGTGTTCCATAAACCAAGCTGTCAACAAATTGAACACATTATCTCCTCCCTCAACACCACACCTCTCCTTCAGACCCCTGCCCTGTATTATTTTTATTTATTTATTTATATTCTCTTATATACCGCGCTATTCTACATCAGTGCGGTTTACATTGAACAAACTGAAATTACATTGAACAGAGCATTATAACTTGGAGATAACTATTTTACAGGGAGCATGGGCAATGGAGGGTTAAGTGGCTTGCCCAAGACCACAAGGAGCACCTGTGGGACTAGAAACCCCAGTCCTTCCGGCCCAAGGTTGCTGTCCTCTAGTGGGATTTGAACCCCCAACCTTCTGGCCTGAAGTACCTTGCCCCAATCACTAGGCCACTCCTCCACTGTAGCCTGGATAAAAGTGGCAAAGGAACAACTCATATACATCATACATAACAACTGCTCTCACCCAAGGATACATGCCAAATTCACTTAAGTACACTACTATACGACCAATCATCAAGAATTCATCACTCAACAGAAATGATCAAGCATCATACCACCCAATCTCCAGCCTACCATTCATGGCAAAAATCATTGAAAAAGTAGTACAAAGACAGTTACAGGGCCACATAGACCAGCATGCCTCCCTGGACCCCCATCAACACAGATTCAAACCAAACCATAGTGCTGAAACTCTAATAACATCACTCCTTGAGTCCATCATCAAGGGAACTGACAGCATCAAATCAGGCTTCATTCTCATATTCATGGATATATCAGCTACTTTTGATATAGTATCTCACTTTATCATGTTGCAATGCCTCCAGGAAATTAGCCTAAATAGCACTACACTGAAATGGTTTCAATCACATTTCAGCAACAGATAACAAGTAAAATGTGGCACGCATAAATCTACTCCCTTCAGCCTAAAACAGGGCATCCCTCAAGATTCATCCATCTCTTCAATGTTATTCAACATTAATATTCAACCAATCTGCAGCATAAACATCATAATATATAATACCGGCTATGTGCTGACGACATTATGGTTTTCATCGATTGACATCCACAACCCTGACCTCCAACCTATAACCAAATGCATGAAAGAAATAATCATCTAGCTAGGAAACAATAACCTCACAGTAAATTTCAATAAAGTAGAGGCACTATTCATCACGAGAGACCCCTCATTTAAGCTCCCCAGAAGAAATTGGCCTTTTACACTGAACCAAGAAAGAAGTCAAATATCTTGGTGTTATCCTGGATCAAAGTCTCAGACTTCAGCCCCGCATCAAGAAAACCACCACAAATGCCTAGTACAAGATGAAACTCCTCAAGAACATAAAGTCATTACTTAGGATCACTTTTGCATTGTATTTCAAACAGTTGTCACACCAGTCTTAAACTGCTGCAATTCAATACACCAAGGTCTCTCAAAGTGCTCCATGCACCCCCTCTAATTGGCACAAAATACAGCCACCCATTTGATCACTGGAAATTCCAAACAAGATCACATAACCCCCATACTTTACCAATTACACTGGCTTCCAATACACTCCCGGTCCAAATTCAAGACAGTTTATTTATTTATTTAGCTGCATTTATATCCCGCTTTTCACCGGGTCAAAGCGGTTGGGGGATACATTTAACACGAGGGGATATGAGACACATACACTAATACTTACAGGGAACATGGGCAATGGAGGGTTAAGTGGCTTTGCCCAAGACCACAAGGAGCACCTGTGGGACTAGAAACCCCAGTCCTTCTGGCCCAAGGTTGCTGTCCTCTAGTGGGATTTGAACCACCAACCTTCCGGCCTGTAGTATCTTGCCCCAACCACTAGGCCACTCCTCCCTTAGTTCTAATAATTGTCAAAATCCTACAACATTCCTATGCAGATATCCTACAAGAACTAATTTCTTGAGACACCAGCACCCGTCCCAGCAAATTTAACAATAAAACTATGATTGCCACCCATCTGAATTCAAGAAATCCAACCAGACGACATTAACAAGGGCACTTTTCCTCTCTGCCCCAGCGTTATGGAACTCTCTGCTAGAACAACAACCATCAAGGACTTCCGTAAAAAGCTAAAGATGCACCTTTACACTGAACACTTCAGACACCTTACTAAAGTAAATATTTCACCCACTAACCCTGTGACTGCAGCTCACATCACACCTGGTTATCTTCAATTTGATGTTTCATAGCCTAATGCCTGCCCTTCTTTACTGTATATAAGTTCCTCTGTATATAAGTTCCACATTGTTTCATCATTTGTTAATCATTTTGCTTCTGTTTAATGCAACAGTTAATTCATTGCTACACTTCACTTGTTATACTATGTAAGTTTCATGTTTAATGTAAACAGCTTTAATTGAAGGATACGGTGGTATAAAAAACAGTTAAATAAATAAATTAAATAAATAATATTATTAGCAAGTTTTGTTTTTGATCAGTATATTTCAATGATTCTATGGTTGTATTTCAAGTGGAATAAGGAGTTTTACTTTGGCCAAAGAATTTGGATTTTCCCTGATGTGGCATATTCTACAAAAAATGCCATAAGCTTTTCTTAGCTATGTAGTATGAGACACTGGCTTTAGGCACATCTTTTCTATTGCATTATCAGGTAAATGTACTGCTAGATATCTTTTTCTTTTACCCGATTATCTTCTGTTTTTTTGATGTAAAGAAACTAGCTGTCTTGGGTTTACCTTCCTGATCGCCGGTTGAGGTGGAACACGAGTGATAGTGATAATCTGGAACAATTTGTACTTAACCAATTTTTTTTCTTTTCTTCGATTTTCCTATTCCTTACTCCTATATCACTCCACTGATTTTCCTCTCCTCTTCCCTCCCCCCCCCCCGATCTGATGAAAAATGTGGAATAAGGTGATTTGTATTACTTTCCAGGTTTCCTTTTTTGCTATTCCATATTAATGTTTCTTGAATAAGGGTGTTAATTTGTAATTTGTTACAACTCAGTAAATAATAAATTTTAAAAAATCATTATCGTAGCTTTCTTTCTCTTCTCTATTTGTTTTTTTCGGAGTATCCATTTGGCTAAAAAGAGGCATATCAAGTCTTCAAATAAACTAAAACTAAACTAAACATTACAGCTGCCAAGGTGGGGCTTTGATTATTGCCCAGCTTGTTCATGTACTAGTGCAAGAGATCACTGAAGACATCATTCCTCAAGATGGTCACCACAGGGTAGGAGCGAGTGGGGATTGTACCTATTCCTGGTCTCCTGGCCTTTAGTTAGATGAGTTGAGGATTGTCCCTAGATCCCCAAATTTATTAAAAAAGTGGAGGGGATAGGACCTCAAAGGGAGTGGTGTCTCTTGTGTGCTGTCAGGGCCAGGCAAGAGGGGTTTTTTGGGAGGTGGGAGGGACATCAGGACATGAGGTCCTCAGGGTATATGATTTAGTCCAACTGGACCTTTCATTTTAAGCCACCACTATACAAAAACGCAAGAGAGTTAGCAGGTCTGGGTGACTTTTGTGTGAAATATGATTTCTCTACCATTTATGCACCTTTGTTATTTAGTCTGGTCTCTCTGAGTGGGGATCCCTCTCTCCTCTTTATAGTGCTTTTCCCAGGGTACTTGAATCTATATGTGTGACAGTCAGAAGTCTCTGAAGCTGTGCTAGATGTCACACTTGGATCTTGTGCCACTGGTAGATGATGGCTGTTTGGGTTCCTTTTTTTCCTTGAGAGCAGGTGGCTTCTGTAGATACAGGGCCCCAGAACTGCTCTGCAGGACTTCTGGCTCTGATGTACTGGAAAGTTTGGTTGCTTTACAATTCTTGGACCCTCTGTCACAGGCTGAACTATTCTTCTGAGGCAGTGGGGAGCTCGCAGGAATTGTACAGATACCAATCCTCAGCTCTTTCCTCCGAGGCTATAGATGGTGTGAGTCACTAAGTGAAAAAGATTCCCTTTTTTTCTTCTGGCGTAGTGGCTTTGTACCCAAAACACTTGCCCCATACGGGCAATAGCTGCATACCAAAGACAGAGATCTGTCTTTGGGAGTGGTTTATATCCAAAATAGGATTTTCCCTCACAGCAAAAACCTCTCCAATTCTAGAAACCATCAGGCCTGTATCATTCCTTGCAATATTTAGTAGGGATACTGGACTGTGCCGATGCTTAAATAGCAACATCCAAGCAGTCTCTACAAGAGGATAATAAAGAAAGATGACTTCAGAATAAAACTGTAGAGGAAATAGTATACTTAAGATGTCCAAACCTCCTTCTATACCTTGCCTTTTAGCCCAGTCAGGACCTGTTATAATACTTCTGACTATTTTTTAAAACAGCCAGTCTAGTATGTTGGAGCTGTTTCTTTTCATTCATGATTGTCAGAAACTTCTAATAAATTATAACATTCAAGGCAACATGGTTTCACCAGAAGAAGTTCTTGTCAGATGAATTTAATTAAATTTTTTGACTGGGTGACCAAAGAATTGGATCAAGAGAGAGAACTGGATGTGATGTACTTGAATTCCAGCAAAACTTTTGACATGTTTCCACCTGAAAAACCTATAAATAAATTGAGTGCCTTTGGTATGGCCCCTAATTATTTGAGTGGGAAGCAACAAAGAGCAGTAGTAAATGGAGGTCACTGAGAAAAGGGGTATCATCAGCTGCGTGCCACAGTGATTGATCCTTGGTCTAGGTCTCCAACATTTTTGTAAGTGATATCATAAAAGGGTTATTGAGAGAGAGTTGCCTTTTGTGGATGATACCAAAATCTGCAACAGGTATACACCTGGACAGTGTGTGATAACATGAGAAGGGATCAAGTGAAGCTCAAGGAATTGCCTAGAGCTTTTCAGCCAAGATTTAATGCAAAAAATGAAAGACAACGTGTTTGCACTGCAAAAACCCAAGGGAGAAGTGTAGTATAGTAGATGAAGATCTGCATACTAAAGAAAAGTGGGACCTGAGAATAACCATATCAGATGATCCTAAGGTAGCCATACTGGTATATAAGGCAATGGCAAAAGCCAGAAGCATGCTTGGGTACATAGGAAGTAGATGGTCATCAGAAAAAAGATGCCTCTGTAGGGGTCTCTGGTGGGACCTTATTTGGATTGGTGTGTGCAGATCTGAGATCACACCTTCAAAAGGATATAAATCTAATGGCGTTATTTCAGAGAGTGGTTACAAAAATGATCAATGTTTTTTATAAAAAAGACAGGGGGACAGATTGAAAGAGCTAATATAGATATACTGCACTAGAAAGGCTGGACAGGGAAGATATTATAGAGATATTAAATGAACAGGAGACAGATCTCTTTCAGTGGAATGGAACCTCAAGGTGAAAGGGGAGTGGATGCATGCAACAGCCTCCCAGTAGAGCTGGTAGAGATAAGGACAACATCTGAATGCAAGGAAGCATGAGATAAGTAACAAAGATCTCTGAGGAAGGAAGAGGAGGGATTGTAGAGACTGAGACGTCGCTTTGGATGGACAAACTAAAGAGGCCATAGGGATATGCTTTCATTTTGAAATGAAAGCAGCAATAGTATACCCTATTGCACAGTAGAGTGCAATATTAAAAAAAAAAAAAACCGATACAAAGATGAAAAAAAAAGATGAAATTAAATTTTTTGGCCTGTACATGCCTAGTCTGCAATAATTTTCTATGTTTCTAAGTTACACTGTCCTTTATATTATTTTTTTTTTGTACCTCAATTGTAGCAATAACAGTCCTTAATAAGGGGACACAGACTATGGCCCCCTACAAAATCTGATATGTAGGCCCTCTGAATTATTTCCCATGTATTGCCAGGCAATAACTGGAATTTTGCACATCCCCACAATTTCATTTTAGACTTAGTAGAAAAATGAAGGGTTTAAGATGAAGCAAGGATCAGAATATAAATGAAGAAGGAATGCCTTTTAATAGACATGAATCGTCATAAAGTATAGGAAGAAGAAAAAAAGTGAACAAGCTATATAGAGATATATAACTATTTCCAAGGACAATGTTAGAAACTGTTAGGAACATTCTACAGTAACATCTGCATTATTAGTTTTATTATCACAATGTAAACTAGTTTTCAGTATTGCCAGACATCAGCAAATTTAGCAATACCATAGGGTAACCAGGTGGACGTATGCAAACATTATATTCTCAGAAACTGACCAAGCTCATACTGACATTTTAGCAAATGATGGGGTATCATCTTGCAAAAGCATTGGGACCTAGATGGTTGGGGGGAGGGGGAAGGGAATGAGGACTAGGAGTTTGGAGGAAGGCAGAGGTTGAACGTGCATTAAATATGGAAACTATAAGTTTCATATTTACAATCATTTTTCCAGCTAACTTCAGAAGTTAACTTATCTGGTTAACTTTAAAAGGAGTTATTATTGACCTCTTGCGTGCTTATATATCCAAACAGGTGAAAACAACTGAAGAAGGACAGATAACTAGGAAGACTTCATAGTTTATTGCTTTCTAATCTCTCATTATTTATTATTTTCCTATGAATGGGATTTGAGCATGTTTGTTCATGACCACTGAAATTTGTTTGCAGTGACATGAATATTAAATATGTTCCTTGCAATGACATTTCTTAATAGATTGGGAGAAAGAGTAAAAAAATGAGAACATAAAAAATGATGAAATCATATGATAAAGAACAGAGCATACAGTAAGTTAATTTAATGTTGAATAACAAGGCAATCTGTTGCAATCTTCCAGATAAGCATTCAGAAACATCAAAACATTAAAATATAATTACGCATAATGGTGCATGACCTTACTCAGAAAGAGAGAAACAAAACATAAATAATTCCATATATTTAAAAAGCAAGTACAGAAACTGCTTGTTTTAGGGTTTTATTTATTTAGCTGCATTTATATCCTGCTCTTCACTGGGTCAAAGTGGTTGGGGGATACATTTAACATGAGGGGATATGAGACACATACACTAATACTTACAGGAAACATGGGCAATGGAGGGTTAAGTGGCTTGCCCAAGACCACAAGGAGCACCTGTGGGACTAGAAACCCCAGTCCTTCTGGCCCAAGGTTGCTATCCTCTAGTGGGATTTGAGCCACTGACCTTCTGGCCTGTGGTACCTTACCCCAACCACTAGGCCACTCCTCCCTCCTCTTTTTTTTTTTAATTAGAAACATGTGATCATGCTTCCACACTGAACAATGCCTACAGTATCGCTGTGTAAAATACCGAATACAAAAAAAGCTGATATTCAGGAGACATTTGCCAAGAAAATACAGAATACTTGTCGTGATCTGTAAATGTTACTCAGAATCTACAAGAATAAGTGCCACTACAGATGCTCTAGTGGAGGGAATTCTTTATAGGAGGATACCTATGGGAGATGTCCAACAAGACACTTCTTTTAAGGCTATTTTATACAGGAACTATAGGCGCCTAACTGCTTTTCTAAAACAGGCTCCAGAACCAGCCACTATAGCATGTAAATGGCGATTCTAAGCATTTTTACCTGCTTCAAAGGAAATGTACATGTGTGTGTGTGTACACTGCCTGTATACTCATGGAGTTTAGAATAAAAAATGTACATTGCAACTTAGCCCCTATTCTACCAAATCTGTGCCCTTGGGAAAGCCCATATGGCACCCATGTAATCATGCTCTGTCATATCACTGCAAGTGCTTATATGTTCTATACCACTTTTATAAAAAGCCTTTTCTGTCTGCAAAAGGGCCTTTACAGTTTGAAACATCTTTACAAAATTATACCCATGGAGTGTTATTTTAGAAGGGGGCACCTAGTATAAGAGGGCAAAGAGGCTCCTACCTAGGTGCTATTTTATAAAGACACAGGGATATTCAGACCACAGTGGTCAGTGCTACCAATATACTTGACCGACCCAGGCAAAAATGAAACCAGATATCCAGTGCCGGAGCTTATCCAGCGTCCAGTGCTGAATATCTGCTTTCAACGGCATGTTTTCCTTCATACAAAAGCTTTCTTTAAAGGGTTTTTGAAGCTTTTCTCATTCAGAATAAGTGGTTTTCTTTTGTCTAAAAAAGCATGTGTGTTCAGAAGATGCATCCAGAAGAGTATGCAGAGTGTTTGTTCTCTCAGGGATGTGCATATATAGCTAAATAGACATCTCTGTACATGATATATGTTTGGTAATATTGGACACAGTTGATCTCGAGTTTGACAGCCAAGGTTTAATGCTAAAAATGCAAAGTCATGCATTTGGCACCACACATGCACATACTTTTTACATGCATGAAAACCCTTTTTTGCACGCCCATCTTTTATCACCTCAACGGCAGATATATATTAGAGATGGGCTTGTCATAAGTGTTCTTTCAATTAACATTCATTCTCGAGGCCCATTCATTTCACCTTTATAGACAGAATCCTATGTGTGTTTATTTCAATAGTTCCCATTTTAATCCACTGGGCAAGTGATTTTATGAGGTGGACTTTCCATCCATTTTCAATGAAACCAGCTTGAAACTATGGTATCCCAATATTCTAGAATCACCTCAATAAGTTGGTGAAAAGCTCAAAAATTGGAGAAAACTAGCTCTCATATAAATAGCAAAACTCACAAATCAGAGACAGTCATAGAAACAGAGAAAAATGATGACAGAAAAAGACCACATGGTCTACCTAGTCTGTCCTTCCATATCAATCACTACAACAGTCCCCTTTTTTCCTTTAGAGATCCTCTGTGTTTGTCCATTGCTTTTTTGAATTCAGTTACTCTCCTCATCTCTACCACCTCCACTGTGAGACTATTCCACGGATCAACCATTCTCTCCGTAAAGAAATATTTCCGCATATCACTCCTGAATCTATCCCCTTTCACCTTCAACCCATGTCCTCTCATAGCAGAACGTACTTTCAATAGAAAGAGGATCTCCCCCTGTGCATTTATGCTACGGAGGTATTTAAACATCTCAATCATATCACCTCTATCCCGCCTTTCCTCTAAGGTGTACATATTAAGATCCTTAAGTCTGTCCTCATATGCTTTAAAATGAAGATCACTAACCATTTTAGTAGCCACCCTCTGTACTGACTCTGTTTACATCCTTTTGAAGGTGCGGCCTCCAGAATTGCACACTATACTCCAATTGAGGTCGCATCAAAGACTTATACAGAGGCACTATCACCTCTTTTTTTCTGCTAGCCATTCCTCTCCGTATGCACCCAAGCATCCTTCTAGTTTTGCTGGCGCCTTTTCTACCTGTTTAGATTCTTTAAGATCATCAGACACAACCACGCCTAGGTCCCGCTCTTCTTTAGTGGAGAAAATAACTTCACCCCCTATACTATATTGCTCCCTTGGATTGATGCAGCCCAATTGCAATGACCTTACATTTTTTAACATTAAATTCCATCTACCAAATTCTAGACCATTCTTCAAGCTTAGCTAGATCCCTCCTCATATTATCTACACCTTCCTGGGTGTCTACTCTATTGCAGATTTTGGTATCATCCGCAAAGAGGCAAACCTTACCTGACAGCCCTTCTGCTATATCATTAACAAAGATGTTAAAAAGAATCAGACCAAGGACAGATCCCTGGGGCACACCACTTTTAATGTCCTTCTCCTCAGAGTGAGCTCCATTTACCTTTACTTTTTGTCACCTCCCACTAAACCAATTTCTAACCCAAGCAGTAACTTTAGGGTTCATCCCTAGGGTGCTCAATTTGTTTATAAGTCGCCTGTGAGGAACGGTGTCAAAGGCTTTACTGAAATCTAAATACACCACATCTAGGGCTCTCCCTCGGTCCAACTCCGTGGTCACCCAGTCAAAGAAATCAATCAGATTTGTCTGACAAGTCCTGCCTCTGGTGAATCCATGCTGCCTCAGAACCTGTAATCTGCTGGACTCCTGAAACCTCACTATTTTCTCTTTCAGCAGCGTTTCCAATAATTTACTCACCACCGAAGTTAAACTAACCAGCCTGTAGTTTTCAACCACATCCTTACTTCTGCTTTTGTGTAAAGGCACCACATGAGCCTCTCTCCAGTCCTTTGGCACCACCCCCGACTCCAACAAGGCATTGAAAAGGTCAGTCAGTGGAGCTGCTAGAATGTCCCCAAGTTCCCTCAGTATTCTAGGGTGTATCCCATCTGGTACCATCACTTTATCTACTTTTAAGTTGAGCTAGTTTCTCACGAACACAGTCTTCTGAAAATTGTTCTAGATGCCCCTTGCTTCTGTTCCTGTTTGTGGGTGTTTTCTGTGGTCCGGTTCCTGGTTCTTCATCTGTAAACACAGAACAGAAATATGTGTTAAGCAATTCCGCTTTATCCTCATCAGCTTCTACATATTCCTCCCCTTCACCCTTGAGCCTGACAATACCACTTTTGCCTTTCCTCTTCTCACTAACATATCTGAAAAAGGTCTTATCCCTCCATTTTATTGCATTGGCTATTTCCTCCTCTTTTTGAATCTTTGCTTTCCTAACTACTTTGCTAACTTTTTTGCTAATGTTTTTCTAAATATAGATACCTGTCTGTGATCTCTTGTATTTCATGAAGGCCTCCCTCTTTTTCTTCACCTTTTCAGCTACTTCTTTCGAAAGCCATAGCGGTCTCTTTTTCCTTTTACCTTTATTTACCATTTTAACAAAAAGGTTGGTTGCCCTTAAAATATCCCCTTTCAGTTTTGCCCACTGTTTTTCTACATCCCCCAGCTGTTCCCATCCCACTAATGACTCCCTGACGTATTGTCCCATCTTGGCAAAGTTAGTTTTCCTAAAGTCTAAGACCCTCACTTTTGAATGGATTCTAACAGCCCTAGTCCTAATACTGAACCACACCATCTGGTGATGATTGGATGCAAAATGATCTCCCACTATAACATCAGAAACACTTTCACCATTGGTAAGCTCCAAGTCCAGTATGGCCCCTTCATGTGTGGGGTCTGTTACCAATTGCCTGAATAGTTCTCCCTGTAGAGAATCCAGGATCTCCTTATTTCTAGATGATACTGCAGCAGGAATGTGCCAATTAACATCTGGCATATTGAAATCCCCTATCAGTAGCACTTCCCCTTTCCTTGCAAAGCTGTGTATGTCTTCAATTAACTCTCTGTCCACCTCTTCCTCTTGTGAGGGAGGTCTGTATATCACACCAATGCAAATAGATTTCTCTTTCCCTCTTTCTAGTTTATCCAACAGTGCCTCCTCTCTCCATTTTAAGCTCTGTAAATCCAGTGCTTTAATATAATTTTTTACATATAGTGCCACTCCTCCTCCCCTTCTTCCTACCCTGTCCTTTCTGAATAAAGTATAGCCTGGTATAGGTTCCTCCCAGTCATGGTTTTCTGTGAACCATGTGTCTGTAACTGCCACTAAATTCAGATATTGTAACAAGCAACTGTAGGAAAAAAGACCTCAGTAGTAGAAAAAAACTGATACCAACACAATGACTTACATATAATGGGCCTAGTTCTATGAGGCGAACAGCCTTGCCAGTATTATGCCTCCGTCCCCCACTGCACACACAGTGACACTGTGTGTGCTGCGGATGACGGGGTTGAAGCGTGGGCAGAACTGCCCCCGGACATACAGAGCCTATTCCAGGATGGCCCTGTATGTCCAGGGATCGCTGTGGGGACGCCCTGCTTATTCCACCTCTGAAGTGGAATAAGAGCTGGGCGCCCACCACAAACATGACCAGCAGCCCCCCTCCCTCCCCCAGAGACCAGGAGCCCCACAGGAGCACTGGGGCATGGAGTCTGAGCCACTGCTGCCCGATCTGGGCCCCAGCGGCCCCTGTCGGGGTCAGGCAGTGGGGACTCAGGGGTCCAGGGCTATGAGCAGATGAAGCCACATGGAGGATGTCCGCACGGCTGTGGGCAGGGCATGCCAGGCCATCCTCAGGCCCAATTCTGACAGCCACAGGTACATTTTGCTTCCGTGTTTCAGAATAGGGTCCAAACGGGCCTGTCCTGCATGGGGCCTTCCAGCCGGCCCGGACGTCCCCTTCCAAAATCAGGCTCAATGCGTTTTAAAGCTGCTATTTGTTATGGGCCAGAAACGGCTCTACTCCACTGTCCACATCCAATATCATAAGTCATCTCTAACAAAGACAACAGCATTACAGTATAAGCCATTAAGAATGTCAAAAACAATCAATGGCACCAAAAAGAGGGGTAAAGGACACTGACGGTAGCAAAAAACTACAAGCCACAATTAAAAGGGAAAAAGGCACAAAGAGTGGAATAAACACCCCAAAGCATCAGAAGAGGGCAAAGCTGTACCAAAATTGTTGGCAGAATACCAAGGCACTTCGAGAGGACTAAAACCGCACCAACACTGTCAGGAAGATTCCAAGGCATAGGAAAAGGGATAAAATGACAGCAACATTGTCTAGACAAAACCAAAGCAGCATAAGTGGGTTAGAGCAGCAATAAGAACATAAGATATGCCATACTGGGTCAGACCAAGGTCCATCAAGTCCAGTACTCTGTTTCCAACAGTGGCCAATTAAGGTCATTCGTACCTAGCAGTTTCCCCAAAAGAAACAGGCTCCATAATGCTTGTATTGGGTCAAGCATTGACATCCTGGGTCCCTTCTCAATAATGGTCTATGTACCTTTCCTCCAGGGACCTGTCCAAACCTTTTTTAAAACCAGCTACAATAACAGCCTTTACTACATCCTCCGGTAACAAATTCCAGAGTTTGATTACACGTTGAGTGAAAAAATATTTTCTTTTATTAGTCTTAAATAGTTTACCCTGTAGCTTTATTGCATGTCCCCTAGTCTTTCTATAGTCTGATAACGTAAACAATCGATCTACATTTACCCGTTCCACTCCGTTCATTAATTTATAGACTTCTATCATAACTCCCCTCAGCCATCTCTTTTCCAGGTTAAAGAGCCCTAACCTTTTTTAGCCTTTCTTCTTAGGGGTATCCTTTCATCCCCTTTACCATTTTGGTGGCTCTTCTCTGAACCTTTTCTAATAATGCTGTATCCTTTTTAAGATACTGAGGATTACAGAACTCTGGTTGAATTATTTATGCCTGTGCTGCTGAGGTAAGCTGTGACCAACTTCCTGGGTGATAAACAGTCCTTGCTTGGATAGAAGGAATCTTTAAAAATGGCGTTAACACCTATTGAAAAAGTTTCACAGGCCTGATAGATAGAAGGCCTCTTTGTAAAGGTCTCTAGAAGACTATTTGTTGCTCAAAGAATACTGACCCTGTTTTGCCTTTTATATAATAACATAGTAACATAGTAAATGACGGCAGATAAAGACCAGTATGGTCCATCTAGTCTGCTCAGTAAGATAACAAGAGTAGGTGCACCTGCCGTTCCATGCAGGCCACCCCTCCCTATGTCTTTGTTTAGGGGTGAACCCACCACTCCATGTAGGACAACTCTATTTGTTGAGAAATTAGATGGTTCAGTTTATTTCGTTTTTATCCTGTTGCTGTAAAGGGATCCACTGTGTCTGTCCCATGCCATTTTGAATTCCGTCACCATGTTTGCCCCCACCACTTCCATCAGGAGGGCATTCCAAGCATCCACCACCCTTTCAGTGAAAAAAGTATTTCCTGACATTGCCCCTCAATCTACCAATTGCAGCCTCATGTTATGCCCTCTAGTTTTACTGCTTCCCCGTCTTTGGAAGAGGTTTATTTGTTCATCATTTCTCTTTAAGTATTTAAAGGTCTGAATCATATCTCCCCTGTCCCTCCTCTCCTCCAAAGTGTACATATTTAGGTCTTCAAGTATCTTCTCATAAGGCTTCCAACGCAGGCTCCAAATCATTTTGGTCGCCTTCCTCTGAACTCTTTCCAGTCTCTTTACACCCTTTGCAAGTTATGGTCTCCAAAACTGAACACGGTATTCCAAGTGAGGCCTCACCAGTGACTTGTACAGTAGCATAAGTACCTCTTCCTTTCTGCTGGTAATCCCTCTTTATATGCAGCCCAACATCCTCCTGGCTTTTGCCTCCGCCTTGTCACACTGTTTTGCCACGTTGAGATCTTCAGAAATAATCATACCAAGGTCTTTCTCCTGATCCGTGCACACCAACCTCTCGCCCCCTATCACGTACATTTCCCTTGGATTTCTACTACCCAAGTGCATGACATTGCACTTTATCGCATTAAATCTTAATTGCCAAGCATTAGACCATTCTTCCAGCTTTTGTAGATCTTTCCTCATGTTAACCACTCCCTCTGGGGAGTCCACTCTGTTGCAAATTTTTGTGTCATCTGCAAAAAGACAGACTTTTCCATTTAGTCCTTCAGCAATATCACTCACAAATACATTGAACAGTGTCGGGCACAGGACCGAACCCTGGGGCACCCCGCTAATCACCCTCCCTTCATCCGAGTGAGCTCCATGTACCATCACCCTCTGTTGTCTGTCCGTCAACCAATTTCTGATCCAGTTTACCATCTTGGGACCCATCCCCAAGCTATTGAATTTATTGACAGGCCTCCTATGAGGAACAGTATCAAAGGCTTTGCTGAAATCCAGGTAGATGACATCCATCGCATGCCCCTGATCTAGTTCCTTGGTCACCTAGTCAAAGAACTCAATCAGATTTGTTTGGCAAGATCGTCCTTCGGTAAAACCATGTTGCCTCGGATCTTGCAACCTGTTGGTTTTGAGAAAGTTCACTATTCGCTTTTTCAGGAGCACCTCCATTACTTTTCCCGCCACTGAGGTAAGGCTCACGGGCCTGTAGATTGACACTTCTTCACTGTCACCACTTTTGTGTAGAGGTACGACAGCAGCCATTCTCAAGTCCTGAGGAACCTCTCCTGTTTCCAAGGATCTGTTGAAGACATCCTTTAACGGTCCTGCAAGAACCTCTCTGAGCTCTTTCAGTATCCTGGGCTGTATCCCATCCAGTACCATGGCCTTGTCCACTTTCAGTTTAGCAAGTTGTTCTAACACCTCATCTTCTATGAATAGTGTGGTATCTACTTCATTCCCATTTTTATATTTGGGAGTCAAAGGTGGTCCAACTCCAGGATTTTCTTTAGTAAAAACAGAGCAGAAGTATTTGTTTAGCAATTTCGCTTTTTCAATGTCATTTTCCACGAGTCCGTCCCCAGCACTTCTGAGTCCTGCAATTCCACCTCTGATCTTCTTCCTTTCCCGAATATACCTAAAGAAAGTTTTGTCACCACACTTAACATCTTTAGCCATCTTTTCCTCTGCCTTTGATTTTGCTATCCTTATTTCTCTTTTTGTCTCTTTGAGTTTGATCCTGTATTCATTTCTGTGATCCTGTTTGCAAGCTTTTGAGTTTTGTGAAAGATGGGGGTTTTTTGCCTTTATTTGAGCAGCCACTTCTTTAGAAAACCAAATAGGTTTCCTTCTCCTCTTGTTTTTATTTACTTTTCTTACATATTTATCTGTTGCCCCTTTTACTGCCACCTTTAGTTTAGCCCATTGCAATTCCACTTCCCTTATCTCCTTCCACCCTGTCAGCTTTTTATGCTAAGTTATATTCTGATTTGATTTAAATTAAAGCTCTTTGCTGCTGCTAGGCTCTGACTTATTATGAAATTTAAACTAGAAGCTCTCGGCTGGGTTCTAAATTTAACTAGAAAGCTTTCTTCTGTGTTTTAAATTTAAACTAAAAGTACTTTGCTGATACTAGGCCCTGAGTGAGTATTAAATTTAAACTACAAGCTCTCTGCTGGGTATGAAATCTTACCAGAAAGCTCTCTTCTGTGTTTTAAATTTAAACTTAAACTGCTGCTACTAGGCCCTGACTGAACAGATACACTGGGTTTACAGATTAATCAACTTTAATCCAAAGAAGTCCCTTCAGAAAAATTCCCAGAAGTATATACTCACAATTGCAGATCTCTCTCCAGAAGTAGCAGTCCCCTTTTCTAGTCCTTCAATAACTTAGGCTGGAAGGTACAGGAACACCAGAAGAGGATCAACACGGCATCCAAATTGGCTGGAAGACCCTAAAGCACCTGACGAGTGCCAGCACACCATCAAGATAGGCTTTAAGGCCATAAAACACTATAGGAGGGCCAACATAACAGTAAGATAACCTGGACAAGCTCAGGTAGCGGGACTGAAATAAGCTCATCTATGTTGTATGCTTGCAAATTAGAGTCCAGGTACTGAGGACTTTTGTCCCAGTATAGGAATCTATAGTGAAGATCCCTCCGGGCTGAGGGAAGATTTCATGGACTTGTTCTCTTGAGTTTCCATAGCTAGTATGATGACCTTTGCAGTTTTCTGGGTCATGTTGGGTCTTCGTAACTGGAGCCAACATTTCAGCCACCATACTATGGCTTTCTTCAGGATGAAGTGGTTAATCAGTGGATGTCTGTTCTTTTACATAGTAGTCCTCAAATCAGATTAATGGGTTAGAGGTGGAAAATGTGAATTTTGGCAGGAAAATCCATTGGAGAAATTATGGATACTTCTCTTTTCCCATAGATCAAAAGCATCTTTAAACTCACCAGGTGCAGCAAGTATGGAAATCATTTGATATCATGAAAGCCCTACTTTCACTGCCTTAACCATGTTCATACAGCTATCTGTTACCAAAAAAACAAAACAAAACAGGAAGCACTGTGCTCTGTCTGTAGTCCATCTAACAGCCCTGTAACGCTCTCCTTATTTCTGCCTAGAAAAGGGTCCAGGTATGGCTATCATCTATCACTGGGGTGTGCAGCACAGCCCTTTGGTACACTCCTCCTGGTAAGCCCTTCCATATCTACAGCTAGCCCTTGCCTCATCCAGGTTGCTATCAGTGTGTTGTCAGGGAGAGTTAGGTATGTTTAGTGTTCTGGCTAAGCCAAATGTCACTGATGAATGCATACTACTATGCTAAGGTAATCATTACCCCCAGGCACTGTTTCACCACCTTTGATGCTGTCTGCTGCTTGTCCCATAGATAGTGCTATGGAACCCCATCCCATCTCCTCCATGGTGATTTCCTTTATGCATGTTAGGGCTGTTGCTATGCAACCTCACTGGGGAAAAGACTGGGGACTCCACTTCAGAAATTGATTTTCTTTATCTGTAGCTTTCCTGCTGTTGCTATTTCCACTGCTGGATTGTGCCTCCAGCTAGAATCAATACCATCCCTTTTACAGAGCTGAAGAGAGTGCTGATTCAGCAGATGATGTTGCATGTCACTGTTGGTAAGATGGCCAATCAGCTTCCCTCTACTAATGTGCTTCCTATAGTACCTGCATTCCGCATATGGCAAATTCTCAAACACTTTAAAATGCCTCCACACCCCTGAGGTTTTATGAGACTTCTGTTCTGTTTCCTTGGAAAAGACTGTTGCTATTGTGGCTGCTGACCTGGGGCTGAGGATGGAGGAGAGTCTGAAAGACTAGGGGCATCCTTCCCACTCTCTACTCTGGTGAATCCGTTGGGTGCACTTCCTATCACCTCCCACTTAGCACACTAACAAGATCTTCAGATCCTCTTCAGACATTAAACATTCAATATCTGATAATACTGATGCAAATCTTGCCCATGAGAATTCATCAGATTCTGAATCCTCCAAGACCAGCTGCATACACTTCAGCAGAGAATAGGATGCATCTACTGCTTTGATCTTTTGCCTTAATCTGCTGCTTCCTTCCTGTCGCCCCACTCTTCACCATCAACTATGCATTGAGAGAAACTATTTTTCCACTCAATGCATAGTTAAGCTTTGTGATAAAAGTTGTTAGTGTAGCTGGCTTCAGTAAAGGTTTGGAGAAGTTCCTGAAAAAAGTTAATAGACTGTTAAAGGAGACCTGTGGAAAGCTAGTGTTTTTCCTTGAGGGTAAGTAGCATGGAATATAGCAAAGTACTGATGACTTGGATTGGCCACTGTTAGAAACAGTGTGCTGGGCTTGATGGACCTTTGGTCTGACCCAGTATGGCAATTCTTATGTTCTTATGTCTCTATTTTCCTTTGCCCCTCTTTGGAGATTGGATCTGATACCTGTTCTTTCACAATTTCCAGTGCGGAAGCTGCAGCTGTCACTGTTCTCCTCTTGAAGAAATCTCTCTTTATCACACCCCCCCCCCCCCCAACTCAGTAATTCCTCAAGCTTTGTTTGGCAAACAGGGAAATCGCTTAGGATGCTATGAGAGCTTCCACATCACTACCACTATGCACACAACTACCTTGAAACAAGATGAGCAACACTTAGGGCTTGATTCTGGGATGCTGGCTTTGCATCCTCTTCAAAAGCTATTTTTGCTACATTAGCTCAACTATCTTCACAAATGCGTAGTCAACAAAATTTACCATGGTCTGGCTTCCCCTTCAGACACTCTAGCATACTTCTTTAGTGAGAAACAGTTTCTTCCTTCTTTTCCGCCTTTTCGTTACCAGATCAGCTAACAAAAGTTCTACTTTATGCCATACATGGTCAAACTTCACATCATTTACACACAGAAGGAACTTATGATGGTGATGAAAGCAACTAATAAGACTACTACTGCACTGGACTCCATACTATCATCATGGCTTAGCAAATCTTTGCTGGGCCTACTCCCAATTATTGTAGAGATTATTAATCACAGCCTATCTGAAGGTTGAGATGGAGGAGTAGCCTAGTGGTTAGAGCACTGGCTTGGTAACCAAGAGACCAGGGTTATTTTATTTATTTATTTATTTAATTGTATTTATTGGTTTTTATATACCGTGCTCTTTCACATTCAGTGTGGTTTGCAGAGAACAGAACAGAACAGAACTTATATAGAACAAGTAGATATCATATTAATATATTAACTTACATGGAACAATCATATGAGTAATTAACATAGTAATAGAACAGGTTTGGTGCAGTAATCCTATATAACTTAGGTGGTTATACCTTGGATCAAAACCTGGAGAACTATATACATGAAACTATATATAATGAAATTATGTATAATGCAGCTATATAACACAGGTCTGTAAAAAACTTTTTTCGAGAGCTGTTTTGGTTATTCCATGCAATCTTTATGTTTTTTGGTGCGCTGAATCCGAAAATGACCTCCATTTTGTCATAGGACATCACGTTTCCTGACAATTTAGGTAACTATGTTAAATAAGGCAATACCTCAAAATAAATGGAAATAGACTTATAAAATTAAAGTTTTATTCCAATATTTTCATGAAAATCCTTTTTTGAACTGAAATGAGCCCACCTACACACACTAAACTCGATTCTTCTTCCTTTTGAGGCTCCTCTTGGTGCATTTACGCTTGTGAGTAGCATCTGGAATGTCTCTCTGAAGCATCCAACAGTAGTCTGCCACCATTGTAATGCTCCATTTTCCCTGGTATCTCCTTTCCATCTCTTTAATGTCTTGGTGGAATCGTTCACCTTGTTCCTCACTCACAGCTCTCAAATTTACAGGAAAGTAGTCAAGGTGGGACTGGAGGAAATGCACTTTCAAACTCATCAGGCAACCTAAAGCTTGTAATGCTTTCAGCATTCGTCCGACGATCTTTTTGTAGTGAGGATCTTTGTTATTGCCTAAAAATTTCTGTACGACATCTTTAAATGCAATCCACCCTTCTTTTTGAGGATCCGTCATGGTATTGACAAACTCTTGATCAACTATAAGCCTTCTAATGTCTGATCCGACGAACACACCTTCCTTCAATTTTGCCTCCGACAGGCCTGGAAACTTGGTGACCAAGTATTTGAAGCATTCTCCATCTCTTGGAAGTGATTTTATGAATTGCTTCATCAATCCCAATTTTATGTGGAGAGGTGGTAGAAGAACTTTATGGAAAGGTACCAAAGTTTCTCGGAGGACATTTTTTTCACCGACTGTTAGCACCCTCGGCTGCCAACTCTTCTTGGTCCAGTGATTTTGTCAGTCTCAACTGTCCCATAGACACAGAAAACAAGGATATTTGGTATACCCAGCTTGTTGCCCGGGCAGCATGCACAAGACCTTCAAGTCCCCACACACTTGTCAACCATGGTCTTCATATTTAAGTTTACGAAGAACCAATTCCAAGTTCTCGTAGGTTTCCTTCAAGTGTACGGAATGACCTACAAGTATGGAAGCGTAAAAACAGTTGTTGAGTAAAACTGCTTTGAGACTTCTTTTTGAAGAATCTATAAAAATATGCCATTGCTCTGAATCATATTGGATTTTAAATTGACCCATCAGACCTTCGACATCGATGCAATAAACCAACTTGTCTTCCTGGGCGAAGTAAGGAACGAACTCCTTTTCACGATGTCTGAACCACGAAGATGACACTCTTGGCAACAATAAATTCCTGCTTTTCAGCCTTGATCCGAGTAACTCAGCGGCATCTTTGGGAAGATTCAAGTCTCTTACCAAATCATTCATCTCCTCCTGAGAAAACAATTTTGGTCTTGTATCATCTTCAAAGTCAGAACTTGATTCGTCATCTGGTTCAGGTATGACTTATTTATTTATTTATTTTATTTATTTATTTCAATTTTTTATATACCGCACTATTTATAATCAGCGCGGTTTACAGAGAACACAAAGACCAGAACAACAGGCTGTTCGGTATTACATATAACAGGAGTATAAACTTGGATAACATGGGAGAACTATATACATAGAATATATAATCTGTTAATTCGATAACATGAAAGAACTATTTACATAAATTAGCAGTAGTGCTAGGGTCAGGAGGAGATTGTGGTTAAGTTTGTGGTGAGGCTAATATATTGCACTTTATGTAGGGTAGTATTTGATAAATAGGTTATATTTGAGGGCCTTTCTGAACTGGGCTAGGTCGGTTATGGCACATATGTCAGGTGGTAGGGAGTTCCAGTATTTTGGGACGCAAAACATGAAGACTTCACCTTCATCGGAGCTAGGTATCTCTTCCAAGGTAGCAGGGGGCTTGGGTACTGGTATATCTGTGCCATGGGGGATGGGACGAATTGCCGAGTAAAGATTGGGGTATGAAATGGAATGCTTCCATTTGGAATTAAACCCTTTCACATCGCATGAACAAAAGTAACAGTCGTCACTATGGTTCTTTTGCTCTCGCCATACCATAGGAATCCCATAACGGAAAGATTTGTTTCTTACCCTTGAAGCAGTTTCGGAGATCCTCAACACCGTTTGCACACTTTATGAGGCGCCCAGACTTTATCTTGATCTCCAATTTTTAGTCCAAAGTATGCAAAGTATACTTTTTTCACAAAGTCTGTAATATTCTGCTGTTGCTTCAATACTGTATATTCACCACAGATGAAACAGAAACTGCCTGGCGAATTAATACACTTTCGCAGAGCCATGTGCTCCTTGTGGTCTTGGGCAAGCCACTTAACCCTCCATAGCCCATGTTCCCTGTAAAATAGTTATCTCCAAGTTATAATGCCCTGTTTAATGTAAGTTCAATGTAATTTCAGTTTGTTCAATGTAAACCGCACTGATGCAGAATAGCGCGGTATATAAGAGAATGTAAATAAATAAATAAATAAATAAATAAACATAACGGTTGAAGAATGACGAGCTAACACGAATTGCAATTAAAAAGTGTGAACAACCTAGAACCAAGAACCTGATGATGATTCGTGCACAAGTGTGGCATGCAGTAGAGAGCAGCTCTGTGTCTGTACACGAGACGTCACAGTGCCCCTGCACTGACCGGAGCTGCTGCTATCTGCCCTGTGTCTCCCTCCCACTGGATTCTTCAGGAAAGATTAACCCCTTCTACCATTAGAAGTACGGACTTAAAACTTGCTTAACTTATGTATATATTGCTGACCATCAGATTTACAGTGCTATATATTTTTTTACATAACTCAGACAACCCCTTTAAGGTTTTTTTGGCATTTTATATCTTAAACGCACTTATGTGAATTAATTAATAGTAATTTGAATTAATTAATAGTAATTTGAAAAAAATTGATAAATTTGAAGACAATTTTGCATGTTGTGGCAAATCATGATGTCTAGGAGTTTTTTCAATATATTATTTGTTTTTAGCAACCAAAATACATGGAAATTAGATGAAAATAATCAAACAGCTTTTTAGCCGCAGACCTGTGTAATGAATGAGCATTGTAGAAGGTTTGAGGTTCTTGGTAGAGGGTTTGAGGTATGAAAAATTTATATTACCCACTCATAGTACAGTTGAAACAGATGTGTCTTTAGATGTTTTCTAAAGGTAGAAAGGTCAGAGATGGCACGGATGGGGGGGCGGGGGGAAGTTCCAGAGGGTTGGGTTCAATTTCCATTAGCATTCCTTGTGGCCTTGGGCAAGTCACTTAACCCTCCATTGCCTCAGAAGAAAGGCCTGGCAATCTACTTCTGATCACACTGCTAAGAAAACCTATGAGCTGCTGGGTTGCCAGGAGTCAGCATTAACTTGAAGGTACACTTTGCATCTGAAGGTCTTTTACTGGATACTTGGAAGAAAGCTATTCTTAGACCTATACAAAAAGACATATGAGGTAATCCCCAAGATCTTCATAATTATTGCCCTATCTCCAATTTACCATATCTTTCAAAATTGGCAGAAAAGAGTATATTTAGGCAATTATTGGATCATATTGAGAACACACATTATCTCCACCCTCACCAACTGGGCTTGTGGCCGTTACATAGCACAGAAACCATTCTTACAGCAGTTCTCAATGAAATATACAAGGCCTGGGATCAGGGCAAATTTGTGTTAGTGGTATCATTAGACCTAACCACCGCATTTGATTTGGTGGATCATACCTTGCTCATAACCCGTCTTTTTGAGACAGGAATGCTAGGCTCCATTCTCTCTTGGTTTATGTCATTTCTCAGTAATCAGTCATTCCAGATGTGTACCAAGCATAATTTGTCAGCTTCCCATAGTCTCAAGTGGGATGTACCCCAAGGCTCAATTCTCTTTAATATATTATTAATCCTCTGATCACCATAAATCAGGATCAGAATATATCAGTTTGTCTACACCCCCGGAAGCGTGCTCAACCCAATCGGGGCTGCCCGGGTAATTTTAAATCTCAGCACAAGTCAGGCGCGCCTGTGCCTTGCGGGCCCGCGCCTGAGGGCCTCGCTAGAGGGCCCTTTGGCGTGGCCCTTAGGCGTCGGCCCTTTTGAGGCCCTACTGTCCTAGACCGACCCTCAACCTCCACAGACGTGCTACGATGGTTTTCTGATATTTTGAAGAAGCGAGAATCCTCTACCGATCACAAGGTAACCATCTACTCAAAGAGAACTGTTCCAGTGCAACAAAGTAACTTAAGCGAATTCTAAATTACAGAATCTTAGTGAGCATTAGTCAGTATTTCATTATTTTTACTTCTCAACAACCTTTTTAAGAGCTCCCACAGTCTGCTTAATGCTTTATTCTTGACTTTAACATATATTGCCAGTTTGCCTTCTACTTATTATCTTACCTTTTGTCAAATACCTAACTGCCCACCTACTCTCCCCACCGCACCAGTCCCATTTTCCACACATTTACACATGTTCTGAGCCTCACTCATCTCCGCTAAATAATTCATTATCCTTCTAAAATGGTTCTATTCCTATCACTAGTTGCCGTCTTCCTCACTTCAGTGCTCCCCTGCATATCTCATGCTCTTAACCCCCGCATTAACCACATCCCGATACTTCAAGCAATGATAGGAGATGGTCAGAAAACCCTTACCACACCTCATCAAAAAACCTCTAATACATTGCATCCACACTTACTCCACATCCCTTTACAGAACATAAAGAAGAATCAGTCTGAGAAGCACCAACCCCAACAGTTCATGAGATGTGCACTCATAAACGCCAGATCAACTCACTCAAAATGGCCAACAATCACCGACCTGATAACACTCTATGACCTTGACATCTTAATGATCACCGAGACATGGCTGTCCGACTGCGATAATGTAATTATCAATCAGATGATGCCAGATGGCTTCTCACTTTTTACCTGCCACAGAGCCAACCAGAAGGGAGGAGGAATACTCATCCTTGCCAAGGCAAAGCTACAATTTAAACTAAATGATTCCAGCACATCAACCCACCTCGATATGATCACCATATCAAACAGTCACTGTACCATCAACCTACTCTACCGAGCCCCTACATCTTCTCCTGAAGACATACCAACAATCATTAATCTTGCTTGCAATTCAAACAACCCACATGCTGCAAATTGGATGTTGGGTGACTTCAACCTCCCGTCCTTACAAAACACACAAGCAAAAACCTTCCTTGAAGCACTTGATGAGCTGGGCTATAAACAGCTCATTGACTCTCCCACACACTCAAAGGGAAGTATCCTAGACTTGATCTTTGCCCCTCAGTCCGAGGTTAACACCATCCAACATCTACCAATATCTATAACTCCAGTACCCTGGTCCGACCACAACCTACTCAGATTTCACATACCTGCCACCCGCGGCCGCTCTAACAGCAGCAATAGTCACGCCCCTTCCACTAGAGCTCCAATAACACGCTTTCACCCCTTCGTCAAAGATGAAATCCTGGAGATGGTACTCCCCCTCCTCTCCGACACAACCCTTGACCCAGATGAGATGGTTGCCAACTAGAACAGCAGCTTTAAAGCCGTAGCTCACCTCCCCCCTGTCAACAAGGAGTCAAGGAGACATGCACATGCACCATGGTACTCCAATGACCTACGAGCATCACTCCGTCACCTACACAAGCTAGAGAGACAGTGGCGCAGAACTCGATCTGATGAAGCACATTGCGCATACAACTCCCACTTGTCAGCACACAGAGAGAAAATAATGGAAAAGAGGAAACAGCACCACACAGATATCCTAAAGCGATCTGTAAATAAATCAAATGACCTGTTCAATATTGTAAAATCTTTAACAGGCGACCCAGCTCTAGCCCACCCACACTTGCCCCAACCACAGGATTATTCTGACTACTTACAATCAAAGATGGTCCAGACCAACACTAACTCATCCTCTGCCAACATCAACATAATCCACACTGGGCCACAGCCAACACCATTTCGCATATTTTGTGAAATATCCACCAAGGAAGTTGAGGACACCATTGCTGCGATCAACCTCACCACTGCACTTAATGATCCCTGCCCAGCTAGTTGGATAAAAGAGCTACGATGCGACCTCAGTCACACTCTGTGTAAAATACTAAACCAATCGCTATCAACAGGATCCTTCCCTCAGAGTCTCAAACACACATCAATCAGGCCTTTGCTAAAAAACAGTAAACTTGATCCATCCAAGGTCGAATCCTACAGACCAATATCAAGTATCCCCCTACTCACCAAGATTATCAAAAAGACCGTCCAACGTCAGATCCAACAGCATATTGATACTGAAGCACCCCTTGACCCATTCCAACATGGTTTCAGGGAAGCCCATGGCGTGGACACCATCCTAACGACCCTCTTCAATGACCTAATCACAGGACTCGACAATATACACCAGGGTTTCATTCTCATCTTCATGGACATTTCAGCCGCATTTGACTCTGTGAATCATGAGATACTGCTACAATGACTCCAAGATAAAGGGATACAAGGCACAGCTCTACAATGGTGCAAATCTTACCTGATTAACAGATGGCAACAAGTTAAGACAGGCACCTTGACTTCAGAACCTTTTCTTCAGAAACAAGGGGTACCCCAGGGATCATCCCTATCAGCACTGCTATTTAACATTTACATGCAGCCAATCTGCACTCTGATCCGCTCCTTAAACGTACACTGCCTTGCCTATGCAGACGACATTCTGCTATACATCCCATTCAGGACTGAACAACCAGACTTTTCACCCATTATAAAATGCTTCGAAGTAGTTGCAGACTGGCTTCTCACCCAAAACCTACGAATTAATCACAATAAAACTGATGTTCTCTTCATCACAAGAAATCAGAAATTCACCCCACCTCCAGCACTACAAGTCAAAAATGCAGAGCTCAAAACTAAAACCAATATTCGCTACCTAGGCATCAAACTAGATCAGTGACTTGACATGACAACACATGTGAAAAATGTCGCAAAAGCAATATACCAAGATTGGAACATTACGCCTTCTTCGACCTCTCCTGGACTTCACTGACTACCGGACTATATTCCAAGCCCTAGTGATTCCACACTTGGACTTCGCTAACATCATCCTCCATGGGCTTCCACAGTCAACTCTAAATCCACTCCGCCTTGCCATGAACTCGGCCACTAGAGTGCTTATGGGTATGTCAAGGTCAGAACACATTACGCCTGTGATGAAGGAGCTCCACTGGCTACCTCTACATGCTCGAATACACTACAAGTCACTTGTCATGACATTTAAAGCCCTGAGGAACCAACCCTCCTCACCCATCAGTAAATTAATCAACAGTTTGCCTGACAACAGGAACAGAAGATCCGTAATGAGGAATGCATTAGAAATCCCTAAGATAATGTCAAAATGCCTAAAAATAACAGCCAACAGGGCTTTCTCGGTTTATGTACCCACAGCCAGGAATGCCCTTCCCTATGAAATTCGATCTATCACGAGCCTTACATCATTCAGAAAAGCGATAAAATACCACCTATTCCAAAAACATTACCCAGAAGACAACCAAGGGAATCATGCAATAGGCCCCACGACCCCCTTCTGCATCTGCCCCAATACTTTAACCCTACTGGAGAATGGTTGATCAATGCTTCCCCGGGCTTAAACCTATGATTCCATCTAGCCTACTCAATATGAATATTTTGAACTTTGTAAAATGATCTATAGATAGTTTTCACCCAAGTTCTTTCCCATGTTATTACCCTGTTCATGGTTCACTGTAAGCACAATGTGTTTTTGTTACATTATACTATTGTTCTGTTCGCTGTAAACTATGTTATTACCCTGTTTATTTTATTATATTAAATTGCTAGCTCTCTGACTGGGAGCTCTTAAAAGGTTTTTTTGTATATTTTTAAAGCAAAGTTACTTTCTTTTTGGTGCTTTAGTGGAACTTTCCTTGAGCACAGTAGGTTGCTGAACTCTAGTAGCCTCCTCAGTTTTGGAAACTGCTAACACCTAATTAGGTGTTAGTTCCCTCCCTATCCACCCCGACTCCCACCCACCCCTAGTGAGCAGTCTTGCTTTATAGGGCACCTCCCCATTTAACAAATCACAGAGAATTGGACCAGCACATTTTAAATATAATTAAAGAGATTTAACTGCTTTTTCTCTGAAAGGACAGCTGGGAAACTGGCTGGTACTTGGTAGATCTCTCTCTTTTGCTTTAACAGATACCTAAGCTCCACAAACAGAACAATGGCTGGGAAAAATCGTATTGCTAAAGCTGTTGCCCCTGCTACAGCTTCTGCCTCGGTCCAGACAGAGGTCCTAATGCCAGTTGAAGGACCGGTTCCATGTGCAGGGTGCCTGCATGCTGAAGCTCTGAGGAAACAAGTGGAGGAACTCAGAGAGGAAGTGGCGAGGCTGAGGAGCATTCAAGACAGTGAGAAGTACATTGATGAGATGCTCCTTGCAGCAACCAAGCTCTCCAGCACAGGAGAAGGTGGGTGCCAACAGAATGTTGATGGTTGGACACAAGTCACCAGGGCCTGCAAAATCACCAATCCAACTTCTCCAGCCCTTGAATTGAAGAACCATTATGCAGCCGTGGAAATGGAGGAGGTGAAAGCATCCCTGGAAAGGGAAGAACCAGAGCTCAAGTACAACAAAGTTGCAGAATCAGTGACCAGAAGGAAATGAAGGGTAGTGATGGTTGGAGACTCTCTTCTGAGGGGTACTGAGGCGTCCATCTGCCGACCAGACTTGATGTCCAGAGAGGTATGCTGGCTGCCTGGTGCCAAAATCCAAGATGTTATGGAGAGTTTTTCCGAGACTCATCAAGCCCACTGACTATTACCCAATGTTGCTAATCCATGTTGGAACAAATGATACTGCCAGGTATACCTCGGAACTTATCAAAAGTGACTTTATGGCTCTGGGACAGAGGGTGAAGCAGTTAGGTGCACAGGTGGTGTTCTCTTCAATCCTCCCTGTTGAGGGTAAAGGCCATGTCAGAGAGGCTCGCATCCTGGAGATGAATGCATGGCTGCATGGATGGTGTCATCGAGAGCGTTTTGGTTTCCTAGACCATGGGATGCTGTTCCAAGGGTTGCAGAGCAGAGATGGCATCCATCTGTCCAAGAAAGGTCAACGCATCTTCGGTAGTAGACTGGATAATATACTGAAGAGGGCTTTAAACTAGATTCGTTGGGGATGGGTGAAGAAAGCCCCCCGGTAAGTGAAAGCCCCCAGGTAGGTGATTCATTAAATAACTTTATGGAAATGGGTAACAAAGGTAACATATGGAAAGCAGTGTGTATAAATGCCCATAGCATGGGAAATAAGATCCCTGATGTTGAAGCTTTGGTGGGAGTGGCTGACTTGGATTTAGTGGCAGTTACAGAAACATGGTTCACAGAAAACCATGATTGGGATGTAACTATACCTGGCTATACTTTATTCAGAAAGGACAGGGTAGGAAGAAGGAGAGGAGGAGTGGCACTATATGTAAAAACTACTATTAATGCTTTGGAATTACAGAGCTTAAAAGGGAGAGAGAAGGCATTGTGGGTTAAACTAGAAAGAGGGAAAGAGAAATCTAGTTGCATTGGTGTAATATACAGACCTCTCTCACAAGAGGAAGAGGTGGACAGAGAGTTAATTGAAGTCATACGCAGCATTGCTAGGAAGGGGAAGTGCTACTGATAGGAGATTTCAATATGCCAGATGTTGATTGGGATATTCCTGCTGCAGTATCATCTAGAAGTAAGGAGATCCTGGATTCTCTACAGGAAGAACTATTCAGGCAATTGATAACAGACCCTAAACGTGAAGGGGCCATACTGGACTTGGTGCTAACCAATGGTGAAAGTGTTTCTGATATTGTGGTGGGAGATCATTTTGCATCCAGTGATCACCAGATGGTGTGGTTCAGTTTTAGGACTAGGGCTGTTAGAATCCATTCAAAAGTGAGGATCTTAGACTTTAGGAAGTCTAACTTTGCAAAGATGGGCCAATACCTCAGGGAGTCGTTAGTGGGATGGGGACAGCTGGGGGAAGTAGAAAAACAGTGGTCAAAACTGAAAGGGGATATTTTAAGGGCAACCAACCTTTTTGTTAAAATGGTAAATAAAGGTAAAAGGAAAAGGAGACCGCTATGGCTTTCGAAAGAAGTAGTTGAAAAGGTGAAGAAAAAGAGGGAGGCCTTCATGAAATACAAGAGATCACAGAGAGAGGAAGAAAGGCATCTGTATTTGGAAAAACTTAGAGAAGGTAGCAAGGTAGTCAAGAAGGCAAAGATTCAAAAGGAGAAGGAAATAGCCAATGCAATAAAAATGGGGGGATAAGACATTTTTCAGATATATTAGTGAGAAGAGGAAGGGCAAAAGTGGTATTGTCAGACTCAAGGGTGTAGGGGAGGAATATGTAGAAGCTGATAAGGATAAAGCGGAATTGCTTAACAAATATTTTTGTTCTGTGTTCACAGATGAAGAACCAGGAGCAGGACCTCAGAAAACACCAACAAATAGGAACAGAAGCGAGGGACATCTTGAACAATTTTCAGAAGACTCTGTTCGTGAGAAACTAGCTCAACTTAAAGTAGACAAAGCGATGGGACTGGATGGGATACAACCTAGAATACTGAGGGAACTTGGGGACGTTCTAGCAACCCCACTGACTCACCTTTTCAATGCCTCATTGGAGTCGGGAGTGGTGCCAAAGGACTGGAGAGAGGCTCATGTGGTGCCTTTACTCAAAAGCGGAAGTAAGGATGTGGTTGAAAAGTACAGGCCGGTTAGTTTAACTTTGGTGGTGAGTAAATTATTGGAAACACTGCTGAAAGAGAAAATAGTGAGGTTTCTGAAGTCCAGCGGATTACAGGACCCGAGGCAGCATGGATTCACCAGAGGCAGGTCTTGTCAGACAAATCTGATTGATTTCTTTGACTGGGTGACCAGGGAGTTGGACCGAGGGAGAGCTCTAGATGTGGTGTATTTAGATTTCAGTAAAGCCTTTGGCAGTGTTCCTCACAGGCGACTTATAAACGAACTAAGCACCCAAGGGATGGACCCTAAAGTTACTGCTTGGGTTAGAAATTGGTTGGGTGGGAGGCAACAAAGAGTACAAGTAAATGGAGCTCACTCTGAGGATAAGGATGTTACCAGTGGTGTGCCCCAGGGATCTGTCCTTGGTCTGATTCTTTTTAACATCCTTGTTAGTGATATAGCGGAAGGGCTGTCGGGTAAGGTTTGCCTCTTTGCGGATGATACCAAAATCTGCAATAGAGTAGACACCCAGGAAGGTGTAGATAACATGAGGAGGGATATACCTAAGCTTGAAGAATGGTCTAGAATTTGGCAGCTGGGATTAAATGTTAAAAAATGTAAGGTCATGCATTTGGGCTGCAGCAATCCAAGGGAGCAATATAGTATAGGGGGTGAAGTACTCGTACTTTTGTCCACTAAAGAAGAGCGGGACCTAGGCGTGGTTGTGTCTGATGATCTTAAAGTAGCTATACAGGTAGAAAAGGCAATGGCAAAAGCTAGAAGGATGCTTGGGTGCATATGGAGAGGAATGGCTAGCAGAAAAAAGGAGGTGATAATGCCTCTCTATAAGTCTTTGATGCGACCTCATTTGGAGTATAGTGTGCAATTCTGGAGACCGCACCTTCAAAAGGATGTGAACAGGATGGAGTCGGTGCAGAGGGTGGCTACTAAAATGATTAGTGGTCTTCATTGTAAAGTATATGAGGACAGACTGAAGGATCTTAATATGTACACCTTAGAGGAAAGGCGGGATAGAGGTGATATGATTGAGATGTTTAAATACCTCCGTGGCATAAATGTTCAGGGAGAGAGCCTCTTTCAATTGAAAGCAAGTTCTGCTACGAGGGGACATGGGATGAGGGTGAAGGGAGATAGATTCAGGAGTGATATGCGGAAATATTTCTTTACGGAAAGAGTAGTGGATCCATGGAATAGTCTCCCAGTGGAGGTGGTAGAGATGAGGACAGTAACTGAATTCAAAAAAGCATGGGACAAACACAGAGGATCTCTAAAGGTAAAAAGGGGACTGTTGTAGTTGTTGATATGGAAGGACAGACTAGATAGGCCATGTGGTCTTATTCTGTCATCATATTTCTATGTTTCTATGTAAATGAAATGGCCCCCGATTATCTATCAGGATTGGTTACTTTATATACCCTGGCAAGAATGTTACATTCTGTTAATGAATTTAGACTACACTTTCCGTCTTCTCTGCTGGTCAAATATGATCATACTCCGAAATAGGCATTCCTTGCAGCAACCCCTCCCCTCTCAAATAGTTTACTAGCTTCTATCCATACAGAACATAACTATAAGAACTTTTTAAAAAAGCCATAAAAACTTATTTCTTCGACGATGCTTTTAACACATCATAGTAATGGGAGAAGTGATGTCTGAGAGGTGTCTGAGTCTTGTTGATTTTGTAGAGGATTCAGTTTTTCCTCCCACGGTTACTCTTCTTTGATTCTGTTACCCAAATTCCCTCTCCCATTCTTTGTGTGCATATTGAGTTGTGTACTTTTATCTCTCCCTCTTTTCTTTAATTAAAAATGGAGTTCCTTTCTTTTATGTGTTTTATTTTGTAAACTGCAAAGTTTGTAAGACAGTCTTGCAGTATATCAAATAAAGGTTAACCATAATCATAACTACTTACCCTCTCTAAGAATCCCTTTACTTGTGAAATAGGAAAAAACGTGCTCTAACTCTCTCTTCTCAGACAGCCGTGCAATCTTCCTCTCTTTCTTTCTCTAGGGCACTATGCGATTGAAAGCTGACCTTCAGCATGGGGGACTCTTCTCTCCCCAATCCTGGACAAAGATGTATCACTTTTGGCAGGTTAGCAGAGATGGAAGGGGGACTTCGTGATCCTGTGTGCCCAGGTTCGCAACTGGCTGATGCACAACTGGACTGCCCACCATTACTATTTTGTATACATACTGCGGTGCCAAACGTTCTGCTAAAGCATGGTGTCCTTTCCTACTACTACTACTATCTATCATTTGTATAGCACTACAAGGCGTACGCAGCACTGTACAGACACATGTAAAAGATGGTCCCTGCTTATCAGAGCTTACAATCTAGTCAAGACAGACAACAACACAGCTAAGGAAAATGGTAAGGAAACACAAAGGAAACTAAGCGGATCAGGATCCAAAAGCGGCCTCGAAGAGGTGAGTTGTCCTTTAGGCCCCTGTGTGTTTCTGTGGGTGCTAGACTAATACCAATCTTCTATGCAGAGAGCCATTCATTTGTCAGATATGTCATTACTAGGCAGTCATAAAAAGAAAGAACAACAAAAATGTAGGGTGGCCTACCGCTTCCCCTGCCAAAACTGTACCAGCGCTATAAATTCAGCACCTGCTCTATTGGTGATCTGCCTAAAGCAGCCATGATGTGGACCTTCCATAGAAGACTTCAGCTCCACCTCCTCCACCTCCTCACCCTTTGCATAAGGACACAGACCTACAAACAGTGTAAATGCCACTCAGCAGGATATTCAGCAGCACTAACAAAGATAGTGCTGCTGAATATTTATTTATTTTATAAAACGTTATCATTTACTCAAAGTACTTTATATTGTAATTTAAACTTGGTAATGTACATTAAACAGGGACATTCATAACTTGGATTCTTCTGAGGCAAAGGAAGGTTAAGTGATTTGCCCAAGACCACAAGGAATGCAAGCGGGAATCAAACCCCGGTCATTTGGTTTTCAAGCCAAATGTGCTAAGCATTAGGCTGCTCCACCGCTCCCTGGGTGCTGCTCCTACATACCCTGATGCTAAGTGGTTAGCACTGGGGCATTCTGGAGTGGAGCGGACGGGGCGCCCATTGCTAACCAGGCAGCAGCAACATTGATCTGCTGCCTCATTAGCGATACGTGGTGAAAGTCAGGTACAGATAATCCTGGCCTAACTTTTACCGAGTCAGCTAACTAGGCGGTGGCTCAATATTGCCACTGCCTGGTTAGCATCATGGCAATCCAGCAAACCCAGATATTCAATATGGGGGCTGGATATGACCCTGGTATTAATATCTAGGTTTAATGTTCAGTGCCTGTGGCTAGCCGCATTAGCAGCTCTAGACGCCGGACCTGAATAACACCCCTCCCCCAAATCCTGGTGAATTTTTTTCAAGGAGATTGGGCTGTGAGGTTGCCTTACCTATGCTACCTCCTATGGAAATGTCAGTGAGGTTCCAATAAAGATAAAAGTAACCAAAATGCCCTTAAGTACAGAGCAGACAGAGCTTAAAGATTCCAAATTACCCCGCTAACCAATAACCAGATTAATATGAATAAAATACAGTATCTAAAATGCTTGTATGCAAATGCTAAAAATCTAAAAAATAAGATGAGGAGAGTTGGAATATATAGCACTAAATGAGAGGTTAGATATGATTGTAATCTCAGAGACATAGTGGAAGGAGAACAACTAGTGGAACACTGTGATATCTGGATACAAATTATATCGCAATGATAGAGTAGATCAAATTGGTGGAGGTTGCGCTATATGGCAGAGACGGTATTGAGACACACAGGATTAAAGTTTTGCAGAGAACAAAATACACTGTAGGATCTCTATGGATTGAAATTCCATGCAAAAAGGGGAAGGCGATGGCAGTGGGAATGTACTCTCGATTGCCTGACCAGAATGAACAAATGGACGATGACATACTAAAAGAAAAAAAGGAAGCTAACAAAAGTTACAGCACAGTAATAATAATGGGTGAATTCAAGTACCCTGATATCGACTGAGTCAGTGTCATGGCAGAACATTCTAGGGAGATAAAGTTTCTAGATAAGAACATAAGATATGCCATACTGGGTCAGACCAAGGTCCATTAAGCCCAGTATCCTGTTTCCAACCGTGGCCAATCTAGGTCATACGTACCTAGCAGTTTCCCCAAAAGACACAGGTTCCGCAATGCTTGTACTGGGTCAAGCATTGATATCCTGGGTCCCTTCTTAATAATGGTTTATGGACCTTTCCTCCAGGAACTTGTCCAAACCTTTTTAAAACCCAGCTACACTAACAGCCTTTATTACATCCTCCGGTAACAAATTCCAGAGTTTGATTACACGTTGAGTGAAAAAATATTTTATTTTATTAGTCTTAATAGTTAACCCTGTAGCTTCATTGCCTGTTCCCCTAGTGTTTCTATATTCTGATAACGTAAACAATCAATTTACGTTTACCCGTTCCACTCCGTTCATTAATTTATAGACTTCTATCATATTTCCCCTCAGCTCTCTCTTTTCCTGGTTAAAGAGTCCTAACCTCTTTAACCTTTTTTCATAGGAGTATCCTTCCATCCCATTCATCATTTTGGTGGCTCTTCTCTGAACCTTTTCTAATAACGCTATATCCTTTTTAAGATACAGCAACCAGAATTGCACATAATATTCAAGGTGCGGTCTCACCATGGAACGATATAGAGGCATTATAATATCCTTTGTTTTATTTTCAATTCCTTTCCTTATAGAAACATAGAAACATAGAAATATGACGACAGAAAAAGACCACATGGCCTATCTATTCTGTCCTTCCATAACAACTGGGCTTATGATACCAAGCATTGTATTTGTATGTTCTCTCTTGGCCGCCGCTGCACACTGGGCTGAGGGTTTTAACATGTTATCCACAATGACGCCTTAATCTTTTTCCTGGGTGTTGGTTCCTAATGTGGAACCTTGCATCGTGTAACCATAGTTTAGGTTGTTCTTCCCTAGGTGCATAACTTTGCACTTGTCCACATAAAATTTCATCTGCCATTTTGATGCCCAGTCTTCCAATTTATCAAGATCCTCTTGCAATTTTCCACAATCCTCTTGGGTTTTAACAACTTTAAATAGTTTTGTGTCATCTGCAAATTTGATAACCTCACTCGCTATTCCCTTTTCCAGGTCATTTATGAATATGTCAAAAAGCAGCGGACCCAGCACAGATCCCTGGGGTACACCACTATACACCTTTCTCCATTGGGAAAATTGGCCATTTAGCCCTACCCTCTGCTTTCTATCTTTTAACCAGTTCCTGATCCACAGTAGTATACTGCCTCCTATCGCATAAATCTTTAGTTTTGCCAAAAGTCTCTGATGAGGGACCTTGTCAAAGGCTTTCTGAAAGTCCAAACACACTATATCAACTGTCTCACCTTTGTCTACCTGTTTATTCACACCTTCAAAAACATAACAGATTAGTAAGACAAGATCTTCCTTGTCTAAAACCATGTTGGCTGTCTCCCATTAAGCCATGACATGACATGACATGTTCAGCAATTTTGTTCTTTATGATGGTTTCCACCATTTTTCCAGGTAATGACGTCAGGCTCACGGGTCGGTAGTTTCCCGGATAACCCCTGGAACCCTTTTTAAAAATTGGTGTTATGTTCATCATCCTCCAGTCTTCAGGTATTACAGATCATTTTAATGATAGTTCACAGATTACTAATAGCAAATCTGCAATCTTATATTTCAGTTCTTTCAACACCCTTGGATGTATATCATTTGGCTCAGGTGATTTGCTACTCTTCAGTTTATCTAACAGTTGTAATACATCTTCCCGATATAACGATATTTCCTTCAATTCTTCCGTACCTTTCAATACCACTTCAGTCATGGGTAACATCCCTAAATCTTCCTCAGTAAAGACCGAATCAAAGAATTCATTCAGTCTCTCTGCTGTCGCCTTGTCCACTCTTAGTGCACTTTAATCCTTCTATCATCTAATAGACCAACTGACTCTCTCACACGTTTTTTGCTACGAATGTACTTGAAAAAGTATTTATTACGCGTTTTTGCTTCCGCATCAATCTTCTTCTCAAATTCTCCCTTTGCATGCCTTATCAATGCCTTCCATTTAACTTGCCAGTGCTTGTGCTGTTTCCATGTTTCGTTGTTTGGCTCTTTTTTCCATTTCCTGAAAGATGCTTTTTTGATAACAATGGCCTCTCTGATCTCACCTTTAAACCATGCTGGCAGTTTTTTGGACTTCCTTCCACTTTTCTTAAAGCGTGGAATACAGCTGGTCTGGGCTTCCAAGATAGTATTTTTCAACAACACCCAAGCTTGATGTAAGTCTTTAACCTTTGCAACTGCTCCTTTTAGCTTTTTCTTAACTATTTTCCTCATTTTATCATAGTCTCCCTTTTGAAAGTTAAAAGGTAGTATTGTGGATTTCCTTACTATCCCTCCTCCACTAATTAAATCAAACGCGATCATGCTATGATCACTATTGCCAGGTGGCCCCAACACCCTTTATCTCTTGCACCAGATCTAGTATTCCACTAAGGACTAGGTCCGATATGGCTTCCCCTCTGGTTGGTTCATGAACCAGCTGCTCCAAGAAGCAGTCATTTATTTCATCTAGGAACTTTATCTCCCTAGCATGTCCTGCCGTGACACTGACCCAATCGATACCGGGGTAATTGAAATCACCCATTTTTATTACTGTGCTGTAACTTTTGTTAGCTTCCTTGATTTCTTTGAGCATTTCATCATCCATTTGTTCATTCTGGCCAGGCGGTCGATAGTACACCCCCATTGCCATCACCTTCTCCTTTTTACATGGAATTTCAATCCATAGAGATTCTACAGCAAATTTTGTTCCTGCAAAACTTTAATCCTTTCTGACTCAATGCCCTCTCTAACATAGAGCGCAACCCCTCCACCAATTTGATCATCTCTATCATTACAATATAGTTTGTTCCCAGGTATCACAGTGTCCCACTGGTTGTCCTCCTTCCATCATGTCTCTGAGATTCCAATCATATCTAACCTCTCATTTAGTGCTATATATTCTATCTTTCCCATCTTATTTTTTAGACTTCTAGCATTTGCATATAAGCATTTTAGAGACTGTAGTTTATTCATATTAATTTGGCTATTGATAAGCATGAGTAATTTGGGATCTTTAAGCTGTGTCTGCTCCATACTCGAGGGCATTTGGGCTACTTTACTCTTTTTTGGAACCTCTCTGCTTTTGGTAGTATCCTTCAAGAATACATTCTTCTGAACCATGCGCTCTTGTGCGACTGTCGGCTTTCCCCTATTATCTAGTTTAAAAGCTGCTCTCTCTCTTTTTTAAAGGTTAATGCCAGCAACCTGGTTCCATCCCGGTTAAGGTGAAGCCCATCCCTTCAGAAGAGCCCCTCCTTTCCCCAGAATGTTCCCCAGTTCCTACCACCTCCAAAACCCTCATCCTTGCACCATCGTCTCATCCACTCATTGAGACTCCGGAGCTCTGCCTGCCTTTTGGGTCCTGCGCGTGGAACGGGAAGTATTTCGGAGAATGCTACCCTGGAAGTTCTGGATTTCAACTTCCTACCTAAAAGCCTAAATTTAGCCTCCAGAACCTCCCTACCACATTTTCCTATGTCATTGGTACCGACATGCACCAAGACAGCAGACTCCTCCCCAGCACTATCTAAGACCTTATGTAGGTGGCGCATGAGGTCCACTACCTTCGCACTAGGCAGGCATGTTACCAGGCAATCCTCACGTCCACCAGCCACCCAGTTATCTACATGCCTAATGATCGAATCACCAATTATAACAGCTGTCCTAACCCTTCCCTCATGGGCACATGACCCTGGAGAAATTTCCTTGGTGTGAGAGGGTTTTACTACACCTGGAGGACAGGTCGTAGTTACAGGATCACTTCCTGCCACAGCAGGGTGATGCTCTCCTGTCACATGACCTCTCTCCTCCATGGCAACAGGGATGCTGCCAGATTGGAGGTGGAACTTCAGGACTATATCCCTGTAGGTCTCGTCTATGTACCTCTCTGTCTTTCTTATGTCTTCCAAGTCTGCTACTCTAGTCTCTAGAGAACGGACTCGTTCCCTGAGAGCAAAGAGCTCCTTGCGCCCAGTGCACACCTAAGACCTCTCACCAACTGGGAGAAATTCATACATCTGATGAAATAAATGACTGCTTCTTGGAGCAGCTGGTTCATGAACCTACCAGAGGTGAAGCTATTTTGGACCTAGTCCTTAGTGGAACACAAGATCAGGTGCAAGAGATAAGGGTGCTGGAGCCACTTGGTAATAGTGATCATAGCATGATCGCGTTTGATTTAATTAATGGAGGAGGGATGGCAAGGAAATCCACATTACTAATTTTTAACTTTGAAAAGGGAGACTATGATAAAATGAGGATAATAGTTAAGAAAAAACGAAAAGGAGCAGTTACAAAGTTTAAAGATTTACATCAAGCTTGGGTGTAGTTTTAAAATACCGTCCAATTTCCAGTTTACCATTTATCTCGAAGGTTGTAGAGAATATAGTTCAAAAACAATTGCAGGATCACATAGATTCATATGCACCCTTGGATTTACACCAACATGGCTTCAAACCATTTCATAATGTGGAATCTCTACTTATTTCACTATTTAATAACCTCATAATTGGCCTGGATAAAAAATAATGTTTTTCTTTTAATATTTCTTGACATCTCAGCAGCATTGGACACCGTATCTCATTCAATAATGCTCCAACGTCTTGAAGATATTGGCTTATGTAACTACACCCTTAAATGGTTCACATCATACCTGAGTAATCGTACGCAAATAGTAAAATGTGGAGAAAAAAATCCTCTCAAATCCCCGTCACACAAGGTATACCACAAAGATCAGCTTTATCATCCATTCTTGGCGTAACCCTAGATAAACATCTAAATTTAAAATCACATGTAAATAAAATTACAAATAAAGTTTACCATCGTTTAAAAATCATTAGAAGACTTAAACCAATTTTGCATACAAAACATTTCTGAACAGTATGCCAAGCAATTATTACACCTTTACTTGACTTTGGAAACATCCTTTATCAAGGTCTTCCCAAAAATACCATCCACCCCCTTCAAATGGTTCAAAACACAACTGCAAGAATTATAATGGGATCCACAAAATATGAACCTGTAACTCCCTTGCTTGAAGAACTTCATTGGCTTCCAATCACTGCAAGATCAAAGTAGAAAAATCTGATGATCATTTTTTAAATTCTTCACGGACCATCAGCAGATATTCTAAAACCCATTATTTCTAAAGACACAAGCTCAAGACCCAGACGTTCCCAAGCTACCAACAGACTTAATACCCATCTTAATTTTAATAAATCGAAACAAATGACTTCTAAAAGGGCTTTTTCATTTAAGGCACCAAAACTATGGAACTCTATTCCTGAGGAATTAAGATTTCAGACCGACATGAAAGACTTCCACAAGTCCCTTAAGACATATCTATTCATCGAGGCTTATGGCAAACAACCTATCACATAAAAGTTCAAGATACCTTACTAACTGTTTCTACTCAATTTTGTTATGTTATCGTATAATATTATAGTTTATCTTTATATACTATTACAATGTACTGTAGTTTATTGTAAATTAATATGATGTACTGTAATTTATTACGATGTCTTGTCTCTCTGTCCTCCATGCCCCAATGTAAAACCCTTTTGTTGTCCTGTTGACCACTTTGATTGAAGGATAAGGTGGTATACAAAACTGAATAAATAAATAAATAAATAATAAATCTTGGAAGCCCAGAGTAGCTGTATTCCATGCTTTAATAAAAGTGGAAGGAAGTGCAAAAAAATGCCAGCATGGTTTAAAGGTGAGGTCAGGGAGGCCGTTGTTGCCAAAAAGCATCTTTCAGGAAATGGAAAAAGGAGCCAAATGATGAAAACTGGAAACATCATAAGCACTGGCAAGTTAGATGCATGGCATTGATAAGGCAGACAAAGAAAGAATTTGAGAAAGAGCTTGCTGTGGAAGCAAAAACATATTATAAAAACTTTTTCAAGTACATTCATAACAAAAAAACTGTGAGTCAGTTGGATCACTAGATGATATAGGGGTACAAGGGCACTAAGAGGGGACAAGGCCATAGTGGAGAGACTGAATGAATTCTTTGCTTCGATCTTTACTGAGGAAGATGTAGTGATGCTACCCATGACTGAAGTGGTATTTAAAGATGCTGCAGAAGAATTGAAAGAAATATTGATAAACCTGGAAGATGTATTACAACTGAAGAATCACAAATCACCTGGACCGGATGATATACATCCAAAGGTGTTGAAAGAAGTGAAATATGAGATTACAGACAGTAATCTGTGAACTATCATAAAAATCATTTGTAATACCTTGGTGGATGGCCAATGTAATGACAATTTTTAAAAAGGGTTCCAGGGGTGATCTGGAAATTACAGACCGGTGAGCCTGATGTCATTACCAGGAAAAATGGTAGAAACCATTATAAAGAACAAAATTACTGAGACAGCCAACATGGTTTTAGCCAAAGAAGGTCTTGTCTCACTAATTTATTAAGTTTTTTTGAAGGTGTGAATAAACAGATAGACAAAGGTGAGTCAGTTGATATAGTGCATCTGGATTTTCAGGAAGCCTTTGACATGGTCCTTCATGAGAAACTCTTGGTGATATTAAAACGTCACTGGATAGGAGGCAGTGTACTATTGTAGATCAGGAACTGGTTAAAAGATAGAAAGCAGAGGGTAGGGTTAATGGTCAATTTTCGCAAGGAAGAAAGGTGAATAATGGAGTACCCCAGGGATGTGTGCTGGGTCTGCTGCATTTTAATATAAGAAAGGGGGGTTAGAGATGATATGATTAAGATGTTTAAATACTTCTGTGGCATAAACGCACAGGGGGAGAGCCTCTTTCGATTGAAAGCAAGTTCTGCTACAAGGGGACATGGGATGAGGTGAAAGGGGATAGATTCAGGAGTGGTATGCAAAAATATTTCTTTACGGAAAGAGTGGTGGATCCGTGGAATAGTCTTCCAATGGAGGTGGTAGAGATGAGGATGGTATCTGATTTCAAAAAAGCATGGGACAAACACAGAGGATCTCTAAAGAAAAAAAGGGGACTGTTGTAGTTGTTGATATGGAAGGACAGACTAGATAGGCCATGTGGTCTTTTTCTGTCGTCATTTTTCTATGTTTCTATAAATGACATGGAAATAGGAATAACGAGTGAGGTAATCAAATTTGCAGATGACACAAACTTATTTAAAGTTTTTAATACCCAAGAGGATTGTGAAAAATTGTAAGAGGACCTTGATAAATTGGAATACTGGATATTCAAATGGCAGATTAAATTTAATGCGGATAAGTGCAAAGTTATGCACCTAGGAAAGAACAACTCAAACTATGGTTACACGATGCAAGGTTCTGCATTAGGAACCACCACCCAGGAAAAAGATTTAGGCATCATCATGGCTAAAGTGTAGTTACACACCTGTAACAGGTGTTCCCCAGGGACAGAAGGAATCAGTCCTCAGATATGAGTGACGTCAGCGCCGACGGAACCCTCGCGGTAGCATCCCCCCAGCTTTCAAAGAAAGCCTTTGGGAGATGCCCCCACGCATGCATGGTCACCTTCCTGCCCAAGGGCGCCATCTTGCTCATTCAGATAACAAAAGACAGCAAAAAAGAAAATATGGTAAAGAAGCAACTCCAAGGGGAGGCGGGAGGGTTGTGAGGACTGATTCCTGCTGTCCCCGGAGAACACCTGTTACAGTGAGTAACTATGCTTTCCCCGGGAACAAGCAGGAAGTCAGTCCTCACATATGGGACTCCCTAGCTACAGACTACCAAAAGCCCATAAAGAAAAAATATGGTTACCCTCAAGGGAAGCCATGAGCAGCAGCAATTGAGTATGCAGGTGCAGACTACAGTAAGACCCATGTGTCTGAAGGAAACCAGCACTCTGGTAACCTTAACACAGAAAGGCCAGAGAATAGGAGCTGCCTAGACCCCGAAAAGATTATGGAGAATGGCCTGGCCAAAGGCACTGTTCCGTCGGGACTCCTTCTCCATGCAGTAATGAGCTGCAAAGGTATGGACAGAAGACCAGGTGGCTGCCCAGCAGATGTCCACCATTGGGATGGAGCACGGGTTTGCCCCAAGGCCGCCATAGCCCTGACAATGTGTGTTGTGACCCAGCCATCAAGCAAAAGCCACTGTATCACCCTCGCCTGCTCATAGACGAGGGTGATACAGTCCACCACCCAGGTAGATAGCATATGCTTGGTCACTGCTTCGCCCAGTCTACTTGGGCCATAAGAGACAAAAAGCTGAGAAGCTTTACAGTGGCCCTGGGTACATTGAATGTAGAAGGACAAGACCCTATTACAGTCTAAGGTGTGGAGGAGAGTCTCCATTTTACTGGCATGAGGCCTCGGGAAGAAGGTGGGGAGCACCACCTCCTGATTGAGGTGAAAAGGCGATACCACCTTCAGAAGGAATTTGGGGTGTGTGCGGAGCACAATCATGTTCTTATAGAACCTGGTGTAAGGCGCCTCCGCCACCAGGGCCTGGAGCTCACTGACCCTGCGAGCAGAGTTAAGCGCAACCAGGAATACCACCTTCCACGAAAGGTATCACAGGTGGGAGGTAGCCAGGGGCTCAATCGTGGGGCGAGTAAGCTGTGCCAGTACAACACTGAGGTCCCATTTGGTCGCCGGAGGGCGTACCAGGGGTTTGGATAAAAGGATCCCCCTCATGAAGCGGGTCACCAACAGCAGGGTCAAAAGGGTTTTGGCATCCACTGGATTGTGATGTGCCACCAGGGTAATGAGGTGCACTCTGACGATGTTCGATCTGAGTCTAGAGTGCGAGAGATGGCGAAGGTACAGCAGGACCAGCTGCACTGGACAGGAGAATGGGCTAATCCCATGCTCTGTGTGCCAGATTGAAAATCTGTGCCAATTGAAGGCGTATGCCTTCCTGGTGGGGAACTTATGGGAAGCCAGCAGGATCTCCTCCACTTCCTCTGAGAGGTTGAAAGGGGCTAGGGTCATCCTTTCAGCAGCCACACTGTCAGTGACAGGGACCCCAGATTGGGGTGCAAGAGAGAGACCCCTCCTGTGACAGCAGCCTTGGGGAGCTCCCCCAATGAGATGGGATTCTGCACCGACAGCTGGAGGAGTAATGGGAACCACGGCTTCCTGGACCATCAAGGGGCTATCGGAATCAGCGAGGTTTTGTCGCGGAGGGTCCTGAATAATGTTTTAGCAATTAGTGGTGTGGGTGAGAAGGCATACATGCGACCTTCCGACCATGAGATAAGAAATGCATCTTCCGCCACTCGGGAAGGGTGGGCTTGCTAAGAGCAGAAGCAGAGCAACTGATAGTTGTCTAAGCTAGCAAACAGGTCTATCCATGGTTCCCCCCAGAGATCTGGAAGCCAGCTGGCTACTCTGGGGTCCAGCTGCCACTCGTGTGGCTAGAGGATCCTGCTTAATCTGTTGGCCAGTATGTTGTCCTGGTCTGGCAGATATACTGCCCATAAGAGTATGCTCTGCTGGACCGTGTAGGAACAGAGGGCCATCGGCTCGCAGCAGAGGGTACGAGACCCTGTGCCACCCTGCTTGTTCACATTGAATATCGCCACCTGGTTGTCTGTTTGGACCAACACTGGTTGGTGACATAGGTGGAGGCAAAAGGCTCGGAGGGCGAGGTGTATCGCCCATAATTCCAGAAGGTTGATCAGCTGGTTTCTCTCGCTCTGAGACCAGGTGCCCTGGGTGTGGAGTTGCTCGCAGTAGGCTCCCCATCCCAGCTGGGCGTGTCGATCATGAGGGTCCTTATAGGGCATGGAGTCTGGAAGGGCATTCCTGTCTTGAGATACTGGGGATTTTGCCACCAGGTCAGGGATTCTGCGAACTCGTGGGTCACTATAATTCTGTTGTGGAGATAGCCTGTGGCCTGTGTCCACTGGTCCCAAGACACTATTGTGCGGCCCTCATGTGGAGGCGGGCATCTAGGGTGACATGGACCGTGGAGGCCATGTGTCCGAGTAGGTGCATCAGGAGCCGAGCAGACATTGAGGAATGGCATTGTATGTCCAGGGCCACAGCCCTGAGCTGGGCGGCTCAGTCCCCTGGAAGGAAGGCCTTTGTCTGGAGGGTGTCTAGTCTTGCCCCTATGAACTCCAGACACTGTGTCGGGAGGAGGTGGGACTTGGGGCAGTTTATTACAAACCCCATATTTTGCAGGACTTGGATGGTACGTGCAATTGCCTGCTGTACTTCTGAGGCCGTGCCTCCCTTTATGAGCCACTCATCCAGGTAGGGGAAGACAAATACCCCCTGGAGATGGAGGAAGGCAGTCACGACTGCCAGGCACTTGGTGAAAATCCTTGGAGTGAAGGTCAAGCCGAAGGGCAGCACCCTGTACTGGTAATGGTGCCCCCTACCATGAACCTCAGGTACTGCCTGTGGTTGGGGTGAATGAGGATGTGTGTGTATGCATCCTTCAGAGCCAAGGAACATAGCCAATCTCCCTGTGGAGGTAAGGCAGGAATGTTCCAAGGGAGAGCATCTTGAACTTCTCCCTCACCAAGAATCTGTTCAGATTGTGCAGGTCGAGGAAGGGGCTTAGGCCCCCTGTTCTTTTTGGTCGGGGCTCCGAGGGAGGGGAGTCTGAGGGGACTTTGTGATGTGACAGGTGTCTGGTGACTCCTCATCCTTCGTTTCCCAGATGGCTCATGGGCTCCGGGGCTGATCCACGCCTGCGGCCCTCCCCAGTCAGTGCTGAGAACACTAGCTGGGGAAGATCTTGGTCCCATGGAATGGGAGCCCGATCGAGACCTTAGCTGAGGATCAACTTGAGTTGAAGGACCTCAAGGACCGACGGCCTCTGAGGACATCCTCAACATCGAGGGCCCGGAGGTCTGGGTGGAAGAACCAGTGGTACCAGACAACAGCACCTGCTGCTGGTCTATGAAGGCAGACAAGCTGCACTCCAGTGCCGCCATTCTGGACTCCAGGCCAGAAGGCTCCGCAGCCTTCGGCATAGGCACTGAGGGAATCAGGTCCACAACCGGTTCCCCTGAGGGGGAGACCTCGATGAAGATGGTGTCAGGCAACTGAAGCCGGCCCGAGGTAAAGTCCTTTCTGGGGACCTTCGCAGGTTGCTCTGATCCCTCGGACAAGCGTCTAAGACTGCGGGACCTTACTCAGGACTTATCCGGTCTGTCTGAGTCATCCAAGGATGCCGGCTTCGAGGTCTTCTTCTTCTTCCCTTTCTGAGGAACCACAGCATCGGTCAGGGTCCAAAAGGCTGCCCAAGGATTCTGTGGTTTTGGAGGAGGCCTTGACCTTCGGAGATACCGGGGACTCTGGGAAAAACTTATCGTGCTGCTGCTAGCGGCTCTTGAGAGCCTTGGTGGACATCTTCTTACAGAGGCCACATGCAATGGAGTTGTGGCCTGGTCCCAGGCAGTGAAGGCAGTAGTCGTGTGTGTCAGTCAGGGACATTATTTTGTCACACCGATAACACTTTCTAAAACCACTGGTAGCCATGGAAGAAAAATATATCCCAGCAAGGTCAACGACCTGCAGTGCTGCCAGTTAGAAAAATAGGCGTGAAGGCACCAAGGAGGAAAAAAAAGACTACGAACCTGAGACTTGATGCCGGGCAGCGGTATTGGGTGGCGGAAAGACGACCGGTGCCCTACCAGAGGAGAGTATGAAACTCAGGTCGAGAAAATCAACTTTTTCCGGGGGAAGAGCTAACAGATGTCTGAAGGCTCTGCGGAAAAAGGGAGACTGAGCAAGATGGCGCCCTTGGGGGGGAAGGGGACCTCACATGCATAGTGGCATCTCCCAAAGGCTTTCTTTGAAAGCTGGGGGGATGCTTCCACGAGGTCTCCGTTGGTGCTGATGTCACCCATATGTGAGGACTGAATTCCTGCTTGTTCCTGGAGAATATGCTGAAACCCTTCATCCAGTGTGCAGTGGAGGCCAATAAAGCAAATAGAATGCTAGCAATCATAAGGAAAGGAATGGAGAATAAAAGAAAGGATATTATAATGCCTCTATATCGTTCCATAGTGCGACCACCCTTTGAATATCGTATGCAGTTCTAGTCATCCTATCTTTAAAAAGATATAGCGGCATTAGAAAAGCTACAAAGAGCCACAAAAATGGTAAAGGTGATGGGAGCATACCCCTATCGGAAGAGGCTCTTCAACCTGGAAAAGAGACAGCTGAGGGGAGATATGAAAGAGGTCTATAAATTAATGAATGGAGTAGAACGGGTAAACGTAGATCGATTGTTTATGCCATCAAAATATAGAAAGACTAGGGGACATGCAATGAAGCTACAGTGAAACCCATTTAAGACTAATAAGAGAAAATATTTTTTCACTCAACGCATAATTCATTCATTCCTGTATATCTTTCACTCTCATTATGTTTCGTCTGTTTTGTTTCTTTTTCCGCCTTGATTGTATGATAAGGCGGTATATAAATACAGTTAAATAAATAAATAAATAAATAATTAAACTCTGGAATTTGTTACCAGAGGATGTAGTAAAAGCTGCTAGTGAGCTGAGTTTAAAAAAGGTTTGAACAAGTTCGTGGAGGAAAGATCTATAAACCATTATTAAAGGGGACCCGGGAAATCCACTACTTGCCCCGATACAAGCATTGTGGAACCTGGGTGTCTATTGAGAAACCTATTAGGTACTTATGACCTAGTCTGGCCACTGTTGGAAAAAGGATACTGGGCTTGATGGACCTTGGTCTGACCCAGTATGGCATATCTTATGTTCTTATGGAAGATGATAGCTAGAATGGAGATCACTTTAACATCCTGTTTAACCCAGCTATGCTCTTTCTCTGGGGAAGCAGTGGCTAGATTTAAAAGGGTAGATGAGGAATTATACAAGAGTAATAACAACTTGCAATCTCATGATGCAAGTCTAGAGTATGTCTAGTCTGTTAATATAGCTGTTGTTAGGGGGAATAATTCTCTCTAAAAGATCTTAATAGGCTGGAAAATTCTATGAGATATAATAACTTGTATTTTTTGTTTATAAATTTTCCATATACAAGATTGATTTCCCCTAGTTAAATATTAAAGCGGTATATTTGGGATATCCTAGGGTTCGACCCTTCTCCCTTCCCCATCATCAAGAGTCTTTTACATTTTAGGCTCTCTTAAGAATTTAGACAGAGGAAGGGATGGTTCAGGCCAAGAACCATTGAATTTCACTTTACAGTTGGAGACTTCTCTAGAGGAGACCAGCAATTGGGCTACTCTTGTGGCTTCTTTTGTGCCATCTTTAGAGAGGGATATTGTATTTTTTTTTCTGTAAGAACACAAACCTTTCATGGTTATAGAATATACATCCTTCCAGATGTTTCTGAAAAACCTCAGATCATCAGGAAAGAGTTTCTTCACCTTTGCACTATAGCGTTGACACTGTGGATGAATTTCTTTTAAAGTATCCTAGAAAGTAGTTTAAGTTCAAAGAACAGGATTATGTTTTCTTGGATCCTGTACAGCTGACAGAGCTTGTAGAAAGCCAGAAGCAATCCCCCAACAGAGACTTATGTGGAGGGAAATTGAGTTGTCCATATAATTGAGTACGATTGAGGGAAAATAAGATAGACTTATTTGTTGTTATTAAGTGCTGTTCAATCAGTGTCAACTCATGACGACCCTCTTGATAGCTGTCCTAAATTGTATTCAGCATTCAGTCAGGAAGTTCATTGTTGATAGAGTGGCATTCATAGTTGCTGTTATTTTATCAGTCCATCTCATTGTTGGCCTTCCTCTTTTGCATTGACGTTCAACCTTGCCAAGCATGATGTCTTTCTCTAATGATCTCTCTCTTTGCATGATGTGTCCAAAGTATGAAAGTCAAAGTCTTGTCATCTGAGCTTCTAAAGAAAGCTTAATTTTGAAAGCCGACAGTCGCCCAAGAGCGGATGGTTCGGAAGAATGTATCCTTGAAGGATACTACCAAAAGCAGAGAGGTTCCAAGAAAGAGCAAAGTAGCCCAAATGCACTCAAGTATGGAGCAGACAGAGCTTAAAGATCCCAAATTACCCATGTCTACCAATAGCCAAATTAATATGAATAAAATACAGTCTCTAAAATGCTTGTATGCAAATTCTAGAAGTCTAAAAAATAAGATGGGAGAGTTAGAATATATAGCACTAAATGAGAGGTTAGATATGATTGGAATATCAGAGACATGGTGGAAAGAGGACAACCAATGGGACACTGTGATACCTGGGTACAAACTATATCGTAATGATACAGCTGATCAAATTGGTGGAGGGGTTGCGCTCTATGTTAGAGAGGGCATTGAGTCAGAAAGGATTAAAGTTTTGCAGGAAACAAAATTTGCTGTAGAATCTCTATGGATTGAAATTCCATGTAAAAAGGGGAAGGCCATGGCAGTGGGGGTGTACTATCGACCACCAGGCCAGAATGAACAAGGATGATGAAATGCTCAAAGAAATCAAGGAAGCTAACAAACGTTACAGCACAGTAATAATAATGGGTGATTTCAATTACCCCGGTATCGACTGGGTCAGTGTCACGGCAGGACATGCTAGGGAGATAAAGTTCCTAGATGACATAAATGACTGCTTCTTGGAGCAGCTGGTTCATGAACCGACCAGAGGGGAAGCCATATTAGACCTGGTCCTTAGTGGAACACCAGATCTAGTGCAAGAGATAAGGGTGTTGGGGCCACTTGGCAATAGTGATCATAGCATGATCGCCTTTGATTTAATTAGTGGAGGAGGGATAGTACGGAAATCCACAATACTACCTTTTAACTTTCAAAAGGGAGACTATGATAAAATGAGGAAAATAGATAAGAAAAAACTAAAAGGAGCAGTTGCAAAGGTTAAAGACTTACATCAAGCTTGGGTGTTGTTAAAAAATGCTATCTTGGTAGCCCAGACCAGCTGTATTCCACGCTTTAAGAAAAGTGGAAGGAAGTCCAAAAAACTGCCAGAATGGTTTAAAGGTGAGGTCAGAGAGGCTGTTGTGGCCAAAAAAGCAACTTTCAGGAAATGGAAAAAAGAGCCAAACGACGAAACCTGGAAACAGCACAAGCACTGGCAAATCAAATGCAAGGCATTGATAAAGCAGGCAAAGAGAGAATTTGAGAAGAAGCTTGCTGTGGAAGCAAAAACGCGAAATAAAGATTTTTTCATGTACATTCGCAGCAAAAAAAACCTGTGAGAGAGTCATTTGGTCCATTAGATGACAGAGGAGTTAAAGGGGCACTAAGAGGTGACAAGGCAATAGCGGAGAGACTGAATGAATTCTTTGCTTCGGTCTTTACTGAGGAAGATGTAGGGATGTTACCCATGACTGAAGTGGTATTTAAAGGTGCGGAAGAATTGAAGGAAATATCGATACATCGGGAAGAAGTATTACAACTATTAGATAAACTGAAGAGTAGCAAATCACCTGGGCCAGATGGTATACATCCAACGGTGTTGAAAGAACTGAAATATGAGATTGCAGACCTGCTATTAGTAATCTGTGAACTATCATTAAAATCATCTCTAATACCTGAAGATTGGAGGATCGCCAATGTAACACCAATTTTTAAAAAGGGTTCCAGGGGTGATCCGGGAAACTACAGACTGGTGAGCCTCACGTCAGTACTGGGAAAAATGGTAGAAACCATTATAAAGAATAAAATTACCCAGCATGTAGATAGTCATGGCCTAATGCGAGACAGCCAACATGGCTTTAGACAAGGAAGATCTTGTCTTACTAATCTGTCATGTTTTTTTGAAAGTGTGAATAAACAGGTGGACAAAGGTGAGTCGGTTGATATAGTGTATCTGGACTTCCAGAAAGCATTTGACAAGGTCCCTCATCAGAGACTTTTGGCAAAACTAAAGAGGCATGGGATAGGAGGCAGTGTACTACTGTGGATCAAGAACTGGTTAAGAGATAGAAAGCAGAGGGTTGGGCTAAATGGACAATTTTCCCAATGGAGAAAGGTGAATAGTGGTGTACCCCAGGGATCTGTGCTGGGTCCGCTGCTTTTTGACATATTCATAAATGACCTGGAAAGTGGAATAACGAGTGAGGTTATCAAATTTGCAGATGACACAAAACTATTTAAAGTTGTTAAAACCCAAGAGGATTGTGGAAAATTGCAAGAGCATCTTGATAAATTAGAAGACTGGGCATCAAAATGGCAGATGAAATTTAATGTGGACAAGTTCAAAGTTATGCACTTAGGGAAGAACTTTATCCACAAGAACTTATTGAAAAATACCATGGCTTGGACAAGTCAAATCTTTGTATGGAGATAGATATCTTTACTCTTGAGAATCGTCTAGGCCCTTCATAGCTATTCTGCCAAGAGCAATGTTTCATCGGATTTCTTGACTGCTTGTCCTTTCTTTATTGATTGTTGATCCAAGCAGGTTAAAGTTGTCCATGAATTCAATGTCTTCTCCATCAATGATGAACTTATTTAGTAACTTATTATTTCTTCAATCATTTTTCTGGAGAATTTTTAGCTTTCCTTTATTTCTTCTTTTCTTTCATTAATGATTATATAGCAATGCTTTACCTCAGAAGATTTCCTTTACAAAATAGGTCTGTGTGATCCTTGCTGAAATAAATATTATATGTAATGATTTGCTTTACTGTTGTAGTTTTAGAAACTGAATAAAATTTAAATAGGGAAAAAATAGCATATTTGTTCTGCTTATTCTCTACTGATATATTGGACAGCTCTCCAGGTGCTCCACCCTCAAGCTGCCGATTCACCAGGCAAATCTACACATGTAATTAGCCTACATCCTTTTCCTACCATCCCTCATTTCCCTGTCCTAGGAGGATAGTGACTATAAAGGACTGCAGAAAAAATGTTACCGTAGAATGTTCTTACACTATATTACCATAATACTGAAACCTTCATCCCCTTCTAGAGGATCCTTTTCAATTGCCCATTTTCAAAACTCATTTTGAACTTGAAGTTTTGGCAGGGACCTAACCCCTCTCTCTCATCCCCTTTCCAGAGATAACCTGAATCTTCCCGAGTCCTCATATACAGACAATTTGCTTTGGTGCCCAAAACTCTGTACCATATTGTTCACCTCTCATTCACTTCACACTTCTTTTAACACATGTTGTGATAGCCATGTGCCTGCCCCAGCACCAGATATACTGGTAAAACTGCCTAACTCATCAGGAACATATGGGGATTGTTCCTGTCCATCAAGCTATTTTGATCCACTGGGTTGTCTCCTCACATCACATTCTGTTTGCACCCTCACGGCTATTACATTATACCGTCACGTCCAGGTTTCCATCTGACTGAATGCATTATAGTAGCTAATGGTTGTCATCACCCAATTAAGCACTCTCTTGTCAGCTTTTGAATCCATCAAGAATAACGTATGATACCACTCTCTGTCCTTCTCATTTCCTTCTTGGTCCCAAGTCTACCTCTATGATCCTTCTTCAATCTATCCCAGCAATATCTCTCAAATGATAAGGGTCTTCTTGCCTAAAGCAACATAATGTCCTTGCACTCTCAGTTTAGGAATCATCCATGGGTATGGCGTATTATATCCTGCTTGTCCATGGAGAAAATAAAGTTACCTACCTGTAACAGGGGTTCTCCATGGACAGCAGGATATATCAGCCACACAATTCCTCCCTCTCCTCCTTATGGTTGTTTTCTTTCTTGGCTATGGACTGTACCAAAAGAGGGAAGCAATGATACACAGGAGGGCACACTCGCACATGCCCAGAGTTTTTGTAGAGTTTTCTGGGCTCTTGGAGAGCAGGTTCAATCCAGGGTCATCAGGGAAGATGTCACAATGTGTGTAGCTGATACATCCTGCTGTTCACAGAGAATTTGCAGGTAAGTAACTACTTACTGGGAAATCAGTGAGGGAATGAAAGGGAGGGGGAGACCTACATGGGCAACACATAGAGCAGATCTATGTGAAGTAGTGAGGGGGGCAGCAAGATTGAGATCTACATAGAGTGGGCATGGATACCTATATAGGACAGGAGAGGATGTCCGGAGGGTGGGAGAAAAGAATAGAAACATGACAGCAGATAAAAGCCATACAGCCTATCCAGTCTGCCCTTCCATATACATAGTAACATAGTATATGACAGCAGATAAAGACAAGCATCTAGTCTGCCCAGTAAGGTGAACCACTAACCTCTACAGTCCTTTTCGTTTAGAGATCTTCGGTGTTTGTCTCATGCTTTCTTAAATTCAGATACAGTTTTTGTCTCTACTACTTCCACAGGGAGATTATTCCAGAAATCTACCACTCTTTCTGTAAAGAAATATTTCTGCAAATTACTGCTGACTCTATCTCCTTTCACCTTCATCCTATGCCCCCTCATTGCACAGCATTCTTTGAGTTGAAAGAGACTCTCCCTCCTGTGCATTTATGCCGTGGAGGTATTTAAAGATCTCTGTCATATCTCCCCTCTCCCATCTTTCTTCCAAAGTATATCCAGTATTATATTATATTGTATTACCCAGTAACCAATGCAGATATTTCAACCACCTCACAGACCTCCCAAAACCCCTAAGGCTGAAACCAAGAAGAGTTCATGATTATGTTATAATTTGTAAATAGTTACCCCTGTTATCCAAGTTACTTTTGCCTGTTCAACTGTAAACACAAAGTACCATCGGAAATGTGTAAATTCTTTGTTCATTGTAAACCGCGCTGATGCTGAATAGTGCGGTATAGAAGAGACTGTAAATAAATACATAAATAAATAAATATACATATTTAGATCTTTAAGTCTTTCCCCATATGCCTTATGGCAAAGTCTACTGACCATTTTGGTAGCTACCATCTGCACTGACTCCATGCTGTTTATATCCTTTTGAAGGTGTGGTCCCTGGAATTGCATAAAATACTCTACAAAGGCACCATCACCTCCTTTTTCCTGTGGGCCATTCCTCACTCTATGCACCCAAACATCCTTCTGGCTTCCGCTGTTGCTTTTCTACTTGTTTAGCCACCTTAAAATCATCAGAAACAATCACGCCCAGCTCCCGCTCTTCTTTCGTCGACAGAAGCACTTTGCCCCCTATACTGTACCTGCATTTTTTAGTGTTAAATCTGACCTGCTAGATTCTTGACCATTCTTCAAGCTTCACCAAATCCCTCCTCATGTTATCTACACTTTTATGGGTGTCTACTCTTGCAGCTTTTGAGATCATTCGCAAAGAGGTAAACCTTATCTAATAGTCCTTCTCCTTCCTGTGTTTTTAGTTTTTAGTTTGTACAATTTATTTAATTATTGAATTACCCTTTGTCTCATATAATTATTTTTCTTACTTATTTATGTATTTATTTATAATTATAGTGAGCCAAATACCCCTGAGGAAGTATTATACGAAACACAGCCAGTGTCGGGTTTATTGGCATTCTCGTCTTTTAAGGATTAATAAAGGTTTCTTTTTGCCCCCGCTGTCACGTTTCTGAACGTGTGGGAGAGCGCATGTGCTGCACTGGCCATTTTTGCAGTGTCCATGACCAAGGACATGGCATAATATGGGAGTACGAGCACGGCACTATGTTCACTGCTCACTACCAAAAGCTATGTAGGGGGACACAGTATTCAGAAATGTGACAGACGTAGGCCACTTTGGGCCAACATGCACTTGCAGCCTGGCCTTGGACCACTTTCCAGTGCTCTTTGCATTGCATTAGCTGTCCCCAAGTTCAAAATAAAATAGATAGGATTTATGAGAGTCAGAGATTAGGTAAACGGCTGAGCCATCTTAACATGGGTCTGGCACGAGCATGGCCTGATTGCACACATCCATTCATGCTGAGAGGCTTCTCTCACTCTGACCAAGCTGTGACCATATCACTGTAGTGGTGTCAGAAATGTGCCTTGAAATACATTCCGCAAATACTAGGCCTGTGGCCTAGCTGAAATGTCTTTGTCTCCTCTTACTTCTTTCAGTCTGCTTAGTAGTAGTAACTACGCAGTAAGAAATGCATAGTTTAGCAGCTTCTCACCTTACATAACACGCCCCAGCTGACATCTATTGGTGAGCGGTCAAGGGGAACTTAATATGTGCCTATCATGAAGTAGCTAGAATGTGATAACAAATTATTAGTTTGCATATAGCTAAAAGTCTATAAATGTAACTGAAACCTTTGCCCAGGGGGCTCAGTCTTTTTGGAAGCTATTCCACTGAGTTCTCACATGCTATTAAAACTGTTTGATTTCACGAAGGCCTCAGGTGTCTTTTCTTGGTGTGGTAATCTACTATATCACGGCTATGTATCCACATAGTGCTATCTAGGGTCAAGCTGCAGGGATACAGGCACTGCTTTTTTATGGCAGTCCATTCACTAGCCAGGTTGCTAGATGTCCATACTGTTTGTACAAAGCCAAATATAGCAAAAGATTCCTCCCCTACAAAGAACTGCACTGACAAGGAGAGAGCCTATTCCCTATTAATAGCTCCATATACCTCCTTGTACATCATACAAAAAGAGGATATATCCCTTATGTTTCAGTACATCAGTATTGCACATTTATTTTGATACATAAATAGTACAATTATAGTACAAAATCACAAATGCCTAGTGCAAAATACTGTAATACAAACTTCAAAACTAAAAAGCAGTAAACAGTTCTTTATACAGATCATTGTGATAAGGAAGCTTATCATAGCTCAGGTAGGAGCTATAGAAAAGATGATGTGACTCTGAACAAGCAACCTGTCAGTTCTGGTAGAAGCAAGAAAACAGAGTTTTCACATAAAAGACTACCAGTCCCAGAATGCACCAGGTTTCCAGCAGCCATGAGAGGGGCTGAAGTGAGAGAATGTGTGTGCAATCAAGAGAGCTATGAGGTAATCCCTAAGCACTCATCTCAAAGGGCAGGGCCTGATTCAACACAGCTGCGCTGTGTTAGGGAGCAGCACACATTAGAACAGGATAAGAATAGAGCTTATTCTTCAGATAAAAGCTACAGAGGGAGGAAGAGATACAGAGACAGCAACGGCTACAAGCACCAGTATCACCTGGAGAAACAGAAGCCAAGCCAAGCAGATAGAGAGAGAAGGAAACTCTCTGGAAGGAAGAGAAGAAAGGCCATTGGAAGGTCTGGGAGATTCCAAGGCAGTACTCATACTGGGAGGTATTCCAAAAGCCAGCAGAGTCCATTGGACTGGATTCAGCCAGAGGAATGGAGTGGCAGAGATAGGAATCACCAGTGGCTACCTGGAAGAGAGAAGACTGCATGTGGAAGGGACTTTCAGACCAAGGCCAGAAGGTATGTGAGAGGAGATCCAGTGTCCAGGGATCAAGATTGGAAGGCTGGACATCAGAATTGGATTACATATTGGCCAGGCTATACAGAGAGGAATAATGATAGCAGGAGAGGCTCAGGTATGAACACTGATCCAGACCCTATCTATAATAGAGAGTGGCAGCAAGGGAATGAGCATTCTCATGATAGTGCCTTAATGAAAGACTCGTCTGTGCCAATGTATGATAGTGACCATATGCTGATTGATACAGCAGATGAAAATACAGTTTATATGGACTGTTCTCTATCTAAATGCTATTACTAGTTTTCTCTGAGCAAACACATCAGCCATCACAAAGAAACCTAACTTTGTTCTTTATTTCCACTGCAAACAGCTCTTAAAGCAGGATTTGGGCTCACACAGTAGCAGCCAGCCAGCTAAAGGCTTTCAGCTGGTCCATTGATAGTAATTAGGGCTGCACCTGATTGTGTGTGAGCAAGGGAGAATCACTGCTGAGATCGGCGTGGAAAATAAGCAGAAGTTAACCTAACCAGCAAAGTTTATTCTTTTCTTTGTGCTTTTGTAATTTGGTAATTATTTGCTAAGAAAACATTAGCTAATTGCCTGACAAGCTGAAGGTTGTTTCTGGTTTACTTTGTGACTTTTTGTTATCCATTTAAACACTGCAAGCAAGTAACCTCATTTATAGTGCTATCAAGCATACATGTGCTGGGTGAATTAAACCCCATCAATAAAAGAAGTATTTTATTGATCTTACCACTTGGTTTCACAACTCAAATTATTGTCATCAGCTGTGTTTGGGAGTGAATGAACTACAATACCCACAATACCTTGCAAGAATCATATGAATATATGCATCGTCAAGATTGTGTAAGTTCTCACCCTAGGCAGCCGTCTGACATCATCCACCATAGCCCTTATTTAAAACTTAGCAACAAAGTTACGAAGAAGCACAACACTATATCAGAGATGTAACAAATGTAACAAGCTGTTGCTACAATGGTGCTGGAACCTTGATGAAAAAGCAATCCTGAGAGCAAAAACATTCCCACCAATAATATTGCTCAGGGATGATCCAGCCAGACGGCACTGGCCAAACAAAAAAGATCCCAGAGTAATGCCCAGGACTACAAGGATACTTAACAGTGCAACAGTATTAGCAGGCAGAATGCCAATCAACAGAACCATTTAGGCCAACAGGTTTCTTTCTCAGTGCCCAAATGAAAACTCCGATACTGTTTGGCCAGTTTTCCTTGATCGTGTTACCAACTGTTCATTGGTTGTGCTGTCTGGCTGGATCATCTCTGAGTGTTTTGATAGGTGGAGAATAACCACCAGGAGGTTTTAAATTCTTGTGCTGAGAAGAGTTTTTCAACTATGCTGTGAAATGCTACTGGTGCCCTGCAGTCCCGCGGGTGGTTACCCGCTTTATCTTACCCTTTGACTGTGCGTCCAGCTGTGTAAGTTGTTTTGTTTTATGGGAGCCCATTCGGGGTTTGTGCAATGTGGGTTTAGTTACTTTTGTTGCAAAACTGCTTTGTATATTTGTTTTGTGTTAGATGCCGGATTATACCGGGAGACAGCCATGCCCCTGAAACAGTGATTGGAACCTGCGGGCAGATTGGGTGAAGGAAAGCATCTGGTATTTGTTGCGGTACCTTGTTGCTAACACTTTGCTTGTTGTTTGACCACCCAGAACTGACAATGAAGAAAGTTATGAACAACTGTTTCAACCCACAGCTACAGTAAGTGACTTTATTGTACTTAGAATGCATTTTATATGTGATTATTCCAGCTTTGTGACTACTACTGACCACGGCTCTAATATTATTTGTGGGAGCTTTTTTACTGTCAGGAGCACCCCCAACATACCCCAGTGCTAACTGCATAGTATCTGGGCGTGTTAGGGACTTAACCGGGATATCCAAAGGTACTTACCCATGTAGGTGCCTTTGGAAAATCCTGGTTAATGCATTTACATGAGCAACTAGGGCAATTACCCATGTAAATGCTTTCAAAAATGCTGCCCTGCATAATTTCTAGGGATGTACCTGAAAAAAATTGTTTCATTGTAATAAATTTTGATTTTGTTTTGCTTTTATAAATATTCAATGCAGGGCAATTTTGTTAATTAAAGAGGTAGCTGTGGCTGCTGACTAAACAAAAACCATAGCAAAAAGGTTACTATAGGTTTCAGGCAATTAAAAAGCCCAACTGGCTTTTTATTCCTCACAGAGGCTGGTATCAAACCAATTACCTTTGGATTAGAAGGCAGGCAATTTGTGGGGCAACTAGCACATCCCTAACACATGAAGGCTACAGGAAGGAACCTGGTTAAGTAGAACTACCACTATCACAAACTTTTTTTTGTTTTGGGGTGCACCTAATCTTTTTTTTTTTATTTTAATTTAGCTCAAATTGTGGGAAATATTTTATTTTTATTCCTCTCCCTTTGTCAGGTTCGTGTGGTCCACCCCTTTCTCTCTTCCTCTTCTCTGACCACTCTTCTCTTAACTCTTGTCATGTCCAGACTTGATTATTGCAACATTGTATTCCTGGGTCTTCCGCAGTATTAACTTCATTGCATGCATGCAGCTCTTACAAATCACCACCATTCAAATCCTTGCACACACCTCCCATTTTGACCATGTTACCCCCCTTCTGATCCACTTTCACTCCATTCCCAAGTTCCGCTTTCAGGTCAAGCTTCTCACCTTGATCCACAAAGCTCTACACACCGCCAGATACCTCTCAAATATTCTGCACCTCCATTCCCCTCATCATATCCTCTGCATCATTCATGCCAAACGTCTCTACCGTCCCTCTGCTTCAAAAGCTCAGTTAGAATCCACCCATAACTCTGCTTTGGTCTTGAAGGACTAGAAAAAGGGACTGTTACTTCTGGAGAGAGATCTGCAACTGCGAGTATATACTTCTGGTAATTTTCTAAAAGGAATTCTTTGTATTAAAGCTAATTAATCTGTGAACCCACTATTTTTTGTTAAATCAGTCAGGGCCTAGTAGCAGCAGTTTAAGTTTAAATTTAAAACACAGAGGAGAACGTTCTGGTTGCATTTCATACCCAGCAGAGAGCTTGTAGTTTAAATTTAATAGTCACTCAGGGCCTAGTAACAGCAAAGTACTTTTGGTTTAAATTTAAAACACAGAAGAGAGCATTCTGGTTACATTTGGAACCCAGCAGAGAACTTGTAGTTTACATTTAATAGTCACTCAGGGCCTAGCATCAGAAAAGTACTTTTAGTTTTAAAACACAGAGGAGAACTTTCTGGTTACATTTCATACCCAGCAGAGAGCTTGTAGTTTAAATTTAATAGTCACTCAGGGCCTAGCATCAGCAAAGTACTTTTAGCTTAAATTTATAACACAGAAGAGAGCTTTCTGGTTAAATTTAGAACCCAGCAGAGAGCTTGTAGTTTAAATTTCATAAGAAGTTAGAGCCTAGCAGCAGCTAAGAGCTATAATTTAAATCAAATCAGAATATAGCTTACCTCAGCAGCACAAGACAGGGTACTGTGTAGCAGCCCTCTTTTAATAAGTGTTATTTCCCTCCCCACACCCACCCACCCCTGGGATAATCGTAGCTTTACAGGTACTTACACATCTTAAAAGGCAGGAGGTGCTCTCAGGTGAAGCTCATTACCCAAATCAATCATACACTAAGGACCTGAGATTAGTTAAGCTTCAGGTGAACAAGGTATATTACACGTATTAGGTACAGTTTTATTAGTATAAATATCCATAGCAACCCTTAGTAAGTAAAGAACTTAGATCTAAACACAAACTTAAAACTAAGATGCAGACAGCAGTCCAGCAGCGGGATGGGGGCTTTCCAGTCTTTTGCATTGAGTGTCACATGTACGATTTTCTCCCAGTTGGCGAGAGGTCTTACGTATGCACTAGGTGCAAGGAGCTCTTTGCTCTCAGGGATCGAGTCCGTTCTCTAGAGGCTAAAGTAGCAGACTTGGAAAGTATAATACAGACAGAGAGGTACATAGACGAGACCTACAGGGATATAGTCCTGAAGTCCCACCTCCAGTCTGGCAGCATCCCTGTTGCCATGGAGGAGAGAGGTCACGTGACAGGAGAGCATCACCCTGGTGTGGCAGGAATTGATCCTGTAACTAGGACCTGTCCTCCAGGTGATGTAAAACCCTCTCATACCGAGGAAGTTTCTCCAGGGCCATGTGCCCATGAGGGAAGGGTTAGGACAGCCGTTATAGTTGGTCATTAGATCATTACGCATGTAGATAGCTGGGTGGCTGGTGGGCATGAGGATCGCCTGGTAACATGCCTGCCTGGTGCAAAGGTAGCGGACATCACGCGCCACCTAGATAAGGTCTTAGATAGTGCTGGGGAGGAGTCTGCTGTCTTGGTACATGTCGGTACTAATGACATAGGAAAATGTGGTAGGGAGATTCTGGAGGCTAAATTTACGCTTTTAGGTAGGAAGTTGAAATCCAGAACTTCCAGGGTAGCGTTCTCTGAAATGCTTCCTGTTCCACACGCAGGACCCAAAAGGCAGGCAGAGCTCCGGAGTCTCAATGCGTGGATGAGACAATGGTGCAGAGATGAGGGTTTTGGATTTGTTAGGAACTGGGGAACATTCTGGGGAAAGGAGGGGCTCTTCCGAAGGTATGGGCTTCACCTTAACCGGGATGGAACCAGGCTGCTGGCATTAACCTTTAAAAAGGAGATAGAGCAGCTTTTAAACTAGATATTAGGGGAAAGCCAACAGTCGCCCAAGAGCAGATGGTTCAGAAGAATGTACCTTTGAAGGATACTACCAAAAGCAGAGAGGTTCCACAAAAGAGTAAACTAGCCCAAATGCCCTCAAGTACGGAGCAGACAGAGCTTAAAGATCCCAAATTACCCATGTCTAACAATAGCCAAATTAATATGAATAAAATACATTCTCTAAAATGCTTGTATGCAAATGCTAGAAGTCTAAAAAATAAGATGGGAGAGTTAGAATATATAGCACTAAATGAAAGGTTAGATATGATTGGAATATCAGAGACATGGTGGAAGGAGGAAAACCAGTGGGACACTGTGATACCTGGGTACAAACTATATTGTAATGATAGAGCTGATCAAATTGGTGGAGGGGTTGCTCTCTATGTTAGAGAGGGCATTGAGTCAGAAAGGATTAAAGTTTTGCAGGAAACAAAATCTGCTGTAGAATCTATATGGATTGAAATTCCATGTGAAAGGGGGAAGGCGATGGCAGTGGGGGTGTACTATCGACCGCCTGGCCAGAATGACCAAATGGATGATGAAATGTTCAAAGAAATCAAGGAAGCTAACAAAAGTTACAGCGCAGTAATAATAAGGGTGATTTCAACTACCACAGTATCGACTGGGTCAGTGTCATGTCAGGACAAGCTAGGGAGATAAAGTTCCTAGATGAAATAAATGATTGCTTCTTGGAGCAGCTGGTTCATGAACCGACCAGAGGGGAAGCCATATTAGACCTAGTCCTTAGTGGAACACCAGATCTAGTGCAAGAGATAAGGTTGTTGGGGCCACTTGGCAATAGTGATCATAGCATGATTGCCTTTGATTTAATTAGTGGAGGAGGGATAGTAAGGAAATCCACAGTACTACCTTTTAACTTTCGAAAGGGGGACTATGATAAAATGAGGAAAACAATTAAGAAAAAACTAAAAGGAGCAGTTGCATAGGTTAAAGATGTACATCAGGCTTGGCTGTTGTTGAAAAATACTATCTTGGAAGCCCAGACCAGCTGTATTCCACGCTTTAAGAAAAGTGGAAGGAAGTCCAAAAAACTGCCAGCATGGTTTAAAGGTGAGGTCAGAGAGGCTGTTGTTGCCAAAAAAGCATCTTTCAGGAAATGGAAAAAAGAGCCAAACGACAAAACCTGGAAACAGCACAAGCACTGGCAAGTCAAATGCAAGGAATTGATAAGGCAGGCAAAGGGAGAATTTGAGAAGAAGCTTGCTGCGGAAGCAAAAACGCGAAGTAAAGACCTTTTCAAGTACATTTGTAGCAAAAAACCTGTGAGAGAGTCAGTTGGTCCATTAGATGATAAAGGGGTTAAAGGAGCACTAAGAGGCGACAAGGCGATAGCGGAGAGACTGAATGAATTCTTTGCTTCGGTCTTTACTGAGGAAGACGTAGGGATGTTACCCATGAATGAAGTGGTATTTAAAGGTGCGGAGGAATTGAACTGCTAGGTACTGTGATAAGGAAGCTTATCATAGCTCAGGAAGGAGCTATAGAAAATGTGAAGTGACTCTGAACAAGCAACCTGTCAGTTCTGGTAGAAATAAGAAAACAGAGTTTTCCCATAAAAGACTACCAGTCCCAGAATGCACCAGGTTTCCAACAGCCATTAGAGGAGCTGAAGTGGGGAAACGTGTGTTCAATCAGGAGGGCTATGAGGTAATCCCTAAGCACTCATCTCAAAGGGCAGGGCCTGATTCAGCACAGCTGCACTGTATTAGGGGGGAGCACTTGTCTAGGCAGAATAAGGGTAGAGTTTATTCTACAGAGAATTATCCTCAGTATCCTGAGAATCAGCTTGAGCTTGATCATCTTCATCATCAGGAGGATCATCAGAAGCAGAAGCCAAACCGGACGGACAGAGAGGGAAAGAAACCCTTTGGAAGAAGGAAGAGAAAAGCCTTTGAGAGGTCTAGAAGAGTCCAGAGCAATACGTATACTGGGAGGCATTTCAAGGGCCAGCATACACCATTGGACTGGGGAAAGCCAGAGGAATGGTGCTGCAGAGCTAGGAATCTCCAGACGCTACCTGTGAGGGAGACGGCTGCACGTGGAAGGGACCCTAAGACCTGTGCCAGAAGGTATGTGAAGAGAGATCCAGTGTCCAGGGATCTGGATTGGAAGGCTGGACATAAGAACTGGACTACATACTGGCCAGGCTATATAGAGAGGAACTCTAACAGCAATGGAAGCTCAGGTATGAACACTGATCTATGCCCTAGCTATAACCTTGAAAGACAGCAGGGAAACAAGTATTCTCCTGAAAGTGCTCCATTGAGAGATTCATCTGTGCCAATCCATGATATTGAACCCATGCTTGTTGAAGAAGGGGGAATGATTGCAGATGAAGAATGTGTTTATATGGACTGCTCTCTGTCCAAACTCCTTTGGTGATTTTCTGTTATAAAGTACAGCAACCATCACAAAGAAATACAAACTTGTTCTTTAATCTACTCAGGAAAGCTCCTGAAGCAGGATTTGACCCACGCTGTAGAAAGCAAGCCAGCTAAGGGGTTTCAGCTGGATAACTACTAGCAATTGAGCCTTACCTAATTGCTTGTGAGCTAGGAGAGAATCACTTCTGAATCTATGTGGGAAGTTATCAGAAGTTAACCTGAAAAGAACAGTTTTTTTCTTTCTTTGTGGCTTTTCGTTTGTTGTTTGATATATGCTAAGAAAACATTAGCTAATGCCTGACAAGTTTGAATGTTGTTTTCCTAATTTTGATTTTGTTTTTCCAAGTTAAACACTGGAAGCAAGTAACCTGATTTATGTGCTACCAAGCATATCTGTGTTGGGAGAAATAACCCCATAAATAAATATCTTATTGGCTTTATCACTTGAGCACAACTAAGTTATTGTGAGCAGCTGTGTCTGGTGTGAATGAACTGCATTGCCCACAATCCCTTGCAAATCATATAGATATATGCACTTGCCAAGACTGTGAAGATTCTCACCCAGGCAGCCATCTGACAGTACATATGACCTAGATTGGCCACTGTTGTAAACAGAATACTGGGCTTGATGGACCTTGGTCTGACCCAGTATGGCATATCTTATGTTCTTATGTTCTTATGAAGGAAATATTGATACATTGGGAAGATGTATTACAACTATTAGATAAACTGAAGAGTAGCAAATCACCTGGGCCGGATGGTATACATCCAAGGTTGTTGAAAGAACTGAAATATGAGATTGCAGACCTGCTATTAGTAATCTGTGAACTATCATTAAAATCATCTCTAATACCTGAAGATTGGAGGATCGCCAATGTAACACCAATTTTCAAAAAGGGTTCCAGGGGTGATCCGGGAAACTACAGACCAGTGAGCCTGACATCAGTACCGGAAAAAATGGTAGAAACCATCATAAAGAATAAAATTACTGAGCATGTAGATAGTCATGACCTAATTGTAATTCATGCCATTGTAAGTCTGAGACCCGCTAGTTAGAAACTTCCTTATTGGTTCCAGCACCATAGAATAAACTGCATATAAAATCAAAAGATAGAGCGTGGGGCTATATTTAATTTTCTAATGACCTAATGGGAGACAGCCAACATGGCTTTAGACAAGGAAGATCTTGTCTTACTAATCTATTATGTTTTTTTGAAGGAGTGAATAATCAGGTGAACAAAGGTGAGTCAGTTGATATTGTGTATCTCGACTTTCAGAAAGCCTTTGACAAGGTCCCTCATGAGAGACTTTTGGAAAAACTAAAGAGTCATGGGATAGGAGGCAGTGTACTATTGTGGATCAGGAACTGGTTAAAAGATAGAAAGCAGAGGGTAGGGCTAAATGACCAATTTTCCCAATAGAGAAAGGTGAATAGTGGTGTACCCCAGGGATCTGTGCTGGGTCCGCTGCTTTTTGACATATTCATAAATGACCTGGAAAGTGGAATAACGAGTGAGGTTATCAAATTTGCAGATGACACAAAACTATTTAAAGTTGTTAAAACCCAAGAGGATTGTGGAAAATTGCAAGAGGATCTTGATAAATTGGAAGACTGGGCATCAAAATGGCAGATGAAATTTAATGTGGACAAGTGCAAGGTTATGCACCTAGGGAAGAACAACCCAAACTATGGTTACACGATGCAAAGTTCCACATTAGGAACTACCACCCAGGAAAAAGATTTAGGCGTCATTGTGGATACCATGTTAAAACCCTCAGCCCAGTGTGCAGCAGCAGCCAAGAGAGCCAATAGAATGCTAGGTATGATAAGGAAAGGAATGGAAAATAAAACAAAAGATATTATAATGCCTCTATATCGTTCCATGGTGAGACCGCACCTTGAATATTGTGTGCAATTCTGGTCGCCGTATCTTAAATAGGATATAGCGATTTTAGAAAAGGTTCAGAGAAGAGCCACCAAAATGGTAAAGGGGATGGAAGGATACTCATATGAAGAAAGGCTAAAAAGGTTAGGGCTCTTTAACCTGGAAAAGAGACGGCTGAGGGGAGATATGATAGAAGTCTATAAATTAATGAACGGAGTGGAACGGGTAAACGTAGATCGATTGTTTACCTTATCAGAATATAGAAAGACTAGGGGACATGCAATGAAGCTACAGGGTAAACTATTTAAGACTAATAAAAGAAAATATTTTTTCACTCAACGTGTAATCAAACTCTGGAATTTGTTACCAGAGGATGTAGTAAAGGCTGTTAGTGTAGCTGGGTTTAAAAAAGGTTTGGACAAGTTCCTGGAGGAAAGGTCCATAAACCATTATTAAGAAGGGACCCAGGATATCAATGCTTGAACCAATACAAGCATTGTGGAACCTGTGTCCCTTGGGGAAACTGCTAGGTACATATGACCTTGATTGGCCACTGTTGGAAACAGAATATTGGGCTTGATGGACCTTGGTCTGACCCAGTATGGCATATCTTATGTTCTTATGCTTTTTTATTGTCTTGGATCTGCCTCATGGAACATTCTACACACTGACCTCTGTCTTGAACTCTTTTAGCAAGGGGTATATTTACTAAGTGGAGGAGTAGCCTAGTGGTTAGAGCAACTGCCTCGTACCCAGAAGATCAAGGGTTCAATTCCCACTGGCACTCCTTGTGACTTTGGGCAAGTCACTTTACCCTCCATTGCCTCAGAAGAAAAGGCTGGCAATCTACTTCCAGTGATACATTGCCAAGAAAACCCAGAGGTAGCTGGGTCGCTATGAGTCAACACTGACTTGATGGCACTAAAAAAAATATATATATTTACTAAGGAGCATTAAGAGAGCAAAGGTGATGTTAACAGACGTTATTGGCAACAGTGAGCGGTTAGCGCTGTGGAAAGTGCTGATAATGCTGGCTTAACGTGCAGAAAGTGGTCCCCCAATGTTAAGGTAAAAAGAGGTGCAGAATGGGTATTAATGGGGTGGAGACTGGGTGAGAAGAATGCACATGCCACACTGGCCAATTTTGCAGTGTCCTTGGCTAGGGACATGACATTATATGGGTGTACAAGCATGGCATTATGTTCAATGTTCACTGCTAAAAGCTGTGTGGGGAGACACCGTCTTTGGGTATGTGACAGATGTAGGCCACAGTGGGCCAGTATGCACTCGCAGCCTGTCTCTGGCCCACTTTTCACTAGGCCTTGCATTGCATAAGCAATCCCCAAGTCCAAAATAAGAGTACATAATGAGGACCAGAGGTTTCTGGGTATTGCCTAAAACAGAGCAGTTTGCACAGGATGTATGAGTCAGAGGTAAGGTCATTGGCTGAGCCATCTTAGCATGGGTCTGCCATGGGCATAGGGTTGCCAACTGGCTCCAGATGTGCCCGACAGGCTTGATTCAGTCCTGGGTTAACCCTGCTGCATGCAGGACCATGTAGTTCTGATTTCTCCATTGCACTCCATAAAAAAACAAGACTATATGTCCCTGCATGCAATGGGGTAAACCCAGGACTGGATCAAGCTTGTCAGGCGCATCTGGAGCCAGTGGGCAACCCTACACAGGCATGGCCTGGGTGCTCACATCTGTTCATGCTGAGAGGCCACTCACCCCAACTGAGCTGTGACCATGTTACAGCTCTGTATCCACATAGTGCTATATAGGGTCAAGCTGCAGTTATGTGTACTGTTTCTTTTATTGCAGTCCAGTCTGTTTGTACAAAGCCATTGTGTTGATGGTGGATATGTGACCATGCAGTGTGTGGTGACTAGCAGACTGGACACAGTATGTGAGTGGCTGACATAGCCATGTGTTGCCCAACATCTGCAGACTGCCTGCGATTGCTCAAGTTGATTGGAATTCCCAGAAAGTGAGGCTAGCCGCTGTTCTTGGTAACTTGCTGATAACAATGATCTTGGCAGGCCCTTGTGCTTGGTGTCAGCACCCCCCTTCCTACCTAGACAAAACTCACTGCATTCAGGTTCCTTGGAAACAGCCACCGCAACCTTAGGAACTCACATGAGATGTTATAGAATCCCTGTCCCATAGGAGCAGGACACAAGGCCCAGATAAGACAGGCCACTATGGCATACTGCAATTGTACATAATACATAATACGATAACACTGCAGACAATACCTGTAGCAAACTGGCAGTGATAAGATCTGCTCCAGAACCTGGAGAGTCCATCTATTGCAGGGCTTGCTTTGGGGACCAGGTGATGTGTGTCGTTCCTCACATTCAGGGTGACTGCTGAAACAGGTCAATTGTACATAAGGCAGCTGTTATGTGCAGGAAGCACACAATATCCCATTACAGAGCTGATGTGATGGATTATTGCACTCTCCATATGGGTATCAGTTGCATATATCTGCTCAGATTGTGCGGTGCATCATAGATAATAGAAGGGCTAACTGATATGATAGTGGTGACTGTCATCACTGGAGCATTGCCCAGTATCCGCTTGTCTTCTATGATGCTGGGAGATGTGTGCATGGCCCCTAGAGGAGGGCAGGATGGTCTGCAATCAACCACAGGGATCATGAATGTTGTTTGAGTTAGATGTATGTGCAGGTGTACCTATCTTGGAGTGTATAGCAGGTCACAAGGGGCTGCATGCCCTGCACATGTGCTGCTTCAGGAGTTAGTGCCACACTGCAGCACAGCAGACCTCTGCATGTGACTGTTTGGCGTTGGAGGTACAGTGGAGGAACGGGCATCTTGACCTCAAATGTGGGTTGGCCTTTGCACAAGACATATATTATGCAGCTGCGTGTCTGTTATGCAGCTAAAGTACTACGTTTCCAGTGCAGTATGTACTGCATGTGTGCAGCTGTAGGCAGGCACTAGTTGTTGTATACCACTGTCTCAGAATGTGCCAGTCACATTGTTTCATGTCCTGGGTTTCAGATATTGCAGGCAGGGACCTGAAGTCTCTTTGATTCTAGATATTGTTGTGCAGAATGGTGTGGAGGTGTAGTATAATGGTTAGAACACTGACTTGTGATGAACCTGGTGCTGCAAGTAGAAGGCAAGAGCCCTCTTGCAGTCAAGAATATATAAGACCGCCGATGTCTGGTCGGCATGAGGTCTCGGGAAGAAGGTCTCAGAAAGACTATCTCCTGACTGAGATGGAAGTCTGAGACAACCTTCTGTAGGAACTTGGGATGGGTACAGAGGACCATGCTGTTCCCATAGAACCTGGTGTAGGGAGCCTCAGCCATGAGGGCCTGGAGTTTGCTGACTCACCGAGCCAAGGTCAGAGCAACCAGGAAGACCACTTTCCAGGAGAGGTGCCAAAAGGGGCACGTCACCATCAGCTTGAAGGGCAGCTGCGTCAGCTGCATGAGCACAATGTTCAGGTCCCACTCCGTCGACAGAGGCTGGATGGGAGGCTTGGAAAGTAAGATGCCCTGTATGAAGTGGGAGACCAGGGGCTGCCCCAAGAGGGGTTTACCCTTGAAGGAGGAGGTGGTTAGCTGAGATGGCACTCAGGTGCACCCTGACTGAGTTGGACTTCAGTCCCTCCTTCAAGAGGTGAAGGAGGTACTGGAGAACATACTGGAGAGAGCAGGAGAATGGGTCGATCTGGAGCTCAGAGCATCAGGTCGAGAAATACTGCCACTTAAAGGAATAGGCTCGCCTTGTCGAGTCCTTCCTTGACGCGAGGAGGACCTCCTCAACCTCCCCGTAAGGCGCAGTGGGGCTAAGGAGACCCGTTCAGCCACCAGGTTGTAAGGGACAATGAGGCCAGGTTCAGGTGGAGCACCCGCTCCTCCTCCTGTGTTAGCAGGCTCGGGGTGCAGCCTAGCAGGACTGGAGGCTCGGACGAGAGCCAGAGCAGAAGCAGGAACCAAGGCTGACGAGGCCACAAGGGAGCCATGAGAATCATTGAAGGTCACTCCCACTGGACTTTGTGTAGGGTTATTGCAATGAGAGGAGTGGGGGGGCAAGGCATAAAGAAGCCAGGAGGTCCAGTCCAGGAGGAACGCATCTGGGGCCACCCTGTTTGGGTGTGGAACTGGCCCGTGGAAGTGGGGGAGCTGCGCATTCACTGGGCTAGAGAACAGGTCCACAGACGGAGTCCCCCACTGATGGAACAAGAGGCTGGCCACCTCCAGATTCAGGTGCCACTTCTGTGGGCAGAGGATTCTGCTGAGTTTGTCTGCGAGGACATTCTCCTGGCCTGGGAGATAGACTGCCCTGAGGGTCATGCCCCGGCGAACGGTAAAAGAGCAAATAAGGACCACCTCCTGACAGTCTGCGGGAACCTGCTCCCCCTTGTTCATGTAGAACATGGCTACCCTGTTGTCGGTCTGCACGAGCACCGCCTTTCCCCTCAGGTGGTACTCAAAGGCTCTCAGGGCCTACAGGACTGCCCAAAGCTCAAGCATATTGATCTGCTGCTGAGATTATTCAGGTGGCCACTGTCCCTGGGTGCAGAGGTTGCCGCAGTGGGCTCCCCAACCCAGCAAGGTGGCATCCATCGTCAGGACAGGCTCGTGCTGCGGGGCCTGGAAGGGCATTCCTCAAAGAAGGCTTTGGGGATCCTGCCACCAATCCAGGGAGGTGTAAAGACCGCGGGAGACCCAGACAGGGTCCCGGAGGTGGCCAGAGGCCTGACTCCATTGTGTCCTGAGGCACCACTGAGCTGTCTGCATGTTCATGCAGGCGTGGGGGATAATGTGGATGGTGGAGGCCATGTGCCCCAGGAGTCACAACATGGCTCGTGCTGGAATCTGAACCCTGCCTTGGACCTTGTTTGCAAGGGCGCAGAGATGATCTGCATGGTGCCGGGGCAGGAAGGCGGTCGCCCACTCCGTGTTGAGGAGTGCGCCGATGAACTCCAGGGTCTGCACCGGTTCGAGGTGGGACTTGGAGTAATTTACCAGGAAGCTGAGGCACTTGAGGAGGAGGATTATGCGTGACACCGCTAGGCGGGCTTCCCCAGCCGATGCCTCTGTAACGAGCCAGTCATCTAGGTAAGGGAAAACAGGTATGCCCTGCCGCTGGAGGTAGATCAGCTCCTCAAGAACTCACTCTATTAAAACAAATGACTTATTCCTTATTGAAAACAACAAAAATGATTGTTTCTAAAAGGACTATGAGTTGACAGTTACACTCTTTACTGTGACCGAAGAATTTTTTGCTGGAGGTAGATGGCAGCAGCAGAAAGGCACTTGGTGAAGACCTGCAAGGCAGATACGAGCCCGAAGGGGAGCATCCTGTATTGGTTGTGCTCTCCCTGCACCCTGAAGTGCAGGTACTGCCTGTGCTGGGGGTGCAGTAGAATGTGGGCGTAAGCGTCCCTGATGTCTAAGGAGTATAACCAATCGCCCTGCTGGAGGAAGGGCAGCAGGACACCAAGCATTTTGAACTTCTCCCACACCAGAAACGTGTTCAGGTTCCTGAGATTGAGGATGGGGTGTAGGCCCCACATCTTCTTCAGAATGAGGAAGTATCGGGGGTAGAACCCTTGACCTCAGAGGTGCGGCGGTACTTTTTCAACCACCCACTGGTCGAGGAGGTTGGTTAGCTCCTGTTGCAAGCAGGCCTGGTGCGAGGGAAGCCAAGAAGGCTCCTCTGGGGAGAAGGGAGGATGCCTGTCCAGGTGAAGACGATAACCATCCCAGACCACCCTGAGGACCCAGGTGTCCAACGTGATTGACGCCCATTGGGGAGTGAAGAGGGACAAGCATCCCCCCACAGGCGGAAGTGCCACCGGGGGGTGAGAGGCTATGCCTTTGGTGTCAAACCCCCTGAGCAGGTTGAGGTGGCACCAGTGGCTGGGCTTTGGGCCCTTTAGGCTTGCGATGACTGTGCACTCCTCCCTTACCCTGCATGCCAATGGGCGGTGCGGGGGTGGGTGGGTAGGTCAGATATCCCCAGTAGGGGAGCCCCTTTCTCTGGAAGAATGGCTTCTTTGTTTGCTGCTTCTTCTGTGGGAGAGAAGAGGTCTTACATGAGAGGCAGGTTCAAGTTACCGACTCCGTTTCAATTTTGGCGGCCTTATCCTCCATGGGCTTGCCGAACGGTTGTTCGTCTAGGCAGGGGACATCCAAGAGCTTCTCCTGGACCCACTGCTCCAGGTCTGAAGACTGGAGCCATGCCTGGCGCCGGGCCCTGATGCTGGCCACCACCACTCAGGCGGAGAACTCAAACCCATCATACGCGTTGCAGGAGAGGTACTTTGAGCAGTTCATGACCAACTTCAGGAGGGTTTGGAACCTGAGAAAGTGTTCACCTCCAAGACCTGCGGAAAAACCGCCATGCTCCTTGGCGAGGTCGTGCAGGAAAATGCCCATGTAAAGTTGGTAGGCTTGAATGCAGCATGACAGCATGTACTCCTAATAGGCCTTGTGCCTGAGGGCATCAAGGGCTCTGGACTCCCTGCCTGGCAGGACCAAAGAATGAGACTTCGGGCTCTTTTGCTTCCGCATTGCCGATTCCACTACCATGGAGGTGTGCGGAAGCTGGGTCTTCTGGAACCCTGGGCCGTGCTGGACACTATACATGGTGTCAAGGCATTTGTTCACAATGGGAACCGAGGCAGGTGCCTCCCACATGTGGAGGAGCTGCTGGGACAGAAATGGAGGCACTGGGACTGTAAGGGACTCCTGAGGTGGGGATATACTGTAAGATGTCGAATTCCTCCACCCTCGGTTCTTCCTCAGCCTGCATGGCCAGCTTGAGGGCCCGTGCCATGCCCTGCATGAACACCAGAAAGGACAAGTCCTTGGGAGGTGAACGCCTCTGGGAGGAGGGTGGGGACAGCTCCAAAGGAAGGTCCCTGTGGGTGCGGGTCTCCGGGGAGGTATCCCCATCTGAAGCCCAGCCCGAGAGGTCCGAAAAGGAGTCAGAGTCAGGCTAATCACCCTGCCCAGAGACTGAGGCCTGCTTGGAACCGGAGGACAAGGACAAATGAAAATATTTAGTGCATTGAGCCATAGTTAGGAAGCTAATTTGCTTTCATGAAAGGATAATAAATATTGATGTATATTGGTATTTTTCCATTTTGCAGAAAAGACAAAAACTGATTAAATTAATATATTTCATCTCTTAATGCTCAGTAATGGTGTGGATTGCAGATGATTACTATTTCACAGTTAGAGGTAGTTCAGATAGACATTTGCAGGACTCTTCTAAAGATGATAGGCAACCAAACAACTTTTCCGACTTTTGATTCCTGTAAACCCTAGAGGGGTAGATTCTAATTCTCGTTTAACGGGTCTGGACGTCTGATCCGGCTGTCCAGACTCGCTAAATGTCTGGATTGCACTGGCGGCCAAAGCTCCTTGCACCTTCAGGCCATGGTGCCATGGCACTGCGGCTTCATGAGGGAGCCTGGCTGAGTTAACTGGGGATGTCTGGATGTCCAGGGTGCCTGAATTGGGACATCTCCTGGATGTCCAGCCACTGTGCTGCGATTCGTCTCCTGCAGGGACATCTAGCCTCCATGAGAGAAGAATGGAGTGCATCTCTGTGCCATTTGCTATCTAGACATCTGGATAGCCCAGATGTGCACCTATAAAATTGGCCTCAGAGTGACCTATCCATTTGTATTGTACATGGATAAAGACAACCATTCAGTCTTATCAGTGGAGTAGCAGCCTAATAAGAACATTGACTTGGTAACTTCATTTCCTACTAGCACTCCTTGTGGCTCTGGGCGAATCACTTAACCCTGTATTTCCTCAGAAGAAAGGCCTGGTAATTTACAGGGCACACAGCCAAGAAAACCAAGGAGCTGCTGGGTCAACACTGACTCAAAGGCACACATTTTTTTCCACCATTACCTCCGATGCCCTGTGACTGTGGGATTTGAAAGAGATAATTACCAACCTAAAGGAAATCTTTGTGGACAGAGCGCCTAATAAGAGGTTAATTAGCTGGCAGAATGGTAATAACTTTGTGATAGATACCCAAAGAAAAGACTGCAAACTATTAACAGAAGCACTAGTACCATAATATATCAAATTTCATAAACAATATAAATGTTTCTTGGCCATTATTAATTTTCTTTAATATGAAGTTGAATTACCTTTGCTATAATATGCTATTATATTTAAGATCCTAGCAAAGCAGGTCCTGAAGTAAGACAGCAAACAATAAGTTTTTTGTCGGAGCCGCAAAAACAAAAGAAGGTGGAAAACACTGCCGCCTCCTCGCTATAACAGCTCCTTTTTGCTCACTTTTTAAAGTGAAAGAACCTTAATATCACTTATCTGAAACTTTTCATGGCGATTTATCATCCAATGCGTATTTCCCATCATCTCCACAAACAACAAAAACGTGCCACGTTTTGGGTCCACCACTCAACCCTGCATCAGGTTATAAGAATTTGAGCCTGCATTCTCATCAGCACTGATTATATTTAAGATGGCTTTGCATTCCCTGTATCTTCTCGTTTTTGTGTATTCATGAGCTTTTAATATGAGAAGACTCTTTAATGGTAAACTTCAGAATTGAAGCCATTCAGCACTTGCTAATACCTCTTTATCATTATTCAGTTTTTGATATATCACTCAGGCGGAGAATCAGAACGGTGTACATAAGATAAAACAGCTACATGAAAGAAAAGGAAAACACCATTATCAACAAGATAGCACAAGAAACTAGCAGATGGTAGAAGAGGGAAGATAGGAAGAGGACAGTACAAAGTAAGACAAGGGTCAGGGGTGAGGAGGGAAACTAGTAGGCAGTAGGTGAGAGATCAAATGCTTTGTGGAAAGAGGTAAGTCTTGAGCAGGGATTTGAACTTTACAAAATATAGCTCTGAACAGAAGGGGCGGGTAAGGAGTTCCAAAGGGCAGGTCCCAGGAAAAAAAAAGCAGAGTGGTGGGTAAGTTCAAGATGGGCACAGGAGGGAGAAGGAAGAACCAAACGGTTGAAATCGATAGACCTGAGGAGACGAGGCAGAGTGTGATATTATAGAAGGTCTGCGAAGTATTGGGGAGTGGCAGTGTGGCATGCTTGATGAACGAGGATAAGTATTTTGTAATCAGTGTGGTATCTGAGTGGCAACCAGTGTAGTCATATAAGCAGGGGGGTAATGTAGTCTGAATGGATGGAGTATGTGAGAATTCAAGTGGCCATGTTCTGAAGAAGTTGGAGGCGTTAAAGCTGAAAAAGGGGAAGGCCAGCCAGGGCAACATTGCAGTAATCCAAATAAGAGGTAACTAGGGACAGTGTCAGGATTCTAAGTGAAGGTAAGGAAAGAAAGGGGTGTACTGCACAAATCTGGCGAAGGGAGGCAGACAATTGTTGAGAGGGAGGAGTCCAGGGTTACACCAAGATAGCAAATTGATGTGGTGAGGGGAATGGTAAAATTGATGAGGGAGGGGGCCAGGGTTGGGGGAATAGACCTAAAAGTGAACCAGATGGCAGCGTATTTAGCAGTATTGAGGTAGAGGAAGTTTGACGTCAGCTAAGAGGATACTTGGAGTAGACAAGAGTTTATTGGGGCGAGGTCGGGCGTAGTGGGGTTGGTGTGGTGAAGTAGAATAATATTGTCAGCATAAAAGTAAGCAGATAAGCCAGATTTCTGGATGATGAGCGCAAGGAGAGTCAGAAAGATGTTAACCAAAAGGGGGGCTAGGTCCAAACACTGAGAAACACCACAGGAGAGAGGGGTGGGTGGGGAGGTTGTGGAACTGACAGACAGAGAAGGAATGTGCAGAGAGAAAAGACTGAAACCAGGAGAGAACAGTGCTACTAATTCCAAAGATGTCAAGCCTAGAAAGAAGAGTGGGATGATCAACCAAATCAAAGGCTGTGGAAAGATCCAAAGAAACTGCCAAAGTGATATCGCCATGCTCATAAGTGGTGTGAAGCTCATTTAAGAGGAAAATAATAGTTTTGGTGCTGTCCCCTAGTCTAAAACCAGACTGGCGGGGGTGTAGGATGTGGATGGAGTCGAGGAGTGTGAGCAGCTATGCAAAAATGAGATGAAAGGAAGGTTGGAGATGGGGTCACCAGTGAGTCAAAACAGTGGGGTCAAGGATGGGTTTCTTAAGAAGGTATCAGACCAGAGCTTGCTTCCATAGAGAAGGAAAGGTGCCGGATGAGAGACTAGAGTGAAACAAGCAAAGAATATATGGAAGGAGAGCCAGAGAGGGCTCGCTGAGCCAGTGGGAGGGGATGGGATCCAGGAGACAGGTGGTTTTGTGAGAGAATGACAGGGCCTTAAACAACTCTGATGGAAACAGGGGACAGAAAGTGGAGGGATGGGGAGTGAATCTCATGCAGGGGTATCGAGGAGTGGTAGAGGGAGGTCACGCTTCTGCCGTGCTGGCCGGAGCAGGGGATGGATAGAGCTGAGAAGTTGAGGGGAAAATAACGAGAGGAGGAGCTCATCACCATCCCCTAACCAGATCTCAGTAAGAAAGAGGACATTGAGATTATGATGCAGGATGGTGTCAGAAAGGAGTAGTCTTAGGGCCTCTTCATCGTTTCACCATACCATAGAGAGCTGACATTAGAACAAATTGTTCCTATAGGCAGCCCCCAAGATGCCAAGAAAAAGATGCATATCATTCAGGTCCATCAGGTTGGTGGCGGTAGCAGCATGGCTGGGTGGCAGCCGCATGGATTGGGCAGCAGCGGCGGCGGCATACATGGGCAGTCACCACTGCCCCCCCCAGCTGCCACTGATTCCATTTGTGGGAGGGAGGGCAGCAACATTATTTCCAAAAGCGGCAGCAAAAGCTGCCGCTTTTGGAAATACCACCGCTGCCCACCTCCTCCTCCCTAGATGGAATTGGTAGCAGCAGGGGAGGGGCAGCTGGAGAGGGACGGTGGCAGCAGTTGGTAGAGGGTAGTGTCAGCAGGGGGTGACAATGTCAGTGGAGAGGGGCCCTGATAGCATTCAAACATTGCAGAGCATTCAGAAAACCCCTCAGACCCTGCTATTCATCCTGCAGTGCAAGTCATTGAGTCAATGCTGACTCCTAGTAACCCTGCGCCCCCTTGGTAAGATGTGACTAGAAGTAGATTCACAGGCCTTTCTTCCAAGGCAATGAAGAGTAAAGTGACTTGCAAAAGACCACAAGGCATGCCAGTGGGACACAAACCCTGGTCTCTTGATCACTAGGCTACTCATCCACTCTGTTATGTCTCCTATTCAATTTTTTTAAATGTTTCCACAAGATGACTATTACAGTAAGTCATGTCCACAACATCTTACATTCTGCAGCTGGGAAGTGTTCCTAGGCATGTGTAATGTTCATTTATATTAAAATGCACTTCAAGAGCTTCCAAGAGGAATAAGTTGTGCGGCAGCATTCAACCTTATCCTAAGAGAACAGTTTCCTTCCTCATAAACTACTTCTACAGCTGGACACGATTAGCAATCCATATCCAAGAAATGCCCAGCTCTGAGGGAATTATGTCAGCAAGCTGTGTGACTGGGGTAGCAGAATGCCTATTAAAGTAAAAAATATATAATAAATATTTATTATATATTTTTTTACTTTAATATCACATCTTAAATGTGTATATTACATTATTTTGGGTCTGGGTTTCCCATTTTCCTCTTTGTTCCATTGTCCGATTGTTGGGTTTATCATTTGAAATTCTAATTTGTTCTTGTGCTTTAATGTATTTATTGTTTTTCAGCACTATCTATTGCATTACTGGTTACACAATTCTATGCGCTCCATCTAATGCATTGATATAGTACAACGTGTGAGTACAATATGATATTCTTTTATACTTTACGTTTGACCTTCTATATTACTTGTGATCATTCAGATTAATCTTTTTTAACATTTATATTTATATTTATTATTGTTTATTGAATTTTATTTGTTTGCAGTCCTCTAGCCCCCTGATGAAGGCATCCGCCGAAACGCGTTGGGGTTTGTTCATTTAATAAAGTGCAAGTGACCCCTATCCTGCTCACTCTTTTGTTTGGACTCTCTGCGAGTCAGTGCTCTTCTTTGTGTATCCAGGTAGAGGACAGGAACTCCTGCCCTGAGGGAGGGCCCCTTACAGCATTTATTTATTTACATTCTCTTATATACTGTGCTATTCTGCATCAGTGTGGTTTACATTGAACAAACTGAAATTACATTGAATAGGGCATTATAACTTGGAGATAACTATTTTACAGGGAACATTATTTATTTATTTAATATTTCTTCTATACCGCGCTATTAAAATCAGCGCGGTGTACATTGAACAAAACATACTGCAATGCATACAGGCGACATTGAGTTTACAAAGAACAGGGAAAAATAACACATGGGATAACCGGGAGAACTATGTACAGGTTAACTTTATACTATATATACTTCAACTATATACAATATTCTAAACTCGTTTGGATATTGTGCGTGAATTCATGTGGATGGTGCAGGTAAGTGGTTATCATGTGGGCTATCATGTAGGCTAACCATTTTCTGGTTGTATTAGGGTGCTAAGGCGTCTGGGGTGTGTGGGAAGCTTGCTAGATGTGTGAGTGTCCGGGATAACTTCTGGGTAACATTTTGTGAACAGATGGTGTTTCACGGCTTTTCGGAATAGTATTAGGCTTTTGATGCCACGGATTTCATGGGGAAGTGTATTCCAGTTTAGAGTAGCGAATATTGAGAAAGCTCTGTTTGACGTAGCCTTAGTATACGATGTCATCATCTTAGGAACTATTAAGGTGTTCATAGCAGTAGTCCTCCTGTTTCTATTTTCGAGGGTGCTGTGAATTAGCTTGCTGATTGGTGTAGGTGGCTAGTTATTCATGGCTTTGAAGGTCAGGACTAGTGACTTATAGTGGAGTCTGGCTTGTAGAGGTAGCCAGTGCAGATCTTTCATGATAGGCATTATGTGTGCAGATCTTGGTGAACCAGAGAGGACTCTTGCAGCTGCATTCATAGCCAAGCGAAGCGGATTTAAAGTTGATTGAGAGATCCCGTGGAGGATGATGTTCGCAAAATCTAGGTGTGGGAGGACTAATGCCTGGAAGGTTGATCGGTAGTCAGTATAATCAAGTAGGGGGCGGAGGTGGCGTAGTGTTCTGATCTTATGATATATAGTCTTTGTCACATTCTTCACATGCGTTGTCATATCCAGGTGCTGGTCCAGTGTGATGCCGAGATATCGGATTGTGGGTTTGGACTTCAATTCTATGTTGTTGACCAGTAGCGATGGAGGAGGTACGAACTTACGATTCCATGTAACAAAAAGAACATCAGTTTTGCTATGATTGATTCGTAGGTTTTGTGTCAGCAGCCATTCAGCTACTGCTCCGAAACAATTGATTATTGGGGAAAACACTGGTTGGTCAAATTTTGAATGGCATGTATAGGAGGATGTCATCTGCGTATGCCAGGCATTGTACGTTGAAAGATCGGATCAATTCACATATCGGCTGCATATATATATTGAACATCAGTGCCGATAAGGAAGATCCTTGAGGTACACCTTGAGACTGTAGGAATGGTTCCGAGGATTCGTGGCCTGTTTTGACTTGTTGCCACCTATTGGAAAGGTAGGATTTACACCATTCTAGTGCTGTGCTTCGAATCCCCTTTTCTATCAGGCGTTGCAGAAGTATATCATGATTCACAGAGTCAAAGGCGGCGGAGATGTCTAGGAAGATGAGGACAAATCCTTGTTGGATGCTGTTTATTCCTGTGACCAGATCATTGAATAGGGTTGTAAGGATTGTGTCGACTCCATGTGCTTCTCTGAAGCCATGTTGTGATTGGTCTAGTGGTGCTTCCGTGTCGATATGATGCTGGATCTGTTGTTGAGCAGCTTTCTTGATGATTTTTGCGAGTTGGGGGATGCTCGAGATTGGCCTAAATGATTCAACTTTGGATGGGTCAAGTTTACTGTTTTTCAGTAGGGGCCTGATAGAGGTGTGTTTCAGACTCTGGGGGAATGAGCCTGTTAGAAAGGACTGGTTCAGTATCTTGCACAAGATCTGGCTTAGATCATGTCGCAGATCTTTGATCCAGCTGGCTGGGCATGGGTCGTTAGCAATGTTCCCTCTAATTTTCTGTAGGCTGTGTGTGCATAAAATATCAGCTGTGCAGCTTTTGAAGGAAGGTTAAATTTTTGTGCGCCACATAACGACACTCGGAGTTATATACTTTAAAATTTTACTACACGTCAGAATACAGTATGCACACCACATTGATTGCACTAGAGAATACTGTAGAACTTGTGAAAACCATAAATACACAACAACTTTTAAATTTTAAGATGTCTGTGTTGTTTTCTATCAGAATCAGAACTGTAATTTTTGTGCGCTCTTTTGTAAAGTATGTGCGCTCGCTCAGCGAGGTGTGTGCGCGCGCACACGCGCACAGCTTAGAGGGAACAGTGGTCGTTAGGTACCGTGCTGGGATTGATGGAAGCGATAATGTTCTCAATCTCACTAGTTGATACCGTATTGAAATTGCATAATGGTGTTATTTGGGATGCCTTAGGTGATACAGAGGGGTTGCTGATATTTATATTCGTGCTGGTCTTAATCATTTTTGATTGCAGGTAGTTTGCGTAGTCCTGTGGCTGAGGCATTGCAGGTTGGGCTGAAACCGGCTCTCCTGTTATGGATTTTACTAACCTGAACAGTGCATGTGGTTTATTGATGGAGCGTTTCAATAAGTTTGTGTGGTATAGTTTCCTACTCTGTGTTATCTTCCCACGGTGGGTAGTTAAGTGTGAATTATATGCTGCAAGGGCCTCTGGGGAGTGGGTTCTTCGCCACTGTCTCTCAAGTTTGCGTAGGTGATTGAGAGATTTACGAAGGTCCATAGAGAACCATGGTGCGTGTTCTCGTTTTCTTATTTTCTTATCATTGTGCAATGGACATGAGGCGGCTCTGAGGTTCTCGTCCCATTTGGATATAAGGTCGTCTAAGTTGAGGGAGGTGTTGGTCATAAGTGGTTGAAGGTTTTCTAGGACAGTGTCACGGTTGAGAGGTTGAAAGCGGGCTGTGTGGGTTCCAGGTGTGTTAGATGGTATTTGGTTCTTGTGAGAAGTGTAGGTGGGTATATTGAATCGGATAAGATTGTGATCTGACCATGGCACTGGTGTAACCGACAGTGTAAGGGCTTGGTGTGTTAAGGTGTTGAAATGAGGTGCGAAAATGAGGTCTAGTTTACCTCCCTTAGTGTGAGTGGGTGAGTCGACGTATTGTTTGTAGCCTAGATCGTCTAGTGAGTCTAGAAATGCTGCTGAGTGGCTGTCATGGAGAGATGGGAGGTTGAAATCACCAACTAACCAAATTCCTCTCCCTATATTTATTTATTTATTTTATTTCCAGTCTCTTTTATACTGCGCTATTCAACATCAGTGCGGTTTACATGAAACAGGATGACTGACTAGCACAGTGCAGCAAGCTGATCTGTGTTTACAAAGAACAGGTACTACAACTTGGATAAAACTGGGGTAACTATTTACATCTAGGCGACACGTTATGTCGTGTCAAAAGTAATCGTAGTCATGGATGGCTTGCAGGGTATGTTGCTGTGGCTGTACTAGATGGGGGAGGGGGCTATTGGAGCGCTGTCTTCCGGGTAGTATTTGAGGAAGAGGTGGTGCTTCAATGCCTTCCTAAACTGGATTAGGTCAGGGATTGCCTGGATGCTGGGTGGTAGGGTGTTCCAGCATCTGGGTACACTTAATCTGAAAGCCCTTTTTGCTGTTGCATGGATGCATTGGGTTATTTCCTTCGGGATTACCACTGTGTTGACTGCTGCAGATCTTCTGGACCTATTGGGGGACATGGTTTGGATAAGCTTTGCTAGTGATGTGGAGGAGAGCCCATTGATGGCCTAGAAAGTCAGCAGTAGGGTTTTGAAAGTGAGTCTGCCATGTATAGGGAGCCAGTGGAGGTGCTTCAGGATGGGCGTAACATGATCGCTCCTAGAAGCCCCATGTAGAACTCTCGCCACGGCATTCATTGCGAGTTGGAGTGGGTTCAGGGTGGATTGTGGGAGCCCTTGTAGGATTGCATTAGCGTAATCAAAGTGCAGTATAATCAACGCTTGATAGATTGTCTGGAAGTCGTCCGGCTCGAGTACGAAGCGTAAGTGCCTGAGTGTTCGGATTTTGTGTTAAATTGCTCTTGCTATGTTGCTTATGTGCACCTTCATGTCCAGTCGTTGGTCTAACGTGACTCCAAGGTATCGGATTGTGGATTTGGTTTGTAGCTCTGCTTCCTTAACCTTTAAGTTGGGTGGCGGGGTGAAGTGTTGGTTCCTCATAATGAAAAGGACCTCTGTGTTCTTGTGCTGTATTCGGAGGTTTTGAGATTCGAGCCAGTTCGAGCCACTATACACCCAAGCATCCTTTTAGCTTTCGCCGTCATCTTTTCTATCTGTTTAGGTACTTTAAGATCATCAGACACAATCATGCCTAGGTCCCACTCTTTAGTGGACAAAAGTACTTCACCCCCTATACTATATTGCTCCCTTGGATTGCTGCAGCCCAAATGCATAACCTTGCATTTTTTAACATTGAATCTCAGTTGCCAAATTCTAGACCATTCTTCAAGCTCAGCTAGATTCCTCCTCATGTTATCTACACCTTCCTGTGTGTCTACTCTATTGCAGATTTTGGTATCATTCACAAAGAGGCAATCCTTACCTGAGAGCCCTTCCGCAATATCACTAACAAAGATTTTAAAAAGAATCGGACCAAGGACAGATCCCTGAGGCACACCACTGGTAACCTCCTTCTCCTCAGAGTGAGCTCCATTTACCTGTACCCTTTGTCGCCACCCACTCAATCAATTTCTAACCAAAGCAATAACTTTAGGGTCCATCCCTAGGGTGCTGTTTGTTTAGAAGTCACCTGTGCAGAAGGGTGTCAAAGGCTTTACTGAAATCTAAATACACCACATCTAGGGTTCTCCCTCGGTCCAACTCGCTGGTCACCCACTAAGGACTTGTCCAATATAGCTTCCCCTTTTGTCAGTTCATGAACCAGCTGCTCCATAAGCTGTCATGTATTTAATCTAGAAACTTTATCTCCCTAGTATGTCCTGCTGTGAAATTGACTCAGTTGATACCAGGGTAATTGAAATAACCCAATATTACTGTGTTGTAACTTCTGTTAGTTTCTCTGATTTCTTTTAGCATTTCATCATCCATCTGTTCATTCTGACCAGGTGGTCAATAGTACACCCCCCTGCTATCACCTTCCCTTTTTTACATGGAATTTCTATCCATAGAGATTCAACAGTGTATTTTCTTTCCTGCAAAACTTTAATCTTGTGTGTCTCAATGTCCTCTCTAACATAGAGTACAACCCCTCCACCAATTTGATCTACCCTATCATTGCAATATAGTTTGTACCCAGGTATCAGTGTCCCATTGGTTGCCCTCCTTCCACCAGATTTTTGAGATACCAATCATATCTAATTTCTCATTTAGTGCTATATATTCTAACTCTTCCATCTTATTTTTTAGACTTCTAGCATTTGCTTACTGGCATTTTAGAATTTGCATTTTATTCATATTAATCTGGTTATTTATTTATTTATTTAGTGTACACTTATATCCCGCTACTTCCAGCGATCAGCAGCGGTGTGCTATACATAAAAGTATGGTTGTACAGGCCATGGATTAAAACATACATAATGATTCAGTACAGGACACAAACATTCAGATTACAGGTTTACACTTGATTGCAAGACATTGATTACACATGTATGTACATATTTACAGGTTGTCTGAGTCTATAGGTCTTTGACGTGCAGTGCTCTTTCCTTGTGCATGGTGCAAGAGTTTATGTGGGATTGAAGTGTGTCTGGAAAAGATGTGTTATCATTTGATGTGGTGATTTGGAATCTTTCAGCTCTGTACTTAAGGGCATCTGGGTTACTTTTGTCTTTATTGGAACCTCTCTAACGAGATGCTCTAACTTCCCTCTTTTACTAGTATCCTTTAAGAGTGCCTCCTTCCAAACCTAAAAGCCTAAATTTGGCTTCCAGAACTTCCCTATTCCACTTTCCTATATCATTGGCACTGTTCTTTTCTGCCTTGAGTCCTGAATGAACCGACCAGAGAGGAAGCCATATTGGACCTACTCCTTATGGGAACACCAGATCTAGTGCAAGAGATAAGGGTGTTGGGGCCACTTGGCAATAGTGATCATAGCATGATCGCGTTTGATTTAATTAGTGGAGGGGGGATAGTAAGGACATCCACAGTACTACCTTTTAACTTTCGAAAGGGAGACTATGATAAAATGAGGAAAATAGTTAAGAAAAAACTAAAAGGAGCAGTTGCAAAGGTTAAAGACTTACATCAAGCTTGGGTGTTCTTGAAAAATACTATCTTGGAAGCCCAGACCAGCTGTATTCCATGCTTTAAGAAAAGTGGAAGAAAGTCCAAAAAACTGACAACATGGTTTAAAGGTGAGGTCAGAGAGGCTGTTGCCAAAAAAGCATCTTTCAGGAAATGGAAAAAAGAGCCAAACAACGAAACCTGGAAACAGCACAAGCACTGGCAAGTCAAATGCAAGGCATTGATAAGGCAGGTAAAGAGAGAATTTGAGAAGAACTTGCTGCGAAAACACGAAATAAAGACTTTTTCAAGTACATTTGTAGCAAAAAACCTGTGAGAGAGTCAGTTGGTCCATTAGATCACAGAGGGGTTAAAGGGGCACTAAGAGGCGACAAGGTGAAAGCGGAGAGACTGAATTAATTCTTTGCTTCGGTCTTTACTGAGGAAGATGTAGGGATGTTACCCATGACTGAAGTGGTATTTAAAGGTGCGGAAGAATTGAAGGAAATATCGATACATCGGGAAGATGTATTACAACTATTGGATAAAATGAAGACTAGCAAATCACCTGGGCTGGATGGTATACATCCAAGGGTGTTGAAAGAACTGAAATATGAGTTTGAAGACCTGCTATTAGTAATCTGTGAATTTTCATTAAAATCATCTGTAATACCTGAAGATTGGAGGATCACCAATGTAATGCTAATTTTTAAAAAGAGTTCCAGGGGTGGTCCGGGAAACTACAAACTGGTGACATCAGTATCGGGAAAAATGGTAGAAACCATCATAAAGAACAAAATTACTCAGCATGTAGATAGTCATGGCCTAATGGGAGACAGCCAACATGGCTTTAGACAAGGCAGATCTTGTCTTACTAATCTGTTATGTTTTTTTGAAGGTGTGAATAAACAGGTGTACAAAGATGAGTCGGTTGATATAGTGTACCTGGACTTTCAGAAAGCTTTTGACAAGGTCCCTCATCAGAGACTTTTGGTAAAACTAAAGAGTCATGGGATAGGAGGCAATTTACTACAGTGGATCAGGAACTGGTTAAAAGATAGAAAGCAGAGGGTAGGGCTAAATGGCCAATTTTCCCAATGGAGAAAGGTGAATAGTGGTGTACCCCAGGGATCTATGCTGGGTCCGCTGCTTTTTGACATATTCATAAATGACCTGGAAAGGGGAATAACGAGTGAGGTTATCAAATTTGCAGATGACACAAAACTATTTAAAGTTGTTAAAACCCAAGAGGATGGTGGAAAATTGCAAGAGGATCTTGATAAAGTGGAAGACTGGGCATCAAAATGGCAGATGAAATTTAATGTGGACAAGTGCAAAGTTATGCACCTAGGGAAGAACTCAAACTATGGTTCCACAATGCAAGATTCCACATTAGGAACTACCACCCAGGAAAAAGATTTAGGCGTCGTTGTGGATAACATGTTAAAACCATCGGCCCAGTGTGCAGCGGCGGCCAAGAGAGCAAATAGAATGCTAGCTATCATAAGGAAAGGAATGGAAAATAAAACAAAAGATATTATAATGCCTCTATATCATTCCATGGCGAGACCGCACCTTGAATATTGTGTGCAATTCTAGTTGCCGTATCTTAAAAAGGATATAGCGTTATTAGAAAAGCTTCAGAGGAGAACCACCAAAATGGTAAAGGGGATGGAATGATACCCCTATGAAGAAAGGCTACAAAGGGTAGGGCTCTTTAAGCTGGAAAAGAGACGCCTGAGTGGAGATATGATAGAAGTCTATAAATTAATGAATGGAGTAGAACGGGTAAACGTAGATCGATTGTTTACATTATCAGAATATAGAAAGACTAGGGGACATGCAATGAAGCTACAGGGTAAACTATTTAAGACTAATAAAAGAAAATATTTTATCACTCAACGTGTAATCAAACTCTGGAATTTGTTACTGGAGGATTAGGCTGTTAGTGTAGCTGGGTTTAAAAAAGGTTTAGACAAGTTCCTGGAGGAAAGGTCCATAAACCATTATTAAGAAGGGACCCAGGATATCAATGCTTGACCCAGTACAAGCATTGTGGAACCTGTGTCTTTTGTGGAAACTTCTAGGTACGCATGACCTAGATTGGCCACTATTGGAAACAGGATACTGGGCTTGACGGATCTTGGTCTGACCCAGTATGGCATATCTTATGATCTTATGGGCCTAAAGTAACTGATTTTGTTAGCAACTGATTAAGGGGATGAGACAAAAGTTAGTGGTAAAGGGATTTCATTCTGAGGAAATGGATGTTATCAGTGGAATGCTGTAAGGATCAGTCTTGTCTGATTCTTTTCAATATTTTCATAAGTGATGTTGCAGAAGGAGTGTTCAAAAAGATTTGCCTCTTTGTGCATGACCCCAAAATATTTAACAGAGTAGGCACCCTTAAATGTGTAGAAAACAAAACTGGTAACTCAAAGGAACCTTCCTGTGTGGCAATGTAGGCAGGGGTAGGTAAGCACACTGGCTTATTCCCCCTGCTTAATTCAAACGGAGTCCCCGAGCCTTCATTAGTGGACAAGACAGGGCGGGGTGGAGAGGATCTCCCATCGGGACTTAAGGAAGCTCCTTCCGGTGAAGACTGAGCCAAGGGAATAGGAGTAAAATGCTTATCCAGAGGACCGGTCTGCTTAGAATCAGCTGACTGAGCTTTAACTTGTACCTTAGCCTTCCTCTTCCCCATACTTATTCAAAAGAAACATCAACTCATCAAGAATAAAATAGGACTAAGGCCAAAGGCAAACCCACATACCTCTGCTGACACGCAAAGACCTTTGGGGGCTATGAAATGAATTGATTCCAAAGTGTCCTTAGCTGTAGGTTCTCTGTGTAAATTCTCTCAGGAAGCTGCAGCATCCTTGCAGCAGCTAGATGAGAAGGTATCGTTAATTAATGGAGTGGAGGAGTGCCCTGTTCAATGTAAACCGCCTTGATATCATGAAAGGCCGTATATAAGAAATGTTAAATAAATAAATAAATAATTGATGCGGCTGTTACAAAATTAGAGTCTCAAGTTCTCCCGTTGCAGTCTATAAATGTGTTAGGTATAAAGGATTCGTTAGTATTACATTCCAAAGTGGAGTCTTTGGAGAATTCTATGCGTAATCGTAATTTACGATTTCTAAACTTTCCTCAATCTGGATTGTTGTCATCAAGGATTCTTTTAGAAAAATATATTAAAGAAGTGCTAGCCATATCAGAGGTAATTGAAGTTGCTCAGATATATTATCTCCCTACCAGGTCTATAAAGGTTAATCCTGCAGAGGGTGAAATGGATGAGATTGTTCCTTCTTTCACCAATCTTACTGCATTTCTAGAGGACTCCCTAGATGAAATTGCTACAAGGGCTACCTTATTGGTAACCTTTTTATCTGTAGCAATTAAACAACGTATCTTAAAAGCCTTTTTTAAGGTAAAATCTCTTAAATTTTGTGGACAGCCTATCAGCGTTTTTCCGGATGTTTCACGTGTTATACAATTGCGCCGAAAGCAGTTTCTTTCTCTTAAACCACAGGTTTTGGCTTTGGGTGCCTCTTTCTTTTTACGCTTTCCATGCAAATGTCTTATTACTTATGAGAATGTTTCGTATGTCTTTATGGACATATCTCATTTGGAAAGGTTTCTGTTAGAAAGGCAGGTTTCAAAGGGGTAGGTAATGGCTAATTATGTCACCTCTATTGATGTATTCCATGGTTTGGGATTAGTTTTCTCTTAATGTTGGATTTAGCTTATTAATACTGCAGTGGGTTTCTCTTGATGTGGTCTGGATTATTAGCTCTTTATGAAACGTATTTCTTTTGTGAAATTTCTTTGATCTGTTTTAAGGTGCTTCTAATTGTCCTTTCTGTATTTTGGTTATTGTATCATGACTGAAAATTCAATTAAAAAAAAAGTGTAGAAAACATGAGGAGGGATCTAGTCAAGGTTTAGAGTTTGCTGTCTAAGATTTAATGCTAGAAAGTGCCATGCATTTGGGCTGTAAAAGCCCTTAAGAGCAGTACACTGAAGTGGGTTGAGTTCTCCTGCACATAAAAACGGGATCTGAGGGAGTAACCATATCGGATCTTAAGGGTATAGGAAGAGGAATGGTCACTAAGAAAAAGGAGAAGACTGTATCTCGATATAAGTCTCACGTGGAGTAATGTGTGCAGTTCTGAAAACCAAACTTTCAGGTACCTCCAGGGTATAAATGCAAGGAGGTAGGTTTCTTTCAGTGGAAAAAAAAAGCTATGGAATGACCACTTAGCCATAGGATGAAGGTCTTTATATGGTCTCTTTCTGCCATCATGTTCTATGTTTCTATGGGCCCAATATTCAGCCAATGTAGTCACTAGCTTAAGTTAAACACTAGCACAAGTGTTCAACATAATCTGTGTTATCCATATAGATAGCAGCACTGAATAAATGGATAGAGCAATGGCTATTCCAGCACTATCTATTTAGTTTAGGACTGCTATTCACCAGGCCTAAACTAAGTCTCTATCTTATCTGGAAAGTGACTGAATGCCACCACTATCTGGATATTATTCTGGCCTCCCTAACTCTGCCCCAGCCTAGCCCCTTCCTTTACAAATAGTATTGGGTCCTTCAGCCAGTGATCACATAATTGACTGTGAATAAGTCCATCTGTTTTTTTTATAGTTACAAACCTTATTTTTTTCATAATCAGCTGGTCCAATTCTAGTTTGACTCCAGTGCTTGCATATGCATACAGTCATGTAAGAATTGTCATACTGGGTCAGTCAAAAATCCATTAAGCCCAGTATACTGTTTCCAACAATAGCCAATTCAGGTCACAATTATCTGGCTTTCCAAAAAGTAGCCAGACCCCATGTAATGCAGTGGTTTGTCCCAGGTCTACCTTACTAACCACTTATGATTATTATTCCTGCGAATATCACAAATGAAAATCTATGAATTTAGTGAATAAAAACAGATCAAGAATAACCTGGTGAATAGAAATAGAACAAGTTGGAAGTTGAATTGCTAACCTTCTGGATTCCATGTCAGAGCATTATACAGAAAAGTTAAAATCCCTCATTTCTTTAGGGGCAACTTTGAAATCCTGTGTGGGGCTTGTAATCCCACAGGTACAATATAGCTGCAAAACTGCAAGCTCATTTAGAAAATGTGGTCTTCATAGAATACTAGTGTAAGTGACAGGATTGCACCTTAAAAGCGGGCACAGACATTTACACCTTTGTAACAGGTATAAATGAACACTTCTAGAGTATGCAAACAAGCACATAAATTAAGACATTTTATCATCAATGCACGTACATGTGATCTCAACCTGCATTTGGCTCAGACTGCACTCCCAGCTATTCCTACCGGCAAAGTACAGGAACCTTTACGCTGGTCGGTATTTTATATGAGGCTATTAATGCATGTATGTGGCCCTATATGCATGCAGATAGCTTTAAAAAATTACTTCAATAGCTACAGTCCCCTTTCTCTTATTTTCCGGTTTCACCTATTTGCAAGTTTCCCAGAAGAGACAGCATTATTCTATACACTCAGTATGCTATTTAAACACTGTGGTTGGTGGTGTTTTTAAATGCTGGTTGCGGCATTTAAACTATGATTATATATCCAGAGGTACTATATCGATATCATCTAAGTGCTGAATTTACATGGAAATTGGCAAGCATTGCAACTATGCGGATTATAGTGTTATTGAGTCTGCTATCCAAATAAGTTTAGGACAACCTTTTTCATTCTAAAATTATCTGGATAGCATACTGAATGCCCATGCTCCACCCCTGCCCCCGCCAAGGGCTAGCCCAAAGAGATCTGATGCCCAGGCAATCCTTTAACCTTTTGTGTCCTTTCTGTGGTGGCTCAAGGTTCCACCTCCCTCACCCATAGTTCAACATTTCCTCCTGATACTCCCCTCCCCCATGTACAAAATCTCTACTTTCCTTGTCAAACTCTCCCCATAGCCAGCTTCTCCCCCCTCCATAAACCCACATAGCCCAGAATCTCGCATTCCCTACTCCAAAGGTGTCCAGCGTCTCCTTGTCCCCTTCCTACCCTCCATTGTCCACATACATCTCCATCTCCCTCGTTTTCCCTTCTTTCTGCTGTTGCTATTCTCACCCTCCTTCCACACAGACCAAGAAACCCTTAAATTGAAAAAGTAGCAAAGTATGGAACTTTGCATACAAGTGCACACTTAAATGCCATGTCCCCCCGCCCCTCCAATGCATACTTCCTGTCAGAGGGGGGTGAGATGTGACGCCGTTTGATTGTGGGGCTGCGCTTAAAGGACCGTGCTGTGCTGAGAGCAGCATTATAGTACTACCATTACTCTCAGGCTAGAGGGAGCTGTGCCACTGACCTCCAAATCTAGCCACCCTAAGGAGACATCAAAAGGTGACCCTGAGTCCACCCAGTATTAACCAGATAGCTTAAGGGCAGTCAGCACCACACTGTGGATAGCAGTTAGTGCTGTCCAGATAAGTGTGTCTGAATATTGACAAGAATGATTTCATCGAGCACAAAATTGTCTTTATAAAAGCGAGTATCCTTCTCATTGTAATCGTGTCTTCTGATTAGTCCAACATATTTATGTAGTTTTCCAGTGTCTTAAGTAGGAAAAGTGCTGAATTCAGTTTCTCAACAGTCTTTTCTCATCGTTATTTTCACTTAGCATAAAAGGGGAGTGTGAGACAACATGAAGAGGCTTCAGCTCATGAACATACAATCTAGTCAATGGAATTGCAAAAAAATTGTGTTAGATGACAAACAACTGTATGGTTTGCTATTTCTCTGCAGGCTGTTACTGCTAGCAGGTGCCAGGTCATCTGTCCTGCTTTCACACATCCAGTCTCAAGACATTCAGGGACATGACCTGCATTTTTGACATTTCCCTCTGTCTTCTCTGACTTAACCCCCCCCCCCCCCCCCCAGAAATTGAGTGTCTAGTGATGGGAGTCGAAAAATAAGGAAAACCCCTGAAGGTACTGATAAGTACCGGATACAATAATCGTATCCAATCTGTAAGGTATGCATATTAGTGAATTAATTTTTTATAATGATACACAGAAATATTTGTCACATTTCCTTCCTGTAACTCACAGCAATACAGGTATTGCTGATCTGAAATTACGTGGGGTGGATTAATTTAATGGTGAAGCATTCAAGGTTACTTATTTCCCTATATTACAGATTTGCTGGTCCTTCCTAGGCATTGCTGAGGCACTAACTGTGGTCTTTGGGTTATAATGAAGAAAGGCAGCAATCTTGGTATATCTATGTTTAACAGGCAGCAGTATTTGTCTTTATTTAAGCATATTTTTATATCTCCTTTGTACCATTCAAAGCGGTTTCCAGATAACCAACAGAGGTAATACGGCCTTGGGAAGCATTCTGAAATAACAGTGTAATAGATAAGTACATTAACATTCCGAGCTATTTATTTATTTATTTAAACAGATTTGTATGCCACCTTATCCTTCAATAAAGGTGGTCACATCACATCACAATTGGAGGGTTACATTTAACATTAGGGTATTTATACACATTTAGACAGTACAGTTACTTGACAGCATTTAGACAGTACAATTGAAGGGTAACATTTAACATGAGGGTATTTAATAACATGGTATGATAAACTTGTGTGTGTAGATAGGACGAGTGCGTGCTTAGTTGGTGGAGGTAGTTGTATTTCTGGTTGGGTAGGGGATATTGCCTGCGTGCAAATATGTTTCTATAAATAACAGTGTTTTGAGGTCTTTGCGGAAGTCTGTGAGGTCATCCAATGCCCTCAGGCTCGTTGGGAGAGAGTTCCATAGTGCGGATGCCAGTAGTGATGGTGCTCTTTTTGAAGTAGTTTGGTTTTGTGGTAGCCTTCAGGTGTGCCGATCATGTTGTCGTTATTGGTCATGTCATTATTGGTCACATCACATCACAATTGGAGGGTTACATTTAACATTAGGGTATTTATATACATTTAGACAGTACAGTTACTTGACAGCATTTATAGTATTATAATATTTATAGTGTGAGTGTAGGGTGTGGAAAATCAGTGTAACAGTTAAGTGAATCAGTATTCGGAGCTATTTACAGTGTAAATGTAGGGTGCGGATAAGGCGTAATTACTCAGCTGTAACAGGTGCTCTTCGCTGACAGCAGGAATCAGTCCTCTCATATGGGTGACATCAGCACCGACTGAACCCTTGCGGAAGCATCCCCCAGCTTTCAAAGAAAGCCTTTGTGAGATGCCACCACACATGTGTGATCCCCTTCTGGCCCAAGGGTGCCATCTTGTTCAGTCAGATGACATAGCTAAAAGATGGCAAAAAAATAAGATGGTAAAGAAGCAACTCCAAGGGGAGAAGGGAGGGTTGTGAGGACTGATTCCTGCTGTTCCCGGAGAGCACCTGTTACAGGTGAATAACTACGCTTTCTCTGGGAACAAGCAGGAAGTCAGTCCTCACATATGAGACTCCCCAGCTACAGGCTACCAAAAGCCCACAGAAAAATCACGGTCACCCTTGTGAGCAGCAGCAATTGAGTCCGTGGATACGGACTACAGTAGGACCCGTGTGTCCGATGGAAACCAGCACTCCGATAGCCTGAACACAGAAGGGTCGGAGGGTAGGAATTGCCTAGACCTCGAAAAGATTACGGAGCACAGCCTGGCTAAAGGCACTGTCCCGTTGGGACTTTCTCCAAAGCAGTAATGGGCTGCGAAAGTATGAACTGAAGTCCAGGTGGCAGCCTGGCAAATGTCCAGCAGTGGAATGGAGCACAGGTTTATTTATTTAACAGTTTTTATATACTGTCTTTCTTCAATTCAAGACGGTTTACAGAGAACATAACATGACTGTATATTTCAACTGATTACATAGAACCGAACTACATAACAAGAATATATATGGTTAATATAAGTAACTTTTGTACATGAGGAGTCTTCATGGACAAGAACTATTTACATGCTTGCCACAGAGGCCACCAGGTTTGCCACTGAGGCCACCATGGCCCTGACATGGTGCGCCGTGACCACCTGCTCATAGGTGAGGGCGATATAGTCCACCACCCAAGTAGACAGAGTATGTTTGGTCACTGCCTCCCCCAGCCTACTGAGGTCATATGCAACAAACAGCTGAGAATGTAGGACAGGTCTCTCTTACAGTCCAGGATGTGGAGGACAGTCTCCACTCTACTGGCATGAGGTCTTGGGAAGAAGGTGGATAGCACCACCTCCTTATTGAGATGGAAGGGCAACACCACCTTCAGAAGGAATTTAGGGTGTGTGCAGAGCACCACCCTGTTCTTATAGAACCTTGTATACAGTGCCTCCGCCACCAGGGCTTGGAGCTCACAAACCTTGCAAGCGGAGATGAGTGCGACCAGGAACACCAGCTTCCACAAGAGATATCGCAGGTGGCAGATAGCCAACAGTTCAAAAGGTGTGTGTGAGCTGCACCAATATGACGTTAAGGTCCCACTCAGTTGCCAGAGGGTGAACCATGGATTTTGAGCCACACTGATTTCAGGAAAAAGTTAAAGACTCATCTCTTCCTTGATCATTTTTCTCTCCCACCCTAATACCTAAACCCCCCTTTTTTACCTCCCTACCCTTGTTCCATTAAACTGTACGATACTCCCATCCGTAGCTTGGCACATACATATGTAAATATGTAAATAGTTGTTCACTGTAATTAATTGTATAATATAATTTTGTTTTTCATGTTTTATTCTGTACCCTGTTATTCGTTCCTTGTAAACAGTTGAAATATACTGCCTTTTATTGTTCAATGTAAACCGTTTTGATTTGTAGAAAGACGGTATATAAGACATGTTAAATAAATAAAATAAATAAATAAATAAATAAATAAGAGAAATCCCCTCAGGAAGTGGGTTACCAGCGGCTGGATCAAGAGGGGTTTATCATCCACTGGGTGGTGGTGCGCCACAAGGGCACTGAGGTGCACTCTGACGGAATTTGATTTAAGCCTGGATTGCGAGAGATGGGGGAGGTACTGCAGTACCAGCTTCACCGGGCAGGAGAACAGGTCAGTCCCATGCTCCGCACACCAAACTGAGAATCTGTGCCATTTGAAGGCGTATGCTTTCCTAGTGGAAGCCTTGTGAGAGGACCTCCACAGGATCTCCTCTACTTCACCCGAGAGGTTGAAAGAGGCCAGGGTCACACTTTCAGCTGCCATGCTGTCACCGACAGGGACCTCAGACTGGGGTGTAAGAGACAGCCCCCCTCCTGGAACAGGAGCCCCGGAGAGTTCCCCAATGGGATGGGGGTCTCCACTGGTAGCTGGAGGAATAGCGGAAACCATAGCTGCATGGTCCATCGAGGGGCTATCAGGATGAGGGAGGCCTGGTTGTGGACGGTCCTGAATAATTTTTGGCAATTAGCAGTGTGGGATGGAAGGCATACATGAGACCTTCTGACCACGAGATGAGAAACGTGCCTGCCGCCACCCTGGAGGGGTGGGCTTGCCTGGAGCAGAAGCGGGGCAACTGGTAGTTGTCTGGATTGGTGAACAGGTCTATCCAGGGTTGCCCCCAGAGCTGAAAGAGCTGGTTGGCCACTCTGGAATCCAGCTTCCACTCGTGCAGCTGGAGGACCCTGTTCAATCTGTCAGTCAGTGAATTGTCCTGGCCTGGCGGATATACTGCACGTAGGAGCATGCCTTGCTGGACTGCATAGGAGCAGAGGGACATCACCTCACGGCAGAGGGCATGAGACCCCGTGCCCCCCTGCTTGTTCACATAGAACATCACCACTTGGTTGTCGAATTGGATCAACACTGATTTGTGCCATAGAAGGTGGCAAAAGGCTCAGAGGGATAAGAATATTGCTTGCAACTCCAGGAGGTTGACTGCTGGTTGCTCTTGTCCTGCTTCCAGGTACCCTAGATGCAAAGTTCCTCACAGTGGGCTCCCCAGCCTAGCAGGGAGACGTCCTTAGTGAGAACCCTTACTGGGCTCAGGGTTTGGAAGGGAATCTCTGCCTTGAGGTATTAGGGAGTTTGCCAATTGGCAGGTCTCTGATACTCTGTCCCGGAGATATCCTGTGGCCTGCCTCTACTGGTCCTGAAGACACCACTGTGTGGCCCTCATGTGAAGGTGAGCATCTGGGGTGACATGGACCATGGAGGCCATGTGCCCAAGTAGACACAGCAGGAGCCAAGAGGACACTGAAGGACGGTGTTGTATGTCTAGGGCCAATGCCCTGAGATGGTCGGCTCAGTCCTCGGGAAGGAAGGCTGTTGTCTGGAGGGTGTCCAGTCTTGCCCCTATGAACTCCAGACACTGTGTCGGGAAGATTTGGGACTTGGGGTAGTTTATTAAAAACCCCAAGTGCTGCAGGACCTGGATGGTACGTGTGGTTGCCTGCTGCACTTCTGAGGCCGTGCATCCTGTTATGAGCCAGTCGTCCAGGTTGGGGAAGACAGAACATAAGATATGCCATACTGGGTCAGACCAAGGTCCATCAAGCCCAGTTTCCTGTTTCCAACAGTGGCCAATCCAGATCATAATTACCTAGCGATTTCCCCAAAAGACACAGGTTCCTCAATGCTTGTATTGGGTCAAACAGTGAAATCCTGGGTTCCTTCTAATAATGGTTTATTGACCTTTCCTTCAGGAACTTGTTCAAACCTTTTTTAAACCCAGCTACACTGTTTTTGTTTTTATACATTCAAATTTGTTTATTAATCCTTGAGTCAGCATGTAACACATTGTACATGATAGTATAAATGTTTTTGTTATGAATAATCTACATCCATGGTTGAACAAAACAATTCCCATATTTACACTCAGACACATGCTCATGTATTGTTGTACCTACTCTTTGCCTTAATACATCTTCATCAGCCTCCAAGTCTGTATAAATCATTACAGGGTTGTGTTTGTCAACAGAGGCAGATTTCATATACAAGTATCAGTTTTTTTACTTCTGAGGGGGAACCCTAGCTTTATTCTGGGAATGGAATATCGGGTATTTTGGGAGTGGGAGGCTAATGGAGTGCATAGTGTGTAACATGTGGTGGATATAGAGGGGTCTGTGAAATCGTTTAGTGATCTCAAAGCAGAATTTGGTTTGAAGGCCCATCATGTATTTGCATATATGCAAAATGAACATTATGTCAGATCTCTATCAGGAAGTGCATTGATAGCTGCAAAGTCTCCGCAGATCATTCAGTTTTTCGATTTAGGGATGCAGGGTTGGCTATTTCCCAATTTGTCCAGCGGCTTCAGTTAGAAATGCCAGTGCGCAAACTTACAAAGATTGAGAAGCGATGGATAGCACAGTTGGGTATTCAGATAACACCTGGGACGCTTCAGAGAGCAGTGTTCCAGATTCCATGTCTGGTGAAAGGAGCGCGCCTTCTGGAGCTACAGTACCGAATGTTGTATAGGGCTAATTTTTTGCCCAGGCGCACCCTGCGCAGTGGGGTGGCCCAAAATGGTAGTTGCCCTCGGTGTGGGACTACCTTGGCAGACTTGAGCCATATGTGGTAGACATGTCAGGGAATGCAAAGGTATTGGATGCAAATATGGAGATATGTTGAACTGGTAGTGTTTGATGATTTATCTAGGTTCAGACTGAAAGGTCATTGGGATAGATTGTTGGTGAGGAAGGTGTGACTTATTGGAAAGCAGATAGTGGTGCGGCACTGGAGGGAGGCCACAATTCCATCCTACTAGGAATGGCGTACTGCATTTCATAATTTAATGTTACAAGAACGTATGGCATCAAGAGGGGATGCTAAGCAAAAAGGGAAATTCTTGGCCATTTGGGGAAGATATGTAGATACGTTGACAACGATAGCCTGCAATGAATTATTAACTTTGTAGGTCAAGGGAAGCAATGCGATATGAAAATGGCTAAGAGTTTCAGCTGTGACTACCCTAGAATTTGGAAGGATTGGGCGGCCCGGTTGGGGAGGTCCTCAGAACCGAAGGGGAGGGAGGGGATAGGGATTAGTTTAGAGAACATAGAGTATTAGCTATGCCTGGAATGTATTACTTAATGTTCCTGAGCGGTGTAAGAGTACCCACTGCCTGGGAATATATAGTAGACTAACAACTACTCTGCGAGAGGGTAGGCTAGGTAGAAGGAAGAGGAGGGATTGGGGGGCGGGGTAATATAAATTGAAATATGAAAGTTGATATTCTGTATAATGACTAGCAATACTAAGAAATGTGTAAGTGAATGAATAAGTTGTTATTTATTTCTTCAATTAAAATAAACAGAGTTTAAAAAAATATATCAGAGATGAAGAAAATTCTGGAAGGTTAGAAAGGCTTTCAGGAAAAAGAACTGTTTTAGCCAAGCCTCCTTCGGAGGATGGGTACAGCCCATGAAGAATCCAGTCCTGGTCTCAACTCTTCCCCTATAAAAACGGAAGGATCAGAGATCCAGAGCCATTTTGAGATTAGAAGAATAGCAAAGGGCTGCAAACTTGCCCTGTTCTCCTACCACTCAGAAAGTTATAGTCTTCTCTAAGGAAGCATTTGAAATGGATGAAACAGCTTCTCTGAAGCCACAGACTGCGTCTGTTCCTGTTGCAGTCTCTGCAGATGGCACTGAAGACAAAATGGCCACTGCTACAGTAAAATTCAGCATCTTACATCATCCTAGATGGTTGCCATCACAGGTTTTGTCATTCTGGACCTGAATCAAGTGAAGGATTCTGCAGGGAAACCCATGATGAGGCTGGATAGTGGAGATAAGAGTCCTTTGATGACTTCCTGGAAAACTGGTGAGTCCGGGGAAATGATTGATACAGGGATGATCATGATCATCATGTCAAACCCACATCACCCCGATCCTTAAACAACTTCACTAGCTACCTATTACCTCAAGAATTAAATTTAAAGTTACACTCATGTACAACCTTTCATCTGATTGCCTCATGTCCCTAATAAGGAAACCCAACAACAGACCAAGAAGACATAATACAATCAACCTACTGGACATACCACGTGAAAGGCCATCCACAACTCAAAGAACAAATAATAGGGCATTCTCCCTATACACCCCACATATGTGGAACCTTTTGCCACCTCAAATAAGAACCATTGAACCCATGGAAGAATTCTGCAAGAAGCTTAAAACTCGGCTATTCCTGGAATTATATGGAGCAGACCCACACTAGAATCAATATAACCCATACTAAACACAAACTAAGCATGTAACCCTTACTATATCTTGTATATAGTTCAGATAGTGCTGTTCCTGCAACTCTTGAATCATTAATTTATACTTCAGAACCCCTTCCCCATGTTATTAATCTGTTAAATGTAATGCACAGATATTTCACCTCGTTCAATGTTTTGACTTGTAGAAAGACTATAAAAAAAGATGTTAAATAAAATAAATAAAATGTCCCTGTTCAATGTATATTACCAAATTTGTTACAATGTAAACCGCTTTGACTGACATGATAAAGCAGAATAAAAAACCTGTTAAATAAATAAATTGTGGCATTTCTTAATGTGGATTTGGTGACAGCTTAGGCTAGTGACTTTCCTGGATCCACCGCCATAGCCATAGCCTTGTCTGGGGCCCCAGTTCTTGTCCATAGGTATGCAGCCTTTTCCTGACATTGCAAGTGTGTTGCTGGTGTGCATCTAGGAACTCTAGTGTGCAAAAACATAAGAATATAAGAAAAGCCATGCTGGATCAGACCAAGGTCCAGGAGCCCAGCATCCTGTCTCTGACGGCGGCCAGTTCAAGTCAGAAGTATGTGGCATATCCAAAAATAGGACATTAATAAAAACAAAATCTCAGAAATATATAAAATCAGCATTATTAAATAAGAAATTACATTTGTAAAACAGTGTTCAAATAAACAATAGAGGGATTGGACAAGTTCCTGAAAGAAAAGTCCCTAAACAATTATTAAAGAGGACAGGGAAATCCACTGCTTACCCCGGGATAAGCAGTATGGAATTTGTGTACCTTTTTTGGGAACCTGACAGGTACAATACTTGTGATCTGGATTGGCCACTATTGGAAACAGGATACTGGGCTTGATGGATCATGGTCTGACCCAGTATGGCATCTTATGTTTTTATAGGGTTATTTTAGAACCCTATTTGTGATTTAAACATGTATGATCAACCATATGTACATGTAAACTGCATCCAGATGTAAATGGTCAGTTTAGAAAAGGTCTGATTTACATATGGATGACTACGTCCAAAGTGCACTGGAATGTGTCGGGGCCTTGTCAGGAGTATTGTCTGGGAGGCACCAAAATCTACACACGTATTCCCCAATTTGTTTAAGTGATATACATGCAAGCCCAAAATTGTGCATGTCTGGATTTACACCTCCTCCCCACCACGAATAGGCATTTAACCCTCGCAGTCTATTCCAAATTCAGTTGATTGGGGGTACATTTTGGAGCTTTCCACCCATAATGCTTCAGTTTTTGTCAAATTTAGTGTATGTTTGTTTTGGTGTGCCCAGCTGTTGACCCTCTATTTACTGCTCCCAGGGTCCCTGGAGGGACAGGCGAATAGATTTGGATATCATTTACAAAAAATGTATTTCAGACTACAATGGTTAATAAGGTTCACCAGAGGTTTTGTATACTTGTTAAAGAGCAAGACAGAACATCAACCCTGAGGAACACTAACCTTAAAAGGCCAAGTTGAGAAGCAAATATCATCAGGGACACAAATTGATTCCTATCAGCTAAAAATAATAAATTAATTGTTTAATTTATTTATAAAAGTTTATATCACTTTTTTGAAAAAAAATCAATCAAAATGGTGTACAAACATAAAATTTTAAGAACAATCCACTCATAAATCCCATCCCCCTTCCTCATTCCCACACTTCAATCCCTATCCTCACCATATCACCCCTCTGGAAATAAGTTTTAGGAAGGCTATAAATAAATCTTTATCAAACTAGTTATCACCCACAATTCCTCTGACAACACATTCCATCTCTATGATGCTGCTACTCTAAATGCACGTGACTGCCAGTCAACTTTCCGTTCCTCTTCTAAACCAGGGACAATCAACAAACACCCTTGTGAAGAACATAAAGAGTGAGGAGGAACATATCAATGCAAACTCTCCTTCATATACTCTGGGCACAAGTCATACAATATTCAAAAAGCGATGGCCAGCAACTTAAAAATACAGCACTCTCAGATTAGGAGCCAGTTCAGATGTATCAGTACATGTCGTGCACTGTCCTGCTTACTTGCTCCCATAAAGGAGCCGAGCTGTGGTATTTTGCAAAACCTGAAGCTTGGGTAAGCATCTATTTGGCAAACCTACATATAAATCATTACAATAATCTAAAACTCCGTGCACTAGAGCAGGGGTTCTCAACCCAGTCCTTGGGACCCACCTAGCCAGTCAGGTTTTCAGGATAACCACAATGAATATGCATGGAAGAGATTTGCATATAATGGAGGCAGTGTATGCAAATCTCTCTCATACATATTCATTGTGGTTAACCTGAAAACCCGACTGGCTAGGTGGGTCCTGAGGAATTGGTTGAGAACCCCTGCACTAGAGACTAAACTACCAATTTCAAGGCCCCATTATAGTAACATAGTAACATAGTAGATGACGGCAGATAAAGACCAGCATGGTCCATCTAGTCTGCCCAGGAATATGGCAAGAGTAGGTGCAGGCCACACCTCTCCATGTCTTTGTTTAGGGGTGAACCCACCTCTCCATGTAGGACACCCCTATTTGTTGAGATGTTAGATGGTTCAGAAGTTATATGTCTGCTGAGTCCACTGGAGAAAAGCAAAAGGTGAGCAACAATGCTCCCTCCGAGTCCGCCTCCTAGGCAGCCAGAAAGATAAGACTGCACTAAGCATCCTAAAAGAGGCTAACTTTTACAAACATAGAACCTTGTCTGCCAAATGTCCAAAAGGCTAGCGTCCTGAACTGACCATAGCTATTAACCAAGCAACCCTCCTCGGTTGAGGGAAAAATGCCGAGGAGACACCAGAAGTACTTAGCCAGAGCGTGCAAGATAGTGGTGGGTGGGGGGGGGGGGGAGGGTGGGAAGGGGAACCTCTTAAAAACAGCAAACCATCAATAGAGCTGCCAACTCACTAAAAATAAAAGCGAACATCCAAAACCCCAAACAAGGCAGACAACAATAAGAAACAAAAAACAAAAAACAAAAACAAAACGTGAGACAGAAAAAAACCAGATAGGATGAATAAAATAGAGGAAAAAAGACCTCAGTAACCCTCCAGGTATATAATGGAGGAAACGAGTCTAACATAAGGGAACAACTCCCATAAATAATGAAGAGACTCTTTTTACATCAAAGGTCAACAAAAAAACCTCTATCATGCAACCAACTGGTATAGTTTGAACATAGCACAGTGAAAAATTCTACAGCATATTGAAAACCCCCCGCAGACCAGCCAGAGAGATCCAAAGAAATCCAAAACTTATCTGAAGTCAGGGTGTGAAGAGAAGATATCAGATGAGCCCCGACATGAGCTCCGACACCAGATGTTTCGCCTTGCGGCTTCCTCAGGGAGCTTCAACATGTGTGGAACTGTGATTTGAAAGAAGAACGCTGACCTGCAAAAAATCAAACAAATCTGTCTCACGCCAAAAGTCAGTAACAAAAAATGACAAAAAGACCTTACCCCAGGCAGGGCAAGCTCAAAAACTTACTGTGAATGCTATGTATGTGGAGCAATAAGCCACGCCAGATCGCGGCGTCAGTATAACCCCAAAATCAAAAAGACGCCGGGAAAAAAAGCCAAACGCATGCGCTTAAAAGGCAAATCCTCATGACGTCAGGGGAAACCCCAAATCCGGGGAACAACAAAACCCAAAACAGCCAATGCTCGAGAACATAGCTATTACAAAAAAATGCAAAACATGCAAAAAAGACCCACCAACCCACCCAAAAGAAATTGATTCAAAAATAAGGGAGTTACAAACAGTTCTTCCATTCTATGGAGTCATTCAAACCATAGGGAACCACTGTATTTAAAGAAAAAATCCATCGTTGCTCTAAATGAAGTAACGTCTTGTTCAAATCGCCTGTAGATAAAGCACACTGCGTAATTACTAGACATTTAAGATCTTCAAACACATGTCCAAAAGCTTGAAAATGCTGGACTAAAGGTGCACTCTCCACTGCATGAGCTAGGCGACTACGATGTTCTATTAGACGTGTCCTTAAAGTCTGATTGGTCTTCCCAATGTAAACTAGACCACAGGGGCAGCGAAGCAGATATACTACCCCTGAACTACTGCAGGATGTAGATTGAAACAAGCGATAAGAACGCTGATTATGACAAAAAGTTTGACAAGTCTCCATTATGGAGCAAACTGAACAGTGTCCACAGCTTCAATGCCCACCTGAAATGAGAGATGTTGAAGATACACTACCAAACGTGGAGGGACAAAGTAGATCTTTCAAATTCGAGCTTTTGGTGTAAACCGATCGAATACTTTGTTGCCCCAAACCAGGAATCAAACGAAAAACGTGAGAGTGTCGCTGAATAATCTTAGACAGCTGATAACTAAGAGGGTTAAATCGTGTAACAAAATGCACGAAAGATGAATCCACCGATGCAGAACGATCGCGGGGGTTCAACAACCATGCCCGATCATTATAACGGGCTCGAGTTCGAACTTGGTGAACTCACTAAAAATAGCCAGAACTAAGCCCCAATACCTTAGAGGCACAAGACAGCCAAAGTCTGTCAAACCCCTCTGTTTACCTATGTCCTTATCCCAAAAAGGCCACAACTGGTGAATCAGGCACAACTTTAAAACATTGTTCTAGACACTAATCTTTTTAATACCTATATCTTCCTTCTCCAGGATTACTCCTAAAGACTGCAGCTCATTCTTCCAGAGAATGATATAACCCTCAACACTCAAGAGCATGTAAATCTGCCTGTTCTAAATTCCAAACAGCAGACACATAGTAACATAGTAAAATGATGGCAGATAAAGACCAGTACGGTCCATCTAGTCTGCCCAGCAAGGTGGCAAGAGTAAGTGCACCTGCCACTGTGTAACACAAACCCACTATTAATCAGCCAATCCTGAACCATCCCCAAGCAGCTATTCAATCAATCAACCACCACCTCCACATCCCTAAATAACAGAACCAGTGCCAGTATTTTTTATTTATTTTATTTTATTTAACAACTTTTATATACCGCGCTATTTGTTATCAGTGCGGTTTACATTTAACAAAAGGTTGCACAGTCAGAAGGCTGTACTGTGCTTACATTATAACAGGAGTTTAAACTTGGAGCAACAGGGTAACTATAGACATATGTACAAAAACACAATTAGATTAGGTTGGAATATACAAAAAGGGCTAAGACAAGCTCAGAAGTATATGTAACAGCGTTATTTAAGTTGAGCATGAAAGGTTTGTGGGCATTGGTGAGTGGGTGAGCAGAGGTGGGGTGGATGCTTGCGCAAAGTGAAGTAGAAAGATGTGATGTTTGATTGCCTTACGGAACTGAATAAGGTCTTTGATGGATCTAATTTCTGGTGGAAGTTCGTTCCAACATTTTGGGGCGTAGAAGGTGCATCTGCATATGCAAAAAACCCCCCAAAATGAAACCCAAAAGATCTCACCAAACAGCCCAACACTGTAAATATATGTTAATTAACAATGGGGAATGGTGAACCTTGCGGTACCTCTCACTCCAACCCATATACCTGAGACTTTCCATCCACTCCACAAACCCTAAACTTCCAATCACTGATGAAAGAATGGATCCATTCCCACACCACCTCCCCCCCCCCCCAATTTTTAACCCCTTACATCAAATCAAATCCGCAGACAAATCTAGAGCGATCAACAGTACTCAGCGGATCCAGGGTGTGTCCCAAGATGGTTGTTACTGCATGAGCTCTTGCAGATCATACATTTTCTTCTTCATGCCTAAGCACAAAGGAAAGGCTCGGTTGCCACCCTCTGGGCCCAAGCTTCCTGTTTCTGGCCCCATGAACCAATTTGTAGTGATCTCCGGGTCTGCCATGGTGGAGAGAAGGTTGGGCTTGACAGGGACAATTTTGGAGGACTCTTACCTGCCTTCCAACACTGAAACATCTTTCTCATACCGCACAAACTCCGCCACCATGCCCAAGAGGGTTAAACTCAGTCTTCTGGTTTGGAGTTGCAAGCATCGCAAGTCGGTGTGTGTGCCACCATCTGAGGGGGGCTGGGTGAGAAGTTGTCTGGGTTACCCCCTGGAGCCCTTGCAGGTTTGGCGGGAAGATAACCGGTGGTGAGAACTCTTCTTCCTCGTGGCATGAGCATTGGAGGTGAGAGTGTTTTAATACGGAAGGTGGCTGATTTTATGCTGTGCTCTCTCTCTCCCGAGACCAAAGAAATTTACTCTGGAGGCCATTTAGGAGGCTATTCTGCTCTCTGATATAATTTCAAAACAAATGCCGGATCTGTCTCACAAGGTGCAACAGAACTCTGACAAGATAACTATAACCGTGAGTGACTTTGAGACTTTTAAAGTTTCTACTTATGGGTCTGCTCTGATACATCCAAAAGTTTCTGAAGTTCATACAGCATTACTGAAGGACAATATTGCTTTGAAGTCTAAGGTTGAGACACTAGAGAATGTTTCCCGAGCTGTTAATTTGCAGGTACTTAATTTTCCAAGATCTGCTGGGGTTTTGCCTTTGGATATGTTCAGGAGATATTTAACAGAGGTTCTGTTGGTCCCAAAGAAGCTGTTCCTGCCTATTTCCAAAATCTATTTGTCATCAGCAAAGAAAGAGCCTAAGGTTTCATCCTCTGAACATGCTATGAATGTATTGAACGTGTCTCAACTTTTGGCTTCTTCAGACACAGAGGTTTACTCTTCTGCAACTTTGTTAGTATCTTGAGCTCTTGTGTCAAACAGAGACTGGATACTGTGATAAGGAAGCTTATCATAGCTCAGGAAGGAGCTATAGTAAAGGAGAAGTGACTCTGAACAAGCAACCTGTCAGTTCTGGTAGCAATAAGAAAACAGAATTTTTCCATAAAAGACTACCAGTCCCAGAATGCACCAGGTTTCCAACAGCCATTAGAGGAGCTGAAGTGGGGAAACGTGTGTTCAATGAGGAGGGCTATGAGGTAATCCCCAAGCACTCATCTCAAAGGGCAGGGCCTGATTCAGCACAGCTGTGCTGTGCTAGGGTGGAACACTCATCTAAGCAAAATAAAGGTAGAGTTTATTCTACAGAGAATCATCTTCATGATCCTCAGATTCATCTTGGACATCATCCTCATCTTGGACATTTTCATCATCTGGAGGATCATCAGAAGCAGAAGCCAGAGCGGACGGACAGAGAGGGCAAGAAACCCTTTGGAAGAAAGAAGAGAAAAGCATTTGGGAGGTCTAAAGGAGTCCAGAGCAGTATGTATACTGGGAGACATTCAAAAGGCCAGCATACACCATTGGACTGGGGAAAACCATAGGAGTGGTGCTGCAGGGCTAGGAATCTCCAGACGGTACCTGTGAGGGAGACGGCTGCACTTGGAAGGGACCCTAAGACCCGTGCCAGAAGGTATGTGAAGAGAGACCCAGTGTCCAGGGATCTGGATTAGAAGGCTGGACATAAGAACTGGACTACATACTGGCCAGGCTATTTAGAGAGGAACTCTAACAGCAATGGAAGCTCAGGTATGAACACTGATCTATGCCCTAGCTATGCCCTTGAAAGACAGCAGGGAAACAAGTATTCTCCTGAGAGTGCTCCATTGAGAAATTCATCTGTGCCAATCCATGATATTGAGCCCATGATTGTTGAAGAAGGGGGAGGGGTGGTAGATACAGGCTGTGAATACATGGATTGCTCTCTGTCTAAACTCCTTTGGTAATTTACTGTTACAAAGTACAACAACCATCACAAAGAAATACAAACTTGTTCTTTAATCTACTCAGAAAAGCTCCTGAGTAGGATTTGAGCCACGCAGTAGAAATTAAGCCAGCTAAGGGGTTTCAGCTGGGTAACTGCTAGCAATTGAGCCTTACCTAATTGCTTGTGAGCTCTGAGGGAATCAATTCTGAGTCTATGTGTGAAGATATAAGACGTTAACCTGAAAAGAACAGTTTTTCCCTACTTTGTGGGTTTTGTTTGTTGATTGAGGCACTGCTAAGAAAATATTAGCTAAAGCCTACAGAAAAGACCATTCTGTTACCATTCTGGTCTTTATTCTTTTGCTTTGATTGCCTGACAAGTTCAGCTGTTGTTTTCCTGATTTTGTTTTTCTAAGTTTAACACTGAAAGCAAGTATCCTGTTTTATGTGCTACCAAGCATATCTGTGTTGGGAGATATAACCCCATAAATAAATATCTTATTGGCTTTACACTCAAGCATAACTAATTATTGTGAACGGCTGTGTCTGGTGTGAATGGACTACATTTCCCACAATCCCTTGCAAATCATATTAATATGCCTTTGCCAAGACTGTGAACATTCTCACCCAGGCACCCGTCTGACAAATGGCGTAGTTTTTCGGATTGCTTTTGCGCAAAAGGATTTACATGCTAAGGATTACAACTCAAGTCTGAAGAAAAAAGAAAGTTCAAGTTTCAAAGCTGAAAAAAAAGATTTTCCCTCAACTTCACTTTGGAGGAGAGGTGGCTGTTCCAGGTAGCTGTCCCAGGAGGAAAATACCCTGTGCAGAGCTGGATTCATCACTGGCATAAGGTAACAAGTACCTGGGCATGTCTAGTGGTGGATGGGAGTAAGGCACAGGGGTAATTGAAAAAAAAAAGTTGAAAAAAAAACACCTGTTTGGAAGGTGGTGCACTGTGGTTTTTTTTGTGTTTTCTTGCAGGGATCAAGATGGATCCAAGGGAACTAGCTGATTGGATGGCAGCCCAGTTTAGCAGGCAACAGGAGCTAGCACAGCAGGCTCAGGACACTGCTATGAAAGCCTTAATGGACCAGCAGAAGCCAGTGCTTGATCTGGTGCAAGCCCTAGTTAAACTGCAGAACCAAAGTGGACCAGATGCAAGACCAGCAGGAAATACTGGTACACCACATGTGGACAGTGTGGGACTCAATCAAGGAATTGGGGCATTTAGTTTTGGGAAGCTAACTCCAGATGATAATGTTGATGATTTTCTAGAGTCTTTTGAGAGAGTGGCACAAGCATTAGCATGGCCAGAGACCCAGTGGGCAGTAAGGCTAGCAGCCTCATTAACTGGAGAGGCACTTGCAGCTTATAGAGCAATGCCAGCAGCCCAGGCTTTGAATTATAAGGATGTAAAGGCTGCTATTAGAGAACGCCTAGGGTTGTCTATTTCAGAGTATAGGCAAATGTTTAGAGCTACTGCATTGAGAGTGGGTGAAACACCCAGGGCTCTGAGTCAGAGAATCAGAGGATTAGCTGTAAAATGGTTGGAGCCTGAGCAAAGGACGGTAGAAATGTTATTAGACATTATTATGCTTGAACAATTTATGTCTGCTGTGCCTAAAGATTTGCACACTTTCCTTATACAGCAAAATTGCCAAAATCTTGGAGAGGCAACCATGCTAGCAGAGAGATTCTTGGAAGCCACGCAGGCTTGCCATAGAATGGGTGGCCCTCTGAAGATGGGTGCTGAGGCAAGCTGTGCTGTATCAGAAAAGAAAATAATTAAAAATGTTTCTGAAAATAAATGTACTGTGCCAAACCAGATGACACAGTGGAATGAAAAGAAATGTTTCAAGTGTGGAAAATGGGGACATTTAGAAAAGGGATGCCAGACACACACTAGCTTAATGGGTGTGGATTTAAAACAGCCCAAAGAAGGATTTCTTTTGATGGTTGATGTGCAAGGAATTTCCACAAATGCTTTGTTAGACTCTGGGGCAGACCAGAGTATGATGTCAAAAAGGCTTTGGAAGAGAATAGAGGCCCAAGAAGAATTTGTGCCTAGAACCCCTGAAAGCCAAGTTCACATCAGGTGCATTCATGGTGCTGCAACATCATATCTTACCTATAGGCTAAAGGTTAAGTGCCTAGGGAAACAAGAGGAAGTTTTGTTTGCAGTGGTGCCTAGGCTACCCTTTGATTTGGTTCTAGGAAGAGACTGGCCAAGATTTAAACAGGGTCTAGTGCAGGGGTCTCAAACTCAAATTGCTTTGAGGGCCAAATGAGGACTTGTAAAGTAACCCGGGGGCCGCATAAGACGCGGGGCCTCATTTGCATAAGGGGCCTCATTTGCATAAATATTTGCATAATGTTACCATACACTAACTTTTAGTAAACATGCCTCTTTAATGAGTATGGATAAAGAAAGACTAAAAGATTTAGAAACAAGAAGACAATAATTAAACTGGGAACCCCAAAAGCCAAACTTGGAATGTACAACAACACTGTAGAAATAAAACTATAAATTAATTTCCTCTTGTACTAAACAAAGCGCAAACATTAATGATGCACATTTCCCAGAGCTGACATATTCCAGTTAATAAATTCAAAATAAAGAGATATTTTTCTACCTTTTGTGCATTTTTTTCAGTTGCAATTGTTCCAGCCACTTTCTTCTGGTTTCTTCATGTCTTCTGCTAACTCTCCATCGTCTGCTGTCCATTTGCCCTTTCTTCTCTCCTAGTTTTTTTCCATTCTCTCTCTACATCTGCTTTAACATACTAATCTTTCTCCTTTTTCTCTTTCCTCATTCCTATTTCATCCACTCAAATTTTACCCCTCCATCCTCAATCCCCACTTACTCTCCCAATACCTGGCCAATTGTAGATTTGTCTTCTCTCCCAGACAAAATATTTTTCCCCTCTCCATTTCACTTTCCCAGCTCCATCCCATTCTAATCCTCCCCCAACATCAGCTCCCTTCTAGTTCCAGCCCCACCCAGCATCCGCTCCCTTCTAGTCCCCCCATTAGTCCATTTCCAGTCCTATCCTAGCCTCACCATCAGCCCATTTCCAATCCTAGCCCCCCATCAGCCCATTTCCAATCCTAGCTCCCTCCCCTCACAGCCCATTTCCATTCCAAGCCCCCCTCCCCATCAGCCATTTGCAGTTCAAGCCCCCCTTCCACTCAGCCCATTTCCAGTCCTAGCAACCCCCCCCCAGCCCATTACCAGTCCTAGACCCCCCATAGCCCATTACCAGTCCTAACCTCCCCATAGCGCACTTCCAGTTTTACCCCCCATCACCCCATTTTCAGTCTTACCCCCCCCATAGCCCATTACCAGTCATAACCCCCCTGCCAATAGCCCACTTCCAGCCCTAACCCCCATTACCCCATTTCAGTCAGCCCTTCCATAGCTCATTACCAGTCCTAACTCCCCCATCAGCCCCCCTCCCGCCCTTCCGAACCCCCCCCTGCCCATTTCCATTCCTAGCCCCCACCATAGCCCATTACCAGTCATAACCCCCCTGCCAATAGCCCATCTCCAGTCATAACCCCCCCTGCCAATAGCCCATCTCCAGTCATAACCCCCCCCGCCAATAGCCCATTTCCAGTCATACCCCCCCTGCCAATAGCCCATTTCCAGTCATACCCCCCCCCTGCCATAGCCCATTTCCAGTCATACCCCCCCCCCTGCCAATAGCCCATTTCCAGTCCTACACCCCCCCCCCCAGGTAAATTAAAAAAAAACCTGGCTTCTGCTGCTCAAGCAGCAAAATCAGCTGTCCTGCGGCCCCTTCCCCTGTGCCCGGAGATCCGAGTCTGCTCTATCAGCGGCGTGCTTTTCAAGCCGCGAGGAGAATATTCCCTTCTCGCGCGGCTTGAAACCGCGCGAGAGGGGAATACTCTCTTCGCGGCTTGAAAAGCACGCCGCTGATAGAGCAGACTCGGATCTCCGGGCACAGGGGAAGGGGCCGCAGGACAGCTGATTTTGCTGCTTGAGCAGCAGAAGTCAGTTTTTTTTAAAATTTGACAATTGATTCTGCCGCTGCCACGGCGGCAACGGCAGAAGCCAGGGTTTTGGGGGTTTTTTGTTTTCCTCCGTCGCGGGCCGCACAAAGTTGTCTCGCGGGCCGCATGCAGCCCGCGGGCCGCGTGTTTGAGACCCCTGGTCTAGTGGAAGGACTAGGAAAGAAGGAGGGAGAAGGTTTAATGGTAATAGCTCCCGGGCCTTTATTTGGAAGTCCTCAGACCCCAGCTAAAAAGATGGTTAAGCGTCCAGAAGACCAAACTACCCCGAAGCAGACATTTGTCTTAAAGTACCATAGGGTCACAGAGAAGGCCCAAGCTCCTAAGCGGGCAACCCCTCAAGCTGCTGGGTTTGACCTGTGCAGTATAGAAAATGTGACTGTACCTAGCCAAGGGAGAGCCCTGGTTGACACTGGTCTCCAAGTGGAAATACCTATTGGATGCTATGGGAGAGTAGCCCCAAGGTCCTGATTAGCCCTTAAATATTTCATCGATGTGGGTGCGGGAGTAATTGATCCCGATTACAGGGGCAATATTAAAGTTTTGTTATTTAATTTTGGACAGAATGATTATCACGTGAAGACAGGAGACAAAATTGCCCAATTGATCTGTGAGAGACTGGGTTTTCCACCTGTGGAGGAGGTCACATCCCTGGAAAATTCTGAGCGTGGAACCAAAGGCTTTGGTTCTACTGACGTCAAAGGGGTTAAAGGCCTAGCTGCCACCTGTGCCCGAGAGAGGGAGGTGAATGAAGAGGAAGATTTGGAACCCCAGGTATCTGATTGTAAAGAAAAATCAGAGCCCCAAATAGGTGAGGACCTGACAGTGGTACAACAGGAAGAAATTAGGAAATTGCTTAAAGAATTCCCGGATGTGTTGACACCCATACCTGGGGAGACACATTTGGTTGCCCATGAAATAATAACTCCACCTGGGAAATTAATTCGTCAAAGGCCATACCGCTTTCCTGAAGCCAAGAGACAGGAAGTAGTGGCACAAGTCCAGGAAATGTTGGACATGGGAGTAATAGAGGAGTCAAAGAGTCCCTGGAATAGCCCCATAGTCCTGGTGCCGAAGCCTGATGGATCTTTAAGATTTTGTATTGACTTCCGGCAGGTAAACGCAATATCAGTTTTTGATGCATATCCAATGCCAAGAATTGAAGAGCTGTTGGACCAGCTTGGATAAGCTCAATACTTAACCACCCTTGATATGACAAAAGGATATTGGCAAATCCCTCTAACCAGGGAGTCGAAGCCGAAGACTGCGTTCAGCACCCCCGTTGGCCTTTTCCAGTTCAAGAGGATGCCTTTCGGACTGCATGGAGCAGCGGCTACCTGCCAAAGGTTAGTGGATCAGGTACTTCGACCCCACCAAAATTATGCTTTTGCATATATGGATGATGTCATAATCCATAGTAACACCTGGGCGGAGCATCTAAAGAGGATCAGGGCAGTCTTGTGCTCCATGAAGCAAGCGGGAATCACTTTAAACCCGAAGAAGTGTGCCTTTGCAAATAGGGAGGTAAAATACCTGGGCCACCTAGTGGGAAGAGGAAAAATTAAACCTCTAATGAGTAAGGTAGATAGCATCAGGAATTTTCCCCCTCCAACAACAAAGAAACAACTAAGAAGTTTCGTGGGACTTAATGGATACTACCGCAGATTTATACCGCAATTTGCGGAGAAAAGTGCAATTTTCACGGATATGCTGCGGAAGAATTGTCCAAACCAGCTAAAGTGGACACCTGAAGCTGAAAAAGCATTTTCAGTCCTAAAAGGAAAATTGTGTACAGGACCGGTACTGAAAGGGTGGACTTCAGGAAACCCTTTCTGGTTCAAACAGATGCATCGGATGTAGGGCTAGGAGCGGTTCTATCCCAGTGTCATGAAGGGGAGGAGCATCCTGTGATGTACCTGAGCAGGAAGTTGTCACCGGCTGAACAAAAGTATTCCACAATAGAAAAAGAATGTTTAGCTATAAAGTGGTCAGTGGAGGCGTTAAGGTTTTACCTTACAGGGAGAAAGTTCCAGTTGTTCACAGACCATGCCCCACTTAAGTGGTTGCAGCAAATGAAGAACCACAATGCCAGGTTGACACGCTGGTACATGGCCTTACAGGCATTTGATTTTCAAGTGGAACATCGTGCTGGGAAGTTACACAAGAATGCGGATGCCCTTTCCCGTATTACGGACTGTAGAGAAGAAGTTTCACCAGTTACACCAGTCCGTAATAACTTAAGCAGGGGGGTATGTGATAAGGAAGCTTATCATAGCTCAGGAAGGAGCTATAGTAAAGGTGAAGTGACTCTGAAAAAGGAACCTGTCAGTTCTGGTAGAAATAAGAAAACAGAATTTTTCCATAAAAGACTACCAGTCCCAGAATGCACCAGGTTTCCATCAGCCATTAGAGGAGCAGAAGTGGGGAAACATGTGTTCAATCAGGAGGGCTATGAGGTAATCCCCAAGCACTCATCTCAAAGGGCAGGGCCTGATTCAGCACAGCTGCGCTGTGCTAGGGTGGAGCACTCATCTAAGCAAAATAAAGGTAGAGTTTATTCTACAGAGAATCATCTTCATGATCCTCAGATTCATCTTGGACATCATCCTCATCTTGGACATTTTCATCATCTGGAGGATCATCAGAAGCAGAAGCCAGAGTGGACGGACAGAGAGGGCAAGAAACCCTTTGGAAGAAAGAAGAGAAAAGCATTTGGGAGGTCTAAAGGAGTCCAGAGCAGTACGTATACTGAGAGACATTCAAATGGCCAGCATACACCATTGGACTGGGGAAAATCAGAGGAGTGGTGCTGCAGGGCTAGGAATCTCCAGACGGTACCTGTGAGGGAGACGGCTGCACTTGGAAGGGACCCTAAGACCCGTGCCAGAAGGTATGTGAAGAGAGACCCAGTGTCCAGGGATCTGGATTGGAAGGCTGGACATAAGAACTGGACTACATACTGGCCAGGCTATTTAGAGAGGAACTCTAACAGCAATGGAAGCTCAGGTATGAACACTGATCTATGCCCTAGCTATGCCCTTGAAAGACAGCAGGGAAACAAGTATTCTCCTGAGAGTGCTCCATTGAGAAATTCCTCTGTGCCAATCCATGATATTGAACCCATGATTGTTGAAGAAGGGGGAGGGGTGGTAGATACAGGCTGTGAATACATGGATTGCTCTCTGTCTAAACTCCTTTGGTAATTTACTGTTACAAAGTACAACAACCATCACAAAGAAATACAAACTTGTTCTTTAATCTACTCAGAAAAGCTCCTGAGTAGGATTTGAGCCAAGCAGTAGAAATTAAGCCAGCTAAGGGGTTTCAGCTGGGTAACTGCTAGCAATTGAGCCTTACCTAATTGCTTGTGAGCTCTGAGGGAATCACTTCTGAGTCTATGTGTGAAGATATAAGAAGTTAACCTGAAAAGAACAGTTTTTCCCTACTTTGTGGGTTTTGTTTGTTGATTGAGGCACTGCTAAGAAAATATTAGCTAAAGCCTACAGAAAAGACCATTCTGTTACCATCCTGGTCTTTATTCTTTTGCTTTGATTGCCTGACAAGTTCAGCTGTTGTTTTCCTGATTTTGTTTTTCTAAGTTTAACACTGAAAGCAAGTATCCTGTTTTATGTGCTACCAAGCATATCTGTGTTGGGAGAAATAACCCCATAAATAAATATCTTATTGGCTTTACACTGAAGCACAACTAATTATTGTGAACGGCTGTGTCTGGTGTGAATGGACTACATTTCCCACAATCCCTTGCAAATCATATTAATATATGCCTTTGCCAAGACTGTGAACATTCTCATCCAGGCACCCGTCTGACAATACGTAAGTTATATTTTAAGAAGAGAACGATACCCTTCTATGGCTTTAATGTGTCTATTTTTCTAGTTCTCACGAGAGAAAAGCAGAAACGCCATAAATTTATGCAGTTAAAATTAGGAGCTTTGCAGACAGGAGCATCCTATTTGAAATTTTCATGTAAATGTTTAATAACTTATACATCTGCTTGCTTGTATTTTTTTCAGACTTCTGATCTGGTGGCCTTCATTAATGCTAAGTTGTTAGAATCATCCCTTGCCGCAAATGTGGTAGAGAATGTGTGATTGTGTATTAACTCTTTAATTTGCTTATTTTTATTTCTTATTGTACCTTTCTCTGTAATTCTACATGCCCTCTTAATTTATGGTGGACTAGTGGGTATTCCCTTGCTTAATGATGCATTTTTACTTTTTCTTATAATTTCTCTAAGTTTTTTTTAAAGGAGTTCCTTTTCTGTACAAGAGTTAACTTTGATTATGTATTTGGAAATTCCAGAAAGATAAAGTTAACCCCCCCCCCCCAAAAAAAAACCAGTACTGAGATTCCCTTCTCCAAATAAACATAAACTTGGTTCAACGAAGCTTCCAAAAGAGTTTCCATACCACTATCATTATGAAAGCTCCCCTGATCCAAATCTAAAACAGAAAAGTTTTCCACATAACGATCCTACTTGTGTCACTACCTCCTTTTCTATAAGTTTTGCCAACACATTGGGATGAATTTGTGGTTCCAAATGCCAACACATTTGGAACCACAAATTCAACCCAATGTAAATATGTACTAAGTCCTATCTATCTAATCACAATGGGCCTGATTCCATCCTGCACGTCTGGGCCCTCTGTGCGTCCGTCCAGAATCAGACGCACAGAGGGAGTTGCGATTCTGATCCCGCAGGGCATGTCTAGCCCCATGGGATCAGGCTTTCCCTGGCTATCTCAGTCAGGGCTCTTCAATGGAGCCATGGCATATGGTTGCCATGGCACTGCGGCTCCATTGAAGAGCTGTGATCTCCTGCCACTGGCTCCAGCGGTGATTTCCCCGCAGCCTGACCAGGGTCAGGCTGTGGGGAATGTCCTTGGTCCCCCCGCCACATCCTTTAAAGCTCCAGCAGGAGCCCTCACTCATGCCGCCGCCGAGGGAACATCAAAGGGCAATCGGCCCTTTAAAGCGGCGTGCTCCAGCAGGAGCCCTCACTCACGCCGCCGCCGAGGGAATATCAAAGGGCGATCGGCCCTTTAAAGCGCCGTGCTCCAGCGGGCTCACCTGCGCCTGGCGGGCCTGCACTTGAGGGCCTCGCCAGAGGGCCCTTTGGCGTGGCCCTTAGGCGCAGGCCCGGGGGCGCTCTGGCGTGATCCATCTATCCTGCTACTCCAACTCACCGCAGCTCCCTGGATTTGAGTAAGCACGATCGCTCTTCCACCCATTGTCTGCTTAGAACTATTATCCATTGCCTTCCTAGAACTGCTACCCATTGTTACATAGAACTGCTACCCACTGCCTGTGTAGAACTGCTACCCACTGTTGCATAGAACTATTATTCATTGCCTGCATAGAACTGCTACCCACTGCCTGCATAGAACTGCTACCCACTGCCTGCATAGAACTGCTACCCACTGTTGCATAGAATTGCTGTCCATTGCCTGTATAGAACTATGATCCACTACCTGCATAGAACTGCTATCCATTGTTGCATAGAACTGCTACCCATTGTTGCATTGAACTGCTACCCACCACCTGCATAGAACTATTATCCACTGCCTGCATAGAACTGCTACCCATTGTCTGTGTAGAACTGCTACCCACTGTTGCATAGAATTGCTACCCACTGCCTGCATTGAACTGCTACCCATTGTTTGCTCAGAACTTGCTGCCCACTACCATGGCCCCACATCTCATTGTCCTCCTCTTCCTCTTCCTCCCCAACTGCCTCCCCTTCTATCAACATCCTCCCTCCTCTTCCCCCTACCCTCCCCCTACCTTCCTCACTTCTCCCTCCACTCTGCCCCGTAGCCTAGCACCTGCTCTTGAACCTCCCCTCACCATCCCCCGCATTCCTCCTGCCCTCTCTCTGCCTTCCTCACTTCTCCCTCCATTCTGCCCCCTAGCCTAGCACCTGCTCTTGAGCTTCTTCACACCATTCCCCGCATTCAACCAGCCCCCTCTCTCTAAGGCAACCCCATCCTCACTTCAGCCGCACTGTCTCCACTTTACCTCACTCTCTAATACTCATTCTCCTTCTCTCATTAGGTAATATCAACCCCAACCCTGCCCTCCCCCCCCCCCCGATTTCTCTCTCACACTAAAGAAAGTTCCTCATGTACCCTATCTAATCTCATCCACATCTCACTCCTCCCTCCTTCCGCCCTCCCCCATTCATCCCATAATCACTCATCCATAGATATCAACTCCAACCCTACCCCCAAAAATAATCCCTCACATAACCTACCTGATACCATCAATTTATCCCTCACTTCCCCTCCCTCATGTCCCTCTTAAAGAGCACATACACCCAGACATACCCACCTACACCCTACTCCCTCTAAATCTCTGTACTACCCTAGAAATAGACCCCCACGCTACTCTGATAAGAAATCCACACGTAACCTATCCAACCTTATCCATATCCCTCTCCTCCCCCCTCCGCTCTCCTGTTTACTTGCGCCCTATGGAACGCATGCTCAGTCATTAAAATAAAACACTTTTATTCACGATCTTTTCATCTCTAATGTCCTACACCTTCTTGCCCTGACCGAGACCTGGCTCCCCCCATATGACACCACATCCATTGCCTCTCTCTGCTATGGGGGCTACCAATTCTCCCATACACCTCGATCTACTGGTCGCGGTGGTGGCGTTGGCCTCCTACTTTCCCCTCCTGCCAATTCCAACCCCTATTGCCACCCCAATCACACTCCCCCCTCTCCTTTGAAGTCCACGCCATTCGCCTCCTCATACCACTTCCCCTCAGTGTAGCTGTTATTTATCGCCCACCCTACAACTCCAAATCAACCTTCCTCACCGACTTCAACTCCTGGCTCTCTGCATTTATGGATCCCCCATCCCCCACTCTTATTCTTGACGACTTCAACATTCACATTGACAACCCCTCTGAGCCCCATGCCTCAAAGTTTCTCACTCTTACCTCCAACTTTGCTCCAATGACCCCACACACCTACACGGCCACTGCCTTGACCTAATACTCTTCTCCAATTACTCTCCTTCAAACTTCCACAGATCAATCATTCCCTCATCTGACCATCACCTTTTAACATTTACTCTTCAGCTCCCACCATCCCAACCTCATCCTGTCTCCTCCAACCTATTTAGAAACTTTCATAATATTGATCCCCTGACTCTCTCCTCCACCATTTCTCCATCTCTTTCCTCCATTTTATACTCCAAGTCCGTCAACGAAGCATTATCCTCATACATTGCTACACTATCCTCAGCCCTTGACACTCTTGCCCCTCCCACCTCACATCCTGTAAAATGATCTACTCCCCAACCCTGGCTTTCACCCATAATCCATTACCTACGCATCTACGCCCACTCTGCCGAACGAGCCTGGTCCAAATCCCGCTCCACGGAAGACCTTCTACACTTCAAATTCATGCTTGGCTCCTTCCAGTCAGCCTTAGTACTTGCCAAACAAGATTACTACATCCATCTGACTAACTCTCTTGCCTCTGATCCCCGCCGTCTCTTTAACACCTCAATTCTCCCCTCAAGGATCCCCCCGCCCCCGATCCCACACTCCCTCTCTGCCCAAACCCTAGCCGACTACTTCCATGACAAAATCCTCAAAATCACCCTCCAATTCCCTACCCCCTCATCTACCTACCCTCCCCCCTATTTCTCCTCCCCCATCCATATTCCCCTTGTCACCCTCTCCTCCTTCCCCCCGATCTCTGAAGAAGAAACCACACTTCTTCTTTCCTCCTCCAAACCCACTACCTGCACATCAGACCCTATCCCCACCCATCTCCTACGTTCCATCTCCCTCACCATCGTCCCCTCCATCACTCATATCCTCAACCTTTCACTCTCCACTGCAACTGTCTCGGTTGACTTCAAACATGCTGTTGTCACACCCCTCCTCAAGAAACCCTCACTTGATCTCACATGCCCTTTTAACTATCGACCCATCTCCCTCCTTTCCTTCATATCCAAACTATTAGAATGAGCAGTCCACCGCCGCTGCCTCGACTTCCTCACCTCCCAGGCCCTCCTGGACCCACTACAATCAGGCTTCCGTCCCCTACACTCCACTGAAACGGCACTCACAAAAGTCACCAACGACCTGTTCCTGGCTAAATCTCAGGGCCTCTATTCTATGCTCATCCTTCTTGACCTTTCTGCTGCCTTTGACACCGTTGACCACGACCTTCTCCTCACCACCCTCTCCTCGCTTAGCTTCAAGGACTCCGTACTATCCTGGTTCTCCTCCTACCTCTCCCATCGCTCATTCAGTGTATGCTCTGGCGGCTTCTCCTCCTCCCCTACCCCGCTCCATGTAGGCGTACCCCAGGGATCTGTCTTGGGCCCCCTCCTTTTCTCTCTCTATACCCAAGGCCTTGGCACGCTTATCTCTTCCCATGACTTTCAGTACCATCTCTATGCCGATGACTCCCAACTCTATCTCTCTACACCTAATATTTCTCTGGCAACTCAGTCCAAGATCTCTGCTTGTCTTTCGGACATCGCTGCCTGGATGTCTCATCACCGATTGAAACTGAACATGGCCAAGACTGAATTCCTTGTCTTTCCACCCAACTCCTCCCCCCCCCACTTCCCCCTCTCTCAGTCCATGTGGATGGATCTACTATCCTTCCTGTTCCCTCGGCCCGCAATCTAGGGGTTATCTTTCACACCTCTCTCTCCTTCTCCACCCATATCCAGCTTGCAGCTTAGACCTGCCATTTTTTCCTCTACAACATCAGCAAAATCCGCCCCTTCCTCTCTGAACACACTACCAGAACGCTTATCCACTCCTTAATCTCCTCTTGCCTCGATTACTGCAACCTATTCCTCGCTGGTCTCCCCGTGAGCCACCTCCTTCCCCTTCAATCTATACAAAATCACGCTGCTCGACTAATCGCCGTCTTCAATTGATTCAAAATACAGCTGCTCGCATGATCCTCCACGCTTCCCCTCGCGACCATGTCACCCCTCTGCTGCATCACCTCCATTGGTTGCCACTTGACTTCCAGATATCCTTTAAGGTCCTCACCTTAACTCATAAAGCCATTTATCGCTCTACACCTGCCTACCTCTCGGACTTACTGACTTACCATACCCCCTCACGCAGTCTTCGGTCCATTCATATTAACCGCCTTCACCTTCCAGCACCCTCCAAAGCTCATCTGCAATCTACCAGGAAATCGGCATTCTACTATTTAGGACCCTCTCTGGAACTCCCTCCCCACCAACCTCCGTACAGAAGAATCCTATCCCAAATTCCGTTCTCTTCTTAAGACTCATCTTTTCTCCCTAGCTTTTCCCCCCTAAATTTTCTTTCCCTGTTTTCTGCCTTTGGACTGTCTGCTTATTCTGTCTTTACTTTCCTCCCTTCTATCATTTAATGTAATTTCTTTTTCTCTTTTTATAACTATTGATTTTGTTTGTAAACCGCCTCGATGTTATGGGGGGCGGTATATTAAATGTGAAATAAACAATAAACAATCTTCTGCCAGCCTCGCCATGCCCACATTACTCCTCTCCTCAAGTCACTTCACTGGCTCCCTGTCCAATTCCGCATCCAATTCAAGCTTCTCCTGCTGACCTATAAATGCATTCACTCCATGGCCCCTCAATACCTCACATCTCTTATCTCTCCTTACGTCCCCTCTCGAAATTTCTGCTCCGCTAACAAATTACTTCTTTCAATGCCTTTCACCCGCACTGCGAACTCCCGACTGCACTCCTTTCACCTTGCTGCGCCACACGTCTGGAACTGCCTACCTGCATCTGTGCGCCAGGTTTCCTCCCTGGCCCTCTTCAAATCCAGGTTGAAGACCCACCTCTTCACCATTGCATTCAGATCCTGACTTCCACCCTCATCCTACCCTAACCCACGTTAACGTTTATGACCAAACTATAGACCAAGCTGTACCAAACTGTACCACACCATACTTTCCGCAGAACTGACCAATGCTCTGTACTGTTCTAATTACATTGTAAGCTCCGAAGAGCACGACTCTGATGGGCAGGGATTGTCTCTTGTATCTTAGCCACCTCTTGTAGGTTAGCTGTGCAGCGCTGCGTGCGTGGCTCTTTATAAGTGCTAAATAGTAGTAGTAGTAGTATCTGTGCCTCAGGCCCACTGATCCCTGGCGACTAGGGAAACTTATTCCATCTCGGAGGTGGAATAAGTTCCCCATGCAAGTTGCCGGCCCAGGACGTACAGGGCCGGCATTAGAATGGGCCCTGTATGTCTGGGGTTGACAACCACCCACTGCCTGCCCTAACACAAACCTCGATCCGCCCCTTTCCCGCCCCCGTCTACCTTCCCTGTACAAGACACAGGGAGGTAGATGGGACCAGGAAAAGGCACAAATAGTGGCATCCCCAATGTAAATAGTTAAGAACTATGAATACTATCATTTAGTTTTAATATGTTGTAAATAGTTGAGAATAATGTATACTGTTATCCTGTTATACTATTACAATGTTTAGTTCTATGTACAGCAGAGGCCCAACAGCCCTGCTACACTCCTGTTAAATGAAAACTGCCTTGAATGGTAGAAGGGTAGTATAAAAACAAGTTTGTATAAATAAATAAATAAACACCGATAAATTCAAAATAGACCTATAATTCTGATAATCCTTCTTCAAAACAGGAAAGCATTAGCCAAATTCCTCAGCCAGTCCTACATAAGTTGGGGAGCTTTTCTAAACCTTCCAATGGGAACAGGATCTAACCCTGAAAAGGTCTCCCACAATCCCAACAAAAGCTGCCAAAGATGCTCACTTGTAGCAAGCATGAATTCTCCTAACCTTCGATCAGCCACTCCCCCTACCTATATCTCCAATCCCTGACCCCATCCACCTATACTCTGCTTTAGTCACTGCACTTGCCGCCCCTCCAAAATGCTTTGCTAATTTGTCTACTTCCAACATCTCCACTACTCCCCCCTCCCCCACCCTCAACTGAACTGTTTCCTCCCACTAGGGATGTCACCACACAAAAAATCTTTCACCTGGTTCTCTGCTTGTGCTAATTTATTTGAAAAAAAAAAAACCCTCCTTCCTCAACTTCCGAACATTCTGCATATATTTATTGGCCTCCGGTTGCCACTTCTTCCTATCCTCTTCTAACCACATCCGCCTCCACCTGTGTTCCAGTAGCTGTAACCTCCTCTTCTGTATATGCAACTCTTCAGTAAACCATTTTTTCTGCTCTCCCATGTGTACAGATACATGCTTAATCAGTGCTACCATATCCAAGTCTTCAGCTGACATTTGGTGCCAATCCTCCACCAGTGCATCCACCCGATCATCCATCTCCACAATCCAATGACCAACAGCTACGCCCACCCATCTCTCCATATCAACATCCCCCCCCCCTCCGGACCTCCTTCCATCTCCTTTCCCTATCCCCCCACCCCTTTCCGCCATCTACACAAACAGGACCATATAGTGGTCCGACCAAGGAACTGGCTTAACAGCAACCCCCTGTATCCCTTCCTCTGCTAACAAACTGCTATTTCCCAACACCAGATCTAGAGTATGCCCACCTTAACCAAATGCATCAATCTTCCCTCGGCCAAAGCTGATAACAAAAAGGCCGCTTTCTCATTTCCCATCACATCCACATGGGCATTAAAATCCTCCACCATTAACACATACACCCTTACACAAATACCCTCCACCAACTACTCCCACACTTCCCAACTCACGTTGGGAGGACAATACATAGAAACATTCCTCCCCACCCACCACCCCTCACATGTAAAAATGCCGCATTTACTCCTCCGTAAGACCTATCTCTCTTAATTAATGCCATCACCACTCTGCCCCCCTTCAACTCCGGCTGCCCATCTACACCCCTACATAACCGGACTGCTCAAGCTTTCCCTCTACCAAACTCTTTTACCCTCTGCTACCCAAGTCTGTTAAAAATCAACTGTTTAGCCTCTCCTTCCCTAACAAATTCAGCACTAATTGCAACTTGGGTAACAATAATTTTTTTTTTCTATTTAGATTTTTATTGGTTTATCAAAGAGTCTACAATACAAGCAATCAAAAAAGGCCAATAAATTTTTGGCACGGCCCTTAGGCTAAGGCACTTAAACCTACCCATCTACAACAGAAACTACGAAGGAACACCCAACGCAGAATCGTCAACGACACCGAGCACAGCTGAGCTCCCCCAAGGTTGAGCTCGCATTCATCACCCCCACAATTTCATCAAGCGCAGCAAGTATACCCCCTACAATCACTGTTCAACTGACTTTTTACAGCCTAAAACTTGCATTTGTCCATACCACCCTGCTTACATCTGCAAAGTTCTTTCCGTGTTAACAATTAATTGCTGTTCTGTGATACGCTAAATACTATTGTTAGTAGCCTTCGACAGTTTATTACTATTGTCAAAAGCTTACCTTCATCTAGTACTGTAGTGAGTAGTGAGTAGTGAGTAGCTAGCCAGCAAGTATCTAGCATACAATTTATTACTGTTGTCAGTAGAATACCCCCAACCAGTACTGTTATCAGCTGTCAGTAGCCAGCCTGCAAATAGTTATTACCCATAGCATTGGTGTTGTCAGCAGTATTCATTACTGTTGCCAGTACTAGTTCTTCACTCAAAACCGTTATCAGTAGCTAGCTAGTCAGTAACTATTGTCCATTGTATTACTGTTGCATTACTGTTGTCAGTAGTATACTATCATAAACCAGTACTGCTATCAATAACTATCACAATTATATACTGTTGTCAGTAGCTTCCATCAATTAGAATTAATACTGTTGTCAGTAGTATATTGTCACAAATTAGTACTGTTGTCAATAACTATCATACAATTATATACTGTTGTCAGTAGCTTCCATCATTTAGGAGTATTACTGTATCTAGTAGCTCTCCTTTCAACTCTTCACATATCACAACTTCCCAGTGATTTACCTTTACTTTTTCTCACATCCTCCTACACTGGTATATAACTGCTTAGCTCCACTAACAGCAACCCATCTAAAATGCCACGTACAAACACTATGCTACTGAAACTATCCTATATTGGTTTAGTCTTGGCAATACTAACCATTGACCTAACACTAAGCCTAAACAGTAAAAATCATAAAACAATTCCCATAATTCACACACACAATCGAAACAACTACCATATTGGACATATTTATCCAAACAACCATCCTAGATTAAATTCCCATAGACTAATTCACATAAAACAAACAAACCTACTTCAAACAACTAAGGGATCATGCTCCAATAACACAACTTCCCTCTCATGCATCCTTATCAACGCACGCTCGATGAAAAACAAACTGCCCATATTTAATGACTTAATATCTGACTTAAAACCAGACATATTATGTGTCACAGAAACCTGGCTCTCCGATACCGATACAGTCTACATAAACCAACTCAATAATGAAGACTATGATACTTTCTATAAACATAGAACTACTAGAAAAGGCGGAGGTGTATTAATGATGACAAAAAAGATACTAAATGCCAAAACAATCCAATCCAACATCTCTAACAACATTGATACATTATTAATAAAAATTGGCCTCATGAAACTCTGCTTAGTATATAGGCCCCCTGACCAAAAATCAGATAGCCTCGATTCTTTTATTGAACTCCTCAGTTCCTCCACTGAACAGCACCCTATAATTATGCTAGGAGATTTTAACCTTCCCTCGCTGCCAACATTGGACGCTAAATTATTCCTTGATACCATATCAGACATGGAATATCACCAAATAATAAACACATCTACACACATTAAAGGCAGAACTCTCGATCTTGTCTTCCTCCCTAATACACTCTTCAAACAAATCAACCCAAATTCAGTTGAATGTACACAGATACCCTGGTCTGATCACCACATTATCAAATTAAATCTTACATATCCCTTCATTAGCACTAATAATCACACCAGAAATGTCCCAACTACAAGATTTAAAAAGTTTAATAATGAAGAATTTATTGACTTAACAATCCCCCACCTCTTATCACCTGCAACAAATTTAGATGACACCGTCAAAAACTGGCACGAAACCATCAACAATGCAGCCAAAATTAATTGCACACACAAAAAGATCACTTACTCTAATAACAAACCATGGTTCAACACTACACTAAAACAAATGAAAAGGAATCTTAGAAAACTAGAACACAACTGGCGCAAATCTAAACTTACGATACACAAAGAAATATACAATAACCACCTCACTATATACAAAGAAACCTTGAACAGCACAAAAAAAGAATATTATGCTAAAATACTATCAAAATCATATAATAGGCCAAGAGAGTTATTCTCCACTGTCAGAAAACTAACCAACCCTCAAACCTCTGACAGCGAAATCACTGACATCTCAGTTCAAACCTTAGCCCACCATTACCAAAACAAAGCAAAAATGCCACCAATGTCCATAGACATTAGCAACTTATCACACCAGCCTTCAGATGAATGGTCAGAGTTTCATCCCATAACTAAAGCCACACTAAAAAATATCATCACCAGTCTTAACACCACAACCTCTTATCTAGATCCATGTCCAGTAACATGGATAAAAAACACACTACCAATTTTATTACCCTACATTCTCTCAATAGTGAGCCTCTCACTAACCCAAGGCTACCTCCCACCATCACTTAAACATGCACAAATACGGCCAATCCTCAAGAACAGCAAACTTGATAAAACTTTGCCTGCATCATATAGACCTATCTCAAGCATACCATTCTTGGCTAAAATAATTGAAAAAGTGGTTCAATTACAGACACAGGATTTCCTAGACTCATCTTATCCTCTTGATGAGCAACAGTATGGCTTTCGGCCCCGCCATGGAGTTGAAACACTCCTCACAGTTTTAATAGATGCGCTCCTAAGAGGAATTGACAACCATAAACAAGCTTTCATTCTACTTTTCATAGATATTTCAGCTGCGTTTGATAGCGTACACCACACAATAATGCTCAATAACTTGAGACAAATAGGCCTAAACTCGACAGTCCATAAATGGTTCGCGTCCTACCTAAATAATCGAACACAAAATGTAAGAATTGGGAATCAAAACTCAACCACATACAAACAAGAGATTGGACTACCACAAGGTTCAGCGCTGTCGGCCCTGCTTTTCAATATTTACATAAAACCAGTCTGCAACATTTTCAAAAAATTTGGAGTAAAATATCATCTATACGCAGACGATATAATGATGTATATTCCTTTCATGATACCCAACTTACCGCTTCAACTCCTATCAGACTGCTATAATGAAACCACAACTTGGCTAAAAGAACAAAACCTCCACATAAATCACACTAAAACTGAAGTTCTAATTGTGACCAAGAACAAATCCTATTTCCCCCCATCACACATAAGACTTCAAAACCAAGATATTAAAATAAAAAAGGAAATAAGATATCTAGGTGTCATACTAGATACACACCTGACGATGGAAACACACATTAGCAATACCATAAAGAAAATTTATTTCAAACTCAAAACCCTCAAACAGCTTCGTCCACTAGTATTTACACAAGACTTCATCAACATAATCCAGGCCACCATAACCCCACATTTTGACTTTGCTAATCTAATTCTAATAGGCATTTCAAAACAAAACATCAAACGATTGCAATTAGCGCAAAACGCAGCGGCCAGAATCATATTGAAAATTAACTCACTCCAACACATATCGCCAATACTAGCCTCCCTCCATTGGCTACCAATTCAAAGCAGAATAATCTACAAAACAATAATAACTTCATTCAAGGCCTTATATGACATGGCCCCGACTATGCTATGTAACTTAATATACAAAGAACCATCTAAGCCTACACACCGAAAAGGACAATTAAACAGATTAAAAATCCCGAAAGATTATACAAAAGCCCATAAATCAACAAACAACAGAGCCTTTTCTCACATAGCCCCAACTATCTGAAATTCCCTCCCAAAGGAGCTACGAACACTAACGGAGATCATGGAACTCCGCAAAAAATTAAAAACTTATCTGTTCACCAAACACTATAACATAGATAACCCATCACCTGCTTTAGACAAAGGTTAAAGAGGTATCCGTCTGCATCATGCTAATACCCCTTAACCTACACAGATAGCATACACTAAAGATGATCTCACGGCTTATGTCTTTTCACATCCATATATATATATACATATATAACATTGTATATAGTTTACATATACAATGTTATATATGTATATATATATATGGATGTTATATATGTATATATATATATAGTATGTATATATATATATAATGTTATATATGTATATATATATATGTATGTATATATATATATAATGTTATATATGTATATATATATATGTAATGTTATATATATATATATATGTATGTATATATATATATAATGTTATATATGTATATATATATATAGTTTACTCTCACTTGGTTTGCAGCTTGTCGTGCTGTGAGGGCTTGCGTGCATCAGTGATGCTGAGAGCTAAACTATCGGTAGTTTAACTACTGGCAGGGTCTCCCAAGATGGACAGGTCTCAGCTGAGGTGCCAGACGAAGACAAACCACCCATCTGGGCAGCAGCAGAATGGGATAGTGTTGACGGCGGAGGATCACATTTCTGTGACAACGGCAACAACACCAAACTTAAACTGCGCGGAAGGAAGGCCCGGCAATCTACTTCTGTATCTTGCCATGAAAACCCAATGGATAGTTACAACAAAACAAATTGTGCTATGGTGCTGGAAGATGAGACTCCCAGGTCAGAAGGCACTCAACTAGCTACTGGGGAAGAGCTGAAGACTTTTCAGAGTAAAGCCAGCATTTATGATGTGGTTGGATCAAAGCCCTCGGGAAGTCTGACTGCTGATGTAGCTGCGCATGAAATGAGAGTCAGAAGCTGTAAAGATGTCTTACACATTGGAACATCGAACGTACGAAGCATGAACCAAGGGAAGTTGGAGGTGGTCAAGAATGAAATGGAACGTGTACAACTTGATCTGTTGGGTGTCAGCGAACTGAAATGGACTGGCATGGGGCACTTTGCATCAGATGATCACATGGTCTACTATGCTGGAAATGAAAGACAAAGAAGAAATGGTGTTGCATTTATAATAAAGAAGAAACTTGCAAGAACTGTAATGAAATACAATGCAGTCAGCGAACGCTTAATCTCTATTCGTCTACGAGGAATGCCTATCAACACAACTATAATTCAAGTATATGCCCCAACAACAGCTGCAGAAGAGAATGAAATTGAAGAGTTCTATGAACAAGTACAAGCTGAAATTGACAGAACATGCAAACAGGATATCCTGATAGTCATGGGTGACTGGAACGCAAAAGTTGGCAACAAAGAAGAAGGCAAAGTAGTTGGAAAATATGGACTTGGCAACAGAAATGAAGCTGGAGAAAGATTGATAGAATTCTGCAAGACCAATGATCTATTCATCTCAAACACCTTCTTCCAGCAACACAAGCGGCGACTGTACACATGGACTTCACCCAATGGATTGTATAAAAATCAAATTGACTACATCTGTGGAAGTCAACGATGGAAAAGCTCTGTAACATCAACAAAGACAAAACCTGGAGCTGACTGTGGTACAGATCATCAACTACTAGTATGCAAACTCAAGCTAAAGTTGAAAAAGAGCAAACCACTCATGAATGCAGCAAAATATGACCTTGAAAATATACCACTGGAATTTAAAGACTGCCTGCAAAATCGATTTGCTGCTTTAGATACAAATGACAGAGCTCCGGAAGAGTTATGGAATGACGTCAAGAAGGTTGTGCTGGAAGAAAGCGAGAAGTCTCTACAAAAGGTGAAAAAGCAAAAACGGCCAAAATGGATGACGGAAGAAACTCTGAAAATTGCCCAGAAACGCAGAGAAGCTAAAGCCAAAGGAGAAAGAAAGACAATCTCAGAACTCAACAGAGATTTCCAACGTGCAGCAAGACAGGACAAGGAAAAGTACTACAATGACACTTGCAAGGAAATAGAAGCAGAAACTATTAGAGGAAGAACAAGATCGGCTTTCCTAAAGCTGCGAGAGCTAAAGAAAAAGTTCCAGCCTCGAATTGGAATGTTACAAGATGCTCAAGGTTCTATGTTGAATGATGCTGAGAAGATCAAGAAAAGGTGGAAGGAATATACAGAGTTTTTATATGATAAAGATCAAGTGGACCAACAGCCGTTTCAACCTATACCTTATGATCAGGAACCATTGGTGATGAAAGAAGAAGTTGAAGCAGCATTGAAAGCCTTATCAAAGAACAAAGCACCAGGCATTGATGGCATTCCCATAGAAGTATTGCAGCAATCTGATGCAGCTGTTACCGTACTTACAAGGCTCTGCCAAGAAATATGGAAGACAACATCATGGCCAACTGACTGGAAAAGATCTGTGTTTATACCAATACTAAAGAAAGGTGATCCAACTGACTGTGGAAATTATCGCACAATCGCTCTGATCCCACATGCCAGCAAGATTCTACTGAAGATTATTCAAAAGAGACTACAGCCATACCTAGAACAAGAACTACCTGAAGTGCAAGCAGGGTTCAGGAAAGGACGAGGAACGAGAGACATCATTGCGGATGTGAGATGGATCCTTGAAAAGACTAAAGAATACCAAAAGGATATCTATTTGTGCTTTATCAACTATAGCAAGGCTTTTGACTGTGTAAACCATGAGAAACTCTGGGCCACGTTAAGAAGCATGGGTATACCAGAACACCTGATCGTTCTCTTGCGCAATCTGTACATTGATCAAGAAGCAACAGTTCGAACGGAACAAGGAGAAACAGAATGGCTTAAAATAAGCAAAGGTGTAAGACAAGGCTGCATACTTTCCCCCTACCTGTTTAATTTATATGCAGAACAAATCATCAGAGAAGCAGGACTGTATGAAGACCACAGAGGTGTGAAGATTGGTGGAAGACTCATCAACAACCTTCGCTATGCTGATGATACCACATTACTGGCTGAAAGTGAAGATGATCTGAAACATTTGCTTCTCACAATCAAAGAACATAGTCTCAAAATGGGCCTGCACCTTAATGTAAAGAAGACAAAGATCATGACAACTGGCATAATCAACAGGTTCATCGTTGAAGGAGAAGAAATTGAAATCGTGAACAACTTTAACCTACTTGGATCTACTATCAATAAAGAAGCAACAAGCAGTCAAGAAATCAGACGACGCATTGCTCTTGGCAGAATGGCTATGAAAGACCTAGATAAGATTCTCAAGAGCAGAGATGTCTCTCTCCATACAAAGATTCGACTTGTTCAAGCCATGGTATTTTCAATAACATCATATGGATGTGAAAGCTGGACAGTGAAAAAGACAGACAGGAAGAAAATTGATGCCTTTGAATTATGGTGCTGGCGGCGAATACTGTGTATACCATGGACTGCCCGAAGAACAAACCAGTCGGTACTAGAGGAGATCAAACCTAAGCTTTCTTTAGAAGCTCAGATGACAAGACTTCGACTTTCATACTTCGGACACATCATGCGAAGAGAGAGATCATTAGAGAAAGACATCATGCTTGGCAAGATAGAAGGTCAACGCAAAAGAGGAAGGCCAGCAATGAGATGGATCGCTACAATAACAGCAGCTACGGGTACCAGTCTGTCAACAATGAGCCGCCTGACTGAAGACCGAACACAATTTAGGATAGCTATCCAGAGGGTCGCCATGAGTCGACTCCGACTCGACGGCACTTAACAACAACAACAACATATAGTTTACTCTGTTCTGTATTATCCCACATTGTTTAGACTGTTTATTTTACATATAATATGATGTTCCTTGTAAATATGTTCTGTTTTAATACGACGTTCCCTGTAAAACAAACAAACTAGCTTTGTTGATTGTTGTTCACTGTAAACCGCAACTGAACTTTTGGAAGATGCGGTATATAAATGTGTATAAAATAAATAAATAAATAAATCACTATTGGCACGCTTATGCAATGGCCCAGATACATGGGTCCCATATTTGTACTATTCATAAAATGCTGTAAGATGTCTAGTAATTAACAATCTCTACATCAACATAATACTTCTGGTATATCTTATCTAAAATAAACTTTTTCTGTGTATTGCCATTGTCTACGCGTGGTCCCATTATTTTAGCTAATATAAAATGTTTTTACATTGATAATTTAAGGCTAATCCCTATAGCCTATTACACTTTTACCATTATCCTGTGTTCTCCACACCCCTGCACTTCTTCCCTCCTCCCACCCCCCTGCCCAGGCCAGACCATACCCATGTCACCCCCTTCCCTCACTCCCTCCCTCTAATCCCCCCCTCCTAGAGCCTGAGATAGCCTCCCCCATTCCCCATCATTTTTCTCTAATCTCTGCCCTCTGTAGGCTGTCATACATTCCATTGCTACCACTTGTCTCAGCCTCGTCTCGCATTGTACTATTTGCGGGGCCCCAGATTTTTCCAGTAGACTGCAACCTCACATCTCACCACACACAAACATGCTGCAACTGACTTCTTCATGCCCCCCATTTTATCTTCGCTCCACCTGAATAGGAGGAACATCCCAGGATCTAAACGCAAGTCCACCCCAGCCAGCCTATGCACCCAATCTTGTACATACCACCAAAAATCCTGTATCACTGGGCAACCCCACCAGATATGCCAAAAGGTTCCCCTTTCCCCACACCCCCTCAAACACAGTGGGGAAGCCCCCAGAAACATCTGGTGCAGTCTATCAGGTGTACAGTACCAACGCATCATAATCTTCTAGCAATTTTCTCTGATATTCATTGCTAATGGGGCTCTCTTGATCTGGTCTATCATGTGCTTCCTTTCTTTTGGTGTTAGTGTATAACTCAGATCCCTCTCCAACTCCTTCATATATGGGAGTTGGCTAAAGGCTGTGTCCTGGACCGCCCGATATAAGGCAGATACCAATCCCCTTAACCTCTTTTTACCATACCACACTATTTCTAGGTCAGTAAAATCACGCGTCAAACCCTCTTTCTCCAGGGCCCACTGCAAGAAATGACACACTTGTCTGTATTGAAATCGCACCCCCTCCAGAAGCTCATAAGTCTCCTGTAGTTCCTCGAAAGGAGCAAATTCTCCATCGTCCAGGAATTTATTAAAAGTTGCCATCCCTTTTTCCCCCACCGGAGATATATTCCTACTTTCCACCCAGGTGTAAATTCTGGTACTCCCCTAGGTAAGCTAGTATCAACAATCCCCCCTTCTCCCTTTTCTTCACCACATCCCAAATCCTCAGGGTCTGATACATACTGGGGCTCAAAGTGCCCCAACCTTCCCGAATTTTGGCCTGCATCCAAGGTAAAGCTTCCAGCGCTCCACCCCTAGTATAGGTTCCCTCAATTTCTACATAATGTTTCCTTTCTCCACCTATTCTCCAGTCTATCAAATGTTGAAGTTGACTTGTCCAATAGTATGCACGTATGTCTGGTACCCCAAGTCCCCCCAGTTCTCGGGGCCAATAGAGTGTCGACCGAGCTATACGTGGGGCCTGGCGCTTCCAAATATATTGCATAATTTTCCTCTGTAACATCCTTAGTGTCCCCACTGGTATGGAGACTGGTAGTGCCTGAAAATAATATAGCAACCTAGATAGGATATTCATTTTGACTGCGACAATACGTCCTAGCCATGAGACTTCCATGTTCATCCATCCCTCTAAGTCCTTTCCCAAGTCCCGAAATAACCCCATGTAGTTGGCCTGATATAGATCTTCAATTCATTTGGAGATACGGACCCCTAAATATTTCAGAGTCCCTTGTGCCCATTTAGATGAGAATTGCTCTTTTAAAGCTGCCTCCACCTTCAGAGATACCGTAATATTCAAGGCCTCTGTCTTTTCTATGTTCATTGGGAAACCCAATACTGTGCTATATTGGTTTAGTTTCCCTATCACTTCTGGGTCTGCCACACATACAAATAGATCATCTGTGGATAGGGAAATTGTTTGTTTTTGTCTCTCCTTCCCTACACCTTTTGTACCCCCATTCTGTCAGATAACTTGTGCTAAGGGTTCCACTACAAGTGTATACTAGAACGGAGACAGGGGGACACCCCTTTCACATCCCTCGGCCCAGCAAGAAGGCTTCTGAGTATCTACCATTAATTTTAATTCTAGCCCTGGGTTCTTTATATAGGCCCTTTTTTCACCCGTCAAAATGCTGTCCAAAGCCCATCTTGCTCATGGTTACAAAAAGGAAATCCCAATGTACCCTGTTAAATGCAATCCTGGCATCGATAGAGAGAAACAATACATTTTCCCCACCCTGTTGGGCTACCAACAGTCTCCACTTTATATTGTCCGCTGCTTGCCTGCCTTGGATGAATCCAGTCTGGTCTGGTTGTATCAGCCTGGGCATCATGTTGCCAATCGCTCTGCTAGTACCTTAGCTAGGATTTTAGTATCTACATAGAAACATAGAAACATGATGACAGAAAAAGACCACAAGGCCCATCTAGTCTGTCCTTCCATAACAACAACTACAACAGTCCACTTTTTACCTTTAGAGATCCTCTGTGTTGGTCCCATGCTTTTTTGAATTCAGTTACTGTCCTCATCTCCACCACCTCCACTGGGAGACTATTCCACGGATCCACTACTCTTTCCGTAAAGAAATATTTCCGCACATCACTCCTGAATCTATCTCCCTTCACCCTCATCCCATGTCCCCTCGTAGCAGAACTTGCTTTCAATTGAAAGAGGCTCTCTCTCTGAACATTTATGCCACGGAGGTATTTAAACATCTCAATCATATCACCTCTATCTCGCCTTTCCTCTAAGGTGTACATATTAAGATCCTTAAGTCTGTCCTCATATGCTTTATAATGAAGCCCATTAATCATTTTAGTAGCAACCCTCTGAACCGACTCCATCCTGTTCACATCCTTTTGAAGGTGCGGTCTCCAGAATTGCACACCATACTCCAAATGAGGTCGCACCAAAGACTTATACAGAGGCATTAACACCTCCTTTTTTCTGCTAGCCATTCCTCTCCGTATGCACCCAAGCATCCTTCTAGCTTTTGCCGTTGCCTTTTCTACCTGTTTAGCTACTTTAAGATCATCAGACACAACCACGCCTAGGTCCCGCTCTTCTTTAGTGGACAAAAGTACTTCACCTCCTATACTGTATTGCTCCCTTGGATTGCTGCATCCCAAATGCATGACCTTACATTTTTTAACATTAAATCCCAGCTGCCAAATTCTAGACCATTCTTCAAGCTTAGCTAGATCCCTCCTCATGTTATCTACACCTTCCTGGGTGTCTACTCTATTGCAGATTTTGGTATCATCTGCAAAGAGGCAAACCTTACCCGACAGCCCTTCCGCTATATCACTAACAAAGATGTTAAAAAGAATCGGACCAAGGACAGATCCATGGGGCACACCACTGGTAACATCCTTCTCCTCAGAGTGAGCTCCATTTACTTGTACTCTTTGTCGCCTCCCACCCAACCAATTTCTAACCCAAGCAGTAACTTTAGGGTCCATCCCTAGGGTGCTCAGTTTGTTTATAAGTCGCCTGTGAGGAACAGTGTCAAAGGCTTTACTGAAATCTAAATACACATTAAGGAAGGATATGGGTTTGCCACTCTGCACTTTTCTTTTCAGGCCCCGCACTTTAGAATTCACTACCCCACATACTACGTTCTGAATTATCCTTCCCTCGCTACAAAGCAGCACTTAAAACACATTTGTTTTACCTTGCTTATGACCTGCCCCTTCCCTCCTCTCCCTTCCCCCCTAAAGGCACTCCTTCCCTGTCTGCCTGGGTTGTCTCCACCCTCCTCTCTCCCCTGTAGCCTTCGCTCTATTTCTGGCTAGTCTTTTTCCTCTGTCCTGTCTACCAATGGTGTTCCTTTCAATTTCTCCTTTCTTTAGCTTACCTTTACATTGCACACCGCCCTGACACATTGCACGGGCGGTATATCATGCAATAAAATAAAGATAAAGATGACCCACACTTCATCAGATCCTTGCCCTCTTTAGGTAGCACCGAGATCCTTGCTGTAAGCATATCAGAAGTCAGTTCCAACCCCCCCCCCCCACCCCTTCCAATATCCCATTAAACACCCATTGGAGGATTTCACTGACTTCATCCCTAAAGATTTTGTAAAAGGCCCCTGTGAGACCATCCAATCCGGGTGCCTTTCTGGTGGGTATTTCGTCCTTGGCATTGTCATGCTCTAATCCTTCTCTAGCCTCTTTCTCTAAACTGGGCAACTGGATCCCTTTGAGGTACTTCTGTATCTCCCCCAACCCTATCCATCTCTCCAGGTATATAGTTCCTTATAGAATTGAAGAAATGTACCGCAGATATTATCTTCCTGTCTCTCAACCCCTCCCCCGGTCCCTTGAATTTTATTAATTCCAGCCTGGGCAATGTGCTGCTTAAGATGTCGTGCCAGTAATTTCCTGGCCTTATCTCCCCCATGCATAATAAGTTTGCTTAGTGCACTGTATGGCAAACTTTAGTTGTTCTGTCTGATATGCCTGTAGTTCCGTCCTGAGCTGATCTAACCTCCTTCGATCTCGCTGGGCCCCTGTGTGCTGGTATGTTAGGGTGAGGTTGCGGATCTCTCCCAGAAACTGATCTTCCCATTGTCATCTTAACTTCTTTTGCCATGCCGCCCACATTATGAACCATCCCCTGACCACTGCTTTTTCCCATATTATAACATCCCACACTCCCCTGTTGTCATTTAGGTGTAAATATTCTTTAATGGTGGTCCTTATGTCCTCCACTGCCTCCCTGCCATTAAGAAGCCTCTCATTGAGGCTCCACCCATACTGGTCCATAGTCTGACTATGTTATGGGTTCAATACCTGCTCCCTGTAACCCTGTTAGTAGCAATCGGTCAACTAGGATTGTATCGATCCTGCTATAACTGTCATGTGGACATGAATAAAAAGTATATTCTTTCCAGAGGGGATGGAGTTCCCTCCAGGCGTCCACCACCCCCAAGCATTGTACTGCCCTGCTTAGGTACTTCTGATTCCTTCCCCCCTCCTGAGGCGCCTTTGATGTTCAATGCCATTGGAGGTCAAGAGCCACGCTGAAGTCTCCTATAATGAGCTTACCTTTGCTTTGTCTTCTACTAGTCTAGTCACCCCTGTCCAAAAACTCCCTTGCCCTCCATTAGGTGCATAGATTGACAGTATGGTGAGTTCCTCTTCTGGGTAACAGCAATTTAACATTCAACAATGCACACTCCCACCACCACTCCCATATCAAAACTTTCCCTCCTATTTCCTCACATTCTACCCAACAAACCCCACAAACCTCTCCTCCTCCTCCCCTCTATCCACCTCCCTCTCCCCCATATACAAGAAATCCTTTCTCCCTCCTCAACAGCCATACCTCCCTCACTACATCCCCTGATCCCCAACCTCTACCTTCCAGCCCTCCACACCCCCACACAATACATCCCTCCTCACCCCACCATACTCCCACCCATATCCAATATATTAACCTCCTCCACCCCCTCTCAAACACATTCCACCAAAACCAAGCTTTATCTCTCACACCAAGTCTCTCAAAGGTCTCATAAAGGGGTACTCTAAGGGGCATGTTCTGCCCCTTAGGCATGCCCATTTGGCATGTCACCTCAGCAGTCTCCATCAATTTATGTGGCCCAATGGTGATGTCGTCCACCCTCTACCACTCCCCTGCTCTCACTGGGAAGTGACTCAGGGCTCAGGCCTCACACAAAGGCAACTCGGCACAAGCAGCTTGATCTGCAGAGGTTGGCTGGCCAGAGACACAGTGCACAGTTGTTTAAATAGTGCAGGCAAGTAGCAGGCTTGTTCAGTGGCTAGGTAGTCAGTTCCACAAAGCAGGCTTACACCTATATTTATATTATGTGCTGTCACCTTAACTAGTAATAAAGATGCTATTGCAGTTTAGCACATAGACATCAATGTTTTGTCTTTCAGTAAAACAATCATGCCCTTGTTTTGTTTTCTCTCATTTGTGAGGATGCCCTCTAATATTCTTCAGTATTTCTGTGAGGAGACAGAGGTCTGCAGAGTCTTTGCAGTGGCTCTCAAATCTTTTCAGTCCCTGTGTGTGATCCCAGCTAAGTACAGCTTTCCTTACATTCATCAGCTCAGGAGAACCGTGGTTCCAGGCCCTCCTCCTTAAGTGGCCAGACAGTAACTATCCTGGTGCCAAACATCTATCTCCTTCTCATCTTAATTGCTCTATATAAATAATTAACTTCAATACAGATATCAGTGGCAGTGGTGGCAGAATTTTGTCCAGGCTCCCAAGATCAGTCTTGGCCAATACGGTCAGCAGCAGATACTTCATGCAAGAAAATCCTGGTTTGTATCCCTGCTGACAATGGCAATTTATCAAGTGACCATGTTGAGAACCATAATGAGCTTCATTCCTTCCCAAGCCCATAGTTTTCTGAAATTTTCTCAAGATTCTGTGCAAACCAAGAATATTTTGAGATAATATTTTTCAGGATATCACCAGCAAAATGCTTCATTGTGACGTCAAAAGATAATATAAATAAATATTTCCATTGTTTAACATTTTAATATACATCAGCAATTATTTCGCTTTGATAACAATTCTACTCGAGAGAATTGTAAACACAAAGTGCAATGTGTAGCATATACTTTCTCATTTTGCATTGCAAAATGCAATGGAACATGTGTCTTTGAGTCAATGCGGACTCCTGGTGACCCAGCAAACTCCTGGGCTTTCTTGGCAGTGACTAGAAGTAGATTGTCAATGGTGGGTTAAGTGACTTGCCCAATGCCACAAGGAGTAGTAATGGGAATCAAACCCTGGTCTCTTGGTTATCAAGCCAGTGCTCTAATCACTATGTTATTCCTCCCCTTCCAGTTGGCTTTTCTTAGCAGATAATGCCAGCTCCAACACTGACTATATGATTCTTAAAACATAGAAACATTTGTGTAGTGCATGAAGTTTGTGAACAAACAGGTACGAAATATTTTACAAAAAACATTTTAACTAAACAATATAGATATAATTTTAATTATTTAGCATTACACCACAGTATTAAGTCCAGATGGCCACTGCATATTGGAATCAACAATATGATCTGACGCCATGCTAATTAAGGATGCAGAAGGCAACTGCGAGCTGGCTACACTGTTTGTTTGGATTAGGCTGGCAGATTATGAATGTTATTTATTTACTAAGCTGGCTCTTACCCAGCTCAGTTTGAACTCCACATTTTATGAGACAATGTGTGAGAAATTGTAGGAGGACCTTGTGAAACTGGGAGACTGGGCATCCGAGTAGCAGATGAATTTTAATAAGGAGAAGTGCAAAGTGGTGCACTTAGGGAAAAATAATATAAGCTATAGTAACACAAAGCTAAGAAGTCACCACCCAGGAAAAGCATCCATACATTGCTGCAGCCAAAAACCAAACAGAATGTTTCAAATTACTAGGAAAGGAATAGAGGATATCTTAATGCCTCTGTATTACTCCATGGTGCAAACACATCTTAAGTGTTCAGTGGAGGTCCGACAACTATATCTCAAAAAAGATACAGCAGAATTAGAGAAGGATGACCAGAATGATTAAGGGGATGGAACAACTCCCTTATGAGGAAAAGCTAACGAGGTTAGGGCTCTTCAGCTTGATAAAAGCATAGGTGGGCTTATAAAAGGCTTGGATAAGTCCTTGGAAGAAAAGTCCATAAAACACTATCACCATGGTAGACTTGGGGGAAGGCTGGTGGTAAGCAGCATGGCATCAACCTATTTTTAGAGATCCTGTCAGGCATTTAGGATCTCCATTGGCCACTTGTGGAAATAGGATACTAAGCTTAATGACCTTTGGTCTGACCCAGTATGGCAGTTCTTATGTTCTTCTATACTGTAAGAATGCAGTCTTAGAAAGTTATCCATGGACAAGCAGGGGAGATACAGACACACTGCTGGTGAAGTCCTCCAGGCTTAACCAATGAGTGGAGTCTCTCCTAGCTTCAAACAACTTTTATTTTGCACAGTGAGCATGTTCAGGAGCTACACACCGCCTGACACTCTGGCCATGAACAGTCTCTTTTTCCACAGTTAGACCAGATGCAGTTCTTTTGCCCTCCTCTCCTGACACTCTACGCCTGTTATTTACATTTTTTCTAGCAGCGGTACCTCATCTTACAGTTTTTGTTTCAACTTTTGCTTCCAAATGTCTCAGACAGATTTGGTTCCCACATCTCCTTTCCCTACTGCAGGATCCTCTGCGCCCGCTCGGCTCTAATCCTCCTCTGTTGACTCATCAAAATGATCAACTTCTTCACCTCAGTCTTTAAAGTCTTTCCTTTACAGCTTGGATGCTGAAAGTCAATTTTAAACCTTCCAGTTTCAGAGAGCATTCACCAGCTCATTCTGGCATCCAAAAAAGATTCAAAGAAAGTCTTATGCTTTTAAGTGGTCTCATTTTCCCTGCTGGTATTCAGTCCATCAGCTTCAAACTTTCTCCTGCCATCCATTAGATATAGCATAGTTACTCACCTGTAACAGGTGATCTCCGCGAACAGCAGGAATTTAGTCTTCACATATTGATATCGTCGGCACCGACGGAGCCTGCGCGGGAATGCTCCCCAGCGTCCAATAGGAATGCTTTTGGGAGCATCCCTCAGCACATGTGCGCTGCCTTCCCGCCTTCCTGCTTTCCCAACTGTCCCTCTTCAGTTAAGTTTGTAGCTGAGTGAAAGGATAGATGGAGAGATAGAGAGACAACTCCTAGGGGAGGTGGGTGGGTTGTGAAGACTAAATTCCTGCTGTTACCGGAGATCACCTGTTACAGGTGAGTAACTACGCTATCTCCAGGAACAAGCAAGAATGTAGTCTTCACATATGGAGACTCCCTAGCTGAAGATGCCAGGGAGATAGCGCCAGGAAGCTGCCACCCAAGTAAGGTGGGGCATGCTTCTTCCCATGGATCTCTGGCATCCCACGAGGGTTGGTGGGTAGGAGATGAATTAGGTCTGAAAGAGATTTTGAAGAACAGCTTGGCCAAAGAAGGCATCCTGACGGGAGGCTTTATCTAGGCAGTAGTGGGCTGTAAAGGTGTGCAACGAAGCCCAGGTGGCTGCTCGACAGATGTCATCAATAGACACAGAGTGAAGGTTAGCCATAGAGGCTGCCATGGCTCTCACATTATGAGCTGTGACATGGCCTTGAAGAAGAAGACTCTTACTCCCATAAGCAAAGGATAGGCATTATGCAATCCATTTGGACAGAGTTCTCTTGGAGACTGGAAGTCCCAAATGACTAGAATCAAAAGCAATAAAAAGTTGAGAAGACTTTCTATGTTGCTGTGTTCTCTGTAGGTAAAATGTCAAGTTTCTTTTACAATCCAAAGTATGAAGGTTCCTTTCTGCATTAGAGGCATGAGGCCTCGGAAAGAATACAGGAAGATAAATTGATTGATTTAAATGACAAGACAAAACCACCTTTGGCATAATGTGTGGATGATTTCTAAGAACAACCTTATCATGGTGAAACCTAGTATAAGGAGGATCAGCCACTAAAGCTTGCAATTCACTAATGCGACGTGCAGAGGTGATTGCAATTAGGAAGATGACCTTCCAGGACAAAAGCTTTAGGGTTGTAGTGGCTAAAGGTTCAAAAGGCGGTTTCATGAGCTGCCCGAGAACTAGGTTTAAATCCCATGCCACCGGTGGTGGCCTGATGGGAGACTTTGTTAATAGAAGACATCTCATAAATCTTATGAGTGGATGAGAGGAAATTGGTTGTCCATTTAGAGGCTTATAGGAAGCTGCAATTGCACTAAGATGGACTCTTACTGAATTGGTCTTTAGACCAGAATTTGATAAATGAAGTAGATACTCTAGTATCAATTCCAAAGGTATCATAAGGGGGTTTAACCCCTTCTGTGAACACCATATAGTAAAACGTTTCCACTTGAAGGCGTAAGAGCATCTAGTGGAAGGTTTTCTAGAAGCCTGAAGGATATCCTTTACCTGTTGTGAAAGGTTAAGATCCTGAATGTCTAAGCTTTCAGCAACCAGGCCCTGAGATGCAGGGACTGGGGATTTGGGTGACATAGCACCCCATTCTCTTGGGAGAGGAGATCTGGAGCATAGCCTAACTCCAGAGGTGCAGCTTGAGAGAGATGTAGCAGCAGGGGATACCACATTTGGCGTGGCCAGCGTGGTGCTATGAGGATCATATGACTTCTGTCTCTCTGAAGCTTGAAGAGTGTTTTGGGGATGAGGGGAATGGGTGGGAAGGCATAGAGGAAGTCGTGACCCAGTGAAGAAGGAAGGCGTCCCTTGCCTGGCAATTTTGAGCCAGAATCCTGGAACAGAACCTGGGAAGTTTGTCATTCAGTGGACTTGCAAATAGGTCAATGTCTGGGGTTCCCCAGATCTGAAATATCTTGGCCACCTGGTCTAGGTGGAGAGACCATTTGTGAGGCAGCAGTACTCAGCTGAGTTTGTCTGCCCAAAGGTTTTGAATGCCTGGAAGATATACCACGAGAAGGTGAATTTGATGCTCTCTGGCGAGGGCCCATAGTCGTAAAGCTTTGTTGCATAACAACAGAGAGCCTGTTCCGCCCTGCTTGTTCACGTAGAACATAGCTACTTGATTGTCCATTTGGACTAGGACTGTCTTGTAGCTGAGCTGGGCATGGAATACTCGAAGAGCTAGATATATTGCTCTGAGTTCCAGGAGGATTATGTGAAGACAAGTCTCCTGTGGAGTCCAGGTACCCTGGGTAGAGAGATGATGCAGGTGTGCTCCCCTTACCACCTGTGATGCATCTGTTAGGGTGGCCTGGAAAAGAGGTTGCTGGAAAGGAGACCCCACTAGAAGATTTTCCAGTGATTGCCACCATTGTTAGGGACAAGATCAGTCGTCGTGAGTTTGATATCTTGTCCGACAGACATCCTGTGGCCTGTGTCCACTGTGTGGATAGGGTCCACTGGGCTGCTCACATATGAAGGCGAGTGTAGGGAACCACATGAACCGTGGATGCCATATGTCCCAATAGTTGTAGTAGTTCTCGAGCAGTTAGGGAGGACTTTACCGCTGCTTGAGAAGCTAGCTGCATTATACGAAGACAGCGGGGTTGTGGGAGAAAAGCCCTTGACTGTCTGGTATCTAGACGAGCTCCTATGAACTCTAGGGACTGAGATGGAGCAAGTTGGGATTTTGGAAGGTTTATGACCAATCCCAAGTATTGAAGGATTTGCATTGTGCGAGACAGTGCAGATCTGGCTTCGGGAACCGTGGGGGCTCGAATGAGCCAGTCGTCCAAGTACGTGAAGACGAATATCCCCAGGGTTCGCAGAAATGCAGCTACTACTGCCATGCATTTCGTGAATACTCTTGGTGCCAAAGCCAGACCAAAGGCAAGAACCCTGTACTGGAAATGTTTTCCCTTGAAAAGGAATCGTAAGAATTTCCTGTGATCTGGATGGATCAGAATGTGAGTATATGCATCCTTTAGATCTAGAGAACAAAGCCAATCCTGACTTTGAAGGTATGGCAGAAGAGTTCCCAGAGAAATCATTTTGAACTTTTCTCAGAACAGATATTTGTTCAATTCTCTGAGGTCTAGAATGGATCTGTGTCCTCCTGTTTTCTTTGGAATAAGAAAATAGGGGGGAGTAGAATCCTGCACCCTGCTGAAGGATGGGTACCTTCTCTATTGCTCCTTGAGCAAGGAGTGTTGAGACCTCTTGATCCAGTAGATTGCCTGTAGAGGTTTGGGAATTGAATTGTCTTACGATTGTAGGAGGGGTATGCTCTGAAAATGAAGCTTGTACCCCTCTCCCACAATGGACAGAGTCCAGTTTTCTGTTGTTATTTGGTGCCATCTGTTGGCAAAATGACACAATCTGCCTGGATTGTTTAGGGGTTCGGCCCCCTCAGAGGCAGGAAGGCTAAGTTCTTTATGAAGGAGTCAAAGCCCTTGAGGGGGCTGGGCCTGTGGAGCTGGTTGAGCTCTAAGGCCTTTTGGCTTCTTTTGTCTGGATTGTTGTTGTTGACCCTTCTGGGCAACTTGACCCTGAGCTTGCCCTTGCTGGGTATAGGATGGATAAAACTTCCTCTTTTTCCTGAAAAAGGGTTTTTTATAGGGTTTCTATTTGGCTGGAGTGGCTGTAGATTTTCACAATCTGTCTAAAGTGAGATTGTCAGTATCTATCTCATTAGCCTTCTCCTGCCAATTCTTGCCAAACAGGTTTTCTCCTGAAGCCAGGCAATCCGACGTGCACCAATGGCAATAGCAGAGGTTCTGCTGATGCATTCGAAGCAGTCAAAGGCTGCACGGTTTACAAACTTGGAGACATTTTGAGCATGCTTGACAAGAGTGAGAAAGTCCTGTCGTTTGTCCTCAGGGAGAAGGGGGCTCATAAGCTCCAAATCTCCTGTGACCTCTTTGAGAAACATTCCCATATATAAGATATATGAGCTGATCCTAGCTGAAAGCATGGAAGCCTGAAACGTTTGGCACCCAAAAGTGTCAAGAGTCCTTCATTCCCGACCTGGAGGATTGGATTCATGTCTCTTTGCACTTTTCATCCTACGCATGGCTAACTCCACTACCATTGAATGGTGTGGCAGCTGAGTCTTTTGAAAACCAGGAAATGGTAGAACTCAATACATGGTATCAAGTCTCCTAGAATGAGTAGAAGTGGTCAAAGGTGTCTCCCACATTCTCAGCATCAAATCATGAGGAATTTCATGAATGGGCAGAGTGGCTGCTTCCTTCGGAGCCTTAGGGTATTGGAGAATTTCCAATTCCTTTGCTCTAGGTTCTATTTCAGGAGCTACTGTGATTGAAAGGCCTCGGGCCACATCATGAATAAAATCCTGAAAAGACATGTCTTCTGGAGGAGACATTCTGCATTGGGGAGAAGAGGAGTCTTCAGGGAGAAACACTCTGGTACCGGCAGAATTATCAGAGTCATCAGAATCGTAGGATTCGAAGTATCTCTGATCCCGATGTTCATGCAAAGCACAGTCTCGGTATCGATCGAAGTTGGCACCGAATTGGTCCGGTACCGATCTGTCAATGCCAGAAAAAGTCTGTATGGGAAGGATTCCCACCGGGGCCAGTACCGCCGGTGCTGGTACCGGTATCTGTACTGGTGCTGGTACCGGCATCGGTACCGGTGCTGGTACCGGCATCGGTACCGGTGCCCGTTGAACCACTGGTGTCAACGGTACCGCAGCTTTAAGGAGAGCTGCAAGACTGCATTCAATAGCGAGGAATCTCTGGTCTATCGATGCTACCGATGCCTGGGTATCGGTACCAGTAAAAGCGGCCGGAACCCCTGAGCATGGCACCAGTAGTTCTGTCGAGGTCGAAGCCTCAAGAACATCCTGGAACCCTGTTGATGCTTTGGATGCCGAAGCCTTCCGCCGGGGCTGTTTTGCCAGTGTAGTTTCTTCAAGGGCAATGCCAATGGCCTCTCGATGCTTTGAAGGAGAACTACCCTTTGAGGACCAGCTTTTATGTTTAGTTACCTGAGATCCATGGGAGGAAGACGAGGTTCTTGAAGACGTCGATGCAATGGACCTGGTATCCGAAGAAAAGAGGGTACCGAGCTTCTGTCTTCCTCTTTTAGTCATCCCCATACAGGAGGAACACTCATATGGAGAATGGTCAGGGCCTAAACATTTTAGACACCAGTCATGGGTGTCGGTGACAGAGATGGTACCGCCACATTTAGTACATTTTTTAAAACCACTAGCTGGTTTTTCCATCTTTTGGGAAAAATGGGGCCCAATGCCTAAAATGGCGCCTAGCACCAAAAGAAAAAGTTTCTGAAGAGAAACAGTTCAAAAAAATATATATATATACTTTTTTTTTATTTAAAAAAAAGAAAGAAAGAACCGGCGGTACCGGTAGGTGTTGTGTGGAGACAGGCGCAACCACAAGAAAACAAGTTTAAAGAAGAAATTTTCTGTGGTGACAGGATATGTGTCCTGTCGGCTCCGCGGAAAATGAAGAACTGAAGAGGGACATTTGGAAAGGCGGGAAGGCAGCGCGCATGTACTGAGGGATGCTCCCAAAAGCATTCCTATTGGATGCTGGGGAGCGTTCCTGCGCAGGCTCCGTCGGTGCCGACGATGCCCATATGTGAAGACTACATTCCTGCTTGTCCCTGGAGATCCCTTCTTATCTCATGTTGCTTTCTGGTGCTGATTAGACTTTGGGCCCGATATTCAAATGCATTTACATGGCTTACAGACCTGTAAACCATGTAAATGCTGCTTAGAGGGACATTCAGTGATACTATCTTTACCTACAGGTTGCTAACCGGGCAGTGGTGCAATATCGCTGCTGCCCGGTTAGTCTCTGTGGCGTCTGGGCTGTGCGGCAACCCTGACTATTCAATGTCAGAGCCATATTTGACCCTGGCATTGAATATCCATGTTTAATGTTCAGTGCTGGCGGCTAGACACTGTAATTGCACTAGCAACTGGTGCTGAATATCAGGCCCTTTATCTGTATGTATGCATCTGGTTGCAATTGTAGCTTATCACAATAGGATTGGTAAATCTCTTTTTCAACACCCCTATCTAACCTAAAGCTGTCAAATTGAAACACTGGCTTTGGACATCAATATGGTCCTCTCAGCACTTGTCAAGCTACCTTATCAATCCTTAGCCCAAGCATCCTTCAAGGATCTTTCCTGAAAAACTAATTTTTCTTGTCAGCACTTTGCATTGGCAAACTTAAAGAACCAGTGTATTACCCACCATATATGCAGTTTTTGTCCACCAAAGTCCTTTTTCGTACTTATCCTATATTTCTGCCCAAGGTTGTTTCTGCTCTTCATTTGTACTAGTCAGTTATTTGAGATACATGGAAGGACGGACAAACGAACCTCCACAGAAAACAAGGAGTCCACAAATAGTGAAGGATAGACATGGCCACACCAGTAAAGCAGTAAAAACCTTTTATTTCAAAAACTTTCAAGGTTTGAGTCCTTTAATGTATGTCCATATTGTGTTCAATGGTCAATAAGAGGAGCTTTGACGACCTTATGTCTCAAGCAGCTCAAATATTCTTGTATATGAATTTTGACTGCTTGTTTGGTTTTCCCAACATACATCTTCCTGCAAGGACATAAATATGACATAGATGACAAATTGGGAGTTACAATCAGAAGTATGGCATAGCCTATAATGCTTGCCTGCTTTGGGATGTTGAAAGACATCATGAATGATCGCATTTGGACAAACCAAACATTTGCCACATCTTTTATGCCCATGTTTGGACTGGGATTGTATACTCAAAGATCTGGGAGAAAAGAAGATACCAAATGATCCCTAAGGTTCCTTCCTCTACTTTAGGCAATAGTTAGTCTCAGTTCTGAAAACACGGTAATGTCTGAAGTATATGCCTATGTCGCCACATAATCTTTGCTATGTGTGCAGACATTCGAAAAGCACAAAGTGCATGGACCTTTTTACCTTTTACCTCCAATAGCTCTTGTCTGTCCTAAGCTCAGACCCTATGGTAGCCCTTCTTAATACAATCTGCTTGATATCCATGTTCCGGGATTGCAAATCAAATTTGTCTATCTGTACAGAGCCTACGAAAGTGAAGGTAATGTGAAACTGGTAGGTTTTTCTTAAGACTAATGTTATGAAAGATATCATACTGAAGCAACTTGTTCCTATCTGTTGGTTTTCTGTAGATAGTGGTAAAGGTATCCCAAGTAAAGTCAAAGTGCATCTGAAACTTAAGATTGCAATCACAAGTATTTAGCCACTCTATGAATTGAAGGAGCTTAGGCACATCTCCTCTCCACAGAACAAAAATGCCATCTATATAACATTTCCATGTCACAACATTGTCTGAAAAGGAGAAAATAGTAAGACAGAGAGCCTCAAACTCAGCTCCATATAAATTAGCTACATCAGGGGCCATAGCCACCCCCATAGCTGTGCCTTTAATCTGGTGGTAAAAAATCTTTCAAAAACAAGAGTTACATGTGAAAGCTATTCTTGCCATCTCAATGAGAAACTCTGTGGGCACTTTAATGGGACCTGTACGTTGATCAAGATACTTTCGTACAACTACTATTTCTGCATCCTGAGGAATATTCGTATATAGCGACTCTGTCTAAGGTAACAAGAAACAGATACACTGTATCTCCATCAAACGTATCCAAAAAATTAACAATATCTGCTGAATCTCGCACATAGAATGGGATCAGTGGGACAAAAGGGCAGAGGAACATGTCAATGAATTTAGGCAAGGGTTCCAATATGGAACATATCCCTGATATGATTGGCCTACCTGGAGGTGCTGTCATCGATTTATGCACTTTAGACAAGATGTAAACTTGTGGGTGTTACAGGATGGGCAACTTGCAAAAACGACAGTTCGCATGAAGTGATATAGCCTGCATTAGATACTATAGACAGTAGGTTAGCAATTTCAGCTTGTATAGTAGCTGTAGGATTGGACACAAGCACCCGATAAAAATGAGCATCCTGTAGTTTAGTAACTTCTCCCACATAAAACTCATAACAATACTGCCACCTTTATCAGCTGGTTTAATAATCATGTCCATGCGGTTAGAAAGAGATCGAATAGTCTGCCTTTCATCGCGTCAGATTATCAAAATGCAGGGCGTGATTTGTCTCTAATGTTTTGACATCCCATAAGACACATTTCAGAAAAGCCTGTATAACAGGATCAATGATCTCCCGGATCCTTTGAGTAAACAATTCCAGTCCATACATGGGCATAAAATATGTGGCAAATGTTCGGTTTGTCCAAATGCGGTCATTCTTGATGTCTTTCAACATCCAAAAACAGGCAAGCATTATAGGCTACACCATACTTCTGATTGTAACTCCCAATTTGTCATATTATGTCCCTGCAGGAAGATGTATGTCGAGAAAACCAGACGAGTAGTCAAAATTTGTATACAAGAATATTTGGGCTGCTTGAGCTGTAAGGTCATCAAAGCTCTTCTTGTTGATCATTGGACACAATATGGACATATATTAAAGGACCTATCTTCTTTGATTCTCGAACCTTGAAGGTTTTTGAAATGAAAGGTTTTTACTGCTTTATTGTTGTGGTTGTATCTCTCCTTCGTTATTTGTGGACTTCTAGTCAGCTATTTGCCCATTTTTATTCCAAAACCTTATGCTTCAGAAGCAGAAATGCCCCTGCATTCTCTGGACTGTCAGCGCTCTTTTATACTACCTTCATGCTACACAGGATTGTTGAAATCCTACCAGCTTTTAATGACCTTTAATTCAAATAATCCAGGTCTTCCAGCATCTAAATGAACTAACTCCTCCTGTATTCAGTTTGTCTATCAAGATGAAGGTAACATTAACTTTGAAAGAGTCACTACTCTTCATCTCAGAGTGAAAGCTTCCACCACAGTGAGCCCCCACTCCGTCTCATTGCAATACATCTGCAATGCTGCTACATGATCAACATTTTACACTTTCACTAAGCAGAAATGACTGGACTGTTCTTCTTCTGATACTGTCTCTGGACAGTTCATCTTCCATAACCTCTTTGCACTGTAGTCATCCTTCTACCTCCCAAAATTTCTGTCATGTTGCCTGTCTGACAGTGATATATCCCTTGGCAACCCTTGGCTCTGGATTCACCATCAAGTATGCCTCTATCTCCCCTGCTTGTCTACGGAGAAAGCATAGTTGCTTACCTGCAACAGGTGTTCTCTGTAGACAGGATGCAGCCACACTTTTCCTGCCCTCATTTCCCCTATTTTTATTTTCTTTTTCTCATTACACTTTCTTGAGGCTTTGAAATGACTGTTTCACTGCCAGAGTATCAGGAGATGTGAAGGATCCCCCGTATACTTTTTTCTTTTTTTGCACATAAGCATCATGAACAAAGCTAGGAGAGAGTGTTGCTGACTCAGCCCAGAGGACTTCAGGACTTCACCAGCAAGTATGGCTGTATTCCCCTGCTGTCTAAAGACAACCACTGCTATAGGTAAGCAACTACACTTTTTATGCATGTAAGTCAAGATTTTTAATGTGGTGATTCAGTGGGCAGGCAGGAAACTTTCTCACAATCTAAGTTAGCATCCCATATACAGTATACTATGATTTGGGTAACAAACTCACCGCAGTTAGATGTCAAGTGGATGTCCTGATCTGAAGAAACAAAACAAAAATATAAGAGCTAATTACAATTTGACATATATTTTGAAACATAACATTTATTGGAAAGCTTCAAAACTCAAATTTATGCAGAATTTGTTCTCTTAAAAGCCTCTATATAGGAAATGCCATTGGGACTAGAGATGACTCAGATCTATTTTTGTTGTTGTTTTGGATTAATGGAAACTACTAAAACAGGATAGTGAGGTTTCTGGAATCCAGTGAATTTCAGGATCCAAGGCAATATCGTTCTACTAGAGGCAGGTCTTGTTAGACAAATCTACTTAATTTCTTTAACTGGATGACGAGAGAGTTGGACTGAGGGAGAGCCCAAAATGTGGTGTACTTAGATTTCAGTAAAGCCTTTGACCCTATTCTGCACAGGTGATTCATAAATAAATTGGGATGGACCCTAAAATGACTGACTGGGTTAGAAATTGGATGTGGGGGATGCAAGAAAAGATATAGGTAAATAGAGTACACACTGAGGAGAAGGAAGTTACAACTGGGGTGCTACAGGGATTTGTCCTTCCAATGATTCTTTTAACATTTTTGTGATATTGCAGAAGGACTGTTGCCTCTTTGTGGATGATACCAAAATCTGTAATAGGATAGACACCCAGGAAAGTGTAGATAACAACATGAGGAGGGATCTGATGAAGCTTGAAGAATGCTCAAACATTTGGCAGCTGAGATTTGATATAAAAAAAAGGAAGGTTCAAGCATTTGGGCTGCAAATATCCAAGGGGGTGAAATGCAGTATTTTTGTCCATGAAAGAAGAGTGAGTTCTGGAGACCGTGCCTTTAAAAGGATATTAACAGGATGGAGTTGGTAAAGAGGGTGGCTACTAAAATGGCCAGTGGTCTTTTTCAAGAGGGACAGATTTAAAGATCTCGGTATGTATACTTTAGAAGAAAGGCAGGAGGGGGGGATATGATAAAGGTGTTTAAATAGCAGGAGGAGAGCCTCTTTCAGTTAAAGGAAAGGTCTGCAATGAGGGGGCATCAGCCGGAGATGAAAGGAGATAGACTCAGGAGTAATCTGAGAAAATATTTCTTTATGGAAAGAGTGGTAGATGTGTGGTATAGCCTGGTAGAGATGAGAATTGTATCTGAATTCAAGAAAACATAGGACAAACAGATCTCTAAGGGAAAAAAGGGACTAAAGCTCAGTAGTTGATAGGTTGGATCATTTTTATCTGATGTCATTTTTGTCCGTTTCCATAGTTCTATGTTGTAGCATCTATATGTGTTCTTATTAATGTGGACAGGCCATGTGCAAGTAAATGTGTTCTTTATTTTGCTTGCTAACTTGAATTAGATGGGTCAAGCCAATCCAATTCATTTATGAACTAGGGCAAATCAAGGTCAAAGGGGAACACAACACAAACTTCAGTAGGAAACTGGTGAACTGCTGTGTTTCTCTGAGGGGGAGAGAAGAAACGTTTCTCCCCAAGTCTTGCTGAGTACTTTCACGTGGTGACCCTGTTGTATAAAGTCTATCCAAATCTCTGCAAAGCAACACTACCATAAAAGAATAGTAGGAAGGAAAAAGGATACACACTGGCCACATGTTGCCCAGAATAAAGAGGTTCCCAGTCGTAGCTCATGCGCTAAAGTTAATGATAGTAGTAGTGAGAGTGAAAAACCTCCTGGAGAAGATAACATCCCTGATACAGCCGTAAGCCATGGTGAACTCAATCATGGAGTTAAACCACAGAAACAATGAAAAGGGTAAGAGGACTAAAAACTGTTAGCCGGACCAGGGGCGGCTCTATAATGAGGCGAAGTAAGGCGGCTGCCTCAGGCGGCAAAGTCTTGAGGGCGGCAAAAAATAGAGAACCGCGGCTGTGCTGTGATTGCAGTTTTAAACAAAAACAAAACTGGTGCGGAGCCTTCCCGCATCTGTGAAAGAACCCGTGCAGCTTTGTCCCGCCCCCAAAAGAAGATACATGTAATTTTCTTTGGGGACAGGACAAAGCTGCACAGGGTCCTTCACGGAGGCGAGAAGGCTCCGCACTGGTTTCGTTTCTATTTAAGACTGCAGTCACAGCACAGCCACGGTTCTCTACAAGGCAGGGAGCCGTGGCTGCCTGGAAAAGGAGGGTGAGTTTGCCGCTGCCAGCCATCAAAAAAAAAAAAAAAAGACCTGAGGAGAGGAGCCACTGCCGCTGCAGCAGCAGCAGGAAGTGCCCCGCGGCTGCCCCGGCAGAGCCCTCCTGTCTCCCTCAGCGCGGCTTTACAGAGCCATGAAGGGAGATTGGAAACTCTCCCTTCATGGCTCTGTAAGCTGCGCTGAGGGAGACAGGAGGGCTCTGCCAGGGCGGCCCTGGGGAACTTCCTGCTGCCGCCGCAGCAGCAGCTTCAACAGCCGGGTTCTTTTTTTTTTATTTCCGGGGGGGGGGGGGGGGGGTTAGGACTTGTAATGGGCTGATGGGGGGGGGGGTTAGGATTGGTAATGGGCTATGGGGGGTTCTAGGACTGGAAATGGGCTAATGGGGGCGTTAGGACTGGAGGTGGGCTGATGGGAGGTGTTTAGGACTGGTAATGGGCTATGGGGGGCTAGGACTGGAAATTGGCTTATGGGGGGCTAGGACTGGAAATGGGCTGATGGGGGGGTTTCAACAACGTGGGCTGAGGGGGGTGTTTAGAACTGGTAAGGGGCTATGGGGGCTAGGACTGGAAATGGGCTGATGGGGAGATTTAGGACTGGTAATGGGCTATGGGGCGGGGCTAGGATTGGAAATGGGCTGATGGGGGGTGGAGGACTGGTAATGGGCTGATGGGGGGGTTTAGGACTGGAAATGGGCTGCTGGGGGTTTAGGACTTGTAATGGGCTATGGAGGGGCTAGTACTGGATGTGGGCTGATGGAGGGTAGGACTGGAGGTGGGCTGATGGGGGTATTTAGGACTGGTAATGGGCTACGGGGGGCTAGGACTGGAAGTGGGCTGAAGGGGGGCATAGGACTGGAAATGGACTGGGACTGGAAATGGGCTAATGGGGGAGGGGAGGGGAGGAGAGTTCTGCTGGCCCTGGAAGAAAACTAGGGGCTAGGGCTACAAATGAGCTGATGCAGGAGGATGGTAGAATGGGACTGGAAGGGAACAGATAATGGGAGGGTCTGCCAGGGGAAGGAGGGGGCATGAAGGGAGCTGATGCGGGGGAAGGAGGGGGCTGTAAAGGAGCTGACACCTGGGATATACTGAAGGGGGACTGGAAGGGAGCTGACACTTGGGGATGGGAGTGGTAGGTGGTTGGGTAATGGGAGAAGGCTGGAAGGGAGCTGACAAGCAAATGGCACTGGAAGGGGGATGGACAGAGGGTAGGGTGACTGGAAGGGAGCTGACCTGGAGGGTTGAACTGAAAGTGGATGTGAGCTAATATCTGGGATGGTATTTGGACGAGAAGGGGCTGAACAGTGGGGAGGGAGGGGGACTGGAAGGGAATGAACATCAGTTATAGTCGTGGGAAAGCAAGGTAGTTAACATTGGAAAGTACTGGGAGGGAAGGACTGGAAAGGGGGCTGATACTGGGGAGGCTTACTGGAACTGGAAATGGGCTGATGTAAGGAAGTGAAGAAAACAAAAGAAGAGATAAGAAATGGCAGATGGACCATAGACCACAGAAAGACAGCTAAGAGAAGACAGGAAAGCAGAAGCCTCAGATCAGGACCAGCATGATCAGAGAATAAAATGGTCAAACAACAAAGGTAGAAAAAACAATTTTATTTAATTTTAGTGATTGGACTTTGTGCTATTTTTATATTTTATACAGTATTGGGGAACTGCATCTCTTATTTATCTGATGTTGCACTGCATGTGCACTCTAGCTTGTTGGGGTTTCAATTTAAATTTAGTCTACATATTGTTATTTTTACTTTAGATTGTGGTTACTTATTCTGTACTTGATGAGGGTCGATGTTGCGAGTGTGTGACTGAGGTCAGGTGTTCTGTTAACATGGAGTTTGTATATAAAGATCTATACTGTACTGTAGTAATTTTGACTTGTTCAGCTTTTCAAGTAGGTGTATGGATGTTCCAGGGCCCACTGTAGTATTTACAGGGATGCTTTTTTTGGATGGGCTCCTTATGTGAGTTTTGGAAGTTTGTGCTGATATGGTATGGTATGGTAGGTTTGTTCTTTGTTGTATTAGTTCACAATATGCCTGGTACTGGAGAATAGTGGCTGTTGTTGTTAGTGAGATGGTCAGGATCAGATTATTTTTTTAAATATTGAGTTCTGTGGGTGAATGTCCTGGTTCTGCTCTGCACTTACTGTGGATGCAAAATATATGTTGAAAAAGAAAAGGCAAGAACCATAACACAGTTTATAACAACAAAATAAAAATGAGTTATAACTTAGTTTTATAATCTGTGCTGTTAGTTCTTGCTGTCTTTTAGTTCCTTGGTGTGCAAATGGGACTGTACCTAGCCCTGTGCAAGCAGTGCAGCCGCACAGGGCGGAAAGGCTTGGGGGCGTATTTCGGCTGTCTGCTGTTGCCCTGCCGCCACTGGCAGGACAATAGCAGGCAGTCGAAATGCGCTCCCCAAGCCTTTTCGCAGCACTTTAAGCAGGTCTGGTCCCTCCCTCCTCCGACTCGATGTCAAGGAGGGACAGATCTGCTTAAAGTGCCGGTGCCTTTTAGATTGGGCACATGCCCCCCTTCTCCTCCCCATACCTCCATCCAGCGCTGCACGGAGGTATGGGGGGAGAGGGGGGCATGCAGCCGAGCTGCAAGTCTCAAAGGGTGTGATTGCAGCTCGATATGGCCCTGTGTGCAAACATCTTGCATTTCTTCCATATAATTTAATCGGCTTTTTGGTTTGGTTCATTCTCTGATTGGATTTCTGAAACAGACCCACCCCCTCTAAGGTGGGAGGGGCACCTTTTCATACTTTGCCTCAGGCAGCAGATTGCCTTGAGCCGCCCCTGAGCCAGACTCCTGAATTTAAAAATGAGATAATATACTGCTACTATTGTGCTATAAGCCCTGCATTTGATCACAGAGGATACCAAAATGATCTTGTCAAAAAATGAAAGAGGAAAAATCCCAAAAGAGAAACTGGAAAAGATAACTGATGCAAATATAAGATCTCTGATTGGCTGAATTAAAGAAAAGTAGCCGAGTCAGGATGTGTTAAGACACCTGAGCAATGCCACAGAAAGAGAAATAGAGGGGGGAAATGAATTCAGAAAGGGGAGTGCCGAAAGAGGTGTCACAACAAGCAGATAGGGTAACCAAGGAGGTATAAGAGTATCAAATAAAAGAGAGACAGAAGTGTGAGCTAGAAATGAGGAGGAAATGTGGGATAATCCAATGAGTAGAGGAGGAGTGGAGAAGACTCAAAAAATGTGGAACAGGCCTGGAGGCAAATAGAAGAGGAACCTGTTCCCTTTAGTCTCCTGTTCATCTCTTATGTGTGTCCTTACCTTTCCCCTTGATATATCCTAATCTTCAGTTGTTGTGTTCTCTGTCTTGACTGGATCGTAAGCTCTGATCAGGGCCGGTGCTACCATTAGCTGAACTAGGTAGTCACCTAGAGCGCTGGCCCTCCAGAGATGCTCATTTCTCCTGTTGTTGCCCCTCTCAGGAGCTGACAGTGGTGACAATAGTCACAAAAACCCCACAGAGCTTACTTTCATGTTTGCTTCCACCCCGCTCTGACTCTCTATGCTGACTTCCTATTTTGCACGGGAAGTTGGCATCAGGCATCGTAGAGCGGTGGAAGCAAACAGCCCTGTGGTGCCGAAACTTGAAGGTAAGCTCTGTGAGGCTGTTTGTGGCTATTGCCATTACTGTTGATCCCGGAGAGGGGTGGCAGCAGTAACAATGGGCATTGGGGGGGGGGGGGGATGCAAGGGACAAGGTTTGCCTAGGGAATCTCATCTCCTTCACCAGTCCTGGCTCTGATGAGCAGGGAATTGTCTCTTACATGTCGCTGTACAGCGCTATGTATGCCTTGTAGTGCTTCACAAAAAAGTATTAATAATAGTAGTAGTAAGCAGGTACTGCACATAACACCAGTTGTTTATGTTGCGTGGAACCGATCAGAATCAGTACCAGTATGATTGGGTGTAAGAGCCAGTGCACGCCTTGCTGAGGCTATGTGTGCTGCCCGTTCAAGGAACCCCTCTCCTCCTGCTACAGCCAGAGCAATTGGGCAGACACTCATTTCGTATTAGTGCAGCCAGTTTCACTGTCAATCAAGGAGGCTTGTCTGCATCTAGTCAGAGAGCAGGGCTCTGACGTTTCAACAAGTACTTGGTTTATGTGCATTAAAGACGGAAGTTCCTCACATGTGTCTGTGCCAGTTTCTTTACCAGAGTCACTGCCTCCAGAGGTCTGTGTGTGGATGTGTTGACATCCTCTCATCAGCTCAGAATTATTCCACTCAGTCTGCCAAGCTTTGGTCACACCAATTTTTGATTATGCCAACATTATATACCATGGCCTCCCCAAGCAATCTCTTCATCCACTCCAGATGGCTCAAAACACAGTGGCAAGATTAATTACTTCCACCCCACGACAAGCACATATCAGCCCCATATTATCTCAGCTTCACTGGCTCGCAATCATAGCCAGAATAAGATATAAAGTTCTTGTCACTATCTTCAGGATTATTCACAGCTGCTCAGCCAACTGCCTCCAAGCCTGCATTTCCATGCAGAAATGTGACAGACCTCGCAAACAGAGATCTCTGCACCTCCTCCCAGTCCCTATACAAAAGAACAAGTCTAAACAATCCACTAGCAACCGAGCTCTTTCCCTCTTTGCCCCCTCGCTATGGAACACTCTCCCACCAGCACTAAGAGGATCCCAAGACATCGCAGACTTCCAGAAAAAATGTAAAACGTACCTTTTCCAGGATTACTTTCAAACCAACCTAAACCCATATACAGGGTGGCACAAAAAAAGTGAGAACATCTCGTAGCATATGTTATTTAAAAATTCAAAAAGACAGATGTAAACAATTGACAAATTTAAAAAAAAAGATGGCGACCGGAAATTGTCGAAAAAAAGACGTTATATAGCTAAAAAAGATAAATAAGTAAACTATTTAAGCTTTTAATTTATGAGATGTTCTCACTTTTTTGGGCCACCCTGTACATAAGATGACACTCAAACAACACCTATGGGCATCCAGCTCAATCATATGTTCACCCCACCACTTTCCACATGTAAACACACCTCCATTGTAAATAGTTATTGTGCCAAACCCCCAATATAAATAGTTATTATGTTTAAAGTATAACTGTTCCTACTTTACAACTGTTTTGCAAATTATTTAGTTTTGTTCTATGTAAATAAGACACAATGTGCTCTGTACATTCTGTTTCAATGTAAACCTCTTTGTTTTATAGAAAAGTGGTATAAAATTTTAAATAAAATAAAATTGTCTGGGCACAGAAACAGACTGCAGAGTCATGACTGAGAGTGCATCTGGGACTAGCAGCAAGGGCTGTCCAAATATGATGGCTGTGAATTTGGGGCCTGTGGTTTTTTTTTATTTTATTTTATTGTTCCAGTGCTTTTATACTGCAAATCCTATATGATCCCCACAGTTTACAAAATAACATAAGACAAATGCAGTGTTTGCTGTTGAGTCAATGCTGACTCCTGACAACTCAGCATCCCCTGGGTTTTCTTGGCAAGGAGGTAGATTGCCAGCTCTTTCTTCCAAGGAAATGGAGGGTAAAGTGACTTGCCCAAGGCCACAAGGAGTACCAGTGGGAATCAAACCCTGGTCTTGAGAACATATGATATGCCATACTGGATCAGAACAAGGATCCACCAAGACCAGTATCCTTTTTCCAACAGCGGCCAATCCAGGTCACAAGTACCTGCCAGCTTCTCAAAACGGTACACAGATTCCATGCTACTTATCCCAGGGGTAAGGAGTGGATTTTACTGATCCTCTTTAATAATGGTTTACGGACTTTTGCTCCAGGAACTTGTCAAAATCTCTTTTAAACCCAGCTACATAACAGCTTTTCCTACATCCTCCGGCAACAAATTCCAGATTTTGATTATGTGTTGAGAGAAAAAATAATTTCTCTGATTAGTCTTAAATGTGCTACATTGCAACTTCATTGCATGTCCCCTATATTTCTACTTTTTGAAGAAGTAAATAATCTATCTATGTTTGCCCGTTCCACGCCATTCATTATTTTATAGACCTCTATCATATCTCCCTTCAGCAGTCTTTTTTCCTGTTTGAAGATCTCTAACCTTTTAAGCCTTTCCTTGTAGGGGTATCCTTCCAACTCCTTTGTGATTTTGGTTACTATTCTTTGTATCTCTCCTAATTCTGCTATATTCTTTTTAAGATATGGCAACCAGATTTGCACATGATATTTGAGGTGCGGTTGCACCATGGAGTGATACAAGGCACTAATTTTCATCCCGCCAGTACCAGGGGAGCCAAGCTGTCAAATGGACCCCTTGATTTGTGTTGGCAATTTAATAGGGAAGTGTGTGCCTTTCAAGACTGTCAGTTCAAGCACCTTTGTTCAGTCTGCTCCAGATATCATCCAACTAGCAAGTGGAGTGGAGGAGTGGCCTAGTGGTTGGGGCAAGGTACTGCAGGCCAGAAGGTCAGGGGTTCAAATCCCACTAGAGAACAGCAACCTTGGGCCAGAAGGACTGGGGTTTCTAGTCCCACAGGTGCTCCTTGTGGTCTTGGGCAAGCCACTTAACCCTCCATAGCCCATGTTCCCTGTAAAAATAGTTATCTCCAAGTTATAATGTCCTGTTCAATGTAAACCACACTGATGCAGAATAGCACAGTATATAAGAGAATGTAAATAAATAAATAAGTGTCTGAAGAGAACAGTAAGTATCAGGAATAACAAGCAATAGCTTTTTCAGTAAGGCAGAGATCCTGGTGTGCTTGAGTGCTAATGGACCTTGAGTTTGTTAGATTTTGTGATTCCATATGTAGGGTCTTTTGAGGGATTTCGGGGTAGTCAGTCTGATGTAGCCTTGTGCCCTGAGCAGATTGTTTGTGATACGTTAGCAGTTGAGTTAGACTTGGGCAGGATGGTGTGCCCATTTAGCTCTCTACTTTTCCCTGACATGATTGTGTCTCCTCTGGTAGTTATTTCTATGAAGGAGCCTGGTAAGTTCAGGATCATTCGTAATGTGTCTTATCTAGAGGGCAAGTCGACTAATGATTTTGTTCCACAGGAGTTCTGTTCAAAGTGATTTTTATTTCAACAGATGCATGCCTATGGGTTGTTCGATTGCTTCTGCCTGCTTTGAGCTTTTTGAACTTTTTTTGCATTGGTTGAAGGTGCAGATGAGTGGTGTGGACAACGTTGTCCATTACTTGGATGATTATTTGTTTGTAGGACTTGTCGAATCCTAAATGTGTTTACATTTGCTTAGTACCTTCTTGAAAGGGGCTGAGCATTTTGGGATCCCTGTGGCTGCAGAAACTGGTGTTTTTACGCTTTGAGTTGGATTCAGTGGAAATGGTCTCTCTTTTGCTTCAAGATAAGCTCGAAAGGGTTGTGGACTGTGGTTGTGGAGGTGTTTGGGGCTCAGAAGGTGATCCTGAAACAAATACATTCACTGTTTGACTCATTAAATTTTGTTTGTAAAGTCGTTTCGATGAGCAGAGTATTTTTCAGATAGTTGCGTAGATCCATTGTTGGAATGTGCCAACATCATATTCATATTACACAACGTATAAGAGGGAATTTGAGGGTGCAGTGCACTTTCCTGGATTCCTTCAACAGTTTTGGCATGCACCAGCAGCAACAAATGCAAATTTAGAGTTGTTCTCCAATGCTGTTGGTGGTCAAGGTTTTGGCCATTACTTTCAGAGTTCTTGGGATACATATGCTTAGCCTCAAGATTGGATTCAGGTTGGGATGGCCAGGAATATTTCCTTTTTGGAGTTCTTTCCATTTTTAATAACATTGCATATTTGGGGAGAGAGGTTGTGGGATAAGAGGATTGTTTTTTAGTGTGACAACGTAGTAGTGGCTTATGATGTTAATAAGCATTCAGTGAGGTGTGAGGCAGTAGTTGATTCGCTGCATATTTTTGTATCAAGATGTTTGCAACTGAATGTCTCTGTTCGGGCACATCATGCTCCTGGCATGCACACTGTTTTGGCTGATGCCTTATCTCATTTCGATTGGTCCTTGTTTCAGAAATTGACACCTCAAGTGGACTGGTACAGAGCAGAGATTCCAGAACTCCTTGAAATGTGGAGCCTTTTACGGTCTTCACTAGCACCTTCTACGTGGATGGCATATTTGAGAGAATGTAGGAAAATGTTATCCTTTTTTATATCTGAAGGATTGGGACTTGATATTTGATTACATTATGGTTATGAAGAGGATGGGTTTTACTTGAACTGTATTTTTATAACATATTGTGGGGGGGGTTCTTTATTTTGAGGGTGCATGGATTTGGGTGCCTGATTTTGTTGTTTTCTGACCTGCGGGTTTCTTGGTTGGGCGTGAAGTGAATCATGTGCGCTGGATTCCCTTTGCCTATCACACATGAATTGTTGTTGAGCTCATGGGGGGTGTTGGAGAGGATTTGTTCCTCCAGCTATAAGGTTGCTTTATTTCATGTGGCTTTTTTGGTGTGCTCTGGGTGAGTGAATTTGTTCCTGGATCAACTTGGAGGGCAGGGAGAGGTGGTTTGTCATTGGAACATATGCATGTGTGGACAGAATATAGGCCTGAGAGTTATCTATTTATTTAAAAAATTACGCACACACCTATCTAAAATTCTAGGCGAGCCACAAAGATACATTCATAATATAACAAAACACAACTACAACATTATATACATGCATAAATTAAGGCAACCATAACATCAATAAAATGTCTGCTGAAAATAAAAAGCTTTTAACTGCTTTCGAAAGTCAACAGTATTCACCATTGATTGTAATGACACTTATAATTTATTCCATTCATTTGAGCCTGCAATAGAGAATAGCCTGTTTGTATATTCACTCAGGTGTACTTGATGAACAGTTGGGATGTCAAGCAGCTGCCTGCCCAATAACCTCAAAGACATATAGACCTATATATCCGTATTATGGTGCTAAAGTAAATAGGCGCCATCCCACTCAACGCTTTATGTACTAAGGTCCACATCTTAAACTTTATCCTCCAGGCTACTGGAAGTCAGTGCACAGAGCATTAAGCAGGAGTAATATGTTCTGTGCAAGAAATACCTAATAACAAACAGGCAGCAGAGTTTTAAACTCTTTGAAGTGCTTGAATGACCCTATCCGGAAGGTCCAAATACAATGAGTTACAATAATTGATCTTTGATTGTTCACTCTTCAAAGACTGATCAGCAGGGTGTGGGTGCAATTTTGTTGTTGAGAACTGTTCCTGAGTTGGTTACTTGCCCAGGGGTGAATGTGAGAGAATGTTTCTGTGTTTGTCCAGGGCAGGGAGTAGTTTTTAGCGTACGAGAGAGGTTTTCGGTGGTGTTGCACAGGGTTTTGAGCAGTTTGGGTATGGATGCTTCTTGTTATGGAACCTTGTTATGTTGATGGCCAGGACAGTGATTACTAGTTGTCATTCATCAGCTAGAGCAATAGAAATCTGACATGTATCATTACTACATTGCTCAGTAGGTCAGAAAGTGTGTGTGATGGGTGTTTAGTGTTTTTTGTTTTCTAGGGCATTTCCAGAAAGGTGCATGTGCCTGGATTGTGGTTCATTCATTTGTATTTTAGGTGCATAGGTATGCACGGAAACATCCGTACAGGCAGCATCTGGGGCTTCTCAGTTGAGGAATAGCTGTTCATTGGTTTGGGTGGTGTGGAATGCTTTTGGAGAAGAGTCTTCCAGTGTTGTATGGGTGCTTTCTGTCATATGCAAAGCCTATGGTGATTATCGTTCATCTGGGTAGCAATGATCTGGTTGAGTGGAGTTGTCACCAGATGATTAAGGTGGTGCATAAGGACTTAGCAAGATTATGGACATGGCTTCCTGATTTGGTGATCTGCAGTCTAATGTAATTGCAAGGCCTTCCTTAAAAGATTACAAGTTATGGTGATGTTGTAGAGCACAAATGAACAAACAGATTAGTACCTTGGTTTGATAAATGGGTGAGCAGCACATTCGTTGTGTATGGTCCTGGGAGGAGTGTGCAGGGTTTCTCAAGTGTGCAATTATCTAATGTTGGACAGGACTTGCTTAATAATTCTTTTCAGGAGGCCTTGGAAGACATTTTGACTGAAGGTACCAGGCTTCAGTCAGATCATGGTGGTCACAGTGTAAGGGGATACTGTCTGTTTATTATGGGTCCAGTGTTACAAACAGGCTGTCAGTTCAGAAGATGGCTTGTTGGGAGTGGGGGGGGGGGGGGTTGGTGGAGGTGATAGGGTATTATCACCCAGAGACTCAGACTTCTTGTTGGGTAGAAGCAGAGGTTGAGTGCATAGCTTAGTTGGGTGCATGCCTACAGACTGGAGGGTGGTGGGTGTCTACTGCGGCTGAATTGTTTTATGACAGAGTTATATGATGCAGGTTTAAAATAAAGCTGTAGCCTTGTACTTTCAATTACATATGTTCTTGTATTTTTCTTTGTAAATGAGTGTAGAGTGTGAACGACAAAGCTTCTGGATACCCCAGTTAATGGGAGAGCTGTGCAGCAAGGTTTAGGCTGCCTGACATAAGCTGAGTCTGGTGCGCTGGTGCAGTGAGGCAGAGGGAGGCAGGTTTAGGTGGGAGCCGAGCTAGGATGTTGGTGGGCTTGTGAGATCAGGGATTGGCTCTGTATTTGCATACCTATGAAGCCATTGGATGAGGAGACAAGCACAGAGATGGAGAGTGCACATGCAGCTCAAACACTGCTCTTTCTCACTTGCTGGATTGGTGGCAAAGAACTGGCTGAGGCGGTGAGGAGAGCAGCATTGTGTGACTATTGTTTTTGCCTGCTCACCCTCCCTTTTTGGTTAAGTAATTTTGGATCTTGACTAAGTTGTCACAGTGGGTAGAAGAGGATAGTGTTTATTTATTATGGATGTTTGGATGAGTGCATACCTGCAGACTTGGTGGTCTGGGGGTCGGACATCTTTCTGGAGGGTGGTGGGTGACTGTCAGGACTGAGTATGAAGTTGCTATTATTGTGCGAGAGTTACAAGATATAGGTTTAAAATAAAGCTTTGGCCTTGTACTTTCAATTTCATGCGTTTGGTATTTTGTTTGTATATGAGTCTAGAAGAGTATGAATGACAAAGCTATGGGATACCCCAGTTAATTTCAGCATCAGATTTCAAAACCAGTTTTCAGAAACTTTCAAACTTTTACACAATAAATTAGAAAACTTTTCCTGACTGAAGCAAAACTTTAAAGGTTCTGCCACTAGAAATCCTCCCCCCCCCCCCCCCCCCCCCCCCCGCCCAAAAAAAAAAATATATCCCCTTCATTCTTCCAGGAAGTTTTCTTCCACTTTTAAATAAGTAAAATTCTAAAAAAAAAAAAAAATACATTTATGTTCAAATCTTTTTAAGGCAAACCACAGCATTCATAGCACGTGTGTACACATATACTCCTCCAAGAACAAGCCAATAAAACAGGAACCATCTTATACACTTTTACATTTCCCAACCTCTCTCCCCAGCTCGTCTCCCTCCCTTATATCAATTGACACTAGATCCACATCAGTTCTTAGACCAAAAAGACAAACAAAATTCTTCACACACTAACCTCTTGCGCATATCTTATCACCTCACAAACCTTTCCTCCAAGTGCCAACATCTCACAGTGCCGAGATTCTCAGTTTCTCAGAAAAGTGTTCCTCCACCAGAGCCCTGAGACAAATAGTCCCAGTCAGCAGTACAGCAGGGATCAATAGCTTAGAATAATTGATTTTAATCCCTCTTCAAACCTACTCAGAACCTAATTAACTTTTACATTAGGACAGAACAGAGATTCTTTTTCCCATTATTTTATATTGTAACTGCATCATAAATTTACCCCTTTTTCTATGTCTCCTGCTTTTGTGGAGTCTCTTAACACTGTCTCTACAATAATATAATGCTTCCCCTTGTGCCTGCTTTCTCTCTCTCTCCACATTTCAGTTACCACGCATGTGCAAACTCAGCCCAATGCTTACGGGTTCAGGATCATCCAAAAAACCCCTATTTTATATTTAAATTTGGCTCCTAACACTCACACCACCGACCTCAATGCAGAGGGCTCCAGAGCCCACCTGGAGCCGTAGACATTCACTGGCCCCTTCTGGCTTCACTGGCGAGTTGCAACCATTTTTTATTTAATTTAATATTTTCCCCACGTGGCCTTTAAAACGTTTTTTTGTTTGTTCCGGTGTCCCCAAACTCGATTCCCACCGCCTCCACCATCTGCCAAAGCTGTCAGCTGGTACCAGTGATCCAGGCCTACGGTCGACATAGGAGATGACTTACCTACTACGGTCCCACCTCCTTAAAGTACCTGCAGCCTCTAGGCCAACCTCACATCCCAGGCTCTGCTCCCAACAAGGCCCCAACCCCTGAAACCAAACCTCAGCCACCCCAAAGCTACAGCTGTGACCCTCGCAGCTCAACGTCACGCAGCCCATGCTCACCCAGCCATGATCAGGAGCAGAAGTGGCTCAGTCTGAGTCAGCAATTGATTGTGCTCCACCCCCCTCCACTGGAGCCAGCAAAGCAGAGCCTGGTGATTGACACTAACAGCAACTCATGACTCCTTATTTAAAAAATAAAAAGTTGCTTCAGAGTCCTGTCTTGACTGCTTTTGCAGCCTAAAACACTGCTGTCCTGAACCTCTACTAAAAAAGACCAACAGGTCAGCTCAGCCGCATTCAACAGCTCTCCAGCCCCGGTGAAGCCACAAAATTACCTCCTTTGTTATTTTTAATTATAAACAAAATTTACTTTTTCTTTCTTTCTTCTACTGGGCTACAATATGCAACTTTATAACTTTATATTAATTTAAAACATTTTATCACATTTGGATCCTATATTCTCCATCCTGACACTCATTTACTCACCATAAGACCTGGTATCTTAGACTCTTAGGTTTTTTTTCTTATCATTTTTTTTCTTAAACATGGTAAGGGCTTTAAAAAAAAGTCACTGTCTATGATGGGCCAATCAAATTTCAGAATGAAAAGTGCTTAATCCGTCAATAAGACTCTTATTTTCATTTCAGTGACATATAGAGTGGCAACACCTTTATCCTATCCTGTCCATTGATATTCTCTTCATTAATATTTAGAATGATGACCCTGTGAACCAATCACAAGAGATTTTTCACTCCACTTTAGCATTCCCTTGGTTGACATTCAGAGTGACAGTCCTCTCAGTCAATCAAAGAAATGCTTTCCATTCCACACTGATATTCAAACTCATGGGTTCTACAGTCTACAAGGTAAATATCCATTTTTTTTCTTGTAGCAGGACGACTTGGACTCAATCACCTCTTCTCCTTGACCTTACAATTCAATCTAACCAAAAAAACTTCAATGATTCCAAAGAATGACTCTCTTCCATACAATGTGCGAGGACCTCACTAAGAAACGGAGGCTGCAGCCTTTTGTGTATTTAAATTTGACTGGCACAGACGCCCTTTTTTCTGAGGTTCCTGCTTAAAGGGCACATATCCCGGCATGGATGCCTGTTGCCAGTTTTTAATTATAAACTGAGCATACAGACTGCTAACAGCAAACCTCAAGGTGGATTTATAATTAATAAACTTTTTAAAGCTGCCAAGGAAGTCTGGACTGACTCTTTTTGTCAGTAGCCAAGGGATTGGCTCTTGCATCAGACTCTGTGATTCGTTGAAACATGCCGTCCTTTTTTTGAATGAGAGCAGTTGCTGATTCCTGGCCTGTGAAGAGAGGAATCATCCTGGCCTGGTGGAGAAGGAAAGGCCTGAGGACTGGAATTCAGCTCTCAATTCAGAGTTCCAAGGATTAGAATCAGACAAAAACATATTCAAACAAGGAGTTAATCTGCTCCAGCTCTGGTTCAGAAGACAAAGGATTCGGAATCTGCTGCCAGCCCTTCCATTTCAAGGTTCCCTGGGAAAGTGGACCTTGTAACTGCCTTCAAGGCAAGTGAGCTGCAAATGAACTGCCTGCAAGCTATGAGACCCTTTCATAACTTATTTGAAGAAAGCAGAATATTCTTCCTAGCAAAGGAACACCAACAACTTTAACTAGGACTTGGCCTGGAATCTAATCCAGCCAGAGCTGAAAGCACTAGTCTATATTACGTGTTAATTCATTGCAAGAGTCTGATATTCACAACTTTAATTTGTGCCTTGGTTTTGTTTTAATATTTCCTTTGTGAGCTGTTTTTGGTTATGAGAGTAAAAGAAAGGGTATGGTTTAAACATTTTCTGTCTGTTATGTCTTTCTTCAACACACAGTATTTCACTGGGCTCCAAATCCTAGTATCCACAGTTAATAACAACCAAGGGTATGTTTACTAAAGAGTGTTAAGGGCGCACCGGTTAGCAAGCATTAATGGCAGTGGTAAAGGTGTTGTTGTGCGGTAAAGGCATTTGGTTCCACATATCGTGTGCTAACAGGACACTGGATGATAAGGTGCCAAGTGTGCACCTTAATGCCTGAGAATGGCAGCCACCTTATCGCAGGATAAGGGAGCCCTTGTGAAAGTCACATTTCAGGTGATGGATGGGAGGCAGAGTAAGAGCTGATGGACAAGTCAGATCCATATGTATCCTATGTGCTAGACAGTAAGTGGGATGATAATGTGGGAGGCATTTTTACTGTATCAGGGAGGAGTGCTCACTTAATCTGCTGTAGTCATTATGTGGCAGAAGATTGGGAAGAAGGGTGCCATGGAGGAGCCAGCATGGCCACGATGTGACCATCAAAAGGATGACTGGGTAGGAGTGGTGACGTGCAGATCAGACACAGGAGAGGTGTGAGTGATACATCCAAATAATTAAAATGTTCCTATGTGGGCCATGGTCATTCCATTTGTGTATTAAGGAGTCTAGTTTGGGTCATCTGTGGCCATAGGTAGAATGCTGTTGATGATGGGGGCCACTTTCAAATGTCAGAAACCTCCTTGAGTGAGGTTATAGGTTGAGGTGGTCAGGTTTGGTAGGAAGAAGGTGAGTAGGTTGTGACCGGACCAAGGTACTGGAGTGTTATGAATCATGAATGAAATCTGTTGATATGGCCAGCTGGTTGGGGTAATGTTTAGGTCTAGAGTTCCACCCTTGGAGTGTGTTGGTTCAGAAATGATTTGCTGGAGTTGGAGTGCTTCCATTGCTTAGATAAAGGGTAAGGAGTGTTTGTTGGATGAAATGGGTAGGCTGAGGTTGCCTAGTAAAATGAGCCATTTATTGGTGTGGCAATGAGCTTGCTTCCTCAATTAGTGGTGAGAGGTCACTGGAAATAGCTGTTGGTGATCTGTCATACAGATAGTTGGGTGTAGGAGATAATGATGATGTTCAGGTCATTTGTAGAGCTTGCACTAGTCATCTTGAATTGTAGGTCCTCTTTGGCAAATATAAGGATACCCCCCCCCTCTTGGTGGTCCGAGGGCAGTTGAAAATTTGGTATGAAGGGATGGCGAGCTGGTTTACTAGGATGGTATTTGCTTCATTGAGCCATGATTTTTGTTATGCAGAATAAGTCAATGTAGTTTTCCTTAATGTAGCCTGAAATGATAGGAATCTTGTTATGGACAGAGCATGTGCTGATGAGAGCGCACTTGAGTGTTGGTTGGTAGGTGGCTCAGAAGCTGTGGGCATGAGCTAAGGGGATGGTGGAATTTGAATTAAGTGGTGCATATTTCTGAACCATGGTTTGGGAAGGAGTGTTTGAAGTCTGGAATTATATAGGTGTTGTATTATAGGGATGATATGTGGTGTGGTTGATGTGCAAGCTTGTGTTGTGGTGTAGCAGGACAGAAGCAGTCTGTGACCATCAAGTCAGAATGAATGAGGCTGATGAGCGGAAAGAAAGTAATTGTTATCAGATGTCTGGGCAGGTGGAACAGTGGGCAAGCTAGCAGGAGGCAGTGAAGAGTAAAGAAAAGAAGTCCCCTGCCCTTATTTAACTAGTTTTCTATACTGTCTTATCCTTCAATCAAAGCAGTTTACATTATGTAATCACTACAAACAGGCACTGGATACATTCCCTCATCCCCTAAGGGCTCATAATCTATATGTACTTGAGGCAACGGAGGGTTATGTGACTTGCCCAAGGCCACAAGAAGTGCCTATAGGACTAGAACCCTCTGGCCTGAGGTACCACGTCCTAACCACTAGACCACTCCTCAACTCTAGACTGCTCAACAATGGATTTGAGGACTGCTGGAGCAATTTTAGATATTTTTCTCAATGGAACACACAACTCTAAATCTGGATCTTTTTCTCCCAGCAAAGATATTACTAGCTTGAATATATGTACACTGGAATACTATACTCTAGTGCTGTTTTGTTGTTGTTCTTGTTGTTGTTTTTTGGTTAGAATTGTATTTTTATTGGTTAGAAATGCAAGACTAGAGATCACAATGTTCTTTAAAATGGGAGCTGTAAACTGGGATTGACACACATTACCCTTTGATCATGGAGTCATCTAGGTTTCCTTAAATGGACACAGAAATCTGTTTCTGGTTGTTTATTCAGCTTCAGCTCTGGTGGATTTTAGGTTGATCAGATTTTCTTTTTCAGATATGTCCACAGAAACCCTAGGGTGTCATATATCTGAGCTTCTGCCCATGTCCCTTCCACCACCGGAGCAGCCAATCGGCTTGGGGAACCAGCAGCCCTAACTGCCACTGCAGGAGCACGCCTGGGAGAAGCGGCAACAACGGGAAAGCAACGGCAGCCATCTGAGCCTCTGCCCATGTCCCTCCCACCACCGGAGCAGGCCAATCGACTTGGGGAACCAGCAGCCCTAACCGCCACTGCAGGAGCACGCCCACGCCTTGCGGGCCTGCGCCTGAGGGGCTCACCAGAGGGCCCTTTGGCATGGCCCTTAGGCGTAGGACCGTGCGCGACCAAGTAACAGCTGCTTTATGTTTGATTCTGTTTTAAATGTAGGTTAAATGTAATGTATTGTATGCAGTGTTTTTTCCCTGTGTTATATACCCCTATTTCCCACTACTTTGATGTAATGATAAAGTGGTGTATGTTTCCCTTACCTCTGTATAACCTAGTAATGTACTGACAGCTTTGATTGAAGGAAAAAGCGGGATACAAAACTTGTCAAATAAATAAATAAATAATAAATATCCTTGGGTAAGTCTGTCTTCATGTTTGCTGGTGTAGCTTTACCGTTTCTCTGGTGTCTTGGGTATCTTCTTCCTTCCACACTACTGAGAGGAAATTATTGCTACATCTCCTATCCCTCCCCACCCCCACTCCCAATTACAAGGGCCCTCCAGGATAACATTTCCTATTCTGTCAATTTCCATGCGTCCAGGTACCTCAGAAGACCTTGGGTACTGATTCTACTTAAAATGTTGAGCTGCCACAAAACCCCAGTGGCAACTCTTTGGGGACAAATTCCTAAACCTACTGAACACAAATGCTTTAAGGACTTCTATCAATGTTGGTGCCACTTTATTCCTTCTTCTAGTGCCTTGAGGTCTTCCTATTATTATTAATAAGCATTTATAAAACACTACCAAGTGTACACAGCGCTGTACTGACACAAACTAAGTCAGTCCCTGTTTAAAGAGCTTACAATCTAGAATACAAACAGGACAAAATAATACAATAAGAATAAGGACAATAGGAGTTGAAACACAAGGGAGGGGATTAAGAATCAAAGGTGGTCTCAAAGAGGTGAGTTTTGAGCTTGGACTTGAAGAGGGCAAAGGAAGAGATTTGATGCAGGGACAGGGGCAGGTTGTTATAGGCAAATGGAGCAGTAAGTTCAAAAGAATGAAGCCTGGAGTTAGAGGAAGAAGAGAACAGCATAGAGAAAAGGAAGGTAGAAAAGAAGCACAGTGAATGAATTTATGTGCCAAGATAAGTAGTTTGCACTGAATGCGGTAATGGATAGGAAGCCAGTGAAGGGACTTTAGAAGAGGAGTAATATGGCAGTAACATGGCTGGTGAAGAATTAACTGTACAACGGAGATTTGAATGGATTGTAGAGAGAAAAGATGAGATTGAGGGAGACCAGCAAGGAGGAGGTTGCAATAGCCAAGCTGGGAGATTAGGGAGTGAACAAGAATCTTTGTAGTAGAGACAAAAAGGAAAGGATGAATCTAGCTAAAGTTGAAGAGAAAAAAACGACAGGATTTAGCAATTTGTTAGATAAGAGATGAGAATGACAGGGAGGAGTCAAATATGACCCCAAAGCTATGAGCAGAGGAAAAAAGGAAAAATAGGAGTGTTGTCAAAAGTGATGGAGAAAGGATGGATTAAGGGGAAAAAAACCCAGAAGCTCAGTTTTAGCCATATTCATCCAGACGGCGATGGCAGATAAGCAGGCAGAGCCCGGAGAGGAGAAAGGTCAGGTGAAGAGACATAAATTGCAGAATCATCCACATTGAAGTGATGCTGAAAGCCAAGGGATGAGATAAGGGAACCAAGCGATTGCGTATAAAGGGAAAAAAGGAGTAGTGCTGATTTTCCCCTTTTCCCATGCCTTAGGGTTTTCATTTCAATATTCACCCCTCTTACAGTGGTTTGGGATCTTCTTGTTGTGCTGAGGCCTACATAAAAGGCTTCAGAGCCCTGCCCTGTGAGGCATTCCTAACAGGGGCTATAGAGTTCAAATGACGGTAAGAATTTGAGGGTTTATTTTTTGAAATTGCTAGCTCTCTGACTGGGAACTCTTAAAAAGGGTTTTGGTATATTTTTAAAACAAAGTTACATTCTTTTTGGTGCTTTAGTAGACATATTTTCTTTAGTGGGGTAGGTTTAAAACTCTGCTTTGGTAACTTTCTCAGTTCTTGGGAACTGCTGACACCAAATTAGGTGTTAGTTCCCTCCCTCCCCCCCAACTCCCACCCACCTCTAGTGAGCAGTCTTGCTTTATAGGGTACCTCCTCATTTAACAAATCACAGGTACTTGGAACAGCATATTTTGAATGTAATTAAAGAGATTTAACTGCTTTTTCTCTGAAAGGATAGCTGGGAAACCGGCTGGTACTTTGGTAGATCTCTCTCTTTTGCTTTAACAGACACCTAAGCTCCACGAACTGAACAATGGCTGAGAAAAATTGTATCACTAAAGCTGTTGCCCCCATTACAGCTTCTGCCTCTGTCCAGACAGAGGTCCCAATGCCAGTTGAAGGACCAGTTCCATGTGCAGGGTGGCTGCATGCTGAAACTCTGGGGAAACAAGTGGAGGAACTCAGAGAGGAGGTGGCGAGGCAGAGGAACATTCAAGACAGTGAGGCGTACATTGAGAAGCTTCTTGCAGCAGCCAAGCTCTCCAGCAGAGAAGATGGGTACCAACAGAATGATGACGGTTGGACACAAGTCACCAGGGCCTGCAGAATCACCAATCCAACTTCTCCAGCCCTTGATTGAAGAACCATTATACAGCTCTGGAGTGGAGGAGGTGAAAACATCCCTGGAAAGGGAAGAACCAGAGCTCAAGTACTCCAAAGTTGCAGAATCAGTGACCACAAGGAAGCGAAGGATAGTAGTGGTTAGTGACTCTCTTCTGAGGGGTACTGAAGCGTCCATCTGCCGACCAGACTTGATGTCCAGAGAGGTATGCTGTCTGCCTGGTGCCAAAATCCAAGATGTTACAGAGAGTTTGCCGAGACTCATCAAGCCCACTGACCATTACCCAATGTTGCTAATCCATGTCGGAACAAATGATACTGCCAGGTATTCCTCTGAGCGTATCAAAAGTGACTTCATGGCTCTGGGACAGAGGGTGAAGCAGTTAGGTGCACAGGTGGGGTTCTCTTCAATCCTCCCTGTTGAGGGTAAAGGCCAAGGCAGAGAGGCTCACATCCTGAAGATGAATGCATGGCTGCATGGATGGTGTCATCAAGAGCATTTTCGTTTCCTAGACAATGGGATGATGTTCCAAGGGTTGCAGAGCAGAGATGGCATCCCTCTGTCCAAGAAAAGTCGATGCGTCTTCAGTAGTAGATTGGCTAATCTACTGAAGAGGGCTTTAAACAAAATTCATTGGGATGGGTGAAGAAAGATCCCTGGTAAGTGATACATTAAATACCTTTATGGAAATGGGTAACAGGGGTAACATATGGAAAGCAGTGTGTATAAACGCCCGTAGCATGGGAAATAAGATCACTGATGTTGATGTTTTGGTGGCAGTGGCCGACTTGGATTTAGTGGCAGTTACAGAAACATGGTTCACAGAAAACCATGACTGGGATATAATTATACCTGGCTATACTTTATTCAGAAAGGACAGGGTAGGAAGAAGGGGAGAAGGAGTGGCACTATATGTAAAAAATACTATTAAAGCTTTGGAGTTACAGATTTTAAAAGGGAGAGAGGAGGCATTGTGGGTTAAACTAGAAAGAGGGAAAGAGAAATCTATTTGCATTGGCATGATATACAGACCTCCCTCAGAAGAGGAAGAGGTGGACAAAGTTAATTGAAGTCATACGCAGCATTGCTAGGAAAGGGGAAGTGCTACTGATATGGGATTTCAATATGCTAGATGTTTGGCACATTCCTGCTGCAGTATCATCTAGAAGTAAGGAGATCCTGGATTCTCTACAGGGAGAACTATTCAGGCAATTGGTAACAGACCCCACACGTGAAGGGGCCATACTGGACTTGGTGCTTACCAATGGTGAAAGTGTTTCTGATGTTATAATGGGAGATCATTTTGCATCCAGTGATCACCAGATGGTGTGGTTCAGTATTAGGACTAGGGCTGTTAGAATCCATTCAAAGGTAAGTGCTTTTGACTTTAGGAAGACTAACTTTGCCAAGATGGGCCAATACCTCAGAGAGTCGTTAGTGGGATGGGAACAGCTGGGGGATGTAGAAAAGCAGTGGGCAAAACTGAAAGGGGATATTTCAAGGGCAACCAACCTTTTTGTTAAAATGGTAAATAAAGGTAAAAGGAAAAGGAGACCGTTATGGCTTTTGAAAGAAGTAGCTGAAAAGGTGAAGAAAAAGAGGGAGACCTTCATGAAATACAAGAGATCACAGAGAGAGGAAGACAGGCATCTATATTTGGAAAAGCTTAGAGAAGCTAGCAAAGTAGTCAGGAAAGCAACGATTCAAAAAGAATAGGAAATAGCCAATGCAATAAAATGGGGGGATAAGACATTTTTCAGATATGTTAGTGAGAAGAGGAAGGGCAAAAGTCGTATTGTCAGACTCAAGGGTGAAGGAGAGGAATATGTAGAAGCTGAAGAGGATAAAGCAGAATTGCTTAACAAATATTTCTGTTCTGTGTTCACAGATGAAGAACCAGGAGCAGGACCTCAGAAAACACCCACAAACAGGAACAGAAGCGAGGGATATCTTGAACAATGTTCAGAAGACTGTGTTCATGAGAAACTAGTTCAACTTAAAGTAGACAAAGCGATGGGACCAGATGGGATACACCCTAGAATACTGAGGGAACATGGGGACATTCTAACAGCTCCACTGACTGACCTTTTCATTGCCTCGTTGGAGTCGGGAGTGGTGCCAAAGGACTGGAGGGAGGCTCATGTGGTACCTTTACACAAAAGCAGAAATAAGGATGTGGTTGAAAACTACAGGATGGTTAGTTTAACTTTGGTGGTGAGTAAATTATTGGAAACGCTGCTGAAAGAGAAAATAGTGAGGTTTCTGGAGTCCAATGGTTTACAGGATCCGGGCAGCATGCATTCACCAGAGGCAGGTCTTGTCAGACAAATATGATTTATTCCTTTGACTGGGTAACAAGGGAGTTGGACCGAGGGAGAGCCCTAGATGTGGTGTATTTAGATTTCAGTAAAGCCTTTGACACTGTTCCTCACAGGCGACTTATAAACAAACTGAGAACCCTAGGGATGGACCCTAAAGTTACTGCTTGGGTTAGAAATTGGTTGGGTGGGAGGTGACAAACAGTACAGGTAAATGGAGCTCACTCTGAGGAGAAGGATGTTACCAGTGGTGTGCCCCAGGGATCTGTCCTTGGCCCGATTCTTTAACATCTTTGTTAGTGATATAACGGAAGGGCTGTCGGGTATGGTTTGCCTCTTTGCGGATGATACCAAAATCTGCAATAGAGTAGACACCCAGGAAGGTGTGAATAACATGAGCAGGGAACTAGCTAAGCTTGAAGGATGGTCTAGAATTTGGCAGCTGGGATTTAATGTTAAAAAAATGTAAGGTCATGCAGTTAGGCTTCAGCAGTCCAAGGGAGCAATATAGCATAGGGGGTGAAGTACTTTTGTCCACTAAAGAAGAGCAGAACCTAGGCATGGTGGTGTCTGATGATCTTAAAGTAGCCACCTACCCACCCCCAATTAGACGTATAAGTCAATGTATTTATGTTTGTTAAGTACCCCTCATGTTAATTGTATCCCTCAATTGTGTTGTGACCACTTTGATTGTAGGATAAGGTGGTATACAAATCCTTCTAAATAAAATAAATAAATAAATAAACAGGTAGAAAAGGCGACGGCAAAAGCTAGAAGGATGCTTGGGTGCATACGGAGAGGAATGGCTAGCAGAAAAAAGGAGGTGATAGTGCCTCTGTATAAGTCTTTGGTGCAACCTCATTTGGAGTATAGTGTGCATTTCTGGAGACCGCACCTTCAAAAGGATATAAACAGGATGGAGTCAGTACAGAGGGTGGCTACTTAAATGGTTAGTGGTCTTCATTATAAAGCATATGAGGACAGACTTAAGGATCTTAATATGTACACCTTAGAGGAAAGGCAGGATAGAAGTGATATGATTGAGATGTTTAAATACCTCCGTGGCATAAATGTACAGGTGAGAGCCTCTTTCAATTGAAAGCAAGTTCTGCTACGAGGGGACATGGGATGAGGGTAAAGGGGTATAGATTCAGGAGTGATATGCGGAAAAATTTCTTTACGGAAAGGGTGGTAGATCCATGGAATAGTCTCTCAGTGGAGGTGGTAGAGATGAGGACAGTATCTGAATTCAAAAAAGCATGGGACAAACACAGAGGATCTCTAAAGGAAAAAAGGAGACTGTTGTAGTTGTTGATATGGAAGGACAGACTAGATATGCCATGTGGTCTTTTTCTGTCGTCATATTTCTATGTTAGTGTCCTTTGATCTTTATTTATATATGAACTTATATACTGTCTTTCCAAAATCAAAGCGGTTTATATGAACAATGATAACAGGGTGCATACATATAATGTTAATCACATTTCATAGTTGGATTCCTTGAACTTATTTACATGAGTATGTAATGTCCAGCAACATCTGTTTGATTTAGTTAACTTAATACATAATCACCTTGATTTACACATTAATTTCTTAAACATATTTACATAAGGTATCAATCACCTCCGATTGGTGTTCTAGTTGACAGTATTTGTACAGGGAACTAGGATTGGTGCTTAGGTATTTGGGCTCAAGTAACCACATCCCCAAAGTGTTCTTTAAAGAGGAAGGTTTTTATCAATTTGCAGAATGCATTCATGTCCGTAGAAGACCTTATATTTTCTGGAATTCAATTCCAAAGAGAAGTTGTGTATAATGAAAATGTTCTTTTGGAGGATGATGAGCTGCTTTTTCTGTATTTCAGTGGTATGATTAGCATGTTTTTTCCACCACTTCTATGTGTTCTGGTTTCTGGGTTGGTTGGGATGAGTGATCCCAAGTATGTAGTGGATTCATTTTGTAGGATTTTGAAAGCTGTGTGTGCTGTGGGCCGTCGTGTCATTATTGATACCTTGGAGCACAGTTGCCTCTGTGGAAGATGCTTGCCAGCAGATTTTAAGCAAATTTCAATAAAAATGAATAGAAATCCCCACTTTTAGAGTACAAAATTGCTTCTCCCATTGATTTTAATGGATCCAAATGAAACAAATAGAACAGCATTTTCAGAATCCAAAAATAAACTACAAGGCTGATTCATCCAACTGCATTGTTGTTAAGTGTCGTCAAATCAGTGTCGACTCATGGTGATCCTCTGGATAGATGTCCTAAACTGTGTTCGGTCTTCAGTCAGGTAGCTCATTGTTGATAGAGAGACATCCATAGCTACTGTTATTGTATCAATCCATCGCATTGCTGGCCTTCCTCCTTTGCGTCGACCTTCAACCTTTCCAAGCATGATGTCTTTCTCTAATGATCTCTCTCTTCACATGATGTGCCCAAAGTATGAAAGTTGAAGTCTTGCCATCTGAGCTTCTAAAGAAAGCTTAGGTTTGATTTAATGTAGTACTAACTGGTTTGATCTTTGGGCAGTCGATGGTATACACAGTATTCTTCACCAGCATCATAATTCAAAGGCATTGATTTTCTTCCTATTTAACTGTCCATCTTTTGCATCTATATGACATTATTGAAAATATAGTATGATGGCTTGGACGAGTCAAATCTTTGTATGGAGAGACATCTGTGATCTTGAGAATTTTGTCTAGGTCCTGCCAAGAGTAATGCATCCTCGGATTTCTTGAGTGCTTCTTGTTTCTTTATTGATTATTGATCCAAGCAGGTTAAAGTTGTCAACTACTTCAGTTTCTTCTCCAACGATGAGCTTATTGATTTTGCCAATTGACAAGATCTTTATGTTAAGGTTTAGGCCCATTTTAAGACTATGTTCCTTGATCTTAAGAAGAAAATATTTCAGATCGTCTTCACTTTCAGCCAGTATTGCGGTATCATGAGCATAGCAAAGGTTGTTGAATCTTCCACCAATCATACAGTCCTGCTTCTCTGATTTGTTCTGCATATAAATTAAACAGGTAGGGTTGAAAGTATGCAGCCTTGTTGCACACCTGCGCTGATTTTAAATCATCCTGTTTCTCCTTGTTCTGTTTTGAACAGTTGCTTATTGATCAATGTAAAGGTTGTGCAAGAGAACTATCAGGTGTTCTGGTATGCTTCTCAATCTGGCCCAGAGTTCTCATGGTTTACACACTCAAAAGCCTTGCTGTAGTCATAGAAACATAGTATATGACAGCAGATAAAGACCAGAATGGTCCATCTAGTCTGCCCAGCAAGATGGCAAAATAGGTGCACCTGCTGCTCCTTGCAGGTCACCTCTCCCCATGCCCTGCTCCATGTAAGTCATCTATTTGCTGAGATATAAGAGATAGGTATGTTTATTTTGATGTTATCCTGTTGCTATAAAGGGATCCACTGTGTCTGTCCCATGCCACTTTTAATTCTGTCACTGTATTTGCCCCACCATTTCCATCAGGAGGGCATTCCAAGCATCCACCACTCTTTCAGTGAAAAAGTATTTCCTGACATCGCCTTTCAGTTTACCTTCTTGCAGTTTCATGTTATGCCCTCTAGTTTTACAGCATCCCTGTCTTTGGAAGAGGTTTGTTTGTTCATTAATACTCTTTAAATATTTAAAGATCTGAATAATATCACCCTTGTCCCTCCTCTCCTCCAGAGTATACATATTTAGGTCTTCAAGTCTCTTCTCATAAGCCTTCTGACACAGGCTCTAAATCATTTTGGTTGCCGCCTTCTGAACTGTTTCCAGCCTTTTTATGTCCTTTGCGAGATATGGTCTCCAAAACTGAACAAATTATTCCAAGTGAGGCCTCACCAGCAACTCGTACAATGGCATTAGTACCTCTTCCTTTCTGCTGGTAATTCCTCTCTGTATGTAACCGAGCATCCTTCTGACTTTTGCCACTGCCTTGTCACACTGTTTTGCCACCTTGAGATCCTCAGAAACAATCACTCAGAGGTCCTTCTTCTGGTACATGCACACCAACCTTTCGCCCCCTATCGCATACAATTCCCATAGATTTCTGCTTCCCAAGTGCATAACACTGCACTTCTTCACATTAAATCTTAACTGCCAAGCATTAGACCATTCTTCCAGCTTTTGTAGATCTTTCCTCGTGTTATCCACTCCCTCAGGGGAGTCCACTCTATTGCAAATTTTCGTGTCATCTGCAAAAAGACAGACTTTTCCATTCAGTCCTTAAGCAATATCACTCACAAACACATTGAACAGTACTGGTCCCAGAACCAAACCCTAGGGTACACCGCTAATCACCTTCCTTTCATCTGAGTTAATTCCTTTTACCGTCACCTTCTGTCGTCTGTCAGTCCACCAATTTCTGATCAGTTCACCACCATGGTACCCATCCCCAAGCTGTTGAGTTTATTGATAATCTTCCTATGAGGAACAGTATCAAAGGCTTTGCTGAAATCTAAGTAGATCACATCCATCTTGTGCCATTGATCTAGTTCTCCAGTCAAAGAACTCAATCAGATTTGTTTGGCAAGATCATCCTTTGATAAAACCATGTTGCCTCAGATCATGCAAGCTGTTGGTTTTGAGGAAGTCCACTATTCACTCTTTAAGGAGCACCTCCATTACCTTTCCCGCTACCATGGTAAGACTTACTGGACTGTAGTTTTCCCTTCTCCAGTCCTGTGGAACTTCTGTCTCCAAGGATCTATTAAAAACATCCTTTAATGGCCCTGCAAGAACCTCTGACCTTTTTCAGTGTCCTGGGATGTATCCCATCTGGTCTCATGGCCTTGGTCACTTTCAGTTTTGCAAGCTGCTCTAACAAATCTTCTGTGAATGGTGTGGTATCTACTCCATTCTCATTTGTATATTTGTCAATCACAGGTGGCCTTTTTCCAGGATTTTCTCTAGTAAAAACCGAGCAGACGTATTTGTTTAGCATTATTGTTTTTTCAATGTCACTTTCCATAAATCCATTCCCATTACTTTTGAGTCTTGCAATTCCACCTCTGATTTTTCTCCTCTTCCAAATATACCTGAAAAATGTTATCTCCAGGAACAAGCAGGAATGTAGTCTTCACATATGGGTATCATCGGTACCGACGGAGCCTGCGCGGGAACGCTCCCCAGCGTCCAAAAGGAAAGCTTTTGGGAGCATCCCACAGCGCATGCATGCTGCCTTCCCGCCTCACTGCCTCTCTCACTTCAGTTCTTCATTTTCTGCAGAGCCAACAGGACGTCTCTCCTGTCACCGCAGAAAATTTTATCATCTTTCTTGTTTTTTGTGGTCGCGTCTGCCTTCTTTCGATGCCTACCGGTACCGCCGATTCTCTTTTCTTATTTTCTTCTAAAAAAATAAATAAAAAAACTTTTCTTCTTTTCTTCTTTTCTTCGGTGCCTCACCCCTCCTGGGGTTAGGCGCCATTTTGGGCACTAGGCCCAAAAATCTCCAGACATGGAGAAACCAACTAGTGGTTTTAAAAAATGTTCAAACTGTGGCGGTACTATTTATGTCACCGACACCCACGAATGGTGTCTCAAATGTTTAGGTCCTGAACATTGTCCAGCGGAGTGTCTCTCCTGCAGAAAGATGACCAAAAGGGGCCTGCAGAACAGAGCTGCAAAGGCCGGTTCTCTTTTCATGGTTGACACGATGTCAGTTGCATCGACGTCCTCCAGGGCTTCATCTTCCTCTCATGGATCTCAGGTAACTAAACAAAAGTCTGTAAAGACTAGCCAGTCCTTGAAGGGTAAATCTCCTGCAAAGCATCGAGATGCCACTGGCACTACCCTCGAGGAAAGTACACCGGCAAAATTGCCCCGGCTGGAGTCTTCAGTCTCCAAAGCACAAACGGGGTCTCAGAATGTTCCAGAGGCCTCCACCTCTGCAGAACGTCTGTTGCCATGTTCTGGGGTTGTAGCCGCTTCCACCGGTACTGACCAGGCATTGGCATTTGCAATGGATAAGAGAATCCTTGCTATTGAACGCAGTCTAGTGTTCCTCTTAGCTGCCTCGGTACCGCTAAGATCGCTACAGATGGTTCAAATGAGCTCGGTACTGACACCGGTACTGGCTCCAGCGGCACCCACTCAGGTGGGACGGCTTCCTCCCATGCCAAGCCTCGAGAGTTTCTCCGACATCGAGGGGTTGGAACCGAAATACCACGGTACCGATATTCATCGGTACCAGCATCGATCGATGCAAAGCTACGATGAGTCTTCCGATTCCGATGACTCCACCGATACAAGAGCAGTTCTGTTGAAGGATCCATCTCCTCCTGAGCGCAGAATGTCTCCTCCAGAAGACATGTCTTTTCAGGATTTCATACGTGATGTAGCTAAAGGGCTTTCAATCACGGTTACTCCTGAGAAGGAACCTAGGGCAGAAGAACTAAGAATTCTGCAATACCCTATGACTCCCAAAGAGGCAGCAATGCTGCCCATTCATCAGATCCTTCAAGATATTTTGTTCAGAATGTGGGAAACTCCCTTAATGGTGTCACCGCATTCTCGACGCCTCGATACCATGTACCGAGTCCCACCTTCTCCAGGATTTCAGAAGACTCAGTTACCACAGCATTCCATGGTAGTGGAATCAGCCATGCGGAGAATAAAGAGTGCTAAAATACATTCTTCCAACCCGCCAGGCCGTGAATCGAGAACACTCAATGCCTTTGGGCGTCGATGCTTTCAATCCTCCATGCTAGCAGCTATGATTAGCTCATATTCCCTTTACATGGGAATGTTTCTTGAGGAGGTTACAGGGGATTTGGAATGCATGAGCCCTCTTCTTCCTGAAGATAAACGGGGTCAGTACCTCACTCTGCTCAAGCACACTCAAAATGTCTCCAAATTTGTGAATCGTGCGGCTTTTGACTGCTTTGAAGCTATTAGCAGAACCTCTGCTATTGCAATCGGAGCACAGCACATTGCCTGGCTCCAAGCATCGGATTTAGAGAAGTGGGTGCAAGAGAAGTTAGGAAACATTCCTTGCACAGATGAAAACTTATTTGGGAAGGATTGGCAGACCAAGGCTAATAAGATTGAATCTGACAATACCACCTTGAATAGACTATCGAAGTCTACAGCCAACCCATCAAAGACAAAAACAGGCAAGAAATTTTTCTTTAACAAAAAGAAAAAAATCTTACTACTCTTATTCCCATCCAATTCACTGTCCAGTTCATGCTCCCCAGACCTAGACAACAAAGAAAGCCGCAAGCTCAAAGAGCTCAACTGGCTCAGCAAGTACAGCCTCCGCAGGGGCTTTGACTTCTACCTAGAAAACTTAACCATTTTGCTCTGAAGGGTCCAAAGCCCTTGACCATTCCGGGAAGATTATGCCATTTTGCCAAAAGATGGCAACAAATATCAGAAAACTGGACTCTGTCCATTGTAGGACAGGGGTACAAACTTCACTTTCTCAGCATGCCCCCGCCTACAATCATAAAACAATTCAATTCTCAAGGCCCTGTCACCGATATCCTGTGTCAGGAGGTCTCTTCACTTCTTGCTCAGGGAGCAATAGAAGAGGTACCCATATCCCAATGGGGGCGGGGGTTCTACTCCCCCTATTTTCTTATCCCAAAGAAGACGGGGGGATACAGACTTATCCTGGACCTCAGAGAATTGAACAAATTTCTGTTCCGAGAAAAGTTCAAGATGATCTCCCTCGGAACACTTTTACCATACCTTCAGAATCAGGACTGGTTATGTTCTCTAGATCTAAGAGATGCATACACGCATATCCTCATCCATGTAAATCACAGGAAGTACCTTCGATTTCTCTTTCAAGGAAACCACTTCCAATACAGAGTCCTTCCATTCGGGCTGGCCTCTGCCCCAAGAGTCTTCACAAAATGCATGGCTGTAGTAGCAGCATTCCTGAGAACTCTGGGGATATTCATCTTTCCCTAAGACAATTGGCTCATCAGAGCACCAACAGCTCCAGAAACAGAATGAGCTGTTTCTCATGCCATGAGAATTCTCCAATATTTGGGTCTGGTAGTCAACCACCCAAAGTCTCACCTCACCCCTTCTCAATCCCTAGAGTTCATAGGGGCTCGCTTAGACACGCAGCAATCAAAGGCATTCCTGCCACAGCTGCGCTGTCTACGAATAATAGAATTGGCTTTCCAAGCAGTAAAGAAAACCCTACTAACTGCCCGGGAAATGCTTCAACTGCTGGGGCATATGGCATCCACGGTACATGTGGTCCCTTATGCCCACCTACACATGCGAGAGGCTCAGTAGACCCTCTCTTCACAGTGGACACAAGCCACAGGTCGCTTAACGGACAAAATCAAGAATTTGACACGTCTCGTTTTGTCCCTACAGTGGTGGCAGTCCCTCGAAAACCTCCTGGTAGGTTCCCCCTTCCAGCAACCACTGCCCCAAATCACCCTGACAACAGATGCATCCAAGCTGGGTTGGGGAGCCCACTTGCACAATCTTTCCACTCAGGGTCTCTGGACCTCACAAGAGGCCTCTCTTCAAATAAACCTCTTAGAGCTAAGAGCCATTTACAATGCTATGATAGCATTTCAGGCCCAGCTCAGTCAAAAGACAGTTCTGGTCCAAACCGACAATCAGGTTGCCATGTTTTACATAAACAAACAAGGCGGAACGGGCTCTCTGTCACTATGCAATGAAGCTTTGCGACTATGGGCCCTCGCCAGAGAGCTCCAAATTCGCCTTCTAGCGGTATACCTTCCAGGCATTCAAAACTTGTGGGCAGACAAGCTCAGTTGAATACTGCTGCCACACGAGAGGTCTGTCCAGTGAGACCAACTGGCTCGAGTGTTCCAAACCTGGGGAACACCAGATACAAACCTCTTTGCAAGTCCACAGAATGCCAAACTTCCCCGGTTCTGTTCCAGAATTCTGGCTCAATACTGTCTAGGAAACGATGCTTTCCAGCTCCATTGGGGTCAGGACTTCCTCTATGCCTTCCCACTGTTTCCACTTATTACCAAAACTCTTTTCAAGCTTCAGAGAGACAGGGGTTATATGATTCTCATAGCTCCACGTTGGCGAAGGCAATCGTGGTACCCTCTGCTTCTGCGTCTCTCTCAAGCAACTCCTCTAGAGTTGGGATATGCTCCAGATCTCCTTTCCCAGGAGAACGGGAAGCTTCTGCATCCCAATCCTTAGTCCCTGCACCTCTGGGCCTGGCTGTGGAAGGCATAGAACCTTTAGATATCCACCTCTCTCAGCAAGTGAAGGATATCCTTCAAGCTTCGAGAAAACCTTCCACAAGGCGTTCCTATGCTTTCAAATGGAAAAGGTTTTCTATATGGTGTTCAAAAAAGGGGCCTAACCCCCTTTCCATGCCCATGGAGTCGCTTCTGGAGTATCTCCTCCATCTTTCAAATTCCGGTCTTAAGACAAATTCAGTGCGAGTCCATCTCAGTGCTATTGCAGCTTTCCACAAGCCCCAAGATGGACAACCAATCTCTTTTCATTCACTTGTGTCAAGATTCATGAGAAGTCTACTATTGACAAAGCCCCCCATAAAGCTGCCACCGGTGGCATGGAACATGAATCTGGTTCATGGGCAGCTTATGAAGCCACCTTTTGAACCTTTAGCCACTACAACTTTAAAATTCCTTTCCCAGAAGGTCATTTTCCTAATTGCAATAACTTCTGCTAGACGCATTAGTGAACTGCAAGCTTTAGTGGCTGACCCTCCTTATACAAGATTCCACCATGATGAAGTAGTCCTCAGGACTCATCCACACTTTATGCTAAAGATGTTTTTGTCTTTTCATTTAAACCAGTCGGTTTACCTTCCTGTATTCTTCCCTAGGCCTCATGCCTCCAGTGCAGAAAGGAACCTTCATACCTTAGATTGTAAAAGAGCTTTAGCTTTTTACCTTCAAAGAACTGAACAACATAGGAAGTCTTCTCAACTCTTTGTTGCTTTTGATTCTATTCATTTGGGATTTCCAGTTTCCAAACGAACCCTATCTAAGTGGATTGCAAACTGCATATCCTTCACTTATAGTAAAGGCCTTTCCCTCGAGGGCCATGTTACAGCTCATAATGTCAGAGCAATAGCAGCCTCGGTTGCTAATCTCCGCTCTGTGTCTATAGATGATCTGTAGAGCGGCTACTTGGGCTTCAGTACATACCTTTACAACCAACTACTGTCTGGACAAGGACTCCCGTCAGGATGCCTCGTTTGGCCAGGCTGTCCTACAGCATCTCTTTCAGACTTAATGCAACTCCTACCCTCCATCCCGGTAGGATGCCAGGGATCCATGGGAGGAAGTATGACCCTGTTCACATGGGTTCACAGTTCTCTGGGGTCATTCCTCTGGCATTTTTTTAGCTGGGGAGTCCCCATATGTAAAGACTACATTCCTGCTTGTTCCTGGAGATAGTGTAGTTACTCATCTGTAACAGGTGATCTCCGGGAACAGCAGGAATTAAGTCTTCACAACCCACCCACCTCCCCTAGGAGTTGTCTCTCTCTATATCTCTCTCTCTCTGTCTCTCTCCTTGGCTCAGCTTTAAACTCAAATGAAGTGAGAGAGGCAGTGAGGCGGGAAGGCAGCACGCATGCGCTGTGGGATGCTCCCAAAAGCTTTCATTTTGGACACTGGGGAGCGTTCCCTCGCAGGCTCCGTCGGTACCGACAATACCCATATGTGAAGACTTAATTCCTGCTGTTCCCGGAGATCACCTGTTCCAGGTGAGTAACTACGCTTTGTCGCCACACTTCATATCTTTAGCCATCTTTTCTTCTGCTTTTGATTTTGCTATCCTTATTTCTCTTTTTGTCTCTTTTAGTTTGATCCTGTATTCTTTTCTGTGTTCCTCTGTTTGCAAATTTTTGAATTTTGTGAAAGCTGTGTTTTCTTGCCTTTATTTGTGCAGCCATAAGAACATAAGATATGCCATACCGGGTCAGACCAAGGTCCATCAAGCCCAGTATTCTGTTTCCAACAGTGGCCAATCTAGGTCATATGTACCCAGCAGTTTCCCCAAGAGACACAAGTTCCACAATGCTTATACTGGGTCAAGCATTGATATCTTCGGTCACTTCTTAATAATGGTTTATGGACCTTTCCTCCAGGAACTTGTCCAAACCTTTTTTAAACCCAGCTATACAAACAGCCTTTACTACATCCTCCGGTAACAAATTCCAGAGTTTGATTACACGTTGAGTGAAAAAAAAATTTTTCTTTTATTTGTCTTAAATAGTTTACCCTGTAGCTTCATTGCATGTCCCCTAGTCTTTCTATATTCTGATAACGTAAACAATCGATCTACGTTTACCCGTTCCACTCCGTTCATTAATTTATAGACTTCTATCATATCTCCCCTCAGCCGTCTCTTTTCCAGGTTAAAGAGCCCAAACCTTTTTAGCCTTTCTTCATAGGAGTATCCTTCCATCCCCTTTACCATTTTGGAGGCTCTTCTCTGAACCTTTTCTAATAACTCTATATCCTTTTTAAGATACGGCGACCAGAATTGCACACAATATTCAAGGTGCGGTCTCACCATGGAACGATATAGAGGCATTATAATATCTTTTGTTTTATTTTCCATTCCTTTCCTTATCATACCTAGCATTCTATTTGCTCTCTTGGCCACCGCTGCACACTGGGCCGAGGGTTTTAACATGGTATCCACAATGACGCCTAAATCTTTTTCCTGGGTGGTGGTTCCTAATGTGGAACCTTGCATCGTGTAACCATAGTTTGGGTTGTTCTTCCCTAGGTGCATAACCTTGCACTTGTCCACATTAAATTTCATCTGCCATTTTGATGCCCAGTCTTCCAATTTATCAAGATCCTCTTGCAATTTTTCACAATCCTCTTGGGTTTTAACAACTTTAAATAGTTTTGTGTCATCTGCAAAATTGATAAACTCACTCGTTATTCCATTTTCCAGGTCATTTATGAATATGTCAAAAAGCAGCGGACCCAGCACAGATCCCTGGGGTACACCACTACTCACCTTTCTCCATTGGGAAAATTGGCCATTTAGCCCTACCCTCTGCTTTCTATCTTTTAACCAGTTCCTGATCCACAATAGTACACTGCCTCCTATCCCATGACTCTTTAGTTTTGCCAAAAGTCTCTGATGAGGGACCTTGTCAAAGGCTTTCTGAAAGTCCAGATACACAATATCAACCGACTCACCTTTGTCCACCTGTTTATTCACTCCTTCAAAAAAACATAACAGATTAGTAAGACAAGATCTTCCTTGTCTAAAGCCATGTTGGCTGTCTCCCATTAGGTTGTGACTATCTACATGCTGAGTAATTTTATTCTTTATGATGGTTTCTACCATTTTTCCCGGTACTGACGTCAGGCTCACCGGTCTGTAGTTTCCCGGATCACCCCTGGAACCCTTTTTAAAAATTGGTGTTACATTGGCGATCCTCCAATCTTCAGGTATTAGAGATGATTTTAATGATAGTTCACAGATTACTGATAGCAGTTCTGCAATCTCATATTTCAGTTCTTTCAACACCCTTGGATGTATACCATCTGGCCCAGGTGATTTGCAACTCTTCAGTTTATCTAATAGTTGTAAAACATCTTCCCGATGTATCGATATTTCCTTCAATTCTTCCGCACCTTTAAATTCCACCTCAGTCATGGGTAACATCCCTACATCTTCCTCAGTAAAGAATTCATTCAGTCTCTCCGCTATCGCCTTGTCGCCTCTGAGTGCTCCTTTAACCCCTTTATCATCTAATGGACCAACTGACTCTCTCACAGGTTTTTTGCTACGAATGTACTTGAAAAGGTCTTTAATTCGCGTTTTTGCTTCCACAGCAAGCTTCTCAAATTCTCTCTTTGCCTGCCTTATCAATGCCTTGAATTTGACTTGCCAGTGCTTGTGCTGTTTCCAGGTTTCGTCGTTTGGCTCTTTTTTCCATTTCCTGAAAGATGCTTTTTTGGCAACAACAGCCTCTCTGACCTCACCTTTAAACCATGCTGGCAGTTTTTTGGACTTCCTTCCACTTTTCTTAAAGCGTGGAATATAGCTGGTCTGGGCTTCCAAGATAGTATTTTTCAACAACACCCAAGCTTGATGTACGTCTTTAACCTTTGCAACTGCTCCTTTTAGTTTTTTCTTAACTGTTTTCCTCATTTTATCATAGTCTCCCTTTCGAAAGTTAAAAGGTAGTACTGTGGATTTCCTTACTATCCCTCCTCCACTAATTAAATCAAAGGCGATCATGCTATGATCACTATTGCCACGTGGCCCCAACACCCTTATCTCTTGCACTAGATCTGGTGTTCCACTAAGGACTAGGTCTAATATGGCTTCCCCTCTGGTCGGTTCATGAACCAGCTGCTCCAAGAAGCAGTCATTTATTTCATCTAGGAACTTAATCTCCCTAGCATGTCCTGACGTGACACTGACCCAGTCGATACCGGGGTAATTGAAATCACCCATTATTATTACTGCGCTGTAACTTTTGTTAGCTTCCTTGATTTCTTTGAGCATTTCATCATCCAATTGGTCATTCTGGCCAGGTGCTCGATAGTACACCCCCACTGCCATCGCCTTCCCCCTTTTATATGGAATTTCAATCCATATAGATTCTACAGCAGATTTTGTTTCCTGCAAAACTTTAATCCTTTCTGAGTCAATGCCCTCTCTAACATAGAGCGCAACCCCTCCACCAATTTGATCAGCTCTATCATTACGATATAGTTTGTACCCAGGTATCACAGTGTCCCACTGGTTGTCCTCCTTCCACCATGTCTCTGATATTCCAATCATATCTAACCTTTCATTTAGTGCTATATATTCTAACTCTCCCATCTTATTCTTTAGACTTCTAGCATTTGCATACAAGCATTTTAGAGAATGTATTTTATTCATGTTAATTTGGCTATTTTTAGACAAGGGTAAATTGGGATCTTTAAGCTCTGTCACTGCTTTGGAGAACGAAATAGGTTTCCTTTTCCTCTTGTTTTTATTTACTTTCTGTACATATGTATCTGTTGCCCCTTTTATTACCTCCTTTAGTTTAGCCCATTGCAATTTTGCTTCCCTTATCCCCTCCCACCAGGCCAACTCCTTCTTCAGGTACTTGGCGATTTTACTGAAGTCAGTGTTTTTAAAGTCTAGGATATTAAGCTTGTTGTGATTGGATTCTATCTTGGCTTTTATCTCAAACCTCACCATGTGATGATCGCTGCTACTCACCCGGATATTCGAAATGCTCTCTCCGTTGGTGAGCACTAAATCCAGCACCGAGCTCTCCCTTGTCGGTTTCATCACCATTTGTCTAAGTAATGCATCTTGGAAGGCATCCACATTTTTTTTTACTTGTTTCTAGATTTGCAGAAGGAATACTCTAATCCATATCAGGTAGATTAAAGTCAGCCAATATGATCACTTCCCCATTTATGGTTATCTTTGCAATATCAGCAATCAATTCACAATCCATTTCTTCGGTTTCAGTTGGAGGCCTGTAGACTACACCAGTATGGATGACAGTGCCATCTCCTCTTTCCAACACAATCTACAGCACTTCTTCTTTTCCCCATATCCTCTGCATTTCAGCAGCTTTAATATTGCTTTTTTGACATATAGGGCTACTCCTCCTTTTCGACCCTCTCTGTCTCTTCTAATTAGATTATAGCCAGCTATGGCTATATTCCATTCATGCGACTCGTTAAACCATGTTTCTGTAATGGCCACAATGTCCAAGTCCCTTTCTACCACTAGGGCTTCCAGATCAGGAACTTTGTTGGCTAGGCTTCAAGCATTTGTGCTCATTACTTTCCAGCATTTGTTGACTGGCTTGCCTTTGTTTTGCATGGATTTTGTTCTACATGCCCATTGATGTGTGGTGCAAAAGTGTGGCTGTTTCCAATGTCATATTGCTTTTTGCTCGGAGTGACGTCCTAAACTTGTCCTTCTCCATCCCTCACCCCCTTTCCCTAGTTTAAATGCCTGTCCACATACTGCCTGAATTTTTCACTTAGAATTCTTTTCCCTGCGATGGAGAGATGTAGTCCATCAGCACAGTATAGTCGCTTGTTGATCCATCTGTTTCCCCAGTCGCCTATATATCTAAATTCTTCTTGTTTACACCAGGTTTGGAACCATGTATTGAAGTTGTTTATGTGATGCAGCCTTTTTGCCCCCTTACCATGAACAGGTAGTACTTCTGAGAATGCTATCGTGTAAACAACAGGCTTGAGTTTCTCTCCCAGAGTCTTGAAGTCCCTTTGAACTGCAGAGGCACTGTTTCTAGATAGGTCATTTGGAGTGCTCACTTTCTGCACTAACTATACTAGTTAGTGCGTGGGGGGGGGGGGGGTGTTCATATTTGCTGCATTATCAGTAGATTGAGTCATTCATTTAAGGGCACTTTAGTTTCCATGAATTGGGCACCCTTATTATCCAAGGCAGAGAAGGCATTTTGCAGGAATACCTCTTGATGTATAGGGTGTCTCTGCATTACAGGTCATAACCTACCAGAGCCTACTGTGATCCATTTGTTCCTGGGAAGTGATTCTTTGAGGGAGCAGTAGTAGATTTTGTTCAGGAGGAGGAGATGTGTTTAATTGCAGCTAATTCTTCCCTTAGTAGAGTCAATTCTTTATTCATAGCAGATAACCTGAGGCATATATGGCAAGCTCTTAGGTTCCAAATGATTCTTCTCAGAATGAAACACCACAGTTATTGCACTGAATACACGACATGCTGATTTAGCTGTCCTAGGAGGAGAAAAGGAGAAAAAGTGGGTGTAACATCTAATTAAAGGACAGATGTCAATATATATGATGACTATACAGACAATGCAATCCTGAGGTGGGTGGGGTGGGTGGGAACTTAAGTGTCCCTGGCCAGTAGACCTTATATCAACTAAGGACCCACTCAGATATCTGAATTAAAGGCTTTGCAAGGAATGTAGGCAGTCTGAATATTCCTAAAAACCTATATCCAACACTTAACTATATCTGAGATCGTTATGGTTTATCCCCAGGTCCTCCTCCTTGGTGATTTTAATCTTCACCTTGATCCCCTCCCCCCCTTCGTCCTCGGGATAAGGCCTTCACAGCTCTCCTGGAGGATCTTTCACTTCAACAACATGTCCCCTTCCCTACCCACTCTGCTGGCTACACTCTGGACCTCATTATTTCCCCTTCCTCCCTCATCCCTGCTCCCATTTCTTCTCCCCCACCAGCTCCCCTGGACAGACCACTTCTGTGTCTCCTTTTCCCTTGCACTTTCCTCTCCCTATCCTCCCTTTCTTGCCCATCCCCCACATTCTCGGTGGCATATCACTCCCGTCACGTTGCTGATCAGATACTCCCACCAGAGTTTGAATATCTCTCCCTCGATTTCCTGACCCAGGCTTGGAATTCTGCCTTGTCAGATGCCCTTGATTTGTTGGCTCCCATTAGGCCGATTCCAGCTGCCTGCACTCCCGTCCATCACCCCTGGTTCTCGTGGGGCCTCCATGTTCATTGTATTCATCTGTGTTGTGCCCTTTGCCTCTGGCGCTCTCATCCCTTTCCCATCACTTTGGCAGCCTATTGCCAGTGCCATAAAGAGTATCGTGCTCTGATCACTTCAGCCAAGTGAGAGTATTACTCTGGACTTGTCTTGCGCTCGTCTAATTCTTCCAGGGATCTTTATTCCGTTCTCCATGCCCTCAGCCCCTCCCTCTTGCTCTGATCCTGTTGCCCTGGCTGATTTTTTTCTCACATAATGTCATGTCTATTCGGTCCTCTTTTTCCTCCTGCCCCCACCACTTTCCCCTCAGTCACCCGCCTCCCCCCCCCCCACGCCGCTCCCTTCCTCCCAGTCTCCATTCTTTCCTCATACTTGGTCTTCCTTTCAACTAGTTACTGCTACTGAGCTTTTCCAGACTGTGTCCTCTTCTAGGAAAACCCGTTATCTATTGGATCCCATCCCCTCTAAATGGTTGTAAGAACCATCTCTTTCTTTTCTCCCTTCAGTTCTTGCTATGGCTATCTCTTCTCTAGCCTCTGGTCATTTCCCCATCCCCTGGACGCACGCCCTGGTTAGTCCTCTTCTCAAAAGGCCCTCCTTGGACCCTGCCACCCTGTCCAACTGGTGTCCTGTATCTAACCTGCCTTTCCTCTCCAAACCTCTCAAGCGGTTTGTTTTCTCACAACTTTCTTCTCATCTCACCTCTACTAATGCCCTTCACCCCCGTCAGTCTGGTTTTCGCGTGGGTCACAACATGGAATCTATACTTCTCTCTCTCTTGAATGAACTTCACATCGCACATGACCAGGGTGACTTTACTCTTTTTGTTTTCTTAGATCTTTCTGCTGCTTTTGATTTGCTAGATCATCGCACTCTCCTTCAAGATCTTGCAGATTTCGGGATTTCTGGTGTTCCTTGGCTCTGGTTCTATTCTTTTCTCTGTGCCCATTCCTTCTCTGTTCTGTCTTCCTCTGTCCCCCCCCCCCCCCATGCCCCTCTCATGTGGTGTTCCCCAAGGTTCAGTCCTTTCTCCTCTGCTTTTCAACATTTTCCTTGCAACTCATGACCTCCTTATTCAACAGCTTGGTATCTCTGTGTATTATTACACAGATGATATTATTCTACTCCACCGGACCTGCCCTTCCCTTCCTGATATAACCCTCCTCAATACTTGCCTCACCTCTGTTCATGACTGGCTGTCTTCCAATTTCCTCCATCTCAATCCTCTGAAATCTATTGCCACCTGGATTACCTTTGGTTCTCCTGTCCCTCCCTGGCCCCCTCCATGGCCTCCACTGCTATTCCTCTGGTCTCATCCTTCAGGTATTTGGGTGTCACATTTGATTCTTCCCTCTCATTTTCTGAGCATATTTCCTCAGTTACCCGCCCTGCTTTTTTTCACCTTCATCAGCTGCGTGCGGTCCATCCTTTTCTTACTCCTGCTTCTCTAACCACTCTTCTTCTGTCCTTTGTCACCTCCAGGATTGACTACTGTAATGTCTCTTTTGTCTGACTTCCTCATTCACAACTTCACTGTCTCCAGCTTCTACAGAACACAGTTACCCACATTCTCACTGCCTCCTCCCGTTATGACCACATCACTCCCCTCCTTGCTCAGCTTCACTGGCTGCCTGTTCAGTTCAGAATCCAATACAAAATTCTCATTTTTACTCATCGCGCCATCCACTCTGCTCTCCCTCAGTAACTAGCTGACCTTCTCCATCACATCCCTCATCGTTGTCTATGCTCTGTTCACAACTATCGTCTAGCTCTTCCCTCCCCTGCACAGGCACATCTGGAACGCACCCACTCCTCTGCTTTCTTCTTTCTGGCCCCTCCCTCTGGAACGCTCTTCCCCTTCGCTCTGAATCATCTTTTACACGCTTAAAAGCTGCTCTGAAAACCCACCTGTTTCAATGTGCTTTCGGTCCTTTATGTCCTCCCCCATGATTTGTCAGCTCCATCTTAATCCCTCTTTGCTCTCTCTTGGCTATCCTGTCATTTATTGGGGTTCTTTTTAGTTTTAGCAGTTTTTTATTTATTGTAAACCACTTTTACATCTCGGCCTAAGCAGTATATCAAGTATTTTAATAAAGATAAAGATAAAAGATAAAATTAAAATTTGTATTAAGCACAGGCAATTGTAAAGTCTGAAAGCCTTAGCTGAGTGTGTAGTCTCTTGAAGCTGAGATGAGCAGACTGGTTCTGGTACTTGGTTAGTTGTAGAGTTAGAAACATAGAAATATGACAACAGAAAGACCACAGGGCCTATCTAGTTTGTCCTTCCATATCAACAACTACAACAGTCCCCTTTTTTCCTTTAGAGATCATCTGTGTTTGTCCCATGCTTTTTTGAATTCAGTTACTTTCCTCATCTCTACCACCTCTACTGGGAGACTATTCGATGGATCCACCACTCTTTCTGTAAAGAAATATTTCCGCATATCACTCCTGAATCTATCCCCCTTCACCCTCATCCCATGTCCCCTCGTAGCAGAACTTGCTTTCAATTGTTCCAATTAGCCCCACCTGTGAAGCAGGCTTGGAACTAGGGTTGCCAACTGGCTCCAGATACGCCCAGCAGGCTTGATCCAGTTCTGGGTTTACCCCATTGCATGTAGGGACTTGTAGTTTTCCATTTCTTATGGAGTGTAATGGAGAATTCAGAACTAAATATCCCTGCATACGATGGGGTAAACCCAGGAGTGGATCAGGCCTGTGGTGTGCATCTGGAGCCAGCTGGCAACCCTACTTGGAGCAGATAATGGAAACTGAAAGATTCAAACTGAAATCTTACTACTATGTATTAGCCCACTATGCAAAGTTCCTGTAACCTTAAAATTTATACCTTTGCTGCAAAATTAATTAGGGGACCTAAGTAGAAGATCAGGTCTCTGCAAACCTAAAAGCAAATTCATATTTGTATTCCAAGTAGCTATATTATCAATAATGGCCCTGGCCAGTAGACCTTATATGAACTGAGGGCACACTCGGATATCTGATTTAAAGACTATGCAAGGAATGTAGGCAGTCTGAATATTCCTAAACACCTATATCCAACAGTTAAAATTATATTAAAAACAGGCAACTGTAAAGTCTGAAAGCCTTAGCTGAGTGTGTAGTCTCTAGAAGCTGTGATGAGCAAACTGGTTCATAAAACACATACCAAATCAAAAGCTTTTCCTGTGTACATCCCTATCAATTGGAACCTAGCTCAAAAGGGTGTATGGCACCATAAACTTCCATTCCCAGCTGATCTCTGCTTTTCACTGTTGTCAATGAATTCTCCTCTTTCTATCCAGATCATTATATATCAAAAACAGTTGTTTTCTAATCAAACTAAAAGTTGTCTTTTGAGCTAGCTATTGGGTATTGATCTGGAGTGATAAATGGGACAATGGCAGGAACTAGAAATGCAAAAATGACTGTTCCTCAAGGACCGGTCATTCTTGAGACACAGAATATTCAATTCTTTTGTAGGTGTATTGTGCTTTAAAAGCAAATGGGTCAATATTCAGCTACCACGGTCATGGCTTTTTTTTAAACATTGATAAATACACATTAAACGGACCCTAAATAGAATTGAACAAATACACAATAAAATATCAGATTAAGCCCGGGAAAATAAATATATACTTAGGTAAATGTGGAATCTTATGCCCAAAACATTATAAAAATGGAAAGAAATCCCAATAGGTCCAACTTTTGTTTTTACTTTCTAAAGTACTTGTGCAAATAATTTCCCCAAAAAATCATTTACTACAAAAAGAGAACCTGAATAATTTGCACTGTCCGACAACTCCAACACACTGATTAAATGATTTTCCAATGCCATTTTTAGCATAGCCAACTTGTCTGTTTAATCAGAATGTGGGATTTGTGAGATGAGTATTTTCTGTCCCTGATGTAGTTTGTGTCCTACAAATCATAGTGGAGAAGGGTTCAATCCCCACTAGCACTCGTTGTAGCCTTGGGCAAGTCACTTAACTTGGATTTTTCTGAGGCAATGGAAGGTTAACGATGTCCCTGTTTAAGTACATTACCAAGTTTAAGTTATAATGTAAACCACCTTGACTGAAATGATAAAATAGTATAAAAACACTCTCAAAAAATAAAATAATAATTGATTTCACTTAGTAAAGTACCAAATTAAAGGTGAACCTATTTGGATTCCCTTCTCATTGCTATAAGGAGTGGAGGAGTGGCCTAGTGGTTGGGGCAAGGTACTTCAGGCCGGAAAGTCGGGGGTTCAAATCTTACTAGAGGACTGCAACCTTGGGCCAGAAGGACTGGGATTTCTAGTCCCGCAGGTGCTCCTTGTGGTCTTGGGCAAGCCACTTAACCCTCCATAGTCCATGTTCCCTGTAAAATAGTTATCTCCAAGTTATAATGCCCTGTTCAATGTAATTTCAGTTTGTTCAATGTAAACCGCACTAATGCAGAATAGCACAGTATATGAGAATGTAAATAAAATAAATAAATAATATTTGGGGTATAAATAAGGGCCCACATTTATATAAATATATACTTATTTTCCTGGGCTCAATTTAATTTTAAAATTTTTAAACACTGAACATAGCAACCAAAACAAATTCCGATATTCAGCACCGTTATCTGGATGGTGGCTGGTGCTTATTATTCAGATAGAGGAGAGAATAGCTCCACTCTCTGGACTGAGGCAATATTCCGTACACTCTCTGGGCAGCCAATCTGAATACCTTTAGAACTGCTTTTTGCTGTCGCAATGTTATGGAAATATTGCCATTCTCAGGATCCTGTACTGTTCCAGCACTTTCCGAATAGTGCCAAACAATCTGGAAGGATACTCAATGACATTATCTGGAGAATGATACTGAATATCCCAATCAGCAGCACTTATCAGGGTAGCAGGTGCTGCTGTCTGCGTAAGTGTCGCTGAACACTCACGCAATCGTTTTCAAGGATCATCAATAAAAAAATTGATTTTGCAGTCCATAGATCTCGTCTTTTCTTTCTCCTGCTCACGACTCCTATTTTTCCTTAGAAAGGAAGCTGAAAAGTGAGCTGCTTATTTATATCTACTGTTTCAGTTTATGTTCGAAACATTTATTGCCATTTTGATTGTTCTCTCTTAATGAACCAATGCAGGACATCAGTATGTTCTCCAAGTGAGAATTTTAATTACCAATAGCTTGAAAATCAATACAAATATTGTCACTGTAAGTGTAAAGATACAGTAATTACAGCAGGTAAAACACATTCTTTCACTAAGGAACTTTCTGGTATGCTTTCAGGTTATATTTCATTGTCAGAGCTATAGCGTGCTTAGCTATATTTGTTCTCTATTTTGTCAAACCTTGTCAACATTAAATCCATAACAATTACAGGCACATACATTTGTTTTGCTGATGCAGTAGTGAACTAAATGTTATTGATAATTTTTGCTTCTAGCAAACCTCATTTTGTGATACAAGTTTCAAAACAGACATCAGAGAACAGCTTATGCGTATTGGCATTTCAAAGTTGTGCTAGCTAATGATGCTGCCGCAAAGAAATAAAATCCACCATCCTAAAGAAAATGTGAAAGGTCAGAGGTGGTTGTTCATAATTGCCATCGTCACTGTCGATGCTTCTGTACAATTGGCAGGAGCCTGAGACAGAGAAATTATTGCACAAGGTCAATGCAGCCATCTACTCAGGTTAGCAGGTGCTGCTGTCTGCGTAAGTGTCGCTGAACACTCACGCAATCGTTTTCAAGGATCATCAATAAAAAAATTGATTTTTCAGTCCATAGATCTGGGGAAAGGGGGGGCTCTTCCGAAGGGATGGGCTTCACCTTAATCAGGATGGGACCAAACTGCTGGCATTAACCTTTAAAAAAGAGATAGAGAAGCTTTTAAACTAGAAAATAGGGGAAAGCCGACAGTCACCCAGGAGTGCATGGTTCGGACGAAGGTATCCTTGAAGGATACTACCAAAAGCAGTGAGGTTCCAAAAGGGAGTATAGTAGCCCAAACGCCCTTGAGTAAGGAGCAGACAGAGCATAAAGATTCCAAATTACCCCTGCCTACCAATAGCCAGATTAATATGAATAAAATACAGTCTCTAAAATGCTTGTATGCCAATGCTAGAAGTCTAAACAATAAGATGGGAGAGTTAGAATATATAGCACTGAATGAGAGGTTAGATATGATTGCACTCTCAGAGACATGTGGAAGGAGGATAACCAGTGGGACACTGTGATACCTGGATACAAACTATATCGTAATGATAGAGCTGATCAAATTGGTGGAGGGGTTGCGCTCTATGTTAGAGAGGGCATTGAGTCAGAGAGGATTAAAGTTTTGCAGGGAACAAAATTTGCTGTAGAATCTCTATGGATTGAAATTCCATTTATGAAGGGGAAGGTGATGGCAGTGGGAGTATACTATCGACCACCTGGCCAGAATGAACAAATGGATGATGAAATGCTCAAAGAAATCAAGGAAGCTAACAAAAGTCACAACAGAGTAGTAATAATGGGTGATTTCAATGACCCCGGTATCGACTGGGTCAGTGTCACAGCAGGACAAGCTAAAGAGATAAAGTTTCTAGATAGAATAAATGACTGCTTCTTGGAGCAGCTGGTTCATGAACCGACCAGAGGGGAAGCCATACTGGACCTAGTCCTTAGTGGAACGCCAGATCTGGTGCAAGAAATAAGAGTGTTGGGACCACTTGGCAATAGTGATCATAGTATGATCATGTTTGATTTAATTAGTGGAGGACAGATAGTAAAGGCATCCACAGTACAACCTTTTAACTTTCAAAAGGGAGACTATGATAGAATGAGGAATATAGTTAGGAAAAAACTAAAAGGAGCGGTTCCAAAGGTTAAAGACTTATAGCAAGCTTGGGTGTTATTTAAAAATACTATCCTCGAAGCCCAGACCAGCTGTATTCCACGCATTAAGAAAAGTGGAAGAAAGTCCAAAAAACTGCCAGCATGGTTTAAAGGTGAGGTCAGAGAGGCTGTTGCTGCCAAAAAAGCAACCTTCAGGAAATGGAAAAAAGAGCCAAATGATGAAAACTGGAAACAGCACAAGCACTGGCAAGTTAAATGCAAAGCATTGATAAGGCAGGCAAAGTGGGAATTTGAGAAGAAACTTGCTAAGGAAGCAAAAACACGAAATAAAGACTTTTTCAAGTACATTCGTAGCAAAAGGCCTGTGAGAGTCAATTGGACCATTAGATGATAGAGGGGTAAAAGGGGCAGTAAGAGGAAACAAGGCTATAGCAGAGAGACTGAATGAATTCTTTGCTTCGGTCTTTACTGAGGAAGATGTAGGGATGTTACCCAAGACTGAAGTGGTGTTTAAAGGTGATACTGCAGAGGAATTGAGAGAAATATCGCTACACCGGGAAGATATATTACAACTATTTGATAAACTGAATAGTAGCAAATCACCTGGACCGGATGGTATACATCCCAGAGTGTTGAAAGAACTGACATATGAGATTGCAGACCTGCTATTGGTAATCTGTGAACTTTCATTAAAATCATCTGTAATACCTGAAGATTGGAGGGTCGCCAACGTAACACCAATTTTTAAAAAGGGTTCCAGGGGTGACCCAGGAAATTACAGACCGGTGAGCCTGACGTCAGTACCAGGGAAAATGGTAGAAACCATCATAAAGAACAAAATTACACAGCATGTAGATAGTCATGGCCTAATGGGAGACAGCCAACATGGCTTTAGACAAGGAAGATCTTGTCTTACTAATCTGATATGTTTTTTTGAAGGTGTGCATAAACAGGTAGACAAAGGTGAGTCGGTTGATATAGTGTATCTGGACTTTCAGAAAGCTTTTGACAAAGTCCCCCATCAGAGACTTTGGCAAAGCTAAAAAGTCATGGGATAGGAGGCAGTGTACTATTGTGGATCGGGAACTGGTTAAAAGATAGAAAGCAGAGGGTAAGGCTAAATGGCCAATATTCCCAATGGAAAAAGGTGAATAGTGGAGTACCCCAGGGATCTGTACTGGGTCCGCTGCTTTTTGACATATTCATAAATGACCTGGAAAAGGGAATAACTAGTGAGATTATCAAATTTGCAGATGACACAAAACTGTTTAAAGTTGTTAAAACCCAAGAGGATTGTGGAAAACTGCAGGAGGATCTGGATAAATTGGAAGACTGGGCATCCAAATGGCAGATGAAATTTAATGTGGACAAGTGCAAAGTTATGCACCTAGGAAAGAACAACCCACACTATATTTACACGATGCAAGGCTCCACATTAGAAACCACCACCCAGGAAAAAGATTTAGGAGTCATTGTGGATAACATGTTAAAACCCTCCGCCCAGTGTGCAGCGGCAGCCAAGAAAGCAAATAGAATGGTAGGTATCATAAGGAAAGGGATGGAGAACAAAACAAAGGATGTTATAATGCCTCTGTATCGCTCCATGGTACGACCGCACCTTGAATATTGTGTGCAATTCTGGTCACCGTATCTTAAAAAGGACAAAGCGTTATTAGAAAAAGTACAGAGAAGAGCCACCAAATTGGTGAAGGGGATGGAAGGCTACTCCTATGAAGAGAGGCTAAGAAGGTTAGGGCTCTTTAGCCTGGAGAAGAGACGACTGAAGGGAGATATGATAGAGGTCTATAAATTAATGAATGGAGTGGAACGGATAAACGTGGATCAATTGTTTACGCTATCAGATTATAGAAAGACTAGGGGACATGTAATGAAGCTACAGGGTAAACTATTTAAGACAAATAAGAGAAAATATTTTTTCACTCAACGTGTAATCAAACTCTGGAATCTGTTACCGGAGGATGTAGTAAGGGCTGTTAGTATAGCTGGGTTTAAAAAAGGTTTGGACAAGTTCCTGGAGGAAAGGTCCATAAACCACTATTAAATAGGGACCCAGGATATCAATGCTTAACCCAGTACAAGCATTGTGGAACCTGTGTCTTTTAGGGATATTGCTAGGTACGTATAACCTAGATTGGCCACTGTTGGAAACAGGATACTGGGCTTGATGGACCTCAGTCTGACCCAGTATGGCATGTCTTATGTTCTTATGTTCTTACTCGATCAATCAGATAATCTGATAGTGAGTGGAGGAGTAATCTAATGGTTAGAGTACTGGCTTGGAACCCAAAAGACTAGCATTCACTTCCCACTAGCAGTCCTTGTGGCCTTAGGCAAGTCACTTATCCCTTCATTACCTCAACAAAATCCAAGTTATCAATGCCCCTGTTTAAGGTACATTACCAAGTTTAAGTTACAATGTAAACCACTTTGATTGAAATAATAAAGTGGTTTAAAAAAACTGATAAATAATCACATGTGCCTAGATGCCCAAGGATTGTTTTCTTCCTTTTTTTGCAATTAGCGATCTCAAAACCACTACTGCAGGAGCATTATGCCTATAATCAACCACTTATACTAATCTTTCTGGATATAGCATCAGCTTTTGATTCAATTTCCCACAAAAAGTCCCAACAAATTGTAATTGGTGGATCCATCCTTCAATGGTTTAAATCTTACTTATCAGACTGCTCACAGGATGTCAAAATTAGCCAAGATTCATTGAAACCATACAGCCAAAAACAAGGAATCCCACAAGGTTTAGCTCTATCAGCATTACTATTTAACTTCTATCTCCAACCGATATGCAATATATTCCAGAATTACTATATCTATGCAGACAATATAATGTCTTACTTCCCAGTCAACCCATCAAAACCCAACAACCAACAAATAATGTATGTCCGCTGTATGTCCAGGGCTGCAGACCGCCCACTGCCTGCCCTACCTCCACACCCTTCCCGCCTCCCTGTACATCAACTGACCCTGTATATCAACTGACTCACCTTTGTCTACCTGTTTATTCACACCTTCAAAGAAACATAAGACAAAACCTTCCTTGGCTAAAGCCATGTTGGCTGTCTCCCATTAAGCCATGACTATCTACATGTTCAGCAATTTTGTTATTTATAATGGCTCCTACCATTTTTCCCGGTACTGACATCAGGCTCACCGGTCTGTAGTTTCCTGGATCACCCCTGGAACCCTTTTTAAAAATTGGCGTTACATTGGCAATCCTCCAATCTTCAGGTATTAGAGTTGATTTTAATGATAGTTCACAGATTACTAATAGTAGGTTTGAAATCTCATATTTCACTTCTTTCAACACTCTTGTAGACCATCCTGTCCAGGTGATTTGCTACTCTTCAGTTTATCAAATAATTGTAATACATCTTCCCGGTGTATCAATATTTCTTTCAATTCTTCTGCAGCATCACCTTTAAATACCATTTCAGTCATGGGTAACATCTTACATCTTCCTCAGTAAAGACCAAAGCAAAGAATTCATTCAGTCTCTCTGCTATGGCCTTCTCCCCTCTTAGTGCCCCTTTTACCCCTCTATCAACTAATGGTCCAACTGACTCTCTCACAAGTTTTCTGCTACAAATGTACTTGAAAAAGGTTTTACTATGTGTTTTTGCTTCCACGGCAAGCATCTTCTCAAATTCTCTCTTTGCCTGCCTTATCAATGCCTTCCATCTAACTTGCCAGAGCAAGTTCCAGTTTTCGTCATTTGCCTTTTTTCCATTTCCTGAAAGATGCTTTTTTGGTAACAACAGCCTCTCTGACCACGCCTTTAAACCATGCTGGCAGATTTTTGGACTTCCTTCCACTTTTCTTAAAGTGTGGAATATAGCTGGTCTGGGCTTCCCAGATAGCATTTGTAATCACCTATTCTTGATGTAAATCTTTAACCTTTGCAATTGCTCCTTTTAGTTTTTTCTTAACTATTTTCCTCATTTTATCATAGTCTCCCTTTTGAAAGTTAAAAGGTAATACTATGGATTTTCTTGCCATCCTTCCTCCATTTACTGGATTAAATCAAAAGTGATCATGGTATGATCACTATTGCCAAGTGGCCACAACAACCAGATCTTGTGTTACACTAAGGACTAGGTGCAAAATGGCTTCCTCTCTTGTTGGCTCATGAATCAGCTACTCCAAGAAGCAGTCATATATTTCTTCTAGAAACTTTATCTTCCTAACATGTCCTGCCATGACACTGACCCAGTTGATACTGGAGTAATTTAAATCACCCATTATTATTACTGTGCCGTAATGTTTGTTAGCTTCCCTGATTCCTTTGAGTATTTCATCATCCATTTGTTCATTCTGGCCAGGCGGTCGAAAGTACACCCCCACTGCCATCACTTTCCCATTTTTACATGGAATTTCAATCCATAGAGATTCTAAAGTGTATTTTGTTTCCTGCAAAACGTTAATCCTTTGACTAAATGCCCTTTCTAACATAGAGTGCAAAACCTCCACCAATTTGATCTGCTCTATCATTATGATATAGTTTGTACTTGGGTAGCAGTGTCCCACTGGTTGTCCTCCTTCCACCATGTCTAAGATACCAATCATATCTAACCTCTCATTTAGTGCTATATATTCAAATGCTCCCATCTTATTTTTTTTTAATTCTAGCATTTGCAAACAAGCATTTTAGAGGCTGTATTTTATTCATATTCATCTAGTTATCGGTAGGCAGGGTTAATGTGGAATCTTTAAGCTCTGTCTGCTCTGTACTTAAGGGCATTTGGATTACTTTTGTCTTTATTGGAGCCTCTCTGTTGATATGCCTTAACTTCAGTCTTTTGCTAGTATTTTTCAAGGTTACATTGTTCTGAACCATGCGCTCTTGGGTGACTGTCGGCTTCCCCATATTATCTAGTTTAAAAGCTGATCTATCTCCTTTTTAAAGGTTAATGCCAGCAGCCTGGTTCCATCCCTGTTAAGGTGGAGCCCATCCCTTCAGAAAAGCCCCTCTTTCCCCAAAATGTTGCCCAGTTCCTAACAAATCCAAAATCCTCTTCCTTACACCATTGTCTCATCCACGCATTAAGACTCCAGAGCTCTGCCAGCCTTTTGGATCCTGCACATGGAATGGGAAGCATTTCGGAGAATGCCACACGGGACGTTCTGGATTTCAACTAAATTTGGCCTCTAGAACCTCCCTACCACACTTTCCTATGTCATTAGTACCAATATGCACCAAGACAGCAGAATCCTCCCTAGCACTATCTAAGACCTTGTCTAGGTGTTGCATGAGGTCTGCTACCTTTGCATCAGGCAGTCATGCTACCAGGCAATCCTCACATCCACCAGTCACCCAGCTATCTACATGCCTAATGATCGAATTACCAACTATAATGGCTGTCCTAACCCTTCCTCCATGGGCACATGTCCCTGAAGAAACCTCCTTGGTGCGAGAGGGTTTTACATCACCTGGATGACAGGTCCTAGCTACAGGATCACTTTCTGCATCACCAGGGTGATGCTCTCCTATCACATAACCTCAATAGATCCCTATAGGTCTCATCTATGTACCTCTCTGTCTTCCTTATGTCCCCCAAGTCTGCTACTCTAGTCACCAGAGATTGGACTCATTCGCTGAGAGCAATGAACTCCTTGCACCTAGTGCACAAACAAGACCCCTCACCAACTGGGAGAAAATCATACATGTGACACTCAATGCAAAAGACTGGAATGCCCCCATCTCACTGCTGGACTGCTGTCTACATCTTAGTTTTAAGGTTGTGTTTAGGTATTTAAGTTGTTTACTTATTTAGATTTGCTGGGGATACTTATACTAATAAAACTATACCTAATACGTTTAATAGAATTTGTTCACCTCAAGATTAATTAATCTCAGATCCTTAATGTATACCTGATGAGGAAAAACAGCTGCACCTGAGAGTGAATATGGGCACCTCCTTCCCTTTAAGAGGTTTAAGCACCTATAAAGCCGATTATCCCAGGGGTGGGTGGGAGTCGGGGAGGGAGGGAAAGAAGACTTATTGAAAGTTGGCTGCCCACAGTGCTGTTTGTAATAGTCCTGTGCTTCTAAGACAGTGGTTCTCAACCTTTTTTGTACCGCGAGCCCTTTTACCATTGGTCAACTTGTGATGACCCCCAATGATAAAATCAAATGCATTTCTCTTCCTTTACCATTAATGCATTGTTGCTGTAATCATTTGTTGAATTATTAATAAATTATAGGCCTTTGCAATATGTTTTTATTTATAAAATTTACTTATTTAAACCACAATAATTAATCACAATAACAAGCAACAATATTTGATTTCAAAATTATGATGATTTTGTAGTCAAATCACTAATATGAAATAAAATTATTTTTTCTACCTTTGCTGTCTGAGCAATTTATTCTCTGATCATGCTGGTCCAGATCTGAGGCTTCTGCTTTCCTGTTTTCTCTTAGCTCTTTCTGTGGTCTATGGTCCATCTGCCATTTCTTATCTCTTCTTTTGTTTTCTTCACTTCTTTCCATCAGTCTATTTCCAGTCCCCTTCTAGTCCAAATACCATGGCAGCCCCTCTCAGCATCCACTCCCTTCCAGTCCCATTCTCCCATCCCCTCGCATCAGCCCATTTGTAGCCCTAGCCAACAGTTTTCTTCCAAGGACAGCAGCTCTATCCTCCCCTCCCCACCATCATCCCATTTCCAGTTGAAGCTCCCCAATCAGCTCACTTCCAGTGCTAGTCCCCCCTCAACCCCATTACCAGTACTAGGCTCCCCTAATCAGCCCATTACTAGTCCTACCCCCCTCCATCAGTCCATTACCAGTCCTAGCCTCCTCTAATCAGCCCATTTCCAGTCCTAACCTCCCCGATCAGCTCATTTCCAATGCTAGCCCCCCATCAGTCCATTACCAGTCCAACCCCCCCATCAGCCCATTGCCAGTCCCAACCCCCTTCCCATTGATCAGTCCATTCCCAGTCCTAACCTTCCCTAATCAACCCATTACCAGTCCTAGCCCCCAATCTGCCCATTACCAGTGCTAGCCCCCCATCAGCCCATTATAATCCTAACCCCCACTGTCTCTCCCCTCTATCCAGCATTTATCCCCTGTCTATCCAGTATGTCCCCCTGTCTCTCCCCTTTGTCCATGTCAGCCCCCCCTCTATCCATGTCAGCCCCCCTACATAAGAACATAAGATATGCCATACTGGGTCAGACTAAGGTCCATCAAGCCCAGTATCCTGTTTCCAACAGTGGTCAATCTAGGTCATACGTACCTAGCAGTTTCCCCAAAAGACACAGGTTCCGCAATGCTTGTACTGGGTCAAGCATTGATATCCTGGGTCCCTTCTTAATAATGGTTTATGGACCTTTCCTCCAGGAACTTGTCCAAACCTTTTTTAAACCCAGCTATACTAACAGCCTTTACTACATCCTCTGGTAACAAATTCCAGAGTTTGATTACACGTTGAGTGAAAAAATATTTTCTTTTATTAGTCTTAAATAGTTTACCCTGTAGCTTCATTGCATGTCCCCTAGTCTTTCTATATTCTGATAACGTAAACAATCAATCTACGTTTACCCGTTCCACTCCATTCATTAATTTATAGACTTCTATCATATCTCCCCTCAGCTGTCTCTTTTCCAGCTTAAAGAGCCCAAACCTTTTTAGCCTTTCTTCATAGAAGTATCCTTCCATCCCCTTTACCATTTTGGTGGCTCTTCTCTGAACCTTTTCTAATAACTCTATAACCTTTTTAAGATACGGCGACCAGAATTGCACACAATATTCAAGGTGCGGTCTCACCATGGAACGATATAGAGGCATTATAATATCTTTTGTTTTATTTTCCATTCCTTTCCTTATGATACCTAGCATTCTATTTGCTCTCTTGGCTGCTGCTGCTGCACACTGGGTCGAGGGTTTTAACAATGACGCCTAAATCTTTTTCCTCGGTGGTGGTTCCTAATGTGGAACCTTGCATTGTATAACCATAGTTTGGGTTGTTCTTCCCTAGGTGCATAACTTTGCACTTGTCCACATTAAATTTCATCTGCCATTTTGATGCCCAGTCTTCTAATTTATCAAGATCCTCTTGCAATTTTCCACAATCCTCTTGGGTTTTAACAACTTTAAATAGTTTTGTGTCATCTGCAAATTTGATAACTTCACTCGTTATTCCACTTTCGAGGTCATTTATGAATATGTCAAAAAACAGCGGACCCAGCACAGATCCCTAACTTTACGAGGAACCCTAACTTTACCCCACCACAATATATCAAAGTACAAGACGCTGAGTTACAATCTAAACCTTCAATACGTTACCTGGGAGTCACTTTGGATCAAGGCCTGGACATGAAGGCCCACATAGGAAATACAGTCATAGCAGTATACTACAAGATCCGCTCACTTAGGCATTTACGATCCATGCTGGAACCAAATGAATTCAGGACAATCTACCAGGCGTTGATCATACCTCATTTTGACTACGCCAATGCCATCCTACATGGTCTACCCCAATCCACCTTGAACCCGCTGCAGCTCGCCATGAACGCGGCAGCAAGGGTCCTCCATGGAGCCTCCAGGAGCGACCACGTGACGCCTCTGCTGATACAGTTACATTGGCTACCCATCCAGGCAAGAATCGTTTTCAAGACCTTGTTACTCACTTGTAAAGCTGTTAACAAGCTCTCCTCTGCATCCTTAACTGCCCTCATCCATACCACATCTCCAAATAGAGCAAGAAGATCCACGGCTATAAATTCTAAAAGTCTCAAAAGCACTAACAGATTGCACTACATCTACAGCCAATAGGGCCTTTAGTCTCAATGCGCCAAGATGCTGGAATGCATTACCCTCAGGCAGGGCCGGATTTACCTTGAGTGAGACCCTACGCCAACAAAAATTGTGGGCCCCCAGCAGGGGCGGCCCAAGGGGGGTGCGGGGCCTCATTTGCATAAGGGGCCTCATTTGTATAAATATTTGCATAATGTTACCATATACTAACTTTTAGTAAACGTGCCTCTTAATGAGTGTATGGATAAAGAAAGACTAAAAGATTTATACATTACTATAATCCAGTGCCAACTGCCAGACACATTAGGAACTACTACAAACACTGCCCATTTAGAACCCATAGCAAACCCGCCGTATCCTAACAGCACTACCAGGACTCACAAAGCACCATACTCTACCAATCAAAAGGCAACACTGCAAATATTAAACCAATACATTTCAGAGAACAACAATACATGACCTACTGGGGAAAGAGAACAAGTGGCAATGTCAAATAGAAATTATATAAACAGAACACCTCAGCTCAGTTACACATGCAGAACATAGACCATCACCAAACAAGTAATCACAATTTAGAAACAGGAAGACAATAATTAAACTGGGAATCCCAAAAGTCAAACTTGGAATGTACAACACTGTAGAAATAAAACTATACATTAATTTGCTCTTGTACTAAACAAAGCGCAGACGTTAATGATGCACATTTACCAGAGCTGACATATTCCAATTAATAAATTCAAAATAAAGAGATATTTTTCTACCTTTTGTGCATTTTTTTCAGCTGCAATTGCTCCAGCCACTTTCTTCTGGTTTCTTCGTGTCTTCTGCTAACTCTCCATCGTCTGCTGTCCATTTGTCCTTTCTTCTCTCTTCTAGTTTTTTTCCATTCTCTCTCTACCTCTGCTTTAACATACTAATCTTTCTCCTTTTGCTCTTTCCTCATTCCTATTTCATCCACTCAAATTTTACCCCTCCATCCTCAATCCCCACTTACTCTCCCAATACCCGGCCAATTGTAGATTTTTTATCCCTCCCACACAAAATATTTTTCCCTTCTCCATTTTACTCTTCCAGCCCCATCCCATTCTAATCCTCCCCCAACATCAGCTCCCTTCTAGTTCCAACCTCACCCAGCATCCATTCCCTTCTAGTCCCTGCATCAGCCCATTTCCAGTCCTAGCCACCCATCAGCCCATTTCCAGTCCTAGCAACCCCCCAACCCAATACCAGTCCTAGCCCCCCATCAACCCACTTACAGTCCTAACCCCCCATCACCCCATTTTCAGTTTAAGCCCCCCCTATAACCCATTACCAGTCCTAACCCCCCATCAGCCCACTTCCAGTCCTAACCCCATCAACCCATTTCCAGTCAGCCCCCCATAGCCCATTGCCAGTCCTAACCCCCCCATCAGCCCATAGCCCATTACCAGTCCTAACCCCATCAGCCCACCTCCAGTCTTAACCCCCCCAGACCATTTCCAGTCCTAGCCCCCCCATAGCCCATTACCAGACAGCCCCCATCAGCCCACAGCCCATTACCAGTCTTAACCCCCCCAAAGCCCATTACCAGTTCTAAACCCCCCAACAGCCCATTACCAGTCCTAACCCCATCAGCCCACCTCCATTCCTAACCCCCCCAACCCCTTTACAGTCCTAGCCCCCCCATAGCCCATTACCAGACAGCCCCCATCAGCCCGCAGCCCATTACCAGTCTTAACCCCCCCAAAGCCCATTACCAGTTGTAAACCCCCCCAACATCCAACAGCCCATTACCAGTCCTAACCCCATCAACCCACCTCCAGCCTTAACCCCCCCAGCCCATTTGCAGTCCCAGCCCCAGCCCCCCCAATAGCCCATTACCAGTCCTACACCCCCATTGGCCCCATGGCGTAGGGCCCACAGCTGGCAAGGGCCCACAAAAATAGAACAAATTAGCTTTTTTTTTTAAATAAAATTTAAAAGAAAAACTGCTGGCTGCCGCCGCGGGGCCCCGTCTGCTGCCGCGGCAGCATGGACTGACCCGCGGGGGCCCCCTCTGCAAGCTGAATCCGTCGGTCCGTCGGTCCCTCCCTCTCTCCCTCCGTGCAGGCTGTGAGAGGCACGGAGGGAGAGTGTCTCCCTCACGTCTCTGTTAAGCCCGCAGGGGCTGATGGGAAAGTTGCCCATCAGCCCCTGCGGGCTTAACAGAGACGCGAGGGAGACACTCTCCCTTCGCGCCTCTCACAGCCTGCACGGAGGGAGGGAGGGACTGACGGACTGACGGATTCAGCTTGCAGAGAGGGCCCCCGCGGGTCAGTCCATGCTGCCGCAGCAGCAGAGGGGGCCCCGCGGCGGCAGCCAGCAGTTTTTTTTTAAATTTTATTTTAAAAAAAAAGCTAATTTGTTCTATTTTTGTGGGCCCTTGCCAGCTGTGGGCCCTACGCCATGGCGTACATGGCGTATAGGTAAATCCGGCCCTGCCCCCAGGTATCCGGGCTATTAAGAGCCTAACTCAGTTTAGGAAAGCCCTCAAACTCCACCTTTTCAACAAGAGCCCAACGACACTCCATAAAGTCCAACGAAACAATTCTCTAGCAAAAATATGGATGCCCAACAACACGCCAAGACAGATACTCTAACCCTTAGTGGTGCATATGTTTCTATGAAACTCCTGTTCATATGACTCTATGTAGCAAGTCTTGTAAATAGTTTACCCCTGTTAGCCAAGTTTTTTGCCCTGTTATCTGTAAACTCATATATGTTTACTGTACTGAGCATTTTTGTTCCATGTAAACCGCGCTGATGCTGAACAGTGCGGTATATAAGAGACTATAAATAAATAAATAAATAATACACCACTATTCACCTTTCTCCATTGGGAAAATTGTCCATTTAGTCCAACCCTCTGCTTTCTATCTCTTAACCAGTTCTTGATCCACATTAGTACGCTGCCTCCTATCCCATGACTCTTTAGTTTTGCCAAACGTCTCTGATGAGGAACCTTGTCAAAGGCTTTCTGAAAGTCCAGATACACTATATCAACCGACTCACCTTTGTCCACCTGTTTATCCACACTTTCAAAAAAACATAACAGATTAGTAAGACAAGATCTTCCTTGTCTAAAGCCATGTTGGCTGTCTCCCATTAGGCCATGACTATCTACATGCTGAGAAATTTTATTCTTTATGATGGTTTCTACCATTTTTCCCGGTACTGACGTGAGGCTCACCGGTCTGTAGTTTCCCGGATCACCCCTGGAACCCTTTTTAAAAATTGGTGTTACATTGGCGATCCTCCAATCTTCAGGTATTAGAGATGATTTTCATGATAGTTCACAGATTATTAATAGCAGGTCTGCAATCTCGTATTTCAGTTCTTTCAACACCCTTGGATGTATACCATCCGGCCCAGGTGATTTGCTACTCTTCAGTTTATCTAGTAGTTGTAATACATCTTCCCGATGTATCGATATTTCCTTCAATTCTTCCGCACCTTTAAATACCACTTCAGTCTTGGGTAACATCCCTACATCTTCCTCAGTAAAAACTGAAGCAAAGAATTCATTCAGTCTCTCCACTATCGCCTTGTCGCCTCTTAGTGCCCCTTTAACTCTATCATCTAATGGACCAACTGACTCTCTCACAGGTTTTTTGCTGCGAATGTACTTGAAAAAATTTTTATTTCGCGTTTTTGCTTCCACAGTAAGCTTCTTCTCAAATTCTCTCTTTGCCTGCTTTATCAATGCCTTGCATTTGATTTGCCAGTGCTTGTGCTGTTTCCAGGTTTCGTCGTTTGGCTCTTTTTTCCATTTCCTGAAAGATGCTTTTTTGGCAACAACAGCCTCTGTGACCTCACCTTTAAAGCATGCTGGCAGTTTTTTGGACTTCCTTCCACTTTTCTTAAAGCGTGGAATACAGCTGGTCTGGGCTGCCAAGATAGTATTTTTCAACAACACCCAAGCTTGATGTAAGTCTTTAACCTTTGCAACTGCTCCTTTTAGTTTTTTCTTAACTATTTTCCTCATTTTATCATAGTCTCCCTTTCGAAAGTTAAAAGGTAGTACTGTGGATTTCCGTATTATCCCTCCTCCACTAATTAAATCAAAGGTGATCATGCTATGATCACTATTGCCAAGTGGCCCCAACACCCTTATCTCTTGCACTAGATCTGGTGTTCCACTAAGGACCAGGTCTAATATGGCTCCCCCGCTGGTCGGTTCATGAACCAGCTGCTCCAAGAAGCAGTCATATATGTCATCTAGGAACTTTATCTCTCTAGCATGTCCTCCCTCCATGTCAGCCCCCCTCTGTCCATGTTAGCTGCCACCTCCCTCCATCCATCCTTGTCAGCCCCCTCTATCCATGTCAGTCCCCCCCCTCCATCCATGTCAGCCCTCCCTCCATGTCAGCCCCGTCCCTCCCCCATGTCAGCCCCATTGCAGTTTCCCTGGCCCCTCATCCCCTCTCCGTATGTCTGCATGCCACTGCCCTGTTCTTCTGCAGCCATGGTTCCCTGTCTCTTAGGGAACCGCAGCTGTGCTAGTAAAGCTGTTGCGAAGCCTTCCTGTCTCTCAATGGGCTCCGTGCAGCATTGTTCTGCATCCAAAGGAAGTTGTTTACCATTTCCTTTGGAGGCGGAAGAATGCTGCACAGAGCCCATTGAGAGACGGGAAGGCTCCACAACATTTTCACAGGCACAGCCGCAGTTCCCTAAGAGACAGGGAGCCGTGGCTGCAGAAGAGTGCAGAAGGTGGTGAGTTTGCTGCTGCCGAGAAGTGGACTCAACAGTGGCAGCAACTTGTGCGATTTTTTATTTTTATTTTTTTAACTGGAGTGAGGTGACCCCTGCTAAATCCTGTGGTGACCCCCGTGGGGGTCACGACCCACAGGTTGAGAACCACTGTTCTAAGGTAAAGTCTTACCAATTTCCTGGGTGATTCACACAGCCCTTGGTTTGATAGATGGGGGCCTTTTAAATTGCCCTTCTGATCTGTCACTTCCCTTTAACACCTATTTAAGGCAATTTCACAGATCTTTTGCCTCCTAATTAGAAGGGGAAACAAGTTTATTTTTCTTTCTACTCAGACTATTCTTTTTTTAAATTTATTTTTTATTAGGATTTCAATCTATACAATACCAATAAAGTAAACAGAAACACAATAAATCCTCGCGTAATATATAAAAAGGAAATACAAAACAAAGACATTAGCCAACGTCTCGGGGAAAACTACAGAAATAGTAATAATAAAGAAAACAAGACAGGAGATCAAAACCTAACAAAAGGAAAACACCCCTCCCTATCAAACCAGCCCATCAATCAATAACCTCCCCCCCCCATCCACATAGAATCTATAACCAAAATAAAGAAATAGAAAAAAGAAATATTTTTTCCTTGTCAATGATCAACGTTTCTAAATCTGAAGGTGATAAGAAAACAAATTTATCATACCCAAAAGAGACTAAACACTTACAGGGATAGCGGAAAAAGTATGTAGCACCTAGAGCAAGAATTCTAGATTTAAGAGCGAGAAAAGACTTCCTACGTATTTGTGTAACGTGGGATACATCAAGAAAAATAGATACTTTATCACCACGCCTTTAGAATAGCAATTTTATCTTCCTCAGAAACTAAGGTCACTAACAATGTAGCTCTAGTGGAAATAATATCCTGAGTATCTTCTAAAGGCAGTCAAATCAAAATTATTATTATCCTCAAGGACAGCAGCTTCCCCCTCCTCTACACTTTGCTGAACAATTTTAGTAGAAATATAACACTTAATAAACACAAGAGAATCGGCAGGTGGAAGGAGAAGCACATCCTTAAAGTATTACCTAAAAAATATTTATGGAGATAATAAACTAATACAAGGAAAATTAAGCACTCTTAAATTCTTGCTCCTAGACATATTCTCTAAATTCTCAAGATATTGGTAGACTGAACAGATGCAAAAGACTTAACTTGGGTATCAATATTCGAAATACATGCATTCAAAATCCCAATCTGATCATCCAAATTCTGAAATTTAAGAACAGCATCCTTAGTAAACTGACATAAAGAAGGAACAGTCTCCATAAGAATTTGCTCAGTACGCTTAACCACCTGCCAGATATCCAAAAGAGAAACAGAGAAAGCTTGTGAGTCAACAGAAGAAACAGAAGGCTCCTTCCAAGATACCACTTTGGGGAGCCCAATGTTAGTCTGAAGACTCTGATAACAAGGCTGAGATACTTCCAAAGAGCAAGGTGGCAAAGGAGGAGTACGCTCAAGGGAGCTAAGACTCACCCCCTCAATGGAGGATGCAAAAGAAACAGTACCTGGTGTCGTAGTTAAAGGAGTGGAAATCACATGCTTATCCATCGGGCCACTTGTTGAAGCCACTATGAGAGATTTGTTCTTCCTCTTACCTCCGGGCATCCCAACACCACAATTCTGCCCTTACTCCTAATGTGCTCCTAAGGAGCTCACAAGGGGCATACAAACCCCTTTGGATTCTCCCCTTAGGAGATGCCCAAGTAAAGGTGCCGACAGCTATGCACCGTAGTTCACAAGAGATTTATAGGGCCTTAGATGACGTTGGCGTTAGCTGCCCCGCAAGGGCCTGATGATCCCAAACACCAGCAACTCTCACCCCTCCGCGGCATAGGTAGGCTGCAGGCAACGCTCCTGAAGAAAAGCACCGTGCACTGATTTTTATAGGGCCTTAGATAACGTCAGCGTTAGCTGCCCCACACGGGCCTGATCATCCCAAGCACCAGCTGTTCTCACCCCTCCACGGCATAGGTAGGCTGCAGGCAACGCTTCCCCACAGAGACTATTCTACTTGTATGCTAAGCTATATTCAGATTTGATTTAAATAAAAAAGCTCTCTAGAAACAAATTTATTTCAGTAACTATTTACTCTATTTTACTTTCTAGGTTAAGCTATACTCTGATTTGATTTAAATGAAAAACTCTTTAGAAACAAATTTATTTCTAAAAGTCTATTTACTTTTATTTTATGTTCTATGCTAAGCTATTCTCTGCTTTGACTTAAATACAAAGCTCACTGGTGATACTAAGACCTGACTGTCTCAACAAAAACACTGAATTCTAAATTATACAGATTTATTAGCTTTAACCCCAAGAAGTCCCTTTTACCCCAAGATTTAGAGTTTATTCTAGAAGATTATACTCACAAGTGTAGATCTACTTCCAGTTGTAGCAGTCCCTTTTGGTAGTTGTAGCAGTCCCTTTTGGTAGTCCTTCAAGACTAAACTTCACAGAGCTTATTACAGAACTTTACACTTCCTCCATCCTGCATCACTCCAAATGTCTGCCTGTGAAGTTCCACTCCTCACATTCGTTCCCTATTCTGCTGGCCTACATCCCTCCTGTTGTGCCCTCCAACTCATGGGAGTTCCTCTTCACTACAATAATGGAAGCTTCCACTACTTTCCCAGATTTATTGATTCTTGGTGACTTCAATGTACACTTTGATGCCCCTGTTCATCCTAAGGACAAAGAGTTCCTCACTCTGGCTGCTGATCTGTCTCTGCTCCAACATATCCATTTCCCTACAAATTCTGCCGGTCATACATTGGACTTTATTATGACCCCTTCCTCATTCCATCTAGCATTTTCTTGCCTTTCCAGCATGGTTCTTCCCTGGACTGATCACCATGCTGTCTGCTTTCAAGTGTCCAGTTCCTTTTATGCTCTATCTACTATGACTAACCATACTGACTCTGTCATTCGTCCTCGGAGACATATTTCTATCGACACGTTACATGCTTTCTCCTCCTCTGACCAACTGTTTTCTTCACATTTTGACACCTTATCTGTGGATGAGCAAGTGGCCAGCTGGAACACTGCTCTTACAGAGGCACTTGATTCTCTTGTGCCTCTACTCTCTGCTCAGCGTCTCTGCAAGCCTTATACACAGGCTTAGTTTTACTCTGGTCTCTATATCCTCCAACATCAGATGCATAGGGCAGAACAAATTTGTCACCACCAGCGCACTCGGTCTTCCTCCATTGCATTCAAATAGGCTCACACTACCTTATAGGCAGGCTATTCTTACTGCTAAAAAGAAGTATTATGATGGTCTTATTACTCATGCTAGTAACTGACCCAAAAAACTCTTCTCCACTGTGTCACGTTTGGTTCACCGCCCAGCATCCTACCCCCCGTCTTCTGGGCCCAAAGCTGATGATTTAGTATCCTATTTTTCTGATAAGATACCTGACCTTTGTGCAGAGCTTTGTCTGCCCTAGTGTGAGTTTCCACAACCCTCCGCTGATGGCTTCTCCACTCCTTCCTCTGCTTCCATTACAGCACCACAGATACCAAATCTTTCTCATGTCTGCATTTTAACCCCATCACTCCCTCTGCTCTCTCCAAAGCCATCGCCACATCATCCAAGACCACGTGCATCTTGGATCCTATCCCCTCTGTCTGGGTTCTTGAGTCTTCCTTAGCTTTATTATTCTCCTCATTTTCAATAAGTCTTGCCACAGGAACATTCCTGCAGTGCTGGAAGCTTGCCATCATCCGCCCTCTTCTAATGAACCCTCCTTGGATTCCTCCCTTCTGTCAAACTTTCACCCTCAAACTTACTTTTCCTTTCAAAACCTCTGGAAAGACTTGTTTTTAACCAGCTATCAACACATCTCACCCAGACTAACTTCTTACATCCTCACCAATCCAGCTTCAGAGCAGGTCACAGTACTGACACCATTGTTCTTTCTGTAACCGGGTAAGGCGGACACGTCGCCTCTCGCCCCTCCCCCCCCCCCACCCCCACTTTCATTTCCTTGAAAGACTAATTCAGAACAAACACATGACAACCATTTGGGACTTAAACTGGTCGCAGCTTTAATAACCTTTTAAACAACCACACAATACAAATCAACACATTTTAACTCCCCCCCCCCCCCAAGCAGAGCGAGCCCTCACCCGCCATGTTAGTAGCAAGGTGACGCCGCATCCGCTTCCCCCGGGCACAGGCCCGACATTTTTCACGCCTTCCCTCTTCCGGCTTCGCCATGCTATTAGCAAAAGCCTGAGGGATTAACCGGGTTGGGGGTATCCCACCCCCGCCCTCATGCTTGCCACCGGCTCCGGACCCCGGAAACCTCCGGGATCCCACCACCGGCTCAGGTCAGCCACGACCAGAGCCGCCCCCCAAAGGTAAGCTGCGACCAGCCCTCGCCCCCAACGGAATACCTTCCAAGGCCTCCTGCCAATCGTTAAGCAGTAAATCTAGCCCTACTGGGGACAAGTGCACCCCATCAGACCTGTAGAGGCCCGGGCAGTCCATGTCCACCCAAGGGTGGAAAATTTGACAGCCCCCTTGCTGACCCACCCACCGGCCAATTTGACGGTTAATTTTTGTCACACCCCGTGACCACCGTCGCTGAGCCCTACAGGACGGCCTTGGAATGATATCCGACCATAGTAATAATACATCTGGGAACATCCCCAACACCACCCCAAAGTCCTTGATAGCCGCTCGAATCAACTGCCGGCAAGTCCAAGAAGCGAGATCGTTGCCACCTAAGTGGAGCAGCAACACGTCCGGTGCGCCTCTGGTACGCTGGAGGTGCCGAAGCAAAGGCAAGAGTTGGATCCACCGTAGTCCGCGCTCGCCCAGCCATGTGACAGTCACCGCCTGCTCGGAAATTCCCAAATTCAGCCCCATTGGGCGCGCCGCTGCTCGCCGACCAGCCCAGAAGACAAAGGAGTGGCCAAAAATCCAACAGCATCTATGCCCCGCATCTGCAACAAAAAGAATAGGACCGTTAGTGCCCCCCCCCTCCCCTACAAACGCACGTAGCTGTGGAAGACTCCCGACCGCCATCGCCCAATGTGCTGTATCTCCTGATCGGGCAGCCCAGCCACCGCTGCACTGGTCGCCGCCCCAATCCGGAAGGAATGAGGGGCGAACGCACCAGGGTCCTCACCTATCAGCCTTAAGGATAGCCGTAGCACTGCGGTAAATTGGAAACGCGTAAGAACCCGCGCATCCTGATGGATAAAAAGGCTACCGCCGACTTCCGGACGAACGCGTAAGTACGCTTGCAGTAACGCGACAGGACACGTGGGAGAACCCTGCACCGCTGCCAATTCCACCCACATACCTTTTCCCGCCTGATCCGTCTTTGAACGGGCAAGGCGGATACGAACCCCACCCCCGAGCAAGTGCACTTGCGAATCCGACCCAACTCCGAAACCAGCTCACCCACCCAAAACGCGCCGAAAAAGGCTAAAGAAAAAACAGCCCGAAAGAGCGCCCCCTCGTAGGAGGAGCAAACCACCTGCGGCAAAGCACCGCATAACCGTCGCAGTAAGTCATGTGTAATAGGGCGCCGCCAATCCCCAGGCGAGGGACAGGACCGCTCCCAATCCTGCAACAATGTACGCGTTAAAAATCCACCGCCCGCCCCCCCCCACCCGAGAGCCCATGCAAAAAAGGAGAATCCTGCCAAGTTCCTTCGGACCGTGGTCCGTGACAGTCCCGCATCCTTAGCCGACGCCACATACTGACCCAGAAGCAGATCCGATGCTGACCCAGCTCGCCAGCCATGGAGTACCAAGAAGGATACCACACTGCAGCAGCCACATTGATACGTGACCCATGTCGCCGAAGAGACGGAATTCCGCAACAGCTCGATCATGGCTGGAGGCCAATCCGCCATAAATGCTCCGGGACCGCTGATCCCACGTCATCCACATCCGGCGCCAAGGTCCGAAACAGCTCCCACTTGAAACGGGAAAGAGCATCAGCAATTTGGTTATGACTCCCAGGAATATGACGAGCCTTAATCACTAAATTGAACTGCAAGCAGGCGAACACCACCTGCCGCCTCAGGTCAGCTACCGGCTGACATCTTGGGGAATAGTTATTGATCACAGACACTACAGCTTCATTGTCGCACCACCAGCGCACCCTGCGATTGCGGAGTCTATCCGGCCACAATGACATGACCACCAAAATGGGAAACAATTCGAGGAAGGTAATATTCTTCGTAAGCCCCACATCCCGCTAGGATTGAGGCCAGCCTTCTGCGCACCATGAGCTCCCAAAATAAATCCCCAAACCCAAACCCCCCGCTGCATCAGTATACAACTGCAGATCCGCAGAAGTCACCTCCGGATCTCTCAGCACCGTGGTACCATTAAAGTCACGAAGAAAAGAAAATCGTCCCAAATCCGCAGGTCTGCCAGCAAGCTGCGTGACATCCGTATCCGATGATGCGGTCTAGAGACGCCCGAAGTAGCCGCTGCCAACCGGCGCAAGAACACTCTCCCCATCGGGATAACCCGACACGCGAAATTCAGGGACCCCACCAAAGACTGCATCTCCCGAAGCGTAAGCTTGCGGGAGCCCAGCGTGTTGGCGACCAACACCCACAGCCTCGTAACTTTCTCTTCCGGCAGGCGGGCTACCAAAGCCACGGAATCCAACTCAACTCCCAAAAAGGTAAGAGTAGTCGCCGGACCCGCCGTCTTTTCGGATGCTAATGGAACACCCCACACCTGGGCCAACTGGACAAACCCATCCAACAAAGCCTTGCACTGCCCCGTATGCACCGGTCCTACGAAGAGGAAGTCATCTAAGTAATGCACCACCGAGCCGCACCCCACCCAGTCCACGAATGCCCAGTGTAAAAAGGAGCTAAACTGTTCGAAATACGCACAGGAAATCGAACAGCCCATAGGCATGCTTTTATCGAAGTAAAAGTGACCTTCGAAGCAAAACCCCAACAAATGGAAAGCGGAAGGGTGCACCGGCAATAAACGGAAAGCGGATTCAATATCCACTTTCGCCAGCAAGCACCCCGGCCCACAGGCATGTACAAGTTCAACAGCCTCATCAAAGGATGCGTACCATACGGCACACAAAACCCTAGGAATGTGATCATTAACTGAGGAACCAATGGGAAAAGAAAGATTATGTATTAGGCGATACTTCCCCGGCTCCTTCTTTGGAATGATACCCAAAGGAGATACCACCAAATCTGCAAACGGTTGTGCTCTGAAAGGACCCGCCACCCTACCTAACTCTAGCTCAGTTGCCAACTTATCCCGTACCAGTTGCACAAAATGCCGCACAGAAGGCGAATTCCGCGCCTTGTGGACCCCTACACTACCTACCACCGGTATGGGAAACCCCTCCTTAAACCCATACTCCAATAGACAGCTGACCTGTCACTTCGGATACTTCCTAAGCCACGGACCTAACACATCAATCGCAACCGGGGTGGGGGCCAAACTCCACAAGTCCCTATTACTTGTGGTTGGGGGCTGACATGCCCCCGCCACTCTTTTTGACACACTTGAGTGCTGAGTGACCCCCATTACAGATGGAGCAGGCGTGCCGGAATTTGCAATCCGGAAAGGGGCAGGAAGACTTGTTAAAGCGCCAGCACAAGTCGCCAGCTCCCCCCCCCTGGAGTTCTCTGCAAAACAGGGGGCACGCCCGATCGAAAGGGCCGATCCGCCCGCGCGGGGGCAGCGACCCCACCTCTTTGCCCACCCATACTTCCACCGCCAGGTCTGATCGCCATCTGCGTCAGCCAAAGATTAATGTCCTGCGTTCCCCACGACAACATGCAATTCTCCTCCATCTTATCAAGGAATTTCTCATCATAGTTGAGCCAAGCCCAACCCTCATGAGTCTGTGAGGCCTCCAGTATGGAATCCACGTAAGCCAAAAGCATACCGTACTGCTCCGGATGCGAATGACCCCATACACTAGCCAAGCGCAGGAAAGACCGAGTCCAATTAACCACATTCCGGGCGACTCTCTTGACCCTACCCGCCTTCTCGTCCTCCTTACGCTTCCGTCGACTATACCCCGACCGTTTACGACCTTCAAGTAAGCGGAAAATATCTAAATAGCGACGTTTTACAATCTTTTTCCGCAGAGTCTTTGGCACCCCCTCCCATAACTCTGAGAAAAACGCCACCGAGGGCACCGAACCCACCTGTCCCGCGCCGACCTCCCCACCAGTTGTCCGCAGACTCCGGGACAAGTCGTCAGAAACCGAGCCGGACGAAGACTCAGAGGTTGAAGAAGAGGAGGACCCCGAACGCCGCCACCGGTGACATGAATGTCGCCTGCGCTTGGTCGCTCGCGTCTTACTCCCCTCTCCAGCCCCCGCGCTAGCAGCCAACTCACCTGCCGCTGGTGCTGCTACATTGGGAGATACGCCCGTCTCCGGTGGCGTCAACGCTGATGCTTCCGCTCCTCCCCCGTTTCCGACAGACACGGGGCCACCACTTGCGCTCGCCCACCCGCCGTCCGTCTGTCCAGCAGGAGCCCCCCAGGGTTGCCCCAAGTAGTGCCAGCCGGTCGAAACCTGCGTAGAAAAAACAGGGAAAGGCGAAGGAACACCCGCTACCGGCCAAGGCGGCTGCCACGCCCCTAGCCATTCCGCGCGGGAAGAGCCTTGGCCCCCGCCTTGCCAATGCGCCCACGCGGGTGAGTAAGCTGCCCCAGCAGGAGCCGAGCCACCCCCAGGACTTGCAGCATCCACCACCACACTGCTCACCTGAGGAGCAGCACCTTCACTCCCCCCAACTGGACTTGTGGCCACCCCCAAGCCACCCATAGGACCGAGGGCCTCTCCAAGCCCCAAAGCACCTCGTGCCGGGCCTTTTGAGCTACCTCGCCGGCCCCAGCTAAAGGGCCAGCCGAAACCCCCCTTCCCACTCGCCTCCCCTGCCTGGAGCCGCTGACAGGGCTAGTACCACGACCGGACGCTGGGCCACGGCTCGGAGCCCTGCCCCTGGTCCCCCCCCCTCCCAAAATGAGCTGGGCGCCCCAAAGGAGCAGGCCTCCCTCCCCAAGGACCGCCCGGCTTAGCCTTGCCAGACCCTTCGCGCTGTCTGGAACCCCCCCTTTTCCCCTCCGCCGGCCATGGCAAAATTAAAAGGCTGGAGGAACTCGGGAAACTAATTTACAATGGGTTGCTCTCTTTTTTTTTTTTTACTGGGAGAGATGTAAGAACCCTCTAAGAGCCCCAATGCTTTGGCTACCGATTTTATTGGGGGGGGGGATGGAATTGAGGCACCACTCCACCGAAGAACCCACTTGCCTGTAGAAGAGCCTCTGCACCTCAGCCCGGGGCTGCAGTCGGCCCACACACCACCACGAGCCTCCCGACTCCCCCGTCGCTGCTCCGCTGCCTCCCGGAGCTCCAAAGACGGTGCAGCCTCTCGTGCCGCCTCCCGCTGCTGCACAGGGCCCTCGAAACCGCGCCGTATCCTGCTCCCGCGAACCAGCACGTCAGGCGCCTCCAGCCTCGACCCAGCAACTGCCGGAGCAGTGCTGGGTCCCCGCACTACCCACCCCCCCCCCCCCCCGTTGCCGAGTCCTAGCCCTCTCATTGGCTCCCGGGCGTTTAAAACGCCGAGGGAGCCAATGAGGGCGCCAGACCGTGCGGGGCACTGCCGGGCCACGCGCCGCCGCAACACCGAGGGGGGGGCGAACGGCCCGCCGCCCCCCCGGTTAGAAGCGGCCACGCGGACGGGGCCCGCGGCCTTACTATTCTGAATGAGGTACATACGGCATTGGATAAGGGCGAAGTTACGCTGGCTGTCTCCTTGGATCTTGTGTACCATACCCTTCTGCTTACTAGACTCTCTTTGGCGGGCTTGAGTAATTCTGTTCTTCAATGGTTCCACTCTTTTCTTTCTTCCCAGTTGTTTCGTGTCTCTTTTCAAGGCTCTGATTCTTTGCACCATAAGCTGCACTGTGGTGTCTCTCAGGGAGCTATTCTTGGCCCTCTCTTTTTTAATGTTTTCTGTCACCTCTCGCTACTCTGATTCAGCAGCAGCAACATGGTGTCTCTGTATACTTTTATGCTGATGACATCCCACTGCTGTTTCGTATGAATGCTGCTTCTCCTGATCTTTCCACTGTTAATTCCTGTTTGGCAGCTATTGCGTCCTGGCTTCATGCCAATCTTTTGAAACTGAACCCCACAAAAACCTCTGTGTTATGCTCTCAGGTCCTTTCTCTCCACTTTCTGTGAGCCCCTTTCTTAATGGGCTACATATTTCAACTGTCACCCAACTTAGATATCTTGGTATTATCTTAGATTCAATTCTTTCCTTTCTGTTCCATATTGCTGCCATAGTGAAATGATGTTGCTATACTTTCAGAGATCCGTGCCATTCGTTCTTTTCTCTCCCCGTCACCTATACCGTCACTTCTACTTGCTCTTGTTATTGCTAAGCTAGACTATTGCAACATCATCTATCTCGGTCTTCCTCATTCTCAAACTGAAAGTCTCCAGGTAGTGCAGAATACGGCCATACGATTACTTCATCACACATCCAGATTTAATCATGTCACACCACGTCTCATACAATCACACTAGCTTCCACTCCCTCACCCCTCCCAATACAAGCTGCTTTCAATTATTCATAAAGTTCTTTATTCCGGTATCTCCTCATATTTCTCCTCTTTCTTAGTTCCATATGCACCTATTCAAGTCCTTAGGTCCATACATGTGAATCGGCTATAACTACCTTCTCCAGTGCAGGCCCGGTTAGAACGAACCTGACATTCTGCCTTTTTTTCTTGGGCCAATTATTATGAAATTCCTTGACAACTGACTTAGAGTGGAACCCGTATGCTCAAAATTTAAGACCTCCTTGAAAACATATCTAAGGAACAGTGGGGAGGTCAAAGGCAATGGAAAATAATGTCCTGAATCTCCTGCTGTCTCAGGCGGTTTATACAGGCTCTCAGGACTCTGCCTCCTTGTGTCCTGACCCTCATTCCCTCTCTTCCTTGTTATCTTTCCCTACTTTTCATTCTCTGTCACGTTTTTATGGTGTTCTTTTCTTCTTCCAAATGATGCTTTTATTGTACACTGCTTTGACACTATATCAGATGTTTTAATAAACCATAAACTTGGTTTGAAGATATTTCAAAATGGCTTTCAACACACAATCTGATGATAAACTACAAGAATACTAAAGTATTATTTGTAACAAAAGACAAAAGCTTCAAACCCCCCCCCCCCCCACCAGACCTGCAAATCAAAGAAGCCTCAATTGAAGTTAAAAAAGAAGTATGATACCTAGGCATACCATCGTATATCAATAAAACAATCCAAGCAATATACAACAAACTGAAAACCATAGAACAACCAAGACTACTCCTTGCAAACAGCGACTTCAAGCAATGATCATCCCACCTTTTGATTTCTGTAATGGCATTCTGCAGGTGATTACAAAACAATCACTCCATCGGCTAAAAGTAGCTCAACATACTGTAGCACGAGTACTTCTCAGACTACCGAAAACAGAACACATAGGGGTCAATTCTATTCTGCATGTCCTTCCAAGGCCAGGATCAGGCTGCGGGGAACCACCTGCATCCACTCACCTTGTCCTTGGGCTCCTGCGCCACCATCCTCTGCTGTCCAGGGAGATATATTACAACTCTGGGGTGGAATAAATCCTCCAACTACTTTGCAGGCCCCAGACGTATAGGGTCGACTTCTGAATCAGCCCTGTATGTCTGGGGTTGGGGGCTGCCCAATGCCCACCCTCACTCCTCCCACGGCCCACCCCCTCCTACCCACGAACAGAGCTTCCCACACAAGTATGCTATACATGCGGGGAGCTTTGTCCCTAGTAGCACGATCCAGGCATTTAGCGGGATCTGAATCGGATGTCCAGACCCATTAAAAAAAGATCAGAATGACTCCCATAACCCAAATACTACAACAACTGCACTGGTTCCCTTTGGAGAGCAGAATAAAGTACAAATTCTTAATGTCAACATTCAAAATATTGCATAACTTGTTGTTTGTCGACTCCTGGCGACCCTCTGGATAGCTGACCTAAACTTTGTTTGGTCTTCAGCCAAGTGGTTCACTATTGATAGAGTAGTATCCATAGCTGCTGTTATTGTACCGATCCATCTCATGCCAGTCTTCCTCTTTTACGGTGACCTTCTACCTTGCCAAGAATTATGTCTTTATCCAATGACCTCTCTCTTCGCATGACATGAACAAAGTATGAAAGCCAAAATCTTGTCATCTGAGATTCTAAGGAAAGCTTAGGTTTGATCTCCTCTAGTACTAACTGGTTTGTTCTTCAGGCAGTCCAAGATATACACAGTATTCATCACCAGCTCTATAATTCAAAGCATTAATTTCACAGGCCTGCAAAAATTTTTTTTTCGAGAGCTGTTTTGGTTATTCCACGTAATCTTTATGTTTTTTGGTGCGCTGAATCCAAAAATGACCTCCATTTTGTCATAGGACATCACGTTTCCTGACAATTTAGGTAACTATGTTAAATAAGGCAATACCTCAAAATAAATGGAAATAGACATAAAATTAAAGTTTTATTACAATATTTTCATGAAAATCCTTTTTTGAACTGAAATGAGCTCACCTACACACACTAAACTTGATCCTTCTTCCTTGTGAGGCTCCTTTTGGTGCATTTACGCTTGTGAGTAGCATCTGGAATGTCTCTCTGAAGCATCCAACAGTAGTCTGCCATCATTGTAATGCTCCATTTTCCCTGGTATCTCCTTTCCATCTCTTTAATGTCTTAGTGGAATCGTTCACCTTGTTCCTCACTCACAGCTCCCAAATGTTCAGGAAAGTAGTCAAGGTGGGACTGGAGGAAATGCACTTTCAAACTCATCAGGCAACCTAAAGCTTGAAATGCTTTCAGCATTCGTCCAACAATCTTTTTGTAGTGAGGATCTTTGTTATTGCCTAAAAATTTCTGTACGACTTCTTTAAATGCAATCCACCTTTCTTTTTGAGGATCCGTCATGGTATTGACAAACTCTTGATCAACTATAAGCCTTCTAATGTCTGGTCCGACGAACACACCTTCCTTCAATTTTGCCTCCGACAGGCCTGGAAACCTGGTGACCAAGTATTTGAAGCATTCTTCATCTCTTCGAAGTGATTTTACGAATTGCTTCGTCAATCCCAATTTTATGTGGAGAGGTGGTAGAAGAACTTTATGGGAAGGTACCAAAGTTTCTCGGAGGACAATTTTTTCACCGACTGTTAGAACCCTCGGCTGCCAACTCTTCTTGGTCCAGTGATTTTGTCGGTCTCGACTGTCCCATAGACACAGAAAACAAGGATATTTGGTATACCCAGCTTGTTGCCCGAGCAGCATGCACAAGACCTTCAAGTCCCCACACACTTGCCAACCATGGTCTTCATATTTAAGTTTACGAAGAACCAATTCCACGTTCTCGTAGGTTTCCTTCAAGTGTACGGAATTACCTACAGGTATGGAAGCGTAAAAACCGTTGTGGAGTAAAACTGCTTTGAGACTTCTTTTTGAAGAATCTATAAAAAGATGCCATTGCTCTGAATCATATTGGATTTTAAATTGACCCATCAGACCTTTGACATCGATGCAATAAACTAACTTGTCTTCCTGGGCGAAGTAAGGAACGAACTCCTTTTCACGATGTCTGAACCATGAAGATGACACTCCTGGCAACAATAAATTCCTGCTTTTCAGCCTTGATCCGTGTAACTCAGCGGCATCTTTGGGAAGATTCAAGTCTCTTACCAAATCATTCATCTCCTCCTGAGAAAACAATTTTGGTCTTGTATCATCTTCAAAGTCAGAACTTGATTCGTCATCTGGTTCAGGTATGACTTCACCTTAATCGGAGCTAGGTATCTCTTCCAAGGTAGCAGGGGGCTTGGTACTGGTATATCTGTGCCATGGGGGATGGGACGAATTGCCGAGTGAAGATTGGGGTATGAAATGGAATGCTTCCATTTGGAATTAAACCCTTTCACATTGCATGAACAAAAGTAACAGTCATCACTATGGTTCTTTTGTTCTTACCATATCATAGGAATCTCATAACGGAAAGATTTTTTCTTACCCTTGAACCAGTTTCGGAGGTTCTCAACACACCGTTTGCACACTTTATGAGGCGCCCAGACTTTATCTTGATCTCCAATTTTTAGTCCAAAGTATGCAAAGTATACTTTTTTCACAAAGTCTGTAATATTCTGCTGTTGCTTCAACACTGTAGGTTCACCACAGATGAAACAGAAACTGTCTGGCGAATTAATACACTTTCGCAGAGCCATAACATAACGGTTGAAGAATGACGAGCTAACACGAATTGTGATGAAAAAGTGTGAACAGCCTAGAACCAAGAACCTGATGATGATTCGTGCACAAGTGTGGCATGCAGGAGAGAGCAGCTCTGTGTCTGTACACGAGAGGTCACAGTGCTGGCCACGCCCCCTGCACTGACCGGAGCTGCTGCTATCTGCCCCGTGCCTCCCTCCCACTGGATTCTTCAGGAAAGATTAACCCCTTCTACCATTAGAAGCATGGACTTAAAACTTGCTTAGCTTATGTATATATTGCTGACCATCAGATTTACAGTGCTATACTTTTTTTACATAACTCGGACAACCCCTTTAAGGTTTTTTTGGCATTTTATATCTTAAATGCACTTATGTGAATTAATTAATAGTAATTTGAATTAATTAATAGTAATTTGAAAAAAATTGATAAATTTGAAGACAATTTTGCATGTTGTGGCAAATCATGACGTCTAGGAGTTTTTTCAATATTTTATTTGTTTTCAGCACACCAAAATACATGGAAATTAGATGAAAATAATCAAACAGCTTTTTAATCGCAGACCTGTGTTTTCTTCCTATCTTTTTCACTGTCCATCTTTTGCATCCATATGATGTTATTGAAAATTCCATGGCCTGGACTAATTGAATCTTTGTATGGAGAGAAACATCTCTGTTCTTGAGGATCTTATCTAGGTCCTTCATAGCTATTCTACCAAGAGCAATACATTGTTGGATTTCTTGACTGCTTATCCTTTCCTCACTTGGTTTGCAGCTTGTCGTGCTGTGAGGGCTTGTGTGCATCAGTGATGCTGAGAGCTAAGCTATCGGCAGTTTAATTACTGGCAGGGTCTCCCAAGATGGACAGGTCTCAGCTGAGGTGCCAGACCAAGACAAACCATCGATCTGGGAAGCAGCAGAATGGGACAGTGATGGCTGCGGAGGATCACATTTCTGTGACAACGGCAACAACACTAAACTTAAACTGTGCGGAGGAAAGCCTGGCAATCTACTTCTGTATCTTGCCATGAAAACCCAATGGATAGTCATAACAAAACAAATTGCACTATAGTGCTGGAAGATGAGACCCCCAGGTCATAAAACACTCAATTAGATACTGCGGAGGAGCTAAAGACTTTTCAGAGTAAAGCCAGCATTTATGATGTGGTTGGATCAAAGCCCTCGGGACGTCTGACTACTGATGAAGCTGCGCATGAAATGAGACTCAGAAACTGTAAAGATGTCTTACATATTGGGACATAGAACATACGAAGCATGAACCAAGGGAAGTTGGAGGTAGTCAAAAATGAAATGGAATGTGTACAACTTAATCTGTTGGGTGTCAGTGAACTGAAGTGGACTGGCATCAGGCACTTTGCATCAGATGATAAGGTCTACTATGCTGGAAATGAAAGACAAAGAAGAAATGGTGTTGCATTTATAATAAAGAAAAAACTTGCAAGAACTGTAATGAAATACAATGCAATCAGTGAACGCTTATTCATCTATGAGGAATGCCTATCAACACAAATATAATTCAAGTACATGCCCCGACAACAGCTGTAGAAGAGGATGAAATTGATCAGTTCTATGAACAAGTATAAGCTGAAATTGACAGAACATGCAAACAGGATATCCTGATAGTCATGGGTGACTGGAACGCAAAAGTTGACAGCAAAGAAAGCAAAATGATTGGAAGACTGATAGAATTCTGCAAGACCAGTGATCTATTCATCTCAAACACCTTCTTCCAGCAACACAAGCAGTGACTGTGCATATGGACCTCACCCAATGGATTGTACAAAAATCAAACTGACTACATCTGTGGAAGTCAACGATGGAAAAGCTCTATAACATCAACAAAGACAAAACCTGGAGCTGACTGTGGTATAGATCACCAACTACTAGTATACAAACTCAAACTAAAGTTGAAAAAGAGCAAGCCATTCATGAATGTTGCAAAATATGACCTTGAGAATATACCACTGGAATTTAAAGACTGCCTGCAAAATCGATTTGCTGCTTTAGATACAAATGACAGAGCTCCAGAAGAGTTATGGAATGATATCAAAAACGTTGTGTTGGAAAAAAGCTAGATGTGTTTACAAAAGGTGAAAAAACAAAAATGGCCAAAATGGATGATGGAGGAAACTCTGAAAATTGCCCAGAAATGCAGAGAAGCTAAAGACAGAGGAGAAAGAGGCAATCACAGAACTCAACAGATTTCCAATGTGCAGCAAGACAGGACAAGAAAAGTACTACAATGATGCATGCAAGTAAATAGAAGCATAAGAGGAAGAACAAGATCGGCTTTCCTAAAACTATGAGAATAAAAGAAAAAATTCCAGCCTCAAATTGGAATGTTACAAGATGCTCAAGGATCTATGTTGAATGATGCTGAGAAGATCAAGAAAAGGTGGAAAGATTATACAGCGTTTTTATATGATAAAGATCAAGTGGACCAACAGCCATTTCATCCTCTACCTTATGATCTGGAACCATTGTTGATGAAGGAAGAAGTTGAAGCAGCATTGAAAGTCTTATCAAAGAACAAAGCAACAGGCATTGATGGCATTCTCATAGAGGTATTACAGCAATTTGATGCAGCTGTAACCATACTTACAAGGCTCTTTCTGGAAATTTGGAAGACAACATCATGGCCAAATGACTGGAAAAGATCTGTGTTTATACCAATACTAATGAAAGATGATCCAACTGACTGTGGAAATTATCTCACAATTGCTCTGATCCCACATGCCAGCAAGATTCTACTGAAGATTATTCAACAGACCACAACCATACCTTGAACAAGAACTACCTGAAGTGTAAGCAGGGTTTTGGAAAGGGCGAGGATTGAGAGACATCATCGTGGATGTGAGATGGATCCTTGAAAAGACTAAAGAATACCAAAAGGGTATCTATTTGTGCTTTATTGACTACAGCAAGGCTTTTGATTATGTAAACCATGAGAAATTCTGGGCCATATTAAGAATCATGGGTATACCAGAACACCTGATCGTTCTCTTGCACAATCTGTACATTGATCAAAAAGCAACAGTTCAAATGGAACAAAGAGAAACAGAATGGTTTAAAATCAGCAAAGGTATATGACAAGGCTGCATACTTTGCCCTTACCTGTTTAATTTATATGCAGAACAAATCATCAGAGAAGCAGGATTATATGAAGACAACAGAGGTGAACATAAGAACATAAGAACATAAGATATGCCATACTGTGTCAGACCAAGGTCCATCAAGCCCAGTATCCTGTTTCCAACAGTGGCCAATCTAGGTCATACATACCTAGCAGTTTCCCCAAAAGACACAGGTTCTACAATGCTTGTACTGGGTCAAGCATTGATATCCTGGGTCCCTTCTTAATAATGGTCTATGGACCTTTCCTCCAGGAACTTGTCCAAACCTTTTTTAAACCCAGCTACACTAACAGCCTTTACTACATCCTCCGGTAACAAATTCCAGAGTTTGATTACATGTTGAGTGAAAAAATATTTTCTTTTATTAGTCTTAAATAGTTTACCCTGTAGCTTCATTGTATGTCCCCTAGTCTTTCTATATTCTGATAACGTAAACAATCGATCTACGTTTACCCATTCCACTCCGTTCATTAATTTATAGACTTCTATCATATCTCCCCTCAGCCGTCTCTTTTCCAGGTTAAAGAGCCCTAACCTTTTTAGCCTTTCTTCATAGGAGTATCCTTCCATCCCCTTTACCATTTTGGTGGCTCTTCTCTGAACCTTTTCTAATAACGCTATATCCTTTTTAAGATACGGCGACCAGAATTGCACACAATATTCAAGGTGCGGTCTCAACATGGAACGGTATAGAGGCATTATAATATCTTTTGTTTTATTTTCCATTCCTTTCCTTACGATACCTATCATTCTATTTGTTCTCTTGGCTGCCGCTGCACACTGGGCCGAGGGTTTTAACATGTTATCCACAATGACGCCTAAATCTTTTTCCTGAGTGGTGGTTCCTAATGTGGAACCTTGTATTGTGTAACCATAGTTTGGCTTGTTCTTCCCTAGGTGCATAACTTTGCACTTGTCCACATTAAATTTCATCTGCCATTTGGATGCCCAGTCTTCCAATTTATCAAGATCCTCTTGCAATTTTCCACAATCCTCTTGGGTTTTAACAACTTTAAATAGTTTTGTGTCATCTGCAAATTTGATAACCTCACTCGTTATTCCACTTTCCAGGTCATTTATGAATATGTGAAAAAGCAGTGGACCCAGCACAGATCCCTGGGGTACACCACTATTCACCTTTCTCCATTGGGAAAATTGGCCATTTAGCCCTACCCTCTGCTTTCTATCTTTTAACCAGTTCCTGATCCACAGTAGTACACTGCCTCCTATCCCATGACTCTTTAGTTTTTCCAAAAGTCTCTGATGAGGGACCTTGTCAAAGGCTTTCTGAAAGTCTAGATACACTATATCAACCAACTCACCTATGTCCACCTGTTTATTCACACTTTCAAAAAAAACATAACAAATTAGTAAGACAAGATCTTCCTTGTCTAAAGCCATGTTGGCTGTCTCCCATTAGGCCATGACTATGTACATGCTGAGTAATTTTATTCTTTATGATGGTTTCTACCATTTTTCCCGGTACTGACGTGAGGCTCACCGGTCTGTAGTTTCCCAGATCACCCCTGTGAAAATTAGTGGAAGACTCCTCAATAACCTTCACCATGCTAATGATACCACATTACTGGCTGAAAGTGAAGATGATCTGAAACATTTGCTTCTCATGATGAAGGAACATAGTCGTAAAATGGGTCTGCATCTTAATGTAAAGAAGACAAAGATCATGACAACGGGGAAAATCAATAAGTTCATTGTTGATGGAGAAGAAATTGAAATTTTGGACAATTTTAACCCACTTGGATCCATGCAAAACACAGACCAGCCAATCAACCACTGCTGGAAAGCAATGAGCACAAATGCTCAAAGCCTAGCACAAATGCTCAAAGTTCCTGATCTGGAAGCACTAATGGTGGAAATGGACTTGGACATTGTAGCCATTACAGAAACATGAATGGGATATAGCCATAGCTGGCTATAATCTATTTAGAAGACACAGAGAGGGTAGAAAAGGAGGAGTAGTGGCCCTATATGTCAAAAGCAATATTAAAGTTGCTGAAATGCAGGGGACGTGGGGAAAAGAAGAAGCGCTGTGGATTGTGTTGGAAAGAGGAGATGTCACTGTCATCCATACCAGTGTTGTCTACAGGCCTCCAACTCAAACTCGAAGAAATGGATAGTGAATTGATTGTTGATATTGCAAAGATAGCCATGAATGGGGAAGTGATCATATTAGGTGGCTTTAATCTACCCGATATGGATTGGAGTATTCCTTCTACAAATTTGGAAAAGAGGAAAAAAAAATTGTGGATGCCTTCTAAAATGCATTACTTAGACAAATGGTGATGGAACCAGCCAGAGAGAGCTCGGTGCTCGATTTAGTGCTCATCAGCGGAGATAGTGTATCGAATACCTGGGTGAGTGCCCATGTGAGCAGCAGTGATCATCACATGGTGTGGTATGAGATAAAAGCCAAGGTAGAACCCAATCACAGCAAGCTCAAAGTCCTAGACTTTAAAAATAAAAAAACTGACTTCAGTAAAATGGTCAGGTACCTGAAGGAGCAGTTGGCAGGGTGGGAGGGGATAAGGGAAATGGAATCGCAATGGGCTAAACTAAAGAAGGCAATAAAAGGGGCAACAGATACGTATCTAATGAAAGTAAGTAAAAACAAGAGGAAAAGGAAACCTATTTCCTTCTCCAAAGTGGCTGCACAAATAAAGGCAAAAAACCACAGCTTTAATAAAATTCAAAAGTTTGCAAACAGAGGAACACAGAAAAGAATACAGGATCAAACTAAAAGAGACAAAGAGAAATAGGGATAGCAAAATCAAAGGCAGAAGAAAAGATGGCTAAAGATGTGAAGTGTGGTGACAACTTTTTTCAGGTATATTCGGGAGAGGAGGAAAATCAGAGGTGGACTTTCAGGACTCAAAAGTGCTGGGAACGCATTTGTGGAAAGTGACATTGAAAAAGCGAAAATGCTAAACAAATACTTCTGCTCTGTTTTTACCAAAGAAAATCCTGGAGAAGGACCACGTATTATTAACAAATATACAAATGGGAATGGAGTAGATACCGCACCATTCACAGAAGTTGATGTGTTAGAGCAGCTTGCAAAACTGAAAGTGGCCAAGGCCATGGGACCAGATGGGATATATCCCAGGATACTGAAAGAACTCAGAGGTTCTTGCAGGGCAGTTAAAGGATGTTTTTAATAGATCCTTCGAGACAGGAGAGGTTCCACAGGACTGGAGAAGGGCTGATGTATTACCTTTTCACAAAAGTGGCAGTAGGGAAGAAGTGACAAACTACAGGCCAGTAAGCCTTACCTCAGTGGCGGAAAAAGTAATGTAGGTGCTCCTGAAAGACTGAATAGCGGTCTTCCTCGAAACCAACAGGTTGCATGATCTGAGGCAACTTTTTTTTTTTTAACAAAGATCGATCTTGCCAAACAAATCTGATTGAGTTCTTTGACTGGGTGACCAGAGAACTAGATCAAGGGCATGCAATGGATATGATCTATCTAGATTTCAGCAAAGCCTTTGATACTGTTCCTCATAGGAGGCTTATCAATAAACTCAACAGCTTAGGGATGGGTCCCAAGGCAGTGAACTGGATCAGAAACTGGTAGACTGACAGATCACAGAAGGTGACAGTAAACAGAACTCACTCGCATAAAAGGAAGGTGATTAGCGGTGTGCCCCAGGGTTTGGTCATGGGACCGATACTTTTCAATGTATTTGTGAATGATATTGCTGAAGGACTGAATGGAAAAGTTTGTCTTTTTGCAGATGACACGAAAATTTGCAACAGAGTGGACTCCCCTGAGGGAGTGCATAACATGAGGAAAGATCTACAAAAGATGGAAGTTAACATTTAATGTGAAGAAGTGCAGTGTCATGCACTTGGGAAGCAGAAATCCAAGGGAATTGTATGCGATAGCAGGTTAGAGGTTGGTGTGCACGGACCGGGAGAAGGACCTCAAAGTGATTGTTTTGTCACCTTGAGATCCTCAGAAACAATGTCACAAGGTGGTGGCAAAAGCCAGAAGGATGCTGGATTGCACACTGAGAGGAATTACCAGCGGAAAGGAAGAGGTACTAATGCCACTGTACAAGTCACTGGTGAGGCCTCACTTGGAATATTGTGTTCAGTTTTGGGGACCATATCTCGCAAAGGACATAAAAAGACTGGAAACAGTTCAGAGGAAGGCGACCAAAATGATTTGGAGTTTGCATCAGAAAACCTATGAGAAGGGACTTGAAGACCTAAATATGTACACTCTGGAGGAGAGGAGGGACAGGGGTGAGTATTAAATGAACAAACAAACCTCTTCCAAAGACGGGGAAGCTGTAAAACTAGAGGGCATAACATGAAACTTCAAGGGGGTAAACTGAAAGGCAATGTGTCAGGAAATACTTTTTCAGTGAAAGGGTGGTGGATGCTTGGAATGCCCTCCCGATGGAAGTGGCGGGGGCAAATACAGTGACAGATTTCAAAATGGCATGGGACAGACACAGTGGATCCCTTTATAGCAACAGGATAAAATCAAAATAAACATAACTATCTCCTATATCTCAGCAAATAGGGGTGACCTACACGGAGCTGTGGGTACACCCCTAAACAAAGGCATGGGGAAGGGTGAACTGCACGGAGCGTCAGGTGCACCTACTGTTGCCGCCTTGCTGGGCAGACTAGATGGACCATACTGGTCTTTATCTGCCATCATATACTATGTTAGTATGTTCCCTTGGTTTATGCTTTGTACGTTCCATGTTCCAATATGTAAGACATCTTTGCAACTTCTGACTCTTATCATGTGCAGCTACATCAGCAGATCCAACCACATAAAAAATGCTGGCTTTACTCTGAGACGTCTTCAGCTCATCCCCAGTAGTCATTTAAGTGCCTTCCAACCTGTGGGGTCTCATCTTCCAGTACTATAGTGCAATTTGTTTGTGACTATCCATTGGGGTTTTGTGGCAAGATACAGAAGTAGATTTGCCAAGCCTTTCTTCCGCGCAGTTAATTCCAGTGTTGCATTTGTCACAGAAATATGATCATCCGCTTATGATACTGCCCCATTCTGCTGCTGCCCAGATGGGTGGTTTGTCTTAGTCTGGCATCTTAGCTGAGCCCTGTCTATCTTGGGAGACCCTGCCAGTAGCTAAGCTACTGATAGCTTAGCTCTTAGCATCACTGATGCACACAAGCCCTCACAGCACAACAAGCTGCAAACCAAGTGAGGGTTGCGTAACTTATCCACCAAATATCTTGGCTCACTAATAAGCACTATACCTAACGACAGACAAAGGAGAGGCTTTGCACAAAACACCCTAGCCGTTACCTCAGAATTTAGAAAAAAGAACTCTAAAACAAGTAACAGAGCATTCACATTTTACGCACCAATATTATGGAATTCACTCCCATAGAAACATAGAAACATGACAACACAAAAAAGACCACATCGCCTATCTAGTCTGTCATTCCATATCAACCACTACATCAGCCCCCTTTTTTCTTTATTGCTCCTCTGTTTCTTTGAATTCAGATACTATCCTCATCTCTACCACCTCCACTGGGAGACTATTCCATGGATCCACCATTCTTTCCGTAAAGAAATATTTCTGCATATCTCTCCTGAATCTATCCCCCGTCACCCTCATCCCATGTCCCCTCAAAGCAGAGCTTACTTTCAATTGAAAGAGGCTCTCCTATGCATTTATGCCACAGAGGTATTTAAACGCAGAAAGATACCCACTCAAGAAAAGTGTTTGAATCATGAGACATGCGCCTTCAAAATGGCCAAGCATCGAAAATGCAGCACAGACCGAGCTCAGTGGGAGGCGCCCTGCGTGGCATAGACGTGTTGGCGTAGGGTCCGGAATCTGAGCTCAGCGCCTAAGGATAACCGTGTTTGTGTCCAAACCAGCGGCCAGAGAAGTGGGGTGGCTAGTATGCATAAACCCGTGCAGAGACGAACGTCACACAGACCCCCGTGGGCTGCCTGTGCAAGAGCCCCCTGTGAGTGGATGGCTAGACACCTGTGGCATAGCGGTGAGGAGGACAGCAAACCTCAGCCCTGATGAGTCTGAGACCCTTTCCCAATCTGTGCTGTCGTATGAGGGGGGGGGGGGGAGCTGGTAGCCGAACCTGCAGCTGGCCATGGCCATATAGAGGGCCATCCAACTCTGCCTGTGCAGGTAAGGAGGTTTGAATGGGCCGGACAGGGGAAGAGGGCTGAGCACTATGCTAGGCCACACACGCCCTGAAAGGCACAGCTGTATGTCTGCACAGATGGTAAATTGAGCCTATGAATTATTTTAAAGTTTTTCTTTTCACGTCGGTCCTTTCAAAGTACTACAGAAGTGTGGCTTCCAGAAAATTAACATATCTCCGCCTTATATGTTACGTCACCCACTTTTCCCGCACTAATAATCCTTCCGCTTTAAAGCGCAGACCTGGCGTCTCTGGTTTGAACAGTCGTCTGAATGGGTGAAGCGCATGTCAGTTTCTGATAGTCATATCTTGAATGTAAGTGATACACAAGGAATAAATTTAGTTTATATGTTTAGAATCTGTATTAGGTGTTTTTTGTTTAAGAAGGTTTTGAAACTTTGAGTGTTTTGATCACGGGTATCGGTGTTCATGTACTGTATGTGATCAGTAAATACAATTTAGATTTAAATTTAAGCAGGTTCCCAAAATGGATATAATGGAATAATGTTCAAGAGGGCTTTCAAAAGCTTTTAATAAAAAGGTTCCGGTTCACGAAAGTCATCGTTTATATAAGGAGCGGGTTCAAAATACATATACTACAGATTTAAACTAATGATCACATTATGGCCAGCTTTTTATTTTTTTTTGAAAGCTTTATTTTCATTTTTCCAACAATACAAACACTACAAAACCACACAGGAAACTATCTAGACACAACAATACCTAACACTATAACGAACAATACAGAATACAAAAACCCATAGGGAAACCCTCCCCCCACCCACCCCTGCACTCTCCTTCAGGGTCCGCTATCTGAACTCCCACTTGATGCTGAGCAATACCAAGAGTTGAACAACTATGTTATTTGGCAGACGCAATGTAGTCATTTAACATTTGCCATTTGAGAATACGTTTCCCAGATAATGATGTAGGTTTACATGAGCCCTGTTCAAACTGACTGTACAGGCTAACCCGGTTCCACCATTCCGGAAAGGTAGCTTTCATAGTAGCTTTCCAGTGGCTAACGACCAAGCATATCGCTATACCGACCATAAAATCCAGCAGAAAGGCACCAGCTTTAGGCAGGGAAGGTAGATCTGCTGCAGACCGGAGTCCTATAATCTGCCAAGAGAGGGGCTCCCTGAACTGTAAAATGAGTTGCACCTGCTCCCACACGGAATCCCAGAAGGTTCGCACCCCCAGACATTCATAGACGATATGCCTTAAGGTGCCTATCTCAGCCCTGCAAATCCAGCACAGGGGGCTGAGAGAGGCATCCCATCGTGCAAGTTTGACAGGAGTAAAGAAACTATTATGAGCAAAATAGAACAAGGTCTGGGTCAAGGAAGCGGATCGAGTCACTCTGATTTGTTTACACCAAAATCTCCTCCACTGAAGTTCAGAAAGCTCCCTCCCCGTTTCACGTTCCCATCTCTTTTGGACCTTTCTCATTGACAGGGATGCGGACCCGGTTAATCTCTTGTATATCTGTGACACTATTCCTTTCCCTTGTCTGATTTCATGCAGGATCTCAATAGTCCCCTTCGAACCAGAGCCCCGTCCTGGAACTATTCCCGCACCCACCAGACAATGCCGAAGCTGAAGCCACTGAAAATGACAGGATAAGGGGAGATCAAATTCTTGTCTAAGCTCCCCATACGTTTTCCACTTATGAGAAGTATGTAACTGGCTCACCATCCAGACCCCCCGAGAATACCACGGTTTCCAGGCAAAGGGCTGCTTACGAATTTGAAATAGAGGATTATGCCAAATGGGCAAGTAGGAGCGAGAACAGCCCACAGGATCATGAGTTTTGATGAATAGCTGTAAGGCTTTGAGTGTGTCTAAAATGACTATAGGGAGTGAAGAGGTGGTGGGAAATTGCATCCCTGGGGCACACCACAACGGGACTGGAACTAGCAGCTTCTCCTCCAAGAGAACCCATATCGGTCTCCCAGAAGTGGCAGTTTCTAGCCAGCGAGACCCTTGCTTGAGCAGGAAGGCGTGATGATACACCTTAAAGTTAGGAAAATTCACACCTCCCTGTTCACGATGAAGCCATAACTTGTCCTTAGCTATCCGCGGTGTTTTGTTCTGCCACAAAAATTGAAGGAGAAGCCGCTCAAGATGCTGATACGTTTGAGCAGGGAGATAGCAAGGTAACATCTCTAAAAAGTAGTTTACCTTGGGGACAATCATCATTTTGATAGTTTCTAGCCTGCCCCACCAAGAGAGCGTTAGGGGGGACCACCGCGAGGTCAGCTCACGAGTTAAGGTCAAGATCTCCTCGATGTTACGACGGATCGTTTCTTCAAAAGGATAGCAATAGCGGACACCTAAGTATTTCACCGCACCTGATTCCCATATAAAGGGATGCTCACCAAGGTCCTCCTTATGAGTCCATTTGTTCAAAGGAAACATTACAGACTTGGACCAATTGATTTTATAGCCTGAATATCGTGAGTAATTCTCTATTTGTTCCAAAGCTATGGGAATAGAATCGGGCGATAGGAAGAGAAGAAGGTCGTCCGCGTATGCTGAGAGTTTAATCTCCTGTCCCGCGATCAAAGCACCATGGACCCCGGAACTTTGACGCAGGAGGAGAGTTAAAGGCTCCATCGCTAAGTTGAAGAGCATAGGGGATAGGGGGCATCCCTGACGAGTACCACGCCAAAGAGCTAGAGATGGTGAGGCCACTCCATTAACACAGATCCGTGCGGTAGGGTCCGTATATAAGATCTCTAGGGCCCGTAGAAAGACTTCCCCAAAGCCGAACCAGCGAAGAGTCGCAAAGAGAAAAAGCCACTCTAAGCGGTCAAAGGCCTTTTCTGCATCTAAGGAGAGACCGACCAACGGCTTCTCCATCGCGTCAGCTCCCAATAAAATATGACACAAAAGACGCGCATTATCAGCAGTCGAGCGGCCTTCGGTGAAGCCACACTGATCAGGGTGTATTAAAGTCGGGATAATCCCTGAGAGCTGGGTTGACAATACTGTTGCATAGATCTTATAGTCAGCGTTGAGCAGCGAGATGGGACGATAGTTGGGTACTAATTGAGGATCCCTACCTGGTTTCTCAAAAACCACTAAGTTAGCCGCAGCGAAGGTGCCAGTTGGCTGACCGGGTGTCGCTAACAATCGGTAATACTGCTCCAAATGAGGAGCAAGGGCCTTTGCAAAGCTTTTGAAAAATTCCACTGGCAGCCCATCTTGCCCCGCTGCCTTGCCTGGGGCCAAGGATATAATCGCTCGCTTAATCTCCTCGGCGGTAATAGGAGCGTCAAGCTCCGCTCGATGCTCCTCGGAGAGGATAGGATGTTGCAGAGTAGCAACTAGCTGTGCGAAGCCTTCCGGTGAAAATGCACATTCCGAGCTATATAGACGAGAGTAATAGTCCCGAAAGGCCTCGGCAATCTGAACATCTTTGACCACTAGGTCCGAGCCCGATGGATTTTTGATGGCGCTGACGCGCTTGATCTCCCGCTTACCCTTTAATGTAGTTGCTAGTTGTTTACCCGCTCTATTCCCTTCACGGTAGTAGTTCCCATGTTGTCTGTGAACGTACTGAGAAGCCGCGGTGGACACGAGGGTATTGTACTGGAAACGCAAGCGCTGCAATCGGATTAAAATGCACGGATCCGTGCGTCGTGTGAGGACCCGTTTCCCCCGCTTTGATCTGCAGTTCTAGATCTTGCAGCCGTTGTTTCCTTTGTTTTTTCCGTCGTATATTAAACCCAGTGATAACCGCTCTAATCGTGGCCTTGAAGCCCTCCCACCAAGCCCAAACGGATGTGGCATGGGCTGAGTTGAACCGAAAGTAATCGGCAATGGCCTCCTTTACTACAATCTGAAATTCAGGGATATCAAGGAGAGATCTATCTAAGGCCCAAGCTGGGGCCGGGTTGTGTAGGGAATCATCTTGTAAGAGTATGGAGATCGGGGCATGATCCGACACGTGGATTGAATGGATGCTGGCAGGGCCTACGCAAGGGACCAAAGCCTTAGAGATTAAGAAATAATCTATTCGGGATTGCGACGCGTGCGGCGCTGAAAAAAAAGTATATTCCAACTCCTGTGGATGCTGTAAACGCCAAATATCCACCAGAGCTAATTCCTGGATCATGGAGAGTAGGACATGCTGTCCCCTGGACCTCTGAACCGTTCGGGGAGGCTGTCGGTCAATAAGAGGATCTAGTGTTTGATTAAAATCCCCACCGACAATAATCAACTGCCCACTGTCAGCATGTAACGCCCTCGCTACAGCGGTATAAAAGTCCGGACTGTCCACAGTGGGAGCATATATACACATGAGGAGCACTTCAATTTCACCTAGCCTAAGTAGCACTTTGGCCCAGCGACCCTCTTCATCAGCACTACTATTTAGCACTGTTAGCTTGAGAGAGTTTCTCGCCAAAATGGCTACCCCATTATGTTTCCGAACAGCAGAGGAATATGCTATGACTTTATAGGGTCGCTGTCCGAGTTTCAAGGTCTCATGTAAATTCAAATGTGTCTCTTGCAGCAACAATATGTCGGCCCCCTCTCGACGTGCATAATCTAGAATTTTTCGTCTCTTAATCGGGCTATTGAGACCCTGCACGTTAAGGGAGACTACTTTGCATGGAGCCATTGGGATTTGTATCGAGTGAAGCCTCTAAGGGCCTGGGCTTAGGGCCTGCATTGACCTGGGAAGGTATCCAGCTATCGCAGAACTAGTCTTGGCAAACCTGTAATGAGGGAGCATTAGTAACACCTCTTGCAAACAACCATAACAAGCAAATAGTGCAGTCCCTGAAGGAGAAGCAATACCCCGTAAGTATGTCGGTGAGCACAGGCAGGCTGAGCTGGCTCAGGAGACCTGAAAAGACAGGCAGGGCCATTGCCGCCGCCAGCATGGACCACCCGGGAAAGCAATTATTGTTGGAGGCATGCAGAAATTCAGCAAAGCAAAATATAGACAGCATATTGCAATTATCATATAACGAGTTTACTACAAGTGATATATTGATATACTAGCATAGAAATATAAAACCATAACAAAAGGAGAACCATCTCTCAATCCAGTCCTCGAGCCGCTCCAATTCTGGTATCTCTGGAAGGGGCCACTCCAACCACAGGGGAACGCCGCTAAATTCGCAACAGTTCCATGAAGACGGTCAGTCTGTAGTATTGTGAGATGCGGTAGATCAGGGTAAGTTAGGCCGTCCGTATTTCACAGTTAGGCCGACCGTATTCCACAGTTCAACGCATCTGGGCTGCTTCAGCTTCTTCCAGGAATTGTAGCAGCGCTTCTGGCTCCTCAAAGGTGCGGGTTTGATTATGGAAGGTCACGCGCATTCGCGCGGGATACAGGAGACCGAAACGCGCCTGGATCTGTTGAAGTCGGGGCCGAAACTCCAAGAGCTTTTTGCGCCTACTAATAGTGTGCTTGGCGAGGTCCGGATAAAAGGAAAGTTTTCGCCCCTCAAACTCTATCGGAGCTCTTGATCGCGCCAGCTCCAGGATCTGTGCAGCTTGTTGATAGCGCAAGGTGCGAAAAATGACAGGCCGCGGTCTGGAGTTGTGAAGCGTGGTGTAAGAAGGAATTCGGTGGGCGCGATCAATTTCAAAATCCTTATCGAAGGTACAGCGCAAGATCTCAGGTATGACCTTGTATAAAAAAGCACGCATATCTTTCCCTTCTGCTCCCTCCGGTAGGCCCACCAATCGCACATTGTTGCGGCGTGCTCTGTTGTTGCCATCTTCCACCTCACGCTGCAGCGATTTGAGCTGTCTCTCCAGTTTAGATATTGTTTCTATACGGGCCTCATGAGTTGAAAGAATTGCCTCCACCTTATCCTGTCGTACAGAGAGGCCTTCGATTTTAGCGTTGAGCCCAGCGAGCTCTTCTTGCACTGAGGCTAATGTTACCCCATTGGCCTTGACCAATTCCTTAACTCCCCGTATTTCAGTGAGGAGCTCGAGGTGAACATCAGGCCCCTCTCGTGCAGGCGCCATTTTTTGTGGGGAGATGGGCTCCGTTTTGGTCCGTTTTGCGCTGCTATTCGACGTCCCCGAGTAGTCCAAGCATTGCGGTTTCGGTCCCGCCATCAGGAAGGTACCGTAGTGCGGTTCAGGAGACTTTTTGCTAAAGGAAGGTACTTATAATACAGGATTCTTGCCAGATCTCCACGGAGCCACCGCACTAGACGTCTACTCCGCTCGGCATCAGGCTCCGCCCCCCCATGGCCAGCTTTTAAAGTTTAAAAACTAGGCCCGATCTGATAAATAACGCCAGCGCTTACTTTTAGAAAAATTAGTAGTATGTGGAAAAGGTTATAGCTATATAGGCACTCTAGTTTGTAGAGTGCTGTCCCACTCCTGCAGTAAAACTCAGATACCTCTCTATTTTTTATAGTGAAAAATTACGGCGGTTCACCTTGGAAGAGCATTAAGGAATAGTATATTATAATTATATATACCAGCCTTTGATTTATGCAGGTAGAATACTTTTAAACAATTTAATTTGATATTTGAAGTCTGTTCCGTGGTGTTTATGGATAGGTCGGCAAGCCGTATAATAATTTACAGCAATATAATACTGTATATTTAAATAGAGCGTTGAATAATAATTATAAAACTTCCTGATTGATTATATGCAGTAATTTACTAGTTGTTTTGTCTACAACTATACAGATATTATACAGAGTTCTACGGAGCATGTATTAGCATATTTCAATTTGTATTTCTCCTTGCTATCATATGAGGTTTTATTGATTCCTTCGGTTTCGATTACACCGATTCCTTCCTTTTTTTGCCTTAGTATTAATAATTTTATAATTTTATTATTAATAATTTTAACACTCCCCCCTCAATTTTTACGATTGTTTATTCATAAGGGTTACATACTGATTGTACATATTTATGTCTTCCCCTCGTCCCATATATATAATGTAATGAGTGTACAAGTGAAGATAGAGGTAGGTTTCCTATGTCAATTATTGTACATTATATTCTTGCTAATTTAAGTCATATGACAAGCCAATCGATAAGGAATAATTTCTTATATTACCTTTATATGCATACATTATTGTTTTATGTTAGCCGACTAAAAATGTGTTTTTTGTGCTGTTTTATAATTTATATGATACTTTGATCATGTTCACACATGCATGTTTTTAATTATTTATACCTATGGTTACAGTTCATCTTATGGTTTCTTATGTTCAAACACTTTTTTAATTTGTTTTTTAACTTTTCAGTTGCATATTGATGTATTAATTATTATTTTCTTTTTATATTTGTTTTTATATGTTGTAGTTAAGCCATCTTTAGCCCCAGATGAAGGCAGAACGAAGCACGGCCTGTATCGGGCAGTGGCTTAAGTTTTGTAATAAAAGATATTCTTCCTTTGCTTTCCATGTTTTTGGACTGGGTCTGTTAAGCAGCACGTGGAATTGTGCTTTGTCATTGTTGGATGTAGTTTGTCTGCACAGGGGGACAGGGCTGTGGTGCCAAGTCGCATGCTGCGGACAGCCCCAATGTTTGCAGAATAGGTGTCAGTAGGGGGATGGACCATGCTTTGGTACAGGTGCCATCCCCGGCTGCCTGCAGCAGAAGGCATATCCAGACACATCAGGCGGGGAGGCTGCTGCACCCACTGGTAGCAGTTGGCAGCAACACCACAGCAATGGCAATGCCCGGTGCATGGGGAGCTGTGGTCGGGCTGCCTACCCAAGGGGACACCACTGGTCAGTGTGGACACTCTGGACACATGCCTCACCCCCCAGCTCCTATGACCCCAGCCCAGGGGTCTGAGGGGGCCAGTGGCAGAATCCACATAAGTGCTGTCCATCTGTCCCTGCAAGTGGATCAGCCACCACTGCTCGCCACCCCCTGTCCGGCTCTGACAGTATGTTGATGATTTGTTACAGGTTTGCAAATAAACTGTCCCCGTTTTTAAATCATAGAGTGCTGTCTGTGGGAACAGGGCGGTGTGTCTGCGCAAGTGATGTAGGGTCCATGGGTGGGGATCCAGGGATCATGGGCATGGGGTGTGTGCCCTGTGGGTCATGTCCATGTGTGTGGGTATGGCACAGAGGCACCACATGTGCAGAACGGCAACCTCTGCTCTGTAAGGGTAGCACCTCTGTGCCATACCCACACAGAGTGGCTGCTCCTGGTAGTGCCTCTGTACCATATCTGTGAAGAGTGGCTGCAGCTGGTAGTGCCTCTGTGCCATACCCGTGTAGAATGGACGGTGGTCAGCACGGGTGTGGCACAGTAGCGCTACATATGCAGGACGTCCCCTGCCCCATGGAGGCACATGGTCGGAGTGACGCCATGCACTTGTCTACACGCTGCAGCGGTCATGCCCACATACTGTGCTATCTGTCCTACCCGGGTATTACCGTTTGGGCATCCATGCACACATGTTGCTGTCTCGCAGTGGTGAGTGGCTATGGTATCCTATGGAGGCTAGCTGTCACACAGATATTCATACCATCGCTGCTCAGGAACCTACATGGGTACTTAATATGTCTTTATCTTTATTATCTCTTGATATACCGCCCTAGGCATCAAGACATCAGAGCGGTGTACAATTTACAAAAAAAACCCACAAAATGAGAAGAGAAGAAAAGAACGGCATTAATTGATAGGAAGGATAACACAAAAAAAAGAATCAAAGGGTGGTGAGAAGTAGTTAAGGAAACGAGGGGGCAAGTCGTAGGCAAGCATTGTCTTCTCAGATCTCCCCTCCCATCACTCATCGCATTCCCTGGTCAGATCACTTTTGTGTTTCTTTCTCTGTTTCTTGCCCCCTCTCAAAGACTGCTACTCTGCCCAGATCCTCACCTCCTCTATCTTTGCGTTGCCGCATCACTCCTGCAACATTGAGTGCCTTCCCATCTGCACACCTTCTTTTTCCCTCAGATTTTGTGGCACGCTCACCCAACTCTCAGGTCTCATTTTGGAATACTACTCTCACCGCTGCTCTAGATAATCTAGCACCACTCTCCTCAACTACTAGGGCTGCCTGTTCAGTCCATTCCCCCTGGTACCACCCAGGCCTGCGTCTTCAGCGGACCCAGCTCCGACAAGCAGAACGTAAGTGGTCCAAACGCCCCACACCTGAAACACTTTCCCGCTTTAAGCAATTGTATTCCACTTATCGCATAGCAATTCAATCTGCCAAGCGTGCCTTTTATGTCATAGAAATTTCTGAGGCTGTGGATTCCTCGAAGCAACTATTCACAGTCTTACATAAGCTTTCCTCCACCAGCTCCGCCCCTAACCAGTCAAGTAAAACCCCAGCTCCCCAACCTCTGGCTACCTTCTTCTCGAAGAAAATTTTGGATTTGCGCTCCTCTTTCATGAGCCCACCCCCGACACCTCTACTATCTTCTCCTCGTTCTCCTTCAACAGCTACGTCTCCCGACAGGCTGACTATTTCTGTTCAAATGGGAGTGCCCCCTTCCCCCCTAATCGGGCATTAGCGCATACATGGTCTTCTTTTTGTCCCATTACCTCTGCTGAGCTCTTACAAGCATTATCTAAGTCAAGGAAAACTACCTGTCTGCTTGATCCAATCCCTTCTCACTGGCTAGCCGAGCCTACCCTACAATTAGTGCCCATCATGGTCACCATTATCAATGCTAGCTTATCCACTGGCCATTTTCTGTCCCTATGGAAATCTGCCATAGTTCACCCTCTTCTGAAACAACCTTCCCTTGATCCCTGATTCGAGGGTCACATTTGGTGGGCATTGTGTGATGACAAGTGAGTTGTTTCCTCACTTTTGGTGGGAGTTAGAGCTTTTACATCCTTCAGACATCAGCCTAAAGATGAATCCAGGGTGATCTGGACTGGCTTTGGGAGTACTATGACCTGGACGAAATCCTGCTTGACGGGGGTGGAGTGCATTAGTAGCTTCAACATGAGAGTTGAGTTGTGCGAAAACAAAGCGTTCCAGTAGTTTAGCCAAAAAGGGAAGGTTTGAAACAGGGCGCCAATGGGAAAGCATGGAGGGATCAAGGGAAGGTTGTTTCAGAACATATTAGTCTAATGACTTTTGGAGTGTTGCTTGATTTGGTAAGGAATCTGGTATGTTTGCAACCTGTTAATACCACATGTTGGCCACAGTATCTACCGGATACAGCTATGATTAGATTGTCACTAACTGGATGAGTGACCAAGCTTTGCAGTGAACTTTGCCTGGTTCTAGGATAGAAACCTAATATGTTCTGATGTTCTTCTCTATGTATTCTTTGTTGATTATGAGTCAGAAAACTTTCTGTTGCAGGGAATCTTACCATTTTTGTAGACCACTGGCTCCTTATAACCTCTGATGGGTGGGTTCTTAAAATAATCTGCTACAGATTGCATCTATTTAAACTCCCACCAAATTGTCGCTTGAGACTCTGTTTACTCGTCCCTGCTTCCCTTCCTCTAAAAAGGAGATTGGCTATGTTCTCTGAACTTCAAAGATGTCTATATCCACATCCAAATACATCCCAGTCGCAGGAATTATCTAATATTTGTGGTGGGGAAACACAACTTTCAGTACCACATTCTGCTTTTTGGCCTCATATCTGCTTCTCTGCTTTTCACCAAATGTCCAGCCACAGTCATAGTGTATCTGTGCAAACTAGGGGTACAGATATTTCCTTACTTAAAAGATTGGCTCATCAAGAATATCACTCAAGAAGGTGTTCAAGAATCTGGTGAATCATGATCTGGGTGCTAGAGTTACCAGGGGTTGGCAACTACTCAAAGTCCAATTTAAACTTGTTTCACCAATTGGAGTTCATTAGAGCCCTGGTGAATTGACTCTGGGAAAAGCCTTTCTTCCCCCTAGACAGAATCACTCACACAGAGGCACATTTCAAATGGGATGTTCAAATTCAATCTGGGATGTCAAATCCAGAACGTCTGAAAAGAAAGGCAGGCATGTGCAAGTTTAGGTACAATTCCAGAAACATGGACTTGCCCGATATGCATGTGTATCAAATGTCTATATAAACGTCCCCAGGAGAGTATTTCAGAACCAAGATATCTAATAGCATAATGGTTAGAGGCTGGTTGGCCAGGGTTCAAATCCCAGTGTGGGACTTTGTAATATAAAACTGGTTATTTAATTCTTCATCTTCTCTACACTCTCTGTTTTAAGGTGAAAAACAAACACTTTCCTGATGCCTATTTGTGCCGGGAGCAGGAATAAACATGCATGTGCCTGCAGACAGCTCGGCTGCTTCTGGGATTAAATGGGGACTTGTAAGTCCATTGCCACTTCGCAGATATTCCTCTGCCACACCTCCATGCCTACTTGAACGTCCCTGTCCTGGACTGTGAACGGCATTTGTGGGATGGTTATGGAGACGTATCCTTGATTTTGATGTCCACGTGCATGTCTGCAACCTTTTAGAATGACCTTCTTTGTGAATATAGAAGGGGAAATTCAAAGGAGGCAGAAGGTATCAGCAAGAACCACATTGAAAATGCTGGGCCACATGATCTCAACAGTCCATATAACTCTCATGGCACATCTCCATTTGAGTATTATATGGAGGCTTCCAATTCTATTGTCAACGGGTAAGAGTAAAACTCTAAAACTTTTTCGGAGCCTCATTCAAAGAAGGGTAAAAGAAATAGTTCACCTCCCTGCTGTAGAGGCTCCTTTTACTTCATTTATTCAAAATTCAAACTAAATATGAAATAACTTATCTTGTAAATATACCGAAACCTTATTTTCCATCACCAACGACGTGCCACATTTTGGACTGTCCAGATATGGTCCTGCTTCAGGTTTAAATGGATCTAACAGGTGCTATTTCATTCATACAAAACAAGAATCCAACCCACAGACATTTTAATAAAATGGTGTCTGATGTCATGCTTACAATGGGACCTGCTCAACCAATAACCTTGTAAGAGCCAATGGTATGTGCACTGGTCCGATTTAGGAATGAGGGTATTGACAGGCCATGGCTGTTATACTATGCTAAACCACTCAAGGTCAGCATTAAGGCCTAAAGGAGCCATTGTTCATAAAAGGAAAATCCAGCACTGTTCCCTCTTCTGCAGTTTGTATGTTCGATCACCACCCCGAGAGTCCATAGGTATAAAATCCAGCACACACCATCTCAACTGGTCAAAAGTATGTCCCAAAGCTAGAGAATGTTCAACAATTGGGGCTGATGTTGTTCATGTTTAAAGTCGGGATGCATGCTCACTTAACCTCACCTTTACCGGTTGTGTCATGTGACCCATATAGTAATGACAGCAGTAGCAAACTATGAGATAAACCATAAAGGACAATTGGCATATCATATGCTATCATGATGTAAGTTGTCTCCTCTTGTATCATGCCATGATGGGCCTTCAATTGTCAAAGTACAAAGAGACATTTGCTGCAGGCGAAATGGCCTGGATTCTTACTGAAGGTCAAAGGTTGATCTTTTAAAGTAGTGGAATGCACTAATTTATTGTGAAGATTGGTACCATGTGAATATGCTAACATCAATTTTTTATTGAAGCAGGAATGGAGACTTCAGACATGCCATTGTTTATGTAATAATGAAGTGGCCTTATGAATGTTACTCATAGAAGGGAGCACTCCCATCACTTTATCATCTAGGTTTCGAGATAAATCCTGTGTTGCCCAGCCCTCCAAGAGCCATTCCCTATGTGTAAATCTGGCCCGTTTAAAAGCCTTGGCAACAGTCTGGCTTTAAGCTCTGTAGCATGTTTGTAATACTCAGCTATAGTCGAGCAATTATGGTGTAGATGTAGAAAATTACCATATGGAAGGCCCCGTTTCAAAGAAATAGGATGATACTTCTGATAACTTAACAAAGTATTTCTCTGAACAGTCTTACGATACAGTAAAGTTTGAAACCCTTCACTAGTTAATTTGATAGTAATGTCGAAAAACTGAATGGAGCTCTTCTTAATCTGTGCTGTAAACTGAATATTCTGTATGAAATAATTAAGCAACTGTAGAAATGATTCCAATGCCCAAAGGGTTCCTGTACATATAAAAAAATGTCATTGTGGAACCAACACCAAAAGGTTATGTTCTTGTATGCCTCTGAAAGAAAGAGATGACGTTCCTCAAAATAAGCCATATAAATAGTGGCAATGGATGAGGCTACTGTAGCACCCATCACTACGCCATAAGTCTGTAAAAAATATTGGCCATCATATAAAAAGAAGTTATTGTTAAGATCAATTTCCAAAAGATCAAGTAAGAACTGTCTTGGCATTTGTGTAGGAAGATCCAAATGGTAAGTCTGAAGACATTCTATGACTTCATGCTGATCAATGTTTGTATAAAGCGCCTGTACATTTAAATCACCAAATATGTATACAAAGATGTATCAACACATGCAGTCAATTGTGTGAAAAAATGTCCAGTATCCTGTATATAAGATTGAACGTTAGCTGCCATCGGTTGTAAGAAAATATCACAAAATTTTGACAAGGGCTCCAGCAAAGACCCTCTGCAGGACACAATGGGGTGGCCAGGAGCTTTATCAAATGACTTATGGATCTTGGGAGCTAGATACATAACTGGAGTTTTTGGAATTTGATTAACCAAAAAGGTTTTCTCCCTCTTGGTTATCCAACCTTTTTTCCAGTGCTTCAGTTGTTAAGATTTCAATACGATCTAGTAATACGGGGGTCGGGTCCTGAGAGAGGAGACTATAGTAGTGCTGAGCTAACCGAGTAGATACCTCAGCCTGATATAATTCCTGAGATAGCACCACTACTGCTCCCCTCTTGTTTGCTTTTCTAATCACTAGGTCAGATTCAAAAAGTTCTTTAATAGCTCTACACTGTCCCCTTGATAAATTTGAAAATGACTTTCTGGGTTGTTCCTCCAAGTCCTGTAACCCCCAAAGTACTAAATTCTGAAACGTAAGTATAATAGGATCCACTTCTCCCGGTGGTAACTATTTAGATCAGTGGTTTTCAACCTTTTTTGCACCGTGACCCCTTTTACCATTGGTCAACTTGTGATGACCCCCAATGATAAAATCAAATGCGTCTCTCTTCCTTTACCGTTAACACATTGTCGCTGTAATCATTTGTTGAATTATTAATATATTATAGGCCTTTGCATTATGTTTTTATTTATAACATTTACTTATTTAAATCACAATAACTAATCCCAATAACAAGTAATAATATTTGATTTCAAAATTATTATGATTTTGTAGTCAAATCACTAATATGAAATAAAATTATTTTTTCTACCTTTGTTGTAAAACCGTTGTGGAGCCTTCCTGTCTCTCGACGGGCTCCGTGCAGCATTGTTCCTCCTCCAAAGGAAGTTCTTTACCACTTCCTTTGGAGGCGGGCCAATGCTGCACAGAGCCCATCGAGAGACAGGAAGGCTCCACAACGGTTTTACAGGCACAGCTGCGGTTCCCTAAGAGGCAGGGAGCCATGGCTGCATTAGAAGGGAGGCGGTGAGTTTGCCGCTGCCGAGAAGCGGACTCGGCAGCGGCAGCAACTTGTGCGCATTTAAAAAATTTTTTTAACTTGGCGGAGATGAGGCGACCCCCGCTAAATCCTGTGGTGACCCCCGTGCAGGTCGTGAGCCACAGGTTGAGAACCGCTGATTTAGATGGACTGCTAATCACTGAAGTGTCCTGTATTGCAGGTTTATCTGAAAAATATGCCATAATTCTAAGCTTCCTAAAAAATTTATGTAAAGAAAGTCTGACTTCAAAAGGATCATAGAATGATACTGGAAGAAAGGATAGTCCTAGCCCCAGGACTTGCTCTTGTTCAGTAGACAGTGTGATGCTGTACCGGTGCCAGAAGCCATGGAAACAGATGGTGACCCGGTGGAAGGTCCGGGTACTGCAGCTAAAGGCAAGATTTTCCCTTCTCAGCACAAGATGCACATGGCTAATCAGCTAACACAGCTCACCTCGGGGGAGGGGAGAAGCAGAGTTGCCGATTGGGCACACCCTAGCAGGAGGTGGGTTCCCCAGAGCAGAAGCAGCTTGTTAAACAGGAAGAAGGAAGGGAGAATGAGAAAGGGAACAGGAACGAGAGAGAGAAGCCGAGGAGGTGGAAGGAAATACAAGACACAGACGAAGCAGATGTGTGCTTTAGAGACGGAGTAGCCTTGGATGCCAGAGCCTTTGACTTTGAAGGAGAAACTCTCCCCAGCTGCAATTCCAGGAGAACGCTTGTAAAGCCAAGAAGCAGGTACCAGGGAGACTCAGTGCATAGAAGAACCTTCTGGGAGCAAGAGAAGGGCGAGGCACTGAGAGACCCAGGGGTAAAGCCTATGCTTTTGGAACAGAGAGCTGACCCATGGAAAGAATGGCAGACTGCTAAAGAACATTCAGGCATTCCTCAACACAAGGTACAAGGTGTCTTTAATTCTGATAACAGCTTTTATGAGAAGCCAGACTGTGTGAGTGCTTATTTTAAAACCCAGGGCAAACCCAGGTTTTATGAGGGCAGTTGGCTGCCACCAGAAACTCATTCAGATAAACCCTGCTTTTCTCCTCAAACTGCTGACAGAATTAGCAAGCAAGCTAGCTACAAGGACGTAGCAGATATATTTGCTAGAGATATATGCCAGAAGGTTTTAGGAGGTTCTAAGTTTGAATTGCTGTCTAAAAATCCTTCACCTGCAAATGAACTGACTTACCCAGCACTTGCTGACAGAGACAAGTGGGGGAGGGGTAATTCCAGTGCAGTGAATGAGCATAGTAAGAGAGATGGCATTGTTTGTTTACCTGAAGAGAAACCCACAAGCTATCACTCACCCCAGGAAGGAGTTAATTCTCCGCCTAGCCCATATAGCAAGCAGGCTGAAGAACTCCTGAAAGAGTTTAGAGATTTCTTAGAGAAACGAACTGTTCCTGGACAGAAAGTAATTGAGTCAGTACAGAGCCCAGAAGCACAAGGGCCATTGGTTCTTCCCTTACCAATGGTGGATTTGAATCAGCCAATGGACTGCTCAACCTGTCTCATAGACAAAGAATAGTCAAGCAAAGCTTGTGTGGTCATTCATTATAATATGCTGAAATGCATGCTGTTTAAGTTCCTTACCAGAAGAGCTTATGAAGAGATAAGGATAAGCTGAAGCACAACTTAGTTACAGTGCATGAACTTTATTGTTTGCTCTTTGTTTAAATGATTTCAAGTAAAGCTCACATGACAGGAATGTGAACTCCTGTGTTGAAGCACAGTTTTGAACACAGTGTTGGAAAAAGCCTGTTTTCCTTTTGTTCTTGTTTTGGCTGTAAAATATATTCCTTTACGCCTGTTCCATTCCACCATGGAGTGGGAGAAATAAATCCTTATAAAAAAAAATATTCTTTATACCTGCCTTGTCATTCGACCTTCACAACTACAACTTAACCTCAAGGCACACCCCTCCTCAAACCCTCAAGGTTAGGGAGCGGGTGCTGGCTATAACAGTCATCCCGAAAGGTTGATGACTGTTGATATTTTGTCCTGGATCTGGTGTTCGGACCGTACAACAATCCTGCTGATAAGTGTGTCTGGGTATGAATGAAGCAGCACTTTAAATTTTGGTTTGTTTCACTTGAGACATCTTCATTTGAGACAATCTCAGTGAACCCTGTGCATGCAGTGGACATAGGCCACTCAGAAACTCAGCGGTTATTTATGTCATCAGATCCCTTCAGGAGTTCCTCTTATGGTGGCTGGTCCCCTTGAATCCGACCAAGGGTTTGCCTTTTCAGGAGCCCCTTTAGCAAAAATTACTAACTACAGATGCAATCAAACCAGGCTGGGGTGCCCATCTCAATTAGTTCCACAGAAGTTGTGGTCCAACCATGAGAGTCTCCTTCAGATCAATTTTCTGGAACTAAGAGTAATTTCCAATGCTTTAAAAGGATTTCAGAGAGTAGCTCGCCAATTGATCATCAATTTGCCATGTTTACATAAAAGAGCAGGGAGGAGCAGGCTTGTATCTCCTGTGCCGAGATTCCGTCCTACTGTGGAACTTAGCCATCACTCATAGGATGACACTCAGAGCCATGCACCTGGTGGGAGAGAACAACACTCTGGCAGACAAACTGAGTTAAGTCCTTCAGCCTCAAGAATGGACTCCAGAGAGGAAGATTGCACTGAGTATCTTTTGAGAGTGGTGCACCCCCTTGGTGGACCTCTTTGCTACTCCCCAGAACAAGCAAGTCCCTTGGATCTGCTCCAGAATAGGGTCATCCAGCAAACTAGTTTCAGATGTCTTCCTCCTTTATTGGGTGGAGAGTCTTTTGTATACAAATCCACCCATTCCTTTGATAGCAAGAACTTTCCTGAAACGCAAAGAAGCAAAGATACCATGGGTCTCATTCCATCTTTCTGGCACAGGTAACCTTGGTTCATTTTTCTCTAGGACTTGTTCTTCAGAAGACTGATACATATGGGTGACTCTCCAACCTTGATTTCACAGGATCAGGGATAACCACTGCATCCCAATGTCAAGTTCCCAGCCTCCACAGTTTGGTTACTCCAAACAGCAGGTTCAAATAGTGGAAATCTAGCCTCTCAACATTCAATGTCCACTTGTCTTCCAAGAGAATTTCCACTGGAAGATCTTATGGTTTCAAAAGTGGAGGTTTGCCATCTGGTTTGAGGGACAGACCCTAGATTGCTTCTGCTGTCCCACACAAAACTGCTGGAATACCTTCTGTACCTTTCAGAGTCTGGTTGCAAGATCAACTTCATAATAGTTCATCTCGATGCGGTCGATGCTTACCACCATTGTGTAGAAAAGAATACCATCTCACTCTACAGCCTTTAGTTGTCCACTTTATATAGGGCTTGCTTCTATGGAAGCTTCCCCTAAAACCTCCTGCAGTGTCTTAGGATCTCAGCATGGTTTTATATCCAGCGGATGAAAGCTACTTTCAAGCCACTGGATACCTGTGGACTGAAGTTCCTGACCTGGAAGGCCATCTTTTTGGTGGCATTAATGTCAGCATGCAGAGTTCCAGGTTCTAGTAATGGATCCACCCTATACTGATTCTCTTCACAATAAGGTGATATTGCATACTCATCTTAAATTGCTTCCAAAAGTGGTGTTGGACTTCCATCTTAACCAGTCAATGACTATGCCAACATTTTTCCCAATATACCAAAGATTCCAACAACTATTTACCCCAATTGATGTGATTTTTTGTCAGAGCTAGTCGTCAAAGTGAATAGAACTCATCCATGCACCACTGCAACTTCTCCCTTTTATTTTTTAGAAATTAAAAGTAAAACTTCACACTTAGCTTTGTAGATTGTTTGAATGTTGCAATGATTTTGGATTTGATTGGTAGCTAGCAGTCATCTGATAAGATTGACGTCAGACGCCGAAGCAATTAAGGGAAGATATCCCTTGATTTTGTTTTATTAAGAAGCTTTGGATTAGCCAGTACTCGATGGACCTGAAGCAGGGTTGAAAGAACTTTTGAAATAAATCCAAAACGTGTGGCACGTCGTCATTTCTGTTTTTTCTAGCGATATCTACTCAAGTCTTTGATACTTGTCTTCAAACAATCTACAAAGCTAAGTGTGAAGTTTTACTTTAAATTTCTAAAAAATAAAAGGGAGAAGTCGCAGTGGTGCATGGATGAGTTCTATTCACTTTGACGACCAGCTCCAACAAAAAATCACATCAATTGGGGTAAATAGTTGTTGGAATCTTTGGTATATGGATTATTATGTGATTCTGATAGGTTTCTGATTTTCTGGATTCTTTTGAACATTTTTCCCAAGACACCACATTCACAAAGGAGAAAGTGCACTGCACACATTGGACTGCAAGAGAGCCTTACTCTTCTTTCTGAAGCAGACTAAATCCCATAGAAAGTCCACCCAGATTTTTGTTTCTCTTGACCCCATAGAATGTGGGTTGCCATCACCAAACACACTCTTGCAGTTTGGATAGCAGACTGCATGTCCTTTGTTTATGCTGAGGCAGGGCAGACTGCATGTCCCTTGCTTATGCCGAGGCAGGTCTGATACTTGAGGGTCATATGATGGCTCATAAATGTCTGAGCTATAGCTGTGTTGGTGGCCCACTTGAGGTCTATAGTAGAGATTGTCTCTTTTATGTATCTGTACAGTGCTGCATACATCTTGTAGTGCTATATAAATGATTAATAGTAGTAGTAGTAGTCAACCTCCATGGAAGAAATTTACAAGGCGATAACCTGGACTTCAGTCTACACATTCCCTTTTCACTACTGTTTAGAGAGGGATTTCCAGTGCAACAGCAGTTTCAGTCAATCTGTTCTTTGGAATCTGTTTGAGGTTGAGAATCCAACTCCATTTCTTCCTAGGCCCAGTTCTGATTTTGCTCCAAGTTGTCATGTTTTGCTTCTTGTGCCAATTTTTTTTCTTTTTCTTTTCTTTGGGGCAGACTACAGCTAGGGTTTCACATATGTAAGGACTTATCCTGTTTGTCCATGGAGAAAAAAAGGTTATTCACCTGTAGGTGTTCTCTCTACATAGCAGGATAAGTTCTCACAACCTATCATTCTCCACTTAGAATTGTCAGACTTAGTTTTTTACGTGATTGACGATTTCAGGTGTGGTGGCGGTGGCAAGTGGGAACACGAGTGTATGTGTAATGAGTTTTCTAAAAGCTTCTAAAAGGAGCTGGGGGAGCTTCCACACGGGGCTCCATTGGAGACATCATCCATAGGTGAGGCTTATCCTGCTGTCCAAAGAGAATACCTGCTATAGGTAAGTAACCTCGTTTTATGCATGAAAATACTTTATAATATTTTCCCTGTATGTTATGCATAATCATTGTTTTGTTATATAAGAAAGCTGTTTAATAAAGCTATAGCCAGTTTTATTAATATTTGCGAGGTTGGGTGTCTTTGGCTTGAATGAGTGCGAAGGTATGAGTGTTTAAGTTATTGATTTAAATTCATTCTTGCATGCTCTTCTGCATTTGATTTTCCAAATTTGATGCTGATGAATCTTGTGTTCCATTTTTATTTATTGCCAGAAACACTGAGAGGAGAGAAAGGGCAATGTTGTTTATCTGCCATGGCTGTCTCTGCACACAAATGAATTATGAGCACTGAACATTACACCTGCAGGAAATTTGGATCTTCTGGTCACTTTTCTTCTGGGATCATCACAATGACTACTCCAGAAATGCAGGGAATAGGAGAGAAGAAATGTATCTGGATCATTGTACAGCTGTTTCTGCACACTGATCAAGGCAGGGTGAGGTTGAGGCATTAGGCTTTAGCATCTTCTTTTTGTAAACAGTTTAGATATTAGTTTTTCTAAATAATGAACCTAGCCCAGGGACTAGGATATTTTTATCAATAATAAGACTTTCCAAATAATGGGCCCTTGGATAAAAAGAACTCCATTAGAGACTTGAGGCATGTTAATTGTTTAAAAAATTTGTATGAAGAAATGGTATCATAAAATCTCCAATGACACAGATAAGAAACAGATTTTTTTTTCAATATATTAAGCTATTTTCATTTATCTATAATTGCCTTCTTGAAGGCAAAATTTAATAAATGTTGCCCTTATGGCACAGGGATGCTGACCATGATTTCTATAATGAGAATTTACTTGTGTGGCAAAAAGGAAAAATGACCTCTTAACCATGGTAAAGTCCTGTTTCTCATACTTGCAATTTCTTTTGGTAATCAAAATATATTTCAGAAAAATGCAAATAATCAGCTACTCAAATGAAACAATTTTCAGTAACCTTTATAGATTGAGAACCTGTTGGTTTAAGTATACTGCCAGCTTTTCAACTAGAGATAAAATAAATATTCAGAATTTAGGATTTAGTATTAATTTGAAAGCTTGTGTTATCATGCAAGTACAAATGACCTTATACAGTAGAATATAAATACAGTTGGTCTGATGGAGTGAACGATTTAATTGCTTTGTTAAATACATAGTAGCAGCATATAACTTCCACTTGGAGATCATCAGAGTCTTTCTTAATGTCAAATGTCAAGGACAACAACTAATTATTTCAGAAAATGATTGTATTTACTTGGATGCAGTGGATGCTTTGTTTTCGCTCTGATTTGAATTGATGACCTGCCTTTAAACAATCTTGTGGTCCTTTTGCTTTTCAGTTAATACTGCTCTTAAACCAATTATGAGCAAAGAGTAATTACTCAACAATATTTCCTTGACCATCTCAGGGTTATGTTGCGAGATTGCTGTGGATATAAAATTTTAATGAGCATGGTCTTCATGGGTATTAATAAAAAAAAAAAAAAAGAGAAGGCTATTGCCAAGCAGTCACTGCAGAGTGCTCATTATAGCATGGACCATGATTGTGAGTTTCTAATAATTTCTTGCAAGCTCAGTTAGAAATCAGCTTTGCTGATAAGATAATTAACGCATTATTGAGGACATCTAGAAGAAGAAAACCAAATCTCACATTCTACAAAAGACTTGACCCTGAAGACAGGGATTTTCACAAGCCACACCAGTGTCAAAAGTCTTTTTTTTTTTTAAGTGACTTCAAAACAAGTCAATGCCGACTCATGGCTAGAAGGCTGTTGCTCTAACCACCAGGCTCCTCCTCCATCATTCATTAGCAGGGAATTACAATGCATTAAGGGCCCGATATTCAATTAGGCAGGCTATGTGCCCGCTGACCCCTAACCCCGGATATTCAATGCAGCCCTGGCATTGAATATCTAGGTTTTAGCACACATGCTGGAAGCCGCATTAGCTGACTGGGCAGCAGCGATATTGCATGCTGCCCGGTTAGCTTCTGCACCTTAAAGATAGGTGAGGGGTTTCCTTGCCTATCTTTCTGGCGCAGGTCGCTAATCAGGCAGCATGCAATATTGCTGCTGCCTGATTATCACTTGTTGCCATCTCTGATCCTCCCTGGAACATGCCCTGATGCAAAGCGGTTAGCATCAAAGTGTGTAATGGAGATATTTAGCAGCATTAACCATCTTGCAAACAAATGCAATGTGTGCCTTTGAGTTAGTCCTGACTCCTGGTGACCTAGAAGCTCCTGGGTTTTCTTGGCAGTGTCACCAGAAGTAGATTGCCAGGCCTTTCTTCCAAGGCAATGGAGGGTTAAGTGACTTGCCCAAGGCCACAAGGAGTGCTAGTGGGAATCAAACCCTGGTTGCTTGGTTACCAAGCCAGTGTTCTAACCACTAGGCTACTCCTCCACCTTAGTGCCACTGAATATCTATCTCAGCAGAAGTTACACGGTTTACAGGGCTATAAATCATGCAACTGCCCTTCAAATATCGGGCCCTCAATTATTTGGAGTACCAGAAAGCAACAAAGTTTGCACATTCTAGAGTCTATCCATTATTAAATCACAATTTAGAAAAGATTTAGCATGTGCATCAGAAAACTTATAACAGACATGCTGAAATATCAATTCATTTTGGATCCACAATATTTTTAGCATTACCTCTAAACCAAAGGTTCTCATCCTTGTTTCTTTTGGGACACACCTGACAGACGATGCTCACATATATGACCCTCATGAATCTCTGGTCTGACATAGTATAGTAGTTAAAAATAAACATGTCCTGCATTGCAAAAACCCTACAACAGATGCAGATCAGCACTAGGACATTTCTGAATAGAAGTAACCAAAGAATATTCTGATTCACAAATCATTTGAGTAACAGGATTGTGCGGCTCAAGGCAATCTGCTGCCTGAGGTGAAGAATGAGATGGCGCCCCCCCCCCCCCAACTTTAGAGGGGGCGGGGCTTTTTCAGAAATCCAATCAGAGACTGAACCAAACCAAAAAGCTGATTGGATTATATGGAGGAAATGCAAGATATTTGCACACAGGGCCGTATCGAGCTGCAATTGCTCCCTGTGTGACTTGCAGCTTGGGTGCACGCCCCCCTCCCCATACCTCTGTTCAGCACTGCCTGCTCTTTCCCTGCTGCTGCCGCCCTCTGTTTTTTTCACGGTGGTGCTGGCAGCAAGGAAAGAGCAGGCAGAGCTGGATGGAGGTATGGGGAGGAGGGGGGGGGGGTATGCACCCAATCTGAAAGGCGCCGGCACTTTAAGCAGAGGAGGGAGGGACCAGACCCGCTTAAAATGCTGCGAAAAGGCTTGGGAGCACATTTTGGCTGCCTGCTATTGTCCTGCCAGCAGCGATAGGGCAACAGCAGACAGCCCAAAATCCTCCCCCTAAGCCTTTGCGCCCTGTGCGGCTGCACTGCTTGCACAGGGCTAGGTACAGTCCAGTTTGCACACCAAGAAACTAAAAGACAGCAAGAACTAACAGCACAGTTTATAAAACTAAATTATAACTCCTTTTTATTTTGTTGTTATAAACTGCATTATGGTTCTTGCTTTTTCTTTTTCAACAAATATTTTGCATCCACGGTAGGTGCAGAGCAGAACCAGGACATTGACCCACAGAACTCAATATTTGAAAAAAAAGGAGAAATTTCACTTACCGTTAATTTCCATTCCTAGAATACTGCTAGACCAGTCCAGACAAACAGGTTGTGTCCCCCTGCCAGCAGATCTTGGAGACAGAGAATTCTACCAGAGCTCTGATAGGCTGGACTCTGGTGATATGGTCCTACCCCTAGGGGTCTCCCTCAGTATTGACTGTAAAGCGAACCCAAAACATGTAACGCAACTTAACCATAAGACCACACTTAGTGGACATTGAATTCAACTATGTACAAGGGAGCTGAAAGTATCCCCAGAACTGAAGGCTGCTAAGACCGATAACGCAGCCATCGGCACCCCATGGTGAGGCATACTGACAAGGAAGGAACAGAGGCCGGCGGCTTCACCGCACTAGCAGCACCGTAACTGACAGCAGGGTGAGTCCTGGACTGGTCTAGCAGTATTCTAGGAAAGGAAATTAATGGTAAGTGAAATTTCTCCTTCCAATTCATACTCCTAGACCAGTCCAGACAAACGGGCAGTACCCAAGCTACCTGCTTTCAAGGGGGGGGGGTCAATGCCGACGACAGCACTGCAGCTCCAAACTGGCCCTCTTGCCGAGTGTGAACGTCCAGTCTATAGTGACGGACAAACGTGGACAACGACGACCAAGTTGCCACCCGGCAAATGTCGAGAGGAGCTACTTGAGACCGCTCGGCCCAAGACGAAGCCTGAGCCCGAGTGGAGTGAGCTGGTTAACTTGAAGAATCGAGGCATTGACAAAAAGACCCAACCTAAGGCTGTATCGAATCGAGCCCCCAAAAATTTAATCTCCTGGGACGGCTGAAGACAACTCTTGTCGCGCTTGATTACCCAGCCGAGGCTTTCGAGAAAGGCAACAACCACCGAGACTGTGCTGCAAGTCTCGGGGAGAGAGTCTGCGCGAATGAGCCAGTTGTCCAGATAAGGATGAATTCTGATGCCGCGACTGCGTAAGGCCGCAGCTACTACCACCATTACCTTGGAGAAGGTTCGAGGCGCCGAAGCTAGATCGAAGAGCATCGCACGAAATTGGAAATGTTGACCAAGTACCGCGAATCGAACGAATCGCTGATGCCCCTCTCGAATGGGAATGTGAAAGAATGCTTCCGCAAGATGGAGGGAAGCTAGAATTCCCCCTTGTGTACCGCTTGAATAACGGATCATAGAGTCTCCATTCGAAAGTGTGGTACCCGCAGACTGTGATTGACGCCTTTGAGATCCAAGATAGGATGAAAGGAGCAGTCCTCTTTTTTTTTTTTTGGCACCACGAAATAGACAGAGTAGCAGCCTAGTCTTCTTTCCAACGGTGGAACTGGACGAATGGCATCTAAACGCTGGAGTCTTTGAACGAAGCAACATCCGCTGCCCATTGACGCAGCCATAGCCATCTCCGAGCTACTGTCACCGGTGCTACGGAGCGAGCTGACAGCCGCAAGAGATCAGAGAAGGTCTCTGCCAGGAATGCAGTGATGGATTCTAAACGAGCCAACTCGGGATCACCTGGAAGCTGCTGAATCCATCGAAGGGAGGCCCATGCTGCTAGACCTCTGCACACCCCTCCTTGAAGGGAAAGAGCGGACGATGAAAAACCCGTCTTTAGCAGACTCTAAACTTTTTAGATCTTGCTAGTCACGGAGTGCTGCTCCGCCCTCAACAGGAATTGTGGTATGCTTGGTGACCCCGGTCACTAACGCATCAACTTTCGGGTATGTCAGCCAACGGTCCAAGCCCGAGGGAGACCAAGGGTATAACTGACCAATACCGCGTGCCGTACGTAAAGAGGACTCTGGAGAGTCCCACTCTCAAGATACCATATGCTGTAACTCGGCTGGAAAGGAAAAAGCTTTGGAAGGCTTACGAATGCCCTGTAAAATGGGATCCAGCTGCAACAGGATTTGAGAACTCTGAGGATCAAGCGTGTCGGCTAGGCGTAGCGACTCCAACACCAATGTGATTAGGGCCAGCAACTCCTCTTTCCGAAAAAGTCTGATATCTTGAGAGCCCTCGTGAACTGTCAGCAAAGAATCAGACGGAGAATATTCCCCATTTTCTTTCTCCAACGAATCAGGGCTCACCTCCGACGATTTAAAGTCTTCTTGAAGATCCGTAGTGTCCCGCAAGCCACATGCAACGTTCCTGGAAGGACGTACTGCTTTAAGGTCTGAGGACTTTCGGGACTGCTTGCGAGACCCCACCATATCCTTGTCTGCTACCAGGTGGGTGCTGGAGGTATACCAAAAGACTCAGAACGCCACAGGTGCCATGCCTGGAGGAAGAGCGTCAGGAACTCACTGTCAGCCAAGGCTGCTGTGGCTTCCAGCAGCTGTGGAAGCAAAATGGGAGCTGACTGAGTCCTTTCTGCAGGAAGATCCTGCTGCAGGGGCTCTAAGGAGGGAGGAGTTAAGGCGCTGATGTCCCCAGCTGGCAGCGCAGTGGGAATGGAGGAAAAAGATTCTCCTGGATGCAGCATGCAGGTGGAACACAAGCAATCTATAAACTCCTTTTTCTTATTATTACATATAATACAGCTGTGAGGAAACAGGCATTGCAGAGGCTTAAACCCTTTTCTTTTTTTTGTAAACAAAAATCAAGATAGGCTTAGAGAAATAGAAGACTCTTCAAAGAAAAAGGGATTTTGAAACTCCCTGTGCCTTCACTGCATGTTTAAATGTTTTGAAATGGCCGCCCAGAGCTTCTCCCTCCAAAAAAAAACACTGAAGAGAAATCCCTCCTGATTTTCAAAATGGCCGCTGGCACAGAAAAACTGCAAAATAAAAGTTTCCTAAGCTCTAAAAACCTTAAAAATTCAGCAAAATCGCTGGGGAAGAGGCAAGGAGCACTGCTAGCAACTTGAAAATTCAAATCCTGTATCACCAGAAACGGAGGGGAGAAGGAAACTGTCAGTTATTCACTGTGCTGGTACAGAGGAGCTGAGTTCCCCATGGAGGAGAAGAGAAACTTCCAAAGTCAGTGTAAGGTAGTTACAGCGACTGAAAGGTAGGGAAATTAGAGTTTGATCCCTCTGCAGCCACTTAGACCCTCATGGCAGGGGCTGGAAGGTGTTTCTGGAGAAAAGGGGAGCTGCACAGACAGAGAAATCAGAAGCTCAAACCATGCTGTATTGCTGAATACAGAAAAGACAGCTATTAAGGAGGGAAGCCTGGGAAACCCAGAGAAACAGCTCTTGTGTGCTCTGGGTGCATCCAGGAAATAAAAATAAAGAAAGGAAAATAGGAACTTCAAACCCCAGTTGAACAGACCCTGATGAAACTGGAAGTGAAGGAATCAGGTCAGAGACAGCTGGTCCCAATGCAGTTGAAATAAACCCAGGGCAGCTGAGGCAAGTAAGAAAACAGTTTACTTACAGTTTCTCTCAGAAATTGATACCTGATCCTCCTGCTGTCTAAGCTCTCGTGGCAAAGACTCAGCACTGCTTAAAGAAAATCAGGAGCTCTACTGAAGCCAGGCCCAAGAGCTCCACAAGCTTATCTGGGGAATCAAGTTGCTGGGAAACCCAGAGTAACACCTATTGTGAAATCTGGGTGCATCCAGGAGCCTCAAGATACAGAGAAACCTGATTTTAGGGAGGCCTTCATCCAGCTAACAAGCCCCTCATGGCCAGATGCTGGGTATTCCTCCTGTCAGCGAGCTCTACTGTGTCAGAAACAGGAGCTCAGCTGCAAACACCCTGGTGCACAGTGAAACTATACTGGCAGCAACAGGCAAGTGGAAATATCAGTCCCCAAAGGGATTCTAAATAATTGTAAAGATTTTGAGGGAAAAACAACAAAAGCAACCAGATCTGCTGGAGACAGAGAAATACTGAGGGAGACCCCTAGGGGTAGGACCATATCACCAGAGTCCAGCCTATCAGAGCTCTGGTAGAATTCTCTGTCTCCAAGATCTGCTGGCAGGGGGACACAACCCGTTTGTCTGGACTGGTCTAGCAGTATGAATTGGAAAAATCTGATTCTGCTCATCTCACTAACAACAGCAGCAGCAACCACTATTCTCCAGTACCAGGCATATTGTGAACTAATAAAAAACCCTACAACAAAGAGCAAATCCACATACCATACTATATCAGCACAAACTTTCAAAACTCACATAAGGAGCCCATCCAAAAAAAGTGTCACTGCAAATACTACAATGGGCCCTGGAACATCCATACACCTATCTGAAAAGCTGAACAAGTCAAATTACTACAGTATAGTATAGATCTTAATATACAAACTCCATGTTAACAGAACACCTGACCTCAGTCACACATGTACAACATCGACCCTCACCAAGTACAGAATAAGTAACCACAATCTAAAGTAAAAATAAAAATATGTAGACAAAATTTAAACTGAAACCCCAAGAAGTCAGAGTATGCATGCAGTGCAACATCAGATAAATAAGAGATGCAGTTTCCCAATACTGTGTAAAATATAAAAATAGCACAAAGTCCAATCATTAAAATTAAATAAAATTATTTTTTCTACCTTTGTTGTCTGACCATTTTATTCTCTGATCATGCTGGTCCTGATCTGAGGCTTCTGCTTTCCTGTCTTCTCTTAGCTCTCTTTCTGTGGTCTATGGTCCATCTGTCATTTTTTATCTCTTCTTTTGTTTTCTTCACTTCCTTCCGTCAGCCCATTTCCAGTTCCAGTAACCCTCCCCAGTATCAGCCCCCTTTCCAGTCCTCCCCTCCCAGTACCTTCCAATGTCAACCGCCTTGCATTCCCATGACTGCCACTGGTGTCCATTCCCTTTCCGTCCCCCTCCTTCCCCACTGTCCAGCCCCTTCTAGTCCAAATACCATCCCAGGTATCATCTCAGGTTCACTCTCAGTGCCACCCCCCAGTCATCTCCCTTCCAGCCACCCTACCCTTTGTCCATCTCCCTTCCAGTGCCATTCACATGTCAGCTCCCTTCCAGCCTCCTCCCCATTACCCAACCACCTACCACTCCCATCTCCAAGTGTCAGCTTCCTTCCAGTCCCCCTTCAGTACATCCCAGATGTCAGCTCCTTTCAACCCCCCTCCTTCCCCACCCCTCCTTCCCCTGTGTCAGCTCCCTTCCTGCCCCCTCCTTCCCCTGGCAGACCCTCTCAGTATCTGCTCCCTTCCAGTCCTATTCTACCATTCCCCCGCATCAGCCCATTTGTAGCCCTAGCCCCTAGTTTTCTTTCAGGGAGCAGCACTCTCCTCCCCTCCACCATTAGCCCATTTCCTGTCCCAGCCCATTTCCAGTCCTATCCCCTTTATCAGCCCACTCCAGTCCTAGCCCCCCAATCAGCCCATTACCAGTCCTAAGTCATTTCCAGTGCTAGCCCCATCTGCCCATTACCAGTTGTAACCCTTCAATAAGTCCACTTCCTGTTCTAGCCCCCCCCATAGCCCATTACCAGTCCTAACCCCTCCCCCCCATCAGCCCCCAGAAACAGAAGGAAAAATAAACTGAACCTCCTCAACATTCCCACCACTATAACAGGATAAAATCAAAATAAACATAACTATCTTTTATATCTCAGTAAATAGGGGTGACCTACACGGAGCGGTGGGTACAACCCTAAAAAAAGGCATGGGTGACTTGCACGGAGCGGCAGGTGCACCTACTCTTACCGCCTTGCTGGGCAGACTAGATGGCCATATTGGTTTTTATCTGCCATTATATACTATGTTACTATGTTACTACACATAAAACCAAACAGATAATAAGGAACAGAGAATTTACCTTCACAGCCCCGGTACTTTGGAACTCGCTACCAGACTCACTACGATCACTCAAAGACATACAAACATTCAGGAAGGCATTAAAGACTCTACTCTTCATTGAACACTACAGCAACCACAACACCACCAGCACCCAATCACATCCCCCCCCCCCCAACACAAGGCATAACCTAATCAGAGGCAAAGCTGAAAAAATGACTCCCTCTCAAGAACCTCACAAACTCCCCAAAAGCATATTCAGCATCTGATTGGTATAACAATCATTAAAAAACTGCTACAATGTTGCTTTATGTCTCAATGTAAATACTTAACAAGATACAATGTACATAGTTCAGTTGTTACAATGTATATCATTATACTTGGTTCTATGTAACTTGTTCTGTTCTATGTATATAGTTACACTTAGTTCTATGTAACTTGTGTTCTATGTAAACGACCCCTGATCTCTGGAAGGGGAGGTATAGAAAACTGCCCAAATAAATAAATAAATACATTTCCAGTTCTAACCCCCCATCAGCCCATTTCCAGTCCTTGCCCTCCCCCATGACCCATTACCAGTCCTAACCCCCCATCAGCCCATTTCCAGTCCTAGCCCTCCCCTGATAGCACATTACCAGTTCTAGCCCCCCTCCTGATCAGCCCATTTCCAGTCCTAACCCCCCATCAGTCCAGTTCCAGTCCTTGCCCTCCCCCATAACCCATTACCAGTCCTAACCCCCCATCAGCCCATTTCCAGTCCTAACCCCCTATCAGTCCATTTCCAGTTCTCACCCCCCCTGATAGCCCATTACCAGTCCTAGCCCCCATCAGTCCATTTCCAGTCCTAACCCCCATCAGCCCATTTCCAATTCTAACCCCCCATAGCCCATTACCAATCTTAACCCCCCCCCATTAGCCCATTTCCATTTCTACCCCCCCCCCCCCCCGATCATCCCAGTTCCAGTCCTAGGGCCCCCCAACCCAGCAAAATTTCTCCATTGAAAAAATTGGCTATTTAGCACTACTCTCTGCTTTCTATCTTTTAATCAGTTCCTGATCCACAATAGCACACTGCCTCCAATCCCATAACTTTTTAATTTCACCAAGAGTCTCTCATAAGGGACTTTGTCAAAGGCTTTCTGAAAATCCAGATATGCTATATCGACTGGCTCACCTTTGTCTACCTGTTTATTCACACCTTCAAAAAAAAACAAACAGATTAGTATGACAAGACTTTCCTTGGCAAAATCCATTTGTCTTTCTCCCATTAAACCATGATTATCCACATGTTCAATAATTTTATTCTTTATAATGGTTTCTACCATTTTGCCCAATACTGACCTCAGGATCAGTGGTTGTAGTTTCCTGGATTATCTCTGGAACCCTTTTTAAAAATTGGCGTTACATTGGACATTCTCCATTTTTCAGGTACTACAGATGATTTTAATGATAGTTCACAGATTACTAATAGTAGGTCTGCAATCTCATATTTCAGTTCTTTCAACGCCAGTCCAGGTGATTTGCTACTCTTCCTGGTTTATCGATATTTCTTTCATTCTTCCAGTACATCACTGTTAAATACCATTTCAGGCATGGATAACTTCTCTACATCTTCAGCAAAGACCAAAGTAACATAGAAACATAGAAACATGATGACAGAAAAAGACCACAAGGCCCATCTAGTCTGTCCTTCCATAACAACAACTACAACAGTCCACTTTTTACCTTTAGAGATCCTCTGTGTTGGTCCCATGCTTTTTTGAATTCAGTTGCTGTCCTCATCTCTACCACCTCCACTGGGAGACTATTCCATGGATCCACTACTCTTTCCGTAAAGAAATATTTCCGCATATCACTCCTGAATCTATCTCCCTTCACCCTCATCCCATGTCCCCTCGTCGCAGAACTTGCTTTGAATTCACTTAGTCATACCGCTATGGCCTTGCCCTTCCTTAGAGCCCCTTTTACCCCTCTATCATCCAATGGTCCAACTAACTCTCTCTTGAAGGACTACAAAAAGGGATTGCTACTTCTGGAGAGAAATCTGCAATTGTAAGTATTTACTTCTCAGACTTTTTCTAAATCTTAGTAAAAAAGGAATTCTTTTGATTAAAGCTGATTAATCTGTGAATCCAGTGCATTTGTTAAATCAGTCAAGGCTTAGTATCAGCAAAGAGCTTTTATTAAATTAAAAACTCAACAGGTAGCTTTTATTTTAAGTTTAAAAACCAGCAGAGAGCTTTTAGTTTAAATTTAATACTCAATCAGGGTCTAGTAGCAGCAAAGAGCTTTCAGTTTAAATTTAAAACACAGCAGAGAGCTTTCTGGTTGAATTTAAAACCCAAGATAACCTCAATCCAAGCAAGGGCTGTGTGAATCACCCAGCAAATTGGTCACAGATTACCATAGAAGCACAGAATAGCATACTGTGTAGCAGTCAGCTTTTCATAGGTCTTCTTTCCCTCCCTCCCTCCTTCCCCAACACCCACCCACCCCTGGGAAAATTGTAGCTTAAATCTCTTAAGGAAAAGGAGGTGCCATATTCACTCTCAGGTACAGCTGTTTATCATCATCAGGCATACATTAAGGACCTGAGATGAATTAAGCTTCAGGTGAACAAAGTACATTAATGTATTAGGTATAGTTGTATTAGTATAAGTATCCCTGGCAACCCTTAATAAGTAAAGAAGTTAAATACCTAAACATAACCTTAATGTATCAGTCTTCTGATCGATTGTTTATGCCATCAAAATATAGACTAGGGGGCATGCAATGATGCTACAGGGTAACCTATTTAAAACTAACAAGAGAAAATATTTTTTCACTCAATGTGTAATCAATCTCTGGAATTTGTTGCCAGAGGATGTAGTAAAAGTGTTAGTGTAGTTGGGTTTAAAAAAGGTTTGGCAAGTTCCTGGTGGAAAGGTCCATAAACCATTATTAAAAGGGACCCTGGATATCACTGATTGACCCAATACAAGCCACATTTTGAAACAGGATACTGGACTTTTTGGACCTTGGTCTGACCCAATATGGCATATCTTTTGTTCAACCAGTACTCCAAGCATATGCATATGCAAAGCTCCCATCATCTTTTAATATCTCATAGTTGTGCGATTATGTGGATAGGTAAAGTCCTTACCAGCACCAGGGCTGGGATTAACAGAGCTTTTCATTATTAACAAATGTTTCACAACCCAGGTAATTCTAATAATTTAAGTGTTCCCCTTGAGAGCTAATACTACAAGGATATACTGCTAAGAGCTAAGTGCCCTACTATGTACAGTCATTCCAAACCAAAAGAAAAATTATTCAAATGTATTTACCACTCTCCCACTTATGATTACCAGCTTTCCATATGGTGTAAAGGTTTCCTTCCTATTTCAGGTGAGTAACTACTCTTTCTCCAGGACCAAGCAGGAAGTCAGTCCTCACATATGGGACTCCCCAGCTCTAGGCTACCGGGAACCCAAAGCTGAAAAAATGACTCCCTCTCAAGAGCCTCAGCATCTGTGATAAGAATATCCTCTGAGAACACCCCTGTACGGTAGCCCAACACAAGGGCCGGAGGGTAGGAGTTGCCTAAACCTCAAAGAGATTACGGAGTACCGCCTGTCCAAAAGCACTGTCCCTTCGGGACTCTCTCTCAAGGCAGTAGTGGGCTGCAAAAGTCTGGCTTGAAGACCAAGTAGCGGCCTGGCAGATGTCTGCCAACGGAACAGAGTGGAGATGAGCTACTGAAGCGGCTTTTGCCCTGACACGGTGGGCCGTGACTTGATCCTGCAAGGGAAGGTCGGCTGCCTTGCACACCCAGGCGAAACAATCTGCTACCAAAGTGGACAACGTATGGTTGGAGACAGGTAACCCACATTTATTAGGGTCAAAGGAGACGAAGAGCTGAGTAGCACTTCGATGCCCCTGCGTATGTTCAATATAAAAGGGCAACACCCTCTTACAGTCCAGAGTATGCAAGACTGTCTCGGCCCGGCTGATATGCGGCCTGGGAAAGAATGTTGGAAGAACCACCTCCTGGTTGAGGTGGAAAGAGGAGACAACTTTTGGAAGGAACTTCGGATGAGTCCGAAGGACCACCTTGTTCCTATAGAACCGTGTGTACGGTCCATCAGAAACCAGAGCTTGTAGTTCACTCACACGTCTGGCCAAGGTAAGAGCTACCAAGAAGAGCGCCTTCCAAGAAAGGAAGCGTAAATGGTAAGTAGCCATCAGCTCAAATGGTGGGCGAGTAAGTTGTTGCAAGACCACGTTCAAGTCCCACTCAGTGGCAGGTGGACGAATCGGAGGCTTGAGCAAAAGCAGGCCTCTGAGGAAGCGGGACACCAAGGGGTGAACTGATAGTGACTGTCCCTCCACCGGTGAGTGGTGTGCTGAAAGAGCACTGAGGTGGACCCGAACAGAGTTGGACTTAAGACCTAGGTCTGACAGGTGAAGTAGGTATTGTAGCACTACTGGCACCAGGCAGGAGAAAGGATCTTCATTGTGCTGAGCACACCACACTGAGAACCTGCGCCATTTGAGTGCATAGGACTTTCTGGTGGATTGCCTCCTCGAGGCCAAGACCACCTCCTCAACTTCCCGAGGTAGAAGCAAGGGAGCTAGCACTATCCTTTCAGCAGCCAGGCCATCAGATTGAGGGATCTGAGATTGGGGTGCAGAAGGGAACCCTGATCCTGAGACAGGAGATCGGGTTGCAACCCCAGAGGGAATGGAGTTTCCACTGCCAACTGCAGAAGAAGTGAAAGCCACGGTTGCCTTGGCCATCTGGGGGCTACCAGAATCACCGAGGCCTTGTCCCGTAGAATCTTGAACAGAGTTTGGGCTACCAGGGGCGTGGGAGGAAATGCATACAGGAGGCCCGTAGACCAAGAGATCAGAAACACATCTGCTGCCATTCTCAGGGGATGCAGCTGTCTGGAACAAAACCTGGGCAGTTGATGGTTCAGTGGACTTGCAAAGAGATCGATGGATGGAAGTCCCCATCGTAGAAATATCTGCTGAACCACCAGTGGATGCAACTGCCATTCGTGAGGCTGGAGAATCCTGCTTAGTTTGTCTGCCAAAAAGTTCTCCTTACCAGATAGATAAACTGCTTTGAGAAACATGCCCTGTTTGATTGCAAAGGAGCAAAGGGCCTGCACCTCCTGACATAGGAGTTTGGGCCCTGTGCCCCCTTGCTTGTTCACATTGCTACCTGATTGTCTGTCTGAACTAAGACAGACTGGTGAGAGAGGGCATGTGAAAAAGCCTGTAGATCAATTAATCAAAAATGTCGTTCATGTACTAATTAATGTGAATGAGAATTTCTCCCGTCTTTTAATACAGTCCATACAAATTAAAGTAAATATTAAACTAAAGAGGTCTCAGACTAATACGGCTCTGCTATGTAGACTTTCGTCTTTTTCAAAGCAGATTGCCCTTTTGCATCAATGACCTCCAAAGACTCAGTGAGGTTATAGTACTCAAACTTCAACCTTTTTTACTCGCTTTAAGTATTACTTATCTGTCGTGGATAACCTCACTGTTATGAACATATTTAGGATCCCGACGCTCTTCCCAGGTACCATTCATGCGTTTCACATCAATGATTTCATCAGGGGATCACTCGATCTGTCATGTTCAGCGTCTCTAACATTTTTCTTACTAAATCAAAATAAACTATACATTAGTATCATTCCCAATCCCATCCTGAAGTTAAAAACAGAACAGAAACTATTCCTTATGTACTCGGGAAATACCTTTAGTTGATCGACTAAGCTGCCCACATTCTACCGGTAAATATTTCTTCACTTTTGCCGGTTATCCTTACAATGCCCCGCATGCAATCTGAGGATGTTATGTGAAAGAGGCCCCCATTGTTCAGCACTGTATGCAGAAACAACATAAATTTGAACAACTTCGATGCTTATGTGTAGATCAGGTGGAAGTGGATGAAAGAGGAATGTCTTTGGATCGGACATTAGTTAGACATGAACAATGGTGGATATATACTTTAAATACTGTAGTCCCCAGAGGTTTAAATGCCTCTATAGAATGGGCGGGTTGTGTTTGATAAGGGGAATATCTATCTGACTAAGGATGTGACTCGAGGGAGTTCCTAAGTTTTCACTCTTGGCTTCGTTTCATCAGTTTAGTAGGAAGTGATTTTTAGAAATTTAAATGGCCTTAGTGCGGGTTAAAGGGAGGACGAGGTTTCAACATTTGATTGGAGAATAAGGCTTTATTGAGTCCCTTTAAATACGAAAGGTATATCCTCAGATCGCAAGCGCGGCGTTCTAAGGATAACCGGCAAAAGTGAAGAAATAATTACCGGTAGAATGTGGGCAGCTTAGTAGATCAACTAGAGGTATTTCCCGAGTACATAAGGAATAGTTTCTGTTCTGTTTTTAACTTTAGGATGGGATTGGGAATGATACTAATGTATAGTTTATTTTGATTTAGTAAGAAAAATGTTAGAGATGCTGAACATGACAGATCGAGTGATCCCCTGATGAAATCATTGATGTGAAACGCATGAATGGTACCTGGGAAGAGCGTCGGGATCCTAAATATGTTCATAACAGTGAGGTTATCCACGACAGATAAGTAATACTTAAAGCGAGTAAAAAAGGTTGAAGTTTGAGTACTATAACCTCACTGAGTCTTTGGAGGTCATTGATGCAAAAGGGCAATCTGCTTTGAAAAAGACGAAAGTCTACATAGCAGAACCGTATTAGTCTGAGACCTCTTTAGTTTAATATTTACTTTAATTTGTATGGACTGTATTAAAAGACGGGAGAAATTCTCATTCACATTAATTAGTACATGAACGACATTTTTGATTAATTGATTTACTATTCGTTCGAGAATAGACCGTCATACGGTGTAGCCAAAAAAGCCTGTAGAGCCAAGCAGATTGCTCGCAGCTCCAAAAGATTGATCTGCCGTGTGGCCTCCCGAGGAGACCAGAGGCCTTGAGTGCACGTGCCCTGGCAATGTGCACCCCAGCCCTTTAAGGAAACACCGGTCGTCAGCACCCTGGTGTGTGCTGGGGCCTGAAAGGGTACCCCCCTGAGAAGGTTTGGGAGATATAGCCACCACTGCAAGGAGTCCAAGAATGGTTTGGACATCTTTACTCTGTCTCGGAGGTCGCCTGTGGCTTGCGCCCACTGAGCTCTGAGGCACCACTGAGCCGCCCGCATGTGCAGACGGGCATACGGGGTCACATGTACCGTGGATGCCATGTGGCCCAGGAGCCGCATGGCACCTGAGAATTGCTTTGGAACTGATTGGCCAAGTCCATCAGCCTGTGGGCCCTGTCCTCGGGCAAGTAAGCTCTTGACTGCAGGGTTTCTAATCTTGCCCCTATAAACTCTAGGTTCTGTGAGGGTAACAAAGTGGACTTTGCATAGTTTATGACAAAGCCCAGATTCTGAAGAAGAGAGACAGTGTGAAGAGTGGCTTGTCTGGCCTCCTGGAGAGACTGACCTCTGATGAGACAGTTATCCAGGTATGGGAAGACAAAAATTCCCTGATTTATGAGATAGGCCGCCACCACCGCTAGGCATTTGGTTAAAACCTTGGGGGCGGAAGTTAAACCAAAGGGAAGTACTCTGTACTGGAAATGGTTTCCTCCCACCACAAATCTGAGATATTGTCTGTGGTCTGTATGGATGAGAATATGAGCATAAGCATCCTTTAGGTCTAAGGAGCATAGTCAATCTCCCTGCTGGAGTTAGGGCAGCAGTATCCCAAGGGTAAGCATCTTGAACTTTTCCCTCTCCAGAAACTTGTTTAGGTTTTGCAAGTCTAGGATAGGCCAGAGGCCTCCTGTCCTTTTTGATACTAGAAAGTACCTGGAGTAGAAGCCTTGCTCTTTCAGGTGGTGAGGCACCAGTTCCATTGCCTGTTCCTTTAGAAGATTTGCCAACTCCTGAAGGAGGAGGTTTCTGTGCAGGGGGAGTCTTGGAGGCTCCCCTGGAATGTATGAGGGGGGTATCTGGTGGAAGTGGAGCATGTAGCCCTTTTGGACTATGCTGAGGACCCAGGTATCCCCTGTGATGGCTGGCCACCTGTAGGCATACAGGGTCAGCCGACCTCCTGTGCTGAGTGGAGCCAGCTGTGGAGAAGAGGCTATGCTGTGGGAGTCAAAACCCCGCTCCCTGCTGTGCAGGAGCTGGAGCTGGTGGCTTGGGGGTCTTCTGTCTACAGAGCCCATGCCCCTGCCCCTTAGCCTGCTGGCCCTGTTGGGGAGCTGGAGAGGCCTGATATTGAGGGTAGGATTTGTAGGCAGCACCTTTCCTCAGGGAAAAAGGGCTTCTTCCTCGAGCCCTTCTTTTTCTGAGAAGGGGAGTCTTCCTGGACAGCCTTGTCCTGGTGAGAGTCTCAGTCTCGATTTCCGCAGCCTTTTCAATCATAGGCTTACCAAAGAGGTTTTCACCTTGGCAAGGGACATCGACCAACTTGTCCTGCACCCATGGCTCCAGGTCTGATGACTGTAGCCAGGTCTGACAGAGTGCACCGATGCCAGCCACGGCTACCCAGGCCGAAGCCTCAAAGCCATCATAGGCTGCTTGAGAGATAAACTTCGAGCACTCTCGAATCCCTGTTGACAAAGCTTTGAACCTCTGCAAAGGTTCCTCGGAGAGGCCAGCTGAGAACCCGGCAATCTCCTTCGCCAGGTCTCGTAGGTACATGCCCATGTACAGCTGGTAGGTATGGACACGGCAAGACAGCATAGAGCCCTGGAAGCACTTTCGACCAAGGGCATCCAGGTTCCTGGCCTCCCGGCCGGGAAGCACCAAGGAGTACATCTTCTGACTCTTCAGACGGTGCATGGCCGATTCCACAACCATGGAGTGGTGCGGTAGCTGGGCCTTTTGGAACCCAGGGCTCTTACGGACTCTATAAATGGAATCGACCCGTTTGCTAAGAACTGGCATCAAGGCCGGTGCCTCCCACATACGGAAGAGCAGCCGTTCCAGCATCGGAAGAACCGGTACAGTAAAGGCTTCCTTCGGAGGAAAATCATACTGGAGGGCATCGATCTCCTTGGCATCCGCAGGGAAGGCCAAGGCCTTGGCCATGTCCCTCATGAAGTCTGAGAACCAGGTATCCTCCGTGGGGGGACCGTCTCTGAGGCTCGGACTCACCGGGTCCGGAAGGTGTCCGGGGACTCCTCGTCCTCTGTCTCCCACTCCGACTCCTCTGAGGAGGAATCGAGTGGCTGCAGCTGTGTGGGCCTCGGTGCCAGCCGCCCCAATGCAGAGGGTATCGGTGTTGTTGACGACGGCCTTGGCCCCGCACGGGAGGTCGAGGGGGACCTTGACCGAGGATCGACTCGAGACTTCATCGACTCGAGGATTGGCTCGGTCTCCGGGGTCGACTTAGACGTCAAGGTCCCGGTGGTCGGGGCAGATGTACCGGTCAGACCGGCGATCAGCACCCACTGCTGTTCCATAAAGGCAGCCAAGCTGCTCTCCAAGGCCGTCAACCTGGGTCCAAGCTCAGGAGACTCAGCAGTCCCCGATTCAGGCCCTGATGGTGTCGGGCCTGACGTCGGCTCCCCCGGAGGAGAGTCTATGAGGACAACTGCACTTACGTGACTCGGGGACTCCGGCTCCACACGAGATAGCTTGGAAGGCCTCTCCGACTCCGAGAGCCCGGGGCGGTGGTCAGGGCTTCACGACCTGGCTCTTGAGGAACCAGGATCCTCCACCGATGCCGTCCTCGTGAGCTTTTTCTTCCTTTGGTGCTCCCGGGAGGGAGAGTCCCTTTCAGAGGAACCCCGACGGTGCTTGGGGTCAGACTCCCGAGATGTCAAGGCCTCTGACGAAGTCCGGGCCCAGCCAGACGTGGAGTCAGAGAAAATTCTCTCACGTTGATGCTGACGGCTCCAAAGTGCCTTCGATGACATTTTGCCGCATGGGCCACAGGCCAGCGGGTCATGGTCGGGCCCGAGGCATCGGAGGCAGCAGTCATGTGTGTCGGTGAGAGACATAAGTTTCTTCCACCGATCACACTTTTTGAACCCACTGGCAGCCATTGGGGGAAAAAGGGCCCCTGCAAGGTCAAAAGACCGGGCTGCCAGTGAAAACACAAAAAGAGCGTGAACGCTAGTCACAAAGGACAAAAAATGAAAATCACAAGTCCGGACTCGATACCGTTGTACCGAGCCCAGGCGGGAAGGGGAACTGGCGTCGAACCGGATAAGACAATGCGAATCCGTTGGGCTCCGCGGAAAAAGAAAGACTGAGCAAGATGGCACCCTTGGGCGGGAAGGGGAGCGCGCAGGCGCACTGCATTCCCAAAGTTTTTCTTTGAAAGCTGGGGAAATGCTCCGCACGGGGGCTCCGTCGGCGCCGACGTCACCCATATGGGAGGACTGACTTCCTGCTTGGTCCTGGAGAAATCCTTTTCTTACCAGTGGCTCCAAAACAGGCATGTCACATTGCCAGCTTGCTTTCCTCCTCATCTTTGCATTAACTCAAAAAGATAAGGAATTAAAAAAAACAATGCAATGGACAAACCATCAAACTAAACAAGGTTTTGCAGTCCAAAAGACAGTTGGCTGTGCTTAACAAACCTCATTTTCAGAACTTTGCAAATCGCAGTGGTCATCCCTTCTGAACGTCAGCTTCATCCTATAACACAATGCTACGCAGAAAGAAATGGAACACATTCAGTTCAGGTCTTTTAGCTCCACAAACTTGTAACAAGAATCTTTAATGTATAATCTGAGATGTGTTCTTAAATCTATAAAATGCTTCAATAAGTTCAAAAGTAGGTTAGGTCAACTTTGGGGCCCTTTTACTAAACAGTGCTAAACCTCTGCGCTTAATGAGTGTTACCAGTGCGCGTTAATTGGAAAGCCTTCGCCTTAGCTATATGGGATAAGACCGGTATGCTCCTAGCAGCTAATATGCAATTGGGTACTGTTACAAGCAGCAAAGTAATGTGCATACGCTTAACGATACCCACAGAGCATGCGTGAGGTGACCTCACGCTGTGCCGTGTCTACAGCATTGTCGTGCTAATTATTTTATTTTTTATTTACATTTCTTATATACCGCACTATTTGACATCAGCGCGGTTTACATCAAACAAAACATTTCAGTACACAAAAATGTCTGAGTTACATTAAACAGGGTTAACAACTTGGACAACAGGGTAATTTTACAACTCAGGTAAATAAACTTTGATTGTAGTGTAAACTATTTACATCAATGCGTTTGCCACACCCATGCTCTGCCTCTAAACTTCCCACTGTCCACATTAGTGTGTGCATGCCAGTTAACGTGCTTTTCAGTGGTCAGTAGCTGGCATGGCCATGCATTAGGGTATACTGCGGCCAATTACTGCTTACTAAAGCGCACGCTAACTAGTTAGCAGTGTTTAGTAAAAGGGCCCCTTTAAGTCACATGAGCACTGTTCAAACTTATTGGCTTGATGAAAATCCACGTATAACCGGAATCAGATAAGTTTAAAGTTACACTGGCTATGCATGTGTAATCTGTTTTTTCTGACTGAATTTGATGCAGAATGGGTCACTTTAAGCTCTGCTGCAGGAATGCCACTTAACCTGTCCAAATTCCAAACAGAAAACTTTGGGTTAATAGTTAGCTTCAGTGCTGACTGCATAAATGTTTCTAACTGCATTTTGTTTTTTTAGAAAAAAAAAAACTTGTGGCATTTAAATGAATGACTCTGGCCATTCAAGCCAATGTTTTTTTTCATACTGTTTCTTCAACTGCCTCTGTTGAAATGTCAGTGAACACTTTATAATTTCTAAAATCATTATTAAATGTCCTTGATATTAGTTTAGACTTTAAGATGTGCTCATGTTACAAGAACAGATTTTGAGACATAACTGTTTTTTGGAATCAAAAAGCAGTATATTCTCTACTTGTTTAAAACAGATTCTACCAAAGTATGTCATGTTACGTTAGCTAATCTAGGACTCTTAGGGGTATATTTACTAAGCAGCAGCAACGGCTGCCATGCAATATCGAAGCAGCAGCCCCCATTGAATTCAACTAGGTCAGCTATGCGATGCTACAGCGGATAGCTATCCGAGCTGACCCTTAACCCTGGATATTCAATGCCGGGGTCATATGTGACCCTAGCATTCAATATCTGGGTTTGCTGCACAGCCTCCCAGCCACAGTAGCTAACTGGGCAGTGGCGATATTGTTAGGGTTGCCAACCGGCCGGTATTCAGCTGGCCTAGCCGCTTTTTCCATGGCCAGGCTGGCTGCCGGCAGAGATGTGAAACCGGCCCTTGAAAAGCCGTTTTTTTGCTCTGGCCGCAAGATCGAGAGAGGCCAGAGCAAAAAAACGGCTTTTCTCCCAAAGTCCGCGGGAGAGGGAGCCAGGGAAGCCCGTGCGAGGCCCCGGCTCCCTCTGTACAACTGCCAGCGTGAAGACCTTTTTCCTTCACGCTGGCGGCTGTTTATGTGAAGCCACGATTGCTGGGAAAGGTTAAAGGCAATGCCCTTTAACCTTTCCCAGCATTCGCGGCTTCACAGAAACAACCGCCAGCGTGAAGGAAAAATATCTTGATGCTGGCGGTTGTACAGAGGGAGCCGGGGCCTCGCACAGGCTTCCTCGGCTCCCTCTGAAGCACCTCAGACAGCTGTGGGGCTGGTCGGGGGGGGGGGGGGAGGCTAGGACTACAAATGGGCTTTGATGGGGGGGTGGGGTGGCCAAGGATTGGATGGGCTGTGATGGTTTGTACCTGGACTGGAAATGGGCTATGGGGGGGGGGGGGGCCTGGACTTAAAATAGGCTATTGGGGGGGACTGGACTGGAATTGGGCTATGGGGGGGGGGTGTACCTGGACTGGAAATGGGCTCTACGGGGGGAACCTAGACTGGAATTGGGCGATGGGAGGGGGGGGGGTGAAACCTGGACTGGAAATAGGCTACGGGGGTGGATCTGGACTGGAATTGGGCTATGGGGGTGTGTGTACCTGGACTGGAAATGGGCTATGGGGTGGGAACCTAGACTGGAATTGGGCTATGGGGGGGGGGGCCTGGACTGGAATTGTGCTTGGGAGGGGACCTGGACTGGAAATGGGCTATGGGGGGGGGGGGCTGCAATGGAATTGGGCTATGGGGGGGGGACCTGGACTGGAATTGGGCTATGGTGGGGGGAGGGGGAACCTGGACTGGAAATAGGCTGTGATTAGGGGAGCTAGGACTACAAATGGGCTGTGATTGTTGGGGGGGACTAGGACTGCAAATGGGCTGTGATGGTGGGGGGGGGCCTAGGACTGGAAATAGGCTGTGATGGTGGGGGGGGGGCTAGGACTGGAAAGAGGCTGTGATGGGGGGCTAGGACTGGAAATGGCCTGTGATTGGAGGGCTAGCACTGGAAATGGGCTGATGAAGAGCTGGAATAGGACTGGAAGTGGGCTGATGAGGGGGCTAGGATTGGAAATTGGCTGATGGGGGAGCTTGGAGTGGAAATTGGCTGATGGGGGCTGGAATGGAACTGGAAAAGAGTATATGTGGGGCTAGGACTAGAAATGGGCTGATGGGGGGAGCTTGGACTGCAAATGGGTGATGGGCTAGAATAGGACTGGAAATGGGCTGATGTGGGTCATGGGAGAATGGGACTAGAAGGGAGTGGATGCTGGGTGGGTCTAGAACTATAAGGGAGCTGATTTGGGGGGAGGACTAGAAGGGATGGGGATGGGGAATGAGAATGAAGAGGGGAAAATATATTTTGTGTGGAAGAAAAGTCTACGATGGGCTGGGTATTGGGAGAGTAAGAGGGGATTGAGAATGGAAGGGTGAAATTTGAGTGGATGATAAAGGAATAAGGAAAGAAATGGGGGAAAGAGCAAAAGGGAAACGATCAGTATGTTAAAGCAGATATAGAGAGAGAATGGAAAACATCTAAAAGAGAAGAAAGGACAAATGGATAGCTCGCAGAAGACACGAAGAAACCAGAAGAAAGTGACTGGAGCAATTGCAACTGAAAAATAAAATTCCCAAACAGAAGGTAGAAAAATACTTTTATTTTGAATTTATTAACTGGAATATGTCTGGTCTGGGAAGTGTGTATTGCTAACATCTTTGCGTTTTTGTTTAGTGCAAGAGGAAATTACTTTATAGTTTTATTTCTCCAATGTTGTACATTTCATGTTTGGCTTTTGGGGTTCCCAGTTTAATTATTATCTGACCAAGGGAGTTAGCCTACACTTATCCTCGGTAATTTTTGTGGGTGGGGCTGGGGTGCAGCATGGGTGGGACTGGGGGCGGGGCAGGGGTGGGACTAGGGCCGGAGAATGGGTGGGGCATGGCGAGACACAGGTGTCGGGTTTTTCTAGGTGAAAAAGTTAGCAACCCTAGATATTGTATGCTGCCTTGTTAGTTCCTGTGGCTAAAATATAAGTGAACTTTTGCTTGTATGCTGCCTGGTTATTGACTGTCATCACCTCCGCTCCTCCCCGGAACGCCCAGACATGTCCCGATGCTAAGCAGTTAGCACTGGGGCATGTAGGGGAGAAGATCAGGGATAGTCAGCATCATTAACCCTGTTAGTGCCGCTGAATATCCCAGTTAGAGGCATTTACACAGTTTGCAGGGCTGTAAATCATGTAAATGCCTTTTGAATATCGGGCCCATAGCATACTGTATCCTGTTTTCAACAGTGGTGAATCCAGGTCACAAGTACCTGTCAGGCTCCCAAAAGGTACACAGATTCCATGCTACTTATCTCTGGGGTAAGTAGAGGATTTCCACCGGTCCACTTTAATAATGGTTTATGGATGTTTCCTCCAGGAACTTGTCTAAACCTCTTTTAAACCCAGCTGCAGTAACAGCTATTACTACATCCTCCACAGCTTGTACTATATAAATACTTTTAAGCCAGAGGACGTGGAGTATGATCTCAGTCTCTCAAATTTATTTTTAACGCTCACCATAGTACTTGCATTGTGCCAAAGAGAGCTACCTCTTGGGGTTCATAAGCTGCGTACATCATTAGTCAAGGCACCCTTGCCCATTTTTAACCTTAACAGTGATATAAGTTACTGAACATCCAATCACAATTAACCAAATAAGTTACTTTAACCGGACACAGTGAAGTTAAATATTCTTCCAACTGATTTTTTCCCATGAAATCTCCTTGTACCACCTATTTACATTTTTTAGGGGGAAAAAAAACCATAGGAATTAACCAGAGTTGATTGATTATTTGCAAACTCCCCTAATACTGAAGGCATTTTTTTTAGTTGGCCACATAATAGATGCAGTCAGTAAGGAGGAATTTTACAAGAAGGCACCTAGTTTTAGGTGCCAACAACGTGTATAAATGTCAGTATTTTAGTTGCTTATGTGCATAAGTGACCTCATAAAGTACTAATTAGTGTAAAAGTACGCAGACTGTTTGCATGGTGCATACTTTCACTGTGGGTATTTTATTTATTTAACAGTTTTTATATATACCACCTTTGATCCAAGGCAGTTTACAATGAACAACAGCACCCAATTTCAAGAGATTTGTTTTACAAAGAACATGGGGTAAATAACTTGGAATTAAATATGGAGGTTATAACTGAGTCAGCTATGGGTGGTTGGTGATATGTTTAGGTAATGTCATTAGGTCCAAAGTGTTCTACGAAGAGGTGCGTTTTTAAAAGTTTCTTCATATCTTTAGTAGATTGAAGAGATCTGATGGCTTCAGATAGGGAGTTCCAAATCATTAGGGCATACAACAAGAAGGCTCTATTGCTTGTCTGCTGTGTATATTTGGTCTTGAAAGGAGGGATAGCCAGAAGATTCTGAGTTGCTGATCTTCTGGGTCTTGTTGTGGATGCTCTCGAGATTGAGAGATTATGAAGGATTTTATAAATGGTGGTTATGGTTTTGTGTATAACTGGTTGGGCAATTGGGAGCCAGTACAGACTTCTAAGAATTGGAGTTTTGTGTTGACGACTTGATGTGCTTGTTAGGATTTTAGTGGCAGTGTTTTGCACTAGCTGGAGTGGATATAATGCCTGTTTTAACAGCCCTTGATAGAGAATGTTGCTGTAGTCGAGATGGGGCATAATGGCCTGAAAAACTGATCTGAAATCGTTGTCTTGTAGAAGAGGGCATAGAAGTTTGAGGCGCCTAAGTTTCCAATATGCTGTATTTGCTGCATTCTTGATATGCGAAAGCATGTTGAAGTTGATATCAATGATTATACCAAGGTACTTGACTTCCCTTGTTATGTTAATTTCAGCGTTATGTAGTGTGAGCTTATCTGGAGGACTGAAAGCTTAGTCTCTCAAGATAAGTAATATGTCAGTTTTGTTTTTATTCACTGCAAGATTTAGTTCTTCAAGAAGGTTAGTGACAGTAGTGAAGACATCTGATATGATTGTGAAGTCCAGTTTGAGTGTGTTGAATGGCATAAAGAACATGATGTCATCTGCATAGAGGTGAAAGTGCATGTGCTAAACAGGGCCGAACCTTGTGGAATGCTTTCTCTTAGGTTAAATAGTTTGGAATTTGTGGATCCGAATTTTACTTGCATGGTTCTGTCTGAGAGGTAGGATATGAACCAATTTAATGTGCTGTTGATCAGGTCTATACTTCTGAGTATGTCTAGCATGGTGTGATGTAATACTGAGTTAAATGCAGCACTGATGTCCAGGAAGATCATCATAAATCCATGGCGAGGCATGTCTAGGCCTATGATGAGCCAGTTGAAGAGATCAGAAGCCATGCTGTTGCTGGTCCAATGGAGCATGAGAATCAACATGTCTTGGAGTTGTTGCTATATGGTCTTCTCAATTATTTTAGCCAGGAATGGGATGCTGGCAATTGGTCTATTTGAGCTTGGGTGCATTATGTCTAATGAAAGTTTCTTTTGTATAGGGCAAATTGAAGCCTGTTTCAGAGCTGGGGGCAGGTATCCTTGAGACAGGGAGGTGTAGGCTATCTTTAGAATAGTCAGGGAGAACTCATTGCAAAGGGATTTTATTCATGTCAATGGGCATGGATCCAATAGGAATATTGTAGTATTGATACTGCTGATGATATCTGAAAGTTCTCTCTTTGATGTTAGGCTAAATGTGTGCCATAAGTGGTTTTGAGATGGGTTATCCTGCTGATGTGGTCATTGTGCTGTGGAGTTGTCGGGCAATGCCTGTTGAAAAGGAAGTCAGCCATAACCTTTGGGTCAAGTTGCTCTTTTGAGTTTGTTGAATCTGTTGAGTTGGGGTCACTGGTCAGGTGGGACACAATTGAGAATAGTTCCCTAGGACGGTTGAGATATTTTGTGAGAACGTTCGTGTAGTACTCTTTTTCGGCAATTGTTGCATAATCTGTTGTATTAAAGCTGCTTGGTAAGGAGTTGTTGCTTAATGATTGCATCTTGTGAACATTTTAATTTTCTTTCCAATAGCCTGAGCTCTTGTCTGAGCTGGTAGAGATTCCTGGAGAACCAGGGAGGGTGTGTAGATTTAGGCGAGTTGTAGATTGTCGTTCTTTGAATACTGTTGAATCATTAATATCAGAGTTCCATGAGCTGATGAAACTATCTAAGTCAGGTATGTCAGTATTTATAAGTGAAGAGACATCATCAAGGAAAGTTGGTGGGTTGAATGCCTTGAACTGACATCTGTACTGTTGTTGTTGGGGTAGATTTGGTAGGTGGATATCATTTGGAAGTCTGAGTGAGATCATAGCATGGTCAGACCAAGGCACGGGGGTCAATATAGATGTTTAGATCCGCTTTCTGTAATGTGTCGGGTACAAATATGAGATCAAGGAGAGAACCTCTGTAGTGAGTAGGTGTGTCAATTATCTGGCTTAGTTGTAGAGTTTCCATGGCGTTCATGAATGCGCTGGCTTGCTTTGTTGTTGTGACTGGGAAGTTAAGGTCTCCCAGGAGGAAGAAGTGGGTTTTTTGGATGCTGTGTGTGTACATACCTTGTCTAGTATAACTGACAGGTGGATTTTCTGTATGTCAAGCATATAGTGTGGTCGCAGTTGGAGATAGTTAGGAAGTCTATTGTTTGTAAAGATTCTGCGTTAACCATGGAGAAGTTCAGGTGCTTCTTTACCAGACTTAGAACTTCTCCACCTCTTTCTCTCTGCTCTGGGGCAATTAAATAGCATGTGATGGGGTGTACACTGCTGGTTGAGGAGAACGTTGTCAGAGCTTGTGATCCAACTTTCAGTGATGCACATTAAGTCAGTGTCAGTAAGTTGTATATAGTCTACTAAAGATTGGATTTTGTTATGAAGTGAGCAGGCATTAATAAGTGAGCATTTGAGTGGGTAGTAAGAGTGATTGAGTCTGGTGCTAGGGTACTGGTGTTGAGCTGTGTTGATTTTCTGGAGTCTGCATGTCACTTTAGGGAGTGGTATTTTATAGCAAGGGGTGACGTGCAGGAGCTTTGGTCTGTGAAGGACTGGAATGGAGTTACAGTGCATAGGAAGCACTCACCAAGTTGAATATGAGTATGTGTAGCATCATGGTTAGCATAAGTAGGTTAAAGTTCATCCGTTGGTATCTTGAAGGTCACTTCTTAGCAGTGTGTAGAGGAAAGGTCTATAAACCATTATTAAAGAGGACCCAGGAAATCCACTGCTTGACCTAATACAAGCATTGTGGAACCTGTGTGTCTTTTGGGAAAATTGCTAGGTACTTGTGACCTAGATTGGCCACAGGATACTGGGCTTGATGGACCTTGGTCTGACTCAGTATGGCACATTTTATGTTCTTATGTTCAGTGTGTTTGTATGGCTGACTGTATAGGGTCCTGGCGTTCTGCTGTGTTGATGACAGTCCCCACCAAAGGGCCACACCAAAGAGCCCTCTGGCGAGGCCCTCAGGCATGGGCCCGCCAGGCACTGGCATGCCTGTGGCACGCAGTTATTGTTGCTTGGTGCAGCAGCTCTGATTGGTGATTGGTGGCGGTGAGCAGGAGGGGCTCACCTTCTGCTCCCTGCTGTCAATGCCGATCGGGGCTGTGAGGAGTTAAGGTGTGAGCAAGTATGCCCATATAGAATATTATAATTTCTGTGCAAATCTGTGTAACCCTGGTGACCCAGCAAGAAGCATTGGGTTCCAATAAAATTAATTTATAAAGTAACACTGGCTATAACTGGGTTCTTGGAGTGAGATCGGGAATTTCTCCTGGGAGGCCCATCACACTCATGTTCTCAGAAAGAAGGCTCGCATTTCATTCAGATGATAAAGAATAGTCACTGAATTAGAGTTTGCTTCTGAATCCAGTCCAACACTTTCATTTTTACTTCTTCAAAAACAACATGTTTTGCCACTGTTTTGCCACCTTGAGATCTTCAGAAATAATCACACCAAGGTCCTTCTCCTGGTCCATGCACACTAACCTCTCGCCCCCTATTGCGTACATTTCCCTTGGATTTCTGTTTTCGAAGTGCATGACGCTGCACTTCTTCGCATTAAATCTTAACTGCCAAGCATTAGACCATTCTTCCAGCTTCTGTAGATCTTTCCTCATGTTATCCACTCCCTCAGGGAAGTCTACTCTGTTGCAAATTTTCGTGTTATCTGCAAAAAGACAGACTTTTCCATTCAGTCCTTCAGCGATATCACTCACAAATACATTGAACAGTGACGGGCCCAGGACCGAACCCTGGGGCACCCCGCTAATCACCCTTCTTTCATCCGAGTGAGCTCCATTTACCATCACCTTCTGTCGTCCGTCAGTCAACCAATTTCTGATCCAGTTCACCACCTTAGGACCCATCTCCAAATTACTGAGTTTATTGATAAGCCTACTATGAGGAACAGTATAAAAGGCATGCTGAAATCCAGGTAGATAACATCCATCGCATGCCCCTGATCGAGATCTCTGGTCACCCAGTCAAAGAACTCAATCAGATTTGTTTGGCAAGATTGTCCTTTGGTAAAACCATGTTGTCTCGGATCATGCAACCTGTTGGTTTTGAGAAAGTCCACTATTCGCTCTTTCAGGAGCACCTTCATTACTTTTCCCACCATCAAGGTAAGGCTCACGGGCCTGTAGTTTGTCACTTCTTCCCTGTCACCACTTTTGTGAAGAGGTATCACATCAGCCCTTCTCCAGTCCTGAGGAACTTCTCCTGTCTCCAAGGATCTGTTGAAAACATCCTTTAATGGCCCTGCAAGAACCTCTCTGAGCTTTTTCAGTATCCTGGGATGTATCCCATCTGGTCCCATGGCCTTGTCCACTTTCTGTTTTGCAAGCTGTTCTAACACATCATCTTCTGTGAATGGTGTGGTATCTACTTCATTCTCATTTTTATATTTAGGAGTCACAGGTGGTCCTTCTCCAGGATTTTCTTTAGTAAAAACAGAGCAGAAGTATTTGTTTAGCAATTTCACTTTTTCAATGTCACTTTCCACGAGTCCGTTCCCAGCACTTCTGAGTCCTGCAATTCCACCTCTGATTTTCCTCCTCTCCCGAATATACCTGAAGAAAGTTTTGTCGCCACACTTCACATCTTTAGCCATCTTTTCCTCTGCCTTTGATTTTTCCTTATTTCCTTATTTCTCTTTTTGTCTCTTTTAGTTTGATCCTGTATTCCTTTCTGTGTTCCTCTGTTTGCAAGCTTTTGAATTTTGTGAACGCTGTGTTTTTTGCCTTTATTTGAGCAGCCACTTCTTTGGAGAACCAAATAGGTTTCCTTCTCCTCTTGTTTTTATTTACTTTTCTTACATATTTATCTATTTCCCTTTTTATTACCACCTTTAGTTTAGCCCATTGCAATTCCACTTCCCTTATCCCCTCCCACCCTGCCAACTCCTCCTTCAGGTACTTGGCCATTTTACTGAAGTCAGTGTTTTTGAAGTTTAGGACTTTGAGCTTGCTATGACTGGACTGCACCTTGGCTTTTATCTCAAACCACACCGTGTGATGATCGCTGCTGCTCACAGGGGCACCCACCCAGACATTCGACATGCTATCACCGTTGGTGAGCACTAAACCCAGCGCTGAGCTTTCCCTGGTTGGTTTCATCACCATTTGCTTAAGTAACGCATCTTGGAAAGCATCCACAATTTGTTTGCTTCTTTCTAGATTCGCAGAAGGAGTAATCCAATCCACATCGGGTAGATTAAAGTCACCCAATATGATCACATTCCACTTTGTGGCTATCTTTGCAGTATCTATAATCAATTTGTCATCTATTTCTTCGATTTGAGTCGGAGGTCTGTAGACTACAGCAGTATGGATGACAATGCCATCTCCTCTTTCCAACACAATCCAGAGCGCTTCTTCTTTTCCCCATGCCCCCTGCATTTCAGTAGCTTTAATACTGCTTTTGACATACAAGGCTACTCCTCCTCCTTTTCCACTTTCTCTGTCTCTTCTGAATAGATTATAGTCAGCTATGGCTATATCCCATTCATGTGATTCATTAAACCATGTTTCTGTAAAGGCCACAATGTCTAAGTCTATTTCCACCATTAGGGCTTTCAGGTCCGGAACTTTGTTGGCTAATCTTCGAGCATTTGTACTCATTGCTTTCCAGCATTTAATTGGCTTGCATGCATTTTGCATTGATCTTGTTCTGCCCACTTCTTCCCACTTGTTGTTGATGTATGGTTTAAAAGTGTGGCTGTTTCTGATGTTATTCTGCTTTTGCCGGGAGTGATGTCCTGAACTTGTCCTTCCCCATCCGTCACCCCCTTTTTCTAGTTTAAATGTATATCCACATACTGCCTGAATTTTTCACTTAGACTACATCTCTCTGTTGCAGGGAAAAGAATCCTATCAGCACAGTATAGTCTCTTGTTGGTCCATCTGTTTCCCCAGTCGCCTATAAATCTGAATCCTTCTTGTTTGCACCAGGTCTGGAGCCATGTATTAAAGCTGTTTATGCGATTTAGCCTTTCGGCCCCCTTACCAAGAACAGGTAGAACTTCTGAGAATGCTTCAGTGTTAACAATGGGCTTGAGTTTCTCTCCCAGAGTTTGGAAGTCCCTTTGAACTGCAGAGGCACTGTTTCTAGCCAGGTCATTTGTACCCAAGTGGATGACAACATCAATTTTGGAGTGCTCACTTTCTGCGCTAAGTACATCAAAAATTTGGTTTGTATTCCTGCTAGCTGAAGATCCTGGGAGGCATTTGACTATCTTCTCTCCTTTGAGCTGTGTTCCCAAGTTGGTGCCTCTGCTGGAATCTCCAAGTAGTAGTAGTTTTCTGTTTGGTGAGTTTTTCTTCATATTTGGTGCTTTGTCAGGAGATTGAGCATTGATTGTCTCATTTAAGGGCCCTTCAGTTTCCATGGATTGGGCAGCCTCATTAACCAAAGCAGAGAAGGCATTATGCAGGGATATCTCTTGATGTATGGGGTGTCTCTGCGTTACAGGTTGCAATCTACCCAAGCCCACTGTGATCCATTTGTTCCTGGGATGTTTGATTCTTTCTGGGAGCGGTGGTGGACTTTGTTTGGTTTGTATCCTAGAAGAGATGCACTTCATTGCAGCTAGTTCTTCCCTTAGTAGTTCTGGTCAGCATGTCTAAAAAAGGATATAGCAGAAATAGAAAAGCTAGAGAGAAGAGCGATCAAAATGATAAAGGGGTTGAAAAAATACCCCCATGAGGAAAGTCTTACAAAAAATCAGGGCTCCAACTTGGAAAAGAGACAGCTGAGGGGAGATATGATAGACGTCTATAAAATAATGAGCGAATTGGAATGGGTTAACATAGATCAGTTGTTTACCCATTCAAAAAGTAGAAAGACTAAAGGGTATGTTTACTAATGAGTGGTAAGGGAGCAAGTGTGTTGTTAATGCATGGTATCGATGCCTGTGAACACTAATGCTGCAGAAAGCATTGTTAATTCTAAATTAACGATCGGCAGCAGGACCCTTAGTGCTAAGGTGAAAGGACGTGAAGAGTGGGCATTAATGGGACAGAGAGTGGGAAGGGATAGTGTGTGCTTCTCTAACGTCGGGTTGTGGCACCATGTGTTAGAACCCCCAGTGCTGGGAACCCTAATGCCAACTGAAACTTTGAGGAAAGGGCTATTTCTGAGTGGAGAAAACCTATTTAAATGTATGCAATGTGCTTCACCCACCAGAGTTCCCAAATATGTGATAGTAGTGCTCCATTGGCAGCAACAGCATGGTGCCCTACTAAGAAAGAGCACTGTGTTGTTGCAAAACTGGCAAAGGGGGTGACACGTGGGCAATGCAGTGAGGCTGGCTGGCCCACTAGGCTGACAAGGCAGCTGCCTAGGGTGAACATCTGTGATATCTGCTATGACTCCACTGTATTAGTGGCAGTACACATATATGCATATATGTCAAACAGGGTTATATCCACAGAAACTCTTTGTAAAATTGCATTAGTCATGACATAAACCATAACAGAATAGAAAGCGAAACAAATGACATTCAAAAAACAGGCCAAAGTGACTTAGCAGGTGGAGAAGACGTGTGACTATGTCTGGTTTTAAAAATGCTTATGCTCTCATGTTGTGCAACAGTGGTGAAGTACATTCTTACTACTGTATTACATTGTGGGAAGACCTTCAAAGAAGCATTATTCTAAATATCTCGGTTTTACACTGGAATATAATTCTACATCCCAACCAAGGATTAATTACGTAGAAGTACATTTTGAAATACAACACTGTAGTTATCTTTTAAAACTTGCCCATTGAGAATGTTAATTCCTAAATATTTGTTTAGTTATGGAGAACTGATCATGCAAACACAGTCAAACATTGTTCAGAGAAACTGGTGCAGGTAAATAATTGTTACTATTGATAAATGATTATACTGTTCTTGTCATTCTTAGTAAGTGCTGAACTAATGAAGCCATGGCTTGAAGTATTGTGCTGCTATAAATGGCTTATTCTGGTCACGAGGGGCTTCATTTGCTGGGATTATGCACCTGTGCCCAAAACTCAAACGATGAATGCATGCCTGAAAAATAAATATGTACAAAATACCAGGCATTCTGCAATAGAGATTTAGAAGTGCACTATTTCAGATTTGAGTAGTGAGATTTGCTAGTGCCCTAAACACAGCCCTGATCTTCCCTTAACTGGCTAGTGAATGACACTAGAAAGATACTTTACAAGCTACCAGCACAATGATTAGGATCTTTAATGAAAGAATAAAGTTCATGTTCAGACCATTTATCCAGATCACTCAGGATTCAGCTGGATAAATACGATTTTTTTTAAACATTTCTGGACCACGGCAAAGTTTGGGAATTAAAAAGAAACGAAGCACCATAGGCTGCTGGATTTTCAAAGGAAACACCAGTAGGAGTTTCTCTTTGAAAACGATTTTTCAAGGCCACACTGAAAACTGATTTTGCTGTTGCTGTGTTACAAAATTAAATTCTACATCATAACAGAGTAATTTATTTTATTATCATAGTTACAACATGCCATGTCAAAAGTCCCATGCTGTATGGAAAAGCATCTAAGCTAATGGTGAACCCCAAGTAAAAGGTAAGTCTCCCTTATTTCGTAGCCTGACCCCTAGCAGTAATACCATGAGACTACTGCTAGGTGTTAAGAGTTACCATTTTGAATTCAGGTGTTGACAAAGCAGGATCAACTGGAAATCACTCCTGCCCTCCCCCCCCCCCAAGCCATCAGGGAAAGCCCCAGTAGGTGTTGGGGGATCTGGGAAAGGAAGGATTAATTTTGGAGGGGGCTTGGACAGCGGAGGGGATTGGGAGAGGGTAGGGTTCATATGTTAAGGTCTTGTTGGGGTGAGGAATGAGGAGGTTCTTTCCTACACTATCAGCCCCTTCAACAGATAGTGGGCTCCACTATGAGTTCACTATCTTTCTGTTGCTGCAGATATGGTATAGTAGAAACACACAGGCTGTGGCAACAGAAACTTCTGCTTATCGTGTAAGTTATCATCCTGCGTTACTGCGGTAGCAAAAGTTAGTGAATTTTATGGTACATGTAGCTGCAGTAAATACAATCTTTTGTCACTATAGAGGAACTACCCCCTATTTGTCTAAAGGCACTTTAAACAAGTTCATAACTAGCCTTTTTATTCTATCACTTTTTATTTTGTCAAGCATCTTGATGTCCACTAAGAATGCTATACAACATGTATGAAGGAGCATGTTTACTAAAGTGTGCTAAGACGGCATGCAAATGGACAATGAAACTAGCATGGAGGCTCACACTAATCTCACGGGGTATGTGTGTCCATCCTTCTGACATCAATGCCTGGCAACCATGCTGCACCATGCTGTCATGTGGGTGCCCCTAATACCACCCACTGAGGAGGCATTAAGTACACTTACACTAAGGCAACAGCTGTGTTTAGTGTACGCCAAACACTTTCACACTAATCGTGCTGTGCTGTCAATGCCCATGTTTTGCCACTAATTTACCCAATCCCCACTCAAATGTGTACTAATTGGATGGCATGGATGGAATGTTTAGCGCAGGGTGCCACACTAACTGCTAGTGTGGTGTACTTACTGTGCACTAAATCCCGTGGTAACAGCGCAGTTAGTTTACAGCTTTGTCAGCATTGAAGAACATCTGGGCTCGTTTGAGTCCAGCAAGGCAATGCTATCTGAGGAGCTCACTGTAGTGCTATGTCCTTGCTGGGAGGGAGAGCACAGAAAGCAATGCTACCATCCCCTATTCCCTACAGAGGGAAGCTACAGCAGGGACATTGGATGCCAAGATGCAGCTGCAGTTACACCGAAGGATGTTCAGCTAAGTCCTGAATACATTACTTTGAACACTATTTAAAGGGCTGGGCAGGCAAAAATATTTCATTTCCTGTGTCAATTGCAGATTTTCATTTTATTTTGTTTTGTTTTAATAGATTCTTGTTTTGAAAAGTGTTACAATTAACTAGTGAAAAATCCTATTGTAAAACGCTTCTATTTCCCTGCTAAGGTTATATCTTAGACTGGTAAGGACGGTGATTTTGATTGTTTCCAGGCTAATGCAAGTCAGAACCTCACAGCCTTCTTGGAGGACTCCACAGATAAGATTTTGCTTAGGACCACCTTGGTGATACCGTTTTTGTCTGAAACAGGGTTGCCAACTTTATGAAAGAGGAAAACCCGCCACCTGCGGCTAACTATGCTCTGCCCATTCCCGACCCCTGCCCCATCCATATAAAATAACTGTAGAGTGCAACGGTGCAGGCTTTAGCACTGCAGGCTGTATCAAGGGGGAGGAAGGTACAAGAGGTTAGACTCTTCAGCACCTATTTAGCCACAGTCCCCTTCTCAGGCCCCTCCAACACACATATACTCTTCTTTGTGCATTAAATCTAAACATATATTTTGTATCCAGCAAACCCAAATGCCCGGCCCCTTCCCCTACAATCTGTGCAGAGCAGAGCTAGAACCTTCTCCATAGAAAACTTACTATACAAGAAAAAATCCTTCTCAATACAAAGTATATTGTGAATTAATTAGGATCAGCCCCTGAGTTGATTCAAAGTGTTGGCACTCTAAGCCAAAACCTAGGTCACAGTGAATGCCCCCCACCCCGTCAAAAAGGTGCATCGCAATTAGTTGGCCATTCTGATCGCTGAATAGCGGGGTTGGACATCTGGCTTGGACATCCAACCCACACTCAGGTCCAAGATGCTATTCTGATCCCAGCACTCCCTACACATACAGAGCGTTTGTGAGGGGAGCACTGGATGGGGGCAGGATGGAGGTGGAGTGGGGGCAGGGCAATGCACCAGGATGTACAGAGGCCAATTAGGTCAGGCCTCTGTACATCCCCTGGTGCAGAGATGGATGCCTAACTTATGCCACCCCTAATGGTGGAATAAACCCCGGGGGTCCCCATGCACCATTCCGCCGACCGCGCTGTGCCCCTACAGCAATGGGGGCCTCCGGTACTGGCAGGATCATGGTCTGCAGGGGTGGACATGGGTAATGGCATTCCGAGCCATCAGACAGATGGCTCATTGCTGTGGTGCCAGAACGCCACAGCTCCCACATCCCAGCCATGGCATTCTGGCCTCTGGACGGGCAGCTCTCCATACACCAATCTCTTCGGCATATGGGGAGTGCTCAGATGTCCAAGTCCCCGATTCTGCCATCACAGGTACATCTGGACCCTGTGGCAGAAGAATCGGGTCTATCTCCCGTATGTCCAGTTTTTGCATGGCCAATGTGGCCGGGACGTGTGGAAACCGGAATGTGCCTCCATCTGTTGTAGGTTTAGCACCTGATTTATGTAACCAGAGGTTAAAAAAATAAAAATATTTACCTTGTTGGGGGGGGGGGGGGGTGACCCATGTCCCCCTGGGGCCAGCTGAGCGCTGCCATGTGTTTTTCTCTTTAAGACTTATTGTCAGCCGATTACAGGCAGTCGGGGTTTTCTTAAATTAAAAAAAAAGGAGACAGAGGGGCTGTGTTTAAGATAAATATAAATAAATAAAAGTGTTCCCCAGTTTGGAGAAGAGGCTGAGAAAGCCCCGAATATGGTTTTTGAGCTAAGAAGCACTTATTCAAAGAAAAAGAAGTTAAAAGAAATCTGAGTCTTTCAGATCTGCCCTGAGCTGGATCAAGCTGTATGATAGTGATGCAGAATTGCCTTAAAGGAACAGTAACTTCAATGTAAAAGTGCTGATTTTTAGAGAATTTAAAAGTTCAAATGAAAGAAATATAAAGTTAGAGTTCAGGTGCAGGAGATGTGCTCTCCTGGAAATCATACTCTGTTTTGTGAAAAAGCCTTCATTAATGCCAGAAAATCACTGCCCCAGGGGCAGGGGAGTCTCCTCGAAGTTTAGAAACCTTCCTAAAGGCTTGCAATTATCCTAAAAAGGACTAATTCATGGTTTTCAGACTTTAAAAAGGTCATCTTAGGGGTAAAAAGGCTTTGTTTTATAAAAAACAAGTTCCGGTACCATTAAAGTCTATGGTAGACTAGAGGTATGGTGTAGGGATCTCTTTCAAAGTGAATGTCTAAGGCAGGAAGAAGCCACTTGTGATGCATTAAGATGTTTTTGTCTTAGCTGTTCTAGTGAAGTAAGATAAGGTCTTGTAAAATTGAATTCTGAACCATCCTTTTAGGAAAAAATAATTTGAAGTCTTTAAGGTTCAACAATTCTGGTTGCTAAGGATCTACTTTGTAGGTGGTAGGGAAGGGGACCTGGAGAGCAAGAAAGAAAAGAACATGGGTAACTGTTTATCTCCAGGAACAAGCAGGAATAAGTCCTCACATATGGGTACGTCGGTACCGACGGAGCCTGCGTGGGAAAGCTCCCCAGCTTCCCAGAAGGAAGCTTTTGGGGCCTCCCACTGCACATGCGCGCTGCCTTCCCGCCTTCCTGACCAGCTCTCCTCAGTTTCTCTTTTTCCGCGGAGCCAGCAGGTCGTGTTCCAATCACCGCTGAAGAAATTATTGTTTTAGTTTGTTTCTTTAGACCGCGTACCTGCCTTCCCCATACCGAAACCGGTACCGCCGGTCTCTCTTTTCTTTTCTTTAAAAAAAAAAAAAATCTTTATTCTGCACAACTTGGTGACTTCGGTTAGGCCTCAGGCCTACACAAATTCTCCTCATGGAGAAACCAGCCCCTGGTTTCAAGAAGTGTACCAAGTGTAGTGCTGTTATTTCTGTCACAGACACCCATGAATGGTGTCTTAAATGTTTGGGACCTGACCACTCCATTCCGGACTGCCCATCCTGCTCCCAGATGTCTAAACATGGTTTGCAGAACCGGGCCAACAAATTCCATGTGCTGTTTGCTTCAGATAATCCAGCATCACAGTCATCCAGGTCTTCCTCTCCGGATGGATCTCAGGTAACCAAACCTTCTTCGGGCAGGTCCTCAAAGAGCAAATCTCCTTCAAAGCATCGAGAGGCTCTCACTTTTGAATCTGAGGATCCTGCCCCAGCCAAACAACCCCGGCGGGAAGCTCTGGCTTCCAAAGCACCATCTATGGGGTTACAGGTTGACATCGATGGCACGGCCTCGACTGATCACCTGTTAGACTGCTCTGGGGTACCGGCCCATACCGGTACCGACATCCAGGCAGCAGTGGCGTCTATGAGCAATACTGTTCAAACCATGCAGCAGGCCATGCTGGCTTTTATTAATGCTGCGACGCCCTCGGTACCGCGTTCAGCGGTACCGGGTCCGGTTCCGGTATCGTCTCCCATACCGGAACCGAGACCATCGACTTCCAAACGCAGATCGGTTCCGCATGCCGGATCCGGGTTTTCACCCGATACCGATCCCATACCCGGTACACCCGATGTCGATACCGATCGGTATGCGTATCGTGCGTTGGAAGCAAATAGAGAATACTCTGATTCTTCTGAGGATTTTGACTCCTCTGAGGACTCTGATGAGCTGTCTCTAGTTCTTCATGAAGACCCCTCTTCCCCAAAGAGGAGAATGTCTCCACCAGAGGATTTGTCCTTTCAAGACTTCATTATAGAACTAGCTAAAGGACTTTCTATTACCACATCCTCTGAAAAAGAACCTAGGTCAAAGAAATTGGATATTTTAGGATACCCTAAGGTTCCTAAAGAGGCAGTCACCCTGCCTATCCATGAAATCCTTCAAGAACACTTGATGGATTTATGGGAGGCTCCTCTAACGTTGTCTCCTTACTCTCGTAGGTTGGACACCATGTACCGTGTCCCTCCTTCTCCTGGGTTTCAAAAGACTCAGCTGCCTCACCATTCCATTGTGGTGAAGTCTGCGCTGAAAAAGATTAAGAGCACCAAAAGGCACTCTTCTACCCCTCCAGGGCGAGAATGTAAGACCCTAGACTCTTTTGGCAGAAACATTTTCCAGGCTAGTATGCTTATAGCCAGGATTAATTCTTACAGTCTGTATATGGGCATGTTTCTAAGGGAACTTGCCCTAAAGGTAAAGCATTTTGCCCCCTTTATCCCTGAGGATAGAAAGGAGGAGTCCATTTCTCTGGTGAAACAGCATTTAGATGTTTCTAAGTTCTCCAACAGAGCAGCTTTTGATTCCATTGAAGGTGCCGGTAGGGCTTCGGGCATTGCTATTGCAGCCCGACGACTTGCTTGGCTCCAGGCCTCTGACCTAGAACCCAGGGTCCTGGATGGCTTACGGAATCTGCCCTGTACAGGTGAGAACTTATTTGGTAAGGACTGGCAAATTAAAGCCACCCAAATGGACGCAGAAAATGCTACCTTAGATAGACTTTCCAAGTCTACCTCTACTCCTGCCAAGAAAAAGTCTTTCAAGAGGCCTTACTACAAGAAGGCCAGATTTTCCACAAATACTGGCCAACAATCTTCTCAGCCTCGCTTTGCTGCTAAACGTCAGCAACCTAAACAGGCAAGGTCAAAGCCTGCAGCGTCTGCCACTCCTCAGCAGGCTCAACCCCCTCAGGGGTTTTGACTTGCCCCTAGAGAACTTAACATTTCTGGCTCTAGAACAACCAGAGCCCCTCACCATTCCCGGAAGGTTAGCTCACTTTGCTCCCAGATGGGAGCAAATTACATCAGAGCACTGGACCCTCTCTATCATCAGAGAGGGTTACAAACTTCATTTTTCCAACCTTCCTCCATATACCATGGTGAGGCACTTCAATTCTCCCCCATCTCTCCTGGGCCTGTTGGATCAGGAAATCTCTTCTCTCCTTGCCCAAGGGGCAATAGAAGAGGTTCCTCTTCTTCAACAAGGGACAGGATTCTACTCCCCTTATTTTCTCATAACAAAGAAGACAGGGGGATTCAGACCTATCCTAGATCTGAGAGAATTGAACAAATTTCTGTACAAGGAGAAATTCAAAATGCTTTCTCTAAGCATTCTCCTTCCATACCTTCAGAGTCAGGATTGGCTTTGTTCTCTAGATCTCAAGAATGCGTATACACACATACTCATCCACCCATCCCACAGAAAATATCTAAGATTTCTGTTTCAGGGAAAACAGTTCCAGTACAGAGTACTTCCTTTCGGTCTAGCCTCTGCTCCTAGAGTGTTCACCAAATGCATGGCAGTGGTTGCCGCATTTCTAAGAGGTCTGGGAATTTTTGTATTCCCATATCTGGACGACTGGCTCATCCGAGCTCCATCTCAGTCAGAGGCCCAGATTTCCCTGGACCGCACAAGGCACCTTTTGCAGTATCTGGGACTGGTGGTAAACCTTCCCAAGTCTCAACTTATCCCTACCCAGTCTCTGGAATTCATAGGGGCCCAGTTGGACACCACCACTGCAAGGGCCTACCTACCTCAGGTCCGGGGCCAACGTCTGGTGTGCTTGGCCTCCCAAGCTCAGTCCAGCAGTCACTTGACAGCCAGAGAAATGCTGTGACTTCTGGGCCACATGGCCTCCACGGTACACGTGGTGCCCTACGCTCGTCTTCATATGAGAGCAGCTCAATGGACCTTGGCCACCCAGTGGACTCAGGCATCAGGAGCGCTCTCCGACCAAATACTCACCTCAAAGCGTCTGTTTTGGTCCCTCCAATGGTGGATGTCCACCAAGAATCTCTTGTTGGGGGCCCCCTTCCAACCTTTGTTGCCCCAAGCAACCCTCATAACAGATGCCTCCCAAACAGGGTGGGGAGCCCATCTACAATCCCTCTCCACTCAGGGTACTTGGCCTCCACAGGAGACCACCCTTCACATCAACCTCCTGGAACTGCGAGCAATCTTCTTTGCCCTCAAAGTCTTCCATACCCTCCTTGTCAACCTGACCGTCCTAGTTCAGACAGACAATCAGGTGGCCATGTTCTACGTAAACAAACAAGGAGGAACAGGCTCTCTGTCGCTTTGCAACGAAGCTCTCAGATTATGGGCCTTCGCCAGAGAGCAACAGATTCATCTTCTGGCAGTATATCTTCCAGGAGCTCAAAACTCTCGGGCAGACAGACTCAGTCAAGTTCTGCTTCCACACGAATGGTCCCTACATATGGACCAGATAGGCAGAATCTTTCAGGAAGGGGGAACCCCGGACATAGACCTCTTTGCAAGTCCGTGGAATGCCAAACTTCCCGGTTCTGTTCCAGGACTCCGTGTCAGGGAGCTCAGGCCAATGACGCCTTTCTCCTGCATTGGGGTCAGGAATTCCTATATGCCTTTCCACTCATTCCTTTGATTCCCAAGACTCTGTTCAAACTCCAGAGGGATCACAGATCGATGATCCTCATAGCTCCACGCTGGCCACGCCAAGTGTGGTTCCCTCTACTTCTGCATCTCTCCCAGGGACCCTCCCTGGACCTGGGAGCTGCGCCAGACCTTCTCTCTCAGGAGGAGGGGACTTTGTGGCACCCAAACCCCAAGTCCCTACACCTCAGAGCTTGGTTACTGAAGGCCTAAGCCTTCATGACTTCAATCTTTCTCAACCAGTGAAAGATATCCTTCATGCCTCTAGGAAACCCTCCACGAGGCGTTCCTATGCTTTCAAATGGAAACGCTTTTCCATTTGGTGTGCTCAACAGGGTCTTGACCCTCTAGCACTTCCTTTGAATTCTCTACTAGACTATCTCCTGCATCTTTCTAATGCAGGCCTTAAGACGAATTCAGTAAGAGTCCATTTGAGTGCTATTGCAGCATCCTTAAAACCTATAAATGGACAACCTGTCTCCTCTCGTCCGCTTGTTGCAAGGTTCATGAGAGGCCTGACTCTAACTAAGCCTCCCATCCGACCTCCCCCGGTAGCATGGGACTTGAACCTAGTTCTGGGTCAGCTTATGAAGCCACCTTTTGAACCGTTGGTTTCTACCTCCTTGAAATTTCTTTCCTGGAAGGTCATTTTCCTTATTGCAGTCACTTCGGCTCGCCGCATCGGTGAACTACAGGCCTTAGTGGCTCATCCACCTTATACCAGATTTCATCATGATAAGGTGGTCCTTAGGACGAATCCCCACTTTATGCCCAAAGTGGTCTCGCCTTTTCATCTTAATCAGGAGGTATATCTACCTGTCTTTTTTCCGGCTCCTCATGCATCCAGTGCAGAGAGGAACCTTCATACTTTAGATTGTAAAAGAGCTCTCGCCTTTTACCTCAACAGGACTCAACCACATCGAAAGTCTTCCCAACTTTTTGTGGCTTTTGATCCTTCTCATTTGGGACTACCAGTCTCCAAACGTACACTTTCCAATTGGATTGCTCAGTGTATTTCCTTTGCTTACCAGAGTAAAAATATTTCTCTGGAAGGCCATGTCACAGCTCACAATGTGAGAGCCATGGCCACTTCTATGGCTCATCTTCACTCTGTATCCATTGATCAGATCTGTCGAGCCGCCACATGGGCCTCGGTTCATACCTTCACAGCCCATTACTGTTTGGACAAGGACTCCTGCCGGGATGCCTTGTTTGGTCAGGCTGTCCTCAAACACCTGTTCCATACTTGAACAACTCCTGCCCACCTTCCCAGGATGGATGCCTGAGATCCATACGAAGATGGCGAACCCTTGGAACGGGATCTCCCAGGCATTTTAGCTAGGGAGTCCCCATATGTGAGGACTTATTCCTGCTTGTTCCTGGAGATAGCACAGTTACTTACCTGTAACAGGTGATCTCTGGGAACAGCAGGAATTAGTCCTCACAACCCACCCACCTCCCCTAGGAGTTGTATCTTCTATCTTCCTTTCCTCTCTCTATTGTCTCAGCTATAAACTCGAACTGAGGAGAGCTGGTCAGGAAGGCGGGAAGGCAGCGCGCATGTGCAGTGGGAGGCCCCAAAAGCTTCCTTCTGGGAAGCTGGGGAGCTTTCCCGCGCAGGCTCCGTCGGTACCGATGTACCCATATGTGAGGACTAATTCCTGCTGTTCCCAGAGATCACCTGTTACAGGTAAGTAACTGTGCTTTCTCGCTCACTGGCAGTTGAGGCTGAAGAAGGAAAACATGGTAGGATGTCTGTGTGTGTACTGTGGGGTTAATTAAAATGAATTTTAAGCTTAAAGTGAAGCACTTGATTGGAAATATAGTAGAGCTTGATGAACTTGTTGGTTTCTGTATATCCAGAGAAGAAAAAGAATATTTTGAAGCTCTTTTGAAGTACTCTGGTGAGCACAGCTGTGATTTATCAGAAACTGCTTTTGCTGTCCATTTAAAACTAGCCACAGTAGCAGCTGAAGCAGAAATTTGGATTTGCTAATGAATCACATTTCTCTCTTTGTAAAGACTCGTGAGTTGAGGTGGTGCATTTGCCATCAGGTTTTAAAATCCTGAGAAGTCTGGTGTAATTTGGAGGAAGGAGGGGAAGTGATTCTAATTGTTATCTTGTGTACCTTTATCAAAAAGGATAAGGAAACAGGGTAGAGAATTCTGAGAACTTAAGGGTCCTAAAAAAGGAATAAAAACCCATTGTACTTTCTTTGGGGTAAAGGGTATCCCTTACTATGGTGAATCACAGGAACTAATTAAACTCAAAGAGAAAATCCAAAAGAATATTCCTTTGAGGAGAGGAAAGGTTCAAACTAAATCAGTTTATCAGTGATTGAGCTGTGCTCTAACTAGGTTAAGCTCTGGGTTATTAGAATGTTGAAGCAGTGCTGACATTAACTTTTATTATAGCAAGAAGTTGTTTTTAAATTGCTAGTGAACTGGTCTGAGTGTGTCTACTGAGCTGAAAGGGGAAAAAGTTAGAAAGGTATTCATTATCCTTTGTTTTCCTAGCACAGGCACAGTAAATAGAAATGATTTAGTCTTTCCCTTAATTCAAACCAGACTGAATAGCCTCAAAGGAAACAGCAACTGGACATCACTGGACTGGCTGCCTGGTGTTAAAAGGAATCTGGAACCTGAGGAACCTCTACCACATACTGCATTGGGCCCCAACTCAAGAGAGGAATTTGGAAGATTAAAGACTGAGGTACCTCCACCATCTCGCACACCCAAAAAGAACTGTAAGGGGGAGTACTCTGAGGTCGGAAAAAGGGTACAGTTTATGTAAATCCTGAACACTAAACCTGAGTGAAAACCTAATACTGATGTTGGACAGAAATGTAAACCCACAATAAGAATAATAGTAAAATGTATTTGTCTTAATGATGTGTTTAACTTAAGTACTGAAATTTGTTGGGAGTTTGTAACCTGAACTTCCTTGGACCATCGTTGTTACTGGAAAGAAAACTTTTATTTGTTGTATTCTCTGGAACCAGTCTTCTCAACTAATTGGCTCTAATTTATTTGGTTACCAATAAATTCCATTTATAAATTCAACCCCTATGGTAAATGTGATTATTTGTTTTTGTGCTGACATCACCTCCAGAATAAATCAATTGTAACATCACATTGGTATACTAACGGAATCCATTTATTTTCCTCTCTTCTCTGATTCCTGTATGGGAAAAGTGAGAAGAGACGTGGATAGTGAAGATTCCCTCACACCTCCACCAAGAGGACTACTAGACTTAAAGCTAACCACTTGGCCTAGACTACTTGAACATCATTCCAGGAGTAGGAGTAAGAGTCTGATAGCTCCCTTCGGGCTACATTTACTAAGACTGTTTTCCCATTTTCCATAGTAAAAAGCTCAATAAATCAGACTCTTAATGGGCCACTGCACAGTCCCAACAAAAGGCAGTGGCCCCACCCCTCCTCCTCCTCCTCCCTCTCTATAAATTAATGAACGGAGTGGAACGGGTAAACATAGATCAATTGTTTACGTTATCAGAATATAGAAATACTAGGAGACATGCAATGAAGCTACAGGGTAAACTATTTAAGACTAATAAAAGAAAATATTTTTTCACTCAACGTGTAATCAAACTCTGGAATTTGTTACCGGAGGATGTAGTAAAGGCCGTTAGTGTAGCTGGGTTTAAAAAAGGTTTGGACAAGTTCCTGGAGGAAAGGTCCATAAACCATTATTAAAAAGGGACCCAGGATATCACTGCTTGACCCAATACAAGCATTGTGGAACCTGTCTTTTGGGGAAACTGCTAGGTACGTATGACCTAGATTGGCCACTGCTGGAAATCTTGGTCTGACCCAGTATGGCATATCTTATGTTCTCTCCCACCATCCTCACTGACCCATTAAGCTACATGTGTGTGTGGTGTGGAGTGGGGTGCCTGCCTGTAAGTCGTGCAGAGGTGCTGTGCTGCGCACGCGCGTTGCAGAAACAGATGAAGGGAAGGAAATGAAGAAGATAGGAGGAAGGAAAAGAAATGTCAAATGTACAGGAGATCCTGCACTGAATCTAGAGGGCAGAGTACATTGGAACTGGAGCCTGGGACCATCATTAGAAAAAAAAATTACCAGACAATGAAGGTAGAAAAATAACTTTAATTTCAATTTAGTGATTGGAATGTGGCAGTTTTTAAATTTACAACTGCTGTCTTTATATTTTGCACAGTATGGAGGAAATGTATCACTGTTTGTTTCTCTGATGTTGCACTATATGCAGAGTATGGCTTCTTGGGGTTTCAGTTTAATTTATGTCTACATATTTGTATTTTTAGTTAGTGGTGATTTTATTCCATATTTTGGTGAGGGCCTATCTGTGTTTATCATGTGTGTGAGGCCAAGTATTCTATTAGCACTGAGTGTCTTTGTAGACATCTGTAGTAATCTGGTTTGTTCAATTTTCCCAATAGATAGTATTGTTTTTAGAGGGCTCACTGCAATATTTATAGTGCTGCCTTTTTCTAGATAGGCTCTTATTTATTTCTTTTTTATACTGCACTCTTTAGAATCAGTGTGGATTACATGTATACTAAGAGGTACTTTTTATTTCCTTGTCCCTGAAGGGCTCACAGTCTAAGTGTACCTGAGGCAATGGAGGGTTAAGTGGCTTGCCCAAGGCCACAAGGAGTGGCCATGGGACTAGAGACCCCAGTCCCTCTGGCCTGAAGTTGCTTGTCCCCATGTGGGAATTGAACCCCCAGCCTTCCGACCTGAGGTAACCTGTCCCAGTGCACTGAGCCACTCCTCCCCGCTCCCTGCTGTTGTGGAATGGTAGATTTTTTTCTTTCCTGAGCAACTTTTGTAGGGCTTGTTGTTAATTTACAACACAATAAGACTTGGAGAGAGTTTATGTTGCTGTTACTGAGATGAAACCAGAATCAGGCTTTTTTCTTGTATAGTGAGTTCTACAGGGAAATGTAATACTTCTGCTCTGGATGGAGGGATTGAAAAACTACAAGTTAAAATAAAACCAAAGGAAGACAAATATCATTTTGGGGGTGTTCCTTTCATTTGCAAAGCAATACAACTTGCAGATTTTTCCAAATTTATACCACGAGTGCACCCTGAAAAAGTCTCTTTCATAGGAGAGTGAAATCTCATTCTTTATGATGGACCATCCTTTGCATTTCTGAATCTACCTAAGGGTGGGTACACAGGTAGGTGAGAGAATGGAGAAAAAAAAAGATATAAATGGAAGGATCATTTTTAGAGGGAGAGATGTAGGGGAAGAAGACAAAAAGAGAGAAGAAAGAAAACCGGAAAGATCCTGAAAAAGGACTTGGGAAAAGAATGAATAGAACAATCAGAAGATTACAAGACCAAGCTAACTAGAAAAAATAAAATGATCAGACCATAAAGGTACAAGAAAAACACTTTATTTTGAGCTTCTAGTAAATGGAATATGCCAGATTTGGGAATGGAGCATATCTTTGTATTTCAGTCAGTACAGGAGGAGATGCATTTGTTTGTAGGCAGGTTTTGCTTAAGCAATAGGGCCTATTGGGGAGGCTTCATCTGTCTGTCTGTCTATCCATACACATCTACGTATGAATGCACATACATATCCAACACACACACATCTTGTGAAGCATATATACACAAAATACAGCATAACACACACAAGACAACATAACATGACCTACAACACAACACAAACAAAATGGCACACAACACACACGCATAAAACACAATACATCAAAGTACAACACACAGACAATGCAAAACCAACACCAACACTGTCATTGACACCACCAACGCAGACAGAGAGAAGATCCAAAACTAGTCAAAAATCCCCACTATGGCCCATATACTAATTTTTGTCGGAGCGAATCAACTCAGTATCCAGGAAAGAGAAACCTGAGACACCACCGTAATAGCTCCTTTTTATTCTTTATTCTTTAAATGTAAAAACAGTCCAAACTTAGCTGTTTTTCCAAGAGCACCGCCAAAGCATATCCAATGAACGACGTGGCTCATGTTTCGGGTTTACCCCAATATCCAAGAAACCCTGCTTCAGGTCAGACAAGTCAGTAAATGGCGATTCTTCAGAATAAAAAGGAGCTATTACGGTGGTGTCTCAGGTTTCTCTTTCCTGGACACAGTTGATTCGCTCCGACAAAAATTAGTATGTGGGCCATAGTGGGGATTTTTGGCTAGTTTTGGATCTTCTCTCTGTCTGTTTAATCCAATTGGGTCTTTCTCCTCTTCAATTGACACCACCAAAGCAAACATCCTAACACACACACAAGCCTGCAACACACACAGAGATCAACATACATAATCCCAGAGTATTTTTTGAGGGGATACTTAGTGGAATTCGGCACCAGCACCTTTTTCATTTCTTGCTAAAACTGACCCATGGTCCTCATGTATTAATGAAAGAGCACCTGTTTTGCTAGGAAAAAGGCATTGCACATACAACACACCCAACACACATGCCTGCAACATACATACAGACTACCACACACACATCTACACACCCCACATTCATTCCTGTAATACACACAGACTGTCACACATATACCCCTGACACACTCATCTCTCTGACAAACACGACATGCATAAATACTCACACTCTGAAACATATACCCCTGACACACACATACTCATCTCCCAAGACACACACATACCCCACGCTCTGCCTCCTCACTCTCAGATTTCCACAGAGACACAGCTAAACTCCCCTCATGGAAATAAATATACATTATACCTTTATGTTGACCTGCTCAGACGCATTTTGCCATGACTGTTTCAGCCAAGTTTCCTACACAGACATGCCTGAATCTATGAATGGAGAAAAAGGGAAACATGCCTTTGGGTCACACTGTAAGGGCGTGCTTTCAGCTTCTTCTTTCTACCATCATCAGTTCCTCATACCCACCCTAAACTGTCAACCCACATACTTCACACAACTTCCAAAGGATCATAACACAAATAGCCACAGACTGAACCACAGACTAATATATATAAATACTCAGTCCCACTCACCCCTAAACAACACACAGACAAATTCAACACTGAGCTTCACCCTAATCAATTTGAGATCCATAAGAAACAAAATCCCCGTTCATTTGCAATTTCATCATAGATGAAAAACCAGATATACTTTGCATCACAAAAACATGGCTTACTGATACCGACAATGTCCTCATAAAACAACTAAAAGTTCATGGTCATAACCTTTATAACTGTACCAGAGACCATAAAAGAGGTGGCGACGTACTTGCTATCACCAAAGAGGATCTAGGACTCTCCACCTACATCTGCAGCAACTACGAGGGTATAGACATCCTCAAAGTTGAAAATAGAAAAATAGCAATATGCCTCATATATAGACCTCCCACTCCCAACCACCAAAACATTACTACAATCCTAGAATCCACATGCTCCTTTACAATAAGAAAGCCACACACAGTTCTGGGGGATTTCAATCTATCTTTTCTACCCCACACCCAAGCTAACATATTCCTAGAAGCAATGGAAGAGATGGGATTCTGACAACTAATTCAACAACCCACACACAGCAAGGGAAATATACTAAACCTGGTCTTCATCCCAAAACAATACAATACAAACCCAACTCGCACTCACCCACAAATCTCACAGATTCCATGGTCAGACCACTCTATAATCCGCTTTACATACTCCTTACATACTCAACCCTCTCACCACACACACCAAACAACACACAAACAAAGCCGAGATTCAAACCATTTGACAGGGAATCTTTCATAAGCAAGACCATACCCCAATTAAACTCCACTTCAAATGACATTAATGAATGAATTGGAATTTGATAATTACCACAGCAGCAAAAATAACAATCAAAATGCTTAACCCCACACAAACACACTCTGAGAAATGGTACACAGCGGGACTAATTAAATTGAAAAGAAACCTGAGGAAAACAGAACACACATGGAGATCTAAAAAGACCATAGAAAACAGAACCCACTACATGTCAACACTGAATAACTACAAAGAAGCAATAAACAATGCAAAAAGAACATATCACACAAAAACCCTCAACAAAGCCATAAACCGGCCAAGAGAACTCTTCAAATTGGTCAAGTCAATAACCAAATCACTGCTAGAAGATCCGACGAAAATAAATATTCAGCCACAAATACTAGCCGATTATTATGCCAACAAACTAAAACACAATGATCCTTTATGCCCTCCACCTTGGACAGTGCCCTCCCCCTCTAGCAATAGCTGGCACTCCTTCCATACCCTAGACCAAAGACAAATAATAGACATAATCACAAATATTAATACAACCCCATCCCCGCTAGATCTCTGTCCAGTAGAGTGGATCAAAACAACGGAAACAGAAATAGCCCCCACTCTCTTTTTTTAAATTTATTATTTAAGAGTTTTACAAAATAATCAAGCAAAGCTTGTACAGAAAAGATAAATCATCCAGAAACTGTACATCAACACAAAACTTAAAAGAATTAAACAGAGATAGCTGTAGTCCTCATACATGAAGGGGTGCGGAACGAGAAATCCCACAGTTAGCAGGAGGAAACACCAACTAGGGATGTATAAAATGCAAGTAATATATGAAAAAGGAAACTTAGAGGGCTGCAAAGCCTCAAGGTAGAATTAACCATAACAGCATGGTCACTAACACTAAACTCGATGTTTAGCCTTCAAGCACCTCAGTAGGAGAAGATATAAGAGGAGCCTAGCACTAATAAAGGCAGATAAATCTTCTGGCTGATAGAAAATACATCTTTGTGAATTAAGCACAACAATACATTCACAGGGAAAACTTAAGTAATAGGTCGCCCCTATCTGCAAAACTCCAGCTTTTAACAAAAGAAACTGCCTGAGACTTTTTTGAATATCTCTTGATACATCAGGAAACACACATCTTAACCCCGTGGAACAAAGAAGCCCTTTTTTTAATAAAATAATTTAATCAACCAATCTCTATCCGAGACCAAGTCAAGTGTAACTAACAAGGTAGAGACTAATAGAATCCAGAGTAAGCCCTCACTCTATTAAACATAGTCAACCAATCCCTGCAATAAGACATTATGCCAAACTCACTAAAACTATCCACAATATGCCCTATACCAAAGAACAATAACTTAAACAAAGAAGATGTTGTAGCCCTTTTTGGGCCAGGCCCTCCTACTTGGATTCCAACCTGGATTCTTAAGTTTTACCTAACCCTTCTAACAGGAAGGAAAAAACAAGACACATACACAGAAAATCAATAATAATTCCAGAGCTCTAGAAGTAAGACCGTCAAAGGGAGCAAATCGTGGCTCCTCTCCAACTATCTTCAAAGATCTTCTGCCAGAGATCTGCCTTTTATTAAGAAGTATCAGCTGGCATTTATTTATTTATTTATTTTTAACAGTTTTTATATACCGCACTATTCATCATCAGTGCGGTTTACATTAAACAACAACATACCTGTCTATATATAACTGATCTAGGTTTACAGATAACAGGGAAGGTAAACTGGGTGTGAACTGGGGATAACTATATACAATTAAATATGTTTAATGTTTAATATGACATCATCCGATGTTAATCAAAAATTAATTATATTATTCATGTTACAAAATCATAGGTCTGAAATACAATCTGCTTACAGGGTTAATTTTCTGCTGATGCTTTGCAAGATTACATTGGAAAAAAACAGAAGTTAAAGGCTGTGATTACAATTACCAGGTGACAGTAGGTGTCGCTAGATTCTTTCATATTGCAAAAGCTGATTAGTTGCACTATAAATTCTCTCTACATTTTAAGTAATTTCATAAGCTTTATTTGATTTCCAGTTATATGTTGACCTAAGGTCTCTGATTCTTGGAAAGTTCATGCTGACCTTAGCTAGTTTTCAGCCTATCTATCACAAAAAAAGAGGTAGCCCCTGTCTGGAAAGCAGAAGCTACCCTTTGTGCCAGTAACTATGTACACGTTATTTGCCAGTCTCCATTGTAGCAAACTGTCAGCACTTTCTCACAAAGAGAGAAAACCAGGCAGAAGCTTCTATCTAAAAATGTATGTTTCAATTAAGCCGGTTTGATTATAATAAACATGTTTCTTTTTACCTAAGTAAAGGTATATGGCTATAGCATGTTCACAGCCCTGTTTCTTCATTATTCTCTGCACTTGAATCACTATCTGTGCCTATATCCAGGGTCCCATAGACAGATTCATCACTGTCTACTTCCAGGTCCAAATTGCCATAAACAGGATGATCCATACGTGTATAGGTTACCTTATCACTCAGAAGCTCATCAGTTTCTGCTATAGTTTCCAATCTTGTTCTAGGGCCTGGGTCAGTTCTTCCTTTTCCACAGTCCTCCCTTTGGTTCTGCACAGAACCACATCCCTCATGGAAAGGAAGTTCTCGGAGCAAATCCTCAGAACTGGGAACACTTTGTAACCTAAGGACTGCAATTGTGTTTGTGGTCTTAGCCATATATGAAGTACAACATTTCATAAAACAGGCAAGGCCGATCCCTAGAAGCAGGAGAGCTACTAGGAAGCCAAAGAGGCCTGTCAGTAAGGCCTTTAAGGGACCTGACAGGCCACCCCACATATTTTCAAACCAGGGCCATACAGAATCAGAAGTACCTTCAATATTATCTTTGGAGAAATGAGTTTCCTTTCTTACCTGATCTAAGATAGCAGTTACCACCTTACTCTGGGAGTCAACAAGCATACAGCAATGCTTGTGTACGACCCCACAAACTCCACCTTCCTTGGCTAATAAATAATCCAAGGCCATACGATTTTTGGCAGAGTAAGCCGTTAGTTTGTCTACAGTACCTTGCATGACTGTGAAGGCGTCAGTCAAATCCTGAACTGTTACTTCTATCAGGACGCATATTCGCAATAGTTGTTCACCATAACGTGCTGTAGGACGTATGGCACCAAAAGTACTTATCAAAAATAACACAAGCTGCCCTTAATGCAAGATTTACTCCAAATTACTATTACTACCAGTATACCAAAAACTAACCCAATACAATTAAACAAAGGCAATCTTGACCTCAGGATGGCTAAAACCCTACATGTAGTGAATTAATCACTATAGGGAATAGCTGACGCTCACATCACAGGTCAAATAGCCACCTTACTCATCCAAATCATTCTACTCTTATTAACCTCAAACCACAAAATTACTTCTTGGAATACAATAAATACTACACCATCTAATCACATACATACTCCATTCACGACATACAAAACCATACCCAAAGCGTCATGATATTACAAAAGCTGGAATAAGCATCACAGGAACAGGTTGTAACTCCCTAAATAAAGGAGAAAAAAGAATAAACCTTTGTACACAGAACACGCCAAAATAGATCAGCAAATACTTATCTCATAAATCTCCTCAAGCCATCCGTCCCATTAGTGCTCAACCGCCATGCTGTAGATTTTCAAAACCGAAAAATTTCAAATCAAATGAAGCAGAGAGACTTCCAGAATGAGTAGAATCAAAATGTTTTCAATCAAGACCCTACGAAAGCTCTCGTTTCGCCATAGCCAGGCTTCATCAGGGGAAGACTGCAACTCAATAATCATTAATTCCCTCAAACTCTCCGCTCCTTGATGACCAGGGGACATCCCAAGTAAAGATTCATAAGAGACAAGTTTCCATGGCAGGTCAAGGATAGCTATGTAACAATTGCCAGACCAATCAGCAGGCAACCAAACATAAGCTAACGTTCCACACACAAAATAATGACCTATCAAGGCAAGGAGTCCATCAGGCCAAATTTTGTAATCTTTAGGTTCTGTAAGCAGAACTTCAGTCCCAGGCCAAATATCCCTTAACCATGGGTGATAGTATCCGAAATAGGGATATAGATATTATCAACATAACCATATCCTGAACCATCTTTGCTTTTCTCCAATCTATACTTCCCATATATTGGTAGCCCATCCTGGTCATAATACTGTAATTCATACTGGTCCAGATGAGTTTTAGGATCAGTGAGAACATTAACAACCCTCAGATTAGAATGGGCTCGTACAGAACTTACTGTGGGATTGTCCATTACTAAATGCACATGATTGTTAGTCATAATGGTCTGACAACTAGATAAAGGGGTTTCCCCCACAGGATAAACCCCCTTTCGCTGGAAACAAATAGGAGGGTTGGTAACTGGCTGAGGACTGATAATTCTTGGAGCAGAGGTTGCCACATCTGGCCATGTTACAGTAAAATTGAATAAGGTTTCATTCACAGACAACTCCTTTAATTCTTGCAGAGAAATAGGTCGAGGCCTGGGTAAAAACCCAAACGGTGTAGCTGCTGGGTGAGGTAAGCACACAGCACAATTGGAAATGTTAAAATGCTGAATTAAGGAATAAATATGAGAATGAATCACATTATAAAAAACACCACGTTTAGCCCAATGAACATGCGGATCATACGCAGGAACTGAATGATCATGAACCACTGAGGGTGTAGGGGCTTGGGCCAGGGCTCGAAGCAATTCATCTACTATTGCCTGTTGAACAGGCCCTACCGTTGGTGTACTTATCTCTAATAGCCTTTTTACCAAAGCCTCCACACCCCCTACTCTTGGGAGAGAAATCCCACACACCAGATTAAAAAACACAAAAACAGTGCCAATGCCACTGAAAGCATACATATCAGCCAATGCTGTGAGGACAAGTCCGAAGTGGGTTGTAACCATCCAACAACTTCACACCCACTTTCTTGGTTGAGCAGAGTGGAAGCTGCAGGTGAACGAAGAGTTAATAACAAATGCGACGGAGCTGCAGGCCTGCTGCTGCAGCTTTAGCAGCTTGGTCCACAAACTGATTGCCTTGTGACACTACAGAACCAGTAAGATCATATCCTTTATATTTTAACACAGTCACCTGAGCTGGTTTAAGCACTGCAGCAAGCAAACGTTCAATGTAGCAGGCATGTTTGATAGGCTTATGAGCAGCTGTCAAAAATACACATTGTGCCCAGATATTACCAAAATCCAAAAGAACCCCAAGTGCATAAGCACTGTCAGTATGGATATTTACAACCAAATGTGCAGACATTTCCAGGGCCCGAATGAGAGCAAATACCTCAGCCAACTGGGCACTGGCAAATGGCAAGGCTCCAGACTCTATTACAGAATTAACAGTGGTAACAGCATAACCAACAAGTAAATCCCCTTGCTCATTACAAAAAACAGAGCCATCAGTAAACAGAATCCAGTCAGGACTGGGCAGAGGGACAGAGGAAAGATCAGGCCTAGCCTTTGAATAAGCCGTTATAGAGGAAAGGCAATCATGAGTGCCATTGGGGTCAGACAAGTGCAAAAGGGGATTCAAGTGAAGCCAGGATTTGAGCTGGTTGTAAAAGTGAAACTTCATGTAAAGTGATATGTGCTTGAGAGAGAGCCAAATCAAACAACAACAAACGAGAGCTGGAAAGAGGCTGAGTCTTTGCCAAATGTTGTTTTATCCTCCGATCAAGGCCCAGCATTCACGGCAGAGGTCTGGAAAGGCATAATTGCATTTTTTGGCCTTCATCAGCAATTTCATCCTCCGTATCATCCGCAAAGCTCCGGCCAAGTGGAACGTATGAATCAGACGCTGAAGGTGCTTCTCCGCTCCCTAACTCATGATTGGAGTCGGGATTGGGTGGAAGCTCTGCCATTTGCTTTATTTTCGATCCGTAATTCCCTCAAAGAACTCGACAAGGCCTTACCCCCTACGAAATTGTGACTGGACGTCTGGCAACTACCCCAGCCCATGTTATAGTGGCACCAGATTAATTGCCAGATCCCCAACTGCTGCACAGCGACCTATTATCCTATTGTAAATATCTGTACCAAACGTTGGTATCTCCTTCCTTTTTGCAGCTTGCAAAGCAGGGTGCTCAGGCATCGCGGCCACCTCCAGACGTGGAACCTGGAGATTGGGTGCTCATCAAGGATCCGGCGCTGAAGTCTGCTCTGGCAGCAAGGTTTCTGGGACCATTCCAAGTGTTGCTGGTGGGATATTCAGCGTTGAAAGTGAAAGGACGGAAAACCTGGATACATTTGGATCAGTGCAAGAAAGCACCGCACCCTGGATAAGAAGATTTCCCTGTATACAGCCTAGGCTGGAACCAGAGGAATTTGAGATTGAACTGGAATCTCTTCCTCCGATTTTAACTCTGCAGCAACCTCGGTTCGAATCCGAGTCACGTAAAAAACTGTTGTAGCCCTTTTTGGGCCAGGCCCTCCTACTTGGATTGCAACCTGGATTCTTAAGTTTTACCTAACCCACCTCCTACAGACCGATTGCCAGCATGCCTTTTGTAGCTAAAGTCATCGAAAAAGTCATTGAAAAAGCGCCAGCTACAAGATTTCATTGACTCCACCTCCCCATTGGATGAGCATCAGTATGGATTCTGCCCCTTCCATGGAGTGGAAACGCTCCTATTAGCACTAGTTGACACACTCATCCGGGGGATAGATAATGCTAAGCAAGCATTTATCCTCATATTCCTAGACATCACAGCCGCCTTCGTTAACGTAAACCACAACACCCTAATTACCAGACTCAACCAAATAGGCATAAAAGGTCAAACATTCAAATGGTTCACATCATGCATCACCATCAGATCCCAATATGTAAAAATAAAAAATAACCCCTCTACAACTTTCCCACAGCAACAAGGAATCCCACAAGGATCAGCACTGTCGGCCTTTCTCTTCAATTTATATATGCAACCAATATGTTCCATATTTAAAAAACACAAACTTTACTATCATATATATATGCAGACGACATTATGGTCTACGCTCCCATAGACACACAAAGCCCCTCCTTGACATATTGGATACTTGCCTAAAGGAAGTTGAAAGCTGTCTAAAAACTATGAACATGAGCATAAACTATAAAAAAAACAGAAGCTCTGATCACAAATAGGGATCCTAACTTCACCCTACCTCAAACAATTCATATACATAACACTCCCATCCAATGTTCCCTCTAATTTTCTGTAGGCTGTGTGCGTATAAAATATCAGCTGTGCGGCTTTTGAAGGAAGGTTAAATTTTTGTGTGCCACATAACACTCGGAGTTATATACTTTAAAATTTGACTACATGTCAGAATATAGTATGTACACTACATTGATTTTAGTCAAATTAAATGAAAATAGACGATTACTAAATGAAGCAGAAAGTTTCTAGTAATTACAATCACAAATGTGGTATTATTTCAGTTAATTTTTATTGAAAGCCATTGTTATTCCATGTAAATAATTTATGTATGGAAGAAGAGTTTGTTCTCAAAATTTTTCTCTTCGATCTTTCAAATGTACCCAGTCTGAATAAATTTTATCAAGGTCTACTGATCCGCCATCTTGAAGATGACTCTTAACACGCATCAGCATTTCCAAATGTTCTAAATGTAAGCGATTCCTTATTTTGGTTTTCAAACTGTTCATCAAGCTGAAACCACACTCACAATCTGCACTAGAAGCCAAAAATGTTCTACCAATATCCATCAATTTCGCTAAATCTGCAAACTGAGCATTCTGAAAAGCCAAAGTCACCATATCCTTAAAACTGTTTATCAGTTTGCTTTTGATTTTTTTCTGCGACTAAAAACTTGAAGTCATTGTACTGCTGAACAACAATATGTTCCTCCATAAGAAATTGTTTGTACTTTAAGCAGAGTGATCGGACGTTTTCAATTCCAAATTCATAATCACACTGTGCTATTGCTGTCAAGTCAAAAGCAGATCATTCCTCAATTTCATTTTCAGGAAATCTTTCCCCTAAATGCAGACACAGCATATTAATGAAAGTAAGTGTGGAACCAGTATCCACTGAAACGTCTCCAGGTATCGTGTGGAGAGGTTTTTTAACATTATCAGTCCATTTTACTGTGTCACCCAAGTATTGTATTCGGATTTTGTTCAGCTTACCCTGTGCAAGATGATATGCTTCCGGTGGTGTTAGCCCACGTTTGTGAAATGCCATTGTTAATGAAGCTAGTTCAGATAAAACATCATTCAAAATCTGCAGTGTTATATGGAATTGATGGCTGTTTAGCTTTTTATAACAGTACTTTGTAATGGGATCATTATCCTTCTCTTCTTCAAGTATTTTAATAATGGATCATAATTTCAAATGCTTGAAGAGCAAAATGTCTAGATAACCACTGCACTTCGTTCAGAGGTCTAAAAGCAATTGACTCGCATTCAGAAGCATCTGCTAATTCTTTACATTGTGACCTTTCAGTAGAAGATCGACAAAAGGTTGTGTAAACAGTTCTCATGAAAAGTTTCAACTTCTTTCATCAACTTTACTTCCTTCCATAATTCAGAGATCCCCAAATCTTCACGATGGGCAACACAATGCTGCTGCACTAAATGTGAAATGTTTTATTTGAGCTGCGCAGCAACACCATTTATTCTGCCTGACATGACAGAGGCACCATCTGAAGTAAACATGACCATTTTGTTAAGGTCAAGCTTTTATTTCCCATAGAATTCCCGGAGTGCACTGAATATTGATGCAGCATCACATGCTTCCAACTGTAGCATCCCACCAAAAGAAGTTTTATATAGACATGAATTTACTGGCCGATATTTGAAGTACAGTATTAAGTATTTGTTGACAGAAATGTCTGTGCTTTCATCAATAGTCAATGTATGATACGCTGCTGATGCAACATCTGCCATGAACTTATCTTGGACATTCATGTTTATAATTTCAAGAAATTCAAACGAATAGTTTTTGCTTCTCCAGCTTTCAGATATGGTTATGTACTTGAACATGTGTTCATTAATATCTTGAACAGAGAGCATGGAAATATTCATCCGAACAGCCAGCAAAACACTATCAATTAGAATTTTAATTTCTTCTGGTGTAGAACGCTTCCGTTCATTACTAATTTGCCTTTTCTCTTTTTCAGCGGTGCTCTCAAGCAACAAGTTAAATAATCCTCCTCTTAAATTTGGATTTTTAGCTCTTAGTTTCTTAACACTTTCAGTATGAGACTTACTAGACAGATGTTGTTTCAAAAAGTCCAATTTCCACACATCCTCCCAAATTTTGCCATTCGAAAACTCTCCGATGGTTTTTGCATCTCGGCAGTATAAACAGACTACTCTGTCATCCTCTTCGTAAGTGAATATTTCACGCAGTTGAATGCACGTTTTATCCCGAGATTTTGGTATCTACGTTTCAACAATTTCTTCAAGCCATTCAGACTTAAAAGCTCTGGCCATTCTCTTATCCAGAAAAGTGACTTAATTTTAAAGCTATGGATTTCCATTTCCATCAGTCCCACTGAGCCTTCTTCACCTCTATCCACCCCCCCCCCCCTCCTCCTCCAAGGCACCCACCACAGTTATCATTCCACCCTAAACAAATGTGACAGAACATGGAAAGAAGTGACCAATGAAAGCCACTCTTGTGAAAATAAAACCACCAATAGACTCCCCCAGAGCTCAATGTGAGGACTCACTTTCAGTATAGAGGAAAACAATGGTTAACAAAAATCTGCAACCATAGAAATACAAGAACTGAAAGAAAGAGTACTTGATTTTACACTTTTTTGCATTATTTTCTCTTTCATGTATTTCGGCTAGAAAAATCCATTAGCTCCCTATCATCTAGAACAAGACAAAGATTTGGGAGTAATGATCTCAGATGACCAGAAAGCTACCAGTCGATATAATAAAGCATTAGAGAATGCTGACAGCATACTTGATTTCCTTAATAAAAGGTATCATTCTTGGGAAAAGGAGGTTATAACATTTGTTTAGATCACTAGTTAGATCCCTACTCTGTTCAGTTCAAGGCTAGGGTGCCAACATCTTGAACAAACTCTGAGGCTATTCCTGATTAAAACTGAGACCAAACATAATTGTATTAAACTAGAAAGCAGTCATAGATTGCTGGTATCTGGACCAGCAGATGTGGCCTGTCCCAGAGCAGTTGTTAGAAAATATGGATTCTGAACCATCAAATTTCTCAACAAATAGGGGTGTCCTACATGGAGCAATGGGGGGAGGAGCGGTGTGTACACCCCTAAACAAACAAAGAAACAAAGATATGGGGAGGGGTGAAGACATGGGGAGGGCTGCACCTGCTCCTGGTGGGTGCACCACTAAGCAAAGACATGGGTAGGAGTGCACCTACTCCCTAAAAGGCATGGGAAGGGGTACACCTACTCCTGTCATATTGCTGGACAGACTAGATGGACCATACTGGTCTTTATCTGCCGTCATTTACTATGTTACTAATGTAGCAAAATATGACCTTGAGAATATACCACTGGAATTTAAAGACTGCCTGCAAAATCAGTTTCCTGCTTTAGATACAAATGACAGAGCTCCAGAAGAATTATGGAATGACATCAAGAAGGTTGTGTTGGAAGAAAGCGAGAAGTCTCTACAAAAGGTGAAAAGGCAAAAATGGGGGTGGAGCAGTAATGAAAACCAGGTCTGCTGAATCAGGATATGGAATTCCAGAGCCAGGACAGGCGGAGTGGCAAATTTCATTACACATACTTAGAGCCTCACGAACTGTGCAGAATAAACATAGTAAAAGAGGTCCAAATGGCATCTTTGTTAGTCTAACGCCTGTTTCGGGATCCTGCAGTCCCACTGCCCTTTTATACTTTGGACGTATAAGTACATTCGAACGGATATTAGAAATACGAAAATGAGGAATAATTCGGATTTCCAGCATTTGTTCAGGGCATGAGGAGTAAAAGAAAAATGCTTCCAGACTGTTCGTGTGAACTTCATATAATGGAAAGAGAAAACCCTATTAGCCTGGTTAAGGTACTGGGCTAGTCACGTTTAGCACTGGGAGCCCTAGCGGAGAGAGGCTGGTAAAAGTGGCTTTATAAGCAGCAGCCCGCCTCTCTCCATCCCAAACCAATAAAAGTCACCTAAAAAGAAAGAAACTAATGAGGCCAGCAGGTTGCAAACTCTTCCTTTTCAATAACACTCCCTTGCTGCCTGGAAAGAAGGAGATGAGCCGAGGCTTGGAAATAGAAGCTCGAGACGCTCTTTATCAAAAATAACTAGTTTGGGGGTTCAGGTCAGGCCAAGCAGTAAAGTATATACATTTAAGCATGAGTAAGCATAAACATGTATTTTAAGGGCAAATATTTTGAACTACAATTTCAAGGTTTTGTTTAGTTGTAGCAAGTGGGAAAGGTCAGATGTTGGCTGCCTTATAAACAGGCCTGAGGGCCCCGGAGCAGTGATTCTGCCCCCAGTTCACTTCCGCAGATTTAATCCCGGGGCTGTACATGCTCTAACTCCAAAATGCACCAAATTACATTCAAGGGAAATGATCTGTTTCAGAAAGATTAAACTAAGGGTTTACCCCCACCCTTAACAAGGGTTGGGTTTTTTTTTTTAGCTTTGAATAATTCAAAGACGTGGTTGTTATTTGAGGACTTGCAGTTAAAAAGTGCTGATGCTTTATTCGATTTTTGCTTTTCATGAAACCTCCTAATTTACAATAAAAAGGGATACCAGATTACCATCCTTTCTGCCTTCCATTTCCTCTTTATCCTTTATCAAGCCCATCACCAGATAAGAAACAAAAGACTTTATCTCTACAAAACCTCCTGCAAGTTTGGTGTGTCCGACTCATAGCTGAAGAGTTTCATCTTGAGAACTTTGTCACTAGCCAAAGACCTATTTTTCGTATTCTTTTTTTTTTTACGTGCAATCTAAAATACTCTTTTGTCTCCCCCCCTCTCCCCCCCCCCCCCCCCCCCGTCGTTTCGTTTCGGAGGGTTTATTTTGCTTTTCTTGTTTCGGGGCTATATTGTCTGAGGGGCCCGATCTGGTGGCAGCACGTCAAATCCCCCCCCCCCCAAACTGCAAGTGAAATACCAGAAATTTAACGATCGGGCTATGTTTCATGGGTGTAGTTTGCCTTTTTACTTTTGGGGGGAGAGGGTAAGGAAGTCATACTGACTGGAGGCAGGGATACGAGATCACCATTAGTGCCTGCAACATTTGGCGTGGGGAGTGTGTGTGTGTGTGTGGGGGGGGGGTGCTACCGCCTATGCTATATGTTTGTGTCCTGTACAACCGTTCAGCTAATAAAACAACAGTCTGGACGAAAAAATCCGATATGTAAGACCACGTGCGGCGCCGCCACCGTCCACGTTTCACTCACCTGCTCTGCTGCCGATAGCCTGTCCCCGGCGTAGCCCCACACAATCTGGCAGCAGTCCGGGAGCACCGGTCTCCTCTTCTTCGCTGGTGCGGTGTGTTGCTCTCCCTTCTCCGCACGTGGCACTGGAGGCTGGCTGAGGGAGGGATCAAAGGAGGCGCATGGCTGGCACTAGCAGGCAGGCACAAGAGCAGAGAGAGGTTGTCTAGCTGGCTGCCCCTCCCTTTTATTTCCCTCTTTAGCCTGTGTCATGTGAGAGGAGTGAGGAGGACTCAGAGCAGAGAGGAGAGATTCGGAAGTGACATCACGGAATTACCCGGAAATTACAGAATGCCAGTAGATCGGCAGCGCAGCCGTGGCCTTAAAAAACTCAAGGTTTAATTTGAAAACTCAGGAACTCTGTAATTTTTGTGCGTTCCTTTGTAAGTTGTGTGCGCTCGCTCGGCGAGGTGTGTGCGCGCGCACACGCGCACGGCTTAGAGGGAACAGTGCTCCCATCCAAATAAAACAAGTAGTAAAATATCTAAGTCTCATTCTAGACAAAACTCTGAGCATGATCCCTCATCTAAAACATATATCCAGAACTATATTTTATAAGTTAAGGATCATCCAACATATTAGACCACTCACAGACCACACGGACTTCAGAACAGTTGTACAAGCCTTAATCACACCCCTCTTCGATTACTGCAAAAGCATACTTACTGGAATACCCAAATTCTTCAAATGGCCCAAAACGTTACAGCCAGAATCATAGTTAAGGCAAGCTTGTCAGACCACATCACACCCATTCTGCATGAGCTCCATTGGCTCCCAATTGCCAGCAGAGTAAAATACAAAATCATAATGACCACCTTCAAGATAATTAACAAAATAGCCCCCTCCTACCTCTCAACCCTTATTTATCCCCAACCCAATAATAGAATAAGGTGAAGTATCAACCAGAACACACTAACAGTGCCTCACACAATCAGTAAAACAAAACAGAATATGAGCAATAGGGCCTTCAGATACACAGCCCCCACACTCTGGAATTCCCTCCCCGAGTCCGTAAGGGCAAAGAAAGGACCTTCAGGCCGCCTGCAAAGAACAAAAACACACCTCTTCATTAAATACCATGACTTCCAACCCGTCAAAAACAAAAACAACCCAACCACCACCACCACCACCACACAAAACACATACCCCCCCCCCCCCCCATAACTGATCCCAAAACTTCCCACTGAATATAATCCACACTCAACACTTACAACACCAAAACATTTGAGCCTAATGGGAATGTATATAGCTGATGTAAATAGTTAACCTTTGTTAATGGTTTAATGGCTTAATACCATCAATATTTCTACAACCTAATTACAAGTTTTATGTACATGTGTGATTACTTAAAATTTGTTCCTTGTAAAAGTTATGTTGCAAAGTAAACCGCCCCTGATCTCTGGAAGGGGCGGTATAAAAAATGTTTCAAATAAATAAAATACAGTGTTACACTGCGGTTTCTGTGTGAGGCACAGTCTGACTTCTTAGGGTTTCCCATTCAGATTTTGTCTTCTAATTCTAATGTGTGGTCCTTGCTATTTTATTTAGTGAAGGTCTGATCATGTTCTGAATGTGTGCCCACAATGAAAGATTTGTTTCTATGTAGGGGTCTGTCACACATCTGATGTTCACAGTGGGAGGTGTACTGGTGGACTAAGGATTATCTGTAGTGTTACCTTTGCAAGGATGTGTGAATCCTGGAAATTAGTGTTGTTCTCATATGGCAGATATCCTACAGAAGTGTTGAATGTTTTACAGGGTTTTAAGTAATTGTTTTGGTTGTCACCACAGCCGTGTATGTAAATATAATATACATTTCACAGTAAGCGATAGGTTTACTTCAGAATACTGTACTTTGGCTTTAATTGTGTGCTATTTTTAAATACTCAATTATATTCTTCTTTCATATATAATAAACCATTAGCATAAATACAGAATATGTACTCATCCCCAATATTAATGTTTAAAAATTGATTGTATACATGTAAGGTTGCCAACCTTTTGAAAGAGAAAAACCCGTCACCTGTGGCTAGTCATGGTCCCACCATGCCCACCACCTGCCCCACCCCATCCTTGCCTCACCCCCGGTCCCCAAAAAATAATTGCAGAGAGGGCAATGTGCAAACTGAACAAGCAAGATTGCTACACATTCTTAAATAGGTATGCTGTTAGTATGGAATTTCTATCATTGGTCGTACACACACACACACACAATACAGACAGTCCTTCATCAATAAATGAGCACAAAATGAAAAGAGAAATAGACAAAAATTAAACCGAAACCCCAAGAAGCCAGAGTCCACATGTAGTGCAGCATCAGATAAATAAGAGATGCAGTTCCCCAATACTGTGTAAAATATAAAAACAGCACAAAGTCCAATCACTAAAATTAAATAAAATTTATTTTTTCTACCTTTGTTGTCTGACCATTTTATTCTCTGATCATACTGGTCCCGATCTGAGGCTTCTGCTTTCCTGTCTTCTCTTAGCTCTCTTTCTATGGTGTAAAGTCCATCGGCCATTTCTTGTCTCTTCTTTTTTTTCTTTACTTCCTTCCATCAGCCTATTTCCAGTCCCAGTAACCCTGTCCAGTATTAGCCCCCTTTCCAATCCTCCTCTCCCATTACCTTCCAATGTCAACCCCCTTGCATTCCCAGGACTGCCAGTGGTGTCCATTCCCTTCCAGTCCCCCTCCTTCCCCACTGTCTAGCCCCTTCTAGTCCAAATACTATTCCAGGTATCAGCTCACTTCCACTCCCAGTGCCATATCTGTCTCAGCTCCCTTCCAGTCACCCTACCCTCTGTCCTTGCCCCTTCCAGTGCCATTCCCACATGTCTGCTCCCTTCCAACCCTCCATTACCTAGCCACCTACCAGTCCCACCCCCAGGTGTCAGCTTCCTTCCAAGCTCTCTCCAGTACCATCCCCAGGAGTCAGCTTCCTTCCAGCCCCCTCCTTCCCCCCCTCTGTCAGCTCCCTTCTAGCCCTCACCATCCCCCATGCCAGCTCCCTTCCAGCCTCCTCCTCCCCCCTCTTTCAGCTACCTTCCACCCCTCCCCTTCCCCCTGTGTCAGTCCCTTCCTGCCACCTCCTTCTCCCCCCCTCTTTCAGCTACCTTCCTGATCCACCTCCCCCCCCAGCAGTCCCTTCCTGCCACTTCCTTCACCCTCTTTCAGCTGCCTTCCTGCCTCCACCTTCCCCCATGTCAGTCCCTTCCTGCCACCTTCTTCCCCCTTCTTTCCAGTTGCCTTCCTGTCTCCATTCCTCCCGTGTCAATACCTTCCTGACACTTCCTTTCCCTGGCAGCCGTGGCTCCTGCTTCTTAGAGAGTGGAGACTGCAACAATGCTAGTTTAAAAACAAAACGAAACCGGTGCAGAGCCCTATGGAACTCCTGCTGCAGTGACCCATCCCCTGTAGCGTCACTTCCTTTTGAGCATGGGATGCTGCAGCAGGGGTTTCATAGGACTGGAGTTCTCCACACCGGTTTCATTTTGTTTTTAAATTAGCGTTATTGCAAACACCATTCTGTAAGAAGCAGGAACTGCAACTGTGAGGGGAAAGAGGTGGAAGGAAGGGACTGACAGTGGAGGAGAGGGTGAAGCTGCGCTGGAGGGGGGAGGGGACAAAGACCCCAGATGAAAAGCCGGTTTTCTGCTCTGGCTGCTTCCGGTCTCGCGGCCAGAGCAAAAAAATGTTTTTCAAGGGCTGGTCTTAGATCTCTGCCAGCAGCTGGCCTGGCCATGTGAAAACTGGCCAGTTGCCAACCCTATAAATATGTAGTGGAGGGGGCACAAAGTTGTAGATTCTGGTGGTGACTAATGCTCTTATATGAGCCCTACCTTTTGCTATGGTCTGGAGTACATGCTCCATGGTAGCCTAGGCAAATCTTGGTTCACAAGCTACAGGCCTACAAGTACAAAATAATGCTTCCTTTGTGGAAGCTCTTAGCAAAAACAAAATAGAAAGAGAGAATTTTGTTTCCCCACAACAGCCTACCCCATCTGGTTCTGATTAAGCTTCAAGACTTCCTTCTCTAGATGATTAGAGCCAGGGGTAGATTTACCATTTGGCTAAGAGAGGCAGCCACTTCAGGCAGCACATTTTTGGGGGCAGAAGAAGGTGCTTCCAACATGTCCCTGTAGTGACTGTCTCACTTGGCTCCCAGTCAGGCTACCATCTTCTTGCCTTCATATCCTCCACTTTTGCTGCTTTGTATCACCTCCCCCAATCCAGCATCTTTTCCATATTCACCGCTATCCAGCATTGTTCCTCCTTTGCATTGTTCCTCCAATGCAGTCACCACTTTCCCAATACATTATTGGCAGTAAAGCAGAGAGAAAGTGTAGGGCCGTAGAGCTTGCATACACCATTGAAGACTCTGCTGCCCCCTCTCCCTGAGGTACACTTCCTGTTTCAGAGGGGCTGAGCAGTGCAATGAAGCTCTACAGCCTGTGTCTTCTCTCTGTTTTATTGCAGTTACCACACATCGAGGAAAGTGGCAGCGGTAAGGAGCCATGCTGGATCAAGGCGGGCAGGGAAAAGGAGATGCTAGATCGGGGATGGGGAAAAACAGAGAGATGCTTGTTTGAAGGAAAAAGAGGAGATGGGACAATAGAAATGGATCATTGTGACTAGGGTAATAGAAGGGAGATACAGGGTCAGTAGTTTTTATATTAGAGTTCCAAGCAGGATTGTCCGAACCATTAGGTACGACTAAGCATTTGTCACTCAGGGCATCGGCTTCTGAGTGGCATCAAAGAACAGCAGCAGTCGCAGCAAAAGAATAAAAGAGCCCGACAGCCAGACCAGCAGGTAGGGAGAACAGACATATATATGCATTCAAAGGAAAGTTTACTATTTAAAAGTCAGAGGCCTAATTATGCATTTTTACTGGATTGTTGGGGAATGGGTGGCGTTTGGGTGATCATGATTGTTGAGTTTAATCTGCAAAATCTCAGGGGTTGTAAGGATGAAGATTCACCTAGAAGGCTCAATATTCTTGTACTAGCCCTGGTCCCAGGCTATATAATTAAACTGCAACTATTTTTGTTGAGTATAACCAGTAGTCAAAAATATATATTTTTAATTTTTATAGCCTGGGAATATGTTGCTTTTTTTCTTAGGGAACCACCTGGCTGGTGTTCTGAGTGAGGGGTCATGCCCCCTCAAGGAGGCTCTCCTTTTGTGAGCTTTGATCCCTTGCCTCAGGCATCAGATTACCTTAAGCTACCTTTTAGCCCAAACAAATGCTTCCACTCCTGCTAGGCCTAAAGTCCTTCAGTTGGTAGTGCAGATCCATAGTCAATGGTGAGGTCCTTCTGGCTGACACCCTTGAACCTATGAAGTTCGGGCTCATTTTGGTTTGTCAGACTATAGCCGTTCGATTAGTCTTCGGAAACCGAAACATTCTTTCTTTCATCTGGTATGTCCCCATTAAAGTTGATGTAACATAGTAACATAGTATATGATCCTTAAATACTAAACCCCCCTGAAATCAATATATATATATATATATATAACCTAAAACAAAAAATTCCAGGAAAAAACAAAAAAAACCCTAAAGCAAAACCCTAATACAAAATACTTTTTTTGTCGGAATATGGCAACAAAGTACCGGGAATTCAGTCCAGGTACCACTGTGGCAATTCCTTTTATTAAAGATATGGATAAATTTTTTTCCAAAATCCAAAAGACTTAGCTCATATTCGTGCTGCTCCCCGCACTGCCAAATTTCGCCAGCCAAAACTCGATTTTTATCCATATCTTTAATAAAAGGAATTGCCACAGTGGTACCTGGACTGAATTCCCGGTACTTTGTTGCCATATTCCGACAAAAAAAGTATTTTGTATTAGGGTTTTGCTTTAGGGTTTTTTTTGTTTTTTCCTGGAATTTTTTGTTTTAGGTTATATATACATAGTATATGATGGCAGATAAAAAAACAGTATGATCCTTCTAGTCTGCCCAGCAAGGCGGCAAGAGTAGGTGCACCTGCTGCTCCATGCAGGTCACCCCTTCCCATGCCTTTAGGGGTGTATCCATTGCTCCATGAAGGTCACCCCTATTTGTTGAGATATAAGAGATAGATAGTTACGTTTATTTTGATTTTATCCTATTGCTATAAAGGGATCCACTGTGTCTATCCCATACCATTTTGAATTCTGTCATTATATTTGCCCCCACTGCTTCCATCGAGAGGGCATTCCAAGCATCCGCCACCCTTTCAATGAAAATGTATTTCCCCGACATTGCCTTTCAGTTTACCCCCTTGCAGCTTCATGTTGTGACCTCTAGTTTTATAGATTCCCCATCTTTGGAAGAGGTTTGTTTGTTCATTAATACTCAATAAGTATTTAAAGGTCTGAATCACATCTCCCCTGCCCCTCCTCTCCTCCAGAGTGTACATATTTAGGTCTTCAAGTCTCTTCTCATAAGTCTTCTGACGCAGGCTCCAAATCAATTTGTGGAAGCTCTTTTGTAATGTCATAGTCAGATTTCCTTGAAGCTTTATGGTAGACACCTCTAACAACACTATATGTCATTGAGAATGTCACAACCCCTCCAGGGGGCATCAAAAGATGGCCAAACTAATAGAAAAGGTTGTCCAAATTCAAACTCAGGAATACATGGATACTTCAGCTCCCCTAGATGAACAGCAATATGGATTTCGCCCGTGTCATGGAGTGGAAACACTTCTAGCGGTTCTACTGGACACTCTCGTAAGAGGAACTGATAACCCTAAAAAAGTGTTCATTCTCCTATTCATTGACATCTCTGCAGCTTTCGATAGTGTACATCACACCCTAATGCTCAATAGACTCAGCCAATTATGAATTAAATCAACAGCACATAAGTGGTTCACATCGTACCTAACCAATAGAACACAAACAGTAAGAATCAATACCCAAACATCAAACACATACAACCAGGAAATCGGTCTTCCACAAGGTTCAGCCCTCTCAGCCCTCCTTTTTAATATTTATATTCAACCTGTTTGTAACATCTTTAAAAAATTACAAAGTACACTATCATATATATGCGGATGATATAATGATGTACATTCCATTCACGATCCCTACCCTGCCAATGCAAAATTTAAACCAGTGCCTCAATGAAGTAACATGGCTAAATGAACACAACTTACATATCAACCACTCAAAAACAGACATATTAATTGTAACGAAAGACCAATCATACATTCCCCCGGCACACATCACACTTCAAAATCAAGATATTAAAATAAAACACGAAGTAAAATACCTAGGCGTGATCCTCGATAGACACCTCAATATGGACTTTCACATAAGAAACACAACAAAAAAAAATCGTTTTCAAGCTCAAAATACTAAAGCAACTACGCCCACTTGTTCATATACAAGACTTCATCAGCATAATACAGCAATTATCACACCCCATTTTGACTTTGCCAACTTAATCCTTCTAAGGACTATTAAATAACCTAAAACTATCTCCCACTATTACATACCAAACAAACAGGGAAACAGACCAACATGTATTTTTGTCGGAACATGCACTTTGAGGAACAATTCCTCTCGAAGTGTAAAGTTCCTTTTTATCTTTTATAAGTGGAAATTCCACTAATTAGGCCCCGAGAGAGTGACCTACCAACACTTTTAAAATACAGCTAACTTTAAAATAAAAAACTACTTAACTGAAGCAACAAGCTTGGATGTCCAAACTCCTTCATTCACCATTCAATTTTTAAAGGCCTCTGTTAGGTACAAGCCCTAGATCAGGACAAAAGGACGTCGGAGATCCAGCTCCATTCAATGTTTCTCTTCAGTTCAAAATGTAGCAATTCTAATGTAGCAGCTCAAATGTAACAATCCAAATGTGGCAAAGGTTGGATTGTTACATTTGAGCTGCTACATTTGAATTGCTACATTTTGAACTGAAGAGAAACATTGAATGGAGCTGGATCTCTGACGTCCTTTTGTCCTGATCTAGGGCTTGTACCTAACAGAGGCCTTTAAAAATTGAATGGTGAATGAAGGAGTTTGGACATCCAAGCTTGTTGCTTCAGTTAAGTAGTTTTTTATTTTAAAGTTAGCTGTATTTTAAAAGTGTTGGTAGGTCACTCTCTCAGGGCCTAATTAGTGGAATTTCCACTTATAAAAGATAAAAAGGAACTTTACACTTCGAGAGGAATTGCTCCTCAAGGTGCATGTTCCGACAAAAATACATGTTGGTCTGTTTCCCTGGAACTTAATCCTTCTAGGCACATCAAAACAAAACATTAAAAGACTTCAGCTAGCACAAAATTCAGCAGCTAGAATCATAATGAAGATTCAAACATTTGAACACATAACACCCATACTAGCTAACTTACATTGGCTACCAATACAATGCAGGATAAACTATAAGACCATAATAACTACCTTCAAGGCACTAAATAAAATGGCTCCACCGACACTAGGCAAACTTATCACTAAGGACTCCAATAAAACTGCACACAGGAAAGATCACACAAACAAAATAATAACTCCAAAAGACTTCACAAAAGCTAAAAAGACAACTAACAAAAAGGCATTCTCCCATGCAGCATCCATCCTATGGAACTCCCTCCCTGAGGAAATCAGAACACTAACAGAAATTAAGGAACTCAGAAAGAAACTAAAAACATCTTTTTACCTCACACTTTGATCCTACGATATACTCCTTCTCCCATAATGAAAATGGATAACAAATGACAAATCAGATCCCTACCAAGTAAGATATATAATACTAGCTTATAAAATTATCTTAATACCTTTATACTGATATCAACGCTCCTTCCGGCAACCTTTCAGTCTAACTTATCACAATTAGTCAATTGACCACTATGCGAATTACAAAGTATAAACATAATTTGTATATAGCTGTAATACCTTGAAATGTTGTTTTTGTTATAGTACTTGTTTCAGTTTCAACCAAAACTAAGTATGTCTTGTTTGTTAAGGCTCTGGCCTATTGTACATAGTTTACGGATGTTCTTTGTAAAAAACCAGACCTTTGCTCTGTCCATTAACCTGTTCTTTGTAAACCACACCTGATCCATGGGAAAGTGCGGTATATAAGTGATTGTTAAATAAAATAAATAAATAAGAAGAGGGGCAAATAGATGAATACCAGAAACCACCATCAGAAGGGCAAAGTGTTGCACAGTGAACACTTCAGATAGGGGAAAAGGACATTGATTTGTCTACCTTTAGTGGAGCTAGCTCCTCATGATGTCAGTACCAGAAAAAATAGTAGAAACTATCATAAAGAACAAAATTACTGAACATGTAGATAATCATGGCTTAATGGGAGAAAGCCAACATGGCTTTAGCCAAGGACAATCTTGTATTACTAATCGATTATGTTTTTTTGAAGGTGTGAATGGGCTAAATGGCCAATTTTCCCAATGGAGAAAGGTGAATAGTGGAGTATCCCAGGGATCTGTGCTGGGTCCGCTGCTTTTTAATACATTCCTAAATGACCTGGAAATGGGAATAACGAGTGAGGTTATCAAATTTGTAGATGACACAAAACTATTCAAAGTTGTTAAAACCCATGAGAATTGTGGAAAATTGCAGGAGGATCTTGATAAATTGGAAGACTGGGCATCCAAATGGCAGATGAAATTTAATGTGGACAAGTGCAAAGTTATGCACCTAAGAAAGAAAAACCCAAACTATGGTTACATGACGCAAGGTTCCATATTAGGAACCACCACTGAGGAAAAAGATTTGGGCGTCATCGTGGATAACATGTTAAAAACCTCTGCCCAGTGTGCAGTGGCGGCCCAAAGAACAAATAGAATGCTAGGTATCATAAGGAAAGGAATGGAAAATAAAACAAAGGATATTATAATGCCTCTGTATCGTTCCATTGTGTGACCGCACCTTGAATATTGTGTGCAATTCTGGTCATTGTATCTTAAAAAGGATATAGCGTTATTAGAAAAGGTACAGAGAAGAGCCACCAAAAAATGGTAAAGGGTGATGGAAGGATACCTCTATGAAGAGAGGCTAAAAAGGTTAGGGCTCTTCAACCTGGAAAAGAGATGGCTGAGGGGAGATATGATAGAGGTGTATAAATTAATGAATGGAGTAGAACGGGTAAATGTAGATCAATTGTTTACACCATCAAAATATAGAAACACTAGGGGGCATGCAATGAAGCTACAGGGTAACCTATTTAAGACTAATACGAGAAAATATTTTTTCACTCAACATGTAATCAAACTCTGGAATTTTGCTACCAGAGGATGTAGTAAAAGCTGTTAGTGTAGACGGGTTTAAAAAAGGTTTGGACAAGTTCATGGAGGAAAGGTTCGTAACCCTTTCACTGGTAAACAATATTCAAAACATTTTCTGTCACAGAAATGAAAATAGCTGATTCTAGTACTGTTTTTGGTTACGAACTCGGATATGTACTTAGAAATTCTCCATCACATAATGTTTTTGAGTGACATGTAGTTTAAATTTAGACTATGTTGCTCATATTTACATTAGATGTATACAGATGTATTGTGGTAAGGAAGCCTATCCTGAGTTAGGGGAAAGGGAAAAAGGCAAAGAGTTCACCCTAGTAAAAGGGCCCCTTTTGCAAGGGCAGGGTAACAAAACCACAACCTCACCTAGGAACCAGAAAACCCCCAGCTGGAACAGGTTTCATGTTTCTCCTAGTGAAATAAGGGAGAGTGAATACAGACCTAATTTCCAAGACCCTTACGTCAGTAAGCTCCCTGATTACTCAGGTGCCAGAAAGCAGAGTGATCTCCGTCACCTGGGAAGAGAGGAGGTGGGGCTAGAACCCTAGAGATATAAGCCTATGCTAGATTATAGTAAAGGAGAAAGAGAGAGGGTGGAAGGAACACCAGAAGCAAGGGCAGAGGCAAAGGCAAGAAGAGGAGAAAGAGAGAGAGAGAGAGAAGCTGATACAAGCCGAGACACAGGTATGAGCCTAAGAAGCCTGAGTAATGCTGAGCAGAGCAAGAGAAGTCTGACTTACGCTGGGCAATGCAGAGGAGCAGGAGACGCTCTCAGCTCTAACGAGAGGCTGTTAACCGAGCCCGGTGAGCCAGAAGGAGAGTCAGAGTCTATGCAACTAGGAGAGCCTGATGCTGACTGAATGAGAAAGACACCCTCATGGATTGCTCTTTGTGCCAACCCTTAGCCACAGAAGGGTTGAAGGAAAGCCAGCCCTGAGAGGAAGCCCTCCAGAGAAAGGTAACCATAAGAAGCACGTAGATGGATTGTAAAGTTCCCACGTGGTAAAGAGGGGAAGTTTTACTAAGATGTAAGAACAAGCTGGAGTTGTGAATTGTGCTTGTTAACCACCTGTGAAGTGAGACGGCAAGAAGCCAAATTAACTGTCATGAAAAAGCTTTCTTTTTACTCTTGAATTTTCTTGAGAAACCTGAATAGAACTTTGCTTGCACGTTGAAAGTTTGTTCCTGTTTGGAGTTTTTGTTTTGCTTGCTATTTGGAAAACAGCCTGGAAAGGTTGGAGACTGGAAAAGTAGGGAAACTGCCACAGAAGAAAGCCTGTTTTGTGTTTTAACCAGCAAGACTAAAGGAAGCCGGTAGTCTTGCTGCTAAAAGGCTATGTTTTTCTGAGCTGAAGAATACTTTAAGCTGCCACTTTGGTTTTTGGTTTTTTGTTTTGCTTATAACCTGTTGTACTTTGAAGAAGCCTGGAGAAGTATGCCTGAATGTGGTATTTATGAACCATTTTTGTGCTTAATAAATTTCTGTCATTGCCTTACCCCCAAGGAGCCCAACTACAGCTTTCTACCTGAAGCCCATATATAGCGCAATTAAACTACATTTCCCAGAAAACATTGCGGGGAATTAGTCAGTTAAGGCTGAAAGGGGAAAGTTCCTTATACAACCACGCCCCTCTAAGCTAGAGGCGAGTGGTGAGGGCATGACAGTATATTGTAACGTAATGTCTCCTAAAAGGTAGTTTGTATATGATTTTCTGCTGTATTGCGCCTCAAGAACATCCCTCTTAAGGGTCCAACAATAGTCTGCAAGCATACTGGAGCTCCACTTGCCCTGGCACCTATTTTACATTACCGAAATGTCCTGATGAAACCTTTCCCCATGTTCATCTCTGACTGCTCCTAGATTTGCAGGAAAAAAATCCAGGTGCGAATGCAAGAAATGCATTTTCAAAGACATGTTACATCCAAGTTTCTCGTAAGATTTCAGTAGAGTATCCACTGATTCTGCGAAGTTGTCTGCCTTATTTCCCAAGAAGTCATGGCAAACAGTCTTAAAGGACTCCCATGTAGCTCTTTCAGTTTCATTCAACTGACCGTCAAAGTTTTCATCTTTCATCAGTTTTATAATATCAGGTCCTACAAAGATCCCTTCTTTGATCTTCACCTCAATGATTTGTGGAAATGTCTTTCTTAGATATAGCGATATGCAAATACAAGTCCACTTCTATCCATGGGTTTTACAAAGTTCTTCATAAGACCCAACTTTATATGGAGTGGAGGTAAATATACTTTATTCGGCTACACAAGTGGGTCATGTGCAACATTTTTCTGGCCTGGGACTAGTGATGTTCTCTTTAGCCACTGTTTCCAGATGTAATGATTTTTCCTGTCCCTGCTGTCCCACTCACACAGAAAGCAAGAATACTTTGTCCAAGCAAGAGGGCAATTACTTTTAAATCGCCACAAATATTCCACTTGTGTTCTTTATACTTGATATTTGTTAGCAGGAGATGCATACTGCTGTAAGTTTCTTTCATATTGGCGGCATAAGCTACTGGAACTGATGGTAAAATATTTCCACTGTGTATAAGCACAGCTTTTAGGCTATATTTAGAAGAATCAATAAATAGTCGCCAATCCTCTGTTCTATAATCCGGACAAAGTGTTTCCATCAGTGATTTAACTTCACAACAAAAAGCAATTCCATTTTCAAAGGCAAAGTAATCCACAAACTTTGTATGCCTATTTCTAAAAGTGCACACTTTGGTTTCTTTCTGAAGAAGAAGATTCCAGCCTTTCAATCATGACCCTAACAGTTCTGCTTGATGCTTTGAAAGATTCAAATCTCTGACGAGATCATTCAAATCACCTTGGTCCAGTAAATGTGGTTCAGAAGAGGAACTGGATGCCTCAAAGCTTGGATCCTGCATTACAGCATTGCCATCATCGTCAACATCATCAGCATCCATTGGTTCTTCTTCTTCTTCATCCTCATTCACTGTAAGATTTTCTGGAGGTTTTGGTACTGGTAATTCTTGACAGTGAGGCTCAGGCCTCATGGCAGATGGTAAATTTGGGTAATTTACAGTGTGTTTTGATTTTGAAGTAATGTAAGGCAAAAGTAGCAATCTGTCAAGTGATCTCTTGGTTCCCTCCAGATCATTGGAACAGCAAAATTCATGTGTCGAACACCCTTTACCCAACCTGTTAGGAGTCCGACACAGGTAATACAGCAGACGTGAGGCGCCCAATTTTTGTACTTTTGACATCCAAAGTACAGCTTATAACATGCCTTAAAAAACGGAGTAAGACATCTTCTCTGCTTCTTAAACGTAACCTCACCGCAATGTAGCAAAATTAATCCGGACGATTAACACACTTTTGAGGCATTGTTAAACAACTACAAGCGATAACCGTAATATTTATTAACCAACTGCTGTTTATGAAATAGATTAACGCAAACTCACATCCATTCAAATTCTGTTTTTTTTCAAACAATACAAACCACAATCGCTGATGGCAACAGAAAGCATACTAATACATGACGCAGAGTTTTCTGCATGTATCAGCCGGACCAGTAGGGCAAGGGGCCCGGTTAATTAATTATATTATAACTTGTGATAAGGAAGCTTATCATAGCTCAGGAAGGAGCTATAGAAAAGGTGAAGTGACTCTGAACAAGCAACCTGTCAGTTCTGGTAGAAATAAGAAAACAGAATTTTCCCATAAAAGACTACCAGTCCCAGAATGCACCAGGTTTCCAACATCCATTAGAGGAGCTGAAGTGGGGAAATGTGTGTTCAATCAGGAGGGCTATGAGGTAATCCCTAAGCACTCATCTCAAAGGGCAGGGCCTGATTCAGCACAGCTGCGCTGTGTTAGGGAGGAGCACTCATCTAAGCAGAATAAAGGTAGAGTTTATTCTACAGAGAATTATCATCATCCTCATCTTGATCCTCATCCTCAGTTTCATCTGGAGGATCATCAGAAGCAGAAGCCAAGCCGGATGGACAGAGAGGGCAAGAAACCCTTTGGAAGAAAGAAGAGAAAAGCCTTTGAGAGGTCTAGAAGAGTCCGGAGCAGTACGTATACTGGGAGGCATTCCAAGGGCCAGCATACACCATTGGACTGGGGACAGCCAGAGGAATGGTGCTGCAGAGCTAGGAATCTCCAGACGGTACCTGTGAGGGAGACGGCTGCACGTGGAAGGGACCCTAAGACCCGTGCCAGAAGGTATGTGAAGAGAGATCCAGTGCCCAGGGATCTGGATTGGAAGGCTGGACATAGGAACTGGACTACATACTGGCCAGGCTATATAGAGAGGAACTCTAACAGCAATGGAAGCTCAGGTATGAACACTGATCTATGCCCTAGCTATAACCTTGAAAGACAGCAGGGAAACAAGTATTCTCCTGAAAGTGCTCCATTGAGAAATTCATCTGTGCCAATCCATGATATTGAACCCATGATTGTTGAAGAAGGGGGAGGGATTGCAGATGAAGAATGTGTTTACATGGATTGCTCTCTGTCTAAACTCCTTTGGTGATTTTCTGTTATAAAGTACAGCAACCATCTCAAAGAAATACAAACTTGTTCTTTAATCTGCTCAGAAAAGCTCCTGAGTAGGATTTTTAGCCACGCAGTAGAGCAGCAAGCCAGCTAAGGAGTTTCAGCTGGGTAACTGCTAGCAATTAAGCCTTACCTAATTGCTTGTGAGCTCTGAGGGAATCACTTCTGAATCTATGTGGGAAGATATAAGAAGTTAACCTGAAAAGAACAGTTTTTCCTTTCTTTGTGGATTTTGTTTGTTGTTTGATACACTTCTAAGAAATATTAGCTAAAGCCTACAGAAAAGACCAGTTTGTTACCAACCAGGTCTTTATTCTTTTGCTTTGATTGCCTAATAAGTTAAAATGTTGTTTTCCTGATTTTGTTTTTTTCAAGTTTAACACTGAAAGCAAGTAACCTGATTTATGTGCTACCAAGCATATCTGTGTTGGGAGAAATAACCCCATAAATAAATATCTTATTGGCTTTACCCTCAAGCACAACTATTTATTGTGAGCAGCTGTGTCTGGTGTGAATGGACTGCATTGCCCACAATCCCTTGCCAATCATATTGATATATGCACTTGCCAAGACTGTGAACATTCTCACCCAGGCAGCCGTCTGACAAACTACATGACTCTGCATTTTTTGTTGTGGCTGACAACATACAATAATAATTATGATGGAATTTTTCATATTCAACCTTTGTTTACTGAAACAAAACTGTAACGTCTAATTTACAGTAATGTACAAACTTTACTAGATGATATTTTTATTTATTATTTATTTATTTATTTAACATTTCTTATATACCGCGCTCTTTGTCATCAGTGTGGTTTACATTGAAACAATATCAAACTAGGTCAGTTAATTCTGGCCATCGTTTACAAATAACAGGGCATATCTCCTGAAGTATCAGTGATAGAAAAATTCTGATACCATATTTGTAAACAATGGGAAAACTTACATATGAAACAGGTCAGAGTGGGTCTGTGACAAAAATTGTGTTGACCAGTGAAAAATGGACCAAGAATATCCACTGCTTGCCCAATATAAGCATTGTGGAACCTGTGTCTTTTTGGGAAACTGCTAGGTACTTGTGACCTAGATTGGCCACTGTTGGAAACAGAATGCTGGGATTGATGGACCTTGGTCTGACCCAGTATGGCATATCTTATGTTCTTATTCTTCTGAAAATCGTTCAAGATCCACTTCACTTATGTTCCTAAGTTACAGCTTATATTTTCTTTTTGCTTGATGCTAAGATAAACTTTATATTAGTGATATAACAGTTAAAATCTAACTGTGGTTATTCATTAAGCTTGGGGATAATCTGACTGACTGACTGCTTTTCTGGGTAGCCTTGGAGCAGATATCTCTGGATGCCCCCAGTTCAGGAACAGTCTTCTGGCCAGAGACACTTAGGTTCCGCCCACCCTACCCCTCCCCCCTCCCCCTCCCCCCCGGGGGCTGCATTGCCTATATAGCAGTCACATACGTTGCCATCTATCCTTTTAACTTCGGTTAAAGCCCACATCTTCTTCCTTTCTTCTTCTTCTTTATCTTCTCCTTCTAACACTACTTATTCAGCATGTCTTGTATTCAGTGCAATAACTGCAGTACATTCATTCCAAGACGAATCATTTGGAACCTAAGAGCTTGTCCTCTGTGCCTCAGGACAGCTGCCATGCATAAAGAACTAACTCTACTAAGGGAAGACCTAGCTGCCATTCATAAAGAAGTGACCCTACTGAGGGAGGAACTGGCTGCAATAAAGCACACCTCTTCTAAGATACAAACTGATCAAGATCCACCACCACTCCCACAAAGAATCAAACACCCAAGGGACAAGTGGATCACAGTGGGTTCTGGTACATTGCGACCTGTAACACACAGACATCCTATGCATGAAGAGATATCACTGCATAATGCCTTCTCTGCCTTGGCCAATGAGGACGAGGAACTGAGGGAGGAACTGGCTGCAATGTAGCGTACCTCTTCTAGGATACAAACTGAACAAAGTCCACCACTGCTCCCACAAAGAATCAAACACCCCAGGAACAAATGGATCACAGTGGGTTCTGGTAGATTGCAACCTGTGACCCAGAGGCATCGTATGCAACAGGCGATATCCCTGCATAATGCCTTCTCTGCCTTGGCGAATGAGGCTGCCCAATCCAAAGAAACTGAAGACAGACAATGCCCAATCTCCTGCTAAAGGAACAAATATGAAGAAAACCTCACCAAATAGCAAATTGCTACTACTTGGTGATTCCATCATCAGTGGCACCAACTTGGGAACACAATTCAAAGGAAAGAACATAGTCAGGTGCTTCCCAGGCTCTTCAGCCAGCAGGAGTACAAACCACGTTGTAGAAGTACTTAGAGCAGAAAGTGAACACTCCAAACTTGATGTCGTTATCCACTTGGGTACAAATGACCTGGCTAGAAACAGTGCCTCTACAGTCCAAAAGGACTTTCAATCTTTGGGAGAGAAACTCAAGCCCATTTTAACACTTGCATTCTCAGAGGTTCTACCTGTTCTTGGTAAGGGGGCAAAAAGGCTGCATCGCATTAACAGCTTTAATACATGGCTCCAGACCTGGTGCAAACAAGAAGATTCAGATTTATTGGCGACTGGGGCAACAGATGGAACAACAAGAGACTATACTGTGCTGATGGACTACATCTCTCTATCGCAGGGAAAAGAATCCTAAGTGAAAAATTCAAGCAATAAGTGGATATGCATTTAAAATAGAAAAAGGGGGTGACGGATGTGGAAGGTCAAGCTCTGGATGTCACCCCCTGCAAAAGCAGATTAAAATCAGAAACAGCCACACTTTTAAAACACACATCAAAAACAAGTGGGAAGATGTAGGCAGAACAAAATCAATGCAAAATACACACAAGCCAGTTAAATGCTGGAAAGCAATGGGCACAAATGCTCGAAGCTTAGCCAAAATGTTCCGGACCTGGAAGCCCTAATGGTGGAAATGGATTTGGACATTGTGGCCATTACAGAAACATGGCTTAATGAATCGCATGATTGGTATATAGCCATAGCTGGCTATAATCTATTCAGAAGAGACAGAGAAAATGGAAGAGATGGAGGAGTAGCCCTGTATGTCAAAAGCAATATTAAAGCTACTGAAATGCATGGGGAAAAGAAGAAGCACTCTGGATTGTGTTGGAAAGAGGAGATGGCACTGTCATCCATACTGCTGTAGTCTACAGACCTCTAACACAAATTGAAGAGAGAGATAACGAACTGATTATAGATATTGCCAAGATAGCCACATAGGGGGAAGTGATAATATTGGATGACTTTAATCTACCAGATGTGGATTGGATTACTCCTTCTGCAATCTGGAAAGAAGCAAAAAAATTGTGGATGCTCTCCAAGATGCGTTATTTAGACAAATGGTGATGGAACCAACCAGGGAAAGCTCAACACTGGATTTAGTGCTCACCAACAGTGATAGCATGTCGAATGTCTGCATGAGTGCCCCTGTGAGCAGCAGCGATCTTCACACGGTGTGGTTTGAGATAAAAGCCATGGTGCAGGCCAATCATAGCAAGCTCAAAGTCCTAAACTTCAAAAACACCAACTTCAATAAAATGGCCGAGTACCTAAAGGAGGAGCTGACAGGGTGGAAGGAGATAAGGGAAGTGGAATTGCAATGGGCTAAACTGAAGGTGGCAATAAAAGGGGCAACAGATAAATATGCAAGAAAAGTAAATAAAAACAAGAGGAGAAGAAAACCCGTTTGGTTTTCCAAAGAAGTAGTTGCTCAAATAAAGGCAAAAAATACAGCTTTCACAAAATTCAAAAGCTCACAAACAGAGGAACACAGAAATGAATACAGGATCAAACTCAAAGAGTTAAAAAGAGAAATAAGGATAGCAAAATCAAAGGTAGAGAAAAAGATGGCTAAAGATGTTAAGTGTGGCGACAAAACTTTCTTCAGGTGTATTAGGGAAAGGAAGAAGATCAGAGGTGGAACTGCAGGACTCAGAAGTGCTGCGAACGAACTCATGGAAAGTGACATTGAAAAAGCGAAATTGCTAAACGAATACTTCTGCTCTGTTTTTACTAAAGAAAGTCCTGGAGACGGACCTCCTGTGACTCACAAATATAAAAATGGGAATGAAGTAGATACCACACCATTGAAAGAACATAAGAACATAAGAACATAAGATATGCCATACTGGGTCAGACCAAGGTCCATCAAGCCCAGTATTCTGTTTCCAACAGTGGCCAATCTAGGTCATATGTACCTAGCAGTTTCCCCAAGGGACACAGGTTTCACAATGCTTGTATTGGTTCAAGCATTGATATCCTGGGTCCCTTCTTAATAATGGTTTATGGACCTTTCCTCCAGGAACTTGTCCAAACCTTTTTTAAACCCAGCTACACTAACAGCCTTTACTACATCCTCCGGTAACAAATTCCAGAGTTTGATTACACGTTGAGTGAAAAAATATTTTCTTTTATTAGTCTTAAATAGTTTACCCTGTAGCTTCATTGCATGTCCCCTAGTCTTTCTATATTCTGATAAGGTAAACAATCAAACGTTTACCCGTTCCACTCCGTTCATTAATTTATAGACTTCTATCATATCTCCCCTCAGCCGTCTCTTTTCCAGGTTAAAGAGCCCCAACCTTTTTAGCCTTTCTTCATAGGAGTAGCCTTCCATCCCCTTTACCATTTTGGTGGCTCTTCTCTGAACCTTTTCTAAAATCGCTATATCCTTTTTAAGATACGGCGACCAGAATTGCACACAGTATTCAAGGTGCGGTCTCACCATGGAACGATATAGAGGCATTATAATATCTTTTGTTTTATTTTCCATTCCTTTCCTTATCATACCTAGCATTCTATTTGCTCTCTTGGCCGCTGCTGCACACTGGGCCGAGGGTTTTAACATGGTATCCACAATGACGCCTAAATCTTTTTCCTGGGTGGTGGTTCCTAATGTGGAACCTTGCATCGTGTAACCATAGTTTGGGTTGTTCTTCCCTAGGTGCATAACCTTGCACTTCTGCACATTAAATTTCATCTGCCATTTTGATGCCCAGTCTTCCAATTTATCAAGATCCTCTTGCAATTTTCCACAATCCTCCTGGGTTTTAACAACTTTAAATAGTTTTGTGTCATCTGCAAATTTGATAACCTCACTCGTTATTCCACTTTCCAGGTCATTTATGAATATGTCAAAAAGCAGCGGACCCAGCACAGATCCCTGGGGTACACCACTATTCACCTTTCTCTATTGGGAAAATTGGCCATTTAGCCCTACCCTCTGCTTTCTATCTTTTAACCAGTTCCTGATCCACGATAGTACACTTCCTCCTATCCCATGACTCTTTAGTTTTGCCAAAAGTCTCTCATGAGGGACCTTGTCAATGGCTTTCTGAAAGTCCAGATACACAATATCAACCGACTCACCTTTGTCCACCTGTTTATTCACTCCTTCAAAAAAACATAACAGATTAGTAAGACAAGATCTTCCTTGTCTAAAGCCATGTTGGCTGTCTCCCATTAGGTCGTGACTATCTACATGCTGAGTAATTTTATTCTTTATGATGGTTTCTACCATTTTTCCCGGTACTGATGTCAGGCTCACCGGTCTGTAGTTTCCCGGATCACCCCTCGAACCCTTTTTAAAAATTGGTGTTACATTGGCGATCCTCCAATCCTCAGGTATTAGAGATGATTTTAATGATAGTTCACAGATTACTGATAGCAGGTCTGCAATCTCAAATTTCAGTTCTTTCAACACCCTTTGATGTATACCATCCAGCCCAGGTGATTTGCTACTATTCAGTTTATCTAATAGTTGTAAGACATCTTCCCGATGTATCGATATTTCCTTCAATTCTCCAACACCTTTAAATACCACTTCAGTCATGGGTAACATCCCTACATCTTCCTCAGTAAAGACCGAAGCAAAGAATTCATTCAGTCTTTCCGCTATCGCCTTGTCGCCTCTTAGTGCTCCTTTAACCCCTTTATCATCTAATGGACCAACTGACTCTCTCACAGGTTTTTTGCTGCGAATGTACTTGAAAAGGTCTTTATTTCGCGTTTTTGCTTCCACAGCAAGCTTCTTCTCAAATTCTCTCTTTGCCTGCCTTATAAATGCCTTGCATTTGACTTGCCAGTGCTTGTGCTGTTTCCAGGTTTCAACGTTTGGCTCTTTTTTCCATTTCCTGAAAGATGCTTTTTTGGCAACAACAGCCTCTCTGACCTCACCTTTAAACCATGCTGGCAGTTTTTTGGACTTCCTTCCACTTTTCTTAAAGCGTGGAATACAGCTGGTCTGGGCTTCCAAGATAGTATTTTTCAACAACACCCAAGCTTGATGTACGTCTTTAACCTTTGCAACTGCTCCTTTTAGTTTTTTCTTAACTGCTTTCCTCATTTTATCATAGTCTCCCTTTCGAAAGTTAAAGGGTAGTACTGTGGATTTCCTTACTATCCCTGCTCCACTAATTAAATCAAAGGTGATCATGCTATGATCACTATTGCCAAGTGGCCCCAACACCCTTATCTCTTGCACTACATCTGGTGTTCCACTAAGGACTAGGTCTAATATTGCTTCCCCTCTGGTAGGTTCATGAACCAGCTGCTCCAAGAAGCAGTCATTTATTTCATCTAGGAACTTTATCTCCCTAGCATGTCCTGTTGTGACACTGACCCAGTCGATGCCGGGGTAATTGAAATCACCCATTATTATTACTGCACTGTAACTTTTGCTAGCTTCCTTGATTTCTTTGAGCATTTCATCATCCATTTGTTCATTCTGGCCAGGCGGACGATAGTACACCCCCACTGCCATCGCCTTCCCCTTTTTACATGGAATTTCAATCCATATAGATTCTACAGCAGATTTTGTTTCCTGCAAAACTTTAATCCTTTCTGACTCAATGCCCTCTCTAACATAGAGCGCAACCCCTCCACCAATTTGATCAGCTCTATCATTACGATATAGTTTGTACCCAGGTATCACAGTGTCCCACTGGTTGTCCTCTTTCCACCATGTCTCTGAAGAAGATGAAGTGTTAGAACAACTTGCAAAACTGAAAGTGGACAAGGCTATGGGACCAGATGGGATACATCCAAGGATACTGAAAGAGCTCAGGGAGGTTCTTGCAGGGCCATTAAAGGACATTTTCAACAGATCCTTGGAAACAGGAGAGGTTCCTCAGGACTGAAGAATGGCTGATGTCGTACCTCTACACAAAAGTGGTGACTGTGAAGATGTGTCAAACTACCTCGGTGGCGGGAAAAGTAATGGAGGTGCTCCTGAAAGAGCGAAGGAGAAATTAGGTCTTACCTGCTAATTGTCTTTCCTTGAGTTCTCTCCGGGCCAGTCCAGGGTGCGGTAGGATTGTCAATCCCCTTCAGCAGCTGAGGACTGAATACTGTAAGATTTTATGATGACAGGCTTAGCCACACCCCCTGCTGATCCTGCTCCAGTCTCCTCTTGGCCAAGCAGCTCGATACCTAAGACTAGAATAAACAGGAAAGAAACAAGAAAGAACAGTGCATACTTCTCCAGCAGAAAGTTCACCCGCTAATAAGCCAGGCGACGTTCATATAGCTCTCATGATACCCCAAAGGAAGGAGTGTTTTTTTTTAAGTTTTGACAACATTCTTAACCTATGGTTTTGGAAACGCAGCACCCGGTCCCATGAACCTGAGGAAGCCCCAAGAACCCCTCCAGGTAAAAAAACCAAAAACACACTTCAACTGTTCAGATCCCCCGGCAGAGAGACACCCTGGCCTATAGGGAAGCAGACCCCAATGCAAAAACTCGAACTGAGTGGGCCCTGGACTGGCCCGGAGAGAACTCAAGGAAAGACAATTAGCAGGTAAGACCTAATTTCTCCTTCCTTATCATTTCTCCGGGCCAGTCCAGGGAACGGTAGGGCAGTATCAAAGCAGTACCTAAAAATGTGAGGGACCCGCAAGCCCAGCTACCATAGCTGAAGCCCCCACATTCGCATCGCCTCTGGCCAGCACATCCAACCTGTAGTGCTTAGTAAAAGTATGCAAAGAGGACCACGTAGCAGCCCGACAAATATCCACTGGAGGAACCAACGCATGCTCCGCCCAGGAAGTTGCGAGACTACGGGTGGAATGAGCCTTAAGCCCTTCCGGAGGAGATTTTCCTGTGGATTCGTAAGCCGCCACAATGGCACTCTTCACCCATCTGGAAATGGAAGCCTTCGACGCCGCTCTTCCTTTACGTGGACCTCCAAAAAGTATGAACAACCTATCAGACCGGCGGAAAGATTGAGTGGCTTTTAAATATCTCCGCAACACTCTGCCAAGATCCAACCTTTTAAGCACACAATCGATCGGAGACTCCGATAAATCAGAGAAAACAGGCAACGACACTGATTGATTCACATGAAAGGCCGAGACCACCTTAGGTAGAAAAGAAGGAACCGGACGCAACACCACTTTTTCTGGCAAAAATTGAAGGTACGGCTCCCGACAGGAGAGAGCTTGAAGATCTGAAACCCTCCGAGCAGAACACAAGGCAACCAAGAAAACTGTTTTCCAAGACAGTTCCCGCAACCGCTCAGTCGAATTAAACGAAGATCGGGATAACGCCTCGAGAACAACATTCAAATCCCACAGAGGGATTACTTGCCTCACCGGAGGTCTGATAAGTTTGGCTGCACGAAAAAACCGCTGTACATCCGCATGTGCCGTTAAACAACGCCCCTGCACCGAACCTCTATAACAGGCCAGCGCCAAGTGAACTTTGAGAGTATTGAGAGCCAAACCTTTCTCTAGCCCCTGTTGCAGAAAAGATAAGAGAGCCGTAAGAGAGGCCGACATGGGCTGCAAACCCTGCTGCGCACACCAAGATTCAAACACTTTCCAGACTCTAACATATGCGAGAGAAGTGGACTGCCATTTAGACTGAAGCATCATAGCGACCAACGACTCCGAGAAACCGCAACGCGTCAGCCGTCGCCCTTCAAGAGCCAAGCCGTAAGCAAGAAGCGATCCACCTGTGGCATGAGTACTGGACCCTGAGCCAGTAGGTTGAGACGGAGCGGCAGACGCCAGGGAGGCTCTATCAGTAGACGTACTAGATCTGCGTACCAAGGCCGCCGAGGCCAATCCGGCGCTATGAGAATAACTGTCCCTCTGTGCCGCGCTATGCGTTGAAGAACTCTGCTGATCATCGGCCAAGGTGGGAAAACATAGAGCAGGGAGTTCAACGGCCATGGTTGCACCAGGCCATCCAGGCCTTCCGACATGCGCTCCCTGCGTCTGCTGTAAAAACGCGATGCTTTGGCATTGAGGAAGGTAGCCATGAGATCCATCACTGGAATCCCCCAGCGGATAGTAATATCGTGAAACACCGCCGCGTTCAACTCCCATTCGCCCGGATCGAGAGTATGGCGACTGAGAAAATCGGCTTGCACATTGTCCTTGCCCGCTACATGGGCCGCTGACAGAGCCACCAGATGAGCTTCCGCCCAGAGAAGCAAATCCTGGCTCTCTTCCAGAAGAGGCACACTGCCGGTACCCCCTTGACGATTGATATATGAGACTGCTACCAGATTGTCCGAGAAAACGCGCACCGCCTTCCCTCGAATCAAGTCGGCGAACCGAGGTAAGGCAAGACGAATTGCCCTGAGCTCCAAGCGATTGATCGACCAGGCCGCTTCCTCCACTGACCAGAGATCCTGCATCACCCGACCCAGACAATGAGCCCCCCAGCTGGAAAGACTCACATCTGTGGTGACGAGCACCCACTCTGGATCCTGCAGGGGAACCCCTGCCCGAAGATGAGTCGCATCTAGCCACCAGTCCAGGCTGAGGTGTACCTCCGACGGGCAAACCAACCTCTGCAAGAGTGGATGAAGCTGCGGCGACCAGCGGGACAGCAACGCTTGCTGAAGAGGGCGCATATGAGCCCTGGCCCATGGTACTAAATCCAACGCCGCTGCCATTGACCCCAAGAGCTGTAAGTACCTCCACGCCGAAGGAGCCGACAGACTTAAGAATGCCCGAATCTGACTGAGGATCTTTAACACCCTGCACTCGGGCAGGAAGACGGACCCCACTGCCGTGTCGAAGAAAGCCCCGAGATAAGTAAGCTGTTGAACTGGCTGCAAATGACTCTTTGTCCTGTTGAGAACCCAACCGAGGTCTTCCAGGACCTGAATGACCCGCGAGATCGCCGCGAGGGCTTCCGGAACCGAGCGGGCTCTGACCAGCCAGTCGTCCAGATAAGGATGAACTCGGATGCCCTCCTTCCGTAGAGCCGCCGCTATGACCACCATAACCTTTGTGAAAGTTCGAGGCGCTGTGGCTAGACCGAAGGGCAACGCCCGAAACTGAAAATGACCCATCGGGACCGCAAATCTCAAAAATCGCTGATGATCGGCTCTGATGGGTATGTGCAGATAAGCTTCCGTGAGATCGATGGACGCGAGAAATTCCCCCGGATGAACCGCCCGAAGAACGGACCGTAGGGTTTCCATACGAAAATGGGGCACCCGCAACGAACGATTCACGCCCTTGAGATCCAGAATTGGGCGAAACGACCCCTCCTTCTTTGGAACGACGAAGTAGATCGAGTATCGACCGGATCCGTATTGGTCGGGAGGCACTGGTACAACCGCTCGAAGGTGCAGCAATCGCAGAAGGGTGTCGGTAATCGCTTGCCTCTTGGGTCCCTGACCACAGGGAGAAATCATAAAGGCCTCTTGTAATGGGTGAGCAAACTCCAGGGCATATCCGTCTCGAATGATCTTGAGCACCCACTTGTCCGTGTGTTATCGCGGTCCAGGCGGAAAGAAAGCCTTGTAAGCGTCCTCCCACAGGCACTTCCTCCTGGACCAGCGGACCTTCATTGCGGCTTTTTAGCGGAACTCTGCTGGGAGTTGAAATAGTTTCTGCCAAAGCCGCGTGCACCACGAAAGGACTGACCGCGGATTCCGAAGCGCCCCCTGGAATAGGGAGCAAAGCGCGCTCCCCGGAATCTTCGGGAATCTCGATTTTGCCCCCGCTGGAGCAAAGATCCCCTGGGAGCCTTTGGCCGATCCTCCGGCAAGCGACCCCCCTTGGAGTCTCCCAGATCTTTCACAATTTTCTCCAAGGCCTCGCCAAAGAGCAATTTGCCCTTATAAGGGAGCTTACTGAGCCTAGATTTGGAAGAAGCGTCCGCCGCCCAATTCCTAAGCCACAAGAAACGCCGTGCCGCAATGAGCGAGGCCATCGATTTAGCTGAAATCCTAACCAAATCATAACAAGCATCCGCCAAATACGCCGCTGCCGATTCCAACTTGGCTCCCTCCACAGAAGAGCTTTCTCCGCCATCCGCAGGAACCTCCCCCTGGAGCCAGCGGATGGAAGCCCGCGACACATACGCTCCACAAATGGAGGCCTGTAGAGAAAGAGCACTGGAATCAAAGGCCTGCTTCAAGAGCACTTCCAGCTTGCGATCCTGCAAATCTTTAAGTGCCACACCCTCTTCTACAGGGATAGTGGTCTTCTTAGTCACCGCTGAGACCAAGGCATCCACTTTTGGCATTTTCAAAAAATCTTTCTCCTCCTGAGGAACAGAGTAGAGAAGGCCTAAAGTGCGACTACCCCGTAGGGTAGCTTCTGGGAATTCCCATTCCGCTTCAATCATCTGCTTGATTACGCGGTGCACAGGAAAACAGCGGCTCTCCGTCTTGAAACCCTGTAACAAAGGATCTTCCAGCGGCTCTTGTGCTATTGAGGGAAGAGGAATATTCAGAGCCGCTAAGGAGTGAGAGATAAGCGCCCCTAGCTCTTCTTTTCGAAAAACTCTAAAGACATTAGGGTCCTCGCCTGGCGCAATCTCACCTTCCTCCAATTCCACTGGAGCAAAGTCTAAGCCCTCCTCAGAGAAAAGTTTGCCCTCCTCTAACCCCTGACCGGACAGCTGAGGGTCAAGGACTCCCAAGCCGGAGCCCACGATAATATCTTTCTGTGAAGAACCCTCTCCAGGATCCCCTCCAGATAATTTAGGAGCAGGGCTATCCAGCAGGGAGGAAGAAGAGGCAGAACTGACCCCTTGAGATGTCTTCAATGAATAGGCTTTGTGCATTGCCAATATGAAATCTGGGGAAAACAAAGATGAAAAACCCTGTTGAGACTCTGGCAATTTGTGAGAGGGCTTACTGTCAGAAGGCCCTGCCTTGTGCGATTTAGCTTTCCTCTTCCCCTGCTTCGGAGGATCTGCGGGAGAAACGGCTGGTGCCAACAAAATGGCTGCCGTTCCCGCTTTTTCTGGGGCACTGAAAAGCGTGCCCGAGTCATCCGGAGCCTTGCCGTCCATCGAATGAAAAGAAGAAAAAGAACTATACTGCGCTATAGCAAAAAACCGCTGAGAAAACAAAAAAGAAGCAACTACCCCCCGCCGACAGCATGAACGCCGCGCACTGGGCCGCGTGCAGACTCCGACGCTGCACTGTTCCCCGGGGGAGGAGAAGGCCGTTAGCTCACAGACGGGAGGGGGGGGGACTCCCGATTGTAAAGAAAATTCCTCCGGCTCGCGTTCCGGCAACCCCGCTGCTAGCGGAGAATGGAACTGTGGCAAAAGAGAAGAGGTTCGTGGGGCTCCCAGAACCGATCCCTTACCCGTATGTGTGGAATCCCAGAAAGGCAGGCTCTGCCTTTCAGCGCCGCAGGCACACGCAGCCAGGGAATCCTAAGGGTATCTTTTGAGCAATAAAATTAAGTGCCAGGAAGTAAGCAGATAACAGCCCCGCTAGGACCAAACTGCACAGAAATAAAATAGAAAGGAAATCAAAGATATTCTAACAGAAGCCTAGCAGGAGATGTGACCATCGACATCCTATTCAGCTGCTGAGGACTGATAGACTGGAGCAGGATCAGCAGGGGGTGTGGCTAAGCCTGTCATCGTAAAATCTTACAGTATTCAGTCCTCAGCTGCTGAAGGGGATTGACAACCCTACCGTTCCCTGGACTGGCCCAGAGAAACGATAAGGAATAGTGAACTTTCTCAAAACCAACAGGATGCAAGACCTGTGGCAACATGGTTTTACCGAAGGACGATCCTGCCAAACAAATCTGATTCAGTTCTTCGACTGGGTGACCAGGGAACTGGATCAGGGGCATGCGATGGATCCCAAGATAGTAAATTGGATCAAAAATTGGTTTACTGACAGACGGCAGAAGGTGATGGTAAATGGAGCTCACTAGATGATGGGAAGGTGATTAGCGGGGTGCCCCAGGATTCAGTCCTGGGCCCGGCACTGTTCAATCTATTTGTGAGCAATATTACTAAAGGACTGAACAGAAAAGTCTGTCTTTTTGCAGATGACACAAAAATTTGCAACAGAGTGGACTCCCCCGAGGGATTGGTTAACATGAGGAAAGATCTCCAAAAGCTGGAAGAATGGCCTAATGCTTGGCAATTACAATTTAAAGCAAAGAAGTGTAGAGAGTCATGCACTTGGGTAGCAGAAATCCAAGGGAAATGTATGCAATAGGGGGCGAGAGGTTGGTGTGCACGGATCAGGAGAAAGACCTTGGTGTGATTATTTCTGAAGATCTCAAGGTGGCAAAACAGTGCGACAAGGCGGTGGCAAAAGTCAGGAAGATGTTGGGCTGCATACAAAGAGGAATTACCAGCAGAAAGGAAGAGGTACTTATGCCACTGTACAAGTCACTGGTGAGACCTCACTTGGAATACTGTGTTCAGTTTTGGAGAACATATCTTGCAAAGGATGTAAAAAGACTGGAAACTGTTCAGAGGAAGTTGACCAAAATGATTTGGAGCCTGCGTCAGAAGCCTTATGAGAAGAGACTTGAAGACGTAAACATGTACACTTTGGAGGAGAGGAGGGACAGGGGAGATATGATTCAGATCTTTAAATACTTAAAGGGAAATAATGAACAAACAAACCTCTTCCAAAGACGGGGCAGCTGTAAAACTAGAGGGCACAACAGGAAGCTGCAAGGTGGTAAATTGAAAGGCAATATCAGGAAATACTTTTTCACTGAAAGGGTGGTGGATTCTTGGAATGCCCTCCCGATGGAAGTGGTGGAGGCAAACACGGTGACGGAATTCAAAATGGCATGGGACAGACACGGTGGATCCCTTTACAGCAACAGGATAAAATCAAATTAAATTGAACCATCTAAATTCTCAACAAATAGGGTTGTCCTACATGGAGTGGTGGGTTCACCCCTAAACAAAGACATGAGGAGGGGTGGCCTGCACAGAGTAGCTGGTGCAACTACTCTTGCCATCATACTGGGCAGACTAGATGGACCATACTGGTCTTTATCTGCCGTCATTTACTATGTTACTATATTACTGTTTGTTTGTGTTTTCTGAGGTCCTGCTCTTGGCCCTTCATCTATGAAAACAGAACAGAAATATTTGTTCAGCAATTCCACTTTATCCTCATCAGCTGATGCTTCTGCAGCGGAATACATTTTCATACAGAACCTCTGACACTCTTTCAGCTGGTCCTCAAAGTGCAAAGGCCCTTCGAAGCCCCTAGTATGGCAGACTCTGCTTAACAAAATGACGGCAAAAACACCATCCATGAACAAACAAAAAGAGCTTGAATCTCTTTTTTCTGAGCTGTCATATAGTAAGGCAAAGAGACAAGTTCCTTGTGTTTTCTCAGCGTTAAAGTCCTCTTTTGCCCTAGACACAGCCCTATGGCAGTAGCTCAGGTGCTGCTAGCAAAGCTGGTATGTTGGGGTTTCTTTTGTCTTGGCAATCCCTATCCCTGCCAATGCCAAACTCCTATCTCCCCTAGAATCCTAGAACCCACACAACACTCCTTCTTAACCTTCTGAAAACAGAGCCCAACTGCTTGTCTGTTCTCGTGCTCTGTCCCAGCTGTGATGTCATCAGCCGTGGGATTTGCAGAAGCGTGTAGATTCAGGGCATGAATAGGTTTCTGACTGCCTGTCAAGCATTCAAAATAGAATTGACTCAAGTGCTTTTGTGTTGGGATTGGCAACCACTCCTTGACTTCCTCCACCTCCCCTATTGGTTTCAGTGCATCTGGGTATGTGCACATGCACACTGAAACTGAAGTGCATGAATGATGATTTATAAAACTTTCCCAAGCATGCTACTTGGTTAGTTGATACCAGGATGACCTGAAAATTGGTAAAATTGCTGAAAATCACATTCATACAAAAACGAATGCTTATGCCTGGTATATATATGCAAGTAGTGGCTTTTTAAAAAATTGCTTCCCATTTACACATGTAAATCAGCTTTTCAGATGTTGAAATGGCCCCCAATCCTTCTAAAATCACCTCCTTCAGCTACAGTACATTGAGAATGTTTTAAGTTTTATGAAAAATTCTATTTGGTGTCAGCATCAAAAAATAGTGAACTCCATAGGAATCACATAATTAATTGTGGTTGATGTTTGTGTTGAATATGCAGTATGCTGTTATTAATTGCTCTTGCACACCACTAAATTATTAAACAGAGTACAGTGCTATAAATAATTTGGAGTTCACCACTGCCATCAGTACAGATTTACAAATGCGATTTTCTTCATAAACAAAATAAATTGGCACAGCTAAAGGGCAGGTTTGAATTTAGAACACCGGGTTATTACATATTACAATGCTGAGAAGTTTCACATACTCTTTTCTGAAAATTAGAGAAGCAGAAAGTTCATAAAAATACACACTTCACTTCAGTTTTTAAAGTTAAACATGTTAATGTCAATAATCTGCGGTGTAGTAAACATATAATTTGAAATAACTAACCAGAATGGAGTGGAGTAGTAGCCTAGTGGTTAGAGCAACTGCCTAATACCCAGAAGATCAAGGGTTTGATTCCCACTGGCACTCCTTGTGACTTTGGGCAAGTCACTTTACCCCTCCATTGCCTCAGAAGAAAAGGCTGGCAATCTACTTCTGGTGATACATTGCCAAGAAAACCCAGAGGTAGCTGGCAATGTTCTCTCTAATTTTCTGTAGGCTGTGTGTGCATAAAATATCAGCTGTGCAGTTTTTGAGGGAAGGTTAAATTTTTGTGCGCCACATAACGACACTCGGAGTTATATATTTTAAAACTTGATTACACGTCAAAATACAGTATGTACACCACATTGATTGCACTAGAAAATATTGTAGAACTTGTGAAAACGGTAAATACACAACAACTTTTAAATTTTAAGACGTCTGTGTTTGTTTTCTATCAGAATCAGAACCGTAATTTTTGTGCGCTCTGTTGTAAAGTATGTGCGCTTGCTTGGCAAGGTGTGTGCGCGCGCACACGCGCACAGCTTAGAGGGAACAGTGGTAGCTGGGTTGCTATGAGTCAACACTGACTTGATGGCATTAAAAACAAACAAACCCAGAATTCAGCAGTACTCTCCTTTGTAGGTGGTGCTCTTTGAATATACTCACATCTTTTGAATGGTCTAAGTAAGATGGCTATGCAGTGTATGAAGCCTACTTGGCCATCTAACATATATGTTCAGCAGCTGAATACCATGGCTTAGATATCTAAGTTAAGGGGTCCTTTTAGAAGCTCTATTTGTGATTTGCACATTTGAAAACACCCATCCAGACGTTCCAATCACATCCATGTCCCAAGAACCATTTTAGAAAGGGCCCAAATTTACACATCTGGTGGAGGTGTGTCTGGGGCGGTCTGACCACTGGCAGAAATGCCTATGTCTATACCTGCTCCCAGCATGAATAAGCATTTGAAAAGATCTTGCTACAACAAGCAAGAAACAAAAGGGAAAAGATCATTTTTGCCCCCTCAAAAAAGCATACAGTACAAGTAAATAAAGAGGTCTTTTTATGAGCTGCCACGCCACTCATGTCTCCATCTGCAAAACAGCAGGCCAAGACATGTGTGGCGAAAGATACATGTACACATCCCAAAACAGCATGTTGACGATTTCAGACGCATGCGCACATATCTATAATCTATCATTTCCCTGCACATGTCGGAGGGTTGATGCTGCACGTCCCCATTTGCTTGTCCGTTGGCAGAGAAGTTTATCTTTTAGGGTGGAGTCAAACAGGATAAATGTTTTGCAGGAAACATACTACAATGTAGAATCTATGGACAGAGATTCCATGTAAAAAGGGGAAGGCAAAGATTGTAGGAGTTTACTGCCGTCTGCCTGCCAGAATAAACAGCTGAATGATAAAAGGCTAACAGAAATCAGGGAAGCTAAGAAAATTTACAACACAGTAATAATGGGTGATGTCAACTCTAGTATTCTTCTGGGTTCATGTCACATCAGGATATACTAAGGAGATAAAGTTTCTTGACCTTCCTGCTGCCTTTGACACTGTTGATCACCATAGTCTCCTTGATACCCTGCCCTCACTTGGATTTAGGGCTCTGTTCTGTCCTGGTTTTCTTCTTATCTCCCCCATCGTGCTTTCAGTTGGTGTACCTCAGGACTCTGTCTTGGGACCTCTCATTTTCTATCTCTCTCTTCATATAGTCCCTTGGTGTACTTATTTTCTCCCATGGTTTTCAGTGGACAACATGAGGAAAGATCTACAAAAACTGGAAGGATGGTCTAATGCTTGGTAGTTAAGATTTAATGTGAAGAAGTGCAGAATCATGCACTTGGGATCTGGAAATCCAAAGGAATTGTATGTGATAGGGGGTGAGAGGTTGGTGTGGATGGACCAGGAGAAGGACCTTGGAGTGACAGTGTCTGAGGATCTCAAGGTGATGAAGCAATGTGACATGGCAGTAGCCAAAGCCAGAAGGATGCTGGGTTGCATACAGAGAGGAATAACCAGCAGTTTGGTGAGGCCTCACTTGGAGTATTGTATTCAGTTTTGGAGACCATGGGGCTTATTTACAAAGCTGCAGCAGCGGTTCGTAATTGTTATCGGAGCCGTGGCCCCATTCAAATCAATGGGGCCTGTCAGACGGCTGCCTGGGTGAGAATCTTCACAGTCTTGGCAAGTGCATATATCTATATGATTTGCAAGGGATTGTGGGCAATGCAGTTCATTCACACCAGACACAGCTGCTGACAATAATTTAGTTGTGCTCAAGTGTAAGACCAATAAGATATTTATTTATGGGGTTATTTCTCCCAACACAGATATGCTTGGTAGCACATAAATCAGGTTACTTGCTTTCAGTGTTAAACTTGAAAAAACAAAATCAGGAAAACAACCTTTAAACTTGTCAGGCAATTAAAGCAAAAGAAATAAGACCTGGTTGGTACAAACTGGTCTTTTCTGTAGGCATTAGCTAATGTTTTCTTAGCATATATCAAACAACAAACCAAAAGCCACAAAGAAAGAAAAAAAACTGTTCTTTTCAGGTAAAACTTCTTATATCTTCCCACATAGATTCAGAAGTGATTCTATCCTAGCTCACAAGCAATTAGGTAAGGCTCAATTGCTAGCAGTTATCCAGCTGAAACCCCTTAGCTGGCTTGCTTTCTACAGCGTGGCTAGAAATCTTACACAGGAGCTTTTCTGAGTAGATTAAAGAACAAGTTTGTATTTCTTTGTGATGGTTGCTGTACTTTATAACAGAAAATCACCAAAGGAGTTTAGACAGAGAGCAGTCCATGTAAACACATTCTTCATCTGCTATCATTCCCCCTTCTTCAACAAGCATGGGTTCAATATCATGGATTGGCACACATGAATCTCTCAATGGAGCACTTTCAGGAGAATACTTGTTTCCCTGCTGTCTTTCAAGGTTATAGCTAGGGCATAGATCAGTATTCATACCTGAGCTTCCATTGCTGTTAGAGTTCCTCCCTATATAGCCTGGCCAGTATGTAGTCCAGTTCTTATGTCCAGCCTTCCAATCCAGATCCCTGGACACTGGATCTCTCTTCACATACCTTCTGGCACGGCTCTTAGGGTCCCTTCCACGTGCAGCCGTCTCCCTCACAGGTAGCGTCTGGAGATTCCTAGCTCTGCAGCACCATTCCTCTGGCTTTTCCCAGTCCAATGGTGTATGCTGGCCCTTGGAATACCTCCCAGTATACGTACTGTTCTGGACTCTTCTAGACCTCTCAAAGGCTTTTCTCTTCCTTCTTCCAAAGGGTTTCCTGCCCTCTCTGTCCGTCCGGTTTGGCTTCTGCTTCTGATGATCCTTCAGATGAAACTGATGATCAAGCTCAAGCTGATTCTCAGGATACTCAAGGTGATCATGAAACATAGAAACATAGAAACAAAGAAACATGATGACAGAAAAAGACTACAAGGCCCATCCAGTCTGTCCTTCCATAACAACAACTACAACAGTCCACTTTCTACCTTTAGAGATCCTCTGTGTTGGCCCCATGCTTTTTTGAATTCAGTTACTGTCCTGATCTCTACCACCTCCACTGGGAGACTATTCCATGGATCCACTACTCTTTCCGTAAAGAAATATTTCCGCATATCACTCCTGAATCTATCTCCCTTCACACTCATCCCATGTCCCCTCGTAGCAGAACTTGCTTTCAATTGAAAGAGGCTCTCTCCCTGAACATTTATGCCACGGAGGTATTTAAACATCTCAATCATATCACCTCTATCCCGCCTTTCCTCTAAGGTGTACATATTAAGATCCTTAAGTCTGTCCTCATATGCTTTATAATGAAGCCCATTAATCATTTTAGTAGCAACCCTCTGCACCGACTCCATCCTGTTCACATCCTTTTGAAGGTGCAGTCTCCAGACTTGCACACCATACTACAAATGAGGTCGCACCAAAGACTTATACAGAGGTATTATCACCTCCTTTTTTCTGCTAGCCATTCCTCTCCGTATGCACCCAAGCATCCTTCTAGCTTTTGCCGTCGCCTTTTCTACTTGTTTAGCTACTTTAAGATCATCAGACACAACCACGCCTAGGTCCCGCTCTTCTTTAGTGGACAAAAGTACTTCACCTCCTATACTGTATTGCTCCCTTGGATTGCTGCAGCCCAAATGCATGACCTTACATTTTTTAACATTAAATCCCAGCTGCCAAATTCTAGACCATTCTTCAAGCTTAGCTAGATCCCTCCTCATGTTATCTACACCTTCCTGGGTGTCTACTCTATTACAGATTTTGGTATCATCCGCAAAGAGGCAAACCTTACCTGACAGCCCTTTCGCTATATCACTAACAAAGATGTTAAAAAGAATCGGACCAAGGACAGATCCCTGGGGCACACCACTGGTAACATCCTTCTCCTCAGAGTGAGCTCCATTTACTTGTACTCTTTGTTGCCTCCCACCCAACCAATTTCTAACCCAAGCAGTAACTTTAGGGTCCATCCTTGGGTGCCCAGTTTGTTTATAAGTCGCCTGTGAGGAACAGTGTCAAAGGCTTTACTGAAATCTAAATACACCATATCTAGAACTCTCCCTCGGTCCAACTCCCTGGTCACCCAGTCAAAGAAATCGATCAGAATTGTCTGACAAGACCTGCCTCTGGTGAATCCATGCTGCCTCGGATCCTGTAATCCGCCGGACTCCAGAAACCTCACTATTTTCTCTTTCAGCAGCGTTTCCAATAATTTACTCACCACTGAAGTTAAACTAACCGGCCTGTAGTTTTCAACCACATCCTTACTTCCGCTTTTGTGTAAAGGCACCACATGAGCCTCTCTCCAGTCCTTTGGCACCACTCCCGACTCCAACAAGGCATTGAAAAGGTCAGTCAGTGGAGTTGCTAGAACGTCCCCAAGTTCCCTCAGTATTCTAGGGTGTATCCCATCCGGTCCCATCGCTTTGTCTACTTTAAATTGAGCTAGTTTCTCACGAACACATGAAGATGGTCATCTGTAGAATAAACTCTACCTTTATTCTGCTTAGATGAGTGTTCCTCCCTAATACAGCGCAGCTGTGCTGAATCAGGCCCTGCCCTTCGAGATGAGTGCTTAGGGATTACCTCATAGCCCTCCTGATTGAACACACGTTCCCCCACTTCAGCTCCTCTAATGGCTGTTGGAAACCTGGTGCATTCTGGGACTGGTAGTCTTTTATAAGAAAATTCTGTTTTCTTATTTCTACCAGAACTGACAGGTTGCATGTTCAGAGTCACTTCACCTTTTCTATAGCTCCTTCCTGAGCTATGATAAGCTTCCTTCCGATAATGATCGCGAACCGCTGCACCAGAAGACATATGAGAAGAGACTTGAAGACCTAAATATGTATACCCTAGAGGAGAGTAGGAACAGGGGAGGTATGACACAGATGTTTAAATACTTAAAGGGTATTAATGAACAAACACATCTTTTTCAAAAAAGGGGATGCTGTAAAACTAGAGGGCATAAAAATGATGTTGCAAGGAGGTAAACTTAGAAACATAGAAACATGGAAGAAAAAGACCACATGGCCTACTGTATCTAGTCTGCCCTTTCATATCAACTACAATAGTCCCCTTTTTACCTTTAGAAATCCTCTTTGTTTGTCCCATGCTTTTTTTGAATTTAGATACTGTCCTTGTGTCCACCACCTCCACTGGGAGACTATTCAATGCATCTACCACTCTTTCCATAATGAAATATTTCTGCATATCACTCCTGAGTCTATCCCTTTTCACTCTCATCCTATGTCCCCTCATAGCAGAGCTTGCCTTCAATTGAAAGAGACCCTCCTGTGCATTTATACCGCATAGGTGTTTAAATTTCTATCAGAGCACTGGCTTGGTAACCAAGCAACCAGGGTTTGATTCCCACTAGCATTCCTTTTGGCCTTGGGCAAGTCACTTAACCCTCCATTGCCTTGGAAGAAAGACCTGGTAATCTACTTCCAGTCACACTGCCAAGAAAACCCAGAAGCTACTGGGTCACCAGGAGTCATCACTGATTCGAAGGCACATATTGCATTTTGCATCATATTGCCGCCTATCCACCTTTCCTCTAAAATATACATATTAAGATCTTTAAGTCTGTCCTCATATGTTACATAATAAAGACTACTAACCATTTTAATAGCCACCTTGTGCACCAACTCCAACCTGTTTATATCCTTTTGAAGGTACGGTCTCCAGAATTGCACACAATACTTCAAATGAGGTCACACCAGAGACTTAGAGACATTATCACCTTTTTTCTGCTGGCCTTTTCTCTCCCTATACACCCAAGCATCCTTCTGGCTTTCGCAATCACCTTTTCTACCCGTTTAGCTACTTTAAGATCATCAGAAATACTTTTTCACTGAAAGTGTGTGGATGCTTGGAATGCCCTTCCAATGGAGGTGGTGGGAGAAAATACAGTGATGGAATTCAAAATGGCATGGGACACACTCAAAATCAAAATAAACTTAGCTATCTTTTATACTTCAACAAATAGAGGGGGGAGACCTGCACAAAACAGCAGGTATACCTACTCTCCCCACCTTACTGGGCAGACTAGATGGACCATACTAATATTTATCTGTCGTCATGTACTATGTTGTTATATTAATACCATCTTTATCTTGACGACTCTCAGATCTACCTCTTTGCACCTGAAATAGCTCCAGGAATCCAGGCCCAAATCTCTGCCTGCTTATCTGAAATTGCTGCCTGGATATCTCACCGCCATCTGAAATTGAACATGGCCACAACTGAGCTCCTTATCTTTCCCTCTAAACCTACCTTCCCCTTCTTCCCTCATCTGTTTCTGTGGATAACATTTCACTCTTCTCTGTTTCCTCAGCTTGGGGTCATCTTTGTACTTTCTCTTTCACTGCACACATCCAACCTGTTGCTTCTTTCTCTATATCCTCAGCATAATTTGTTCCTTCCTTTCTGAACACACTATTAAGAACCTTATCCATGCTCTAGTCACCTCCTGTCTTGAATATTGTAATCTGATCCTCGTTGGGTCTCTCTCTGAACCATCTCTCTACCCTTCAATCCATTCAAAACTCAGCTGTGCAACTTATCTTCTGCCAGTGTCATTATGCTCATGTAACCCCTCTTCTCAAGTCATTTCACTGGCTCCTTTTCCGTTTCCACATTCAGTTCAAACTGCTCCTTCATTCATTTTGCGGCTCCTCATACCTTTCCTTTCATATTTCACGCTACACTCCTTCTCATGAACTGCACTCCTCTGGCAGATCCCTATTATCTGTGCTCTTCTTTGCCACTGCCAACTCCAGACTTTGCTCATTCCACCTTGCTGCTCCATATCCCTGGAACAAATTACCTGAACCAGTGCATCGGGCTCCTTCTCTGGCCCTATTCAAATTCAGGCTAAAAACCCACCTCTTCAAGGACACTTTTGGATCTTGATATTCCTTACTCTTTTGTTCATTACTTATGTGCATCATACCATAGTCTAGTCCCCAGTTTTGTGGTGATCTTCATCTTGTTTATATTGCAAGCTCTGATGAGTAGTGACTGATCCACATAGTATTCTGCTCTCCAACTATGTTTCCTTACCATTCCCCTAGTCATATCCTAGCCCCCAGCTCTTGTGTTGTTTGTCTTGACTAAATTGTAAGTTTTGATGAACAAAGACTGTCTCTTACATGTCTCTATACAATGCTGTGTATGCCTTGTACCGTTCTCTTAATAAATAGCTGCTTCATGGAACAGTTGGTTCAGGAATCAAAATGAGGGGAAGCTATTTTAGACCTAGTCCTTAGTGGAATGCAGGATTTCGTGTGAAACATAATGGTGTTAGGACCACTTGTGTGGCAAGGAGGCCTATCCGGAGTCCGGGGGAGGACAAAGAGACAGGGAATTTCACCCTAGTAAAGGGCCCCCTTTCACCAAATCAGGGTAGGAAAGCCACAAACACCTCCAGGAATCAGAAAACTTCCACGTGGCCCACATTTAATGCTCCCTCTTGTGGAAGGAAGGGGAGAGGATACAGGGCCCAGAACCCCTTAGGCAGTGAAGGCTACAAGCACTCAGGTGCCCGAAGTCAGGCTGATTACCATCACCTGGGTAGGGAGGAGTTGGAGCTAGAGACCTGGAAGTATAAACCTAGGCCAGAGTATGAGAGAAGGGGAAGAGAAGAAGGAAGTCAGGCTGTGACGAGCAGAGGCACAGACACAAGCAAGGGAAGCTTGACTGTTGCTGAGCAGAGCAGAGGAACTGAGCTTCCAGGAGGAGGAAGTGCTAATTGGCATATAGCATGGCTGCAGGAGAGTTTGGAGCCAGGAATAAGAGAGACTACAAGATTCCCCAGGAGGCTGTTAGCTAAGCACTGTGAGCAGGACGGGGAGCCAGAACCATGCAGCTGGGAGAGACCGAGGTGAAGCTGAATGATGAGGACACTCCCATGGACTGTTCCTTTTGCCAAGCTTTAAACCTGGGAATGTAGACAAAGCAAGCCAGTCTTGAAAGAAACTCTTCCAGAAAAAGGTACCCGTAGTCCACAAGCAGGGTGGCCGTGATTCCCACATGTTTGTAAAGGGGAAGTTTACGGGGACTAAGGAGCAAGCCTGGAACTGTGATAAGCTGGTTAATCACCTGCTGCTGGAATGAGGACACTGGGGTAAGCTAAAGTAGCTATTATAACAAAGCTTTTTTTTGCCCCTGGATTATATTTGTTATGTGGAAAGTAACCAAGAAAGGTTTGAAGCTGAATAGAAGCTAAACTACCACAGACTTTAAATGTGATTTTGTTTTGTGCTTTGGCCAGCAAGGCTAAAAAGGAATGCAATATCCTTGCTGTTAAAGACTGTGTATCCTGAACTATAGAGAACCTTTAAACAGCCAATTTGTGTTTGGGTTTGTTTTTGGACAATGCTCTGCTTCAAAGAGTCCTGAACAACTAATCTTGTATGTGGTATGAACGAACCATTGTGTACAAAATAAATTTCTGTCATTTGCCTTACCTCTTTGAGCCTAACTACAACTTTTTGCCTGATGCACCCATACAGCTAAACAAAGACTACATTTCCCAGAGGGCACTACAGGGAAATAGTTTGAAAAAAGCTGAAAAAGCGGATAGCAGAAAGTTCCTCTAAATAACCATGCCACTCTAAGCTAGAGGCGAGTGGTGGTAGCGTAACACTTGGCAATAGTGATCACAACATGATCACATCTGATTTAATAAAGGAATAGAGGACAGCAAAGAAATCCACTTTGCTAGCATTTAACTTTTAAAGGGAATCTATGATAAAAGGAGGAAAATGGTTAAGAAAAAAAATAAAAGGAGCAATTGCAAAGATTAAGGAGTATGTTTACTAAAGGGCATTAGCTGCTACTGCAGGGCTAACGCAAGTTTATTCCATAGTGGTGGCAGCTAATGTGGGATAAAGAGTAGTTACTCACCTGTAACAGGTGTTCTCCAGGTTCAGCAGGAATCAGTGCTCACTTATGGGTGACGTCGGCACCGACGGAGCCCTTGCGTAGCAATTCCCCAGCTTTCAAAGAAAGCCTTTGGGATTGCTGCCATGCATGCGTGGTCCTCTTCCTGTGCAAGGGTGTCATATTGCTCATTCAGGTCCCATAGCTAGAGTCCTACTAAGCAGATGGCAAGGGAAGGATAAAAATAGCAACGCTTCAGGGGAGGTGGGAGGGTAGTGAGGACTGATTCCTGTTGTCCCTGGAGAACACCTGTTACAGATGAGTAAATACGCTTTCTCCAGGAACAAGCATTAAGTCAGTCCTCACGTATGGGACTCCCCAGCTACAGGCTACCGAAACTATAACCCAAAAATGCCTCTACGAGGCTGTGAGCAGAAGCTGATGCCCGAAGGAGCACGAGTCTTCAGCTCCCCGAGGCGAAGCTCTCGGTAGCTGCCAAAGAAGAGTTGGAGGGCAGGAGTTGCTTATACCCCAAACACATAATGGAGTACAGCCTGGCCGAAGGCGTTGTCCCAGCAGGACTCCATCTCCAGGCAGTAGTCCAAAGCGAAAGTGTTCACTGAAGACCGGGTCACAGCCCAGAAGATGTCCGTTAGAGGCACTGAGCTACAAAGCCACTGAAGCCGCCTTGGCCTCGATGCCGTGTGCAGTGACTTACCCATCCAGCAGGGCGCCCGCCTTTGCCACCCGGTCCGCCACCCTTGGTGACTGCCTGCCCCAGGCAGTTAGTATCGTAGGCAACAAAGAGCCAATTGGACTTGCGATGAACCTGGGTGTGCTGCAGGTAGAAGGCGAGAGCCCTCTTGCAATCGACTGTATGTAAGACTGCCGATGCCCAGTCAGTATGAGGTCTTGGGAAGAAGGTCAGCAAGACTATCTCCTGATTGAGATGGAAATCCAAGACAACCTTCGCTAGGAACTTTAGGTGGGTACAGAGGATCATCCTGTTCCCATAGAATCTGGTGTAGGGAGCCTCAACCATGAGGGCTTTGAGTTTGCTGACTCGCCAAGCCAAAGTCAGAGCCACCAGGAAGACAATCTTCCAGGAGAGGTGCCAAAGCGAGCACATCACCATCAGCTTGAAGGGCAGCTGTGTAAGCTGCATGAGCACAATGTTCATGTCCTACTCTGCCGGAGGAAGCAGGATGGGAGGCTTGGAAAGTAAGAGGCCCCGCATGAAGCAGTAGACCAGGGGCAGCCCCAGAGGGGTTTATCCTCAATGGGGAGGTGGTTAGCCGAGATGGCACTCAGATGTACCCTGACCAAGTTGGACTTCAGCCCCTCCTTCGAGAGGTGGAGGAGGTACTGGAGAACACACCAGAGAGAGCAGGAGAATGGTTCAATCTGGAGCTCAGAGCACCAGATCGAGAAATGCCGCCACTTAAAGGCATAGGCTCACCCTGTCGAGTCCTTCCTCGACGCGAGGAGAACCCCCTTGATCTCCCCCGGGAGGTACAGTGGGGCTAAGGAGACCCGTTCAGCTGCCAGGCTGTAAGGGACAATGAAGCCAGGTTCGGGTGGAGCCCCCGTCCCTCCTCCTGCATTAGCAGGCTCCAAGCACAGCCTAGGGGGACTGGAGGCTTGGACGAGAGCCAGAGCAGATGCGGGAACCAAGGCTGTCGAGGCCACAAAGGAACCACAAGAATCATTGAAGCTCACTCTCTCTGGACCTTGTGGAGGGGGGAAGGCGTAAAGAATCCCAGAGGTCCAATTCAAGAGGAACATCCGGGGCCACCTTGCTCGGGTATGAAACCAGTCCACAGAAGCAGGGAAGCTGCGCGTTCACCGGGCTGGTGAAGAGGTCCATGGATGGAGTCCCCCACTGATGGAATAAGAGGCTGGCCACCTCTAGATCCAGGTGCCACTCGTGTGTGTGGAGGATTCTGCTGAGTTTTATCTGCAAGGACATTCTCCTGGCAAGGGGATAGACCGCTCTGAGGGTCATGCCCCAGCGAACGGCAAAGGAACAAAAGAGGACCACCTCCCGGCAGAGGGGGCGGGAACCTGTTCCCCCCTTCTTGTTTATGTAGAACATGGCTACCCTGTTGTCAGTCTGCACGAGCACCGACTTTCCCCTCAGGTGGTACTCAAAGGCCCTCAAGGCCAACTGAACTGCCCAAAGCTCGAGCAGATTGATCTGCTGCTGAGATTCTTCAGGTGACCATTGTCTCTGGATGTGTAGGTTGCCGCAGTGGGCTCCCCAACCCAGCAGGGAGGCATCCGTCATCAGGATGAGCTTGTGCTGTGGGGCCTGGAAGGGCATCCCTTGAAGACAGCTTCAGGGATCCTGTCACCAATACAGGGAGGTGTAAAGACTGCAGGAGACCCGGACAGGGTTCCAGAGGCAGCCGGAGGCCTTGCTCCATTGTGCCCTGAGGCACCACTGAGATGTCCGCATGTGCATGCGGATGTGGGGAACAATGTGGATGGTGGAGGCCATGTGCCCCAGGAGGCGCAACATGACTCGCACCAGAAGCAGAGCCCTGCCTTGGACTTTGGCTGCCAGGGCGTGGAGACGATGCTCACGGTCCCGGGGCAGGAAGGTGGTCACCTGCTCTGTGTCGAGGAGCGTGCCGATGAATTCCAGGATCTGCACCGGTTCGAGGTGGGACTTGGAGTAATTGACCAGGAAGCAGAGGCGTTCAAGGAGGAGGAATGTGTGTGATGCTGCAAGGCAGGCTTCCCCAGCTGATGCCCCTTTGACGAACCTTTGACATTCATTCATATGCTCCAAAGCAATATTTAGTGTAACTTAGAGACTATTAAGCTAACATTTCTTATTGTTAAGAGCAGTAGTTCCCATCCTATGGTCTGTGGACACCTGGGGATCTGTGACACCATTAAAGATGGTTTGTAGTACCCAGGGAAAGGGATTTAGATTAGATTAAGCTTACACTTAATGAGTTACATTCAGGTTCAGATTTTTGTTCCCCATCCATCAACTAACAGCAAAAAAGAAAACAGTTGTTCTGTTTCTGTTCTTATATACTTTCTTTTCTCTGTAAGTTTTAGTTGTTTTGTGTTATTCTAAGTGCTGCTTTTCCCTTTGACTTTAATAAGCTACGCTGATAAATAACATGTGGGGTAAAGAGGCGAATGTCTGCAAGTTACATCATCCTTCCAACTTCATCCTTTGATATCAAGAAGGGACAAAAATCATTTTAGAGTTCATTAAAAACACTCGATTGTTCCAATTAAGCTTTATTTTCCATGTACTAATTAATATCCTGCACAGAAAGCAGGGAGCTGTGTCAGGCTGCCACCGCTAACCTTCATCAGTCCTCAAAGGAAGATGAGGTTTAAAGAAACCCTTTGTACTTGGGTGGCATACAATATTCATAAGCATGTTCATTAATTCTTAATAAGATAATTTAATAGTGAAGCAGGACTTGATAGTTGAACTCTTATATTTTCTTTTGCTCAGTGAATCTCTTTTAAAATAGTTCATTTATAAATTCAGGATCTCATTTCAGTAAGTGTTCTAGGCCATTGGTTCACGGTTTAATACACAATTGCTTGATATGCCATAGAATAATACATATCTATAGTATTCACTCATGCAATTTCAGGGTAAAATACAATTTCAAATTTCAAAAAAAATTGGAGTGGAGGAGTGGCCTAGTGGTTGGGGCAAGGTACTTCAGGCCAGAAGGTCAGGTATTCAAATCCCACTAAAGGACAGCAACCTTGGGCTGGAAGGACTAGGGTTTCTAATCCCACAGGTGCTCCTTGTGGTCTTGGGCAAGCCACTTAACCCTCCATAGCCCATGTTCCCTGTAAAATAGTTATCTCCAAGTTATAATGCCCTGTTCAATGTAATTTCAGTTTGTTCAATGTAAACTACACTGATGCAGAATAGCACAGTATATAAGAGAATGTAAATATAAATAAATTACCCAGGATCCTTCTTCTGGTCCATAGTCCTTCCAATATACTAAGTATTTTAGCCTGTCTCTGGAATGCCGAGAGTGCACAATAAATCAAATTTCATATTTGGTGTTCTTATCCACAATCTATTGTTTTGTCAGAAACCGACATTCAGGGCTGTACCCAGGGCTTTAAGTACAGAAAGGGAGCTGATGTGATTACTGGGCTTCCAGGAAGCTTGACAAAAATGAGCTCCTGCCTGCAGCTGCATGGGTAGGGGGGGAGGGGTTACCAGGTTTACCAGTCACCCAACTAATGATTCGGAAGGCTATTGTTAGTGTTTATCTAGCGCTGATGACAAGCTAAAATGTATTTCCTGATTTACCCTGGCTTATCATGGACGTATGCATAGAGAAGCCAGTCCTCTGAAGAATTAATTTGCCAAATTATACCTTGTAAAATTACTGAATAAATACAACTCAGAAATATTTATATGGAAGAAAACCTATACAATATGCCTTAATGGTTTGTTTTTGTTGTATATTATCCACACTATTCCACACAGCACCATCAGCCTGTTTCTAGAGAGTGACGCCGTCCACAGATCTTCTCTGACCCCTCATTTACCCAGTGGCCTGCGTAACAAGTCAAGTATCTCGTAATGAACATTCATATATATACACATACACACACACGATTCTGCAAATCTAATCTATGTTCTTTTTTAAGAACGAAAGAAAAAGAAATTACGTATTCATGGGGAGCCAGAAGCTTTGCATGATAAATTATTTGTAAAGTTGCTGCACTGGAATTACCTGGAGATAGATTTCTACTTGTGAATTAATGACCTTCTCCTAAAATCTAATTTCACTAATTCTTATTTCCACTATATCTCATCATTTGCCATTTTTCAATTTTGTAAATACTATCCATGCATTCAAAGAAGTCATTATGGTTTGAAAGAAAATCTGTTTCAGAGATGCCTGTGCAGCAGGGCTTGAAATTTGTGCTATAAAGCATGGTGAACCCAGTCTTTCAAAACAGGGTGTTTTTCACCCAACTTCTAAAGAATTTACAAGTCTATGGAAGGCAAATATTTTTATATTGAAGGTTTTAAACCTAACATTTACTTATGATAAGTAAGATAAAGCCCTGCTTCCAATCTTTGCTGTCAGGATTATATTAACATTTCATGGCATTCAAAGCTCATTCCTGAGTTCCATGATCAGAAAAAAGCAAAACTTCTTCAGTGGGTGTACATACATTATTGTGAATGATTAAAAAAACCTGTAGTCATAGGTGGCTTCAGTTCATTCCTTTGTGTCTCGAACATTTCAATCCCCTCTGTCCACTGCCCATCAAAATAGCAACTTACTCCAACTCAAATGAAATAGTTTCTTCATGTGTGTATCATTTTTTTTTGTCTACCAAATAAAAGCAGACAGATTTTTCTCTGATTCCACTTTCAATATTAGGGGCACTTTCCATTTTATATTGTGGTAAGGAAGCCTATCCTGAGTTAGGGGAAAGGGAAAAAGGCAAAGAGTTCACCCTAGTAAAAGTGCCCCTTTTGCAAGGTCAGGGTAACAAAACCACAGCCTCACCTAGGAACCAGAAAACCCCCAGCTGGAACAGGTTTCATGTTTCCCCTAGTGAAAAAAGGGAGAGTGAATACAGACCTAAGGTCCAAGCCCCTTATGTCAGTAAGCTCCCTGATTACTCAGGTGCCAGAAGGCAGAGTGATCTCCGTCACCTGGGAAGAGAGGAGGTGGGGCTAGAACCCTGGAGATATAAGCCTATGCTAGATTATAGTAAAGGAAAAGAGAGAGGGTGGAAGGAACGCCAGAAGCAAGGGCAGAGGCAAAGGCAAGAAGAGGAGAAAGAGAGAGAGAAGGTGATACAAGCCGAGGCACAGGTACGAGCCTAAGAAGCCTGATTAATTCTGAGCAGAGCAGGAGAAGCCTGACTTATGCTGGGCAATGCAGAGGAGCAGGAGACGCTCTCAGCTCTAACGAGAGGCTGTTAACCGAGCCCGGTGAGCCAGAAGGAGAGTCAGAGTCTATGCAGCTAGGAGAGCCTGATGCTGAGCTGAATGAGGAAGACACCCTCATGGATTGCTCTTTGTGCCAAGCCTTAGCCACAGAAGGGTTGAAGGAAAGCCAGCCCTGAGTGAAAGCCCTGTAGAGAAAGGTAACCATAAGAAGCAGGTAAATGGATTGTAAATTCCCACGTGGTAAAGAGGGGAAGTTTTACTAAGGCGTAAGAACAAGCTGGAGTTGTGAATTGTGCTTGTTAACCACCTGCTACCTGTGAAGTGAGACGGCAAGAAGCCAAATTAACTGTGAGAAAAAAGCTCTCTTTTTACTCTTGAATTTTCCTGAGAAGCCTGAATAGAACTTTGCTTGCACGTTGAAAGTTTGTTCCTGTTTGGAGTTTTTGTTTTAGCTTGTAAATTGGAAAACAGCCTGGAAAGGTTTGAGACTGGAAAAGAAGGCAAACTGCCACAGAAGAAAGCCTGTTTTGTGTTATGTGCTTTAACGAGCAAGGCTAAAGGAAGCTGGTAGCCTTGCTGTTTCAAGGCTATGTTTTTCTGAGCTAAAGAATACTTTAAACTGCTACTTTGGTTTTGGGTTTTTGTTTTGCTTATAACCTGTTGTACTTTGAAGAAGTCTGGAGAAGTATGCCTGAATGTGGTATTTATGAACCTTTTTTGTGCTCAATAAATTTCTGTCATTGCCTTACCCCAAGGAGCCCGACTACAGCTTTCTACCTGAAGCTCATATATATCGCAATTAAACTACATTTCCCAGAAAGCATTGCGGGGAACTAGTCAGTTAAGGCTGAAAGGGGAAAGTTCCTTATACAACCACGCCCCTCTAAGCTGGAGGCAAGTGGTGAGGGCATGACAATATGCATTAGAAATGTTTACATTACATTGCAATCTGTTAATGGCTCAAATTCACCAATTCAGCACCAAAAAGGTTGCATCAAGGCACAAACTTACATGTTCAAGACGTGCAGGAAAAAAAGACATATATAAGAGAACAATATGCTTTGAGAAAAAACAGTTAACGAAGAAGTTGGCAATGACTTTTTCATGGACTAATATAATGCATCAGTGATTAGCTTTCAAGAGTTACCCTCTTTTCATTAGGTCTGTGAAGAACCAGCTCGCACTGGATAGAGTCATCTAACTTAGAAAAATAGAGATGGTTGTTCAGTTCACTTTCTTTCTCCAGGAGTCTGTACATTAGTTTTGTCATTTACCTGTACATGGTATCTTTCCATCTCGACAAAGGATTTGTGGGTGCTACTGTACGTTAGCCCACACGGGCATATGGAACTAAAGGCAGGTAAAGATGCTGGAACCGACACCTTTTATTTGACTAACCTAATATATCTGCCACTATCCCTTCTTCTTAAGGTCAATGAAGAAACAGCAGAGGTACACTGATTTTAAATCTAGATAGAAAGAGCCCAGTATAAAACCCCACTATAACTGCACTGTTTGTTCACTGACTCACTGAAGAGATGATAACTCTCAAAAGTCAGATAGTAAAATATCATTGAATAAATTAAAAAATAGAGCGTCTCACCCCATATATAAGTGCTTGTTAAATAAATAAAATAAAATGACAAACAAAATCAGTCAGATGTAATGTGGATGCTCTGAAGCAGCCCAGTAAGCACCTGAGTTGCTGTTTACAGGAAATTATGAAGGATCCATCAGCCATAGTGATATTATGAGTTCACCAGGTTCATACATGATCAAAATCAGAACTGAAGAATAGGGGTACGCAGAGAGAAACGCATTGCTTCACTTTTGGATTTCTGCCTTTTCTTCCTGTTTTTGGATGTCTGATTTAGGGACCTGTTTATTAAAGTGCAGTCAGGTTTTGCAGTTCCCACATGGTCAATGAAAATCTTGTTTAGTAACTGTTGGAGATGTGCCCAGTATCTGTCCAAGCAGTTACCACACAGTACATACACTTAGTTCATGTAGTCTGGGTTGGTGCTATCATTAGAAGAACTAGGCAGTTTCCTGGAGTGCCCATGGTCCACAGGCAGCTCATTGCTTCCATTGCCACCCCTCTCTGGTACCCGCCGTGCCTTTAAACAGTACTGCAGTGCTTACCAAAACCTCCGCAACTGCAGTGCCATTTGTGCTTTCGCTCCCTCCAATGCAGACTTCCTGTTTGCATGGGGGTGAAAGCAACTTGACCAGTCACGTCTGCCTCCATGTAAAAGGAAGTGGAATTAAAGGGAGCAGAAGCAGGAACAGTACCATAGTGCTGGAGGTTATGGTACTGTGGTGCTCTTTTAAAGGCTTTGCCACCACCGCCGCAGGTCCTGGAGAATGGCGGCAATGGGGGAGGGAGCAGGGAGATGCTAAGAATGAGGTTCACCTAGGGCACTTCATATTCTTGCACCGGCCCTGCATGTACTTCTAATTAGGCATACTCATGGTAGAAGTCTGGGCAGAGCATGGGTGGAGTCACAGTTTCTGAACATACTTTATAAACTATGTGTGGGTGAAGGCCAATTTTAGATAGGACACGGAGAAAGGAATTAAGATATCCAAATGCAGAGCCTCTTGTAAAATAGGTGTAAGGACCTACAGGACTGCACTCCGATGTCTCCCCATGTGAAGACTGATTTAAAAAGCTGCATGTGGGGAAATAAACATGCAGCTCCACCCCATAATGTGTATGGGAGCAGCTTTCAAAATGCTGTTCCTGATATACACAACACCCAATCCCAAACTGTCAGCAGCACATGTCCCCCTACCCCCTCAGTTCCCCCACTCCCTCCCAATATCTTATCTCCCCTCCTGACCTTAAATCTCACAGCTGATTCCTCCAGCATCTAGATATCCCCACCCAGCCCACTCTCTAGCATCAAAAAACACTTTTTATTGTCTCCCTCGAAGACCCCCCATCCTCACCCCCAGTCATATCCCCAGCTCTTACCAGAGTCCCTGGTGTCTAATGGGAACAGGGGAGATTCCCAGATGCTCCTGCTCATGGCAATCCTTGGTTCCAAAATGGCGCCCAAACCTGTACATTATAGACCTGTTTCTAATCTTCCATTTCTATCCAAGATCTTAGAAAAATTCATATTTTCTCAACTTAGTGACTATCTTGAAAAGCCTAATATACTTCATCCCCATCAATCTGGATTCCATCCAGGTTACATTACCAAGACTCCTTACTCAGTGAAATCCATGAATCTTTTGACAAAGGTAACATCTCTCTTGTTTCTCTCAACCTTTCCTCTGCTTTCGATCTAGTTAATCATATTAGCCTGCATTCCCGGCTACATGACTGAGAGGGTGGTGAATGCTTGGAATGCCCTCCCAATGGAGGTGGTGGGGGCAAATATGGTGACAGAATTCAAAATGGCATGAGACAGACACAATAGATCCATTTATAGCAACAGAATAAAATCTAAATAAACTGAACCATCTAACTTCTCAACAAATAGGGGTGTCCTGCATGGAGTGGTGGGTTCACCCCTAAACAAAGACATGGGGAGGGGTGGCCTGCACAGAGTGGAACCTACTCCTGCCATCTTACTCTGGCCTTCTTACTGGGCAGACTGGATGAACTGTGCTGGTCTTTATCTGCCGTCATTTACTATGTTACTATGTTACCATGACACAGGTTTGCAAGACACTGTCCTTCAGTAGTTCCACTCTTTTCTTTCTGACCTTTCTTTCACTGTTGCCTTTGGATCCTCTTCCTCAGTCACTTACCTCCTCAACTGTGGTGTTCCTCAAGGCTTGGTTCTCGCTCCGCTTCACTTTAATATCTTCCTTGCACCATTGACTCTTCTCATTCAACAATTTGGAATATTAGCATACTACCGTGCTAATGACATCGTATTGATCTAATGAACATATCCGACTTCACCCCATCTTATCTCTCTCAATTATTGTCTCTCTGGCTGAAATGCAACCCTCTTAAAATTAATGCAAAGAAAACTGCCACAATTTGGCTAAATGGTTCTATCGCAGTTCCATCTCTCTCTCTGCTACTCAGTGGTGCTCCCATCTCGTTAACATCTTCTTTCAAATATCTTGTGGTGACATTGGATTCCACTCTCCTTTCATGAGCATATTAACTCCATTCTAAAGCACTCTTTTTTTTCTCTCCCTCAGATTAAAACTATCCACCTGCTCCTTTCCATTTCTGCATTAACTATACTACTCATATCCCTAATCATATCCCGATTAGACCACTGCATCATTGTTTATGCTGGCCTTCCTGAATATGAATTCAAATAGTAACATAGTCTTTATCTGCCGTCATATACTATCATGGTCTATCTAGTCTTCCCATGCCTTTGTTTAAGGGTGTACCCAGCGCTCCAGGCAGGTCAACCCTATTTGTTGAGATAGCAGAGATAGTTATGTTTATTTTGATTTTATCCTGCTATTATTGTAGGGCTGGTACCTGTTCAACAACTAATGTCTGAACCACTAGTATGGCTTCCTGTTACAAGATGGGGCCTGTTCAGAAACCAAAGCCTGAACCATGGGGCCTGCTCTGAACCAAAGACTGAATTATACACGATGGATTCCTGTTTTGTTATAACTCAGCATTAAAACTTGCAGATCCAGCAATGCTGCCAGTTTGATACTTCATAGTAAAAGTATTTTTCCAGCTGACTATGTGCAGAAGAATATGGCTGAAATCTTCACTGTAGTCCAACTAAAAAGCACTAATCCATGTGCAACTAACGTAACCAGTAACAAAAACGTGGATAGCAAAGGAAGGGATCTTTATTAATGAACACTTGAGAGCCAAGGCCCGACACAGGCCGTGTTTCGCTATGTCTTCATCAGGGGCTGTTATTGGCTACAAAAACATACAAAACATAAAATACATAAAAACAAATCAATTGATTACATATCTAATATAAACAAAAACAAATGTCAAAAAAGCACCTTAAGCAAAAATAATACATCCAAAAAAGGGGAGAAACCTTGTATATTAAACCCAATATTATTAATGTATAAATAAATCATATACAGCTAAAATTATCCATATAAAAAAAAAAATAATAATAATAATAAAATTTAACTTTAAAATTGATGAAGATAAGAATAAACTAAAAACATATTAAAACCAACAAATAGAAACAAACATGTGGAAGTGACACACACCATGAACATAAACTTTAAAAAGGGGGGACCATACCTGTCTGCTCAATATAATGTTCCTTGCAATCTATATTGTATTACAAAGAGAGGATGAGGAATGGTCAATTCATACTAATATGCATCATACCCAACCAAGATGATAGTGCAACAGGACTGAAAGAATATTGAATTAATAACTTCACTATAATTTATTATGAATACTATAAGTTATATTTAAAACCTATAAAAAACTTAAAGGATTCACAAGATAATGTATCGTGTGAATATTGTTATTAACTGGGATATTTCATGTATCTATGAGTATATAAGAAAAAATGTTTTATTGTGCCAATAGTACTTGAAATAATTATGCAAGCTAGCAAACTACCGTGAACGCTATTAAAAACCACGAATAAATTATGAAGTGCCGCCAAAAGCTTTACCAAATTTAATAGAATGATCTATGAATTGTACCCTCCAGATTGTTGAATCAGCATTAAAATCAATGGATTTACCTCGATCTTGTCCCGTCTTATCTGTCTATCAGCGTATCTGTTGGTAAATCATACTATATAGAGATCGCACCTAAATAAATGATGAGTGACATTTTAAAAAAAGAAGAACCGACCAAACGAATCCAAACTATAAAGGCATAGATGCTTACCATAAATGAGAATAAACACTTTGTGCTTTCGTGTGCTATACACCACCTTGTTTGATGCATCTAATAGACTCTTGTGTAAAAAAACGCCGGTGTCTGCGCTGTAGTTAAAGATTTACCGCGGGAAGCATGACGTCAGACTAGATGGACAGCATATGCAAATCCAATTTAATTGTATCCTGCCATCGAATACTGAAAATGTTTAATTGCTAAATATACTCATTGTAATTGTGCAGCCAAAAGTAGACATGGCAAACCACCCAATACTAGACACACTGATAAATGAATGACCAAACTTCTAAAATCCGCACGCGATCTTTTAAAGGTATAAGGGACAAATAAACCCTGCTTGTTAAAATCAATTTTGGCATGGCCATACCCCATGAATTTTACCACTCTAAAACGAGAAACAAAAAATATAAAATAAACCTCCAAGTGATTTATTGCCAACGCATAACCAGCTGATATAAATGAGAAACAAAAAATATAAAATAAACCTCCAAAAATAATCCATTTACATCAAATATAAAATTGTCCACTGGAACCCAGAGCTCAGAAAAAAGAGATGCAGAACCCTGAAGGCAAACAGACGAAGACTCAGAACACTTACAAGAAAGAACTCTGAAAAGGAATAACAAGAGAAGGGAACTCTAACTTCTGATACAGACTGTTCGCTTGCCTTTTCTCTTTGTCTGGGCCAATGTCAGATAGTGTTCAAGGCCAAAGCCTCGAGATGGAGTGGATTTCTCCCACAGACCATCAGCTCAGTATGTGACTATGCAGGTCATTTCAGCTGATGTTGAACCTCTGCCATACCTTGACTTCGTTCCATTCCTCAGAACCGGACCACAGCCACAAGTGTTTTGGCATATGCTAAGGTACTGGTCTTTAATTTCCTCGAGGTTGGGGCTAGTTTAGACAGACAGATAATTTACTGTATGTCAGAGTGCATACAAATCAGTGACATTGGTTCCTAAAACAGAGATTAGGTATCTTGGTATTGTAACATAGGGCTGAATAACATGCTACCTCAGAAAGCTAATTTATTCTAATATTTCCACTATTTTTGCTATCAGAAAATAAAGTCTAATTTTTATACAAACAGTTTGTTCTAGTTTTATCACGTTATTTGTTTGCCAGATGGTCCTATGGAATCCTGGGAGGAGTGTAGCAGAACCCCCTAGACAGAATGAGACTTTATATATGTGTATTTATCTGCTACTGATAATATCTCCTACATCTTGAGGATGTTCGTCCACGACAGGCAATTTTGAACAAACCACGTCTTAAATATTTGGGAGATTGCCTTCGGGGTAGGTGTCCTGAAGAACTACATTTCACAGAACTCCGAGTTAGCTAGCCCTTAAGTTTCTCTGTAAGACTTTTTGATTTATGATGGCTTTATCAGGCGACATTGCCGAACGTGAAAGTCTGGTAATCCAAAAACTTGCGTCTCTTTGTTGGGAGCAGGAAGAGATTTCAGACAAAGATCAGTAAATGTCTCAAATTAGACCTACATGAGCTTGCAAGGACAGATAACATTTTCAGTGATGTCCTTGATAGAATGCTGGGTCATAAGGGTAAATTCATGCTAAGTTTGCTTGCCGAACACGCTTATGGGTTACATGTCTTTAAGACTAAATATGTAGAAGCTTTAAAGCAAGCTCAAGACAGACGATTTATGTAAGGATGATTTAAAAGAAGCCAAATTTCAGAAAACTGATCTCATGCAGGGTAATGCTGATTTAAAACTGTAGCTAGCTACTAGAAATGCCCTGTCATATGAGTGGGAAGAAGAGGATTCCCCCCCCCCCGCCCCCCTCCAGTCACACATAGCTCACAGTGTGAGGAATGCCAAGGGTTAAAAGAGCAGCTTGCTGTCCTGGTTCAGCAAGTGAACGACTTTAAGACAGAGTGTCATGCAGCTCAAATTTATAGATCTGAATTGACAAAAGAAAATGTTAGATTACAGAAGGAGAAAGCCCAGTATGAATTAAAAGAGCGGACTTTGCTGGGACATTTGAAAACCTCTGAAGCTGAGCAACTCAAAGGTGAAGAGGAGTTAGAGAGGCATATAAAGGCACTAGCCAAGTGCAAAAAGGACATAACCTAGTTAAAAGTGAGCTTAATCTGCTTAAAGGTCAGCTCATGCCTCCCAGTCCTCGATCTCTTTCCCCAAGTTCATCTCTTCTTTCAGGATACGACCCAGAAGATGACAGATTGTCACTGACAAGCCTGCCTGAAGTAAAAGAGCAGCCTTGCAAGCACAGCCCTCTAGCAGTGAGAGAAGCAACTCGCTCTCAACCTCTCCACAGAGAGGGGGAAGAAAAGGAGGGGGTGAAAAGGCACCTGAATGAAAAAACTGTGCCTGCTTTGGCCACAAGAAGGAGTTGCAGGCAACCGAAGCTCTTCACTTCCCCGAGCCCAAAGGAACAAAACAGCCAAGTGCCCCCATTTCTGCAGCCCAAAGTCAGGTGATTAGAGCCCTGTGTGACATGGTACGGCCCTTTAAGAAGGGTGGGTTGGTGCCTATAGCTGAACATTTGGCTGAAGTAAAAGAGGCCTTCCAGGCTCTGGAAGTAACCAGTGAGAGAGACATGCTCTGATATTTGACCTGGGCATTTGATGGAGCTTCCCACCATGTAATCCATGTAATGTCACAGAATATTAGGAATGGCTTTGCCACTGTAGAGGAGGAATTAAAATCACATTTTGGGTTGTACCCCAATCTGCAAGTGCCAAGTATGCAGCTTATGGTATGACTTGCGGGAGGGATGAATCACCTAGGGATTATGTTTACAGGCTCAGGCAGATCTTCTTTCAATGTGATCCCTCCTGGGAGGTGATAGAGCATCACTGGGAATTTTATGATCTCTTTTATCAGATGCTCCCGTCATCTACCAAAGTAAAAATGTATGAGAGGCGCAATGAGCCACTCTCTTACTTGACAGAGCACGCTGAGGGGATTTATACAGCTTATGCTATGACCCTTGCTGATGGCAGCAGCAAGATAAAGGCTTCTAGCCGGTCTAAGGAGCCAAAACAGAGTCAGCACTGTCAAATCTAACCTTACCTTGGAAAGTAATTCTCCTTCTGTTTCACGGGCTCCTTCCAGGCCCCCATAGAGGGATCAGACATCTGGGCCTAAGCGGGGCTCTGGTAGCCAGCCTTCTAGGTAGAACCGGAAGTGGAGGAGGAAGCCTGGTGGTGACATGGATCAGCTTTTCCTAAAGAAACTAGAGGAAGTCACGGCAGTTGTTGACAGGCTCCAAAGGAAAGTTTTTCCAGAGGAGGAGCCACAAAAGGCACTGGCCAAGTCTGCTGGGCCTAGTAGCAGCCCTAGGCTAAAACCCCTACCCCTTCTAATGACAGTGATGACTAACTGGCTTTGGTTCTGTTCCACAGTTCTTAGGCGTTGGACCATGGCGTTTATCCTGAAATTAGCATTGAAGATGTGGTTTGTAATACACATATGTTATGGTAACCTGCTGCTCCCTTTCTTCCCTTTGCCTTATCTTTTTAACTGTTTCTGTCCTCTACTCTGTCCTATCTTACAAATGGCGTTCCTTTCATTTTTCCTCAAATGATATATTATTGTAAACCGCTCTAATGAGTATGCTTGTTTGATGTACACCGCGCTGATTTTAATAGCGCGGTATAGAAGCAAATGTTAAATAAATAAATAAATAAATAAATATATCAAATTTAATAATAAACATAAACAGTTCACTGTCTCACAGGTACAGCCAGTTCAGATCTCCAGGCCAGCCGGAAAGGCCTTATCCTCAAGATATTGACATTTCTCCAGTGGATGGCAGGGTGCCAATCTTTGACTCCATCAGGAAGCACAAGTACTTTTTGAGTAAACTCAAGCCAAAAGGACAGAGGTATACTATTCCTGTTACAATACAACAGGTGTTTCCCTGTGAGGACCTAATATATTCAGCTTCTGAAGTTACCCTGATTACCACAAGTCTTTTTAACAAGCTCACTGCTTCCTCGGAGGGGCAGGATACCCTACACATAGCACCCACTGAGGGGTTACTCGTAGCTTATGGGGAACAAGCCATAGAGACCATAGGCAAGTCTGGCTTACACTCCAAATTGGAAAGTTACAGGTGAAAGATCCTGTGATAATTACTAAGTGTCCTGGGGAGGAACTTTTAATTGACAATGAGCTCCTAAAACAGCTACGCCCCGTATTGGACTATGCCCAAGAGGTGATCTGGACACAGGTCACCCATCCTATACCTTATGCCAGAGTGAAATGTGACGAAAGGGTCAGTGGTCCTTGTTCCATGGAACAAAAGGACACTGCTATCAGGATTCAGCAGAACCCCAAATCCTAGAGCTCAAGTATGAAGGGGCTGGGAATGAGGGTCAGAGAAACTGTGAGGTAATCACCATTGAAAGGGCTCAATAGCTAACATTATCCTTGATACTGACTGTCTGCAGATATTCCTGAAGGGTCCTACAGTACAGGTGGATCAGGCCCTGAAGACTCTGGATGCTACTGAGGTAAGCACCCCTCTGACCCCTGTCAAGGCCACCCTAGAAAACTAGCAACAATATCCTCGGATAAGAGAGGCCCGTTCATTCATGTGCGGGTGGGCACACCTCAGAAAGAAAGAGCCTATCTATCTGTTATTGCACTGTGATCATTCACTCATCAGTAACACCCTTTTCCGTCACCTTAATCGGGTTAGGAGAACCTTGACCTCCTTCCAAGTGCCTGGTGAGGGCCACAAGACATGGGTAGGAGTCTGTGATCTTCCCTTGCAAGTTGGGGGTAAATCCCTCAACCACACCTTTTCTATCATGAGAGTCCTTGAAGTGCCCTTCTACATAGGCTCAGATTGTCTTCTTAGACTTGGAGCTTATGTGGATTTGAATAATGACCTCCTCTGAAGTAGGATGGAGTGCGAGCCAGTGGAATGGCCTGGCACCAATGTTCCCTCTAATTTTCTGTAGGCTGTGTGCGCATAAAATATCAGCTGTGCAGCTTTTGAAGGAAGGTTACATTTTTGTGCGCCACGACGACATTCTGAGTTATATACTTTAAAATTTGACTACACGTCAGAATACAGTATGTACACCACATTGATTGCACTAGACCATCAGAGAATAACAGCCAAACTTGGAATGTACAACAACACTGTAGAAATAAAACTATAAATTAATTTCCTCTTGTACTAGACAATATTGTAGAACTTGTGAAAACTGTAAATACACAACACCTTTAAAATTTTAAGACGTATGTGGTGTTTTCTATCAGAATCAGAACCGTAATTTTTGTGCGCTCTGTTGTAAAGTATGTGCGCTCGCGTGGCAAGGTGTGTGCGCGCACACACGTGCACAGCTTAGAGGGAACAGTGCCTGGCACCCATCTATCATTGAGGGCTGGACAGACCATTCCTCAGGTTTGCGAAGTGGTGAGTGTGGAGGATGTCCAAATACCAGGGAAGATACAGGATTGTCCCCTCAAGGTCTAGGTAGCCAGGGGGCAAACGGTTTCAGACCCTCTGGCCTTCCTCAACCCTAACTCCCATTTTGAGGAGCTGGGCCTGATTACTGGCCCAATCCCCTGCATGGAGACCACTGCACCAATGTTGCATCTGTTGGTCAGTAACGCCAGCCCAGAACCTGTTAGCATTGCAAAAGGGGAACCCTTGGGATACTTGGTAGGAGAATATTCCCCAGCATAGAGCTGACTTTCCAGATTATTGAAGAGGCCCCAGATGCTTGGAATCTCTGTGAAGAAGGGGAGACCCTCCCGAATGTGTAAGAACCTCACCTCGGGGCCTCCTGATCCTACAGTTTACTTGGCCTCATAGTGCTGCATCCACCCAGGTGCACCTAGAACAGGACCATTTGATATTGTCAAGGAAATTTGACGAGTCTCACAGTTCCTACACCAACCAGGGGGAGGAGCCCCAGGTGGTCCAAGCTATCAAAGCTCTCTCTCTCCAGGAGGAGATAGAGTAAAAGGTTGAGATTCTCCCAAATCAATCTTTTCCAGGGTTTGAGGGGATGGTTAAGGAAAAGCTTGCTGAGGCAGACACCTGTTTTGATGAGTCAGAAAAGACGCAGCTTAGGGAATTGCTATATCAGTACAAGGACTTCTTTGCCATTGACACCTATGACTGCGGTCTTACGGACCTACATATCACCTGCATACCTACTGATCCAAACAGTAAGCCTGTTTTTGTGCGGCAGAATAAAATTCCTCTGGCCTCATACAAATTGGTCTAGGAAATCATCAATTCCCTGGAAAGGAAGTTATACGTCAATACAACAGCACATGCAATGCACCGTTGTGGCCTCTTGTCAAGAAAGATTAAAGCTGGTGCTTAGCCCTAGACTACCACCAGCTTAACAAGAAAGTACCTCTGTCCAGATGGCCCATGGCTCATCTGGAACAGAACCTCGCTACCATCAAAGGTGTGAAATACTTCACCAGCCTGGACCTCACCTCAGGATTTTGAGCTGTTCCTGTCCATCCTGAGGACCAACATAAGTTGGCCTTCACCTTTGGTAGGCAGCAGTATACCTGGAATCGGACACTCTTCAGGTATCTGAATGCACCAGCAGACTTCAATATTTTTCTGCACAAGGCTCTGCCTGATGCCGAGGCTAGGGGCACCCTTGTGTATGTAGATGATATCTTAGTGTAGAGCACCACCTTTTCTGACCATTTAAAGGAGCTTGAGCATGTTCTCCAACAATTAAAGGCTGCAGGAGCAAAGTTATTCTTGACAAGTGGTCAGTGGGTGCTGAAAATCTCTCAATTATCTGGGATATGAAGTTTCTGCTGAAGGATTGTGGCCACAAAAGAAAAGAATTGTGGCCTTTACAACTTAAAAGCCTAACCAACGTAAGGGAGCTTCGCTCCTTCTTGGGCATCTGTAATTATTCCCACCAGTTTGTGGACCAGTAGGCAGAGATTTCTAGGCCCCTGGTCAGACTCCTCAAAAAGGATGAACCATCGGCATGGGGGCCTGAATAAGAGCACGCCATGGGGGAGCTGAAAGTTGTCCTGAGTCAAGCGTCCTGCCTCGTTTACCCAGAAAGTGGCAAGGAATTCTTGGTGAAACTAGGTTTCACCAACCACTCTATGAGTGCTGTTTTGTATCAAACACATGACACCGACAGGAAAGTTATTGCATATGCCTGCAAGGCTTTGACAGAAGTGGAGAGGAAATACTCTGACTGTGAAAAGTCCTTGTTGACCACTGTTTGGGCCTTCCAGCACTTCTGTAGTTACATCAAGGTGAGAGATTAATGGTGGAAACCCATCACCAGCCCATTAGTTTTCTAGGCAGTGATCGGATAAAGTCTGGACAAGTTTCCAACAGCCGCATCATTTCCTGGACTTTAGCCCTGCAGGGATGGCTCCTAGAGGTGAAATATGCTCAGAACCACAGAAATGATGCTGGGCAAGGCCTGGCGGAGCTGCATGACTGCACTGCCAGTGTGCCATCAGTGAATAATTCGGACCTCGGGAAGGAGTCAAATGCACCTGAGCCAACTCATCATCATTTTTGTGATGAGAACATTTGCAGGAACTTCCCCAAGGTATATGTGGATGGTTGTGCTTACCGTCAAGAGAATGACCATGTCCTTGTCACAGGTATAGGAGTGGTCTGGGAACAGAACCACCCCTGTGGACCCTTAAAGTATTGCTTGGGGTCCAAAACAAATCATTATGCTGAGTTAGCCGCTACCCTGACAGCTCTACAAGCAGCTGCCCAAAGGAGGATATGCACTCTAACAATTTGCACTGACTCCGATTATGTCTGACACAATTTTGTTTCACACCTCCCTATCTGTAAAATCAACAATATGCTGCATTCCAAAGGGAAACCCATCCAACACAAGGAACTTATCCTGGCTTTAGACAAAGTGGTACAGGAAAATGACATGATGGTCTACTGGAAGAAGGTGAAAGGCCATGCCCATGTTAACAATCCTGACAAGGTTGGGAACGATCTGGCTGACTAGCTTGCCAAGGAAGATGCCATTTCTGGAGATCTTTGGCAATTGGAGGCTCCTTTGGACAACCCAACCATGTCTGTCAAAGCAGTCACCAGACAACAAGCTCAATGGCTAGCCACTCCACTGGTGGTACAGTGGTATGGTGAGATCGCCAACATCGACCTAGTGCAGGCCCAACAACAAGATCCTACCCTCGGATGTTTCTACTCCTTTATCCTGACAGTCTTCCAGGGTTAATGGATACTCCTAGGGGTTCTGGAGAATGAGGAACTGAGAATCCTCTACATCTCCAAGAATATGTTCCATCTTCAGAAGGACATGTTAACTCGCACTAGTAAACATGGTATTGTGCAATGGGTGGTACCTCAGGCCTTTTGAAGAGTTATGTTGCAACATGCCCATGACGAGCCTTGTGCTGGCCACTGGGGTGACAAAATCACCTATGAAATGTTGAAACAAGTGGTGTACTGGCTCCATATATACCAGGATGTCTAATTATATACCAAAGGTTGTCTAACTTGTTGCAGATTTCAACCTGCTGCTCCATACCATAGGGCACCTTTGAGAAACAAAGGTCTGACCATGCCTTGGTTGGACCCCCAAATTGATTGGATTGGCCCAGTGATCCAAACCTCTCAAGGTAACAAATACATGCTTATTCACCAAAAGGACTGAGTGCATTCCAGCACCCAACTGCACCACTGAAACGACAGGCACCCTGTTGTTGAATCATGTTTTCAGTATGTGGGGCTCTACCCATGTGAGTAGAATCTGATCAAGGTTCCCATTTTACGGGACAAGTTGTCAAGCATCTGTGGAAGCTGTTAGGAGTACAGGCCAAGTTCCACATTGCTTATCGGCCACAGTCTTCTGGTCGGGTGGAAAGAGCAAACAAAACCATTGTCAGCATCCTGAAGAAATATGTCTCCTCCTCTGGGAAGGACTGGGACATTGTTACCTTTGGTCCTGATGGCTATCAGAGCCACCCATCATCGATCCACTAGAGTAACTCCTTTTGAAATGATGACAGGTAGGGACATGGTACTGCCCCTCCATCTTCTGTACCAGACCAATGATATAAACCTAGATGTGCTACAACAGCCCATGAATATGTTACCCATTTAAGACAACACTTGCAAAGCGCCTTTGTCTTTGCCCAAAAGATTTTGGAAAGTGCTGCCAGAGGTAGAAAAGTCTATTATGATCTGAAAGCTATCTCCAAAGAATACCAGATAGATGACAGGGTATACTATTACAACTTTGGGAAGAATAGGGTCAAAGAAAATAAATTTCTCCCTAGCTGGGATGGTCCATATTCTATTGTGGATAAAGCCTCCCCTGTGGCTTATCAGATCCAGATAAAGAAGGGTATTGGGGGGGGAGGCTCCCTTAAATTGGTCCACATCAATCAGCTACAACCATGTCATACCAATGGAGAACAAATACTAACTAGAACCTTGCTTTGTTTTACAGATGGAGAACCGAACTTTGAAGGTCCTCTCCCTGATTCTGGTGTCATGCTGCAGCATACACCTGGATTCCTGATCACATAGTCCCAGACTGTCACACAGAAAGTCTTTGTGTCACTGGATCCACCAAATGTTTTACAGAAACACTTTAACATATCTGACTCACACACCTAAGACACAACAGTGGTTTAAAGCACACATGTACTATGCCACTGCTGGTTACCAAGAATAAACATGACATCATTAATAAAGTACTTCTACCCTACAATGTTTGCTTAATTGATGTTCCTAAGCACTCCATAGTTACTGTTGGTGGAGTAGCTCTGTTTTATTTAGATCCAGGTGCTGGATGTGTTTCAAGGCCATGACATTAACTTCACTCAAGCCTTGAACTACATACTGGGCTCTCACACAGTTGAACCATTGACCAGGAGAGACTTAGAAGTCACTGATTGCAACTTTGATTCCCATGATGTGGACATTTTACAGAATTATTTTATGTCTCATGTCATTGTGCCTGCCTTTGCCCTGCTCCTGGCAATCCAATTCTTGATTTCCTTATATCAGTAAAAAAGATTTATTCTCTGCATCACCTTGTACAACATGGACCTCCACTACCTACCATGCGTTTGCAGGATTTGATGGAACATCACCTCATTGACTAGTGATGCCATCACCTTTTCAGTTATGCATTGCTGTTAACTGAGTTGTTTCATTCATCAATGAAAGCTTTTGTTTTATTTCTTTATTTAACAGGTCTTTTATACCACTTTATCATTTCAATCAAAGCAGTTTACATTGTAACTTAAACTTGGTAACGTACATTAAACAGGGACATTGACAGCTTGGAATTTTCTGAGGCAATGGAAGGTTAAGTGACTTGCCCAAGGCCACAAGGAGTGCTAGTGGGAATTGAACCCTGGTCTTGGTTCCCAAGCCAATGATCTAACCATTAGGCTACTCCTCCACTCCAGTTTTGTTTACTAACACACTGATGCATTTAGGTGTTCAGTTGAAGTTACACTGACACATATTGTTTAACCCATATACCAAGTTATACATTGAGTAGATTAGGCACACTGTACTATCAAGTTTGAAGTTATATACATTACAGTGATTGAGTTGATTTGATCTTACTTATATCATTTCAGTATTAACTTTTTACTGCTTGTGTGTATGCACAATATAATTACTCATGCAGTATTGCTTCCATGTAACTGTTATGCTTAGAGTAACTATTATTAGACTTTAGCGAACCATGTCATTTGGTTCTGACCTGCACAGTAGCCTGCTCGTTAGTTAGGGTTTAAGATGGAATATGCCCCCTTTTGGCTATTTCCATCTCAAAAAAAAAAAAGAGGAAGAAATGTAGGGCTGGTACCTATTCAGAAACTAATGTCTGAACCACTAGCATGGCTTCCTGTTACAAGATGGGGCCTGTTCAGAAACCAAAGCCTGAACCATGAGGCCTTCTCTGAACCAAAGACTGAATTATACAAGATGGATTCCTGTTTTGTTATAACTCAGCATTAAAACTTGCAGATCGAGCAATGCTGCCAGTTTATGATACTTCACAGTAAAAGTAATCTTTCCAGCTGACAACGTGCAGAAGAACATTGGTGAAATCTTCACTGTGCCTGGCTTTGGCAACAATGTATGTTTTCGAGCACGATGGACCTTTGTTTGCAGAAGGACCACGTATTAGCTGTTACCTGATTTGCTAAAGATGACATACAGGGTTTGAGTCCACCAAATCACCAGGTCCTCTGGCAAAAAATTATATGGCTGTCCACTGGAACCCAGAGCTCAGAAAAAAGAGACGCAGAACCCAGAGGGCAAATAGACGAAGACTCAGAACACTTACAAGAAAGAACTCTGAAAAGGAAGAACAAGAGAAGGGAACTCTAACTTCTGATACAGTTCACTTAACTTTAACTTTATTTCACACTTGATAGACCGCTTACGTCGAGACATTAAAGCGGTGTACAAAGAAAATAAAAGGTCAACACTGCAAACTACGGAAAAAGAACGCCAAAAAATAACAGGAAAGAAAGAAAAAAAATAGCGCAAAGCAAAAGACAGCAAACAATAATCACAACTAAACACAGACAGACTCAACCAACACTGACAAACAGGGGAATAACAGGACCAAACTCAACTAGGATAGGACAGGAACCCACAGTTGCATCAGGGAGGAGAATCCAGGGGGAGGTCAAACGCTTTTTGAAATAGATAGGTTTTAAGTGAAGCTTTGAACTGAGGATAGGAGGATTCAAGACGAAGGGACGAGGGTAGGGCATTCCACAGCCAAGGGCCAGGAAAGAAAAAGGCAGAGTGACGGGTCTTTTCAAGGTGTGCACGGGAAGGGGATGGTAAGGACAGACGATTTGCGTGGAAGGAACGAAGCTGACGATAGGGCGTGTGAAGAGAAACCAAATCAGCCAAGTACAGAGGGTTATTAGTATGAATAGCGCGATGAGTAAGGATAAGAAGTTTATAGTGAAAATGAACACGGAGGGGTAGCCAATGCAGGTGAAAGAGGATAGGAGTGATGTGATCGAAACGGCGGGCAAAAGTGATGATACGGGCAGCGGTATTCTGAATAAGCTGGAGACGTTGGAGCTGGTAATTAGGAAGATTGCCTTTTCTCTCTGACTTTGCTCCGTTCCTGAGACCTGGACCACAGCCACAGGTGTTTTGGCATAAGGTAAGGTACTGGTCTTTAATTTCCCTGAGGTTGGGGCTAGCTTAGACAGACTGATAATTTACTGTATGTCAGAGTGCCTGCGAAAGTGACATTGATTCCTAAAAAATAGATTAGGTATCTTGCTATTGTAACATAGGGCTGAATAACATGCTACTTCAGAAAGCTGATTTATTCTAATATTTCCACTATTTTTGCTTTCAGAAAATAAAGTCTAATTTTTATACAAACAGAGCTTTTATCATGTGCTTTGTTTTCCAGTTGGTCCTATGGAATCCTGGGGGGAGTTTAGCAGAACCCCCTAGACAGACTGAGACTTTATATATGTGTATTTATCTGCTACTGATAATATCTCATACACTATAAAGGGATCCACTGCATTAGTCCCATGCCATTTTGAATTCTGTCACTGTATTTGCCCCCACCACTTCCATCAGGAGAACATTCCAAGCATCCTCCGGGCGGGCATTCCAAGCATCCACCACCCTTTCAGTGTTAATAGTTGACATGTAAATAGTGTAATGCAGCGGACCCTCTTGAAGAGAGAGAAAAAGTTTTAAAACCAGAAAAAGGCAAGCACAACCTGCAATATTGGGAGGATCCATCTAGAGGGAGCAGGAGAGTCGAGAGAGAGACCGAGAAACCACGCCGCTGTGGGCGGGACGCAAGCCCAGACAGCTTCTTTTTGAACAGAGGCAGGTCTGACTTGGAGAGAGAGGAGGAGAAGGACCAAAGCAGCAGCCAAAGCAGAAGCAGCAGCCAGAACCAGAGTAGAGGAGGCCAAGAGGAAGGCAAATACTCTGGCAAGAGCAGGAAGAAGCAGAATCCTGAGCAGAAAGCAAAGCAGGAACTTCAACCAGAGTTGGAGTGGAATAAGGAACAGAGAAAAAGCCAAGAGAAGTACTGGGACCGCAAGGGAGTACCTGGCGGAAGGTCCTCACAGCAACCGTGGAATAAAGAGGTTCGTCCATTTTCAGAGGTGGAAAATGTTTGTTTGGAGGAAAGAAAACATCCTTACCACTATGGTCTGAAGTCTAAGGAAAGACCACAGGAGAGCCTGAGCACTGCTGCGCTGAAGCCAAACCAAGGTAGGCCTCAAGCCTTACTAGAAAGAAGGAAGAGAAGCCTCAAAGGTAAAACTCTTATTACTGATAATTACCTTCAGAAGCCTAAAGTATGGGGAAGACAGTGGGAAAAGGATTACTGTTACCCTAAACATTCTTGTAAGCAGGATTATGAAAGACGTTTGTCTAAGAAGAGAAGTTTGAGTGGGAAATCTTTTTATGAATCTGCTTTTGAACCTCTAATCAGAGAGGGACCGTTGTACTGCAAAACTCCTGGAGACCGACGCCCACAGCTAAATGCCAGGCATTGGGACATAGTGCAACAAGTATATAAGAAACCCGATTACGTTTACCCTGATGCTACAGATTCAGAGGCTTCTGAGGTTGAATCCATGCAAGTAGGATCAGAGGGGGAAGAATCGGATAATGCAATGGATTGTACATATTGTGCCTCGGGGAGTGTTGAATATATCTCCAATGTATCAGATAACTAAGTGAAGGAAGTTTATTGTTTTTGTACAAATGTTCTGTGAAGATAACAGCCTTTACTTTATTGTTTGCTTTTATTTTTTTCTATATCCTGAAGTAAGGACATTTCAGTTGTTACCATAGCCAATCCTTTTGAACCGTTTTGTGCAAGAAAGGGAAATAAAGCCTTTAACTTTCCCTCCACTCTGTGCATTCGTTCTTTGAGCGTTGGTTACAAGGAAGCCACAAGGAATAACCACCCTTGACCCTTGCAGCATAGGCCAACCTCAACCCTAACCTTTCTTGTGTCCGGGCCCCTCCCGGGTCTACTACCCCTCTACAGAGGGTGCCCTGCGACAATAGTTATGGTTGATATGTATATAGTTACCTGTTAACTCATTATGCTGTTATATGTAACACGTGGGTTATTTGTAACCACCCCGATCTCTGGAAGGGGCGGTATAGAAAAGCGTAACAAATAAATAAAAGTATTTCCTGACATTGCCTTTCAGTTTACCCCCTTGCAGCTTCATGTTATGTCCTCTAGTTTTGCAGCTTTCCCATCTTTGAAAAAGTTTTGTTTGTATTTAAAGGTCTGTATCATAGCACCCCTATCTCTCCTCTCCTCTAGAGTATTCATATTTAGGTCTTCAAACCTCTTCTCATATGTCTTCTGGTGCAGGCAACAAATCATTTTGGTCACCTTCCTCTGAACCATTTCCAGTCTTTTTATATCTTTTGCGTGATATGACCTCCAAAACTGAATCTAATATTCCAGCGACTTCTACAGTGTAATTAGTACCTCCTCCTTTCTGCTGGTAATTCCTCTCTGTATGCAATCCAGCATCCTTCTGGCTTGTCAAACTGTTTTCCACTATGAGATCCTTAGAAACAATCACTCCGAGATCCTTCTGGTTTGTGCACACCAACCTCTCGCCCCCTATCACATACAATTCCCTTGAATTTCTGCATCCCAAGTGCATGACACTGCACTTCTTCACATTAAATCTTAACTGCCAAGCATTAAGACCATTCTTCCAGCTTTGTAGATCTTTCCTCATGTTATCCACTCCCTCAGGGGAGCCCACTCTGTTGCAAATTTTCATGTCAACTGCAAAAAGACAGACTTTTCCATTCAGTCTTTCAGCAATATCACGCACAAATATGTCGAACAGTACCAGTCCCAGGACAGATCCCTGGGACACACCACTAATCTCCTTTCTTTCATCCGAGTGAGTTCCGTTCACTATCACCTTCTGTTATCTGTCAGTCAACCAAATTTATGATCCAGTTCACCACCTTGGGACCCATCCCCAAGCTGTTCAGTTTACCAATAAGCCTTATATGAGGAATGGTATCAAAGGCTTTGCTGAAATCTAGGTAGGTCACATCCATCGTATGCCCTTCATCCAGTTCTCTGGTCACCCAGTCAAAGAACTCAGATTTGTTTGGCAAGATCATCCTTTGGTAAAACCATGTTGCCTCAGACCATGCAATCTATTGGTTATGAGAAAGTCCACTATTCTCTCTTTCAGGAGCACCTCCATTACTTTTTCCGCCACTGAGGTAAGGCTTACTGGCCTGTAGTTTGCCACTTCTTCCCTATTACCACTTTTGTGAAGAGGCACCACATCAGCACTTCTCCAGTCCTGTGGAACTTCTCCTGTCTCCAACATCCTTCAAAGGCCCTGCCAGAAGCTCTTTCAGTATCCTGGGATGTAACCCCACAGGTCCCATGGCCTTGTTCATGTTCAGTTTTGCAAGCTGTTCAAACACATCATCTTCTGTGAATGGTGTGTAATCTACAGCTTTCTCATTTGTATATTTGTCAATCACAGGTGGTTCTTCTCCAGGATTTTCTTAAGTCAAAACAGAAGAGAAGTATTTGTTTAGCATTTTCGCTTTTTCAGTTGTCACTTTCCATGAATCTGTTCTCTGCACTTTTGAGTCTTGCAATTCCACCTCTGATCTTCCTCTTCTCCCAAATATACCTGAAAGAAGTTTTGTCATCATGCTTTAGATCTTTAAATACATGGCTCCAGAGCTGGTGCAAACAAGAAGGATTCAGATTTATTGGCAACTGGGACAACAGATGGACCAACAAGAGACTATACTGTGCTGATGGACTACATCGCTCTGTCGCAGGGAAAAGAATCCTAAGTGAAAAATTCAGGCAGTATGTGGATATGCATTTAAACTAGGAAAAGGGGGTGACAGATGTGGAAGGTCAACATCTGCATGCCACCCCCAGCAAAAGCAGAACACCATCAGAAACAGCCACACTTTTAAACCACACATCAAAAACATGTGGGAAGAAGTAGGCAGAACAAAATCAATACAAAATACACACAAGCCAGGAAAATGCTGGAAAGCAATGAGCACAAATGCTCGAAGCTTAGCCAACAAAATTCCAGACCTGGAAGCCTTAATGGTGGAAACGAATTTGGACATTGTGGCCATTACAGAAACATGGTTTAATGAATCGCACGATTGGGATATAGCCATAGCTGGCTATAATCTATTCAGAAGAGACAGAGAAAATGGAAAAGGAGGTGGAGTAGCCTTGTATGTCAAAAGCAATATTAAAGCTACTGAAATGTAGGGAACATGGGGAAAAGAAGAAGCGCTCTGGATTGCGTTGGAAAGAGGAGATGGCACTGTCATCCATATTGCTGTAGTCTACAGACCTCTGACTCAAATTGAAGAGAGAGATAACGAATTGATTAAAGATATTGCCAAGATAGCAGCAAAGGGGGAAGTGATCATATTGGGTGACTTTAATCTACCTGATGTGGATTGGATTACTTCTTCTGCACATCTGGAAAGAAGCAAAAAGATTGTGGATGCTCTCCAAGATGCATTATTTAGACAAATGGTGATGGAACCAACCAGGGAAAGCTCAACGCTGGATGTAGTGCTCACCAACAGTGATAGTGTGTCGAATGTCTGCGTGAGTGCCCCTGTGAGCAACAGTGACCATCACACGGTGTGGTATGAGATAAAAGCCATGGTACAGGCCAATCATAGCAAGCTCAAAGTCCTAAACTTCAAATACAGTGACTTCAATAAAATGGCAGAGTACTTAAAGGAGGAGATGATGGGGTGGAAGGAGATAGAGGAAGTGGAATTGCAATGGGCTAAACTAAAGAAGGCAATAAATGGGGCAACAGATAAATATGTAGGAAAAGTAAATAAAAACAAGAGGAGAAGGAAACGTATTTGGTTTTCCAAAGAGGTGGCTGCTCAAATCAAGGCAAAAAACACAACTTTCGCAAAATTCAAAAGCTTGCAAACAGAAGAACACAGAAATGAATACAGGATCCAACTCAAAGAGTCTAAAAGAGTAATAAGGATAGCAAAATTAAAGGCAGAGGAAAGGATGGCTAAAGATGTTAAGGGTAGCAACAAAACTTTCATTGGGTATATTCAGGAAAGTAAGAAGATCAGAGTTGGAATTGCAGGACTCAGAAGTGCTGGGAAAGGACTCGTGGAAAGTGACACTGAAAAAGCGGAATTGCTAAACAAATACTTCTGCTCTGTTTTTACTAAAGATGATCCTGGAGATGGACCAGCTGTGACTCCCAAATATAAAAATGGGAATGAAGTAGATACCACACTATTCACAGAAGACGAGGTATTAGAACAACTTGCTAAACTGAAAGTGGACAAAGCCATGAGACCGGATGGGATACATCCTAGGATACTGAAAGAGCTCAGAGAGGTTCTTGCAGGACCGGTAAAGGATGTCTTCAACAGATCCTTGGAAACAGGAGAGGTTCCTCAGGACTGGAGAATGGCTGATGTCGTACCTCTACACAAAAGTGGTGACAGGGAAGAAGTGTCAAACTACAAGCCCGTGAGCCTTACCTCGGTGGCGGTAAAAGTAGTGGAGGCGCTCCTGAAAGAGCGAATAGTGAACTTTCTCAAAACCAACAGGATGCAAGATCCGAGGCAACATGGTTTTACCGAAGGACGGTCTTGCCAAACAAATCTGATTGAGTTCTTCGACTGAGTGACCAAGGAACTAGATCAGGGGCATGCGATGGATGTCATCTACCTGGATTTCAGCAAAGCCTTTGATACTGTTCCTCATAGGAGGCTTGTCAACAAACTCAGTAGCTTGGGGATGGGTCCCAAGATGGTAAACTGGATTAGAAATTGGTTGACTGACAGACGACAGAAGGTGATTGTACATGGAGCTCACTCGGATGAGAGGAAGGTAATTAGCGGGGTGCCCCAGGGTTCGGTGCTGGGTCCGGCACTGTTCAATGTATTTGTGAGTGATATTGCTGAAGGACTGAATGGAAAAGTCTGTCTTTTTGCAGATGACACAAAAATTTGCAACAGAGTGGACTCCCCCGAGGAAGTGGTTAACATGAGAAAAGATCTACAAAAGCTGGAAGACTGGTCTAATGCTTGGCAACTACGATTTAATGTGAAAAAGTGCAGTGTCATGGACTTGGGTAGCAGAAATCCAAGGGAAATGTACGTGATAGGGGGCGAGAGGTTGGTATGCACGGTTCAGGAGAAAGACCTTGGTGTGATTATCTCTGATGATCTCGAGGTGGCAAAACAGTGCGACAAGGCGGTGGCAAAAGCCAGGCGGATGTTGGGCTGCATACAAAGAGGGTTTTCCAGCTGAAAAGAAGAGGTACTTATGCCACTGTATAGGTCACTGGTGAGGCCTCACTTGGAATACTGTGTTCAGTTTTGGAGACCATATCTTGCAAAGGATGTAAAAAGACTGGAGACTGTTCAGAGGAAGGCGACCAAAATGATTTGGAGCCTGCATCAGAAGCCTTATGAGAAGAGACTTGAAGACCTAAATATGTACACTTTGGAGGAGAGGAGGGACAGGGGAGATATGATTGAGATATTGAGATATGAAGAGAAATGATGAACAAACAAACCTCTTCCAAAGACGGGGAAGCTGTAAAACTAGAGGGCATAACATGAAGCTGCAAGATGGTAAATTGAAAGGCAATATCAGGAAATATTTTTTCACTAAAGGGTGGTGGATGCTTGGAATGCCCTCCCGAAGGAAGTGGTGGGGGCAAACACGGTGACGGAATTCAAAACAGCATGGGACAAACACAGTGGATCCCTTTACAGCAATAGGATAAAAACAAAATAAACGGTACCATCTAACTTCTGAACTATATAACGTCTCAACAAATAGGGGTGTCCTACATGGAGTGGTGGGTTTACCCCTAAACAAAGACATGGGGAGGGGTGGCCTGCACAGAGTGACAGGTGCACCTACTCCTGCCATCTTGCTGGGCAGACTAGATGGACCATGCTGGTCTTTATCTGCCATCATTTACTATGTTACTATGTTTTCTTCTGCCTTTGATTTTACTATCCTTATTTCTTTTGCTTTTAGCTTTATCCTGTATTCTTTTCTGTGTTCCTCTGTTTGCGAACTTCTGAATTTTGTGAAAGCTGTATTTTTTGCCTTTATTTGTGCAGCTACTTCTTTGGAGAACCAAATAGGTTTCCTTTTCCTCTTGTTTTTACTTTCCTTACATATGTAGCAGTTGCCCCTTTTATTGCCTCCTTTAGTTTAGCCCACTGCAATTCCACTTCCCTTACCTCTTCCCACCATGCCAACTCCTCCTTCATGCACTTGGCCATTTTTATTTATCTATTTTATTTATTTAAACAGATTTGTATACCACCTTATCCTACAATCAAAGTGGTCACATCGCAATTGGAGGGTTACATTTAACATAAGGGTACTTAACAACATTATACAATGAACTCGTATGTCTAGTTGGGATGTGTGGGTATCGAGTTGGCGGAGGTAGTTATATTACCATTCGGGTGGAGACTGTTGTCTGTCTGCTCATAGGCTTCTGTAAAGAGCAGGGTTTTCAGGGCCTTGCGGAAGTCTATGATGTCATTTAATGCCTTCAGGCTCATTGGGAGGGAGTTCCAAAGTGTGGACGCCAGCAGTGAAGAAGCTCTTCTTGAAGTTGTTTGTTTAGTCTTGTGATATCCTGCAGGTGTGCCGATCATGTTGTCATTATTGGTCCTTCTTGGTCTATTGCTGATAACCCTTGTTATGATATCTTGGAGTGCATCTGCCGAGAGATGGTGAATGATTTTAAAGATGATCAGGACTGTTTTAAATTTTGCTCTGGCCATCTTTGGGAGACAGTGTAGTTGCTGTAAAATGGGGGTGATGTGCTCAGTTCTTGGAGTGTCTGTAATGATGCGTGCTGCAGTGAAGTTAGCGTTTTTGAAGTCTAGGACTTTAAGCTTGTTGTGATGGGACTCTGCCTTGGCTTTTATCTCAAACCACACTATGTGATGATCGCTGCTGCTCACATGGGCACCCACCCTGACATGGACACACTATCTCCATTGGCGAGAACTAAATCCAGCATCGAACTTTCCCTGGTCGGTTCCATCACCATCTGTCTAAGCAATGCACCTTGGAAGGCATTTACAATTTCTTTTTTTACTTCTTTCCAGAATTGCAGAAGGAATACTCCAATCCACATCGGGTAGATTAATGTCACCCAATATGATCACTTTTCCCTTCATGGCTACCTTCGTAATATCAATAATCAAGTCTCTATCAATTTATTCAGTTTGAGTTGGAGGCCTGTAGACTACACCAGTATGGATAACAGTCTTTCCAACACAATCCACAGCACTTCTTTTCCTTACGTCCCCTGCATTTCAGCAGTTTTAATATTGTTGTTGACATATATGGCTACTCCTACTCCTTTTCTGCCTTCTCTGTCTCTCCTAAATAAATTATAGCCAGCTATGGCTTTACCCCATTCATGTGACTCGTTAAACCATGGGCCCGATTCTGGGATGCGGGTTGCGGGGTTGCATTCCCCGGTGGGATGTGTAGCCCCACAAGCCGTTGGGGCCCAATTCCCCCTCTGGCTCTCCCTATATATCCTATACATCAGAATGGGGAGAGCTGGCAGGGGCGGGCCAGCCCAGCAGGACGTACAGGACCGATTCAGGCCACAACACTGTACATTCTGCCGAGCCTGTGGGGACACACTGCTTATTCCACCTCTAATGTGGAATATACAGCAAAAACTCAGTAATCATGCCCGGGTTCCCCCCCCCTCCCGGGGCCAGTGCCGGGTGCAGGGGGGGGTCCTTGCTGCCCAATCCAGGCCACGGCTGGCCAGCCTTGAGTCAGGTGGCGGGGAAATGGGGGGCTGAAGACATGGGCGTTGGGAGCGCCTGCAGGGAGGATGTCCCCGCAGGTGGCAGGGGCACACCAGGCCATCCTTGGGCCGATTCTGGTTACCATGGGACCATTTTGTTTCTGCGGTCCAGAATCGGGTCCAAATGGGCCCGTCTTGCTTGGGGCTGTCCGGACGGCCTGGAATGCCCCTATCTGAATTGGGCTCTATGTTTCTGCAATGGACACAATGTCCAAGTCCATTTCCACCATTAGAGCTTCCAGGTCAGGAACTTTGTTGGCTAGGCTTCGAGCATTTGTGCTCATTACTTTCCAGCATTTGTTGACTGGCTTGCCTATATTTTGCATGGATTTTTTTCAACATGCCTATTCCCACTTGCCATTGATGTGTGGGTTAACAGTGTGGCTGTTTCCAATGTTATTATGTTTTTGCTGGAAGTGACATCCTGAACTTTTCCTTCTCCATCCGACAGACCCTTTCCCTAGTTTAAATGCCTGTCCACATAATGCCTGAATTTTTCACTTAGGATTATTTTCCCCTCCAACAGAGAGATGTAGTCCAACAACACAGTATAGGCTCTTGTTGTTCCATATATTTCCCCAGTCGCCCATATATCTAAATCCTTGTTTGCACCAGGTTTGGAGCCATGTATTAAAGTTGATTATGTGAAGCAGCCTTTTTGCCCCCTTACCAAGAACAGGTAGAACTTCTGAGAATGCTATAGTGTAAACAATGGGTTTGAGTTTCTCTCCCAGAATCTGAAAGTCCCTTTGAACTGTAGAGGTAATGTTTCCAGCCAGGTCATTTGTACCCAAGTGGATCATAATGCAGAAAATGAGCACTCCAAAATTGATGTTAACTATACCAACAATTTGGCTTGTATTCCCACTGGCTGAAGATCCTGGGAGGCAGTGGACCATCTTCTCGCCTTTGAACTATGTTCCAAAGTTGGTGCCTCTGATGATGGAATCTCCAATTAGTAATAGTTACCTGTTTTGTGATTTTTTTCTTCATATTTGGTGCATTATCAGAAGATTGGGCATTGACCTCATTTAAGGGTGCTTCAGTTTCTGCTAATTGGGCACTCCTTTTCTTTTTGATCTATGTAAAGCCTACTTGGCATGTTTGTTTTTTGTAAACCACCTAGACTCTTAGTTGGGCGGTATATAAGACTAGCTAAATAAATACAATTATGAAGGGATATCTATTGATGGAGAGTGTGCCTCTGTGTTACAGGTTGCAACCTACTAGAGCCCACTGTGATCCATTTGTTCCTGGGCTGGGGGACTTGTGGGAGGAATGAAGGGAGGATGGCGGGGTTAGAGGGGAGTTGTGAGACGTTGGAGGGGCACATGAAGAAAGGGAATGAGGACAGAGGAAGGGGGAATGGGGGTGGGTGTGAGTAGCAGCCCCGATGTGCGACAGTGGTTGGAGTTTGGTACACATCAAGGGCTTCCACACATGCCACCATTGATACCCCACCATGAGGCTTTCCAGGACATCCTGCTACATCTACAGTCCCTAAGGCATGAGGTGCATCAGGGCTCTGTGTCTGTCGCCTGGACCCAGGACCTCATGGTAGGCTATCTGGAGAACATCAGAGTGGAGCCGAGGGTCCTCTCATAGGCACTGTTGGCCCAGCAGGGCCTCCGATGTCACCCGCTCCCAGGGGGGAGGAAACTGGGTAGGGAAAAGGAACAGGCCGCTGTGCCAGCCACCATCGTTGCACTTCTGAATAAAGAAAGATATGTGTTTGAAACTGCGTTGTCTGAGTCAGTGTTTCCCCTCTACAGCACATGCATAACACTAGTCTCTTATGTTCCATGGCCCTTCAGTAACTGACAAGCCTGTGGTGTGCCAGCATAGAGGAATAATGCTCCTTGAACTCTGTGTCAGGACCAAGACATTTGTTTAAAGACCACGATGCAACGCACCCAGAATGCACATGATGCATCACAGTGAAACATATGCAGATTCATAGCAAAGGAAAAATAAATGTAGGACCTGCAGATGCTAGCAGGCCGAACTTGCCCAGTCAACCATCCATCCTGACATGGTCCCTTTTCTCTTGGCACCATGACAGTGCCATCGTCCCTAGCACATGTACACATGGCACTTCACCGCTAGGTTCCCTGGATCCTGACTGACGTTCCTGCCACTGGGATACAACACCCATACCCATGGCCAATTGTCCTGCAGATTCACTCCTCAGTGCACCAATTCATCTGGCACATGTCCTGCACAGTCTTTCCTCATGGACGCTGTATGCAACACAAGGAATGGCTGCATGCACATGCATGTAGGTATCCAGGACATGGCAGCACTGGCAACATATCGACAGTGGTCATCCATCCATGCCATCCCATATGCTATGTACAGTCCAAGGATCAGCTACACCCCTGTCTGCCATGCTCCTCAGGGTATCCGGGATGTGCAGGTATGTCTGGACCCTGTCTAACCTGTGCTTATGGCTGTGATGTCCATGATGTCAATTCCATAAATGTTCAGTGGGACACCAAAGACATGAGGGCGCCCAGGCAAATGGTTCATTTTGAACATTGGGATGCCCAATTATGATACATGCAAATGCAAAATAGGGCATTTAAAACTGCAGTGCCATTTTTGCATATGGTTGAAGATGCTATGTGATATTCTACAAACAGCAAGGGGTGGGAGTCGTGGGCCCCAAGGCAAAGGTCTCCAGTAGGAAGGAGAACTTCTGTCCAGGTGAGGTACAGCTGCTGTTGTGCCAGGTACTAGGACAAACATCACATCTTGTTTGATAATGCTTGATCAAACTACAGCGCCCACCACAAGGAGCACCTCTGACATAACATAAATGCCACACTAAAAGTGATGCATCACTGCAACTGGGATATAAAGAACTGCAAAAAGAAATGGAGGGCCAAGGCTAAGGCAGCAGACCAAGGTCCCAGTGGCCAATGCGCCTCCTCTTGGCATATTTTATTTTGTTGCTGTTTTGCCGCCGTACTACATTATCACATAGATGATTTGACAGCTTATCTCTTGGATCGCTATAGTTTTGGATATGATGTTGATACACGCTAAACCACTTCTCCAACATATTTTGAGCATAGATAAAATTAGCATTTTTGGTGGTTCTGCTGTCTGCATTTCATGTTTTCAGTTTTACTCTCTCTGCCTATTCGGATTTATGTATTTATGAAGATAGACCCCCAATCCACACAATACTAGTTTTTAAAAAAAATTAGGTACACTTTTGCTGCACATCCTTGACCTAGTTTTTTGGCACCATTCTAAGGGATTTACAGTAAATGCTGCTTTTGTGAATGCCGTCTGTAATGCTGATATTGTGCCTGCAAGAAAGGACGTTGTGCTTAGTGAACAAGGCAAGTAGTTTCTTTCACTTTTTATTTTATAAACATCACATGATAGCATTTGATAATTATCCTCTTTTTTTAAAAAATGCTTTTTACAATGTATGTAGATGCTTTTTCCTCTTATTAGATTTTACCATTGGTGTTCTGTGTTTAGCATCTGTGGTCCACAGTGACTAAGTAAGGTCTTTAAATTTACAGTTTCCTGTTTTTCCACTCTTTTTGAGATAAAATACCCAGAACTAATTCTTCAGCTTTTATATTCTGGTTTTCCAATGAACCATAGTGGTTCATATAATATTCTTTGGCATGTCCTATTTTCACTTTTTAAATATTTTTAGTGAAGATTGCTCCGATAACTCCATATATGCAATAAATACACAGTTTCATCTTTAGGGGTTTACATGTGGTCCTCCTCGTCCCTTCTGTTTGTACCCTCTGGAGAGCTATCTTGTGCATGTTTTATTTTACTCATGCTTGGATGACTGTATTTTATTATATGAGTTCTTAACATGATTTTTATTGCTCAATTGTATGATTTGTATTACTTTCAAGGCTCATTTATTGTACTAACAGTTTATTTAGAGCTTTTTAATTGTTTTTAATTATTTTTATTCATGCCTTATTGTTTGGTATATGTGATTTGTTGTATATATTTTTAACTTTATGAGGTGTACTCCCCCTGAAGAACGCATCAGCCAAAACGTGTTGGGGTTTTAATAAAGACTGTTCAACTACCACTGTCCAGGCACACCTGTTTTGTTTGTTCCTACCTTGCCTACTGGTGGTTTGTGCACTCCTTTGGACTCATGGTGGAGGGTGAGTCACTGAAGCCAAGCCTGCAAGAAGAACAAGAAATTGAGGAAATGGAGATAGCAGTGGTGCAGATGCCTGGAAACCTGAGGAGCACACTGGATGCACCTGCCGAGGCGGCAGTGTGTTCCTTAGTGGGGGAGGGTCCGCCCACCAGCAGGCGCAGAGAGTGCCATCTTTGCTGTGGGTAACACCTATTAAGGCAAAATGAGGAGTTCCTTGAGCTGGAGTAGGCATGCACCTGCATCCTCGAGGGCTTCCTCAGAACACTGCAAAAGAGGAATGACAGTGATGCATGCCTACAGCAAAACCTAAAAGACATCATCAAGTTCCTTAAGACTGATGGCACATATTGGCGAGCTGGTGTCTCACATATCCAACCAGTTTCTGCCCCTAGCCAAGCACCACCATTGCTCCCAGCTACCATGACAGCAACCCAGATGGATAGCAGGGTGACTGGTCTGCAGACTCGCAGTCACAATGGGCCATCAACCAGCAATATCCTTGGTTCACCCCCTATTGGCACTGGCAGCCCCATGAGATTTCCTGATCTTCATTCTGCTGCGGCACAGGATGCATCATGTTCAAAGGAGGAGAGTCCAAGCTCCTCAGAAGAGGAGAGTCCAAGCTCCTCAGAGTCAAGCGATGCCATTGCAGATCTCTCACGGGTCCACAGTGAGGCTCTGTTAGTGGCGGTGGTTAAGGCAGGAGGGGCCGCAGAGCATGGGGTCACACCAAGGGATAGGGAAATGTCATCCATAGGCATCAGCATTTCTGAGATGTAGCTATAGTGGAGGGCTATGCAACATGGAATACGGGCAGAGTGGGAATAGGCGGCAGGGGTCAGGTGCAGGATGTACAGAAGGCGATCGGTAGCCAGGGCTGCTCTTGGGCCATGTAGGGCAATGTGTGATTTGAGGAAGGTATTGGGGCGGTGCAGTGAGGTTGTGTGTGGTGTAGGATGGGACAGGTGCCACTGGGGATGTCCAGGGGGGGCTGTGGGGAGGGGTATGATCATGGGGGAATAGCTGGGTGAGGATGAGCAAGGGGGGGATGGCTGTGGGAGGATAGGCATGCAGATCTGAAAGGTAAATGCTAGCACAATATTTTTCCTCACTACAGTTATTAAGTCACATTTGATCATGTTATGATCACTGGGGCCAATATTCAGCAGCAAAGTGGCTTCTGCTGCTGCTTTAACTAACATCCAGATATTCAGTGCCAGGAGCATATCTGACCACTGGCATTGAATATCCAGCTAACCGGGCAGCAGCAATTAGGATAGTCTTTATTCTGCCTATTTTAGCCACTTTAAGATAACCGGCCAGTGGCTGAATATCGCCGCTGACTGCTTATCTTTGGCGCCACCCCTCAGAACACCCTGATGCTAAGCGGTTAACAACTTAGCCAACCCAAACCTGAATCACACCATATCAAACTGCTTCAAAGACGTGCTTCAATGGTCGACAAACCACATGCTTAAAATCAATGTAAACAAAACCGAAGTACTATACGTCTCCAGGAACAAAGAATTCACTCCGCCAAAAAAAATCACAATTGACAGCACAAACCTGGAAACCAAAAAAGAGGTACAGTACTTAGGCATAAAACTAGACCGACACTTAACCTTCACCACACACATATCAGCAACATCACAAAAGTAATACATCATAAAATAAGAGTCTTAAAAAACCTCTATCCTTTCATCAGCAAAGAAGATTTCAGAACTGTATTCCAAGCAATGATATTTCCCCACCTATATTTCTGTAACAATGTACTCCAAGGTCTCCCCAAACAGTCACTACATCATCTCCAACTTGCACAACACATAGCAGCCGGAATCATAATGGGAGCAAAGAGAGCCAACCATATCACACCCATACTTAAACAGCTACATAGACCCCCATTGGCTAGCCGGATAAAATACAAAATAATAACAATTTTCAAACTCATTCATAATATCTCAGCACCTTGCCTGGAATCTACAATTCACATAGCAGCAAAGGGCAGAGAAATTTAGAAATGCCAGCAAAACAGGTTAGCTCTCCCATCCGAGTTAACTAAATGCAATCAGGACACGCGATAAAGAGCATTCTCGTTCTACACCCCAGACCTCTGGAACCTACTTCCTACAGAACTAAGAATAATATCAGAACTCCGCAAGAGACGAAAACCCACTTATTCAGAGAACACTTTAAGGACTAACAATATCCCCCTATTCAATACAAGATAATTTAAATACATCTGAATGAAAGGTAACATGTAAATTATTGTTATAATTATCTTATTTATTTTATTTATTTACATTCTCTTATATACCGTGCTATTCTGCATCAGTGCGGTTTACATTGAACAAACTGAAATTACATTGAACAGGGCATTATAACTTGGAGATAACTATTTTACAGGGAACATGGGCTATGGAGGGTTACGTGGCTTGCCCAAGACCACAAGGAGCACCTGTGGGACTAGAAACCCCAGTCCTTCCGGCCCAAGGTTGCTGTCCTCTAGTGGGATTTGAACCCCCAACCTTCCGGCCTGAAGTACCTTGCCCCAACCACTAGGCCACTCCTCCACTCCTTATGTTATGCTAAGCACTGTTCTATGTAAAGTTAATATTCCTGTTACTTGCAAACCGCTTTGATTTCATGATTAAGTGGTATAGAAAAACAGCTAAATAAATAAATTAATACATCTAGCAGCATTAGAGGGTTATATTCAGTGGCACTGAATGCTGTATACTATTCAGTGTGATTAATACGGTTGACAGGTCTGCTAATAGTGTTGATTGCTCTTGCTAAGTGGCCCCAACACCATTACCTCTCACATCAAAGCCGGTGTAGGTATACTACTACTACTGCTACTACTTTTCATTTGTATAGCACTGCAAAGTATATGCAACACTATACATAAGCACATAAGAGACAGTCTTTGTTCACCAACCAAATATGCTCTACTTCACCACAAACAAAACGATCACACGATAAAAAAGCAACATCAAACATGGGAGAGCTTCAAAATACCAACAAAGCAGCAAGTAGAAGACATTATATCTGGGCTAAACACAACAACTTCACCATCAGACCCATGCCCAGTGACTTGGATCAAAGCTACAAAAAGCCAGCTCTCTCACCACATTCAAAGAATTGTCAAAGATTCACTCCAACAAGGATACATGCCGCAACCCCTAAAGCATGAAATGATATGACCAATACTTAAAAGTAGCAATCTGAGCCCATCTGAACCAAAATCATACCGTCCCATCTCCAGCCTGTTGTTCCTTGCTAAAATCGTGGAAAAAGCAGTGCAAAGGCAACTTCAGGACCATATAGATATCAATGCCCCACTGGACATACATCATCATGGATTTAAGCCCCAACATGGCGTGGAAACACTACTCACCTCCCTCTTTGACAATCTCCTAAGAGGCATGGACAACATAAAAAACGACTACCTGCTAGTGTTCATGGACATCTCGGTGGCCTTTGACACTGTGTCACACACTAAGTTATTGCAACGCCTACAACAGATAGGACTGGCAGCATGGATTCACCAGAGGCAGGTCTTGTCAGACAAATCTGATCGATTTCTTTGACTGGGTGACCAGGGAGTTGGACCGAAGGAGAGCTCTAGATGTGGTGTATTTAGATTTCAGTAAAGCCTTTGACACTGTTCCTCACAGGCGACTTATAAACAAACTGAGCACCCTAGGGATGGACCCTAAAGTTACTGCTTGGGTTAGAAATTGGTTGGGTGGGAGGCGACAAAGAGTACAAGTAAATGGAGCTCACTCTGAGGAGAAGGATGTTACCAGTGGTGTGCCCCAGGGATCTGTCCTTGGTCCGATTCTTTTTAACATCTTTGTTAGTGATATAGCGGAAGGGCTGTCGGGTAAGGTTTGCCTCTTTGCGGATGATACCAAAATCTGTAATAGAGTAGACACCCAGGAAGGTGTAGATAACATGAGGAGGGATCTAGCTAAGCTTGAAGAATGGTCTAGAATTTGGCAGCTGGGATTTAATGTTAAAAAATGTAAGGTCATGCATTTGGGCTGCAGCAATCCAAGGGAGCAATACAGTATAGGAGGTGAAGTACTTTTGTCCACTAAAGAAGAGCAGGACCTAGGCGTGGTTGTGTCTGATAATCTTAAAGTAGCTAAACAGGTAGAAAAGGCGACGGCAAAAGCTAGAAGGATGCTTGGGTGCATACGGAGAGGAATGGCTAGCAGAAAAAAGGAGGTGATAATGCCTCTGTATAAGTCTTTGGTGCGACCTCATTTGGAGTATGGTGTGCAATTCTGGAGACCGCACCTTCAAAAGGATGTGAACAGGATGGAGTCGGTGCAGAGGGTTGCTACTAAAATGATTAATGGGCTTCATTATAAAGCATATGAGGACAGACTTAAGAATCTTAATATGTACACCTTAGAGGAAAGGCGGGATAGAGGTGATATGATTGAGATGTTTAAATACCTCCGTGGCATAAATGTTCAGGGAGAGAGCCTCTTTCAATTGAAAGCAAGTTCTGCTACGAGGGGACATGGGATGAGGGTGAAGGGAGATAGATTCAGGAGTGATATGCGGAAATATTTCTTTACGGAAAGAGTACTGGATCCGTGGAATAGTCTCCCAGTGGAGGTGGTGGAGATGAGGACAGTGACTGAGTTCAAAAAAGCATGGGACCAACACAGAGGATCTCTAAAGGTAAAAAGTGGACTGTTGTTGTTATGGAAGGACAGACTAGATGGGTCTTGTGGTCTTTTTCTGTCATCATGTTTCTATGTTTCTATGTTACCCTGAAGTGGTTTACTTCATACTTGGAAGGGCGAACGCAACAAGTCAAATGCGACCAAAAGAAATCACTACAATTCCCCGTCATGCAGGGAATACCTCAAGGCTCAGCCCTATCATCAATGCTCTTCAACATCTACATACAGCCCATATGCAACATCATCAAGCACCACAAACTACACTATCACATATATGCCGACGACATCATGGTGTACGCTCCAATCAACCTACTAGCACTAAACACAACAATAACAAAATGCCTCAAAGACATGAATGACTGGCTCATAGCCAACAACTTAACAGTCAACTACGATAAAACTGAGGCAATGTTCGTTACCAGGAACCCCACCTTCATACCTCCACAAACTATCAGCATCCTAGACAAACAAATAATAGTCAAAGAAGAAGTTAAGTATCTGGGCATCACTCTAGACAGAACTCTGAACCTAAAATCCCACATCACCAAAACCGCAAACAAGGCATATCATCGGCTGAAAACAATCAGACAAATCAAACCAATGCTCCGTCAAGACCACTTCCGTACAGTGTACCAAGCACTCATTACACCACTGCTTGATTATGGAAACTCACTATATCAAGGCCTTCCTCAGGAGACACTCCACCCACTACAGATGGTACAAAACACCACAGCACGCATCATTACAGACACTCCAAGAACAGAGCACATCACTCCTGTCCTACAACAACTACACTGGCTCACAATGGTGGCAAGAGCTAAATACAAAACAATCATGATCATCTTCAAAATCATTCACCATCTCTCAGCAGACGTACTACAAAATGTTATAACAAGAGACATCAGCAACAGACCAAGAAGAAACAATAATGACAACATGATCGGCACACCTGCAGGCTATCAGAAAACCAAACAAACAACTTCAAAAAGAGCACCATCACTACTGGCATCCACACTATGGAACTCCCTCCCAATGAGCCTGAGGGCATTAGATGACCTCACAGACTTCCGCAAAGACCTCAAAACATTTTTATTTATAGAAACCTATGAGCATTCAGGCAACATCCCCTACCCAAGCAGAAATACGACTACCATCGCCAACTAAGCGCACACCCATCCTATTCACACACACAAACCTATCATACCACATTATTAAATACCTTCATGTTAAATGTTACCTCAATTTTACTGTCTAAATGCTGCTAAGTAACTGTAATGTCTAAATGTTTACATGTACCCTAATGTTAAATTAAAATCACATAGTTTAACACTAGAAGCCCCAAAAGGCATTTTACCTAGAAACCCCAAAGTGCGTCAATTGACACATTATCAAGATGACTGCATTTAGAATGAAATGCAGATGTGAATTAATTTGAAGTTATTTACTTGTTAAATACGTGCAGTATGTGATGTCATTATATGACATCATCATGGGCTTATTGTTTTGTAATGTCGGAGTAAAACTGTAAACAGTGACTGATTTAGAACCAAAATTTACTCTGTTACACAGGTATGTGCAATGCTGTGACTTTCGAACACGCCCTAGAACAGGCCGACACTCCAGAACTTTTAGCATATCGTTTCCTCCCTGACATTTTATTCATTTTTTTCTATGATTATATTTACAGAATGCCGAGACCTCGTAAGAAGGCAGCAGTGCCTAGATGTGCTGGTGCAAAATCAGTTGATCTGTTGCCATCTGCGGCTACTGCTTTGATGAAGAAAATGTGAGAAACGCGTCCGCAGCGCATGACAGCAGCACAAGCACTTGCCAAGCTGCAAGATATTTTGGAAATTGACGTGGCTCTGATTTGACTGAATCAGATTCAAACGTTGACCTACATGTTACAGGTTGTGCAGACGTACATGCTTATCTTGTTCGTTCGTTAACTGACATGGACTTTGCAGTTACTTTTGAATTTGCAATTACTTTTAAATTTAGTTAACACTGTTCTTATGTTAATTGTTGTAAGAAAACTTGTGAAAACCACTCGATTTTCTTGGTTGCGTCAATTGACATACTTTGGGGCTTTTAGGTATAAATTCATTTTCCTGCTAGATGGCGCATCTGTCATTAATTTTCAATGCACATATTTGAACATCTTGACCTCGCTAACAAAGTCATGGAACATAACTGACATGGTTCTAGCAGTGGCGCTGGTATACAACTTCGAAGATGCATTTGCGTCAATTGACATACTTTGGGGCTTCTAGTGTTAACAGACAGAGTAGAAAATGGTTATATTCTTTGAGTATACAGAGAAATTGTTTTCTAGAGATCCTTTACAAAGAGGCCAGATAGGAGGCAAGAGAACTGAAATTGTTTTAAGTAGATGTTAAAGCCAAATGACAGATTAAAGAGACAACTTGAAAGGCTCCCTCTGTCAAACAAAGGGCAGTGTGAATCACACAGGAAATTGTTAAAATAGATTACCTTAGAAGCACAGATATAAATAGGACGACCAGAGCTCAGTGATTTTCAATCCTGAAGGACTACCAAGAGGGGTTGCTACTGCTGGAAAGGAATCTGCACTTGTATTTACCTGCTAGGACATTCTCTAAATCCTGGGGAAAAGGCAATTCTTTTGGTTAAAGCTGATAAATCTGTGTATTTTAATTCAGTGTTTCATTAAGTCAGTTAGGCTACAGTATTATAAGCCAACTTTCAGTTAGTGTTTATTCCCCCCCCCCCCCAAGCTCCCACCAACCCCAGGCATAATCCTTGATTTATAGCCTCATAAACTAGTTAAGGGGATTTAACTGATTATCTTCATCAGCAAGTTATTAGACCATAGGAGGAGATTAATTAATTAATCATAGGAGTGGAGGAGTGGCCTAGTGGTTGGGGCAAGGTACCTCGGGCCGGAAGAAATGTTAAATAAATAAATAAATGTTAAATAAATAAGAAATGTTAAATAAATTAATTAATTAATTAATTAATTAAGTCAATGCAGTTCACCTTGAAGTGAACACTGAAGACCTGATATTCAAAGGACAGTTACACAGTTTACAGCACTGTAAACAGTGTAACTGCCACTGAGAAGGATATTGAACAGCACTACCATGGTTAGTGCCGCTGAATATCCAAGATTATCTCCCTTACATGACCCGATGTATGTTGGGGGTGTTCCAGGGAGAAGCAGAGGCAGCGACTTTCCCTAACCACATATGACCCTGGCTTTGAATATCCAGGGATAGGGGTCGCTGGGCATGGCTATGCTCCGAAGCGGCACATAGCCTGCCTAATTGATTATCGGGCCCTAAAAGTCCTTTACACTTATTAGATATAATTGTATTAGTTCAAGTATCCATATTCCCCTAGCAACTTTAAACAACTAAAGAAATTTTTAAATCTAAGATACGGACAGCAGTCCAGCAGCGAGATAGGTGCTATACAGATTTTGCACTGAGCGTTACAAATGTGATTTTCTCCCAGTTGATGAGAGGTCATATGTGTATACAAGGTGCAAAGAGCTCTTTGCTCTCAGAGAATGAGACCAATTTCTGGAGGCTAGAGTAGCAGCCTTGGAGGAGCTGAGGCAGAAAGAGAGGTATATAGACCTGACTACCCCATGCCCTGGCTTAGAAATGAAGTTCATGACTGTCATGGTATGCACAAAATTAATCCATTTGGAGAAACTGCCACAAAACCTACAGGGATATAGTAGAGAAGTCCTACTCCAGTATGCAGCCTCTCTGCTGCCATAGAGGAGAGAGGTCATGTGAAAGGAGACCATTACCTTGGTGTGGCAGGAAGTAATCCTATAGCTAGAACCTGTTCTGCAAGTGATGTAATACCTTCTCATACTAACGATGTGTCTCCAGGACAATGCGCCCATGAAGGAAGTGTTAAGATGGCCAATATAGTTGGTGATTCGATCATTAGGCATGTAGATAGCTGGGTGGCTGGTGGACGTTAGGATTGCCTGGTTACCTGCCTGCCTGGTGCAAAGGCAGTAGAGCTTATGCACCACTTAGATAAAGTTTTAGACAGTACTGGGGAGGAGCATGCTGTCTTGATACATGCTGATGCCAATGACATAGGAAAGCGTGGTAGGGAGGTTCTGGAAACCAAATTTAGGCTTTTAGGTAGAATGATGAAAACCAGAACTTCCATGGTAGCATTCTCAGAAATATTTCTGTTCCATGTCAAAACCCAAGAGGTAGGCAGAGCTCTGAAATGTCAATGAGTGGATGAGATGTTGGTGCAAAGAAGAGGGCTTTAAATTTGTTAGGAACTGGGCAACATTCTTGGGAAGGGATACAGGGGGCTTTTCCTGAAGGATGGGCTCCAACTTAATCAGGGTGGAACCAGGCTGTTGGCATTAACTTTTAAAAGGGAGATAGAACAGCTTTTAAACTAGATAACGGGGTCTTCAGCCAGCAACAATAAAAAACAGATTATTAGGAAAGTCACAGAGGAAAGTTATTATTCATCAGGGAACAAATGATCTGGCTAGAAACAGTATTTCTACAGTGCAAAGAGACTTCAAAATGTTGGTAGATAACCTTAAAACCTTAGTTAATACTATAGAAATCTCAGAAGTTCTACCTGTTTATGATAAGGGGGAAGACAGGCTTCATCGCATAAGCAGCTTAAATGCAGGGCTCTAAACCCGCTGTAAACATGAAGGGCCCAATATTGAGTTAGGACAGCTAGGTGCAAGTACAGCACCTAGCCATCACCACCATCCTCTAACCCTGGATATTCAATGCCGGGGTCATATGCGGCTCCAGCTTTGAATATCCAGGGTCACTGCACATGCCCGGAAGCCACAGAGGTTAATCAGATAGCGGCGATATTTCAAAAGTTGGCCTATCTTTACCCGTAGAAGTTAACTGGGTAGTGGTGCAATATCACCGCTACACGGTTAGCCTCTGTCACCGCCCACAAAATGCCTCACTGCTAAGCGGTTACTATCGGGGCATATAGGAGAGAAGACCAGGGATATTCAGCGGCACTAACCGTGTTAGCGCTGTTGAATATCCCGCTAAACGGCATTTACATGGTTTACAGGGCTGTAAATGCCTTTGGCCCAAAGGCTTTAGATATATAGACAGCTGGGGTCCAACAAGAGGCTATACTGTACTGATGGTCTACATCTTTCTATAGCAGACAAAAAAATCCTAGGTGAAAAATTCAGCCAATATGTAAGGAAAAGGGGTTACGGTTGGAAAACAAGTTCAAGATGTCATCCTCAGCAGAAGTATTATAGCAAAGGTAAAAATATTAAGAGACATAATTTTAACTCATACATCAATCACGCAGGGGAAGAGGAGTCAGGAATACAACCCAAACAAATAGAGGCAAGCCTACCAAAACCTACTGGAAGGTAATTAGCACAAATGCTCACAGTCTAGGTAAAAAGGTTCCTGACCTGGAAGCCCTGATGGTGGAAATAGACTTGGACATTGTGGCCATCATGAAAACATGGTTCAATAAGACTCATGAATAGGACATTGCCATACTTGGATATAATCTATCTAGGAGGGAGAGAAGGGGAAGGAAAGGAGGAGGAGGAGCCCTTTATGTTCAGAAACAGTATTAAAGCAGTTCAAATGCAGGGGACTAAGGGAAAATAAGAAGCACTGTGATTGGAAAAAGGAGAGGGTACTACCATCCATGCTGGCGTTGTCTACAGACCTCCAACACAAATGGAGGAAATGGACAGAGACTTGATCAATAATACTGCAAAGATAGCAAAAAAAGGGAGAGGTGGTGATACTATGGGACTTTAATCTGCCAGATGTGGATTGGAGTATCCCATCTGCGAATTTGGAAAGAGGTAGGAAGATCATGGATGCCCTACAAGAGGCGCTGCTCAGGACTACTGAAATGAGTTGCTCTTGCTGGGAAGGATTCTGCACTGGTAAGTATCTACCTGATGGAAATTTCTCAGATTCTTGGGTTAAACTGATAAAATCTCTGTCTATTTGAATGTTCTATGTTTTATAAAGTCAGTCAGGGCACTGTGTAGCAAGCCAACTTTTACTGTTTCTTTCCCTCCCATCCACCTCGACTCCCAACCAGACATAAACTTAGATTTATAGACTCTTAAACCTATTAAAGGGAAAAAGGTGATCAAATCCACTTTCAGATTTAGCTGGTTATCCTCATCAGGAATAGATTAATTAAGACCTTGAAATTAATCTTGAGGTGAACAAAGTCCCTTAAACTTATTAGGTATAGTATTGCTGCAAGTATCTCTGGCAACTTTAAGTAAACAATTTAAATATCTAAACACATCCTTAAAACTAAGATGCAGCTGTAGTGCATCAGCAAGATCAGGTCTCTGTTGTTTTGCACTGAGTGTCACGTGCATGATTTTCTCCTAGTTGGTGAGAGGTCTTACTTGTGCAGTACATGCAAGGAGCTCTTTGTTCTCAGGGAATGAATCTAATCTCTGGAGGCTAGAGTAGCAAACTTGCAGGAGCTAAGAAAGAGAGAAAGGTATATAGATGAGACCTATAGGACATACGGTAGTACTAAAGTCCCACCTCCAGTTTGGCACTCTGTCTGCTGCCATGGAGGAGAGAGGTCATGTGAAAGGAGAGCCCCACCTTGGTGTGGCAGGAAGCGATCCTGTAGCTAGGACCCCATAGGACCCCGTTTCGTACTGAGGAGGTTTCTCCAGGGCCATGTGCCCATGAGGGAAAGTTTATGACAGCCATTATAGTTGGTGATTCGATCATTAGGAATGTAGATAGCCAGGTAACTAGTGGATGTGAGGATTATCTGGTAAGATGCTTGCCTGGTATGAAGGCAGAGAACCTCACATGCTATCTAGACAATGTTTTTAGACAGTACTGGGGAGGAGCCTGCTGTCTTGATACTCGTTGGTACCAATGACATAGGAAAATATGGGAGTGTGGTTCTAGAGGCCAAATTTAGGCTTTTAGGTAAGAAGTTGAAATTCAGAACTTCCAGGGTAACATTCTCAGAAATGCTTCCCATTCCAAGAGCAGGACCCAAAAGGCAGGCAGAGCTTCAGAGTCTCAATGCATGGATGAGAAAATGGTGCAAGGAGGAGGGTTTGGGATTTGGTAGGAACTGGGCAACATTCTGGGGAAGGGAGGGAGGGCTTTTCTGAAAGAATGTGTTCCATGTTAACTAGGGTGGAACCAGGCTGCTATCATTAACCTTTATGAAACAGACAGAGCAGCCTTTAAAATAGATTTTGTTCGTAGAACATTTCGGCACAGATACACTAACTCAAGAGCTCTTTCCCACATAAACATTACCAATACAAATCAGAACAAAGATCTCTCCTCCCTCTCCCCTCTACCCACTTATCCTCCCCTTCCTCCTGACCGCCCCCCCCCCTTATAAAGCATCTAATCTTTTCACCTAGCCTAAGAACTAAATGATTTTAGTAGATGCACCAGTGGATTATGGAAAATCATTGTAGATGCCGACCCCTAAAATGTGCCATCATTAACGCACGTTCCATCCGCAAAAAATGGCCTGTTGTCCTTGACACAATCTCCTTCTATGACCTTGAGATCCTCATGATCACAGAAACATGGCTATCACCAGAAGACAACGTCCTCCTCAATCAACTACTTCCCCCCAATTTTTCCATACACATGAAACATAGGGAAAACAAAAAAAGGAGGAGGGGTGCTCATAATCTACAAATCAGACCTCAACTTCCAGATTGTGGACTCTTCTAGCACAAACAGCCTGGACACTCTCTCTGTTGCTAACCAACAATTCTCCCTTACCCTGTTATATAGAACACCATCTACTTCTCCAGTTGACCTTCCAACCATCATTGACCTTGCAGCTAACACCCGCACTCCCAACAAACCAAATTGGATAATGGGTGATTTCAATCTCCCATCGCTACACCAAAACCACGCAAATTTATTTATTTATTTATTACAGTTTCTTATATACATTATATGCGAAGGTTCTGTGATGCAATGGAAGACCTGGGCCTCAAACAAATCATAAATGAACCCACACATACAAAAGGGAACATTCTGGACTTGGTTTTTATGCCACATCCAGTCAAGGACAAAAGCCACAATCTGCCAACATCAGTCGTGGATGTACCCTGGTCCGACCACAAATTGATCATTATCCAGATTCCCAGCAACAATGACCAGCTGAACAGAAGCCAACCCACGAACATCACCTCTCGAACTTCCACTAGATGCTTCCGCCCCTTCGATAGGGAACTCATCCTTTCGGAGACCCCATCACTCATCAACAAAACAACACCTGACCTTGATGAACTAATCTCTCACTGGAATTCCAGCCTGCTTGCCATCTCACAACACCCAAACCCTAAAAATACAGCAAGAGCGAAAAGAAAATCCGCCCCATGGTTCTCTCCTGACCTACGCGCTTCCCTCATGCAACTACGTAGACTCGAACGCCGATGGCGCCGATCACGCTCACCGGAAGATCAGACCGCATACCTAACCCACCTTGCAATACATCGAGGAACAATCTCTATCAGAATGAGACAATATCACACTGACACCCTAAAGAGGTCATTGAATAAACCTCGTGACCTCTTCAATTTGGTCAAATCCCTCTCAAAGGAACCATCACCCGAGCAACACATCAACATACACCCACAAGAATTCGCTGATTATCTGCAATCCAAGATTGTACAAACTAACAAGGTCACAGCAGTCCAATATCAAGAACCGGCGGACCTCTCTCCACTTAACTTTTTTTCCACACCATCCAATAAATGTATTGAGAACACCATAGCATCACTCAACACCTCCACTGCACAGACCGACCCATGTCCAGCTTTTTGGATCAAGGAACTACGTGATGTGCTCAGTCCTGTCATCGCAAATATAATGAAACTCTCCTTTACAACAGGCTATTTTCCCACTTCACTCAAGCAGACTTCCATTAGACCATTACTGAAAAACCCCAAACTGGACCCCCAAAGGGTGGACTCCTATCGACCAATAGCTAGCATCCCCATCTTAGCCAAAATAATTGAGAAGGAAGCACAACGGCAAATTCAAAATCACATAGACTCTGTTGCTCCCTTAGATAACTGCCAACATGGGTTCAGAGAACATCATGGGGTTGAGACACTACTCACTGGTCTAATCAACAATATCATCACAGGAATTGACAACATCCATCAAGGTTTTGTCCTCATTTTCCTAGACATCGCCGCGGCTTTTGACTCCGTGAGTCACGAAATCCTCCTGGGAAGACTAAAAGAAAAGGGTGTCTGCAACAAGGCACTAAAATGGTGCAAGTCTTATCTGGACGATAGATGGCAATATGTGAAGTCTGGATCAGAAGAGTCTAGCCACTTCCATCAAAAACAAGGGGTACCTCAAGGATCCTCATTATCCTCCTTACTCTTCAATATCTACATGCAGCCCATATGCAATATCATAAGATCATTCAACGTAAACTGCATGATATATGCAGATGACATTCTTTTATACATGCCTTTCTCCACAACCCACATGGACCTGACCCCACTCACAGATTGTTTCAATGCAGTTTCAACATGGCTCCAGACACAGAACCTACGTATCCAGCATAAAAAAACAGAGGTCCTTTTCATCTCCAGAGACTCCAACTTTACGCCCCCATCCCACGTCAGTGTCAAGGAAGCTGATTTGCAAACTAAAGATGCAATAAAATATTTGGGAGTTACCCTGGACAAACATCTAGACATGAGACGCCACATAAGCAGCGTAGTCAAAGCCATCTACTTCAAAATCCGTTCCCTCAAACACCTACGCTCCCTGCTGGACCCAGACGATTTCCGTACCATATATCAAGCGCTGATCCTGCCGCATTTTGACTTTGCAAATGCCATCCTACAAGGTCTCCCCCAATCCACACTAACCCCCTTACAGTTGGCCATGAATGCCGCAGCTAGGGTCCTCTACGGTGCATCCAGAAACGACCACGTGACTCCTATTCTCAAACAGCTACACTGGCTACCAATTCACGGGAGAATCACCTTCAAATCCCTTGTATTAGCATTTAAGGCAATCAAAGGCACCTCATCCCTCTCACTCACGAATCTAATCCACATGGTCCCCCCCAACAGAGCAAGAAGAACATCAGCTGTAAACTTGCTAGCAATACCAAAGGCTTCAACAAAGTCCAACACGAACACCACAAACAGGGCATTCAGTTTTTATGTACCAAAATGCTGGAACACCCTACCCCCTGACATTAGAGCCATTACCAATCTATATCAGTTCAGAAAGGCTCTCAAAACATACCTTTTCTGCCAATATTTCCCAGACAGCAACTGAACTAGATATCCCCTCCAAGAAATGACCCAATCTAGAAATGCCCTCACACTGCAGTGTAGATAGTTTATGTATATAGTTAACCCAGTTATCCAAGTTTGTACTCCTATTCAATGTAAAACCTGACAGTTTGTCGTTATGGTCGTTTTGTTATGATGTAATTTGCGCTGATTCTAAATAGCGCGGTATATAAGAAACTGTAATAAATAAATAAATAAATAAATATTATGGATAACCTTGCTACTGTAAATAAATTCCCCTGTGCATAATGTACACACACATAAATAAGTTCAATTTCTTACATTGTAATGTAAATAAGTTCCATTCTTACATGGCACCGTTTAACGCTAAAGTTCTAATTACCCTGTTTTATATTTTTTTTTTTGTATAATCTGTTTATTGAATAAAACATACAGTATAAAACAACCAACAGGTATATACAACAATGGAGAATTTACATTTCAAACCCCTCTGGGCAGGGTTGTGTCTGATCCACCACCCAGAGACCAGGAACCCAAACAAGGTAGGCAAATTGGTAAAGACGAACTCGTAAAATTTCCCCCCCCATTCCCCCCCCACCCCCAAGCCTAGTTAAGCACGAAAGCAGGAGCATCCCTATCCAACCCTAAGCACTTCGCTGCGGGCAATAGGGCCCAATTTCTGAATATAGGGCATCCAGATCAACAGAAACTGAGCCCAGCGCTGGGGGGATCCAAGTGCATGGCGTCGCTCGAAAAGCATGAGCTGATGGAAACAGTTGCGCCATTCATAAAATGTAGGGGGCTCTGCCTCTATCCATCGACGAAGAATAGGTCCCTTCCCCACCAGACAAGCCTTGCGCACTAGGATACGCTCCCACCTCCCCTTAGGGTGGAGTGGTCCCAGTCGATCCAGCACCACTAATAGCCCTGTCCAACAGACCTGTTGTCGCAAAAGACCACTGAGATAATCCCCAATACGCTGCCAATAGGAACGGATCACGGGGCAACTCCACCACATATGACCGAGATCAGCTAAAGAGCAGGAGCACTTAGAACATCCTCCAGATTGGACCAGACGACTTCGCAGTGCCCTCCTTGGGGAGAAATGCGCGCGAAGAATTGACTTATACTGCACCTCTCGCCACCGGGCGCCCCCTACCAGTTGCCGAATCTGACGCAAAGCGGTCAGCACAGAGCCCGGGTCGATCACCCTACCCAAATCCCGCGCCCAGGCCTGTTCCAATGCCTGAAGGTTCGGGGGGGGGCCCCAGTCCATCTAAGTGCCTTTTCAAATCGGCAATAGAGGGAGAGCTCTCCGCCCCCAGGCTCAAAAATTCCAGAACCTGTGCCGAACGCGTCACGGTGAGGTCCGACCGGGACAGGGAGCCCACATAATGAGACAGTTGGGCATAAGCAAAGCTGGAGGTTCGCCGGTTCAGTCCATATTCCCCACACAGCTCCACCAGGGTCTTACACTGTCCCGCTGTATCAACTACACTTCCCAAACGGCAAATGCCGACCCTTTCCCATTGCCGAAAAATGGACGAATCGGTACCCGGGGTAAAACAAACATTGCCTCGTAGGGGTAGCCAACACGAAACAGTGGGGTTGCTACCCCAGTACTTGTTAAGCTGCTGCCAAGTACGGCGTGTCGCCTGCAGTAGAACGCTGCTGGTCAGCCGAGAAGGCAGTCGTGTCCCGGGCAGCTGCAAGGCCGCTTCTAAGGCATGAGGCGCCACAAAGGCTCGTTCTAACTCGCGGGGAGTGTACACTTCAGTATCGCCCAACCAATCACTAAGGTGCCGCGCCTGACATGCCAGCGCGTACTTCCAGAAGTCCGGAACCCCCACGCCCCCGGTCCGTCAACCTCCCCGCAGCCGAGACAACGGTATACGCGCTTTGGCCCCTTTCCATAAAAAACGTCGGATTTCTCTCTCTATACGCATTACATCGCGCCGCAGCAACCACACCGGGAGGGTCTGCATCCAATAGAGAATGCGTGGGAGTATCACCATCTCCTGTTTTATATTAAAACCAGTTGGCAATCTGTTAATATGAAATGTTCTTTCACTGTTACATGTAAACCACTTTGATTCTGCTGAAAGGTAGTATATAAATATGACAAATAATTAAAATAAATAGATAAGGGAATGCAGACAGTGGATTTCAGTAAAGCCTTTGACATTGAGTCCATCCCTAAGGTACCCAGTTTGTTTATAAGGTGCATCTGCGGAACAAAGTTATTGACTAGGTTAGAAATTGGTTGAGTGGGAGGTGACAAAGTGTGCAGGTAAATGGAAATTACTCTGAGGAGAAAGATGTTATCAGTGGTGTGCCGCAGGGATCTGTCCTTGGTCTGATTCTTTTTAATATCTTTGTTAGTGATATTGCAGAACGGCTGTCTGATAAGGTTTGCCTCTCTGTGGATCATACCAAAATCTGCAATAGAGTAGCCATCCAGGAAGGAGAAGATAACATGAGGAGGGATTTAGCTAAACTTAAAGAATGGTCAAGAATTTGGCAGATGAGATTTAATGCTAAAAAAAATGCAGGGTCATGCACTTAGGCTGCAAAAATCTGAAGGAGCGATACAGTGTAGGGGGTGAAGTACTTCTGTCCACGAAAGAAGAGTGGGATCTGGCAAAAGCCAGAAGGATGCTTGGGTGCATAGGCAGAGGAATGGTCAGCAGAAAAAAGGAGGTAATAGTGCCTTTATATAAGTCTCTGGTGTGCAATTCTGGAGACCGCACCTTCAAAAGCATATAAACAGGATGGAGTCGGTGCAGAGGGTGGCTACTAAAATGGTTAGTGGTCTTTGTTATAAAGCATATGAGGACAGACTTAAAGATTGCATAAATAACATCACTAGAACAAATACCTAAAACTACAGATCCTTCGTCAACTGCGTCCCTTGCTTGAAGCTTCTGACTTCCGCACTGTATTCCAAGTGCTGATCATCCCTCATTTTGATTATGCAAATATCGTTCTTCATGGTCTACCAGACTATGCAATTCATCCCCTACCAATGGCTATGAATACGGCAGCACAGACCCTGGTTGTTAGCAGTCTCAAGTATAAGGCCCTCATCATGACATTCAAAATACTGCACAACTTCTCCACAACTGCTCTTGAGGAGCTCTTACAATGGACACCGGACAATAGAGTCAGAAGATCTACCACAGCAAATACTCTCTCAGTCCCATCCATAATAAGAAAAATATCCCAGTTTGCGAATCAGCCGAGCATTCAAACTATATACACCACCTCTCTGGAACTCCCTTCCCACTCCATCTCCCCCCCCCCCCCAATCCGTGCCATCTCTGACCTGGCTATTTAGAACAAATAACATAGATCACTACATTAGTTCCCCCTTAGACTCTTAAGCTGCCTTGAACCAAGCCCCACAGCCAGACCCATCCGCTTATCCTATTAAGCACAGTGTATATAATTTTCCCCAATATTCACATTGTATTTCACCCAATTATGACCCACGTTGACTACCCCGCCTGACCTACCAATTGTTATCCTAATAACCACCGATGTCGTTGTTGTTATTCAAACTTGTTTTATGTAAAAAGGTTGGCATAAATGTTCAGGGAGAGAGCCTCTTTCAATTGAAAGCAAGTTCTGCTACGAGGGGACATGGGATGAGGGTGAAGGGAGATAGATTCAGGAGTGATATGCGGAAATATTTCTTTACGGAAAGAGTAGTGGATCCGTGGAATAGTCTCCCAGTGGAGGTGGTAGAGATGAGGACAGTAACTGAATTCAAAAAAGCATGGGACCAACACAGAGGATCTCTAAAGGTAAAAAGTGGACTGTTGTAGTTGTTGATATGGAAGGACAGACTAGATAGGCCATGTGGTCTTTTTCTGTCATCATGTTTCTATGTTTCTGTTTCTAATTACTGATTTTGTTCCTTGTAAACTGCACTGATTTCTAAATAGTGCAATATATAAAACCAAATATATATATAATGTTAGAGGAAAGGCAGGAGAAAGGAGATAAGATAGAGACGTTTAAATACCTCCATAGCATAAATGCACAAGAGAAGAGCCTCTTTAGATTGAGAGCAAGATCAGCTACGAGGGGACAAAGGTTGAAGGTGAAAGGGGATAGACTCAGGAGTAATATGAGGAAATATTTTGATAGAGTAGTAGATGCGTGAAATAGACTCCCAGTGGAGGTAGCACAAACGACAAACACATCAGATCTCTTCAGGAAAAAATGGGACTATTGTAGTTGATATGGAAGGGCAGATGAGATAGAAACTGTATGGGGCGAAGGGTCAGCTGGACTGTGGGCCAGACAGCTCCCAAGCAGACACCTTCCTCCGTCCAGAAGGGGATCCACTCAGGGAGGACATATCACTTCCCAATAAAAGAAACACCACAGAGAGGACTTACACTTCCCAATAAAATCTCACCTTATGCAGAACAACATCTCACCTTATGCAGGACAACATGCTCGTACATGGTAATAACTATCTCACAGATTTTTCTTCCCAAAGAATCCTTTTATTATTCCCTTTCTTACAGAAACAGAAAACTAAGAATAAAGGAAAACAGTCCAGTGGAATTACAGATCTTGCCACCTCTCATAGCAGGCAAACAGGGTCATTCTGTCTTATCTTGGATGCAGATCTCTAAATAGCCACAAGTCAGAATGTCTGGTCCTGCCTGCATGATTCTGTCTTACTTCCTGACTCAACAGTGAGTATGACAGGCTTTCCTGGACATAAGAGATCAGTGTAATAGACATACACACAAGACAGGACTACACGCACACAAAATTCTCAGACATGACAACAGGGATACTGGGGCCATAGAGAACCCAGGAAATCCATACTTCCCCACAGCCTCCACTGCGAAGCAGACGGATTCATCGTGTATCTGGTTCTGTCACATTATATACCCTTGCTCAGAACCATACTTACTATTCAGGCATTCTTCTCTAATTAGCTAATTCTTGTTCCAGCAGTCTGCGGCCACGCTTTTGTGATTTGCCATGTTATTCTACTCATGTCTGTACCCCTCTCCATTGACCTTTCTTGGGCCCATGTCTAAAATTATCAAATTATCACTCTGGACCTTGTCAGATTTATATTGTTATCTGACCTCTGCCCCCCTCACTCATTTCTTTACCTGGTTCTCTTGCTTGGTTCTCTCCCACCCCTCAGTTCCCAAGAAATATAGCTCTTCAACTCCCCATGTTCTGACAACTATACTGGGGGCCATATGTTCTTCTTCATGCTAAGCTGGCATGTTTGTCTTTCTACCCTCTCTCAAGGTCCACCATTTACTGATAAGTATGCTTTCACATCTTTTCCATATGATGTCACATACCTCTGAAAGCTTCACATACGTACCTCAGTACAATTCCAGCATTTTTTGTGTTACTGTGTTAACGCCTTCTCCTCTGGCTCTCACAAAACATAGAAATGTGATGGCAGAAAAAGACCACATGGCCTACGTTTGAAGAATACTAGCAAAAGAGGTAAATTAGGCTACCTTAATAGGGAGGTTCCAATAAAGATAACAGTAATCCAGATGCCTTTAAGTACAGGGCAGATAGAGCAGGAAGATTCAAAATTAACCCTGTCAAATGATAAATAGATTGCTAATATGAATAAAATACAACTTCTAAGATGCCTGTATGCAAATTCTTGAAGCTTAAAAAATAAGATGGGAGAGCTAGAATATATGGTATTAAATAAAAGATTAGATATAACTGGCATCTCAGAGACTTGGTGGAAGGAAGACAACCAATGGGTCATTGTGATACCTGGGTACAAACTATATCGCAATAATAGGTTAGATCAAATTGGTGGAGGGGTTGCGCTCTATGTTAGAGAGGGCATTGAGTCACATGGGATAAAAGTGTTTCAGGGAACATATACCTAGAATCTCTATGGATGCAAATTCCATGTAAACAGAGGAAGGCAATAGCAGTGGGGGTGCACTACCATCCGCCTATTCAGAATGAACAGATGGATGATGAAATGTTAAAAGAAAACCAAGGAAGCTAACAAAAGTTACAACATAGTAATAATGGATGATTTCAATTACTCCAGTATCGATTGGGTCAATGTCACAGCAGGACATGCTAGGGAGATAAAGTTCCTAGATGAAATAAATTACTGCTTTTTGGAGCAGCTGGTTCATGAACCAACAAGAGGGGAAGTTATTTTGGAACTATTCCTTAGTGGAACACAGGATCTGGTGCAAGAGATAATGGTGTTGGGGCAAATCGGCAATAGTGATCAAAGCATGATCACATTTCTTTTAATAAATGGAGGGAGGATAGCAAGGAAATCCACAGTACTACCTGTTAACTTTCAAAAGGGAGACTATAATAAAATGAGGAAAATAGTTAAGAAAAAACTAAAAGGAGAAGCTGCAAGGATTAAAGATTTACATAGAAACATGATGGCAAAAAAGACCACAGGGCCTATCTAGTCTGCCCCTCCATATCAACCACTACCAGTACCATACCTAGCCCTGTGTGAGCAGTGCAGATACACAGGGCGCAAAAGAATTAGGGGTACATGTCGGGCTGCCTGCCCTGGTCTGTTCCCCTGCATTGCCCTGCTGCCGCTACCACATTTTTTTGTTTCTTTGGAGGTGGTGGCAGCAGCAGCAATTAGACAGACCCGCATTTGTAGACAGACCGGATCCCTCCTTCCCTTCTCGGATGTAGGTCATATCAGAAGAGGGGGGAAACCAGGTCAGCCATTCAAACACGGGTCTTTGCAACTCACTGCTACTGCCGCTGCCACCGAGAAAACATGGGTCACTGCAACTCACAAATGCGGGTCTGCCACACTGCTGCTGCTGCTGCTACCGCCTCTGAGAAAACAAAAAAGTGGTGGCGGCAGCAGGGCAACGCGGAGAGGTATGGGGGGTAGGCGGGGGCAGGCAACCAGCAGGGGAGGGGGTACACCAGAAGAGGAAATAGCACAGGGCACAATTATGGCTTGGTAGGTCCTGACCACTACAACAGTTCCCTTTTTTTCCTTAGAGATCCTATGTGTTTGTCCCATGCTTCTTTGAATTCAGATAGGGGACGTCCATCCCCGCTATTTGTGCCCTTTCCCGTCTGCGTCCTTCTTTCCTACTCATTGTACAGGGAAGTTAACAGGGACAGGGAAGGAGAAGATCAGGGGCAGTGTTAGGGCGGGTGGATGTCAGCCCCGGATGTATAAGGCCGATTCCAATGTCTTAGGCAGCCAATTCTGATGGGTTAGACGGGAATAAGTTCCTCGATTTGGCAGAGGATGGCAGCCCGGGGCATGGCAGTGGAAGGAGGAGGCGGCGCGCATTCCCCACAACCCAACCCTGGCCTTGGAAGGCCAGATCAGGGGTCGGGCTGCAGGGAAAGCATTGTAGGAGCCAGCAGCTGGGGATCATGGATGCCATGGCGCTGCAGCTCCATTGTAAAGCCCAGACTGAGTTAGTCAGACATGGCCTGTACATGCAGGCCAGGCTGAATCGTGGTTCTGGTTTGCATGTACAGGCCTGTTCGAAATTCTGATCCCACGGGGCTAAACGTGCCCTGTGAGATCAGAATTGTGACTCCCTCCGTGCATCTGGATCCAGCCAGGTGCACAGAGGGCCTGTGCGTCCGGACTGGAAATCGGGACCATTCTATCCCCATCTCTACCACCTCCACTGGGAGACTATTCCATGCAACTACCACTCTTTCTGTAAAAAATATTTCCACATATTATTCTTGAGTCTATTCCCTTTCACCCTCATCCTATGAGACTCAGGAATAATATATGGAAATATTCCTTTATTTACATCAAGCATAGGCGTTGTTTAAAAATACTATCTTGGAAGCCCAGACCACATGTATTTCATGCTTTAAGAAAGTTTGAAGTGAGGCCAAAAAACTGCCAGCATGGTTTAAAGGTGAGGTCAGGGACGCTGTTGTAGCAAAAAAAGCTTCTTTCAGGAAATGAAAAAAGGAGCTAAATGATGAAAACGGGAAACAACATAAGCACTGGCAAGTTATATGCAAGCCATTGATAAGGCAGGCAAAAATAATTTGAAAACAGAAAAAAATACCCTTAGAGTGGAAGCAAATACAATCATGGCAAAAAACCTGTGATAGAGTCAGATGATAGAAGGTGTTAAAGGGGCGCTAAGAGAGGACATGACCATAGCGGAGAGATTGAATGAATTCTTTGCTTCAGTCTTTACTAAAGAAGATGTAGGGAAGTTACCCATGCTTGAAATAGTATTTAAAGGTGATGTATCAGAAGAATTGAAACAAATAAATATCGATAAACCAGGAAGATGTGTTACAACTATTTGATAAACTAAAGAGCAACAAATCACCTGGATCAGATAACATACATCCCATGGCAGAACTGAAATATGACACTGCAGACCTACTATAAGTAATCTGTGAACTATCATTAAAATCATCTGTAGTACCTTGTGGTAGAGGTGGCCAGGTTGAAGCACGACCCAGGACACAGCCAAGAGGTTTAAAGAAAATATACTTTATTTTGGGACAAGCATTCCAACAACTGCCCTGTCCCTTCTTGGGTTTTAGGCATACATAGAGTTAAATCCTCTGCTGACCTAGTGTTTTCCCCAGCTATAACAAGTCCTTAATTGCTCTCAGCAGGGCTACTCTGCTGAAAAGCTGCTCCAGCACAGAGGCACTTACAAAACAAGACAAAACTAGCTCCTCAAAGTTTCTTTACTTCGGGCAGCACAGCCCAGCAACAGTTTCTGCAACTGAGTAGAACTCCAGCACAAACAGCACTTCTAAAGCATGAAAACAGGATTGTCCTTCCAAAGTCCATTCATTCTGGGCAGAACAGCTCACTAGTCTTCTTCCATTCCTTTAAACATGAATCAGCTCACTCATTCAACTTTTCACCGTTATACTACTATTCAGTATTAATTCTACTTGTCTTGTATTAAGCCTCAGACAACACCCTTATTGCTTCGTTACACTAGGAGATTTGTAAGTCATCTCCTAAACGTGTATAGGGTTTAGTACATCAACGGCTTAAATATGAAGATTCTCCGACCAGTTCTATTGATATCAAACAGCTACTACAGATTTAAATTTTCTTAAAGAACTACTTAGCTTCCAATGAAAAGGCTGGTCTTCATCTTCTTCTATTGTTTTTTTTCTTTTAATCTTTGGTATTTCTTTGCCTTTTCTTATATGTTTGAAGAAAAGGCAGTGCCCCAACGCCTATCTTTCCAGGCGCCCTTGCGTTTCACCATATAGGGTTTCTCAAGGGGACCCAAAATTTCCAATTATTTTCTGGAGATGACACGGCGACACGGAAAATTTTGCAGAGATCTCTTGAAAACACTCGCCGTGTCATCTCCAGAAAATACCACTATTCACCTTTTTCCATTGGGAAAATTGGCCATTTAGCCCTACCCTCTGCTTTCTATCTTGTAACCATTTCCTGTTCCACAATAGTATATCATCTCCTATCCCTTGGATGTATACCATCCATTCCAGGTGATTTGCTACTCTTCAGTTTATCAAATAGTTGTAATACATCTTCCCGGTGTAGCGATATTTCTTTCAATTCTTCTGCAGCATCACCTTTAAATACCACTTCAGTCATGGGTAACATCTTCCTCATTAAAGACCAAAGCAAAGAATTAATTCAGTCTCACCACTATAGCCTTGTCCCCTCTTACTGCCTCTTTTACCCCTCTATCATCTAATGGTCCAACAGACTCTCTCACAGGTTTTTTGCTACGAATGTACTTGAAAAAGTCTTTATTATGCGTTTTTGCTTTTACAGCAGGCAGTTTAGTACTGTGGATCAGGAACTGGTTAAAAGGAAAAAAGCAGAGGGTAGGGCTAAATGGCCTATTTTCCCAATGGAAAACAGTGAATAGTGGAGTACCCCAGGGAGTATACGCAATGAATGGCTGTGTATGTCCCCATGCTCACTATGTTTAGAAAAGATGGACGTATGCGATCCTGCCTGTTTCTGCAACATACTTGCGAACGGCCATGCCTCTCCTTTTAAAATGTGAATCTCCTAAGCTGCTGTGCTCAAGGACAGTATTGTGCTTATGCAAACTACACATGGAATCGGATGATACATATAAGTGGATGCAAGGTGGACAACAGCAACCAGTCTGTGGCATGCCTAGAACACTACAAAACAACCTCAGTGCACTGTAAGGTAGTAGCAAAAACATAGTAATATATATTAACATAGTAAATAACGGCAGATAAAGGCCAGTATGGTCATAAGAACATAAGATATGCCATACTGGGTCAGACCAAGGTCCATCAAGCCCAGTATCCTGTTTCCAACAGTGGCCAATCTAGGTCATATGTACCTAGAAGTATCCCCAAAAGACAGGTTCCACAATGCTTGTATTGGGTCAAGCATTGATATCCTGGGTCCCTTTTATTTAATTTTTATTAAGTTTCACAAATGATACATTCAAAAAGAATGAAAGGGAAAAACTGGTACAATACAATATTTTTTTTACATTCTAATACAGGAAAAATAATACAAGGAAAATTACTAAATCATTGTCGTACCAATAATCAGCCCACTAATAAAGGGGAGGCTTCAGGAAATACTACAGAAGAAAAATTGGGTAATACAAGCAGTTCAAGTCTTACACGTCAGCCGTATGAGGTGGAGGAGCAACAACAACTTCCTCTCTAGCATTCAGAAAATCCAGCAGCTGACTAGGTTCAAAAAACATATATACCTATCCCTTATAAGATATACAGTACCTAGCAGGAAATCTCAACAAAAAGGTCCCACCGAGGGAAAGAACCCTATGCTTATAGCCTAGAAATTCCCTCCTCCTCATCTGGGTAGCTCTAGCTAAATCAGGAAAAATGCGCACACATGAACCGAGAAATTGCTCACTGAAATTCCGAAAATATAATCTAAGGATTAATGCTTTATCAGTTTCAAGTGCCAATGTAATAAGAAGAGTGGAACGAGCAGTGACCACCTCTAGAGAGCTCTCCAAGAAACCTGTAAGCTCCCCCGGAGCCCCCAGAGAGACACTATTAACTTCCTGAACCCCCCTACCCATAGACAAATACTGGGCTCTGGTTAATGGGGGAAGGTCATCCTTAGATATTTTCAACACCTCCTGGAAATACCTATGAACCATTTCTAAAGGGGAGAGAACAGGAGACCTAGGAAAATTGACCAGTCTTATATTGTTCTTCCGGACCTGGTTTTCTAGGTACTCCACTCTCCTGGTAGTCACAGTCCAGTTTTTCATATGGGCAAGATTTGATTCCTGAAGTTGCCCCAGATCTCCACGGAGCAAGGCCAACCGACCCTCCTGTTCCTTTTGGACTTGTACAACCTCCTATAAATCAGTCCTAAGGGATTTCACGTCAATATTCAAAGAAGAAGCAATCATTTTCAGAGAGGAATTCATTGCCGACACCACATCCCAAAGCACCTCAAGTGTTACTACTGCAGGCCTCAGCAATCCGCCAACACCAGGATAGCCAATCGGGGTCACACTCTGCTGGGCAGAACTGGAAGCACTCCTCCTCTCACTCACCAAGCTTCCATCCGTTCCAGGGGACCCAAACGGAGAGTTCCTAGTGGCAGAGGAGCCCTCCACAACAACCTGCTGAGGCGTACTAGTTATCACGCCGGCAGGCGTCTCTCCACTGCCCGAGAAACCAACTCTGGGACAAGGCGGGGGGCCCGTTACTCGGGGGATAGAAAAACCCCGGATGTGCACAGGTCCGGAGACCCCTCCGGGCCTGCCGAAGACGTCGCTTGCTCCCCCGGCACCGAAAAGCCACACATCTGCAGCGTCCTTTGAGTCGCGCTGCTAGAGCACGCTTCACCCGAGGGTAGGTAAGTCTGTTTGCGTTCCCTCCTTCCCATTCTGGCACCAGGTATCGCCACACACGACTCGTGGACACAAACAGCGTTCAGACCTCCGCCCGGGGTAATCACACTGCCGCCATCTTGCCTCCCCATCCTGAGTCCCTTTTTAATAAAGGTTTATGGACCTTTCCTCCAGGAACTTGTCCAAACCTTTTTTAAACTCAGCTACGCTAACAGCCCTTACTACATCCTCTGGTAACAAATTTCAGAGTTTGATTACATGTTGAGTGAAAAAATATTTTCTCTTATTTGTCTTAAATAGTTTACCCTGTAGCTTCAATACATGTCCCCTAGTCTTTCTATATTCTGATAGCATACATATATTTCCGGGGGTTGAGTCCCAGGTCTGAGATGTTGGTGTTTGATGGCTGTATTGGCATGGCTGCGTTGATTGGGAGTTAAGGTTCTCCAGGACCAAGCAGGAAGTCAGTCCTCACACATATGGGTGATGGCGCCGACGGAGCCCTCGTGCGGAGCATTTCCCCAGCTTTCAGGGAGGGCCTTTGGGAGTGCAGCGCGCATGCGCGGTCCCCTTCCCGCCCAAGGGTGCCATCTTGCTCAGTCTTCTTTTTTCTGCGGAGCCCGACGGACGTGTGTCGTCGTCACCCGGTTAAAAGTTGATTTTTCCTGCGTTGGATTCGTGGTTTTTGCCCGGTTCGAAGCCGGTTCCCCTTCCCGCCTGGGCCCGGTACACCGGTATCGAGCTCGGAGCTAGCTTTTTGGTTTTTGTCCTTCGTGACTAGCGTTCCCGCTTTTTCTCTCTTTCACTAGCAGCCCGGTCTTTTGACCTTGCAGGGGTCCGTTTTCCCCCGATGGCTGCCAGCGGGTTCAAGAAGTGTGATCGGTGTAAGAAGCTGATGTCTCTCACTGACACACATGACTTACTGACACACTGATGTCTCACACTGACACACATGCCTCCGTTGCCTCGGGCCCGACCATGACCCGGTGGTCTGTGTCCTGTGTGGCAAGATGTCCTCTAAGGCGCTGAGGAGCCATCAGCATCAGCGTGAAAGACTTTTTTCTGACTCCGTGTCCGGCCGGGCCCAGACCTCGTCAGAGGCCTCGACATCTCGGGAGTCTGACCTCGAGCACTGTCGAGGCTCCTCTGAAAGGGGGTCTCCTTCTCGGGAACACAGAAGGAAGAAGAACCCTGCAAGGGCGGCGTCGGTGTACGCTCTTGGCCCCTCGAGGGCCAGGTCGCATAGCCCCGACCGCCGTCCCGGGTCCTCGGAGTCAGAGGCCTGCCAAGTTGCCTCGAGTGGAACCGGAGTCCCCGAGTCACGTGAGTGCTATTGTCCTCATAGACTCCCCTCCAGGGGAGCCGACGTTGGACCCGACGCCGTCGGGGCCCGAGTCGGGGGCTGCTTTATTCTCCTGAGCTGAGTCTCAGGTTGATGGCCTTGGAGAGCAGCTTGGCTGCCTTCATGGAGCAGCAGCGGGTACTGATCGCCGGTTTCACCGGTGCATCTGCCCCGACCACCGGGACCTCGATGTCCAAGTTTACCCCTGTTATCCAAGTTACTTGCCCTGTTATCTGTAAACTCTTACATGTTATCTGTACTGAGCATTTTTGTTCCATGTAAACCGCGCTGATGCTGAATAGTGCGGTATATAAGAGACTGTAAATAAAATAAATAAATAAAAAATAAATAAACAATCGATCTACGTTTACCCATTCCACTCCATTCATTAATTTATAGTGGTCCATCTAGTCTGCCCAGTAAGATGGCAAGAGTAGGTTACACCTGCCGCTCCGTGCAGGTCACCCCTCCCCATGTCTTTGTTTAGGGGTGAACCCACCACTCCGTGTAGGACACTCCTGTTTGTTTAGAAATTAGATAGTTAAGTTTATTTTGAATTTATCCTGTTGCTCTAAAGGGATCCACTGTGTCTGTCCCATGCCATTTTGAATTCTGTCAATGTGTTTGCCCCCACCACTTCCATTGGGAGGGCATTCCAAGCATCCATCACCCTTTCAGTGAAAAAGTATTTCCTGACATTGCCTTTCAATTTACCCCCTTGCAGCTTCATGTTATGCCCTCTAGTTTTACAGCTTCCCCGTCTTTGGAAGAGGATTGTTTGTTCATTAATTCTCTTTAAGTATTTAAAGGTCTGAATCATATCTCCCCTATCCCTCCTCTCCTCCAGAGTGTACATATTTAGGTCTTTATGTCTCTTCTCATAAGGCTTCTGACGCAGGCTCCATATCATTTTGGTCGCCTTCCTCTGAACCGTTTCAAGTCTTTTTACATCCTTTGCGAGATACGGTCTCCAAAACTAAACACAGCTTTCCAAGTGAGGCCTCACCAGTGACTTATACAGTGGCATTAATACCTCTTACTTTCTGCTGGTAATTCTTCTTTGTATGCAACCCAATATAGTATTCTGTGTGGCACAGGATGCATTTCAGCAGAACATACATAGCATTAGGAGTCTCCCTAGGTATGCATGTTGTGGACATTTCTGGAACATATCTGTACAATGCTAAGTAAGGACATGAATAAAGCAGGACAGGTCCTCCCAAACAAACTGTCCAGACGTATTCCTGTCACTAATATTAGGCCTTCGGAATGACAGCATTCAGCAGTGTAGGCACCACACAGATATGCCCAGAGACACTATCATCGCTCTGTACAACTGTGCACATTTGTAGAGACCAAGGATGGCGCAACCTGGACATGTCTTACTGCTGTGTACACTGTTGAATGCGCTCCTTCTGAGGGTCTCTTATTAGTGACAGGGATATGTTTGGACAGTTAAAATATGGAGGAGCTGTTCTGCTTACCCCTGCCTGATCACACTGGTACCTGGTGAAGTTGCAGTCATCCCTACAATCCAGGTACCTGCCTGCCAATCATGTCCCTTCCAGATATGTAGATGAGCATACTAAATCCTCCTGTGCAGCACTGCAACCACACACTCACACCCACCTATCCTAGGCATTCTCCAGTCTATTATCTTAAAGGGATAGGGATTTAAGCTCTTACCAGACCAATACGTCATCGGTTCTGGTCTTGGCTAGGGAGAATCCCATACACTCCATCATAAGGCCCCTTTAAGAGAACCTGCAGCCCAGAGTTCAGGACTGGGAGGATGTGGTTCACAGGAAAAGGTTAAAAACCAAGCAGGTTGCAGGAAGGAGGCAGAGGCCCATGGACAGGGGTGGCCCGAGGTGGGTGCGGGGCCATGTGCGGAGACTAGGTGTGGGACATCATTTGCATAAGGGCCTCATTTGCATAAATATTTGCATAATGTTAGTATACTCATTAAGAGGCATGTTTACTAAAGGTTAGTGTATGAACAAAGAAAGACTAAAAGATTTCTACATTACTATAATCCATTGCCAACCACCAGGCACATTAGGAACTACTACAAACACTGGACATTTAGAACCCATAGCAAACCCGCCGTATCGTAACAGCACTACCAGGACTCACAAAGCACCATACCCTACCTATCAAAAGGCAACACTGCAAATATTAAACCAATACATCTCAGAGAATAACAATACATGACCTACTTGGGAAAGAGAACAAGTGGCAATGTCAAATAGAAACTACATAAACAGAAACCTAAGCTCATTTATACTGTACATGCAGAACACAGACCATCACCAAAGAACAAGGAATCACAATTTAGAAATAGAAAGACAATAATTAAACTTGGAACCCCAAAAGCCAAACTTGGAATGTACAACAACACTGTAGAAATAAAATTATAAATTAATTTCCTCTTGTACTAAACAAAGCACAGAAATTAATGATGCACATTTCCCAGAGCTGACATATTCCAGCTAATAAATTCAAAATAAAGAGCTATATTTCTACCTTTTGTGCATTTTTTTCAGTTGCAATTGTTCCAGCCACTTTCTTCTGGTTTCTTCATGTCTTCTGCTAACTCTCCATCGTCTGCTGTCCATTTGTCCTTTCTTCTCTTTTCTAGTTTTTTTTTTCCATTCTCTCTCTACATCCTAATCTTTCTCCTTTTGCTCTTTCCTCCATCTCTTTCTTTATTCCTTTTTCATCCACTCAAATTTTCCCCCTCCATCCTCAATCCCCACTTACTCTCCCATTACCCGGCCAATTGTAGATTTTTCCACAATGACGCCTAAATCTTTTTCCTGGGTGGTGGTTCCTAATGTGGAACCTTGCATTGTGTAACCATAGTTTGGGTTATTTTTCCCTAGGTGCATAACTTTGCACTTGTCCACATTAAATTTCATCTGCCATTTTGATGCCCAGTCTTCCAATTTTCCACAATCCTCTTGGGTTTAACAACTTTAAATAGTTTTGTGTCATCTGCAAATTTTATAAACTCACTCGTTATTCCACTTTCCAGGTCATTTATGAATATGTCAAAAAGCAGCGGACCCAGCAGAGATCCCTAGTGTACACCACTATTCACCTTTCTCCATTGGGAAAATTGGCCGTTTAGCACAACCCTCTGCTTTCAATCTTTTAACCAGTTTCTGATCCACAGTAGTACACTGCCTCCTATCCCATGACTCTTTAGATTTGCAAAAAGTCTCTGATGAGGGACCTTGTCAAAGGCTTTCTGAAAGTCCAGATACACTATATCAACCGACTCACCTTTGTCCACCTGTTTATTCACACTTTCAAAAAAACATAACAGATTAGTAAGACAAGATCTTCCTTGTCTAAAGCCATGTTGGCTGTCTCCCATTAGGCCATGACTATCTACATGCTCAGTAATTTTATTCTTTATAATGGTTTCTACCATTTTTCTAGGTACTGATGTGAGGCTCACCGGTCTGTAGTTTCCCGGATCACCCCTGGAACCCTTTTTAAAAATTGGTGTTACATTGGCGATCCTCCAATCTTCAGGTATTAGAGATGATTTTAATGATAGCTCACAGATTACTAATAGCAGGTCTGCAATCTCATATTTCAGTTCTTTCAACACCCTTGGATGCATACCATCCGGCCCAGGTGATTTGCTACTCTTCAGTTTATCTAATAGTTGTAACACATCTTCCTGATGTATCGATATTTCCTTCAATTCTTCCTCACCTTTAAATACCACTTCAGTCATGGGTAACATCTTCCTCATTAAAGACCGAAGCAAAAAATTCATTCAGTCTCTCTGCTTTCACCTTCTTGCCTATTAGTGCCCCTTTAATTCCTCTATCATCTAATGGACCAACTGACTCTCTCACAGGTTTTTTGCTATGAATGTACTTTAAAAAATCTTTATTTCGCGTTTTTGCTTCCACAGCAAGCTTCTTCTCAAATTCTCCCTTTGCCTGCTTTATCAATGCCTTGCATTTGACTTGCCAGTGCTTCTGCTGTTTCCAGGTTTCGTCATTTGGCTCTTTTTTCCATTTCCTGAAAGATGTTTTTTTGGCAACAACAGCCTCTCTGACCTCACCTTTAAACCATGCTGGCAGTTTTTTGAACTTCCTTCCACTTTTCTTAAAGCGTGGAATACAGCTGGTCTGGGCTTCCAAGATAGTATTTTTCAACAACACGCAAGCTGGATGTAAGTCTTTAACCTTTGCAACTGCTCCTTTTAGTTTTGTCTTAACTATTTTCCTCATTTTATCATAGTTTCCCTTTCGAAAGTTAAAAGGTAGTACTGTGGATTTCCTTACTATCCCTCCTCCACTAATTAAATCAAAGGCGATCATGCTATGATGACTATTGCCAAGAGGCCCCAACACCCTTATCTCTTGCACTAGATCTGGTGTTCCACTAAGGACTAGGTCTAATATGGCTTCCCCTCTGGTCGGTTCATGAACCAGCTGCTCCAAGAAGCAGTCATTTATGTCATCTAGGAATTTTATCTCCCTAGCATATCCTGCCGTGACACTGACCCAGTCGATACCGGGGTAATTGAAATCACCCATTATTATTACTGCGCTGTAACTTTTGTTAGCTTCCTTGATTTCTTTGAGCATTTCATAATCCATTTGTTCATTCTGGCCAGGCGGTCGATAGTACACCCCCACTGCCATCGCCTTCCCCTTTTTACATGGAATTTCAATCCATAGAGCTTCTACAGCAAATTTTGTTTCCTGAAAAACTTTAATCCTTTCTGACTCAATGTCCTCTCTAACATAGACCGCAACCCCTCCACCAATTTCATCAGCTCTATCATTACGACATAGTTTGTACCCATGTATCACAGTGTCCCATTCGTTGTCCTCCTTCCACCATGTCTCTGATATTCCAATCATATCTTACCTCTCATTTAGTGCTATATATTCTAACTCTCCCATCTTATTTTTTAGACTTCTAGCATTTGCATACAAGCATTTTAGAGACTGTATTTTATTCATATTAATTTGGCTATTGGTAGACATGGGTAATTTGGGATCTTTAAGCTCTGTCTGCTCCATACTCGAGGGCATTTGGGCTACTTTACTCTTTTTTAGAACCTCTCTGCTTTTGGAAGTATCTTTCAAGGATACATTCTTCCGAACCATCCTCTCTTGGGCGACTGTCGGCTTTCCCCTATTATCAAGTTTAAAAGCTGCTCTATCTCCTTTTTAAAGGTTAATGCCAGCAGCCTGGTTCCATCCCAGTTAAGGTGAAGCCCATCCTTTTGGAAGAGCACTTCCTTTCCCCAGAATGTTCCCCAGTTCCTAACAAATCCAAAACCCTCATCTCTGCACCACTGTCTCATCCACGCATTGAGACTCTGGAGCTCTGCCTGCCTTTGGGTCCTGCGCATGGAACGGGAAGCATTTCGGAGAACGCTACCCTGGAAGTTCTGGATTTCAACTTCCTACCTAAAAGCCTAAATTTAGCCTCCAGAACCTCCCTACCACATTTTCCTATGTCATTCGTACCGACATGTACCAAGACAGCAGACTCCTCCCCAGCACTATCTAAGATCTTATCTAGGTGGAGCGTGTGGTCCACTACCTTCGCACCAGGCAGGCATGTTACCAGGCGATCCTCACGTCCACCAGCCACCCGGCTATCTACATGCCTAATGATCGAATCACCAACTATAACGGCTGTCCTAACCCTTCCCTCATGGGCACATGGCCCTGGACAAACTTCCTCGGTGCGAGAGGGTTTTACATCACCTGGAGGACAGGTCCTAGTTATAGGATCACTTCCTGCCACACCAGGGTGATGCTCTCCTGTCACGTGACCTCTCTCCTCCATGGCAACAGGGATACTGCCAGACTGGAGGTGGGACTTTAGGACTGTATCCCTGTAGGTCTCGTCTATGTACCTCTCTGTCTTTCTTATGTTTTCCAAGTCTGCTACTCTAGCTTCTAGAGAACGGACTCATTCCCTGAGAGCAAAGAGCTCCTTGCACCTAGTGCACACCTAAGACCTCTCACCAACTGGGAGAAAATCATACATGTGACACTCAATGCAAAAGACTGGAAAGCCCCCATCTCGCTGCTGGACTGCTGTCTGCATCTTAGTTTTACGTTTTTGTTTAGATCTTTAAGTTTTTTATTTACTAAGGGTTGATATGGATATTCATACCAATAAAACTGTACCTAATACGTTTAATATACCTTGTTCACCTGAAGCTTAATTAATTTCAGGTCCTTAGTGTATGACTGATTTGGGTAATGAGCTTTACCTGAGAGCACCTCCTGTCTTTTAAGATGTGTAGTACCTATAAAGCTACGATTATCCCAGGGGTGGTGGGTGTGGGGAGGGAGGGAGGGAAATAACACTTATTAAAATAGGGTTGCTACACAGTACCCTGTCCTGTGATGCTGAGGTAAGCTATATTCTTATTTGATTTCAATTATAGCTCTTTGCTGCTGCTAGGCTCTAACTTATTATGAAATTTAAACTACAAGTTCTCTTCTGTGTTTTAAATTTAAACTAAAAGCACTTTGCTGATGCTAGGCTCTGAGTGGCTATTAAATTTAAACTACAGCTCTCTGCTGGGTTCCAAATTTAACCAGAAAGCTCTCTTCTGTGTTTTAAATTTAAACTAAAAGTACTTTGCTGATACTAGGCCCTGAGTGACTATTAAATTAAAACTACAAGCTCTCTGCTGGGTATGAAATGTAACCAGAAAGTTCTCTTCTGTGTTTTAAATTTAAACTTAAACTGCTGCTACTAGGCCCTGACTGATTTAACAAAAAATAGTGGGTTCGCAGATTAATTAGCTTTAATAGAAAGAATTCCTTTCAGAAAATTCCCGGAAGTATATACTCACAATTGCAGATCTCTCTCCAGAAGTAACAGTCCCCTTTTCTAGTCCTTCAAGATTTTGGCAGAAGGTCAGCAGCAACAACGACAATGTCAGCAGCAGCTACAAAATCTTATTCAGGCGCAAGGGGAATTACAGTGGAGATCCCTGACTCAGTCGACTCAAGCCCTACAGAGACCGCCAGTCCACCCTCCAGCACAGGCACGAAAATGACAGCAGAAGATGAACCTGGTCACATTTTGGTGAACTTTGAATGAATTGCCCCCATGACTAGGTGGCCGGAGGCAACCTGAACTACTTATTTGGGGAATCTGTTGATGGGTAGCAGTCGAGCTGCATTCCAGGCTGCCAACCCTCATGGGCGCTATATATGCAGTTGTCAAGATCATGAGAGGCCTACCACCAGAGATTCAGGAAAGGGGAGCTCCAGATAAGAGTACTCAGAGAGTCTTCTGCTGATTAAAGGAGCTTGTATGGAAGTGGCTGCAACCGGAGGGAAAGACTGGGCTTAAGATAGCCAAGATTGTGCTGTTGGAACAGTTTTTGGAGGGCTTGACCACCCTGATAAGACAATGCATCCCACGCTTTTACTGGAGAGTGCACTGGAAATAGTGGAGGAGTACTATGAAACTCAACAGTGACTGAAGCGGACAGTGAGAAGGGGAAGAAGTCACCCGTTAGTCCAGGAGGACAGAAGAGGAAGCCAGAACAGATGCTGGCTCCCGTGTTCCAATCCCCAAAATCACCTTTTAAGTGAGTCAGAGCTCCAGCCATGATCCCTTCACCTGTTTTAGATGTGGAGCCTGGAGACACTTTGCTTGGGAGTGTCCCCTTGGTGCGGAAGAACCCATAGAGGTAAGCCTGACCACCCGTCACACTTGAGCTTTTGAGGACAGTCCCCACCCAGGGGCACCGAACTTTGTAATTCCTGTGGAGCTCAAGGTGACCTGCCTCCAGGCCTTGATAGACTCCAGGAGTTTGTGGACCCTCATTCACCGGGAAACAGTAACACGATTTCAAATTGACTATGTAAAGACAGGTAACACTGTGCATAGAGACCAGAGGCAGTATCCAACGACACAAGTTTTACTTAAGGCTCCAGTCAGGCAAGCCACATTTGAGGTCATGGTGCTGCCCTGGGTCCCATATCCAGTGGTGATTGGCCAAGACTACTCAAACTTCAGAGCAATATGGGCCCGACTAACTGACTGTTCTGCTAAGCCAGACCAGGAAGACTTCCCAGAGATCTTCCCCCTGAAAGACTTGGATCTAGAATGTCAAGACTTCCAAGTCTGTAAAGTCCTGGAGTCAGCATCCCCAGGAAAAGCTACACTGCCAACAGAATCAGAGGGCAGCTATGGGGGAGGGGGAGCCTAGGGAAGAAACCCCGGGGATTGCTCACGTCTTAATGGTAGTGACCAAGTACAAATGACCCCTTCCTAGAGAGTAGAGACTGGGGGGAAACCCAACGAGCTTCAGGAAGGCCCAGCAAGAGGATGAGTCCCTTAAACATGCCCAAGAGTGGGTTTTGGAGGTGAATGGGGTTCCAGTAGCTAACGGAGAGTCCCCTGCAAAAACCTTTTCCTATTTTGTGCTAAAGGAAGATTTATTGTACAGAGAGGCTGAGGGGACCCTAGAGGGGGAAGAGGTAGAACAACTGCTAGTTCCCTAGCCCCATCAGCAGCAGGTGTTATTGTTGGCTCATAGCCAATTATTAGGAGGACACCTGGGAGTGGAGAAAACACTAAAGCATGTTTTAGCCTGATTTATTTGGTCTGGGATCCATAAACAAGTGCAGTTATATTGCCAGTCATTCCCACCTGCCAACTTCATAACCCTGCTAGAGTCCGACCTGCCCCTCTAGTGCCTATGCCTATTATTGAAACCCTATTCGAAGGAGTGGCCATAGACCTGGTAGGTCCCTTGGAGTGAACCGCCCGAGGTAACAGGTATATTTTAGTCATACTAGACGATGCTACCCAGAAGCCATTGCTCTAAGGCAGTGGTTCTCAACCCAGTCTTCTGGGGCTCCTAGTCCAGTTGGATTTTCAGGGTATCCAGAATGAATATGCATGAGACAGATTTGCATACAATGGAAGCAGTGCATGCAGCTCTCTCTCATGCATATTCATTGTGGATATCCTGAAAATCCAACTGGACTAGGGGTCCCACTGTCCTCACTGGTTCCTTTTCCTTCTGTCACTGCCTTGCCTTGTGGCGTCCCCCAGGGCTCTGTTCTCGCTCTCCTTCTTTGCAATGTCCTTCTGGCCCCCCTCACTCTTCTTGTCCAACAACTCAGTCTTTCAGCTTATTATTACATGGATAACATTCCTTTTTTGGACCATACTAATCTCTCTGCTCCCAACTTGACCCCACTGAATGCCTGTCTCTCCTCCTCTGTCTCTGCCTGGATGGCATCAAAGTTTCTCCATATCAATCCCTCTTAAACATCTGCCACTTGGTTTACCTTTCCTACTCCTATCACCTCCTCGGCTCCTTCCCTTGCCTTGACACCTATTCCCCTAGTCTCCTCTCTCTGCTATGTTGGTGTCACATTTGATTCTTCCTTATCCTTCCGCAAGCAACTATCCTCCATTATTCAGCGCTTATTTTACTTCCTGCGTCAGATCTGCTCTGTCTGTCCCTTTCTTTCCCTCTCCTCTCTGTCCACACTTCTGCTCTCCCTGGTTATGACTCGTATTGACTATTTCAATGTTGTCCTTGCAGGCCTCCCCCAATATCAACTTCGTAGACTACAACTCCTCCAGAATACCACTGCCCACATACTGACCCACACTTCTCGCTCAGACTACATCAGCCCTCTGCTCATTCATTTACATTGTCTTCCCATAAAATTCTGCGTGCACTATAAGATACTTACCTTGGTTCACTGTACCATTCATATCAACACCCCCCAGTATCTCTCCAATCTAATTCACCTTCACACCTCTCACCACTCCCTCCAGCAGGTCCACTCCAATTGCCTATTACTCCTGCCTGCCTCACGTGTCCGCTTAGAATCCACCCATGCTTCTGCCTTCTTTTTCTTTGGCCACCTTCTCTGGAACTCTCTCCCATCCGACCTCCGCCTGGAATTTTCCTTTCCATGTTTCAAGACATTACTGAAAACCCATCTCTTCTCTCTCACCTTTGACCTTCCTCTCCCCCCTGCCTAACCCCAAGTCCCTTCTGTCTGTCTGTGCTACCCCTGCCCCTACCTCATCCCCCCACCAGCCAGTCTATCTGCCTTCTTTCTTCTTTTTCTTTCCTTTCCTGTCTTATGGCTTATTGAAAATATTGATATACCGCCCTTCTACATTGTGTCAGAGAGGTTTACAATAAAAACATTAAGAGCAAGAAAAACGAACGCCAATTAAAATAAAGTAAAGTAAAGCATTAGGTAAACTTAAAAGGGAAATGCGGAGGGAAAGGAAGCGGAAATTACAACATGCTCCAGGTGTGGAAGTCATTAAAGTCATGAAAACGTCTGGGGCCAATGTGTTCTAGGAAGTGTCAGGGGTTAGATTGAAGGCTTGTTGAAAGAGATGGGTTTTGAGTGTTATTTTACATTTCAAAAAAAAATAATTCAAGACATAGGGTCAGTGGAAGCAAATTCCATAACAAAGGAACTAGGAATAAAATGCAGAGTTTCGTGTACTGTCAAGATGAGCCTTTGATGTAGGAGGTAAACAGAGTCGATGTGCACGCAAGCAGTGAAGAGAGCGAGTAAACACTTATGGAATAATGTAAGAGGAGAGATAAACAGGGGTACCAGAGTTAAGAATCTTCTGAATAATGGTAAGAAGCTTGTATTGAGAACGATATGGTAAGGGAAGCAAGTGGGATTGGATAAATAATGGGGTGACATGATCGAACCACGAGGAGTGGTGGAGAAGATGGATAGCAGTGTTTTGAACCAATTGTAGGCATTTCAATTGGTATTGAGGTAATCCAGAGTAAATGATATTACAGAAGTCCAGTTTTGAAATAACTAAGGAAAGCAGAAGGATGGCAATAGCAGATGATGGCAAATAGGAGTGGATGGCACGGATCTGCCGGAGGGAGAAGAATCAATGACGGATGGTAGTACTGATAGGAGACTGGAAAGAGAGAGTGCAATCAAGGATGACTCCCAAATATTTGAGTGTTGAAACTGTATGTACCTTCAAGAGTTGGGGATACAGAGGTAGGTATATAACTATAATGCCAATGTCTTTGTTGGGTTGAGCTGCAAATTTTGGGTTCTCAGCCAGGAGGATACCAGGCTGAGACAGGCGCTAGCAGAGATAATATCATGAGAAATAAGATGAGTGTGAAAGAGCAGCAGGATGTCATCCACATAGCAATATGCAGACACACCGTGCTGCTGAATAAGCATGGCAAATGGAGCAAGAAAAGCATTGAATAGAAGAGGGGCCAATACTGGCATTGGGGGTCCCAGAGGAATGGGTTGAGAACCACTACTCTAACAAATATGAAGACTACTATGATCGTGAATGCCCCCTGGGAAGTATTCTCACAGGTGGAAATACCCAATGAGATCTTCACAGATCAAGGAACAACTTTTGTATCCAAGAAGATGAAGCAAGTGTGTGCCTTGGTAAAGGTCAAGATGCTGCGAACATCAGTATATCACACACAGACAGATGGCCCTGTTGAGTGATTCAATAAAACTCTGGAGCAGATGTTAAAAATGTTTGCACAGGAAGATGAGAAGAATTGGGACATTCTCTTATCCTATTTGATGTTTTCTATTCGTGAGGTATCTCAGAGTTCCACGAGATTGTCACCTTTTGAGTTGCTCTTGGAAGATGACCAAGAGGCATATTAGATGCGGTAAGTGAAACCTGGGAAGAAGAACCCCATGCTGGGTGTAATTTGTACATTATACAAATGCAAGACCAACTGAGGAAAGCTGGAGAGATGGCCAAACTCAGTTGGGAAAAACCCCAAGCCAGAAGCTACAATTGGGCAGTCATGCACCGCACCTTCCAACCGGGAGACAGAGTTTTAGTCTTGCTGTCCTCATGAGGTCAAAGATAAAGTAAAGCTTGTTAACTACAAGACTGCCAAGCTAGAAAAATGAGAGAACCAAAATTTACCATATTAACCTATTGAAAAAGTGGACTCCAGTGACGACTATGAAGGTACATAGAGATGATTTTGGGCCGTAAATTTCAGTCCTGTTGGATCCAGCTTAAGTTCCGATTGCAGACCGGCTCTCTGATGCTCAGAGAAGAGATCTATAAGGTTTGATCCACTGGAACCTAACAGTGTTCTCCACCCACCTGGGATGAACCCACCTCGTTTGTCATAATATCATTACTGACCCTGAGGTGCTTATCCAGCAATGACCCTATCGTATTCCGGAGGCCATCGCCAAGGAGCTGGAAGGAATGCTTAACTTGTGAATTATAGAAGAATCCATGAGAGAATGGTCATCACCCATCATCCTGGTTCCAAAATCTAATGGAAGCATCAGATTCTGTATTGACTTCTGACGGGTCAATGCAGCTTCTGAACTGAAAGCGTATCCCATGCCCAGAGTAGATGAGCTAATGAAGTGACTTGGTGGAGCACACTTTATATCAACCTTGGACCTGCCCAAGGTATACTAGCAGGTAATCTTGACTCCATCTTCCAGGGAGAAAACTACTTTTTTGATGCTGCAAGGTCTATTTCAGTTTATAGTTTTTTATTTATTTATTTATTTATTTAACTGCATTTATATACCGCTTTTCACCGGGTCAAAGTGGTGTAACATATAACATGGGGGGGATAGTATTTTATAGGGTGGGGCCATCACCAGGGACAACAATTAGTGATTTTGGGTGGACATAGACATGTACACTTCTGCTGAGTCTAGGTATTAGATCGTGTGGGTAGGGTGGAAGTTCTGATCAAAGGTGCTCACGGAATAGGATTGTTTTCAGCTGTTTCTTGAATGTTGTGATGTCATCGTTGTTTCTGATGTGGTTTGGTAGAGAGTTCCAGAGGGATGGGGCATAGAGTTCGAAGGCTCTGTTGCAGGTCCGTTGTGTGGATTTGGTTCTTTTGTGGGGGACGACAATGGAGTTATTGGAGGATTGTCTGGTGGATCTGTTGTGAGATGGGTGAGGCAGAAGGTGGTGGAGTGAGGTGTTCCGCGTTTGGTGGATAGTCTTGTGGCTGAGTAGGATCGCTTTGTACTTTACTCTTGCTGGGATCGGCAGGAAGTGGAGGTCTCTTAGGATTGGGGTGATGTGATCCCGTTTTTTCGCATTCTGAATAATCCTTGCTGTGGTATTTAAGGCAGTTCGGAGGGGGATGGTGTGTGAGGCGGGTAGTCCATGGTAGATTATGTTGCAGAAATCCAGGTGAGGTAGAGTTACCGCTTGCATTACTGTCCTGAAGTCGTGGGGTTCCAGAAGGGATCGGAGACGTTGCACAGTTTTAGCTTTGTAGAATATTGTCCCAGCAGTTTTGCTGATTTGTTGTTTAAAGGTGAGAGCCTGATCAATGATTACGCCTAGATACCTTATTTGGGGCTGTATTTGGATTTGTGTGGTTCCCATGTTGAGGTGGGTAGGTGGTTTGAAGTCCTGATCCTTTGTCACTATAAGGGCTTCGGTTTTCTTCATGTTGATGGATAGGTTGTTCTCTTGTAGCCAGTTGGTTACGTCGTTGAAGCAGGCTGATAGCTGGTCGTTTTTTGGATTGGTGGTTGTAATCGGTGCGTAGAGCATTATGTCGTCGGCGTATATGTGGAAGTTGATGTTGTGGGTGCGGATGATTGAGCATAGTGGACGGAGGTATATATTGAACAGCATGGCTGATAAGGTGGACCCTTGGGGTACTCCTTGATGTTGTTGGTAGGGGGTTGAGGTCTTGGAGAGGGTGCGTATTCGTTGCTGTCTGTTGGTTAAGTAGGATCTGAACCATTGGAGTACAGTGTCTTTGATTCCAATTGATTGGAGTCTGCTTATGAGGATTTCGTGGGAGATTGTGTCAAAGGCCGCTGATATATCTAAAAAGATCAGGATGTATCCGGATTGTTTCTCTTGGGTTCCAATGATGAGGGTGTTCATTAGAATGGTCATAAGGGTCTCAACTCCATGTAGTGGTCGGAATCCATGTTGTTGAGGGTCTAGTATGTCATTGGTGTCCAGGTGATCTTGAAGCTGACGTTGGACTATCTTTTCCATTATCTTGGTGGTAAGGGGAAGGCTTGCAACTGGTCTGTAGGAGGTGGGGTCTAGTGGGTCCAGGTTGTTCTTTTTTATTGTTGGTCGGATGATTGATGTCTTGAGGGCGTCTGGTATGTATCCTTGTTTAAAGGATTCGTTTAGGATGTGGTTTAATGGAGCACTCAGTTCTTCTTTTGTCTTCTTTATCCATTCCGTAGGGCATGGGTCCAGCAGGGAGGTAGTAGTGTTCAGACAGGAGATGGTGGAAGAAATCTCTTCTTTTGAGGTTTCATTGAATGTACTCCAGGCTGTGTTTATTATGGTGTAAGGGTTTGTCTTTGCGGCTGTAGCACAGAGGCGGGGTTGTTGGAATTGTTTGTATTGTCGTGCCAGAAGATCCGGGGGGATATCTGGGAGTTGATCAGAAGTGGTTGGTGCCTTTGTTAGTTTTTTGGCAATTTGGAAGAGTTCTCGAGGTTTGTTTACAGCTGTCGTGATGAGTTTGGTGTGGTAGTTTTTCTTCGCATTGTCGGTCTCTGAGTGGTAATTAGTGAGTTCAGAGATGTATTGCTTTTTGTCCATTTCATTTTTGGTTTTCCTCCATTTTCTCTCTGCTCTTCTAAGTTTTGTTAGTAGTTTGCGGAGGTCAGGGGTGAACCAGCGGGCCTTTGAGGAGATGGGTTTGTTGCTGGTTTTGTTTATAGTTGCGCTGGATGCAGAGGAAATTGTGGTGTTCCAGTTGTTTATGAGGTCATCAAGGTTGTTGGAGTTTGTAAGTAGGTTAGGTAGGGTTAGCGTCAGGAAATCTTCTCTGCTGAATGCTTTGAATCTTCTTGTGTGTTGTGTGTTTCCTCTACTTGTGTTTGGTTGAAATGCATGAGAGATGTGGATGATGTAGTGGTCTGACCATGGTACTGGTAAGATTGTTGGACTGCTGCCTGAGGAGGCTGTTTGGGAGTTCAGAAATATGAAGTCCAGTGTATTTCCTTTTTCGTGCGTTGGTTCGTTGATGATCTGTGTGAGGTCCATTGCAGTCATGGCATTAAGGAATGTTTCTGTTTGTGCGCTTTGGAGGGATGGGAGATTGAAGTCTCCCAAGATAATTGGTTCTTTTGCTGGGTCAATGCTTTCAGAGATGAGGTGTAGTATCCTTGGAAGGTCGGAGTTTGCGGCGGGAGTTCTGTAGACCAGGCATATTGTGATGTGTTTGTTAGTGAGGGTGAGGATGTCTGCTTCATTTGAGGTCTCAGCAGCGTGGGTCCGTAGGTGAAGGATGTCTTTCGCGATGATGGCTACGCCTCCGCCTCGCGCGTGCGCTCGGGAACAGTGATGGAGGCTGTATCCAGTTGGTGTCAGCTGGTTCATTATTACCGTGTCAGTTTCTGTCAGCCAGGTTTCTGTTATACATAGGATGTCGATCTTCTCTGTTGTGATCAGGTCGTGGAGCATGTGGTGTTTGTTCCGTGCTGAGCGTGCGTTTATGAGTGAGATGGAGAGGTGTGGGTGGCTTTTGTGATTGGTGGTATGGGGTGGGGTGTGGTGTGTGTGTGTGTGTGTGGTTCCGCTGATGTTTGTGGGTTGTGGTGCTGTGGTGCCTGTATGTGGGAGGTCAATGTGGGTGGTTGTGTGTGGGTATGGCGTCTGTGGGGAGGAGGTTGTGTGGGTCAGTGCGTCTATGTTGGGAGAATTGATGATTGTGGTTGGGTGGGGGTATAGTGCTAGGATGGGTGTGAGCAAGTAAATGGGGGTTAGGAAGGGCGGCATGGTGTATCAAAGTACCTGTGTTTTGTAGTTGCGTGGTCTCTTTTCTGTGTATCAGTCGGAGTCCTGGATCTTCCGGTTTAGGTGTTTGACTTGACTTGCGGAGTTTCTTGCCGTGGTGGTTTTCCGTAGTTTGGTCTTTGTTTGGTGGTTGTTGTGCGCCTTGGTGCCGCGCCTAAGGGCCACGCCAAAGGGCCCTCTGGCGAGGCCCTCAGGCGCGGGCGTGCCCAGAAGGGACGCCGCTTAAATTGCGGTTGGCTGCAAGCTCCCACTGCCCGGATTGGGCAGGAGCTCCGGGGGGGGCGGGTGGAGAGTCCCCGGCAGCGGCTCCCTTCTGCGGTAAGGGACGCCGCTTAAATTGCGGTTGGCTGCAAGCTCCCACTGCCCGGATTGGGCAGGAGCTCCGGGGGGGCGGGTGGAGAGTCCCCGGCAGCGGCTCCCTTCTGCGGTAAGGGACGCCGCTTAAATTGCGGTTGGCAGCAAGCTCCCACTGCCCGGATTGGGCAGGAGCTCCGGGGGGGCGGGTGGAGAGTCCCCGGCAGCGGCTTATACAGGGCTTATACAGGGCTCCCGCCACGTTTAAATTCCTAGTCGACTGCCTACTGAGACCACACAAGGAGTATGCAGCTGCCTACCTTGATGACATTGTCATCTACAGTACAGACTGGACCACCAATCTAACCAAAGTACAAGCTGTATTGACAAGCCTACAGAAGGCCAGGTTGATGGCCAACCCCAAGAAATGTTTTCTGGGAGGTTGCAACATTTAGTACCTTGGGTATTTAATCGGGAATGGGCAGATACGACCTCAACTAAAGAAGGTAGATGCCATTGTCCAAGTCCCCATCCTGAAATCAGAGAAAGAGTTTTGGCCTTTCTTGGATTGATTGGCTATTACCGCTAGTTCATCTCTAGTTTTGCAGAAGTGGTGGAGCCGACAATCAATCTCTTCTGGAAGAGAACTTCCAAATGGATCCAGTGGTTGCTAGAACTGGACCTAGCCTTCCAGCATCTCAAGAAGGCCGTGTTTTTTGAACCTGTCTTGACTAGCCCTGGTTTCTTTCTACTGTTTACTGTGCAAACCGATGCTTCAGAGGTGGGCCCAGGAAGTCAGGGGTGAAGAACATCCCATAATTTTCACCAGCAGAAGACTGTTTCTTCAGAAGTATAAGCAGTGATTGAGAAGGAAGTCCTTGCTGTCAAATGGGCGCGTGAAACCTTAAAATACTACATGCCTGGTCATCTGTTTATGCTAATAATGAACCACCAACCCCTCAAGTGGCTGGCTTGGCAGAAATAATCCAATGGCCTTATTATACAGTGTTCTTGAGTCTCCAAACCTACCAGTTCCAGGTCCGCCATAGGGCTGGTCAGACTCACCTGAATGCAGACTTCCTTACCCAGGTGGGGGTCCCGGGTGAGAGAGACAGTCAGCAGGGTAAAGTTGAGCTGAGGAGGAGAGTGTGTGATGGGGTCTATAGAGTATTACCCGTCCCTCTTCATAGGGATTATCAACAAGCCTCTTTAAGAGAGCCTGCAGCCCAGAGATCAGAGCTGGGAGGGTATGGCTGACAGGAAGAAATTAAAAAACCAGCAGGCTGCAGGAAGGAGAGAGAGGCACCTTGAGCTAGGAGTTCTTCAAAGGCAAGCTGGAGTGGAGGAGTGGCCTAGTGGTTGGGGCAAGGTACTTCAGGCCGGAAGGTCAGAGGTTCAAATCCCACTAGAGGACAGCAACCTTGGGCCGAAAGGACTGGGGTTTCTAGTCCCACAGGTGCTCCTTGTGGTCTTGGGCAAGCCACTTAACCCTCCATAGCCCATGTTCCCTGTAAAATAGTTATCTCCAAGTTATAATGCTCTGTTCAATGTAATTTCAGTTTGTTCAATGTAAACCGCACTGATGCAGAATAGCGTGGTATATAAGAGAATGTAAATAAATAAATAAATAAATAAGTACAAAGGTAAGAACCTTAACTGAGCAAGCAGGGAACTTTAACTGGGCTGGAGGAAAGGCCGGGAGACCAGCTTTGTGAAGGTTTAACAAACTAGGTCTTCATAAAAAAACACATTTTGTTTTCCCTGAAATGCTGTCTGTTTGGTGTATTAACAGAAAACCCTTTTCCACCACATGCCACACTACCACAGTTCCATATTTGGAATCACTGTCCAAGAAAAGGATCTGGGCATCATTGTGGATAATACGTTGAAACCCTCTGCCCAGTGTGCAGCAGTGGCAAAGAAAGCAAATAGAATGCTAGGAATCATAAGGAAAAGAATGGAGAATAAAATAAAGATATTATAAAGTCTCTGCATCGCTTCATGCTATGACCACATCGTGAATATCGTGTGCAATTCTGGTCACCATATCTTATATAGAAAAATTGGAAAAGGTACAGAGAGGAGTGACCAAAATGGTAAAGGGGATGGAAGGATATATCTATAAGGAAAGGCTTAAAAGGTTAGGACTCTTCAACTTAGAAAAGAGATGGCTGAGGGGAGATATGATAGAGGTCAATAAAATAATGAATGGAGTGAAACGGGTAAATGTAGATTGGTTATTTACTCCTTCACAAAGCAGATAGACTAGGAGACACACAATGAAGGTACAATGTAGCACATTTAAGACTAATCAGAGAAAATATTTTTTCACTCAACATGTAATCAAACTCTGGAATTCGTTACCTGATGATGTAGTAAAAGCTGTTATTGTAGCTGGGTTTTAAAGAGGTTTAGACAAATTCCTGTAAGAAAAGTCCATAAACCATTATTAAACTGGACCGGGCAAATCTACTACTTACCCCTGGGTCAAACAGCATGGAATCTGTATACCCTTTGAGAACCTGATATAAAGGTTAGAGGGGTAAAAAAAGGCACTAAGAGAGGACAAGGCCATAGCGGAGAGACTGAATGAATTCTTTGCTTCAGTCTTTACTGAGGAAGATGTAGGGATGTTACCCATGAATGAAATGATATTTAAAGGTGATACCACAGAAGAATTCAAAGAAATATTGATACACCGGGAAGATATATGACAACTATTTGATAAACTGAAGAGTAGCAAATCACTTGTACCGGATGGTACACATCCAAGGGTGTTGAAAGAACTGAAATATGAGCTTGCCGACCTACTATTAGAAATCTGTGAACTATCATTAAATCATCTGTAATACCTGAAGATTGGAGGATGGCCAATATAACGCCAATTTTTAAAAAGGATTCCAGGGGTGATCCAGGAAACTACAGACTGGTGAACCTGATGTCAGTACCAAGAAAAATGGTAGAAACAATTAAAAAGAACAAAATTACTGAATATGTAGATAGGCATGGCTTAATGGGAGATAGCTAAGGAAGGTCTTGTCTTACTAGTCTGTTATATTTTTTGAAGGTGTGAATAAACAGGTAGACAAAGGTGAGTTGGTTGAAATAGTGTATCTGGATTTTCAGAAAGCCTTTGACAAGGTCCCTCATGAGAGACGTTTGGTGAAATTAAAATGTCATGGGATAGGAGGCAGTGTACTCTTGTGCATCAGGAACTAGTTAAAAGATAGAAAGCAGAGGATAGGGCTAAATGGCCAATTTTCCCAATAGAAAAAGGTGAATAGTGGAGTAACCCATGGATATGCACTGGGTCCACTGATTTTTAACATATTCATAAATGACCTGGAAACAGGAATAACGAGTGAGGTAATCAAATTTGCAGATGACACAAAATTATTCAAAGTTGTTAAAACCCTTGAGGATTGTGAAAAATTGCAAAAGGACCTTGATAAATTGGAAGACTGGGCATCCAAATGGCAGATTACATTTAATGTGGACAAGTGCAAAATTATGCACCTAGGAAAGAACAACCCAAACTATGGTTACACAATGCAAGGTTCCATATTAGGAACCACCACCCAGGAAAAAGATTTAGGCGTCATCATGGATAACATGTTGAAACCCTCTGTCCAGTGTGCAGAGGCGGAAAAGAAAGCATATAGAATGCTAGGAATCATAAGGAAAGGAATGGAGAATAAAACAAAGGATATTATAATATCTCTGTATCATTCCATGGTGCAACCACACCTTGAATATTGTGTGCAGTAACCGAAGGAGCGCGGACTCACCGCTCCTCGACTTCCTTGATTTTCCCTTCTGTGTCATTCCCCCCCCCCCACCACCTTTCCCCCCCAGGGTACAAAATTAGACAGACACTAAGGCATATTGGTCAACAAACTGGTCGCAGCTTTATTCATTATTTAAATGCATGAATATAAAACATCCCATAACAAAACCAGCGGACTCCTCCCATCACCAGCCATATCACTAGCAAGGTGATAGCGGCTCCGCTTATTCCTACTTCCCCCCCCTTAGCCCCCGGCTTCGCCATATCATTAGCAAAAACCCAGCCAGGGGGGTTGTCCGGGTCGGGGGTACCCCACCCCCGTCCCAAGCTTATCGTAAGCTTCCGGACCCCGGAAACCTCCGGGATCCCGCCAGACCCATTCCCCCACCAACTGCGACACCCCTCAACGCTGAACAGAACCGCCTAGAGCATAACAAAGGGAGGGCGGGCGGGAAAATGCTCCTGGCTCTACCGCTCCGTCCGAAGCCCCGAACTCAACTGCCGCTTCTCCGTCCAGCCTTCCCTCATTGGCTCCCGCTTCCACGGTACGGGAGCCAATGAGTTTGCAAGACGCGGCTTGCTCCCCTGGCAACCCCCCCCCTCTTCCCCCCCTGCGCTTCCCCTCGTCACTTGCCGCGCCGCCCGGTTACAGGCGGCCGGCCTGGACTCCGCCACGCGGCCTTCATTTCTGGACGCCGCATCTTAAAAATGATGTTATTAGAAAAGGCATAGAGAACAGCAACCAAAATGGTAAAGGGGATGAAAGGATACACCTATGAAGAGAGGCTAAATAGGTTACGACTCTTCAACCTGGAAAAGAGATAGCTGAGGGGAGACATTATAGAGGTCTATAAATTAATGAATGGAGTGGAACAGATAAACCTAGATTGATTGTTTACGCCACAAAAATATAGAAAAACTAGTGGACATGCAATGAAGCTATTTTTTTACTCAACATGTAATCAAACTCTGGAATTCATTACCGGAGGATGTAGTAAAAGCTGTTAGTGTAGCCGGGTTTAAAAAAGGTTTGGAGAAGTTTCTGGAGGAAAGGTCCATAAACCATTATTAAAAGGGATCTGGGAAATCCACTGCACACCCCAATACAAGCATTGTGGGACTTGTGTCTTTTCGGGAAACTGCTAGGTACTTGTGACCTAGATTGGCTACTGTTGGAAACAGGATACTGGCTTTATGGACCCTTGGTCTGACCCAGTATGGCATATCTTATGCTCTAATGTTTAGTATACCAAAAATACACATTGCAAAACTTCTAAAATAAATCTAACAAACACAATTACTCACTCACTATATGCTAAACCATATTTTCAAAACAGTCTTTACACTAGTGTGTACTAATAACCTAAACAACAAAATATAGTAATACATGACATCTCATCCAAAAATTATTAAATAACATTTATTTTATTAAACATTAATATCACATGAAATATTATAGCTTCCTAATTATCTAAAACCCCTCACAAAAAGGTTAGTATATTTGGTTGTTTAGGTTATTAGTATACACTAATGTAAAGACTGTTTTTTGAAAACATGGATTAGCATATGGTGAGTGAGTAATTGTGTTTGTAAGATTTATTTTAGAAATTTTGCAATGTGTATTTTTGGTAACTGAAATATGAGATTGCAGACTTGCTATTAGTAATCTGTGAACTTTCATTAAAATCATCAGTAATACCTGAAGATTGGAGGATCGCCAATGTAACACCAATTTTTTAAAAGGGTTCCAGGGGTGATCCGGGAAACTACAGACCAGTGAGCCTGACGTCAGTACCGGGAAAAATGGTAGAAACCATCATAAAAAACAAAATTACTCAGCATGTAGATAGTCATGGTCTAATGGGAGACAGCCAACATGGCTTTAGACAATGAAGATCTTTTCTTACTAATCTGTTATGTTTTTTTTGGAGGTGTGAATAAAGAGGTAGACAAAGTTGAGTCAGTTGATATAGTGTATCTGGACTTTCAGAAAGCCTTTGACAAGGTCCCTCATCAGAGACTTTTGGCAAAACTAAAAAGTCATGGGATAGGAGGCAGTGTACTATTGTGGATCGGGAACTGGTTAAAAGATAGAAAGTAAATGGCCAATTTTCCCAATGGAAAAAGGTGAATAGTGGAGTACCCCAAGGATATGTACTTGATCCACTGCTTTTTTTGACATATTCATAAATGACCTGGAAAAGGGAATAACCAGTGAGGTTATCAAATTTGCAAATGACACAAAATTGTTTAAAGTTGTTAAAATCCAAGGGGATTGCAGAAAACTGCAGGAGGATCTGGATAAATTGGAAGACTGGGCATCCAAATGGCAGATGAAGTTTAATGTGGACGAGTGCAAAGTTATGCACCTAGGAAAGAACAACCCACACTATGGTTGCACAATGCAAGGTTTCACATTGGGAACCACCACCCAGGAAAAAGATTTAGGCGTCATCGTGGATAACATGTTAAAACCCTTTGCCCAGTGTGCAGCGGCGGTCAAGAAAGCAAATAGAATGCTAGGTATGATAAGGAAAGGAATGGAAAATAAAACAAAAGATATTATAATGCCTCGGCCGCACCTTGAATATTGTGTGCAATTCTGGTCGCCGTATCTTAAAAAGGATATAGCGTTATTAGAAAAGGTACAGAGAAGAGCCACCAAAATGGTAAAGGGGAAGGAAGGATACTCCTATGAAGAGAGGCTACAAAGGTTAGGGCTCTTCAACCTGGAAAAGAAATGGCTGAGGGTTGATATGATAGAGATAAATTAATGAATGGAGTGGAACACGTAAACATAGATCAATTGTTTACGCTATCAGAATGGCCACTGTTGGAAACAGGATACTGGGCTTGATGGACCTTGGTCTGACCCAGTATGGCATATCTTATGTTCTTATGGTATGTTTAATGTTTGCAAATTAGTGGTGTGATTATATTATTGTTGCAATTTTTTCCACATAGAATATTTTTGATTGCTAATATGGCTGATAATAATATTCAATTGACTAAGGATGCTTGGAAAGTGAGCTACGGACATAGTATATTAGAAATGTTACGGGGGGCGGAGCCCGATGTCCAGCGGGATGGTCGCATAACGCTGAGGCTCCCGAGAGGCCTACTCAGAATCCTGAATTAACACCGGACATACTTGAACTTTTGCTCTGATCTTACCGGGGCACATTGGTGAGATGGCGGGGACCAAACCCACGCGCCTGGAATTCGGATCTCCAGCGGCTTCTCACGGCAAACGCTCCAAAACTGAACCCCCGTCCCCGCAGAAGGGGCTGGCTTTGCGCGAGGGCCCCGAAATGCAGCAGGAAATCCTCGCAGAGATTAGAGGGGTCAAGGACCTCGTGCAGTCAAACGGTGAAGCGCTCCGAGCGCTGCGGGAAGATCTTGGTGTACTGCAAGGCAGGCTAGAGGGGCTCTCTTCGCGTCAGGACAAAATGGAGAGCATATTAGACTCCCATGCGGCCCGGTTGTCCAAACTCGACAAAGTTGAACGTCAGGTACGGGCCTTGCAGAAAGAAGTGGAAGATGGCAATAATAGAGCGCGCCGCAACAACCTACGACTCGTGGGCATACCGGAGGGAGCGGAATCGGGAGACATGAAAGAGTTTTTATGCAAAATCCTCCCTTCCCTGCTCCAAATCACTTTTACCAACGAATTGGAGATCGATCGCGCTCATCGTGTACCCACAAACATAACGCTCAACAGGAAGACCCCGCGGCCTATCATCTTTCGACTTTTGAGATATCAACATGTGGAGCAAATTCTCAGTGCCTCTCGGGCAAAGGGCCATATGGAGTTTGAGAGCCACAAGATCTCCTTCTACCCTGACTTGGCTAAACCCACGGTCGACCGCCGAAAGCGCTTTCTGGAATTCCGGCCGAGGCTACAACAACTACAAGCACGCTATGGCCTGATGTATCCGGCCAAGCTCCGAGTCACGCTTCACAATCAGACAAGAACATTTGAGGACCCTGAGCTACTAGCGGAGTTTTTGGATTCTAAAGAAGCCGACTTGATTCGCTGACTTCCAGAATATTCCTGCAAGTATTCTCATAACCGCTGTACCTGCCATATTGGATTTGCCGCGGCTCAGCAAAGAATCTGGCGAGAGCGGTCTGTTGCCTTATTTTGATGATATCTGTGACCCGACTCCATCTACTCACAGTAGCCTCGATGAGTATCAGAGACAGTGTTAATTATGGACTCTGGTGTTTCTTTTCTTTTTTTTTTCATGTCTCTATCTTCCTCTCTAGGGCCTCCTCCCGCAGACATATGGTCGCCATATTCATTGGGGGTTTTGCTTCTTCTCTAAGTTACTTTGGTACATACTTTTCAATATGGGGTGTATTAGCCAGCATACTCGGTGATTATGTCATTGTTGCACAGATTCTGATTATGTTGTATGTTTTCAAGCGCCCTTACCTAAAATGTCTATTACTGATTGATGGCACCATGTAAGATTTTCTCATTGAACGTAAAAGGAATCAATAATCCGATAAAACGGAAGAAAATCCTAAGCTATCTAAGTCATGAAGCTGCGGACCTGATTTTCCTCCAAGAAACGCATTTAAATTCGAAGGAAACTCTTAAACTCAATATTAAACCTTACATGGTGGCCGCCTATTCCCCAGCCGTTTCTAAGAAATGTGGGGTTGCCATACTGGTTAGGAAATCTCTGCATGCTACTATTATTGCGACTAGCTCAGATACAGCAGGTAGATGGTCCAGAGTTCACCTCAAGATAGGTAGCCTTGAAGTTACATGTATATGCCTTTATGCTCCTAATGTGGATGACCCTGCCTTTTTTGCTACCATTGCTCAGGTTGCGCAGGCCTCTGCTAATACTTCATTGATAATAGGGGGGGATTTCAATTTAGTTCTTGATCCTCTGATTGACAAACAGCCGCCTAGGACAAGTGGTCCCCCCAAGAGTCACACCACGCTTACCGCTTTGATCAAAGATCTTGCTTTAGTTGATCTATGGAGGTTACTACACCCCAATGAGCTTGACTTTACCTTCTTTTCTTCCCCTCACAAATCCCAGTCTCGCATAGATTTCTTTCTAATATCAAAACTGTTAGTTCCTCAGGTGGACACTGCAAGGATTCACTCCCAACATATTTCAGATCATGCTGCTATTTCTTTTCAATTACACACTACTACACCCCAAGGGAATTCGGGGGCCTGGTTCTTTGACAGAGCCCTGTTAACTCAGCCAGAGTTCCAGTTAGAAATTCGAGCAGCCATACAGGATTACTTCCATTTTAATTTACCCCAGGATACTGCGAATTGGGCTTGGTGGGAGGGTTTCAAAGCAGCCATTCGAGCAACGATCACTAGCTATCAAATCCGCCTACGGAAACAACGCAAACAGCAGCTACTCATCCTAGACCAACAAATCAAAGCAGGCGAACGAGTTTTAACTTCACGTACTGATCCATGTGTTTTAGTTCGCTTACAGCGTCTCCGTTTTCAATATAATGCAATCCTCTCAACTGCAGCTTCTAAGAGTATTGAGCTTCAACGAGGAACATACTATCGTGAAAACAACCGAGCCGGTCGACTTTTAGCCAACGCCTTGAAAGGTCAAAAAGAAGCCAAACGCGTAGCGGCCCTTCGAGCCCCACAGGGAGGGGGCATCTTGACCAAAGACTCCGATATTGTAGAACTCTTTCGGGATTTCTATACCCGCCTATATCAATCTGAATGTGAGTTCTCACCAGAGACCTTCGAGCGATTGCTTTCTGGTATCCAGCGGCCGACCCTCTCTGAAGCTGATAGGGATGCGCTGGATGAACCCTTCTCTACTTCAGAGATCCAATCTGCCCTAACACGAACAGCCTCGGGTCGAGCCGCAGGGCCTGATGGTCTCCCGACCGAATTCTACAGAACGTTCAGTGCAGATCTAGTTCCCTACTTAAAACTCTATTTTACTGCCCTTGCGGTAGATACATCCTCTTTGGGATCCTTTTCTGCAGCTAATGTGGTAGTATTTGAGAAAGAAGGCAGAGACCCGCTGCTAACCGCCAACTACCGTCCAATTTCCCTACTTAATGCCGATTATAAGATTTTCGCAACGATCTTGGCCACCCGGCTATCTGACAGGATGGCCACCCTAATCCATCCCGACCAATGCGGTTTTATACCCGGCCGATCCACCGCTGACAATGCTCGGACCTTGTGCCATGTGCTATCCAGTGCTGCCAATCTAGATCACCCATGGGTGGGTCTTTCCCTAGATGCTGAAAAAGCCTTTGATCGCCTAGAATGGCCCTTCTTATTTGCAGTTCTCCGATGGTATGGCTTTGGGGAGGGCTTCCTCCGATACCTCCAAGTTATGTATACTCAACCCGTCGCCAGTATTTGTGTAAATGCCATTAAATCTCAGCCTTTTAATCTCCAAAGAGGCACGCGTCAAGGTTGCCCCCTATCACCAATGCTCTTTGATCTAGCTCTTGAACCCCTCGCCCTCCTTATTAGACAGTCCGCACGTATTCAAGGTGTCCCCTTCAGTCACAGAGAGATTAAACTCTCTGCATATGCAGATGACCTGATGCTTTTCGTATCCCTTGATTCGGTTCCAGCTGTCTTGGATCTGATTGATGGATACTCGCAATTATCGGGCTATAAAATTAACTGGACCAAATCTGTAGCATTCCCACTGAACCGCTGGGTGCATGAGGCTGACATGCAGGCCTTTCCTTTCCTTTGGCAATCCCGCATGGTGAAATATCTTGGGGTCCATTACTGTTCTCCTTTAGAAGACACTATCAGTTTTAATGCCAAAGAGGTAGTCTCCAAAGTCCGTGAGCTCACAAATCGTTGGTCCCCCTTATCCCTTACATGGTGGGGCCGCCTAGAAACTGTGAAAATGATGATAGTCCCCAAAGTGAATTACATTTTAGAAATGCTGCCATGCTTACTCCCGCTACACACTTACAAAGATATTGAGGGCCTTCTCGTCCGCTACCTCTGGCAGGGCAAACCACCAAGGATAGCTAAACAAAAACTACAGTCTGCGAAGGAGCTAGGGGGTGCCAGATTTCCTGATTTTCTCAGATACCATCAAGCATTCCTACTTAAGCAAGGTGCCCGATGGCTAGATGCCTCAACAGACAGCAGACCAGTTTGGCTTGATATAGAAGAGGAGCTTAGTAGCCCAATTCCGTTGACCCATCTCCCCGGTATGTCCCATCAAGTAGACACCCGCCATCCCCCAATGATTGTCGATACTCTTGCGGCCTTTAACACTCTCATTCTATCACTGGGCCCAAACGTATGTCCTCAGGACGGACTCCCGCTGTGGAATAATCCCAGAATTCAAGTTCTAAACAGAACGATAGCATGGAAACCCTGGTACTCTAGGGGGATCTGGACACCCCAACAGCTCTTCTCTGCAGCTCGTTGGAAAACCTTTTCTGAGTTACAAAAGGAATTTGCGCTACCAGCGAAACATTACTTTCAATTGATGCAGCTTCAACACTGCCTCAAAAGTGCTCAAATCATGCCGCCCTCTGTCCCTACTGAGGACGGGCTATTAGAACTAGTTCACTCTATTAGTAGTACACATGGGGTAGCCTCTAACTTGTATAAATTATTATGTCAGGGTACAGATACTGCCACTTTTAGAGCCCAACAAGCCTGGGAGCGCGAACTGCAAACCACTTTAACCCCTATGCAATGGAGCGTTTTCTGGAGCAAAGTAGTGCGGGTTTCCCGGTCTGCCTCAGTTACCCAAACTCTCTTCTTTTTTGCACATAGATGCTTTTATACTCCAGAAAAAATAGCCAAATGGAACACAACTGCTAGGGACCAGTGTTGGTCTTGCCATACTGCTGTGGGAACCCTCGCTCATGTTATTTATGAATGTCCGCAACTACAGGTTTACTGGGGGCGGGTCTGGGGTCGTATTCAATGTATCTTACATCTTCACGAGCCTCTCTCTTGGAAGATTGTGGGACTCCGCTCAGTGGCGGAGGTCCCCTCTCTTCCTAAGAAGGGTCGCTTTCTCCTTGATTTCATGCTGGGTATAGCCATATGTTTAATCACGAGGAATTGGAAGGATAGCTCTCGACTTACTGTCAATGAATGGTGGAACCTCGTCTGCTTATATAGTAAATATGAGCAGATATCTCGGAGAGCTATTCCCCATACCCAAACTCACTCTCGCTTGTCTAAATGGCAGATGCTCAATGATTATGTACACTCTGCTCATTGTTCCGACATGTCTGTTTAATGTGCACTCATCATGTTTCAGATCACCGTTAGGTTTTGTAACACAATAAAGTCAGTACACGCCCGCTTCGGGAATGATTAGTTTTCTAGAGAAGAAGCAGGGGGGAGGGGGGTGGCAGGGGTTTACTTTGGTGTATGTATCACATTATATGTATCTGTCTTTTAGCTGTATGTCTTCCTTTCCTTTGTTGTTATAAAACGAAAATAAAGAATTAAAAAAAAAAAAAAAGAAATGTTACGTGAGTTAGTGGAATGTGAGTTTTACATGATAATGAGGAGCGTGAGTAGTGTATGTATGAAGTTATGTATGATATGATGAGATTATGGGATATAAAGAAATATCAGTTTAAGAGATTATGAGACATAATAGAATTGTACATCAGTGATGTGTAGAGAAAATAGAAAATTATGAGATTATGAAATTTTGTGAAGTAATAGTGATTATGTCATAAAATAGATTATTAGCATGAATTGTATGAACACATGACATGGATTTTTGTACTCACTGTGATGATATGAGATTTATATGAGGGGACTTTTGTGAGGGGTTTTAGATAATTAGGAAGCTATAATATTTCATGTGATATTAATGTTTATAAAATAAATGGTATTTAATAATTATTAATATTTTTTTTTAAACTGCCTCTAATGTTTCGATTGATTTTTACGTTTTTTGGTGCGCTGAATCCAAATCTGGTAACCAATTTGCTCCATCACGTACAGATTTTTTGCTACATTGGGTTAGCAGTTTGAGGTGAACGTTTCAGACTGAGTGCGATCGAGATAAAAGTTTCTTGGATGAATTCTTTATACTAATTGTTTAGTAGTTATTCAAATAAGAATAAAGAAAATTGTAACAAGGCAGCACATAAGAATAGAGTAATGTCAACAAAACACACTGTGATGGTAGCAAAATTGTCTGCACTTAAAACAGCCACATACATGTGCACAAACATTGAGCATATAAGAGCGAGGTTAGACACAAAGCAAAGCAAAGAAATGTGCAAAAATGTTGTACAGGTATGTATGTAAGAATAGAAAACGCAAACCGCACCATTGCAATACATGAAGACAAACACCCGATGGTGTGAAAATAAAATTCTAATAAATGAGATCCGACACTGTGGTAATAACTAGCAAATTTTTATTTCAAAGTTTAGTAAAAACACGATATTTGTCAACACAGTTTAGATTTTAAAGTCATTCTTGGGTCAATCAATCTCCTGGTGGGCCCGTTTCTTCTTCCCCCGAATGCTTCTCTTGGTGCGCTGCTTGGCGTATTTTTCATCTGGGGTTTCCCGCTGCAGCAACCAGCAGAAATCAGCCATCATAGTGGTGTTCCATCTTCCTTGGTACCTTCTCTCTGCGTCCTTGATGTCCTGGTGAAACCTTTCACCTTGTTCTTCACTGTACGCCCCCAAGTTTTCGGGAAAGTAGTTCACATGGGAGTGCAAGAAATGGACTTTCAAGCTCATGTTACAGCCTTGTTCTTTGAAGGCATTGAGCATCCTGGCATCAATATCCTTATAGTTCTCATCCCGCCTGTTCCCCAAGAATTTGAGAACAACATCCTTGAAGGAATCCCAGGCTTCTTTTTCATTCTCAGACATCGTTTCAGCGAATGCTCCATCTGAAATGAGTTTCCTTATATCAGGGCCAACAAACACTCCTTCCTTTAGCTTTGCTTCAGAAAGTCGGGGGAACTTTGAGCAAAGGTACCGAAAGCACTCACCATCTTTTGGAAGGGACTTGATGAATTGCTTAATGAGACCCAACTTAATGTGGAGAGGTGGTAATAGAATTTTATCACGAGGTACCAAGCTCTCATGAAGAACATTTTTCTCACCGGGTCTTAAATACTCCCGAATTGGCCAGTCTTTTTTCCCCCAGTGTAGGTCGCGGGCCCGGCTATCCCACAAGCAAAGGAAGCAGGGATATTTGGTGAAACTGGATTGCTGCCCTAATAGCATGGATAGAATTTTAAAGTCTCCACAAATCATCCACTTATGCTCATCATAACGAATCTTCTGAAGAATCAGGGCCAAATTCTCGTATTTTTCTTGGAGAATAACAGAGTGAGCAATAGGAACTGAAGCGAATGTGTTGCCATTATGAAGAAGAACACCTTTTATGCTGTCTTTTGACGAATCAATGAACAGCCGCCATTCAGCAGGATCATACTTGAGTTTAAACTTTTCCATCACTCCGTATATATCGTTGCAAAATACCAAATCTTCCTCTTTGCTGAAATACTTCAAAAATTGTGTCTCGCGGTTGCGGTACCAATAAAAAGTTGTTCCTGGTGACAATAGATTTTTCTGTTTAAGCCGAGAACCTAGCAGTTGGGCAGCATCTTTTGGGAGTCCTAAATCCCGGACTAAATCATTCAATTCAGCTTGAGAGAAAAGTTCAGGTTTCGGATCTGGTTCAGTTTCAAACTCGGAAGTACTGGACTCATCGGGAAAAGCCATCTGATGAGTCTCATCATGATCAGAACCGTCCACACAAATATGATCCAAAGATTTTGGTGGTTCAGGCACAGGTACTTCGTTGCTATGAGGCATAGGCCTAATTGCTGAGGGAAGGTTGGGGTAACTTATTACGTTCTTATTTTTTAAGTTGTATCCCTTCACAATGCAAGAGCAAAAATAGCAGTCACTGCTGTGGTCTCTTTGTTCACGCCACATCATAGGTATTCCGAAACGAAATGCTTGTTTTTTACCTTTCATCCATAAGCGTAGATCTTCCTCACATGTCTTGCACACTTTGTGAGGAGCCCACGGTTTGTCTTGATCGCCTAACTTCAAACCGAAATAGGCGAAATATACTTTTTTAATAAATGCAGAAATGTTCCTCTGCCGCTTTTTCACGGTATATTCCCCACAAATAAAACAAAAACTGTCCGGAGAGTTGACGCAACCTCTGGCTCTGTGAGCCATCACAAATACACAGCACTGCAAACTACAACTGTAGTGAACCACTTCGGAATAAAGCTGGATTACGACTGAGCAAACAAAAGGTAATAATGAACTTGCAAGAAACTGAAATTTGACAGGAACGTTCATGTCGCAACCACCGTGTTTGAGCGAGCGAACGAGGCGAGGCGAAAGGAAAGAACATGTGCCAGCGCGAGTACTGGATTTAGCCCCCCGCCTCCCAATTGTCCTGTTAATGTATAAAATGAATACAAAACACTCTAAAATATCATGAGGGAGTGTTTCTAGTTAGTTAACCATTGGCCAAGAAAATAAACTGCAGTCGGCTAAAAAGAAATTATGTGAACATTCCTTATATGGGTAAGAAATCTAATTTTGCAAGAAAACGTGACGTGATGGAACATTTTGGCTATTTTTCCTGGATTCAGCACCCCAAAATCTATAGGAATCAGTTGCAAAACTGGAGGCAGTTTTTTGGTAGTGTACCTGTGTAATTTGTGGATGAGATGTCATGCATTAGTATATTTGATTGTTTAGATTATTAGTACATACTAGTGTAAAGACTGTTTTTTTAAAATATTGTTTAGCATATGGTGAGTTATTGTGTTTGTTAGATTTATTTTAGCAATTTTGCAATTGTGCATTTTTGGTATATTTAATGTTTGCAAATTTCTAATGTTTAGTATGTCAGGCTTCATATCTTGTCCTATTCAAATCCAGGCCGAAAACCCACCTGTTAAGAGCTGCTTTGATCCTGACCCCCTTATTCTCCTTTTTAATACCCTTTGTGTGTTTTAATCAGTCCCGTTTCTTCTGTTTGTCTATCTTGAATAGACTAAGATCTGTCAAGCAGGGACTATCCTTTACATAGAAACATGATGGCAGAAGAAGACCATAAGCATATCCAATCTGCCCTTCCATACCAACTACTATAATCTCTGTTTTTTTTCTTTAGAGATCTTCTGTGTTTGTCCCCTGCTTTCTTGAATTTAGATAGTACTCATCTCTACTACCTCCACTACCACTACTCCTTCTGGTAACTGAATCTGCAGCTTTGGGGTGCTTGAGCTCTGGTTCTTTATGGGATATTCTCACTTCTTCCACTTCCAGGTCTGCATACTGGTTTTTCAATTCGAGGGCTGGTGGAGTTGGATTGTCAATTCTGCAGGCTCTGGTGACTTATGCCCCACTCTCTTCATTCTCTAGCATACGATCTTTACCTTTATCAAAGAGCTTGGATGTCTCAAAAAGCATTTCATCAATGTACTTCCCACTGTCAAAGATGCTTCTCAGCCTCATCAGTGCTGCATATGCCTTGTAGCACTATACAAATGATTAGTAGTAGTAGAGGAATGAGGAACAGCAAAGTGAATGAAATTGTAAGTCAGTAAGAGAAGTTTGAACTGCATATGGAAATGGATAAGAAGCCAATGAAATGACTTAAGAAGAGGGATTACATGAGCATAGCAACACTGGTGGAAGATTAGCCATGCAGCTGAGTTTTGAATGGATTGAAGGGGAAAAGATAATTAAGAAGAATTTCCAATTACACCATGACAAGTTCCTTATACATGTCGGGTCCGATTTTTGAAGGTATTTACATGCATAACTGTCCTAATTATCCATGTAAATGCCTTATCCGGGATTTTCAAAAGGCATCTACATGGGTAGTGCCCTTCAAAAATCCCGGATAACTCCCTAAAGCGCCCAGATGCTCTACGGTAGGCATTGGAGCATTAGGGGCATTCCAGGGTGGAGTGGGGGTGGAGGAAAGAGCTAAACAGGTAGCACCAATTTTCTATGCTACCTGCTTAGCCCTCTGCACCTCAAAGATAGGCATAGTTTTCCTCAACTATCTTTCAGGTGCAGGGGCTAAGCGGGTTAAGAACATAAGATATGCCATACTGAGTCAGACCAAGGTCCATCAATCCATAATGCCTATGTATCGTTCCATGGTACGACCGCACCTTGAATATTGTGTGCAATTCTGGTTGCCATATCTTAAAAAGGATATAGTGTTATTAGAAATAGTACAGAGAAGAGCCACCAAATGGTAAAGGGGATGGAAGGCTACTCCTATGAAGAGAGGCTACAAAGGTTAGGGCTCTTCAACCTGGAAAAGAGACGGCTGAGGGGAGATATGATAGAGGTCTATAAATTAATGAATGGAGTGGAACAGGTAAACATAGATCGATTGTTTATGCTATCAGAATATAGAAAGACTAGGGGACATGTAATGAAGCTACAGGGTAAACTATTTAAGACAAATAAGAGAAAATATTTTTTCACTCAATGTGTAATCAAACTCTGGAATTTGTTACCGGAGGATGTAGTAAGAGCTGTTAGTGTAGCTGGGTTTAAAAAAGGTTTGGACAAGTTCCTGGAGGAAAGGTCCATAAACCATTATTAAAAAGGGACCCAGGATGTCAATGCCTGACCCAATACAAGCATTGTGGAACCTGTGTCTTTTGGGGATACTGCTAGGTACGTATGACCTAGATTAGCCACTGTTGGAAACAGGATACTGGGCTTGATGGACCTTGGTCTGACCCAGTATGGCATATCTTATGTTCTTATGACTTCAGCGACGATGGCTAGCTACTTTAAAAGTGTTAGCTGCAGCTGCCACCGCTGAATATCCCTCCTGTACCTTTAAACATTAAACTTTTAATTTCTAACTATATACATAATGAGAGAGATTTCAGAAAGCTACAGGGATAAATAGATTAATTGCATATTACCCATTTTTTCTGCAGGTAAAAAGTACAACTGATGAATCTTTGATTTGATGGGTTGTTAGGACCATTCCTTTGCTTTGACTGCAGCTGCACTTTGCAAACCCTCTCCCTCCCCCCCCCCCCCCCTCTTTAGAATCTAAAACCCTAGACAACTGCCAAGTTTGCCTAGTTATTGGACTGGCCCTGATTAAAAGCTCCTTTCCCACTATGGAAAACAATATAGCCTCAATTTAATTCACTAGTACTCTTTTCTGCCATCTATTGGTGAAAACATGTCAAAACACTTTCCTCTCTGGCAAGATATTGATTGATCCTGAATAGTACACTAACATCAAAGAATAAAATACAAGCCGTTAACCAGCTTGTGATCCCAGTACTCTCACATATCTTTGAAATTGTAGACTGGACTCTGAAATATCTTGAAAAATTGAATGAATGAATGAAGAAGAATATTCTTTCATGCCTATGAGGTGGTTTATAAGAATCAATGTATGCTGAGACTGTACATCCCTAGAGCCGAAGAAGGAATGGGCCTCGTAGAGATTAAACATATAAAGCAACCATCACAGGCCTCCAGGCCTACTCAACAGCATCAATAGATCTGAATGCACGAAAAGTGTTGAGGTATAAAAGCAAATGGTCAGAATCCATCTCCATTATCAAACTATGAGGGGCATTCTGACGAGCAGAAAAAATGACTGAGAATCCACCAGTATATAGAGGGAAGGAAGCAACAGAGTTTGCAGAACAAGAGAATAAAACTCTTCAAATAATTAGATCAGCAAGCGAGAAACAACACGTGACAAATGCATAAATATAGTGGGAAATAAAAAGTATTACTCCAGGATCTATTTGTCGATCAAACCAGAACACATAAGTGGTTAAGGAGAGATGAATTGAAACCTAAGGATAAGAGATTGATAGTTGCAGCCCAGGACAGTGGATTACAGGCAAAATGATTCACAGAGAGTATAGGGAAAACTGGTAAAACCCATTTGCAGATTGTGTAAGAAAGAGCTGGAAACAGTTACTCATAGCTCAGTGATTCTCAGCAGGTATGCTGTAGGAGCCCTGGAACGTCCTGTGAATAGTCCTTGCAAAGCCAAAACAGGCACAGTTTCTGCGAGAAGCAGCCTGTTTGTGCCATTTGGGAAGCCTCTTTGAGGCTGTTCTTTAAGTCTACCTCCCTCTTCTTTGCTGTTGCTGTGCCTATGCCGAACCTCCTCCCCCTCCCCTCCCCTCCACCACTACCACAGCTGCCCATTCACCTCCTCCATCATGGGGATAAGAGCCGTTTCCACTGCTGGTTGGTACTCCTGGGCAGCCTTCCTTTCCCCCCATCTGTTCCCCCTGGAGCCTGAAGAGGTACTGTTGCTGTCTGCCCAATTACTGTTGCTGTTGTTGTGAGGAGGGATGGAGGACAGATAAAAATGCCAGTATATATTTGTATTTATTTTAGAATTTAGCTCAGGCTTTGGCAATGATCTGTGGAAGCGCCCAGAGTGCTGGGGGAAGGAAAAAGCGCTGAAGTGCTGCTTGTGGGGGAGGAAGGAATAGAGAAGTGCTGCCTGCCCAGTAGGAGGAGCAATATGCATATAAAAGAATAAAAGTGCTTTTTAGAGCACGAGGAAAAACTGCTGCAGGCACAGAAGAGCCTGAGAGAATGCGGCACCTGCCTTTTATTGAGATGGTTCTGATACATCCTGCCGCCTTGAGGATATTGGAGGGGGTGGGATGTATCAGAACCACCTCAGCGCATGCACGGACTATAGGCAGACCCCGTTCTGTTTTTCACTTATCTGTGTTGGGTCGGGTCTGCTGCAGCTCACAGCCGCTGCATCAGAGCTACTGGCTATATGGCAAGGCTGTAGTTGGGGGGGGGGGGGGGGAGACAGACTGATCCTGGGCACAGGGAGAGGAGGAAAGGGACACAGAGGGGAGATTTTGGACATGGATAGGAACACTGGATAGAGGGGATTGGGGAGACACTGAGAAATAGGAGAGGGCAGAGATGCTGGACATGGAGGGGGGAGAGAGAGGGAAGAGTTAGTGAAAGACAGAAATAAGAGGCTGGGGAAGGAGAACGATTATGTGATGGAAGGGCGGTAGTGAGGAAAAGATGAAAAGCTTTCAGTGTAAAGAAAAAACCCCAAAAAGGAAATTAAAAAATGGTTGGTAAGAAAGAGGAATGAAATATATATAAAGAAGTGGAAAAATAAATGGAAGACAATTAAAAGAATAAATCATTGTTAGAGACTGATGGAAAGGAGGAAGGGAATACAGGAGGAAAGATAAGAAATGGTAAATGGACAGGAGACCCCCAAAAATAGTTAAGACAGAAGAAAGCAGAACCCAAAGACGCGGAGCAACACTATGGGAAAAATAAAATGACCAGAACACAAAAGTAGAAGAATATTTTTATTTTCTATTTAGTGATAGGAGTATGTCAAGTTTTTGAAATCTACATCTACTAGAGCTGGTATTAGACATGGCTGGGGCCCTGGGCATAAATTTGGGAGGGGACCCAATGCCTGCTAGCAGACTATACCTTTGTTAGCTTCACGCAGTCCTAGGGCGTTCTCTGGCCTGGGGACCCAGGTCAATTGCCCTGGTTCTAAGCCCCCCTACCAATTTCAGCCTAACATTTGCTGTCTATATATTTTACCCAGGATTTCTATTTCTCTGATGTTGTCCTACATGCAGAGTCTGGATTCTCTGGGTTTTAGTTAATTTGTATCTACATATTTCTAATTTTAATTTGTGGTCTCTTATTCTGGATTTTTGAGAGTCTCTGTACTCTGTGTGTATGACAGAGGCCAGGTATTCTGTTAGCATGAATTCTCTACATAGCAATCTGTAGTAGTCTGGCTTTTTCAGTTTTCTCAGTAGGTGCATTGATGTTTCTAGATCCCATTGTAATAATTACCATGCTGCCTTTTCCTAGGTAGGGCCCTCGTTGTGGGAGACTGGAAGTTAGGGTTGCCATGGTAGATTTGCTCTAGGTCCTGTATGAATTTTTTGTAGTATTTTGTATTACTTCATAAATAGCACTGTATCCTTCCTGAGATGTCAAGAACAGAATTGCACACAGTACTCAACGTGGGGTTGCACTATTGAATGATATAGCAGAATTAGGATATTCTTTGTTATATTTTGTGTATTTTGTATTCCTTTCGTAATAAGGAATCATTTTCCTGGGTTATGGTACCTAATGTGGAATTACTACTACTACAGCATCATGTAGCTATAGTCTAGACCAGAGGTTCCCAACTCCAGTCCTGGAGGGCCACACACCATTCAGGTTTTCAGGATGTCCCTAAAGAAGAGCGGGACCTAGGCATGGTTGTGTCTGATGATCTTAAAGTAGCTAAACAGGTAGAAAAGGCGACGGCAAAAGCTAGAAGGATGCTTGGGTGCATACGGAGAGGAATGGCTAGCAGAAAAAAGGAGGTGATAGTGCCTCTGTATAAGTCTTAGGTGCGACCTCATTTGGAGTATTGTGTGCAATTCTGGAGACCGCACCTTCAAAAGGATGTGAGCAGGATGGAGTCGGTGCAGAAGGTGGCTACTAAAATGGTTAGTGGTCTTCATTATAAAGCATATGAGGACAGACTTAAGGATCTTAATATGTACACCTTAGAGGAAAGGTGGGATAGAGGTGATATGATTGAGATGTTTAAATACCTCTGTGGCATAAATGTTCAGGGGGACAGCCTCTTTCAATTGAAAGCAAGTTCTGCTACGAGGGGACATGGGATGAGGGTAAAGGGGGATAGATTCAGGAGTGATATGCGGAAATATTTCTTTACGGAAAGAGTGGTGGATCCGTGGAATAGTCTCCCAGTGGAGGTGGTAGAGATGAGGACAGTAACTGAATTCAAAAAAGCATGGGACCAACACAGAGGATCTCTAAAGGTAAAAAGGGGACTGTTGTAGTGGTTGATATGGAAGGACAGACTAGATAGGCCATGTGGGTTTTTTTCTGTCGTCATATTTCTATGTTTCTAAATATGCATGAGATGCATTTGCATGCACTGCCCCCATTGTATTCAAATGTATCTCATGCATATTCATTAGGGACAGCCTGAAAACCTGAATGGTGTTTGTCCCTCCAAGACTGGAGTTGGGAACCTCTGGTCTAGACTATTCTTCTGTACGTGTATCACTTTGCATGTGTCCATATTAAATTTTATCTGTCTTTTGGTTGGTCAGTCTTCCAGTCTCACAATCCACATGCAATTTAACAACTTTAAATAGTTTGGTGCCATCTGCAAATTTAATCACCTCACTCACTGTTCCCAATTCCAGATCATTTACAGATATGTTAACAAGCAGTGGTCCCACTACAGATCCCTGGGATATTCCACTATTCACCTTCCCCCACTGAGGATATTGACCATTTATCTCTACTCTCTGTTTTCTAATCTTTCAACCAGTTCCCAGTCCATAATAGGACATTGCCTTCAATGCCTGACTAGAAAAAGCATGGCATATTTATGGCTTCTCTGCCGAAGCTGCTGCTTTGCTTTTATGAAGCCTTACCTGAATATTCAGCATTGACTGCCAGCACCGAAGAGCAAAGATGTTAAGCCCACTATCCAAACAGCCTAACTTTACCTGGATAGTTACCCAGTTAGCTGACTGAATATTGCCTCTAACCCATGGGTTCTCAACCATTCCTCAGGAGGATCACCACAATGAATATGCATGAGAAAGATTTGCATATAATGGAGGCAGTGCATGCAACTCTATCGTATGCATTTTCATTGTGGCTATCCTGAAAACCTGATTGGCTAGATGTGTCCCGAGTACTGGGTTGAGAACCACTGCTCTAAATGGATAACCCCAGAACTCTACCCAAACTCTCCCCATGGACCATCTTGGCCCTATCCAGATAATGCCAAGGAAAGTCAGAGCAAATATTCTGTGACACCTTTTGGCACTGGGATAAAATGGCCTTAAATGCTTTTGAATATCAACCTAATTCTTGAGATATGGTCCATGAGTTCTAGTCCCCTCTTCCCCTAGATACTGTGTAAGTGAAACATCAGAGCATTAACATGAGAGAACACCTACTAAAACCTATCCTTTTACCCTAGCCACCCGCACGTCCGTCCTTTATGCATGTGCCATGTTTAAAAAGAACATAATGTAGATGGACTAGAGTCATCTAGGTAGGAAACAAACAGAGGAAATAATAAAACAAGATAGCAGAAAGCCAAAAATAAGGCTAAAGGAGGACAGAAGTACAACACTGAATGGCAGAATGTCACCCTCTGTTCCCTCCACAGTAACACATCCAATGCAAACAAGACGTGATCAGTTACTACTCCAAAGGTATATCACCGATGGTGCACTAGTATTTATTTCAGGTGACAACTCTGCCAGTCTTACATGAGCAAAACTGACAGAGCAACTATACTGCCACCTGATCGAGCACTCTAAAAAGGCCTATTTTTATCTGTGGTTAGTGGTGAGCATAATAGTGCATTTTCTGCTCTTCAAACCCGCTTTGGAAATGGGACTAGAATAATTTGCGTATTGTAATTAATGGACAGTTTATCTTCAGTTTGTGTCACAATAATCATTAAGAATTCTTATACCTTGACTTGGTTGTCATCACCTGCTTCATTGAACAATGTCTTAATAATGTCCAAAATCCTTGACTCTCAAGACACAGTCTGCTACAATAAGAAATATATGTTTACACTAAAATTATACTTTCACACTATTTTTTGATAAGACAGTTGACTGGCATTTACATTCCAAACAACTAAGGTTCAAGGAAAATATAAAAGCAAAATTTGTGGACTGTCAAAATAATATTAAGCACATTAAGAAGAAGAACAACTTTCTTTTTCACCTGACAGTTTGATTGTCACATGCATTATGTTTTCAAAACTCACTGTCAATGGAGCATGGAAGTTTTGTATAAATTCTTGCTCTTCTTAATTTTAAAATGGAAATCTTCATTTTGAAATGTCATTCTCAAGATACATGAAACCACAATTGAATGCTAGGAGTAATTCTACTCAAAATGGTTTGATGAGCATCTCTGCAAGTAAGGTTATCAATGCCATTTGAACAGGACATACCATTCAAATAATCTATGATGCTTTAAAAACATAATCCAAAAATGGAACAAATGGAAATAGACCTTCATATCAAGACCAGGAATGAGAGAGCAGATGGGATGATGTTAGAAATACATAACACTTCATCAAGAATACTGGTGTAGAGCGACTCAGTAGCACTGCAGTGTTCTGTCATGTAGAAAAACCTGGTTTTGATTTCTGGCACAGGTTGTCTGTTCCTTGATTCAACCGGGGTAGTGGAGGCAGAGTTCAAAGCCCCTGAGGGAGACGACATCATAGTTGTCATGCGATGGTGGCACCTAGTGGCCAGATTTAAGGTCCATGATTATAGGGTTTCAGAAAGAGCATTAGTACATGCTCCATGGCAAAAAAAAACCCCACCTATTGCAGTAACAGATGGGCTAACTATATTGGGAAAGAGATATAAAATAGGACATGAAGGCTCACGGCACCAGATCCCAATCCTGAGGAATCGTCCAGGTCAAAAAATTGAAAAGAATACTGATTTGACTTTAACCTAGTCTACCATCAATAGAAAATCAATGCCATTCATCCTCTATTAAATGGTCCTATGCATATGGAACTGCTGAATGGACTTAAAAGTATTTCCAATGGGCAGGTATCAGTAATATAGGTGCAGTAATCATAACTGCTATTTTGTTCATTTCTAATGGCCCTTTCATATCTACAAGTGGGATCTGGAGACATCCTTGTGAAAGACAGTTTTCAAGATATTTCCACATATAAAACATGGTTTCACCGCAGAAATTGCCTATTTGAAAAGTTCCCATCCCATCCTAATTGGTTAGTATGCAATTGGGGGGGAGGGGTCTGGGCAGGTTCAGGGCAGAATATGGGCATCGATGACCACTTTAGAAAATGGGATACTGGGCTTGAGGGACCTTTGGATCGGATGCAGTACGGCATATTTTCAGTTCTTCTTGCAGTTAGTGTGGGCCTTCTGTGTGCATGCGAACTGCAAACATGTGCTAGTTAGTGTGATGCTGTACATTAGCACTGCGCTCTAGTCAAGGGGCTGGACACACATGGTGGCACAATCATGCACTACTGGCACATCCGTTAGTAAACATGCCCCTGTGTGAGTACAAGTATTACTCCACAACATGTATACGTATGCATGCATTGTGCAAAGGCCATCCTGGGGGGACGATGGGACAATGCATGAATTCATATAGGGATAATAGGGATGCACAGTTTAAAATTCGCCAACAGTTCACTATCAGTGGTTGGTGAATTCCTGTGCATCTCTTCGGGGGAAAGAATATAGTTTCCTCACCAAGTCTTGCTAGTACCTTCACGTGGTGACTCCTCTGCACAAAACCTATATTAAATCTCAGTCAGGAAACACTACAATTGAAATATGGTAGGAAAGAAAAAGAAAAATTCATACTGGCCCACCAATAGCCTCCACAGTAGGGCTAATGATGGTTGTAGTGACAGTGCAGACACTGCAGATGCAGGTAACATCCCTGCCATGGACCCACTGTGGCAGGAGATAAACCACAGAAATTAATGGAAACGTTAAAGAGGATTAACTAAGGTTAAGTGGACTTCTGCAGATTAAGAGGAGATACTGCACTGCTACTTCTAAGCTACAAACCCTATATTTAAATCAAGAGGGTATGAAAAGAGAATCCGCCAAAATCTGGAAGAAAGAGAAAACGTGCAAGAAAAACTGCAAAAAGCAACAGATGCAAACTTAAGATCTTTAATTTCACATATCAAAGCAAGGAAGTATGGGAGTGATAGAATCTTGAAGCAACTAAGGGCTTCCATGGAAAAAGAAATACAGGGAGGAGGAGAAGACCTAGGTGGGAGTACCAGAACTCCTAAGCAGTGGTTCTCAACCCAGTCCTCTGGTACCCCCAGACCAGTCAGGTTTTCAGGATATCCACAATGAATATGCATGAGATAGATTTGCATACAATGGAAGCAGTGCATGCAGATCTATCTTATGCATATTCATTGTGGATACCCTGAAAACCCAATCGGAGTAAGGGTACCAGAGGAATGGGTTGAGAACCACTGTGCTATAGAGTGAAATGAACAAAGGACAGGTCAATAAATCAACTGAAAAGGAAGGAGAAAGACCCAGAGGAGGAGGAATTCAAGTCAGCATTGAAAATAATGAACATTCTGGGTTCCAGGCAAGGGAAAGATTAACCAAGTTAAATTTAACACCTAAGGTTAAAAGTATGATAATTAAGATGAATAGCGCATATCCTGTATACAGGGATCTTTTATTGACATCACCAAAATAAATCAAATAGAATATTGTGCAGCTAAAATTATTACTGCAAGAATACTACCAACTAGAATGCAGGGCCAGATAAAAAAGAGAATAACTGTTTTTCCTTGGAAAAAGCACATTGAAGGAAAAATACAATCATTGCTTGCAGAGGAATCCCTGATAGACAGGTATCTAAAAGGATTAAGATGGAATGAGTGAGAATCCACAGGCACACACAGAAAAGGAAGCAGGAGAATTTGCCAAACAAAAGAAAAAACATTCTGCCAAGAATTAGATCAGCAAATGATGAAAAATAAGTGGAAAATGTACAAATACAGTGGAAAATAAAAAGTGTTACTCCAGGAATCCTTTGTCTATCAAGAATAGACACATGAATAGTTAAGGAGAGGTGAACTGAAACCGAAGGATGAGAGATTGATAGTTGCAGCCCAGGACAGCAGATTAGGGATGAGATGGTTCCCAGCGAGCACTGAAATAAAATGGCAAAACAGACATATGTTGATTCTGTAAGAAAGACCTGGAAACAGTGGCTCACTTCATAGCTGGCTGTGAAGTTCTGAGGATGGAAATTTCTATATATAAAAGCACAACAAAGTAGCATGCCTCATGCATTGGAAACTCTGTAAACACTACAACATTACTATGCCTGAAAAGCACTGGGATCATGATCCTAAAAGAATTACAGAGAATGAAGAGGTTATGATCACCTGGGACATTCCCATTTCAACAGATAGGAAACTGGATGTGAGGAAACCAGACATAGTGGTAATGGAGAAAAACACCAGAATGGCATTGATAATAGAGGTATCAGTTCCAAGCGACTACTCTGTGAATCATGTGGAGAGGCAGAAGATTCTGAAGTACCAAGAAATGCAGTCAGAGACTAAGAAAATGTGGCAGAAAGATCCAGAAATATTTCCCATCATACTGGGAGTCACAGGCTTGATAAATAAGACTTTCCAAGCACTTCTTGACAAGTTACCCATACATGTTACATCTTATGAACTCCAGAAGGAAGCTCTCTTTGGTACGAAGCAAGTACTATGCTGAACATTAGCAGTACGTTTGGAGTCTGAGATCATACTCCACATACCCTGGCTTAGAAGTGAGGTTCATGATGGTCATGGTACAGTTGTGGCCAACATTATTAGCAACCTTGCATTTTAGGTAAGTTGTGTACAATATCTTGAGGAATAATTGGAAATATTCCAATTTATGTCATCATAATGTTCAAAGGTATACAACCAAAAAAAGATATCTGTGCAACTTAGACATAGTAATTTTTGAGAAAAACAAAACAAAATATGACCTAGACAGGATTAATGGCACCCTTCACTACTATTTGGATGCACAATCCTGCAGAGTGATGACAGCCTCCAAATGTTTCTTGTAGCCATTCATAAGTTTCATACATCTGTCTGCTAGTAGTTTACCCCACTCTTCAACTGCAGTTTGTTCCAGCTCATGAATGTTTCCAGGATTCCTTTTCCCAAAGGCAGATTTCAGCTCTTTCCAAAGGTTCTTGATTGGATAAAGATCAGGACTCATTGCTGGCCAGTTTAAAACAGTTCATTTTTTTCCTTTTTAACCATTCTCTTGTACTTTTGGATGTATGTTTTGTGTTATTGTCCTGCTAGAGGACCCCCGACCTTCGACCCAGACCTACATAGCTTTCTGACACTAGGTAGCACATTTTGCTCCAAAATACCTTTGTAGTCCCTCTGACTTCATGAATCCTTTAATATGTTCCAGGCCTCCAATTCCTGAGGCAGCAAAACAGCACCACAGTGTTATGAATCCTCCACCATATTTAACTGTAGGAAGAGTATTTTTTTTCTTATAAGCTTCATTTCTTCGCCTATAAATGTATCACTGGTCTACATTGCCAAAGAGCTCAAGTTTGGTTTCATCTAACTACAGAACATTTTCCCAGAAGGATTGTGGTTTCTCAAGGTGGGTTTAGGCAAAGCTCAGGTGTGCCTTTTTATGTCTGTCTTTGAGCAGTAGAATCCTCCTTGGCCTTCACCCATGAAGTCCTTCTTTATTTGGTGTGTGATGCATGATGCGGGTTGAAACCACCACTCCAGATTGCTTCGGGTCAGCCTTAAGCTCTTTGGATATTATACATGGTATTTTTACAATAGTTCACACTAACCTTCAAAGATTTTTTGGATCAATTCTCCTCTTCCCATCACGTCCTGGAGGTTCTTGACAGTTCCATGAGCAGAAAACTTCTTAACATTGTGAACTGTAGACATAGACTTGATGCCGACCAGACTTGATGTCCAGAGAGGTATGCTGTCTGCCTGGTGCCAAAATCCAAGATGTTACGGAGAGTTTGCCGAGACTCATCAAGCCCACTGACTATTACCCAATGTTGCTAATCCATGTTGGAACAAATGATACTGCCAGGTATACCTCGGAACGTATCAAAAGTGACTTCATGGCTCTGGGAAAGAGGGTGAAGCAGTTAGGTGCACAGGTGGTGTTCTCTTCAATCCTCCCTGTTGAGGGTAAAGGCCAAGGCAGAGAGGCTCGCATCCTGGAGATGAATGCATGGCTGCGTGGATGGTGTCATCGAGAGCGTTTTGGTTACCTAGACCATGGGATGCTGTTCCAAGGGTTGCAGAGCAGAGATGGCATCCATCTGTCCAAGAAAGGTCAACGCATCTTCGGTAGTAGACTGGCTAATCTACTGAAGAGGGCTTTAAACTAGATTCGTTGGGGATGGGTGAAGAAAGCCCCCAGGTAAGTGAAAGCCCCCAGGTAGGTGATACATTAAATACCTTTATGGAAATGGGTAACAGGGGTAACATATGGAAAGCAGTGTGTATTAATGCCCGTAGCATGGGAAATAAGATCCCTGAAGTTGAAGCTTTGGTGGGAGTGGCTGACTTGGATTTAGTGGCAGTTACAGAAACATGGTTCACAGAAAACCATGACTGGGATGTAACTATACCTGGCTATACTTTATTCAGAAAGGACAGGGTAGGAAGAAGGGGAGGAGGAGTGGCACTATATGTAAAAACTACTATTAAAGCTTTGGAATTACAGAGCTTAAAAGGGAGAGAGGAGGTATTGTGGGTTAAACCAGAAAGAGGGAAAGAGAAATCTATTTGCATTGGTGTGATATACAGACCTCCCTCATAAGAGGAAGAGGTGGACAGAGAGTTAATTGAAGAGATACGCAGCATTGCTAAGAAAGGGGAAATGCTACTGATAGGAGATTTCAATATGCCAGATGTTGATTGGCACATTCCTGCTGCAGTATCATCTAGAAGTAAGGAGATCCTGGATTCTCTACAGGGAGAACTATTCAGGCAATTGGTAACAGACCCCACACATGAAGGGGCCATTCTGGACTTGGTGCTTACCAATGGTGAAAGTGTTTCTGATGTTGCAGTGGGAGATCATTTTGCATCCAGTGATCACCAGATGGTGTGGTTCAGTATTAGGACTAGGGCTGTTAGAATCCATTCCAAGGTGAGGATCTTAGACTTTAGGAAGACTAACTTTGCGAAGATGGGCCAATACCTCAGGGAGTCGTTAGTGGGATGGGAACAGCTGGGGGATGTAGAAAAACAGTGGGCAAAATTGAAAGGGGGTATTTTAAGGGCAACCAACCTTTTTGTTAAAATGGTAAATAAAGGCAAAAGGAAAAGGAGACCACTAAGGTTTTCAAAGGAAGTAGCCGAAAAAGTGAAGAAAAAGAGGGAGGCCTTCATGAAATACAAGAGATCACAGAGAGAGGAAGACAGGCATCTGTATTTGGAAAAACTTAGAGAAGCTAGCAAAGTAGTCAAGAAGGCAAAGATTCAAAAGGAGGAGGAAATAGTCAATGTAATAAAATGGGGGGATAAGAGATTTTTCAGATATATCAGTGAGAAGAGGAAGGGCAAAAGTGGTATTGTCAGACTCAAGGGTGCAGGGGGGGAATATGTAGAAGCTGATAAGGATAAAGCGGAATTGCTTAACAAATATTTTTGTTCTGTGTTCACAGATGAAGAACCAGGAGCAGGACCTCAGAAAACACCCACAAATAAGAACAGAAGCGAGGGACATCTTGAACAATTTTCAGAAGACTGTGTTCGTGAGAAACTAGCTCAACTTAAAGTAGACAAAGCGATGGGACCAGATGGGATACACTCTAGAATACTGAGGGAACTTGGGGACGTTCTAACAACTCCACTGACTGACCTTTTCAATGCCTCGTTGGTGTCGGGAGTGGTGCCAAAGGACTGGAGAGAGGCTCATGTGGTGCCTTTACACAAAAGCGGCAGTAAGGATGTGGTTGAAAACTACAGGCCGGTTAGTTTAACTTCGGTGGTGAATAAATTATTGGAAACGCTGCTGGAAAGAGAAAATAGTGAGGTTTCTGGAGTCCAGCGGATTACAGGATCCGAGGTAGCATGGATTCACCAGAGGCAGGTCTTGTCAGACAAATCTGATTGATTTCTCTGACTGGGTGACCAGGGAGTTGGACCGAGGGAGAGCTCTAGATGTGGTGTATTTAGATTTCAGTAAAGCCTTTGACACTGTTCCTCACAGGCGACTTATAAACAAACTGAGCACCCTAGGGATGGACCCTAAAGTTACTGCTTGGTTTAGAAATTGATTGGGTAGGAGGCGACAAAGAGTACAAGTAAATGGAGCTCACTCTGAGGAGAAGGATGTTATCAGTGGTGTGCCCCAGGGATCTGTCCTTGGTCCGATTCTTTTTAACATCTTTGTTAGTGATATAGCGGAAGGGCTGTCGGGTAAGGTTTACCTCTTTGCAGATGATACCAAAATCTGCAATAGAGTAGACACCCAGGAAGGTGTAGATAACATGAGGAGGGATCTAGCTAAGCTTGAAGAATGGTCTAGAATTTGGCAGCTGGGATTTAATGTTAAAAAATGTAAGGTCATGCATTTGGGGTGCAGCAATCCAAGGGAGCAATACAGTATAGGAGGTGAAGTACTTTTGTCCACTAAAGAAGAGCGGGACGTAGGCGTGGTTGTGTCTGATGATCTTAAAGTAGCTAAACAGGTAGAAAAGGCGACGGCAAAAGCTAGAAGGATGCTTGGGTGCATACGGAGAGGAATGGCTAGCAGAAAAAAGGAGGTGATAATGCCTCTGTATAAGTCTTTGGTGCGACCTCATTTGGAGTATGGTGTGCAATTCTGGAGACTGCACCTTCAAAAGGATGTGAACAGGATGGAGTCGGTGCAGAGGGTGGCTACTAAAATGATTAGTGGGCTTTATTATAAAGCATATGAGGACAGACTTAAGGATCTTAATATGTACACCTTAGAGGAAAGGCAGGATTGAGGTGATATGATTGAGATGTTTAAATACCTCCGTGGCATAAATGTTCAGGGAGAGAGCCTCTTTCAACTGAAAGCAAGTTCTGCTACGAGGGGACATGGGATGAGGGTGAAGGGAGATAGATTCAGGAGTGATATGCGGAAATATTTCTTTACAGAAAGAGTAGTGGATCCATGGAATAGTCTCCCAGTGGAGGTGGTAGAGATGAGGACAGTAACTGAATTCAAAAAAGCATGGGACCAACACAGAAGATCTCTAAAGGTAAAAAGTGGACTGTTGTAGTTGTTGTTATGGAAGGACAGAGTAGATAGGCCATGTGGTCTTTTTCTGTCATCATGTTTCTCTGTTTCTAGAAATCACAAAGCCTTTGGAAATGGCCTTGTACCACTTTTGAAGTTTGATGTTTGGTGATAATAGCTTTTCTGATGGTCTTGGGCAGCTCTCTTGTCTTCACCATTGTGAAAATGGAACAGGGAGTTAATGTGGCCTTTCTAAACATTAGAGCCATCATTCATTGGTTGATTCAAGTCACATGAATACTGACAATTGATCACAGGTGCTTCTAATTTTACTGCAATGGAATGTGTTTTTTCTGTTCAAACTGATTTGAATAAGGGCGCTAATAATTATGTCTTGGCGATGTCCCAGTTTTTACTGTATACTATTTCCTACGATCTTTTTTAATTGGTCTTTTTTTATTTGATTCATTTATGTGTCAAATATATGTGCATATATAGTCCACAGCTATTTCACTGGCCATTTTTTATTACTATTTAACATTTATAAAGCACTACCATATGCAGCGCTGTACAGGCATATAAGAGTGACGGTCCCTGCTCGTTACAGCTTACAATCTAATCAAGATGAAAAACACACAGAGCAAAATTCTAGTTAGGGCAAAACCAGGTTGGTTGTTTCCCATTACTACTAATAGTACTACTGCGCATTTCCATTTAAAACTACATTACAATGGGCATCAGGTTACAATACATTATATAACAGCACATAACATAACATACATTACATTAAGGATTAAAAGGTGGGCTGGGCATCATGTGGTGCAGTACAACACATCATGGGATATACTTGGAGGATGCTTACATGGTGACGTTCGCGTGGTTCGCTGCATCTGGCCAGTTCTTCGGTGATCAGTGAAGTTGCTGGAGTGATTGCTGGAGTACGGTGGGGGAGGAGGCCGCGGCCTTTCCACAGTGCCACGCCTAAGGGCCATTCCACTTTGGTGTGGCCCTTAGGCGCGGGCACGCCAAGGAACACGTCAACTTTTAAAATCTGCTGCTGGGGTGTTTCTTCGGCCTGATTGGCCATGCATTAGGGAGCAGGGAGGAGCATTCCTGCCTGCTCCCTTCCCCATCGCTGAATGGGCCGATGGCTGGGAGTCCTGCGCTCACGAGCACTTCAACTTTTAAAATCTGCTGCCGGGGGTGTTTCTTTGGCCTGATTGGCCATGCGGTGGGGAGCAGGGAGGAGCATACCTGCCTGTTCCCTTCCCCGTCACCGATCGGGCCTTAATGTCCAATCCCTTAATGTCCAATGTTTTCTTAGGAAACACTGGACATTAAGGGATTGAACTGCAATGGTGCCAATAATGTTGACTGCAACTGTATGCACAAAAAACTAGCCTATTTGGAGAAACAACCCCGGAATCATTTTATAAGAAGCTGCCTAAATTTATGCAAGAAGAGAACACATGCAAATTTTGATATTTTGGGCCCCATTTTTATCTGGGTGTTGCTATGCACCGCATCGGCACATAGCCTGCCTGCCATCCATCTAACCCGGATTTTCAATGCCAGGGATATATGTGGCCCTGGCATTGAAAATACGGGTCTCCCAGACAACACAGAAACTGCAGGAGCTCGCCTATCTTTAAGGCACAGGGGCTAAGCAGGTAGCATCAAAAATCAGTGATACCCATTAGCCTTTTCCTCCACCCCTAACATGCCTCGCTGCTAACTGCACAGGATCTGGGTGCATTAGGGTCTTATCCAGGATTTTCAAAGGGTACTACCCATGTAGGTGCCCTTTGAAAATCCTGGATACGGCATTTACACAGATAACTAGGGCAGTTACCTGTGTAAATGCTTTCAAAAATGCCTCCCTTTATTCATATACTATACTTAAGTGACACCATCAAGAATCTAAGTACACATAAGAACATAAGAAATACCATACTGGGTCAGACCAAGGTCCATCAAGCCCAGTATCCTGTTTCCAAAAGTGGCCAATCTAGGTCACAAGTACCTGGCAGGTTCCTAAAAAGGCACACAGGTTCCACAAAACTTGTCCCGGGGTAAGCAATGGATTTCCCAGGTCCTCTTTAATAATGATTTATAGATGTTTTCTCCAGGAACTTGTCCAAACCTTTTTCAAACCCATCTACATTAGCAGATTTTACTGCTTCCTCCGGTAACGAATTCCAGAGTTTAATTATACCTTGAGTGAAAAAATATTTTCTCATGTTAGTCTTAACCCTTTCCAGGCCGGTCCCGAAATACTCGGGACCCAAAATTTTGACCAAATGGCCGAGCCTGAAATACTCGGGATCGGCGCAATGACGCAGATACTAAAGATTAATGAGCGAAGTACAGGAAGCTAATGGCAACACACATTTGGGCTGATGAAAAGAGAGTTGTGCTAGTGTTTCTAGTTATACACCGGGCCAAAACAGCCAGAAAACAACCTGCAAATAGGTCATTAGCAAGAGGTGATTTAGAATTAAAAGCAAAGTAAACAAGATGGAGTAAGCTGGTAAAAGAATGCGAAAAGAACGATATAAAGCTGCTGAAGTCATTAGGTTACTCACAGAAAGTGATGGTAACAGTAATAGCAGTGGTGAAGATGTCATTGATAACACAGGTACACTAAAAGATTTTTTTTTTAAACTGCCTCTAATGTTTCGATTGATTTTTACGTTTTTTGGTGCGCTGAATCCAAATCTGGTAACCAATTTGCTCCATCACGTACAGATTTTTTGCTACATTGGGTTAGCAGTTTGAGGTGAACGTTTCAGATTGAGTGCGATCGAGATAAAAGTTTCTTGGATGAATTCTTTATACTAATTGTTTAGTAGTTATTCAAATAAGAATAAAAAACATTGTAACAAGGCAGCACATAAGAATAGAGTAATGTCAACAAAACACACTGTGATGGTAGCAAAATTGTCTGCACTTAAAACAGCCACATACATGTGCACAAACATTGAGCATATAAGAGCGAGGTTCGACACAAAGCAAAGCAAAGAAATGTGCAAAAAATGTTGTACAGGTATGTATGTAAGAATAGAAAACGCAAACCGCACCATTGCAATACATGAAGACAAACACCCGATGGTGTGAAAATAAAATTCTAATAAATGAGATCCGACACTGTGGTAATAATTATCAAATTTTTATTTCAAAGTTTAGTAAAAACACGATATTTGTCAACACAGTTTAGATTTTAAAGTCATTCTTGGGTCAATCAATCTCCTGGTGGGCCCGTTTCTTCTTCCCCCGAATGCTTCTCTTGGTGCGCTGCTTGGCGTATTTTTCATCTGGGGTTTCCCACAGCAGCAACCAGCAGAAATCAGCCATCATAGTGGTGTTCCATCTTCCTTGGTACCTTCTCTCTGCGTCCTTGATGTCCTGGTGAAACCTTTCACCTTATTCTTCACTGTACGCCCCCAAGTTTTCGGGAAAGTAGTTCACGTGGGGAGTGCAAGAAATGGACTTTCAGGCTCATGTGACAGCCCTGTTCTTTGAAGGCATTGAGCATCCTGGCAACAATATCCTTATAGTTCTCATCCCGCCTGTTCCCCAAGAATTTGAGAACAACATCCTTGAAGGAATCCCAGGCTTCTTTTTCCTTCTCAGACATCGTTTCAGCGAATGCTCCATCTGAAATGAGTTTCCTTATATCAGGGCCAACAAACACTCCTTCCTTTAGCTTTGCTTCAGAAAGTCGGGGGAACTTTGAGCAAAGATACCGAAAGCACTCACCATCTTTTGGAAGGGACTTGATGAATTGCTTAATGAGACCCAACTTAATGTGGAGAGGTGGTAATAGAATTTTATCACGAGGTACCAAGCTCTCATGAAGAACATTTTTCTCACCGGGTCTCAAATACTCCCGAATTGGCCAGTCTTTTTTCCCCCAGTGTAGGTCGCGGGCCCGGCTATCCCACAAGCAAAGGAAGCAGGGATATTTGGTGAAACTGGATTGCTGCCCTAATAGCATGGATAGAATTTTAAAGTCTCCACAAATCATCCACTTATGCTCATCATAACGAATCTTCTGAAGAATCAGGGCCAAATTCTCGTATTTTTCTTTGAGAATAACAGAGTGAGCAATAGGAACTGAAGCGAATGTGTTGCCATTATGAAGAAGAACACCTTTTATGCTGTCTTTTGACGAATCAATGAACAGCCGCCATTCAGCAGGATCATACTTGAGTTTAAACTTTTCCATCACTCCGTATATATCGTTGCAAAATACCAAATCTTCCTCTTTGCTGAAATACTTCAAAAATTGTGTCTCGCGGTTGCGGTACCAATAAAAAGTTGTTCCTGGTGATAATAGATATTTCTGTTTAAGCCGAGAACCTAGCAGTTGGGCAGCATCTTTTGGGAGTCCTAAATCCCGGACTAAATCATTCAATTCAGCTTGAGAGAAAAGTTCAGGTTTCGGATCTGGTTCAGTTTCAAACTCGGAAGTACTGGACTCATCGGGAAAAGCCATCTGATGAGTCTCATCATGATCAGAACCGTCCACACAAATATGATCCAAAGATTCTGGTGGTTCAGGCACAGGTACTTCGTTGCTATGAGGCATAGGCCTAATTGCTGAGGGAAGGTTGGGGTAACTTATTACGTTCTTATTTTTTAAGTTGTATCCCTTCACAATGCAAGAGCAAAAATAGCAGTCACTGCTGTGGTCTCTTTGTTCACGCCACATCATAGGTATTCCGAAACGAAATGCTTGTTTTTTACCTTTCATCCACTCGATCAGAACCTGGACATGAAGGCGCATATAGCTAACACGGTAAGATCCATATACTACAAAATCCGATCACTAAGACACCTTCGCCCACTGCTTGAACCTGAGGATTTCCGTACCATCTACCAGGCTCTGATCATGCCCCACTTTGACTATGCTAATGTCATTTTGCTAGGCCTCCCTCAATCCACCTTGAACCCTTTACAGCTTGCAATGAATAGCGCTGCGAGGATTCTCTATGGGGCATCTAGGAGTGAGCATGTGTCGCCCCTTCTGAAGCAGTTACACTGGCTTCCTGTACAGGCCAGGATCATTTTCAAGACATTACTACTTACCTTCAAAGCGGTAAATAGTCTCTCATCCACATCATTAACTGATCTCATCAAACCCATTTCTTCTAATAGATCAAGAAGATCAATGGCATTAAATACGCTATTGGTTCCCCGTGAACTTACAAAAAGCACCTCATCAACAGCAAACAGAGCTTTCAGTCTCCGTGCCCCGAAGCTTTGGAATATGCTGCCACCTGATATTAGAGCAATTACCAGCATACTCCAATTCAGAAAGGCCCTCAAACATTACCTATTCCTTATATACTTCCCAGTGAGTGCAGAATCACGACCCATCACTGTTAGTTATAGAAACTCTGAATCACCCATTGACCCTGAATTCCCCACTTAGTAAGTTCAACGCTCAACTGACCATTACGTCTCAACGGTGCCCTAACTTATTGATGTAAATAGTTTACACTACAATCAAAGTTTATTTACCTGAGTTGTAAAATTACCCTGTTGTCCAAGTTGTTAACCCTGTTTAATGTAACTCAGACATTTTTGTGTACTGAAATGTTTTGTTTGATGTAAACCGCGCTGATGTCAAATAGTGCGGTATATAAGAAATGTAAATAAATAAATAAATAAAATCCATAAGCGTAGATCTTCCTCACATGTCTTGCACACTTTGTGAGGAGCCCACGGTTTGTCTTGATCGCCTAACTTCAAACCCAAATAGGCGAAATATACTTTTTTTTTTTTTTTTTAAGTTTTAAACAATTCTTTATTGAAAAATAAAGCAGGAATACAATCAAGTCCACGTCTAGGAGACATCAACCTGCCCTAAGAAAAAACAAAAAAGGGAAAAACAAGAACAAACAACGGGTTCCCAATATTTCAAAGCCCAATTAACATGGAAGAGAAGAACAAAATATCATGAGGATTCTTTACTAATCAGAAATGCCTCAAATTGGCCGACATCAAGAAAAACAAATTTAACCCCTTCTAAAACAACAATACATTTACAAGGGTATTTCAGAAAGAAAGACGCACCAATGGCAAGGGTCCGTGCTTTTAAACCCAAAAATGCCTTCCGGCGAGCCTGGGTGCTCCTACACACATCAGGAAATATTTGTATGGGGGCTCCACAAAACACCTGATTCTTCTTTTTAAAATATAAACTTAGAATCATATTCTTATCTTGAATTGAAATAAAGGAAACTAACAAAGTAGCTCGCTGAGAGATTTAATCTCTCAGCGAAATATACTTTTTTAATAAATGCAGAAATGTTCCTCTGCCGCTTTTTCACGGTATATTCCCCACAAATAAAACAAAAACTGTCCGGAGAGTTGACGCAACCTCTGGCTCTGTGAGCCATCACAAATACACAGCACTGCAAACTACAACTGTAGTGAACCACTTCGGAATAAAGCTGGATTACGACTGAGCAAACAAAAGGTAATAATGAACTTGCAAGAAACTGAAATTTGACAGGAACGTTCATGTCGCAACCACCGTGTTTGAGCGAGCGAACGAGGCGAGGCGAACAGGAAAGAACATGCGCCAGCGCGAGTACTGGATTTAGCCCCCCGCCTCCCAATTGTCCTGTTAATGTATAAAATGAATACAAAACACTCTAAAATATCATGAGGGAGTGTTTCTAGTTAGTTAACCATTACAACCTCTATTTTGGGCCAAGAAAATAAACTGCAGTCGGCTAAAAAGAAATTATGTGAACATTCCTTATATGGGTAAGAAATCTAATTTTGCAAGAAAACGTGACGTGATGGAACATTTTGGCTATTTATCCTGGATTCAGCACCCCAAAATCTATAGGAATCAGTTGCAAAACTGGAGGCAATTTTTTGGTAGTGTACCTGTGTAATGAAACTGAAGAAGTTTTCCCAAAAAATGTGGACTTTGAAGGCTCGGATGACAGTGACACAGATTCAGTAGCAGCCACAGCTGAACCTCCAGGTTAGTAATTATTTGCAGACATTATTTATGTCACCTATATATCAGCTATGTCTTTAGGTATAACAAAACGCTAAATGTCACATCTATATTGATAAATTGTTCAGTTTGAAAAATGTCAACTATAATAAAACATTTTCATTTACAGTTGTGGCCGCAGCTGAACCATCTGTAAATATAAATCCTCTTGGCAGAGGGAAGCTTTGCCGTCATACTGCAGACCGTGGCGATAATGCAACTACATCACAAGTACGGACAAGAAGAAGCAGTCTTTCATGGAAAACAACTCCAAAAGACGTCCGTCAGTTTCCTTTCATTGCACAACCAGGCATAGCCAAACGTATGGGTGTCAATGCAACTAAATTGGACTTCTACAAGCTCTTTGTTACAGATGAACTAATTTCATTGATTGTTCTTGAGACAAATCGCTATGCAGCAGAACTGTGTGCTAAAATACCAGCTGACAAGTCTCATGCCCGAATGAGAAAATGGCAAGACGTTGACCATAATGCTATATGGAGAATGTTGGCGTTGACGATGGCTATGGGAATAATCAAGAAGCCTATGATCGACTTGTACTGGTCAGGTCAACTACTGTTAGAAACTCCATTCTTTCCATCAATAATGAGCCGAAATACATATAAGCGAATATTACAGGCCCTTCACTTTCAAAACAATGCAACACAGAAACCCGAGGGTGATCGCATTTGGAAGCTTCGTCCATTCTATGACATTATCACAAAGCGATTCCAAATTGTTTATATCCCGGAACAAGACATTTCAATTGATGGATCTCTACTGCTTTTCAAAGGAAGGTTATATTTCAAACAATACATACCTACAAAACGCTCAAGATTTGGCATCAAATCATATGAGCTGTGTGAGTCACGTAGTGGATACACCTGGAAGTATATGCTATACTCAGGTCAAGATGCAGTTCTAAGTGATGGTTTACATGGAAGTAGCTACTGTATTGTGCTGAATCTGATGGATGGACTGCTTGATCAAGGCTATCGATTGGCTGTGGATAACTACTACAACAGTCCAGAACTCTGTATGGATCTGTATGACCGAGCAACATCCTGCTTTGGAACGGTACGATCCAGTCAAGTTGGTATGCCTACTGACCTGCGTCTAAATGTAGATGGAAGGAAATTGAAACGAGGAGATGTCACATATCGTACAACAGATAAACTGCTAGCACTTTGCTGGTATGATAAGAATTATGTAACAATGTTGTCCAACTGTCATGATGGCTCTGTAGTTGACACTGGAAAAAGAGATCGGAATGATCAGCCAATTCGAAAGGCACAAGTTATCGTTGACTACAACAACATAATGGGCGGTGTAGACAGAACAGATCAGTTATTGGAGTATTATGCTTTTCTGCGCAAAACTGTAAAGTGGTACAAGAAAGTTGCCTTTCATCTGTTGGACATAGCAGTACTCAATGCTCAGATACTCTGGAGCAAGTCCCACCCAGAGGAGAAAGTGACAGGACTTGACTTCCGTATGAAGCTTATCTTGGCTATCATTGAAGCAGTTGGTCCTGATGCTAGTGCATGTGATGCTGGTGGCCAACCAAGTACTGGTGTTTCCCCATTTCGCTTGACTGCTAGACATTTCCCTAGCCTCATTCCACCAACTGAGAAGAAAACTACCGTATTTCGACAGTGTCGCGTGTGCAATGAGAGTCTCGGACATCGACATGTTGCTGGTGACAATCGTAAATGTGTTGAAACTAAATATCACTGTGCTGACTGTGGAAATGTACCTCTCTGTGCTGCACCATGTTTTGCATATTTTCATAATAATGAAGATCTTAAATAACTTGTAATTGTTATGATCAGTTAAAATTAAATCGAATGTATGCAACTAATAACGATTGCTTTTATAAATAAAGTGCACCTATTTTCATGTTTTTGAGCCTTCAGTTATACATATTTGTGTTGCTGTCTCATTTTTCGATCAAATGGTATATCATACATGACCATAGCTGAAAGAAAATCACTGTTATAACATATTGAATAAGACCGGCACAATTTTCCTGAGAGATGGAAAAATTAACCCGGCTGCAGAATGTGGATTAGAAATTTAAAGGGAGCCTTGATAGGGTTAAATGGGTTACATTGTAGCTTCATTGTGTGTCCCCTAGTCTTTCTACTTTTTGATGGTGTAAACAACTGATTTATGTTTACTCGATCCCCTCCATTCATTAATTTATAGACCTCTATCATATCTCTCCTCGGCCGTCTCTTTTCCAAATTGAAGAGCCTTAATCTTTTAAGCCTTTCCTCATAGAGGTATCCTTCATGCTCTTTACCATTTTGGTGGCTCTTCTCTGTACCTTTCCTAGTTGTGCTATATCCTTTTTAAGATATGGCAACCAGAATTGCACACAATATTGAAGGTCTGGTCGCACCATGGAACAATACAGATGCACATGCACATCCAATCACATGTACTTTCACTGTGGCTATGCAGGGGGTAGAGTTTGGGTGGAATGCAAGGATATGTGCATAAATTATAAAATCATATCATTTATGCAAGCTTCATACAAAATTAAGCATGGGTATTTACACCAGCACTTGGGCTTCATATAAGTGATTGCACCTTAAATTTACACACATTTTGATCATTTACATTAGTATTTGATAGTCAAGTACATATAGAAACATAGAAATATGACGACAGAAAAAGACCACATGGCCTATCTAGTCTGTCCTTCCATAACAACTACAACAGTCCCCTTAACTTAACTTTATAAAACAGGCATGGAATAGACAAATAAAAATGGATGTTAACTATGTAGGAGTTTAGAAAACTGTCACTCGGGATAGTTTTTAAAGGCTGAGATATTTAAATGCCACAGAGGTCAGCTGTGGCATTTAAATATTGTGACAATGAGAGCTGTGCTGACTCAAGGGAAGCACAGAAAAATGGTGACTATGTCTTTAAGACAAGAGACAGGCAAGCTTTTCAGAGGGCTAAAGCTACAGCCAAGCAAAAGAAACACATACTTGCTGAGGCTAAGCCACGCCCAAGCCCCAACGTGAGTGCAGGCTTGGACTCTAATGACAACCACCTGTGCAGAGAGAAGGGTGTCGTAGCCAGGAAGCAGCTTTTTAAACCTGCTTCAGGGCAGAGAGAGAGAGCAAGAGGAAGAACGAAGCAAGGAGATGGGGGAAGTTTAACTCCACGTGGGAGAAGCAGTTCCAACAGCAAAGGAAGCAACCCTTGGGTGGAAGGTACGCTTGGAGCTAGAGACCAGCAGATGTATAACTGGGGAGCTTGCTGAAGAGCTGGAACAAAGTGCAGTGCAGTGTGTGCAAGAGACAGTTCAGAAACCCCAAGCTGCCAGAAGGGGGGTGAAAGCTGTTACAAACAAACGTAACCAAGACCCAGCCAAAGGCAGAGACGTAGTGCTGAACACAGGTGAAGCAGTTAAGCTTTTGCTCCAGGGAAAGAAGCCCCACGCTCCTGATACAGCCAATGCTTACCAGGGAGAGCAGTTCTGGAAAGGACTTTTGAACTTTCTACAGAATAGTAAGCTGGAAAACATTGTTGAAAATCCTGAAAGAGATAAGCAATTTGCAGAACAGGAAGGTATGCAAATTGACATTCTTGAGTCAGATTCAGTGTATGACGAATCATCGATGGATTGTTCTTTTTGTATGAGGGAAATTGAAAGCTGCTAGAAAGGACTGTAAAAAGAACCTTTTGAAGAGCAATTTTTCCTTAGCCAGGAAAGTGCTAAGACCTGCTTTAAGCTAAAGAACTTTGCCTAAGAACAGAATTTGAATTAAAGCAGCATTATCGGAAAATGACCAGAATTTACCTATGCTGAGATGTGTACTGAAAACAGCTGCCGTGTTTAAAGAAGTATTTCAGTTCTTTAACTTCACGTGTACTTTTGTTCCTGTAAGTTTTTCTGTTTTGGAGAATAATCCTTTTGCCTGCGTTATCATTGAATTTAATGTGTGGAAAGAACCCAAAAATAAATTTCTTGTTTTTGCCTTAAACAACCCCAGTGGTCACACACTACTTTGTCTTTAATGAAAAGATCTACAAGTCCCAGGATTCCTTACTGGAGACAAAAAAATAGTTTTATTTAAGGACAAATATGGCAGCCCTTTGACTGTGAGCCACCGGCCCAGGCAGGGGGTCACGACAATATCCACTGGATATTCATCGCAGTATCCGGATCATGGAGGCTGTTGCAAAATATCCGGATTGTGTGGCCATTATGCAGATAGTGGTGATTTTTCAGCTGCTATCCTGCTAAATTATTTTGATAGCAATTTACACCAGCCTAAACTGTCTGCATAAATTACCTGGATAGCAGCTGAAAATCACCACTATCTGGATAATGTGGCAGGACTGCCCAAGCTTCACCCCAGCTGAGACTATCAGTGCCACTGAATATTTGGCTGACAGCCCTTAACCGGATAACCTCTGTGGTTATCCAGATAAGGACTTTTGAATACTGACACCTGATAGTGCTGTATTTCCAAACTATTCACATTGTTCTGTTGAAAAATCAATATGGAAGAGGTACTCGCGGATTTGGCATCAATGTGAGCAGTATGACAATCCTCCTCATAGATTATTGGGAAAAGCAGATGTTCATGTTGACTGTGTTAGATGAGCTTCTGATATAGAAAGGAGTTCAACTGCAAATGCTAACAAGTTGAAAAGTACACACTTGCAGTGTGCCACAATGACGCATTTCCTCCATTTGCAGAATCAGGCATTTGGGCGGTTCAACTGTGTGCATCATAGGGAGTGCAGGGGAGTATGTGCATGTGTGTGTCAAAGGGTGCAAGTGTTCGTCTCTTTCTGTGTATCATGAGGACTGTCAGGAGCTACATGCACGCATGTGTATATGTTTGTGTTATGGGGACTGTTGGGGACTGTGTGTTTGTGTGTGTGTGTGTGAGATAGGGAGTGTCAGGGGCTGCATGAACTTGTGTGTGCAGGGCTGGGGCTGCATGCATTCATGTGTGTGTGTAGGGCTACGTACGAGGTGGGACAAAATAGCAACGAGACTGTCCCATAAATGTTTTATTACAAAATATACAGAGAAATTACGAATTGTCCCCTTCAAAGTAACCCCCCCTCCCGAGTTAATGCACTTCTGCATTCGCTTCTGCCACGTATGGAAGCACTCAGTAAAGTCGTCCTCCTTGAGATCCCTCAGCTCCCTCATCACAGTGGCCTTGATCTCTTCTACAGAGGTGAAATGAGTTCCTTTGAGCACAGTCTTCAGCCTGGGGAAGAGCCAGAAGTCTCACAGTGTGAGATCTGGGGAATAAGGAGGGTGGTGGAGAGCTGTGATCTGTTTGTTGACCACGAACTGCCTCACACTGAGCGTAGTGTATGTGTGTGTTTATTTATTTTATTTTATTAAACAGGTTTTTTATACTTCTTTATCATTTCAATCAAAGTGGTTTACATTGTAACGTCAACTTTGTAATGTACATTAAACAGGGACCTTGATAACTTGGATTTTTCTGAGGCAATGGAGGGTAAAGTGACTTGCCCAAGGTCACAAGGAGTGCCAGTGGGAATTGAGCCCTTGATCTTCTGGGTACTAGGCAGTTGCTCTAACCACTAGGCTACTCCTCCACTCCACGCGTTGTCATGGTGGAGCAGCCACGACTTGTCTCTCCACAGAGCCCACCTGCTGCACCGAACCTGGTCATGGAGGCGATTGAGGACCTGCTGATAGAAGTGCTGGTTGACTGTCTGACCCTCAGGCACAAACTCATGATGGACCACTCCCTTCTGGTCGAAGAATGTGATCAGCATGACCTTGGACCTTGATATGGACATGCGCGCCTTCTTGGGTCTGGGTGACAGTCGAGTCTTCCACTGAAGGCTGTCTCTTGATTTCAGGGTCATACTGGAAGACCCGTCTCCTGTGAGGACTTAGCCAATGAACTCTGGATCTTCTCCGATCTTCTCTAGCAAGTCTCAACAAACATTGACCCGGTGCTCCTTCTGGTCATCCAATAAAAGCTTGGGCACCATCTTGGCGCACACCTTCCGCATCCCCACTCCTGCACCAAGATGGTCCTCACAGGCTGAGCTCCTCAACTATCATCCGCACCGTCAGTCTGCGATCACTCCGCACCAGCTGGTTCACTCTGTCAATGTTCTCAGCCATCTTTTTCGTGGAAGGCCGTCCTGACTTGGGGTCATCCTCCACCTCCTCGCGGCCAGTCTTGAAGCATTTGTGCCACTTGAAGACTTGCGGCCTTGATATTGCATCTTCTCCATAAGCCTTTTGGAAAAGCTGGAGACACTCAGTTGGGCCCTTCTCCAACTTAACCAGAAATTTCAAGTTGATTATTTGCTCCATATTTCTGCCACCTCCAGTTGCACTTATCTGGATAGCAGTGAAACCAACCTTGTTCCGCCCATGGACCACTCTGCACTAACTAGATAGTTCAGAAGCAGTCTGTGGAGATATTTAATGGCACTCTCCAGATATTACTGCTGAGTATTACAGTCAGCACCCTTTTCCAGACAGCTCTCATTGTCCATCAACTAAGGATTATGAAATTGGGCCCATGGATTTTATAAACATCTTACAGACCAAGTTGAGAGGTTCAACCTTCAAGTTTGTATTAAGACGACCACATCTACAGCATACTACAAGATGAAGACACCACAGAACATACAACCTCTATTATATCATAACCACTTCCGCACCATATGCAATAATCACTCCAAACCTAGATTATTGCAACTTTATACTCCAAGGACTACCCAAAAGCACAACCCAACCCTTGCAACTAGCACAAAACACTGCTGTATGACTAATCACCAGATCCAAAAGGCAAGACCACGTCACTCTTGTCCTAAAATCCCTTCACTGGCTACCCATACAATCCTGAATAAAGTACAAATCAACAATGATGATCTTGAAGTCCATGAACAACCAGTCCGCTGACTGCTTAAAACAACCAATCAAGAAGATGCCAGACACTCAGTCAAGGAGGACACAGCATCAAAACACCCTGTCAACTACATCCATAAAAAGCAATAGTTCACAAACAGCACTCCAAAGAGCGTTGGAACACTTCAGACCATCGCTCTGGAACTCCCTCCCTCACCAATTAAGATTAGTTAAGGACACCTCTGACTTTGGGAAAAAACTAAAAACATAACTGTTCACCGAATATTTTGGTACAATGCTGGACCACAAACCTAACCTTTGAATACCCCTCCCAATCACCCCTCCCAATCACCCCTTCCACAACACCATCTGCAATCTAAACTGAATTCCCCATATTAGACTTGTAAATAGTTGCTGTTGAAATGTTATATAACTCAGCTTTGTGATGTAAAAAGTTCAATGACAACTGTTCTATGTAAAACTGTTATGTTCAATGTAAACTGTCTTGATAACATGGTATAGAAGAAATGCTAAATAAATAAATAAAATAAATAACTGTCCTAACCTTTAGGATAATGAAAGGAACTGGTAGAGTTTTATTTTGTATATATACAAAAGTCATAGAGATTAACTTCTTAGCCCAACATAAACATACTCGGGGTGCAGTCAGACACACAATAGACTTTTCATTATTGAGGTCAGTAATTTTCTGTGGCTTTCATTAAACTGTGCATTGTTCGTCACTATTTATTATCATTGGATATCTGGCTAGTGCCATTGCCATTAGTGCCGAGTTCAACTGATTATTGTTAATGCCCTTTATTTGGGTCTGTCTGCTCATTTCTTCTACATACTCCAATTGGTATAGAATTTGGTGGTGCAATTGTTGACAATATTTGAGACTAGGGATCAAATCACACCTATGCTGTGCTCTCTGCATTGGCTGTCCATGGTGTATATGTTACAGTTCAAAAATGTTGTTCGTTCTTTAAACTTTGGAGGAGTGCCTGGTTATTTGAAAGATGTGCTGGTTCCATATGTACCAGGGTGTACACTGTGTTCAGCCTTGGATGAATCTTTGGAGGGTTCCATCAGTACACAAGGTCAAATTGTTCCATGAGGTCATCTTAGTCCTATGTTTTCTGTAGACAACCCTATTTTATGGAATAACTTCCCATTGGGCCTGCAAAAGGACTATACTTATGTAAAATTTTGTAAAAAGTGTAAGGGTATTTTGTTTGCGCAGACCAGTGTACCATGGACTTTGTTTTTTTAGTACTGTCATAATGCCTACCAGTTTAGAAGTCCCTTGCAGCAGCTGAGTAAGTTGTCTGCCAGACTGGAGGTACAACTTCCAAGAGATAACTGTCTTTTGTGGTCTGGAATTACCACAGGAGGCTCTTGAGAAACCTGGGTCTGGTAGAAGTGGGAGAGGCAGACCCAGTTGTCATGGAAAAGGGCAATTCACCTTTAAGTGTCAGCTACACACAGATTTCATCCTTTCGACAAGAACTCATTTCTCAAAGAAATCCAGCCACTGGCTCACTCAGATCCAACAGTCCTTGACTCCCTAAAATGCAAGTGGAACAATCTCATCTCATCTTATGCAACTACACCTCACAATACAAACTCCATCAAGAGACATTACCACGTTCCATGGTACTCACCTGACCTAAAAAAGCTCAAGGGTAAACTCCAACAGCTGGAGCACTGATGGAGATGCTTCAAGGACCCAGTTCATCACTCTGCATATACTACTGCCCAAGACGAGTACTGCTTACTGACCTATGCTCATAAAAAGGAATATCACACCAAGCTAATCAGGTCCAGACTAAACCACCCCAGAGAGCTGTTTGATTCACCCAGGAAGGTGTAGATAACATGAGGAGGGATCTAGCTAAGTTGAAGAATGGTCTAGAATTTGGCAGCTGAGTTTTAATGTTAAAAAATGCAAGGTCATGCATTTGGGCTGCAGCAATCCAAGGGAGCAATATGGTATAGGGAGTGAAGTACTTCTGTCCACAAAAGAAGAGCGGGACCTAGGTGTGATTGTGTCTGTTGATCTTAAAGTAGCTAAACGGGTAGAAAAGGTGACAGCGAAAGCTATAAGGATACTTGGGTACATAGGGAGAGGAATGGCCAGCAGAAGAAAGGAGGTGATAGTGCCTCTATATGTCTTTGATGCAACCTCATTTGGAATATTGTGAGCAATTCTGGAGACCGCACCTTCAAAAGGATATAAACAGGTTGAAGTTGGTTCAGAGGGTGGCTACTAAAATGGTTAGTGGTCTTCATTATAAAGCATATGAGGACAGAATTAAGGAGCTTAATATGTATACTTTAGAGGAAAGGTGGGATAGAGATGGCATGATTGAGACGTTTAAATACCTGTGTAGCACAATGCACAGAAGGAGAGCCTCTTTCAATTGAAAGCAAGCTCTGCTACGAGGGGACATAGGATGAGGATGAAAGGGGATAGACTCGGGAGTAATGTGGGGGAAATATTTCTTTACAGAAAGAGTGGTAGATGCGTGGAATAGTCTCCCAGTTGAGGTGGTAGAGATGAGGACATATCCGAATTCAAAAAGGCATGGGACAAACACAGAGGATCTCCGAAAGGAAAAAAGGGGACTGTTGTAGTGGTTGATATGGAAGGGCAGACTAATAGGCCATGTGGTCTTTTTCTGCTATCATATTTCTATGTTTAACTGTACCTGAACCCACAGCAGTAAGCTCCGGTGAGTAGCTTTCTTTTCTTGCTTCATTTAAGCAAGCTATTCCTGAAATACAAGGAAACGTCTGTTGCTTTGGCCAAACATTGAAAAAAAATATGTGCAAGTAAGCATTGTTTCTGTTTATGTGTTGATTTAATGTTCCTCTTTTCTGGGACACTTCTATCTATAGCTATTGATTTTATGAAGCTTTCATGCTGTACCACCAGCTTCAATAATTATGTGCTTATGAGAGAACTCTTAGAATCCAAATCAGCCAGTTTCTTTTTAATGATATTTTTCCTTGCTGGTGTGAACGACACTATAAGATGTGCTGCAGCAAATACGTTGCCAAGGAATTGATTGATTCATGCAGCAAAAGGAAGACCTTTCTCATTTTCTCTATTCTTTTTTTTTGTAACGTAGAATATTTTGATGCATATTTTTCTCCTCATCCTACTTAAACATGACAAAATATAGTCTGCATTAGAATAAAAGGTAGAAAATCAGAACCCACCGTAGGCTCTATTCTAAATTTATAGCCTATTAATGCAATAAAGGTGATAGAAGAGATGAATTAGACATCTTCATCAACCTTTTTTATAGCCCTTATGAATAGATTCATTCTAGGTCCTTCACTTCATCATGAAGCAAACATAAAATAAATAAATAAAAATATGCATAATAAGTTTAAACAGACTTTATATTAGTTAAGGTCTTGCTACTCCCTTAGCAACTAAATCACTAAATAACTCACAAATATTAAGATGCAGACAGCAGATCCAACAGCAACATGATTGCTATCTAGTCGTTTGCACCATATGCCACGTGTATGATATCTCTCAGCTGGTGAGGGGTCATATGTGTGCACCTGGTGCAAAGAGCTTCTAGCCTCAGGGAACAAGTCTGATCTCTGAATGCCAGAGTAGCAGACTTAGAAGAGCTGATTATAGATTGGGAACTAGTTAAAAGATAGAAAACAGAGATTAGGGCTAAATTGTCAATTTTCTCAATTAAGAAAGGTAAATAGTGTAAATTGGTTTGAACCATCTTCTGGGTCTAATTGCAGTATATCAAATATCGAATAAACTGAATTAAACTAAAAAATAGTGGCATGCTCCAGGGATCTGTGCTGGGCCCAATACTGTTTAACATATTTCCAAATGACCTCCCTTGCTTGATTTATAGTTTGTTGTGCTGTGAGGGCTTTTGTGCATCATAAGAATATGCCATACTGGGTCAGACCAAGGTCCATCAAGCCCAGTATCCTGTTTCCAACAGTGGCCAATCTAGGTCATAATTACCTGGCAGTTTCCCCAAAAGACACAGGTTCCACAATGTTTGTGTTGGGTCTAGCAGTGGATATCCTGGGTCCCCTTTAATAATGGTTTATGGACCTTTCCTCTAGGAACTTGTCCAAACCTTTTTTAAACCCAGCTACACTAACAGCTTTTACTACATCCTCCGGTAACAAATTCCAGAGTTTGATTACACGTTAAGTGAAAAAATATTTTCTCTTATTAATCTTAAATAGGTTACCTTGTAGTTTCATTGAATGCCCCCTAGTCTTTCTATATTTTGATGCCATAAACAATCGACCTCTATCATATTTTCCCTCAGCCGTCTCTTTACCAGGTTGAAGAGCCCTAACCTTTTCAGCCTCTTTCATAGGGGTATCCTTCCATTTCCTTTACCATTTTGATGGCTCTTCTCTGTACCTTTTCTAACAACACTATATACTTTTTAAGATATGGTGATCAGAACTGCACACAATATTCAAGGTGTAGTCGCACCATGGAACTACACAGAGGCATTATAATATCCTTTAATTTATTCTCCATTCCTTTCCTTATGATACCTAGCATTCTATTTGCTCTCTTGGCCGCCGCTGCACACTGGTTTTAACATGTTATCCATGATGACGCCTAAATATGTTTCTTGGGTGGTGGTTCCTAATGTGGAACTTTGCATTTGTGTAACCATAGTTTGTTTTTTTCTTTCCTAGGAGCATAACTTTGCACTTGTCCACATTAAATTTCATCTGACATTTGGATGCCTAGGTTTTCCAATTTATCAAGATCCTCTTGCAATTTTCCACAATCCTCATAGGTTTTAACAACTTTGAATAGTTTTGTGTCATCTGCAAATTTGATAACCTCACTCGTTATTCCCATTTCCAGGTCATTTATGAATATGTTAAAAATCAATGATGCTGAGAGCTAAGCTATCGGCAGCTTAACTACTAGCAGAACTTCCCAAGATGGACAGGTATCAGCTAAGATGCCAGTCTAAGCCAAACTTCCCATCTGGGCAGCGGCAGAATGGGATGGTGTTGGTGGCGGAGGATCACAATTCTGTGACAATGGCAACACTAGCATTACCTCTGTGAAAGAAAGGCCTGGCAATCTATTTCCATATCTTGCCGTGAAAGTCCAGTGGATAGTCACAACAAAATTAATTGAAATATAGTGCTGGAAGATGAGACCCTTAGATTGGAAGGCACTCAAGAATTTTCAGAGTGAAGCCATCATTTATAATGTAGTTAGAACAAAATCCTCGGGATGTCTCGCTGCTGATGTAGCTGTGCATGAAATGAGTCAGAAGCTGTGAACGTGTCTTACATATAGGGACATGGAATGTATGAATCATGATCCAAAGGAAGCTGGAGGTGGTTTAGATTGAAATGGAACATGTACAACTCAATCTGTTGAGTGTCAGCAAACTGAAATGGAATGGCATCAGGTACTTTGAATCTGATGATCACATGCTATATTATGCTGGAAATGAAAGACAAAGAAGAAATGATGTTGCATATATAATTAAGAAGAAGTTTATAAGAACTGTAAAGAAATACAGTACATTCAGTGAACACTTAATTTCTATTTGTCTACAAGGAATGCCGATCAACACAACAATTATTCAGGTATATGCCTCAACAACAGCTGCAGAAAAGGAAGAAGTTGATGAATAAGTACAAGCTGAAATTGAAAGAATATGCAAACAAACTATCTTGATAGTCATGGGTGACTAGAGCGTAAAAGTAGGCAACAAAGAAGAAGGCAAAGTGGTTGGAAAATATGAACTTGGCAACAGAAATAAAGCTGAAGAAAGACTGACAGAATTCTGCAAGATCAATGATCTATTCATCTCAAACGCCTTCTTCCAGCAACACAAGCAGCAGCTATAAACATAGACTTCACCCAGTGGATTGCAGAAAAATCAAACTGACTACATCTGTGGAAGTCAACGATGGAAAAGCTCAATAGTATTGGCAAAGAAAAAGCCTGGAGTTGATTGTGGGTACAGATCACTAGCTATTAGTATGCAAACTCAAGCTAAAACTGAAAAAAGGCAAGCCACTCATGAATGTAGCAAAATATAATATTGAAAATATACCACCTGAATTTAAAGGCTGCCTATGAAATCTATTTGCTGCTGTGGATACAAATGACAGAGCACCAGAAGAGTTATGGGAGGACATAAAGAAAGTGAGAAGTCCCTACAAAGAGGTGAAAAAACAAAAACAGCCAAAATGGATGACTAAAGGAACTCTGAAAATTACACAGAAACACAGAGAAGCTAAAGCCAGAGAAGAAAGAGAGCGGTAATCACATCTTAACAGAGATTTCCAATTTGCAGCAAAACGAAACAAGAAGAAGTACTACAATGACGTATGCAAGGAAATAGAATCAGAACAATTACAGTAAGAACAAAATTGGCTTTCCTAAAGTTACCAGAGTTAAAGTAGAAATTCCAGCCTTGAATTGGAATGCTAAAAGATGCTCAAGGATACATGCTGACTGATTCTGAGAAAATCACGATAAGGTGTAAAGAATATGGAATCATTATACCATAAAGATCAAGTGAATCAACAGCCGTTTCAATCTGTACCTTATGAGCAGAAGCCGTGGATGATGAAAGAAGACAAAGCAACACTGAAAACATTATCAAAGAACAGAGCACTGGGCATTGATGGCATTCCCACTGAAGTATTACAGCAATAAAATATGCCCGTTACCATACTTACAAGGCTTTGCCAGGAAATTTGGAAGACCACAACCAACTGACTGGAAAAGGTCTGTGTTCATACCAATAATGAAGAAAGGCAATCAGACTGTGGAAGATATTGCACAATTGTTCTAATCCCACATGTCAGCAAGAATCTACTCAAGATCATTCAGCGGAGACTACAGCCAAACCTTAACCAAGAACTGCTTGAAGTGCAAGTAGGGTTCAGCAAAAGCCAACGAATTAGAGAATGTGAGATGGATCCTTGAAAAGACAAAAGAATACCAACAAGATATCTATATGTGTTTTATTGACTACAGTAATGCCTTTGACTGTGTAAATAATGATAAACTCTGATATATTGACAAGATATCATCATAAAATTTCCTTATACCAATAAGTCATTTCAATAATCCCAAAATAGCAACTAACATACAAAAAGAATTGTTTTTTAATCAGAGAAGGCTAGATTAAGTGTAAATAATAGCTTCAAGTGCCATTATTGTTCTCTCATCCCTGTGATCCCAAATAATTTATTTAGCTGTATTTATATCCCGCTTTTCACCAGGTCAAAGCGGCGTTACATAAAAAAGGGGGGGGGGAATTTAAGTATAAGGGCGGGGCCATCACCGGGGAGGCGACATTGATGATTTCAACATAGGACAGACTTTGGACATGATCAGGTTAGTACAGGTTTGAGTTGGGGGGTCATGGTGGGCGAGATCAAAGGTTAGTGCGTTTTTTTGGCGGGGGTCGTGTTAAAGTATTCCTGGAACAGGATGGTTTTCAGCTGTTTTCTGAAAGATAGTAGATCGGCATTATTTCGGAGACAACTCGGTAGAGAGTTCCATAAGGATGGAGCATAAAGTTCAAAGGCTCGATTGCAGGTCCGTTGCGAGCATTTGGTTCTTTTGTGAGGGACAGTGAGGGAATTGCTGGAGGCTTGTCTGGTAGTTCTGCCGTGGGCTGGTCGAGACAGTAGGGTGTGAAGTTAAGAACATAAGAACATAAGATATGCCATACTGGGTCAGACCAAGGTCCATCAAGCCCAGTATTCTGTTTCCAACAGTGGCCAATCTAGGTCATATGTACCTAGCAGTTTCCCCAAGGGACACAGGTTCCACAATGCTTGTATTGGTTCAAGCATTGATATCCTGGGTCCCTTCTTAATAATGGCTTATGGACCTTTCCTCCAGGAACTTGTCCAAACCTTTTTTAAACCCAGCTACACTAACAGCCTTTACTACATCCTCCGGTAACAAATTCCAGAGTTTGATTACACGTTGAGTGAAAAAATATTTTCTTTTATTAGCCTTAAATAGTTTACCCTGTAGCTTCATTGCATGTCCCCTAGTCTTTTTATATTCTGATAAGGTAAACAATCGATCTACGTTTACCCGTTCCACTCCGTTCATTAATTTATAGACTTCTGTCATATCTCCCCTCAGCTTGCTCTTTTCCAGGTTAAAGAGCCTTAACCTTTCAGCCTTTCTTCATAGGAGTATCCTTCCATCCCCTTTACCATTTTGGTGGCTCTTCTCTGAACCTTTTCTAAAATCGCTATATCCTTTTTAAGATACGGCGACCAGAATTGCACACAATATTCAAGGTGCGGTCTCACCATGGAACGACAGAGGCATTATAATATCTTTTGTTTTATTTTCCATTCCTTTCCTTATGGTACCTAGCATTCTATTTGCTCTCTTGGCCGCCACTGCACACTGTGCCAAGGGTTTTAACATGGTATCCACAATGACGCCTAAATCTTTTTCCTGGGTGGTGGTTCCTAATGTGGAACCTTGCATCGTGTAACCATAGTTTGGGTTGTTCTTCCCTAGGTGCATAACCTTGCACTTGTCCACATTAAATTTCACCACATCTAGGACTCTCCCTCGGTCCAACTCCCTGGTCACCCAAAGAAATCAATCAGATTTGTCTGAGAAGACCTGCCTCTGGTGAATCCATGCTGCCTCGGATCCTGTAATCCGCTGGACTCCAGAAACCTCACTATTTTCTCTTTCAGCAGCATTTCCAATAATTTTCTCATCACTAAAGTGGGTATCCTGTAGGGCTGGTAGGTTAAAGTCTCCAAGTATCCAATTTGGCTTGCGTGTGTTTTGAGGGTTTGAGGCTAGTTCAATTATAGTTGCCAGACTGTCCGTGGATGAGGAGGGAGATCTGTAGATCAGGTTAATGGTATTACTGTTAGCTATAGTAATTGTATCAAGATGAGTTGAGCTGGTGGAGCTGATTGTCTGGTAATGGAGGGTTGTCCTAACCAGAATGAGTGCACCTCTGCGGTCTGCTCTATGGCAGGTGTGGATTGAGAAGTCGGGGGGGGGGGGGGTGTTGAGATAGTTGATGAGGACTGAGTGAGCTGTTGAGCCATGATTCAGTCACTAGCAGCATGTCTAGGTCGAGGTGTGATATGAGATCAGGGATGACTGGCCACTTTTTACGGACGGACATTTATGAGGGCACATTTTAGATTGCGTGGGTTTTGGGGTTGCTTGGATTTTGTGGGGTGTAGAAGCGGTATGTGGATCAAGCGAGGATGGGAGTTCTGGGAGGGCTCAGTTGGTGAGTGGTGTGTGTTGCTGTGGTCTCTCCTTCCTTGACCTCGTATGATCATAATTGGGTAGTGGTTAAGTGCAGCGGAGAGGGAGCCATTGTGTGCATTGCTGAGTAGGTATAGAAAGCTTAGGATAATGCTGGGGGGGAGCATTTTGTACTGAGGTTTGATGTACACAGTGATTTTGATCGTACAGATACTTAGCAGTACAGGTATTAGCAGTATATAATACAGTTGGTGATACTTGCAGTACATAGTAAGGTCGGTAATACAGATACTTGCAGTACTCAGTAAGGTTGGTAATACAGATATGTGGCAGTGCAGGTAGTTGCAGTAGTAGTAAGGTCGGTAATACAGATACTTGTGTTGCACTCTAAATTTAACAATGAGGTAGATGGTAAGCATTCCTAGAGCTTAAATGATAAAGATACTCACAGGTAGACTGAGATTAAGGCAGACTGGTTGTGGTGTGTCCGATGCTGGTGGTATCTGCGGTAAGCGAGCTCAACCCGGGGAGGGGAGCTCAAGCTTCGGTTGTTGGTGTGTGCTGGGCCACGGGATAAGGGCCGCCTCCAAAGGGCCACGCCAAAGGGCCCTCTGGCGAGGCCCTCAGGCATGGGCCTGCCAGGCGAGGGTGTGCCTGATGGCCGATTGGGCAGTGCAGGAGCTGGAAGGGGTGCCACGATTGGGCACAGCAGGAGCTGGAGGGCGGCCCTGATTGGGCAGAGCAGGAGCTGGAAGGTGGCCCCGAATGGGCAGAGCAGGAGCTGGAGGGCTGCCCCGAATGGGCAGAGCAGGAGCTGGAGGGCTGCCCCGAATGGGCAGAGCAGGAGCTGGAGGGCTGCCCCGAATGGGCAGAGCAGGAGCTGGAGGGCTGCCCTGAATGGGCAGAGCAGGAGCTGGAGGGCTGCCCCGAATGGGCAGAGCAGGAGCAGGCAAGGCAGGAGCGGGAAAGCCTGGGAGCGTTGCTCAGCTGATGGCTCGATCCCCGCCGAGAGAGCAGATGTAGAGTCAGCGACGGTGGGGCGCTTCTGCTGGTGTCCCCGAAGGCACTCCTTTTAAATTGGTGCTGTATGCCCCGATTGGGCAGCACAGGAGCTGGAAGGGCTGCCCCGATTGGGCAGAGCAGGAGCTGGAGGGCTGCCCTGATTGGGCAGAGTAGGAGCTAGAGGGATGCCCCAATTGGGCAGAGCAGGAGCTAGAGGGATGCCCCGATTGGGCAGAGCAGGAGCATGCAAGGCAGGAGTGGGAAAGCCTGGGTGTATTGCTCAGCTGATGGCTCGATCCCCGCCGGGAGAGCAGATGTAGAGTCAATGACGGTGGGGCGCTTCTGCTGGTGTCCCTGAAGACGCTCCTTTTAAATTGGTGCTGTCTGCCCCGATTGGGCAGTGCAGGAGCTGGAAGGGCTGCCTCGATTGGGCAGAGCAGGAACTGGAGGGCTGCCCCGATTGGGTAGAGCAGGAGCTGGAGGGCTGCCCCGATTGGGCAGAGCAGGAGCAGGCAAGGCAGGAGCGGGAAAGCCTGGGTGCGTTGCTCAGCTGATGGCTCGATCCCCGCTGGGAGAGCAGATGTAGAGTCAGCAACGGTGGGGCACTTCTGGGGCGCTTCAATTTACTCACCACCGAAGTTAAACTAACTGGCCTGTAGTTTTCAACCACATCCTTACTTCTGCTTTTTTGTAAAGGCACCACATGAGCCTCTCTCCAGTCTCTCTCTCTCCAGTCCTTTGGCACCACTCCCAACTTCAACGAGGTATTGAAAAGATCAGTCAGTGGATCTGCTAGAACATCCCCAAGTTCCCTCAGTATTTTAGGGTGTATCCCATCAGGTCCCATCGCTTTGTCTACTTTAAGTTGAGCTAGTTTCTCACAAACAGTTTTCTGAAAATTGTTCAAGATGTCCTTCGCTTCTGTTCCTGTTTGTGCATGTTTTCTGAGGTCCTGCTCCTGGTTCTTCATATGTGAACACAGAACAGAAATATTTGTTAAGCAATTCTGCTTTATCCTCATCAGCTTCTACATATTCCTCCCCTTCACCCTTGAGTCTGACAATACCACTTTTGCCCTTCCTTGTCTAAAGCCATGTTGGCTGTCTCCCATTAAGCCATGACTATCTACATGTTAAGCAATTTTGTTCTTTATGATGGTTTCTACCATTTTTCACAGTACTGACGTCAGGCTCACCAGTCTGTAGTTTCCCGGATCGCCCCCGGAACCCTTTTTAAAAATTGGTGTTACGTTCGCCATCTTCCAATCTTCAGGTATTACAGATGATTTTAATGATAGTTCACAGATTACTAAAAGCAGGTCTGCAATCTCATATTTCAGTTCTTTCAACACCCTTGGATGTATATCATCCGGCCCAGGTGATTTGCTACTCTTCAGTTTATCTAATTGTAATACATCTTCCCGATGTATTGATATTTCCTTCAATTCTTCCGCACCTTTAAATACCACTTCAGTCATGGGTAACATCCCTACATCTTCCTCAGTAAAGACCAAAGCAAAGAATTCATTCAGTGTCTCCGCTATCACCTTGTCTCCTCTTAGTGCCCCTTTAACCCCTCTATCATCTAATGGACCAACTGACTCTCTCACAGGTTTTTTGCTACGAATGTACTTGAAAAAGTTTTTATTACGCGTTTTTGCTTCCGCAGCAAGCTTCTTCTCAAATTCTCCCTTTGCCTGCCTTATCAATGCCTTGCATTTAACTTGCCAGTACTTGTGCTGTTTCCAGGTTTCATCATTTGGCTCTTTTTTCCATTTCCTGAAAGATGCTTTTTTGGCAACAGCCTCTCTGACCTCACCTTTAAACCATGCTGGCAGTTTTTTGGACTTCCTTCCACTTTCCTTAAAGCGTGGAATACAGCTGGTCTGGGCTTCCAAGATAGTATTTTTCAACAACACCCAAGCTTTAGATGTAAGTCTTTAACCTTTGCAGCTCCTTTTAGTTTTTTCTTAACTATTTTCCTCATTTTATCATAGTCTCCCTTTCGAAAGCTAAAAGGTAGTACTTTGGATTTCCTTACTATCCCTCCTCCATTAATTAAATCAAACGCGATCATGTTATGATCACTATTGCCAAGAGGCCCCAACACCCTTATCTCTTGCACCAGATCTGGTGTTCCACTAAGGACTAGGTCCAATATGGCTTCCCCTCTGGTCGGTTCATGAACCAGCTGCTCCAAGAAGCAGTCATTTATTTCATCTAGGAACTTTATCTCCCTAGCATGTCCTGCTGTGACACTGACCCAATCGATACCGAGGTAATTGAAATCACCCATTATTATTACTGTGCTGTAACATTTGTTAGCTTCCTTGATTTTTTTGAGCATTTCATCATCCATTTGTTCATTCTGGCCAGGCGGTCGATAGTACACCCCCACTGCCATTGCCTTCCCCTTTTTACATGGAATTTCAATCCACAGAGATGCAAAAGTGGGACAGCGAAAGAGACAGACATGAAAAAAATCAATGCCTTCAAATTAGAAGCTCAGATGACAAGACTTCATTTTTCATATTTTGGACACATGTAAAGAAAGAAATCATTAGAGAAAGGCATCATCCTTGGCAAGTTTGAAGGTCAATGTAAAAGAGGAAGGCAGCCAGCAATGAGATAGACTGATACAATAACAGCAGCTATGGGTGCCACTCTATCAACAATTAGCCACCTGACTGAAGACTGGACAGAGTTTAGGACAACTATCCAGAGTGTTAATACGAGTCTATGCTGACTCTATGGTCCTTCACAACAACATAAATGACCTGGAATGGGGTGAACAATTGAGGTGATGATTGTGCAAACACCATTAAACTATTTGAAGTTTTAAATCACAAAAAGATTGTGAAAAATTGCAAGAGGATCTTGAGATACTGGGAGACAGGGCATCCAAATGGCAGATGAAATTTAATGCGGACAAGTGCATAGCTATTCGCTTAGGGAAGAACAATTCAAACTATAGCTACACAATGTAAGGTTCCAAATTAGGAGCTACCACTCAGGAAAAGGATCTAGGTTTCATCATGGACAATATATTGAAACACTCTGCTTAGTTTGCAGCGGCAGCCAAGAAAGCTTACAGAATACTAAGAATCATAAGGAAAGGAATGGAGAATAAAAACAAAGAATATCATATCATATTGCCTCTGTATTGCTCCATGGGGTAACCACATCTCGATTATGGTCTATTAAATTGAACACTGCAGTTAAATCCAACCACAACAGAATTGTCTCTTTCCACTACCTAATGATGCTAGGATTTCATTGTGTAATGAGATATGCAGGTTCTCCATACTATCAATCAGACAAAAACCCAATTGATAAGAATGTGAAATATTATTTGCTTCCATAAATGCATTTAAATATCAGGCTACAACCTTCTCTGTGATTTTTAGCCATAAATGGCATTTTTTAAATAGAATGAAATTAGCTGGCATAGAGGGATCAGATTTAGGATCTTTAAGGTATGGTTGAACAATGGCTCTTTCCATAAAGATGGAACAACAGTGTGTTCCAGGCTAATATTCAAAATGTCTAGGAGTATATGGGACACTTCAGGGAAAATCTGTTGGCAGCATCCCAAAAAATAAGATACATTTTATGCTGCTTACCCAACAGATCTCCCACGTCTATCTCAATACCAATTTATGGAGTTTGTCTCTAGGAATTTGTTTAAAATTTTAAAATCCAGCTGTGCTAACAGCTTTTATCATATCATCCAGCAATGAGTGCTAAAGCTTAACTACCCATTGATTGAAAACATTATCTTGGATTTGTTTTAAATGTACTACTTAGTAACATCCTGGCATGTCTCCTAGTCATTGTACTTTTGAAAGAGTAAAGAACTGATTGGCATCTACCTGTTTCACTGCACTCATGTTTGATAAACTGAGTGGTCTGGAACCCACTGGTTCTGGTTATATCATTTTGCTTTTGGACATAATCACAGTGTTTTGATTCATTTAACCATGAGTTGTTCTTGTCTCGGCCACAACCTATTGGAATAGGTGCAGTGGTTCTGAATTGGTTTCATTTCTATTTGACGGGAGTTAGAGTAAGTCCAAATGTCTCTGATTGCTATGAAGTATCCCATGAAGTGCCACAGTTCAGTACCCTCAGCGCTTTCATTTAATTTGTACCTGCAGCCTCTCTGCTGAGTTATCTAGTCTTTTAATATTGATTATCACCACTGTGCAGACAACTTAATGATTTATGCTCCCCTTAGGTAGGTTTCCAGTCTGGAACTGTAGATAAGTGTTTCCAGGCAATGATTCAGTGGATCTTGCAACATGGATTGGCTTTAATTATACTAAATCAGAGGTGCTGTTTGCTACGCGTGATTTATCCTTTGTCCCGCCCAGTACAGTTTGTGTAGAGAATGTTGAATAAGTACTTAAGAAAGAAGTCTCAAAGTTGGAGGTAGGTTAAGATCAGCACTTAACACTTCAGCCCCATATTGATAAGGTGATAGGAGCTGCCTTCCTTATAGTTCAGGCAGTGTGGTGCTTAAGACCATTATTGTCAGATAATGATTTTCATATTGAGCTCCTGGCACTGATCAATCCTTGCCTGGATTATTGTAATATAATGTATAAGAGATTATCCTGTGCTGGCATCAGGCTCTAACTGGAACAGAATGTTGCAGCTAAATTACTTTTGAAGAAATCTAAATATATTCCCCTCCCCCTCCTCATCTGTAATTCCCCCTCCTTTATTGCCTCTTTCTCTGCTTTTCTTTCTTGTTCTTCACTATCCTGTCATCCCATTTTGATTGTGATAGTCATTGGCTTATGGTGATATGCCAAGCACTGGAAATAAATAAATGGATAAATATATGATCACATTATGCTACTGTGGAAGCCAGGGGCAGTGAAATGCCTTTTTGTTTGGGGGACCCCAAGCTCCACCCCAACTCTTCCTTAATTCCGCCCCTAGGTCCCACTCCAATTGCATATATTTTTTATTCAAATCATATCGACGGGAATTTTAGAAAGAACATCTAAGGGCCATCTGGGACGTCTATGCCAGAACATCTGAAAAAAATGCAGACACGCTCATAAACCTGGACGTACCTGATATGGACATCTGTGGGAGCATCTACACAGATATCTCTAGAATATTGCTCATAACTTTGACATCTAGAAATAGCCTAATGGAACAGGCAACTGAGGGTTCAAATCTCACTGCTGCTATCATTAAATTTGTGCTCAGTACTGTGGATTCTGGAGTGTTATCTTCTCTGCACCCTCTGGATATTTTTCAACCAAAATGATAACTTTTCAGATGCCTATTCATGCCTGGAGCAGGTCTGAATTTAGATACAATGCCAGATGTCCGGGATGTTTCTGAGATCAGGTGGCGACAGCCATGTTTCTGGAATCGCCCTGTCACACCTCCATCATACCCCTGTTTGGACTTGGATGTCCTCACGCTGGGGATGTTCACAGACCTGGCTCACTGTTCTACAGCCAAAATGCTTCCGAGATAAATTCAGTCACACTTTACTAAATCTGGGTCACTGAGAATGAAAATGATGCTTAAAATTGTTTATTGACTCTATTTTTCAATTTACACTACTGGATCAGTACATATGACCGTGACTTTGGAAGTGCTAAGTTATAAAGGGATGGGATCTCAATTTAAACCATAAATTACTAAAATACATGCACATCTTCGACTGGATGTGCTTTTCAGGCAAAGCAATTAATGAATGATGCAATTTGAAGGTGCTATTGCATCATACAAGATATGAATTGCATTACGTGCTATTCCTAGAAGTCATAGATGATGCATTCTTAACTTAATTACATCACTCTGCAGAACAAATTGTGCAACTTTTTTTTTAATTAACATGATGTGTCAGTAGTATTTTGGCTGTAGATCAGTGCTTGATTTTTTCCATTTAGCCAAAGTGAGAGATGCCTCATATTGTCTGAACAATGCAGATCACTTCTGCTACATTTGTGGTGAAGTGACTTTTAAATCACAAAAATGCAGTATAACTGCTTTGATTAAGAAAGTCCACCACCTTTATTTTGGCTGCAAAATTGGAGATCAGGACAAGAGCTGGGCCTCACATATATGCTGCAATACCTGTGTGACAAATCTTCACCAGTGGTTGAATAGAAAAAGGAAATCCATACCTTTTTGCAGTGCCAATGATTTGGAGAGAGTCGACAGATCATATCAGCAATTGTTACTTAAGTACGATGCCTCCTATTGGGAAAGGCTTGTCTAAGAAGAAAAAGTGGACTGTGCAGTATATAAATATTCCATCAGCTATACGCCCAGTACCCCCATAGAGAAGGACTGCCAGTTCCTGATGCTCCAGAATCATTCGCACTTGAGTCAGATGAGGAAGAGGAAGGGGATGAAATTTCTGGTACCATACCATCAATATCACATGACCAAGATTTTTTCCCATCCTCTTCCTCTGAACCACACCTCATAACACCAGGTGAACTAAATGATCTTGTCAGGGATTTGGAACCACCTAAGAGTAAGGCAGAGCTGTTGGGCTCAGACTGCAGCAGTGGAATCTTCTGTCAGGTGATATTAGAGTTTCTATGTTCCGTGAACGTCAAAAGGATCCTGTTACATTCTTCTTCATGGACGGTGATCTTGCAGCCTGTAATAACATTGATGGTCTGATGGCAGCCCTCATCCATATGAGTGGAGACTGTTCATTGATTTATCAAAGACAAGTCTTAAAGTTGTTTTGTTGCATAATGGCAATGTTTTGCCATCGATTCCATTTGGTCATGCAGTCCATATGAAGAAAACCTATGAAAATATAAAACAACTGTTGAGATGCATAAACTATGATCAACATCAGTGGCAGCTTTGTGGTGATTTGAAAGACGTTGCTCTATTGCCCAATCTGCAGACTGTATACTCAAAATACTGCTGTTTTCTGTATGAATGGGATAGTTGTGCAAAAGATTCCCACCACATCAAGAGAGATTAGGCCCTCCGACAGTCATTAAAGGTTGGAAAGAGAAGTGTGCAGCATCCGTTACTTGTTGAATCAAGGAAGATTTTGTTACCATCCTTATACATTAAGCTGGGTCTAATGAAAGATGCCGTCAAGGTCATGGACAAAACAAAACCAGCTTTCAAGAATCTCAGCGGAAAATGTCCAAGACTAAGTGAAGCTATGATAAAGGAAGGTGTCTTTCTTGGTTCTCAGATTCATGAACTTCTTTGAGATGATGCATTTAACGGTGTACTATATGTCAAAGAAAGGACGGCATGGAAAAGCTTCCAGCTAGTGGCAACAATTTTTCTTGAAAACAACAAGACAGACAACTACAGGGAATTGGTGGAAAAACTCCTCAATGCATACAAAAGTCTTGGATGCAGCATGTCACTAAGGATACATTTTTGGCATTCACATCTTGATTTTTTCCCACCGAACTGCAGAGCAGTAAGCAATGAGCATGGTGAGCGATTTCATCAGGACATTGCAGCGATGAAGAAAATATATCAAGGCCAATGGAGCCTGTCAATGTTTGAAGACTATTGCTGGATAGTGACAAGAGATGCTACATTTAGAGAATACAAGAGACACACCAAGAAATGCCGCAGAGACGCTGAATAAATCTGAAATGAATACTAATGCATACTTAGTCGTTCCTTACTTTCTGTTTCATATTAACTTTTTTAAGAAATTGTATTTAAATAACCCTTTGGTTGATTTTTAAACTTTTAAACAAAGACGACAGGTGAAATATTTTCAAGATCATATATGCAATGCAATGTGTGCCTTTGAGTCAGTCCTGACTCCTGGCAACCCAGAAGCTCCTGGGTTTTCTTGGCAGTGTCACTGGAAGTAGCTTGCCAGGCCTTTCTTATATGGCAACCATAAACACATGAAAAGACCAAGGTGTATAATAATTTGTGATTAAAACTCTACTATTTTACCTGTTATACCTGCTTAATGCATACCCAAGTTTAATTTTCCTGTTTAATGTATACCCAAGTTATTATACCTGTTTCACTGTAAGCACAAATCACGAAATTGAGATGTGCAACTCTTATGTTCATTGTAAACTGCACTGATGTCGAATAGCGCGGTATAAAAGAGACTGCAAATAAATAAATAAATTAATTAATTAATAATACTATACCAACATGCTATATATGTGCATAAAATGGAAAAGCTTAGATATCTTGGAAATAGTAGCCACTCAGCGGTATTAATTGTCATTTTTAAATTTAGTGCATCAAAATCCGTAAGAATTGGCAGATTTTGTCTCTGAAGCAGACAACTTTTAAAAAACTGTAGACCAGTGGCTCTGGAGATATTCTCTTTCTGCTGGATGTCTCTATGCCCATTTTTGGACTCCAAAGCACAAATAGGGCTTCCAAAATTAGCCCCATTGAGTACAATTATTCATCTACATGCGACAAACATTCCATTCAAATACTGCTATCACATCAACAGAAATGTCCTCCACTGCCAACCTCTGTGGGAAGTGATACAAAATCTTGGAAATTGACACTCAAAAACACAATATCATCAGCACAAAATCTAAGAAGTCAAGCTGCACCAATCTCCCTATAAAAATTCAGCACTACAAATATTCTGGAGCTCCAGTACACCTCCAGTTGGGAAGATGGACTTCTATGGATTCCTACACAGACCCTATTTGTTAAAGGCTCCCTCACCACAGGAAAACGCATACTGTACTATTACCTAGTAAAAAAAATGAGAGACTAGAGATTAGAAAGAAATATGCAGACAAAAAATAAAATGAAAAACCCAAGAAACCAGACTGCGAACAACGGAATGCTGCAGAAAGAGAAACACAAATGTATTTCGTCCTGTACAGAACAAAATACAAGAAATCCACATGTTTAAAACTAACATACTTCCTTCTCTAAAAACTGGAAATAAATGTTTAGTACTTTTGTATGATCATTTTATATACACAATTTGGTTTGTCCTAGTCTCTCTTTACCATTTCCTTTTGTTGGTTTTCTCCCAAGTCCTTTTCCGGCATAGATAGTGGAATGGGGTGGGCTACAGAGGCCATAGCCCCATCCAAATTTTGCCCAACACAGCATAAGCACCTAACGAGGATCAGGGAACATCTGAAGAGTGATTTGTTTGGCCCGTCCAAACAAAAAGATGTTCTGCTCATCCTGTTTTCCAGGATTTTTTTCTATTTTCAGTTTTTTCACTGTCGCTGTTTTCTTCCCTTCTTTCTTTTTATTTATCTCTAATATTGATACTTCTGTTTCATCTTTTTTTCTCCATATCTCTCATCTTGCCTTTTTATCTACTTGTAGTTAAATTTCATTCCTCCTTCCCCCTCACCCAAATCCTCATCTGTCTTTCCACCTTTCATCTACTTACCAGTTATCCACTTCTTACACTTACAGTACCTCTCTAGTCCTCCTATTTCCACCTGCATCTCCTATTCCCTCCCCAGCTTCTATTCCCCATTTTTCACCCACTTTCTTTCTACCTCTGTACTCAATGCTTCCCCATTTTCATCTTCTCTCATCCCTTCACCAAGCCCATCTCTTTCCCTGTCACTCATCCCCTCTTCCCTCTAGTCCGCTTCTTATGTTTTACCTCTCTGCAGGTTCCCATTACTTCCAACCTCTCTCGACGCCTTCAAAGACCTATCCCTATCCTTTCTTTGTTTCTCACTCTCTTCATGACCTTCTTCCTTTTTTCCCCCTTTTCTCAGCATCCTTTGCCTCTGCCTCTCACCTATTTCCGGTATCTCTGCCCCTGCTTCTTCTACCTTTTGCCAGCATCCTCCCACCTACTTCCTTCTCTAGTTTACATTTACCCTGCCTGGCTTTCACCTTAACCCTACATTCCATCCTTCTGCCACTCCATCTTTATCTTCCTTTGTTCCCCCCACAGTATCCCTTTTTCTTCCCCCAGTATCAGCCCCCGGATCACTCCTCCCAGCCTCATATTCAGAGCCATCTTCAAGCCTCAGTCGTTTACTCACACCTACCCCCTTGTCAGTTCCAGCCTAAGAGAAGGGGTCTAGAGGCTGATTAAAGGCTGGATATGGCAGAAGGCGGCTGAGGCTTGCAGATGGTGGGGGCAGCAAAAGGAGACTGATGCTGGGAACAGGTAGAAGAAGGCATCAGACAACAGGCCTTAACATCTGCTATTTCTCCAATCCCTATTCCCCATGTCAGCTCTAAGCTCCTATCTATCTTCAGCATCAACCCCCTTCTGCTACCCTTCCTGAAAGCATCAGTTCACTTTTGCCATACTCGGCCTTACATTAGCCTCTCAGACCCCCTCATCCCAGGTCCAGCATTAGACTAATTTCTCCCAACCCTTTCCCATAGCTTCTGTCCCTTCTCCCATTCCCAGCCCTGTGTCAGGCCCCAGTCCCATTATCCCTGCCGTATTTACAGCATCAGACCTCTTTTCCCATTTGACCAGCACCTTTAAATTGCCTGCAGAGCAGTGGAAGATTATCTTTTTGCTGTCCCCTGATTTCCTGTCTTTCACCAGGCAGCTGTGAAATCAGAGTTCATGAACTTCCTGTATTGTGAACAGTAAAGAGTAGTTACTCACCTGTAACAGGTGTTCTCCAGGAGCAGCAGGAATCAGTCCTCACATATGGGTGATGTCGGCGCCGACGGAGCCCTCGTGCAGAGCATTTCCCCAGCTTTCAAAGAAAGCCTTTGGGAATTGCAGCGCACATGCGCGGTCCTCTTCCCGCCCAAGGGTGCCATCTTGCTCAGTCTGATGACATAGCTAAAAGACAGCAAAAAAATTAGCAAAAACAAATCATATGACCGCAACTCCAAGGGGAGGAGGGAGGGTTGTGAGGACTGATTCCTGATGCTCCTGAAGAACACCTGTTACAGGTGAGTAACTACTCTTTCTCCAGGACCAAGCAGGAAGTCAGTCCTCACATATGGGACTCCCCAGCTTAAGGCTACCGGAGACCCCAAGCAGAAAAATGAGCTCCCTCGAGCTCGTCAGCACAGAAGGAAGGAATCTTCTCTGAGAACGCTCCTGACCGGTAGCCCAACACCAGGGCCGGAGGGTAGGAGTTGCCTAAACCCCAAAGAGATTATGGAGTACGGCCTGTCCAAAAGCACTGTCCCTGCGGGACTCCCTCTCAAGGCAGTAATGGGTCGCAAATGTCTGGCTTGAAGACCAAGTAGCGGCCCGGCAGATGTCTGCCAACGGAACAGAGCGGAGATGAGCCACTGACGCAGCCTTCGCCCTGACATGATGAGCTGTGACTCGACCCTCCAACGAGAGGCCAGCTGCCCCATAAGCCCAGGCGATACAGTCAGCGACCCATATGGACAATGTACGCTTGGAGACAGGGAGCCCCAACTTATTGGGGTCAAAAGAGATGAAAAGGTGAACAGTCTTCCGATGCTCCCGCGTACGGTCAAGGTAGAAGGATAACGCCCTCCTACAGTCCAGGGTATGCAAGACCATCTCAGCCCGGTTGGCATGCGGCCTGGGAAAGAAGGTCGGAAGAACCACCTCCTGATTGAGGTGAAAAGGCAAGACAACTTTAGGAAGAAACTTAGGGCGAGTCCGTAGGACTACCCTATTCCTGTAGAACCTAGTGTAAGGAGGATCAGACACTAGTGCCTGCAGTTCACTCACTCGCCTAGCAGAGGTGAGAGCTACCAGAAACAAGGTTTTCCAGGAGAGAAAACGGAGAGGGCAGGTAGCCATAGGTTCAAAAGGCAGACAAGTTAGCCACTGTAAGACTACATTCAGATCCCACTCAGGGGCCGGTGGACGCAAAGGAGGCTTAAGCAGAAGAAGGCCTCGGAGGAAACGCGCCACCAAAGGGTTGTTGGAAAGAGGCCTGCCGTCCACCGGCGAGTGGTGTGCTGAGAGAGCACTAAGGTGAACTCTGACAGAGTTAGACTTAAGGCCCAGATTGGAGAGGTAGAGCAAATATTGCAACACTACCGCTACCAAGCAGGAGAAGGGATTCTCACCGTGCTGAGCACACCATGCGGAGAACCTGCGCCACTTAAGAGCGTAGGATTTCCTGGTGGATTGACGCCGAGAGGCCAAGACTACAGCTTCCACCTCTCGAGGTAGTAGTAAGGGAGCTAGGACTACCCTTTCAGCAGCCAGGCCATCAGATGAAGGGACTGGAGGTTGGGGTGCAAGAGAGTCTCCTGATCCTGAGACAGGAGATCATGTTGAAACCCCAGAGGAAGAGGTGTGTCCACCGCCAGTTGTAGCAGAAGCGGGAACCATGGTTGCCTTGGCCATCTTGGGGCTATGAGAATCAATGAAGTCCCATCCCTGAGGACTTTGAACAGCGTTCGTGACACTAGTGGTGTGGGAGGAAACACATACAGTAGGCCTGTGGACCACGAGATCAGAAACGCATCCGCTGCTACTCTGAGAGGATGCGGTTGTCTGGAGCAGAATCTTGGGAGTTGCCGGTTCAGAGGACTGGCGAAAAGGTCCAAGGTGGGGAGCCCACACTTGAGAAAGACCTGCTGAACCACCAATGGGTTCAATCTCCATTTGTGTGGTTGCAGGATCCGGCTCAGTCTGTCTGCCAGGCAGTTTTCCTGACCTGGGAAGTAGACAACCTTGAGAAGGATGCCGTGATTGACAGCCCAAGAGCACAGTCATTGTGCCTCCTGACAAAGAAGGAAGGAGCCTGTGCCTCCTTGTTTGTTCACATAGAACATGGCAACTTGATTGTCCGTCTGGACTAGTACAGATTGTGAGAGGCGAGGCGGGAGAAGGCTCTCAGAGCTAGGCGGATCGTTCATAGCTCCAGGAAGTTTATCTGTTGAGTAGCCTCCCAAGGGGTCCAGAGACACTGAGTACATGTCCCTTGGCAATGTGCTCCCCAAACGAGAAGAGAGGCATCGGTTGTCAGCACCTGAGTAGGCGGAGGGGATTGAAAAACCACTCCGAGCACCAGATTCGGAAGATGAAGCCACCATTGCAGAGAGGAGATCAGGAGGTCGGAGATCCTCACTGAGTCCGCTAGGCCCCCTGTAGCTTGATGCCACTGTGTGCAAAGACTCCACTGAGCAGGTCGCATGTGCAGGCGGGCATTGGGGGTGACATGAACCGTGGAGCCATATGGCCGAGTAGTCTCAGGAATTGCCTGGCTGAGACCAAGGGAATTGCTGTGAAACTGGCCGGCTAGATCCATTAGCCTGTGGGCCCTGTCCAGAGGCAGAAAAGCCTTTGCTTGAAGAGTGTCTAGTCTGGCCCCTATGAACTCTAAGTTCTGGGATGGTAGCAAAGTGGACTTTGCGAAGTTTATGACAAACCCGAAGTGCTGAAGCAGAGCCACAGTGCGAAGGGTGGCCTGGTTGGCCTCTTGGGAAGAATGGCCCCTTATGAGCCAGTCGTCCAGGTACGGAAAGACAAAGAGACCTTGAAGCCTCAGGTAGGCCGCCACCACTGCCAGGCACTTGGTGAAGACCCTGGGAGCGGAGGACAGGCCAAAGGGTAGTACTCTGTACTGATAGTGGTTTCCTCCCACAAGAAACCTGAGATACTGTCTGTGGTCTGGATGGATAAGGATGTGAGTATAAGCATCCTTTAGATCCAAGGAGCATAGCTAATCTCCCTGCTGGAGGTAGGGCAGCAGGATTCCAAGGGTAAGCATCTTGAACTTTTCCCTCTCCAGGAACTTGTTGAGGTTTCGCAAGTCTAGGATGGGTCTGAGGCCTCCTGTTCTTTTTGGTACCAGAAAGTACCTGGAATAAAAGCCGTGACCTCGCAGGTGGTGGGGCACCGGTTCCACAGCCTGATCCTTTAGCAGGCTTGCTAACTCCTGAAGGAGCAGGTCCCTGTGCAGAGGGGGTCTTGGAGGCTCCCCTGGAAAATAGGAGGGAGGTACCTGGTGAAAATGGAGAAGATAGTCCTTTTGGGCTATATGAAGAACCCAGGTATCTGATGTGACGGCTGACCACCTGTGGGTGAAGTGGGCCAGCCGGCCTCCTGTGCTGAGAGAAGCCAGCTGAGGAGAAGAGGCTATGCTGTTTGAGTCAAAAAACCCCACCTTGCTGAGCAGGGGCCGGTGTAGGTGGCTTGGGGGCCTTCTGCCTACAGGGCCCTTGACCCTGCCCCTTGGCCTGCTGACCCTGTTGGGGAGCTGCAGAGGCCTGATAATGAGGGTATTGTTTATAGGCAGACAACTTCCTCGGGTAAAAGGACTTTTTTCCCGAGCCCTTCTTCCTCTGAGAAGGGGCAGAGGTTTTCCTGGAAAGCCTAGTCCTAGTCAGAGTCTCAGTCTCGAGTTCTGCAGCCTTTTCAGCCATGGGCTTGCCAAAGAGGTTTTCACCCCGGCAGGGGACATCGACCAACTTGTCCTGGACCCATGGCTCGAGGTCGGATGACTGTAGCCAAGCCTGTTGGCGGGCACCGATGCCGGCCCCGGCTACTCGGGCCAAAGCCTCGAAGCCATCGTAGGCTGCTCGAGAGATAAACTTCGAGCACTCTCGAATACCAGTGGACAAGGTTTGGAACCTCTGCAAAGTTTCCTCGGAGAGACCAGCAGAGAACCCGGCAATCTCCTTTGCCAGGTCTCGGAGGTACATGCCCATGTAGAGCTGGTAAGTCTGGACACAGCAAGCAAGCATAGAGCCCTGGAAGCACTTCTTACCGAGGGCATCCAGGTTCCGGGCCTCCCGGCCGGGAGGCACCGAGGAGTGCATCTTCTGACTTTTCAGTCGATGCATGGCCGATTCCACACCATGGAGTGGTGCGGTAATTGTGCCTTTTGGAACCCGGGGCTCCTGCGGACTCGATAAATAGAATCGACCCGCTTGCTTAACACCGGCGTCGAGGCCGGGGTCTCCCACATGCGGAAGAGCAGCCGCTCCAGCATCGGAGGAACCGGAACAGTAAAGGCCTCCTTCGGAGGAGAGTCATACTGGAGGGCCTCGAGCTCGTCAGCTCGAGGCTCCTCCTTGGGATCCGCGGGGAAGGCCAAAGCCTTGGCCATATCCCGCACGAAGTCCGAGAACCGGGTATCCTCCGGTGGGGATCGTCTCCGAGGTTCGGACTCGGGTGAGTCCGATGGGACACACCGAGTCTGATGGGTGTCGGGTGACTCTTCGTCCTCCATCTCCCAGCCCGACTCCTCGGAGGAGGAATCGAGCGGCTCCGGTCGGGCGGGCACAGATGCCCTCCGCCCCGATGCCGAGGGAATCGGCGACGATGACCTCGGCCCCGAATGGGAGGTCGAGGGGGACCGTGGCCGAGGATCAACTCGAGCCCGGATGGACTCGAGGATCGGCTCGGCCTCCGGGGTCGACTTAGACATCGAGGTCCCGGTGGTCGGGGCAGATGCACCAGTGAGACCGGCGATCAATGCCTGCTGCTGTTCCATGAAGGCAGCGAAGCTGCTCTCCAAGGCCGTCAACCTGAGTCCGAGCTCAGGAGACCCAGCAGCCCCCGACTCGGGCCCCGACGGCGTCGGGCCCGACGTCGGCTCCCTCGGAGGAGAGTCCACGAGGACAACAGCACTTACGTGTCCAGGAGACTTCATCTCGACACAAGGATGCTTGGCAGGCCTCTCCGACTCCGAAGACCCGGGGCGGCTATCGGGGCTATGCGACCTGGCCCTTGAGGAACCAGGAGCGTCCACCGACGCCGCCCTCGCGGGTTTCTTCTTCCTGCGATGTTCCCGCGAAGGAGACCCCCGCTCAGAGGAACTCCGATGCTGCTCGGGGCCGGAGTCCCGAGACGTCGAGGCCTCTGACGAGGTCCGGGCCCGGCCAGACGCAGAGTCAGAAAAAATTCGATCCTTCTGGTGCTGCCGACTCCTCAACGCTTTTGAGGACATTTTGCCACACGGACCACAGATCATCGGGTCATGATCATCGGGTCCGAGGCAACGGAGGCAGCAGTCGTGTGTGTCGGTAAGAGACATAAGTTTCTTACACCGATCACACTTCTTAAACCAGCTGGTAGCCATCGGGGGAAAAAGGGCCCCTGCTAGGTCAAAAGACCGGGCTGCCAGGGAAAAAAGAAAAAAGGCGCGAACGCCAGTCACAAAGGACAAAAACCGAAAAAGAGAGAAAAGGACTCGATATCGGCGTATCGGTCCGAGCGGGAAAAGGATCCGGCGTCGAACCGGAGAAAAAAGAAAAATAGGGAAAATCAACTTTTTCCTCGGGGAAAAACGAACTACGTCCGTCGGGCACCGCGGAAAAAAGAAGACTGAGCAAGATGGCACCCTTGGGCGGGAAGAGGACCACGCATGCGCGCTGCAATTCCCAAAGACTTTCTTTGAAAGCTGGGGAAATGCGCCACACAAGGGCTCCGTCGGCGCCGACGTCACCCATATGTGAGGACTGACTTCCTGCTTGGTCCTGGAGAAGTAATTGCTCTTCTTTCACAACCACATAGTGCTTGCTGAGACAGCCAACAAAGAACAGGTGCTGGGCAGATTTAAAGGCACTGAGAAGATGGGAAAAGGTGTCTGATGGTGGAAGTGGCAGACAGGGAAATTTTGGTGGGACTTGTATGCCCCCTCCATTCCGATGCCTGCAGTTGAAGCAGCTGCATTGGCTCCTGATAAAGCCAAGGATTCTGTATTCAGTTTTCCAAAGACGGGGAAGCTGTAAAACTAGAGGGCATAACATGAAGCTGCAAGGGGGTAAATTGAAAGGTAATGTCAGGAAATACTTTTTCACTGAAAGGGTGGTGGATGCTTGGAATGCCCTTCCGATGGAAGTGTTGGGGCAAATACAGTGACAGAATTCAAAATGGCATAGGACAGACACAGTGGATCCCTTTACAGCAACAGGATAAAATCAAAATAAACTTAACTAACTAATTTCTCGACATACAGGGGTGTCCTACACAGAGCAGTGGGTTCACCCCTAAACAAAGACATGGGGAGGGGTGGCCTGCACGGAGCGGCAGGTGCACCTACTCTTGCCATCTTACTGGGCAGACTAGATGGACCATACTGGTCTTTATCTGCCGTCATTTACTATGTTACTATTATCCATCTATAAGACAGGGCACCAGGGCTCTGCTGAATGCCTGGGTATCCTAATGCAATCCCATGAATTTGACTGTCCTGTGCAAGGGTTTATGGTTTATGCAGGTTTATATGTCATTCCAGTAGTGACAATACCTGAGACTTTTCTTCCTCTTCAGCTTCCCTTTGGGATATTTTACTGCTTAAATTTGTACAGCGGCAGATACGTTTCCTACTAAGAATGAACATAAGACACATTGGTTTAGGATAATATTTGGAATAAAAAGACACGTGACTAACTTTTTGCTCTCTTATCTTTAATGTTTCTGCCGAAATGTTTATATTTACTGTAACTTGCCTTAGACCGAGTTTACAGGTGAGGTGTAAGTTCATAAATAAATTCTATAGACCTCCATCATATCTGCAAGCTAAGAGCCCTAATCTCTTTTGCCTTTCCTCACAGGGGAGTCATTATATCCCCTTTTGTCATTTTTTGTCATCCTTCTCTGTATCTTTTCTGCTATATCTTTTTCGAGAAGCAGCAGAATTGCACACAGTATTCAAGATGCATAATAGTTTCCTGTCATCTGCAAATCTGTTCACTTGACTCGTTTTTCCCATTTCCAAATCATATATAAATATTTTACAAAGCACTAGTTCCAGTACAGATCCCTGTGGTCCTCTACTAGTCACCATTTAACGCTACTCCATTTTCTATCTTTTAATCTGTTTCCAATCCATAACGGGACATTGCCTCCCATCCCATGACTTTTTAATTTCCTCAGGAATCTCTCTCATGAGGGATTATGTCAAAAGCTGTCTGAAAATCCATATACACTGTAACAACTGACTTACTTTTATTCATGTCTATCTATATGTTAAGTAATTTTGTTTTTATAATAGTTTCAACCATATTGCCCAACATTGACATCAGACTCAATGGTGTCAGAAGTAAGAAACACATAAAAGCACATCCGTGGGTATTTTAGAAATGTTAAATGTAGAGCCTTTTCTAATACTGTACCTATGGGAAATAGTGACGGAGGAAACTTGGAAACTTATACGTGCAGGTGCAGTCATTTCACATCCCATACACATAAATGTCAGCATCTACCCATTTTGAAAATACAGACGTGTAGTTGCTGCTATTTAATGCAAAGACCACTTTTTTTATCTTAATACAGTTTGGAGTGAAGAATAAACTAGGGAGGATTTAAGGGGATAACCCTTTTAATCCCTCCTATAAAGAGCTGGGTGAAATGAGCACTTTTAAAAACATGCATGTGAGAGAGAGCAGGTGTTAATCCCAACATGCGCTATTGCATTCATACACCTGTCATCCTCATTTAAAAGGAATAAACGTGTAGATATTTTACTTGTCTTGGGTACTCTCTAACCATGCCTATGAGACACCCCTTTGTAACTTCGAAGTGATGTGGCAGTCACTTGTAAATTGCATCTTTTCTAAATGACTACTGCGAAACATACCCATGGAAAATATGAATAAGGTTTCTAAAAGAACTCCCTTAGAGTAAGAGCTCCGAAGGAGTGCTGATTACACAGGTACACTACCAAAAAACTGCCTCCAGTATTGCAACTGATTCCTATAGATTTTGGGGTGCTGAATCCAGAAAAAATAGCCAAAATGTTCCATCACGTCACGTTTTCTTGCAAAATTAGATTTCTTACCCATATAAGGAATGTTCACATAATTTCTTTTTAGCCGATTGCAGTTTATTTTCTTGGCCCAAAATAGAGGTTGTAATGGTTAACTAACTAGAAACACTCCCTCATGATATTTTAGAGTGTTTTGTATTCATTTTATACATTAACAGGACAATTGGGAGGCGGGGGGCTAAATCCAGTACTCGCGCTGGCGCATGTTCTTTCCTGTTCGCCTCGCCTCGTTCGCTCGCTCAAACACGGTGGTTGCGACATGAACGTTCCTGTCAAATTTCAGTTTCTTGCAAGTTCATTATTACCTTTTGTTTGCTCAGTCGTAATCCAGCTTTATTCCGAAGTGGTTCACTACAGTTGTAGTTTGCAGTGCTGTGTATTTGTGATGGCTCACAGAGCCAGAGGTTGCGTCAACTCTCCGGACAGTTTTTGTTTTATTTGTGGGGAATATACCGTGAAAAAGCGGCAGAGGAACATTTCTGCATTTATTAAAAAAGTATATTTCGCCTATTTCGGTTTGAAGTTAGGCGATCAAGACAAACCGTGGGCTCCTCACAAAGTGTGCAAGACATGTGAGGAAGATGTACGCTTATGGATGAAAGGTAAAAAACAAGCATTTCGTTTCGGAATACCTATGATGTGGCGTGAACAAAGAGACCACAGCAGTGACTGCTATTTTTGCTCTTGCATTGTGAAGGGATACAACTTAAAAAATAAGAACGTAATAAGTTACCCCAACCTTCCCTCAGCAATTAGGCCTATGCCTCATAGCAACGAAGTACCTGTGCCTGAACCACCAAAATCTTTGGATCATATTTGTGTGGACGGTTCTGATCATGATGAGACTCATCAGATGGCTTTTCCCGATGAGTCCAGTACTTCCTAGTTTGAAACTGAACCAGATCCGAAACCTGAACTTTTCTCTCAAGCTGAATTGAATGATTTAGTCCGGGATTTAGGACTCCCAAAAGATGCTGCCCAACTGCTAGGTTCTCGGCTTAAACAGAAAAATCTATTGTCACCAGGAACAACTTTTTATTGGTATCGCAACCGCGAGACACAATTTTTGAAGTATTTCAGTAAAGAGGAAGATTTGGTATTTTGCAACGATATATACGGACTGATGGAAAAGTTTAAACTCAAGTATGATCCTGCTGAATGGCGGCTGTTCATTGATTCGTCAAAAGACAGCATAAAAGGTGTTCTTCTTCATAATGGCAACACATTCGCTTCAGTTCCTATTGCTCACTCTGTTATTCTCCAAGAAAAATACGAGAATTTGGCCCTGATTCTTCAGAAGATTCGTTATGATGAGCATAAGTGGATGATTTGTGGAGACTTTAAAATTCTATCCATGCTATTAGGGCAGCAATCCGGTTTCACCAAATATCCCTGCTTCCTTTGCTTGTGGGATAGCCGGGCCCGCGACCTACACTGGGGGAAAAAAGACTGGCCAATTCGGGAGTATTTGAGACCCGGTGAGAAAAATGTTCTTCATGAGAGCTTGGTACCTCGTGATAAAATTCTATTACCACCTCTCCACATTAAGTTGGGTCTCATTAAGCAATTCATCAAGTCCCTTCCAAAAGATGGTGAGTGCTTTCGGTACCTTTGCTCAAAGTTCCCCCGACTTTCTGAAGCAAAGCTAAAGGAAGGAGTGTTTGTTGGCCCTGATATAAGGAAACTCATTTCAGATGGAGCATTTGCTGAAACGATGTCTGAGAAGGAAAAAGAAGCCTGGGATTCCTTCAAGGATGTTGTTCTCAAATTCTTGGGGAACAGGCGGGATGAGAACTATAAGGATATTGTTGCCAGGATGCTCAATGCCTTCAAAGAACAAGGCTGTAACATGAGCCTGAAAGTCCATTTCTTGCACTCCCATGTGAACTACTTTCCCGAAAACTTGGGGGCGTACAGTGAAGAACAAGGTGAAAGGTTTCACCAGGACATCAAGGACGCAGAGAGAAGGTACCAAGGAAGATGGAACACCACTATGATGGCTGATTTCTGCTGGTTGCTGCTGCGGGAAACCCCAGATGAAAAATACGTCAAGCAGCGCACCAAGAGAAGCATTCGGGGGAAGAAGAAACGGGCCCACCAGGAGATTGATTGACCCAAGAATGACTTTAAAATCTAAACTGTGTTGACAAATATCATGTTTTTACTAAACTTTGAAATAAAAATTTGCTAGTTATTACCACAGTGTCGGATCTCATTTATTAGAATTTTATTTTCACACCATCGGGTGTTTGTCTTCATGTATTGCAATGGTGCGGTTTGCGTTTTCTATTCTTACATACATACCTGTACAACATTTTTTGCACATTTCTTTGCTTTGCTTTGTGTCTAACCTCGCTCTTATATGCTCAATGTTTGTGCACATGTATGTGGCTGTTTTAAGTGCAGACAATTTTGCTACCATCACAGTGTGTTTTGTTGACATTACTCTATTCTTATGTGCTGCCTTGTTACAATTTTCTTTATTCTTATTTGAATAACTACTAAACAATTAGTATAAAGAATTCATCCAAGAAACTTTTATCTCGATCGCACTCAATCTGAAACGTTCACCTCAAACTGCTAACCCAATGTAGCAAAAAATCTGTACGTGATGGAGCAAATTGGTTACCAGATTTGGATTCAGCGCACCAAAAAACGTAAAAATCAATCGAAACATTAGAGGTAGTTTAAAAATTTTTTTTTTTAGTGTACCTGTGTTATTGTGAGCACATGAGTCATAAATAAAACGTCTTTTACATACCCCGGTGTATAGGAAGGAGTCGTGATTCCCCTGATGTCAGTAAGGAAGAGGATAAAGGAGTCTACATACAGCAAGTGAGAGAGGAGAAGGGAAGCTCACAGGATTATAGAGCAGACATGGCATCTGATGGCATCAGAGACTCAAGCACGAACTCCGAGAGAGAGAGCGCGGCACTGCTGTGCACACCTGGAGAGATTTACAAATGGCTCCCAGAATTTGAAAAAAGGAGGTAATTGTATACTCGAGTGAGGTTAAAGAACCAATAGTATCTTTACAGAAGGGCATTAGTGAGTTGGGCACATACATAGCAAAGGTGGAGGAGACTATTGCTATAGGACCCAATTCTGTCCTGGACGTAGATCTCCTTTGCATGTCCGAGCATAGCTGGACGAAGAAAGGAGATCGTGATTCTGATCCCGCAGGGAATGTCTAGCCCTGCAGGATCAGAATCGCAAACAGGCATGTACGTGCAGGCCGGGACTGCGATTCAGTCCCGGCCTGCATGTACTTGCCCTGCCCGGCTAACTGAGTCAGGGCATTTAAATGGAGCTGCGGCACCATAGTGTCATGTTGCCATGGCACCGCTGCTCCATTTAAAAGCCGCGATGCCAGCTGCCTGCAAAAAGAGTTAATTCCTCACAGTCCAACCCCTGAGCCAGCCTCCTAAGTCCAGGGTCGGGCTGCCGGGAATTAACTCTGGCCCCCCCCAGCCCCATCCGTACCCTGATATGACAACAAATGACATCCAGGGAAGTTATTCCACCCAAGGAATGAAATATCTTCCCCAGTCATTTCGCCAGCCCTGGATGTGAGAGGCGTGTGGAGGTTACAAGAATCTTTTTGTCAAACGCTTTCCTCAGGGGGAATACAGCTTAAAAAATAATAATAAACAATAAATAATGAATTAAAATGATAATAACAAACAGGCCAAAATAAAGTTGGATAATATAAAAACAAAAATATAAATCAATACAACAATGATAACTGATAAAAAAAATATATATATATATAAATATAAATAATATATTATAAAATGATACTGATAATAAAAACAATAAAACTTAAATGCAAATCAACACCCAAAACATACTATTAAAAAGTTAAAAACAAGAAAAACTATATATCAATAGGACTTAATGACATAGAACATAAAGAGCAGGACAAGGCAAAACAGATTGAATGAATAAAATGAATAAAAACAAACATAGGGCAGAGGGTGAGATAATTAAAAATATCAGAAAGAAAAGTTGAAAGAGAAGCCGAAATGTGGCAATACAAATACCATACTTTCCTGTTGTGTAGGAATACTGTGATAAGGAAGCTTATCAGGACCCAGGAGACAGGGATAAAGAGAAGGAATTCACCCTTATCAAAGGACCTATTTTACAAGTTCAGAGACACAAAACTCCATTTACACCAAGAAAGCAGGAAATTCCTAGCTGCAATAGGTTGCAGAATGCCCCTAGTGGAGAAAAGGAGAGGGAATGCAGGCCCCGGGTAAGGAACCCTTACGTCACTGAATTCCCCAACTGCTCAGCTGCCATGAGGCAGTTTGATCTCCAACACCTGAGAAGAGAAGGGGTGGGGCTGGAGCCTGAGAGGTTTAAGACTAGGTCAGATTATCCAGAAGGAGAGGAGTAGGAATGCATACAGAGAGAGGAGTAGGAATGCATACAGAGAGAGGAGTAGGAATGCTTACTGGAAGAGGAATGGAGCTGGAACAGTAAGAACAGCAGGAACCAGGAACACAAGTTGGAGGACAGGACGAGGAAGTTCAGGTGAATGGTGGCCAGAGCATGAGAGAGGAGAAGCTGATACAAGCCTTGACCCAGGTAGGAGCAAAGAAGCTTGTCTAATTTGGAGCACTACAGAGTTGCAAGAGACAGCTTTTGCCCTAACGGGAGGCAGTCAGCCACGCCCTCTGAGCCAGACATGAAGGTAGAGCCTATGCAACTGGGTGAACAAGACCTAGCTGTAGAAGAAGACGACTCATACATAGATTGCTCTTTATGCCAGTCTTCAAATACAGAGGGTTTGGAAGGGAGTCAACCGTAAGGAAAACCTCCAGAGTCCGGTAACCCTGAGAGCCTGTAGATAACTTGTGAAGGTCCTGTATTTATTTATTTATTTACATTCTCTTATATACCGCGCTATTCTGCATCAGTGCGGTTTACATTGAACAAACTGAAATTACATTGAACAGGGCATTATAACTTGGAGATAACTATTTTACAGGGAACATGGGCTATGGAGGGTTACGTGGCTTGCCCAAAACCACAAGGAGCACATGTGGGACTAGAAACCCCAGTCCTTCCGGCCCAAGGTTGCTGTCCTCTAGTGGGATTTGAACCCCCAACCTTCCAGCTTGAAGTACCTTGCCCCAACCACTAGGCCACTCCTCCATTCCAAGGAGAAATAAAGGAGAAATACCTTTGCTGAGCAAACTGCAGCTGTCTAATTAAAACTTGTTAAACAGCTGCTAGCCAGTGCAGTGCTCAGCCTGAAGCCGTGCTGACGGTGAAAGTACGAAAAGCTCTGATTTGGTTTTCACTATTCCTAAAAACCTTGCATAGAGAATTGTTTGCCTATGAAGAGCTTAACTTCTTGTTGAAAGTTTTTACTGTGCTTAAGGAGACAAACAGCCAGGAAGTGTTCTGGACTGTGAGAAAAGAAACCTGCTTTAGGAAAAGCTGTTTCTGTTTGTTTTAAAACAGCACTGCTAGCCATATCTGATAGCATTGGCTGTTGAAAGGACTTTTCTTTATGCTGAAGAACATTATAAGCTGTTTTGTTTTGAGTTCAGTTATATCCTGATGTATTTCTGAAAGAATACTGGAGAAGCAATCCAAAGGTGTTATTTTGTGAACTTTGCGTTACCCCATAAATAAATATCTGTCAAAGCCTTACCACTCAAGCCAACTACAAATGTGTTTTTTTTACCTGAAGCCAAGTACCTTCTGACAAAAAAAGTAAAAGCATTACTTTATCATAAGAGAGGAGCAACATCTAAAGTGAACTGTTTAAACTGAAGTCCCAGAGTGTAACCCAAAGTAATGTAATACAGTCGTATCTCTGTATTAATGACTGATGGAAACTGATGTCTGTAAAAAACTATGCCGTAGGAGAGGAGCAGCAGCAGAAAAGTCTCTAAAAATACAACCATGTAGAATCACATAGTTCAGGTGGAGTAGAAAAATGAATATTAATGGGAAGGAGGATGGGCAAAACCAATTATAATCAAAAACAGTAACAGCTCTAATGTTTTGCTGAAATAAATAAATAAATAGTGGATGATAAAAAATACTCATAAAACTGCTCAAGTACCTATATAAAACCAGTGAATCTTGAGGATCCGAACACAAACTTAAGAACTTCAAATAGATGTCTCTATTCATAATTTAACAGTTAATTCAATATATAAACATTGACTGGACGTACCAAGTAGTGAAGAGGGACTAAGAAATCAAGGGGACCAAAAGGGGGGGCAGTGCAGAGAAAACTGCTGCCGAACAAATAGTCAAATGTAAAGCAAATGCCAAGGGGAGAAAGCTTGTAAAATGTAACGTGAATCAGGTGAATGATAATCTACATTTAGCTTACCGGTAATTCTAAACCAAAAATAAGTGAACTAAAAACAACATTATAAATTAACCCTACCATCGAGTAGTGAAAATACAGGTAATTCATAAGGACCGTGCAGACCCGAACCTCAAACAAGCAAATTCTTACAAGGAAAAGGAATACCAAACCGTAGGGTAAAATCAAAGCCAAACTTCTTTCGGCGGGGCGAGTATGTAGCCAGTGAAAGCATAATACGTGGACGAGACCTCCACGCTATATAAACTTGCTGGATTGCACGCCAAAAAAAAGGGTAAAGTTGAAGGGGAGGACCTTTCAATGTCAATCAAAAAATCACACCCGTCTAGAAGAGTGAAAGACGGAGTGTACATCTAGTGCTAAGAACATAAGAACATAAGATATGCCATACTGGGTCAGACCAAGGTCCATCAAGCCCAGTATCCTGTTTCCAACAGTGGCCAATCTAGGTCATATGTACCTAGAGGTTTCCCCAAAAGACACAGGTTCCGCAATGCTTGTACTGGGTCAAGCATTGATATCCTGGGTCCCTTCTTAATAATGGTTTATGGACCTTTCCTCCAGGAACTTGTCCAAACCTTTTTTAAACCCAGCTACACTAACAGCCTTTTCTACATCCTCCGGTAACAAATTCCAAAGTTTGTTTACATGTTGAGTGAAAAAATATTTTCTTTTATTAGTCTTAAATAGTTTATGCTGTTCATAAAAAAGTGTGATCTTTTAAAATATCAATATTAAAAGAACAAAGTAAAAATAGTAAAAAACGAAACAGGGGATAGCATTCATAATACAAGACTAAAAAAGTAAAATCCATGTTAAAAAGGGTATTGTGGACCATAAGAACTATATTAAATACTGGTGTTACACTAAAATGATAAAAGGGCAAGCAAAAAGATTAATAGATAATGTTAGAATTAATAGTGTGCCAAAGAGGTGTTCTATTGAATAAATAGTAATAAATAGTAATAAAAACGATGATCAAAATGAACTGATAAGAAAAAATAAGAATAATAAAAAAAAGGCCGGAAGGGGGGGAGGGGAAGGAAGGGGGAGGGGGAAGGTGGAAGGAAAGGGGGTGGAAAGGGGGAGGGGAGAGGAAGAGGAAGAGGAAGGAGGGGAAGGGAAGATCATGAGAAACAATGTTTATGCTTATACAATTTCTTGATATACCGATGGCTATATGCTGTTGAACAGCTCTCATAATTTCTTAGCAAATTGAGAAACTATGAAATGGGAAAATTGTGAGGCGGAATTGTTCAGTGACTTGTCATCTATCACCCTGAAATGTCAGAAGGGGATGAAAGAGGAAGGAAAGCAATCACTAAGGGGTATGTTTACTAAACGTCGATAAAGGAGAAGTCTTTTCTGTGGGGTTAATGGCAGAGATAAGGGGTTACCGTTCGATAAGTGTTCTGGGTGTGTTAGAGGTGTTCCGGCAGTGGGCGGTAATAGCACATGCTGCATTAAGAGGTGGTAGTGGACACTTAGCAGGCAGTAATAGGACATTAAGGGGTGGTAGTGGATATTTAACATGTGGTACTATCACATGCTGCGGGAAGGTGCCTGGCATGCACCTTAATGCAGAAAAGCCATTGAAATGCTGAAAGGGGGCAGGGAAGCCATTGGAGAATGTATGGATACAAGCACAATTGGTAGCTGATGGAGTTGACTCACCTGATGCCTGTCAATGTGGCAGTATGTGTGATGAGCATGTTTGACCATACAGCAGGCCTATACTGTTGACTAGGCGAGATAGGCGGTTGCTTAGTGATGAAGGTCAGTGTAGGTGTTGGCTGTGTCATGGGTGGGTGGTGGTGGCAGCAGAGTCAGCGGAGGGGATGCAGCAGCGGGGGGCACTGTGACAGGCATGCAGTCCTAGATGCACCTGAAAGCATATACTGTGCCGTAAGCTACATTATAGTGTCTGTGAGGTGTGGCAGGTTTCCAGATGTACTGTCCGTGTGCGGCATGCCATATGCCAGGACAGTGTCTGGTTGGAGGCAGCATGTGCCTGATGTGGGCAACAAAGGGAGGATTGTCCATGAGTGTGCATATGGAACAGTCACAAGAGAGGTGTGCATGATATGGCTAACTGCTGCAAATGACCCCTGAGGGCCATGGTCGGGCAGCTTACTGCCAGTAAGCTGCCCCACCATGAATCTCCCTGATGGTTGAATGGTGGGTGCAGGGCTCTGCCATAGATCATCCAAACAGAGAATTTGCATTGTGTGTGGTGGGTGGATGTATGGGATCATACAGGCCAAAAGCATTTGGTGTGTTTGAACCAAACGTAGCAGTGCCTTGGGCTACATGAAACACCATTTGTGCAGGTGGGACTGGTGCCTCAGCCTGTGAAACTGCAAGACAATACACCCGACAGAGTGGCATGATAGAAAGGGGTAAGTTGAACCCATTTGCCCCATGTGGGTCAAGTAATGATGGCAGAACAGTGCAGGGAATGGCTATGCAATGAGTGTTAGGTGTCTGAATGTACGAGATATATCTTCTTTATGCAGAGCCACTAAATCCATGTTCACAGATGTCCATGATGAGGAATGCCATGTTGGGCTACCCTACATGTGGCCATAATGCATAGAAATGGAGAAGAATGATTGTCTGCAGGTCACAGCAGAGCCAGGACTGTGCAAGCACACCCAGGCACAAAATGAACATGTGGGAATCAAACCCTGGACCTTTAACCATGGCGACATTGCACCAACCAGTAGGCTACACCTCTACACAGCTCTGTATAGATATATAGAGCATGCAGATCTCTGATCAAACTGTTTTCTGTCTGCGTGCATAGGTTGGGCCCTCCATTACCCATGAGGCACTGCACATGCAAAACAGCGGTCTGCAGCTGAAGAACCAATGGAGAATGCACTGATCCAGCATATCAGCTCAGTAAGACGCACTAGCTGCATGTGCTACTTGCACATAACAATAGCAAGCTGTGCTGCAGAGCAGTTTCAGCTATCACCCTGAGGTTGAGGAGGGATGGCCAGCACATGGTCCACTGAACCTGCACTGTAAGAGATGATCTCTGTTGGCTGTGCTGTACGTCCACATTACTGCCAGTATCTAGCAGGTATTGTCTGGAGTGTGTTATGCTTTTTTTCCCTGTTTCCTGCATTCTGAGGGTGACAGTGATAGCAACAGCTTGGCCCTGTGTTCTGCCCATTGGGTACTAACTCTCCAATAACAATGCAGGTTAGTGGCCAGTGTCAATATGCTGCTGCCATGGACAGCCATTGCAGTGGGAGTGTATAGGCCAGCGATGGCGAACCTATGGCACGCGTGCCAGCTGTGGCACGCGAAGGCCTTGCAGCTGGCACGCGGGAAGGTCCGCCATCGAAAAAAAAACAACAACCCTGTCTGCTGCCGTTGTCGGGGCCGCCGCGGCAGAATCGAGCGTGCCGCGGGGCCCCCCTGTACCCGGCACAGCCTCTCCTCCCTGTAGCAGCTCTCTCGTTGGAGCTGCAGTCAGACTCGCCGGCTTGCAGAGCGCGAAGGGAAGAGTTTCCCTTTCGCGACTCTGTTAAGCCCGCGGGGGCTGATGGGAACTTCCCATCAGCCCCCGCGGGCTTAACAGAGCAGCGAGGGAAAAACTCTTCCCTCGCGCTCTGCAAGCCGGCGCGTCTGACTGCAGCTCCAACGAGAGAGCTGCTACAGGGAGGAGAGGCTGTGCCGGGTACAGGGGGGCCCCGCGGCACGCTCGATTCTGCCGCGGCGGCCCCGACAGCGGCAGCAGACAGGTTTTCTTTTTTTTTTTAATTTTCCCTGGGCTGGGCTGGGCTGGGCTGGGGGTGGGGGGTGGGGTTAGGAGTGGTGATGGGCTGGGCTGGGCTGGGCTGGGGGGCTTAGGAGTGGTGATGGGCTGGGCTGGGCTGGGCTGTGGGGGGTTAGGTGTGGTGATTGGCGGGGATGGGATGGGGGGTGTTAGGAGTAGTGATGGGCTGGGCTGGGCTGGGGGGTGTTAGGAGTAGTGATGGGCTGGGGTGGGGGGGTTAGGAGTGGTGATGGGCACTGGGCTGGGGGGTTAGGAGTGGTGATGGACACTGGGCTGGCTGGGGGGGGTTAGGAGTGGTGATGGGCACTGGGCTGGCTGGGGGGGGTAGGAGTGGTGATGGGCGCTGGGCTGGGGGGGTAGGAGTGGTGATGGGCGCTGGGGGGGGTTAGGAGTGGTGATAGGCGCTGGGGGGGCTTAAACTAAAAATTGAGTGATGGGGGATTAGGACTGGGAGTGGGCTGATGGGGAGGTTAGGACTGGAAATGGGCTGGTGGGATTAGGACTGGGAGTGGGCTATGGGGGGCTAGGACTGGTAATGGGTTGGGGGGGTTGCTAGGACTGGAAATGGGCTGAGTGGAAGGGGGCTTGAACTGCAAATAGCTGTTGGGGATGGGGCTTGGAATGGAAATGGGCTGAGGGGAAGTGGGGGGCTTGAACTGCAAATAGCTGATGGGGACGGGGCTTGGAATGGAAATGGGCTGAGGGGAAGTGGGGGGCTTGAAGAAGGGAATGGATGCTGGGTGAGACTGGAACTAGAAGGGAGCTGATGTTGGGGGAGGATTAGAATGGGATGGGGCTGGGAGAGTAAAATGGAGAGGGGAAAAATATTTTGTGTAGGAGGGATGAAAAATCTACAATTGGCCAGGTATTGGGAGAGTAATTGGGGATTGAGGATGGAGGGGTAAAATTTGTGTGGATGAAATAGGAATGAGGAAAGAGCAAAAGGAGAAAGATTAGTATGTTAAAGCAGATGTAGAGAGAGAGAGAATGGAAAAAAAACTAGAAGAGAGAAGAAAGGACAAATGGACAGCAGACGATGGAGAGTTAGCAGAAAACATGAAGAAACCAGAAGAAAATGGCTGGACCAATTGCAACTGAAAAAAAATGCACAAAAGGTAGAACGATATCTCTTTATTTTGAATTTATTAACTGGAATATGTCAGCTCTGGGAAATGTGCATCATTAACATCTGCGCTTTGTTTGGTACAAGAGGAAATTCCTATTTGACGTTGCCACTTGTTCTCTTTCCCCAGTATTCACTGAAATGTATTGGTTTAATATTTGCAGTGTTGCCTTTTGATAGGTAGGGTATGGTGCTTTGTGAGTCCTGGTAATGCTGTCAGGATACGGCGGGTTTGCTATGGGTTCTAAATGGGCAGCGTTTGTAGTAGTTCCTAATGTGCCTGGCGGTTGGCACTGGATTATAGTAATGTAGAAATCTTTTAGTCTTTCTTTATCCATACACTCATTAAGAGACATGTTTACTAAAAGTTAGTGTATGGTAACATTATGCAAATATTTATGCAAATAAGACCACTTATGCAAATGACGTGCTGGCACTTTGAGGAAATTCTTTGGTTTTGTGCGGCAGTTTGGGCACTCGGGCTCAAAAAGGTTAGCCATCACTGGTATAGGCTGACGGGGGGCTACTGCTACAGTCCTGTCAGGATCCCAGTGAGTAGGCCATGAATGACTGCTGCCCCAACTATTGAGAACTAACTATTGACTACAGCATTGGCAGAAAGACTGCTCCGCTGCTCTCTACTGGGCTGTGTCAGCCAAGCACAAACCAACTACGGTAGGTCTTCTGGTCAGCATGCATGGCATGTGCGTAGTGTGACCATGAGCATTATTTTTTGGGACACTCAGCATTGACGCCCAGCCTTTTACTCAGGGGGTCATTCTGAACCACTGGTTGTGCGAGGAAGTTAGTCAGGGGAGGGGTAAGAGGCGGCCCAGGGGTGGAGAGTGGGCAGGCAGTGGGTGGTCGCCGGCCCAGGACATACAGGGCCGATACTAACGTCGGCCCTGTACGTCCAGGGCCGGAGAAATGGCTGGGAAAATGATTCCACCCCCAGGGTGGAATAACTTCCCTCGACGTTCCATTTCGGCAGCTCCGGGTCACGAAAGGGGCCGGGGGGGGACCCTGGCTTTAGGAGGCCGGATCAGGGGTCAGGCTGCGGGGAATTAACTTCTTCATCGGTGGTGGGCATCGCAGTATTTAAATGGAGCCACGGCGCCATACATCATGGCTCCATTTAAATACCCTGACTGAGTTAGTCAGGCTTCACTATACGTGCAGGCTGGGACTGAATTGCAGTTCCGGCCTGCACGTACAGTGCAGCTCACGATTCTGAACCCACGGGAATCAGTCTAGATGTACAAAGGAGATCGACGTCAAGAACGGAATTTGGCCCTCAGTGATTAGCATCCTGACACAGAGAATGCATCCACATCACTGGAGCCAGACATTATAATAGCTCTATGAGGAATACATAACTGTGCCATTGTCACCTTTTTGCTCACAGTGAAAGTGCCATGTCAGCATGATATACAGTAGCTACCCAGGCAATGCATGTGGCAGATGGTCACAATGGTTTCTCAGTCAGTAACCTTACCATTGTGGCAGATATATCCAGGCCAATCTGTGCTGTTTCAGGTGACACCCACAATCCACTGCCTTGTCTTACTCACTTTTTTCAAACAGACTGGGAAAAACTCAGACAATGTGAGCCAAAGTGCAGTGCAGAAAGCCACAGGAAAAAGGAGAGCCATACACATACACGCATACACTCTCATTGGCACACTAAGCAAAAGTGGAGATAGTTGGCATTCCTGCTTGACACTCCTGTCTCAATGTCAGCTCAAGGATTGATAATGTGTACTCTGTTTGCATGTGCAATATTACTGTGTGCTATTAGCCTCCAACCAGCTGTGGATAGTGGAGTCTGTCAGTGCTGCTAGTGGGTGTTTCCACTCTTGCTGACCTTCTCCTTGGGGATTGCACATGCTGGAGCTGTACTTATACTGTCAGCTAGACCTTGTCCATAGGAATACAAAAACCCCAGCAGGGACCTGAACCTGTGACCCTCCGCACATATACACACCAACTGTGTTTGTTGCACCACAGTACTGCCTGTTGCTGACATGCACATATACACACCAACTGTGTGCATTGCATCACAGCTCCTGTTGCTGACATGCTTCCCTTCAGCTGACCTTTGGCACATGCTGCAATGCACATGGTGCACACGACCAGGACAATGCTTCTGTCTGCTGCAGGCTGGTGCCACTTCACACGCCACAACTAACACCCCACCATGCAGACATGCCCATGCACTGTCAGTGGTGGTGGTTGCAATCCCACCATGCTAAACATGCAGGTTTGGCGGGCACCTTGGGCACAAGGTCCAGATGGGGGGGAACACATGGACAACCACGCAGCCCCCCCACCAGCTGCCCATGCAGGGGCTCCATCACCACCTGCCACTAATACGTCTTGGGGGGGAGGATGCTAGCCACTGCTGTAGTATTTCCCCAGGCACCTGCATTTTCCAGCTACTTGGAGGGCTAGAGCATCTGGCACTATTGGCCTCTTCCCCCACAGCTGGGTTCTGCGGCAGCAGGAGGGTGGAGACAACCTGGATCTCTGCCTTGAGTGCCAGGACATTGGACCACCCTATGTGGCACATTGCCTTTCCACAGCAGTAGAAGGACTGTGCTGCCACTGTCAATGTGGGATCATGACAAACATCACAGATGTTTCTGCGGAACAGAAGCGAGGGACATCTTGAACAATTTTCAGAAAACTGTGTTCGTGGGAAACTAGCTCAACTTAAAGTAGACAAAGTGATGGGACCAGATGGGATACACACTAGAATACTGAGGGAACTTGGGGACATTCTAGCATCTCCACTGACTGACCTTTTCAATACCTTATTGGAGTCGGGAGTGGTGCCAAAGGACTGGAGAGAAGCTCATGTGGTGCCTTTACACAAAAGTGGAAGTAAGGATGTAGTTGAGAACTACAGGCCGGTTAGTTTAACTTCAGTGGTGAGAAAATTATTGGAAATGCTGCTGAAAGAGAAAATAGTGAGGTTTCTGGAGTCCAGCGGATTACAGGATCCGAGGCAGCATGGATTCACCAGAGGCAGATCTTGCCAGACAAATCTGATTGATTTCTTTGACTGGGTGACCAGGGAGTTGCACTGAGGGAGAGGCCTTGATGTGGTGTATTTAGATTTCAGTAAAGCCTTTGACACTGTTCCTCACAGGCAACTTATAAACAAACTGAGCACCCTAGGGATGGATGCTAAAATTACTGCTTGGGTTAGAAATTGGTTGGGTGAGAGGCAACAAAGAGTACAGGTAAATGGAGCTCACTCTGAGGAGAAGGATGTTTCCAGTGGTGTGCCCCAGGGATCTGTCCTTTGTCTGATTCTTTTTAACATCTTTGTTAATGATATAGCGGAAGGGCTGTCAGGTAAGATTTGCCTCTTTGCGGATGATACTAAAATATGCAATAGAGTAGACACCCAGGAAGGTGTAGATAACATGAGGAGGGATCTAGCTAAGCTTGAAGAATGGTCTAGAATTTGGCAGCTGGGATTTAATGTTAAAAAATGTAAGGTCATGCATTTGGCCTGCAGCAATCTAAGGGAGCAATATAGTATACGGGGTGAAGTACTTTTATCCACTAAAGAGTGGGACCTCGGAGTGGTTGTGTCTGATGATCTTAAAGTAGCTAAACAGGTAGAAAAGGCAACGGCAAAAGCTAGAAGGATGTTTGGGTACATATGGAGAGGAATGTCTAGCAGAAAAAAGGAGGTGATAGTGCCTCTGTATAAGTCTTTGGTGTGACCTCATTTGGAGTATAGTGTGCAATTCTGGAGACCGCACCTTCAAAAGGATATCAACAGGATGGAGTCAGTACAGAGGGTGGCTACTAAAATGGTTAGTGGTCTTCATTATAAAGCATATGAGGACAGACTTAATCATATCACCTCTATCCCGCATTTCCTCTAAGGTGTACATATTAAGATCCTTGAGATGTTTAAATACCTCCATGGTATAAATGTACAGGGGGAGAGCCTTTTTCAATTGAAAGCAAGTTCTTCTACGAGGGGACATGGGATGAAGGTGAAGTGGGATAGATTCAGGAGTGATATGAGGAAATATTTATTTACAGAAAGAGTGGTGGATCCGTGGAATAGTCTCCCAGTGGAGGTGGTAGAGATGAGGACAGTATCTGAATTCAAAAAAGCATGGGACAAACACAGAGGATCTCTAAAGGAAAAAAGGGGACTGTTGTAGTTGTTGATATGGAAGGACAGACTAGATAATCCATGTGGTCTTTTTCTGTCATCATATTTCTATGTTTCTATGGCAGAATACCCCTTTGTGGACAGGCTAAAAAGGTTGGCGCTCATCAACCTGGGGAAGAGACGGTTGAGGGGAGATGTGATAGAGGGGATAGATTCAGGAGTGATATGCGGAAATATTTCTTTATGGAAAGAGTGTAGTTACTCACCTGTAATAGGTGATCTCCGGGAACATCAGGAATTTATTCTTCACATATGGGTATCGTCGGTACCGACGGAGCCCACACGGGAACGCTCCCCAGCATTCAATAGGAAAGCTTTTGGGAGCATCCCACAGCGCATGCGTGCTGCCTTCCCGCCTCTGTACCTCTCTCACTTCAGTTCTTCATTTTCCGCGGAGCTGACAGGACGTGGTACCCTGTCACCGCAGAAAATGCACCTTTATTTCTTGTTTTTTGTGGTCGCGTCTGCCTTCATTCGACGCCTACCGGTACCGCCAGTTCTCTTCTTCTTTCCTTAAAAAAACAAAACAAAAAAAAATCCTTGTATTTCTTCAGGGATTTTTCCCTGCTTCTGCTGCTAGGCGCCATTTGGGCATTAGGCCCATTTTTCTTCAAGCATGGAGAAACCAACTAGTGGTTTCAAAAAAATGCTCAAAATGTGGCGGTACCATTTCCATAACTGACACCCATGATTGGTGTCTAAAATGTTTGGGTCCTGACCATTGTCCAACGGAGTGTCAAAATGATCTCCCTCGGAACACTTTTACCATACCTCCAAAGTCAGGAATGGCTATGTTCTTTAGATCTAAGAGATGCGTACACGCATATTCTCATCCATTCAGATCACAGGAAGTTCCTTTGATTCCTGGTCCAAGGAAGACACTTCCAGTACAGAGTTCTTCCCTTCAGAGTAGCCTCTGCTCCAAGAGTCTTCACAAAATGCATGGCAGTGGTAGCAGCATTTATGAGGACTCTGGGAATATTCGTCCTATTCCTATTGGACGCTGGGGAGCGTTCCCGCACGGGCTCCGTCGGTACCGACGATACCCATATGTGAAGACTACATTCCTGCTTGTTCCTGGAAATTGGTGGATCCGTGGAATAGTCTCCCAGTGGAGGTGGTAGAGATGAGGACAGTATCTGAATTCAAAGAAACATAGGACAAACACAGAGGATCTCTAAAGGAAAAAAGGGGACTGTTGTAGTTGTTGCTATGGAAGGACAGACTAGATAGGCCACGTGGCCTTTTTCTGTCATCATTTTTCTATGTTTCTATGTCTATAGATTATTGACCTGAGTGGAACAGGTAAATGTAGGTCGCTTTTTTATGTCATCAGACTATGGACAGACTAGGGGACCTGCAATGCGGCTACAGTGTAACCCATTTGGGTCTTCTAGGTGAAAATATTTTTTCAGTCAATGCACAATCAAACCCTGCAATCCATTACCAGAAGATGTGGTAAAAGCTGTCAGTGTAGCTGGGTTTAAAAACATTTGGATGGGTTCCTGGGTAATGGTCCATAAACCATTGCAAACAGGATCTGAGCTATGCACTGCTTGCCCCATTACAGTTACTGGGGATCATGTGTGTCTTTTGGGGAAACTGCTAGGTACTTGTGACCTAGATTGTGCACAGTTAGAGACAGGATACTGGGCATGGACGGAATTTGGTCTGACACTTTGGCATAATTTGTAGTCTCATGTGTCTATGTGCCATCTAGGCAGCTGCCTGGTCCCCCCTGTGCACCAGCAACCCCACTGCATCACCCATATGCCACCTTCTTTGTCCCCATTTGCACCATCAACATAGTGCACTTTCATACTTGGGCATTATGCTGTTGCTGCTAATGGAGCACTACTATCACTCTTTTAGGCTCCCCTTTCTGTTCATCACATTGCAGACGAAAAATAGGCTCTATCTCCTCAGAAAACACCCTTTCTGCCAGGTTTTGAATTGCGTTAGGGTTCCTGCCATTAAGATGCCTGCCTTAAGGAAGCAAGCCTTATTCCTGCTCACTCCCCGCCCATTGATCCCCCACTCTCCACCCACAGGACGCTTTACGCTGCTGGTGCCATTAGCGCCCGCTAAAGTGCTTTTTTTGCTCCTTTACCGCCATATAGTAAACATACCCCTATAAGTTGCTGTTTCTATTTGCACTATTTTCAATTAAAGGAGTTGTTAAGAGAGTGCATATGGTGGGAGGAGGTTTGGGAAGAACTATGGAAAAAGGATCTCCAAATTGTAGCCAGAAAAAAAAGTTTTACCTATCTGTCCCATGTTTTTATTATGCAGGACTGAGGCAGAGCTTGAGCTGGAAGCTAGTAAGAGACATGGTCTTGCAATCGTGAGGAGGCATCTCCGCTGGGCCTGGAGTGAGCTCTGGAAGCATCAGCCCGCTTCAAGGATGTGTACAGTGGAGTTTTGTTTCTGACCCTGAACCAGAGGTAATTATGCAGGTGGGATCAGTGCACATGTGTGGCAATAGACTCGGGGGGGGGGGGGGGTAGAGAACGAGCATAGCTGGATACAGGGGCACGAGCCATGCCTACAGCACAGACGGCTGTAGCCATAGCGCCACGGAGGTGAGGGCAAATTATTTTTGTTTCCTCCAGCCATATTGGTTTTTGGTGGTGAGTTCAGGGGCTAGTTTTAATGATGAAACAGTCCTGGGCAGTCTACAGTAAAACATCGGGCAGTGTGAGCAACAGAACAATAAAGCATTTAAAGTCAAAGGGTTGCTTAGTTTCCAAATAAGAAAAAGGTACCAAATAAATTGTTACTAGCCATGAGTGAGAATATGTGTGTGCGCTTTTATGTGGGATCGGGCTGCAATTTCTGTCAATTGCTGAAAGGGTTAAAGAAGAAACTGGGACTGGTGCACAAAATAGCAGATACATACAGGAGCATGCTGGAGGTGGAGGGCCAGGCTGTGCGAGCAATGCAGCCACACAGGGCACAAATATTACCGAGCTTTCAGGAAGCTCAAATAGAGTTACTGCATGTGGCTGGAGTAGAGGGGGAAGGGGGGCGCACCAGATTTGTTAGTCACACAGGGCGCATTTCTCCCTCCCGCACCATTTGCATTCAAGAATGGATTATCTTTTGGTTTCAAAATTTCTCCTCCCGGCCATAACCACTACTGACATTCATGGTATTCACATTCAGATCATGCAGGTATCTCTTTCACTCCAAAGGGCTCAGGCAGAGGATTTACCCACCGGGTGGCTTGTTAACAAGACGCTACTTTCATATGACCATTTCATAGCCCATGTCTGCTCTGCCATTGCTGAGTATTTTCTACACAATTCCCCAGATGATGCGCCCGGTTGGGCCTGGTGGGAGGCATTTAAAGCTTCCAGTTCATACTGCTAGACCAGTCCAGACAAGCGGGTTACGTCCCCCTGCCAGCAGATGTTGGAGACAGAGAAAAAATAAACACTCCAGAGCTGTGATTGGTTGGGCTCTGGGTGACATAGGAATGCCCCTAGAGGACCTAGTCAGTATTTTCTCTTGTCTCCAGCAGATGAAGGTGTTAAAGTAACAATCTTGTCTCTTACCTGGATGCACTCAGAGCACACAAGACGTGTTTCTCTGAGTTTCCAAGGTCCCCTCTCTGTATTGCTTTTAAACTATAGTTAGTGACAATACTGCAAGATCAGTGGAGCTCCCCATTATAATCAACTCTTAGCCTCTGCCACAGAGCCTGTGTAGCTGGGGATGGATCAATCAATCAAATTCTGTGCCATCCAGTCACAGTTATAATTTTTACAGCATCTTTAGAGCATTTCCCTGCAAGACTCTGCTTCTCTGCAGCACAGTGAGTACCTGCTTGGGTTCCCTCGCAGCGATTTTCTTACTTCCGTTTTTTTAACGGCATGGGGATCACTGGGTCTGTACTCTTCTCCTCTCACCCAGCAATTTTGCCACATTTTTGAGGTTTCGCCAGCTGGGGACACCAATGCCTTAACTCCTCACTCCTTGGAGCCCCTGCAGCCGGGTCTACCTGCAGAAAGGACTCAGTCAGATCCCATTTTGCTTCCACAGCCGCTGGAAGCCACAGCAGCTTTGGTTGACAGTGAGTTCCTGACGCTCTTCTGCCAGGCATGGCACCTGTGGCATTCGGAGTCTCTCGGAATACCTCCAGCACCCACCCCAGTAGCAGACAAAGATATGGCAGGGTCTCGCAAGCGGTCCCATAAGACCTCAGATCTTAAAGCAGTACGTCCTCCCAGGAATGTTGCATGTGGCTTGCGGGACACTACGGATATCCAAGAAGACTTTAAATCTTCGGAGGTGAGCCCTGATTCGTCAGGGAAAGAAGATGGGGAATATTCTCCGTCTGATTCTTCGCTGACAGTTCAAGAGGACTCTCAAGACATCAGACTTTTTCAGAAAGAGGAGTTGCCGGCCCTAATCACACAGGTGATAGAGTCACTACGCCTCGCCAACACGCCTGATCCACAGAGTTCCCAAGCTCTGTTGCAGCCAGATCCTATTTTGCAAGGTATTCATAAACCTTCCAAAGCCTTTTCCTTTCCAGTGGAATTGCAGCAAATGGTATCTCGGAAATGGGACTCTCCAGATTCTTCTTTCCGTACTGGACGCTGTATTAGTCAGTTGTATCCTTGGTCTCCCACTGACCTCGACCGTTGGCTGACATACCCGAAAGTGGATGCTTTGGTGACTGGGGTCACTAAGCAAACAACTATTCCGGTTGAGGGCGGAGCGGCACTCCAAGACCAACAGGACCGTAAGGTCGAGAGCCTACTTAAGACAGCGTTTTTGTCCTCCACTCTTTCCCTATAAGCTGCGGTTTGTGGAGGTTTGGTGGCTCAAGCCTCCCTCCGATGGATTCAGCAGCTTACAAATGAACCAGAGTTGGCGCGTCTCAAATCAGTCGCTGCCTTCTTGGCAGATGCCTTTTATGATCTTCTATGACTGTCAGCTCATTCCGTGGTGGTAGTGGCAGTGGCTAGAAGATGGCTATGGTTGCGTCAATGGGCAGCGGATGTTGCCTCTAAGACCCGTCTGTCTAAGTTGCCTTTTAAAGGGAGACTCTTTTTTGGCGAGGATCTTGATAAATTGGTGAAAGATCTGGGAGAGGTGAAGCCACAACGTTGACCTCAGGACAGGCCAAAGACATCCTCTCGTCATGAATCCTCGATCCCACGGTTTTTGGCGCTTTTCTAAATCTCAGGATTCATGAAGATACCGCGCCTTTAAGTCAGGTGCTTCTTCCGCTTCTGCCCATTGCTTTGGACAGAGCTCAGAGCCTGAGAGAGCTCAGTTCTTTCGAGGAGCCCGCAAAGGAACGGACTCATATTCTGTCCCAGGGAAGTTCCCTGGAGCCTCCCGTTCTTCCCGCTGATGGGACAGTCCGCCCACTCAAGATCCTTCCGCCTATAGGCGGACGGTTGAGCCTTTTTTCTCGACAGTGGGCACTCATAACTTCAGATCAATGGGTCCTTGATATAGTTTCTCACGGCTATTCTCTCGAATGTTGCCGACCCATTCACAATGCCTTCCTGGTCTCTCTAGGACGCTCGACGGAAAAACGAGTGGCCATTCAAACTACTGTTCAGAGGCTTCTCTCCTTAAAAGCCATTTGTCCAGTCCCTCCATTAGAAAAAGGGCTAGGCTGTTATTTCATCTATTTCATGGTGCCCAAGAAAGATGGCTCTTTTCGTCCAATTTTGGACCTCAAAGGCATAAATCGCAGCCTTCGAGTACCTCACTTCTGGATGGAGACCCTACGGTCAGTCATTCACTCAGTATGCCGGGGAGAGTTTCTATCATCCTTGGATCTCGCGGAAGCATATTTTCATATTCCCATTCGAGATGATCACCAGCGTTTTCTGCGTTTTTCAGTCCTCGGCCAACATTTTCCATTTCGGGCAATGGCCCTTTGGCCTAGCCTCGGCACCTTGAAGCTTCTCAAAGGTGATGGTGGTTGTGGCGGCAGCCTTATGCAAGCAGGGAATCAGAGTACACCCATTCTTGGACGATTGGCTCATTTGCTCGGACTCCCTTCCAGAAGCTCGCCAAACTGTTTCCACAGTAGTTGCCTTCCTACAGCAGCTCGGTTGGGTGTTCAACCACACCAAAGGTTGCCTCCATCCGTCTCAAGAGATCAAATTTCTCGAAGCATGCTTCGATACCTGTCAAGGGCATGTATTCCTGACTCAAGCATGCTTCCTAAAGCTGGCTTCTCAGCTCCGAAGCTTTTTGGCCAAAGAGGCCCCCGGACATGGGATTACCTCCAAGTCCTGGGATCCATGGGCACCACCATTGAGCTCGTGCCTTGGGCAAAGGCTCACATGTGCTGTCTACAGGCTGATCTCCTTTCCAGATGGTCCCCAATGACAGACGTCTACCAGACCCATCTCCCATTACAGCTGCAGGTCCGCCGCAGTCTACAGTGGTGGCTTGTATCTCACAATCTCCTCAAGGGAGTACCGTTGGAAAACCTATGCTGGATTTTGCTGACAACTGACGCCAGTCTGTCCAGATGGGGAGCGCACTGTTGCACTCACTCAGCGCAGGGAACTTGGACAACGCATGAGGCATGATGGATGATAAAGAGGCTCAAAGTGAGAGCAGCTTGATTTGCCTTACTGAAGTTTCAGTGGTTCCTACAGGGTCAAGCGGTTCGGATCCTATATGACAATGACACTGCAGTGTCTTACCTCAACCACCAGGGTGGCACAAAGTGCACAGGGGTATCGAAGGAGATGTCCTTTCTCTTCCCTTGGGCAGAAAGGAACCTTCAAGCTCTCTCAGCACAGCACATAGCGGGGACCAGCAACGTGAAGGCAGATTTTCTAAGCCGACACACTCTCGATCCCGGCAAATGGGAACCGGCCCCACACACGTTCCAGACGATAGTTCAGAACTGGGGGCAGCCAAAAGTAGATCTCATGGCGTCAGCCATGGATGCGAAAGTTCCGATCTTCTTCAGTTGCTGGAGGGAACACAAATCTCAAGGCATAGATGCCTTGGCGCAGCCATAGCCGAAACACCAGTTACTCTATGTATTCCCACCTTGGCCAATTTATTTATTTATTTATTTAACAGTTATTTATATACCGCTCTTTCCCTAGTATCAAGTGCGGTTTACATGGAACAGTATGTTAATTGGTATGTAATATACCAAGTCAGTTTACATAGAACAGATAATTATAATTTACAAGGAATGTTGTAACATTACAGATATAACATATTAGAAGATATATACATTGTTAGTTTAAATCTATAATCATCATGTGAATGAGAGTGTGGTATGGTAAATAGTGTGTATTAGTGACATTTATTTTGAAAATAGAGTATGTAATAATAATGTATAAATGTTAGCCTGTATCATTTGAGTATTCTGTTCTGAGGGTGTATTGTAGTGTAATATGAATAAGTGAGTTTTTAATTTTTTTCTAAATTCTTTTATATCAGACAGCAGGCGAATGTTGTCAGGTAGATTGTTCCAAAGAATTGGAGCAGAGTGTGAGAAAGCTCTCTTATTGTTTGTTTTCTGGCTTTGTGAAATCTTTTGGTATTGTTAAGGTATTTAAGTTTTCTGCTTCTTTGAGATCGTTTATCGATGTCTATATTAATCAGGTGTATTGAGTGCCAATGGTGCAAGAGTATTTATAAGATTAAATGTAGTGACAAGAATTTTATATTAGATTCTGGAGTAAATAGGTAGCCAATGAAGTTCAGCCAAAATTGGTGTAACATGTTCAAGTGTGCTTATATTCATAATCATCCTAGCAGCTATGTTCTGAGTTATTGTATCTTTTTAATATTTTGTTTTGAAATGCCATTAAGTATTGTGTTTGCAAAAATCAAAATGTGGGGTGAGGATAGCATGAATTATATTAATAAAGTCTTGTAGATGAATCAATGGTCTTAAGTGTTTTAGAGTTTTGAGTTTGAAATGTATTGTTTTAGTTAAATATTTTATCTGTGAATCCATCGTTAGATTATGGTCAAGTATCACACCTAAATATTTTATTTTTTTTTTGGTATTTATTCATGAGTATCTAGTGTGATCGTGTTTGGGGGTATGTATGTTTGATTTTTAGTGATGAATAATATATCAGTTTTTAGTAAAGTTGATAAGTAGATTTTGTTCTTTGAGCCATTCAGTTAGTTCATTAAAACATTCTGTTATTTTTTTGAAGAGGTGGGTGTGGGATTTCAAATGGGAGGTAGAACATTATATCATCAGCGTAGATATGATAATAAACATTGTGACGTTTAAAGATGTTACAAACTGGTTGTAAGTAAATATTAAATAATAGCGCAGATAATGCAGAGCCCTGCGGGAAGACCTGAGTTTGCTTGAAGGTGTTAGAAATTTGGGTATGGATCTTACTGTTTGAGTTCGGTTGATAGATAGGATTTGAACCAATTATAAACAGTAGATGTAATTCCAATTTGTTGAAGCCTGTTTAACATTATTAAGTGATTAACCACTGTCAAATGCAGCTGATATGTCAAGGAAAACAAGAATAAAGGCTTTGTTTAGGATTATCAATACCTCTTAATATTGTGTCATAAGGATCGTTAGCAAGGTTTCTACTCCATGGAAGGGTCTAAAGCCATATTGGTGTTCATCAAGGAGGTTTAATGTGTCAATAAAGTCTTGTAGTTGAATTTGTACAATTTTTTCAATAAGTTTGGCCATAAAAGGAATACTTGATATGGGCCTGTATGATTTTGGGGATAATTTATCTAATGTGTTATTTTTAAGTATAGGTCGTATTTGAACGTGTTTGAGGAGATGGTGGTAAGTAGCCTTTTTGTAAGGATAGGGTTCACTAAGGTAGAATGAAAGAAGAGAGTATTGAGAAAGTCTTCTTTATCCAATCAACTGGGCATGGATCAAGGTATGAGGTTGTTGTATTAATGTTAGTTATTGTATTTTTGAGAGTAGATTTTGATATTAAGTTGAAATTAGTCCAGTTATCAAATGTAGTTTGCTTTGGTTTGTGTTTGAATTTGTGGTTGAGTAATATGTAATGGTGTTATTTGTAGCTTTGTTTTATTGATATAGTATTGAGCTAATTCTTGTGGGGAGATATCAATTGATATTTCATCAGAATTTAGTGTTTTGTTTGTTAGTTTTGTACTATACAGAATAGTTCTCTTGGGCGATTAGTGGCTCTTGAGATTATATTAGAATAATAATTTTGTTTGGAGTTGTTTATTGTTTGTTTTATAAATTTGTAGTGTATTAGTGTACTTCTCATGATTTATTAATGATTTTGATTGTCTCCATTTCTTTCATCTTTTCTTAGTTGTCTTTTTAATGTTTTGATAGATATATTAAACCATGGAGCATGTCTCTTTTTTCAATTTTATTGTTTATATTTTGGTGTGATTGGTTGGATTACTTTCAGCTGCTTTAGAGATTATATTGTTCCAGTTTTTGATAGATTCTTCAAGATTTGTGGGTGTTTGTGTTAGTTGTGGTATTATTTGATCTAGAAATTTTTCTTCATTAAATTTTCTGAATCCAATGATCGGAAGAGTCCTGCAATGGATCAGGGAACACCAGGGTCCAGTAATATTAGCGACCCCGGACTGGCCCCGAAGACCATGGTATGCCGATCTCATAAGACTATCTCGAATCCCTCCTCTGCGACTACTAACTCCCTTCGGACTTCTCAGGCAAGGACCTACCTCGATAGAAGATCCAACTCCCTACTTGCTTACGGCTTGGCTCTTGAATGCCATAGATTAGCCCTTAAGAGTTATTCTTCCAAGGTAGTATCGATTCTCCTCAACACTCACCGTTTGTCTACGTTGTTAGCATATGTTAGGGTGTGGCGAGTGTTTTAACCTGGTGTACTCAATATCATCTTTCTCCTTGGAGTACAGAAATTCCAGACATTCTTGCCTTTCTTCAGGAGGGCCTCGACAAAGGCTTAGCTCTTGGTACTCTACAGGTACAGATTTCAGCGCTGACATGATATAGAGGACTGATTTGCGGTTGTTCTCTTGCGTCCCACTCCGATGTGTCGCGTTTTCTTAAAGGAGTCAATCTTCTATGCCCTCCGGTCCGTCCATTTGTCCCTTCTTGGGACCTTGTTTTGGTACTACAGGCCTTGATGTCTCCACCCTTCGAGCCTCTAAAGGAAATTTCCATAACGGATTTGACACTTAAGACGGCAATAACGTTGGCTCGTCGCATTTCGGAACTACAGGCCTCCTCTTGTATTTGGTCATTCTCCGCAGAGGGAGTGTCCCTTCGCACTGTTCCCTCATTCTTGCATAAGGTGATTACTCCTTTTCATGTCAATCAGCCTCTTTTGTTGCCTGCCTTTTCAAAGGAACAATGTTCCGAACATTCCAAGAATCTCCGGGCAATTGATCTCAAAAGGATTCTCCTTCCCTATCTCAAAGTCACCAATTCTTTTCGCAAGACCGACCATCTTTTTGTGCTTTTTGCAGGACTGCGCCGAGGTATGGCAGCTTCAAAATCTACTATCTCCAGATGGATACACCATACCATCGAATCAACCTATATTCTGCAAGGCAAGCCAGTGCCTGCCAGTCTTCGCGCACATTCGTCTCAAGCTCAAGCCACGTCTTTTGCCGAGCAATCACACATAGTCCCTCTTGATATTTGTCAAGTGGCAACCTGGTCTTCCTTGTCTACTTTTGTTCAGCATTATCACCTGGATGTTCAGGCACTTGAGGACAGTCGTTTTGGGGCTAGTGTGCTGTCAGCGGCTCTCTGCCCACCCTGGGGTTCATTAGCTTGGGTATTTCCCGCCTGTCTGGACTGGTCTAGCATTATGAACTGGAAGGAGAAATTTCACTTACCGTTAATTTCCTTTCCTGGAATACTCTAGACCAGTCCAGAATGCACCCCATTGTCAGTGTCACGACTGCTGGAGCAGAGAAGCTGACGTTCTTCTTACTTCAGACAAACAATTGCATATTCCGGAGAACGTTCACAACAGTGGATTCGGGTTTTTTCTCCAAGGAATGATGTTTGATCCTTCTCCACCCTTCATGGTTCGAGGTGAGGGTTTTAGTTGAATTAGTTGTTACCTGTACATTGTTGAGTTGGTTAGTGAGGTTTTCTCCTTATGTTGGTGCTTGTCAAAGGAATACTGACTAGGTCCTCTAGGGGCACTCCTATGTCACCCAGAGCCCAACCAATCACAACTCTGGAGTGTCTTTTTTTCTCTGTCTCCAAAATCTGCTGGCAGGGGGACATAACCCGCTTGTCTGGACTGGTCTAGCAGTATTCCAGGAAAGGAAATTAACGGTAAGTGAAATTTCTCCTTCCCTCCGAGCCACAATCACCACTTATGCCATTGGTAAGCCTGACAACTTAAAGCAAGAACTGGAATCCTTAGATGCTCAAATTTGTTCATAGAAACATAGAAACATGATGACAGAAAAAGACCACAAGGCCCATCTAGTCTGTCCTTCCATAACAACAATTACAACAGTCCACTTTCTACCTTTAGAGATCCTCTGTGTTGGTCCCATGCTTTTTTGAATTCAGTTACTGTCCTCATCTCTACCACCTCCACTGGGAGACTATTCCACGGATCCACTACTCTTTCCGTAAAGAAATATTTCCGCATATCACTCCTGAATCTATCTCCCTTCACCCTCATCCCATGTCCCCTCGTAGAAGAACTTGCTTTCAATTGAAAGAGGCTCTCTCCCTGAACATTTATGCCACAGAGGTATTTAAACATCTCAATCCCGCCTTTCCTCTAAGGTGTACATATTAAGATCCTTAAGTCTGTCCTCATATGCTTTATAATGAAGCCCATTAATCATTTTAGTAGCAACCCTCTGCACCGACTCCATCCTGTTCACATCCTTTTGAAGGTGCGGTCTCCAGAATTGCACACCATACTCCAAATGAGGTCGCACCAAAGACTTATACAGAGGTATTATCACCTCCTTTTTTCTGCTAGCCATTCCTCTCCATATGCACCCAAGCATCCTTCTAGCTTTTGCCGTCGCCTTTTCTACCTGTTTAGCTACTTTAAGATCATCAGACACAACCACGCCTAGGTCCCGCTCTTCTTTAGTGGACAAAAGTACTTCACCTCCTATACTGTATTGCTCCCTTGGATTGCTGCAGCCCAAATGCATGACCTTACATTTTTTAACATTAAATCCCAGCTGCCAAATTCTAGACCATTCTTCAAGCTTAGCTAGATCCCTCCTCATGTTATCTACACCTTCCTGGGTGTCTACTCTATTACAGATTTTGGTATCATCCACAAAGAGGCAAACCTTACCCGACAGCCCTTCCGCTATATCACTAACAAAGATGTTAAAAAGAATCGGACCAAGGACAGATCCCTGGGGCACACCACTGGTAACATCCTTCTCCTCAGAGTGAGCTCCATTTACTTGTACTCTTTGTCGCCTCCCACCCAACCAATTTCTAACCCAAGCAGTAACTTTAGGGTCCATCCCTAGGGTGCTCAGTTTGTTTATAAGTCGCCTGTGAGGAACAGTGTCAAAGGCTTTACTGAAATCTAAATACACCACATCTAGAGCTCTCCCTCGGTCCAACTCCCTGGTCACCCAGTCAAAGAAATCGATCAGATTTGTCTGACAAGACCTGCCTCTGGTGAATCCATGCTGCCTCGGATCCTGTAATCCGCCGGACTCCAGAAACCTCACTATTTTCTCTTTCAGCAGCGTTTCCAATAATTTACTCACCACTGAAGTTAAACTAACCGGCCTGTAGTTTTCAACCACATCCTTACTTCCGCTTTTGTGTAAAGGCACCACATGAGCCTCTCTCCAGTCCTTTGGCACCACTCCCGACTCCAACGAGGCATTGAAAAGGTCAGTCAGTGGAGTTGCTAGAACGTCCCCAAGTTCCCTCAGTATTCTAGGGTGTATCCCATCCGGTCCCATCGCTTTGTCTACTTTAAGTTGAGCTAGTTTCTCACGAACACAGTCTTCTGAAAATTGTTCAAGATGTCCCTCGCTTCTGTTCTTATTTGTGGGTGTTTTCTGAGGTCCTGCTCCTGGTTCTTCATCTGTGAACACAGAACAAAAATATTTGTTAAGCAATTCCGCTTTATCCTTATTAGCTTCTACATATTCCCCCCCTGCACCCTTGAGTCTGACAATACCACTTTTGCCCTTCCTCTTCTCACTAATATATCTGAAAAATGTCTTATCCCCCCATTTTATTGCATTGGCTATTTCCTCCTCCTTTTGAATCTTTGCCTTCTTGACTACTTTGCTAGCTTCTCTAAGTTTTTCCAAATACAGATGCCTGTCTTCCTCTCTCTGTGATCTCTTGTATTTCATGAAGGCCTCCCTCTTTTTCTTCACTTTTTTAGCTACTTCCTTCGAAAACCATAGCGGTCTCCTGTTCCTTTTGCCTTTATTTACCATTTTAACAAAAAGGTTGGTTGCCTTTAAAATACCCCCTTTCAGTTTTTCCCACTGTTTTTCTACATCCCCCAGCTGTTCCCATTCCACTAACGACTCCCTGAGGTATTGGCCCATCTTCGCAAAGTTAGTCTTCCTAAAGTCTAAGATCTTCACCTTGGAATGGATTCTAACAGCCCTAGTCCTAATACTGAACCACACCATCTGGTGGTCACTGGATGCAAAATGATCTCCCACTACAACATCAGAAACACTCTCACCATTGGTAAGCACCAAGTCCAGTATGGCCCCTTCACGTGTGGGGTCTGTTACCAATTGCCTGAATAGTTCTCCCTGTAGAGAATCCAGGATCTCCTTACTTCTAGATGATACTGCAGCAGGAATGTGCCAATCAACATCTGGCATATTGAAATCTCCTAGCAGTAGCACTTCCCCTTTCCTAGCAATGCTGCGTATGTCTTCAATTAACTCTCTGTCCACCTCTTCCTCTTGTGAGGGAGGTCTGTATATCACACCAATGCAAATAGATTTCTCTTTCCCTCTTTCTAGTTTAACCCACAATGCCTCCTCTCTCCCTTTTAAGCTCTGTAATTCCAAAGCTTTAATAGTAGTTTTTACATATAGTGCCACTCCTCCTCCCCTTCTTCCTACTCTGTCCTTTCTGAATAAAGTATAGCCAGGTATAGTTACATCCCAGTCATGGTTTTCTGTGAACCATGTTTCTGTAACTGCCACTAAATCCAAGTCAGCCACTCCCACCAAAGCTTCAACTTCAGGAATCTTATTTCCCATGCTACAGGCATTAATACACACTGCTTTCCATGTGTTACCCCTGTTACCCATTTCCATAAAGGTATTTAATGTATCACCTACCTGGGGGCTTTCACTTACCTGGGGGCTTTCTTCACCCATCCCCAACGAATCTAGTTTAAAGCCCTCTTCAGTAGATTAGCCAGTCTACTACCAAAGATGTGTTGACCTTTCTTGGACAGATGGATGCCATCTCTGCTCTGCAACCCTTGGAACAGCATCCCATGGTCTAGGAAACCAAAACGCTCTCGAAGACACCAGCCACGCAGCCATGCATTCATCTCCAGGATGCGAGCCTCTCTGCCTTGGCCTTTACCCTCAACAGGGAGGATTGAAGAGAACACCACCTGTGCACCTACCTGCTTCACCCTCTGTCCCAGAGCCATGAAGTCACTTTTGATACGTTCCGAGGTATACCTGGCAGTATCATTTGTTCCAACATGGATTAGCAACATTGGGTAATAGTCAGTGGGCTTGATGAGTCTCGGCAAACTCTCCATAACATCTTGGATCTTGGCACCAGGCAGACAGCACACCTCTCTGGACATCAAGTCTGGTCGGCAGATGGACGCCTCAGTACCCCTCAGAAGAGAGTCTCCAACAACCACTACCCTTCGTTTCCTTCTGGTCACTGATTCCGCAACTATGGGGTACTTGAACTCTGGTTCTTCCCTTTCCAGGGATGCTTTCACCTCCTCCACTTCCAGGGCTGCATAATGGTTCTTCAATTCAAGGGCTGGAGAAGTTGGATTGGTGATTTTGCAGGCTCTGGTGACTGTTGTCCAACCATCGACATTCTGTTGACACCCATCTTCTCCTGTGCTGGAGAGCCTGGTTGCTGCAAGAAGCATCTCATCAATGTACTTCTCACTGTCTTGAATGCTCCTCAGCCTCCCCACCTCCTCTCTGAGTTCCTCCACTTGTTTCCTCAGAGCTTCAGCATGCAGGCACCCTGCACATGGAACCGGTTCTTCAACTGGCATTAGGACCTCTGTCTGGACCGAGGCAGAAGCTGTAACGGGGGCAACAGCTTTAGCAATACGATTTTTCCCAGCCATTGTTCTGTTTCAGGGGAACATATTCTCCTTAAATTCAATCCTTCTGTTCTCCCCCAGCTGCAAAAACAATTATAATAGACTCCTCAGTGCTGAGGCCTCCCAAACTTTATCGCTCCAGAACGCCTGATATTATGCCAAAAACAGGGCAGGCCAATTACTACTACTACTAGTTAGCATTTATATAGTGCTACGCATGCAGCGCTGTACAGAAATATAAGCAAAAAGACAGTCCCTGCTCGTCATAGCTTACAATCTCGTCAAGACAACACAGAACAATAGACAGATCGGGAAAACAATTATGGTGACACAGAGCAATAGTTAATTCGGGATAAAGCAAAGTATGGGGTAAAACAAAGTATGGCAATTACAATTCAGGCAAAACAAGTATGCCATTTACAAAAACCAAGTATGGCATTTACAGTTTTAGACATGACAAAGGACGGGAGTCAGGTTAGGACAAAGGGTAGAAGTCAGGATCTGAAAGCGACAGTGAAGAGTTGGGTTTTCAACCTGGACTTGAAGAGGGCCAGGGAGGGTGCCTGGCATACAGACACAGGTAGGTTGTTCCAGGCATACGGTGCAGCAAGGTGAAAGGAGCGAAGTCGGGAGTTAGCGGTGTGAGTGGAGGGTCTAGATAGAAGTAATTTTTTAGAAGAGCGAAGTTCCCGAGAGGGGATGTAGAGAGAGATGAGAGATGAAAGGTAATGAGGGGCTATAGAGTGAATGCATTTATAGGTCAGGAGGAGAAGTTTGAATTGGATGCGGAATTGGATAGGGAGCCAGTGAAGCGACTTGAGAAGAGGAGTAATGTGGGCATGGTGAGGCTGGCTAAAGATTAGTCGAGCAGAATAATTTTGAATAGATTGAAGGGGAAAAAGATGACTCACAGAGAGACCAGTAAGGAGAAGGTTGCAGTAGTCGAGGCAAGAGGAGATTAAGGAGTGGACAAGGGTTTTAGTAGTGTGTTCAGAAAGGAAGGGGCGGATTTTGCTAATGTTGTAGAGAAAGAAGTGGCAGGTCTTAGCTACATGTTGGATATGTGTGGAGAAGGAGAGAGAGGAGTCAAAGATAACTCCCAGGTTGCGGGCTGAGGAAACTGGAAGGATTGTAGAGCCATCCATGGAGACTGATAAGGGAGTGAGAGGAGGGGAAGAATTGGGGGAAAGAGAAGGAGTTCAGTCTTGGCCATGTTCAGTTTCAAGCGACAGTGAGACATCCAGGCAGCGATGTCAGAAAGGCAGAGATCTTGGTCTGGATTGCTGGAGAGATATTAGGCGTAAACAGGTAAATTTGGGAGTCATCAGCATAGAGATGGTATTGAAAGCCATGGGAGGAGATAAGCGTACCAAGGAAATGGGTATAGAGAGAGAAAAGAAGCGGACCCAGGATGGATCCTTGGAGTACACCAACATGGAGCGGGGTGGGAGAGGAGGAGGAATAGCCAGAGCATACACTAAAGGAGCGATGGGAGAGGTAGGAGGAGAACCAGGAAAGTACGGAGCCCTTGAAACCAAGCGAGGAGAGGGTGGCAAGGAGAAGATTGCGGTCAACCGTGTCAAAGGCAGCAGAGAGGTCGAGACGGATGAGGACGGAGTAGAGGTCCTTAGATTTAGCCAGGAAATCACTGGAGACTTTTGTAAGAGCCGTTTCAGTGGAGTGTAAGGGACGGAAGCCAGATTGTAGAGGGTTCAGGAGGGCCTGAGAGGTGAGGAAGTCAAGGCAGCAGCGGTGGACTGCTCATTCTAGTAGTTTAGATATGAAGGGAAGGAGGGAGATGGGTTGGTAGTTAGAGGGACAGGTGGGATCGAGTGAGGGTTTCTTGAGGAGAGGTGTGACCAAGGCGTGCTTGAAGTCTGCGGGGACAGTTGTAGTGGAGAGTGAAAGGTTGAGAATAAGAGAGATGGAAGGGACAATGGTGGGGGAGATGGGGTTTAGGAGATGGGTGGTGATAGGATCAGAGGAACAGGAGGTGGGTTTGGAGGAAGAAAGAAGGATTATGGTTTCCTCATTAGAGATCGTATGGAAGGAGGAGAGGGTAGCAGAGGAAGTATGGATGGGGGGGGAGAACTGGGGAGGAGGCGAGGTAGATGAGGAAGTAGGGAATTGGAGGGTAATCTTGTGTATTTTGTCATGGAAGTAATCAGCTAGGGTTTGGGCAGACAGGGAGGGTGGGACGAGGGACACCTTGAGGAGAGAATTGAGGGTATTAAAGAGGCAGGCGAGGATCGGAGGCAAGAGAATTGATCAGGTGGATGTAGTAGTCTTATTTGGCAAGTGCTTTGGCTGACTGGAAGGAGCCAAGGATGAATTTGAAGTGTATAAGGTCTTCCAGGGAGCGGGATTTGATCCATGCACGTTCAGCAGAACGGGCACAGGTGCGTAAATAGCGGGTTGTGAATGAAAGCCAGGGCTGGGGTGCAGAATGTCTGACAGGACATGGGGTAGGTGGGGCAAGGATGTCCAGAGCCGAGGATAGTGCAGCACTAAAGGAGGTTACTGCCTCGTCGATGGATTTGAAGGACATAATGGAGGGAAGAGATGGAGAAATGGTGGAGGAGAGAGTCAAGGAATCAATATTATGAAGGTTTCTAAATGGGTCGGAGGTGACAGGGCGAGGTTTCTAAATAGGTCGGAGGTGACAGGGCGAGGTTGAGACGGTGGACGCTGAAGATTAAAGCTTAAAAGGTGATGGTCAGATGAGGGAAGGAATGAGTTACGGAAGTTCGAGGGAGAGGAATTAGAGAAGAGTATCAGGTCAAGGCAGTGGCCATGCTGGTGGGTGGGGGCAGTCAAACAAAGTTGGAGGTCAAATGAGGAGGTGAGGGCGAGGAACTTTAAAGCGTGGGGATCAGAGCGGTTATCGACGTGAATGTTGAAATCGCCAAGAATAAGAGAGGGGGAAGAGGGATCCAGAAAGACAGAAAGCCAGGAGTCGAAATCGGTAAGGAAGGTAGATACGGATTTGTTGGGTGGGTGATAGACAACAGCTACTCAGAAAGGAAGAGGAGTGGAGAGGCAAATGGAGTGGACTTCAAAAGAGAGAAAGGAGTGAGACTGAGGCAGCATGAGGGGTTGGAATAGGCAAGAGGGAGAAAGTAGAAGCCCAACACCACCACCACCACCACCACGTATGGGAGAACTGATAGCCCCCGTGAAAGAGAGCAGCAGTAGATGCGGTATCATCTGGGAGGAGCCAGGTCTCAGTTAGGGCAAGAAGATGTAGAGCATTAGAGATAAAGAGATCATGGGTAAAAGCAAGTTTATTAGAAACTGATTGTGTGTTCCATAAGGCACATGAGAACGGGATAGTGGAAGGGGAAAGGAGGGGGATATGGATGAGGTTGGACAAGTTATGTGAGGATTTCTTTCCGGAGTCACTTTCGATTTCAAGCGCGGTGGCGCCGCTTCTATGCAGTTTAACAGTGCGTTTTTGTGAGCAATACCACGAGTAGCGTTGTGGCATTATAGGAACACACTGAATTCAGTCTATTTACTACACAGGCATTCCTGTGTTTATAAAGAAGGAGTAATTTACAGTTTTAGAAACATACGACATACAGCCATCATTTGCCCCTGAGGAAGGTTTTTACGAAACACGGCCAGTGTCGGGCCGGTGGCTGGATTGGAATAAAGAAATTAAAGTATTTTACATCACGTCTTTTTGTTGCATTCCACGTTTCTTACTGGGTCCTTGTCGCATGTGGAATCGTGCTCAGTTGTTGGGTCTTCGCGAATGGGGATTATACACTATGCAATACAAGCAAAATATGGTGAATTACAAGCACTGAGGTAGTGGGGATTACACGCTATGCAATACAAGCAAAACACAAGCAATGGGTAGCAAGGAGTCTATAGTCTGTGTAGCAAAGTTAATTGCAAGGAATGTGGTAATAGGAATTACACGCTATGCAATATAGATTAAATACAAACAAGGTAGCATGGAGTCTATGGCCTGTGCAGCAAGGTTCAATGCAAGCAATGAGGTAGGAAGTGATGGGTAGCAATAGAGTCAATGGGCTGTAAGTAGCAGTGGTGGGTGCTTACTTCGTATGGGTGCTGGTTGGGGTTCAGGAGCTGAGATGCAGAGGATCGTTTGTTCCTGCCATACTACTTGACGCTTCACAGGTGTTCTGCTGGTGATGGGTATGTCGGATCGCGCCAAGGGTGCCTTTGGCCCCTGCCTAGGCGCGGGCGCGCCAAGGGGCACTTTTTAATTTAAAAGTCTGGTGCACAGGCCCGATTGGCCTTAGGGAGCCGGTGGGGGAGGAGCGATCTCTCCCCTTTCCACTCCCCGACGCTGATCAAGGCAGGCCCCGGTGTGTGGCTGAGCTGCTGCTTTGTTAGGGGCGCTTCTTAATTTAAAAGTCTGGTGCACAAGCCCGATTGGCCTTAGGGAGCCGGTGGGGGAGGAGCGATCTCTCCCTTTCCACTCCCCGACGCTGATCAGGGCAGGCCCCGGTGTGTGGTTGAGCTGCAGCTTTGTTAGGGGTGCTTCTTAATTTAAAAGTCTGGTGCATAGGCCCGATTAGACTTAGGGAGCCAGTGGGGGAGAAGTGACCTCTCCCTTTCCACTCCCCGACGCTGATCAGGGAAGGCCCCGGTGTGTGGCTGAGCTGCTGCTTTGTTAGGGGCGCTTCTTAATTTAAAATTCTGGTGCACAGGCCCGATTGGCAAACTAGCTCAAACAACGTAAGGAAGCCAAATGCATGCAGCCCTTTCAACAGATGATGGTCAGTTGTTGACCAGAGATTTAGAAATAGGGGAACATTTTAAACAATTTTACCAACTTCTCTATACGTCCATGGTTAATGCTACATTTAGGAATTTAGCATAGTTACTCACCTGTAACAGGTGATCTCTGGGAACAGCAGGAATTTAGTCTTCACATATGGATATCGTCGGTACCGACGGAACCCGCGCAGGAACACTCCCCAACGTCCAATAGGAAAGCTTTTGGGAGCATCCCACAGCGCCTGCATGCTGCCTTCCCGCCTTTCCCAACTGTCCCTCTCCAGTTGAGTTTAAAGCTGAGACAAAAGAGAGAGGGAAAGAGAGAAAGAGAGAGAGGTAGAAAGATACAACTCCTAGGGGAGGTGGGTGGGTTGTGAAGACTAAATTCCTGCTGTTCCCGGAGATCACCTGTTACAGGTGAGTAACTATGCTATCTCCAGGAACAAGCAGGAATGTAGTTTTCACATACGGGGACTCCCTAGCTGCAGATGCCAGGGAGATGGCCCCAGAAAGTTGTGTGCCCTTGTGAAAGGGCTCCACTTCCCCCCATGGATCTCTGGCATCCTATCAGGGATGGTGGGTAGGAGTTGATTAAGTCTGGAACAGGTGTTGAAGAACAGCCTGACCAAACAAGGCATCCCGGCGGGAGTCCTTGTCTAAGCAGTAATGGGCTGTGAAGGTATGTACCGAAGCCCAAGTAGCTGCTCGACAGATGTCGATAGACACAGAGTGAAGATGAGCCATTGAGGCTGCCATGGCTCTCACTTTGTGAGCTGTGAAATGGCCTTCAAGAGGAAAGTTCTTACTCTCATAGGCAAAAGATACACACTGTGCAATCCAGCTGGACAGTGTCCTTTTGGAGACTGGAAGACCCAAATGACTAGGATAAAAAGCAACAAAGAGTTGAGAGGATTTTCTATGTTGCTGTGTCCTTTGCAAGTAAAAGGCCAAAGCTCTTTTACAGTCCAAAGTATGAAGGTTCCTTTCTGCATTTGAGGCGTGAGGCCTTGGAAAGAATACAGGAAGGTAGACCGCTTGGTTTAAATGTGGATGAGTCCTAAGGATTACCTTATCATGATGGAACCTTGTATAAGGAGGATCATCCACAAATGCCTGCAATTCACTGATGCAACGTGCTGATGTGATTGCAGTGAGAAAGATAACCTTCCAGGAAAGGAATTTCAAAGAGGTAGTGGCTAATGGTTCAAAGAGCTGCCCAAGTACCAGATTCAAGTCCCATGCCGCCGGTGGTGGCTTAATGGGAGGCTTCGTTAAAAGAAGGTCTCATAAATCTCGCTATGAGGATGAGAGGAAATAGGTTGTCCATTTAGAGGCCTGAAAGAAGCTGCAATAGCACTCAAATGGACTCTGACTGAATTGGCCTTAAGCCCTGCATTTGATAAATGAAGGAGGTACTCCAGTAATGATTCCAGAGGTATCGCAAGAGGGTTAAGACCCTTCTGTGAGCACCATATGGTAAACCTTTTCCACTTAAATGCATAAGAACGTCTTGTGGAAGGTTTCCTGGAAGCATGAAGGATATACTTTACCTGCTGGGAAAGGTTAAGATCGTGAAGTTCTAGGCTTTCAGCAAGCAGGCCCTGAGATGCAGAGACTGGGGATTGGGATGCCACAGCATCCCGTCCTCTTGAGAAAGAAGATCTGGAGCAGATCCTAACTCCAGAGGCGGAGCTTGAGAGAGATGTAGGAGCAGAGGGTACCACATTTGCCGTGGCCAAGTTGAAGCTATGAGGATAATATGACCTCTGTCTCTCTGAAGCTTGAACAGGGTTTTGGGAATTAGGGGAATGGGTGGAAAGGCATCCAATGAAGGAGGAAACATCCCTGGCCTGACAACCTCGAGCCGGAATTCTGGAACAGAACCGGGGAAGTTTGGCATTCAGCGAACTTGCAAAGAGGTCTATGTCCGGGGTTCCCCAAATTTGAAAAATTTGAGCTACCTGGTCTGCATGGAGAGATCATTCGTGTGGAAGCAGAACTCGACTGAGTCTGTCTGCCCAAGAGTTTTGAATGCCTGGAAGATACACCGCAAGGAGATGAATCTGATGCTCTCTGGCGAGGGCCCATAGTCGCAAAGCTTCATTGCACAGCGACAGAGAGCCCGTTCCACCCTGCTTGTTCACATAGAACATGGCTAACTGATTGTCCATTTGAACTAGGACTGTCTTGTAGCTGAGCTGGGTGTGAAATACTCGAAGAGCAAGGAAGATTGCTCTGAGCTCTAGGAGGTTGATATGAAGATAGGCCTCCTGTGGAGTCCAGGTACCCTGGGTAGAGAGGCCGTGCAGGTGGGCTCCCCAACCCACCTGTGAAGCATCTGTTGTTAAAGTGGCTTGGAGTGGGGTTTGCTGAAAAGGAGAGCTCACCAGAAGGTTTTTGGGTGACTACCACCATTGGAGGGACAAAATAAGGCAATCTGAGTTTGCTATTTTATCTGACAGGCAACCTGACGCCTGAGTCCACTGAGTGGATAAGGTCCACTGGGCTGCCCTCATATGGAGGCAGCATAAGGAACCACATGCACAGTGGATGCCATGTGGCCTAGCAACTTTAACATTTCCCGAGCAGTGAGGTGAGGTTTTAGCACTGCTTGGGAAGCTAACTGTACAATGCAAAGGCAGCGGGGCTATGGAAGGAAGGCCCTTGTCTGTTTGGTATCCAGAAGAGCTCCTATAAACTCTAGGGATTTAGTGGGAGCAAGGTTGGACTTTGGGAAGTTTATGACAAGTCCCAAATACTGAAGGATGTGCATTGTGCGAGACAGAGCAACCCTGGCCTCTGGCTCTGAAGGGGCTCGAATGAGCCAGTTGTCTAAGTAAGGGAAGACGAATATTCCCAGGGTGTGGAGAAAACGGGGTTACTTACCTGTAACTGGAGTTCTCCGTGGACAGCAGGATAAGTCAGCCACAGCTGGTATCGTCCTCCGGGCGGCGCCAACACGGAATTGCTCTCCAGAGCTCAGAAAGTTGAGACTTTCTGAGCCCGCCCTGGTAGCCCAGGTGGCCACCCACCGTTCCGCCCCCTAGCCACCAGTATGTTCCAAGCTAGTCCAGCGGCTAGGAGCGGTCACTTCAGGGTGCCTCCTCCAGGGGAGGTGGGTGGGGTTGTGTGGCTGACTTATCCTGCTGTCCACGGAGAACTCCAGTTACAGGTAAGTAACCCCGTTTTCTCCATGGACAAGCAGGATTGCGTCAGCCACACCTGGTGTCTCCCTAGCTGTATGTGCTGGGGGGAGGAGGCCCGAGCCTGGCCCTGAAGGGATTAGATACTTGGTTCAGAGGTTAACAACACAACTTTATTAACGGAGTAACATAGGGACAAGTGCAACAGTGCAATAGTGACAGTGCAAACAATGCAATAGTAACAGTGCAAACAGTGCAATAGTAACAGTGCAAACAGTGCAAAGTAACGGTGCAACAGTGAATACAGAGCCGAAGGGCACAGACTCATTCTTGTGCACAAGGTCAACAAGGCAGTGCACAGGACAAGTAATGGCAAAGGTCCAACGCTGGCAGGGTAGCGTTCATTCGCGGCTCAGGGCCGTGGAGAGGACGGCCGTTCCGAGCGCGCAACCCTCCTGGAAGCGGAGGTCAAGGCAATAGTGTCTTTGAAAGGTGTGTGGTGACGACCAGGTGGCTGCCTTGCAGACCTCGTCTAGCGGCACGGCGCGGAGATTGGCAATTGACGTGGCCATAGCCCTGAGGTGATGAGGGCCCACTCTGGGGTGAACTCCGCTGGCACGGGACGTGTCAAGGCAGTAAGCGACACAGGCGGAGACCCACTGGGATAGCGTCCTTTTATTGACGGGTCTTCCGGGCCTGTTCGGATCGAAGGAGACGAAGAGCTGCTCGCCCTGCCTGACATCTTGCGTTCTATGCAGGTAGATCCGGAGAGCCCTGAGACAGTCGAGGGTATGCAGGCGTCGCTCCTCGTCCGAGGAGTGTGGCTCCGGGAAGAACGTAGGCAGATCTATCGACTGGTTGACGTGGAAGGCCGGAGACACTTTGGGCACGAACCTAGGATTAGTCCTCAGGGAAGCATGGTCGTGGTGCAGTTGCGTGTAGGGAGGATGTGACACCAGCGCATGTAGTTCGCTGATCCTCCTCGCCGAGGTGATGGCCACAAGGAAGAGTGTCTTCCATGAGGCGAATTTCATGTTTGCAGACTGCAGCGGTTCAAAGGGTTCCTGTGTCAGGCGCTGCAGGACGGTATTGAGGTCCCAAGAAGGAATCGGTCGCCTGATTGGGGGCTTCAGGTTGGATAGGCCCTTCATGAAACGGGATGTGAGGGGCAGAGTTCCAATGGAGGAGGTCCCTTCTGGCGTATGGAACGCTGCTATTGCCGAGAGGTGTACGCGGATGGATTGTGTCTGCAGGCCCTGGTCGGACAGACTCTTGAGGTATTGCAGGACGTGTGGGAGCGAGCATGTGGTGGGTTCCAGGCCTTGGTTCGCGCACCAGAGGCTGAACCTCTTCCATTTAAGTCCATAGGATTTCCTGGTGGAGGGTCTCCTGGCCGCTAGCACCACCTCTTGCACTTTGGTGGGGAGCTGGAGATCGGACAGGCTTATCCGCTCAACCTCCAGGCAGTGAGAGACAGGGCTCCCAGGTTGGGATGTCGTATACTGCCGTCGTCCTGTGTCAGTAGGTCCGGCTTGAGGGGTAGCCGTCTCGGTTCCCCCTGCGCCAGGCGTAGCAGCAGGGCAAACCACATCTGGCGTGGCCAGTGGGGGGCAATTAGGATGGCGTTCGCTCCGTCCTGGACGATCCTCTGCAGGGTCGCCGGGATGAGGGGCGTGGGTGGAAACGCGTATACCAGTGACCACTCCCCCCAACACACGTCGAATGCATCCGCCGCCAGTCTCCTGGCTGACGGGTGTCTGGAGCAGAACAGGGGGCATTGGGCATTCGACTCCGTGGCAAAGAGGTCGATATCCGGTGGCCCCCAGAGCTGGAAGAGGTCGTCGGCTACTGTCCGGTGCAGCGCCCACTCGTGGGGCTGGAGTTGTCTGCTCAGTTTGTCCGCCAGGGTGTTCTGATCCCCTGGGAGGTACGAGGCCCGAAGGTGGCAAGCGTTTTTCAAGGCCAGGGTCCAGATTATTGTGGCCTCCTTGCAGAGGAGGCGTGAGCGGGTGCCCCCTTGTTTGTTGACATAGAACATGGCCACTTGGTTGTCCGTCTGGATGAGAATGGACTTCCCGTGCAGCTGGGGGAGGAACGCTGTCAGGGCATATCTCATGGCCCTCAGTTCGAGGAGGTTGATGTGCAGACGCTTCTCTCTCATCGACCACTCTCCTTGGGTGCTTAGAGATAGCATGTGGGTGCCCCAGCCAGTGTTTGATGCATCTGTGGTTAGAACAACTTGATGATCCCGGGGATGGAGGTCCTTCCCCACTGACAGGTTGACTGGCGCTGTCCACCAGCGAAGCCGTGTGTGGATGAGTGGAGTCATTTGGATGGTGGTGGAGAGGGTTTGAGAACTCTGGTTCCAATGGTCTCGCAAATGCCATTGGAGTGGGCGCATCCGTAGCCTCGCTGTGGGAAGGACGGAGGTGGCGGCCGACATGTGGCCCAGAAGGCACAGAAGGGCCCTCGCTGACGAGGTTGTTGCATTGGAGGCCTTGCGTGTCAGGGCTGTGATGGCGCCCAGCCTGCGCTCTGGCAGGTAGGCCTTTGAGTTCCTGGTGTCTATCACGGCCCCTATGAATTCCAGTTTCTGGGTCGGTGAGAGGTGTGATTTGCTGAGATTGATGACGAAACCCAGGGAGGACAGCAGCCTCATGGCTGTCTGTATGGCCTTCTGCAGTTCCTGGGCTGAAGGAGCGGTTAGAAGCCAGTCGTCGAGATATGGAAAAACTGCAATGTTCTGCCTCCGGAGATGGGCAGCTGCTACTGCCACGCACTTCGTGAAGACCCGCGGAGCGGGAGACAGTCCGAAGGGTAGGACTCTGTATTGATAGTGCTGGTCTAGCACCTGAAAACGGAGGTATTTCCTGTGGGACTTGTGAATGCGGATGTGGGTGTACGCATCCTGCAGGTCCAGAGACGCCATCCAGTCGCCGGTTTGAATCAGAGGAAGGATGGTGTTCAGTGAATACATCCGGAATTTCTCTTTGATGATGAACTTGTTGAGCCGGCGGAGGTCTAGGATGGGGCGAACCCCATCTGTGCGTTTGGCAATGAGAAAGTATCTTGAGTAAAAACCAGAGCCTCTCTCGGAAGGGGGGACCTCCTCTATGGCCCGAGAATCCAGTAGTCGCAACAGTTCCGTGACCATGGCCAGCCTGAGATTCTGAGGGGTGTCGCTGGCAGGTGGGAAGTTCTGATGCGGAGTGGCTGCAAAGCGTATGTGGTAGCCTTCTCTGATAATCCGTAGGACCCAGGAGTCTGAGGATATTCTTTGCCAATGTGTCAAAAACTGTGTCAGGCGTCCCCCGGTCCGGGGGGTTTGCCGAGGTTTGGCGTCAAAAGGAGGGCCCAGCTTTGCTCGCAGGCGCACTTGCCTTCTTCTGCTTACGGTCCCTCTGCGTGTTGCGCTGGTGCGAGGGTCCTTGGTAGGAGTTGCCCTTGTACCTGTTGTTGCTGCTCCATTTGTTGTTGGAGGGGTACCTCTTGCTGGAGGAGTAGTAGGGTTTCCTTTGAAATTTGCTCTTCTGGGAGTTGTTGTGGCGCTCAAAGCCCTCTTCTGCGAGGGTCTGTAGCGTGGTACAGTGCTCTTTTAAGTCATTGACTGTATCTTTCACCTGGTCTCCGAAGAGGGACTCTCCGGAGCAGGGGGTGTCGGCTATCTTGTCATGCGTGTCGTCACGTAGGCCGGATGCTCTGAACCATGCCCATCGCCTTGCTGAGATGGCTGTTCCGGCGGTCCTCAGTGCTATGTCGAAGGAGTCGAAGGTAGCACTTGCAAGGTGTTTGCTGCATTCCAGCATGTCTGTGAGTGCTGCAGACGCCCCGCTCTGGGACCCTTTGGGCAGATACGATAGCGCGGCTTTCAGGTTCGCCATGCATGCATCCTGGAAGAGGACTTGCTGAAATTGGTGGGCCGCAATCTTCGCGTTGAGCATGGCCCCTGGGTACACCTTCCTCCCGATGTCATCGAGGAGCTTGTGGTCCCGACCAGGCGGGCTGTTGGCATGTGTGCGTGAAGACTTCACGCGCTTGAGGGCTGATGACACGACTATGGAGTGATGAGGCAGTTGTGGGGACGCAAATCCTGGAACAGGCTGCACCTGGTACTTAGTCTCGAGCCTCCTGGGAAAGGGGCGGCCGGACGCCGGAGTCTGCCAGAGCCTCAGATGATTGTCTCGGAGTGTCTGGTGGATAGGCAGCGTAAACACAGTCCTCGGGGTGGCGAGGTATTTCAAAACCTCCGGCATCTCATCTTTTTTGTCATCTCGACCTTGTAGGGACAGGGTGGAGGCCAGTTTGAGCAAGAATTTTGGGTAGGTGAGGTCCTCTGGGGCGGTGGCTCTTCCGGATCTGCGTCCCCACCACTGCGTCTTCGAGATCACCTCTGTCCGCGTCCGGGAGCGGGTCACTCGAGGAAGTAATGTCTGGCGAGGGCGCCCGGGTGTCCCGGGTGTCCCCAGCCCGTGCGTCTACGTGCAGGGGTTCCTGCTCTGCTGGAGTGGTTTGAGGCAAGTGTGCAGGGGGTGCCCCTGTAGCCTGTTTCAGCAATTGAGACAGCAGGCGCACCACAGAGCTGGAGGTTGATCCGCTGCGTATGCTGCGACAGGGGCTGGGGGAGGCAGAGATGTTTACGTGGCTCCTTCTGCGCTTCTGGCGCCGATGCTTGGCGTGGCGCTTAGACCATGCGTCTCTGTGCCTGGAGCTTCTGCGTCTGTCGGGAGAGCTGCAGTAGCTGCTGCTGGAGCTGTGGCGGCGGCGTTTTCTGCTGTTTTTGCTCTTCTTAGTGCTCCTTTGATAGTCCGACCGGCTGCCGCTGTTGCTGGACCGCCTTCGCCTTCCCCCTCTGCCCCGACGGCGACTGCGATCGTCGGGGCTGCTGCCGCTGGAACTGCTGCGGTCCCGGGAGTGCCTGCGATGCGGAGGAGATCTGTTGCCACGGCGGGAGGCGTTGTCATGGCTCCCCAACGCCGCCGAGTGCTGGAGGAGCCCGGGGGCGTGGTTGGAGGACCTGCGGCGACCAATCCCAGCCACGGTGGCATTGGAGCCTTCCGATTGGTCAGGCCTGTTCTTGGAGGGGGCGTGGCTGGAGGACCGATTCCCGGAGCTGGAGGACTGAGCACGGGTGCCATCTTTTAAGGCCGCATGGCTCTCCTTAGTCCTTTCCGTCGGCGCAGAGCCGGTAGGCCTCACCTCACCATGCTGATCCACCACGGGAGCCAGGGAAGGTGTTGCAGAAGCAGGCTGGAGACAGTCGGCACCACGGTCGTGGAAGGAGGCCGCAACGGGCACTTCCAGAGCCGGGCCCTGCAGGGGAACCATCGGAGCAGCAACAGGTACTGGCTGTGCATCCTCGGAGGGAATTTTCTTCAAGTTGTGCCCCCGTGTCTTTAAAGTCCTAGGGGACATTCTCCCGCAATTGTCGCATTGCTCGGTATTATGGTCGGAACCCAGGCAGCGTAGGCAGTTGTCATGGGGATCCGTAGAGCTCATCTTTTTCTTGCAAAGGAGGCATTTTTTCAGACCGGTTTTGGTCATGATGATAGAAGAAAATAACAAATAAAATAATAAAAAAATATGGAGAGAGAGCAGGGTCCGTCTTGCTGGCAAGGCGGAAGGAAGAATACTGGTGGCTAGGGGGCGGAACGGTGGGTGGCCACCTGGGCTACCAGGGCGGGCTCAGAAAGTCTCAACTTTCTGAGCTCTGGAGAGCAATTCCGTGTTGGCGCCGCCCGGAGGACGACACCAGGTGTGGCTGACGCAATCCTGCTTGTCCATGGAGAAATGCTGCTACCACAGTCATGCATTTTGTGAACACTCCTGGTGCAGAAGCCAGGCCAAAAGGAAGAATCCTGTATCAGTAGTGCTTCCCTTGAAACAGGAATCGAAGGAATTTTCAGTGAGTTGGATGGATGAGAACATGAGTGTACGCATCCTTGAGATCTAGAGAACAAAGCCAATCCTGACTCCGAAGGTATGGCAGCAGAGTTCCTAGAGAAATCATTTTGAACTTCTCTCTGTACAGGAATTTGTTCAATTCTCTGAGGTCTAGAATGGGTCTGTGTCCTCCTGTTTTCTTTGGAATAAGGAAATAGAGGGAGTAAAACCCTGTACCCCATTGGGGAATGGGCACCTCTTCTATTGCTCCTTGAGCAAGGAGCATTGTGACTTCTTGACCTAACCGGTCGTTGAGAGAGGTCTGAGAATTGAACTGTCTTACTATTGTAGGAGGGGGCATGCTGAGGAAATGAAGCTTGTACACCTCTCGTACAATAGAATCCAATTTTCTGTTGATATCTGACACCATCTTGGGGCAAAATGACATAACCTTCCTGGGATGGTGGAGGGTTATGGGCCATTCAAGGCCAGGAAGGCAAAGTTCTCTAGACAGGAGTCAAAGCCCCTGTGGAGGCTGAGTCTGCTGAGCCGGTTGAGGCTTAGCTGCTTTTGGTTTCCTTTGTTGCCTAGGTTGTTGCTGCTGTCCCTTTTGGGCAGACTGACCTGAACGATGTTCCTGCTGGATATAAGAGGGATAAAACCTTTTCTTCTTGCTGAAGAATGGTTTCTTAGAGGATCTTTTCCTCGCAGGATCAGCTGTAGATTTGGACAATCTATCCAAAGTGATATTGTCAGCATCTATCTCATTAGCTTTTTCCTGCCAATTCTTGCCAAAGAGATTCTCTCCTGTGCAAGGTATATTCCCCAGTTTGTCCTGTACTCAGATTTCCAAGTCAGATGCCTGGAGCCAGGCAATTCTACATGCACCTATGGCAATAGCAGAGGTTCTGCTTATGCATTCAAAGCAGTCAAAGGCTGCACGATTCACAAACTTGGAAACATCCTGAGCATGTTTTACAAGAGTAAGATAATCTTGCCTTTTATCATCAGGAAGGAGAGGGCTCATAAGCTCTAAGTCTCCTGTGACTTCCTTAAAGAACATTCCCATATACAAGATATAGGAACTGAACCTAGCAGAAAGCATGGAAGCCTGGAAGGATCGACTTCCAAAGGCGTCAAGAGTCCTACACTCAAGTCCTGGAGGATTAGATGCATGGCTTTTTGCACTCTTCATCCATCTCATGGCTGATTCCACCACCACGGAATGGTGTGGTAATTGAGTCTTCTGAAACCCAGGACAAGGAAGAACTCGATACATGATGTCGAGTCTTCGAGAATGAGGAGATGTGATTAGAGGTGTTTCCCACATCCTTAACATAAGATCATGCACAATCTCATGAATAGGTAAGGTAGCTGCCTCCTTGGGAGCTTTAGGGTATTGTAGGATTTCTAATTCCTTTGCCCTAGGCTCTTTTTCAGGAGCCACTGTGATGGAAAGACCTCGGGCCACATCTCAGATAAAATCCTGAAAGGACATATCCCCTGGTGGAGACATCCTATGCTGAGGAGAAGAGGAATCCTCGGGAAGAAGTACTCTGGTATCGGCAGAGCCTTCGGAGTCTTCAGACTCATTTGAGGATTCGAAGTATCTCCGATCCGGGTGATCGTGCAAGGCATGGTACCAGTACCGATCGAAGTTGGCATCGGAGTGGTCCGGTACCGACTTGTCGATGCTGGATAGAGACGCATGACTCGGTCCCGGTAGAATACCTGCGGGAGTCAGTGCCAGTACCGGTTGAATTGTCTGAAGCAGTTTCAGGGGCATCGAGGCCATGAGAAGAGCCGCCAGACTGCATTTAATAGCCAAGAATCTCTGGTCTATCGACGCTGCCAATGCTTGGGTATCGGTGCCGGTTAAAGCGGCCGGAACCCCAGAGCATGGCACCAGTAGTTCTGCCGAGGTTGAAGCCTCGAGAACATCCTAGAGCTCCGTTAGTGCTTTGGAAGCCGAAGCCTCACGCCAGGGCAATTTTGCCAGTGAAAGTCCCTCAAGGGCAATGCCAGAGGCATCTCGATGTTTAGAAGGAGATCTACCCTTTGAGGACCAGCTAGATTTATGTTTAGTTACCTGAGATCCATGGGAGGAGGATGAAGCCACGGAGGACGTCGTTGCCATGGAGGCTGCATCAGAGGGAAAAAGGATGCTAAGCTTAGCAGCTCGGATTTGCTGGCCCCTTTTTGACATCATTCCACAGGCAACACACTCTGAAATAGAGTGGCCAGGACCTAAACATTTGAGGCACCACTCATGGGTGTCGGTGACGGAGATGGTACCGCCACACTTAGAACACTTTTTAAAACCCGAAGCGGGTTTTTCCATTTTGAGGGAAAAAATTGGGCCTAGTGCCCAAAATGGTGAGTGGCACCCGAGAAGAAAATTACTGGAGAAAAACTCCAGAAACAAAGTTTTTTTTTTTTTTTTTTAAAGAAAAGAAGGAGAGACTTCTGGTGGCAATGAGCTGGTAGGGTGTGGGTGGATCAGCTCCGGGGGATACCCCAATCTACTGCGATAAAACCCCTTCAAGTTGTGCTGTGCGCTTTCCGGAGGCTTCACTATTGACTGAGGAGGTTGTGCGGGAGAAGAATATTCACTCCGGGCTCTCCGGCGCAGCTGTATGGCCTCAAAAATCGCCCGCAGGGAGAAAGGACGGCCCCCAGAGGGTAAAATGGCGGAGGACATGCCGGCGAGTCCTATTGCAGGCCAGACTCAGGCTATGGTGGCTGAAGTGAGTGCGGCGGTGGTGACCGCACTCGATGACCAGTTTCGCTCCCTGGCTGAACAAATTTCTCAGGTTAGCCAGAGCATTGGTGATTTCACGGGGCGCTTGGAGCAGGTTGAGGCCCAGGTCTCCGACGTGGAGGACTCCCATCGCACCTTGCAAGAGAGGGTGACGGCCTTGGAAAGCATGGTGAAGCAACAACATGACAAACTAGATGATCTTGAAAATAGGGGTCAACGAAAGAATCTACGATTTGTTGGAATCCCTGAGACTGTGGCGGATCGTATGCTTGCTGGGCACCTGGAGTCTTGGATTATCCAGACCTTCCCGGACACTGTTACAGGCCCGATAAAGCTGGAGCGGGTGCATAGGCTGGGCCAGAGGAGGGATGGTGCCCGTCGGCCACGTGCAGTTATTGCACGGTTCCTGGAGTTCAGACAAAAGGAGGAGGTATTGAGAGCGGCTCAAAATCGGAGAAGGCAGCCTGGTGGTGGGGATCAGATCTTGGTGTTGCAGGATTACTCCGTCCTCGTGAGCCAGCAACAGAGGGCCTTCTCTACTGTGTGTGGCCAATTAGTTAACCGAGATGTGCGGTTTGCATTGCTCTACCCAGCGAAACTGCGAGTGGAGCATCAGGGAGGCGTGAAGTACCTGGCTACTCCGGAGGAAGCCTTGAACTTTTTGGAGCAGCTTGGTGGAGGTTTGGCCCCATAAAGGAGGATATTTTCTGGAGGCTGGGGTGCTGCCGTGGACTGCTTACGGGCAGAGGGGGTAGGAGGAGGGTGCTGGCATGGGGCTGCCTACCAAATGTTCATTGTTTCATAATGAATGACTGCTGTTTCACCATTTGCATGGTATTATGAAAGCGAGTTGTGCCAGAGTTGTGCTTTTTATTTTCTACTGCTTGATTTAAGGTGTACTGTGTTGTACTTCCTGTAGGTTTGCGGGTGGGGGTGGGAGGGCATGTGCAACTGGAGGGTTTTATATTTTTCATGCAGCACAACTTGATGCACTCTGCCTTGCTATCCTTTCTTGGAGAGCTGCTTTGGAGGCTGTGGCAGTATTGGCCGGGTGCCTGCTGCCCCCGCTCCCAGCCTGCGAAAGAAGCATGGCAGGTTTAAATGTTACCCGGTTGGGAATACCGGATATATCAGACTGGAGCTAGGTGGGTTGGCACCACTGACCTCCTCCAGCGTACATAATATTTTTGCCTGGGCTGGTTTTCCCTGGAGTGCAGATCGACTGCCGCTGAAGTTTTTGAAGTTTTTGCTGTTGGTCCTGTTATATTTCTAACTGTGGGATTGGGAAATGCTGCATAATGTTCCTCTGTGGGTTAATGATGGAGGGTTGAGGGAGGGGAGGGCAAGCGTTGTATATATCGATAGGGGGATGTGTGTAAGGGGTAGCTAGTCAGTTGCGAGGGGTAAACCCGAATGCCATTGGAATGGGGTCCCGGGTGGTAAGGGACCGGGAGGGGAATTGGAGGGAGACAAGGGGAGTTGGGGTAGGCCTGGGGGTATGTAGGGGAAGTGAAGTTGACTATACGGGGGGGGGAGGGTGGGTGAGGGAGGTAAAGGGTGGGTGGGAAGGGAGGGTTGGGAGTTAGTGGAGGTAGATTCGCTGCTGCTTGGTTATTGGTACTGGAGGTGGGCGGTTGTAAGTGCGATGGTGGCCCTAGGCTGGGGGGGCTGCTGCCTCAACGAAGAAGACATTTTCATGCTTAGGATGCAGGGGTGGCCCTTCGACAATGGTTAAGACCTTGAAATTGGCCTCTTGGAATGTATGTGGTTTAGGTTCCGCTATAAAGAGATATAGAGTGCTGCAACAGCTGAGATTAAAGTGGGTTGACATAGCCATGCTACAAGAAACAAACCAGTCTTCTGGGGAGCATGATAAGTTGTGTAAGGGGTGGGTTGGCAAGGTTTACGGGGCTCCAGCAGTTGGGAAAAAGAGGGGAGTGGCCATCCTTATCGCTAAGCAAGTGGGGTGGGTGGAGGAGAGGGTGGAGGTCGATCCTGAGGGACGCTATGTTTTTGTTTGGGGGACTTTAGCTGGCATGCGGGTGGTGTTGGAGTCAGTTTATGCGCCCAATGGGTATGAAGCTCGATTTTATAAGCAAGTGTCTCGGATGGTTCCACTTTGGGGAACTACCACCTGTTGCTAGGCGGTGACTTTAATTCGGTCATGGATGAAAGCATGGATAGATCCGCGGTGTCTGGGACACGGGACCAGCGAAGTGCTAGGTGCATCCGGGGATTGTGTGAGGGGTACGACCTCTTGGATGTGTGGAGGGTACTGCACCCTGGTGACAGAGAGAATACACTCACATGTCCAGGGCGCATGGGACATGGTCGAGACTTGATTACTTCCTCCTATCTGCGGCTTTGTTCCAGTGGGTGGACCGAGTGGATATTGGGCCGCCGGTTCTTTCGGATCATGCCATGGTGGTACTGGAGATTCAGCAACCTGAGCGAGGACAGGGGCGGAGCTGGCGGTACCCCTTAGATCTTGGGGGCGATGCAGGCTTTGTGCAATTTATACGGGGGAAGTGGGAGAAATACTCTCTGCATAACGCCCAGCACAGGGATAATCCGGCCCTCTTCTGGGAGGCAGGGAAAGCTGTGCTGTGCGGTGAGATTATTAGCTATCACAGTCACAAATGGAAAACAATAAATAGTAGAATCCTGCAGTTAGAGAAGGAGCTGTCTAAGGCACGCAGTTGGCATGCCCGTTGTAAGAGCCGGGAGGCCAAAGCGCGGTTGAAGGAATTACAAACTGAGTTGGAGACTGTGCTTTGTCATAGGGCTCGGAAATCCTTGATGTACTATAGGTACCAGTTATATCGGCATGGGAATCGTGCCGGTAAATTGTTGTCTTCTTTGGTGCGGGCCGAAGGGGGACCCCGGCAAGTGGGGGCGATTAGACATGCGGACGGTGCTTTGCGAACTAGGGCGGGGGATATTGAGCTGGTGTTTTGCGAATATTATCAGCAATTATATGCCAAGGAAGGTCTTGGCTCGGGGGGAAGTCGGGATTTTTTGCGGGAGTGTAATTTGCCAAGACTGGCTGTGAATCAGATGGAGGTGCTGAACGCGCCAATTTCTACTCAGGAGGTGCAGACGGCGATCAGAAGTTTAAAGAGGGGAAGGGCTCCTGGATTAGATGGCCTGAGAGGGGAATTTTATAAAGTTTTGGAGGATAAGGTGGCGATCCCTCTATCCGAGTACTATGAGGATTTGATTCGTCAGGGATTGTTTCCCTATGAGGCGAATAAGGCTCTTGTTACCGTCTTGCCTAAGCCGGGTAGGGACCCCCTTCTGCCGAGTTCTTATCGGCCCATTTCCTTGCTGAATGTGGATATTAAAATCTTAGCTAAGATCCTGGTGGAGAGGTTGGAGGGCTTCTTGCCGGGTTTAATACAGATGGACCAGGTTGGATTTGTGAGAGGTAGACACGCGACTTACAGTCTGAAGCGAGTGCTGGCCTCTATGTGTGCTAGTCAAAAGGACAACAAGAGATCTCTGTTAATAACTTTTGATGCTGAGAAAGCCTTTGATAGGGTAGACTGGGAATTCATGTACCAGGTGCCAGATGCGTTGGGGATCACAGGCTTTTTTGTGGAAGCGGTGCGATTGCTGTATGCTGACCCTAGAGGAGCGATTTTGGTTAATGGAAATATGTCACCAGAATTTAGGATTCAGAAAGGCACCCGACAGGGCTGCCCCCTTTCGCCTCTTTTATTTGTCTTGACGTTGGAACCCTTATTGTGTCATATTAGGTCTTCCACGGCTTTTTGAGGGATTTCGGTGGGGACTGCCAAATTTCGGGTTGTGGCTTTTGCTGACGATCTATTGATGCATGTCAAGAATCTGGAAGAAGGGTTACCGGCCTTGCTGCAGCTGTTTCGCCGTTATGGTGCGATCTCCGGGTTCCGCTTGAATTTGGATAAATCCGAGGCTTTGCCGCTAGATGCCGTTATTTCCCAGAATTGGTCGGGTACATTTCCATTAAAATGGGCAGGAGATAGGTTCAAGTATTTGGGTATTTACTTGCCTAGGGTTTTGCGAGAACTTTACCAGATTAACGTAACAACTTTATTGAAGCATTTAACTGATAGGGCACATAGGTGGAAGGAACTGCCTTTGTCACAGGGGGGTAGGATAGCCCTTTTCAAAATGACACTGTTCCCTAAGTGGCTCTATACTTTAGAGATATTACCGTTGTTATTGAAAAGGACAGACATCTTGTTAATGGAAAAACAGATTAATCTATTGTTATGGCGAGGTAGGCGGCCCAGGGTGCGTCTGGCGGTGTTGCAGAGACCGTGGTCTGCGGGAGGTATGGGGTTCCCCGATATCAAGCAATATAACTGGGTGTGTCTTCTTCAACATGTTAGGGATTGGTTATGGGGGACGGGGGACTACACTCCCCTAACGATGATTGGGACCCTGGTAGCCCCGTTGCATGTTCGATATGTCCTGCATATGTGGCGCATGAAAGGCCTTGATCGGAGGGTGTGGAATATGTTGCTCTGTCCAGTGGTGCAGGCCTGGAGGTCTTTGTGTGGTAAGATGGGGTTCTCTGCATTTTGCTCCCCCTATCTTCCAGTAAGGGGGAACAAGGATTTTCTACCGGGCCTGACGGAAGCAAGTTATGTGAGATGGGAGGAGATGGGAATTTCCACTCTTGAGCGTCTCTTAGCGGGAGATGGGACCCTTGAGCCCTTGGCTAGTTTAAGTGTACAATATCACTGGACAGGCAAGGACGTGTTTCCATATGCTCAGATTCGGAGCTATATTGGCACGTTGCCAGCGGTTTCATTGCAAGGGGACATCTGTTCTCGGCTGGAGGAACTCTTGATGGGGGGGGGAATCGGTGATGAAGGTGTCCCTCTTACATCAGGCGCTGTTAGGGCTTGAGTCTTATGGGGCTGAGGAGGCCTTAGCGGAGGCATGGACACGCGATTTAGGTGAATCAGTGGAAGGTGAGGGAGTTGTGCAGGCTATGGCGCAGATTCCTAAGTTGTTTGTCTCGGTAGACCACCGTGATATGCAATACCGGTGGATCTGTCGTTTGTATTTTGCGCCAAATAGTGCTTGGCGGGCGGGGGTAGCGCCCACGAATGGCTGCCTGCGTTGCGGGTTTGCGGATGCCACACTCGGACATATGTTTTGGCACTGTCCTCAGGTGCGGATCTTTTGGGGTAAAGTTGCTGGGTATTTAGACAAATGCTTGGGTATGCCGTTGGTACTGACACTCCTGAATTTGGTGCTGGATGTTTGGACAGGGGATGGTGGGGCAGATTTGGGCAAGATAGAGTGGGCTTGGGTGCGCAGGGTGCCGGTAACCGCCCGTATGACCATTCTGCATAGCTGGTTGGATCCTCGGCGTCCGATGTACGGACAGTGGAGGATCTGCTTGCATGGTTTGTTATGGATGGAGAGGTTTAGAACGCGAAATCACCCCAAAAGGTGGGAAGAATTCATGGTAGGATGGAGCCCCCACCTGCGGAGTCTCCCGGCTAGAGTTCAGAATAGGATAGTAGGTGGGAGGAGAGGTTAAGATGTCGATGACGTAAAGTAGCAGCGATTTAGGATGATGGGTACATGGGGGGTGGGTGGGGTTGGGGACAGCAGGGAGGGTGGGGACCCTTTGGATCAATGGATTGCGGGAACGGGCACTGGGCGGGGAGAAGAGCCATCCCCTAACCTGGGGTCTTGGATTATGCTAAAGACGGTTGAGTAGGGGGGGCAGGGGGGGCAGGGTGGAGTGGTGGGGGGGGGGAGGATTGGGGTGGGGCGGACGGCGGGCGGGGGGGGCATCTGTTTGTTTTAATTGGACAATTTGAGTCTAGTTGGGTGAATACGTTGTATAGTTTACTATGTTCTTCAAATGTGTATGGTCATGGGCGTTGATGATGGCGGGAGGGGGGTGAGGGGAGGGGGAGGGGGAATTAGAGATATGACGTATTTATGCGGGGTCACATGATCTGTATTCATAGTTTGGTTTGTTGCAGGACTGCTGATAAAGTATGTATCGTGTGTCTTTGTTTTGAATGAAAATGAATAAAAAATGATTTTCACTATAAAAGAAAAGAAGAACCGGCAGTACTGGTATAGCGTCGAGGGAAGGCAGACGCGACCACAAAAAAGAAGTATAAGGAGGGAATTTTCTGCAGTGACAGGAAGTGCGATCTGTCGGCTCCGTGGAAAACGAAGAACTGGAGAAGGACAGTTGGGAAAGGTGGGAAGGCAGCACGCAGGTGCTGTGGGATGCTCCCAAAAGCTTTCCTATTGGACGCTGGGGAGCATTCCCACGCAGGCTCCGTCGGTACTGACGATACACATATGTGAAGACTACATTCCTGCTTGTTTCTGGAGATCAGTGACTTAACATGGCATCTTGATAGGTCTCAGATGTCTCCCAAAATGGCAGCCATTGTGGATGTTCCAATCCGGCTAATTGAGGTTTTGTAAGCCTTAAAGGGTATGCCTATTGGAAAGGCTCCAGGTTCAGATGGACTGCCTGTAGAATTGTACAGGAAATTCAGCATGGAACTAATTCTGCACTTGGTAATCTATTTCTCTTTGCTTCTTCAGCCATCCCCCACCTCTGGCTCCTTCTCCGGTGCCACTATCGTGGTCCATGAAAAACCAGGAAGGGGCCCACAGAAAATGGGAAATTATTACCCCATTTCATTACTAAACACGGATTACAAAATTTACGCTAAAATCCTTGCATCCCGTCTTTCCATGGCACTCTTTCCCCATCTCATTTACCCAGACCAATGTGGTTTTGTCAATGGCCGCTCTGCCGCAGACAATGCGCGACTCTTCTGTCATGTCCTAGCTCTAGCACAAGATCAGGAAACCCCTTTAGTTGGGCTGTCACTTGACGCTAAAAAGACATTCAATCATCTTGAATGGTCTTTCCTCTACTCTTCGCTCCATTGGTTTGGCATTGGAGAGGGTTTTCTAAATACGATTAAAGTCCTTTACACCCACATCCTTGCTAACTCACAACTGCTAAAAGGGCATGCGACAAGGCTGCCCTCTATCCTCTTTATTGTTTATTTTGGCCCTTGAATTGCTCGCCCTCTTAATTTATCAAATTACCGAAATCCTAGGTCTTCATGTCAGTAATCAGTCTATTAAACTGTCGGCCTATGCGGATGATCTTCTGCTTTTCACTTCCCCAGCATCCACACCTCACGTTTTAGCTCTGTTTGGCCAGTACTCTGCACTTTCTGAATACAAAATTAATTGGGCTAAGTCTGTAATTATGCCTTTGAATAAGAGGGTCTTCAGAGCTGACTTAGCTCCCTACCCGTTCCAGTGGGAAAACAAGGCTATTAAGTACTTCGGGGTGCATTATTCTCAAACTTTAGAGAGTAGTTTGCAATGCAATGCCATGACTCTATTACAGTTTACACAGTCTCTGACCACATGTTGGTCTCCACTCCATCTTACCTGGTGGGGCCGCCTTGACCCTATAAAAATGATGATTGCCCCTAAGATCAATTACATGCTAGAAATGCTGCCTGTCCAATTTCCAGAATCTCTGTATGCTAAGCTGGAGCGTATCCTGGTCTCATTCCTTTGGAAAGGGAAAACCCCTTGCATTGCCATTAAGAAACTGAAGTTGTCAAAAAACGCCTTAACCAGGATGGAACCAAGCTGCTGGCATTAACCTTTAAAAAGGAGAAAGAGCAGCTTTTAAACTAGATGATAGGGGAGAGCCGACAGTCACCCAAGAGCACATGGTTTCGAACAATGTATCCTTGAAGGATACTAATAAAAAAATGAATTTAGAGCACACCAGCAGAGAGATTCCAATAAAGACAAAGGTAGTCCAAATACCCTTGAGTATGGAGCAGACAGAGCTTAAAGATTCCAAATTACCCCTCCCTACCGATAACCAGATTAATATGAATAAAATAAATACACTCTAAAATGCTTGTATGCAAATGCTAGAAGTTTAAAAAAATAAGATGGGAGAGTAAGAATATATAGCACTAAATGAGAAGTTAGATATGATTGGTATCTCAGAGACATGGTGGAAGAAGGACAAGCAGTGGGACACTGTGATACTTGGGCACAAACTATATCGTAATGATAGAGCTAATCAAAATGGTGAAGGGGTTGCGCTCTATGTTAGAGAGGGTATTGAGTCAGAAAGGATTAAAGTTTTTCAGGAAACAAAATTTGCTGTAGAATCTCTATGGATTGAAATTCCATGTAATAAGGGGAAGACGATGGCAGTGGGGGTGTACTATTGACCGCCTAGCAAGCAGGAACAAATGGATGATGAAATGCTCAAAGAAATCAAGGAAGCTAACAAAAGTTACAGCGCAGTAATAATAATGGGTGCTTTCAATTACCCCAATATTGACTGGATCAATGTCACGGCAGGACATGCTAGGGAGATAAAGTCTCTAGATTAAATAAATGACTGCTTCCTGGAGCAGCTGGTTCATGAACCGACCAGAGGGGAAGCCATTTTGGACCTAGTCCTTAGTGGAGCACCAGATCTGGTGCAAGAGATAAGGGTGTTGGGGCCACTTGGCAACAGTGATCATAGCATGATCGCGTTTGATTTAATTAATGGAGGAGGGATAGTAAGGAAATCCAAAGTACTACCTTTTAACTTACGAAAGGGATACTATGATAAAATGAGGAAAATATTTAAGAAAAAACTAAAAGGAGCAGTTGCAAAGGTTAAAGACTTACATCAAGCTTGGATGTTGTTTAAAAATACTATCTTGGAAGCCCAGACCAGCTGTATTCCACACTTTAAGAAAAGTGGAAGGAAGTCCAAAAAACTGCCAGCATGGTTTAAAGGTGAGGTCAGAGAGGCTGTTGCCAAAAAAAAAGCATCTTTCAGGAAATGGAAAAAGGAGCCTTTAAGTATAGAGCAGACAGAGCTTAAAGATTCCAAATTAACCCTGCCTACCGATAATCAGATTAATAAGAATAAAATACAACCTCTAAAATGCTTGTATGCAAATGCTAGAAGTCTCAAACATAAGATGGGAGAGTTAGAATATATAGCACCAAATGAAAGATTAGATATGATTGGCATCTCAGAGAGATGGTGGAAGGAGGACAACCAGTGTGACAATGGATATAAATTATATCACAATTATATCAAATTGGTGGAGGGGTTGTGCTCTGTGTTAGAGGGGGCATTGAGTCACATAGGATTAACATTTTGCAGAAAACAAAATACATTGTAGAATCTCTATTTATTGAGATTCCATGTAAGAAGAGGAAGGCGATGGCAGTGGGGGTGTACTACCGACTGCCTGGCTAGAATGTACAAATGGATGATGACATGCTCAAAGAAATTAGGGAAACTAACAAAAATTACAACACAGTAATAATAATGGGTGATTTCAATTACCCTGGAATAAACTGGGTCAGTGTCATGGCAGGACATACTAGGGAGATAAAGTTTCTAAATGAAATAAATGACTGCTTCTTGGGGCAGCTGGTTCATGAACCAACAAGAGAGGAAGTCATTTTGGACCTTGTCCTTAGTAGAACACAAGATCTGGTGCAAGAGAAGGGTATTGGGGCCAATTTGCAATAGTAATCATAACATGACCGAGTTTGATTTCATAAATGGAGCAAGATCAACCGGGAAATCCACATTATTAATTTTCAAAAGGGAGACTGATAAAATGAGGAAAATAGTTAATAAAACACTAAAAGAAGCAAATGTTAAAGATTTGCATCAAGCATGGGTGTTGTTTAAAAAAAAACTATCTTGGAAGCCCAAACCAGCTGTATTCCATGTTTCAAGAAAGGTGGAAAGAAGTCCATAAAACTGCCAGCATGGTTTAAAGGTGAGGTCAGAAAGGCTGTTGTGGCCAAAAAGGCATCTTTCAGGAAATGGAAAAAAGAGCCAAATGACAAAAACTGGAAACATCACAAGCACTGGCACGTTAATGCAAGGCATTGATAAGGCAGGCAAAGAGGGAATTTGAGAAGAAGCTTGCTGTGGAAGCAAAAACGCATAATAAAGACCTTTTCAAGTACATTCATAGCAAAAAACCTGTGAGAGAGTCAGTTGGACTATTAGATGATAGAGAGATAAAAGAGGCTATAGCGGAGAGACTGAATGAATTCTTTGCTTCAATCTTTACTGAGGAAGATGTAAGGATATTACCCATGACTGAAATGGTATTTAAAGGTGATACTGTGGAAGAATTGAAAGAAATATTGATAGATCAGGAAGATGTATTACAACTATTTGATAAACTGAAGAGTAGAAAATCACCTAGACTGGATGGTATACATCCAAGGGTGCTGAAAGAACTGAAATATGAGATTGCAGACCTGCTATTAGTAATATGTGAACTATCATTAAATCATCTGTAATGCCTGAAGATTGGAGGATCGCCAATGTAATGCCAATTTTTAAAAAGGGTTCCAGGGGTGATCCGAGAAACTACAGACCGGTGACCCTGATGTCAGTACTGGGAGAAATGGTAGAAACCATCATAAAGAACAAAATTATTCAACATGCCATGGCTTAATGGGAGACAGGCAACATTTATTTAGCTGTATTTATATCCTGCTTTTTACCGGGTCAAAGCAGTCAATTGGGGGATACATTTAACACAAGGGGATATGAGACATATATGTTAATACTTACAGGGAACATGGGCAATGGAGTGTTAAGTGGCTTGCCCAAGACCACAAGGAGTGCCTACAGAACTAGAAATCCCAGTCCCTCCAGCCTGAGATTGCTGTCCTGAGGTGGGACTTGAACCCCTGGCCCTCTGGCCTGAAGTACCTTGTCCTAACCACTAGACCACTCCTCCGAACATGGCTTTAGACAAGGAAGATCTTGTCTTACTAATCTGTTATGGTTTTTTTTGAAGGTGTGAATAAACAGGTAGACAAAGGTGAATCAGTTAATATAGTGTACTGGACTTTCAGAAAGCCTTTGACAAGGTCCCTCATCAGAGACTTTTGGCAAAACTAAAAAGTCATGGGATAGGAGGTGATGTACTCTTGTGGATCAGGAACTGGCTAAATGATAGAAAGAAGAGGGTAGGGCTAAATGGCCAATTTTCCCAATGGAAAAAGGTGAATAGTGGAGTACCCCAGGGATCTGCACTGGGTCCGCTGCTTTTTGACATATTCCTAAATGACCTGGAAAAGGGAGTAACGAGTGAGATTATCATATTTGCAGATGACACAAAAGTATTTAAAGTTGTTAAAACCCAAGAATGCTAGGTATCTTAAGGAAAGGAATGGAAAATAAAACTAAGGATATTATAATGCCTCTGTATCGTTCCGTGGTGCAACCACACCTTGAATATTGTGTGCAATTCTGGTCGCCGTATCTTAAAAAGGATATAGCGTTATTAGAAAAGGTACAGAGAAGAGCCACCAAAATCCCCTATTTAAAATTGGATGGGCTACAATCTCTTGACTTGTCTGGCAGTGTAAGGGAATCTGGACACTCCATGACTTGATAGCAGATGGGGAATTCAAGACTTTTGTCACCCTACAGAACCATTATGGACTCCCTGGGACCTGTTACTTCCAAAGGTTACAGCTGAAGCACTGCATAAAAAAGTCAGCAGTCCCCTGGTAGTCTTTATCATCAGAGTGCAGTCTCCTCTGTATTGTGTGTACCACCTCAAGCATGCTGGGAATTATGTCTAAGTTCTACGCCCTGTTTCGGGAACATTATAAAGGACCTGGAAAATTCAAACATTGTGGTACCTGTGTGTCTTTTTGGGAAAGTGCCAGGTACTTGTGACCTGGATTGGCTACTGTTGGAAACAGGATATTGGGATTTATGGACCTTGGTCTGACCCAGTATGGCATTTCTTATATTCTTAACATGGTAGTTTCTCCTGCAAAGGAACAGAAGAAACTTGGGAGTCTGATCTAGGGCCACCTCTCTTGCCTCAAGCATGGTCTAAATTCTGGGGTTCCTCCATTTGTTTCTCTCGCTTAGCATCCTTGCTCAAACCCTATTTTGTTTAACACACTGGGCCTACGTGACACCACTACTGTTATCTAAGTGGAAACAAATGGAGGGCAACACTTACTGGTCTTGCCGGCAGGAGGTAGAAACATTTTCTCATATGTTTTTAGACTGTCCAAATGTCCAAAGTTTCTAGTAACCAGTTAGGCAAGAATCCAACAAGTGCTGCAGATAGATGTACTTTTGACTTGGAGAATAGTTATCTATTGGTCCCTTGCTGGGATCCCATCTCTACAGAAATCTAACAGGTTCCTTCTATATTTTATGCTAGGAGTAACTTTAAAGTTGATACTTCACTGGAAATCCTCCACTTCACTAGACTTCCCTCAATGGTGGTTCCATTTTACGCCAGAGGGCCCAGGGTAAGGAAGGGATAGTATGTACATTTGGAGAAAACCAATCTGGAAAAAGCGGGCAGAGAGTTCACACAAAGCTTTTATTAATCTTTAAAATTAGTGGCCAAAACCCAACACAGGACCATGTTTCGTACTATACTTCGTCAGGGGTTATTTGGGCACACTAAAAAACATATAAAAACATAAATAAATAAATAGATGGTAAATAAGAAAGTTTAAATTGATTAATTTTAACATCCTAGACTAAAAACACAAATGTGTTTAGTATAATAAATAAATAATATGAAACATAAGATATAAAAATACATTTCATAAAAAATTAACTCAATAAACACCACCAAAATGAACAATGTCGATAATAAAATATGATAAAAAAATATATCAATAAAACAAATATATAAACATTTTAAATAAATAAGCATAATTAAAACATTAGTGACAAAGAATTGCAAAGTAAAAGCACAAAAGCAGATAAAAAGGTATAATTTAAAAACATATTGTTATACAGGAGGGAAGTACATTTATGTTGTGATACAGAGAGAAATATATGAGATGAGGAGGAGCAAATACTAGAGTATCAAGGACCTGGAATAAATGAAAATACTAGCCGCAGGAGTGAATCTGGAAAACAGTTACCTCAATGATGTATGAGCGCCACAGAACACACCACGATAAGGATTTTAAAATTGCTAAAAGGCTGTGTGTAAATAAACAGCCATGGTGTGCTGTATAAAAAACAAAAGTAAATCATATGCAAAACACGACAATTATCCAAAGTATAGCTGCAATTAGAGCAAGGAGAAAATATTGTAACTACATAGTTATAAAGAATATATTAGAAACGAAACACTGAAAACTTATATAATGCTGTAAAAACCAGAAAAACAATAAATAAATTGTGTGCATAATAAAACTGCCACCACTATGAAATCTCATATAGCGTGAAACCCAGCTACCACTATAACCACAGCCAGATAGCACTTAGAATACCTTACTCTACCAAAGAATTGTAAACATGCACTGAAGTTGTTTGAAAAATGTATAATGTGAAAAAACAGCTTATACTAAAACAATGCTGCTTAAAATGTATGGTGTAAAAACGACTTGCCCCTATGATCCCCGAGATCGTAATTAACCTTGCGAATAAAGTACATCCCATAGATGAAGAACGTGTATGGAACACAAAAGGAGCAAAGAGGAAAAAACGAAAAACAAAAACAAAGGAACCTGATAAATAGTAAAACTTTAACAGGTAAAGTTAAGAGCGGCGTGTAGAAATCCAAATAGTATTATAAAACTTAAGGCGCTGACACATGCGCTATTTATGGGACCTCCCAGAAAAAAGAGAATGAAAATAGCATTGTAGCCCAATATAACTTTCTAAAAAGATGTGTGGTGTAAAAACGGCTTACCCCTCTAATCGCCGAGGGATAGCACAGTTACTTACCTGTAACAGGTGATCTCTGGGAACAGCAGGAATAAGTCTTCACACATGGGTATCGTCGGTACCGACGGAGCCTGCGCGGGAACGCTCCCCAGCATCCTGAAAGAAAGCTTTTGGGAGCATCCCACAGCGCCTGCGCACTGCCTTCCCGCCTTTCCTAACTGCCTCTCTCCAGTTCGAGTTTTAAAGCTGAGACAAAGAGAGAGAGAGAGGAAAGGAAAGATAGATAGAGAGATACAACTCCTAGGGGAGGTGGGTAGGTTGTGAAGACTTATTCCTGCTGTTCCCAGAGATCACCTGTTACAGGTAAGTAACTGTGCTATCTCCAGGAACAAGCAGGAATGAGTCTTCACATATGGGGACTCCCCAGCTAGAGATGCCTGGGAGATCACCCAGATTGTGAGTCCCTGGGAAGGGCTCTACCTTTACCCATGAATCTCAGGCATCCAGTTCAGGGATGGAGGGTAGGAGTTGATTAGGTATGGAACAGGTGTTTGAGAACAGCCTGACCAAACAAGGCATCCCGGCGGGAGTCCTTGTCCAAGCAGTAATGGGCTGTGAAGGTATGAACCGATGCCCAGGTGACCGCTCGACAGATTTGGTCGATGGACACAGAATTTAGATGAGCCATAGAGGTTGCCATGGCCCTCACATTGTGAGCTATGACATGGCCCTCCAGAGAAAGGTTTTTACTTTGGTAGGCAAAGGAAATACACTGAGCAATCCAATTGCACAAAGTTCTCTTAGAGACTGGAAGTCCTAAATGAGAAGGATCAAAAGCAACAAAAAGTTGAGAGGACTTTCTATGTTGCTGTGTCCTTTGTAAGTAGAAAGCAAGTGCTCTTTTACAATCCAGGGTATGAAGAAAGACAGGTAAATACACCTCCTGGTTCAGATGAAAAGGCGAGACCACTTTAGGCATAAAGTGAGGATTAGTTCTGAGGACTACCTTGTCATGATGGAACCTTGTATAAGGAGGATTAGCCACTAAAGCTTGCAACTCACTGATACGGCGAGCTGAGGTGACTGCAATAAGAAAAATAACCTTCCAGGAAAGGAAATTCAAGGAGGTAGTGGCTAAGGGTTCAAAGGGTGGCTTCATAAGCTGGCCAAGAACCAGATTCAAGTCCCATGCCACTGGAGGTGGTCTAATGGGAGGTTTAGTCAAAAGAAGGCCTCTCATGAATCTTGCTATAAGAGGATGAGAGGAAATAGGTTGTCCATTGAGAGGTTTAAGGGATGCTGCAATAGCACTCAAATGGACTCTGATTGAATTTGTTTTAAGGCCTGCATGGGATAAATGCAGCAAATAGTCTAGTAAAAAATTCAAAGGTATTGCAAGAGGGTTGAGACCCTTCTCTGCACACCAAATGGAAAACCTTTTCCATTTAAAAGCATATGAACGTCTGGTGGAAGGCTTTCTGGAAGCATGAAGGATATCCTTCACCTGCTGAGAAAGGTGTAAATCTTGAAGGTCTAGGCCTTCAGCAACCAGGCCCTGAGATGAAGAGACTGAGGATTTGGGTGCCACAAGGTTCCCTCCTCCTGGGAGAGGAGATCTGGAGCAGACCCCAGGTCTAGGGAGGGAGCTTGAGAGAGATGCAGAAGTAGAGGGTACCACACTTGGCGTGGCCAAAGTGGTGCTATGAGGATCATAGTCCCCTTGTCTCTCTGAAGCTTGAACAGAGTCTTGGGGATTAGGGGAATAGGTGGAAAGACATAGAGGAAGTCTTGCCCCCAATGAAGGAGGAAGGCATCCCTGGCCTGAACTCCCTGACATGGAATCGTGGAACAGAACCGGGGAAGTTTGGCATTCCACGGACTTGCAAACAGGTCTATGTCTGGGGTGCCCCAAATCCGAAAGATTCTGGCTATCTGGTCCCCTTGGAGGGACCATTCGTGCGGAAGCAGAACTCGACTGAGTCTGTCTGCCCAAGAGTTTTGAACCCCTGGAAGATACACTGCCATGAGATGGATTTGATGCTCTCTGGCGAAGGCCCACAATCTCAGAGCTTCGTTGCAAAGTGACAGAGAGCCAGTCCCTCCCTGCTTGTTCACGTAGAACATGGCTACCTGGTTGTCCGTGTGGATGAGGACTGTCTTGTAGCTGAGCAGGGTGTGGAATACTCTGAGAGCCAGAAAGATTGCTCTGAGCTCTAAGAGGTTGATATGAAGAGATGTCTCCTGTGGAGACCAGATGCCTTGGGTTGAGAGATCTTGTAGATGAGTCCCCCAACCCCTTGGAGAGGCATCTGTTGTAAGGGTGGCTTGGGGTAACACCTGTTGAAAGGGGGACCCCAGCAACAGATTCTGAGTGGACTTCTACCAGTGGAGGGACCAAAAAAGGCGACTGGAGGTTGCTATTTTGTCTGACAGGCAACCTGATGCCTGGGTCCATTGGGAGGAAAGGGTCCACTGAGCTGCTCTCATATGAAGGCGAGCATAGGGAACCACATGCACCGTGGATGCCATGTGGCCTAAGAGTTGCAACATCTCTCGAGCAGTTAAATGGGATTTTAACTGAATCTGGGAGGCTAACTGCACCAAGTGTAGGCAACGGGCCTGGGGAAGATAGGCCCTTGCAGTTGTGGTATCCAGTAAGGCCCCTATGAACTCTAGAGACTGAGTAGGGGTAGATGGGATTTTGGAATGTTGATTACCAGTCCCAGATACTAAAGAACAAGCCTTGTGCAGGCCAGGGAAGTCTGGGCCTCTGACTGAGTTGGAGCTCGGATGAGCCAATCGTCCAGATATGGGAATACGAATATCCCTAGAGTGCGCAGGAATGCAGCTACTACTGCCATGCATTTTGTGAACACTCTTGGAGCAGAGGCCAGACCGAAAGGAAGCACTTTGTATTGGTAGTGCTTTCCCTGGTAAAGGAACCGAAGGAATTTTCTGTGTGTTGGATGGATGAGAACATGGGTGTACGCATCCTTGAGATCTAGAGAACAAAGCCAGTCCTGACTTTGGAGGTATGGAAGGAGAGTTCCGAGAGAAGTCATCTTGAATTTCTCCTTGCATAGAAACTTGTTCAATTCTCTGAGATCTAATATGGGTCTGTATCCCCCCGTTTTCTTTGGAATGAGGAAATAGGGGGAGTAGAACCCTGAGCCCTGTTGAAGAAGGGGTACTTCTTCTATTGCCCCTTGGGCAAGAAGGGTAGAAATCTCTTGACCTAGAAGGTTGAGGAGAGATGTTGGAGAATTGAACTGTTTCACCATGGTGTGAGGAGGAAGGTTTAAGAAATGAAGTTTGTACCCTTCCTTTATGATGGAGAGGGTCCACTGCTCTGCTGTGATTTGTTCCCATCTGGGAGCAAAGTGAGCTAACCTTCCTGGGATGGTGAGAGGCTCTGGATGTTCTAGAGCCAGAAAGGCTAAGTTCTCTAGTAGAAAGTCAAAGGCCCTGAGGAGGCTGAGGCTGTTGGGCCGTAGCAGTCCTCGCAGCCTGGGTTTTGGCCTGTTTTGGTTGCTGCTGTCTCTTTGTAGCAAAACGACCTTGAGAAGAGGCCTGACCATAAGAAGAAAATTTCCCTTTCTTTGGGAAAGATCCCTTTTTGAACAACCTTTTTAAAAGGAGCAGTAGTAGACTTTGAAAGTCTATCTAAAGCAGAGTTTTCAGCATCCATTTGGTTGGCCTTTGCTTGCCAATCTTTGCCAAACAGGTTTTCGCCTGTACAGGGAAGGTTACCTAGACCATCCTGTACCCAGGATTCCAAATCAGAGGCTTGCAACCAAGCAACTCTGTGTGCACCTATGGCAATAGCCGAGGCTCTACTGGCCCCCTCAAAAGAGTCAAAGGCTGCACGATTGGAAAACTTGGATACATCCTGTGCATGTTTAAGCCAGGTGATGTATTCTTCTCTCTTATCTTCTGACATAAAGGGAGATAAGGTTTGCAGATGATCTGTAACTTCTTTCAGAAACATCCCCATATAGAGACTATAGGAGTTGATTCTGGCTGCAAGCATACTGGCCTGGAAGATTTTCCTGCCAAAGGCATCTAGAGTTCTGCATTCTCTTCCTGGAGGAGCAGAGGAGTGCCTTTTTGTACTCTTGATCTTTTTCATAGCAGACTCTACTACAATAGAGTGGTGAGGAAGCTGAGTCTTATGAAACCCAGGACAAGGAGGAACACGATACATGGTGTCCAACCTTCTGGAATGAGGGGAGGTGGAAAGAGGAGTCTCCCATATGCCCAACATGTGTTCAAAAAGAATCTCATGTATTGGTAAGGTAGCTGCCTCTTTAGGAGCCTTAGGATATTGTAGGATATCCAATTTTTTGGCTGTAGGTTCAGTCTCAGAGGTTACTGAGATGGACAGGCCTTTGGCCACCTCCCTAATAAAGTTCTGAAAAGACAAGTCTTCAAGAGGAGACATTCTCCTTTTTGGAGAAGAGGGTTCCTGAGGAAGGATGCCCGATGTTTCAATTGAGGCCTCTGAAGAATCAGAGTCTTCAGAGGAATCGAAGTATCGACTATCTGGATGCTCTCCTAGAGCCCGATACGCGTACCGGGAGGTATCGACATCGGGAGTAATCGGTACCGGCCCGGTACTGATGGGCATCACTGAATAGCGTACCGCTGTGGTCGATGCTGATGTCGATGCACGCGGTACTGGTATCGGAACCGATATCGGGTCCGGTACCGGAATCGGTACAGGTACTGACAACGGGGTTTGTTGCGGTACCGTAGGCGTTGCAGCTTGAATGAATGCCGTGATGGCACGCTGCATGGTCAGAATATTCTGATCCATTGACGCCACCAATGTCTGGATATCGGTACCGGTAGAAACTGCCGGTACCCCATAACATTGTAACAGGTGATCGGTCGAGGCCGAGCCATCGATGTCAACCTGTGACCCCATAGGTAGTGCTTTGGAAGCCGGAGCCTCCCGCCGGGGTAATTTTGCCGGTGTGGTATCCTCAAGAGTAAGCCCGGGGGCATCTCGATACTTAGAGGGAGATGAACTCTTTGAGGACCGGCCAGATTTAAGTTTGGTTACCTGAGATCCATGGGATGAAGAAGCAGCCCTGGAAGACGTCGATGCCACGGAAGCTGCATCGGAGGGAAACAGGGTACTGAGCTTAGCTGCCCGATTCTGTAACCCTCTATTAGACATCATGGAACAGGACTCACAATCCGCAATGGAGTGGTCAGGACCTAAACATTTTAGACACCAGTCATGGGTGTCAGTGACAGAAATAGTGCTGCTACACTTTGTGCATTTTTTAAACCTAGAGGCGGGTTTTTCCATGAGGGAAAAATATATCTGTAGGCCTAAGGCCCCAGAAGAAAAATGCACTGAAAAGTTTTTTGTTTTTTTTTTAAAAGAAAGACAAAGGACCGGTGGTACCGGTGCGGAATCGAGAAGGCAGACACGCGACTAAAGAAAAATAAAAGAAAATAAGAAATTCTTCAGCGGCGACAGGAAACACGACCTGCTGGCTCCGCGGAAAAGAAGAACTGGAGAGAGGCAGTTAGGAAAGGCGGGAAGGCAGCGCGCAGGCGCTGTGGGATGCTCCCAAAAACTTTCTTTCAGGACGCTGGGGAGCGTTCCCGCGCAGGCTTCGTCGGTACCGACGATACCCATATGTGAAGACTCATTCCTGCTTGTTCCTGGAGATCGTAATTAATCCTGCAATAAAAACCATCCAATGAGATGAAAAGCGTGTGTGGAATACAAAGGACAGATGGAAAAAACAAAAAAACAAAAGTACCTGATAACTGGTAAAACCTAAACAGGCAAAGTGAAAAGCAGCATGTAGGAATCCAAATAGTATTATAAAACTAAGGACGCTGACGCATGCGCTATTTATAGCACCGCCCAGAACGAAGAGAATGAAAACAGCACTAACGGGCTAGTAATGGCCCAATGTAACTTTCAAAAATTTTTTTATATGCACCAGAATGGAAAATATGGGCATAGTCATGATAAAAAAGAAGAAGGGGAAAGGAAGTAAGAAGGAAAAGTGAGGGGGGAGGGGGAGGGGGGGGGGGGAAGGGGGAGAAAGAGGGGGGGGAAAAGGGGGGGAAAAGGGGGGAAGGGAGGGGAGGGGAGGGGGGAGGAGGAGAAGGGGAGGGGGAAGGTGGAGGGGGAGGGGGAAGGGGAGAGGAGAGGGGGAGGTGAGGGGGGAAGGTGGGGGAAGGGATGGGGAGAGAGTGGGGAAGGGAGAGGGAGAGAGGAGGGAAGGGGGAATGGGAGGGGGGAGAGAGGGGGACAGGGGGGAGGGGAAGGGGAAGGGGAAAAGGGGGGAGGGGAAAGGGGAGGAGGATAGGAAGGGGGAGGGGACGGAAAGGGGAAGGGGGGAAAACGAATGAATATTAAACTTAAATACATACAAACGGCTGAAAAAATAAAAAAAGAAAAAACTGAGCAAAAAACCATTACTAATCTAAAGAGACTGGAACCAAAAGAAAAGGGTAATATTTATAGGAAAACAGACAGATCTCTTTCTAAATTTAAACCGTGTGGGGCCATGGAATCTAACTGGTAGATATATCTTTGTTCTAACTGCAACATTGTTTTGTCAATATCCCCACCTCTCCAATTCAATTTTACTTTTTTAATAACAAAAAATTTTAAATCAGATAATTTATGACCCATATCCAGCCAATGTTGGACTAAAGGTTTGTCAACTAGCTTCCTTCTAATGCAACGTCTATGTTCTATTATACGTACGCGAACACTACGCATCGCCTTGCCAATGTATACCTTATTACATGGACATAAGATGATATAAATGACGTGTGTCGTATCGCAGTTCAAGAAGTCATCAATAAACAATTTTTTCTGTGAAGAAGGATGAACAAAAAACTTCTGTACTGGCAATGCATGTGCACAGACAGAGCAGTGCGCACATTGGTATTGCCCCTTATATGTGGATGCCGTTTTTCTTTCTGTGAACGCTGATGGGACTAAAAGATTCCGAAGATTAATGTTGCGTTTATGTTCTACCATTAAGGTCATATCTTGAAAACCCGGGATGGCTTGAATTAGATGCCATTCCTTCTTAAGAATTTTTATAATATTATTTGACTTTAAAAAGTATAGGAGGGGGCACACTATTTTATTCTGAGTATTCTTCTTTTCTTGTGGCCTCAACAAAATGGCATCCACATATAAGGGGCAATACCAATGTGGGCACTGCTCTGTCTGTGCACATGCATTGCCAGTACGGAAGTTTTTTGTTCATCCTTCTTCACACAAAAAATTGTTTATTGATGACTTCTCAAACTGCGATACGACACACGTCATTTATATCATCTTATGTCCATGTAATAAGGTATACATTGGCAAAACGATGCGTAGTGTTCGCATACGTATAATAGAACATAGAAGTTACATTAGAAGGAAGCTAGTTGACAAACCTTTAGTCCAACATTGGCTGGATATGGGTCATAAATTATATGATTTAAAAAGTTTTGCTATTAAAAAAGTAAAATTGAATTGGAGAGGTGGGGATATTGACAAAACAATGTTGCGGTTAGAACAAAGATATATCTACCAGTTAGATTCCATGGCCCCACACAGTTTAAATTTAGAAAGAGATCTGTCTGTTTTCCTATAAATATTACCCTTTTCTTTTGGTTCCAAGTCTCTTTAGATTAGTAATGTTTTTTTGCTCAGTTTTGTTTTTTCATTTTTTCAGCCGTTTGTACGTATTTACGTTTGTTAATATTCATTCGTTTCCTTCCCCCTCTCCCCCCCCCCCCTCCACTCCCTCCCCCTTAACACCCGTTCCCTCCTTCCTCCCTTCCCCCTCTCTTCCCCCCCCTTCCCCCACAACCTCTCTCATCCCCCTCCCTCTCCGTTTTTTTCCCCCCCCCCCCTCCCCCTTTCCCCCCTCCCCCTTTTTTTCTCCATCCCCTTTTTTCCCCCATCGCCCCCTTTTCCCTCCATCCCTCCCCTCCCCTTCCCCCCTCCCCTTTCCCTCAGTCCCTCCCCTCCCTGCCCCCCCCCCCCTCCCCTTTTCCTCGTCCCTCCCCTCCCTCCCCCCTCCCCTTTTCCTCCGTCCCTGCCCCTCCCTCCCCCTCCCTTTTTCCTCCTCCCTCCCCCTTCCCTCCCCTCCCCTCCCTCCCCCCCCCTCTTTCTCCCCCCTTCCCCCCTCCCTTTTCCTTCTTACTTCCTTTCCCCTTCTTCTTTCTTATCATGACTATGCCCATATTTTCCATTCTGGTGCATATAAACAATTTTTTAAAAGTTACATTGGGCCATTACTAGCCCGTTAGTGCTGTTTCCATTCTCTTCGTTCTGGGCGGTCCTATAAATAGCGCATGCGTCAGCGTCCTTAGTTTTATAATACTATTTGGATTCCTACACGCTGCTTTTCACTTTGCCTGTTTAGGTTTTACCAGTTATCAGGTACTTTTGTTTTTTTGTTTTTTCCATCTGTCCTTTGTATTCCACACACGCTTTTCATCTCATTGGATGGTTTTTATTGCAGGATTAATTACGATCCCTCGGCGATTAGAGGAGTAAGCCGTTTTTACACCACACATCTTTTAAGCAGTATTTGAGTCTTTGCAATGCTGTTTTTACACTACACATTTTTTAAACAGCATTGATTCAGTGCATGCTCATAATTCCTTGGTACACGCTAGCACCTAAATAGCAATGTTTCAGTGCATGCTTACAATTCCTTGGTACACGCTAGCTCTTAGAAAATAATTTTTATTTCGGTGTACACAATGGATTTTTAGTTGGTTAGTTTGATTTAGCCTTCTCGTTTTGTTTTTGTTTTTCATCATGACAATGCCCATAATTTTTATTCTGGTGCATATATTCAAATTTTAGAAAGTTATATTGGGCTACAATGCTGTTTTCATTCTCTTTTTTCTGGGCGGTCCCATAAATAGCGCATTTGTCAGCACCTTAAGTTTTATAATACTATTTGGATTTCTACACGCCACTCTTAACTTTACCTGTTAAAGTTTTACTATTTATCAGATTCCTTTGTTTTTGTTTTTCGTTTTTTCCTCTTTGCCCCTTTTGCGTTCCATACACGTTCTTCATCTATGGGATGTACTTTATTCGCAAGGTTAATTACGATCCCTCGGGGATCATAGGGGCAAGCCATTTTTACAGCATACATTTTAAGCAGCATTGTTTTAGCATAAGCCGTTTTTTCACATTATTTATTTATTTATTTATTTATACACATTTATATACCGCATCTTCCACAGTTCAGTTGCGGTTTACAGAGAACAACACTTAACAATGCAAGTTGTTTTACAAGGAACGTCAATGTTAGTATAATTAACCGAATATAAATTTACAAGGAACGGGGGGGGGGGGGGGCGGAGCCTGATGTCCAGCGGGTAAGACGCTTTGCTTTGAAGCTCCCGAGAGGCCTACTTAGAATCCTGACTTAATACCTATACAAACTTACTATTTCGCTCCGAGCTGACCGGGGTACATCGGGGGGGATGGCGGCCCATAAACCAGCGCGCTTGGACTTCGGGTCTCCTTCCTCTTCTCACGGAAAACGCTCCAAAACAGAGGTGTCCTCCCCACAGAAGATGGCTCCATTTCGTGAAAACCCCGAAATGCACCTGGAAATTTTGGAAGAAATACGCGGTGTGAAGGAATTGGTGCAGTCCAATGGAGAAGCGCTTCGAGCTATGCGAGAAGACTTTGGAGTGCTCCAGGACCGACTTGAAAGTCTCTCATTACGGCAGGACAACATGGCGGGGATCCTTGACTCGCACGTGGTGCGCTTGGGCAACCTGGACAAGGCTGAGCGCCAGATACAGAATCTTCAAAAGGAGTTAGAAGATAGCAATAATCGAGCCCGTCGCAACAATGTGAGGCTCATTGGCATACCGGAGGGGGTGGAAGTCGGAGATATAAGAGAATTCCTGCTCAAAACTCTTCCCTCCTTGCTAAAGATCACTTTTCATAGAGAACTGGAAATCGATCGTGCATACCGTGTTCCTACCCACATGGCGCTCAACCGAACGACCCCCCGGCCTATTATCTTTCGCTTGCTACGATATCAACAAGTGGAACAAATTTTAAATGCTGCCCGGGCGAATCACCATTTGGTATTTGACGGTCACAAAGTCTCCTTCTTCCCTGATTTTGCAAAGCCTACCGTTGACCGTCGGAAGAAACTCCTTGCTTTTCGCCCTCGACTTCAACAGCTACAGGCTCGCTTTGGCCTGTTGTATCCAGCGAAGCTCCGAGTGACTCTCCACAACCAAACCAGGACATTCGAAGATCCTGATCTACTGTCAACATTTTTGGACTCCAAAGAAGCAGAGCAGATGCGCTAATCCAAAAATTTGGACTTTTATCTGCCGGCTCTGTCCGCCATCTTGAAGGGCCCGATGCGGCGGTCATAGCCAAGCACAGAGACTACCTGGACTTCCTTTCTTTCTCTATATGACCTTTTGATTTTGGTCTCCTATCCCTCCATGATGTGTGCCTCGGTCGGATTCGGAGCACGCACAGTCCTACAGGTTATGTGTTTTTTCCATTTCGGCCTTCTCTGGGGTTTCTCCCCGCAGACACATGGTCGCCAGTAATTTTGGGGTTTTGCTTCTTCTCTACCGCACTGCGGTTTTCTTTTTTAATGTGGGGCGCTCCATTGTATTATTTTAGCCTGTTTTCTTTCATGTCATATGTACAGCCAGATACAGTCAATATGAGGGACATTGGGAAATTATGTGCGCTATCATGCTTAGAACTTTTAACTTTGTTGAATGGCTTTATGTAAAATTTTATCACTCAACGTAAAAGGCATTAATAGTTCAATCAAAAGGAAGCAAATCCTTAGCTATCTTAGCCATGAGCATGCTGATTTAGTGTTTCTTCTGGAAACGCATCTAAACTCTGCTGAAACACTGCAACTCAATGCTAAGTCTAACATGGTGGCTGCCTACTTTCCCGCCGTTTCCAAACGGTGCGGGGTAGCCATTCCGGTCTTTGCAAGCTACTGTAATTGATACTGGCGCTGACAAGGAGGGTAGATGGGCCCGTGTACACCTTAAGGTTGGAGATAGCGAACTCACGTGTATTTGCATTTATGCCCCGAATGTGGACAACCCTGTTTACTATGCAAGTATTGCGCAGTTGGCATAGGCCTCTGCCAATGCTCCATCCATACTTGGTGGTGATTTTAATCAAGTGTTCCATTACTCTTTTCTTCTCAAACACGGCGCTCGTTGGCTGGAAGATCCAGTACTGAGTAGACCTGTGTGACTAGATTTAGAGGAGGATCTTTGCAAACCGATTCCTCTTACTTTTCTCCCTGGTATGACTCTCCCATCAGACTCCCACTATCCACCAATGCTTTTAGACACTTTAGGTGCCTTTAATACTCTAATGCTATCCTTAGACTCCTGACTCTGTCCGTTCGATAGGCTCCCGCTTTGGTACACTACTTGATTTCGAATACAAAATAAGTCTATAGTGTGGAGCCCCTGGTACACCAGGGGCATTTGAATTCCTAGCCAGTTGTTCCATGATGGTCGCTGGAAAACTTTTAGTGAATTGCAAATTGAATTTGGTCTCCCAGCGACACACTACTTTCAGTCGATGCACCTTTAGCATTGCCTTGGAGTGCTAAGGTACTTCCGCCATTGGCATCCCCTATACAAGGTTGATCGGAGACTATCCGATCTATCGGTGGTTCACCGGGTGTAGCATCCAATTTTACAAACCCTTATGTAATGCTATAACTTGCGATACCCCTATAGCGCAGAAAGCATGGGAGAGAGAATTGCATGTGACTTGGCCTTGGAGCAATGGAGCCTTGACTGGAGTAGAGCGCCACGGGTTTCCTGATCCGCCTCACTCACTCAGACACTCTTCTTTCTAGCCCACCGGTGTTTTTTACACTCCTGACAGATTAGCCAAATGGAACACTACTCAGGGCAATAGTTGTTGGACATGCCATGCGGCCATTGGTTTACTACCCCATGTTATGTATGAATGTCCCGCACTACAGTATTACTGGCGTCGGGTCTGGGGTCGTATCCAGTCTATTTTGCACTTTCAGGAGCCCCTTTCTTGGAGGATGGTGGGACTTCGCCCAGCTGCGGGGATCTCCTCTTTTCCAAAAAAACGGCTTACTTCCTTTGGGGCTTTATGCTTGGCATTGCTATTTCCCTAATTAAGAAATACTGGAAAAATAGCTCCCATCTGAGCCCCAATGCATGGTGGAATCATGTTTGTCTCTACAGTAAATATGACCAAATACCTCGTATGTTTGCTTCCCCCGTTCAGACTTCTCATTATAGGTCTGAATGGACGATGCTCAATGACTATGTACATTCTGCTAAATACTCTCATCTGACTGTCTAAATTTGTATATACTTTGGTCCCATGATCATTCTGTATCGTTGATACCCTTTTGACCGTTTTTGATGTATAATCACTGTTAATTGGAAGCGCTCACATGCTGACATAATCGACTAGAGAAGAGGCATGGGGGTGGGGGGTAATTGGGTTTACTTTTCTTTATTGTATCCTTGTTTTGTCTCCTTTGGTGTGTTGTTTCTTTTGTTTGTTACAAAATGAAAATAAAAGTTTCAAAAAAAAAAAATTTACAAGGAACGTCATTATATAATTCTAACAATGTACATTATATAATTCTAACATTATACATTTTTCAAACAACTTCAGTGCATGTTTACAATTCTTTGGTAGAGTATGGTATTCTAAGTGCTATCTGGCTGTGCTTATAGCGGTAGCCGGGTTCCCGCTATATAAGATTTCATAGTGGTGGCAGTTTTATTATGCGCACAATTTATTTATTGTTTTTCTGTTTTTTACAGCATTATATAAGTTTTCAATGTTTCGTTTCTAATATATTCTTTATACATCACATCACACAACACATCACATAACCTCAGAGAATGTATAACAGCACATGATACCTCCTAACACTGTATGTATAGAAAATGTTTTATAGCCCCAATGTATATAGCGCACATTGTACATAGCTCAATCTAATCTCGCACACAACACAACATACACTCAAGTCAAAGTTTCACCCTCACTGCATGAACACACTCACGCTCACTTTACCCGATTGTTTGCTGTGATACCACCTTGATTAATAAGATAAGGCGGTTTAGAAATACTGTTAAATAAATAAATAAATATGTAGTTACGATATTTTCTCCTTGCTCTAATTGCAGCTATACTTTGGATAATTGTCGTGTTTTGCATATGATTTACTTTTATGTTTTTTATACAGCACACCATGGCTGTTTATTTATGCACAGCCTTTTAGCGATTTTAAAATCCTTATTGTGGTGTTCTGTGGCGCTCATACATCATTTAGGTAACTATGTTTTCCCGATTCACTCCTGCTGCTAATATTTTCATTTATTCCAGGTCGTTGATACTCTAGTATTTGCTCCTCCTCATCTCATATATTTCTCTCTGTATTACAACATAAATGTACTTCCCTCCTGTATAACAATATGTTTTTAAATTATACCTTTTTATCTGCTTTTGTGCTTTTACTTTGCAGTTCTTTGTCACTAATGTTTTAATTATGCTTATTTATTTAAAGTTTATATATTTGTTTTATTGATATATTTTTTATCATATTTTATTTATTATCGACATTGTTCATTTTGGTGGTGTTTATTGAGTTAATGTTTTATGAAATGTATTTTTATATCTTATGTTTCATATTATTTATTTATTATACTAAACACATTTGTGTTTTTAGTCTAGGATGTTAAAATTAATCAATTTAAACTTTCTTATTTACCATCTATTTATTTATGTTTTTATATGTTTTTTAGTGTGCCCAAATAACCCCTGACGAAGTATAGTACGAAACACGGTCCTGTTTTGGGGTTTGGCCACTAATTTTAAAGATTAGTAAAAGCTTCGTGTGAACTCTCTGCCCGCTTTTTCCAGATTGGTTTTCTCTGCTCGTTTGTGTGGCAGTGTTGCTGTTTTTGATTGGTAGTATGTACATTTGTTCATAGCACTATCAACAGATGTACATACTATCCATTCCTCTGGTGTAAAATGGGCCCTCTGGTGTAAAATGGAAGCTCCTTGACTACTTTGCCTTGTGAATGCCATAGGGTGATGTTTATATTTGTGCATACTGGTTCCTTAATATATACTTGTGGTGTCATTACTCTGCCTGGTCTCGGGATGGGGGGGATTGTTTTGTGCTGTTGGGTTAGTAGGTTGATGTGTTTATGTTGAAAAATCTTAAATAAAGAATTAAAAAAAAATTGGGCCCAATATTCAGTGGAGGCGGCTAGTGCAAGTACAGCACCTAACCATTACTGCTGAAGAGTTAACCCAGATATTCAATGCTGGGACCATATCTGGCCACCAGCATTGAATATCTGGGTTTGCCACAAAAGCTGGAAGCTAACCGGGTAGCAGCGATATACAACCACTGCCCAGTAAGCTTCAGCAACAAAAGTTAGGGCAGCTTTTCCTGTACCTAACTTTCACCATTGAGGGATAACTGGACAGTGGCTTATGCTAACCGTGTAGCATAAGTTCATATAGCGGCGGTATCTGCTACATCCTGCTTAGAGGCGGTTACACGATTTACAACCGAGAGTGAGGGACAGTGAAATAAGAACTTTCTGCTATCCCAGCAAAAGTTGCTTTCTCCAAGAATTGAACTTGGGACCTTATGATTAAGAGCACTAAGTAAGCTCTTGTTAAGCTACATTGACCAATAACCAAATCTGTTTGGGCCAACTGCTTGCAAGGTAGCTGTGCTCACCACATAGGCACTGCTGTGGGAATATGGGACGGCAACAAAGCAAGTGGAACTGATTGGTCAGCATGCAGCATGCGAGAGGGGGGGGGGCTATTACCTTTGCCCACTGGACTGGGGAAATTGAACTGGCAGAAGATGTATCAACACCCTGACTACCCATCATCACTCCTCAAGGCCAGAACCAGAATTCTAATCCCATCAGTCTAGAGAATACAGATGACCTGAAAGGTAGAGGACTGGGCATGGATACAACAGAAAAAAACAACCCTTATTCTTCATCCCAGACTGAACTTAGAGAGGAAGAGAAAGGAGTGCTGTGCACTGTAAGTCATGGACAACTACCCCAAAGAGAGCAAAAATGGAGAGTGACAGATTCTCCTCTACAGCATTGAGATGTACTCATCCATATGTGGCTTTTGCCTAGAGCTTGCATGCCATACTCCTCCTTGCCAAGCTTGATGCACTGCTGATGAGGAGGGGGAGAATAATGCTGCATCTCCGGGATGAGAAAGTAGGTCATGTAGTTCAGGAGGAGGCTGTCAAAAGCTCTTCTCTGAAGCAGCCAATGACTATGATGTAGGGATGTTACCCATGATTGAAGGGGTATTTAAAGGTGATACTGTGAAAGAATTGAAAGAAATATTGCTATACCAGGAAGATGTATTACAACTATTTGATAAACTGAAGAGTAGCAAATCACCTGAACCGGATGGTATACATCCAAGGGTGTTGAAAGAACTGAAATATGAGAGTGCAGACCTGCTATTAGTAATCTGTGAACTATCATTAAAATCATCTGTAATACCTGAAGATTGGAGGATTGCCAATGTAACGCCAATTTTTAAAAAGGGTTCCAGGGGTGATCCGGGAAACTACAGACCAGTGAGCCTGATGTCAGTACTGGGAAAAATGGTAGAAACCATCATAAAGAACAAAATTACTCAGCATGTAGATAGTCATGGCTTAATGGGAAACAGCCAAAATGGCTTTAGACAAGAGAGATCTTATTTTATTTTATTTATTTATTTACATTCTCTTATATTTATTTATTTATTATTTATTTATTACAGGCTCTTATATACCGCTCTATTCAGAATCAGCGCGGTTCACAATATAACAACATACCATAACAACAAACTGTTAGGTTTTACAGAGAACAAGGTCAGAGAACTTGGATAAAACATGGGACGTCATATACTGTGCTATTCTGCATCAGTGCGGTTTACATTGAACAAACTGAAATTACATTAAACAGGGCATTATAACTTGGAGATAACTATTTACAGGGAACATGGGCTATGGAGGGTTAAGTGGCTTGCCCAAGACCACAAGGAGCACCTGTGGGACTAGAAACCCCAGTCCTTCTGGCCCAAGGTTGCTGTCCTCTAGTGGGATTTGAGCCCCCGACCTTCTGGCCTGAAGTACCATAACTAATCTGTTATGTTTTTTTGATGGTGTGAATAAACAGGTAGACAAAGGTGAGTCGGTTGATATTGTGTATCTGGACTTTCAGAAAGCTTTTGACAAGGTCCCTCATCAGAGACTTTTGGCAAAACTAAAAAGTCATGGGATAGGAGGTGATGTATATTGTGGATCAGGAACTGGTTAAAAGATAGAAAAAAGAGGGTAGGGCTAAATGGCCAATTTTCCCAATGGAAAAAGTGAATAGTGGAGTACCCCAGGGATCTTTACTGGGTCCGCTGCTTTTTGACATTCATAAATGACCTGGAAAAGGGAGTAACGGGTGAGGTTATCAAATTTGCAGATGACACAAAACTATTTAAAGTTGTTAAAACCCAAGAGGATTGTGGAAAATTGCAAGAGGATCTTGATAAATTGGAAGACTGGGAATCCAAATGGCAGATGAAATTTAATGTGGACAGGTGCAAAGTTATGCACCTAGGAAAAAAGAACCCAAACTATGATTACACGATGCAAGATTCCACATTGGGAACCACCACCCAGGAAAAAGATTTAGGCATCGTGGATAACATGTTAAAACCATCTGCCCAATGTGCAGTGGTGGCCAACAGAGCAAATAGAATGCTAGGTATCATAAGGAAAGGAATGGAAAATAAAACAAAGGATATTATAATGCCTCTATACCGTTCCATGGCGTGACCGCACCTTGAATATTGTGTGCAATTCTGGTCGCCGTATCTTAAAAAGGATATAGCGTTATTAGAAAAGTACAGAGAAGAGCCACCAAATGGTAAAGAGGATGGAAGGATACTCCTATGAAGAGAGGATAAAAAGATCTTCAACCTGGAAAAGAGACGGCTGAGGGGAGATATGATAGATATCTATAAATTAATGAATGGAGTGGAACGGGTAAACATAGCTCGATTGTTTACATCATCAGAATATAAAAGGACTAGGGGACATGCAATAAAGCTGCAGGGTAATCTATTTAAGACTAATAAGAGAAAATATTTGTTCACTCAATGTGTAATCAAACTCTAGAATTTGCTACCGGAGGATGTAGTAAGAGCTATTAGTATAGCTGGGTTTAAAAAAGTTTGGACAAGTTCCTGGAGGAAAGTTCCATAAACCATTATTAAAAGGGACCCGGGATATCACTGCTTGACCCAATACAAGCATTGAGAACCTGTGTCTTTTGGGGAAACTGCTAGGTACCTATGGACCTAGATTGACCACTGTTGGAAACAGGATACTGGGCTTGATGGACCTTGGTCTGACCCAGTATGGCATATCTTATGTTCTTATGTTCACATGTGTGAGGGCAGGGCAGCTCAACCCAATGTCTTCCAATGCCTTCTCTGACTTCAGAGAAGGAGGAACTCGGCAGCCAGCAGCCCAGACATGTAGGTAATTGTATCTGTTTGACTTGTTGAGAGCACCATATGGACAGCTACTCAATGAGCTAGTTATAAGAAAGATGGGAGAACCGAAAGTCTTGGGCCATCATTTCCACTAGAATGCTCCTATTTACAATTAGCTGGACATCATTTTTTCTACTTAGGGACTACATACTTTATTAATGCTTATATTCAGGAAGGACATGGGTGTGTGGGCCTATATGCCAGTGCACACCTTAGCGGAGACAAAACTAAATTATAGGTCCAAGAAGACCAGAGATAAGACGCAGTTGAACTTAGAACTAAACAAGCTGATATTCTAACACATTAAATGTAGTTCACACCCAGGAACCTGGGGCACACAAAGAAGTGTCTGGAAAGGCCAAGAGACAGGGTGAAACACAGCAAACATAATACTCACACAGTGGCTCTGCTCTCCCTACTAAAGGTGTCCAGTTGTCCAGGACCTCCAGGCAGTCTCAACAAAAACTAGAATATCTGTATGGAGGCCCGGGTCCTTAAATAGGGTAAGAAGGAGCCGATCTAAAAATTAAATTGTATTATTTAGTTATCTTATTTTTTTTTTAATCTGTCCCATTTCTTATGTTTATATTTACCTATCCTCAATGACAGCCAATGAAGAACTAGCAGCCATCCTGGAAATTGTCGGTACACATACAGATCCCAACTGCCCATTAATACTACTGGGTGACCTTAACTTGTTCTTCATTTCACGGCTGCAAGCAGCTGCATTCACCAATGCAATGTCCTGTCAAAAATATATCCAGATTGTAACAGAACCAACATACATCAAAGGTAACGTGCTGGACCTTATCTTTGTGCCATCCCATCTCCTGGAGAAATATCCCATCCCCTCGCTTCTACTGACTAAGGTGCCATGGTCAGACCACTACACAATCTCATTCCACCTTTATCCTCCAACTCGCATAGAGCCAGCCAGCACAAGCAAAGGCAAAACAGAAGATTTAAATAATTAAACAAAGATCACTTCTGTGAAACTGTCATCCCTAATTTGAACACATAGACTGATGACTTGGATGACTTTATAGCCAATTGGAATGAAACAATTACACTGGTCAACATTAAAATTGTTACTGACTTTAAAAGGCCCTAATCTGTAGTATCTTGGTGAGCTGAACACGAATATAACATTAAAAAAAATTTATTGGCTCTCGTTTTGAAGATATTGCATGTAGTTCATTTTTGACATTTCACCATGTAAATTTATCCAGTAGGACATCAACAACATCCCAGATAAGCCTTGAATGATGTAATATGAATATACTGCCCCCACACTCTGGAACCAACTCCCTCCTGAGCTGCGCTCAATCGATGACCTGATGGTCTTCAGAAAAAAACTAAAGACGTACTTATTTCAACAGGCCTACAACATCTCCTGAACAGTAAGGCATCTCAACCAATACCTACAAAACCAAAATGTAGTCAAGTGTAAAGTATACTTAGGTACCAAAATGTAATCAAGTGTAAATTGCATATATGTAAATCTCCCTCTCCCCCCCTCCCAACTGTGTGTTGTGCATATCCCATGAATCTTGTTGCACATATTGTGAAAATGCTTGTCTTTGTTCTGTCAACCTTAGTTTATAATCTTGTAAATCACGCTGTAATACTTGAAATTTTGTCATTGATCCGACATTTCCCCGTTTCGCATAATCAAACCGCTCCTGATCGCTGGAAGTAGCGGTATGCAAATATACGCTAAATAAATAAATAAATTAAATAAATATTGCATCACATTGCATAATACCAACATGCACACATCATCCAGAGTTGATTGCATCATTTTCTGATGCAATGCAATACTACTGCTAGACGGCTGCTGAAGCCACCTGACGTCAGCAGTGTACTATACGCAGTCGGAAAGGTTGAGCATTTAAAATATTTCAGACTGTGTGTGAGACAGTTTAAGCTACTGTTACATGTAACTTTTATTAATCACATAATTTTAGCCATTTAGGTACAATACAGAACAGTAATGCCGCAAAAGTGCGTTAATACCATTGACAATTTCTGCTACATTTTGTGGGGAAGTGACATTTGCCAACCAGAAGAAAAGTATCACTTCTCAACTGAAGAAGGCATATCATCTTTACTTCGGATGCAAGATTGGTGACCAAGACAAGACCACATATATGCTGCGCTACATGTACAACACAGCTTTCACAGTGGTTGAATTGCAAAAGACCAACAGGGAGGGAGGAGTGGCTCAGTGGTTGGGACAGGTTACCTCCAGCCAGAAGGCCAGGGGTTCATTTCCCACATGGGGACAAGCAACCTCAGGCCAGAGGGACTGGGGTCTCTAGTCGCATGGCCACCCCTTGTAGCCTTGGGTAAGCCACTTAACCCTCCATTGCCTCAGGTACACTTAGATTGTGAGCCCTTCAGGGACAAGGGAATAAAAAGTACCTGTTAGTATACATGTAAACCACACTGATTCTAAAGAGCATGGTATAAAATAAATAAATGAAATCAATGCCATTAGCAGTCCCCCAATGGTGTGGAGAGAGCCAATCAACCACATAAATGACTATTACTTCTGCTTGGTTCCTCCTCTTTCCAGCAGAATAACAAAGTCAAGCATAGTCTACCCAAACATTCCATCTACATTGAGACCAGTTCCACATGGTGAAGGACTTCCTATTCCAGAAGCTCCATCAGAATATTCTCTTTATTCATCTGATGAGGACAAGGGTGAGCCGACCTGTTCTTCTCCTGGTCCGTCAGCATGCAGTGACCCAGATTTTCACTGGGATGCATTATCAACTCCACACAGAATAACACAGGAAGAACTAAATGACCTGGTCCGTGATTTGGACTTATACAAGAACAAGGCAGAATTGCTAGGATCAAGACTCCAACAATGGAATCTTCTAGAAGAAGATGTCAACATTACTTCATATCGAAAGCACCACCAGCAGTTGGAGCCTTTCTTCAGAAAGGAAAGTAATCTGGTATTCTGTTCCAATATTGAAAGCCTCATGAATGCCTTAAAATCACTCATGACCCACAAGACTGGAGACTATTTATAGACTCTTCAAAACTGAGTCTGAAGGCTGTGCTTTTGAACAATGGAAACCATCTTCCATCTATTCCAGTAGCGCATGCCGTCCACATGAAAGAGACATATGATAACTTAAAGCATCTACTGACTTCCATTAACTATAACAAGTACAGCTAGCACTTCTGTGGTGACTTGAAGGTAGCTGCCCTTTTAATGGGACTGCAGCAGGGATATATAAAATACATGTGTTTCTTATGTGAGTGGGATAGCCGAGCAAGGGATTGGCACTACTTGTGGAAAGAATGGAATCGCAGACAAAATGTAACAGTTGGAGAGAAGAATATCCAGCACCCAGCTCTAGTTAAGGCTCACAAAATCCTGCTACCACCCCTTCAAATCAAACTAGGTTTGATGAAAAACTTAGTGAAAGCCATGGACTGCACTTCGCCAGCTTTCCGATACCTGCATGAAAAATTCCCTCGATTCAGCGAAACAAAGATTAAAGGAGTTTTTGTGGGTCCTCAGATTCGAGAGCTCTTCAAAGATGACCGGTTCAACAACTTGCTGCAGGGTGATGCGAAACAAGCATGGAATGCTTTTCGCCTAGTGTCAACAAACTTTCTTGGGAATGTTAGGGCTGAAAACTACAAGGAACCAGTAGAAGACATGCTGATGCAGTATCAGAAACCTGGCTGCAATATGTCTCTAAAGATCCATTTCCTTGATTCCCATCTTGATTTCTTTCCTGACAACTGTGGTATGGTTAGTGATGAACAGGGCGAACTTTTTTACCAGGATATCACAACGATGGAGCAAAGATACGAGGGAAAATGGTCCACTACAATGCTGGCTGACTACTGTTGGACACTCCCCAGAGAAGCTCCCGAACAGGCAAAAATATCTAAGTAGTCTATGACTTGTTTTTTTACAGGTATTAACCAAAGCCTATTATATTTACTATTGACATGCATTTCGTGATGTAAACATTAATTATTGTTGATTACAAAAAAACTAGAGCCAACTTTGCAATTTCACTGTCATATTCGTGTTCAGCATATAAAAATTGATAAGAAATGACTATTTTTATTTCAGTAACATGACTTTTGTAAAAATTTGTTGACCAGTGTTACCAACACTGCAGCTGCACCTCCATTGAAATCAACTCTTCACAATCCTCGTCATCATATACTATGGTGCACAACAGACCTAAAAAGAATCAAACGGAGCTTCATATTTAAAAAAGAAGCATTGAGAGGGGCAAGATGGCGGCAGGGAGCAGCCTCTGGGCAGCTGTTCTGTACTGACCTGTGGGTCTGGAGCTGTGTGGTACCTTTCGCTGAGGAGACAGGGCATCGTAAGCAGAAGCAGGTCAGCCTACCCTCAGGTTTGGCTGCTGATACTCTACCAGGGCAAAAGACTCTGACGGTGAGCGGTTTCGTCATTTCTGAGGCTGAAGCAGAGTCTTTGGCAGGACCACTGAAGCTTGACCGCCTCTGGGATATGGCTCTCTCTGGAGCAGCAAACCCCCCATCGAGACTTAGAAATGTTACTGTGGCCAATGGAGTGCTTCCTCCTGGCTTGTCAACTAGCATGCCAGAGAAGGAGAAGGAAGAGATCTCCGTGGATATGCCGGTTTCTATCTCCCCCACTAACAGCATCTTTGAGGTGCGCTAAAGGTTCAGCGGGACCAGCTGTCTCCATTATCGGGGGCACCTCAGGTGCAACTAGTGGAGAGGTGCTGCTTCCAGAGTCTGGGGTGCTGGTCATGCCTGCATGAATTACATTAGAAGTGCTGTGGGACGCCCTGGCTACATAAGATATGCCATACTGGTCAGACCAAGGTCTATCAATCCCAGTATCCTGTTTCCAACAGTGGCCAATCTAGGTCAATTCTTCTGCACCACTAAGGATTAGGTCTAATATGGCTTCCCCTCTGGTCGGTTCATGAACCAGCTGCTCCAAGAAGCAGTCATTTATTTCATCTAGGAACTTTATCTCCCTAGCATGTCCTGACGTGACACTGACCCAGTCGATACCGAGGTAGTTGAAATCACCCATTATTATTACTGTGCTGTAACTTTTGTTAGCTTCCTTGATTTCTTTGAGCATTTCATCATCCATTTGGTCATTCTGGCCAGGCGCACCTTGAATATTGTGTGCAATTCTGGTCGCCGTATCTTAAAAAGGATATAGAGTTATTAGAAAAGGTTCAGAGAAGAGCCACCAAAATGGTAAAGGGGATGGAAGGATACTCCTATGAAGAAAGGCTAAAAAGGTTAGGGCTCTTTAACCTGGAAAAGAGACGGCTGAGGGGAGATATGATAGAAGTCTATAAATTAATGAGCGGAGTGGAACGGGTAAACGTAGATCGATTGTTTACCTTATCAGAATATAGAAAGACTAGGGGACATGCAATGAAGCTACAGGGTAAACTATTTAAGACTAATAAAAGAAAATATTTTTTTCACTCAACGTGTAATCAAACTCTGGAATTTGTTACCGGAGGATGTAGTAAAGGCTGTTAGTGTAGCTGGGTTTAAAAAAGGTTTGGACAAGTTCCTGGAGGAAAGGTCCATAAGCCATTATTAAGAAGGGACCCAGGATATCAATGCTTGAACCAATACAAGCATTGTGGAACCTGTGTCCCTTGGGGAAACTGCTAGGTACGTATGACCTAGATTGGCCACTGTTGGAAACAGAATACTGGGCTTGATGGACCTTGGTCTGACCCAGTATGGCATATCTTATGTTCTTATGTTCTTACCTAGCCATTTCCCCAAAAGACACAGGTTCCACAATGCTTGTATTGGATCAAGCAGTGATATCCTGTATCCCTTTTAATAATGGTTTATGGACCTTTCCTCTAGCAATTCCGCTTTATCTTCATCAGCTTCTACATATTCCTCCCCTCACCCTTGAGTCTGATAATACCACTTTTGCCCTTCCTCCTCTCACTAACATATCTGAAAAATGTCTTATCCCCCCATTTTATTGCATTGGCTATTTCTTCTTTTTGAATCTTTGCTTTCTTGACTACTTTGCCAGCCTCTCTATGATTTTCCAAATATAGATGTCTGTCTTCCTCTCTCTGTAATCTCTTGTATTTCATGAAGGCCTTCCTCTTTTTCTTCACGTTTTCAGCTTCTTCTTTTGAGAAATATAGCAGTCTTCTTTTCCTTTTACCTAACGTCTCCTTGAGGTATTGGCCCCTCTTGGCAAAGTTAGTTTTCCTAAAGTCTAAGATCCTTGCTTTTGAATGGATTTTATCAACCCCAGTCCTAATACTGAAGCATACAATCTGGTGATCTCCCACTACAATATCAGAAACACTTCCACCACTGGTAAGCACCAAGTCCAGTATGGCCCCTTCACATGTGGGTTCTCTTACCAGTTGCCTGAATAGTTCTTCTTGTAAAGAATCCAGGCTCTCCTTACTTCTAGATGACACTGCAACAGGGATGCGCCAATCAACATCCGGCATATTGAAATCCCCTATTGGTAGCACTTCCCCTTTCCTGGCAATGATGTGTATGTCTTCTATTAAACCTCCATCAACTTCTCCCTGTGAGGAAGGTCTGCATATCACACCAGTGCAATACTCACAAATAGGAACAGATGTGAAGGAGATCTTGAACGATTTTCAGAAGATTGTTCGTGAGGAACTAGCTAAACTAAAAGTAGATAAAGCGATGGGACTGGATGGGATACATCCAAGAATATTGAAGGAACTTGGGGACTTTCTACTGGCTCCATACCCTGACCTTTTCAATGCTTCTTTATAGTTGGGAGTTTTCCCAGAGGACAGGAGACAGGCAAAAAAGTGGAAGTAAGGATGAGGTTGAGGACTACAGGCCGGTTAGTCTAACCTCTCTGGTGAGAAAATATTGGAAACGCTGCTAAAGCAGGGGATAGTGAGGTTTCTGGAGTCCAATGGATTGCAGGATTGGAAGCAGCATGGGTTTACCAGAGGCAGGTCTTGTCGGAGGGCCCGAGCGGCTAGGTCACATGTGGTGAGAGCTCCTGCCAGTCCAGGCCCTAATCTTAGAATTCTGCTTTGTTTGTGTACCACCCTGTAGCTACTGACATACCTGGAATATCACTCGAACAGCCATGAGCAAGAATATCAAGCCTGAGGGCAATTTTTCGGTCACGTTGAGGCTAAAATGGCACAGGTCTGGCCCACAAACGCTGGAGAAGATGGTGCTGAGGGAGAAGGGGCTGGAACTCGACCCGGTGATGGCCAAAATACTGTAACTCAAGGGTCTAATGTGATCTCAACTGGAGGCAACAAAATCTATCCAAGGTGAGTTAGAAGCAGGTGGTGCCGCTGAATATCCCTGATTATGGCCTTTAGGTGTCCCGATGCTAACCGCTTAGCAGTGGGGTGTGTTGGGGGAGTTCTTGGGAGGAGCAGAAGTGGAGAAGATTGATAACCGGGCAGCAGCAGCAATATTGCATGCTGCCTGGTTAGCGATCGGTGCCTAAAATATAGGCAAGAAAAAAACCTTGCCTATCTTTTAGGCACAGGAGCTAACCGGGCAGCATGCAATATCGCTGCTGCCCTGTTAGCTACTGTGGCTTCCAGCATGTGCAGCGAACCCCGGATATCAGTGCCAAGGCTGCATATGACCCTGGCATATGAATATCACCCAACTGAATATCGGGCCCATGGTCTTTTGGCAATCTTGGCAGTCATGTGGTATAAGTAGATTCAATCACATAATAGAGAATGGAAAATACCTGACTTTTTCTGAACTTCAAGCCACCTACCTGAGACAGAAGCTTTTCAATAGCAACAACTGAAACACTGCATTCAGCATTCCAAATATGATATATTTTTCATGGTAGCTGTACCTGGATTGAAAACGTTTAGTGATTGGGCTCTGGAAAAAAGACATTCTGTCTCTCTTATTTACCGATGCCTGAGGGAGGCCGGTATCCTCCTAATCCAGCCTAATGGAGGTTTGGTGTAGTGCTTACCCCCTACCGAGTGGAGGAATTTGTGAGCTATAGTCAATCGCCCCACACAGTCGGCCAGCCTCATTCACTCTTTGTTCTTTTTGATGCATAAAGTCCAGTGGATGCTGGCCTCTTGGAGGAGCAGAGGTGTTGGCACTGTGACACTGAGGTCAGAACTCTCCAATATATGATATATGATTGTAGTCATAGCTGACCAATCACTCAGCACAGGGATATTCCCAACAGCTCTCAAACAGACCTCCATTCGTCCCTTACTGAAAAACAATAAACTGGATCCGAAGAAGGAAGACTCTTACTGTCCAATCTCAAGCATTCCCCTATTAGCCAAGATCCTAGAAAAGGTTACTTTGAGACAACTTCAACAACACATTGATTCCGAAGCACCTCTAGACCCAAACCAGCATGGGTTCAGAGAAGCACATGGAGTTGAAACTCTAACTTCTTTAATGAACACGCTCATTAATACAATAGATAATATTAGAAATGGAGTTGCAATGGTCTTCCTAGACATAGCGGCAGCTTTTGACTCCGTTGACCATGTGTGTGTGGTAGCCATTTTGAATTAATCTCTCTCCCCAGAGCCTGCTGTTAAGCTTTTTCCTGTCCTTGCCTGCCTGAGTGACTCCTCCCCCTGACCCCCTCCCCCTGAGGTATCCTGTAACCTTGTTCCTGTTTTCTCCACGTGTGCATAGGCTGTTTTAGTTTGCTTTTCTCTGATCAGAGAAAGGCTGAACTTTTACAGAGCTCTGCTAGTGAGTGGATTTTTGCCTCCTGGGACATCTTACTGTGAGTTCTAGCTGTTTATTTAATTATTTACTGTTTGTCTAACTGTTGTTTGTTTAATTATTTAGTGTTTGTCTTAGTGGTGTGCAAGTTTCAGCCTTCTCAGCTGTACTTACCTTGCCTCTCTCAACTGGGCTTTGTGTGGTACCCCCATCCCCCTGCTGAGGGTTCAGGACAGGGTACCTTGTAACTGCCCTCTTTAATAGGACTTATCTCCCCCCCTCCCTCCCCAGCACCCACCCACCCCTGGGGAAATTGTAGTTTTATAGGTACTTGGACATCTTAGAGGAAAGGGGCTGCTCTCAGGTGCAGCTCTTAATCCAAATCAGTCATACACAGAGGACCTGTGATTAATTAGCTTCAGGTACACAGGGTGTATTAGGGGTATTAGATACACTTTTATTAGTATAAGCATCTACACCAATCCTTATTATATACCGATTTAAAAGACCTAAACACAAGCTTTAAACTAAGATGCAGTCAGAGGTCCAGCAACGAGATGGGGGTTCTCCAGTCTTTTGCATCGAGTGTCACATGTATGATTATCTCCCAGTTGGTGAGAGGTCCTACATATGCACTAAGTGCAGGGAGCTCTTTGCTCTCAGGGAACGAGTCCGTTCTCTAGAGGCTAGAGTAGCAGACCTGGAAGACATTAGAAAGACAGAGAAGTACATGGACGAGACCTACAGGGATATAGTCCTGAAGTCCCACCTCCAGTCTGGCAGCATCCCTGTTGCCATGGAGGAGAGAGGTCACGTGACAGGAGAGCATCACCCTGGTGTGGCAGGAAGTGATCCTGTAACTAGGACCTGTCCTCCAGGTGATGTAAAACCCTCTCGCACCGAGGACGTTTCTCCAGGGCCATGTCCCCATGAGGGGAGGGTCAGGACAGCTGTTATAGTTGGTGATTCAATCATTAGGAATGTAGATAGCTGGGTGGCTGGTGGACGTGAGGATCGCCTGGTAACATGCCTGCCTGGTGCGAAGGTAGCAGATCTCACGCACCGCCTAGATAGGATCATAGATAGTGCTGGGGGGGAGTCTGCTGTCTTGGTACATGTTGGTACCAATGACATAGGAAAATGTGGTAGGGAAGTTCTGGAGGCTAAATTTAAGCTTTTAGGTAGGAAGTTGAAATCCAGAACTTCCAGGATAGCGTTCTCCGAAATGCTTCCTGTTCCACGTGCAGGACCCAAAAGACAGGCAGAGCTCCGGAGTCTCAATGCGTGGATGAGACAATGGTGCAAGGATGAGGGTTTTGGATTTGCTAGGAACTGGGGAACATTCTGGGGAAAGGGGGGGCTCTTCCGAAGGGATGGGCTTCACCTTAATCAGGATGGGACCAGACTGCTGGCATTAACCTTTAAAAAAGAGATAGAGAAGCTTTTAAACTAGAAAATAGGGGAAAGCCGACAGTCACCCAGGAGCGCACGGTTCGGACAAAGGTATCCTTGAAGGATACTACCAAAAGCAGTGAGGTTCCAAAAGGGAGTATAGTAGCCCAAATGCCCTTGAGTAAGGAGCAGACAGAGCATAAAGATTCCCCATTACCCATGCCTACCAATAGCCAGATTAATATTAATAAAATACAGTCTCTAAAATGCTTGTATGCCAATGCTAGAAGTCTAAACAATAAGATGGGAGAATTAGAATATATAGCATTAAATGAGAGGTTAGATATGATTGCACTCTCAGAGACATGGTGGAAGGAGGATAACCAGTGGGACACTGTGATACCTGGATACAAACTATATCGTAATGATAGAGCTGAACAAATTGGTGGAGGGGTTGCGCTCTATGTTAGAGAGGGCATTGAGTCAGAAAGGATTAAAGTTTTGCAGGGAACAAAATATGCTGTAGAATCTCTATGGATTGAAATTCCATTTATGAAGGGGAAGGTGATGGCAGTGGGAGTATACTATCGACCACCTGGCCAGAATGAACAAATGGATGATGAAATGCTCAAAGAAATCAAGGAAGCTAACAAAAGCCACAACAGAGTAGTAATAATGGGTGATTTCAATTACCCCGGTATCGACTGGGACAGTGTCACAGCAGGACAAGCTAAAGAGATAAAGTTTCTAGATGAAATGAATGACTGCTTCTTGGAGCAGCTGGTTCATGAACCGACCAGAAGGGAAGCCATACTGGACCTAGTCCTTAGTGGAACGCCAGATCTGGTGCAAGAAATAAGGGTGTTGGGACCACTTGGCAATAGTGATCATAGTATGATCATGTTTGATTTAATCAGTGGAGGACAGATAGTAAAGGAATCCACAGTACTACCTTTTAACTTTCAAAAGGGTGACTATGATAGAATGAGGAATATAGTTCGGAAAAAACTAAAAGGAGCGGTTCCAAAGGTTAAAGACTTACAGCAAGCTTGGGTGTTATTTAAAAATACTATCCTCGAAGCCCAGACCAGCTGTATTCCACGCATTAAGAAAAGTGGAAGAAAGTCCAAAAAACTGCCAGCATGGTTTAAAGGTGAGGTCAGAGAGGCTGTTGCTGCCAAAAGAGCAACCTTCAGAAAATGGAAAAAAGAGCCAAATGATGAAAACTGGAAACAGCACAAGCACTGGCAAGTTAAATGCAAAGCATTGATAAGGCAGGCAAAGCGGGAATTTGAGAAGAAACTTGCTACGGAAGCAAAAACACGAAATAAAGACTTTTTCAAGTACATTCGTAGCAAAAGGCCTGTGAGAGAGTCAATTGGACCATTAGATGATAGAGGGGTAAAAGGTGCAATAAGAGGAGACAAGGCTATAGCAGAGAGACTGAATGAATTCTTTGCTTCGGTCTTTACTGAGGAAGATGTAGGGGTGTTACCCAAGACTGAAGTGGTATTTAAAGGTGATACTGCAGAGGAATTGAGAGAAATATCGCTACACCGGGAAGATATATTACAACTATTTGATAAACTGAATAGTAGCAAATCACCTGGACCGGATGGTATACATCCCAGAGTGTTGAAAGAACTGAAATATGAGATTGCAGACCTGTTATTGGTAATCTGTGAACTTTCATTAAAATCATCTGTAATACCTGAAGATTGGAGGGTCGCCAACGTAACACCAATTTTTAAAAAGGGTTCCAGGGGTGACCCGGGAAATTACAGACCGGTGAGCCTGACGTCAGTACCAGGGAAAATGGTAGAAGCCATCATAAAGAACAAATTACACAGCATGTAGATAGTCATGGCCTAATGGGAGACAGCCAACATGGCTTTAGACAAGGAAGATCTTGTCTTACTAATCTGATCTGTTTTTTTGAAGGTGTGCATAAACAGGTAGACAAAGGTGAGTCGGTTGATATAGTGTATCTGGACTTTCAGAAAGCTTTTGACAAGGTCCCCCATCAGAGACTTTTGGCGAAGCTAAAAAGTCATGGGATAGGAGGCAGTGTACTATTGTGGATCGGGAACTGGTTAAAAGATAGAAAGCAGAGGGTAGGGCTAAATGGCCAATATTCCCAATGGAAAAAGGTGAATAGTGGAGTACCCCAGGGATCTGTACTGGGTCCGCTACTTTTTGACATATTCATAAATGACCTGGAAAAGGGAATAACTAGTGAGGTAATCAAATTTGCAGATGACACAAAACTGTTTAAAGTTGTTAAAACCCAAGAGGATTGTGGAAAACTGCAGGAGGATCTGGATAAATTGGAAGACTGGGCATCCAAATGGCAGATGAAATTTAATGTGGACAAGTGCAAAGTTATGCACCTAGGAAAGAACAACCCACACTATAGTTACAAGATGCAAGGCTCCACATTAGAAACCACCACCCAGGAAAAAGATTAGGAGTCATCGTGGATAACATGTTAAAACCCTCCGCCCAGTGTGCAGCGGCGGCCAAGAAAGCAAATAGAATGCTAGGTATCATAAGGAAAGGGATGGAGAATAAAACAAAGGATATTATAATGCCTCTGTATCGCTCCATGGTACGACCGCACCTTGAATATTGTGTGCAATTCTGGTCACCGTATCTTAAAAAGGACATAGAGTTATTAGAAAAAGTACAGAGAAGAGCCACCAAATTGGTGAAGGGGATGGAAGGCTACTCCTATGAAGAGAGGCTAAAAGGTTAGGGCTCTTTAACCTAGAAAAGAGGCGGCTGAGGGGAGATATGATAGAGGTGTATAAATTAATGAATGGAGTGGAACGGATAAACGTGGATAAATTGTTTACGCTATCAGAATATAGAAGGACTAGGGGGCATGTAATGAAGCTACAGGGTAAACTATTTAAGACAAATAGGAGAAAATATTTCTTCTCTCAACGTGTAATCACACTCTGGAATCTGTTACCGGAGGATGTAGTAAGGGCTGTTAGTATAGCTGGGTTTAAAAAAGGTTTGGACAAGTTCCTGGAGGAAAGGTCCATAAACCACTATTAAAAAGGGACCCAGGATATCAATGCTTGGCCTAGTACAAGCACTGCAGAACCTGTGTCTTTTGGGGAAACTGCTAGGTACGTATGACCTAGATTGGCCACTGTTGGAAACAGGATACTGGGCTTGATGGACCTCGGTCTGACCCAGTATGGCATTTCTTATGTTCTTATGTTCTTATGTTCTTATCAACTGCTAGCCCAGCTCCATGAAAAAGGGATACAAGGAACTGCTTGGAACTGGTGCAAATCATACTTGGAGGATCGCTGGCAACAGGTTCGGATCGGTAACATTACGTCCCAGCCTTTTCGACAAAAACAAGGAGTACCGCAGGGTTCCTCCCTCTCGGCATTGCTATTCAATATCTACATGCAGCCAATCTGCAACATCTCCTGTTCATTCGGAATTTCATGCCTTATCTATGCTGATGATGTGCTTCTATTCACACCAATTAATGTGATGAAACCTGACTACATACCTTTAATCACCTGCTTCAATGCAATCTCAGATTGGCTGCTCACATAAAATCTCTGAATCAATTTTAAAAAAACAGAAGTCTTGATTGTCACAAGGAATAAAGACTTCTCCAACAACGTTAAGAACAAGAGATGCCGATTTACCATTCAAAACCACGATACGTTACCTAGGTGTCATACTCGACCAGCGGCTGGAATTCAAAGAACACATAAAAAGTATAGTAAAATCCATCTATCACAAGATCAGGACTCTACGACTTCTCAGACCCATGCTTGAGCCAAATGATTTCCGCACAACCTTCCAAACATTAGTCACCCCACACTTTGACTACGCCAACATTGTACTGCATGGCCTTCCCAAGAGCGCGCTGAACCCACTACAGTTGTCCATGAATACAGCAGCCAGGGTTTTATAAGGGGCTTCAAGGAGACAACATATTACTCCCATCCTGTTTGAATTTCATTGGCTCCCAATAACATGTAGGATCTTATACAAAACCCTTCTTTTGAACTTCAAAGCGTTCCATCAAATCTCCCCATCCTCACTTTCTGACCTCCTTCACCACTCTCAAAACACCAGATCTAGAAGATCTGTAACAGAAAACACACTAATGGTCCCAAAAGACCTAGCAAAACTCACGCAGATGACTACCATGAGAGCATTCTCATCCTTCGCCCCCAGATGCTGGAACATGCTGCCACCTAACATCAGATCACAAAAAGACCTGTCCCAATTCAGAAAATCTCTAAAAACACACCTCTTCCTTCAACACTTCTCCCAAAGCATTAGCTCCCCACCTCCTCCCCTTCCAACCCAAACCAACGACTATGGTTAGTCAAGTAAGTTCTCTAAACTGCATTGCTCGCCCCAGATTAAAATCTCATGCATCCTTAACCTATGAAGCTCAAAACTTATGCTAATTTGCTATAAATGGCTGTGAATATTTGTTATTTATCTTATCTTTAACCCCATTTATCCCTGTTTCACTCCCTGTTATCTGTAAACTTGACATATGTTTTATGCTTAAGTACAAAGTTGTTAAAATGTAAACCGCGCTGATGAATAGCACGGTATATAAAAACTGTTAAATAAATAAATAGTCTTATTTTCCATTTTTGGCAGGCCATATGAAAGACTACAGAAAATGTTCAATTTTCTACTCCCCTAGCAGTAGAGCACATTCTCTTTACAGTCCTACGTCTAACTGAAATTCTCCCTCCTTCTCATAGGCCACTATTTGATTTACTGGTTATAATTCCTACCTGTAAATAGTTACAACAGCGATGTCCAAGTTATATCACCTGTTTCATTATAAATACAGAGCAGCTCAGTCTGCACTGTATAAGCTACTGTTGTATGTAAACCGCACTGATCTTAAATAGCGCGGTATAGAAGAGACATTAAATAAATAAAATAAATAGATAATTGGTCTACAAGTGATCCTCACTAACTGGAAGAATATATTTCACATCTCACTTTTGGTGGCATTTTGTGTGCTTGGTACATAAATATGAAAAAGCTATGACTATTAAGAACAGCTCACTGCTAGTTTTACAAAATAAATGGGAGCCCCTGGAAAAATTCCTGCTTACATATGATATGTTTGACTGAGGGATTTGTCAGGTTTGGGAACTGATAGTAATTGTACAACATTATGTATACCACATTGTCTGTCCGGATTACCTTGTATTCTGATTCTATTCTCCTGGAGCAATCTGTACTACAGTATATACTACTAGTTCTTTTGTACTATTACTGTATTAGGTTAAGTTGTTTTGTTTCTTCATTTTATTTATTTTCCTTTTGACATTATATTCAATAACATTTGTGAACTGAAGGCAGGTCTTGTCAGAGAAATCAGATTAATTTCTTTGACTGGGTGACTAGGGAGATGGACCGAAGGAGAGCTCTTGATGTGGTATACTTAGATTTCAGTAAAGCCTTTGATACCGTTCCGCACAGGTGATTTATACACAAACTGAGCATCCTAGGGATGGACTCTAAAGTGATTGTCCGGGTTAGAAACTGGTTAAGTGGGAGGTGACAAAGGGTGCAGGTAAATGGAGCTCACTACAAGGAGAAGGAGGTTACCAGTGGTGTGCCGCAAGGATCTGTCCTTGGTCCAATTCTTTTTAACATCTTTGTTAGTGATATTGCAGAAGGATTGTCAGGTAAGGTTTGCCTCTTTGCGGATGATACCAAAATCTGCAAAAGAGTAAACACCCAGGAAGGAATAGATAATATGATAAGGAATCTAGCTAAATTTCAAGAATGGTGAAGAATTTGGTAGCTGAGATTTAATGGTAAAAAATGCAGGGTCATGCATTTGGGCTGCAAAAATCCAAGGGAGCGATACAGTGTAGGGGGCAAAGTACTTCTGTCCACAAAAGAAGAGCGGGAGCTGGGCATGATTGTTTCTGATGATCTTAAAGTGGCTAAACAGGTAGAAAAGGTGATGGCGAAAGCTAGAAGGATGTTTGGGTACATAGAGAGAAGAATGGCCAGCAGAAAAAAGGAGGTGTTAGGGCCTCTGTATAAGTCTCTGGTGCGAACTCATTTGGAGTATTGTGTGCAATTCTAGAGACCACACTTTCAAAAAGATATAAACAGGATAGAGTCTGTGCAGAGGGTGGCTACTAAAATGGTTAGTGGTCTTCATTATAAAGCATATGGGGACAGATGAAAAGATCTTAATATGTATACTTTAGAGGAAAGGCTAGATGGGGCAATATGATAGAAACGACATTTAAATACCTCCATGGCATAAATGCACAAGAAGAGAGCCTTTTTCAATTGAAAGTAAGCTCTACAACATGTGCGGCCCGCGATGCACAGGAAAGGAAAAACCGGCTTCTGCTGCTGCTGCCGCGGGAAATTAAACTATAGAAAAAACGCGGCCCCCTCCCTCCCGGCAGATCCCTTCCTGCTTGCCTGCTTGTGAGTTCTGGGGGGGAGCAGGACATGTGGGCTGCTGGGGGGGTTAGGACTGGTAATGGACAGATGGGGGTTAGGACTGGAGGTGGTCTGATTGGGGGGGTAAGACTGGGGTTATGGGGGGGTCTACAATGAGGGGACATAGGAGGTGGGTGAAAAGGATAGACTCAGGAATAATATACGGAAATGTTTCTTTACGGAAAGAGTGGTAGATGCATGGAATAGTCTCCCAGTGGAGGTGATGGACACAAGGACAGTACCTGAATTCAAAAAAGCATGAGACAAACACAGAGAATCTCTAAAAGAAAGATATAGTTGATATAGAAGGGCAGACTAGATAGAAACCTGATGGCAGAAAAAGACCACATGGCCTATGTTTCTGCTTTTGGATACTCATCTCTTGCTTTCCTTCCTTTCCTTATTTGTAATCTTGTTGTAATATTGTATTGTCTGTCTTGATTAGATTATAAGCGCTGATGAGCAGGGACCATCTTTTATATGTGTTTTTACAGCGCTGTGTATGTCTTGTGGCGCTATATAAATAATGAATAGTGGTAATAGTATTTAACCACTTAACCCCCCATTGGCTCAGGTACAAACTTAGTTTGTAAGCACTCCAGGGACAGGGAAAAACCTACAGTACTGACTGTAACTCACCTTGAACTATTACTGGAAAGGTGCGAGCTAAATACAACTAAATAAATAAATACCTCTGTAGTATAAAGATACAGGAGGAGAACCTCTTTCATTTGAAAGGAAACTTTGGAACAAGGGATTGATCATAGGATGAAGGAGTAATTTGCAGAAATATCTCTTTACTGAAAGGGTGGTAGATGCATGGAACAGGAGGTGGAGACAAAAACAGTATCTGAAACCAAGAAAGCATGAGGCAAATACGGAGAATCTCTGAGAGAGAGGAAGGAATTGTGGAACTTAGTACTTCATATGGATGGGCAAACTGGATAGGTCATATGATCTTTATCTGCCATCATTTTCTCTGTTTTCATTTTAAGTATTAAAAGGGAACAGAATTTTTTCCCTTTCTCTTCGGAGATTGGCTGAGGTTTTAGGCTTTAAGCCTGAGCTGTCTGTGGCTGGAAAGCTGAATAGAGTTTATTATTTTGGAAAATAAAATTGCTAGGTAGAAGTCATATTTGAACATTATTGCTGTAAGGAAACTTCTTTAGAAAAAGTGTTTCTTGTGAGATAGCTTTAAGAATTTCTCAGTTTATGAGGTTTCAGATATCTCTGCTAGCACAGGAGTGCTCTCTTGAAAACCTGGTGGGGGATGGAGGGGGGGCATATTCAGCAGCGGTGGCTAGCCCTTGTAAAGTGTCTACCTATTACTGCTGAATTTTAACCCAGACTGCATACCAGGTTGGCCAGATAGCGCCACAGCTAACCAGGCAGGGGCAATATTCATCCACTGCCTGGTTAGCTAAGGCACCAAAGTAAGGCCATCCTTTAAAGTCAATAAAATATAAATGGGAAAAAAAAGTGCCTAAGTTTCACCGTCATTGGATAACCGGCTAGCAGCTGACGATCTCCGCTAGCCAGTTATCCCTAGGTGCTGCTTCCACTTTGTCCTAGGAATGCCCCCTGCTATCTGACTAGCATTGAGGCTTTTAGTGACAGCTCTCTCTGATATTCATCAGCTCTAACCGCGCTAGCACCACTGACTATCCTGGTCACCGTGATTAACGCAATTAGCAGGTCTGCTAACCGCATTTATCGCTCTGAATATTTTCCCCCTAAGGTTTATACAGCAGAGCTGAAAGTTAAAATCTTCAGTTTGTCAGTCTGTGGTGATAAACATTGGCCACAGTATATTAAAATAAAATGGGCACAGCGAGGACGTGGCTGTTGCTTAACTGAATTGCCTAGTATGAGCCTGATATATAGCAGCAGCAGCTAGTGCTCCAATAGCGGCTAGCCACTACCACTGAACTTTAAACCCGGATATGCAATGTTGGAGCCATATCTAGGCCCTGTCATTTTAAAATCCAGGATTCCTGGATTGCCAGGAAGCTAATCAGGCAGCGTTGATCGTCAGCTGCTGCCTGGTTAGCTTCTGTTGATAATCAGGTAGCGGTGATCGTCAGCTGCTGCCTGGTTAGCTTCTGTTGATAATCAGGTAGCGGTGATCGTCAGCTGCTGCCTGGTTAGCTTCTATTGATAATCAGGTAGCGGTGATCGTCAGCTGCTGCCTGGTTAGCTTCTGTTGATAATCAGGTAGCGGTGATCGGCAGCTGCTGCCTGGTTAGCTTCTGTTGATAATCAGGTGGCGCCAATATTGAGCCGCTGCCTGGAATGCCCTTGGCATGCTCTGATGCTAGCGGGTTAGGCATCAGGACGTGCAGCAGCGGCACCCTTGATATTCAACGGCATGACCCATGTTCATGACACTGAATATCCTGGCCAATGTCATTAACATGATTACAGATCTGCTAACTGTGTTAATCCCTTAGAATATCCCCTCCTATGAGTGTGGTGTGAGATTGAGTGTTTACTCAAATTATCTTGTTGTTTCATTAGCTACTTAAAAAAAAATTATATATACAGGGCCCAATTTTGAGCTGGGCGGTGCTACGCTCAAAAATCCGGGTGTCGCTGCACAGCCAGGTAGCCGCAGGAGCTACCCGTGTAGCACAGATTTTCGATGCTAGACAGTTAGCCCCAGCTCCTTAGAGATAGGCGAGGTTTTCCCAAACCTATCTTTAATGTGCAGAGCACTAACCATATAGCATCGAAAATCGGTGCTACATGGGTAGCGCCATGGTCTGCCTCAGCTCCACCCCAGAATGCCCCCAGCACACCCCAATGTTACGCGTCTGGGCGCATTAGGGACATATCTGGGATTTGCAAAGGGCACTGCCCATGTAGGTGCCCTTCAAAAATCTCGGATAAGGCCTTTACATGAGTTACTAGAGAGGTTACCCGTGTAAAGGCCTTCGAAAATCAGGCCCACAGTATATAAAAAAGAAAACTCCTTGTCATGATAGGACTGATTTCCAACCTAGGACAGGGAACCGTTTTGCTTTTTGAATTTTTTGGAGTGAGAGTAGTAGGAATTCTAGTTTCTGAAGGGAGATCTTGGTATTAATACTAGTACTAGAGCAGCAGATGCACCTGCTCTTGCCACCTTGTTGGATAGAATAGATGAACCATACTGATCTTAATCTGCTGTCATATACTATGTTACCATTGTGAGAAAAGGAAATTTAGACCTAATTACTTACCAAAGTACCCCAAAGTTGCAGAATCAATGACCAGAAGGAAACGAAGGGTAGTGGTGGTTGGAGACGCTCTTCTGAGGGGTACTGAGGCGTCCATCTGCCGACCAGACTTGATGTCCAGAGAGGTATGCTGTCTGCCTGGTACCAAAATCAAAGATGTTACGGAGAGTTTTCCGAGACTCATCAAGCCCACTGACTATTACCCAATGTTGCTAATCCATGTTGGAACAAATGATACTGCCAGGTATACCTCGGAACGTATCAAAAGTGACTTCATGGCTCTGGGACAGAGGATGATGCAGTTAGGTGCACAGGTGGTGTTCTCTTCAATCCTCCCTGTTGAGGGTAAAGGCCAAGTCAGAGAGGCTCGCATCCTGGAGATGAATGCATGGCTGCGTGGATGGTGTCATCGAGAGCGTTTTGGTTTCCTAGACCATGGGATGCTGTTCCAAGGGTTGCAGAGCAGAGATGGCATCCATCTGTCCAAGAAAGGTCAACGCATCTTCGGTAGTAGACTGGCTAATCTACTGAAGAGGGCTTTAAACTAGATTCGTTGGGGATGGGTGAAGAAAGCCCCCAGGTAGGTGAAAGCCCCCAGGTAGGTGATACATTAAATACCTTTATGGAAATGGGTAACAGGGGTAACTTATGGAAAGCAGTGTGTATTAATGCCCGTAGCACGGGAAATAAGATCCCTGAAGTTGAAGCTTTGGTGGGAGTGGCTGACTTGGATTTAGTGGCAGCTACAGAAACATGGTTCACAGAAAACCATGACTGGGATGTAACTATACCTGGCTATGCTTTATTCAGAAAGGACAGGGTAGGAAGAAGGGGAGGAGGAGTGGCACTATATGTAAAAACTACTATTAAAGCTTTGGAATTACAGAGCTTAAAAGGGAGAGAGGAGGCATTGTGGGTTAAACTAGAAAGAGGGAAAGAGAACTCTATTTACATTGGTGTGATATACAGACCTCCCTCACAAGAGGTAGAGGTGGACAGAGAGTTAATTGAAGACATACGCAGCATTGCTAGGAAAGTGGAAGTGCTACTGATAGGAGATTTCAATATGCCAGATGTTGATTGGCACATTCCTGCTGCAGTATCATCTAGAAGTAAGGAGATCCTGGATTCTCTACAGGGAGAACTATTCAGGCAATTGGTAACAGACCCCACACGTGAAGGGGCCATACTGGACTTGGTGTTTACCAATGGTGAAAGTGTTTCTGATGTTGTAGTGGGAGATCATTTTGAATCCAGTGATCACCAGATGGTGTGGTTCAGTATTAGGACTAGGGCTGTTAGAATCCATTCCAAGGTGAGGATCTTAGACTTTAGGAAGACTAACTTTGCTAAGATGGGCCAATACCTCAGGGAGTCGTTAGTGGGATGGGAACAGCTGGGGGATGTAGAAAAACAGTGGGCAAAACTGAAAGGGGGTATTTTAAGGGCAACGAACCTTTTTGTTAAAATGGTAAATAAAGGCAAAAGGAACAGGAGACCGCTATGGTTTTCGAAGGAAGTAGCTGAAAAAGTGAAGAAAAAGAAAAAGAGGGAGGCCTTCATGAAATACAAGAGATCACAGAGAGAGGAAGACAGGCATCTGTATTTGGAAAAAACTTAGAGAAGCTAGCAAAGTAATCAAGAAGGCAAAGATTCAAAAGGAGGAGGAAATAGCCAATGCAATAAAATAGGGGGATAAGACATTTTTCAGATATATTAGTGAGAAGAGGAAGGGCAAAAGTGGTATTGTCAGACTCAAGGGTGCAGGGGGGGAATATGTAGAAGCTGATAAGGATAAAGCGGAATTGCTTAACAAATATTTTTGTTCTGTGTTTACAGATGAAGAACCAGGAGCAGGACCTCAGAAAACACCCACAAATAAGAACAGAAGTGAGGGACATCTTGAACAATTTTCAGAAGACTGTGTTCGTGAGAAACTAGCTCAACTTAAAGTAGACAAAGCGATGGGATCGGATGGGATACACCCTAGAATACTGAGGGAACTTGGGGATGTTCTAGCAACTCCACTGACTTACCTTTTCAATGTCTCGTTGGAGTCGGGAGTGGTGCCAAAGGACTTGAGAGAGGCTCATGTGGTGCCTTTACACAAAAGCAGAAGTAAGGATGTGGTTGAAAACTACAGGCCGGTTAGTTTAACTTCAGTGGTGAGTAAATTATTGGAAACGCTGCTGAAAGAGAAAATAGTGAAGTTTCTGGAGTCCAGCGGATTACAGGATCCGAGGCAGCATGGATTCACCAGAGGCAGGTCTTGTCAGACAAATCTGATTGATTTCTTTGACTGGGTGACCAGGGAGTTGGACCGAGGGAGAGCTCTAGATGTGGTGTATTTAGATTTCAGTAAAGCCTTTGACACTGTTCCTCACAGGCGACTTATAAACAAACTGAGCACCCTAGGGATGGACCCTAAAGTTACTGCTTGGGTTAGAAATTGGTTGGGTGGGAGGCGACAAAGAGTACAATTAAATGGAGCTCACTCTGAGGAGAAGGATGTTACCAGTGGTGTGCTCCAGGGATCTGTCCTTGGTCCGATTCTTTTTAACATCTCTGTTAGTGATATAGCGGAAGGGCTGTCGGGTAAGGTTTGCCTCTTTGCAGATGATACCAAAATCTGCAATAGAGTAGACACCCAGGAAGGTGTAGATAACATGAGGAGGGATCTAGCTAAGCTTGAAGAATGGTCTAAAATTTGGCAGCTGGGATTTAATGTTAAAAAATGTAAGGTCATGCATTTGGGCTGCAGCAATCCAAGGGAGCAATACAGTATAGGAGGTGAAGTACTTTTGTCCACTAAAGAAGAGCGGTACCTAGGCGCGGTTGTGTCTGATGATCTTAAAGTAGCTAAACAGGTAGAAAAGGCGACGGCAAAAGCTAGAAGGATGCTTGGGTGCATACGGAGAGGAATGGCTAGCAGAAAAAAGGGAGGTGATAATGCCTCTGTATAAGTCTTTGGTGCGACCTCATTTGGAGTATGGTGTGCAATTCTGGAGACTGCACCTTCAATAGGATGTGAACAGGATGGAGTCGGTGCAGAGGGTTGCTACTAAAATGATTAATGGGCTTCATTATATAGCATATGAGGACAGACTTAAGGATCTTAATATGTACACCTTAGAGGAAAGGCGGGATAGAGGTGATATGATTGAGATGTTTAAATACCTCCGTGGCATAAATGTTCAGGGAGAGAGCCTCTTTCAATTGAAAGCAAGTTCTGCTACGAGGGGACATGGGATGAGGGTGAAGGGAGATAGATTCAGGAGTGATATGCGGAAATATTTCTTTACAGAAAGAGTAGTGGATCCATGAAATAGTCTCCCAGTGGAGGTGGTAGAGATGAGGACAGTAACTGAATTCAAAAAAGCATGGGACCAACACAGAGGATCTCTAAAGGTAAAAAGTGGACTGTTGTAGTTGTTGTTATGGAAGGACAGACTAGATAGGCCATGTGGTCTTTTTCTGTCATCATATTTCTATGTTTCTATGTTATCTGGATTTACTATAGAATCCTCTTGAAACCTGAAAAAAAATGTTATGATTAAGACAAACCACCCATCTGGGCAGCAGCAGAATGGTTCGGTGTTGGCAGCGGAGAATCACATTTACGTGATAATGGCAACAACACTAAAATTAATCTGTGCGGAAGAAAGACCTGGCAATCTACTTCTGTATCTTGCCACAAAAACCCAATGGATAGACACGACAAAACACATTTTGGGTGACTGAAACGCAAAGGTTGGCAATAAAGGCGGCGGCAAAATGGTTGGAAAATATGGACTTGGCAACAGAAATGAAGCTGGAGAAAAACTGATAGAATTCTGCAAGACCAATGATCTATTCATCTCAAACACCTTCTTCCAGCAACACAAACAGCGACTGGAATCATTGACTGCACCCAATGGATTGGACACAAAAATCAAATTGACTACATTTGTGGAAGTTAATAATGGAAAAGCTTTATAACATCAACAAAGATAAAATCTGGAGCTGACTGTGGTACAGATCACCAACAACTAGTATGCAAACTCAAGCTAAAGTTGAAAAAGATCAAGCCACTCATGAACGTAGCAAAATATGACCTGAGAATATACCATTGGAATTTAAAGACTGCCTACAAAATTGATTTGCTGCTTTCAATACAAATGAAGAGCTCCAGAAGAGTGATGGGATGGCATCAAGAAGGTTGTTTTGGAAAAAAGTGAGAAATCTCTACAAAAGATGAAAAAGCAAAAATGGCCAAAATGGATGACCAAAGAAACTCTGAAAATTGCTCAGAAACGCAGAGATGCTAAAGCCAGGGGAGAAAGAGAGGCAATCGCAAAACTCAGAGATTTCCAACGGACAGCCAGACAAAACAAGGATAATTACCACAATGACGCATGCAAATAAACAGAAGCAGAAACTATAAGAGGAAGAACAAGATCCTAAAGTTCCAACCTAAAGTTTACGTGAGTTAAAGAAAAAATTCCAGCCTCGAATTGGAATGTTACAAGATGCTCAAGGATCCATGTTGAATGATGCTGAGAAGGTCAAGAAAAGGTGGAAAGAATATTCAGAGTTGTTATATGATAAAGATCAAGTGGACCAACAGTCATTTCAACCTGTACCTTATGATCCGGAACCATTGGTGATGAAAGAAGAAGTTGAAGCAGCATTGAAAGCCTTATTAAAGAACAAAGCACCAGGCACTGATGGCATTCCCATAGAAGTATTATAGCAATCTGATGTAGCTGTTACCATACTTATAAGGCTCTGCCAGGAAATTTGTAAGACAACCTCATGGCCTACTGACTAGAAAAGATCTGTGTTTATACCAGTACTAAAGAAAGGTGATCCAACTGACTGTGGAAATTATCGCACAATCGCTGTGATCCAACATTCCAGCAAGAGTCTACTGAAGATTATTCAGCAGAGACTACAACCATACTTGGAACAAGAACTACCTGAAGTGCAAGCGGGGTTCAGGAAAGGGCGAGGAACAAGAGACATCATCGCGGATGCGAGATGGATCCTTGAAAAGACTAAAGAATAACAAAAGGATATCTATATGTGTTTTATTGACTACAGCAAAGTTTTTGACTGTGTAAACCATAAGAAACTCTGGGCCACATTAAGAAGCATGGGTATACCAGAACACCTGATTGTTCTCTTGCAGAACCTCCACATTGATCAAGAAGCAACAGTTCAAATGGAACAAGGAGAAACAGTATGGTTTAAAATCAGCAAAGGTGTATGACAAGGCTGCATACTTTCCCCCTACCTGTTTAATTTATATGCAGAACAAATCATCAGAGAAGCAGAAATATATGAAGACAACAGAAGTGTGAAGATTGGTGGGAGACTCATCAATAACATTCACTATCCTGATGATACCACATTACTGGCTAAAAGTGAAGACTATCTGAAACATTTGCTTCTCAAGATCAAGGAACATGGTCTTAAAATGGGCCTGCACCTTAATGTTAAGAAGACAAAGATCCTGACAACTGGCAAAATCAATAAGTTCATCACTGATGGAGAAGAAATTGAAATAGTGGATAACTTTAACCTACTTGGATCAACTTCAAGAAAGAAGCAACAAGTAGTCAAGAAATCAGACGATGCATTGCTCTTGGCGGAATGGCTATGAAGTACCTAGACAAGATTCTCAAGAGTAGAGATGTCTCTCTCCATACAAAGATTTGACTTGGTCAAGACATGGTATTTTCAATAACATCATATGGATGTGAAAGTTGGAAAGTGAAAAATATAGACAGGAAGAAAATTGATGCCTTTGAATTATGGTGCTGGCAACGAATACTATGTATACCATGAACTACCCAAAGAACAATCCAGTTAGTACTAAAAGAGATGAAACCTAAGCTTTCTTTGGACACATCATGCGAAGAGAGAGATCTTTAGAGAAAGACATCATGCTTTGGCAAGGTAGAAGATCAGCGCAAAAGAGGAAGGCCAGCAATGACATAGATCGATATAATAACAGCAGCTATGGGTTCCAGGCTGTCAACAATGAATCACCTGACTGAAGGCCGAACACAGTTTAGGACTACTATCCAGAGGGTCGCCATGAATCAACACCGACTCGACTGCACTTAACAACAACAAAATGGTCAACTTTTAACAGAAGAGGAAAAGTGAATAATATATACTATCATATTCAGTGGCCGCAACTAGCACTGTTAAAGCGGCTAAGTGCTGAACATTAGAGTTGGATATCCAATGTTGGGATCATATCCAGGTTCTAATAGCATTGAATATCCGGGTTGCTCAGATTGCCAAGAAGCTAACCGGAGCCACTGCCCCGTTAACTTCCACAGTGAAAATTAGGTCAGCCTTTACTGCACTTGACTTTCACTGCTTTGGCATAAGTGTGCAGTGCCTCAATATCACTGTAGCCTGGTGCTGCCCCCGGAACACCCCAATGCTAGCCGGTTAGCATCAGGGGGTGTGGCGGCTTGTTAATGCCACTGAATATACCAGATAAGGGGATTAACATGGTTAGCAGGTCTGCTAACCTCGTTAATTACTTTGAATATTGAGCACTGCATTTTTATGGGGTAATTTATGCTTACCTGCAGGGGGATGTAAAACAAATAGCTGCATGCTGGTTCTTCCTATAAAAAATGGAATTTAGTTTAAAAAAGTCAATAATTTAAGTGTTTCTTAAGGTTTAGTCAGAGTAATAGCTTACAAAGAAGCTATCATCTACCTAACTGTAATCTGGAAAGGTGAATCCATCTGTAAAAAGAGAAATTTGTATAGTTAAATTTCAGAGAAATTCTGTGATAATTGTACAGCTATTACTTCCAGTTCTCTTTTTACCTTGTCAAAATAATTGTCATTGAAGTGAAGTTGTTATCATTTGAGAACATTTCAAACTTGTAGTTTTCATTGGAATGGAGTGTCTTAAAAAACGTTTACTGTATTTCACAGTTCTGCTGGTGTTACTTGAAATATTTCACTATTAAAAGAAAGTTGGCAGAAAATCACACAAAGGTACCTGTGCTTCCTGCACTCTTTAATCCTCTTCCAAAGAAATTTTACTGAATACCTGAAACAATATTTAAACCTGTGAATTGACCTTTACTGAAGGTGATCCTGAGGTACATACCTGGTTGACTGTGACACTGATAACCTTTGGGTAAGGGAGGGTAGCCCTTTCGGTGGTATGCCCCATTTACAAAATGTACCCTCAGGGAAAGCTAGATTGCTGGAACTGAAGAATAGTGGAGAGCAGCAGCTCGGGGAAAGAGATTGCAGCTGCTTTCCAAGTCTCTGGAACACCAGGGACCACTAGCCTGGCAAGGGGGGGTGGGGGGGGCAGCAGCTTAAGAGTAGAAGAGATCTGGCAATAGATAGTGACTGGACAACTTAAGAGTAACACTGGTAAATGGCAGAGGAAATGAACACTGCTATATGAGACAGCTCTACGTGCTTGCAATGTTAAGAGGAGTGTAAATGTTATGGATGGGTTAACAGGTACAGTGTGTGATATGGGGAGGGGATGGTGTGAACACATGAGTGGTCCTAGGTTTGGAGAAAGCAGTGAGTAATGAGTGATTAACTGACTGCATGGCTGAATGCATCTGGTGGCACTCAGAGCTTCCGTCTTGGAGGGTTACAGGGAAGGAATCTGCAGGGAAACTTGGAGTGGTGAGGGGGACAAGGATAGGAGGGGAAAGGGGGATGGGGTTCAAAGGTTCAAAGGGCAGATGGGGGGAAAGGGGGATGGGGTTGAAAGGTTCAAAGGGCAGATGGGGGGAAAGGGGGATGGGGTTGAAAGGTTCAAAGGGCAGATGAGGGGAAAGGGGGATGGGGTTCAAAGGTTCAAAGGGCAGATGGGGATGTTGGGAAAGGGTTGGGGAGAGTACTGTAGAAGAATTACTAAGGCAAGGTGCATCAGGGGTATACTTATGGGATACGCATTTAAATTAGAGTCTTGAATATGACAACAAAACTTTCTTCAGGTATATTGGAGAAAGGAAGAAGATCAGAGGTGGAATTGCAGGACTCAGAAGTGCTGGGAACACACTCATGGAAAGTGACATTGAAAAAGTGAAATTGCTAAATGAATACTTCTGCTCTGTTTTTACTAAGGAAAGTCCTGGAGAGGGACCACCTGTGACTCCGAAATATAAAACTGGGAATGAAGTAGATACCACACCATTCACAGAAGATGAAGTGTTAGAACAACTTGCAAAACTGAAAGTGGACAAGGCCATGGGACCGGATGGGATACATCCCAGGATACTGAAAGAGCTCAGAGAGGCTCTTGCAGGGCCGTTAAAGGAATGATCTACCACCCGACATTCGGGCCATTGTAGATCTAACTCAGTTCAGGAAGGCACTCAAATATCACCTTTTCCTCCAATACTACCCGGTCAGCAACGAAATCTAAGCAACCCCACCAAAGAAGTAACCATGGCTAGTTCTGAGATAGTGCCAGCACCCCGCCTGCAGATGATGCACATATTTTCCTTATGTGACCGTTGCCTTCAGTCTTGTTCTTTGTAATTATTTCATGTATATAGTTCACCCCTGTTATCCAGGTTTGTACTCCTGTTCCATGTAAAACCAAACAGCTTGTTGTTCTGGTCATTCTGTTATAATGTAAACCGCGCTGATATCGAATAGTGCGGTATATAAGAAATTGTAATAAATAATAAATAAATAAAGGATGTTTTCAACAGATCCTTGGAAACAGGAGAGGTTCCTCAGGACTGGAGAATGGCTGATGTCGTACCTCGACACAAAAGTGGTGACAGGGAAGAAGTGTCAAACTACAGGCCTGTCAGCCTTTCCTCAGTGGCGGGAAAAGTAATGGAGGCGCTCCTGAAAGAGCGAATTGTGAACTTTCTCAAAGCAAGATCTGAGGCAACATGGTTTTACCGAAGGACGATCTTGCCAAACAAATCTGATTGAATTCTTTGACTAGGTGACCAGGGAACTAGATCAGGGGTATGCGATGGATGTCATCTACCTGGATTTCAGCAAAGCCTTTGATACTGTTCTTCATAGGAGGCTTGTCAATAAGCTCAGTAGTTTTATGGATAGATCCCAAGATGGTAAATTGGATCAGAAATTGGTTGACTGACAGACGACAGAAGGTGATATTACAAGGAGCTCACTAGGATGAAAGGAAGGTGATTAGCGGGGTGCCCCAGGGGTTGGTCCTGGGCCCGGAACTATTCAATGTATTTGTGAGTGATATTGCTGAAGGACTGCATGGAAAAGTCTGTCTATCTGCAGATGACACAAAAATTTGCAACAGAGTGGACTCCCCTGAGGGAGTTGTTAACATGAGGAATGATCTACAAAAGCTGGAAGAATGGTCTAATGCTTGGCAACTACGATTTAATGCTAAAAAGTGCAGTGTCATGCACTTAGGTAGCAGAAATCCAAGGAGCGATAGGGGGCGAGAGATTGGTGTATACGGATCAGGAGAAAGAACTTGGAGTGGTTATTTCTGAAGATCTCAAGGTGTCAAAACAGTGCGACAAGGCGGTGGCAAAAGCCAGGAGGATGTTGGGCTGCATACGAAGAGGAATTACCAGCAGAAAGGAAGAGGTACTTATGCCACTGTACAAGTCACTGGTGAGGCCTCACTTGGAATACGGTGTTCAGTTTTGGAGACCATATCTTGCAAAGGATGTAAAAAGACTGCAAACTGTTCAGAGGAAGGCGACCAAAATGATTTGGAGCCTGCGTCAGAAGCCCTATGACAAGAGACTTGAAGACCTAAACATGTACACTTTGGAGGAGAGGAGGGACAGGGGACACTGTGATACCTGGGTACAAACTATATCGTAATGATAGAGCTGATCAAATTGGTGGAGGGGTGGCGCTCTATGTTAGACAGGGCATTGAGTCAGAAAGGATTAAAGTTTTGCAGGAAACAAGATTTGCTGTAGAATCTCTATGGATTGAAATTCCATGTAAAAAGGGAAAGGCGATGTCAGTGGGGGTGTACTATCGACCGCCTGGCCAGAATGAATAAATGGATGATGAAATGATCAAAGAAATCAAGGAAGCTAACAAACGTTACAGCGCAGTAATAATAATGGGTGATTTCAATTACCCCGGTATTGACTGGGTCAGTGTCATGGCAGGACATGCTAGGGAGATAAAGTTCCTAGATGACATAAATGACTGCTTCTTGGAGCAGCTGGTTCATGAACCGACGAGAGGGGAAGCCATATTAGACCTATTCCTTAGTGGAACACCAGATCTAGTGCAAGAGATAAGGGTGTTGGGGCCACTTGGCAATAGTGATCATAGCATGATCGCCTTTGATTTAATTAGTGGAGGAGGGAGAGTAAGGAAATCCACAGTACTACCTTTTTACTTACGAAAGGGAGACTATGATAAAATGAGGAAAATAGTTAAGAAAAAACTAAAAGGAGCAGTTGCAAAGGTTAAAGACTTACATCAAGCTTGGGTGTTGTTGAAAAATACTATCTTGGAAGCCCAGAACAGCTGTATTCCATGCTTTAAGAAATGTGGAAGGAAGTCCAAAAAACTGCCAGCATGGTTTAAAGGTGAGGTCAGAGAGGCTGTTGTTGCCAAAAAAGCATCTTTCAGGAAATGGAAAAAAGAGCCAAATGACGAGACCTGGAAACAGCACAAGCACTGGCAAGTCAAATGCAAGGCATTGATAAAGCAGGAAAAGGGAGAATTTAAGAAGAAGCTTGCTGCAGAAACAAAAACGCGAACTAAAGATTTTTTCAAGTACATTCGTAGCAAAAAACCTGTGAGTCAGTTGGTCCATTAGATGATAGAGGAGTTAAAGGACTACAAAAGGGGACTGTTACTTCAGGAGAGAGATCTGCAATTGTGAATATATACTTCTGGGAATTTTCTGTAAGGAATTCTTTGAATTAAAGCTAATTAATCTGTGAGCCCACTATTTTTTGTTAAATCAGTCAGGGCATAGTAGCAGCAGTTTAAGTTTAAATTTAACACATAGAAGAGAGCTTGTAGTTTAAATGTAATAGTCACTCAGGGCCTAGTATCAGCAAAGTACTTTTAGTTTAAATTTAAAACACAGAAGAGAGCTTTCCGGTTTAGGGTAAGGTTTGTCTGTTTGCGAATGATACCAAAATCTGCAATAGAGTAGACACCTAGGAAGGTGTAGATAATATGAGGAGGAGAGATCAAGCTAAGCTGGAAGAATGGTCTGGAATTTGGCAGCTGGGATTTAATATTAAAAATGTAAGGTCATGCATTTTGGCTGCAGCAATCCCAGGGAGCAATATAGTATAGGGGGTGAAGTACTTTTGTCCACTAAAGAAGAGCGGGACTTAGGCGTGGTTGTGTCTGATGATCTTAAAGTAACTAAACAGATAGAAAAGCTAGCGAAAAGCTAGAAGGATGCTTGGGTGCATACGGAGAGGAATGGCTAGCAGAAAAAAGGAGGTGATAGTGCCTCTTAACAAGTCTTTGTTGCGGCCTCATTTGGAGTATTGTGTATATCTTTGGAGACCGCACCCTCGTATAACCAGGATGGAGTCCATACAGAGGGTGGCTACTAAAAAGGTTAGTGGTCTTCATTATAAAGCATATGTGGACAGATGTAAGGATCTTAATATGTACACCATAAAGGAAAGGCGGGATAGAGGTGATATGATTGAGATGTTTAAATACCTCCGCGGCATAAATGCACAGGGGGAGTGCCTCTTTTGATAGAAAGCAAGTACTGCTACAAGGGGACATGGGATGAGGGTGAAGGGAGATCGATTCAGGAGTGATATGCGGAAATATTTCTTTGCGGAAAGAGTAGTGGATCCATGGAATAGTCTCCCAGTGGAGGTGGTAGAGATGAGGTCAGTATCTGAATTCAAAATAGCATGGGACAAACACAGAGGATCTCTAAAGGTAAAAGGGTACTGTTGTAGTTGTTGATATGAAAGGACAGACTAGATAGGCCATGTGGTCTTTTTCTGTCATCATTTTTCTATGTTTTCTATGTAATTTGGAACCCAGCAGAGAGCTTGTATTTTAAATTTAATAGTCACTCAGGGCCTAGCATCAGCAAAGTACTTTTAGTTTAAATTTAAAACACAGAAGAGAGCTTTCTGCTTAAATTTAGAACCCATCAGAGAGCTTGTAGTTTAAATTTCATAATAAGTTAGAGCCTAGCAGCAGCAAAGAGCTATAATTTAAATAAGAATATAGATTAGCACAAAAGGCAAAACAGGGTCAGTACTCTTTGAAGAGAAAATAAAGTCTTCTAGAGACCTTTACAAAGAGGCCTTCTACCTAGGGGGCAAGAGACCTGTGAACCTTTTTCAATAGGTGTTAACACCAGGTGGCAGGACAAAAGGCCATTTTGAAAGACTCCTTCTATCCAAGCAAGGACTGGTAATCATCGAGGAAGTTAGTCACAGCTTAACTCAGCAGCACAGGCATAAATAGCTCAACCAAAGCTCTGTTATCTTCAGTCTTGCAGGACTACAAAAGGGGACTGTTACTTCTAGAGAGAGATCTGCAATTGTGAGTATATACTTCTGGGAATTTTCTGTAATAAATTCTTTGTATTAAAGCTAATTAATCTGTGAACCCACTATTTTTTTTGTTAAATCAGTCAGGGCCTAGTAGCAGCAGTTTAAGTTTAAATTTAACACACAGAAGAGAACTTTCTAGTTACATATCATACCCAGCAGAGAGCTTGTAGTTTAAATTTAATAGTCACTCAGGGCCTAGTATCAGCAAAGTACTTTTAGTTTAAATTTAAAACACAGAAGAGAGCTTTCTGGTTAAATTTAGAACCCAGCAGAGAGCTTGTAGTTTAAATTTCATAATAAGTTAGAGCCTAGCAGCAGCAAAGAGCTATAATTTAAAATTTAAAATCAAATAAGAGTATAGCTTACCTCAGCAGCACAGGACAGGGTACTGTGTAGCAGCCCTCTTTTAATAAGCATCTTTCAGGAAATGGATGATAGAGGAGTTAAAGGGGCACTAAGAGGCGACAAAGCGATAGCGGAGAGACTGAATGAATTCTTTGCATCAGTTTTACTGAGGAAGATGTAGGGATGTTACCCATGACTGAAGTGGTATTTAAAGGTGTGGAAGAATTGAAGGAAATATCGATAAATCGGGAAGATGTATTACAACTATTAGATAAACTGAAGAGTAGCAAATCACCTGGGTCTGATGGTATACATCCAAGGGTGTTAAAAACTGAAATATGAGATTGTAGACCTGCTATTAGTAATCTGTCAATTTTCATTAAAATCATGTGTAATACCTGAAGACTGGAGGATCGCCAATGTAACGCCAATTTTTAAAAAGGGTTCCAGGGGTGATCCGGGAAACTACAGACCAGTGAGCCTCACGTCAGTACTGGGAAAAATGGTAGAAACCATCATAAAGAATAAAATTACTCAGCATGTAGATAGTCATGGCCTAATGGGAGACAGCCAACATGGTTTTAGACAAGGAAGATCTTGTCTTACTAATCTATTATGTTTTTTTGAAAGTGTGAATAAACAGGTGGACAAAGGTAAGTCAGTTGATATAGTGTATCTGGACTTTCAGAAAGCCTTTGACAAGGTCCCTCATCAGAGACTTTTGGCAAAACTAAAGAGTCATGGGATAGGAGGCAGTGTACTACTGTGGATCAAGAACTGGTTAAAAGATAGAAAGCAGAGGGTTGGGCTAAATGGCCAATTTTCCCAATGGAGAAAAGTGAATAGTGGTGTACCCCAGGGATCTGTGCTGCGTCCGCTGCTTTTTGACGTATTCATAAATGACCTGGAAAGTGGAATAACGAGTGAGGTTATAAAATTTGCAGATGACACAAAACTATTTAAAGTTGTTAAAACCCAAGAGGATTGTGGAAAATTGCAAGAGCATCTTGATAAATTGGAAGACTGGGCATAAAAATGGCAGATGAAATTTAATGTGGACAAGTGCAAAGTTATGCACCTAGGGAAGAACAACCCAAACTATGGTTACACGATGCAAGGTTCCACATTAGGAACCACCACCCAGGAAAAAGATTTAGGCGTCATTGTGGATAGCATGTTAAAACCCTCGGCCCAGTGTGCAGTGGCAGCCAAGAGAGCAAATAGAATGCTAGGTATCATAAGGAAAGGAATGGAAAATAAAACAAAAGATATTATAATGCCTCTATATCGTTCCATGGTGAGAACGCACCTTGAATATTGTGTGCAATTCTGGTCGCCGTATCTTAAAAAGGATATAGCGTTATTAGAAAAGGTTCAGAGAAGAGCCACCAAAATGGTAAAGGGGATGGAAGGATACACCTATGAAGAAAGGCTAAAAAGGTTAGGGCTCTTTAACCTGGAAAAGAGACGGCTGAGGGAGATATGATAGAAGTCTATAAATTAATGAACGGAGTGGAATGGATAAACGTAGATCGATTGTTTACATTATCAGAATATAGAAAGACTAGGGGACATGCAATGAAGCTACAGGGTAAACTATTAAAGACTAATAAAAGAAAATATTTTTTCACTCAACGTGTAATCAAACTCTGGAATTTGTTACCGGAGGATGTAGTAAAGGCTGTTAGTGTAGCTGGGTTTAAAAAAGGTTTGGACAAGTTCCTGAAGGAGGAGTTATTAAGAAGGGACCCAGGATATCAATGCTTGACCCAGTACAAGTATTGCGGAACCTGTGTCTTTTGGGGAAACTGCTAGGTACGTATGACCTAGATGGGCCACTGTTGGAAACAGGATACTGGGCTTGATGGACCTTGGTATGACCCAGTATGGCATATCTTATGTTCTTATGAGATATGATTCAGACCTTTAAATACTTAAAGAGAAATAATGAACAAACAAACCTCTTCCAAAGACGGAGAAGCTGTAAAACTAGAGGGCATAACATGAAGCTACAAGGTGGTAAATTGAAAGGCAATGTCAGGAAATACTTTTTCACTGAAAGGGTGGTGGATGCTTGGAATGCGCTCCCGATGGAAGCGGTGGGGGCAAATTCGGTGACGGAATTCAAAAGGGCATGGGACAGACACAGTGGATCCCTTTACAGCAACAAGAAAATATCATTATAATCTGAACCATCGAATTCCTTAACAAATAGGGTGTACTACAAGGACTGGTGGGATCGCCCCTAAACAAAGACCTGGGGAAGGGGGGCCTGCACAGAGCGGCAGGTGTACCTACTCTGGACATCACACTGGGCAGACTAGATGGACCATACTGGTCTTTATCTGCCGTCATTTACTATGTTACTATGAAAAGGATTAACACTCCTCCAAGGCAAAATTAGAGTTTACCTGCCAAATGCATTCCTGGAGTTCCTCCAGGCTAGTCCAGGCCACGTTTGGATAGTCACCATTCACCAGCAACTGCTGAGAACTGAGCATGTTCAAACTCTGAACCTCCTATGGAAGAGCTCCCCCCCCCCCCGAGCTTTAGCCACCAGTCTTATCCTTTCAAAGCAGCCCCCTTGTCCTCATGACATTACTCTCCCTTTTTCTCTTTTTTTTTCTTTTCTTTTGAGATCAGGTGAGGACAGAACAGACAGAGGGAAGCCCCATCCTGCTAGGACATCTACTTTCCCCCTGCAGCCCTTCAGACCTTCTTAATATGCAACCTTACCAGTTCTCTGGTCTCGCCCTAACTGGTTGACATGTACTGAAAACCCCCCGTGTGGTAACTGGACTGGCCTGGAGGGACTCCAGGAAAGACAATTAGCAGGTAAGCTCTAATTTCGCCTTCCTCGTCGTCCCTCTAGCCAGTCCAGGCCATGCTTGGGATATACAAAAGCTGAATTCAAACACAGGAGGGGGACCTGCGAGACCTGCCTGAACACCGCCGCTCCGAATCTCACATCCCCCGCTTCCTGAACATCCAACCTATAATGCCTGGTAATGGTATGCAACAAATATCAAGTTACCTCTCTACAGAGCTCTGCTGGCGGGACAAGCCCTGTTTCTGCCCACGAAATCACTTAGGCCTGGCCCCACCAGTAGAGTCCGCCCCTGCTTCTCATAGACTGAGGTTATGGTCAGTTTCATCCAGCGGGCAATTGTGGCCTTTGAGGCTGCCTTCCCTGCTCGCGGGCCTCCGAACAAAAGAAACAACCTCAGACATGTCTTCCCGGCGCCGACTGAAGAAACTGCTCACCTTGGCATTGCCCTGCGTTGCCATGAGGTCCATGATCAGCTGACCCTAGCGCAGAGTCGTGAAAGACCGCTGCAATCAGCTCCCACTCGCCCGGATCTAACCGGTACAAACTGAAGAAGTCCACTTGCAGATTGTCTTTGCCCGCTACGTGAGCTGCCGAAAGAGCCGCCAGTTGGCGCACGGCCCATACCATATTTCGCAGATTCTCCTCCAAGAGGACCTGGCTTCCTGTGCCCCCTTGCTGGTTGTTGTACACCACCATAGTCACGTTGTCCGAGAACACCTGAACCGACTGCCGCTCTACCAGCGGGAGAAAAACCTTCAAGGCAAGGAACACCACTCTCATTTCCAAGTGGTTGATGGACCACGTGCTCTCTTCCATGCACCACTCCCCCTGTGTCACCTGAGTGTGACAGTGGGCTCCCCAGCCCATCAGACTGTCATCTCTCGTGACCGCCACCCAGTGCGGACATTCCAGAGCCACCCACGCTGACAGATTCTGCATCTGCAACCAAAACTGTAGGCTGCTTCTGGCGTCTTCCGGACACTCCAGTCTTATAAGTCAAGGGCTGAGTCTGCGGTGACCATCTCAATAGCAGCGCCCATTGCAACAGATGCATGTGGGCCCTTGCCCACGGCACCAGATCCTAGGCTGCTGCCATGGACCCCAGCAGTTGCATGTAGAACCATGCCTCCGGTGCCTCCTTGTTGAGGAACTGCCTCACCTGACCCTGAATCTTGATGATTCGCTCCTCCAGCAGTGACACCCGACCCACCTTGGTATCGAAGCGTGCTCTCAGATACACCAGCGACTGCACCGGGTGAAGCTGACTCTTGCTAAGGTTGACCACCCAACCGAGATCTTGCAAAATCTGCATTACCCGTCTCATGGCGGCAGAGGATTTGTCTGCTGACTTTGCCCTGATGAGTCAATCGTCCAAGTACAGACCAGAATCTGTTCCTGCCGCAACACTGCCACCACCACTACCATCACCTTGGTGAAGGTGCGCGGGGCAGTTGCCAGCCTGAAGGGAGAAACCGCTAGTGCTCGGGCCGCACTGGGATATGCAAGTAAGCCTCTATGAGGTCCAGTGCCGTTAAAAACTCTCCTTGGCGAACCACCAGTATAAATGAGCGCAGAGTCTCCATTCGAAAATGGGGTAGCTGCAGCGCCTGGTTGACATACTTGAGGTCCAGAATGGGATGAAACCCCCCTTCCTTCTTTGGGACCACAAAGTAAATAGAGTATCGACCGGACCCACATTGGTCTGCTGATACCGAGACCACAGCCTCTAGCTGCAGTAACCTGTGAAGGTAATTGAACCACCTCTGCCTTCGCTGGTGCGCAACAAGGAGAATGAACAAAGGCCTCGTGCAGGGGCCTGGCTAACTCCAGGGCATACCCCCCCTCCCCCGAATTATCTCTAGAACCCAGTAGTCGGTTGTAATTGAGGCCCAGGCGGCATAAAAACTTTGCAACTGACCTCCTATTGCTAATACCACCGGGGTCCCACTGGATTCATTGGGGCTTCTTACTCTGGCCTGGCAAGGCTGGGAAGAACCCACGCCCCAACCCCCAGGCTCCATGAAAGGACTGACCTCATCCTCCATAGCGCTCCCTCAGAAAGGACCCGAAACGTGCCCCTCTGAATCTCCACGTGTCCCAAGCCTACCCCCCCTCTGGGAGGCCCCTAGCTTCGGACCCTTTTTATCTTCTGGCAGGCACCCCCTTTTGTATCCCCCAAGTCCTTCACAATATTTTCCAAGGCCTCCTCAAACAGCAGCTCACCCTTAAAGGGGAGCTCGCCTAACCTTGACTTGGAGGAAGTGTCTGCTGACCAGTTTTGGAGCCAGAGAAATCATCGAGCCGCCACCACCGATGCCATTGTCTTCGAGGCCACTTTGACTAAATCATAGAAGGCATCTGCCAGATAAGCAGAAGCAGACTCCAGCCTGCTACTGTCTGCCCCCAGAAATCCTTCTGTCTCTGGCACCTTGAGTCCCTGTATCCAACGGATGAATGCCCTGGACACATAGGACTCACAGATTGCTGTCTGCAGAGCCAGGGCACTGGACTCAAATGCCTGCTTAAGAAGCACCTTGAGCCTGTGATCCTGCAGGTTCTTAAGTACCATACCCCCTTCCACAGGTATGGTGGTCTTCTTGGTTACTGCCGAAACCAATGCATCCACCTTAGGTAATCTTAGGAGGTCCGTTTCCTCCTGTGGAATGTGATACAAGTGTCCCTTCGCACGACCATCCCTTAAGGTCATTTCTGAGAATTCCCATTCTGCCTCAATCAGCTTCTTGATGACTCTGCACTGGAAAGCACATCTGTGATCCTTTGAACCCCTGAAGCAGGGGAATCTTCCAGTGACTCCTCTGCCGTCACCTGCGGAGCAGCAATATTCAGCGCTGCGAGAGTCAGGCCTATGAGAGCTTAGTTCCTCCTTATGGAAGGCTCTGAACATATTGGGATCATCCCCTAAAATAATCTCTCCCTCTTCCAGTTCCTGAGTCTCCCCCCAGAGGATTGAGGACCTTTCGCCCAATTCCTCCGAGGCTTGAGAACCCGGGGAGTCCAGAGCTAGCCAGGCCTCTGCTTCCCCCTTGCTTCGCTTAGGCTGAGCAGCCCCTCAAGAAGATCATCCCTCAGTCGGGTCTGATCCCCTGGCATGGACTGTCCTGAGGAAGATCCTCCTGTCTGAACTGTATTTTCAGGCAATAAGCCTTATGGAGGGCTAGTATAAAATCTACTGTCAGCAACCCCCTGGCTTACAGAGGCCTCAGGGAGAGAAGCCATCTGCCTCAAAGCGCTTTATCTCTTATGTTTCTTTTTGCCGCATTTGCCTTTAGTCTCCAGTGAAATGGCCACTGTTAGTGAAATGGCCGCCTTCCGTGTTAAGATTCTTACTGTCTCCGCCACTTCCTGCGCACTCGCCCTGGACTCACCACTGCCTCATCCATCCCCAAGGCTTCAAACTGTGCCATGAAAGACCTACCCCGCCTGCAGCAAAGTCTGCAAATTCCCGAGGGAAGCAAGCCGCAAATGCTCCTGCAACAGGCACATGTCAATGGCCACATGCACAGGACACCATGTGCTGCTACCTCCAAGAGCCTCTGATCACTGCTCTGGAGCCCGACACTGCAACCCACTACGCTGCCAGCTTACCATTCCCAGCAGCAAAGGAGAAATATAGCTGAGCCCAAGGATTTCTAAATCTGGGGGAGAAACGGTGACCAGTTCCCTGTCGCTAACAGGGCCTGGAGCACCGCACTGAGCGGGGAAAGGGAACTGGGGCTCCCAGGTGTTTTACCCCGGGCAGACGCTGACCTCAAATGGCCATCAGGAAGGGAGCAGGCCCTGCCCCACTGTCCACTCTTCACCCGAACTGCCCTGGTAAACAACTCAGCTTCCAGATAATTTCCTGACACAGAACCAAATTACTTGAATAGAGATTTTGATCGGAAGAAGAACTGCTCTGCAGGAGACACACTTGAGGAACTCTTCATGCAACTGCTGAGAACTGAAGGCTGGTGACTAAGACTCAGGGGGGAGTTCTTCCATATAAGGTCAGAGTTTGAACATGCTCAGTTCTCAGCAGCTGCTGGTGAATGGTGACTACCCAAGTATGGCCTAGTCTGGCCTGGAGAGACGATGAAGAAAAATACAACTTTTACTCAGAGATTAAGAAGATGGATTGGAAAAGTGGTGTTTATTTGGGAGATACACATACTTATGAAAAATGAAGGGTTGTTAAGGGATAAGACCTTTATGGATTGATTCTGGAGCTCCAATTGGGGGGAAGGGCAATAAAACAACAGGAACTGCCATATTGGTGAGAAGCGATGTTTCCTTTCAGGAACAGGTGTGGAAAGGGATACAGATGGGAAGTTTTTCCTCTAGTGAGAAGAACTGAATGGGGAACAATTGACCTTCCTCAATGTGCATGAGCCCAGTAATGCGCAAGTACTCTTTTGGGAGGCTTTGGGGAAAGTGTGGGAGATACTGGTGATTGGGGGGATTTGAACATAGCATTACATCCTAACAGGGATAGGTTGCAGGGTGGAAAGGAGATTTCTGCTGCACTGAAAAGCTGGATGGATTTTCTTTAACAGATGAGTGGACAGCTTTAAATCTGCAAGAAGAGATTATATGATGTATTCCAAGCCATATAATAACTATACCAGGATAGACTTTATTCGGGGATCGTTATTGGATGCAGGCTGCTGAGATGGCATGGACTGAGGCAATCACGTGGTTGGATCATGCCCCAGTTTGGACGGAGTTTTGCATAGCGATCCACCAAAAAAAGACGCTTGTCCTGGAGACTCAGTGAGAACCTATTGAAGGCTCAGCGTGTAGTGGAAGAAATATCTCAATGATGCATCTTAATGATAATGGAGAGGTAGCGGAAGACATCCTATGGGACGGAATGAAGGCAGTTATTAATATGGATGGCTAAGAAATAACTGAGATCAGGAAGGAAAATAATGCTGTATAAAGAAATCCAACATCTGGAGAATGAGCATAAACAAGGGGCAGCAAGAAAATCTTAGATAAATTAGATAAAGCAAGGATGGTGTTGAGGACTTTGCAGTTGGAGTATCTGAATTTCCATTTGCAAAAGATTAAACAGGCATATTATGAATTCTGAAACGAGGTTTGCAAAATTATTACTCAGGAAGTTAAAGGAAAAGGAGATGCTGAATGCAATGTGTAAGATAAAGGTGGCAAATGGACAATATTATTTAGAGAGAGTGAAATCAGAAATATTCCCAGAGGTTTGCGGGAACCAAGAATTGGATCTGTGGAGGTGGATATGTATTTCAAAAGTGTGTTATTACTGCAAATATCAGGAGAAATGCAGGAACAATTGGAGGCTGATATTTTGTCCCAAGAGATACGTCAAGTCATTACGCTGTTGCCAGTGGATAAAGCCCCAGGATTAGATGAGTTAATAACTTGTTTTAATAACATGTTTTGTTTACAGCTATTGCCCTTGATGACTCCTTTGTTTAATGCGAAGGTAGCGGACCTCACGCACTGCCTAGATAGGATCATAGATAGTGCTGGGGAGGAGTCTGCTGTCTTGGTACATGTTGGTACCAATGACATAGGAAAATGTGGTAGGGAAGTTCTGGAGGCTAAATTTAAGCTTTTAGGTAGGAAGTTGAAATCCAGAACTTCCAGGATAGCGTTCTCCGAAATGCTTCCTGTTCCACGTGCAGGACCCAAAAGACAGGCAGAGCTCCGGAGTCTCAATGCATGGATGGGACAATGGTGCAAGGATGAGGGTTTTGGATTTCTTAGGAACTGGGGAACATTCTGGGGAAAGGGGGGGGCTCTTCCGAAGGGATGGGCTTCACCTTAATCAGGATGGGACCAGACTGCTGGCATTAACCTTTAAAAAAGAGATAGAGAAGCTTTTAAACTAGAAATTAGGGGAAAGCCGACAGTCACCCAGGAGTGCATGGTTCGGACAAAGGTATCCTTGAAGGATACTACCAAAAGCAATGAGGTTTCAAAAGGGAGTATAGTAGCCCAAATGCCCTTGAGTAAGGAGCAGACAGAGCATAAAGATTCCAAATTACCCCTGCCTACCAATAGCCAGATTAATATGAATAAAATACAGTCTCTAAAATGCTTGTATGCCAATGCTAGAAGTCGAAACAATAAGATGGGAGAGTTAGAATATATAGCACTAAATGAGAGGTTAGATATGATTGCACTCTCAGAGACATGGTGGAAGGAGGATAACCAGTGGGACACTGTGATACCTGGATACACACTATATCGTAATGATAGAGCTGATCAAATTGGTGGAGGGGTTGCGCTCTATGTTAGAGAGGGCATTGAGTCAGAAAGGATTAAAGTTTTGCAGGGAACAACATTTGCTGTAGAATCTCTATGGATTGAAATTCCATTTATGAAGGGGAAGGTGATGGCAGTTGGAGTATACTATCGACCGCCTGGCCAGAATGAACAAATGGATGATGAAATGCTCAAAGAAATCAAGGAAGCTAACAAACGTCACAACAGAGTAGTAATAATGGGTGATTTCAATTACCCCGGTATCGACTGGGTCAGTGTCACAGCAGGACAAGCTAAAGAGAAAGTTTCTAGATGGAATAAATGACTGCTTCTTGGAGCAGCTGGTTCATGAACCGACCAGAGGGGAAGCCATACTGGACCTAGTCCTTAGTGGAACGCCAGATCTGGTGCAAGAAATAAGGGTGTTGGGACCACTTGGCAATAGTGATCATAGTATGATCATGTTTGATTTAATTAGTGGAGGACAGATAGTAAAGGCATCCACAGTACTACCTTTTAACTTTCAAAAGGGAGAATATGATAGAATGAGGAATATAGTTAGGAAAAAACTTAAAGGAGCAGTTCCAAAGGTTAAAGACTTACAGCAAGCTTGGGTGTTATTTAAAAATACTGTCCTCGAAGCTCAGACCAGCTGTATTCCACGCATTAGGAAAAGTGGAAGAAAGTCCAAAAAACTGCCAGCATGGTTTAAAGGTGAGGTCAGAGAGGCTGTTGCTGCCAAAAAAGCAACCTTTAGGAAATGGAAAAAAGAGCCAAATGATGAAAACTGGAAACAGCACAAGCACTGGCAAGTTAAATGCAAAGCATTGATAAGGCAGGCAAAGCGGGAATTTGAGAAGAAACTTGCTACGGAAGCAAAAACACGAAATAAAGACTTTTTCAAGTACATTCGTAGCAAAAGGCCTGTGAGAGAGTCAATTGGACCATTAGATGATAGAGGGGTAAAAAGGGCAGTAAGAGGAAACAAGGCTATAGAAGAGAGACTGAATGAATTCTTTGCTTCGGTCTTTACTGAGGAAGATGTAGAGATGTTACCCAAGACTGAAGTGGTATTTAAAGGTGATACTGCAGAGGAATTGAGAGAAATATCGCTACTCCGGGAAGATATATTACAACTATTTGATGAACTGAATAGTAGCAAATCACCTGGACCGAATGGTATACATCCCAGAGTGTTGAAAGAACTGAAATATGAGATTGCAGACCTGCTATTGGTAATCTGTGAACTTTCATTAAAATCAGCTGTAATACCTGAAGATTGGAGGGTCGCCAACGTAACACCAATTTTTAAAAAGGGTTCCAGGGGTGACTCAGGAAATTACAGACCGGTGAGCCTGACGTCAGTACCAGGGAAAATGGTAGAAACCATCATAAAGAACAAAATTACACAGCATGTAGATAGTCATAGCCTAATGGGAGACAGCCAACATGGCTTTAGACAAGGAAGATCTTGTCTTACTAATCTGATATGTTTTTTTGAAGGTGTGCATAAACAGGTAGACAAAGGTGAGTCGGTTGATATAGTGTATCTGGACTTTCAGAAAGCTTTTGACAAAGTCCCCCATCAGAGACTTTTGGCGAAGCTAAAAAGTCATGGGATAGGAGGCAGTGTACTATTGTGGATCGGGAACTGGTTAAAAGATAGAAAGCAGAGGGTAGGGCTAAATGGCCAATATTCACAATGGAAAAAGGTGAATAGTGGAGTACCCCAGGGATCTGTACTGGGTCCGCTGCTTTTTGACATATTCATAAATGACCTGGAAAAGGGAATAACTAGTGAGGTTATCAAATTTGCAGATGACACAAAACTGTTTAAAGTTGTTAAAACCCAAGAGGATTGTGGAAAACTGCAGGAGGATCTGGATAAATTGGAAGACTGGGCATCCAAATGGCAGATGAAATTTAATGTGGACAAGTGCAAAGTTATGCACCTAGGAAAGAACAACCCACACTATAGTTACACGATGCAAGGCTCCACATTAGAAACCACCACCCAGGAAAAAGATTTAGGAGTCATCGTGGATAACATGTTAAAACCCTCCGCCCAGTGTGCAGCGGCGGCCAAGAAAGCAAATAGAATGCAAGGTATCATGTGGAAAGGGATGGAGAATAAAACAAAGGATGTTATAATGCCTCTGTATCGTTCCATGGTACGACCACACCTTGAATATTGTGTGCAATTCTGGTCACCGTATCTTAAAAAGGACATAGCGTTATTAGAAAAAGTACAGAGAAGAGCCACCAAATTGGTGAAGGGGATGGAAGGCTACTCCTATGAAGAGAGGCTAAGAAGGTTAGGACTCTTTAGCCTGGAGAAGAGATGGCTGAGGGGAGATATGATAGAGGTCTATAAATTAATGAATGGAGTGGAACGGATAAACGTGGATCAATTGTTTACGCTATCAGAGTATAGAAAGACTAGGGGACATGTAATGAAGCTACAGGGTAAACTATTTAAGACAAATAAGAGAAAATATTTTTTCACTCAACGTGTAATCAAACTATGGAATCTGTTACCAGAGGATGTAGTAAGGGCTGTTAGTATAGCTGGGTTTAAAAAAGGTTTGGACAAGTTCCTGGAGGAAAGGTCCATAAACCACTATTAAAAAGGGAGCCAGGATATCAATGCTTGACCCAGTACAAGCATTGTGGAACCTGTGTCTTTTGGGGATATTGCTAGGTACGTATGACCTAGATTGGCCACTGTTGGAAACAGGATACTGGGCTTGATGGACCTCGGTCTGACCCAGTATGGCATGTCTTATGTTCTAATGAGTAGCAGAAAGTGGCAGGTCTACCTTACTCCATGAAAGCTCCTGGAATATTAGCAATATCTGAGCACAGTAGATGTAAAATGGGTTGGAGCTTATTTTGGCCAATATCATTGTTGATCACTTCAAGTATTGGTCTGGTTTATAGAGGATTAGACTAACACTGTGTTTAAAGAAACATTCCTCCAATTTTCATATAGGCTGGAAAATTGCCTTAGGTTGTAAAAATTCTTATGCTTAGTTCTATAATGCTCTAGTTGTATCGTCTCCATTGTGTGTAAACCTAGTGGTCTCAGACTTCTCCCTGGCACTAAATTCAGAGCAATTCTGCTTGCAAAGTGCCGTTATTGCATCAACGACCTCTATTTTTTACTATGGTTACACACTTAAACTTTTGTTTTTCAATATATTTGCATGCTTAAACCGATTACTTCAAAATCAAAATCGTGCTTATCTTGATTGACTGCAGTGTGCCCCGACGCTACCTTTCGGCACCATAGCTGCATTTCACCTCAATGAGTTTCCTCAGGGGGTTCCTCTTCATACAAGCACTGTTGATGAAATAGTTCTGTTACAACTCATACTGCTCCACCTTCCATTCGCTAAGTTTATATGTGATATCATACCTTTAATGTGTGTATCATTAGATTACACTCCTTTGTTTGGCATGATACCCTGAGCCCTCCGGCTTCAATAAACGCCGCACATGCGGACTTGAGTACGAACATCCTTTTTAATACGTCTCCTAGTGTGAACCGGGTGTCGTCATGAGCACGTTATTCCATTTAAAGATTAGAATAATATATACGTATAATGTTGTTTCTTATGTCAACCGCTGTTGAACATTTCATATACAGGCCCCCCCCCCCCCATTCTATTGCATTATTAAGACCCCTGGTATGATTGTCTGTAGTTTGTATATCCACTTTTGTTTTTGTATCAATAATGTTTGTTCCCTAGATTTTCCATTTGTTCCTCTGTTGATCTGATCTATACAAAAACAACGTAAGTCTTCGAAATTGTGATTATTATCAAGGCAATGTGTTACTATTGGGGCTTCCTGTACTTTGCAGTGCAATCTGCTGCAATGTTCATTCATACGGATTTTGAAAATTCGGATGGTTTTTCCAATGTAAAGTAACCCACAAGGACATCTGATGCAATAAACCACAAAACTAGAGCTACACGTAGTACTTTGTTTTAACATATATATGTCACCTAGATGTTCAAAGTCAGTGATTTCCTCAGGTATATGGCATATATTGCAGTTACCGCATTGTCAGTGTCCTCCTGTGGTTTCTTCCATTGGGTTAAATTGGGGTCTTAAAACTGTAGGGCTAAGTATTTCTTTAAGATTCCTATGTCTAGTCCATACACAACGGATCTTCTGATGTTGTAACCCCGGTAGTGTGCTAAGAACATTCATATGACTTTTAATAATATGTTTGATTCGGAAACTGTATGGAGAATATTTTGTTATTAAATTGATGTTGTTGTCTTCTGACTTACTCTTGTTGTTTGTTTGTAAAAGTAAAGCCCTGTTATATAATGCTCTTTTGTAAGCCATTTTAATAATGCGTTCAGGATATCCTCTTTGCCGAAAATCTTGCATCAACTTCTTGGATTGGAGTTTGAAATCCTCTTGATCAGAACAGTTTCTGCGATAGCGTATGAACTGTGAAAAAGGTAAACTGTCACGCAATTGTTTTGGATGGGCACTATTGTAATTTAATATGGTGTTTCTATCTGTTTGTTTTTTTATAAACTGACGTAACCCACCCAGTTTTGCTTTTTTGGACCTTTACATCCAAAAATATTATGGTTTCTTTGTGATAAGTATGTGTGAATTGTATATTCGGATCTAGTGTATTTAACCATACGAAAAATTCTTTCAAGCTATCCTCCGACCCTTGCCATAACAAATATGTCATCTATATAGCGTTTCCATATTATTAGATGATCTCTATAGGGAGACATTTTTAACCACCGATTTTCATACGCTTCCATAAAGAGGTTGGCTATAGAAGGGGCACAGGTAGCTCCCATAGCTACCCCTGACAACTGATGGTATATCACTTGTTCAAACCAAAAATAATTTTGACTAAGTATTATTTTGGCCAACTGCAATATAAATGTAATTTGTTCTATCATTGTTGAACATGGATATTAATATTTTGGCAAAGGTGCTGTCAGATTCAGTTGACTTGGATTTGACCGGTCTGTGTCGTGTAGACAGGCAGCGGATAATATTAAACAAGTAGTCTATTTGGTATGGATATCAAAGAGGGAGCACATACTGGTCCTATTTCTCGCGCTTAATACTGGAAAAGCTTTTGATAGGGTCCACTGGGATTTTATGTTTGCAGTTTTGTGGAAGGTGAGGATGAAACCTAACTTTTTAAAGTGGGCTCAGGGGTTACAGTATATGAGGCTCCTGAAGCCTGCGTGAAAATAAATGGTACTGAATTTCAAGCTGGGGCAGGAAACAAGGCGGGATTGCCTTTTCTTGTTGCTCTTATATGCCTTAGTGATATAGCTGCTTGCACAGACTCTCTGGATGTATCAGGTGACAAGGGTATTTTGGTAGGGATGAGATGCATAGCATCTCACTGTTTGCAGATGACCTCATGTTCTTCATTTCACAGCCACATGTATCTCTTCTGGGGTAATTTGGGAGCTTCACCACTATGGAGCATTTTCCAGATTTCAACATGGATAAACTGAAGCATTTAATACTGTATAAGCTTGAGTTCTGAGGAAGTGAATAGGTTAAAGTACAATTTTCCATTTAGGTGGTGAATAAGGCCGTCAAATATTAGGAGTTAGTTCCCTCCCGCCCTAGGGTCACTAGGAATATTAACACTTCAACTGTGCGGAAACATCAAAACAGTATTAATTGCCTTCTTCCCTCTTTGAACTTCTAATATTAAAATCTAGAGAAAAGAAAAATTCCTGTATCAAAAAAATGGTTTTCATATAACGAGAAATCACCTTCTGTAATAGGCTACAATCTCTCCCCACCCAGCCACTAAACAGTCCCACATATCTCCTCTCGTAATCCTCTTCATCTCCTTCAGTTCCTCTCGCCTCTTTAGATTAGGTCTCCTCACCCAGCTTCTGTTCCTGCTCGTCTTCCACTCTCCCAGATCATTTCCCCTTTGCTTAGCTCCCTTCCCTGACTACAGTCACACCCCCTCTCTCGCCTGTCTCTCAAGTGCTTACCCCTTTCAATTCTCTTTAACTTTTCTTTGCCTATACACTCTATTCATCTCCCAGCCCTTCTATCAGTCCTTTTTCCCTTTCACACTGGAAACTGCAAACAGGAAGTGTGTCTAGCCTAGGCAGCTGCGACTTTTTCTCCCCTTGCAATCCATCGGTCAGACATTCCATAACCAGCCAATAGACTGCAGAGGGAGGTGGAGAAGTGTCTAGGAGACAGCAGGGCTTCCTTCCTGCCCTGTAGCACGAAGCTCTCATCTCCTGCTCTAGGAAAATGCAGAAGAACTTTGGGGTTCATTACGTTCATCATTGTTCAGATAGGATTCAATTAGAAAACTGTGTAATTTTCATAATAAGCAATCATTCCTCATCTACAGGAAGAGGCTTCTGACATTTAAGACAGGGGTTCTAAACTCAGTCTTCAGGATGCACATAAACATGGAAAGATCCCCTCCTTTCATGCGTTCAGCAGCCAAGGAAGTGGTGTGGCTGGACATGACCTTCTATCTCTCTATCTACTACTGCTGCATCACCCTACCTCAGCCAGCCACCCTGAATCATTGTAAAGCAGCTGTGGATGGCATGGAGCCTAAGAACGCAAGTGCATGTTCAAGCTCTTCTGGGTCCCCCTCCCTCTGGCAGGAAGATTGCAACAGAAGAAGTGGGACCCAGAAGAGCTTAAACATGCACTTGCACTTTTAAGCCACATCTACATAAACACCACATCTAGGGCACTCCCTCAGTCCAATTCCCTGGTCACTCAGTCAAAGAAAATCAATCAGATTTGTTTCACAAGATCTGCCTCTGGCAAACCCATGCTGTCTTGGATTCTGCAATCCATTGGACTCCAGAAACCTCACTGTCCTCCTTTTTAGCAGCGTTTCCAATAATTTACTCACCACAGAGGTTAAACTAGCTGGCCTGTAGTTTTCAACCTCATCCTTACTTCTGCTTTTGTATAAAAAGACCAAATATGGGACCACTCCCAACTCTAAAGCAGCATTGAAAAGGTCAGTCAGTGGAGCCGCTAAAACATCCCAAAGTTACTTAAATATTCTCAGAAGTATCCCCATCTGGTCCCATCACTTTGTCTTCTTTTAGTTTAGCTAGTTCCTCACAAATATAGTCTTCTGAAAATTATTCAAGATCCCCATCACTTCTGTTCCTATTTGTGGGTGTTTTCTGAGGTCCTGCTCCTGGCCCGTCATCTGTGAACACAGAAGAGAAATATTTTATGTTTATGTTTTATGTTTTATTTCACTTGATATACCGCCCTTCAAGTTAAAACAAAGCGGTTTACAAACTCAAAATAAAAATACAATTCTATAGCTTTAATATTATTTTTTATATATTGTGCCACTCCTCCTCCCCTGTCCTTCCTGAATAAATTTTTTTTGTGTTTTTTAGTACCATCAAGTCATGCTTGATTCCTATTAACCCAGCTGCCTTTGGGTTTTCTTGGCAACATATCACCAGAAGCAAGGGTAGGCCTTTTCTTTCAAGGCAATGGAGGGTAAAGTGACTTGCCAAAGGTCACGAGGAATGCCAGTGAAATCAATCCCTTGATCTTCTGGGTACTAGGCAGTTGCTCTAACTACTAGGCTACTCCTCCACTCTTTAAGTCTGTCCTCATTTGCTTTATAACGAAGACCACTAACCATTTTAGTAGCCACTCTCTGCACCGATTCCAACCTGTTTATATCTTTTTGAAGGTGTGATCTCCAGAATTACACACAATACTCCAAATAAGGTTGAACCAGAGACTTATACAGAGGCACTATCACCTCCTTTTTTGGCTAGCCATTCCTCTCCCTATACACGCAAGCATCCTTCTGGCTTTCACAGTCACCTTTTCTACCTGTTTAGTTACTTTAAGTTCATCAGACATAATCACGCCAAGGTCCCACTCTTCTTTTGTGGACAGACGTATTTCACTCTCTACACTGTACTGCTCCCTTGGATTTTTGCAGCCCAAATGCATGACACAGCATTTTTTAGCATTAAATCTCAGCTTCCAAATTCTAGATCATTCTTCAAGCTTAGCTAGATCCTTCCTCATGTTATCTACTCCTTCCTGGGTGTCTACTCTATTGCAGATTGTGGTATCATTCGCAAACAGGCAAACCTGAAGGCAGGTTAATGAAAGCATTGTCATAAGCAGAATGATTGTCACAATGTCATGCTGCATTTCACATAGTGCCTGTCTTGCTTGCGGATGATGTCTATGCAGGAGTGCATACCAGTGTGAATACCCTGCCCATTGTGATGTCATCTACCCATGCTGGAAAGACCTGCTGTTCTTTATTTCTGCAGAACAGCTGCATGATGTTGACAGACGTCAGCAGCTGTGGTGTATCTTTCAGATTACACTCACTTTTTGCAAACATTCATGCCAGTGTGTTATACTGCTCACATCACTTATTAGTCATTTCATCCTACACAACCCTAATAGAGCATATGTAACAAGGAGTATTATCTGTGCACAATCTGAGATGTCCTGCTTATGAAATGTATTACAAAACAATCCTCAAGGAGCCACAAGATCAAAAGCAAAAATTACAAGAACCCCAAACTAGGCAGAAAAATTATAATAAAAAACCCAAAAACAAAAGAAAAAACTAAACTGATCTCCTCGACTGCTACGGTACACCACCCAGATTGCTTACTGTTCTTTAAGACTGTTGCGGTGCATTACTTCGTTGGTTTGCTGCCTTCCCAGATAAGTTCTTTAAACTATTTTTGCAATATTGATATTCCATGCTGTTATGTTGCTACGCTGTGCCATGCTTGTATGATTCTAACGCCGCACCAGTTTGGGTTCTTCATAGAGTTTTTTTCCTGGACCGTTGATGTTTGTAGAGTCTTTTTGATGATAGTGGCATGATTGCCCTTGGATTGGCTCTTCCTCCTTGTTATTGGTTGGAGGGTAGGCTGAGGTCCTTTTTTCCTCTATAATTGAAGTTTTTTCACCTGAATTGGTTTAGCTTTTTTGTTTTCTCTCACATGTGGTTTGTGTTTAGTTTTTTCTTTTGTTTTTTGTTTTTTTATTATAATTGTTCTGCTTATGAAATGTGGCATATAAGGCTTCCAAACACATCTATCCCTGTATGTTGTAGCATCCTGTCCTGCTGGACCTACATTTTATGGCTTGATGAACATGGGTGTCCAGACAGGAATAGCAGTATGGACTCAAACAAAATTGATCTGTGTCACTATGGTGGAAGGTCTTGAATGCAACCACGCAGCGAAAGATGAAATGGCAGTCTGGTCATGGTCCATACCGTCAGCATAGAAACTGCATAACCATCTCTTGCTGAACAAACTACTCTGTGATCCACGCTACAGGAGCATCATGGCATGTGTCCAAGCTAGCATGACAGTGTGATCCCTAGAATGGCCACGGAAAAGACAATGACAAACTGTAGCCTGGAGGTGATTTGCCCTGAGGACCTGAGCTCACAGACCATATGTGATGTATAGACAGGTCAGAGGCACATACTGCAAGGGCATGCATTTTGGCCCTGCTGTGAAATAATTTACATTCATCTAGCTGGAGTTTGACTCTATACACAGTGGATATTTTCAGTTACTTCATTTGGTTTGTACTTTCCCCTGATGTAGATAAGTCTATTTATTTTTCTTAATATATAACCCAACACAATATTGTGTTTCAATAAGTCAATGTCTATATGTTAATTTTTGTGTACAATTCACTGTTTAAGTTCAGTCACATATGGGTGATGTCGGCACCATAAGAACATAAGACATGCCATACTGGGTCAGACCGAGGTCCATCAAGCCCAACAGTGGCCAATCTAGGTCATACGTACCTAGCAATATCCCCAAAAGACACAGGTTCCACAATGCTTGTACTGGGTCAAGCATTGATATCCTGGGTCCCTTTTTAATAGTGGTTTATGGACCTTTCCTCCAGGAACTTGTCCAAACCTTTTTTAAACCCAGCTATACTAACAGCCCTTACTATATCCTCCGGTAACAGATTCCAGAGTTTGATTACACGTTGAGTGAAAAAATATTTTCTCTTATTTGTCTTAAATAGTTTACCCTGTAGCTTCATTACATGTCCCCTAGCCTTTCTATACTCTGATAGCGTAAACAATTGATCCACGTTTATCCGTTCCACTCCATTCATTAATTTATAGACCTCTATCATATCTCCCCTCAGCCGTCTCTTCTCCAGGCTAAAGAGCCCTAACCTTCTTAGCCTCTCTTCATAGGAGTAGCCTTCCATCCCCTTCACCAATTTGGTGGCTCTTCTCTGTACTTTTTCTAATAACGCTATGTCCTTTTTAAGATACGGTGACCAGAATTGCACACAATATTCAAGGTGCGGTCGTACCATGGAGCGATACAGAGGCATTATAACATCCTTTGTTTTATTCTCCATCCCTTTCCTTATGATACCTAGCATACTATTTGCTTTCTTGGCCGCCGCTGCACACTGGGCGGAGGGTTTTAACATGTTATCCACGATGACTCCTAAATTTTTTTCCTGGGTGGTGGTTTCTAATGTGGAGCCTTGCATCGTGTAACTATAGTGTGGGTTGTTCTTTCCTAGGTGCATAACTTTGCACTTGTCCACATTAAATTTCATCTGCCATTTGGATGCCCAGTCTTCCAATTTATCCAGATCCTCCTGCCGCTTGGAGCATTTCCCCAGTTTAAAAAAAAAAAGCCTTTGGGAATGCTACCACGCATGCGTGGTCCCCTTCTCGCCCAAGGGTGCCATCTTGCTCAGATGACAAAAAAGATAAGAAGGTAAAGGAGGCAACGCCAAGAGGAGGAGGGAGGGTTGTGAGGAATGATTCCCATTGTTCCTGGAGAACACCTGTTACAGATGAGTAACTACGCTTTCTGCAGGAACAAGCAAGAAGTCAGTCCTCACATATGGAACCCCCTAGCTCCAGGCTGCCAGGGACTGAACCACGACAATGGTGACCCAAGGAAGACTGTGAATTGCAGAAGGTGAGTCCCTACCAAGAGACTCTGCAGACCCCAGCATCCAGCATCACCATAACTCTGGTAGCCTGAACACAGAAGGGTTGGAGGGCAGGAGTTGCCTATACACTGAGAATGCTTATGATTACTGCCTGGCCAAAGGCACTGTCCCTGCAGGACTCACTTTCTAGGCAATAGTGTGCTGCAAACGTATTTATTTATTTATTTATTTATTACAAGTTCTTATATACCGCACTATTCGGCATCAGCGCGGTTTACATTATAACATAAAGACCATAACAACAAGCTGTTTGGTTTACATCGAACAGGAGTACAAACTTGGAGAACCGGGGTAAACTATATACAAGAGATAATTACATAGAACAGAATAGAGTCTTAATAATATCAAGCATGGTGTGTTCATGAGTGGGTCACTTCCTCTGGTTCAATTGCTGGTAGGGTAGTATTGAAGGAAGAGGTGGTATTTGAGTGCCTTCCTGAACTGGAGTAGGTCAGTAATGGCCCTTATGTCGGAGGGTAGAGCGTTCCAGCATTTGGGTATTAACTGAAGACCATGTGATGGCCTTATAGATTTCTTGCACCGGCACTGCGTATAGGTTGGCCACTGATGTGGCCATAGCCCTCACATGATGAGCAGTGATCCGGTGCTCCAGAGAGAGACCAGCCCGCTCATAAGCCAGGGCAATGCAGTCCGTCACCCAAGTGGACGGGGCTCGCTTGGTGACCAGTAGCCCCAGTCTGTTGGGGTAATAAGAGATAAAAAGCCGAGGAGCTTTTTGAGGGCTCGTGATCCTCTGTAGATAAAATGACAGGGCCCTCTTGCAATCCAGGGTATGCAAGATGACCTCCTCCCTGCCGGCGTGCGGCCATGGGAAGGTGGGGAGAACCACCTCCTCATTGAAGTGAAAAGCAGAAACCACCTTTGGGAGGAATTTGGGGTGCATACGAAGCACCACTCTGTTTGTATAGAACCTGGTATAGGGTGGGTCCGCCACCAGGGCTTGCAGCTCGCTTACTCTGTGAGTAGACATCAAAGCCAACAAGAAAGCCACCTTCCAGGAAAGGTATCTCAGGTGGCAAGTGGCCAAAGGCTCAAACGGCGGCCTAGTGAGCTGGTAGGTCCCATTCCATTGCCAGAGGACGGAGAAGGGGCTTGGATAGCAGGAGGCCCCTGAGGAACCTGGCCTGAGAGGAGTTTCCCCTCCATAGGGTGATGGTTAACAACTATGGCGCCCTCAACGAATTAGACTTCAAGCCCAAGTGTGATAGGTGCAGTAAGTTTATTTTTTATTTATTTATTTAGCTGTATTTATATCCCGCTTTTCACCGGGTCAAAGCGGTCAATTGGGGGATACATTTAACACGAGGGGATATGAGACACATACGCTAACACTTACAGGGAACATGGGCAATGGAGGGTTAAGTGGCTTGCCCAAGACCACAAGGAGTGCCTACAGGACTAGAAATCCCAGTCCCTCCGGCCTGAGATTGCTGTCCCCAGGTGGGACTTGAACCCCCGGCCCTCCGGCCTGAAGTACCTTGTCCTAACCACTAGACCACTCCTCCTCAAGTACGTAAGTAAGTACTGCAGCAAGAGCTTTACCTGACAGAAGAATGGTTCTCATTCCTTTCTGCACACCGGACTGAGAATCTCCTCCACTTGAAGACGTAAGCCCTTCTAGTGGACGGTTTCCGGGAGGCCAGGAGGATCTCCTCGACATCACCTGGGAGGTTGAAAGGTGCCAGTGCTCTCCTTTCAGCATCCATCTGTCAGGGAGCTCAGGTTGGGGTGCAGAAGGAGCCCCCATCCTGGGACAGGAGGTCCGGGTCCCGGCCCAGTGGTAATGGGGTTGCCACTGAGAGGGAGAGTAGCAGGCGGAATGAGGGCTGCCTGGGCCACCTGAGAGCAATCAGGATTACTGAAGCATGCTCGTTCTGGATCTCGAAAAGGCACTTGGCTATCAGAGGGGTTGGTGGGAACGCATAAAGCAGGCCCTGTGAACAGGAGATCTGGAACGCATCCGCCACCACCCTCCTGTGGTGTGGCTGAGGAGAGCAAAATTTTGACAACTGTGAGTTGTCTGGGGAAGCAAACAGGTCCAGCTAGCATCTGCCCCAGAGTGGAAAAGCCTCCGGGTCACCCTGGGGTCCAGGCACCACTCGTGTGGTCAAAGGACCCTGCAGAGGTTGTCCGTCAGGCGGTTGTCCTGGACTGATAAGTACACCGCCTCAGAAGCATATGGTTGCGTACTGCAAATAAGCGGAGGGCCACTGCCTCCTGACAGAGGGAGTATGAGCCTGTGCACACTTGTTTGTTCACAAAGAACATGGCAACCTGATTGTCTGTCTGTGTGAGGAATGGGAGGTTGCTCAGGAGGAGGAAGGCTTGAAGGGCCAGGAAGATGGCTCTGAGCTTGAGAAGACTGAGTTGCAGCAGGGATTTCTCTGGGGGGCTCCCTGGGTGTACTGGCCCTCACAATGTGCGCCCCAGCCCACGAGGGAGGTATTTGCTGTCAGGATCCTCTGAGAAGTCGGTGCCTGGACGGGCATCCCTACCCTGAGAACATAAGAACACAACATAAGAACAAAAGATATGCCATACTGGGTCAGACCAAGGTCCACCAAGCCCAGTATCCTGTTTCCAAGCGTGGCCAATCTAGGTCATACGTACCTAGCAGTTTCCCCAAAAGACACAGGTTCCACAATGCTTGTATTGGGTTAAGCAGTGATATCCTGGGTCCCTTTTTAATAATGGTTTAAGGACCTTTCCTCCAGGAACTTGTCCAAACCTTTTTTAAACCCAGTTACACTAACAGCTTTTACTACATCCTCTGGTAACAAATTCCAGAGTTTGAGTACACGTTGAGTGAAAAAATATTTTCTCTTATTTGTCTTGAATAGTTTACCCTGTAGCTTCATTGCATGTCCCCCTAGTCTTTCTATATTCTGATGACGTAAAAAAATCGATCTACGTTTACCCGTTCCACTCCGTTCATTAATTTATAGACTTCTATCATATCTCCCCTAAGTCGTCTCTTTTCCAGGTTAAATAGCCCTAACCTTTTTAGCCTTTCTTCATAGGGGTATCCTTCTATCCCCTTTACCATTTTGGTGGCTCTTCTCTGAACCTTTTCTAATAACGCTATATCCTTTTTAAGTTACGGCGACCAGAATTGCACAAAATATTCAAGGTGCGGTCGCACCATGGAACGATACATAGGCATTATAATATCCTTTGTTTTATTTTCCATTCCTTTCCTTATGATACCTAGCATTCTATTTGCTCTCTTGGCTGCCGCTGCACACTGGGTGGAGGGTTTTAATATATCATCCACGACGAGGCCTAAATCTTTTTCCTGGGTGGTGGTTCCTAATGTGGAAACTTGCATCGTGTAACCATAGTTTGGGTTGTTCTTCCCTAGATGCATAACTTTGCGCTTCTCCACATTAAATTTCATCTGCCATTTATATGTCCAGTCTTCCAATTTATCAAGATCCTCTTGCAATTTTCCACAATCCTCATGGGTTTTAACAACTTTAAATAGTTTTGTGTCATCTGCAAATTTGATAACATCACTCGTTATTCCCTTTTCCAGGTCATTTATGAATATGTCAAAAAAACAGCAGACCCAGCACAGATCCCTGGGGTACACCAATATTCACCTTTCTCCATTGGGAAAATTGGCCATTTAGCCCTACCCTCTGCTTTCTATCTTTTAACCAGTTCCTGATCCACAATAGTACACTGCCTCTTATCCCATGACTCTTTAGTTTTGCCAAAAGCCTCTGATGAGGGACCTTGTAAAAGGCTTTCTGAAAGTCCAGATACACTATATCAACTGACTCACCTTTGTCTACTTGTTTATTCACACCTTCAAAAAAACATAACAGATTAGTAAGACAAGATCTTCATTGTCTAAAGCCATGTTGTCTGTCTCCCATTAAGCCATGACTATCTACATGTTCAGAAATTTTGTTCTTTATGATGGTTTTTACCATTTTTCCCGGTACTGACGTCAGGATGTAGTTTCCCGGATCACCCCTGGAATCCTTTTTTAAAAATTGGCATTACATTGGCCATCCTCCAATATTCAGGTATTACAGATGATTTTAATGATAGTTCACAGATTACTAATAGCAGATCTGCAATCTCATATTTCAGTTCTTTTCAGCACCCTTGGATGTATACCATCCGGTCCAGGTGATTTGCTGCTCTTCAGTTTATCTAATACTTGTAATGCATCTTCCCAATGTATCGATATTTCGTTCAATTCTTCCGCACCTTTAAATACCACTTCAGTCATGGATAACATCCCTACATCTTCCTCAGTAAAGACTGAAGCAAAGAATTCATTCAGTCTCTCCGCTATCGCCTTGTCGCCTCTTAGTGCCCCTTTAATCCCCCTATCATCTAATGGACCAACTGACTCTCTCACAGGTTTTTTTGCTACGAATGTACTTGAAGTCTTTATTACGTGTTTTTGCTTCCGCAGCAAGCTTCTTCTCAAATTCTCCTTTGCCTGCCTTATAAATGCCTTGCATTTAACTTGCCAGTGCTTGTGCTGTTTCCAGTTTTCGTCATTTGGCTATGTTTTCCATTTCCTGAAAGATGCTTTTTTGGCAACAACAGCTTCTCTGACCTCACCTTAAAAACCATGCTGGCAGTTTTTTGGAACATAGGTTCTCCTTCTGGTGTTCACAAAGGGATCTTAATCCCTTCTCTACTCCAGTGGAGGCAGTTCTCCAATATCTCCTCCACCCTTCTTCCTCTGCAAATGCAGCCTCTCATCATCCCTTAGATGGGTGGCCTATCTCCTCACAGCCACTCATCTCTGCTCATGAGAGGACTTCTGTTAACCAAGCCTCCCATCAGACGACTACCAATCGCATGGGACCTTAATGTTGTTCTGCCCTTCGAATCTTTAGCCACCACCTCGCTCTAGTTTCTAACATGGAAAGCCATCTTCCTCATTGCCCTCACTTCAGCATTAGTGAGCTTCAGGCAATGACATAGGAAAATATGGTAGGGAGGTTCTGGAGGCTAAATTTAGTCTTTTAGGTAGGAAGTTGAAATCCAGAACTTCCAGGGTATCATTCTCCGAATTGCTTCCCGTTCCAAGCACAGGACCCAAAAGGCAGGCAGAGCTCCGGAGTCTCAATGCGTGGATGAGACGATGGTGCAAGGATGAGGGTTTTGGATTTGTTAGGAATTAAGGAACATTCTGGGAAAAGAAGGGGCTCTTCCAAAGGGATGGGCTTCACCTTAACCGGGATGGAACCAGGCTGCTGGCATTAACCTTTAAAAAGGAGATAGAGAAGCTTTTACTCTAGATACTAGGGGAAAGCCGACAGTCGCACAAGAGTGCATGGTTCAGAAGAATGTATCCTTGAAGGATACTACCAAAGGCAGAGAGGTTCCAAAAAAAAGTAAAATAGCCCAAATGCCCTTGAGTATGGAGCAGACAGAGCTTAAAGATTCCAAATTACCCATGCCTACCAATAGCCAGATTTATATGAATAAAATACAGTCTCTAAAATGCTTGTATGCAAATGCTAGAAGTCTAAAAAATAAGATAGGAGAGTTAGAATATATAGCACTAAATGACAGGTTAGATATGATTGGAATCTCAGAGACATGGTGGAAGGAGGACAACCAGTGGGACACTGTGATACCTGGGTACAAACTATATCGTAATGATAGAGCTGATCAAATTGGTGGCGAGGTTGCTTTCTATGTTAGAGAGGGCATTGAGTCAGAAAGGATAAAAGTTTTGCAGGAAACAAAACTTGCTGTAGAATCTCTATGGATTGAAATTCCATGTAAAAAGGGGAAAGCGATGGCAATGGGGGTATACTATCGATCGCCTGGCCAGAATGAACAAATGTGTGATGAAATGCTCAAAGAAATCAAGGAATCTAACAAATGTTACTTCACAGTAATAATAATGGGCAATTTCAATTACCCCGGTATCGACTGGGTCAGTGTCACGGCAGGACATGCTATGGAGATAAAGTTCCTAGATGACATAAATGACTGCTTCATGAACCAACCAGAGGGGAAGCCATATTGGACTTAGTCCTTATTGGAACACCAGATCTAGTGCAAGAGATAAGGGTGTTGGGGCCACTTGGCAATAGTGATCATAGCATGATCGCGTTTGATTTAATTAGTGGAGGAGGGATGGTAAGGAAATCCACAGTAGTACCTTTTAACTTTTGAAAGGGAGACTATGATAAAATGAGGAAAATAGTTAATAAAAAACTAGAAGGAACAGTTGCAAAGCTTAGAAACGTACATCAAGCTTGGCCGTTGTTTAAAAATATTATCTTGGAAGCCCAGACCAGCTGTATTCCACACTAAAGCCATGTTGTCTGTCTCCCATTAAGCCATGACTATCTACATGTTCAGTAATTTTGTTCTTTATGATGGTTTCTACCATTTTTCCTGGTACTGACATCAGTTTCCCGGATCACCCTTGAACCCTTTTTAAAAATTGGCGTTGCATTGGCCATCCTCCAATCTTCAGGTATTACAGATGATTTTAATGATAGTTCACAGAATACTAATAGCAGGTCTGCAATCTCATATTTCAGTTCTTTCAACACCCTTGGATGTATACCATCCGGTCCAGGTGATTTGCTACTCTTCAGTTTATCAAATAGTTATAATACATCTTCCCGATATATCGCTATTTCGTTCAATTCTTCCACACCTTTAAATACCACTTCAGTCATGGATAACATCCCTATATCTTCCTCAGTAAAGACTGAAGCAAAGAATTCATTCAGTCTCTCTGTTATCGCCTTGTCGCCTCTTAGTGCCCCTTTAACCCCTCTATCATCTAATGGACCAACTGACTCTCTCACAGGTTTTTTGCTACGAATGTACTTGAAAAAGTCTATTACGTGTTTTTCCTGAAAAATGCTTTTTTGGCAACAGCCTCTCTGACCTCACCTTAAAAACCATGCTGAGAATTTTTTGGACTTCCTTCCACTTCCAGAAATATATACTCACTATTGCAAATCTCTCTCCAGAAGTAGCATTCCCCTTTTGTAGTCCTTCAAGACTGAGGATCATAGAACGTATACTGCCTGATTCAGATGAAAGGTTAAAACCACTTTCGGCATGAAGTGAGGATGAGTCCTCAGGATAACCTTGTCATAGTGGAACAGAGTATAAGGCGGGTCAGCCACCAAGGCCTGAAGCTCACTAATGCATCTTGCTGAAGTGAGGGCAATGAGGAAGATGACCTTCCATGTTAGAAACTAGAGTGAGGTGGTTGCTAAAGGTTTGAAGGGCAGAACAACATTAAGGTCCCATGCGATTGGTAGTGGTCTGATGGGAGGCTTGGTTAACAGAAGTCCTCTCATGAGCAGAGATGAGTGGTTGTGAGGAGACAGGCCACCCATCTAAGGGATGATGAGACGCTGCAGTTGCAGAGGAGGAAAGGTGGAGGAGATTTTGGAGAACTGCATCCACTGGAGCAGAGAAGGGATTAAGATCCCTTTGTGAACACCAGAAGGAGAACCTATGTCACTTAAAGGTGTATGAAGGTCTGATGGATGACTTTCTGGAAGCTAAAAGGATGTCTCTATGAATTGAAATTCCATGTAAAAAGGGGAAGGCGATGGCAGGGGGTGTACTATCGACCACCTGGCCAGAATGAACAAATGGATGATGAAATGCTGAAAAAAGTCAGAGAAGCTAACAAAAGTTACAAACAGTAATAATAATGGGTGATTTAAATTACCCGGGTATCGACTGGGTCAGTGTCATGGCAGGACATGCTAGGGAGATAAAGTTTCTAGATGAAATAAATGACTGCTTCTTGGAGCAGCTGGTTCATGAATCGACAAGACGAGAAGCCATTTTGGACCTGAAGATTGGAGGATGGCAAATGTAACGCCAATTTTTAAAAAGGGTTCCAAGGGTGATCCGGGAAACTACAGATGTCAGTACTGGTAAAAATGGTAGAAACCATCATAAAGAACAAAATTACTGAACATGTAGATAGTCATAGCTTAATGGGAGACAGCCAACATGGCTTTAGCCAAGGAAGGTCTTGTCTCACGAATCTGTTATGTTTTTTTGAAGGTGTGAATAAACAGGTAGACAAAGGTGAGTCAGTTGATATAGTGTATCTGTTAAAACCCTCTGCCCAGTGTGCAGCGTTGTTCCTGCTACTTTGGGTTTTCCCAGTGTCAGTCTTTAGTTAAGCAAGCACACAGGAGGCGCAGGCATGGTCTCAGCAGAAAGATCCTCTCGCCCCCTTTCAGCATAATTATCTCTTCTACCAGTGCTCTGTCACTTCTTACCTTTTTTAGGTTTCTCCATTCTTCTCTTCCCTGCCTCCCCCCTGCTCACATATTCATTAATATTCAAATGCTGTTATGCAAATTGCTTTAACTTTTTTCCGTTGTTTTCCCCTTCTCTCATTTATATTTTGTGTTACTTAGCTACTATGCTTTCTGCTTCAGAGTTTACTGCCATGGTGTTGAGATTCATCCCATTGGAGTGCTTCTTCCAGGCTTAACTTTTGGCTTGCAGGCCGACCCAGCAACTGCACTCTTAGCGCGAAAAACTTTGTGGTGTTCCCAGTTGTGGTAGCCAGGCTGCCATCCCCCCATCCTCCCCCCAACTCTCTCAGCGGTTCCAGTCTTGCTGTCATCCAGTGTTCTCCCAGAGCTATCCTTGAATTTGGGACCTTCTTTCAACATTAGTCTGTCTGATTTTTCACAGTGGGATCGCTACACAGGACTGTGAGGTAGGTGTTTTTTTCTTTAGCAGAGGTGAAAAGAAGAACTATAAGGTGAGGCAGTCATTTCTCTTGGGCTTGCCAGCCTGCCCCCCCCCCCCAAGAGAGCAAATAGAATGCTAAATATCATAAGGAAAGGAACGGAGAATAAAAGAAAGGATATTATAATGCCTCTGTATTGTACCTTGAATATTGTGTGCAATTCTGGTCGCCGTATCTTAAAAAGGATATAGCATTATTAGAAAAGGTACGGAGAAGAGCCACCAAAATGGTAAAGGGAATGGAAGGATATTCCTATGAAAAGAGGCTAAAAAGGTTAGGGCTCTTTAACCTGGAAAAGAGACGGCTGAGGGGAGATATGATAGAGGTCTATAAATTAATGAATTGAGTGGAACGGGTAAACGTAGATCAATTGTTTATACCATCAAACTATAGTAAGACTAGGGGACATTTAATGAAGCTACAGGGTAACTTATTTAAGACTAATAAGAGAAAATATTTTTTTCACTCAGCATGTAATCAAACACTGCATTTTGCTACCAGAGGATTTAGTAAAAGCTGTTAGTGTAGATGGGTTTAAAAAAGGTTTGGACAAGTTCCTGGAGGAAAGGTCCGTAAACCATTATTAAATTGGACCCAGAATGTCCACTGCCCACTCCAATACAAGCATTGTGGAACCTGTGTCTTTTGGGAAACTGCTAGGTACTTGTGACCTAGATTGGCCACTGCTAGAAACAAGATAGTGTGCTTGATGGACCTTGGTCTGACCCAGTATGGCATATCTTATGTTCTTATGTCCTTAACCTCCTGAGAAAGGTTAAGATGCTGAAAGGCTATGCCTTTTGCAGCCATGCTGTGAGGTGGAGAGACTGCAGATTGGGATGGAGCAGCGTCACCTCCCTCTGAAAGACTAGATCTGGAGCAGATCCTAGATCTATAGGCTGAGTCTGAGACAGATGGAGGAGGAGAGGAAACCAAGGTTGATGTGGCCAGCATGAGTATCATGAAGCCCCTGTCCACCTGGAGTTTGAACACAGCTTTGGGAATCAGGGGAATGGGGGGAAAGGCAAAAAGTAGGCCATGTCCCCAGTGGAGGTGAAAAGCATCTACCTGCTGACTGTCCAACGTGATAGTCCTGGTGCAGAAGCGTTTAAGTTTGGCATTCTTGCAGGGTAGAAAAGAGGTCTATCTCTGGAGTTCCACAGCTCTGAAAGATGTAGGATACTGTGTCTACATGGAGAGACCATTCATGGGGAAGAAGGATCCGACTCAATTTGTCTGCTAAGACATTTATTTGCCTGAAAGATACACCGCTTATAGTTGGATGTGATGAGTAATGGCAAAGGAGCATTAGGAACCACCACCCAGGAAAAAGATTTAGGCGTCATTGTGGATAACATGTTAAAACCCTCGGCCCAGTGTGCAGCGGCGGCCAAGAGAGCAAATAGAATGCTAGGTATCATAAGGAAAGGAATGGAAAATAAAACAAAAGATATTATAATGCCTCTATATCGTTCCATGGTGAGACCGCACCTTGAATATTGCGTTCAATTCTGGTCGCCGTATCTTAAAAAGGATATAGCATTATTAGAAAAGGTTCAGAGAAGAGCCACCAAAATGGTAAAGGGGATGGAAGGATACTCCTATGAAGAAAGGCTAAAAAGGTTAGGGCTCTTTAACCTGGAAAAGAGATGGCTGAGGGGAGATATGATAGAAGTCTATAAATTAATGAACGGAGTGCAACGGGTAAACGTAGATCAATTGTTTACGTTATCAGAATATAGAAAGACTAGGGGACATGCAATGAAGCTACAGGGTAAACTATTTAAGACTAATAAAAGAAAATATTTTTTCACTCAACGTGTAATCAAACTCTGGAATTTGTTACCTGAGGATGTAGTAAAGGCTGTTAGTGTAGCTGGGTTTAAAAAAGGTTTGGACAAGTTCCTGGATGAAAGGTCCATAAACCATTATTAAGAAGGGACCCAGGATATCAATGCTTGAACCAGTACAAGCATTGTGGAACCTGTGTCTTTTGGGGAAACTGCTAGGTATGTATGACCTAGATTGGCCACTGTTGGAAACAGGATACTGGGCTTGATGGACCTTGGTCTGACCCAGTATGGCATATCTTATGTTTTTATGTAAAGGACAGAGATGTAGAGCCTCCCTGCAGAGGGAGCAAGAGCCTGTCCCTCCTTGCTTGTTCACATAGAACCGGGGTCTCAAACACGCGGCCCGCATGCAGCCCGCGAGAGAACTTTATGCGGCCCGCGACGGAGGGAAACAAAAAAACCAAAAAAACCCTGGCTTCTGCTGCTGCCGCTGCCGCAGCAGCAGAATCAACTGTCAAATTTTTTTAAAAACGTGGCTTCTGCTGCTGCAGCAGCAAAATCAGCTGTCCCGCGGCCCCTTCACCTCTGCCCGGAGATCCCTGAGTCTGCTCCATCAGCGGCGGGCTTTTCAAGCTGCGAAGAGAGTATTTCCCTCTCGCGCAGCTTGAAAAGTGAATAGGCTTAAGCCGCGCGAGAGGGAAATACTCTCTTCGTGGCTTAAAAAGCCCGCCGCTGATGAAGCAGACTCAGGGATCTCCGGGCAGAGGGGAAGGGGCCGCGGGACAGCTGATTTTGCTGCTGCAGCAGCAGAAGCCAGTTTTTTTTTAAATTTGACAATTGATTCTGCCGCTGCCACGGCGGCTGCGGCAGAAGCCAGGGTTTTTTGGGGTTTTTTGTTTCCCTCCGTAGTGGGCCGCGTGTTTGAGACCCCGGTTCTATATGACATGGCTCGGCAGCACTTCACTTCACTTGTCATGTGGGCTTCATGCATGGAGAGTATTTCATATTGTGGGGAGAGGGAATTAGAGAGAGACTGGTGCCTTCCATAGGAGATAAGGTGCCTAACAAATTTGACAGTTGATTCTGCCGCTGCCACGGCGGCAGCGGCAGCAGCAGAAGCCAGGGTTTTTTTTTAAAATTTACCTGGACTGATGGGAGGGAGGGAGGGAGGGGGGGGGTGTAGGACTGGAAATGGGCTGATGGGGGTTAGGAAGGACTGGAGGTGGGCTGATGGGGGGAGTTAGGACTGGTAATGAGTTATGGAGGGGCTGACTGAAATGGGGTAATGGGGGGTTAGTACTGGAAGTGGGCTAATGGCAGGGGCGGTTAGGACTGGTAATGGGCTATGTTGGGGGCTAGGACTGGAAATGGGCAGATGGGGGTTAGGACTGGAGGTGGGCTGATTGGGGGGTTAGGACTGGTAATGGGCTATGGGGGGGTTAGCACTGGTAATGGCCTATGAGGGGAGGTAAGACTGAAAATGGGGTGATGGGGGTAAGACTGCAAGTGGGCTATGGGGGGACTAGGACTGGTATTGGGCTATGGGGGGGTAAGACTGAAAATGGGGTGATGGGGGTAAGACTGGAAGTGCGCTATGGGGAGGTTAGGACGTAATGGGCTATGGGGGGTCTAGGACTGGTAATGGGCTGGGGGGGTTGCTAGGACTGGAAATGGGCTGAGTGGAAGGGGGGCTTGAACTGCAAATGGCTGATGGGGAGGGGGGCTTGGAATGGAAATGGGCTGTGAGGGGAGGGAGCTAGCACTGGAAATGGGCTGAGTGGGGGGGGGAGCTAGGATTGGAAATGGGCTGATGGGGGGCTAGGATTGGAAATGGGCTGATGGTGAGGCTAGGATAGGACTGGAAATGGACTGATGCAGGGACTAAAATGGAGCAGATGCTGGGTGGGGCTGGAACTAGAAGGAAGCTGATGTTGGGGGAGGATTAGAATGGGATGGAACTGGGAAAGTGAAATGGAGAGAATGGAAAAAAAACTAGGAGAGAGAAGAAAGGACAAATGGACAGCAGACAATGGAGAGTTAGCAGAGGACATGAAGAAACCAGAAGAAAGTGGCTGGAACAATTGCAACTGAAAAAAATGCACAAAAGGTAGAAAAATATCTCTTTATTTTGAATTCATTAACTGGAATATGTCAGCTCTGGGAAATGTGCATCATTAACGTTGGCGCTTTGTTTAGTACAAGAGGAAATTAATTTATAGTTTTATTTCTACAGTGTTGTTGTACATTCCAAGTTTGGCTTTTGGGGTTCCCAGTTTAATTATTGTCTTCCTGTTTCTAAATCTTTTAGTCTTTCTTTATCCATACTCATTAAGAGGCATGTTTACTAAAAGTTAGTGTATGGTAACATTATGCAAATATTTATGCAAATGAGGCCCCTTATGCAAATGAGGCCCCGCATCTTATGCGGCCCCCGGGTTACTTTACAAGTCCTCATTTGGCCCTCAAAGCAATTTGAGTTTGAGACCCCTGGGCTAGAGGAAACTACAAATTTCAACTCAGATCCACATCCACTTCATCAGAATCAACTACTATAATCATCTCAAACCACTATATCAGTTTCTGCCTTACCTATAGACCCCCAATTCTAAGGATGATCACCTATCAGTGATACTTGAGTCAATATGTGCAACCAACAATCAGCACAAGCCTCTCATTATCCTGGGAGACTTTAACCTAACTTCTGCACCACCAAAGAACACAATGATCTGACCAAGGAACTTGCATAGGTATTGGATTAGTAAATTGATTTAGCTTGATCAATTGAGTCGGAATGAAGATGAGGTCCGGTATAGTGCCATGTTTATGTGTAGGTGTATTGACTGTCTGCTTGTATTCAAGTGCTTCCAAAGCTTTAAGGAATGCTCTTGTATTCTTTGGTGGTGCAGAAGTTAGGTTAAAGTCTCCCAGGATAATGAGAGGCTTGTGCTGATTGTTGGTTGCACATATTGACTCAAGTATCACTGATAGGTGATCATCCTTAGAATTGGGGGTCTATAGGTAAGGCAGAAACTGATATAGTGGTTTGAGATGATTATAGTAGTTGATTCTGATGAAGTGGATGTGGATCTGAGTTGAAATTTGTAGTTTCCTCTAGCCAGTATTAGTACTCCGCCTCCTCTTTTGTTTATTCTAGTACAGCTGAATGCTTTGAAGTCAATTGGTGTAATCTGGTTCAATATGACTTGATCTGCTTCCGCAAGCCATGTTTCTGTAATACATACTATGTCCAGTTTGTGGTCCGAAATGTAATCATTGATGGTGTAAAGCTTGTTCCTAATTGATCTGGCATTCATTAGCGCACAGCGAACAGTACTGGCAAGTATGGGGTTACTGGTCTTTTTCACTGATGGTTTCTGTCCAGTTTTATGCTTTTTGTTTGGAGCTTGCTGCATGGAATATTGGTAGGGGAACGGTGTGATATAGCAAGGCATATAAGGTGTGTATGTTAGAGGGAACATGCTTGGAAACGGTACTGTGTATGTTCTTGGTTGTTGTGCTAGGAGAAGTAGTGTTAGGCTGAAAAGGAGGCAGTGGTTTACTGCTTCCATGCTTATATTTTTGCTCTACTTAACTAAGCTCAGATATCTTGATGTTTGCAGTCATCACCTTTATCTGTCGTTTTATTTTTTGCTGTTAGCTGGTGTGGATTAGGTCTCTTAGACTCAGCTTTTGTCTAATATTGTGTTGGTGTGTAATTCTTCTTTGGACGTGCGCCTCTGTACTCCTCTGTGACCCACCTCCTTGCCCCACCTAAGGGCCATGCCAAAGGGCCCTCTGGCGAGGCCCTCAGGCGTGGGCCCGCCAGGCGTGGGCGCGCTAGCTGCAGGTGCCGGTAATAAGGAGACCCGATGTTCCTGAATGGTCTCACGGTGGAGAGTGAGAAGAAGGGGATTTAACTTCTTCCTCTCTGCCCTGACGTTTATCGGGACGTTTATCGGGGCTGCCGATGCTGCGGCGTTCCTTTCTTCTCTGGTTTAATGGCTGCTGCAGGTGCCAGTAATAAGGAGACCCAATGTCCCTGATATGCTGCATATACTCCTTTATAGTGAGCTTAACACATCTTAGCCCCTCTTCCTCATCTATGAGGGATTCATTCAATCTCCAGAAACGCAGGCCTCCTCCCTTTATTTGGAAATTCAATGAGACCTCAACCGGTACATGATCTGTCCAACTTATGGGTCCTATGTCCGCTCATTTTACCTGTTCTACTATCCTTCCATCCACCCATATCATATCCAATCTGCTGTAGGTTTTGTGTGGGTGTGAGTAGTGCGTATATTCTCTCTTATTACTATGCATATATCGTCAAGCATCCACTGTGCCCAATTTGAGTAGCAATTTCCCTAATTTCTTGCTCACACCCTTAGTGCCTTGCTTTTTACCCCCTGTGGTGTCTATTCTGGGGTTTAGAGTTGCACTAAAATCGCCCCTAGTATCACTGGATTTTGCATATGCACTTCCACCACTTCATATAATCTCCCATAAACCCCCCTTGTTGTGTGTTTGGTGCGTATACACTCCCTACTACTATGGGCCTCCCTGCTATTTTACCCTTCCACAGAATGAAACGCCCCTTTGGGTCCCTCACAACCTGTTCTTCTTCCAGGCTCAATCCTTTTGCAAAAAGAATTCCAACCCCCCCCCCCCCCCCTTTGGCGAGTCACGATTATGTGCCAGATATATTTTATCATAGCCTTTACTCATCAGCCACCTTTTTTTGGGTGTTTTTTAGATGTGTTTCTTGTATAAGCACTACATCAGCTCATTGTCTATTACCGTCTTTTAACAAGGCCTGTCTTTTATACCAGGAATTGAGGACTTTAGCATTAATGGTTACTACCTTACAGTTATCAAATTTCTTTTGCTTACTACCCATGATTCCAGATCTCTATATCTCCTCTTTGTACATTCACAGGATCCAGTTACCCCCCCCTCTTCCCGCCCTTCCCTTCCCCCTCTCAGCCCCCTCCCCCTGACCTCCCCTTCTTTCCTCCTCTCCTTCATGCTACAATTTAGTAGCTTCCCCTTCCTCAGTGACATCATCCTCCCCCTCCCACTCACGACTCATGTTTCTGAACATTATCTCTCTTATCCTAATCTCCCTCTTGCACTCATCCTTGCTCACCTTACTCTACCCCCTGCTCCCCTTTCATGTTATATACTCAGTCTTTCTTTGCGGCTTCTTTTTCTTGCTGTTGCCTTCAACTCTTTTTCAGTTCACAAAATATGCTTCCTTCCCATCTTTCCTTCTTGACTCTGGGTTCCTTTCTGTTTCCTGACATCTCACCTATGCTTTTTTACTCAGTCCCAAGTCCTTTCTCTTTTGCATTACACGCTTACTTTTCCTCTCTTTACTCTCCACTTTCTGCCATCCTGTTGTCTGTCTATTTCCCACCATCCTGTTGTCTGTCCATTTCCCAGTTTCCTCATTTCTCCCACCTCCGGTAAACATGTTACTCCTGCTTCCTTCATCGCAGCCGCCAACTGCATCACTGTTGTCGCCTGTCTTATAATGCCATTGCTGGGAAATGCAATTCCTGCTGCGTACAGCCATTTGTATTTAATGTTCTCTTCCCACAGTAGTAAATGTAAATCCTCTCCATTCTCTTCTGCGTTGTAGCGTGGCTGTAGCCAAGTCCGCAAAGATTGCCACCTTGTTTCCCTTCCATTCAAGTTGACCTGCTCCCCTCACCTTGTTAATTATTCTTTCTTTAACTTTAAAGTCCTGGAGGCATATAATTATATCCCTCGGTGCCTCCCCACTCATTGGGCCAAGCATGCAGTGTGCTCTGTCAATTTTAACTTCCTGAGCCATCCCTCTTTCCTCGAGGTCTTCCAGCACCACCTTGCATATTTCTCGTACCGTTTGCTCACAGTCTATGTGCTCATCACTTTCTGGTACTCCCCTTTATTTTTAAAATGTGGCTTCTCGCTCGATTTTCCAAATCCTCAGTTTTAAGCTCAATCTGTTCCTTCGCCATTTCCAGATTGTTTACTGACTTATTTATTGCGCTCACATTGCTTCGCACTTCCTCTACTTGCCCTTCTGTCTCTTCCACTCTTTTTCCCAGTTTTTGCACATCAGCACAGAATTCTGTTATGGCTGCCTCCATGTCCGCCCTAAATCCCGCCATTTCTGAGCGCAGTTCACTGAACCAGAAACATAGCTCTTCTTTTGAAATTTGTACAACGACACTTTTACCCTGCACCCCTTCCAAGGCTCCAAGCTGTTTTTGGTCTCTGACTCCAAGTTCGCCTCACCTCCCACTTTTTCTCCTTCTTTCTGCTCACCCCGCAACGCTGAAAAAGTATATTCTCTTATGTCCGCTGTTTTTTTTCATGCCACAGTCATATCCCCTGCCTCTGGATCTGTTGTCCAATCTGGGGTATTTGCTTTGCTTTTTTAGGGGAGATTTTTTAAAGCTTGTATGGGGTTTATCGGCAGAGCTCTTCTTCAGCCATCAATGCGGGTCGGTGATGTCACCGGAAGTCCTCATCTGTTTCCAAATTTAGTTCAGGCTTCTTCTATTCATCTGCAAACACTTTCACTCTTTGGCCCCTCTTTTTCTCTTCTTACATGCGTGTCCCTACATCCTTCTTCATGACCTCTGTTCATCGGCTGAATTGCCTTTATCTGTGGCCTTCTTTAATGCCATCTTCCAACTTTGCATATTCTAGTACTCTTTGCCTGGAACAGACTTCCAAATGATGTGTGTTCTGGTCACATTGAAAAAAAGCACATGAAAACCCACCTTTTTGAGGGTACTTTTAAATCCCTAGTTCTTCCAGATCTTAGTCTTTTTTTATTTAATCCATGCTTGTGACAGTTCATTTCCTAAAACCTCTTACTGTTTTTTTTGAGTGCCTTGAATAGATTGTAAGTTTCTTAGAGCAGTGATTTGAATAGTGCTGCTTGCAAGACGTACTGTATATGTATTCATTGGTGTGGATATGGTCCATTAGTGTGCCTTAATTTAGTGTGCGATAAATCAATTTGTTTGTCAACCAATGAATTAAAACACATTGTTGATTAGTGTGTGTCAACAATGTCTAATAGGTTGACAATTTTTTATTGGAATAAAATGTAGGAAATGAATCAAAACAAGTCAGAAATCTGGGGGGAAAAAAGGCCAAAACAACCTAAACAAGCTGAAAATGGTTGCTCCATAGCTTTTATAATGATATAGAAATAAGCAATGGTAGTCTAATACTACTAAGTTCAAAGTCAAACACATAAAAATAATCTCTCTGGTGAATCAAATAAATGTTTTTTCTGTGTTCCTTTTCCACTGCCATTTGGACTTCAGGGAAACATCTGACATATGCTAAGTAATGAAAGAACAATGTTATTGCCTTATTGATTACTAGATGCTAGACTTCCTACAAATAGGTCAAATACTGCACTACACAATTGTCTCCCTTGAAGCAAGTATGTTGATCAATGATATATGCTGTGATACAAACCCAAAAAGGAAAATGTTTCCCAAGCAAATCTTAGTGAGGTGTGTTTCCAAAAATAACAAACTATCAGAATTATTGATCAGAACTAAATTAAAACATAAAATTACTTTGAGCAAGAAACTTACACAGCGATCTGTACTGGGACCAATGCTTTTCAAAATGTATAAATGATCTAGAATTGGGAATAACTAGCGAGGGGATTAAATTTGCAGAGGACACCAAGTTATTCAAAGTTGTTAAATTGCATGCAGATTATGAGAAATTAAAGGAGGATCTTATGAGACTGAGAGGTTAGGTATCCAAATGGCAGATGAAAATTAGGGTATGTGTCTAAGCTGTGCCACCTGTTAAAATGGCTAATAGTGCATGCTATCGGGCTGCGTTATCAGTGCAGATATTTTCTGTGCTATCTGCAAAGCTCAGAATAAATCCAAGAGTGGCTGGAATATGCACAGAGTGGGTGTGTCTGCAACATGCAGTTACCAAGGACATAAAAAGCATGTGGTCACTGCAGACAGTGCGGATGCAAATAATATCATCTCAATGGCTGGCGTTATGTGCATCACGGTGCTCCTGGGCTGTGCTCTTTGCAATTTTGGTGCGTTATCTGCTGGGGAAATGCTGTGCATGCCCCCAAAAGATAGCCCACCATGTTTGCAGCTAATGTGGCACTATTTGCACAAAAATGCTGCATTAGCTGCACTCTAGGGGACATGTAATGAAGCTACAGGGTAAACTATTTAAGACAAATAAGATAAAATATTTTTTCACTCAACGTGTATTTATTTATTTATTTATTTATCTGCATTTATATCCCGCTTTTCACCGGGTCAAAGCGGTTGGTGGATACATTTAAGGAAAGGTGCATAAACCATTATTAAAAAGGGAACCAGGATATCAATGCTTTTATCATCGCTTTTATTTAATTATTCATATGCTATTCCCCAGTTAATCCTTGTTTTATTCCCCTGGTACCTGCAACTTGGACAAGTTCTCTAAATCTGAGTGTATTTTGTTTAATGTAAACCGCACTGATGTCAAATAGCGCGGTATATAAGAGCTGTTAAATAAATAAAATAAATAAAATGCTTGACCCAGTACAAGCATTGCGGAACCTGTGTCTTTTGGGGAAACTGCTAGGTACGTATGACCTAGATTGGCCCCTGTTGGAAACAGGATACTGGGCTTGATGGACCTTGGTCTGACCCAGTATGGCATATCTTATATTCTTACTCTTTAATAAACATACCCCTTAATGTAGTGTTTTTGTTAAGTTGGTCATGGCTTAGTACCACCAATGAGCTTTCATTTAAATTTAGAGGCAGTCAGGGTTTAGTACCACCAGAGAGCTTTTCATTTAAATCAAAATCAGAGTACAGCTTAGCATAGAAGGCAGAGTAAGGTAAATATTCTTTGAGTAGAAAGAAATAGTTTCTAGAAACCTTTAAGAACATAAGATATGCCATACTGGGTCAGACCAAGGTCCATCAACCCCAGTATCCTGTCTCCAACAGTGGCCAATCTAGGTCACAAGTACCTAGCAGTTTCCCCAAAAGACACAGGTTCCACAATGCCTGTATTGGGTCAATCAGTGAGATCCTGGGTCCCTTTTAATAATGGTTTATGTACCTTTCCTCCAGGAACTTGTCCAAACCTTTTTTAAACCCAGCTACACTAACAGCCTTTAATACATCCTCCGGTAACAAATTCCAGAGTTTGATTACACATTGAGTGAAAAAATATTCTCTCTTATTAGTCTTAAAAAGGTTACCCTGTAGCATGTCCCCTAGTCTTTTTATATTCTGATGACAAACCATTGATCTACATTTACCCGTTCCACTCCTTTGATTATTTTATAGACTACTAGTGGCTGGGGCAAGTTACCTCAGGCCAGAAGGTCAGGGGTTCAAATACCATTAGAGGACAGCAACCTTGGCTGGAAGAACTGGGGTTTCTAGTCCCACAGGTGCTCCATGTGGTCTTGGGCAAGCCACTTAGCCCTCCTTTGCCATATTCCCTGTAAAATAGTTATCTCCCAGTTATAATGCCCTGTTCAATGTAATTTCAGTTTGTTCAGTGTAAACCACCTTGATATCATGAAAGGCGGTATATAAGAAATGTTAAATAAATAAATAAATATCTCCCCTCAGCCATCACTTTTCCAGGTCGAAGAGCCCTAACCTTTCCAGTTTTCATCATTTAGCTCTTTTTTCCCATTCGCTGAAGGATGCTTTCTTGGCAACAACAGCCTCTCTGACCTCCCCTTTAAACCATGCTGGCAGTTTTTTGGACTTCCTTCCACTTTTCTTAAAGCATGGAATATAGCTGGTCTGGTCTTCCAAGATAGTATTTTTATTTTTATTTTTTTATTAGTTTCAAAATTGCATTCACATAATCAAGATAGTATTTTTAAGCAACACCCAAGCTTGATGCAAGTCTTTAACCTTTGCAATTGCTCCTTTTAGTTTTTTCTTAACAATTTTCTTCATTTTATCATAGTCTCCCCTTCAAAAGTTAAAAGGAAGTACTGTGTATTTCCTTACCATCCCTCCTCCATTAATTAAATCAAGCACGATCATGCTATGATCACTACTGCCAAGTCACCCCAACACCCTTATCTCTTGCACCAGATCTGGCATTTCACTAAGGACTAGGTCCAAAATGGCTTCCCTTCTGGTTGGTTCACGAACCAGCTGCTCCAAAAAGCAGTCATTTGTTTCATCTAGAAACTTTATCTCCCTAGCATGTCCTGCCTTGATATTGATACAGTCAATACTGGGGTAATTGAAATCACCCATTATTATTACTGTTCTGTAACTTTAGTTAGCTTCCCTGATTTCTTTGAGCATTTCCATCATCCATTTGTTCATTCTGGGCAGGCGGTCGATAGTATACCCCCACTGCCATCGCCTTCCCCTTTTTACATGGAATTCCAATCCATAGAGATTCTACAGTGAATTTTGTTGCAAGGAAATCCACAGTACTAACTTTTAACATTCAAAAGGACACTATGATAAAATGAGGAAAATAGTTAATAAAATACTAAAAGGAACAGCTGCAAATGTTAAAGATTTGCATCAAGCATGGGCGTTGTTTAAAATAACTATCTAGGAAGCCCAGACAATATAAATTACACACATTAAGAAAAGTGGAAGGAAGTCCAAAAAACTACAAGCATGGTTTAAAGATGAGGTTGGAGAGGCTGCTGTAGGCAAAAGACCATTTTTTAGGAAATTGAAAAAGGAGCCAAATGACGGAAACAGGAAACATAAGCACTGGCAAGTTAAATGCAAGACATTGAGAAGGCAGGCAAAGAGAGAATTTGAAAAAAGCTTGCTATGGAAGTAAAAACACACAATAAAAACTTTTTCAAGTACATTTATTTATTTTATTTACATTTCTTATATACCGCACTATTTGGCATCAGCTCGGTTCACAGAGAACAAAACAAAAACCAGAACAACAAGCTGTTCGGTGTTACATATAACAGGAGCATAAACTTGGAAAAACATGGGAGAACTATCTACATGGAGTATATGATTTGTTAACTAGATAACATACTCAAACTATTTACACAATTTAGCAAGAAAGTTAGTAACAATGAGAAAGCTGTGGTTAAGTTTGCGGTGGGACTGTAAGTTTCACTTTATGTTGGATAGTATTTGATGAATAGGTTGAATTTGAGGGCCTTTCTGAACTGGGCTAAGTCGGTTATGGCACGGATATCAGGTGGTAGAGAGTTCCAGCATTTTGGTGCGCAAAATATGAAAGCTCTGTTTGCTGTTGATAGGCTGCATGTTGTTATGGGCTTTGGCATTATTAGAGAGTTTAATGATACCTGTCTTCTATTTCTGTTTGGTGGTACAGATTGTATGAGCTCCGTGAGACAGTTGGCTGATAGACCATTGATGGCCTTGAAAGTGAGAATCAAGGTCTTGAACATAACCCTTCCGTGTATGGGGAGCCAATGGAGCTGCTTGAGGATAGGTGTAACATGTTCACTCTTGGACGCTCCTTGGAGAACCCTTGCAGCGGTATTCATAGCTAGCTGTAATGAGCTCAGAGTGGATTGTGGGAGCCCTTGTAGAATGGAGTTGGCGAAGTTGAAGTGCGGTAAGATCAGTGCCTGGTAGATGGTTCTGAAGTCCTCTTGGTCTAGTAAGGAGCGTAGGTGCCTGAGTGTGCGTATCTTGAAGTTCACAGCTTTTACAATATTATTTATGTGTGATTTCATGTTGAGACGATGGTCCAGGGTGACTCCGAGGTATCTTATTGTTTCCTTAGTGCATAGATCAGCTCCCTTAACACTTATATGTGGTGGTGGAATGAAGTTGGGGTCTTTTGTGATAAAGAGAACCTCAGTTTTCTTATGTTGAATGCGGAGGTTCTGTGACAGGAGCCATTCTGATACTGCGTCGAAGCAATTTGTTATAGGCAATAAATCCATTTGCACTGTGGAGAATGGCATGTAGAGTAGGATATCATCTGCGTATATCATACATTTCACATTGAATGATCTGATGATATTGCAGATAGGCTGCATATATATGTTAAACATGAGAGATGAAAGTGAGGATCCTTGCGGAACGCCTTGTTTTTGATGGAAGAGTTTTGATTCTCCTGTTGCAGATTTTACGTATTGCATTCTGGTGTCAAGGTATGATTTACACCAATCAAGTGCGGAGTTGCAGATGCCTTTCTCTTTGAGTCGCCCGAGGAGAATCTCATGGTTTACTGAATCAAATGCTGCTGCTATATCCAAGAAGATTAGAACAACACCTTGGCGGATGTTGTCTATGCTAGTGAGAACATCATTGAAGAGGGTGGTAAGCAGTGTTTCCATGCCATGGTATTCTCTGAAACCATGTTGAGAATGGTCTAGGGGGCTGCGGAATCTATGTGGTCTTGAATTTGACGTTGTGCCTCTCTCTCAAAAATCTTTGCTAAGAGGGGGATACTGGCTATAGGTCTGTAGGAGTCAGGCCGTTTTGGGTCTAGTTTGGCATTTTTTAGCAGAGGTCTGATGGATGTGAGCTTTAGTGCAGAGGGGAAGGAGCCAGTTGTAAATGAGAGGTTCATGATTTTTGCAATGAAAGGGCTGAAAGCACTTTGAAGATCCTTTATCCAAAAGGCTGGGCAAGGATCGGTTTGCGCAGTGGTGGTGTTGAGTGAGATGATTGTGTCTTCGATGTGTTTGGCAGAAGGTGTGGCAAGTGCAGACAGGGATGTTAGGCAGGATGTTTCTTGCGCATTGATTGTTGAGAGCTCATCTGTCTGTAGAAGTTTTGATTGCAAGTAGTCAGCAAATTCTTGTGGGTGAATGTCTTCTTTTTGTTCGGGGGATGGTTCCTTTGATAGTGATTTGACTAAATTGAAGAGGTCACGAGGTTTGTTCAGTGATCTTTTGAGTGTATCCGTGTGGTATTGCTTCTTTCTGGTTATGATTGCCTCGCGGTGAGTTGCTAGGTGGAGATTGTAGGCTGTATGATCATCGATGGATAGTGATCGGCGCCAGCGTTTTTCGAGTCTTCGTAGGTGTGTAAGAGAAGACCGCAGTTCGGGGGAAAACCACGGAGCAGAGGTTCTTTTTCTTGGTATGTTCTTTATGTGTGGTAGTTGAGCAACGGTGTTGAGGCTATTGTTCCAGGCGTCAATTGAATCATCAAGGTTGAGTGTTGAGTCATTGAGGAGTGGTTGGGTGCTTGACAGTATAAGTTCCCTGTTGAAAGGTCGAAAACCCCTTGTTGGGGCTCTAGATGGGTTGTTTAGCTTTCTGTTGTTGAGAAGATGAGTGTTGCTCAGGGGAATTTGTAGGTTTATGAGTTTATGGTCTGACCATGGTACATCGGTGATCGACTTTACAATGTTGCTGCTTTGTTCATAAACAGATTGTGGGGCGAAAACCATGTCAAGAATGTTTCCTTTGGTATGAGTGGGCTCCATGATTAGTTGTTTATATCCAAGATTTTCAATGGCATCGAGGAGTGAGGAGGACTGGTTTTGCTGCAGTGATGGGAGATTGAGATCTCCCATTATCCAGTTGGGAGTGTTGAGGTTACTGGTATTGGCGGCTAGGTCTAATATGGTGGGAAGGTCGTTCGGGGAGCTCGAAGGGGCTCTATAGACCAGATTGATAGAGCATTGTTTGTTCACTATAGTGATTATATCCAGGTTGTTAGTGCTATAGGAGTTAGTCATGTTGAAAAGGAGTTCAGACTTAGTGAGAATGAGTGCTCCTCCTCCCTTCTTGTTTTCTCTGTGGGTTGTGTGTATAGAGAAGTTTGGTGGAATGAGTTGGTTAATGAGGACATTGTCTTCTTTTGATAACCAAGTTTCAGTGATCATGAGTGCATCAAGATCGTGAAGGGTAACTATATCTAGGATTACAGGCCATTTTTTTCGAATTGAGCGAGCATTTATGAGGGCACATTTTAAGCTTTGTGGGGGTGGGGCTTTGTGTTGTTTAGAGTTATTGGTTTGGTGTATTGCAATATGAATCAAGTGGGAATGCAGGATACAAGCTTCCCTACCTGGATAGTGGTAAGGGTTGCCTGACCATTTTTTTCCATGGATTTTGAGGATTGGGATATGATTGGTGGAGGGAGAGTAGGCATGGGAGGTCCTGAGCCAGTCTGTGAGGAGGTAAAAACTGAGAAAGGTAATGAAGTGGAGAGACATTTTAGTTTCTTGAATGGGAATGTGTGTGGTGTATCTTGGAGTCTTGAGTGGCAGAATACAAGTTACAGTATAATTGGTACAGGCTACAATACAGTAGGAGGGAGGAGTAGCCTAGTGGTTGGGGCAAGGTACTTCAGGCCGGAAGGTCGGGGGTTCAAATCCCACTAGAGGACATCAACCTTGGGCCGGAAGGACTGGGGTTTCTAGTCCCACAGATGCTCCTTGTGGTCTTGGCAAGCCACTTAACCCTCCATTGCCCATGTTCCCTGTAAGTATTAGTGTATATGTCTCATATCCCCGCGTGTTAAATGTATCCCCCAATTGTGTTGTGACCGCTTTGATTGAAGGATAAGGCGGTATACAAAACTGTCTAAATAAAAACTGTCTAAATAAAAATAAATAAATAAATAAATAATACAGTAATAGCAACTAAAATGGGTTTGTGCTACTGGTGACAGTATATAATATCAAGCGGAGATCAATTACTGACTACAGTATAGATAACAAAAAAAATAGGATACAATAGATAACTGTAAAAGGAATGTCGTTGCTATACAGACAACTGTAAGAGGCAGGCTAATGGAAACAGTTGGTTTTTATGTAGAGAATTGTTGGATATATATGGCTTGAGTGATCAGGTGGGAATGATTACTGACAACAGTATAGGAATCAGCAGTGAATGTGGCAGTCAGTTGGTGATATACAGTGGCAAGTTGACCAAAAGTATGTTATTGATAACAATATAGGGGATTAAGTTGAGATTGGGAAGTAGTTGAGTGGAAGTTCTGGATATACAGATGGAGTAATACTTGCTGTGGGTTCAGATGGTGGTTGTGCTGGTAAGGTAGAGAGTTAAGGTTGCAGGATTGGAGTTGTAGATTGATGGCGTGGACGTTTCTCGGGCCTTTTGAGGGGCCTCTGCCTAAGGGCCGTGCCAAAGGGCCCTCTGGCGAGGCCCTCAGGTGCGGGCCCGACAGGCGCGGGCCCGCCTAACGGCGGCTCTCTTTTGGTGGTAGGGCTCTGCCTCCCACAGCCCCAATTGGGCCAGAGGCTCCCTGAGCGGGAAAGATGGCTGTGCCACGCTCAGGAGTGCTCTACCCCGATCGGGGAGCACAGAGCACGGAGGAGATGGAGGAAAGGAGCTGATCTTGCTGGCGGCTCTCTTTTGGTGGTAGGGCTCCGCCTCCCACAGCCCCGATTGGGCCGGAGGCTCCCTGAGCGGGAAAGATGGCTGTGCCCCGCTCAGGAGTGCTTTACCCCGATCGGGGAGCACGGAGCACGGAGGAGATGGAGGAAAGGAGCTGATCTTGCTGGCGGCTCTCTTTTGGTGGTAGGGCTCCGCCTCCCACAGCCCCGATTGGGCCGGAGGCTCCCTGAGCGGGAAAGATGGCTGTGCCCCGCTCAGGAGTGCTCTACCCCGATCGGGGAGCATGGAGCACGGAGGAGATGGATGGAGATGGAGATGGAGATGTAGCAGAAAACCTGTGAGAGAGTTAGTTGGGCCATTGGATGATAGAGAAATAAAAGAGGTGCTAAGGGAGGACAAGGCCATGGCGGAAAGACTGAATGAATTCTTTGCTTCAGTCTTTACTGCAGAAGATGTAGGGAAGTTAGCCATGCCTGAAATGGTATTTAAAGATGATTTATCAGAAGAATTGAAAGACATTTTGATAAACCAGGAAGATGTATTATAAATATTTGACAAAACAAAATACCTATATGAACTCAACGCATACCACTCTGAGACCGACAAAGCAAAGAAAACCTACCACACGAAAATCATAAACGCATCCATAAATAAACCTCGTGAACTCTTTCAGATTTTCAAACAATTGACAAACACTATGGGGCTTGTTTACAAAGCCGCGGTAGTGGTTCGCGATCGCGATCGCAGCCGCGGCCCCATTGAAATCAATGGGGCCGCGGCTCCGATTACGATCGCAAACCGCTACCGCGGCTTTGTAAACAAGCCCCTATATCTTAGGTCGAATGCCAGAGAGTTATAACTAACAAGTGAACAATGAATGCCCTCTATAAATATTGAGAATGTCTCGATGAACTTGCACTATGAAATGAATTACTTTACAACCTACTTTCACAAAAAAATCTTTTTTTGTTTTTTGGGGTTTTTGCGCGGCGTCTGACTACACACCGACAGAGTTTGGATGATTTTGATGTTCATAATGAATTACATTTTGGTGTCGTGTCCAGCTGCTCGGTAATAAGCCTGCGTTGAGATTTAATTCATCCCCCTGAAGCAGTATTCGAAACGCAAAAGTGGTACCCTTGTGGTGGCGTCGGGGATTCATACCAGCAGTTTCAGATAAGCAAAAATTTCAATATACAAAAACATGCTTTTAGATAAAGTTAAAGATTGAAGAAAAATCAGATGAATGTATAAGAGCACAATTGGTTCACAATAGTGAAATCTATGGTCGTTGATGCAATAAGGCAAGTTGTTTTGTGAGCTTCAAACATTGCCGCTGTAAGTCTGAGACCATTGTTCACTTTTTTAAAAGATATAAATAACAAAAAAAGAATAAAAAAATATAAAAAGAACAAAAAAAGAATTTTTTGTGAAAGTAGGTTGTAAAGTAATTCATTGCATAGTGCAAGTTCATTGAGACATTCTCAATATTTATAGAGGGCATTCATTGTTCACTTGTTAAACAATTGACAAAAGCACCCAATAACTCTGACCAACTACCGAAGATCCCACCAGAGATACTGGCCAGACAATACAAACAGCTCCAACAACCACAAAACCCACATCTGAACCCCGAAGCAACTACAACAAACCACCACCCCAACATACACAATGACTGGACTACCTTCAAGGAAACCACTGCAGAAGATATATCGTCCACCATCTCCCGGCTAAATACCACCACCTCTCCGCTTGACCCCTGCCCCGCCGACTGGATAAAGAAATCCAAAGAACACCTGAGCACACCATTAACCCATATTGTCAATGAATCCTTCTCCCAAGGCCGCATCCTTAAAACTACAATCATTCGTCCGTCCTTAAAAAAACAAAACCTGGATCCTCTAGACCCAGCATCCTACAGACCGATAGCAAGCCTAACATTTACCGCCAAGATAATCGAAAAGATAGTTCAGCAGCAGCTTTAAGAACACCTAGACATCAACAACATACTGGACTCACAACAGCACGGCTTCTGCCTACTACACGGAGTTGAAACCCTCATGACTACACTGATGAACACCCTCACCATAGGAACCCAAGAGAAACACTCTGGATATGCCATGATCTTCCTCGACATATCCGCAACCTTCGACACCATCTCCCACAACATCCTCTTACGAAGATTGCAGTCAATTGGGATTAAAGACACCGTACTCCAATGGTTTCAATCCTACCTAACCAACAGACAACAACTGATCCGTACCAGCTCCTCGACCTCGCCCCCTTTCCAACAACACCAAGGAGTACCCCAAGGATCCACGCTCTCAGCCATGCTCTTCAACATCTACCTACAACCACTCTGTTCAGTCATACGTACCCACAACATCAACTTCCATATATATGCTGACGATATTATGCTCTACGCCCCAATTACAACCACAAGACCAACACACACTCACCTTTCAGCATGCTTCTCCGAAGTATCCCACTGGCTACAAGAAAACAATCTATCCATAAACATAAAGAAAACTGAAGCCCTCATAGTAACAAAAGACCCAGACTTCACACCACCCACACACCTCAACATAGGACCCACACGCATTCAAATACAGCCACAAATAAGATATCTAGGCATTATCATTGACCAAGCTCTTACCCTCAAGCAACAAATTACCAAAACCTCAGGAATTATATTCCATAAAGTGAAAACAATACAACGACTCAGACCCCTCTTCAAACCTCAAGACTTCAGGATGGTGATGCAAGCTATGACACTCCCACATAATCTACCATGGACTACCAGCCACACAGACCAACCCCCTCCGAACTGCACTGAACACCACAGCAAGAATCATCCAGAAAGCAAAGAAAAGCGACCACATCACTCCAATTCTAAGAGACCTACACATACTTCCCATCGAAGCAAGAGCTAAGTACAAATCCATCCTACTCACCCACAAAGCCATCCATCAAGCACAGAATACCCAACTTCGCACCCTACTAACCCGTCCAGCCCATAGCAAAGAAATGAGACAAGCCTCCAGCAACTACCTCACAGTCCCCCACAAAAGAACCAAATGCTCTCAACGGACATGCAACCGAGCATTCGAACTCTATGCACCTTCCTTATGGAACTCACTACCGAGCCACCTCAGAAACAATTTATTTATTTATTTATTTATTTGCATTTCTTATATACCGCACTATTTGCGATCAGCGCGGTTTACATAAAACAAAATGGTATCCGACAATAAACAAAATTCAGGTCATTACATTGAACAGGAACAAGTAACTTGGAGAACAGGGTAAACTATATACATATGCGGAGCATTGAATAGGGTAACTATATACATGTCAGATGGAGTTATTGGGTATTGATCATACTTGGTGGCTGGGGTTCGGGGCAGTCAGTGAGGTATTTGATAAAGAGAAAGTGTTTCAAGGCCTTCCTGAACTGAACAATAACGATCTACCGTCATTCAGAAAACAGCTAAAAACCATCCTATTCCAAGAATACTTCAAGACAACCCCCACCAAAAAATGCACCAACTCCTGAGCTACCTCATCTTGTACCCCCGAGCAACAACTGCTCTGCACTGTCCATGTCTATAGTCTGTCTTATGTTGAAATCATCAATGTTGCCGACCTGGTGATGGTCCCACCCTGACACTTAATTCTCCCCACCCTATATGTAACACCACTTTGACCCGGTGAAAAGCAGGATATAAATACAGTTAAATAAATAAATAAATAAACTGAAGAGTAGTAAATCACCTGCATCAGATGGTATACATCCAAGGGTGCTGAAAGAACTGAAATATGAGATTACAGACCTACTATTAGTAATCTGTGAACTACAATATCATTAAAATCATCTGTAGTACCTGAAGATTGGAGAATGGCCAATATAACGCCAACATTTTAAAAGGGTTCCAGGGATGCTCCAGGAAACTATAGACCGGTGAGCCTGACAATAGTACTGGGCAAAATGGTAGAAACCATTATAAAGAATAAAATTACTGAACATGTATATAGTCATGGTTTAATGGGAGAAAGCGAATATGTGCTAGCCAAGGAAAGTCTTGTCTTACTAATCTGTTATATTTTTTTGAAGGTGTGAATAAACAGAAAGATAAAGGTGAGCTGGTTGGTATAGTGTATCTGGATTTTCAGAAAGCCATTAAAAAGGTCTCTCATGAGAGACTTGGTGAAATTAAAAAGTCATGGGATAGGAGGCAGTGCACTTTGTGGATCAGGAACTGGTTAAAAGATGGCAAATTTTCTCAGTGGAGAAAGGTGAATAGTGAAGTACCCCAGGGATATGTGCTGGGTCCGCTGCTTTTTAACATTCATAAATGACCTGGAAATGGAAATAAGGAGTGAGGTGATCAAATTTGCAGATGATACCAAGTTATTTAAAGTTGTTAAAGCACAAGAGGATTGTAAAAAATTGCAAGAGGACCTTAATAAATTGGGAGACTGGGTGTCTAAATGGCAGATGACATTTAATGTGGACAAGGGCAACGTTATGCACTTAGGGAAGAACCACCCCGAAGTACAGTTACACGACGCAAGGTTTCACATTAGGAACCACCACCCAGGAAAAGGATTTAGGTATCATCATGGATAATATATTGAAACCCTTTGCCCAGTGTGCAGCAGTGGCCAAGAAAGCAAATAGAATGCTAGGAATCTTAAGGAAAGGAATGGAGAATAAAACCAAGGATATTATAATGCTTCTGCATCATTCCATGGTGCGACCGCACCTTGAATATTAAAATTGTGTGCAATACTGATCACCTTATCTTAAAAAGGATATAGCAAAATTAGATAGGCCATGTGGTCTTTCTGCCATCATGCTTCTATGTTTCTTGAAAAGGTACAGAGAAGAGCCACCAAAATAGGAAAGAGGATGGAAGGATACCCCCCTAAGAGGAAAGACTTAAAAGTTTAGGGCTCTTCAACTTGGAAAAGAGACAGCTGAAGGGAGATATGATAGAGGTCTATAAATTAATGAATGGAGTGGAACTGGTAAACATAGATCAGTTGTTTACTCCTTCAAAAAGTATAAAGCCTAGGGGATATGGAATGAAACTGCAATGGAGCCTATTTAAGACTAATAAGAGAAAATATTTTCCACTCAACGTGTAATCAAACTCTGGAATTTGTTACCAGAGGATGTAGTAATAACTGTTAATGTAGCTGGGTTTAAAAAAGATTTGGACAAGTTTAAGGAGGAAAGGTCCATAAACCATTATTAAGAAGGACCCGGGAAATCCACTGCTTACCCTGGGAATCTATATACCTTCTGGGGAGCTGACAGGTACTTGTGACCTGGATGGGTCACTGATGGAAACAGGATACTGGACTTAATGGACCATGGTCTGACCCAGTATGTCATTTCTTATGTTCTTATGTTATACAAAGTGATGAATGTAGGGAAGAATAATCCAAACATTCACAATCTTTATCTTTGTCTGTAAATCCCTTACGTCTCTGCAATCAAATTCTGCTCCTGTTCCTTCATCTCTTCCTTCTCCCTCTAATCTTGCAACCTTCTTTAGTAAAAAGATCTCGGATTTAAGAGCATCACTCCCTCACTGCCCTTCAGCTATCTCCTCTCCACCTCCTCCCTCTCCTCCCCATACCTCTCAACTTTCACACACTTGGGCCTCTTTCCACTCAATCACTACCTCAGAGGTCATCAATCTGATATCCTCCTCTAACAAAACATTCTGCACACTCGATCCTATTCCCTCCTCCTGGCTCCTAAGCCCCACGCTTGCCCTCATTCCTTATGTTCTTATCATGATTAACACCAGTCTCTCCACCGGGATCTTTTCTCACTCCTGGAAACATGCTTATGTCCGTCCCATCCTTAAAAAACCCTCACTTGAACCCTAGTTTCCTTCTCACTATCGACCAGTCTCCAACCTCTCTTTTCTTTCTAAAATCTTGGAAAAAGTAGTATTCGCACAGCTGTCCCTTCACCTTGACTCCACCCACTTTCTACATCCCCACCAGTCAGGCTTTCGGCCTGGTCACAGTGTGGAAACGGTTCTCACAGCTTTTCTCAATGAACTTCACGTAGCCCACGATTCTGGGGACTTTTCGGTGGCAGTGTCTCTAGATCTCTCTGCGTCTTTTGTTCTTGTCGACCACTCTCTTCTCCTCTGTCGTCTACGTGAAGCTGGTCTCTGCAGTACGGTATATCACTGGTTTCATTCCTTCCTCTTTTCACACACCTATACCATCATCTCTTCATCCACCCCATCTATCTCCTCTGACCCCCTTCCACTGCCCTGTGGTGTCCCCCAGGGCTCTGTCTTAGCTCCCCTTCTTTTCAACATCTTCATTGCACCACTGGCACTTCTGATTCAACAATTTGGGATCTCAGCTTTTTACTACGCCGATGACCTGATTCTCCTTCACCGCATTTCTACAATCCATCCCGATCTTACCCCCCCTCAACTCTTGCCTCTCTTCCGTTGCCAACTGGCTAACCACTAACTGTCTTCATCCGAATTTGACTGAAACACTCACCATTTGGTTCACGTTCTGTAGTCCCTCTCCCTCACTTGCTCCCTCTTTTGCTAATTCGCCCATTCCTCTGGTCACATGCTTTCAGTACCTGGGGGTTTTCTTTGACTCTGATCTCACCTTCCAGGCTCATATTTCCCATGTTTCTAAGACAGCATTTTTCTTTCTTCGCCAAATTTGAGCTATCCGCCCCTTTCTCACCACGCAGGCTCTTATCACTCTTCTCCTCTCTTTAGTTATTTCACATATTGATTTTGGTAATTCCATCTTGGCCAGTCTTCCACATTCACAACTCTTTCATTTGCAATGAATCCAGCATTCCTCTTCCCGGGATCACATCACTCCCTCTTGCTTCAATTTCACTGGCTTCCTGTCGAATTCCGCATGTGCTATAAGATTCTTACATTGGTCCACCACGTCTCATACACCCACACTCCTCAATACATTGCAGACATTATTCAATCCCACACTCCCACCCGCTCACTCCGGTCAGTGCATATCAACTGTCTTCACCTCCCCTCCCCCTCTCGTGCCCACCTGCAAGCCACCCGTTCCCCACCTTCTTCTTTATTGGCCCTGCCTTATGGGAATTCCCTCCCTACCTCCCTCAGACTTGACAAGCAATACACCTCATTTAAAAGAAACCTCAAAACTCATCTCTTCTCCATTGCTTTTGACCTTCCCTCCCCCTCTGTGTGAATTACCTCCTCCCTTTCTTTCTCGCTCCCTTTCCTCTTGTGTACTTTTCTTTAAATGTCTTGAGTGCTTTCCTGTCTCATTGTAAACTCTTTTCCTTTCTCCGGCCTCATGGCCTCCTGTGTATTTTTGCTCTGTAAACCGCTGTGCTATAAATTTAACAGTGGTATATCAAATTAATAAACTATAAACTATATTTACACACGTTCTATACTGCCCTTTATGACATCAGGGCATTTACAATATTGTAACTTACATGAAAGGAGGCTGAAAGCCTGAAAAAAAGAAAGGAATTACAACGTTCGACAGGACAGAGGACAGTCAGTCATACAACCAGAGGAGAAAAATAGCAAAAGAAAGGTCAAGAAGCGTTAGGAGGTAGATCGAAAGCAGAGAGAAAGAGGTGAGTTTTGAGAAGAGACTTAAACTTGGGAAAGGAAGGTTCTAGGCAGAGGGCAATTGGGAGGGAATTCCATAGCGATGGGCCCAAGAAGAAGAAAGCAGAGTGGTAAGTGGATTTGAGGTGGGCATTGTTTGGTGATGAAAGGTAAAGATGATTGATGTGAGCTGAACGAAGATTGTGAGCTGGATTATGGAAATGGAGGAGATTGGATAGATACTGAGGAGTCTGTGAGTAGATGGCCTTGTGAATTGAGATAAATATCTTGTAGTGAATTCAGTATTGTATAGGAAGCCAGTAGAGACCAATAAGAAGTGGTGTGATGTGACTGAAGTGAGTTGCGTGAGAGATGATCAGAGCAGCGGTATTTTGAATGAGTTGTAGGCGACGGAGCTGAAACTGAGGAAGACCAGCAAAAATGGAGTTACAATAATCAAGACATGATGTAAACAGGGAGAGAAAAAGAGTGTTAAGAGAAGAGGAATCCAGGGAAGGATGCAGGGCACTTATCTGTCTGAGGGAGAAAAAAGATTGGCGCACCAGCAGTGAGATGTGTTCATGGAAGGAGAGGGCCGAGTCCAGAGTGACTCCAAGATAGTGGAGAGAAGTGACCAGCAAAACTGAGGACCAAGAAATGGAAGGGGCTAGAGAGGAGATAGGACCACCAAAAGTAAACCAGATGGCAGACGATTTTGAGGCATTAAGGTGAAGGAAAAAGGATGCAAGCTAGTTAGAAACAAGTGTGAGGCAGGAGTCCAGTGGAGAAGATCAGGTGCCACAGGTGAAGTGAGATGCAAGATGATAATATCATCAGAATAATAGTATGCCAACAAGCCAGATTGTTGGATTTGTAGAGTGAGGGGGCCAGAAAAACATTAAAGAGGAAAGGGGCAAGCACAGATCCTTGGGGGACACCACATGAGAGAGGAACTGGTGCTGAGGATGTGCAGCTTGAGATAACTGAGAAGGATCAAAAAGAGATGTTGTTGAAAAATACTATCTTGGAAGCCCAGACCAGCTGTATTCCACGCTTTAAGAAAAGTGGAAGGAAGTCCAAAAAACTGCCAGCATGTTTTAAAGGTGAGGTCAGAGAGGCGGCTGTTGCCAAAAAAGCATCTTTCAGGAAATGGAAAAAAGAGCCAAACGACGAAACCTGGAAACAGCACAAGCACTGGCAAGTCAAATGCAAGGCATTGATAAGGCAGGCAAAGGGAGAATTTGAGAAGAAGCTTGCTGCGGAAGCAAAAACGCGAAGTAAAGACCTTTTCAAGTACATTCGTAGCAAACAGCTGAAGACAACACTGTTCATAGAACACTATGGACACGTCACTTAACCGTACTAACAGGAACTACCAACTTACCCCTTCAAACCCTGATAAGAAATTGTACAACGGCACATGATATATCTTAACCCCTAATTGTATAGAACAATGTATTATAGCTCATGCTGTACAATAGTGCACAATGTACATAGCTCAACCTAATCTAATACACTAACGTCTTACACGCAAATCATGACACTTCTTTCACTGCATGAAATACACGTCCATTACTTTTGATTGTACTGCTGTTACACCTCCTTGATTATAGGATAAGGCGGTATAGAAATACTGTTAAATAAATAAATAAATAAAATAAAAAGCCTGTGAGAGAGTCAGTTGGTCCATTAGATGATAAAGGGGTTAAAGGAGCACTAAGAGGCGACAAGGCGATAGCGGAGAGACTGAATGAATTCTTTGCTTCAGTCTTTACTGAGGAAGATGTAGGGATGTTACCCATGACTGAAGTGGTATTTAATGGTGCGGAAGAATTGAAGGAAATATCGATACATCGGGAAGATGTATTACAACTATTAGATAAACTGAAGAGTAGCAAATCACCTGGGCCGGATGGTATACATCCAAGGGTGTTGAAAGAACTGAAATACGAGATTGCAGACCTGCTATTAGTAATCTGTGAACTATCATTAAAATCATCTCTAATACCTGAAGATTGGAGGATCGCCAATGTAACACCAGTTTTTAAAAAGGGTTCCAGGGGTGATCCGGGAAACTACAGACTGGTGAGCCTGAAATCAGTACCGGGAAAAATGGTAGAAACCATCATAAAGAATAAAATTACTCAGCATGTAGATAGTCATGACCTAATGGGAGACAGCCAACATGGCTTTAGACAAGGAAGATCTTGTCTTACTAATCTGTTATGTTTTTTTGAAGGAGTGAATAATCAGGTGGACAAAGGTGAGTCGGTTGATATTGTGTATCTGGACTTTCAGAAAGCCTTTGACAAGGTCCCTCATCAGAGACTTTTGGCAAAACTAAAGAGTCATGGGATAGGAGGCAGTGTACTATTGTGGATCAGGAACTGGTTAAAAGATAGAAAGCAGAGGGTAGGGCTAAATGGCCAATTTTCCCAATGGAGAAAGGTGAATAGTGGTGTACCCCAAGGATCTGTGCCGGGTCCGCTGCTTTTTGACATATTCATAAATGACCTGGAAAGTGGAATAACGAGTGAAGTTATCAAATTTGCAGATGACACAAAACTATTTAAAGTTGTTAAAACCCAAGAGGATTGTGGAAAATTGCAAGAGGATCTTGATAAATTGGAAGACTGGGCATCAAAATGGCAGATGAAATTTAATGTGGGCAAGTGCAAGGTTATGCACCTAGGGAAGAACAACCCAAACTATGGTTACACGTTGCAAGGTTCCACATTAGGAACCACCACCCAGGAAAAAGATTTAGGCGTCATTGTGGATACCATGTTAAAACCCTCGGCCCAGTGTGCAGCAGCGGCCAAGAGAGCAAATAGAATGCTAGGTATGATAAGGAAAGGAATGGAAAATAAAACAAAAGATATTATAATGCCTCTATATCGTTCCATGGTGAGAGACTGCACCTTGAATACTGTGTGCAATTCTGGTCGCCGTATCTTAAAAAGGATATAGCGATTTTAGAAAAGGTTCAGAGAAGAGCCACCAAAATGGTAAAGGGGATGGAAGGATACTCCTATGAAGAAAGGCTAAAAAGGTTAAGGCTCTTTAACCTGGAAAAGAGACGGCTGAGGGGAGATATGATAGAAGTCTATAAATTAATGAACGGAGTGGAACGGGTAAATGTAGATCGATTGTTTACCTTATCAGAATATAGAAAGACTAGGGGACATGCAATGAAGCTGCAGGGTAAACTATTTAAGACTAATAAAAGAAAATATTTTTTTCATTCAACGTGTAATCAAACTCTGGAATTTGTTACTGGAGGATGTAGTAAAGGCTGTTAGTGTAGCTGGTTTTAAAAAAGGTTTGGACAAGTTCCTGGAGGAAAGGTCCATAAACCATTATTAAGAAGGGACCCAGGATATCAATGCTTGAACCAATACAAGCATTGTGGAACCTGTGTCCCTTGGGGAAACTGCTAGGTACATATGACCTAGATTGGCCACTTTTGGAAACAGAATACTGGGCTTGATGGACCTTTGTCTGACCCAGTATGGCATATCTTATGTTCTTATGTAGAGAAAGGAGTGAAACCATTGCAAAACTATCCCTGTAATCAGCTGCATAGAGACGGGAAAGGAGGGTAACATGGTCGACTAGATTGAAAGCAGAGGACAGATCAAGAGAAACTGCAAGTGATATATTGCCCCGGTCATGATAGGTATAAAGCTCATTCAGAAATGCTAACAGAATGGATTAGGTGCAGTGCCCAGATCTAAAGCCAGACTGATGGGGGTGCAGACAGTGAATAGTTATTCTCGACAGCTCCCTCAGCATGTTACCACACATAAAGCATACAATGAAAAAGATCTTTTATAAACTTAAAATGTTGAAACAACTTCGCCCACTCCTCCACTCCCATGACTTCAAATCTGTTATCAACAGCATTATAACTCCCCATTTTGACTTTTGCAATATCACTCTACAGGGCATACCCTAAACAAACTATAAGACAATTGCAATCAGCCCAAAATGTTGCAGCTAGAATAACCTCAAACATCAATTCAATAGAACACATTACACCAATATTATACCACCTTCACTGGCTTCCAATCCACAGCCACATTTAGTACAAAACACTCGTCACCACCTTCAAACTCAACAAAGACATTGCCCCTTCTCACCTCTCCACCCTCATAACTAAAGATAACAAAATTCGCAACCAACAAGACTGTACCAAAAACAAACTATCCATTACTTCAGAATTCAGGAAATCCAGAAAAATTACTAACAGAGCTTTCTCACACTTCTCCCCCACTCTATGGAACAATCTTCCAATTAGCATAAGATGTATTGATGACCTCGCCACTTTCTGGAAAAAAACTCAAAACACATCTGTTTTCTCTGCATTTCAGAAACCTAAAGAATATGAAAGCCCTGAACACAACCATACCACATCCTGAGTAAAACACCTAACACTTCATTCAAACAAGACACACAAGATAACCCATCCTAGATACAACCCAATGGAGATACAAGTGTACAAAACACAATGTTATATACACTATGTAAATGATATTGTGCATAGTTACTTGTTATTACACTATTGTATATAGTTGACCGTTCTATGTAACTGAATACGTACTGTTTTGTACAATTCAACATATTGTTCATTATAAACCGCATTTGATCACCTGGAAAATGCGGTATAAAATGTTTAAAATAAATAAATAAAATCCTCTTTCTTTTTGAAGGAAATGGGAAGATAAAGGGAAAAAAAACATATTGGCAAGTTATCTTTCCAGGAAGCATTTCATGGCATACTCCCTGTGAGCCTTCATTCAGGGATATGGTGGGTCTTAGGGCCTGATTTGCTAAGGATTCCATGAGAATAAACTTTAGTAAATCAGGCCCTTAAATTTGGAGGACTAGCCTAATGGTTAGAGCACTGACTTGGGAACCAAAAGACCAGGGTTTAATTCCCATTAACACTCATTGTAGCCTTGGGCAAGTCTTCCATTGCCTCAGAAGAATCCAAGTTATCAATGTCCCTGTTAATGTACATTACCAAGTTTAAGTTACAATATAAATTGCTTTGATTAAAATGATATAGTGGTATAAAACACCTGTTAAAGAAATAAAACAGCATGTTTGGATTGCCTTAATTTTTGAATGCCTATTCCAATGTTTTTTGTTATTCTGATTCATCTATTTGCACTCAACATTTGATTTGTTTAGGCAACTTGAAAAAGTACATGCAAAACTGATTAAATGCATATCAGCCTATGAAATAAAACATATACAGTTGATGTTATGTTCTTTAAATGGTTGAAAAGTGTGTTAAGTGTCCAGAGTCCTTTTATTTCTATGAACACAGTGGCACAACATGCATTAATGTCATTAGTGCGCATTAACCTTTAGTTAACATGCCCCACAGAAAGTTTCTAAGTACGAAACTATAAGAACAATTAACAAAAATAGAAAAAAGCCCACAAATCAAACACGTTTTTTTTTTATACATATATTAACATCCTTAACAAATACCATAGTGCAATAGAGAGGAAAGTAAGGACTGACCAAAGTCTCCTTTCAAAAACTGGGTCATGGAAGGACCGTCACATTGTTGCCCTGCTCCATTTGAAAGTGAAGGTTAAAGACTAGAAAACTGATTTTCTCTTTCTTTCTTTCTTTTTTCTTTTCTTTTCAGACTAAGTGGAATCAACTCATTCTTTTTAAATGCTTCAATTGGAAGAATGACTGGAGACACAGACAGTAGCCGATAAGAAGTCTGAGTGTGTGTAATTTTGATGATTGATGGGCAAAGAATGCATGACTTTAGAACAATCCATATACTGTATTATGTTTTCCTTCCTGTAAGCGCTTGAATCAGTGTTTAAATAGAAAAAAAAAAGGACAAATGTTTTCTGAAATTGAAGCGCATCAGTCAACCAAATGAGCAGAAAAAATGATTTTTCAATAAAAGTAGCCCTATAAACACGATGGGGGGCATATTCAACATGGTTTAGCCAGTTAGTAGGACTTGTAACTAGCTAAATTGCAACAATCCCCAGGCAACAATTTTCCATATTCATTTTTAGGACATGACAAGTCACGTGACTTATTTTTATTTTATTTAACAGTACTGTGATGTAGAAGCCTCTCAAGAAGCTATGGAAACAGGTAGTGATCCGGTGGAGAGAACCGGTACTGCAGGAGAATGCAGGATTTTCTCTTCAGAGAGAAAAAAAACACATGGCTAATCAGGAAACGAAGCTCACCTCAGGGGAGGAGAGAAGCAAGGTCCCTGATTGGGCACACCCAAGCAGGAGGCGGGCAGTGCAAGGCACGGGGAGCTTGTTAAGCACTCAGAAACAGAGAGAGTTAGGAGAACGGGAACAGCCGTTAGAGGAAGACTTGGAGAGAGATCCACTAAGCAGCTGTGATTCACTAAGGAAGGATTTTGACTCAGGAAGCAGGTACCTGGGAGACTCAGAGGCAGAAAGAATCTTCTGTGACCAGAAGGATTCCAGAACACTGAGAGACCCGAGGTTACAGCCCAGGCTTCTGGAGTACCAAGCAGAGCCGTGGAACAGAAGGCAGAGGGGCAAAGAATTCTCATGGAGGAAGCCTCAGCACAAGGTACATGGTGGGGTTGATACAGCTAGCAAGTTTAACAGTGTGAAGCCAACCAGAGTGAAAGCTGATTTTAAAAGCCAGGACAAAGTCAGTCAATATGGTGGCAGTTGGGTTCAGCATGAAAATTGTCTAAGCCGTCCCAGCTATTCGCACAAGCCAGCTGAAACGTTTAGCAGAGAAGCTAATAGGAAGAAAACAGCTGAGTCATATTGCAGAGACGTGAGCCAGGAGAAGCCTGACGGTTCTACTTTTGAAGCACTCTTTAGACACTCTCCAAGCACAGCTGAAGTTTTAACCCCGGCACTTACGTTCAGAGACAAGTGGGGGAGGGATACTTCCAGCACGCTGAATTGTTGTCCTAGTAGATACAGCATTACTAATTATCCTGAGATAAGGAACTCAAACAAATATTTACCTGAAGAAGAAGCAGTTTATCAGCTTAGCCCAGGAAAGACGCAGGCTGAATTACTTCTTAAAGACTTCAGAGAATTTCTTGAGAGCAGAGCAATTCCTACCTATAAGTCAGCACAGACTGAAAACAGCTGTGAAGTGGAAATGCCACTAGTTTGTTCTCAGCCGTCCACAGAGCAAGACCAGCCCATGGATTGCTCAACCTGCCAGAATTTGTTTAGTAAAGCAAAGGTCACATGCCTACTAAATGTGAACCCCAGAAGATAATGAACATTTAGCCCAGCACTGAAAAGCCTTGTTTTTCCTCATTCTTGTTTTGGCTATTTTATCTTCTTTTGCGTCTGTTGCATTTCAACTGTGGAGCGGGAGAAATAAAACCTCATCAAATAAATTTTCTTTGCCTGCCTTACTGCTTGAGCACATACACAACTACAACCTCAAGCCTGAAGGGCATCCATGGCCACCCCCTCCTGAAACCCCAAGGTCCCGGGAGCGGGTGCGTGGCAAAGTGGCGTAGTATTGAGGATACTGCGCAGGCGCAAGAAGTAGCCACATCAGGAGCTGCAGAAGCCAACTTCCAGAAGAGCCCAGACATTGAAGGGGACTGCAGGAGGCTACAGGATCTGCTGTTGCTGAAGTGCATGCAAACTACCTGAGCCAGGTAAAGGGTATCCACCCCGGGTAACCAGGATACCAGGGCAAGGGTGCAGCCTAGTGGTGACTAGGGAAAGAAAAAAAAAAAAAAAGGAGAATTTAAAGCACAGATAGACAAGTGTACTGTGATACCGCACTTGGGTCTGTATTTTTGCTTTATTCCAGGAATTCCAAGATGGCAATGGAGGCCAAGGACATCTTCCAATGGATGGCGACACACTTGGAGCGCCAGAGAGATCTTTCGCTAGAGGCACAGGAAAAAGCCAACGCAAGTTTCCGGGAACAGCAGCAACCTCTATTTACCATGATGGAGGAATGGCTAAAGGAGAGGAAGCAGGCGACTGTACCACCAGCATCTACAACAGGTTCCACACTAACAGACTCTGTACACCCTGTTAGTTTACACATAGGAACTTTGTTTAACTTTGGTCAACTTACTAATCAGGATGATGTAGATGACTTTTTCGAGAGCTTCGAGAGAGTAGCTCGCCTTAGCGCCTGGCCTAGGGAGCACTGGGCTCTAAGATTAGCAGCATCCCTTACTGGGGAAGCGATGGCCGCTTACTGCGCCATGCCTGCTGCACTGGCCGGAAGCTATGATGAGTTAAAGAAAGCGATAAGAGAGAGATTAGGGCTCACTCCTTTAGTTTACCACACACGCTTGAGAAGTGTAAAACTGAGGCCGAGTGAGACCCCTAAGTCCTTGTGTCACAGGATTCGTAGCCTGGTTGACAAGTGGTTAACTCCAGAAGGGAGGTCTGTGGAGTCAATACTTGATGACTTGGTTCTAGAGCAATACATGAACGCTCTACCCCAGGGAATCCGCACCTTCCTGATCTTGCAAAACTGCAAAACTCCCCAAGAAGCTGTTGCACTCTCTAAAAGGTACATAGAGGCAGAGCTAACTGCCCAGAGAGCTGGCACTACTTCCCAGGAGACAGGCAGTCGCGGATCAGAAAGTAACCGGAGGGTGCAAGAGGATCCTATAAAGATGTGCATGCCATTGTGGAAGAATTCTAAGAGTAAGCCAAGGTGTTACAAATGTGGGCAAGAGGGACATTTGCAAAAACATTGTTTTGTTAAAACTGCCTTGATAGCGGATAGTTCTATGAAAGACAGACAAGGATTTCTTCTTTCTGTTGAAGTACAGGGAATTACCACTCAAGCTTTGCTTGATTCAGGAGCTGAGTTAAGCATGCTCTCTGAAGAATTGTGGCAGAGAATAGAAGCTATGCAGGGAGGAGAAGTAATTCAGCCTGTGAGTTCAGTTAAAATAAGATGTGTTCACGGAGGAACTTCCACCTATCCGGTATATAAGTTACACATAGCAGGGTTAGGTGCACGCAGGACTATCCCCTTAGCAGTTGTCCCAGGACTTCCACATGCAGTAATTCTAGGCAGAGATTGGCCACAGTTCTTTAGAGAGATGGAATGAGAGTTGCAGGTGAAAGGCGCAATGGTCTCCACAAGAGCCCAATCCTCAGCCTTAGAAAGTAAAGAAGATACCCCAGAGGATCTCGGAGAAGTTCTCCCCTCTGATGAAGCATTGATAAACACTCCGGACACTAAGGTCAGAAAGGCAAAATCGGAGAAGCGTAAGGAGAAACAGTCTCGCTCTAAAAACAAGTCTTAAGTACAGGCAGGGCAAGAGCTGCCATGTGTACCAGAGGAGCTAATGAACAAGTTTCCCACGTTCCCAAACGAGCAGCAAGCGGACCCCGCTCTCACACAGGCATTCAAATGGGCTCAGACTACTAGGGATACCTTACCCAAGTTTCTCCTGACCGCGGGAATACTTTATAGGGAAAGTAAAGATCCTTTCACCGGGGATAGCAGAAAACAGTTGGTGGTGCCAACCACCTTTAAAAATATAGTGCTACGGTTGGCACACGACCAGCCCGTTGGAGGGCATAAGGGCATTCAGGGAACCCTTGATCAAATCTTATCCCGATTCTATTGGCCGGGTGTCTTTAAAGAGACGGCCAAGTTCTGTGAGGCTTGCCCCACATGCCAAAGAGTTTCAGCCGCCCATCCCAGGGATGTCCCCATGGTACCATCACCTGTAATTAGGGATCCCATTCAGAGGATAGGTGTAGACATTGTTGGACCTCTGATTAAAACCCCTCAAGGTTTCCGCTATATCTTAGTGGTGGTAGACCACGCTACAAGGTTCCCGTGGGCCATGCCACTACGCACCATATCTGCCAGAGTAATAGCAAACAAACTCATTAAGCTATTCTGTGAAGTGGGTTTCCCCAAGGAAGTTCTCACCGACAGAGGGAGCAACTTCATGTCAAAATACTTAGGACAGATGTGGGATGCTTTTGGCATTCACCACATTAAGACGGCAGCATATCATCCCCAAACGAACGGTTTAGTCGAGAGACAAAACCAGACTCTTAAAAGAATGTTACATAGGAGTTTGGAGGGGGAAATGGACAACTGGGATACAATGCTTCCCTTTGTTCTGTATGCGTGCAGAGAGAGAAAACAGGCCTCGTTAGGAACAGCACCGTATGAACTCCTGTACGGCAGGTCTCCCCGTGGCATTCTCGATATCTTAAGAGAACAATGGGTAGAACCAGATACCAGGGAAATAGAGGTGCCCGAGTTCCTAAAAGATTTAAAGAAGCGGCTACGCCGGACCTCACAAGTAGCAGTGGACAATCTGAAGCGTAGTCAGGTCAAACAAAAATCCTATTATGATAGGAATACAAAGCAGCGTCAACTAACGATAGGAGAGAAAGTTATTGTAATGGTGGCTGGGACAGAAACGAAATTTGAGAGCCATTGGAAAGGCCCTTGTCGGGTAATACAACCTGTAGGACCTGTATCTTACTTAGTTGAGAATAGGAAAGGTCGCAGGCAAGTTTACCATATCAATGTGTTAAAGCCATGGTATGACAGAGTAGCTTTAGCCCAAATAGCCACAATATCCTCTCCGAGACAACAGCCTCCACTGAAGCTCACTAGCCCAGAGCCCATAGATTGTATCACGTGCTGTGCCGTCAAGACTAAGCTAGCCCGTGATATCTTAAGGGGGGGGGGGGGATCTGTGACATAGAAGCCTCTCAAGAAGCTATGGAAACAGGTAGTGATCCGGTGGAGAGAACTGGTACTGCAGGAGAATGCAGGATTTTCTCTTCAGAGAGAAAAAAACACATGGCTAATCAGGAAATGCAGCTCACCTCAGGGGAGGAGAGAAGCAAGATCCCTGATTGGGCACGCCCAAGCAGGAGGCGGGCAGTGCAAGGCACGGGGAGCTTGTTAAGCACTCAGAAACAGAGAGAAGGAGAAGGAGGACGGGAACAACCGTTAGAGGAAGACTTGGAGAGAGATCCACTAAGCAGCTGTGATTCACTAAGGAAGGATTTTGACTCAGGAAGCAGGTACCTGGGAGACTCAGGGGCAGAAAGAATCTTCTGTGACCAGAAGGATTCCAGAACACTGAGAGACCCGAGGTTACAGTCCAGGCTTCTGGAGGACCAAGCAGAGCCATGGGACAGAAGGCAGAGGGGCAAAGAATTCTCATGGAGGAAGCCTCAGCACAAGGTACACGGTGGGGTTGATACAGCTAGCAAGTTTAACAGTGTGAAGCCAGACAGAGTGAAAGCTGATTTTAAAAGCCAGGACAAAGTCAGTCAATATGGTGGCAGTTGGGTTCAGCATTAAAATTGTCTAAGCCGTCCCAGCTATTCTCACAAGCCAGCTGAAACGTTTAGCAGAGAAGCTAATAGGAAGAAAACAGCTGAGTCATATTGCAGAGACGTGAGCCAGGAGAAGCCTGACGGTTCTTCTTTTGAAGCACTCTTTAGACACTCTCCAAGCACAGCTGACGTTTTAACCCCAGCACTTACGTTCAGAGACAAGTGGGGGAGGGATACTTCCAGCACGCTGAATTGTTGTCCTAGTAGATACAGCATTACTAATTATCCTGAGATAAGGAACTCAAACAAATATTTACCTGAAGAAGAAGCAGTTTATCAGCTTAGCCCAGGAAAGACGCAGGCTGAATTACTTCTTAAAGACTTCAGAGAATTTCTTGAGAGCAGAGCAATTCCTACCTATAAGTCAGCACAGCCTGAAAACAGCTGTGACGTGGAAATGCCACTAGTTTGTTCTCAGCCGTCCACAGAGCAAGACCAGCCCATGGATTGCTCAACCTGTCTCATTGAGAAAGTTGTTTAAGGCAAAGCTTTAATGGTTATATGAAGAAATATAACAGAAGTGACCTGAATGTTTGCATTGCTGAAAAGCTTATGAAAAGTGAATAAGTTAAAAACTTAATTTGTTTGCATCTCAAGAGCACTGTTGTTTTGCCAGAATTTGTTTAGTAAAGCAAAGGTCACATGCCTACTAAATGTGAACCCCAGAAGATAATGGATATTTAGCCCAGCACTGAAAAGCCTTGTTTTTCCTCATTCTTGTTTTGGCAATTTTATCTTCTTTTGCGTCTGTTGCATTTCAACTGCGGAGCGGGAGAAATAAAACCTCATCAAATAAATTTTCTTTGCCTGCCTTACTGCTTGAGCACATACACAACTACAACCTCAACCCTGAAGGGCATCCAAGGCCACCCCCTCCTGAAACCCCAAGGTCCCGGGTGCGGGTGCGTGGCAGTACTTATATACCACTTTTTCCTTAAACCAAGGTGGTTTACATAAGAATATAAGATATGCCATACTGGTTCAGACCAAGGTCCATCAAGCCCTGTATCCTGTTTCCAACAGTGGCCAATCTAGGTGATAAGTACCTAGCAGTCTCCCGAAAAGACACAGGTTCCTCAATGCTTGTATCGGGTCAAGCAGTGATATCCTGGGTCCCTTATGGACCTTTCCTTCAGGAACTTGTCCAAACCTTTTTTATTTTTTTTTCCATTTTATTGTTTTATTAAGGAACTGCAGACACTACAAACATCATGCAGATACAGACATAAGCATATTGCGTTCCCCCGAATTTTTCCCCCCAACCCATCCCCCCTCCACCCTCCCTACCAAGAATGTACACTTCCCAACTGGTGTGATCTTAATTACCTGCCTTCCCACTATGCCCTCGAAACCCGACTCACCCCCTCCCTACCTCCCTACCAACCACTTCGGCCTAATTCCCATCCCCCCATCTCACCATTCCACACAAACAAACAAGCAAACCTCCATTAGAACAAATTGTGACAGTAGGAGATATGTATGGTAACGTATACTGACCCCCAAAATCATCACCACAACCCATCCGCCCCCTCAACTCTCTGACCCTCCAGTGGACCTTGTGATAAGGAAGCTTATCATAGCTCAGGTAGGAGCTATAGAAAAGATGATGTGACTCTGAACAAGCAACCTGTCAGTTCTGGTAGAAGCAAGAAAACAGAGTTTTCACATAAAAGACTACCAGTCCCAGAATGCACCAGGTTTCCAGCAGCCATGAGAGGGGCTGAAGTGAGAGAATGTGTGTGCAATCAAGAGAGCTATGAGGTAATCCCTAAGCACTCATCTCAAAGGGCAGGGCCTGATTCAACACAGCTGCGCTGTGTTAGGGAGCAGCACACATTAGAACAGGATAAGAGTAGAGCTTTTTCTTCAGATAACAGTTTCAGCAACAGTTGGAAGAACAGCTTCAGCAAAAGCCACGCAGATAGAGAGAGAAGGAAACTCTCTGGAAGGAAGAGAAGAAAGGCCATTGGAAGGTCTGGGAGATTCCAAGGCAGTACTCATACTGGGAGGTATTCCAAAAGCCAGCAGAGTCCATTGGACTGGATTCAGCCAGAGGAATGGAGTGGCAGAGATAGGAATCACCAGTGGCTACCTGGAAGAGAGAAGACTGCACGTGGAAGGGACTTTCAGACCAAGGCCAGAAGGTATGTGAGAGGAGATCCAGTGTCCAGGGATCAAGATTGGAAGGCTGGACATCAGAATTGGATTACATATTGGCCAGGCTTTACAGAGAGGAATTATGATGGCAGGAGAGGCTCAGGTATGAACACTGATCCAGACCCTATCTATAATAGAGAATGGCAGCAAGGGAATAAGCATTCTCATGATAGTGCCTTAATGAAAGACTCATCTGTGCCAATGTATGATATTGACCCTATGATTGTTGATGAAGAGAGAGATACAGCAGATGAAACTATTTATATGGACTGTTCTCTATCTAAATGCTATTGCTAGTTTTCCGTGAGCAAAGACATCAGCCATCACAAAGAAACCTAACTTTGTTCTTTATTTCCACTGCAAACAGCTCTTAAAGCAGGATTTGGGCTCACACAGTAGCAGCCAGCCAGCTAAAGGCTTTCAGCTGGTCCATTGATAGTAATTAGGGCTGCACCTGATTGTGTGTGTGAGCAAGGGAGAATCACTGCTGAGATCGGAGTGGAAAATAAGCAGAAGTTAACTTAACCAGCAAAGTTTATTCTTTTCTTTGTGCCTTTGTATTTGGTAATTATTTGCTAAGAAAACATTAGCTAATTGCCTGACAAGCTGAAGGTTGTTTTCTGGTTTACTTTGTGACTTTTTGTTATCCATTTTAAACACTGCAAGCAAGTAACCTCATTTATAGTGCTATCAAGCATACATGTGCTGGGTGAATTAAACCCCATCAATAAAAGAAGTATTTTATTGATCTTACCACTTGGTTTCACAACTCAAATTATTGTCATCAGCTGTGTTTGGGAGTGAATGAACTACAATACCCACAATACCTTGCAAGAATCATATGAATATATGCATCGTCAAGATTGTGTAAGTTCTCACCCTAGGCAGCCGTCTGACAACCTCCATTCCAGGTATTTCCCCCAAATAACCTGGTAATGCATCATACTATTTTGATGTTGCGCTGCAAAGCGATACAGCGTGCACAGCTGCTCCACCCTTGCCTGAACCTCTACCACAGTGGGAATACTAACTGAACGCCACTTACGTGCTATCAATTGCCTGGTTGCCGTGCAAACTACGCCACACCAACCAGCACTTTCTTTCTTCAATCCCACATGCGCTACATTTAGCAGCGCCAGAGCCGGTCCCACCGGTATCTCTTCTCCGCACACTATTTGCAACCATTGCCTGATGCCATACCAAAGGGGCCCCAACCCTGGGCACTCCCACCAAATGTGTAAAAAGGTCCCCCCCCCACAACCCCTCCAACACTCAGCCCCCCTCCCTGCCATTTCTGCAATCTCTGTGGGGTCAGATACCATCTATATAACATTTTATAATTATGTTCTAAAATACTACTGGCTATCACCCCCTTTAACAGCCCTTTACAGACACACCCCCATTGATCTACATCCCAACTCTTATGGAGATCCTCCTCCCAAGCCCTACAATGGCCCCACTTGACCCCCTTCTCACCCTCCATAGCCCTATACAAGCTTGATATGAGGCCCTTGACCTCCCGCTTCTCAAAAAGCTCATCAAGCTCTCCTCCGTGCGATGCATTCCCCCGCTGAGCTACTTGCATGCTATAGTGTAATGCTTGGGTGTACCAATATTGGTCAGTTCCAGGCAATCCATACTCCTCTTGCAGATCCGCAAATTGCACCCACTCTCCATCCACCTTAAACTGTCCCACCGTCCGCAACCCCAACTTGCTCCACCTTTTAAACCCAGGATCTTCCATCCCGGGCTGAAACTCTAAATTCCCCACCAACGGCGTGAATCGTGATCCCCCTGAGTCACCATACCATTTCTTCTGCCACTTCCACCAATACCACAGCGTAAGCGCTACATAAGGGTTCCCCCCTCCCTCTTGGAGGGCTTCCCCCCCCCGTACCCACACCCGCCCCAGCAAATCTCGTCCCTCCCGTCCCCCTCACGCTCCATCCCCACCCAATCACACATCTCCCTCACATCCAATGTTCCCTCTAATTTTCTGTAGGCTGTGTGCGCATAAAATATCAGCTGTGCAGCTTTTGAAGGAAGGTTAAATTTTTGTGCGGCACATAACGACACTCGGAGTTCTATACTTTAAAAATTGACTACACGTCAGAATACAGTATGTACACCACATTGATTGCACTAGATAATATTATAGAACTTGTGAAAACCGTAAATACACAACAACTTTTAAATTTTAAGATGTCTGTGTTGTTTTCTATCAGAATCAGAACCGTAATTTTTGTGCGCTCTGTTATAAAGTATGTGCACTCGCTCGGCGAGGTGTGTGCGCGCGCACACGCGCACAGCTTAGAGGGAACAGTGCTCACATCCCATTCAAACACTGCCCTCACTCTCGCCGCCTCATAGTACCGAGACAGCATAGGGACACCCATACCCCCAAGCTGCTTTCCCGCACACAGAACCTGTCTCCCCACCCATGGCCTCCGGCCTTTCCATATGAATTTCATCACCCTATTCTGTAATTTCTTCAAAAATGTGGCAGGGACCTCCACTGGCAGGTTCATGAACAAATATAACAATCGAGGTACCGCAATCATCTTAACTAAGTCCCGTCTTCCCAGCCACGATATTTCATATCTACCCCAGTCGTCCAGCTCCCTGAACAGTTTATTCTGGGCTGGAATATAATTCGCCCGAAAGAGCCCCGTCCTATTAGCAGTAACTTGTACCCCAAGGTACCAAATACCCTTGTCTGCCCATCTAAAGGGAAAGTCCCGCAGCAGCTGCTGCTCTAACTCCGCACCAATGCTTACATTCAGTACTTCCGACTTAGCCGCATTCATGCGTTACCCCGACATTACCCCATAATCATTAAGCTCTTCCTGAATTTCCCCTAGGGACTTCTGCAAATCGGAGAGAAAAAATAACACATCATCTGCAAACAACAAAATCTTGTGCTCGCTCTGACCCCCCCAAACCCCCACTACATTCTCTCGATCCCGGATCCTTTGCGCCATTGGTTCCAATGATAATATAAATAGCAAAGGGGACAGAGGACAACCTTGCCTGGTGCCCCGAAACAACTCGAAACTCAGTGTAATATTCCCATTAATTTTGAGGCACGCCATAGGCCTTTGATACACACTCCTAACCCAGCTCAAAAATGTCCCCTGAATGCCAAATTTCTCCAACGCTCCGACTAGAAAACCCCAGTTCACCCTATCGAAAGCCTTTTCGGCGTCCACTGCCAACAGTGCCATCTTATCACCCTGCCCTTCCCCCCTCCACATTATATTTAGCGCCCTGCGGATGTTATCTGAAGTGTACCTCCCTGGAACAAACCCCGACTGGTTCGGATGGACCAGTTTCGACAATAATGGTCCCAAGCGATTCGCCAGGGCTCTGGTGAAAATCTTAAAATCCCCTCCCAACAGCGATATGGGTTGATATGATCCACATTCCACTGGATCTTTCCCATCTTTATGCAAAATGCTAATGCCCGCTAGGCGCATTGAAGGTGGCATTATACATCCTTACCAGTGGCCCTACTAACACCCCCGCAAATGTCTTATAGAATTGGTTTGTGAAACCATCGAGCCCCGGCGCTTTATATTTCTTCAAACCTCTAATTACCTCCATCACTTCCTGTACTCTTAAGGGCTCCGACAACTCCTCCCTCTCTTCCTCTGTTAGTTGTGGGAGCTGGACCTTATCCAAATACTCCTGTATCTGCTCTTCCTCCACCCTCTCCTCCAGAGTGTAGAGGTTTTGATAGAATTGAATAAATCGCTCCTCAATATCCTTCCCCGCCCATACTACCACCCCCTTAGCATCCTTGATGCGCACTATCACATTCCTTGCCTTCAATTTCTGGACTTTCCTGGCTAACATCCTACCTGCCTTATTACTAAACTCAAATCTTCGCTGGTTCAATATGTTGAGTCTGCACCTAATATCCTGCATATACAACTCACTTAAGCTTTCCTTTAGCAGTCCTAATTCCTGTTTCAACCGAGCATCCCCCGTGGCCTTTTTCAACCGGTCCTCCATTTCCCCAATTCTACGTGTCAGGGATCCCTGCTGCTGCAACTTCTTTCTCTTCCGGTGGGCTCCCACCGCTATAAGTTTCCCCCTAACAACAACCTTTAAACAATCCCATACCGTACCGGCAGAGCAATCCCCCGTATCATTAAACCTAAGGTAGTCTTTAATATCTGCTGTTATCTGCTGGACCACCTCCTTATCCTCCAGGAGTGTTTCATTTAATTTCCACCAACCCTTATGAAGCTGGGGTCCCCCTAAATTGAGGCTACATACTACTGGGGCATGGTCCAACCACGTACGTTCCTTAATTTCACAGGCACGCACTTCCGAGACCAAAGTCTTCTCAAGAAAAATCATATCTATTCTGGAATACACATCATGCACCGCAGAAAAAAAAAGAACAATCCCTGTGCCCTCCATTTACTTCCCTCCAAACATCCACCAGGCCCAGTCCCTTAACCAAGCTTCCCAGGCATCTCCTGTGATGTTTAGCTGTCGATGCCTCCCCTCGAGATGTATCTTTAACAGGATCCAAGGCCACATTGAAATCCCCTCCCATAATCACACACCCTTCTGCCACCTCCAATAACTTACTATGGAGCTCCTGGAAAAACAGAGCCTGGTTGTGATTCGGGGCATAGACACACACCAGGGTATATATTTTCTGATCCCACTTCACTTTCACAATGACAAACCTCCCCAGTTTATCCCGGATGACCTCCCCCACTTGCCCCGAAACTCGCGCTGATAGCAAAAGCCCCCCCCCCCCCCTTCTTCCTCTCCACCTTGTTTGAGGCAAATATTTTTTGGGGATACTGAGGATGACTCACTCGCTTCTCATCCTTAAACATTAAGTGAGTATCCTGTATGAACACAATAGCCCCCCGCAGTCGCAGACATTCCTTCATTAAATACTGTCTTTTAATGTAGGAATTAAGGCCTCGAACATTCATAGACATTACATTTATCTCAGGCATAATATCCACCCCCTCCTCTCCCGGCCACTCACACCCTTAAGCTTCCATATCCCCTCCCCCCTCCCCCCACCTTCCTCCCCCTTACCCCATACACCTACCCCCCTTCCCCCTACCCCATACCCCCCCCCCCCTCTCTTCTACTCGTCCCATTTGGACCTCTTCCGATGACCCGGCCCCCCCCCCCACACACTTCCCCTGGACCCCTCTCCCTACCCACCAGGGCCCCAGTTAACTTCTTCTCCCCCTTCCCGACCACCTCATAACCCCCCTATAACAATTTAACAATTCTGTACCAACTTACAACAACATATAACCTTTCCAACATACTTTTAACTCTCTCCCACCTAATCCAATTACACCTTCAAGGCGAACTGCATTATCATTATCATTATTATACCCCCAACATCAGTCCAGGATCATTTCACCACTCTCTGGCTTCTCAGGTTCTTCTCTCTTCCAGGTACTCTACTCCACTGGCGCAGGGTCCCTCTCTCTCCGTCGGTCTTCTCCCTTTGCGCGGGGCTACCCCTTTCCACCACTGGCAACCCAGTCCAGCCAGCTTGTTTCAGTGCCACTATAGCTGTCTCCACTGAGTGCGCAGTTGTCGTCTTTGTATTAACAGTGAATTGTAGCCCCACCGGGAAGAGCCACCGGTATCTCACATTCTCCTCCCGCAATCTTCGGGTCACCTCCCGGTAGGCTCTGCGCTTCTGAATGGTAAGGCTAGAAATATCCGCAAAGACCTCCACTTCTGATCCTTGCCAGGCAATCTTGCCCAGCTTCCGGGATGCCCGCATCACCAACTCTGTGATGTGATATCCTAGGTCCCTTTTTAATAATGGTTTATGGACCTTTCCTCCAGGAACTTATACAAACCTTTTTTAAACCCAGCTACACTAACAGCCTTTACTACATTCTCCGGTAACAAATTCCAGAGTTTGATTACACGTCGAGTGAAAAAATATTTTCTCTTATTTGTCTTAAATAGTTTACTATGTAGCTTCATTACATGTTCCCTAGACTTTCTATATTCTCATAACGTAAACAATCAATCTATGTTTACCCGTTCCACTCCATTCATTAATTTATAGATCTCTATCATATCTCCCCTCAGCAGTCTCTTTTCCAGGTGGAAGAGCCCTAACCTTTGTAGCCTCTCCTCATAGGAATAGCCTTCCATCCCCTTTACTATTTTGGTGGCTCTTCTCTGTATCTTTTCTAATAACGCTATATCCTTTTTAAGACACGGCGACCAGAATTGCACACAATAATCAAGGTGCGGTCACACCATGGAATGATACAGAGACATTATAATATCCTTTGTTTTATTTTCCATTCCTTTCCTTATGATACCTAGCATTCTATTTGCTCTCAGGCCGCCGCTGCACACTGGGCAGAGGGCTTTAACATGTTATCCACGATGATGCCTAAATCTTTTTTCCTGGGTGGTGGTTCCCAATTTGGAACCTTGCATCGTGTAACCATAGTTTGGGTTGTTCTTTCCTAGGTGCATAAGTTTGCACTTGTCCACGTTAAATTTCATTTGCCATTTGGGTGCCCAGTCTACCAATTTATCAAGATCCTCTTGCATTTTTTCCACAATCCTCAAGGGTTTTAACAACTTTAAATAGTTTTGTGTCTTCTGAAAATTTGATAACCTCACTCCTTATTCCCTTTTCCAGGTCATTTATGAATATGTCAAAAGCAGTGGACCCAGCACAGATCCTTGGAGTACTCCACTATTCACCTTTTTCCATTGGAAAGATTGGCCATTTAGCCTTACCCTCTGCTTTCTATCTTTTAACCAGTTCCTGATCCACAATAGTACACTGCCTCCTATCCCATGACTTTTTAATTTTGCCAAAAGTCTCTGATGAAGGACCCTCTCAAAGGCTTTCTGAAAGTCCAGATACACTGTATCAACTGACTCACCTTTGTCTACCTGTTTATTCACACCGTCAAAAAACATAACAGATTAGTAAGACAAGATCGTCCTTGTCTAAAGCCATGTTGGCTGTCTCTCATTAGGCCATGACTATCTACATGCTGAGTAATTTTATGCTTTATGATGATTTCTACCATTTTTCCTGGTAATGACGTCAGGCTCACCGGTCTGTAGTTTCCCCGGATCACCCCTGGACCCCTTTTTAAAAATTGGCGTTACATTGGCGATCCTCCAGTCTTCAGTTATTACAGATGATTTTAATGAAAGTTCACAGATTACTAATAGCAGGTCTGCAGTCTCATATTTCAGTTCTTTCAACACCCTTGGATGTCTACCATCTGGTCCAGGTGATTTGCTACTCTTCAGTTTATCAAATAGTTGTAATACATCTTCCCGGTGTAGCGATATTGCTTTCAATTCCTCTGCAGTATCACCTTTAAATACCACTTCAGTCATGGGCAAAATCCCTACATCTTCCTCAGTAAAGACCGAAGCAAAGAATTCATTCAGTCTCTCCGCTAGAACCTTGTCCCCTCTTACTGCCCCTTTTACTGCTCATTCATCTAAAAGTCCAATTGAATATCTCACAGGTTTTTTGCTACGAATGTACTTGAAAAAGTCTTTATTACGCGTTTTTGTTTTCGTAGCAAGCTTCTTCTCAAATTCTCTCTTTGCCTGCCTTATCAATGCCTTGCATTTAATTTGCCAGTGCTTCTGCTGTTTCTAGTTTTCGTGGTTTGGCTCTTTTTTCCATTTCCTCAAAGATGCTTTTTTGGCAACAACAGCCTCTCTGACCTCACCTTTAAACCATGCTGGCAGTTTTTTGGACTTCCTTCCACTTTTCTTAAAGCGTAGAATACAGCTGGTCTGGCCTTCCAAGATAGTATTTTTCAACAACACCCAAGCTTGATGTAAGTCTTTAATCTTTGCAACTGCTCCTTTTAGTTTTTTCTTAACTATTTTCCTCATCATAATCTCCCTTTCGAAATTTAAAAGGTAGTACTGTGGATTTCCTTACCATCCATCCTCCACTAATTAAATCAAACATGATCATGCTATGATCACTATTGCCAAGTGGCCCCAACACCCTTATCTCTTGTACCAGATCTGGTGTTCCACTAAGGACTAGGTCCAATATGGCTTCCCCTCTGGTTGGTTCATGAACCAGCTGCTCCAAGAAGCAGTCATTTATTTCATTTAGGAACTTTATCTCCCTAGCATGTCCTGCCGTGACACTGACCCAGTCAATACCGGCGTAATTGAAATCACCCATTTCACCAAAGTGGCTGCTAAAATAAAGGAAAAAACACAGCTTTCACAAAATTCAAAAGCTTGCAAACAGAAGAACACAGAAATAAATACAGGTGCAAACTCAAAGAGTCAAAAAGAGAAATATGGATAGCAAAATCAAAGGCAGAGGAAAAGATGGCTAAAGATGTTAAGGGTGGCGACAAAACTTTCTTCAGGTATATTCAGGAAAGGAAGATCAGAGTTGGAATTGCAGGACTCAGAATTGCTGGGAAAGGTCTCGTGGAAAGTGACATAGAAAAAGCAAAATTGCTAAACAAATACTTCTGCTCTGTTTTTACTAAAGAAAATCCTGGAGATAGACCAGCTGTGACTCCCAAATATAAAAATGTGAATGAAGTAGATACCACACCATTCACAGAAGACGAGGTGTTGGAACAACTTGCTAAACTGAAAGTGGACAAAGCCATGGGACCGGACGGGATACATCCCAGGATACTGAAAGAGCTCAGAGAGGTTTTTGCTGGGCCGTTAAAGGATGTATTCAACAGATCCTTGGAAACAGGAGAGGTTCCTAAGGACTGGAGAATGGCTGATGTCGTACCTCTACACAAAAGTGGTGACAGGGAAGAAGTGTCAAACTACAGACCCGTGAGCCTTACCTCGGTGGCGGGAAAAGTAATGGAGGCGTTCCTGAAAGAGCAAATTGTGAACTTTCTCAAAACCAACAGGTTGCAAGATCCAAGGCAACATGGTTTTACTGAAAGATGGTCTTGCCAAACAAATCTGATTGCGTTCTTTGACTGGGTGACCAAGGAACTAGATCAGGGGCATGCGATGGATGTCATCTACCTGGATTTCAGCAAAGCCTTTGATACTGTTCCTCATAGAAGGCTTGTCAATAAACTCAGTAGCTTGGGGATGGGTCCCAAGATGGTAAACTGGATTAGAAATTGGTTGACTGACAGACGACAGAAGGTGATGGTACATGGAGCTCACTCAGATGAAAGGAAGGTGATTAGCGGGGTGCCCCAGGGTTCGGTCCTGGGCCCGGCACTGTTCAATGTATTTGTGAGTGATATTGCTTAAGGACTGAATGGAAGGGTCTGTCTTTTTGCAGATGACACAAAAATTTGCAACAGAGTGGACTCCCCTGAGGGAGTGGATAACATGAGGAAAGATCTACAAAAGCTGGAAGAATGGTCTAATGCTTGGCAATTACGATTTAATGCAAAGTAGTGTAGAGTCATGCACTTGGGTAGCAGAAATCCAAGGGAAATGTACGCAATAGGGGGCGAGAGGTTGGTGTGCATGGTTCAGGAGGAAGACCTTGATGTGATTATCTCTGATGATCTCAAGGTGGCAAAACAGTGCGACAAGGCGGTGGCAAAAGCCAGGAGGATGTTGGGCTGCATACAAAGAGGGATTACCAGCAGAAAGGAAGAGGTACTTATGCCACTGTACAGGTCACTGGTGAGGCCTCACTTGGAATACTGTGTTCAGTTTTGGAGACCATATCTTGCAAAAGATGTAAAAAGACTGGAAACTGTTCAGAGGAAGGCGACCAAAATAATTTGGAGCCAGCATAAGAAACCTTATGAGAAGAGACTTGAAGACCTAAATATGTAAAACTTTGGAGGAGAGGAGGGATAGGGGAGATATGATTCAGACCTTTAAATACTTAAAGAGGAACAATGAACAAACAAACCTCTTCCAAAGACGGGAAAGCTGCAAAACTAGAGGGCATAACATGAAGCTGCAAGGTGGTAAATTGAAAGGCAATGTCAGGAAATATTTTTTCACTGAAAGGGTGGTGGATGCTTGGAATTCTCTCCTGATTGAAGTGGTGGGGGCAAACACTGTGACGGAATTCAAAGTAGCATGGGACAAGCACAACGGATCCCTTTACAGCAACAGGATAAAAACAAAATAAACTGAATCATCTAACTTCTCAACAAATAGGGGTGTCCTACATGGAGTGGTGGGTCCACCCCTAAACAAAGACATGGGGATGGGTGGCCTGCACAGAGCGACAGGTGCACCTACTTTTGCCGTATTGCTGGGCAGACTGAATGGACCACGCTGGTCTTTATCTGCCATCATTTACTATGTTACTATGTATTACTGTGCTATACATAACCTTTGTTAGCTTCCGTGATTTCTTTGAGCATGTCATCATCCATTTGTTCATTCTGGCCAGCCGGTCGATAGCACACCCCCACTGTCATCGCCTTCCCCTTCTTACATGGAATTTCAATCCACAGAGATTCTACAGCAAATTTTGCTTCCTGCAAAACTTGAATCCTTTCTGACTCAATGCCCTCTCTAACACAGAGTGCAACCCCTCAACCAATTTGATCAGTTCTATCATTACGATATAGTTTGTACCCAGGTATCACAGTGTCCCACTGGTTGTCCTCCTTCCACCATGTCTCTGAGATTCCATTCATATCTAACCTCTCATTTAGTGCTATATATTCTAACTCTCCCATCTTATTTTTTAGATTTCTAGCATTTGCATACAAGCATTTTAGAGACTGTATTTTATTCATATTAATCTGGCTATTGGTAGGCATGGGTAATTTGGAATCTTTAAGCTCTGTCTGCGCCATTCTCAAAGGCATTTGGGCTACCTTACTCTTTTTTGGAACCTCTCTGCTTTTGGTAGTATCCTTCAAGGATACCTTCTTTCGAACCATGCTCTCTTGGGTGACTGTCAGCTTTCCCCTATTATCTAGTTTAAAAGCTGTTCTTTCTCCTTTTTAAAAGTTAATGCCAGCAGCCTGGTCCCATCCCGGCTAAGGTGAAGCCCATCCCTTCGGAAGAGCCCCTCCTTTCCCCAGAATGTTCCCCAGTTTCTAACAAATCCAAAACCCTCCTCCTTGCACCATTGTCTCATCCACGCATTGAGACTCCGGAGCTCTGCCTGCCTTTTGGTTCCTGTGCATGGAATGGGAAGCATTTCGGAGAACGCTACCCTGGAAGTTCTGGATTTCAACTTCCTACCTAAAAGCCTAAATTTAGCCTCCAGAAACTCCCTACCACATTTTCCTATGCCATTGGTACTGACATGTACCAAGACAGCAGACTCCTCCCGAGCACTATCTAAGACCTTATCTAGGTGGCGCATGAGGTCTACCCGTACTCGGCTGAAATAGTCTGCTGTCACATTGTCCAATCCCGCAATGTGTGCTGCCGAAAGCACCTGGAGTCGAGGCTCTACCCAAGTGAACAGACTTTCCGCCTCTTCCTCCAGTGCCGCGCCTCCTGTGCCACTTTGGCGACTGAGGTACGCCACTGTTGCTGCATTGTCCGATAGCACTTGAACCACTTGACCCCGGTAAGGTGGTCTCAAAGGCCCGAAATGCCAGAGCTACTGCTCGCAACTCTAGAAGGTTGATCGACCATTTGGACTCCTGCACGGTCCAGTGGCCCTGCGCAAAGAGCTCTGTGCAATAAGCTCCCCAACTGGCGAGACTGGCATCTGTTAACACTGGAAGCCACTGCGGCTGCTCGAGAGGCATGCCCACCACTAGAATTTGCAGACGAAGCTACCATTGAAGAGACGCCCTGAGCTGCATTGGACAGGAAAGGCATTTTGAAAGAGAATCATTCTGGTGAGACCAGCGACGGAGCAGCGACCTCTGTAAAGTACGAATGTTTGCTCTGGCCCACGGCACGACTTCCAGAGTCACTGCCATTGTTCCTAGAACATGGAGATAGTGCCAGGCCAACAGAGCTGGACTCCTCAAAAAGCTGCGTACCAATCGCCGTAGGCCCTGGGATTGGAGATCTGGTAGAAAGACTGCTCCCACTCGAGTGTTGAAGCGCACTCCGAAATATTCCAGAACTTGCGTTGGAACCAATAGGCTCTTGGTCGTATTGACTAACCAACCGAGACTCTGTAAAAGCTGTACCACTCTGCCTGTCACTCGCACACTCTCGGCTCTGGATTTTGCCCAAATCAACCAATCGTTGCGATAGGGATGAACTAATATTCCCTCCTTTCGAAGAGCAGCCACCACCACCATAACTTTGGTAAATGTGCGTGGACCTGTCGCTAGACTGAAGGGCAGTGTCTGGAACTGAAAATGCCCACACACCAGAGCAAATCTTAGAAATCTTTGATGATACGGCCTGATCGGTATGTGTAAATATGCTTCGGTGAGATTGAGAGACGTCAAAAACTCTTCTTGCCGTACCGCTACTATAACTGAACGCAACGTTTCCATCCGGAAATGACGTACTCGCAGACAGCGATTTACCCCTTTGAGATCCAGAATTGGGCAGAAGGCCTCATTCTTCTTTGGCTCCACGAAATAAATAGAGTATCGACCGACACCGTAGAGCTGCCGTGGTACTGGGACCACTGCTCCCAGCTGTAAAAGAAGAACCAGAGACTCTTGTTCCGCAATTGTTCTTTCTCGGCCCCTGCAAGGAGATAGGAAAAAAGAGTTGACTACCGGACGGGCAAATTCGAGAGAATAACCTTTGCGAATGACCTCCAACACCCACTGGTCTGATGTTATCTGGACCCAGGCAGGAAGAAACTCCCGAAGCCGACCACCTATCAGTTGAATTTCTGCCTGGGCCCTCCTCACTTCATTGAGCTTTCTTAAATCCCGAGGAAGAGGGGCTTGCAAAACCTCTGCCCACTCCCCGGAAGCCTCTATAACTTTGACCTCGAGAGGAAAACCTTCCTCTTTGAAAGCCTCCCAAGCGGGAGGTACGAAAACGCGGAAAATCCCGAGGTTGACCCAATAAAGCCAACTGAATCCGCCCAGGCTTTGGCTTGTCCTCCGGCAAGCAACCTCCTTTCGATTCCCTCAAATCCTTGACTAGCTTGTCAAGATCGTCTCCAAACAACAGCTTCCCTTGGAGGAACTGTCCGCCGCCCAAATCCTTAGCCACAGATAACAGCGAGCAGCTACCAAGGAAGCCATGGAATTCGCCAAACCTCTAATAAGATCATAGTGTACATTGGCCAAATAAGCTGACCCTGACTCTAGCCTTGTCACATCTGCTAACTGCTCCTGCATCTGCTATGCTGGCTGTTGCAAACACTGCGACTAGCGAAGGCATGCTCTCACTACCCAAGCCCCATAAATAGACACTTGTAGACACAGAGCATTAACCTCAAAAGCTTGCTGCAATAGGACGTCCTCCTTCCGATTCTGTGCATCCTTCAAAGCCGCACTGCTTTTCACCGGAATGGTAGTGTTTTTCATGACCGCTGAAACTGCTGCATCTATCTAGTAAGCAAATCCACAGTACTACCTTTTAAGGAGTGGAGGAGTGGCCTAGTGGTTGGGGCAAGGTACTTCAGGCCGGAAGGTCAGGGGTTCAAATCCCACTAGAGGACAGCAACCTTGGGCTGGAAGGACTGGGGTTTCTAGTCCCAAAGGTGCTCCTTGTGCTCTTGGGAAAGCCACTTAACCCTCCATAGCCCATGTTCCCTGTAAAATAGTTATTTCCAAGTTATAATGCCCTGTTCAATGTAATTTCAGTTTGTTCAATGTAAACCGCACTGATGCAGAATAGCACGGTATATAAGGGAATGTAAAAAAAAAAAAAACCTTTCGAAAGGGAGACTATGATAAAATGAGGAAAATGGTTAAGAAAAAACTAAAAGAAGCAGTTGCAAAGGTTAAAGACTTACATCAAGCTTGGGTGTTGTTGAAAAATACTATCTTGGAAGCACAGACCAGCTGTATTCCACACTTTAAAAAAAGTGGAAGGAAGTCCAAAAAACTGCCAGCATGGTTTAAAGGTGAGGTCAGAGAGGCTGTTGTTGCCAAAAAAGCATCTTTCAGGAAATGGAAAAAAGAGCCAGACGACGAAACCTGGAAACAGCACAAGCACTGGCAAGTCAAATGCAAGGCATTGATAAAGCAGGCAAAGGGAGAATTTGAGAAGAAGCTTGCTGCGGAAGCAAAAACGAAATAAAGATTTTTTTCAAGTACATTTGTAGCACAAAAACTGTGAGAGAGTCAGTTGGTCCATTAGATGATAGAGGAGTTAAAGGGGCACCAAGAGGCGACAAGGCGATAGCAGAGAGACTGAATGAATTCTTTGCTTCGGTCTTTACTGAGGAAGATGTAGCGATGTTACCCATGACTGAAGTGGTATTTAAAGGTGCAGAAGAATTAAAGGAAAGATCAATACATCGGGAAGATGCATTACAACTATTAGATAAACTGAAGAGTAGCAAATCACCTGGGCCGGATGGTATACATCCAAGGGTGTTGAAAGAACTGAAATATGAGATTGCAGACCATTCAAATCATCTCTAATACCTGAAGATTGGAGGATCGCCAATGTAACACCAATTTCTAAAAAGGGCTCCAGGGGTGATCCGGGAAACTACAGACTGGAGAGCCTCACGTCAGTACCGGGAAAAATGGTAGAAACCATCATAAAGAATAAAATTACTCAGCATGTAGATAGTCATGGCCTAATGGGAGACAGCCAACATGGCTTTAGACAAGGAAGATCTTGTCTTACTAATCTGTTATGTTTTTTTTAAAGTGTGAATAAGCAGGTGGACAAAGGTGAGTCGGTATCTGGACTTTCAGAAAGCCTTTGACAAGGTCCCTCATCAGAGACTTTTGTTAAAACTAAAGAGTCCTGGGATAGGAGGCAGTGTACTACTGTGGATCAAGAACTGGTTAAAAGATAGAAAGCAGAGGGTTGGGCTAAATGGCCAATTTTCCCAATGGAGAAAAGTGAATAGTGGTGTACCCCAGGGATCTGTGCTGGGTCCGCTGCTTTTTGAGATATTCATAAATGACCTGGAAAGTGGAATAATGAGTGAGGTTATCAAATTTGCAGATGACACAAAACTATTTAAAGTTGTTAAAACCCAAGAGGATTGTGGAAAATTGCAAGAGGATCTTGATAAATTGGAAGACTGGGCATCAAAATGGCAGATGAAATTTAATGTGGACAAGTGCAAAGTTATGCACCTAGGGAAGAACAACCCAAACTATGGTTACACAATGCAAGGTTCCATATTAGGAACCACCACCCAGGAAAAATATTTAGGCATCATTGTGGATAACATGTTAAAACCCTCAGCCCAGTGTGCAGCGGCAGCCAAGAGAGCAAATAGAACGCTAGGTATCATAAAGAAAGGAATGGAAAATAAAACCAAAGATATTATAATGCCTCTTTATCTTTCCATGGTGAGACCGTACCTTGAATATTGTGTGCAATTCTGGTCGCCGTATCTTAAAAAGGATATAGCGTTTTTGTGGTTTTAGGGTCACTCTTTTCCCGGACGTCTCAAAATCAACCCAGATGCGCCGGAAGGCCTTTCTGGGGTTGAAGGACCGTACACTTGCATTGGGAGCTACTTTTTTCCTTTAGTTCCCATGCAAGTGTATAGTTGGACATGCTGGGAAAAGCTATGGTTTTATGGAATCTGATCAGTTATTGTCCTATCTTAAAAGCCCAGGAATCCCAGTCTGAGGTGACAAGTTAGTATTTAGGGTTTAGAATTGATTTATCTCCTTTCCCTGGATAATTATTTTCCTATATTATTTTTCATTTGATATGGCCTGTGTCTCTTTTCTCCCATGATGTGGACTTGTAGTTGCAGATATGTGGTATGTTGAGCCTTAGGGTCTCATGTTTTCCTTTTTGTTTATCTGATATTACCTGTATTGTTCAATTATGTACAATTTAAAAATGCTCAATAAAAAAAAAAAAAGGATATAGCGTTATTAGAAAAGGTTCAGAGAAGAGCCACCAAAATGGTAAAGGGGATGGAAGGATACTCCTATGAAGAAAGGCTAAAAAGGTTAGGGCTCTTTAACCTGGAAAAGAGACGGCTGAGGGGAGATATGATAGAAGTCTATAAATTAATGAACGGAGTGGAACGGGTAAACGTAGATCGATTGTTTACGTTATCAGAATATAGAAAGACTAGGGGACATGCAATGAAGCTACAGGGTAAACTATTTAAGACTAATAAAATAAAATATTTTTTTCACTCAATGTGTAATCAAACTCTGGAATTTGTTACCGGAGGATGTAGTAAAGGCTGTTAGTGTAGCTGGGTTTAAAAAAGGTTTGGACAAGTTCCTGGAGGAAAGGTCCATAAACCATTATTAAGAAGGGACACAGGATATCAATGCTTGACCCAGTACAAGCATTGCGGAACCTGTGTCTTTTGGGGAAACTGCTAGGTACGTATGACCTAGATTGGCCACTGTTGGAAACAGGATACTGGGCTTGATGGACCTTGGTCTGACCCAGTATGGCATATCTTATGTTCTTATGTTCATATTCGTGGAGAACGAAACATCTCCCGTTCTTGATCAGCCAAGGGATAAAGACGATTCATGGACCTCACACCACGCAAACCTGCTTCTGGCAAATCCCATTCATCCTGAATCATCTGCCTCACGACCCAGTGAACGGGAAAAAATGCCTGGGACTTTCGCACCACTTGAATAAGAGGATCCTCCAACCCCTCATCCTCCGCTGGTGTCACCGAAGAAAGGTTGAGCACCTGAAGTGACTCCGTAATGAGCGCTGTCAGCTCCTCTCTCCAGAAGACCCGTATAATTCTGGCTTGTTCTTCAGGCTCCTGAATTTCACCTTCCTCTAGCTCTTCTATTCCTGCTTCTGGCTCCATATCAAAGTCCTCTCCTTCCGGCCAATCCGGCCCCAGAGTCTGATCCTCCACAGACTGAGGCCTCAACCAGCCTACCGTCACCACTTCCAGATCTTTCTGTGGCCACTTGGCCTCCTGAGGCCCCAAGAAGCATAGCATCGGCAACCGCCCCTCTGTTGACGTAAACAGTAGGCTTGAGAAGATGGCGACGGTAACGGATGCACGCCAGTGAAGCTCCGAGTTTTTGTCTGCCATACGATTTTACCTGTCCTTTTTTTCCTGGCTAGCTGATACCGTTTGATGCCGCATAAGGGCAGGAAACGGAAGGCGAAGTTGGCGGTGACAGAGGACTCGGCAGTGGAAAAACTGACGGTTCGCAGTCCCATGGATTCTTTCCTGGAGACCGCGGGGAGATGTACTGTAACTCCGGTGCCCTCGCTAGGCATCCAAGGGGCGGAAGGAAGGTCCCGGGACGCCGCGAGTTTGGAGGTATCTTTGAGCCCGGAGAGCCGCATGCCGCCAGCGCAGCCGGATGGAGTGACCTCGCAGCGGATGCCGGTAGGAGCGGAAGGAGGTGTGAGTCGCTCTACTGGGGTAACTCAGCTGCTGTCTGCCGGCTTGGGTATAGGTCCGGCTGGGCAGATATCTCCGACTATGACCGCTGGCGCTGAGGGGATTGTGGAGGATAAAGCCTCTCTGCTTCCTCATTTCTCTGAGGAAATTTCTTTGAGACGCCAGATTTCTTTTTTGCAAGTTGCAGGTGCTCAAGAACTTTTGCTGGAAAAGCCTAAGGTTGTTTCCTTTGACTCTTTGTGGGATACCTTTTCAACTATGCACCTCAACATAACATCTCAGCTCCAGTCTATTTCTCAACAGTTTCAGCTTTTTGGGCAACAATTGCAAGTTTTTGAATCTTCTCATACTGAGACCTGCCAAAGTGACCTCCTTGGAGAGGTCTTTAGGGCAGGTAAAAGATGTTTCCCATTCTTTAGTAAAAGATTTATCGGCTGTGCACAGAAGGTTTGAATTTCTTGAGAATATTGCAAAAAACCGTAACCTTCGGGTTTTGAACTTTCCTAAAGTTCCGTCGGTCTCCTCTTTGGAGCTTTTTAAACAGTTTCTTGTCACTGTTTTGAAGGTTTCAGTGGATGCTATTCCTCCAATTTCAAAAGCCTTCTATTTGCCGACTTCAAAGATTGGTCTGAAGGGTGAAGGAGAAAATCTGCAAATGTCTTCGGACAGTTTAGACCTCTCTACTTTCTTGGAACGGTCCCCTACTGCGGTAGGGATGACTGCTACGTTGTTGGTGACCTTCGCTCTTGAAGTGGATAGAGACTGGCTCCTGAAGTTATTTTTCAGATCAGAATGTTTCCAGACGTCTCGAGAGCAACCCAGAGAAGGAGGAAGCAGTTTCTTATGTATCGTTTGGGGGTTGTTCAGTTGGGGGGCTTATTTTTTCTACGATTTCCCTGTAAATGTTTGGTAAAGTTATCTGGGAACAGGTATATTTTCTTTGAGCCATCCCAATTAGCCTCCTTTATTAATTCAAAGCGGTTGGATCCATTGGCGCTTTCCCCCTCTCCCCCTCTAGCTGGGCCCCCAGTGTAGGTGGTCCTTGAATTGTGGTTAGGGTGCTATGCATTCTCCTTTGCTTCCGTTTTGCCTGTTTATAATTGCTAGTTACGAATTTTCCTTTGTTTTGTGACCCATCTTGTCTGTAAAATGGTGGACTTGTGGACCTAGGTCCTTTTCTTTACAAATTGTGCTTGTTGTATTTTGAAAATTGCATAAATAAATAATTAAAAAAAAAACAGTAGGCTTGATGAAGCAGTAGCACAAAATCTGGGGAAAACCCCCCAAAAGCTGCTCCAGCCATTACCGGAGCAGCGGAAGTACCTGGGAATGCCAGGTTTTTAGTAAGAGGAATGGATGAGAAATCAAGAAGAGACTCCCCCTCCACAGCACCTGCAGGACCCTGCGTCCCCAACAGAGCACTCTCCATAGCCTTATCCTGGAGTACTTGCTCCATATTAAGTGCTTCAGCAGCGCAGCCACGACACACCCCAGCGTTCGAGATCGCGCCCAGACAGAAGCCACAAATGAGGCACTGAGGGCGCGTAGGCATTAGCGCTACGGGATCCGCGATCACGGATATTAAAACTCGGGATCCCGCAATCAACCAAAAAGGGCTAAGAAAACAAAAATGCGAAGCAGCCTTTTTTTTTGTACCGGCCCGTTAAGAAATAAAACACTTGAGACTTAAAAGAACTAAAAGAATTAAAGGAATTTCCTTGAAATTAACAAAATGGCTAAATACTTTACCAATGAAAGTTGACTGTGAAAAAAACCAGCAATGAAAGCAAAAAACGCGGAAAAATGGCCCGCAAATCTCCTCGGCCCTGCTACCCGTTAAAACGTGGTCCCACGTGGCAGCAGGCCCCAATTCTCCCCGATCTTAAAAATTTTAATCAGAACACTCACCTCTGCCTCCAGGCCCCTTAAATCCTTCTGAGCACATCACTGACAAAAACGGAAGCTCTGAATGCAGCACAGCTCTGATCACACTGAAAACCAGCAGCAACAGCAGGCAAAGAGCCCCGACGACAATTTCAGTCAAGATCACAAGTGCTGAAACCGAGCCGGGCCGAGGAAAGCAAGACTTCTGGACAGCTCCCCTCCGTGCAGACAAGAAGGGGAAAGCAGACAGAACAGCCAGAAAGGACTGGGAGAGTGAGAGGCAATCCTTCCCAACTCCCTCTGTTTCTCTTCTGTCACCTCTTTTTTTTTTTCAATGAACTTTACAAATTTAAACCAAAAGAAATAAGTTATAGGAATAAATGAATGATTAAAACTCTGTCTAAACAGCCTAAAGCTCCTTATCTGCTCCTCTAGTGAGTCCAGCACCTAGGCTCACTACCTCCAGCTGCATAGAGACTGAGCACACTAGGAGCTGTTGGGAGGTGCCAGCAGGATATATACAGTGGTGTCACAAATCTGACATGCCCAGTCTCCATGCTGCTAGAGGAGGTGCACAACCCAGAAGTGTGGGACTGAACTGGAGGGATGATAAGGAACCTCCCATTATAAATATAAATTTGTCCAGCTGCAGTTTGGAACATCACTCAGCAACACAAAAGATAGTGGGCTTCAAGCTAAGCCTGCTATATTTTAAAAGATCCAGTGAATTAAGACCCCCCCCCCCCATATGTAACCAGAAGTCAACCCCCATCCCCTGGCCCCCTCCTTGATGCTAATCTCTACCTCCCCCCCTCCCCCCGATCCTTATACTCCCTAATATCACTGGCCAACAAATGTTTACACAAGTCATGTTACTGAAATAAAAATAGTCATTTCTTATCAATTTTTATATGTTGAACACGAATATGACAGTGAAATTGCAAAGTTGGCTCTAGTTTTTTTGTAATCTACAAGAATTAATGTTTGCATCACGAAATGCATGTCAATAGTAAATATAATAGGCCTTCAGTTAATACCTGTAAAAAACCAAGTCATAGACTACTTCTTAGATTTTTTCGCCTGTCTCTTGTACAGCTGTTCGGGAGCTTCTCTGGGGAGTGTCCAGCAGTAGTCAGCCAGCACTGCAGTGGACCATTTTCCCTGGTATCTTTGCTCCATCGTTGCGATATCCTGGTGAAACGTTCGCCCTGTTCATCACTAACCATACCACAGTTGTCAGGAAAGAAATTGAGATGGGAATCAAGGAAATAGATCTTTAGAGACATATTGCAGCCAAGTTTCTGATACTGCATCAGCATGTCTTCTACTAGTTCCTTGTAGTTTTCTTCCCTAACATTCCCGAGAAAGTTTGTTGACACTAGGCGAAAAGCATTCCATGCTTGTTTCACATCACCCTGCAGCAAGTTGTTGAACCGGTCATTTTTGAAGAGCTCTCGAATCTGAGAACCCACAAAAACTCCCTCTTTAATCTTTGCTTCATGAGTCGAAGGAATTTTTCATGCAGGTATCGGAAAGTTGGCGAAGTGCGGTCCATGGCTTTCACAAAGTTTTTCATCGAACCTAGTTTGATGTGAAGGGGTGGTAGCAGGATTTTGTGAGCCTCAACCAAAGCTGGGTGCTGGATATTCTTCTCTCCAACTATTACATTTTGTCTGAGATTCCATTCCTTCCGCAAGTAGTGCCAATCCCTTGCTCGGCTATCCCACTCACATAAGAAACACATGTATTTTATATACCCCTTCAGTCCCATTAAAAGGGCAACTACCTTCAAGTCACCACAGAGGTGCCAGCTGTATTTGTTATAGTTAATGGAAGTCAGTAGATGCTTTAAGTTATTGTATGTCTCTTTGATATGGACGGCATGCGCTACTGGAATAGATGGAAGACCGTTTCTATTGTTCAAAAGCACAGCCTTCAGACTCCGTTTCGAAGAGTCTATAAGTAGTCTCCAGTCTTGTGGGTCATGAGTGATTTTTAAGGCATTCATGAGGCTTTCAATATCAGAACAGAATACCAGATTACTTTCCTTTCCGACTGCGTATAGTACACTGCTGACGTCAGATGGCTTCAGCAGCCGTCTGGCAGTAGTATTGTATTGCATCAGAAAATGATGCAATCATCTCTGGATGATGTGTGCATGCTGGTATTATGCAATGTGATGCAATATTACATCATTCAAGGCTTATTTGGGATGTTGTTGATGTCCTACTGGATAAATTTACACGGTGAAACGTCAAAAATGAATTACATACAATATCTTCAAAACGAGAGGCAATAATTTTTTTTTATGTTATATTCATGTTCAGCTCACCAAGATACTACAGATTAGGGCCTTTTAAAGTCAGTAACGATTTCAATGTTGACCAGTGTATCCAGTACCCAAACTGCTCCCTCCCAGCAGCCGATACCTAATTACTCCATCCCTACCCCCCCTACCCAGCACCTACCAGAGGTTTCCCTTCTGTCAAATGAGGAGGGGTGGAGTGATCCTTGAATGTCCCTGCCCCTTCATCACCAAGATTCAAAAGGAGTGGAGGAGTGGCCTAGTGGTTGGGGCAAGGTACTTCAGGCTGGAAGGTCAGGGGTTCAAATCCCACTAGAGGACAGCAACCTTGGGCCAGAAGGACTGGGGTTTCTAGTCCCACAGGTGCTCCTTGTGGTCTTAGGCAAGCCACTTAACCCTCCATAGCCCATGTTCCCTGTAAAATATTTATCTCCAAGTTATAATGCCCTGTTCAATGTAATTTCAGTTTGTTCAATGTAAACCGCACTGATGCAGAATAGCACGGTATATAAGAGAATGTAAATAAATAAATAAACACCACTTGATCTTTAGAGGTGGCCTCATGGTACTACAACTAAGGGTCAGAGATTGCTGCTAGGAGTCTAGTGATGCTATTTTGAATCCTGGTGCCAAAAGGACAGGAGTGTCCAGGGATCACGCCTGCCTCCCATCACCCACCAGGAAAACCTCTAGAGTACTGCAGATGTTTAGGAGTAGAGAGTTTAAGTTGTGGCTGCTTGGAGAAAGCAGGGAGACGGGTATTGGCTGCCATGCTCTTATTTGGCTGTCTGACCCCTAGTGATAGTTCTGAGAGACTACTGCTAGGGTGAAGGGTGAAGTGAAGGAATATGCTCATTCCATAGCTAATAAATTCCTCTTTACCCATGATCTCTTAATTTCTAACTTTTCAACTTCTAGCTCTTACTCAAACCTTGCTCCTCCCTGATGACACTGCTTCGGTCGCTGTACTCTCTCACGGCGGCTACCGATTCTTCCACACTCCTCGTGCCATTGGCCTTTACTCAGTCCTACCAATTTCAACCCTTCCCTCTACCTCAGTCTCACTCCTTTTCCTCCTTCAAAATCCGTTTCATCCACCTTTTTAATCCCTTACCTCTCCGGATAGCTGCTATCTATAGACCACCTGACAAGTCCACCTCCACCTTTCTCTCTGACTTTGACTCATGGCTTTCCTTATTTCTCGATTCATCCATGTTGATAAGCCTTCTGACCACTGTGCTTCCAAACTCCTTTCCCCTTACCTCCTCATTTAACCTTCAGCTTTGCTCTTCTGCTACCATTCATGAGCACGGTCATTGCCTTGACCTTGTTTTCTTCTCTAATTGTTTACCCTCTAATTTCCATATCTCGGCTCTTCCCTTATCTGACCCTCACCTGGTTAGCTTCACTTTTCATCACTCCCCACTCGCCCAGTCTCTTCCTTCCTTTCTAGGAATCTTCATCCATTAGCTCTCTCCACTACTGTCTCATCACTTCTCTCCTCCACTTTGTCTTCTAACTCTGTTGATGAGGTTATAGTTTCCTATAATACTGCTCTCTGCTCTGGATTCTCTTGCTCCCCATATCCTATTCCTATGAAGTACATTATACCTCAGCCCTGGCTGTCTTCAGCTACCCACTACCCTCGCTCCTGTATTCATTCAGCTGAGTGCATTTGGCTCAAATCGTGCTTCCTTTCTGACTTTCTTCACTTCGAATTCATGCTTCCTTCCTTCCAATCTGCCATAGCATTTGCCAAGCAAAACTACTATGTCCATCTAACTCTCTTGCCTCTGACCCTTTTTGTCTTCTCTAATCTAAACTTTCTCCTCAGGCACCTCTGCCTCTGACCCCCCATTTCTCTTTCTGCCCAAACTCTTGCTATTTCCGCGACAAAGTCCACAAAATTGCACTCCAATTCTCCTCAAGATCAGCTTTAATCCCCTTCCCCCTCTTCAATAACAACTTTTTCCCTCAATCTCTGTCACCCTTTCTTCCTTTTCTCAGATCTCCAAACAGGAAACCTCTCATCTTCTTTCCTCTTCTAAACTTACTACCTGTTCCTCTGATCCTATCCCAACCCATCTCCTTAACTCCATCTCCTCCTCTGCCATCCCTTCCATCACAAACATTCTCAACCTATCATCCTCTATGCAACTTTCCCTGCAGCCTTCAAGCATGCTCCGTTCACACCCCTCCTCAAGAAACCTTCGCTTAACCCTACTTGTCCTTCTAATTATCAACCCATCTCCCTTCTTCCTTTTCTTTCCAAAATTCTTGAATGTGCAGTTCTGTCATTGCCTTGATTTTCTCTCCTCTCAAGCCCTCCTCAATCCATTTCAAGCTGGCTTTCGTCCCTTACACTGTACTGAAATGTCCTTGCTAAAGTATCCAGTGATCTATTCCTAGCTAGATCCAAAGGCCTTTACTCAGCCCTCATTTGACCTTTCAACTGTTTTTTGACACTGTTGACCACCATCTTCTCCTTAATACATTGTCCTCACTTCGTTTTAGGGGCTCTGTCCTGTCCTGATTCTCTTCTTATCTCTCCCGTCGCTCCTTCAGTGTCTGTTCTGGTGGTTCATCCTCTATTGCTATCCCTCTCTCAACTGGTGTACCCCAAGGGTCTGTTCTAGGCCCTCTCCTTTTTTCTCTCTATACCCAGTCCCTTGGTGCGCTCATCTCCTCCCATAGCTTTCAATATAATTTTTATGCTGATGACTCTCAGATTTATTTATCTACATCTGATATTTCTCTTACACTCCAAGCCCGTATATCTGACATCATGCCTGGATGTCTCACTGCTGTTTGAAACTGAACATGGCCAAAACCAAAACTTCTTATTTTTTCCCCTAAACCCTCTTACCCCCTTCCTCCTTTCTCTGTTAATAACACTCTTCTGCTTCCTGTTTCCCGCAACCTTGGAGTCATCTTCCACTCCTCCCTCTCCTTCTCCACACATATCCAACAGATAGCACAAAGCTGTCGTTTCTTTCACTATATTAACAAAATTTGCCCCTTCCTTTCTGAACACACTACTAAAACTACTTTAGTCACTACTTTAGTCACTTCTCAACTTGACTGTTGCAACCTCCTCCTTGCTGGTCTTCCTCTGAGTCATCTTTCTCCTCTTCAATCTGTGCGAAACTCTGCTGTGTGGCTAATCTTCCACCAGCCCCAACATACTCATTTAAGCCCTCTCCTCAAATCACTTCATTGGCTTCCCTTCCATTTCTGTATCCAATACAAACATTTCCTTCTGACCTATAAGTGCATTAATTCTATTGCTCCAAACTAACTTTCCTCTCTTCTTTCTCCCTACCCCCCCTCCCCCCATGAACTCCGCTCTCCCTCTGATTTGCTTCTCTGTGCCCTTCTCTTCCATTGCCAATTCCAGACTTCAATCCTTTCAATCTTACTGCTCTTTATGCCTGGAACAAATTACCTGTATCTTTATGTCAGGTTTCCTCTCTCCCCCTTTACAAATTCATGCTAAATGCTCACCTCTCTCAGGCCGCTTTTGGATCTTAAACCTTTGTTCTCCTTCTGTCTCACTACCCTTCCCTACCATGCCCTTGTTCTCATCTTTTGTACTGTCTGTCTTGATTAGACCGTAAGCTCTGATGAGCAGGGACCGTCTTTTATATGTGTCTGTACAGTGCTGCATACACCTTGTAGCGCTATATAAATGATTAATAGTAGTAATAGTATGTAGTAGATGCACTCCACAGTCACTTTCTATAATTCAAAGTTTAGGCATCTCCAGCTATATTTATGCTGACAATATATTGCTTCTTTCCTTCACTGGTAAATTCTTTCTAGAATTATCCCTAGTCAATGCTTTCTCACTTAATCTTAGTCCCAAAACAATCAAAAATAAATGCAGTAGAGCTTTGCAAAAAAATGCAATGTGTGCCTTTGAGTCAATGCTGTCTACTGGCAGCCCAGCAGCTCCTGCGTTTTCTTTGCAGTGTGACCTAAAGTAGATTGCCAAGCCTTTCTTTGGAGGCAATGGAGGGTTAAGTGACTTGCCCAAGGCCACAAGGAGTTCTAGTGGGAATCAAATGCTGGTCAGTTGGTTACCAAGCCAGTGCTCTAACATTAGGCTACTCCCCCACTCATAGAAAGACTTTCACCGCTTCTAAAAGGATAATGATCAACTTTTATCATTGGAATCGTTCCATGCCTAGGGGGTGTGAATGGAATAAATATCCTCTTGCGCATTGCATCTTACAGAATGAGAAATGCTTACTGCATTTGAATATACTGTAACTCATCTTGAACAATTACAGAAAAAGGCATGAGCTAAATATAAATAAAAATGCATGGCATATATATGTTTGAACATCGTTATTGAACATATCCTTACTGTATAAAGTTGAATGATGAATTTTAATAGGCCTGGATAAAGTCAGTCACTTCCGAAAGCCCCATAGGTGGCTTCATCATGCTCTATAGGAGCAGAATTCTTATGTTCCAAGGAGTCAATTAAAGATAATATTATTAAAATGCAAAAATGCCTTGCTTCCTGTTTCCTGATTACCAAGAATGTACTTCAAATATTTTTAATTAATTTTCTTAGAGATTATTCCAATTAAGTGATTCAGTTGAATTTTTTGAATAAAAAATTGGGATTGCTAGATTGAAGCACTTTTAAGACACACAGGGGCATGTTCACCAAAGTGTGCTGCTGAATAGTTAGGGGTTCAGTGTGTGTCAAGTGCAGCATGCTGACATTTGGTATACAGTGCTGCACTATAAATCTCACTCTGACTGGATAGGAGGGAATGGGTAGGGACAGGGAGGGTGGGGGCATAACATAAGCACTGATGACTTATCATGGTTATTGAGGGCTTTATGGGCCTGCGTTAACTAAATGTGTTACTGTTAGCATGGATGCATTTAACAGCACCTCAGTGGGTGGCATTACCTGTAGCTACATGCCGATCAGCCCAGTGCCTCACAACTGCAACATGGGGGATGGAGGTACATGCCAGCAAATATAACCATGGTCCTTCACACTGATATCATGCCGCAATCAGGTGCCACTGGCGCTGCCTTTAATAAACAAACTGCATAAGCATTTAGGGCCTGATATTCAGCACTGGCAACTAGCCACCAGCGCTGAAGATTAAGAACATATAAGAACATAAGATATGCCATACTGGGTCAGACCAAGGTCCATCAAGCCCAGTATCCTGTTTCTAACAGTGGCAAATCTAGGTCATACATACCTAGCAGTTTCCCCAAAAGACACAGGTTCCACAGTGCTTGTACTGGGTCAAGCATTGATATCCTGGGTCCCTTCTTAATAATGGTTTATGGACCTTTCCTCCAGGAACTTGTCCAAACCTTTTTTAAACCCAGCTACACTAACAGCCTTTACTACATCCTCCGGTAACAAATTCCAGAGTTTGATTACACGTTGAGTGAAAAAAATATTTTCTATTAGTCTTAAATAGTTTACCCTGTAGCTTCATTGCATGTCCCCTAGTCTTTCTATATTCTGATAATGTAAACAATCGATCTATGTTTACCCGTTCCACTCCGTTCATTAATTTATAGACTTCTATCATATCTCCCCTCAGCCATCTCTTTTCCAGGTTAAAGAGCCCTAACCTTTTTAGCCTTTCTTCATAGGGGTATCCTTCCATCCACGTTACCATTTTGGTGGCTCTTCTCTGAACCTTTTTCTAATAATGCTATATCCTTTTTAAGATACGGCAACCAGAATTGCACACAATATTCAAGGTGCGGTCTCACCATGGAACAATATAGAGGCATTATAATATCCTTTGTTTTATTTTCCATTCCTTTCCTTATGATACCTAGCATTCTATTTGCTCTCTTGGCCGCTGCTGCACACTGGGCCGAGGGTTTTAACATGTTATCCACAATGACGCCTACATCTTTTTCCTAGGTGGTGGCTCCTAATGTGGAATCTTGCATCGTGTAACCATAGTTTGGGTTGTTCTTCCCTAGGTGCATAACTTTGCACTTGTCCATATTAAATTTCATCTGCCATTTTGATGCCCAGTCTTCCAATTTATCAAGATCCTCTTGCAATTTTCCACAATCCTCTTCGGTTTTAACAACTTTAAATAGTTCTGTGTCATCTGCAAATTTGATAACCTCACTCGTTATTCCCTTTTCCAGGTCATTTATGAATATGTCAAAAAGCAGCAGACCCAGCACAGATCCCTGGGGAACACCACTATTCACCTTTCTCCATTGGGAAAATTGGCCATTTAGCCCTACCCTCTGCTTTCTATCTTTTAACCAGTTCCTGATCCACAATAGTACACTGCCTCCTATCCCATGACTCTTTAGTTTTGCCAAACATCTATGATGAGGGACCTTGTCAAAGGCTTTCTGAAAGTCCAAACATATTATATCAACCGACTCACCTTTGTCTACCTGTTTAATCACACCTTCAAAAAAGCATAACAGATTAGTAAGACAAGATCTTCCTTGTCTAAAGCCATGTTGGCTGTCTCCCATTAAGCCATGACTATCTACATGTTCAGAAATTTTGTTCTTTATGATGGATTCTACCTTTTTTCCCGTACTGACGTCAGGCTCACCGGTCTGTAGTTTCCCGGATCACCCCTGGAATCCTTTTTAAAAATTGGCGTTATGTTCGCCATCCTCCAATCTTCAGGTATTACAGATGATTTTAATGATAGTTCACAGATTACTAATAGCAGGTCTGCAATCTCATATTTCAGTTCTTTCAACACCCTTGGATGTATATCATCCAGCCCTGGTGATTTGCTACTCTTTAATTTATCTAATAGTTGTAATACATCTTCCCGATGTATCGATATTTCATTCAATTCTTCCACACCTTGAAATACCACTTCAGTCGTGGGTTATGATTTGTTATGATTTGTTATTCACTGTTAAAATAAGTTGTGTCCAACCTATTATGAGTTATTGTTCAGTGTTTCCAATCTGATTTGTTCACTTTTCTTTAACCCTCTTTCCTGTCCTAATTTTGGCGTTCTGTTTCTTGGATTGTGGTGCTAATCAATTTTATTGTACACCGCTTAATGCTTTGCCACAGCGGTATATCAAATTTTAATAAAGAATAAAGATAATATCCCTACATCTTCCTCAGTAAAGACCGAAGCAAAGAATTCATTCAGTCTCTCCACTATCGCCTTGTCACCTCTTAGTGCCCGGCTATTCAATGCCGGGGTCATATTCAGCCCCAGCATTGGATATCTGGGGTCGCCACATAGGCTGATTGTTAACTGGGCAGCAGCGATATTGAGCCACTGCCCGGTTAGCAATATGTGGCGAAATATAAGCCAGGGTTTCCTGGACCTGGCCTTCGCTGCATATCACTATCTGGGCAGTGGCTCAATATCACCACTGCCAGATTAGCGAGTGATGCCGCCTCCACTCTGCCCTGGAATGCCCCCAACATGCCCCGATGCTAAGCGGTCAGCATTGGCCCGTATAGAGCTGGCAGCCATGGGTATTCAGCAGCAGTAACCGTGTTCACTGCGATTAATGTGGTTAGCAGCTCTACTAACTGTGTTAATGGATTTAAATATCAGGCCCTTAGTTTTTCCAACTTCTTATTCAGTATTTTAGTATTTTGTCATTGGTAGTGCATTGTTGTGTAGAGTATCTGTCAGGCAGATATGCTTTTCTGTCCCCCCAAGGCTCCAATATCCTACTACAACAAATCCAATGACAAGATAGAAACATAGAAACATAGAAATATGACGACAGAAAAAGACCACATGGCCTATCTAGTCTGTCCTTCCATACCAACAACTACAACAGTCCCCCTTTTACCTTTAGAGATCCTCTGTGTTTGTCCCATGCTTTTTTGAATTCAGTTACTATCCTCATCTCTACCACCTCCACTGGGAGACTATTCCATGGATTCACTACTCTTTCCGTAAAGAAATATTTCCGCATATCACTCATGAATCTATCTCCCTTCACCCTCATCCCATGTCCCCTGGTAGCAGAACTTGCTTTCAATTGAAAGAGGCTCTCTCCCTGAACATTTATGCCATGGAGGTATTTAAACATCTCAATCATATCACCTCTATCCCACCTTTCCTCTAAGGTGTACATATTAAGATCCTTCAGTCTGTCCTCATATGCTTTATAATGAAGACCACTAATCATTTTAGTAGCCACCCTCTGCACCGACTCCATCCTGTTCACATCCTTTTGAAGGTGCGGTCTCCAGAATTGCACACTACGCTCCAAATGAGGTCGCACCAAAGACTTATACAGAGGCATTATCACCTCCTTTTTTCTGCTAGCCATTCCTCTCCGTATGCACCCAAGCATCCTTCTAGCTTTTGCCGTCGCCTTTTCTACCTGTTTAGCTACTTTAAGATCATTAGACACAACCACACCTAGGTCCCGCTCTTCTTTAGTGGACAAAAGTTCTTCACCCCCTATACTATATTGCTCCCTTGGATTGCTGCAGCCCAAATGCATGACCTTACATTTTTTAACATTAAATCCCAGCTGCCAAATTCTAGACCATTCTTCAAGCTTAGCTAGATCCCTCCTCATGTTATCTACCCCTTCCTGGGTGTCTACTCTATTGCAGATTTTGATATCATCCGCAAAGAGGCAAACCTTACCTGAAAGCCCTTCCGCTATATCACTAACAAAGATGTTAAAAAGAATCGGACCAAGGACAGATCCCTGGGGCACATCACTGATAACATCCTTCTCCTCAGAGTGAGCTCCATTTACCTGTACTCTTTGTCGCCTCCCACCCAAACAATTTCTAACCCAAGCAGTAACTTTAGGGTCCATCCCTAGGGTGCTCAGTTTGTTTATAAGTCGCCTGTGAGGAACAGTGTCAAAGGCTTTACTGAAATCTAAATACACCACATCTAGGGCTCTCCCTCGGTCCAACTCCCTGGTCACTCAGTCAAAGAAATCAATCAGATTTGTCTGACAAGACCTGCCTCTGGTGAATCCATGCTGCCTTGGATCCTGTAATCTGCTGGACTCCAGAAACCTCACTATTTTCTTTTTCAGCAGCGTTTCCAATAATTTACTCACCACCGAAGTTAAACTGACCGCCCTGTCGTTTTCAACCACATCCTTTCGTCCGCTTTTGTGTAAAGGCACCACATGAGTCTCTCTCCAGTCCTTTGGCACCACTCCCGACTCCAACGAGGCATTGAAAAGGTCAGTCAGTGGAGCTGCCAGAATGTCCCCAAGTTCCCTCAGTATTCTCGGGTGTATCCCATCCGGTCCCATCGCTTTGTCTACTTTAAGTTGAGATAGTTTCTCACGAACACAGTCTTTTGAAAATTGTTCAAGATGTCCTTTGCTTCTGTTCCTATTTGTGGGTGTTTTCTGAGGTCCCCTGCTCCTGGTTCTTCATCTGTGAACACAGAACAAAAATATTTTTTAAGCAATTCTGCTTTATCCTTATCAGCTTCTACATATTCCTCCCCTGCACCCTTGAGTCTGACAATACCACTCTTGCCCTTCCTCTTCTCACTAATATATCTGAAAAATGTCTTATCCCCCCCATTTTATTGCATTGGCTATTTCCTCCTCCTTTTGATCTTTGCCTTCTTGACTACTTTGCTAGCTTCTCTAAGTTTTTCCAAATACAGATGCCTGTCTTCCTCTCTCTGTGATCTCTTGTATTTCATGAAGGCCTTCCTCTTTTTCTTCACTTTTTCAGCTACTTCTTTCGAAAACCATAGCGGTCTCCTTTTCCTTTTACCTTTATTTACCATTTGAACAAAAAGGTTGGTTGCCCTTAAAATATCCCCTTTCAGTTTTTCCCACTGTTTTTCTACATCCCTCAGCTGTTCCCATCCAACTAACGACTCCCTGAGGTATTGGCCCATCTTCGCAAAGTTAGTCTTCCTAAAGTCTAGCATCCTCGCCTTTGAATGGATTCTAACAGCCCTAGTCCTAATACTGACCCACACCATCTGGTGATCACTGGATGCAAAATGATCTCCCACTACAACATCAGAAACACTTTCACCATTGGTAAGCACCAAGTCCAGTATGGCCCCTTCACGTTTGGGGTCTGTTACCAATTGCCTGAATAGTTCTCCCTGTAGAGAATCCAGGATCTCCTTACTTCTAGATGATACTGCAGCAGGAATGTGCCAATCAACATCTGGCATATTGAAATCTCCTATCAGTAGCACTTCCCCTTTCCTAGCAATGCTGCACATGTCTTCAATTAACTCTCTGTCCACCTCTTCCTCTTGTGAGGGAGGTCTGTATATCACACCAATGTAAATAGATTTCTCTTTCCCTCTTTCTAGTTTAAACCACAATGCCTCCCCTCTCCCTTTTAAGCTCTGTAATTCCAAAGCTTTAATAGTAGTTTTTACATATAGTGCCACTCCTCCTCCCCTACTGCCTACCTGTCCTTTCTGAATAAAGTACAGCCAGCAAGATGATACACTACAGTGTCCAGATGAAAATATTCCACAAGTAAGTCTCCCAGAAACATAAGTAACACAAGAAGTGTTGCTACCCTTAATGTGTATAAGCGAAGTGAAACCCATCATGTAGGATGTGTCTCCTCATTCACCTGCCCCAAAGGGAACCCCAAGTGCTGATCGGAAAAAGACAATGAAGGTAGAACAAGAGTCTTGTAGTTCAGAGATAGTGTCAAAACGGGAGCAGAACGTGCTTCTGTCACCTTTCAGTCCCTTGTTAGCCTCTGTCTATTTCTACATGGGAGGCCAGTGATGTCTGAGCTGCCAGTGACTTAGTGACATTATCTCATAGACTTTGCAGCATGCAAAGACCTGATACTGAAGTAACTGTGCTGCAATGTAGTTGAGCTGGTCATGAAAGTTAAAAAAAAGATGTGGCAGTTGATCCAAATGACATATTCCTCTTTCTTCCATCACATGATTCAGGCTATGGGGGCGCAGTAAGCCCGGACAAATTGGGGGTCTGGGCCATGTGTGCCCTGATATCAGCAGCATCCGTGCACTACTCCGCTGTATATGGGCTTCTAGGTACATAGTGTTTTGATGATTCCTTCTCATTCTTTTTTTCTACAGGAATAAATTCACAGAATCAACACAATTATTATTTACATTAAGAAAAGAACCTGTGCTGTGAATTTTGTTTGTAAAAGGTGCTAGTTAGATAGCATTGGAAATTTCTCCATATTTCAGAATATCAGATTGAAAATGGACAGGGAAAACCTCGCTGACCTTCTTCACTTTCACACCCCCACACGTAGTCTTCGCTCCCTCCATATCAATTGACTCCACCTCCCCCCACCATCTCGTGCTCACTCACAATCTACCCGTCACTCTGCTTTCTTCTTTCATGGTTCAGCCCTTTGGAACTCTCTGCCCATCTCACTCTGTCTGGAAGAAAACTACATTACCTTTAGGTCACTACTCAAAACTCACTCCTTTAACTCTGCTTACAACCTTCTGGCTACACCCAGCTGATCTGGTTTATCCATGTTTACCTATGTCCTGTCTCCCTCTCGCTTTACGTCTTGTCCTATGTCTTACTATTCTTCTCTTTTGCGTCTTAATTTTTGTAATTCTTTTCCTGCTACGGGGCCTTGTGCCTATCCCAGTTTGACTTTGTACCTGTAAACCGCCCTGATGTAACATAGGGCAGTATATCAAATTTAAATAAACATAAACATATAATGATGTGCTTCATCTGATCCTGTAAGAACAATTTTGACATCTCAGTGATCCAAAATAACAAAATAATTTCTTATGATAACTATAATGGTGCATATGTCTGTATACTGAGACCAAGACTACAATCACCCATAAAGCAAACACATTATATTGTACATTTAGCCATATCGACAGGTTGTAGCACAAGTATGTAGTACCATACAGCAGCGGAAGAAAAGACACATTTTAGACAGTATGTGGAGATGGGAATCGAGACATCAAGATTGGGATGTACACAATTCTGGCAGTATTTTAGAAAAGGCTTTGCTAAACATGGAGCCTTTTCTAAAACAGATATAAGGATGTGCAGGAGGGAACATGTATTTGCCAATACTACAGCAGAAGGATCCATGTCACAAATCTACATGTGGGAAAGATCAATAGAGCAACTCGATAACTTACATGTGTCTGTGCGCCAACACTTACATGTGTAAGTTGGTAATTTGCAAACCTATATGTTTAAATGTCACAAATTCCTACAGAGGTTATCATCTTTAATTCATTTCAACTTGGACAGGGAAATTAAAAAAATGGAGGATTAAGAAAGATAACCTTCTTGATCCCTCCTGTAGTGGTCTGGCCAAAACAAGCACTTTTTAAGAACATAAGAAATGTTAAACTAGTTCAGACGAAAGGTCTATCAAGCCCAGTATTCTGTTTCTTACCTCTATAACTCCATTAAGAATCAAATTATAAACAGTTCCAAACTCACCTGAAAACGTTCTTTTTCTTGCAATAATACCTCTTCATAACTATAGTTTATGTATTACCTGATATACCGCCTTTCATGGAACAAGCAAAGTAGTTTGCAATTTATTACTCCCATGTAATACCAAACTTTACCCCCTCTGTTCCCCCTTTCACTACTGACCTGTCCTTTCTTTTATTTCTACATGTTGCTTTGCATTTTAACTCTTTCCTTTTATAATTTTAATATGCATTTTAATTGTAAACCGCTTTGAAAAATGATTTACCAAACACGCATAAATAAATAAATACCTTAATAAAGCTTTATGGACCTTTCTTGCAGGAATTTGGCTAAATCTTTTTATGTTTAAATCTTTTTATTCGTTGTAAATAGCAGACATAGTGTGATAAGGAAGCTTATCATAGCTCAGGAAGGAGCTATAGAAAAGGTGAAGTGACTCTGAACAAGCAACCTGTCAGTTCTGGTAGAAATAAGAAAACAGAATTTTCCCATAAAAGACTACCAGTCCCAGAATGCACCAGGTTTCCTACAGCCATTAGAGGAGCTGAAGGGGGGAAACGTGTGTTCAATCAGGAGGGCTATGAGGTAATCCCTAAGCACTCATCTCAAAGGGCAGGGCCTGATTCAGCACAGCTGCGCTGTGTTAGGGAGGAGCACTCATCTAAGCAGAATAAAGGTAGAGTTTATTCTACAGAGAATCAGCTTGAGCTTGATCATCTTCATCATCAGGAGGATCATCAGAAGCAGAAGCCAAACCGGACGGACAGAGAGGGAAAGAAACCCTTTGGAAGAAAGAGGAGAAAAGCCTTTGAGAGGTCTAGAAGAGTCCAGAGCAGTATGTATACTGGGAGGCATTCCAAGGGCCAGATTACACCATTGGACTGGGGAAAGTCAGAGGAATGGTGCTGCAGAGCTAGGAATCTCCAGACGGTACCTGTGAGGGAGACGGCTGCACGTGGAAGGGACCCTAAGACCCGTGCCAGAAGGTATGTGAAGAGAGATCCAGTGTCCAGGGATCTGGATTGGAAGGCTGGACATAAGAACTGGACTACATACTGGCCAGGCTATATAGAGAGGAACTCTAACAGCAATGGAAGCTCAGGTATGAACACTGATCTATGCCCTAGCTATAACCTTGAAAGACAGCAGGGAAACAAGTATTCTCCTGAAAGTGCTCCATTGGGAGATTCATCTGTGCCAATCCATGATATTGAACCCATGCTTGTTGAAGAAGAGGGGGTGATAGCAGATGAATAATCTGTTTACATGGACTGCTCTCTGTCTAAACTCCTTTGGTGATTTTCTGTTACAAAGTACAGCAACCATCACAAAGAAATACAAACTTGTTCTTTAATCTACTCAGAAAAGCTCCTGAGTAGGATTTTTAGCCACGCAGTAGAAAGCAAGCCAGCTAAGGGGTTTCAGCTGGATAACTGCTAGCAATTAAGCCTTACCTAATTGCTTGTGTGCTCTGAGAGAATCACTTCTGAATCTATGTGGGAAGATATAAGAAGTTAACCTGAAAAGAACAGTTTTTCCTTTCTTTGTGGCTTTTGGTTTGTTGTTTGATACATTGCTAAGAGAATATTAGCTAAAGCCTACAGAAAAGACCAGTTTGTTGCCAACCAGGTCTTATTTCTTTTGCTTTGATTGCCTGACAAGTTCAAATGTTGTTTCCTGATTTTGTTTTTCCAAGTTTAACACTGAAAGCAAGTAACCTGATTTGTGTGCTACCAAGCATATCTGTGTTGGGAGAAATAACCCCATAAATAAATATCTTATTGGCTTTACACTTGAGCACAACTAAATTATTGTGAGCAGCTGTGTCGGGTGTGAATGGACTGCATTGCCCACAATCCCTTGCAAATCATATTGACATATGCACTTGCCAAGACTGTGAATATTCTCACCCAGGCAGCCGTCTGACAATAGTAAAACATTGTAATCTGCTTACACATTGGAACATTGTAAAATTAGCTTACATGATAGAACATTGTTATTTACAGACCTATGGATACATTGTAAGCTGCATAAATTGCGAAACATTGGAAACAGCATACACATTGCAACATAGCGTACATGTGTAAAGATAGTAAGCAACAATCTTCTATCCCACTATGGGGAATATTCCTTACGTTTATGCTGAAACCAATTTATTCAAACCAAATAACAAGGATACAACTTAGGGACTTAAACATGTAATCGTACAGACCCAAGCCCCCAACAAACATGCAGGTCTGTCAGACTCCCCACCTCAAAAGGCGTGTTTCACTAAGCAAGAAGCCCCCAGAGAAGAAGGAGGAAGGGCCGAAGAAGAAGAGAAGGGAAATTAGAGACGAGACATAGTAGTACAAGGCCAAAAGTCCGCTTGGATGAGCTACCGCAACAAACCACCCTGCAACCCTTCCATCCCAGGAACCCCTTTTTCACCCCCCCTTCCCCCCCTAAACCCCCCCAGTACCAAGCCGGTATGGGTTCCACCCCGCCCACTCGCCCTGCGGCTATCCAAAAGCATCAGCACCTGCAGACCCAGGATTAAGTCTTCTCCCGAGCCTACGCACCCCTCAATGAGTTGGCTAGGTCGGGATGCACCCACCGTGGTAACTCCCTACCTATCCCCCCCTACTATCCCCCACCTCAGGAAACCAGAAATAAGGAAGTGCAGCCGAGTGTGACTATCCCGTTGACGCATGAGACCAAACCGACATAAACAAATCAACAGCCCCCTTAGCCTAGCACCATAGCCAACCCCATGAGTTCAAGGTTCCCCCAGAATGCGTCGGCGTGCCCCTGCAGGTAATAATTGCACGTGGGGTCCCCACCTCTGTAGAAAGCGAGCCCATCTACGCCCTGCCCCAGCAGCACGCAGCCGGTCCATAAGCAGAACTTTATGAAGCCGGAGTCTCCAAATCCCATAAATGGGCCCCTGCTCATCCAGCCACTGTTGCAGCACCGTCATACGCGCAGTCATCAGCACCAAACGCTACCATCGCAGTCCCATTGTCCCCAGCACACCCCCCCATTCATCCTCCCACACATCCAGCACAGCATTCCGCGCATTGAGGGGCTCCAACTGTGATAGGCACCGACGAAGATGACCAAACACCCGTCCCCAGAAAACCTGGACCCTAGGACACCACCAAAACATGTGACCCAGAGTCGCCCGAGCTGCGCCGCATCGAGGACAGCAGTGACTCGTACCTACCCCCGCTCTCCAGGCCCGCACAGGGGCAAAATATAGGCGGCGCATGATCCGATACTGGGTGTCCCGAAGTAGAACCTGCACACTTAATGACGGGATTGCTGCCAGCGCTCCCAGGAGCTGCTCCACCCCGACCTCCTCCCCTAACTCTGCAGACCAGGCCGTCGCCAAAGCTTCTACCTCCAGAGGCAACACTCCATCCCATAACATTTTATGAAGCCCGGACACCCGAACTCCCGTGTCCCCCCCCCAGCAATGTCAGTTCAATCTCCGAACAGACCTCCCCACGCAGTGCATCCACAGGAACCGTGCGAAGATAACTCCGAAGCTGGGTATATTGGAAAACATCTCGGTCCCTTAACAGATAGTGGCGACGTAGTTCAGAGAAAGGCACCATAGCCCCCTCCGGGGTCAACACATGCTCCAGATTTACCATCCCGAGAATCTCCCAGAACTGGAAGTAAGACCGCCCCATACCCGGTTTGAAGTCCGCGTTACCCCTGATAGGAAGATAAGGCGTGTAAGACTCCGAGATCCGACGTCCAGCGCAAAAGGATCGCCAGGCCTGCCGAATGGGCTTTAAGAGACATTCCCGAATATCCACGGGCACAGTCCAAATCGTCTTAGCGTGTATCAAGTAGCGCAAGCGAAGAGGTACCAGCACCAGCCTCCAGCATCACCATCGGGGAACAATCCGTCAAGTCCCACAGCCAGTCTCGGACATATCGCAGAAGACACGCCACATTATACCGCCTTATGTCCGGGAAACCCATGCCCCCCAGACCCCAAGGTTGCCGCAATATCGCCAGACGCACCCGAGGCCATCGCCCCCGCCAAAGAAGCCGATTGAACAGTCGCTCCAGTTGTCTAAGATCTGAGCGCCTTAAGAGCAACAGAAGAATCTGAAGCGGGTATAGTATTTTAGGAAAGATCGCCATCTTGCATAGGGCTATTCGGCCCCCCAGAGACAGCGGCAAGTCCCGCCATCTATCTACACAGGCCGACACCTCCCCCAGTATCTTAGACACATTGAGATGATAGAGATACCCCAACCGCGCCGGCAAGTGAATGCCCAGGTACTTAAAGTGCCCCATTGCCCACTTCAAAGGAAATGGACCCTGCCACCCCGGATGCCCTTCGGGAGCTAAGAACATCGCTTCCGACTTATCTAGATTGAGACGGAGTCCCGAGGATTCCCCGTATTCCTTAATAAGCTGCAACAAACAAGGCAGTCCGGCCAGGGGATCTCCCAGATGAACTAACAAATCGTCCGCGAAAGCAGCAAGGCAAAACTTCTCCCGCCCCATCCGAATGCCTCGAAAGTGGGGAGAGGTCCTAATAAGAGACAGAAGAGGCTCAAGCGACAGAACGAATAGAAGAGGTGACAGCGGGCAGCCCTGCCGAGTCCCCTTCTGGATGTCGAAATCGGCAGACATAGTCCCATTAACCATAATAGCTCCAATTGGATAAGCATAGAGCAAACGGATCACATCCACAAAGAACCCAGCAAACCCCATTACCTCCAGGACCTGGTACATAAAACCCCAGTTGACCCGATCAAAAGCCTTCTCGGCGTCAAAACTAATAAGTAGAGAAGGGTCCCCTGCCAGGCGCCCTGCTCCGAGAGATAACAAAATCCGCTGCAGATTGTACGCGACCTGACGCCCGCGCACAAATCCCACCTGGTCCCTATGGACCAAAAGTGGTAGATAACTCGCTAACCGATCCGCCATTATTTTAGCTAAAAGTTTAATATCCACATTAAGCAAAGAGATGGGACGGTAAGAGCTCGGCAGAAGGGGATCCCTCCCTGGCTTGGGTAAAATAGTAATCAAAGCTTTGTTGGCTTCAAACGGGAACCTACCCCGCTGTATCAGGTCCTCAAAGTACCCCACTAGGGGGGGCACCACAGCATCACCCAGGGCTTTATAAAACTCGCTATGGTACCTGTCAACGCCCGGAGCCCTTCCCTTCTTCAATTTCCCTATGGCGGCTTGTACCTCCTGTCCTGTAAGGGGTTGATTAAGAGACTCCAGATGCTCCACTCCAAGCCGTGGTAGCCCACACCTCTCAAGAAAGAGACGTCCCTCTAGTTCCTTATCTCCATCGCTAGCATAGAGTCGCTGAAAAAAATCAGAAAATACCTTTTCTATTGCTGCAGAGTCTCGGGTGATGGTACCATTTGCCTGCCGAATAACCCCAATCTGCCGGGGCCCCCCGGCAGGCCTCAGCAACGAGGACATCAACTTACCAGCTTTATTCCCGAACTGATAAAGCTTGTACCTGTAGCACAGCATTGATTTCTGGGTCCGCCGATGAAGTAGCATCTCTAGTTCAGCCTGCACCTCCCGAAGCCTACGCTGATTTACTGCAGTCCTGGAACCCGCCACCACCCTGCGTGCTTTACCCAAGTCCCGTTCCAGCTGAAGTATCCGCTGGTTCAACCGCTTGCGCCGCTGACTTTGATAGCTGATTATATCCCCACGAAGCACAGCCTTTCCAGCCTCCCAAAAGAGGGCCGGAGATATGCCCGGTGTCGCATTCAATGTCTCATACTCCTTCCATCTCTCCTGCAGATACGTTTCAAAGTGGACATCCCCACACAGCTCCAGTGGGTATCTCCACATTCTACCCAGTGGTGGGCTGCTCCCCTTCAGCTCCAAAACCATCATCGCATGATCAGATATAACAAGAGACCCAATATCTGCCCTCGAGACCCAGCTGAATAACGAGTCCATAATTAGAAAGAAATCAATGCGAGACCAAGTCCCATGTGCTCGGGACAGGTGCGTGTAATCCCGGTCTCCAGGATGCATCACCCTCCAGATGTCTAGTAAGCAGTAAGCTTCACACAGCCCCCACAAACGTTGTCGCGCCTGGCGACTCCCACTCCCCAACAGACCTGACCGGTCGAGACCTACATCCAAAACTTCATTGAAGTCGCCACCTAATATAACCTGATACCCACCCGTATCCGCAAGCAGCTGAGAAAGATTCTGAAAAAAGCGAGCCTCGTAGACATTCGGTCCGTACACCGAGCACAACACCACTTTTCTCCCAGCGAGTCTCCCCCATACCCCCACATACCTGCCCTCTACATCAGAGACAACCTTTTCTTCGACCCAGCTAACAGATTTGGCGACGAGGATGGCCACTCCTCGCTTCTTCCCCACCGCCGGAGCCCCGTATACATGAGCGATTCGACCTGAGCCCAACTTCGTATGCTCTGCAGCCGACTGATGAGTCTCCTGCAGCATGATCACATCTGCCCGCTGACGCTTCAAGTACTGCAAGACTTTATAACGCTTCACCGGGGATCCCAACCCGCAAACGTTCCATGAGGCTACTCGCAGACCCCTATCCACAGCACATTGAGAGACCACAGTACCACAGAACAAGATCCCATTTCATACCTGAGCGGCGACCCCCCCAGCCAAGGGCCCCCCTCCATAGCATCCAGACCTGGACAGCCCAAAGGAACCAGACATCCATCTTATTCAAGACAGTCCCACACACACTATCAAGCACACACCCATCCCCAGCACTTTGGCTAGTTTCCTTCCCCCCCCCCCGCCCTCTCCCCCCTGGACCAACTAACACCCCCCTCCCATCCTCCCCCCCCTCCCACCCTCCCAACCGTCCCCCCACTCAGACCATCCACCAACCCACTGCCAGCTAGTCCTGGCCCCACCTAGCCTTCCTGAGCATGCAGCCCCCCTGCTCCCCCCCCTTTGCTATCGCTCCACCGCCTCTCCCCTCCCTCCCCCCCACTCGTCAGACTAAATATTGAGGGAAAAAGAAAAAAGGAAAAGGGGACCCCACCCTTCCCCGCCAATCCAACAGATCCCAAAAGACCGCCGCCCAATTGCCCCCCACCATCCCTAGCCACATTCCTCCGTCTCCCTTAATAGCTAGATGCCGCCACCTAGAATCCTTCCACCTATAATAGGGGCGCAGCCAAATAAGGAAAACAGTGGGTATTCAGCATCCTCATAAGGGATAGTGAGAATTCCCCATGTCCCAAGAAGGTGAAAAAGTTTAGAACAGGAGAGGCCCATTAATACTGGGGTCGACGTCCCGGACACCTAATCCCGGCCTCCAACCTTCCCCCCCACCTCATACCACCCCATCCACTTTACAGACCCACTAGCCCAAACCCAGATGAAAGAAACACAGTCCTGGGAGGTATGGAGAAGGCCATAAACACCCTGTGTTCCCCCCTCAGACATTCGTCGGGAGGGGCCTTCTCCATACGCATGGGCCTAGAAGGGGATTAAGCAGTTCCACCAAGCCCGGCAGCAAGCTCCACCACCAGGATTACCGGGTCTCCAAGAGGAGAGGGAAGAGAAGAGAAAACAAGAATGGGAGAGCACCTTTCTGAGGTCTGACCTGGGTGCCAAAGGTCTGGCAAAATTCTACAGTAATCGTAGATATTGATATAAAGCTATACAGGATTACCCCTACCGTCCATCCATCGAGATTTAACATATTTGGCCTGTTGTACCTTCTCAGGAGCACCATGAAAGAACAAAGGGAAGTATACACTGAGAAATAAACAATTCTGAAAAATGGGAGATTCTGAAAATTAAGAGATTCTGAGAAATAGGAGAATCTGCGAAATAAGAGATTCCGCCCCCCCCCCCCCCGAGACCCGACAGCAAGAGCCGTCGCATTACGGCCCTCAGCCCACTATCAAGCCCCAGTCACTGGATGCTTTGTTGCCCAGGGAATGCGGGCAAAGCAGTTCCCTGTACAAACTAACAGTGACCTAACCTGTAATTACCATTAATGAGTAAGTGAAATATTGTAAAGTCATGCTGAAAGGCAAATACAATTGTAAGAAGCAAGCATTAAACTCTACCATAGTAACAGTGTTCATGAACAGATGAATAGGACCTACTCATTCCTAAAGCGCCTAGGGACACTATACAGGCCTCCTTGTCAAAAAGTTTACTGGGTAGGAAACATCCCACTGGGCCAGTACTTCAATATCCCGGCCCAGGGCTCTCTGCCCTAAGATGAATGAGGCAAGAGGGCCCAGACCGCCTGCATCCCAGCGCGGCCCCGGGACCCCGAGACAGCCCCACACAACAAGCCTCTCCTCCGCATGTCTTTCCTTAGCCAAGATCATTACAATAGTCTCTCGCTTCTTCAGGGGAAGAGAACACTCGATTCCCCCCTTCGTTGTGCACCCGCAAGAGCGCGGGATATGCCAGAGTGAAGCGGATCCCCCGCTCAATCAACTTTTTGCAGATGTCCTGGAAGGCCTTGCGCTTCAGGGATACCCCGGCCGAATAGTCCTGAAAGATAAGGACTTTACATGTGGTGGCTCCAGAGCGTCTCAGTTGCCGCGAAGCCCTCAGCACTCCATCTTTTTGAGCAGCATTGAGAAAGCGGGCGATTACTGCCCGGGGTCTGTGATCGCCTGACCGATAGGGCCCCAGCCTGTGCGCCCTTTCCACCACTACTTCCCCCACATCAGCAGACAATGGAAGGCTAGCAGGCATCCACTGCTCTAAGTGCCGCCGGAGATCTTTTTCAGGCACGGACTCCTCAATACCTATAAACCGCAGATTATTCCATCTACTGCGGTTCTCTAGGTCCTCTAGTTTATCTTGATGTTTCCGTAGGGCTTCCTCTAAGCTTTCGATCCGAGCCACATCTCGTGCTCTCATATCTTCCAGGGAGCCTATGCGGTTCTCCGCATGCTCGACCCGCCGAGTGAACTCAGAGACTGCTTGGACAACCTCCTGCATCTGCGTGGACAGCCCCCAGAACCGGTCTTCCAGAGCCACTACCACCGCTTTGGATACCTCTGCTACTATCGACGAGGCCTCCAGCGGTCCTGGGGTCTCCGGCATGCCGTCCGCCATTTTAGGCTCTCCACCTCGTGTCCGGTCCCGGCGGGGGATTTTCGTGGCCATACGACCCTGTCCCCAGGAGTTGAGGTGTGGGAGAGAGACAGCAATCACTCACTCGGTCCTCCCCACTTTGCAGCGGTAACTGAACAAATATTGCTTGATAATGTCGGTGGGGGGAAGGAGCAGGCTCCGGAGCCAAGAAGTACGCGACCTCTCAGCTCACCATGCCACCGGAAGTCTGGCTAAATCTTTTTTTAAACCCAGCTATGCTAACTACTTTTACCATAGCCACTGGCAGTGAGTTCCAAAGCTTGACTAAGTGTTGACAGAAATATTTTCTTCTATTTGTTTTAAATGGACTACTTAGTAATTTCATGATGTGTTCCCTACTCTTTGTATTTTTTGAAAGACTAATCAATTGATTTATGTTTACCCGTTTTACTCCACTCAAGATTTTACAGATCTCTATCATATCTCCCCTTAGCCATGTCTTCCTCAAGCTGAAAAGTCCTAACCTCTTTAGCTTTTCCTCATAGGAGAGTTCTTCCATCGCCTTTATCATTTGATCACCCTTCTCTGTACCTTGTTCTATACATGCAGGCAGTTTTGGCCATACACATGCATTCCCTATTGAAATGGTGAATACAAGTGCAGATTTTTGACCCATTCAGACCATGCCCTTACCATGCTCCCCACATTCCCTGAGCATCCAGGTCCCAGCAGGGGCGGCCAAAGGGGGGTGCGGGGCCATGTGCAGAGACTCGGTGCGGGGCCTCTTTTGCATAAGGGGTCTCATTTGCCTAAATATTTGCATAATGTTACCATACACTAACTTTTAGTAAACATGACTCTTAATGAGTGTATGGATAAAGAAAGACTAAAAGATAGAGTAGTGTGATGCAGCAGACCCTCTTGCAGATAGAAGAAAAGTTTTAAATCCAGAAAAAAACAGGTATAAGCTGCAATATCCTGAAGATCCACATAGAGGGAGCATGAGAGTCAGTACAGAGTCTGAAGAACCACGCCTCTATGGGCAGGACTTGGGCCCAGTCAGTTTGGATTTAAGCAGAGGCAGGTTTGAAGCAAGTAGAGAGATCCAAAGAGAGATCCAAAGAGAGATCCAAGGAGAGATCCAGGGAGATGTCCAGAGAGGTATCCGGAGATATATCCAGGAGGAAGGAGAGAAAGATATCCAGGGAGATATCCAGAGAAGTATCCGGAGAGATATCCTGAGAGAGAAGGACAGAGACTCAAGAGCCAAAGAAAGGGCAGTCTTGAATGAGAGAGAGAAAGCAGGCCTGAGGAGCAACGAGAGTGCTGGCCTGGAAAGCCTCAGGAGTGAAGGCAAGGGCAGATGGCAACAGCTGCAGCCTTGGCACCGAGAGGTTCGTCCCTATAATAAGGCAAGAGGGATATCATTGGAGAACTTGGGCCGTTCTGAGCTGGAGGACAACCGGACTAGGCCTCAAGCCTTCCCTGAGAAAGAAAGAAGAAAGCCTAAAGGTAAAGCTTCTATTTCTTGCAATTGTTTGCTCAAGCCTAACATAAGAGAAAGACAGGGGAAGGAAGTTTCTCCTTGTAGCAATGACATTTATAAGCAAAAGCTAACAGACAATTTCTCTAAGAGGAGAACTGTAAATACTAAGCATTGTGCTGAGAGAGCTTTTAAAACTATAGCTGAAGAGGAGCCTTGGTTTTACCCAGTGGGCAGGAGCCGACGCCCTAACCTAACTACCAAACACTGGGAAACTGTACGGCATGCTTTTAAAAAGCCAGAGTTCAGTTGTGCAGAAGCTTCAGACTCAGAGCTATCAGATATAGAATATATGCAAGTGGAATCTGCAGGCGAAGAGTCTGACCAGCAGATGGATTGTACATATTGTACAGCAGAAAAGCTGTAGTTTATTCCTATCTCCATGAATGCATAAGTGAATGCAGTATTTTGTGTTACCTTAAATTACTGTGAAGTCAACAGCCATTACTTTGATCTTTTTCATTTGTGCTTTAAACCTGATGCAAGGATTTGTTCAGTTCTGTTACTTTCCAAAGCCGTTTATCCTGTTTTTGAACCATTTTGTGCAAAGGGGAAATAAAGCCTTTTTCATTTTTCCCTCCATATTCATGTGAACTTGTTCTTTTTGGGAAGTTGGTAACGAGGCCGGCACAAGGGACTGCTACCCTTGACCCTCGCACCTGTCCAACCCCAATCACCATAATCTTGTGCGCTCCCCAGCCCTTCCGTGGAAAACTACGCCGCCACCAGGGGGGGCTGCGGGGGACATAAGTGGCGTAGTTGGCAGGATTATTTACGGCACCCATAAGCCTACAGGACTGTACCTGCAACTGTACCAAGGAAAGTACAATCTTTCTTTTTTTTTTTGAAAAAAAAAAAAAAACCTAAAGTAAAACCCGAACCGTCTTGCTACAAAAACTGGACCGGAAGTAAAGCCTGGAATAGAGCAGACACCAAAACCGGATTGGAGTTGAAAAACGTGGAGTGGAGTTCCTGAAATCCGGACCGGATTTAAAAGAAAATCCTGAAGGTTGGAAATCCTGCGGCGAGTCTAGAAGCAGTGGAGTGACCTTGGGATAACAGCATATATTCCCCAAAGCTGATTCAACACTAGAACCAGGTAATACGTACTTAAGCCTACCTAGTGTTGGATATCTGGGGGAAGTTAAAAAAAAAAAAAAAAAAAAGGTGTGGAGAAGTTTTTGTAAAGAGCCACACTTGGGTTTCTTTCTCTGTTTGTTCTTTCACCAGGTACCATGGAGCCTAAAGAATTATGTGCCTGGATGGCACACCAGTTCAGCAAGCAGGCGGAGGTGGCACAACAGAGCCAAGAACAAGCGCTGAAGGCGATACAGGCACAGCAACTCCCAGTCCTAGAAACTATGGATAGGTGGCTCACGCAGCAGTGGGAGGAACTGGCCAAAAGCAAGGCGGAGAAGCTATCGGTCGCCGGACTGGTAAACCTTGACCACGGATAATGGTCCTGTTCTGATTTAGTGATTGGCAAGCTAAGTCCGAACGATGATATAGATGACTTTTTAGATACATTTGCTCGAATTGCACATTCAGCTAAGTGGCCAGAGGAGCAGTGGGCAATACGGCTAGCAGCGTCCCTCACGGGTGAGGCGCTGGCTGCCTATAGGTCGATACCCCCGACTTTAGCAAATTCTTATGAAGACGTAGTAATAGCGATTAGGGATCGTATGGGCCTTACGCCATTAGCTTACAACAAAATGTTTAGAGCTACCTTTCTTAAGGCTAATGAAACACCCAAGGCACTAGGCCATAGATTACATAGCCTAGCCCATAAGTGGTTACAGCCCGAGAAGAAGAGCACAGGCACCTTAATGGACGCTATAATTCTTGAGCAGTACATGATTGCCCTACCCAGTAGAGTGCAAAATTTCTTAATGTTACAGAACTGTTGCACTACCACAGAGGCAATAGCTCTTACAGAGAGGTATTTAGAGGCCGAAAAAGTGACCCAGCCTAGGGCAGGCCCAAAAATAGCCATGGGGTTGGAGGCACAAAAAAGGGAGAGTCCCTCACGTCCTTCAGTTGGGCGGTGGAAAAATGATAAGCCCCTAGTAAAAGAGAGTGCAAGGAAATGTTTCACATGTGGGAAGAGGGGACATTTACAGTATGACTGCTATTCACGAACCGCCTTGGTGGGAGAATCACCAAGACCAATACGTAATGGTTTTCTACTTGATGTAAAGGTACAAGGTATAAGTGTGCAAGCGTTGTTGGATTCTGGAGCCGACCAGACCATGGTTTCTAAAAAATTATGGTCAACGATCCAGGCTCATGGCCTCTCGGTCCCAGAATCTCCACAGGGATATGTAAAGATAAAGTGCGTGCATGGAGCAGCCACACGCTATCCGGTTTATAAATTGTGGGTAAAAGGTATGGGCATTGTAAAGGAAATGCTGATCGCCGTAGTACCTAAGTTACCACAGGAATTTGTCCTGGGCCGTGATTGGCCACAATTTAGGAAAACCTTAAAGGAAGGTTTGTCGACTCAGAAAAGACCAGATTCCACTTGCATGCAACCTGATCTGTCGGAAGCTCCCATACCCCAACTGAATAGTATGGGGAAGGATACAGGGGAGATCAAGGCTCTAGTCTCCACAAGGGCACATTCCCAAGATGGTGAGAAGCCCTCTTGTTCAAAAGAGGCTTCCATAGGAGATCTCCCTTCGCATGATGAGCTAATAGGGGACCCATCAAGGAAGGGACGAAAACCTAAAGCCGACCGAAGGAGAGAGAGGAAATGTCGATACCAAGGGAGAGCTGAGTTGGAGGCAGGAAGAGGCATGCCTTGGATACCGACGGATGTGATAGAAAAGTTCCCCTCATTTAAAATGGAGCAAAGGACGGACCCTGTATTGGTCCGGGCGATCGAGCAGGCCCAGGAAGAATGTGAGACATACCCCAGATTCATCATGGATGAAGACATCTTGTATCGAGAAAGCCAAGATTTGCGAACTGGACTTGTTCGTAAACAGTTAGTGGTCCCGAGCAAATTTAAATTGTCCGTCTTGCAACTAGCACACGACCATCCAATAGGAGGCCATAAGGGCTCACAAGGCACCCTGGACCAGATTTTAGCCAGGTTTTACTGGCCGGGGGTTTTCCGAGAGACAACACGCTTCTGCGAATCCTGCGCGTCCTGCCAAAGGGTTACACCGCACAGACCAGCGGGAGTGCCGCTAGTCCCAATGCCCGTAATAGCGGAACCCATTAGGAGACTGGCCATGGACATAGTGGGACCGCTTATCAAGACTCCGCGGGGCTTCCAGTATATCCTGGTAATTATTGACCAGGCCACTCGATTCCCCTGGGCAGTTCCCTTGAGGAATATTTCCGCTAAGTCCATCGCCGCCGAGATGGTCAAATTATTTTGCGAGGTTGGATTCCCGCAAGAAGTCTTGACCGACAGGGGGAGTAATTTCCTATCAAAATATCTCGCCCAAGTCTGGGATGCATTCGGGATCCGACACGTGAAGACGGCAGCCTACCATCCCCAATGCAATGGGTTGGTAGAGCGCTTAAATCAAAGTATAACGCAGATGCTTAGACGGGCCTTAAACGGACAAATGAAAGAATGGGACACCATGTTACCCTTCATACTATACGCCTGCAGGGAAAGGAAACAGAACTCGTTAGGTACATCGCCGTATGAGCTCATGTACGGACGGACGCCTAGAGGTATACTAGACGTGTTGAGAGAACAATGGACCGAGCCAGTAGAAGAGGAAGTAGGTATACCCCTATTCCTAAGGGATTTAAGAACACGCCTAGAGCGAACTTCCCGGTTTGCCATGGAAAAACTCAAAGAGAGTCAAAGGAAACAGAAACAATATTATGACAGGCGGACGAAACCGAGACACTTAAATGTAGGAGAGAAGGTAGTGGTTCTAGTACCCGGAGCCGCTCCTAAATTTGAGTACCAGTGGAAGGGTCCTCATACGGTCGTTAACCCAGTGGGAACCACTTCCTATGTCGTTCGAGACACAAAAGGACGGGAACAGGTCTATCACGCCAATCTTCTTCGACCTTGGCATGAACGGGACATGCTGTGGGCTCATGCTGAGCATGGGTATCACCTCAACAGGAGGCCGGCAAACAACAGTCAAACAACACATGGTCACAAGCAGCATTGTAAAGCCGATATCAGGTCCTGTATTACGTGCTGCGGAGAAGAGCTTCCCCCAGCCCGTAATATTTTAAGAAGGGGGATATGTGATGCAGCAGACCCTCTTGCAGATAGAAGAAAAGTTTTAAATCCAGAAAAAAACAGGTTGAGCTGCAATATCCTGAAGATCCACATAGAGGGAGCATGAGAGTGTACAGAGTCTGAAGAACCACGCCTCTATGGGCAGGACTTGGGCCCAGTCAGTTTGGATTTAAGCAGAGGCAGGTTTGAAGCAAGTAGAGAGATCCAAAGAGAGATCCAAAGAGAGATCCAAGGAGAGATCCAGGGAGATGTCCAGAGAGGTATCCGGAGATATATCCAGGAGGAAGGAGAGAAAGATATCCAGGGAGATATCCAGAGAAGTATCCTGAGAGAGAAGGACAGAGACTCAAGAGCCAAAGAAAGGGCAGTCTTGAATGAGAGAGAGAAAACAGGCCTGAGGAGCAACGAGAGTGCTGGCCTGGAAAGCCTCAGGAGTGAAGGCAAGGGCAGATGGCAACAGCTGCAGCCTTGGCACCGAGAGGTTCGCCCTATACTAAGGCAAGAGGGATATCATTGGAGAACTTGGGCCGTTCTGAGCTGGAGGACAACCGGACTAGGCCTCAAGCCTTCCCTGAGAAAGAAAGAAGAAAGCCTAAAGGTAAAGCTTCTATTTCTTGCAATTGTTTGCTCAAGCCTAACATAAGAGAAAGACAGGGGAAGGAAGTTTCTCCTTGTAGCAATGACATTTATAAGCTAAAGCTAACAGACAATTTCTCTAAGAGGAGAACTGTAAATACTAAGCATTGTGCTGAGAGAGCTTTTAAAACTATAGCTGAAGAGGAGCCTTGGTTTTACCCAGTGGGCAGAAGCCGACGCCCTAACCTAACTACCAAACACTGGGAAACTGTACGGCACACTTTTAAAAAGCCAGAGTTCAGTTGTGCAGAAGCTTCAGACTCAGAGCTATCAGATATAGAATATATGCAAGTGGAATCTGCAGGCGAAGAGTCTGACCAGCAGATGGATTGTACATATTGTACAGCAGAAAAGCTGTAGTTTATTCCTATCTCCATGAATGCATAAGTGAATGCAGTATTTTGTGTTACCTTAAATTACTGTGAAGTCAACAGCCATTACTTTGATCTTTTTCATTTGTGCTTTAAACCTGATGCAAGGATTTGTTCAGTTCTGTTACTTTCCAAAGCCGTTTATCCTGTTTTTGAACCATTTTGTGCAAAGGGGAAATAAAGCCTTTTTCATTTTTCCCTCCATATTCGTGTGAACTTGTTCTTTTTGGGAAGTTGGTAACGAGGCTGGCACAAGGGACTGCTACCCTTGACCCTCGCACCTGTCCAACCCCAATCACCATAATCTTGTGCGCTCCCCAGCCCTTCCGTGGAAAACTACGCCGCCACCAGGGGGGGCTGCGGGGGACAGTAGTTACTCACCTGTAACAGGTGTTCTCCAGGAGCAGCAGGAATCAGTCCTCACTTATGGGTGACATCGACGTTGATGGAACCCCCATGCGGAGCAATTCCCCAGCTTTCTAAGAAAGCCTTTGGGAATACTGCGCGCATGCACGGTCCCCTTCCCGCCTAAAGGTGCCATCTTGCTCAGTCCAATGAGATAGCTAAAAAACAGCACACAAAAATGTAAAAATAAACTATGTACAACTGCAACTCCCAGGGAAGGAGGGAGGGTTGTGAGGACTGATTCCTGCTGCTCCTGGAGAACACCTGTTACAGGTGAGTAACTACTCTTTCTCCCGAACCAAGCAGGAAGTCAGTCCTCACTTATGGGACTCCCCAGCTCCAGGCTACCGGGGACTTAGAGCTGAAAAATGAGCTCCCTCTAGCCTCAGCATCAGAGAAAGGATTGCACTGAAACATACCACTGCCGGTAGCCCAACCAGAGGGCTGGAGGGTAGGAGTTGACTAAACCTCAAAAAGATTCCGGAGCATTGCCTGACTGAAAGCACTGTCCCTAAGGGACTCCCTCTCTGGGCAGTAATGGGCCGCAAAAGTCTGGCTTGAGGACCAAGTTGCAGCCCTGCAGATGTCTGCCAAAGGTACAGAGCGGAGATGAGCTACTGAGGCAGCCATTGCCCTGACACGGTGGGCCGTGACCTGACCCTGCAAAGAAAGGTCAGCTGCCCTGTAAGTCCAGGTGATACAGTCAGCCACCCAGATGGACAAGGTACGCTTGGAGACAGGTACCACCAAGTTATTAGGGTCAAAGGATACGAAGAGCTGAGTAGCCCTCCTATGACCCTGCGTACGTTTGAGGTAGAAGGATAAGGCCCTCCTACAGTCCAGGGTATGCAGAACTGTTTCAGCCCGGCTGGCATGGGGCCGAGGGAAGAACGTTGGAAGAACCACCTCCTGGTTGAGATGGAAAGAGGAGACAACCTTTGAGAGGAACTTAGGATGAGTCCTAAGGACTACCCTGTTCCTATAGAAACGAGTGTATGGCCTGTCACAGACCTGGGCTTGAATTTCACTCACTCGCCTGGCCGAGGTCAGGGCCACTAGGAATAGAGTCTTCCAAGAAAGGAAGCGGAGAGGACATGTAGCCATCGGCTCAAAAGGTGGGCGAGTCAATTGCTGCAAGACCACATTCAATTCCCACTCAGGGGCTGGTGGACAGAGAGGAGGCTTGAGCAATAGTAAGCCTCTGAGAAATCTGGACACCAAGGAGTGAACTGACAAAGAGTGTCCCTCCACCAGTGAGTGGTGAGCTGCCAGAGCAGAGAGGTGGACCCGAACAGAATTGGACTTAAGGCCCTGATTGGACAAGTGCAGGTGGTACTGGAGCACTACTGGCACAGTGCAGGTGAAAGGATCTTCCTGGCGCTGTCGACACCACAAGGAGAACCTCCTCCACTTCAGGGTATATGTTTTTCTGATGGATTGCTTTCTAGAGGCCAAGACCACCTCTTCCACTTCCTGAGGCAGGCCCCAGGGAGCTAAGACTACCCTTGCAGCCTCCAGGCCATCAAATTGAGAGATTTGAGATTGGGGTGCAGAAGGGAACCCTGATCCTGAGAGAGAAAATCGGGTTGGAACCCCAGAGGCAGTGGTGTTTCCACTGCTAGTTGGAGCAGAAGCGGGAACCAGGGCTGCCTTGGCCACCTGGGAGCTACCAGGAGGACCGAGGCCTTGTCCCTTAGAATCTTGAACAAGGTTCGGGCCACCAGAGGCGTGGGAGGAAATGCATACAGTAGGCCCTGGGACCAGGAAATCAGGAAGGCATCCGCTGCTAACCTCAGGGAATGCGGTTGCCTGGAACAGAACCTGGGTAGCTGCCAGTTCAGGGGACTGGCAAAGAGATCTATGTATGGAAGTCCCCTTTTCAGGAAAATCTTTTGAACCACTAACGGGTGCAGCTGCCACTCGTGGGGCTGCAGGATTCTGCTTAACCTGTCTGCCAGGGAGTTCTCCTGGCCAGGGAGATAAACAGCTCTCAGAAACATTTTGTGCCTGAGCGCAAAGGAACAAAGGACCTGTGCTTCCAGACACAGGGGCTTGGAACCAGTGCCTCCCTGTTTGTTCACATAGAACATGGCCACTTGATTGTCCGTCTGAACTAGAACAGACTGGTGAGTCAAAGTGTGAGAAAAAGCCTTGAGGGATAACCGAATAGCCCAAAGTTCTAGAAGGTTGATCTGTTGCGTGGCTTCCCATGGAGACCATAGGCCCTGAGTGCAGCTCTCCTGACAGTGTGCACCCCAGCCCTGCAAGGAGGCATCTGTCGTCAACACCACTGTGGGGACAGGCACCTGAAAAGGCACCCCTGTAGTAAGTTGGGGGGGGGGTGTAGCCACCACAGAAGAGACGTCAGGAATAGTTTTGACACCCTGACTTTGTCTGCTAGGCTCCCTGTGGCTTGCTTCCACTGAGTTCTGAGGCACCACTGTGCAGGCCTCATGTGGAGGCGGGCATTGGGGGTCACATGCACAGTCGATGCCATGTGTCCTAGGAGCTGCAGACAGAGCCTGGCAGAAACCGTTGGCATGCTGAGAAACCGGGATGCCATCTCCATTAGTCTTTGAGCTCTGTCCTCTGGCAAGTAAGCCCTTGCTTGCAGAGAGTCCAGTCGCGCCCCTATGAACTCTAGGTTCTGGGAGGGGAGCAAAGTGGACTTTGCGAAGTTTATGACAAAGCCTAGGTCTTGAAGCAGTGATACAGTTCGGAAGGTGGCCTGCCTGGCCTCCTGGTAAGTCTGACCCCTGATGAGTCAGTCGTCCAGATAGGGGAAGACAAAAACACCTTGAGTCCTCAAGTAGGCCGCCACCACAGCAAGGCACTTTGTAAAGACTCTTGGGGCGGAAGTTAGGCCAAAAGGCAGTACTCTGTACTGGTAATGGTTTCCTCCCACCATGAACCTGAGGTACTTTCTGTGGTCTGGATGAATGAGGATGTGGGTGTATGCATCCTTTAAATCTAAGGAGCATAGCCAATCTCCCTGCTGGAGGTAGGGCAGAAGTGTTCCAAGAGTAAGCATCTTGAACTTTTCTTTCTCCAAGAACTTGTTGAGGTTCCTGAGGTCTAGAATAGGCCTTAGGCCCCCGGTTCTCTTTGGCACTAGAAAGTACCTGGAGTAGAAACTGTGCCCCTGTAGGCGAGGAGGTACAGGCTCCACCGCCTTGTCCAGAAGCAGACTTTGAAGTTCTTGAAGTAGGAGGTCTGTGTGCAGGAGAGGCCTTAGAGGCTCTCCTGGGAAGTAGGCAGGGGGTAACTGCTGGAAATGAAGCAGATAGCCCTTGCGGACTATGCTTAATACCCAAGCATCCCCTGTAATGGGTGGCCACCTGTGGGCAAACAGGGTTAGACAACCTCCTGTGCAGGAACGGGGTAGCAGAGATGGAAAGGCTATGCTGTGGGAGTCAAAAACTCCCTCCCTGCTGGGTAGGAGCAGGAGCCGGAGGCTTGGGGGTCTTCTGCCTACGGGGCCCATGTCCCTGCCCCTTGGCCTGCTGCCCCTGCTGGGGAGGCCTGGTACTGAGGGAAAGGTTTGTAGGTAGCTGCCTTTCTCGGGTAAAAGGGCTTTTTACCCAAGCCCTTCTTTTTCTGAGAAGGGGCAGAAGTCTTTCTGGACAGAGAGCGGTTTTTATATCCTCGCCTCGATACCGTTTGCTTCAGATCACTTTTCCTATGGCTGCTAACTGTCCACATAGCATTTGACCTGAAGCAGGGTGTCTAGCTTGAAGAACCCGAAACGTGTCACGTCGTGTATTTGCTGAGTGCGACGGTATTGAAGACAGCCTTGACAAAAGCTAACTTTCAGCTAAGTAAAAGCTGTTTTATATAAGTTCTGTATTAAAATTAAAATGGAAGGGCCACAGTGGTGAAAGGATGTTTCCTTTTTACTGAGCTGGCATTTCCGACAAAAAGACAAAAAGATGAAAAAATAAAAAAAACATTGTTGGGCCGTTTGTTGAGTTGGGCTATTTTGAGAGTTTCGGTATTTTTATTTGTTAAGTTTATTATTTGACCCAGACCGTAGGTTTTCTTGGTATTTCATCCGAAGAAGAGTCAAGGGGCTCCAACCGCACGGGTCGAGGTGGCACCTGCCCCGACACCGAAAGCACCGGTGTCAACGCCCTCGGTTCCGAGCGGGAGGTCGAGGGTGACTGCGACCGAGGATGACTTTGAGCCTTCATGGTCTCGAGTATCGGCTCGGTCTCCGGGGTCGACTTCGACGTCCAAGTGGTCGGGGCAGATGCACCAGCGAGGCTGGCCATCAGTACCCGCTGCTGATCCATGAAGGCAGACAATCTGCACTCCAAGGCTGTCAGCCTGAGTCCAAGCTCAGGAGACTCAGCAGCCACCGACTCGGGCCCCGGCGACGCCAGGCCCGACGTCGGCTCGCTCGGAGGAGAGTCCATGAGGACTACAGGACTTACGTGTCCGACGGTCTCCGGCTCCTGTTCCAAGGGCCCGGGACGGCGGTCGGGGGTCTTAGACCTGGCCCTCGAGGAACCAGTGACCTCTTCTGACGCCGCCCTCACGAGCCGTTTCTTCCTTTTGTGTTCCTGATTGGGGGACCCCCTGTCCGAGGAACCCCGGCGATGCTCAGGATCAGACTCCCGGGACGTCGAAGCCTCAGACGAGGTCCGGGCCCGGCCGGAGGCAGAATCTGAGAAAATCCTTTCTTTCTGGTGCTGACGGCTTCGAAGTGCCTTGGTGGACATTTTGCCACACGGGCCACAGATTTTTGGATCATGATCTGGGCCGAGGCACCGAAGGCAGCAGTCGTGTGTGTCGGTGAGAGACATTAGTTTCTTGCACCGATCACACTTCTTGAAACCACTGGAAGCCATCGGGGAAAAAAGGGCCCGCGATGTCAAAGGACCGGCTATCCAGGGAAAACAGAAAAAAGGCGTGAATGTCAGCCACGAAGGGCAAAAACTGAAAATCGAAAAACGGGCTCGATACCGGTGTACCGAACCCGGCGGGAAGGGGAACTGGCATCGAACCGGAGAAAAGACGAAGTAATCGCTGAAAAAAAAAACGTCAACTTTTCCGGGTGACACGGACGGACATCCGATGGGCTCCATGGAAAAAGAAAGATTGAGCAAGATGGCACCTTTAGGCGGGAAGGGGACCGCGCATGCACGCAGTATTCCCAAAGGCTTTCTTAGAAAGCTGGGGAATTGCTCCGCATGGGGGCTCCATCGACGTCGATGTCACCCATTAGTGAGGACTGACTTCCTGCTTGGACCTGGAGAATTCTACATTACTATAATCCAGTGCCAACTGCCAGGCACATTAGGAACTACTACAAACACTGCCCATTTAGAACCCACAGCAAACCCACCATATCATAACAGCACTACCAGGACTCACAAAGCACCATACTCTACCTATCAAAAGGCAACACCCATACTACAACCCAGGAAGTGACACTTACACGCGCCGCTCCCACCTGATACATGTAGCACTCCAGTTATCCAAGACACCCACCCAGGAAAAACCTTTGAGCTGCCGACCCCTAAAATGTGCCATCATCAACGCGCGTTCTATACGCAAAAAATGGCCTGTTGTCCTAGACACAATCTCCCTTTATGACTTAGAGATACTTATGATCACGGAAACCTGGCTATCATCGGAAGACAATGTCCTCCTCAACCAACTACTACCCCCAAATTTCTCCATACATACGAGACATAGGGATAACAAAAAAGGAGGAGGGGTGCTCATAATCACCAATTCAGACCTTAACTTCCACATATCAGACTCCTCTAGCACAAACAGCCTGGACATTCTCTCCATTGCAAACCAGCAATGCTCCCTCAACTTGTTATATAGAACACCGTCTACATCTCCAGATGACCTCCCAACCATTATTGACCTTGCAGCCAACACCCTCACTCCCAATAAACCAAATTGGATAATGGGTGACTTCAATCTCCCATCCTTACCCCAAAGCCACGCAAATGCGTTCCTGAGCGCAATGGAAGACCTGGGACTCAAACAAATCATCAATGAACCCACACATACAAAGGGGAATATTCTTGATATGGTATTTGTTCCACAGCCAGTCATGGAACAAAACAACAATCTTCCAACATCAGTCGTTGATGTACCCTTGTCGGACCACAAATTGAATATTATCCAGATACCCTTCAACAATGACCAACGGAACAGAAGCCGAATTACGAACAACACTTCACAAACAGCCACAAGAAGCTTTCGCCCATTCAACAGGGAACACATCCTATCTGAGACCCAATTACTCCTCAACGAAACCACACCGGACCTTAATGAACTAATCTCTTCCTGGAACTCCAACCTGCTTGCCATCTCACAACACCCGAACCCCAAGAACACAGCAAGGACAAAAAGAAGCTCCGCCCCATGGTTCTCTCCTGAGCTGCGATCTTCTCTTGCTCAACTACGCAGACTTGAGCGCCGATGGCGCCGATCGCGCTCAACCGAAGATCAGACCGCCTACCGAACCCACCTTTCAATACACCGAGAAGCAATCACAACCAAAATGAGACAATATCACACTGACACCCTAAAGAGATCTCTGAATAAACCACGTGACCTCTTCAACTTGGTCAAATCCCTCTCGAAGGAACCATCTCCCGAACAACACAATGAGATTCACCCACAAAAATACGCTGACTACCTGCAATCCAAGATCGTTCAAACTGACAAGGTCTCAGCAGTCACGTATCAAGAACCAATGGGCCTATCCCCACTAAACAAATTTTCCACACCATCCACTAAATATATTGAGGACACCATAGCATCTCTCAACACCTCCACTGCACAGACTGACCCATGCCCAGCTTTTTGGATTAAGGAGCTACGTGGTGTGTTCAGCCCTGTCATCGCAAATATAATGAAGCTCTCTTTCACAACAGGATATTTCCCCACAACACTCAAGCAGACGTCCATTAGGCCACTATTGAAAAACCCCAAACTAGACCCACAAAGAGTTGATTCTTATAGACCAATAGCCAGTATCCCCCTCTTAGCTAAGATAATTGAGAAAGAGGCACAACGGCAAATTCAAGATCACATAGACGCCGCTGCTCCCCTAGATAGCTACCAACATGGGTTCAGAGAATATCATGGGGTCGAGACACTACTCACTAGTCTATTCAACGATATCATCACAGGCATTGACAACATCCGTCAAGGTTTGGTGCTCATCTTCCTAGACATCGCTGCGGCGTTCGACTCTGTGAGTCACGAAATTCTCCTCGGAAGACTGAAAGACAAGGGCATCTGCAACAGTGCATTAGGGTGGTGTAAATCTTATCTGGATGGAAGATGGCAATTTGTGAAGTCCGGATCTGAAGAATTAAAACACTTCCATCAAAAGCAAGGTGTACCTCAAGGCTCCTCGTTATCCTCCTTATTATTCAATATTTACATGCAGCCCATCTGCAACATCATAAGATCATTCAATGTGAACTGTTTGATTTATGCAGACGACATTCTCTTATACATGCCTTTCTCCACAGCTCACATGGATCTGGCACCGCTTATAGACTGTTTCAATGCGGTCTCAACGTGGCTCCAATCACAGAACCTACACATTCAACATAAAAAAACAGAGGTGCTTTTCATCACCAGAGACCCCAACTTTACTCCCCCATCCCATATCAGTGTCAAGGAAGCTGACTTACAAACTAAAGAAACAATAAAATACCTTGGAGTCACTTTGGATCAACGCCTGGATATGAAACACCACATAAGCAACATAGTCAAAGCCGTTTATTTCAAAATCTGCTCACTCAAGCACCTATGCTCCCTGTTGGACCCAGACGATTTCCGGACCATATACCAAGCGCTAATCCTGCCACACTTTGACTTTGCAAACGCCATCTTTCAAGGTCTCCCCCAATCCACACTAACCCCCTTACAATTGGCCATGAATTCCGCAGCAAGGGTCCTCTACTGAGCCTCAAGAAGTGACCACGTGACTCCCATTCTCAAACAGCTTCACTGGCTACCTATCCATGGGAGGATCATCTTTAAAACCCTACTCCTATCATTCAAGGCAATCAAAGGTATTTCGTCCTCCTCACTAACAGATCTTATTCACACGGTCCCCCCCAACAGATCCAGAAGAACAACAGCCGTAAACCTTCTAACAACCCCAAAGGCATTGACAAAGTGCAACAAGACAACCACAAACAGGGCATTCAGTTTCTATGTCCCCAAATGCTGGAATGCTCTACCCCCTGACATTAGGGCCATTGCCGACCTATATCAGTTCAGGAAGGCACTCAAATCCCACCTTTTCCTCCAATACTACCCAGCCAGCAATTGAACCTAGATAGCCCTCTGAAGAAATGACTCACTCTGGAAAGACCCTTACACTCGTTATGTGATTTTTACCCAACCTTGTTCCGTATAAATATCTCATGTATATAGTTAACCCCTGTTATCCAAGTTTGCACTCCCGTTCGATGTAAAACCAGACAGATTGTTGTTATGGTCGTTGTGTTATGATGTAAACCGCGCTGATACCGAATAGCGCGGTATATAAGAAATTGTAATAAATAATAAATAAAAAAATATTAAACCATTTCAGAGAATAACAATATATGACCTACTGGGGAAAGAGAACAAGTGGCAATGTCAAATAGGAATTACATAAACAGAATACCTCAGCTCAGTTACACATGCAGAACATAGACCATCACCAAACAAGGAATCACAATTTAGAAACAGGAAGACAATAATTAAACTGGGAACCCCAAAAGCCAAACTTGGAATGTACAACAGCACTGTAGAAATAAAACTATACATTTCCTCTTGTACTAAACAAAGCGCAGACGTCAATGATGCACATTTCCCAGAGCTGACATATTCCAGTTAATAAATTCAAAATAAAGAGATATTTTTCTACCTTTTGTGCATTTCTTTTTCAGTTGCAATTGCTCCAGCCACTTTCTTCTGGTTTCTTTGTGTCTTCTGCTAACTCTACATCGTCTGCTGTCCATTTATCCTTTCTTCTCTCTTCTAGTTTTTCTCCATTCTCTCTCTACATCTGCTTTAACATACTAATCTTTCTCCTTTTGCTCTCCACTCAAATTTTACCCCTCCATCCTCAGTCCCCACTTATTCTCCCAATACCCGGCCAATTGTAGATTTTTCTTCCCTCCCACACAAAATATTTTCCCCTCTCCATTTCACTCTCACAGCTCCATCCCATTCTAATCCTCCTCCAACATCAGCTCCCACCCAGCATCCACTCCTTTCCAGTCCCCGCATCAGCCCATTTCCAGTCCTAGCCCCCATTAGCCCATTTCCAATCCTATCCTAGCCCCACCATCAGCCCATTTCCAGTCCTAGCTCCCCCATCCATTTCCAGTCCTATCCGAGTCCCTCCATCAGCTCATTTCCAATCCCAGCCCCCAATCAGCCCATTTCTAGTCCTTTCCTAGCCCTACCATCAGACCATGTCAAATCCTAGCTCCCCTCCACTCAGCCCATTTCCAATCCAAGCCCCCCAAGAGCCTACTTCCAGTTCTGGCCCCTCCATGAGTCCATTTCAATCCAAGCCCTCACCAGAGCCCATTTCCAATCTTAGCACCCCCCAACAGCCCATTTACAGTCCTATCCTAGCTCCTCCATCAGCCCATTTCCTGTCCTAGCTCTCCCCCACCACTCAGCCCATTTCCAGTCCTAGCTCCCTCCCCTCACAGCCCATTTCCATTCAAAGCCCCCCTCCCTATCAGCTATTTGCAGTTCAAGCCCCCCTTCCACTCATCCAATTTCCATTCCAAGCCCCCCTCCCCATCAGCTATTTGCAGTTCAAGTCCCCCTTCCACTCAGCCCATTTCCATTCCAAGCCCCCGTTCCCTTCAGCTATTTGCAGTTCAAGCCCCCCCTTCCACTCAGCCCATTTCCATTCCAAGCCCCCGTCCCCATCAGCTATTTGCAGTTCAAGTCCCAACTTCCACTCAGCCCATTTCCAGTTCTAGCAACCCCCCGAGCACATTACCAGTCCTAGCCCCCCATAGCCCATTATCAGTCCTAAGCCCCCATTACCCTATTTTCAGTCTTAGTCCCCCCCATAGCCCATTACCGGCTCTAAGCCCCCATCACCCTATTTCCAATCCTAGCCCCCCCCATAGCCCATTACCAGCCCTAACCCCCCATCACCCTATTTCCAGTCCTAGCCCCCCCCATAGCCCATTACCAGCCCTAACCCCCCATCACCCTATTTCCAGTCCTAGCCCCCGTCCCCATCAGCTATTTGCAGTTCAAGCCCCCCTTCCACTCAGCCCATTTCCAGTACTAGCAACCCCCCGAGCCCATTACCAGTCCTAGCCCCCCATAGCCCATTATCAATCCTAAGCCCCCCATGACCCTATTTTCAGTCTTAGCCCCCCCATAGCCCATTACCAGCTCTAAGCCCCCCATCACCCTTCCAGTCCTAGCTCCCCCATAGCCCATTACCAGCCCTAACCCTCCATCACCCTATTTCCAGTCCTAGCCCCCCCATAGCCCATTACCAGTCCTAACCCCCATCACTCTATTTCCAGTCCTAGCCCCCCCCATAGCCCATTTCCATTCCAAGCCGCCGTCCCCATCAGCTATTTGCAGTTCAAGTCCCCCCTTCCACTCAGCCCATTTTCAGTACTAGCAAACCCCCAGCCCATTACCAGTCCTAGCCCCCCATAGTCCATTACCAGTCCTAAGCCTCCCATCACCCCATTTTCAGTCTTAGCCCCCCATAGCCCATTAGCAGTCCTAACCCCATAAGCCTACCTCCAGTCCTAACCCCCCCATCAGCCCATTACCAGTCTTAGCCCCCCCATAGCCCATTACCAGTCTTAGCCCCCCATAGCCCATTACCAGTCCTAACCCCCTATCACCCTATTTCCAGTCCTAGCCCCCCACAGCCCATTACCAGTCCTAACCCCCCTACCCCCATCAGCCCAGGGAAATCTTAAAAGAAAAAAGAAACTTGCTGCTGCAGCCGTGGCAGTGGCAGAATGAAGTGTCTCCCATGGGCCCCCCCCCCCCCCAGCTGCCCGGCAGAGCCCACCTCAATCACTCTCCTCGGCACGAGCTTAACAGAACCACGAGAGGGAATCTCTTCCTGACACAATGTCTAGAGTTCATAGGGGAAAGGCTAGACACCCTCTGGGCAAAGGTCTTCCTCCCTGGAGACCGAGCTGACCGTCTCAGGTTACTAGTTCTAGACGTACAACACCATCCCTTGGTGTCAGCTTGGCTTCTACTGTGCCTACTCAGACACATGGCCTCCATGGTCCATGTCACCCCTGATGCTCACCTTCACATGAAGGCCGCACAGTGGTGCCTTTGGGACCAGTGGACCCAGGCCATAGGCTGTCTCCAGGACAGGGTTTCAGTAACTGGCAAAATCTGACCTGATGCTGCAGGACATGGATGGGATGTGCAGTTGCCTGCTGCACTTCTGTAGTCGTGCCTCCTTTTATGAGCCAATTGCCCAAGTAGGGGAAGACAAACATCCCCTGGAGGTGGAGGAAGGCAGCCACTACTGCCAGGCATTTGGTGAAGACCCTTGAGGTGGAAGCCAGGCCAAAGAGTAGTACCCTGTACTGGTAGTGGCCACCCCCAACATGAACCACAGGTACTGCCTGTAGTTGGGGTGAATGAGGATGTGGGTATAAGCATCCTTCATTTCCAAGGAGCACAGCCAATCTCCCTGCTGGAGGTAAGGCAGCAATGTTCCAAAGGAGAGCATCTTGAACTTTTCCCTTACCAGGAATTTGTTCAAGTTGTGCAGGTCGAAGATGGGCTTAGGCCCCCTGTTCTTTTTGCTATGAGGAAGTATCTGGAGTAGAGCCCCTTGCCCCTGAGATGGTGGGGAACTGGTTCTACGGTTGTGTCCTCAAGAAGTCCTGTGACTTCCTTAAGTAGAAGGTCCCGGTGAAGGGGAGACCTAGAGGGCCCTCCCAGAAAGAAAGGAGGAGGTAGCCCTCCTTGACCATCTGGAGTGCCCAGGAATCAATGGTGATGGCTGACCACCTTTGCGGCATAATGAATGAGACGTCCTCCTGGGGGCTGCTGACCTACTTGGGGCAGAGAAACTATACTCAAGGAGTCAAAAGTTCCCCCCTGGCTGGGCTGGGGCAACGCCATGGGCTTTGGAACCTTCTGCTTATGAGGGCCTTGCCCATGTCCCTTGGCCTGCTGACCCTGATGGGGAGCCGGGGAGGCCTGAAAATATGGGTAGTTTCTGTAAGAAGCTCCTTTTCTTGGGTAAAAAGGCTTTTTACCCAAGACCTTCCATTGGGGAGGGGCAGCGGTATTTTTAGAGAGCCTGGTCCTCGTCATGAACTCGGACTCCAGCTCGGCAACCTTTTCAGTCATGGGTTTGCTGAAGAGATTCTCTCCTTGGCATGGGACATCGACCAATTTGTCCTAAACCCACTGTTAGAGGTTGGGCAACTGTAGCCAGGCTTGGTGTTGGGCACCGATGCCTGCCACCGCTACTCGAGCCGCCAACTCAAAACTGTCAGAGGCTGTTCGAGACAAACTTGGAGCACCCACAGACGGCTTTGGCCAGGTTCTTGAACCATTGCAGGGGTTCCTCGGAGAGACCAACAGAGAACCCGGCGAGCTCCTTCGCCAGGTCTCTCAGATACATGTCCATGTACAGCTAGTAGGCCTGGATCTGGCCAATGAGCTTCGAGCCTTGGTAGCATTTTCTGCCGAGGCCATCCAAGATGCAGGCCTCCCTACCGGGGGGCATCAAGGAGTGCGTCTTCTGGCTCATCAGTCAATGCATGGCCGACTCCACCACCATGGAGTTGTGCAGCATCTGTGCTTTCTGGAAGCCTGGGCTCTGGCAGACTCAGTACATTGAGTCGAGCCGTTTGCTCACCACCGATACTGATGTCTCTCGCATACGGAGGATTGGCGGAATGGGCACCATAAGTGATTCCCTCGGAGGGGCCTCATATTAGAGGATTTCTAGCTCCTCCATCCGAGGGTTCTCCTTCGACTCTCTAGGGAACACCAGGGCCTTGGACATGTCCCTTTCATGAAGTCGAAGAAAGCCATGTCTTCTGGTGGGGACTGACACCGTGGCTACGAAGAAGTGGAGTCCAAGGGAACATCACGGAGGCGACGGGTGTCTGGCGACTCCTCATCCTTGGTCTCCCACTCAGAATAATCCATCAAAGACTCGAGGGAAGAATGGCTCTGGGGATCTGGCCTGAGCCTGAGCCTCAGAGGCTCCACAGCTGGCACTGGGTGCACTAGCCAGGGAGAACTTCGGTCCCATGGAACGGGAACTGGATCGAGACCTCGGCTGAGGATCAACTCTGGGCCAAATGGCCTCGAGGGTCAGGTTGGCCTTCGGGGATGTCTTTGATGTTGGTGATGGCCCGTAGGTCTGGATAGAGGAACCAGTGGTAATAGACAACAGTGCCCACTGCCGGTCCATGAAGGCAGAAAGACTGCACTCCAGGGCTGCCATTCTGGATTTGAGCCCAGAAGGTTCCACAGCCATCAGTGTGGGTGCCAAGGAACTTGGGCCTGACGTTGATTCCCCTGAGGGGGAGTCCGAAGCAAGCATAACTTTGCACTTGTACAGTATGTGTTGATATGAATATGTGCTTATAAATGGATTTTATAAGATATATGCACAAATGTGGATCCTGCCCCTTCTCCGCTCATTGTATGCCCAGGAACACCTACTTGTTTTGGGGGTAGTTACTAAATTGCATTAAGGGAATAATGCACAAATTTCTCCATTTAATGCCATAAAATGGAAAAAGTGTGCAATGTTTATCCTTAATGTACATTTTAGCTGTGCAACCTGAGCAAAATAATAATGAGAAGCAAAGAGTATGGAGGGGACTTCCATGTTACAAGTGTGCAGGGGCCCTGACATAGAGCCCTACAAAAGCACTTGATTATTATGAAAATCAAATAGAGAAGTTTGCATTTAATTTCACAATCTGCATTATTCTTGGAAAAATAATGTTAGCTTTGAGCTGGTATTATCCCCACCCCCCCTCGAAGGAGTGGAATAGTCCAATGGTTAGGGCAGCAGCCTGGAACCGGAAAAAGGTTCATATTCCACTGACATTCCTTATGGCCTTGGGCAAGCCACTTAACCCTCCACTACCTCTGCTACAAATTTTGATTGTAAGCCCTCTGGAGACAGGGAAATAACTACTGTACCTAAATGTAACCTGCCTTGAACTACTACTGGAAAGGAGGGAGCTAAATACTAATAAATAAAATAAAATATAAGCATTGGGCCACTAATACACAGCCTAATGCTCATAAATATGTCCCAACACCCCTGATCTCCCAGGACACCAAATATCTCCCCCCACCCCCAATGTACCCAACCATGACCGTACCAAGCTAGAAGTGCAACATACTAACCTGGTGCTCTCTACCCAATACCCTTCCATGCACAGAAAACTGCTCTTGTTGGGCTTTCTGTAAGCCTAGTGATGACACTGGTTCTCCGGCCACACTGCTCACACAGCCCTTGGTATGACCCCCAAACACTAAAGAGCAAACTCCATACCTCTGATCAGTCAACACCAAAGAGCAAACCCCCATCACCCAGATATATACCACTGCCCTCCTGAATCTAACCCCCTCACCCCACTATAACATCCTTGAACATCCTCAGTCTCTTCTGCCCCCTCAGTTACACAGGTTCAAAATGTCTCTAGCAGGGAGGTCTGGATGACCTCCCTGCTAGGAGTGGCTCTTTGGTCTAGAGGGGAGTCAGGGGTGCGGGTATTACTCGTTAGTGGTGGTGGGAGGTGTTACCCCTTTCAAAGATAGAAGCCCCAAATTTGGGTCCGCTGTTTGTGCTGCTGTGGCCAGGAACTCATGATGTTCCTAGCTGCACAACACAAACTGTAATATTGCAGGTGCGGGTTAATAACTCCCTTGGCAAAGTTTAGGGGTGCGGACAGCCAATATAAAGTTTGGTTTGTATTTAAAATGAATTTTCCAGATTTTCATGTGTTTTTTCATGTTTGCTGCACAAAGTTGATTTTGTTTGCGTGCATTTTATGTGCATTTCAACAACTTTAAGTGTACGATAAGATTGTATAGACATTAATACATAGGCATATGTGCATACAAGCAATTTGTGTGCACTTTAAATTTTTAGGCACACAAATGAACTGAATGGTTGCTCACAATTGCACGCCTCTAGCAAATGTGGTAGGTGGCAAATTACTGCAGCTTTGCTTTGGAGCCACTAAGCTATGGCAGTGATTTTTGTGGTGTATTTCGCTGTGGTAATTTTCCACACCTACATTGTTACATATACATATATGCAGGGACAATTTTATAAGAACCTACTTCTGCATGTGAGATGCTGTTCTACACGCTCAAGTCACTTATAAATTTCCCTCATAAAAACTAACACCCAATTGCAGCCATTACAAGGTATTCATAATCATAAGGTACTCATAGCAAACAGTGGGTTTCCTCAATTAATTCTGGCATCAACACAGATTACCAGCCACATAAGACGACTGGCAACATATCATGCTGCCTTCTCTTTTTAATGCACGAGTGGCTGATTAATTTCAGCTTTTTGCATTTTCATGACCTTGTCAAGATGAAAAACAAAATTAATTTCCTTTTAAACTGGCAAATGCAAATTAACCAACTGCTGTATTTTATTGTGTCTTATTTATGTAGTAATATTAGTAGACTGCTGTGCACCGTCAATCTTGCCGTCACAAGGTCCCTGCTTCACAAGTATTTTTTCTGCAATTACAGTTTATGTAAAGTGTCATTTTTCTCAACATGCTGATATTTTTTATGAGGTAGTTCTGAATTATAAATTGGGCTTTTGGTTTTAGGATTGAACTGATAAATACTATTACAACATCCCCAATGCAAACAAATTAAAACAGGTGTTTATTGGATAAACACCAGAAAAATATCACCTCCCCAGGTAGGTTTTTGCTCCTTTCATGGCTTGTCTTGTATTCTCTACTCAGTTTTGTGCCTTTTTTCTGTTAACAGCTCCTAAGTGACACAAATGTGCATGTTTGTTTCCAACAGAAAAGGTGCCCAGCAATGCTACCTGTGACACGAAAACACCGATAAACACAAAAAAATCTAATAAGCTGAAAAATAAACAGCTAAATTTACAATTTATAAACACCTAGGAAGAAAAGCCCTACTTATAAACCAATTAAATACTGCTTCCTTTGTTTCCAAGTTTTAAACAAAATTACCTGCTTCTCATACAAAGTAGGCTAGTAGTCAAAGTTAATGAATTTGCTATCATAACGTTTGTGATAAAATACCAACAATAATGTTGATAATATGTGGAGAGATCACTACAGTGCAGTACAACATTCAGACAGATGCTTTATGGCACCTGTGAATATACACAACGTCTGATATGCCTTTTTTCAACTTGGCATCAGTTGATATTATTCCTTCAAGACAATACATATTTTCCATTGAGATTAACCTCAGAAAGGAGCAAACACATTCCAAACCTTATGTACAGTAACAGAGTAGAAAAACATTAGCCTGGTATAGTTACATCCCAGTCATGGTTTTCTATGAACCATGTTTCTGTAACTGCCACTAAATCCAAGTCAGCCACTCCCATCAAAGCTTCAACATCAGGGATCTTATCTCCCATGCTGCAGGCATTTATACACACTGCTTTCCATATGTTACCCCTTTTACCCATTTCCATAAAGGTATTTAACGTTTCACTTACCTGGGGGCTGTCTTCACCCATCCCCAAGGAATCTAGTTTAAAGTCCTCTTCAATAGATTAGCCAGTCTACTACTGAAGATGAGTCGACCTTTCTTGAACAGATGGACAGCATCTCTGCTCTGCAACCCTTGGAACAGCATCCCGTGGTCCAGGAAACCAAAACGCTCTCGATGACACCATCCACGCAGCTATGCATTCATCTCCAGGATGCGAGCCTCTCTGCCTTGGCCTCTACCCTCAACATTGAGAATTGAAGAGAACACCACCTGTGAACCTATCTGCTTCACCCTCTGTCCCAGAGCCATGAAGTCACTTTTGATATGCTCAGAGGGATATCTGGCAGTATCATTTGTTCCAACATGGATTAGCAACATTGGATAATAGTCAGTGGGCTTGATGAGTGTTGGCAAACTCTCCATAATGTCTTGTATTTTGGCATCTGGCAGAGAGCATACCTCTCTGGAAATCAAGTCTGGTCAGCAGATGGATGCCTTAGTACCCCTCAGAAGAGAGTCACCAACCACTACCCTTCGCTTCCTTGTGGTCACTGATTCTGCAACTTTGGGGTACTTGAGCTCTGGTTCTTCCCTTTCCAGGGATGCTTCCACCTCCTCCACTTCCAGGGATGCATAATGGTTCTTCAATTCAAGGGCTGTAGAAGTTGGATTGGTGATTCTTCAGGCCCTGGTGACTTGTGTCCAATGTTCGTCATTCTGTAGGCACCCATCTTTTCTTTTGCTGGAGGGCTTGGTTGTTGCAAGAAGCATCTCATCAATGTACTTCTCACTGTCTTGAATGCTCCTCTGCCTCACCACCTCCTCTCTGAGTTCCTCCACTTGTTTCCTGAGAGCTTCAGCATGCAGACACCCTGCACATGGAACCAGTCCTTCAGCTGGCATTGGCATGTTCCCTGTAAGTATTAGTGTATGTGTCTCATATCCCCACGTGTTAAATGTATCCCCCAATTGTGTGACCGCTTTGATTGAAGGATAAGGCAGTATACAAAACTGTCTAAATAAATAAATTAAATAAAGATACCTAAGCTCCACAAACAGAACGATGGCTGGGAAAAATCATATCGCTAAAGCTGTTGCCCCGTTACAGGAATAGGTTAAATAAGAGAAGAGACATTCTAGACCTTTGAGGGCAGGGCCAGTCCTAGAGTTGGTTCAACGTGTTAGCACATAGGCAAGACATTGAGATTTATACCCCTCCTGGCTGTCAAGATCTATTATTTACCTGTGAATGTCCTGCTGTATCCCCCTCCCCCAAAGTTGCCACCCTAGGTGGCTGCCTCATTTGCCTGATGGTTGGCTCGGCCTTTTCTGGAGGGATACCATATTTTACCATGTACCAGCTAGATGCTTTCAAGTCTACCCTCAAGAAATGACTACAAAATCCCAACACCAACTTTCCTAACTGTGCAAGCAGAATTGACCACCAAGGAGGTCATTTTAGAAATATTTACAAGTGTAAATTGGCTACATTTGTAAATAACAATTTCATAAAGCTTCTATCTACACATGTAGATGACTGGCACCCCAAGACACAAAGGGGTCGCGTAATAGGCAAGGTTTTGATAGGTTGCAATACTATACTTGTAGGGGGGATATTCAGTGGTGGTGGCTAGCGCTGCTAACGTGGCTAGCCATTGCTGCTGAAAAGTAACCTAGGATATTCAATGCCTGGGCCATATCTGGCCAACAGCATTGAATATCCAGGTTGCTGCAGACCCTGGAAGCTAACCAGGCAGTGGTGATATAGAGCCGCTGCCAGTTAGCCTCCACTGTAACGTTAGGCCAGTCTTTGCCGTGTCTTACATTATCAGCGGGTTGCTAACTGGACAGTGGCTTAATATTGCTGCTGCTCATTTAGCGATGGGTGTCGCCTCCACTCTGCCCTGGAATGGCCAGATACTAACCAAGCAACATTGGGGCACGTTGCAGCAGCACCTGCAGATATCCAGTGCCACTGTGTTAGTGCCGCTGAACATCCCTCTTAGTGGCATCTACTTAAAGAAATATTTCCACATATTACTCCTGAGTCTATCCCCTTTCACCTTCATCCTATGTCCCCTCGGAGCAGTGCTTGCTTTCCATCAAAAGAGGCTCTCCTCCTGTAAATTTATGCCACGGAGGTATTTAAACTTCTCTATCGTATCTCCTCTATCCCACCTTTCCTGAAAGTATACATATTAAGATCTTTAAGTCTGTCCCCATATGCTTTATAACGAAGACCACTGACCATTTTAGTAGCTACCCTCTGCACCAACTCCAACCTATGTATATCCTTTTAAATGTGCAGTCTCCAGAATTGCACACAATACTCCAAATGAGATCACAGCAAAAACTTATACAGAGGCATTATCACCTCCCTTTTTTCTGATGGCCATTCCTCTCCCTATGCACCCAAGCATCCTTCTGACATCGCCTTTTCTACCTGTTTAAGATCGTCAGACACAATCATGTCCAGGTCCCACTCTCCTTTATGGACAAAAGAACTTCACCCCCTACACTGTTCCGCTCCCTTGGATTTTTCCAGCTCAAGGTCATGACCCTCCATTTTTTAGCATTAAATCTCAGCTGCCAAATTCTAGACCATTCTTCATGCTTAGCTAGATTCCTCCTTGTGAAAGGAAAGCATCACCTTGGTGAGGAAGGAAGTGATCCTGTAGATAGGACCTGTCCACAAGAAGCCTCTTGCACCGAAGAGGTTTCTCCAGGGCAATGTGACAATGAGGGAAAGGTTAGGATGGCAGTTATAGTGGGTGATTCAGTCATTTGGCATGTAGATAGCTGGGTGGGTGGTGGATGTGAGAATCACCTGGTAACATGCCTGCCTGGTGGAAAGATAGGGGACCTCACGCACCACATAGACAAGGTTTTCGATAGCGCTGGGGAGGAGTCTGCTGTCTTGGTACATGTTGGTACCAATGACATAGGAAAACGTGGGAGGGAGGTTCTGGAGGCCAAATTTAGGCTTCTAGGTAGGAAGTTGAAATCCAGAACTTCCAGGGTATCATTCTCTGAAATGCTACCTGTGCTAAGCGCAGGGCCCAAAAGACAGACAGAGCTCTAGAGTCTCAATGTGTGGATGAGATGATAGTGCAAACAAGAGGGTTTTGGATTTGATAGGAACTGGGCAACTTTCTGGGGAAGGTAAGGGATCTTCCGAAGGGATGGGCTCCATCATAACTGAGATGGAACCAGGCTGCTGGCATTAATATTTAAAAAGGAGATAGAGCAGCTTTTAAACTAGATAATAGGGGAAAGTCGACAGTTTTATTTATTTATTTATCTATTTCTTCTATACCGTTGCCTTCTTGCCTTCTATACCTTCTTGCCTACCGTTGCCTTCTATACAGTTGCCTAAGAGCGCATGGTCCGGAAGAATGTATCCTTGAAGGATACTAACAAAACAGGGAAATTAGGACATCTGAACAGAGAGGTTAAAAAAAAGATAAATGTTACCCAGATGCCCTTAAGTACAGAGCTGAAAGATTCCAAATGATCCCTATCAACTGGTAACCAGATTAATATGATTGAAATACAACCTCTAAAATGCCTGTATGCAAATGCTAGAAGTCTAAAAAATAAGATGGGAGAGTTAGAATATATAGCTCTAAACGGGAATCTAGATATGATTGGTATCTCAGAGACCTGGTGGAAGGAGGACAACCAATGGGACACTGTGATACTCGGGTTCAAACTATATTGCAATGATAGAGTAGATCAAATTGGTGGAAGGATTGCGCTCTATATTAGAGAAGGCATTGAATCACATAGGATTAAAGTTTTGCAGAAAACAAAATATACTGTAGAATCTCTATGGATAGAAATTGCATGTTTGTAGAGGGAGGAGTGGCCTAGTGGTTAGGACATGGTACCTCAGGTCGGAGGGCTGAGGATTCATGTCCCACCTGGGGCAAGCCACTTAACCCTCCATTGCCTCAGGTACACACAGATTGTGAGCCCTTTTGGGACAAGGGAATGTATCCAGTACCTGTTTGTAGTAATGTAAACCACTTTGATTGAAGGATACGGTGGTATAGAAAACTGGTTAAATAAATAAAAAGGGGAAGGCAGTGGGGGTATACTACCGACTACCTGGCCAGAATAAACAGATGGATAATGAAATGCTGAAAGAAATCAGGGAAGCTAACAAAAGTTATCACACAGTAATAATGGGTGATTTCAATTACCCAGGTATCGACTGGGTCAGTGTCACAGCAGAACATACTAGGGAGATAAAGTTTCTAGATGAAATAAATGACAGCTTCTTGGAGCAGCTGGTTCATGAACCGATAAAAGGGGAAGCTATTTTGAACATAGTCCTTAGTGGTATGCAGGATCTGGTGCAAGAGATAAGGGTGTTGGGGTCACTTGGCAATAGTGATCATAGCATGATCGCATCTAATTTAATAAATAAAAGAAGGATAGCAGGGAAATCCACAGTACTCCCATTTAACTTTCAGAAGGGAGACTATGATAAAATGAGGAAAATAGTCAACAAAAGACTAAAAGGAGCAGCTGCAAAGGCTAAAGATTTGCATAAGGGATGGAACTGTTTAAAAATATTATCTTGGAAGCCCAGAACAGATGTATTCTATGCTTTAAGAAAAGTGGAAGGAAGGCCAAAAAATGCCAGCATGGTTTAAAGGAAAGGTCAGAGAGGCTGTTGCAGCCAAAAAAGCATCTTTCAGGAAATGGAAAAAGGAGCCAAATGACGAAAATGGGAAACAATATAAGCATTGCCAAGTTAGATGCAAGGCATTGATAAGGCAGGCAAAGAGAGAATTTGAAAAAAAGCTTGCAGTGGAAGCAAAAATGCACAATAAAAAGTTTTTCATATACATTCATAACAAAAAACTTGTGAGACAGTCAGTTGGACCTCTGGATGATAGAGGAGTAAAAAGGGCACAACGTGAAGAAAAGGCTATAGCAGAGAGACTGAAAATGAAATTAGACTTACCTGCTAATTGTAGTTCCTGGAGTAGCTCCAGGCTAGTCCTGGAATCTATGGGTTGTCAACCTCCTCCAGCAGCTTTGGAGACTGAGAAACTTCTTTCCCGTGATGTCATCAGTATATAAGGGCTGGCTCCACCTCCACACTCCAGTTTACCTATTGACAAAGCAGACTCACCGGATTAACAAGTAAGAAGGAAAAGGAAAGGCAAACAACGGCCCCCATATACTACAAAGACCCGCAGGTCCAACTATGTACAAAATCTGCAATTACATATGCCGTGAGCTCTCCTGCCCGGCCCCTCCCCCAAAAGTTTTAGGCAAAAAAGTCGTCCCAACGACAACCTGGCCGACAGAATAAAGAAAACAAGACACTTACCAGTAACAGTTCTCCTGCTTCAGGCCAGGAAGCACCAGCAAGACAGGGCGGGACCCGGGACTAGCCTGGAGCTACTCCAGGAACTACAATTAGCAGATAAGTCTAATTTCATCTTCCTGATCATCCCTCCAGGCTAGTCCCGGAATCTATGGGTACGTACCAGAGCAGTAAAAACCCATCAACGGGAGGGACCTGGTAGCCCGGCCTGAAGTACCGCCGAACCAAAAGAGGTGTCTCTGTCCGCCTGCACATCCAGACGGTAATGCTTCACAAAAGTATGCAGCGACGACCACGTCGCTGCCCTACAAATGTCTACTGCCGGAACCAATTTAGACTCCGCCCAAGACGCCGCTTGCGCCCTAGTGGAATGAGCTCGCAAACCGTCCGGCACCGGCCGACCCCTCAAAATATAAGCCGAAGCGATGGCCTCCTTTACCCACCGGGCAATCGAGCCTTTAGAAGCCGCCTCACCCTTACGGGCCCTCGCAAACAGCATGAAAAGCCTGTCGGACTTGCGGAAGGATGCTGTTCGAGCAACATACTTCTTTAATGCCCGGCGAACGTCCAAGCGGTGAAAACGGTCCACCACGTGCCCTATCCCTTTACTGTGAAACACGGGCAACGAAACCACCTGGTTCATATGAAAAACGGAAACCACTTTCGGCAAGGACAGAACGGGCCTCAATACCACCTTCGATTCGAAGAAAGAGAGAAAGGGCGGCCGACACGACAGCGCCTGTAACTCCGACACGCGCCTTGCTGAAGCAACCGCCACCAAAAAGACCACCTTCAGCGTCAAATCCTTCAATGAAGCCTCCGCTAAAGGCTCAAAAGGAGCATTCCCTAAGGCCTCCAAGACCAAATGCAGATCCCACGCCGGAACCGTGAGCTGTCGCGGCGGCCAAAGGAGTTTTACGACCCTCAAAAAACACTTAACATCTGCATGACTACCTAGCGACACTCCCTGAACCTTTCCTCTATAGCAGGACAGAGCCTCCAACTGCACCTTTAATGAGGATGCCGCCAAACCCTTTTGAAAGCCATCCTGCAAAAAGGCCAACACTTGCGGAACCGTCGCTTTCAACGGAACCCAGCCCCTCTCGGCACACCAATTCTCAAAGATGCGCCAAACCCTGACATAAGCCAAGGAAGTAGAACGCCGCCGAGCTTTAAGCAACGTAGCTATCACCGCCGGCGAATAACCCCGCACTCTCAACCTAGCCCGCTCAAGGGCCAGGCCGTAAGCGAGAATCGATCCACCTGCGGCATGGAGCGAGGCTCCTGCGTTAGCAGATCCACGCGAAGAGGCAGTTTCCAGGGCTGCCCCACCAAGAGGCGCACCAGGTCCGCGTACCAGGGCCGTCTCAGCCAATCCGGAGCAATTAGAATCACGTGACCCCTGTGCTGCTCTATCTGCTGTATCACCCAACCTATCAACACCCATGGCGGGAAGACATACAGCAGCTGCTCTTTGGGCCACAGCTGAACGAGTGCGTCCAGTCATTCCGACATCCGCTCCCTTCTGCGGCTGAAGAACCGATCAACTTGTGCTGACCGAAAGGTCACCATAAAATCCATGACTGGCGTCCCCCAGCGCTGCACCACCATCGCAAAGACTTCCGGGTGTAATACCCACTCTCCGGGGTCTACCCTTACCCGACTGAGAAAATCAGCCTCGACATTCTCCACTCCCGCGACATGCGCCGCGGATAAGGCCACCAGATGGGACTCGGCCCAGTCGAACAGACTCTCCGCCTCGGTCTCTAGCGCTACGCTGCCGGTGCCCCCTTGACGATTTACGTAAGCCACCGCCATTGCGTTGTCCGAGAACACCCGAATGGCCTTCCCCTGCAGGAGGGGGCGCAACTCCCTCAGAGCCAACGCCACTGCCCACAGCTCCAACCTGTTGATTGACCAAGACTTTTCCAGGTCTGACCACTGGCCCTGCACCAAGCGACCCTGACAATGGGCTCCCCAGCCGACAAGACTGGCATCCATTGTCAGAGAAACCCACGCCGGCGTCTCTAACGACATCCCCTTCTCCAGAAACCCCGGCGTCAGCCACCAACGTAGCTGTCATCGAGTTGGAAGAGGACAAGGCAATTTCTGGGCCAACGAATCTCGTTGATGCGACCACCTTTTAAGAATGGCCGCATGTGGGCTCGTGCCCACAGCACCAGCTCCAAGGCCGCCACCATTGTCCCTAACACCTGTAGATAATCCCAAGCCGGCTGAGAAACCGCCGTACCAAGCGACGGAGACCCAGCACCCGCTGCTGAGGCAGAAAAACGCAACCCACGCTGGTGTCGAAATGCGCCCCTAAGTACTCCAGGTTCTGAGACGGAACCAATCTGCTCTTTGCTTCGTTGATCACCCAACCAAGACTTTGCAACAGATCTATCACCCTGGCCGTAGCCGAAACACTCTCCGCCCTGGACTTTGCTCTGATCAACCAATCGTCCAGATATGGGTGAACCAAAATTCCTTCTTTCCTCAAGGCCGCCGCTACCACCACCATCACCTTGGTGAAGGTGCGCGGTGCTGTCGCCAAGCCAGAGGGGAGCACCCGAAACTGAAAATGTCCCATAGGAACCACAAACCTGAGGAACATCTGATGTTCTTGTCGTATCGGAATGTGCAGATACGCTTCTGATAGGTCCAAGGACATCAGAAACTCTCCTTTCCGCACTGCCACAATGACCGATCTGAGGGTTTCCATCTGAAAATGCGACACCCGCAGACAGCGGTTCAGCCGTTTCAGATCCAGAATGGGACGCCAAGTCCCCTCTTTCTTGGGGACCACAAAGTAAATCGAGTATCGACCGCAACCTAACTGGTTGGCAGGAAACGGGACAATTGCCCCGAGACACAGGAGCCGCTGAACCGTTTCCCGCACGGCCGCGCGCTTTGCCGGGGCGTTGCATGGCGACTGAACGAATGAGTCGGAGACGGGATGCTGCAACTCCAGCGCATAACCCTCGCGAATCACTTCTAACACCCACTGATCGGACGTGAGTTGGGCCCAGGCAGGGTAAAAATCCCACAGTCACCCCCCCACGGGAACTAGCCCTCCCTGGACCCGCGTGACTTCATTGTGGCTTTTTGAAGGCAGAGGACGAGGACGCTGCCGCAAAACCCCTGCTTGCTCCTCGAAACCCCCAAAAGCTCTGAGCCCGACTAGGAAAACGCCCCCGCTGTGGCTGACTCATCCTCGGGGAAGGAAACCTGCGAAAATCCCGCAGCTGGCCTCGAGACCCGGAAAGAGGTCGTCCCTGTTTCGGCTTGTCCTCCGGCAGCCTACCGCCCTTGGACTCTCCTAAATCCTTCACCAACTTCTCCAAATCCTCTCCAAAAAGCAGTTTACCGCGAAAGGGAAGCTTACTCAACCTTGCCTTGGAAGAACCGTCCGCTGCCCAATTACGCAGCCACAGACAGCACCTCCCCACGACCACGGAAGACATACTCTTCGCTAAACCCCGTATCAGGTCATACTGCAAGTCGGCGAGATATGCCGCGCCCGACTCTAAGCGGGCTGCCTCTTCGGACTCCTCCCCGGAGAGGTCACCCTGGACTCGCTGCGCCCATCGCAAGCAGGCTCTAGCCACCCAGGCCCCACAAATGGATGCCTGTAACGACAGCACATTTGCCTCAAAAACCTGCTTCAGTAAGGATTCTAACTTTGGGTTCTGTGCATCCTTCAGCGCTGCCACCCCCTCCACCGCTGCCGCCCCCTCCACTGGGATGGTAGTCTTCTTGGTCACCGCAGAAACGACCGCATCCACTTTCGGAGCCTTGAACAAATCTCAATCCTGATCCATGAGAGGGTATAGCCGTGCCATAACCCGAGAGCCTTTCAGCACGGCCTCCGGCATATCCCACTCCTCCTGAATCATCTCTCGGAACACCCTGTGCACCGGGAAAGCCCTCTGTGTTTTCCGAACCGCTTGCAGCAGCGGATCTTCCAGGGTAGAGTCCTGTGCAGGCTCGGCCTCCGGCATATTAAGAGCCTTAAGCGACTCTACTATAAGCACCGAGAGCTCTTCCCTACGAAAAATTCTAGCTATCCGCGCCTGATCCTCCTGCTCCTGAATCTCACCTTCTTCCAGATCCCTGTCCGTGTCTGGCACCTCAGACTGCATGTCCTCCGATCCGACCGACGGATCCAGCCGATCCGTATCATACCTGGCCTTCTTGGCTAAAACGGCCGACCCCTCCGCTGCTAAAGGCGAAGCGGGCCGATTTTGCCCAAGCCCAGCCCCCGAGGGACCAGCCACCGGTGTCCCTTGTGAGACCGTGAAGGATCTTTGCAGCAGCGCCATGAAATCCGTCGAAAAAATCGCCGCCAAACTCCCTGCAACTGGCTGGGAAGCAAACTGAAGATCCGGCGGCCCCGGGGCTCGGAGCCCCGGCTCTGGAACAGGCAGGGGTCATGGACTGGTGACCACGACCTCCTCTAACGTGTCCTGTCCCCCAGCCCCTGATTCCGGGAGCCCCTCCATTGGCTCCACTTCAGGAGCGCAGCCCCTACAAACTCCCTCCGAAGACACCGAGCTGCGCTTGACCCCACACAAGAGGCAAATCTGCTTCGAAGGCATTTTGTGCAGGGCCTCCCAGGCCCGTGACAGGCCTCGTTTTTTTTTGTTAGTTTTTTTTTTACTTCAGTCACTTCAGATGCGATCCCTCAGGAAAACCCTGAAGAAAAGAACTGAAAACGAAGCTCCCAGGCTGAGCAAGAACGCGGCAAAGGCATGTGCAGAGAACTGCGATTTTCCCGCTCTCAGCTCACGCGTCGGGGCCTGACTCGGCAACGCAGCCGCTTCCCACCGAAACGAGGCTTACCTCCAGCGTTGTTGACAGAAGGACTGCAAAGGCTGTGGTATGTGCTCACTGGGTCTACCGCTGCACCGCTGCGGAGACCCCACAGCTCGCGTTTCTGAGCCGGAGCCCCAGACTGTCTGAACCAACAGAAGATCGCTGCGGCTATACTCGATAGCTCAGCACACCGGCAGGCAGCCCCTCTGCATGTGCTGAGCTAAGCAAGGAGCCGGTTCCTGTCCCTTCCGACTTGGGACGGTAACCAGCTGCCGGTCCTCTCCCCCGAAGTTAAATGAGGCCAAGAGATAAAGGAAAATAAAGTAAAATAAAGTAAAATAAAATAAATAAAATAAAACAAAAGAAATGAAAGAAATAAAGAGCAGAGGACCTCAGGGCACACGGAAAGCAGCAGTCCCCCTAAGCTGAAGGCAGACTATGACACTAGCTTTCCTGATTTAAAAATATGAAGTTCTCCCTAGCACTCTCCATAATCGTTTCTCCAGTGAGCCCTGAACCTATTGGGCTCACCCCTCTCCTAGCTGCTTTGGAGACTGATAAACTGGAGTGTGGAGGTGGAGCCAGCCCTTATATACTGATGACATCACGGGAAAGAAGTTTCTCAGTCTCCAAAGCTGCTGGAGGAGGTTGACAACCCATAGATTCCGGGACTAGCCTGGAGGGGCGATCAGGAATGAATTCTTTGCTTTGGTCTTTACTAAAAAAGATGTAGGGAATTTACCCTTGTCTGAAATGGTATATAAAAGTGATGTATCAGAAGAATTGAAAGAAATATTGATAAACCGGGAAGATGTACTACAACTGTTTTATAAATTGAGTACCTAATCACCTGGACCAGATGGTATGCATCCAAGGGTATTGAAAGAACTGAAAAATGAGACTGCAGAACTACTATTAGTAACCTGTGAACTATCATTAAAATCAATTGTAGTAATTTTTATAAAGAATAAAATTACTGATTCTGTATATAGTCATTGTTTAATGGAAGAAAGCCAAAATGGATTTAGCCAAGGAAAGTCTTGTCTTACTAATTTGTTACATTTTTTGAAGGTATGAATAAACAGGAAGAACAAGGTGAGCCGGTTGATATAGTGTATCTGGATTTTCAGAAACTCTTTGACAAGGTCCCTCATGAGAGGCTCTTGGCGAAATTAAAAAGTCATGGGATTGGAGGCAGTGTGGTACTGTGAATCAGAAACTGTTAGAAGGGCTAACTGGCTGATTTTCTCAATGGAGAAAAGTAAATAGTAGAGTACCCCTGGGATTTGTGCTGGGCCTGCTGCTTTTTAACATATTCATAAATGACTTGGAAATGGGAATAATGAGTGAGGTGATCAAACTTGCATATGACACAAAATTATTCAAAGTTGTTAAAACCCAAGAGGATTGTGAAAAATCGCAAGAGGACCTTAAAAAATTGGAAGACTGGGTGTCCAAATGGCAGATGAAATTTAATGTGGACAAACATATGCACCTAGGAAAGAACAACCCAAACTTTGGTTACAAGATGCAAGGTACCACCTTAGAAACCGCCACCCAGGAAAACGTTTTAGGTGTCATCGCGGATAATACATTGAAATCTCCACTCAGTGTTCAGCAGCAGCCAAGAGAGCTAATAGAATACTAGGAATCATATGGAAAGGAATGGAGAATAAAACCAAAGTTATTATAATACCTCTGTATCGTTCCATGGTTCGACTGCACCTTGAATATTATGTGCAATTCTGGTCGCCTTATTTTAAAAAGCATATAGCGGAATTAGAAAAGGTACAGAGAACAGCCACCAAAATGGTAAAGGGGATGGAAGGATATCCCTATGAGGAAAAGTTTAAAAGGTTAGGGCTTTTCAACTTGGAAAAGAGAAGGCTGAGGGGAGGAGTGGCTCAGGGAGAGGAAGGCTCAGGGAGGAGTGGCTCAGTGGTTGGGACAGGTTACCTCAGGCCAGAAGGCTGGGGGTTCAATTCCCACATTGGGACAAGCAACCTCAGTCCAGAGGGACTGGGTCTCTAGTCCCATGGCCACTCCTTGTGGCCTTGGGCAAGCCACTTAACCCTCCATTGCCTCAGGTACACTTAAATTGTGAGCCCTTTGGGGACAAGGGAATAAAAAGTACCTGTTAGTATACATGTAAACCACACTGATTCTGAAGAGCACAGTATAAAAAATAAATTAATAAATAAAAAGATATGATAGAAGTCTATAAATTATTGAATGGAGTGCAACAGGTTAACATAAATTGGTTGTTTACACCATCAAAAAGTAGAAAGACTAGAGGACTCGCAATGAAGTTACAATGTAACCCATTTAAGACTAATAAGAGAAAATATTTTTTCACTCAATGCGTAATCAAACTCTGGAATTCATTACAGGAGGATGTAGTAAAAGCTGTTAGTGTAGCTGGGTTTAAAATAGGTTTGGACAAGTTCCTGGAGGAAAGGTCCATAAACCATTATTAAAGAGGACATGGGAAATTCACTGCTTACCCCAGGATGAGCATTGTGGAAGCTGTGGACTTTGAGTACCTGCCAGGTACTAGTGACCTGGATTGGTCATTGTTGGAAATAGTATATGGGCTTGATGGACCTTGGTCTGATCCAGTATGGCATTTCTTATGTTCTTATGTTCTCCTTATGTTATCTACTCCTTTCTGTCTACTCTACTGCAGATTTTGGTATTATCCTCAAAGAGGCAAACCTTACCTGACAGTCCTGCAATATCACTAACAAATATGTTAAAAAGAATCGGACCATGGACAGATCACTACAACACACCAATGGTAACCCCCTTTCATCAAAGTGAGCTCCATTTATCTGTAACTCTTTGCCACCTCCCACGCAACCAATTTCTAACCCAATCAGTAACTTTAGGGTCCATCCCTAGAGTGCTCAGTTTGTTTATAAGCCATTTGTGTGGAACAGTGTCAAAGGTTTTACTGAAATCTAAGTACATCACATCTAGGGCTGTCCCTTGGTCCAACAACCTGGTCACCCAGTCAAAGCAATCAATCAGATTTGTCTGACAAGACCTGCCTCTGGTAAACCCAACTACCTTGGACTCCAGAAACCTCACTATTCTCTTTTAACAGCATCTCCAATAATTTACTCACCACAAAGGTTAGACTAATTGTCCTGTAGTTTTATCCTCATCCTTCTGCTTTTGTATAAACGGACCACATGTGCCTTTCTCCAGTCCTCTGCAACCACTTCCGACTCCAAAGAAGCAGCGGAGCTGCTAGAACGTCCCTGAGTTCCTTCAGTATTCTCGGATGTATCCCATCCAGTCCCATCGCTTTATCTATTTTTAGTTTAGCTAGTTCGTCACGAACACAGTCTTCTGAAAATCGTTCAAGCTCTCCATCAGTTCTGTTCATATTTGTGGGTGTTTTCTGAGATTCTGCTCCTGGCCCTTCACCTGTGAACACTGAATGAAAATATTTGTTAAGCAAGTCCGCTTTATTCTCATTAGCTTCCATGTACTCCTCCCCTTCACCCTTCAGTCTGACAATACCACATTTGCCCATCCTCCTCTCACTAATATATCTGAAAATGTCTTATGCCACATTTTATTACATTGATTAATTCTTCTTCTTTTTGTGTCTTTGCTTTCCTGACTGCTTTGCTAGCTTCTCTAAGATTTTCCAAATATAATTGCCTGTCTTCTTATCTCTTGTGATCTCTTGTAGGTCATGAAGGCCTCCCTCTTTTTCTTCACCGTTTCAGCTACTTCTTTTGAGAACCATAGCTGCCTCCTTTGACTTTTACATTTATTAACCTTTCTAACAAAAAGGTTTGTTGCCCTTAAAATATCCCCTTTCAGTTTTGTCCGCTGTTTTTCTACATCCCCCAGTTGTTCCCATCCCGCTAACGACTCCTTGAGGTATTGTTCCATCTCGGCAAAGTTAGTTTTCCTAAAGTCTAAGACCCTCAACTTTGAATGGGTTTTATCAGCCCTAGTCTTAATACTGAATGACATTGGTGATCACTGGCCCAAGCCAACTTTCTTTATGTCAATTTCAATCCCCCATACCTTTGTAATCATTTTCTTTCTCTCAATCAACTCTTCCCCAGCAGTCTATCTTTTAGGGATAAGCTACAAATTCATCCAGGCAAACCAGTCTATGGAGACACCCAAATATGCCTTCATGTATCCTTTTAACATTCTCTTTTCCCCCATAAAACGCCAATCCTAACCTAACCTGACCATTTCAGAGATGACACCTAGGCCTCCCCCTCATGACACATGCCTATATAAAAATTGTATCTATGTATAGATGTTTTAACTGTAAATAAGTTATGCTCCAGAGCATCTCCCACATGTCACCCCAACCCACGTTTACAAAATAAGTTCTTTGTACTTGTTTTGAGTTATATTGTAAACCGCTTTGATTTTTAAGATAAAGCAGTATAGAAAACGTGTTAAATAAATAAATAAATCTTGGTGCTTCTGTGCTTAATGCCCTGAATATTTGGTTTCTACAAATAAATGTTGGTGTCATTTTATCCTTTTTTCAGTGCCTTGGAGTCTTCATCCAAATATTGGTGCCGCTTATTCCCCTTTTCCAGTGCCTAGGGTTTCCATTCCAATGTTGGTGACACTTTCCAGTGCATCAAGGGTCTTCCTGGCAAGCTTGTTGGCACTTTGTCTCTCTCTTGGTAGTCTGGATTCTTCATGCCACTTAGGAGTCTAGTTACTAAGGTGTGCTAAAATTAAGGTGTCTTATTCTAACACAGGTCCCTTGCTGTTCAATGGGACCTAGTTACTAATAACGTATATTAATGTTAGTGTACTTTAGTAGCAAGACCCCTTAGTGTCTTTTGCCCTTCTGTTGGTGACATGGAGTCTTCATACAACTCTGCTGTGACAGGGGTGGCACACACACATGCTGTCACTGTGAAAAAGGAGCTGTGCCACTGGCACGGCCATCCTGCAGCCATGTTAGCAGCGTGTGGGGGTGGGAGTGGTGGCAGCAGCAGCTTCTGCCTGGTGCTGAAGATACCTTGCTGCCTGCATTGGGTGTCAGGTCCAGTGCTACTCTGTGTACTGTCAGGACCATGCCAAGCATGTCACTGGCAGGTAAAGTGGAGCCCATACTGGTGTAGTGTTAGCATGGGTTCATGTTACGCTATCTACTGAGGTGTGGGTAGGTGATTCTATGCAAAGGGTGAAACCTATGCGCCAGCTGTGCATATCCCACCAATACTGTGCTTCACCCTGCAAACTTGCAACCTGGCAGAGGGGGGCAAGAGTGGCATATGTGCACTACTGCTATAAGGCCACCTGCAGCACTGAAGTGGCGGCTGTGTCACGCTGTCAGGGAGGGAGGGATTGGCTGTCATACTGCCCACCAGGGTCTGCGTACCTCGGCTTGCACAAGGGCCAGCCCTGGGTACTGTAAGCCGTCAGCAGCTGCATTAGGACTGCCCATGCATTTCCTAATGAGAGACAACAGTGCATGACCCTTAACCTGCAGTGCGAGAGAATGCATGGGCAAGCTCTATTGATGGTGCTGATACACAGCACACATGTGGCACCTATAACTTCCAGTGACAGGGAAGTTATGTCTGCAAACCACTATTGCGAAGTTCTATCCGCCCTACTACCTAACTTTAATGAAATCAGTAATGGAAAGCCATCTAGCTCCAGTTTAGCTCAAACTCCAGAGCAATTGTCTTATTTTACTTAAAGAAACTGAAGTCGTTAGTATTTGAAGTCAGAAAATATAAATGTAACCCTAAACCTTAACTAATTAAAACAATTAGACAATAATTAAAATAAAATCCTCCCCTTTTTCCTATATCATTCACTCACCATCCACACCCAAGCTGCACTTTAGGCTTTCTTTGAAAAAAAATGGTTCAAAATTATTTTTCCTGCTAGGAGTGGAGGAGTAGCCTAATGGTTGAGAACACTGACTTGGGAACCCAGAGACCATGGTTCGCTTCCCACTAGCACTCCTTGTGGCCTTGGGCAAGTCACTTAACCCTACATTGCCTCAGAAAAATCCAAGCTATCAATGTCCCTGTTTAATGTACATTACCAAGTTTAAGTTTCAATATAAACCACTTTGATTGAAATGATAAAGCAGTATGTTGTTGTTGTTAAGTGCTGTCGAGTCGGAGTCGACTTATGGCGACCCTCTGGATAGCTATCCTAAATTGTGTTCGGTCTTCAGTCAGGCGGCTTATTGTTGACAGACTGGTACCCGTAGCTGCTGTTATTGTATCGATCCATCTCATTGCTGGCCTTCCTCTTTTGCGTTGACCTTCTATCTTGCCAAGCATGATGTCTTTCTCTAATGATCTCTCTCTCCGCATGATGTGTCCAAAGTATGAAAGTCGAAGTCTTGTCATCTGAGCTTCTAAAGAAAGCTTAGGTTTGATCTCCTCTAGTACAGACTGGTTTGTTCTTCGGGCAGTCCATGGTATACACAATATTTGCCGCCAGCACCATAATTCAAAGGCATCAATTTTCTTCCTGTCTATCTTTTTCACTGTCCAGCTTTCACATCCATATGATGTTATTGAAAATACCATGGCTTGAACAAGTCGAATCTTTGTATGGAGAGAGACATCTCTGCTCTTGAGAATCTTATCTACGTCTTTCATAGCCATTCTGCCAAGAGCAATGCGTCGTCTGATTTCTTGACTGCTTGTTGCTTCTTTATTGATAGTTGATCCAAGTAGGTTAAAGTTATTCACAATTTCAATTTCTTCTCCTTCGATGATGAACCTGTTGATTATGCCAGTTGTCATGATCTTTACATTAAGGTACAGGCCCATTTTGAGACTATGTTCTTTGATTGTGAGAAGCAAATGTTTCAGATCATCTTCACTTTCCGCCAGTAATGTGGTATCATCAGCATAGCGAAGGTTGTTGATGAGCCTTCCACCAATCTTCACACCTCTGTTGTCTTCATACAATCCTGCTTCTCTGATAATTTGTTCTGCATATAAACTAAACAGGTAGGGGGAAGGTATGCAGCCTTATCTTACACCTTTGCTTATTTTAAACCATTCTGTTTCTCCTTGTTCTGTTCGAACTGTTGCTTCTTGATCAATGTACAGATTGTGCAAGAGAACGATCAGGTGTTCTGGTATACCCATGCTTCTTAATGTGGCCCAGAGTTTCTCATGGTTTACACAGTCAAAAGCTTTGCTATAGTCGATAAAGCACAAATAGATATCCTTTTGGTATTCTTTAGTCTTTTCAAGGATCCATCTCACATCCGCAATGATGTCTCTCGTTCCTTGCCCGTTTCTGAACCCTGCTTGCACTTCAGGTAGTTCTTGTTCCAGGTATGATTGTAGTCTCTTTTGAATAATCTTCAGTAGAATCTTGCTGGCATGTGGGATCAGAGCGATTGTGCGATAATTTCCACAGTCAGTTGGATCACCTTTCTTTAGTATTGGTATAAACACAGATCTTTTCCAGTCAGTTGGCCATGATGCTGTCTTCCATATTTCTTGGCAGAGCCTTGTAAGTATGGTAACAGCTGCATCAGATTGCTGTAATACTTCTATGGGAATGCAATCAATGCCTGTTGCTTTGTTCTTTGATAAGGCTTTCAATGCTGCTTCAACTTCTTCTTTCATCACCAATGGTTCCAGATCATAAGGTACAGGTTGAAACGGCTGTTGGTCCACTTGATCTTTATCATATAAAAACTCTGTATATTCCTTCCATCGTTTCTTGATCTTCTCAGCATCATTCAACATAGAACCTTGAGCATCTTGTAACATTCCAATTCGAGGCTGGAACTTTTTCTTTAACTCTCGTAGCTTTAGGAAAGCTGGTCTTGTTCTTCCTCTAATAGTTTCTGCTTCTATTTCCTTGCAAGCGTCATTGTAGTACTTTTCCTTGTCCTGTCTTGCTGCACGTTGGAAATCTCTGTTGAGTTCTGTGATTGTCTTTCTTTCTCCTCTGGTTTAACTTTTCTGCGTTTCTGGGCAATTTTCAGAGTTTCTTCCGTCATCCATTTTGGCCGTTTTTTCTTTTTTACCTTTTGTAGAGACTTCTCGCTTTCTTCCAACACAACCTTCTTGATGTCATTCCATAACTCTTCTGGAACTCTATCATTTGTATCTAAAGCAACAAATCGATTTTGCAGGCAGTTATTAAATTCCAGTGGTATATTCAAGAGGTCATATTTTGCTGCATTCATGAGTGGTTTGCTCTTTTTCAGCTTTAGCTTGAGTTTGCATACTAGTAGTTGATGATCTGTACCACAGTCAGCTCCAGGTTTTGTCTTTGTTGATGTTATAGAACTTTTCCATCGTTGACTTCCACAGATGTAGTCAATTTGATTTTTATACAATCCATTGGGTGAAGTCCATGTGTACAGTCGCCGCTTGTGTTGCTGGAAGAAGGTGTTCGAGATGAATAGATCGTTGGTCTTGCAGAATTCTATCAGTCTTTCTCCAGCTTCATTTCTGTTGCCAAGTCCATATTTTCCAACTACTTTGTCTTCTTCTTTGTTGCCAACCTTTGCGTTCCAATCACCCATGATTATCAGGATATCCTGTTTGCATGTTCTGTCAATTTCAGCTTGTACTTGTTCATAGAACTCTTCAATTTCATTCTCTTCTGCAGCTGTTGTTGGGGCATATACTTGAATTATAGTTGTGTTGATAGGCATTCCTCGTAGACGAATAGAGATTAAGCGTTCACTGACTGCATTGTATTTCATTATAGTTCTTGCAAGTTTCTTCTTTATTATAAATGCAACACCATTTCTTCTTTGTCTTTCATTTCCAGCATAGTAGACCATGTGATCATCTGATGCAAAGTGCCCGATGCCAGTCCATTTCAGTTCGCTGACACCCAACAGATCAAGTTGTACACGTTCCATTTCCTTCTTGACCACCTCCAACTTCCCTTGGTTCATGCTTCGTACGTTCCATGTTCCAATGTGTAAGACATCTTTACAGCTTCTGACTCTCATTTCATGCGCAGCTACATCAGCAGTCAGACGTCCCGAGGGCTTTGATCCAACCACATCATAAATGCTGGCTTTACTCTGAAAAGTCTTGAGCTCTTCCCCAGTAGCTAGTTGAGTGCCTTCCAACCTGGGGGTCTCATCTTCCAGCACTACAGCACAATTTGTTTTGTTGTAACTATCCATTGGGTTTTCATGGCAAGATACAGAAGTAGATTGCCGGGCCTTTCTTCCACGCAGTTTAAGTTTGGTGTTGTTGCCATTGTCACAGAAATGTGATCCTCCGCCGTCAACACTATCCCATTCTGCTGCTGCCCAGATGGGTGGTTTGTCTTGGTCTGGCATCTCAGCTGAGACCTGTCCATCTTGGGAGACCCTGCCAGTAGTTAAACTACCGATAGTTTAGCTCTCAGCATCACTGATGCACACAAGCCCTCACAGCACAACAAGCTGCAAACCAAGTGAGGGAAAAAAAGCAGTATATAAACCTGTTAAATAAATAAATAAATAAATTATTTACACCAGGAGTAATCTGAATTTCAGAGACTTGTACTATTTTTAAGGCAAGCCAGTCAGTTAGCTTAATAAACATGCCCTTCTGTTCCAATATCCAGTTTAAAAAACCAGAACTGTTTTTCTCACAGTACAGTCACATCTAGCAGCACTTACAGTTGTGGTCAGCATTATTGGCACCTTTGCAGTTCAACCCCTTAAAGTCCAATGTCTCCTAAAAAAAGGGACCAGTGAAATGGTGTTGGACTATATATGCACACATTTGACACATAAAAGGATCAAATAAAACAAGACCAACTAAAAAAGGAAATAGTATAAAAACTGGGACATTGCCAGGACATGATTATAAGCTAAAGCTGAAAAACGGGCGGATAAAGGAGGTAGCATAGTAATACTACATCGACAACAATATTTACAAGAAGCTGTGAGGCAGCTATCAGATGAAAAAGTATACCAAATTTTAGACAATGATCCCACAGAGCGAATACAGAAAATGATTAAGGAGTTAACATCACAAGCGAAAGATTCTAAAATCATTTCCCATAAAGAATGGAAGTTCTTAAACGAACAAAGTCCGGCTATAGCAAAATTTTATCTAGTACCAAAAATACACAAGCATGTAACCCAGCCTCCAGGACGCCCAATAGTCTCCACAAAGAGGTCAGTTTTAGAACCCTTATCCATCTTTGTGGATTCATATTTACGACCATTGATCACGGAGATTCCCTCTTATGTACGGGATACCACACATTTTCTATCCATATTAACAGATCAAAATAAATGGGCCAGAGCCCAAAATATACAACTGGTTACTTTGGACGTAGCCGCCCTTTATACCAGCATACCCCAACAAGCTGCGTTTGAGGTTGTGAATGAGGCCTTGCAAGATAGAGGTGATCTATCAGAGATACAATTAAAATTTCTGAAAGACTTACTAAAATTAATATTGTTTCAAAATTATTTTTTGTTTGAACAAAAAATCTATCTGCAGATTGCTGGAGTGGCCATGGGCGCAACATGCGCCCCTTCAATTGCCAATCTATATATGGCAAAATTTGAACAGTTATGGCTCTCGTCTACCATTCATTCTCCCCATATAAAACTTTGGCGTCGATATATAGACAACGTTTTTATGTTGTGGGAGGGGAATGATCAGGAATTAAAAAATTTTGTTCGATGGCTGAATAGCTGTGATAGTAATATTCAATTTTCCTATGAACATGATATCTATACCATCACATATTTAGATGTTAGGGTCCATAAGAAAGATTCCGAATGGCAAACATCAGTATTTCGAAAGTCCATCGATCGAAACAGTCTGCTACATTACACCAGTGCTCATCTTAAGAACCTTAGGGATAGCCTCCCAATTTCTCAATTTTTTTGCTATCGGAGAAATTGCTCAGACCTTCGGGAATATAAGCAGCAAGCGAAAATATTGAAACAGAAATTTAGAGCTAGAGGTTATCCTGATCATGTGGTACATAAAGCATACAAAAGAGCGAAGTATGCGAATCGAGAGCTATTACTACAGCCACAGAAAAAAGATACTACCAGTCAGGATAAGGTGCATTTAATAACAAAATACTCCCCATTCAGCTACCGGATTCAGAGAATTCTTAAAAAACCACAGTAATATTTTACACAGCACCCCAGGGCTGGAGAACCAAAAGATACAATGTGTATGGCAACGTCAAAAAAATCTAAAAGACATTCTCAGTCCGTCAATTTTGAGAACACCGCTGCAGACACAGGTGTTAGAAGACCAGGGTCACCATCGCTGTGGAAGCTGTGATATATGTGAAATAACGTTAGAACTGAATCAATTTATACATCAAGGGTAAGTTTATCAGTTAAGACATCGCACCACCTGTAGTTCCACCTATGTGTATATGTTATTATTTGCCCATGTCCTTTGCTGTACATAGGCAAAACAATTCGCAAATTTCATATTAGGATGAAAGAACACAGAAGCAGACTTTCTTGTAAAAATTTGCAAGCTCCTATAGTATCTCACTGTGTTGAAAATCATCATTCATTCAAGGCATTAAAATGTTTCTGTTTAGATCAGGTTATTCAAGACACAGGAGGTAAATCTCAAGCTCAGGCGTTATTAAGACGTGAACAAGAATGGATATTTCGTCTTAACACTGTAAGCCCCAAGGGTTTAAACATCGCAATAGAATGGGGAGTATGCCAATGAGATTCACTCACTACGGCATTATGTCACCGTGAAGTCCCAAAGGATTTAAATTGCAGATCCAATTCCATCCCGCATGCGCGGCGTTTTTTGAGAAGAGAATCAGTATACAAGCAGCCGTGAGTATTTCTTAGCGTATGAAGACCAACTTCATTCTCAGTTCTTGCAGTACTTATTGAACTAAGGTAAATGTTTTAATTTTCTTAGGTTAAAGAGAATCAGTATACAAGAAGCCGCTATCCCCTGAAGAAACGCTATAATGTGAAACGCTGTGGCGCCTAACTAATGCGTTGGGAACTGTTAAAGATGAATCAATAACACTGCTAAAAACATTCCAAGTCAAGTATTTAGCTTGCGAAAAAGTGGAAGGCACTGTTGAAGGCACTTTAAAACAAGAATTTTGTTGGATAACACAACATTGGGAGCTTAAAAAAATTAGAATACCACCATATGGTTGAAAGTACTTTAAGAGAAAAGAGAGCTGAATAATACCCAATGCTGAAGTTAAAATGGTTGCAAGCATGTGAGATGGAAGACAACATGTTTTAAAAGCAGTGTAGCAGTTTTTTATTCAAAATATCATAGAAGAAAAACAAAAAGAAAATAATATCTTAAAAATTAGCGATGATACAGATCATTGATGTATTGAAGGCAGTTCACCGCATCCTTTGAGTGAATGCAGTGTGTAGCCATGTTCGATTCTGAGATCTGATCGCTATCAATAAAAAATATATATAACAAAAAATAATGTATGCAATAGACAAAAATAAGAAGTTGGTCTAAGGTGAATGAGTAGAGCTTATCATATATTTTTTGACTATTAGTAGAAAGCTCTGGAAAGTGACACCAATATCTATTTTGTATAGGACATGATTATTGACATCGTATAAACAATTCAAATCAGTTGGAACAGAAGAACCACATTCCCATTGTAGTAAAATTATATGCACCTGTAATCAATTTTCAGTACTCACATGACTTGAATCCACCAATGAAAGATGGCACAAATGTTTTAAATTTTCATAATAGTGAAGACAAGAGAGCTGCCTGAGACCGTCAGAAAAGCCATTATCACCATATTTCAAAGGCCATCTCTAAAGACCTTGGTATTCTTGTGTCTACAGTTTACAATGTTGTTAAGACATTTCTGCTCATGGAATGGTCAAGAACCTCCCAGGATATGGTGGGAAGAGGAAAATTCATCCAAGAAGTCTTCGAAGATTAGTGTGAAGTGTTGGAAGAGTTTAAGGATGAACTGAAGCAATCTAGAGTGATGGTTTCAACCTGCACTATACGCCACTCACTAAACAAAGAAGGACTTCATGGGTGAAGACCAAGGAGGACGCCACTGCTCAAAGACAGACATAAATGGGCACACCTCATCTTTGCCCAAAACCACCTTGAAAAACCACAATCCTTCTGGGAAAATTTTCTGTGGACAGATGAAACCAAACTTGAGCTCTTTGGCAATGCAGACCAGCGATACATTTACAGGCAAAGAAATGAAGCTTATAAGAAAAATAACACCCTGCCTAGGGTTAAATATGGTGGAGGGTTCATAATGTTGTGGGGCTGTTGCCTCAGGAACTGGAGGTCTGGAACCTATTAAAGGAATCATGAAGTCAGAGGACTACTAAGGTATTTTGAAGTGAAATGTGCTACCTAGTGTCAAAAAGCTAGGTCTGGGTCGAAGGTCATGGGTCCTCCAGCAGGACAATGACCCAAAACATACATCCAAAAGTACAAAAGAATGGTTAAAAAGGAACAAATGGACTATTTTAAACTGGTCAAAACTGAGTTCTGATCTCAGTCCAATCAAGAACCTTTGGAAGAGCTGAAATCTGCCAGTGATAAAAGGAATCCTGGAAACATTCAAAACAAAAGGCAGTTGAAGAGTGGGAGAAACCACCAGCAGACAGACGTATGAAATTTACAGATGGCTACAAGAAACGTTTGGAAGCTGTCAACACTGCCAAAGGTTGTGCCATTAATCCTGTTCAGATCATATCTTGTTTTTTTTCTCAGAAATGACTACGTCTATGTTGCACATCTGTTTTTTGTTCTATACCTTTGAACATAATAAAATATTATGATGAGATACAGTTGGAATATTTCCAATTATTTGACCGCAACTGTATAGCCCGTTAAATCTCTTTTTCTTCTCTGACAGGTTATCTCAGAATGAGTGCTTCAAAAGTCTTCTTACTCAAGTTTCAAAATTATTTAGCTTTAGTGTCAAACTCCTCTTGTAGTAGGAAATCGGTAAAATTGTTTTTCCCAGAAAGCTAACCAATCTTTTACACAAATAGAGCAGAAAATTCAAAACTCCCTCAGACAATGTCATAAGCTGTTCTGTCAAACTATTTTTATGGCTTTGGCAGATCTTTTCTCTCTCTCTGAAATCTTCTTGAAACAAGTATATGAAGTTAGAAATACAAATTTTCTCTAAAGCTGTTCACAGCTGCTCACTGCTGGCACATGCTTTAAGCAGGAAAATTGCCTACTACTATTACTACTGAGCATTTTTATAGCGCTACAAGACTTATGCAGTGCCACACAGACATGTAAGAGAGAATCCCTGCTCATCAAAGTTTACAAGCTAGTCAAGAAAGACAACACAGTAGGTGTAGGCATGAGATACATCTAGGGGGAATGGTAAGGAAACGCAAAGGAGATCAGGTGAGTGAAGATCCGAAAGCAGCAGTGAAGAGGTGAGTTTTTAGCCTGGATTTGAAAAGGGCCAGAAAAGGCGCCTGATGTACAGACTCAGGTAGTTTGTTCCAGGCATAAGGAGCAGCAAGGTGAAAGGAGCGAAGTCTGGAGTTGGCAATAGAAGAGAAGGGCACAGACAGAAGCAATTTGCCACAAGAGCGGAGTTTCCGAGGAAGGGTGTAGAGAGAAATAAGAGAGGAAAGGTAGTGAGGAGCTGCAGAATGAATGCACTTATAGGTCATCAGGAGAAGTTATTTATTTTTATTTAACTGTTTTTTATACTGCCTGTAATCAAAGCGGTTTACAAGAAACTTGAATTCAATTTGGGTACATTGAACTTGGGGTGATAAAAAAGGATAGTAACTAATTACACGTTGTTTAACATATTTACAATGGCTCTGCTGTCTAGAACCATTCTAAATATGTTAAACAACATGTAAATAGAAGTTTGAACTAGATCCAGAAATGGATAGGAAGTCAATGAAGAGACTTGAGAAGAGGGGTAATATGAGCATGATGAGGCTGGCGGAAGATTAGCTGCGCAGTAGAGTGTTGAACAGATTGAAGGGGAGAGAAATGATTCAGCAGGAGACCAGCAAGGAGTAAGTTACAATAGTCAAGACGGGAGGCGATTAAGGAGTGGATGAGCATCTTAGTAGTGTGTTCAGAAAGGAATGGGCAGATTTTGTTGATGTTATAGAGAAAGAAACTAAAGGTCTTAGCTATCAGATGTGTGAGGAAAAAGGAGAGAGAGGAGTCAAAGACGATCTCAAGGTTGCGAGCCAAGGAAACAGGGAGAAGTAGAGAGTTATCCACAGAGACTGAGAAAGGTGGAAGAGGAGAGGAGGTTTTAGGGGGAAAAATAAGAAGCTCAGAAGATGAGAATCAAAAAAGGAGTCTACCAGGATTCTAGAGAAGGAAATTAGTGCTACTCCGCCTCCCAGAAGACCAAATAGTTCCAAGGGTACTCGGTTAGAAATAAAATGACCAATTAGGAAAGATTTCTCCTCTACAGCAGCTATAAAGACACTCCATCTAACTTTTGAAAACTGTCCCTTTAAGAAAATAGACTATTTGCAATTAGTTTGTAAACTGCACCATTATAAACCTGGTTATCTCGTGCTTACTGCGTAGCAAAGAGCCCTCCCCTTCACCCGACAGCTCAGCTTTAGTATCACTGTCATCTCATGCAGAAAAGCCCACTGCTCATGTTCATTACACTATACTTCCAGGTTTAGGAGATTAATTTATACTAATAAATTTGATCCCCCAATGTTTCAAATACATTTTTTTGCTGCCTGCCATCTGCCCAAGGCATCCGGAGCCACCCAGGGCTTTGTTTATGTATTGCCCCTATCGCAGACTTTGGGCCTCATTCTGCAGCCAGTCCCTTTTTTTCTCCTTTATGGTTATATTTAAAAATATTTCTCCAGGCTTCCCTCAGCCTTAATATAACTTCCTCCACTGGCCCTGAACCCTCAGAAATACCGGCTCACTCACTCTGCCTGCTCCCAGCAGCTTGACTAATCCTGGCCCCAACCAGGTCAAGTCCACCCCTAAATGCCTCAAGCCCTGCTCCAGCAATGCTACACAAACTGGCATCTGCCCGCACCAGAGCTTTCTCCTGGACCCCGGACTACATCCCACAACCGCATTATGACTCTCATCCCCATGAATCTCCACTGGCAACCATGTTCCCCAGCAATCCTTATCACTCCCTCGAGCCTCTTTAGTAATTTATTTATTCAGCAGCAATGCCTGCTCACCACCCCTTCCTTCTCGACCTGTGGGAGCTGAAAGCACAGAGCCCAGAATCAGCCACAAACTATGACATATCTGAGCCCTCTGCCCACAGCTTGTCTCCATTCCCGGCTTTCTTTTTAAATAAAAAATTGCATTGGTGAGGCCTAACCTAGCTGCATTCGACTCTCACTACACTGCTCCTCAGCAACTCCACTCATCAAGGAAATCTCTTCAACTGCCAACTCCAGATTCTATTCTTTCCACTTTGCTGCACTGTATGCCTGGAATGGACTACCTGAGTCGGTGCGTCAGGCGCAATCTCGATTTCCATTCAAATCCAGGCTAAGAACTCATCTCTTCAAGGCTACTTTTGGATCCTGGCCCACTCATTCTCCTGTCCACAACCATGTGCGTTTTAATCATTTCCCTTAAGAATCTCCTAGTTGCTTGTTGTTCTGTCTGTCTTAAAGCTCTGTAGAACGGGAACTGTCTTACGTCTGTTGTACAGCACTGCCCATGCCCAGGAGCTCTATTTAAAGGTTAAGTAGTAGTAGTAGTAGTTAGTTCTAGTCAACAGAAGGTTCTCGTTTTATTTTTTGGTTCCCTTCAACTGCCCCAAATATGTAAGATTTAAAGCACTGTGGACCAGTATCCTTCTTTAAAGTCTATGGTTCTCTGGCTCTGACTGCTGAATTTGAACCCTAGAGACTCATGGTTCAGATTCAACAGTCAGCACTGCGAGCAGCAGAGGAGGACAGTGCCTGAAGTGTAGCTGCTCTTCTATTCCTCGACTTGTGCTAATCAGCACTTGGGGGGAGGGGGGAGGAAGAGGAAGAGAGGAGGGTGCTGTGAGGAGTGTGGGTGCATGATGGGGGAACCAAGGGAGGGAAGGCAAGTGAGTCGTCCCTGTTCAGAATTTTGCACAGGAGAGGAATTATTGCGCACTGCAAAAGTTGCACCAAACACATAATTCCCACAAAAATAAGCAATGCATTTGCTAGGATCCTGTGTCTTATTAAATATTCGACATCCTGACTTTAAAGGCCATTTCTTAATTTACTTGTAGATTTAAGGCTTCTCCTTTCGGTCCTGTAATTGCTGCTGAGAAGCTCATTCTGATCTCCTCAGGCATGGGCAGCCTTGCAAGAGATTTAGTTGGTCCTGGCATTCTCCATATCAGCCTATCTTCCTGGCTCTAAGACTGGATCCAGACTACTTCCAGTCTCCCTTCTCCTCAGAAGGCAGACAGAGGAGCCCAAGATGGTGGCCGAGCAGGTCATGTGTTGAGAAGCTTTTACTTGTCTTACTGCTGGAGAATGCATGCTTTTGTCTGTCTTCGAGGAGTCAATGGGGCAGCGAAAGAGAAGGCAGAAGGGTCAGCCCTCCATCAAAGTGTCGACTCCAGTATCAGCCCAGCAGGAAATTGACACGTTTTGCCTTCCCTTCTCAACAGCAATGGCTTCAGCAGGCCCATTAAACTCAACAGTGGACCTGAGCAGTGATGGGGTGGAATTGAGCTCCGACTATAGAGTGTCCATGCCGCAACCCGGAGGTGTTTTTTGGGCAGAGTTGGAGCAGCGTTCAGAGTCCCAGGGTATTCTCTCAGTGGTCTTGGCTGCCCCAGAGGGCCCTAAGACCATGCTACAGCTATCTGTTGGAAGTGCAGTAGGGGGAGAACTGAAGCTCATTGGAGATCTTTGGATAGTCTTTTCTGGGAAATTGCAGGCTGAAAAAACTGATGCTGGTTATATTAGAGGACTTTTGGGACATGATCACTTCCAGCAACAACTCTCTTATTTCTATGGTGGGATCCTTGAATCAGGAGGTGTTTTCCCTAAAAAGAAATCTCTAAGCTGTCTCTTCAGATCAGGTCTAGCATGCCTCCCAAGTTGCTCTGCTGGAATCTCACGTGGGGGACTTACAAGTTCTGGGTAGCACTCAGACTTAGGAGAGGAATATCCAGGCATGGAAAATTGAATATATAGTGAACCAGCTCAGAAGAAACAATTTAATTTTCTTAAATTTTCCTCGATCTCCTTTGCTTATCACCTTTGTAATTGTTCATAAATACTTTGTGGATGTCTTAAAAATGCATCACGAAGACTTGCCTCCTCTTGTCAGGGTCTCAGTATGTTGCTACTTCTTCTGTTTCAGGGGGAGCCTCTGGTTCAATGAATCTGGCCAAGCAGGTGAGCTTAGATCTCACTGGCTTCCTGGAAAGTTCTCTTGAGTTGATCAGTAGGTCTATTTTCTCCTCACAGCACCCCCTTGGTTTGTCCTCCTCTCTTCCTTCCCCCCCCCTCCAATATGTTCCTTGTAAATAGTTAATACCACTGTTCCATGTAAAAGTTGTTTAACTGTTAACTGTAAACCGCCCTTGATCTCTGGAAGGGGCGGTATAGAAGAAATATATAAATAAAATAAATATTTTGCTTTTGAATCTGAACGAAATTCAATCTTAAGATTACATTTATTTATTTAACTGGTTTTGGTATAATGTTTTTCTACCAGTCCTGTACATAGTTCTGTTGCTATGTTTTACTGTTCCATGTGCTGAACCTGATAGCGGAGAGTCTGAATGAATTCTTTGCTTCGGTCTTTACTGAGGAAGATGTAGGGATGTTACCCATGACTGAAGTGGTATTTAAAGGTGCATGAGAATTGAAGGAAATATGAATACATCAGGAAGATGTATTACAACTATTAAACTGAAGAGTAGCAAATCACCTAGGCCGGATGGTATACATCCAAGGGTGTTGAAAGAACTGAAATATGAGATTGCAGACCAGCTATTAGTAATCTGTGAATTTTCATTAAAATCATCTCTAATACCTGAAGATTGGAGGATCGCCAATGTAACGCCAATTTTTAAAAAAGGGTTCCAGGGGTGATTCGGGAAACTACAGACCGGTGAGCCTGATGTTAGTACCAGGAAAAATGGTAGAAACCATCATAAAGAACAAAATTACTCAGCATGTAGATAGTCATGGCCTAATGGGAGACAGCCAACATGGCTTTAGACAAGGAAGATCTTGTCTTACTAATCTGTTATGTTTTTTTGAAAGTGTGAATAAACAGGTGGACAAAGATGAGTCGGTATCTGGACTTTCAGAAAGCCTTTGACAAGGTCCCTCATCAGAGACTTTTGTTAAAACTAAAGAGTCATGGGATAGGAGGCAGTGTACTACTGTGGATCAAGAACTGGGCAGAGAGAGAAGCGCCGGAGGATTCGGAGCAGACCAGCAGCTCCTGGATTGCCGTGGCTGGAGGGAGCCGGAGGATCGGGCAGGCGGCCCCGGGACACCCTTGCATCCGGCGGGGACTTGTTCCCCCTTTAAAAGAACTTCCTCTGCAGTTCTCACTGAGACGGGCAGAGAGAGAAGCGCCGGAGGATTCGGAGCAGACCAGCAGCTCCTGGATTGCCGTGGCTGGAGGGAGCCGGAGGATCGGGCAGGCGGCCCCGGGACACCCTTGCATCCGGCGGGGACTTGTTCCCCCTTTAAAAGAACTTCCTCTGCAGTTCTCACTGAGACGGGCAGAGAGAGAAGCACCGGAGGATTCGGAGCAGACCAGCAGCTCCTGGATTGCCGTGGCTGGAGGGAGCTGGAGGATCGGGCAGGCGGCCCCGGGACACCCTTGCATCCGGCGGGGACTTGTTCCCCCTTTAAAAGAACTTCCTCTGCAGTTCTCACTGAGACGGGCAGAGAGAGAAGCGCCGGAGGATTCGGAGCAGACCAGCAGCTCCTGGATTGCCGTGGCTGGAGGGAGCCGGAGGACCGGGCAGGCGGCCCCGGGACACCCTTGCTTCTTCGGGCCCTTGGATTACGTATATATTGGATTGTATCTTTTGACCGCGGAGCGTGTCCGCGGGGCGTGGCTCGAAGGGGCGTGGTCAAAGGGGCGGACACGCCCCTTTGGCGCCCCTTCGGCGACACAGCGGCGCCTGTTAGCCTTTCTTTTGTTCTTATGTTCTTGTATTGTGATATTTCTTGTTAAATATGGGCAAACGGAAGGGGAAGGGTGCTTCTAAGGTGTCTGAGTCTGCTGCTGCGGACAAGCCGAGTGGTCCATTGGATAGGCATTTTTTGCCAGTTCCAGTCGCGCAGTCCTCTCCAGACGGGGTCTCCCTTAATTCTAGTGGAAGATCCCCTCCCCCTCTGCCCGTGCCTTTGCAATTGTCTGGGCTTTCCGTGGAGTCTCCGGAAAAAGCAAGTATAATGGAACCTATTGTTTTTCCTAAGCCTGTTCAAGCTGTCTCCCTTAGTATTTCTGAAATTTCGCCAGAACCCCTCGGTGGTGAGATTACCTTAAAAGATATTTGGTCTGCTCTATTGGTTATTGATAAAAAAATGTCTTCTACTTTAAATGCTCTCTGTCTATTCTCTCAGGAGGCTGTTGTTTCCTTGCAACAGTTAGATGTGAGGGTTAGTTTACTTGATAAAACAGTTGCTAAAATTAGTTCTCAGGTCCCATCGTTAGTGGTGGCTCATGCAGCTAGGGTTAAGGATTTCCTGATAGTATATTCCCGGTTAGAGTCTTTAGAGAATATGTCACGTTCTTGTAATCTCAGATTTTTGAATTTCCCCCAGACTCCTTTACTTTCTCCTAGAATTCTGCTTGAGAAATATTTCAAAGAAATATTAAAGATACCTGACTCTATTGCTATATCGCAAACTTATTATCTTTTTTCAAGTGTTAAAAAGGTTAGTCCCATTGAGGGAGCTCTTGATGAAATTGTTCCCACTATAGATAATTTAACAGCTTTTCTAGAGGACTCCACGGATAATATCCCCTTTCGTTCCACTCTACTGGTCACATTTGCCTCTCTCGAAGCTAAGCAGCGCATTCTCCGTGCTTTTTTTAAAGTGAAGTCTGCCATGTTCTGTGGTCAGACCATTAATATATTCCCTGATGTTTCTCGCGAGACTCAGCTCCGGAGGAGGCAATTTCTAGTATTGAAACCTAAAGTTTTGGCAATTGGAGCAACCTTTTTCTTACGTTTTCCATGTAAGTGTATAATCAATTATAAGGAAGCTACATATGCTTTTATGGATGTAAGTCAGTTAGAGAAATTTGTTCTTGATCATTCAGGCACGATTGCGGGGGATAATTCTGGTTCATAGATAGATATTCTCCGATATTGTAGGCCTTAGGGCTTTGTTTTCTAAATTTGTTCATGTTTTTCTTTCTTGGTAAACTCTGCCCATGCTCCATAATGTGGACTTTATCATGTTTATTTTCATCCGTGTTATTTTCTTATTGTATTTTGTACTGTGATTTTCCTTTGTTAATTTGATGTAAGTTTTCATCAAAATCAAATAAAAAAAAAAATAAATAAAGAACAAAATTACTCAGCATGTAGATAGTCATGGCCTAATGGGAGACAGCCAACATGGCTTTAGACAAGGAAGATCTTGTCTTACTAATCTGTTATGTTTTTTTGAAGGAGTGAATAAACAGGTGGACAAAGGTGAGTCGGCTGCAATGTTCCCTCTAATTTTCTGTAAGATGTGTGCACATAAAATATCAGCTGTGCAGCTTTTGAAGGAAGGTTAAATTTTTGGGCGCCACATAACGACACTCGGAGTTATATACTTTAAAATTTGACTACACGTCAGAATACAGTATGTACACCACATTTTTAAAAGAAAATAGACAATTACTAAATGAAGTGGAAAATTTCTAGTAATTACAATTACAACTTTTAAATTTTAAGACGTCTGTGTTGTTTTCTATCAGAATCAGAACCGTAATTTTTGTGCGCTCTGCTGTAAAGTATGTGCGCTCGCTCGGCAAGGTGTGTGCGCGTGCACACGCGCACAGCTTAGAGGGAACAGTGGTCGGTTGATATAGTGTATCTGGACTTTCAGAAAGCCTTTGACAAGCTCCCTCATCAGAGACTTTTGGAAAAACTAAAGAGTCATGGGATAGGAGCCAGTGTACTATTGTGGATCAGGAACTGGTTAAAAGATAAAAAGCAGAGGGTAGGGCTAAATGGCCAATTTTACCAATGGAGAAAGGTGAATAGTGGTGTACCCCAGGGATCTGTACTGGGTCCGCTGTTTTTTGACATATTCATAAATGACCTGGAAAAGGGAATAACGAGTGAGGTTATCAAATTTGCAGATGACACAAAACTAAAGTTGTTACAACCCAAGAGGATTGTGGAAAATTGCAAGAGGATCTTGATAAATTGGAAGACTGGGCATCAAAATGGCAGATGAAATTTAATGTGGACAATGGCAAAGTTATGCACCTAGGGAAGAAAAACCCAAACTATAGTTATACGATGCAAGGTTCCACATTAGGAGCCACCACCCAGGAAAAAGATTTAGGCGTCATTGTGGATAACATGTTAAAACCCTCAGCCCAGTGTGCAGTGGCAGCCAATAGAGCAAATAGAATGCTAGGCATCATAAGGAAAGGAATGGAAAATAAAACAAAAGATATTATAATGCCTCTATATCGTTCCATGGTGAGACCGCACCTTGAATATTGTGTGCAATTCTGGTCGCCATATCTTAAAAAGGATATAGTGTTATTAGAAAAGGTTCAGAAAAGAGACACCAAAATGGTAAAGGGGATGGAAGGATGCTCCTATGAATAAAGGCTAAAAAGGTTAGGGCTCTTTAACCTGGAAAAGAGACGGCTGAGGGGAGATATGATAGAAGTCTATAAATTAATGAACAGAGTGGAACGGGTAAACGTAGATCGATTGTTTACGTTATCAGAATATAGAAAGACTAGGGGACATGCAATGAAGCTACAGGCTAAACTATTTAAGACTAATAAAAGAAAATATTTTTTCACTCAACGTGTAATCAAACTCTGGAATTTGTTACCGGAGGATGTAGTAAAGGCTGTTAGTGTAGCTGGGTTTAAAAAAGGTTTGGAGAAGTTCCTGAAGGAAAGGTCCATAAACAAATTATTAAGAAGAGACCCAGGATATCAATGCTTGACCCAGTACAAGCATTGTGGAACCTGTGTCTTTTGGGGAAACTGCGAGGTAAGTATGACCTAGATTGGCCACTGTTGGAAACAGGATACTGGGCTTGATGGACCTTGGTCTGACCCAGTATGGTATATCTTATGTTCAACAGATTGCATGATTTTGCTCTGGCTTGTTTTTGTTCTATGTAAACCGCTCTGAAATGTAGAAGAGTGGTATAGAAATAAGTGTTAAATAAATAAATTTATTTCAAGAACACGTCTGTCCAGTTTATGGGCTCAAGAATATCTGTTTTTCCTGATTTTTTTACAGACACCCAAAAGCGGAGGAGGGACTTTCTGGCTTATCACCAGAGAGGCAATGGTTTGGGGGCTACTTTCAGTTAAAATATCAGTGTATTGTAAATGTACAGTATTACATTGTTTTGAAGCTAAACAATTTCTCATTTTTGAGCCCAAGCAGCTGGGTGATATTTTGTTAGTTTGGGACAATGTTTTTGAGGGATAACAACTGCGTCTCATACTAGCTGCCATGTAAATGTCAACTATGCTCTTGATGATTGTCATTTAATATGCGTCTTTTGTTCTTTTTCTTTTGGGCTTCTTATTATTGTGGACTTGCTTTAGAAATTCAGTTTCCTTTGCATTGGATATATAATGGTTAATTTTTTTTATCTGATTTTATTATTCATTTGCGAATAACTTTATGCTGAAAAGTCTATAGGGTCTGTTTACTAAGCGGCGCTATTGGCTTCCGTGCAAAATCGGAGTCACGGCTCCTATTTCGCATGGAAGCCGCTAGCCCAACTTAATAAACACACCCCCTATAAATATTAAAAAATAAAAAGGATTCAGACAGAATATCTCTATCTTTTTGCTAGTCCAACCACACCTTGGATCCAAGCACTAAACATACATAAGAACATAAGATATGCCATACTGGGTCAGACCAAGGTCCATCAAGCCCAGTATCCTGTTTGCAACAGTGGCCAATCTAGGTCATACGTACCTAGGAGTTTCCCCAAAAGACACAGGTTCCGCAATGCTTGTACTGGGTCAAGCATTGATATCCTGGGTCCCTTCTTAACAATGGTTTATGGACCTTTCCTCCAGGAACTTGTCCAAACCTTTTTTAAACCCAGCTACACTAACTTACTACATCCTCCGGTAACAAATTCCAGAGTTTGATTACACGTTGAGTGAAGAAATATTTTCTTTTATTAGTTTTAAATAGTTTACCCTGTAGCTTCATTGCATCGTCGTCTTCTTTGTAACTGCCGAAACCACTGCATCAACTTTCAGGAGCCGAAAGAGCTTGCAGTCCTAATCCAACAGCAGATAGAGACACACCATTGCCCTCGATCCCTTAAAGCTAGCCTCCGGCAGATCCCACTCATCATGACTTATCTGCCTAACTATTTTATGCACTTGAAAAACTTTCTGCGATTTGCGTAACGCTTGCAGTAACGGGTGCCTTGAGGGATTCCATGATGAAAGCCGGCAACTCCTCTCGGCGGAACACCGGTACAATGCACACCCGCTTTTCCTGCTCTGGGTTCTCCCTTTCTTCTAGGTCCTCATCCCCTTCCAGCCCTTCGGACAATGGAGATTCACCCTGACCCTCCTCCGAGAGCTTGGGCCTCTTTGCGGGTAGTGTCCCCAGCGTGCTGTCAAGAGGACCCCCCCCCCGTCCTTTTGGCCCAGCGTTCCAACCAAGGGGCCCCCCCCTTGCCCGCACCTGCTGGAACAGATGGAACACTTGATGCAGGATGACAAATTCCGGTGAGAACATTCCCAGGATCCCCACTGGATGTTTAACTGCAGGGATATTCCTTGGACATGCCACTACTTAGCCATGGGGTTAAAAAAATAAAGTAAATATATAGCCTCCCTTGCAGAATTTATTTGCACTATTACCTGTTAAGGCGGGTAAGCTAGATCTAGAGCATTTGTGATCTATGTACCAAGATTTTGGAATGTAGTGTCAGATGAATTAAAGGCTATTATGGATATAAATGATTTTTGAAAGAGAATTAAAACATAAGAGATGCCATACTGGGTCAGACCAAGGGTCTATCAAGCACAGTGTCCTGTTTCCAACAGCTTCAAGTCACAAGTACCTGTCAGCTTCCCAAAAAAGTACACAGATTCCATGTTGCTTATCTCAGTGTTATGGACTTTTCCTCCAAGAACTTGTCCAAATTTATAAGAGCACTAACTTTCAAAACTCAAACAACAAGGAGCATACTCAGAAAAGGGTGGCACCATAAATATTGCAGTACAATATCCATATATATGTATTTTTAAATGCCATCAAGTCAATGCTGACTCCTGGCAACCTAGTAGCCCCTGCATTTTCTTGGCACGGTTTAACTGGAAGTAGATTGCCAGGACTTTTCTTCCAAGGTAATGGAAGGTAAAGTGATTTGTTCAAGGTCACAAGGAGTGCTAGTGGGAATCAAACCCTGAACTCTTGAGTACTAGGCTCTTGCTTTCACCACTAGGCTACTCCTCCACTCCACATCCATATACCTACTGGGAAAACTGAACAAGTCAGAGTCCTAGATAGAAACTCCATACTAAAAGAATGCCTGACCTTAGTCACACACTTAGAACAAAGATAGGCCCTCATCAAGTACAGAATAAGTGACCACAAACTAAAAGTAGAAATATTTTTTTTAGTGCTGACTCCTGGTGAACCAAATGCCTCTGGGTTTTCTTGGCAATGTATCACTGGAAGTAGATTGCCAGGCCTTTTCTTCTGAGACAATAGAGGGTAAAGTGACTTGCTCAAGGACACAAGGAGTGCCAATGGAAATTGAACCCTTGATCTTCTGGGTATTTATTTATTTTTATTTATTTACATTCTCTTATATACCGTGCTATTCTGCATCAGTGCGGTTTACATTGAACAAACTGAAATTACATTGAACAGGGCATTATAACTTGGAGATAACTATTTTACAGGGAACATGGGCTATGGAGGGTTAAGTGGCTTGCCCAAGACCACAAGGAGCACCTGTGGGGTACTAGGCAGTTGCTCTAACCACTAGTCTACTCTTCCACAAAAATAGAAAAAAAAAATATCTTGACAAAAATTAAAATAAAAGAAAACATCGGCCTCGGCATTGAGGTCCTCGACTTCCAGGTTGGCATCTGCTCTGGACACCGACCACCGGCATCGGCATCGGCACCGTCATTCATCGCATTGCGATGCAGACAGTCTATTGAAGCAACCCCAGCAGGAGGTGTCATCCTTCAAAGCCATACAGGGATTCGGGGATGCCCCTGAGGTCCAGTTCTCGGTGGAGCCCCCGATACTGGCATCAGGAGTTGCGGCCCACACGGCTGTGTCTGGAGCCACTCCTCCCCTGGTACTGTCACTGGATGACTGTCATCGCCAACGAGCGCAGCATCGCTAAGCTCTTAGCTGCAGTAACGCCAATGACACCGAGTGCTCTGCAGCCGGCACTGGTTCTGCCGATGCTGACAACTGTCACAGAGCTCAGCATGCTTATGCAGGCATCCCCTGCCTCGCATAGCTTCATGGAGCAGCCGATACCTAGGCCCTCGGCACCACTGTGTCCAATGCCCGCTACATTGAAACAGCAAAGCTCTGACCAGCGAAGGTTTCGAAGATCTCATAAGGATTATTTTGACTTCCTTCCGAACCCCGATTCTGAAGAGGCCTCCGAGGTGGAATCCTTAAAATTCAGATACCCATAGATGCCATCAGATCCATCACCACCTTATAAATGTCCATGTTTGCTACTCAAAGACATGCCCTTTCAAGATTTTATTAAGGACATGGCTCCAGTTCTTGATGTTTCAGTGGCTATGGAAATGGAATTGAGAGCTGAGGAGCTTGATATTCTACAATACCCATTAGTACCAAAGGGGACTGCTACTCTCTCGGTGCATAACATCTTAAAGAATCTAATGGTTCAGATGTGGGAGGCCCCCATGTCAACTCCAGCGGTGAGTAAGAGGCTTGATACCCTTTATAGGTCCCTCCCCAGGTTTCCAGAAGCCACAACTCTCCCACCAATCCATGGTTGTGGAATCTGCCATGAGGAGGATAAAAAGCCAGAAAAATAACTCCTCAGTGCCCCCTGGAAGAGATGTCAGGGCCTTGGATGCATTTGGAAAGAAGGCATTCCAAGCTACCATGCTAGCCTCTAGGATAGACTCCTACATGCTAGATATAGGCATATTTCTCAAAGATGTCTCGAGAGACTTATCAGAGTTTACCACCCTGCTGCCCCCTGACAAGCAGGCGGTTGATCAGGTCTTGGTAACACATGCCCAGAATACATCAAAGTGTTTAACAAGAGCAACATTCGATGCATTTGAGGCCAATAGCAGATCTGCTGCAGGCTGCATTGGAGCTAGGAAAATGGCATGGCTCCAAGCTTCTGACCTGAAACAGTGGGTCCAGGATAATTTAATCAACATATCCTGTAATGGTAAAAACCTCTTTGGTCAGAAGTGGAGGGAGAAGGCTGATGAGATAGAAACTGACAACCTAACCATGAAGAGGCTTTCAAGGAAGACAGCAGACTCTTCTAAGAAGAAGACTACCACTAAGAAACCTTTCTTCCCTAAGAAGAAAAGTTTTTATCCTCCATATCATTCCTATTCTGGCTACTCTGCCCCACAACAGCAACAGAGACAGCAGGGCCAGAAACAGATCAGGAAAACCAAGGTTTCCAAACCACAGCCTGCAGCTATTACTAAACCTCCTCAGTTTTTGACTGCTTCAAAACAAGCATGGCCAGTTCTCCCATAATCTTTCCTCTTCCTCCTATGATCCCAGGAAGACTGGTGCATTTTGTACACCACTGGATCAACATCACTTCCGAGCCCTGGATTTTACATCTAGTCAGTCAGGGCCTACAGCTAACATTCCAGGATCTTCCTCCCATTCACTTTGTGGAACAACCTCCTTGGATCTTCTTCACTCCTCCTTGCTTCAGCAGGAAATTCTCTCACTGCTTAGACAAGGGGCTATAGAGGAAGCTCCCCCATCTCACAGGGCTTGGGATTCTACTCCTGATATTTCCTAATTCCAAAAACGATGGGAAGTCACAGGCCTATATTAGATCTCCAAAATCTCAACAAATTTCTTGTCAAGGAGAAACTCAAGATGATTTCTATATGCACACTTCTGCCATACCTTCAACAAAATGATTGGCTATGCTCTTTGGAGCTAAAAGATGCTTATACACACATCTGATCCACCCAAATTATAGAAAGTTTCTCAGGTTCATTTTTCAGAACAACTACTACCAGTTCCAAGTCCTCCCATTCGGACTGGCCTCAGCACTCAGAGTCTTCCCAAAGTATTTGGCTGTTGTCACAGCCTACCTTCGAACTTTAGGGATCTTTCTGTTCCCCTACTTAGATGACTGGCTGCTAAGGTCAGATGCCGCTTCAGCAGTCACATCCACCCTAAAACAAACCATTCATGTCCTCCAGAAGTTAGGTTTTATGATAAATTATGGATCTTGGAATTCACTCCCTGCACATCTAAGAGCTATCTCACACACAGTCGACTTCAGAAAAGAATTGAAGACCCACCTGTTCATAGAGCACTATAGCAAAATACCAAATATGTAGAATTAAACCACAAACCTATAGCTTACTGCTACTTTGTAAATAGTTATATAATATTACACAGTTTACTAGCTACAGTCTAGTGATATTACTGTTGTTGTAAATAGTTATGAGAATATGAGATCCACAAAACAGTTTCCAGTAAATTCCAAACTATCTGTTTTCTAATCCAAGGTGCTATTGGCATCTCATTTATTCTCCAAACTGTTCCTCAACATAGTCTGAAAGTGCTAACCTGCTTTTTACAAAAACTACATATTATGACAGAAATCTTTGTAGAGGCAAGATGTGCTCTTAAAGGTCACACAGATCTAGGCAGAAAATAGTTGTCATTATGTCCACCAACTGAGAAAATCCTTTTTATGAGATGTGATGATATGAAACACACGTTCTGGCTAAGACACAAATGAAAAAGTGATAACATACAGTATTTTCTCACTGAGAGGATAACAATATAAAAAAGAAATTTCATTATAATTAATAGAGTGCAGAGTGATATTGACGGCGTTAGTGGCAATAGGAAATAAGTTGGTAGAAAGTAAGGAATTTGAGATGAACACATTTTGACAAGTAACATTTTAGAGCACAAGTCAAATACAGGAAGTTATTTTACAAGAATCCTCATGTGTAAATAGAAGCATTTTGAGGTGTAGATTGGAACAGAGGTGTAAATGCAGTTTTAGAAAGTCGCTATTTATATGTAGTGATCCACATCACACAAGAATAGAACATAAGAAATGCTATACTGGGACAGACTAAGGTCCATCAAGCCCAGTATCCTGTTTCCAACAGTGGCCAGTCCAGGTTCCCAAAAAGCTCACAAGTTCCACAATGCTCGTCCTGGGGTAAGCAGTGGATTTCCCGGGTCCCTTTTAATAATCATTTATGGACCTTTACTCCAGGAAATGCCATACCTTTTTTAAAACCAGCTACACTAGAAACATAGAAACAGAGAAAAATGACGACAGAAAAAGAGCACATGGCCAATCTAGTCTGTCCTTCCATATCAACAACTACAACAGTCCCCTTTTTTCCTTTAGAGATCCTCTGTGTTTGTCCCATAATTCTTTGAAATCAGATACTGTCCTCATCTCTACCACCTCCACTGGGAGACTATTCCATGGATCCACCACTCTTTCCATAAAGAAATATTTCCGCATATCACTCCTGAATCTATCCCCTTTCAACCTCAACCCATGTCCCCTCGTAGCAGAACTTGCTTTCAATCGAAAGAGGCTCTCACCCTGTGCATTTATGCCACGGAGGTATTTAAACATCTCAATCATATCACCTCTATCCCGCCTTTCCTCTAAGGTGTACATATTAAGATCCTTAAGTCTGTCCTCATATGCTTTATAATGAAGACCACTAACCATTTTAGTAGCCACCCTCTGTACTGACTCCATCCTGTTTATATCCTTTGAAGGTGCGGCCTCCAGAATTGCACACAATACTACAAATGAGGTCGCACCAAAGACTTATACAGAGGCACTATCACCCCCTTTTTTCTGCTAGCCATTCCTCTCCATATGCACCCAAGCATCCTTCAAGCTTTTGCTGTCGCCTTTTCTACCTGTTTAGCTACTTTAAGATCATCAGACACAACCACGCCTAGGTCCCGCTCTTCTTTAGTGGACAAAGGTGCTTCACCCCCTATACTATATTGCTCCATGGGATTGCTGCAGCCCAAATGCATGACCTTACATTTTTTAACATTAAATCCCAGCTGCCAAATTCTAGACCATTCTTCAAGCTTAGCTAGATCCCTCCTCATGTTATCTACACCTTCCTGGGTGTCTACTCTATTGCAGATTTTGGTATCATCCGCAAAGAGGCAAACCTTACACGACAGCCCTTCCACTATATCACTAACAAAGACGTTAAAAAGAATCAGACCAAGGACAGATCCCTGGGGCACACCACTGATAACTTCATTCTCCTCAGAACGAGCTCCATTTACCTGTACTCTTTGTCGCCTCCCACTTAACCAATTTCTAACCCAAACAGTAGCTTTAGGGTCCATCCCTAGGGTGCTCAGTTTGTTTATAAGTCGCCTGTGAGGAACGGTGTCAAAGGCTTTACTGAAATCTAAATACACCACATCTAGGGCTCTCCCTCGGTCCAACTCCCTGGTCACCCAGTCAAAGAAATCATTCAGATTTGTCTGACAAGACCTGCCTCTGGTGAATCCATGCTGCCTCGGATCCTGTAATCAGCTGGACTCCAGAAACCTCACTATTTTCCCTTTCAGCAGCGTTTCCAATAATGTACCACCGAAGTTAAACTAACTGGCCTGTAGTTTTCAACCATATCCTTACTTACGCTTTTGTGTAAAGGCACCACATGAGCCTCTCTCCAGTCCTTTGGCACCACTCCCGACTCCAACAAACATAAAAACATAAGATATGCCATACTGGGTCAGACCAACGTCCATCAAGCTCAGTATCCTGTTTCCAACAGTGGCCAATCTAGGTCATATGTACCTAGCAATATCCCCAAGAGACACAGGTTCCACAATGCTTGTATTGGGTCAAGCATTGATATCCTGGGTCCCTTTTTAATAATGGTTTATGGACCTTTCCTCCAGGAACTTGTCCAAACCTTTTTTAAACCCAGCTACACTAACAGCCCTTACTACATCCTCCGGTAACAAATTCCAGAGTTTGATTACACGTTGAGTGAAAAAATATTTTCTCTTATTTGTCTTAAATAGTTTACCCTGTAGCTTCATTACATGTCCCCTAGTCTTTCTATATTCTGATAGCGTAAACAATCGATCTACGTTTACCCGTTCCACTCCATTCATTAATTTATAGACCTTGAAAAGGCATTGAAAAGGTCAGTCAGTGGAGCTGCTAGAACGTCCCCAAGTTCCCTCAGTATTCTAGGGTGTATCCCATCTGGTCCAATCACTTTGTCTACTTTAAGTTGAGCTAGTTTCTCACGAGCACAGTCTTCTGAAAACTGTTCAAGATGCCCCTCGCTTCTGTTCCTGTTTGTGGGTGTTTTCTGAGGTTCTGTTCCTGGTTCTTCATCTGTGAACGCAGAACAGAAATATTTGTTAAGCAAGTGCGCTTTATCCTCATCAGCTTCTACATATTCCTCCCCTTCACCCTTGAGTCTGACGATCCCACTTTTGCTCTTCTTTTTCTAACATATCTGAAAAAATGTCTTATCTCCCCCCCCCCCCCCCACCCCAATTTTATTGCGTTGGCTAGTTCCTCCTCTTTTTGAATCTTTTCTTTCCTGACTACTTTGCTAGACTTGGCAAGTCATGTGTGCTAAACACATGGCCTGCCATGGGCAATAAAATGGCAGCATAAAGCTGCCCACAAACACAGTCTTCTGAAAATTATTCAAGATCTGTCTCACTTCCATTGCAATTTGTGTGCATTTTCTGAGATCCCACTCTTAACCTTTCATCTGTGAACACAGAACAGAAATATTTCTTAAGCAATTATGTTTTATCCTCATCAACCTCTACATACTGCATTCTTCCCCTTTATCCTTGAATCTGACATTACCACTTTTTCCCTTCCTCCTGTCACTAACATACTTTAAACATAGAAATATGACGACAGAAAAAGACCACATGGCCTATCTAGTCTGTCCTTCCATAACAACTACAACAGTCCACTTTTTGCCTTTAGAGATCCTCTGTGTTGGTCCCATGCTTTCTTGAATTCAGTTACTGTCCTCATCTCTACCACCTCCACTATAGAAACATAGAAATATGACGACAGAAAAAGACCACATGGCCTATCTAGTCTGTCCTTCCATAAGAAATTGTCCTACCTCCTCATTTTACTGCATTGGCTATTTTTTCTTCCATTTCCTTCTTTGCTTTCCTCACCATTTTCCCAGCTTCCCTTAACTATTCAATGCATTGCTGCTTGTCTTCCTTTTTTACGTGATCTCTTATACTTTATCAAGACTAACCTGTTTTCCTTTACCTTTTCAGATATTTCTTTTAAGAACCATAACAACCTCCTTTTCCTTTCTTTTATTTATTTTCCTAACAAAAAGGTTTCTTTTCCTTAACATATCCCCTTTTATTTTTGCCCACTGCTTTTCTACATCCCCCGATGTTCCCCTTGAACTATTCACCCTTCCCGAAGTCTAGGACGGACCCTCACTTCTTTATGAACCATCTTTGCCTATGTCCCAATACTGAAATCCACCATCCGGTGATCACTGGATCCACTGCCACACTCAGCAACCTCTGGCTTTAAGGAGATATAACATACCCTATGGATCACCTTTATCTGTACCCAAAGTCTGTGGTGACATTACACTGTGCAGTTCCCAAAGATCCTATAGGAACAGAAGCATAACCAAGAAAGTCTCACCTCTCATTGGTGGTCACACAGGTAGAATACTGGGATCTCTTTCTCTTTGCAATCTTCTTCATGGTTCTCCTTGTGATTCTTCTTGCTGTAAAAGTGTATTTCTGGCTTTTAGCTCTCCTTTACCTGGACACTGGGCTGTACTGTGAGGGCACACAAAATCTCCTCCTGTTCCTTTTTCATTGGTTGATAGAATTCTTCTGGCCCTTCTCTTGACTGACCAGTAGATTTGTGGTCAAAATGAGTTCTGGCCTCCAAACGAGTTCTTGCCTCCAAATCCAGCCATACAAGAACGGGAACCTTCTCTCTGTTGTCCTAGGTCTCCCTCCTTGAGCTCAGTCTATTCATAAAATAGAGTTGAATCAAGAAGCTTCCTGAACTGAGAAGTTTATTCCAATCTAGTCCCAGTTGCATAAGTACTGGCACCCCTTCCTTTCTTATCCTGGATCTCCCTCCTCAAGGTCAGGCCACCCACATAGTAAAGTTAGATGTGACAGGAAGCTCACCCCTTGGATCCTTCTCAGCTTCAGGTCTAATCAGCCTAGGGGATCTCTTTCCTGACCAAGAGCTCTGGATGGAAGCCCTCTAACTGGTGTTCTCTAATCCCAAGTTCCAGCACTCAAACGCACACGCCAATACTCACACACACATACTTCAGAGCTCACAAAGGGATTTTTAAAGAAGAAAAAAGAAAACTGCAAATCAAATTCAAATACACTGCCCACAGTACCTATCCATGCATGCACCACTCTAACCGGACTCCAAACATATTACATACCACATACACCAAAATATGCATACAGGTCAGAAAGCCAGGAGGGTAGGGCCAAAAAGGTGACAGTCAACCAATAAACCCATTGGGGGCTATTAGTGGCCATTGCTGCTGCTGTAGGATCCAGAGAGGGGTAGCAGAGGCGGGAAGGAAAGGTGGAATAAGGGATGAGGTTTGCCTAGGGTGTCTCATCTCCTTGCATCGGCTCTGGTTAGTTCTTCTGCAAGAAGCCCACCTTCTATCTTGGCTCCATGGGAGCTGCCTCTAGCCAGCCTGCTCTTAATTGTGTCTTGTTTTGCTAGTGATCATTCTTATATTCTTTAATCTTGCTATATAACATTGTAAATAGTTATGAGACCTAAACTACTGGATTACTGTTGTTACTTTTAGTGTTACAGTTCTAGTTCCCTGTAAAACAGTGCATCTTCCAAAGCACTGTCACATGTTCATTGATTGTAAATCACTTTGGATTGTAGAAAGGAGGTATAAAAATACATTTAAATAAATAAAATAAATAAATATCCTGATTTCCCTAAGTTTGTCTGGTCTGGAGCTCTATGGAACATGCTAACTAGACTTTTTGCTTTGTGAATCTATTGATTCCTGCTATAGAGATTTACTCCAAAGATTTTTCTTTTGACATGTTCTTATGCTAGACATGGTTTTACAGAGTTTCTGGCACAAGAACATGGCAAAAGAAAAATCTTTGGAGCAAATCTCTTCTAAAACGTGATAAGGTGGAAAAACACTTTATTTAATTTCTCAGACCTAGCAACCCGACACAGGCCGTGTTTCGGAGACCTTCATCAGGGGTTGTCTACATAGGTACTAAAAACATAGAAACAAACAATATTAAAAGATCAAATAATAGTGAAAGAACAAATACTCATAAACATTCATTTAACTCTATTATACAGAAATAGAAATAAATAGATAATAAATAGATAAAAATAATAATCATCTCATAATAAATAATTAAAAAATAAGAAATAATAATATATAATAAAACTCAAATGCTCAAAATGCGATACCCAAATATAATATAAATAATAAAATTATATAATAGAAAAATAAATAAACAGAGTAGACCACAACTAAATCCATACAGACACAATAAAATACAGTCCTTGCGAAAGTGATCAGCATCATACTTGCATTATTACTACCTTATTCGTAGAGATGACATGCAAACCTCTCAAGGAGGAACACAGCGTGTTTGTAGAGACGATGACATACAATACTCGCAAGGAGGTAAAAAACTAAAATGAAGAAGACATAAGATAAAGCATATGTACACCATTGGAGATAACTCATATATGTTCAGAACATAAATTAAAACTCACTGGGAACTGGAGACTGGAAACATAAAAGAAACGCAGCAGGCATTATTCTGAGGCCGGATGTGGGAGGAGGGCACAGCCGAGAAAGACACAAGTACTAAATAACCATCTATTATAATTGAGAAAATTGGTGGGAAAAATAATAGTACTACATCCCAATTATTATAAACTTCTGTCCAAAAATATTAATGAAGAATTATATTGTACTTATAAAAATGTTATAGAGTAGGGCCAAAGTTATATCGCAGGGCCAGCTTAGCCAAAACAATTAGCATCAAGTATAAGTGCAGGAAATGAACCGTCAAACTCCTGGTAGATTCTTAAAAACAGTGGGGAGAAAAGAGGGTCTAAATTCTCAGAAAAATAATTAAAAAGAGATATGCTACATTGTTACTCCTATTTATCGGAGGCTTGTAGTATGTGTGATTATCAAGAACATAATTTGAAGGAGGTGTGCAGATTCGCTACTCTCCTACTTATTGCCCATATTAAATCGGAGGCTCTTAGAGACGTATGGACATGTGCAGGAAATAAAACGACAAACTCTTTGCAGGTTCTTAAAAACAGTTGGGAGAAAAGAAGGTCTAGATTCTCAGAAGAGTAATATACTACATTGTTACTCCTTATCCATATTTATCAGAGGGTCTCCGAAACACGGCCTGTGTCGGGTTGCTAGGTCTGAGAAATTAAATAAAGTGTTTTTCCACCTTATCACGTTTTGGACTGTGTGCCTGTATCACGTGATAATTTGCCCTGTGTTGGACAGCAAATCTCTTCTAATCCAAAGGTTACCAGTTTGAGGCTACAGTGGCAACAGTGTGGTGCAGTACACACAGCCAGTGTGTCTTGGAGCAGAGGACCACAGGTTCAGGTCCCAGCTGTGGATCCTCCAGAGCATGTCCTTAGATAACATGAGGAGGGATCTAGCTAAGCTTGAGAATGGTCTAGAATTTGGCAGCTGGGATTTAGGGGTATGTTTACTAAACTGTGGTAACATTACAGACCGCATGTTAGGTAACATTAACGCTCGTTAGGTAATGTTAACATGCGGTATGTAATGTTAACGTGCGTTAACATTACCTAACGAGCGTTAGCGTTCCCAGCCGCGGTAAACACTGCAGAGGGTGGAGAAAGGGTGGAGAGAAGGGGTCAATGGGCGGGGAGTGGGTGGGGAGAGGCTCCCTGCACATTAAAGTGCTGAGCTGAAGGGCTGAATCCTACCGAGAATGAAAACCTGCCGTTAGATGCACGTTTGCAGGAGAGAGAAACCATTTAAGTGTCAGCAATGTACAGCATAGGTAGGGAGCCCAAGAAACGTGATAGTAGTGTTCCATTTTCAGCAACAATATAGTACCCAAGTATGAAAGGCCACTATGGCGATGATGCAAATGGGGAATAGGGGGCTGCAGGCGGGACATGTAGCGGGAGCAGATGGGGCACAGGGTGGACTAGGCGGGCGCCTAGGAACATAGAAACCGGAAATCAGCATGACAGCAGCTGACAAAGGCCAAACACAATCCACCTACATCTACCTGGTCCACCCGAGCTAACAGTTACCAGCGCACTGATCTAACATTCCCCAGCCAACCCTCTCCCAAGCAGAAGGGACATAATAGTGGTAGGTAGTGATGGGGGGGATGTGAGGATGCCCATGTATGCCTCCTCACCCCAGACCCCGCTCCCTAGGCAACTGCCTACCCACAGTGGATGGCCTAAGACTGCGCACTACCAGCACCGACAGCATATGGCCATGTCAGCATGGCAGGGGGTGTGTGCCCGTGCTGGAGGGGACAGTGGCACCTGCCTGAAGTGGACCTAGGCCATGCCTTTTACCAGTATGTGGTGTGCAGTGCAACAGAAAAGGTCTGGCAGAGGAAAAGTACAGGTAGCTCCAGGGACTACCATGCATCTGTGACAACAGTGTGGTGCAGTACACCCAGCCAGTGTGTCTAGAAGCAGAGGGTCACGGGTTGAAGTTCCAGTTGTGGTTCCTGCAGAGCATGTCCCTACATTTTACCCTACAATGCAGATACAACAGCAACCTGTGCAAAGGCCAAAGCAGCGGCGAACAGGGGTACAAACACCCACTCACACAGGCTCCACAATCCAAAGATGCATGGAGAGTCAGGCAGTTGGCCCCAGAATTGAGCTGCAGTTATCACCAGAGCACTACTACTACCTCCTGCACAGTTTAGCAATGTAGGCACTGTGATCAGGACCAGTGTGGCGGGCAGGGTTTCCAACCACCCCTATCTTTGCACAATGCTACAATAGGAGTGTGTGCGTGTGTATGTCTATCCATTGTTCTGTGCCTGCTTCCCCCTCACTGGGCCCAAAATGTCCCACTGTTACCAGCATGAGCCTGAATATGTGCATAACGAGGAACAAGGTATTGTGGGTATGGCCCGGACAGGGCGGATTGGCCAGGATGCATCTTCACAGGGGGTGGAGCAATGGCTGGGACACTGTAGTGCCCAACCACCGCCTGCATGGACAGGGTGGCCACAGCATGGCATGCTGGGAGGGCACTCACTCTAACCGAGCAGTGACCATGGCATGTATAGGTTCCCACATAGCACTCTACACTATCTGCCTCCAGTGATACTTTTGTAATCCCAGTGCTGGGGCCCTAATCACTGAAATGCCTGCTTGGTGCACATAGTCCCTCTGTGAGCATGCACTATGGACTGTCTGCAGTTAGACTGTGCATGGTTGGAACACCTATAAGGTGCAGTCTGACTGTGCTGACTGCTGGTGACTGACAGACAGTGGTGTGAGGCAGTTGGGGTTTTCCAGACCTAACCCTAGCATTGCTGCTGGTCTGCCACTGCCCCCAGTCACAGGTATGGCTCTGGCCCACCAACCCTGGAGGGCTGTCTTATGCCAGCAGGATGGAGGTTGCTTCACGGGGGCTGGGGCACCTGTCCCTTACCTACAAAAAGAGTGATGTGGGCAATGTTCCCTCTAATTTTCTGTAGGCTGTGTGCGCATAAAATATCAGCTGTGTGCAGCTTTTGAAGGAAGGTTAAATTTTTGTGCGCCACATAATGACACTCGGAGTTATATACTTTAAAATTTGACTACACGTCAGAATACAGTATGTACTCCACATTGATTTTAATCAAATTAAATGAAAATAGACGATTACTAAATGAAGCGGGAAATTTCTAGTAATTACAATCATAACTTTTAAGACGTCTGTGTTGTTTTCTATCAGAATCAGAGCCGTAATTTTTGTGTGCTCTGTCGTAAAGTATGTGCGCTCGCTCGGCGAGGTGTGTGCACGCGCACACGCGCACAGCTTAGAGGGAACAGTGGATGTGGGCCCTTTGGGGTATGCAGTGTATACCACTTTGACCTATAAAGGCACTGCTACACAAACCTCATGCAAGTCTGGAAACCCCTCTGCCCTGATAACAGGTACCCATGTCAGCCATACCCTAACACGGGTTACACACTAATCTGGGTGGTGTCTGGTCCCAGAGGACCACATGTGACTGCAAGATAAAGATGGACACCGAATTACCTTCAGCTGCACTGCAAGGAACACCTGTCACACACTGGTAGTGATGGGGATGTACAGCAGGACTTATCTCTAGCACCGCATGTACTGCAGACCTAGTGCTGGGCACCCATCCTATCCCTCAGGGTGAACACCGAACCTGCACAATGGCATGGTCTGTAGCTACTCTGTGCCAGTATCACGCACTGTGCATGTGCCTGTGCTCTCTGTCTTGAAGGACTAGATGGGGGACTGTTACTTCTGGAGAGAAATCTGCAACTGTGAGTATATACTTCTGGTAATTTTCTAAAAAGAATTCTTTGTATTAAAGCTACTTAATCTGTGAACCAATTGTTTTTTGTTGGATCAGTTAGGGCCTAGTAGCAGCAATTAAAGTTTGAATTTAAAACACAGAGGAGAGCTTTCTGGTTACATTTCATACCCAGCAGAGAGCTTGTAGTTTAAATTAAATAGTCACTCAGGGCCAAGTAACAGCAAAGTACTTTTAGTTTAAATTTAACACACAGAAGAGAGATTTCTGGTTAAATTTAGTACCCAGCAGAAGAGCTTGTAGTTTAAATTTCATAAGAAGTTAGAGCCTAGCAGCAGCTAAGAGCTATAATTTAAATCAAATCAGAATTTAGCTTACCTCAGCAGCACAAGACAGGGTACTGTGTAGCAGCCCTCTTTTAATAAGTGTTATTTCCCTCCCTCCCTCACCACACCCACCCTCCCCTGGGATAATCATAGCTTTATAGGTACTTACACATCTTAAAAGACAGGAGGTGCTCTCAGATGAAGCTCATTACCCAAATCAGTCATACACTAAGGACCTGAGATTAATTGAGCTTCAGGTGAACAAGGTATATTAAACGTATTAGGTACAGTTTTATTGGTATAAATACCCATAGCAACCCCTAGTAAGTAAGAACTTAAAGATCTAGACACAAACTTAAAACTAAGATGCAGACAGCAGTCCAGCAGCAGGATGAGGGCTTTTCAGTCTTTTGCATTGAGTGTCACATGTATGATTTTCTCCCAGTTGGTGAGAGGTCTTACATGTGCACTAGGTGCAAGGAGCTCTTTTCTCTCAGGGAACAAGTCCGTTCTCTAGAGGCTAAAGTAGCAGACTTGGAAAACATAAGACAGACAGAGAGGTACATAGACGAGACCTACAGGGATATAGTCCTGAAGTCCCACCTCCAGTCTGGCAGCACCCCTGTTGCCATGGAGGAGAGAGGTCACGTGACAGGAGAGCATCACCCTGGTGTGGCAGGAAGTGATCCTGTAACTAGGACCTGTCCTCCAGGTGATGTAAAACCCTCTCGCACCGAGGAAGTTTCTCCAGGGCCATGTGCCCATGAGGGAAGGGCTAGGACAGCCGTTATAGTTGGTGATTCGATCATTAGGCATGTAGATAGCTGGGTGGCTGGTGGACGTGAGGATCGCCTGGTAACATGCCTGCCTGGTGCGAAGGTAGTGGACCTCACGCGCCACCTAGATAAGGTCTTAGATAGTGCTGGGGAGGAGTCTGCTGTCTTGGTACATGTCGGTACCAATGACATAGGAAAATGTGGTAGGGAGGTTCTGGAGGCAAAATTTAGGCTTTTAGGTAGGTAGTTGAAATCCAGAACTTCCAGGGTAGCATTCTCAGAAATGCTTCCTGTTCCACGCGCAGGACCCAAAAGGCAGGCAGAGCTCCGGAGTCTCAATGCGTGGATGAGACTATGGTGCAGAGATGAAAGTTTTGGATTTGTTAGGAACTGGGGAACATTCTGGGGAAAGGAGGGGCTCTTCCGAAGGGATGGGCTTCACCTTAACCGGGATGGAACCAGGCTGCTGGCATTAACCTTTAAAAAGGAGATAGAGCAGCTTTTAAATTAGATATTAGGGGAAAGCCGACAGTCGCCCAAGAGCGGATGGTTCGGAAGAATGTATCCTTGAAGGATACTACCAAAAGCAGAGAGGTTCCACAAAAGAGTAATGTAGCCCAAATGCCCTCAAGTATGGAGCAGACAGAGCTTAAAGATCCCAATTTACCCATGTCTAACAATAGCCAAATTAACATGAATAAAATACATTCTCTAAAATGCTTGTATGCAAATGCTAGAAGTCTAAAGAATAAGATGGGAGAGTTAGAATATATAGCACTAAATGAAAGGTTAGATATGATTGGAATATCAGAGACATGGTGGAAGGAGGACAACCAGTGGGACACTGTGATACCTGGATACAAACTATATCGTAATGATAGAGCTGATCAAATTGGTGGAGGGGTTGCGCTCTATATTAGAGAGGGCATTGACTCAGAAAGGATTAAAGTTTTGCAGGAAACAAAATCTGCTGTAGAATCTATATGGATTGAAATTCCATATAAAAGGGGGAAGGCAATGGCAGTGGGGGTGTACTATCGAGCACCTGGCCAGAATGACCAAATGGATGATGAAATGCTCAAAGAAATCAAGGAAGCTAACAAACGTTACAGCGCAGTAATAATAATGGGTGATTTCAATAAAGTTCCTAGATGAAATAAATGACTGCTTCTTGGAGCAGCTGGTTCATGAACCGACCAGAGGGGAAGCCATATTAGACCTAGTCCTTAGTGGAACACCAGATCTAGTGCAAGAGATAAGGGTGTTGGGGCCACTTGGCAATAGTGATCATAGCATGATCGCCTTTGATTTAATTAGTGGAGGAGGGATAGTAAGGAAATCCACAGTACTACCTTTTAACTTTCGAAAGGGAGACTATGATAAAATGAGGAAAACAGTTAAGAAAAAACTAAAAGGAGCAGTTGCGAAGGTTAAAGACGTACATCAAGCTTGGGTGTTGTTGAAAAATACTGTCTTGGAAGCCCAGACCAGCTGTATTCCACGCTTTAAGAAAAGTGGAAGGAAGTCCAAAAAACTGCCAGCATGTTTTAAAGGTGAGGCCAGAGAGGCTGTTGTTGCCAAAAAAGCATCTTTCAGGAAATGGAAAAAAGAGCCAAACGACGAAACCTGAAAACAGCACAGGCACTGGCAAGTCAAATGCAAGGCATTGATAAGGCAGGCAAAGAGAAAATTTGAGAAGAAGCTTGCTGCGGAAGCAAAAATGCGAAATAAAGACCTTTTCAAGTACATTCGTAGCAAAAAACCTGTGAGAGAGTCAGTTGGTCCATTAGATGATAAAGGGGTTAAAGGAGCACTAAGAGGTGACAAGGCGATAGTGGAGAGACTGAATGAATTCTTTGCTTCGGTCTTTACTGAGGAAGATGTAGGGATGTTACCCATGACTGAAGTGGTATTTAAAGGTGCGGAAGAATTGAAGGAAATATCGATACATCGGGAAGATGTCTTACAACTATTAGATAAACTGAAGAGTAGCAAATCACCTGGGCCGGATGGTATACATCCAAGGGTGTTGAAAGAACTGAAATATGAGATTGCAGAACTGCTAGCAGTAATCTGTGAACTATCATTAAAATCATCTCTAATACCTGAAGATTGGAGGATCGCCAATGTAACACCAATTTTTAAAAAGGGTTCCAGGGGTGATCTGGGAAACTACAGACCGGTGAGCCTGACATCAGTACCGGGAAAAATGGTAGAAACCATCATAAAGAATAAAATTACTCAGCATGTAGATAGTCACAACCTAATGGGAGACATCCAACATGGCTTTAGACAAGGAAGATCTTGTCTTACTAATCTGTTATGTTTTTTTTGAAGGAGTGAATAAACAGGTGGACAAAGGTGAGTTGGTTGATATTGTGTATCTGGACTTTCAGAAAGCCTTTGACAAGCTCCCTCATCAGAGACTTTTGGCAAAACTAAAGAGTCATGGGATAGGAGGCAGTGTACTATTGTGGATCAGGAACTGGTTAAAAGATAGAAAGCAGAGGGTAGGGCTAAATGGCCAATTTTCCCAATGGAGAAAGGTGAATAGTGGTGTACCCCAGGGATCTGTGCTGGGTCCGCTGCTTTTTGACATATTCATAAATGACCTGGAAAGTGGAATAACGAGTGAGGTTATCAAATTTGCAGATGACACAAAACTATTTAAAGTTGTTAAAACCCAAGAGGACTGTGAAAAATTGCAAGAGGATCTTGATAAATTGGAAGACTGGGCATCAAAATGGCAGATGAAATTTAATGTGAACAAGTGCAAGGTTATGCACCTAGGGAAGAACAACCCAAACTATGGTTACACGATGCAAGGTTCCACATTAGGAACCACTACCCAGGAAAAAGATTTAGGCGTCATTGTGGATAACATGTTAAAACCATTGGCCCAGTGTGCAGCGGCGGCCAAGAGAGCAAATAGAATGCTAGGTATGATAAGGAAAGGAATGGAAAATAAAACAAAAGATATTATAATGCCTCTATATCGTTCCATGGTGAGACCGCACCTTGAATATTGTGTGCAATTCTGGTCGCCGTATCTTAAAAAGGATATAGCGATTTTAGAAAAGGTACAGAGAAGAGCATCAAAATGGCAGATGAAATTTAATGTGAACAAGTGCAAGGTTCTGCACCTAGGGAAGAACAACCCAAACTATGGTTACACGATGCAAGACGAACTGACAGTGCATAAGAACATAAGATAAGAACATAAGATATGCCATACTGGGTCAGACCGAGGTCCATCAAGCCCAGTATCCTGTTTCCAACAGTGGCCAATCTAGGTCATACGTACCTAGAAGTTTCCCCAAAAGACACAGGTTCCGCAATGCTTGTACTGGGTCAAGCATTGATATCCTGGGTCCCTTCTTAATAATGGTTTATGGACCTTTCCTCCAGGAACTTGTCCAAACCTTTTTTAAACCCAGCTACACTAACAGCCTTTAATACATTCTCCGGTAACAAATTCCAGAGTTTGATTACACGTTGAGTGAAAAAATATTTTCTTTTATTAGTCTTAAATAGTTTACCCTGTAGCTTCATTGCATGTCCCCTAGTCTTTCTATATTCTGCTAAGGTAAACAATCGATCTACGTTTATCCGTTCCACTCCTTTCATTAATTTATAGACTTCTATCATATCTCCCCTCAGCCGTCTCTTTTCCAGGTTAAAGAGCCCTAACCTTTTTAGCCTTTCTTCATAGGAGTATCCTTCCATCCCCTTTACCATTTTGGTGGCTCTTCTCTGAACCTTTTCTAAAATCGCTATATCCTTTTTAAGATACGGCGACCAGAATTGCACACAATATTCAAGGTGCGGTCTCACCATGGAACAATATAGAGGCATTATAACATCTTTTGTTTTATTTTCCATTCCTTTCCTTATCATACCTAGCATTCTATTTGCTCTCTTGGCCGCTGCTGCACACTGGGCCGAGGGTTTTAACATGGTATCCACAATGACGCCTAAATCTTTTTCCTGGGTGGTGGTTCCTAATGTGGAACCTTGCATCGTGTAACCATAGTTTGGGTTGTTCTTCCCTAGGTGCATAACCTTGTACTTGTCCACATTAAATTTCATCTGCCATTTTGATGCCCAGTCTTCCAATTTATCAAGATCCTCTTGCAATTTTCCACAATCCTCTTGGGTTTTAACAACTTTAAATAGTTTTGTGTCATCTGCAAATTTGATAACCTCACTCATTATTCCACTTTCCAGGTCATTGATGAATATGTCAAAAAGCAGCGGACCCAGCACAGATCCCTGGGGTACCCCACTATTCACCTTTCTGCATTGGGAAAATTGGCCATTTAGCCCTACCCTCCGCTTTCTATCTTTTAACCAGTTTCTGATCCACAATAGTACACTGGCTCCTATCCCATGACTCTTTATTTATTTATTTGTTTATTTATTTATTTATTTAAAGTTTCTTCTATACCGCACTATTCTGCATCAGCGCGGTTTACATGGAACAAAACAACTCAGTACATTTAAACAAGTATGAGTTTACAGATAACAGGTTAAGAACTTGGATAAAAAGGGATACACTATTTATAATACAATTCAATTAACTATTTACATAAAATCAACAAAGATATCCGTATTTAGAAATGTATATACAACTACATTGCTTAATTCTAGTGCATTTGGGTTTTTGTTATGAACTGGAGGTATTTGTTGCAGGTGATCTAAGTTACGGTGGCTGAAAGTATTCCGTGAATAAATAGTGCTTGATAGCCTTTCTGAATTGTTTAATATCTCGTATTGCTCTAATATCTGGGGGGAGTTTATTCCAACATCTAGGGGCAAAAGAATTAGATGCCCTGTTGATCGTTGATTGGGACCAATTTGTGGATTCGCTGGGTATGACTAGCATGTTTTCCGTGAGAAGTCTTCTTGATCTTGTACTAGGTGCTTGACAGATGAGGTCAGAGATCGTTGATGGTGATATTTTATAGAAGGCCTTGAATGTGATAAGGCGCGCTTTATAGGTCATTCTGCATTTTATTGGGAGCCAGTGTAAGTCCATTAGGATCGGCGTAATATGTTCTCTTTTGAGGCTCCCACTAAGACACGTGCGGCAGCATTCATTACTAGTTGCAGCGGGTTGATGGTGTTCGGATAGTCAAAGTGAGGAGTGATTATTGCCTGGAATATTGAACGGACGTCTTTGGCTTCCAACATGGGTTTTAGGTGGCGTAAGGTTTTTATCTTAAAGTAAATCGTTTTTACCGTACTTTTTATATGCTCAGTAAAATCAAGACGTTGATCGAGTATCACATCTAGGTAGCGAATTGTCTTCTTGATTGGGAGCTCCGCGTCTCTTACTTTGAGTAACACTGGGGGGGAGAAGAGCTTGTTTCTTGTGACAACTAAGACTTCTGTCTTTTTGAGGTTAATTCGTATGTTTTGAACTAAGAGCCAATCTGTTATTGCATTGAAACAGTTGGTTAAATTAGTGTAATTTGGACTCGTGGTATCAATCGGAGTGAAGATAAGCACATCGTCAGCATAAATGAGGCAAGATACATTGAAGGATTTGGTGATTTGGCAGATTGACTGCATATATATATTGAAAAGCAGCGCAGAGAGTGAGGAGCCTTGTGGAACACCTTGCGTTTGGAGGAATGGTTCTGATGTGTTTGAACCGATGCGAACTTGTTGCCATCGATTTTCCAGGTATGATTTGCCAAAGATTTTGCCAAAAGTCTCTGATGAGGGACCTTGTCAAAGGCTTTCTGAAAGTCCAGATACTCAATATCAACCGACTCACCTTTGTCCACCTGTTTATTCACTCCTTCAAAAAAACATAACAGATTAGTAAGACAAGATCTTCCTTGTCTAAAGCCATGTTGGCTGTCTCCCATTAGGTCATGACTATCTACATGCTGAGTAATTTTATTCTTTATGATGGTTTCTACCATTTTTCCCGGTACTGATGTCAGGCTCACCGGTCTGTAGTTTCCTGGATCACCCCTGAAACCCTTTTTAAAAATTGGTGTTACATTGGCGATCCTCCAATCTTCAGGTATTAGAGATGATTTTAATGATAGTTCACAGATTACTAATAGCAGGTCTGCAATCTCATATTTCAGTTCTTTCAACACCCTTGGATGCATACCATCCGGCCCAGGTGATTTGCTACTCTTCAGTTTATCTAATAGTTGTAATACATCTTCCCGACGTATCGATATTTCCTTCAATTCTTCCGCACCTTTAAATACCACTTCAGTCATGGGTAACATCCCTAGATCTTCCTCAGTAAAGACCGAAGCAAAGAATTCATTCAGTCTCTCCACTATCACCTTATCGCCTCTTAGTGCTCCTTTAACCCCTTTATCATCTAACGAACCAACTTACTCTCTCACAGATTTTTTGCTACGAATGTACTTGAAAAGGTTTTTATTTCGCGTTTTTGCTTCCGCAGCAAGCTTCTTCTCAAATTCTCCCTTTGCCTGCCTTATCAATGCCTTGCATTTGACTTGCCAGTGCTTGTGCTGTTTCCAGGTTTCGTCGTTTGGCTCTTTTTTCCATTTCCTGAAAGATGCTTTTTTGGCAACAACAGCCTCTCTGACCTCACCTTTAAACCATGCTGGCAGATTTTGGACTTCCTTCCACTTTTCTTAAAGCGTGGAATACAGCTGGTCTGGGCTTCCAAGATAGTATTTTTCAACAACACCCAAGCTTGATGTACATCTTTAACCTTTGCAACTGCTCCTTTTAGTTTTTTCTTAACTGTTTTCCTCATTTTGTCATAGTCTCCCTTTCGAAAGTTAAAAGGTAGTACTGTGGATTTCCTTACTATTCCTCCTCCACTAATTAAATCAAAGGCGATCATGCTATGATCACTATTGCCAAGTGGCCCCAATAACCTTATCTCTTGCACTTGATCTGGTGTTCCACTAAGGACTAGGTCTAATATGGCTTCCCCTCTGGTCAGTTCATGAACCAGCTGCTCCAAGAAGCAGTCATTTATTTCATCTAGGAACTTTATCTCCCTAGCATGTCCTGTCGTGACACTGACCCAGTCGATACCGGGGTAATTGAAATCACCCATTATTATTACTGCACTGTAACTTTTGTTAGCTTCCTTGATTTCTTTGTGGATTTCATCATCCATTTGGTCATTCTGGCCAGGCGCTCGATAGTACACCCCCACTGCCATTGCCTTCCCCCTTTTACATGGAATTTCAATCCATATAGATTCTACAGCAGATTTTGTTTCCTGCAAAACTTTAATCCTTTCTGACTCAATGCCCTCTCTAACATAGAGAGCAACCCCTCCACCAATTTGATCAGCTCTATCATTACGATACAGTTTGTACCCAGGTATCACAGTGTCCCACTGGTTGTCCTCCTTCCACCATGTCTCTGATATTCCAATCATATCTAACCTTTCATTTAGTGCTATATATTCTAACTCTCCCATCTTATTTTTTAGACTTCTAGCATTTGCATACAAGCATTTTAGAGAATGTATTTTATTCATATTAATTTGGCTATTGGTAGACATGGGTAATTTTGGACCTTTAAGCTCTGTCTGCTCCATACTCGAGGGCATTTGGGCTACTTTACTCTTTTGTGGAACCTCTCTGCTTTTGGTAGTATCCTTCAAGGATACATTCTTCCGAACCATCTGCTCCTGGGCGACTGTCGGCTTTCCCCTAATATCTAGTTTAAAAGCTGCTCTATCTCCTTTTTAAAGGTTAATACCAGCAGCCTGGTTCCATCCCGGTTAAGGTGAAGCCCATCCCTTCGGAAGAGCCCCTCCTTTCCCCAGAATGCCCGCAGATATGGCAGGTCCAGCGGCTCCCAGCTCTCCCTCCTTCACTCACATGTTCATTGCCTTTCCGGAGTGCTCTATCTAGTGTTAGGGCTACATCTGTCTCTGTTCCTCACAGGTCATGCATATCATCCTGCGGCACCTTGCAGCACTTAGGGCACACTAACCTAGGGCATTGTAACCTTAACCTATGATTCCATAGCCCAGGGTGCCTTCTACAGTGCCTTGTCCAGGGGTGCCTAATATGGTGCTTAGCCTAAGGAGCCCTATAGGGCACCTTATGAGGCACCTTACAGGGCACCTTACAAGGCACCTTATAATGCGCCTTACATGGCACCTTACAAGGCGCCTTGTAATGTGCCTTATAAGGCGCCTCGTAACGCGCGTTAGTCTAAGGCACCTTGTAACGTGCATTAGTTGATACGGCTTGCTGTAACGATGCACCGCCCACGCCTTTATATGGGCATCTGTACCTTTACCGCGGAACCTAACGCGAGTGACATTACCGCAGTTTAGTAAAAAATGTTAAAAAATGTAAGGTCATGCATTTGGGCTGCAGCAATCCAAGGGAGCAATATAGTATAGGGGGTGAAGTACTTTTGTCCACTAAAGAAGTGCGGGACCTAGGTGTGGTTGTGTCCGATGATCTTAAAGTAACTAAACAGGTAGAAAAGGCGACAGCAAAAGCTAGAAGGATGCTTGGGTGCATACGGAGAGGAATGGCTAGCAGAAAAAAAGAGGTGATAATGCCTCTGTATAAGTCTTTGGTGCGACCTCATTTGGAGTATAGTGTGCAATTCTGGAGACCGCACCTTCAAAAGGATGTGAACAGGATGGAGTCGGTGCAGAAGGTGGCTACTAAAATGATTAGTGGTCTTCATTATAAAGCATATGAGGACAGACTTAAGGATCTTAATATGTACACCTTAGAGGAAAGGCGGGATAGAGGTGATATGATTGAGATGTTTAAATACCTCCGTGGCATAAATGTTCAGGGAGAGATCCTCTTTCAATTGAAAGCAAGTTCTGCTATGTGGGGATATGGGATGAGGGTGAAGGGAGATAGATTTAGGAGTGATATGTAGAAATATTTCTTTATGAAAAGTGTAGTGGATCCGTGGAATAGTCTCCCAGTGGAGGTGGTAGAGATGGACAGTAACTGAATTCAAAAAAGCATGGGACAGACATAGAGGATCTCTAAAGTTGTAGTTGTTGATATGGAAGGACAGATTAGATAGGCCATGTTTTTTTTTTTGTCGTCATATTTCTATGTTTCTAGCCTGTGATGAAAGTGCGGGGAAAACAGAATTTCAGATTTTTAGTGTTGTGTTCCGATTAAAATAATATGAACGGAAATTTTCTTGATATTTTCCATGCTGTTCCAAATGAATGAACTTCCCTAGTTGAGAGTGCACATAGCAGTCAATAAAAAATCAGTACAATTCAAATCAGTAACTTTCACAATAGATATCACAAAAAATAAAATAAAATATATCTCTGAATAATTTAAAATACAGTGGTCTTCCTTTGGGGGGCCTTTTTTGTCTGTGTGTCTGTGTTTGCTAACAGGCTATGGCCCACTATGTCCAAGCCTACTGAAAGGTCTAGTGACACTGCCAGTGCAATTTTACCTTTATTAAGTAAACTATGGAGTTCACTTAAAGCAACCATCGTGGCTTCAGTATTGTGCCTAGAGTACAGTTCTTTAACAGAGTTGGGGGAGCCTAATAAATAGCTGGATAGAAGAAGTAGGGACCCACTCCAAGTCCAATACTTCCAAAGTGTAGAAATACAATGTCCCAAAAATAGATACAAGGGGGAGGGCTCTTTGGAGTGCAAGCCAGGTGTCCTTAAATCAGCAGGAAAACTACAAAGTCAGAAGGGGCTAGCAGTAGAGCAAACCATGAGAAAAGGCTGTAAAGAGGAACACAATCTCTGTCATTTGTATGGTGTACAGGAAAGTCAGTCAATTCAGCACATGACTCTTGGATGAGCAGCAATCTTTCCATCAGCATCCACCACTCCTCCTTACCCCACCTTCTTGATGCTTGATTTCACCCACCCCAATTCTGAAATGAAATTTTGGGGAGTTTGTGCATATACTTATTTCTGCATCAATACTACACTTCACAGAGGTATAAACAAGGCTGTGCAAAATTCAATTTATTGATACTGGAAAAGGTTTAAGGATGCGTATCTGTTACTAACTAGAAAACTATCTTGGAAAGTTTTAGATTTACGTTTGTAGGTCGAACTTTTGCTTCATTACCATTCTAATTTTCAATAACGTTGTTTCATTTACTCTATTCCCACGTTAGCATTGTATCAAACTCGGCACTTCCAGAACAGCACTAGACAATGAAACAAACCTTCCTGAAATTAGTACTGCGTACTATATGGCTAGGAACTTTACTAGCAAATTACTGTCACTTCTTCATGCTTCGTTCTCTGCAGAATCAAGTACTCTACTTCCAGTTGGTTTAGGAAATTAATGTCACATTTTGGGATCGGGATAAGCCAACAAATTTAGGCCAAATACGAGTATAGTCAGCTTATGTTGTTAGAAATCTAAATGTCCTAAACTCTCATGACATTTTTAAGTGTAGACCTTAGATATTGTTATATCACAGCAAAGTGGCTTGGTATATGTCATGGAATTATAATAATATTGTAATAACAATGAGTGATGTAGGGGTAGGGGTAGGAATAGACAGAAATGTGTTTTTTTTGTGACAGAAGGCTAAAAAGTATGTTCTGTTTGAGTAATGTTTAATACCATCTGAATAATTTTAAACTGAAGCTACAGTCATTTCTATTCTTGACTACTTCCTAAATATTGAAAATAGCCTTAAACTTTGTTCAGATTGTTCAGATTTCCTTTGATATGAGTCTCTAGTAGAACATATATAATTTTGTAACATGCAAGTAGCCATATTGGTTCTGGAAAAAAACAGAAATCTTTGAAGACCATGATGCCTTTTAAATGACCAACAATGATGCTTTATAACCTGGGCGTTTGAGGTCACCAGGAGCCCACACATTGACATAAGGACACATATGGCAGCTGTTATCATTTGCAAGAACCCTCATGATTCATTACAAGTTTTACATCTCCCTTTTATTAAAAAAGATTTTGAATGATTGTCTATAAAAGTGCTCCTTTGGATGGTTACAGAAATGGATTGTGTCCTCTGTGTTATTTATAAAGCTCTAGAATTTTCTAGAGTTCCAAAGTCTGAAGTTGTGTAAGGTAGTGACAAAAGCACAAGCTCTCCAAAATTTTCCAATAAGACTGAATGTTAGGGCAGACATATACCACATGTCTCAAAGTGCCAACATCACTCTGACAAGACCGACACTCATTCCCAGCTGCCTTATCCCACTTAGCCACCTTTACTGGAGTAAAGTGAGCTCTGTGTGCAAAGAAGTAGTTGTTATGGAAGGACAGACTAGATGGGCCTTGTGGTCTTTTTCTGTCATCATGTTTCTATGTTTCTAAGTATAAAGCTTGTGAAATAGAGGCAGATTGGGATACTCTGTCTGTCTTGCTCCAGAAATTCACCCATGCTTCTGGAGAAGAAGCTTCCCGTGTCGTGTTCCCAAATTCGCTGAACAGCAGTGACCTGTGGGGTGTGGTTCTGGATGATTAATTTATAGTAGTAAGAAGCCACCCCAGAAGCCTTAAGGGCTGAACCTATGATATTCAGCAACCACCACTCTTCAGGCAAAGACTTAATTTCAATAGGGGATTTCTCTATACAATGTCTCAGCTGGATCCACTGAAAGTAGAGAGATTTGGGCAAATCAAACTCACGTTGGAGGGAAGCAAACGATTTCCACTTGCCATCTGAAAATAGTTGGCCAATAGTCCAAATGCCCCTACTGAACCACTATTGCCATGCAAATGAATTTTGATGAATTTTAACAAAGGATTGTGCCAGATGGGGATTAATTTTGCGAGGCATTCCTCCTTAGGAATAGCCTTCGTTGGGAGCTGTTACCGGAGAGCGAGGGAGGAGTGTGCGTGCCCTGCTGAGGGCTGCTGGAGTGCGGGGACTTCCTTGCTGCTGCTGCCGGTCCACTGCAGGCACTCCTCGGTCAGCCTGCTACTCGGGGGGTCCTCCGGAGCTTTAAAATCCTCCTTGCTGCCATCTGGGAGTGGAGCTGTTACCGGAGAGCGAGGGAGGAGTGTGCGTGCCCTGCTGAGGGCTGCTGGAGTGCGGGGACTTCCTTGCTGCTGCTGCCGGTCCACTTCAGGCACTCCTCGGTCAGCCTGCTACTTGGGGGGTCCTCTGGAGCTTTAAAATCCTCCTTGCTGCCATCTGGGAGTGGAGCTGTTACCGGAGAGTGAGGGAGGAGTGTGCGTGCCCTGCTGAGGGCTGCTGGAGTGCGGGGACTTCCTTGCTGCTGCTGCCGGTCCACTGCAGGCACTCCTCGGTCAGCCTGCTACTCGGGGGGTCCTCCGGAGCTTTAAAATCCTCCTTGCTGCCATCTGGGAGTGGAGCTGTTACCGGAGAGCGAGGGAGGAGTGTGCGTGCCCTGCTGAGGGCTGCTGGTGTGGCAGGTGCAGGCCTGTGACCCACAGTGTCCGAACATAAGCAGGCCAACATGGCTAGCTTGACCTGTAAATGAGGCCTGTGGAGAGGCATATAGGATTGCACATCCCCCAATATGCTGCTATTGTAAGATAGAACTCAGTAGAAGTATTGAATTAGCTTAGGTAAGCAGAACTGCAGTATTGAAAGATGGAAAAATACAGAAAAACATGTTTAAAAGTTACTGATAAGAAAAAGTACATCTGCAAAGAAATAATTGGGAGTGCTGACAGATGAGTTGCAGAGCCCAGCTCCTCTGCACGTACAAATTGGTTCTATAACCTTGAAAGTGTGAAAGTAACAAGTTGATGAACTGACCATTGTAATTGGGACTAGAAGGGGGGTATGCAGGTGTCATGCCCACTGGAGGGATATAACTGGATAAACTTATCAGTACCGGGACCAATAGAAGAGGTACGGGAGGTACGGGAGATTACCGGGACCAATGAAATGTTTTTCTATACCTAGAATGGAACAGAAGTCTATAAAAGTTGTTGTAATGCTTGAAAACTTTGCTCAGCCATTTTGAAATTGATTGGTTCGAGACTTGTGCACAAATAAATGATTTGGACCTTCTGAACAGACTCCTGGTATCATTGGTTTGTCTGCGCTTTGCTGCTACATATTCCTTGGTGCGTTGGCCGGGAAGTTGTGGAATCAAAGTGTATATAGGGCAATATACCACGACTTTCCGCCTCTATAGGCTTGGTCCTGCCGGGATCGCGCCCTTCCGACGAGGGCTGCTCCCTGGCGCCACCGGTCCCTTGTATCGGAGGGAGCTGGTCGGACCTCGGCGGGTGACGAGCCCGGCTGGAGTCAACGCCTCGAACCCGAGTGAGGGGAGTCCGAGGTCCAACTCATGCGCCTGCTTGGGAAGTTTGAGGACCGGATCCGGTGAGTATAGTTTTGATTTTGGGTCTAGACAGAAATAGAAAGCGCAGTACTGCCATTGGAACTTGGAACTTTGGAATTTGTAATCTCGAGATATTGGGAATTGGTAAGAGAGCATGATCACCTCTCAAGGAAGGGCCGAGTAGCCTGGCATGGGAATTCGCCGGGTGAAACCCCCATCCTTTTTGTAATTGGGAAATTGGAAAAGACTAGTCAGAATAGATAGAAACGAATGCATTCTGGGATACGTTGCTAGCATGATTGTGTGAACGAAGTGTGAATGAGAGGTCTGGCAGCACGGACCAAGTGAAGGCGGACCCCTGAGTAGCGCATTTCCTGACCGGGCGACCGCGTTCAGGTCGCGAAAAGGGGGAAGCGATTGTCGTCTTGTCTTGTTATTTGTACTCCTTATACGTTTCCAGGGCCGTGAGGACCCCTTACCCACGGTCCGCCCTCCTTTTCCCTTCTGTCTGTTGTTGCGCGCACACATCGAAATGGGAGGGGCGGGGTCTACTAGAAACACTCCATTAGAATGTATGATCGCACATTTTAAAGAGGGATATTCAGGAGATTATGGTATTAAAATGACAGCAGCCCGTTTGCAGATTTTGTGTACTAGGGAGTGGCCCGATCTAGACCCCATCTGGCCCCGAGAGGGAACGTTCAAAGTAGAGATTATTCAGTCAATACACCGTAGAGTGCGGATAGTGCACCCGACCAGTACCCCTATATAGATTCCTGGTTAAGTATTTGTGAAGATCCGCCCCCCTGGGCGCAGCGCTGTTATGAGGAACAGTGCAGAATAATGTTAGCTAAAGCAGATTCTAGACAGAAGACGGAACAGCCTAGAATAAAAGAGCAGGATAAGAAAGCCAGAAAGAAGCCCATCCTGGCAGATCCTGATTCCCCAGAAATAATTCTCAGGCAGCCCCGAACCCCAGGTCCAGTAAGAGTAGCCCGGCGTCCTGCCCCAGAACCCCAGAGACGGCCAGAGCCGAGGCGGGACCCAACCCCTGATCCCCCTCCTGGAGAAGAGAGAGGAAGAATTAGCGGGAAAAGAAGAGGAGGACCTAAAAAGCGAGTCAGAAGTGGAGACTGAAGAAGGAGAAAGAGAGAATCCCCCAGATGAGGAAAGTGTACAAATAATTGAGAAAGCCAGCACTAGCACTAGCACGCCAGTGACAGAGAAACCCAAAGCAAAACCTGTTGAGAAAAAGAAAGTGACTCCTGCAAAGGCAACGACAATAACCCTTAGATCCCAAAAGACACCCATAGCAGCTAAACTGTTTCCCTTACGGCAAGTCCCGGGAGTGCCCGTAAAGAATGATAATGATGAAGTGGTAGCGGGACCCCTAACTTATGTGTATATCCCTTTCTCTACAACTGATTTATTAAATTGGAGGTCGCATTATGCCTCCTATACTAGCAAGCCCCAGGAGCTGACAGAATTAGTAACTAGTATTATGGAAACTCACCAACCCACTTGGCCAGATTGCCGTCAGCTCCTGACCACCCTATTCACTACAGAAGAACGAGCAAGAATTAGAAAAGCAGCTATTGAATGGATGGCAGAAAACCCTGCAGCTCCGGCACAGGGGCAGAATATAATAGACCGTAGGGAAGCAGCTCAGAGAGAATTCCCGAATGAAGACCCCCAATGGGATCCAAATACAGATGAAGGATCCACAGCCCTAGCCCGTTTTCGCCAAGGCTTTTTACAAGGCCTGAGAAGGGGGGGCCAGAAAGCTATGAACCTTTCCAAAGTTACAGGAGTTATCCAAGGGATAGATGAGAGCCCAGCAGATTTTTATGAAAGATTAACTGAAGCATACAGAATGTATACTCCCTATGATCCCGAGGCACCAGGAAGTTTATGTATGGTGAATTCTGCTTTTGTAAACCAGTCTCAACCAGACATTAGACGCAAATTACAGAAGTTAGAAGGGTTTGCGGGCATGAATGCAACACAGTTATTGGAAGTCGCTCATAAAGTGTATGTGAATCGTGATACTGAAAGACAGAGAGAATGTGATAGAAAGATGAAGAAGAAAGCTGATTTTTTGGCTGCGGCCATAGTGGAACAGAAAAGGGGAGGTGTCCCTAGTCGAAGGAGCAGAGGAAGAGGGCGGGGTCAAGGCGGAGGCCGGACCCAGAGACTAGGCGTGAACCAATGCGCCTATTGCAGAGAGGAAGGACATTGGAGAGATATGTGCCCGCAACTCGAAGACGCCCAGCATGATGACGACAGCAGCCATCAGTGGCGAGAAGAAAGACGAAGCTATCCCCGAAGCCGAGGAGGAGCCAATCGAGAACAATTCCAGCGAGAGAGAGGAGGAACCATTCAAGCATTGGCCACACCAGCCCATGATGAGAATGACGTGGATTAGGACAGACCGGGCTCCAAGTTTGCTTTAGGTCTCCAGGAGCCTATGGTCGGAATACAAATAGGAGACCAAATTATGGACTTTATGGTTGATACTGGAGCACAACATTCAGTAATAGACAAAAAGATAGCCCCATTCACTACAAAAGCAGTCACTATCATAGGAGCAACTGGTGCCAGAGCCACAAAGTCTTTTCTTCAAAACCGAATATGCAGTCTGGGAGGACAGCAAATAACTCATCAATTCCTTTACATGCCCGAATGTCCAGTGCCACTACTGGGACGAGATATGCTAGCCAAGCTTCAAGCACAGATATCTTTCTCTGAGCAAGGAGAAATGCAAATGACAGTAAATCCCCAAACCAAACCAGCAGGAGTAATGCTGCTGACAGTTCCCCGAGAAGAAGAATGGAGGTATTACATTGATGATTCGATACAAGATACCTATTTTGAACAAACTTTGAAAAGTATTGATGCACCACCTGGAGTATGGGCAGAAGGCAGCCCCCCAGGCCTAGCTAAACATATAGCTCCAGTGATTGTAACCCTCAAGCCTAGTGCTACACCAGTGCACGTCAAACAGTACCCTCTCCCAAGAGCCGCAATTGAAGGCATCCATCGCCACCTACAAAGATTGCTTGAGTATGGCCTACTAAAAGTATGCCAATCCCCATGGAACACTCCACTTTTGCCAGTAAAGAAGCCTGGGACAGATGATTATCGCCCAGTGCAAGATTTGAGAAGAGTAAATGATGCAGCTGAGACCATACATCCAGTCGTACCCAATCCTTACACCCTCCTAGGACTGATACCTGCTGAAGCTACCCATTTCACTGTACTGGATTTGAAAGATGCATTCTTTTGCATAAGATTAGCCCCTGTAAGCCAAATATTGTTTGCATTCGAATGGCAGGACCCCATCTCTGGAAGAGGGGGCCAACTTACCTGGACAAGATTACCCCAAGGATTCAAGAATTCGCCTACCATCTTTAGTGCCGCACTAAATCAAGACCTTTCAAGCTATCCAGTAGCCCCGGGGAAGAGAGTGCTTCTCCAATACGTGGATGATCTGTTGATAGCTGCCGTATCAGAAAGTGAATGTATATTAGCCACCAAAGATCTCTTGCAGTTACTAGAGGAAGCTGGATACAAAGTTTCCAGAGCCAAAGCACAGCTATGCCAAAAAGAAGTGAAATACTTGGGTTTTCGTATCACCCAAGGAAGCAGAAGATTAGGCAGAGAAAGAAAAGAAGCAGTATGTAGAATTCCAACTCCAACAACCAGAAAGCAAGTCAGAGCCTTTCTGGGAGCGGCAGGATATTGCCGAATTTGGATACCCAACTTTGCCCAAATTGCCAAACCACTGTATGAAGCCACAAAAGGAGAAGAGAAGTCACCACTGGAGTGGGGACTTGAGCAGGACACAGCCTTCCAGAAGTTAAAAGAAGAATTGATGTCATCACCAGCACTTGGACTACCAGATGTCCACAAACCTTTTCACTTGTTTGTACATGAAGCACAGGGAAATGCCCTAGGCATGTTGACTCAGAAATTGGGAAATTGGGAACGACCTGTAGCCTACCTATCGAAACAATTGGACCCTGTGGCCAAAGGATGGCCACCTTGCTTGAGAGCAGTTGCAGCTACAGCACTACTAGTGAGTGAAGCAGACAAACTCACACTAGGACAGAACATACGAGTCACTGTGCCACATGCAGTCCTTGCCCTTATGGAACAAAAAGCAAATTATTGGCTCACCAATTCCCGAATGTTGAAGTACCAGAGCATGTTATGTGAAAACCCACAGATACAACTTGAAGTGAGCCATGCCCTGAATCCAGCCACCTTGATACCTATCAGTGAAGAACTCCCAGAACATGACTGTATCGAAGTCATGGAGACTGTGTTCTCCAGCCGACCCGACTTGACAGATGTGCCCATAGAAAATCCTGACCAAACCTATTATGTTGATGGGAGCAGTCTCATCCTTGATGGACGACGCTGTGCCGGATATGCAGTCGTCACTCAACACGAAGTAGTTGAATCATCAGCCCTAGCCTCAGGCACATCAGCCCAGAAAGCCGAATTGATAGCACTCACCAGAGCATTGTTGTTAGGAGAAAAACTTATACTGAATGTATATACAGATTCCAAATATGCCTTCACTACCCTGCATGCCCATGGAGCTCTCTATAAAGAAAGAGGACTCATCACATCCGGAGGAAAATCAGTCAAATATGGTCCCGAAATATTGATGTTACTTGATGCCGTTTGGGCCCCAACACGTGTAGCTGTCATGCATTGCAGAGGACATCAAGCAGGAAAAGGAGAAGTTGCCCGAGGAAATAGATTTGCAGATGCCTCAGCACGACAAGCAGCTATGACAGGACAAATTGCCCCACAAGCTATGCCAATGCAAGCAGCATTGTTTCCAGTACCTTTGAATCTATGGACCCCACGATATACCACCAAAGAATTGGACTACTATTGTGACAAAGAAAATGGAGTATTGAAAGACGGATGGATTGAGCTGCCACCAGAAGAGGGCAGTCAACCTCCAGGACGAATAGTAATTCCTGAACTGTTACGACCATCCTTTGTCAAAGCTTTCCACGAAGCCACCCACTATGGGAAGAGTGCTATGGAAAAAGCACTCAGACCACATTTCTACATCCCTCTGATGACAACCATATCAGCTTCAGTAGCACGACAATGTCAAACTTGTGCCAAGAATAATGCCAAGCAAGGCCTTATTACAGCACCCCGAGTTCAGTCAAGAGGTGTGACCCCCATGCACAACCTCCAAGTTGATTTCACCGAAATGCCAAAAGCCAATGGATATCATTACCTATTAGTATTAGTATGTACTTTCTCTGGGTGGGTAGAAGCATTCCCAACCAGAACTGAGAAAGCCCGAGAAGTTACTAAAATCTTAATGAGAGAGATTGTCCCCAGATTCGGAATTCCAGCAGTAATAGGGTCAGACAATGGACCCTCATTTGTCTCCCAAGTTACTCAGCAGTTAGCAAAAGCTTTGCAGATACAATGGAAACTCCACACTGCATACAGACCCCAGAGTTCAGGGAAAGTTGAGCGAATGAATCGTACCTTGAAAGCCCAAATGTCTAAGCTTTGTCAGGAGACACAATTGAAGTGGCCCCAAGTGCTCCCCATAGCTTTATTCAGAATATGCTCAGCTCCTGTAAAGTCAACAGGATTTTCCCCTTTTGAAGTTTTGTATGGTAAACCCCCACCAATAGTGCAGGGAATCAAAGGAAGTCTAGCCCAAATTGGTTCGGAAATAACCAGACAAGAACTTCTAGCTCTAAGTTTTGTTCTGCAGACTCTCCATACGTGGATCCAAGACCAGTTGCCTATCAACTTGACGGAACCCTTGCATCCCTACCAGCCTGGTACTTCGGTGTGGATCAAAGATTGGAAGAAGACACCGTTGGAACCCCATTGGAAGGGACCGTACACCGTCATCCTGTCTACCCCAACTGCAGTAAAGGTAGCCGAGATCGACGCCTGGATCCACCACAGCAGAGTCAAGCCCGCCGCCGATCCTGAACCAGAGCAGTGGACAGCAGAACAGCACCCTGATGTACCCTTGCGAGTTACTCTGAGACGGCAACCAGCAGCATAGACACTTCATCACAAGTGCTTTGCAGTAGCCAAGTCTTTCGAAGAGGATTGCTGTTTTCCATGCAGCAACAGTTTTGTTTCAACGAACCCAATTTGTGTGATTTGACACACTACTTTGAGACTACACTGACTAAGCCAGACTCCACAAGTCAACTGAATTGCTAAGTTGGTCAATGTGTACTGGACAACTTGAGGATCTTCAATCAACACTCAGCACCCGTTAAATTGCTTCATTAGCAAACGGGACGAAGAATAATAGATCGTCGTGATCAAGATCAGCAAGCTGAGGATTCAGAAGAACTCCAATCAACATCGACATGCATCTTTACTTTGGCTTTACTTTGGTTGCCTTCTTTGGAGGTTTTGAACAGACTTATGCTTTACCTCCATGCACTGCCTGCATTACTTCTACTAGAATTGGACTGAAAGTAACTCAGACTTTGCTTTATCATTCTTACTATACCTGCGAGGGAACAGTAACTCGGTGTATCTATAACACCACTGAACTAAATGTTTGCACTCATGGGAAAATTAAGACATGTTATAATCCGCATCAGAATCCATCCTATTACACGATGGAAATAAGATGGAAGGATGCAGATGGACCTATATTAGCTGCAACGCCACCACTTAAGGACATTACTAAACCTGCTGTTTTGAATTTTGATGCATGCAATGCTATTAATAGAGATAGTTATTCCACCTGTGGTACATGGGAGAAAGCGTATCGAAATGACCATAAGTACATGTGTCCAGAAGGTGCCACAGGTTGGAGAAAGTGTACAGGGAAAAAGGAACCAGGCTATAGTACTGCCCCAGCAGCAGACTACTATTGCCCGTATTGGGGATGTGTTTTTTATGCTACCTGGAACACTGGTATAACTGATGAGAAAAATAGATAAACGAATGGCTACTTTAACCAAGCCAACCACAAATGATAAATGTCAGAAAGATGCTTGTAACCCCTTACACTTACGTATACACAATCCCCATGCATGGAAACAAGGATATAAGTTTGGTTTACGTATTGCTGGAGGAGCAATAGATCCAGGGACCATTGTGTATATCAGATTGAATACCCAAGCCCACAAGTCATCTAAATATCATCTTCATAATACTTTCTATGAAGCCATGCATGTAAATAAGTTTGAGATCCCTCACCCCTCACAGAATTTATTTCTAGAATTAGCCGGAGCAGTAGTATCTAGTCTTAAAATCACAGATTGTTATTTCTGTGGCGGAACCCAAATGGGAGATCAGTGGCCATGGGAAGCCCAAGAATTGAATTATTCCATGATTTACAATCAGACTGAATTACACAAGACTACCAGTGAATGGGTGTTAGCGCACTCAATCGTTGGACGTCTTTGCTATGCCAGAACTGGACTCCAGTTCACCCAAAAGGTAGGACAGCTGGTCTGTCTTAGCCAGAAATACTATAATGCCACGACCACAAAGACAGCATGGTGGTCAGGAATTGGACATCCTGAACCTCCTAACCCATTAGCCAGATTTCCTGAACTGGCAGGTCTATGGACTAACCTTGCTGAAGTCCAAGCCTGGCAGGCCCCACCTGGCCTATATTGGATCTGTGGAAACCGAGCATATGCACAACTCCCACCACACTGGGGAGGAGCATGTGTCTTAGGAACCATCAGACCTTCTTTCTTTCTTTTAAACACTGAACATGGAGAACAATTAGGATACCCAGTATACACTACCCACCGACACAAAAGAGCACTAAGACAAAAGAGAGAGGCCTTACAGATAGGCAAGTGGGAGAAATGGCAAGGTGATGATTGGCCACCAGAAAGAATTATTGAGTATTATGGACCCGCCACTTGGAATGATGATGGTATGTATGGTTATCGTACCCCAATTTATATGATTAATCGTATCATTCGCTTACAAGCAGTAGTTGAAATAATAACCAATGAAACTAGTCATGCTCTCACGCTCTTAGCTAGACAAAGTACTCAGATGCGCACTGCGATATATCAGAACCGCTTAGCACTTGATTATTTGTTAGCAGCTGAAGGAGGAGTATGTGGTAAGCTGAACTTAACCAATTGCTGTTTGAAAATAGATGATAAAGGTCAAGTAGTTGAAGAAATTGCTAAAGATATGCAAAGACATGCTTATGTGCCAGTACAGACGTGGCACTCATTGAAATTTCCTAATTGGTTTGCTAACCTCTTTTCATGGGTGGGAGGATTTAAGACTTTCATCGTATTGGTACTAATCCTTGTTGCTGTTATCTTCTTATTACCATGTTTAATCCCATGTTGTATGCGTTCCATTCATAACACTATTGATAGTACAGTAGAGCGGAAGACCGCAACAAAAATCATGGCTTTATATACAGCCAGTCCTGGTAGAAATCCTTTAGCCAGGATGTGATTCTTCAGAAAGTGATTTAATTCTCACACCTTATTAAGTAATAGGGTGAGATTAATCAAAGGGGGGAATGTGGCAGGTGCAGGCCTGTGACCCACAGTGTCCGAACATAAGCAGGCCAACATGGCTAGCTTGACCTGTAAATGAGGCATATAGGATTGCACATCCCCCAATATGCTGCTATTGTAAGATAGAACTCAGTAGAAGTATTGAATTAGCTTAGGTAAGCAGAACTGCAGTATTGAAAGATGGAAAAATACAGAAAAACATGTTTAAAAGTTACTGATAAGAAAAAGTACATCTGCAAAGAAATAATTGGGAGTGCTGACAGATGAGTTGCAGAGCCCAGCTCCTCTGCACGTACAAATTGGTTCTATAACCTTGAAAGTGTGAAAGTAACAAGTTGATGAACTGACCATTGTAATTGGGACTAGAAGGGGGGTATGCAGGTGTCATGCCCACTGGAGGGATATAACTGGATAAACTTATCAGTACCGGGACCAATAGAAGAGGTACGGGAGGTACGGGAGATTACCGGGACCAATGAAATGTTTTTCTATACCTAGAATGGAACAGAAGTCTATAAAAGTTGTTGTAATGCTTGAAAACTTTGCTCAGCCATTTTGAAATTGATTGGTTCGAGACTTGTGCACAAATAAATGATTTGGACCTTCTGAACAGACTCCTGGTATCATTGGTTTGTCTGCGCTTTGCTGCTACACTGGAGTGCGGGGACTTCCTTGCTGCTGCTGCCGGTCCACTGCAGGCACTCCTCAGTCATTCTGCTACTCGGGGGGTCCTCCGGAGCTTTAAAATCCTCCTTGCTGCCATCTGGGAGTGGAGCTGTTACCGGAGAGCGAGGGAGGAGTGTGCGTGCCCTGCTGAGGGCTGCTGGAGTGCGGGGACTTCCTTGCTGCTGCTGCCGGTCCACTGCAGGCACTCCTCGGTCAGCCTGCTACTCGGGGGGTCCTCCGGAGCTTTAAAATCCTCCTTGCTGCCATCTGGGAGTGGAGCTGCGGTGTATAGATGCTAAAGTGTCTGCAACTTTCAGTTCTTTAGCGTCCTTCTCACAAGATGCTGTGGTGGCTATGCAGCAACTTGATAAGAAGGTATCCTTACTTGATAAGGCAGTTGATAAGTTGGAGTCCCAGGTGCTTCCACTGCAGTCCATAAATGTGATTGGTATTAAAGATTCTATGATTTTACATTCCAAGTTGGAGGCCCTGGAGAATACCATGCGTGCTTGTAATTTGAGATTTTTGAATTTCCCTTACACATCTTTGCTTTCTTCAAAGATTTTGTTTGATAAATGTGTGAAAGAAGTTCTTGTCTTGTCAGATATTATAGATGTTAAACAGATATATTATATTCCTTCTGGCACTAAAAAGCCGTCTGTTGTTGATGCAGAAGTAGATGACATTGTTCCCAGTGTAGCTAACCTCACTGCTTTTTTGGAAGACTCTTCTGATAATATCACTGTACGGTCCACTTTGGTGGTTACTTTATTTTCTATTGTGGTGAAACAACGTATACTGAAAGCCTTTTTCAAAGTAAAGTCCGCCTTATTTTGTGGGCAAAAAGTAAACATCTTTCCAGATGTGTCACGTAGCACCCAGATGCGACGGACGCAATTTCTATCTTTAAAGCCTCAAGTTTTAGCACTGGGTGCAACGTTTTTCCTACGTTTTCCTTGTAAGTGCCTAATTAGTTTTGAGGGTACTTCATTTGTTTTTCAGGATGTAACTCATCTGGAAAAATTTCTGATTGACCGACAGGGCTCAGCAGGGTTAGATAGCATTGATACTGGTTCCTCCTGATATGTGGCCTTTATGGCTTGTTTTTCCTGTGTGAGATTTTCCTTGTTAGGATAGTTGTAGTCGGCTCCCATGATGTGGACTGCATGTACTATTTAATGCTTTTGTGGATTGCAATTTCTTGTAATTTTATATTCAGTAAGGTGTCCTGTATCTAATTTGGTTATTGTATATGACTGAAAAATTTTAATTAAAAAAAAAAAGGAATAGCCTTCGTTAATTGTTGAAAAGCTCTTTGAGTTTCAGCTATTACCCTATGAGACTTCAACCTCTTAAAAAGCACCCTATGCCAAGGAGAAGCTTTAAGGGGAATGGAGCACTTTATCTCTCTTCCAGGTCAAGCCATACTGGGTGTTTCCCTACGGCCCCCTCCACCCATCTTGAATCTTGTTTTAGCAAAAATGCACAATGATAGGCCTGAAAGTCAGGAAAATTCACACCTCTGCTTTTTTAGATTTAAGTTTCCTAAGGGCAATTCTAGGAAGTTTGTTTTTCCATAGAAATTGGACAAGGGTCCTTTCAATTTGACGATAAATGTTACTAGTAAGAAAGACTTGCAACATTTCTAACGCATAGTTCACTTTAGGAGTGATAGTCATTTTTATAGCTTCAAGGCGACCCCACCAAGAGGAGATAGACCGGCGACCACTATGCTGTTATATTAGGAACCGTATAGAGGATCTTCCCTTCATTGTACTGTAAAGTTTCACTGAGTGGGTAACAATAGTGAACTCCCAAGTATTTCACCATCTTAGGCTACCACACAAAAGGAAAATTCTCAAAATCTGCCCTACACACTCTTGAGTTTAAGGGGAATGCAACAGATTTTGACCAATTAATTTTACAGCCTGACAATCCTGAGAACTTATTTATTAACTCTAGGATAGCCGGTATAGAGCTGGGCTTGGTGAATAGCAGTAGATCATCAGCATAAGCAGATAATTTAATTTCCATGTCAGCTATAAATACACCATGAACCGCAGGGTTTTGTCTTAATAATAGGGCCAAAGGCTCCAAGGCCAGATTGAAAAGGATGGGAGAAAGAGGGCAACCCTGATGGGTACCACACCCTAAAAGAAAGTCTCTAGACTGAGTCACATTCACAGAGATTTTAGCACTTGATCACGCATACATAAGTTTGACTAGTTTACAGACACCCTCACCAAACCCAAACCATTTCAGAACAGAAAACAAAAAAGGCCACTCCAGCCAATCAAATGCTTTCTCTGCTTCTAATGATAATCCCACAAGTGGGCCTTCCAGCACATGACAAAGCATTCTAGCATTGTTGGCTATGGAGCGTCCCTCTGTGAAGCCCCATTGGTCCGGATGAATCAAAGAAGGGATCAGTTTGGAGAGACAACCAGCTAAGATGGCCGCAAAAATTTTATAATCTGCATTTAGCAGTGAAATTGGGCGGTAATTACTAATCAACTGAGGGTCTCTCCCAGGCTTTTCAAGCACAACAATGTTTGTAAAGGCAAACGCTCCAGTCTGGGCTCCATTTTCTAAAAGAAGTCTATAGTATTGTTGAAGATATGGGCCAAGAGTTTTGGAAAAAGTTTTATAAAATTCAACTGGAAGGCCATCAGGTCTGGTAGCCTTACCCACTTGCATAGAGTCAATGGCCTGGATGATTTCCATGACTGTAAACTGCTTATCTAATCCCGCAGCTATTTCTTGATCTAACATCGACCTCTGTATATTGGTCAGTAAACTATCAATCTCCTTCTCAGAGAAATCAATCTCTGGGGAATATAATTGGGCATAAAATTGACAGAAGGTCTCTGCAATGTCAGAGTCCTTGACAATCAATTGTTGCATCTGAGGGTCTCTCAGAGCAGTAATGCGAGAAGCTTTCTTGTGATCCCTTAACGAGTTAGCTAGTAACCGTCTCTGTTACCGTCCAAATAATACCGCTCTTTCTGCCCTTGAATATTCTTTGAAGCCTCGGTAGTCAAAATCGAGTTATATTTAAATCTAAGGCGCTGTAACCTTATCAGAATGTTAAGATCAGTTCTCTGGCCTAAGATGCATTCTCCCGCTTTAATCTGCTTGTCTAATGCACCAAGTTTTGCTTTACACTGCTTAGCCTGTCGTATGGCATAACTAGTAATGGTGGAAGCATATTGGCTTTGAAGCCTTCCCACCATGCTTATCCCGAGGTATCTTGAGGTAAATTAAACTGAAAATACTCCTCTATAGCCAACAGTATGGTCTCACGGAACTCCTGGCTGGCAAGAAGGGTTCTATCAAAGTTCCAGCGTGAATGAGATTGACAGCTTGTTGAGTCAAATAGGGTAAATGAGATTGTGGAGTGGTCAGAGATATTAGCCACATGAATATTGGACTCACTTATTCTAGAACAGAGTCCTTTGGAAACTAGGAAAAAGTTTATGTGTGATACCGAATTATGAGGGGGAGAGAAGAAAGTATATTCTTTGTCCGTAGGGTGCTGCAACTGCCATATATCTATCAGGCCCAATTCTTGCATTAGAGACAAAACAACAAGGTGAACCTTGGGAACCTTAATGGTTCTCACTGGATTCCTATCTACCAAGGGATCTAGTACGAGGTTGAAGTCTCCCCCCACAACAGTCGGATATCTGGACACCTCTTGCGCCAAGGCCGCAATGGAGCAAAAGAAGGTAGGGCAATCTATATTAGGAGCGTAGATATTAATTAAGGCCAGTTCAGTGGATCCAATTTTAATGACAGCCATTGCCCACCACCCTTCAATATCAGATCTGGTTTGCAAAACCATGGGGGAAAGAGATTTCCTCACTAAAATAGCTATCCCGTTTTTTTTTTATGGTTGGCAGCTGAAAAAGCTACTAGTGAAAAGGGTTTTATATCAAGATTTAACGACTCCTTCGTATTCAAATGTGTCTCCTGCAGCAGTAAGATGTCAGCACTTTCTTTGCGACCATATAAGAGAATCTTTTTCCTCTTTATGGGATTGCTAATGCCCTTAACATTCAATGAAACAATCTTAAAGAAAGACATATTGACAATATAACAGAGTGATAATCAAATGTTACAGAAACATACCAAAATGTAGCATACAATTTTACATTGTAGTTCTACATTCTGAACACCCACAAGATGATGGCTGCACTTATAGCCCAAGAAAGAAAACCTAAAAAGAAAAGCCACTGTTTAGCCAAAGCCCTTGCACATGATCACTCATTGGAGGGACACATAATTCTGAATAACAAAACCACCAAAACCCTTGGGGGCTATAAAAAACACAAAACTTAGTGGGTGAGCCCAAGAGGACAAGACAGGCAAGGGGGGCTAAGTTGCTATTGTACTTCTACTTCTTTGTCACTTAAAGCAACCCAAACTACACATTACCCATACCAGGAACAGAAACAGTATCCCCAAACCCAGAACACCAGAGCATTAACGCCGGACTGGCCCCATCAAAGCACTTATGGTCAAAGAAGGTCCCAAGTAAGTGGACAAGGGCCATCCCGCTCCTCCAAGCCCCATTAACCTCCCAACCACTACAGACATCACAGACAACATAAAACACAAAAGAAAAGAGAGAGAGATAGAAAGAGAGACATTTTGACGAGGGTAACACCCTGGAGTTTCTCCAAGAGAGACAAAGTGAATGTCCCAGTGTATGACAATTCTGAATGATTGAATGTTACCTCTGCATGAATTAAGCCGCAATTAGATGACCTCAGACCAGTCAAATGCCCATAATAGAAAGCACCAAAGAACTTTAGCAAAGTGCAAGGCAAATTTCACCGCATCAACCCTGACTCCTTGTCCTCCAAAAACACATGTAACTCTCCTGGATCATCAAAAGTCTTAGTCTGGTTATGCAACGTGACTCTCATGCGGGCAGGGTCGAGCAGCCCAAATCTGGCCTGCAGCTGCAACAAGCGTAGACATAGCGCCAAAAAGCTCTTTCTCTGAACCACCATCGCCTTCGCGAAGGCAGTGAAGAATAGGAGTTTGTGCCCCTGATATTCCAAGGTAGAGAATGCTCTGGCTGCTTCCACTATTTGCGAGACTTGCTGAAAATGAAGAACTTTCAAGATGACTGGGTGTGGGCGTTTGCCCGCAATCACGGACTGAGTAAGCACTCGATGGGCATGCTCAATCTCAAAAGGCATGGCAAATTTCAATTTCAACACACCCGGAATCATTGACTGCAAAAAGGCCACCATGTCAGGACCATCGGCTCCCTCGGGAACTCCCAGTATTCTTACGTTGTTCCTATGAGCGCGGTTGTTACCGTCTTCCAACTCTCTTTGCAGTGAGCATATCAACTTTGCCTGCCTCTCGACAGCCTTGAGCCTTGGGTGAACAAAGAGTTGGAATGAGGGAGTGCCCTAGATGTGGTGTATTTAGATTTCAGTAAAGCCTTTCACACTCTTCCACAAAGATGACTTATAAATAAATTGAGTACCCTAGGGATGGACACTAAAGTGAATGACTGGGTCAGAAATTGGTTCAGTGGGAAGTGACCAAGGGTACAGGTAAATGGAGTTTACTCTGAGAAGAACATTTTACCAGTAGTGTGCTGCAGGGATCTGTTTTTGGTCTGGCGGGGCCCTCAGGTGCAGGCCTGCCAGGCAAATTCATGCCCGATGGCTCCCTCTTTAAATGTGGTCCTGTAGTGGCCCGATTGGTCTTGCAGTGGGGAGAAGAGGGCTGGAACTTCCTACTCCTTGCCCCAATGTCAAGAGACCGGACTTCCATTAGAGGTGGAATAGAGTCCACTAGGCCACATTGTGTCCACACTCTTCAGCTCTATTGTTTAGTCTCAGGGATGACACTGCTACTCTCCATGTCAGTCTGGTACCTGGGAGCTAGTGAGACCAATATGTGAAGACTGCATTCCTGCTTGTTCCTGGAGATAGCTTTGTTACTCCCCTGTGATCTCCAAGAACAGCAGGAATCAATCTTCACAACCCACCCTCCTCCCCTAGGAGTTGTAGGGTAGTTTTTTTTTTTTCCTCTATAGCTTATCTACAAAAGCTCAACTGAGGAGAGGAGCTGGGAAGGCAGAAGCGCAGGCATAGTGGTCTGCTCCCAAAGACTTTCCTATTGGATGCTGGGAAGCGTTCCCACTCGGGCTCTGTTGGTACCAACATCATAATCAATATGTTAACACTGATGCTTGCTGATCCCAGAGATCACCTGTTACAGGTGAATAACAATACTATCAGACCAAAAACAGATCCCTGCAGCACACTACTGGTAACATTTTCATCTCAGAGTGAGCTCCATTTACCTGTACCCTTGGTCACTTCCCACTGAACCAATTTCTGACCCAGTCATCCACTTTAGGGTCCATCCCTAGGGTACTCAATATATTTATAAGTCATCTTTGTGGAACAGTGTGAAAGGCTTTACTGAAATCTAAATACACCACATCTAGGGCACTCCCTCAGTCCAACTCTTTGGTCACCCAATCAAAGAAATTTGATTTGTTTGAGAAGACCTGCCTCTCGTAAAACCATGCTGTCTTAGATAATGAAATCCATTGGATTCCAGAAACTTCACTATACTCTGTTTTAGCAGCATTTCTATTCATTTACTCACCACAGAGGTCAGACTAACCAGCCTGTATTTCTCAAAGTCATCTTTATTTCCACTTTTGTGTTCAGGAGTCGCAAGATAATTGCAAGAGTTCATGCTTGAAAGTCTGATCATGTTATACCACTATTATTTCAGGAACACTGGTTATTGATCATTTTCCATATTCAATATAAGCTTTTCATTTTGACCCATAAACCTATTTATACAGACGCTCCTAGTTATTTGGCCTCTCTTATATTCTGGCACTTTCCAGCCTGTACATTAAAAGGCATCCATGGAAATTGTCTTAATATTCTACCTGTCACCTGAGCTAAATTGGAGAGCACACTGAGTTGCATTCTTTTTTGAAGCTCCTACACTTTGTGATAATCTTCCACTTTCTTTAAATCTAGAAACTTCACATAAAACCTTTTAAGTCAATTTTAAGAACACACTTTTTTCATTAGGCATATGGTGGAAACTCAGAGGAGGACTCTGATGTGGATCGAAAGCACTAGTTATTTATCTCTTTTCTATAATCTGATTCTTTCTTTCTCTGTCATTGTGATTGAAGTTAATTTTTTTTATTATAAAGTTTAATGTAAATCTCTCTGATATTAATTTTAAGGGTGGTATAATAAGACCAGATAAACCATAACCACGGGAGCCATTTCGAACCCTAGACCACAAAGAAAAAGAACGACTGATTGAGGACAGTCCAGCTCCCACTAGATACCAGAGACCCCTTGGGTGGGTCAAATGACTTGAAGAGGGGGTTGGCGTTTTGGAGGGATTAGATGGCTTAGAGAGGGATAGCGTGATTGGGAGAGGGGTAAGTATCAGTGGGGTGATTGGGGGAGGGATCGGTATTAGAGGGCTGATCGAGTGAGACTTGTGCTGCTGAATCAGGTGTTCATCTAGAAAGAGAGCAGTGTTTTTAAAAATCCTGCTCCCATGTACATGTGTGGAGGAAGGGGGTATGTGCATGCTGCTCCCACTGGTCGATGGAGAGACATCCACATGCAGTACTGCACTATTTTACAAGAGACTCTGTTTGATAGTGTTTCTTATAAAATACTATGGGAATTCTTCATATCCTGACCTAGACATGAGAATTCCCCTCTTCACGTCCTATGTAAAATCTGCCAGAAATTCACCTAAATTTAGGATTGGAAAAGCTATGCTGTTCAATTTATTCCTGCCATTCAATGGATAAAATTTGGAAACCAAACTTAGGGGCATAATATTGAAAATAAAGACTAAGACATCTGGCTTTGGACAAGATGGACGTGTAAGAACTGTGCTCCGGAGGTCAATGGTCAAGAATACTGACTTCTGCAGTCTTTAACTTAATAGTTCCTACCTACTTTGATATCATTCGATCTTGGACATGTCTGGCCCCAATCCGACGCAGCTGGATTACCAAATATCTCAAAATGCCAGTGCAAAGAGAACCAAACGGAAACTCTCTCACCTCACGAGATGGCGGTCATCCGAGATTGTCCTGAGGCCTTGCAGGAACTTTTGGCTGAGATTCGTGCTGTTAAAGATTTGGTCAAATCCAATGGTGACTGTCTTTCTTTCATATTAGAAACAACTTCCTCCCTAAACCCAAGAAAGCAACTAATCATACTAGGAAATTTAAACCTCCTCTCGCTCAATCCTAACCATTCCAAACCATTTATTAAAACCATGTCTGAGCTGGATTTTGAACAAATCATAAACTTCCGATGCACAGAAAAGGAAATGCATTTGATCTAATTTTCATACCCAACTCTTCCTAGCAATGTAATAGTTACACGCTCTTTCATGCCACTCCCATTCCATGGTCTGACCACTTCTTAATAAACTTCAATCTCCTATGCCACATGAAACACCTAATACCAAAAGTCATGTGTTTGCATTGCACTAGGTATAGGAGGTTTGCCAAAGATACCTTCCTAAGTCAGATCATACCTGATATTTCCTATCCAATAACTGAATTGGACAGCTGCATAGCAAATCGGAATAAAGCATTTTTGAAAGTATCTTTCCTTCTGAACACTGAAGCCAACAAAACTACAAACAGAAAAAGAGATTCTGAACCTTGGCATACTCAAGAAATAAGGCAACTAAAAAGAGAGCTAAGGAAACTAGAGAAAAAAATGGCGAAGATCCAATTCCCTATTAGACAGGCACCGATATAATGATAAACTACAATCCTACAGAAATACAATAAACACATCAAAGAAAACTTACTACACAAAAATCCTCAAAAGCTCCATGAACCGTCCAAGGAAACTATTTGAAATAATCAAAAACTTACCAAGATCTCCAAATAAAGCAAGTAACCCACCAATTGCTCCACAAACCCTAGCTAACTATTACATTTCCAATCTCACACCTTTATCGGACCTCCCTACACCACCCACCTACACACGATCTACGCCCAACCATATCTGGCCTAACTTCCACAATCCAGCCTTGACCCATGCCCTGTTAGCTGGCTGAAAATAGCCCGCAATAAACTAGCCCCATACATCCTTTAAATAGTCAATTTCTCACTCGCAAAGGGAACTATGCCCAATCTCCTTAAGCGGAACTCAATTAGACCAATATTGAAAGGCAAGACCTTAGATAGCCTATGCCCCTCATCATAAAGGCCTATATCAAGCCTACCATTCCTGGCAAAAATCATTGAAAAAATTATGCACCCCCAGTTACAGGATCACACTGACCTACACGCGCCCCTTGACACACACCAATATGGCTTCAGGCCACACCACAGTGTAGAGACCCTTCTCACTGAGCTCTTTGATGATCTGTTAAAGTTCATATAACCCAAAGCAAGCCAGCCTGTTAATATTCCTAGATATTACAGCCACATTTGATTTGATCAACCATACAATCCTCATAGAAAGGCTAAAACTAGTTGGATACATGGCACCACATTATCATGGTTCCAATCCTATCTTGATGACCGATCCCAGCAGATTAAAACAGGTCACCAATCTTCAAAGTTTTTCCCTCAAAAACTAGGGATCCCACAGGGATCAGCCCTATCGGCCCTTCTTTTCAATATATACATAAAGCCAGTCTGCAACATTATAAAAGAAAGCAACATTAGATATGTAATATATGAGGATGATGTGATGCTATACCTCCTGATGGATACAGCAATCCTCGATTTCACCAGCATCATAGCATGCTTTATCAAAATATCACAATGGCTGAATGATCATAATCTAAAAATCAACCACAAAAAAACAGTGGCTATATTCATGACAAGAAATCAAAACTTTACTCTTCCAACAGAAATAAAAATTGAGGACACATCTATCACAATAAAGAACAAAGTCAGGTACCTTGGCATCATTATAGATAGTACAGCTCTCGCATCAAATACAAAACAATAATAAACATATTCAAAATCAAACACCGCACTTCAGCCAACAGCCTGCACACCCTCATACAACCAGACACCAGCATGCGCCCAAGAAGAAAAGGGACTGCCAACAGAGTAAACACACCGAACGACTTCAGAAAAACCCGCAAGGACACCACTGAGAGGGCCCTCTCTCTGGCTGCCTCAACAATATGGAACTCCCTCCCAGACGAACTGAGATCGACAGATGACCTCAAAGACTTTCGCAAGCAGCTGAAGACAACGCTGTTCATAGAACACTGCGGATATGTTACATAATCCAACAAGAACTTCCCCCGTACCCTTCCATCCTTGATAAGAAAATATTCACAGGCACATGATATATCTTAACCCCCTAATTACATAGAACATTGTATTATAAGATCACAATGTACATAGTACAGAACAATGTATCATAGCTCATGCTGTAATATAGCTCACAATGTACCTAGTTCCTAGTTCAACCTAATCTGTTACACTACCCTCTTACACGCAATTCATAACATTCACTGCATGACCCTCCCTTCCCCACTTTTGATTGTATTGCTGTGACACCGTTTTGATTTTATGATAAGGCGGTATAGAAATACCGTTAAATAAATAAATAAATAAACTAAGCTTCACAACATACATCAGGAATTCAGCTGCAATTATTTATAACAAACTAAGGGGTATGTTTACTAAACGGCGCTAACGGCGCAGCTGCGATGTTATCGCGCGATAATGGCGCATTACCATGCGAGAATATCACGTATCGCGCGATAACGTCTCCGGCAGCGGTAAGGTACGCAGAAGGTGGCGTAAGGCTCTCCAGAGGGCAGAATAAAGCTCCCCAGGGGAGGAGATAAAGGGGACAATGGGCGGAGAGTGGGTGGGGAGAGAGGCTCCATGCACACTAACGCTGTGAAATGAAGGCCTGAAAAGTAGCGCCAGTGAAAACCTCGCACTAGAGGCATATTTGCAGGGGAGAGTGACCATTTCAGTCAGCAATGTGCAGCAAAGGCAGGGAAACCAAGAAAAATGATAGTAGTGATACATGTGCAGCAACATCATAGTGCCCAAGTATGAGAGGGCACTACTGTAAGGCTGCAAATGGGGTACAGGGGGCTGCAGGCGGGACATGCAGTGGGGCAGCTGGGGCATAGGGTGGGCTATGCAGATGCCTAGGTGACACACAGGAATGTAGAAGTGGAAAACCAGCAAGATAGCAACTAACCAAGGGCAAACATGGCCATGAGTGTGTGTCCCACAGTGTCCCAGGGGACAGTACCCAGCAAGTACCCCAAAGGGCACATAACATTGGTAGGTGGTGCTGGGGGGAAGCGTGGATGTCTAGGCAGGCACCCCTACCCCATATCATGTACCATAGGCAGCCGCCTACAGGCACACTGGATGGCCTGGGACTGCGCACCACCAGCACCACTGGCACAAGGGCATGTCAGCATGGTGGCTGAGGGGTGCTGGTGGCGGAGGGGGCAGTGGCATCTGCCCACAGCAGACCATGGCCAAGCCCCGTTTAGGTGGGTGCCGTGCAATGCAACAGACAAGGTCTGTCTGACGAACAGTCATGGTATCCCCAGGGAATGATCTGCCTCTGTGGCAACAGTTTGGTGCAGTACACACAGCCAGTGTGTTCAGGGGCAGAAGGTTACAGGTTCAAGTCCCAGCTGTGGCTCCTGCCAACCATGTCCCTATATTTTACCCAGTACTAAACTGTGGTAATAAAGAAGGAACCTTTATTGCAGATTAAATGTATGAGAGGGCACTACTGCAGGACACCAGCGTGCTTTCCATTTCCAGCCCTGCCTAAGCTCTCTGAGCAGGAAAGAACTGCAGGGAACCGGCCGAAGCCAGCGTTGCCCTGCCCAATCGGGGCAGCCACAGCACACATAAAAGCAGCACCATCAGGTGCACCCGCGCCTGGCGGGCCCACACCTGAGGGCCTTGCCAGAGGGCCCTTTGGCGTGGCCCTTAGACGGAGGCCCATACCGGAGGCTACACACTGCCGAGGAAGCAGAAGCAACCAGAAACCGACCCAGATACAGATGCAAGTAAGTCTCACACACCGTCCTAAGATTTAAAACACAAACCACCATTTGAACACTGACCCCTGAAAACGGACAAACAGTACCTATCTCGGTTACTGCCAGGAACCTGAAGCCTACCAACTGTGAGTATTGCCTCCATGGAACTCTTCTCCACTTGCCAAACTTGATACCAGACCACAACGTTGTACTTAGAGCTCACAGTCCGCTATATGCAGATTACTTTGTTTACTGCACACAGATTGCATTGTTGCCGTTCTAAGAGTTGACAGCCTGCTATACGCAGATTACATTGTTTATAGTATACAGATTACATTGTTGTTATATTTAGCCTACATTGCTGCATGCAGGCCACATTATTTACTTACATTGCTATACTCAGGTTACACTGCCGTGGATAGTTGCCCCAGTAGTCAGCATCAGACCCCAGTAAACTACCCGGAAACGAACAGCTCATATTCTTACCTGTGACACCGCGAAGTTGACCACAAGATGCATCCACTACTAGCCTTGGCATGTATACACCTGGCCGCCTGGCTCCCCAATGCATCTCATGCCTTTCATACAAACCCCAACCACATCCCGATACTCCGCAGCAATGGGAAGAGATGGACGGAGAATCATCGATACACCCCAAGGGAATCCAATGACACGCTTCACTCACACTTATTACACATCCCACTTCAACATATTAAGAAGTCACAAGTGGACAGACAGCAACACCAACATGTCCTGAAGTGTGCACTCATCAACGCCAGGTCAATACGCACTAAATGGCGAATAATTACCGATTTGGTCACGCTCCATGATCTCGACATCCTTATGATCACAGAGGCATGGCTATCCGAATGTGACAATGCAATCATCAACCAGTTGCTACCCCCAGGGTTTTCATTCCATGCTTGCCATAGAACCAATCAGAGAGGAGGCGGAACACTCATCCTTGCCAAAACTGGCCTAAGTTTCCAGATGAGCAATGCAACCAGCACAACCCACCTAGACTCACTTACTATAACAAACGACATCTGCACAATCAACCTACTCTACCGAGCACCAACACCATCTTCAGAGGATCTCGCAACAATAATTGGCTTCGCCTGCAACACAAACAGACCACGATCCCAAAACTGGATTCTAGGCGACTTCAACCTGCCTACTCTGCAAGAATCCCAAGCCACTGCTTTCCTAGAAGCACTACACGAGTTGGGTTACTCACAGCTAGTCGACAGGCCCACACACGTCAAGGGAAATAAACTGGACCTGATTTTTTCCCCACAAACAGACACAGAACCTACCCAACAAATGATACCAACCATAACTCCTGTGCCATGGTCTGACCATAGCCTGTTCAAATTCCACATACCTATTAACACCTACAACCGAAACTCCAACAAGGCCAATGCCGCTCATGGAACATCTTTGAAGCGCTTCTGCCCCTTTGATAAAGAAGAAATTCGAGAGAAGGTCCTCCCACTCCTCAACAATATAGCACACGACGTAGATGCTCTGGTATCCAACTGGGACGATAGCCTCAAATCCGTCGCCTGCATCCCAGCCACAGACAAAAAAATCAAAGAAACGAGAACATTCACCATGGTATACTAAAGAGCTCCGAGCATCACTCCTGTACCTGCGCAAGCTCGAGAGATGATGGTGTCGAGCACGCTCCACCGAAGCACAAGGTAATTACAACGCTTACTTAAGAGTACACCGAGATGAATTAATGAAGAAGCGGAAACAATATCATACAGACATCTTGAAGCGATCATTAAACAAGCCCCACGACTTGTTCAATATCGTAAAATCTCTTACAAGAGAACCACCTTCAGACCAATCACATATGCCACAGCCACAGGCATACTCTGACTACCTACAATCAAAAATGATCCGGACCGGTGTAACCTCAAGCCCCACAGACAATACCCTACCGCATAATCTGTCTCAACCATCGCCACTATCCAAATTTGACAAAGTATCGCGCAGAGAGATTGAAGACACTATCGCTGCAATCAACCCCACCACCGCGCCCAACGACCCATGCCCAGCTATCTGGATAAAGGAGTTATGCTGTGACTTAAGCCAATATCTGAGCAAGTTAGTAAATCAATCTCTTACAATGGGATCATTCCCACAGAGCCTGAAACAAACATCAATCAGACTACTACTGAAGAATAACAGGCTGGACCCAACGAAAGTGGAGTCATACAGGACAATTTCAAGTATCCCCATCCTTGCCAAAGTAATTGAAAAGATAGTACAGCATCAAATTCAACAGCATATTGACACTGAAGCCCCACTAGACCCATCCCAACATGGGTTCAGAGAAGCACACGGGGTGGAAACCCTCCTCACCACCCTATTCGACAACCTAGTCTCTGGAACTGACAACATTCACCAAGGATTCACTCTCATTTTCCTGGACATCGCAGCTGCCTTCGACTCGGTGAGCCACGAGATCCTCATACAACGCCTCAACGAGAAAGGAATACAAGGAACTGCTCTAGATTGGTGCAAATCCTACTTGACTAATAGGTGGCAACATGTGAGGTCTGGCACCACGACCTCAGAGCCATTTTTGCAAGACCAGGGGGTGCCACAGGGATCGACATTATTTGCATTGATGTTTAACATCTATATGCAGCCCATATGCACACTAGTACGCGCGTTCAAGGTCAACTGTCTGGCCTACGCAGACGATATCTTGCTATACATCCCATTCAGGACCGACCGACCAGACTTCTCCCCTTTAACAAGATGTTTTAAAGCAGTAGCAGACTGGCTCATTATGCAAAATCTACAAATCAATTACAGCAAAACAGATGTTCTTTTCATTTCGAGGAACCAGGACTTCACTCCACCACCATCTTTAAAAATCAGCAATACAGAACTGAAAACCAAGCCCACAATCCGCTACCTTGGCGTTACCCTGGACCAACAACTAGACTTGAAAACCCATATAAGAAACACCGTGAAAACAATATATCTGAAAATAAGGACCTTAAAACATCTACGACCACTACTCGACCTCAGCAACTATCGATCAATCTATCAAGCCTTATTACCACCACATTTCGACTATACCAACGTAATTCTGCATGGTCTCCCTCAGGCAACACTAGCCCCGCTCCAGCTTGCAATGAACACTGCTGCGAGAGTACTAACAGGAGCTTCACGGAGGGATCATATAACTCCAGTCTTGATGAACCTCCATTGGTTTCCTGTTCAAGCAAGAACCCACTACAAAGTACTAACCCTGACCTTCAAAGCCTTGAACAACCAGACCCCCACAGCCATCAGCAAGATAATACACAGCGTACCACATAACAGAAACAGAAGACCCACAATGCAAAACACCCTAGAGGTCCCAAAAGCAATGACAAAATGCACAAAAGCAACAACGAATAGGGCCTTCACGATTTACGCACCTAGAGCCTGGAATGCCCTCCCCATATATATCCGAAACATCACCGACCTAACCCATTTCAGAAAGGCATTAAAGCATCATCTGTTTACTAGATACTACCCCAAAACCAGCCTTAGTAAACAAGCATGGAGCACCTTAGCCAATCACCCAACGCACTCGGTTAATCAGACCCAGCATGAAAAAGGATAATCAGCTCTGTCTCCTTAACGGTACACCCTGAAATAGAATTTAGGCATCCAGTATAAATAAGATGTAGACTGAAAGTAGGTACCAGTGTAAATATGATGTAGACAGTTTCCCCCAGTTATATCCAAGTTGATCACCCCGTTCATTGTAAATACAACGCAGCGCGCCTGCCTTATATAGTTAATGTTGAATGTAAACTACACTGATCTAAATAGCGCGGTATAGAAGAAATGTTAAATAAATAAATAAATAAATAAAAAATAAATAAACATGCCATAAACGCCTATATTTTACCCTACAGAGCACAGACACCATAAACATGTGCAATCCCTAGAGCAGAGTTTCCCAACTGCAGTCCTGGAAGGCCAAACACCATTCAGGTTACATGCTGTCCCTAATAAATATGCCTGTGCTGTATTTGTATGCACCACCCCATTGTATGCAAATGTATCTCATGCATATTCATTAGGGACAGCATGAAAACCTGAATCGTGTTTGGCCCACAGGACCAGAGTTGGGAACCTCTGCCCTAGAGCAGCGGCCAACAGGGGCACAAACACCCACACCCACAGGCTCCACTATCCAAAGCCTCATGGAGAGTCAGGCTGTTGGGCCCTGCGCGGAGCAGCATCTCCCAATACTAGCACCTGCATACCTTAGCAATGCCATCCTAAACTTGGGAACACGTTACACATATATCAAAAGGTTGCTATGATTAATGGCAGATAACAAATCCTAAGTTAAACACAATTTGTTGACAGAGATGCATCATAGCAACCTTTCTCATATCTGTGGAGTGTGTTTCAATTTTGGTTTCTGACAGTGTTTACCACCGCGGGGAGTGACCCCAACAGTACTGCGTACCATAGCAATGCCTGCACTGTGCCCAGGACTGGTGTGGTGGCCAGGGCTGCCAAAAACCTCTATATTTGCACAATGCTGGCATAGGTGTGGGAAGTGTGTGTATGTCTATCCAGTGTTTTGTGGCTTCCTACACCTTACTGAGCCCACACTGCTTGCACTGTTTCCAGTGTTAGCCTGCCAATGTGCATAATGAGAGCAAGGTACTGTGGGTATGGCCCGGACAGGGCGGCCTGGGCAGGATGCATCTGCACAGGGCATAGGGCAATGGCTGGGACATTGTAGTGCCCGACTACCACCTGCATGGACAGGGTGGCCACAGTATGTCATGCTGGGAGGTCACTCTCACCCTGACTGAGCAGTGACCATGGCATAGTTAGGTTCCCCCATAGTGCTATACAGTATTTCTCTCAAGTGATATCTATGAGTTCCCTTTTCTGGGGCCCAATCACTGACATACTTGCTTGGTGTGTGTGCGCTCACATCCCATTTGTGGGTGCACACAATTCCTCCAGGAACATGCACTATGTACTAGCTAGCAGACTGTCTGCAGTTAGCATGTGTAAGGCTGGAACACCTTGCAGGGTGCAACGGGTGGAGACTGACTGTGCCCTCTGCTGGTGAATGTCAGATAATGGTGGGGGGGCAGCTGAGCTTTTCCAGGCCTACTGCCTGTCTGTCAGTGCCCTATGTGATGCGTACAGATCTGCATTGACTGCCCTGTAGGGTGCCTATTCCCCAGCAGTACTGGGGTTGATGGTCCCCTCTACTGCCACCATTGCAGAGATGTAGAATGTTGATCTGTTGGTGGGATATCCTGTCCCCCCACCCTGACCCAGAGGGCGGGTTGGGTGGTGCTTCATAATCTGCTTTTGGGTCCAACCACCACACTTCTCTTATAACATGTGACCATGGCAACCACACAAGGATATGCACTATTCTGGGTGCATCATAGTCCACAAGGGCTAGACGTGACTGGGAATACAGATGGACACAGGTGTATCCTAGGAGCATCTGCAAGGACTACCTATCACACACTGGCACTGATGGGGACCTGCAGCACAGCCTATCTCAGCCAAGCCAGATGCTGCGGACCTGGTGCTGGGTGCCCCACCTCATCCTCAGGGTGAGCACAGGAACCACACAATGTCACGGTCGCTCTGTGCCTTAACACACACGGTCATTTCCCCCTACAAGACTGGAGTGCTATAGAGGCGCATACCCCATCTTTTGAGCAGCTGTAGGCTGCTGATCTGCATGTGCAGTGCAGCATGGGTACGGGTGGGTTTACCCTATCCTGGTAACCACAGCAGACAGTTGGTGTAGTGACCTGCAGTCTTTCTGTAGCCAGCCAGTGGTGTGTTAGATTCTATAGAGATATAGCCCACTGGTTACTTCAATGACTGCGAAGGCAGAGGTCATGGGTTTGATCCCACAGTGGTGATATTTCATAAGGCTGTCTGAGGCTTTTCCTTTTAATTTAAATCAGTGATGCCAGCAAAAACACCCTCACAGTGCCGTAGCCTAAGGTGCTCTATAGGCAGGTATAAAGTGGATCCGCCACAACAGCCTGCAGTTCATTAATGCGGTGAGCTGATGTGACAGTTATGACGAAGATTACGTTCCAAGAGTGGAAGTTCAGAGAAGCGGTCACTAAAGGCTCAAAGAGAGGCTTTAGAAGCTGAGCTAAAACCATGTTGAAGTCCCAGGCCACTGGAGGCAGCTTAATGGGTGGCTTGGACAGCAGGAGACCCTGCATGAATCATACTACTAAGAGGTCTGAGGAGATAGACTGTCCGTCCAGTGGTTTGTGATAGGCTGCAATGGCACTAAGATGAACTCTCACTGAGTTGGTCTTAAGACCTGCCAAGGACAAGTGGAGGAGATATTGAAAAAGGGATTCCACCGGGCAGGCAAAGGAGTCCACTCCCTTTAGGGAGCACCAGAAGGCAAACCTTCATCATTTAAAGGCATAAAATCGCCTGGTGGACAGCTTGCATGATTCAAACAGGATATTCTTGACCTCCCAAGGCAGGTCGAGGTAAGCATGAACTATCTCTTCAGGAGCCAGGCTGTGAGGTTAAGGGCATGAAGATTGGGATGGAGGAGCATCCCATGGTCCTGAGAGAGGAGGTGGGGCGCACATACAAGGCTGAGGGGTTGCGATGGCACCAGGCGAAGGAGCAGAAGGAAACATGGTTGACGGGGCCAAAAAGGGGCTATGAGGATCATGGAACCCTTGTCAGCTTGTAGCTTGAAGAGCGTCTTCAGTATCACAGGGATGGGTGGAAATGCATAAAGCAGATCCTGTCCCCAGTGGAGAAGAGAGGCGTCTGGGACCTGTCTGTGCAAGGAGGGAAGCCATGAACAGAACGGTGGAAGCTGTGTGTTCTGTTGAGTAGCAAAGAGATATCTGAGTGGGGTCCCCTCCGTTTGAAGATCCAAGAAGCCATTTTCCAATGTAGGGTCCACTCGTGTGGATTAAGGATACGGCTGAGTCTGTCTGCAAGGGCATTGAGTTCACCCAAGAGGTACACCGCTCTGAAGTAAATGCGGTGCGTGATGGCAAACAAAGCAGAGATGAAGCACCTTGTGACATAGGGGATAGGAAACCGTTACCCCCTGTTTGTCAACATAGAACATTTATTTATTTATTTATTTAACAATTCTTATATACCGTGCTATTTGTTATCAGTGCGGTTTACATTCAACAACAAGAACTCAGTGCAGTCAAGACTGTTTGAGTTTACATTATAACAGGAATTAGAACTTGGACCAAATAGGGAAACAATTTACATGTTGCAATATCTTTAAACAATACAAATACAGAGTAACCATATACACGCTGAGTTTGGACGGAGTAGATAGAGAATACATGGTAAGTACGAGTTGACATGGAGTAATAAATGTTACATGGTGTGAATAGACGTGAAGTGTCTACATGCATGAGTGTGATTGCTTAAAGCATGAGTGTTATGTTGTGAGTGAGGTGTTTGTGGGGGATGGGGGGAGATTTCTGTGGGGAGGGGTAGCTGATTGAGTAAAATGTAGCAGAAAGAGATGGTGCTTTATTGCCTTCCGAAACTGTAGGAGGTCTTTGATTGATCTTATTTCTGGTGGGAGGTCATTCCAGCATTTGGGTGCGTAGTATGTAAAAGCTCTTCTCCTGGTTGTTTGGGTGCACTTTATGGAGTCTTTAGGGAGGATCAATGTGTTGGCTGTTGCTGTCCTTCTAGATCTGATTTGTGGAGTTGGTGTAATAAGGTTCTTGAGAGAATTGTGGGCTATGTTGTTGTTAATCTTAAATGTAATCAGCAGGATCTTGTATGTTGGCCTGCAGTATATCGGTAACCAGTGGAGATCTTTAAGTATTGACGTGATATGGTCTGATCTGGATAGACCACAGAGGACGCGGGCAGCGGCGTTCATAGCTAGTTGAAGGGGGTTGAGGGTGTTCTTTGGTAGACCATATAGGATTACGTTTGCATAGTCGAAATGTGGTAGTATGAGGGCCTGGAAGATGGTGCGGAAGTCCTTAGGGGGTACATGGGTTTGAGGTGTCGCAGTGTTCTGATTTTGTTGTAGATGGCTCTGGTTATAACTTTTATGTGTTCCTTAAAGTCGAGGTGCTGGTCCAGTGTGATTCCGAGATATCGTATGGTACTTCGAATTGGAAGCTCTGCATCTCTTACTCTTAGGATGGGTGGAGGGGAGAAATTCTTGTTCCTTGATATAAATAGAACTTCAGTTTTCTTGAAATTTAAGTACAGGTTTTGGGAGAATAGGCAGTCTGTAATTGCGTTGAAGCAGTTGACAAGGTTGGATAAATCCGGGTGTTTGACTTTGAACGGAGTGAATAGTAGCACATCATCAGCATAGATTAGTGTAGAGATATTGAAAGACCAGATGAGATTGCATATCGGCTGCATGTAGATATTGAAAAGTAGAGCAGATAGGGATGAGCCCTGTGGAACACCTTGTTGTTGGTGAAAAGGTGATGAGGTGTGAGAACCGACCCAGACTTGTTGCCAGCGATCAGATAGATAAGATTTATACCACTCCCAGGCGAGTCCATGAATACCCTTGTTGTGGATGCGGGTGAGTAGCTGGTTGTGATTGACGGAGTCAAAGGCAGCTGAGATGTCCAGGAATATAAGAGCGAATCCATTTTCTGCATTGTCAATTCCTTTGTTAAGGTCGTTGATGAGGGTGGTGAGAAGTGTTTCTACTCCATGTGATTCTCTAAACCCGTGCTGGCAGGGGTCAAGAGGGGCAGTCGTATCTATGTGTTGTTGGATCTGTCTATAGACCACCTTCTCAATTATTTTGGCAAGTAGAGGAATACTCGAGATTGGTCGGTAGGAGTCTGATTTCATAGGATCGAGTCTGCTGTTTTTTATGAGTGGTCTTATTGAGGTTTGTTTGAGGAGTGGCGAGAATGCTCCTGTTGCAAATGATAGACTGATGATGTTCAGCAAGATTGGGCTGAGTTCCACCCGAAGTGTTCTAATCCAGTAAGCTGGGCAGGGGTCGTTCGGGGCTGTGGACGTGTTGATGTTAGCAATGAGGTCTTGGATATTCTTCACTGCAGGTGGATAAAATTCTGTGAGTGGTGGTTGCAAGGTGGGTGTTTTTGCAGGGAGTGGACGCAGTTGATGCTAGGGGTTTATTTGCTGTGCGGGTCTTGGAATGGAGGAAGTCAACGTATGACTGAGGGGGTATTGGGTCCGGTTGGGTGGGGGATGGTTCTTTAATTAGGGATCTCGCTAGGGTGAATAGGTCTCTGGGTTTGTTAATTGAGCGGAGTAGGAGCTGGGCATGGTAATCGCTCATTCTGCGGTATATTGTTTCACGGTGGGACTTCAGGTGTTCAAGGTACACTGTTTTGTGGACTTGGGAGCGAGAGCGTCTCCAACTACTTTCATGCTTCCTGAGTGTGATGAGGGAAATGCGGAGTTCTGCTGAAAACCATGGAGCTTGCCGTCTCGGTGGTCTGGCCACTCGGTGGTCTGTTCTGACTAATACCTGTTGGCCCGAAAGATGGGGCTGAAAAATCCAAAGGGCACTTGTTAGAGCACGCAGCTCCAGGAGGTTTTTCTGCAATGTAGACTCCTGCAGCATCCACAGACCCTGTGTGGTCAGGTCGTTCAGATGTGCTCCCCAACCTAGTTTGGAGGCATCCGTCGTTAGGGTGCATTGAGGTGAAGGCATTTGAAAAGGTGACCTGCCGAGTAGGTTCTGTGGGGAACACCACCAGTGAAGAGACATGACCAGCTGAGGGGTGATGAGTATCTTGTCTGAGACTCCCCTTGGCCTGGGTCCATTGAGAAGACAGAGTCCATTGAACTTGTCACATGTGTGGGCAAGCATAGGGGGCTACATGGACCAAGAGGCGAAACATCTCTCAAGCTGTTACCAGCCTTTGTTGCTTTATGTGTTTCACAAGCTCGATGAGGTGGGCAGAGCGATCCTGCAGAAGGAATGCTCAGGCCTGGTGAGTGTTGTCACCACCCCCCCTGGTGGCCAGTGGGTGCAGGGGCAGGTTGTGCATTTAAATCAATTGTAAAAGACTTTTTTGGGCCAGATGCACCTTGGTCCTTGTAGTCCTTTCTCCTTATAGAAATGAGTTGTGGATGCCAAGTAGAGGGTAAAAAAGCTTTTATTTCCCTTTTAGCACTGAGGTTCGCTAAGTAACAAAAGTAAAGTTTTCCTTATTTTCAGTTTTTGTGCCAAAGTGTTATTAAACAAGTAAAACTGTTACAGGCTTCACAGTTCCTTGTAGAATATAAAGGGTTTTCTAAACTTCGGAGTGAAACAAATAAACCAGCTCTCCTTTAGCTCAATCTAAGCAAAATCATTGTTAGTGCATGTTCTGATAAACTATAGCTCTGGGAGTGACTCAAGGCTTCCCGCAACACACATAGAGCAGTCCATTAATTCCTCCTATGACAATGCTTCTAAATCCCCAGGCTCCACTTGCATGGGTTCCAGCTCATCTGTGCTTTCTCCTGTATTTGAGCTCTCCCTGGCTGCTATAGTGTGCAAATTAGTATTTCCTTCACCTATCCTCCAGCTGGGCTGTTCAAGGCTTTTCAAGTAGGAAGCATGACTTGTTCTTAAGCCTCTATGGCGCGGCTTCCAGAACTCCTGCCTTCCTTCATTCCTCTCAGAATGGTTATCTGATTCAAAAGCCCTTCTAGGAGCTAAGTCTCTTTTTAGAATTAAAGTACCACTGTACCTTGGCTTCCTGAAGTTGGTGCTGCTGGTATTTTCCTTACCAGGTACCCTTCTCCTTGGATACGGTCACCTTTACAGACTGTTTCTGTGAGTCTCCTGGGCACTGCTTGTCTTCCCTGAAGCTTGGGACGGCCAGGTAATGAATCCAGGCCTCTCTGCTTCTCAGTATGGGGGATTCCACTGTCAGGACCTTTCCTTCCAGTACCTTTAAGTTCCTTTCTCAATCTTTCTGGTAAGCTCAGGCCTCCCTCTAGGCATGGAGTCTCTCTCCCTTGGATCCTGGCTTCTCCTGGAGTCTCTCTCCCTTGGATCCTGGCTTCTTCTCCTCTTTCTCCCCTCTTTAGTCTGGCTGCAGCTCTCTGCTTATAAAGCCGTTCTCCTCTTGAGTTTCCCGGCCTGCTCTTCAGGTGTATCTGATTAGTCCCTGCATAATCAGTACTTGGGTGTGTTCGCTCAGCCTCTGCAGGTTCGTGCCTGCTCCCTCTAGCTGTGTTGCTATGCAATTGCAGCTCCTGCAAGTCAGCTGCTTTGTGAAAGACAGTGTTTTTTTCCAAATTCACAGCTTCACTAGCTTCAGCCCTATCACAGTGTCCAAAAGTGCTCTGATGAACTGGAGCCTTTGGGTTGGAATGAGGTATGACTTTGGGAAATTTAGGACAAATCCTAGATGTTGGAGCATGGTAATGGTGTGATGCTTGTAGAGTTTTACCTCCTGAAGTGAGTCTCTCTTGATTAGCCAGTCATCTAAGTAAGAGAAGATGAAGATTCCCAAAGTGCGGCGATAGGCTGCAACCACTGCCATGCATTTTGTGAACACCCGCGGTGCAAAGACTAAGCTAAAGGGCAGTACCGTAGTGGTTTTGCAGAAACCTGAAACACACAGATACTATCTGTTATGAAGATGGATCAGTAAGTGCATGTAGGCCTCCTTTAGGTCTAGAGAATGTAGCCCATTGTATCTCTGGAGATCTGAGAGAAGAGTTCCTAAAGAAATCATTTTGAATTTTTCTCAGACAAGGAATGAACCTGTATCCACCTGTTTTTTTTTGTAATAAAAAAATATGGGGAGTAGAAACCCATCCCTTCTTGAGGGGGAGGAACTCTTTCTATGGCACCCTGAGATAGCAGGGTGGACAACTCTTCCTTTAAGAGTGTGCTTTGAAGGGGCTTGTGGGATAGTTTACTGTGAAGTCGGTGGGGGTTAAGTCTTGGAAGTGAAGTAGATACCCCCTTTGGATGATGTTGAGGGTCTACTGTTCTGATGTGATGAGGGCATTGGAACAGATTCTGCCTGCTATGTCCAGGGGCTGGGGACCCTGCAGAGGCAGAGTGGCAATGCTCTCTAGGAAGCAGTCAAAAACTAGGTGCAGGTTGTGCCTTCACCACTGGCTGGAGTTTAGAAGCCTTAGGCTTCTTTGATTGGCGAGGGCCCTGCTAGTGCTGCTCTTGCTGCTGAGGTTGGTAAGCAGCTGCAGGTGTGTAGGAAAGATAATATCTCTTCTTTTTAGAGTAAAAAGGCTTCTTCGGAAGAACTTTCCTTTTGAAGGGATCATCTGCTTTTCTGGAGAGGCGTTTAAGAGTGAGATCTTCTATCTCAGTCTCACCTGCCTTCTTTCTCCAACCTTTCACAAAAAGATTTTCTCCAGTACATGGGATATTAGCCAACTTGTCCTGGACCCACTCTTCGGGATCTGACCTTGAGCACAAATTCAGTCTGCTGAAGCTTTGCTGGTTGATTCAAAAGCATCAAAAGATGCCCTAGTAAGGAATTTAAAAGTATTTTGACCTTGTCTGATAAGGGCTTGGAAGGCACTTCTCTTATCATCAGGAAGCATGGGGCAAACATCTCCAGATCCCTGGTGACATCCTTGAGGAACATACCAATGTATAGTATATAGGAAGTAATCCTTGAGGTCAGCATGCATGCCTGAAAACATCAGTGCCCAAAGGCAACAAGTGCCCTCAAGTCTCTACTTGGAGAGATGGAAGAGTGATTCTTTGAACTCTTTATTTGGTGCATGGCCAATTCCACCACCACTGAGTGGTGGGGAAGCTAAGGCTTTTGAAAGCATGGACACTCTGGAACTCGGTACATGGTATCAAGTCTTTTACTGATGGGTGGAACTGTGAGAGGAGCCTCCCACATGTGCAACATGAGATCCTGTAAGATGCAATGCACTGGTAAGGTGGCTGCTTCTTTAGATGTAGGAGGGCATTGGAGGATTTCGAGTTCCTCTGCCTTCAATTCCTTCTCCGAGGCCACTGTGATTTGCAGCCCTTCTGCCATGGCTCAGATGAACTCTTGGAAAGACATATCCTCTGGTGGGGACCGGTACCGCTCTTGAGGAGGGGATGGATCCGAAGGAATGTTTGGAAGGTCTTGGGATTCATGAGAGTCCCCATCAGAATTGGATGAAGAGGAGTCAGAGTCCGACAAGAAATCAAATATCAGCAGTCATTCTTTTGACTCCTGTACTTCATCAGTGTTGAGGGTCGATGTCGATACCGATGCTCTGGGGTATCGGAATCAGGAGTCCTGACAGTTTTAGCCTTTTGGATACCGGTGCTTTCAGTCAGTTCCAATTGAGGCATCGGTAGCAAGAGATCGACCAATACAAGCTCCAGGGCCGGTAATGGGGCGAATACCGTTGGCTGTCAGCAGGGTACCAAAGCCTGCACTGCTGGAGCTGTTGATACCATCTGTACTAAGGCTGCCAGGAGTGCGACCAAACTCCTCTCAAGAGCCAGCAAGCGCTGGTCCAGGGAGATGGCTGATGTCTGGGTGGATTCACCTATGGGCTTTGAGCCACCATCCCAGAACATGGTACCAGTAGCTCTCCAGAGGTTGATTTCATGGGAGCATCCCAGAGCCCCTCTTGTGCTTTGGAGGACTGGTCCTCTTGCCAGGGCTGTTTGATTAGCCAGTTTGCATTTGTAGCAGCGTTCGGTGAGTCCTGGTACCGATGGTGGGACTCTCCTCTTGACTTGGTATCAGTCTTCGATGCCGATGTCTTGGACTTACTTTTATGTTTGGATTTTGACAAGACCTGAAACCCATCTGAGGAGGCCGATGTTCTCAATGATGTGGAAGTCACTGACATCAAGTCCAGGGTGAATAGGCAACCGTACTGTCTGGCTCTATTCTGTAGGCCTCTTTTCGTCATTTGTTGGCACAAAGGCCAAGACTTAGCAAATGGTCTGGGCCAAACATTTCAAATACCAGTCATGTTTATCTGTGACTGATATTATACCAGAACATTTGGTACATTTTTTAAACCCAGTGATAGGTTTTTCTATGTTTAAGCGTCTCTTCAGAGATAAAGAGAAAAAGGTAAGCCGAAGGCCTAGTTGGTGATGAATACCCCCGAAAAGAAAAAGAAAAGTTTTAAAAGTAAAATGAAAAAAAAGATTACGGGACTAGTGTCAGAGTGACAGAACCAGCATCGACAGAAAGGCAGAGCACAGAATTAACCAAAAAGGAAACATTTTACAGCGGTGAAAGGCAATGAACAACCTACTGGCTCCATGGGAAACAAAGAGAGGAGAGGAGTTGGGAAGGCAGATGCGCAGGCGCAGAGGACTGCTCCCCAAGGCTTTCCTATTGGACACTGGGTGGGCGCTCCCCTGTGTGCTCCGTCAGTACCAATGTCACCCATATGTGAAGACTGTATTCCTGCTTGTTCCTGGAGATTCTTTTTAACATTTTTGTTAGTGATATTGTGGAAGGGCTGTTGCATAAGGTTTGCCTCATTGCGGATGACACCAATATCTACAATAGAGTAGACACCCAGGAAGGAGTCAACAACATGAGAATGTATCTAGCTAAGCTTGAAGAATGGTCCAGAATTTGGCAGAGAGATTTAATGCTAAAAAATGCAGTGTCATGCATGTGGGCTGCAAAAGTCCAAGACAGCAGTATAGTATAGGAAGTGAAGTACTTCTGTTCACAAAAGAAGAGCAGGTGATTGTTTCTGTTGATCTTAAGGGACTAAACAGATGGAAAAGGCAACAGTAAAAGCCAGCAGGATGCTTGGGAGCAAAGGGAGAGGAAAGGCCAGCAAGAAAAAGGAAGTAATAGTGCCTTTGTATAAGTTTCTAATGATACCTCTTTTTTGGAGTACCTCTTTACAATTCTAAAGATTGTACCATAAAAATGATATAAACAGGATGAAGTCAGTACAGAGGGTTGCTACCAAAATGGTTAGTGGGTTTCGTCATAAGGCATATGGGAACAGAGTTAAAGATCTTCAATATGGATACTTTGGAAGAAGGACTGGGAGAGAAGGGATATGATAGAGATGTTTAAAAACCTCTGTGGTATAAATGCATAGGAGGAGACACTCTTTCAATTCAAAGAAAGCTCTGCAATGAGGGGGTATAGGATGAAGGTGAAAGGGGATAGACTCAGGAGTAATTTATAAAAATATTTCTTTATGGAAAGAGTGGTAGATGCATGGAATAGTCTTCCAGTAGAGACAAGGATAGTATCTGAATTCAAGAAAGCATGGGACAAACACATAAGATCTCTAAAGGAAAAAGGGGACTGCAGTAGTTGGTATAGAAGGGCAGACTGGAAGGGCCATATGGTCTTTATCTGCCATCATGTTTTTATGTTTCTGTGTTTAAGTGTCAGTCTGCCAAATAAGTGTGCTAATTTAAGGTTTTGATCACTTACACCAGCCCTTGGACGGGGTAAATACCCTCATACAGAGTTGCTAAGAAGATGCATAAATTATAGCATTTTCATAATTTATGTGCATATTTGTGTTCACTGCACTAAAGCTCCACCCATATAAATGCTCTCAGTGAAAGATTTATTTTCAATGTGTAATCAAACTCTGGAATTTGTTACCAGAGAAAGTAGTAAAAGCTGTTTGTGTAGCTGGGTTTAAAAAAGGTTTGGACAAGTTCCCGGTGGAAAAGTCCATAAATCATTAAAGTGGACTGGGGAAAATCTCCTGATTACCCCTGGGATAAGCAGCATATAATCTGTGTACCTTTTGGGAACTTGACAGGAACCCTTGGATTGACCCAGTATGGCATCTCTTATGTTCTCATGCACATCGAGTTAACATGTATATTTATAAAATCATGGATAGCTATTGGCACAAAATCTTAAATTAGCAAAAGCAGTGATAGCATCTCATGTAATGAATAAGAAAAATCACGTAGTCTGGTGATGCTCATACCTTTGTCCTGTCAGAACTAAAAGAAAATAAAAAGATTTATTTTCATTTTGTTTCAGGATTATATCAGTACAAGAAAAAGGATGAAAGAAAACAGCTATGGGTACTGACCTCAGGTCAGATCCATATCTCTTAAATCCCCAGTTAACTGATTTCCACTTACCTCTTTCATATGTTATGAATGACCTTGCCTTGCCATGACTTGTTTCTACACATTAGAAATCAATGAAATTGATTTTCTGTGAGTGTTTGGGGACACAACTATTTTATGGGGCTGAGGGGCCTTTGCAATAATTTGCACAAAACCAATTTTAGTGATAGTTCTCAAATGAAGGATTATCTTCATTTCTCCAGTAAACTTTGAAAAAAAACGTTTACAGTACTATGGGTTCTAGTAGAGACAACCAGACCATTTTATTGGGTTGTTTTATATGTCTGGGGTGATGGAATGGTGGAGAGGTTGGATTGGCATTTGTAATCAACTTGTTGTGATAATGCATTTTACTATAACTTGCCTTGAGTTAAAGGTGAAGCATGTCAAATTATTCTAAATGTACAAACATCCACAATGAGTGTTTAATTTGAAAGCTTTAATTCCTTATCATCCTGCTAGACCAGTCCAGATGAGTGGTTATGCCAGTAGGTGGAGGCAGAAGTGGTATAGCCTCTGGTACGGTACTGACAGAAGCCAATATTTTCTGCCTCCAGCAGGTGGCAAGGTTTGTGGACTGATGTAGCAGTGCAGAGGCCTCAATTTCCTGACCTACACTGTGGAGCAATGGTCATTGAGATTATGTCCTAAATGATTTGATGATGCTCGATTGTGGATACACCTCGGTCTCCTGGAGCTGACAGCTGCTATGTCCAGCACCGTTTTCAAAGGGTTAATAATTCTTGGTGGGACAATGAGGAGCAGGAGGCCCCCTTGGAGCCCCTGAGGTTGGTTGGTAAGTTTGACCCAGGGTCCTCTTCCCTCTTGCTGTCCTTATCTCCATGCTCAGTACTTTTTTGGAAATAGTTTGAATAACTATCTTTTTAGACTTCTCACACAGGCATCATGTTACAAACTCTAGCTCATATAGGGTTATTTTATAAGAGGGTGGTCACTGATGTGTTGAAATAATCTCATATAAAATACTGACTAACGTAAAAGTATGTGCATCGTTTGCATCTTGCATACTTTCACTGTGCATGTGCACATGGGCAGAGTTTGGGTGGACCATGGGTGGCACAAGCAAGCACTTGTGTAGGTTATAAAATAGTAGGCATGTACAGGGCCAAAAAACATGATTAACCATCTGACCGAAGAGCAAACACAGTTTAGGACAATTATCCAGAGGATTATCATGTGTCATCGGATTTCATAACTGCTTGTCCTTTCTTTATTCATTGTTAATCCAAGTAGTTAAAGTTGTCAACTATTTCAATTTCTTCTCCATCAATGATGAACTTATTGATTTTGCCAGCTGTCAGGATCTTTGTCTTCTTAACGTTAAGGTGGAGACCAATGTTCCCTCTAATTTTCTGTAGGCTGTGTGCGCATAAAATATCAGCTGTGTGCAGCTTTTGAAGGAAGGTTAAATTTTTGTGCACCACATAACGACACTCGGAGTTATATACTTTAAAATTTGACTACACGTCAGAATACAGTATGTACACCACATTGATTTTAATCAAATTAAATGAAAATAGATGATTACTAAATGAAGCGGAAAATTTCTAGTAATTACAATCACAACTTTTAAATTTTAAGACGTCTGTTTTGTTTTCTATCAGAATCAGAACTGTAATTTTTGTGCGCTCTGTTGTAAAGTATGTGCACTCGCTTGGCGAGGTGTGTGCGCGCGCACACGCGCACAGCTTAGAAGGAACAGTGGTGGAGACCCATTTCAAGACTATGTTCCTTGATCTTGAAAAGCAAATGTTTCAGATAGTCTTCATTTTCAGCCAGTAAGGTGGTATCATCAGCATAGTGACGGTTGTTGATGAGTCTTCCACCAATCTTCACACCTCGGTTCTCTTCATACAGTTCTGCTTCTCTGATGATTTGTTCTGCATATAAATTAAAGAAGTAGGGGGAAAGTATGCAGCCTTGTCGTACAGCTTTGCTGATTTTAAACCATTCTGTTTCTCCTAGTTCCGTTTCAACTGTTGCTTCTTGATCAATGTAAAGATTGTGCAAGAGAACGATCAGATGTTCTGGCATACCCTGCTTCTTAATGTGGCACAGAGTTTCTCATGGTTTACACAGTCAAGAGCTTCCTATAGTCAATAAAACACATATATCCTTTTGGTATTCTTTTGTCTTTTCAAGGATCCATATCAAATTCGCGATGATGTCTCTTGTTCCTCGCCCTTTCCTGAACCCTGTTTGCACTTCAGGCAGTTCTCGTTCCAGGTATGGTTGTAGTCTCTGCTGAATGATCTTGAGTAGAATCCTGTTGGCATGTGGGATGAGAGCAATTGTGCGATAATTTCCACAGTCAGTTGATCATCTTTCTTCAGTACTGGTATAAAACACAGATTTTTTCCTGTCAATAGGCCATGAATTTGTCTTCCAAATTTCCTGGCAGAGCCATGCAAGTATGGTAACAGCTTTATCCGATTGTTGTAATACTTCAATGGGAATGCCATCAATGCCCAGAGCTTTGTTCTTTGATAAGGCTTTCAATGCTGCTTCCACTTCTTCTTTCAACACCAATGGTTCCTGATTATAAGGTACAGGTTGAAATGGCTGTTGGTCCACTTGATCTTTATAGTATAATACTCTATATATTCCTCTAATCTTTTCTTAATCTTCTCAGCATAATTCAACATGGATCCTTGAGCACCTTGTAGCATTCCAATTTGAAGCTCGAATGTTTTCTTTAACTCTCATAGCTTTAGGAAAGCAGATCTGGTTTTTCCTCTAATAGTTTCTGATTCTATTTCCTTGCATGCGTCATTGTAGTACTTCCCCTTGTATTGTCTTGCTGCATGTCAGAAATCTCTGCTGAGTTCTGCGATTACCTCTCTCTCTGCTCTGGCTTTAGCTTCTCTGCGTTTCTGGGCAATTTTCAGAGTTTCTTCAGTCATCCATTTTGCCGTTTTTGCTTTTTCAACTTTTGGAGAGACTTCTCGCTTTCTTCCAACACAACCTTCTTGATGTCATCCCATAGCTCTTCTGGAATTCCGTCATTTGTATCTAAAGCAGCAAATTGATTTTGCAGGCAGTCTTTAAATTCTGGTGGTATATTCTCAAGGTCATATTTTACTACATTCATGAGTGGCTTACTCTTTTACAACTTTAGTTTGTGTTTGCATACTAGTAGTCGGTGATTGTATTATAGTCAGCTGCAGGTTCTGCCTTTGCTGATGTTATCGAGTTTTCCCATCATTGTTTTTCATAGATGTAGTCAATTTGGTTTTTGTACAATCCATTGGGTGAAGTCCACGTCTACAGTTGGTGCTTCTTTTGCTAGAAGAAGGTGTTTGAGATGAATGGATCATTGGTCTTGCAGAATTCTATCAGTCTTTCTCCAGCTTAATTTCTGTTGCCAAGTCCATATTTTCCAAACACTTTGACTTCTTCTTTGTTGCCAACCTTTGCATTCTAGTCATCCATGACTATCAGGATAACCTCTTTACATGCTCTGTCAATTTCAGCTTGTACTTGTTCATAGAACTCAACTTCTTCCCCTTCTGCAGCTGTTGTTGGGGCATATACCTAAATTATAGTTGTGTTGATGGGCATTCCTCATAGATGAATATAAATTTAATGTTCACTGACTGCACTGTATTTCATTACAGTTCTTGCAAGTTTCTTCTTAATTAGAAATGCAACACCATTTCTTCTTTGTCTTACATTTCCAGCATAGTAGATCATTTAATCATCAGATACAAAGTGCCCGATGCCAGTCCATTTCAGTTCGCTGTCATCCAACAGATATAGCTATACATGTTTCATTTCATTCTTGACCACTTCCAACTTTCCTTGGTTCATGCTTCGTACGTTCCATGTCCCAATATGTAAGACATCTTTGCAACTTCTGACTCTCATTTCATGCACAGCTAAAACAGCAGTCAGTCATCTTGAGGGCTTTGATCCAACCACATCATAAATGCTGGCTTTAATCTGAGAAGTCTTCGGCTGATCCCCAGTAGCCAGTTGAGTGCCTTCCAACCTGGTGGTCTTATCTTCCAGCCCTATAGTGCAATTTGTTTTGTGATTATCCATAGGGTTTTTGTTGCATGATACAGAAGTAGATTTGCCAGACTTTTCTTCTGAGCAAGTAGAAACATAGAAACATAGAAACATGATGACAGAAAAAGACCACATGGCTTATCTAGTCTGTCCTTCCATAACAACAACTACAACAGTCCACTTTTTACCTTTAGAGATCCTCTGTGTTGGTCCCATGCTTTTTTGAATTCAGTTACTGTCCTCATCTCTACCACCTCCACTGGGAGACTATTCCATGGATCCACTACTCTTTTCGTAAAGAAATATTTCCGCATATCACTCCTGAATCTATCTCCCTTCACCCTCATCCCATGTCCCCTCGTAGCAGAACTTGCTTTCAATTGAAAGAGGCTCTCTCCCTGAACATTTATGCCACGGAGGTATTTAAACATCTCAATCATATCACCTCTATCCCGCCTTTCCTCTAAGGTGTACATATTAAGATCCTTCAGTCTGTCCTCATATGCTTTATAATGAAGCCCATTAATCATTTCAGTAGCAACCCTCTGCACCGACTCCATCCTGTTCACATCCTTTTGAAGGTGCGGTCTCCAGAATTGCACACCATACTCCAAATGAGGTCGCACCAAAGACTTATACAGAGGCATTATCACCTCCTTTTTTTCTGCTAGCCATTCCTCTCCGTATGCACCCAAGCATCCTTCTAGCTTTTGCCGTCGCCTTTTCTACCTGTTCAGCTACTTTAAATCATCAGACACAACCACGCCTAGGTCCCGCTCTTCTTTAGTGGACAAAAGTACTTCACCTCCTATACTGTATTGCTCCCTTGGATTGCTGCAGCCCAAATGCATGACCTTACATTTTTTTAACATTAATTCCCAGCTGCCAAATTCTAGACCATTCTTCAAGCTTAACTAGATCCCTCCTCATGTTTTCTACACCTTCCTGGGTGTCTACTCTATTGCAGATTTTGGTATCATCCGCAAAGAGGCAAACCTTACCCGACAGCCCTTCCGCTATATCACTAACAAAGATGTTAAAAAGAATCGGACCAAGGACAGATCCCTGGGGCACACCACTGGTAACATCCTTCTCCTCAGAGTGAGCTCCATTTACTTGTACTCTTTGTTGCCTCCCACCCAACCAATTTCTAACCCAAGCAGTAACTTTAGGGTCCATCCCTAGGGTGCTCAGTTTGTTTATAAGTCACCTGTGAGGAACAGTGTCAAAGGCTTTACTGAAATCTAAATACACCACATCTAGAGCTCTCCCTCAGTCCAACTCCCTGGTCACCCAGTCAAAGAAATCAATCAGATTTGTCTGACAAGACCTGCCTCTGGTGAATCCATGCTGCCTCGGATCCTGTAATCCGCTGGACTCCATAAACCTCACTATTTTCTCTTTCAGCAGCGTTTCCAATAATTTACTCACCACCGAAGTTAAACTAACCAGCCTGTAGTTTTCAACCACATCCTTACTTCTGCTTTTGTGTAAAGGCACCACATGAGCTTCTCTCCAGTCCTTTGGCACCACTCCCGACTCCAACGAGGCATTGAAAAGATCAGTCAGTGGAGTTGCTAGAACGTCCCCAAGTTCCTTCAGTATTCTAGGGTGTATCCCATCCGGTCCCATCGCTTTGTCTACTTTAAGTTGAGCTAGTTTCTCACGAACACAGTCTTCTGAAAATTGTTCAAGATGTCCCTCGCTTCTGTTCTTGTTTGTGGGTGTTTTCTGAGGTCCTGCTCCTGGTTCTTCATCTGTGAACACAGAACAAAAATATTTGTTAAGCAATTCCGCTTTATCCTTATCAGCTTCTACATATTCCCCCCCCTGAACCCTTGAGTCTGACAATACCACTTTTCCCTTCCTCTTCTCACTAATATATCTGAAAAAGCACAGTTACTTACCTGTAACAGGTGATCTCTGGGAACAGCAGGAATTAGTCCTCACATATGGGTACGTCGGTACCGAAGGAGCCTGCGCGGGAAAGCTCCCCAGCATCCCAGAAAGGAAAGCTTTTGGGGCCTCCCACAGCGCATGCGTGCTGCCTTCCCACCTTCCTGACCAACTCTCCTCAGTTCGAGTTTAAAGCTGAGACAATAGAGAGAGGAAAGGAAAGAGAGAGAGATAGATACAACTCCTAGGGGAGGTGGGTGGGTTGTGAGGACTAATTCCTGCTGTTCCCAGAGATCACCTGTTACAGGTAAGTAACTGTGCTATCTCCAGGAACAAACAGGAATGAGTCCTCACATATGGGGACTCCCTAGCTAAGATGCCCGGGAGATCCCCCTAAGGGTATGAGACCCTGAAGGGTTCCTCATCTTCCTATGGATCTCAGGCATCCATTCAGGGAAGGTGGGCAGGAGTTGTTCAAGAATGGAACAGGTATCTGAGGACAGCCTGACCAAACAAGGCATCCCGGCGGGAGTCCTTGTCCAAACAGTAATGGGCTGTGAAGGTATGAACCGAGGCCCAGGTGGCTGCTCGACAGATCTGATCGATGGACACAGAATAAAGATGAACCATAGAGGTGGCCATGGCCCTCACATTGTGAGCTGTGACATGGCCCTCCAGAGAAAGGTTCTTACTCTGGTAAGCAAAAGAAATACACTGAGCAATCCAATTGGACAGTGTTCTCTTAGAGACTGGAAGTCCTAAATGAGAAGGATCAAAAGCAACAAAAAGCTGGGAAGACTTTCTATGTTGCTGTGTCCTGTGTAAGTAAAAAGCAAGAGCTCTTTTACAATCTAGAGTATGAAGGTTCCTCTCTGCACTGGATGCATGAGGAGCTGGAAAAAAGACAGGTAAATATACCTCTTGATTAAGATGAAAAGGTGAGACAACTTTAGGCATAAAGTGAGGATTTGTCCTAAGGACTACGTTATCATGATGGAACCTTGTATAAGGTGGATTAGCCACTAAGGCTTGCAGTTCACTGATACGGCGAGCTGAGGTGACTGCAATAAGGAAAATAACCTTCCAGGAAAGAAATTTCAAGGAGGTGGTGGCTAAGGGTTCAAAAGGTGGCTTCATAAGCTGACCAAAACCAAGTTTAAGTCCCATGCTACCGGAGGAGGTCTAATGGGAAGTTTAGTTAGAGTTAGGCCTCTCATGAATCTTGCGATAAGAGGATGAGAGGAGATAGGTTGTCCATTGAGAGGTTTAAGAGATGCTGAGATAGCACTCAAATGGACCCGTACTGAATTTGTTTTGAGTCCTGCACTGGAGAGATGCAGGAGATATTCCAATAGAGAATTCAAGGGGAGTGCTAGAGGGTTAAGAGCCTTTTGAGCACACCAATTGGAAAATCTTTTCCATTTAAAAGCGTAAGAACGCCTAGTGGAAGGTTTCCTAGAGGCATGGAGGATATCCTTCACTTGTTGAGAAAGATTGAAGTCTTGAAGGTCTAGGCCTTCAGTAACCAAGCTCTGAGGTGAAGGGACTTGGGGTTTGGGTGCCACAAAGTCCCCTCCTCCTGAGACAGAAGGTCTGGAGCAGCTCCCAAGTCCAGGGAGGGGGCTTGGGAAAGATGCAGAAGTAGAGGGTACCACACTTGGCGTGGCCAGCATGGAGCTATGAGGATCATAGATCCTTGATCCCTCTGAAGTTTGAACAGAGTCTTGGGAATCAAAGGAATGGGTGGAAAGGCATACAGGAAGCCCTGACCCCAATGAAGGAGGAAGGCATCCTTGGCCTGAGCTCCCTGACACGGAATTCTGGAACAGAACCGGGGAAGTTTGGCATTCCACGGACTTGCAAAGAGGTCTATGTCCGGGGTTCCCCATTTCTGAAAGATTTTGAGTACCTGATCCATGTGCAGGGACCATTCGTGTGGAAGCAGAACTCGAATGAGTCTGTCTGCCCAAGAGTTTTGGATTCCTGGAAGATATTCTGCCAGGAGATGGATTTGATGCTCTCTGGCAAAGGCCCATAATCTTAGAGCTTCGTTGCAAAGCGACAGAGAGCCAGCCCCTCCTTGTTTATGTAAAACATGGCTACTTGATTGTCCATATGGATAAGGACTGTCATGTTGTGGAGGAGGGTATGAAAAACTTTGAGAGCTAGAAAAATTGCTCGAAGTTCCAGATGGTTGATATGAAGGGTGGTCTCCTGTGGAGACCAAGTGCCCTGAGTGGAGAGGTCTTGAAGATGAGCTCCCCAACCTGCTTAGGAGGCATCTGTTGTGAGGGTTGCTTGGGGCAACAGTGGTTGGAAGGGAGCCCCCAACAACAGATTTTGAGTGGATATCCACCATTGGAGAGACCAAAAGAGACGTTTGGAGGTTGCTATTTGGTCTGAGAGAGCTCCTGATGCTTGAGTCCACTGGGTGGACAAAGTCCATTGAGCTGCTCTCATATGTAGGCGAGCATAAGGCACGACATGTACCGTGGAGGCCATGTGGCCTAGTAGCTGTAGCATCTCCCTGGCAGTCAAGTGGCTTCTGGACTGAGTCTGGGAGGCTAAGTGCACTAGACGTTGGCAACGGACCTGAGGGAGGTAGGCCCTTGCAGTGGTGGTATCTAACCAGGCCCCTATGAATTCCAGGGACTGAGTAGGGGTGAGTTGAGACTTTGGCAGATTGATCACAAGTCCCAGATACTGCAGAATGCATCTGGTGCGGTCCAGGGAAGTCTGGGCCTCGGACTGAGATGGAGCTCGGATGAGCCAGTCGTCCAGGTATGGGAAGACAAAATTCCCAGGGCGCGTAGAAATGCAGCCACTATTGCCATGCATTTGGTGAACACTCTTGGAGCAGAGGCTAGACCGAAGGGAAGTACTCTGTATTGGTAATGTTTTCCCTGGAACAGAAACCGTAGGAATTTTCTGTGGGATGGATGGATGAGTATATGTGTGTATGCATCCTTGAGATCTAGAGAACAAAGCCAATCCTGACTCTGCAGGTATGGAAGGAGAGTACCTAGAGAAAGCATCTTGAATTTCTCCTTGCATAGAAATTTGTTCAATTCTCTGAGATCTAGAATGGGTCTGTATCCCCCTGTTTTCTTTGGAATGAGAAAATAAGGGGAGTAAAACCCTGACCCCTGTTGAAGAAGAGGAACCTCTTCTATTGCCCTTTGGGCGAGAAGGGTGGTCACCTCCTGACCCAAAAGGTCTACGAGGGATGGGGGAGAATTGAAACGTCTCACCATGGTATGGGGAGGAAGGCTGGAGAAATGTAGTTTGTAGTCCTCTCTGATGATAGAGAGGGTCCACTGTTCTGATGTGATTTGCTCCCATCTGGGAGCAAAATGAGTTAACCTTCCTGGAATGGTGAGAGGCTCTGGTTGTTGTAGAGCCAGAAAGGTTAAGTTCTCTAGTATTAAGTCAAAAACCCTGAGGGGGTTGGGACTGCTGGGCTGTAGTAGTCCCTACAGGTTTTGCCCTGGCCTGTTTAGATTGCTGACGCTTAGGAGCAAAGCGAGTTGTAGAAGATTGTTGGCCAGTATTTGTAGAAAATCTGGCCTTCTTATAAAAAGGCTTCTTAAAAGATTTTTTCTTGGCAGGGGTAGAGGTAGACTTAGAAAGTCTATCTAAAGCAGCATTTTCTGCATCCATTTGAGTGGCTTTGATTTGCCACTCTTTTCCAAACAGATTTTCACCTGTACAGGGCAGATTTCCCAAGCCATCCTGGACCCAGGGTTCTAGATCAGAAGCCTGGAGCCAAGCAAGTCTGCGAGCAGCTATAGCAATGCCTGAGGCTCTGCTAGCACCTTCAAAAGAGTCAAAGGCTGCTCTGTTGGAAAATTTTGAAACATCTTGGGTATGCTTTAGCAAAAGAAGGAACTCCTCCTGTCTATCCTCTGGGATAAAGGGGAGAAAATTGTGCAGCTTTAGTGCAATCTCCTTCAGGAACATGTCCATATAAAGGCTGTATGAATTGATTCTGGCAATAAGCATACTGGCTTGGAAGATTTTCCTACCAAAAGCATCCAAAGTCCTACATTCTCTTCCTGGAGGAGTAGAAGAGTGTCTTTTGGTACTCTTTATCCTTTTCATAGCTGACTGCACCACAATAGAGTGGTGAGGGAGCTGAGTTTTTTGAAAACCAGGAGAAGGAGGGACACGATACATGGTGTCCAAACGACGAGAATGTGGAGATAGAGTGAGAGGAGTCTCCCATAAGTCCATCATATGTTCTTGAAGAATTTCATGAATGGGCAAGGTGACTGCCTCTTTGGGAACCTTAGGGTATCCTAAAATATCTAATTTTTTTGCTCTAGGTTCTTTTTCAGAGGTTACTGATATAGAGAGTCCTTTAGCTACTTCAATGATGAAGTCTTGAAAGGACAAATCCTCTGGAGGAGACATTCTCCTCTTTGGAGAAGAGGGCTCCTCAGGAAGAGTAAGAGATACTTCAGGAGAGTCATCTGATGAATCAGAATCATCAGAAGACTCGAAGTATCGTCTGTTGGCTTCCAGGGATCGATAAGCGTATCGACCGGTATCCACATCGGGCGTACCCGGAACCGGATCGGTATCGGGAAAAGCCCCGGAACCGGGAACCGGAACCGGTATCCTGGTCGATGTGGATGCCCTGGGTACCGGTATCGGTTGTGGTACCGGAACCGGAATTGGTACCGCTCGCTGCGATACCGTGGGCGTCGCAGCCTTAATAAAAGCCATAATGGCCTGCTGCATGGATTGAACAGTATGATCCATAGACGTCACGACTGTCTGGATGTCGGTACCGGAAGAGTGTGCCGGTACCCCAGAGCAGTCCAACAGGTGATCGGTCGAGGCCGTGTCATCGATGTCAACCTGTAACCCCATAGGAAGAGCTTTGGAAGCCGGAGCTTCCCGCCGGGGTTGTTTGGCTGGGGCAGGGTCCTCAGGGTCAAGCCCGGGGGCATCTCGATACTTAGAGGGAGATTTGCCCTTTGAGGACCTGCTGGAGGAAGGTTTGGTTACCTGAGATCCATCAGGAGAGGAAGACCTGGAAGATGTCGATGCTGGAGTATCTGTGGAAAACAGCATATGAAACTTGGCTGCCCGGTTTTGTAAGCCACGTTTAGACATCAGAGAGCAGGACTGGCAATCCGGGATGGAGTGGTCAGGCCCCAAACATTTAAGACACCATTCATGGGTGTCGGTAACTGAGATGGTACCGCTACACTTGGTGCATTTTTTAAAACCAGAGGCTGGTTTCTCCATGAGGGAGAATTTTCTCTAGGCCTAGAGGCCTAAAGAGGAAATACACCAAGTGGGGAAAAGAAGATTTTTTTTTTTTTAAGAAAAGTAAAGAAAAAGACCGGCGGTACCGGTCCGGAGTCGGAGAAGGCAGACACGCGGCCAAAGAAACAAATTAAAATAAGAACTTCTTCAGCGGTGACAGGAACACGACCTGCTGGCTCCGCGGAAAAAGAAGAACTGAGGAGAGTTGGTCAGGAAGGCGGGAAGGCAGCGCGCATGCGCTATGGGAGGCCCCAAAAGCTTTCCTTTCTGGGAAGCTTTCCCGCGCAGGCTCCGTCGGTACCGACGTACCCATATGTGAGGACTCATTCCTGCTTGTTCCTGGAGATATGTCTTATCCCCCCATTTTATTGCATTGGCTATTTCCTCCTCCTTTTGAATCTTTGCCTTCTTGACTACTTTGCTAGCTTCTCTAAGTTTTTCCAAATACAGATACCTGTCTTCCTCTCTCTGTGATCTCTTGTATTTCATGAAGGCCTCCCTCTTTTTCTTCACTTTTTCAGCTACTTCCTTCGAAAACCATAGCGGTCTCCTGTTCCTTTTGCCTTTATTTACCATTTTAACAAAAAGGTTGGTTGCCTTTAAAATACCCCCTTTCAGTTTTGTCCACTGTTTTTCTACATCCCCCAGCTGTTCCCATCCCACTAATGACTCCCTGAGGTATTGGCCCATCTTCGCAAAGTTAGTCTTCCTAAAGTCTAAGATCCTCACCTTGGAATGGATTCTAACAGCCCTAGTCCTAATACTGAACCACACCATCTGGTGATCACTGGATGCAAAATGATCTCCCACTACAACATCAGAAACACTTTCACCATTGGTAAGCACCAAGTCCAGTATGGCCCCTTCACGTGTGGGGTCTGTTACCAATTGCCTGAATAGTTCTCCCTGTAGAGAATCCAGGATCTCCTTACTTCTAGATGATACTGCAGCAGGAATGTGCCAATCAACATCTGGCATATTGAAATCTCCTAGCAGTAGCACTTCCCCTTTCCTAGCAATGCTGCGTATGTCTTCAATTAACTCTCTGTCCACCTCTTCCTCTTGTGAGGGAGGTCTGTATATCACACCAATGCAAATAGATTTCTCTTTCCCTCTTTCTAGTTTAACCCACAATGCCTCCTCTCTCCCTTTTAAGCTCTGTAATTCCAAAGCTTTAATAGTAGTTTTTACATATAGTGCCACTCCTCCTCCCCTTTTTCCTACCCTGTCCTTTCTGAATAAAGTATAGCCAGGTATAGTTACATCCCAGTCATGGTTTTCTGTGAACCATGTTTCTGTAACTGCCACTAAATCCAAGTCAGCCACTCCCACCAAAGCTTCAACTTCAGGGATCTTATTTCCCATGCTACGGGCATTAATACACACTGCTTTGCATATGTTACCCCTGTTACCCATTTCCATAAAGGTATTTAATGTATCACCTACCTGGGAGCTTTCACTTACCTTGGGGCTTTCTTCACCCATCCCCAACGAATCTAGTTTAAAGCCCTCTTCAGTAGATTAGCCAGTCTACTACCGAAGATGCGTTGACCTTTCTTGGACAGATGGATGCCATCTCTGCTCTGCAACCCTTGGAACAGCATCCAATGGTCTAGGAAACCAAAACGCTCTCGATGACACCATCCACACAGCCATGCATTCATCTCCAGGATGCGAGCCTCTCTGCCTTGGCCTTTACCCTCAACAGGGAGGATTGAAGATTGAAGTAATTCTAATGTTGTTAACAGTTGTCACAGTTGTGATCCACCACTGCCAACACTGTCCCATTCTGCTGATGCCGAGATCTGTGGTTTGTCTTAGTCTAGCACCTCAGCTGATACCTTTATTTGTCTTTACTTATCTTTATTTGTGGCATTTGATATACTGCCCATTACCGAAGTGTCAGAGCGGTGTACAATAATAACAGGTTGCAGCTGGTGAAAGTAAAGGAGGAAAAATAACACCCATCTATCTTGGGAGCCCCTGCCAGTAGTTAAGCTACCGATAGCTTAGATCTCAGTATCACTAATGCACACAAGCCCTTCACAGCAGGACAAGCTGCAAACCAATTTGGACATCCCCAAAATGGATGGCCACACTGGCAGCCACATACATCCCCGCACAAAAACTTTGGGCAGGAATGTCTATATACTGAATGCATGTCTATGCAAGCTATTTTGCCTGTGGAGATGTGCATCAATGTGCTACGCCAAAAAGTAGTGAATTTGTTTTCCTGTAGTTTTCATTATCATCATGGAAAGTGTATGGGAAACCAGAGGACCTTTGTCTATGTGCCCTCCAGGTATCTGGATGTCAACACAAGAGTTTTTCTGATGCCTACAGTATTTGTGCCCTGGAGCAGGAATAGACAATATATGGCCCCACTAGTGGTTAGGGACATGCTCGCCATTTCTGAAATTATATGAACATGTCCAACTTGCCCATAACATTCCAGTCACGCCTCTATCATGATTCTTTGCACATTGGACATCCACAAATTGGGGATGTCTATAGAAATGACTTCTAAAATGACTCCAGGGACTTCTCTGTGAGTTGGTAATCTGTGTGCCAGTTTTCAGATATCTAAAGAATGAATAGGGATTCCAAAATAATCTCCAGAATTTTAGGCACCCAAAAGAATAATGTGCATAATTTATGCACATACTTGCAAAAAGTAGGCACAGTCATTTACATCAGCTCAAGGTTTGGTGCAAGTCATTGTGCCTTAATTTATGTGTGCTCTCTGTCACTTACACTAGTATTTTCAAAAGTCCAGTAGCCTAGAGTATGTGAAAAAACATGTTGGTAAGGCATGACTTTTTAAAATCACCCTCATAATGGCCAGCTTCTAAATATTTATCTGAAATAGATGTTCCAAAGATCTTTCAAGAGAATCCTTGACTTAAGAGTATGCTTCTTAAAATTACCTGTTGGGGAAACATCATAAGAACATAACAAATGCCATACTGGGTTAGACCAAGATCAATCAAGCCCAGTATCCAATTTCCAACAGTGGCCATTCCTGGCAGGATCCCAAAAAGACACACAGGTTCTACAATGCGTGTCCTGGGGTAAGCAGTGGATTTCGCGGTCCTCTTTAATAATAGTTTAAGGACCTTTCCAAGAGGAACGAGTAGTTACTCACCTGTAACAGGTGATCTCCAGGAACAGCAGGAATCAGTCCTCACATATGGGTGACATCGACGTCGATGGATCCCTTGCGGAGCATTTCCCCAGCTTTCCATGAAAGCCTTTGGGAATGCAGGCACGCATGCGCGGTTCCCTTCCCGCCTAAAGGTGCCATCTTGCTCAGTCAAATGACAGCTAAAAACAGCACACAAAAATGTAAAAAAAAATAAACTATGTACAACTGCAACTCCCAGGGGAGGAGGGAGGGTTGTGAGGACTGATTCCTGCTGTTCCTGGAGAACACCTGTTACAGGTGAGTAAATACTCTTTCTCCAGGACCAAGCAAGAAGTCAGTCCTCACATATGGGTGACTCCCTAGCTCTGAGCTACCAGGGAACCCAGGCTGAACAAGAGAACTCCCTCTAGTCCCAGCATCAAAGAAAGGCTTTTCACTGAAAGAACCTCCACCGGTAGCCCAACGGAGGGCTGAAGGGCAGGAGTTGCCTAAACCTCGAAGAGATTCCGGAGTACTGACTGGCCAAAAGCACTATCCCTACAGGACTCCCTCTCCAGACAGTAATGGGCTGCAAAGGTCTGGCTTGAGGACCAAGTTGCAGCCCTGCAGATGTCCACCAACGGTACAGAGCGGAGGTGAGCCACTGAGGCAGCCATCGCCCTGACACAATGGGCCGTGACCCGACCCTGCAAAGGAAGGTCAGCCGCCTTGTAAGTCCAGGTGATACAGTCAGCTACCCAGGTGGACAAGGTATGCTTGGACACAGCTAACCCCAAATTATTAGGGTCAAAAGATATGAGTAGCCCTTCTATGTCCCTACGTACGGTCAAGGTAGAAGGATAAGGCCCTCCTACAGTCCAGGGTATGCAGAACTGCTTCAGCCTGGCTCGCATGAGGCCTAGGGAAGAATGTTGGAAGAACCACCTCTTGGTTAAGGTGGAAGGAGGAGACAACTTTTGGGAGGAACTTTGGATGAGTCCGAAGGCTACCCTGTTCCTATAGAAGCGGGTGTAAGGCCTGTCACAGACCAAGGCCTGAAGTTCACTCACTCCCCTGGCCAAGGTTAGGGCTACCAAGAAGATTGTCTTCCAGGACAGGAAGCAGAGAGGACAAGTAGCCATCGGCTCAAAAGGTGGGCGAGTCAGTTGCTGTAAGACCACATTCAGCTCCCACTCAGGAGCAGGAGGACGGATTGGAGGCTTGAGCAAGAGCAAGCCTCTGAGAAACCGAGACACCAAGGGGTGTACCGACAGAGAATGTCCTTCCACCAGTGAGTGGTGAGCTGCTAAAGCTGAGAGGTGGACCCGAACAGAATTGGACTTAAGTCCCTGATTTGATAAGTGCAGTAGGTACTGAAGCACTACTGGTACAGCACAGGAGAAAGGATCTTCTGTACGTAGCTGACACCACACAGAAAACCTTTTCCATTTCAGGGCATAGGTTTTCCTAGTGGACTGCTTCCTAGAGGCTAGGACAACCTCCTCGACTTCCTGAGGTAGGCCCCAGGGAGCCAAAACTACCCTTGCAGCCTCCAGGCCATCAAATTGAGAGCTTCGAGATTGGGGTGCAGAAGGGAACCCTGATCCTGAGAGAGAAGGTCGGGTTGCAACCCCAGAGGTAGTGGGGGATCCATTGCCAGCTGAAGCAGAAGTGGAAACCAAGGTTATCTCGGCCATCTGGGAGCCACCAGCAGGACCGAGGCCTTGTCCTGAAGAATTTTGAACAGGGTTCGGGCCACCAAGGGCATGGGAGGAAACGCATACAGGAGGCCCTGGGACCAGGAAATCAGAAAAGCATCTGCTGCCAGCCGCAGAGGATGCGGTTGTCTGAAACAGAACCTTGTCAGTTGTCTGTTCGATGGACTGGCAAACAGATCTATGGTTGGAAGTCCCCATTTCAGGAAAATCTTCTGAATCACTAAGGGATGGAAATTTTGTTTATTGACACATGCAACAGAAAAACAAACAAAAAGCACAAACAATCACCCCAACCAAGTCCCACACCCCCCCAAAACCCCCACCCCCCCGACATAGCACAAAACAAGTATCACAAAACCCCCCGTGACCCACCTCCCCAAACCCACCACCAACCCCAGCAATCAACACACGTGCCCCTCCTCCCAACAACAACCCCAAAAAGTCCTTGACAATGTCCATGTCCCCTCCCCCCTCAGTCCAATGTCCATACCCGACCCAACCTCCCCCTGCAAGAACACCCCAGCGCAGTCCACACATTGTCCGTCTTGCAATCCCTGAACCCCTGCCCCGCACAACACTCCCCACCAGTCCAAATGTTCATTCTGTCTGACTCTCAGACTCCCTCCCCCCAACCATCCAGAAACAGAGCCCCCTATCCCCATCCCTCCCCCTTTAGGAGGAGCAGCAGCTTCCCCCTCCCTCCAACCCGATCCCTGCCTCCTCCCCATCCATCCCATAGAAACAAACACCTCAAAAACAAACCTCCCCACCCCCCCCCAAACAAAAATAAAACATAAGGGCCCCTTGAGCCCATCCCCAACACAATCCCACCAAAACAAATCATAACTAATCATACAAATCAAAAGCTAAATACAAAAGAAAAAAAAACATAACCCCTGTGCTGCCCTGCAATCCAGACAACGGAGCGAGATGCCCAGGACACAAAAAGAACAAACATAAACACCAACAACAAAAATTGGGACGGCCACCCCTCTAAGGAGAAAGGGAGAGCGGACAACTGGTCAAACCCCTCAAGCAGCACCAGCTCACCCCCCCCCCTCCCCTCCCGGGAGAAAAACACCCCAAAATCATACCGAGAAGTAAACCCCAGGGAAGGGAAACCAACCCCTCCTATCACACCCCTCCCCCCAGGGATACAAAACAAACCTCAAAGTCCTACAGGGACGAAAACCCCAGGGAAACCCCTCCCCCTCACGGGGGGCGAAGGGTGAGGTGACGCCACAGACGCTCCCAACGATGAGCCTCCACCACCCGCCTTTCACGTTGCGCCATGCTGGACACTTCCTCCAGAATGTCCCGCACCACCTCGTCGAGGGGCAGGACCAACCCCCGGGTCGAGACATGACAGCGCGCTTGCCACAGGTGGTAGCGTACTACGGCCGTGACGAGGTAGAGGGTCCCGGAGTCCTGCCTTAGAGGAAAGGACCAGGCCCCGTACACCCACTCCGCATACGTGAGGAGGGAAAGGTCGCGCAGGTGAAGAGCAGCGGACACCAACCGGCAGGCCTCCACATTGAAGGGGCACTGCCGGAGGAAATGGTCCATGGTCTCCGTCTGCCCTTCACAACCGGCCCTCGGACAGATCCGCTCGGCCTGTGACCTGTACTTGAGGTTGTCCCTCACGTACAAACGCCCATGGAAAGACAACCAGGCCACATCCCGAACCTTCTTCGGTAGCCGAGGGGAGTTCAACAGCCGAAGGCCCCGCTGCATCACATCCGCTGGACAGTCCCGCAGGGCCCACCGTGGTTGAAAGTGGGAGGCGAGTACCATCCGGTACAATCCTTTCCGCCCCAAGGACTGGGCGAGCGGGTCGGTCACCCCCCACCGCCGAATGAGCCCCACCATCGCAAATACGTACGATGGGGCCTGTTCCCCGCTCCGGCGCACACGTGGGACCGAGGACGCCCCCTCCCACTGCTCCCAGAAGCGGGAGAACCATTCCCGATAGGAGGCCACACACCAGACCCCACCCCCTTCCCGCATCCTACCCAAGTGGAACGCCATAGATAAGACTGACAGGAAGACAAGGGGGTGCGACATACCCAAACCGCCCTCTGCCCGATCCAGGCAAACGATGTTGCGCTGGACGGGGTTCAGGCGGTTACCCCACAGAAAACAGAAAAAGACGGCACAGACAGACGCCTGACGGGACGACGGAAGGACGAAGACCGTGGCCACGTGTAGAAAGAGAGGAAGCAGAAACGTCCCAAGGAGTTTGATCTTCTCCTCGTACGTACACCTCCACCCCCTCCACCGCAGCACCCGACACCGTGCAGTCTCAAGACAACGGTCCCAATTGGACTCCGCACAGTCCTCCGACCCGAAGACGAGGCCCAAAACGCGGACCTCCCCCACGGGAGGAGGAAAGGGGGCGCAGGAAGGCGGGGAGGCCTCCGAGGGGCCCAACCACAGCGTCTGGCACTTGCTGTGGTTGACAACAGAGTGGGCCACCTCTGAGTACTCCTCCATGGCCTCCCGCAGGGCCTCCACCCCTTCAGTGCCGTCCACGTAAACTGAGATGTCGTCAGCGTAGGCAACGACAGTCACTGGGGGTGCACCAGGCGCCTCCAGGCCCCGCAACCCACCTGAGGACAATCTCCGGAGGAAGGGGTCGAGGGAGAAGACATACAGCAGGGGGCTCAAAGGGCACCCCTGCCGCACCCTCGAGGTGACACCAAACGGCCGTCCGAGCCACCCGTTAATAAACGGGAAGCTCACCCCCCCTCGGTACAGCGCCTGCACGACGAAGAGGAAACCTGCAGGGAGGCCGAAGTGCTGGAGCACCACCCACAGGTACCGGTGACTGACTCGATCGAAGGCTTTGGACTGATCCAAGGAGACCAACCAGTGGTTCCGTTGGAGCGACCGGCCTCTCTCCACCACCTCCCGGACTGTGGCGACAGCGTCCAGAACCCCTCTCCCCCGAACGGAACAATACTGGGAAGGGGACAGCAAAACGCCCGACACCTCCACCAGTCGGTTGGCCAAACACTTGGCCAGGATCTTCCGGTCCGCGTTCAGAAGAGAGAGCGGCCGCCAAAAGTCCAAGGAGCTATCGTCCTTCCCCTTGGAGAGTAGCAGCAGGACAGACTCGCGAAATGACCGCGGGAGAAACCCCGTATCCATGATCTCCTGAAACAGAGAGGTCAGGAAGGGGGCCAGCTGGGCGATGAAAGTGCGATAGAACTCCACAGGGAGCCCATCGCGCCCAGGCACCTTCCCCAACGGCATGGCACGAATCGCCCTCTCCACCTCCACCTGCTGAATCGGAGCAGCAAGTGCATCAACCTGTGCCTGAACCACAGCCGAATACACCGGGGGAAGGCCCAAATACTCTCGGATATGGGTGAGGTCCACGGGACGATCCCCAAACAGGTCCGAGAAGTATTCCCCCACCATCCGCAAAAGGTCCTCCTGGGAGGTATGAATGGTACCGTCCTCGCCCCGCAGGGCCATGACCTCCCGACGCCGGACCCTCTCTTTGCAAGTCAGGAAAGGGTCTGGAGCGGCGACCCCACCGGCCGTCCCCTCGAAGCATAGGGAGGCATGGCGATCATAAAGCAGGCCACGGAGCTGGACGCGTACCTCTTCCACCTCCTCCCGCGCTGCCCCTCGGGATACCAAACGATCCAGCGACCTCCAGAGGACAGTGTAAGTGAGGTAGCGGGATCGAGCCATGGAGGTACCCCGGGAACGGAAGAGTTGGCGGGCACGCGTCTTCACCTCGTCCCACCAGGCGCCACGGGAAGGAAAAACACCCAGCAGGGTTTCCTGGTCTGCGAGAAAGGCCAAGAACTCCTGGACCACCTCTGATGTTGCCAACAACTGCACATTCAGTCTCCACAGGCCAGGACCCCTGCTGAGCTTCTCGTGGTTAGCCAGGAAGGACACGGAGAGGACGCAGTGGTCCGAAAAGTCAACCGCCTGCAACTGCGGAGAGGAACACTCTACCCGGGCACTCACATATATCCGATCGATACGACTCCTACAGGTCCCATGGTAGTAGGTGAACCCCGGCGACCGTGGAAAGGCCCGGTGGAAAACATCCACCAGGTCAGCCGTCTGGGTCATCTCGGCCAAAAAGAGGCCCTCGTAACTGGGTGGGCAACGATCCCCCCCTCGGTCCTGCAAAAAGGTGGTGGTGTTGAAATCCCCAGCGAGGACCACCAAACGGGAGGTGTGTAAGTAGGGGTGGATGACCCCAAACAGGGTCTTCCGCGCCAACTTAGACTGGGGGCCGTAGACCACCACGAAACGAAACCGATGAGGCCCGCAGTAGCCGTCTAAGAGCAAACACCGGCCCTGCTCCAGTTCCCACACGTACTGCACCTGAAATCGGTTAGACGTGAACAAAACCGCCACTCCTGCGTAGGGCTGTGCCGCAAGCGACCAGTATGAAGGGCCCCAACTCCACTCCCGCTTTGCCCGATGAAGGCTAGTGAGCGAGGTGAGCCTGGTCTCCTGCAAGAAGATGACATCCAGCCCACTCGTGGAAAGAAAATCATAGGCCGTAGCCCACGCCTGGTCTGAGAAAATGCTGGCCATGTTGATGGTGGCGCACGAGAACGCAGGAGTGCACGCCATGCCTAGTTCGTGTGCAGTGACCCTTTCCTCCTCTTCTCACCATACCCGGGATCCCCGGAATCCCTCTTGCAGGACAAGCCCGCGAGCTGGAGCAACTCCTCACGGTCCACGTCGACCACCTCGAGGATCTCCGCCTCCTCCTGTTCGACCGTCACCCCACGAGGTGCTGGTGTCCCGGAGACCACCAGGCAAAGCTGTCGCAGGGGCCAACCCAGTTCCCATGGGGCGAGGGGGCATGGACAGGTCAGGGGTCGGAGGAATGATCTCCTCCGTGGGGTCCACCACTGGTGCCTCCCCCCCTTCCCTGGACAAAGACTGAGACAACGGACCAGTGCCCACCCCCGCGGGGGAGGCCGGGACGGCCGGGTCAGCAGGGGGCTCCTGCGAAGGCCCATCACCCAACTGCGGGGGCAAAGACCCGTCCTCCCTCACCCGTCGGGCGCCAGTATCCCCCTTGATTGGAGGACCCTGACTGCGGCGCGCCTTCGTTATTTTGGAAAGCCGCCGCTGAGGAAGAGGGGCCGCCCGCGCCGCTAACCGCTCCGAGCGCCGCACAGGAAGCCCTGCCTCCACAGGCAAGCCCTCATCCGCCTCAGCCGCATCAGCAGCCAAAAAGACGAAACGGTTGATGTCCAACACGGGCTCTACATCCGGCAACGGGGATGTCTCCCGTTTCTTCCTTTTGGACTTGCCACCCTTGGAAGGGACCGTAGTCCATTCCTCAGGTGGCACCACCCGCAACCTACTATCCTGTCGTGAGACATTAACCTCCACCACATCAACCCTCTCCTCCTTCCTACCCGAATCCCCTCCCCCTGGTGGCTCCCTCGGCTCGATGGACTCCTCCACCCTAGGGCCCTCGGACTCCTCCTGAGGGAGAGGGGCTTCCACGACCTCCTCCCGCACAGGAACCCGAGGTGGAGTGACGGCATCCCCCCCCGGTCCATTGTGTGATGCGGAGGGGCAGCGAGCGAAGGGGTGGCCCAACTCCCCGCAAAGGTTACACCGAATAAGCAAACACCCTGCCGAGGCGTGACCCCATCCACCACAACGGGTGCAGACCTGCTCGGGACAGTTCATGCTCAAATGGCGGAATGAGCCACAGCGGTGACACTCGCGGGGTTGCCCAGGGTAATAGCACAAGATGCGATCCCGACCGAGGAAACAGGCCGAGGGCACGTGCTGCACCACGTTTCCCACCTCACGCAAACGGATCCTGCCCTTCCACGACCCGTCCCACACCCCTAGGGGCCCAGCGCCCTTAACCAGGGGTGCGAGGAGCACCGCATGGCGCGACAACCAAAACTGGATGTCCTGCCCTGGGAGCGACTCATTCCGGGATAGGATGGTCACAGGTACCGTCCCCTGGCAAGAGATAGGCACAACACGAAAGTCAGCCCACCCTCCCTGCCCCTTCTGCTGCTGGTATCGGTCCCAGAAAATCTCCAGCCCCCGTCTCAGCATGAAACTAACATCATACTCAATGGTGTTGTTCATGTGGATAAAGGCATAGAGATCTCCCGGGAGAAACCCCAGCCCAAGGACCATCCTCAAGACCTGTTCCCTGGCTGGAGGGGGCCCCTCCCCAGCCCACCGGATCTGCGCCACGTTGCGCCGTCTGACCTCACCCCCTACCCCTCGGAAACTTCCCCCACCTCCTCCCCCTCCTACGGGACCATTCCCCTGGGAACCCCCCCTCCCCCCAGCCCCTCCCGATGTCCCTGGAGTGGTGCCCGATCCCCTTAGAGCCTCCGCAAAGGTACGGGGGGGGGAGCCGACCTCCCAGCTCCCAACCCCTGCCCTCCTTGATCTTCCCCTGCTGCCACCTGCGGGGGATCCTGCTGCTGGTCTGCAGGATCCACAATCTCCGCACATGGGATGACCTGAGAACTGGGCCAGGTCAGTTCTGCCAACACTGAATCAGGGATGCTATCCCCTCCGGATCCCTGGGTGCCACCGAGAACCCCCGGATCACCCCCTGCTGCCACCTCCAGCTGCCGAAAGGCAGAAAAGGCCCCGGGAGGGCCTGTCGGGGTCTCCAAGGCTAATTGAAGGGCATCACGGACCTGGTTCTCAGTGACACCCAGGTGACCGGAAAGCCCCCCCACCCCTCCGTCCCGTGTTCCTGACCCAGCGCAAGGCTCCTGGGTCTCGGCCACCACTACTGGGGACGGACCCCACTCCCCTCCTTTCCCGGGATCCAGGGGGACCACCCCATCCTCGAACCCCACCGGGAAGGGACCCTTCCCCCTATCAGGACCAACCACTCCCTCCATCCCCCCTACTGAACCAGTCGTTCGCTCCCCCTTTCCCTCCGCCAGACCCTCCATCGGCCCACCGTCCGCTACCCCCTGTACGGCTACCGGCAATAAGGCAGGACCATCCCGGGACAGCAGGGCAGGTCCCCCCATAACGAAATCCCCCAAACCTTCGCCCCCCTGCCCCCCGCCACTCCCAGGTCCTACCTCATTGTCGGTGCCAGACGTGGCACGGGGGTCCACAACCTCATGACCGGCAGCCAAGGCTCCAGCAGGAAGGGCAGCCGCCCCCCTGCGAGCCAGGCCCCCTTCGGCCACGCCACCAGACAGAACAAGTACCGGTGCATCCCGCTCCGCCGATCCAAACCGCAAGGACAGTGGAGGAACAATCTTCCGGTCCCCCCTAGAAGCTACAGTAAGAGCAATACTACCCCTACCCTGCTCCGTCCCCTTTCCTATGCCCTTCCGGCGCCAGACAGCCACCTCAGGGAAAGCTGGGCGGCCATCCCGCAACTGTCTGGACGCCGGAAAAGCATCCATACTAGGGGGGGCCGGACGCTCAACCTCCCCCCCACCCAAAACCTGTCCAGGGATCTGGGCAGGCAGTGCCAGAGAAGGAACCAGACGCAGGGTAGATTGCTCAGACCCCCGACTCTGCAGATCCGGACAGGAAGTGGACAGATCAGTCACCCTCAAGGCTTCCAGTGGCTCAGCAGGCTCAAAGGACTGGGGCCGGTCATTCTTCAGTCTCCGGGACTCCTGGAGAGAGGGCACAGCCAGAGACTGTACAGTGCTGCTGCTCCGTTGGATTAGAGAAGGCAGCCGGGAAGCTACTGTATCAACGGCAGATCCCCGACGTGAATGAACAGCAGACAGACCTTTTCTAGCAAGCACCGACTCCCCTCCGGCATCAGAACTTCCGAGGAGATTCCATGCCGCATCCGCTGAACAGTGCCGGTGCTTCGTCGGCAGGAGAGGAGAAGGAAAAAGGTCAGCTACACACTTCCGGGGGAACCCGGAAGTGACCTCAGGAAAGTCGCGGCGGCCATCTTGATAGTGTAAGCCGGTGGGAAGACACCCCACAACGACATCCCGCATCGGGGCTCCCTGCTCGAGACTGTGGCTACTCTCTGCTGGCATCCCTCGGCGATCACCCTGCCATGAATCTGCTGCAGCTGGAATTTGGAAGGGCGCAGGACAATGGGCCTCAGAAGCTCGCGAGTGGGGGGGGAGGACGTCACCGGACCCCCCCTCGTCGTTGCTGGAAACAGTAATCTCCGGACATTGAGCTACTGTGCAAGCCCGTGGAGGTGGGACATCGACCGAACCAGGGATCACTGGCCGAACCTCCCCAAACTGGGCAGCTCTCCTTCCAGCCCTACTGGTAGCATTCAGGTAAGGGTCTCCGGACAACATATCATCTTCTCCCCTCACAGGGGCTGGATAGGGAAAGGGCAAACTACTAGAATGGGGCGTTCTACCCCTCCTACCCACCCCCGGGGGCCCCCCCTGAACTGCACCCTGTACTGCCCATCTATCATAGGCCTGATAGATCTCCGTGAGGGACCCACAACCCTGGCTCTTTATCGATGTAATTAGCTGATACTTGGCCTTCAGGGCCCGCTGTACCCCCTTCCAATAGGTTTTATAGGCCACCCATTCCTCACCGGGAACGGTGGCCTGCAGGCTCTCCAGGTGGGAGAGCTGGGCTTGTAGCTGGGCCGCCTCCTCCTGGAGACCCCAAAGCCGCCTCACTGCCGCCACAATTGCATCAGGGGCCCTAGCTGGCTGCTGGAAGGACGGCAGGCCCGACCCCCCATCCTCATCCTCACTGGAGGAGGTAGAGGCCTCCTCCAGGACCCGAGGCGGAGGGGGGAACCCGCCTCCTCCAGTACTATACTGTACGGTCCTCCAGGGTCTTCCCAGGGCCTCTCCCTGCTTCCACCCAGCCTCCACACCTTGCCTGGGGAGGAGACAAGAGCCTCCTCCCTGGGGTAGCGGGCCCATACCTCCATACCTGTGGGTCCCTCGGTCCTGGCCAGGTGCAGTCTTACCTGGGGAGCCCCCCTCCTGGGGCACCGGCTGAAGACAGGTCCCAGCATCCACAGTAGTCTGCACCGTAGGAGGCCTACCAGGCCTGGTAGGCCTCTGGGCCTGGGCCTCTCCCTCTGGAGGTGGCCCAGGACCCGACATCCGAACACAGTTAGTGAGCAGCAAACTCCTCCCTAGCAGAAGCTCTCCAGAGCAGGTCTGCTCACCACAACAGCTGAACAGGAAGTGGGCGGAGCCGCCACTCGTGTGGCTGCAGAATCCTGCTCAACCTGTCTGCCAGGTAGTTGTCCTGGCCAGGGAGATACACTGCCTTGAGGAGCATGTTGTGCCTGAGAGCAAACAAGCAGAGGTCCTGTGCCTCCTGACATAGGAGCCTGGACCCAGTTCCGCCCTGCTTGTTCACATAAAACATGGCTACTTGGTTGTCCGTTTGAACTAGGACAGACTGATGAGCCAGTGTTTGAGAGAAAGTCTTGAGGACCAAACAAATAGCCCTGAGTTCCAGTAGATTGATCTGCTGTGCGGCCTCCCAGGGAGACCACAGGCCCTGGGTGCACTTGCTTAGACAATGAGCCCCCCAGCCCTGCAGGGAGGCATCTGTGGTCAACACCACTGTGAACCCAGTAACCTGAAAAGGCACCCCTTGCAGTAGATTGGGTGGGTGCAGCCACCAGCGGAGGGAGTATAGAAATTGTCTGGACACCTTTATTCTGTCTCTGAGGCTGCCTGTGGCCTCTGACCACCGAGTTTGAAGGCAACATTATGCAGGCCTCATATGGAGCCTGGCATTGGGGGTCACATGTACTGTTGAAACCATGTGGCCAAGAAGCCTCAGGCAGAGTCTGGCGGAGACCAGTGACCTGCTGAGAAACTGGTTTGCCAAGTTTATCAGTCTTTGGGCTCTGTCTTCTGGCAAGAACGCCTTTGCCAGCAGAGTGTCTAACCTTCCCCTATGAACTCCAAGTTCTGGGAGGGGAGCAAAGTTGACTTTGCGAAGTATATGACAAACCCCAGGTTTTGAAGAAGAGCAATAGTCCGAAGGGTGGCTTGTCTGGCCTCCTGGCATGTCTGACCCCTGATGAGCCAGTCGTCCAGATAGGGGAAGACAAAGATTCCCTGATTTCTCAGGTAGGCTGCCACCACCACTGCCAGGCATTTGGTAAAGACCCTGGGAGCAGAGGTGAGGCCAAAAGGCAGTACCTTGTACTGGTAATGGTTTCCTCCCACAATGAACCTGAGGTACTTTCTGTGGTCTGGATGAATAAGGATGTGAGTGTACGCATCCTTTAGATCTAAGGAGCATAGCCAATCTCCCTGCTGGAGGTAGGGCAGAAGTGTTCCAAGAGTAAGCATCTTGAACTTTTCCTTCTCTAGGAACTTGTTGAGATTTCTGAGGTCTAGAATAGGCCGGAGGCCACCGGTTCTCTTGGGTACAAGAAAGTACCTGGAGTAGAACCCTTGACCTTGGAAGTGGGGAGGCACAGGCTCCACTGCCCTGTCCCTCAACAGACCTTGGAGCTCCTGAAGGAGGCTCCCCTGGAAAGTATGGAGGAGGCAGCTGCTGGAAGTGTAGCATATAGCCCTTGTGGATGATGCTTAACACCCAACTGTCTCCAGTGATGAGTGGCCACTTGTGGGCAAACAGGGCTAGTCGACCTCCTGTGCAGGGTTGGGAGAGCAGGGGCGGAGAGGCTATGCCTAAGGAGTCAAAAAACCCCACCCTGCTGAGTGGGAGCAAGGGCCAGAGGCTTGGGAGTCCTCTGCCTACGGGGCCCATTACCCTGCCCCTTGGCCTGCTGACCCTGGGGGGAGCTTGGGAGGCCTGGTACTGTGGGTACTGTTTGTAGGCAGTGCCCTTCCTCGGGTAAAAGGGCTTTTTACCCGAGCCCTTCTTTTTGTGAGAAGGGGCAGAAGTCTTTCTAGACAGCCTTGTCCTCGTGAGGTGCTCGGTTTCGAGCTGTGCGGCCTTCTCGGTCATGGGCTTGCCAAAAAGGTTCTCACCTCGGCAAGGGACATCGACCAACTTGTCCTGAACCCATGGCTTGAGGCCCAATGACTGCAGCCATGCCTGGCGTCGAGCCGCGATGCCGGTTGCTGCAACACGGGCCGAAGCCTCGAAGCCATCGTAGGCAGCGCGGGACATAAATTTGGAACACTCCCGTATCCCCGAGGACAAGGACTTGAACCTCTGCAAGGGTTCCCCGGAGAGACCAACAGAGAACCCGGCCAGCTCCTTGGCCAGGTCCCGCAGGTACATGCCCATGTACAGCTGGTAAGACTGGACAAGGCAAGCAAGCATCGAGCCCTGGAAGCACTTTCTACCAAAACCATCCAGGTTCCGGGCCTCCCTACCAGAGGGCACCGCGGAGTGCATCTTCTGACCTTTCAGGCGATGCATGGTCGATTCCACCACCATGGAATGGTGTGGCAGCTGCGCCTTTTGAAAGCCAGGGCTCTTCCGGAGTCGATAGATAGAATCGACCCGCTTGCTTAGAACCGACGCCGAGGCCAGTGCCTCCCACATCTGGAAGAGGAGCCGTTCCAGCATCGGAGGAACCGGAACAGTAAAGGCCTCCTTCGGAGGAGAGTCATACTGTAGGGCCTCGAGCTCCTCGGCTCGAGGGTCCTCCTCGGGTTCCGCAGGGATAGCCAATGCAGTGGCCATATCCCGGATGAACTCCGAGAACCGGGTATCCTCCGGAAGGGATCTACTCCGGGGCTCAGACTGCGGTGAGTCCGACAGGACGCACAGAGTCCTGAAGGGGTCGGGGGACTCCTCGTCCTTCGTCTCCCAGGCAGACTCGTCTGATGAGGAATCGGGGTCCGACCGGGCGAGGCCTGTGAGCACGCGCCCCGACGCCGAAGGCACTGGCGTCGACACCCTTGGTCCCAAACGGGAGGTCGAAGGAGATCGCAACCGAGGTCGACCTCGAGCCTTTATGGTCTCGAGTATCGGCTCAGTCTCCGGGGTCGACTTCGATGTCGATGTCCCGGTGGTCGGGGAAGATGCGCCAGACAGGCTGGCCATCAGTACCCGCTGCTGTTCCATGAAGGTAGACAATCTGCTCTCCAAGGCTGTCAGCCTGAGACCCAGCTCAGGAGACTCAGCCGCCACCGACTCGGGCCCCGGCGGCGGCTCTCTGGGAGGAGAGTCCACGAGGACTACATAAGAACATAAGATATGCCATACTGGGTCAGACCAAGGTCCATCAAGCCCAGTATTCTGTTTCCAACAGTGGCCAATCTAGGTCATATGTACCTAGCAGTTTCCGCAAGGGACACAGGTTCCACAATGCTTGTATTGGTTCAAGCATTGATATCATGGGTCCCTTCTTAATAATGGTTTATGGACCTTTCCTCCAGGAACTTGTCCAAACCTTTTTTAAACCCAGCTACACTAACAGCCTTTACTACATCCTCCGGTAACAAATACCAGAGTTTGATTACACGTTGAGTGAAAAAATATTTTTTTTATTAGTCTTAAATAGTTTACCCTGTAGCTTCATTGCATGTCCCCTAGTCTTTCTATATTCTGATAAGGTAAACAATCGATCTACGTTTACCCATTCCACTCCATTCATTAATTTATAGACTTCTATCATATCTCCCCTCAGCCGTCTCTTTTGCAGGTTAAAGAGCCCTATCCTTTTTAGCCTTTCTTCATAGGAGTATCCTTCCATCCCCTTTACCATTTTGGTGGCTCTTCTCTGAACCTTTTCTAAAATCGCTATATCCTTTTTAAGATACGGCGACCAGAATTGCACACAATATTCAAGGTGCGGTCTCACCATGGAACGATATAGAGGCATTATAATATCTTTTGTTTTATTTTCCATTCCTTTCCTTATCATACCTAGCATTCTATTTGCTCTCTTGGCTGCTGCTGCACACTGGGCCGAGGGTTTTAACATGGTATCCACAATGACGCCTAAATCTTTTTCCTGGGTGTTGGTTCCTAATGTGGAACCTTGCATCGTGTAACCATAGTTTGGGTTGTTCTTCCCTAGGTGCATAACCTTGCACTTGTCCACATTAAATTTCATCTGCCATTTTGATGCCCAGTCTTCCAATTTATCAAGATCCTCTTGCAATTTTCCACAATCCTCTTGGGTTTTAACAACTTTAAATAGTTTTGTGTGATCTGCAAATTTGATAACCTCACTCGTTATTCCACTTTCCAGGTCATTTATGAATGTGTCAAAAAGCAGCGGACCCAGCACAGATCCCTGGGGTACACCACTATTCACCTTTCTCCATTGGGAAAATTGGCCATTTAGCCCTACCCTCTGCTTTCTATCTTTTAACCAGTTCCTGATCCACAATAGTACACTGTCTCCTATCCCATGACTCTTTAGTTTTGCCAAAAGTCTCTGATGAGGGACCTTGTCAAAGGCTTTCTGAAAGTCCAGATACACAATATCAACCAACTCACCTTTGTCCACCTGATTATTCACTCCTTCAAAAAAACATAACAGATTAGTAAGACAAGATCTTCTTTTTCTAAAGCCATGTTGGCTGTCTCCCATTAGGTCATGACTATCTACATGCTGAGTAATTTTATTCTTTATGATGGTTTTTGCCATTTTTCCCGGTACTGATGTCAGGCTCACCGGTCTGTAGTTTCCCGGATCACCCCTGGAACCCTTTTTAAAAATTGGTGTTACATTGGCGATCCTCCAATCTTCAGGTATTAGAGATGATTTTAATGATAGTTCACAGATTACTAATTATTGCAATCTTGTATTTCAGTTCTTTCAACACCCTTGTATACCATCCGGCCCAGGTGATTTGCTACTCTTCAGCTTATCTAATAGTTGTAATACATCTTCCTGATGTATCGATATTTCCTTCAATTCTTCCGCACCTTTAAATACCACTTCAGGCATGGGTAACATCCCTACATCTTCCTCAGTAAAGACCGAAGCAAAGAATTCATTCAGTCTCTCCGCTATCGCCTTGTCGCCTCTTAGTGCTCCTTTAACCCCTTTATCATCTAATGGACCAACTGACTCTCTCACAGGTTTTTTGCTACGAATGTACTTGAAAAGGTCTTTACTTCACGTTTTTGTTTCCGCAGCAAGCTTCTTCTCAAATTCTCCCTTTGCCTGCCTGATCAATGCCTTGCATTTGACTTGCCAGTGCTTGTGCTGTTTCCAGGTTTCGTTGTTTGGCTCTTTTTTCCATTTCCTGAAAGATGCTTTTTTGGCAACAACAGCCTCTCTGACCTCACCTTTAAACCATGCTGGTAGTTTTTTGGACTTCCTTCCACTTTTCTTAAAGCGTGGAATACAGCTGGTCTGGGCTTCCAAGATAGTATTTTTGAACAGCAGCCAAGCCTGATGTACGTCTTTAACCTTTGCAACTGCTCCTTTTAGTTTTTTCTTAACTGTTTTCCTCATTTTATCATAGTCTCCCTTTCGAAAGTTAAAAGGTAGTACTGTGGATTTCCTTACTATCCCTCCTCCACTAATTACATCAAAGGCAATCATGCTATTTGTTACCGGAGGATGTAGTAAAGGCTGTTAGTGTAGCTGGGTTTAAAAAAGGTTTGGACAAGTTCCTGGAGGAAAGGTCCATAAACCATTATTAAGAACGGACCCAGGATATCATTGCTTGAACCAATACAAGCATTGTGGAACCTGTGTCCCTTGGGGAAACTGCTAGGTACATATGACCTAGATTGGCCACTGTTGGAAACGGAATACTGGGCTTGATGGACCTTGGTCTGACCCAGTATGGCATATCTTATGTTCTTATGTTATGTCCAGCAGACTCCTGCTCCACACGAGGTACTTTTGGAGGCTTCTCCTGTTTCACGGGCCCAGGGCGACAGTCGGGGGTCTGAGACCTAGCTCTCGTACAGCCAGGGACCTCCTCCGACGTTGCCCTCGCGAGCCGCTTCTTCCTCTTTCGTTCCCGGTCGGGGGATCCCCTGTCCGAGGAACCCCGACGGTGCTCGGGATCCGATTCCCGAGATGTCGAGGCCTCAGACGAGGTCCGGGCCCGGCGGGAGGCCAAGTCGGAGAAAAGCCTATCCTTTTGGTGCTGACGACTTCGAAGCGCCTTGGAAGACATCTTTCCACATCGTCCACAGATCTTAGGATCGTGATCAGGACCCAGGCACCGAAGGCAGCAGTCGTGTGTGTCGGTAAGAGACATTAGTTTCTCACACCGATCACACTTTTTGAAAGCAAAGGAAGCCATCGGGGAAAAAAAGAGTCCCCGCGAGGTCAAAGACCGGCCTTCCAGGGAAAAGAAAAAAAGGGCGCGAACGCCAGCCACGAAGGGCAAAAACTGAAAAAATAAGATCGGGCTCGATACCGGTGTACCGAACCCGGCGGGAGGGGAACCGGAATCGAACCGGAGAAAAAATAGCGAAGGAATCGCGAAAAAATCCAACTATTTTCCGGGAGGACTAGGACACACGTCCGACGGGCTTCACAGAAAAAGAGAGACTGAGCAAGATGTGTCAGACGGGTGCCTGGGTGAGAATGTTCACAGTCTTGACAAAGGCATATATTAATATGATTTGCAAGGGATTGTGGGAAATGTAGTCCATTCACACCAGACACAGCCGTTCACAATAATTAGTTGTGCTTGAGTGTAAAGCCAATAAGATATTTATTTATGGGGTTATTTCTCCCAACACAGTTATGCTTGGTAGCACATAAAACAGGATACTTGCTTTCAGTGTTAAACTTAGAAAAACAAAATCAGGAAAACAACAGCTGAACTTGTCAGGCAATCAAATCAAAAGAATAAAGACCTGGTTGGTAACAAACTGGTCTTTTCTGTGGGCTCTAGCTAATATTTTCTTAGCAGTGCATCAAACAACAAGCAAAACCCACAAAGAAGGGAAAAACTGTTCTTTTCAGGTTAACTTCTTATATCTTCACACATAGACTCAGAAGTGATTCCCTCAGAGCTCACAAGCAATTAGGTAAGGCTCAATTGCTAGCAGTTACCCAGCTGAAACCCTTTAGCTGGCTTCTTTCTGCTGCGTGGCTCAAATCCTACTCAGGGGCTTTTCTGAGTAGATTAAAGAACAAGTTTGTATTTCTTTGTGATGGTTGTTGTACTTTGTAACAGAAAATTACCAAAGGAGTTTAGACAGAGAGCAATCCATGTATTCACAGCTTGTATCTACCACCTCTCCACCTTCTTCAACAATCATGGGTTCAATATCATGGATTGTCACAGAGGAATTTCTCAATGGAGCACTCTCAGGAGAATACTTGTTTCCCTGCTGTCTTTCAAGGATATAGCTAGGGCATAGATCAGTGTTCATACCTGAGCTTCCATTGCTGTTAGAGTTCTTCTCTAAATAGACTGGCCAGTATGTAGTCCAGTTCTTATGTCCAGCCTTCCACTCCAGATCTCTGGACACTGGATCTCTCTTCACATACCTTCTGGCATGGGTCCTAGGGTCCCTTCCAAGTGCAGCCGTCTCCCTCACAGGTACCGTCTGGAGATTCCTAGCTCTGCAGCACCACTCCTCTGGTTTTCCCCAGTCCAATGGTGTATGCTGGCCTTTTGAATGTCTCCCAGTATACGTACTGCTCTGGACTCCTTTAGACCTCCCAAATGCTTTTCTCTTCTTTCTTCCAAAGGGTTTCTTGCCCTCTCTGTCCGTCCGCTCTGGCTTCTGCTTCTGATGATCCTCCAGATGATGAAGCTGTCCAAGATGAGGATATCCAAGATGAAACTGAGGATGATTCTCTGTAGAATAAACTCTACCTTTATTCTGCTTAGATGAGTGCTCCACCCTAGCACAGCGCAGCTGTGCTGAATCAGGCCCTGCCCTTTGAGATGAGTGCTTAGGGATTACCTCATAGCCCTCCTGATTGAACACACGTTTCCCCACTTCAGCTCCTCTAATGGCTGGTGGAAACCTGGTGCATTCTGGGACTGGTAGTCTTTTATGGGAAAATTCTGTTTTCTTATTTCTACCAGAACTGACAGGTTGCTTGTTCAGAGTCACTTCACCTTTACTATAGCTCCTTCCTGAGCTAGGATAAGCTTCCTTATCACATACCCCCCTGCTTAATTAATTACGGACTGGTTTAACTGGTGAAACTTCTTTCCTACAGTCCGTAATACCTACGAGAGTGTTATCTTTTTGAAGCTCACTTACTTCCTGACTGGCTTCAGGGTCATTATTATTTATAAGCCTCTCCTTCCAAGACTTAAGTACATTAATATGGTAGGTCTGCTTACGCCCTCTTGCATTTTCTACCATATAAGATACTGGGCTCACTTGTTTAACAACCTTCCATGGCCCTTTCCACTGTACTTCAAACTTTGGGGCTGTACCTGCTACTTGAACCAAAACCTTTTCACCAATGCTTAATTGGCGGCTTTTGGCCTTCCTATCATACCACCCTTTCTGGCGCACTTGACTGTCCCGCAGGTTCCTCTCAGCAACCCGCGAGGTCCTTTTCAAACGTGCTCTCAAGTCACGTAGAAACTGTGGCACCTCCTGACTTCCTGGTTCAGGATCAATCCACTGTTCCCTCAAAATATCTAACAAACCCCGTGGAGCCCTACCATACATCAATTCATATGGAGTTACACCTAGGGACACCTGAATTCTTTCCCTGCAGGCATATAAGGCAAAGGGCAATAACATATTCCATTCTTTTACCTCTCCTGCTAACCCCCTTCTCAACATTTGTTTGAGAGTTTGGTTGAATCTCTCCACCAAACCGTTTGATTGTGGATGGTAGGCTGAGGTTTTCACGTGATGAATGCCAAAGGCATCCCAGACCTGGGCCAACTATTTGGATACAAAATTGGACCCTCGGTCAGTCAACACCTCTCTTGGGAATCCCACTTCACAAAACAATTTTACTAGCTCTAAAGCTATTGTTTTTGCAGAAACATTCCTCAATGGTATGGCCCAGGGAAACCTTGTTGCCTGATCTACCATAACTAGGATGTATTGGAAACCTCGGGGCATTTTGACTAATGGGCCTACAATATCCATGGCAATGCGACCAATTGGGTCTGTGATAATTGGCATGGGAATCAAAGGCACCACCGGTGGGTGAGCCGCTGTAACTCGCTGACACGCTGGACATGCAGCACAAAACTGGGCAGTTTCTTTGAAAATACCTGGCCAGTAAAATCGCATAAGTATTTGATCCAGCGTTCCTTGCATCCCTTTATGATCTCCAACTGGATGATCATGTGCTAATCTAAGTACTAGCCCTTTGAAAGTTGTGGGTACCACCAATTGTTTACGTATGGTCCCATTTCTGGGGTCCTGACTCTCTCTATATAATATTTCATTATCTAGTCTGAATCTGGGCAACTCCTCCCTGACCTCATGAGCATACTTAAAAGCTCGGGTGAGAGCTTGATCAGCTCGCTGCTCTTGTGGAAAGTTAGGAAACTGCCACTAACTCAGCTGGCACCCAGGGTAAACTTTGACCCGCTAACATCTCAGCCCTACCCTGTGCTCTGCAAAGTCTCTCGCGCCGCTTTTGTGCTTTCAACTTTCTTACTTTACCAGATGATGGGGTTATTAAATCATCATGAGAGGGTAAGTCTCCTAATAACTCTGCCTGCTCCCCCTCCTCCTTCTGCTGGCTCTCTACCTTAGCCTGCGAGAGGGTGGATACAAGGCCCCTCTTATTACCTATAGTTTGACCTTCTGGAAGCTTAACCATCTTTTTAGCTAGGGACTGAGGACTTCCAAAGAAAGGCCTGGGAGCTATTTCCATTATTCCTTCTCCCTCCTTCTTTCCTAGCCCTTCCACCAGACCCTGCTTAAATCTTGGCCAGTCCTTTCCTAGAACCAAATCAAAGGGTAGCCTAGGCACCACTGCTAACAGGACTTCCTCTTGTTCCCCCAGGCACTTAACCCTTAGCCTATAGGTGGGATATGATGTTGCAGCACCATGAATGCATCTGATGTGAACTTGGCTTTCAGGGGTTCTAGGCACAAATCCTTCTTGGGCCTCTATTCTCTTCCAAAGCCTTTTTGACATCATACTCTGGTCTGCCCCAGAGTCTAACAAAGCATTTGTGGTAATTCCTTGCACATCAACCATCAAAAGAAATCCTTCTTTGGGCTGTTTTAAATCCACACCCATTAAGCTAGTGTGTGTCTGGCATCCCTTCTCTAAATGTCCCAATTTTCCACACTTGAAACATTTCTTTCTACTCCACTGTGTCATCTGGTTTGGCACAGTACATTTATTTTCAGAAACACTTTTAAGCATTTTCTTTTCTGATACAGCACAGCTTGCCTCAGCACCCATCTTCAGAGGGCCACCCATTCTATGGCAAGCCTGCGTAGCTTCCAAGAATCTCTCTGCTAGCATGGTTGCCTCTCCAAGATTTTGGCAATTTTGCTGTATAAGGAAAGTGTGCAAATCTTTAGGCACAGCAGACATAAATTGTTCAAGCATAATAATGTCTAATAACATTTCTACCGTCTTTTGCTCAGGCTCCAACCATTTTACAGCTAATCCTCTGATTCTCTGACTCAGAGCCCTGGGTGTTTCATCCACTCTTAATGTAGTAGCTCTAAACATTCGCCTATACTCTGAAATAGACAACCCTAGGCGATCTCTAATAGCAGCTTTTACATCCTTATAATTCAAAGCCTGGGCTGCTGGCATTGCTCTATAAGCTGCAAGCGCCTCTCCAGTTAATGAGGCTGCCAGCCTTACTGCCCACTGGGTCTCTGGCCATGCTAATGCTTGTGCCACTCTCTCAAAAGACTCTAGAAAATCATCAACATTATCATCTGGAGTTAGCTTCCCAAAACTAAATGCCCCAATTCCCTGATTGAGTCCCACACTGTCCACATGTGGTGTACCAGTATTTACTGCTGGTCTTGCATCCGATCCACTTTGGTTCTGCAGTTTAACTAGGGCTTGCACCAGATCAAGCACTGGCTTTTGCTGGTCCATTAAGGCTTTCATAGCAGTGTCCTGAGCCTGCTGTGCTAGCTCCTGTTGCCTGCTAAACTGGGCTGCCATCCAGCTAGCCATCTCCCTCGGATCCATCTTGATCCCTGCAAGAAAACACAAAAAAAAACCCCACAGTGCACCACCTTCCAAACAGGTGTTTTTTTTTCTACTTTTTTTTTCTTACAATTACCCCTGTGCCTTACTCCCATCCACCACTAGACATGCCCAGGTACTTGTTACCTTATGCCAGTGATGAATCCAGCTCTGCACAGGGTCTTTTCCTCCTGGGACAGCTACTTGGATCAGCCACCTCTCCTCCAAAGTGCAGTTGAGGGAAAATCTTTTTTTATTTTCCAGCTTTCAAACTTGAACTTTCTTTTTTCTTCAGACTTGAGCTGTAATCCTTAGCAAGTAAATCCCTTTGCGCAAAAGCAATCCGAAAAACTACGCCATTTGTCAGACGGGTGCCTGGGTGAGAATGTTCACAGTCTTGGCAAAGGCATATATTAATATGATTTGCAAGGGATTGTGGGAAATGTAGTCCATTCACACCAGACACAGCCGTTCACAATAATTAGTTGTGCTTGAGTGTAAAGCCAATAAGATATTTATTTATGGGGTTATTTCTCCCAACACAGATATGCTTGGTAGCACATAAAACAGGATACTTGCTTTCAGTGTTAAACTTAGAAAAACAAAATCAGGAAAACAACAGCTGAACTTGTCAGGCAATCAAATCAAAAGAATAAAGACCTGGTTGGTAACAAACTGGTCTTTTCTGTGGGCTCTAGCTAATATTTTCTTAGCAGTGCATCAAACAACAAGCAAAACCCACAAAGAAGGGAAAACTGTTCTTTTCAGGTTAACTTCTTATATCTTCACACATAGACTCAGAAGTGATTCCCTCAGAGCTCACAAGCAATTAGGTAAGGCTCAATTGCTAGCAGTTACCCAGCTGAAACCCTTTAGCTGGCTTCTTTCTGCTGCGTGGCTCAAATCCTACTCAGGAGCTTTTCTGAGTAGATTAAAGAACAAGTTTGTATTTCTTTGTGATGGTTGTACTTTGTAACAGCAAATTACCTCTCCCCCTTCTTCAACAATCATGGGTTCAATATCATGGATTGGCACAGAGGAATTTCTCAATGGAGCACTCTCAGGAGAATACTTGTTTCCCTGCTGTCTTTCAAGGATATAGCTAGGGCATAGATCAGTGTTCATACCTGAGCTTCCATTGCTGTTAGAGTTCTTCTCTAAATAGCCTGGCCAGTATGTAGTCCAGTTCTTATGTCCAGCCTTCCACTCCAGATCCCTGGACACTGGATCTCTCTTCACATACCTTCTGGCACGGGTCCTAGGGTCCCTTCCAAGTGCAGCCGTCTCCCTCACAGGTACCGTCTGGAGATTCCTAGCTCTGCAGCACCACTCCTCTGGTTTTCCCCAGTCCAATGGTGTATGCTGGCCTTTTGAATGTCTCCCAGTATACATACTGCTCTGGACTCCTTTAGACCTCCCAAATGCTTTTCTCTTCTTTCTTCCAAAGGGTTTCTTGCCCTCTCTGTCCGTCCGCTCTGGCTTCTGCTTCTGATGATCCTCCAGATGATGAAGCTGTCCAAGATGAGGATATCCAAGATGAAACTGAGGATGATTCTCTGTAGAATAAACTCTACCTTTATTCTGCTTAGATGAGTGCTCCACCCTAGCACAGCGCAGCTGTGCTGAATCAGGCCCTGCCCTTTGAGATGAGTGTTTAGGGATTACCTCATAGCCCTCCTGATTGAACACACGTTTCCCCACTTCAGCTCCTCTAATGGCTGTTGGAAACCTGGTGCATTCTGGGACTGGTAGTCTTTTATGGGAAAATTCTGTTTTCTTATTTCTACCAGAACTGACAGGTTGCTTGTTCAGAGTCACTTCACCTTTACTATAGCTCCTTCCTGAGCTATAAGCTTCCTTATCACAGATGGCACCTTTAGGCGGGAAGGGAACCGCGCATGCGTGCCTGCATTCCCAAAGGCTTTCTTGGAAAGCTGGGGAAATGCTCCGCAAGGGCTCCATCGACGTCGATGTCACCCATATGTGAGGACTGTCTTCCTGCTTGGTCCTGGAGAAATATCCAAATCTCTTTTAAACCCAGCTACAATAGCAGCTTTTACTATATCCTCCGGTAAAAAATTCCATAGTTTGATTATACGTTGAGTGAAAGAATATTTTCTCTTATTAGTCTTAAATGGGATACATTATAGCTTTATTGCATGTCTTTTAGTCTTTCTACTTTTTGATGTAAACAATTGACCTACATTAACCCATTCCACTCCATTCATTAAATTTATAGACCTCTATAGTATCTCCCCTCGGCTGTCCTTTTTCCAAGTTGAAGAGCCCCAGTCTCTTAAGCCTTTCCTCATAGGGGTATCCTTCCATCCATTTTACCATTCTGGTGGTTCTACATTGTACCTTTCCTAATTCTGCTATATCCTTTTTAAGATACGGTGACTGGAAATGCTCACAATATTCAACGTGCGGTCGCACCATGGAACGATACAGAGGAATTATAATTCCTTTGTTTTATTCTCCATTCCTTTCCTTATGATCCCTAGCATTCTATTTGCTTTCTTAGCCGCTGCTGTACACAGGGTGGAGGGTTTCAATGTGCTATCCACGATGACCCTTAAATCTTTTTCCTGAGTGGTGATTCCTAATGTGGAACCTTGCATCTTTTAACCATAGTTTGGGTTGTTCTTTCCTAGGTGGATAGCTTTGCACTTGTCCACATTAAATTTCATCTGCCATTTGAACATCCAGTCTTCCAGTTTATCAAGATCCTCTTGCAATTTTTCACAATCCTCCTGGATTTTAACGATTTTCAATAATTTTGTCTCATCTCCAGATTTGACTACCTCATTCACTAGTCCCATTTCCAGGTCATTTACAAATATACTAAAAAGCAGTGGACCCAGCACAGATCCCTGGAGTATTCCACTATTCACCTTTCTAAATTGCGAAAATTGCCCTTTCAGCCCTACCCTCTGATTTCTATCTTTTAACCAGTTCTTGGTCCACAATAGTACACTACCTCCTATCCCATGACTTTTTAACTTCGCCAAGAATCTCTCATGAGGGACCTTGTCAAAGGCTTTCTAAAAATCCAGATACACTATATCGACTGGCTCACCTTTGTCTACCTGTTTATTCACACCTACGAAAAAATATAACAGATCAGAAAGACAAGGCCTTCCTTGGCTAAAGCCATGTTGGCTTTCTCCCATTAAACCATGACTATCTACATGTTCAGTAATTTTGATCTTTATTATGGTTTCTACCATTTTGCCTGGTACTGATGTCAAGCTTACTGGCCTGTAGTTTCCCCGATCACCCCTGGAACCCTTCTTAAAAATTTGTGTTACATTGGCCATTTGCCAATTTTCAGGTACTAAAGATGATTTTAATGATAGTTCTCAGATTACTAATAGTAGGTCTGCAATCTCATATTTCAGTTCTTTCAACACCCTTGGATGTATACCATCCAGTCTAGGTGATTTGCCACTCTTCAGTTTATCAATTATTGTAATATATCTTCCCGGTTTATCGATATATCTTTCAATTCTTCCGATGCATCATCTTTAAGTAATATTTCAGTCATGGGTAACTTCCCTACATCTTCCTCAATAAAGACTGAAGCAAAGAATTCATTCAAATCTCTCAGCTATGGCCTTCTCCCCTCTTAATGTCCCTTTTACCCCTCTATCATCTAATGGTCCAACTGACTCTCATGTTTTTTTTTGCTATGAATGTACTTGACAAAGTCTTTATTATGTGTTTTTGCTTCTACAGCAAGCTTCGTCTCAAATTCTCTCTTTACCTACCTTGCCAAGGCTTTACAATTATCTTGCCAGTGTTTATATTGTTTCCAGTTTTAGTCATTTGGCTCCTTTTTCCATTTCCTGAAAGATGCCTTTTTGGCTAGAACAGTCTTTCTGACCTCACTTTTAAACCATGCTGGCAGTTTTTTGGACTTCCTTCCACCTTTTTAAAAAGTGGAATACAGTTGGTCTGGGCTTCCAAGATAGTATTTTTAAACAATGCCCATGCTTGATGCAAATCTTTAACATTTGAAGCTGCTCCTTCTAGTTTTTCTTAACTGTTTTCCTCATTTTATCATAGTCTCCCTTTTGAAAATTAAAAGGCAGTACTGTGGATTTCCTGGTTGACCTTGCACCATTTATGAAATCAAACTCAGTCGTGTTATGATTAGTATTGCAAAGTGGCCCCAACACCCTTATCTCTTGCACCAGATCTTGTGTTCCAATAAGGACTAGGTCCAAAATGGCTTCCACTCTTGTTGGTTCATGAACCAGCTGCCCCAAGAAGCAGTCATTCATTTCATTTATAAACTTTATCTCCCTAGCATGTCCTGCTGTGACACTGACCCAGTTTATACCAGGGTAATTGAAATCACCCATTATTATTACTGTGTTGTAATTTTTGTTTGCTTCCCTAATTTCTTTGAGCATGTCATCATCCATTTGTTCATTTGTTCATTCTGGCCAGGCGGTTGGTAGAACATCCCCACTGCCATCGCCTTCTCCTTCTTACATGGAATTTCAATAAATAGAGATTCTACAGTGTATTTTGTTTCCTGCAAATATTAATCCTGTGTGACTTGATGCCCTCTCTAACTTAGAGTGCAACCTCTCCACCAATTTGATATAATTGCGATATAATTTGTATCCAGGTATTTCAGTGTCCCACTGGTTGTCCTCCTTCCACCAGCTCTCTGAGATGCCAATCATATCTAACCTTTCATTTGGTGCTATATATTCTAACTCTCCCATCTTATGTTTGAGACTTCTAGCATTTGCATACAAGCATTTTAGAGATTGTAATTTGTTCTTATTAATCTGGTTATCGGTATGCAGGGTTAATTTGGAATCTTTAAGCTCTGTCTGCTCTATACTTAAAGGCATTTGGGTTATTTTTGTCTTTATTGGATACTCTTTGTTGATATGCCCTAACCTCAGTCTTTTGCTAGTATCCTTCATGGATACATCTTTCTGAACCATGCTCTCCTGGATGTCTGTTGGCTTTCCCCTATTATCTAGTTTAAAAGCTGTTCTATCTTCTTTTTAAAGGTTAATGTCAGCAGCCTGGTTCCATCCTGATTAAGTTGAAGCCCATCCCTTCGGAAAAGTCCCTCCTTTCCCCAGAATGTTCTCCAGTTCTTAACAAATCTAAAACCCTCTTCTGTGCACCATAGTCTCATCCACGCATTGAGACTCCAGAGCTCTGCCTGTCTTTTGGGATACATGTACCAAAACAGCAACCTCTCGCCAGCACTATTAAAAACCTTGTCTAGGTGGTGCATGAGGTCTGCTACCTTTGAACCAGGCAAGCATGTTACCAGGTGATTCTCACGTCTACCAGCCATCCAGCTATATGCATGCCCAATGATCAAATCACCAAATATAACGACCATCATAACCTTTTCCTCATGGGCTCATGGCCTTAGAGAAACCACTGCAGTGCAAGAGGGTTTTATATCACTTGGAGGACATGTCCTAACTACAGGATCATTTCCTGCTGCACAGCTTGGAATCAGTCCTCACATATGGGTGATGTCGGCGGCGATGGAGACCCACAGAAGTATCTCCCCAGCTTTCAAGGAAAGCCTTTGGGAGATGCCACCACACATGTGTGGTCCACTTTCCGCACTAGGGTGCTATCTTTGTCAGATGACATAGCTAGAGACGACAAAAGAAGAAGGCTAACAGCCTCCCCCAGTCGGCTGGAGTCATATGAAACAAAAAGATGTGAGGCTTTGCGGTGGCCCTGAGTACATTGTAGGTACAAGGATAGGGCCCTATTGCAGTCCAGAGTATAGAGAACGACTGCTGCCTTGTCGGCATGAGGCCATGGAAAGAAGGTAGGGAGCACCACTTCCTGGTTGAGTTGAAAGATGGATACCACTTTCGGAAGGAATTTTGGGTGGGTTCAAAGCAAGACCCTGTTCTTGTAGAAACTGGTATAAGGTGGCTTGGCCATCAGTGCATGGAGTTTGATGACTCGGCGAGTAGAGGTGAGCGCCACCAAGAATATGACCTTCCAAAATACATAATGCAAATAGCAGGTAGCCAAAGGTTTGAAAGGCGGCTTGGTAAGCTGCGTCAGAACCATGTTGAAATCCCATTCTGCCAGAGGCGGGCAAATGGGAGGTTTAGAGAGAAGCAAACCCCGCATGAATCAGGTGATGAGGAGCAGCACAGAAAGAGGTTTGTCCTCTATGGAGTGATGGTGTGCAGAAAGCACGCTCAGGTGTACCCTGACGGAGTTGGACTTGAGTCTGGATGGTGAAAGGTGGAGCAAGTACTGTAGCACCTTGTGCACCTGGTAAGAGAATGGGTTCACCTGTTGCTCCAGGCACCAAACTGAGAATCCGCCCCACTTGAAGGCATAGGCTCATCCCATGGAGTTCTTACGAGAGCCAAGGAGGACATCTTCCACCTCCCTGGGGAGGTTTAAGCGTGCTAGGGAGACCTGTTCAGCAGCCATGCTGTTGGTCCCCAGGTTGGGGTGGAGAAGCAAGCCATCCTCCTGGGTCAGTAGCCCTGGGGCACTCCCCAAAGGGACCGGTAGCTTTATTGAGAGGCGGAGCAACAAGGGAAACCAAGGCTATCTGGGCCACCATAGGGCCACCAGGATCATGGAAGCCTTATCCCACAGGATCTTGAAGAGGGTCTGGACAATTAGTGGCATGGGAGGGAAGGCATAAAAAAGGCCCTCCGATCACAGGATGATAAAGGCGTCTGCCGCTATCCAGGATGGGTGCAGTTGGGGACAGCAGAAGCGGGGAAATTAAGCAATGGCTGGGCTGTCAAAGAGGTCCAGACTTGAGGTTCCCTATAGCCAAAATAGTCCCTGTGCCACCCTGGGGTCTAGGCATCACTCGTGCGGCTGGCGGACCCTGTTTACCCTGTCCGCTAGGGTATTGTCTTGATACAGAAGGTATACTGTCCGAGGATAATTCCCTGGCTGGTCATGTACGAGGAGAGGGCTGCTGCCTCCTGGCAGAGGCGCCAAGAACCCTGTGCCCCCCTGCTTGTTCAGGTAGAACATCACATCCTGGTTGTCTGTTTGGACTAGCACCAACTGGTTCCGCAGGTGGTGGTGGAAGGCCTTGATCACTAGAAAAATGGTTTTGAGCTCCAGCAGATTGATCTGCTGTTGGCTCTCTTCCAGAGACCAGTTGCCCTGCTTGCACAGCTCCTCACAGTGAGCATCCAAGCCCAATAGGGAGGCGACTGTGGTGAGGACCCTCTGGGGATTTGGGTGCTGGAAGGGCATGTCGTTCTGCAGGTGCTGTTCATCCTGCCAACAATCGAGTGACTGTGCTAATTGATGGGACATTGAAACCTTGTCCCAGAGCCTGCCTGTGGTCTGAGTCCACACTTAGCTACCCGCATGTGGAGGCAGGCATTGGGACTACATGGACTGTGGATGCCATGTGGCCTAGAAAGCGGAGCACAGACCGTGCTGACACTGCGTCGCCAGGGCTCTGAGGTGATCCACCCTGTCTGGGGGAGGAAGACCCTGGCCTGGAGAGTGTCCAGACAAGCTCCTAAGAACTCCAGATCCTGTGTTGGAGTGAGGTGGGATTTGGGGTGGTTTTTCACGAACCCCAGATGTTGTAGGACCTTGATGGTGTGGGCTGTGTCTCCTTTCACTAGCCAGTCATCCAGGTATGGGAAGACGAAGGCCCCTTGGAGACGTAGGTAGGCTGCCACTAATGTCAGGTATTTGGAGAAGACTCTTGCTGCGGAGGCGAGGCCAAAGGGTAGTACCCTGTACTGGAAGTGGTCCCCCGACCATGAACCTTAGGTGCTGCCTGTGGCTGAGGAGGATAAGGATGTGGGTAAAAGCATCCTTTAGGTCCAAAGAGCATAGCCAATCTCCCTGCTGGAGGTAGGGCAGCAATATTCCAATATTTTGAACTTCTCCCGCACCAGGAATTTCTTCAGGTTTCTCAAGTCCAGGATGGGCTTTAGGCCTCCTGTTCTTTTTGGGACCAGAAAGTACCTGGAGTAGAACCCCTTTCTTTTCAGGTGGTGGGGTATGGGGTCCACAGCCCTGTCCCTGAGAAGGCCTGCAAGTTCCTGCAGTGGCGGAGCCTGGTGCAGGGGAGTTCGAGAGGGCTCACCTGGAAAGAAAGGGGGAGTCATCTGGTCCAGGTGAAGGAGATAAACTTCCCTAACCAGTTGAAGTGCCCAGGAATCGGTGGTGATGGCAGACCACCGATGGACAAAATTAATCAGATGCCTCCCTTTGGTAGCTGGTCCTCCATGTGTAGAGAGGACCAGCTCCGTCAAACCTCCGTCCCCGATCGGATGGATCCACTGTCTGAGGCTTTGGGCCCTTAGGCTTGCATGGCCCCTGGCCCGCTCCTTTGCCCTGATAACCCTGCTGAGGAGTCTGGGGGGGGGGGGCATGGTATTGGGGATAGCCTCAATAAGGCTGGCCTTTCTGGTGGAAGGGAGGCCTTTTCCCTGTGGTTTCTTCTTATTTATTTATTTAAAAGGATTTATATACCGCTTTATCCTGAAATCAAAGCGGATTTACACAAACAAATCAAGTGGTAGAGTGCATGGGTGTGGGCTTGTAGTGGTAAATCGAGGAATCGCGGTATTTTTTTCATCGAATTTCAGCCCCGCTCCTGTGTGGGGAGCCTCTCCCCTCCCACTCTCCACCCATTGACCCCGTCTCTCCGCCCCTGGGGAGCCTTCCTCCGCCCTCCGGGAGCCTTTCCACGCCTCTATTGCTCATTTGCGCAACGCGCACATGAGCGGACCCGTTAGTGCGGCGCGCACGTGTGCGGGGCACAAAAACGCATTATTAGTGCGCGCTAAGGTACCTTAGGGCATGCTCAAGTGCGCCCCGCACAGTAGCGCGATTTAGTAAACATACCCCTTAGTGTGAGTATATTTAACGCCAATTCAAAAAGTGGCATTAAGTGCACCCACACTAATTGGAAACTAGCCTAACATGTAGTAAGGGACTTTTCAGTGTGGTAACTGTAGGGGACAAGCTGACTATGCCACTGACAGGTATCACATTCCTTTAGCACGTACTGTGTGTGTGCATTTCACTCCTATACTTGGTAAGGGCAAAAACTTACTGCACATTAGAAACAGGGCCCCATAGTTTTATGAAAGGTATTTTTTGAGGCAGTCTTTAAGTCCAGGACTCCATAATTAGAAAAGTTTTCTTTTGGAACGGAAATAGAATTCAGAATGTAGAAATAAATAATATTTTCATGAATTCTGCTGTATAAACTCTTTTCAATTATACGTGACCTGATTATTATAGCACTGCATAAGCATAATGAGAAAGGACCTGTATGTCATACTGTACCTTGACTATATTGTTTTAATGATAGATGAGTGGATTCTCAGAGTACTATGCTACCATTTTATGGGACAAATAATTGCTAACAGACATACCTCAGGGAAATCACTATAGTTGAGTCACAAACAAATAATCTGCTACATTTTTTATTTTCCCATTACGTGTGCCTGATATCATTTTATATTACTATTCATTGGAAATGTGTATTGACTTTCCTATCATTCTGTCAGTATACTTTACTTATTTAAAATGTACACTATGGGCCCGATTCAGAATCGTGGCTTGCGGGGTGCATGTCCTGGTGGGATGTGCAGCCCCGCAAGCCGTCCTGCCCCATCACCCTCCGGCTCTTCCTGCACAGCTAGAGCAGTAGGACAGCGAGAGCTCGTGGGGGACGGCAGAGGATGGGAGGGGGCAGGATCTGGGATGAGCAGGGGCTGGCCCTGTATGTCCTGCGGGCACTGTTCCCTCTAAGCTGTGTGCGTGTGCACGCGCATGCACCTTGCCGAGCGAGCGCACATACTTTACAACAGAGCGCACAAACATTACGGTTCTGATTCTGATAGAAAACAACACAGACGTTCTAAAAGTTGTTGTGTATTTATGGTTTTCACAAGTTCTACAATATTTTCTAGTGCAATCAATGTGGTGTACATACTGTATTCTGACATGTAGTCAAATTTTAAAGTATATAACTCTGAGTGTCGTTATGTGGTGCACAAAAATTTAACCTTCCTTCAAAAGCTGCACAGCTGATATTTTATGCGCACACAGCCTACAGAAAATTAGAGAGAACATTGCTTGCGGGGTCAGAGGGGACGTGCTGATTATCCATCTCAAAGGTGGAATAATCAGCACTGACCGGGTGATCGGGGCTGGAGATTTCCCCCCCCCCCCCCCAGGGCCAGGGCCAGGGCCGGGGCCGGGTGCAGGGGGTTCCTCGCCGCCCAATACAGGCACCGGCTTGCCAGCTGTAGGTCAGGCAGTGGGGAAGATGTGAGTTTGAGCCATGGGAGCATGCCAGGTAATCCTCGAGCCTGATTTCTGTATGCCGCGGGAACATTTTGTTCCCATGATACAGAATCAGTTCTAATGGGCCTGTCTTGCTCGGGGACGTCAAGGTGGCCCAGACATGCCCCTTTCAGAATCGGGCTCTATGTGAGTTATTTTGGAAGCCCTATTCGTGCTTTGGACATCTGAAAATGGGCTTAGAAAAATCAAAATCACAGAGACATTTCCAGAACTATTTTAGAAACTGAGTCTGTGGATGCCTCCAGTGTGAGGACATCAAAATCTGAACAGGGGTGTGGTGGAGGCGTGACTGGGACATTTCCAGGAACCTGAATGCCACTGCCTGATCTCAGAAATATCCTGGATACGTGGAGTTATACTTATATTTAGACCTGCTCTAGGCATGAGTAAACGTTGGGAAAATGCTGTTTTTGGCTAATATGAATAATTAATATATACTTCATGTTGGCATTAAGTGTACTCTCCAGTATTCAGCACAATCACAATGATAGCAACAGTGGGATTTGAATCCTGGCTGCCTTGTTCCTAGCCCACTACTCTAACCATTAGGCTATTTGTAGAAAGCCATGTTCTGAGATACTGTTCTGGGAAGTCTATATAGACAACCCCACAGACATCCATATTGGGCATATTGTGAAAGTGTGTCTGCAACTGGATGTGCCTGCTTTTTTTCAGACATTCTGGTTTAGACATCCCAGACTGCACTTGGATGCCCCTTCTAAAATTCCCCTCCCCATATAATAAGTGATATTTTTATTTTCCTTCTTCTATTTTTCAAATTACATTGTCCCCATATTTCAAATTCCTCCTCAATGCAGGAATAAATGTGTGTGTCAATATCTGTGTGCTGTTGGGGCAGGATCTTGGGTGCCCATGTTGCCTTTATAAAACATCCCAATAAACCTTTGCTTCCTCAGATCCAGAAGACAAAACTAACACGCAAAAAAAAAGGATCTTTAAACAAACCAACACAATTTTCTAATACAGAGTCACTATTTTGTTTTCTTTTTAAAACAACCACCACTGGAAGAAAAGACCTCAGAACATAAAGCCAAACAAAGGCTCTAAAACAGATTATTTAACAATCCCATCACCACCACCCAGGGTAGTGTACCGGCAAGTTTACAGTAACATCACTCTTCACCATCATAGGTCAAAAACCTCCAGTGGCCAATCCAAAGAACAGATACTGAGCTGCTGATATCAACATAAAAGCTCATATGCAAACAATATGTAGGCTCTACTCCTCAAAAACAAGTACTTAGCTGCTGGTATCCCCATAAAGCCCACAAACATTCCAAACAGTATGTAGGTAGGCTCCACTCCAACACCAGGCATTTCACTACTGCTGCTTCAGGGAGAAAGCTTCTTTCTTCAAACAAGACTAGATAACAGCACCAAGTATCCCTAAAATTTAAAAACCAGCATTACTCAACCTTATCATTAGCACAAAACCAACAGCATACCCACTAGAACCCCCTTAAACAAAAGCTAACACTTACCAAATACATGGGACTGGATAAACATCCAGCACCAAGACTGGCAGGGAACAAAATGACTCAACAGCCTCACAGGAACAGAAGCATATAAAAAGGCTAAGACACCGCCCCCCTTGAAAATACTGCTGTTTGGTAAGTGTTAGCTTACATATAGATATATAGGATATCCTACATATAGATATCCTTTTGGATTCATCTCATATCCACAATGATGCCTCATTCCTCGCTCTTTCCTGAGCCCTGCTTGCACTTGTTCCAGGTGTGGTTGTAGTCTCTGCTGAATGATCTTAAGTAGAATCTTGCTGGCATGTGGGAATCAGAGCCACTGTGATAATTTCCACAGTCAGTTGGATCACCTTCCTTCACATTGGTATAAACGCAGATCTTTTCCAGTCAGCTGCTATGATGTTGTCTTCCAAATTTCCTGGCAGAGCCTTGTAAGTATGTTAACAGCTGCATCCAATTGCTGTAATACCTCAATGGAAATACCATCAATGCCTGGTGTTTTGTTCTTTGATAATTTATTTATTTTATTTATTTATTTACATTCTCTTATATACCGCACTATTCGGCATCAGCGCAGTTTACATGGAACAAAATGCTCAGTACAAATAACATGTATGAGTTTACAGATAACAGGGAACAAAAAACTTGGATAACAGGGGTAACTATTTACAAAACTTTCAATGCTGCTTCAACTTCTTCTTTCATCACTAATTTGATCATAAGGTACAGTTTGAAATGGCTGTTGGTCTACTTGATCTTTATGATAAAATGACTGTATATTCTTTCCACCTTTTCTTGGTCTTCTCAGCATCATTCAACATGGATCCTTGAGCATCTTGTAGCATTCCAATTCGAGGCTGGAATGTTTTCTTCAACTCTTGTAGCTTTAGGAAAGCCGATCTTGTTCTTCCTCTAATAGTTTCTGATTCTATTTCCTTTCATGCATCATTGTAATACTTCTCCTTATCTTGTCTTGCTGCACATTGGAAATCTCTGTTGAGTTCTGCGATTGTCTCTTTCTCCTCTGACTTTAGCTTCTCTGCGTTTCTGGGCAGTTTTCAGAGTTTCTTCGGTCATCCATTTTGGCCGTTTTTACTTTTTCACCTTTTGTACTTTCTTCCAACACCACCTTCTTGATGTCATCCCATAACACTTATTGAGTTCTGTTATTTGTATCTAAAGGAACAAATCAATTTTGCAGGCAGTCTTTAAATTCCAGTGGTATATTAACACGGTCATATTTTGCTAAATTTATGAGTGGCGTGCTCTTTTCAACTTTAGCTGGAGTTTGTATACTAGTAGTTTGTGATCTGTACCACAGTCAGCTACAGGTTTTGACTTCATTGATATTTATAGAGCTTTTCCATTGTTGACTTCCCCAGATGTAGTTAATTAGATTTTTGTACAATCGATGGGGTGAAGTCGATGTGTACAGTTGCCGCTTGTGTTGCTGGAAGAAGGTGTTTAGGATCATTGGTCTTGTAAAATTCTATCAGTCTTTTTTCTAGCTTCATTTCTGTTGTCAAGTCCATATTTTCCAACCACTTTGCCTTCTTCTTTGTTGACAACATTTGCGCTCTTTTCAGCCATGACTATCAGGATATCATGTTTGCATGTTCTGTCAATTTCAGCTTGTACTTGTTCATAGAAGTCATCCACTTCATCCTCTCCTGCAGCTGTTGTTGGGGCATACACTTGAATTATAGTTGTGTTGATGGGCATTCCTTGTAGACTAATAAAAATTAAGCGTTCACTGATTGTACCGTATTTCATTAAAGTTCTTGCACGTTTCTTCTTAATTATTATTATTTATTTGTTATTTTATTAACATTTTTATACTGCAATTACCTACAGATCAATTGTGGTTTACAATGAACAGAATGATCAGTGGTTAGTACAGATTCAGTTTACATGAAACAGTAACAACTATGTACAGTAAACAGCAAAATTAACTTTGTTAACTATATACAGGGGGTTCTTGTGTTGCAGAGGTAATTTGCTTGAAGATCGTTGTTTGGAAGGCTTTTCTAACCAGGGCTCCACACATCAAACAGGGAACCTTAATTGAGCACAGTAGGTTGCTGACTCCAGTGAACTCCTCAGCTTTAGAAGCTGCTAACACCTAATCAGGTGTTAGTGGGCCTGTTTCCTGAGTGCAGTTGATGCCTGCATAAATAGGCTCCTGTGCCCTGCCCCTTTGAGGCTTTTCTAACCAGGGCTCCACACATCAAACAACAGCTGCGAAACCGGCTGGTACTTGGTAGATCTCTCTCTTTTGCTCTAACAGATACCTAAGCTCCACGAAAAGAACAATGGCTGGGAAAAATCGTATTGCTAAAGCTGTTGCTCCCGTTACAGCTTCTGCCTCGGTCCAGACAGAGGTCCTAATGCCGGTTGAAGGACCGGTTCCATGTGCAGGGTGCCTGCATGCTGAAGCTCTGAGGAAAGAGGTGGAGGAACTCAGAGAGGAGGTGGCGAGGCTGAGGAGCATTCAAGACAGTGAGAAGTACATTGATGAGATGCTACTTGCAGCAACCAAACTCTCCAGCTCCGGAGAAGATGGGTGCCAACAGAATGTCGATGGTTGGACACAAGTCACCAGGGCCTGCAAAATCACCAATCCAACTTCTCCATCCCTTGAATTGAAGAACCATTATGCAGCCCTGGAAGTGGAGGAGGTGAAAGCATCCCTGGAAAGGGAAGAACCAGAGTTCAAGTACCCCAAAGTTGCGGAATCAGTCACCAGAAGGAAACGAAGGGTGGTGGTGGTTGGAGACTCTCTTCTGAGGGGTACTGAGGCGTCCATCTGCCAACCAGACTTGATGTCCAGAGAGGTATGCTGTCTGCCTGGTGCCAAAATCCAAGATGTTACGGAGAGTTTGCCGAGACTCATCAAGCCCACAGACTATTACCCAATGTTGCTAATCCATGTTGGAACAAATGATACTGCCAGGTATACCTCGGAACGTATCAAAAGTGACTTCATGGCTCTGGGACAGAGGGTGAAGCAGTTAGGTGCACAGGTGGTGTTCTCTTCAATCCTCCCTGTTGAGGGTAAAGGCCAAGGCAGAGAGGCTCGCATCCTGGAGACAAATGCATGGCTGCGTGGATGGTGTCATCGAGAGCGTTTTGGTTTCCTAGACCATGGGATGCTTTTCCAAGGGTTGCAAAGCAGAGATGGCATCCATCTGTCCAAAAGAGGTCAACGCATCTTTGGTAGTAGACTGGCTAATCTACTGAAGAGGGCTTTAAACTAGATTCCTTGGGGATGGGTGAAGAAAGCCCCCAGGTAAGTGAAAGCCCCCAGGTAGGTGATACATTAAATACCTTTATGGAAATGGGTAACAGGGGTAACATATGGAAAGCAGTGTGTATTAATGCCCGTAGCATGGGAAATAAGATCCCTGAGGTTGAAGCTTTGGTGGGAGTGGCTGACTTGGATTTAGTGGCAGTTACAGAAACATGGTTCACAGAAAACAATGACTGGGATGTAACTATACCTGGCTATACTTTATTCAGGAAGGACAGGGTAGGAAGAAGAGGAGGAGGAGTGGCACTATATGTAAAAACTACTATTAAAGCTTTGGAATTACAGAGCTTAAAAGGGAGAGAGGAGGCATTGTGGGTTAAACTAGAAAGAGGGAAAGAGAAATCTATTTGCATTGGAGTGATATACAGACCTCCCTCACAAGAGGAAGAGGTGGACAGAGAGTTAATTGAAGACATACGCAGCATTGCTAAGAAAGGGGAAGTGCTACTGATAGGAGATTTCAATATGCCAGATGTTGATTGGCACATTCCTGCTGCAGTATCATCTAGAAGTAAGGAGATCCTGGATTCTCTACAGGGAGAACTATTCAGGCAATTGGTAACAGACCCCACACGTGAAGGGGCCATACTGGACTTGGTGCTTACCAATGGTGAAAGTGTTTCTGATGTTGTAGTGGGAGATCATTTTGCTTCCAGTGATCACCAGATGGTGTGGTTCAGTATTAGGACTAGGGCTGTTAGAATCCATTCCAAGGTGAGGATCTTAGACTTTAGGAAGACTAACTTTGCGAAGATGGGCCAATACCTCAGGGAGTCGTTAGTGGGATGGGAACAGCTGGGGGATGTAGAAAAACAGTGGGCAAAACTGAAAGGGGGTATTTTAAGGGCAACCAACCTTTTTGTTAAAATGGTAAATAAAGGCAAAAGGAACAGGAGACCGCTATGGTATTCGAAGGAAGTAGCTGAAAAAGTGAAGAAAAAGAGGGAGGCCTTCATGAAATACAAGAGATCACAGAGAGCAGAAGACAAGCATCTGTATTTGGAAAAACTTAGAGAAGCTAGCAAAGTAGTCAAGAAGGCAAAGATTCAAAAGGAGGAGGAAATAGCCAATGCAATAAAATGGGGGGATAAGACATTTTTCAGATATATTAGTGAGAAGAGGAAGAGCAAAAGTGGTATTGTCAGACTCAAGGGTGCAGGGGGGGAATATGTAGAAGCTGATAAGGATAAAGCGGAATTGCTTAACAAATATTTTTGTTCTGTGTTCACAGATGAAGAACCAGGAGCAGGACCTCAGAAAACACCCACAAATAAGAACAGAAGCGAGGGACATCTTGAACTATTTTCAGAAGACTGTGTTCGTGAGAAACTAGCTCAACTTAAAGTAGACAAAGCGATGGGACCGGATGGGATACACCCTAGAATACTGAGGGAACTCGGGGACGTTCTAGCAGCTCCACTGACTGACCTTTTCAATGCCTCGTTGGAGTCAGGAGTGGTGCCAAAGGACTGGAGAGAGGCTCATGTGGTGCCTTTACACAAAAGCGGAAGTAAGGATGTGGTTGAAAACTACAGGCCGGTTAGTTTAACTTCGGTGGTGAGTAAATTATTGGAAACGCTGCTGAAAGAGAAAATAGTGAGGTTTCTGGAGTCCAGCGGATTACAGGATCCGAGGCAGCATGGATTCACCAGAGGCAGGTCTTGTCAGACAAATCTGATTGATTTTTTTGACTGGGTGACCAGGGAGTTGGACCGAGGGAGAGCTCTAGATGTGGTGTATTTAGATTTCCGTAAAGCCTTTGACACTGTTCCTCACAGGCAACTGATAAACAAACTGAGCACCCTAGGGATGGACCCTAAAGTTACTGCTTGGGTTAGAAATTGGTTGGGTGGGAGGCGACAAAGAGTACAAGTAAATGGAGCTCACTCTGAGGAGAAGGATGTTACCAGTGGTGTGCCCCAGGGATCTGTCCTTGGTCCGATTCTTTTTAACATCTTTGTTAGTGATATAGCGGAAGGGCTGTCGGGTAAGGTTTGCCTCTTTGCGGATGATACCAAAATCTGCAATAGAGTAGACACCCAGGAAGGGGTAGATAACATGAGGAGGGATCTAGCTAAGCTTGAAGAATGGTCTAGAATTTGGCAGCTGGGATTTAATGTTAAAAAATGTAAGGTCATGCATTTGGGCTGCAGCAATCCAAGGGAGCAATACAGTATAGGAGGTGAAGTACTTTTGTCCACTAAAGAAGAGCGGGACCTAGGCGTGGTTGTGTCTGATGATCTTAAAGTAGCTAAACAGGTGGAAAAGGCGACAGCAAAAGCTAGAAGGATGCTTGGGTGCATACGGAGAGGAATGGCTAGCAGAAAAAAGGAGGTGATAATGCCTCTGTATAAGTCTTTGGTGCGACCTCATTTGGAGTATGGTGTGCAATTCTGGAGACCGCACCTTCAAAAGGATGTGAACAGGATGGAGTCGGTGCAGAGGGTTGCTACCAAAATGATTAATGGGCTTCATTATAAAGCATATGAGGACAGACTTAAGGATCTTAATATGTACACCTTAGAGGAAAGGCGGGATAGAGGTGATATGATTGAGATGTTTAAATACCTCCATGGCATAAATGTTCAGGGAGAGAGCCTCTTTCAATTGAAAGCAAGTTCTGCTATGAGGGGACATGGGATGAGGGTGAAGGGAGATAGATTCAGGAGTGATATGCGGAAATATTTCTTTACGGAAAGAGTAGTGGATCCGTGGAATAGTCTCCCAGTGGAGGTGGTAGAGATGAGGACAGTAACTGAATTCAAGAAAGCATGGGACCAACACAGAGGATTTCTAAAGGCAAAAAGTGGACTGTTGTAGTTGTTATGGAAGGACAGACTAGATAGGCCATGTGGTCTTTTTCTGTCGTCATATTTCTATGTTTCTATGTTTCTATGGATGTGTTAGGTGTTGAGATATGATGTATTAAGATTATAAGAACATAAGAACATAAGATATGCCATACTGGGTCAGACCAAGGTCCATCAAGCCCAGTATTCTGTTTCCAACAGTGGCCAATCTAGGTCATACGTACCTAGCAGTTTCCCCAAGGGACACAGGTTCCACAATGCTTGTATTGGTTCAAGCATTGATATCCTGGGTCCCTTCTTAATAATGGTTTATGGACCTTTCCTCCAGGAACTTGTCCAAACCTTTTTTAAACCCAGCTACACTAACAGCCTTTACTACATCCTCCGGTAACAAATTCCAGAGTTTGATTACACGTTGAGTGAAAAAATATTTTCTTTTATTAGTCTTAAATAGTTTACCCTGTAGCTTCATTGCATGTCCCCTAGTCTTTCTATATTCTGATAAGGTAAACAATCGATCTACGTTTACCCGTTCCACTCCGTTCATTAATTTATAGACTTCTATCATATCTCCCCTCAGCCGTCTCTTTTCCAGGTTAAAGAGCCCCAACCTTTTTAGCCTTTCTTCATAGGAGTAGCCTTCCATCCCCTTTACCATTTTGGTGGCTCTTCTCTGAACCTTTTCTAAAATTGCTATATCCTTTTTAAGATATGGCGACCAGAATTGCACACAATATTCAAGGTGCGGTCTCACCATGGAACGATATAGAGGCATTATAATATCTTTTGTTTTATTTTCCATTCCTTTCCTTATCATACCTAGCATTCTATTTGCACTCTTGGCCGCCGCTGCACACTGGGCCGAGGGTTTTAACATGGTATCCACAAGGACGCCTAAATCTTTTTCTTGGGTGGTGGTTCCTAATGTGGAACCTTGCATCGTGTAACCATAGTTTGGGTTGTTCTTCCCTAGGTGCATAACCTTGCACTTCTCCACATTAAATTTCATCTGCCATTTTGATGCCCAGTCTTCCAATTTATCAAGATCCTCTTGCAATTTTCCACAATCCTCCTGGGTTTTAACAACTTTAAATAGTTTTGTGTCATCAGCAAATTTGATAACCTCACTCGTTATTCCACTTTCCAGGTCATTTATGAATATGTCAAAAAGCAGCGGACCCAGCACAGATCCCTGGGGTACACCACTATTCACCTTTCTCCATTGGGAAAATTGGCCATTTAGCCCTACCCTCTGCTTTCTATCTTTTAACCAGTTCCTGATCCACAGTAGTACACTGCCTCCTATCCCATGACTCTTTAGTTTTGCCAAAAGTCTCTCATGAGGGACCTTGTCAAAGGCTTTCTGAAAGTCCAGATACACAATATCAACCGACTCACCTTTGTCCACCTGTTTATTCACTCCTTCAAAAAAACATAACAGATTAGTAAGACAAGATCTTCCTTGTCTAAAGCCATGTTGGCTGTCTCCCATTAGGTCATGACTATCTATATGCTGAGTAATTTTATTCTTTATGATGGTTTCTACCATTTTTCCCGGTACTGATGTCAGGCTCACCGGTCTGTAGTTTCCCGGATCACCCCTCGAACCCTTTTTAAAAATTGGTGTTACATTGGCGATCCTCCAATCCTCAGGTATTAGAGATGATTTTAATGATAGTTCACAGATTACTGATAGCAGGTCTGCAATCTCAAATTTCAGTTCTTTCAACACCCTTGGATGTATACCATCCGGCCCAGGTGATTTGCTACTCTTCAGTTTATCTAATAGTTGTAGGACATCTTCCCGATGTATCGATATTTCCTTCAATTCTTCCACACCTTTAAATACCACTTCAGTCGTGGGTAACATCCCTACATCTTCCTCAGTAAAGACCGAAGCAAAGAATTCATTCAGTCTCTCCGCTATCGCCTTGTCGCCTCTTAGTGCTCCTTTAACCCCTTTATCATCTAATGGACCAACTGACTCTCTCACGGGTTTTTTGCTACGAATGTACTTGAAAAGGTCTTTATTTCGCGTTTTTGCTTCCGCAGCAAGCTTCTTCTCAAATTCTCTCTTTGCCTGCCTTATCAATGCCTTGCATTTGACTTGCCAGTGCTTGTGCTGTTTCCAGGTTTCATCATTTGGCTCTTGAAAGATGCTTTTTTGGCAACAACAACAACTATGGGTGATAGTTATGTTATCGTGCCAAAGTGCTGAATGAATAGATATGTTTTGAGTTTTTTCTTGAAGGTCGAAAGGTCTTTTATGGCTCTTAGACTATCCAGCAGTTTGTTCCAGAGGGTGGGGGCACAGTGGGAGAATGCCCTGTTTCTAATTTTTTTGGACTTTCTGAAGTCAGGGGTTGTTGCAAGTTTGTTTTTGCTGCAGTCTCATTGGGTGAGGGTGATATTTTCTCCAGTGATGAGTGCTGATAGATGGGATGGAGAGATACCATTGAGAAGTTTGAAGGTGGTTATTATGACTTTGTACTGGGAACGGTATTGTATTGGGAGCCAGTGAAGACTGTATAAGATTGGTGTGATGTGGTCAATAGGATTGGCATTTATGGTTATCCTGGCTGCAAGGTGTTGAGCAATCTGGAGAGGTCTTATTGTTTCTTTAGGCAGACCTTGTAGTAAAGAGTTAGCATAGTCAAAATAAGGTGTAACAATGGAGTTGAGTACAGATTTAAAGTCATTAGGGTGGAGAAGGGGGTGGAGCTGTTTTAGTAGTCTAAGTTTATAGTAAATCTTTTTTGTTGTAAGTTTTATGAACGAAGCCAAGTCCAAGGTGCGGTGTAAGATTACACCAAGGTATTTAATTTCTTTGACATTTATGGTTGTGTCATGAATTTTAATATTTGGAGAAGGGGTGAAATATTGGTTACAGGTTATATAGAGGGCTTCTGTTTTGCTAAAGTTAATCTTAAGGTTGTGGGATGTTGGCCAGTTGATTAGTTCCGTGAAGCAGTCTGTAATTTGTTGGTTGGGAAGTTATTCATTTTAAAAGGAAGATATATCATTATATTATCCACGTATATGTGATATAGTATTTTGAATTTTTTTTAAAATATGGAACAGATAGGTTACAAGTAAATGTTAAATAGTAGTGCAGAAAGTGCTGAGCCCTGTGGGAGTCCTTGTTCTTGGTTGTATGATTTGGAGAAGTTGTTGCCTATCTTTACTTGTTGTGTTCTTTCTGAAAGGTATGAGCTGAACCATTGTACAACTATGTCATTGATGCCTATATATTGTAATCTAGATAACATGATGTGGTGGTGTGCACTGTCAAAGGCTTCAGAGATATCTAGGAAGATGAGGAGATACACATTTTCAGTATTATCAATGCCATGTAGGAAACAGTCGAATAGGACTGTAAGGAGGGTCTCCACCCCATGGTAGGGCCTAAAGCCATATTGTTGCTCATCTAGAGGGGCAAGCATATCTATGTGGTCTTGGAGCTGAACAAGGATTGTCTTCTCAATTAGTTTGGACAGTAGTGGAAGGCTAGAGATAGGTCTGTAAGATGTGGGGTTGGTTTTGTCCATCATATTGTTTTTGAGAATTGGGCGTATTATAGCATGTTTAAGGTCTGGAGGCATGTATCCCAGTTGTTGTGAAGTACTGATGATGGGGAAGATGAGTGGGGTGAATTCTGTTTTAGCTGCCTTTATCCAGCTTACTGGACAGGGATCCAAGTATGAAGTGGCTGTGTTAACCTTGGTGATAATGGTCTCTAGTATGTTCTTTGATGTGGGGGGAAATGTCGTCCATGTATGGTTTATTGCTAAGGATTGGGTATCTTGGGTATTTTGTATTGGGCTATTTTGTGTTAATTTGTCTTTGTAGTAGCTAGCTAGAGTTTGGAGATTGATAGTAGTGTCTGTTTCATTGTTTGTGTTGTTATTGTTAAGGATTTTATGATTTGGAAGAGTTCTCTTGGGCGGTTGATGGACCTTGATAGAATATTAGAGTAGTGTTCTTTCTTTGAGTCGTTTATAGTTTTTCTGTATTGTGATAGTTTAGCCATGTATAAGGATTGATGAGTTGTGGATTTTGAGTGACGCTATTTGCATTCCAATTTCCGTAGTTCTCTTTTGAGTTGCCTTAGTTCAGGCTTGAGGGGGAAGATGCCCTTTTAGCTCACTGCCTTCCTCCTGGATTCTCTGCCTTTTCTGTCCCCCGCCTAGGTCGTAGTGACGGTGGCATTGTACTTCTCTTTCACTCTTCCCTCTTGCTCTCACAAATTTCCTCCCCCCCCTACTTCACTACCCTGAGGCTCTTCTTCTATGTATTCAGGCCTCCTCAACACTACACATCTTACTCCAGCCTGTCTCTCACCTTCCCTTCCTTTCTAAAATACTGGAAAAAGCTGTTTTCACTCAACTTTCTCACCACCTGGATACCACTAACTTTCTTCACCCCCGTCAATCAGGTTTCCGCCCCAGGCACAGTGTGGAAACAGTCCTCCTGGCCTCTCTCAATGACCTTCATATTGCACATGATCGTGGTGACATCTCGGTGGCGGTCTCCCTAGATCTCTCCGCCACCTTTGATCTGGTGGATCACTCTCTCCTTCTCTCTTGACTTTGTGATGCTGGCTCCGTGGCACTGTATTTTGTTGGTTTCACTCCTACCTTTTCTCTCGCTCCTTTTCTGTTCTTTCCTGCTCCTCCACCACTACCCCCTCTGATCAATTTTCCTCTACACTGTGGTGTCCCTCAAGGCTCAGTGTTGGCTCCCCTCTTGTTCAATGTCTTCTTGGCACCCCTCGCACACCTGATTCAACAATCTGGTATTCAGTCTTTCTAAGTGGATGATCTTGTTTTTCTTCATCATACCTCCAGCCTCCTTCCTGATCTTTCTACCCTTAACTCTTGTCTCCTCTTGATATCTAGCTGGCTCACTGCTAACTGTTTACATCTGAATCTTTCAAACACACTTGCTATCTGGTTCCCCCATAGTGGTCCTTCCCCTCAACTGGCCCCTCATCCCTTACTGGCTCTCCTATTCCATTGGTGTCTTCTTTGATTCCAGTCTCTTTTCATGTACATATCTCCAATGTAAATAAAGCTTCCTTCTTTCACCTTTGTCAGATCCGGGATATCCTTCCTTTCCTCACTCCCCAAGCTCTTACTACTCTGGTCCTCTCACTTGTCACTTCTCAATTAGATTTCTGCAATTCAGCACTTATTGGTGTTCCTTGGTTCCAACTAGATAGGCTACAGCATATCCAAAACAAAGCTGCACGCGTCATCACCCATTCCTCCCATTTTGAGCACGTCACTCCGCTTCTTATTCAATTTCACTGGCTCCCCCTGGAATTCTGCATCCACTTTAAGATTCTCACCCTTGCTCACCATGTCATATATACACACACCCTTCAATATCTTGCCGACCTCATCCAATCTCACACTCCCATTCGAACCTTACGGTTAATTCATATTAATCGCCTACGTCTCCCCTCTCCCGCCCAAGCTCACTTACAATCCAGTCATGCCTCCGCTTTTTTCTTCATAGGGCTCGCACTTTGGAACTCACTATCCACACCCCTCCGGCTTGAACAGGATTACCGTGTTTTTGAATCTCAATTGAAAACTCACTTGTTCACCTCTGCTTTCAATCTTCCCTCTCCTTCTGCATGACCCTTTCTCCTCATGTGTGCTCCCTTTTTCTCTAATTTACCTGTTTCTCTTTCCACTGTCCTATATAATTATTGAAATTTATTTTCCTTTTCTAGGCCTTGTGGCTGTCCCTATTTTGATTTTTGATGTATGTACACTGCTTTGTTGTTATAATTGAAAGGCGGTATATAAAGCTCAATAAACATGGTCCATCTAGTCTGCCCAGCAGGATGGCAAGAGTAGGTGCCCCTGTCGCTCTGTGCAGGCCACCTCTCCCTATGTCTTTGTTTAGGGGTAAACCCACCACTCCATGTAGGACACCCCTATTTGTTGAGACGTTAGATGGTTCAGAAGTTATATGGTACCGTTCATTTTGTTTTTATCCTGTTGCTGTAAAGGGACCCACTGTGTTTGTTTCATGCCGTTTTGAATTCAGTCATAGTGTTTGCCCCCACCACTTCCATCGGGAGGGCATTCCAAGCATCCACCACCCTTTCAGTGAAAAAATATTTCCTGACATTGCCTTTCAAATTTACCACCAAGCAGCTTCATGTTATGCCCTCTAGTTTTACAACTTCCCCGTCTTTGGAAGAGGTTTGTTTGTTCATAATTTCTCTTTAAGTATTTAAAGGTCTGAATCATATTTCCCCTGTCCCTCCTCTCCTCCAAATTGTACATATTTAGGTCTTCAAGTCTCTTCTCATAAGGCTTCTGACGCAGGCTCCAAATCATTTTGGTCACCTTCTTCTGAACAGTTTCCAGTCTTTTTACATCTTTTGCAAGATATGGTCTCCAAAACTGAACACAGCATTCCAAGTGAGGCCGCACCAGTGACTTGTACAGTGGCATAAGTACCTCTTCCTTTCAGCTGGAAAACCCTCTTTGTATGCAGCCCAACATCCTCCTGGCTTTTGCCCTGCCTTGTCGCACTGTTTTGCCACCTTGAGATCATCAGAGATAATCACACCAAGGTCTTTCTCCTGAACCATGCACATCAACCTCTCGCCACCTATCGCGTACATTTCCCTTGGATTTCTGCGACCCAAGTGCATGACACGGCACTTTTTCACATTAAATCGTAGTTGCCAAGCATTAGACCATTCTTCCAGCTTTCGTAGATCTTTCCTCATGTTAACCACTCCCTCGGGGGAGTCCACTCTTGAAAATTTGTGTGTCATCTGCAAAAATACAGACTTTTCCATTCAGTCCTTCAGCAATATCACTCACAAATACATTGAACAGTGCCGGGCCCAGGACCGAACCCTGGGGCACCCCGCTAATCACCTTCCTTTCATCCGAGTGAGCTCCATGTACCATCACCTTCTGTTGTCTGTCAGTCAACCAATTTCTAATCCAGTTTACTATCTTGGGACCCATCCCCAAGCTACTGAGTTTATTGAAAAGCCTCCTATGAGGAACAGTATCAAAGGATTTGCTGAAATCTAGGTAGATGACATCCATTGCATGCCCCTGATCTAGTTCCTTGGTCACCCAGTCAAAGAACTCAATCAGATTTGTTTGGCAAGACCGTCCTTTGGTAAAACCATGTTGCCTCGGATCTTGCAACCTGTTGGTTTTGAGATAGTTCACTATTTGCTCTTTCAGGAGCGCCTCCATTACTTTTCCCACCACCGAGGTAAGGCTCACAGGCCTGTAGTTTGACACTTCATCCCTGTCACCACTTTTGTGTAGAGGTTGTGACACAGCAGATCTGTCCTATGCTATAGAAGTGCAGAATTCTGAGAGAAACAGGTCAGATTCTGTCAGGCAGTCTAATCAGAAGCTTCCCTGTTGCCCTGAGCAACCTAGGCAAACACGACGTTTGCAGCCTTGCCTCCCTGACAAGCAATTCTCACAGAGAAAAGAGAATGATTTGCACGTGAGGGAAGCCACGCCTTCAAGGCACTATAAGACCTGCTCAGGCAGAGGAGCAAGGGGGTGGAGTTGCAGTTGCAGTTCAAGCTTGGGTGCTTGTTCTTGTGGTGATTCAGGTTATGATTCCAGTCCCAGACTAGGCTCAGGTTGGGACTCAGAAGAATTCAATTTCAACTTACCTTGCAGAAGGAAAGCAGGTTTTACTTCACGTCAGAATCCAGGCTGGTTTCCAAAGCCTAAGGCAGCTTACAGAGGTAATTGCCAAGGGGGTTGGAGAGGAAGCTGCCCTGAGTGTGACCCAGGAAGCTCTAGAGAGAGTTGGAGGAGGGGTTACACTAGACATGCTGGCAGAGACAGAAGCCAGAGGGAGAGAGAGCTGATTGATTCCGACGGCACTGAATTTGCAGGCACACGCTGTGAACCGCTGAGGATTCCCCCAGGAGAAGCTCACAGTAACCCCAGGAGTGGAGTGAGGAAAGCTGCAAAACCAGAGGTCAGTAAGAAGTTAACCAAACCTCTGACGCAGGGAGAATTTCCCCAGCTCTTTGAGAGTGTGGAACGTGACATAAGCAGGAAGCCTTATGTAAATGAGAAACAAGGTGTTAAGACACAGTTGCCTTACTTTGAAAGAAATCCTATTGTGGAAGATGTGTGTATGAGGGATATAGAGGATTGTATGCATGAAAAGTCCAGACACCGATTAACTAAAGGGAAGTCTGTTTGCCATGAAAACCAGCAGTTTGAGCTAGCAGCCATTAAGGGAAACAGAGGGTTTAAAGATAGCCCGAGAACAAAGCATACTAGGAAGCCTGTCTTTCTACCCTCCTGTTATAACGTTGATGATAATTTCTGGCCATGCTCTTATGAAGAGGGCTTAATAAACTCTGGAGAAGAAACAGGGTTGAAAAGCATACAATCGGGCTGTGCAAAAGACAATGACATAGAACCCATGTGCACAGAGGATAATACTTTGTCTCCACAGTATGAACAGATGGATTGTTCTCTAATGTTGGAAGAAGAGCCAATCTCTTTATTATAAAGTTCTGAGCAATTGATTTCATAACACTGTTTGAAGCTAAGAGGAAGCGATTAGCTGCAGTGAAAAGTGAATGTGTTTGGAAGCAAGTTGCTATACTTTACTTTGTCAGTTTGTATCCTGAGTTTTTCTTTGAGTTGCTGTACTATTTGAAAATCCTAAAACCCCGGGAGGGGAAATAAAACCCTTATTTGAACTTTAACCACTTTGGACTCACAACTACAATTATTCCTTAGTGAAAGATTCATGCACCCCTATTAACCTAGCCTACTGCCTACGCCTCGGCTTTGCTGGGATATAGGGGGTGACAAAATGGCGTAGTTGGCAGGATTTTTGAAAAAAAAAAAACACAGCACTCGATACTACTAACAAGCTCTACAAGGAAGGTACGGCTGATTGGAAAAAAAAAGTGTGTGGAATTGAAAATCCTGAAAAAAGAAAAACCTGCACCGGAGTGTCGGGAGAGGATCTCCACATCCAGAGCTGGCCAAGACCTTTTTCTCAAGGCAAGATCCTACACCGTGATCAGGTACAAGTGACTGGGCACGGGTAGCAAGGATTGAGGGAGAAAAAGGGGGAAAAAAAAGAAAAGTTGAAAACCAAGTAGCAGCGAAGGGACAGAAAAAAGTGTGTTCCGCACTTGGTGGGCTTGTTTTTCTTTTCTTTCAGATATCGGCGCTGAGATGGACCCCGCTGAAATGCGCAGCTGGATGGAGGCCCAGTGGAAGGCCCAGGGAGAACTCGCACGGCAGGCACAAGAGAAGACGATGGCTGCAATGGCAGCGCAGCAGAAGCCCCTTCTTGAGATTCTCACTGCGCTGGTGAAGAGACTGAGCCCCACAGAGGAGGACATTGTTCAAGTGACCCCTGTGGTAGGACTAAATAGTTGTAATGCATTGGCACTAGGGCCTTTGCAGCATTCTGACAGTTTCGATGATTATGCAGAAGCTTTTGAGCGGATCGCTGTAGCGGCCCGGTGGCCACTAGATCAGTGGGCAGTACGATTCGCCGTGTCTCTAACAGGAGAGGCACTAGCTGCGTATAAGGCGATGCCCGCTGATCTAGCGTCCCAGTACCATGAGGTAAAACTCGCAGTCAGGGATAGGCTAGGGCTGACGCAGACCCATTACCGCCGTCTCTTTAGGCAGGCCAGGATCCTGCCAAAAGAAACACCAAAGGCCTTGATGCAAAGGTTAACAGGCCTGGCATCAAAATGGCTTGCTCCCGAAACAGCTACAGTAGCCTCCCTGCTAGATGCTGTAATACTGGAGCAATATTTTGAAGCCATACCCCCAGAAGTAAAAGCCTTTCTCTTTTTGCAAAAATGTAAGTCCACAAAGGAAGCAGTGCAGCTAACCGACTGCTATTTTGAGGCAGAATTAGCTGGTGCTTCTCAAGGCCAAATGTTAAAGGTTACAGGCAGGGAAAGAATGCCAGGGACAGGAAAAGCTTACTCCCAAAGAAGGCCTAAGAAAAATGAAAAGAGTGCTGAGGTAATGAGATGTTTCCAATGTGGAGAAAGAGGGCACATTCGCAAATACTGTACTGAGCATGTTGTCCTAATAGCAAAGGGAGAGGAACCCACTGAAGGAGAATTCGTGGTTAGTGTTAAGATGGAAGGGGTAAAAGCTATCGCGCTCCTGGATACAGGAGCGGATCATAATATGATCTCCAGCACTATGTGGCAGGCTATGATAGCCAGTAACCCCCAAGTAGTATGTCAGGTACCCCCGAATGTCAAGTTGAAGTGTATGAATGGAGATTCCTCTTATTATCCCCTATATGAGGTACGAATGGAGGCACTGGGGGTGAGTATGAAGGTGCCTGTAGTGGTGATTCACAACCTCCCGAGCGAGGTCGTATTAGGGAAAGGGTGGCCTTTTTTTCAACAAGCACTCAAGGGAAGACTTGATGGTAAAATAGGCCTAGTGTCCACCCGATCCCAGAGTAAGGGTGAAAGCTCAGGGCCCAGTTCAGAAACCGAGCCGAGAGAGAGGCCCGAGGATAGGGATCTATCCCCCGAGCGAGAGGTAGACCCGGATAGAACACTACAAGATACACTTCCTAGTGATGAAGGGCTAATCAACCCCCCTAAAAAGATCAGGAAAGAGAAGCCAGTGAGGCGTCGAGAGAGGAGGAGCAGGTCACAGGGGAAAGCAAGCTTGGAAGAGGGGGAGGAATTACCATGGGTGCCAGCGGAGCTGGTGAAGAAATTCCCTTCTTTCCCAGCCGAGCAACAGAGTGACCCTGCCCTTAAGAGGGCATTTGAGTATGCCCGGGAAAAAAGAGCAATATTGCCCAGGTTTTTCCTGGAGGGAGAAGTGCTGTATAGGGAAAGTGCCGATCCCCGAACAGGCTCTATACGTAAGCAATTGGTGGTGCCAACTACCTTTAAGGCGGTAGTGATGAAACTGGCGCATGACCACCCGGTAGGTAGTCATAAGGGCGTCCAAGGGACGCTGGTTCAGGTGTTGGCTCGCTTCTATTGGCCGGGTGTGTTTAGAGAAACAACACGCTACTGCGAGTCATGCCCGGCCTGTCAGAGAGTTACAGCAACGAAGCCTAAGCCAGTACCCCTAGTTTCAACCCCCACCATTGCGACACCAGTCAGACGGTTGGCTATGGATATTGTAGGCCCCCTAGTGAGGACTCCCAGGGGATTGGTTCCATCACCATTTGTCTAAGTAATGCATCTTGTAGAGCATCCACAATGTTTTTGCTTCTTACCAGATGTGCAGAAGGAGTAATCCAATCCACATCAGGTAGATTAAAGTCACCCAATATGATTGTTTCCCCCTTTTTTGCTATCTTGGCAATATCTACAATCAATTTGTTATCTCTCTCTTCAATTTGAGTCGGAGGTCTGTAGACTACAGCAATATGGATGACAGTGCCATCTCCTCTTTCCAACGCAATCCAGAGCACTTCTTCTTTTCCCCATGTACCCTGCATTTCAGTAGCTTTAATATTGCTACTGCCATATGCAAAAGCCATACAGACGAGGATAACATCAACTTGGTAACAAAATATTCAGCATATAGTAATCAGATACAACGGATACTAAAAAAACACATGAATGTTATACACAGTATTCTGGAGTTGAAAGGAAAACATATACGTTGTGTGTGGCAAAGACAAAGAAATCTTAAAGAATTATTGAGTCCTGCAGTACTTAAGCCTCTGCTATTGGAGAGAATAATAGAAACTCCTAGACATTACAAATGCGGAGAGTGTAAGATCTGTGAAGTCACTGTGGAAATTTCAAGTTTTGAATACCATGGGAAACAATATGATTTAAAACACAGAACTACTTGCAACACAAGCTATGTAGTCTACTGTATACAATGTCCGTGTCAATTGATGTATGTAGGAAAAACAATTCGCCCATTTAAACTTCGAATGTCAGAACATCGCAGCAAATTAAAATGTAGATCACAGCTCCCATTGTTGAACATTGCCTTGAAAAAGGACACAAATTTGAGGATTTACAATGCTTTTGCATCAATCAAACATTGAAAGGATACGATGGTAAATCTAAAGATCAGACATTGGTGATTAATGAACAACGCTGAATTTATAAGCTGCAGTCAGTTATCCCAGGAGGCTTGAATGCACAAATCGATTGGAATATGTGCATTTAGCCCTTATAGTTGAAACAAGCCTGGATGAGCAGAATGAATTAATGGGAAACATGTTGATCCTAATAAGCACTAATTGAGGAAAAAATAGACATAAAAAGCCTGCAGGGATGGATAGTCCGCATGCACGGCGTTTTTGAACTAAGTGACTGAAGAGGAAGGAACATATTCAACATGTAAAGTCCGCTAATAGAATTGTGTAAGAAACCGCAGATGGGCCAGGTATGGGTAAAGTTCTTAATGATGGAAAGATATTAACATTTGATTCCCTTTGCAATAGAATCGTGCGTTTGAAGATAACAGGCTGTGCGAGGAACCCCTGAAGAAACGTATGATAGTGAAACGCGATAGCGCTGAAGATGGCGTTGGGAGATTGAAACTAAGATAAGCACAGTTTCTGATCACTATATTTATTTATTTATTTATTTATTTAACGGTCTTTTCTATACCGCCCCTTCCAGAGATCAGGGGCGGTTTACATTGAACTTTAAACAGAACAATTGTATACTTCTGTATACATTTACAAGGAACATTATGCTTTAACTATATACAGGTGTGCTTACAGGGAACATATTTTGAACAACATTTTGAACATATTTTGAACATTAACTATAACAGAGCTTTTCAAACTATTTACAAGTTATATACATGGAGCGCATCTTAGTTAGTTATAGTGGTGAAATAGTCAACTGTTTGAGTGGTTCATTAGCGTGTTGTGAGGGGTTAGAGAAATTTTCTGTGTTAGTCATTTGTTCTGTCTTGGGTACAGTGTATGTGTTTCTGTGATTGTATTGGTGAGGTTCTTTGTTGGTAGGGGATTTCAAAGTGTTTTGTAAAGAGGTAGGTTTTTAATTCTTTTTTGAATTGGTGAAGGTCTTGAAATATATTGAAATATAAGTCTGATAAGCAACACAAATGTTCGTTGATGCAAGAAGGAGCGCTAATATGGTCAAAAAGTGAAAACCGAAATTGCAGCTCCAGGGAAGTCCGAGACCAGTTGCTTAAAGACAACATTAGTAATGGTTGAAATGTATTCGGTAGAATAAGCCATGGGAACAAGAACATAATTGATTTTCCATAGTTACAGATTGAGCAACATTTAGTTTAGTCTCAACAGTAGATTTGCTCTAAGAAGAGACCATTTTTAGTTATTGTCGTTAATATTGCTTTTGACATACAAGGCTACTCCTCCTCCTTTTCCAATTTCTCTGTCTCTTCTGACTAGATTATAGCCAGCTATGGCTATATCCCAATCATGCGATTCATTAAACCATGTTTCTGTTAATGGCCACAATGTCCAAATCCATTTCCACCATTAGGGCTTCCAGGTCCGGAATTTTGTTGGCTAAGCTTCGAGCATTTGTGCTCATTGCTTTCCAGCATTTACCTGGCTTGAGTGTATTTTGCATTGATTTTGTTCTGCCCACTTCTTCCCACTTGTTTTTGATGTGTGGTTTAAGTGTGGCTGTTTCTGATGTTATTCTGCTTTTGCAGGGGGTGACATGCAGATTTTGACCTTCCACATCCGTCACCCCCTTTTCCTAGTTTAAATGCATATCCACATACTGCCTGAATTTTTCACTTAGGATTCTTTTCCCTGCGACAGAGAGATGTAGTCCATCAGCACAGTATAATCTTTTGTTGGTCCATCTGTTGCCCCAGTCGCCAATAAATCTGAATCCTTCTTGTTTGCACCAGGTCTGGAGCCATGTATTAAAGCTGTTAATGTGATGCAGCCTTTTGGTCCCCTTACCAAGAACAGGTAGAACTTCTGAGACTGCAACAGTGTTAACAATGGACTTGAGTTTCTCTCCCAGAGATTGGAAGTCCTTTTGGACTGTAGAGGCACCATTTCTAGCCAGGTCATTTGTGCCCAAATGGATATCATCATCAAGTTTGGAGTGTTCACATTTTGCGCTAAGTATTTCAACAACTTGGTTTGTATTCCTGCTGGATGAAGAGCCAGGTAGGCACATGACTATCTTCTCTCCTTTGAACTGTGTTCCCAAGTTGGTGCCTCTGATGATGGAATCTCCAAGTAGTAGTAGTTTTCTGTTTGGTGAGGTTTTCTTCATATTTGGTGCTTTAGCAGGAGATTGGGCATTGTCTGACTCATTTAAGGGCCCTTCAGTTTCTTTGGATTGGGCATCCTCATTAGCCAAGGCAGAGAAGGCATTGTGCAGAGATATCTCTTGATGTATAGGATGTCTCTGCGCTACAGGTCACAATCTACCAGAACCCACTGTGATCCATGTGTTCCTGAGGTGTTTGATTCTTTGTGGGAGCAGTGGTGGACTTTGTTCAGTTTGTATCCTAGAAGAGGTGCGCCTCATTGCAGCCAGTTCCTCCCTCAGAGTCACTTCTTTAGGCATGGCAGCTAGGTCTTTCCTTAGTAGAGTCAGGTCTTCATGCATGGCAGCTGATTTGAGGCACATAGGACAAACTCTTAGGCTCCAAATGATTGTTTTGTTTTTTTGTAATGGTTGGGGTGTGTGAATGTAGGGTAGCAGCTTTTGATATTGTATCATTCCAATTTGTTATTGTTTTGTCAAGGTTGGAGGTAGGTGTGGATATAAGATAGATGGTTTGTTTTAAGAAGTTTTTTGTGTCAAATTTCTTGAACCTGTGTGATTGAATGGGGTTTGTTTGTTGTGGGTTTGCAGTCTGTTGGGAGGGAATTTGGACTTTTATGAGGTGGTGGTCAATGTTCCCTCTAATTTTCTGTAGGCTGTGTGCGCATAAAATATCAGCTGTGCAGCTTTTGAAGGAAGGTTACATTTTTGTGCGCCACATAACGACACTCGGAGTTAAATACTTTAAAATTTGACTACACATCAGAATACAGTATGTACACCACATTGATTGCACTAGAAAATATTGTAGAACTTATGAAAACCGTAAATACACAACAACTTTTAAATTTTAAGATGTCTGTGTTGTTTTCTATCAGAATCAAAACCGTAATTTTTGTGCGCTCTGTTGTAAAGTATGTGCGCTCGCTCGGTGAGATGTGTGCGCGCGCACATGCTCACGGCTTAGAGGGAACAGTGGTGGTGGTCAGATCAGGGTACTGGCGTTACTTCAAGTGTTGTAGGATCATATTTATTATAGATTATGTTAGGTATGAATACTAGGTCCAAAGTATAACCTTTGCTATGTGTTTCTGTATCAATAATTTGGTGGAAATTCAGGTTGTGGATGGTTGATAAGAAGGATGTTGCTTGGTTGTTGGGAAGCGATGCAAGGTTTAAATCACCTAGGAGAATTAGAGGATGTTTGTGAGTGGATGAGCATAGAATTTTTGTTAGAATTTCAAGACTGTCTATGGATGCATCAGGTGATCTGTAAGTTAGACAGATGTAGATGTTTTTTGTTCGCATGGTTAAAATTTCTATGTTTTTAGTGTTGTTTGAAGTTAATAGAGTTGCTTTCAAGTTCTCTTCGATAGCGATGAGGACTCCCCCTCCTCTTCTGGATGTGCAGTAAATGTGAAAATTTGAAGCCCTCTTCGTAACCAGGAATCCGGCTTTTACTCCACCCCTGTCTATCAAGGTTCGCGATGCAGAGATCATATGCAAGACTACAGTAAGATACCTAGGTGTAACGCTTGATCAGCAACTTAATATGAAGGCTCATATCAAAAACATAACAAAGTCGGTGTACCATAAAATCCGGACCCTCCGCAATCTGCGTCAACTGTTAGAACCTGATGACTTCCGAACTGTCTTTCAGGCCCTAATAATGCCTCACTTTGACTATGCCAATGCGATCTTGTATGGTCTACCTAAGTGCACGACTAACCCCTTACAACTTGCAATGAATTCAGCTGCAAGAATCCTTCATGGAGCCTCAAGAAGTTCTCATATTACCCCAATACTAAAGCAATTGCACTGGCTACCCATACAAGCCAGGATCTCATTCAAGATCCTAATTATGACCCATAAAGCCATCAATAAATACACTGCTACTGCCATTACTGATCTAATTTCAATCACACCTCCCAATCGAGCAAGGAGATCGAATGCCGCAAATACTCTCATATTACCTAAGGCTAGCACGAAGTGTTCTCAATTCACTAGATACAGAGCCTTCTCCTTCTTTGCTCCATCCTGCTGGAACGCACTACCAGCAACTATCAGAACCATCAGTGAACTCTCCCAATTTAGGAAGGCACTGAAACGGCACCTCTTTCTTCATCACTATGATGATGAAGTCTTCTCCCCACACTCACCCACTCTCACATCTCAATGCAGCACCTCAAAGTCATGCACGTCACATTCCCAGACTGATCACTCGCAATCACACTTCCCCTCCAACCACCATGAGAAACTTATGCAGTGCCGCATAACTCATTATATTGTTGCATAAATTAGACTGTATTTATTCATCGTGTCTCCTTGTTAAGGGACTGGTTATTTATACCCTATTTTACCTGTTATACCTGCTTAATGCATACCCAAGTTTAATTTTCCTGTTTAATGTATACCCAAGTTATTATACCTGTTTCACTGTAAGCACAAATCACGAAATTGAGATGTGCAACTCTTATGTTCATTGTAAACCGCACTGATGTCGAATAGCGCGGTATAAAAGAGACTGCAAATAAATAAATAAATAAATTTGGTGGTTTAAGTTGGTTGATCAGAACTTGGTCTGAGTCTGATAACCAAATTTTGGTGATACAGATAATGTCAGGAGTGTTTTTGGTTATGATATCTTGAATGAGAGGAATTGTGTTTCTAATTGACCTAGCGTTAATGAGGATGCAGATGAGGTCTCCGTTGTTTGGAGATACTGACTCAGTGGGGTTGTTGGAGGTTTGAGTGTAGTTTGATATTAATCAGTCTGTTGTAGTTTGACTTAGCATGATAATTGTATTTGTGGTAGTAGTGTATGGGCAGCTGCCTATATATCGAGTGTAGAGTAGAGATAACTCTGTAATGTGGAGTGGTGTGTACATTGTTGAGTATGATGGTACACATAAGGATGAGCAGCATGAGGGTTATCCAGATTGCCTTTTTTTCCATGTTTGAAGATCGAGTGATGTGTTGGGTAATGGGTGGTAGTTGTTATAGGGTAGGAAGCATCTTGCAGTGTACTGTGATTTCTAATGCAGTGACCAGTACAATATCATGTTACATCAGAGTTACTAGAGAATTACAATCAAGTTATCGGTATATCTAGAGCAGATGCTATTTAACACAGCCAAGAACAGTAATATTTCAGATTGAGCAGTTCTGTGGTTACTTGCCTGGTTAGGTAGTACATTAAGGAGGATATAAAGTTCAGGTTATCTTGAGAGGTGATGCTTCTTTTTCAGCCTTCTGCGTTGTTGATGTTCTTATTTGCCTAAGGGCCACGCCAAAGGGCCCTCAGGCGCAGGCGCACCGGGAAAGCACTTCCTTTAAGTGCACTGGGTCCGGAGAGCAGATCGGCCCTGCTTGGTGCTGGTTGGAGAGTGGGGAGGGTTGCAGCCTCATGTTCTCTTTCCCGCCACTGATCAGGGTGTCCAGGGTGCTGTGCTGCGATGGCGCCAGGAGATGCCACACCATTTCTTCTTTGTTTTTCATTTCCAATATAGTAGACCATGTGATCATCAGATGCAAAGTGCCCGATGCCTGTCCATTTCAGTTCATTGACACCCAACAGATCGAGTTGCACATGTTCCATTTCATTCTTGACCATCTCCAACTTCCCTTGGTTCATGCTTCATACATTCCATGTCCCAATATGTAAGACATCTTGGCAGTTTCTGATTCCTATTTCATGCACAGCTACATCAGCAGTCAGATGTCCCGAGGGCTTTGATCCAACCAGATCATAAATTCTGGCTTTACTCTGAAATGTCTTTCAATGTTAGTGCCACTTAATGTCCCAGACAAGAGGATTCACGTGGTTAGAAGGTCTACTAAACATCTTACACCCATTTTAAAACATCTTCACTGGCTCTCCATTCAGTCCAGACTATCATTTAAAATTCTGCTGCTTTCAAGTCAATCAATGGTCTAGCCTCCACATCACTTGCGGAACTCATTCATACCACACCATCCAACAGATCCAGGAGATCAACAGCGATAAACTCATTAGTTGTCCCAAAAGAATTAACCCACTGCACTCATGCGACTGCTAATAGAGCTTTCAAATTATGTGCACCGAGAAGCTGGAACTCTCTCCCTCCCAATATACGTGCAATCACCGACTTGGCACAATTTAGGAAGGCAGTAAAACACTACCCATTCATTCATTATTACAAGATAGACGAAGATATAGTAACGTCACCCACAGTCTAATATAGATATCATGACAAAGCGCATATATAAGACACTCATAAGTCTAGCTTGTACATCTTGAAATCTGATGTAAATAGTTACCCCAAGTTATCCAAGTTATATTTCCTGTTATCTGTAAACACTGTTTCATTATATGCAACGTGTATGTTTGATGTTCTATGTAAACCGCACTGATGTTGAATAGCACGGTATAAAAGAAATGTAAATAAATAAAATAAATAAATAAATAAATCTTAATCCCTTTGAATTATTCTTGTTAAGTGCCATCGAGTCGGAGTCAACTCATGGCGACCCTCTAGATAGTTGTCCTAAACTGCGTTTGGTCTTTATTTTTATGTTTTATTGCATCACTTGATAGATCGTCCAAGCGATTACTGTCAGAGCGGTTTAGAAAATCAAATTAAAATTATGCTGCAAGCAGGAAATAGAAAGGAATGCCATTAATAAAAAGGTCAGAGAAAGAGGAGAGTAACTAGTGGCAGAGATTAAAAAGGGTAGATATGAGGAAGCTTATAAAGTAAAGGGGATATCCAGGCAAGTGAGGGGGTTTGGCAGTCAAGAAGGTGGGGAGAGTAGATTAAAGTCAAGATAGAACTTAAACTTAACTCACAATAAGCTTGATAAAACACCATACACCTAGATTTACTAATCATCATCACCTTGCAAAGAAAGCGTAGTTACTCACCTGTAACAGGTGATCTTCGGGAACAACAGAAATTTAGTCTTCACATATGGGTATCGTCGGTACCAACGGAGCCTGTGCGGGAACGCTCCCCAGCGTCCAATAGGAACGCTTTTGAGAGCATCCCTCAGCACATGCGCACTGCCTTCCCGCCTTTCCAACTGTCCCTCTTCAGTTAAGTTTGTAGCTGAGTGAAAAGGATAGAGGGAGAGGGGAAAGAGGCAAAGAGATAGAAAGACAGCTCCTAGGGGAGATGGGTGGGTTGTGAAGACTAAATTCCTGCTGTTCCCGGAGATCACCTGTTACAGGTGAGTAACTACGCTATCTCCAGGAACAAGCAGGAATGTAGTCTTCACATATGGGGACTCCCGAGCTGAAGATGCCAGGGAGATAGCCCCAGGAAGGTGCCACCCAGAAGATGGGAATCCTTCCTCCCATGGATCTCTGGCATTCCACCAGGGTTGGTGGGTAGGAGTTGATTTAGGCCTGAAAGAGATTTTGAAGAACAGCTTGGCCAAAGAAGGCATCCCGACGGGAGGCTTTATCTAGGCAGTAGTGGGCTGTGAAGGTGTGTACTGAAGCCCAGGTGGCTGCTCGACAAATGTCATTGATAGACACAAATATCCCCTGAAGCTGAGAGTGTGATCCCGTGAAACATATGAATAATGAAGCTAAGTACTTTTTAAAGCAAAAGTTAAGATTGCGTGGTCTTCTCTCACTGGCAGAAAATTAACATATAAACAATCTTTGTAATATAATTAAACCAATCTGATTTTTTGAAGGTCGTTGATGTTAAAAAAGCACTATATTAGGACTAAAATTTAGTCCAAGATGAGGTGCTGCTTTTTGTCTGAGACCTTCTTGAAGATATAGCAGAATCTGAATATAACTACGTTGAAGGTTCAAAGTTTCATTTGGTGAATGTTGAGTGAGTTTTTCATTTGTGTTACTTGAAGTAATCACTCGAGAAGTGACCAATATACTTTTTGTCTGGAGGAGAACCTGGGCAGCTGACGATTCTGTTGCAAAGAGATCGATGGATGGAAGTCCCCAGCAGAGGAAGATCTGCTGGACCACCAATGGATTCAACTGCCATTTGTGAGGCTGGAGAATCCTGCTTAGCTTGCCTGCTAGGAAATTCTCCTGGCCAGGTAGATAAACTGCTTTGAGAAACATGCCTTGATCGACTGCAAAGGAACACAGGGCCAGTGCCTCCCGACATAGGAGCCTGGACCCCGTGCCCCCTTGTTTGTTCACGTAGAACATTGCCACTTGATTGTCCATCTGAACTAGGACAGACTGGTGATATAGGACATGAGAAAATGTTTGTAGAGCTAAGCGGATTACTTGCAGCTCCAAAAGATTGATTTACTGCGTGGCCTCCAGAAGAGACCACCGGCCTTGAGTGCACATGCCCTGGCAATGTGCACCCCAGCCCATTAAGGAATCATCGGTCGTCAGCACCCTTGTGTGTGTTGGAGCCTGAAAAGGTACCCCCTGAGAAGGTTTGGGAGATGTATCCACCACTGTAAGGAGTCCAAAAGTGGTTTGGACCTCTCTACTCTGTCTCGGAGGTCGCCTGTAGTCTACGTCCACCGAGCTCTGAGGCACCATTAAGCAGGCCGCATGTTCAGGCAGGCATTGGGCATCACATGCACCATGGATGCCATGTGGCCCAGGAGCCGCAGGTAGTGCATGGCAGACAAATGAGAACTGCTGTGGAACTGGTTGGCCAAGTCTATCAGTCTGTGAGCCCTGTCCTCGGGCAAGTAGGCTCTTGCCTGAAGGGTGTCTAGTCTTGCCCCTACAAACTCTAGGTTTTGAGAGGGAAGAAAAGTGGACTTTGCATAGTTTATGACAAAGCCCCGATGCTGAAGAAGAGAGACAGTGTGAAGAGTGGCTTGTTGGGCCTCCTGGGGAGACTGGCCCCTGACAAGCCAGTCGTCCAGGTATGGGAAGACGAAAATTCCCTGATTCCTGAGATAAGCCGCCACCATTGCCAGGCATTTGGTGAAAACCCTGGGGGCAGAGGTTAGGCCAAAGGGAAGTATACTGTATTGAAAATGGTTTCCTCCCACCACAAATCTATTGTCTGTGGTCTGGATGAATGAGGATGTGAGCATAAACATCCTTTAGGTCTAAGGAGCATAGCCAGTCTCCCTGCTGGAGGTAAGGCAGTAGTATCCCAAGGGTAAGCATCTTGAACTTTTCCCTCTCCAGAAACTTGTTTAGGTTTCGCAAGTCTAGGATAGGCCAGAGACCCCCTGTCCTTTTTGGTACCAGGAAGTACCTGGAGTAGAAGCCTTGCCCTTCCAGGTGTGAGGCACCGGTTCCACCGCCTGTTCCTTTAGAAGACTTGCCAACTCCTGAAGGAGGGAGTTCCTGTGTAGAGGGAGTCTGGGAGGCTCCCCTGGAAAATAGGAGGGGGGTAGCTGGTGGAAGTGGAGCATGTAGCCCTGCTGGACTATGCTCAATACCCAGGTATCCCCTGTGATGGCTGGCCACCTGTAGGCGTACAGGGTCAGCCGACCCCCTGTGCTGAGTGGAGCCACCGGCGGAGGAGAGGCTATGCTGTAGGAGTCAAAACCCCGCTCCCTGCTGTGCAGGAGCTGGAGCTGGCGGCTTGAGGGTCTTCTGCCTACAGGGCCCATGCCCCTGCCCCTTGGCCTGCTGGCCCTGTTGGGAGCTGGAGAGGCCTGATATTGAGGGTAGGATTTGTAGGCAGCACCCTTCCTCAGGAAAAAGGGCTTCTTTCCTGAGCCCTTCTTTTTTTGAGAAGGGGCAGAAGTCTTCCTGGACAGCCTTGTCCTGGTAAGAGTCTCAGTCTCGATTTCTGCAGCCTTTTTAGTCATGGGCTTACCGAAAGAGTAGTTACTCACCTGTAACAGGTGTTCTCCAGGAGCAACAGGAATCAGTCCTCACATATGGCTGACGGCGCTGACGGAGCCCCCATGCGGAGCATTTCCCCAGCTTTCAAAGAAAGCCTTTGGGAATGCAGGCACGCATGCGCAGTCCCCTTCCCGCCCAAAGGTGCCATCTTGCTCAGTCTAATGACATAGCTAAAAGACAGCAAAAAAAAGAAAAAAGAAAATGAACTATATACAACTGCAACTCCAAGGGGAGGAGGGAGGGTTGTGAGGACTGATTCCTGTTGCTCTTGGAGAACACCTGTTACAGGTGAGTAACTACTCTTTCTCCAGGACCAAGCAGGAAGTCAGTCCTCACATATGGGTGACTCCCTAGCTCTGGGCTACCAGGAACCCAGGCTGAAAAAGAGCTCCCTCTAGAGCGTCAGCAACAGTGAGAGAATCTTCTCTGAGACCACACCTGAACGGTAGCCCAACACCAGGGCCTGAGGGTAGGAGTTGCCTAAACCTCAAAGAGATTACGGAGTACCGCTTGACCGAAAGCACTGTCCCTATGTGACTCCCTCTCAAGGCAGTAGTGGTCCGCAAAAGTCTGGCTTGAAGACCAAATAGCGGCCCGGCAGATGTCTGCCAATGGAACAGAATGGAAGTGAGCTACTGATGCGGCCTTCGCCCTGACCCGGTGGGCCGTGACTTGATCCTCCAGGGAGAGGACGGCTGCCCTGTACGCCCAGGCGATACAGTCTGCCACACAGATGAAAAACGTACGCTTAGTTACAGGCAACCCCAATCTATTAGGGTCAAAGGAAATGAAGAGCTGAGAAGCCCTTCTATGCCCCTGCGTACGTTCTAGGTAAAAGGACAGCGCCCTTCTACAATCCAGGGTATGCAACAGTTTCTGTCCTACTGGCGTGCGGCCTGGGAAAGAACGGCAGAAGTACCACCTCCTGGTTGAGGTGGAAGGAAGACACTACCTTGGGAAGGAACTTAGGATGAGTCCTCAAGACTACCCTGTTCTGACAGAACCTGGTATACGGCCTATCCGAAACCAGGGCCTGAAGTTCACTCACACGCCTGGTTGAGGTGAGTGCCACAAGGAACACCAACTTCCAGGTGAGGAAACGTAAATGGCAGGTTGCCATTGGCTCAAAAGGTGGGCGAGTCATTTGCTGCAAGACCACATTGAGATCCCACTCAGTGGCCGGTGGACGAATAGGAGGCTTAAGCAGAAGCAGGCCTCTGAGAAAACGAGACACCAGAGGGTGGCCCGAGAGGGATTGGCCATCCATTGGCGAGTGGTGAGCTGAGAGGGCACTGAGGTGAACCCGGACAGAGTTGGACTGAAGTCCCAGGTTGGAAAAGTGGAACAGATATTGCAACACCACCTGGACCGAGCAGGAGAAGGGGTCCTCCTGCTGTTGAGAACACCAAGTAGAGAACCTATGCCACTTCAGAGCATAGACAAAACTATATGGTCTTGTAGCAGAGCGAACTCACACTGACGCAATACTGTATTCCTACGCTCTAACAATCTAATTTTATCTACAGGTTGAAATCCAAATCATGGGAGTTTGTTTTTCATGGGTCTCAGACTTCACAATGGCATTAGATTCTGGGTGTTTGCAGATTCCCAGTATTATGCCTGTTAGCATCAATGACCCAACGTTTTACAAATTCTTCCCCTCTTGTGTGTCAGCAAGCAAAAACACTTAATCCTCTACAGAATTTCCACTTAGCTCTTATCAGTGAGGTATTCTGTAGAGTTGCTTGATTAATTCACTTAATCTCGAAGTCCCAACGCTGTTGTCGAAGCGCCCCCACGTTTCACTATTAAGGTTCTTCAGGGGACCATTAATCATACTACAATAAACAAAAGACACAAAACTTAACAAAAACCCAACCCGAATTAAAACTTCAAAATCTTCTGCCTCTAACATGCTAGATAAGGCCAGTTACCTGACATATCGATGCTGCCCACATATCCCGTACTGACCACTGTTCTCTCAGAAAACATTTCTCTAACGGTCTCAAGACGCCACGCATGCGGGTCTGCGAATTAACTCCACTTTTTAAACACCCCGATTAGGCTCCTCCTTCCTGCCAATGGGATCTTACGGAGCTCTGCTCTCCGCGGCAAATTTAAGAAAAAAGGGGAGGAAAACCTCCACTATCTAATGATACACCCGTACAGGCACCACTCCTTACTTATTGATCTCCCCTATTCCTCTGCTACATACACCCCCCCCAGTCTACCACAATATTCAGGCCCGCTGGCTGAACAGACCCAAGCCTATGGATCCATCTTTGTTCTCTTAACAATAGGGTCTGCTCTCGTGTTTTACCCTGTGTCCCTACATGTACCTGTTCAATACACCAACATTTAAGATGTTCAAAAAGATGGCCTTGAGTCTCACAATGGGATACTATAGGGGCTTCCATCCTTTTACATTTCATCCTATTCTCGTGCTCTTTCATCCGGATCTTAAATGTGCGGATTGTTTTCCCTATATACAGTAAGCCACACGGGCACTGCACTGCATACACCACATAGGTCGATTCACATGTGGTGCTGCTTTTTAACCGGTATGTGACTCCCTTATAAACAAACTGATCTATTTCATTAGAAATATTACAAATAGTGCATTGACCACAGATTCTATGGCCCAGTCTCTCAACACACCTTTCTAACGGCTGTCCTGTGCGCAGAACTGCCGGGCTTAAATACTCCTTTAAATTCTTACTCCGCTGCCAAACGCACCGAATGGGGCGAAGTTGCATACTCGGCAATGTCTGTAGAACTACACTGTTCTTTTTTATGCTCTTTTGTATGGCTATGCTTTTTGAACATCTTAAATGTTGGTGTATTGAACAGGTACATGTAGGGACACAGGGTAAAACACGAGAGCAGACCCTATTGTTAAAAGAACAAAGATGGATCCATAGGCTTGGGTCTGTTCAGCCAGCGGGCCTGAATATTGCGGTAGACTGGGGGAGGGTGTATGTAGCAGAGGAATAGGGGAGATCAATAAGTAAGGAGTGGTGCCTGTACGGGTGTATCATAAGATAGTGGAGGTTAATCAAGCAACTCAATCCAACAACAAGCACAATTCCACGTGCAACAACCAACCCAGTAAAAAACGTGGAATGCAATTGAAAGGACACACAAAATTCTTTATTAAAAATATTCCACTCCAGCCATTGGCCCAACACAGGCCGTGTTTCGGAAAAAGAGCCTTCTTCAGGGGCGTATAGGCTGTTTTTGCAGGGGAAATCACCTGATTAATATCACACCTATAGTGCCAGGGGAACCTTTCAGATGGAATAGTAGGCTATTCTTTAATGTCAGTCGTCACTCAATAGAGAGCACCGGTGTGGTGCTGCAAACAGAAGTATCACATACTAGATCAAAGGAGCATGCTAGAGGCAGAAGAACCTTAATAGTGAAACGTGGGGGCGCTTCGACAACAGCGTTGGGACTTCGAGATTAAGTGAATTAATCAAGCAACTCTACAGAATACCTCACTGATAAGAGCTAAGTTGAAATTCTGCAGAGGATTAAGTGTTTTTGCTTGCTGACACACAAGAGGGGAAGAATTTGTAGAATTTGAGACCCGTGAAAAACAAACCCCCATGATTTGGATTTCAACCTGTAGATAAAATTAGATTGTTAGAGCGTAGGAATACAGTATTACGTCAGAGTATAGGCCTTTTTAGTGGAATGCTTTCTGGAGGCCAACACCACCTCTTCAACCTCTCTTGATAATAGCAAGGGAGCAAGGACTAGCCTTTCAGCAGCCTTGCCATCAAATTGAGGGATTTGAGGTTGGGATGCAAGAGGGACCCCTGATCCTGAGTCAGAAGGTCGGGTTGCAACCCCAGAGGAAGTGGAGTATCCACTGCCAACTGCAGAAGAAGAGGGAACCACGGCTGTCTGGGCCACCTGGGGGCTATCAGGATCACCATGGCTCGGTCCTGCTGGATTTTGAACAGAGTCCGGGCCACCAGAGGTGTGGGAGGAAAAGCATACAGCAGGGTCTCTGACCAGGGGATCAGGAATGCATCTGGCGCTGTTCGCGAGGGATGCGGTTGCCTGGAACAGAACCTGGGTAGTTGCCTGTTCAGCAGACTGGCAAAAAGATCCATGGTCGGAAGTCCCCACTTCAGAAAGATCTGTTGAACCACCAGAGGATCCAACTGCCACTCGTGAGGCTGCAGGAGTCTGCTTAGCCTGTCCGCCAGGTAGTTTTCCAAGCCTGGGAGATAGACCGCCCTGAGAGTCATACCCCGATTGACAACCCAGGAGCAGAGAGTTTGTGCTTCCAGGCACAGAAGTCTGGATCCTGTGCCCCCTGCTTGTTGACGTAGAACATAGCCACCTGGTTGTCCATCTGAATTAGGAAAGACTGGTGAGACAGGACCTGAAAGTCCGTAAGGCCAGTTGAATGGCCCGCAATTCCAACAGGTTGATCTGCTGGGTGGCCTCCCACGGAGACCACAGGCCCTGTGTGCAGGCCCCTTGGCAGTATGCCCCCCAGCCCTGCAGGGAAGCATCAGTCGTCAGTACCTGAGTGTGTGGGGAGGCCTGGAAAGGAAGACCCATGACCAGATTTGGGAGATGCCTCCACCAGCGTAAGGTGTCCACCAAGAGTTTGGACACCCTTATTCTGTCTGACAACTTCCCTGTGGCCTGCAACCACTGTGCCTTGAGGTGCCACTGAGCCGGCCTCATGTGCAGCCGGGCATGCGGTGTGCCATGCACTGTGGAAGCCATGTGACCTAAGAGCCGGAGGAAGTGTCTGGCCGAGACCAGAGAATTCACCTGAAACTAGCCGGCCAACTTTATCAGCCTGTGAGCTCTGTGCGCAGGCAAATAGGCCTTTGCATGGATGGTATCCAATCTTGCCCCTATGAACTCCACGTCTTGTGAGGGGACTAAAGTGGACTTGGGGAAGTTTATGACGAACCCCAGGTGCTGAAGCAGGGATATGGTTCTGAAGGTGGCCTGCCTGGCCTCTTGTGGAGACTGGCCCCTGATAAGCCAGTCGTCCAGGTAAGGGAACACAAAGATCCCCTGGTTCCTGAGGTAGGCCGCAACCACCGCCAGGCATTTTGTGAAAACCATGGGGGCAGAGGTGAGGCCGAAAGGAAGCACTCTGTACTGGAAGTGCTTTCCTCCCACCACAAATCTGAGGAATTGTCTGGGACTTGGATGGATGAGGATGTGAGTATAAGCATCCTTCAGGTCTAAGGAGCATAGCCAATCTCCCTGCTGGAGGTAGGGCATTAAGATTCCAAGGGTAAGCATCTTGAACTTTTCCCTCTCCAGAAACTTTTTCAGATTTCTCAGGTCCAGGAATGGGTCTGAGGCCTCCTGTTCTTTTTGGTAACAGGAAGTACCGTGAGTAGAAGCCTTGCCCTTCCAGGTGGTGAGGCACCGGTTCCACCGCCTGGTACCTTAGCAGACCTTTCAACTCCTGAAGGAGTAAGTTTCTGTGCAGAGGGGGTATTGGAGGCTCCCCTGGAAAGTAGGAGGGGGGTATCTGAGTGAAGCGGAGCAGATAGCCCCTTTTGATGATGCTTAGCACCCACGTATCCCTTGTGATGGCTGGCCACCTGTCTGCATACAGGGTCAGCCGACCACCTGTGCCCTGGAGAGGAGGAGAGGCTATGCTGGCATAGTCAAAAAACCCCTCCCTGCTGAGCAGGAGCCGGAGTAGGAGGCTTGGGGGCCTTCTGCCTACGGGGCCCATGACCCTGCCCCTTGCTCCGCTGTCCCTGTTGGGGAGCTACAGAGGCCTGGTAATGAGGGTAGGTTTTATAGGCAGTGGTCTTCCTCGGGTAAAAGGTCTTTTTCCCCAAGCCCTTCTTCTTCTGAGAAGGGGCAGAGGTTTTTCTGGACAGCCTCGTCCGGGTAAGAGTCTCGGTCTCGAGTTCTGCAGCCCTTTCTGCCATGGGCTTGCCAAAGAGGTTTTCGCCTTGGCAAGGGACATCGACCAACTTGTCCTGAACCCATGGCTCGAGGTCCAAGGATTGTAGCCAGGCCTGGTGGCATGCACCGATGCCGAAGCCTGAAATCCATCGTAGGCTGCTCGAGATATAAACTTTGAGCACTCCCGAATACCAGAAGACAAGGCCTTGAACCTCTGCAAAGGTTCATCGGACAAACCCGCAGAGAACCCGGCAATCTCCTTTGCCAGGTCCTGAAGGTACATGCCCATGTACAGCTGGTAGGTCTGGACACGGCAAGCAAGCATAGAGCCCTGGAAGCACTTTCTACCGAAGGCATCCAGGTTCCGGGCCTCCCTGCTGGGGGGCACCGAGGAGTGCATCTTCTGACTCTTCAGTTGATGCATGGCCGATTCCACAACCATAGAATGGTGTGGTAGCTGTGCCTTTTGGAACCCGGGGCTCTTGCGGACTCGATAGATGGAATCGACCCGCTTGCTCAGAACCGGCATCGAGGCCAGCGCTTCCCACATGCGGAAGAGCAACCGCTCCAGCATCGGAGGAACCGGGACAGTAAAGGCCTCCTTGGGAGGAGAGTCATACTGCAGAGCTTCGAGCTCCTCGTCTCGAGGCTCCTCCTCTGGATCCGCCGGGAATGCCAGTGCTTTGGCCATGTCCCGCACGAAATCCAACAACCTAGTATCCTCCAGGGGGAGGGACCTTGTCCGAGGTTCGGATCCCGGTGAGTCCAAAGGGATGCACCGAGTCTGGAAGGTGTCAGGGGACTCCTCCTCCTCCGTCTCCCATGCCGATTCCCCCGAGGAGGAATCGAGTGGCTCCGAGTGGGCGGGCACCGACGCCATCCGCCCCGACGCCGAGGGAACCGGCGTCGACGACCTCGGTCCCGAACGGGAGGCCGAGGGTGACCGCGGCCGAGGATCGACTCGAGTTCGCATGGTCTCTAGGATTGATTCTGCCTCCGGGGTCGAATTGGTCGTCGATGTCCCGGTGGTCGGGGCAGATGTGCCGGTGAGACCGGCGATCAGCACCCGCTGCTGTTCCATGAAGGCAGACAATCTGCTCTCCAAGGCTGTCAACCTGAGTCCGAGCTCAGGAGACCCAGCAGCCTCCGACTCTGGCCCCGACAGCGTCGGGCCCGACGTCGGCTCCCCCGGAGGAGAGTCCACAAGGACAACACTACTCACATGACTCGGGGCCTCCAACTCCACACGAGGATGCTTTGCAGGGCTCTCCGACTCCGAAGACCCGGGACGGCGATCGGGGCTATGCGACCTGGCCCTAGAGCCAAGAGCATCCACCAACGCCGCCCTTGCGGGTTTCTTCTTCCTTCGGTGCTCCCTCGAGGGGGACTCCCTCTCAGAGGAGCCCCGACGATGCTCGGGATCAGACTCCCGAGACGTCGAGGCCGCTGACGAAGTCCGGACCCGTCCAGAGGCAGACTCAAAGAAGATCCTCTCACGCTGGTGCTGACGGCTCCGCAATGCCTTGGACGACATTTTGCCACAGGGGCTACAGATTGTAGAATCATGGTCTGGCCCCAGGCACCGGAGGCAGCAGTCGTGTGTGTCGGTGAGAGACATCAGTTTCTTACACCGATCACACTTCTTAAAGCCACTGGTAGCTATTGGGGGAAAAAGGGCCCCTGCAAGATCAAAAAACTGGGCTGCCAGGGAAAAGAAAAAAGGCGCGAACGCAGTCTCTAAGGACAAAAAACAAAACAGAGATCCAGGCTCAGCACCGATGTACCAAGTCCAGGCGGGAAAGGAACTGACATCGAACCGAAGAAAAATACTCGACCCAATGCAGATGATCAACTTTTTCCACAGGTGACAAGGACAGGCGTCCGTAGGGCTCCGCAGAGAAAAGGAGACTGAGCAAGATGGCACCTTTGGGCGGGAAGGGGACCGCGCATGCGTGCCTGCATTCCCAAAGGCTTTCTTTGAAAGCTGGGGAAATGCTCCGCATGGGGGCTCCGTCGGCGCCGATGTCACCCATATGTGAGGGCTGACTTCCTGCTTGGTCCTGGAGAAAAGGTTTTCACCTCGGCAGGGGACATTGACCAACTTGTCCTGTACCCATAACTCCAGGTCTGATGACTGTAGCCAGGCGTGACGGCGTTCACTGATGCCGGCCGCGGCTACCCAGGCCGAAGCCTCGAAGCCATTGTAGGCTGCTCGAGAGATAAATTTCGAGCACTCTCGTATCCCTGTTGACAAAGCCTTGAACCTCTGCAAAGGTTCCTCGGAGAGGCCAGCTGAGAACCCGGCAATCTCCTTTGCCAGGTCTCGTAGGTACATGCCCATGTACAGCTGGTAGGTCTGGACACGGCAAGATAGCATAGAACCCTGGAAGCACTTTCCACCGATGGCATCCAGGTTCCGGGCCTCCCGGCCGGGGGGGCACCAAAGAGTGCATCTTCTGACTCTTCAGGCGTTGCATGGTCGATTCCACAACCATGGAGTTGTGCGGTAGCTGCGCCTTTTGGAACCCAGGGCTCTTACGGACTCGATACATGGAATTGACCTGTTTGCTAAGAACCGGCACCGAGGCCAGTGCCTCCCACATAAGGAAGAGCAGCCATCCCAGCATCAGAGGAACCAGTACAGTAAAGGCTTCCTTCGGAGGAAAGTCATACTGGACGGCATCAAGCTCCTCGACTCGAGGCTCCTCCTCGGCATCCGCGGGGAAAGCCAAAGCTTTGGCCATGTCCCTCATGAAGTCCGAAAACCGGGTATCCTCCGGGGGGGGGGGGGGGAGGAACCGAGGCTCGGACTCTGGTGAGTCCGAAGGGACGCACCGGGTCTGGAAGGTGTCCGGGGACTCCTCGTCCTCCGTCTCCCACGCTGACTCCTCTGAGGAGGAATCGAGCGGCTCCGGCTGTGTGGGCCTCGGTGCCACTCGCCCCAATGCCGAGGGTATCGGCGTCAATGACCTCGGTCCCGCATGGGAGGTCGAGGGGGACCTTGACTGAGGATCGACTCGAGACTTCATTGACTCGAGGATCGGCTCGGTCTCCAGGGTCGACTTAGACAGCAAGGTCCCGGTGGTCGGGGCAGATGCACTGGTCAGACCGGCGATCAGCAGCCGCTGATGTTCCATGAAGGCAGCCAAGCTGCTCTCCAAGGCCGTCAGCCTGAGTCCAAGCTCAGGAGACTTAGCAGCCCCCGACTCGGGCCCCAACGGCGTCGGGCCCAATGTCGGTTATCCCGGAGGAGAGTCCACGAGGACAACAGCACTTACGTGACTCAGGGACTCCAGCTCCACGCGAGGTAACTTGGACGGCCTCTCCGACTCCGAAAGCCCAGGGCGGTGGTCAGGGCTATGCGACCTGGCCCTCGAGGATCCATGAGCCTCCACCGACGCCACCCTCGCGAGCTTCTTATTCCTTTTGTGCTCCAGGGTGGGAGACTCCCTCTCAGAGGAACCCCAATGGTGCTCGGGGTCAGACTCCCGAGATGTCGAGGCCTCTGACGAAGTCCGGGCCTGGCCGGATGCGGACTCTGAGAAAATTCTCTCACGTTGATGCTGACGGGTCTGAAGTGCCTTCGACGACGACCAGCGGGTCATGGTCGGGCCCGAGGCAGCGGAGGCAGCAGTCATGTGTGTCGGTGAGAGACATAGGTTTCTTTGCACCGATCACACTTTTTGAACCAGCTGGCAGCCATCGGGGGGAAAAGGGCCCCTGCAAGGTCAAAAGACCGGGCTGCCAGTGAAAACACAAAAAGGCGTGATTGCTAGTCATGAAGGACAAAAACCGAAAATCATAGTTCCAGACTCGATACCGGTGTACCGAGCCCAGGCGGGAAGGGGGAACTGGCGTCGAACCGGATCAGAAAAAGCCAAAATAACTGAAAAAAAATCTACTTTTCCCGGGTGACACGAACTCACGTCCGTTGGGCTCTGCGTAAAAAGAAAGATTGAGCAAGATGGCACCCTTGGGCGGAAAGGGGACCGCGCATGCACGCTGCATTCCCAAAGGATTTCCTTGAAAGCTCGGGAAGTGATCCGCACGAGGGCTCTGTCGGCGTCGACGTCACCCATATGTGAGGACTGACTTCCTGCTTGGTCCTGGAGAATGGGTAAAAGTAGATTGGTTGTTTATGTCTTCAAAAAGTAGAAAGACTAGAATGCCATGAAGCTACAGGGTAAACTATTTAAGACAAATAAGAGAAAATATTTTTTCACTCAACGTGTAATCAAACTCTGGAATTTGTTACCGGAGGATGTAGTAAAGACGGTTAGTGTAGCTGGGTTTAAAAAAGGTTTGGACAAGTTCCTGGAGGAAAGGTCCATAAACCATTATTAAAAAGGGACCCAGGATATCAATGCTTGACCCATTACAAGCATTGTGGAACCTGTGTCTTTTGGGGAAACTGCTAGGTACGTATGACCTAGATTGGCCACTGTTGGAAAGAGGATACTGGGCTTGATGGACCTTGGTCAGACTCAGTATGGCATCTCTTATGTTCTTATGCTCGCATACCAAGGAACTAAAAGAAAAAGTGAGAACCACAGCACAATTGATAAGATCAAATTATAACTGATTTTATTGTGTTATAAATTGTGTTATGGTTCTCATGTTTTTTCTTTTTGAATATATAGTCTGCATTCACAGAAACCTCTCCCTTGACAATGGGTGCAGAGCAGAAGTAGGACATTCACCATCAGAACTCAATATTTATAAAAAAAAATCTGATTCTGGAAATGGGAGATGCTGTATGGGTGCTATTGAGTCCCTCTTGTTTGGCATATTTAGCTGCATGTTTCCTAGGCTCTGCACTGGTAACATATGAACATAAGAAATGCCATACTGGGTACCAGGCATACTTGGAACTAATATAAAACCCTACAAAAGTCACCTAAGATCTACAAAGCCTAATCTACCATACCGTACCAGCATAAGCTTCCAAAACTCATACAAGGGGTCTAACCAGAAAAAAGCAGCACTATAAATACTGCAGAGGGCCCTAAAACATCTATACACCAATCTGAAAAGCTGAAGAAGTGAAATTACTACAGTACAGATCCCTACATACAAACTCTATAACAAAAAACCTGGCCTCGGTCATACACTCAGAACACAGACCCTCACCAAGTACAGAATAAATGATTACAACTTAAAGTAAAAATAAAAATATGTAGAAAGAAATTAAACTGAAATCCCAAGAAGCCAGACTCTGCATGCAATGCAGCATCAGATAAATAAGAGATGCAGTTCCCCATACTGTGTAAAATATAAAGATATATAAAAGTGTACTATATTTTGTAAATAGTTAATTTGTTAAAGTTCCTTAGATAAAACTGTACTATATCTTGTAAATAGTTCCCCCCTGTTTTACCTCCATGTTTTAACTACCCTTGTTCATTGTAAACTCAATGTTCCTGTGGATTGTAGTATGTTTTGTTCAACTGTATACTGCACTGATTATAATAGCGTGGTATATAAGAAATATAAATAAATAGCAGCGCAAAGTTCAATCACTAAATTGAAAATAAAATTATTTTTCTATCTTTATTGTCTGACCATTTTATTCTTTGATCATGCTGGTCCTGATCTGAGGTTTCCGTTTTCCTGTCTTCTCTTAGCTCTCTCTATGGTCTATAGTCCATCTGCCATTTCTTGTCTCTTTTTTGTTTTCTTCACTTCCTTCCATCAGCCTATTTCCAGTCCTAGTAACTCTCCCCAGTATCAGCCCCCTTTCCAGTCCTCCCCATGTCAACCGCCTTGTATTCCCAGGACTGCCACTGGTGTCCATTCCCTTCCAGTCTCCCTCCTTCCCCACTGTGCAGCCCCTTCTAGTCCAAATACCATCACAGGTATCAGCTCATTTCCAATCCCAGTGCCACCCCCACCCCCTCCCCCGGTGTCAGCTCCCTTCCATCATCCTACCCCCTCTTGTCCATCCCCCTTCCAGTCCCAGTACCTCTCCCTTCTAGCCCCCTCCCCATTACCCAGCCACCTACCAGTCCCATCCCAAAGTGTCAGCTCCCTTCAGTCCCATCCCTAGGTGTCAGTTCCCTTCCAGTCTCCCTCCAGTATCATCCCCAGGTGTCAGCTCCCTTCTATCCCCTTCTCATCCTTCCAGTCCCCCTCCAGTATCATCATCAGATATCGCTCCCTTCAAGCCCCACACCTTTGCCCCCCATGTCAGCTCTCTTCCTGCCCCACCTTCCCCATGTCAGTTCCCTTCCTGCCCCACCTTCCCCCCTCGTGTCAGCTCCATTCCTGCCCCTGCATTTCCCCTTCTGTCAGCTCCCTGCCTGCCCCCATCTTCCCTCCCATTTCAGTTCTCTGCCTGCCCCCTCCTTCCCCTGGCAGCCATGGCTCCTGCATCTTATAGAGCCTGGGCTCCTCACCGGTTTTGCTTTTAAATTACTAGCGCTATCGCAGTCACAGCTCTGTAAGATGCAGGAGCCGCAGCAGGAAGGGAGCTGATTTCTGATGATGATACTGGAGGGGGACTGGAAGGGTGATGACACTAGGGAAGGGAGGAGGAGAATAGAAGGGAGCCGACACCTTCCTCTAGTTTCAACCTTCCAACTTTCCCTAGCCTCAACAATTCCATACCTTTGCAAATGTACATAGTTGCTACCATAATACATATGTTAATGCTTCTAAGTTGCATTCCTTGTTTAATGTAAGATGTTCTGTTACAATGTAAACTGCTTTGACCGTAGGATAAAGCGGTATAAAAATACTGTTAAATAAATAAATAAATAAAATGGGGGGGGGGAGGTGGGGGCAGTTAGGGAGCTGACATGAGGGAGAAGTCCCACGGGCAGGCTCAGTTCTGGCTTGATGGAGGGAGGGAAATGAGGTGGTAGACATTGTAAGGCTCTGATGTGTCCCGCCTTCTCTGATGATGCTTTTCGTGTCAGAGGCGGAACCAGCAGGGATTTCCAAGCCTCCATCGGCTTGAAAACCCCACACTTTTCACTAGCTTTTTTTTTTTTTTTTTGCCAAAGGAGACAGCTTCCCGCTGATGACCCAGTGTCGTTGGATCTGGGGCAGTGGTGGCAGGCAGAGGTGGAGGGGTTGATTCTGCCACTACCAAGAAGCAGCAGCAGCTTATCCACCCTTTTTTTTTTTTTTTTAAATTTTGAAGGCTGACTGAGGCAGCTGTTTTGGGGGCATTTTTTGCTGCCCCCAAAAGTTTGCTGCCTGAGGTGACCGCCTCACTCCACCTCATTATAGAGCCACCCTTTCTCATGCTTAATCAGAACAAGCTTCCTGCAAACAGAAGCTTTCTGCCTTGCAACATGTAACCCTGCGTATCTCTCTTAGTCATAAACACCCCCTTTGAAACTGCCAGTATATTCAGAGCTGTTCTCACACTCTAAACTTTTCCCTGAGACCCCTGTACCTTCCCCCCTTCGAGTCCCTTTCTACAGTACATAGGTGATGTAAACAGAATTAGAATCAGCAGACTAACATGCTTAGAACTGCCACTTGGTATGTCAAGGGCCTTACTTCCTCTCAACAAATACACACAACATTTAAAATATCATTTCTAAATCTCCCAAAAGCATGCTGAAATGAACATATAATATAAATACTGTAAATACACTATCTAAAACTATCACTATGTAAATACACTATCTAAAACAAAGAATTCCGAGCCAAAACTACCAACAATAAGCATTCAAACCTTAGCATCTCACTTTGCCGAAAAATTAAAATCTAAACCCAATACCCTATACCCAATACCCTAACGCCAATACTGACTACAAACACTGAAAGCAATAACAATTGGACAACCTTCCATACTGTGGATCGAAAACAACTCTTAAAAATCATAACAATGATCAATACTACAACCTCCCCACTCGATCCCTGCCCCGTCTCCTGGATTAAATGTACAAAGGATGAACTTGCTGAAAACATCCTATACATGGTGAACCTATCCCTTTCACAAGGCATCATGCCTGATGCTCTAAAGCTCACCACGCTCCGCCCAATAATAAAAAACAATAAACTTGACCCAAATGACCCCAATGCATACAGACCGATAGCTAGCATTCCTTTTATAGCTAAAATTATAGAAAAGTCAATTCAACTTCAATTACAAGATCATATTGATGAACAAAAATCCCTTGATTCACACCAATTCGGGTTTCGCCCTTATCACGGAGTGGAAACCCTCCTGATAACACTGATTGACCACCTCATCAAAGGCACAGATGTCAACAATCAAGGCTTCCTACTACTCTTTATTGACATCTCTGCTGCCTTTGACAACATCAACCACCCCACCTTGATCAACAGATTAGAAAATTTAGGAATAGGTGGAACTGTTCTCAAATGGTTTAAATCCTACATCACACATAGACTAATACGTGTCCAAATAGATCAAGAAGCATCAGAAACCTTCCCCCAAGGACAAGGTATACCTCAGGGATCAGCCCTCTCTGCCCTTCTATTCAACCTATACCTACAACCCATCACAAACATATTTAGAAAACACAAGATTAATCACTTTATATATGCTGACGATATCATGCTCGTCACCCCCATAACCACAAAAAACCACACTTACGACAACCTAGCTAAGTGCATGGCTGAGACCACCTCTTGGATGGAAACTAATTATCTTAGCATCAACCTTAAAAAAACAGAAGCAATGTTCGTCACAAGAACACCTGTGACTGAGGACACGTTCCCAACAACAATCTCAATCAACAATACATCTATACCCGTTAAAAAAGAAGTAAAATACTTAGGTATAATAATAGACCAGAACCTCACCATGATACCACACTTAAAGCAAACAGTAAGAACCATATTCCTTAAACTCAAAACCATACAACATCTAAGACCCCTCCTGGATACACATGACTTTAGATCGGTTGTCAATACACTCATCACACCCCACTTTGATTACTGCAACAGTCTCCTGATTGGCCTACCACAAAAGAATACATACCTATTACAAAGAGCACAGAACATCTGCGCAAAGGTAACTACTAAAGCTCACCTAACAGACCATGTGACCCCTATACTCCTAGAACTACATTGGCTCCCTATAAACAGCCGTATCAAATACAAAATTCTCCTAACAACATTCAAGCTCCTAAATGACCTCGCCCCATCACATCTAACAACATTACTTCAGACCCCACCTGAATCGAGAGCTCGCAGACAAAATGCAGTCCACTCACTTCACATACCAAAATCATTTAAGAAGTCCAAAAAATCCACAAGTGATAGAGCCTTCTCGTTCATTGCCCCCATGCTCTGGAATGCTCTCCCACTAGACCTCCGCACCGTAAAGGACCTTGCCCAATTTCGGAAGGAACTCAAAACATATCTTTTCTCTGAACATTTCCAAATCTCCTACCCCCTAGCCCTGTCCCGCAACATCCGCAGACACACTATCTCAGAACCCCCCAACACCACAACTAGATATTCTTACACAGTCCCCTCTCACACACACAAAAAAGAAAAAAATGGAAATAAATTCCACTACACACTCACACACGATTCACGATTATCTTATAAACCACTGTATAGAATCACTTGTAAATAACGTTTGTAAATAGTTTGGACAGCTTATTACACCTGTCCCCACTTTAAAAAGTTTCTCTGTTTCAATGCAATGTATACTGTAATACACTTAATTTGTTAAGTTATTCCATGTAAAAAGTTAGAAAGTTTCCTGTTCCATGTAAAGTATACAATTAGTATACATAATTTGTTCCATGTAAACCGCCCTTGATCACTGGAAGGGGCGGTATAGAAGAAATAAGTAAATAAATAAAATAAATAAATAAACATATATTTCTGCAGCTGATCATAACATTTAAAAACAAAAGGGCCTCACCAATGAATTTCTTTTAAAGGAGTTTCTGGGATGGAGCAGACCGCAGGATATAGAGGTGCAATAGAATAATTTCATCACCGTGACCCACATCTGGATTTCAGTCCTTAAAGGAATAATTTGTAAACCCTGGCAGTATTTCTCAAAAAAATTAAAAATCAAAAAGCATATTAAAAGATACATTAAAAAAACCTCTCCAGTCAATGTCCTTAGACTAAGGGATATGTTTATTAAAGGGCGTTAAAGTAATAGGCGTTAAAAGCAGCAATAAAGGGTGTTACATGCGGAAAAAAGCTCAGAGCTGTTGGAGGCATTCCAGCATAAAGGGTCGCTTTGTATTTGTACAAGATTTCATTAATATAACACAAGCTATCATAACCCCTCACTTTGATTTCGCCAACCTAATACTTATAGGCATTTCAAAACAGAACATTAAAAGAATTCAACTAGCCCAAAATGCAACAGCAAGAATTATACTAAAAATAAATTCACTCCAACACATAACACCAATACTTGCATCTCTTCACTGGTTACCAATACAAAGCAGGATAATATACAAAACAATAATAACCTCATTTAAAGCATTAAATATGGCACCGATTACACTATGTAATCTAATATGCAAAGAAACACCTAAGCCTACTAACAGAAAAGAACAGTTAAATAAACTAAAGATTCCGAAGGACTTTATAAAAGCACATAAATTAACCAACAATAGAGCCTTCTCTCACATAGCCCCAACTATCTGGAATTCCCTACCAGAGGATCTACGTTCACTAACAGAGATCATGGAATTCCGCAAAAAACTAAAAACTTATCTATTTACTAAACACTACAATACCATGGAAAACCTTGCACTCAACTTAGATAAAGGCTAATTCAGGTAACTGACCACTTAAAGCACAAACCTCCCACCTAAATGGACAACACACAGCTCTAACGAAATGACGATCCTATCTCTTATGCCCTAATACCTACGCATGTATATAGTTGTATCAGTTATGTACTGTCTTATGTATATAGACACTACACTTTGTTAGTTAAATTGTTTTCACACGGTTCCAGTTTAAACTCTCTTTGTTTAATTTATGATATTTTAAGATGTTCTCTGTAGAATTAAGATGTTCTATGTAAAACAAACTTAGCTTTGTTAATTGTTGTTATTTGTACACCGCAACTGATCTCTGGAAGATGCGGTATAAAAATGAGTGTTAAATAAATAAATAAATAAATAAGGGAGCCCCAGCAAAAGCCAATTTAAAGGTGATGAATGAAAGGACAGGTGGGAGCTAAAGGGCCTGACAGATCTGTGGGCATCCGATGTGCCAGCCAGTAAGTGCAACAAGCATGTGAGAGGCAGCTATACCTATGAACTGGGAGGTGCCCATGTAAAAAGCTTTAATGTCAGTGTGTGGCATAGGACTGGGAAGACATGTCCCCAGCAGAGTCAGAAGTGGCACGACGTGTGCTTTGAAAGCGTAGTTACTCACCTGCAAGAGGTGTTCTCCAGGGATGGCAGGAATCAGTCCTCACTTAAGGGTGACATCGGCACCAACAGAGCCTGCGCGGAGCAATTCCCCAGCTTTCAAAGAAAGCCTTTGGGATTGTTACCACGCATGTGTGGTCCTCTTCCTGCACAAGGGTGCCATCTTGCTCAATCAGGTCCCTTAGCTCGAGCCCTACCAAGCAGATGGCAAGGGAAGGACAAAAATACAGCAACTCATCAGGGGAGGCGGGAGGGTAGTGAGGACTGATTCCTGCTATCCCTGGAGAACACCTGGTACAGGTGAGTAACTACGCTTTCTCCAGGAATAAGCAGGAAGTCAGTCCTCACTTATGGGACTCCCTAGCTACAGGCTACCAAACCTGCAACCAAAAAACACCTCCGCGAGGCCGTAAGCAGAAGCCGAAGCCTGAAGGAGCCCGAGTCCTCGGGTCCTCAGGGCGAAGCCCTCAGTAGCCATGAAGGGTCGGAGGGCAGGAGTTGCTTATATCCTGAACAGATTACGGAGTACAGCCTGGCCGAAGGTGCTGTTCTGGCGGGACTCCCTCTCCAGGCAATAGTGGGCAACGAAGGTCTTTGTGGAAGACCAGGTCGCAGCCCGGCAGATGTCCATCATGGGCACGGAGTGCAATAAGGCCACCGAGGTCGCTTTGGCTCAGACCCCGTGTGCAGTGACTCAGCGATCCAGAGGGACGCCCGTCTTTGCATGGGTGAATGCGATGCAGTCCGCCACCCAAATAGAGAGGGTGCGCTTGGTGACTGCTTGCCCCTGCCTATTGGGATTGTAGGTCACGAAAAGTCTGTCAGACTTGTGATGAGTCTGGGTACGCTGCAGGTAGAAGGCGAGGGCCCGCTTGCAGTCAAGGGTGTGGAGAGCTGCCGATGCCTGGTCGGCATGGGGCCTTGGAAAGAATGTCGGGAGCACTATTCTCTTGGTTGAGATGGAAAGCCGACACAACCTTGGGTAAGAATTTAGGATGGGTCCAGAGGACCACCCTGTTCCGATAAAACCTGGTGTAAGGGGTGCCAGCCATGAGCGCCTGAAACTCACTGACTCGGCGAGCCGAGGTCAGCGCCTCCAGGAAGGCCACCTTCCAAGAGAAATGCCAGAGCGAACACATCACCATCGGCTTGAAGGGTGGACGGGTGAGCTGCGTGAGCACCACGTTCAAATCCCATTCTGCAGGAGGGGGATGGATGGGCGGCTTGGATAGCAGAAGGCTCCGCATGAAGCAGGAGACTAGTGGCTGCCCTGAGAGAGGTTTTCCCTTGATAAAGAGATGATTAGCCGATATGGCGCTCAAATGAACGCTAACAGAGTTCGACTTCAGCCCTTCCCTCGAGAGGTGGAGGAGGTACTAGAGAACCCACCGAACCGGGCATGAGAAGGGGTCGATCTGGTGTTCCGAGCACCAGACGGAGAAGCGTTTCCACTTAAAGGCATAAGCCTGCCTAGTGGAGTCCTTCCTCGAGGCAAGGAGGATTTCCTTGACCTCCTCCGGAAGGGCCAGAGAGGCTAGAGAGACCCATTCAGCTTCCAGGCCATGAGGGATAGGGAGGTTAGGTTCGGGTGTAGTACCCGACCCTCCTCCTGCATTAGAAAGTCCCTGGCTGAGCCCTGGGGAACCGGAGGCTCCATTAACAGCCGGAGCAGGAGTGGGAACCAAGGCTGCCGAGGCCATGAGAATCAACGATGCCCCGTCCCATTGAGCCTTGAACAGAGTCCTCACAATGGGGGGGAAAGGAGAGAATGCATATAGAAGACTGGAGGACCAGTCCAGGAGAAATGCATCGGGGCCCTCCCTGCCCGGGTGCGGTACCGAGCCGCAAAAGCGAGGGAGCTGCATGTTCTGGGGGCTGACGAAGAGGTCCATCGCTGAAGTGCCCCAGCGTAAAAACAGCCAGCCTGCCACTCTGGGATCCAGCCGCCACTTGTGGGGGTGAAGGATTCTGCTGTCTGTCTGCCAGACCATTCTCCTGACCCGGGAGTTACGTCGCCTTGAGGGACATCTTCTGTCGGGCGGCGAAAGAGCAGATGAGGACCGCTTACCTGCAGAGGGAGCGCGACCCTGTGCTCCCCCTACTTGTTGATGTGGAACATCGCTACACGGTTGTCGGTCTGTACCAGAACCGACTTCCCCCTGGGGAGATCGTCGAAGGCCCTTAGGGCCCACTGGATGGCCCGGAGCTAGAGTAGGTTTATCTGCTGCTGAGCCTCCGCGGGTGACCATTGCCCCTGCATGCAGAGACCCGCAATGGGCTCCCCACCCCAACAGGGAAGCGTCTGTAGTCAGCACCACATCGTGCTGTGGGGCCTGAAAGGGCGATTCCCGCAGGAGGTTGCAGGGATTTTGCCATCAGTTCAGGGACAAGCGGAGGTTGGGAAGAACCCTGACTAGGTCCCTGAGGTGTCCGAAGGACTGGCTCCATTGGGTATTGAGACACCATTGAGCCGTCTGCATGTGCAGGTGGGAATGAGGAATTACATGCACAGTCGAGGCCATATGGCCCAGGAGACGTAGCATGGACTGAGCAGTGACCTGGTGGGCGCGTTGGATGCGAGCCACCAGAACTGAGATTTGGGTGGAGCGATACACCGGCAAGAAGGTAATGGCTTGCCAAGTATCGAGGCGTGCCCCAATGAACTCGAGAGCCTGAACTGGCTCAAGGTGAGACTTCGGGTAGTTAACCAAGAATACCAAGCTCTCCAAGAGGAGGACAGTGCGCGACATCACTTGTCGGGCCTCCTCAACGGAGGAGCCCGTAATGAGCCAGTCGTCGAGGTAGGGAAAAACCGGCACGCCCCGGCACCGAAGGTGAGCGGAGGCCACGATGAGGCACTTCGTGAAGAACCATGGGGTGGACACAAGGCCGAAGGGGAGCACCCTGTACTGGAAGTGCTCTCCCTGCACCCTGACGCAGGTACTGCCTGTGTTGGGCTGGATCAAGATATGAGCATAAGCGTCCTTTAGATCCAAGGAGCATAGCCAGTTGCCCTGCCGGAGGAAGGGCAGCAGCACGCCAAGAGATAACATCTTGAATTTCTCCCGCACCAGGAACTTGTTTAGCCTGTGGATGTTGAGGATGGGCCGCAGACCCCCCATCTTTTTCGGGATGAGGAAGTACCGGGAATAAAAGCCCCGACCTCGAAGGTAGGGAGGGACCTTCTCGACTGCCCATTGGGCAAGGAGGGAGTGCAATTCCCGCTGCAGCAGAAGCTGGTGTACGGGGAGTAGAGGAGGCTCCGCCGAGGAGAAAAGGGATGGGAGCCTGTCAAAATGGAGGCGATAGTCCTCTTGGATGACATGGAGAACCCAAGTATTGGAGGTGATGAGCACCCACAATGGGGTGAAGCAGGACAGGCGTCCCCCCAGTGGCTGCTGTATCGACGGAGGGCAAGGGGCCATGCCGCTGGCGTCAAAACCCCTGAGTGGGCTGCGGTGGGGGGGGGGGGGGCTGGCATTTGGGCCTTCAGGCCCTTTGGTTTAGGGTGCCCCTGGCCGGGCTTTCCCTGTGCCGGAGCAGTCCCCGTGGGGGTAGCCAGGTATGGCGGGTAGCCATGATACTGGAGGCCTTTTCTGGAAAAGAAGGGCTTCTTGGTTGGCTGCTTCTTCCGAGGCAGTGGAGGTCTTGCGGGAGAGACGGATCCTGGAGACCAACTCCATCTTGATCTCCGCAACCTTCTCCTCCATCGGCTTACCAAAATGTTGTTCACCGAGGCAGGGTATGTCCAGGAGCTTCTCCTGCACCCATTGTTCCAAATCTGAGGATTGGAGCCAGGCCTGGCGGCGGGCCCCAATGCTCACGGCCGCCACCCGAGCCGATGTCTCGAAGCCATCATAGGAGGCTCAAGAGATGTACTTGGAGGAGTCGGCCACTGATTTTAACAGGGCGCAGAATCTGTCGAGGGGCTCTCCCTCGAGGCCAGCAGAGAAACCTCCAAGTTCCCTTGCCAAGTCGTGTAGGAGCATACCGATGTACAATTGATATGCCTGGATGCGACAAGAGAGCATGGAACCTTGATAAGCCTTGCGGCCTAGGGCATCAGGGGCTCACGACTCTCAGCCCGGTGGTACCGATGAGTGCAATTTCAGGCTCTTCTGCTTCCTCATGGCCGATTCCACCATCATCGAGGTGTGTGGGAGTTGGGTCTTTCGGAAGCCAGGCCCGCGATGCACCTTGTACATTGTGCCAAGGCGCTTGCTAACGATGGGGACCGAGGCTGGGGTCTCCCAAATGAGGAGCAACAGCAGAGATAGAATCGGCGGCACAGGCACAGTGAGGGATTCTCTGGGTGGGGACTCGTACTGAAGAATATTGAGTTCTTCAGCACGAGGGTCCTCCTCGGCCTGGGTGACAGGGCTGAGGGCCCGAGCCATGTCCAAAATAAATACCAAGAAAGAGGTGTCTTCAGGTGGTGAGCGCTGCTGGAATGAAGGCGGCGAGGGGTCCGACGGTAGATCCCGGTGGGTACGGGTTTTCGGGGAGGTGTCCCCATTGGACTCCCTTTCCAAAAAAATTGGTCAAGGGATCTGAGCCAGGTGGGTCGCCCTGTCCAATGGCTGGCAGCCTGGAGCTGGAGGCCCTGGACAATCTCGCCTCCGAGGAACAGGAGAGTGATCGAGACCGATATCGAGGACCCTCACAAGGGTGTCCCACACGAGGGACCCATGGTCTCTGGGCAGAAGTCAGCAAAGCTGGCTGTGAGCGCCTGCTGGGAAGCAATGAACGCAGAAATGCTGCGTTCGAGCGCCAGCATACGGGACTCCCACGTGGGCATGGGAACCTGGGTCACCGATACCGGGGTCACCGTATCGGGCGTCGAGGAGGTTTTCACTGGGACAACCCTCAGGAGACTGGGCGCCTTTGCCGGAGGCCTCCATTTCCCTGCGAGGTACCTTGCAGGGCCGCTCCTTGTCTGACTCTCGGGAACACTGAAGGGGGCTAAGCGACCAGGTGAGGGAGCGCTCACGCTTGTCATGAGCAATGTTCCCTCTAATTTTCTGTAGGCTGTGTGCGCATAAAATATGAGCTGTGTGCAGCTTTTGAAGGAAGGTTAAATGTTTGTGCGCTACATAATGACACTCGGAGTTATATAATTTAAAATTTGACTACACGTCAGAATACAGTATGTACATCACATTGATTTTAATCAAATTAAATGAAAATAGACGATTACTAAATGAAGTGGGAAATTTCTAGTAATTACAATCATAACTTTTTTTTTTTTTTTTTTTTTACTTTTTTTGTATTGAAGTTTTTATTGATAACATTCCAAACACATTCAGTAACAAAGAATCATATCACTCGAACATCTAAACACCGGAGTCACCCCGACCTGGCTTCCGGCTCCAATATCAACCCCCCACATGTAATATCAACATTTCCTGACCCGAACCAACAGGTTAACATCATTACAACTGTTCTCATGCTTAGAACCCCAACACCCAGTGTTATGACTATGCAAGTTATCATTAACATTTTAGTTTACCATTTCCCCCCACCCCAATAAACCCATTCATACCCATGCCAACAGGGCTTCGCCCACCAGAACCACTATCCATCCCTGCCGCCTTCTGTCCCCCCCACTGATCACCCTTCCCTCCCACCCCTCCCCCCCCCTACTCCCCCCCTCCTCGCCACCCTTCATCCCTCTCCCCTCCATTCCACTTGCCCCCTCCTTCCTTACCGCTTTACACCCCCCCACTCCCCCCATAACAGAGACCCCCCTCCCCCCCCTGCCCCATACCCACCCCCCCATTCTAGAATCCCCCCTCGATACCCCCCTCTCCCACCCCCCCCACCGCCCATCCCCCCTCCCCCCTTTCCCCCTGCTGACCCCCTCCGTCCCCCTACACATTACCCCTCCCCCCCCTGCCCCCCCAAACCCTAGAACACCCCCCAGGACCCCCCATTGTTCCTCATATCTGGCTGAAGTCTGCCTACGAGCCGCCGTCAATTTTTCCATCAGCACCGTGCGCCGAACGCGGTGTTCAAAGAGCTCCAACCCGGGGACCCCATTCTGCCGCCACGCTGCGGCGATTTCACACCGAGCCGCACTCAAACAAGCCATCACCATCTTACCTCCCCTATGCCCTTGCCCCTCCTCCCAGAGATTCAACAAACACACAGTAGGGGCCAACGGAACCTCGACCCCTATCTTCAGGCGTATCCAACCGACTATCCTCCCCCAATACTCTTGTACCTTCTGACAACTCCACCACACATGCCAAAAAGTCCCAACTTCACCACATCCCCTCCAGCATAGAGGCGACACCCCCGCATACATTCTGTGCAGACGACTAGGGGTGTAATACCATCGCAGCAGCACCTTATAACTATTCTCCTTAGCCCCACTGGACATAAGCCCCCTCCTAATCTGATCCCACACCCTCTTCCACTCCACAGCCGAGACCGACCTTCCAATATCCGCCTCCCACTCCTTCATATACCTATGTTGCCCCCCTACCTTCTCGCGGGCCACCTGGTACAACCCTGATATCATCCCTTTCGCACCCCTCCTCCCAAACCATATGGATTCCAGACCGGTAAGCTCCCTACCCCCCTCCTCCTTCCCCACTACCTTCCCTATAAATGAGCGAACCTGCAGGTATGCATACCTATCCTTATCGTCCAACCGATACTCTGCCCGGAGCATGTCAAAACTTTTCATTTCTCCCTCCTCCAAGCATTGGTAGCTGCATAATAGACCTTTCTTCTTCAATTCATCAATTCTCCCCCCTTCCCACCCTGGCTTAAACTCCCGAGCCCCCCTCCAAGGAGTCAGCAGGGAATAACCCCCCCTCCGAGACCCACTCTCCGTGCCCCTCACGCTATCCCATATCCGGGCCCCTTGACACATCGCTGGGGAACCGCTCCCCAAAGCCCTCCTCCCCTCGGCATCCGCCCACAGCCAGGCCGTCAAGTGACCCCCCTTGACTCTCCCCCGCTCTAAGGACACCCACGGCCTTTCCTCCCCCCCCTCTCGCCAGTGCAAAACATGCACCAACTGTGCCGCTCGGTAATACGCCCGCCAGGTCGGCACCCCCAACCCCCCTCCTCCTTAGGGGCATACATCACTTCCCGCGCCACCCGAGGTGGCTTCCTTTTCCAGATATACTGGAATACTCGCCTCTGCAGCCCACGCATCGCCCCATCCGGTATCGCTACCGGCAAAGCCTGAAACCCATACAGTAACCGGGGCAGAATATTCATTTTAAGAGCTGCGATCCGCCCAATCCAGGATACTTCTAATCCCATCCACCCATCTAAATCTCTCCCAATTTTTTGGAACAAACTTGGATAATTGGCCTGATAGAGAGTCTCGTAGCGATCGGTAATGCGAACCCCCAAATACCCCAGAGATCCACTAACCCATCGCAGAGGAAACTGGCGCTGCAGTGTCTCCTCCACTTCATCCGGCAATCTCACCTTCAAAACCTCCGTCTTGTCTACATTCATTTTAAAGCCCGACACCTTTCCATATCTGTCCACCTCCTGCATCACCTCTGGAAGCGAGACAGATGGGTCCCCCAGATACAACAATATATCGTCCGCATACAAGGATATTTTATGCAGTCTTCCCCCTCTGTTCAAGCCTATGATCTTTTCATTCCCCCGAATCCTTTCGGCTAGGGGCTCCACCGCTATGGCAAAGAGGAGCGGAGACAGGGGACACCCCTGTCGAGTCCCCCTCCCCATTTCAAAATCTCGAGAATACCTCCCATTGACTTTAATTCGAGCTCTGGGCCCCCTATACAACGCCTTAATCCACCCCAAGAGATTAGAACCACACCCCATCCGCTCCAAAACCTTCAACAAAAAGGCCCAGTGCACTCTGTCAAATGCCTTTTCAGCATCAATTGACATCAGTACCAAATCCTCCTGTCCCTCCCTCGCTTCCCAGACGACTCCAATCGCTCTCTGGATGTTATCCGCTGCTTGTCGTCCTGGTATGAAGCCCGCTTGATCACCTCCTATAATCCCCGGCATCCACTCAGCTAACCGACCCCCCACCACTTTGGCTAACAGTTTAGTATCCACATTCAACAGGGATATCGGCCTATAGGAGCCGCATTTCCCCGGGTCCTTCCCAGGTTTTAATAGCACCGTTATCCCAGCTGTCAGCATGTCCCGCGATAGCTCCCCCCCTTCTACCAACACACCATTAAACACCCTTCGCATTATCCCTTTTACCTCCTCCCAAAAAACCTTATAGAAGAGACCTGTCAAGCCATCCAAACCTGGAGACTTCCCTCCGACCAGCCCTTTCACTGCCCGGGCTATTTCATCCTCTCTAATCTCTGCCTCCAGGAGCTCAACCGCTTCCACTGGAAGCACTGGGAGTGTGATCCCCTCCAAATATGCCTCGATCTCCCCCTCGGTCCCCCCATCCATCGCCCGGTACAGATCCTGGTAGTAATCCCGGAACCTCTCCCGGATAGCATCTTCCTCCCAACACCGCCGCCCGTCTGCACCTTCTAAATAAGCTATAGTGGCCACCCCTTGCTTCCGCCGCAGTCTCCGCGCCAACAAGCGCCCCGCCTTATCCCCAAACTCATAATGGGTCTGCCGAACCCGTTGCAGCAGAAATGCCACTTTCTCTAGCTGGAGATCTTTCAACGCGTCCCGCGCCTGTTCTAAATCCAGTCGATCCGCCTCGGTCCCTGACCCTCGAAACCGTTCTTCCTTTTCACCCATCTCCCTCTTTAATTCGTCCTCCTTCAGTTCGCGCTCCCTCTTCTTCTGAGCCCCCCACATGATAAATCTCCCCCGTACCACCGCTTTCAGCCCCTCCCAGACCATAACCTCGCTCACCTCCCCATTATCATTAAAACCCAAGTATTCCTTAATCACCCCCCGAATATCATCCACCACTCGCCTATCTCGGAGAAGGCTATCATTCAATCTCCAGAAGGCTCCGCCCGACCTCCGTACATCCCGTAGAAGGATCTCCACCCCTTTATGATCTGTCCATCCCACTTGCACAACCTCCTCACTTTTAACTGCAGGCATCCAGGTCTGATCTATTAAGAACATATCTAACCGGCTCCAACTAACATGTGGAGCCGAATAGAAAGTGTACCCCCCCACCTGCGGGTTCATCACCCTCCACACATCCAGCAAGTTGAATCGCTTCATGAACCCCCTCAATCCCCTTCTATTCTTCCGCCCACCATCCCCCCCTTTCGGCTGCTTATCTAACCCCGGGTCCAAGACTACATTAAAGTCCCCTCCCACGAGCACCTTCCCTCCCCCCCCGGCTTTTTCTATTAAAGTCCCCACCTCCCTCCAGAAACCCCCCTGCTGCCCATTGGGCCCATATACAGCCACAATCACAATATCTTCCCCCCCCAGCTTCCCTATGATCCCCACCACTCTCCCCTCCTGGTCTTTAAAGGAGCACCCCACCTGGATCCCACACCCCCCCCTAAGCATAATCCCCACCCCACCTTTCCGCCCCCCCTCCTTATTGCAGGAGTAGTATTGGTCAGGAAATTGGCGGTGCTTCATCCGTCCAACATCCCGGGCTCGGAGATGAGTCTCCTGCAGGAGGACCACATCCCACTTATTCCTCTCCACTTCCCGGAACAACATCCCTCTTTTGTTGGGCGTGTTCAGACCACGGACATTGATGGTGCCTAAGCGTATCATCCCTCAGCCTCCCCCTTTCTCCCCCACACTTACCCAGTTGGTGTTCTTTCCCCCCCCTCCCCCCTCCCATCCCCCCTTCCCCCCCTCCCCCCTCCCATCCCCCCTTCCCCCCCTCCCTTCCCCCCCCCACCCCCTTTCTATCCAGCCCACTCATCCCAATCTTCCCGTCCTCCCAGTCCTGACGTCCAATCCCACCACTTTAACCCCCTCCCCTGCCCCCTCCACAGTCCCGCTCCCTCTCCCCCCCTGCTGAACTCCACCTCGTTATCTATCCCCTTCCCCCCTGAACACCCTGAACCCCTGCCTCGCCTGTGTTCCCCCTATCCTCCCCCCTTCCCACCTCCCTGGTTCCCCCCCTCCTTAGCATGCCCTACATGTCCAGTGTCCAGATACCAAGGGCTCCAGAGCTCTACCGCTCTTCACCTGAGTCCTGCCAACATCCTGGCCAGTACCGCAGTGCTCCCGGTTCACAACACCGTCTCGTCAGATGTCATCTGCCGTTCCTTTGACAGCCGCTTCAAACGCTTCCCTTGCTCCCCCACTCGTTGCCACTGAGAGCTGGCTTGCAACCGTTGTTTTCCTTTCCCCACACCGGACTTGTGTTGCGTTTCGCCGGGTCCCACCGCCGGCAGGCCTTCACATCCCGCTGCTCTTAACACCTCCCAGGCCTCCTCCGCTGTTTTAACTTTACGGTTCAGACCATTAATGGAGATCAGCACCCCGAACGGGAACAGCCAGCGGTACCGGTATTGTTTCTCCCTCAAGTAGGCAGTCACAGTTTTCATTGCTCTTCGCCGCTCCAGAGTCCCCTTCGAGAGGTCATTAAACAGTTCAATCTCAGCGCCCTCCCAGGCCACTCTCCCAAATTTCCGAGCCACACTGAGAACTTGTTCTTTCAGAGGGAAGCTACTCAGACAGGCTATTATGTCCCTGGACTGCTTCTCTTTCCGGGGCCCCAGACTCCGATGTGCCCGCTCCACACTGATTTGCTCTGGAGGATGTCCTGTCACTTCCCCCAAGTGAAGTACATGGCTACAGATTCGCCGGACCAGCCCCACACAGTCCTTGGGGTCCATCTCCTCCGGGACCCCTCTGATCCTTAAATTATTCCTCCGTGCCCGGTCCTCCATCTCCTCAATTTTCTCCTGCACTGCCTCTTGCTGGGCCTGCAATGAGCTTTGCATAACCCCTAGGCCACGCAGTTCCCCCTCACAGTCTTGCACGTGGGTTTCCAACTCTTCTACTCGTCCTCCAAGGCTGCACAGCTCCTGTTGTATTGCCTGGAGCGTTGCCCTCATCTCCTTCCTCATCGCCTTTATCTCTCCCTTCATATCCGATTTAAACTCCTGCAGCCATCTCCGCAGGGGCACATCTTCCTCCCCCTCCACGTCCGTGGCATCGTCCTCCTCCGAGGCGCCTCCGCCGGCCGCCTCCTTTGCCGCCGCTGCCATCAGCTCTTTCCGGACGTAAGGAGATTGAAACCCCGCCAGTTTCGCCCGTGCTGCCATCCCCGATTGAGATTCCAGCAGATTTTCCACTTTTATTTATGGGGTCCCACCGATTATTGCACTGCACTTGGGATTCGAACGGAGCTCAGCGTTCAAGCTGCCATGAGCTCCGTGACGTCACCGGAAGTCTACAATCATAACTTTTAAATTTTAAGACGTCTGTGTTGTTTTCTATCAGAATCAGAGCCGTAATTTTTGTGCGCTCTGTTGTAAAGTATGTGCGCTCTCTCGGCGAGGTGTGTGCGCGCGCACACGCGCACAGCTTAGAGGGAACAGTGGTCATGAGTCCCGGACAGTGACTTTGAGGCCTTCTTTTTTTTTGCGTCGTTCCACCTTGGGGACCCCTGGTCGGAGTGCCGCCGAGAACACGGGGCTTCAGGGGGTGAACCCATCGGAAGAGAGATGACCAAGGGCACCACCAGGGATTCCGAGGCAGCCTTTCAGAAAATGTCTTCGGACTTCTGCTTACAGCTGAGCAGGGCCTTAGAGGACATTTTCTTACAGAGCAAATAGAGCTCTGGGTCATGGTGGGCTCCCAGGCACCGCAGACAACAGTCATGGGTATCTGTAAGCGACATGTTCCTAGAGCATCTATCACGTTTTTTGAATCCGGTGGTCATGAGGGCAAAAATGGCCCCTGCGAGGTCGAAGACCCACACAGCCAGCGGTTGGAGGGAAAAAAGGGCGTGATGCCCAAAACAAAAAAATTTAGGAAAAAAGTGTATCCCCGGGAGCTCTGGAGTAGAGCAGGGGAAAGGACGGAGAGAGGACCGGTGCAACCAGAAAGAAGAGAGCTTGTTAAGGCGAGGAAAATAAAATGTTTTCTGAGGGATGAGGACATGCGTCTGAAGGGCTCCGTGGAAAAAGGGAGACTGAGCAAGATGGCACCCTTTGAAAGCTGTGGAATTGCTCCGCGCAGGCTCCGTCGGTTCCGACATCACCCATAAGTGAGGACTGACTTCCTGCTTGTTCCTGGAGAAAGGAGGACGACGGAGCAGGAGTGGTGATATGAAGATCAAGCACAGGAGAGATGTCAGTGAAGCATCAAATGTGGAAAAGAGTTCCTGTGTAGGCCATGCTATAGCAGTTTGCAGGAGAAGACATGACTGTACATAGCCACCAGAGGCTGATGGATGGGCTGCAGGAAGGATGGTGGCAGAGAAGAGTGTGGCTTGGGCTGGCAGCACCGATGTATTGGAGGTTCCATCCCCAATGCATGTGTACTGTGTGGGAAAAATGTGTGTCAGTGCCATGTGTAAGGCCTAATATAAGACATGTGGGTCTCACTCCTATCTCAGCCAATCAACCACTATACAACAACCCAGACAAAAGTGCATACCACTGGACAGGAGTCGCTCAAACTGGGCAAAAGGGGCACGTACGGACATGATTTAATATCTGCAGGTGGCTATTCGAGGGGTAGGATGTGTCCGTATGTAATGTACAAATGTGATGGAGCCAAAAGCTATACAGTCACAGTCATGATGTCATACATGCCTCATTTTGCACAAGTAGGTTACAGCTGTATGCATGTAACTGCCTGTTAGTATACTGCATCAGTGCAGTCACATTGGGTCATGTTGTACTAAAAATGTGGTAATGTCTGATGAAGAACAGGGACTGTAAGAACCTGCAGTCAGCTGAGACAATGGAGGGTTAGGTAACCCGCCCAAGGTCACAAGGAGGTGTGGGCAATCCTTGACAGTTGTGGCATACATAAAACACCACAGTAAACCATTCCAAATTGTCGTAAAACAAGTGTTAGTGGGCTTCGAACCCTGATATCCTGGTCCCAAGCCAGTGCCATGACCATCATATCCTCACCTCCAAGCAGTTGCCAGACATCTGCAGGGTGAACATGTTTGATCCCCTGCAATAAGCTGCAGCAGAACCAATAAAGCCATGCTCTCAGAAGGGTATGATGCTGAAGTCTGTTTGCTGACCCAAAGACACAGTTGCAGGCCTTAGATATTGTCACCACGTGGCCAGCCCTCTGCCGAGGGCGCAGAGGGTTGGTCTGCCATGATAATTTCTCTATGCGGAAAGTGAGACTACAGCTAGGGCTCTTGCAAGGCCTCTTGGGATTTGTAATCCCTTTTTAGCTCTCTGATAAAGAAGCAGTTGTAGTCCGAGTGTTTAAGGCAAAATGACAAGGATTTATTCCCCTCACAAACAGAACTTCGGTGCAGAACAAATAAGAACAGTGTCCAGGAGTTTAGCATGAGGATTATATACAATAACTAATTTAAGTGCTTCTTCACTCTCTGGTTCCCCAAACAATACAGTGCTCGTAGTAAGTACAAACTGAAAAAAACAGCTTCTTGGAACAAAGAAAAATACCTCCTTTTCTTTGCCGTTAACTCAGCACTCTTACTTCCAGGTTTTAACACAGTGACTCAATGTGGTCAGCCAAACACAGCGTGCAATCCATTCACATATCTGCTATGTCCTCAACATTAGAGTCTATCTGCATATCTTCTATATCAGGGCTGGCAGTGTTTGTTTGCAGACGGTTACTAAGGGATTTAAAATAACTTCCCTCTTTATACCCAGGTGTTTTCCCTTTATACAACTCTACACAGCATGGGTTTAAAATACCTGTTGCACTGGAGTTTCTTCTGTGGCTCTCCTCTAATTCTCGGCAGTTATATGGGAAGGCTTTTGTGCTGGGCTCCCACCTGTGTAAAATCTGAAGGCTCCCTTCTGATTGCAGGGCTCCCTGCTCTCTCTGTTCCAGCAAGTTCCTGGTCACAGGGCATGCCTTCCTTCCTTCAAGTCGGCTGGCTTTTCTCACAGACCAGTAAGTAGTATCTCTATCAGGTCTCCAACTCCCTGGAGTTTCTGAGCCTCTCCAAGCCTGCCTTACAGGAGCTCTCTCTTCTCTCCTGTCTTTCCTTCCTTGAGCTGCTTCTCTGCCACAACTCCAACTCTCTCTGCTGCCACGGCTCCAACTGCCGTTCAAGCTGCAATTACCCGTCCAGCTTGCCCTCTGGCCTCTTCTCCAGCCTTTGTCTGCTACTTCTCTACCTGGCTTTGCTTCCTTCTCTGCTTCCCTCGTGGCTCTCTTCATGGGAGCTAATGATGACGTTTTATAATTCTGTTCCCCTGGGCTTGGCTCTGCTCTCACCCTGAAAAGGTGTGCTTGATTAAGCTCGAGGCTTGTTACTACGTCAGAGTCTGGGCGTGTCAATTCAGCTCCTGTCTTTCCCTGTTTACCTGTTTACCTGTAAACAGTGAGCCATGTGCTCTAGCTGCCTGTCAGTTTTAAAGGTGGAATCTTCCTTTCTCTCTATTTCCATGGGTTCGGTAGGGGTCTCTACATCACAATATGCAGATTACGGCTGGACAGCTGCTTTTGCTTGAGCGATCCCATCACCTAGCCCTTGTATGCTAAGCCATACTCTAATTTGATTTAAAAGAAAAGCTCTCTGGTGGGACTAAGATCTGACTGACTTGGCAAACACACTGATTTCTAAAATACACAGATTTATCTGCTTTAACCAAAAGATTACCTTTTTTCCCCAAGATTTAGAATATATTCCAGAAGATAAATACTTACAAATGCAGATCTATTTCCAGTTGTAGTAGTTCCTCTAGGTAGTCCTTCAAGAAGCTACAGTGTAACTCATAAGACTAATAAGAGAAAATATTTTTTTCACTCAACATGTAATCAAACTCTGGAATTTGTTACCGGAGAATGTAGTAAAAGCTGTTAGTGTAGCTGGGTTTAAAAAAGGTTTGGACAAGTTCCTGGAGGAAAGGTCTATAAACCATTATTAAAGGGGACCCGGGAAATTTATTTAATTATTTTATGTATTTGAAAAACTTTTATATACCGCCACTTCCCAAGATCAGGGGCGGTTTACATAGAACATAAGATATGCCATACTGAGTCAGACCAAGGTCCATCAAGCCCAGTATCCTGTTTCCAACAGTAGCTTCATTGCATGTCCCCTAGTCTTTCTATATTCTGATAACGTAAACAATTGATCTACGTTTACCCGTTCCACTCCATTCATTAATTTATAGACTTCTATAATATCTCCCCTCAGCCGTCTCTTTTCCAGGTCAAAGAGCCCTAACCTTTTTAGCCTTTCTTCATAGGAATATCCTTCCATCCCCTTTACCATTTTGGTGGCTCTTCTCTGAACCTTTTCTAATAACGCTATATCCTTTTTAAGATACGGCGACCAGAATTGCACACAATATTCAAGGTGCGGTCTCACCATGGAACGATATAGATGCATTATAATATCTTTTGTTTTATTTTCCATTCCTTTCCTTATGATACCTAGCATTCTATTTGCTCTCTTGGCTGCCACTGCACACTGAGCTGAGGGTTTTAACATGTTATCCACGATGACGCCTAAATCTTTTTCCTGGGTGGTAGTTCCTAATGTGGAACCTTGCATTGTGTAACCATAGTTTGGGATGTTCTTCCCTAGGTGCATAACTTTGCACTTGTCCACATTAAATTTCATCTGCCATTTTGATGCCCAGTCTTCCAATTTATCAAGATCCTCTTGCAATTTTCCACAGTCCTCTTGGGTTTTAACAACTTTAAATAGTTTTGTGTCATCTGCAAATTTGATAACCTCACTCGTTATTCTACTTTCCAGGTCATTTATGAATATGTCAAAAAGCAGCGGACCCAGCACAGATCCCTGGGGTACACCACTATTCACTTTTCTCCATTGGGAAAATTGGCCATTTAGCCCAACCCTCTGCTTTCTATCTTTTAACCAGTTCCTGATCCACAGTAGTACACTGCCTCCTATCCCATGACTCTTTAGTTTTGCCAAAAGTCTCTGATGAGGGACCTTGTCAAAGGCTTTCTGAAAGTCCAGATACACTATATCAACCGACTCACCTTTGTCCACCTGTTTATACACACTTTCAAAAAAAACATAACAGATTAGTAAGAAAAGATCTTCCTTTGTCTAAAGCCATGTTGGCTGTCTCCCATTAGGCCATGACTATCTACATGCTGAGTAATTTTATTCTTTATGATGGTTTCTACCATTTTTCCCGGTACTGACGTGAGGCTCACTGGTCTGTAGTTTCCCAGATCACCCCTTGAACTCTTTTTAAAAATTGCTGTTACACTGGCGATCCTCCAATCTTCAAGTATTAGAGATGATTTTAATGATAGTTCACAGATTACTAATAGCAGGTCTGCAATCTCATATTTCAGTTCTTTCAACACCCTTGGATGTATACCATCCAGCCCAGGTGATTTGCTGCTCTTCAGTTTATCTAATAGTTGTAATACATCTTCCCGATGTATCGATATCTCCTTCAATTCTTCCGCACCTTTAAATACCACTTCAGTCATGGGTAACATCCCTACATCTTTCTCAGTAAAGACTGAAGCAAAGAATTCATTCAGTCTCTCCGCTATCGCCTTGTCGCCTCTTAGTGCCCCTTTAACTCCTCTATCAAAGGTGAAAATACATAAAACATTATGCAAAATTGCTTGTCCCAATACAAGCATTGTGGTACCTGTGTCTTCTGGGGAAAATGCTAGTTACTTGTGACCTAGATTAGCCACTGTTGGAAACAGTATACTGGGCTTGATGGACCTTGGTTTGACCTAGTATGGCATATCTTATGTTCTTATGGACATCCTGCTCTGGCTGCGATATCAATATAACAATCTCCTTAGCTCAGAAACCTTCCAGGCCTCGCAATCTCAACACAGTCGGTATGATGCTGAGAACAATGAAGCTGGACGTTTGTTAGCTAATAAGCTGAAATCCCAGAGTTTGGCTAAACAAATCGCTGCTCTAATAGATGAAAAGGGTCAGCATACATTGATTGCAAGATAGAGCTATTCTCAAACCTTTCCGTTCCTTCTAATCATCAGCTCTGTACTTTGGAGAGGTCAGACTCTTCTGAAGCTTTTGATCAGTTAATCCATCAGTTCAAGCGGCTGACTCTATCTCCTGAATTAGTGACAAACCTGGATCAGCGCAATCAGGTGAGTGAGGTGCAACAAGCTTTTACTGCTAAGGCAGGAGGTCATGATGGACTTCCCTTGGCATTCTATAAACATTCACTGCCAAACTCCTACCTCATCTTCTCTACTACCTTTCTCTGCTTTCAGAACAGACCTCCTCTACAGGGTCTTTTGCCAATGCTGATATCATAATTGTTGAGAAACCTGGACGTGATCTGCAACTGGTCGGTAATTATTGTTCTATATCATTGCTGAATGTAGATTATAAAATCTATGCCAAAATTCTCGCTAGTAGATTGTCATGAATCAATAAGGGAAGAACAGAGACCAATCAGTGCGGGTTTGTGGTAGGTCGATCTACTGCTGATAACGCACGGGTGTTGTGTCATGTTCTGGTACTTTCACAGAATTTAGATATGCCTTTAGTGGCCTATCCTTAGATGCTGAAAAGGTATTCGACAGGCTCGAATGATCTGTTTTGTTTTTAGTGTTGCGTTGGTTTGGCATTGGTCTTGGCTTCCTTAATATGGTCAACCTGATGGTTAACATCCTTGCCAACTCAACTCTGTCCAGGACATTCGCCCTTAGTCATGGGACTCAACAGGGATGTTTGTTATCTTGTTGCTTTTCAATCTTGCTGTTGAGCCTACTACTACTACTGCTACTATTAATCATTTAGATAGCACTACAATGCGTATGCAGCACTGTACAAACTGGCTCTTCTACTAAGGCAGACCGTTGTAATACAGGGAATAGCTGTTGATGATGTCCACTTACAGCTTTTGGCGTATGCCGATCTCCTTCTTTTTCTTACCCCTCCTCCATTTCTCTTGTCCTCAAACAGACCAACTGATATTCATGCCTTTCCAGGTATAAAATTAATTGGTCGAAGTTGGTAGCCTTTTCTTTAAACCAGTTTACCCACAAAGCGGATCTGGAGTCCTTTTCCTTTTATTTGGGAGAATACCTCAGTCAAATATTTAGATGTTCGTTACCACTCCTCCTTTGAGCATACCATCCGCTCTAACATGGCTGATATGATCCAGCTGGTGCAATCTCGTGTCTCGAGCTGGTCGCCTTTACACCTTTTGTGGTGGGGGCGATTAGAAATGATTAAAATGATAACCCCTAAACAGCCTGATTCAGCAAGGGGCACGTCCGAGCCATCTGGACAGCCCTGAGGACAGGCTTGTTAGGACCCAATTCTGCACGACAGGAGATGGCTCAGCATGCCCTTGCACTCTGCCGGGGGACATCCTCACCGCCTCCCATCATCCCACTGCATTACTGTCCCCCTTTACCCTGCTGCTTGACCCCCAACGGGGCCAGTCAGGGCCCGGATGAGGCGGCAAGGCCTCACCATGCCTGACACTGATGCTACCAGGGGGGCTGGCTGGCCGGCCAATCCAGGGGGGCGGCCAGCACTTATTCCACCTCCGAGGTGGAATAGTCTGGCCATCCCTCCTCTGCCCCTAGGACATAAAGGGTTGTGACCGGAATCGGCCCTGTACATCTGGGTGCAGGTCCTGCCCACACTCCTCCTACGCTCTGTCCCCTGCAGCACGCACAGTAGTTCTTTGCGTGCAGGGGGTACAGGAGGCGGAATACAGCAAAGGCGGACAGCGGGGTTGCACATCCCGAAGGGACACGTAGCCCCACTATCCACCTTACAGAATCGGGGCCAAAGTGAATTATATCCTGGAAATGCTCTCACTTTTCTTCTCCGATTCCATTTATAAGAAGATCAAAACGGTTGTTAATCAACCACTTTCCTGTGGCAAGGGAAGCCTCCATGGATACGACTAAGAAACTGAAGCAACACTAAACAGCCAGGGGTGTTCATTTTCCAGACTTCAAGTGGTATTACTATGCCTTCCTTCTTAAATAAGGATTCCAATGGGCGGGGGATTCTCCTTTGGCCTTCTGTCCAGTTTGGCTTACCTTGTTGGAATGGCTCATCTCTCCAGCTCCGCTGGATCTTCTTATGGGCAAGCAGCATTTTGGTGTGACTAGGAGTATGCCTATTATTATAGATAAGTAAAAAGCTTTTCAAGTCCTTGCTCAATTGCTGCAACTGGACAACCCCTTTGGACTCCTTTTTGGCGTAACCCTTATTTTAAGATCCAATGGAAGTTGTTTGCTTGGCAACCTTGGCAGGATAAAGGAATGTGGACTTTTGGACAGCTCTTATCTAATGCTTCCTGGAAATCCTTTTTGGACCTTCAGCTTGAGTTTGATCTTCTGGGTACCTGTCAGTTTCAATGGATACAATTAAAACTCTGTATAGTCAAGTCCGGTTTTGATCTGCAGAGTCTGGCTGAAGAATGGGGTCTGCGATGTATGGTGCGTACTATTTCCTGTTCTCATGATATTGCCTCCCGTTATCATGTGATCTTTCGAGATACGTAGTTCCCACCAAGTAACTCTGGGGATTGAAAAGATCTGGGAAAGTGACATCGATGCTCTTTCCTCACAACAGACATGGGTTAGCTTCTGGGGCCCTCTGGTTTGAGTCTCTCGTTCAGCCCCCCTCACTCAGTTGCTGCATTTCTTGGCACACAGTGTGTCTCCTGAAATGGGATCCGGCCCAAGGTAATTTATGTTGAACCTGTAAAAGTGAGGTGGGAACTATTTCCTATATAGTATTTGACTGCCCTAATGTTCAACCTGTTTGTGAGCAGGTATGGAAGAGATTACAGAGGATCCTTTACTTCAGTGCTCCTATGACATGGCACATAGTGGCCTTACGATCCTTTGCTGATATTTCCTCCCTGGCAGAAAGTGGCTACTTCCTGTTAGATTTTATGATCAGTGAAGCATTGAAGATAGTAATTACTAACTCGAAGAGCATGTTTGCCTTGGATTGGCATCTATGATAGAGACATAATTGGTTCTATCGTAAATATGAACATGTCACTATAGCCACCTCGCGCCTATCTATTGTTAGTGTATGGAAGTGGAAGCCCCTCAATGGGTTTGTAACAACTAAATAAAGAAGACACCAAGACCATCCATCCCCCCTTGTGTCTTTGTTACATATAAATAAAATAATCCAAGATCAGAAGAAGTATCTCATGATGTAAATAGGGAGTCAGGGTGGGAGGGTTGGGGTTATCGGTTTCTGTTCTATTGGGTACTATATTGTTTGTTTGTAATGGTTTTGCAAACTCTAAATAAGAAAGCCCCCTCCCCCGTTTCTTCTACCTGGAGCCCCCCCTTCAGAATCACTAGCAGTAGGCCTCTGGGGTACAGCCAACTCGCTCCAGTACGGCGGTCTTGACAGCTGCATATGTAGCTCACCCATCTGGGTTGGCATCCTGGAATGCAGCCTGACTGCTGCCTGTCAGCAGATTCCCCAAATAAATAGTCTATATCTCCTCTGGCCACCCAGCCATGTGGACGGTTCATTCAAAGTTCATCCCGATTGGGTGGGAGCTGGCATCTAGGGCTTGGGGGCCTTGGGCTTCCTAGGCCTTTTGTCTGTGAGGACTGGTGAGGCTGCCCTCAGCAAGGCTGGTAGTGGCCAGCCTGGGAGTAGCCCTTTTTCGTCGGAAAAATGGGCTTCTTCCCTGAGGATTTTTTCCTTGGGAGAGCATAGATCTTTTTGAACAGCCTCTGCAGGGTCACTAACGCGGCCTCAATCTCCACAGCCTTATCAGACATCGGTTTCCTGAATAGGTTCTCACCATTGCAGGGACATCCAGGAGCTTCTCCTGTACCCACTGCTCCAGGTCTGAGGTCTGTAGCCATGCCTGGCGCTGGGCACCGATACCATGGGCTGCAACCCTGGCAACAGAATCGAAGCCGATGTAGGCAGACCAGGAGAGGAATTTGGAACAGTCCCAGATGCCTGCTGCTAGGGACTGGAACCTTTGCATAGGTTCCCCTCAAGGCCTGCTGAAAACCCCGAGAGTTCCTGTATCAGGCACTTAAGGTACATGCCAGTGTACAATTCATATGCCTGTATTCGGCACCCGAGCATTGCGCCCTGGTAGCACTTGCACCCCATGGCGTCAAGGGTCTGGGCTTCCCTGCCGGGGGGAAATGAAGCGTAGGTCTTTTGGCTCTTCAGCTTTTGCATGAAGGACTCAACCACCATCAAGTTGTGGGGGAATTGTGGCTTGTAGAACTTGTGACATTTCCCGCCTACATCCGAAGGAACACTCTCTTTTTTTTTTTTTAAATTCTTTATTTTCGTTTTATAACAACAAAGGAAAAGGAAGACATACAGCTAAAAGACAGATACATAAAGTGTAATACATACACCAAAGTAAACCCCTGCCACCCCCCTCCCCCCTGCTTCTTCTCTAGAAAACTAATCATTCCCGAAGCGGGCGTGTACTTACATTATTGTGTTACAAAACCTAACGGTGATCTGAAACATGATGAGTGCACATTATACAGGCATGTTGAAACAATGAGCAGATTGTACATAATCATTAAGCATCTGCCATTTAGACAAGCGAGAGTGAGTTTGGGCATGGGGAATAGCTCTCCGAGGTATCTGCTCATATTTACTATATAAGCAGACGAGGTTCCACCATTCATTGACAGTAAGTCGAGAGCTATCCTTCCAATTCCTCGTGATTAAGCATATGGCTATACCCAGCATGAAATCAAGGAGAAAGCGACCCTTCTTAGGAAGAGAGGGGACCTCCGCCACAGAGCGGAGTCCCACGATCTTCCAAGAAAGAGGCTCGTGAAGGTGTAAGATAAATTGAATACAACCCCAAACCCGCCCCCAATAAACCTGTAGTTGAGGACATTCATAAATAACATGAGCGAAGGTTCCCACAGCAGTATGGCAAGACCAACACTGGTCCCTAGCAGTGGTGTTCCATTTCGCTATTTTTTCTGGGGTATAAAAGCATCTGTGTGCAAAAAAGAAGAGAGAGTTTGGGTAACAGAGGCAGACCGGGAAACCCGCACTACTTTGCTCCAGAAAACGCTCCATTGCACAGGGGTTAAAGTGGTTTGCAGTTCGCGCTCCCAGGCTTGTTGGGCTCTAAAAGTGGCCGTGTCTGTCTGTACCCTGACATAATATTTTATAAAAGTTAGAGGCTACCCCATGTGTACTACTAATAGAGCGAACTATCTCTAATAGCCCGTCCTCAGTAAGGGTAGAGGGCGGCATGATTCGAGCACTTTTGAGGCAGTGTTGAAGCTGCATCAATTGAAAGTAGTGTTTCGCTGGTAACGCAAATTCCTTTTGTAAATCAGAAAAGGTTTTCCAACGAGCTGCAGAGAACAGCTGTTGGGGTGTCCAGATCCCCCTTGAGTACCAGGGTTTCCATGCTATCGTTCTATTTAGGACTTGAATTCTGGGGTTATTCCATAGCGGGAGTCCGTCCTGAGGACAGACGTTCGGGCCCAGTGATAGAATGAGAGTGTTAAAGGCCGCAAGAGTATCGACAATCATTGGTGGATGGCGGGTGTCTACTTGATAGGACATACCGGGGAGATGGGTCAACGGAAGTGGGCTACTAAGCTCCTCTTCTATGTCAAGCCAAACTGGTCTGCTGTCTGTTGAGGCATCTAGCCATCGGGCACCTTGCTTAAGTAGGAAGGCTTGATGATATCTAAGAAAATCAGGAAATCTGGTACCCCCTCTTTCCTTTGCAGACTGTAGTTTTTGTTTAGCTATCCTTGGTGGCTTGCCCTGCCAGAGATAACGGACGAGAAGGCCCTCAATATCTTTATAAGTATGTAGCGGGAGTAAGCATGGCAGCATTTCTAAAATGTAGTTCACTTTGGGGACTATCATCATTTTCACAGTTTCTAGGCGGCCCCACCATGTAAGAGATAAGGGAGACCACCGATTTGTGAGCTCACGGACTTTGGAGACTACCTCTTTGGCATTAAAACTGATCAAGCTCATTGGGGTGTAGTAGCCTCCATAGATCAACTAAAGCAAGATCTTTGATCAGGGAGGGAAGCGTGGTGTGACTCTTGGGGGGACCACTTGTCCTAGGCGGCTGTTTGTCAATCAGGGGATCAAGGACTAGATTGAAATCCCCCCCAATTATCAAAGAAGTATTAGCAGAGGCCTGCGCAACCTGAGCAATGGTAGCAAAAAAGGCAGGGTCATCCACATTAGGAGCGTAAAGGCATATACATGTAACTTCAAGGCTACCTATCTTGAGGTGAACTCTGGACCATCTACCTTCTGTATCTGAGCTAGTCGCAATAATAGTAGCATGCAAAGATTTCCTAACCAGTATGGCAACCCCACATTTCTTAGAAACGGCTGGGGAATAGGCGGCCACCATGTAAGGTTTAATATTGAGTTTAAGAGTTTCCTTCGAATTTAAATGCGTTTCTTGGAGAAAATCAGATCCGCAGCTTCCTGACTTAGGTAACTTAGGATTTTCTTCCGTTTTATCGGATTATTGATTCCTTTTACGTTCAATGAGAAAATCTTACATGGTGCTATCAATCGGTAATAGACATTTTAGGTAAGGGCGCTTGAGAACATACAACATAAGCAGAATCTGTGAAACAATGACATAATCACCGAGTATGCTGGCTAATACACCCCATATTGAAAAGTATGTACCAAAGTATCTTAGAGAAGAAGCAAAACCCCCAAAGAATATGGCGACCATATGTCTGCGGGAGGAGGCCCTAGAGAGGAAATAGAAAGACATGAAAAAAAGAAAAGAAACACCAGAGTCCATAATTAACACTGTCTCTGATACTCATCGAGGCTACTGTGGGTAGATGGAGTCGGGTCACAGATATCATCAAAAGTAAGGCAAACAAACTGCCCTCGCCAGATTCTTTGCTGGGCTGCGGCAGATCCAATATGGCAGGTACAGCGGATATGAGAATACTTGCAGGAATATTCTGGAAGTCAGCGCATCAAGTCGGCTTCTTTGGAATCCAAAAACTCCGCTAGTAGATCAGGGTCCTCAAATGTTCTTGTCTGATTGTGAAGCGTGACTCGGAGCTTGGCCGGGTACATCAGGCCATAGCGTGCTTGTAGTTGTTGAAGCCTCGGCCGGAATTCCAGAAAGCGCTTTCGGCGGTCGACCGTGGGTTTAGCCAAGTCAGGATAGAAGGAGATCTTGTGGCTCTCAAACTCCATATGGCCCTTTGCCCGAGAGGCACTTAGAATTTGCTCCACGTGTTGATATCTCAAAAGTCGAAAAATGATAGGCCGCGGGGTCTTCCTGTTGAGCGTTATGCTGGTGGGTACACGATGAGCGCGATCGATCTCCAAATCTTTGGTAAAGGTGATTTGGAGCAGGGAAGGGAGGATTTTGCATAAAAACTCTTTCATGTCTCCCGATTCCGCTCCCTCCGGTATGCCCACGAGTCGTATGTTGTTGCGGCGCGCTCTATTATTGCCATCTTCCACTTCTTTCTGCAAGGCCCGCACCTGACGTTCAACTTTGTCGAGTTTGGACAACCGGGCCGCATGGGAGTCCAATATGCTCTCCATTTTGTCCTGACGCGAAGAAAGCCCTTCTAGCCTGCTTTGCAGCACACCAAGATCTTCCCGCAGCGCTCGGAGTGCTTCACCGTTTGATTGCACGAGGTTTTTGACCCCTCTAATCTCTGCGAGGATTTCCTGCTGCATTTCGGGGCCCTCGCGCAAGGCCAGCCCCTTCTGCGGAGACGGGGGTTCAGTTTTGGATCGTTTGCCGTGAGAAGCCGCTGGAGATCCAAATTCCAGGCGCGTGGGTTTGGTCCCCGCCATCTCACCAATGTGCCCCGGCAAGATCAGAGTAGAAGTTCCAAGTATGTACGGTGTTAATTCAGGATTCTGAGTAGGCCTCTCGGGAGCCTCAGCGTTATGCGACCATCCCGCTGGACATCAGGCTCCGCCCCCCAGGAACACTCTCTTGAGGATGGGTGGAACTGGCACCGTGAGAGTCTCCTTGGCAGGGGACTCATATTGTAGGATCTCAAACTCCTTGGTTCATGGATCCTCCTCCAACTCTGTCTGGATCGAGAAAGCCCAGGCCATGTCTTGAAGTCGTGAAAGGCCACGTCTTAAGGCGGGGAGTGGTGCCGAGGCTCAAAGCAAAGACGGCTCAGAGGGGATGTACTGGTGTTGGGGGTCTCAGGGGAGGCCTCGTCCTTGGTCTCCCAGTCGGAGCCCGAGGAGTCAGCCCCAGGGTCGGCCCCGAGGAATCAGGCCCCCCCGGAGGACCTGGGGTCAGACGTCTGGAAATTCAGAGAGCACCGGAACCCTGAGGAGCGCGATAGAGACCTCGATTGACTCAGAGACTTACCAGAGGCCAGTGGCATTCTGTGCCAAGTTTGACGCCCGGAGGCTCCCCCGTTGGTGTTGGGGCCCCCAGGCATCTTCGGCCCAACATCAATGCCCGCTGCAAGGCCAGGATGGAGGAGAGACTCTGTTCCATGGTCGCCATGTGTGACTCTAGGCCCGATGGCTGTGCAGCACTCGGCGTGGACACTGAAGGCCTTGGGTCCGATGCCGGCACTCCAGAGAGTGCATCCTCAAGAAGGAGTATAGGTTCAAAGGTCCTGGCGCGGTCTCCACCGGCCAAGGATTCTTGTCTCGAGACTTTCTGAGGAGTTACTCGAGTCCCGTCAAGGGACCTTGCCAGGTTTGATCAGAGGCACCTCCTTTGGGACCTCCTTTTTTTGGGAGGGTCCAGGACTCCGAGGACGCCCAGACCTCTCTCAAAGGGCTGTCTTTGGGGCCTGGCGATGGGAAAGCTGAGGGCAGAGTCAGACTTTGGGAAAAGCTTCCCCTCAACTCAGACCACCTCCTGTTTTTAGGGGTCATGGCCTGGCACTGGTCTCAGGTGGACCTGTCATGGTCCGGGCCCAAGCAACGAATGCAGCAGTCATGAGTATCGGTGACTGAGACAATCTGACTGCAGCGGTCACATTTCTTGAACCCACTGGGAGTCATGATGGGAGCACACCTGGCCGAAAAAAAAGCATGAAGGCTGGTCGAGATAGGACCTCGAGGAAACACGAAAAAAAGGTAGCCGAGATTGGTAACAGTGGTGCTGCCTCGAGGCGGGAAGGGAACTGGTATGCAAACCAGACAAAGAGAAGGAATAAAATAACTTTTGCCAGGACAGTAGGAAGGGTGGGAAGGGGACCACACATGCGTGGTAGCATTCCCAAAGAAAAAGCTGGGGAAATGCTCTGTGCAGGCTCCTTTGGTGCCGAAGTCACCCATATGTGAGGACTGACTTCCTGCTTGTTCCTGGAGAATAAGATTGGTATTGAAAAGCCCCCTGAGACATCAGGATTAGGCATGTGTGACTCAGATTATAGAAGTCCTAAAGCCTTTAAAAGAAGCTATGGAGGAAATGAGTTCAAGAAAGGCCACCCCGGATCTTGCCATACCAATAAGTTTTATGAGGTTTATTTAATTTGATAGACCACTTTTCATAAATAAAAGTGGTTTGCAAAGTAGAAGCAACGTAAAGAGTTCAAACAATTTACAAAATAATGGCATAAACATACATAAAATGCAAAGAGCTAAAACAAATAAAATGAATGTAAGATACGATAAAAAAAACAAAATTACAAGTCATCATAAAGGTATAAAAAATAGTAATTACACTTACCTGGTAATTGTAGTTCCTTGAGTGACGACAGCTTAGTCCTCCACTTCTGGGTAGTGCACCTCCTCCTGCAGCTTGGAGACTGGACCAATCAAAACCTGGCATCACTGGAAGTAGCTTGCTGGCATTCTCTTACAGCTCCAGTGAACTATTGACAAAGCAGACTCAAAAGAGCAACAAACAAGTAGCTAAACACTTAGAACTATGACAAAAGTTTAACAAATTTGAAGCCTCCCCCCAAACGCAACGGAATTAGCCATAGGGGAAGTCCGCCCACCCCTCTGCCGAGCCACAGACAGCCAGCAAAAGGAAGGAACAGACAACCTAGCTCGACTGAACTGAAAAGTTGGTTACCAACTGGAGATACTCACCTGTATAGACCTCTGAGAATGAACCGCGTGCCGTGATAAGCTATAAACCTGAGGGCGGGCATGAGGACTAAGCTGTCGTCACTCAAGGAACTACAATTACCAGGTAAGTGTAATTACTATTTCCTTATCGTTCCTCCAGCTTAGTCCTCCAATTCTGGGATGTAACAGAGCAGTACTAACGGGCGAGACCCTGCCAGCCGGCATGCAACACCGCCGAACCAAAACAGGCATCCCTAGCCGCCAAAACGTCCAGCCGATAGTGCTTACTGAACGTATGCAGGGATGACCACGTTGCCGCCTTACAAATCTCCACCGGCGGAACTAGACCGTGCTCCGCCCAGGACGCTGCCTGCGCTCTAGTCGAATGAGCTCTCACACCCATCAGAGCAGAGCGCCCCTGCAGCATGTACGCTGACACAATTGCCTCCTTGATCCACCTGGAAATCGAAGCTTTTGCCGCAGCCTCTCCTTTCCTGGGGCCCCCAAACAGGACAAATAACCGATTCGATTTGCGGAAGGACTCTGTGACGGACAAATAATGGCGCAACACTCTCTTGATATCCAAGCGACTAAGGCCTCGATCCAAAGCTTGCTCCCCTGCCATCCACAGGACGGGAAGCGAAACCACCTGATTGACATGAAAGGAAGAAGATACCTTAGGAAGAAAGGAAGGCACCGGCCTGAGCACCACCTTTTGTGAAGAAAAGGACAGAAAAGGTTCCCAGCAGGAAAGTGCCTAAAGCTCCGAAATACGCCTAGCTGAACAAATAGCCACCAAAAACACCACCTTCAGAGTCCAATCTTTCACCGAGACTTGTGACAAAGGCTCAAACGGCACTCCAGTCAGCGCCTGCAGCACCAAGTTGAGATCCCACAGAGGGACAGCAATCCGATGAGCTGGCCGCAACCTGGAAACGGCTTTAAGAAAACATCCAACATCGACGTGAGCCCCCAGAGCAACGCCTTGCACCTTACCTCTGTAACAGGCTAGGGCCGCCAACTGCACTCTCAAAGAACTGGCGGCCAAGCCCTTATCAAAGCCATTCTGTAAAAAATCCAACACCACCGGAACCGAAACCGTGGCAGCGCGGACTTTACGCCTCGAACACCAATCCTCGAAAATTCGCCAGACGCGCACATACGCGAGCGAAGTGGAACGTTTACGCGCCTGAAGCAAAGTCGCCACAACGGACTTGGAATAACCTTTCTTCTTCAACCGCGCCCTTTCAATGGCCAAGCCGTAAGCAAGAATCTCTCCACGCGCGGCATCAGGAGCGGACCCTGAATCAACAACTCCGGAGACAACGGAAGGCGCCACGGAGTTCCGTCTAGCAATCTCACCAGGTCGGCATACCACGGACGTCTGGGCCAATCCGGCACTATCAACAGCACTCTTCCGTGATGCGCTTCGATGCGCTGGATCACCCGACCGAGAAGCGCCCATGGAGGAAATACGTAGAGAAGACCTATCGCGGGCCACGGTCGCAGGAGGGCGCCAAGTCCTTCCGACATGGGCTCCCGTCTTCTGCTGAAGAACCGACCTACTTTTGCTGAATGGAATGTGGCTATGAGGTCCATGACTGGCATCTCCCAGCGATGTACCAACTGCGCGAATACTTCGGGATGCAGCTCCCACTCCCCAGCATCCACTTGCACCCTGCTGAGAAAATCCGCCATCACGTTGTCTTTTCCGGCGATGTGCGCCGCCGAAATCGCCTGTAAGCACGGTTCTATCCACGCGAACAGCCTCTGGGACTCTTCCTCCATGGCTGAGCTCCCGGTGCCACCCTGTCGATTTATGTAAGCTATTGTCGCCGCATTGTCTGAAAGAACCCGTACCGCTCGCTGCGTTACTTGGGCCTCCAAGCTCTGCAGGGCGCGGAACACCGCTCTGAGCTCCAACCGGTTGATCAACCAGCCGCTCTCCTCCGGAGACCAGAGACCCTGTGCAAAGTCTACTCCGCAATGTGCTCCCCAGCCCGTTAAACTTGCATCCGTTAATAGTGGAATCCATTCCGGCTGTTCCAAAGGCATTCCTGCTCGTAAACACGCCGGTCGCAGCCACCACTGCAGATCTTGACAGACTAGTAGCGGGCAAGGAAGTCGTTTGCTCAATGAGTCAGACTGATTGGACCAGCGTCGAAGTAGGGACCGCTGCAACGACCTCATGTGAAACCTGGCCCAAGGTACGACTTCCAAAGTCGCCGCCATCGTGCCCAGCACCTGCAGGTATTTCCAGGCCGACAGCGCTGCGAGCTTGCGGAAGTCCCACACCAGGCTCCGTAAGGCCAGAGCCCTGCGCTCTGTCAGGAACACCGAGCCCCTCTGAGTATTGAACTGCACCCCCAAGGACTCGAGAACCTGTGTCGGAACTAGATGGCTCTTGGCTACATTGACCACCCAGCCCAGAGACTGTAGAAGAGCTACCACCTTCTCTGTGGCTGCCAGACTCTCGGTTCGGGACTTCGCTCGAATCAACCAATCATCCAGGTAGGGATGTACCAATATTTATTTATTTTATTTATTTATTTAGCTGCATTTATATCCCGCTTTTCACCGGGTCAAAGCGGTTGGGGGATACATTTAACACGAGGGGATATGAGACACATACACTAATACTTACAGGGAACATGGGCAATGGAGGGTTAAGTGGCTTGCCCAAGACCACAAGGAGCACCTGCGGGACTAGAAACCCCAGTCCTTCCGGCCCAAGGTTGCTGTCCTCTAGTGGGATTTGAACCACCGACCTTCCGGCCTGTAGTACCTTGCCCCAACCACTAGGCCACTCCTCCCTCCTTATTCCTTCTTTCCGTAACGCTGCCGCCACGACCACCATTATATTGGTGAACACACGCGGCGCCGACGCCAACCCGAAAGGCAGAGCCTGAAATTGGAAATGCCCCCAAGGAAGAGCAAAACGCAGAAATCTCTGATGGGACGCTCTGATGTGAATATGGAGATAAGCCTCGGTTAGGTCGAGAGACGTCAAAAGCTCCCCGTGCTGAACCGCGACAATAACCGACCGGAGCGTTTCCATGCGAAAATGCGGCACCCGAAGGAAGCGATTCACTCCCTTGAGATCTAGAATGGGGCAAAGAGAGACATCCTTCTTTGGCACCACGAAATAGATAGAATAGCGACCCATGCCATATTCTGCTGGCGGGACAGGAACGACTGCTCCCAGCTGAAGAAGATGGTCCAAGGTTTGACGCACCTGTAACACCTTTTGGGGGTTCCTGCAGGGAGAGAGCATGAATGAGTCCAACACCGGCCTCGCGAGGTCTAAGGCATAACCGTCGTGGATAATCTCCAGGACACACTGGTCGAACGTAATGTGGGTCCAGGCAGAAAGAAACCCCCAAAGACGACCACCGATCGGCTGAATTCCTGCCTGGACCCGCCGCCCTTCATTGCGGCTTTCGAGAAACTGCAGAGGCCGTCGAAGCGAATCTTCTACTTGCACCCTCGAAACCCCCGAAATCTCTGGGCTCTAGATGCAAATCTTCCTCTTTGAGACCCTGCAAAGCGGGGCGACCGAAACCTCCGAAAATCTCGAAACTGCCCCTGAAAGGCCACAGTCGATTTTCCCCGCCTGGGCTTATCTTCCGGCAGTCGGCCCCCCTTGGACTCGCTCAACTCCTTAACTAACTTATCCAAATCTTCACCAAGCAACAACTGTCCCTTTTAAAGGGAAGCTTGCCAAGACGCGCCTTAGAAGAGTCATCCGCCGCCCAATTTTTTAGCCAGAGTGCTCTGCGCGCCGCTACTAAAGAGGCCATACTATTTGATAAAGCTCGGATGAGGTCATAGTGCACATCCGCCAAATACGCCGAGCCAGATTCTAAGCGCTGCATCTCCCGCACTTCCTCTAACTCCAAGGATGCAGACTGCCTTAAACGTTGAACCCAGCGAAGGCAGGCCTGTGCGACCCAAGCGCCACATATGGAAGCCTGCAATGCCACTGCGTCCGCCTCAAAAGACTGCTTCAACAACCCGTCCATTTTCCGGTCTTGCGCCTCTTTCAAGGCCGCACCGCCTTCAACCGGAATAGTGGTCTTTTTAGTGACTGCTGAGACCGCAGCATCAACCTTCGGGGAGCGGAACTTCTCTTTGCCCTTGTCCGCGAGAGGATACAACCGATTCATGATCCGTATCCCTTTAAGTCCAGATTCAGGAGTATCCCACTCTGTTTGGATCATCTGAGCGATCACCTTATGGATAGGGAAGACCACCTGCGTCTGATGTACCGCTTGAATAATGGTCTCCGCACAATCCTCCTCTTCAACCGGTGGCTCAGCCGCCAGTCTGAGCGTCTGAAGAGCTTCTGTAATAAGAGCCGGCAACTCCTCCTTCCAAAACACTCGGATGATTCTGGCCTGGTCCTCCGGCTCAGGAATCTCTCCTTCCTCTAACTCATCTATATCCGCATCCACATCAAACTCAGCCTCCTCTCCCTCCTGCCAGTCCACTTCAGCCAGGAGAGACTCAGCTAGCCGCGGTCTCTTGGATACCTTCAAACCCAAGGAGTCACGCTCCGCCATACCAGACCACACGCTAGAGGAAGAAATAGGCAGGGGGAACCCCCAAGTCCCTGCCGTCTGCGACAAAACGCCTCATGCATCAGCAGAACAATGTCTGGAGAAAAACTGTCCATCTGTGACGCGCCTCCAAGATCCAACTGTGGACCATGAGCCGCAGACCTTGGTTCTGGAGGAGAAGTTGAGGGGCCTGCTACCGCCCCGTCCCCCTCCGCTACTCCGAGCGCCCCAGGAGCAGAAGCAGTCATGGAACTTTCTAACTGTTGCTCCATAGTGAGAGAGACAGAGGCGCAGCGATGACAAACACCTGACTCTGTGCTGGTGCCCCTACGAGTGCCACAAATAACACACTGGGAGCTACCCGACATGGACTTCAGCTGTGGGGAATGCGAGGATGCGCAGAGTGCAGAAAGTACTAGCCCCAAGGGAAAGCGCTGCTCTTCCCGGCCGGCCCCTTAGGCCCAGGCTACTGAAATAAGTTAGGCAATGTATTTAACTTAGAGGTCCCTTCTAGTTAACTCTTTGCTGGTTTTTTTTTTTTTTGAAAAGGCTGCCTAGAAAGAAGAAAAATGGAGACCCCTCTGAACCCACACTAGCGCGCCGAAGCCGGGACCCAAAGAAAAGCGCCAAAAATAAGAATAAAAAATAAAAGGTCAGATCAAACAAACGTCGCAAAACAGCCAAATACCTGTGCGGGACTGACCTGACTGCCGCCCGGATGAGCAGGAAACCCCAGCACCCGCGGCTAAAGTACCGCTCGGCTCGCGAAGGCCGTGGGAGACAAACTCAAAATGGCCACGTCTCCACATGGGGTTTTGGCGCGCTGCGCCGGTGGCCCTCCGGGCACCGAAGAACAGTCCCCGATGACTCCTGGAAGGCCAGCACTCCAAAACTGCTCCCCGGCCCCGAAGAAGAGAGAGGGAGAGGCGCACACGCTAGCACTGTAGCGAGCCGAATTGTAAGGCCCCCCCCCCGGCAGGAAAGGGACGCTATCAACGAAGCCGCAGGCTGCCGTTTAACCGAGGCAGACTGGCGGTGTGCCAACCAGGATCTCTGCCCCGAACAGTCCTGTGACCAGAGATCCTAAGGAAATCAGCCTTTCTTAAACTGGGCTGTGCCTTGGCAGGGGAGAAAGAGCCCAAGGAGCCCCTGAGCTCCACAAGCGTTAGTTCCCTGGTTTGCTTTATTTATTTATTTATTTTATTTTTTTTTAAAGAACAGTCCCCAGAAAGGGACCCACTCACTCAGAGAAGACAGAGTGATGCCAAATTCAAAGCCAATTAGAAAATTTAAGAAAAATTTAAGAAATCTCTCTTGCTCCTTATCTGTTTCTCTAGTGAGCCCAGCACCTAGGCTCACTATGTCCTCCTGCTGCTTGGAGACTGGACACAATGGAGCTGTAAGGGAATGCCAGCAAGCTACTTCCAGTGATGCCAGGTTCTGATTGGTCCAGTCTCCAAGCTGCAGGAGGAGGTGCACTACTCAGAAGTGGAGGACTAAGCTGGAGGAACGATAAGGAAAGTGTATTGTACGGAACAAAAATAAAACACAAACACACACAACAGTCTGCTGGAGGGTGCCACATAAAGGGAGGGGAGAGTATGGCACAACAATATTATCCAGTAGAGATAACATATAGCAGAAACATTTAGGATCTTTGTAATACCAGATCTAACTGAAAATTAATCAAGTAAAATATAAGGATTAGGTAAAAGCCCTAGTAAAAAAAAACACAGGGGGGAGGGGGAATTCAGCAACAGTTAAGGGATGTGGTCTAGGCACGGCCCGGGTGGGACAAAAAAATAAAATAAAATTCTACACGTGTAGTCCCATTTCATATGAGGAATGCAGGTGTAAGCCCCAAAAATCTCTATGATAGAATTTATACCTGCTACCCGACATGTGTAGGTTTCTTTAAGTGTCCATTTTTGCTAGCCTTTTACAGGAAGGTTTAAGGGGTTATCCTCCTTATCCCACCTCCCCAGTATATTTTCCCCTCTAAATTGAAATGTTAAAACATAACATCCTTTTGCACTTACACATTTAATTTTGCGAAATAGCCCGCCTGCAAATGTAAGTGCCGATATTTATATGTACAAATTATAAAATGCCAGTGCTTATACACACAAGGTGCTGGGTTTCCTCCAGCAAGTTTTCCCCATGAGTAAATTTGTAAAATGGGTCCTTCCACTGCACATGGATGTCGATCTGTGCGCGTTTCCGCTCTATGTATATTAGTAACAGCATCACATTTAGCAGAGCAGTTTCTAAAATACCATTAGAATTCAGCATGACCTGACTATTTTCCCTAAATAGGGTGCGAAATGAAGACTAACACACTTTAGAATAGAGATAATCAGTTTATTTATAAAATATAAAAGGAGGTAACTTGAAAGCAAGTAATTCACTTAATTCACATATGATTAGTTAAGCAATGCATAGGAGCAAGATAAAAAAAACAATACATCACTGAAAGAGTTGCAAGCTTCATCGCATGCCAACATTTTGACTGAAAAAGCCACGAATTCAGTCAGGCAGGAGAGAACCTCAATCGAGAAGACACTCCCAGGCGGTGTGCGTGCTTTCACCCTGTGGGTGAGACTTTCCTCTCTTCTGTCTCTCAAGAAGCTCTGTTTTCTTTATACTTGCTGCAATAGCAATTATCTTCCCTAATGTTGACATACATACACAGAAAATAGGATCAGTTATCCATTAATCATAAATCAAGATGCTGGCCAGGCACCTGAGAATGCCCAAGGGAGGCATCCCCATCCCATGGTTTAGAAGCTCAGAACTTCATGGGTGATGACATGACCTTTAATTTTATTGTGTATACGATTGCCAGGTGAAAAGTTTACCTTATCTTATGTACTAAGTATCTCTCTTAAGTTTCACATGATGTTAAATTGCACAGGAATTTATTTCCTACAAAACTGAAGTTTAATTAACCCCTGACTTACTAATGACACATAATCACTAGTCAACTTTAACTTTTCACCACACCAATCTCGATATCTCAATTCAGATCTCTAAAATGCACCTTCACATGTAAGCAACCAGCATAATAGGCATAATAAAGCAAGCAAAAAGCTGATCACTATTTAAAAAACTATAAGATAAAATGCAGGACTTTAGCTGGCATTGAAAATCAAATCCTTTATTTGGCAACTTGACCTCTATTGGTAGTACCACAAAACTACTGTTAGGCAACAGGTGATACCATTCTTGGAAATAGGTCAGCTGGAGTCAAATCAAATGGGGATCACGCCTGCCTTCTCCTGGATACCAGGTATACCCAGGTAGATACTTGGGGTGCTGGAGACCCAGAGAGGGCACAGATTTCTTTTATGCAATGATACAAGGGGAATAGATCCCCTAGTACTAAACTAACATGAATTGGTCCTGAAGGAGAGGATTTTTTTGTTCTTCAGAAGCACAAGAACCTTTAAAAGACAGTATGCAGAGCTGAAGCCTGATGTCTTGTTGGGCCTAGTTAGAGCCTACTGTGCCTGGGAATATGTGATGTTCTGACCAAAGCATTGTCAAAAACGTTACTGTGGGATTGGATAACCTGTAGTACTGAGGTAATAAAACTTTTGGTAATTTTTTGAAGTAAAAAAAAGCACATATGCGCTATTTTACCATAGATTATTAAATGGGCCTCTTAATTCTTAGATAGTGCTGGGGAGGAGTCTGCTGTCTTGGTACATGTCGGTACCAATGACATAGGAAAATGTGGTAGGGAGATTCTGGAGGCTAAATTTAGGATTTCAGGTAGGAAGTTGAAATCCAGAACTTCCAGGGTAGCGTTCTCTGAAATGCTTCCCTTCGACATGCAGGACCCAAAAGGCAGGCAGAGCTCTGGAGTCTCAATGCGTGGATGAGACAGTGGTGCAGAGATGAGGGTTTTGGATATGTTAGGAACTGGGGAACATTCTGGGGAAAGGAGGGGCTCTTCCGAAGGGATGGGCTTCACCTTAACCGGGATGGAACCAGGCTGCTGGCATTAACCTTTAAAAAAGGAGAGAGAGCAGCTTTTAAACTAGATAATAGGGGAAAGCTGAGAGTCGCCCAAGAGGGGATGGTTCAGAATAATGCATACTTGAAGGATACTACCAAAAGCAGAGAGGTTCCAAAAAAGAGTAAAGTAGCCCAAATGCCATCGAGTATGGAGCAGACAAAGCTTAAAGATCCCAAATTACCCATGTCTAGCAATAACCAAATTAATATGAATAAAATACAGTCTCTAAAATGCTTGTATGCAAATGATAGAAGTTTAAAAAATAAGATGGGAGAGTTAGAATATATAGCACTAAATGAGAGGTTAGATATGATTGGAATATCAGAGACATGGTGGAAGGAGGACAACCAGTGGGACACTGATACCTGGGTACAAACTATATCATAATGATAGAGCTGACCAAATTGGTGGAGGGGTTGCACTCTATGTGAGAGAGGGCATTGAGTCAGAAGGGATTAAAGTTTTGCCGGAAAGAAAATTTGCTGTAGAATCTCAATGGATTGAAATTCCATGTAATAAGGGGAAGGCGATGGCAGTGGGGGTGTACTACCTGGCCAGAATGAACAAATGGATGATGAAATGCTCAAAGAAATCAAGGAAGCTAACAAAGGTTACAGCGCAGTAATAATATTGGGTGATTTCAATTACCCCGGTATCGACTGGGTCAGTGACATGGCAGATAAAGTTCCTAGGGAGATAAAGTTCCTAGATGAAATAAATGACTGCTTCTTGGAGCAGCTGGTTCATGAACCGACTAGAGGGTAGCCATATTAGACCTAGTCCTTAGTGGAACACCAGATCTAATGCAAGAGATAAGGGTGTTGGGGCCACTTGGCAATAGTGATCATAGCATGATCTCATTTGATTTAATTAGTGGAAGAGGGATAGTAACGAAATCCACAGTACTACCTTTTAACTTTCGAAAGGGAGACTATGATAAAATGAGGAAAATAGTTAAGAAAAAACTAAAAGGAGCAGTTGCAAAGGTTAAAGACTTACATCAAACTTGGGTGTTGTTGAAAAATACTATCCTGGAAGCCCAGACCAGCTGTATTCCGTACTTTAAGAAAAGTGGAAGGAAGTTCCAAAAACTACCAGCATGGTTTAAAGTTGAGGTCAGAGAGGCTGTTGCCAAAAAAGCATCTTTCAGATAATGGAAAAAAGAGCCAAACGACGAAACCTGGCAAGAGCACAAGCACCGGCAAGTCAAATGCAAGGCATTGATAAGGCAGGCAAAGGGAAAATTTGAGAAGAAGCTTGCTGCGGAAGCAAAAACGAGAAATAAAGACTTTTTCAAGTACATTCGTAGCAAAAACCCTGCGAGTCAGTTGGTCCATTAGATGATAGAGGGGTTAAAGGGGCACTAAGAGGCAACAAGACGATAGCGGAGAGACTGAATGAATTCTTTGCTTCGTTCTTTACTGAGGAAGATGTAGGGATGTTACCCATGACTGAAGTGATATTTAAAGGTGCGGAAGGAAATATCGATACATCGGGAAGATGTATTACAACTATTAGATAAACTGAAGAGTAGCAAATCACCTGGGCCAGATGGTATACATCCAAGGATGTTGAAAGAACTGAAATATGAGATTGCAGACCAGCTATTAGTAATCTGTGAACTATCATTAAAATCATCTCTAATACCTGAAGATTGGAGGATCGCCAATGTAACACCAATTTTTCAAAAGGCTTCCAGGGGTGATCCGGGAAACAACAGACCAGTGAGCCTGACATCAGTACCGGGAAAAATGGTAGAAACCATCATAAAGAATAAAATTACTCAGCATGTAGATAGTCATGACCTAATGGGAGACAGCCAACATGGCTTTAGACAAGGAAGATCTTGTCTTACTAACCTGTTATGTTTTTTTGAAGGTGTAAATAAACAGGTGGACAAAGTGAGTCGGTTGATATAGTGTATCTGGACTTTCAGAAGGCCTTTGACAAGGTCCCTCATCAGAGACTTTTGGCAAAAATAAAAAGTCATGGGATAGGAGGCAGTGTACTACTGTGGATCAGGAATTGGTTAAAAGATAGAAAGCAGAGGGTAGGGCTAAATGGCCAATTTTCCCAAAGGAGAAAGGTGAATAGTGGTGTACCCCAGGAATCTGTGCTGGGTCCGCTGCTTTTTGAAATATTCATAAATGACCTGGAAAGTGGAATAACGAGTGAGGTTATCAAATTTGCAGATGACACAAAACTATTTAAAGTTGTTAAAACCCAAGAGGATTGTGGAAAATTGCAAGAGGATCTTGATAAATTGGAAGACTGTGCATTAAAAATGGCAGATGAAATTTAATGTGGATAAGTGCAAAGTTATGGATCTAGGGAAGAACAACCCAAACTATGGTTAAACGATGCAAGGTTCCACATTAGGAACCACCACCCAGGAAAAGGATTTAGGCGTCATTGTGGATAACATGTTAAAACCCTCAGCCCAGTGTGCAGCGGCGGCCAAGAAAGCAAATAGAATGCTAGGTATCATAAGGAAAGGAATGGAAAATAAAACAAAAGATATTATAATGCCTCTGTATCGTTCCATGGCGAGACCGCACCTTGAATATTGTGTGCAATTCTGATCACCGTATCTTAAAAAGGATATAGCGTTATTAGAAAAGGTTCAGAGAAGAGCCACCAAAATGGTAAAGGGGATAGAAGGATACTCCTATGAAGAAAGGCTAAAATGGTTAGGGCTCTTTAACCTGGAAAAGAGATGGCTGAGGGGAGATATGATAGAAGTCTATAAATTAATGAACGGAGTGGAACGGGTAAACATAGATCGGTTGTTTACGTTATCAGAATATAGAAAGACTAGGGGACATGCAATGAAGCTACAGGGTAAACTATTTAAGACTAAAAAAAGAAAATATTTTTTCATTCAATGTGTAATCAAACTCTGGAATTTGTTACCGGAGGATGTAGTAAAGGCTGTTAGTGTAGCCGGGTTTAAAAAACGTTTTGACAAGTTCCTGGAGGAAAGGTCCATAAACCATTATTAAGAAGGTACCCAGGATATCAATGCTTGACCCAGTACAAGCTTTGTGCAACCTGTGTCTTTTGGGGAAACTGCTAGGTACGTATGACCTAGATTGGCCACTGTTGGAAACAGGATACTGGGCTTGATGGACTTTGGTCTGACCCAGTATGGCATATCTTATGTTTTTAATTTATTTGGAGGGATGTTTTGGAACATAATTAACTATGTAACCGAGGCAGGCGGACCCGGCGCTCCAGGCCCCTACCTCTCGCACCCCCCCCCCCACAACAACCCCGCCCCTACCCTGCCCCCACAAAAGACATAACACCATAATTTTATGGAACACAACTGGTCGCAGCTTTTATTAGCCATAACAATTTAACAAACCAACAATAAAACTTTCCAACCCCTCAATTAGCGGCACCCGGCAGCACCAGCCCTACCTCAGCAAAGCGCCTGCCACCGCTAATGCCATAACTCGCCACCCGGCAAGTTACCATACCCCTCTCCCCGACTTCGCCATGCTAAGCAAAAGTCGGCCGAGGGTTTGACCGGGTCAGGGGCACCCCGCCCCCGCCCAAGTGAAGCCTGCTGCTCCGGACCCCGGAAACCTCCGGGATCCCGCCCCCCCCCAGCTGCAACACCCCAAACACCCACCGCCAAACGTTAGGGAGGGAGGGATGCCGGCCCCGAACGCAGCCTCCGCCCAACTGACCACGCGGAGGCTGCTCAGCCCTTAATCCCCCCCCCGCTCCCCAACCCCCGCTGCACTAATTGGCTCCCGTGCGGCCGCGACCCACGGGAGCCAATCAATTTAATAGACGCACGCGCGCGCCAAACCAGGGCCGTGCGCGCGCTCCCCGCCCAGGCCGCGCACAGGGTCCCCGCGCCGGGCCGTGCGCCCGGTTAACATCGGCCGCCGGGACTCTGCCCGCGGCCTCGGGATAACCGAGGCAGGCGGACCCGGCGCTCCAGGCCCCTACCTCTCGCACCCCCCCCCCACAACAACCCCGCCCCTACCCTGCCCCCACAAAAGACATAACACCATAATTTTATGGAACACAACTGGTCGCAGCTTTTATTAGCCATAACAATTTAACAAACCAACAATAAAACTTTCCAACCCCTCAATTAGCGGCACCCGGCTGCACCAGCCCTACCTCAGCAAAGCGCCTGCCACCGTTAATGCCATAACTCGCCACCCGGCAAGTTACCATACCCCTCTCCCCGACTTCGCCATGCTAAGCAAAAGTCGGCCGAGGGTTTGACTGGGTCAGGGGCACCCCGCCCCCGCCCAAGTGAAGCCTGCTGCTCCGGACCCCGGAAACCTCCGGGATCCCGCCACCGGCACATAACACCGTTCATGTGCCGCCCCCCCTGGCCCCAAGCTGCGACCAGCGTGCATCATTGCCAGACATATATTCCAAGGCCTCCTGCCAGTCATTAAGGAGCAGGTCCATGCCAACTGGCGACAAATGAACCCCATCAGCCCGATATAGGCCCGAACACCCAACATCCACCCAGTCGTGCAAGATCTGATACCCACCCTGTGCACAGACCCAACGACCAATCTGGCGGTTGACCTTGGTCAACCCCCGCGACCAACGACGCTGCTCCCGGCAGGCAGGCCTTGTAATGATGTCTGACCACAGAACAATAACACCGGGAAACATCCGCCACACCAGTCCCAAATCATCTGGCACCGCCTGGATCAGCTGCAGGCAGGACCAGGACACCAGGTCATTGCCACCCAGATGCACCAACAGGGCGGCCGGCCACCGCGACGTCCTCCCGTGGCGTCGCAGCAAAGGCAGCAACTGCGGCCACCGCATGCCTCGCACGCCCAGCCATTGCACAGCCACTGACGACGGGTCCAGTCCCAAATTGGCGCCGATAGGGCGGTCCGCCGCGCGCAGACCCGCCCAATGGACGAAAGAGTGGCCAGCCACCCAACATCCACCAGGTCCGACACCCCCATCTGAAAAAGAAATAGAAAGGTAAAACCCCAACCAACAGCATCCCGGCCCCTACAGCCGAACGTACCCTTTAAAACCGAAGAACGCCACCTCCCGATACCTTGAATGACATGTCCTGGTAGCCCCGCCGCTGCCGCACTAGTGGCAGCCCCAATACAAAAGGAGTGCGGAGCGAAACGCAGCGGATCCTCCCCCACCGCGGACAGCACCAGCCGCAACACCGCAGAAACCTGGAAATGGGTTAAAACCCGAGAATCCGCGTGCACGAAAAAACAGACTGTGCCCACCGGACGCATGGTGAAATGCTGCCGCAATGCCCGCACCGGGCAAGTCCGCGGCTCTGCGCCCTTGCCCAGACACACCCACAAACCTTTTCCAAGCGGATCTGTTTTGGACTTAGCCAAAAGGATCCGCACCCCCCCCGCTGCCACCCGAACATGCCGCGCCAGCAGCCCCCCAACACCCCCCCCCCCGGCTAGAGCCCGCAACCAGTTCCCCGATACGAAATGCCCCAAAAAAGGCTAGGCAAAACACCGCCCGGAACAAGGAAGCCTCGTACTCAGACGAAGCCACCTGCCTTAAGGCCCCACAGAACCACACCAGGAGCCCATGCGTGATTGGCAACCGCGAATCATGCGGCGTCGGCTGCAACCGCTCCCAGCCCTGCAGAAGCCGTCGCGTTAAAACCCCCCCAGGAGGAGGACCCCAACCCACCGCGCTCGCAAAAAAGTTAAACCCCGCCAAATGCGCGCGCACCGCCGACCGTGAAAACCCGGCGCCCTTGGCCGCCACAATATATTGAGCCCTCAAGCCCTCTGGAACCCCCCCCACCTGCCAGTTAACAAGAAGGCGACCACCCTGTCGCACCCCCGCCGGTACGAAGACCAGGTCCCCGCTGACACTGAGTTCCTCAGCAGATCTAACATCTCTTGAGGCCAATGCTCCACAAGTTCTCTGGGACCACAGATCCGTCCTTGTCCGCTTCGGGGGCCAGCGCCAGGAACCACTCCCACTGAAAACGAGAAAGAGCATCGGCAATCTCGTTAGTGCACCCTGGTATATGTCGAGCCTGCCCCGCCACATTCAACTGTAAACATGCTAAGACGACTTCCCGCATCAAGCCAGCTACCATCACGCACCTTGGAGTGTATCCATTAATCACACTTACGACCGCCGCATTATCACACCACCAAAGCACCCTCTGGTTCCGAAGGTGTTCAGGCCAGAGCGCCAAAACTACCCGAATCGGAAAGAGCTCCAAAAATGTGATATTCCTAGTCAGGCCTGCCGCACGCCAAGACTCCGGCCACCGATCCGTGCACCAGGCCCCTCCGAAATACACACCCAAGCCTGCCCCCCCCGCCGCATCAGTGTACAACTGCAAATCATCACCGGATACCTCGGGCTCCAGCAAAACAGAAGTCCCCTTGAAGTCCCCCAAAAAACGATCCCACACCCGCAAATCTGCCCGTATCGCTGTCGTCACCCGGATCCGATGATGAGGTTTCCGCACCCCGACCGTCGCACATGCCAACCTCCTGGAAAACACCCGCCCCATCGGAATCGTCCAACAGGCAAAATTTAAGGACCCCAACAAGGACTGCAACTCCCGCAAAGAAACCTTGCGGGCCGACTACACGTTGGCCACTGAAATCCGCAAGCGAGCGACTTTGTCTTGAGGCAAACGCGCCACCATGTCCACCGAATCCAAATCCACACCCAAAAAGGTCAACCGTGTCGTCGGACCTTCGGTCTTCCCGTCTGCCAAGGGGACCCCAAACTCCTGTGCAAGCCACACAAACACAGATAACATCCCCTGACAGTCCCCGGAGTGCGCTGCTCCTACAAACAAAAAATCATCCAGGTAATGCACCACAGACGACAGGCCAGATGCGTGAACCAGCACCCACTCCAAGAAGGTACTAAACATCTCAAGGTAAGCGCAAGAGATAGAACAGCCCATCGGCATACACTTGTCGAAGTAATACCCATCTTGGAAGCAAAACCCCAACAAGGAGAAGGAAGACGGGTGGACGGGTAACAAACGAAAAGCCGATTCAATGTCCACCTTCGCCAGTAAAGCCGACCGACCGGCCCCGCGCACCAGCAAAGCCGCCTTATCAAAGGAAGCGTAGCGAACCGTACACAACTGACGCGGGATAGAATCGTTCACAGAAGCCCCGATGGGACAGGACAAATTGTGAATCAACCGGAATTTGCCCGGCTCTTTCGCGGGCACAACACCCAAAGGCGAAATCACCATGTAAGAAAACGGAGGCTCCGAGAAGGGGCCCGCCACCCTCCCCAATTGCAATTCGCCCAACAATTTGCCCTGCACCACCTCCGCCCAACGCCGCACCGAGGGGGAGTTCCGAGCAGACGGCGCCGACACCACCCCCCTCACCGGGATAACGAAACCGTTCCTAAACCCAAAGCCCAAAATCGCCGCCTCACGCCTCCGGGGATAACGACTGAGCCACCCTAAGAAGGCCTCCACCCGCACCAGGGAGGGGGCGCGCCCGCGCCACTCACTGTCCTTTTGGGGCAGGACCGGCCATGCCAGAGGTGCCCTTCTTAAGGCACTTGACCGTGGAATGGGGACCCCCGCACAAGGAACAGACGTGCTGGAACTTGCAATCGGGAAAAGGACAGGTGGAGCGGTTGAAACGCCAGCACACGTCACCGCTCCCGGCTGAGACTGCCTTTGCGGGCACCCCAGCCGCCCCCCCTCGAAAGGGCCGCACCGCCCCCCCCCACCGCCCCGACGCCACTCTGAGCCCCGCCCCCAGCACCCGCACCGGACCTCGCCGACATCTGTGTCAACCACAGATTAATGTCCTGCGTGCCCCACGAAAGCGAGCGGCTTTCCTCCATCCGGTCCCTGAACTTTTCATCATAATTCAGCCAAGACCAGCCCTCGTGCGGCTGAGACGCCTCGAGGATGGAATCAGCATACGCCAGCAGCATCCCATACTGCGCAGGATCTCGCTGGCCCCAAACACCGGCCAACCGCAAAAAGGAACGCAACCAGTTAACCACATTACGCGCCACCTTCCTGACCCGGCCGACCTTCTCATCATCCTTTCTCTTTTTCCGACTTTCGCCCGAGCGCTTCCTCCCCTCTAGCAAATGGAAGATATCAATGTAGCGCCGCTTTCGGATTTTACGCCTCAGCTTACGTGGCACCCCCACCCGTAATTCTGGCAAAGACACCACCGAAGAGGCCCCCCACCCACACCTACGCCCCCCCCCCGCAATCTGTAAGCTGCCGAACCCCCCCCCTTTCTGACCCCCCGGACAAACCACTCAAGGAGGAAGAGGACGAGGACGAGTCCGAGCTGTGACGCCACCGACACGACCGCCGGTGCTTTTTCCGCGAAGCCCCCCCTTTTTCCCTGGTCGACTCACCCGGCGCAGCCATCCGCTCACCAGCCACCGCAAGGTCCTCGCCATCTGCGCACGCCACATCGCTGGAACACCGCTGGGCCGACTCCGCTGCCGCTTGTCAGACGGCTGCCTAGGGTGAGAACTTACACAATCTTGACGATGCATATATTCATATGATTCTTGCAAGGTATTGTGGGTATCGTAGTTCATTCACTCCCAAACACAGCTGATGACAATAATTTGAGTTGTGAAACCAAGTGGTAAGATCAATAAAATACTTCTTTTATTGATGGGGTTTAATTCACCCAGCACATGTATGCTTGATAGCACTATAAATGAGGTTACTTGCTTGCAGTGTTTAAAATGGATAACAAAAAGTCACAAAGTAAACCAGAAAACAACCTTCAGCTTGTCAGGCAATTAGCTAATGTTTTCTTAGCAAGTAATTACCAAATACAAAGGCACAAAGTAAAGAATAAACTTTGCTGGTTAGGTTAACTTCTGCTTATTTTCCACGCCGATCTCAGCAGTGATTCTCCCTTGCTCACACACACAATCAGGTGCAGCCCTAATTACTATCAATGGACCAGCTGAAAGCCTTTAGCTGGCTGGCTGCTACTGTGTGAGCCCAAATCCTGCTTTAAGAGCTGTTTGCAGTGGAAATAAAGAACAAAGTTAGGTTTCTTTGTGATGGCTGATGTGTTTGCTCACGGAAAACTAGCAATAGCATTTAGATAGAGAACAGTCCATATAAATAGTTTCATCTGCTGTATCTCCCCCTTCATCAACAATCATAGGGTCAATATCATACATTGGCACAGATGAGTCTTTCATTAAGGCACTATCATGAGAATGCTTATTCCCTTGCTGCCATTCTCTATTATAGATAGGGTCTGGATCAGTGTTCATACCTGAGCCTCTCCTGCCATCATAATTCCTCTCTGTAAAGCCTGGCCAATATGTAATCCAATTCTGATGTCCAGCCTTCCAATCTTGATCCCTGGACACTGGATCTCCTCTCACATACCTTCTGGCCTTGGTCTGAAAGTCCCTTCCACATGCAGTCTTCTCTCTTCCAGGTAGCCACTGGTGATTCCTATCTCTGCCAATCCATTCCTCTGGCTGAATCCAGTCCAATGGACTCTGCTGGCATTTGGAATACCTCCCAGTATGGGTACTGCCTTGGAATCTCCCAGACCTTCCAATGGGCTTTCTTCTCTTCCTTCCAGAGAGTTTCCTTCTTTCTCTATCCGCTTGGCTTGGCTTCTGTTTCTCCAGGTGATACTGGTGCTTGAGCTTGTAGCCGTTGCTGTCTCTGTATCTCTTTCTGAAGCTGTTCTTGTAGCTCTCCCTGAAGCTGTTTCCTGAAGAATAAGCTCTATTCTTATCCTGTTCTAATGTGTGCTGCTCCCTAACACAGCGCAGCTGTCTTGAATCAGGCCCTGCCCTTTGAGATGAGTGCTTAGGGATTACCTCATAGCTCTCTTGATTGCACACACATTTTCTCACTTCAGCCCCTCTCATGGCTGCTGGAAACCTGGTGCATTCTGGGACTGGTAGTCTTTTATGTGAAAACTCTGTTTTCTCACTTCTACCAGAACTGACAGGTTGCTTGTTCAGAGTCACATCATCTTTTCTATAGCTCCTACCTGAGCTATGATAAGCTTCCTTATCACACGCTCCACGCTACGACTCCGCTCCAGCCGGAGAGCTCATCCAGCTCTCTCCGCGAGCCACGCCCGCGGGCCACGAGGTCTGCGCCATAAACTGCCCCTGCGGAGACAAAAAGGGAAAAACAGGGGGGAAAACCAACACCGGCCAGGCCGGAGGCCAAGAACCTCCCCACCCCGCCCCAGATCTACCCTGCCCCCCAGACATCCACTGCTCCCACGGGGAAGCCCCCCCCGGCGTGCCAAAGCCACCGGGGCCCGGGAACCACCCCGCGGGCCCACCACCGCTAGCAATCCACGGTGCCCCATCGGGCCGTAACCCCCCCCCTTGGCCCAGTACCCCGAATTCACCCCCCAGCCCCCCCGCCCACATCCCCCGCCCGTACCGCTCCAGCCCCGCCCTGCAACCCCTCCCCCACCCCCTGAGACCCACCGTGAGAGCGGGAACCCTTCCTGCCTTTTCGGCCCCACACCACGCCTCCCTGGCCCCTTTCGCCCCCCCACCCCCCTCCGCAACCCCCACCCCCACCCCACCCACAGGCCCAGGCAACCCCCCACCTCTCCCAGGGCCCCCCCTAGACCTAGACCCCCGCCCCTTTGCCGTAGCTTTAGCAGGGGCCAAACCCCCAGCCTTTGCCTTGCCAGGCATCACCCCCCAACACTGTGTTGTTTTTTTTTGTTTGTTTAACACACCGCCGCAGACCGGCAGCCAAAGGAAGGCCTCTGAGACGCTAGGCCCCACCAATCTGCAACCCGAAGGACCCGCGACCCCAAGCTGCCCCACACTCACACTGCCCGGAGACGTACGGAGCCCCAACCAGCTCCCGCTCAGACACCGAACCTGCAGCACCGACAGCCTCCCGAAGCACGCAGGTACGCCGGCCCCGAACGCAGCCTCCGCCCGACTGACCACACAGAGGCTGCTCAGCCCTTAATCCCCCCCCCGCTCCCCAACCCCCGCTGCACTAATTGGCTCCCGTGCGGCCGCGACCCACGGGAGCCAATCAATTTAAAAGACGCGCGCGCGCGCCCAACCAGGGCCGCGCGCGCGCTCCCCGCCCAGGCCGCGCACAGGGTCCCCGCGCCGGGCCGCGCGCCCGGTTAACATCGGCCGCCAGGACCCTGCCCGCGGCCTCGGGATTCTCCAAAATATGAAAATACAATTGTAAAAAATACACTTATTAAATTGAAAATCTGAACCTGTCCGAGAAATTCTGGGATCATTCATATCTTTTTACAAAAACATGTTATTGTTGTTCACTCTTGGCGACCCTCTGGATAGCTGTCCTGTGTTCGTTCTTCAGTTAAGCGGCTCATTGTTAACAGAATGGCATCCGTAGCTGCTGCTGTTGTTGTAATCAATCCATCTCATTGCTGGCCTATAGGAAAGAGGAAGTCACTATTTTGAAATAAAATAATTTTAAGTACTTAGTCTCACTCTTAACTAGGTTCCAGGGTCAGGATAAAGAACGACATGATACATATAGAAATTTCCTCAAGATTATTTTGTCCAATATAACTCCAAGTCCAGATTATTAATTGCCTCATTTATAGCCATATTACATTCTTTATAGCTGACATCTATACACCTCTCCCTCCGACACCTCCTTCCTGCTCCCTATCCCCCCACCCCTGTATATAAGTTCTGATTGTTAATATGTTAAAAACTATAGACTCTGTAGTTCTCATTTGTAGTAATACTGTTCAATGCTGTTAAGTATTTAAAAGTTCCATGTAAACCTGTTAAATTCTTGTTCCTTATAAAACGCCTTGATTTCTGGATAAGGCGGTATAAAAGAAACATAAATAATAAGCATACATTGGTGAATAAATCAAATCTGTATTTAAGAAGTCTAATGGAAAATTCTTTTTCATTCTGCCTTTTTTTAATTTGTTAGCTCTATTCCAAAGAAGGTGTCTGATGTTCAAAGATGGAGCTTGCAGGCTGTTGGGAGGAAGAGATTTATCTTGGGGACACAGAATTGCTCATTTGTTTATCAGCATCATAACAGTTACTTCAGGAAAAGTGTACACTATTCTGGTTATTTCACCCTACTAGATTTGCACGTAGACATCCCTTCCTCCAAAGGCACCCAATGCACAATCACTTATGGTATCAATGTTCCCGAGACACTGGCCGAATCTGTGAATTCCATGGCTATGTAGGAAAGAGGCATTCTATTCAGTTGGCTACGCAAAACTTTCAGGTTATTTCATTCACTATCTTGAAATGTTCCCATGGTCCCAAAACCTGTGTTTTCTTTTGAACAATCTTGACTATTTTGAACAAAAGGTCCCCATGGGACCGATATTCAAAGATATTTACACGGTTTACAGATCTTAAACCATGTAAATGTCGCTTAGAGAAATATCCTCGCGTAACACCGCTACATGCCCCAATTTTAAATGTGTAGCATCAGGGCATGTCATAGATTTTCTGGGGCAGAGCGGAGGTGGCACCCATAGCTAAGCAGGCAGAGGCAATATTGCATTGCTGCCCAGTTATTGACCCATGGGTAAAGATAGGCCAGCTTTTGCTACACTTATCTTTACCCGTGGGAGCTAACCAGGCAGCAGCTCAATACCATCGCTGCCCAGTTAGCTTCTGCAGCTGTGCAAAGAGCCACATATGTCCCCGGCACTGAATATCCGCATTTAATGTTCAGTACCAGCAGCCATCCACTGTAATCGCACTAGCTGCCGGTGCTGAATATCGGGCCCATGTTTTTAACTATAAGGGTAATATGTTTTCACAATCTAGGACCCATTTTACATAAATGTATTCATTTTGTCTAATATTGCTTTTGCTATAAAATACTTTGGGGTCAAGTTGGCATAATGACCGTACAAAAAAGTTGTTAATGCCTTTTAGTGCATGTGTACATGCTAAGACTATTAGCACATGTTATTTTATGACAGGTCCCATTTTATGTAATGGCACCTAGTTACAAAGAATGCACATTAATGACATTAGCAAGTTCTAACATAGTAGCAACATGTCAGCAACTCTAAGTTAAGCAACGGCACTTAGTACATATGTTCAGCTGTGCTATCAGTTTTGGTAGTGGTGCTGAATATAAGTATAGCTTGGTCACCATTCTGGCACTATAGAAAGTTGTGTGTAATTTATGCACATAAGTCCCTACTTTAAAGGACTTACACAAGTGAATGGGCACTTATGAAGATGCTTTAGACGGTCGCTATTCTGTAAGCACATGCACAAGTCTGAGCATGTGTATTTTATTTTATTTAATGTCTTTTTTATACCATCTTTCTACAAGTCAAGATAGTTTACATAAAAATGCAGTGCTTAAACATTGAACCTCTCACTTGGTTTGCAGCTTGTCGTGCTGTGAGGCTTGCGTGCATCAGTGATGCTGAGAGCTAAACTATCGGTAGTTTAACTACTGGCAGGGTCTCCCAAGATGGACAGGTCTCAGCTGAGGTGCCAGACCAAGACAAACCACCAATCTGGGCAGCAGCAGAATGGGACAGTGTTGACGGCGGAGGATCACATTTTTATGACAACGGCAACAAAACCAAACTTAAACTGCGCGGAAGAAAGGCCCGGCAATCTACTTCTGTATCTTGCCATGAAAACCCAATGGATAGTTACAACAAAACAAATTGTGCTATGGTGCTGGAAGATGAGACCCCCAGGTCGGAAGTCACTCAACTAGCTACTGGGGAAGAGCTGAAGACTTTTCAGAGTAAAGCCAGCATTTATGATGTGGTTGGATCAAAGCCCTCGGGAAGTCTGACTGCTGATGTAGCTGCGCATGAAATGAGAGTCAGAAGCTGTAAAGATGTCTTACATATTGGAACATGGAACGTACGAAGCATGAACCAAGGAAAGTTGGAGGTGGTCAAGAATGAAATGGAACGTGTACAACTTGATCTGTTGGGTGTCAGCGAACTGAAATGGACTGGCATGGGGCACTTTGCATCAGATGATCACATGGTCTACTATGCTGGAAATGAAAGACAAAGAAGAAATGGTGTTGCATTTATAATAAAGAAGAAACTTGCAAGAACTGTAATGAAATACAATGCAGTCAGCGAACGCTTAATCTCTATTCGTCTACGAGGATTGCCTATCAACACAACTATAATTCAAGTATATGCCCCAACAACAGCTGCAGAAGAGAATGAAATTGAAGAGTTCTATGAACAAGTACAAGCTGAAATTGACAGAACATGCAAACAGGATATCCTGATAGTCATGGGTGACTGGAATGCAAAAGTTGGCAACAAAGAAGAAGGCAAAGTAGTTGGAAAATATGGACTTGACAACAGAAATGAAGCTGGAGAAAGACTGATAGAATTTTGCAAGACCAATGATCTATTCATCTCAAACACCTTCTTCCAGCAACACAAGCGGCGACTGTACACATGGACTTCACCCAATGGATTGTATAAAAATCAAATTGACTACATCTGTGGAAGTCAACGATGGAAAAGCTCTGTAACATCAACAAAGACAAAACCTGGAGCTGACTGTGGTACAGATCATCAACTACTAGTATGCAAACTCAAGCTAAAGTTGAAAAAGAGCAAACCACTCATGAATGCAGCAAAATTTGACCTTGAGAATATACCACTGGAATTTAAAGACTGCCTGCAAAATCTATTTGCTGCTTTAGATACAAATGACAGAGCTCCGGAAGAGTTATGGAATGACATCAAGAAGGTTGTGTTGGAAGAAAGCGAGAAGTCTCTACAAAAGGTGAAAAAGCAAAAACGGCCAAAATGGATGACAGAAGAAACTCTGAAAATTGCCCAGAAACGCAGAGAAGCTAAAGCCAGAGGAGAAAGAAAGTCGCAGAACTTAACAGAGATTTCCAACGTGCAGCAAGACAGGACAAGGAAAAGTACTACAATGACACTTGCAAGGAAATAGAAGCAGAAACTATTAGAGGAACAACAAGATCGGCTTTCCTAAAGCTACGAGAGTTAAAGAAAAAGTTCCAGCCTCAAATTGGAATGTTACAAGATGCTCAAGGTTCTATGTTGAATGATGCTGAGAAGATCAAGAAAAGGTGGAAGGAATATACAGAGTTTTTATATGATAAAGATCAAGTGGACCAACAGCCGTTTCAACCTGTACCCTATGATCGGGAACCATTGGTGATGAAAGAAGAAGTTGAAGCAGCATTGAAAGCCTTATCAAAGAACAAAGCACCAGGCATTGATAGCATTCCCATAGAAGTATGGCAGCAATCTGATGCAGCTGTTACCGTACTCACAATGCTCTGCCAAGAAATATGGAAGACAACATCATGGCCAACTGACTGGAAAAGATCTGTGTTTATACCAATACTAAAGAAAGGTGATCCAAATGACTGTGGAAATTATCGCACAATCGCTCTGATCCCACATGCCAGCAAGATTCTACTGAAGATTATTCAAAAGAGACTACAACCATACCTGGAACAAGAACTACCTGAAGTGCAAGCAGGGTTCAGGAAAGGGCGAGGAACGAGAGACATCATTGCAGATGTGAGATGGATCCTTGAAAAGACTAAAGAATACCAAAAGGATATCTATTTGTGCTTTATCGACTATAGCAAGGCTTTTGACTGTGTAAACCATGAGAAACCCTGGGCCACATTAAGAAGCATGGGTATACCAGAACACCTGATCGTTCTCTTGTGCAATCTGTACATTGATGAAGAAGCAACAGTTCGAACGGAACAAGGAGAAACAGAATGGTTTAAAATAAGCAAAGGTGTAAGACAAGGCTGCATACTTTCCCCCTACCTGTTTAATTTATATGCAGAAAAAATCATCAGAGAAGCAGGATTGTATGAAGACAGAGGTGTGAAGATTGGTGGAAGACTTATCAACAACCTTCGCTATGCTGATAACACATTACTGGCTGAAAGTGAAGATGATCTGAAACATTTGCTTCTCACAATCAAAGAACATAGTCTCAAAATGGGCCTGCACCTTAATGTAAAGAAGACAAAGATCATGACAACTGGCATAATCAACAGGTTCATCATTGAAGGAGAAGAAATTGAAATTGTGAACAACTTTAACCTACTTGGATCAACTATCAATAAAGAAGCAACAAGCAGTCATGAAATCAGACGACGCATTGCTCTTGGCAGAATGGCTATGAAAGACCTAGATAAGATTCTCAAGAGCAGAGATGTCTCTCTCCATACAAAGATTCGACTTGTTCAGGCCATGGTATTTTCAATAACATCATATGGATGTGAAAGCTGGACAGTGAAAAAGACAGATAGGAAGAAAATTGATGCCTTTGAATTATGGTGCTGGCGGCGAATACTGTGTATACCATGGACTGCCCGAAGAACAAACCAGTCGGTACTAGAGGAGATCAAACCTAAGCTTTCTTTAGAAGCTCAGATGACAAGACTTCGACTTTCATACTTTGGACACATCATGCGAAGAGAGAGATCATTAGAGAAAGACATTATGCTTGGCAAGATAGAAGGTCAACACAAAAGAGGAAGGCCAGCAATGAGATGGATCGATACAATAACAGCAGCTACAGGTACCAGTCTGTCAACAATGAGCCGCCTGACTGAAGACCGAACACAATTTAGAATAGCTATCCAGAGGGTCGCCATGAGTCGACTTCGACTTGACGGCACTTAACAACAAACATTGAACAATGTAAACCAACATGTGCATTATATTTAACAATAATATATAGGTTGGGTTTAAGAGGCGAAGGATATAGCAAGATCTTGGGGTTGGGTCAAAGGTTAGGACGATTCTATTGAGGGTCTGCTCCATAGTAGTCCAGGAATAAATGTGTTTTCAATTTCTTGAGAAATTCTCCCTTGGATTCAATGGATCTTATTTGAGGTGGTAGGGAATTCCAAATTGCAGGGGCATAAAGAAAGAATGCTCTGTTGCCTGATCTTTGACTGCTTGTGAGCTTATTGGGTGATATGGCCAGCAGGTCGATTGCGTTTCATCTGCTTGGCCTATTAGTGGTGTGTTTTCTTAACAGGGGCATAAAACATTCAGCTGATAGGTTGTTTATGACTTTGTGTGTGAGAAGTATTACTTTATATTTGATTTTAAATGTTATGGGTAGCCGATAAGAGTTGCTTGAGGGTTGGGGTGATGTGCGTTTGAAAGGCATTTCCATGTATAATTCTTGCTGCAGTATTTTTGGCTAACTCAAAGGGTATTTGGTGCTCTTGGGAAGGCCCTGGTAGATTGAGTTGCTATAAACTAGTATGAGGATGATGACTGCCTAGCACATGGTATGGAAGTCTGAAGGTGTTGAGAGGGTGTAGGTTCTTTAGGATCCTGAGCTTATGTTATATGGATTTGGTAGTGTGATTTACTTGTGCATGCAGATTGAGTTCTTGATCAAGTGGGCCACATTTTATCTCCGTTTTGACTCCGATTGCATTATTGTTAATCTTGAGGGTTGATGGTGGGCTGAAGTTGGGTCACTTATGATGTGCAGGATCTCAGTTTTGTTATAGTTGATGTGAAGGTTGTGCTTTTGTAGCCATTGTGTGATTGCAGTGAAGCATTTGGATACTGCAGAATAATCGAGTGAGATGGTGAAGGGGGGTATATCTATCTATCTATCATGATGTTATCTGCGTAGATTGATGTTGAAGCTCTGAATGACATCACATAATGGTTGAACGTACTGTAGATATTGAATAAAATTGATAATGCAGATCTTTGGGGGATACCTTGGTTTAGGGAGAAGGGAAGGGATTTATGCTATGTGCAGTCTAATAGGTAGGACTGGAACCATTTTCGGGTTGTACTTTGAAGTCCAATTTCGTAAAATCTATTCAGCAGTAGTTGGTGGGAGACAGTCAAATGCAGTATAAATCCTTGAGAGATTGCTTCAGTGCCTTTGATTAGGATATCAAAAAAAGGAGGTGATGATGGTTTCAACACCATACTGTGGGCAAATTCCATGCTGATGTAAATCTAAAAAAGGTACGTGTTCATCAATGTGATTTTGTAACAGAGTCTTTACTCCAGTTTTTGATGATCCTTGCTGTAAAAAGGGATACTGGAAATTGGTCTTACGATGCTGGAAAGGATGGGTCCATATTGGGCTTCTTTAGGATTGGATGGACAGATGATTGCTTAAGTGAGGGTGGGAGGTGTCCTTGGTCATGCTTGTAATGAATGGGACGGGATGGGGCCTTGCAATCTTGATCCAGGAGATCAGGCAAGGGTCTAGAGGAGAGATTGTCATGCTTAATGAAGTAATTAATTATGCTGTCCAGTCGCTCGTGGCTGATGAAGTTGAAGGTGGCCCAAGAGCTAGCATTACTTTTACATTGGTTTAGGGAGGGGAGTTCAGGTTTATTTAGGTATGTGGGTTTTGTGTGGATTGTAGATGTAGGACCATGAGGTGTATATTTGGTAGGGTGTGCAAGGAGGTGGATTTTGGGAGGAACCTAAATTTACACACTTACATTATAGATTATTATAAAACTTTAGGCACATTTTCTCAAATCTAGGCAGAGATATTTACACCTGCTCTAGAGCAGGTGTAACTGCTGTGCCAAGGTTAAAGCACATCAATATGCCCTTATTTTATAAAAGAAAATAAAATACATGTGTACCTCACTATAAAGTAAGCCCCACTAACGCATGTGGTAATAAACATTAACTGTGTAGAAAACTATAGAATTCCCTTCTAATTGTTTAGTTTAGGCCTGCTAATCTAGATAGTAGCTGAGTAAATCCACAATCTGGATACATTTTTGGCCTACCTTCACTTTAACTCAACCCACAAGTCGAAGAACTATCTGACTATTTAAGGATTTAAGTGATCTATTTATCTGTATATTGTGAACTCCTGCAATCACTTCCAGGAGTAGATGGGGGACATAGTTTCACTGCTCCCACCTGAAGCACCTCCCAACTTCATTGTAATCTGTCTAGTGGGGACCACACTCAGTTCATTACCCAAAATCGATAATACCTGCAAGTCACTGTTTCTCAGGGTCAGTGGAGGAATGCAGCGCTCAGACCTCAAAGATGTCTCTAATCAAGTTTGAGATCCCTCACTAATCCTGTCACAACCTGGAAAAGGGAATAACGAGTGAGGTTATCAAATATGCAGAGGACGCAAAACTATTTAAAGTTGTTAAAACCCAAGAGGATTGTGGAAAATTGCAAGAGGATCCTGATAAATTGGAAGACTGGGCATCAAAATGGCAGATGAAATTTAATGTGGACAAGTGCAAAGTTATGCACCTAGGGAAGAACAACCCAAACTATGGTTATACAATGCAAGTTCCACATTAGGAACCACCACCCAGGAAAAACGATTTAGGCGTCATTGTGGATAACATGTTAAAACCCTCAGCCCAGTGTGCAGGAGCGGCCAAGAGAGCAAATAGAATGCTAGGTATCATAAGGAAAGGAATGGAAAATAAAACAAAAGATATTATAATGCCTCTATATCGTTCCATGGTGAGACCGCACCTTGAATATTGTGTGCAATTCTGGTCGTCATATCTTAAAAAGGATATAGCGTTATTAGAAAAGGTTCAGAGAAGAGCCACCAAAATGGTAAAGGGGATGGAAGGATACTCCTATGAAGAAAGGCTAAAATGGTTAGGGCTCTTTAACCTGGAAAAGAGAAGGCTAAGGGGAGATATGATAGAAGTCTATAAATTAATGAACGGAGTGGAACGGGTAAACGTAGATCAATTGTTTACGTTATCAGAATATAGAAAGACTAGGGGACATGCAATATTTTTTCACTCAACGTGTAATCAAACTCTGGAATTTGTTACCGGAGGATGTAGTAAAGGCTGTTAGTGTAGCTGGGTTTAAAAAAGGTTGACAAGTTCCTGGAGGAAAGGTCCATAAACCATTATTAAGAAGGGACCCAGGATATCAATGCTTGACCTAGTACAAGCATTGTGGAACCTGTGTCTTTTGGGGAAACTGCTAGGTACGTATGACCTAGATTGGCCACTGTTGGAAACAGGATACTGGGCTTGATGGACCTTGGTCTGACCCAGTATGGCATATCTTATGTTCTTATGTTATTAACCTCACCCAAAGCCAAAACAAATTGTGGGATATTGGTCTAAACTGGGCTGACACATCCAGGGGGCCATCCTGGGTCTTTCCCTTATTCTGACCATCATACAGAAAAGTAAGAAAGATGCTTGCAGTTAGGGAACAGCACAGATAGCAGAACCAGGGTGAAGCATTCTACGCTATGGAAACCATCTTTGATATCCCATGCATATCTTCAAGGGTGTATTTATGAAATATGATTGCTCAGTTGTCCAGAGTTTCACAGCATAATGCCCCAGTTTTTAAAAATACACATTTGCTATAAAATTCCTTAATTTTATAACTGAATCCAGTTTTAAACACATTTTATTGATCAGTAGAAACACATTTTTATTGGGTTATGTTTAATTATTGTTAGTCTGAGCACTTTCCGTTTGCATTCTTTCCCATCGAGCCAGCTACATAAGTGGATTCAGATTCATTTATTTTGGCTAGAAAATTGCATTACAAAAAGTCTATACAATTTCTTCGGTCAAAGTGTTCATAAAGACTTTGAACGTAAATGAGCTTATTTAGATTTTAACAGATTTCTTGCAATGATCATGCATGGCTCAGTGTTTGCCATCGGAAAGCCTCAAGGGTGCAGTTGGATGGACAAATTAGTACAAGAAGAATTAACACCTCAGCTTTAAAATAAAACACCTTTAACCCTGGGTCTGTCATTGATTTCTGCTGAGTCTTGTTTTACCGGGGTTGGGAAAAGTCAAAGATGAGGCACTATTACAGCATGGTGCATGGAAAATCAAATTAGTTGAAAACTGCCTATCAAACAGTGACCTCAGTCGGGAACTCTCAAGAGAAGAACATTTCTTCATTACCTGCCAAGCGGTGTCCACATTAATGAAGCTGACGAAGCTGAAAATATTCTATTGGTATAATTGCTGCTGGAATAGAAAATGCAACCATGTTTCCAAGCTGTTTCTGTCTTGTACCCACAATAATTTCGCTGCACTTTCCTTCTAATTGAATCCGGCTAAAACTGTACAGTTGGGAAATTAAGGCTAAGAACTTCTGCATGCATCTTGCAATAAGTACTTCTAATAAATGTTCAGTCAAGTAATTGCAGAGCTTTAGCATAGTATTTCTCATTGGAAAAATACTCTATAAAATATATTCAATGGGTCGATTTAACTACCATTTTTAATGTACAATTTTGTCAAGCATGATTGACCACCATAGTGTATTATGACAATTTTTTTCCAGACTATAACTGTAAAGTTTCATAGATAACGACATATTATATTATTCTATGGTTAAGTCATATAACCCCAAATCAGGGCTTAATTCACTCATTTTGTCATGATAAAGCAGCCAAAGATGAATAGCTATTCAAGAAAGTTGATTAAAATATCTGCCAGAGCAACGGTTGTGTGAGAGAATATATAAAAATGGTGAAACTGGCAATAATGAATGAAAAGGAAATTTTTTGAGCTGGCCACACTTTGAGTTGGCATGCACTGGTTACCTTATTTCCCCGTCTATGAGATAATCACATGCCATCCTAAAAAGGGAGCTCCAGGGAAGAAAAGAAGTTGTACTGAAAAGGAGTTGGCAAGAGGGGAGTGAGTGCTGCTCTTCATTCACCCATGCAAAGTTGCCCTGGCATTCCCCTTGAGTGATTCTTTGGTAGCAATTCATCTTTTGGAGCAATAGCAGCTCATGAGACTTCATGGAGAGGGATGATGTAAGTGAGAGGTCGCTGGAGTGAGATTTTTTTGATTTTATTAATTTTTCATTTTACATTGTTACTAATTAAGAACGTGTCTAACATATGCAGGAGGTATGAGCTTTAGTTACTCTGGATCCAATTTTCAGAACTGCTGATATTCAAATGCCACGGCAGTCAGCCATGTTTTTTAAATATTGGGGGGATATTTAGCGGCAGTATACAGATAGGAAGTGCTGCTCAAATATTTGGGCTGAGTGGTGCTAACCAGGTAAGTGCTGGCAGTTAGCATGATTTTCAGCTGTGCTTCCCTGGTTTGTAACTTAGGCCTATTTTTCATACGGCTTAAATTGTCTGAAAATAGCACTAACTGGGTAAGTGCTGGCACTGCCTTTGCTTTGCCCACCAACCACCCTTGCACTAGCCAGGTAGTGATAGGGTGGTTTGTGGAGATACTCAGCAGCACTATCCAGATAGTGCAACTGAATATGATGGTCTGCTCCTCCGATGGCTGGCCTCCCATTGGCTGGTATATTAAGGGCTTTGAATGTTGGCCCGCCTAGCTTTCTAAGAGAATCTATACGCATGCTTTTCTTTTGACGTTTACCTCATAAAACATTCAAAGCACGCATTCATAGCTGCTATTTAATACACACAGGTAAATGGACATATTTTATAAAGTATTACAGAAGCCCAAACCCCATTTTAAACCCGTCACTGGAAACACCTCCACTCGGGTTAGATAAACGTATGCACGCAGAGGATGTATGCATGAAGGTTTACACACATATATTCTGGATAATTTTATAAAAGCCTATTTCCATGCATAAAACCCTGTTTTAACTGTGAAAATGTTCTTAAAAATTACTTCCGATATTATTGCTTTGTAATTAAATGATTTTTTGCATTATCTGTATTGTTATAAGAATGATTTTACATAGTACACAGAGAGGTGAATTCAAGTGTCCAGGCTGGGATATGGAGAATTTACATAGTATTTCCATAGTCTGGTCAGCAGATAGATGCCTCAGTACCCCTCAAAAAAGAGCTGCCAACGACCACTACCTTTCACTTCCTTATGTTCACTGATTCAGCAACTTTGTAGTTCTTGAGCTCCAGTTTCTCCTGTTTCTGGGATGATTTCTCCTCCCCTCCACTTTTAAGGCTGCATACTGGTTCTTCAGTTCAAGAGATGGCAGAATTGGAGTGGCGACTCTATAGGCTCTGAAGAGAGCTGGACACTGGTCATCAGAACATGCAGAACTGACACTCCAATTCCACTATTCCTCAAACTGAAGAATCGGTAGGCAGCACTGGTGGAGGAGGAGAGAACATCCTAGAACAGGAGAAACTGGAGCTTAAAACTCTGAAGTTGCCAAATTAGTGACCACAAGGAAGTAAAGAGAAGTACGGATTGGTGACTCTCTTCTGAGGGGTACAGAGATATCCATCTGACAGCCAGCCTTGACGTCCCGGGAGGTGTGCTGTCTGTCAGGTGCCAAAATCTGATATGTTTGGAGAGTTTGCCGAGACTCATCAATAACACAGGTACACTAAAAAAATTTTTTTTTAAACTGCCTCTAATGTTTCGATTGATTTTTACGTTTTTTGGTGCACTGAATCCAAATCTGGTAACCAATTTGCTCCATACGTCAGATTTTTTGCTACATGGGTTAGCAGTTGAGGTGAACGTTCAGATTGAGTGCGATCGAGATAAAAGTTTCTTGGATGAATTCTTTATACTAATTGTTTAGTAGTTCTTCAAATAAGAATAAAGAAAATTGTAACAAGGCAGCACATAAGAATAGAGTAATGTCAACAAAACACACTGTGATGGTAGCAAAAATTGTCTGCACTTAAAACAGCCACATACATGTCACAAACATTGAGCATATAAGAGCGAGGTTAGACAAGCAAAGCAAAGAAATGTGCAAAAAATGTTGTACAGGTATGTATGTAAGAATAGAAAACGCAAACCGCACCATTGCAATACATGAAGACCAACACCCCGATGGTGTGAAAATAAAATTCTAATAAATGACATCCTACACAGGTGTAATAACAAGCAATATTTTATTTAAAAGTTTAGTAAAAACAAGATATTTGTCAACACAGTTTAGAATTTAAAGTCAATCATGGGACAATCAATCTCCTGGTGGGCCCGTTACATCTTCCCCCGAATGCTTCACTTGGTGCTCTGCTTGGCGAATTTTACATCTGGGGATTCCCGCAGCAGCAACCATCAGAAATCAGCCAACATAGTGGTGATCAATCATCCTTGGTACCTTCTCTCTGCCATCCTTGATGTCTTGGTGAAACCTTTGAACTTGTTCTTATCTGTAGGCCCCCTAGTTTTCGGGAAAGTAGTTCTCTTGGGAGTTTAAGATATGGACTTTCAGGCTCATGTTACATCATTGTTCTTTGAAGGCATTGAGCAGCCTGGCAACCTTATCCTTTTAGTTATCATCCCGCCTGTTCCCCAAGACTTTGAGAACAACATCCTTTAAGGAATCCAGGCTTCTTTTTCCTTCTCAGACATCGTTTCAGCGAATGCTCCATCCTGAAATGAGTTTCATTAAATCAGGGCCAACAAAAACACCTTCCTTAAGCATTGATTCAGAAAGACAGGGTAAATTTGAGCAAAGGTCCCGAAAGCACTCACCATCTTTTGGAAGGGACTTGATGAATTGCTTAATGAGACCCAACTTAATGTGGAGAGGTGGTAATAGAATTTTATAGCGAGGTACCAAGCTCTCATGAAGAACATTTTTCTCACCGGGTCTCAAATACTCCCGAATTGGCCAGTCTTTTTTCCCCCAGTGTAGGTTGCGGGCCCGGCTATCCCACAAGTCTCCACAAATCATCCACTTATGCTCATCATAATGAATCTTCTGAAGAATCAGGGCCAAATTCTCGTATTTTTCTTGGAGAATAACAGAGTGAGCAATAGGAACTGAAGCGATGTGTTTGCAATTATGAAGAACACCTTTTATGCTGTCTTTTGATGAATCAATGAACAGCCGCCATTCAGCAGGATCATAACTTGAGTTTAAACTTTTCCATCACTCCGTATATATCGTTGCAAATACCAAATCTTCCTCTTTGCTGAAATACTTCAAAAATTGTGTCTCGCGGTTGCGGTACCAATACAAAGTTGTTCCTGTGACAATAGATTTTCTGTTTAAGCCGAGAACCTAGCAGTTGGGCAGCATCTTTTGGGAGTCCTAAATCCCGACTAAATCATTCAATTCAGCTTTGAGAGAAAAGTTCAGGTTTCGGATCTGGTTCAGTTTCAAACTCGGAAGTACTGGACTCATCGGGAAAAGCCATCTGATGAGTCTCATCATGATCAGAACCGTCCCACACAAATATGATCCAAAGATTTTGGTGGTTCAGCACAGGTACTCGTTGCTATTTATTTATTTATTTATTACAGTCTCTTATATACCGCACTATTCATCATCAGCGCGGTTTACATGGAACAAAATGCTCAGTACATTTAACACGTATGAGTTTACAGGTAACAGGTATAAATAACTTTGGATACCGGGGTAACTATTTACAAAACATACTACATGGAATCATATACACAGAAGATACATAGAAAAACCAGCCCACTATAGCAATGAATATCACACTTGGTGAGTTGTTGATATACCCAAATTTTTCTGGGACTGGTATCATGAGTGTTATTGGGCTCTAGGTGCTGCCATTGGGTTCTAAAAGGTATTTGTTGAAGAGGTGGCATTGAGGGCTTTCCTAAACTGTGTCAGGCTACTAATAGCAAGTATATCAGGGTGTAGTGCATTCCAGCATATTGTGGAACTGAGACTGAAGGCTCTGTTTGCTGTCGATTTAGTGAAAGTAGTAAGTTCATTCGTGATTTTGAGGGGAGTTTATAGCCATGGATCTCCTTGCTCTATCTGGAGATGTGCTATGGATGAGTGAGGATAAGGATGCCGATGTGAGATTATTGACAGCTTTAAAAGTAATTGTTAAGGTCTTGAAAACTATTCTAGCTTGAATAGGAAGCCAATGCAACTGTATCAGCAGGGGCTAACGTGGTCGTACATGGAGGCTCCATGGATGACTCTTGCTGCCGCGTTCATGGCTAGCTGAAAGCGGGTTTAATGTAGATTGGGGAAGACCTTGTAATATGACGTTGGCATAGTCGAAATGGGGTATAACCAACGCCTGGAAGATTGTCCGAAATCAGTTGGATCAAGCATTGAACGTAGGTGTCTAAGTGAGCGGATCTTGTAGTACACTGATCTGACTATGTTTCCTACTGGGCTTTCATGTCTAGGCGTTGATCTAGTGTGACTCCCAAATATCGTATTGAGGATTTAGATTGCAACTCCGCTTCTTTTACTTTAAGATATTGTGGGGGGTAAAATTGGGATTCCTTGTTATGAAGAGTACTTCAGTTTCTTATGTTGTATTCTGAGGTTTTGAGACAGGAAGCCAGTCAGATATTGCATTGAAGCAACTCGTCAATGGGGAGAGGTCCCAGATTGCTCGTAGAGAAGGGAAATGTAAAGCAGGGACATCGTCTGCATATAACATGCAGTCAACCTTGAAAGACCGGATGATATTACAAATTGGCTGCATGTAAATATTGAAAAGGAGCGCAGAAAGGGAGGATCCTTGAGGGACTCCTTGGCTTTGGTGGAAAGGTTCAGACTTTATCCCTCCAGAACGAACATGCTGCCATCTTTCGGACAGGTAGGATCTGCACCAGTCAAGCGCTTTTCCATTAATGCCTTTGTCAATCAGACGTCCTAGTAGAAGCTCATGATTTACTGAGTCAAAAGCTGCAGCGATGTCCAGAAAGATGAGTGCAAATCCTTGACGAATGTCGTCAATGCCAGTGATTATTTTGCAGAAGAGGGTGGTAAGGAGGGTTTCCACTCCATGGAATTCCCTAAAACCATGTTGGCAGGGTCTAATGGTGCAGCGGAGTCAATGTGATCCTGCAGTTGCTTTTGGGCCTCCTTTTCGATGATCTTCGCGGTAGTGGAATACTAGATATGGGTCTATAGGATTCCACCTGTTGGGAGTCAAGCTTGCAGTTTTTTTAGCAGAGGTCTGATAGAGGTGTGCTTAAGGGCTGAAGGGAAGGAGCCAGTTGAGAAGGAGAGATTCATTATTTGGCCAGTACTGAGCTGAATGACTGCGAAGCTCCTTGATCCAGAAGGCTGGCATGGATTGGTCTGAGCATACTGGTGTTAAGGGCTGCAATAGTGTCTTCAATTCCTCTCTTGGAGGGGGTAGAAAACATGGTTAGGATTGTTTGGCAGTTTTTGCTCTGTGGTAGAGGCTTTTATAGTAGAGGTTTTGTTGGTCTGACATATCTTGGATTGTAAATAGGTTGCAAAATCTTGTGGGTGTAGCTCAAATGGAGGTCCAGAGGATGGTTCCTGATCCTTGGATAAAGTCTTGACCAGGTCGAAGAGGTCATGTGGTTTATTAAGTGATCTCATTAAGGTTCAGAGTAGTACTGCTTCATCGTGTTGGTGATTGTGTTGCGATGTGCAGCAGATGACAGTTGTATGCTGACAGGTCATTTAAAGAGTGAGATCGGCGCCAGCGTTTCTCCAGTTTCCGTACGTGGCTAAGTGATGCTTTAAGATCAGCTGAGTAACCATGGGGCACTTACTCTTTACCTGAAGGCTTGTTGGAGTTGTACGTAGGGCAATTGAGCTGAGGCAATTGTTCCATTGAGAAATTAGGGTCGTCAAGGTCTGGGTGGATTCAGAGATGAGTTGCTTGCGTTCAGCAAGGATAAGATCTCTGTTGTAAGGGCTTGAAAGATCGAGAGGGCGGTCGGCGTGTTGCTTTGGATTTTGTTGGTTTTTGTGTAGGCTTTGTAAGTGGGAATCTGAATGATGATCAGTTTGTGATCTGACCAAGGAACAGAAGTTATGGAGGTTATGGGATCCTGGGCTGGGTTGAGAGAGGTTTGCGGGGCGAATACAAGGTCCAAGATATTTCCCTTAATATGGGTAGAATCATTAACTAGTTGCTTGAAGCCAAGATTTTCCAGGGCGTCCAAGAAGGCTGTTGAGGCATAGGCCTATGAGGCATAGGCCTAATTGCTGAGGGAAGGTTGGGGTAACTTATTACGTTCTTATTTTTTAAGTTGTATCCTTTCACAATGCAAGAGCAAAAATAGCAGTCACTGCTGTGGTCTTTGTTCACGCCACATCATAGGTATTCCAAAACGAAATGCTTGTTTTTTACCTTTCATCCATAAGCGTAGATCTTCCTCACATGTCTTGCACACTTTGTGAGGAGCCCACGGTTTTGTCTTGATCGCCTAACTTCAACCGAAATAGGCGAAATATACTTTTTAATAAATGCAGAAATGTTCCTCTGCCGCTTTTTCACAGTATATTCCCCACAAATAAACAAAAACTGTCCGGAGAGTTGACGCAACCTCTGTCTCTGTGAGCCATCACAAATACAACGCACTGCAAACTACAACTGAAGTGAACCACTTCGGAATAAGCTGGATTACGACTGAGCAAACAAAGGTAATAATGAACTTGCAAGAGAACTGAAATTTGACAGGAACGTTTCATGTCGCAACCACCGTGTTTTGAGCGAGCGAACGAGGCGAGGCGAACAGGAAAGAACATGCGCCAGCGCGAGTACTGGATTTATGCCCCCGCCTCCCAATTGGCCTTTTAATGTATAAAATGAATACAAAACACTCTAAATATCATGAGGGAGTGTTTCTAGTTAGTTAACCATTACAGCCTCTATTTTGGGCCAAGAAAATAAACTGCAGTCGGCTAAAAAGAAATTATGTGGACATTCCTTATATGGTAAGAAATCTAATTTTGCAAGAAAACGTGACGTGATGGAACATTTTGGCTATTTTTCCTGGATTCAGCACCCCAAAATCTATAGGAATCAGTTGCAAAACTGGAGGCAGTTTTTTGGTAGTGTACCTGTGTAATCTGATGCTGCTTATCCATGCTGGCACAAAATGATATGGCTAGGTATTCCAGATGACTTCATAGCCCTGGGAGCGAGGGCGAGGCTGGTGCTCAGGTAATGTTTTCCTCAATATTTCCTGCCAAAGATAAAAGCTGAAACAGAAGAGCTTGCATTCTACAAATGAATGCACGGCTGTCTGGATAGGGTCATCAAGAGCTTTTTGGTTTCCTGGATCATGGGATGATTTTCCAAGGGCTGCTAAGCAGAGAGAGTGTTCATAGTAACATAGTATATGACAGCAGATAAAGACCAATATGGTCCATCTAGTCTGCCCAGCAAGGCGGCAAGAGTAGGTGCACTTGCCGCTCCGTGCAGGTCACAGCTCCCCATGCATTTGTTTAGGGGTGTAACCTCCACTCCTTGTAGGTCATCCTTATTTGTTCAGATATAAGAGAGAGCAATGCTTATTTTGATTTTATCCTGTTGCTATAAAGAGATCCACTGTGCCTGTCCAATGCCATTTTGAATTCTGTCACTGTTTGCCCCCACCACTTCCGTCGGGAGGGCATTCCAAGCATCCACCAACCTTTCAGTGAAAAAGTCTTTCCTGACATTGCCTTTCAGTTTACCCCCTTGCAGCTTCATGTTATGCCCTCTAGTTTTACAGCTTCCACGTCTTTGGAAGAAGTATGTAAAGGTCTGAATCATATCTCCCATTGCTCCTCTCCTCCAGAGTGTACATATTTAGGTCTTCAAGTCACTTCTAATAAGTCTTCTGACGCAGGCTCCAAATCATTCTGGTCGCCTTCCTCTGAACCACTCCCAGCTTTTTTATATCCTTTGCGAGATACATAGAAACATGATGACAGAAAAAGACCAAATGGCCTATCTAGTCTGTCCTTCCATAAGAACAACTACAACAGTCCACTTTTTACCTTTAGAGATCCTCTGTGTTGGTCCCATGCTTTTTTGAGTTCAGTTACTATCCTCATCTCTACCACCTCCACTGGGAGACTATTCCATGGATCCACTACTCTTTCTGTAAAGAAATATTTCCGCATATCACTCCTGAATCTAATCTCCCTTCACCCTCATCCCATGTCCCCTCGTAGCAGAACTTGCTTTCAATTGAAAGAGGCTCTCTCCCTGAACATTTATGCCACAGAGGTATTTAAACATCTCAATCATATCACCTCTATCCCGCCTTTCCTCTAAGGTGTACATATTAAGATCCTGAAGTCTGTCCTCATATGCTTTATAATGAAAGCCCATTAATCATTTTAGTAGCAACCCTCTGCACCGACTCCATCCTGTTCACATCCTTTTGAAGGTGCGGTCTCCAGAATTGCACACCATACTCCAAATGAGGTCGCACCAAAGACTTATACAGAGGCATTAGTACCTCTTCCTTTCTGCTGGCAATTCCTCTGTGTATGCAACCCAGCATCCTTCTGGCTTTTGCCACCGCCTTGTCACACTGTTTTGCTACCTAGAAATAGTCAAAAAGCAAATCACTCCGAGGTCCTCCTCCTGATCCGTGCACACCAATCTCTCGCCCCCTATCTCATACAATTTCCTTGTATTTCTGCTTCCCAAGTGCATGACACTGCACTTCTTCACATTAAATCTTAACTGCCAAGCATTAGACCATTCTTCCAGCTTTTGTAGATCTTTCCTCATGTTCTCCACTCCCTCGGGTGAGTCCACTCTGTTACAAATTTTGGTGTCATCTGGAAAAAGACTTTTCCATTCAGCCTTTCAGCAATATCAGTCACGAACATATTGAACAATACTGATCCCAGCACCAAACCCTGGGACACACCACTAATTACCTTCCTTTCATCCTAGTGAGTTCCATTTACCGTCACCTTCTGTCGTCTGTCAGTCAACCAATTTCTGATCCAGTTCACCATCTTGGGCCCCATCCCCAAGCTGTTGAGCTTATTGATAAGCCTCCTGTGAGGAACAGTATCAAAGACTTTGGTGAAATCTAGGTAGATCACATCCATCGCATGCCCTTGATCTAGTTCTCTGGTCACCCAGTCAAAGAACTGAATCAGATTTGTTTGGCAAGATCATCCTTTGGTAAAACCATCTTACCTCGGATCATGCAACCTGTTGGTTTCGAGGAAGTCCACTATTCGCTCTTTCAGGAGCGCCTCCATTACTTTTCCTGCCACCGAGGTAAGGCTTACTGGCCTGTAGCTTGACACTTCTTCCCTATTATCACTGTTGTGGAGAGGTACATCAGCCCTTTTCCAGTCCTGTGGAACTTCTCCAGACTCCAAGGATCTATTAAAAAACATCCCTTAATGGCCCTGCAAGATCCTCTCTGAGCTCTTTCAGTAGCCTGGGATGTATCCCATCCAGTCCCATTGCCTTGTCCACTTTCAGTTTTGCAAGTTGTTCTAACACATCATCTTTTGTGAAAGGTGTGGTATCTACTCCATTCCCATTTGTATATTTGGGAATCACAGGTGATTCTTTCCAGGATTTTCTTTAGTAAAAACAGAGCAGAAGTATTTGTTTAGCATTCTTGCTTTTTTAATGTCACTTTCCACAAATCCGTTCCCAGCACTTTTGAGTCCTGTAATTCCACCTCTGATTTTCCTCCTCTCCCGAATATACCTGAAGAAAGTTCTGTCGCCACACTTCACATCTTTAGCCATCTTTTCGCTACCTTTGATTTTGCTATCCTTATTTCTCTTTTTGTCTCTTTTAGTTTGATCCTGTATTCCTTTCTATGTTCCTCTGTTTGCGAACTTCTGAATTTTGTGAAAGCTGTGTTTGTCTACCTAACCAACCTTAAACTCCACCTCAAAACCATATACCTCAGAATGAGCGAATACCATGCCAAACACCTTCTCCGCTCTCTAAACAAACCTAGAGACCTGTTCAGCTTAGCAAAATCCCTAACTAAGGAACCTTCACTTACCCAACTCGATCCTATTTCCCCCCAGTCATATGCTGACTACCTCCAATCCAAAACTTCCATAACCAACACAGTTTCAGTTACCACTCCCTGCTATGCGCACACCTCACTTCCACCTATCACAATGTTCACAACTCCAACAGAGAAAAACATCCAAGATCTCATCGCCATCATCAACACCTCTACAGCTCCAAGTGACCCCTGCCCAGCATACTGGGTCAGAACTCTGCAAGTTGAACTTAGTCCAATTCTAATCAACATCATTGGACTTTCCTTTGCAACAGGCTCTTTCCCCGCATCCCTCAAACAAACATCAATAAGACCACTTCTGAAGAATAACAGACTTGACCCACTAAAGGCTGACTCCTACCGCCCAATCTCAAGTATACCTCTATTATCCAAGATAATAGAGAAGGTTGTCCAGCGGCAGATTCAACACCACATTGATGAGGTGTCACCTCTCGACCCCTGTCAGCACGGATTCAGGGAGTCTCACGGTGTAGAAACTCTCCTCACCACCCTAACCAACACTTTGAAGGAGAAATTATGTCTTACCTGCTAATTGTCTTTCCTTGAGCTCTCTCCGGGCCAGTCCAGGGTACGTTAGGGGTTGTCAATCCCCTTCAGCAGCTGAGGAATGAAAAACGCCAAGTTCTGCTGACAGGCTAAGCCACTCCCCCTGGTGACAGCTCCTCAGTCTACTTCTGACAAAGCAGCTCAACTACTCCAGCCGAAAACCAACAGGAAGAAAACTAAAGAAGAAAAGAATACTGAATATCTGCTATATTTCTCAGTGACGGACGTGTCATGCAAAAAGAGACAGCCCTGCTCTAAGTAGTCATGCACCCTGTGGCGCAGGAATCCCAATGGTTCGACTTTCATTTTCTGTTCTTTTTTTTTTTTATTATTAAATTTAGCTCGAAGGAATAGGCGGGAGCCCCAAAAAGAAAAACCATGTCCTCTGAGAGAAATGCTATAGCATAAAGACTTCTCACCCCTCAGAGAAACTGAACTCCCAGAAATATACTGAGACGAATACTGGGTGGGCCCTGGACTGGCCCGGAGAGAGCTCAAGGAAAGACAATTAGCAGGTAAGACCTAATTTCTCCTTCCTTATCGTCTCTCCGGGCCAGTCCAGGGTATGTTAGGGCAGTACCAAAGCAGTACCTAAAGCTGGGAGGGACCCGCAAGTCCTGTGATAACCGCCGAAGCCCTTACATTGGCATCCTGCCTTGCGAGCACGTCCAACCGATAGTGCTTTGCAAAGGAATGCAGGGAAGACCAAGTCGCAGCTCTACAGATATCTACTGGTGGAACTAAGGCGTACTCAGCCCAAGACGTAGCCTGAGCTCAAGTAGAGTGCGCCCTGAGTCCCACTGGCGGTGTCTGACCGCTAGATTCATAAACCGCTGATATGGCCTGTTTCACCCATCTGGCAATCGAAGCCTTCGACGCCGCATTACCCTTACGCGGCCCCGCAAATAAGACAAATAAACGATCCGATTTACGAAAAGACTCAGTAGCTGCAAGATACCTTTTCAGTACACGCGCCAAATCCAATTTTCATAGCGTGCGATTTACCCGTGAACCAGAACGATGCGGAAAAACCGGCAATGCCACAGACTGATTAACATGAAAAGTCGAGACGACTTTAGGCAGAAAGGAAGGCACCGGCCGTAGCAACACTCTCTCCGGCAAAAATTGAAGGTAAGGCTCTCTGCAAGAGAGAGCCTGCAAATCCGAAATCCGTCTGGCAGAACACAACGCCACCAAGAACGCTGTTTTCCAGGAAAGTTCCCGCAAACCACTCGAGGAACCCACTTCAAAGGGAGAGCGTGTCAAAGCCTCCAGAACCAAGTTCAAATCCCAAGGAGACACTACCGAACGTACCGGAGGGCGAATATGTTTGGCCGCTCGAAAAAAACGCAGCACATCCACTTGTGTCGAGAGCCTATGCCGCTGTACAGTACCCCGAAAACAAGATAAGGCTGCCAAGTGTACCTTGAGAGTGTTAAGGGCCAAACCCTTCTCCAAACCATGTTGAAGAAACAACAAGAGTTGCGGTAAGGTAGCCTCCCTAGGGCTAATGCTACGCTGGCCGCACCAAGTTTCAAAAACTCGCCAAACCCGCGCGTAAGACAAGGAAGTTGAAGTTTTCTTTGACTGTAACAAGGTGGAAACCACCGATTCTGAGTAACCCTTACATTTCAAGCGGTCCCTCTCAAGAGCCAAGCCGTAAGCAAGAAGCGATCCACCTGCCGCATCAACACGGGCCCCTGGCTCAAGAGGTTGAGACGATCGGGTAGATGCCAGGGAGCAGCTATCAACAGTCGAATGAGATCTGCATACCAAGGACGTCGAGGCCAATCCGGAGCAATGAGAATCACCGGCCCTCCGTGACTCGAGATACGCTGGATGACCCGACCAAGCATTGGCCACGGAGGAAACACATAGAGAAGGGCGTCCGGCGGCCAAGGTTGCACCAAGGCATCCAAGCCCTCCGACATGCGCTCCCTGCGTCTGCTGAAAAACCGCGACGCTTTTGCATTGCCGCAAGTCGCCATCAGGTCCATCACCGGCTGCCCCCAGCGCAGCGTGATGTCGTGAAACACTGCAGCGTTCAGTTCCCACTCTCCGGGATCGAGAATGTTGCGGCTGAGGAAATCGGCTTGCACATTGTCCTTGCCTGCTATGTGCGCCGTCGACAAGGCAACGAGATGAGTCTCCGCCCATAGCATCAACTCCTGACTCTCCTCCAACAAAAGCACACTGCCTGTGCCGCCTTGGCGATTGATATACAAGACCGTCGTCACATTGTCGGAGAACACACGAACCGCTGTTCCCTCGAGCAAGCTTTGGAAATGCAGCAGTGCAAGGCGCACCGCTCGGAGCTCCAAACGATTAATCGACCACAAGCTCTCGGCCGGAGACCAGACTCCTTGTGCTACTTGAGAATGACAGTGTGCTCTCCAGCCGGATAGACTTGCGTCCGTTGTCAACAGCACCCAGTGAGGCTCCCGCAAGGGAACCCCCGCTCGAAGATGCCGGATCTCCAGCCACAAAAGAAGACTGTGGCGCACCCCCTCTGGACAGAGCAACCGCTGTGAAAGAGGATGATGTTGCGGAGACCACCTGGAGAGCAATGCTTGTTGAAGCGGTCTCATATGCGTTCTTGCCCATGGCACCAGGTCCAGAGCCGCAGAAACACGTGAATTTGTCCCACCAATTTTACTATCCTGCTTTCGGGCAGGAAGACCAATCCCCGTTCCATGTCGAAGAAGGCCCCTAGGTACGTCAGCTGTTGCACTGGAGACAACTGGCTCTTTGCTTGGTTGATAACCCAACCGAGCTGCTCCAAGAGCTGGACTACCCGAGCAGTCGCCGCGATCGAGTCTGGTAACGAATCCGCTCGAATCAACCAGGCGTCTAGGTACGGATGTACTCTGATCCCCTCTTTCCTCAGAGCCGCTGCCACCACCACCATGACCTTTGTGAAAGTGTGCGGCGCCGTTGCCAGACCGAAAGGCAAGGCTCGGAATTGAAAGTGACCCATGGGAACCGCAAAGCACAAAAACCGCTGATGCGACTCGCGAATCGGAATGTGGCGATAAGCTTCCGTGAGATCTATTGCCGAGAGAAACTCCCCGGGATGCACCGCCCGAATGATGGAGCGCAGCGTCTCCATCCGAAAATGGGGCACCCGCAACGCTCGATTGACGTGCTTGAGGTCGAGAATTGGCCGAAAGGAACCCTCTTTCTTGGGGACTACGAAATAAATCGAGTATCGACCGAAGCCACACTGGGCGGGAGGAACGGGAACTACGGCCTGTAGGAACAACAAGCGCTCCAACGTCTCGGTAATGGCTTGTGCCTTGAGTCCCCGACCACAAGGGGACATCATGAATGTTTCTTGTAATGGGCAAGCGAACTCCAGCGCTTAACCTTCTCGAATAATGTCCAGTACCCACTTGTCTGACGTTATGGCGGTCCAGGCGGAAAGAAAACCCTGTAAGCGACCGCCTACAGGGACTTCCGGCTGGACCAGCCGACCTTCATTGAGGCTTCTTAGTGGAGGACTGCTGGGCTGAGAAATAGCCTCTACCAAAACCTCTGGCTCCGCGAAAGGACGGACCACGAGAAGTGAAACGGCCCCGAGAATAGGGAGCAAACCAAGCCCCCTGGAATCTCTGAGAATCCCTACCGGATCCCCGCTGCGGCATGCCCACTTTAGAAAGCTTCGGTCGATCTTCCGGTAACCGACCCCCTTTGGAGTCACCGAGATCCTTGACAATCTTCTCTAGGGCTTCCCCAAAGAGAAGCTTACCCTTATAGGGGGAGCTTATTTAGGCGAGATTTAGACGAGGCGTCAGTCACCCAGTTCCGTAACCAGAGGAAACGCCTGGCCGCTATCAGCGATGCCATGGACTTAGCGGCAATTCTAACCAAATCATAGAAGGCATCCGCCAAGTAAGCCACCGCGGACTCCAACTTAGCTCCTTCTGCGGAAGGACTCACGCCCGAATCCGTCGGAACCTCGCCCTGCAGCCAACGGATGGAAGCCCTGGAGACATACGCTCCACAAATAGAAGCCTGCAGTGAGAGAGCAGTGGCTTCGAAGGCTTGCTTCAAGAGCACCTCCAGCTTACGATCCTGTAGATCTTTAAGGGCCGCTCCGCCTTCCACAGGAATCGTGGTCTTTTTCGTCACCGCCGATACTAAAGCATCAACCTTGGGCATTTTCAACAACTCCCTGTCCTCTTGCGGAACCGGGTACAGGTGACCTAAGGCCCGACTACCCCGAAGCGTAGCTTCAGGACACTCCCACTCTGCTTAATGACACGATGTACTGGGAAACAGCGTTGCTCTGTCTTAAAGCCCTGCAATAACGGATCCTCCAAGGGCTCCTGAGAACCGTGGGCATAGCAATATTTAGAGCCGCCAAAGACTGCGCAATAAGCGCTCCCAGCTCTTCCTTGCGAAAACCCCAAAAAAGGTTAGGATCTTCGCCAGGAGCTAACTCACCCTCTTCCAGCTCCATTAGCCAAGGGTCTAAGCAGGCTTCTGAGAGAACTTCACCGTCCTCTAAGTCCGGTGGCGGCCCGCTCTGTTCTCCTTTAATAAATAAATCTGACTCTGGCTTCAACAGGGACTGGGAGGAACCTTCCCCCGGGTCCATAACAGTCCCTGCCGTGAGAGGAGCCGCTAACCCCTCAGAACCGGTAACAGCAGCGCTGGCCTGTGATGTCTTTAAAAGAAAAGCCTTATGCATCTGCAAAATGAATTCTGGAGAGAATAAAGTGGAAAAATCCTCCGGAGCCCCCTTCAGGGACCGCGGGGTCTTAATTACAGCCGCCGATTCTCTATGCGTTTTGGCCTTCCTTTTTCCTTGTTTATGGTGGCCCGCGGGAGAAACAGGCTGCTCTGTCAAAATGGCCGCTGGTCCCGCCTTTTCTGAGGAGAGAAGAACCTTGTCGGACTCCCCAGAAGCTTGCCGGCAAACACACTCCCCGACACTGCGGCCGAGCCGCGGGAAGGAAAAAAAAAAATCACCCACCTGACAGGAGCGCTGAATCGCGGGAGCCGAAAAGCACGAGTAAGTCAGAGAGAGGAAGGGACAACTGGGGCTCCCAGAAGTAATCCTCCGGTATGGCAGACAGCAAGTCCTCAAGAAAACAGGCTCTGCTTTCTAGTGCCGCTCTGAACGGGCAGCCCGGGACGTCCACCTTTTTTTTTTTTTTTTTTTAAAGACTTTAATTAGAGCACTGGAAAATAAAGCAGAGAAACAGCCCTGCTAGAGCCAATCTACTGCAAATAGCAACGAAAATAACAAAAAAACAATGTCTTCAACCAGGGAGGCAGTCAGCTAAGCGTCCAATTCAGCTGCTGAGGACTGAAAGACTGAGGAGCTGTCACCAGGGGGAGTGGCTTAGCCTGTCAGCAAAACTTGGAGTTTTTCAGTCCTCAGCTGCTGAAGGGGATTGACAACCCCTAACGTACCCTGGACTGGCCCGGAGAGACGATAAGGAATAGAGGATTGGACAAGGTTGAAAATGGCTTCGCTCTCATTTTCCTAGATTTCTCCGCTGCCTTTGACTCCGTTAATCACAATCAACTTCTCACTCATCCCCAGGAGAAGGGCATCTGTGGCCTCGCCTGGGAATGGTGTAGGTCTTATCTATCGGATTGTTGGCAGCATGTCAGAGTTGGTTCCACCACATCCGCACCTTTCCACCAACACCAAGGTGTTCCGCAGGGCTCCTCTTTATCCGCGCTGCTGTTCAATGTCTACATGCAGCCGATATGTGACATCATACGCTCCTTCAATATCTCTACTCTAATCTATGCAGATGACGTCCTGCTGTTTACACCATTAAAAATCAAACAACCAGACTTCTCCAGCCTTATCAATTGTTGTTTCAACGCCATCACTGACTGGCTATTATCTCAAAATCTCCGCATAAACTTCAAGAAGACGGAAGTTCTGTTCATATCAAGGAACAAAGATTTCTCACCTCCATCCTCCCTAAGAGTAAGAGATGTGGAACTCCCTAGTAAACCTTCCATTCGCTACCTAGGGATTACTCTGGACCAGCATTTCGACTTTAAGGAGCACATACGAAACACCACCAAATCTGTCTACAATAAAATTAGAACGCTAAGGCACCTCAGGCCCATGTTACCTCATAATGACTTCAGGACCATTTTCCAGGCTCTCATTCTACCACACTTTGATTACGCAAATGTTGCCCTGTATGGACTCCCCAAGAACACCCTTAATCCGCTGCAACTCGCTTTGAATGCGGCTGCACGTGTTCTCTGTGGTTTAGCAAGATCAGACCATATCACCCCGATACTTAAGGAACTCCACTGGCTACCAATTCATTGCAGGTTAACATACAAAATCCTTCTCATCATCTTCAAGATCATCAATAACCTAGCCCCCATGACACTCAGTGACCTTATCACCCTCACCCCGAAAAACAGAATCAGAAGGTCAGTAACCAACAACACCTTGATCATCCCCAAAGAGTCCATCAAGTGCACCCAGACGACCAGGAAAAGAACCTTCGCCTTCTACGCCCCAAAATGCTGGAACGAACTTCCACCAGAAATTAGATCCATCAAAGACCTTATTCAGTTCCGTAAGGAAATCAAACACCACATTTTCCTACTTCACTTTGCTCAAGCATCCACCCCGCCTCTGCTCACCCACTCACCAATGTCCACAAACCTTACCCTGTCACAAGTATTTTGAGCTTGCCTTAGCCCTTCTTGTATATACAAACCTAATCTAATTGTATTTTGTACATATGTTTATAGTTACCCTGTTGCTCCAAGTTTAAACTCCTGTTAGAATGTAAGCACAGAACAGTCTTCTGACTGTGCACCCTTATTATATGTGAACCGCACTGATAACAAATAGCGCGGTATATAAAAGTTGTTAAATAAATAAATAAATAAATTTGTGCAGCCACTTCTTTGGAGAACCAAATAGGTTTCCTTTTCCTTTTGTTTTTATTTGCTTTCCTTACATTTATTTATTTGAGTACATTTTTATACCGCTCCTTCCAGTGATCAGCAGCGGTTTACATTTAACAATTAACTCTGCATAGATTAGCAGTTACATAAAACAGTAGGATCATAACATTAGAACATTTTATTTTATTTATTTATTTATTTAACACTTATTTATATACCGCATCTTCCAGCGATCAGTTGCGGTGTACAATTAACAACAATTTACAATGCAGAGCTTGTATTACATAGAACAATTATAACTTTTTACATAGAACATCTTAACTTGCACAACAAAGGGTTTAAAACTAAGCGGAATAATTCAATTATTCAACTAACACAGATTGTGTAACTATTTAAACAAAGTACTGTCTCTATAACAGTTGTAACTATATACAAGTAGGGTATCAGTGCATAGGAATGGAGTGATTATTCATTTAGGTTTGTACGTATTGCTTGTAGTAGGGAGTAAAAGCTTGATATTGGGCAGGTTCATGTTTAGCCTTTATCTAAGTTGAGTGGAGGGATTTCCATGGTATTATAGTGTTTAGTGAATAAATACGTTTTCAATTTTTTTTCTGAATTCCATTATCTCTGTTAGTGATCGTAAGTCCTCTGGTAAAGAGTTCCAGATTGTTGGGGCTATGTGGGAAAAGGCTCTATTATTTGTTAATTTGTGAGTTCTTATAAATTCTATAAATCCTAAAAACAATACCACATTGAAAGGTGGTATTGTTTTAGGATAACTCAATAAATAGAAACAAAACTATATACATGAAAGAAGAAGAACATGTTAACATAGATGCTATCTGATTAACTATATACATTATTTGTGGTCGAAAATATAAGTAGATTCACTATTTTGATTCTTCGTGGATTTGAGGGTACTAAATGGTAAAAGTGGAAAAGATCTCCGTCTAATTGTTTTCATCACAGAATTACTCTATGTTATTTCTGACTGATTGAAGTATTTTTGAAATAGATGTGTTTTAAGGCTTTTATGGAATGATGTGAGATCTTTGTTAGCTCTTAAGATGTCAGGGAGTTTGTTCCATTGTGTTGGAGCGGTGTATGTGAATGCTCTATTACTGGTGAATGCCTTTGCTTTGCAAATGGAGAGGGGGGTTTGTAATATATTTAGGTTGTGAGTACGTCTTTTCCTGTTGGTAGTTTGCGGCTTTATGAGTGTGGCAAGATAGGATGGGGCAGAATTGTTTATTAGTTTGAATGTTGTAATTATTATTTTGTATTGTATGCGTGCATGTATAGGTAGCCAGTGAAGTTCTCTTAGGATAGGTGTGATGTGATCTGAGAAGGGTACGTTCATTAGGATTCAAGCTGTTACATTCTGTGCCATCTGGAGTATGTTTGTTGTTTTTTTGGGCAAGCCTTGTAGTATGCCATTACAATAGTCCAGATGTGGCATTATGATTGCTTGTATTATTGATCTAAAGTCTGATAGTTCAATTATGTTACGTAAGGGCTGTAGGGTTCTTAGTTTGTAGAAAATGGTTCTATTTAAAAGTCTTAGGTGGGTTTCAATGTTAAGTGTGCTATCTAGAGTGACACCTAGGTACTTTAGTTCTTGTTTAGTGTTATAGGTAGTATTATTTAGTATGATTGTGGGGGGGGGGGGGTTTAAACTCTGGATTTTTAGAGATAAACATTACTTCAGTTTTTTTGTGATTGATAAGCATATTGTTTTGTTGGAGCCATTGTTGTGCTTCATTAAGGCAATTTTCTATGTGACTGTAATCTGGGTTACATATATCCAATTGTGTATAAAGCATTATATCATCCGCATAGAGATAGACAATTTTGTGTTTCTGGAATATTGTGCAGATTGGTCTTAGGTATAAGTTAAATAATATAGCGGATAATGCTGAGCCCTGTGGGATACCTTGTGTCTGTGGGAAGGTATTGGATAGGTTTTTATCAAAGTATACTTGTTGTATCCTGTTGGATATATAAGACGAGAACCATTTTAGGGGGGTTCCATTTATACCTATTGTTTCTAATCTTTCAATGAGGATCTTATGATTCACTGAATTAAAGGCTGCAGATATGTCGATGAAAATTAAGACAAACATTTTTTTGCAGCTTTCAATGCCTTTATAGAGTTTGTCAAATAATACTAGAAGCAGTGTTTCTACTCCATGTGATTGTCGAAAGCCATATTGTTGAGCATCAAGTGCATTTGTGTTATCTATGTGGTCTTGCAATTGGTATTGTACAGATTTTTCAATAATTTTGGCTATAAAAGGTATACTGGATATGGGTCTGTATGAGGATGGATCTGCATTGTTTAGTGATTTGTTTTTTAGTATAGGTCGTATTAGAGATCTTTTTAGTTCTGTTGGCATGTTTCCTTGTATTAGAGATTGGTTTACAATGTTTAGTATTTTGGGTGAGATTTCTGCTTTAGCATTCTTGATCCAGTCTACTGGACAAGGGTCAAGGGGGGATGTGGTGGTGTTTATGTGTGTGATGATGTTTAGAAGTTGTCTGTTATCTATTGAGTAAACGTTTTCCCACACTATAGTGGGGTTAGTATTTTGTGTTGCCCTTTGAAATGCATTATTTTCAATTTAATGGGAGATTCTTTCTTCGCTGGGGTTTAATTTTTTTTAGAGTAGTGATCAGCCAGTTCTTGAGCATTTATAGGATATTTTGAATTAACGTCTTTTGGGGGTTTAGTGAGTGATTTTACAAGCTCAAATAATTTGTATCCAGTCCCCTTTTTATTGCCTCTTTCAGTTTAGCCCATTGCAATTCCACTTCCTTATCCCCTCCCACCCTGCAAACGCCTCCTTCAGGTACTTGGCCACTTTACTGAAGTCCGTGTTTTTGAAGTCTAGGACTTTGAGCTTGCTATGACTGGACTCCACCTTGGTTTTTATGTCAAACCACACCGTGTGATGATTGTTGCTGCTCACATGGGCACCCACCCAGACATTCAACACGCTATCTCCGTTGTTGAGCACTAAATCCAGCATCCAGCTTTCCCTGGTTAGTTCCATCACCATTTGTCTAAGTAACACATCTTGGAAGACATCCACAATTTTTTTATATCTTTCCAGATTTGCAGAAGGAATACTCCAATCCACATTGTGTAGATTAAAGTCACCCAACATGATCACTTCCCCCTTCGTAGCTAATCTTTGCAATATCAATAATCAATTCGCTATTTCTTCGGTTTGAGTTGGAGGCCTGCAGACCACACCAGTATGGATGACAGTGCCATCTCCTCTTTCCAACACAATCCACAGCGCTTCTTTTCCCCATGTCCCCTGAATTTCAGTAGCTTTAATATTACTTTTGACATATAGGACTACTTCTCCTTCTTTTCTACCCTATCAATTCTAAATAGATTATAGCCAGCTATGTCTATATCCCATTCATGCGACTTGTTAAACCATATTTCTGTAAGGGCCACAATGTCCAAGACCATTTCCACCATTAGGGCTTCCAGGTCAGGAACTTTGTTGGCTAGGCTTCGAGCATGTGTGCTCATTGCTTTCTAGCATTTGTTGGCTGGCTTGCCTGTATTTTGATTGGATTTTGTTCTAAACACCTATATTTTATGTTTCTATATCTCCTCTATCCTACATATTAAGATCTTTAAGTCTGTCCTCATATGTCCATAACAAAGACAGCTAACCATTTTATAGTCAACCTCTGCACAGACTCCAATCTGCTCATATATCCTTCTGAAGATGCGGTCTCCAGAATTGCACACAATATTCCAAATTATGCTGCACCACAGATTTATACAGAGGCATTATCACCTCCTTTTTTCTGATGGCCATTCCTCTCCCTATACACCCAAACATCCTTCTGGCTTTTGCAGTTGCCTTTTCTACCTGTTTAACTACTTTAAGATAGACACAATTATGCCCAGGTCCCGCTCCTTTTTTGTAGGCAGAAATACCTCACCCCCTACACTGTACCACGCCTTTGAATTTTTGCAGCCCAAATGCATGACCTTGCATTTTTTTAGCATTACATTTCAGCTGTCAAATTATAGACCATTCTTCAAGTTTAGCTAAATCCCTCCTCATATTATCTACTTATTCCTTGGTGTCTACTCTTTTGCAGATTTTGGTATCATCCTCAAACAAACAATCCTTACTGATATTGTGGAAGGGCTAACGGGTAACAAAGATGTTTAAAGAATCGGACCAAAGACAGATCCCTGTGGCACACCACTGGTAACCTCCTTCTCCTCATAGTGAGCTCCATTTATCTGTACCTTTTGTGGTTGAGTGGGAGGTGACAATCAGTAACTTTAGGGTCCATCCATGGGGTGTTCAGTTTGTTTATAAGTTGTTTGTGTGGAACAGTGTCAAAGGCTTTACTGAAATCTAAATACATAGAAACATAGAAACATGATGACATTAAAAGACCACAAGGCCCATCTAGTCTGTCCTTCCATAACAACAACTACAACAGTCCACTTTCTACCTTTAGAGATCCTCTGTATTGGTCCCATGCTTTTTTGAATTCAGTTACTGTCCTCATCTCTACCACCTCCACTGGGAGACTATTCCACGGATCCACTACTCTATCCGTAAAGAAATATTTCCGCATATCACTCCTGAATCTATCTCCCTTCACCCTCATCCCATGTCCCCTCGTAGCAGAACTTGCTTTCAATTGAAAGAGGCTCTCTCCCTGAACATTTATGCCACGGAGGTATTTAAACATCTCAATCATATCACCTCTATCCCGCCTTTCCTCTAAGGTGTACATATTAAGATCCTTAAGTCTGTCCTCATATGCTTTATAATGAAGCCCATTAATCATTTTAGTAGCAACCCTCTGCACCGACTCCATCCTGTTCACATCCTTTTGAAGGTGCGGTCTCCAGAATTGCACACCATACTCCAAATGAGGTCGCACCAAAGACTTATACAGAGGTATTATCACCTCCTTTTTTCTGCTAGCCATTCCTCTCCGTATGCACCCAAGCATCCTTCTAGCTTTTGCCGTCACCTTTTCTACCTGTTTAGCTACTTTAAGATCATCAGACACAACGACGCCTAGGTCCCGCTCTTCTTTAGTGGACAAAAGTACTTCACCTCCTATACTGTATTGCTCCCTTGGATTGCTGCAGCCTGTGATAAGGAAGCTTATCATAGCTCAGGTAGGAGCTATAGAAAAGATGATGTGACTCTGAACAAGCAACCTGTCAGTTCTGGTAGAAGTGAGAAAACAGAATTTTCACATAAAAGACTACCAGTCCCAGAATGCACCAGGTTTCCAGCAGCCATGAGAGGGGCTGAAGTGAGAGAATGTGTGTGCAATCAAGAGAGCTATGAGGTAATCCCTAAGCACTCATCTCAAAGGGCAGGGCCTGATTCAACACAGCTGCGCTGTGTTAGGGAGCAGCACACATTAGAACAGGATAAGAATAGAGCTTATTCTTCAGATAACAGCTACAGAGGGAGGAAGAGATACAGAGACAGCAACGGCTACAAGCACCAGTATCACCTGGAGAAACAGAAGCCAAGCCAAGCAGATAGAGAGAGAAGGAAACTCTCTGGAAGGAAGAGAAGAAAGGCCATTGGAAGGTCTGGGAGATTCCAAGGCAGTACTCATACTGGGAGGTATTCCAAAAGCCAGCAGAGTCCATTGGACTGGATTCAGCCAGAGGAATGGAGTGGCAGAGATAGGAATCACCAGTGGCTACCTGGAAGAGAGAAGACTGCATGTGGAAGGGACTTTCAGACCAAGGCCAGAAGGTATGTGAGAGAAGATCCAGCGTCCAGGGATCAAGATTGGAAGGCTGGACATCAGAATTGGATTACATATTGGCCAGGCTATACAGAGAGAAATAATGATAGCAGGAGAGGCTCAGGTATGAACACTGATCCAGACCCTATCTATAATAGAGAATGGCAGCAAGGGAATAAGCCTTCTCATGATAGTGCCTTAATGAAAGACTCATCTGTGCCAATGTATGATATTGACCCTATGATTGTTGATGCAGGGGGAAATACAGCAGATGAAACTATTTACATGGACTGTTCTTTATCTAAATGCTATTGCTAGTTTTCTATGAGCAAACACATCAGCCATCACAAAGAAACCTAACTTTGTTCTTTATTTCCACTGCAAACAGCTCTTAAAGCAGGATTTGGGTTCACACAGTAGCAGCCAGCCAGCTAAAGGCTTACAGCTGGTCAATTGATAGTAATTAAAGCTGCACCTGATTGTGTGTGTGAGCAAGGGAGAATCACTGCTGAGATCTGCGTGGAAAATAAGCAGAAGTTAACCTAACCAGCAAAGTTTATTCTTTTCTTTGTGCCTTTGTATTTGGTAATTATTTGCTAAGAACACATTAGCTAATTGCCTGACAAGCTGAAGGTTGTTTTCTGGTTTACTTTGTGACTTTTTGTTATCCATTTTAAACACTGCAAGGAAGTAACCTCATTTATAGTGCTATCAAGCATACATGTGCTGGGTAAATTAAACCCCATCAATAAAAGAAGTATTTTATTGATCTTACCACTTGGTTTCACAACTCAAATTATTGTCATCAGCTGTGTTTGGGAGTGAATGAACTACAATACCCACAATACCTTGCAAGAATCATATGAATATATGCATCGTCAAGATTGTGTAAGTTCTCACCCTAGGCAGCCGTCTGACAAGCCCAAATGCATGACCTTACATTTTTTAACATTAAATCCCAGTTGCCAAATTCTAGACCATTCTTCAAGCTTAGCTAGATCCCTCCTCATGTTATCTACACCTTCCTGGGTGTCTACTCTATTACAGATTTTGGTATCATCCGCAAAGAGGCAAACCTTACCCGACAGCCCTTCCGCTATATCACTAACAAAGATGTTAAAAAGAATCGGACCAAGGACAGATCCCTGGGGCACACCACTGGTAACATCCTTCTCCTCAGAGTGAGCTCCATTTACTTGTACTCTTTGTCGCCTCCCACCCAACCAATTTCTAACCCAAGCAGTAACTTTAGGGTCCATCCCTAGGGTGCTCAGTTTGTTTATAAGTCGCCTGTGAGGAACAGTGTCAAAGGCTTTACTGAAATCTAAATACACCACATCTAGAGCTCTCCCTCGGTCCAACTCCCTGGTCACCCAGTCAAAGAAATCGATCAGATTTGTCTGACAAGACCTGCCTCTGGTGAATTCATGCTGCCTCGGATCCTGTAATCCGCCGGACTCCAGAAACCTCACTATTTTCTCTTTCAGCAGCGTTTCCAATAATTTACTCACCACTGAAGTTAAACTAACCGGACTGTAGTTTTCAACCACATCCTTACTTCAGCTTTTGTGTAAAGGCACCACATGAGCCTCTCTCCAGTCCTTTGGCACCACTCCCGACTCCAACGAGGCATTGAAAAGGTCAGTCAGTGGAGTTGCTAGAACGTCCCCAAGTTCCCTCAGTATTCTAGGGTGTATTCCATCCGGTCCCATCGCTTTGTCTACTTTACGTTGAGCTAGTTTCTCACGAACACAGACTTCTGAAAATTGTTCAAGATGTCCCTCGCTTCTGTTCTTATTTGTGGGTGTTTTCTGAGGTCCTGCTCCTGGTTCTTGATCTGTGAACACAGAACAAAAATATTTGTTAAGCAATTCCGCTTTATCCTTATCAGCTTCTACATATTCCCCCCCTGCACCCTTGAGTCTGACAATACCACTTTTGCCCTTCCTCTTCTCACTAATATATCTGAAAAATGTCTATCCCCCCATTTTATTGCATTGGCTATTTCCTCCTCCTTTTGAATCTTTGCCTTCTTGACTACTTTGCTAGCTTCTCTAAGTTTTTCCAAATGCAGATGCCTGTCTTCCTCTCTCTGTGATCTCTGTATTTCATGAAGGCCTCCCTCTTTTTCTTCACTTTTACAGCTACTTCCTTCGAAAACCATAGCGGTCTCCAGTTCCATTAGCCTTTTATTTACCATTTTAACAAAAAGGTTGGTTGCCTTTAAAATACCCCCTTTCAGTTTTGCCCACTGTTTTTCTACATCCCCCAGCTGTTCCCATCCCACTAACAACTCCCTGAGGTATTGGCCCATCTTCGCAAAGTTAGTCTTCCTAAAGTCTAAGATCTTCACCTTGGAATGGATTCTAACAGCCCTAGTCCTAATACTGAACCACACCATCTGGTGGTCACTGGATGCAAAATGATCTCCCACTACAACATCAGAAACACTCTCACCATTGGTAAGCACCAAGTCCAGTATGGCCCCTTCACGTGTGGGGTCTGTTACCAATTGCCTGAATAGTTCTCCCTGTAGAGAATCCAGGATCTCCTTACTTCTAGATGATACTGCAGCAGGAATGTGCCAATCAACATCTGGCATATTGAAATCTCCTAGCAGTAGAACTTCCCCTTTCCTAGCAATGCTGCGTATGTCTTCAATTAACTCTCTGTCCACCTCTTCCTCTTGTGAGGGAGGTCTGTATATCACACCAATGCAAATAGATTTCTCTTTCCCTCTTTCTAGTTTAACCCACAATGCCTCCTCTCTCCCTTTTAAGCTCTGTAATTCCAAAGCTTTAATAGTAGTTTTTACATATAGTGCCACTCCTCCTCCCCTTCTTCCTACCCTGTCCTTTCTGAATAAATTATAGCCAGGTATAGTTACATCCCAGTCATGGTTTTCTGTGAACCATGTTTCTGTAACTGCCACTAAATCCAAGTCAGCCACTCCCACCAAAGCTTCAACTTCAGGGATCTTATTTCCCATGCTACGGGCATTAATACACACTGCTTTCCATGTGTTACCCCTGTTAACCATTTCCATAAAGGTATTTAATGTATCACCTACCTGGGGGCTTTCACTTACCTGGGGGCTTTCTTCACCCATCCCCAACGAATCTAGTTTAAAGCCCTCTTCAGTAGATTAGCCAGTCTACTACCAAAGATGTGTTGACCTTTCTTGGACAGATGGATGCCATCTCTGCTCTGCAACCCTTGGAACAGCATCCCATGGTCTAGGAAACCAAAATGCTCTCGAAGACACCATCCACGCAGCCATGCATTCATCTCCAGGATGCGAGCCTCTCTGCCTTGGCCTTTACCCTCAACAGGGAGGATTGAAGAGAACACCACCTGTGCACCTACCTGCTTCACCCTCTGTCCCAGAGCCATGAAGTCACTTTTGATACGTTCCGAGGTATACCTGGCAGTATCATTTGTTCCAACATGGATTAGCAACATTGGGTAATAGTCAGTGGGCTTGATGAGTCTCGGCAAACTCTCCGTAACATCTTGGATCTTGGCACCAGGCAGACAGCACACCTCTCTGGACATCAAGTCTGGTCGGCAGATGGACGCCTCAGTACCCCTCAGAAGAGAGTCTCCAACAACAACCACTACCCTTCGTTTCCTTCTGGTCACTGATTCCGCAACTATGGGGTACTTGAACTCTGGTTCTTCCCTTTCCAGGGATGCTTTCACCTCCTCCACTTCCAGGGCTGCATAATGGTTCTTCAATTCAAGGGCTGGAGAAGTTGGATTGGTGATTTTGCAGGCTCTGGTGACTGTTGTCCAACCATCGACATTCTGTTGGCACCCATCTTCTCCTGTGCTGGAGAGCCTGGTTGCTGCAAGAAGCATCTCATCAATGTACTTCACTGTCTTGAATGCTCCTCAGCCTCGCCACCTCCTCTCTGAGTTCCTCCACTTGTTTCCTCAGAGCTTCAGCATGCAGGCACCCTGCACATGGAACCGGTTCTTCAACTGGCATTAGGACCTCTGTCTGGACCGAGGCAGAAGCTGTAACGGGGGCAACAGCTTTAGCAATACGATTTTTTCCAGCCATTGTTCTGTTTGTGGAGCTTAGGTATCTGTTTAAAGCAAAAGAGAGAGATCTACCCAAGTACCAGCTGGTTTCGAAGCTGTCCTTTCAGAGAAAAAGCAGTTAAATCTCTTTAATTATATTCAATATGTGCTGGTCCAATTCACTGTGATTTGCTAAAGGGGGAGGTGCCCTATAAAGCAAGACTGCTCACTAGGGGTGGGTGGGAGCCGGGGTGGGTAGGGAGGGAACTAACACCTGATTAGGTGTTAGCAGTTTCTGAATCTGAGGGAGGTTACAGAGTTCAGCAACCTACTGTGCTCCAGTAAAGTTCCCCTAAAACAGCAAAAATGTAAGTAACCTTGCTTTTAAAAAGTATACACAAAACCCTTTTAAGAGCTCCCAGTCAGAGAGCTAGCAATTCAATAAAAAAAAAAACCAAACAAAGAAACCCTCAAGTCCTTACTTACTGTTTGATGTGTGGAGCCCTGGTTAGGAAAGCCTCAAAAGGGCAGGGCACAGGAACCTTTTATGCAGGCTTCAACTGCACTCAGGAAACAGGCCCACTAACACCACATCTAGGACTCTCCCTCGGTCCAACTCACTAGTTACTAGGTAAAAAAAAATCAATCAGATTTGTCTGACAAGACCTGCCTCTGGTGAATCCATGAAATCCATTAGACTCCAGAAACCTCACTATTTCTTTTTTTAGTAGCCTTTCCAATAATTTACTAACCACCGAGTTTAGACTAACTGACCTGTAGTTCACAATATCATCCTTACATCTGCTTTTGTGTAAAGGGAGCACATATGACTTTCTCCAGTCCTCTGGCACCATTCCAGATTCCAAAGAGGCATTGGAAATGTCTGACAGTGAAGCCTCTAGAACGTCCCCAAGTTTCCTCAGTATTCTTTTAGTTCAGCTAGTTCCTCACGAACAGTCTTCTGAAAATCGTTCAAGATCCCATTCACTTTGGTTCCTATTTGTGGGTGTTTGAGGTCCTACCCTCACTTGGTTTGCATCTTGTCATGCTGTGAGGGCTTGTGTGTATCAGTGATGCTGAGGGCTAAGCTATCGGTAGTTTAACTACTGGCAGGGTCTCCCAAAATGGACAGGTCTCAGCTGGGTGCCAGACCAAGACAAACCACCCATCTGGGCAGCAGCAAAATGTGACAGTGTTGGCGGTGGAGGATCACATTTCTGTGACAACGGCAACAACACTAAACTTAAACTGCGCGGAGGAAAGGCCCGGCAATCTACTTCTGTATCTTGCCATGAAAACCCAATGGATTGTCACAACAAAACAAATTGTACTATAGTGCTGGAAGATGAGACCCCCAGGTCGGAAGGCACTCAACTAGCTACTGGGGAAGGGCAGAAGACTTTTCAAAGTAAAGCCAGCATTTATGATGTGGTTGGATCAAAGTCCTTGGGACGTCTGACTGCTGATGTAGCTGCACATGAAATGAGAGTCAGAAGCTGTAAAGATGTATTACATATTGGAACATGGAACGTACAAAGCATGAACCAAGAGGAGTTGGAGGTGTTCAAGAATGACATGGAAAACGTACAACTTGATCTGCTGGGTGTCAGCGAACTGAAATGGACTGGCATCGGGCACTTTGCATCAGGTGATCACATGGTCTACTATGCTGGAAATGAAAGAAAGAAGAAATGGTGTTGCATTTATAATAAAGAAGAAACTTGCAAGAACTGTAATGAAATACAATGCAGTCAGTGAACGCTTAATCTCTATTCATCTACGAGGAATGCCCATCAACACAACTATAATTCAAGTATGTGCCCCAACAACAGCTGCAGAAGAGGATGAAATTGAAGAGTTCTATGAACAAGTTCAAGCTGAAATTGACAGAACATGCAAACAGGATATCCTAATAGTCATGGGAGACTGGAACGCAAAGGTTGGCAACAAAGAAGAAGGCAAAGTGGTTGGAAAATATGGACTTGGCAACAGAAATGAAGCTGGAGAAAGACTGATAGAATTCTGCAAGACCAACGATCTATTCATCTCAAACACCTTCTTCCAGCAACACAAGCGGGGACTGTACACATGGACTTCACCCAATGGATTGTATAAAAATCAAATTGACTACATCTGTGGAAGTCAATGATGGAAAAGCTCTAACACATCAACAAAGAGAAAACCTGGAGCTGACTGTGGTATGGATCATCAACTACTAGTATGAAAACTCAAGCTAAAGTTGAAAAAGAGCAAACCACTCATGAATGCAGCAAAATATGACAGTGAGAATATACCACTGGAATTTAAAGACTGCCTGCAAAATTGATTGGCTGCTTTTTATATAAATGACAGAGTTCCAGAAGAGTTATTTTATTTATTTATTTATTTAACAGTTCTTCTATACCGCTCTATTTTAGATCAGAGCGGTTTACATTCAACATCAACCATACAACACAGGAACCCTGAGTTGTATTTACAATAAACAGGAGATCAACTTGGAAGTAACTGGGGGGAACTATGTACATTGTATAACATGTATGACATCAAGAAGGTTGTGCTGGAAGAAAGCGAGAAGTCTCTACAAAAGGTGAAAAAGCAAAAGCGGCCAAAATGCATGACAGAAGAAACTCTGAAAATTACCCAGAAACGCAGAGAAGCTAAAGCCAGAGGAGAAAGAAAGACAGACAATCGCAGAACTCAGAGATTTCCAACGTGCAACAAGACAGGACAAGGAAAAGTACTACAATGACACATACAAGGAAATAGAAGCAGAAACTATTAGAGGAAGAACAAGATTACCCAATGTTGCTAATCCATGTTGGAACAAATGATACTGCCAGGTATACCTCGGAACGTATCAAAAGTGACTTCATGGCTCTGGGACAGAGGGTGAAGCAGGTAGGTGCACAGGTGGTGTTCTCTTCAATCCTCCCTGTTGAGGGTAAAGGCCAAGGCAGAGAGGCTCGCATCCTGGAGATTAATGCATGGCTGCGTGGATGGTGTCTTCGAGAGCGTTATGGTTTCCTAGACCATGGGATGCTGTTCCAAGGGTTGCAGAGCAGAGATGGCATCCATCTGTCCAAGAAAGGTCAACGCATCTTTGGTAGTAGACTGGCTAATCTACTGAAGAGGGCTTTAAACTAGATTTGTTGGGGATGGGTGAAGAAAGCCCCCAGGTAAGTGAAAGCCCCCAGGTAAGTGATACATTAAATACCTTTATGGAAATGGGTAACAGGGGTAACATATGGAAAGCAGTGTGTATTAATGCCCGTAGCATGGGAAATAAGATCTCTGACGTTGAAGCTTTGGTGGGAGTGGCTGACTTGTATTTAGTGGCAGTTACAGAAACATGGTTCACAGAAAACCATGACTGGGATGTAACTATACCTGGCTATAATTTATTCAGAAAGGACAGGGTAGGAAGAAGGGGAGGAGGAGTGGCACTATATGTAAAAACTACTATTAAAGCTTTGGAATTGCAGAGCTTAAAAGGGAGAGAGGAGGCATTGTGGGTTAAACTAGAAAGAGGGAAAGCGAAATCTAATTGCATTGGTGTGCTATACAGACCTCCCTCACAAGACGAAGAGGTGGACAGAGAGTTAATTGAAGACATACGCAGCATTGCTAGGAAAGGGGAAGAGCTACTGCTAGGAGATTTCAATATGCCAGATGTTGATTGGCACATTCGTGCTGCAGTATCATCTAGGAGTAAGGAGATCCTGGATTCTCTACAGGGAGAACTATTCAGGCAATTGGTAACAGACCCCACACGTGAAGGGGCCATACTGGACTTGGTGCTTACCAATGGAGAAAGTGTTTCTGATGTTGTAGTGGGAGATCATCCAGTGATCACCAGATGGTGTGGTTCAGTATTAGGACTAGGGCTGTTAGAATCCATTCCAAGGTGAAGATCTTAGACTTTAGGAAGACTAACTTTGCAAAGATGGGCCAATACCTCAGGGAGTCGTTAGTGGGATGGGAACAGCTGGGGGATGTAGAAAAACAGTGGGCAAAACTGAAAGGGGTATTTTAAAGGCAACCAACCTTTTTGTTAAAAAGGTAAATAAAGGCAAAAGGAACAGGAGACCGCTATGGTTTTCGAAGGAAGTAGCTGAAAAAGTGAAGAAAAAGAGGGAGGCCTTCATGAAATACAAGAGATCACAGAGAGAGGAAGACAGGCATCTGTATTTGGAAAAACTTAGAGAAGCTAGCAAAGTAGTCAAGAAGGCAAAGATTCAAAAGGAGGAGGAAATAGCCAATGCAATAAAATGGGGGGATAAGACATTTTTCAGATATATTAGTGAGAAGAGGAAGGGCAAAAGTGGTATTGTCAGACTCAAGGGTGCAGGGGGGAATATGTAGAAGCTGATAAGGATAAAGCGGAATTGCTTAACAAATATTTTTGTTCTGTGTTCACAGATCAAGAACCAGGAGCAGGACCTCAGAAAACACCCACAAATAAGAACAGAAGCGAGGGACAACTTGAACAATTTTCAGAAGACTGTGTTCGTGAGAAACTAGCTCAACTTAAAGTAGACAAAGCGATGGGACCAGATGGGATACACCCTAGAATACTGAGGGAACTTGGGGACGTTATAGCAACTCCACTGACTGACCTTTTCAATGCCTCGTTGGAGTCGGGAGTGGTGCCAAAGGACTGGAGAGAGGCTCATGTGGTGCCTTTACACAAAAGCGGTAGTAAGGATGTAGTTGAAAACTACAGGCCGGTTAGTTTAACTTCAGTGGTGAGTAAATTAATGGAAACGCTGTTGAAAGAGAAAATAGTGATGTTTCTGGAGTCCAGCGGATTACAGGATCCGAGGCAGCATGGATTCACCAGAGGCAGGTCTTGTCAGACAAATCTGATTGATTTCTTTGACTGGGTGACCAGGGAGTTGGACCGCGGGAGAGCTCTAGATGTGGTGTATTTAGATTTCAGTAAAGCCTTTGACACTGTTCCTCACAGGCGACTTATAAACAAACTGAGCACCCTAGGGATAGACCCTAAAGTTACTGCTTGGGTTAGAAATTGGTTGGGTGGGAGGCAACAAAGAGTACAAGTAAATGGAGCTCACTCTGAGGAGAAGGATGTTACCAGTGGTGTGCCCCAGGGATCTGTCCTTGGTCCGATTCTTTTTAACATATTTGTTAGTGATATAGCGGAAGGGCTGTCGGGTAAGGTTTGCCTCTTTGCGGATGATACCAAAATCTGCAATAGAGTAGACACCCAGGAAGGTGTAGATAACATGAGGAGGGATCTAGCTAAGCTTGAAGAATGGTCTAGAATTTGGCAACTGGGATTTAATGTTAAAAAATGTAAGGTCATGCATTTGGGCTGCAGCAATCCAAGGGAGCAATACAGTATAGGAGGTGAAGTACTTTTGTCCACTAAAGAAGAGCGGGACCTAGGAGTAGTTGTGTCCGATGATCTTAAAGTAGCTAAACAGGTAGAAAAGGCGACGGCAAAAGCTAGAAGGATGCTTGGGTGCATACGGAGAGGAATGGCTAGCAGAAAAAAGGAGGTGATAATGCCTCTGTATAAGTCTTTGGTGCGACCTCATTTGGAGTATGGTGTGCAATTCTGGAGACCGCACCTTCAAAAGGATGTGAACAGGATGGAGTCGGTGCAGAGGGTTGCTACTAAGATGATTAGTGGTCTTCATTATAAAGCATATGAGGACAGACTTAAGGATCTTAATATGTACACCTTAGAGGAAAGGCGGGATAGAGGTGATATGATTGAGATGTTTAAATACCTCCGTGGAATAAATGTTCAGGGAGAGAGCCTCTTTCAATTGAAAGCAAGTTCTGCGACGAGGGGACATGGGATGAGGGTGAAGGGAAATAGATTCAGGAGTGATATGCGGAAATATTTCTTTACGGAAAGAGTAGTGGATTCCGTGGAATAGTCTCCCAGTGGAGGTGGTAGAGATGAGGACAGTAACTGAATTCAAAAAAGCATGGGACCAACACAGAGGATCTCTAAAGGTAAAAAGTGGACTGTTGTAGTTGTTGTTATGGAAGGACAGACTAAATGGGTCTTGTGGTCTTTTTCTGTCATCATGTTTCTATGTTTCTATGTTTCTAAGATCAGCTTTCCTAAAGCTATGAAAGTTAAAGAAAAAATTCCATTCTCGAATTGGAATGTTACAAGATGCTCAAGGTTCTATGTTGAATGATGCTGAGAAGATCAAGAAAAGGTGGAAGGAATATACAGAGTTTTTATATGATAAAGATCAAGTGGACCAACAGCCATTTCAACCTGTACCTTATGATCCTGAACCATTGGTGATGAAAGAAGAAGTTGAAGCAGCATTGAAAGCCTTATCAAAGAACAAAGCACCAGGCATTGATGGCATTCCTATAGAAGTATTACAGCAATCTGATGCAGTTGTTACTGTACTTACAAGGCTCTGCCAAGAAATTTGGAAGACAACATCATGACCAACTGACTGGAAAAGATCTGTGTTTATACCAATACTAAAGAAAGGTAATCCAACTGACTATGGAAATTATAGCACAATCGCTCTGATCCCACATGCCAGAAAGATTCTACTGAAGATTATTCAACAGAGATTACAACCATACCTGGAACAAGAACTACCTGAAGTGCAAGCAGGGTTCAGGAAAGGGAGAGGAACAAGAGACATCATCTCGGATGTGAGATGGATCCTTGAAAAGACTAAAGAATTACCAAAAGGATATCTATTTGTGCTTTATCGACTATAGCAAGACTTTTGACTGTGCAAACCTTGAGAAACTCTGGGCCACATTAAGAAGCATGGGTATACCAGAAAGCGTAGTTACTCACCTGTAACAGGTGATCTCCGGGAACAGTAGGAATTTAGTCTTCACATATGGGTATCATCGGTAATGATGGAACCTATGCTGGAATACTCCCCAGCGTCCAATAGGAACGCTTTTGGGAGCATCCCTCAGCACAGGCGCGCTGCCTTCCCAACTGTCTCTCTTCAGTTAAGTTGGTAGCTGAGTGAAAGGATAGAGGGAGATAGGAAAGAGATAGAGAGACAACTCCTAGGGGAGGTGGGTGGGTTGTGAAGACTAAATTCCTGCTGTTCCCGGAGATCACCTGTTACAGGTGAGTAACTACGCTATCTCAGGAACAAGCAGGAATGTAGTCTTCACATATGGGGACTCCCTAGCTGAAGATGCCAGGGATATATCCCCAGGAAGGTGCCAAACCAGAAAGATAGGCATCCTTTCTCCCATGGATCTCTGACATTCCACCAGGGTTGGTGGGTAGGAGTTGAATTAGGTCTGAAAGAGATTTCGAAGAACAGCTTGGCCAAAGAAGGCATCCTGACTGGAGGCTTTATCCAGGCAGTAGTGGGCTGTGAAGGTGTGTACCGAAGCCCATGTAGCTGCTCGACAAATGTCATTGATAAACACCGAGTGGAGATTAGCCGTGGAAGTAGCCATGGCTCTCACATTATGAGCTTTGACAGGGTCCTGAAGAGGAAGACCCTTACTCTCATAAGCAAAGGATATGCATTGGGCAATCCATTTAGATTAAGTTCTTTTGGAGACTGGAAGTCCCAAATGACTAGGATCAAAAGCTATAAAAACTTGCGAGGACTTTCTATGTTGCTGTGTTCTTTGTATGTAAAAGGCTAAGGCCCTTTTACAATCCAAAGTATGAAGGTTTTTCTGCATTAGAGGCATGAAGCCTCAGAAAAAAACACAGGAAGATAAATTGATTGATTCAAATGAAAAGGCGAAACCACCTTTGGCATAAAGTGTGGATGAATTCTAAGAACAACCTTATCATAATGAAACCCAGTATAAGGAGGATCAGCCACTAAAGCTTGCAATTCACTAATGCAACGTGCAGAGGTGATTGCAATTAGGAAGATGACCTTCCAGGTCAAAATCCTAAGGGCTGTAGTGGCTAAAGGCTCAAAAGGCGGCTTCATAAGCTGCCCGAGAAGTAGATTTAGATACCATGCCACCGGTGGTGGCTTGATGGGAGGTTTAGTTAATAAAAGGCCTCTCATAAATCTTGATATGAGTGGATGAGAGGAAATTGGTTGTCCATTCAGAGGCTTATAAGAAGCTGCAATTGCACTAAGATGGACTCTTACTGAATTGGTCTTTAGACCAGATTTTGAAGTGAAGGAGATACTTTAGTATCAATTCTAAGGTGACAAGGGGGTTTAATCCCTTCTTGGAGCACCATATAGTAAAACGTTTCCACTTGAAGGCATAAGATCTTCTTGTGGAAAGTTTCCTAGAAGCCTGAAGGATATCCTTTACCTGTTGGGACAGGTTGAGATCCTGGAGGTCTAAGCCTTCAGCAACCAGGCCGTGAGGTGCAGGGACTGGGGATTCGGGTGCCATAGCGTCCCATTCTCTTGAGAAAGGAGATCTGGAGCATGACCTGACTCCAGAGGTGCTGCTTGAGAGAGATGTAGAAGCAGGGGATACCACGTTTGGCGTGGCCATCGTGGTGCTATGAGAATCACGCGACCCCCGTCTCTCTGAAGCTTGAAGAGTGTTTTGGGGATGAGGGGAATGGGTGGGAAGGCATAAAGGAAGTCCTGACTCCAGTGAAGGAGGAAGGCATCCCTTGCCTGACAATTGTGAGCCGGAATCCTGGAACAGAAACTGGGAAGTTTGGCATTCAGTGGACTTGCAAAGAGGTCTATGTCTGGAGTGCCCCAGAGATGAAATATCTTTGTCACCTGGTCTAGGTGGAGGGACCACTCGTGAGGCAGCAGTACTCGACTGAGTCTGTCTGCCCAAAGGTTTTGAATGACTGGAAGATATACCACTGGAAGGTGAATTTGATGCTTTCTGGCGAGGGCCCACAGTCGTAAAGCTTTGTTGCATAACGACAGAGAGCCTGTTCTGCCCTGCTTGTTCACATAGAACATGGCTACTTGATTGTCCGTCTGGACTAGGACTGTCTTGTAGCTGAGCTGGGCATGGAATACTCGAAGAGCTAAATAGATTGCTCTTAATTCCAGGAGGTTTATGTGTAAACCAGCCTCCTGTGGAGTCCAGGTTCCCTGGGTAAAGAGATGATTCAGGTGTGCTCCCTAGCCCACCTGTGATGCATCTGTTGTTAGGGTGGCCTGAAAAAGGGGTTGATGAAAGGGAGACCCCACTGTCAGGTTTTCTAGTGATTGCCACCATTGGAGGGACAAAATTAGTCATTGAGAGTTTATTATTTTGTCCGACAAATGACCTGTGGCCTGTGTCCACTGTGTGGAAAGAGTCCACTGAGCTGCTCGCATGTGGAGGCGAGCATATGGGACTACATGAACTGTGGATGCCATATGTCCCAGTAACTGTAGTAGCTCTCGAACAGTGAGGGAGGATTTGCCTGCTACTTGAGAAGCTAGTTATATTATGCGAAGACACCGGGCCTGTGGAAGGAAATCCCTTACCTGTCTGGTATCTAGACAGGCTCCTATTTATTCCATTCCTTCTCTGCGTCTCTCTCTGAACATTTACTGATGTAATAAATTGGATTATCGTTCAATTCAAACAGCTTAATAAAAATTATAGATTCATGAAGTAACTATTCTTATTATAGGCACACAACGTAACAGTGGATAAAAGGTCTCAGACTTACGGCGACGCTAAACATGGACTATTCGTCTTAGTTTAATGCGTCTTATAGCATCAATGACCTTTATTAAGGAACCGATTATCACTGTATTTTTCAATATAGTTCTCTCAGAAAAAATTGCTAAGTATTCATTTCTTCAGCTGTATAGTAACTCAATCAAATTAATGAAATAGCACTTAGCCGCCTTCCAGTTCAGGACTTCTCCAGATCTCAACGCTCTTCCTGGGCACCACTGAGGCGTTTCACTGCCGCAGTTTCTTCAGGACATCAATCCTAACCAGCAAATCTGTGCACTAAACATAAATTAAAATGTGATTACTACTCCCAACATCTACACTATTTTAAAATACCACACCAATAAAATCATCCTTTACTTACAAAACTTGTGCTGCCCACGTTTCCTAAGGTTTCCAAAATGTTCAAGACTAGACAACCGTTCTTACGAACAAGATCTTTCCAAAGTCCTCATAGATGCCGCGCATGCGGGCTAAGGTGTCTAACCGCCCTTAAAATTCTCGCTCATCAACACCTAATTAACTACAACTGGTTATGGCTCGAACCATTCCCTTCTCTTCGTAAAGCAACAGCTCTTAATATGCGATATCACATCGCAACCAAAAGCCACCCATGGAATAAAAAATAACAATACTAACAAGTGTGTACTACAATGATGTTCCTCAAAACCGTACTATAGTGCCCTGTAATAATAAAACTCCCTCATGTACATAACATCCAGTCAATAGCAGTATTCAAACCCCCTGGAGCAACGGACCCCAATCTGTAGATCCACCTTTGTTCTCTCAGAAGAAGGGTTTTATCCAAAGTTTTCCCTGCCATACCCTTCTCTACCCGGTCTATGCCAAAGCAGCGAAATTGTTCAAAAGTATGTCCAACTGTCATACAGTGCAAAACTATTGGTGCCTCTAATTTGCGACACTTCAATCTACTCCTGTGTTCTCGTATTCTTACTCTTAAGGTGCGTAAGGTCTTACCCACATAAAGCAGTCCGCACGGGCATTGGATACCATAGACTACTGCCTTCGACTCACAAGTAGTCAATGACTGAAGATGGCATTCCGTCCCATGGTAAACAAATAGAGATAATTCTGCCGTGACATCGCATATTTCGCAATGCCCACATTTCCTATGGCCAACCTCCTGTTCTGCTGAACAGATAGGGGTAAGCGCCGTAGGGCTTAACCATTCCTTTAAATTACGTCCTCTTTTCCACACACAATGTGTCCTTTTCCCTTTTAAACCGGGGACCATCTCTAACACGTTCTCATGTTTACGTAAAATACGTTGTATAGACATGCTCAATGGAGAAAAGCCTGTAACCAGGTTGACCTTATCAAGATCTACGTTAACCCGTGGGGCTACCGCTCTTGTATTCAACAGTGTGGTTCTATGATTATACAAAGCCCTACGATAAGAAGAATAAACTATTCCCCTAGGATACCCTCTATCTAAAAAAATGAGCCAGTCGTCTAAGTAAGGGAAGACGAATATCCCCATGGTTCGTAGAAATTCAGCTATTACTGCCATGCAATTCGTGAATACCCTTGGTGCTGAAGCCAGACCAAAGGGAAGAACCCTGTACTGGAAATGTTTTCCCCTGAAAAGGAAACGTAAGAATTTCCTGTGATCTGGATGGATGAGAATGTGAGTGTATGCATCCTTTTAGTCTACAGAGCAAAGCCAATCCTGGCTTTGAAGGTATGGCAGAAGAGTTCCTACAGAAATCATTTTGAACTTCTCTCGAAACAGATATTTGTTCAATTCTCTGAGGTCCAAAATGGGTCTGTGTCCTCCTGTTTTCTTTGGAATAAGAAAATAGGGGGAGTAGAACCCTGCACCCCGTTGAAGAATGGGTACTTCCTCTATTGCCCCTTGGGCAAGAAGTGTCGAGACCTCGTGATCTAGTAGATTGTCTGCAGAGGTTTGAGAATCGAACTGCTTTAGAAATGTAGAAGGGGGCATGCTGTGAAAATGATGCTTGTACCCTTCACCTACAATGGACAAAGTCCAATCTTCTGCTGTTATCTGATGCCATCTGTTAGCAAAGTGGCATAAGCTGCCCGGGATATTGGGGGGTTGGGGACCCCTCAGAGGCAGGAAGGCAAAGCTCTCTAGGAAGGAGTCAAAGCTCTTGAGGGGGCTGAGCCTGGAGAGCTGGTTGGGCTCTCGGGTCTTTTGGCTTCTTTTGCTGTCTAGTTTGTCCCTTTTGGGCAACCTGACCTTGAGTTTGACTCTGCTGGGTATAGGAAGGATAAAACTTTCTCTTTTTTAATGAAGGAGGGTTTTTTATAAGGCTTCTTTTTGGCTGGAGTGGCTGTAGATTTTGACAATCTATCTAGAGTAGTATTGTCAGCATCTAACTCGTTAGCCTTTTCCTTGCGGTTCTTGCCGAAGAGATTCTACCCCGTTCAAGGAATGTTGCCTAACTTGTCCTGTACCCAGGTCTCCAAGTCTCATGCCTGTAGCCAGGCAATCCGTCATGCGCCAATGGCAATAGCAGAGGTTCTGCTGATGCATTCGAAGCAGTCAAAGGCTGCACGATTAACAAACTTGGAGACATCTTGAGCATGCTTAACTAGAGCAAGAAAATCTTGTCTCTTGTCATCTGGGAGAAATGGGCTCATAAGTTCCAAGTCTCCTGTGACTTCCTTGAGGAACATTCCCATATATAGAATATATGAACTGATCCGAGCTGAAAGCATGGAAGCTTGAAAGGTTCGGCGCTCAAAATCATTCAGAGTCCTGCATTCATGACCTGGTGGATTGGATGCATGCCTCTTTGCACTTTTCATCATACGCATGGCTGATTCCACTACCATTGAATGGTGTATCAGCTGAGTTTTTTGAAATCCAGAACATGGCGGAACTCGATACATAGTATCAAGTCTCCTAGAGTGAGGAGAAGTAGTCAGAGGTATCTCCCATATTCTGAGGATCATGTTATGCAGAATTTCATGGATAGGCAGAGTGGCTGCCTCCTTAGGAGCTTTAGTATATTGGAGAATTTCCAATTCCTTTGCTCTGGGTTCCTCTTCAGGAGCTACTGTGATTGAAAGACCTTTGGCCATATCACGGATAAAATCCTGAAAAGACATGTCCTCTGGAGGTGACATTCTGCGTTGGGGAGAAGAGCGATCTTCTGGGAGAAACCCTCTAATACCAGCAGAATTGTCAGAGTCTTCGGAATCGGAGTATTCCTGACCCCGATGCTCCTGCAAAGCACGGTACCGGTATAGACTGAAGTTCCAGCCAGAGATGGCATGGGAAGAGTTCCCACCAGAGCCGGTACCATCAGTACCAGTATCGTCAGTATACTTTCCCCCCTACCTGTTTAATTTATATGCAGAACAAATCATCAGAGAAGCAGGATTGTATGAAGACAACAGAGGTGTGAAGATTGGTGGAAGACTCATCAACAACCTTTGCTATGCTGATGATATCACATTACTAGCTGAAAGTGAAAATGATCTGAAACATTTGCTTCTCACAATCAAAGAACAGTCTCAAAATGGGCCTGCACCTTAATGTAAAGGAGACAAAGATCTTGGCAACTGGCAAAATCAACAAGTTCATCATTGAAGGAGAAGAAATTGAAATTGTGGACAACTTTAACCTACTTGGATCAACTATCAATAAAGAAGCAACAAGCAGTCAAGAAATCAGACGGCACATTGCTTTTGGTAGAATGTCTATGAAAGACCTAGACAAGAGCAGAGATGTTTCCCTCCATACAAAGATTCGACTTGTTCAAGCCATGGTATTTTCAATAACATCATATGGATGTGAAAGCTGCACAGTGAAAAAGATAGACAGGAAGAAAACTGATGACTTTGAATTATGGTGCTGGCGGTGAATACTGCGTATAACATGGACTGCCCGAAGAACAAACCAGTGAGTACTAGAGGATATCAAACCTAAGCTTTCTTTAGAAGCTCAGATGACAAGACTTCGACTTTCATACTTTGGACACATCATGCAAAGACAGAGATATCATTAGAGAAAGATATCATGCTTGGCAAGATAGAAGATCAGCGTAAAAGAGGAAGGCCAGCAATGAGATGGATTGATACAACAACAGCAGCTACAGGTACCAGTCTGTCAACACATAGCTGCCTGACTGAAGACCGAACACAATTTAGGACAACTATCCAGAGGTTCGCCATGAGTAGACACCGACTTGACGGCACTTAACAATAACTCCTGGCCCTTTATTTGTGAACACAGAACAAAAATATTTGTTAAGCAATTCTGCTTTATCCTCATCAGTTTCTTCAAATTCCTCCCCCTCCACCCTTGACTCTGACCATATCAATTTTGCCCTTCCTCCTCTCACTAACATATCTGAAAACTGTCTTATCCCCCTACTTTATTGCATTGGCTATTTCTTATTTTTTTTGTACCTTTGCTTTCCTAACTATTTTGCTAGTTTCTCTAAGTTTTTCCAAATATAGATGCCTGTCTTCCTCTCTCTGCGATTTCTTGTATTTTATGAAGGCCTCCCTCTTTTTCTTCAACTTTCAGCTACTTCTTTTGAGATCCTAGTGGCCTCCTTTTCCTTTTACATTTATTTACCTTTCTAACAGAAAGGTATGTTGCCCTTAAAATATCCCCTTTCAGTTTTGCCCAGTTTTCTACATCCCCCAGCTGTTCCCATCCCGCTAAAGATTCTTTGAGGTATTGTCCAATCTTGGCAAAGTTAGTCTTCCTAAAGTCTAAGGCCCTTGCTTTTGAATGGATTTTTATCAGCCCTAGTCCTGATACAGCACAGTTACTTACCTGTAACAGGTGATCTCTGGGAACAGCAGGAATTAGTCTTCACATATGGGTACGTCGGTACCGACGGAGCCTGCATGGGAATGCTCCCCAGCATCCAATCAGAAAGCTTTTGGGAGCATCCCTCGCGCCTGCGCGCTGACTTCCCGCCTTTCCCACTGCCTCTCCTCAGTTGAGTTTCATAGCTGAGACAGAAGGAGAGAAAGAGAAAGAGGAAAGGAGATAGATAGACAACTCCTAGGGGAGGTGGGTGGGTTGTGAAGACTAATTCCTGCTGTTCCCAGAGATCACCTGTTACAGGTAAGTAACTGTGCTATCTCCAGGAACAAGCAGGAATGAGTCTTCACATATGGGGACTCCCTAGCTGTGGATGCCAGGGGAGATCCCATAAAATGCATATCCCTGGAACAGGACGGCATTTCCCAAACCTGGATCCCGGCATCCCCTGAGGGATGGGGGGTAGGAGTTGAATAGAGAAGAGCTGTAGAGGAACAGCGAATCTAAAGACTATAGAGAAAAAGAGTCTTTAGAATGTATGTCAAGTATCATTAAAATATTTAATGAACTAGTACAATATAGAGCTTACCTACTGGATTGTAGGAAGTAGAACTGTGATGGAGTATACTGTAGATGCAGTAGCGGAATCCTCAAGGTAACTTCACAGCAGTGAGGATGAAGTTCCAAACCTGGAATGGGCAGGTGACCCAGGTGTCAACTGGGGTAGGAGAAGAACGGCAGGTCTTCAATGGAAAGCTTTATGGGAAAAAGCTGAAAACTCTTTTAGGTACAGAGTTATTAACATTGAGGACTAAAAGAAGAAGACTGACCGATCTGGAGAATTAGCCCAGTCCTGAAGGGAGAAGGGGGTATGGAAAAAAGCCCCTATTCCCAAGGAGAACAGAAGTGTACTCAGAAATATTGAAGATGTACACTGTCTTTCCTAGCTGATAAGAGATAGGAAGACATTGAAGTTTGATACTTCATAGACAGGGAGATCTATAACAAAAATAGAAGCTGTTGACATCACAGCAATAATTGTATGTATAACCGCTCCCACTTACTGAGCCGTAAGAGAATAGGCAAGTGGACTGTCTGGACCCCTTAAGGGAAACATTTTATAGCACAGACAGGGAGATAGCAGGTAATACTTAGCGTCCTATGGATATCTCCCAATGGGCACATATATATATATATATGGAGGGACATACATATCTATATATGCGTGCATATATGTTTAGATATGTGTGATATATATAGATACATATATCTATCTATCTATATCTATTGTAACACCGCAAATATGCCCTGTAACTTTAAGACACAAAAAGCTGAAGAGTACGGCACAGACTCTGACAGAAAGGGAGAGAAAAAGCTTCCTAGTTGCTATAGGCAACCAGAGCAGGCTGAGGCACGAGACCTGAAGGCACGCCCAGCCAACAGACACTCCCCAAACACTGAGGGAAACACTCTGCACATGTGCAGGAAAACGCCCACAACTCTGCATAAGAAAGCAGGCAGGCAAACAGAGTTAGTTGGAGTTCAGGAGCAGGAACGGGCCAGAGCTTGGGAGCAGGCCAGAAAGGAGAATCCTTATTATGCTCAAGTCCAGGAGAGAGAGAATCCAGGAAGAGAGGCTGAATGTGATTCCTGTATGCTTTCTGACGAAGGTTTTGATGACACAGAAGCTGCAAGCGTTTGTGAAACCTGGCAGGTCAGAGAGAACCTAAAACCCTTCAACAAAAGGTCAGAGTATTGTCAGCCTAACCCTGTGTATTCTGAGGCCTGGAATAAGAAGCCAAGAAGGGCTGGGAGACATAACAGGCAGTCATTCTCCAACCGTGAGTTTAACCATAGAAAACCCTTTGCTAATGAAAGCCAGAAGCTTTTAAGGTATTCACATCCTTATAATAGAGATAGTGAACTGCTTCAGGATATTTGTATGAGAGCAGAGCCTGAATGTTTGTGTGAGAAGCCTGGCAGCAAACTGACAAGAGCAAGGTGTAACAGAAAAGCTGAAAAGCAATTTTATCAAGGCTCAGATAATTATCTCCCTGACCAGGAAGAGAGTTTTGAAGAGAGACCAGTCACTGACTGGAGGAGGTTACAAACTCTCTGCCAGAGGGAAGACGAGTCACTTGAGGAGCCCATGTGTACTGACCAGAATGAAGGTTTATCTTATGAGGAAAAGATGGACTGTTCTCTAGTGATGACTGAAGAGACCTCTCTGCGCTGAGAGCTAATAAGCCTGCTAGAGAGAACAGGTCTGCACATTGGAAACTGCCCAGGTGTTTACCTTGATGATATATTTTGTTTGTCATTTGATTTGTGAAGCAGAAGCTACTTTTCTTTATCCATTTGTTTATACCAGAAGTATGGTTATCTTTTGAGTTTGGAAGTGTATTATTTTTGAAAGTCCAGCAAAACCCCGGGAGGGGAATAAATCCTTGTTTAAACCTGACCCTCGACTTGCAACTACACTTTCTTTTTATAGAAAGGTCAGGGCCAGTAGTGCACTAAGCTAAATAACCTTAGTTTAGCCTCTGCTGTTGACATATAAAATGGCGTAGCACGTTGGATTTTTGAAAAAAAAAAAAAAAAAAAAGCAAAACAACTGCCAAAGTTTTTTTCAAAAGAGAAACAGATTGGAAGAAGAAAAAAAAAAAAAAAAGAAAAAAAACTCACAGCAGCAAAGAAAATCCTGAGAGGAAGAAAATCCTGATACTGAAAGGACATCCACAAGCTGACCGGACGGAGGTGCAGAGAACCTTTCTCAAAATAAGATCCTTCACCGTGCTAAGGTACAAGTGGCTGGGCACGGGTGGTAAGGATTGTGGAGAAAGGGGGAGAGAGATATCTGGATAAAAGTAGATAGGGAGAAAGAAATATATTGTGTGCCGCACTTGGTGGGCCCTCTGTTTTTTTCTCGCCTATACAGGTATACCACAAGCGCCAAGATGGATTCCAAAGAACTAATGAAGTGGATGGAAGAGCAGTGGAAGGCACAAAGTGAGCTGGCACGACAGGCCCAGGACAGGACTATGGCAGCACTGGCTGCGCAACAAAAGCCCCTGTTGGACTTGGTGACCACGCTACTACAGCGGACATCCACTACTACAGCTGCGGAGGAAAATGTACCAGTACTAGCGGCGGTAGGAGTACAACACTATGGTGCATTGGCACTAGGACCTTTACAAAAAAGTGATAACTTTGATGATTATTCGGACGCATTCGAGCGAATCGCTCAGGCGGCTAAGTGGCCCCTAGACCAATGGGCAGTCCGATTCGCCATGTCGTTAACTGGAGAGGCATTGGCGGCCTATAAGGCGATGCCCGCTGGCCTAGTGACCAGTTACCCAGATGTAAAATTGGCAGTTCAAGATAGGCTAGGTTTAACCCCTACACATTATCGCCGACTTTTTAGGGAGGCAAGGCTCTTGCCCCAGGAGACACCTAAGGCTTTAATGCAGAGGTTGAAAGGTTTAGCAGCAAAGTGGTTGGCTCCAGAAAGGGCCACGATAGAAACTTTAATGGATGCGGTGCTGCTAGAGCAGTATTTTGAAGCTGTACCCGCCGAAGTAAAAGCTTTCCTGCTGTTACAAAAATGTCAATCCACTAGAGAAGCAGCGGAAATGACCGAATGCTACTTTGAAGCTGCATTGGCCGGAGCTTCTAGTGATAGTAGGATGAGGGTAACAGGCATGGAAAAGATGCCTGGTATAAGGAAAGCTTATGCTTCTACGGTTCCAAAGGAAAATGTAAAAAGCTATAATAATGTGATCAGATGTTTTCACTGTGGAAAAAATGGTCATGTGCGTAGGGACTGCAAAGAACGTGTTGCCCTAATTGTAGCGGGAGAGAAGGACCCTGGGGGAGGATTTCTTATGGACGTCCGAGTAGAGGGTGTAAAGGCAGTCGCACTCCTTGATACAGGAGCCGACCAAAGTATGGTCTCCTCCAAGATGTGGCAGGCCATGTTGACTAATAATCCTTTGGTACTATGCCAAGTACCCCCTTCTGTGCGTATGAAAGGTATGGATGGAATCCCCTCCTATTATTCCTTGTATGATGTGGTAGTAGAAGGACTAGGTAGAAAAGAAAAGATGCCTGTAGTGGTGATCCCGAACCTTCCCAGGGAAGTGGTGCTAGGCAGGGATTGGCCCTCCTTTCAAAAAGCTCTTAAGGAAAAGTTAGATGAAAGGGTAGGTCTAGTTTCTACTAGGTCCCAACGTAAGGTCTCAGAGGCAGGGACAAGTCCCATAGCGGAGCCAGAGGAAGAGCCCCGAGATAAGGACGAAATTCCAGAGCCCGAGCCCGACCAAGATGAGGAACCCCAGAATATACTCCCCTATAATGAAGAGTTAATTGACCTTCCCAAAAAGGTTAGGAAGGATAGGGAAAGACGAAGGCAGGAGAGAAGACAAAGGTCGCAGGGAAGAACCGACCTGGAGGCCGGGGAGGGTTTACCTTGGGTGCCAGCAGAGCTGGTAAGGAAATTCCCTTCTTTCCCCAAAGAACAGCAGGGGGATCCCGCATTGGAAAGGGCATTCGAATATGCTCGGGAGGCCAGGACAATTTTGCCCAGGTTCTTTTTAGAAAGTGAACTACTATATAGGGAAAGCGCGGATCCCAGGACGGGGACGGTGCGCAAGCAATTGGTGGTACCAACTACTTTCAAATCAGTAGTGTTAAGGTTGGCGCACGACCACCCGGTCGGCAGCCATAAAGGTGTCCAAGGGACATTGGACCAGGTGCTGGCTCGCTTTTACTGGCCGGGGGTGTTTAAGGAAACAACCCGGTATTGCGAGTCCTGTCCAGCATGCCAACGAGTTGCAGCTGCCAGGCCAAAGCCAGTACCAATGGTTACACCACCCACCATTGCAACCCCAGTGAGGAAGTTAGCCATGGATATTGTGGGCCCGTTAATACGAACCCCAAGGGGCTTCCAATATATCCTGGTGATCGTAGATCACGCGACCAGGTTTCCGTGGGCAATACCCCTGCGAAATATTTCAGCACGGACAATCTCAATAGAGCTCATAAAGCTCTTTTGTGAAATTGGCTTTCCTCAGGAGATCCTAACAGATCAAGGAACCAATTTCACCTCAAGACATTTAGCTATGCTTTGGGACGCCTTCGGGATAAAACATATCCGCACTTCGGCGTACCACCCCCAGTCTAACGGGTTGGTGGAACGCATGAACCAGTCCCTAAAGCAAATGTTAAGGCGGAGCTTAGGAGGTAATATGGTGGAATGGGACAATGTCCTCCCATTCGTCCTGTACGCCTGTAGGGAACGCGTGCAGACATCGTTGGGTGCATCACCCTACGAACTCCTATTTGGTAGGACCCCGAGAGGTATTTTAGATATCCTTCGGGAGCAGTGGGTTGCACCAGAGGAGACAGAAATAGGGGTACCACAATTTTTAAAGGACCTCAGGAACCGTCTAGAACGGACTTCCCGAGTGTCTATGGACAATCTGCAGGCCAGCCAACGCCGGCAGAAGAAATACTATGACCGGGGAACTAGAGACAGGAAGTTATCCATAGGGGATAGAGTGGTAATCCAGGTAGCGAACGCTGGTCCAAAGTTCGAGGCCAGATGGAAAGGCCCGGCCAAAATAATTGATCAGGTAGGTCCTGTGTCCTACAGGGTGGAGCATGAAAATGGGCGCCACCAGACATACCATTTAAACCTGCTGAAGCCTTGGAGGGAAAGGTCAGCAGATGTAAGACTAGTGCAGGTAGTGAGCGAAAGGTTCCGTTCGGATAGAATTACGCGCTGTCCGACGGGGACGTCAGCAGCTCGTAATGTCTTAAGAAGGGGGATGTGTAACACCGAAAATATGCCCTGTAACTTTAAGACACAAAAAGCTGAAGAGTACGGCACAGACTCTGACAGAAAGGGAGAGAAAAAGCTTCCTAGTTGCTATAGGCAACCAGAGCAGGCTGAGGCACGAGACCTGAAGGCACGCCCAGCCAACAGACACTCCCCAAACACTGAGGGAAACACTCTGCACATGTGCAGGAAAACGCCCACAACTCTGCATAAGAAAGCAGGCAGGCAAACAGAGTTAGTTGGAGTTCAGGAGCAGGAACGGGCCAGAGCTTGGGAGCAGGCCAGAAAGGAGAATCCTTATTATGCTCAAGTCCAGGAGAGAGAGAATCCAGGAAGAGAGGCTGAATGTGATTCCTGTATGCTTTCTGACGAAGGTTTTGATGACACAGAAGCTGCAAGCGTTTGTGAAACCTGGCAGGTCAGAGAGAACCTAAAACCCTTCAACAAAAGGTCAGAGTATTGTCAGCCTAACCCTGTGTATTCTGAGGCCTGGAATAAGAAGCCAAGAAGGGCTGGGAGACATAACAGGCAGTCATTCTCCAACCGTGAGTTTAACCATAGAAAACCCTTTGCTAATGAAAGCCAGAAGCTTTTAAGGTATTCACATCCTTATAATAGAGATAGTGAACTGCTTCAGGATATTTGTATGAGAGCAGAGCCTGAATGTTTGTGTGAGAAGCCTGGCAGCAAACTGACAAGAGCAAGGTGTAACAGAAAAGCTGAAAAGCAATTTTATCAAGGCTCAGATAATTATCTCCCTGACCAGGAAGAGAGTTTTGAAGAGAGACCAGTCACTGACTGGAGGAGGTTACAAACTCTCTGCCAGAGGGAAGACGAGTCACTTGAGGAGCCCATGTGTACTGACCAGAATGAAGGTTTATCTTATGAGGAAAAGATGGACTGTTCTCTAGTGATGACTGAAGAGACCTCTCTGCGCTGAGAGCTAATAAGCCTGCTAGAGAGAACAGGTCTGCACATTGGAAACTGCCCAGGTGTTACCTTGATGATATATTTTGTTTTGTCATTTGATTTGTGAAGCAAGAAGCTACTTTTCTTTATCCATTTGTTTATACCAGAAGTATGGTTATCTTTTGAGTTTGGAAGTGTATTATTTTTGAAAGTCCAGCAAAACCCCGGGAGGGGAATAAATCCTTGTTTAAACCTGACCCTCGACTTGCAACTACACTTTCTTTTTATAGAAAGGTCAGGGCCAGTAGTGCACTAAGCTAAATAACCTTAGTTTAGCCTCTGCTGGTGACACTATCTATCTATATATATATTATATGATGGGCATGACTTATGCCCACACAGACTATAGAAATATGTATGTATAGGACATATACATACATGAATATAAGTCTGAGGATACATGCCTGCAACTGAGCCCCACAAAAACATTCACATGGTGAATGTGATGGGAAAAGATTAATCTAATAATGAGGGGGTGAAAACCACCTGAAGATATATAGAGAATCTATTTCTGCGGTGCAGGAATGTAGTTCAGTGGAATAACCAGTAGGGTTGCGTGAAAAAACAGAGGATAATAGCAATCTGGCAAGAGCACGTCAGGAGTACTTTAGGACTCTGACATGTCCAAAGGACAAAAACGCATAGACTAAGACACCAGGATGACCCAGCCAAGGGACACAGGGGTATCATGTACACGAAAAGAGTATGCGTTGTCCAAGTGGAGCAGAAAAGCATAATGCCAAGCTGTAAGGAAAAAAGGGGTAGATTCCTGCAAGATTGGGAACTCCTTGGACATTCACGCCATGGAATGATTATATAAGCTTTTTCTACTATATGGAAAAACCCTCAGAGATAAAGTTCAATGCTCTGTGCAAGGGCCCAAAGTAGAAAGCTTCTCTGAAGATTGCAGAGAGCATTGTGCAGGAGAATTATGAGAAAAAATTGACTGAAGTCAGGTGTGTGCCACATCCTAGGAAAGGATATGGCTAGAAGAAAATAACCTGCAGTGAGTAGTATTATGCAAGATAGTTGAAAGTAGCTTGCAATGAGCATTAAAGCAATCACTGGAACTCCTGCATACACAGCAAGTGAACAAAACAGCAGAGGGGATTCTCCTGTAAAAAAACAGGGAGAAAACAGACAAAGGGAGCGGAGATATTCCCATCCCTGTCTGATGAGTTGTTCAGAGCATGCATTGAAGGATAACAGAAAGTCTACACTGGAAGAAAAAGAAGTATTTCAGTATGGTACCAACTCAAGCAGGGGAAACCCTGGAGAGAGGGGGTTGGAAGGTGACTAACCATATGGTAAGTCAGCTGAAGGAAAAGATGTCCATGTGGGGACAGAAACTATCATGAGATAGTTGTAATCTCCCTTCGTAGTAGTAAGAAGGGGAGAATTCTGTAACCCATGGACAAAAGTATCCTAACAGCTTGGCATACTGAAAAAGAAAAAAACAGTGTAGAGTTTGAAGAATAAACTTCTGCTAAGAAGAAGTTAACTGTAGATTGCAACATACAGGAACCTATGGTTGCTGGTTATGATTAGACTGGCTAGAATCTGGAGACTTCAGACTAGGATGAGATGTCCCTTGCTTGGGTACATCTGAAGGATGGGCAGGAGAAGGGTGAAACCTTCTTTTCTTAGGGAAAGAAGGTTTAGTAGGACATTTCCTACGTCCTGGGGAAAAAGAAGGCTTAGGATGGTTTCCAGAACCAGGGAAGTCAGTGGAGCAATGAGCAACCTGACGTAAAGCCTCTTTATTAAAGAGATTTTCTCCAGTACAAGGAGAATTACCCAGTGTATGTTGTGCCCATCTGCTCAAGTCTGAAACTTGCAGCCAGGCTGTACCACGTGCTCCAATGGCAATAGCAGAGGATCTGCTAACAGACTCAAGAGTCTAGAGAAGCACGAGAAAGAAACCAAGAGATATTCCTGCTATGATTATTTATTTATTTATTTATTTACAGTCTCTTATATACCGCACTATTCAGCATCAGCGCGGTTCACATGGAACAAATGCTCATTACAGTTAACATGTATGAGTTTACATATAACAGGGGACAGAAACTTGGCTAACAGGAGTAACTATTTACAGACTTATTACATAGAGTCATAATCAAAGCAGTTGCATAGAAAACACAGTTTACTTTATAGGTTTGAGTATCGACATGGTGAGTTGCTTGTGGTACTGTAAATTTGACTGAGAATGGTATCGGTGATGTCCTGAGGTTCTAGGGGGTGCAGTCATGGTCTATCAGGTACTTGTTGAAGAGGTGAGTTTTGAGGGATTTCCTAAACTGTGGTAGGTTCTTAATAGCCCGGATGTCATGGGGTAATGCATTCCAGAATCTTGGTGCACTGAGACTGAAGGCCCTGTTGGCTGTTGATTTGGTGCAGGCAGTAAGTGCCTTTGGGACTTTTAGGGAGTTTATAGCCGTGGTTCTTCTTATTCTATTGGGGATGTGGAATGGATGAGGGCAGTTACGGATGCAGGTGAGAGATTGTGAACAGCTTTAAAAGTGATTATCAAGGTCTTGAAGATAGTTCTTGCACGAATTGGTAGCCAATGTAGCTGTATCAGCAGAGGTGTCACGTGGTCGCTCCTGGAAGCTCCATGGAGGACTCTTGCTGCCGCATTCATAGCTAGCTGCAGCGGGTTTAACGTAGATTGATTAAGAAGCAAGGAATAGTCAGTGGCCTTAGGTTCTGGCAAAAAAGGGAACAAAAGAGACAATTTCTCTGTGACCTCCTGAAGTGTTAGACCCATATAAAAAATATATGAAATAATTCTTGAAGCCAGCATAGAAGTTTGGAAGGTTTGACGTCCAAAGGTATCAAGTGCTTTAGATGCATGACCTGACGGATAAGAAGAATGCTGCTTCTTGCTTCTTACCTTCCTCATTGCTGATTCCACTACAATGGAACGATGTGGAAGTTGGTCTTTTTGAAACCCCGGAGAGGGAGGCACCTGATACAGAATATTAATGGCTGTAGAAGGCGAAGGAACCTTTAAAGGTGATTTCCACATCCTCAGAAGAAGATCCTGCAAAGAATAATGTAAAGGAAGCATTATATTTTCCTTTTCTGCAGGATCTTGGATAAGTGTAGAGCCAGGAATAGGAATGGCAAGAAAGGTTGCCATGTCAAGGAGAAATTTCTGAAAAGAAGGATCTCCAATAGGAACTATTCCTGGGTAAGCTGAGGTTGAAGGAGCAGCTTGAGCACCAGAAGACATACTGGACTGGTGCCCAAAAGGAATCCTGCTAGATGGACAGTGATGCTGACAGTTCTGATTCGAGGCAGTTAGTACTGCATCGTCTGTGCTGGGTATCGATTCTAAGCTAGGCATAGAAAGGATCGATGGCACCGATGGAACTGCAGAAATCGATATCGATACCGGTACCGGTATCTGAGACGATAATGTCCTCGAAGCAGTAATCGGGGGCTGCTGAAGTGGTACCGAGGTAGCCAGAGAACCTTGGTGAATATCCTCGGTACTGCTTAGTCGGAAACAACATGAATCGGTTCCGAAACGTGTCGGTACCAAGTCATCTAGACTGGATATTGATTCTAGACTCAGCATCGAAGGGAGCGAGTCTATCGATGCATGTCTAGACGGTACCGACGGTAGTGGTGGTATCGGCGATGCCGATACAGGAAAGTCTATCGGAGTCGTATCGATCAGTTCCGAAGGTACCGAGGACATCCGAAGACGATGCCTGGTGAAGAGAGGAACACTCGACACCGTCGCCGATGTCGGGGTAGCGGTACCGCTCGAAGCCGATACCAACCCCGAACATGGCGAAGATTCAGGAAAGTCAATCTGGGTGGTATCGATCGGTCCCGATGGTACCGAGGATGCTAGATGACGATCCCAGGTGAAGAGTGGAACACTCGACACCGGTGCCAGTGCCGGGTTATCGGTACCGCTCGAAGCGGATACCACCCCAGAGCACGGCTCAGGTATGTTCTGTGAGGGGTGAGCCCCAGGAACAACCTGAAACCCCGTAAATGCTTTGGAGCCCGAAGACTCCCGCCGAGGTTTTATTGCCAATGGGGTCTTGAGGGTAAGGCCGGAGCCGTCATCATGCTGGGCATGAGACTTACCCTTCAAGAATTGGCTAGTTTTAACAGACTGTTTGTGGGTTACCTGATCCTGGAGAGAAGAATAAATTGGTGTCCTCACCTCAGGAGGAAAAACAGCATCGAGGGAAACTCGAAAAAGGGAAGGTCTTCTCCCAACAATACAACCTGATGGATCAGGGAAAAAAGGGTCAGGACCCAAACAGGTTAGACACCAAGGATTGGAGTCTGAAAGGAAAACCATGTTTCCACAGTGAAGGCACTTCTTAGGGAAAGAAGGCTCCATGTTGAAGAGGCCTGGTAGGCCCAAAAAGGTAAGACAAAAAACTGAGGAGAAAAAATTCCTCTAAGTTTAGAAAAGAAAAGAAAAAAGCACCGGCGGTACCGGTATCGGCGGGAAAAACAGCCGCGACCACAAGAAAACAAGGAAATAAGAATTTTTAAAGAAAAAAGTTTTTGCGGTGACAGGACGACGTCCTGTCGGCTCCGCGGAAAAACAAAAACTGAGGAGAGGCAGTGGGAAAGGCGGGAAGTCAGCGCGCAGGCGCGAGGGATGCTCCCAAAAGCTTTCTGATTGGATGCTGGGGAACATTCCCGTGCAGGCTCCATCGGTACCGACATACCCATATGTGTTGACTCATTCCTGCTTGTTCCTGGAGATTGAACCATACCATCTGGTGATCACTGGATGCGAGATGATCTCCAACTGTAACATCAGAAACACTTTCCCTATTGGTAAGCACCGAGTCCAATATGGCCCCATCACATATGGGTTATCTGAATAGTTCTCCCTATAGAGAATCCAGGTTCTCTTTACTTCTAAATGACACCGCAGCAGGGATGTCCCAAGCCACATCAGGCATCAGTAGCACTTCTCAATTTCATGGCAATACTGCATATGTCTTCTATTAAATCTTCGTCCACTTCTACTATGAGCTAGCACAAGGAACATGTGGCACATGTCTTCTCTCTCTATGCTCCACACTTGTGGAATTCTATTCCTGACAAACTAAGGACCACTATGGACATAATAGACTTCAAGAAAGCCCTTAAAACTCATATCTTCAAAGACTGCTATCCGGAAGACATAACCTAACCCCCAGTACTCATCTTCTCTGTTCCCTCCCTACCCTTTGCCCCCAAGTTCCCCCCACCCTTGTCCACCACCCCCTATACATGATACCCTAAGAAGTATTTTAATTATTAATTCTAAGTTGATTTCCCTGTTTAATGTATAATGTTCTGTTTCAGTGTAAACTGCTTTGACCGTAAGATAAGGTGGTATAGATAGACAGATAAAAAAAATTCCTCTCTGTGAGGGGGATCTGTATATAACTCCAATGCAAATTGATTTTCCATTCCCTCTTTCTAGTTTAACCCACAGGGCCTCCTGTCTCCTTTTTAAGCCCTACAATTTTTTTTACATAATAGTGCCACTCCATCTCCCCTTCTTCATACTCTGTCCTTCCTGAATAAGGTATAGCCCAGTATAATTACATCCCAGTCAAGGTTGTCCATGAACCATGTCTCCGTAACTGCTACTAAATCCAAGTTGGCCTCTTTCATTAAAGCCTCAATATCTGGGATCTTATTTCCCACGCTACGGGCATTTATGCACACCGCTTTCCAGATGTTGCCCTTTTTACCCATTTCTACAGAAGTATTTAATGTTTCACTTACCTGGGAGCTTTCTTCACCCATCCTCAACTAATCTAGATGGTTAGTCAGTCTGCTGCTTTAGACACTTTGACCCTTGGACAGATGGAAACCATCTCTGCTCTGCAGCCATTGGATCATCCTCCAATGGTCCAGGAAGCCAAAATGCTGGACGATGACACCATCCACGCAGTCATGCATTCATCTCCAGGATGCAAGCTTCTTTGCCTTGGCCTTTACCCTCAACCGGGATGATTGAAGGGAATGCCACCTGCACACCTATCTGCTTCACCCTCTGTCCCAGAGTCATGAAGTTACTTTTGATATGCTCAGAGAAATACCTAGCAGAATCATTAGTGCCGACATGGATAAGCAACATTGGATAATAGTCAGTAGGCTTGATGAGTCTCGGCAAATTCTCTGGAACATTTCTGATTTTGGCACCTGGCAGACAGCTCATCTCTGTGGACATCAAGTCTCGTCATCAGATGGATGCCTCAGTACCCCTCAGAAGAGAGTCACCAACCACCACTACCCTTTTCTTCCTTGTGGTGACCAATTCTGCAACTTTAGGGTGTTTGAGCTGTGGTTCTTCCCTTTCCTCGGATGCTTCCAGGGCTGCATACTGGTTCTTCAATTCAAGGACTGGAGGAGTTGGATTGATACTGCAGGCTCTGGTGACTCATGTCCAACCTTCTTCCTTCTATAGCCTTCCATCTTCACCTCTGTCAGAGAGCTTGGATGTTTCAAGAAGCATCTCATCAATGTACTTTTCGCTGTCTCGAATGCTTCTCAGCCTCGCCACCTCTTCCCTGAGCTCCTTCACTTGTTTTCTGAGATCCTCAGCATGCAGGCATTCTGCACATTGAACCTGTCCAACTGGCATTGGGATCTCTGTCTGGATAGAGGCAGAAGCTGAAGTGGGGGCAACAGCTTTAGCAATATGATTTTTCCCAGCCATTGTTTAGTTGATCTAGCTTGGTACCTGTTGAAGTATAAGAGAGATCTCTAACAAAGTCCCTACCTGCTCCTCAGCTGTCCTTTAAGAGAAAAAGCAGTACCTCTTTTAAATGCATTCTAACAGCACTGTTCTATGTCCTTGTGTGTAGCTAATTGGGGAGTTGCCCTATAAGACAAGAATGCTCACGGGGGGAGGGGGGGTGCCAGGGTGGGTAGGGAGGGATCTAACACCTCATGTGGTCAGTGGCTTCAAAGAGTTAGCTGTGAATGGGTAGCTGGAACAAAAAGACAATGAACTTTAACTGACAGAGCTTTGCCCAACACCACAAATAAAAATAATCCCCCTTTGCAGTATAGAAAAAAGATTTAGCTTTTAAAAAGGGACGCCAAAAGCCCTTTAAGAATTAGCTTTTACAAATGAACACCAAAAACCCCTTTGAAAGCTTTCAAGCAGGCATTACACCATGTTTGCTATGGAGTCAGTCAGAAATGCTATGCAGTCAGTCAGTCTTGGTTAGATTGTAAGCTCTACAAGCAGGGACTGTCTTCTATGTGTGTTTGTACAGCGCTGTGTATGCCTTGTAGGGCTATTAAATGATCAATAGTAGTAGTAATATCCGATCGCGAATAAGCTACAAATCAATAATGATGATTTTCAAGATCCTCCACAGACAGTCTGCCGAATGCCTAAATGAGTTGATCCAGAGGAGGCCAGATACCAGATCTCAGAGAAGCCAACACCAAAACACGCTATCAATTGCTACTATCACACCCAGCACCTCTCAAACAGCACTCCATAGAGTGTTCAAATATTACAGCCTGTACCTATGGAACTCACACCCACACCCTCTAAGAACAACTACAGATATAGTAGACTTCCATAAACAACTGAAAACCCATCTCTTCTCAGAGTACTACAAACCCATAGCAGTAAAAATCAGGAATGACTCACAACCACACCACTGCAATGCCACACAATACCCTAGAACCATGAAGCTCATTTGTAAATAGTTCTGAAATGTTGCACAGTTAAATGGATATATATTTAGTGGATTGTTAACTGTTTTTGTAAAATAGTTCTGATGTAACTGTTCTCTGTAAAACCGTTCAAGTTCACTGTAAACCGCCTTGATAAATCTGAAAGGCGGTATATAAGAAATTTAAAATAAATGAGAAGATTGTTCCAAGTGGAGATTAAGGAGTCAAGGTCAGTTGGATCTGTAAGGGCCATTGGCAGGATTTCAATGAGGAATGAATGCTTTTAGAATGGATGAAATCTGCATACATAAAGTTAGGGATGGGGGTGTGTGTTGGGGAGCCGAGGTAAAAAGAAGGTGATCATATTATGGTCTGACCAATGGCATTGGAGTGTTTTGTGTAAGTTAGGAGAGATGTTGGTAAGGCCAGTTGGCTGGAGCGAAGATAAGGTTCAGAATTCTTCCCTTGTTATGAGTTGAGTCCAAGATTGTTTGAATTGGAGAGCTTCCATGGCATTAAGAATGTGGATTGTAACTTGAACTTGCTAATATACATTAAACAGGGACATTGATAACTTGGATTATTTTTTTTCTGAGGCAATGGAGGGTTAAGTGACTTGCCCAAGGCCACAAGGAGTGCTAGTGAAATTGAACGCTGGTATCTTGGTTCCCAAGCCAGTGCTCTAACCATTAGGCTACTCCTTCTCTCCACGCCACTCTTGGATGGGCCACTCCAACCAGCTCCTTCAGGCAGGGTCCATCTATGAGTCATGAGCTTCCTAGGTAGGAGGCTGCTGAGCTGTGGTGCATCAAAAAGGGGAAGAACTTACCACCAAGGGTGGAAGATCGTCGAGAAGCCCTTAAAGAGGTTTATGTAAATTAAATATTGTTGATTTAGCCAGATCCTTTAAGAGAGACTGTGTGCACTCCAAGACCTGCTAAAACCCCGATGTGAGGGCGTTCTTGGGAGAGAGGTGACTTAGCACTGGTGGGTGATTAAGGTTTGAGGATTCTTTGTGCTAGTAGAGTCCTGCTATTCAGGTCAGTTATCAGCGAAATTTCATGGAGCAACTGGTGATACAATATATGATCAATGTATGTTTCTTACTGCATCGTACAAATTAATGTTCATTGTAAACCACACTGATTAATAAGAGCGCGGTATAAAAAAAAAGAATTAAATAAATAAATAAATATGAGCTGTATGAGAGTGAATTGAAATTCTTGGACATTTTCAGACCACTAAGGGTAATTTCTAAGGGTTCTTTGGTGTGGCCCTTAGGCGCGGGGGCGCCTGGAGGGTGCTCTTTAAAAGCATGCCCATCACACAGCAATGATGTAGAATGGAGGAGGATCTTACCTCCACATTTTTGATCCTTGTCTTTTGTGCACTGCAGAGGGCTGCATCTGGCTTCGGAGGGGGTAGGAGGGAATTGGAGGTGATCGTAGTGAGTCCCGATGGTCAGCAGGGCAGGCTTCGGGGATACAGATCTGTTGGTGGCCCTGGCAAATTCCCTGGAAATGACACCTAGAGGATGCTCTTTAAATGTATCCCCGGCACACAGCATGATGTAGAAGGGAGGAAGAGCGTATCGCCACATTTTTGACCCTTCTTTGTCTTTTGTGCACTACAGAGAGGGTAGGAAAGAATCCGAGGTGATCACAATTAGTCCCGATGGTCAGAAAACAGTTTTCGGGGATACAGGGAATGGAGCATCCTTTTACACTAGTGTGATATACAGACTTCCTTCACAGGCAGAACAAAGTTGACAGTGATGTTATTGAAGACATTTACAGTATTACTATGAAAGGAGAAGTGCGAATGATAGGTGATTTCAATATGCCGGATGTTGATTGGGACAACCCTGTTGTATTGTCATCTAAAAGTAAGGAGTGCCTGGATTGTCTGCAGGAAGAACTATTCTGGCAACTGGAAACAGAATCCACATGGGGGGGGGGGGGTGTTATAGTGGACTTGGTCCTTACGAATGGGGAGTGTACTTCTGATATAATGGATGATCACCAGATAGTGTGGTTCACTACTAGGGCTAGGGCTGTGATAGCTCATTCAAAAATGAAGGGTATTCGACTTTAGGGAAACTAAAAATTTTTCAAGATGGAAGAATACGTCAAAGAGTCCTTAGCAGAATGGAAACAGTCGGATATAGTAAAGCAGTGGGCAAAACCGAAAGGGAATATTTCAAATGCAACAATCTTTTTGGTTATTAAAAGTAAATAAATGTTAAAGGAAAAGGGGCCACTGTGGTTCTTGAAAGAAGTAGCTGAAAAGGGTGAGGAAAAGAGGGTGGTTGTCATAAAATACAAGAGATCACAGAAAGAGGAAGAAAGCTATCAATCTGTGGTAGAACTGAGATAAGTTAGGAAAGTAGTCAGGAGAACAAAGATACAAATGGAAAAAAATAGCCAATGTAGCAAAATGAGGGGAAACAAAACATTTTTTTCAGATATGTTAGTGAGAGGAAGAAGTGCAAAGGTTCAGACTCAAGAGTGAAGGGAAGGAATATACAGAAGCTGATGAGGACAAGCAGAATTTCTTAACAAGTATTTCTGTTCTGGGTTCACAGATAAGAGCTCAGAATAGGCATTCAGAAAACACACACACACACACACACACACACACAAATAGCAACAGAAGTGAGGCAGATCTTGAACTATTTTCGAAAAACTGTGTTCAGCAAGGAGCTAGCTAGCTAGCTAGCTAAACTAAAAAGTAGACAAAGCATTGGGACCAGATGGGATATATCCGAGAGTATTTGTGAAACTTAGGAAAGATCTGATGGCTCCACTGTCTGCCTTTTCAATGCATCTTTAGAGTCGGTAATAGTCCCAAATGACTAGATAAGGGCACATGTTCCTCTACACAGAAGCCAAAGTAAGGACGAGGTTGGAAACTACAGATCAGTTAGTCTGATCTCTGCGGTGAGTAAATTAATGGAAATGCTGCTAAAACAGAGGATAATTAGGTTTTTGGAATCCATTGGATTACAGGATATGAGCAGCATGGTTTTATTAGAGGCAAGTCTTGTCAAACAAATCTGATTAATATCATTGACTGGGTGACTAGAGTTGGACCAACTGAGAGAGCTAATGTGTTATAATTAGAGTTCCATAAAGCCTGTGACACTATTCTACACAAGCAACTTATAAATAAATTGATCACCCTATGGATGGGCCCAAAAGTGACTGACAACTAGAAACTGGTTGAATGGTAGGCATCAAAGAGTACAGGTGAAGGATGTTGCCAGTAGTGAGCCACAGGGTTCTGTCTTTGGTCTGATTCTTTTTATTATTGTTGTAAGTGATATCACAGAAGGGCTATGGGATAAGGTTTGCCTCTGCAGATAATAGCAAAATCTGCAATAGGGTAAAAACTCAGGAAGGTGCACCTTGAATATTGTGTGCAATTCTGGTCACCGTATCTTAAAAAGGACATAGCGTTATTAGAAAAAGTACAGAGAAGAGCCACCAAATTGGTGAAGGGGATGGAAGGCTACTCCTATGAAGAGAGGCTAAAAAGGTTAGGGCTCTTTAACCTGGAAAAGAGACGGCTGAGGGGAGATATGATAGAGGTCTATAAATTAATGAATGGAGTGGAACGGATAAACGTGGATCAATTGTTTACGCTATCAGAATATAGAAAGACTAGGGGACATGTAATGAAGCTACAGGGTAAACTATTTAAGACAAATAAGAGAAAATATTTTTTCACTCAACGTGTAATCAAACTCTGGAATCTGTTACCGGAGGATGTAGTAAGGGCTGTTAGTATAGCTGGGTTTAAAAAAGGTTTGGACAAGTTCCTGGAGGAAAGGTCCATACACCACTATTAAAAAGGGACCCAGGATATCAATGCTTGACCCAGTACAAGCATTGTGGAACCTGTGTCTTTTGGGGATATTGCTAGGTACGTAGGACCTAGATTGGCCACTGTTGGAAACAGGATACTGGGCTTGATGGACCTCAGTCTGACCCAGTATGGCATGTCTTATGTTCTTATGTCTTATGTTCATAACATGAGAAGGGATCTAGTGAAGCTTGAAGAATAGTCAAAAACTTAGCAGCTGATATTGCAAACTGGTTAACCTTTGGGTTAGAAGGCAGGTATCGTACAAAAGAACTAATACTTCTCCATATCTTCATTCCTGTTTCCAAACTGGCCCCCAGTTTGTCTGGTCTGGAGATCTATGGAAAACATTAACTGGATTTTTTTCTTTGTAAATCTATTGATTCCTACTGTAGAGATTTACTCCAAATATTTTTGACATGTCCTTGTCCCAGAAATTCTGTGAAAACATGTCTAAGAATACTACCAGAGACATTTACCAAGTCTCATGCAGTTCCTGTTTATCCAATTAGTGAACGTCAATACAGTAGGAATCAATAGATACACCAGACAAAAAATTCCGTTAGTGTTTTCGATAGAGCGCCAGGCCAATCTGGAAAAAGAAACGATCACCAGTACTTCAAGATGCAGTTAAGAGCAGGCTAACTAGACTCATCCCCCAGTGAGATGCCATTACTCTTCCTCAAGATGCCTGCCTTCTAACTTAAAAGTCATTGGCTTGAGGCCAGTCTCTGACTGAGGGGGAAAAAAAGTCAGGTATTTTATTTGTCTGAAACCTCTAGAACCTTTCAGCTATGTTTTTTTGCTTTTTAAAAAGGTAGCCGTCGCTTCTGCCCAATTAACAAAATCATCTTAAAATTAAAATTTATAAAAAGAAAAGAATTAAACAAAAATGTATTAAAATGAAATGTCTACTACTACTATTGCTAATCAATTGTATAGAGTTACAAGGCATATGCAACACTATTCAGAAACATGGAAGAGACCATCACTACAAGGAACACGAGTGTGATCTGCAGAGGAACAAAGAGAAGGAAGAGTAAGAGGGAAACCCCAAGGATTTGGCCTACCTGCAAGCAGCCCCAAGCTACACTCCCGGCATGGTGAGCGACATCATTTTGTGTCCCACAGCTATTTCATCTGCATGCTGCTGCAATGTAAAGGGTAGCAATTTACTCACAATCCCACCCCCCAGTACGTTTCTGATCTCTTCCACTTCTATAACCCCATCCACAGCCTCCGATCAGCACACAACATTCTTCACTTACCCTTTCAACACAATGCCCATCTTAAATCCACTCATCATTCTGCTTTCTTCTTCATCCTGGGTCCCTCCCTCTGGAACTCTCTCCCTTCCACTCTTTGCCTCAAACCCTCCCCCCCTCCCCCCGATTCAAATCTCCCCTAAAAACTCACCTGTTTTCCTCTGCCTCTGACCTGCCTCCTACCACCTCTTAACCTTCCTGCTGTTTTACCCCTTTTCTGGCTGTTGAGAATGACTGAGGAGTAAGGAGGGTGTTGGAGTTGGTCTACCTGCAAGCAGCTCTAGTTCCAGAATGGTAAGTGACGTTTTTTCCTGTCAAACAGCTATTTCATTTTCCCGCTACCGCAGTATGGGGCCTGGCAGGTCACGTGCCCAAAGAGGAATGACCAAAGGGGAACACCCCTCTTTGGAGCCCCTTCAGATCCACCCGAGTGGCCTTGAAGGAGGTAAATTGGCCTTGTGAATATTCTATGATCCAGGTATTAACACTGTTTTTGTAATTATGGGGAAGAGGAAGGCTAAATTAAAGGAAAGTGCTTCAGGGGATCAACTGTCAGTGCAGGGAGGTATTGACTCATTTGTCTTGATACAGGGCAAATTTTCCAGCTCAGGAGTGGTTCCATCAAAAGTGAGTCAGGTAAGCCCTGAGCCCCCTCCTTAAGTCCAGACTCCCATTCGCCACCTCTTCCTCCAGCGATGAGCTCTGGTATAGTCAATCTGGTGAACTGTACCCAAGTGGATAGTAGTATCATCTCTGCGGGAGGGTCGGTAATAACAGTGTCACCCCCTGTACTGCCTCCTGAACAAGTAAGGGTTAGAATTGTTAACTCTATGGCATTGGCTTCTTTAAAGCCAGTGGTGTTTTCTGGATTTTTAGGGTTGGAATCCCCTATACCCATGACTTCTCCGAAGGAAGTGACTAACTTAGAAATTTGGGGGGTCATGGCTAAAATGGATGCAACTCTGTTTGGCTATCTCTCTCAATTATGTAGGTTTCAAGTGAAACAGTTAACAAGTTAACACTGCTCAAGGGGGCATAATAGAGGATCACATGAAAAAGATTGTGGCACTGGAAGCGACGAATAGTGCTTTTGAAGGATGAAAATGTAATGCTGAAAAATAAAACTGAAAGATTGGAAAACTCTTTGAAGGCATATAATCTTAGATTTGTGACTTTTCCTTTTTCTAATATTTATTTATTTACGCACAAATTTGTATCCCGCTGCTTCCAGTGATCAGCAGCGGTTGCAAAAAAGGTAAGGCTGGTTGTACTGGCCAGCAATTAGGGGTAGGTACAATTCGATTAGAGAGGAGGGTAGCACACAAGAAGGGTTACAGATTTACAGTTGATTGAGGTTAGAACTTTACACAAAGGTGCTTATATACATATTTACACTTTACACAAAGGAAGTTATATACATATTTACACAAGCCAGTCTGCTAGGACTTCACTTAGGATCTTTATAACATATTTACACATGCCTGAATGAAATTCATGCGGTTAAATTGAAGTGAGATTGAAAAAGGTGCGTTTTAAGTTTTTTCCTGAAGTCTTTTAGATCACAGATCGCACGCAGTTCACTTGGTAATCAGTTCCAGAGTGCTGGAGCTATAAAAGAGAAAGCCCTGTTACTAGTACCTGCATTAGCCTTTCTGAAGGACTTCGGGAGGCAGAGGGTATTTAGGTTTGTTGTTCTTCGGCTTCTGTTGTTGGGTAGATAGGATAGTAGGCTATTGAGATATGAGGGCGCTACATTCTGGATGAGTTTGAAAGTGGTGACTAATAATTTGTATTGAATGCGGGCCGAGATGGGGAGCCAATGTAGCTCAATTAGGACTGGTGTAATGTGGTCAGACAGCCTTTTTTGCATAATGATTCTGGCAGCAACATTTTGAGCCATTTGCAGAATGTTTATGGTTTTTTCTTGGTAGGCCTTGCAGTATGGCATTGCAATAGTCCAGGTGTGGAATGATGAGGGCTTGCGCGACGGATCTGAAGTCGGCATGATCGAGTATGTTACGTAGGGGCTGCAAGACTCTTAGTTTGTGGAATATTGCTCGGTTTGTGATTCGAAGATGCTTGTCCATATTAAGGTTGCTGTCTAGTAACACTCCTAGGTATTTTATCTCTGTTTTGATGTTGTAATTGTTATTGTTCATGGTGATCATTGCCGGGGGCACGGATCCCTGTTTCCTGGAGATACACATTGCTTCTGTTTTCTTGTGGTTGATGGCCATATTATTGCGTTGAAGCCAGATTTGGAGCTCGAGTAAGCATTTCTCAAGGTTGCTGATGTTTGGGTTATTTGCATCTAGTTGCGTGTAAAGCATTAGGTCGTCCGCGTAGATATGGTAGTTGATGTCGTGGTCCTGGAAAATCTTGCATACAGGTTGTAGGTATAGGTTGAAAAGGAGGGAGGAGAGGGCGGAGCCTTGTGGAATGCCTTGGGTTTGCGGGAAGGGGGTTGCTTTATCATTGTTGAACTGGACCTGCTGCATCCTGTTTGTTATGTACGATGAGAACCATTTTAGCGGGGGTTCCTGAAATGCCCATGGCCTCGAGTCGCTCTAGTAATGTGGGGTGATGCACTGAGTCGAAAGCTGCTGATATGTCTATGAATATGAGCATATACATCTTGCTCTTGTTTTCCAGGCCTTTGAGAAGGTTGTCCAATAGGCTAACAGGAGGGTTTCTACGCCGTGATGTTGCCGAAACCCGTATTGATGTACATCAAGGGCGTTTTGTGTCGTCGATGTGGTCCTGTAGTTGCTGCTGAACCGCTTTTTCGATAATCTTGGCGAGGAAGGATATGCTTGAGATTGGGCGGTATGAAGTTGGGTCGTCCTTGTTGAGTGTCTTGTTTTTCAAAATGGGTCGAATGAGGGACTTCTTGAGAAGAGATGGCATGAGTCCTTGCCGAAGTGAGAGGTTCACTATGTGAGAGATGTGCTGACCCAAGTCTAATATGGTTTCTGCTACAGAAATGTGGCAACACATCCAAAGCAATAAGACTGCATCTTGAATATTTATCTTCCTACCTTATTGTACGCTTATTAATTTCTCTTCTTCTATAAAAAACATTGGTGGTGGAAGTTGTTACAGCTTCAAGATGGGGACTTGACAGTCCTCTAGAAACTTCAGTGCAAGAGTCCACTAATAGAGGTACTGTGATGGATAAAGAGAAAGTTTTTTTCTTGTTTTCTCAAAGAGCGATTAACTCCCTTTCATGGTCATGTTATGTGTAACATGATGCCTCTGCAAAGACACAGATAGTTCAGAGGTGGTTTCTCCGGCTGAAACCTATGGCTTTGTCACTAGGTATGACCTTCTTTTCGAAGTATCCCAGGAAGTACTTAATAAAGCATCTGAGGAAGGTTTATATATTTTTTGAATCTTCTTAACTACAAGCATCATTCAGTTTCAAGAAGATGATACATTCATCCATTTATCTATTTAACACAAGTCCTTTTACCAGTTCCCATGTTTAGATTCGCTGGGTATGAAAAGAGGTATTGAAATTTATGCAGAGTAAGATAAGTTTGGGAATCTTTTTTCTGATGTCCTTAATATTTTTTTATTTAATACTGAAAAAAAGACTCTTTTTTTCCTTGGATATTTTGTGTGTTAGAAAATTGCATGTGTCATTATTTCATTAATTATTACTGGATATTGCTTGAGATGCGGTGCCTCTTCTTTTTCCTGTGAGTATACCCTCTAATTGGAGTTGTAATTGTTTCTTTCTGTAAGTAAAACTTTAATAAAGATTAAATTGAAGAAAAACAAAATAAAAACACAAATGACAGTCCCTGCTCATCAGAGAATACAATCTAGTCAAAACAGACAACACAATAACTGGGGACTAGGATATGTCTAGGGGAATAGTAAGGAAACACATAGTTGGAGAGCGGAAGACTAAGCGGATCAGGATCCATAAGCAGCCTCAAAGGGTGAGATTTTAGCTTGGATTTGAAAAGGGCCAGGAGATAGAGTCCGATGTACCAACTCAGGTAGTTTGTTCTAGGCTTAAGGAGCAGCAAGGTGGAAAGATTAAAATCTTGAGTTGGCAGTGGAACAGAAGAGCACAGAAAAAAAGCAATCTGACAGAAGAGTGAAATTCCCAAGGAGCGATGTAGAAATAAATGTATTTATTTTGTTTTTATTTAACAGGTTTTTTATACCGCTTTATCATTTCAGTCAAAGCAGTTTATATTGTAACTTAAATTTGGTAATATACATTAAACGGGGACATTGATAACTTGGAATTTTCTGAGGCAATGGAAGGTTAAGTGACTTGACCAAGGCCACAAGGAGTGGGAATTTTACCCATTTTTTTTTTGGTTCCCAAGCCAGTACTCTAACCATTAGGCTACTCCTAAAGAGAGGAAAGGAACTGAGGAGCAGCAGAATGAGTGCACTTATAGGTCAGTAGGAGAAGTTTGAACTGGATATGGAAATAGATACGGAGCCAATGAACAACTTGAGAAGAGGGGTCACATGAGCATAGCGAGACTGGCAGAAGATTAGCCACGCAGCTCAATTTTGAACAGACTGAAGGGGAGAGATATGATTCAGGAAGCTGGCATTGGGCAGTCCGAGGGGGCTGAAGCAAACAAACAGCCTTACAGTGCTGAAGTTCTAAGGTAATAAGCGCCTAATAGTTTCGCTGGATTTATTTCCTACACTAAATCAATGTTGCCTAGGATTTGGGTACCTTGAGGGCATTGTTTGTAGGGGTTGCGTCCCCATTTTATAAAATAGAAAAAAGGAACATTCATGCTACGAGAAGATTGTGTATCTTCAAGGCATTAGTTCCGACAAAAATGTAGGTTACATATCTCTTTGGAATTGGGATCATTACACATGTGGGATATGTTGTTTGGGTTTAGTAAGGTTAGAAGTTCTAAGGTAAGCATCGCCTTGCTGTTTGTGACTATTGCTGCTTCAGCAAGTCCTGAGAGGGGAAATGGTGGCGGCAATGGCTGCCCATTAAGGGCTTATACTCTAGACGACTGCTTAGTTTGCCTGCTGGTAGTGCCGGCCCTGATGGAAGCTATATTGGCACTTGGCACTATTCAGCAAAGTGCCAAGACATACCCAGTTAGTGCAATTTTCACCTGCCCTTGCCCAGAAAACAAACAAACAAAAAAAAAACCCACAAAAAAAAAAAAAAAACCTTAGGCCTGCTTTTCATGCAGTCTATGCTGCAATCCGGGGAAGTGCTGGCTGAAAATTTGGCTAACCAGGTAAGTGCTGGTACATACCCTGTTAAGGCCGCTCAGCCTGGATAGTTCACTGCTGTGGCATTTATATACTGACTGTTTTGAAAATTGGGCCCTTCATGTACTCACCCTGGCTCTGCCCCAGGACCACCCCAGCACTACTGGTAGTAATGATATTCAGTGGCACTAGCTGAATAGTACCGCTGACCAGATAAATGCTCTTAAATATCATGCTCTTTGCTTATATTATGGGCCTTAAAGCAAAATTAGACTTATCTACTAATTGTTGTACCTTGAGGAACTCCAGTCCATTCCCGGATCTCTGGGTAGTGCACCCCCTCCAGCAACTTGGAGACTAAGAATGTCAAGGTTTGAAGTCACCAGTATTAATACCGCTGGCACCGCCCACCAGCTCCCAGTACATACTGACAAAGCAGACTCACAGGAGCAACAAATAAGTAGTTAAAAAGGCAAGACTTGTGTCAAGCTACACTAAAACTGAAGTGACGTGGGACCCCCTCCACCCCTCAAGAAGGAACCCATAGCCCTCCCCTGGTGAAGAGAGATACCTGAGGGACCGCCAAATGCCGGACAGGCAGCCAGCGAGAAAGTAGACCACCAGTCTGCCCCTGAACATCGAGGCTGCAGAGACACCCTGAAACTGCCCAGCCAGAATAGGTGTAACCGAAAACAACCCGGGTGGGATCCAAGACTGGACTGGAGTTCCACAAGGAACAACAATTAGCAGGTAAGTCTAATTTTGCTTTCCTTTTCATCCCTCCAGTCCAGTCCCACACATCTGGGATGTAACAGAGCAGTAATCTTTAATGGGAGGGATCCGCAAGACCGGCACACAGAACTGTCAACCCACAACAGGCCTCCTTTGCTGCCTGGACATTCAGGCAATAATGTTTACTAAAGGTATGCAGAGAAGACAAGGTAGACGCTCTGCAAATTTCCACTGGAGGTACCAGACTAAATTCTGCCCAGGATGCTGCCTGAGCCTTTGTGGAATGGGCACCTAACCCCACTGGTACCTGCTGCCCCTGGAGGAGATACGCTGACGCGATCACCTCCCAAATCCATATAGAAATGGAAGCTTTTGCCACAGCTTCCCCCTTGCACAGAACCCCAAAGAGCACAAACAAGTGATCCGACTTGCGAAAGGCCGCCGTCTCCTTCAAATAACGCTTGAGGGCTCTTTGTACATCCAACATGCGCAGGCTGAGACTGATGGCGTCGCCCCCATGCTCCCCAACACCGGTAGGGACACTGGCTGATTCACATGGAACGCCGACACCACTTTAGGGAAAAAGGAAGGAATGGGCTGCAAAACTACCTTCTCCTGAGAGAAGGAAAGGAACACCTCTCGGCACGACAAGGCCTGCAGCTCTGAGATCCTGCGCACGGAGCATATCGCTACCAGGAAAATGGTCTTCAACGTTAAGTCCTTCAGTGAGGCCCAGCTCAATGGTTCAAAAGGCTCCTTCGTCAAAGCCCTCAGAACCAGAATGAGATCCCATGGTGGAACTACTGCTCTTCGCGGGGGGCGAATGCGAGCCACTGCCCGCAGGAAGCACAAAACATCCAGATGGGACCCCAGAAGCACCTTCTGGACTTTACCATAACACACAATCACTGCCAGCTGCACTTGCAACAAGCTTGCTGCCAGGCCTTTCTCAAACCTGTCCTGCAAAAAGGCTAAAACCTCTGGAACGGAAGCAGGCCGAGCATGCTGCTCTGCACACCAAGCCTCAAAAATACGCCAAACACGGATGCAAGTGAGAGAAGTAGATCTCTTCAGCACTTTCAATAAGGTAGAGATATCGGATCCAGAATATCCCTTTTTCCTCAACCTTGCCCTTTTAATGGCCAGGCCATAAGAGAGAACCGATCCACCTGAGGCATGCGCACTGGCCCCTGCGTCAGCAAGTCTTCCTGACCAGGCAGATGCCACGGCCAATCCTCCAGCAGCCGAATAAAGTCGGCATACCAAGGGCACTGTGGCCAGTCCAGAGTGATTAGAATGACTTGCCTTGACCTGCTGCACCACTTGGCCTATGAGAGCCCACAGAGGAAAAAACATATAGAAGACCCTCCGTGGGCCAATGCTATAGTAGAGCATCCAGGCCCTCGGATGTCCTTTCCCATCTTCTGCTGAAGAAACAACTTGCCTTGGCATTCTTGACCGTTGCCATCAGATCCATGACCAGCGCCCCCCACCTGCGCAAAGACTTCCGAGTGGAGCTCCCACTCCCTGGGATCCACCCGTACCTGGCTGAGGTAGTCCGCCGTCACGTTGTTGAGGCCTGCTATGTGTGCCACCGACAAGGCCTGGCGTCAAGGCTCCATGCAACCAAACAGCAGCTCCACCTCTTCTTCCAGAGCCATGCTGCCCATATCACTCTGTCAGTTGACATAGGCCACTGTGGTCGCATTGTCCGAGAGGACCCTTGTTGCCTTTCTCGCAACCACAACTTGAAGGTGCTGAGCGCCTGGGCTACTGCCCGCAGCTCCAGTCTGTCGATCGACCAGCTGGCCTCTTGCTCGTTACAGTTCCCCCCCCCCCAGCTGACAGGCTGGCATCAGTCATTACCAGGGTCCACTGAGGTGGGTCAAGTGGCATACCCGCCGTCAAGTTCTCTGGAAAGAGCCACCAGTGGAGCATCCTGTGGACCCCTCATGGACACGGAAGCATCCGGGACAGGGGATCCGACTGATGTGACCACCTCTGGAGCAAGGCCAGTTGTAAGGGCCGCAAGTGTGCTCTTGCCCACAGCACCACCTCTAGCATAGCCGCCATGGTTCCTAACAGCTGCAGGTACTGCTACGCTATCGGCTCTGGCTGGTGCAGAAACTGATGCACCAACCACCGGAGCCCCTGAGCCCGCTGCTCTGGCAGGAAGACTCTTCCCACCCAGGTGTCAAAGCATGCCCCCAGGTATTCTAACTCCTGCAAAGGAACCAAGTGGCTCTTGGCCAGGTTGACCACCCAGCCGAGACTCTCCAGGAGCCGTACCACCCGCAGGCTATCCTCCCTGGACTTTGCTTGTATCAGCCAATCGTCGAGGTAGGGGTGTACAAGCACACTTCCTTTCGAAGCGTTGCGGCGACCACCACCATGATCTTGGTGAAGGTGAAGAGGGGCTGTCGCCAGACCGAACGGCAAAGCCTGAAACTGGAAGTGCCCCATTGACACCACAAACAGCAGGAACTGCTAATGCCCTGGTCTGATGGGGATGTGAAGGTATGCCTTGGTGAGATCGAGGGACATGAGGAATTCCCCCTCCCTCACTGCTACGATTACAGCCCGCAAGGTTTCCTTGCGAAAATGTGGAACCCATAAGCAATGGTTCACGCGCTTGAGATCCAGGATAGGACAGAAGGCGCTGTCCTTCTTGGGAACCACGAAATAGATGGAGTATTGCCTGCAACTTTACTGCTCCCAGGGCATGGGGACCACTGTCCCAAGCTGAAGCATCTGCACCAGGGTGATCTTGACTGCTGTCGCCTTGCTTGGAACATTGCAGAGGGACCAAACGAAAACATCACCCACTGGCCACGCCAACTAGAGGGCATAGCCTTCACAAATTATTTCCAGAACCCACTGGTTGGATGTGATCTGGACCCAAGCAGAGTAAAACTCCTGTCGCCAATCTCCCATGGGTTGAACCCCTGCTTGGGCCCTCCTCACTTCATTGAGGCTTCTTAAAACCTGAGGAGGAGGCTGCAGAGAAACCTCTGCCTGCCCCTTGGAAGCCACAAAACCCCTGCCCCCAGGCAGGGAATTTACCCCTCTGGAAGGAACCAAGATGGGACATACAAAAAAATGTTGAAAATCCCGAGGATGGCCCCAAGAAGCCGAAGCATTGCAGCTCTGCTTCGGCTTATCCTCCAGCAGGCATCCTCCTTTTGATTCCCCGAGATCCTTGACTATCTCATCCAGGTCTTCCCCAAAAAGAAGTTTCCCTTTAAAGGGGAGTTTGCTAAGACGGGACTTGGAAGAGCGGTCTGCTGCCCAATTGCGCAGCCAGAGATAGCAATGGGCCACTATTACTGACACCATACTCTTTGCGAGGCTGCAAATGAGGTCATAGTGGATATTGGAGAGAGAAGCTGCCCCTGATTCTAGCTTGGCGACCTCCGCCACCTGCTTCAGCGTGGAGTCCCCAGTCTACTGTAGGCATTGTGACCACCGCAGGCTGGCCCTCACCACTCAAGCCCCACAAATGGAAGCCTGCATAGACAGGGCATTGATAGCAAAAGCCTGCTTCAACAGCATGTCCAGCTTCCTGTCCTGCACATCCTTCAACGCTGCACTTCCCTCCACTGGGATGGTGGTCTTCTTCGTAACTGCAGACACCGCCGCATCAACAAATGGAGACCTAAACATCTTGCGCTTCTGCTCCGACAGGTCCTGACCCCCTTCAGACCCGCTTCCGACAGGTCCCACTCATCCTGGATCATCTGCTTGATCACCCTGTGCACTGGGAAGACCGACTGAGTCTTCCGCATGGCCTATATGAGAGGATCATCCAGAGACTCATCCTCTGCAGGCAGGCTAGCTGGCAAATTGAGTGCCTTAAGAGATTCCGCGATCAGGGCTAGCAATTCCTCCCGCTGAAAGACCGGGACAACTCGAGCCTGGTCTTCCAGCTCCAGGATCTCTCCCTCTTCGAGTTCCTTGCCCTCCAATTCCAGCTCCAGCTCCAAGTCATCAGTCTCCGACAAGGGAGACTGCTCCGGCCACTCTTCCGAGGCTCTGGTCTTCTTGGCCGGCACCACAGCCACGTCATCCCTCTTTTCTGCGGGACTGCACTTTGTGTCAGCTGATGCCAAAGAGGAGGCCTCCGCTGTGCCCTGCTGGCACAAGCAAAAGGCCTGATGCAATAAGAGCATAAACTCAGTACAGAACTCTCCTAGAAGTCCCCCAATCCCCAGACCCTGAGAGATCGAGGGCCCAGGAAGCGTAGAAGACATTTCCAGCTAGGGTGGAGGGGGCTCCAAAGAGACCTGAGCCTCCTGTGCTGACAAGACCACAGGCTCCCGTGGCTTATCCTGCAGTGCCTGCTCCATACTAGCAGCCTCTGCCGCACAGTCGTGGCACACCCCTGTCTCAGACACCGCTCCTTGCCAAGATCCACAGACCAGACACTGCAGACATGCAGGCATGGATGCCAGGCTTCTGCCTCAGGCTCCAACCTGCCTGGAGTCTCTCACCAACCAGGAAGGATAAGACTGCCCCCAACTGCTCCTACTCTTCTACTTGCAGCCCCTGCTATAACCTCCATTCTCCTTTAAGCCTTCTGTTGATTTAAATTATCTGGTTTGGGGGGGGGGGGGTTCTTGTGTGTCAGAAAGGACCAACTGAGGAGAAAACAAGTCAGCTAGTCTCCCCAGGGAACCATGCCAAGTAAACAGCACTGTCCAAAATGGCCGAGCAGACTCGCCCCCTCAACGGTGGAAAAACGCAGGAAGAAAAAAAACCTGCTTGTTCTCCCGCGCCCCTGCAGCAGCTGGAACTACTAGGCATCAGGCTTTCTCCCCTCACCATGCTGTCTTAAAAAATGTCTCTCCCAGACGTATCTGCTCACAGTATCGGTGCCAAACTGAGGAGAGACCTGCCGGAGTGCTGTGGCTGCCTTCGGGAACTCTGCCAGGGAATGCCCAGATCTTGCGTTCAGCCTAGCAATGGCTTGGGCACTGAGGAGGGAAGAGCAGGATCAGTCCTCTCCTGAACCACTGCAGCCAAAAATGGCGGCTCCTCACCCGATCTCAGGAGTCGCCAAGCCCCGGGATACCACCAGGCGCCTCAACACCCCCCCTCCCCCCCACAAGCTTCTTTGGGGGGGGGGATGAGGAAGGGGAGAGGGCAGGGAAGACAGAGATCCTCCTCAGCAAGGGCTAGCTGCTCCTTTCTTTTTTTTTAAGCTAAGATTTAAATCTGAAACCAACAAACAAAAAAGTCAAAGCAAATTGAAGCCAAAAGGTAAAGAAACCCTATCTTTCTAACTCCTTATTTGCTCCTCAGTGAGCCCCGCACCCGGGGTCACCACCTCAGCTGCTTGGAGACTGAGCATACTGGGAGCTGGTGGGCGGTACCAGCGATATTAGTACTGGTGACTTCAGACCTTGACATATTCAGTCTCCAAGCTGTAAGAATATTATATATCTCTTATAAATAGTTTGAAAACACTCAAAATAAAGAGAAAAAAACCCTACTTGTTCTATGTAAAGCCACACTGGCTCATTTATTTCTCTGTAAACTGCCCTGACTATTAGACTGGGTGGTATATAAGCTTAGCTAAATAAATGAATAAATACATTAAAAAAAAAAAAAAAACTTGCGGTTGCGTTCCGCAATGGGCTGAAGATTTTATACCAGCCGGGGGGGGGGGAGGGGGCGGCGACGTCAGATACTCCTCCTCCTCCACACAGCAGCACAGGGAACCAGCAGCCAACCTCCGTGGTTGCGTGCCCGAAGGGGCGTGACCAAAGGGGCATGTCCCGCCCCTTTGGAGCCCCTTCGGAGCTGTGAGGAGCATTTTGGAAGTCTCACGGCTAAAAGAAGGAAGAAGGTGTTTCCTGCCTTGGGCGCTAAGTCTATCAAAATTGTTGGCCCTATGGATCGCCATTTACAGTGTCCAGGTGGAGCAATCGGAGCAGGATCTATCGGTGGAGTCGATGAGTACTGTTTCAGAACTGTCCTTGAATACGCTGGGGTTTACCCTACTCGGTCAGGAAGGATTGAATGAGACTGTTGTTCCCCCCAGTGAAGTTCAACTGGAGGGAGAACGCTTTGTTGGTATGCAGGAAGTCACTTCGTTGCTGACTGATTCAGATAAAGAGAAAATTTCTTTACCATCGATATTGAATCTTTCCTCTTCTGCTTCAACTGTAGTGCCTCCTGTGGAAGTTTCCTTGCGTGATGTTTGGGAAGTTGTTGCTCGCATTGAGATGTCTCTGTGTTCATCTCTTTCTCAAATCACACAATTTTCCAAGGAATTTGTGCAGAAGTTTGCTGATCAGGATGCGTCTATCGCTAAATGTAATAAACCATTAAATAAGTTGGAAGGTCAGGTCTCCGTGGCACAGGCTGCTGTTTCGTCCTCAATTTGGGATAGTGTTACTATACATCATCAGTTAGAGTCGTTAGAAAATGCTGTTAGAGTTAAAAATTTGCATTTTTTACATTTTCCTCGTACTCATTACCTTTCTCCGATTATATTACTGCATAAGTATTTTAAGGAAGTTTTGTTAATTGAGAATGTTGATGCTATTAAATTTTCTTCTGTTTATTATCTTCTTTTGTTACCTTCTACGGAGACCTCCTCTCCTAATGCTAAGGATAGAGGGAATCCCTCCCCGACAGTCATTAGATGTTTCGGCATTTTTGTAGTCCTCTTTAGATGAGATTTCTGAGCGAGTTATCTCAATAGCCTCCTTTTTGTCTCTTGCTGATAAAAATTTAGTAATGCGTTTATATTTTGCAAAGAAAGATCAGGCCTTTTGTGGTACTTCGATTCAGATTTTTCCTGACGTATGTAGACTCACCCAAAAGCAAAGAAAGCATTTCTTGTTTTAAAACCTCGGACTCTAGTTATTGGGGCTTCCTTCTTCCTAAAATATCCCTGTAAATGTATTTTGATATATGAGAGTGTTAAGTATGTGTTTCTAGAGTCAGGCCAGCTAGAAGCTTTTCTGTCAAGTAAGGAAAATGGTTGAGTTTTATCTCCTTCCTTTCCAAGTAAAATAAGATTAAGATAATAATTCATGGGGATCTATTTAAATTTGTAATTTGATGGGATTTAGTTAAGAAAACACAAAGAAAAAAAAACATATCCTATCATTATTATGTGTATACTGATGTCTTTTTGATACCACCAGCTTTCCTCTTGATATGGATTTGATTGTAATAACTGTTCAGTTTTCAAATAAAGAATTTTTGAAAAGAAAAAAAAAAGAACTTGAATATTAATGAAAAGACTAGGGAGTTTTAAGAAAGAAAGGGAGCTGAACTAAGGGAAGTCAAATGCAAAAAATATTTTGGAATATGTAAATACCTTACAGGATTCACCATGATAAAAAGATGACTACTGGCTTCAGAAAAGAAAAAAATGACAGAAAACCATGTGAACACTGCCCTGGGGCATCCTGCACTTGCACAATTAAGGATTCAGAAAAATCAGGTAGCTTTGGAGTAGACAGACAATCTAGTCAGACTACAATATATCCAATGAAATCATCTATCAATGAGGCCATACTATTCTACTTGTCCTCAAAGAAATTGTAATTTTTCTTATTGGTAGTATCTATATAGATTTAAATTCTAGTTTGTGGCAAATAGCCTTGAAAACTTGAAGCTTTATAATAAATGGCTAAGCTGACTGCGGGAGAAGATGTGGGGGTGCTCAACGTTTATCTTGTCCCTGAGGGTGATGCTACCCACTTGAGGTTCTGAAGCTCTGCTTTTCCTCTGAAGACAGCGCTGAATTCACTGCTGGCTTACCTGATTGCTTCCTGGTCTGACTGTGTCACTATGGTGGGCACCATCACTGGGGCCGAAGATCATCACGGCAAAGTCAACAGAAACACTGCATGCCACATATAGACTCTCAGGTCAATGAAAGACCATGATTAAGGAGCTCCTTAGTGCCCTCCTTTGATCAGAAGTTATTATTACCAGAGGATGTAGTAAGAGCTGTTAGTGTAACTGGGTTTAAAAAAGGTTTGAACAAGTTCCTGGAGGAAAGGTCCATAAACCATTATTAAAAAGGGACCCAGGATATCAATGCTTGACCCAATACAAGCATTGTGGAACCTGTGTCTTTTGGGGATACTGCTAGGTACGTATGACCTAGATTGGCCACTGTTGGAAACAGGATACTGGGCTTGATGGACCTTGGTCTGACCCAGTATGGCATATCTTATGTTCTTATTGTAGGCAAAATGGAGGTATGTAACCTAATTACAGTTGTGGTAGATAAAGATCATTATGGCTAACACTGATGTTGCATGATGTTGTACAACAAGAGGTACTTTGATGGAGTGAGAGGGAAGGAGCAATAAAGATCAAGTATTAGGAAGAGGGAAATTAAGAAATGACTTGGGAATAGTGAATAGGAAAGAAAGAGGGGAAAGTGGAAAAGGAGAGGAGATTTGGCAATGGGGGAAAGAGGTAAAAATGACTGGATATTGGGTGGATGGAGAAGGAGCAAGGACCTATGATGGGATGAGGAAAAGGGAACGTGTGTGAGAGAGGATCCTGGGCAATATTGGAGAAGGCGATGAAATAGTAGGAGAGAGAATACAAGAAAGAGGAAGTGGAACAAGGAAAGGTAAGCGAACAGGAAGAAGAGAAGAAAGGAGAAAACCAAGAGAAGAAAGTATTAAAATAACCTTCTGAAGGAAAGAGACAAAGAAGAAGGAAGGAAGGACAGCAGAGGAAGAGAGGGCAAAATAAAGGAACCTAGAGAAAATCAGGAAATGATAAAAAGTTATAGGAATGCAAGGGGTGGAGAGGGTTAGGGGCACAAGCCCAGAAGGGAGAAGATGGTGCTAGCGAGGCGGGCGCTCTGCCAGCCACAGCACACTGGGAGGCACTGCCTTAAAGAATCGGTTTTAAGGAAACCGAGGGAGACTGTATACAGCTCTAGAGATATAAGAACACTGGCTGAATATGAAGCAAGTTTGAAAATGCTGGTCTTCCTCTGAATTAGGGTCATCAGAATGGGGCGAGTCACATGGGCCCTGGCCACAGTATAATATTAAGAACATAAGCATATAAGATATGTCATACTGGGTCAGACCAAGGTCCATCAAGCCCAGTATCCTGTTTCAAAACAGTGGCCAATCTAGGTCACAAGTACCTAGCAGTTTCCCCAAAAGATGCAGGTTCCACAATGCTTGTATTGGGTAATTTCAGTTTGTTCAATGTAAACCGCCTTGATATCATGAAAGGTGGTATACAAGAAATGTCAAATAAATAAGTGTGTTTTAACAACTTTGAATAGTTTTGTGTCATCTGCAGATTTGATAACCTCACTCGTTATTCCCATTTCCAGATCATTAATGAATATGTTAAAAAAGTAGCGGACACAGCACAGATCCCTGGGGTTCCCCACTATTCACTTTTCTCCACTGGGAAAAATGGCCATTTAGTCCTAACATAAGATATACCATACTGGGTCAGACCAAGGTCTATCAAGCCCAGTATCCTGTTTCCAACAGTGGCCAATCTAGGTCACAAGTATCTAGCAGTTTCCCCAAAAGACACATGTTCCAAAAAGCTTGTATTGGGTCAAGCAGTGATATCCTGGGTCCCTTTTAATAACACAGGTACACTAAAAAAAATTTTTTTTAAACTGCCTCTAATGTTTCGATTGATTTTTACGTTTTTTGGTGCGCTGAATCCAAATCTGGTAACGAATTTGCTCCATCACATACAGATTTTTTGCTACATTGGGTTAGCAGTTTGAGGTGAACGTTTCAGATTGAATGCGATCGAGATAAAAGTTTCTTGGATGAATTCTTTATACTAATTGTTTAGTAGTTATTCAAATAAGAATAAAGAAAATTGTAACAAGGCAGCACATAAGAATAGAGTAATGTCAACAAAACACACTGTGATGGTAGCAAAATTGTCTGCACTTAAAACAGCCACATACATGTGCACAAACATTGAGCATATAAGAGCGAGGTTAGACACAAAGCAAAGCAAAGAAATGTGCAAAAAATGTTGTACAGGTATGTATGTAAGAATAGAAAACGCAAACCGCACCATTGCAATACATGAAGACAAACACCCGATGGTGTGAAAATAAAATTCTAATAAATGAGATCCGACACTGTGGTAATAACTAGCAAATTTTTATTTCAAAGTTTAGTAAAAACACGATATTTGTCAACACAGTTTAGATTTTAAAGTCATTCTTGGGTCAATCAACCTCCTGGTGGGCCCGTTTCTTCTTCCCCCGAATGCTTCTCTTGGTGCGCTGCTTGGCGTATTTTTCATCTGGGGTTTCCCGCAGCAGCAACCAGCAGAAATCAGCCATCATAGTGGTGTTCCATCTTCCTTGGTACCTTCTCTCTGCGTCCTTGATGTCCTGGTGAAACCTTTCACCTTGTTCTTCACTGTACGCCCCCAAGTTTTCGGGAAAGTAGTTCACATGGGAGTGCAAGAAATGGACTTTCAGGCTCATGTTACAGCCTTGTTCTTTGAAGGCATTGAGCATCCTGGCAACAATATCCTTATAGTTCTCATCCCGCCTGTTCCCCAAGAATTTGAGAACAACATCCTTGAAGGAATCCCAGGCTTCTTTTTCCTTCTCAGACATCGTTTCAGCGAATGCTCCATCTGAAATGAGTTTCCTTATATCAGGGCCAACAAACACTCCTTCCTTTAGCTTTGCTTCAGAAAGTCGGGGGAACTTTGAGCAAAGGTACCGAAAGCACTCACCATCTTTTGGAAGGGCCTTGATGAATTGCTTAATGAGACCCAACTTAATGTGGAGAGGTGGTAATAGAATTTTATCACGAGGTACCAAGCTCTCATGAAGAACATTTTTCTCACCGGGTCTCAAATACTCCCGAATTGGCCAGTCTTTTTTCCCCCAGTGTAGGTTGCGGGCCCGGCTATCCCACAAGCAAAGGAAGCAGGGATATTTGGTGAAACCAGATTGCTGCCCTAATAGCATGGATAGAATTTTAAAGTCTCCACAAATCATCCACTTATGCTCATCATAACGAATCTTCTGAAGAATCAGGGCCAAATTCTCGTATTTTTCTTGGAGAATAACAGAGTGAGCAATAGGAACTGAAGCGAATGTGTTGCCATTATGAAGAAGAACACCTTTTATGCTGTCTTTTGACGAATCAATGAACAGCCGCCATTCAGCAGGATCATACTTGAGTTTAAACTTTTCCATCACTCCATATATATCGTTGCAAAATACCAAATCTTCCTCTTTGCTGAAATACTTCAAAAATTGTGTCTCGCGGTTGCGGTACCAATAAAAAGTTGTTCCTGGTGACAATAGATTTTTCTGTTTAAGCCGAGAACCTAGCAGTTGGGCAGCATCTTTTGGGAGTCCTAAATCCCGGACTAAATCATTCAATTCAGCTTGAGAGAAAAGTTCAGGTTTCGGATCTGGTTCAGTTTCAAACTCGGAAGTACTGGACTCATAGGGAAAAGCCATCTGATGAGTCTCATCATGATCAGAACCGTCCACACAAATATGATCCAAAGATTTTGGTGGTTCAGGCACAGGTACTTCGTTGCTATGAGGCATAGGCCTAATTGCTGAGGGAAGGTTGGGGTAACTTATTACGTTCTTATTTTTTAAGTTGTATCCCTTCACAATGCAAGAGCAAAAATAGCAGTCACTGCTGTGGTCTCTTTGTTCACGCCACATCATAGGTATTCCGAAACGAAATGCTTGTTTTTTACCTTTCATCCATAAGCGTAGATCTTCCTCACATGTCTTGCACACTTTGTGAGGAGCCCACGGTTTGTCTTGATCGCCTAACTTCAAACCGAAATAGGCAAAATGTACTTTTTTAATAAATGCAGAAATGTTCCTCTGCCGCTTTTTCACGGTATATTCCCCACAAATAAAACAAGAACTGTCCGGAGAGTTGACGCAACCTCTGGCTCTGTGAGCCATCACAAATACACAGCACTGCAAACTACAACTGTAGTGAACCACTTCGGAATAAAGCTGGATTACAACTGAGCAAACAAAAGGTAATAATGAACTTGCAAGAAACTGAAGTTTGACAGGAACGTTCATGTCGCAACCACCGTGTTTGAGCGAGCGAACGAGGCGAGGCGAACAGGAAAGAACATGCGCCAGCGCGAGTACTGGATTTAGCCCCCCGCCTCCCAATTGTCCTGTTAATGTATAAAATGAATACAAAACACTCTAAAATATCATGAGGGAGTGTTTCTAGTTAGTTAACCATTACAACCTCTATTTTGGGCCAAGAAAATAAACTGCAGTCGGCTAAAAAGAAATTATGTGAACATTCCTTATATGGGTAAGAAATCTAATTTTGCAAGAAAACGTGACGTGATGGAACATTTTGGCTATTTTTCCTGGATTTAGCACCCCAAAATCTGTAGGAATCAGTTGCAAAACTGGAGGCAGTTTTTTGGTAGTGTACCTGTGTAATGGTTTATGGACCTTTCCTCCAGGAACTTGTCCAAACTTTTTTTAAACCCAGCTACACTAACAGCTTTTACTACATCCTCCAGAGTTTGATTACACGTTGATTGAAAAAATATTTTCTCTTATTAGTCTTAAATAGTTTACCCTGTAACTTCACTGCATGTCCCCTAGTCTTTCTATATTCTGATGACAAACAATCAATCTACGTTTACCCGTTCTACTCTATTTATTAATTTATAGACCTCTACCATATCTCCCCTCAGCCGTCTCCTTTCAAGGTTAAAGAGTCCTAACCTTTTTAGCCTCTCTTCATAGGAGTATCCTTCCATCTCCTTTACCATTTTTGGTGGCTCTTCTCTGAACCTTTTCCAATAATTCTATATCCCTTTTAAGATACGGCGACCAGAACTGCGCACAATATTCAAGGTGCGGTCGTACCACAGAATGATTGTTCTCTTGGCTGCCGCTGCAAACTGGGCAGAGGATTTTAACATGTTATCCACGATGACACCTAAATATTTTTTCCTGGGTGGTGGTTCCTAATGTGGAACCTTGTATCGTGTAACCATAGTTTGGGTTGTTCTTTCCTAGGTGCATAATTTTTCACTTGTCGACATTAAATTTCATCTGCCATTTGGATGCCCAGTCTTCCAATTTATCAAGATCCTCTTGCAATTTTCCACAATCCTCATGGGTTTTAACAACTTTAAATAGTTCCGCGTCATCTGCAAATTTGATAACCTCACTCATTATTCCCTTTTCCAGGTCATTTATGAATATGTCAAAAAGCAGCAGACCCAGCACAGATCCCTGGGATACTCCACTATTCACCTTTCTCCATTGGGAAAATTGGCTATTTAGCCCTACCCTCCGCTTTCTATCTTTTAACCAGTTCCTGATCCACCATAATACACTGCCTCCTATACTACTACTACTGAGCATTTTTATAGCGCTACCAGTTGTACACAGCGCTGTACAGACATGTAAGAGACAGTCCCTGCTCAGAGATTACAATCTAGTCAAGACAAAACACAGAAGGCGTAAGCAGGAGTAAATCAGGGGGAAGGAAAAGGAGATCAGGTGAGTCAAGATCCAAAAGCAGCAGCGAAGAGGTCAGCTTTCAACCTGGATTTGAAGAGGGTTAGAGAAGGTGACTGGCGTACAGACACAGGTAGTTTGTTCCAGGTGTAAGGTGCAATAAGGTGAAAGGAGCGAAGTCTGGAGTTGGCAGTAGGAGAGAATGGCACAGATAGACGCAGTTGGTTAGAACCTGAGGGGGGTTGTAAGGAAAGATAAGAGAAAAAAAAGGTACTGAGGAGCTGCAGAGTGAATGCATTTATAGGTCAGCAGGAGAAGTTTGAACTGGATGCGGAAACAGATAGGGAGCCAGTGAAGTGACTTGAGAAGAGGAGTAATATGGGCATGACGAGGCTGGCAGAAGATTAGCTGTGCAGCGGAGTGTTGAACAGATTGAAGGGAAGAGAGATGATTCAAAGGGAGACCAGCAAGGAGTAGATTACAGTAGTCAAGACGGGAGGCAATTAGGGAGTTTATAAGCGTTTTAGTAGTGTGTTCAGAAAGGAAAGGGCGGATTTTGTTAATGTTATAGAGAAAGAAATGGCAGGTCTTAGCTATGAGATGGATGTGTGTGGAGAAAGAGAACGAGGAGTCAAAGACAACCCCCAGGATAGTACAGAGCCCTTAAAGCCAAGTGAGGGCAGCATATCGAGAAGGTTGTGGTCAATGGTGTTGAAGGCAACAGAGAGGTCAAGGAGGATGAGGACAGAGTACAGGCCCTTGGATTTTGCCAGGAACAAGTCACTGGAGATTTTGACAAGAGCCGTTTCAGTAGAGTGCAAAGGACGAAAGCCAGACTGTAAGGGATCCAGGAGTGCATGAGAGGAGAGGAAGTCGAGGCAGCGGCGGTGAACCACACGTTCAAGTAGTTTAGAAATGAAGGGGAGGAGAGAGATGGGTTGATAATTAGAAGGACAGGTGGGATCAAGTGAGGGTTTCTTGAGGAGAGGTGTGACCACAGCATGCTTGAAGTCTGCGGGCACAGTTGCAGTGGAGAGCGAAAGGTTGAGGATATGAGAGATGGAAGGGACAACGGTGGAAGAGATGGGGCTTAGGAGACGGGTGGGGATAGGATCAGAGGAGCAGGTGGTGAGTTTGGAGGAAGAAATAAGGTGTGCAGTTTCCTCTTCAGAGATGACAGGAAAGGAAGAGAGAGTAGCAAGGGAAGGGGCGGGGGGAGAGTTGGGAGTGGAGAGGGGAAATAGCTGAGTTTGTGGGGAATTGGAGGGTGATCTTGTGGATTTTGTCATGGAAATAGTCAGCCAGGGTTTGGGCAGAAAGGGAGGGAGGGATCAGAGGCGGAGGCACTTTGAGGAGAGAGCTGAGAGTAGTAAAGAGACGGCAAGAACCAGAGGCAAGAGAGTTAGTCAGATGGACATAATAGTCTTGTTTGGCAAAAGCTATGGCTGACTGGAAAGAGACAAGCATGGATTTGAAGTGTAGAAAGTCTTCCGGGGAGCGGGATTTGAGCCAAGCACGCTCAGCAGAACGGGCACAGGAACGTAGATAGTGGGTAGTGGATGAGAGCCAGGGCTGGGGTGCAGAACGTCTCACAGGGCGTGGGGTGGGTGGAGCGAGAGCATCCAGAGCAGAGGAGAGTGCAGCATTATTGGAAGTTACTGCCTCGTCAACAGACTTGTATGACATAGTGGAAGAAAGAGATGGAGAAATGGCGGAAGAGAGAGTCAAGGGATCAATAGCATGAAGGTTTCTAAATAGGATGGAGGAGACAGGACGAGGCTGAGGCAGCGGGAGATGAAGATTAAAGCTTAGAAGATGATGGTCAGATAAAAGAAGAACTGAGCTATGAAGGTTCGAGGGTGAGGAATTAGAAAAAAATATTAGGTCCAGGCAGTGGCCGTGCTGGTGAGTGAGGGCAATGGAACAAAGAGAGTGAGAGGAGATAGGTTGTCCATTGAGAGGCTTGAGGGACGCTGCAATAGTACTCAAATGGACTCTTACTGAATTTGTTTTTAGGCCTGCATGGGATAGATGCAGGAGATACTCTAGTAGAGAATTCAGAGGTATTGCAAGAAGGTTTAGACCCTTCTCTGAACACCAAATGGTGAATCTTTTCCATTTGAAAGCACAGGAACATCGAGTAGGCGGCTTCCTAGAGGCATGAATAACATCTCTGACTTGTTGAGAGAGATGAAAATCTTGAAGGTCTAGGCCCTCAGCAACCAAGCCCTGAGATGGAGCGACTAGGGGTTTGGGTGCCACAATGTTCCGTCTTCCTGGGACAGAAGATCTGGTGCAGAGCCTAAGTCCAGGGAAGGAGCTTGAGAGAGATGCAGAAGTAGAGGGTACCACACTTGGTGCTATGAGGATCTCTCTGAAGCTTGAATAGTGTTTTGGGAATTAGGGGAATTGGTGGAAAGGCATAAAGGAAGTCTTGACCCCAGTGAAGGAGGAAAGCATCCTTGGCCTGAACTCCCTGACACGGAATTCTGGAACAAAATCGGGGAAGTTTGGCATTCCACGGACTTGCAAAGAGGTCTATGTCCGGGGTTCCCCAAATTTGAAAAATCCTGGCTACCTGGTCCATGTGGAGGGACCACTCGTGTGGGAGCAGAACTCGACTGAGTCTGTCCGCCCAAGAGTTTTGAATACCTGGAAGATATACTGCCAGAAGACGGATGTGAAGGCGAAGGCCCACAGTCGCAAAGCTTCATTGCAAAGCGACAGAGAGCCAGTCCCTCCCTGCTTGTTTACATAGAACATGGCTACTTGATTGTCCGTATGGATAAGGACTGTCCTGTAGCTGAGCAGGGAATGGAACACTCTGAGAGCTAAGAATATTGCTCTGAGTTCCAAGAGATTGATATGCAGAGAAGTCTCCTGTGGAGACCAGATGCCCTAGGTGGAGAGATCTTGCAGATGAGCTCCCCAACCCTTTGGAGAAGCATCTGTTGTGAGAGTTGCTTGGGGTAACGGTTGCTGAAAAGGGGACCCCGTATTGTTTTAGGTCTGTTTTCGTTTTAGAGAGGAAACAAATCCTTATTTACGATACAAACGTTCCCCAAAATGCCACCTTAGATGCAATATCATAACTGATGTGAATTCTTCAACATATTATTTCATCTTATATTCTTGATTTAGAACCAGGTCTCAGACTATTTTCAGTACTTATAATGGGATTCAACCCCGTAGTACTAGTTGCATCAATGACCACGGTCCTTTAGTTTGTTCCTTTCTTTATATCAATCTCTTGATCTTATACATGTGAGCATAAAGCTTCTACTTTTAATATAGGTATGACTGAAGAAATGGAACTTAACTTATAGATGCAATTGTGCCCTTGATTAGGCTTTCCCCGACGCCGTCTGTCGGCACCGCTTCCGCGTTTCACAGAATGTTTCTTCAGGGGTTAGGCTTCATCAATAGCTGAAAAGCAACACATTCTGAATGTAATTCCAAGGTCTACTAACTTAAATAATAACAGACTGTCCAGTTCTTGTTCCTACCTCACTGCAGTATCACCTTTTTTCTTTTTATCTTTTTTTATTTTCTCATTTTCAGTTTTTCGCGCATAACCTGCTCCTTTCACAATGAGCTCTCTGGCCTGAAAACGCCGCACATGCGGGCTATTGTATCTCAGGGCCATTTAAAGCAGTACTAGCAGATGACGTGATCAATTGCCCATTCATAGGCAGGCACTCCATTCAATGTTATTGTTCAAACCTCCAGGGAATACTGTGCCTAGACGGTAAATCCATCGCTGCTCTGTGATGATTAATGCTTGTTCTCTAGTTTTACCATTTTTACCTACTAGCACTCTATCCAGACAAAAACATCGTAAATCTTCGAAGCAATGTTGAAATTGCATACAATGGGCGACTAAAGGAGCCTCTTGTGTTTTACAGCGTAGACGACTACGATGTTCATTTATGCGTGTTTTGAATGGACGGATCGTTTTTCCAATATAGAGTAATTGACACGGACATCTTATGCCGTATACCACATGATCTGTTGTGCAGGAAGTAGAATGTCGCAGATAATAGGTCTTATTGTTATATTCAAATTGGGCAATATCTTCAGAAATATTGCAAATAGTGCAATCTCCACAGGGATGGTGACCTGGATTAGATAATAATAATGCATTGACCTCAGATCGAAGAACAGCGGGACTAATTTTCTCTTTAAGGTTTTGATGACGGGTCCAGACACACCGGACCTTCTTTGTCTCCAGACCAGGCAATGTACTGACCACATTATAATGTCGTTTGATGATCTTCTGTATGTGCTTATCATAAGGAGAATGTTTAGTGATCAGATTAATATGGCCTTCTTCTAATGGTTGTACCTTTCTTGTTTCAAGTAAAAGCGCTCGATTGTTGTACAGGGCTTGTTTGTACGCTGAATGAATCACCTGTTCTGGATAGCCTCGTTGGTGAAAATCCTGCATCAATTGTTTGGCTTGTCTTTTGTATTCTTGTGTGTCTGAACAGTTACGTCTATAGCGCAAGAATTGTGACAAGGGAAGACTATTCCGCAACTGTTGCGGATGTCCACTACCATAATGCAGGAACGTATTCCTATCAATTGATTTTCTATATAGGGAAGTGGACCAACCATTGGTTCCTTTTGTGACAGTAACATCAAGAAAATTGAGACTTTCCCTATTGTAGACATATGTGAATTGAATGGCTGGGTCTAGGTTATTTAACCAGATGAGAAATTGCTGTAAAAGATACTCTGATCCTTGCCACAACATGAATATGTCATCAATATATCTTTTCCACATTATTACATGTGCTGAATAGGGAAACTGTGTCAACCAACGTTGTTCATATGCTGACATGAATAGATTAGCCACAGACGGTGCACTTGTTGCACCCATAGCTACACCGATTTTTTTAAGGTATAATTGTTGTTCAAACAGAAAAAAATTCTTGAAAATTACCAATTCAGCCAGTTGGGAAATAAATGTAATTTGTTCAGCTGATAGATCTCCTCTATGTTGAAGAGCTTTAACTATGACCTCATAAGCTGCCTCTTGCGGAATGCTGGTATATAGAGATGAAACGTCAAGTGTTACTAGCAAAACGTCATCCATGGATGCCCAGACTGTATGGAGAGCCAAAAGCTGTAAGAAGTATCTCTAACGAACGAGGTCATATTCGGCATTAATGGGCGTAAAAACGAGTCAATATAAACTGACAATGGTTCCAACACCGATCCTTTTGTGGACACGATAGGACGCCCGGGCGGGGAAGTTAAACTTTTGTGAATTTTGGGAACTAAATATAGTTTAGATATTGTGGTAGTGGGTTTATTCAGAAAATGCCATTCTTTTTTACTGATCAATTTCATATCTAAAGCTTGCGTAGTGAGTGCTTTTATCTTGTGCTGCAGTTGTGAGGTAGGATCTTCCAAAAGTTTTTGATAGGTGTTCCCATCTGCTAGTTGTTGGAAAGCTTCGTCCAGGTACTGTTGCCTATCGAGCACCACTATCACACCACCTTTATCTGCTCGCCGAATAACAATTTGGGTATTGTTTTGTAATTGGACAAGCGTTAACCTTTCCGATTGAGTCAGAAAGTTAAGTCTAGAAGGACCAACTTGTGACAGTGCAGCCACATCTCGAGCTACTAGATCCCGAAATAATAATAACGCTTGAGGGACTGGCCCTGGAGGACTCCAAGTAGACCGTAGTGGGAGAGGGATACGTTGTTCAGATGGGAGAGTTTCCGGTCTTGTGGCTAACGCAGAAGCCGCAAAAAATGTCTTTAAATGTAGCTGTTAAATAGGTGAGAAGCACTTTTTAAGTTAGCATTCCTCCTTCTAAGGTTACACAGTTGAGATAGTCCAACTACAGCCTCTCTTCAGTATCAAATATGGAAGCATTTGATTTTAAAGAACTTAAAGAAATTATAATTTCATACTGTAAGAGAAAAGGAGGTCCATTTGAAGGGGAATTCCCTGAGTCATCATGGTATAATATTCAAAAACAAATGTTAAACCATGATCAAGAATTCAAAAAGAAAACAAATAAAAGAAAATGCCTTTTCATCCAAGGCATGTGCAGGGGCCTCATTAACATGAGACAAGAAAACTCTGAACTGACTTCTCAGTGTACCCAATTGACCAAAGACCTTGAGGAGGCACAAATTTGCATCTCTATACAAAGAACTCAAGTGACACAAGCCACAAATTCTTTTATAACTGTTAGTGAGCAATTAGAAGCACTTAAACTTGAATTGAGGCATGTTAAAGATCAATTGGCCTCTGCAAGAAAGCCAACACCCACCCTTCCCTCAGCACCTTATGCCTATGACACACCTTATCAGCAACAAAAGAATACAGAAGTATGCATAGTTGGACTTAGGAATGGGAAGAACACAGATGAATCACAGCAGGAACATTCTGATAGTTTATCTCAGCCAGATCCCAGCAATAATCAGGATCTCTGTCTGGAGCATAATTCAGATGACTTAGACATGACACCCAGTACTGAACTCAAAGCACCAGTTAAAGTAATGTTGCATGAGAATTTAAAAGATAGAGATATAGAAAAAATAGTTGAGAAAATTGGTACTATGCCTCTTAATGTAAATCAGTGGGTTAAATGGGCGATTGATATTCTGATTCACTGGGGTCTAGGGAAATACAGAAGAAAACAATCAGACTTTGATAGACTTATGCATCTGGCTCTGGGCCCACACTATTACAGAGTTGGTTCTCTCACTCACCCATACCAGTTGGTTAAAAGGGGTACTGAGAAACTATTTCACTGTTCCCCAATGCAAGTATTTAAAATTATTTCACCTCTACCAAATGATACACTGGAACAGTTTGCATATAGAGCCTGGATTTTAAAAGCAGTTCTTAATGAGCAGGAGTCCTGGCCCAAAGCAGAAGATTATGGGGAGAGCATGCATAAGGAATTTTTATTAGAATTGCTATCCCCTGAGATTACAAAACACCTTCTGTTATTTTCTGAAGACCCTGAAGCAACCCCTTTTGATACTTTATTGCTCAGAATTGGGTCTGTTTGGAAGACCCAGCCCTCGCAGGTCATTACAGTATCAGAAGCACGGAAGTGGCAGGCCGAAGAATCCTCTCAGTGCATAAGAAACACAGACAGAGGACACACACCTAAGTGGCATAGTAACATAGTAACATAGTAAGTGACGGCAGATAAAGACCAGCATGGTCCATCCAGTCTGCCCAGCAAGATGGCAAGAGTAGGTGCACCTGTCGCTCTGTGCAGGCCACCCCTCCCCATGTTTTTGTTTCTGTTTAGGGGTGAACCCACCACTCCATGTAGGACACCCTTATTTGTTCAAATGCTAGATAGTTCAGAAGTTAGATGGTACTGTTTTGTGGCAAGCCGAGGGATCCTCTCAGTACACAAGAAACACAGACAGAGGACACACACCTTGGAGAGCACATGGCAGAGGTACTTTTAGAAACTCCTCAGGTTACATTCCTTTTCAGGAGCTCAAAGCACAGAGAGATGGGCTAGAAAAGCAGAAAACTAAATGGGAACAAGACAAACATATACTGCAGATAGAAATAGATAAATTAAAACAGGATTTACAAGCAGTTCAGGACAAACACAAGGCTAGTGCATAGGGATGTCCTGACCTCTTGAGTTCAGATATCAAAATGTCTCAAGCCTTCATAGCCCAGCCTGCCTCCCTTATCTCAGCAGAGGACTCAATTCCAGAGCCTCTGGATGATGAAATGGATACAGGCCCAGGACACAATTTAAGGCTTGTAACACCCTTGATACTGGACTCTTGTGCACGCCCCAATGTTATCAGTAGAGTAGGGGGTCAGGATAAACTAGCTTTGATTGATACAGGGGCTGGAATTAGTTTTACTAACAGAGCTTCTCCCACTGCAGATCAGAAAAATATGGAAATTTATGAAATTCAAGGAATTAATGACACAGCTTCCAAATGTGTGGCTATCCCAGTTAAATGGGGTATCCCTGTGCACAGTGAACAAAATAAGGAAATGTTGGAAACCACTGCCTCCACTATAGTGAACACACCAAAAGAAATAATTGGAATTGATGTTCTCAACCAGTAAATTTGGTGGTGGATATGGCTAATCTTAAATTGTGGCAGTATTCAGGAACTTCAAGTGCTTCTAAAACTTTAGTGCATGAAGTCATTCCTATGCAGTTAGCAACTCAGTGCACTAAGGCAGCTCAGCAGTATGATCTGTGTGTAATTCCCTCAGAAGTGACTGATATTCCAGTCTGGGCTCAAGACAAGTTAGATTGTGGGAAAATGCACACAGAAATACTGTTGGAAGTTGAGGATCCTCCACCACAGAAGCAATACCCAGTACCTCATCAGGCTATAGAACCAGTGACTAAAATTGTGAAGATACTGGAGGAGAGGGGTCTGATTAGACCTATTTCTTCCACATACAATTCACCAGCCTGGCCGAAACAGTGTGCATGGACTGTGCTTCCACAGGGATATAAGGATTCCCCATCAATATTTCATGAATACATGAAGGAAGCCCTGTCACTAGTGTCTTGCAGAGATGAGACCTAGACCAAACCTCCCCTTTGGAACTGCACAGTGGGAAGGACCGTACTTAGTTACTGATACCTTAGGCCCAAGCCTATACCAGATCCTAATGCCTGACAACCAGCAGTACTGGAAACACATCACCCAGTTAAAACCATATGGGTAATATGTGTTTTATCAGTCTTTGTTTTCAGCTACCACCTGAAGACAGCACGGACAGCTGCTTTATGAAGACAGCACGGACAGCTGCTTTCTGAACAAAAGTCGCTTGAGGACGGTAACTATTTACTTCTGCTGTATAGTTAACATGTGTTTAATAGTTATGTAAATAAGTAGTAGAAATTATTATTAATTTTTTTTTTGTTTTGTTGTTACATAGTATAAGTGGGGAGCATTGGTTTACTCCCTAGTAGAGTGAAACAAGTTAGCTTTTATTATGTCTCGGTTTCCTGTTGTTCTTGTATCTGCTCTCTTCTACTCAAGTCTCATTTCAGGAACTATCATCCGAATATGCACGATTGGATGGGCTAACTCCACAGGTGGGGTATATCGCTATCAAGAAATACCCCCACCGTTCCCGGAAGGAAAGGATCTGGTCATCCTAAGTTTCTGTTCGGTACAGGACAAGCCAGTGTTCTATTCATTAAACATCACTCAAGTACAGTGGGAGCCAGCAGTTTCCACTTCTCTAGAACGGACACAAGAATTGAGGGCACGCCCTGAACGTTACTTTCTAGGTCCTCCTGCTTTGATTTTGTACAATATTTCCTGTCAGGACAGAGGTACCTGGAAAATCACTTATACATGGGTTGTGAGTGATCAACAGCACATCACTGAGACTTCATTCCTTTTGGATGTATCTTGTTTACCTACCACCCCTCATCCCACCCTTCCCACCACTTCTGCTCCTCCTGTACTCTACCTTTCTGATATCCACCCATTTCAGGAAGGACATCCATTTCAGATTAAATATGATGCACCACACGATGTTTTATATGATGTGGAATACCATTTTCTTACTTGGCATCTATTTCCCAAATTGTTTCTAGTTACTCACAAATATCCAAATTGCTCTCAGTTTGTTGCCAACCACATACAAATGCTCAATACTTGGTTTGATATGCAGTCAGTAACACCCAGAGCTAAGCAATTTCGACACAAGCGTGAATTAATTGATACAATTTTAGGTGGCACAGGGACTGCACTGGGTGCCCTTAATGTAATTGATATAGAGGTGCTCCGTCATAAAATGGGATCCACTGCTCAGCATGCTGCTGATGGTTTTACCTCACAACATATTATTAATGAAGCTTCCTCTAAACTGTCCAATGTAGTTGTAGATACCTTTGCTCTTATATCTCCCATTATAGAACAGAAAATTGTTACCTTAGCACATGCAGAATATAGATTGGGAAAGAGTATTTCCTGTGCTCTTGCCTGTGATCAAGTACAGATCGAGCTTATTACTATACTAAAGGAAATTCTGATCACTGCTAAGTTAGGACACTGGCCACCATCTCTCATTCATATGGCTAGTACCAAAATACCTGAATTTGCTATAGCTCACCTTGATTGGTGGACAGTTAGTGTTCCCATTTGTTCACCACAAGGCTGCTCTATCTGTACTTTGATCCCATGGTCAGGACAACACACAGTTATTTATCCTATGGTTAATATTGGGGTGCAGTTTGATAATATGCTTATGTATCCTGTGGACCATCTCACATGGGTGCAGCCACTGGACGACACCTGGACTTCATTCAAGCCGATGGACCCCAGTTTGTGTGAGCAGACTACATTTCAGTTCAAGTGTCAACCTCACCAGTTTAAAGAGGCTGACACCTCCTGCTGGAACAATTCTTCCTCTTGCTCCCTGACTGTTAAGCTCTCATACACTTTTGTTTTCATCTGTTCTTTCCCCAGAATGTTTCTTTTTCAATTGCTCCCAGAATGCATGACATTCGCCTTCCCAAGAACACTTTGTTGTACAGTTCAAACTATTTACTAAACAATACCTGGTGCAGTCATACACCACTGGTCTCCCTCACCATTAATGGGACAACTTATTCCACACCGCTGGTTACCAATGACTCTATGGACATTCCAGACTTTATCTCATGTGCTGTGCATCCATTACCACTTGGCATGGGAGAAGAGACACTACATAAACTGCTCAACTTTACAGAACTCCATGCCTATATTGATCACCTTAAAACAACATCCACTGAAGTGAATCACACCATCGCTTATGAGAATGGACACATTCAACAAATTGTTGGACACTTGCTACAAGATGCTCATGTGTCTGTGTGGGAATTGTTATTTGGTTACTCACCTACTGCTGATCATGTCTTTAATGTTTTTATTCACCCTATTATTATTTTAACTGCTGTACAAATATTGCTATGCATTATCGTAATTTTCCTGTGCTGTAAGATGAAAAAAATGTACATTTCCTTGCAGCGCATGTCATACAGAACAACAACATTTTAAGGTAGTTACACTGAACTTCTCCAGCATCCACCCCTACATCCAGGCTAATTTGGCCTGCTAATTTGGCTAATTCGGCATTTCCTATTACACTGAATACCAGAGTCAGCTGCAGTCTAGTATTGCTTCCTATCCTCACTCATAGCATGCTGGTACCTTTTGGTTTTAGCCTCCTTAAAAATTCCTGCAGGCCTTATGCACTGTTCACTCTCTCTAAGACGGGCACGTATGGGGCATTGTGGGGGCCCCCCCCCCCCCCCCCCCAGTAGTGGCTGCTCTACCTAAGACACGAGGTTTGGACTCATAAGGAGACTTGTTTATCTCTAGAACACTAGAGACAGTACTAGAGACAGTACTGTGCAGGACAGGGGACCTGCTAGACATAGCATGGTATTTAATACAGGAGGTATTAGACAAGCTACCTATTATCAGGTAATTGAGCCAATAAAATAGTATTACTCTAATGGCATATACCAGAGTTCCAGAGTCTGCTTAATATTATCTCATGCTTAAACACAATTAAATGTGTATATGTGAAAACATTATCACTAGCATTATTTAAAAGACTGTTATTTTATAGAGAGGGTCTCAGACTGTTAGGGAGCTCTCGCATTGACTTCTTTTGCCATTAACTGCTCCTTTTTTGCATCAACTATCAGGTAATGGCAGCTGGGACAGGTACCACAGATTTGCTTCCACCATTTCCAGGCACAAATAATAAAGAAAAATAAAAAAGGTGTGGGAGATGTCAGCATACATTTCATGCAGCTGTGGACTCTGGTGAATTCAGTCTCCAAAAAGTAATAGGACAGTTTACAAGATGAGATTAAACTCTGACCCCCTGGCGATGTCAGTCTCTAGGACCTGTCTGCAGCCCCTCCTTGCTAAATCAAGAATAGCAGACCTTAAAGGGAGTGGCTAGCAGACCCCAAGGGGAAGTGCTGGAAAGGATTCAGTCCACTATAAAGGACAGATACACTTCCTGTCTCTCTCTCTCTCTCTCACCATCCCTTGGACATGAAAGACAGGAGGCTCTGATAATCAATTCCCTTCACCCCTCCCCTGCTCTCTCTCTCTCTCTCCTGCCATGAGGCTCTGAGCCACATGTTTGGGCCTATCTCTCTATCTTACACTTCACACATGCACACACAGATTCATTGATGCACACTGAAACAGATCTGTAACAATCACTATATACCTCTGTTCAATACCTATGTATTAAGCCTATTTTTACATAAAAACCTTTCTCCAAGCCACACCTGTTTGCTTGTCTTATTACAAACCCTCTTGCGTCTGTGAAGTGAAATGAACCCAGGACCAAGCTGAGACTAGACCAGAAGATTAAATATTCAGATGATTACATTACCCATGACTGAAGCGATATTTAAAGGTGCGGAAGAATTGAAGGAAATATCGATACATCGGGACGATGTCTTACAACTATTAAATAAACTGAAGAGTAGCAAATCACCTGGGCCGGATGGTATACATCCAAGGGTGTTAAAAGAACTGAAATATGAGATTGCAGATCTGCTATCAGTAATCTGTGAACTATCATTAAAATCATCTCTAATACCTGAAGATTGGAGGATCGCCAATGTCACACCAATTTTTAAAAAGGGTTCCGGGGTGATTTGGGAAACTACAGACCAGTGAGCCTGACGTCAGTACCAGAAAAAATGGTAGAAACCATCATAAAGAATAAAATTACTCAGCATGTAGATAGTCACAACCTAATGGGAGACAGCCAACATGGCTTTAGACAAGGAAGATCTTGTCTTACTAATCTGTTATGTTTTTTTGAAGGAGTGAATAAACAGGTGGACAAAGGTGAGTCGGTTGATATTGTGTATCTGGTCATTCAGAAAGCCTTTGACAAGGTCCCTCATCAGAGACTTTTGGCAAAACTAAAGAGTCATGGGATAGGAGGCAGTGTACTATTGTGGATCAGGAACTGGTTAAAAGATAGAAAGCAGAGGGTAGGGCTAAATGGCCAATTTTCCCAATGGAGAAAGGTGAATAGTGGTGTACCCCAGGGATCTGTGCTGGGTCCGCTGCTTTTTGACATATTCATAAATGACCTGGAAAGTGGAATAACGAGTGAGGTTATCAAATTTGCAGATGACACAAAACTATTTAAAGTTGTTAAAACCCAAGAGGATTGTGAAAAATTGCAAGAGGATCTTGATAAATTGGAAGACTGGGCATCAAAATGGCAGATGAAATTTAATGTGGACAAGTGCAAGGTTATGCACTTAGGGAAGAACAACCCAAACTATGGTTACATGATGCAAGGTTCCACATTAGGAACCACCACCTAGGAAAAAGATTTAGGCGTCATTGTGGATACCATGTTAAAACCCTCGGCCCAGTGTGCAGCGGCGGCCAAGAGAGCAAATAGAATGCTAGGTATGATAAGGAAAGGAATGGAAAATAAAACAAAAGATATTATAATGCCTCTATATCATTCCATGGTGAGACCGCACCTTGAATATTGTGTGCAATTCTGGTCGCCGTATCTTAAAAAGGATATAGCATAATTAGAAAAGGTTCAGAGAAGAGCCACCAAAATGGTAAAGGGGATGGAGGGATACTCCTATGAAGAAAGGCTAAAAAGGTTAGGACTCTTTAACCTGGAAAAGAGACAGCTGAGGGGAGATATGATAGAAGTCTATAAATTAATGAACGGAGTGGAACGGGTAAACATAGATAGATTGTTTACGTTATCAGAATATAGAAAGACTAGGGGACATGCAATGAAGCTACAGGGTAAACAATTTAAGACTAATAAAAGAAAATATTTTTTTCACTCAATGTGTAATCAAACTCTGGAATTTGTTACCGGAGGATGTAGTAAAGGCTGTTAGTGTAGCTGGGTTTAAAAAAGGTTTGGACAAGTTCCTGGAGGAAAGGTCCATAAACCATTAAGAAGTGACCGAAGATATCAATGCTTGACCCAGTACAAGCATTGTGGAACTTGTGTCTCTTGGGGAAACTGCTAGGTACATATGACCTAGATTGGCCACTGTTGGAAACAGAATACTGGGCTTGATGGACCTTGGTCTGACCCAGTATGGCATATCTTATGTTCTTATGTACTCTGAGAAGTCTTCAGCTATTCCCCAGTAACTAGCTGAGTGCCTTCCGACCTAGGGGTCTCATCTTCCAGCACTATAGCACAATTTGTTTTGTTGTAACTATCCATTGGGTTTTCATGGCAAGATACAGAAGTAGATTGCCGGGCCTTTCTTCCGCGCAGTTTAAGTTTGGTGTTGTTGCCGTTGTCACAGAAATGTGATCCTCCGCCGTCAACACTATCCCATTCTGCTGCTGCCCAGATGGGTGGTTTGTCTTGGTCTGGCACCTCAGCTGAGACCTGTCCATCTTGGGGACCCTGCCAGTAGTTAAACTACCGATAGTTTAGCTCTCAGCATCACTGATGCACACAAGCCCTCACAGCACGGTGAGGTACATGGTGTTTTTCCAGCAGTTCACACTAACCTTCAAAGACTTCTTGGATTAATTTTCCTCTTCCCACCACATACTAGGAGGTTCTTGACAGTTCCATGAGCAGAAAAAAAACTTAACATTGCGAACTGTAGTCAGAGGAACCTCATGGTCTTTGGAGATGGCCTTGTACATCTCTGAAGTTTTTTTGTTTGCTGATAATGGCTTTTCTAATGGTTTCGGGAAACTCTCTTGCCTTCACCAATGTCAGAATGGAGAAGGGAGTGAACGTGGCCATTTTAAACATTACAGCCATTATTCTTTCGTTGATTCAAATCATGTGAGTACTGACAATGGATTACAGGTGCGTCTAATTTACTGCAATTACAGTTGCAAGCTTTTTGAAAGAGAACTTGCCACATGCCGCTCCTGTACTCTGCCCCTTGCTCCACCCCCAGCTATGCCTCTTGCCCCACCCTAAAAAATAAATGCAGTGATGGCAGCAGTGCCAGCTTCTGCACCTGCTGGCCACATTGGAGTGGGAAGGAAGGTGGGACGTAGAAGGATGCACTATTCAACCCCCACTGAATCGCAGTCCTCTCCTCACTCCAACACATACATTCTCCCCCATACTGTATTAAATCCAAACATATATTCTGTAATTTCCTCAATGTAAACTGTTACATGTAATATGTTATTCTGTAAAATGTGCTATTCATGAATACTGTGGTATAAAACCAAATAAATAAATATTCTGTATTCATAGAACCCCTCCCCAAGTACCTCCTTCAAAAACGAGTGCCAAACCTCTAGAGCTAGGACATTTCCCACGTACAGCAGTATCTGAATATCAGTAACATAAACCCTCTCAGTACCAGGCATATTGTGCAGTAATATAAAAACAGAAAAATGACAACAGAACAAGACCACATGGCCTATCTAGTCTGTCCTTCCATATCAACAACAACAGTCCCCTTTTTTCCTTTAGGGATCCTCTGTGTTTGAACCATGCTTTTTGAATTCATCTCTACAACATGCACTAGGAGACTATTCCAGGATCCACCACTCTTTCCGTAAAGAAATATTTCCGCATATCACTCCTGAATCTATCCCCTTTCACCCTCATCCCATCTCCCCTCACAAGCAGAACTTGCTTTCAATCGAAAGACTCTGCCCCTGTGCATTTATGCCACGGAGGTATTTAAACATCTCAATAATATCATCTCTATTCCGCCTTTCCTCTAAGGTGTACATATTAAGATCCTTAAGTCTGCCCTCAATGCTTTATAATGAAGACCACTAACCATTTTAGTAGCCACCCTCCGTACTGACTCCACCCTGTTTATATCCTTTTGAAAATGCAGTCTCCAGAATTGCACACAATACTCCAAATGAGGTCTCACCAAAGACTTATACAGAGGCACTATCACTTCCTTTTTTCTACTAGCCATTCCTCTCCCTAGGCACCCAACCATCTTTCTAGCTTTTGATGTTGCCTTTACCCGTTTAGCTACTTTAAGATCATCAGACACAACCACACCGAGGTCCCACTCTTCTTTAGTGGACAAACGTACTTCACCCCCTATACTATATCGCTCCCTTGGACTGCTGCAGCTCAAATGCATGACCTTGCATTTTTTAACATTAAATCCCAGCTGCCAACTTCTAGACCATTCTTCAAGCTTAGCTAGATCCCTCCTCATGCTATCTACACCTTCCTAGGTGTCTATTACAGATTTTGGTATCATCCGCAAAGAGGCAAACCTTACCAGATAGCCCTTCCGCCATATCACTAACAAAGATGTTAAAAAGAATCGGACTAAGAACAGATCCCTGAGGCACACCATTGGTAACTTCCTTCTCTTCAGAGTGAGCTCCATTTACTTGTACCCTTTGTCACCATCCACTCAACCAATTTCTCACCCAAACAGTAACTTTAGGGTCCATCCCTAGGGTGCTCAGTTTGTTTATAAGTCGTCTGTGAGGAACAGTGTGAAGGGCTTTACTGAAATCTAAAAACACCACACCTAGGGCTCTCTGTCGGTCCAACTCTCTGGTCACCCAGTCATAGAAATCAATCAGATTTATCTGACAAAACCTGCCTCTGGTGAATCCACGCTGCCTCGGATCCTGTAATCCGCTGGACTCCAGAAACCTCACTATTTTCTCTTTCGGCAGCGTTTCCAATAATTTACTCACCACCAAAGTTAAACTAACTGGCCTGTAGTTTTCAACCAAATCCTTACTTCCGCTTTTGTGTAAAGAGACCACATGAGCCTCTATCCAGTCCTTTGGCACCACTCCCGACTCCAACGAGGCATTGAAAAGGTCAGTCAGTGGAGCTGCTAGAATGTCCCTCAGTATTCAAGGGTGTATCTACCAAAATGCTGCTCAGGACCTGGAGCAAATCTACCATGCCAACATTAATTTTCAAACCTCACACATCAAGGTCTCTACATAGGATAAGGCAGCACATTAAACATTGCAGGGAGCCCTAGAACATCAAATGATTAAGTATGCTCTGAGACACCTGCCGAGTGCCTACATATTGAAGAAGCCGACCACTTAGCACACTACACACCCCCCCCCACACACACACATACGCACATATGCCTGCTGCTACATTATGTCAGGCGATGATGGCCATCTGAAATGTGAGCCACCAAGTAGAGCCAGTTTCATACAGTATGTGCATGTGCCTTTCTGCCACCTAGGGCACCAGAGGATGGATCACTCACTCACATAAAGAAACCAAGGATGGTCCATCCCAAATAGTGATATTTATCTCTTCAATGAGTGAAATTTAAAGTCAATGAGTGAGGTTTTTCTCACAGCGCTTTCGCCGTTTAAATTTGGAAAGATTTGCAGGTTGTATTGCTTTGCAAATGAAAGGAGCACCACAAAATGATGAAAGATATTTAGCTTTCTATGGTTTTCTTTTAGCTTGTAATTTTTCACTTATTCCCTCGAGAATATTACTAGAACATTTCCCTGTAGAACTCACCATATAAACAAAATAGTCTGCCAGTAACAACAACAAAAATCTTCTCCAGTACTAGGCGTATTATGAAGTAAGACAAAACCATACAAAAGTCATTCTGAATAGAATGAATCTGTCATTCCATAACACCAACAATGTGGGCCTATCTAGAAAAAGGCAACACTGAAAAGAGATCAGTACCACCTATTGGGAAAATTAAACGAACAGCATTACTACATATCCCTACACCGACACACACTGATAACAGAATACTTGGCCTTAATCACACATTCTAAACATAGAAACATGACAGAAAAAGACCACATGGCCTATCTAATCTGCCCTTCCATATCAACCACTACAATAGTCCCCTTTTTTCCTTTAGAGATCCTCTGTGTTTGTCCCATGCATCTCTGAATTCAGATACTGCCCTTAACTCTACCACCTCAATTGGGAGACTATTCCATGGATCCACCACTCTTTCCGTAAAGAAATATTTCCGCATATCACTCCTGAATCTATCCCCTTTAACCCTCATCCCATGTCCCCTCATAGCAGAGCGTGCTTTCAATCATAAGAACATAAGATATGCCATACTGAGTCAGACCAAGGTCCATCAAAGCTCAGTATCCTGTTTCCAACAGTGGTCAATACAGGTAACAAGTACCTAGCAAGTTCCCAAAGACACAGGTTCCACAATGCTTGTACTGGGGCAAGCAGTGGATTTCCCGGGTCCCCTTTAAGGTGAAATTAGGTCTTACCTGCTAATTATCTTTCCTTGAGCTTTCTCCGGGCCAGTCCAGGGAACGTTAGGGTTGTCAATCCCCTTTAGCAGCTGAGGACTGAAGACTTCAAGTTTTCTTGAGAGCTGAAGCCACTCCCCCTGAGGTCCAAAAGCCAGTCTTCTCCTGACAAATCTGCTAACCAGTAAACATCTGAAACACAAGACAGCTCGTTAGCAACTGATAATTTTCTATATTCCCTCGTAACGAGCAAGGAAAAAACGATCTTGCCTGAATGGTCTTATGTGGACCTTGGTAACAGGTTTTCTTTTTTTTTTTTTTTTTAACCTCGTACGTCTCATCAGAAAGTAACGTAGAAGCCCCAAGTTACCCCTTCTGCACGAAACAAATTATCCCGATATTATTCTTGCGCTTCGGCAGAGGTAACCGAAATAGAAAGGGTGGGACCCTGGACTGGCCCGGAGAAAGCTCAAGGAAAGATAATTAGCAGGTAAGACCTAATTTCACCTTCCTTATCGCTTCTCCGGGCCAGTCCAGGGAATGTTAGGGCAGTACCAAAGCAGTACCTAAACCCAGGAGGGACCCGCAAGCCCCGCGATAAGAGCCGAAGCCCCAACTTTCGCATCCTCTCTGGCCTGAACATCCAACCGGTAATGTTTGGCAAAGGTGTGCAAGGAAGACCACGTCGCCGCTCTACAGATATCTACTGGAGGAACAAAGGCAAACTCCGCCCAGGAAGCCGCCTGAGCCCGAGTGGAATGAGCTTTCAGACCAACCGGCGGAGACCGCCCACTGGCTTCATAAGCCGCTGTAATAGCACAACGCACACACCGAGCAATTGAGGACTTAGCCGCCGCTTGACCTTTTTTGGACCCGGCATACTGGACAAATAATCTGTCTGTCTTCCGAACAGTTTTAGTGATTCTAAGGTAAGACTTCAAAACTCGACCAAGATCCAACTTGCGGAGAGCACGGTCCATCCTTGAATCCGACAGATTTGAAAAAACGGGCAAGGCTACCGATTGATTAACATGAAAAACGGATAACACTTTGGGAAGAAAAGAAGGCACCATTCGTAGCAACACCCGCTCAGGCAGGAACTGAATATAAGGCTCCTGACAAGACAAGGCCTGAAAATCCGAAATTCGTCTCGCCGAGCACAAGGCTACCAGAAACGCTGTTTTCCACGAGTATATCCGCAAATGACCCGAGGAAGCCGACACAAACGGCGGACGTGATAATGCCTCCAAAACGATATTTAAATCCCACGGAGGCACGATCTGACGTACCGGAGGACGGATTATCCGAGCCGCTCGAAAAAACCGTTGCACATCTGAATGCGCCGAAAGCCGGCGTTTCTGCACCGGCCCCCTAAAACACGTCAGCGCTGCCAAATGAACCTTAAGCGTACTGAGAGCCAAACCTTTATCTAACCCCTCCTGTAGAAACAAAAGCAATTGCGGTAAGGTAGATGACCGAGGAAGAAACTTGCGCTGTCCACACCAATCCTCGAAGAGTCGCCATACCCGAACATATGCAAGGGAAGTCCCAGGTTGTTTAGATCGAAGTAAGGTGGACACGACGGAACTCGCGTAACCTCTGTGTTTCAAGCGATCCCTCTCAAGCCATAAGCAAGAAGCGATCCACCTGCGGCATGAGCACCGGTCCTTGATACAAGAGATTGACCCAGACTGGAAGACGCCAAGGCGAATCTATCAATAGCCAAACTAGATCGGCATACCAAGGACGCCGAGGCCAATCCAGCGCAATCATAATCACGGTACCGCGGTGTCCTGCTATACGCTGAATAATCCGACTCAACATCGGCCAAGGAGGGAAAACGTATAAGAGAGAGCCCACTGGCCAAGGCTGAACCAGAGCATCCAGTCCCTCCGACATGTGCTCCCTTCGCCTGCTGAAAAACCGGTCCGCTTTTGCATTGCTGAAAAGTAGCCATGAGATCCATAACTGGTTGCCCCCAACGTAATGTCAACTCGTGAAAAACCGCTATGTTCAGTTCCCACTCTCCGGGATCAAGCACATTGCGACTGAGATAATCGGCCTGCACGTTGTCTTTGCCTGCCACGTGCGCCGCCGATAAGGCTAGGAGACGGCTCTCCGCCCTCGACATCAACTCCTGGCATTCGAGTAGCAGAGGTAGACTCTTGGTCCCGCCCTGCCGATTGATATAGGCAACCGTGACTGCATTGTCGGAAAAAATCCGTACAGCCGTTCCCCTGAGGAAGCTTTCGAAACTTTGTAGGGCGAGTCGAGCTGCGCGAAGCTCCAGCCTGTTGATCGACCATGAGCTCACTTCCGTGCTCAAACACCCCTGAGTTACTTGTGACTGACAATGAGCTCCCCAGCCGGCGAGACTGGTGTCCATGGTCACTAACACCTATGACGGTTCCTGCAATGGAATCCCTGCTCTCAGTTGTGTGGGGTCTAACCACTCCAGATCTTGCCGAACCAGTTCCGGACAAATAAGTCTCTGCGACAGAGGTGAAGCTGCGGAGACCATCGGGAAAGCAACGCTTGCTGTAAGGGCTGCATGTGAGCCCTGGCCCACGGTACCAGATCCAAGGCCGCCGCCATGGATCCCAAGAGCTGCAAATATGTCCACGCCGACGGGGCCGACACCTGCAAAAACGCTCGCACCTGTTGCAAAATCTTGACCACTCTGACCTCGGGCAAAAAGACTGCCCCTCGAGCCGTGTCGAAGTAGGCCCCGAGATAAGTCAGTTGTGTCACCGGTTGTAAGTGACTTTTGGTCTGATTGATGACCCAACCGAGTTGCTCCAGAAGCTGAACCACTCGAGCCGTCGCCGCCACGGAGGCCAACTGAGAATCGTCCCTGATCAGCCAATCGTCGAGATACGGATGAACCCGGATGCCTTCTTTCCTCAGTGCCGCTGCCACTACCACCATCAGTTTCGTGAAAGTCCGCCGAGCCGTGGCTAGACCGAACGGCAACGCTCGAAACTGGAAATGCCCCATAGGCAGGGCAAACCGCAAAAACTGTTGATGAGACGGCCTGATGGGAATGTGCAGATACGCTTCCGTGAGATCTATGGACGAGAGAAACTCTCCCGGCCGAACCGCCCGAATTACGGTACGTAACGTCTCCATGCGAAAATGAGGCACCCGTAAGGCCCGATTTACGTTCCTGAGATCCAGTACCGGTCGAAAAGAACCTTCCTTTTTGGGAACTACGAAATAAATCGAGTATCGACCGCAGCCGTATTGGTCTCGAGGTACTCGAACTAATCGCTCGGAGCCGCAAGAGGCGGGAAAGTGTGTCAGAGATTGCCTGTGACCGGCCCGGGAGCACAGGGAGACATCACAAAAGCAGCTGTCAAAGGGCTAGCGAAGTCCATCGCATACCCCTTCTGAACGACCTCTAACACCCATCTGTCTGCGGTTATCGCGGTCCAGGCTGGAAGAAATTCCTGTAGCCGTCCTCCCACAGGAACCAACGCCTGGACCAGCAAACCTTCATTGAGGTTTCTTAGCAGAGGGCTGAGGAGCATTAAAGTAGGACCTGCCGTAACCCCTGGCCCCTCGAAAGGACTGCCCGCGAAAACCTGAACGGCCCCTGGAATAGGGAGCAAAGCGTGCTCCCCGGAATCTGCGGGTGTCCCGACCTAAGCCCCTTAGAGCCCCAGACCCTCTAACCGGTCTGGGCTTATCCTCTGGCAAGCGACCGCCCTTGGAGTCTCCGAGATCCTTAACAATCTTCTCCAAAAAGTAATTTCCCCTTATATGGTAATTTACTAAGATGTAACTTGGAGGAAACATCCGCTGACCAGTTACACAACCACAGAAAATGCCTGGCAGCGACCAGCGATGCCATGGTCTTCGCGGCAATCCGCAGTAAATCATAGAAGGCGTCCGCCATATAAGCCGCTGCCGACTCTAACTTCGCCCCCTCTGCCACAGCAGCAGAAGCGGAATCCACAGAAGCGTCTCCTTGCAGCCACCGAATGGACGCCCTGGAGACATACGCTCCACAAACGGCAGCCTGTAGCGCCAAAGCGCTAGAATCAAAGGCCTGTTTGAGCAGAATTTCCAACTTTCGATCTTGGAGGTCCTTAAGCGCCGCTGCTCCTTCTACAGGAATGGTAGTCTTTTTGGTCACCGCCGACACTATCGCATCCACCTTAGGCATGCGCAATAAGTTCTTCTCCTCCTGGGGCACTGGGTAAAGGCGAGCCAACGCGCAACTCCCCCGGAGCGTAGCTTCCGGACACTCCCACTCAGACTCAATCATCTGTTTGATAACACGGTGCATCGGAAAACAGCGCTGCTCTGCCTTAAACCCCTGTAACAATGGATCCTCTAAAGGTTCCTGAGATACAGAGGGAAGAAGGAGGTGTAATGCTGTTAAGGACTGGGAGATGAGGGCACCAAGCTCTTCCTTGCGAAAGACCCGAAAAATATTCGGGTCCTCGCCGGGTGCAATTTCCCCCTCTTCCAGCTCCTCTGGACCTAGGTCCAAGCCAGCATTTGAAATAAATTCATTTGAAATAAGTTCACCCTCCTCCTGACCCAGGGGTTCTGATCCTAGAGCCCCAAAGGGGTCCAACGGGGCCTGAACTGCCCCTGCCCACTGAGAAGGACCCTCACCAGGGTCCTCTGCCACTGGAGAGACCACCGGTACTGTTAATGAGGAAGGAAGCGGCACCGTAGCTGATGTCTGAGAGGATTTCATCAGAAAAGCTTTGTGCATCGCTAAAATGAATTCCTGGGAAAAAAATGCAGAAACCCCTTCCTGAGCTTCAGTCAGGGTCTGCGGAGGCGTGAAGCGCTCAGAAACGTCCTTACTGGACTTAGACTTTCTTTTCCCTGGCCGGTGATGTTCCGCGGGCGAACTGGCCGGCGCACACAAAATGGCCGCCTTTCCCGCCTTTTCAGCGGGTAAAGAAGCTCTCTCTGACTCTGACGGAATCGTCTCCTCCATCGAACCTGAGCGCACTGCTTCAGACCTCTCGGGGCAAGGCCTGCCGTTACCCGCGCTACCGGGCACTGAAAACAGACAGCCGCCCCTTCGCACCCGATGTTAAAAGTGAAACCGCACAGCAATAACCGCTCCCCCGAACCGGCTCACCTGGACGAGGAGAGTAACGCGGCAGTGCCGAGACGCTGCCCCGCTGCTAGCGGGACGTGCAGCAGTGCGGCTTTGAGATAGGCAGAGGAAAAACTGGAGCTCCCAGGTTCAATCTGCTTTCACAGAGACGGAGGCGGACACGAAGGTAGGCTCTACCTTACCCCGCAATTTAGCCTCAAATACTCGACATCTCTGACGTCCCACTCTGAACTCTGGACTAAAAAGAGTTCCCGGGAATATAGAATAACATCAGCCCTGCTAGAGCCAACTTGTAAGACACTAACAACAAAATCAAAATAAGAACTAAAGTTCCTATGAGGGAGATAGGCAGAATCGATCCTCTTCAGCTGCTGAGGACTGAAAGACTGGCTTGTGGACCTCAGGAGGAGTGGCTTCAGCTCTCAAGAAAACTTGAAGTCTTCAGTCCTCAGCTGCTAAAGGGGATTGACAACCCTAACGTTCCCTGGACTGGCCCGGAGAAGCGATAAGGAATTATGGTTTATGGACCCTTCCTCCAGGAACTTGTCCAAACCTTTTTTAAACCCAGATACACTAACAGTCTTTACTACAGCCTCCGGTAATGAATTCCAGAGTTTGCTTGCGCGTTTTGAGTGAAAAAATATTCTCTCTCTTATTAGTCTTAAACGGGTTACACTGTAGCTTCATTGCATGTCCCCTAGTCTTTCTAATCGAAAGAGGCTCTCCTCCTGTGCATTTATGCCATGGAGGTATTTAAACATCTCAGTCATATCACCTCTATTCCGCCTTTCCTCTAAGGTGTACATATTAAGATCATTAAGTGTATTACTAATTAAAGATTTATTTGGATCAGCAAGTTATATTGAACTTTGCAAGGAAATTGAACTTTTGAGCCATTCTGGATGTGAGAAATCAACTGAGAAATCATGCTGAGCCAGCTTGCTAGCCCAGAGACCAAAGCTGTATTTGTAGTCTGGTGAGAAACTGCTTACACATCTAGCCTGAGGGATACTGAAAGACCAGGGAGGAGGAGTTCTCCTAGCAAATGGAGATCCATTAAAGAGAATAAGAGAACAATTCACCTAGCCTTCGAAACAATTCTCTTAGCCAATATAGAAACATTTACCTAGCCAATGTAGAGAGGATAAGGAGAATTCATCAATTATAATGTAGAAGTTTTGAGCTTCTAAAACCATGGGGGGTGAGCATTGTCAGACGCCTGCCCAGAAAACAAAGGCTGGGAGCAAACAAAGGCTGGAGAAGGACTGGTCAAATTACTATTAGCAAAAGTGTATGGGGTGGAGAATATCTGTAAGGAAAAGCTCATGTGTGAGAGAAAGCTGCAACACATTTGTTACAGACTATAAAAAAAGAAAAATCCAGAACAGAGAGAGAGTAGATCTGCTTGGCCAGGTGCATGCCAATGCATGAAGAATCCCAGACTTTTCTCCAGCCTTCGCTGAGCTCTCCTAGCTGATGTGTAAAGGGCTGCCATGATGCAGTTTGGTGATGTATTACTCTCCTGTAAATAATTGCTTTCTAGTTATCTTTTCTAACTACTTATGTGTAACTAAGGGAATTACTTGCCTTTCTAAATAAGTCAAATAAGTGATTGTTTTATAAATAAAACTACCTGTCTTCATTACAAGGTGTTCTATTTATTTATTTTATTTAACATTCATTTTTATACCGCATCTTCCAGAGATCAGTTGCGGTGTACAAATAACAACTATTAACAAATCGAAATTTGTTTTACATAGAACATCTTAGATATACATAGAACATCTTAAAGTATCATAAATTAAACAAATTTAACTGGAACTGAGTTAAAACAATTAACTAACAGAAAATGGTGTTAACGTACATAATATAGCACATAACAGATACAACTATATACAAGTGGAAGGTATAATATAGTACATAACAGATACAACTATATACAAGAGGAAGGTATTAGGGCATAAGAGATTGGAAAGTCTAGCCTTTGTTGTAGCAAGACATTAAGTCTGTCTTCATATGCTTTATAATGAAGACCGCTAACCATTTTTGTAGCCACCCTGTGTACTGACTCCAGCCTGTGTATATCCTTTTGAAGGTGTGGTCTCCAGAATTGCACACAATACTCCAAAGGAGGTCGCACCAAAGACTTATAAAGAGGCACTATCAACTTCTTTTTTTCTGCTAGCCATTCCTCTCTGTATGCACCCAAGCATCCTTCTAGCTTTTGCTGTCGCCTTTTCTACCTGCTTAGCTACTTTAAGATCAGACACAATCACACCTAGGTCCCGCTCTTCTTTAGTGGACAAAAGTACTTCACCTCCTATACTATATTGCTCCCTTGGATTGCTTGCATAAGCTTGCATTTTTTAACATTAAATCTCAGCTGCCAAATTCTAGACCATTCTTCAAGCTTAGCTAGATCCCTCCTCATGTTATCTACACATTCCTGAGTGTCTACTCTATTGCAGATTTTGGTATAATCTGCAAAGAGGCAAACATTACATGACAGCCCTTCTACTATATCACTAATAAAGATGTTAAAAAGAGTCGGACCAAGGACAGATCCCTGGGGCACACCACTGGTAAACTCCTTCTCCAAAGAAGGAGCTCCATTTACCTGTGCCGTTTGTCGCCTCCCAGTCAACCAATTTCTAACCCAAGCAGTAACTTCATGGTCCATCCCTAGGGTGTTCAGTTTGTTTATAAGATGCCTGTGAGGAACGGTGTCAAAGGCTTTACTGAAATCTAAATACACACATCTAGGGCTCTCCCTCAGTCCAATTCTCTGGTCACCCAGTCAAAGAAAACAATCAGATTTGTCTGACAAGACCTGCCTTTGGTGAATCCATGCTGCCTCGGATCCTGTAATCCGCTGGACCCCAGAAACTTCAAATTTTCTCTTTCAGCAGCGCTTCCAATAATTTACTCACCAAAGTTAAACTAACCGGCCAGAAGTTTCAAACACATCCTTACTTATGCTTTTGTGTAACATGGATAGACCCTCGTCAAGTACAGAACAAACAAATTACCACAAACTGACAACAGAAATATATACTGTATGTAGACAAAAATTAAACTGAGATTCCAAGAATCCAGACTCTGCATTGAGTGCAGTACCAGAGAAATAGAAACTGCAATGAATCTACTCAGTACCCCGCTTAATATTATCATAAAAAGGATATAAATTCTAAAAACTGACATGTTCCAGTCACTGAATGAAAAATATTTTTTTCTACCTTTGTTTGGCCATTTTATTTTACTAATCATGTTGAGCCCAGTCTCTGAATTTTGCTTTCCTGTCTTCTCTTAACTTTCTCTCCAGGGTCTCCAGTCCATTTGCCAACTTCTCTCTGTTCCTCTTAATTTCCTCCTCTATATCCATCTCTCACATGGATCTTTTCCTTTCAGTTTTCTTCCATTTATTTTTCTTTCTCTCTGTCCACTCAGATTTCACTCCTTCTTACAATCCAATCTTCTTTCTACTGCATGTACGCACAATTGTTCATCTTCTTCTCTCACCCTGACCCTCCCATTCCCTATCCCCTTATTTCCCAGTCTCCTCACTACTTCCCTAGCATCTCTTCTCTTTTCCTCTCCTTCCAGCTTTTTGTCTCACTCTCTCCCTCTCCTTCCAGTATCTGCTCTCACTCTCCTCCCTTCTTTGTTGAATATTTCCTCTTCAACACTATGGTTTTCCCAGCTGTCTTTCTACTTACCCCCATGCCCCCCTCTGTGTCCTTAACTCCCTTCCTATGCCCTGCATCTCTCCTCTATATACCTACTCCACCTCTCCCATGTCCAACATCCACCTATGTGTCCCTATGTCCAACAACTCCGCTCTGTATCCCTACTCTTCCCTGCATCTGCCTCATCACCCTATTCCCGGCCATCCCATGGGTTTAACATTCCCTGTGTCCCAAATCCTCCAGTTACACATGCCAGCATTTTCCTGTCACCTCTACTTACCTATGTTCAGCATCTGATCTTCCCCCTTTTGTCCCTACGAGCCCATGCCCAATATCTACCCTGTGCCACCCTATATCCTCTCTGTTCAACATTCCCAACCAAATTGCATCCCTCACTCTCAGTTCCCATATCCAGTGTCTTTTTTCCTCACCCCCCCTTCAAGCCACTGTCTAGTTCTCTCCCCCCCCTCCCCCGTGCCCACCTCTGCTGCCAGAACCTTTGCACTTGCCTAGCTCCCTTCCCCTGCCAGTGTCTATGTCAGCCGCCAGGACCTGCGGCAATACAACAACAAAGCCTGCAAGTTAGTTCAGGTGCATCGGTTCCTCTGCTTAGAAACAGGAAGTTGTTGTCAGAAAAGGCAGCACCGGCAGAGCCCTGAGTGATGCGCCTGAACTAACTTGCAGGCCCTGCTGTTTTGGCTGTTGTATTTCCTCTGCTGCAGGTCCTGGCAGAGGGTAGGCACTGGTAAGGGAAGGGAGCTAGGCAAATGCCAAAGATCCTGGGGAGGTAGGCACAAAAAACAACTTTTTACTTGCCGGTTTTGGGGCTCTGCATGCAGCCAGTCTGACCATATAAAAACCAATCCGTTGACAACTTAACTGCAATGGGAATATGGTTGTTCTGTCCAAGCTTATTTTAATTCTTCATAAGGGTGCCAACAGGGGTGGCTCTATAATGAGGCGAAGTGAGGCAGCTGCCTCAACTGGCAAAGTTTTGAGGGCGGCAAATGCCCCCAAAACAGCCACCTCGCTGCCTTAAAGTTGAAAAAATAAAATTAAATAAAAAAAGCGCACAAGTTGCTGCCGAGTCTGCTTCTCGGCAGTGGCAAACTCACCACCTTCCTTCTTCTGCAGCCGTGGCTCCATGCCTCTTAGAGAACCACGACTGTGCCAGTGAAGCCGTTGCAGAGCCTTCCCGTCTCTTGACGGGCTCCATGCAGCATTGTCCCGCCTCCAAAGGATGTGGTAAACAACTTTCTTTGGGGACGTGACAATGCTGCACGGAGCCCATCAAGAGACAGGAAGGTTCCCCAACAGCTTTACCGGCACAGTCACGGTTCCCTAAGAGAAGGGAACCGTGGCTGCAGAAGAAGGAGGCACAGGGCGGTAGCAGGCAGACATGGGGACAGGGGAGGAGGGGGCAGGGAATCTGCAACGGGGCTGACATGGGTGGGGGGCTGACATGGGAGGGGGAGGGAGGGAAGGAGGGGGGCTGACATGGGAGGGGGCTGACATGAATGTATGGAGGGAGGGAGGGAGGGAGGGAGGGGGCTGGAAGGGAACTGACAAGGGTTCCCTCATCCAGCAGGAACAACTGGGGCATCAAACAAATCAGCCTAATTGCTGCAAGCGATAAAGCTAATTTGTGCGGCGGCGGTGACACTCCGGTTGTTTTAATTTTAGATTTCGCCGCCTCTGCCTTCCCACCACTTTTTTTTTTTTTGCTGCAAGCATTCTTGAGAAAAAAAAAACACAGCGGGATGGCAGAGGCAGAGCAGAGGCGGCAACATCTAAAATTAAAACAGCCAGAGTGCCCCCGCCACCACCGGATGAGAGGTGCAGGTGGAGGGAGTGAGGACAGGATGAGGACAAGTTGAGACAAAGGTGAGAGATGGGGGACAAGTATTACACAAAGGGGAGAGACGGGGCAAATGCTGGAGAAAGGGGAGAAACAGGGGGACATACTGGACAGACGGGATAAATGCTGGACAGAGGAGAGAGACAGTGCGGGTTAGGATTATAATGGGCTGATGGGGGGTTAGCACTGGTAATGGGCAGATCGAGGGGGGCTAGGACTGGTAATGGGGTGATTAGGGAAGGCTAGGACTAGGAATGGATTGATCAAGGAGGGGTTGGGACTGGTAATGGGCTGATTAGGGGGGCTAGCACTGGTAATGGGCTGAGGGGGGACTAGCTATGGAAATGAGCTGATTAGGGAAGGCTAGGACTGGTAATGGTCTGATGGGGGGTAGGACTGGTAATGGACTGAAGGGGGGCTAGCATTGGAAATGAACTGATCGGGGAGGTCAGGACTGGAAATGGGCTGTTTAGGAGGCTAGGACTGGTAATAGACTGATGGGTGGGTAGGACTAGTAATTGGCTGATTAGGGAAGGCTAGCACTGGAAATGAGCTAATTAGGGGAAGCTAGGACTGGTAATGGACTGAGGGGGATAGGATTGGTAATGGACTGAGGGGGGCTAGCACTGGAAATGAGCTGATTGGGGAGGCTAGCACTGGAAATGGGCTGATTAGTGGAGGCTAGGACTGGTAATGGGCTGATTAGGGGAGGCTAGCACTAGTAATGGGGTTAAGGGGGGACTAGCACTGGAAGTGAGCTGATTGGGGGGCTTCAACTGGAAATGGGCTGATGGTGGGGAGGGGAGGATAGAGCTGCTGGCCTTGGAAGAAAACTGGGGGCTAGGGCCACAAATGGGCTGATGCGAGGGGATGGGAAATGGGACTGGAAGGAAGTGGATGCTGAGAGGGGCTGCCATGGTATTTGGACTAGAAGGAGCTTAACAGTGGGGAAGGAGGAGAACTGGAAGGGAATGGACACCAGCGGAAGTCATGGGAATGCAAGTTGACAGTGGAAGGTACCGGGAGGGTGGATAGGAAAGGGGCTGATACTGGGAAGGGTTACGGGGACTGGAAATTGGCTGATGGAAAGAAGTGAAGAAAACTAAAGAAGAGATAAGAATGGACCATAGACCACAGAAAGAGAGCTAAGAGAAGACAGGAAAGCAGAAGCCTCAGATAGGGACCAGCATGATCAGAGACAGTATTGGAGAACTGCATCTCTTATTTATCTGATATTGCACTGCATGTGGACTCTGGCTTCTTGGGGTTTCAGTTTAAATTTTGTCTACATATTTTTATTTTTACTTTAGATTATGGTTACTTACTCTGTACTTGGTGAGGGTCGATGTTGTGAGTGTGTGACTGAGGCCAGGTGTTCTGATAACATGAAGTTTGTACATAAAGATCTATACTGTACTGTAGTAATTTGACTTGTTCAGCTTTTCAGATAGGTGTATGGATGTTCCAGGGCCCACTGTAGTATTTACAGTGACTCTTTTTGGATGGGCTCCTTATGTGAGTTTTGGAAGTTTGTGCCGATATGGTATGGTATGGTATGGTATGTTAGGTTTGCTCTTTGTTGTAGGGTTTTGTATTAGTTCACAATATGCCTGGTATTGAAGAATAGTTGTTGTTAGTGAGATGATCAGAATCAGATTTTTTTTTTAAAATATTGAGTTCTGTGGGTGAATGTCCTGGTTCTGCTCTGCACCTGCTGTGGATGCAAAATATATGTTGAAAAAGAAAAAGCAAGAACCATAACGCAGTTTATAACAACAAAATAAAAATGAGTTATAATTTAGTTTTATAAACTGTGCTGTTGATTCTTGCTCTTTTAGTTCTTTGGTGTGCAAACAGGACCGTACCTAGCTCTGTGCAAGCGGTGCAGCCGTACAGGGCGCAAAGGCTTGGGGGGGGGGGGGCGCTTTTCGGCTGTCTGCTGTTGCCCTGCTGCCGCTGGCAGGACAATAGCAGGCAGCTGAAATGTGCCCCCATGCCTTTTCACAGCACTTTTAGCAGGTCTGGTTCCTCCCACCTCTGATGCGATGTCAGAGCAGGGAGGGACAGATCTGAAATGCGCCGGCACTTTAAGCAGATCAGGCGCATGCCCCCCCTCCTCCTCCTCCTCCTCCTCCACATACCTCCATCCAGCACTGCCTGCTCTTTCCCTGTTGCCAGTGCCGCCATGAAAAAAACAGAAGGCGGCAGCAGCAGGGAAAGAGCAGGCAGCACTGGATGGCGGTATGGGAGGGGGGAGGGGCACACGCCCAAGCTGAAAGTCACACAGGGCATGATTGCAGCTCAGTACGGCCCTGTGTGCAAACATCTTGCATTCCCTCCATATAATCTAATTGGCTTTTTGGTTTGGTTCAGTCCCTGATTGGAGTTCTGAAAAAGCCCTGCCCCCTCTAAAGGGGGGGAGGGGGGCACACCATCTCATTCTTTGCCTCAGGCAGCAGATTGCCTTGAGCCGACCCTGGGTGCCAATAATCATCTCCAGGCAATGCCCCAAGTTTTATTTTATTTTATTTTTTAATTGGGCTTGTTTTATTTGACTTTTGTGTGTGTCAAATGTGCTTAAATATAGTCCAAAGCCATTTCACTGGCCACTTTTTTAAGGAGATATTGGACATTGAGAAGTTGAACAGCAGGGGTGCCAATAATATTGGACACTATCTTTCCTCCCGTTTCTCTCTACACCCCAACTCAGGAGGTCTGCTCTTCTGGCAGACCTCGTTTGTCTGTGTCAAAGCTGTAGGGTTGCCAACTGGCCGGTTTTCAGCCGGCCTGGCCGGTTTTTCCATGGCCAGGCCGGCTGCCGGCGCAGAGGCAAAACCGGCCCTTGAAAAGCCGTTTTTTTTGCTCTAGCCGCAAGATCGGGAGCGGCCAGAGCAAAAAAACCGGCTTTTCTCCCAACCCGGAGGGCTTCAGAGGGAGCCGGAGAAGCCCGCGCGAGGCCCCGGCTCCCTCTGAACAGCCGCCAGCGTGAAGAGCCTTTTCCTTCACGCTGGCGGCTGTTCCTGTGAAACCGCGATTGGTGGGAAAGGTTAAAGGCAATGCCCTTTAACCTTTCCCAGCATTCGCGGCTTCACAGGAACAGCCGCCAGCGTGAAGGAAAGGGCTCTTCACGCTGGCGGCTGTTCAGAGGGAGCCGGGGCCTCGCGCGGGCTTCCCCAGCTCCCTCTAAAGCCTCAGACAACCGCGGTTTTGGGGGGGGGGGGAGGCCAAGGACTGCCTGGGCTGTGATGGGGGGAGGGGGCCTGGACTGGAAAAGGGCTAGGAGGGGGGAATTTGACTGGAAATGGGTTGTGATGGGGGGGGGGGGGACCTGGACCGTTAAAGGGCTAGGGGGGGGGGGGACTTGGACTGGAAAGAAATGGGCTGTGATGGGAGGGGACCTGGACTGTAAAAGGGCTATGTGTGGCGGGGGGGGGCGACATGGACTGGAAATGGGTTTTGATGGGGAGGGGGACCTGGACTGGAAAAGGGCTAGGGGGGGGGGGGACATGGACTGGAAATGGGTTGTGATGGGGAGGGGGACCTGGACTGGAAAAGGGCTATGGGGAGGGGAACTTGGACTGGAAAAGGGCTATGGGGGGCAACTTGGACTGGAAATGGGCTATGGTGGAGGGAGGGGGAACTTGGACTGGAAATAGGCTGTGATTAGGGTGACTTGGACTGGAAATGGGTTGTGAAGGGGGGGACCTTTACTGGAAAAGGGCTATGGGGGGCATTGGACTGGAAAGAAATGGGCTGTGATGGGGAGGGGGACCTGGACTGTAAAAGGGCTATGTGGGGGGGGGGGGGACATGGAATGTAAAAGGGTTGTGATGGGGAGGGGGACATGGAATGTAAAAGGCATATGGGGGGACGGGACTTGGACTGGAAATGGGCTATGGTGGAGGGAGGGGGAACTTGGACTGGAAATAGGCTGTGATTAGGGGGGCTAGGACTGCAAATGGACTGTGATGGTGGAGGGGGTAGGACTGCAAATGGGCTGTGATGGTGCGGGGGGACTCGGACTGCAAATGGGATGTGATGGGGGGAGGCCTAGGACTGGAAATAGGCTGTGTTGGGGGACTTGGACTGGAAATGGGCTGTGAGGGGGGGGGGCTAGGACTGGAAATGGCCTGTGATGTGAAGGCTAGCATTGGAAATGGGCTTATGAAGAGCTGGAATAGGACAGGAAATGGGCTGATGTGGGGCATGGGAGAATGGGACTAGAAGGGAGTGGATGCTGGGTGGGTCTAGAACTATAAGGGAACTGATTTTGGGGGAGGACTAGAATAGATGGGGAATGAGTGGAGAGGGGAAAAAATATTTTGTGTGGAAGAAAAGTCTATGAAGGGCTGGGTATTGGGAGAGTAAGAGGGGCTTGAGAATGGAAGGGTGAAATTTAAATGGATGATAAAGGAATAAGGAAAGAATTGGGGGAAAGAGCAAAAGGGAAACAATCAGTATGTTAAAGCAGAAATAGAGAGAGAATGGAAAACATCTAAAAGAGAAGAAAGGACAAATGGATAGCTCGCAGAAGACACAAAGAAACCAGAAGAAAGTGACTGGAGCAATTGCAACTGAAAAATAAAACGCCCAAACAGAAGGTAGAAAAATACTTTTTATTTTGAATTTATTAGTTGGAATATGTTTGGTCTGGGAAGTGTGTATTGATAACATCTTTGCGTTTTTGTTTAGTGCAAGAGGAAATTACTTTATAGTTTTATTTCTCCAGTGTTGTACATTTCATGTTTGGATTTTGGGGTTCCCAGTTTAATTATTATCTGACCAAGGAAGTTAGCCTACACGTATCCTCGGTAATTTTTGTGGGTGGGGCTGGGGGCGGAGCAGGGGTGGAGCATGGCGAGCCACAGGTGTCGGGTTTTTCTTGGTGAAAAAGTTGGTAACCCTACAAAGCTGAACAGGTGGGCAGTAGCTCAGGGCGCCAGAAGCCTGCCTCATTGGCTCAGGCACGGGAGCACCGAGCACCAATACTGTCTTAAAGTCACTGCTTCACAAATCCCTGCAGAAAAGATTACATCTATCTTCAAGTTAGAACGCCATAAAATCGCTGTACAAACTTACTTAGAAAAGGAGCAGCTACTTCCTCAAACAGCACGCAGCACAAGTCTCCCATCCCACAGCGCAGGCGCACGGCTGCTCTCTGAGTTTAAGCGGGAACGGCGTGTCCGTGAAGAGACGCTCCTGAGAGCCCCCTGCCAGCAGTCCCGGAAGAACTACTTAATGACCCTGTTGCCTTGACAACGGAAAAAGTAAAACCTCAGGAACGACTTTCCCACCACTGCCCCTGCTGCTCTCCTGGCAGGTTTTACTAAAGAAAATAGAGCTGCTTCAGTTGAGCTACTCTGCCATTGCTTACTCCTGCCTCTCCCGATGATACAACTGTGCAGGGCTGACTTAACTGCCTTTCCCAGGGCAGGTGAAGCTTCGCAAAAGCAGCTCCCCTGCCGCTGCGTCTCATAGTCTGCCTTACCAACGGAAAAGAACTGCAAGAGGAACCCTCCTCCCCTCCTTCTTCCACCAAGATCAGCAACTCAGGTAAAAATGGTAGGAGTCTGAACCATATGCTGCTTGTGGGGTGTGAGCAGAGAGAGAAATTCTGGTTAACTGGAAGGAAGGGAGAGGAAAAGAACAAAATGCTGCTTGGAGAGGACAGGATAGAGAGAGGGACTGCCTAACTATGTGCAGTGGGGGTGCCAGAAACAGTGTGCATATTTGCGCACATGTGTGTTTGTGTGCCTGAGAAGGGGCATGCTGGTTGTGTTTTTGGATGTGTGAGTGCCAGAGATAGGAGCATACTGCTTGTGTGCATGTCAGGGCTGGCCTGTCCACTAGGCGAGCTGGGTGACTGCCTAGGGCACCTGGCCAAACAGCTGCTGCAGATTCTGTTTTGGGGAGCGGGCAGCAGCAGTATTTTGGAAATGCTGCCGCCTCCCCTTCCCGAGACAGAATCAGCAACAGCAGCTGGGGGAGGGGGGCGGCAGCAACAGCGAGGCCGGTATTTCTGCCTAGGTGGCAGAGACCCTTGGGCTGGCCCTGGTACATGTTCATGTGGCCAGGGGTGCCAGAGACAGGGGCATGCTGGCTGTGTCTGTGAGTAGCAGAGTAGTGTAGTGGTTAGTGCAGCAACCTAGGATCGGAAGGACCAGTATTGGAATCTCACTGACTCTCCTTGTGGCCTTGGGCAAGTCACTTAACCCTCCATTGCCTTAGATAGCATCTTAGATTGTAAGCCCTTGGGGACCTGATTGTAACTCACCTTGATCTACTACTGGAGAGGCGAGCTAAATACAAATAAATGAGAGGGAAATACTGTTTAGCCCAAAAATTATTTGTAATAAAATCACAACAAAGAAACCTAAAATAAAAGATAAATAATATGAGTCCAAAAAAACAAACAAGGATAAGAAGCTAAAAACATTTCTTCTTGAATGTCAAACTTTTGCTTATATGCTAAAAGATACATGCAGAAAATTTTCACGTCAAAAATAACTGTTCACTGGTACATACCCTGAAATAGTCTTTCCCTACACACGCAAGATGCTTAAAGACACCTCAGACTAGGCTTAGAAATACTGGCACTCCAGCTGGTTATGTAATCTATGCATTTCTCTGCTTTATGTGCAGACCTCATTAGCATTCCACTGTAATGTGCGCAGCTCATTTGCGTATTATTTAAATATGCTTGGCATTGCTGTGTGTGCATGCTTTTGTTTGCGTGAACATCAGTCTCTTTTCTGCATTTGTCATGGTAGAATTTGTGCATATAAGTTGCATTATCTGCGCACAAAGGGCATGATAGTCTTTCTGCATCAGACCATAAGCTTGTACAGTGATTTCATAGTATTTTTACTCAGATATTAATGTAATATTTCATGCTGTTTGTGAAACAGTGGCTTTAGTACAGCACTCGGTGCCCAGTAAGATCTTTTAAAGGATATTTTGTGATTAAGTCAGGAAGAGTTTTAAAATGGTTTGTATCTTTCAGTATGGAGGAATAGCGTAGTGGTTAGAGCAACGTCTTAGTGCCCAGAAAATAAAGGGTTCAATTCTCACTGGCTCTCTTTGTGACCTTAGTCAAGTCACTTTATCCTCCATTGTCTCAGAAGAAAAGACCTGGCAATCTACTTCAGGGGATACATTGCCAAGAAAACCCAGAGGCAACTGGGTTGCCCAGGAGTCAGCACTAATTTGATAGCACTAAAAAAAAATCCTTCAGAAATTTTATATTTATTAAAGTTTTATAAACTTAACAACATTTTATGAACTATACAATTTTTTAAAATTGATTTCATTATATCAAAAGGAGGGTTTTTTATTTCAGGTAAACAATTGTGATTTAGTGATCTAACCACCCCTTTTACTAACGCCTGCTAAGGTTTTGCATTTATTTGTGAAGCATTCATGTTAGCTGTCTGAGTTGTGACTAAAATGTTCCTAGCAGCTAAAGAGTGATGGGCTAGCTGAAGATGTAGCAGGCTAAAGCGTGTTCACTAATGACACCTCTAGAGGCACGATTACTGCTGCCACTATCCACATATTCAGCACTGCTACCTATATGGATCGTGGCACTAAATATACAGATGAAATAAATGACAATACAGTGACAGCAGTGACTGAAGATTTGCCCCTAATTATGTAGCTCATGCTACAAGATTGGCCCCAAGGAGGGGGATGCAAAAGCAAAAGCTGGCTCAGGGCGCCATAACCCCCTTGAGCCAGCCCTGGTTTGTGCCCTTCTCTGCCACTGCCAACTCTAGACTTCATTCATTTCACCTAGCTACTCCATATGCCCGGAACAGACTACCCAAGTCAGTACATCAGGCTTCATCTCTGCCCCTATTCAGATCCAGGTTAAAAAGCCACCTCTTCACGGCTGCTTTTGGATCCTGATCCCCCTTATTCTCCTGTTCACCACCTATGTGCGTTTTTTTATCATTCCCCTAGATTTGCCCTGGTCCCCAGTTGTATTGTCTGTCGTGAGCAGGCACCATCTCTTACATGTTTATGTACAGTGCTGTGTATGCCTTGTAGCGCTATACAAATGATAAGCAGTAGTTGTAGTAGTATGATAAATATGAGATCTATTAATAATAAGGTATGTCTGATTTGATTTTAGATCTTTTAAATGAGCAAAAGTCTGTCTTAATGTACATTACTGATTTCAGTCTTACTGAGATCAATATTAATCAGCTCTATTCACTAAGATATAACATGTTTAATAAACCAAAGTGGGGAGGTAGATTATTAATGATTTTTAAAGAATACCTTTCATTAAAATCGGTTGAGATTGAGATCGTTATCGTTAGTTAGTATGAGATATTAAAAGGTCTTAATAATGGCTGGGTTTTTTTGTATAGTGTATTTTCTACCAGGTTTATTATGGGCAAATTATTCATTTTTGATTGAATTTTAATAGAAGCTCAATTTAATCTAAAAAATGACAATTATATTAGGTGACTTCAATTTGCATATAGATGATGGTTCTGCAAATTCTTTTAGGGACGATAGTTCATGCCATGTCCTCATTAGAATGGACTTGGATAATTACCAGGCATGACATAGTGCTGGGTGTTCTTTAGAATTAATGTTTTGTTTTTTTAGGATCCCAGTTCAAATTTATCAGCTATTATAGTGTTATGGTTGATAGGCTACCTTGATCTGACTATATTTTGGTTAGATTTGTATATAATTCATGTGCAAAAGCTGAGTGATCTAGTCATGCTAATTATGACAAATATACTAAAGAATGCTTGACTTCAGAAGCTGAATGTGATGTTTCAATGAATGTAACTGATTTGGTAAACTGGTGGCATAATGCATTAAAGACTACTTTAGATATGCTTTCTCCAAAAAAGGAATATTTGTAGAAGGACATCTAGTTATGTACTATACTTTTCATCAACAATGAGATAGATAATTCTCAGGTGGAGAGGAGTTGGTGTAAATTGCCTAGCCCATCTCAACTTTCTTTTGCAACTCTTACCTTGTTGTTGTTAAGTGCCTTAAGTATCATGAATTGATACAAGTTGAGTCAAATACATATTTTGATAGGAAAATTTCTAAAGTTTGCTCAACTCGATGCTTGCCTTACCCTCAATAGTAAAGGAATTATAAAGCTTGGAGAATCCATCAATCATACCATTGCAATCTTTGGTCAGAAGTTTGTAAATGCATTTCAGAAGAAAATACATGAGATTGAGGGATTACAGGCCCATCAAGAAACTGCTCAGAATAACTGCAATGCTGTGATTGAGTCTTTAGAGCAATCTGGGATTATTTTATATAGTGAAGTGTACAAGGAAATCAAATGACAGAAATTTAGTTTAACATCTGTTGAGATGTACAAAAATATAATCAAGTCTTTACATAATTCCCCTAGTCCAGTGGTTCTCAACCCAGTCCTCTTGGACCCCTAGGTCAGTCAGATTTTCAGGATATCCACAATGAATATGCATGAGATAGTTCCTTAGCGTTCCTCCAGTTCAGTCCTCTACCTCTGGGTTGTCAATCTCCTCCTGCAGCTAGGAGACTGGTACGTCAGAATGATGACATCACTGGATATAGCCTGCTGCACTCCCACTTGCATCCCAGTGTAACCAGTCTCCTTGCAGCAGGAGGTCTTGATGAGCCTTAAGGAGAGACTCTTTTGGAGGAATGGATAAGGAGCAGGGAGGTTTTTAGGATAGTTAAGTGGGTTGGTATCTGTTCACGGCAGTGTCCCTTTAAAAAAAAAAAAAAAAGAGACAAACAGGAGGAAAGCCTTCTTGCTCCCTGCCGGTGCCGGGGCTGGGGTTTCTTCCTGTGAGGGGGTCCTGGCTCAGGATCGAGTTTTCCCCCCTCCCCCCGGTTGGCCCAGAAGTCTCACCTCCCTGACTTTACGGGGGTGAGTCCTTCTTGACAGCGTGTCTCCCAGAGCTGCGGTTTCTGTGCTCTGAGGCTGATCTGCTGCTGTACCTCACATCAGGTGATTGCAGGGCCTGGGGTCCCAGACGCTATCGGTAGCGCAGGAGGAGTGGCAGACCGGACCGGTAAGTGCTGCACCGGCTTCCGGCTGCCCTTTTATTCCAGTCCGCGCTGTTTTTGGGGTGCGGGAACGCCGCGGTGCTTTTGGCGCCCTTTTACCTTCGCGGCTTGCAGTCGCGGCGGCCATTTTGTGTGCCGCGCTGCAGCCGCGTGTCAGAGAATCGGCTGCCGTTTTCTCGTCGGGGCACTGCTGCGTTTTCATTTCTTTTAATTCCCTTTCATTTCTTTAATTTCCTTTTGGGTTGTTTGCTTTGATTTATTTTGGGTGGGCCTCGTTGTTTTTCTTTTTCTCTTCAGCCTCTTCAGTCGATCCTGTGTGTTCACAGGGTGGGGGGGGGGGGGGGTGCTGCGGGGCCTTCCTTTTATTTGGGAGCTAGTTCATTAGAGAATTCTAGCACAGGTTAAAAAAAAAAAAAAAAGGGCTTATCATAGATCAATCCATAAGTGCAAACAAAACCAAATTGCCTGCCATTGCCTGTCCAGTCTTGGAGCGAAGTTGGCATCAGCTCTTAGGGGCGTTTGGCTTCATCCTTATGGCTACCCGGCCTCTGTGCCTAGTGTGTGGCACTAGGAGAGGCACGGTCCCTGACACTGGTGTGTGCAGGGGCTGTGCAGCCCTGTCTTCTGCGGTGGAGCTTCAGATGGCAGTCCATGGGTCTCCGGAGGAACAGGGGGAGCCAGCAGCCCCTCAGCCGTCCGGTCTCAGTGGATTCAGTCCGGAGTTTGTCCTTCTCCTGCATCAGGCTTTTTGCCTGCGTCAGCAGGGCAAGAGGCCGCGCTCGGCGTCGCCTGCGTCCCAGCCTCCACAGTTGGTGGCGGAAGGAGCGGCGGTCACGGAGCCGCCTGCACCGAAGCGAGCACGGCTTGCAGACCCAGTGGAGGGCTCCTGGCCGGAGGCCCCGGATCCGGAATGGGATCCTGAAGAGGGATCACAGGACCTGGAGGAGGGTGAGATCCCGGAGCCCGAAGAGCAAGCCAAGATCATTCGAGTGTTCCGCAGAGAGGAGTTGGCTGCCTTGATCTCGGAGACTTTGCAGATGTTGCACCTGGCTCTGCCAGCGGCAGTGGAGGACGAATTGGAGGATCCGGTCATCCAAGCGGTTCGACAGACTCAGGTGGTGTTTCCGGTGCACCGGGTGGTCGAGCGGATGATTCAGGACGAATGGGATAAGCCGGAAGCGGGGCTCCGGGGCATTCGAACGATGAGCTGGTTATATCCTTTGGCGGAATCCGCTAAAGACCGCTTCTGAGCACCGCGGATAGACGCGGTGGTATCGGCTGTTACTAAAAAGACCACCATTCCCGTGGAGGGAAGTGCGGCCTTGAAGGATGCCCAGGACCGTAAGGTTGACGGTTTGCTCAAGCAGGTTTTTGAGGCGGATTCCCTTTCGCTTCAAGCCTCTATCTGCGGAGCCTGGGTTGCCCGAGCGTGTTTGCGCTGGGCCCAACAGCTGCGCCAATCCCCGCACGTTGACCTCGAGGAGGTGAAAGAGCTGGATCGTTTGGAGTCAGGTGCGGCCTACCTTGCTGATGTGCATTACGACTTAATTCGGGCGCTGGCCAACAGCACGGGCTCCGTGGTGGCTGCCCGTCGTTCCTTGTGGTTGCGTAATAGGGCCGCAGACGGCCCTTCTTAATTCCGCCTCAGTAAACTTCCCTTTAAAGGTGGTTTGCTGTTTGGGGAGGATTTGGATAAGTTGGTGAAGGACCTGAGTGAGTCTAAAGTGGGACGTCTGCCCGAGGACAAACCGAAACAGTCCAAGTCTGCCCAGAGCGTCCGGGGTCAGTTTCAAGATTTCAGAAGATTCCGTTCCACGCGGCCAGGCGCATTCCAGAGGGGGCGGTTTCCCTCTAGGGGCCAGGGCTTTCGGGGATTTCGGGGAGCGAGCAGAGGCTTCTCCTCCCTCCCGGCATCTTCTGCCCGAAAGGCCCAATGAGGCGAGGCGGGTCCCGGCGGTGGAGCCTCCCATTGGCGGTCGGCTTCGGGGGTTTCTTTCCGCCTGGACCCACATCACCTCCAATCAGTGGGTGTTGGAAATCATTCAACACGGATACGCGCTGGAGCTGGCCCGGCCCGTGCGGGACTCCTTTGTCATGTCGCCTTGCCGGGGTCCCGCAAAGGCGGCGGCGGTTCGCGAAACCCTGGACAGGCTCATTCGCTTGGGAGCCGTCGTGGAGGTTCCCAGGCCGATTACGGCTTGGGTCGCTATTCCATCTATTTCGTGGTGCCCAAAAAGGGAAGGCAATTGCGACCCATTCTAGATATGAAGGGGGTGAACCGGTGCTTGTGGGTGCCGCACTTTCGGATGGAAACATTGCGCTCAGTCATCGTAGCCGTGCGACGCGGAGAATTCTTGACGTCTCTCGACCTGTTGGAGGTGTACTTGCACATCCCCATTCGAGATGTGCACCAGCGATTGCTGCGGTTTGCCCTTCCCTGGGGCCACTACCAGTTTCAGGCCTTACCGTTCGGCCTGGCGACGGCACCTCGGACCTTCACCAAAATAATGGTGGTGGTAGCGGCGGCATTGCGCAAAGAAGGTGTCCTGGTTCACCCTTACCTCGACGATTGGTTGATTCGCGCCAAGTCCGCGGAGGAAAGTCTCCGGGTGACGGACAGGGTGGTGCAGCTTTTGCAAGAGCTGGGTTGGGTGGTCAACCCGGCCAAGAGCCGTTTGCAGCCCACTCAGGTACTCGAATACCTGGGAGTCCGGTTCAATACCTGCCAGGGGCAGGTGTTCCTGCCCCACAAACGAGCCGAGGGGTTGCGGACTCTGTTCCTGTCGGTGGCGGCTCCCTCGGCATGGGATTATCTCAGGGTGCTGGGAACCATGGCGGCAACGTTGGAGGCGGTGCCTTGGGCCCGGTTCCATATGTGGCCTCTCCAGAGAGCGCTGCTCCGTCGTTGGTCGCATCAGGAACATTCGTTGAGCACGCGTCTTCCTTGCCCGGGCACAGTTCGGCGGTCCCTTCGGTGGTGGCTTCGCCCCTCCTCATTGGCGGGGGGCTTGCCGCTGGAGCAGCCAGAGTGGCTGCCATTGATGACGGATGCCAGTCTGGTGGGCTGGGGAGCCCACTGCGAGACTCAATTTGCACAGGGCCTGTGGACCCCCCTGGAGGCCTCGTGGGCGATCAATCGCTTGGAACTTCGAGCGGTGTTTCGGGCCCTACAGGCATTCGAGGGCCTGGTGCGCGGTCAGGCTGTGAGAGTTCTCTCCGACAACTCAGCAACGGTGGCATACATCAACTGACAGGGTGGCACCGGGAGTGCCGTGATGGAGGCAGAGGCCGACCTGCTATTCGCGTGGGTAGAGCTTCGCTTGTCCGCGATTTCGGCGGCGCACATTGCCGGCAAAGACAATGTCACCGCGGACTTTCTCAGCAGAGTGCACGTGGATGCAGGGGAGTGGGAACTGCATCCCGCAGTTTTCCGTCAGATCGTCAGGGGCTGGGGGACCCCCGTCATGGATCTCATGGCGACCTTTCAGTCGGCCAAAGTCGGCCGTTTCTTCAGCAGACGGCGGGAAAGGATGTCGGAGGGCATCAACGCCTTGCTACGTCGGTGGCCGACGGACGGCCTCCTCTATGTCTTTCCACCCTGGGCGTTGATAGGCCGGGTGGTTCAGAAGATCGGGGCGCATGTGGGTCAGGTACTGTTGGTGGCTCCCGATTGGCCGAGGCGGCCCTGGTACGCTGACCTAATCCGTCTGTTGGACGGGGAACCTTGGCGACTGCCGACCAGGTCGGATCTGTTGCTCCAAGGGCCCCTTTTCATGCCTCAGGTGGATCGGTTCTCGCTTACGGTATGGCCATTGAGAGGACTAAACTCCTGAAAAAGGGCTTCTCGTCGGCAGTTGTGGCAACCTTACTGCGGCGCGTAAGCAGTCGACGTCCTTGGCGTATGTGCGGTTCTGGCGTGTTTTTGAGGATTGGTGTTCGCGGCGTCAGGTGAGGTCGGGCTCGGCTTCAATTCCTTTAGTCCTAGAATTTCTGCAGGACGGTTTTGACAAAGGTCTTGCTGCCAGTTCCTTGCGCGTGCAGTTGGCAGCCCTGTCCTGTTATCGGGGCAAGATCAATGGACGGCTGTTGGGGGATCATCCAGACATACGTCGTTTTCTAAAAGCGGTCGTTCGTGTACGTCCGGCGCGCAGGGTGTGCGTTCCCCCATGGGATCTGAATCTTGTGCTCATGGCTCTGACTGAGCCCCCCTTTGAGCCCTTGCGTCGTGCGTCCCTGAAAGATTTGACGCTCAAGACGGTGTTCCTGGTGGCGATTTGTTCTGCACGGCGGGTCTCGGAGCTGCAGGCGTTGTCGTGCCGTGAGCCCTTCCTGTCCTTTTCTAAGGAAAAAGTGGTCTTGCGTCCGGTTCCGTCCTTTCTGCCTAAGGTGGTGTCTCCCTTTCATCTGAACCAGGCAGTTTGCTTGCCCGTCTTGGTATCTTTGGGGGGCGATGACGCGGATCGCGGTCTTCGGCGTCTCGACGTGAAGAGAGCTTTGCATCAGTATTTGAGAGCCACTGAGTCGTTCCGCAAGTCTGAGCGTTTGTTTGTTCTCTTCGGCGGAGCTCGTCGGGGCGAAGCGGCGGCTAAGGCGTCCATCGCCCGCTGGCTTAAAGAAGCGATTGCATCCGCTTATTTGCTTCGGGGGCATGTGGTGCCTGTGGGTCTGAGAGTGCATTCCACCAGGGCACAGGCGTCCTCGTGGGCAGAGCATAGTTTGGTTCCCCCGGGGGACATTTGCAGGGCGGCGACTTGGTCGTCTCTGCATACGTTCAGCAAACACTATCGCTTGGATGTTGCTTCGGCTTCGGATGCTCGTTTCGGCTCGGCTGTCTTGTCTGCCGGCTGGAAGGGTCCCTCCCATTGATTACTGCTCTGGTACTTCCCAGAGGTAGAGGACTGAACTGGAGGAACGCTAAGGAAATGATAATTACACTTACCTGGTAATTGTAGTTCCTTTAGTGACGACAGTTCAGTCCTCCTTCCCACCCGGGTGTTTATAGGAGGTGCCAGGTTTCGTGCCGAGCTGAAGAGGGTTACAGGTGAGTCTGGATTCCTTCTCTTCCTTGGTTCTATCCTTCTCGATGGCGGGGCAGGAGGTAAGAAGGCCTGTTCGAGGGGGGGTGGCTTACTGATAGTACAGTTGTTGTTCTGTTTTGCTACTTATTTGTTGCTGCTTTGAGTCTGCTTTGTTATAGTTTACACTGGGATGCAAGTGGGAGTGCAGCAGGCTATATCCAGTGATGTCATCATTCTGACATACCAGTCTCCTAGCTGCAGGAGGAGATTGACAACCCAGAGGTAGAGGACTGAACTGTCGTCACTAAAGGAACTACAATTACCAGGTAAGTGTAATTATCATATCTGCATGTCCTGCTTCCATGTATGCATATCTCTCATTCATATTCATTGTGGATATCCTGAAAACCTAACTGGCCTGGGGATCCCAGAGGAATGGATTGGAAACCATTGCTCTAGTCCATTAAATATTTTATTTATTTGGTAGCATGTGATATACCATTTTAGGTACAAGTATGTCAAAGCAGTTTGGTTTGATATTTCTGTTGTGCATTATTATAGTTAATCATCAAATAACATCAAAGTAATTCAAATAGCACTCAGATATAATTCCAGCCATGGCGGTATATTCTGCTAACTGGTTAAACCGTGATCAGCTGGATATTCAGTGCCACTGAATATGTCCTGCTACCTGGTTTGTATGTCCTGACGCTAATTGGCTAGCGTCTTGGCTTTCTCTCCTTTTTAAGTCCTTCTGGATACATTTACAATCTGGCTTTCACCCTCAACATTCTACTGAAACAGCTCTTTCCAAAGTCTCCAATGACTTGTTCCTCACCAAATCCAAGGGTTTTTATCTATCCTCATCCTTTTTGACCTGTCTGCTGCTTTTGACACAGTTGATCAGCACCTTCTCTTCGATACCCTCTCCTTACTTGGATTTAGAAGCTCTGTTCTGTCCTGGTTTTCATCTTATCTCTTACACCGCACTTTCAGTATATGTTCTGGTGGATTCTCCTCCACTGTTATCTCGCTCTCAGTTGGTACTCCAGGGCCCTGTCTTAGGACCTCTCCTTTTCTCTCCCTACACCAAGTTCCTTGATGCATTTATTTCCTCCCATGGTTTTCAGTACCATCTGTTCACTGATGACTCTCACATCTATCTCTCTACACCTTAAATCTCTCCAAAAACCTATGACCGGCTCTCTGCCTGCTTATCTGACATTTGGTGCCTGGATGTCCCGCCACCATCTGAAGCTGAACATGGCCAAAACCATGCTTCTTATCTTTCCTCCTAAGCCCACCTTCCTACTTTCTCTGTTTCTGTGGATAACACTTTACTGCTCCCCGTTTCCTTGGCTCGCAACATTAGGGTCATCTTTGACTCCTCCCTCTCCTTCTCCACACGCATCCGACAAATAGCTAAAACCTGTTGTTCCTTTCTCTGTAACATCAGCAAAATTTGTCCCTTTCTTTCTGAAAACTCTACTAAAACTCTTATCTGTTCTCTAGTCACCTCCCATCTAGACTATTGCAACCTCCTCCTTGCTGCCCTTTCTCTGAATCATCTCTCACTTTTCAATTGGTTAAAAACTCAGCTGCACAGCTAATTTTCCACCAGTTTCGCTATGCTCATGTCACCCCTCTTCTCAAGTCACTTCATTGACTCCCTATCCATTTCCACATCCCATTCAAACTTCTGCTACTGATCTACAAGTGCCTTCATTCAGCTGCTCCCCTCCTCAGGAACTCCACTCTTCTGGAAGATCCCTTCTATGTGTGACTTTCTCATCCATTGCCAGTGCCAAACTTCAATTTCCTTATTGTTCCTACAGTTCAGTCCTCCACCTCTGGGTTGTGCACCTCCTCCTGCAGCCTGGAGACTGGACTTGTCAAAATCCTGACGTCACTGGATATGATCTGGTGCACACTCCCCTATTCTCCAGTGTGTCCAGTCTCCATGCAGCAGGAGGATCTAGTGAGCCTAGGTGCTGGGCTTACTTGAGGAACACATCAGGAGCCTTAGAGTAGCTAGTATAGGTGTAGTTTAATTGGGGTTTCAAAGTTTCTTTTCACTTTACCTTTTGTCTTATTTTTGGGGGTGCTACCTCTTTAAAAAAAAAAAAAAAAGTCTTTGAACAAGCAGTGCCTCAAGTACCGGTTCCTGCCTGCCTCTGATCGCCGGGGCTGAGGACTCACATTTAGGTCTGTCTCCCTGGACTGGACGGGGGAGAGCCCTAGAGCAGGACCGGGGCGGCATCCTAGGCTGCAGCGGGGAGCCGCGTTGCCCTTGAGAGCAGGAACATTCAGACGGGAGGCTTGCCAGCGGTAGACTGCTCAGCTAACAAGCAGTCCCGCGGGCTGGAGCCCCGTTAAAGACACGTGAGTCTAGCAGGCAGAATACCCTGTCTTGGGTTTTGGGATCTTTGCCTTGCCCCGACAGCCGAGCAGGACGCCTTTTTTCCTGGCTCGGCTCACGCGGTGATTTTTGGCACCCTTTTCGGCTGCGTGCTGGTGGTGGCGGCCATTTTAAGTTCGGGGACATTTTACAGCACAGCTCCAGGCAGTGTTTTTGGAGCGGGGGCTCGACGGCGGTGAGGCTCTGCGCTTAAGTCTCAGCGGGACAGCAGTTTTCTCTGCAGTTAATGCCCCGGGGTATTTGCTAGTTTAAAAAAAAAAAAAATTAAATAAATAATACTAATAATTATCTATCTATCTATATATATAATACTGAAGTCAGTTCTTCAATCCGCCCTTGTTTGGAAAGGCCTGCAAAGGACGCACAGTCTCCTTCTAGAGGTGGGGTTTCTGCGATGGCGTCCCGGCCCCAGTGCGTTCTCTGCGGTTCGTGCAGAGGTACGATTGCAGAGTCAGGGGTCTGCAGGGCTTGCACCTCGGGGTCTCCCAGCATGGAACGGCAGATGGAGGCAAAACCTTCCCAAGATCCCCCGTTGGTGGCAGCAGTCCCAGAGGAGGATCTAGCGCTGGATTCTACACCAGGGGCTTCCCAGGGGTCCGTAGCTGGTCTACCGTCCGCGGTGCCGGCCCTGGAGTCCTCTTCCCAGTTTGGGGATTTCTCCCCCATCTTTGTCTTGCTTATGCATCAGGCATTCTGCAGACAACGCCAAGGGCTGTTACTGGAGACCGTGCTCAGGCCTACGGCCGCTCCGCAGGCAAGAGTAGTTGGCAGCAGCAGCGCTATGTCTCCCAGGCCTTTAAAGAGACACTTGGCCTTGCGAGCTATCTCCTTCTCTCAGAGAGGGGATTGACTCGGATGAGGCTGACCTGGATTTGGAGGCGGATATGGCAGATTTAGAGGAGGGGGAGATTCCAGAGCCGGAGGATCAGGCTAAGATCATCCGGTTCTTCCGAAAAGAGGAGCTCTCAGCTCTTATTACCGAGTTGCTCCAGATGTTGAACTTGGCGACTGTCTCTCCGGCTGAGGAAGTGGGGGTGGAGCACCCCATCATCCAGGCGGAGAGGCAGGCTCAAGTGGTTTTTCGAGTCCACCGGGTGGTGGATAAGATGATACAGGACGAGTGGGATCAGCCAGAGGCTGGGCTCAGAGGCGTCCGGACGATGAACAGGCTCTATCCTCTGGCGGATAAGGACAAGGAACGTTTTAGGTCCCCTCGGATTGATGCGGCGGTCTCGGCAGTTACCAAGAAGACCACGATCCCGGTAGAAGGTAGTGCCGCATTAAAGGATGCGCAGGATAGAAAGGTGGATGGACTGTTGAGGCAGTCCTTTGAGGCCGACGCCTTGTCATTACAGGCTTCTATTTGTGGAGCTTGGGTGGCCAGAGCGTGCCTTCGGTGGTCTCAGCGGCTCCGGCAGTCCTCGGGGTTAGACCAGGAGGGAACTGCAGAGCTGGATCGGTTGGAGTCCGGTACCGCGTATTTGGCAGACGTTCATTATGATTTGATCAGGGCACTCGCTAACAGCATGGCTTCCTTAGTGGCGGCGCGCCGCTCCCTGTGGTTGCGGAGCTGGGCCGCGGATGGTTCCTCTAAGTCCCGCCTCAGTCGGCTACCATTTAAGGGCCGGCTGCTTTTTGGAGAGGATTTAGAGAAGTTAGTTAAGAATTTGGGAGAGTCCAAGGGCGGCCGGCTTCCGGAGGACAAACCCAAGCCGGGCAGATCGGCGACGGCCTCTCGGGGCCAGTCCCGGGATTTTCGACGGTTTCGAACGTCTCGGCTGGGCGGTCCCCAGAGAGGTAGATTTCCCTACAAAGGCCAGGGTTTTCGGGGCTTTAGAGGAGCAAGTAGAGGGTTCTCCAGTTCCACCCCCTCGGCCGGCCGAAAGCCCCAATGATGGTTTGCGAGTCCCGGTGGAAAGCGCTCCGGTGGGAGGAAGGCTGCGGGAGTTTCTTTCTGCCTGGACCCAGATCACTACGGATCAGTGGGTGTTAGAAATCATCCACGAGGGGTATGCCCTGGAGTTCGCGAAACCGGTCCAGGAGGCCTTTGTGATGTCTCCCTGCAGAAATCCGCAAAAAGCCCTAGCGATTCGCAAGACTCTCGATCGCCTGTTGCTGTTGAGGGCCATTCGGCCAGTGCCGTTAGAAGATTACGGGTTGGGTCGGTACTCAGTCTATTTTGTGGTGCCCAAGAAGGATGGCTCTCTTCGCCCAATTTTAGATCTCAAGGGCGTAAATCGCTGTCTGCAAGTCCCGCAGTTCAGGATGGAAACTTTGCGCTCCGTTATCGTGGCAGTGCGCAAAGGGGAGTACTTGACCTCCCTAGACCTCACGGAGGCGTATCTTCATATTCCAATCAGAGAGACCCACCAAAAGTTCCTTCGGTTCGCCCTCCCCTGGGGGCACTTTCAGTTTCAAGCATTGCCCTTCGGGCTGGCTACGGCACCGCGTACCTTCACCAAGATTATGGTGGTGGTGGCGGCGGCGGCGGCGTTGCGAAGGGAGGGCATTTTGGTGCATCCCTATCTCGACGACTGGTTGATTTCGGGCAAAGTCCGAGGCCGAGAGCATTTGGGTGACGAACAGAGTGGTACAGTTCTTGCAGCATCTCAGCTGGGTGGTCAACCCTGTCAAGAGCCGGCTTGTGCCAACCCAGAAGCTCGAGTATCTGGGGGTGCGGTTCGACACCCGGTCGGGGATGGTGTTTCTGCTGAATCATCGAGTCCTGGGCCTGCAGCGCCTTGTCAGCAGGTTCCGTGCGGCTCCGGCGCCCTCGGCATGGGAGTACCTGCGCGTGCTCGGTACGATGGCGGTGACTCTGGAGGTGGTGCCCTGGGCCAGGGGACACATGCGGCCCTTGCAGCGAGCACTCCTTCGCCGCTGGTCCCATCAGACAGACGCTTTGAGCAAGTGTCTTCTCTGTCCTCCACGTGTCAAGAAGGCGCTGCGGTGGTGGCTCATGCTCAGTTCTCTGCTGGCGGGCATGCCGCTGGAACAGCCAGCCTGGATTCCGCTGATGACAGATGCGAGTCTCGCGGGTTGGGGTGCCCACTGTGGGATTGATATGCGCAGGGCCTGTGGTCCGTCCAGCAGAGCAGTTGGTCCATCAATCGGCTGGAGCTGAGGGCGGTATTGCTGGCGCTCCAGGCCTTCGAGTCAACAGTGTCCGGGCGGGCGGTCAGAGTACTGTCGGACAACTCGGCAACGGTAGCCTACATCAACCATCAGGGAGGCACTGGCAGCGTGGCTATGGAAGAGGAGGCGGAGTTGCTGTTTGCTTGGGTGGAAAAGCATCTTCCAGCGCTCTCGGCGGCGCACATTGCGGGGAAGGACAATGTGACGGCGGATTATCTTGGCAGGTTCCAGGTGGATGCTGGGGAATGGGAGCTAAATCCTCAGGTGTTCGCTCAGATGGGCCGCCGATCATGGATCTCATGGCAACCTTCCAGTCCGCAAAGACGAGTCGCTTCTTCAGCAGACGGCGGGAAAGGATGTCGGAAGGTATCGACGCCTTGATGCAGCCGTGGCCGAGGTACGGCCTCCTCTACGTCTTTCCGCCATGGGCATTGATAGGTCGCGTGGTGCAAAGGATTGAGGCTCATCCCGGAAGGGTGTTGTTGGTGGCTCCGGACTGGCCAAGGCGTCCGTGGTACGCGGACCTGGTCTGTCTGCTCGACGGGGAGCCTTGGAGGTTGCCGGATTCAGAGGAGCTGCTCCTCCAAGGGCCTCTTCGAATGACTCAAGTGAATCGATTCTCGCTTATGGTTTGGCCATTGAAAGGTCAAGGTTGAAGAGGAAAGGATACTCGGGATCAGTGGTGGCGACGCTGTTGCGCGCCAGGAAGAGGTCGACGTCCTTGGCATATGTTCGAGTATGGCGCGTGTTCGAGGCGGCAGGTACGCGCGGCTACAGCTTCCATGCTGGTGGTGTTGAGTTTCCTACAGGACGGTTTCGACAAGGGCTTAGCAGCCAGTTCGTTGAGAGTGCAGGTGGCAGTCTTGGCCTGCTATAGGGGCAAGGTGCAGGATGTATCGTTGGGAGCTCACGCGGATGTGTTGGGTTTTGTAAAAGCAGTGTCGAAGCTGTGGCCCTGCTGCCGGGTCATCGTGCCCCCGTGGGATCTCAATCTGGTGTTGGGGGCATTGGTTAAGGAGCCTTTTGAGCCTTTTGAGTAAGGCTGCGGTGAAAGATTTGACTTTGAAAACGGTGTTCTTGGTGGCCATCTGTTCAGCTCGGCGTATCTCAGAATTGCAGGTGCTGTCTTGCAGGGAGCCATTTCTGGTTTTCTTGAAGGAAAAGGTAGTGCTGCGCCCGGTGCCCTCCTTTTTGCCTAAAGTCGTCTCTCCGTTTCACCTGAATTAGATGGTTTCCCTCCCGGTGCTGCTATCGGGGGGGGGGGGGGGACGACTCCTCGGAGGACAATTTACGTCGGTTAGATCTTAAGAGGGTGTTGCGGCATTATTTACGGGTCTCAGAGCCTTTTCGTAAATCGGATCGTCTGTTCGTGTTGTTCGGCGGACCTCGCAAGGGAGAGGCGGCAGCGAAGTCTTCCATTTCTAGATGGATTAGGGAGACGATTGCGTCAGCGTATCTGCTTCAGGGTCGCCCGGTGCCGTCGGTATTGCGGGCGCATTCCACTAGAGCGCAGGCGGCCTCTTGGGCGGAGCACGGCTTGGTTCCGCCAGGGGACATCTGCAGGGCAGCGACGTGGTCTTCTCTTCACACGTTCAGTAGGCATTATCGGCTGGACATGCTGGCGGCGGGGGACGCCTCCTTTTGGTTCCGCGGTTTTGCGAGCCGTGGTGGAAGTTCCCGCCCATTGAGCACTGCTCTGTTACATCCCAGAGGTGGAGGACTGAACTGTAGGAACGATAAGGAAATGATAATTACACTTACCAGGTAATTGTAGTTCCTTGAGTGACGACAGTTCAGTCCTCAATCCCGCCCACAGCTGACCAGTTACATAGGGATCCCTTTGAATGGGCCAACTCAGTCACAGGTAGGTTCTACTTTGCGACGTCCTGTTTCTTGCTATCTATTTTGTCTTTTCTGGTCTCCTTTCTTAAGAGGTCTGGAGGGACCGGTACTGAGCACAGTTTGCTTTCTGGGTTCGGTAGGTTCAGTACTTAGTTGTAGTTGCTAAAGTTGCATTGTTTCTTTATTGGCTACTTATTGGTAGCTCCTTCGAGTGTGCTTTGTCAATAGTTCACTGGAGAATAGGGGAGTGTGCACCAGATCATATCCAGTGACGTCATGATTTTGACAAGCCCAGTCTCCAGGCTGCAGGAGGAGGTGCACAACCCAGAGGTGGAGGACTGAACTGTCGTCACTCAAGGAACTACAATTACCAGGTAAGTGTAATTATCATATTTCCACCTTGCTGCTCCTTATGCCTTGAGCAAACTACCTGAATCAGTACGTCAGGCTCCATCTCTGGCCCTGTTCAGATCCAGGTTAAAATCTCATCTCTTTGAGATTTCTTTCATAGAAACATGATGACAGAAAAAGACCACATGGCCTATTTAGTCTGTCCTTCCATTCAACCACTACAACAGTCTCACCTTTTTTTTCTTTAGAGATCCTCTGTTTGTCCCCTGCTTCTTTGAATTCAGATAATGTCCTCATCTCCACAACCTCCACTGGGAGATGTTTCCACGGATCCACCATTCTTTCCGTAAATAAATATTTCCGCATATCACTCCTGAATCTATCACCTTTCACCCTCATCTCATGTCCCCTCGTAGCAGAGCTTGCTTGCAATTGAAAAAGGCTCTCCTCCTGTGTGTGCATTTATGCAATGGAGGTATTTAAACATATCAATCATCACCTCTATCCCACCTTTCCTCTAAGATATACATAATCGTGAAAACCCTCACCAAGGAGCAAAGAACAGAAGACGAAGTACAAATAGACCCACAAAAATTTGCCGACCACATCCAAGAAAAATTCCACTCTGCAGAACAAACAAGACATCGCTCAACCCCAAAGCCTAACTCGCCCCCAAAAACCTGGGACACATTCAGCACACCATCCACAGAACAGCTCTCCCACATCACTGCAATCAATACAAGCACGGCTCTTATGTTCTTATGTTCTTATGTTCTATAGACCCTTGCCCAGTGACATGGATCAAAGCCACCAAATCAAGCTTCATCACACCATACACAACATAGTGCGCAACTCCCTAACACAAGGATCCATGCCAAATCAACTAAAGCTCGCCATAATAAGACCTATCCCGAAGAAAACTACACTCGACAAGAACAACCCAGCAGCGTACAGACCGATTTCCAGCATACCTCTTCTGGCAAAAATCATAAAAAAACCAGTACAGCACCAACTACACGAGCACATTGACAACCACGCTCCACTGGACAACAACCAACACGTTTTTTGCCCCAACCATGGAGTTGAAACACTTCTTATATACCTTTTCGACAGCATGCTCCGCCTCATAGACAACACCAAGAATGGAATCATAATGATCTTCATTGACATCTCATCAGCATTCAACACAGTGGACCAAAAAACGCTCCTGGAAAGACTACAAACATCGGGTTACACGGTCTCACCATGAAATGGTTCCACTCATACCTCACCGAAAGGCAGATACAGGTCAAGGTAGGCCACAACACCTCCCAACCCATAAAAGTCCTCCAAGGAGTACCACAAGGATCGGCCCTATCAGCACTTCTATTCAACATCTACATCCAACCAATATGCGACATCATGAAAGAGCACAACATACAATATACAATCTACGCAGAGGATATCATGATATACACACCTTTTGCAGTCAACAACCCGGACTACTCCAAAATAACAAACTGCCTCATACAAATGACAAGATGGTTTCAAAACAGCAACCTCTCAATAAACAGGGCAAGGGGTCTGACGCTGGGGCACTGGCATCTCATGCTCAGCAGCTGGAGGCGTTCGCTGTGGTGGGCGAGGAACCGCCGCCGCCTAAATGGGCATGAACAAAGGATCGGGCATTGGCAGAGGACGAGTGGCCGGAAGCCCAAGACCCGGAATGGGATCAAGACCGAGGCACTATTCATCACTCGAAACCCGGACTTCATCCCCCCACCTGACATCAAGATAAAAAACACAACCATACCTATAAAATCAGAAGTAAAGTACCTCGGCGTGACCCTGGACAAGGAACTGAATCTCAAATCACACATAAGCAAAACCACCAAAAGTGCCTACCACAGGATGAGACTCATCAGAAGACTTAAGCCTCTCCTCGCTCCGGAGCACTTCCGCACAGTATGCCAGGCACTAATAACCTCCATACTAGACTTCTGAAACCCAATCTACCTCTGTATACCAAAACAAACACTCAGACCACTACAATTGGCACAAAACACAGCGGCCCGCATAATATCTGGCACAACAAGACAAGATCACATCACACTCACTCTGAAAGATCTTCACTGGCTCCCAATCATCTCACGCATCAAATACAAAACAATCATAAACATCTTCAAGATCACTCTTCAGCCAACAGCCTACATACCCTCATACAACCCGACACAAGTGTACGCCCAAGGAGAAGAGGCACCTCCAACCGAGTAAACACCCCAAAAGACTTCATCAAGACCCGCAAGGACACCACAGAAGGAGCACTCTCTCTGGCTGCCCCAGCAATCTGGAACACCCTCCCAGATGAACTGAGACTAACGACAGACCTCAAAGACTTTCACAAACAACTGAAGACAACGCTATTCATTGAACACTATGGACACATCACATGATCTACTAACCAAGCAAGAAAAACTGACCTACCCCCACCGTGACCATTGTATATTGTGACGGCGCAGGCCAGAAAGAGCATAAGAGAGAGGAGAGAAATCCAGGGATTTTCCCAGTGAAAGACAGAAACCAGAAGTTCAGGGGTTAAAACTTTTGAATCTGAAAAAAACTCCACACAGAAAGCTGGTAGGCAAGGGACACGCCCTAGTTCCCTAGTAACCAAGCCCGTGCACGAGGGAGTGCAAGGGGTGGAGTCAGCAGGCAGTGAGAGAAACTGCAGGTATAAACACCGGAACTTTGAACAGAGAAGGAGGAAGCCAGGGAGAAGCAAGAGGAAGCCGGAGGAAGCAGGAGAGAAGCCGGAGAGGTCAGGAAGTTCTGAAAGCTCAGGAGGTGCAGGAGTTCAGAGAGGAATCCCAAGCAGAAGGGAAGGAGCTTGTGGAAATATCTGGAGAGCCCAGCAGAGAGGTCCTCAAACTGCCCAGCCTAGAAGTGCCCGAGAGGGAGGTGCTCAGAGAGCAGAACGGAGGTACACTGCAGGGAAAGGCAACCTTAAGGGAAGGTGCTTTAGGAGACCAGTTTCCACTGACGCTGAATCCTCTACTGAAAGAGAAAGGAGAGACAGAAGTTCCAGTCCTGAAACCAGCTCTAAGGTAATTGGGTCAGAGAATTCCAGGAAGGGAAGAAACTCTGAGAACCCAAAGATATTACCAAAGAGAGGCACTCCAAGGGTGAAAGAAACCTTACCTGAGTTTCCAAGCAGAAAGGAAAAACCAGCCAAGGGTTTTAAAGCTGGCCAGGGAGAGTTCCCAGACCATGTGAGTAATCCACAACGTTTCCTAGAAGATTTTACAGAGATTGAGCCAACAGCTGCAAGGACAGCCATGTGCTTATCTCCACAAAATAAGGTGAGCGTGGCTAAGACTTTTAACCATTCTAAGAGTAAGGAATTGTATGAGAGAAAAGGCATTACCCAGAGGAAGAGAGATACTGCCTTAAAGAAGGTTCTTAGATTGTTAGACTGTTTGCAGCCAGAGATAGCTGGTTTTAAACATGAGGCTGTTCTAACAGAGTCTGAACCTGAGAGCATGGATTTTGAAAGTGCTATAAACCAAGAGCTTAGTTCTGAGACAGAAATGGAATGTCTTCCTGTTTCATTATAGTAACTAAAGAGGGTTTTTGAAAGCATTAAACTAGCAGCCGTGTTCAAAGGCTGAGCCGAGGGACCTATGCAAATTAGGTTGGCTAGAAAGCCTGAGAAGCTTAACCCCTAATGTGAAAGGCTGCACACAAAGTATATTGAGTCTGCTAGAAGGGCAGATAAAGAAACCTGGTTTGGGAAAGAAAAAGAAAACCTTTTGCAGAGAAAGTTTGGCACTGCTGTTTTGCTGAAGAGACTGCAAATGTTTTAAAACCATTTTTGGAAAGGAGATTTTTATTTCCAACCTTGTTTCAATGGTATGAAGAAATACTTTGAGTTCAGGAACAAGCTGCATTTGGAAGCTGTTTATTTTGTTACCTGTTTTTCTGGAAATTACCCGCCTTTGTGTTGAATATTTGGGACTGTGTGTAAAGGTTCCTTTTGGCTTTGTGGAGAATAAAATCCTGCGTGCCTATATTACTGCTCGGCTGAAGTTATTTTTGCCCATATCACAACTACACCCATAGGCACTCTTATAAATAAGACTCTCACCACTTCATATACCTAGGCAACCGCCTAGGGCCCACGAAGTCGTGACAATATAAGAATGTATAATAGCGCACAATGTACATAGCTCAACATAATCAAATACACAACACATCAAACACTTCAACCACGCAATAGGCATCACTGCATGAAAACACTTGAACACTCCTATGATTGTTTGCTGTGGAGACCGCTTTGATTGAAGGAGAAGGCAGTATAAAAATACTGTTTAAAATAAATAAATGCATACATATTAAGATCCTTAAGTCTGTCCTCATATGCTTTATAATGAAGACCACTAACCATTTTAGTAGCCGCCCTCTGTACTGACTCCAGCCTGTTTATATCCTTTTAAAGGTGTGGTCTCCAGAATTACACACAATACTCCAAATGAGATCGCACCAAAGATTTACACAGAGGCACTATCAACTTCTTTCTTTTGCTGGTCATTCCTCTCCCTATGCACCCAAGCATCCTTCTAGCTTTTGCTGTCGCCTTTTCTACCTGTTCAGCTACTTTAAGATCATCAGACACAATCACGCCTAGGTCCCGCTCTTCTTTAGTGGACAAAAGTACTTCATCCCTTATACTATATTGCTCCCATGGATTGCTGCAGCCCAAATGCATGACCTTGCATTTTTTAACATTAAATCTCAGCTGCCAAATTCTAGACCATTCATCAAGCTTAGCTAGATACCTCCTATGTTATCTACACCTTCCTGGCTGTCTACTCTATTGCAGATTTTGGTATCATCTGCAAAGAGGCAAACCTTACCCGGCAGCCCTTATGCTATATAACTAACAAAGATATTTAAAAAGAATCAGACCAAGGACAGATCCTTGGGGCACACCACTGATAAACTGAGCACCATAGGGATGGACCCTAAAAGTTACCACTTGAGTTGGAAATTGGTTGAGTGGAAGGCAATAAAGGGTACAGATAAATGGAGCTCACTCTGAGGAGAAGGAGGTTGTTTATAAGTTGCCTGTGAGGAACGGTGCCAAAGGCTTTACTGAAATCTAAATACACCACATCTAGGGCTCTCCCTTGGTCCAACTCCCTGGTAACCCAGTCAAAGAAATCAATCTGATTTGTCTGAGAAGACCTGCCTCTGGTGAATCCATGCTGCCTTGGATCCTGTAATCCGCTGGACTCCAGAAATCTCACTATTTTCTCTTTCAGCAGCATTTCAAATAATTTACTCACCACCAAAGTTAAACTAACCGGCCTGTAGTTTTCAACCACATCCTTACTTCCACTTTTGTGCAAAGGGACCACATGAGCCTCTCTCCAGGCTTTTGGCACCACTCCCGACTCCAATGAGGCATTGAAAAGGTCAGTCAGTGGAGCTGCTAGAACGTCCCCAAGTTCCCTCAGTATTCTAATGCTAGTGTCTCTATGCTCATGTCATCCCTCCTAATCCCCTCAGCCTCCTGTTCACCTGCTATATGTTTCCTTACAATTCCCCTAGATATATCCTAGATCCCCAGTTCTTTATTCTTTATTTACATTTAATATACCGCCCTCACAATAGTATCTAGGTGGTTTACAATAAAATGAGCTGTGGGGAAAAAAAGTGAAAAGTGTCATTTTTTTATAGGACAGCAGACAGAGTAATGTAAGAGGGGAGTAGAAGTAGTGGGGTAGGAAAAGAAAGATGTTATGGAGTTCTTGTGTTGTCTGTCTTGATTAGATTGTAAGCTTTGAGCAGGGACTGTCCCTTAAATGTGTCTGTACAGCACTGTGTATGCTATACAGATACACAAGTGATTAGTAATGCAAATGCAATGTGTGCCATCGAGTCAGTCCTTCCTGACTCCTGGCGACCCAGAAGCCCCTAGGTTTTCTTGGCAGTATCACTGGAAGTAGATTGCCAGGCCTTCCTTCTGAGGTAATGGAGGGTTAAGTGACTTGCCCAAGGCCACAAGGAGTGCTAGTGGGAATCAAACCCTGGTTGCTTGGTTACCAAGCCAGTGTTCTAACCACTAGGCTACTCCTCCACTCCAATTAGTAATAACAGTAATAATAATACTTTAATTTTTCCAAGGGATCCCTGCTAAAAGTGAATTACAATATTCCACTTTGGATACAATGTCTTAAAAATAAAAAAAGTAGAACAAACATTAAAGATTAAATGACTTGTACTGTGAATGAATTCTTGTTTGAGAGTTGTCTTTCCTCATCTTTGAAGAGAGCAAATATATGACCAATATTATAAAATCCTAAAATGGGTAATCCATGATTCCTTTTCGTCCCTCCAGTCCAGTCCTTCGCCTCTGGATAGTGTACCTCTTCTAGCAGCTTGGAGACTGAGCACGTCATTGTTTTGATGATACTAGTGTACTTAATGCAGCTGGCACCGCCTACCAGCCCCAGTATGTTCAGTCTCCCAGCAGCTGGAGGAGGTAGTGAGCCAAGGTGCTGGACTTGCTGAAGGGACAAGTAAGGCACATAGGTGTGTGTTTGGTATTTTCTTTACTTTCCTGTAATGGCAGGGTTGTTTTTTATTTTAGCTACAGTTAAGCAAAAAAAAAAAAAGAACTTAGAAAAGCAAGTGAGCAGAAGGCAAAAGGAAGAGATCCCCCCCCCCCAGGTGTTTGGGGGGGATGCTTTTGGGGGCTACAACATTTCCTGGGCCACGAGCGGCTCTTGAACCCATCACACGCACAGAAACAAGCCAGCAGGCAGCTTCCTGGGCAGCCCTCGATGCCAAAGCCGGTGATTAGTGGCTGAGCGCAAGGGGGAGGAGAGACACAGTGCACTGTTGCCCTGAGGCATAAGAAGACTCAAAACAAGAAGATCAGGAGGTAAACAGGTCTGCTTGTTAGAAATGTTGGTTTGGGGACCAGGTAGCAGAGGGGGTGCAATAAATATCTCCGGAGACATGCTTGGCTTGTGCGCGGCCTAAAACTGCATGACTGGGGTTCGGCAGCGGCACGGGAAGAAGAAGCACCTTTCTCCCTTCAGCGGCCCTGCATTCAGTCAGCCTCTTCTCTCCCTAGGACTTGCAGGGGGGAAACAAAAGACGGCTGTCTACAATTCCTTATCGTTCCTCCATTTCAGTCCTCTACCTCTGGGTTGTCAATCTCCTCCTGCAGCTTGGAGACTGGTATGTCAGAATGATGACATCACTGGATATAGCCTGCTGCACTCACTCCTCCATCCCAGTGTGACCAGTCTCCATGCAGCAAGAGGACTTGGCGAGCCTTGGGAAAGGGCTCTCTGGAGGAACTAATAAGGAGGCTTGTTTTCTTTGTTTGTGTTCTTTTCTGCCTTTTTCAGCCACTCCACAGGGAAGGGGGAGGGGCTGAGGGGGGGCTCTTTTCCCGAGAGAACAGAGCGGGTGAAATTTAAATCTAATATAGACCAGTAGATTGCGGTAGTGGATAGGCTGCCGTTTTCTTGAAAAAAAAAAAAAAGGGAAACAAAAGAAACAAACAAAAGGTCAAGGTAAGCTCCTAGGTTTCTGGATAGTCTACATTATGGCTTCCAGACCTCAGTGTATTGTCTGTGGCACTAGGAGGGGCACAGTAGCCGATACCGGGGTGTGCCGAGGCTGTGCAACCCTCTCATCCATAGTGGAGCAGTAGATGGAGTCTAAGGAATCCCCAGAGGCGCAGGGAGCGCCTGCAGGGGCGGAGGTTGCTTCCCCGCGGCCACCGGCGCACGGGCCAGCATTGGAGGAGCTGGCGGGAACCTCAAGTGATTCACTGGCAGCCCAAGTGCTGGGTCTCGGGGAGTTCAGCCCTGAGTTTATTTTGCTCATGCATCAGGCCTTTTGCCTGCGACGCCAGGACAAGGGGTCTGACGCTGGGGCGCTGGCATCTCATACTCAGCAGCTGGAGGCGGTCGCTGCGGTGGGCGAGGAACCGCCGGCGCCTAAACGGGCACGAACAAAGGATCCGGCATCGGCGGAGGACGAGTGGCCAGAAGCCCAAGACCCGGAATGGGATCAAGAACTGGGTACGCAAGACCTGGAAGAAGGAGAGATCTCTGAACCTGAGGATCAGGCTAAGATAATTAGGGTCTTCCGCAGAGAGGAACTGGCGGCCTTGATTACGGAGACATTGCAGATGTTGAATCTTGCTACACAAGCAGCGGTGGAGGAGGAGGTCGAAGATCCCGTCATTCAGGCGGTTCGACAGACGCAGGTGGTGTTTCCGGTGCACAGAGTGGTCGACAAAATGATTCAAGAAGAGTGGGATAAGCCAGAAGCAGGCCTACGGGGCATACGGACGCTGAATAGACTGTATCCTCTGGCCGATAAGGATAAAGAGAGGTTCCGGCCCCCGCTGGTGGACGCGGTGGTGTCGGCGGTTACTAAGAAGACCACCATTCCGGTGGAAGGTAGTGTGGCCTTGAGGGATGCCCAGGACCGTAAGGTTGACGGTTTACTGAAGCAGACCTTTGAAGCAGATTCCCTTTCACTGCAGGCCTCCATCTGTGGAGCTTGGGTGGCCAGGGCGTGTCTGCGATGGGCCCAACGACTGCGTCAGTCTTCGCGCATGGATAACGAGTAGTTGAAGGAGTCCGGAGCAGCCTACTTCGCGGATGTGCATTACGACTTGATCAGGGCGCTGGCCAATAGCACGGCGTCTGTGGTGGCCGCCCGTCGGTCGGTGTGGTTACGGAATTGGGCGGCGGACGGACCTTCTAAATCCCGTCTTAGCAAGCTTCCCTTTAAGGGTGGTTTACTGTTTGGAGAAGATTTGGATAAGTTGGTGAAGGACCTTGGTGAGTCCAAGGCGGGTAGGCCGGAGGATAAGCCGATACCAGGAAAGTCCGGCCAAGGCTTTCGGGGCCAGTTTCGAGATTTCAGAAGATTTTGTTCGACGCAGTTCGGTAGTTACCAGAGGGGCCGGTATCAGACTCGAGCCCAGGGATTTCGGGGGTTTCGAGGGGCAAATAGGGGGTTCTCCTCAAACCCTGCGTCCGGATCACGTAAGCCACAATGAAGCGAGGCGGGTCCCAGCGGAGGGCCCTCCTGTAGGCGGGCGGCTTCGGGAGTTCCTTTCCGCTTGGACCCACATCACATCTGACCAGTGGGTGTTAGAATAATTCAACACAGCTATGCTCTGGAGTTGGCACAACCCGTATGGGATTCCTTTGTTATGTCTCCTTGCAGGGGTCCCAAGAAATCGGCAGACGTTCGCGCAACTTTGGAAAGACTGCTTCACTTGGGAGCAGTGGTGGAAGTGCCCAAAGCCGAATGCTGCATGGGTCGGTACTCGATCTATTTCGTGGTGCCAAAGAAGGGCGGAACGTTGTGGCCCATCCTAGACCTCAAAGCTGTAAACCTTTGTTTACGGGTGCCGCATTTCCGGATGGAGACATTGAGATCGGTCATAGTGGCTGTGCGTCGCGGAGAATTCTTGACGTCTCTGGATCTTACGGAGGCGTATTTGCACATACCCATTCGGGAAGCTCATCAGAAGTTTCTATGGTTCGCTTTTCCTTGGGGTCACTATCAATTCCAAGCCTTGCCTTTCGGTCTGGCGACGGCACCGCAGACCTTCACCAAAATCATGGTGGTGGTGGCGGCGGCATTGCGCAAAGAAGGGATTCTGGTCCACCCTTATCTCGACAATTGGTTGATTCGAGCCAAGTCCGAGGAGGAGAGTGTCCGAGTGACAGACAGGGTAGTGAAGTTTTTGCAGAGTCTTGGTTGGGTAGTCAACCCGACAAAGAATCATTTGAAGCCCACCCAGGACCTCGAATATCTCGGGGTCTGGTTCGACACACGGACAGGTCAAGTGTTTCTGCCGCACAAAAGGGCCGAGGCCTTGAGGTCTCTAGTTCGGAAGTTTATGTCGGTGCCAGTGCCGTCGGCCTGGGATTATCTCCGGGTACTGGTAACCATGGCGGCGACGTTAGAGGCGGTGCCTTGGGCCAAGGTACATATGTGGCCGCTGCAAAGAGCGCTACTTCGCCGTTGGTCGCATCAGTCCGATTCGTTGAACAAGCGTCTTCCTTGTCCGTTCAAAGTCAGACGGTCTCTTCGTTGGTGGCTACTCCGGTCGTCACTGGCAGCCGGCATGCCGCTGGACCAGCCGGAGTGGCTTCCGTTGTTGACGGACGCCAGCCTAGTAGGATGGGGAGCTCACTACGGGAGCCGGTTTGCACAGGGGCTTTGGTCTCCCCTGGAGACCTCTTGGTCGATAAACCGTCTGGAACTTCGAGCTGTATTCCGGGACCTTCAGGCGTTCGAGGACATGGTGCGGGGGCGGCCCGTGTGGGTGCTCTCCAACAACTCGGCGACTGTCGCATACATCAACAGTCAGGGCGGCACGGGGAGTGCCGCAATGGAGGAAGAGGCAGATGAGTTGTTCGCTTGGGTAGAGATTCGGTTGTACGCGATCTCGGCAGCGCACATTGCAGGAAAGGACAATGTCAAAGCGGACTTCCTCAGCAGAGTTCAAGTGGATGCAGGAGAATGGGAGTTGCATCCCGATGTTTTCGAGCAGGTAGTGGCGCGATGGGGAACTCCAATAATGGATCTAATGGCGACATTCCAGTCGGCGAAGGTCAGCCAGTTCTTCAGCAGAAGACGGGAAAGGATGTCGGAGGGCATAGACGCGATGTTACATCAGTGGCCGTCCGAAGGTCTTTGTCTTTCCCCCGTGGGCGTTGATAGGCCGGGTGGTTCAAAAGATCGGAGCTCACTTGGGAAAAGTCCTTTTGGTGGCACCCGACTGGCCGAGACGTCCTTGGTATGCAGACCTGGTGCGTCTCCTGGACGGCGACCCCTGGCGGCTCCCGGTGAGGGCGGATCTGTTGCTTCAAGGTCTGCTTTTCATGCCCCAGGTGGATCGGCTCTCGCTTACGGTATGGCCATTGAGAGGGCTAAGCTGAGCAAGAAAGGCTACTCATCAGCGGTCGTGGCAACCTTGCTTAGAGCGCGGAAGCAGTCAACTTCCTTTGCATATGTGCGGGTCTGGCGTATTTTTGAGGATTGGTGTTCGACGTCAGGTTTGTGCAGCCGCTGTGTCCATCCCGTTGGTCTTGGAGTTTCTGCAGGGCGGCTTTGATAAAGGCCTTGCAGCCAGTTCCTTGCGCATCCAGTTGGCAGCCCTTTCTTGTTTTCGCGGCAGGGTCAACGGAGTGCCTTTAGGGGCTCACCCTGATGTGGGTCGCTTTCTGAAGGCGGTCTCTAGGTTGCGTCCGGCGCGTAGGGTGTGCGTTCCGCCGTGGGATCTCAATCTCGTCCTGGCGGTGTTATCCAAGTCTCCCTTCGAACCATTGCATCATGCATCGCTAAAGGATTTGACGTTAAAGACGGTGTTCCTCGTGGCGATTTGTTAGACTAGGAGAATTTCGGAGTTGCAAGCGTTGTCGTGTCGGGAACCATTCTTATCTTTTTCCAGGGAGAAGGTGGTTTTGCGTCCGGTACCGTCCTTTTTGCCTAAAGTGGTGTCTCCCTTTCATTTGAATCAGGCGGTGTGCCTGCTCATTCTTGGGTCTTTGGACGGCGGCGAGTCGGATCGCCGTCTCCGTCATCTAGACGTGAAGAGAGCGTTGCGACAGTATTTGAAGGTAACTGAGTCCTTCCGCAAGTCTGATCGGTTGTTTGTATTGTTCGGAGGAGTGCGCAAGGGTGAGGCAGCGGCTAAGGCTTCAATCGCCAGGTGGATTAGAGAGATGATTGCGTCTGCTTATCTGCTTCACAGTCAGGTGGTACCCGCAGGATTGCAGGCGCATTCCACCAGAGCGCAGGCGTGTTCCTGGGCGGAACACAGTTTGGTTCCACCAGGAGAAATTTGTAGGATGGCGACTTGGTCGTCGCTACATACTTTCAGCAAGCATTACAGGCTGGACGTAGCAACGGCTAATGATGCTCGTTTTGGGTCAGCGGTACTGTCTGCTGGCTGGAAAGGTCCCTCCCAATGATTACTGCTCTGGTACATCCCAGAGGTAGAGGACTGAACTGGAGGAACGATAAGGAAATGATGATTACTCTTACCTGGTAATTGTAGTTCCTTGAGTGACGACAGTTCAGTCCTCCTTCCCACCCAGATTATTCTAGAGGGATCCAGGATTGCTAGCTGTGGGTGAGTGTTACAGGTAGGTCTGTCTTAGTTCAATTGGTTGTGTGGTTCACTTTCTCTGTGGTAGGGGAGAGGGTAAGAAAGCCTTGCCGGAGGGGGTGGAAAGTTCTATGCTTAGTGTAAGCTATGTTCAATGTTTATGGTTAGCTACTTATTTGTTGCTCCTTTGAGTCTGCTTTGTTAATAGTTCACACTGGGATGGAGGAGTGAGTGCAGCAGGCTATATCCAGTGATGTCGTCATTCTGACATACCAGTTTCCAAGCTGCAGGAGGAGATTGACAACCCAGAGGTAGAGCACTGAACTGTCGTCACTCAAGGAACTACAATTACCAGGTAAGTGTAATTAACATTTCACTCTTACATACGGATAAGGTGGGGAAAAAGAGGCCCTGGTTTAATTTAATTTGATTTGGTTTACTTTGGTTTATTTTGATTTAGTTGATATAGGGGAGTCTCCTTCACACCCAGATAGGGTTTGAAGACAAGACAGGGACAAGTCCATGGTCCTTTCCACCATGCTGGCCAGAGAGCAGCACCTGGTATGAGGGACCCGGTGGGGGGCGGTCTCTGATGCAGGCATTTGTTACGGATTCACGCAAGAGGCCACGTTGTTGGAACAGGACCTGCATGACAAGACAAGGCAGGAAAGGACTCCCTCTCTGTCTCGGGAGGCCCAGGACGCAGAGGAGACCACACTGTCATCACTAGAGCCGGCTTCCTGCTCCCCAGCCATTCCTGGACCCTCCACATCACAGAACCAGGGAGATGTAGGGCTCCCTGGTGTTTTTTCACCAGAGTTTGTCCTGCTTCTGCACAAGGTGTTCTGCATGCACAAGCAGGGGTCAGTAAGCTGCTCCTTGGCGCTTGAATGCAGTACTAAGAGGGCAGTGGACAGAAAGAGAATGAGATGGAGGCAGTGACTTCTAAGAGGTCTAGACCCTCAGAGGAGTGGCAAGTGCAATCTCCATTGCCTGAGGGGCCAGACAGAAGACCTAGACATGAAGCTAGATTTGCAAGGTGAAGAATTGAAAGGAGAGAATCTGGAACAGGAGGATCAATCACAGGTTGAACGGGTGTTCCACCGGGAAGAGTTGCTGACGCTCATCTTGGAGTCCTCGAAGGCCCTTAATATGCCTAGCCTACTGGCAGAAGATGAAACCGTGGAGGACTCTCTGCTCCAGGCGGTGCAGAAAATGCAGGTTTTCCTGGTGCATAGAGTGCTCCTTCAGAAGATCCAGGATGAGTGGGATCTGCCAGAGGCTGGCCTCAGGGGAGTGCGAGCCATGACGCGCCTGTACCCGCTGCCGGAGCAAGAACACAAACTGCTTCGGTCGCCTAAGGTGGACGCGACGGTTTCAGCAATTCAGCTGTTCATAGAGCACTATGGTCACATCACATAACCTAAGAGAATGGATAACAGCACTCCAATCCTCCCAAACAACTGAATATATATAAAATATGATTCTAGCACCACTGTAAATAGCCCACCCTGTATATAGCTCAAACAAATCAAGCACCCAACACATCCCTCACACAACTAAGTTTTATCCTCACTGCATGTACAACACACACACTTTACCTGATTGCTTGCTGTGATACCACCTTGATTATTAAGATAAGGCGGTTTAGAAATACTGTTAAATAAATAAATAAATAAATAAATTTACCAAAAAGACGACTATCCCGGTAGAAGGTAGTGCGGCACTCAAAGATGGCCAGGATAGGAAGTTGGACACTTTGTTAAAGCAGGCCTTTGATCTCAACGCCCTCTCATTGCAGGCCTCCATCTGCTGGGCCTGGGTAGCTAGAGCCTGCCTCCACTGGCCGCAGTGGGTTCAACAGCTGGGAGAGCTGGCGACAGACCTGTCGGGGGAGGCAGCCAAATAGGCTGCTCCTGATTCAAATCTGGCAGACAACCGCTACGATCTCATTAGAGGACTTTCTAAAAGCATGGCATCGGTGGTGGTGGCTCACTGCTACCTGTGGCTTTGGAATTGGGCGGTAGACAGTTCCTCCAAGTCCTGCCTTAGCAAGCTCCCCCTTAAGGAGAAACTTCTATTCGGGCAGGAGCTGGACAAATTGGTCAAGGACTTGGGAGAATCCAAGGGTGGAACCTGCCTGAGGATAAGCAGAAGCAGAGCCTCAACCCGCCTTTGACTGAGGCCAACCGCGGGACTTCAAGCGTTTTCATACATCACGCTTTATCCCTTACAAGAGGGGCAGATTCCCCTCCAGGGCACAGGGGTTTCGAGGTTTTCGAGGAACAGGCAGGGGGGTTGCTGTCTCAACCTCGGGACCCAGGAAATCACAATGAAGTGAGGGGGGGCCCAGGTAGGGGGCCTGGGTCTAGATCACTTCAAACTAATGGGTCTTGGAGGTCATCTGGTAGGGCTATGCCCTCGAGTGGGCTCATCCAGTGGGCCACTCCTTCGTTCAGTCTCCCTACAAAGCGTGAGGCAAAGTGGTGGCAGTAGAAGACACCTTGACACGGTTCTGCAGCTAAGGGCCGTGGTGCCGGTTCCCCCCGAGATCAGTACAGTTGCGGTCAGTACTCCATTTATTTCATGTTGCCCAAAAAGGAAGAATCCTTTCACCCAGTTCTCGATCTCAAGTGCATGAACTGTTGTCTGCGTGTACCGCATTTTCTCATGGAAATGTTGCGATCTATCATAGTAGCAGTAAGAAGCAGGGAGTTTTTGATGTCTCTTGATCTCATGGAGGCATATCTGCGCATTCCCATCCAACCAGAACATCAGCAGTTTCTCTGCTTCGTGGTGCCAATTGGGTATTTCCATTTTCGGGCATTGCCATTCAGTCTGGCAATGGCCCTTCATACCTTCACCAAGGTTATGGTGGTGGTAGCAGTGGTGCTCTGCAAGGAAGGAGTACTCGTGTACTCGTACCTCGACATCTGGCTGATTTGGGCGGTCCAGAGATGAAAGCGAAAGAGCAATGATTCGGGTGGTGCAGTTCCTACAAAGTCTTGATTGGGTGGTCAATGTAGCCAAGAGCCATTTTGGTTCCGTCCCAGGAGCTGCAGTATTTGGGAGCATGCTTCAACACCACATGGGAAAGATCTTCCTTCCAGAACAATGGGCGCAGGGGCTGCGATGATTGGTGCTCTAGTTTCTGAGGATGTCGGAGCTGTTGTCCTGGCATTATCTGCAGGTCCTAAGGACCATGGCAGCAACTCTCAAAACTTGTGCTGTGGGCGAGGGCGCACATGCAACCATTGCAGAGAGCTCTCCTCTGTTGATGGTTCCACCTGAAGCAGCCCTTGTCCCAGATACTCCCCTGCCCAAGGGGGGAACAGTAGAGCACTTAGGCGATGGCTTCGCCCAAGGAGTCTGGAAGGGGGCATGCCCCTTGAATTGCTGCTGTGGATCCCGCTGATGACTGATGCCAGTCTGTCCGGTTGTGGGGGCCCATTGTGAAGGACACATTGCTTAGGGACAGTGGAGCCTGCAGGAGGTCCTTTGCTCAATCAATAGGCTAGAGATGCATGTGAATCATTACTCAAATTCTAATAACACCCCACCTTGACTATTGCAATGGTATACTCAAAGGCATAACAAAGAAGAATCAAAATATACTTCAAATGGCTCAGAATGTTGCCGCACAAATAATTTCAAGGGCGAAATTGTCTGACCACATTTCGCCCATTTTATACTCTTTACATTGGCTTCCTGTTGCCAGTAGGATCCAATATAAAATCATATTGACTACATTTAAGTTAGATATGATGGGGAGATATTATTAACTATCTACACTGATTCATAGCCCTTTAGATAATAGATTGAGAAGAAGAAGGAACCTTAATACCATTCAAGTACCAGATTCAATAAGAAAGACAAAGCAAATAACAAGCAACAGCGCTTTTTCATATGTAGCACCTACACAATGGAATAACCTCCCTGACCAATTAAGATAGATAAAAGATCTCCAAACATTCTGAAAAGAACTGAAAACATACTTATTCACCGAACATTACTACCAATTCTCGGATCTGGCCTCTCACCTCCCATAGCTCAATCTGTCAATACTACCTAACTACTCACTTACAATTTAACACTATCCAAAGCTGATTGATGTGACAGGTTATAAATGCCGCAGTTTGTAAATATTCAAAAGTTTTTGTTATAAGCTGTAAATAATTACTTTGGTTTATATTGTTCTTTGTATATAGACGCAATGTTGCATAATGTTCCATGTACTTATTTCCTTTGTTCCCTGTAAACCACCACTGATCTTGGGAAGTGGCGGTATATAAGATTTTTTTCAAATAAATAAATGTGGTGATCCTGGCACTCCAGAGCTTTGAGCCCTGGTTGCAGGGGAAGGCGGTCCTGGTCTTCTCGGACAATGTGACCATGGTAGCCTACATCAACCGCCAGGGAAGCACGGGCAGCACAGCCTTGGAAGAAGAGGCCAAAATGATGTTCGGCTCGGCAGAAAATCTTCTCCAGGTGTTATCAGTGGCACACGTAGCGGAAGTTGACAGCATGACTGTGGACTATCTAAGCCGGGTGCACATGGACCCTGGCAAGTGGAGGCTCAACCAGGAAGTATTTGTGCAGGTGGTGCTCCGATGTGGCACACCGGTCATGGACCTAATGGCAACATTTGAGTCGGCCAAGGTGAGCCACTTTTTCAGCAGGAGAAGAGAGGATGTCAGAGGGCCTGGGTGGCTTCTCTTTGTTTTTCCCCTGTGGGTACTCATAGGCTGGGTCGTGCAGCAGATAGAGGCTCACCAGCGTGAATTCTGGCGGACCGGCCATAGCGGCTTCCGACTCAAGAGGATCTCTTGATGCAGGGGCTGGTATCCATGCCTCAGGTGGATTGATTCTCGCTTATTGCATGGCTCTTGAAACGGTGAGGCTGAAGAGGAAAGATTATTCGGGTCCAATGATAGCAACCTTATTGAAGGCATGAAAGAGGTCTACCTGTCTAACGTATATCTGGGTATGGGGCATATTTGAGGCGTGGTATGGAGACAGGCAGTCTCACTCATCCACTGCATCCATTCCAGACATCATAGCGTTCTTGCAGACCAATTTTGATAAGGGCTTAGCTGCTAGTTCCTTGAGGGTACAACTGGCGGCAATTTCCTGTAATCAAAGAAAGATCCAAGGGGTGGCATTAGGTATGCACCCAAATGTGGTGTGATTCCTGAAGGCAGTGACCCACCTTTGTCCACTGCAGAGGTCAGTGGTACTGCCTTGGGATTTCAGTTTGGTGCTAGTGGCGCTTACCAGTGAGCCCTTTGAGCTGTTGACTTGGCCTTCGCTGAAGGACTTGATCCTGAAGATGGTATTCCTTATGGCGATTGCTCAGCGTGCAGCATTTCAGAGCTTTAAGCCTTATCTTGCCAGGAGCCATTCCTTTCATTCTCAATTGAGAAAGTGGTCCTTCGGCCAGTACCTTCCTTTTTATCCAAGGTGGTTTCGGCCTTTCATTTGAATCAGTCAGTTTCCCTACCGGCTCTGGCGAAGGCATAAGCTGGCTCCGCCAATCCACAGTTGCCCCTCTTGGATGTCAGAAGAGTCTTGCAGCATTATTTGAAAAGAACAATGTCTTTTCGGAAATCTGATCATTTGTTTGTACTGTTTGGGGATTGCTCAGAGAAGAAGCAGCAGCCAAAGCCTCCATTTCTAGATGGATCAGGGAAGCAATCGCATTGGCATACATCTTGAAAGGTAAAGCAGTGCCGACGGGATTGCGGGCACATTCCACAAGGGCTCAGGCGGCCTCATAGGCGAAGTATAGTTTAGTGCCACCAGTGAAAATATGTAGGGCAGCAACATGGTCTTTGCTTCATACGTTTCCTAAGCATTATCGCTTGGACGTCCAGGCGGCAGGTGACATTTAGCTTTGGAACGGTGGTGCTTCAGGCCGGTTGTGTAGGTCCCTCCCATAAGTTTAACTACTGTGTTACATCCCAGAGGTGTGGGACTGGACTGGAGGGACGATAAGGAAGGAGAAATTAGACTTGCTTGCTAATTGTTCCTTGAGGAACTTCAGTCTGGTCCAGATCCCTCCCTGAGTGTGTTTTTATCATAATCTGTTATGCAACCCCGGTCCTGAAGCTGGTTTCTTTGGTGGTGGAAGTGGCCAGGAAGTGCTGGGGAGTATAATGGGGACGGCATTGGGGGTGGACCGGGAGAGCTGTCTCTCGCGCTCCATGCTAGTCAGCGTTGCCCATGTGCTCCACAGGTAAACCTCCTCATTCTGGGGGGGCGGGGGAATCCTCCTCAGATGGTGTGGTAGCCAGGTTATTTAGGTGTAGAATTGTTTATTCATGTTTAACTATGTATTTGTTGCTCCTGTGAGTCTGCTTTGTCAATAGGTTACTGGAGCTGGTAGGCGGTGCCAGCTGCATAAGTACACCGGTGTCATCAAAAAGATGACATGCTCAGTCTCCAAGCTGCTGGAAGAGATACACTACCTAGAGATGTGGGACTGGACTGGAGTTCCTCAAGGAAGAACAATTAGCAGGTAAGTCTAATTTCTCCTTCAAAAATTAACATCCAATTTCCTCTTTATCATTTTAAGCAAAGTAATTGAAAACACTGTATTGCAACAGTTGCAAGAATATGTTAATTCTCAGGACGTGCTGGACCCATATCAGATCAGATTCCATTCAATGCAAGAGACAGAAAAGTTGTTGTCTAGTTTTGGTGTTATGCTTTGGTAGGCCAGCTATTCTGTGAAACTGCTTTTCCTCCTCCCCCCTCTGCTCTACCCCCCACTGTTGCCTATCAATAGGAAAGAATCAATCATTTTCAATATGGCTCCTCATTGCTTGCAGTATCTGATCGAGGTACTTGGAGAAAGTTCCTCTAACTACTGCCACAGATGTTTGGAAGCAGCCATAGGCAAAAAAATGTAACGTGCTCAGCAGCTTTACCTGAACAGGTATAGAATGTGACCAGCCAGTGAGAGGTGCAAGGTCTGGCCTCAAATCCTCTGAGCTCAGCCTATAGAGGGAGATGACTTCATCCTTGGGATGAAGATATGTGGCAGTCTTGGCTGTACTTCCCAAGGTGCCACTCCTACTCTTGCTGAACCCGGGATGGTTGGTGGTGTCACTGGTTTAGTGCTGGCTATGCTTGAACATGTGCCTAGACATGAACGTAGCTATGCACACTCCAACATGGAAAGCCATGGTGGAGAGTGGGCTGGGACACACTCGCTGATCTTTTCTTGCATCAGTTATGGGTGTGGCAGAGGTAATAGGATGGGTGGCTATGTAGTCTCACTAATGAGTGTTAGCATACTTACATGTAATGCAGATCTATTAGTGCCTGCTCTTGAAGAGGACCTATTTATTCTGCACTATATAACAGGTGGCACTTCTGTGCACATTAACTACCAACACGCTATCCCTACCCACTCTCTGCCCATTCGTCTCTCTGAGCCACTATGCAGACAGTGCAGAAAAGCTCTATGCTGTCTGCTCTCTGCCTGGGCTATCTGCTAACATGGGCTGATAGCACATGCTCTCAGCCTCATTAACAGCTAGCTCACTTTAGTAAACAGTGGTTCTCACCCAGTCCTCTTGGACCCCCAGAAGAATCAGGTTTTCAAAATATCCACAATTAATATGCATGAGATAGATATGCATACAGTGGAAGCAGTGCATGCACTGCTATCTCATGCATATTAATTGTGGATATCCTGAAAACCTGACTGGCCTGGGGGTCCCAGAGGACTTGGTGAGAACCACTGCCCTAAAGGTTTGTGGTGCATGAATAAATTAGAGCAGGACAGAAATATTTTTAAATAAATAAACATGTCATACATGTAGAAGTGTTGCTTGCAATGAAGTCAAAATGTGGGAACTGGTATGGTATAATGACAAAATTTGTGATAATCCAAGAGTAACAATTACAGTATTTAGTATTTTATACTTCTTTACAAATAAAACAATTAACTCTGTAAATTAATACAGTGGCATCTTCACACAGTGATGCTATTTTAATTAAACATGTTTTTCAAAATAGTTAGTTCAGTATCTTAGGAGAGAACAATTCTCTCCTCTCATAGTAACACGTCTAGTTCATGTCTAGGCACATGTTCAAGCACAGCCAGCACTAAACCAGTGACCCCACCAACCATCCCAGGTTCAGCAACAGCAGTATTGTATATGATGGCAGATAAAGACCAGTATGATCCATCCAGTCTGCCCAGTAAGGTGGCTAGAGTGGTTCTAACTGCAGCTCCTTGCAGATCACCCCTCCCCCCCCCCCCATATGGCTGTGTTTAGGTTTGTACCTGCTGCTTGGTGCAAGTCAGCCCCCATCTATTGAGAGATATTTAAGTTGGCTTTGATTTCATCCTCTTGCTATAAAGGGATCCACCAGGTCTGTCCCATGCCATTTTGAATTCCGTCACTGTATTTGCCCTCACCACCTCCCTCCATTGGGAGGGCATTCCAAGCATCCACCACCCTTTCAGTCCTGAAGTTGCTTTTAAGTTTACCCCCTTGAAACTTCATGTTACATGCAATTTGAATTCTTAGGTATTAACTATATACAGTTTAGCCTTAGACAGTTAACAGTTTACTACTACTACTACTACTACTACTGAGCATTTATATAGCGCTACAAGTCGTATGCAGCGCTGTACAAACAGGTAAGAGACCAGTCTCTGCTCGTCAGAGCTTACAATCTAGTCAAGACAAACACAGAAGGTGGGGGCAGGGATTAAGCAAGGGAAGGAGAAGGAGATCAGGAGGGTCAAGATCCAAAAGCAGTGGCGAAGAGGTGAGATTTCAGCCTGGACTTGAAGAGGGTTAGGGGGGCACCTGGCATACAGACCCAGGTAGTTTGTTCCAGGCGTATGGTGCAACAAGGTGGAAGGAGTGAAGTCTGGAGTTAGCAGTGAGAGAGAAGGGCACAGACAGGAGCAGTTTGCTGGAAGAGCAGAGTTCCCGAGGGGGGTTGTAAGGAGAGGAAAGGTACTGAGGAGCCGCAGAGTGAATGCATCTATAGGTCAGGTTTGAACTGGATGCGGAAACGGATAGGGAGCCAATGAAGTGACTTGAGAAGAGGAGTAACATGGGCATGATGAGGCTGGCGGAAGATTAGTTGCGCAGCAGAGTGTTGCGCAGATTGAAGGGGAGAGAGATGATTCAAAGGGAGACCAGCAAGGGGTAGGTTACAGTAGTCAAGATGGGAGGTGATTAAAGAGTGGATAAGCGTTTTAGTAGTGTGTTCAGAAAGGAAGGGGCGGATTTTGCTAATGTTGTAGAGAAAGAAACGGCAGGTCTTAGCAACGAGCTGGATGCTTGTGGAGAAAGAGAGAGGAGTCAAAGACAACTCCCAGATTGCAAGCCAAGGAAACAGGGAGGAGTACAGAGTTATCCACAGAGACTGAAAAAGGAGGAAGAGGAGGGAAGGTTTTAGGGGGGAAGATAAGAAGGGACTGGGTGTAGAGAGAGAAAAGGAGTAGACCCAGAACAGATCCTTGGGGTACACCAACTGGGAGCGGGGTAGCAGAGGAGGAGGAGCCACCAGAACCCACACAGAAGGAGCGATGGGAGAGATAGGAGGAGAACCAGGATAGCACAGAGCCCTTAAAACCAAGCAAGGACAGGGTGTCGAGGAGAAGGTTGTGGTCAACAGTGTCAAAAGCAGCTGAGAGGTCAAGAAGGATGAGGACAGAGTAAAAGTCCTTGGATTTTGCCAGGAATAGGTCACTGGAGACTTTAGCAAGAGCCATTTCAGTGGAGTATAGAGGACTTAAGCCAGACTGTAAGGGATCCAGGAGGGCATGAGAGGAGAGGAAGTCGAGGCAGCGGCGGTGAACCGCACGTTCAAGTAGTTTGGAAATGAAGGGAAGGAGAGAGATGGGTTGATAATTAGAAGGACAGGTGGGATCGAGTGAGGGTTTCTTGAGAAGTGTGACCACAGCATGTTTGAAGTCTGCAGGGACTGTTGCAGTGGAGAGTGATAGGTTGAGACTATGAGAAATGGAGGGGACAATGGTGGAGGAGATGGGGCTTAGGAGACGGGTGGGGATAGGATCAGAGGAGCAGGTGGTGAGTTTGAAGGAAGAAATAAGATGTGCAGTTTCCTCTTCAGAGATCACAGGAATGGAAGAGAGGTTAGCAGAGGTAGGGGAGGAGAGTTGGGAGTGAAGAGGGGGAGGAGTAGTTGATTTTCTGGGGAATTGGAGGGTGATCTTGCTGATTTTTGTCATGGAAATAGTCTGCCAGCGTTTGGAGGGAGGGAGGGAGGGATCGGAGGTGGGGGCACTTTGAGGAGAGAGTTGAGAGTAGTAAAGAGACGGCGAGGATCAGAGGCAAGAGAGTTAGTCAGATGGACATAGTAGACTTGTTTGGCAAGAGCTATGGCTGATTGGAAAGAGACAAGCATACATTTGAAGTGTAGAAAGTTGGCAGGGGCGTGGGATTTGAGCCAAGCACGCTCAGCAGAATGGGCACAGGTACGTAGATGGCGGGTGGTGGATGAAAGCCAGGGCTGGGGTTTACTGTCTAATCTGTGGACTGATAACTATTTACAGTTTGGATAGGGTGGGATGTGGAGGAGATTAACAGTTTGTCCCATAATATTCCTGGAAGATATGTATTTTGAGCTTCTTCCCGAAGTCCTTCAGGTCAGTTGTTGCTCTCAGATTACTTGGAAGGGAGTTTCATAAGGTAGGTCCGTATATAGAAAAGGTCTGATTGCATGTTTCTTGGGTACTGGTTGTTTTCTGCTTGGGGGCTTTAAGGAGGTTCATTGTTTGGTCCCTTCTTGGTCTGTTATCTGTAGGTATGTGTATGAGGGCTTGTAAGCAGCCAGCAGTTAGGTTGTGTATACTTTTGAAGGTGTTTAGGATTGCTTTGAATTGAATTTGTGTTTGGATGGGCAGCCAGTGTAACTCCTTTTAATACTGGGGTGATATGTTCTTGTTTAGGTGTCTGTGATAGCTCAAAACTGCGTAGCTTGCTTGATATCTGAAGTGGGAGGAACGTGCATTCAGGTAGACCTTGGAGTATGGAATTACAATAATCCCAGATAGGAATAATGATTGCTTGGCAGACTGTGCGGAATAGATTATGGTCCAGTAATGGGTGGAGATTATGTAGAGTCCGTATTGTTTGATATGTTGCTGCAGTTGTTTTCTTGATGTGTGGTTGGAAATTCAGCTTCTGGTCTAGAGTAACCCCAAGGTATTTAATTTCTGGCTTGATGGGGATATCATGGTTGTTGAATGTGAGTTTTCTATTGGAACGTAGGTAGGGTCTTTGTTCACCACTAGTGCCTTAGTTTTGCTTAGATTCAGCATCAGTGAGTGTTCATATAGTCACTATGTCAATTCATATCTCCAGGAACAAGCAGGAATGAGTCTTCGCATATGGGTACGTCGGTACCGATGGAGTCCGCGCGGGAACGCTTCCCAGCGTCCAATCAGAAAGCTTTTGGAAGCATCCCAACACGCCTGCGCGCTGCCCTCCTGCCTTCCCAACTGCCTCTCCTCAGTTTTCGTTTTTCCGTGGAGCCGGCAGGACGTCCTCCTGTCACCGCAGAAAATTCTTCTTTTATTTTTTATTTTTCTTGTGGTCGCGGCTGCCTTCCCCGACGCCACCGGTACCGCCGGTGTTTGTTTTTCTTTTCTTGTAAAATTTTTCCGTTAAGGAATATATTTTTCTTTGTTAGTGTCTCACGGTTCTCAGGCCTTCTAGGCCTCTCCATTTTTCCTCATGGAACCGCCAGCCACTTTCCCCAAGAAATGTACAAACTGTGGCGGTACAACTTTATTTTTAGACACTCACAATTGGTGTCTAACCTGATTGGGTCCTGACCATTTTCCTCCGGAGCCCTCGTGCACCAGTATGGTGAGAAGAAGTTTTCAACATCGAGTTTCCCTCGACACGCGGTCCCCCTCCAACTTCAGGGCACCGACCATTTCTTCTTCTGCACAGGATCAGGTAACCCAAAAACAGTCTGTTAAGACTAGCCAGTCCTCGAGCGGCACTTCTCATGCACAGCATAGAGATGCCTATGGCCTTGTCCTCGAGAATCCACTGGCTTCAAAACCCCTGTGGGAGTCTTCGGCCTCCAAAGTCTGTGTGGGGTTTCAGGTTGTTCCTGAGGTTCACCCCTCACAGAACATACCTGAGCCATGCCCAGTGGTGGCATCCGCTACGAGCGGTACCAATACCCCGGCATCGGCACTGGTGTTGGATGAAACATTCCTCACCAAGGATCGTCGTCTGGCGTCCTCGGTACCTACGGGCCCGGTGGATACGCTTCAGGCCGACTTTCCAGTATCGGTATCAGCACCGATACTAGTACCGATGTCTGTACCCTCCAGACGTGCATCGATAGACTCGCTTCCTTCGATGCCGAATCTGGAATCGATCTCCAGTCTGGAGGACTGGGTACCGACTCGCCTTGGTACCGACTCCCGTCGGTACCGAAGGCTAGGTTACGATACTTCGGATCCACAACTCTCGGTTCCTCTGACACCGTTAGAGTTGCCACCGGCTGGTATTCTTCCGCCGGTATCAGATATGGTACCGAGATCGGTACCGATATCCACAGTACCATTACTGTCGGTACCTTCCATGCTTCTCTCTTCAGGCTCGCTTCCCTCGATGCCGAGTCTGGAATCGATCCCTAGCATGGGCGATCTGTTACCGACTGTCGCTGGTTCTGACCTGCAGTACCAGCGACCACCATCTAAGGATCCCATACTGCACCATTCAGGATCTTCTATTCCTATATACTGGAATAGATCCCTCGGTGCCAATGCTAGTTCTTCATCAGATCTAGCCTATCCAAGGGAACTTCCCTCTGGGGATCCTTCTTTCCAGACTTTCCTTCTGGATATGGCAAAAACACTTGCCATTCCTATTCCTGGACAAGATCCTACACAGGGGAATACAGAATACCTCTCTGTTCCTAACGAAGCAAAGGAGAACATAATGCTTCCTTTGCATCATTCTTTGCAGGATCTCCTTCTTCTACGAATGTGGGAAGCTCCTTTAAGGGTACCCCCACTTTCCAGAGCAACTGATCTCCTATATCAGGTGCCCCCCTGTCCAGGGTTTCAAAGGACTCAACTTCCTCATCATTCCATTGTAGTGGAATCAGCATTGAGGCGAGTAAAGAGTAATAAAAAGCACTCTTCTTGTCCGCCAGGTCGTGAGTCTAAGACACTAGATGCCTTTGGACGTCAAACCTTCCAGACATCCATGCTTTCAGCAAGAATTCTCTCATATATTTTTTATATGGGTCTATCTCTTGAGGAGATCACAAGGAAATTACATCGTTTGACTCCTTGTCTTCAAGAGCCCAAACAAGCAGACTATTCCTTACTGGTTAGTCATGCTCATAATATCTCTAGGTTTCTTACTTGTGCTTCCCTAGGCTCCTTTGAGTCTGTTAGCAGGACTTCTGCTATAGCGATAGGGGCACGACGTAGAGCCTAGCTCCAAGCTTCAGATTTGGACAAATGGGCACAAGAAAGACTGGGAAATACTCCTTGCACTGGAGAAAATCTCTTCAACAAGGAGTCTTTACTCCAGGTTACTCAGTTATCCACTGACTTTCCTGTTTCCAGGGGCTATTCTACGCCGCCTTCTTTCCCAGTAGGTAGGAAATGTCCTACCAAACCACCTTCCCCTAGGGGGAGAAGGTTTTGTCCATCATCGGCCCATCATACAGATGTTCCCAAACAGGGGAAACATCGCCCTGGTCTGAAGAATCTACAAACTCAACAGGGTCAACAAACCCAGCAGTCGCAGGGTTTCAAATAGATCTTTGTCCCTCTTGGTTGCTGGTTAGGGTAGCAGTCTGCTTCTTTTCACTTGCAGTATCTGCACTAAATTTATCCTAACCTACCTAGATATCTCTTCATGAGACATCTTTTCTCTAAGAGTCTTTATGATGGTCATGCCCATACTTACCTCTCTTTCCTCCTAGAGGAAGAGGAAATCTGTTAACAACTATCAATAGACAGTTGTTTTCCCTGTATTGGCATGTATCATCTCACCTGTCGGAGACTTCCTCCATAGTTGGTCTCTTGCAACTCTCTTACCTCCCTCTTACTACAACATTTAGTTTGTAAGAGTGACTTTTTACACGGGTAAGCCCTTATGGTCTTCTACCTGTTCTACTGGGGGATTCTCGCTTCTGGAGTTGTCTTCCCCCTTGTTACCTTAGGGCAGCTCCTCAGACAATGGGAAGTCCTACCATGTCTGTTTTTTTTCCCAATCTAAAAAGAGGAGGGAAAAGAAATTCTCCATGCTGCCCTGATAGTTCCTGTAAATGCAGCAATTCCTAGTGGTTAAACCACTGGTTTTTGTTCACTACACAACCAGGGTTTCCCCTCCACTAGCAATCCTCCTAGCCTCAGTGCTAAGTCCCAAACAGGGTATCAACCTCGTTTGGGAAACCCTATTATCACAGTTTGGTTGGTTAACTTCTATTCTTCGCCCCTTGCCCTTGGCAGAATAGCTGGTTACCTGCTGGCTTTCCACAGCCAGTTTTTTCTTCTAACCAACCTGCAGCATGCTCTCTGCAACTCTACAGAGTAGCTTTGCACTATGGGCCCTTGCTAGAGAGCATTAGTATCTTGTCTAGCAGATAACCCCAGATGATTAAAAGGGGTTCCCCCAGTCATGTTCATGCCTGGCAGGTATTTTCTACCCTTTCCATCTTATCTTAAAAATCTTTTGAGGCATAAGCCTCAGGCCTTTCATTACGTGAAAGCCTAAAGAAGGGCCAATTCCCTGGCTTGGCCCATATCTCCTGGGGTCTCCCGTCAGAGATAAATTCTTCACTGGCAGCTAGAGGATACTTAATACCCATCTTGCCCTCATAGGTGGATCACTAGGGTATCTTCCTCCTGAGGCCTCCTCTATCCAATCTCCATACTACAATTCTGGAGATATCTGGACTTCCTGTCAGCAGACTGCTGTTATCCTCTGCCATTTTCACGTAGGCCATACTGGTTACTCAAGAGCTCAAATTCTTCAAAGAATTAAGCCTCCTTCTTGTCAGGGACACCTTTCCTCTGACTATGCCAGTTATAACCAGAAGAGGATTTTTTCTATTTTATCTATCCAAGCAGGTATCAACCTTCTTGCTATTAGATAAATTTCTCTCTCTCCCTATAGGGGGGATGGGGTTCTCTGGAGACATGTCTCTATATGCCTGCCTATTCATCTAGGTATATATATACATACAGTGGAGGAGTAGCCTAGTGGTTAGAGCACTGGCTTGGTAACCAAGCAACCAGGGTTCGATTCCCACTAGCACTCCTTGTGGCCTTGGGCAAGTCACTTAACCCTCCATTGCCTCGGAAGAAAGGCCTGGCAATCTACTTCCGGTGACACTGCCAAGAAAACCCAGGAGCTTCTGGGTCACCAGGAGTCAGCACTGACTCGAAGGCACACATTGCATTGCATATAGATATATTGATTATATCTATCTGTGTGTCTTCTGCCTATATATATATATATATATATATATATACATATTGGGTATATATGTATATATTTAAATATATGTGTGTATATATATGTATATGTATATTGTGGTGAGGAGGAGGCAGCCCAGCATGAAAATAAAGGAGAAAGAAGAACCTTTTCTTCTTCTCGGGGGATGGGTTCATTAGAACACATACATCACAGCAGAATCCCTGAGAGAAACCAAGAGGGTAGTGCTAGGTTTAAGCCACTCCCAGACCTCATGACAACCTCAGGCAAGAGTAGGAGGTACAAGTGGGTGGAGTCAGGAAGAGAGTTGCCCTGCTCAGCGTTTAAGTTTGAAAGAACAAACAAAGTGAGCAGAGGAGCCAAGGAAGCCAGAGGGGCCAAGGACTCCAGAAAGGCCAGGAACTGCAGAGAAGCAAGGAACTGCAGAGGCAACAAACACAGCAGAACCGGCAACCAGGAAAGAAGCAGTTACAGAGTGAGCAGCAGCAGAGACAAGAGCAGCCAGCACTGCAGCCCAGGAAGCTACAGGGAAGGTTCCAGGCAAAGGACCAAGCTGACTGGCAACAGGGAGAAAGAGAAAAGGTTGGCTTTAAGAAGGCGAAGGCAAGAGTGCTTAGACTCATATGAGGAAGGGTCTATCTGCAGGCAGCAGAAGCCCCAGGAGGGGAAGTGGAGAGCTTACCCTGAGTCACTGTCTAGCTCAGAGACAGAGGGAGTTCCAAGCCGTAGAAGCCTCAGCCAGGAAGGTGCTGCAACCAGACTCCAAGGTAGGAGAGATAAAGCCATAAAGCCTAAACCCTGTGTTACGTGCTCTGACTCAGAAGAGAGGTTAAAGCCTAGGAAAACCCGGAATAGGAGTAAGGGGTTTGCCAGGGACACTGAACAGGAAAAGCCCAGTGAAATCCTACCAAAGGGAGAAAGGGTCATTCAGTGGCATAGGCTATTTAATCTGCTAAAGAATATTAAGGATAAACTGCCTGAACGATTACAAGCATTGCCAAGTTACAGCTCAGTTGAAAGCATGGAAGTTGCAGGCCAAGAAAGTGACCTAACTTCAGTTTGTTCTGAGATGGACTGTAATGTGTGCATGAAGGCTGAGTAATGGAAGCCTGAGAAAAGAAGCTTGTGTAAATAGAGTTACTACAACACTGGTTACAAGTGTTACCTTAAGAGGAGAAGAATTATCCTGTATTTTTCTTTGACCTGAATGTGTACATTTGCTTTGAAGATTTTTGTCAACCATTTTGACACGGATGCTAATAAAATTCCTGTGTGCTTTAAAATAACCACTCGGTTCATAATCTCCTTAACACAACTACAATCCTTGGGAAAGAGGAAATTGAGATGGCTTCCCGTCCCTACTAGGCAACCGCCTGGTAGGGGCGCGACCGCCACAATATATATGTGTATATGTGTATATATATAAATATATACACACACATCTATCTATCTATAGTCACCACGCCCTTTACCCTAGGCAGTTGCCTAGGTACTGGGAGTGATGATAAGTCTTTATTTATTTTAACACATGCCTATAGTTGTAGTTGTGTAGTTGAAATAACTTCAGCCAAGAGGGAAAATAGGCACGCAGGATTTTTATTATTCCTTTAGGTCAGAGGAACTTCTTAAACAGTTCCAAATATCAACATAAGGTATGGAAACTTCCAGAGAAAAACAACAGGGTAAGAGGCTTGGTATTCAGCTTATCAGCAAACTTAAACAAAGTATTTCTTCATACCAAAATCATAGCAAAAGAACCTTGGGTGCAAAAACCTTCTTCTCTAGAATGTGACTTTTAAAACATGTACAGCTTCAAGTAATCCCACAAAGTAAAACTTCACTGCACACTGTTTTCTCTCTTCTCACATACAATGGTTTCTTCACCTGCTATCTGCCAGGCTCTATACTTTGTACAAGCAGTCTTTCAAAGAAGGGGTTAAGCTTAGAGAATCACAGCTCTCCTAATTAGCATATTCCTCTCAGCTCTGCGTCTAGCTTTGGCTTCGTGACACACTCTAGTTTTTAGCTACTTTCTAAAAACTAAAGAACATTCCATTTCTTCAACAGGGTCAGGTTCCTGTGTCATAGAAGATTCAAATTCCATGCTCTCAACATCTGAGTTTGCTAGAAAAGCATTATTCATGAATTCAGTATTATCTTGCTTTAAACCTTTTAAGATTTGTAAAACCTTATTTAAAGCAGATTCTCCTCTCCTCTGAGAGATGTCTTTACTCTTAGGTAATTCTTTAACTTTCACAAGTTTGTTAGAGGGTTTAACACTGGTCACTTTAGTCTGAGGAAATAAGGATTTAGCCGGCTCTACAGCTAACTGCTCTGGTTCCCTATAAACTTTTGGAGCATGTTTCAGGTTACTCACATGGCTTGGAAATTCCCCTGGATAAGCTTTAAAACCTCTGGCTGGTTTTGTCTTTCTCCACGGAGCTTTGGGTGAAGCTTCCTTCACTCTCTGCAAGCCTCTCTTGGGTAATTCTGCTGAGCTCCTAGAGCCTCTTTCCCTTCTAGGACTCTCAGACCCATTCACCTCAGCATTGGACTCAGAACTGGAACTCCTCCTTCTTCTCTCTCTCTCAGAAGAAGATTCTCCTTCACTGGAAGTCTGGCTCCCAAAGCACCTTCCTCTAAGGCTGCTTTCTCTTGCAGTGTACCTCACACCTGCACTCTGAGCACGTCCTGCACTTCCCGGACTCCTTGAGTTCTCTGCTACTCTTGCTGCTCTTTGTCCGTTCCCTCTCTCTCCTCTGCTTCTCTCTCCAGATTCCTGCTCTTTATATCTGTATTTCCCCTTCCTACTTGCTAGCTCCTCCCCTAGCTGTCCCTCCTGAGCAGGGCTGGTAACTAGGGAGCTAGGGCGTGTCCCTTGACAACAAGTATTCTGTGAGGAGTTTTTTTTTCTAAACCAGGAGTTTTAACCCCTGAACTTCTGGTTTTGTTTCTCTTCTCTGAGAAAAATGTCTGATTTCTCCCTTCTTTCCCAGGCTCTTTCTCCTCTGCGCCACCACAATATATATATATATTATTAATACATATAATGAGATATATTGTTAGATCTGTATCCATCTACGTATCTATCTGGCTGTTAGGATCAGATATTCTGATATTCCTTTATGATCCTGACAGATGGGCACTAACCCTATCAATGCTGTACCAGCATACCTAGGGGACTACACCTAGAACCACTCCTGTGGTAATTAACCTTTTCAGGTTTAGGTACTCCTGAAGCTCTCCATGTACCTTTCTTTCCTAATTGACCCCATTTAGGAAAGACATTGCTGAGCTTCCATTGCTCTAAAGCTTAGCGCTCCTGAGTCTGTCCTTACCTTTTTATCAGATACAAGGGTTTCCATACCCTTTCTCCTCTACATGGACTGATTCTAACCCCAGTCCAGTTGGGTCAGACTAAAATTTTTCTCTTGGTCCTAAATTTATACTATTTTTGGACCAAAGCAGCTTAAGCTTTCCTTAATAGAGCTTCAGCGGAGATGCAGAAGGTACTATCTCTTATACTACCCCAGTTTTCCTCTGGGGCTATTTTTTCTCACCCTAAAGGGTTTTGACCTCCACTTGTTGTTTGTTCTACTTTATTACCTCTACTTCTCAGTGAGGTACCCCTGAGCACATTCACTGGCTCTTCTATCAGATCCATATGTAGCTCAGTGCACTTGTGCAATGCCAACAAGGGAGGCCCAGATTACAATATCTTATTATTAAATGCCCTCGATACAGGGTCTTCCCCTTCTGAAGCCCTGTGCTAGCCAGCTGTTCCACAGCTCTTTTCTGTATTCAACTCCTACCCTCCATCCCCAGGATGCCTGAGGTGCTGAGGAATAGCATGGCTCGTTCTAGACTTGCAACATGCTAGGACTCCCTCCGGGCATCAGAGCTTGGGAGTCTCCATATGTGAAGACTCATTCCTGCTTGTTCCTGGAGATAGCACAGTTACTTACCTGTAACAGGTGATCTCTGGGAACAGCAGGAATAAGTCTTCACAACCCACCCACCTCCCGTAGGAGTTGTATCTCTCTATCTTTCCTTTCCTCTCTCTCTCTTTGTCTCAGCTTTAAAACTTAACTGAGGAGAGGCAGTTGGGAAGGCAGCACACAGGCGTGTTGGGATGCTTTCAAAAGCTTTCTGATTGGACGCTGGGAAGCGTTCCCGCGCGGACTCCGTCGGTACTGACGTACCCATATGTGAAGACTTATTCCTGCTGTTCCCAGAGATCACCTGTTACAGGTAAGTAACTGCGCTAGCTCCCCTGTCCTTCCTCTCCTCTAGGATATACATATTTAAGTTGTCAAGTCTCTTCTCATACGTCTTCTGGCGCAGACTCCGAATCATTTTGGTTGCCTTCCTCTGAACCTTTTCAAGTTTCTATGTCCTTTGTGAGAGATGATCTCCAAAACTAAACATAACACTCCAAGTGCGGCCTCACAAACAACTTGTACAGGTGTATTAATACCCCCTCCTTTAGGCTAGTTATTCCTCTCTGTATGCAGCCCAGCATCCTTCTGGCTTTGGTTACCCCTTTGTCGCATTTTTTTGCCACCTTGAGATTCACAGACACTAGCACTCTGAGGTCCCTCTCCTAGTCTGTGCATACCAACCTCTTTCCCTCTATTGCATACAACTCCTTTGTATTTCTGCATCCCAAGTGCATGGCTGCATTTCTTTGCATTAAATCATAACTGCCAAGCAGTATACCATTCGTCCAGTGTTTTTAGATCTTTCCTCATTTTGTCCACTCCCTCAGAAGTGTCAACTCTGTTGAAAATGTTTGTGTCATCCGCAGAAAGAAAACCCTTTTTCCATTCAGTCCTTCTGCAATATCACTCACAAATAAATTGAACAGTATTGGTCCCAGAACCAATCCCTGATGCAATTGACAGAACTTTTTATTTTATCTATATTGCAAACTTAGGGACCTTTCACTGAAATGTGCTAAGCAGTTAACGTGCATTTTTGCATTCAATATCTGTGTGTAAGGGCCCACGGTAACTGTTATTGCATGCACATGACAGTTACTGTGCGTTAATTCCCTGGCTAACTATAAATGATATGATGGAGTGGGGAATGGGCGGGTTAGGGGCATTGAATGGGCATGAAGAGCACATTGTAGTTAGTTGGGTGGAATACAGCACACGCTATTAATACTGCATTTAGCATAGATGCACCTGCTGCCACCTCCAGTAAGTGGAGTTAGATGCTCTTGAGGTAATTGCATCATGCATTCGGATATGCATGTGTGAATTGCCATGAACATGTTGGTCACACTCCCACTTATCACAGAGGCACTGCAATTAATGTGCATTAGGTTTTTAGTATTAAAACTAACACACTTTACTAAAAGGGCCCCTTACTAAACCCTAACAATAGATATTTATTTATTTATTTTACAGCTCTTCTATACCGCGCTCTTCATTATCAGTACGGTTTACAGTTAACAATTTGACTCTAGGACAGTAACATATCTGACCTGAGTTTACATAAAACAAGGGAAGTAACAAGGAGTTGAACTGGGGTAACTATGTACATATATATACATAGTTACCCCAGTTCAACTCCTTATTACTTCCCTTGTTTTATGTAAACTCAGGTAAACACGATATGGAAACCATCACTCAGAGGCAGGTAATCACCCTCCCATTTCACGCAAATCTGCAAGAGCCCTACATACTCATAGCTCAATCATACTACTCTAACACCAGCTCTCATACTCGTATGATTTAATACACTAAGTTTATATTGTAAAGTTAATTGGCAGTTTGTATACTACTGAAAACCCAATATAAGCACTGATTCTGATTACTCAGCAAGACAAAGCTAACCACACATCCACCAAGAAGATGCAACCATTTATTTTTTGTCACCTGAGTTAAGTTACTGTTGCCTATCAAATTTAAGTTCCATGTACAATTAGCTTGAGTTAAGTTACTTTTGTATGTCACTCTCAATTCCATGTACACTGCTTTGACTTTCAGGTAAGAGTATAAAATAATTGTTGATTTCATAATAAATTAATAAATAAATAAAAACATGTGCTAATAAATTAATGTTCATGCTAGCAAATGGATAATAAATAATAAATAAATAATGATTACACTGGTCAACACAATTTTTGTCAGACCCGCTCTGATCTGTTTCATATGTAGGTACGTATGACCTAGATTGGCCTCTGTTGGAAACAGGATACTGGGCTTGATGGACCTTGGTCAGACCTTATGGCATATCTTGTGTTCTTATGTAATTTTTCCCATTGTTTACAAATATGGTATCAGAATTTTTCTATCACCCATACTTTAGGAGATATCATTTAGTAAAGTATGTACATTACTGTAAATTAGCTGTTACAGTTTTGTTTCAGTAAACAAAGGTTGAATACGAAAAATTCCATCATAATTTATTATTGTATGTTGTCAACCACAACCAAAAATGCTGAGTCATGTAGCTCTAACATAATATAATTAATTAACCGGGCCCCTTGCCCTACTGATCTGGCTGATACAAGCAGAAAACGCTGAGTCATGTATTGGTATGCTTTCTGTCGCCATCAATGATTTGTGGTTTGTATTGTTTGAAAAAAGCAGAATCTGAATGTATGTGAGTTTACGTTAATCTATTTCATAAACAGCAGTTGGTTAATAAATATTATGGTTAACAGTGCCTCGAAAGTGTGTTAATCGTCTGGATTCGTTTTGCTACATTTGCGGTGAGGTTACTTTTAAGAAGCAGAGAGGACGTTTTACTCCGCTTGTTAAGACATGTTATAAGCTATACTTTGTATGTCAAGTCGGTGACCAGGACAAAAATTGGGCGCCTCATGTCTGCTGTATTACCTGTGTCAGACTCCTAACATGTTGGGTAAAGGGTGTTTGACACATGAATTTTGCTGTTCCAATGATCTGGAGGGAACCAAGAGATCACTTGACAGATTGCTACTTTTGCCTTACAAACATTGCAGGCATTACTTCAAAATCAAACCACACTGTAAATTACCCAAATTTACCATCTGCCATGAGGCCTGAGCCTCACTGTCAAAAATTGCCGGTGCCAAAACATCCAGAAAATCTTACAGTGAATGAGGATGAAGAAGAACCAATGAATGCTGATGTTGACGATGATGGTGATGCTGTAATGCAGGATCAAAGCTTTGAGGCATCCGGTTCCTCTTCTGAACCACATTTACTGGACCAAGGCAGTTTGAATGATCTCATCAGAGATTTGAATCTTTCAAAGTGACAAGCATAACTGTTAGGGTCACGATTGAAAGGCTGGAATCTTCTTCAGAAAGAAACCAAAGTGTGCACTTTAGAAATAGGCAAACTGAGTTTGTGGATTACTTTGCCTTTGAAGATGGAATTGCTTTTTGTTGTGAAGTTAAATCTCTGATGGAAACACTTTTGTCTGGATTATAGAACAGAGGATTGGCGACTATTTATTGATTCTTCTAAATATAGCCTAAAAGCTTTGCTTATCCACAACGGAAATATTTTACCATCAGTTCCAGTAGCTCATGCCGCCAATATGAAAGAAACTTACAGCAGTAGGCATCTCCTGCTAACAGATATCAAGTATGAAGAACACAAGTGGAATATTTGTGGCGATTTAAAAGTAATTGCCCTCTTGCTTGGACAACAGCTTGGTTGGACAAAGTATTGTTGCTTTCTGTGTGAGTGGGACAGCAGAGACCGGAAAAATCATTACATCCGGAAACAGTGGCCAAAGAGAACATCACTAGTACCAGGCCATAAAAATGTTGCACATGACCCACTTGTGGAGCAGAATAAAGTATATCTACTTCAACTCCATATAAAGTTGGGTCTTATGAAGAACTTTGTGAAAGCCATGGATAGAAGTGGACTTGGATTTGCATATCTAAGAGACATTTCCACGAATCAGTGAGGCGAAGATCAAAGAAGGGATCTTTTGTAGGACCTGATATTAGAAAACTGATGAAAGATGAAAACTTTGACGGTCGGTTGAATGAAACTGAAAGAGCTGCATGGGAGTCCTTTAAGACTGTTTTGCCGTGACTTCTTGGGAAATAACAAGGCAGACAACTACGCAGAATCAGTGGATACTCTACTGAAATCTTGACAGAAACTTGGATGTAACATGTCTTTGAAAATGCACTTCTTGCATTCACACCTGGATTTTTTTTTCCTGCAAATCTAGGAGCAGTCAGCGATGAACATGGGAAAAGGTTTCATCAGGACATTTCGGTAATGGAAAATAGGTACCAGGACAAGTGGAGCTCCAGTATGCTTGCAGACTATTGTTGGACCCTTAAGAGGGATGTTCTTGAGGCTCAATACAGCAGAAAATCATATACAACTACCTTTTAGAAGACATTACGTTACAATATACATCTAATGTAAATATGAGCAACATAGTCTAAATTTAAACTACATGTCACTCAAAAATGTTATGTGATGGAGAATTTCTAAGTACATATCCGAGTTCATAACCAAAAACAGTACTAGAATCAGCCATTTTCATTTCTGTGACAGAAAATTTTTAGGATTTTGTTTACCAGTGTTATTTTTCTACCATATCCAAAAATTAATTATGAAATGTTTGTGAAGAAAAAGGATCATTTTGAACTTCACGCTGAAGGTGGGCACAGAATGCAAAATACTTTTCACTCATTCTAACCTGGGCCTTGCCAGTCATCTATCCCGATTATTATCAAGAGACATGAACAGATCTCTCCAGTGATCCTCTAGATCAATTAGAATGCTTTATATTCTTATGCTATCTTTTATACGAACTAGACGTTATGAAGAAGTTATGTATTTGACAGAAAATTTAGAAGCATACACAATTTTTAGAAGCAAAGACAGTTTGTGAAGCATGATAAAGCTAGCAATGAGCAGCTAGCATGTACAGGTCATGATTAGTTTATCTAGTAATATGTCTAAGTCCTGACAAAAGCTCTGACAGCGCAACAAAAATAATCGCATGTTGGTACAGGAGGGAAATACGGAGGAGGGAAATAAGGAGGGTTATCTATTAATTTCTTATGTTGTTGTTGTTAAGTGCCGTTAAATTTGTGTCGACTCATGGCGACCCTCTGGATAGTTGTCCTAAATTGTGTTCGATCTTCATTCAGGCGTTTCATTGTTGACAGACTGGCACCCATATCGATCCATCTCATTGCTGGCCTTCCTCTTTTGCGTTGACCTTCTACTTTGGCAAGCATAATGTCTTTTTCTAATGATCTCTCACTTCGCATGATGTGTCCAAAGTATGAAACTCAAAGTCTTGTCATCTGAGCTTCTAAAGAAATCTTTCTGGTTAAATTTAGAACCCAGCAGAGAGCTTCTAGTTTAAATTTCATAATAAGTCAGAGCCTAGCAGCAGCAAAGAGCTTTAATTTAAAACAAATCAGAATATAACTTAGCATAAAAGGCAAAACAGAGTCAGTATTCTTTGAGCAACAAATAAAGTCTTCTGGAGACCTTTACAAAGAGGCCTTCTACCTAGGGGGCAAGAGACCTGTGAAACCTTTTCAATAGGTGATAACGCCAGGTGGCAGGTCAAAAGGCCATTTTGAAAGATTCCTTCTATCCAAGCAAGGACTGTTAATCACCCAGGAAGTTGGTCACAGCTTACCTCAGAAGCACAGGACAGAGTACTGTGTAGCAGCCCTCTTTTAATAAGTGTTATTTCCCTCCCTCCCCAACACCCACCCACCCCTGGGATACTCCTAGCTTTATAGGTACTTACACATCTTAAAGGAAAGGGGGTGCTCTCAGGTGCAGCTTGTTATCCAAATCAGTCATACACTAAGGACCTGAGATTAATTAAACTTGAGGTGAACAAGGTATATTAAACGTATTAGGTACAATTTTATTAGTATAAATATCCATAGCAACCCTTAGTAAGTAAAGAACTTAAAGATCTAAACACAAGCTTAAAACTAAGATGCAGACAGCAGTTCAGCAGCAAGATGGGGGCTTTCTAGTCTATTGCATTGAGTGTCACATGTATAATTTTCTCCCAGTTGGTGAGAGGTCTTACGTGTGCACTAGGTGCAAGGAGCTCTTTGCTCTCAGGGAACGAGTCCATTCTCTAGAGGTTAGAGTAGCAGACTTGGAAAACATAAAAAAGACAGAGGTACATAGACGAGACCTACAGGGATATAGTCCTGAAGTTCCAAATCCAGTCTGGCAGCATCCCTGTTGCCATGAACGAGAGAGGTCACGTGACAGGAGAGCATCACCCTGGTGTGGCAGGAAGTGATCCTGTAACTAGGAGCTGTCCTCCAGGTGATGTAAAACCCTCTCACACTGAGGAAGTTTCTCCAGGGCCATGTGCCAATGAGGGAAGGGTTAGGACAGCAGTTATAGTTGGTGATTCGATCATTAGGCATGTAGATAGCTGGGTGGCTGGTGGATGTGAGGATCGCCTGGTAACATGCCTGCCTGGTGCGAAGGTAGCGGACCTCATGCGCCACCTAGATAAGGTCTTAGATAGTGCTGGGGAGGAGTCTGCTGTCTTGGTACATGTCGGTACCATGCTGTTTTGGTACATGTTGGTACCAATGACTTAGGAAAATGTGGTAGGGAGGTTCTGGAGGCTAAATTTAGGCTTTTAGGTAGGAAGTTGAAATCCAGAACTTCCAGGGTAGCGTTCTCCGAAATGCTTCCTGTTCCACGCGCAGGACCCAAAAGGCAAGCAGAGCTCTGGAGTCTCAATGTGTGGATGAGACAGTGGTGCAAGGATGAGAGTTTTGGATTTGTTAGGAACTGGGGAACATTCTGGGGAAAGGAGGGGCTCTTCCAAAGGGATGGGCTTCATCTTAACCAGAATGGAACCAGGCTGCTGGCATTAACCTTTAAAAAGGGGAGAGAGACGTTTTTAAACTAGAACATAGGGGAAAGCTGACAGTCGCACAAGAGTGCATAGTTCGGAAGAATGTATCCTTGAAGGATACTACCAAAAGCAAAGAGGATCCAAAAAAGAGTAGAGTAGCCCAAATGCCCTCGAGTCTGGAGCAGACAGAGCTTAAAGATCCCAAATTACCCATGCCTACCAATAGCCAAATTAATATGAATAAAATACAGTCTCTAAAATATTTGTATGCAAATGCTAGAAGTCTAAAAAAATAAGATGGGAGAGTTAGAATATATAGCATTAAATGAGAGGTTAGATATAATTGGAATCTCAGAGACATGGTGGAAGGAGGACAAGTGGGACACTGTGATACCTGGGTACAAACTATATCGTAATGATAGAGCTGATCAAATTGGTGGAGGAGTTGCACTCTGTTAGAGAGGGCATTGAGTCAGAAAGGATTAAAGTTTTGCAGGAAACAAAATGTGCTGTAGTATCTCTATGGTTTGAAATTCCATGTAAAAAGGGGAAGGCGATGACAGTGGGGCTGTACTATTGAGCGCCTGGCCAGAATGAACAAATGGATGATGAAATGCTCAAAGAAATAAAGGAAGCTAACAAAAGTTACAGCACAGTAATAATAATGTGTGATTTCAATTACCCCGGTATCGACTGGGTCAGTGTCACGTCAGGACATGCTAGGGAGATAAAGTTCCTAGATGAAATAAATGACTGCTTCTTGGAGCAGCTGGTTCATGAACCGACCAGAGGGGAAGCCACATTGGACCTAGTCCTTAGCGGAACACCAGATCTGGTGCAAGCGATAAGGGTGTTGGGGCCACTTGGCAATAGTGATCATAGCATGATCGTGTTTGATTTAATTAGTGGAGGAGGGATAGTAAGGAAATCCACAGTCCTACCTTTTAACTTTCGAAAGAGAGACTATGATAAAATGAGGAAAATAGTTAAGAAAAAACTAAAAGGAGCAGTTGCAAAGATTAAAGACTTACATCAAGCTTGGGTGGTGTTGAAAAATACTATCTTGGAAGCCCAGACCAGCTGTATTCCACGCTTAAAGAAAAGTGGAAGGAAGTCCAAAAAACTGCCAGCATGGTTTAAAGGTGAGGTCAGAGAGGCTGTTGCCAAAAAAGCATCTTTCAGGAAATGGACAAAAAGAGCCAAACGACGATACCTGGAAATAGCACAAGCACTGCCAAGTTAAATGCAAGGCATTGATAAGGCAGGCAAAGGGAGAATTTGAGAGGAAGCTTGCTGCGGAAGCAAAAACACGTAATAAAGACTTTTTCAAGTTCATTCATAGCAAACAACCTGTGAGAGAGTCAGTTGGTCCATTAGATGATAGAGGGGTTAAAGGGGCACTAAGAGGTGACAAGGCGATAGCAGAGAGACTGAACGAAGCAAAGAATTCAGTCTTTACTGAGGAAGATGTAGGGATGTTACCCATGACTGAAGTGGTATTTAAAGGTGCAGAAGAATTGAAGGAAATATCGATAGATCGGGAAGATGTATTACAACTATTAGATAAACTGAAAAGTAGCAAATCACCTGGGCCGGATGATATACATCCAAGGGTGTTGAAAGAAGTGAAATGTGAGATTGCAGATCTGCTTTTAGTAATCTGTGAACTATCATTAAAATAATCTGTAATACCTGAAGATTGGAAGATAGCGAACGTAACAACAATTTTTAAAAAGGGTTCCAGGGGTGATCCGGGAAACTACAGACCAGTCAGCCTGACATCAGTACTGGGAAAAATGGTAGAAACCATCATAAAGAACAAAATTGCTGAACATGTAGATAGTCATGGCTTAATGGGAGACAGCCAACATGGCTTCAGACAAGGAAGATCTTGTCTTACTAATGTGTTATGTTTTTTTTGAAGGTGTGAATAAACAGGTAGACAAAGGTGAATCGGTTGATATAGTGTATTTGGACTTTCAGAAAGCCTTTGACAAGGTCCCTCATCAGAGACTTTTGGCAAAACTAAAGAGTCATGGGACAGGAGGCAGTGTACTATTTTGTGGATCAGGAACTGGTTAAAATATAGAAAGCAGAGGGTAGGGCTAAATGGCCAATTTTCCCAATGGAGAAAGGTGAATAGTGGTGTACCCCAGGGATCTGTGCTGGGTCCACTGCTTTTTGACATATTCATAAATGACCTGGAAAGGGGAATAATGAGTGAAGTTATCAAATTTGCAGATGACACAAAACTATTTAAAGTTGTTAAAACCCAAGAGGATTGTGGAAAATTGCAAGAGGATCTTGATAAATTGGAAGACTGGGCATCAAAATAACAGATGAAAGTAATGTGGACAAGTGCGAAGTTATGCACCTAGGGAAGAACAACCCAAACTCTGGTTACACGATGCAAGGTTCCACATTAGGAACCACAAACCAGGAAAAAGATTTAGGCGTCATTGTGGATAACATGTTAAAACCCCCTCTGCCGAGTGTGCAGCGGCAGCCAAGAGAGCAAATAGAATGCTAGGTATCATAAGGGAAGGAATGGAAAATAAAACAAAGGGTATTATAATGCCTCTATATCGTTCCATGGTGAGACCGCACCTTGAATATTGTGTGCAATTCTGGTCGCCGTATATAAAAGGATATAGCGTTATTAAAAAAGGTTCAGAGAAGAGCTACCAAAATGGAATAGGGGATGGAAGGATACTCCTATGAAGAAAGGCTAAAAAGGTTAGGGCTCTTTAAACTGGAAAAGAGATGGCTGAGTGGAGATATGATAGAAGTCTATAAATTAATGAACGGAGTAGAGCGGGTAAACGTAGATCGATTGTTTACATTATCAGAATATAGAAAGACTAGGGGACATGCAATGAAGTTACAGGGTAAACTATTTAAGACTAATAAAAAAATATTTTTTTACTCAATGTGTAATCAAACTCTGGAATTTGTTACCGGAGGATGTAGTAAAGGCTGTTAGTGTAGCTGGGTTTAAAAAAGGTTTGGACAAATTCCTGGAGGAAAGGTCCATAAACCATTATTAAGAAGGGACCCAGGATATCAATGCCTCACCCAGTACAAGCATTGTGGAACCTGTGTCTTTTGGGGAAACTGCCAGGTACGTATGACTTATATTGGCCACTGTTGGAGACAGGATGCTGGGCTTGATCGACCTTGGTCTGGCATATCTTTTATGTTCTTATGTAAGCTTAGGTTTGATATCCTCTAGTACTGTTTGGTTTGTTCTTCAGGCGGTCCATGGTATACACAGTATTTGTCGCCAGCACCATAATTCAAAGGCATCAGTTTTCTTCCTGTCTATCTTTTTCAATGTCCAATTTTCACATCCTTATGATGTTATTGAAAATTCCATAGCTTGAACAAGTTGAATCTTTGTATGGAGTGAGACATCTCTGCTCTTGAGAATCTTGTGTAGGTCCTTCATAGCCATTCTGCCAAGAGCAATGCCTCGTTGGATTTCTTGACAACTTTAACCTACTTGGATCAACTATTTCAATTTCTTCTCCATCAACGATGAACTTGTTCGTTTTGCCAGTTATCAGGATCTTTGTCTTCTTAACATTAAGGTGCAGACCCACTTTAAGACTATTTTCCTTGATCTTTGAGAAGCAAATGTTTCAAATCGTCTTCACTTTCAGCCAGTAATGTGGTATCATCAGCATAGCGATGGTTATTGATGAGTCTCCCAGCAATTTTCACACCTCAGGTGTCTTCATACAATCCTGCTTCTCTGCTGATTTGTTCTGCATATAAATTAAAGAGGTAGGGGGATGTTTGCAGCCTTGTCGTACACCTTTTGCTGATTTTAAAGCATTCTGTTTCTCCTAGTTTCATTTGAACTGTTGCTTCTTGATCAATGTAAAGATTGTGCAAGAGAACGATCAGGTGTTCTGGTATACCCATGTTTCTTAATGTGGCCCAGAGTTTCTCATGGTTTACACAGTCAAAAGCCTTGCTGTAGTCAAAACACATGTAGATATCCTTTTGGTATTATTTTGTCTTTTCAAGGATTCATCTCACATCCGCGATAATGTCTCTCGTTTCTCTCCCTTTCCTGAACCCTGCTTGCACTTCAGGCAGTTCTTGTTCCAGGTATGGTTGTAGTCTGCTGAAGATCTTGAGTAGAACTTGCTGGCATGTGGGATTAAAGCGATTTGTGCGATAGCTTCCACAGTCATTCAGGTCACTTTTCTTCAGTATTGGTATAAACACAGATCTTTTACAGTCAGTTGGCCATGAATTTGTCTTCCAAATTTCTTGGCAGAGCCTTGTAAGTATGGTAACAGCTTCATCTGATTGCTGTAATAACACCATGGGAATGTTATCAATGCCCGGTGCTTTGTTCTTTGATAAGGCTTTCAATGCTGCTTTGCCTTCTTCATTCATCACCAATGGTTCCTGATCATAAGGTATAGGTTGAAACGGCTGTTGGTCCACTTGATCTTTATGGTATAATGACTCCGTATATTCTTTCTAACTTTTCTTGATATTCTCAGCATCATTCAGCATGGATCCTTTAGCATCTTGTAGCATTCCAATTCAAGGCTGGAATTTTTTCTTTTACTCTCGTAGCTTTAGAAAAGCGAATCTTTTCTTCTTTTGATAGTTTCTGATTCTATTTCCTTGCATGCATCATTGTAGTACTTCTCCTTGTCTTGTCTTACTGCACCTTGGAAATCTCTGAGTTCTGCGATTGCCTCTCTTTCTCCTCTTGCTTTAGCTTCTCTGCTTTTCTGGACAATTTTCAGAGTTTCTTCAGTCATCCATGTTGGCCGTTTTTGCTTTTTAACTTATTTAGAGACTTATCTCTTTCTTCCAATACAACCTTCTCTTGATGTCGTCCCATAACTCTTCTGGATCTCTGTCATTTGTAGCCAAAGCAGCAAATCAATTTTTCAGGCAGTTTTTAAATTCCAGTGGGTATATACTCAAGGTCATATTTTGCTACATTCATAAATGACTTGCTCTTTTTCAACTTTAGCTTGAGTTTGCATACTAGTATTTGGTGATCTGTACCACAGTTAGCTCTAGGTATTCTCTTTGTTGATGTTATCAAGCTTTTCCATCGTTGTCTTCCACAGATATAGTCCATTTCATTTCTGTACAATCCATTGGGTGAAGTGCTTGTGTTGCTGGAAGAAGGTGTTTTGAGATGAATAGATCATTGGTCTTGCAGAATTCTATCAGTCTTTCTCCAGTTTTGTTTCTGTTACCAAGTCCATATTTTTCAACCACTTTGCCTTCTTCTTTGTTGCCAACTTTTGTGTTCCAGTCACCTTTGACTATCAGGATATCCAGTTTGCATGTTCTGTCAATTTCAGCTTGTACTTGTTCATAGAACTTATCAACGTCTTCCTCTTCTGCAGCTTTTGTTGGGGCATATACCTGAATTATAGTTGTGTTGATAGGCATTCCTCGTAGATGAACAGAAATTAAGCGTTCACTGACTGCATTGTATTTCATTACAGTTCTTGCAAGTTTCTTCTTAACTATAAATGCAACACCATTTCTTCTTTGTCTTTCATTTCCAGATGCCAAGTGCCCAAAGCCAGTCCATTTCAGTTCACTGGCACCCAACAGATCGAGTTGTACACGTTCCATTTCTTTCTTGACCACCTCCAACTTCCCTTGGTTCATGCTTCATACGTTCCATGGCTCAATATATAAGATATCTTTGCCACCTCTGCCTCTTTTCATGCACAGCTACATCAGCAGATCCAACCACATCACAAATGCTGTCTTTACTCTGTGACGTCTTCAGTTCATCCCCAGTAGCCATTTGAGTTCCTTCAAACCTGGGGTCTCATCTTCCAGCACTATAGTGCAGTTTGTTTTGTGACTATCCATTGGGTTTTCAAGGCAAGATACAGAAGTATATTTGCCAGGCCTTTTTTCTGTGCAGTTAATTTCATTGTTGCATATGTCACAGAAATATGATCCTCCACTTACAACACTGTCCCATTCTGCTGCTGCCCAGATGGGTTGTTTTGTCTTAGTCTGGCATCTCAGCTGACTCCTGTTTATCTTAGGAGACCCTGCCAGTAGCTAAGCTACTGATAGCTTAGCTCTCAGCATCACTGATGCACACAAGCCCTCACAGCACGACAAACAGCAAATCAATTTGAGGGTAATTTTGTTATAATGTATATATTTTTTTTTTTGTTGATTTGCCATAACCCTGGATATATTCACCGTTCTGATGTACTTGTTGAATAGTGGTACATCAGATCACATTAATGTAAAACAAAAAAGAATACATATGTGCTTTTGTGTTGAAGCTAGTTAAATACAGTCTCCCATGGGATTAAAAACTCCCCCCTTTACAAAAGAAGCAAGCTAGGAAGCTATCTGAGCAATGCTGAAATTCATCCGCTGCACGGTTAGCTTTGGTTGCAAAAGTTAGGTCAGCCTGTATTGCGCATGACTTTCTCTGCTGAGGGGTAACTGGGCATCCACCAAATATTGCACCCACGGATATTCATCGGCTTCTAACCATGTGAATTGCTTTTAATATCTGGCCCAAGCTGTTTGAGAGATTATTCTTTTTGGATGTATGGTTCATGTCCACAGCATACATTAAAGGCCTGATTCCAAAGGGGAAACATCTTGCCCGCCCGGACATCCAGGATCTGGACGGCCGCTCTAGTCCCCGATTCTGAGTCCATGGGAGCTAGACATTCCCGCAGGATCGGAATTGGGTCTAGACAGCCAGCCTGTGCCTGGATGGGTAGGCCGTTCCCCGATTCTGTGCCACCGGAAGTCCCATCATTTTCCCCACAGAGGCCTGCCCTGGCTCCTGCATGGAACCGCGGTGCCATGGCGTCCTGTTGCCATGGCACCATAGCTCCATTAAGGAGCTGCGATCCACAGCTAACCGCCACAAAGTTTATTCCCCGTAGCCTGACCCCCGATGCAGTGTTCGAAAGGCAGGGTCAGGCTGCGGGGCAAACTCCTGCACCCCCTTGCCCCACTGACCTGGCCCTAAACCACCGTCCCCCATCCATGTTGGCAACCCCAGATGGGTTTAAAAAAGGTTTGGACAAGTTCCTGGAGGAAAGGTCCATAAACCATTATTAAGAAGGGACCCAGGATATCAATGCTTGAACCAATACAAGCATTGTGGAACCTGTGTCCCTTGGGGAAACTGCTAGGTACCTATGACCTAGATTGGCCACTGTTGGAAACAGAATACTGGGCTTGATGGACCTTGGTCTGACCCAGTATGGCATATCTTATGTTCTTATGTACAGGGCCAACTCCCAGGACTGGCCCTGTATGTCCAGGATCACGTCCCTGCCCACAGCCTGCCCTCGCTCCTCCCTCAGCCTGCCCCTCCCATCTCCATCCAGAGCTCCCCGTATATCTCCTATGTACGTTTAGGGAGATTTGGGCAGGGGATATGGTCCCAGTGTTTAGCGGGGATAGATATCTGACCCAAACATCCATCCCCACCCAATGCAACTCGGAATGACCCCTCAAATATACAAGAAATTTTAACAATATTGAGCTTAGCACTGTCTTTCATTGGTTATACTCTTTTCCCTATTCCCTCTCCTCCTTTGTGGTCTCTAATTCCCATGCCTCTGACTCTCAACCCTTAGTCTGCGGGTTATATCAGGGTTCTCTTCTCACACTGCTCCTCTTTAACATTTTTCTGACTCCTCTCATTCTCCTGGTGCAGCACTCTGGTGTCTCAGCATATTACTATGCAGATGACATCATTCTTCTCCATCATACCTCCCCCGATCTTTCCCCCCTTTACACTTGTCTATTATGTGTTGCTAACTGGCTATCCACAAACCTCCTTCATCTCAAATCCCTCAAAGACATCGGCAATGTGGTTCACTTTTGGCAATCCTTGCCCCACATTATCCCCTATACTTTTTAGTGACCCAATCCGTCTGGTGCCCTCTTTTCATTACTTGGGAGTGATACTGGACCCAGAACTATTCTTTCACGCCCACATATCCACCCTCACATGTTGCTTTTTCTTCTTCCTCCGTCAAATTAGAGCTGTTAGTGCTGTTTTGTCCCCTTCCTCTCTCACCCTCTTTTCCTCTCCTTGGTAGTTTCACAAATCGATTACAGAAACATCATCTTTGCTGGTCTCTCTCAATACCAACTCCATTGCTTACAGATGATCCAAAACGGTGCTGCCGAGATTATCTCCCATACCACCCGTTATAGCCACATCACACCTCATCTAATTCAACTGCACTGGTTACCAGTCTCTCATTGTATTATCTTTAAACTCTTGATCCTAACCCACAAGGTCCTTTACACCCATACCCCACAGTACCTGGCTGATTCCTTATAGTGCTGTCTGGCCTGCCTAGCCTCCATTCTATACATGCCAACCACTTCCCTTCCCCAGCCCGTGCCCACCTGGAACAAACCCATTACTCAGCATTCTGTTTTCTAGGACTGTCCTTCTGGAACTTCCTCCAACCCCCTCCATCAGGAACAATAATACCCTAAATTCAAGTCGCTTCTTAAAACTCATCTTTTCTGTGTTGCCTATGACCTTCCCTTGACCTCTGATCCCTCCTAACTAACTCCTTTTTCCTTACCTGATGTATCTTTTTTTTTTTCTTTTCTCTCTCTACTGCTAATGTGACTGCTACTTTCCTGTCAAAGAATTGTAGTTCTTTTCCGCTCCTGGCCTTTTTGGCCACTCCTTTATGTTGCTCTTTTGTAAACCGCCCTGATGGTTCCAAAGGTGCAGTATAGCACAAAACCCAATAAAGATAAAGCTAAAGACTTAATGTTAAAAAATGTAAAGTCATGCATTTGGGCTGCAGCAATCCAAAGGAGTAATATAGTATAGGGGGTGAAGTACTTTTGTCTACTAAAGAAGAGCGGGACCTAGGCCTGATTGTGTCTGATGATCTTAAAGTAGATAAACAGATAGAAAAGGTGACAGCAAAAGCTAGAAGGATGCTTGGGTGCATAGGGAGAGGAATGGCCAGCAGAAGAAAGGAGGTGATAGTGCCTCTGTATAAGTTGTTTTGCAAGCTAATTTGGAGTAGTGTGTGCAATTCTGGAGACCACACCTTTAAAAGGCTATAAACAGGGTGGAGTCAGTACAGAGGGTGGCTACTAAAATGGTCAGTGGTCTTCATTATAAAGCATATGAGGACAGACTTAAGGATCTTAATATGTATACCTTAGAGGAAGGCGGGATAGAGGTGATATGATTAAGACATTTAAATACCTCCATGGCATAAATGCACAGGAGGAGAGCCTCTTTCGACTGAAAGCAAACTCTGCTACGAGGGAACATGGGATGAGGGTGAAGGGGGATAGATTCAGGAGTGATATGCAGAAATATTTCTTTATGGAAAAAGTGGTGGATCTGTGGAATAGTCTTCCAGTGGAGGTGGTAAAGATGAGGACAGTATCTGAACTCAAAGAAGCATGGGACAAACACAGAGGATCTCTAAAGGGGAAAAAGGGGACTGTTGTAGTGGTTGATATGGAAGGACAGACTAGATAGGCCATGTGGTCTTTTTCTGTTGTCATGTTTCTATGTTACGGTAGTTCAGTAGTCGGGAATGGGACACAGAGCTCATAAACCGTAAGATTGGTTATATCTTATGATAGCAGGGCCGGCCCAAGCATTAGGCAGGACTATACAGTCACCTAGGGCAACAGCTTCTGAGGGACAGCAACGAGCAGCAGCAATCAAAGTAAAATGGAAGAAAATATGATGATTGAAAGGAAAAGATTGATTAAATGCCTGTGAATGACCACCTTGAGTGCGATGTGGGAGGCTCCACTAGACGGTGGTCTTTTCGGTAGCCATAGGAGGAGGTGAAAAATTTGGTTCAGATACATGTTCTTATCATAAGAGCCTGTTGAGCAGTCAGAAATTGGACGGATCTAAGAGTGCCGCAGCCTCACACAACCTCAGTGCTCCCTCCCTCCTCCTCTGTCCCCACTACTCTCTCTCCTGAAGATTGCAGAAGGCTCTCAGCCTGCCAGCCACCTTAAACACAGTGCTGCAAAACCAGTAAAACAGTTTCAGAGGAGTAGAGCTGAGTCTGACATGGATTCTCTGCCTGGGACTCTCAGGGGGTGAGTACGAAGACTTGACTTCATCATTGTCCTTGTTGGGGGCTCCCGATTCCGTCTTCTTGGGATGCAATTTGAGGTGGACCGATGGTGACCGTTGGTGTGGTCTTGGGATTTCCTGCCATTTTCTGCACACATTAGTAACATTTTTACCTATTTTACCTGGAAGTTGTGTGGTCCTGATGCACGTTCCGCCCAAGCATCTCCAACATGCATTACCCTCAACTGCACTTTTGCGATGCAAATTACAAGTCTCTGAACATCTCTGAATAGGAATCCCCCTATTTTTCCTCAAGAGCTCCAGACCAGTAACTATGCTACCCTGTCAGTCTCTATGTTCATCCCAAAATCATCAATGTTGAACCCCCGGTGATGGGCCCCCCCCCCCCCCACCATTGATTCCCCCCCTTGTTATATGTCCCACCGCTTTGACCCGGTGAAAAGCGGGATATAAATACAGTTAAATAAATAAGTGCTAAACGCTTGGCTTTCAGGCCACCATGGTCTTACCGTGCGCTGTTGTGATACTTGCCATAACTCTGTCTTCTTCCAGGAAACATTGTTTGACCTGTGGGAAGCGGGGTGCCTCTTCTCCAGATTCTGGACTCTGCTCTTCTTGCATGGAAGCTTCTGAGTCATCCCTGGAGGGCTTGCTCCCCCTCTGACAGCCAGGTGATGCATTTAGTCCAGCCTTGCCTGCCTCAGGGCAGGAGATGATGGTTGGCACTATAAGAGGATATCCAGCCAGCTGGAGGCTTCAATGACCATGCTGTGAACCCCTCATCCTCTAGGAGGTCTGTGGCAGCTGTACCACCTGGTGTTGGGGGGTCATTTCCTAGAGGAGAGCTTCCAGATTGTCCTTCCCGGATTTCTTTTCTTTTTTGCAGCAGGCCTTCTTTAGCAGTCCCTTTCTTGGATCCTGGAGAGGGGGAGTTGAGTCAGGAGGCATTTCAGTTGATTCTGTGCTGTCAGGGACACCCCGAAATGAATGTGATGGTGATCTCCATTGCCAAAGTTTGCCACTTCTTCAGTTGTCACACGGAGATGATATCTGAGGGCATCAATGCCTTGGCCACATCAGCACCTGCTGTACACGTTTCCTTCATGGCCCCTGATGGGGCATGTGGTTTGGAATTTAAAACACCACATGGGCAGGATTGTTTTGATGACACCGGATTGGCCTCAGCGAGTGTGGTTCAGAGACCTGATGCGGCTCCTGCAGACACCTCCTTTTTAATTGCCTCCATATCAGGGCCTATTGCAGCAGGGACCGATTGTTCTGAAGGACCCAGTTCCCTTCCCGCTTATGGCTTGGCCCTTGAAAGGAGATGGTTAGCACATAAAGACTACTTTCTGATGGTGGTCTCCACTCTGCTGGGAGCCCGGAGGATGTCTGCTGAATGAACGTACATACGGATGTGGCGCCTCTTTGAGCAATGGTGCGGCACTTGGCAGTTTGCTCCTGAGATGGCAAAAGTGCAATCTGTGTTGGACTTTCTACAGGATGGCCTGTAGAAGGGTCTTTCCCTTAGCTCCCTGAAGGTTTGAGTGACAGTTTTGGCCTTTTTCTGACATCCAGTGGCTGGTAAGTCTCTAACCTTGCAGCTGAACATCTTGTGCTTTCTCCAGGGGGGTCGGTGTCTGCATCCTCTCCTCTGATCTATGATCCCTTTCTGGGATCTGGGTCTGTTACTCGGGGCCCTGTAGTTGCAGTTTGTTCCGCAAGGTGGATCTCCAAGCTGCAGGCTTTGCCTTGACGGGATTTTTACCTGTTTTTTTCTGAGAAGGCTGTCTTCATTCGGCCTGTACCTTTTTCTTGCCCAAGATGATTTCTCCCTTTCACATGAACCAGGTGTTGTGCCTGCCCTCCTTCTCTATAATGCAGTGCCGACAAGTCTGAGACCACCCATGCATTAAACAGTTGTAAAGGTTGGATAAGGGAGTAGTTTAAAACCCAACAGCTTTTGATATAAGAATAAGGTAGAAAATTCCCACAGCAAGAGAGAAAAGCAGATAGTAAAACAGAATTTCATGTTTTACTAGTGTTTAAATGGAGTGATTAACATTTTTAGGCTCCTTCTCTAAGGAGCAGTGTCGGGGGGAGGATCTTCGCCTTGTGGATATCCAAAGGGTGCTTCTCTGGTACTTAGAGGTTATGAATTTCTTTCGTGAGTTTGACCATCTTTGTGCTGTTTGCTGGCCTGTGCAAGAGTGATGTGGTGGCCAAGTCAACTTTAGGTTGCTGGATTAAGGAGACCATTGCCTTAGCATATCTGTTGCGGAACTGGCCAGTTCCAGAGGGTTTGCGCACCCATTTTCCCCGAGCACAAGCCTCCTCATGGGCAGAGCGGAGCTCAGTAGCCCCTGCAGACATTTGTTAGACAGCAACATGGGCATCACTTTCCACTTCTGTCAAGCATTCCCGCTTGGATGTCCACATGTGGGCGGACATGGCCTTTGGCTCAAGGGTTTTGCGAGCTGCTGTGTCGTCTTCCCACTTAGTGGAGTTGTAGCTTTGGTACATCCCACTTGTCTGGACTGGTCTAGCAGGATGATGACCAGTTATGATCCTTTCCATTAGTCCTGCTAGACCAGCCCAGGGCCCGCCGTTGGAACTGTATTGCTCTGTTCTGCTGCTGCTGCTGTAACCTTGGTCCACTATGATTTTTATACTTGGTTTTGCAGGTTCATTACTAACAGCTTTATGTTTATTCTTTTCTGTACATAGTTCTCTGTTGTTAATCTCAACCATGGGCAACAATGAGTGATTGTATGAGGCTTGCCATGTTTCTCCCATAAGACTTGGGATGAATACTGAAAGGTCCTCTGGTGGCTTATGCGAACAGAGGCATGGGAGTGATGTCTTTGAAATCTGTACTTTTCATTGGTTCTTTGTCTCCACCACTCTGCTGGTAGGGGAACACAACCCACTTATCTGGACTGGTCTAGCAGGACTCAAGGAAAGGACATTAACAGGTAAGTAAAATGTCACCTTTTGGCGCTTTGGAGCCCATGTGCATGCAACTTGTTTGTGTCACCACCCTTCAGTAAGAGGAAATTGCATCAGAGGAGGCAGGGACATGTTTGACATGCTTGACACACATCGTGTGCATGGACTCCGATGCTCCGTGCTGCTTTCCACTTTATAAAATTTGTAACAGCAACAAATTTGGCTTAATTGAAGAAAAGGGGAAGCGAGGCCAGGCAAGATGATGTGGGAACCATGGCACTGAGTGAGTCCTGGTTCTGTTACTGTATTCAGATCAGGAGGAAGTGGGCCCTTTTAATGCCCTTCATGAGGAGAGGTGGCAAAGGCTGCACTGGGAAGCTTTCTGAGAGGCGCAAGACGACAAGCCTCACTGCATTCTTCAAAGGCCAAGGAAAGCGCCAGACTTGGCCATGTGAGTAACTGAGATTATCTGTCCCATTATTCTTATTATTTACTGCCTATTAGTGCGCCATCTTCAGAAACTTCCCTCAGAGCCTTTGCCTTAATGGGACCTGTGAATTTTTAAATTTCTATTTTATTATTCCCCATAGGTGGTGGAATTTCTATAGACAGTATGTTTTACTTCACAAAATAAAGTTAAATGAGCTCATTCAGCTCCTGTCTTTCAGAGTTTTGGGCAGGAGAGAAAGCAGGTGTTCTGGACATGATGGGATTTCAGAGAAAGAGTATCTGAAATGTACATGAGTTGTGGAGTACCTGATTTGAAAGCAGTAATTTAGGGAACCTGCAAATTGTGTATTTTGTGCACTTACTGAGACTTTATTTTTCTCAGTGATTGTACCCATAATGACTTGACAGAGCTTCATTTTTATTCTTGAGTGGAATTTTCTTGAACTCAGAAGGTGGTCTGCCAATTCTTCTTTCTTTCTCCTTGCCACCCTCTGTTTCTCTAGCAAAAAAAACCCTACAGGTAAACAGATACATAAAGTGTTATATTTTTATAGCACTAACTAGTATCATTTGTTCACCTTTTATTTTTGTGCATTCAAGTAGACTAACATGGCTGCCACACTATTTTATTTAAGAAAATGAATCATGAGACCCAAAGCAGAGTTTGCATAGACACTTTCAAAACTAATGGGGGGGGGGGGGCTTTTCCCAAAGAATGGAAGAGCATCAAATCTTGATCTTCCCAATCAGGCAGAGTTTTGTACCAACCAGATATACAGAAAGGGACATATTTTATCAATAAAATTAAGATCGATTCCAGAATTATTGATGACATGCAGCATTTATAAACTCACCCATACATAAACCTTATAAACTAACCAATTTATTGAGGCATGAGCTTCGAGGACAAGAGTTCATTTTGATGTGGACTCTTATCCTCAAATGTTCACACATTAATAAATTGGTTAGTCACTAACAGTTAGTGTAAAAGGTACCACCTGCCTCTATCATTTTTTTTTTTTTTATATTTAAACTTTTATTGAAACTGTAACACAGAATACAAACAGAATTACCAACCTCAAGTTATACAGCCATAATAAACCATAATAAACCCCTCCCCCCCCCTCCAGCCGCCAGCTCTTACAAGCCTACAGAAGTCTTTACAAGTTCGTACTTCGCCAACACAAGTATGGTTCCCAAATTTTTTCAAATTTTTTGGAGCTATTGTTTCTCAAAGCAGTAGCTTTGCTAAGCAAATAATTGGAGTCGAGAGCAAATAACCATTCCCGCACTGTGGGCAGGTGGACTTGCCGCCACTGCCTGGCCATCAATATTCGGAAAGTCACACAGCCCATATTAACAAAGAAACTCTCGGTTTGGGTAACTTCCTCCGGCTTAAGCCCCAATAGGGCAATAGCTGGGTGAGGTTCAAGTACTTTCCCCATAATGACACTCAAAAGATCAAAAATCTCTCCCCATCGCTCCCGAGCGCAAGAGCAAGACCACCAAATGTGCAATACAGTCCCCACCTCCCCACATTCCCTCCAGCATTTATCCGTGTGTCCTGGAAACATTACATGCAGTCTCTCAGGTGTAAGATGCCACCTATACATCAGTTTATAATTATTCTCTATAAAACTAGCCGCTAGCTGCCCTTTGTACTTATTCTGAAAAATACTGGACCACACTCCCTCCTCCCAATGAATCCCCAGGTCACGTTCCCAGGCTTGTTGGAAGGGTCCCCGACCCCCCTGACCCTCCATCATGTTATAGAATTTCGTAAGCAACTTCTTTGATTGCCCCATCAGGAATAAAGTTTCAATCTCAGTAGGGTCTCTAGGGAGCCCCGGAATTATTTTATGGGTGATATAATGACAGATCTGTTGGTAAGGAAAGTAATCGGTGGCTTCTAAGCCAAAGAGCTGCTGCAGGGCCGAAAAAGATTGAAGCTCCAGCCCCCGTAAGAGGTGGCCGACATGCGTCAATCCCCGCTGTGCCCATCTTAAAAACACACTTCGTCCCACTGCAGGGGGAAAATCGGGGTTATCCACTATAGGTATTAAGCGGGACACCTCTCCCATGCCCAACCACTTACGCCGCCAGCGATGCCAGAGATACAACGTTCTCTGGACATAGGGGTTACAGTTACGCACCCCGGTCTGCCTAGTGCTGGGTAACCAGAGCCATTCAGATAGGGTCGCCACTTTTAAATCATCCGCCTCCATCCGCACCCATTCCTTACTGTAGTCCGCTCCCCAGGCCACTATCGCACTTAATTGTGCCGCCTCCATATATCTATGCATATCTGGGATGGCCATCCCTCCATTACGCCTACTCTTAGTGAGTAGAGACCATGTCACTCGATTACGTTTCCCCCCTCCAATAAAGCGCATGATAATCCTCTGAATCTTCCCCATATACATCCTCGGCATCCCCACTGGTATAGTCCGGAATAAATATAACCACTGGGGTAGGATCACCATTTTAACAGCCGCGATCCGCCCCAACCATGATAATTTCTTCCCCTCCCAATGTTCCAATTCTCTCCGCATCTTCTGTTCCATCGCCCCAAAATTCTCCCTACCAATAGCTCGGGCATCGGCCATTATGTACACCCCCAAGTATTTCACCCGCCGCTTAACCCATTTAAACGGGAACCGCTGGCGGAGAAGCTGCTGCGTGGCAGCATCTGCAGAGATGTTCAAAATCTCTGATTTAGTAGCATTAATCTTAAATCCCGATATTTTACCAAAATCCAGCAAGGCCTGATACAACACCGATAAAGACCTCAGGGGGTCCGTTATCAAAAATAGCAGGTCATCTGCAAATAAGGAGATTTTGCTTTCCCCTGCCGACCCCCGCACCCCCCTCACTTGCGGATGTTCCCGTACTAATTGTGCCAGCGGCTCCATAGAGAGCACAAAAAGCAAAGGCGAAAGAGGGCAGCCCTGTCGCGTCCCCCGGCCTAGTTCGAAAGTGTTAGAGTAGGTCCCATTCACACGGATCCGCGCCAGAGGGTTAGAGTAGATAGCTTTCACCCATTGTAAATACCCTACGCCAAGGCCCATGGCCTCCAACACTTGTAGTAAGTAAGGCCAGGACACCCGATCAAACGCTTTCTCAGCATCAATGGTTAATAAAATCAATTGTGTATCCTTGGTCCTACCCCTCCAAATCGCATTCAACACTTTCCGTATGTTATCGGCAGTGTGTCTGCCCGGTACAAATCCTCCCTGATTTTCATGCACTAGGCTGGGCATATGTGGAAGTAAGCGATTAGCCAAGATTTTGGTAAAGATTTTAAAATCAGAACCCAATAGCGAGATAGGGCGATAGGAGCTACAGAGTGTGGGATCCTTTCCCTCTTTGGGCAGCAGCGTGACCCCAGCTGTCCGGAGAGTATCTGGTAGTTTACCCCCTTCCCTAAATGAGTTATAGAGCCGAGCCAGAATACCGCTCACCTCCTCACGAAAGAGCTTGTAAAATTTATTGGTATACCCATCCAGACCGGGGGCTTTATGAGCCGGTAGGGTTCCAATCACTGCCGCCACTTCAGCACCGGTGATGGGCCGCGCCAACGCCGCAGCATCAATTGGCAAGACTTTGGGCAGCCGCATCTGCAGGTATTGAGCCCTATCCGCCATCGACCCCCCCTCTTCTGCCTGATAAAGTTGCTGATAAAATTGAACAAATTGTTCTCTAATCTGGTCCCCCGCCCTGAGCTCCCTCCCCGCCGCATCACGGATCTTAGTTATAAAATTCCGCTTCTGCTGCCGCTTCAACTGATGAGCTAACCACCTAGAAGGTTTATTACCATAAGCAAAAAAATTTTGCCTCAATTGGTCCTGAGCAAATTTGATTTCAGCCAATTCAAGTTCCCCCAATTCCCTCCGGGCCTCCCGCAGTGCCTGCCACCCCTGCTCATCCAGCTCCCCCCGCTGATGACATTCCTCCCCCAAGCGAATCCTCCGTCTCAGGGCCATTTGTCTCTCGCCCTTAAGTTTTTTCGCATGGGTAGCCAGAGATATCAGCTCGCCCCGTATCACCACTTTCAAGCATTCCCATAATGTCTCTACTCGGCAATCCTCCCTGTCATTGATATCTAGATATGAGGTTATTGCGGCCGAGACTTTCTGTCTGATCTCCGGATTATCTAAGAGGGCCTCATTCAACAAAAAATTCCTCTGTACCCTCTGCTGTGGGCCCACCTGCAGATCCACCCACACCGGTGCATGATCCATCCATGTCCTCTCGCCGGTATCACAGTCCATCACCGTACACAGCAATGCCTCCGAGACCCAAATCATATCCAGTCTCGAGAAGGAAGCATGCACAGGTGAGAAGAATGTATACACCCGCTGACGACCTCGCAGCTCCCGCCAAGTGTCCCTGACACCTAGGGATTGACACATTACCTGGAGTTGCCTCCGGTCTTTAGTCTTACCCCCCCCTCCCCCCACCGAGTTATCCAGTTGGGGATTAATGGTCAGATTAACGTCCCCTCCCATGATCACCTCCCCCACCGCAAAGCGTTCCACTTGAAGGGTTAAGCTCTCATAGAACTTTCCCTGTGCGGTGTTTGGACCATAAATATTAACCAGGGTAAACCATGTGTCCCGTATTTTAATATTAAGAAGCAGGAAATGTCCCTCCTTATCCCTGTGGACATCCCCGATCGTGTATTGGAGGTGCTCATTAATCATGATCCCCACTCCCCCCTTTTTTAATTCCACTTTATTAGAAGCAAACCAGCGACCGGGAAACTGCCGGTGCTGCACTCTCCACTCATCACCTCTCTTAAGGTGCGTTTCCTGAAGAAATATAACATCCCCTTTAAGCCGGGTGCATTCTTTAAACATACGCTGCCTTTTAACTGGGGAGTTCAAGCCCCTCACATTCAAAGTTAATACCCGCAATTTAGCCATTTGCAAGACTATCTGAGTAGGCCGGAACTAGCATACACACGACGGACTGGAATCCCCTCTTTTCCAAGCTCCCCCTTCCACCCTCCTCCCCCCCACCCCCACCCCCCACCCCCCTCTTTCCCACTTGCCTCCCCTCCATCACCTGCCCGGAGTAAAAAGGCATGACGGACCAGACTGCTCCTCCCTGCTCCTCACACAATGACAAAACCTGTTAAAAGTAACAATATTTTCCAATATCTTTTCAAACAGTGCATCCCCGCTCCCACCAAGGCACTCCCTCGTGAAAACAAGACCAGCAAAGCAGACATTCTCCCCGCCTTCAGCTCTTTTTCTCCGCTGGTAGTCCGGTTTTCCTCTGCTTCCTGAGGCGTTTCTCTCCCCCGGACGCTCTTCGCTATTTCTCCAAGGCTGGTGATGGCTGTGTAGGCCGGCCCTGAGCCTGACCAATATTGTCCGGCCATCCCGCGTGTTGCATAAATTGCTGGGCCTCCTGGACAGTCCGGATATGGGAAGCAGCCCCCTCTCGACTAAATTGTAATCCAAAGGGATATGTCCAACGATATTTAATTTGTTCCTCTCTCAGCCGTTTAGTCAGTCCAGCCAGCTCCCTCCTTTTCCGCATTGTGATAGCTGAGAGGTCAGCGTATATCTCAATTTTCTGATTCTCCCAGCATAGCCCCTCAATTTTTCTGGCTGCTGCCATAATCTCATTTTTGGTCGTATATTCATGGAAACAAACAATAATGTCCCGGGGGCGCCCCTCTCTCTGCGGTCCCAGGGCCCGGTGGGCTCTATCAATTTTCCAACATAGCTTCTCACTCTCCGTGCCCGCCTGGCCCAGGATCCATTTGCCCACCTGCTCCACTATGTGTGCACAGTCCTCTTTTCCATTGCTTTCGAGCACTCCCCGGACTCGCAGGTTGGACCGCCGCGCCCTGTTTTCCATGTCTTCAATCTTTCTCCACATCTCTTCCTGCTCCCCCTCAAACGCCCCCAACTTCTCATGCACTTCTTTAATCACGGTGTCCTGTTCCTCCACCTTAGTTTCCAGATCATCCAGCCTCTGGCCTACCTCCCGCACATCCATGCGCAGCTCCTCCATCCATGATTGCGCCTCAGTTTTAAAGTGCGCCAGGTCCTGCCGTAAGGAGGTAAACCACTCGTGGAGCTCACGTTTTAACCCTGCAATCTCGCCTGTGTTGGCAGTGTCGGCGGGCACATCCCCTTTCTCCTGCGTGGCATTCCCCGGGCTCGCACATGGCGCCGCCATTTTGGATTTCCCCGGTGGCCCGCTTGGCGTTGCTTTAAAAGCAAAAGTTTTGAGGTCCGAGGTGCTTTTCTTTGCTCCCGCCATCCTCCGGAGCTCGTCCCCTCGCAGACCCGCTGAAATGCAAGCGTTCGCCGGGCCCGGGATGCGTTTAGAACAGGTTTATGCTTTGCCTCCGACGGAGCTCTGAAATCAGGCTGCCGTCTGTGTCGGTGGCGTCATTTCCTCTGCCTCTATCATTTTTGTTACTCCAGACTAACAGGCTACCATCTCAGAATTTTCAACATGTTGAGACAAAAAAGAGGCTTGTGAAGGGCTCCATTTTAACTGATGACTGTAGGGACAGCAGGGCCAGGTGGGGGGCAGCACAGTAATCCTTCACACAGGGCAGGAAAAAAAAAAGTAGCACTGACCCTATTTCAACTAGAGTGGAAAGTAAATCTAGATCTAGTTCTTAATAGGGTTGTGACGGCAAAAAACATTACCTTGTTTAGTTCCCTGTGTCATTTTCAGGTTTCTTTTGTTTTATATTAATGAATTCTTCTTTTGTGTCATTTTCTTCTTATAAATTTTCATTTCAGAGAAATTTTGTTAGAGGTAGCTGTAGCTGCTGCCCAAACAAAAAAACATAGCTGAAAGGTTACTAGAGGTTTCAAGCAAATAAACTAATCTGTTATGTTTTTTTGAAAGGTGTGAATAAACAGGTGGACAAAGGTGAGTCAGTTGATATAGTGTATCTGGACTTTCAGAAAGCCTTTGACAAGGTCCCTCATCAGAGACGTTTGGCAAAACTAAAGAGTCATGGGATAGGAGGCAGTGTACTATTGTGGATCAGGAACTGGTTAAAAGATAGAAAGCAGAGGGTAGGGCTAAATGGCCAATTTTCCCAATGGAGAAAGGTGAATAGTGGTGTACCCCAGGGATCTGTGCTGGTTCCACTGCTTTTTGACATATTCATAAATGACCTGGAAAGGGGAATAACGAGTGAGGTTATCAAATTTGCAGATGACACAAAACTATTTAAAGTTGTTAAAACCCAAGAGGATTGTGGAAAATTGCAAGAGGATCTTGATAAATTGGAAGACTGGGCATCAAAATGGCAGATGAAATTAATGTGGACAAGTGCAAAGTTATGCACCTAGGGAAGAACAACCCAAACTATGGTTACACGATGCAAGGTTCCACATTAGGAACCACCGCCCAGGAAAATGATTTAGGCATCATTGTGGATAACATGTTAAAACCATTGGCCCAGTGTGCAGCGGCGGCCAAGAGAGCAAATAGAATGCTAGGTATCATAAGGAAAGGAATGGAAAATAAAACAAAAGATATTATAATGCCTCTATATCGTTCCATGGTGAGACCGCACCTTGAATATTGTGTGCAATTCTGGTCGCTGTATCTTAAAAAGGATATAGCGTTATTAGAAAAGGTTCAGAGAAGAGCCACCAAAATGGTAAAGGGGATGGAAGGATACTCCTGTGAAGAAAGGCTAAAATGGTTAGGGCTCTTTAACCTGGAAAAGAGACGGCTGAGGGGAGATATGATAGAAGTCTATAAATTAATGAACGGAGTGGAATGGGTAAATGTAGATTGATTGTTTACATTATCAGAATATAGAAAGACAAGGGGACAGGCAATGAAACTACAGAGTAAACTATTTAAGACTAACAAAAGAAAATATTTTTTCACTCAACGTGTAATCAAACTCTGGAATTTGTTAAAGGAGGATGTAATAAAGGCTGTTAGTGTAGCTGGGTTTAAAAAAGGTTTGGACAAGTTCTTGGAGGAAAGGTCCATAAACCATTATTAAGAAAGGACCCAGGATATCAATGCATGACCCAGTACAAGCATTGTGGAACCTGTGTCTTTTGGGGAACTGCTAGGTACGTATGACCTAGATTGGCCACTGTTGGAAACAGGATACTGGGCTTCATGGACCTTTGGTCTGACCCAGTATGGCATATCTTATGTTCTTATAAACAACCCAACTGCCAGTCAAAGTCTGGTCTTGAACTAGTGACCTTTGGGAGAAAACAGGCAGCCATCTTGCAGGAAGAGCTATCGGGTCTCCATGGGGGCTGATTCTAGCCAGCCTGTTGTTAACTGTCTTGTACTGCTGCTGATTTTTGTTCCTGTTTCTTGATTGCCCCAAAGTTTTTGTCTGATCTGCAATGCTGTGCAACCTTTAAAACTCTTCCTGGATTTTTTGTCTTGTGAATCTGATGCCTGCTCTTGACAGAGATTTACTCCAAAGATGTTTCTTTTGCCATGTTCTGCTAGAAATTCTGTGAAACCATGTCTAAGTATACTATCAGAGACATTCCAGTTCATACTGCTAGACCAGTCCAGACAAACGGGTTGTGTCCCCCTGCCAGCAGATCTTGGAGACAGAGAATTCTGCCAGAGCTCTGATAGGCTGGACTCTGGTGATATGGTCCTACCCCTAGGGGTCTCCCTCAGTATTTCTCTGTCTCCAGCAGATCTGGTTGCTTTTGTTGTTTTTCCCTCAAAATCTTTAAAATTTATTTAGAATCCCTTTGGGGATTGATATTTCCACTTGTCTGTTGCTGCCAGTATAGTTTCACTGTTCACCAGGGTGTTTGCAGCTGAGCTCCTGTTTCTGACACAGTAGAGCTCGCTGACAGGAAGAATCCCCAGCCTGTGGCCATGAGGGCTTGTTAGCTGGACGAAGGCCTCCCTAAAATCAGGTTTCTCTGTATCTTGAGGCTCCTGGATGCACCCAGATTTCACAAGAGGTGTTACTCTGGGTTTCCCAGCAACTTGATTTCCCAGATAAACTTGTAGAGCTCCTGGGCCTGACTTCAGTAGAGCTCCCAATTTTCTTTAAGTAACGCTGAGTCTTTGCCACGAGAGCTTAGACAGCAGGAGGATCAGGTATCAGTTTCTGAGAGAAACTGTAAGTAAACTGTTTTTCTTACTTGCCTTAGCTGCCCTGGGTTTATTTCAACTGCATTGGGACCGGCTGTCTCTGACCTGACTCCTTCACTTCCGGTTTCATCAGGGTCTGTTCAACTGGGTTTGAAGTTCCTATTTTCTTCATTTTAATTTCCTGGATGCACCCAGAGCACACAAGAGGTGTTTCTCTGGGTTTCCCAGGCTTCCCTCCTTAACAGCTGTATTTTCTGTAATCAGCAATACAACAGGGTTTGAGCTTCTGATTTCACTGTCTGTGCAGCTCCCCTTTTGTCCAGAAACACCTTCCAGCCCCTGCCATGAGGGTCTAAGTGGCTGCAGAGGGATCAAACTCTAAATTTCCCTACCTTTCAGTCGCTGTAATTACCTTACACTGACTTTGAAAGTTTCTCTTCTCCTCCATGGGAGCTCAGCTCCTCTGTACCAGCACAGTGAATAACTGACAGTTTCCTTCTCCCCTCTGTTTCTGGTGATTCAGGGTTCATCAGAATTTGAATTTTTAAGTTGCTAGCAGCACACCTTGCCTCTTCCCCAGCGATTTTGCTGCATTTTTAAGGTTTTTAGAGCTTAGGGAACTTTTATTTTGCAGTTTTTCTGTGCCAGCGGCCATTTTGAAAATCAGGAGGGATTTCTCTTCAGTGTTGTTTTTTGGAGGGAACAGCTCTGGGCAGCCATTTCAAAACATTTAAACATGCTGTGAAGGCACAGGGAGTTTCAAAATCCCTTTTCTTTGAAGGGTCTTCTGTTTTCCTAAGCCTACCTTGATTTTTGTTTACAAAAAAAGGGTTTAAGCCTCTGCAATGCCTGTTTCTCTGCACAGCTGTATTATATGTAATAATAAGAAAAAGCAGTTAATAGATTGCTTGTGTTCCACCTGCATGCTGCATCCAGGAGAATCTTCTTCCTCCATTCCCTCCGCTGCCAGCTGGGGACATCAGCGCCTTAACTCCTCCCTCCTTAGAGCCCCTGCAGCAGGATCTTCCTGCAGAAAAGATTCAGTCAGCTCCCATTTTGCTTCCATAGCCGCTGGACGCCACGGCAGCCTTGGCTGACAGAGAGTTCCTGACGCTCTTCCGTCAGGCATGACATCTGTGGCGTTCTGAGTCTGTTGGTATACATTCAGAACCCGCCCGGTAGCACACAAGGATATGGTGGGGTCTCGCAAGTGGTCCCGAAAGTCCTCAGACCTTAAAGCAGTACGTCCTTCTAGGAACATTGCATGTGGCTTGCGGGACACTATGGATATTCCAGAAGACTTAAAATCGTTGGAGGTGAGCCCTGACTCATTGGAGAAAGAAGATGGGGAATATTCTCCATCTGATTCTTTGCTGACAGTTGACGAGGGCTCTCAAGATATCAGACTTTTTCGGAAAGGGAAGTTACCGGCCCTAATCACACAGGTGATGGAGTCGCTACGCCTAGTCGACACGCCTGATCCTCAAAGTTCTCAAACCCTGTTGCAGCCGGATCCCATTTTACAGGGCATTCGTAAGCCTTCCAAAGCCTTTTCCTTTCCAGCCGAGTTACAGCATATGGTATCTCGAGAGTGGGACTCTCCAGAGTCCTCTCTGCGTACGGCACGCGGTATTGGTCAGTTATACCCTTGTTCTCCTTCTGACTTGGACCGTTGGCTGACATACCCGAAAGTTGATGCGCTAGTGACCGGGGTCACCAAGCATACCACAATTCCAGTTGAGGGCGGAGCGGTACTCCGCGACCAACAAGACCAAAAAAAGTTGAGAGTCTGCTAAAGACGGGTTTTTCGTTGTCCGCTCTTTCCCTTCAAGCAGGGGTGTGCGCAGGTCTAGCAGCACGGGCCTCCCTTTGATGGATTCTGCAGCTTCCAGGTGATCCTGAGTTGGCTCGTTTACAATCCATTGCTGCATTCCTGGCAGAGGCCTTCTCTTATCTCTTGCGGCTGTCAGCTCGCTCCGTAGCACCGGTGACAGTAGCTCGGAGATGGCTCTGGCTGTGTCAATGGGCAGCGGATGTTGATTCGTTCAAAGACTCCAGCGTTTAGCTGCCATTCGTCCAGTTCCACCTTTGGAAAGAGGACTAGGCCGTTACGCTGTCTATTTCGTGGTGCCAAAAAAAAAAAGACGGCTCCTTTCATCCTATCTTGGATCTCAAAGGTGTCAATCGCAGTCTGCGGGTACCACACTTTCGAATGGAGACTCTGCGATCCGTTATTCAAGCGGTAAGCAAGGGGGAATTCTAGCTTCCCTCAATCTCGCAGAAGCATTCTTTCACATTCCCATTCGAGATGGGCATCAGCGACTCGTTTGATTCGCTGTACTCGGTCAACGTTTCCAATTTCATGCGATGCCCTTCGGTCTAGCTTCGGTGCCTCGAACCTTCTCCAAGGTAATGGTGGTAGTAGCTGCGGCCTTACGCAGCCGCGGCATCAGAGTTCATCCTTATCTGGACGTCTGGCTCATTCACGCAGACTCTCTCCCCGAGGCTTGCAGCACAGTCTCGGTGGTTGTTGCCTTTCTCGAAAGCCTCGGCTGGGTAATCAACCACGACAAGAGTTGTCTTCAGCCGTCCCAGGAGATCGAATTTTTTTGGGGGGCTTGATTTGATACAGCCTTAGGTCGGGTCTTTTTGTCAATGCCTCAAGTTAACTTCTCAAGTTCGCAGTCTCCTAGCACAGGTCTCGCCTCGAGCATGGTGTCCAGAGGATTATCCAGTTCGGTTGCCTCTACTACCGGCGGTGAGACTTTGCCTCCATTGGTGGCTCCGGCCCCGCAGTCTCGTCTCCTTCGAGGGGTTCCCTTGGAGACTCCACGCTGGGTGTTGGTAACGACAGATGCCAGTCTCTCCGGGTGGGGAGCGCATTGCAGCTCGCACTCAACGTAGGGGATTTGGTCTCATCGTGAGGCCCGGTGGTCCATCAATTGCCTTGAGACGCGAGCGGTACGCTTAGCCTTGCGAAAGTTTCAGCCTCTTCTGCGGCGTCAGGCGGTTCGAATTCTGTCCGACAACGCTACGACAGTGGCATACCTCAACCGCCAAGGGGGCACAAAATGTCCAGGTGTATCGAAGGAAATGGGTCTTCTCCTTCCGTGGGCGGAGAGGCATCTGCAGGCGATCTCGGCACAACACATCGCGGGGGTAGACAATGTAAAAGCCGATTTCCTCAGCCGACATGCTCTGGATCCGGGGGAGTGGGCTCTGGCGTCAGAATCCTTTCAGTCCATTGTTCGACGATGGGGTCTACCGGCAATGGATCTCATGGCTACGGCACAGAATACCAAGGCACCGATCTACTTCAGCTGTTGGAGAGACAACGGGTTGCATGGGACTGATGCTCTGTCTCAAGCGTGGTCAACCCATCTCCTTCTGTATGTCTTTCCTCCCTGGTCCATGATCGGCAAGATTCTCCAAAGAGTCAGGGAGCATCGCGGCCCGGTGATCCTGGTAGCACCGGATTGGCCTCGCAGACCGTGGTATGAGCATCTCGTTCGGCTGTCTCGGCCATCTCCTCTACGCCTGGGGGCGTTCCCAGGGCTCCTGCTCCAAGGGCCGGTGGAAATGGGAAACCCGGCTCCTTACTCGCTTACGGCCTGGTTCTCGAACGCCGCAGGTTAGTTCAGAAGGGATATTCGTCGAGTGTGGTGGCGACAATGCTTAAGGCACGGCGGTCTTAGATGTCGCTGGCTTACGTTCGTGTGTGGTGTCTCTTTGACACTTGGTGTTCGCTACGTCACATCTTGCCCTGGTGTTGCAACATCCCGGATATTCTTTCCTTTCTGCAGGCCAGTCTAGATAAGGGTCTGACGCTCAGGGCCTTGCGCGTGCAGGTTGCCGCGCTAACTTGTTTTAGAGGGCCAATAGCGGGGCATTCTCTCGCCTTGCATGTGGACGTTTTGCGTTTTTCTTAAAGGGGTTCAGACATTACGGCCCCCGATATGTCCTTTAGTTCCTTCTTGGGATCTCGCTCTCATTCTCCGTGACCTTGTTGCTCCTCCCTTTGAGCCCCTGAAGGCATGTTCCCTTAAGGATTTAACACTAAAGACAGTGGCCATAACCTCGGCACGTCGGATTTCCGAACTTCAGGCTCTCTTGTCGAGACCCCTATCTCTCGTTTTCTTTGGCGGGAGTTTATCTTCGGACTGTTCCATCCTTTTTACCTAAGGTGCTTACCCCGTTTCATGTCAACCAGCCTCTTTTCTTGCCTACCTTTGAAAGAGAGCAGTGTTCCGGTCATCTTCGTCAATCGCGTGCTGTGGACCTGAAGAGTGTGCTTTATCGGTATCTTAAGATCACGAACGCCTTCCGTAAGACCGATCGTCTTTTTGTCCTGCTTGCGGACCCTTGATGGGGTCCGCAGCCTCCAAATCCACCATTTCTAGATGGTTGCGAGGAGCTATTGAGGGAGCTTATATACTGCAAGGCAAGCAGGTTCCAGCAGGGCTCCGAGCTCACTCCACTCGGGCTCAGGCTTCGTCTTGGGCCAAGCGGTCTCAAGTAGCCCCTCTCGACATTTGCCGGGCGGTGACTTGGTCATCGTTGTCCACGTTTGTCCATCAGTATAGATTGGACGTTCACGCTCGGCAGGAGGGTCAGTTTGGAGCTGCAGTGCTGTCATTGGCATTGACCCCCCCCTTGAAAGCAGGTAGCTTGGGTACTGCCCGTTTGTCTGGACTGGTCTAGCAGTATGAACTGGAAGGAGAAATTTCACTTACCGTTAATTTCCTTTCCTGGAATACTGCTAGACCAGTCCAGGACCCACCCTGCTGTCAGTTACGGTGCTGCTAGTGCGGTGAAGCCGCTGGCCTCTGTTCCTTCCTTGTCAGTATGCCTCACCATGGGGGCCCGATGGCTGCGTTATCGGTCTTAGCAGCCTTCAGTTCTGGGGATACTTTCAGCTCCCTTGTACATAGTTGAATTAAACGTCCACTATGTGTGGTCTTATGGTTTAGTTGCATTACATGTTTGGGTTCGCTTTACAGACAATACTGAGGGAGACCCCTAGGGGTAGGACCATATCACCAGAGTCCAGCCTATCAGAGCTCTGGTAGAATTCTCTGTCTCCAAGATCTGCTGGCAGGGGGACACAACCCGTTTGTCTGGACTGGTCTAGCAGTATTCCAGGAAAGGAAATTAACGGTAAGTGAAATTTCTCCTTTTCCAAGCTCAATAGAAATCCTGTCTGAATTTTTGAAAATTTTTAATATTGTGGTCATATTACAAATGATATAAAATGACATATGAAATGTTGTTAATATTTCCCATGTCATTTCAAATGATTGTACCTCCCTAGTCCTAACTAGTATATAGGACCTGAGGGAGGAGGTAGCAGCAATAGGACCTCTAGGCAATAGTAATCAAAATCAGATTAAATTTGTCATCACTGGAAAGAAGACGCTAAAAAGCTACTATTGTAGCTCTTAATTTTTAAAAGGGAGATGATGATAAAATTATATTTCTTAGGGATAAAAATTAGAACGTGTGATTGCTAATTTGCATGAGGCATGGACATTTAAAAAAGCCGTTTTGGAAGCTCAGATAAAATATGCTCTACACATCAAAAAAGATCAAAAGAAGACCAAATGTTGGCCAGCCGTGGTTTAATGGTGAGGTAAAAGTGTTGTAGCCCTTTTGGGGCAGGCCCTCCTACCTGGATTCCAACCTGGATTCTTAGGCTTTACCTAACCCTTCTAACAGGAAGGAAAAAAACAAGACACATACACCAAAAATTAATTATATTATTAATTCCAGAGCTCTAGAAGGAAGATCGTCTGAGGTCCAAATCATGGCTCCTCCCTAACCATCTTCAAAAATCTTCTGCCAGAGATCTGCCTTTTATTAAGAAGTATCAGCTGACATAGTTAATTTTTGATTAACATCGGATGATATTATTCAGGTTACAAAATTACAAGTCTGGAATAAAATCTGCTTACAAAGTTATTTTTCTGCTGATGCTTTACAAAAATACATTAAAAAAAACGGAAGGTACAAGGCCATGATTGTAATTACCAAGTGACAGTAGGTGTCGCTGTGATTCCTTCATTATACACAAGCTGATTAGTTACACACTATAAATTCTCTCTAAATTTTGGTAATTTCCCAAGCTTTATTTGATTTCCAGTTATATGTTGACCTAAGGTCTCTGCTTCTCAGAAGGTTCATGCAATAATGCTGTTAGTTGTTGTCCAATTTTCGACCTTATCTGCCACAAAAAAGAGGCAGAACTGTCTGGAATGCAGAAGCTACCCTTTGCCCCAGTAACTATCTACACAACTTTGTTAGCTAATCTCTGTTACAACTAACTGTCAGCAATTTTTCACCGAGAGAGAGAAAGACAGAAGCTTCTATCTAAAAATATATTTTTCACTAAAGCCTGTTTGATTATAATAAGAATATATCTGTTTTCACCTATAGCTACCTCTATAGTCCTGTTTCTTCATTATCTGTGTTTGAATCACTGTCTGTACCTATATCCAGTGTACCATAAATAGATTCATCACTGTCCACCTCCAGGTCCAGATTGCCATAGACAGGATGATCTATATTTGTGTAAGTTACCTTATCACCCAAAAGCTCATCAGTCTCTGCTATAGTCTCTAACCTTGTTCTAGGGCCTTGGTCAGTTCTTCCTTTTCCACAGTCCTCCCTTTGATTCTGCTCAGAACCACATCCCTCATGGAAAGGCAATTCTCGGAGCAGATCCCCAGCACTGGGAACACTTCGTAACCTAAGGACTGCAATTGTATTTGTGGTCTTAGCCATATATGAAGTAAAACATGTCATAAAACAGGCAAGGCCTATCTCTAGAAGCAGGAGGGCTACTAGGAAGCCAAAGAGGCTTGTCAATAAGGCCTTTAAGGGACCTGACAGGCCACCCCACATATTTTCAAACCAGGGCCATACAGAATCAGAAGTACCTTTAATATTATCTTTGGAAAAATGGGTTTCTTTTCTTACCTGATCTAAGATACCAGTTACCACCTTGCTCTGGGAGTCAACAAGCATACAGCAATGCTAGTGTATGACCCCACAAACTCTGCCGTCCTTGGCTAATAAATAATCCAAGGCCATACGATTTTGGGCGGAGTAAGCAGTTAGTTTGTCTATAGTACCTTGCATGACTGTGAGGGCATCAGTTAAATCCTGAACTGTTATTTCTATCAGGGCATATATTCGCAATAGTTGTTCACAATAACGTGCTGTAGGACGTATGAAACCAAAAGTACTGAGCCAAACTGTTCCAGTGAAGGTTCTTACTACTTGTTGGGTAAGCATAGTAGTATCTAGCAGTTTACATGCTGCACTTATATCTGCACTGTGGTCATCTACAGCTCTGCGATGACGGCTAGAGGGCACCCCAAGTAAAGATTCATAAGGGACCACTTTCCATGGCAAGTCAAGGGTAGCTATGTAACAATTGCCAGACCAATCAGCAGGCAACCGACCATATAAGCTAAGGTTCCACACACAAAGTAATGGCCTATCAATGCAAGGAGTCCATCAGGCCAAATTTTATAATCTTTAGGTTCTGTAAGCAGAACTTCAGTCCCAGGCCAAATATCCCTTAACCACGGGTGATAATATCCTAAATAGGGATATATATATATATATATATATATATATATATATATATATATATATATATATATATATATATATATATATATATATATCAACATAGCCATATCTTGAGCCATCTTTGCTTTTCTCCAGTCTATATTTTCCATATATTGGTAACCCATCCTGGTCATAATACTGTAATTCATACTGGTCAAGACGAGTTTTAGGTTCAATGAGAGCATTAACAACCCTCAGACTTGAATGGGCTCGTACAGAACTCACTGTGGGATTGTCCATTACCAAATGCACATGATTGTTAGTCATAATGGTCTGACAACTAGATAGAGGGGTTTCCCCCACAGGATAACCCCCCTCTCTCTGGAAACAAATAGGAGGGTTGGTAACTGGCTGAGGACTGATAATTCTTGGAGCAGGGGTAGCCACGTCTGGCCATGTTGCAGTAAGATTGAATAAGGTTTCATTCACAGACAACTCCTTTAATTCTTGCAGAGAAATAGGTTGAGGTCTGGGCAAAAACCCAAACTGCGTAGCTGCTGGATGAGTTAAGCACACAGCACAATTGGAAATGTTAAAACGCTGAATTAAGGAATACATGTGAGAATGAAACACATTATAAAATACACCATGTTTTACCCAAGGAGCATGCGGATCATATGCAGGAACCGTATGATCAGGAACCAATGAGGGCATAGGGGCTGGGGCCAGGGCTCGAAGCAATTAGTCTACTACTGCCTGTTGAGCAAGCCCTATCTTTGGTGTACTCATCTCTAATATCCTTTTCACCAAAGCCTCCACACCCCCTACTATTGGGAGAAAAACCCCACACACCAGATTAAAAACCACAAAAACAGTGCCAATGCCACTGAAAGCATACATATCAGCCAATGCTGTGAGGACAAGTCCGTAGTGGTTGTAACTGTCCAACAACTTCACACCCACTTTCTTGGTTGAGCATAGTTAAAATTGGGGGAAGCAATTCTAGTTCAGTCTCAAATTCCTCTGGTTCCGGCTTAGGTTGTGTATAGGGAAGTCGTCTTATCCAGGGTGCGGTGCTTTCTTGCACTGATCCAAATGTATCCAGGTTTTCCGTCCTTTCACTTTCAATGCCGAATATCCCACCAGCAACACTTGGAATGGTCCCAGAAACCTCGCTACCAGAGCAGACTTCGGCGCCAGATCCTTGATGAGCACCCAATCTCCAGGTTCCACGTCTGGAGGTGATCGCGATGCCTGAGCACCCTGCTTCATAAGCTGCAAAAAGGAAGGAGATACCAACGTTTTGTACAAATACTTACAGTAGGATAATAGGTCGCTGCGCAGCAGTTTGGGATTGGGCAATTGATCTGGTACCACTATAACATGGGCTGGGGTAGTTGCCGGACGTCCAGTTTGTTTTTGTTTATTAAATTTGATAAAACCGCCTTTCTACAGGAATCAAGGCGGTGTACAATTTTCAAAAAACAAAAGAAAGTCAAGGCCGGGGGCCAGCGGAAGTAAGAAAGGAAGTTACAATTCTTTGACAGGAAAGAAGAAGGGAGAGGAGAGAGAGGACAAGACAGAAGGACACATAATCCAGGGTAGAAACGAAGGGTAGGGAAAGCAAGAAAATCACACGAAAGGGGAGGGAAGGTCAAATGCCAGGGAGAACAGATGGGTCTTCAGATTTTGCTTGAAAGTGGTGTGATGGGTCTCTAAACGTAAGGAGGAGGGGAGAGCATTCCAAAGAGCAGGGCCGGTGAAGAAAAAGGCAGAGGAGCGAGTGGATTGCAGGTGAGCAGATGAAGGGGAAGGAAGGGTGAGGCGGTTGAGGTGGAAGGAACGAGGAGTGTGCCTGGGAGAGTGAAAGTTGATGAGGTCTGCTAAATATTGAGGGGTGCTAGTGTAGAGAACTTTGTGGACCAGAGTAAGCAGTTTGTATTGGGAGCAGACAGAGGTAACCAGTGGAGGTGGAAAAGCAATGGAGTTACATGGTCACGGAGGGTGGCGTGGGTAACGACGGGCTGCAGTGTTTTGAATCCTTTGGAGCCGAGATAGTTGAGATTTAGGGAGACCAAGAAATACAGAATTTGAGAAATCCACACATGACATGACTAGAGACAGTGATAGGGTGGTGAGAGCTGTAGAGGTGAGGAATGGACGAATGGCTCGAATTTGCCTAAGAAAGAAAAAGGACATTTTGGAGACGTGTGAGATATGATCCTGGAATGAAAGCTCAGGGTCAAAGTGAAACCCAAGATAACGAAAGGTGGTGACTAAGGGGATGGAAGTGCCAGAAAAGGAAGGGGCGAGTGAAGGAGGTGGAGTACCATATGAGAACTAGATTGTGATGGTCTTAGTGAGGTTGAGATGGAGGCAGTTTTGAGTTAGCCAGTTGGCCACGGAAGAGAGACAGGAATTTAACACAGAAAGGTCAGGACAGGAGGAGGAGGTATGGTGTAATAGAACAATGTCGTCTGCATAGTTGAACGCGGAGATGCCAGATTGTTGAATTAGGAGAGCGAGAGGGGCCAGGAAAAGATTGAAGAGGAGAGGGGCCAGCACCGAACCCTGAGGAACCCCACAAGGAAGAGGAAATGGGTCTGAAGGAGGGATAGAGGGAGAAGAGGAGAGAACTGTGCAGGATCGGGAGGAGAGGAAAGAGTGGAACCAACGATAGACAACACTACAGAGCCCCGCATCCCATAGGCGACAGAGAAGAAGGGAGTGGTCTACCAAGTCAAATGCTGCTGAGAGATCAAGTGCAACCGCCACCGAGATGTCACCACGATCACGAGCTACATGCAGTGCGTTAGTGAAAGCAAGCAGAACTGTCTCAACACTATGGCCCTGGCGGAATCCGGACTGACGAGGGTGGAGGTAGTTAGTGGAATCAAGGTGGTGTGAAAGCTGAGCAAAGACTATTTTTTCTAGAAGTTTAGAGAGAAAGGGGAGATTAGAAACAGGGCGATAGTGGGCAGGAACCAGAGGATCAAGCGAGGGTTTTTTAAGAATAGGACGTATCAGTGCGTGTTTCCAGGGGCGGGGAAAGGTACCTGTGGAGAGACTCGAATTGAACATGGTGAGGATTGGGGGGAGAAGTATCAGATGAGGGGCAAGTAGCCAGGAGGAGGGGATGGGGTCAAGGGTACATGAGGTTTTTCTGGAAGAGGAAATGAGCTGATGAAGCTCAGGGGCAGTGATCGGGGAGAGAGAAGCCCAAGTGTGGGAGTGTTGAGAGACAGGGGGAGGGGAAGCAGTGGGGGGAGGGGAATCAGTGGGGGGAGGGGAGTGAATGGGTGCAGGGCAGGAGGGTAAGGATGCTCGTAGAGAGGCAATCTTACCGCTGAAGAATGACGCAAGAAGGGGAGGAGCAGGAAAGGGAAGATCCGGAGGAGCAGAGGGTGAGGAATGAAGGGAGGTAAGAGTCCTAAGAGTAGAGTAGAGATGTCGGGTTTGGTTAGGGGCATTGGAGATGGCGTTGGAAAAATAGGAGCGTTTAGCTGAGTGAACTTGAGAGCGGTAGTGAGAGTGAGTTGATTTAAAAAGAGCAAGTTTGGTAGGGGAGGGGTCCTTCCACCACAGCCGCTCGGCACCGCGGAGGTGAGAGCGCAATAGCCGAAGGCCCTTGTGGTACCATGGATGAGTGGGCTTGCGTTGTGAGGGCCGGGGAAGAAGAGGGGCAGCATGGTCAAGTGCGGCAGAGAGGGAGGATGACCACAGAGTGGCCTGGGAGGTTGGCGAGAGAGAGGGAAAGTTGGAAGGAAGGATCTCGGAGGCTGGGGGAAAACGCTGAAGTGTAAGGGGAGTAAAAGAACGAGAGAGCCATGGAGGAGGGGATGGAGAGGAAGAGGGGGGAGAAGAATGGGAAAGTCCTGAATGTGAGCAGAAGACAGAGAGGAAGATATGTGGCACGTAAGTCTTGGAGTGTAAGTGAAGAAGAGGAGGGCGTCAGGTGGAGATCAAGGGTATGGCCAGCCTGATGGGTGGGGAAGGTAACGTGTTGCAGAAGGGACAAATCATGAAGGAGGGACGTAAAAGACAAGTCTCTAGAGGAGACGGGAAGGTCCATGTGGAGGTTGAAATCACCAGCAATAAGGAGATGAGGGAAAGCTAGGGAGAGATCAGTGATAGTCCGAAGAAGCGCATCCCAAAGATCAGAGCGAAGAACAGGTGGAGAGTAGATAAGAAGGATGTGTGGAGGAGGTGAGATGTGGAGGAGGAGCAAAAGGGATTCAGGATAGTGCAGTGAGGGGGAGAAAAGCTGGGTAAACGGGAGGGAGGTACAGATTATAGCCGCCACACCACCACCTGAGCGGCAAAGGCGGGGGGCAGAGATGGCGGAGAAACCCGGTGGGAGACAGCGTGCTAGTAGAGCCTCCTCCCCCTCTCTGAGCCATGTTTCAGTGAGGAGGGTGAGACTGAATGAGGACTGGAGGATGAGGTCTTGAATAAGCAAGGTTTTGTTACGCAGGGACCGACAGTTTACAAGGCCAAGGTGGAGAGAGTGTACATATAAGAACATAAGATATGCCATGCTGGGTCAGACCAAGGTCCATCAAGCCCAGTATTCTGTTTCCAACAGTGGCCAATCTAGGTCATATGTACCTAGCAGTTTCCCCAAGGGACACAGGTTCCACAATGCTTGTATTGGTTCAAGCATTGATATCCTGGGTCCCTTCTTAATAATGGCTTATGGACCTTTCCTCCAGGAACTTGTCCAAACCTTTTTTAAACCCAGCTACACTAACAGCCTTTACTACATCCTTCGGTAACAAATTCCAGAGTTTGATTACACGTTGAGTGAAAAAATATTTCTTTTATTAGTCTTAAATAGTTTACCCTGTAGCTTCATTGCATGTCCCCTAGTCTTTCTATATTCTGATAAGGTAAACAATCGATCTACGTTTACCCGTTCCACTCCGCTCATTAATTTATAGACTTCTATTATATCTCCCCTCAGCCGTCTCTTTTCCAGGTTAAAGAGCCCTAACCTTTTTAGCCTTTCTTCATAGGAGTATCCTTCCATCCCCTTTACCATTTTGGTGGCTCTTCTCTGAACCTTTTCTAATAACTCTATATCCTATTTAAGATACGGCGACCAGAATTGCACACAATATTCAAGGTGCGGTCTCACCATGGAACGATATAGAGGCATTATAATATCCTTTGTTTTATTTTCCATTCCTTTCCTTATCATACCTAGCATTCTATTTGCTCTCTTGGCCGCCGCTGCACACTGGGCCGAGGGTTTTAACATGGTATCCACAATGACGCCTAAATCTTTTTCCTGGGTGGTGGTTCCTAATGTGGAACCTTGCATCGTGTAACCATAGTTTGGGTTGTTCTTCCCTAGGTGCATAACCTTGCACTTGTCCACATTAAATTTCATCTGCCATTTTGATGCCCAGTCTTCCAATTTATCAAGATCCTCTTGCAATTTTCCACAATCCTCTTGGGTTTTAACAACTTTAAATAGTTTTGTGTCATCTGCAAATTTGATAACCTCACTCGTTATTCCACTTTCCAGGTCATTTATGAATATGTCAAAAAGCAGCGGACCCAGCACAGATCCCTGGGGTACACCACTATTCACCTTTCTCCATTGGGAAAATTGGCCATTTAGCCCTACCCTCTGCTTTCTATCTTTTAACCAGTTCCTGATCCACAATAGTACACTGCCTCCTATCCCATGACTCTTTAGTTTTGCCAAAAGTCTCTCATGAGGGACCTTGTCAAAGGCTTTCTGAAAGTCCAAATACACAATATCAACCGACTCACCTTTGTCCACCTGATTATTCACTCCTTCAAAAAAACATAACAGATTAGTAAGACAAGATCTTCCTTGTCTAAAGCCATGTTGGCTGTCTCTCATTAGTTCATGACTATCTACATGCTGAGTAATTTTATTCTTTATGATGGTTTCTATCATTTTTTCCCAGTATTGACGTCAGGCTCACCGGTCTGTAGTTTCCCGGATCACCCCTGGAACCCTTTTTAAAAATTGGTGTTACATTGGCGATCCTCCAATCTTCAGGTATTAGAGATGATTTAATGATAGTTCACAGATTACTAATAGCAGGTCTGCAATCTCATATTTCAGTTCTTTCAACACCCTTGGATGTATACCATCCGGCCCAGGTGATTTGCTACTCTTCAGCTTATCTAATAGTTGTAATACATCTTCTCGATGTATCGATATTTCCTTCAATTCTTCTGCACCTTTAAATACCACTTCAGTCATGGGTAACATCCCTACATCTTCCTCAGTAAAGACTGAAGCAAAGAATTTGTTCAGTCTCTCCGCTATCGCCTTGTCTCCTCTTAGTGCTCCTTTAACCCCTTTATCATCTAATGGACCAACTGACTCTCTCACAGGTTTTTTGCTACGAATGTACTTGAAAAGGTCTTTACTTCGCGTTTTTGCTTCTGCAGCAAGCTTCTTCTCAAATTCTCCCTTTGCCTGCCTTATCAATGCCTTGCATTTGACTTGCCAGTGCTTGTGCTGTTTCCAGGTTTTGTCGTTTGGCTATTTTTTTCCATTTACTGAAAGATGATTTTTTGGCAACAACAGCCTCTCTGACCTCAACTTTAAACCATGCTGGCAGTTTTTTGGACTTCTTTCCACTTTTCTTAAAGCGTGGAATACAGCTGGTCTGGGCTTCCAAGATAGTATTTTTCAACAACAGCCAAGCCTGATGTACGTCTTTAACCTTTGCAACTGCTCCTTTTAGTTTTTTCTTGACTGTTTTCCTCATTTTATCATAGTCTCCCTTTCGAAAGTTAAAAGGTAGTACTGTGGATTTCCTTACTATCCCTCCTCCACTAATTAAATCAAAGGCGATCATGCTATGATCACTATTGCCAAGTGGCCCCAACAACCTTATCTCTTGCACTAGATCTGGTGTTCCACTAAGGATTAGGTCTAATATGGCTTCCCCTCTGGTCGGTTCATGAACCAGCTGCTCCAAGAAGCAGTCATTTATTTCATCTAGGAACTTTATCTCCCTAGCATGTCCTGATGTGACACTGACCCAGTCGATACCGGGGTAGTTGAAATCACCCATTATTATTACTGTGCTGTAACTTTTGTTAGCTTCCTTGATTTCTTTGAGCATTTCATCATCCATTTGGTCATTCTGGCCAGGCGCTCGATAGTACACCCCCACTGCCATTGCCTTCCCCCTTTTACATGGAATTTCAATCCATATAGATTCTACAGCAGATTTTGTTTCCTGCAAAACTTTAATCCTTTCTGACTCAATGCCCTCTCTAACATAGAGAGCAACCCCTCCACCAATTTGATCAGCTCTATCATTACGATATAGTTTGTACCCAGGTATCACAGTGTCCCACTGGTTGTCGTCCTTCCACCATGTCTTTGATATTCCAATCATATCTAACCTTTCATTTAGTGCTATATATTCTAAGTCTCCCATCTTATTTTTTAGACTTCTAGCATTTGCATACAAGCATTTTAGAGAATGTATTTTATCCATATTAATTTGTCTGTTAGACATGAGTAATTTGGGATCTTTAAGCTCTGTCTGCTCCATACTTGAGGGCATTTGGGCTACTTTACTCTTTTGTGGAACCTCTCTGCTTTTGGTAGTATCCTTCAAAGATACATTCTTCCAAACCATCTGCTCTTGGGCGACTGTCGGCTTTCCCCTAATATCTAGTTTAAAAGCTACTCTATCTCCTTTTTAAAGGTTAATGCCGGCAGCCTGGTTCCATCCCGGTTAAGGTGAAGCCCATCCCTTCGGAAGAGTCCCTCCTTTCCCCAGAATGTTCCCCAGTTCCTAACAAATCCAAACCCCTCATCTCTGCACCATTGTCTCATCCACGCATTGAGACTCCGGAGCTCTGTCTGCCTTTTGGGTCCTGCGCGTGGAACAGGAAGCATTTCGTAGAATGCTACCCTGGAAGTTCTGGATTTCAACTTCCTACCTAAAAGCCTTAATTTAGCCTCCAGAACCTCCCTACCACATTTTCCTATGTCATTGGTACCAACATGTACCAAGACAGCAGACTCCTCCCCAGCACTATCTAAGACCTTATCTAGGTGGCGCGTGAGGTCCGCTACCTTCGCACCAGGCAGGCATGTTACCAGGCGATCCTCACGTCCACCAGCCACCCAGCTATCTACATGCCTAATGATTGAATCACCAACTATAACGGCTGTCCTAACCCTTCCCTCATGGGCACATGGCCCTGGAGAAACTTCCTCGGTGCGAGAGGGTTTTACATCACCTGGAGGACAGGTCCTAGTTACAGGATCACTTCCTGCCACACCAGGGTGATGCTCTCCTGTCACGTGACCTCTCTCCTCCATGGCAACAGGGATGCTGCCAGACTGGAGGTGGGACTTCAGGACTATATCCCTGTAGGTCTCGTCTATGTACCTCTCTGTCTGTCTTATGCTTTCCAAGTCTGCTACTTTAGCCTCTAGAGAACGGACTCGTTCCCTGAGAGCAAAGAGCTCCTTGCACCTAGTGCACACGTAAGACCTCTCACCAACTGGGAGAAAATCATACATGTGACACTCAATGCAAAAGACTGGAAAGCCCCCATCCCGCTGCTGGACTGCTGTCTGCATCTTAGTTTTAAGTTTGTGTTTAGATCTAAGTTCTTTACTTACTAAGGGTTGCTATGGATATTTATACTAATAAAACTGAACCTAATACGTGTAATATACCTTGTTCACCTGAAGCTTAACTAATCTCAGGTCCTTAGTGTATGACTGATTTGGGTAATGAGCTTCACCTGAGAGCACCTCCTGTCTCTTAAGATGTGTAAGCACCTATAAAGCTACGATTATCCCAGGGGTGGGTGGGTGTGGGGAGGGTGGGAGGGAATTAACACTTATTAAAAGAGGGCTGCTACACAGTACCCTGTCTTGTGCTGCTGAGGTAAGCTCTATTCTCATTTGATTTAAATTATAGCTCTTAGCTGCTGCTAGGCTCTAACTTCTTATGAAATTTAAAGTACAAGCTCTCTGCTGGGTTCTAAATTTAACCAGAAAGCTCTTTTCTGTGTTGTAAATTTAAGCTAAAAGAACTTTGCTGATGCTAGGCCCTGAGTGACTATTAAATTTTAAAGTACAAGCTCTCTGCTTGGTATGAAATGTAACCAGAGAGTTCTCCTCTGTGTTTTAAATGTAAACTTAAACTGCTGCTACTAGGCCCTGACTGATTTAACAAAAATAGTGGATCACAGATTAATTAGCTTTAATACAAAGAATTCCTTTTAGAAAATTACCAGAAGTAAATACTCACAGTTGCAGATATCCCTCCAGAAGCAACAGTCCCCCTTACCAGTCTTTCAAGACTTACCAGAAGAGGAAGGCTCAGAGGGTAGAGGAAAAGTAGAGGGGGAGGACAAACAGGGTTGCAAGTTGAAGGGACAGCGGGAGCGAGTGCAGAGTGGTCTAGGTGGGCGTCTACCCCATATCACGGGAATAGCAATAGCAGCCATACGGAAAGGCTGAGGAGAAAGGGGCAGAGAAAGGGTGTAAGTACAATTGTTTACCTGAGGAAGGAAGGATGCGTCTGCGGGTGAGGGCCAAAGAGGTAGAGAGGAACCGTCCGGCCTGGAGAACGTGAAAGGGCAGAGAAGTAATACAAACAGAGCCTGCAGCATAGTTGTAAGAGAACGGCCTCTGCAGCCGGAGCGGCCCCAAGGAGCGCACCTAAGGAGCACAGCGTGCTCCTTAGGTGCGTGCCCCTGTCGCGCACTGCGGCGACAAGCGCCGCAGACGCTCTGCTTTTATGGGTGCAGGACAGTGTACCTGTGAGCACGCGGCCGCGTGAGATCCGGAAGGGGAGGACCCAAGCAGGAGGCAGGAGATTGTTGTTGGCCCGGATGGGAAGGGTATACTCTGGGGAGACAGGACACACAAATAAAGTGAGTTGACAGCAAGCAAAGCATACAGGACAGCATACAGAACAGCTGCAAAAAGGAAGGAGATACCAACGTTTTGTACAGATACTTACAGTAGGATAATAGGTCGCTGCGCAGCAGTTTGGGATTGGGCAATTGATCTGGTACCACTATAACATGGGCTGTGGTAGTTGCCGGACGTCCGGTCACAATCTCATAAGGGGTAAGGCCCTGTCGAGTTCTTTGAGGAGAGTTGTGGATTGAAAATAAAGCAAATGGCAGAGCTTCCACCCAATCCCGACTCCAATCATGAGTTAGGGAACGGAGGAGCGCCTTCAGCGTCCGATTCATCCGTTCCACTTGGCCAGAGCTTTGCGGATGATACGGAGGATGAAGCTGCTGGTGAAGGCCAAAAAATGCCATTATGCCTTTCCAAACTTCAACCATAAATGCTGGGCCTTGATTGGAAGACAAAACCAGGGGTACTCCACACAAAGGAATAAACTTAGTAAGCAAACACTTCAAAACTGTAGCAGCAGATAACAAATTGGTTGGATAGGCTTCAGGCCATCCTGAATATAAACAAGTAAAAACCAAAAGGTGTTTCCTTCCCCCCCTTGGCACAAAGCAGATCAGTAAAATCCATTTACAGGAAGAGGAAGGGTCCTTGAGGCCTAGGCAAGGATGGAGAAGGTAATGCGCGAAGGGTGCATTCAGATTTTCCTGCTTGTAGACACGGGAGACAAGAAACATACACAGCATGAGCAACAGAAGCAAATACAGGATTATACCATAACTGAGCAAAAGCATTTGTCATAGCTGGGACACTTAAATGCAACTTGTGATGTAAAAACAGAGCAACAGCATAAAATGATGATTTAGGATAAATAAACAATTGGTCCTTTTTCCATAGTCCAGTACCATCGGGCAACGCTCCCCAAGACAACCATTCCTGCTTTTCGGTGAAGTCCGCAGAATTCTGATGGGAACGCATCAAGTCCATTGATAATAAGGCTGAAGAGGAAGCTGCAGGCGAATGAAGAGTTAATAACAGATGCGATGGAGCTGCAGGTCCCGCCACTGCAGCTTTAGCAGCTTGGTCCACAAACTGATTGCCTTGTGACACTACAGAACCAGTAAGATCATGTCCTTTTACATTTTAACACAGCCACCTGAGCTGGTTTAAGCACTGCAGCAAGCAAACGTTCAGTATAGTGGGCATGTTTGATAGGCTTATGAGCAGCTGTCAAAAATCCACATTGAGCCCAGATATTACCAAAATCCCAGAGAACCCCAAGTGCATAAGCGCTGTCAGCATGGATATTTACAACCAAATGCGCAGACATTTCCAGGGCCCGAATGAGAGCAAATACTTCAGCCAATTGGGCACTAGCAAATGGCAAGGCTCCAGACTCTATTACAGAATCAACAGTAGTAACAGCATAACCAACAAGTAAATCCCCTTGCTCATTGCGAAAATCAGAGTCATCAGTAAACGGAATCCAGTCAGGACTGGACAGAGGAAAGATCAGGCCTAGCTTTTGAAAAGGTCGTTACAGAGGAAAGGCAATCCATGAGTGTCATTGGGGTCAGACAGGTGCAAAAGGGGATCAAGTGAGGCCAGAATTTGAGCTGGTTGGAAAAGTGAAACTTCATGTAAAGTGACATGTGCTTGGGAAATAGCTAAATCAAACAGCAATAAACGAGAGCTGGAGAGAGGCTGAGTCTTTGCCAAATGTAAAAGACAAGCAACTGAATGAGAAGTATATACATGCAACTCATGCTGGAGAATGAGAAAATCTGTAGTTTGTATAGCAAAAACTACAGCAGCCAAAGACTGAAAACATGGAGGCATGCCAGAGAAAACAGGATCAAAAGCTTGGGAAAAATAGCCCTAAGGCTTTAATCCAGTAGGGAAACGTTGTGTCAGAACACAGACAGCAGCACTGGTGGAAGTAGCCATATAGAGACAGAAGGGCAAAGCATAGTCGGGGAAAGAAAGACAGGGAGAAGTCAGTAAGGCTTGGCGCAGGGAGTGGAAAGCATTATGCTGTGCTTCAGTGGGAACTATAGTACCCTCCGGAGCCTCACGGCCAAGAAGGGCATACAGTGGCGCAGCAAGCTCAGCAAAGTCAGGGATCCACTGGCGGCAAAATACTAAGAGACCTAAAAAGCAGCGTATATGAGGAACAGTAGCTCATCATTCTCTGCTATAGTCTCTAACCTTGTTCTAGGGCCTTGGTCAGTTCTTCCTTTTCCACAAAAAGAAATGGTAAAAGCCAAAAGAGCTTCTTTCAAAAAATGGCAAGCATACAATAATGAATAAAACAGGAATGAGCACAAGCACTGGCAAGTTAGATATAAAAAAAAGTAATAACTACTACTAAGCATTTATATAGCGCTACAAGTCGTATGCAGCGCTGTACAGACATGAGACAGGCCAAGAGAAACCCCCTGCTTTTCTTGCCACATCATAATTACTGCTTCTGTACATTTCTTTATATCTTTTCTGTGTCATGCCTATGCCTCTAATTCCTTTAAGTTACCAATAGAGTTCCTTTCTATTTCTTTAACTTTGTTTTTACTGTAAAGAGACGGCTGAGGGAAGATATGATTGAGGTCTATAATTTAATGAATGGCGTGGAACAGGTAAACGTAGATCAGTTGTTTACACCATCAAAAAGTAAAAAGACTAGAGGACACGTAATGAAGCTACAATGTAACCCATTTAAGACTAATAAGAGAAAATATTTTTTTACTCAATGCATAATCAAACTCTGGAATTCGTTACCAGAGGATGTAGTAAAAGCTGTTAGTGTAGCTAGGTTTAAAAAAAGATTTGGACAAGTTCCTGAAGGAAAGATCCATAAACCATTATTAAAGAGGACCCAGGAAATCCACTGCTTACCCCCAGGACAAGCATTGTGGAACCTGTTTGCCTTTTTGGGAACCTGCCAGGTACTTGTGACCTGGATTGGCTACTGTTGGAAACAGGATACTGGGCTTGATTGGCCTTGATATGACCCAGTATGGCATTTCCTATGTTCTTATGTTTTTAACACTAGAAGCCCCAAAAGGAATTTTTACCTAGAAACCCCAGAGTGCGCCAATTGACGCATTATTACGACGACTGCGTTTAGCATGACATGCAGATGTGAATTAATGTGAAGTTACTTATTTGTTAAATACGTGCAGTATGTGACGTCATTACATGACATCATTGTGTGTTTATTGTTTGTAATGTCAGAGTAAAACTGTGTCGCACCGCCGCCCTAGTGGCCAGAGGTTGTTAAGGCAGGTCGGGTGAACATGAGTTATATTTTTAAGTTTGAGTTGGTCCTTGAGTGCGGGGTCTGGGTATTCTATTCCCAGTGGCCTTCCGTGTACCAAAGCCTCAAATGAATACAAAGTCCGAGAGTAGGGAAAGAAAGGCTTTTTATTTCCCTTAATGCACAAAGATTCAAATATTGGAATCTACATCAACAGAAAGCAACCTTACTTCAGGTAGAAAGAAACATAAACAGTTATTGCTTTATCCTCTGTTATCTTCACAGGAATTTATAGATATGATACCCACAGTCTCTGTTTGCTGAGCATAGCTCTAAACACTAGGCAGGGATTCTAGGCTTCCTGCCTGACAGTAGCTACAATCCATTGCCATTTCGGAAGGGTCCTCGGTAAATTCCACCTGCATGGGCTGAGGATCTGAAAGCTGGGACTCTGTATCAATATAGTCCGGTGGAATATGATGAGGCTTTTCATATAAAGTTTGTACCAGCCTCCAATGCTCTGGGCTTAAGTTTAGGCCTCGGTCATGTGCATGCTTACTATGAGAACAACCGCTTTTGTCCCTGTGCCTTTCATTAAACAGTCTTTCATTTGGTAACAGCTTGTGTCTTGCTTTACAAACAGCTTGATGAGGAGAACACTCCCTTGTTTCCTGTGCTCCCTGTGTCACCAGGTTATAACGGTTAGTAGTAGAAAAATATGGATTACCTTTTCCTCTGGGCCTATCCCAGTGAGCTGAGGCTTGAGGCCTAGTCCTGCTACAATTCAGCCTTACTCGGTTAGCAGGCTTCCCACTGTCCAGCTGGCCTTCGGGTGGAGTTATCTCCCTTTCACCCCCATACCTCTTTCTCCTTGAACAAAGAGTGTTACCTCCTATGGAGATGGCTTCATCTTCCTTCTGGTAACTTCCACAGGGTCCTGAGTCCGCTGGCACCGTTCCATCAGCTAAGACTCTGCCTTCTGTTTCTCTCCGGGTACCTTTCCTCCCGGTGTCTCTTTGCCAAGAACTCCTTCTGTCTTGTTGCCAAGAACTCCTTCTCCTCTCTTTTCCAACTTCCCAGCCTTTCTTAAAAGGAACTCCCCTTTTCCTGGATTGGCTGTTGGCCGGCATCACATCACAAGCTCTGGGGTGCGGCTCTCTAGGCCCTGGAAGGTCTCTCTTGCTCCCCCTATCTGGCTCCTCGTAATGTCGCATCTGGTGTTGGAATCTTTTTTCTGAATTTAAAACCTTTTTTTCTGTTTGCATAGGGTTTGCGGCACCACAACTGTAAACAGTGATTGAGATGCGCCACCTAGTGGGAACATGAATTTATACCTAGAAGCCCCAAAGTACATCAATTGACGCATCCAAGACAATTGAGTGCGTCAATTGACGTACTTTGGGGCTTCTAGGTATAAATTCACCACCTAGCGGGAAAATGAATCTGTCATTTAATCTTCGATGCACATATTTGAACATCTTGACCTTGCTAACAAAGTCATGGAACATGACTGACATGGTTCTAGCAGTGGCGCTGGAATACAACTTCAAAGATGCATTTGCGTTAATTGACGCACTTTGGGGCTTCTAGTGTTAAACTGATCTGCTGGCTCGAGAAGCAGCATATCACATTTTAATAAAGTATAAACTATAATACTAAAAACCTTTTGAAGTACATCCAAATCAAAAGGCCCTTGAAGGAGTTGGTTGGACCGCTGGATGTTCAAAGCATAAAAGATGTACTCGGGGAAGATAAGGTAAGAGCAGAAAAATTAAACAATGTTTTTGCTTTGGTCTGTGCTGAGGAGGATGTTGGGATCATACCTACAATGGAAACCTTCTTTAATGATCACTGTAATGTACACGTTTACTAAAGTGTACTAATAGTTAAAATGTACTTTAATGCATGTTAAGAGGTTAGCATGGACCCGCAAACACTCTCTCTATGTAAACAATAAAGATCATTATCTTTTATTGGTCCATTCTTGCTGAATAAAAGTAAATATACCCTCTCTGAATATTATCTTAAAAGTAATTTAAACACCATCTCATATGTTCCTGGCACAGCAACTCCAGAGAAACATCCAAGGCATGAGTCTAGCATTTCCTCCTCTGTGAGGCATGTCAGCCTTTAGAAATGCATGCAGAAAATAAGTTATGAGCCAGTGAGCAAACCAGAAAGATATGTTTCTCACCAACAGAGAAAAAGTTAGAGTGTAAAAATACACTGCAACATGTATTTCAGGCGACTTCATTCCTTTTCCTCAGCACATCTTGTTAAAGTCTCTGTTGGCTCATTATCAGCTCAGTATGCAAAGGAGGGGATTGTAAAATGCCCCAACATGATCGGCTTTACGAGAGTTTCCTGTCACATACTGGCAAATCAGAATTCCTCTTTGTCTTTCCGGGCCAGTCCAGGAACCATAGGGTAGTCAACCTCCTCCAGCAGCTGAGGACTGAATTCTCTCAGTCTTGCTGACAGCCTATCCAGCTCCCTCTGGTGTCAGAGACTCAGTCTTTCAGTCCTCAGCAGCTGAATAGGACGTGGGGCTGCCGGGCTGCCGGAGAGACAGAGAAGAAAGATTTAAAAGCAATAGGAAAGGAAGTCCGGGGGGGGGGGGGGTGCCTAGCAGGGTACTAAGCCCAGAAGAGCTAATCTGAAAAAGATTGTGAAAAAAAAATTAATAAACTTGAATGGAACTCGGCTGCGGGAGCTTACTGAGAAAGGCAGCAGAGGCAGAGCCTGCCTCGTGAGGAGCTTCCGTTCGCTGGAGAGTTGGAGGGAGGAGCTGGGAACCCCAGAGTCCAGTCTCTCTGCCTCCGGGACCGAACTTACTCTCCTGCTAGCAGTGGAAGTGGGTTATTCGCAAAGTTCGCAGCAGAAGAGTTGAGGTACATCACGGAGCTTGCTGATCGCACGAGGTTTGGCTTGGCGGGGGGCAGGCCTGTACATCGGCGCTAAGGGTCCGCATCCATCGCAGAGTTTCGGACAGTGTTAGTTTAGGCGCATGCTGCCAGGATCGGCAGTGTGCGGGAGTCACCAGGGTTTGTCTGACTCGGGGCTCTGCCGATTTTGTTTCCAGAGATGCAGCAGTGTGGAATGTTGCTTCAAGGACAGCATGGAGGATAGAGCGACGTTGTTGGATCTGTTAGGTGGCCATCAGAGCACGGCGGAAATGGCGGGAACGGCAGCCATTTTAGAAAAAGCTGCTGTTTCTCCCGCGCTTCAGGAAAAGACTGGGAAAAAGAGAACAAAGTCTAAAAAGCCTGCTCCGGCTGTGCCTGTGTCCCAGGCGCCGGGTCCAGGTATTCAGGGGGCTTAGAGTCTCTCTTTTTTTTGGCTGATTTAATTTTGTCCCTGAATAAAGCCTATTGCCTCAAGTTGGAGCTGGTAATTTCTTCCTCTAACCTCTCAGGGTTGCCAAGAGGGGATAGCACTTCTTTGGACCAGGGTGTGGGATCCTCGGACAGGCTTGGTACTTGAGGCGGGCGCTGAGGTAGCTGAGGAGGGAGAAGCCTTTTATATTGCCTTACCGGCGGTTCAGGAGGAACCGCTGGAAGACTCTCTGCTCCAAGGTTTTAAAGCGGAGCAGAGGTGTTTTCCAGTTCATAGAGTGATCAAGCAGATGGTGGAGTCAGAATGGGAATATCCGGAGGCTACGCTGTGAGGTTGTTGGGCCATCGGTCGGTTGTACCCGGTGCCACAGGAGGAGAAGGAATTGCTGTGGATGCCTTACTAGTAGCGGTGACAAAGAAGACTAAGATTCCTGTGGAGGGCGGAGCGGCACTTAAAGATCTACAGGATAGGAAGTTGGAGGCTCTACTTAAGCAGGCGTTCGACGCCAGTGCTCTTTCGCTACAGGCCTCCATCTGCGGGGCTTATGTGTAAGGACCTCGATTTGTTGGCTCAAAGGGGAGTCTCATCCTCAGAGGGAGCGAAGTTGGAGTCGGTGGTGGCATATCTCGCTGATGCCTTCTATGATCTCGTGAAGATTTCGGCAAAGTCCACGGCGTCGCTGATTGCCGCATGGAGATTCCTCTGGTTGAGGAATTGGGCGGTGGATGCCTCTTCTAAGGCTCGCCTTAGTAAGCTTCCATACAAGGGCAAGCTGCTCTTTGGGGAGGCTCTGGAAAAGATCATGGAGGATCTGGGAGATTCCAAGGGGGGTCGTCTCCCAGAGGACCGTCCGAAGGGTCCGAAGCCTTGGAGCTCTGCAGAAAGGGCAGAGTAGGGAGTTTTGTAGGTTCAGAGAATCTCAATTTGCTCCATATCAGAGATATCGCTTTGTGTCCAGAGGGCTGTCCTTTCAAGGAGCTTGGGGGGTTCGGATGGGGGTATTTTGGTTCCCAATAGAACTCCTCAAAGAAGCCACAATGAAAGAGGTTGGTCCAGATGGAGGTTCCAGTAGGACGCTTGCAGAGCTTCCACTCTGTCTGGACCACCATAACAGACCAGTGGGTACTGGAGATTATCCGCGATGGTTATGCGCTGGAGTTCGCCTGGCCATTGACGGAGGCCTTCGTGGTGTCTCCATGCGGATCTTCGACAAAGAGAGGCAGTATTCAATATGCTTCGACGTTGGCTGTGGCTTCAAGAGGTGGTTCCAGTTCCTCAAGACCAGTACGGGTCAGGTCAGTACTCGATTTATTTTGTGTTTCCCAAGAAGGAAGGGTCTTTTCGGCCAATTCTAGTTCTCAAGCACGTGAACCGCTGTTTGAGAGTGCCGCATTTCCGAATGGAGACCCTATGATCGGTTATTCGCTCAGTAAAGCTGGGCAAGGTGCTTTCGTCCTTAGATTTAACAGAAGCGTATCTGCACATTCCCATCAGTCCAGAGCATCAGAAGTTTTTGCGCTTTGCATTGCCCATGGGGCATTTTCAGTTCCTAGCGTTGCCGTTTGGGCTGGCTATGGCGCTGTCAATGTTCACGAAGGTGATGGTGGTGGCAGCAGCGTTACCAAAGGAGGGCATACTTGTGCATCCCTACCTGGATGACTGGTTGATTCGGGCAAGGTTGGTGGCAGAGTCGGTTGGGGTGATGGCGCATGTTGTGGAATTTCTGGAACAGCTGGGTTGGGTGGTGAACCAAGCCAAGAGTCAGTTGCTTCCAGTGCAGCATCTCGTTTATCTTGGAGCCTTGTTCGACACTGCCATGGGAGCGGTGTTTCTGCCAGAGGTCAGAGTGTAAAAGATTGTAAGGCAGGTATCAGCGTTTTTGCGCATGAAGGCTCCAACGGCATGGCGATACTTGCAGCTTCTGGGCTCCATGGCGGCGGCTTTGGGCCTGGTACCATGGGCCAGGGTGCATATGCGTCCTCTTCAACAGGCATTGCTTTCCAGATGGTCACCCAGGATCATCCTCTAAATTGGAAGTTAGTGTGCTCTGAGGCAGTCAGTGCCAGTTTGCAATGGTGGTTGGATCCCAGCTATCTTCGAGTGGGAATTCCGCTTGAGCAGTTGGATTGGGTTCTCATCATCACAGATGCCAGCCTCGTTGGCTGGGGAGCGCATTGTATGTCGCAGATTGCACAAGGTTGCTGGCCAAAAGAAATGAGCGGTTGGTCGATCAATCGCCTGGAGACAAGAGTAGTGCGTTTCGCTCTTCAAGAGTTCATCCGCCTGGTGAAAGGGAAAGCAGTGTGCGTGTTCTCCAACAATGCAGTAACGGTGTCTTATATCAATTGACAAGGGGGTACAGGCAGTACAGCATTGTTGGAGGAGAGTCAGCTGTTGATGAGGTGGGTGGAGGAACATCTGGCAGCGCTTTCGGCGGCACATGTAGCAGGATGGGACAATGTGCAGGCCGACTATCTCAGTCAGAATGCCTTAGATCCAGGAGAGTGGGAATTGAATGCGGCCGTCTTTCACAACATTATGGTGCAGTGCGGACAGCCAGTTATGGATCTGATGGCCACTCTCGTCAATGCCAAGGCATCTTGTTTTTTCAGCAGGTGCAGGGAACGCATGTCGGAAGGACTCGATGGTTTGGCTCAGACTTGACCATCGGTCGGCCTGCTATACGTGTTTCCAACATGGCCGATGATTGGGCGAGTCATCCGGAGGATAGAACGTCACGACAGAAAGGTGATTCTCATTGCCCCGGATTGGCAAAGGAGAGTGTGGTATGCGGATCTGGTACGCCTGCTCATGGACCGTCGTTGGAGGTTGCTCAGTCAAGTCAACCTGTTGTACCAGGGGCCAATTCTAATGCCAAACATGGGTCGCTTCTCGCTTACGACTTGGCTCTTGAAAGGGAACAGCTAAGGCATAGAGGTTGTTCCATGGTGGAAGTAGCCATGATGTTGAAGTCCAGGAGAAGGTCTATGTCCTTTGCTTATGTTCGTGTTTTGGCGCATTTTTGAAGGTTGGTGCGAGATGCGTAGCCTTAGACCATTTGGCACGACTATGATGGATATCTTGTCCTTCCTGCAAGGGGGTCTGGATAAGGGTCTAGCCCTCAGTACTCTAAAGGTTCAATTGGCTGCCCTAGCTTGTTTTAGAGGCAAGGTGCAGGGGGGGCCTCTTATCTCTGCATCTAGATGTTCTGAGGTTCCTAAGGGCGGTTAAGAATGTGCGGCTCCCGGTGAAACCAGTAGTTCCAGCCTGGGATTTGAACTTGGTCCTTGAGGCATTGACGCGGCCTCCCTTTGAGCACGCCGGGGCAGTAGCGCTGAGTTTTCTTGGAAGACCGCCTTCTTGGTAGCATTGTGCTCAGCAAGAAGAATCTCGGATCTACAAGCGTTATCATGTAGAGAGCCATACATTCAGTTTTCTGCAGAGAAGGTGATGTTGCGGCCTGTTCCGTCTTTTCTTCCGAAGGTAGTCTCTGGTTTTCACTTGAATCAGCCAATTTCACTTCCGACCTTTCAGAGCCATGAAAGGAGTGGTATGGATAGTTCGCTGCGGAAGTTGGATCTTGGAAGAGTGCTCCGTCAGTACCTTAGGAGGACGGAGTCATTTAGGAAGACGGACAGGTTGTTCGTGCTATTTGGAGGAGCTCGGAAAGGGGAGGTGGCTTCCAAGGCCTCGATTGCTCGTTTTGTGAAACACGCTGTAGCAGCAGCGTATCAGGTGAGCGGAAAGTCGCCTCCTGAAGGTCTCAAGGCTCATTCTACCCGGGACCAGGCGGCTTCTTGGGCAGAGTTCGCTTTGGTTCCACCTGTGGATATCTGTCGAGCGGCTACTTGGTCGTCTCTCCACACCTTTGCGAAGCACTATAGATTAGATGTTCAAGCAAAGGGGGATGCAAATGTGGGGGCCTCAGCCATAATGGCGGGCTTAGCGGGACCCTCCTGGGATTAGGTACTGCTCTGGTACTTCCCTATGGTTCCTGGATTGGCCCAGAGAGACGAAGAGGAAAGAGAAATTAGAACTTACCTGCTAATTTTCTTTCCTTGAGATCTCTCCAGGCCAGTCCATGGCCCACCCAGCTCATTTGCGGGTTTTAGGGGAAGGGGTCTCAATGTTTTTCGGCAGTTATTTCAGGAAAGAATAGTCTGTGTTCGTGCTGTGGCGTGGAGAGTAAGGGGAGGAGGACTAGGTGTTATCTTGTTCTTCCGCCAAAGAGGTTTTGGAGCGGTCTGGCTGTGGGGCTCCCTGGCACTTTCGGGGGGGGGGGGGGTGAAGGAGTGCGACCCGTTCTGGAACGAGAAAAAAAAGATTATATATATTAACATTTTAGGAAGTTAGTGCAAGTTTTGTTACCTTTGCAGTGTTTTAGGTTAGGTTGCAGAGGTTATTGGGCAGGCTGCTTTGACAACGGTAGACTGAGTCTCTGACACCAGAGGGAGCTGGATAGGCTGTCAGCAAGACTTTGAGAATTCAGTCCTCAGCTGCTGGAGGAGGTTGACTACTGTATGATTCCTGGACTGGCCCGGAGAGATTTCAAGGAAAGACAATTGGCAGGTAAGGTCTAATTTTCTCCTTTTGTCTTTCTCTGTCTTCAATCAGGGGGATACAGGCACACTGTATGGTGCTGTCTGGATGACAGCGCCAGTGCTGGCTCTCCCTTAGCTCAGTGAAGTCCAAAGCACCTTCCTGTCTCACTGCACACCCTGTGTCCCCTCCAGTCTTCTCTGACTGCGGCAGTCAGCCAGTCATGTGTCTCCCTCGCTCCTGTCAGTTGCATGGTTTCTTTGTTTATTTTCATTGTCAGTTTGTTTCTGTTTATTCTTTCAGCCATGAAGCAGTTTAAAACAAATAAAAGCGGAGCTTTTTCGGTGGCTCCCTGCCGCTGCAAGGTTTTTTGGGGGTTTTTTTCAGTTCAGCGTGGCATGCACTGCTGACAACATGAGGAAATTACTCAAGCAGCAAAAGCAGAGAGAAAACACCTCAGCAAAATGGAGGGAGAGTAAGCAGCCACTTTCCTGCCTGCAAACCGCATTTATACTTAAAAAAAAAAAAATACAATACATTACCACAAATACTTGGCACCCCTGTGGGAACAGTGTCATCTGGCTAAAAGTTCAGACCTGAAGAGAACAATCTCAATCTGTGCAGTCAGTGCGGCCTCTACCATTTCAAGGTGACTTCTGCTTCATCACCTGCCCCTGTCCCATTGAACCCAGACAAGGCACGATTGGGACTGGATGGGGCTGCCATGCAGCCAGAGGCAGACCTCCTACTGGCGCTGGCTTCAAAGAACTTGGCCTAGAGCCTCAAACCACAGACCCTACTCCCTTTCCACCTAACCCGGCCTCGACAGGACACTCTCCAAGGCTGGAACCTCAGGTAGGTGGCAAGCATAAATATAAATCAAAGCATGGCCGCAGGGACGACCCTGCAGGCATACATAGTTCCCAGGACATGCATCCTTACAAACGTAAATCCGAGGGAGACTCATCTGATGCCTCCTTCCATAAGTCCAGGAGGGTAAGACAGCACTCAAGTCCCTTGCCAGCCTTATCTCCTCTTGCTCCACTACTGGGAGATAGGTCTGCCAGTGATTCACTTTTCTACAGTTGTTATGCTGTTTTGTCCATGACAGTGCAGTCCTACTGGGCACTGCCACTTCTGCTGACCCGCTGCCATCCTCTGAGGTTCCCTTGCATCAGTCTGGAAGATGCTAGCATCAGTGCATGCCACATCGCGCTGTCTCGATCTCAGATACAAAGTACTGCCTGCACTGGAGTTTCAACATCAGCAACTTTCCCATCAGTCAGTCTTTCTGAGGCTGTACATAAAAATTCTTCAAGTCTCATGCTCAGACTCCATCTAGTAAAGATCAGCAGACATTGGATTCTGTTGGGAGAAAGACTTTTCAGAATGAAGTAATAGCATGGAAATCCTAGCCCATCAACTTCAAATACTGAAATACCATCATGACTTCCTTTGCAGATGCCAGACCCTGCTACCATTCCAGCACTGGAGGCACAAGCCCTTCGGGATAATTTTACAAGAGTCCCTCTATCATATCATTTGAGCTATGTATGATGCCTTTGATTCGGTTGCCCGCTCCACGGCTGCTTCCATCTTTGCCCGTCGCACGGCTTGGCTCCGCATCTCTGGATTACAGGAAAATTTTCATGACCGCCTGGTGGATTCTCCCTGCCAGGGAGATTAGTCTTTTCGGACCTAAGGTACAAGAGGCAGTCTCAGAAATCAAGGGCCATTCTTCTATGGTGCGAGAGCATTTCAGTGCAGCCTCAAGAGGCAGCCCAACAGTCCTGTTGGCCTCAATACCCAGGTACTGGAGGGCATGAAGTTATCAATATTTCCAACAATTTCACCCTCGTTGGCGTTTTCAACCCTATTCTCGTCTTCCACCACAGTGCCAGCCTGCACCTGCCTATGGTCAGCGCCCCAGGCAAAGAGAAAATCATAGGTTGTTTCCTATCTCAGCACAGCCACCCAAGGCAGGTCCCAACTTTTGACTATCTACCAGTAGGAGGCCGCGTCCAGCACTTTCAGGAGGCCTGGTTTGCCATCACTTCAGATCGCTGGGTCCTTTGCATCACTGCATTGGGTTACAAGCTCAATTTCATGGTTACCCCCCTCAGAAGTCGCCCCCCCCCCCGCGCAATGTCTCCCCCTCTGCACCTTTACCTCCTAGCAGAGGAGACTGCAGCTCTACTCAGCAATCATGCAATTGAGCTTGTACTACCACAAGAATGCAACCAGGGTTTCTACTCCCAGTTCTTCCTTATCCCCAAAAAGATGGGAGGCCTCCGACCGATTCTTGACTTCCAAGAACTCAAGAGAGAAAAGTTCAAGATTACTTCTCTGGCCACCATTCTTCTGCTTCTGGATTTCAAGGACACCTACACCCATATCCCCATCCACCCTCGCCATTGGCGATATCTCAGGTTTCACTTCAAGGCAGAACACTATCAATACCAATATCTACCATTCGGGCTCTCCTCAGCCCCAAGGATTTTCACAAAGTGTCTAACGGTTGTCGCAGCATACCTGCACAAACAAGTCATGTGCATTTACCCTTATCTGGATGATTAGCTCATCTCAGGACCAGACAAGACATCAACTCAGGACTTCCTTACTCCTGCAACAGCTTGGCTTCATCATCAACTTCCAGAAGTCAGTGTGAACTTCGTCAAGTTCTCGATTTCATCAGGGCTCACTTAGACACCACAGTAGCTCAAAACTTCTTGCCACCAAGCAGAGTAATAGCCCTCCAGCAGCTCAGTTTCCATCTGCTCAGTTTACCAAGTGCTTCAGCTTGAACCATCTTACGCCTCTTAGGTCACATGGCAGCCTCGGTTCATGTGGTTCTGCTGGCATGTCTTCACATGTGCCCACTCCAGTGGCGTCTTGAGCTCAACTGGAATCTGCATACTCAAGGTCAGGTGCCCCTCTCTAGGCACAGCATTCCTATCTTGTGTCGATCTCTTCACTGGTGGACTCTTCCGTCCAGCCTCACTGGTGGCCGGCCATTCCTGGAACAACCACATCAGCTCACTCTGACTACCAATGTCTCCCATATGGGCTAAGGAGCCCATCTCTTCCATTTTACGACTCTCGGACACTAGAACACCAGAGAGGCGTCTCTGCACATCAACATACTGGAGATGTGTGCAGTTCTCTATGCTCTGCATGCCTTCCACCTTTTGGGTCTTGTGAGATAGCTACCGCGTATGACCCTATTAGGCGGCTGCCTAGGGTGTTAAGATTTTAGTTGCCTTTGATACAGAAAGAGTCTTCTAGTCAAGTGGTAAGGCAAAAATAATATTAGGGCTTTATTCCCTGCCCTGAGGGGATATTCCTGGGATACAACAAACAATATGAAACAAAAGAACTGTCGCACAGAAAAATATCTTCTTTCCTTTAGGTACCATCAGCTGGCTGCTTTGCACACATTCAACATAAAGATACAATATCGTCAGATAAACAAATTGTACAATCCATGGGTACAGGGTCAGAATTATAGCTGCTGTTCTCCCACTGCATTAACTCAGAGTCACTTACGATTGCATATGGGTTACGCTTTTCACAGCTGCTGTCTTCCTTAAAACTCTCCTGTGAGTCATGGGCTAGCTTTTCTAGAAAGGGCTCTTTAAATCCAGGGCTCTGAATGCCTGGTATATTAAAAGCTTCCTTCTGGCTTTCCCTTCTTCTCCATGTTGGTGGAATTACTGTGTAACTTTTCAGTGTCAAAGTTACTTCTGGTGCCATGCCCTTGCCTTTCAAACCAAACAGAACTTCTTGCCTTTTCTTTAGCAAAGCTAGGTTCCCACCTCTTAGTTGTGGTTCTGTCTCTTACATCTGGGCTTCTGGCAGCTCTCTCCTGGGCTCTCCAACTACCAGGAATCCTAGCAGGTTCCTGGGCACGATGCTGGCTGTTTCCTGCTCTGCTGCCACACCTACTGCTTCCTTCCCTCAGTGGATTTCCTCCAGCATGGCGTGTGTTCACTGGATGCTGGCTTAGTCCTCCCAGGTCGCTGCCCCTACTGGCCTTCCCTGGTTCTACCCTGCAGCTTTTATCCTTGTTCTCTTTGCATGCTGCCTGGGTTTCTGAGAACAGGTGTTCCTGATTAGCCTTCCTGCTTCTAGCTACGTCAGGACTAGTGCAAGGACATTTTACTCTAATGCCTTTTTGCTTTTCTTGTGCTGAGTTTGTTTGCTGCTCAGCTAATTCTACATGAGCTGAGTTTGTCTGTTGCTCAGCTAATTCTACATGAGCTGAGTTTGTTTGCTGCTCAGCTGATTCTAAGGTAAGTTCCTTACTTTCCCTTAACTCCATGGGCTCTGTGCCCACTGCTGTGTCAGAGTCTGCAACAAATTGGTCCTGGTGCAGACCAACAACCAAGTCACTATGTTCTACATCAACAAGCAGGGCGGCTTAGGCTCCCTTCAACTCTGCCATGAGGCTGCTCATCTGTGGCTGTATGCTCAGTCTATTGGAGTCTACCTTCAGGCAGTCTACCTCCCAGGTGCCCAGAACCAATTAGCAGACTCCCTAAATCACCGTCTCTACCCTCATGAATGGTCTTTAGATCCCACGGTTCTAACTCCTGTGTTTGGAGGGATGCCAGAAGTGGATCTGTTTTCAGCAGATGACAACACAAAATGTCGACTCTGTTGTTCACTTTATCCCAGCCTGCATAGATGAGCAGCAGATGCCTCCCTTATCTCCTAGGTGAATCATCTCCTCTATGCATTTTCCCCATTTCTGCTCACCATGGACCCTCCTCAAAGCTCAACTGGACAAGGCTCTCTGATCCTCATAGCTTCACAGTGGCCCAGATAAATTTGGTACCCACATGTCCTCAGCCTGGCACAACATGGATCCTGGCCATTACTACTTCATCCTTTCCTTCTCACCCAACAAGAGAGGTGCCTCCTGCATCCCGACCTATAGTCACTATCTCTAGCAGCCTGGAAGCTCGGCGGCTGACGGAAGTTATTCCTCCTATGCCAGCGGCCATTCAAGCTATTCTCCAAGTGTCTTGCCAACTTGCTACACAGTGCTCATATCAGTGTAAATGGACTATCTCTAGGAACAAGCAGGAATAAGTCATCACATATGGATACGTCGGTACCGACGGAGCCTGCGCGGGAAAGCTCCCCAGCTTTTCAAATGAAAAGCTTTTGGGGCCTCCCACTGCACATGCGCGCTGCCTTCCCGCCTTCCTGACCAGCTCTCCTCAGTTCTTCTTTTTCCGCGGAGCCAGCAGGTCGTGTTCCTGTCACCGCTGAAGAATTTGTTACTTTTGTTTGTTTCTTTAGACCGCGTACCTGCCTTCCCCATACCGATACCGGTATCGCCGGTCTTTCTTTCTTTCTATATAAAAAAAAAAAAAAAATACTTTTTTATTTTTCTTCAGCACAGCTTGGTACCCGGCGTTAGGCCTTAAGGCCTACACAATTTCTCCTCATGGAGAAGCCAGTCCCTGGTTTCAAAAAATGTACCAAATGCAGTGCTGTCATTTCTGTCACAGACACCCATGAATGGTGTCTCAAATGTTTGGGACCTGAGCACTCCATACCGGACTGCCCATCCTGCACCCAAATGTCTAAACGCGGTTTGCAGAACCGGGCTAACAAGCTCCATGTGCTGTTTCCTTCAGAAGCATCACAGTCGTCCAGGTCTTCCTCTCCGGATGGATCTCAGGTAACCAAAACGTCTGTGGGCAAATCCTCTAAAAGCAAATCTCTTTCTAAAGATCGAGAGGCTCTCAGTTCTGAGTTCGAGGATTCTGCCCAGGCCAAAAAACCCCGGCGGGAGGTTCCGGCCTCCAAAGCAATCATGGGGTCACAGGTTGACATCGATGGCACGGCCTCGACAGATCACCTGCTGGACTGCTCTGGGGTACCGGCCCATACCGGTACCGACATCCAGGCAGTAGTGGCGTCTATGGGCAGTACTGTCCAGACCATGCAGCAGGCCGTACTGGCCTTCATTAAGGCTGCGACGCCCTCGGACCCCGGTTCCGGTATCTACACCGGAACCGAGACCATCGACTTCTAAACGTCGATCGGTTTCGCATACCGGATTCCGGCATTCGCCCGGTACCGATCCCATGCCCGATACGCCCGATGTCGATACCGATCGGTATGCGTATCGTACATTGGAAGCACAGAAAGAGTACTCAGATTCTTCTGATGAATTTAATTCCTCTGATGACTCTGTTGAGCTTACTCTTCCTGAGGAGCCCTCTTCTCCCAAGAGGAGGATGTCTCCTCCAGAGGATTTATCCTTTCAGGATTTCATTGTTGATGTAGCTAAAGCACTTTCTATTACTACATCTTCTGAAAGAGAACCCAGATCAAAAAAATTGGACATTTTAGGATACTCAAAAGCTCCTAAAGAGGCAGTCACTCTGCCTGTCCATGAAATCCTTCAAGAACACTTGATGGATTTGTGGGAGACTCCTTTAACACTGTCTCCCCATTCCCGCAGGTTGGACACCATGTATCGGGTCCCTCCTTCGCCTGGGTTCCAAAAAACTCAGCTGCCTCACCACTCCATTGTGGTGAAGTCTGCTATGAAGAAAATAAAGAGTCCTAAGAGGCATTCTTCTACCCCTCCAGGGCGTGAATGTAAGAACCTAGACTCTTTTGGAAGAAAGATGTTCCAGGCTAGTATGCTTATAGCCAGGATCAACTCTTATAGCCTTTATATGGGCATGTATCTTGGGCAACTTGCCCTAAAAATACAGAATTTTGCCCCCTTTATCCCTGATGATCAAAGGGCGGACTTCTTTTCTATGGTGACACAACTTTCAGAGGTCTCCAAGTTCTCCAACAGGGCAGCCTTTGATTCTTTCGAGGTTGCAGGCAGAGCTTCGGGAATTGCTATTGCAGCCCGACGTCTCGCTTGGCTCCAGGCTTCTAACCTAGAACCCTGGGTTGTAGAAGGCCTCAGGAATCTGCCCTGTACCGGTGAGAACTTATTTGGGGAAGACTGGCAGATTAAAGCTGCTCAAATGGATGCAGAAAATGCCACTCTAGATAGACTTTCCAAGTCTACTTCTACCCCTACCAAAAAGAAGCCTTTTAAAAGGCCTTACTATAAAAAGACCAGATTTCCCACAAATACTGGCCAGCAATCTGCTCAGCCTCGCCTTGCGGCTAAGCGACAACAATCTAAGCAGGTAAAGTCAAAGCCTGCAGTGTCTGCTACATCCCAGCAGGCTCAACCCCCTCAGGGGTTTTGACTTCCCTCTAGAGAACTTGCCCTTTCTGGCTCTAGCACAGCCAGAGCCCCTCACCATTCCTGGAAGGCTAGCTCACTTTGCTCCCAGATGGGAGCAAATAACATCAGAGCAATGGACCCTCTCTATTATCCGAGAAGGCTACAAACTTCATTTCTCCAGCCTTCCTCCCCATACCATGGTGAGGCAATTCAGTTCTCCCCCATCTCTTCTGACCCTGTTGGGTCAGGAAGTCTCTTCTCTCCTTGCCCAAGGGGCAATAGAGGAGGTTCCTCCTCCACAACAGGGGTTAGGTTTCTACTCCCCTTACTTTCTCATAACAAAGAAGACAGGGGGCTTCAGACCTATCCTAGATCTGAGAGAATTGAACAGGTTTCTATTCAAGGAGAAATTCAAAATGCTCTCTCTGGGCCTTCTCCTTCCATACCTTCAGAGTCAGGATTGGCTTTGTTCTCTAGATCTCAAGGATGCGTACACTCATATACTCATCCATCCATCCCACAGAAAATATCTAAGATTTCTGGTCCAGGGAAAACATTTCCAGTACAGAGTACTACCCTTCGGTCTGGCCTCTGCTCCAAGAGTCTTCACAAAATGCATGGCAGTCGTAGCCGCATTTCTCAGAGGCATGGGAATTTTTGTCTTCCCATATCTGGACGACTGGCTCATCCGAGCTCCATCTCAGTCAGAAGCCCAGATTTCTCTGGACCGCACAAGGCGTATTCTTCAATATCTGGGACTTGTGGTAAACATTCCCAAGTCCCAACTCATCCCTACTCAGTCCCTGGAATTCATAGGGGCCCAATTGGACTCCACCACTGCAAGGGCCTACCTCCCTCTGGTCCGAGGCCAAAGGCTAATAAGCTTGGCCTCCCAGGCTCAGTCCAGAAATCACTTGTCAGCCAAAGAAATGCTGCAACTTCTCGGCCACATGGCCTCCACGGTTCATGTGGTACCTTATGCTCGTCTCCATATGAGAGCAGCTCAATGGACATTGGCCACCCAGTGGTCTCAAGCATCGGGACTGCTGTCAGACCAGGTACTCACCTCAAAACGTCTGTTTTGGTCTCTCCAGTGGTGGACATCCTCCAAAAATCTGTTGTTGGGGACCCCCTTCCAACCTTCTTTGCCCCAAGCAACCCTCACAACAGATGCTTCCCAAACAGGGTGGGGAGCTCATCTTCAACATCTCTCTACTCAGGGACTCTGGTCTCCCCAAGAGACCACCCTTCATATCAATCTTCCGGAACTGCGAGCAATCTTCCTTGCCCTCACAGTCTTCCACACCCTCCTTGCCAACCTGACTGTCCTAGTTCAGACAGACAATCAGGTGGCCATGTTTTATATCAACAAACAAGGAGGGACGGGCTCTCTGTCGCTTTGCAACGAAGCTCTCAGATTATGGGCCTTCGCCAGAGAGCACCAAATTCATCTTCTGGCAGTATATCTTCCAGGAGTTCAAAACTCTCGAGCAGACAGACTCAGTCGAGTTCTGCTCCCACACGAATGGTCCCTACATATGGACCAAATACGCAGAATCTTTCAGGAATGGGGGACCCCGGACATAGACCTCTTTGCAAGTCCGTGGAATGCCAAACTTCCCCGGTTCTGTTCCAGGACTCCGTGTCAGGGAGCTCAGGCCAACGATGCCTTTCTCCTGCATTGGGGTCAGGAATTCCTGTACGCTTTTCCACCCATTCCTTTGATTCCCAAGACTCTGTTCAAAATTCAGAGGGATCACGGATCCATGATCCTCATTGCTCCACGCTGGCCACGCCAAGTGTGGTTCCCTCTCCTTCTACAGCTCTCCCAGGGCTCCTCCCTGGACCTGGGAGCTGCACCAGACCTTCTGTCTCAGGAGCAGGGGACTTTGTGGCATCCAAACCCCAAGTCCCTACATCTCCGAGCTTGGTTACTGAAGGCTTAAGCCTTCAAGAGTTTAATCTTTCTCAACCAGTGAAAGATATCCTTTATGCCTCTAGGAAACCCTCTACCAGGCGTTCCTATGCTTTCAAATGGAAACGTTTTTCCATTTGGTGTGCTCAACAGGGTCTTGACCCTCTGGCACTTCCTTTGAATTCTCTACTAGACTATCTCCTGCATCTTTCCAATGCAGGCCTCAAGACGAATTCAGTACGAGTCCATTTAAGTGCTATTACAGCATCCTTGAAACCTATAAATGGACAATCTGTTTCCTCTCATCCTCTTATTGCAAGATTCATGAGAGGCCTAACCCTCACTAAGCCTCCCATCCGGCCTCCTCCGGTAGCATGGGACTTGAATTTAGTTCTGGGTCAACTTATGAAGCCACCCTTTGAACCATTGGTATCTACCTCCCTGAAATTTCTTTCTTGGAAGGTCCTTTTCCTTATTGCAGTCACTTCGGCTCGCCGCATCAGTGAACTGCAAGCTTTGGTGGCGAATCCACCTTATACCAGATTTCATCATGATAAGGTGGTCCTTAGGACGAATCCCCACTTTATGCCTAAAGTGGTCTCGCCTTTTCATCTTAATCAAGAGGTATATCTACCTGTCTTTTTTCCGGCTCCTCATGCATCCAGTGCAGAGAGGAACCTTCATACTCTTGACTGTAAAAGAGCTCTCGCCTTTTACCTCAATAGAACTCAGCCACATCGAAAGTCTTCTCAACTTTTCGTGGCTTTTGATCCTTCTCATTTGGGACTTCCAGTCACCAAACGCACACTTTCCAACTGGATTGCTCAGTGTATTTCCTTTGCTTACCAGAGTAAGAACATTTCTCTGGAAGGCCATGTCACGGCTCACAATGTGAGAGCCATGGCCACTTCTATGGCTCATCTCCACTCTGTTTCCATAGACCAGATCTGTCGAGCAGCCACTTGGGCCTCGGTGCATACCTTCACAGCCCATTACTGCTTGGACAAGGACTCCCGCCGGGATGCCTTGTTTGGTCAGGCTGTCCTCAAACACCTGTTCCATACTTAAACAACTCCTGCCCACCTTCCCAGAATGGATGCCTGAGATCCATCCGAAGATGGTTACCCTTGGAGGGGGATCTCCCAGGCATCTCAGCTAGGGAGTCCCCATATGTGATGACTTATTCCTGCTTGTTCCTAGAGATAGCACAGTTACTTACCTGTAACAGGTGATCTCTGGGAACAGCAGGAATTAGTCATCACAACCCACCCACCTCTCCTAGGAGTTGTCTCTCTATTCCTCTATCTTCCTGTCCTCTCTCTCTATTGTCTCAGCTTTAAACTCGAACTGAGGAGAGCTGGTCAGGAAGGCGGGAAGGCAGCGCGCATGTGCAGTGGGAGGCCCCAAAAGCTTTTCATTTGAAAAGCTGGGGAGCTTTCCCGCGCAGGCTCCGTCGGTACCGACGTACCCATATGTGATGACTAATTCCTGCTGTTCCCAGAGATCACCTGTTACAGGTAAGTAACTGTGCTCTCACTGGTCTGCACTGTGGGATCTGGAGCCTGTTTCCTGCTCACTCAGCCATGTTTTTCACTTCTCTCCTTCACCTGTCTGACTCTGGGCTTTAGACTTCATCCATTCTTTATCATTTCTCTGCTATAGCAGCATTTCATTGTCAGGAGAATTGCAAACCCATTTCCACAAACCCACTGGTTGTGCGCTTCATGAAAGGCCTCATGAATACCAAACCTCCTTTGAAGCCACCTGCTGAAGCGTGGGATCTTAGTGTGGTTCTCTCTGAACTTATGAAACCCTCCTTTGAGCCCTTGGGGTCGGCCTCATTGAAACACCGCACTTGGAAGACCATCTTCTTAATTGCTGTTACCTCTGCAAGACGTGTCAGTGAACTCCAAGCTCTAGTTCATTATCCTCCATATACCCAGCTTCTTCATGATAAGGTACTCTTGCAAACTCATCCTAAGTTCCTTCCAAAGATTGCCTCCAGTTTTCATCTCAACCAATCCATTATGCTTCCTACGTTCTTCCCAGAAGTACAATTGGATTCGCTGGAGTAATCACTACTATGAATGTACTTGAAAAAGTCTTTATTACGTGTTTTTACTTCCACAGCAAACTTCTTCTCAAAATCTCTCTTTGGCTGCCTTATCAATGCCTTGCATTTAACTTGCCAGTGTTTGTGCTGTTTCCAGTTTTCGTCATTTGTCTCTCTTTTTTTTTCAATTTCCTGAAATATGCTTTTTTGGCAACAACAGCCTCTCTTACCTCACCTTTTAAACCATGCTGGCAGTTTTTTGGACTTCCTTCCACTTTTCTTTAAGCTTGGAATACAGCTGGTTTGGACTGCCAAGATAGTATTTTTAAACACCCAAGTTTGATGTAAGTCTTTAACCTTTGCAACTGCTACTTTTAGTTTTTTCTTAACTAGTTTCCTCATTTTATCATAGTCTCCCTTTCGAAAGTTAAGAGTTCTGTGGATTTCCTTACCATCCCTCCTCCATTAATTTAAATCAAACGCGATCATGCTATGGTCACTATTGCCATGTGGCCCCAACAACCTTATCTCTTGCACCAGATCTGGTGTTCCACTAACGACTAGGTCCAAAATGGCTTCCCCTCTGGTCGTTTCATGAACCAGCTGCTCCAAGAAGCAGTCATTTATTTCATCTAGAATCTTTATCTCCCTAGCATGTCCTGCCGTGACACTGACCCAGTCAATACCGGGGTAATTGATATCACCCATTATTATTTCTGTTCTATAACTTTTGTTAGCTTCCCTGATTTCTTTGAGCATTTCATCATCCATTTGTTCATTCTGGCCAGGCGATCGATAGTACACCCCCACCACCATCGACTTCCCCTTTTGACATGGAATTTCAATTCATAGAGATGATACAGCAAATTTTGTTTCCTGCAAAACTTCAATCCTTTGTGACTCAATGCCCTCTCTAACATAGAGCACGATCCCTCCACCAATTTGATCAGCTCCATCATTACGATATAGTTTGTACCCAGGTATCAGTGTCCCACTAGTTGTCCTTCTTCTTCCACCATGTCTCTGAGATACCAATCATATCTAACCTCTCATTTAATGCTACATATTCTAACTTTTCCATCTTATTTTTTAGACTTCTAGCATTTGCATACAAGCATTTTAGAGAACTGTATTTTATTCAGGCTGGAGGGTACAAATACCAGGTCAAGAGTGTCCCCCCCCCCCCCCCCCCCATTGTGTGTCTGAGTCTCGATGATTTGAGTGAGGTCTAGTGAGTTTAAAGCATTGAGGAATGCCATAGCTTGTGCTGGAGAGGCTGAATTTAAATTGAGGTTGCCTAGGATAATTAGAGATTTTCTTTTGTTGGAGTGTTTGCAAGCTAGCTCGATTATTGTTGAGAAGTCATCTGGATCAGAGGTAGAGGATCTATATATTAAACATTTTGACAATTGTTTGTTCTCCAATATTATGATGTTTAGAGTTGGAGTTGATAGTCTGCTAGCGAGTTTGAGGTTTAGTTTCTTATTCATTAGGATGATGGTTCCTTCTCCCTTGTGTTGAGTTTGGAACAGTGGTGATGGTCCATGTTTGAAGGAGTGAATTGGTTTATCAGGACATTGTCTGCATCAGTCAGCCATGATTCCATTATGCACATAATTTCAACCTTTTTGATCTTGTAAGTAGTTAGATATGGTGTGAATTTTGTTACGAATGGATTTATTAGGAAGCATTTGATCGTTTGGTTTTGCCATATAGCTGTTAAGTGCACTTTTGTTAATTCCTTTGTGTATATCGGTACAAGGCAGTGTGGTCTCCTCTGTGGCTGCTGGTGCAATGATGGTGTCAGAAGGTGTCTTGCTCTGCACAGGATTGGAATCGAGCCCTTTCATGTTTGTGTTGATCTGGATCTTATTAATGTTGATAGGAGGATAAGGACTAAATTTGTCTTAATCCACCTCCATTTCAGCGTGTGTATGGTGACTGGGTTTCAGTATCTACTTAGATATTTAGATAGGGTTGAGACGAATTGCTGAATCCTGGTGTGTTGTATGCTGTTGTATATTGGCAGATGTAATGGTTAAGTGGTACAGTGAGTCATGTCTTTGCCTTCTAGAAACTATTAGGCTGTGTTTAATAGTATCTATATTGACAGGAAATTGTCTGCTTTTCTCAAGAGACTGAGATACATGTATGTAGTGCTGCCAATCCTTGCTGGACCTTTTAGGTAGGGTGCAATACGTGTGTTATGCTGTAGATAGGCTGTCTAATTCATATAGACTCACTGTTAGATGATGAGGGACTGATGGGCATGATTGATATGATTTTCTTCTTTGGGTGATCCACCTCGCGATGTTGCTCAGGTTGTGCCTCTTGTTCGACCCTTGTCAGGCTGTGCCTAAGGACCACGCCAAAGAGCCCTCTGGCGAGGCCCTCAAGCATGGGCCCGCCTTCCGGCACTGATGGTAAATCTCGGTTTGCTTCGCCTGATTGGTCTGCAGAGCAGGGGTGCTTCAGGTCCCGCTCCCTGTGCTGGATTCAGATTGGGCTTCAAGGTTGCGGCAGCGGATTTAGACTTTAGAGTCAGTTTGAGAGGCCATTATGCTGCTGGACATTACAGTAGAATCCAAAGTAGGAGCAATGGAAGGTTCCCTTGGTGAATTAGAGGGAAGTACAAGGAAATAAGATCAATCAGCTGGATTCTGGACAGAAAGATTTAAGATCTATGCAACATAAGTTGGAGAAATTGGAGGTGATGGAGAAAAAACTGAGACAACTTTAATATGAGAATTTCCCAAGGTTTCTGATCGCTAGTGCAAGAGACTTATTTAAAAACTATTCTCTGGAAGTGTTGAAAATTTCATTGGAGGCAATAATACCATTGAATAAAATCTTTTACCTTCCAAGTAGAAGAGAGGTGGGTCAGCAGGGGGTTATACTTCCTGATGAGGTACCAACTTTGCCAGAAACTGCTCTGGATGTAAACAGTGCTTGAATTGTCAACAGAAGAAGCAAAAGGCAGAGCTACCCTGCTTGTGTCTATGGTATTTGAATCCGATAAAAATTCCGTTATGAGGTTATTTTTCTATATTAGAGAGGTATCATTCATGGGTCAAGTATAATGCTTTCCTGATCTTTGTCAGGAAACTCCGAAAAGGAGGAAGCTTTCTCCAACTCCAGCAAGAAGTTTGGAACTGGTTTTTTATGAAATTTCCTGTAAAATGCTTAGTTAAAATTGTTAATGTTAGATATATTTCTTATGATCCTGAACATTTGAAAGATGTACTTCTTCAAAAGGTTTCAATGTAGTGAAATAGTTTGGTTTAAAATGGATTCTTAGCCTTCTTGGTTGATGAATGTTCTGGCTGGATTGTAAAGTCTGGTTTTCCTCATTCGTTCCTTTTTTTTGTTTATATTATTCCCTGTTTTCTGTCTTTGGATCTTATCGTGAGCTTGATAGGGGATGATATGTCTTTTTTTTTTTCTTGATTTTCGTCTTTTTTTTTTCTTGATTTTCATTAAAATTGGATTTATATACGTTTGGTTAGCTTTTCTTAGGCTGCATCTTATTTTCTTTCAGAAGAAGATGTGATATTCGTTCTGATTTTCTGAACATTAATAAAGATAAAAGATATTTAAACAAAAATCTTCTTACTGTTTACTTGAAAGGTGGCACATCAAGCCTGTGAAAAAATTAAACTTCACTTTGAAAAAAGATAATTGAGAGGGGATATGATAGGCGTTTATAAAATTATTAGTGAAATGGAACAGTAAAATACAGGAAAGGAAAGAGATGGGGCAAAGAGGGGTAGGAGGGGAAAAAGGAACCAAGGAGGGCTAGAAAGACAACGTGGCTACAATGGCAACAGGACATGGCTAGAGGTAGTAGAGCCTGCGCCAGAGTCCTTAAGGGACAACTATTAGTTCATAGGTGTGGACAAGGAGTCAACAATACATGCATATAGATAAATAAAAAATGCAACCTTAGACTGGCCAAAGATCAAAAGCCCACTCTAACAAGTGGATTTTCAGGAGGGTTTTGAACTTAAGAGAGCTCAAGAAGGACATGAGAAGGCAGGCAGTTCCAGAGTGTTGGAGCCACAAAGGAGAAAGCAGCCTGTTTAGTGGACTCATATTTTAGCACGGGAAGGTGAGGAAAGTACTAGTTGGTTATGAAGGGAATGTAGACATTAAAGGGGGACATATGGAATAGTGAGGTGTGAGAGACTGAGGTGCATTGTTATGGAGATCTTTGTGTGTGAAAATGAGGATCTTATACTGAATGCGTTGAGGGAATGGAAGCCAGTGGTACTGGATGAAAAGGGGGTTCACATGATCAAATTTCTTAGCCTGAGGTAGAGCCCAGATGGCAATATTTTGGATAGATTGAAGCCTCTTCAATTGGGAACTGGGAAGACTGGTGAAAATGATATTACAATAATTGATCCGAGTAGAATGGAAACTTGTGCAGCAGGCTCCAGAAAGGGGCACTACGCTCGGAATCTACAAAGGACAGAAAAAGTGGACTTGGAGAGTTGTGTACCAAACAATTGCTCAGAATCAATGTTATATATCCAGGTATTTGAAGAAAGTATGAAAAATGATGGGAATAGGCCTAAGGGACAGAGCTAGGGAAGGGACTGTTCCTGAGCCTGTGATTCAAGTTGCAGTAGGGTTAAGCTTCAGGACATTTGCATGAAGCCATGAGGATATGCTCTCTAAAGCAGTGTTGATAGAGGAGAGATCAAGGAGGGTGCTGTCAGTCTGAGCAATAAGGAAAATGTCATTGGTGTACATATGAAATAGGATGCCTAAGGACTGGATGAGGTTAGCTCCAGGGCTGAGGAAAATATTGAAGATTAGTGACAGCCCTGTGGGACCCCACAAAGAAGGGAATAGGGAGCAGATGTAGTGTGATGCATACCAGTGGAGTCACTAACTTGTGGTAATGGTTCCATAGACCAGTAATTGCCATGATAAATGAATAACACAGCTTGCAATGAACCTTGTAAACTGCATTATTCTGTTAATGTGCAGCCCGATGCTCCTGGGAAACCTCTCTTAAAGGGCCAGCACAATTGGCAACAAAGATATAATTCCTGGGTCCCTCTTCCGCCCTCCAAAAGCTAGGCCTCCAAGCCCCAATCTCCTAAACCTCAAAGACATAAGCAAAGACCCCTCCATCCAAAGACTCCAGACCTACTCCCACCATCTGGTTAAAATCAAAGTACCATCCCCCCCCCCCAAGACCCTGAATCCTCAATTGTCCCTCCTCTCTGCCCCATAGGCTATCCTGGGCCTACCTTAATGCATCCCTGGTGTCTAGGGGAGACCAGCAGGTACGATTCTTTTCCTTCTGCTTAGGCTAGTGCTGTGTTAAAAATAATGCCCATGACTCCTAATAGTAGTTCCTTATCGTTCCTCCAGTTCAGTCCTCCACCTCTGGGTTGTGTACCTCCTCTCGCAGCCTGGAGACTGGGCATGTCAAAATCGTGACATCACTGGATGTAGCCCGCTGGTCTCTCCCATCAGCCCCAGTGTGTCCAGTCTCCATGCAGCAGGAGGACGTAGTGAGCCTAGTTCTGGGCTCTCTAGAGGAACAGATAAGGAGCGCTTTAGTTGAACTTTTTTTTTTTTAAACTAAATTCTATTTTGGTCCCTTTAAATTAGTTTATTTGGGTTTCCTAGGGAGCTATCTTTAAAATAAGAAAAAGGAAAGGTAGGGAGCAAGCCGGCTGCAGCCTACTGTCTTTTTCTCTTTACCTTCAGACAGTCAGAAGTAGATCTCTCCCCCTGGACTGTATGGGGGAGAGCTCTGCCGGGTCCACTCACTCACGCTGGTGGGATTCCCCGGTTTCTGTGTCCTACGGGATGTCAATCGGTGCAGCTCCAGTCAGCAGAGCAGCCCTCGCCATGAACGTCGCTCGCGGCACAGCTGAACGACGTCGTGGCTTGCAGGGCTGCACCTCTAAGGTAGGACGATGATTTTGGTGTGTTCGGCGATCCAGCAGCAAGAAGCCTCGGGGCCACGCGCCAGGACGCTGAAATGCTTGGGGCACTGTAAGCATTTTGTGGCGCCAAACGGAGCCATTTGGTGAGCATGACCATTTTGTTTTATTCCCGCCCTCGACTAGTTTCATGGAGTGTTGCCAGCGGCGGCTCCAGTGCCGAAAGACTCGGCGCAGAGTGGGCCCGATCCTGGGGTTTTTTCCTTCGGGTGTATTAATAGCAGTTTAGTTACCCTGTTTAATTGAGCTTAGGTGTGCTTTTTGGTTTAGGTGCCTTTTCTGGGGAGTTGCTTAGGTTCCTTTGGTTTGTTCATTTTCATTGTGTTTTGCTGCTTCAAAAAATAAAAAAAAAGTAATAGGAAAAAGAGGCACAGCCGGCGGCGGAGGAGGAGGAGATTGAAGACGCTTTTATTCAGGCGGTGAGACAATCCCAGCTGGTATTCCCAGTTCACCGTGTGGTGGACTGGATGATCCAAGGCGAATGGGATCAGCCTGAAGTGGGACTAAGGGGGATCAGGACAATGAACAGACTCTACCTTTAGCGGACAAAGACAGAGAAATTTTGTTCGCCGCGTATAGATGCGGCAGTGGCAGCAGTTACAAAGAAGACGACTATTCCGGTGGAATGTAGCGCGGCCTTGAAAGATGCACAAGACAGGAAAGTGGACGGATTATTGAAGCAAGCTTTCGAAGCTAATGCCTTATCCTTGCAAGCTTCCATCTATGGGGCCTGGGTGGCAAGAGCATGTCTGAGGTGGTCCCAGCATTTAAGACAGGCTAGTCAACTAGAGCAGGGCAGTTTGATGGAGGTGACGCGACTCGAATCTGGGTCAGCATATTTGGCAGATGTACACTATGATTTGATCATAGCGTTGGCGAATAGTATGCCTTCGTTGTTAGCCGCCCGTCTGTCACTGTGGTTAAGGAATTGGGCGGCCGACGGCTCGTCTAAGTCACGCCTCAGTAAGCTTCCCTTTAAAGGCAGGCTGTTGTTTGGGGAAGATCTGGACAAATTGGTTAAGGATTTGGGGGAGTCCAAGGGCGGTAGGCTCCCAGAAGACAAGCCTAAGCAGGGGAAGTCTGTGACGGTCTCTCGGGGCCAGTTTAGGGATTTTAGGAGATTTCGTACTTCTTGCTTAGGAGGTTCCCAAAGAGGAAGGTTTGCTTCTAGAGCCCAGGGGTTTCGTGGGTTTCGTGGAGCAAGTAGAGGTTTCACGGCTGCCTCTGCATCGTCCAGTCAAAAACAACAATGAAGCGAGGTGGGTCCGGGTAGGAAGCCAACTGATAGGAGAGCAGCTTCGGGATTTCTTTCCTGCCTGGGCCCAAATAACATCTGACCAATGGGTGCTGGAGATAATTCGAGAAGGATATGCTCTAGAATTGGCACGTCCAGTCCTAGATGCTTTCGTACTTTCGCCCTGCAAAGGTCGACAGAAAACTCTAGCAGTACGTCAGACGTTAGATCGTCTCTTACAGATGGGAGCAGTAACGCCGGTTCCGACTGCAGATTACCGCGTAGGTCGTTACTCCATTTATTTCGTGGTGCCAAAGAAAGATGGGTACCTCCAGCCTATCCTGGACCTCAAAGGGGTAAATCGCTGTCTTCGAGTGCCTCATTTTCGCATAGAAACTTTGCGCTCGGTCATTGTGGCGGTCCGCCAAGGAGAGTTTTTGACTTCCCTCGATCTTACGGAAGCGTATCTACACGTTCCCATCAGGGTGGCTCATCAAAAAGTTCCTGAGGTTTGCCTTTCCTTGGGGACATTACCAATTCCAAGCTTTATCCTTCAGCCTGGCGACAGTCCCGTGTACTTTCACCAAGATCATGGTGGTGGTGGTGGCAGCATTGCGAAAGGAAGGCATCTTGGTGCACCCGTATCTCGACGACTGGTCGATTTCGGGCGAAGTCCAAGGCCGAGAGCATTCAGGTTATGAACAAAGTGGTGAAGTTTCTGCAAAGTCTAGGCTGGGTGGTCAATCTGGCCAAGAGTCGGTTGGTCCCGTCCCAGGATCTAGAATACCTAGGGGTATGTTGAATGGAGCGGTGCTTTTGCCGGCTTGGCGAGCTCAAGCACTTCGGCAGATAGTAAGCAAGTTCATGTGCACCCTGGCACCATTGGCATATGCTGGGAACAATGGTGGTGACCCTGGAGGTGGAACCTTGGGCCAGATGTCACATGCGGCTGCTGCAGAGGGCGCTGCTCCGCCGTTGGTCGCACCAGCGCGATTTGCTAAACAAGCGTCTTCTCTTCCCGCTCCACGTCAGGAGGTCACTTTGGATTTGTCTGGGACATCTGGAGGCGGGACTACCCTTGGAACAGCTGCAGTGGCTTCCAGTATTGACAGACGCGAGTCTTGCAGGTTGGGGGGCACAGTGCGAACATCTCTATGCACAAAGCACATGGACAGATAAGGAGGCCCAATGGTCAATCAACCGTTCGAGCTGTGAGCAGTGGCTCTAGCGCTGCTGTCGTTCGAGGCCGTAGTAATGGACTGGGTGGTCCGAGTGCTATCGGACAATTCCATGATGGTGGCCTACATCAATCGGCAAGGCGGAACGGGAAGCGTAGCCATGAAAGAGGAAGCAGGAGCGTTGTTCGAGTGGGTGGCACCCCGGCTACAAGTGATCTCGGCGGCGCACATTGTGGGAAAGGACAATGTGATGGCGGACATCCTCAGCAGGGTCCAAGTGGATGCCAGAAAATGGGAGCTGCATCCGGAGGTGTTTGCCCAAATAGTCCGCAGATGGGAGCCACCGATTATGGATTTCATGACAACCTTTCAGTCAGCAAAGACGAATTGTTTCTACATCAGAAGTCGAGAGAGGATGTCTGAAGGCATCGATGCTCTGCTCTGATTCAACACTGGCCATTGTCGGGTCTTCTCTGTTTTCCCTCCGTGGGCACTCATAGGACAAGTGGTCCAATGCATCGAGGCACATCAAGGAAGAGTGCTATTAGTGGTTCCAGATTGGCCGAGACGCCCGTGGTATGTCAATCTAGTTAGGCTGCTAGAAGAGGATCTGTGGAGATTGCCGATAAGGGGGGGATCTGTTACTTTAGGGGCCGCTTCAAATGCCTCGGGTGGATCGGTTCTCGCTTACGGTTTGGCCATTGAAAGGGCGAGGTTAAGGAGAAAAGGTTACTCTGGAGTGGTCATTGCACCTTACTTCGAGCCAGAAAACAGTCCACATCCCTCGCTTATGTGCACATATGGGGTATATTTGAGGACTGGTGTTCTCAGTGACAGGTTCGCGCAGCGACGGCCTCCATTCCCATCGTGTTAAGCTTCCTACAAGATGGTTTTGAGAAGGGTCTGGCAGCCAGTTCCTTAAGGGTTCAGCTAGCAGTCCTGGCTTGCTATAGAGGTAAAGTTCAAGGAGTGGCCCTGGGTTCTCATGGCGATGTTCTCAGTTTTCTTAAAGCGGTGTCTAGGCTTCGCCCTGCTCGCAGAATATTAGTGCTGCCGTGGGATCTGTTTGGTGTTAGGAGCTTTAACTAAGAAACCCTTTGAGCCCTTGCACCAGACTTCGGTGAAGGATTTGACTTTAAAAACGGTGTGTTTGGTTGCCGTTTGCTCGGCGAGATGAGTTTCGGAGCTGCAGGTGTTGTCTTGTCGAGAGCCGTTTCTGTCTTTTTTTTTCTAGCGAAAGGTAGTGTTGAGGCCAGTTCCGTCGTTTTTGCCCAAAGTAGTTTCTCCATTTCACTTGAATCAATCTGTTTCTTTACCGGTATTAGGATCCGCAGAGGGGAGCATCTCGGACCATAGTTTGTGATGCTTAGACATCAAAAGAGTGTTGTGGCAATATTTAAAGGTTTGTCAGACGGCTGCCTAGGGTGAGAACTTACACAATCTTGACGATGCATATATTCATATGATTCTTGCAAGGTATTGTGGGTATTGTAGTTCATTCACTCCCAAACACAGCTGATGACAATAATTTGAGTTGTGAAACCAAGTGGTAAGATCAATAAAATACTTCTTTTATTGATGGGGTTTAATTTACCCAGCACATGTATGCTTGATAGCACTATAAATGAGGTTACTTGCTTGCAGTGTTTAAAATGGATAACAAAAAGTCACAAAGTAAACCAGAAAACAACCTTCAGCTTATCAGGCAATTAGCTAATGTTTTCTTAGCAAGTAATTACCAAATACAAAGGCACAAAGTAAAGAATAAACTTTGCTGGTTAGGTTAACTTCTGCTTATTTTCCACGCCGATCTCAGCAGTGATTCTCCCTTGCTCACACACACAATCAGGTGCAGCCCTAATTACTATCAATGGACCAGCTGAAAGCCTTTAGCTGGCTGGCTGCTACTGTGTGAGCCCAAATCCTGCTTTAAGAGCTGTTTGCAGTGGAAATAAAGAACAAAGTTAGGTTTCTTTGTGATGGCTGATGTGTTTGCTCATAGAAAGCTAGCAATAGCATTTAGATAGAGAACAGTCCATATAAATTGTACTTTCATCTGCTGTATCTCCCTCTTCATCAACAATCATAGGGTCTATATCATACATTGGCACAGATGAGTCTTTCATTAAGGCACTATCATGAGAATGCTTATTCCCTTGCTGCCATTCTCTATTATAGATAGGGTCTGGATCAGTGTTCATACCTGAGCCTCTCCTGCTATCATTATTCCTCTCTGTATAGCCTGGCCAATATGTAATCCAATTCTGATGTCCAGCCTTCCAATCTTGATCCCTGGACACTGGATCTCCTCTCACATACCTTCTGGCCTTGGTCTGAAAGTCCCTTCCACATGCAGTCTTCTCTCTTCCAGGTAGCCACTGGTGATTCTTATCTCTGCCAATCCATTCCTCTGGCTGAATCCAGTCCAATGGACTCTGCTGGCATTTGGAATACCTCCCAGTATGGGTACTGCCTTGGAATCTCCCAGACCTTCCAATGGGCTTTCTTCTCTTCCTTCCAGAGAGTTTCCTTCTTTCTCTATCCGCTTGGCTTGGCTTCTGTTTTTCCAGGTGATACTGGTGCTTGAGCTTGTAGCCGTTGCTGTCTCTGTATCTCTTTCTGAAGCTGTTCTTGTAGCTCTCCCTGAAGCTGTTATCTGAAGAATAAGCTCTATTCTTATCCTGTTCTAATGTGTGCTGCTCCCTAACACAGCGCAGCTGTCTTGAATCAGGCCCTGCCCTTTGAGATGAGTGCTTAGGGATTACCTCATAGCTCTCTTGATTGCACACACATTTTCTCACTTCAGCCCCTCTCATGGCTGCTGGAAACCTGGTGCATTCTGGGACTGGTAGTCTTTTATGTGAAAACTCTGTTTTCTTGCTTCTACCAGAACTGACAGGTTGCTTGTTCAGAGTCACATCATCTTTTCTATAGCTCCTACCTGAGCTATGATAAGCTTCCTTATCACAGGTTTCAGAGTCTTTTCACAAGTCTGAGCGACTATTCATTCTGTTTGGAGGTCCCTGTAAAGGGGAAGTGGTGACTAAGGCGTCTATTTCCAGATGGGTCCGGGAAGCTATTGCGTCGGCATATATTTTGCAAGGATGTCAGGTGCCAGCGGGGTTACGGGCTCACTCTACTAGAGCACAAGCGACGTCATGGGTGGAACATTGTCTGTCTGTCTAGTTCTGCTGGTGGAGATCTGCAGTCTCGACGTGCTGGCGGCGAATGATGCCTGTTTCAGATCAGCAGTGTTGTGATCCAGATGGAAAGGTCCCTCCCAATGATTACTGCTCTGATACATCCCAGAGGTGGAGGACTGAACTGGAGGAATGATAAGGAAATGGAAATTACACTTACCTGGTAATTGTTGTTCCTTGAGGAACTCCATTTCAGTCCATCCTCAATCCCGCCCGGGGTTGATCATTCCATAGGTTTGTTTTCAGATGAGGAGGAGCACCAGTTTCTAAGAGTGGGGAATCCGTAATAGTAACAGGATCACAGTGATTCTATCTGATCTTCTGTGCCTGCCTTCTCTCTTGCTCGGCTCAGTGGGTGGGACAGGGAAAGGGCAAGAAGACGTTCCCTTCTTGGGGAAGTAGTTTACAATTAGCTAACAGTTAATGTTGATTGTACAGTTGCATTTTTTTTTTATTTTATTTTTACAAGTTTTACAATATAACAAGAAGTTACAACACTCTTGTAGAAACAGAAAGACATCTAAGAAATAAACATGCCAAAAACCCAATAACAGTACCTAAACAAATAAATCATCCAAGACATCTTCCTCACTAGCCCACAAAGGGGGGTAGAGGAGTCATACAATTTATATAACCAAATATGCTAGGAAAGATTAAAGCATTTGCAAAAGCACGGGCTAATCCATTATGAGAGATTAGGAGAGCCCCCTTCCGAGGACGCCAAGCGTCTAGCATTAATGAAAGCAATAAGTTGGGATGGTTCGTAAAACACATAAGAAATAGATTTAAACTTTACTAAACATTTACATGGATGTTTAAGAAAAAACAAACCTCCCAACTGCAGTATTCCAGGACGTAGCAAAAGAAATTCCTTTCTACGCTTCTGAGTAGTCCTAGCCAAATCAGGATAAATCCTAACTAAAAGGAATATGTTTTTTCTTAAAAAAAAGAGCTTCAATAGCCATTCTCTATCGGACAGGAGAGCAAATGTAACCAATAGAGTAGAAGGAACAGGATCTTCAGACTCAGAACTCTCCAACAGCTCAGAGACATTTAGAATATTAACTTGTTTCTGGGGACTGCCCAAAATAACATTACCAGTATCAGGCCCCGCCAACGCTGACTTAGCTTTAGATAAGTAATAAACTTTAACCAAGGGAGGAATTAAATCAGAGGATACCCCCAACACTTCTATTAAATACAAACGAAACATTTCCCTCGGAGAGATAGACATTAATCTAGGAAAATTAATTATTCTAAGATTATTCAACCTTAAAGAATTGTCCATCTGTTCCAACTTAACCTGCGTTGAGAGAAAAGCTTTCTTGAAAACATCCACCTGCTCTTCCAACACCTCCACCTTCCTTTGTACTTCAGTTACTTCAGAATGGAAAACAGTAACTCTTTGCTGGAAGCCATTCATGGCCATCCCATGTTCATCCATTTTCTGCTCCAAATAAGAAACCTTCGGCACCATCACTTCCCCCAGAGAGAGAATAGCCTGCCATATAGACTCCAATGTAAAAGTCTCAGGACGCTGCAACGTAAATTGTGACTGCAGAGGTAATGTCTTAGATTCCGCTTCCATACATGCTGTCTGCTGCTGTCCCCGGACCACAGGAACCCCCTGGCTCACGGACTCTCCTGCTCTCAACAACGTAGCTGATTCAGACTCTTGCAGCCCAGCGACAACCTGCTCACATACTTGCCGCCCCTCCGCTCCTGGTCCAATCGAGCCACTAAAAACTCCCGCCTTCGGGAGGGAGCCGAGCTCCAAGAAGCCATCTGGCAAGGGCTGTCCTCGGGGAAACCTTTGTCGTTGGTCTCTCAGAGGAGAGAGAGATACCGGAAACAGACGCCGAGCCACCCGACTCCGGCGTACTGGAGCCCGGAACTCATCCCCTTCTACTGTCGGTGCTCGCTGAGCGCGAAGAACGAAGGAGTCCATAGGACCCGAAGAAATCGGCGTCGAGGTAGGGGGTGGTTGGGTGAACTCAGCCAAACCCTTACCCTTACGTTTCCTTCCCATAGAGCAAGAAGAAAAACGCGCTCACAGCGAAACTGCAGATGCAGCCATCTTAATCAAGACTCCTCCCCCCACAGTTGCAATTTTAAAATTTATAGCTACTTATTTGTTGCTCCTTTGAGTCTGCTTTGTCATTAGCTCACTGGGGCAGATGGGAGAGACCATCAGGCTACATCCAGTGATGTCACGATTTTGACATGCCCAGTCTCCAGGCTGCGAGAGGAGGTACAAAACCTAGAGGTGGAGGCCTGAACTGGAGTTCCTCAAGGAACAACAATTACCAGGTAAGTGTAATTTCCATTTTCACAATACTGGCACTATGGGCCAAGCTGCCCTATAAAGGCAAAAGTCCTTATAAAAGCAGCTTATGCCTTAGAAGTAGTACCATGAGACTAGTGCTAGTTGCTGCAGGTGCATTTTGAACCTGGCACAAGCTGAGCAGAAGCAGCAGGGGATCATGCCTGCTGCTGTCCCCCAGACCACCAAGGGATGTACTAAGGTAGGACCAGGATGTGGGTGTGGATGGGGGGTCTGTCGTCTTTGGAGAAGTCTTTCATTTTGGTTTGGGGGGGATAGAGTATTGGGAGATGGGGTACCATCTTACCTATGGAGAGTGAGAGGAGGACCCCTGGACCAGCTTTGTTACTGGTCACTCTGGCCACCTAAAGATGGCATCTGGGAGCATCAGTCTGCCTGTTAGTGGCTCAATGCTCCCAAGTGGAAAAGTAATGCCAGCTTTGAGCTGGCATTACTTTCCAGGAATAACATAAATTGTGCTGTTCAATGCAAGCTGATATATTTTATTGGCATAATAATGAGGTGATTTGCATACTTTGCATCTCATTAACTACTCAATGTGCATTCTTTATCTTTATTTATCTTTATTGAGGATTTAATATACCGCTCATACTGGAAGTACCAGAGCGGTTTACAATGCAAAAATTTGAGACTGCTGAAGAAAAGGAAAAGAACGCCAGATTATGGTGGACAGGATAGAGATGACAGAGATAGAGGATAGAGGCTAAGCACTCAGGCTTAGTGTATCTCCAGGAACAAGCAGGAATGTAGTCTTCACATATGGGTATCGTCGGTACTGACAGAGCCTGCACAGGAACGCTCGCCAGTGTCCAATTAAAAAGCTTTTGGGAGCATCCCATAGCGCCTACGTGCTGCCTTCCCGCCTTTCCCAACTGCCTCTCTCCAGTTCTTCGTTTTCCGTGGAGCCAGCAGGTCGTTTTTCCTGTCACCGCAGAAACTTTTTCCTTATTCTTTCTTTTTGTGGTCACGTCTGCCTTCCTCGACACTATACCAGTACCGCCGGTTCTTCTTTCTTTCTTTTAAAAAAAATAAAAAATAGTATAGTTTTTTCCAAACTTTTCCTTTCCAGGTGCACGTGCCATTTTGGGCCTTAGGCCCAAAATTTCCTCCACTATGGAAAAACCCGCTTCGGGTTTCAAAAAGTGCACCAAGTGTGGCGGTACCATCTCCGTCACCGACACCCATGAATGGTGTCTTAAATGTTTAGGTCCTGACCACTCCATTTCGGAGTGTATGGCTTGTGCCATGATGTCCAAGAGGGGTCAACAGAACCGAGCTGCAAAGCTCAGCACCCTTTTTCCCTCCGATACAGCCTCTGTGGCATCGACGTCTTCCAGGGCTTCGTCTTCCTCCCATGGATCTCAGGTAACTAAACATAAGTCTAGCCGGTCCTCAAAGGGTAGATCTCTTTCCAAGCATCGAGATGCCTTTGGCGTTGCCCTTGAGGGTTCTGTACCAGCAAAATTGCCCCGTCGGGAGGCTTTGTCTTCCAAAGCATTATCGGGGCTCCAGGATGTTCTCGAGGCCTCGACCTCGGCAGAACTACTGGTGCCATGCTCTGGGGTACCGGCTGCTTTCTCCGGTACCGATACCCAGGCATCGGCAGCGTTGATAGACCAGAGGTTCCTGGCTATTGAACGCAGTCTGGGCGGCTCTCCTTGCGGCATCGACACCCTCAGAACCACATCAGACAGCTCAACCGGTACCGGCACCGACTCCGGCACCGGTATCGGTACCGGTACCGACAGCATCAACATCGGTGTCCACTTTGCCGGCACCCAGTCTTGCTATGCCTTCCGGTACCGATACACCGGTACCGATCCCCCCCCCAGTACCGACTTCGGTCGGTACGGGTATCGGGCACTACAAGAGCATCCGGACAGAAGGTACTTTGAATCCTCGGAAGAATCTGAGGATTCTGATAGCTCTGTCGGTACCGGAGGACTTCTCTCAGAGGAGCCTTCCTCTCCTAAACGCAGGATGTCTCCTCCAGAGGATATCTCCTGTCAGGATTTTATCAGGGAGGTGGCTCCGAGGTCTGTCCATTACTGTGACTCCTGAAACAGAGCCCAGGGCAAAGGAGTTGGAGATTCTACAGTATCCCAAGGCTCCTAAGGAGGCAGCTACCTTGCCTATCCATGAGATCTTACATGATCTCATGTTGAGAATGTGGGAGACGCCTCTTACCACCTCTCCTCACTCTCGCAGACTGGATACCATGTATCGAGTCCCTCCTTGTCCTGGTTTCCAGAAAACTCAGCTTCCTCACCACTCTATTGTAGTGGAATCAGCTATGAGAAGGATCAGGAGTGCAAAGAGGCATGCCTCTAATCCTCCAGGACATGAGTGTAGAACTTTGGATGCCTTTGGACGTCGTGCTTTCCAGGCTTCCATGCTTTCTGCCAGGATCAGTTCCTATATTTTATATATGGGAATGTTCCTTAAAGAAGTCACAGGAGGCTTGGAGATTTTAAGCCCTCTCCTTCCTGATGACAAGAGGCAGGATTTTCTCACACAGGTTAAACTTGCCCAGGATGTTTCTAAGTTTGTCAATCGTGCAACTTTTGTCTGTTTTGAGTGCATTAGCAGAACCTCTGCCATTGCCATAGGTGCACGTAGAATTGCCTGGTTCCAGGCATCCGATTTGTAGCTCTGGGTGCAGGACAAACTGGGCAATATCCCTTGTACAGGTGAGAATCTATTCAGCAAAAATTGGCAAGAGAAAGCCAATGAGTTGGATACTGACAACTCCACTTTGGATAGGTTATCCAAAGCCACAGCTGATCCTGCAAGAATGGTTTCTTGAAAGATTTCTTTCTTCTCAAAAAAGAAGAGGTTTTATCCCTCTTATTCCCAGCAGGGACGTTCTGCAGGTCAGCCTGCCCGAAAGTCAGCAACCACCTAAACAAAGGAAAGCAAATACTGCTAAGCCTTAACTGACTCAGCAGTCTCAGCCTCCACAAGGCCTTTGACTTTCATCTAGAGAACTTAGCCTTCCTGGCCCTCAATGGACCAGAGCCTTGCACCATTCCAGGAAGGTTGTGTCATTTTGCCCCCAGATGGGGGCAGATAACAGCAGAACATTGGACACTCTCCATTATAAAAGAGGGGTACAAGCTTCACTTTCTGTGCATGCCCCCTTCCACAATGGTAAGACAGTTCAATTCTCAGACCTCTCTCATCAACCTCTTAGATCAAGAGGTCACTATGTTTCTTGCCCAAGGGGCAATAGAAGAAGTACCCATTCATCAACAGGGTACAGGGTTTTACTCCCTCTATTTCCTTATCCCAAAGAAAACAGGGGGACACAGACCTATTTTGGACCTCAGAGAATTGAACAAATTCCTGTTCAAAGAGAAATTCAAGATGATTTCTCTGGGATCTCTGCTGCCATACCTTCAGAGTCAGGATTGGCTTTGTTCTCTAGATCTCAAGGATGCGTACACTCATGTTCTCATCCATCCAACTCACAGAAAGTTCCTTCGGTTCCTTTTTCAAGGAAAGCATTACCAGTACAGGGTGCTTCCTTTTGGCCTGGCCTCAGCACCAAGGGTGTTTACGAAATGCATGGCTGTGGTAGCAGCATTTCTTCACACTCTAGGAATATTCGTCTTCCCCTACTTAGACAACTGGCTCATTCTAGCCCCATCAGAGTCAGAGGCCAGGATTTCTCTATCTTGCACAATGCATATCTTTCAGTATTTTGGGTCTGGTCATAAACATCCCAAAATCCAGTCTAACTCCCACTCAATCTCTAGAGTTCATAGGAGCTTTGCTGGATACCAGGAAAGCAAGGGCCTATCTTCCTCAGACCCGTTGCCTTCGCATGGTGCAGTTAGTTTCTCAAGCAGTGCTAAAGCCTCATCTCACTGCCCGAGAAATGTTACAACTATTAGGCCACATGGCGTCTACAGTGCATGTGGTTCCTTATGCTCCCCTCCATATGAGAGCAGCCCAGTGGACTTTATCCACTCAATGGACCCAGGCATCAGGGTGCCTGTCAGACAAAATACAAAATAAGGCGATTTGTTTTTGCTATCTCCAATGGTGGCAGTCCACTCAGAACCTGTTGCTGGGGTCCCCATTTCAACAACCTTTACCCCAGGCAATTCTCACAACAGATGCTTCACCAATGGGTTGGGAAGATCATCTGCAAGACCACTCCACCCAAGGTACTTGGACTCCACAGGAGACTCATCTACATATCAATCTCTTAGAACTCAGAGCAATCTTCCTTGCTCTTCGAGTGTTCCACACCCTGCTCAGCTACAAGACGGTCCTCATTCATATGGACAATCAAGTAGCCATGTTCTACGTGAACAAGCAGGGGGGAACAGGCTCTCTGTCACTTTGGAACGAAGCTTTGTGACTATGGGCCCTCTCCAGAGAGCATCAGATTCATCTCCTGGCAGTGTATCTTCCAGGCATACAAAACTCTTGGGCAGACAGACTCAGTTGAGTTTGGCTTCCACACAAATGGTCTCTACATGCAGACTAGGTGGCCAAGATTTTTCATATTTGTGGAACCCCGGACATAGACCTCTTTGCAAGTCCGTTGAAAGCCAAACATCCCCGGTTCTGTTCCAGAATTCCGGCTCAGGGCTCTCAGGCCAGGGATGCTTTCCTCCTTCACTGGGGTCAAGACTTCCTTTATGCCTTTCCACCCATTCCCCTAATTCCCAAAACCCTTTTCAAGCTTCAGAGAGACAGAGGCCATATGATACTCATAGCTCCACTTTGGCCACGGCAAGTGTGGTACCCTCTGCTTTATTTATTTATTTATTTAACATTTCTTCTATACTGCGCTATTATAATTAGCTCGGTGTACATCAAACAGAAACATACTACAATGCATACAGGCAACATTGAGTTTACAGTGAAACAGGATATTAAACATGGAATAAACCGGGAAAAATATGTACAAGCTAACTTTATACTATGTACACATCTCTAACTGCATGGCTTCTACATCTCTCTCAAGCTCCCTCTCTGGAGTTAGGGTCTGCTCCAGATTTCCTGTCTCAGGAGGACGGAATGTTATGGCATCCCAATCCCCAGTCTCTGCATCTCAGGGCTTGGTTGCTGAAGGCCCAGATCTCCATGATCTTAACCTCCCTCAGCAAGAAAAGGATATCCTTTATGCTTCCAGGTAGCCTTCCACAAGACGCTCTTATGCTTTCAAGTGGAAAAGTTTACCATATGGTGTTCGCAGATGGGTCTTAACCCCCTTGCGATACCTCTGGAATCATTACTGGAGTATCTCCTTTATTTATCCAATGCAGGACTTAAAACTAACTCAGTAAGAGTCCATTTTAGTGCTATTGCAGCTTCTTTCAAGCCTCTAAATGGACAACCTATTTCCTCCCATCCTCTTATAGCAAGATTTATGAGAGGCCTTCTTCTAACTAAGCCTCCCATTAGGCCACCACCGGTGGCATGGGACTTAAACCTGGTTCTTGGTCAGCTTATGAAGCCACCTTTCGAACCCTTAGCTACTACCTCATTGAAATTCCTTTCTTGGAAAGTTATCTTTCTCATTGCAATTACATCAGCACGCCGCATCAGTGAGTTGCAGGCAGTAGTAGCTGATCCAACTTATACAAGGTTCCAACTTATACAAGGTTGGGAAAGGCGGGAAGGTAGTCCTTAGGACTCATCCACACTTTATGCCAAAGGTGGTCTCGCCTTTTCATCTAAACCAAGCGGTCTTCCTGCCTGTGTTTTTTTCCAAGGCCTCGTGCATCTAATGCAGAAAGGAATCTTCTTACTTTGGACTATAAAAGAGCTTTAGCCTTTTACTTGCAAAGAACACAGCAACATAGAAAGTCCTCTCAACTCTTTATTGCTTTTGATCCTTCTCATTTGGGACTTCCAGTCTCCAAGAGAACAATGTCCAACTGGATTGCTCAGTGTATTTCCTTTGCCTATCAGAGTAAGAATCTTCCTCTGGAGGGCCATGTCACAGCTCACAATGTTAGAGCTATGGCAGCTTCAGTGGCTCATCTGCACTCTGTGTCTATCGACGACATCTGTCGAGCAGCCACTTGGGCCTCGGTTCATACCTTCACAGCCCATTACTGCTTGGACAAGGACTTCCGCCGGGATGCCTTCTTTGGTTAGGCTGTTCTTCAACATCTGTTCCATACCTAATAAACTCCTACCCACCATCCCTGGTTGGATGCCAGAGATCCATGGGGGAAAGTGGAGCCCTTTCACAGGGACACACAACTTCTGGGGTCTTTCCCTGGTATCTAAAACTAGGGAGTCCCCATATGTGAAGACTACATTCCTGCTTGTTCCTGGAGATAGCATAGTTACTCACCTGTAACAGGTGATCTCTGGGAACAGCAGGAATTTAGTCTTCACAACCCACCCACCTCCCCTAGGAGTTGTATCTCTCTATCTGTCTCTTTCCCTCCCTCTCTCTTTGTCTCAGCTTTAAACTCAACTGGAGAGAGGCAGTTGGGAAAGGCAGGAAGGCAGCATGCAGGTGCTGTGGGATGCTCCCAAAACCTTTCTAATTGGACGCTGGGGAGCGTTCCCGCGCAGGCTCCGTCGGTACCGACGATACCCATATGTGAAGACTAAATTCCTGCTGTTCTCTGAGATCACCTGTTACAGGTGAGTAACTATGCTTTATGGGGGAGGAGAGCAATCAGGGTCAGCGGGGGGGGGGGGGAGATAATGGAGCAGAGTGAAAGGGAAGGTCAAAGGCGGTGCAAAATAGGTGTGTGTTTAACCTGGTTTTAAATGTTTTATATGAAGACTCTAGGCGGAGGTCAGGGGAAAGCGAGTTCCAGAGCCGGGGACCCAGGAAGAAAAAAGCAGAGGAACGGGTGGATTCAAGGTGGGCCTGAGACAGGGAAGGAAGGGACATGCAATTGTAATGGTAAGTTAACATGTGTTACAGTAAAATATTGCACAATTTTGACTTTTAATGCACATTAAGGGACAAATATCATGCAAGCATTATCCCCTTAACGCAGCTTAGTAATTGCCCCCCCACCACCAATAATGTAGCCCTTGTCATGTATGAGTGAGTCACAAGCAGAAAAACAAACGACCTGCCAGTAAATTGTCCGTGATGATGACTTATTTTATTATTTATTTAGAAAGGTGAATTAACATAAAACTTACAGCAAAATCAAACATAACATACAGAAAAAGCCCCCTGAGCCTGATGCCTTATTACTACTTCAACAGAAACCATCTGTTCTGTCGCTGTTCTAATCTTTGGCTTCGTTCTAAAGTACGCCGTAGAGCTGTTTCATACTGTTCCTTCTCTTCTTCTATTTTCTGTTTCCTCTTCTCTTCTACTGCTGCTCTTCGCAGTTCTTTGTTTTTGTTCATCCAGTTTTCTCTGTCCTCCTTCCATTTGTTTTTCGTAATAAAGTTTTGCTTTTTTCTCTCGTTCCAATATTTGTGATTCTTTGGCAGCATTATGCTTTTCTAACTCTTTTTCTTTTTTTTTTTTTCTACAGTTCTTGGCTAATCATTGCTTTTCATCTGTTCTGAGAGTGGAACCATCTATCACTGGTTTGGTTGTTGCCTTTCAAATAACTGGGGACTGGACTAACAGGACTATTTCCACTTTGATTTCTTAATTTCATCTGCTATTCCATCTAAAAACTGCACCTGTATGCAGTTCCACAACAATAAAAACAATTTTTCCCCGACTGCACCTTGTCATACTCTAAACTGGTTGCCATAGTTTTTAAAATTGTTGCACTGATTTTTGTGAAATAATTCAGAAGTGCTAAGGAGTACAAGATTATATATTTTTAAGTAAATCATCATGGAAATTTGTTCTAGCAAGACTATGCATAGAGAAGAATGCTTACTAACCTGCGCTAAGAATGCTGCGCTGACTGTTAACATGGCACAGCCTGGTAAAAGTCTCAAGCTAACCACTTAGCATGGTGAAGGACAGTGATTGGTTGTATTAGAGGTGGAGAGTAGGTGTATGGCATATGGTAGTTAGTATGGCCATAATTTAGTGCACACGAACAGTGATTACTTATTTTAGCTTGGGTGTACTTAATACCTCCTCCGTAGGTGGATCTCAAGGTTTACTGCATAGCCTTAGACCACAGGGAAGACAACACAGGGTGACCTCACATGCCTACTTTACAGTTATGGTCAACATTACTGGCACCCTTGCATTTTAGGTATGTTATGTACAATATCTTAAGAAATTGGAAATATTCCAACTGTATGTATGTCATCATAATATTTTAATAGCATGTTAAAAGCTATACAAAAAAAAGATGTAGTAATTTCTGAGAAAAAAAAATCAAAATATGACCTCAACAGGAATAATGGCATCCTTCACTAATATTTGGTTGCAAAACCCATGGCAGTGGTGACAGCCTTCAAACATTTATTGTAGCCATCTATAAAGAAACATGATGACAGAAAGACCACATGGGCTATCTAGTCTGTCCTTCCATATCAACCACTACAACAGTCCCCTTTTTTCCTTTAGAGATGCTCTGTGTTTGTCCCATGCTTCTTTGAATTCAAATACTGTCCTCATCTCTACCACCTCCACTGGGAGACTTTTCCACGGATCCACAACTTTCTCTAAAGAAATATTTCTGCATATCACTTCTGAATCTATCCCCTTTCACCCTTAACCCATGTCCCCTCGTAGCAGAGCTTGCTTTCAATAGAAAGAGGCTCTCCTCCTGCGCATTTATGCCACGGAGATATTTAAAAGTCTCAATCATATCACCTCTATCCCGCCTTTCCTCTAAGGTGTACATATTAAGTCTGTCCTCATATGCTTTATAATGAAGACTACTAATTGTTTTAGTAGCCACCCACTATACTGACTCCAGCCTGTTTTATATCCTTTTGAAGGTATGGTCTCCAAATTGCACACAATACTCCAAATGAAATCACCCCAAAGACTTATACAGAGGCACTATCACCTCCTTTCTTCTGCTGGCTATTCCTCTCACTATGCACCCAAGCATCCTTCTAGCTTTTGCTGTCACCTTTTCTACCTGTTTAGCTACTTTGAGATCATCAGACACAATCACGCCTTGGTCCCGCTCTTCTTTAGTGGAGAAGTACTTCACCCCCCTTTACTAGATCCGTTCCCTTGGATTGCTGCAGCCCAAATGCATGACCTTGCATTTTTTTAACATTAAATCTTAGCTGCCAAATTCCAGACCATTCTTCAAGCTTAGCTAGATCCCTCCTGATGTTATCTACACCTTCCTGGGTGTCTACTCTATTGCAGATTTTCATCGCAAAGAGGCAAACCTTACTCAACAGCCCTTAAGTATATCACTAACAAAGATGTTAAAAAAAAATCGGACCAAGGACAGATCCCTGGGGCACACCACTGGTAACTTCCTTCTCCTCATTTACCTGTACCCTTTTTATTGCCTCCCACTCAACCAATTTCTAACCCAAGCAGTAACTTTAGGGTCCACCCTAGGGTAATCAGTTTGTTTATAAGTCGCATGTGATGAATGATGTCAAAGGCTTTACTGAAATCTAAATACACCACATCTAGGGCTCTCCCTCGGTCCAACTCCCTGGTCACCCAGTCAAAGACAAGACCTGCCTCTGGTGAATCCATGCTGCCTCGGATCCTGTAATCTGCTGGACTCCAGAAACCTCACTATTTTCTCTTTCTGCAGCATTTCCAATAATTTACTCACCATCAAAGTTAAACTAATTGGCCTATAACCACATCCTTTTTATTTATTTATTTTTTATTTATTTACATCTCTTATATACCGCACTATTTGCGATCAGCGCGGTTTACATAGAACAAACAATATCCGACAATAAACAAGAGTCAGGTCATTACAATGAACAGGAGCAGTAAACTTGGATAATGGGAAACTATCTACATGTGTGGAACATTGAACAAGGTAACTGTATATATGAGAGATGGAATTATTGCGTGTTGCTCATACATGGTGGCTGGGGTTCGGGGGAGGCTGTGAGGTATTTAATGAAGAGGAAGTGTTTTAAGGCCTTCCTAAACTGGCTCAAGTTGGGGATAGCTCTGATGTGTGTTGGTAGGGAGTTCCAGAGGCTTGGGGCACTCAGACTGAAGGCTCTGTTTGAAGTTGATATGGCGCATCTTGTCATAACTTTTGATATTGCTAGCATGTTGGCTGCAGAGGTTCTTCTTATCCTGTTGGGTGTGGGTGGTTGTATGAGGTCACATAATGAGGAGGCGGATAACCCGTTGATGGCTTTGAATGTCATCACTAGGGTCTTGAAGCTAATCCTGGCTTGGATGGGGAGCCAGTGAAGCTGCATCAGGAGAGGTGTGATGTGCTCTCTCCTTGGTGCTCCAAAGAGGATTCGCGCAGCGCAGTTCATGGCGAGTTGTAAGGGATGTAAGGTTGTCTGAGGGAGTCCTTGTAGGATGGCGTTTGCATAGTCAAAATGAGGGATGATGAGGGCTTGGAAGATGGTACGGAAGTCGCTCAGCTCGAGTAGAGGGCGTATGTGCCTGAGGGATCTGATCTTGAAGTAGATTGCTCTTACTATTTTTGCTATGTGTTGCTTCATGTTGAGGTTCTGATCCAATGTGACTCCGAGATACCGTATGGATGATTTTACTTGTAGTTTGGCGTTGTCTACTTCCAGTTGGTTAGGTGGAGTGAATTCTGGATTTCTAGAGATGAACAGGACCTCAGTTTTCTTATGTTGGATACGCAGATTTTGGGAGAGGAGCCATTCTGATATTGCATTGAAGCAGTTGGTTAGTGGGGTGAGGTCCGGGCAATCTAGTGATATTGGCAGGTACAGTAGGACATCGTCTGCGTAAATCATGCAACTCACATTGAAGGATCTGATGATGTTACAGATGGGTTGGATATAAATGTTAAACATAAGTGATGATAGGGAGGATCCTTGAGGGACTCCTTGACTTTGTAGGAATGGCTCGGATGTGGTTCCGTTTGTTCGTACATGTTGCCATCTTCCAGACAGGTAAGACCTACACCACTCAAGCGCTGTTTCGGTAATGCCTTTCTCTCTTAGTCGAATCAGGAGAATCTCGTGGCGGACTGAGTCAAAGGCTGCCGCAATATCTAGAAAGATAAGTGCGAAACCTGTACGTGAGTTGTCAATACCTGAGATTATGGTGTTGAAAAGAGTAGTGAGTAGTGTTTCTACTCCGTGTGACTCTCTGAACCCGTGTTGTGATGGATCTAGAGGTGCATTAGTGTCCACATGATCTTGTAGCTGCCTGTAGACTATTTTTTCAACGATTTTGGCGAGCATCGGGATACTGGATATGGGTCTGTAAGACTCGACCTTTTGAGGGTCTAATTTGGTGTCTTTAAGCAGCGGTCTAACGGAGGTCTGTTTGAGCGTGGATGGGAATGACCCGGTGCTGAATGATAATTCTATCATTTTAGCTAAGATTGGGGCAAGGTCGGATCGCAGATCTTTTATCCAGAATGCTGGACATGGATCTGAGTATGAAGTGGAGGTATTTAGGGTAGCAATGGTATCTTCGATAGTTCTCTTAGACGGAGTGGTAAAAGTGGTTAGAAACGCTGTGCGTGCTTTGTCATCAGGAGGGTCTGGTATCATCATCTTGTCAGTCTTGCATAGTTTTGATTGCATAAATGCGGCGTAATCCTGTGGGTGTATAGATCCTGTGCGTTCCGGGGTCGGTTCTTTGGCAAGATATTTGGCCAGGTTGAAGAGGTCATGCGGTTTGTTTAGAGAACGTTTCAGAGTGTCAGTGTGATGTTGTTTCATCTTGTCTGTGACTGCCCTACGATGTGTGTGTAGGAGTTGGATGTATGCTGCTTGGTCACTGCTGGTACGTGATTTCCTCCAGCATTTTTCCGATCTTCGTAGGAGGGTTAGTGACGCCCTTAGGTCAGCTGTGAACCATGGTGCGGATGGTCTTTTCTTTGGGGCTTTAGATGTGGGGGGACGGATTGCGATCGAGCTGAGTCTGCTGTTCCACGTGGAGATTAGGACATCTAGGTCTTGTGAGGTATTGTCAAGGAGAGAGTTTGTTTCAGCCAGGATGCGTTCTTTGTTAAATGGGTGAAATCTTCTGGTATTTGCGGTTGTGTTTGTTTGTGAGTTCGTAATGGGTCTCAGTGACTTGATGGGGGTCGGAATTTGAAAGGAAATGAGCTTATGATCCGACCATGGAACTGCTGTTAGTGATAATGTGATGTTTTGTGCTTGCTGAAGCACCGTTTGTGGGGCGAATATCAGGTCGAGAACGTTGCCCTTTGTGTGTGTAGGTTCATGAACCAATTGGGTGTATCCCAAGATATCTAGGGCTTCTGTGAAGGCGGCTGCTTGATTGTCCTGTAGGGATGGTAAGTTAAAGTCTCCTAGTATCCAGTTAGGTTTATGTGGAACATGGGTGTTTGAAGCTAAATTTATGATATTGGAGAGGTTGTCTGGATCTGCAGAGGGCACTCTATAAATAAGGTTTATGGAGCAAGAGTGGTTGGAAATAGATAATGTTTCAAGGGAATTGGTGTTACTTCCGCTTTTGTGTAAAGGGACCACATGTGCCTCTCTGCAGTCCTTTAGCACCACTCCCAACTCCAAGGAGGCATTTAAAAGGTCAGTCAGTGGAGCTGCTAGAATGTCCCCAAGTTCCCTCAGTATTCTAGGGTGTATCCCATCCGGTCCCATCGCTTTGTCTACTTTAAGTTTAGCTAGTTTCTCATGAACACAGCCTTCTGAAAATTGTTCAAGATGCACCTCACTTCTGTTCCTGTTTGTGAATGTTTTGTGAGATCCTCCTCCTGGTTCTTCATCTGTAAACACAGAACAGAAATATTTGTTAAGCAATTCCACTTTGTCCTCTTTGGTTTCTACATCAATCTATAAGTTTTGAACATCTGTCTGCTGCTAGTTTTTCCCGTTCTTCAACTGCGATTTGTTCCAGCTCAAGAATGTTTCCAGGATTCCTTTTACCAATGGCAGATTTCAGCTATTTCCTAAGGTTTTTGTTTGGATTAAGTTCAGGAATCATTAATGGACAGTTTAAAACAGTCATTTTTTTCCTTTTTAACCATTCTTTTGTACTTTTGGATTTATGTTTTGGGTTGTTGTCCTGCTGGAGGGCCCATGACCTTTAACCCAGACCTAGCTTTCTGATACTAGGTAGCACATTTCGCTCTAAAATACCTTGGTAGTTTTCTTATTTCATGATTCCTTTAATACGTTCCAGGCCTCCAGTTCCTGAAGCAACAAAACAGCCCTACAACATTATGGAACCCCTACCATATTTAACTGTAGGACGGGTATTTTTTTACCTTATAAGCTTTCTTTATCTGTAAATGTATTGCTGCCCTGCATTGCCAAAGAGCTCAAGTTTGGTTTCATCTGTCCACAGAACATTTTCTTAGAAGGCTTGTGGTTTCTCAAGGTGGATTTGGGCAAAGATTGGGCATGTCTTTTTATGTCTGTCTTTGAACAGTGGGGGTCCTCCTTAGCCTTTGCCCATGAAGTCCTTCTTTTGTTTAGTGCACGACATATGGTTCAGTTGAAACCACCACTGCAGATTGCTCCAGTTCAGCCTTACACTTTTTTGATGTTCTACGTGGTATTTTTTAAACAGTTCACACTAACCTCTGAAGACTTCTTGGATTAATTTTCCTCTTCCCACCACGTCCTGGGAGGTTCTTGACAGAGTTCCATGAGCAGAAAAACCTCTTAATAACATTGTGAACTGTAGACACAGGAATTCCAAGGTCTCTGGAGATGGCTTTGTACCCATTTGATTTTTGGTGATAGCTTTTTTTGACAATCTCAGGCAGCTCTTGTCTTCACCATTTTGAAACTGGAGCAGGGAGTGAATGTTGCTATTTTAAACATTAGAGCCATCATTCATTGATTCAAGTCATGTGAATACTGACGATTACTGGTGCGTCTAAATTTACTGCAATGGGAATGTGGTTCTTCTGTTCAAACTGATTTGAATTGTTTGTAAGGGTGCCAATAATCATGTCCTAAAGTAGACCAAAAATATCCTATCAGCAAACACACATTTTTTGTTGGAATATTTGTCATGAGGAATACTACCTTTTTCAACAAATTTTCCTATTTAATCGTTTTGAGGTTTACCTAAAAACCAGTGAACCATTCCTACATGTGTGTGTCAACACAACTGTGTGACCCACCAAGCATAAAACACTATTGTGAAATTGAAAAAGAACACCCAGCGCCATACGCAATGTAGTAATTAAAAGGGCATTTCTGATTCCCAACATGGTGAATAGATCTCTTCCAATAACCTGGGGCTTAGTCTGCTCCCAAATAGCAGTAGATATTCACTCAACAGCCAATTCCCACTTGGCAGTTCAACTCCAGCTCCCAGCATGGATAATTGATCTCCTCCACTGTCAAAACCAGCTCCCAGCATAGTCAAAACTTCTCCGCTAATATCGCGAACACAGCACTGCCTTTAGAGCTGACCTTCATTCAAGCTCTGAATCACTGCTCCATTGGAAAGTCCTTGCTGCCAAAAAGTTACATAGACGAATGGATCTGATGTGGTACAAGTAGTGTACAGTAAATGATCATACATTAAAGTAATGTGCATTTTATAAAGAAGAGTAGACGCCTACTTAAATTGTAAAATTGCCCTTCACATGGGGAAAAGTATGTCTTAACGAGGCCCATAACTCAGTCTTCGAGTAGAACACCACCAATAATATAGTTTGTGCCATTTAACCTTCTAGTAATCGAGGGTAGGGACAGTTGTCAGATATTGCTGTATCAGCCAGCTGCAGTTTCTCTGATGTTAATGGAGTTGATCGTCGCTTGCTGTGACAAACATCAAGTCCTCAGGAAGTAGCAAATTGTTAGAAAATGAAAGTAAGCTGTACTGTATAAATTTCTTTCTTGATAGTACAGGAAAACATATGCAGGCATTCATGCATGCTTTGGGTACATGGAATACATAGGCTCAGTAATTAGGGAGTTCAAAATGCAGTAGCGTCCACAGAGCTGCAAAAGAGGCTGCAGCAGTCTCCCAACCCTGTTTATCTGACTTTATTTTAATTTTGAAGATGACACTAACAAAGTCAGTGGCCAGATTTCTTTCAGAAGTCTGTTATGCAGTGTATGTGACAAGAGTCATTTATACCTTGAAAAGCAGGGTAAGGCATACTTTTATGACATCCTCTACACAAGCCACATCTCAGCTATGGAAACTTTGTCTCTGTCAAAAAGGAAAAAGCCATATTACGTGGATAAAAACCTGAGTAAGCAATCTCCCTTGTTAGAGGATATGACTTACAGAGAAGTGAAGTGCTGAGCACAGCAAAAGAACAGCGTTCCTAAATGTGTTTATTTACCTTGAAATAAGATCCATGTGAGATGCATTCTTCTCAGGTCGAGCATGTTTAGCCTGCTAAATAGACCAGTGCCACTAATTTGCACAATAACCGATCCTATTTTTCTTTTAAGGAACCAAAGGGCAAAAATTGCAACTAGACACCCCAGGGGACTTCAGAAATATGCCATTCACTGCAATTTAAAGAAAAGTAAAAACAATAACAGCACTTTCATATTCTAATCCCTTAATGTAGAAATTATGTATTCACTGCAATATAACTATAACTTTCAAAAATAGCCCTGTATCCTGTATTACGTTAATTCTAAAAGCAAAATTAGTTGTAACATGGAATGCACATATGAATGATTTCTTTTGCCCTTATTTTCTTTCTGAACCTAGGAGCGGTAACAGATAGCAGGCAATATTAAAATCTGTGGTCCTTAATAAGAATAATTAAAAAGAATGAATTGATTGCGGAGAGTACAAATGTTTCATCTTAGCCGTATCTTTAATTCTCAGAGTGACCTGCAGCTTCTTGTGACTTGAGGAATGAAATGTTGGTGGTGGTTGTTAAGTGCCGTCGAGTCTGTGTCGACCCACGGCGACCCTCTGGATAGTTGTACTAAACTGTGTTCAGTCTTCAGTCAGGTAAGCTTATTGTTGATAGACTGGCACCCATAACTGCTTATCTCCAGGAACAAGCAGAAATGAGTCTTCACATATGGGTAAGTCAGTACCGACGGAGCCTGCGTGGGAACGCTCCCCAGCTTCCCAAAAAGGAAAGCTTTTGGGAGCATCCCACAGCACCTGCGCGCTGCCTTCCCGCCTTTCCTAACCGCCTCTCCCCAGTTCTTCTTTTCCGCGGAGCCAGCAGGTCGTGTTCCTGTCACCGCTGAAGAAGTTCTTTGTTTTATTTTATTTCTTTGGTCGCACGTCTGCCTTCCCCGATGTCGGACTGGTACCGCCGGTCTTTCTTTTCTTATTAAAAAAAAAACCATATTTTTTCCCTCACTTAGTGTGTTTTTTCCTCTTTGGGCCTTAGGCCTCACGAGAAATTTTCCTCATGGAAAAACCAGCCTCCGGGTTTAAAAAATGCACTAAGTGCAGCGGTACTATTTCTGTCACCGACACCCATGAATGGTGTCTTAAATGTTTGGGTCCTGACCACTCCATTTTGGAGTGTCCGTCCTGCTCCTTGATGTCTAAACGAGGTTTACAGAATCGAGCAGCTAAGCTCCATGTGCTGTTTCCCTCTGATGCAGCTTCAGTGGCATCGACGTCTTCCAGGGCCTCTGCTTCCTCCCATGGATCTCAGGTAACCAAACATAAATCCAGCCGGTCCTCGAAGGGTAGATCTCCTTCCAAGCATCGAGATGCCTCCGGGCTTGCCCTCGAGGATTCCGCACTGGCAAAACAACCCCGGTGGGAAGCTACGGCTTCCAAAGCTCCTCCTATGGGGTTACAGGTTGACATCGATGGCACGGCCTCGACCGATCACCTGTTAGAATGTTCTGTGGTACTGGCGCAACCTTCCGGTACCGAATTCCAGGCATTCATGGCGTCGATGGATCAGAATGTTCTATCCATGCAGCAGGCTATCACGGCCTTCATTCAAGCTGTGACGCTGCTGATACCACAACAAACTCCATTGTCGGTATTGGCTCCGGTACCGGTACCAGTGTCAGTACCGGTACCGACTGCATCGACATCGACCAGGATGCCGACTGCAGCGGTTCCCTGTCCAGGGATGCCCATCGGAACCGTACCGGTCCCGATGACGCCCGATGTCGATACCGCTCGATACGCGTATCGAGCTTTGGAAGAGCACCCTGACAGTCGATACTTTGATTCCTCCGAAGACTCTGATGCATCGGAGGAGTCTGCTGAAGTGTCCATAGCTCTAACTGAAGAGCCTTCTTCTCCAAAAAGAAGAATGTCTCCTCCAGAGGATTTGTCCTTTCAAGACTTCATCAGAAAAGTGGCTAAAGGGCTTTCTATTTCAGTAACCTCTGAATCAGAGCCTAGAGCTAAAAAATTTGATATTTTAGGTTATTCTAAGGCTCCTAAGGAGGCAGTCACCTTGCCAATTCATGAGATTCTTTATGATCACATGATTGACTTATGGGAGACTCCTCTCACTATCTCTCCTCATTCTCGTAGGTTGGACACTATGTACCGTGTCCCTCCTTGCCCTGGATTTCATAAAACACAGCTTCCTCACCATTCTATTGTGGTGGAGTCAGCTATGAAAACGATAAAGAGTGCAAAAAGACACTCCTCTGCTCCTCCAGGAAGAGAATGCAGGACCTTGGATGCTTTTGGTAGGAAAATCTTCCAAGCCAGTATGCTCATTGCCAGAATCAACTCCTATAGTCTTTATATGGGTATGTTTCTGAAAGAAGTTGCAGATAAGCTGCACACTTTCCTCCCTTTCCTTCCAGAGGATAAAAGGGAAGAATTTCTTATTTGGATTAAGCATACTCAAGATATTTCAAAGTTTTCCAACCGTGCAGCTTTTGACTCCTTTGAGGGTGCCAGCAGAGCTTCGGCCATTGCCATAGCTGCACGCAGAATTGCTTGGCTCCAAGCTTCTGATCTGGAATCTTGGGTCCAGGATGGCTTGGGAAATCTTCCCTGTACAGGAGAAAACTTGTTTGGCAAAGATTGGCAAATAAAAGCCACTCAAATGGATGCAGAAAATTCTGCTTTGGATAGACTTTCCAAGTCAACCTCCATCCCTGCCAAGAAAAAACCTTTCAAGAAGTCTTTTTTTCAAGAAAGGCAGATTCCATCCTACTTCTGGTCAACAATCATCTACAGGTCGTTTTGCTGCTAAGCGTCAGCAACCTAAACAGGCCAGGCCTAAGCCTACGGGGGCTGCTGCAACTCAGCAGACCCAGCCCCCCTCAGGGTTTTTGACTTGATGCTAGAGAACTTAGCCTTTCTGGCTCTGAAACAGCATTATGGTGAGACATTTCAATTCTCCAACATCCCTCCTCGACCTTCTAGGTCAGGAGGTGGCTGCCCTTCTTGTCCAAGAGGCAATAGAAGAAGTGCCTCTTCTTCAACAAGGGTCAGGGTTTTACTCCCCCTACTTTCTGATCCCAAAGAAAACAGGGGGCTACAGACCCATATTAGATCTCAGAGAATTGAACAAATTTCTATGCAAGGAGAAATTCAAGATGCTTTCTCTAGGCACTCTCCTTCCATACCTTCAGAGTCAGGATTGGCTTTGTTCTCTAGATCTCAAGGATGCGTACTATAACCGTGCACCCGCCCCTTGACCTTGAGGGTTTAAGGAGGGGTGTGCCTTGAGGTTGAAATTGTAGTTGCGGTGATTGAGTGACAAGGCAGGTATAAAGAATATTTATTTTATGAGGATTTTATTTCTCCCGCTCCGTGGTGGAATTGGAACAGGCTTAAAGGAAATATTTTTACAGCCAAAACAAGAACAAGGAACAGATAGGCTTTTCCAACACTGTGTTTCAAAACTGTTCTTTTCACAGCACTTCACATTCCAGTCATGTGAACTGTCCTTGAAAATACTTAAACAAAAAGGCCAACAATAAAGTTCATGCACTGTTTCTAACTTCTGCTTTAGCTTATTCTCATATCTTTCTCATAAGCTCTTCAGGTAAGGAACTTTGACAATGTGCACTTTTTCACTTTATAAAGAATAACCACACAAGCTCTGCTTGGACTATTTCTTATCTACAAGGCACGTTGAGCAGTCCATTGGCTGACTCAAATCCTGCATCTGTAGGGGATGAGCCAATGGTACTGGTGCTTCTGGACTCTGTACTGGTTCAACTATATTACGTTTCTCTAGGAATGCTTTAAAGTCTCTCAGGAGTGCTTCAGCCTGGTTACTCTGCTCATTCACTGCAGTGGAGTTACCCCTCCCCCACTTGTCTCTGTTATCAAGTGCTGGGTAAATCAGTTCCTTTGCAGGTGAAACGTTTGTGGGCAGCAAATCAAACTTAGAGCTTCCTGAAACTTTCTGGCAAATGTCTCTGGCAAATATCTCTGCTATATCCTTATAGCTAGCTTGCTTGTTAATCTTGTCAGCAGTTTGAGGAGACACACAGGGTTTAACTGAATAAGCTTCTGGTTGCAGCCAACTGCTCTCATAAAACCTGGGCTTTTCCTGAGGTTTAAAATATGCACTCACACAGTCTGGCTTCTCATAAAAGCTGTTATCAGTATTAAAAGTATCCTGTACCTTGTGCTGAGGAATTCCTGGATGTTTGTCAGCCATCTGCCATTCATTCCCTTGATCAGCTCTCTGCTCCAAAAGCCTAGGCTTTACCCTTGGGTCTCTCAGTGCCACGCCCTTCTCCTCCCAGAAGGTTCTGCTGTGCACTGAGTCTCCCTGGTACCTGCTTCTTGGCTTTACACGCCTTCTCCTGGAATTGCAGCTGGGGAACGTTTCTCCTTCACATTCAAAGGCTCTGGCATCCAAGGCTACTTCATCTCTAAAGCACACACCTGCTTCATCTGGTTCCAGTATTTCCTTCCACCTCCTCGGTTGGTTCCTTCTCTGAGTCTCCAACTGCTTCTGAAGCTCCAACTGCTTCCTTCTCTCCACGTGAATCTGCGTCTTCAACCCACACCTACTTTCTTCTTCCTTCTTCCGGTTTAACAAGCTGCTACTGCTCTGGGGAGCCCGCCTCCAGCTAGGGCGTGCCCAATCAGCAACTCTGCTTCTCCCCTCCCCCGAGGTGAGTTGTGTTGGCTGATTATCTATGTCCATCTTGTACTGAGAAGGGAATATCTTGCTTTTAGCTGCAGTACCCGGACCTTCCACCGGGTCACCATCTGTTTCCATGGCTTCAGGCATTGTTGCAGCGTCACAGTACACACATGTCCTCATCCATCCATCTCACAGACGGTTCCTCCATTTTCTTTTCCAAGGAAAGCATTACCAATACAGGGTGTTTCCTTTCGGTCTGGCCTCTGCTCCAAGAGTGTTCACCAAATGCATGGCAGTAGTAGCTGCATTTCTACGCACTCTTGGAATATTTGTATTCCCATACCTGGACGACTGGCTTATCCGAGCTCCATCTCAGTCAGAGGCCCAGACTTCCATGGACTACACAAAGCACATTCTGCAGTATCTGGGACTTGTGGTAAACCTCCCAAAGTCCCAGCTCACCCCTACTCAGTCCCTAGAGTTCATAGGGGCCTGGCTGGATACTACCACTGCAAGGGCCTATCTTCCTCAGGCCCGTTGCCTATGCCTAGTGCAGTTAGCCTCCCAAATTCAGTCAAAGAGCCATTTAACTGCCCGGGAGATGCTACAACTGCTAGGCCACATGGCATCCACAGTGCATGTGGTACCCTATGCTCGCCTTCACATGAGAGCAGCTCAATGGACTTTGTCCACCCAGTGGACTCAAGCATCAGGAGCTCTCTCAGACCAAATAGCAACCTCCAAACGCCTGTTTTGGTCTCTTCAGTGGTGGATGTCCACCCAAAATCTGTTGCTGGGGTCCCCCTTCCAACAGTTGTTGCCCCAGGCAACCCTCAAAACAGATGCCTCCCAAACAGATTGGGGAGCTCATCTACAAGACCTCTCCACTCAGGGCACTTGGTCTCCACAGGTGACCTCTCTACATATCAACCACTTGGAGCTCCGAGCAGTTTTTCTAGCTCTCAAGGTCTTTCATACCCTGCTCAGCTACAAGACAGTCCTCATTCATACGGACAATCAGGTAGCCATGTTTTACATAAACAAGCAAGGAGGAACTGGCTCTCTGTCGCTTTGCAACGAAGCTTTAAGATTGTGGGCCTTCGCCAGAGAACATCAAATCCATCTCATGGCCGTATACCTCCCAGGAATCCAAAACTCTTGGGCAGACAGACTCAGTCGAATTCTGCTTCCACACGAATGGTCCCTGCACATGGACCAAGTACTCAGAATCTTTCAAGAGTGGGGAACCCCGGACATAGACCTCTTTGCAAGTCCGTGGAATGCCAAACTTCCACGGTTCTGTTCCAGAATTCCGTGTCAGGGAGTTCAGGCCAAGGATGCCTTCCTCCTTCACTGGGGTCAAGACTTCCTGTATGCCTTTCCACCCATTCCTTTAATTCCCAAGACTCTGTTCAAGCTCCAGAGGGATCAAGGATCCATGATCCTCATAGCTCCACGCTGGCCACGCCAAGTGTGGTACCCTCTACTTCTGAAGCTCTCTCAAGCTCCCTCCCTAGACTTGGGAGCTGCTCCAGGAGGAGGGGACTTTGTGGCACCCAAACCCCAAGTCCCTTCACCTCAGAGCTTGGTTGCTGAAGGCCTAGACCTTCCAGGTTGGAATCTTTCTCAGCAGGTGAAGTATATCCTCCATGCTTCCAGAAAACCTTCTACTAGATGTTCCTATGCTTTTAAATGGAAAGGGTTTTCCATTTGGTGTGCTGAGAAGGGTCTTGACCCTCTAGCACTACCTTTGAATTCTCTATTGGAATATCTCCTGCATCTCTCCAATGCAGGCCTTAAGACAAATTCAGTAAGGGTCCATTTGAGTGCTATTGCAGCATCCCTTAAGCCTATTAATGGACAGCCTATTTCCTCTCATCCTCTTATTGCAAGATTCATGAGAGGCCTAACTTTGCCTAAACCTCCCATTAGGCCTCCTCCGGTGGCATGGGATTTAAATCTGGTTCTTGGTCAGCTTATGAAGCCACCTTTTGAACCCTTAGCCACCACCTCCTTGAAATTTCTTTACTGGAAGGTTATTTTCCTCATTGCAGTCACCTCAGCTCGCCGCATCAGTGAACTGCAGGCCTTAGTGGCTAATCCACCTTATACAAGGTTCCATCATGATAAGGTAGTCCTTAGGACCAATCCACACTTTATGCCTAAAGTGGTTTCACCTTTTCATCTTAATCAAGAGGTGTATTTACCTGTCTTTTTTCCAGGTTCTCATGCATCAAGTGCAGAGAGGAATCTTCATACCCTGGATTGTAAGAGAGCTCTTGCCTTTTACTTACAAAGGACACAGCAACATAGAAAGTCTTCTCAACTCTTTGTTGCCTTTGATCCCTCTCATTTGGGACTTCCAGTCTCTAAGAGGACACTGTCCAATTGGATTGCTCAGTGTATTTCTTTCGCCTACCAGAGTAAGAACCTTTCTCTGGGAGGCCATGTCACAGCTCATAATTGAGGGCCATGGCCACCTCTATGGCTCATCTAAATTCTGTGTCCATCGACCAGATCTGTCGAGCGGCCACCTGGGCCTCGGTTCATACCTTCACAGCCCATTACTGTTTGGACAAGGACTCCCGCCGGGATGCCTTGTTTGGTCAGGCTGTTCTCAAACACCTGTTCCATGCTTAATCAACTCCTGCCCTCCTTCCCTGAATGGATGCCTGAGATCCATAGGAGGAGATAGAGCCCTTTACAGGGTCTCATAACCTTGGGGATCTCCCAGGCATCTCTAGCTAGGGAGTCCCCATATGTGAAGACTCATTCCTGCTTGTTCCTGGAGATAACACAGTTACTTACCTGTAACAGGTGATCTCTGGGAACAGCAGGAATAAGTCTTCACAACCCACCCACCTACCCTAGGAGTTGTATCTCTCTATCTATTTTTCCTTTCCTCTCTCTCTTTGTCTCAGCTTTAAAACTCGAACTGCGGAGAGGCGGTTAGGAAAGGCGGGAAGGCAGCGCGCAGGCGCTGTGGGATGCTCCCAAAAGCTTTCCTTTTTGGGAAGCTGGGGAGCGTTCCCGCGCAGGCTCCGTCGGTACCGACATACCCATATGTGAAGATTTATTCCTGCTGTTCCCAGAGATCACCTGTTACAGGTAAGTAACTGTGCTTTATGGTATTGATCCATCTCACTTCTGGCCTTCCTCTTTTGCGTTGACCTTCTACCTTGCCAAGCATGATGTCTTTCTCTAATTAATTATCTCTCTCTTCGCATGATGTGTCCAAAGTATGAAAGTCAAAGTCTTGTCATCTAAGCTAAAGTAAGCTTAGGTTTGATCTCTTCTAGTACTGACTGGTTTGTTCTTTGGACAGTCCATGGTATACACAGTATTTGCTGCCAGCACCATAATTCAAAAGCATCAATTTTCTTCCTGTCTATATTTTTCACTGTCCAACTTTTGCATCCATATGACGCTATTGAAAATACCATGGCTGAATAAGTCAAATCTTTGTATGCAGAGAGACATCCCTGCTCTTGAGAATCTTGTCTAGATCCTTCATAGCCATTCTGCCAAGAGCAATGTGTCATCTGATTTCTTGACTACTTGTTGCTTCTTTATTGATAGTTGATTCAAGTAGATTAAAGTTGTCCACTATTAAAATTTCTTCTCTATCAATGATGAACTTATTCATTTTGCCAATTGTTAGGATTTTTGTCTTCTTTATATTAAGGTGCAGGCCCATTTTAAGACTGTTCCTTGATCTTAAGCAAATGTTTCAGATCGTCTCCGTTGTTGATGAGTCTTCCACCAATGTTCACACCTCTGTCTTCATACAGTCCTGCTTCTCTGATTTGTTCTGCATATAAATTAAAGAGGTAGGAGGAAAGTATGCAGCCTTGTCGTGCACCTTTGCTGATTTTAAACCATTCTGTTTCTCCTTGTTCCGTTCAAACTTTTGCTTCTTGATCAATACAAAGGTTGTGCAAGAGAACGATCAGGTGTTCTGGTATACCCATGCTTCTTAATGTGTCCCAGAGTTTCTCATAGTTTAACAAGTCAAAAGCTTTGATGTAGTCAATAAAACACAGATATTTATTTTATTTATTTAACATTTTTTATATACCGCCTTTCAGATTCTCAAGGCGGTTTACAGAGAACATAACTTTGCTTACATGGAATTTTTCTCAGAGCTATTTACAATGTCCATTATCAACAGTATATACAGATAACAGATAACATTTTAACTATTTACACGGGAGCTTAAGTTCAAACAGAGGCTTAGGATTTTACCACTTGTCTTTATGCTTCAATAGCCAGTGCAATTACTTGAGTAACATGGTATTGAATTGCTCAGTAAACAGATGTGTTTTCAAGTATTTCCTGAAGTCTGTGATAAGGAAGCTTATCATAGCTCAGGAAGGAGCTATAGGAAAGGTGAAGTGACTCTGAACAAGCAACCTGTCAGTTCTGGTAGAAATAAGAAAACATAATTTTCCCATAAAAGACTACCAGTCCCAGAATGCACCAGGTTTCCAGCAGCCATTAGAGGAGCTGAAGTGGGGAAACGTGTGTTCAATCAGGAGGGCTATGAGGTAATCCCTAAGCACTCATCTCAAAGGGCAGGGCCTAATTCAGAACAGCTGCGCTGTGTTAGGGAGGAGCACTCATCTAAGCAGAATAATGGTAGAGTTTATTCTACAGAGAAGCAGCTTGAGCTTGATCATCTTCATCATCAGGAGGATCATCAGAAGCAGAAGCCAAACCGGACAGACAGAGAGGGAAAGAAACCCTTTGGAAGAAAGAGGAGAAAAGTCTTTGAGAGGTCTAGAAGAGTCCAGAGCAGTACGTATACTGGGAGGCATTCCAAGGGCCAGCATACACCATTGGACTGGGGAAAGCCAGAGGAATGGTGCTGCAGAGCTAGGAATCTCCAGAAGGTACCTGTGAGAGAGACGGCTGCACGTGGAAGGGACCCTAAGACCCATGCCAGAAGGTATGTGAAGAGAGATCCAGTGTCCAGGGATCTGGATTAGAAGGCTGGACATAAGAACTGGACTACATACTGGCCAGGCTATATAGAGAGGAACTCTAACAGCAATGGAAGCTCAGGTATGAACACTGATCTATGCCCTAGCTATAACCTTGAAAGACAGCAGGGAAACAAGTATTCTCCTGAAAGTGCTCCATTGGGAGATTCATCTGTGCCAATCCATGATATTGAACCCATGCTTGTTGAAGAAGAGGGGGTGATAGCAGATGAAGAATCTGTTTACATGGACTGCTCTCTGTCTAAACTCCTTTGCTGATTTTCTGTTATAAAGTACAGCAACCATCACAAAGAAATACAAACTTGTTCTTTAATCTACTCAGAAAAGCTCCTGTGTCGGATTTCTAGCCACGCAGTAGAAAGCAAGCCAGCTAAGGGGTTTCAGCTGGATAACTGCTAGCAATTGAGCCTTACCTAATTGCTTGTGGGCTCTGAGAGAATCACTTCTGAATGTATGTGGGAAGATACAAGAAGTTAACCTGAGAAGAACAGTTTTTCCTTTCTTTGTCGCTTTTGTTTGTTGTTTGATATATTGCTAAGAGAATATTAGCTAAAGCCTACAGAAAAGACCAGTTTGTTGCCAACCAGGTCTTATTTCTTTTGCTTTGATTGCCTGACAAATTCAAATGTTGTTTCCTGATTTTGTTTTTTCAAGTTTAACACTGAAAGCAAGTAACCTGATTTATGTGCTACCAAGCATATCTGTGTTGGGAGAAATAACCCCATAAATAAATATCTTATTGGCTTTACCCAAAAGCACAACTAATTATTGTGAGCAGCTGTGTCTGGTGTGAATAAACTGCATTGCCCACAATCCCTTGCAAATCATATAGATATATACACTTGCCAAGACTGTGAAGATTCTCACCCAGGCAGCCGTCTGACAAGTCTGCAATATCATAAGAACATAAGATATGCCATACTGGGTCAGACCAAGGTCCATCAAGCCCAGTATCCTGTTTCCAACAGTGGCCAATCTAGGTCATACGTACCTAGCAGTTTCCCCAAAAGACACAGGTTCTGCAATGCTTGATATCCTGGGTCCCTTCTTAATAATGGTTTATGGACCTTTCCTGCAGGAACTTGGCCAAACCTTTTTTAAACCCAGCTACACTAACAGCCTTTACTACATCCTCCGGTAACAAATTCCAGAGTTTGATTACACGTTGAGTGAAAAAATATTTTCTTTTATTAGTCTTAAATAGTTTACCCTGTAGCTTCATTGCATGTCCCCCTAGTCTTTCTATATTCTGATAACGTAAACAGTCGATCTACGTTTACCCGTTCCACTCTGTACATTAATTTTTAGACTTCTATCATATCTCCCCTCAGCCGTCTCTTTTCCAGGTTAAAGAGCCCTAACCTTTTTAGCCTTTCTTCATAGGAGTATCCTTCCATCCCCTTTACCATTTTGGTGGCTCTTCTCTGAACCTTTTTTAATAATGCTATATCCTTTTATATACGGCGACCAGAATTGCACACAATATTCAAGGTGCGGTCTCACCATGGAACGGTACAGAGGCATTATAATATCTTTTGTTTTATTTTCCATTCCTTTCCTTATGATACCTAGCATTCTATTTGCTCTCTTGGCTGCTGCTGTACACTGGGCCGAGGGTTTTAATATGTTATCCACAATGACGCCTAAATCTTTTTCCTGGGTGGTGGTTCCTAATGTGGAACCTTGCATCGTGTAACCATAGTTTGGGTTGTTCTTCCCTAGGTGCATAACCTTGCAATTTTCCACAATCCTCTTGGGTTTTAACAACTTTAAATAGTTTTGTGTCATTTGCAAATTTGATAACCTCACTCGTTATTCCACTTTCCAGGTCATTTATGAATATGTCAAAAAGCAGCGGACCCAGCACAGATCCCTGGGGTACACCACTATTCACCTTTTTCCATTGGGAAAATTGGCCATTTAGCCCTACCCTCTGCTTTCTATCTTTTAACCAGTTCCTGATCCACAATAGTACACTGCCTCCTATCCCATGACTCTTTAGTTTTGCCAAAAGTCTCTGATGAGGGACCTTCCTCAGTAAAGACCGCAGCAAAGAATTCATTCAGTCTCTCCGCTATAGCCTTGTTGCCCCTTAGTGCCCCTTTAACTCCTCTATCATCTAATGGTCCAACTGACTCTCTCACAGGTTTTTTGCTACGAATGTACTTGAAAAAATTTTATTTCGCGTTTTTGCTTCTGCAGCAAGCTTCTTCTCAAATTCTCTCTTTGCCTTCTTTATCAATGCCTTGCATTTGACCTGTCAGTGCTTGTGCTGTTTCCAGGTTTCATCGTTTGGCTCTTTTTTCCATTTCCTGAAAGATGCTTTCTCCAGGACCAAGCAGGAAGTCAGTCCTCACATATGGGTGTCATCGGCGCCGATGAAGCCCCAGCGGAGCATTTCCCCAGCTTTCTATGAAAGCCTTTGGGAATGCAGGCACGCATGTGCGGTTCCCTTCCCGCCTAAATGTGCCATCTTACCTCAGTCTTTTTTTCCGTGAAGCCCAGCCAGTTTTCCCGGTTAAAATTAGATTTTTCAACAATTTTTGCTCTTTTTTCTACCGGTTCGACACCGGTTCCCCTCCCGCCGGGTTCGGTACACCGGTATCGAGCCCATTCCTCTTTTTCAATTTTTGCCCTTCGTGGCTGGCGTTCGCGCCCTTTTTTCTCTTTTTCCCTGGAAGGCCGGTCTTTTGACCTCGCGGGGTCTCTTTTTTTTCCCCGATGGCTTCCATTGGTTTTAAGAAGTGTGATCGGTGTAAGAAACTGATGTCTCTCACCGACACACACGACTGCTGCCTTCGGTGCCTGGGCCCCGACCAGGATCCTAAGTCGTGCAGGGCCTGTGGGAAAATGTCTTCCAAGGCACTTCGAAGTCGCCAGCAGCAAAAGGATAGGCTTTTCTCGGACTCAGCCTCCGGCCGGGCCCGGACCTCGTCTGAGGCCTCGACATCTTGGGATTCCGATCCCGAGCGCCGTCGAAGCTCCTCGGACAGGGGGTCCCCTGACCGGGAACGCAAGAGGAAGAAATGGCTCATGAGGGCGTCGTCGGAAGAGGTCCCTGGCTCCTCGAGGGCCAGGTCTAAGACCCCCGACCGTCGCCCCGGGCCTGTGGAAGCGGAGAAGCCTGCCAAAGTTCCTCGTGTGGAGCCGTAGTCTGTTGGACACGTAAGCCCCGTAGTCCTCGTGGACTCTCCTCCCAGGGAGCCGACGTTGGGCCCGGCACCGCCGGGGCCCGAGTCGGTGGCTGCTGCGTCTCCCAAGCTGAGTCTCAGGATGACAGCCTTGGAGAGCAGAATGTCTGCCTTCATGGAGCAGCAGCGGGCACTGATGGCCAGCCTGTCTGGCGCATCTGCCCCGACCACCGGGACATCGACGTCCAAGTCGACCCCGGAGACCGAGCCGATACTCGAGTCCATTGTGGCTCGGAGTCGACCTCGGTCGCGGTCCCCCTCGACCTTCCGTTCGGGACCGAGGACGTCGACACCGGTGCTTCCGGCGTCGGGGCGGGTGCTCCAGGGCCCCGCGGGGTCGGACCCCGACTCTTCCTCGGATGAGTCGGCTTGGGAGACGGAGGACGAAGAGTCTCCTGACACCTTTAAGACTCGGTGCGTCCCTTCGGACTCCAGTCTGAGCCCCAGCGTAGGTCCCCCCTGGAGGATATTCGGTTCTCGGAGTTCGTCCGGGATATGGCCACTGCCTTGGCTATTCCGGCGGATCCCGAGGAAGAGCCTCGAGCTGAAGAGCTCGAGGCGCTGCAGTATGACTCTCCTCCGAAGGAGGCCTTTACTGTCCCACTTCCTCCGATGCTGGAACGGCTCCTCTTCCGTATGTGGGAGGCACCGGCCTAGGCGTAGGTTCTTAGCAAGCGAGTCGATTCGATCTATCGACTCCGTAAGAGCCCTGGTTTTCAAAAGGCACAGCTACCACACCATTCCATGGTTGTGGAAACGGCCATGCATCGTCTGAAGAGTCAGAAGATGCACTCCGCGGTGCCTCCTGGCAGGGAGGCCCGAAACCTAGATGGCGTCGGTAGAAAGTGTTTTCAGGGCTCGATGCTTGTTTGCCGTTTCCAGTCTTACCAGATGTACATGGCCATGTACTTGCGAGATCTGGCCAAGGAGTTGGCCGGATTCTCTGCTGGTCTCTCCGGGGAACCCTTGCAGAGATTTAAGTCTTTGGCCTCGGGGATTCGGGACTGCTCGAAGTTCATGTCCCGCGCCGCCTACGATGGCTTCGAGGCTTCGGCCCGTGTTGCGGCAGCCGGCATCGCGGCTCGATGCCAGGCATGGCTGCAGTCATCGGACCTCGAGCCATGGGTTCAGGACAAGTTGTTCGATGTCCCTTTCCGAGGTGAAAACCTTTTTGGCAAGCCCATGACCGAGAAGGCCGCTCAGCTCGAGACCGAGCACCTCACCCGGACAAGGCTGTCGAGGAAGTCCTCTGCCCCTTCTCATAAAAAGAAGGGCTCGGGTAAAAAGCCCTTTTACCCGAGGAAGGGCACTGCCTACAAACAGTACCCTCAATATTAGGCTGCCCAAGCTGCCCCCCAGGGTCAGCAAGCCAAGGGCCAGGGTAATGGGCCCCATAGGCAGAGGACCCCCAAGCCTCCGGCCCCTGCTACCACTCAGCAGGGTGGGGGCTTTTGACTCCTTGGGCATAGCCTCTCCTCCACTGCTCTCCCAACCCTGCACAGGAGGTCGCCTCGCCCTCTTTGCCCACCAGTGGCCCCTCTGGACGTCAGGAACCTCAAGTTCCTAGTGAAAAAAGTTCAAGATGCTTACTCTTGGAACCCTTCTGCCTTACCTCCAGCAGGGAGATTGGCTGTGCTCCTTAGATCTAAAGGATGCGTACACTCACATCCTCATTCATCCAGACCACAGAAAGTACCTAAGGTTCATCGTGGGAGGAAACCATTATCAGTACAGAGTGCTACCTTTCGGCCTCGCCTCCGCCCCCAGAGTCTTTACAAAGTGCTTAGCAGTGGTGGCGGCCTACCTGTGAAATCAGGGCATTTTTGTCTTCCCCTATCTGGACTACTGGCTCATCAGGGGTCAGACAGGTCAAGAGGCCACTCAAGCCACCCTCAGGACCATTGCTCTTCTACAACGCCTGGGGTTTGTCATAAACTTCGCAAAGTCCACTTTACTCCCTTCCCAGAACTTGGAGTTCATAGGGGCAAGATTGAACTCTCTCCTGGCAAAGGCATTCTTGCCAGAAAACAGAGCCCAGAGGTTAATGGCCTTGGCAAGTCAGTTTCTCAGCAAGTCCCTGGTCTCCGCCAAACTCTGCCTGCTGCTTCTAGGCCACATGTCTTCGACAGTACATGTGACCCCCAATGCCAGGCTCCATATGAGACCTGCACAGTGGTGCCTTCGGTTTCAGTGGTCACAGGCCACAGGCAGCCTCAGAGACAGGATAAGGGTGTACAGACCATTTCTGCATTCCCTCAACTGGTGGCTACACCCACCCAATCTGCTGAAAGGGATGCCCTTTCAGGTTCCCGGTTACACAGTGATGCTAACAGATGCCTCCCTGCAAGGCTGGGGAGCGCATTGTCTGGGCAAGTTCAGCCAGGGCCTCTGGTCGCCCTGGGAAGCTGCACAGCAGATCAATCTCCTCAAACTCAGAGCTATTCGGTTAGCGCTCAAAGCTTTCACTCCTACCCTGGCTCAACAGTCAACAGTCTGTCCTGATTCAGACAGACAACCAAGTTGCCATGTTTTATGTGAACAAACAGGGCGGAACTGGGTCCAGGATCCTTTGTCGGGAAGCTCAGGACTTTTGTTATTTTGCCCTCAAGCACAGCATGCTCCTCAAGGCTGTGTACCTTCCGGGCCAGGACAACTGCCTGGCAGACAGATTGAGCAGGATACTACAGCCCCACGAGTGGCAGCTGCATCCTTCAGTAGTTCAGAAGATCTTCCTGAAATAGGGTCTCCCTTTGATGGATCTCTTTGCCAGTCCCATCAACAAGCAACTGCCAAAGTTCTGCTCCAGACAACCACATCCTCTGCGAACAGCAGCAGATGTTTTTCTGATATCTTGGTCTCAGGGCCTCCTCTATGCGTTTCCTCCCACGCACTTGGTGGCCCGAACCCTCTTCAAGATTCTCCAGGACAAGGCCTCTGTCCTGCTGGTAGCTCCCAGGTGGCCGAGAGAGCCTTGGTTTCCTCTTCTACTTCAACTGGCAGTGGATCCTCCACTGCCTCTGAGGCTGCAACCCGACCTTCTCACACAGGACCAGGGTTCTCTTCTGCACCCCAATCTCAAGTCTCTCAATTTGATGGCCTGGAAGCTGCAAGGGTAGTGTGGGCTTTGTTTGCCCTCCCCTCACCAGCAACCTGCAGGGCTCTTGGAGTCACAGAAAACTACATTCAAAGCAATGAGAGGGTGAATCTAAAAGACAGCAATAAAATACCACACACACATATATATATATATATATATATATACCAAAGCTTTAGCGGAGAGAAACAAATAGTTCTCTTTGTTTACTCTAACTGTTAGCCATGGTTTACTTTATTTATAAGGCTCTTTTGGATGATACAGCATAATTTCACTTTATTACACGTCGGGTATTACGTATTCATCACATCATAGGTCAATTTCTAATCAGCATAGGTCAGTATGAGGAGACATACATGTATTTCAAGACATAACTGTTTACTGCTGACTGCTTGATATCTAATAACCCTGAGACAGAAAGGCTAGAGGACAGCCTGCCCCTTTTCTTATTTACAGGACTTGTACCTCTTCACCTACTTAGTAAGCAAATATATGAAGTTTATTTCTGAGCAAAGTTCTGAACAAAATTAACTCTCTCAGGTTTTCTTAGACAGTCCGGTTGTGTAACATAGAAACATAGAAACATGATGACAGAAAAAGACCACAAGGCCTATCTAGTCTGTCCTTCCATAACAACTACAACAGTCCACTTTTTACCTTTAGAGATCCTCTGTGTTGGTCCCATGCTTTTTTGAATTCAGTTACTGTCCTCATCTCTACCACCTCCACTGGGAGACTATTCCACGGATCCACTACTCTTTCCGTAAAGAAATATTTCCGCATATCACTCCTGAAACTATCTCCCTTCACCCTCATCCCATGTCCCCTCGTAGCAGAACTTGCTTTCAATTGAAAGAGGCTCTCTCCCTGAACATTTATGCCACGGAGGTATTTAAACATCTCAATCATATCACCTCTATCCCGCCTTTCCTCTAAGGTGTACATATTAAGATCCTTAAGTCTGTCCTCATATGCTTTATAATGAAGCCCATTAATCATTTTAATAGCAACCCTCTGCACCGACTCCATCCTGTTCACATCCTTTTGAAGGTGTGGTCTCCAGAATTGCACACCATACTCCAAATGAGGTCGCACCAAGGACTTATACAGAGGCATTATCACCTCCTTTTTTCTGCTAGCCATTCCTCTCCGTATGCACCCAAGCATCCTTCTAGCTTTTGCCATCGCCTTTTCTACCTGTTTAGCTACTTTAAGATCATCAGACACAACCACGCCTAGGTCCCGCTCTTCTTTAGTGGACAAAAGTACTTCACCTCCTATACTGTATTGCTCCCTTGGATTGCTGCAGCCCAAATGCATGACCTTACATTTTTTAACATTAAATCCCAGCTGCCAAATTCTAGACCATTCTTCCTCATGTTATCTACACCTTCCTGGGTGTCTATTGCAGATTTTGGTATCATCCGCAAAGAGGCAAACCTTACCCGACAGCCCTTCCGCTATATCACCAACAAAGATGTTAAAAAGAATCGGACCAAGGACAGATCCCTGGGGCACACCACTGGTAACATCCTTCTCCTCAGAGTGAGCTCCATTTACTTGTACTCTTTGTCGCCTCCCACCAAACCAATTTCTAACCCAAGCAGTAACTTTAGGGTCCATCCCTAAGGTGCTCAGTTTGTTTATAAGTCGCCTGTGAGGAACAGTGTCAAAGGCTTTACTGAAATCTAAATACACCACATCTAGAGCTCTCCCTCGGTCCAACTCCCTGGTCACCCAGTCAAAGAAATCAATCAGATTTGTCTGACAAGACCTGCCTCTGGTGAATCCATGCTGCCTCGGATCCTGTAATCCGCCGGACTCCAGAAACCTCACTATTTTCTCTTTCAGCAGCGTTTCCAATAATTTACTCACTACTGAAGTTAAACTAACCAGCCTGTAGTTTTCAACCACATCCTTACTTCCGCTTTTGTGTAAAGGCACCACATGAGCCTCTCTCCAGTCCTTTGGCACCACTCCCGACTCCAACGAGGCATTGAAAAGGTCAGTCAGTGGAGTTGCTAGAACGTCCACAAGTTCTCTCAGTATTCTAGGGTGTATCCCATCCGGTCCCATCGCTTTGTCTACTTTAAGTTGAGCTAGTTTCTCACGAACACAATCTTCTGAAAATTGTTCAAGATGTCCCTCGCTTCTGTTCTTATTTGTGGGTGTTTTCTGAGGTCCTGCTCCTGGTTCTTCATCTGTGAACACAGAACAAAAATATTTGTTAAGCAATTCCGCTTTATCCTTATCAGCTTCTACATATTCCCCCCCTGCACCCTTGAGTCTGACAATACCACTTTTGCCCTTCCTCTTCTCACTAATATATCTGAAAAATGTCTTATCCCCCCATTTTATTGCATTGGCTATTTCCTCCTCCTTTTGAATCTTTGCCTTCTTGACTACTTTGCTAGCTTCTCTAAGTTTTTCCAAATACAGATGCCTGTCTTCCTCTCTCTGTGATCTCTTGTATTTCATGAAAGCCTCCCTCTTTTTCTTCACTTTTTCAGCTACTTCCTTCGAAAACCATAGCGGTCTCCTGTTCCTTTTGCCTTTATTTACCATTTAACAAAAAGGTTGGTTGCCTTTAAAATACCCCCTTTCAGTTTTGCCCACTGTTTTTCTACATCCCCCAGCTGTTCCCATCCCACTAACGACTCCCTGAGGTATTGGCCCATCTTCGCAAAGTTAGTCTTCCTAAAGTCTAAGATTTTTACCTTGGAATGGATTCTAACAGCCCTAGTCCTAATACTGAACCACACCATCTGGTGATCACTGGATGCAAAATGATCTCCCACTACAACATCAGAAACAATTTCACCATTGGTAAGCACCAAGTCCAGTATGGCCCCTTCACGTGTGGGGTCTGTTACCAATTGCCTGAATAGTTCTCCCTGTAGAGAATCCAGGATCTCCTTACTTCTAGATGATACTGCAGCAGGAATGTGCCAATCAACATCTGGCATATTGAAATCTCCTAGCAGTAGCACTTCTCCTTTCCTAGCAATGCTGCGTATGTCTTCAATTAACTCTCTGTCCACCTCTTCCTCTTGTGAGGGAGGTCTGTATATCACACCAATGCAAATAGATTTCTCTTTCCCTCTTTCTAGTTTAACCCACAATGCCTCCTCTCTCCCTTTTAAGCTCTGTAATTCCAAAGCTTTAATAGTAGTTTTTACATATAGTGCCACTCCTCCTCCCCTTCTTCCTACCCTGTCCTTTCTAAATAAAGTATAGCCAGGTATAGTTACATCCCAGTCATGGTTTTCTGTGAACCATGTTTCTGTAACTGCCATTAAATCCAAGTCAGCCACTCCCACCAAAGCTTCAACTTCAGGGATCTTATTTCCCATGCTACGGGCATTAATACACACTGCTTTCCATATATTACCCCTGTTACATTAAATACCTTTATGGAAATGGGTATCACCTACCTGGGGGCTTTCACTTACCTGGGGGCTTTCTTCACCCATCCCCAACGAATCTAGTTTAAAGCCCTCTTCAGTAGATTAGCCAGTCTACTACCAAAGATGCGTTGACCTTTCTTGGACAGATGGATGCCATCTCTGCTCTGCAACCCTTGGAACAGCATCCCATGGTCTAGGAAACCATAACGCTCTCGAAGACACCATCCACGCATCCATGCATTCATCTCCAGGATGCGAGCCTCTCTGCCTTGGCCTTTACCCTCAACAGGGAGGATTGAAGAGAACACCACCTGTGCACCTAACTGCTTCACCCTCTATCCCAGAGCCATGAAGTCACTTTTGATACGTTCCGAGGTATACCTGGCAGTATCATTTGTTCCAACATGGATTAGCAACATTGGGTAATAGTGGGCTTGATGAGTCTCGGCAAACTCTCCGTAACATCTTGGATCTTGGCACCAGGCAGACAGCATACCTCTCTGGACATCAAGTCTGGTCGGCAGATGGACGCCTCAGTACTCCTCAGAAGAGAGTCTCCAACCACCACTACCCTTCGTTTCCCTCTGGTCACTGATTCCGCAACTATGGGGTACTTGAACTCTGGTTCTTCCCTTTCCAGGGATGCTTTCACCTCCTCCACTTCTAGGGCTGCATAATGGTTCTTCAATTCAAGGGCTGGAGAAGTTGGATTGGTGATTTTTCAGGCTCTGGTGACTTTTGTCCAACCATGGACATTCTGTTGGCACCCATCTTCTCCTGTGCTGGAGAGCCTGGTTGCTGCAAGAAGCATCTCATCAATGTACTTCTCACTGTCTTGAATGCTCCTCAGCCTCGCCACCTCCTCTCTGAGTTCCTCCACTTGTTTCCTCAGAGCTTCAGCATGGAGGCACCCTGCACATGGAACCGGTTCTTCAACTGGCATTAGGACCTCTGTCTGGACCGAGACAGAAGCTGTAACGGGGGAAACAGCTTTAGCAATACGATTTTTCCCAGCCATTGTTCTGTTCGTGGAGCTTAGGTATCTGTTAAAGCAAAAGAGAGAGATCTACCAAGTACCAGCCGGTTTTGCAGCTGTCCTTTCAGAGAAAAAGCAGTTAAATCTCTTTAATTATATTCAAAATGTACTTGTCCTATTCACTGTGATTTGTTAAAGGGGGGGAGGTGCCCTATAAAGCAAGACTGCTCACTAGGGGTGGGTGGGAGTTGGGGTGGGTAGGGAGGGAACTGACACCTGATTAGGTGTTAGCAGTTTCTGAACCTGAGGAGGTTACAGAGTTCAGCAACCTACTGTGCTCAAGGAAATTTCCCCTAAAACAGCAAAAATGAAAGTAACCTTGCTTTAAAAAATATACACAAAACCCTTTTCAGAGCTCCCAGTCAGAGAGCTAGCAATGTAATATAATAAAACAAACAAAGAAACCCTCAAATCCTTACTGTTTGTTTGATCTGTGTACACCACCCTGTACAAACAAACTTACTTTCAGGTAGTTTTGGCTCCCTGGGGCCTACCTCAGGAAGTTGAGGTTGTCCTAGCCTCTAGGAAACAATCCACTAGGAAAACCTATGCCCTCAAATGGAAGAGGTTTTCTGTGTGGTGTCACCTACGTACAGAGGATCCTTTCTCCTGTACTGTGCCAGTAGTTCTTCAGTACTTACTGCACTTATCCAATCAGGGACTTAAGTCCAATTCTGTTTGGGTCCACCTCTCAGCTCTAGCAGCTCACCACTCATTGGTAGAGGGGCAATCTCTATCTGGTCACCCCTTGGTGTCCCGCTTTCTCAGGGGCTTGCTTTTGCTCAAGCCTCCCATCCGTCCTCCTGCCCCTGAGTGGGAGCTGAATGTGGTCTTGCAGCAACTGACTCGCCCACCTTTTTTTTTTTTTTTTAAATTATTTATTTATGCAAAATTTTAACAAAAAACACAAGCAAATCTTGCAATTGAAAAATAGAGTACATATTGAACAATTTACAATGAAATCCAAAAGAAATATACAATCAAATATGGCTCTATGTAGTCCACACCATGGAGGAAGGGGTATAAGAAAAAAAACTCCCCAGCGCAGGAGTACCCTAGGAGAAAAAAAAAGCAATAAACATGGGAAATCCGACAGCGTTGGGCTACCCCGGATATAACTAACTAAACCTAAGGAGGGTTAGAACTTCAATCTAGAGGAGACTCGGGTAGAAGTCTAGAATTAATAAACGTAGACAAATCCTGTGGATCAGAAAATACATATCTAGCAGCATTGATAATCACAACACATCGACACGGGAACCTAAGGAAGAAAGTACCCCCTATCTGAGAGACACCAGGTTTATACAACAAAAACTGTTTCCTCCTCTTTTGGGTTTCTTTGGTCAAATCTGGAAACATAGAAATTTTGAGGCCATGAAAAGTTTCCAAACGCTTTTTAAAAAAACAATTTCAAAAGCCAATCTTTATCGGAAACAAGTGCACACTGAACTAACAGTGTTGAAGGAATACAAGATCCCCTCCCGCCCCCCGAGTCCTCGAGCAAGGCAGTCACATTCAGAATATTAAAGTCTACTCCAGATATATTCTCCGATCTCTCTCTCAGCATTCTTCTTCCCAGAAGGTAGATAGTAAACCTTACTTAAAGGTGGAAGCAAGTCAGGTGGAACCATTAAAACTTCATGCAAATATTTCTTAAACATATCCAACGCTGTTATCCCGGCAACCCGTGGAAAATTAAGAAGACGAAGATTAGATGCCCTGGAAGCATTCTCCAATGACTCCAATTTATATCGAATAGAACCATTTTTCTTGGATATAGCTGCAGAAAATGTGGATACTTGCTCCAGCTGAGAGCCTAGATCAGTAACCTGAATCTTCATCTGTGTATAAACAGAAGAAACCACATCCAAGCTATCAAGATTCTTCTGAATAGCGGCTGCATTTACCTGGATATGGGAGGACAATGAAGAGGTCTGCGAATTAATGGAAATCGACAGCGCAGCAATAGCCTCCCAAATGGATTCTAAGGTAAACACCTTAGGCTGAACCAAGGAAAAGGAACCCGCTAATGGAGTTGAGACAGATAAAGGGGATAATCCCTTTCCCTCTGATATCGCCTCCAGATCCGCCTCAGATGAACTCCCGCTCAGATACTCCCTCAATTGCTCAGGGGACAGCATAGCACGTATCTCGGCAGAAGCTCCCTCTGTAACGCCCAACGCCTCCACTTCGGAAGACAACTGCGTTGAAACTACTGGCACATGCTCTGGAGCAGCTGGGCGCAGCAGTGGAGCCCTCACTTCCGGAGAGAGAGATGTTTCTACATCCAGCGAAAGCGGCAAAGTCTCCCCACTCGCCGATTTCAAGCCGGCTCGAATCTCCAGCTTCTGATCCGAGGTAAGGTGGACAAATCGGTCCATTGGACCAGAACTGGGTAGCTGGGGCTCAGAGGGAACAGTCCGCAACTTTCCCTTTTGTTTAGGCATCGAGTCACAATGCACACACCGCGGCCATCTTAGAAAGACTCCTCCCCCCGACTCACCCACCTTTTGAGCTGATGGCTACTTTTCCACTACGCTTCCTCTCCTGGAAGACACTCTTCCTGATAGCCCTTACCTCGGCTAGGCGAGTAAGTGAGCTTCAGGCCCTGGTCTGTGACAGGCCTTATACCAGGATCTATAGGAACAGGGTAGTCCTCAGGACTCACCCAAAGTTCCTCCCAAATGTTGTCTCCTCTTTCCACCTCAATCAGGAGGTGGTCCTTCCAACATTCTTCCCTAGGCCTCATGCTAACCAGGCTGAAGCAGTCCTGCATATACCCTGGACTGTAGGAGGGCCTTATCCTTCTACCTTGACCGTATGCAGGGGCATAGAAGGGCTACTCAGCTCTTCGTATCCTTTGACCCTAATAAGTTGGGGTTGGCTGTGTCCAAGCATACCTTGTCCATCTGGGTGGCTGACTGTATCACCTGGGCTTACAAGGCGGCTGACCTTCCTTTTGCAGGGTAGGGTCAAGGCCCATCGTGTCAGGGCAATGGCTGCCTCAGTGGCTCATCTCTGCTCTGTGCCCTTGGTAGACATCTGCAGGGCTGCAACTTGGTCTTCAAGCCAGACTTTTGCGGCCCATTACTGCCTGGAGAGGGAGTCCCGTAGGGACAGTGCTTTTGGCCAGGCAGTACTCCTGAATTTCTTTGAGGTTTAGGCAACTCCTGCCCTCCTGCCCTCTGTTGGGCTACCGGTTGAGGTTGTGTCCTTGAAAAGCCTTTCTTTGCAGCTGGGACTAGAGGGAGTTCTCGGTAGCCCAGAGCTGGGGAGTCACCCATATGTGAGGACTGACTTCCTGCTTGGTCCTGGAGAAAGAGTAGTTACTCACCTGTAACAGGTGTTCTCCAGGAGCAGCAGGAATCAGTCCTCACAACCCTCCCTCCTCCCCTTAGAGTTGCAGTTGTACATACTTTATTTTTCATTTTTGTGTGCTGTTCTTAGCTATGTCATTTGACTGAGGTAAGATGGCACCTTTAGGCGGGAAGGGAACCGTGCATGCATGCCTGCATTCTCAAAGGCTTTCATAGGAAGCTGGGGAAATGCACCGCTGGGGCTTCATCGGCGCCGATGACACCCATATGTGAGGACTGATTCCTGCTTCTCCTGGAGAACACCTGTTACAGGTGAGTAACTACTCTTTCTTGGCAACAACAGCCTCTCTGACCTCACCTTTAAACCATGCTGGCAGTTTTTTGGACTTCCTTCCACTTTTCTTAAAGCGTGGAATACAGCTGGTCTGGGCTTCCAAGATAGTATTTTTCAACAACACCCAACATCATTGGTTGCTCTGAGCTGGTGTGGAAGGGAGTTCCATAGGGATGGTCAGTAAAGTTCGAACACTCTATGTAGTGCATTCTGAGAGGTGCCCGTTGGTATTCTTTAGTCCTTTCAAGGATCCATTTCACATCCACAATGTCTCTTGTTCCTCACCCTTTCTTGAACCCTGATTGCACTTCAGGTAGTTCTCGTTCCAGGTATGGTTGTAGTCTCTGCTGAATAATCTTCAGTAGAATCTTGCTGGCATGTGGGATCAGAGCGATTATGCAATAATTTCCACAGTCAGTTGGATCACCTTTCTTTCGTATTGAAATAAAAACAGATTTTTTCCAGTCAGTTGGCCATGATAATGTCTTCCAAATTTCCTGACAGAGCCTTGCATGTTAACATCTGCATCAGATTGCTGTACTACCTCTGTGGGAATGCCATCAATTCCTGGTGCTTTGTTCTTTGATAAGGCTTTCAATGCTGTTTCAACTTCTTCTTTCTTCACCAATGGTTCCGGATCATAAGGTAAAGGTTGAAACGTCTGTTGGTCCACTTGATCTTTATCATATAATAACTCTGTATATTCTTTCCACCTTTACTTGATCTTCTCAGCATTATTCAACATGGATCCTTGAGCATCTTGTAACATTCCAATTTGAGGTTGGAATTTTTTCTTTAACTCTTGTAGTCCTTCTTCTAATAGTTTCTGCTTCTATTTCCTTGCATGCGTCATTATAGTACTTCTTGTTTTGTCTTGCTGCACGTTGGAAATCTCTGAGTTCTACGATTGTCTCTCTTTCCTCTCTGGCTTTAGCTTCTCTGCGTTTCTTGGCAATTTTCAGAATTTGTTCAGTCATCCATTTTTGCTTTTTCACCTTTTGTAGAGATTTCTCATTTTCTACCAACACAGCCTTCTTGATGTCATCCTATAACTCTTCTGGAGCTCTGTCATTTTGTAGGCAGTCTTTAAATTCCGGTGGTATATTCTCAAGGACATATTTTGCTACATTCATGAGTGGTTTGCTCTTTTTCAACTTTAGCTTGAGTTTGCATACTAGTAGTTGGTGATCTGTACCACAGTCATCTCCAGGTTTTGTCTTTGTGTTGATGTTAGAGTTTTTCCATTGTTGACTTCCACAGATGGAGTCAATTTGATTTCTGTACAAACCATTGGGTGAATTCCATGTGTACAGTCACTGCTTGTGTTGCTGGAAGAAGGTGTTTGAGATGAATAGATCATTGGTCTTGAAGAATTCTTTCAGTCTCCAGCTTCATTTCTATTGCCAAGTACATATTTTCCAACCATTTTGCCACCTTCTTTGTTGCCAACGTTTGCGTTCCAGTCACCCATGGCTATCAGAATATTCTGTTTGCATGTCTTGTCAATTTCAGTTTGTACTTGTTCATAGAACTCATCAATTTAATTTTTTATTTTTATTTATTTATTTAACCAGTTTTATTTGCCACCTTATCCTTCAATCCTCCTCTGCAGCTGTTGTGGCATATACTTGAATTATAGTTGTATTGATAGGCGTTCTTCATAGACGAATAGAGCATTCACTGATTGCATTGTATTTCATTACAGTTCTTGCAAGTTTCTTCTTAATTATAAATGCAACCCCATTTCTTCTTTGTCTTTCTTTTCCAGCATAGTAGACCATGTGATCATCAGATGCAAAGTGCCGGATGCCAGTCCATTTCAGTTTGCTGATACCCAACAGATCGAGTTGTATATGTTCCATTTCATTCTTGACCACCTACAACTATCCTTGGTTCATGCTTCGTACATTTCATGTCCCAATATGTAAGACATATTTGCAGCTTCTGACTCTCATTTCATGTGCAGCTACATCAGCAGTCGGAGGTCCCTAGGGCTTTGATCAATTCACATCATAAATGCGGACTTTACTCTGAAAAGTCTTCAGCTCCTCCCCAGTAGCCAGTTGAGTGCCTTCCGACCTGGGTGTCTCCTCTTCCAGCACTATAGTGCAGTTTGTTTTGTTCAGACTATCCATTGGGTTTTCTTGGCAAAATATGGAAGTAGATTGCCAGGCCTTTTTTCCGCGTAGTTTAAGTTTAGTGGTGTTGCCATTTTCACAGAAATGTGATCCTCCACTGTCAACAGTGTCCCATTCTGCTGCTGCCCAGATGAGTGGCTTGTCTTGTATGCCACCTCAGCAGAGACCTATGCATCTTGGGAGACTCTGCCAGTAGTTAAACAACCATAGTTTAGCCCTCAGCATCACCGATGCCCACAAGCCCTCACAGCACAACAAGCTGCAAACCAAGTGAGTAATCTATTCCTCCCCTTAGGCTAGATGTATTAAAAGAGCTTTTGTGCTCCCCCCGCCCCCTGCCCGATCTTGAACCCATTTTGGGCCTGACTTGCTAAGCTTTTCTCAAATAGTCAAGAGTAGGAGAAAAACCTTATTAAATCAGACCTTCTGTTCCAATGAAAAAGTGCTTATCTGACCTTTTGTTGGATAGGCTTAATCATTTGTACTTCAGGAACAGCAGGACTTCTTTCTTTCAATCTACAATGAACTGAAAGAGCTACCAAGATTATTTTCTAAATATATTGTGTTTCTGTATTTGTAAAATTTCATTTTAGTTATAAAATGTTAGAGTTAAACTAGCAGGTCCCTGGTTTCCAAAAATGGAACAGATGGTCTCATGAAGATATCATTGTTGGAATGGCTAAAAGTACAGGACAGCTCAAGCAGGCCAGTGAATGGCTCATTTTTCAAACAATCACGTAGAAGAAAAAATAAAAGTTAAACATATTAGAGATTTGGTCAGGTTTGACAAACGGCCAATGAAAATAGTTTTACTGTATTTAGTAGTCGATGTGATCTTATACCTGAGAAATCCCAAAATGTTCTTACGCATTCAGTGTTCTCTTTCATGGCTACTAAAATGGTTAGTGGTCTTCATTATAAATCATATGAGGACATACTTAAGGATCTTAATATGTGTACACCTTAGAGGAAAGGAGGGATAGAGAAGATATGATTGAGACATTTAAATACCTCCGTGGCATAAATGCACAGGAAGAGAGCCTCTTTCAATTGAAAGCAAGCTCTGCTATGAGGGGACATGGGATGAGGGTGAAAGGGGATAGATTCAGGAGTGATATACGGAAATATTTCTTTACGGAAAGTGTGGTGGATCCGTGGAATAGTCTCCCAGTGGAGGTGGTAGAGATGAGGACAGTATCAGAATTCAGAGAATCATAGGACAAACACAGAGGATCTCTAAAGGAAAGAAGGGGACTGTTGTAGTGGTTCATATGGAAGGGCAAACTACATAGATAGGCCATGTGATCTTTTTCTGTCATCATGTATCTCTTTCTTTATAGATGGCTATAAGAAATGTTTGGAGGCTGTCATCACTGCCATGGGTTGTGCAACCAAATATTAGTGAAGGATGCCATTTATTCCTGTTCAGGTCATATTTTGATTTTTTTTTTCTCAGAAATTACTACATCTTTTTTTGTATAGCTTTTAACATACTATGTTTCTAACCTTGTACACGTTCTTTCTCCTTCCCAAACTAAATATGAGACAACCAGACAATCGGCCTTTTTCTTCAAAGCTCCCATTTTATAGAATAGCTTACCCGTACAGTTATGCCTGGAGCCTTCCCACAGCAAGTTTAACGTGAGCTTAAGGCCCATTTTTTCAAAGAGGCTTCTGGGGCCCTTTGACAGGGTCCCCTGGTATAGTGGTCACCTGTCAAGAACCTCCCCCACTCCCTTATTTCCTGTCTTAACTGCTGGATTTCTTTTTTAAACTCTATCTTAGCCAATGCAACCACTTTATTGACCATGACAGGTAGTAAAAGAAGAGCTGAATAAACCATAAAATCTGTCTGCCTTTGAAGAGAAAATGAAATAGAGCCCTAACTGCAGTCAGCTTTCATTTATATAATCCTTAGATCAGTCTAGGTAAAGGTCTCTTGCAGGAAGCTTTTAGCTTTAGTCTATAACATTTTCTCAACCTGACAATCCAGAGAAGACATCATGAGGACTGTGGCCTGTCCATTTCACTTCTTTCTTCAGCAATTGTTCTCCAGTATTAGTTGAACGTTCTGGAACATAACGGATCCTTCCATATCATCCTGCTAGACCAGTCCAGACAAGTGGGTTGTGTTCCCCTACCAGAAGATTAGTAGAGACAAAGAACCAATGAAAACCCAGGTTTCGATGACATCACTCTCATGTCTCTATCTGCCTCTGCCATGTGGGAGGCTCCACTAGACTGTGGTCTCGTCAGTAGCAATAGGAGACGGGAAAATTTGGTTCAGCTCCATGCTCTTACCTTGATAAGAGCCTGTTCAGCAACCAGGAAAAATTGGAAGGATCTGGAAGAATTCGAAGAGTTCAGCGGCCTCACATAACCTCAATGCCCCCTCCCTTCTCCTCTGTTCTCCCCTTTTCTCTCCCAAATATTGCAGATGCCTCTGAGGGGTCTGCCTGCCAGCCACCTTAAAAGCAGTACCTGCAAAGCCAGAAAAACAGTTTAAGGAGAGTAGAGGTTAGCCCAGCACAGATTTTGTGCCTGGGACTCTCAGGAGGTGAGTATCAAGGCTTGACCTTGTCATTGTCCTTGTTGAAGACTCACGATTCTGTCCATTTGGGGCACAATTTGGGATAGACTGCTGGCAACCAATGATGCGGTGTGGGGATTTTCTGCACGCATTAGTAGCATTTTTATTATGCGCCTGGCACTGGTGTTGTCTGTGCGTGCTTTTCGCCCAAGCAGCTCCAATGCACATTTCTACCCTAGTGCCTGTAATACATGTTGCTGTAATAGCGCTGTTAACACACACTTTCCGGGCTGCTGCAGCTTTAGCATATGCTGTTGGGATATTTGCCCTAACTCTGTCTTCTTCCAGGAATTGTTGTTTGACCTGTGACAAGCAAGGTGCTTTATCTCCGGCTCCTGGACTCTATTCATCAGGCATGGCAGCTTCTTGAGTCATTCCTAGAGGGCTTGTTCCACCGCTGTCAGCCGGGGGATGCAGTTAGTCCGACCTTGCCTGCCTCAGAGCTGGAGATGGAGGATGGCGCTGTGGGTAAGAATAGCCAGCCGGACTCCTAGGGGTCTCAGGACTTTCATCATTACTGGCCTGGAAAGTCTTTCTTCCTCGTTACTTCTGGATCTTGGGCTCATTCTCAGTCCTTTCATGGAGAAGTGGGCCCAGGGACTCAGCCCCCTCCAGAGGATGATCCTCTCAGGCCGCACCATCAATGTTTTGGGGCCCTTTTCCTGTTTCCTCTGGTTAGGGGCAGGTTTTGCCTCCTTTTAGGAATGGGCCCAGATCACCAAGGATTGTTGGTGCTAGACACCATTCAGTATGGCTATCTCCTGGAATGTAAAGAGCCAATCCTTGATGCCTTTGTCATCTCTCCTTGTGGGTCTGTGATCAAACAGGCCATTGTATGGACCACCATGGACAAGTTGCTGCTCCTGAAAGCAGTGGTGCCCATCCCCCGGATGAGCGAGGTAGGGGCAGATTACTCCATCTATTTTGTGGTGCCAAAAAAGGACAGATTCTTCTGGCCCATTGTGGACCTCAAGGGTGTCAATGAGCACTTGCGTATCCTGTGCTTCCAGATGGAAACTTTGTGATCTGTAATTCAGACAGTGCACTAAGGGGAGTTCTAGCATCTCTGGATTTGGCTTAGAAGTATTTTCATATCCCAGTTTGTAAGTATCTGCATTTGGCTCTCACTTTTAGTTTGCTGCCTTCCCGTTTGGACTCTCCACTGCCACACGGATGTTCTCCAAGGTCATGGCAGTGTTAGCTGTGATGCTACAATGCTAAGAGATTTGTGTGCACTCATATCTGGACGACTGGCTCATCAGACCCCATTCTCTTTTGGAGGCATCTCGGGTAACAACCCAAGTGGTGGTCTTTTTTGGAAAGCCTCGGCTGGGTGGCCAATCTGGAGAAGAGCCAGTTGTTGCCTTTCCAACCATGGAGTTCCTGGGAGCACGTTTCAGTACTCAAATGGATAGATCTTTCCTACTAGAAAAGAAAATCAAAAGGTGGTTGGATTGCCTGGCACTGTTCTGTTCACAGCAGGCTCCCAGAATCTGGAATTACCTTCAGCTCCTTGGATTGATGGCAGCAACAATAAAGATGGTGCCATGGGCATGTGCTCACATGCGGTCACTCCAACAATTCTTGCTGACTCTGTGGTCCCCGAGTTCTCAGGAATTTGAACTCAAGCTCCCACTCCCAATGATGGTGAAGGCCAGCCTGCAGTGGTGGCAGCAGCTCTGTCATCTGAGGAAGGGTGTGCCACTGGACAATTTCTCATGGATCCTTCTGATGAGAGATGCTAATATTTCGGACTGGCAAGCCCATTGTCAAAACCACATAGCCCAGGGCTATTGGAACCACAGGGAAGCAGTGTGGTCCATCAGTGTGGTCCATCAGCTACTTCAAGACGAGGGCCATCAGGTTGCTCTTCTGCATTTCCAGCCCCTGGTTGAGGGCTGGGTGGTTCGAGTGTTTTCGAACAATACCACGGTGGTGGCTTATGTCAATCAGGAAGGCGGCATGAGGAGTACCGATGGCTCTTCTATTTGCCTGGGCAGAGAAGAACCCCCTAACTTTGTCTACCCAGCACATTGCCGGGGTGGACAATGTGGCAGTGGAATCTCAGCCGGCACTCTGGATCCAGGAGAGTGGGAGTTGAGTTAGGAGGCATTTCAGTTCATTCTGCGCCACTGGGGTTTCCCTGAAATTGATCTGATGGCGACCCACTCAAATTCCAAAATGTGTCATTTCCTCAGTCACTGCATGGAGATGAGATCTGAGGCTGTCAGCGCCCTGGCCGAGCCTTAGCCAAGTCATTGCCTGTTGTATGTGTTTTCTCCATGGCCCCTGGTGGGGCATGTAATTCAGTGTGCAGAGTGCCACCCGGGAAGGATGATTCTTGTGGCGCCGGATTGGCCAAGGAGAGCATGGTTTGGAGATCTGATGTGGCCCCTGCATACACCACCACTTCGTTTGCCTCCATTTTGGGTCCTCTTGCATCAGGGATTAATTGTCCTGGAGGACACATTTCTCTTGCTTATGGCTTGGCTCTTGAAAGGAGACAGCTAGCGCGTAAAGGCTACTCTCTGAAGGAGGTCTACCAACCTGGTGTATGTGCGGGTACGGTGCCTCCTTGAGGGATGGTGCAGCACATGGCAGCTGGCTTCTGAGACAGCCAAGGTGCCATCTCTGTTGGCCTTTCTGCAAGATGGTCTGGTGAAGGGTCTTTTTCTTAGCTCCCTGTAGGTTCAAGTGGCAGCTTTGGCCTATTTTAGAGGACCGGTGGCCGGTAGATCTCTAGCCTTACACCCAGATGTTTGGCACTTTCAGGGATTCAGTGTCTGTATCCTTCCCTTTGATCCATGGGTCCCTCTCTGGGATCTTTGTCTGGTGCTTAGGGCTCTTTGAGACATTGGAGTGCATTACTCTGAAGGATTTGACTCAAGGCTGTCTTCTTGGTTGTGATTTGTTCTGCAAGGTAAATTTTTGAGCTTTGGGCTCTGTCTTGCCGAGATCTTTTTCTGAGGAGGCCATTTCCATTCTTTCTAAGGTGATTTCCCTTCTTTCTTAGCTAAGGTGATTTCTCTCTTTCATGTGAACTAGGTGGTTTGCCTGCCCTCCTCCTCTAAGGAGCGGTGGGGGGAAAGAATAAAGATCTTCGCCTTGTGGATGTCCCGGAGGGTGCTTCTACGGTACTTGGAGGTTACAAATTCTTTTTGTAGGTTCGACCATCTTTTTGTGCTGTTTGCTGGCCCGCGCAATGGTGACATAGCAGCTAAGTGTACATTGGGGCACTGGATTTAAGGAGGCCATTGCCTCAGCGTATCTGCTGTGGAACCGGTAAGTTCTGTAAGTCTTGGGCACAGCTGAGTTCAGTAGCCCCTGCTGACATTTGTCAGGCGGCAATGTGGGCATCACTTCCACTTTTATCAAGCACTTCCACTTGGATGTCCATACGTGGGTGGACATGGCCTTTGGCTTCAGGGATTTGTGAGCTGTTGTAGCTTCGGTACATCCCACTTGTCTGGACTGGTCTAGCAGGACGATATGGAAGGTGACATTTTTCTTATCAGATAATGTCCTTTCCTTGAGTCCTGCTAGACCAGTCCAGGGCCCATGACTGGAACTGTATTTGCTCTGTTCTTCTGCTGTGGTACCCTTGGGTCCACTATGGTTTCTATACTTGGGTCTGCAGGTTCATCTTCTACTGACAGGCTTCGTATTCTGTTTTCCTGTTGATTTATTCACTGTTGCCCTCATTGAGGTTGTGCTATGTTCTCCCATATGCTTTGAGACACATTCTGAAGAGACCTCTGGTGGCTGAAGTGGATAGAGGCATGTGAGTGATGTCATTGAAACCTGGGCTTTTCATTGGTTCTTTGTCTTCACCAATTTGCTGGTAGGGAAATGAAACCAATTTGTCTGACCAGGTCTAGCAAGACTCAAGGAAAGGATATTATCTGGTAAGTAAAATGTCACCATAATCTCTCATTTGGGGTGCTGAACTTTAAAACTTAGACCCGAGAGCATCGTCGCGTGATCATGAAAATATTTACCATCAGCATCTCTCTGCCATGAGGGCACCGAACAAAACTTTTCAAACCACTTTCTAATTATAGAATTATCAGCATGAAGTCCACAGGAGTCACATTAGCATCAGTCAGGGGGGTCCTTCAACAGATTAGCATAATTTTGAGGGCTTATTTTATAAAGGATTTTTGGTGCATACAGGAAGTGGTAATGTTGTGCTTTAATCATTTCCTTTAAATAATTGCTCTCATCCCGTTTGTTCTGTTTCCTGTTAAATGAGAAGTAATATAATGAAATGAAGAAAGAATCAGAATGTCATCTAATTTTAATGTCTCAGAAATAACCATACATTCTGTTTGTTCAGAATTAATATATGCGTTATTTGTAGCTAACCTTCAAACTTTCCATTGTCATCCATTTCAAGCTCTGTTTTACCTGTAAATGTACAGCACTACATATGCCTAGTGATGCTATATAAAGAGGAAGTAGTAGTAGTAGTAGTAATTTTATAGTCATTCCCACACGTTTGTAGCCACATACTTGCGGAAAATACTTCTTATAAAATACTGACTGACATAAAAATAGGTGCTTTGAAATGAACATGCATACTTTGCTGGTAGGAGTGGTTGGGGACATGGTCTGGGCAGAATGTGGGTGGAGTTTTCATGCACACAGGTAGATGATAAAATATCTTACTCTACTCATATAATTTGATTGAAGGATAAGGTGGTATATAAAACTGATTAAATAAATAAATATGCAAATATTTAGATCCAGGGCCAGCCTGTCCACTAGGTGAGCCAGATGGTCGACCTGGGTGGGCAGTTTTGTGCCAGCGCTTTGTTACCTGCGGCAGGTCATGTGCTTTGACACATATGACTTACCGCTTCTGATCCTCCTCCGACACAACTTACAGTTGGAGGGGGGTCAGAAGCAGCAGGCCATGTGTTCTTAAGCACATGTGCTACTGTGGGCAACAAAGCTGCGGCACAAACCCTCAGCTTTTAAAATGCTGCCACCGCCCGCCTCCCCCCTCAAGGATGGAATTGGCAGCAGCAGGGGTGGAAGTATGGGGAGGGGGGGTCAGTGTGGGGCCGGCCTTATTTACACCTGTTCACTAGCAAGAGTGAATGATCATGCGAGCATTTAAGGTGCTACATGTGCTAGTATTTTATAAAGACAAGTAGGTGCATTTATTTGTCTTTATAAAATAGCATCCACTTAGTAGTGTTGTGTAGGTTAAAAGTTTTTTGGTTTATTTTCCATATCATTTACAGGATTTTTCATGTTACGTTTTTTAAATTTTCTTTTTGGGGGCACTGTTTATTTTATTTATTTATTTAGTATACATTTTGTATACCGCTACTTCCAGCGATCAGCAGCGGTTTGATTACAGATTGGAAATTGTCAAATCATGACAGGAAATTTTGAGGTATAAACACATTGATTAGACAGGAAAGCACAGCACACAGAGAACTATTTTACAGGGAACATGGGCTATGGAGGGTTAAGTGGCTTGCCCAAGACCACAAGGAGCACCTGTGGGATTAGAAACCCCAGTCCTTCCGGCCCAAGGTTGCTGTCCTCTAGTGGGATTTGAACCCCTGACCTTCCGGCCCGAAGTACCTTGCCCCAACCACTAGGCCACTCCTCCACTGTTGTCAATAGTGTGCATTACTGGACCAACAATGTGCCATATTCAAATAATGAACATAATTAAGTAAAAGTGCATACTGTTGCACAGTAGTGCATTCTATGCTTCAGTAGTGCGCTTAGCAGCATGATTACTAAAGTGTGCTAATGGTTAATGAAAGGTTTGCTGCGCGCTGTATCATGGGCCTCCATGGCAAATATCCCATGTTAACCGGGCGGGAACTGTGCAGGATGGGGCAGAATCTGGGCATTGATGTTGCATGTTAACTGTGACTGTTGCCATTAGCATGGGTGAACTTAATGCCAGCTCAATGGGTGGCATTAGGTGCATCTGCAGCACAGTTATTGTGGTGCCGTATGGTTGCTCATACTAACGGCAGAGGGAGTAAAGGAGAAGGCCCTCTGAGGTTAACATAGGCCTTTTTCTGCAGAATCATGGTCCAATGGTGTGCTAAGTTAGCACATTTTAGTAAATATGCTCCTAAGTGATAGTGTGCTCTGTTCAAGTACACAGTATTAATGATATGGGGAAAAAACTCACATGTGAAGGTGGGGGTTCTTTTTATTTCAGATTAAAATGAATTCAAATGCCTACTAGTGGCCTCTGCAAGTGCCCAGCCCTAAAATTAATGTCCACAGTTCTTGCATAAAGAACAATACAATACGCCCGGTGCCAGGAAGGCATGCATCTTTGTGGGAACCATGTATAGGCATGTTTGGGGTTAGAGTTTGGGCAGAGCATGGGCAAAGGCACAATTTGTATGTGTTTGTTTATGAAATACATGCATATGCGCGTACTTTACATTTTCCTTTTTACATCTGCTCCTGATCAGGCATAAATGTCCATGGATTTAACCGTGATGTAATTTCTGCTGCTTTTGTCACTAACCTTTGTGTCTTTATGAAAAAAAGGCTAATATAGGCACCTACTTAGCCTTCAGATGTAGGCAGCCTGTTATAAAATTACTCTCCCTTTGTTAAGATTTCAACAGCAGCTTGGAAAACTCTTGGCTGCTCACCGAGTGGTAAGATTTTCTCATTATTTTGAAAATGCAAGCATGATCTGAATGCCTCGTTGGGTTAAGTGAGCATAAACACTTGTGAATGGCTCTTTTACAAATTTTATATTTGCTGCTCTCTCTGGCTCACATGGAAATGTGTTACACATCAGAAAATTTCAAATCAACTGCTTCACTTTACCATATTAGTTATTTCTTCCACAAAAGTACGGTGTTAGGGTGCGTGGGCGTGGGGGGTAGTGGTGATATTAAATGAAAGGTCTGCATAGGCCAGCGGTGAAGAAAAAATGATGTGTGTTTTAATGCATATAAGCTATGCACAATTACAGTTAGCTTTATTTGATATACTGCCTATTAAAAATACATGCATCTTTTTATGAAAGTGCAGGATTCCTTACCGAAATAAAATTAATACATCTTTGAAAGAAACCGAAAAATCCCCTCAACTTGTATCATTATCAAGTAGTGTCACCGAGATGAAGGTTGACAACCATGTTCATTCAGTTCTCCTTAAGCTCAATTTTTCTCTTTAGTCATGGTGACAGCTTTTCAGTTTCTGACATAGACTGTTCTCTGTCCTCTGTCTTTCTTGCCTTCCTTCATGCTCACAGTACAAAATTAGCAAATTTACCCTTGAGCCTGCTTCTGGTTTCCCAGTGTTATTTTAAAATTTATTTATTAGTATTTAGTTAATGCATTTCCAATGGTAGTTCAAGGTGAGTTACATTCAGGTCATCAGAGGGCTTACAATCTAAAGCAGTGGCTCTCATCCCAGTCCTTTGTGACCCACTGACAAGTCAGGTTTTCAGGATATCCACAATGCATATGCATGAGAGAGATCTGCATGCACTGCTTCCATTGTATGCAGATCTATCTCATGCATATTCATTGTGGATATCCTGAATACCTGACTGGACTAGGGGTTCCAGAGGACTGGGTTGAGAATCACTGATCTAAGCGGCATATTTACTAAGCCCCACAGTAGTAACATGTGTTTAGATAGCATTAGTGGCGAGCACGGGACACTACATTAGATGCAGGGGAGGAGGGACAGCCATCCCTCTTAATTTAGTGCAGCTTGCAACCCATTGTGCTGGTAGTAGTTGCTCCCTGCCAAGTGCTTGCAACATGGGATTTCAAGGCCCACGCTAGCAACACTGCGGTGGGAATGTCCGTGCACTGCCCAGGCACTACTCAGACGCCCACTGCCCTGGTAGAGTGGGTGTTTCAGCACAGGTCCCTGCATTACTTTGTAGCACAGCACCAAAAACACATGCAGTGCACTTTAGTTAAACATTCAGTGCACTTTAGTTAAACATGCCACTAAATCTGTACCTGAAGCAGTGGAAGGTTCAGTTATTCAAAAGCTAAGGGGGTCATTTTAGAAACTCTGTTCGTGAGTCAGGTGTTTAAAAATGGGCACATAGATGTGCAAATCATGGCAATGTCCCCAGAACCATTTTAGAAAGCTGGATATTTAGACAGCCAGTTAGCATGAGGGTGTGGGGGAGGCATGTCCTGGGCAAAGCAAGGGAATTGCATGTGACAGTGTGACTTCAGAATGTCACAAGCATGTCGCTCCCTGGTTGTTGAGGTATCCATGCCTATACTACTACTACTTACCTTCTCCTGACCATGAATAAAGTGCAAAAAATGCTTGTTTCATGGCTACAACACTTCCAGAGGGAAGAGCAAAATGCACTTACATCCCAGTGGTTAATATTTCTCGGCGAAAAGAAACCTTCCTGTCAATACATACTCCAAACATATTACTGACTCACTGCTGCACGTCTGAGTATCTTTGTACCTGTGCAGCTCTCCCAGGAGGGATAGTAGCTGCCGACCGACCCCTCATCGCCGACCACACCAGCTGCCGTGTGCTGCCCAATCGGGGCAGGCACAGCTCTTTAAAACAGAGCGTGACCCGGACCGAAGCCTCTTTGTACCTCTGCAGCTCTCCCAGGAGGGATAGTAGCTGCCGACCGACCCCTCATTGCCGACTACACCAGCTGCCGCGTGCTGCCCAATCCGGGCAGGCACAGCTCTTTAAAACAGAGCGTCGGGCGGTGCACCCGCGCCTTGCGGGCCCGCGCCTAAGGGACTCACCAGAGGGCTCTTTGGCGTGGCTCTTAGGCGGGGGCCACCTTGAGAAGCGGGAACGCCGAGGTAGCAAAACTAAACCAAGTTCCATCCCTCTTCGTTCTTGCACTTATCTGAGAAGCATACAGTGTTTGGGAGAAAACGGTGCCTTCAGAGACGCTCTCCAGCCATAAGCCAACTCATCGGAAGCAGAAGCCCACATCAGAGGCAGCAGCCATCTTCAGCTAGCTGCCCAACTGAAACTGCCTTGTGCCTTTAAAAGAAAGCGCCATAGAGCGTGACCGCGCCTGGGGTCTTCGACAGAGGGCCCTTTGGCGCGGCCCTTAGACGGGTCTCGAAAAGCCAGAGCCAAACAGCTGCCCATGAATTATCCCAGCCCTGTCCTAGTTGATCCACAGCTAATCCGTCACTAAGGTAACAGTAGACCTGAAACATACTCGATAGGATTTCATACCCTTGATACTTTGTTGCAAGCTGATCTTCCCAGAGTTAAGCTTTGTTACTGTTTCTTGCTAACAATATACTTTGTTTATTTGTGCTTTTATCACTAAAATACTCGGTTAGGCCTTGCTATTGTACAATTACTTTGCCTGTTTCCACTGTTGATGCATTTCTGTATACATGCTGATAGCCAATGGTAGAGCCTACAGCATCTTGCAATTAGCTCACAAGCCTGTTTACCAGTCAACCTACGTTTATTGTTTCCAGTGACTTGAAATTGCCTTCTACTATATCCTTCCATTTTAATCATGGCTATCTCTTTACTTGCAATAGTTAGTCTCTATCTTCTAACTAACACCACCCACAATACAGCAGCACTCTCACCTACCATAAACAATATCCCGATACTGCATAGACTAGGAAGAAGGTACCACTCCTTCTACCATCACTCAGCACCACATCCACACCATATTAGACATTCTCACCTACTATATATCTCCCTTAACACCACTAATAGCCCCAAACCTGAGACCACTCCCTCACATATTAATCTAAATTGTGCCCTCATCAATGCTCGCTCAGTGCGTAAAAAGTGGCCAGCCATTACAGATCTTATTACAAAGCTGAATTTAGACTTTCTCCTGGTCACAGAATCATGGTTAGCAGACACAGACAATGTCCTCATAAACCAATTCATCCCCCCAGCATACTCAATACACGCCTGCCACAGAACAAACCGAAAAGGAGGTGGAGTCTATATTCTATCAAGAACTAACCTCCAATTTAAACTACTATCCTCTAGGAGTGCCACACACATGGACATAGTTTCTGTAGCCAACAAGCATATCACCCTAAATCTCATATACAGAGCTCCCTCCTCACCACCAGAAGATCTCTCTAGCATAATAGAGCTTGCCTGCAACCCCGAAAGCCCACACAAATCCAACTGGTTAATTGGTGACTTCAACCTCACCTCACTGCAACCTAGCCACTCTGACACGTTCCTCGATGCCATGACTGAGCTCAGTTACTCACAATTAGTCAACTCCCCTACACACCTCAAGGGTAACACTCTTGATCTCATTTTCGCACCCCAGTCTATATCAAACACCAGTATTAATCTATCGCTTACCCCTGTGCCATGGTCAGACCATAACTTAATATCCTTCCAAGTCCCATGTCAGCAAAACCATATTCCAACCAGACAGACAAATATAGTCTCATCAGGATCAACAACCCGATTCAAAACGCTCGACAGGGATGACTTCATCAGCCACACTCTTCCAGCTCTTCGTCAACCAGCCAAAGACCTTGATGAACTGATCAACAAATGGTACACCACCCTGAACTCCTCTTCACGGCTACCTTCCTCGAGTAGATCACCAGCATCCAGCACATCACCAAGAAGGAGAAAGCCAGCACCGTGGTTCTCGGCCGAATTACGGCTATCCCTTCAGACGCTAAGATTACAAGAGAGAAAATGGGTCAGATCACGATCTCCCACCGACCAAACTAATTACGAAAATGCTCTAAAGCAACACTGGGAGAAAATAGCTGAAAAAATGAGAGAACACCATACAGAAATCCTTCTCTGATCGTTAAACAAACCACGAGACCTCTTTAACATTGCTAAATCACTAACTAAGGCACCATCCTCCAACCAAACAATACTAATTCAGCCTCAGCCCTTTGCTGACTACCTACAATCTAAAACTATTAAAACAAACACGACACCAAGTTGTATACCCAATTCCTTTTCTCTGATACAACCACTAAAACATTTTGTCGCCCCTACGGTGAAATTCATCACTGACCTTATTGCTACCATGAGTACTACTACAGCCCCAAGCGATCCATGCCCCGCTTATTGGATCAGAACGATGCGTGCTGAACTGAGCCCCACTCTAGCTTACATCATGCAACTCTCCTTCACAGCTGGATCCTTCCCAATATCTCTCAAGCAAACTTCCATACGCCCCCTCCTGAAAAACAATAAACTTGACCCAGTGAAAACAGACTCCTATCACCCAATCTCAAGTATACCCCTTCTAGCCAAAATCATCAAGAAGGTGGTCCAAATCCAATTGCAGCAACACATAGATATTTCAGCCCCACTTGATCCCTGCCAACACGGGTTCCGTGAGTCCCACGGTATAGAGACCCTACTCACATTACTTATCAACACCTTATCTAGAGGGATTGACAAAATTGAAAATGGTTTCATTCTCATCTTCCTTGATATTTCAGCAGCATTTGATTCGGTTAACCACGCGCAACTTCTCCACCACCTTCAGGAGAAAGGAGTTCAGGGTTCGGCTTGGGAATGGTGTAGATCCTATCTAACTAACCGCTGGCAACAGGTCCGGATAGGATCCTCAACATCTGATCCTTTCCATCAACAACAGGGTGTACCTCAAGGATCCTCTTTATCTGCTCTACTTTTCAACATATACGTACATGCAACCGATCTGTGACATCATCCGAGCATTCAATATATCCAGTCTGATCTATGCAGATGATGTCCTAATATTCACCCCAATAAGAATCATGGACCCTGACTTCTCCCCAATAATCGAGTGCTTCAATGCGAATACGGACTGGCTCTTATCCCAGAATCTGCGAATAAATTTTAAGAAAACTGAGGTCCTATTCATAACCAGGAATAAGAACTTCTCTCCCCCCACAACATTGAAGGTGAGAGACGCGGAACTTCCATGTAAATCATCGATACGCTACCTGGGTGTCACCATAGATCAAGAACTAACCTTCAAAGATCACATAAAGCAGACTGTCAAATCCATCTACAATAAAAAATGAATGCTAAAACACCTAAGACCTCTACTTGCCCCTAATGATTTCAGAACAATCTTCCAATCCTTTGTTATACCACATTTTGATTACGCCAACATCATCCTACATGGTCTTCCTAAGAGCACCCTCAATCCACTTCAGTTGGCGATGAATACAGCAGCTCGCATCCTCCGCTGTATTTCCAGAAGAGACCACATCACTCCCATACTCATAGAGCTACACTGGCTACCCCTACAAGCCAGGATCACCTACAAGGCACTATTGTTATCTTTTAAAGCAATCAATCAGATATCCCCCCTTCCCTCTCTTCACTCCTTACTAGCACCCCCACAAACAGGTTAAGAAGGTCAGCAGCCGCTAATACCCTTGCTATACCAATTGAGTACACTAAATGTAACCAAGCAACCAGAGATAGGGCTTTCACTTTTTTCGCTCCGACCTGTTGGAACAATCTCCCATCTCATATCCGGTCAATAAAGGACCTCTCCCAGTTTAGAAAGGTCCTTAAACACTACCTATTCTGCCTACACCTCAGCTGCCATAATCCAACGCCCCCTCTCCCCACTCCACAAATCATCCACACAGCCTCTGACACTCCAACAACATAGCCCTGGTAGAACATAAAGCAGACCTTCTGCACACCCAAAATGACCATAGACCACAAAGTTGTCTCGACTACGATTCTCAACATGCTACATGATCTGTAAATAGTCCACATGCAAAATATCCATTTTGTATATAGTTACCCCTGTTACTTTCCAAGTTACTGACCCTGTTGTAATGTAAGCAAAAGATTGTTCTGATGCAAAATTTGTTATCTGTAAACCGCGCTGATACCAAAGAGCGCGGTATATAAGAACTGTAAATAAATAAATAAATAAATAAATGAAATGTCAGGGCAGAACATGCTAGTCTTATAATACAGACGCTCACCTTCTGACACCTAGGCTGGGACATCCATGTACCTGGTTCTGCAAGAGTGCACTTAGGGGACAAAGATAAATGCAGCTAAATAAATAAAGATTCACATTGATAAAATGGCCTATATCCATACATGTACCCAACCTTGCTATCTGCGCGGCTATTGGGACATCCATTTTTTGGGGTGGAGACAGGGCGATTTCAGAAGGCATTGCTGCCTCTCCCTGGTTTTTGTATGTTTTTGTTCTGGACATTCCAGATTCTTCTTAGACGCCCCTTCTAAAATGCCAATTTAGACAGACATTCTAGAAGAAATATCAAATGCATTGTAAATGCATAATTGTCATATTTGCTCATTATGCAAAGCAGCCAGTTAGTGCTGCTGAATATCTTCTCAGACTGTCTTAGAAATGTGCGCTCAGTTTCTACCTGCTCCACAGCAGAGCTGGGGCGGTAGCAGCGACTATCCAGTTAACAGCAATAGTCATGACCTAATGGGAGACAACCAACATGGCTTTAGACAAGGAAGATCTTGTCTTACTAATCTGTTATGTTTTTTTGAAGGAGTGAATAAACAGGTGGACAAAGGTGAGTCGGTTGATATTGTGTATTTGGACTTTCAGAAAGCCTTTGACAAGGTCCCTCATCAGAGACTTTTGGCAAAACTAGAGTCATGGGATAGGAGGCAGTGTACTACTGTGGATCAGGAACTGCTAAAAGATAGAAAGCAGAGGGTAGGGCTAAATGGCCAATTTTCCCAATGGAGAAAGGTGAATAGTGGTGTACCCCAGGGATCTGTGCTGGGTCCGCTGCTTTTTGACATATTCATAAATGACCTGGAAAGTGGAATAACGAGTGAGGTTATCAAATTTGTAGATGACACAAAACTATTTAAAGTTGTTAAAACCCAAGAGGATTGTGGAAAATTGCAAGAGGATCTTGATAAATTGGAAGACTGGGCATCAAAATGGCAGATGAAATTTAATGTGGACAAGTGCAAGGTTATGCACCTAGGGAAGAACAACCCAAACTATGGTTACACGATGCAAGGTTCCACATTAGGAACCACCACCCAGGAAAAAGATTTAGGCGTCATTGTGGATACCATGTTAAAAACCTCTGCCCAGTGTTCAGCAGCAGCCAAGAGAGCAAATAGAATGCTAGGTATGATAAGGAAAGGAATGGAAAATAAAAAAAAAGATATTATAATGCCTCTATATCGTTCCATGGTGAGACCGCACCTTGAATATTGTGTGCAATTCTGGTCGCCGTATCTTAAAAAGGATATAGCGATTTTAGAAAAGGTTCAGAGAAGAGCCACCAAAATGGTAAAGGGGATGGAAGGATACTCCTATGAAGAAAGGCTAAAAAGGTTAGGGCTCTTTAACCTGGAAAAGAGACGGCTGAGGGGAGATATGATAGAAGTCTATAAATTAATGAACGGAGTGGAATGGGTAAACGTAGATCGATTGTTTGCCTTATCAGAATATAGAAAGACTAGGGGACATGCAATGAAGCTACAGGGTAAACTATTTAAGACTAATAAAATATTTTTTCACTCAACGTGTAATCAAACTCTGGAATTTGTTACCGGAGGATGTAGTAAAGGCTGTTAGTGTAGCTGGGTTTAAAAAAGGTTTGGACAAGTTCCTGGAGGAAAGGTCCATAAACCATTATCAATGCTTGAACCAATACAAGCATTGTGGAACCTGTGTCCCTTGGGGAAACTGCTAGGTACATATGACCTAGATTGGCCACTGTTGGAAACAGAATACTGGGCTTGATGGACCTTGGTCTGACCCAGTATGGCATATCTTATGATCTTATGTTCTTATAGGATGGAGTCGGTGCAGAGGGTGGCTACTAAAATGATTAGTGGTCTTCATTATAAAGCATATGAGGACAGACTTAAGGATCTTAATATGTACACCTTAGAGGAAAGTCGGGATAGAGGTGATATGATTGAGATGTTTAAATACCTCCGTGGCATAAATGTTCAGGGAGAGAGCCTCTTTCAATTGAAAGCAAGTTCTGCTACGAGGGGACATGGGATGAGGGTGAAGGGAGATAGATTCAGGAGTGATATGCGGAAATATTTCTTTACGGAGAGAGTAGTGGATCCATGGAATAGTCTCCCAGTGGAGGTGGTAGAGATGAGGACAGTAACTGAATTCAAAAAAGCATGGGACCAACACAGAGGATCTCTAAAGGTAAAAAGTGGACTGTTGTAGTTGTTGATATGGAAGGAAAGACTAGATAGGCCATGTGCTCTTTTTCTGTCATCATGTTTCTATGTTTCTGTGTATTCTATGCCTACACACATTTTATTAAATACATGTATACATCAAACTCTCTCTGCTCTGCCTAAACTACATTGCCGAGAATGCCTATGTGAGATTGTCGAAAAATAGGCACATTTTTTCTGTGTGCCTTCATTCTGGGAATTTTATTTATTTATTTAAAATGATTTATATACTGCCTTCTCCTGTAATCAAGGCGGTTTACACAGCAAACAATCGAAGTATAATGACATTTGTGTGTGCATGCAGTGTTATACAGTGAATGCGTGTGTGTGTAAGTTGTCGCTGATTCGTGGTGGGCTATTTACAGCGTGCGCTACTTTACAATTCTATGTACATGAATGAGAATGGGAGGGGGGTTGGTCTGTAGTCTGGGCTGGCGGGCAGATTATGTGACGTCACTGTAGTGCTCAATGAAGAGGGTCGTCTTGAGCTGTTTCTGAAAGTCCTTGATGTCTATCGTCGATCGTAGGTCATCAGGGAGGGTGTTCCATATTGCAGGTGCTGCCAGCGATGGAACTCTTTTTGCGGTGTCCTTGCGTACCTTGGTGAAGTCTTTTGGTGTATTGATGAGGTTGAAGGTGCCTCTCCTCCACGGTCTTGTGCTGCTGTCGGGTTGTATGAGTGGTTGTAGGCGGAGAGCTGAGGTCTGTTTGATTTTGAATATGTTTGACTGTCATATCTGATGTGGGAGCTGATTGGGAGCCAGTGCAGATTTTTTAAAATGGGAGTGATGTGATCTTGTCTTGATGAGCCAGATATTATGCATGCTGCTGTGTTTTGAGCCATTTGCAGTGGCTGGAGTGACTGCTTTGTTAGGCCGAGAGAGATTGGGTTGCAGAAGTCTAGGATTGGAGTTATTAGTGCCTGACAGACACTGCGGAAGTGCTCCTGAGAGAGGAGGGGCTTGAAGCGTCGGATTAGTCTCATCTTGTGGTATGCGTTTTTGGTGGTTCTGTTGATGTGTGATTGTAAGTTTAGTTCTTTGTCGAGAGTCACTCCGAGATATTTCACTTCCAGTTTTATGGGTATTGTTGTGGTGTTGATCTTGATGGTGGGTGGAGGGACGAAGCTGGTGTTTCGGGTGATGATTAGTGCCTCAGTCTTGCTGTAGTTTATGGTCAGGTTGTTGTCTTGAAACCAGTTGGTCATATGCCTAAGACTGTCTGTCTGTTATTTTGGTGTAGTCTGGGTTGTCGAGGGTGACTGGTGTGTATATCATGATGTCATCGGCATAGATTGTGTATTGTATCTTGTGTTCTTTCATGATGTCGCAGATCGGTTGAATGTAGAGATTAAATAATAGCGCCGATAGGGCGGATCCTTGTGGGACACCTTGCTTGATTTTTATGGGTCGGGAGGTGTTGGGGCCAATCTTGACCTGTATCTGTCTATCCATTAGGTATGAGTTGAACCACCTCAGGGTGGATCCTTGTAGTCCAATGTTCTGTAGTCTTACTAGTAGAGTTCTGTGGTCCACTGTGTCGAACGCTGATGAGATGTCTATGAAGATCATAAGTATTCCATTCTTGTAGTTGTCTATGAGTTGGATTATGTTGTTAAAGAGGTATAGCAGGAGTGTTTCGACTCCATGGTTGGGGCGGAAATCATGTTGGTTGATGTCCAGTGGTGCATGGTTGTCAATGTGGTCTTGGAGCTGATGCTGTACCACTTTTTCTGTAATTTTTGCGAGTAGTGGTATGCTTGAGATGGGTTTTTAAGCAGCTGGGTTGCTCTTGTCCAGTGGGGATTTCTTTGGGATTGGTCTTATTGTAGCTAGCTTTAGCCGGTTTGTCATGATTCCTTGGGTCAGTGAACTATGCACCATGTTGTGTATGGTGTGGATGAAGTTTGCTTTCGTTGCTTTAATCCATGTCACTGGGCATGAGTCTGTTGGTGCAGTGCTTGTGTTGAGTGCGGTGATGTGTGAGAACTGCTTTGTGGATGGAGTGCTGAATTTGTCCCAGGTTTTTAAGGAGGTGGTTGGTTTAGTGGTTGTGCTTGTTGGTTGAGGTGAGGTATGGAATTTTTCTTGGAGGTGATCTGCGAAGGCTTGTGGGTCTATTTGCACTTCGCTTTCGGTATTCTGTTTGTTGGTAAGAGTTTTCACAATTTCGAAGAGTTTGTTGTAGGATTTGAGTATGTTTGTGTGGTATTCTTTTTTTCATTTGAGTTCATTGTAGTCTCTTTGCTTCGTTAGGTATAGGGCCTGAGTGTTGGGAGATTTGATGCATCTCCATCGCCGTTCTAGTTTCCTTAGGTCCTTTTTTGCATTTTGTATGTCTTTTGAGTACCAGGGCATGTGATGGGTTTTGGTGTGGTGAGTTTTCTTAGCTTTGTATTCAGTGGCATTGGTGGTAGCATTGATGATACTGTTCCATTTGTTGATTTGCTCATCTAAATCATCTGTTTCAGAGCTCAGGTGAGGTAGAGTGTCCTGTAGAAATTAGTCCCTGTCAAAGCTTTTGAATCTTCTTTGTACAAGTGGGTTGTCCCAGGGCTCGTGTTTTCCCCCTTGTGGCACAATATTTATTTTAATTATGTGATGGTCTGACCAAGGCACAGGTGTGACAGAGGGTGTTGATTTGTTACCTCTGTCAAGTAGATAGTTGGGGGTGAATATGAGGTCTGGTGATGATCCGTGTCGGTGTTTTGATCAGTTGAGTGTATTGTAAGGAGACCATTGCTAGAAGGAAAGCTACTGCATCCTTGATGGTAGCAGATTTGAGGTTGAAGTCTCCCAATAGTAGCAGGGGTTTGTGGTTTGTTTTGACTGCACAGACATCTTCTACCATGGAGGCTAGCTCTTCTGGTGGCACATGGGGAACTCTGTAGATGAGGCACAGGGCCATCCGTTTGTTCTCCACAGTGATGGTGTTGCATTGGTTTGTGTTTGAGGTGCTTCGGGACTTAAGCTTTAGGCTGTTCTTTGCGATGATCAAAACCCCTCCTCCTCTCCGGTGTGTGCGTGGGCAGTTGAATGCTGAGTAGGTGGAGGGCACTAATTGATTAAGGAGTACATTGTCAGTGGGGGTGAGCCATGTTTCTGTGATGCAAAGTATGTCAGGTTGCTGGGCTTCTATGTGGTCTGCTAGCGTGTTAATTTTGTTTTGTATGGATCTGGCGTTGATCAGCTCTATGGAGATTGCAGATGGCATGTTTAATGCTCTAGGGGCTTTTTTTGGGTTTGCGTGGGTGTCGGTCTTGGGGTTGGTTTGCTTTTTATGCTTGGGTTTCCTGTGTATGTTCCAGTTCGTATACTGGAGGTGGGTGTGGATCTGTGGTGGTGTTGGTAGCCATAAGGTGTTTGTGGGTAGGTAGTGGTTGGGTGTGTGATGTGGAAGGGGTTGAGTGAGGAGGCTGATGGGCAGAATCAGGGTTGCAGTCATGTTGTTTTTGTCAGTTATCTTATATTTTGATGCACTTACTTTAATATGTTCTTGATGCCTTTGGTATTTCATTCATGTAGCTCCAATGGTTCACGCTTACAGGCTGTCGTCGTGGTTTTTTGTTGGCCTTTCTGGGGGTGTTTCTGTGGTCACCTCTGTGCCCCACCTAAGGGCCACGTCAAAGGGTCCTCTGGCGAGGCCCTCAGGTGCGGGCCCGCCCGACCGGGACGCTGCTTTAAATGTCCCTCCCACTGCCCCGATTGGGCAGGAGCCTCTGAGTGGGATGATTTCCTGCTCAGGCGCTTCAACCCCAATCGGGGGAGCTTCGATGGCCTGTGGGATGGTGAGTGAGCAGCTGGGAAGGGAGACCAGACTTTGCACATTGAAAAAAGACTATAAAATTACCTCCTGAAACCTATTTAGGGGTATGTATGCTTGTGACGGACATTTTCTGGTTAAGTCAAGATGTGCGTTAGATTCAGAATTGATCAGTACCATTAATGGATCTACTACAACTGGAATGTCAATCTGTACCTTAAATTTAACCACTCTTTGTTCTTGCTTTAAAAACGTAATTATGTGAGTGTACAAGGGCAATATCCAAAAGCTACTTAAATTCTGAGGTAGTACTGGACAAACAATACAGATAATGACTATAAGGGCCCTTTTAGAAAAGCTGTGAACTTATTTTGCAATTAGGGGCAGTAGCAAAGCATGATAAGTACACCCGTCGTGTGCTGTCAAGGGCATGCCCAGCAAGTTGCCAGCAGTTAGCGCCTAATCATGAACCTTAATGTGCAGAGCAATTAATGTGGGTGCACCTAACGACACCCATAGAGGTAGTGTTAGGTGCAATCACACTAATTGCCACATTACATTTGATTGCACAGCATTTGACCTCATGCTAGTGGCAATAGGGGACATTCTGAATGACAAATAGTAGGGATGTAGTTCGATTTGTATGTACATCCCCGCTATTCACCCGGGCTCCTATTCCCTGCCTAAAGCTCCCCCGCTCCCTCCCCATGTAGATAGGAGATGTACAGGGAGCTCTAGATGGGTCAGACAGGAGCAGCGATGGGGAGAAGAGTGGAAAGGGCGCACAACCCGGATGTACCCTATAAAGACCTCTCTCTCTGATCTGATCCCTTCTGAAAAGTATCATCCCTCTATAGAGATTTCCCTATTTGATACCCTCCGGAGAATAGTACTCCTCCATCAAGTCCCTCCCTCTACATCAGCCCCAAGATCAACCCCACAACAGGAACTCGCAAACCGAAGTCCCCAAAGACCATACCCTGACCCTCCCCACACCCCCTGGTCACCTTGGTACTCAGGGGGGGTCTCCTTGGTAGTCTAATAGACCAGGAAAGGAGTGGTCCCCTCCAATCCCAAACCACTCAGGGTTAAAATTGGCAGCTATGACCCCTAGCAGTAATATCATGGTACTATAACTAGGGGTCAACCCGCCATATATGAAACAATTACCTTTGTATAGTAGGTTGACCCTTGGTAATACCGCAAGACTACTACTAGGGTTCACAGCCACTATTTGGAACCCTGGCAGCTCAGGCAAGGAGTAGAGGGGTATTGCTCCTGCCTTGATCCACTAGACTACCAGTGAGACCCCATAGTAAATCTCAGGGGGTGGGGGGAGGATCAGGTATTGGTCTTTGGGGGACTCCTGTTGATCCTATCCTGTACTAACCGATGTTAAGCACTTACCAGAGGATTTTTTCTTCATGGTAGTTTACTGCACAGTAGCCATTGACTAATGGTTACCACACATTAAAACCTGCAGTAAGTGCTTACCACACTTTTGTAAACGTGACTATTAAGAGAGTAATTCTATAATCTCCCACACAGTTAATATTCATTGCTATCCGCATATATGGGGCCTATTCTATTAAGTACTAGGGTATTGTATAGAATAGAGGCATATTGACATGCCTAAACCTAGTTTCGGCTGTTTCTCCAGGACCAAGCAGGAAGTCAGTCCTCACATATGGGTGACATCGGCGCCGACGGAGCCCCCATGCGGAGCATTTCCCCAGCTTTCAAGGAAAGCCTTTGGGAATGCAGCGCGCATGCGCGGTCCCCTTCCCGCCCAAGGGTGCCATCTTGCTAAGTCTTCTTTTTTCCGCGAAGCCCAACGGACGTGTATCGTGGTCACCCGTGAAAAAAGTTGATTTTTCGGTGTGGATCCGTGTAATTACTCGGTTCGATGCCGGTTCCCTTTCCCGCCTGGGCCCAGTACACCGGTATCGAGCCCGGACTTCATTTTTCGTTTTTTGTCCTTAGAGACTCGCGTTCGCGCCATTTTTTCATTTTTCCTAGCAGCCCAGTCTTTTGACCTTGCAGGGGCCCTTTTTCCCCCGATGGCTGCCAGCGGGTTTAATAAGTGTGATTGGTGTAAGAAACTGATGTCTCTCACAAACACACATGATTGCTGTCTCCGGTGCCTCAGGCCCGACCATGACCCGCTGGTCTGTGTCCCATGTGGCAAAATGTCCTCCAAGGCATTGAGGAGTCGACAGCATCAATGCGAAAGGATCTTCTCTGATTCCGCGTCTGGCCGAGCCCGGACTTCGTCAGAGGCCTCGACATCTCGGGAGTCTGACCCCGAGCATCGTCATGGCTCCTCTTAGAGGGGGTCTCCTTCATGGGAGCACCGCAGGAAGAAGAAACCCACGAGGGCGGCATTGGTGGATGCTCTTGGCTCCTCGAGGGCCAGGTCGCTTAGCCCCGACCGCTGTCCCGGGTCTTCGGAGTCGGAGAGGCCTGCTAAACAACCTCGTGTAGAGACGGAGGCCCCAAGTCACGTGAGTACTGTAGTCCTCGTGGACTCTCCTCCGGGGGAGCCGATGTTGGGCCCGACGCTGTCAGGGCCCGAGTCGGAGGCTGCTGGGTCTCCTGAGCTCGGACTGAGGTTGACGGCCTTGGAAAGCAGCTTGGCTACCTTCATGGAACAGCAGCGGGTACTGATCACCGGTCTCACCGGTGCATCCACCCCGACCACCGGGACCTCAACGTCCAAGTCAACCCCGGAGGCTGAGCTGATCCTCGAGTCTATGAGATCTCGAGTCGATCCTCGGCCGAGGTCCCCCTCGATCTCCCGTGCGGGACCGAGGTCGTCGACGCCGGTATCCTCGGCGTCGGGGCAGATGGCATCGGTGCCCACCCGACTGGAGCCTCTCGACGACTCCTCGGAGGGGTTGGGATGGGAAACAGAGGACAAGGAGTCCCCGGACACTTTTTGGACCCGGTGCGTCCCTTCGGACTCACCGGAGTCTGAACTTCTGAGAAGGTCCCCCCCCCCCCCCCCGAGGATACCCGGTTCTCGGACTTCATGTGGGACATGGCCAAGGCCTTGGCCTTTCCCGCAGACCCCGAGGAGGAGCCTCGAGCCGAAGAGCTCGAGGCCCTGCAGTATAACTCTCCCCCCCAAGGAGGCCTTTACTATACCGGTTCCTCCGATGCTGGAATGGTTGCTCTTCCGCATGTGGGAAGCGCCGGCCTCGATGCCGGTTCTTAGCAAGCAGGTCGATTCCATTTATCGAGTCCGCAAGAGCCCTGGGTTCCAGAAGGCACAGCTGCCGCACCACTCCATGGTTGTGGAATCGGCCATGCATCGTCTGAAGAGTCAGAAGATGCACTCCTCGGTGACCCCCGGCAGGGAGGCCCGGAACCTGGATGCCCTTGGTAGAAAGTGCTTCCAGGGCTCTATGCTTGCTTGCCATGTCCAGACTTGCCAGCTGTATATGGGCATGTACCTACGAGACCTGGCAAAGGAGATTGCCGGATTCTCTGCTGGTCTCTCCGAGGAACCTTTGCAGAAGTTCAAAGCCTTGTCATCTGGGATCCGCGAGTGCTTGAAGTTTATATCTCGAGCAGCCTATGATGGCTTCGAGGCTTCGGTCTGAGTAGCTGCGGCCGGCATCAGTGCACGCCGTCAGGCCTGGCTACAGTCATCGGACCTCGAGTCATGGGTGCAGGACAAGTTGGTCGATGTCCCTTGCCGAGGTGAAAACCTCTTTGGCAAGCCCATGGCAGAAAAGGCTGCAGAACTCGAGTCCGAGACTCTCTCACCAGGACAAGGCTGTCCAGAAAGACCTCTGCCCCTTCTCAAAAGAAGAAGGGCTCAGGGGAAAAGTCCTTTTAGCCGAGGAAGTCCTCTACCTTCAAATCTTACCCTCAATACCAGGCCTCCACAGCTCCCCAACAGGGTCAGCGGGCCAAGGGGCAGGGACATGGGCCCCTTAGGCAGAAAACCCCCAAGCCACCAGCTCCGGCTCCTGCACAGCAGGGAGCGGGGTTTTGACTCCAGTGGCATAGCCTCTCCTCCTCAGCTGGCACCTCTCAGCACAGGAGGCCGGCTGACCCTGTACGCCCACAGGTGGTCAGCCATAACAGGGGATAACTGGGTGCTCAGCATAGTCTAGAAGGGCTATTTGCTCCACTTCAATCAGTTACCCCCCTCCTACTTTCCAGGGGAGCCTCCAAGACTCCCTCTGCACAGGAACTTACTCCTTCAGGAGTTGACAAGTCTTCTAAAGGAGCAGGTGGTGGAACCGGTGCCCCACCACCTGAGAGGGCAAGGCTTCTATTCCAGGTACTTTCTAGTACCAAAAAGGACGGGAGGCCTCAGGCCCATCCTAGACTTGCGGAATCTCAACAAGTTCCTGATGAGGGAAAAGTTCAAGATGCTTACCCTTGGAATACTGCTGCCCTACCTCCAGCAGGGAGATTGGCTATGCTCCTTGGACCTAAAGGATGCTTATACTCACATCCTCATTCATCCAGACCACAGACAATATCTCAGATTTGTAGTGGGAGGAAATCATTTTCAGTACAGAGTACTTCCATTTGGCCTAACCTCCGCACCCAGGGTTTTCACCAACTGACTGGCAGTAGTAGCGGCCTATCTCAGAGTCCAGGGCATATTTGTCTTTCCATACCTGGACGACTGGCTCATCAGGGGTCAGTCTCCACAGGAAACCAGACAGGCCACCCTCCGCACTGTCTCCCTTCTACAGCATCTGGGGTTTGTCATAAATTTCGCAAAGTCCACTTTGCACCCCTAACAAAACACAGAGTTCATAGGAGCACGGCTGGATACCCTTCAGGCAAAGGCTTATCTGCCTGTGGACAGGGCCAACAGACTCATGGACTTGGCCAGACAGTTCCACAGCAATTCTCTGGTTTCCGCCAGGCAATTCCTGAGACTGTTGGGCCACATGGCATCCACGGTCCATGTTACTCCAAATGCCCGTCTGCATATGAGACCTGCTCAGTGGGGCCTCAGAACTTAGTGACTGCAAGCCACAGGACACTTGGGAGACAAAGTAAGGGTGTCCAAACTGCTGGCAGCCTCCCTGCAATGGTGGCTGCATCTCCAGAATCTAGTGCAAGGAGTGCCTTTTCAGCCGCTGCCACAGACACATGTGTTGACAACAGATACTTCTCTTCAGGGTTGGGGTGCACATTGCCAAGGGGCATGCACCCAAGGCCTCTGGTCCCCTTGGGAGGCCGCACAGCAGATCAACTTCTTGGAGCTGAGAGCTATCCGTTTGGCTCTCCAAACTTTCTCTCATGCCCTCTCTCACCAGTCTGTTCTGGTTCAGACAGACAATCAAGTCGCCATGTTCTATGTGAACAAACAAGGAGGCACAGGGTCCTGACTTCTGTGTCAAGAGGCTCAAGCCCTGTGCTCATGGGCAGTCCAACAGGGCATGCTTCTCAAGGCAGTTTATCTGCCTGGCCAATAGAATTACCTGGCGGACAGGTTGAGCAGGATTCTGCAGCCACACGAATGGCAGTTGAATTCTCGGGTGGTCCAGCAAATCTTCCTAAGGTGGGGTCTTCCAACCATCAATTTCTTTGCCAGTCCACTCAACCATCAACTATCCAGGTTCTGCTCCAGACAACCGCATCCTCTGAGAATAGCAGCAGATGAGTTTTTCATCTCTTGGTCGACGAGCCTACTGTATGCGTTTCCTCCCACGCCTCTAGTGGCCCGGACCCTTTTCAAGGTGCTTTGGGACAAGGCCTCGGTAATCCTGGTAGCCCCCAGATGGCCAAGGCAACCGTGGTTTCCACTCCTTCTGCAGTTGGCTGTGGACACTCCACTCCCTCTGGGGGTGCAACCCGATCTCCTATCTCAGGATCAGGGATCTCTCTTGCACCCCAACTTCCAGTCTCTCAACTTGATGGCCTGGATGCTGAAAGGGTAGTTCTAGCTCCCTTACTGCTACCTAGGGAAGTGGAGGAGGTGGTCTTGGCCATCTGGAGGCACTCCACTAGAAAATCTTATGCCCTCAAGTGGCGTAGGTTCTCCACCTGGTGTGCTCAGCGCAAGGAGGATCCTTTTTCGTGCCTGGTGCCAGTGGTGCTGCAATATTTGCTCCACCTGTCCGACCTGGGCCTTAAATCCAACTCGGTTCGAGTTCACCTCAGTGCTCTGTTGGCGCACCACTCACCGGTGGAAGGTCAGTCTCTGTCAGGCCACCCTTTAGTGGCCCGCTTCCTCAGAGGCCGCCTTTTGCTCAAGCCTCCGATTCGTCCACCTGCACCTGAGTGGGATTTGAATGTGGTCTTGCAACAACTTACTTGCCCACCATTTGCGCCTATGGCTACTTGTTCTTTACGTTTTCTTTCCTGGAAGGCGTTGTTTTTGGTAGCTCTTACCTCAGCCAGGCGAGTCAGTGAGCTACAAGCTCTGGTCTCAGAGGCACCATACACAAGGTTCTATAGGAACAGGGTGGTCTTACGGACTCACCCAAAGTTCCTTCCAAAAGTTGTCGTCTCCTTCCATCTCAATCAGGAGGTGGTTCTTCCGACTTTCTTTCCCAGGCCGCATGCCAGCCGGGCTGAAATGGTCTTGCATACCCTGGACTCTAGGAGGGCATTGTCCTTCTACCTAGACCGTACGCAGGGACATCGAAGGGCTGTTCAGCTCTTCATATCTTTTGACTCTAATAAGCTGGGGTTACCTGTCTCCAAGCGTACCTTGTCCATCTGGGTGGCAGACTGTATCGCCTGGGCGTACAGGGCAGCCGGCCTCTCCTTGCAGGGTCGAGTCACGGCCCACCGTGTCAGGGCGAAAGCCGCGTCAGTAGCTCATCTCTGCTCTGTTCCATTGGCAGACATCTGCCGGGCCGCTACTTGGTCTTCAAGCCAGACTTTTGCGGCCCACTACTGCCTCGAGAGGGAGTCCCGTAGGGACAGTGCTTTCGGACAGGCGGTACTCCGTAATCTCTTTGAGGTATAGGCAACTCCTACCCTCCGGCCTTGGTGTTGGGCTACCATTGAGTGGAGGAGTGGCCTAGTGGTTGGGGCAAGGTACTTCAGGCCGGAAGGTCGTGGGTTCAAATCCCACTAGAGGACAGCAACGTTGGACCGGAAGGACTGGGGTTTCTAGTCCCAACAGGTGCTCCTTGTGGTCTTGGGCAAGCCACTTAACCCTCCATAGCCCATGTTCCCTGTAAAATAGTTATTTCCAAGTTATAATGCCCTGTTCAATGTAATTTCAGTTTGTTCAATGTAAACCGCACTGATGCAGAATAGCACGGTATATAAGAGAATGCAAATAAATAAATAAATAAATACAGGGGCGTTCTCAGAGAAGATTCTTTCACGCATGCTAGAGCTGTACAGGGAGCTCATTGTTCAGCTTTGGGTTTCCGGTAGCCTGAAGCTGGGGAGTCCCATATGTGAGGACTGACTTCCTGCTTGGTCCTGGAGAAAGAGTAGTTACTCACCTGTAACAGGTGTTCTCCAGGAGCAGCAGGAATCAGTCCTCACAACCCTCCCTCCTCCCCTGGAGTTTCAGTCATATAATTCTTTTTGTTTTTTTTGCTGTCTTTTAGCTATGTCATCAGACTTAGCAAGATGGCACCCTTGGGCGGGAAGGGGACCGCGCATGCGCGCTGCATTCCCAAAGGCTTTCCTTGAAAGCTGGGGAAATGCTCCGCATGGGGGCTCCGTCGGCGCTGACGTCACCCATATGTGAGGACTGATTCCTGCTGCTCCTGGAGAACACCTGTTACAGGTGAGTAGCTACTCTTACAGTTGCTCAAGAGCAAGTGTAAATATCCATGCCTAGACTGGTCTGCAACACGCATAGATTATACTAGTTCATGACTTAGTTCACCACCCAAGATTCACCCCTATGCACACTGAAACTGGGATCTACGTGCATGTTTACAGAACAGTGACCTCCTAAAGTGAACACGTAAGTGCCCATTCACATGCGCAAGTCCTTTTCTAAAGTATTTATGACCATAAGTAGCAGATAACTTTCCATGCACCCTCTAAAGAATCAGCCCCTAATTTTCTAAACCATTCATTTATAATGAACTATTCAAATATTATCCTAATTAATAAAGTAAATGACTTGAAGGCTATGACAGAGTTATCAGAAATAAGTTGAAGTTAGGGCTACTAATGTGTCTTACCTCATTAGTGCATGCTTTTGCATTAACATGTGCTGTCAGTAATTAGATCCCCCTGTATATAATGGTACCTGAGGTAAAATGAGATGTGTTAACACTGTTAGGGCACGCCAGCACAGAGACACACATTAGTAACTCTAATTGTTGGTTAGCAAATGTAGAAAGAGTAGTTAATTTATTTACCGCTCATGCTGTGCCCAAACTCCACATTTGTTCATGCCCACTGCAAAGTATGTGCCTTGATGCCAAAAGCACATACTTTTATACCGGTCAGTGTTTTATAAGGGCATGGAGGCCAAAAATGTTTTTCATTTTAATTTTACCATTTATTTTTATCTTGTATCATTTTTTCTCAAGACTGCACACTATTGTACAATAGTACACACTATTGACGACAACTAGGAAATGATGAAAATTTCATCATTTCCTGTTTCACCCAAACCACCGTTTTTGTTACAAATGAAAGTACATCCCTAGTGTTTTATAATAGGTCATTTACATGCAGGTCCGAGCCGTCCATTAGGTGGCTACGTGGCCTCCTAGTATGGCAGACCTCGGTGGGCAGCACGGTGCTTGCGGCAGGTCTTGTGCTTTGGCACGCATGGCCTGCCACTTCTGACCCCTCCCCCCGACAGAACGTTGTGTTGGAGGGGGGTCAGAAGCAGTAGGCCATATGTGCCAAAGCACATGGCCTGCTGTGGGCACCACCACCAATTTTGAACTGCTACTGAGCCTAGTTTCCCTCCCCCTCCTACCCCCGAAAATGGGATCAGCGGTGGTGTCAGCCCGGGGGGGGTGGGTGGCTTGGTGGCACACTTCAGTGGGGGCAGCATGGCCAGGGTTTCTTCCTGGGATGGCAAAAACCCTTGGACCAGCCCTGTTTATTACTACTATTATTCATCATTTTATATAGCCCTACAAGTCATATGCAGCGCTCTACAGACGCATATAAAAGATGGTCCATGCTCGTCAGAGCTTACTATCTTACCAAGACAGACAATACAATAGCTGAGAACCAGGGTACAAATAAGGAAAGGAAGGAAAGCAAGGGGTCAGGATTCAAAAGCAGCCTCAAAGAGGTGAGCCTTTAGCATGGATTTGAAAAGGGGCAGAGATTGAGCCTGACATACAGGCTCAGGTAGTTTATTCCAGGCGTATGGAGCAAAAAAGATGAAAGGAATGAAGTCTGGAGTTGGCAGATGATGAAAAAGGCATAGAGAGAAGCAAGCCAGTATTAGAGCAGGGTTCACGAGGAGGGGTGTAGGTAGAGAGGAGAGGTAGTGAGGAGCAGTAGAATGAATGCATATGTAGGTCAGAAGGAGAAGTTTGAACTGGATATGGAAATGGAAGGGAAGCCAATGAAGTGACTTGAGAAGAGGGATTATATGAGTATAACAGGACTGGTGGAAGATTAGCCATGCAGTGGAATTCTGAACAGACCGAATGGGGGAGAGAACTCAGAGGGAGACCAGTAAGGAGGAGGTTGCAATATTCTAAACGGGAGGTGACTGGAGAGTGGATGTGATTTTTAGTAGTGTGCTCGGACAGGAAGGAACAAATTTTGTTGATGTTATAGAGGAAAAAACAACAGGTTTTAGCAATCAATTGTATGTGTGAGGAGAAAAAGGAGGAGTCAAAGATGACTCTAAGGTTGCAGGCTGAGAAAACAGGAAGTAGAAGAGTGTTATCAACAGAGATAGAGAAAGTGGAGAGGAAGATTTAGGGGGAAAAATAAGAAGTTCCGTTTTGGCCATGTTCAATTTTAAATGGCAGTGAGACATCCAGGCAGCAATGTCAGATAGGCAGGCGTAGATTTGAGCTTGGCGTGTCAGAGAAATATCAGGTTTAGAGAGAGATCTGTGAGTCAACAGCATAAAAATGGTACTGAAAGCCATGGAGGAGACAAGAGCACCAAGGGACTGGGTATAAAGAGAGAAAAGGAGAGAACCCAGAACAGACCCTTGGGGTACACCAACTGAGAGTAGGATAGCAGAAGAGGAGGAACCACCAGAACAAACACTGAAAGAATGATGGAAGAGATAAGAAGAGAACCAGGACAACATAGAGCCCCTAAAACCAAGTGAAGACAAAGTGTCAAGAAGGTGGTGGTCAACAGTGTCAAAAGCAGCAGAAAGGTCAGGAAGAATGAGAACTGAGTAAAGGCCCTTGGATTTAGCCAGGAACAAATCGCTGGAGATATTTGCAACAGCCGTCTTAGTAGAATGAAAGGGACGAAAGCCAGCTTGAAATGGATCAAGTTGGGCTTGAGAGGAGAGAAATTCAAGGCACCAGCGGAGAACTGCATGTTCAAGAAGTTTGGAAATGAAGGGAAGAAGGGACATGGGTCGATAATTAAAGGACAAGTAGGGTCGAGTAAAGGTTTCTTGAGGAGAGGTGTGGCCAAAGCATGCTTGAAGGCTGCAGGGACAGTTGCAGCAGAGAGCGATACGTTGAGAATATGAGAGATGAAAGGGATGATAGAGGAGGAGATGGAGTTAAGGAGATGGATGAGGATAGGATCAAAGAAATAGGTAGTGAGTTTAGAGGAGGAGAAAAGATGAGAGGTTTCCTCTTTGGAGATATTAGAAAAGGATAAAGGAGTGGAAGACATTGAGGGGAAGAGATGGTATTCAAGAGGGGGAAGAGCGGATGAAGCTGATCTAGTGGGGAATTGGAGTGTAATCTAGTGGATTTTATCTTGGAAATAGTTGCTAGGGTTTGGACAGAAAGTGAAGGAGTGGTCGGAGGCAGCGGTACCTTGAGGAGAGAGTTGAGAATTGAGAAGACAGCAGGGATCAGAGGCAAGAGAGTTAGTCAGATGGACATAGCCATAGCACTCATCAAGCAAAACTACTAACTGGAAGGAGGCGAGCATGAATTTGAAATGAAGAAAGTCAGAAAGGGTGTGGGATTGAGCCACAAATGCTCAGTGACCGGGCACAAGAGCATAGATAACAGGTAGTTGAAGACAGCCAGGACTGAGGTATAATGCGCGCCTCACAGGTCGTGGGCAGGGGTGGAGCAAGGGTATCCAGAGCAGAGGAGAGAACAGTATTATAGGAAGTTACAGGCTCGTCAATGGACTAAGAAGACAAAGTGGAGGAAAGATGTGCTGAGACAATAGTGAAGAGAGCCGATGGATCGATAGCATGAAGATTTCTAAAAATGTAGGAGGAAACTGGGCGAGATTGAGGCAGAGAGTGATGAAGAGTGAAGATTAGCAGGTGATGGTCAGATGAGGGAAGAACTGAGGTACGGAAATTAGAGAGTAAACAGAAAAGAAAACAAGGTCAAGGCAGGGACTGTGTTGATGAGTAGGGGCAGTAGAGCAAAGCTGGAGGCTGAATGAAGAGGTAAGGGAAAGGAACTTAGAAGCATAGGGGTCAGAAAGGTAATCAATATGAATATTAAAGTCACCAAAGATAAGGGAGGGGGAGGATGAATCCAGAAATAAGGAAAGCCATGAGTCAAAGTCTGTGAAGAAGGTAGAGGTAGACTTGTCAGGGGGTCAGGGTAAGAGATTAAAAAGACGGACGGAATGGACTTCAGCGGAGAAGAAGGAGTGAGACTGAGGTAGAGGGAGGGGTTGAAATTGGCAGGAAGGAGAGAGTAGAAATCCAACACCACCACCGCAGCCAGTGGGGCGAGTAGTATGGGAGAATTGGTAGCCACCGTGACAGAGGGCAGCAATTTTATTTATTTATTTAATGGGTTTTCTGTACTGCCTTATCATTAATTGAAGCTGTGTCATCAGGGAGTAGCCAGGCTTCAGTAAGAGCTAGAAGATGGAAAGGGCCTGATATTCATTTGGACAGGCTGTGCACCACTATGGCGCATAGCTATACTTGCCGATCCTTAACCCTGGATATTCAGTGCTGGAGTCATATCCAGCCCCGCATTAATAGCTGGGTTTGCCGCACATGCCCAAAAGCCACAGTAGCTAACCGGGCAGCAGCAATATTGCGTGCTGCCCAGTTAGCTCCTGTGGCTTAAAGATAGGCATGGATTTTCCTCATACACCTTTTAGCAGCAGATCCTTAACTGGGCAGCAAGCAATATCGCTGATGCCTGCATAGGGACTGTCGCCGCCTCTGCTTCTCCCCTGAACGCCCCCGACATTCTCTGATACTAAGCAGGAGTTTATTAGATATGGAATGAGCATGCATATGTGGCTGCATACATACAGGAATAACTTTTTTAAAATTATCTCCTAATGTGCAATCCACAACCTCCACCAGGAAACCCTGATTTTACATGTAAAAAATATAGGTGGGACTGTTGCCTGCATACACATTTATATGAGTATATATTGATTTGTTACTTTATCCAAATCCATGCTCATGAACCGACCAGAGGGGAAGCCATATTGGATCTAGTCCTTAGTGGAACACCGGATCTGCAGGAACAAGCAGGAATGAGTCTTCACATATGGGTACGTCGGTACCGACGGAGCCTGCATGGGAACGCTCCCCAGCGTCCAATCAGAAAGCCTTTGGGAGCATTCCACAGCGCCTGCGTGCTGCCTTCCTGCCTTCCCGCCTTTCCCAACTGTCTCTCCTCAGTTCTTCTTTTTCCGCGGAGCCAGCAGGTCGTGTTCCTGTCACCGCAGAAGAATTTCCTTATTTTTTCTTTATTTCTTTTGTGTCGCGTCTGCCGCCTTCGACGCTGTACCGGTACCGCCGGTCTTTGTTCTTTTCTTCTTGTAAAAAAAACCCCTTTTTTCCATTCTTTTTCTTCAGGTGCACTTGCGTTTTGGGCCTTAGGCCCAAAACTTTTTTTCCTTAAATATGGAAAAGCCTGCCTCAGGATTTAAAAAGTGCACAAAATGTGGCGGTACCATTTCCGTCACCGACACCCATGACTGGTGTCTAAAATGTTTAGGTCCTGACCATTCCATAACAGATTGTGTGTCCTGTTCCATGATGTCTAAAAGAGGTCGGCAGAACCGAGCTGCCAAGCTCAGTACCCTGTTTCCCTCTGATGCGGCTTCGGTGGCATCAACATCTTCCTCACATGGATCTCAGGTAACTAAACATAAATCCAGCCGGTCCTCGAAGGGTAGATCTCCTTCTAAGTATCGAGATGGCCTCTGGCGTTGCCCTCGAGGATTCTGCACCGGCAAAATTACCCCAGCGGGAGGCTTCGGCCTCTAAAGCATCATCATCGGGGTTCCAGGATGATCTCGATGGCGTGGCCTCGACAGATCTCCTGGTGCCATGCTCTGGGGTACCGGTGGCTTCCACCGGTACTGACTTCCAAGCATTGGCGGCGTCGATGGATCAGAGGATTCTGTCCATGGAACGCAGTCTGGCAGCTTTCCTTGTGGCATCAACGCCCGTGGTACCGCAACAGACTACTCCGCCGGTACCAGTTCTAGCATCGCCATCGGTACCGATCCCGGTACCGGTGGCATCGACATCGGAATCGGTGTCCGCTATGCCGGTACTCTGTCCTCTGAAGTCCTCCGGTACCGATACCCCAGTACCGGTTATTCCCGATACCGATCCCGGTCAATACGGGTATCGGGCCTTGCAAGAGCATCTGGACAGACGATGCTTTGATTCCTCTGAGGATTCTGAAGAGTCGGTCGATGCAGTGATGCTTCTTCCACAGGAGGAGTCCTCTCCTAAACGAAGGATGTCTCCTCCAGAGGACTTGTCTTTTCAAGACTTTATCAGGGAGGTGGCTCTGGGCCTCTCCATCACAGTGGCCCCTGAGACAGAGCCCAGAGCCAAGGAGTTAGATATTTTACAATATCCTAAAACTCCTAAGGAGGCAGCTACCTTACCTATTCATGAGATTCTGATGATCTCATGTTGAGGATGTGGGAAGCACCTCTAACCACCTCTCCTCATTCTCGCAGGTTGGATACCATGTATCGTGTCCCTCCTTGTCCTGGTTTCCAGAAAACTCAACTTCCTCACCACTCTATTGTGGTTGAGTCTGCAATGAGAAAGATTAGAAGTGCCAAAAGACATGCCTCTAATCCTCCAGGACGTGAATGTAGAACCCTGGATGCTTTTGGAAGAAGAGTCTTCCAAGTTTCCATGCTTGCTGCGAGAATCAATTCTTATAGTCTCTACATGGGAATGTTCTTAAAAGAAGTCACTGACCATTTGCAGACTTTAAGTCCTTTTATGTCTGAAGATAAGACAAGACTTTCTCACTGGGCTCAAACATGCCCAAGATATGTCCAAATTCTCCAACCGTGCAGCTTTCGACTCCTTTGAATGCATAAGCAGAGCCTCAGCTATTGCCATAGGTGCACGTAGGATTGCTTGGCTTCAAGCATCTGATTTGGAGATCTGGATTCAAGATGAATTGGGAAATATCCCTTGTACAGGTAAAGTTTGGTAAAGATTGGCAAGCAAAGGCCAATCAGATGGATGCTGAAAATTCTGCTTTGGATAGACTATCCAAATCCACAGCTGCTCCTGCTAAGAAAAAGTTATTCAAGAAAGCACCTTTTTCTAAAAAGGGAAGATTCTATCCTGCTTATTTTATTTTATTTATTTATTTTATTTTTATTCTCTTATATACCGCGCTATTCTGCATCAGTGCGGTTTACATTGAACAAACTGAAATTACATTTACATTGAACAAACTGAAATTACATTATGGTCAGCGGGCATCTTCTGCAGCTCAGTTCCCTACCAAACGTCAGCAATCATCCAAACAGAGCAAAGCAAAAGCTGCTAGGCCTGCTCCAGCCCAGCAAACAGCCCCCTCAGGGCCTTTGACTTTCCGCTAGAGAACTTAGCTTTCCTGGCTCTGGAAGGACCAGAGCCCTCCACCATTTCAGGAAGGTTATGTCACTTTGCTCCCAGGTGGGGGCAAATTACAGCAGAGCATTGGACACTCCATCATAAGAGAGGGGTACAAACTTCATTTTTCAAGCTTGCCCCCTCTCACAAAAGTGCATCAGTTCAATTCTCCAACCTCCCTCCTCAACCTGTTGGGGCAGGAGGTTGCCACTCTTCTCGCCCAGGGGGCAATAGAGGAAGTGCCTCTTCAACAACAGGGCATGGGGTTCTACTCCCCCTATTTTCTTATTCCAAAGAAAACAGGGGGGTTCAGACCCATCTTAGATCTCAGAGAGTTGAACAGATTCCTAGTCAAGGAAAAATTCAAAATGGTTTCTCTGGGAACTCTGCTGCCATACCTTCAGAGTCAGGATTGGCTTTGTTCTCTAGATCTCAAGGATGCGTACATCCATGTTCTCATCCATCCAACTCACAGAAGGTTCCTTCGGTTCCTTTTCCAAGAGAAGCACTATCAATACAGAGTGCTCCCTTTTGGTCTGGCCCCTGCACCAAGGGTGTTCACGAAATGCATGGCAGTGGTAGCTGCTTTTCTGCGCACCCTGGGGATATTCGTCTTCCCTTACCTGGACGACTGGCTCATTCGAGCTCCCACTCAATCAGAGGCCAAGACTTCTCTAACATGCACAATGCGTATCCTTCAGTATTTAGGGCTGGTAATAAACATCCCAAAATCCAATTTGATCCCTACTCAGTCCCTGGAGTTTATAGGGGCGTTGTTGGATACCACAAGGGCAAGGGCCTATCTTCCCCAGGCCCGTTGCCTTCGCTTGGTGCAGTTAGCTTCTCAAGCAGAGTTGAAGCCCCTCCTAACTGCTCAAAAGATGTTACAGTTGCTAGGCCACATGGCATCCACCGTACATGTGGTACCATATGCTTGCCTTCACATGAGGGCAGCTCAGTGGACTTTATCCACCCAATGGACCCAGGCATTAGGCTGCCTGTCAGACAAAATAGCAAACACAAGTCGCCTCATTTTGTCCCTTCAGTGGTGGAAGTCCCCTCAAAACCTGTTGCTGGGGTCCCCCTTTCAGCAGTCTCTACCCCAAGCAACCCTTACAACAGATGCTTCTCCAATGGGGTGGGGAGCTCATCTGCAAAACCTCTCCACCCAAGGTATCTGGTCCCCACAGGAGACTTGTCTACACATCAATCTCTTGGAACTCAGAGCAATCTTCCTTGCTCTGCAAGTTTTCCACACCCTGCTCAGCCACAAGACAGTCCTTATCCACACGGACAATCAGGTAGCCATGTTCTATGTGAACAAGCAGGGGGGAACTGGCTCTCTGTCGCTTTTCAATGAAGCTTTGTGACTGTGGGCCCTCGCCAGAGAGCATCACATTCATCTTCTGGCAGTTTATCTTCCAGGCGTTCAAAACTCTTGGGCAGACAGGCTCAGTCGAGTTCTGCTTCCACACGAGTGGTCCCTACATATGGACCAGGTGTCCAAGATTTTTCAAATTTGGGGAACCCCAGACATGGACCTCTTTGCAAGTCCGTGGAATGCCAAACTTCCCCGGTTCTGTTCCAGAACTCTGGCTCAGGGAGCTCAGGCAAGGGATGCTTTCCTCCTTCACTGGGGTCAAAACTTCCTCTATGCCTTTACACCCATTCCCCTCATTTCCAAAACCCTGTTCAAGCTTCAGAGAAACAGACGCCACATGATTCTCATAGCTCCACATTGGCCACGGCTTCTACATCTCTCTCAAGCTCCCTCCCTGGAGTTAGGGTCTGCTCCAGACCTCCTCTCTCAAGAGAACGGAATGTTGTGGCATCCCAATCCACAGTCTCTGCATCTCAGGGCTTGGTTGCTGAAGGCCTAGATCTCCAGGATCTTCATCTTTCTCAACAAGTGAAAGATGTTCTTTATGCTTCCAGAAAACCTTCCACTAGACGTTCTTATGCTTTCAAGTGGAAGAGGTTTACTACCTGGTGTTCTGGAAAGGGTCTTAACCCCCTTGCCATACCTCTGGAATCTTTGCTGGAGTATATCCTCCATCTGTCTAATGCAGGCCTTAAGACAAATTCAGTAAGGGTCCATTTGAGTGCTATTGCAGCTTCCCTTAAGCCTCTAAATGGACAACCTATTTCCTCTCATCCTCTTTTGGCGAGATTCATGAGAGGCCTCCTGTTAACAAAGCCTCCCATTAGACCACCCCCGGTGGCATGGGACCTAAACTTGCTTCTTGGTCAACTCCTGAAGCCGCGTTTTGAACCTTTTGGCTACCACCTCCTTGAAATACCTTTCTTGGAAAGTTATTTGTCTCATTTCAATCACATCAGCACGTCGTATTAGTGAATTGCAAGCACTCATAGCTAATCCATCTTATACAAGGTTCCACCATGACAAGGTGGTCCTTAGGACTAATCCACACTTTATGCCTAAGGTGGTCTCGCCTTTTCACCTCAACCAAGAGGTCTACCTACCTGTATTTTTTCCAGGACCTCATGCATCAAGTGCAGAGAGGAATGAGCTCTGGCTTTTTACTTGCAAAGGACACAGCAACATAGAAAGTCTTCTCAACTCTTTGTTGCCTTTGATCCTTCTCATCTGGGACTACCAGTCTCCAAGAGAACACTCTCTAACTGGATTGCCCAGTGTATTTCTTTCGCCTATCAGAGCAAGAACCTTTCTCTGGAGGGCCATGTCACAGCTCACAATGGTGAGGGCCATGGCAGCCTCAATGGCTCATCTGAACTCTGTGTCTATTGACGACATCTGTCGAGACGCCACTGGGGCCTCGGTTCATACCTCCACAGCCCATAACTGCTTGGACAAGGACTCCCGCCGGGATGCTTTGTTTGGTCAGGCTGTTCTTAAACACCTGTTCCATACTTAATCAACTCCTACCCACCATCCCTCATGGGATGCCAGAGATCCATGTGGGGAAGTGCAGCCCTGTCCCAGGGACACACAACTTCTGGGGTCTCTCCCTGGCATCTAAAGCTAGGGCGTCCCCATATGTGAAGACTCATTCCTGCTTGTTCCTGGAGATAGCACAGTTACTTACCTGTAACAGGTGATCTCTGGGAACAGCAGGAATAAGTCTTCACAACTCACCCACCTCCCCTAGGAGTTGTCTCTCTCTATCTCTCTTTCCTTTCCCTCACTCTCTCGCTCTCTCGCTCTCTCTCTCTCTCTCTCTCTCTCTCTCTCTCTCTCTCGCTCTCGCTCTTGCTCTCTCTCAGCTCTAAAACTCAACTGAGGAGAGACAGTTGGGAAAGGTGGGAAGGCAGCACGCAGGTGCTGTGCGATGCTCCTAAAGGCTTTCTGATTGGACGCTGGGGAGCATTCCCGCGCAGGCTCAGTCGGTACTGACGTACCCATATGTGAAGACTTATTCCTGCTGTTCCCAGAGATCACCTGTTATAGGTAAGTAACTGTGCTATCTGGTGCAAGAGATAAGGGTGTTGGGGCCACTTGGCAATAATGTTCATAGCATGATCGCGTTTCATCTAATTAGTGGAGGAGGGATGGTAAGGAAATCCACAGTACTACCTTTCAACTTTTGAAAGGGAGACTATGATAAAATGAGGAAAATAGTTAAGAAAAAGCTAAAAGGAGCAGTTGCAAAGGTTAAAGACTTACATCAAGCTTGGGTGTTTAAAAATACTATCTTGGAAGCCCAGACCGCCTGTATTCCACGCTTTAAGAAATGTGGAAGAAAGTCCAAAAAACTGCCAGCATGGTTTAAAGGTGAGGTCAGAGATGCTGTTTCCAAAAAAGCATCTTTCAGGAAATGGAAAAAAGAGCCAAATGATGAAAACTGGAAACAGCACAAGCACTGGCAAGTTAAATGCAAGTTATTGATAAGGCAGGCAAAGGGAGAATGAGAAGAAGCTTTCTGCGGAAGGAAAAACGCGTAATAAAGATTTTTTCAAGTACATTCATAGCAAAAAACCTGTGAGAGTCAGTTAGTCCATTAGATGATTGAGGGGTTAAAGGGGCACTAAGAGGCGACAAGGCAATAGTGGAGAGACTGAATGAATTCTTTGCTTCGGTCTTTACTGAGGAAGATGTAGGGATGTTACCCATAACTGAAGTAGTATTTAAAGGTGTGGAAGAATTAAAGGAAATATCAGTAGATAGGGAAGATGTATTACAACTATCTGATAAACTGAAGAGTAGCAAATCACCTGGACTGGATGGTATACATCCAAGGGTGTTGAAAGAACTGAAATATGAGATTGCAGACCTGCTATTAGTGATCTGTGAACTATCATTAAAATCGGCTGTAATACCTGAAGATTGGAAGATGGCCAACGTAACGGCAATTTTTAAAAAGGGTTCCAGGGGTGATCCGGGCAACTACAGACTGGTGAGCCTGACACCAGTACCAGTAAAAATGTTAGAAACTATCATAAAGAACAAAATTGCTGAACATGTAGATAGTCATGGCTTAATGGGACACTCTCCTTTTAAAAGTCGTTCATAGAATTGCTTGTAGCAATTCTAAAAGAACGCCGTGCTACAAGCGAGAAGCAGCAGCTAAAGGCAGAACGCAGGCAGCGGTATCGAAGAATGAAGTTTAACCAAGACACAGATTATAAAATATCGAGTGATCCCCTGATGAAACTAGTGGCGTGAAACACATGAATGGTGCCTGGGATAAGCGTCGGGCTCTTTTGAATGAGTAGAAGATTGGAGTTTACTCACGACAGGTAAGTGATTTATATCTATCATTGTACACTTGAAGATTGATTATCCAGTGAGTAACTTCTGAGTGTCTTGAAAGGTCATTGATGCAAAAGGGCAAACTGCTTTTGAAACAGACGCGAGTCATCACATAAGCAGAGCCGTTGAAAGTCAGACCTTTCTGTGCTTGAAACGTGATCATATAAGTTAAATGTTGAAAGCTTTCCTATCTTTTCGTTGTTGAGTATGAATGACTTTTAAAAGGAGAGTGTGTAGTAATCATTCACGAACAGACCAACACGGCTTTAGACAAGGAAGATCTTGTCTTACTAATCTGTTATGTTTTTTTGAAGGTGTGAATAAACAGGTAGACAAAGGTGAGCCGGTTGATATAGTGTATCTGGACTTTCAGAAAGCCTTTGACAAGGTCCCTCATCAGAGACTTTTGGCAAAACTAAAGAGTCATGGGATAGGAGGCAGTGTACTATTGTGGATCATGAACTGGTTAAAAGATAGAAAGCAGAGGGTAGGGCTAAATGGCCAAGTTACCCAATGGAGAAAGGTGAATAGTGGAGTACCCCAGGGATCTGTGCTGGGTCTGCTGCTTTTTGACATATTCATAAATGACCTGAAAAAAGGAATAACGAGGATATCAAATTTGCAGATGAGACAAAACTATTTAAAGTTGTTAAAACCCATGAGGATTGTGAAAAATTGCAAGAGGATCTTGATAAATTGGAAGACTGGGCATCAAAATGGCAGATGAAATTTAATGTGGACAAGTGCAAAGTTATGCACGGAGGGAAAAACAACCCAAACTATGGTTACACAATGCAAGGTTCCACATTAGGAACCACCACCCAGGAAAAAGATTTAGGCGTCATTGTGGATAACATGTTAAAACCCCCTCTGCCCAGTGTGCAGCGGCGGCCAAGAGAGCAAATAGAATGCTAGGTATCATAGGGAAAGGAATGGAAAATAAAACAAAGGATATTATAATGCCTCTTTATCGCCATATCTTAAAAAAGGATATAGCATTATTAGAAAAGGTTCAGAGAAGAGCCACCAAAATGGTAAAGGGGATGGAAGAATACCCCTATGAAGAAAGGTTAAAAAGGTTCGGGCTCTTTAACCTAGAAAAGAGACAGCTGAGGGGAGATATGATAGAAGTCTATAAATTAATGAACGGTGTGGAATGGGTAAACGTAGATCGATTGTTTACATTATCAGCATATAGAAAGACTAGGGGACATGCAATGAAGCTACAGGGTAAACTATTTAAGACAAATAAGAGAAAATATTTTTTCACTCAATGTGTAATCAAACTCTGGAATTTGTTACCGGAGAATGTAGTAAAGGCTGATCTCCAGGAACAAGCAGGAATGTAGTCCTCACATATGGGTATCGTCGGTACCGACGGAGCTTGAGCGGAAACGCTCCCCAGAGTCCAATAGGAACGCTTTTGGGAGCATCTCTCAGCACATGCGCACTGCCTTCCTGCTTTTGCAACTGTCCCGCTTCAGTTCTTCGTTTTCCGCGGAGCCAACAGGACCTATTCCCTGTCACCGCAGAAAATTCTGTCTTTAAAATTCTTTTTTGTGGTCGCGTTTGCCTACCACACGACGCCTACCGATACCGCCGGTTCTTTTCTTTTCCTTAAAAAAACAAAAACCCTTAGACTTAGACTGTTTCTTTTCAGAAACTTTCCTGTTTTGGTGCTAGGAGCCATTTTGACCATTAGGCCCCATTTTTCCAAAATCATGGAAAAGCCAACTAGTGGTTTTAAAAAATGTGGCGGTACCATTTCCGTCACTGACACCCATTGATTGGTGTCTAAAATGTTTGGGACCTGATCATTCTCCAACTGAATGTCTCTCTTGCATGGGGATGATCAAAAGAGGAAGACAGAACCGGGCTGCAAAGCTCGGTACCCTCTTTTCTTCAGATACCAGATCCATTGCTTCGACATCGTCAAGGGCCTCTTCTTCCTCCCATGGATCTCCGCTAACTAAACATAAAAGCCGGTCCTTAAAGGGTAGCTCTCCTGCTAAGCATCGAGAGGCCATTGGCATTGCCCTTGAGGGAACCACACCGGCAAAACAGCCCCGGCGGGAGGCTTCAGCTTCCAAAGCACCGATGGGGCTTCAGGATGTTCTCGAGGCTTCAACCTTGCAAGAACTACCTGTACCATGCTCAGGGGTTCCGGCCGTTCTTACCGGTACCGACACCCAGGCATCGGCAGCATCGATAGACCAGAGATTTCTTGTTATCGAACGCAGTATCGCAGCTCTTCAATCAGCTGCGGTACCGGTGGTCCCAAGGGCACCGGTGCCGACATCAACACCGATGCCATTACCGACACTGACAATGCCGGTACCAACGGTACCGGCCCCGATGGTAACTTTTCCCATTCCACCTCCGACTGAAGTGGATAAAGTGGTACCGGGTCACCTCGGTACCAACTTCGATCGGTACCGGGATCATGCTTTGATTCCGAAGACTCTGACAATTCTGCTGGCACTAGAGGGTTTCTCCAAGAAGATCCCTCTTCTCCCCAATGCAGAATGTCACCTCCAGAGGACATGTCATTTCAGGATTTCATACGTGATATGGCTAAAGGTCTTTCAATCACAGTAGCTTCTGAAGAGGAGCCAAGAGCAAAGGAATTGGAAATCCTCCAATATCCTAAAGCTCCTATGGAGGCAGCTACTCTGCCTATTCATGAAATTTTACATAGCTTGATGCTCAGAATGTGGGAGACACCTCTGACTACTTCTCCTCACTCTAGGAGACTTGATACCATGTATCAAGTCCCACCATGTCCTGGATTTCAGAAAACTCAGCTGCCACACCATTCAATGGTAGTGGAGTCAGCCATGCGTAGGATGAAAAGTGCAAAAAGACATGCATCCAATCCTCCAGGTCGTGACTGCAGGACTCTGGATGCTTTTGGATGCAGAACTTTTCAAGCTTCCATGCTTTCAGCTAGGATCAGCTCATATATCTCGTATATATGGGAATGTTCCTCAAAGAAATCACAGGAGACTTGGAACTTATGAGCCCATTTCTCCCTGATGATAAGAAACAAGACTTTCTTACTCTGGTTAAGCATGCTCAGGATGTCTCCAAGTTTGTCAATCGTGCAGCCTTTGACTGCTTCGAATACATCTGCTGAACTTCTGCTATTGCCATTGGCGCACGACGGATTGCCTGGCTACAGGCATCAGACTTGGGTACAGGACAAGTTAGGCAACATTCCTTGCACGGGAGAGAATCTCTTCAGCAAGAACTGACAGGAGAAGGCTAACGAGTTAGATGCTGACAATTCTACCTTAGATAGATTGTCAGTCTACAGTCACTCCAGCCAAAAGGAAGCCTTATAAAAAACCCTCTTTTAGCAAAAAGAGGAAGTTTTATCCTTCCTATACCCAGCAGAGTCAAACTCCAGGTCAGGTTGCCCAAAAGGGACAAACTAGACAACAAAAGAAACGAAAAGGCCCGAGAGCCCAACCAGCTCTCCAGGTTCAGCCCCCTCAAGGGCTTTGACTCCTTCCTAGAGAGCTTTGCCTTCCTGCCTCTGAGGGGTCCTCAACCCCCCCAATATTCCGGGCAGGTTATGCCACTTTGTCAATAGATGGCATCAAATAACAGCAGAAGATTGGACTTCGTCCATTGTAGGGGAGGGGTACAAACTTCATTTTCACAGCTTACCCCTTCCTACAATTCTAAAGCAGTTTAATTCACAAACCTCTGCAGACAATCTGCTAGATCACGAGGTCTCCACACTTCTTGCCCAAGGGGAAATAGAGGAAGTACCCATTCTTCAACAGGGTGCAGGGTTCTACTCCCCCTATTTTCTTATTACAAAGAAAACAGGAGGACACAAACCCATTCTAGACCTCAGAGAATTGAACAAATATCTGTTTCGAGAGAAATTCAAAATGATTTCTCTGGGAACTCTTCTGCCATACCTTCAAAGCCAGGACTGGCTTTGCTCTCTAGACTTAAAGGATGCGGGGGGCGGAGCCTGCCAGCGAAAGGAAATGGCCGCTGAATAACACTGCTCCGACCTAACCACCCGAATTGAGTCTCTCCCCCATGGTAAAACTTCGCCGACGTATACCTTAGAAGCATAGACGTACCCCTAGGATGACATCTTTAAAGCCAGCTCGTCTAGAGTTTCAGCCGGCGGCCGGACAAGCTGTTAAACGAGCTAAACAAGAATCGGCCTCCCCACAAAAGATGGCGCCAGAAAAAGACATCTCGGCCGGGGAACGAGAAATTCTACAAGAATTGAGAGCAGTCAAAGAGATGGTAGCAGGTAACAATGCTGCACTTACACAGATGCAAACTGATTTACAAGTTGTGAAGGATACATTATCTGACGTTACCGGGAGATTACATATAGTGGAAACAGATATGGGAACACATAGAACCATGATTGCGCAAATGGGACCGCTCACTAAAAAGGTTCAGTTGTTAGAAAATCAAATCGAAGAGCAAAATAATCGAGCTCGAAGGAGCAATATAAGGGTTACTGGTGTGCCTGAAGGGAGAGAAGGTGTGGATGCCATAAAATACCTGGAAAATTTGATACCTGACTTACTGCAGCTGACATTCACCCCTGCACTTGAAATAGAAAGGGCCCACCGAGTTCCATCCCGAATAAAGAAGGGAATGCAACACCCGCGGCCTTTAGTGCTGAAAACATTGCGCTTTCAACATGCATTGCAGATACTACAAGCTGTTAAACTGAAAACATCCCTACAAATAGATGGACATAAAATTGGATTTTATCCGGATCTATGCAAGGCTACCGTTGAAAAACGAAAAGATCTGTTAGCATGCCGACCTCTTCTTCAGAAAGCGAATGCACGCTATGGCCTTTTTTATCCGGCCAACATGAAGGTGACACTGAACAATGAGACGCGAACATTCTACGATGGCGCTGCACTACGAATATTTCTCCGGGAACAGGCTGATATGGAAATTGGGACATGAACAATATCTTCTAAGCGTTGATATTATAGCGGTAGACTAGACATATGCAAGGGGTACTGAAGGTATTTGCCTATAAAAGAAAGTTAAAGAAATGAGCGTCAAAATTATGTGGCAATAACGGAATTGGGGGGAGAGAGCAATGAGAATATTAACAAAATTGATACTTGGGTTAGGGTGTGGGGTGGGGGTGGGGGTGGGGAGTAAATTGTTATGGAAGGAGGGACAAGCTTCACCATACATGTTAATGTAAGTTACGCAATGTGGATAGTATGCTTTTTTGAGATGTTGACTAACTTTTGGTATGCGCAGAACAGGAAGGTGGTATCAAGTGTTATAGAGCTGAAACTAGCAAATTATGGTTATGGCTAACAGCAGATTGAAATTAATGTCCCTCAATGTACAGGGTATATCTAGTCCGATAAAACGGAAGAAGATAATAAATTATTGTAAGAAACAAAACGCAGATATTGTGTATTTGCAGGAAACACATCTCACTTTATTTGAATCGCAGAAGGTTAGCAGTGAATATTACCAGAATGTCATCTCTTCACCAGCGCAAAAAAAAAAAAGGTGGAGTAATAATACTAATCCGGAAAGGATTGCTTCCGGTAATTGAAGAAACATCAATAGATCCAGAAGGAAGATGAGCAAGAGCGGTGGTACAGATTGGAATTGATAGATACATCTTGATGACACTATATGGCCCACACCTGGATGAACCACAATTTTTTGAAAAAATAGCACAAGAACTCTTGGAAAGAGAGCCAGCCACTATCATTCTTGTGGAGATTTTAATCTCATACCTGATCCACTAATTGATCGGACCCCATACCGGATGCAACACAAACCCAAAGCTAGTAGAACGCTCTCTGAAATAATTGACTCCCTTGGTTTGATAGATCCATGGAGACTTATGTTTCCCACGGAGAGAGAATATACTTATTATTCGATGCCTCATAATACGCAAACACGTATAGATTATTTTTTGATATCTAAGGGGCTATTAGATAAGCTCGTAGATACGAGCCATTTGATTAAAGCAGTCTCAGATCATGCAGCAGTAGTATTAGAATTAGCCTCAGGACAACCACAAAACTCGCACATAAGATGGCATTTTGATCGCTCCTGGTTAATGGATTCCGAGTTTAGAAATACCATTGACAAGGCCATAACCGAATACTTTCACTACAATCAGAGTGAGGAGACGACAATCTGGGCATGGTGGGAGGCTTTCAAAGCAAACATGAGAGGATGTATGACAACCTATAATATACAAAAGAAAAGAGTGGCAATGCAACGTTTGCAGGAACTAGAACGAGAGATCCGCACTGGTGAACGATTGCTTACTAAGAAAACTGATCCGCTGATGTTACTTAGATTACAAAAACTGAGATATCAATATAATTCAATATTGAATTCCGAAGCGGATCTACAGATCAAGACGCAAACTGGAGTGTATTATCATGAAAGTAACCGGGCAGGCACGTTACTAGCTCGAATGCTTCGAGCCAAGAAGAGGGCGACGAGAATTACAGGACTGCACGACACACTTGGAAATCTCAGAATCAAAAATGCGGAGATATTAACCATATGTGAGAAATTCTATGAAGCACTTTACCAGACTGAACACAACGCCGACAATGACATGTTTTCTCAGTTTGTTTCGGATCTGACAGGTCCTAAATTATTAGATACCCAGAAACAAAACTTGGAGGCAGATATATCCATTGCAGAGATTGAACTGGCTATGAAACAACTTGCCAAAGGGAAAGCCAGTGGCCCTGATGGGATACCAGTTGAATTTTATATAACCTTTTCTAAAACATTACTTCCAGAGATGCAGCACTACTATTCCAGACTTAACAAAGAAAGCCCGGCTATTGGTGGGTTTGCTGCGGCTACAATTGTTATACACCCGAAACCGGGGAGGGATCCCCAACAGATCGAAAATTATCGACCCATCTCATTACTTAACTCAGATTACAAAGTTTATGCCAAAATTTTGGCTAACAGATTAGTGAAAGTGATCACGACGTTAATTCACCCCGATCAGTGTGGCTTCATGCCAGGGCGATCGACTACTGACAATGGCCGCCTCATGGCGCACATCTTGGATAAATCACAACGACTTATCAACCCAGTTGTGGGTCTGGCGCTAGATGCCGAAAAGGCATTCGATAGAGTTGAATTGCCATATCTTTTTGCGACAATGCGATGGTTTGATATACCTGAGACTTACATAAAGTACGTGGAACTCTTATATGCCCATCCAAGAGCCAGAGTGGCGGTAAATGGAGAGATTTCCTCTGAATTCCGGTTGACAAGAGGTACCAGACAAGGATGTCCGCTATCGCCGCTGCTATTCAACTTGGCCTTAGAGCCCATGTTAATAAGGCTGCGGCAACAACAAAATATTGTTGGCATGAGATTCAAGGATCATCATTGCAAAGTGTCAGCATATGCGGACGACTTGTTTCTGATATTGGAATCTACTTCGCTGACAGCCGCACTAGATCTCATAACGGCATATTCCCGTATATCTGGTTATAAATTAAACATGACTAAAACGACAATTATTCCTCTCAGCTCAATTGTATCGGAGAGTGTCCTTAATCAATACCCGTTTAAGGTGGAGAAGGAATCTTTCAAGTACCTTGGGGTAACCTATGGAACCACTCTACAAGCCACAAGGCAGCTAAGCATGACGGAATGTGATGCCATACTATCAGAATGTATAAGCAAATGGTCTCCATTAAATCTTACATGGTGGGGAAGGCTAGAAACCATAAAAATGGTTATCATGCCAAAGCTAAACTACATTCTCAGTATGATACCGATCCTATATGAACAGAAATTTTATCTGAAGGTTGAGAAAGCATTGAGTAAATTCCTCTGGCATAGTAAGACGCCTAGAATAGCGATGTGGAAACTTAAACTATCCAAACAGCGCGGGGGAGTACATTTCCCAGATTTTCAAAGGTATCACCTGGCAGCTATATTGAAACAAGGCACGTGGTGGAGTACAGAAGACGATGCACCTGACCAACCGACGTGGAAGAGGATTGAGTCCTCTTTAAGTGGGGTGATACCATTATGGTTGCGGATAGGGGCAGATTCCCCCTCACCAGAGTCAGAAGATACAGTCCTATGGAATACTCAGATAGCTTTTCAAATTATTGCGCAACAGATAGAAGAGGGCCAAGAATACACGGAATCTACAAATATATGGCTTAACCCAAAGTTCAAAATAGCTGGAGGCTGCTTTGTTTGGACCCCTTGGTTGAAGCAGGGCATCACGAGATTAGGCCAATTAATACATAACAAAGAGTACAAAGCCTTCCCGGCTATCCGACAAGAATTTGGCTTATCACCTAACTATCTTTTTCAATGGTGTCAACTACGCCACTGCTTAGCCTCCGCTGGAGTAACTCCTATACTCATTGCAGAAGGAAACACATTATATCACAAAATTAAGACATTGAGTGAAGAGTCGAGGTTAATTTCTAAATATGTTGCAATTATGAGAGACGGAGAAAGAAAGAGATGTAAAGGAGCACAGTTAGTTTGGGCATCAGAAGTGGGTGACCAGACTGACCCTAGATTATGGGAGGATTTCTGGAGTACACAAATTAGGATCACCAGGGCAGCCTCCCTCACACAAACATTATACTTTGTGGCGCACAGAGCATACTTGACTCCAGTCAAACTAGCCAAATGGCAAACGCAACAAGGGAATAAATGCTGGTCATGCCAATCAGAGGAGGGTACAATGGCACATATGCTCTTTTATTGTACATTGGTGCAAGAATTTTGGCAACCTGTATGGCGGCGTATCACTCGCCTTTTCAAATTCTGGGCACCGCTCACATTTCGCATCGTAATCTATAGATCATTAACAGGCCAGATCCCCATAGAGAAAGATGCAAGTGATTTATTAAATTTGATGATCAGCTTGGCGATTAAGACGATTTTAAGTCACTGGAAAAATTTTGCGGCCCTACGTCTAGAATGGTGGTGGAGCCTGGTATGTCACCACAGGACCTGTGAAATTGCATATGTGAGTAGACACCCGTCCTACCATCGCTTGCTCAAGAAATGGGACATTCTCGACCAGCAATTATTATAGATAGTCATCTGGGACAGACTATAACACTTGATACCACTTGAAAAGAACGATATAATGCTTTCAATTTCAGCTGCGTAGTTTAATAGACTGATTAATTTTCCTTCCACATTGTATTGTTAACTCTATTAATGTTGGGTTAGTTTTGGTTTTGTTAGAGTTAGGAATGGTAATTGCAATTGAAATGTAATACCGGTAGGGAAAATAGACATATACAATATTGTTTCGGATGCAGATTACTGTATTACAAGGCGAAATGTGTATGTACGGATGAGAAAACTTAAATAAAAATGTCAAAAAAAAAAATAATAATCTGAACGACCTGAAGATTGGAGGATGGCCAATGTAATGCCAATTTTTAAAAAGGGTTCCAGGAGTGATCCGGGAAGCTAGAGACCAGTGAACCTGATGTCAGTACCAGGAAAAATGGTAGAAACCATTATAAAGAACAAAATTACTGAACATGTAGATAGTCATGGCTTAATGGGAGACAGTCAACATGACTTTAGCCAAGGAAGGTCTTGTCTTACTAATCTGTTATGTTTTTTTGAAGATGTGAATAAACAGGTAGACAAAGGTGAAAAAAAAAAAAAGACTTAAAGGATGCATACACTCACATTCTTATCCATCCAGATCACAGGAACATTTTATGTTTCCTTTTCAGGGGAAGACATTTCCAGTACAGGGTTCTTCCTTTTGGTCTGGCTTCAGCACCAAGGGTATTCACGAAATGCATGGCAGTAGTAGCTGCATTTCTACGAACCCTGGGGATTTTCGTCTTCCCTTACTTAGACGACTGGCTCATCCGAGCCTCCACAGTGGCAGAGGCCAGCACTGCACTGTCTCGTACAATGTGAATCCTCCAATACTTGGGATTGGTAATAAACTTCCAGAAATCTCAACTAGTTCCTTCCCAATGCCTAGAATTCATAGGAGCCTGTCTGGATATCAGACAAGCAAGGGCTTTCCTTCTACAAACCCGGTGTCTTTGCATAATGCAGTTAGCTTCCCAAGCAGCAGGCAAATCCTCCCTCACTGCTCGGGAGCTACTGCAGTTACTGGGACACATGGCATCCACAGTTCATGTAGTCCCATATGCTCGCCTCCACATGCGAGCAGCTCAGTGGACCCTCTCCACACAGTGGACACAGGCCACGGGTCATTTGTCGGACAAATTAACAGTCTCTCAACGGCTAATTTTGTCCCTCCAATGGTGGCAATCATTAGAAAATCTGACAGTAGGGTCTCCTTTCCATCAACCCCTCTTTCAGGCAACCCTAACAGATGCATCACAGATGGGTTGGGGAGCACTCCTGAATCATCTCTCTACCCAGGGCACCTGGACTCCACAGGAGGTTGGTTTACACATAAACCTCCTGGAGTTAAGAGCAATTTATTTAGCTCTTCGAGTGTTCCACACCCAGCTCCGCTACAAGACAGTCCTAGTCCATGTTCTCTGTGAACAAGCAGGGCGGGACAGGCTCTCTGTCGTTATGCAACAAAGCTTTACGACTATGGGGCCTCGCCAGAGAGCATCAAATTCACCTTCTAGTGGTATATCTTCCAGGCCTTCAAAACCTTTGGGCAGACAAACTCAGTCGAGTACTGCTACCTCACGAGTGGTCACTCAACCTAGACCAGGTGGCAAAGATATTTCGTCTCTGGGGCACTCCAGACATAGACCTTTTTGCAAGTCCACTGAATGCCAAACTTCCCTGGTTTTGTTCCAGGATTCCAGCGCACAACTGTCAGGCAAGGGATGCCTTCCTCCTTCACTGGGGTCAGGACTTCCTTTATGCCTTCCCACCCATTCCCCTCATCTCCAAGACACTCTTCAAGCTTCAGAGAGACAGGGGTTGCATGATTCTCATAGCACCACGATGGCCACGCCAAACGTGGTATTCCCTGCTTCTGCATCTCTCTCAAGCGGCACCTCTGGAGTTAGGGCATGCTCCAGATCTCCTTTCCCAGTAGAATGGGACGCTATGGCATCCGAATACCCAGTCACTGCACCTCACGGCCTGGTTGTTGAAGGCTTAGACCTCCAGGATTTCAATCTGTCCCAGCAGGTAAAAGATATCCTTCAGGCTTCTAGGAAACTTTCCACAAGAAGATTGTATGCCTTCAAGTGGAAACTTTTTACTATATGGTACTCCAAGAAGGGATTAAACCCCCTGGTCATACCCTTAGAATCGATACTAGAGTATCTCCTTCACTTATCGAATTCTGGGTTAAAGACCAATTCGGTAAGAGTCCATCTTAGTGCAACTGCAGCTTCTTATAAGCCTCTAAATGGACAACCAATTTCCTCTCATCCACTCCTATCAAGATTTATGAGAGGCCTTTTATTAACCAAACCTCCCATCAAGCCACGACTGGTAGCATGGGATCTAAATCTAGTTCTCGGGCAGCTCATAAAGCCGCCTTTTGAACCTTTAGCCACTACAGCCCTTATGTTTTTGACTTGGAAGGTCATCTTTCTGATTGCAATCACCTCTGCCCGTCGCATTAGTGAATTGCAAGCTTTAGTGGCTGATCCTCCTTATACTAGATTTCATCATGATAAGGTTGTTCTTCGAACTCGCCCACACTTTATGCCAAAGGTGGTTTTGCTTTTTCATTTAAACCAATAGATTTGTTGTTGTTGTTAAGTGCCATCGAGTTGGAGTCGACTCATGGCGACCCTCTGGATAGCTATCCTAAATTGTGTTCGGTCTTCAGTCAGGCGGTTCATTGTTGACAGACTGGTACCCATAGCTGCTGTTATTGTATCAATCCATCTCATTGCTGGCCTTCCTCTTTTGCGTTGACCTTCTATCTTGCCAAGCATGATGTCTTTCTCTAATGATATCTCTCTTCGCATGATGTGTCCAAAGTATGAAAGTCGAAGTCTTGTCATCTGAGCTTCTAAAGAAAGTTTAGGTTTGATCTCTAGTACCGACTGGTTTGTTCTTCAGGCAGTCCATGGTATACACAGTATTCACCGCCAGAACCATAATTCAAAGGCATCAATTTTCTTCCTGTCTGTCTTTTTCACTGTCCAGCTTTCACATCCATATGATATTGAAAATACCATGGCTTGAACAAGTCGAATCTTTGTATGGAGAGAGACATCTCTGCTCTTGAGAATCTTATCTAGGTCTTTCATAGCCATTCCGCCAAGAACAATGCGTCGTTTGATTTCTTGACTGCTTGTTGCTTCTTTATTGATAGTTGATCCAAGTAGGTTAAAGTTGTTCACAATTTCAATTTCTTCTCCTTCAACAATGAACCTGTTGATTATGCCAGTTGTCTTATTTACATTATGGTGCAGGCCCATTTTGAGACTATGTTCTTTGATTGTGAGAAGCAAATGTTTCAGATCATCTTCACTTTCAGCCAGTAATGTAGTATCATCAGCATAGCGAAGGTTGTTGATGAGTCTTCCACCAATCTTCACAACTCTGTTGTCTTCATACAATCCTGCTTCTCTGATGATTTGATCTCCAGGAACAAGCAGGAATGAGTCTTCACATATGGGTATGTCGGTACCGACGGAGTCTGCGCGGGAACGCTTCCCAGCGTTCAATCAAAGAGCTTTTGGAAGCATCCCACCACGCCTGCGTGCTGCCTTCCCGCCTTTCCCAACTGCCTCTCCTCGGTTTTCGTTTTTCCGCGGAGCCGGCAGGACGTCTTCCTGTCACCGCAGAAAATTCTTCTTTTAATTCTTTAGTTTTCTTGTGGTTACGGCTGTCTTCCCCGACGCCACCGGTACCGCCGGTGTTTCTTTTTTATTTTCTTGTAAATTTTTCCTTTTAAGGGAATATATTTTTCTTCTGAGTGTCTTATGGTTTTTCGGGCCTTCTAGGCCTCTCCATGTCCCTCATGGAACCGCCAGCCACTTTCTCCAAGAACTGTTCAAACTGTGGCAGTACAACTTTATTTTTAGACTCCCAAAATTGGTGTCTAACCTGTTTGGGTCCTGACCTTTTTCCTCTGGAGCCCTCGGACTACAGTATTGTGAGAAGAGGTTTTCAACATCGAGTTTCCCTCGATATGAGGTTCCCTTCCAACTTCAGGGCACCGACCATTTCTTCTTCTACACAGGATCAGGTAACCCACAAACAGTCTGTTAAGACTAGCCAACCCTCGAGTGATAGGTCTCATGCACAGCATGTAGATGGCTCCGGCCTTGCCCTCGAGGGCCCATTGGCGGGAGTCTTCGGCCTCCAAAGCCTATGTGGGGTTTTGGGTTGTTCCTGGAGCTTACCCCTCACAGAACATACCTGAGCCATGCCCGGTGGTGGCATCCGCTTCGAGCGGTACCGATACCCCGGCATCGGCACTGGTGTTGGACGTAACACTCCTCACCAGGGATCATCGTCTGGCATCCTCGGTACCTACGGGACCGGGGGATACGTTCCAGACTGACTTTCCAGTATCTGTACCGGCACCGATACTACCACCGACGTCGGTACCCTCCAGACGTGCATCGATAGACTCGCTTCCTTCGATGCCGAGTCTGGAATCGATCTCTAGTCTGGAAGACTGGGTACCGACACGTCTTGGTACCGACACCTATCGGTACCGGACGCTCGGTACTGAGGGTGACTGCCGAAGGCTTTCGGTTACCTCGGTACCAATTGGGCTGTCACCGATTGCTGCTCCGATGTCGGTGTCTGGTTAGGTTCCGACAGCGGTACCAGTATCGGTATCGGTACCGGTATCCACAGTAGCATCGTGGCCAGCTCCTTCCATGCTTCTTTCAACAGGATCACTCCCTTCTATACCAAGTTTGGAGTAGATACCTGGCATGGACGATGTGGTACTGACTGTCGCTGGTCCTGACCTCCAGTACCAGCATCCATCCGTTAAGGATCCCATACTGCACCGTGCAGGATCTTATATTCCTATATACTCAGATAGATCCTTCGGTGCCCAGGCTAGTTCTTCAGATCTAGCCTGTCCAGGGGAGGTTCTCTTTGGAGATCCTTCTTTTCAGAGTTTCCTCCTGGATATGGCAAGATCACTTGCCATTCCTATCCCTGGTCATGATCCTACACAAGGCTCTGTTTCTACTGAAGCAAAGGAGAACATAATGCTTCCTTTGCATCATTCCTTGGAGGATCTTCTTCTAGGAATGTGGGAAGCGCCTTTAAGGGTACCCCCACCTTCCAGAGCAACTGATCTCCTATATCAGGTGCCCCCCTCTACAGGGTTTCAAAAGACTCAACTTCCTCATCATTCCATTGTAGTGGAATCAGCAATGAGGCGGGTGAAGAGTAAGAAAAAGCACTCTTCTTATCCGTCAGGTCGTGAGTCTAAGATACTAGATGCCTTTGGACATCAAACCTTCCAGACATCCATGCTTTCAGCAAGAATTCTCTCGTATATTTTTTATATGAGTCTATCTCTTGAGGTCACAAAGAAATTACATCTTTTGACTCCTTTTCTTTCAGAGCCCAAGAGTGCAGACTATTCCTCACTGCTTAGTCATATTCAAAATATCTCTTGGTTTCTTACTCATGCTTCCCTAGACTCATTTGAGTCTGTTAGCAGAACTTCTGCTATAGCTATAGAGGCACGACGTAGAGCCTGGCTCCAAGCTTCAGACTTAGACAAATGGGCACAACAGAGACTGGTAATACTCCTTGCACTGGAGAAAATCTCTTCAATAAGGAGTCTTTACGTCAGGTTACTCAGTGGTCCACTGACTTACCTGTTTCTAAGGGCTGTTCTACGCCTTCTTCTTTCCCAGTAGGTAGGAAATGTCCTACCAGACTTTCTTCCCCTAGGGGGAGAAGGTTTTATTCATCTTCTGCCCATCATACAGATGGTCCCAAACAGGGGAAACATCGCCTTGGTCTGAATAATCCAAACTCTCACCAGGCTCAGCAAACCCAGCAACCGCAGTGTTTCTGATTAATCATATTTTTGTGCCTCTTGGGGTTTAGAACCTGCAGTTGGCTTCTTCTCAGTAGAAGCCTTCCACTGTTTTCATTCTAAACTCTAGGCATGGATCTCTTTTCACAAGACATCCATTTTTTCTCTGTATACGAGCTCTTAGGATATTCATGCCTATAGGTCACAGGTTTCTCCTCTTCTTCCTGCTAGGGAAAGAGGTTTAACAACTATCAAATGAGAGTTTTCTGTACCAGCATGAATTTTTCCTTTCTACAGACTTAGCACATTGTAAGTCTCCATTCAGCTCCATCTTCTCTACCCTCTTACCAAGCTTTTCCTCTGTAAGAGTGGTACTATTAAACTGGAGGGCTTCTTAGCCCCTCTAGTTTTTATCACTATTCCAGTGTGGACCATGTGACAGCTCATAATGTGAGAGCCATGGCAGCTTCTATGTCTAATCTCCACTCTGTGTCTATCGATGACATTTGTCGAGCAGCCACCTGGGCTTCGGTACACACCTTCACAGCCCACTATTGCCTAGATAAAGCCTCCCGTCGGGATGCCTTCTTTGGCCAAGCTGTTCTTCAAAATCTCTTTCAAACCTAAACCAACTCCTACCCACCAACCCTGGTGGGATGCCAGAGATCCATGGGAGGAAGGATTCTCACCTTCGACGGTGGCACCTTCCTGGGGCCTTTCTCCCTGGCACCGTCAGCTAGGGAGTCCCCATATGTGAGGACTACATTCCTGCTTGTTCCTGGAGATAGCGTAGTTACTCATCTGTAACAGGTGATCTCCGGGAACAGCAGGAATTTAGTCCTCACAACCCACCCACCTCTCTCTTTGTCTCTTTCCTCTCTCCCTCTATCCTTTCACTCAGCTACAAACTTAACTGAAGAGGGACAGTTGGAAAGGCAGGTAGGCAGCGCACATTTGCTGAGGGATGCTCCCAAAAGCGTTCCTAGTTGACGCTGGGGAGCATTCCCGCGCAGGCTCCATCGGTACCGACGATACCAAATGTGAGGACTAAATTCCTGCTGTTCCTGGATATCACCTGTTACAGGTGAGTAACTACGCTTTAGGTTTTTTATATCATTTTAGCCAAAGCAGTTTACATGGTAACTTAAACTTGCTAATGTACATTAAACGGGGACATTGATAACTTGGATTCTTCTGAGGCAATGGAGGATTAAGTGACTTGCCCAAGGCCAGAAGGAGTGCTAGTGGGAATCAAATCCTGCTCTTTTGGTTCCCACGTCACTGCTCTAACCCTTAGGCTACTCCTCCAGGATGTGCCTAGTCCCAGGTCAGCCCTCTGTATCTTTCACTGACCACTTACTAGGTGCCCTGTTAGTGGGTGGTGGGGTCTGAGGTATTGCTGTATGATATCTCTGTAGGAGTTTTGTAGCTAACTGCTGGCTCTAATATTGCATTAGTAATGTTTGTTTATTTATTTAGAGACTTAAGTGGGAGGGCACCAAAGTGATTTATAATAAAACCAACGTTAAGTAAAGGAAGAGGGGTAAGGAACTCTATTCCTAATACAAAAGAGAGATAGCGGGTAAAGAACAGGAAAACGTAAACAGGAATAGGTCATCTAAGTAACAATAGCACAGTGCACAATCAAAAGGCGCTTGTAGCAAGTGCCTTTGCAATATGCATATGCTACTGGTGTGCATACCCTACTACCACGCTAGAGATGCACACAGCACAGTCATACATTCCTAATGCGACAGCCCCACTGCTTGTGCCATGGTCACCACACCCCCACCATAGTATTTTCATGGGCTAACTGCACATTTGCCTCACAATACTCATGGCATTTTAGTAGACATGTCCCTAACCAAATCTATTGCACTAGCATTAACCTTTGAAAAGGGAGACTCATAAAATGCAGAAAATGGAAAAAAATTAAAAAATAAAAGCAACAGTTATAACGTTTAAAAGTTTACATTAGATGTGGGCATTGTTCAAAACTTCTATCTTGGAAATGTATTCCATTTATTAAAAGAAGGAAGGCTCAGTGACAGTAAGCACCATTAAAGTAAGATGTCATAGAAGCTATTGCCAAAAGATCATCTTTCAAAAATGGAAAAAGGATCCAAATTAAGAAAACAGGAAACAGCATAAGCACTGGGAAGTTTGATGCAAAGCATCAATAAGGAAGGCAAAAAGAAATTTGCCATAGAGAAAAAATAACAAAATCTTTTTCAGGTACATTCGAAGCAAGAAGCCTGTAAGAAAGTTAGTTGAACCATTAGATGATCATGGGGTAAAAGGAATACTCGGGGAGGATAAAGCCATAGTGGAGAGCCTAAATTAACCCTCATCCTACCATGTGGGGTCAAGGCAGACCCCACGCAGTAGTTTGCTTGTGCTATATAACACCGTAAGTTATCAACAGCCGCCATTTTGAGAATTTGTTATCTCCAGGAACAAGCAGGAATGTAGTCTTCACATATGGGTATCGTCGGTACCGACGGAGCCTGCGCGGGAACGCTCCCCAGCGTCCAATTAGAAAGCTTTTGGGAGCATCCCACAGTGCCTGCGTGCAGCCTTCCCGCCTTTCCCAACTGCCTCTCTCCAGTTCTTTGTTTTCCGCAGAGCCAGCAGGTCGTCATTCCTGTCACCGCAGAAAATGTTTTCTTATTCTCCTTCTTTTTTGTGGTTGCGTCTGCCTTTGACGCTATACCGATACCGGCGGTTCTTTCTTTCTTCCTTTTAAAAAAAAAAAATATATATATATAATCTTTTTTTCCAAACTTTTCTTCCTCAGGTGCATGCGCCATTTTGGGCCTTAGGCCTCAAAATTTCCTCTATTATGGAAAAACCCGCTTCGGGATTCAAGAAGTGCACCAAGTGTGGCGGTACCATCTCTGTCACCGATACCCATGAGTGGTGTCTTAAATGTTTAGGTCCTGACCACTCCATTTCGGAGTGTATGGCCTGTGCCATGATGTCCAAGAGGGGTCGACAAAACCGAGCTGATAAGCTCAGTACCCTTTTTCCCTCCGATGCAGCCTCTGTGGCATCGACGTCTTCCAGGGCTTTGTTTTCCTCCCATGGATCTCAGGTAACTAAACATAAGTCTGGCCGGTCCTCAAAGGGTAGATCTCCTTCCAAGCATCGAGATGCCTCTGGCATTGCCCTTGAGGGTTCTGTACCGGCAAAATTGCCCCGGCGGGAGGCTTTGGCTTCCAAAGCATTATCGGGGCTCCAGGATGTTCTCGAGGCCTCAACCTCGGCAGAACTACTGGTGCCATGCTCTGGGGTACTGGCTGCTTTCTCCGGTACCGATACCTAGGCATTGGCAGCGTCGATAGACCATAGGTTCCTGGCTATTGAACGCAGTCTGGCGGCTGTCCTTGCAGCATCGACACCCTCGGAACCGCGTCAGACAGTTCAACTGGCACTGGTACCGGTACCGACAGCATTGGCATTTATATCGGTGTCTGCATTGTCGGCACCCGGTCATGCTATGCCTTCCGGTACCAATACACCGGTACCGATTCCCCCCGGCACCGACTTCAGTCGGTACGGGTATCGTGCTCTACAAGAGCATCCGGACAGAAGGTACTTTGAATCCTCGGAGGAGTCTGAGGATTCTGACAGCTCCGTTGGTACCGGAGTACTTCTCCCGGAGGAGCCTCCCTCTCCTAAACGCAGGATGTCTCCTCCAGAAGATATTTCCTTTCAGGATTTTATCAGGGAGAACATAAGAACATAAGATATGCCATACTGGGTCAGACCAAGGTCCATCAAGCCCAGTATTCTGTTTCCAACAGTGGCCAATCTAGATCATACGTACCTAGCAGTTTCCCCAAGGGACACAGGTTCCACAATGCTTGTACTGGTTCAAGCATTGATATCCTGGGTCCCTTCTTAATAATGGTTTATGGACCTTTCCTCCAGGAACTTGTCCAAACCTTTTTTAAACCCAGCTACACTAACAGCCTTTACTATATCCTCCGGTAACAAATTCCAGAGTTTGAGTGAAAAAATATTTTCTTTTATTAGTCTTAAATAGTTTACCCTGTAGCTTCATTGCATGTCCCCTAGTCTTCCTATATTCTGATAAGGTAAACAATTGATCTAAGTTTACCCATTCCACTCCGTTCATTAATTTATCGACTTCTATCATATCTCCCCTCAGCCGTCTCTTTTCTAGGTTAAAGAGCCCCAACCTTTTTAGCCTTTCTTCATAGGAGTATCCTTCCATCCCCTTTACCATTTTGGTGGCTCTTCTCTGAACCTTTTCTAAAATCGCTATATCCTTTTTAAGCTACGGCGACCAGAATTGCACACAATATTCAAGGGAGGTGGCTCGAGGTCTGTCCATTACTGTGGCTCCTGAAACAGAGCCCAGGGCAAAGTAGTTGGAGATTCTACAATATCCCAAGGCTCCTAAGGAGGCAGCTACTTTGCCTATCCATGAGATCTTACATGATCTCATGTTGAGAATGTGGGAAACACCTCTTACCACCTCTCCTCACTCTCGTAGACTGGATACCATGTATCGAGTACCTCTGTCCTGGCTTCCAGAAAACTCAGCTTCCTCACCACTCTATTGTAGTGGAATCAGCTATGAGAAGGATCAGGAGTGCAAAGAGGCATGCCTCTAATCCTCCAGGACGTGAGTGTCGAACTTTGGATGCCTTTGGACGTCGTACTTTCCAGGTTTCCATGCTTTCTGCCAGGATAAGTTCCTATATTTTATACATGGGAATGTTCCTTAAGGAAGTCACAGGAGATTTAGAGGTTTTGAGCCCTCTTCCTGATGATAAGAGGCAGGATTTTCTCACACTGGTTAAACATGCCCAGGATGTTTCTAAGTTTGTCAGTCGTGCAGCTTTTGACTGTTTTGAGTGCATAAGCAGAACCTCTGCCATTGCCATAGATGCACGTAGAATTGCCTGGCTCCAGGCATCCGATTTGGAGCTCTGGATGCAGGACAAACTGGGCAATATCCCTTGTACAGGTGAGAATCTATTCGGCAAAAATTGGCAAGAGAAAGCCAATGAGTTGAATGCTGACAACTCCACTTTGGATAGATTATCCAAAGCCACAGCTGATCCTGCAAGGAAGAAATCTTTCAAGAAACCATTCTTCTCCAAAAAGAAGAGGTTTTATCCCTCTTATTCCCAGCAGGGACATTCTGCAGGTCAACCTGCCCAAAAGAGTCAGCAACCACTTAAACAAAGGAAAGCAAAGACTGCTAAGCCTCAACCGTCTCAGCAGTCTCAGCCTCCACAAGGCCTTTGACTTCCATCTAGAGAACTTAGCCTTCCTGGCTCTCAACGGACCAGAGCCTTCCACCATTCCAGGAAGGTTGTGTCACTTTACCCCCAGATGTCTGGCAATCCTCCCTCCACCCAGCCTTAAACAACATCCCAACCATACAAAACACCATACTATAAACAAATATATACTCAGCAGAAACACAGAGGGAGGAGCCCCCTGGAGCCAGGAGGGCAGAGTCCAGAATGAGTCTTTCTACAGTGGGCTCAAGAATTCACGAGTCCAAAAGGGTCCAATCTGTCAGGGGCTATCACTCACAGACTTCCCCGGGTGCCAGTCCCTGTTGCAAAAGTCAAAATCCCCTACTGGCCCACCCGGCCACCTATAGGCTCCAGAACGTAGCAGGGCTAGGAAGAGTCGTGGGCTGGTTTTTCAGCAGTTATCCAGCCATTTAGAGCAAACTAACTATTTCCACACCAGACAGTTGGGGTTAAGAATCAGACACAGCACCAAAACTGTTATCGTTTTAGTTCTAAATGAGGTCTGGTCCTCTTTAGATAAGTGAAATATCTCACTGCTAGTGTCATTGGATTTGTCCTGCACTTTTGACCTGGTTGATCACTCCCTTCTCCTTTCTCATCTTCACTCTGCTGGTCTTCAGGGTACTGTTTTACAGTGGTTTTGTTCTTTCTTCACTGGTCGGTCTTATTTTGTTACTTTTGCTGGATCCACGTCTTTCGCCATCCTCTGACTTGCAGTGTTCCCTGAGTTCTGTTTCTCCCCCCCCCCCCTTCTATTCAACATATTTTTAGCTCCCCTTGCCACTATCGTCTGGCAGCAGTGTGTCTCTGCTTACTACTACATTGAAAAGGAAGCTCAATGACAATTGCAGGACCACATCGACTCCGCTGCACCGTTAGACCCATGCCAACATGGCTTTAGAGAATTCCACGGAGTGGAAACCCTCCTCACCACTCTCTTCTACAAGATAATCACAGGCATTGATGACATCCGTAAGGGTTTTGCTCTCATCTTTCTGGACATCGCTGCAGCCTTTGATTCAGTAAATCACGAGCTTCTATTAAGACGACTGATTGACAAAGGCATTAATGGACGAGCTCTCGAATGGTGCAGATCCTACCTGTCCGAAAGATGCAACATGTTCGTTCTGGAGGGACAAATTCTGAACCTTTCCACCAAAGTCAAGGAGTCCCACAAGGATCCTCCCTTTCTGCGCTCTTGTTCAATATTTACATGCAGCCAATTTGTAACATCATCCGGTCCTTCAATGTCGACTGCATGTTATACGCAGACGATGTCCTTCTCTACATACCTTTCTCTACTGAGCATCTGGACCTCTCCCCACTGATGAGTTGTTTCAATGCAATATCTGACTGGCTTCTTTCTCAAAACCTCAGAATACAACATAAGAAAACGGAAGTACTCTTCATTACGAGGAACCCCAACTTTACCCCACCACAATATCTTAAAGTAAAAGAAGCTGAGCTGCACTCTAAATCATCAATACGATACCTGGGAGTCACCCTAGATCAACGCCTGGATATGAAGTCTCACATAGGAAACATAGTCAAATCAGTCTACTACAAGATCCGCTCACTTAGGCATCTACGCTCCATGCTTGAACCAACTGACTTTCGGACAATTTTCCAGGCATTGGTCATACCTCATTTTGACTATGCCAATGCCATATTACAAGGTCTTCCCCAGTCTACACTAAACCCGCTGCAGCTAGCCATGAACACGGCAGCAAGAATACTCCATGGAGCCTCCAGGAGCGACCACATGACGCCTCTGCTAATACAGTTGCATTGGCTACCCATCCAGGCTAGAATAGTTTTCAAGATCTTGATAATCACTTTTAAAGCTGTTCACAATCTCTCATCCACATCCTTAACCTCCCTCATCCATGCCACATCACCAAATAGAGTAAGAAGATCCACGGCTATAAACTCCCTAACCGTACCGAAGGCACTTACTGTTTGCACTAAAACGACAGCCAACAGGGCCTTCAGTCTCAGTGCCCCAAGATACTGGAATGCATTACCCCATGATATCCGGGCTATTAAGAATCTACCACAGTTTAGGAAAGCCCTCAAAGGCCACCTCTTCAACAAGTACCTTATTGAGCCCAACTGCATCCCTAGAGCTCCAAGACACCCCCCCATACCATCCACATTCCCAGACAAACTTATAGCATACCAACAACACACCAAGTTGACACTCAAACCCATGACGTGGATTGTGTTTCCTATGCATCCTCTTTAATTATGATTCCATGTAGTAAGTTTTGTAAATAGTTACCCCTGTTATCCAAGTTTTTGTTCCCTGTTATCTGTAAACTCATACATGTTATTTGTACTGAGCATTTTGTTCCATGTAAACCGCGCTGATGCCGAATAGTGCGGCATATAAGAGAATGTAAATAAATAAATAAATAAATTAAATAAATACTACAGGGGTTAAGGAGAAAATGCAGTAATTCAACCTCACCCGCCATACACCCAGCTTGTTGTTGTTAAGTGCCGTCGAGTCGGAGTCGACTCATGGCGACCCTCTGGATAGCTATCCTAAATTGTGTTCGGTCTTCAGTCAGGCGGCTCATTGTTGACAGACTGGTACCCGTAGCTGCTGTTATTGTAGCAATCCATCTCATTGCTGGCCTTCCTCTTTTGCGTTGACCTTCTATCTTGCCAAGCATGATGTCTTTCTCTAATGATCTCTCTCTTCGCATGATGTGTCCGAAGTATGAAAGTCGAAGTCTTGTCATCTGAGCTTCTAAAGAAAGCTTAGGTTTGATCTCTTCTAGTACCGACTGGTTTGTTCTTCGGGCAGTCCATGGTATACACAGTATTCGCCGCCAGCACCATAATTCAAAGGCATCAATTTTCTTCCTGTCTGTCTTTTTCACTGTCCAGCTTTCACATCCATATGATGTTATTGAAAATACCATGGCTTGAACAAGTCGAATCTTTGTATGGAGAGAGACATCTCTGCTCTTGAGAATCTTATCTAGGTCTTTCATAGCCATTCTGCCAAGAGCAATGCGTCGTCTGATTTCTTGACTGCTTGTTGCTTCTTTATTGATAGTTGATCCAAGTAGGTTAAAGTTGTTCACGATTTCAATTTCTTCTCCTTCAACGATGAACCTGTTGATTATGCCAGTTGTCATGATCTTTGTCTTCTTTACATTAAGGTGCAGGCCCATTTTGAGACTATGTTCTTTGATTGTGAGAAGCAAATGTTTCAGATCATCTTCACTTTCAGCCAGTAATGTGGTATCATCAGCATAGCGAAGGTTGTTGATGAGTCTTCCACCAATCTTCACACCTCTGTTGTCTTCATACAGTCCTGCTTCTCTGATGATTTGTTCTGCATATAAATTAAACAGGTAGGGGGAAAGTATGCAGCCTTGTCTTACACCTTTGCTTATTTTAAACCATTCTGTTTCTCCTTGTTCCGTTCGAACTGTTGCTTCTTCATCAATGTACAGATTACGCAAGAGAACGATCAGGTGTTCTGGTATACCCATGCTTCTTAATGTGGCCCAGAGTTTCTCATGGTTTACACAGTCAAAAGCCTTGCTATAGTCGATAAAGCACAAATAGATATCCTTTTGGTATTCTTTAGTCTTTTCAAGGATCCATCTCACATCCGCAATGATGTCTCTCGTTCCTCGCCCTTTCCTGAACCCTGCTTGCACTTCAGGTAGTTCTTGTTCTAGGTATGGCTGTAGTCTCTTTTGAATAATCTTCAGTAGAATCTTGCTGGCATGTGGGATCAGAGCGATTGTGCGATAATTTCCACAGTCAGTTGGATCACCTTTCTTTAGTATTGGTATAAACACAGATCTTTTCCAGTCAGTTGGCCATGATGTTGTCTTCCATATTTCTTGGCAGAGCCTTGTAAGTACGGTAACAGCTGCATCAGATTGCTGCAATACTTCTATGGGAATGCTATCAATGCCTGGTGCTTTGTTCTTTGATAAGGCTTTCAATGCTGCTTCAACTTCTTCTTTCATCACCAATGGTTCCTGATCATAAGGTATAGGTTGAAACGGCTGTTGGTCCACTTGATCTTTATCATATAAAAACTCTGTATATTCCTTCCACCTTTTCTTGATCTTCTCAGCATCATTCAACATAGAACCTTGAGCATCTTGTAACATTCCAATTCGAGGCTGGAACTTTTTCTTTAACTCTCGCAGCTTTAGGAAAGCCGATCTTGTTCTTCCTCTAATAGTTTCTGCTTCTATTTCCTTACAAGTGTCATTGTAGTACTTTTCCTTGTCCTGTCTTGCTGCACGTTGGAAATCTCTGTTGAGTTCTGCGATTGTCTTTCTTTCTCCTTTGGCTTTAGCTTCTCTGCGTTTCTGGGCAATTTTCAGAGTTTCTTCCGCCATCCATTTTGGCCGTTTTTGCTTTTTCACCTTTTGTAGAGACTTCTCGCTTTCTTCCAGCACAACCTTCTTGATGTCATTCCATAACTCTTCCGGAGCTCTGTCATTTGTATCTAAGGCAACAAATCGATTTTGCAGGCAGTCTTTAAATTCCAGTGGTATATTCTCAAGGTCATATTTTGGTGCATTCATGAGTGGTTTGCTCTTTTTCAACTTTAGCTTGAGTTTGCATACTAGTAGTTGATGATCTGTGCCACAGTCAGCTCCAGGTTTTGTCTTTGTTGATGTTACAGAGCTTTTCCATCGTTGACTTCCACAGATGTAGTCAATTTGATTTTTATACAATCCATTGGGTGAAGTCCATGTGTACAGTCGTCGCTTGTGTTGCTGAAAGAAGGTGTTTGAGATGAATAGATCATTGGTCTTGCAGAATTCTATCAATCTTTCTCCAGCTTCATTTCTGTTGCCAAGTCCATATTTTCCAACTACTTTGCCTTCTTCTTTGTTGCCAACTTTTGCGTTCCAGTCACCCATGACTATCAGGATATCCTGTTTGCATGTTCTGTCAATTTCAGCTTGTACTTGTTCATAGAACTCTTCAATTTCATTCTCTTCTGAAGCTGTTGTTGGGGCATATACTTGAATTATAGTTGTGTTGATAGGCAATCCTCGTAGACGAATAGAGATTAAGCGTTCGCTGACTGCATTGTATTTCATTACAGTTCTTGCAAGTTTCTTCTTTATTATAAATGCAACACCATTTCTTCTTTGTCTTTCATTTCCAGCATAGTAGACCATGTGATCATCTGATGCAAAGTGCCCGATGCCAGTCCATTTCAGTTCGCTGACACCCAACAGATCAAGTTGTACACGTTCCATTTCATTCTTGACCACTTCCAACTTCCCTTGGTTCATGCTTCGTACGTTCCATGTTCCAATGTGTAAGACATCTTTACAGCTTCTGACTCTCATTTCATGCGCAGCTACATCAGCAGTCAGACTTCCCGAAGGCTTTGATCCAACCACATCATAAATGCTGGCTTTACTCTGAAAAGTCTTCAGCTCTTCCCCAGTAGCTAGTTGAGTGCCTTCCGACCTGGGAGTCTCATCTTCCAGCACCATAGCACAATTTGTTTTGTTGTAACTATCCATTGGGTTTTCATGGCAAGATACAGAAGTAGATTGCCGGGCCTTCCTTCTGCGCAGTTTAAGTTTGGTGTTGTTGCCGTTGTCACAGAAATGTGATCCTCCGCCGTCAACACTATCCCATTCTGCTGCTGCCCAGATGGGTGGTTTGTCTTCGTCTGGCACCTCAGCTGAGACCTGTCCATCTTGGGAGACCCTGCCAGTAGTTAAACTACCGATAGTTTAGCTCTCAGCATCACTGATGCACACAAGCCCTCACAGCACGACAAGCTGCAAACCAAGCTAGCCATCTGTAAATAACAAACAACTCATGTGTATATTGTAGATAGTGGTAGACAGTTGTAGATAGTTTCCCCAGTTTGAAATCCAAGTTGTATTACCCGTTCAATGTAATTGCATAACAGGCCTCCTGTTCTGTACAAAAGTGTTATCTGTAAACCGCACTGATTTTAAAGAGCGCGGTATATAAAAGTGATAAATAAATAAAAAAAAATAAAATAAATACTATGCAAACAATATACTTCTGCTGTTCCACACAGATCCCCTTTCACCCGATTTGATCATTTTGGATAACTGCCTTTCCTCAGTAGCCACCTGGCTACATGTTTAAAACTTAACCCACTAAATCCTCAGCACTATGGCTCACAGGTTTCACTGTATCTTCAACTATCTCTCCTGTCCTGGACCATCTTGCTATCCCCCTGGTCTCTTCGATGCGATAACTTGGGTTTGTATTTAACATCTCTCTTTCTTTTAAGGACAGTTTCAGCATGATTGCCAAGCGCTCTTTCTATATATTACACCAAATTCATTCAGTACGCTTGTATCTTTCTGAATCTTCCATTCTGATTCTGCTGCTCACTCTCACCATTACTCGACTTGATTACTGCAACATCGTCTGTCAACAACTCAAACAGCTACAGTCTATTCAAAATACTACAATTCATCTTTTACATTGTGCTTCAAGATTTGACCATGTAACGCCTCTCCTCATTAGATCACACTGATTGCCTGTTACTCACCGGATTCAATATAAACTTCTCCCACATAGTCCTACATTCTGGGATACCAGCATATCTCTCGTCCGCTCTCACTTTGCATGCTCCTCCTCAGTTACTGCTTTCGGAACATGGCTTCCATCTCCATCTGCCGTCATCTTCACAAGCCCACTATGAAGCCACTAGAAGAGCAGCTTTTTATTATTTAGGTCTTGCTTTGTGGAACTCACTATCAGCTCCCATCAGGCTTGAGGTATCATACCCAAAGTTTTAAAAAGTCTTAAAAACCCATCTTTTTTTCCCTGGCCTATGATCTACCTGTAAATACTACACAACACGCTGAAACTTATCCCTAATCCCCTGTTTTCTCTTTCCTTCTGTCTCCTCCTTTTACTACTCTTGTCTTTAGCTTTATTTTTAAAATGGAGTTCCTTTCCTTCTCTTTTAATTTTTAACTCATATTGTAAACCACTTTGATTTAATTGAAAGGCAATATATCACATTTTTAATAAACTGTAACTGTAAGAAGAATAAAAACTGCCCCACGGGCTGAGCCATGTGCAAGCCCCGGCTACAAACTGTTTATGGTCCAAAAACCTGGGGCACCAAGGAAAGGTACTGAAAGGCCATCGAGGCTCCTCACTTGCGCCTCCATCAAGTCCGGGTCTGTGTTTCCCCCAGCTCTTGGATGAACCGCAACGACGACTATGGGGAATCAAATTTAGTAGGGATCCCATTGTGCAGCACACGGCGTCTTGTTGGGTAAAGTACAGTAAATTCTATTTCTCCAGGACCAAGCAGGAAGTCAGTCCTCACTTATGGGTGACGTCGGCGCCGACGGAGCCCTCGCGGAGCAATTTTCCCCAGCTTTCAAAGAAAGCCTTTGGGAATTGCAGCGCGCATGCGCGGTCCCCTTCCCGCCCAAGGGTGCCATCTTAGCCAGTCTTCTTTTTTCCGCGGAGCCCTACAGACGTACCCGTCGTGTCCCCGCGAAAAAGTTGATTTTCTTTAGAATTACTTTGTTTTTCCATTCGGTTCGACGCCGGTCTTTTTCCCGCCGGACTCGCGACGCCGGTCACGAGTCCTCTTCTTATTTTTCGGTTTTTCTGACTTAGTCAGTTTTCGTTTCGGTTTTTCCCTGGCAGCCCGGTCCTTTGACCTCGCCGGGGCCCTTTTTCCCCCGATGGCTGCCAGTGGTTTCAAGCGGTGTGGTCAGTGTGACCGTAATATGTCACTAACTGACACACACGACAATTGCCTCCGCTGCCTGGGCCCGGATCATGACGAAATGATCTGTGGGCCTTGTGGCAAACTTTCCTCCAAAGCGTTGAGAAGTCGGCGGCATCAGCGGGATAGAATCTTCGCTGACCCCAGCCGTACCCGGACCTCGTCGGAGGCCTCCGCGTCCAGGGGTTCCAGCTCGGACCGTCGCCGGAGTTCCTCCGACAGGGGTTCTCCCTCCGGGGACCATCGACGGAAGGTGAAACCCGCGAGGGCGGCATCGGTGGACGCTCCTGGCTCCGCGAGGGCCAGGTCGCATAGCCCCGATAGCCGCCCCGGGTCCTTGGAGAAGGAGCGCCTCATGAAGCGACCTCGCCTGGAGTCGGAGCTGCCTGCTCGGGTAAGTCCTGTGGTCCTTCTGGACTCGCCTCCACGACAGCCGACGTCGGGCCCGACGCCGTCGGGGCCCGAGTCGGGGGCTGCTGGGTCACCTGAGCTCGGACTCAGGTTGACGGCCTTGGAGAGCAGACTGTCTGCCTTCATGGACCAGCAGCGGGCACTGCTCGCTGGCTTCGCTGGCGCCGCTGCCCCGACCGCCGGGACGTCGACGTCGAAGTCGACCCCGGAGACCGAGCCGATCCTCGAGTCGATGCGAACTCGAGTCGATCCTCGGTCGAGGTCGCCCTCGGCCTCCCGTTTGGGACTGAGGTCGCCGACGCCGACTCCCTCGGCGTCGGGGCGGCAGGCGCCGCACCCTGCCCGGGCCGACCCCACCGAGTCCTCGTCGGAGTCGGTCTGGGAGTCTGAGGAGGAAGAGTCGCCTGATTCTTTTCGGACTCGGTGTGTCCCGTCGGACTCACCTGAGTCCGAACCTCGGAAGCAGTCCCCCCCGGAGGATGCCCGGTTCTCGGACTTCGTCAGGGATATGGCCAAGGCTTTGGCCTTCCCTGCGGATCCCGAGGAGGAGCCTCGAGCCGAAGAGCTCGACGCCCTCCAGTATGACTCTCCCGCCAGGGAACACTTTACTGTACCGGTTCCTCCCATGCTGGAACGACTACTCTTCCGCATGTGGGAGAGTCCGGCCACCTCGCCGGTCCTGAGCAAGCGGGTCGATTCTATCTATCGAGTCCGCAAGAGCCCTGGCTTCCAGATAGCACAGCTACCACACCATTCCATGGTAGTGGAATCGGCCATGCATCGTCTTAAGAGCCAGAAGATGCACTCCTCGGTGCCTCCTGGCAGGGAGGCCCGTAACCTGGATGGCCTTGGTAAGAAGTGTTTCCAGGGCTCTATGCTCGCCTGTCGTGTCCAGACCTACCAGCTATACATGGGCATGTATCTCCGAGACCTGGCTAAAGAGCTAGCCGGCTTCTCCGCTGGTTTGTCCGAGGAACCCTTGCGGAGGTTCCTGGCCTTGTCCACTGGCATTCGGGAATGCTCAAAATTCATGTCCCGAGCAGCCTATGATGGCTTTGAAGCATCGGCTCGAGTGGCCGCAGCCGGCATCGGTGCCCGCCGACAGGCTTGGCTTCAGTCGTCTGACCTTGAGCCCTGGGTGCAGGACAAGTTGGTCGATGTCCCTTGCCGAGGCGAAAACCTCTTTGGCAAGCCCATGGCTGATAAGGCTGCACAAATTGAGACTGAGACTCTCACCAGGACTAGGCTTTCTAGGAAGACCTCCGCCCCTTCCCAGAAAAAGAAGGGCTCGGGGAAAGAAGTCCTTTTACCCGAGGAAGGCGACTGCCTACGAACAATACCCCCACTATCAGTCCCCTGCAGCTCCCCAACAGGGCCAGCAGGCCAAGGGACGGGGTAACGGGTCCCGTAGGCAGCAAGCCCCCAAGCCTGCACCACCAGCCCTGCTCCGCAGGGTGGGGGTTTTTGACTCCTTAAGCATAGCCTCTCCCCCCCCGCTGGCTCCTCCCAGCACCGGAGGCCGGCTGGTTCACTTCGCCCACAGGTGGTCCAGCATCACCTCGGATGCCTGGGTGCTTCAAGTCGTGCGAGAAGGCTATCTTCTCCACTTCCACCAGGTCCCTCCCTCCTATTTTCCGGGAGAACCTCCACGACCCCCTCTGCACAGGGAATTACTCCTTCAGGAGTTAGCAGGTCTTCTACAGGATCAGGCGGTGGAACCGGTGCCCCACCACCTGAAGGGTCAAGGGTTTTATTCCCGGTATTTTCTAATACCAAAAAGAACAGGAGGCCTCAGACCCATCCTGGACTTGCGCAACCTCAACAAGTTCCTCGTGCGGGAGAAGTTCAAGATGCTTACCCTTGGAATCCTTCTGCCCTACCTCCAGCAGGGAGATTGGCTATGCTCCTTGGATCTAAAGGATGCCTACACGCACATCCTCATCCACCCAAGCCACCGCCAATACCTAAGGTTTGTGGTGGCAGGAAATCATTACCAGTACAGAGTACTGCCCTTTGGCCTGTCCTCCGCACCGCGAGTCTTCACAAAATGTCTCGCGGTGGTGGCGGCCCATCTCCGGCTTCACGGCCTCTATGTCTTTCCGTACCTCGACGACTGGCTCATCAGAGCAGCGTCCGCTCTGGAGGTCACCAATGCCACGCGCCGCACGGTGACTCTTCTGCAGTACTTGGGCTTTGTTATAAACTTCGCAAAGTCCACTTTGCTCCCCTCACAGGATCTCGAGTTCATCGGCGCAAGGCTGCACACTCCTCGGGCACGAGCGTACCTGCCGCTCGACAGGGCTCAACGGCTCATGGACCTAGCCGGCCGTTTTCGCAGCCAGCCCCTGGTCTCCGCCAGGCGCTTCCTGAGACTACTCGGCCATATGGCTTCCACCGTCCATGTGACCCCCAATGCCCGCCTGAATATGCGGCCTGCTCAGTGGTGTCTCCGCCGGCAGTGGCGACAAGCCACAGGCGGCCTAGCAGACCTAGTGCGCGTCTCCGAGCCGCTGATCTTGTCTCTCCGGTGGTGGCTTCAGCGGCCGAACCTGATACTCGGCATGCCGTTCCAGTCACCTCAGCCGGCCCGGGTGCTGACAACAGATGCATCCCTCCTGGGCTGGGGAGCGCATTGCCAAGGGGCACGTACTCAGGGCCTCTGGACCACGTGGGAGTCTGCTCAGCAGATCAACTTCCTGGAGCTCAGGGCGATCCGCCTGGCTCTCAAGGCCTTCTCCCACCTGACTTCTCACCAGTCCTTCCTTGTCCAGACGGACAATCAAGTTGCCATGTTCTACGTGAACAAGCAGGGGGGCACGGGCTCCTTCCTCCTCTGTCGGGAGGCACAGAAGCTCTGCTCTTGGGCCGTCAGTCACGGCGTTCTCCTCAAGGCAGTTTATCTCCCAGGCCAAGAGAATTGCCTGGTGGACAAACTCAGCAGGATCCTCCAGCCGCACGAGTGGCGTCTGGATCCCTTGGTAGTTCAGAAGCTCTTTCTAAAGTGGGGCCTCCCCACGGTGGATCTCTTTGCCAGTCCTCACAACCGGCAACTGCCTCGCTTCTGCTCTCGTCAGCCGCACCCCCTTCGGGTTGCGGCGGACGCTTTTCTACTCTCATGGTCGGGGAGCCTTCTGTATGCTTTCCCTCCCATCCCGCTAGTCTCTCGGACTCTCTTCAAGGTTCTCCGAGACAAAGCCTTCATGATCCTGGTGGCTCCTCGCTGGCCCAGACAGCCGTGGTTTCCACTCCTGCTGCAATTAGCGGTGGAGGATCCGTTCCCTCTGGGGTTTCAACCGGATCTCCTCACTCAGGATCAGGGGTCTCTGCTACACCCCAACCTCAGGTCTCTCAATCTAATGGCCTGGCTGCTGAGAGGGTAGTCCTTGCTCCCCTCCTCTTGCCGGCAGAGGTGGAAGAGGTCGTCCTAGCTTCTCGGCGACCTTCTACTCGAAAATGCTACGCCCTTAAATGGCGTCGCTTTTCCGTTTGGTGTACCCGACAGTCTCAGGATCCCTTCTCCTGCGCGGTGTCGGTGGTCTTGCAGTACTTGCTTTACCTCTCTAATCTGGGACTTAAGTCCAACTCCGTCAAAGTTCACCTCAGTGCTCTTTCAGCACATCATGTGCCGGTGGACGGCAGACCTCTCTCCAACGACCCTCTCGTAGCGAGGTTTCTCCGAGGTCTCCTTCTACTTAAACCACCTCTGCGCCCGCCAGCGCCTGACTGGGACCTGAATGTGGTTTTACAGTGGATCACCTGTCCGCCTTTTGAACCTATGGCTACCTGTTCTCTCCGTTTTCTTTCTTGGAAAACACTGTTCTTGATAGCCCTCACTTCCGCTAGACGCGTAAGTGAATTGCAGGCCCTTGTGTCTGATCCCCCTTACACTCGGTTCTACAAAAATAGGGTAGTCCTACGGACTCACCCAAAATTTCTTCCAAATGTGGTCTCCCCTTTTCACATCAATCAGGAGGTGGTACTTCCAACCTTCTTTCCCAGACCACACTCCAGCCGAGCTGAAACGGTCCTCCATACCCTGGACTGTAGAAGGGCATTGAACTTCTACCTTGACCGTACGCGGGAGCACCGTAAAGCTGCTCAGCTTTTTGTGTCTTTTGACCCCAATAAATTGGGGCTCCCGGTCTCCAAGCGTACTCTGTCCATCTGGGTTGCGGACTGTATCTCTTGGGCTTATGGGGCAGCCGGACTCTCCTTGGAAGGTCGAGTCACGGCTCATTGTGTTCGGGCGAAGGCTACGTCAGTGGCTTACCTCCGCTCTGTTCCGCTGGCAGACATCTGCCGGGCCGCTACTTGGTCTTCGAGCCAGACTTTTGCGGTCCATTACTGTCTCGAGAGGGAGTCCCGCAGGGACAGTGCTTTCGGACAGGCAGTCCTCCGTAATCTCTTCGAGGTCTGAGCAACTCCTACCCTCCATCCCGGATGTGGGCTACCGGTGGGTAATAATTCAGCGAAGATTCTTTCCTTCTGTGCTGCTGAGCTAGAGGGAGCTCATTTTTGTGCTTAGGGTCTCCGGTAGCCTTGAGCTTGGGAGTCCCATAAGTGAGGACTGACTTCCTGCTTGGTCCTGGAGAAAGCGTAGTTACTCACCTGTAACAGGTGTTCTCCAGGAGCAGCAGGAATCAGTCCTCACAACCCTCCCTCCTCCCCGTGGAGTTGCAATCATCTGCTTTAGTTTTTTTGCAAATTTTTATGCTGTCTTTTTTAGCTATGTCATCTGACTGGCTAAGATGGCACCCTTGGGCGGGAAGGGGACCGCGCATGCGCGCTGCAATTCCCAAAGGCTTTCTTTGAAAGCTGGGGAAAATTGCTCCGCGAGGGCTCCGTCGGCGCCGACGTCACCCATAAGTGAGGACTGATTCCTGCTGCTCCTGGAGAACACCTGTTACAGGTGAGTAACTACGCTTTTTGCATCGACCAGCTTATGGTAGATGGCATTTTAGGCTCAGCACTTTTAGCTCAGGGCAGCCAAATAGTCCTGGAAGACAGAGATGCGTACCCCCTCATGGCAAATGGGCCCATTTGCCTAGCGGCTCTCAAAATGTTGAGAGCAACGTTGAGGCTGCCTGTTCAAGTCCTGCTGTGGGCCTACCCAGTGCACCCGCTAAATCTGCAGCAATAGGTGAGCAGCAGTAGAGTTTCTAAATAGCCATGGGGCCTTCTCTCTTACACTGAATCTGGCACCCCATCAAACGTTCAACGTAAACCTCTTTGAATATAAGAAAAGTGGTATAGAAAAATTGTTAAATAAAATAAAAATAAAGTTGAGATATTTCTCCTGTTCCAGTTTTCCAGATCCTCTAGTTTGCCAGAGTGCCGGACCACCAGGTCTTGTAACTGCCGCATTTCAGTAGCTGTTGTTCCCATTGCCTCCTCAGTGCAGGTCAGGTGTGCTCAGCCTCAGTCAGCCAGCTTTCAAAAGTCTTGAAGACTTTCTGCATGCTGTACAATTTGCCGATGAGCACATCAAACTTCGATACCAGTGCTCCCATGACTGCCGCAGTAACTTCTTCCATGAGCGCCGCTTGAGTCAGGGAGTTGGAGAAGTGGGTACCTCTGCCATCTTGGGTGCAGTGTGTGGCAGTTTTTCTTTCTCCCTCCAGGCCACCTTCATCTCCCCGTCACATAATTCAATCTCACTGGTCCCCTCAGGGCACTTACATTCAGATTCCAACATGTGGCGGTTCAGGCTAACTGGGTCATGGCAAAATCCAAGACAAAGATGGGAGGGAACCCCGGAGTGAGAGTAACCCATGTCTGTTCTCCTCAACACATCATGTGACCTCCCTCCATGTAGCTGAGCTTTAAAAAAAAAAAAAAAAGGTTTGGACAAACTTTTGAAAGAAAAGTCCATAAATCATTATTAAGGTAAGCCACTACTTATCACTGGGGACAAATAACATGGAATCTGGCTACCTTTGGGATCCTGCTAGGTGCTTGGAACCTAGATTAGCCACTGTTGGAAATGGGATATTGAGCTTGATGAACGTTTGGTCTGACCCAGTGTGACAGTTCTTATGCTCTTCTGAGTTATATATTATATTCAGGTCTATGAGTTAATTTCCATTCCCAAATTGGTTTTCAGTCCAATTGTAACTGAGGCAATGGGGAGTGAAGTGACATCCCCAAGGTCATAAAGCATGATAGTGGAAGGGGAATTTGAACCTTGGTTGCCCTGGTTTGCAACCCATTCTCCACTCACTAAGCTAGTCCTCCACTGTACTAAATTTTGGCACTGGTACTACTTGCCTGACATATAAAAATAAAACCCCCAACACCAACTTGGTGGCAATACACTGGCTACAGCCTCAGCCACTTAAAACACAACCAGCTCACCCAAATCAGCCCTCCATTACTCATAACATGCCCCTCTCTTCCAAGTCCAACTCATACAACCTAGCCAGAGTCCCCATTTTCTACATAGGCTGTGGTGACATCAAGCTATGCCCATCGACTCATGATGGTGTCACATGCCAGCTCTTATGCGTCTCTTTTCCCCATCTTTGCCTTCTCCCACAATTTAGGCTGAACATGAAGTTTTCCAGACCCATCTACCCTCCCTCCCCCCAGCTGTAGCCACAACTCGCCACACCTCCTCCATATAGCCATCCTCCTACCACAGCATGACAGCATGAATGGGCCAGGAACCTTTTACCTCCTACTCTCTTGACATTCCTACCCGTTCTGTCCACCAAAATCAATGTACCCCCCCTTCCTGTGTACCATGTCCCACCCTCCCCTCCCATCCCACCCAATTACTACTCCCCATTCCCCCCCTTTCCCTCACACCTAGCCCTATCCCTACTACTGGCCCTATAGCCCATTCAGCATTGACTTGGCCATATTATGGTGCTTCCAGTATAATACTAGGGACACTTCTTTTTTTAAGATTGCCCTCGGAGTATATCTTATCTATGTAATGTTTTTTAGTAGAATCAGTTCAACAATGATATTAGTATGTTTATGGCTAACTGCCTGGTGATTTCATCTCCTATGTAGGAAGCAGAAATTTAACACCATTTATTATTTTTTTGCCTTCTGTGATTTTTTTTTTCAAATATACAAATGCATAGCTACTGACACCACTTTTATCTCCCTGCCAACAACTGAACATTTTGTGCTGGAAAGTTGCAGAAAGAAATGAGAACCCCTTATCAGTTTTTGACAAATGTGCTACATAAATGTAGCCTTTTCCATAAAGAAAATATTTGAATGAAGGGCAGTTTATTAAAGTGTCAATTTTAATTTATTTTCCAAACAGTAAGATATTATGATTTATAGTTGTTTGGATGAAGACAAATATGAGTTTCAAGAGAATAATCATATATGATTAAGGTAGCTTTTGTATCTGAAATCTTCAATATGCTTGACACCTGCTATATCATGTTCAGACAGTCAACGCAATTAAAATAAAGATCACAGTACTGCCACAGTTCTCCGAAACTTCTAATTATTAGTTGAACTTGTAATTTTGTTGCAATAAAGATTAGAAATAGCAAAAGAAAAATCTGATTAAGAGTGGCAATAGTGAATGATAAACTCACCCAAAGTGTAGTCCTCACCTGACTAGCTGACTTCATATTCTTCCAGCGCTATGTCCATTTTTCTTTTATGATGCCTTTTCTGCTAAACTGTCAACCAGTATACTGGAATATAAGAGGTTGTCTCACTATCTTCTTTTCCCTTTTTTTGCCAGATTATTTCGGGAAGGACATCTGTTCTATAGTAAACTTAGAAAAATGTATAGGAGGGAGGAGGTACCTGGAGAGGCCAGACCTCACTGCCACCAGAGAGGGAAGCCCATTCAGGGTTTGAGTGTAATCTGGGTGTGGGCTTTGAGTGTGAATTGCCATTCCCCAATTGTGATGTCATTTTTGAAGCACCAGCAGCTGCTATTGAAACTAGGGAAAAGGCCACCGCAGGTATAGAGAAGTGGAGGACATGGCAATATCATCGTGTATTATAAGCTACATATCATCCCTTTAGGAAAGCAGCTTTTTCTGGATGGATAATTTCTCCAATAACTCTTGCAAAATGTGCAACCAAAATTTTAGCATTGGTTTTGCAGTCTAAATTGTTAAGGGGTATCAGATGAAAATTGGAACAGTCAAATCTCTATTTGGCTTACCCATCCGGTGGTTAAACAGCCTTCTTCTTTGGACCCGGGTAAGGCTCCTCCAAAATGTCCTTGGGGGCTGGGTTGGAGGCCGATGGCATCGGTCAGTCCAGTTTGGAGTGGCAAGGCATGGAGGAAGGAGAGATCATATCAGAATCTGGAATGGAATGGCCTGGGGATTTGGAGGACACTGAGCAGAGCAGTCGTGAGGATCCTAATATGTTTAGGGTGTTTAGGAAAGAGGAGTTGAGTGCTCTCATCTCCCAAACTTTGGTCGTTTTGAATATTGCCTTGCCAGCGACCCAGGAAGAGTCTTTAGAAGACCCCCTTTTGCAGGGGTTTAAAGTAGAGCAGCGGTGTTTTCCAGTTCACAGGGTCATGAAGCACATGGTAGAATCTGAATGGGAGTGCCCTGAGGCTACTCTACGGGGGGCTCGGGCTATCAGCCGCTTGTATCCTTTACCTCAGGAAGAGCAAGATTTATTAAAGCTGCCTAAGGTTGATGCCCTAGTGTCGGCGGTCACTAAGAAGACGACTATTCCTGTGGAAGGTGCGGCTGCCCTGAAAGATTTGCAGGATAGGAAGTTGGAGTCCCTGTTGAAGCAGGCTTTTGAGTCTTGTGCGCTAGCTCTTAGAGCTGCTATCTGCGGAGCGTATGTTTCTCGGGCCTCTATTCGGTGGATCCAGGGCTCCACACTCTCCCGCAAGGAGGAGGACAAAGGCGCAAAGCTAGAGTCTGTGTCGGCTTACTTGGCGGATACCTTTTATGATCTGGTCAGGATTTCAGCGAAGTCCATGGCGACTGTAGTAGCGGCTCGAAGATTCCTCTGGTTAAGAAATTGGGCGGCGGATGCCTCCTCCAAAGCGCGGCTGAGTAAGCTTCTGTACAAGGGCACTCTGCTCTTTGGGGCAGCTTTGGAACAGATTGTGAAGGATCTCGGGGACTCGAAGGGTGGCCGGCTCCCGGAGGACCGTCCGAAAATTCAGAAGCCTGGCATTTTGCACAGGGGGGCTTCGAGAGAGTTTCGAAGATTCCGGGGTTCCCGTTTTTCCCCGTACCCAAGAGGCCGTTTTGCTCCCAGAGGTCAGTCCTTTCGGGGAGCTAGAGGATTCGGAAGAGGTTATTTCGGGGCTCAGGAAGCTACCAATAAAAAGCCGTAATGAAATGAGGCTGGTCCAGACAGAGATCCCGGTAGGGGGAAGGCTTCAGGGTTTTCTTTCTGTCTGGGCCACCATAACGTCCGACCAATGGGTTCTGGAAATTATTAGAAAGGGCTACACTCTGGAATTCGCTCGTCCCTTGTCAGAGGCTTTCGTGATGTCCCCAGGCGGTTCTGTGGCAAAACAACGAGCGGTAACAGACACTCTTCAATGGTTACTGCGCCTGCAGGCGGTGGTTCCGGTTCCTCCAAGCCAGTTAGGCTCAGGTCGATACTCGATTTATTTCATCGTTCCCAAAAAAGAGGGTTCTTTTCGGCCTATTTTGGATCTCAAACAGGTGAACCGCTGCTTGAGGGTTCCTCATTTCCGCATGGAGACGCTTCGGTCGGTGATAGCGTCGATGCATCCGACGGAGATGCTTACCTCCATAGATCTTACCGAAGCTTATCTTCACATTCCCATCAGGCCAGACCACCAGCGTTATCTCCGGTTTGCGGTGCATATGGGTCATTTTCAGTTCCGCGCCTTGCCGTTTGGTTTGGCCACGGCTCCGCAAACCTTCACGAAGGTGATGGTGGTGGTGGCGGCTGCCTTGTGGCGAGAAGGCATCCTGGTGCATCCGTACCTCGACGACTGGTTGATTCGAGCGCCATCTGTGTCAGCGTCAGTATCGGCGATGGCGTGGGTAGTTCATCTCCTGGAACGGCTTGGTTGGGTGATAAACCAAGCAAAGAGTCACTTGCAGCCGGTGAGTCGTCTTCTTTACTTGGGAGCAGTGTTCGATACGGACATCGGAGCGGTGTTTCTTCTGGAGGTCAGGGTGAAAAAGATTCTTCGGCAGGTGGCGGCGTTTTTACGTCTGCAAGCTCCAACGGCGAGGCGTTATTTACAACTCCTTGGTTCGATGGCGGCGATGTTAGATCTGATGCCTTGGGCGAGAGCCCATATGCGTCCGTTGCAACATGCGTTGCTCTCAAGGTGGTCGCCTCAGGAGCATCTTCTCACTCGGAGGTTACCCAGTTCGCAGGAAGTGAGAGACAGTCTGCGGTGGTGGTTAGCTCCGGTCCACCTGAGAGCGGGCATTCCCTTGCGGCAACCGGACTAGGTGCTGGTGACAACAGATGCCAGTCTCTCGGGCTGGGGGGCGCATTGTCAGGATTCCGTGGCCCAAGGTACTTGGCTTCCGGAGCTGCAGGGGGCTTCCATAAATTTCTTGGAGCTCAGGGCTGTTGTTCTGGCTCTTTATGAATTTCTTCTCCTGGTAGATCACAAAGCCGTGAGAGTGTTTTCGGACAATGCAGTGACGGTGTCCTATATCAATCGACAGGGGGGAACAGGGAGTGCCCTATTGTTGGAGGAGAGCCTGCGCTTGATGGCTTGGTCCGAGTTGCATCTGGTAGCCATTTCGGAAGCGCACGTGGCAGGAAAAGACAATGTGCAGGCCGATTACCTCAGCCGCCATGTAGTCGATCCCGGGGAATGGGAGTTGAACGCAGCAGTTTTTCACAACATAACCCGACGGTGGGGGCCGCCGGTGATGGACTTGATGGCCATGTTCAACAATGCCAAAGCCAGTCGGTTTTTCAGCAGGCGCAGGGAGCATATGTCGGAGGGGCTCAACGGCTTGGCGCAGCCGTGGCCGTCCGGAGTCTTGCTCTATGTATTCCCTCCGTGGCCGATGATAGGAAGGATACTTCGGAGGATAGAAGGTCACTCTGGTTGGGTGATTCTCATCGCTCCGGATTGGCCCAGGAGAGCTTGGTATGCCGATTTGGTTTGTCTCTTGATAGACCGTCCTTGGAAGCTTCCCGCGCGAGCGAACCTGTTGGTTCAGGGTCCGCTGGTCATGCCAGATGTCGATCGCTTCTCGCTTACGGCTTGGCTATTGAGAGGGAACGGTTGAAACGTAGAGGCTATTCTCCAGCGGTCATTGACACCTTATTACAGGCTAGGCGGCGCTCTACATCCTTAGTTTATGTTCGTGTTTGGCGGGTGTTTGAAAGCTGGTGCGGGCAACGGAGTTTTAGTCCGCGGACCGTTTTGGTGCCGGAGGTGTTGTCTTTTCTTCAGGACGAGCTGGATAAAGGTTTAGCCCTCAGTACGATCAGAGTTCATTTAGCGGCCATTTCCTGTTTTAGGGGTCCAGTCAGGGGTCTCAGGCTCTCTTCTCATCCCGATGTGCTTCGGTTCCTGAAGGCGGTGCAGCACATTCGTCCTCCGCTATGGGCGGTGGTTCCAGCCTGGGATCTCAATCTCGTACTCGAGGCATTGGTGAGGCCTCCTTTCGAGCCGGTAGCGGAAACTCCTCTGCGAGAGCTTTCTTGGAAGGTGGCGTTCTTGGTGGCTTTGTGCTCGGCTCGGCGAATTTCTGATCTCCAGGCGCTTTCGTGTAAAGCTCCATATCTCCAATTTTTGGCGGAAAAAGTGACTTTACGAGCAGTGCCTTCGTTTCTGCCTAAGGTAGTGTCCAAATTTCACTTGAATCAGACAATTTCGCTGCCAACTTTTCCGAAGCAGGGTCAGCTCCCTATCGATCGAGTCCTAGAGAAGTTTGATTTAGGTAGGTTGCTCAGGAAGTACCTTCACAGGACCAAGTCTTTCCGTAAGTCGGAACGGTTGTTTGTGCTGTTTGGGGGTCCTAGGAAGGGGAAGCTGCTTCCAAGGCTTCCATTGCTAGGTGGGTGAAGCAGGCCATAGTGGCAGCGTATCAGGTACAGGGTCGATTGCCCCCGGAAGGGCTTAGAGCTCATTCCACTCGTGGCCAGGCGGCGTCTTGGGCCGAGTTGCCGCTGATTCCACCGGTGGATATCTGCCGGGCGGCTACTTGGGCTTCGCTTCACACGTTTACAAAGCATTACCGTTTGGATGTGCAAGCCCGTGGAGATGCAAAGGTGGGGGCTTCCGCCCTCATAGCGGGCTTAGTGGGTCCCTCCCGAGGTTAGTTACTGCTTTGGTACTTCCCTCCTGTTCCTGGACTGGCCCAGAGAGGTGAAATGGAAGAAGAAATTAGACCTTACCTGCTAATTGTCTTTCCTTGAGTACTCTCCGGGCCAGTCCAGGGCCCACCCGGGTTATTTGTGTTAGGACATGGGGGATCATCAGTTGTTTCGGGTCCTCCTTCAGCTCTTGTCGCGGATTCCCGCGGGGGTTTATCAGGCAAAGGAGATCAGTTTGGTGTGCGGTGCTCGGTTTGTTCGAATTCCTGGTCGGGGTGGTCTATGGGGCTGCCTCGATTTCGGTCATCTACAATGGCAATGCACATCAACATATAACACCAATACTAGAATCCCTTCACTGGCTGCCTATACAAAGTAGGATAGTATACAAAACATTGATAACCACATTTAAAACTCTAAACGACATGGCCCCAGTCACCCTAAGTAACCTAATCAGCAAAGAGCACTCAAAATCTACTCAAAGAAAAGGACAAACAAATAAACTAAAAACTCCCAAAGACTTCATAAAAGCTAATAAACTCACAAACAATAGAGCTTTTTCTCATGCAGCTCCAACAATCTGGAATTCCCTCCCAGATGATCTAAGAATGCTAACCGAGATCATCGAATTCCGCAAAAAAGTGAAAACCTATCTCTTTTCTAAACATTACAACAACTCAGATCATCCCTCAATAGACTTAGATAATGGCTAACCAGTTTTTATCTAACAAATCCCAAATGACCTACACATACAATTCTTCATAGCTGATACTGTACTTTGAATAATGCTTAAGTCCCACATAATGTGTATTTGTACATAATGTATATAGTTTACACTGCTCTATACTGTTCTGTATTAACACTGGTTGTTTATCTTATTGTTTTTTGTCACATGATGTTATATGTAAAACAAACTCCGATTTGTTAACTGTTGTTTATTGTGAACCGCAACTGAACTGTGGAAGATGCGGTATATAAATCATTGTTAAATAAAATAAATAAATAAATAAATAAGGGTGTTATATAATAATAAAAAAACCCCAACAACACTAAATGACAATAGGTTTGTTTTGTTCAAGTTTCTAGGCGGTTCGGAATCTGCTTTGTTAGGATAAGACTGAGCTTCGACCAGCAGGGGGAGCCAGATGTTCATTCAGTAAAGCTTTAGAATTCAGTCCTCAGCTGCTAGACAAGGTTGACAACCCTCCTGTTCCTGGACTGGCCCGGAGAGTACTCAAGGAAAGACAATTAGCAGGTAAGGTCTAATTTCTTCTTTTCTGCCTAAGGCCCTTTTGGATTTTCATGTCAACCAGTTGGTTGTGCTTCCTTCCTTCCTTTTTTTTTCTTTTAAATTTTATTTTTAATAGAGTATAGCAGTTATACAAACAACTAAATATAACAAAAGAAAATACAGATCCCACAATTAGTATATCAATTTAGGAAACATGATAAAAATTACATATCCAAATGGTGCCTGTTTCTTAGTCCATGGCATGGGGAACACCTGTCATCACAGAGCAAGGAAATCCAAACATTAATAGTCAGAAAAACAAACTTCTAAGGAAAATTAAAAAAGAAAAATATATAAGAAAAGGCCAACTGTAAATCAGCTTTACTTATTAGCCAAGAAAATCTCCAACTGAGATGGGTCAGTATAAATGTACCCTCCCCCCCCCCCCCACCCCCAATTGTCACTAAACACTTACTAGGAAAATGGAGAAGAAAGTCCTCTTAAGCTGCAGGAAGAACCTCCTCCTCACCTGAGTTGAGCGAGAAACATCCAGAAAGATAGATAGAAATAGGCTGACCACAGAAGGGGGAATCTTTTTTGCGGAACTAGGACGTCAACAAGAAATTTTATCTACTAAGAACATAAGATATGCTATACTGGGTTAGACCAAGGTCCATCAAGCCCAGTATCCTGTTTCCAACAGTGGCTAATCTAGGTCACAAGTACCTAGCAGTTTCACCAAAAGACACAGGTTCCAAAATGCTTGTATTGAATCAAGCAGTGATATCCTGGGTCCCTTTTAATAATGGTTTATGGACCAGGAACTTGTCCAAACCTTTTTTAGACCCAGCCACAGTAACAGCTTTTACTACATCCAGATTTCAGAGTTTGATTACACGTTGAGTGAAAAATTATTTTCTCTGATTAGTCTTAAATAGATTACCCTGTAGCTTCATTGCATGCCCCGTAGTCTTTCTATATTTTGATGGCATAAACAATCGATCTACGTTTACCCGTTCCATTCCATTCATTAATGTACAGACCTCTATCATATCTCCCCTCAGCCGTCTCTTTTCCAGGTTGAAGTGCCCTAACCTCTTTAGCCTCTCTTCATAGTGGTATCCTTAAATCCCCTTTACCATTTTGGTGACCCTTCTCTGTACCTTTTCTAATACGCTATATCCTTTTTAAAAAACGACGACCAGAATTGCACACAATATTCAAGGTGCGGTCGCACCATGGAATGATATAGAAACATTATTATATCCTTTGTTTTATTCCCCTTTCCTTTCCGTATGATACCTAGCATTCTATTTGCTCTCTTGGCTGCCGCTGCACACTGTGCGGAAGGTTTTAACATGTTATCCATGATGATGCTTAAATCTTTTTCCTGGGTGGTGTTTCCTAATGTGGAACCTTGCATCGTGTAACCATAATTTGGCTTTTTCTTTCCTAGGTGCATAACTTTGCACTTGTCTACATAAAACCTCATCTGCCATTTGGATGCCCAGTCTTCCAATTTATCAAGATCCTCTTGCAATTTTCCACAATCCTCATGTGTTTTAACTACTGAAGCAAGGGTGATTATCAAGGTGAACGAGAGGTTATCACATCTCCGAAGTTTCCAAGAAATTAGTTAAGTTAATAACAGAGGATGCTTCACCAACACGAGCCACCTCACCATTCCTTACCAAAGAATGAACAGGCAAGTAATATAAATGCGTAATCACAATTTTCTCAAGGTCCGAATACGATAACACTTCCTTACAATATTTATAGAACAAAATCTTCAGAGACAGCAACCTAATTACCGGGAAGTTTAGTAATCTCAAATTTTTAAAATATGAATCTTTCTCCAACGTCTCTATGCAAATAAAAAGTTCACAAACATCTTTAGTTATTTGAAGGTTACCGGTCTGAGGGGAAACACTCTGACCTTCAAGTCGAGCAAGCCTTTGACCAAGTAAAGTCAAATTCTTGTCACTTGTACTGACCTTATGAACCATCTGTTCAGAAAAGGAAACAGTACGGTTCATAAACCCTTGTTACAAAGCATTAGTTTTTGATACCTCCCTCCTTAAGTCTGCCGATGAGATTTCACCAGAAACCTCCAATGTTCCAGACGTATAAGGCAATTGTGCAACTGGGGCTAAAGCAGCAGCAGCGATATCTTGGTAAGAAGGCTGCAGTGAGTCATCCGATGCAAGTACTCCAAGCAAACTGCGACCTATTAAAGGAGCCATAAGACTCCCATCCATCTTTACCAACATTGGACCTGGTTTAGGAAGAGGAGATCTGGCTATAGGACTCTCATCTCTCATATTGTCAGCCTATCACTCTTCACTGCAACTGTCCCTGCAGTCTTCAAGCATGCTGTAGTTACCTCTCCTCAAGAAACCCTCATTTGATCCCACCTGTCCTTCTAATTATCGACCCATCTCCCTCCTCCCCTTTGTTTCTAAACTACTCAAACACGCAGATCACTGCCACTGCATTGACTTCCTCTTCTCTCATGCCCTCCTGGATCTTTTACAATCTGGCTTTCGTCCTTTACATTCTTCTGAAACGGCTCTTGCCAAACTCTCCAGTGACTTCTTCCTGGCAAAATCCAAAGGCCTTTACTCTGTCCTCATCCTTCTTGACCACTCTTCTGCTTTTGACACTGGTGACCACAACCTTCTCCTCGATACCCTGTCCTCACTTGGTTTTAAGGGCTCTGTACTATCCTGGTTCTCCTCCTATCTCTCTCATCATCTTTCAGTGTTAGTTCTGGTGGCTCCTCCTCTTCTGTTATCCCAGTCTCAGTTGGTGTACCCCAAGGATATGTTTGGGTCTGCTCCTTTTCTCTCTCTATACCCAGTCCCTTGGTGCGCTCATCTCCTCCCATGGCTTTCAGTACCATCTTTATGCCGATGACTCCCAGATCTACCTCTCTACGCCTGAAATCTCTCCGGCAATCCAGACCCAGATCTCTGCCTGCCTTTCTGACATTGCTGCCTGGATGTCTCACCGCTGCTTGAAATTGAACATGGCCAAGACTGAACTTCTTATTTTTCCCCCAAAAACCTCCTCTCCTCTTCCTCCCTCCTTTCTCTGCAGATAACTCTGCTCCTTCCTGTTTCTTCAGCTCACAACCTTGAGGTTGTCTTTGACTTCTCTCTCTACTTCTCCTTCTCCACACACATCCATCTGATAGCTAAGACCTGCCATTTCTTTCTCTATAACATTAACAAAATCCGCCCGTTCCTTTCTGAACACACTACTAAGACTCTTATCCACTCCTTAATCATCTCCCGTCTTGACTATTGTAACCTACTCCTTGCTTGTCTCCCTTTCAATCATCTCTCTTCCCTTCAATCAGTTCAACATTCTGCTGCGAGGCTAATCTTCCACCAGCCGCCTCATGCCCATATTTCCCCTCTTCTCAAGCCACTTCATTGGCTCCCTATCTGTTTCCACATCCAGTTCAAACTTCTCCTGCTGACCTATAAATGCATTCACTCTGCATCTCCTGACTTCCTTTCTTCTCTTATCACTCATTACAACCCTCCCACCCCCCCTCAGGAACTCCACTCTTCTGGCAAGCGGCTTCTATCTGTGCCCTTCCCTTCTGTTGCTAACTCCAGACTTCGCTCCTTTCACTTTGTTGCACCTTATGCCTGGAACAAACTACCTGTAACATAGTAACATAGTAGTTGACGGCAGATAAAGACCAGCATGGTCCATCCAGTCTGCCCAGCAAGATGGCAAGAGTAGGTGCACCTGTCGCTCCGTGCAGGCCACCCCTCCCCATATCCTTGTTCAGGGGTAAACCCACCACTCCATATAGGACACCCCTATTTGTTGAGACGTTATATGGTTCAGAAGTTAGATGGTACCGTTTATTTTGTTTTTTGTCCTATTTCTGTAAAGGGATGCTCTGTGTTTGTCCCATACCTGTGTCTGTATTCCAGGCACCTTCTCTGACCCTTTTCAAATCCAGGTTTAAAACTCGCCTCTTCGCTGCTGCTTTTGGATCTTGACTCACCTGATCTCCTTGTTTCTTTACTTTCTCCCCTTGCTTTATCCCTGTCTACACCTTCTTGATAGATTGAAAGCTCTGATGAGCAGGGACTGTCTCTTACATGTCGGTGCAGCGCTGCGTATGACTTGTAGCGCTATACAAATGCTCAGTAGTATTAGTAGCAGTCGTAGTAGGACTTATGGAAGCCTCAGATAGAGAGAGCAATGAAGAATCCACAATGCTAGCCTCTCGGCCCAACTGAGGGGTAGACAATATACTCACATATTGATCCATAGGATCCGATGATACCTTCGGGGTTGATATGCCTGCCATATTTGGGTGGTTCTTCGCCGATTTGATCTTCCTCTTCTCTCCACTGTGAGGTATTCCCAGTGGCAAATTTAAGGGCCCAAAGGGACACAAAAAGGGCATACCCCTTTGGTCACACACCCCTTCAGGCACGCAACTGTGACCGCAAAAAGCTGGCTGGTCTTAAATAGTATCCCAGGGCTGCCCTTAGATGGCATCACAGACAGGGCAGTCTTACTCCACACACCCCTCACCTTTGGGGTTTACCAGGCCCTTGCGGGGAACAAATGCAGCAAAGACATCTTTTTCTGCCAAGCAGCACACTCCCCGCAGTTACGAAGATTAAAGATTTACATCAAGCTTGGGTGGTGTTTGAAAATACTATCTTGGAAGCCCAGACCAGCTGTATTCCACGCTTTAAGAAAAGTGGAAGGAAGTCCAAAAAACTGCCAGCATGGTTTAAAGGTGAGGTAAGAGAGGCTGTTGCCAAAAAAACATTTTTAAGGAAATGGAAAAAGGAGCCAAATGACGAAAACTGGAAAGAACACAAGCACTGGCAAGTTAGATGCATCAGATACTCCCAACTTAAGTTTACCTTCATCATGCTCTAATATACACTCATACTCACACATCCCTTATCTCACATACTGCACCAAACCGTCTGTAAATAGTTGTATATAAGTTAAACAGCCTGATTTGAGGGCTACATGTTAACCTCTAGGCCCCTATCTCTTCTTTCACTTGATTCTACTACCCCTTTGTATAAATTATTTCTTTTCTCTTATGTTTCGAAAATATTGTTATTTTGTTTACATTGTATACCGCAACTATCTCATGTTCTATGTAAAATGTTGTTAAATTGTAAACTGCTTTGATCCTTGTAAAAGCAGTATAGAAAAACATTTAAATAAATAAATAAAAATTCAAATTGGTTTGAACAGAAGAACCACATTCCCATTGCAGTAAAATTAGACGCACCTGTGATCAAATGTAATATCTGCCTCCTAAGGTCAGAAGGTAAAGAACAACTAAAAGAGAGTCAATATCGAAATGAAAGTATCCAATGGTATCCAGATGTTAACGTACATAGATGTTCTAACTTCAACAGTTTTATAATTGAATCATGGAAACAAATTTCCAATATATGTTGAAATCAACTTGCTTGGGATCTTTCTGTTACTTCGTGATGGATTAAGGAAATAGACTGAAGAATGTCCAGTCAACACCAATGTGAGGTAGGTAAACTCCATTGTTTGTTTTTGATTACCTAAGATGACAATCCTATAAACATAGAAACATAGAAACATGATGACAGAAAAAGACCACAAGGCCCATCTAGTCTGTCCTTCCATAACAACTACAACAGTAATATTGGCAGGTAGCTGAAGAACTGCAGAAATCCTACCCCGCACCACACACCAAAAGGGGAAAATATTGTTACAGATAAAAGCATGCGATAAAGTACCAATGGACAATTTACATGACCAGCATAGATTGTCACATTTTAATTTTGCTCTATAAACAAGAGCAGTAAGATTCTACAAAGAAAACCACACTAGAGTACATACCTCCTAAACATAAACGTATTTTATAGTCAGAAATGATAAAGATACTGTAAACCACTCTATATCTCGTAATAACACGTGAGCAAACAAAAAGATCTACGTACAGGAAATCAGAGTGTGTACGCTTACATTTCATAGGAAAGAGGTTAATTATGGGTGTGCAAGGCCAAGCAAAGTTGCTTGTGCACATTTAAAACAAATATTTCCTAATTTTCAGGCATTTTTTTCATGTTTGTTTCACATACTCGTCTTTTAGGCACACGTTGAATGAGTGCTTTAATTTTTTATAAATATGCACATTGATTGAGGCAAGATGGCGCCGATAACAGATGCCCGCTGACCTCGCTCTGCTGAGTCTCCCAACCTGTGCCTTTTTCCTGTGTTTCTCTGCGCTCTCTGCCCCATGCAGCATAAAGGCAGGAAGCGCATGGCAAAGCTGTCATCGGGGGAGACTGGGTGGCGAGAAGACGACAGTTTGTGGACCCATGGATTCATTCGTGTGCCCTGTGGTGAGGAGTGAAGCAGCTCCAGAGGACCCGCTGAATGCTTTGGGGGTGGAAGGAAGGTCCCTGAGTGTTGAAGGGTTGGAGGTTTCCCTCAGCCCGGAGTTCCGTCTACCGCCGGAGCAGCGTAATGGTGGGAACCTGCATGGAGGCCTGGGTGCGAGCATGCAAGGTGCGGCCAGTTTGCCCCTGGTGCAACAGTTGCAGTTGCCTAGCCCCGGAGGTGAAAACCGAGAGCAGGGCTCTTTGGCTATGTGTTCCAGTGCGGCAGTGGTGGAAGTAAAAGGGGCTTCTTCATCCATGCATGCCCTGTTGGAGTTGCCCTCTCCAGTTCTGGATAGTCCGGTCCAAGATGTTGAGATTGCCCAAGACTGCACTTTGGTGAGACCTGAGTCCTTTACTATGGAAAGCCTGTGAAAAGCTTTATCTTCTATGCATGTCAATATTTTTTTTCAGCTCTAGACTATTTCTCAGCAGCTCCAGTCATTTGGCCAGCAGTTGGTGATTTATGAAATGGGTCAATCTAATATTTATTTTATTTAACCAGTTTTATATACCACCTTTTCCTTCAGTCAAACTGGTTTACATGTTGCTAAGTTGTGTACATTTGGGGTTGGGGGGGATAGGTAATTGGGAGGGATGGGCATTTGGGAAGGTAGTATGCGACATGGAAGGTTGCCATAACTTGCTTGGTTGCGATCATGCTCACACGTTGGTTTGTAGGTTCTGGGAGGGTCCATAGTATTGTACAAATAGTGTGGTTTTAAGCATACTTTTGAAGTCCTTTGTCGCTCATGGATCTCATGCTGTCAGGCAGGGTGTTCCATAATTCTGGTGCATGGAGAGATGGTGCCCTTCTGGATATTTCCTGAGTATTAATACTAAAGTTGCCTTATTGGAAGGGCACTTGGAGCAAGTACAAGAGGCTACCCAAACCTTTGTAAAGGACTCTGTGGTTTTACATAGGAAGTTGGAATTTTTGGAGAATTCTGCAAGGAGTCGTAACAATCGAGTACTGAACTTTCCCAAGGTCCCTTCTGTGTCGGCCTTGGAGTTATTTAAGAAGATTCTGATTACTACACTTAAGGTTTCGGCTAATTCTGTGCCACCTATTTCAAAAGCTTTCTATTTACCTTCTGCAAAGATTGGAGCTGTGGGTAACTTGGAGAAGTCGTTGGTGTCATCTGATAGTCTGGACTTGTCTACCTTTTTGGAGTGGTCTCCCTCTGAGCCAGGGATGACCGCTACTTTGCTGGTTACTTTTGCCTTAGAGGCAGATAGAGATTGGCTTTTGAAATTATTATTTAGGTCGCCCTGTAAAGTGTTTTTGAACTCTCAGATTAGAATTTTTTCTGATGTATCTAGGGCTACACAAAAGAGGAGGAGGCAGTTTTTATTGTATCGTTCTGGGGTGGTTCATTTGGGTGGGCTTTTCTATTTACGTTGTCCTTGTAAATGTTTGGTGAAGATGGCTGGGTACAGCTTTATTTTTTGACCCATCTCAATTGGCCGCCTCTATTTCCTCTAGATTGGTTAATATGCAGGCTTCTTCTTCAGTACCTCCCCTAGGTAGCCCTACCCTAGGGTATTGTAGTAAGAACCCTTCCCTGATGTCTGTTTTTCTTGTTGTTGACTTTGAAGGATTTTTTCCTTGCCATATGTATGTATTGTGGACTTGGAGGCCTGGAGTATATGGTTGGCTTTTTCTTTGTTGGATGATTTGCCTTGTATAAATTTCAACCTGGCTCTTTCTGTACAAGATATCTATCTTGTTTGTTTTTGAAAAATTGCATAAATTAAAAACAAATAAATAATAAATATGCAAATTGATTTGAACATACGTTAATTCATAAATATTTGTACTCACTTTAAATTTTTGGGAGCCCAAACAAACCAAATGTGTGCTCATGAATACATATACCTACAAACTATTGTGGGTCTTATTACTTTCAAAAGATACCAAAGTTCTTAAGAGCAGAGGGATGGCTGGGAAACATTATGTCATCAAAACTGTTATCACTGTTACTCCTGCCACTGTCCAAGCTACTATCCTGATCCACAATGATGAACTAAGTCCAAGCCCTCAAACAGATGGCAGATCTGTGAGAGAAGATAATGAGGCTGAGAAACAAATGTGACAGCGAGAACTATATTGATGAAATACTGCTTGAGACATTTAAAATGGGAAACTACAGCAGAGAGAAAGATGATTCTGGATGGCAAGAGCACAATTGGACATAGATTACTACACCAAATTCCAACTTTACTGGAGTTAAATAAATGATATTTAGTCTTTGAAGTGAAAGAGGAGAAACCATCACAGGAAGAAAAGAAGCCAGAACTCATAAACCCAATATCTGCAGGATCATTATTCACTATAAGTGGGTATTTTAGAAAGGATGCCTTGGCAGCGGGGGAGATATGCAAATGGGGATGTCTTTGCAATGGAGGCAATTTCAAAAACAGTCTGTGAACGTGCAGGCTCTATCTGAAATACATTGGGGCACATCCGAGTTGTTGGACATAGGCCACAGGACAGCATGCTTCATGTGTGGTGGTAGAAAAGTATGCCAAGGCAAATGTGCATGGATTCAGTCACAGAAATGGGGGTAGAGATGTACAGGTATGATGCAGAATGTGTATATACATGCACATCTGTGGAGCTGCAGCATGTGGAGGCAGTGAGAGGTGTAATGGTACCCACATGCCCAACTTCATGCACGCAGAGGCCCACAGGTTAGGTCTGCTTGTCCTACAGACATGTACAGCTGAGTGGGCACAGGAATGAAGGTAGCGGGCTGTTCTCCTGAATCCGCTACCTATGTTCCTGTGCCCACTCAGTTGAGCGCCTTTGGCTTAAATCACATACCATTCCTGACTATCTACATTTCAAATTCATGCTAACGTCTTTCCAGTTGGCCATAGCACTCACCAAGAAAGAGTACTATGTCCATATGACTAGCTCTCTTGCCTCTGGCCCTCACCGTCACTTTGCTATGCTCAACTCAAGGTCCCTCCTCCCCAACCCCTCCTTCACTGTCTGCCCAGACCTTGACTGACTACTTCCATGACAAAGTCCAGAGATTGGCCTTGAATTCTCTGCAGGGTAATCTCCACCTCGCCTTCCCCCTCTTCAATCCCAATCCTCCCTTCACTTTTGGACACTCTTTCTTCCTTTTCTGAAATCACCTGAGGAGGAAACTACAAATCTCTCTTCCTCTTCCAAACTGACTACCTGTTCCTCTAATCCTATTCCCACCTGTCTCCTAAACTCTATCTCTTCCACCATCATCCTTTCCAACTGTTCATTTTAAATTAAATCTCTCTCCCCAGACCCTGCTGTGTGTTTAAACTTTTCCTGCCCTAGCCTGCTTGAGTGAATCCTCCCCTCCCCCCCCCCCTTTGCTGAGGTACTGTGTAGCCTTCTTCCTGTTTTCTCCACGTGTGCATAGTCTGTTTTCAGTTTGCTTCTTCTGATCAGAGAGGAGCAGTGCTTTTTACAGTGCTCTGCTAGAAAAGTGGATTTTGCCTCCTGAGAAACTTTGCTGTGAGTTCTAGCTGTTTATTTAACTATTTATTGTTTGTCTAACTGTTTATTTAATTATTTATTGTTTGTCTTAGTGCTAGTTCAGCTGTTTTCAGCTGTAATTTACCTTGCCTCTCTCACCTAACTGGGCTTTGTGTGGTAGCCCCCTGCCCCCCTCCCCCCTTGCTGAGGGTCCAGGACAGGGTACCTTGTAACTGCCTTCTTTAATAGGACTTATCTCCCTCCCTCCCTCCCCAGCACCCACCCACCCCTGGGGTAATTGTAGTTTTATAGGTACTTGCACATTTTAGAGGAAAGGGGCTGCTCTCAGGTGCAGCTCTTTATCCAAATCAGTCACACACAGAGGACCTGAGATTACTTAATTAAGCTTTAGGTACACAAGGTGTATTAGGGGTATTAGATACACTTTTATTGGTACAAGCATCTACACCAATCCTTATTATATACAGAATTTAAAAGATCTAAACACAAGCTTTAAACTAAGATGCAGACAGACGTCCAGCAACGAGATGGGGGTTCTCCGGTCTTTTGCATTGAGTGTCACATGTATGATTTTCTCCCAGTTGGTGAGAGATCTTACGTATGCACTAAGTGCAAAGAACTCTTTGCTCTCAGGGAACGAGTCTGTTCTCTAGAGGCTAGAGTAGCAGACCTGGAAGACATAAGAAAGACAGAGAAGTACATGGACGTGACCTTCAGGGATATAGTCCTGAAGTCCCACCTCCAGTCTGGCAGCATCCCTGTTGCCATGGAGGAGAGAGGTCACGTGACAGGAGAGCATCACCCTGGTGTGGCAGGAAGTGATCCTGTAACTAGTACCTGTCCTCCAGGTGATGTAAAACCCTCTCGCACCGAGGGCGTTTCTCCAGGGCCATGTGCCCATGAGGGGAGGGTCAGGACAGCTGTTATAGTCGGTGATTCAATCATTAGGAATGTAGATAGTTGGGTGGCTGGTGGACGTGAGGATCGCCTGGTAACATGCCTGCCTGGTGCGAAGGTAGCAAACCTCACGCACCGCCTAGATAGGATCGTAGATAGTGCTGGGGAGGAGTCTGCTGTCTTGGTACATGTTGGTACCAATGACATAGGAAAATGTGGTAGGGAAGTTCTGGAGGCTAAATTTAAGCTTTTAGGTAGGAAGTTGAAATCCAGAACTTCCAGGATAGCATTCTCCGAAATGCTTCCTGTTCCACGTGCAGGACCCAAAAGACAGGCAGAGCTCCGGAGTCTCAATGCGTGGATGAGACAATGGTGCAAGGATGAGGGTTTTGGATTTGTTAGGAACTGGGGAACATTCTGGGGAAAGGGGGGGCTCTTCCGAAGGGATGGGCTTCACCTTAATCAGGATGGGACCAGACTGCTGGCATTAACCTTTAAAAAAGAGATAGAGAAGCTTTTAAACTAGAAAATAGGGGAAAGCCGACAGTCACCCAGGAGCGCATGGTTCGGACAAAGGTATCCTTGAAGGATACTACCAAAAGCAGTGAGGTTCCAAAAGGGGGTATAGTAGCCCAAATGCCCTTGAGTAAGGAGCAGACAGAGCATAAAGATTCCAAATTACCCCTGCCTACCAATAGCCAGATTAATAAGAATAAAATACAGTCTCTAAAATGCTTGTATGCCAATGCTAGAAGTCTAAACAATAAGATGGGAGAGTTAGAATATATAGCACTAAATGAGAGGTTAGATATGATTGCACTCTCAGAGACATGGTGGAAGGAGGATAACCAGTGGGACACTGTGATACCTGGATACAAACTATATCGTAATGATAGAGCTGATCAAATTGGTGGAGGGGTTGCGCTCTATGTTAGAGAGGGCATTGAGTCAGAAAGGATTAAAGTTTTGCAGGGAACAAAATTTGCTGTAGAATCTCTATGGATTGAAATCCCATTTATGAAGGGGAAGGCGATGGCAGTGGGAGTATACTATCGACCGCCTGGCCAGAATGAACAAATGGATGATGAAATGCTCAAAGAAATCAAGGAAGCTAACAAAAGTCACAACAGAGTAGTAATAATGGGTGATTTCAATTACCCCGGTATCGACTGGGTCAGTGTCACGGCAGGACAAGCTAAAGAGATAAAGTTTCTAGATGGAATAAATGACTGCTTCTTGGAGCAGCTGGTTCATGAACCGACCAGAGGGGAAGCCATACTGGACCTAATCCTTAGTGGAACGCCAGATCTGGTGCAAGAAATAAGGGTGTTGGGACCACTTGGCAATAGTGATCATAGTATGATCATGTTTGATTTAATTAGTGGAGGACAGATAGTAAAGGAATCCACAGTATTACCTTTTAACTTTCAAAAGGGAGACTATGATAGAATGAGGAATATAGTTAGGAAAAAACTAAAAGGAGCGGTTCCAAAGGTTAAAGACTTACAGCAAGCTTGGGTGTTATTTAAAAATACTATCCTCGAAGCCCAGACCAGCTGTATTCCACGCATTAAGAAGAGTGGAAGAAAGTCCAAAAAACTGCCAGCATGGTTTAAAGGTGAGGTCAGAGAGGCTGTTGCTGCCAAAAAAGCAACCTTCAGGAAATGGAAAAAAGAGCCAAATGATGAAAACTGGAAACAACACAAGCACTGGCAAGTTAAATGCAAAGCATTGATAAGGCAGGCAAAGCGGGAATTTGAGAAGAAACTTGCTACGGAAGCAAAAACACAAAATAAAGACTTTTTCAAGTACATTCGTAGCAAAAGGCCTGTGAGAGAGCCAATTGGACCGTTAGATGATAGAGGGGTAAAAGGGGCAGTAAGAGGAGACAAGGCTATAGCAGAGAGAATGAATGAATTCTTTGCTTCGGTCTTTACTGAGGAAGATGTAGGGATGTTACCCATGACTGAAGTGGTATTTAAAGGTGATACTGCAGAGGAATTGAGAGAAATATCGCTACACCGGGAAGATATATTACAACTATTTGATAAACTGAATAGTAGCAAATCACCTGGACCGGATGGTATACATCCCAGAGTGTTGAAAGAACTGAAATATGAGATTGCAGACCTGCTATTGGTAATCTGTGAACTTTCATTAAAATCATCTGTAATACCTGAAGATTGGAGGGTCGCCAACGTAACACCAATTTTTAAAAAAGGTTCCAGGGGTGACCCGGGAAATTACAGACCGGTGAGCCTGACGTCAGTACCAGGGAAAATGGTAGAAACCATCATAAAGAACAAAATTACACAACATGTAGATAGTCATGGCCTAATGGGAGACAGCCAACATGGCTTTAGACAAGGAAGATCTTGTCTTACTAATCTGATATGTTTCTTTGAAGGTGTGCATAAACAGGTAGACAAAGGTGAGTCGGTTGATATAGTGTATCTGGACTTCCAGAAAGCTTTTGACAAGGTCCCCCATTAGAGACTTTTGGCAAAGCTAAAAAGTCATGGGATAGGAGGCAGTGTACTATTGTGGATCGGGAACTGGTTAAAAGATAGAAAGCAGAGGGTAGGGCTAAATGGCCAATATTCCCAATGGAAAAAAGTGAATAGTGGAGTACCCCAGGGATCTGTACTGGGTCCGCTACTTTTTGACATATTCATAAATGACCTGGAAAAGGGAATAACTAGTCAGGTTATCAAATTTGCAGATGACACAAAACTGTTTAAAGTTGTTAAAACCCAAGAGGATTGTGGAAAACTGCAGGAGGATCTGGATAAATTGGAAAACTGGGCATCCAAATGGCAGATGAAATTTAATGTGGACAAATGCAAAGTTATGCACCTAGGAAAGAACAACCCACACTATAGTTACACGATGCAAGGCTCCACATTAGAAACCACCACCCAGGAAAAGGACTTAGGAGTCATCGTGGATAACATGTTAAAACCCTCCGCCCAGTGTGCAGCGGCGGCCAAGAAAGCAAATAGAATGCTAGGTATCATAAAGAAAGGGATGGAGAATAAAACAAAGGATATTATAATGCCTCTGTAACGCTCCATGGTACGACCGCACCTTGAATATTGTGTGCAATTCTGGTCGCCGTATCTTAAAAAGGACATAGCGTTATTAGAAAAAGTACAGAGAAGAGCCACCAAATTGGTGAAGGGGATGGAAGGCTACTCCTATGAAGAGAGGCTAAAAAGGTTAGGGCTCTTTAACCTGGAAAATAGACGGCTGAGGGGAGATATGATAGAGGTCTATAAATTAATGAATGGAGTGGAACGGATAAACGTGGATCAATTGTTTACGCTATCGGAATATAGAAAGACTAGGGGACATGTAATGAAGCTACAGGGTAAACTATTTAAGACAAATAAGAGAAAATATTTTTTCACTCAACGTGTAATCAAACTCTGGAATCTGTTACCGGAGGATGTAGTAAGGGCTGTTAGTATAGCTGGGTTTAAAAAAGGTTTGGACAAGTTTCTGGAGGAAAGGTCCATAAACCACTATTAAAAAGGGACCCAGGATATCAATGCTTGACCCAGTACAAGCATTGTGGAACCTGTGTCTTTTGGGGATATTGCTAGGTACGTATGACCTAGATTGGCAACTGTTGGAAACAGGATACTGGGCTTGATGGACCTCGGTCTGACCCAGTATGGCATGTCTTATGTTCTTATGTCATATCCTTAACCTATCACTTTCCACTGCAATTCTTCCTGTGGCCTTCAAACATGCTGTGGTTACACCTCTTCTCAAATGGCCTTCACTAGATCCTACCTGTCCTTCCAGTTATCGACCTCTCTCTCTCCTCCCCTTTGCTTCAAAACTACTTGAATGAGCCTTAACAGCTGCAGTCCTGATTTTTTCCTCTCGAGCCCTTCTGGACCACTGCAATCTGGCTTTCGTTCTCTACATTCCACAGAAATGGCTCTTGCCAAAGTCTCCAGTGACTTTGTTTCTTGCCAAATGCAAAGACCTCTACCCGATTCTCATCTTCCTTGACCTTTCCGCTGTCTTTGACACTTTTGATCATCAGCTTCTTGATACCATGTGATCGCTTAGATTTAGGGGCTCTGTTCTAGCCTAGTATTCTTCTTATCTCTCCCAGTGCGCGTCTAGTGTATTTCTGGTGGATCCTCCTCTACCGCCATCCCACTTTCAGTTACTGCACCTCAGGGCTCTGTCTTGGGACATCTTTACTCACTCTACACTCGGTCACTTGGTACACTTATTTCCTCCCATTGTTTCCAGTACCATCTTTATGCTGATGACTCGCAGATCTACCTTTCTGTGCCTGAAATCTCTTCAGTAATACAGACCCAGATCTCTGCCTGCTTATCCAACTTTGCTGCCTGGATGTCTCACTCCCATCTGAAAGTGAACATGGCCAAAACCGAGCTCCTTATCTTTCTCCTAAAACCCACCTCCACCCTTCCTCCCTTCAGTATTTCTGTGGATGACACTACACTCCTCCCTGTTTCCTTAGCTAGCAAGCTTGGGGCCAGCTTTGACTCTATTTTCTCTTTCTCTGTACACATCCAACAGTTAGCTAAAACCTGTTGCTTCTTTCTCTATAACATCACCAAAATTTGTCCCTTCCTTTCTGCGTACACTACTAAGACCCTCATCCACTCACTAGTCACTAACCGTTTGGGAAAGGTCCATAAACCATTATTAAAAAGGGACCCAGGATATCAATGCTTGACTCAATACAAGCATTGTGGGGCCTGTGTCTTTTGGGGAAACTGCTAGGTACTATGACCTAGATTGGCCATGGTTGGAAACAGGATACAGGGCTTGATGGACCTTGGTCTGATCCAGTATGGCATATCTTATGTTCTTATTTATTAAAACCGTCTCCTCACTGGTCTTCCTCTGAATCATCTTTCTCCCCTTCAATCTGTTCAAAACTCAGCTGCACGGCTTACTGTATCTTCCACCAGTGCCGCTATGCTTGTGTAACCCCTCTTCTCAAGTTACTTCACTAGCTCCCTATCCATTTCCGCATCCAGCACAAATTTATACTACTTACCTACTAGTGCATTCATTCTGTGGCTTCTCACTATCTTTCCTCTCTTATCTTACTCTACACACATCAGGAAATCTTATCTATTGCCCTTTTCTGCCACTGCCAACTCTAGACTTCTTCCATTCCACCTTGCTGCTCCATATGCCTGGCACAAACTACCCGAGTCAATGTGTTGGGATTCTTCTCTGGGCCTATTCAAGTTCAGGCTAAAACCCCAACTCTTTGGGGCGGCTTTTGGATCCTGATGCCACATTGCTAGCTCTCTGACTGGGAGCTCTTAAAAGGGTTTTTTGTATATTTTTTAAAGCAAGGTTACTTTCTTTTTGCTGCTTTAGGGGAACTTTCCATGAGCACAGTAGGTTGCTGAACTCCAGTAACCTCCTCAGGTTTAGAAACTGCTAACACCTAATCAGGTGTTAGTTCCCTCCCTACCCACCCCGACTCCCACCCACCCCTAGTGAGCAGTCTTGCTTTATAGGGCACCTACCCCTTTAACAAATCACAGAGAATTCGACCAGCACATTTTGAATATAATTAAAGAGATGTAACTGCTTTTTCTCTGAAAGGACAGCTGCGAAACCGGCTGGTACTTGGTAGATCTCTCTCTTTTGCTTTAACAGATACCTAAGCTCCACGAACAGAACAATGGCTGGGAAAAATCGTATTGCTAAAGCTGTTGCCCCCGTTACAGCTTCTGCCTCGGTCCAGACAGAGGTCCTAATGCCAGTTGAAGGACCGGTTCCATGTGCAGGGTGCCTGCATGCTGACGCTCTGAGGAAACAAGTGGAGGAACTCAGAGAGGAGGTGGCGAGGCTGAGGAGCATTCAAGACAGTGAGAAGTACATTGATGAGATGCTTCTTGCAGCAACCAAGCTCTCCAGCACAGGAGAAGATGGGTGCCAACAGAATGTCGATGGTTGGACACAAGTCACCAGGGCCTGCAAAATCACCAATCCAACTTCTACAGCCCTTGAATTGAAGAACCATTATGCAGCCCTGGAAGTGGAGGAGGTGAAAGCATCCCTGGAAAGGGAAGAACCAGAGTTCAAGTACCCCAAAGTTGCAGAATCAGTGACCAGAAGGAAACGAAGGGTAGTGGTGGTTGGAGACTCTCTTCTGAGGGGTACTGAGGAATCCATCTGCCGACCAGACTTGATGTCCAGAGAGGTATGCTGTCTGCCTGGTGCCAAAATCCAAGATGTTACGGAGAGTTTGCCGAGACTCATCAAGCCCACTGACTATTACCCAATGTTGCTAATTCATGTTGGAACAAATGATACTGCCAGGTATACCTCGGAACGTATCAAAAGTGACTTCATGGCTCTGGGACAGAGGGTGAAGCAGTTAGGTGCACAGGTGGTGTTCTCTTCAATCCTCCCTGTTGAGGGTAAAGGCCAAGGCAGAGAGGCTCGCATCCTGGAGATGAATGCATGGCTGTGTGGATGGTGTCATCGAGAGCGTTTTGGTTTCCTAGAACATGGGATGCTGTTCCAAGGGTTGCAGAGCAGAGATGGCATCCATCTGTCCAAGAAAGGTCAACGCATCTTCGGTAGTAGACTGGCTAATCTACTGAAGAGGGCTTTAAACTAGATTCGTTGGGGGTGGGTGAAGAAAGCCCCCAGGTAAGTGAAAGCCCCCAGGTAGGTGATAAATACCTTTATGGAAATGGGTAACAGGGGTAACATATGGAAAGCAGTGTGTATTAATGCCCGTAGCATGGGAAATAAGATCCCTGAAGTTGAAGCTTTGGTAGGAGTGGCTGACTTGGATTTAGTGGCAGTTACAGAAACATGGTTCACAGAAAACCATGACTGGGATGTAACTATACCTGGCTATACTTTATTCAGAAAGGACAGGGTAGGAAGAAGGGGAGGAGGAATGGCACTATATGTAAAAACTACTATTAAAGCTTTGGAATTACAGAGCTTAAAAGGGAGAGAGGAGGCATTGTGGGTTAAACTAGAAAGAGGAAAAGAGAAATCTATTTGCATTGGTGTGATATATAGACCTCCCTCACAAGAGGAAGAGGTGGACAGAGAGTTAATTGAAGACATATGTAGCATTGCTAGGAAAGGGGAAGTGCTACTGATAGGAGATTTCAATATGCCAGATGTTGATTGGCAAATTCCTGCTGCAGTATCATCTAGAAGTAAGGAGATCCTGGATTCTCTACAGGGAGAACTATTCAGGCAATTGGCAACAGACCCCCACATGTGAAGGGGCCATACTGGACTTGGTGCTTACCAATGGTGAAAGTGTTTCTGATGTTGTAGTGGGAGATCATTTTGCATCCAGTGAACACCAGATGGTGTGGTTCAGTATTAGGAGTAGGACTGTTAGAATCCATTCCAAGGTGAGGATCTTAGACTTTAGGAAGACTAACTTTGCGAAGATGGGCCAATACCTCAGGGAGTCGTTAGTGGGATGGGAACATCTGGGGGATGTAGAAAAATGAAGAAGAAAACTGTTTTCCTTGCTGCAGCTTTAGTTGAACGATGAGGAGGAAGTTTCTCTAACCAAAGGATCCGAGGACGTGGAAGGGGCCGAGGAAATGGTCGGCCCCCATTGGGCGCAAATCAGTGTGCCCACTGTAGAGAAGAAGGACATTGGAAAAATGAATGACCGAACTTTGACTCTGCCTCCCGGAGGGGAGGAAGGAGCACACGGAGAGCAGGGGGACGATTCCAGAGTCAGGGAGGAATGCATCGCACACAGTTCCGACAAGAAGAAGAAGCTATAGAGGGAATGGCAGACGAGGAGGGTTACAACATGGATGAAGACTAGGCCAGACCTGGCTCCAAGTTTCCTCTAGGTCCCCAGGAGCCTATGGTCAGTTTGAAGATTGGGGACCAATATATGGACTTTATGGTGGATACGGGGGCCGAACATTCGGTAGTGGCAAAACCGGTGGCCCCTTTGTCTTCTTGATCCATCACTATTGTCGGTGCTACCGGAACTAGAGCCACTAAACCTTTCTTGCAGAATCGCACCCATGATTTAGGGGGACAGAAAGTAACACACCAGTTCCTGTATATGCCTGAATGCCCAATCCCCCTCTTGGGTCGAGATATGCTCGCTAAGCTCCAGGCGCAGATATCCTTTGTTGAAGGGGGAGGAATGGAAATGACTTTAAACTCAAAACCTGCTGGCCTGATGGTGTTAACTGTCCCCCGGGAAGAAGAATGGCGGTTCTATAGTGCATCTACGATCAAGGCAGCCAGTCCCCGTATACCCACGAGAATCTTAGCTCCGCCCGAGGTATGGGCGGAGAATAATCCTCCAGGTCTAGCGAAGAATATAGTCCCTGTTCTTGTCACCCTCAAACCTGGAGTGGAATCAGTGCACATGAGACAATACCCTCTTCCGTGACCGGCGATTGAAGGAATTAACTGTCATTTAATGAAATTATTGAAGTATGGACTTCTCAGGGAGTGCCAATCACCCTGGAATACCCCCCTCCTCCCAGTCAAGAAGCCTGGGACAGGTGACTAACGCCCAGTGCAGGACTTGAGAAGAGTGAATAAAGCAGTTGTAACCATACATCCAGTAGTACCAAACCCTTATACTCTCCTGGGACTGATCCCCGCTGAGGCTACTCACTTCACCGTCTTGAATTTAAAGGATGCTTTCTTCTGCATACGTTTAGCACCAACCAGTCAACTTCTGTTTGCGTTTGAATGGGAAGACCCCACCACAGGGAGGCGGGGTCAACTCACCTGGACTCGATTACCCCAAGGATTCAAGAACTCGCCTACCTTCTTCAGTTCTGCCCTCAATCAGGATCTTTCAAGTTATTCTGTGACTCCAGGGAAGAGAGTCCTCCTTCAGTATGTGGATGACCTGCTAGTAGCCACCAACTCCAAAAATGAATGCGTGCATGCCACCGGTGATCTCTTGCACCTCTTGAATGAAGCCGGATACAAGGTCTCAAGAGCCAAGGTGCAGTTATGCCAAACTGAGGTTAAATATCTGGGATTCCATCTGTCCAAAGGTATTCGGAAATTGGGACCAGAGCGTAAGGAAGCAGTGTGTCGCATCCCTACCCCAACTACCAGAAAGCAGGTGAGGGCTTTTCTGGGAGCTGCAGGCTATTGTCGAATATGGATACCCAATTTTGCGCTGGTGGCAAAGCCATTGTATCAGGCCACCAAAGGAATGGAGAGATCTCCCCTGGAATGGGGCCCAGAACAGGATGTGGCATTCCGATCGTTGAAGGCAGCCTTGATGTCATCACCAGCTTTGGGCCTGCCAGATGTACAGAAACCATTTCGCCTCTATGTCCATGAGTCAAGTGGGAATACTTTGGGAGTATTAACTCAATCCCTTGGATTTTGGCAGCGACCTGTAGCTTATCTATCAAAACAACTGGATACCATCGCAAAAGGATGGCCACCTTGCCTGAGAGCCGTTGCAGCTACAGCCCTCCTGGTAGGAGAAACCGACAAGCTCACTCTGGGTCAGAACCTCCAAATTACCGTACCGCACTCTGTCCTGACCCTTATGGAACACAAAGGAAATTATTGGTTCACAAATTCCCGAATGCTGAAGTACCAAAGCATGTTGTGCGAGAATCCCCGATTGCAGTTGATCGTCAGTCAAGCTTTGAACTCAGCCACGCTGTTGCCAATCGGTCCAGGCCCCCTGATCATGATTGCTTGGAAATAATGGACACTGTATTCTCAAGTCGCCCTGATCTAACTGATGTCCCATTGAACGACCCTGAACGAACCTTCTTTGTGGATGGAAGTAGTCTTGTCATCAACGGACAACGTCGTGCTGGCTATGCAGTAGTGACCTTGGACATGGTAGTTGAATCTTCAGCTCTGGCCCCGGGAAACAGCACAGAAGGCTGAACTGATAGCCCTCACCAGGGCACTGATAATAGGGATGGGGCTCCGCTTGAATGTGTACACAGATTCAAAGTACGCCTTTACAACATTACATGCTCATGGGGCCCTGTACAAGGAACGAGGGTTGATAACCTCAGGAGGCAAGTCCATCAAGTATGGCCCTGAGATATTGACATTATTGGAAGCTGTGTGGGCCCCCAAACAAGTCGCAGTAATGCACTGCCGAGGTCATCAGGCAGGGGAAGGGGAAGTTTCACGGGGAAATAGATTTGCAGACGTTTCTGCCCAAAAAGCGGCTACAACTGGGCCCATACCTGCCCCTAGTACAGTCCAGGCAGCTATATTCCCAGTGCTCCTCAGTGCATGGACCCCCCCGGTACACCTTCAAAGAGTTAGATTATTATTGTCAAGAGGAAGGGGGAGTGTTATCAGAGACCAGATGGATAGTGCTACCACCGCCGGCCGATAGTTCACCTCCCGGTCCAACTGTAATCCCTGAAGCCTTGGGTCCTGCCTTTGTCCATGCTTTTCATCAGGCCACACACTATGGAAAAACTGCGATGGAGAAAGCTCTCAGACTCCATTTCTGTATCTCATTATTAGGACCCATATCAGCCTCAGTAGCCCGTAGATGTGTGATCTGTGCAAAGAACAATGCCCGGCAGGGTCCCAACCTGCCCCCAAGAGCTCAGTCAGTAGGAGTTACCCCCATGGGAAATATCCAGGTGGACTTTACAGAAATGCCATGTGCAAATGGATATCATTACCTGTTGGTCTTGGTTTGTACATCCTCTGGGTGGGTGGAAGCCTTCCCCACCAGAACTGAGAAAGCCAGGGAAGTCACCAAAGTTCTGCTCTATGAAATCATCCCCCAGTTTGGAATACCATTAGCTATAGGGTCAGATAATGGGCCCTCATTTGTATCTCAGGTGACTCAGCAGTTAGCCCAAGCGCTGCAAGTGCAGTGGAAATTACATACAGCTTACAGACCCCAAAGCTCAGGGAAGGTAGAACGTATGAATTGCACTCTAAAGTCCCAGCTGTCTAAACTTTGTCAGGAAGCTCACTTGAAGTGGCCACAGGTTCTTCCTATAGCCTTCCTCAGGATGCGTTCAGCCCCCACCAAGTCATTAGGAGTTTCCCCTTTTGAGATTCTGTATTTATTTATTTTATTTATTTACATTCTCTTATATACCGCGCTATTCTGCATCAGTGCGGTTTACATTGAACAAACTGAAATTACATTGAACAGGGCATTATAACTTGGAGATAACTATTTTACAGGGAACATGGGCTATGGAGGGTTAAGTGGCTTGCCCAAGACCACAAGGAGCACCTGTGGGACTAGAAACCCCAGTCCTTCCGGCCCAAGGTTGCTGTCCTCTTGTGGGATTTGAATCCCCGACCTTCCGGCCTGAAGTACCTTGCCCCAACCACTAGGCCACTCCTCCACATATGGGTGCCCTCCGCCCATAGTCCAAGGGATAAAAGGAGATATGAGTCAGATTGGGTCTGAAATCACTAGACAGGAACTATTAGCTCTAGGTTCTATTTTGCAGAGTCTTCATGCATTGGTACAAGACCAGGTGCCCATTAATCTGACTGAGCCACTGCATCCCTTTAAGCCTGGAGCCTCGGTGTGGGTCAAAGAGTGGAGGAAGACACCGTTGGCACCTCATTGGAAAGGACCTTATGTTGTCATACTATCAATCCCTACAGCAGTTAAGGTTGCAGAATTAGAACCTTGGATTCACCACAGTCAAATAAAGCCAGTTGCATCTACTGAACTTTGTCACTGGACTTCAACAAGCAATACGAAATCGCCATTGCGACTCACGCTGCGGCGACGACCACTGTTGTAAGAGTCAACAGCCCTACTCCTGCCACCTACCGGAAGCTAATCAAAATATAAAACCCAGCATACAGGTATTCAAGCAAAGGACAATCCAAACAATAGTGAATACCCTGATCCCAAACTGAAACCAATGCTTATTTTTTGTCAGGCATAAACCGCAAGAGAAAGAGGAAAACCCCTCTCACTCCCACGCAGTACATGCCCCTTTTAATCGTTTTTATTCAAAACATCATTCAATACGTTCTTCTGTTTGTCAAAATGAAAAACCACACTTAACTGATCGATCACACACGACATGCACGTTTCGAAGCTAAAGCCTCTGTCTCAAGTACCCCCGATGTAAAGAAGTGCGTCCATCCTTTCAGCCAAACCGACAAAAAACGCCAAAGTCTTGGCTGGGACGTCACCATAATTTTTGTAAATAGTTCCCCATGTTATCCAAGTTTGTATACCTGTTCTCTGTAACACAGAATAGCTTGTTATTCTAGTGATTTTGTTTCATTTGAACCGCGCTGATACCGAATAGCGCGGTATATAAAAGATTGTAATAAATAAATAATAAATGTGGGCTTTGTCTAGCCCTCCCCTCACCAGCAACCTTGCAGGGCTCTTGGAGCTACAGAAAACTACATTCAAAACAATGGGAAGATGATCTAAAAGACAGCAATAAAATACACACTTCTATATACATACACCAAAGCTTTAGTGGAGAGAAACAAACAGAAACAAAGTTCTCTTTGTTTACTCTAACTACTAGCCATGGTTCACTTTATTTATAAGGCTCTTTTGGATGATACAGCATAATTTCACTTTATTATGACACGTCAATTATTACGTCTCTATCACATCATAGGTCAACTTTTAATCAGTGTAGGTCAGTATGAGGAGACATACATGGATTCCAAGACATAATTGTTTACCGCTACATAGGTCTGTATGAGGAGACATACACATATTCCAAGACATAACTGTTTACTGCTGACTGCTTGGTATCTACTAACCCTGAGACTGCAAGGCTAGAGTACAACCTGCCCTTTCTTGTTTACAGGACATGTACCTCTTCACCTACTTAGTAAGCATTTATATGAAGTTTATTTCTAAGCAAGGTTCTGAACAGAATTAACTCTTTCTCAGATTTAGTCAGTCTAATAGTGTACACTACCCTGTATAAACGAACATGCTTTCAATAAATAATAAATCTACAACCCTACTCCTGTCACCAACTGGAAGCTGACAGGTCTACGTACGGTGGAAGCTGTGGAAATAAGAGAATTTAAGTGAAGAAGCCGCAACCTTCAAACGAGTTCATTCAACTACTGTAACCATGATGTGCTTCTGCTTTTGCATTATTTTTGTGGTAACCCTGGGACCCCTTAGAGTGGCACTTGCTATACCTCCCTGTGCGGCTTACATAACTACTGCCCGAACCGGGACAAGGATTACTCAGACTTTACTCTATCATTCCTACTACACTTGTACTGGTGTAGTTAGCAAATGTGTGTATAATGGTACAGAATTAAGTATCTGTACAAAAGGGAAGATTAGGACCTGCTTTAATCCCCGTCAGAACCCTTCTTATGTCCTAGAGTTACGATGGAACAATGAGGATTGAGCTCTCCTCAATGCTACCCGACATCTCTCAGATCCCACGAAACCTACCCCTCTTTACTTTGATGCTTGTGATGCCATTAACCGAAATGGCTATTATAGCTGTGGATCTGTTGGCCAAGAGCAAAGTTATTACCACGATAATAAATATGTGTCCTGAAGGAGCATACAATTGGGGAATATGCACCAGGGTAAACTCCCCGTCTATTTATACTAAAGCCCCTGCAGGCGCATACTTCTGTCCCAAATGGGAGTGTGTATACTATGCCACCTGGTCTGAAGGGCCTCAGAGGAGAGAGAAAGATAATCGTAGAGCCAAGTTAGAGAGGCTACCATTGCTGGAACCCCGTAAGTGTCAGAGAGGTACTTGTAACCCCTTAAGGCTCCTTGTGTTCGACCCTAGCCATTGGAAACAAGGGTTCCGATTTGGCTTACAGATAGCAGGAAGTGGATTAGACCCTGGAACCTATGTGTATATACATCTTAACACCAAGATCCGCATTTCTTCACCTTTTCAAATACACCATACCTTCTATGAAGCCATGCAGACAGAGATAGAGATTCCCCAGACCACGCAGAATTTATTTATTGAACTAGCTGGGGCTGTAGCTTCCAGTCTCCACATCTCTAATTGTTTCTTCTGCAGGGGAACTAAGATGGGAGACCAATGGCCCTGGGAGGTAAGGGAATTAAACTACTCCATCCCATATAACCAGACTGCTCTAAATAAGACCACTAGTGAATGGGTATTGGCCAACACCATTGTTGGCTGTCTCTGTTTTGTCCGAACAGGACCACAGTTCACCATACAGGTAGGACAGCTGGTCTGTCTCAGCCAACGGTTTTACAATACTACGACTAAGAAAACATCCTGGTGGTCAGGTGTGAATGTTACTGAACCCTCCAACCCTTTAACCATCTTCTCCAATCTTGCTAAGATATGGACCGATCTCGCCTCACCCAATACCTGGGAGGCCCCTCCGGGGCTCTATTGGATTTGTGGAACCCGAGCGTATGCCCAGCTCCCTAACAACTGGGGAAGGGCATGTGTCCTGGGTACGATATGACCCTCTTTCTTCCTTATTCCCATTTCCCAAGGGGAACAGTTATGATTCCCCATATGCAATGGTCGACAGAAGTGGAATACTTTGAAAATAGGTCAATGGGATAAGTGGGAGGGTGATGAATGGCCACCTGAGAGAATTATCACATATTATGGACCAGCCACTTGGGCACAAGATGGGACCTGGGGATACCGCACTCCTGTTTATATGTTGAATCGTATTATACGCTTGCAAGCTATTGTAGAAATTATAACTAATGAGACAAGTAAGGCACTAACCCTCTTGGTAAAACAAAGTACTCAGATGCGCACTGCTATTTACCAGAACCGGTTAGCACTTGATTATTTATTAGCATCTGAAGGTGGGGTATGTGGAAAGTTTAATCTTACTAACTGCTGTTTGCAGATTGATGATCAGGGTCAGGTTGTCGAAGAAATCGCTGACCATATGCGTGGACAAGCACATGTAACCAGTTCAGACTTGGAATGGACTGGAGCTAAATGGATGGTTTGGAACTCTATTTTCAGGGCTAGGGAGATTGAAGACTATTATGTTTGCAGTTCTACTCATGATAGCTGTGTGTTTACTCCTTCCATGTTTCCTACCCCTTTGCCTACGTATGGTCACCTCAGCCATTGACAGTACAGTCGAGCGTAAAACAGCAGCCAGGGTACTGGCCATGTGGAAGTACCTGTGAAGAAGCTTCCGTTTAAAGAAACGTTTTGTGATTTCATTCTCACCCTCTTTTGCTAGGGGTGAGAATAATCAAAGGGGGGAATGTGGTAGGCTATGGCCTGTAAACTAGGCCTAGATCCTAACCCCCACCTGGGAGTAGTGCTGAGAAGAACCAGAGTCTGAGAAACTGCCTTAAACTGCTTTAAACTGCTTTTGAAAAGTTTGTATAATTCCTTTATGCTGATGATAGAACTGGTCTTGCATTCTCTGAGCTAGAAATGTCCTTGAAGTAGAAATGTGTCAATATCTAAGATTATGCCTTTGTTAGAATAGCCTGAGAAGGAGGAACAGGGAGCTAGGCCCAGAGAGGGTCCCCGAGTGGACAGATGCGAGGGGCGTTGGGACCAATAGAAAGTTTGCCTGTATCAAACTGTAAAAATTGTATATAAGGAATTTGCTCCTGTACTCCATTGCTCAGTCCTTTTTGGATGCACTCCTGTCTGAGCCTGTGCACAATAAATTGGCTTGGAACCTGCAATTGACTCCTGGTTTTATTCATTGTATGCACTTCGCTGCTACATACGATACATACTGTAACACTACTGTTTTTATTGCAGTCAATTGTAAAACACACTAAAGGCTGTTTTTCTCTCCCTTTCCCCTTCCCTCCTTTCCCCCCCCCCCATCCCCTCCTTTCCCCTCCTTCCTTTTATTTACATTTTTATTTATATGCCCACATGTCAACAATTATTCCACGTGTTTTTAAATGCTTGATGGCACTGGGATTGCACTACAGTGGTCATTGTAGATTTTATACAATGACTTTACCCTTTGCACACACAACGTTTAATTCACAGTATTTTCTGCAGGTTTGTAGAATATATTAAGTTTCTTGGATTCTGGACTCTCCTATTGGTTAAAAGCTATTTCTAATGCCCTCCGTTTGAAGTTCCTCTGTAATTTCTTTAGGGTAATAATCCCAGTGCTTTTCAGGCACAGTGATGTTCTAGTGTTTACAGAGTTTCTAATGGATGAGGCATGTTACTTTGTTTATGCCTTTCTGTATTGAAATTATCTGCCATCAGAGCTTCACAGCCAGTAGGGAGCTGCAACTATCAATCTCTCATCCTTTGTTTTCAGTTCACCTTTTCTTAACCATTCATGTGTCTATTTTTGATAAACAAAAAGTTCCTGGAGTAACAGGATCCACATGGATTATTTGATGGTATTTAATATGCGATAATTGAGTGAAACTCTTATTGCACTCAGTACATGTAAAATGTTTCTGTTGGAGGCAGTTTCTCCAAATGGGTTATATATTCAGAGCCAGCCCGTCCACTAGACAAACTAGGCAGTTGCCTAGGGTGATAGACCCTGGTGGGCAGCATGATGATTGCCTCCTCTTGTAAGCAGCAGTTCATCCCTATGTAGGCCCAATGTGCCGCCCCCCCATCACACCGCGTGCCATCGCTGCACTGCCCCCCAACATCTAGCCTCTCAGCTGGGATTGACGGGCAGTATGGTAATCACCTCTAGCCACAGCAGACCTTTAAAGTATATGCACTCGCTCGTGGCCTGCAGCTCTGGCCCTCCTGCGATACAACTTCCTGTTGGCAGGCTATGAGTGTGCGCATGGTTTGTGGTTTATTGGCACTTGATATACCTCCTTTCATATCAGAGTGGTGTACAAATAAGGATAAAATTACATTAAAACACAAAATTATAAAAGAAAAAGAACGCCATTTAAAATAATAGAAAAGTGAGGCAGGGCAAGAGGGGAGAGAGCAAGGTAGAGAGCAGAATATGATGTGGACTAAGTAGGAAGATCATATGCAAGCTGAAAAAGATGTTTTTAAAGGAGATATGAATTTGGGAAAGGTGTGCTCAAGATGAGGGTCAGCGAGGAGAGAATTTCAAAGACAAGGACCTAGGAAGTAAAACACAACATGATGGGTGGACTCGAGATGGGCCTGTGAGGGTGGGGGGAGATGAAGCTGATTTCCTTGAACTGACTGGAGGACACAGGAGGGATCATAAAGGATAAGACGAGAGGATAAATAGGATAGGGTCCTGGAGTGTAGGATCTTATGGATAAGGGTAAGGGTCTTGAAGGACTAAAAAAGGGGACTGCTACTTCTGTAGAGAGATCTGCAATTGTGAGTATATACTTATTGGAATTTTTCTGAAAGAACTTCTTTGGATTAAAGCTGATTGATCTGTGAACCCAGTGTATTTGTTAAATCAGTCAGGGCCTAGTAGCAGCAGTTTAAGTTTAAATTTAAAACACAGAAGAGAGCTTTCTGGTTAGATTTCATACCCAGTAGAGAGCTTGTAGTTTTAAATTTAATACTCACTCAGGGCCTAGTATCAGCAAAGTACTTTTAGTTTAAATTTAAAACACAGAAGAGAGCTTTCTGGTTAAATTTAGAACCCAATAGAGATCTTCTAGTTTAAATTTCATAATAAGTCAGAGCCTAGCAGCAGCAAAGAGCTTTAATTTAAATTAAATCAGAATATAGATTAGCATAAAAGGCAAAACAGGGTCAGTATTTTTTGAGCAACAAATAAACTCTTCTAGAGACCTTTACAAAGAGGCCGTCTACCTAGAGGGCAAGAGACCTGTGAAACCTTTTCAATAGGTGTTAATGCCAGGTGGCAGGTCAAAAGGCCATTTTGAAAGACTTCTATCCAAGCAAGGACTGTTAATCACCCAGGAAGTTGGTCACAGCTTACCTCAGAAGCACAGGACAGGGTACTGTGTAGTAGCCCTCTTTTAATAAGTGTTATTATCCAAATCAGTCATACACTAAGGACCTGAGATTAATTAAGCTTCAGGTGAACAAGGTATATTAAATGTTTTAGGTACATTTTATTAGTATAAGTATCCCCAGCAACCCTTAGTAAATAAAGAACTTAAAGATCTAAACACAAGCTTAAAACTAAGATGCAGACAGCAGTCCAGCAGCAAGATGGGGGCTTTCCAGGCTTTTGCATTGAGTGTCACATGTATGATTTTCTCCCGGTTGGTGAGAAGTCTTGTGTGCACTAGGTGCAAGGAGCTCTTTGCTCTCAGGGAACGAGTCCGTTCTCTAGAGGCTAGAGTAGCAGACCTGGAAGACATAAGAAAGACAGAGCGGTACATAGCCGAGACCTACAGGGATATAGTCCTGAAGTCCCACCTGCAGTCTGGCAGCATCCCTGTTGCCATGGAGGAGAGAGCTCACGTGACAGGAGAGCATCACCCTGGTGTAGCAGGAAGTGATCCTGTAACTACATCATCCTCCTCCATCATCATCCTCCATCCTCCAGGTGATGTAAAACCCTCTCGCAGCGAGGACGTTTCTCCAGGGCCATGTGCCCATGAGGGAAGGGTTAGGACAGCCGTTATAGTTGGTGATTCGATCATTAGGCATGTAGATAGCTGGGTGGCTGGTGGACATGAGGATTGCCTGGTAACGTGCCTGCCTGGTGCGAAGGTAGCGGACCTCACGTGCCACCTAGATAAGGTCTTAGTGCTGGGGAGGAGTCTGCTGTCTTGGTAAATGTCGGTGCCAATGACATAGGAAAATGTGGTAGGGAGTTTCTGGAGGCTAAATTTAGTCTTTTAGGTAGGACATTGAAATCCAGAAGTTCCAGGATAGCGTTCTCCGAAATGCTTCCCGTTCCACGCGCAGGACCCACAAGGCAGGCAGAGCTCCGGAGTCTCAATGTGTGGATGAGACGATGGTGCAAGGATGAGGGTTTTTGGATTTGTTAGGAACTGGGGAACATTCTGGGGAAAGGAGGGGCTCTTCCAAAGGGATGGACTTCACCTTAACCGGGATGGAACCAGGCTGCTGGCATTAACCTTTTAAAAAGTACATAGAGCAGCTTTTAAACTAGATACTAGGGGAAAGCCGACAGTCGCACAAGAGCGCATGGTTCAGAAGAATGTATCCTTGAAGGATACTACCAAAAGTAGAGAGGTTCCAAAAAAGAGTAAAGTAGCCCAAATGCCCTCGAGTATGGAGCAGACACAGTTTAAAGATCCCAAATTACCCATGCCTACCAATAGCCAAATTAATATGAATAAAATACAGTCTCTAAAATGCTTGTATGCAAATGCAAGAAGTCTAAAAAATAAGATGGGAGAGTTAGAATATATAGCACCAAATGAGAGGTTAGATATGATTGGAATCTCAGAGACATGGTGGAAGGAGGACAACCAGTGGGACACTGTGATACCTGGGTACAACCTATATCGTAATGATAGACCTGATCAAATTGGTGAAGGGTTTGTGCTCTGTTAGAGAGAGCATTGAGTCAGAAAGGGTTAAAGTTTTGCAGGAAACAAAATTTGCTGTAGAATCTCTATGGATTGAAATTCCATGTAAAAAGGGGAAGGCGATGACAGTACTATAGATCACCTGGCCAGAATGAACAAATGGATGATGAAATGCTCAAAGAAATCAAGGAAGCTAACAAAAGTTACAGTGCAGTAATAATAATGGGTGATTTAAATTACCCTGGTATCGACTGGGTCAGTGTCACAGCAGGACATGGTAGGGAGATAAAGTTCCTAGATGAAATAAATGACTGCTTCTTGGAGCAGCTGTTTCATGAACCTATCAGAGGGGAAGCCATATTGGACCTAGTCCTTAGTGGAACACCAGATCTGGTGCAAGAGATAAGGTTGTTGGGGCCACTTGGCAATAGCGATCATAGCATGATTGTGTTTGATCTAATTAATGAAGGAGGGATGGTAAGGACATCCACAGTACTACCTTTTAACTTTCGAAAGGGAGACTATGATAAAATGAGGAAAATAGTTAAGAAAAAACTAAAAGTAGCAGTTGCAAAGGTTAAAGACTTACATCAAGCTTTGGTGGTGTTGAAAAATACTATCTTGGAAGCCCAGACCAGCTGTATTCCACGCTTTAAGAAAAGTGGAAGGAAGTCCAAAAAACTGCCAGCATGGTTTAAAGGTGCGGTCAGAGAGGCTGTTGTTGCCAAAAAAGCATCTTTCAGGAAATGGAAAAACGAGCCAAACGACGAAACCTGGAAACAGCACAAGCACTGGCAAGTTAAATGCAAGGCATTGATAAGGCAGGCAAAGGGAGAATTTGAGAAGAAGCTTGCTGCAGAAGCAAAAATGCATAATAAAGACTTTTCCCATGTACATTCGGAGCAAAAAATCTGTGAGAGTGTCAGTTGGTCCATTAGATGATAGAGGGGTTAAATGGGCACTAAGAGGCGACAAGGCGATAGTGGAGAGACTGAATGAATTCTTTGCTTCGGTCTTTACTAAGGATGATGTAGGGATGTTACCCATGACTGAAGTGGTATTTAAAGGTGCGGAAGAATTGAAGGAAATATCGATACATCGGGAAGGTGTATTACAACTATTTGATAAACTGAGGAGTAGCAAATCACCTGGACAGGATGGTATACATCCAAGGGTGTTGAAAGAACTGAAATATGAGATTGCAGACCTGCTATTAGTAATCTGTGAACTATCATTAAAATCATCTGTAATACCTGAAGATTGGAGGATGGCAAATGTAACACCAATTTTTAAAAAGGGTTCCACGGGTGATCCGGGAAACTACAGACCAGTGAGCCTGACGTCAGTACCGGGAAAATGGTAGAAACCATCATAAAGAACAAAATTGCTGAACATGTAGATAGTCATGGCTTAATGGGAGACAGCAACATGGCTTTAGACAAGGAAGATCTTGTCTTACTAATCTGTTATGTTTTTTTGAAGGTGTGAATAAACAGGTAGAGAAAGGTGAGTCAGTTGATATAGTGTATTTGGACTTTCAGAAAGCTTTTGACAACGTCCTTCATCAGAGACTTTTGGCAAAACTAAAGAGTCATGGGATAGGAGGCAGTGTACTATTGTGGATCAGGAACTGGTTAAAAGATAGAAAGCAGAGGGTAGGGCTAAATGGTCAATTTTCCCAATGGAGAAAGGTGAATAGTGGTGTACCCCAGGGATCTGTGCTGGGTCTGCTGCTTTTTGACATATTCATAAATGACCTGGAAAAGGGAATAACGAGTGAGGTTATCAAATTTGCAGATGACACAAAACTATTTAAAGCTGTTAAAACCCAAGAGGATTGTGGAAAATTGCAAGAGGATCTTGATAAATTGGAAGACTGGGCATCAAAATGGCAGATGAAATTTAATGTGGATAAGTGCAAAGTTATGCACCTAAGGAAGAACAACCCAAACTATGGTTACACGATGGAAGGTTCCACATTAGGAACCACCATCCAGAAGAAAGATTTAGGCGCCATTGTGGATAGCATGTTAATACCCTTGGCCCAGTGTGCAGCGGTGGCCAAGAGAGCAAATAGGATGCTAGGTATCATAAGGAAAAGAATGGAAAATAAAACAAAGGATATTATAATGCCTCTCTAACGTTCCATGGTGAGACTGCACCTTGAATATTGTGTGCAATTCTGGTAGCCTTTTCTTAAAAAAGATATAGCGTTATTAGAAAAGGTTCAGAGAAGAGCCACCAAAATGGTAAAGGGGATGGAAGGATACCCCTATGAAGAAAGGCTAAAAAGTTTAGGGCTCTTTAATCTGGAAAAGAGACAGCTGAGGGGAGATATGATAGAAGTCTATAAATTAATGAACGGAGTGTAACGGGTAAACATAGATCGATTGTTTACGTTATCAGAATATAGAAAGGCTAGGGGACATGCAATGAAGCTACAGGGTAAACTATTTAAGACTAATAAAATACAAATTTTTTTCACTCAATGTGTAATCAAACTCTGGAATTTGTTACCGGAGGATGTAGTAAAAGCTGTTAGTGTAGCTGGGTTTAAAAAAGGTTTGGAGAAGTTCCTGGAGGAAAGGTCCATAAATCATTATTAAAAAGGGACCCAGGATATCAATGCTTGACCCAATACAAGCATTGTGGGACCTGTGTCTTTTGGGGAAATTGCTAGGTACATATGACCTAGATTGGCCACTGTTGGAAACAGGATACTGGGCTTGATGGACCTTGGTCTGACCCAGTACGGCATATCTTATGTTCTTATGTTTGGCCATCGCATGGTCATCCTGCTGTCCTCTGGGCAGGACAAAACAGGAATGTGCAGACGCTCCACCTGGGGTAGGGGCTGCTGCACATACAGGCACCATGCATGTGCAATAAAACTTGGGAAAAAAAGCAGATCTCTATTTCAGCATGTGCATGCACATCTGTAGCCACTACTGTCTATGGGGCTTTTGCTCATGTATTTCAGGTCATTTTATGATATGCACGTCTGCAAATCCCCATTGGCCAAGCAAGTGTATCCATGGAGACAGACATCCCAATTTTTGAAGGCCCGTGCATGACACCTTTTCTGAAATTGCCTTTACTGTGACCCACATTTTAATTGGCATATCCCACCACCACCTGGATGGCCTTTCTAAAATGTGCCTTCATAGAAATTATTCTGCAAATGTGTAGTAATCATATGGGCTCTTGGGGTATTATTTTTATAATTATTGTGGTATGCTATGAATCTGGAATTGCAGAACATTTGAATTTATTTTGAATTAAATTGCATTCCAAATCTTTGCCAGACTGTGTGCTGATATTGCAGAGCTGAGTATGTGATTTAGACAAAACCCACATTTGCCTACTTAGATCACCATTACTGTAGCTTTAATAAGCAGGATTATAAATACATTACAATTACCATAGACAATGTGATCCTTTATTTTATCTCTTGGCAAACCGTCTACAACAGTGATTTGTTCAATATAATGACAGATAGTTTTACAAGTCCTTTCATGTAAAAGAGCCCCAGGAGACTCCTACATCTCAAGTTGAATTGTTTTGAAGCAATTGTGCTGATAGCTACACCAGAAGCAGGGTGAGTTGATTATATGCTAGAATACATTGGTAGCCACTTACACAGGAGTACGTTTACTAACGTGTGCTAACCATTAGCATCAGGTTTGCCAGGCACTAAGCATGCCATGCTAACTATTGTTTCTATGGTGAAGGGAGATAGATTCAGGAGTGATATGCGGAAATATTTCTTTACGGAAAGAGTAGTGGATCTATGGAATAGTCTCCCAGTGGAGGTGGTAGAGATGAGGACAGTAACTGAATTCAAAAAAGCATGGGACCAACACAGAGGATCCTTAAAGGTAAAAAGTGGACTGTTGTAGTTGTTGATATGGAAGGACAGACTAGATAGGCCATGTGGTCTTTTTCTGTCGTCATGTTTCTATGTTTGTATTAGTGCAGGGCCTTGTGCTAAAAATCTCATGCTAACTGGTGAGCATGTGATTGGGCAGTGACTGGGCAGGCTAGGTGCAGAATGGGGGTGTTGATGGCAAATCACAGTTAGCATAGGCATTGTGGGCAAATTCTAACCATAACACACTCCTCAAGAGGTGGTGGGAAATGCACCTGCATGCGATTTAGCACAATGCAGCAGTTAGCAATGTGCTAAAGGCAGGGGGATTGACCACACATACCCCCAGATGTTTTATGTCCCAAACTCCTGCTAGCAGCATGTCCTTTAATAAACATCACCCACAGTTCCCTAGTGTTTTATTCTTGGTTGTCTCTTTTGGGAGGAAGAGGGAAGAACATGAGTTTGACTCACCTTTGTCATTGATTCTCTGTGTGACTCTGGGAAAGTCAGTCTGAGGTCTAGTCATTAAGCTGCCATAACAGGCAAACAGAATCATGCAGTAGCAATTTTCAAAGGGATTTCTGCAAGTAAATGGGTTTTTACCCATGCAAATACACTTTGAAAATCGCACCCCCCAAGAAAAACTTATGTTTTAGATTATATGAAATTTATGTATGTTATTATGTTAACTTCTTAGAAATTGGTGGTAGGCAAGTTATAAATATTAATAAATGAAATAAGAACTATGAGCTACGTTACAGAAAGGGTGGAAGCTCTGGAATGAGAGGTCATAGGATGAAGGTGAAAGGAGGTAATCTCAGGAGTAAGTGAAAGAAATATTCACTTACAGAAAGAGTGGTAAATGGGTGGAATGGCTTTCAAGGCGCAGTAGTAGAGATAAGGACAGTATTTGAATTCATGGAAGCAGGGAGCAGGCACAGAGGAAAATAGTTAAGAAAAAACTAAAAGTCAGCTGCAAAAGTTAAATATTTACATCAAACATGGACATTGTTTAAAAGTACTATCTTGGAAGACCAGATCAGATGTATTCCATACTTTAAGAAAAGTGGAAGGAAACCCAGAAAACTTCCAGAATGGTTTAAAAGTGAGGTCAGAGAGGCTGTTGCCAAAAAAAAATATCTTTCAGGAAATGGAAAAAGGACTCAGATGACGAAGACGGAAAACAACATAAGCATTGGCAAGTTAGAGGCAAGGCACTGATAAGACAGGTAAAGAGAGAATTTTAAAATAAGCTTCGTGTGGAAGGAAAAACACATAATAAAATCTTTTTCAAGTTCATTCATAGCTAAAACACCTGTGAGAACATCAGTTCAACCATTGGATGACAGAGGGATAAAAGGGGAACTAAGTGACATCAAGGACGGAGAGGAGAGACTGAATGAATTCTTTGCTTCGGTCTTTACAGAAGAAGATGTAGGGGAATTACCCATGCCTGAAATGGTATATAAAGGTGATGTATGGGAGGAATTGAAAGAAATACCGATAAACCGGAAAGATGTATTACAACTATTTGATAAACTAAAGAATAGCAAATCACCTGGATCGTTGGTATACATCCAAGGATGCTGGAAGAACTGAAATATGAGATTGAAGACATATTAGTAATCTGTGAACGATCATTAAAATCATCTGTAGTACCGGAAGATTAGAGAATGGCCAGTGCAACGCCAATTTTTAAAAAGGGTTCCAGGGGATGATCCGGGAAACTACAGACTGGTGAGCCTGACGGCTGTACTTGGCAAAATGGTAGAAACTATTATAAAGAACAAAATTGCTGAACATGTAGATAGCCATGGTTTAATGAGAGAAAGCCAACATGGATTTAGCCAAGGAAAGTCTTGCCTTACTAATAATCTCTTGATTTTTTTTTGAAGGTGTGAATAAACAGGTAGATAGAGCCGATTGATATAGTGTATCTTGGCGAAGCTAAAAAGTCATGGGACTGGAGGCAGTGTACAATTGTGGCTCAGGAACTGGTTAAAAGATAGAAAGCAGAGAATAGGGCTGAATGGCCAATTTTCCCAATGGAGAATGGTGAATACTGGGGTACCCCAGGGATCTGTGCTGGGCCCACTGCTTTTTAACATATTCATAAATGACCTGGAAATAGGAATAATGAGCGAGTTGATCAAATTTGCAGATGAGACAAAATTATTCAAAGTTGTTAAAATGCTAGAGGATTGTGAAAAATTACAAGAGGACCTTGATAAACTGGAAGACTGGATGTCCAGATGGCAGATGAAATTTAATGTGGAAAAGTGCAAAGTTATGCACCTATGAGAGAACAATCCAAACTGTGTTGGCACAATGCAATGTACCACCTTAGAAACCACCACCCAGGAAAAAGATTTGGGCATCATAGTGGATAATACATTGAAACTTTATGCCCAGTGTGCAGCAGCAGCCAGGAAAGCAAATAGAATGCTAGAAATTATAAGGAAAGGAATGGAGAATAAAACCAAGGATATTATAATGCCTCTGTATTGTTCCATGGTGCGACTGCACCTTGAATATTGTGTGCCAGTCGACATGCAAGTCCATTTGAATATCTGGCCCTGGATTTTCAGTGGGAAACTCCATAGCGAGTTTTGTGCAGAATATTTAACAAATGCATTCATAATGAGAACAGAATGAGCTACAAAGAAAATGTGAATTATTATTTCACCAAGGAACCTTATATCAAACTGCATATCGTACAGTGAGCTCCTGCCCCAAGCAGCTTATGTTCTAAGGAGCCCACTTACTAAACTGTGTTAAGACGGCAATGCATCACATACCTGTGCTGGTGTCCAACGCAGGAAATACATTAACTCACGGTAATGGTAACCCAAAAAATACTGGAGTGAAAAAAAATGGTAATGAACTGCACAAACACATGTAAAGAAGGGCATTTCAAAGGAGAAACCCAAAGGCAGTTTCATATAAATACGTAATTACACCTCCTGAGATATAGTTAAGTTTTTGTGCGCACCTGCTGACAGCTAATACAAGTCCCAAAGGGGCCTGTAATCTGCTCCACCCCTTCATCATAGCCCCACTGAAGGCAGTAAAAACCCATCGGGAGCCCACTCCTTACCTCATAACCCCAAGGTATCAAGAACCATACCTTCCAGTAGCTTGATCCTTAACCACCCTCGCATACATGATAAAGAGGCATCCTGAATCCAGATCAAACTATAAGTCATTCCACCCTCCCCCGGCACCTACGCCATTATTAAGAGTTTCAAAAGCTGCAGTCAGGTGAAACCAGTTTATAAGAAAACTATAGAAACAGAATATGGTAGCACATCAAGACCCTATGGCCTATCCAGCCTGCCTATCTAGCTCAGAGACCCATGTTTTCTTGATGTCATCCTTATCTCCACCACCTCCATTAGGAGGCTTTTTCTATTTCTATAAAGAAATATTAACTTAGATTACTCCCGAGTCTACCCTGTATACATTCTATGACCTCTCATTTCAGAGCTTTCCTATCAATTGAAGGAATCCCACCTTCTGTGCATTTATACCATGGCCATTATCACCCCCCCCCCCCCCACTCACCTTTCATCCAGAGTATACATATTCATATCTTTAAGCCAGTCCCCATATGCTTCTGGACCAGGGCCTGTGTTAGGGGTGGCAAATGGGGAAGTTGCCCAGGGACCCCATGCAACATGGGGCCCCAAGTTTATCTCAAGCTAAAGGAAGCATATAGCCTGGAGGAAGACTTTGGGGGGACTCATCTCTGGACTGACTCCATGCTCTTTATGTCCTTTTGAAGTTGTGGTCTCCAGAACTGCATACGGTACTCCAAAAGGGATCTCACCAGAGGTTTATACAGAGGCACGATCACCTCCTCCTTCCTGCTGACCATTCCTTTCCCTATATACTCAATTATCTTTCTGACTTTTGCTTTTGCCTTTTCTACCTGTTTGGCCATCTTAAGATCAACTGATAATTTAATTCTCAGCAGGGCAGAATTAGCATATTGCGCCCCCCTCCCCCCCCATCATATTATAAATACCTTTGTAAACTCCCATAAATGGGATCCCATGTGGCTCTTATTACAAAGAAAGCCTGGGAGAGGAAGAAACAGATAAGAAGTGTTGTTTGTCAAATCCCCCTGCCCAAAGGAGGGCAATGTGTAGGAGACAGGGAGAATAGATGGACCTCCACAGCTGGTGGTGGCTCTTCTTTCTACCAGCAGCTGATTAACAAGGGAAAACAATCTGCCTTGGGAGCTACTAACTTAACACGTTTGAAAAGGATTCTTCTAAAGCTTTCGGCCCTAGACAGTTTCCCTATACCTTAATCCTGCCCTGACCCTCATACCCTGCTCTTCTTTCATATACAGAACTACTTTGCCTCCTATACTGTATCCCTTCCTTTGGATTTTTACTAATAGTGCTACTATTACATATCATTTGGATAGTGCTACAAGGTGTATGCAGTGCTGTATATATAGATAGTCCTTGCTCATCATATCTTGCAATCTAATCAAGACAAACAACATCATAAACTAGGGACTAGGGTGCAATGAGATACATATAAGTGGGGATCAGGATCCAAAAGCAGCCTGGATTTGCATAGGGCCAGAGATGGAGCTTGATGTTCTGACTTCGGTAGTTTGTTCCAGCATATGGAGCAGTGAGGTGGAATGAGCGAAGTCAGGAATTGTCAGTGGCAGAGGAGGGCACAGATAGAAGGAATCTGCCAGAGGAGCAGAGTTCCTGAGGAGGGGTGTAGAGTGAGGTAAGAGGACAGGTAGTGAGGAGCAGCAGAATGAATGCATTTGTAGGTAAGTAGGAAAAGTTTGAACCGGATGTGGAAATGAATAGGTAGCCAGTGAAGTGATTTGAAAAGAGGGGTTACATGAGCATAGTTACCTTATGGAAAATTAGCCATGCAGCTGAGTTTTGAACAGATTAAAGGGGAAAGAGATGATTCTGAGGGAGACCAATGAGGACCAGGTTGCAGTAGTCTAGACTGAAGGTGGCTAGAGTGGATAAGGGTCTTGGTAGTATGCTCAGATTTTGCTGATATTATAGAGAAAGAAGTGACAGGTTGTAGCTATCTGTTGGATGTGTACAGAGAAAGAGAGAGTAGAGTCAAAGATGACCCCATAGTTGTGGTAGGCCTTCAGAATTGGGTGGGAGTGATGTTCCATGGTTTGTCTTCAGTGGGTTGGGGATTATCCCCAGAGCCTGTTTCTAAAATGGCTCTGGAGATGTCTGTGTGCTTTGGATGTCTCTATGCCTATTTTCGGACATCCAAAGCGTGAATAGGGCTTCCAAAATAGTGCTGCAGAAAGTGTTCTCATAAAGTTAAATGGATATCTTTTTAATGATGTGGTCAGCCTGCTGGTGAAAACTGATCTCCATGTCTTTTGGATCCAGTCCAATTATTTCTGATCATTAGGTCACCTCCTTTTTTTCTGTAAATGAAGAACAGAAAACTGAATTAGGAAATAGAGGAAGAAATTAAAAAGGAGAAACATGAGAGAGAAGAAAAAAAATCAGCAAAAATGCAGAGAATTATTGTGAGGACTCAGTGAAACGAGACAACAGCATTTTATTCTGTTTTCCAAAGATTTTAAAATTTGTCTTTATCTGTTTCTACACAAATGTGGAAATAAGATCAACAAATATGTTGACAAGTTTTTGAGATACATTTTTATTGGACTAACTTAATGTATCACCTACCGTTATCCAAATGAACACAGAAACCATAATTATTTGTTCAAAAATGTGTGACATGTTTACAGGAGGAAAGTTCATCAAAGAAACCATGGATGGCATTACTAATATTTACTGTAGATATGGGCAGAGTTACAAACAGCGCAAGCCAATAAAAAATAGAAAGTCTGATTTTGTACTGATATTTCACAAGTTGCTCAGGTGCTACTTTGAATAGCAAAAATTAAATGGTGGTGATTAGCATTTACAAAAAGAATGACATTTGAAAGTTTTGGATTCTTTCCATGACATTAGCAATAATGCCGTGGCCCTTATTGAAGATGAGAACAAGAATTTGCAAGTTGTACTTTTATAGATATCTCATTTGGAAAGTGAAAGCAATTTGCAATGATTTTCCATTTTCAAGAAGCAAGTCTTAAAGGCTTAATACAGGTTAAAAAAAAAAAAAGAAAAAAAGCTAATGTGGGCCCTGTCTGCAAGCCAGATATAAAGGCACATTTTACAAGGAAATCTGAATTGAAGCATCGCTGTCGCAACGTACACAGTTTTGGCAGTATTTTAGAAAAAGCTCTGCAAAGCGTGGGACCTGTTCTAAAATTATGCAAAAGCGCCTCTGCTGGTGCTTACATGTGTAAGTTGTGCCATACCAAGCTACAAGTTGCCAAGGGGCCTCCATTGATTTTTCCCACAGGTAGGTTTGCCAAAGAACTCCTCTGGCTCTATATGTCAGCAAATGCATTGCTTTCCTGAATGTCCCCTATGTGTATTTTAGAAAAGGCTTCACATTTCACAGTCTTTTCTAAAGAACCACTGGAATTGTATATGTCCTGACTTTGACATCTTGGTAACAATTTCCATTTAGTATCTAAAATTTGCAGCATTGTGTTGCTACATAGATACAATTTACCTATAACTAGAAGTAAAGCACAGGAAAAAGGATATTTGAACAATGTAGATGTCACTATTAAGAAGCATTTACCCAGATAGTGCCCATGAAATCATCCTGATCACGTCAGCACCATCTGGATATTGCCGAGGTAGTCTATGAGCAGAGTGAGGGCAGAGATGGTAATAATCGCTGTGATATTCAATCCACTAGCAAAAGGACTGACCTAACTTCATCTGGACAGCTATCCAGAGTGTGGCCTGAATATTGCCGCTATCCTGACAGTGGCAGCACTTGCTGCTCTACTTGGATGGCCATGTTTAAAGAGAACAAGAACTGCAGTGTTTGAATTTCAGGCCCTAAATAAATACCATATTTCCACAGTTCTAACAAGCACCTTTTTTCACATTTCTATGTCTCAGAAATCAGGATGCAGTTTACAATTGCTGACATTCCTTATTCTACTACTACTACTACTGCTGAGCATTTGTATAGCACTACAAGACGTAGGCGGCGCTGCACAGACACATGTAAAAGACTGTCCCTCCTCATCAGAGCTTACAATCTAGTCAAACAGAAGTTGCAGCAGAAGATGGAAGGGGGTGCTATGACCAGTGTCATTTTTTCGAGAGCTGTTTTGGTTATTCCACGTAATCTTTTTGTTTTTTGGTGCGCTGAATCCGAAAATGACCTCCATTTTGTCATAGGACATCACGTTTCCTGACAATTTAGGTAACTATGTTAAATAAGGCAATACCTCAAAATAAATGGAAATAGACTTATAAAATTAAAGTTTTATTACAATATTTTCATGAGAATCCTTTTTTGAACTGAAATGAGCTCACCTACACACACTAAACTCGATTCTTCTTCCTTGTGAGGCTCCTCTTGGTGCATTTACGCTTGTGAGTAGCATCTGGAATGTCTCTCTGAAGCATCCAACAGTAGTCTGACATCATTGTAATGCTCCATTTTCCCTGGTATCTCCTTTCCATCTCTTTAATGTCTTGATGGAATCGTTCACCTTGTTCCTCACTCACAGCTTCCAAATTTTCAGGAAAGTAGTCAAGGTGGGACTGGAGGAAATGCACTTTCAAACTCATCAGGCAACCTAAAGCTTGAAATGCTTTCAGCATTCGTCCGACGATCTTTTTGTAGTGAGGATCTTTGTTATTGCCTAAAAATTTCTGTACGACTTCTTTAAATGCAATCCACCCTTCTTTTTGAGGATCCGTCATGGTATTGACAAATTCTTGATCAACTATAAGCCTTCTAATGTCTGGTCCGACGAACACACCTTTCTTCAATTTTGCCTCCGACAGGCCTGGAAACTTGGTGACCAAGTATTTGAAGCATTCTCCATCTCTTGGAAGTGATTTTACGAATTGCTTCATCAATCCCAATTTTATGTGGAGAGGTGGTAGAAGAACTTTATGGGAAGGTACCAAAGTTTCTCGGAGGACATTTTTTTCACCGACTGTTAGCACCCTCAGCTGCCAACTCTTCTTGGTCCAGTGATTTTGTCGGTCTCGACTGTCCCATAGACACAGAAAACAAGGATATTTGGTATACCCAGCTTGTTGCCCGAGCAGCATGCACAAGACCTTCAAGTCCCCATACACTTGCCAACCATGGTCTTCATATTTAAGTTTACGAAGAACCAATTCCAGGTTCTCGTAGGTTTCCTTCAAGTGTACGGAATGATCTACAGGTATGGAAGCATAAAAACCGTTGTGGAGTAAAACTGCTTTGAGACTTCTTTTTGAAGAATCTATAAAAAGATGCCATTGCTCTGAATCATATTGGATTTTAAATTGACCCATCAGACCTTCGACATCGATGCAATAAACCAACTTGTCTTTCCTGGGCGAAGTAAGGAACGAACTCCTATTCATGATGTCTGAACCATAAAGATGACACTCCTGGCAACAATAAATTCCTGCTTTTCAGCCTTGATCCGAGTAACTCAACGGCATCTTTGGGAAGATTCAAGTCTCTTACCAAATCATTCATCTCCTCCTGAGAAAACACTTCAAAGTCAGAACTTGATTCATCATCTGGTTCAGGCATGACTTCACCTTCATCGGAGCTAGGTATCTCTTCCGAGGTAGCAGGGGGCTTGGGTACTGGTATATCTGTGCCATGGGGGATGGGACGAATTGCCGAGTGAAGATTGGAGTATGAAATGGAATGCTTCCATTTGGAATTAAATCCTTTCACATCGCATGAACACAAGTAACAGTCGTCACTATGGTTCTTTTGCTTTCACCATACCATAGGAATCCTATAATGGAAAGATTTTTTCTTACCCTTGAACCAGTTTCGGAGGTCCTCAACACACCGTTTGCACACTTTATGAGGCGCCCAGACTTTATCTTGATCTCCAATTTTTAGTCCAAAGTATGCAAAGTATTCTTTTGTCAAAGTCTGTAATATTCTGCTGTTGCCTCAACACTGTATATTCACCACAGATGAAACAGAAACTGTCTGGCGAATTAATACACTTTTGCGGAGCCATAACATAATGGTTGAAGAATGACGAGCTAACACGAATTGCAATGAAAAAGTGTGAACAGCCTAGAACCAAGAACCTGATGATTCGTGCACAAGTGTGGCATGCAGGAGAGAGCAGCTCTGTGTCTGTACACGAGACGTCACAGTGCTGGCCACGCCCCCCTGCACTGACCGGAGCTGCTGCTATCTGCCCTGTGTCTCCCTCCCACTGGATTCTTCAGGAAAGATTAACCCCTTCTACCATTAGAAGCACGGATTTAAAACTTGCTTAGCTTATGTATATATTGCTGACCATCAGATTTACAGTGCTATATATTTTTTTACAAAACTCAGACAACCCCTTTAAGGTTTTTTTGCCATTTTATATCTTAAATGCACTTATGTGAATTAATTAATAGTAATTTGAATTAATTAATAGTAATTTGATAAATTTGAAGACAATTTTGCATGTTGTGGCAAATCATGACGTCTAGGAGTTTTTTTCAATATTTTATTTGTTTTCAGCACACCAAAATACATGGAAATTAGATGAAAATAATCAAACAGCTTTTTAGTCGCAGGCCTGTGTAGTTCATAAGCAGCTGCTGCAATGTGGGGAAGAGGGCAGTTAGTAAAGAAGGAGGTCCTACTTCTACTACTACTACTACTTCTTATTTGTATAGCGCTACAAGGCCTACACAGTCCCTGCTTGATAGAGCTTACAATCTCTGCAGCACTGTTCTGCCCATACCCACATTACTTTTAGAAGCCGAGTGTTCAATGTCATCTTCCTGGTCCCAGTCCCAGTTCCATTGCTGTGTGTGCAGCTGCAGCCTGAATCCCAAACCAACGTTGACTTAGCTCTCAGTCTCTTTGCGTGTGGCTCAGACTCCATTCTGTAAAGAGTAGCATCATTTCTTACCAACGAGAAGCCAAATCTCGCAAGAGTGGCTCAGTTCTGGCAAGAGCAGTGACACATTGTTGACAGAATGGAGTCTGAGCCACATTCAAAGAGACTGAGTCTAAGAGCAAAGTCACCACCGGGCTGTGATTTGCTCACACCATACGCGTAACAACAAAGGATCACCTGGGTCTCCTGAATCAGCAGAAGAAGCAGGTTTGCACTGATTCAGTCAGTAGCTGATCTCTCTCTTTTTTCCTTGGGATCCCTTTTCCCATGTCATATACTGGCATGTAGTTGGATTTCCCACAAATAAATGCTTTCTATTATTTATTTAGCTGCATTTATATCCCGCTTTTCACCGGGTCAAAGCGGTTGGGGGATACATTTAACACGAGGGGATATGAGACACATAGACTAATACTTACAGGGAACATGGGCAATGGAGGGTTAAGTAGCTTGCCCAAGACCACAAGGAGCACCTGTGGGACTAGAAACCCCTCAGTCCTTCCGGCCCAAGGTTGCTGTCCTCTAGTGGGATTTGAACCATCGACCTTCTGGCCTGTAGTACCTTGCCCCAACCACTAGGTCACTCCTTCCTCTATTGTTGCTAAATAATCATAAATTGGGTATATATACCATTAATTCTATAGATACTGTAGGTAATAAAAAAAAATTTGTTCTACACTTTCCATTTTAAGTGAGTGTTGTGTCTTACAATTGGTGGTGTCTTAGAATCAAGGAAATATGATGAAACTGGATATGAAGGAAAGAAAAGACATCATACGGTTCTATATAATGTGGTTTAAAAATGTGAAACATGAGTGATAGGTGATAAAATTATTCTTTTAATGTATTCTAAAAGGCAATTCCATGGATAAAATAGTGCCATTGAACACTGATATTCCGAACAGAACGATTGCTCTTAGGTGCCGTGTAGCATTCTAGCACGCTCCCCTTGATGCTTTTTTTCTTCAGGCCTCATTCACTTCAGCAAAGCCTAAAAAAATGCTGCAGGGGTTGTCCTCCACGCAGCATAGCTAATTGTTTCATTGCCATCTATTTTCAATGTTTTTAAATGTGCTGTGCGCTGTCATTGGTGCAAGCCTCAGTGCTGTGCTCAGGCTCACGGTAAATTCCTTTCTGCATTCTGTGTTCATGGTAGCACAAAACAAATTGTGCTCAAAAGCTGCACCGATGGCCGTGCTGATGGCAGCCCATTTACATTTTGCAATGTGTACGTGCAAAAAACCTTACCACACTTTAGTAAACAAGCCCCTTAGTATACTCTAAATTGATTTAATGCATATGTGCATTGTTAATTAGCAGGCATTGAAAGGTTCTAATGCCCATACAATTTTTTAAAACAAATTTATGAACTGAACCAAAGAAAATCTAAATTTTGGGTCAAATGTCCAACAAACTCAAAACATTTGCTCAGCGCACATCCATAGTATACAAAGTGATTAGATAAAAACAAGATTTACTCAGCTCATCCCTTACTACCTCAAACTATCTGGTCATTTTCTTCTAACTTGAAAGCTTTTAAAGAGTTTATAACTTTGTTCCAAAGAAGGTTATTTTCTACACAATCTGAATTGCAATGTTCATTATGCTGCCAAGTAAATGAAAGTTGGCAGTATTGTAGGAAGCCTTGCTGACAGCAAATCATGTGGAAATAATTCTAAGGAGACTGACTGTCAGATTCTCCTAGTCAAGAAAAGATAACCTCCTGCAAACAGTTGACCTACTGCCAGTTATGGCATGGTTGCTGCTCTGCAAGGTCGGAAGAGCTGCCTCACATCTCTCAAGATAAGATAAGACAAGAGGAGGGAAGATAAAGACAGACTATTATAGCACTAAATTATTCTTAAGACACAGATGGATGCATCATCTTTCAAGACAATGTGCTTTTGTGATTCAAACTGATTTATATTTGCTTGTCAAGCGTTGTCCATCCTGTTTAATTTAATACTGTATTAGCTGATACGGCAGCCATAGAAATTCTACAATCCCTTGAATGTCTTCCACAGTTTGTTGTATCTATGTTTCTGACTTGCATGCAATTAAATAATGAGGATTTTTTCTACTCTTCAGCACAACATATTTTCACAGGCCCAATTTTCATCTGGGCAGTGCTTTGCACTGTGTCTACGCATAGCCTGCCCGCCATCCATCTAACCCGAATTTTCAATGTTAGAGTCATATGCGGCTCTGGCATTGAAAATCCAGGTCTTGTCGCACACCCCGGAAGCCGCAGGAGTTAGCCGGGTAGCACTGATTTTCAATCAAGAGTCCTTTGAAAGTTAGACCAAAAATGTATTGTTAGCTCCTTCACCGCTCCCCTGAAGAAAACCAATCCAGCACTCTTACCACACCGCAGCAGGACCTTAACTTCCCCACCTCCTGGGCACACCCTCACCTAAGGGCCAAGCCAAAGGGCCCTTTGGCGGGGACTGAAGAGTCACCGAAAACCACACGGACTCCACTCAGCCACTCCTAGCCGCAGTTAGACCAACCTACAAAACCAGCTGAAACCACAGGACATTCATCATCATGCTCCAACTTTATACCCTCCTATACTCCCTCCTTGCCCTATACTCACTCCTACTGATAACTCCCTCTTATAGCCCTTCCCAAACTCCCCATCACGCCTTCCCCAACTTTACCATAATCTATACCCTCTCCCACTATCAGCATGACTTACAACTACCTCCCTTCTTCCCCACACACGCAAGACACGACACCTCATCCCAATCCCTATAAACAATTCCTTGCTCCCCCACACAAATAAATCATCCAACTCAGCATCCCTCAGCTGTGCACTCATTAATACACATTCCACAAAATCCCTGCCATAAGAGAACTTTCACCCAAAACCTGTACATCCTAACATAGTAACATATTAAATGACGGCAGATAAAGACAAGTATGGTCCATCTAGTCTGTCCAATACGATGTCAAGCGTAGATACACCTGCCACTCTGTGCAGGCCCCCCTTCCCCATGTCTTTGTTTAGGGGTGATCCCACCACTCCATGTAGGACACCCCTATTTGTTAAGGAATTAGATGGTTCAGATTATCTTTATATTTTCTTGTTGCTGTAAAGGGATCCACTGTGTCTGTCCCATGCCCTTTTGAACTCCATCACTGTATTTGCCCTCACCACTTCCATCGGGAGCGCATTTCAAGCATCTACCACCCTTTCAGTGAAAAAGCATTTCCTGACATTGCCTTTCAATTTACCACCTTGTAGCTTCATGTTATGCCCTCTAGTTTTTCAGCTTCTTCGTCTTTGGAAGAGGTTTGTTTGTTCATTATTTCTCTTTAAGTATTTAAAGGTCTGAATCATATCTCCCCTGTCCCTCCTGTCCTCCAAAGTTTACATGTTTAGGTCTTCAAGTCTCTTGAAGGACTGGAAAGGGGGGCTGTTACTTCTGGAGAGAAATCTGAAATTGTGAGTATATACTTCTGGGAATTTTTCTGAAAGGAATTTTTTTTCTTTTAAAGCTAATTAATCTGTGAACCCACTATTTTTTTTGTTAAATCAGTCAGGGCCTAGTAGCAACAGTTTAAGATTCAATTTAAAAACACAGAAGAGAACTTTCTGGTCACCTTTCATACCCAGTAGACAGCTGTAGTTTAAATTTCATAGTCACTCAGGGCCTAGCATCAGCAAAGTACTTTTAGTTTCAAATTAAAACACAGAAGAGAGCTTTCTGGTTAAATTTAGAATCCAGCAGAGAGCTTGTAGTTTAAATTTCATAATAGGTTAGAGCCTAGTAGCAGCAAAGAGCTATAATTTAAATCAAATCAGAATATAGTTTTCCTCAGCAGCACAGGACAAGGTACTGTGTAGCAGCCCTTTTTTAATAAGAGTTATATCCCTCCCTCCCTCCCCCACACCCACCCTCCCCTGGGAAAATCACAGCTTTATAGGTACTTGCACAACTTAAAAGACAGGAGGTGCTCTCAGGTGAAGCTCATTACCCAAATCAGTCATACACCAAGGACCTGAGATTAATTAAGCTTCAGGTGAACAAGGTATATTAAACTTCTTAGGTACAGTTTTAGTGGTATAAATATCCATTGCACCCTTTAGTACATATAGAACTTAAAGATCTAAACACAAACTTAAAACTAAGATGCAGACAGCAGTCCAGCAGCGGGATGTGGGCTTTCCAGTCTTTTGCATTGAGTGTCACATGTATGATTTTCTCCCAGCTGGTGAGAGGTCTTACGTGTGCACTAGGTGCAAGGAGCTCTCTGCTCTCAGGAAACGAGTCCGTTCTCTAGAGGCTAGAGTAGCAGACTTGGAAAACATAAGACAGACAGAGAGGTACATAGACGAGACCTACAGGGATATAGTCCTGAAGTCCCACCTCCAGTCTGGCAGCATCCCTGTTGCCATGGAGGAGAGAGGTCACGTGACAGGAGAGCATCACCCTGGTGTGGCAGGAAGTGATCCTGTAACTAGGACCTGTCCTCCAGGTGATGTAAACCCCTCTCGCACCGAGGAGGTTTCTCCAGGGCCAAGTGCCCATGCGGGAAGGGTTAGGACAGCAGTTATAGTTGGTGATTCGATCATTAGGCATGTAGATAGCTGGGTGGCTGGTGGACGTGAGGATCGCCTGGTAACATGCCTGCCTGGTGCGAAGGTAGCGGACCTCACACGCCACCTAGATAAGGTCTTAGATAGTGCTGGGGAGGAGTCTGCTGTCTTGGTACATGTTGGTACCAATGACATAGGAAAATGTGGTAGGGAGGTTCTGGAAGCTAAATTTAGGCTTTTAGGTAGGAAGTTGAAATCCAGAACTTCCAGGGTAGCGTTCTCCGAAATGCTTCCCGTTCCACGCGCAGGACCCAATAGGCAGGCAGAGCTCCGGAGTCTCAATGCGTGGATGAGACAATGGTGCAGAGATGAGGGGTTCGGATTTGTTAGGAACTGGGGAACATTCTGGGGAAAGGAGGGGCTCTTCCGAAGGGATGGGCTTCACCTTAACCGGGATGGAACCAGGCTGCTGGCATTAACCTTTAAAAAGGAGATAGAGCAGCTTTTAAACTAGATAATAGGGGAAAGCCGACAGTCGCCCAAGAGCGCATGGTTCGGAAGAATGTATCCTTGAAGGATACTACAAAAAGCAGAGAGGTTCCAAAAAAGAGTAAAGTAGCCCAAATGCCCTCGAGTATGGAGCAGACAGAACTTAAAGATCCCAAATTACCCATGTCTACCAATAGCCAAATTAATATGAATAAAATACAGTCTCTAAAATGCTTGTATGCAAATGCTAGAAGTCTACAAAACAAGATGGGAGAGTTAGAATATATAGCACTAAACGAGAGGTTAGATATGATTGGAATATCAGAGACATGGTGGAAGGAGGACAACCAGTGGGACACTGTGATACCTGGGTACAAGCTATATCGAAATGATAGAGCTGATCAAATTGGTGGAGGGGTTGAGCTCTATGTTTGAGAGGGCATTGAGTCAGAAAGGATTAAAGTTTTGCAAGAAACAAAATTTGCTGTAGAATCTCTATGGATTGAAATTCCATGTAAAAAGGGGAAGGCGATGGCAGTGGGGGAGTACTATCGTCCGCCTGGCCAGAATGAACAAATGGATGATGAAATGCTCAAAGAAATCAAGGAAGCTAGCAAAAGTTACAGTGCAGTAATAATAATGGGTGATTTCAATTACCCCGGCATCGACTGGGTCAGTGTCACAACAGGACATGCTAGGGAGATAAAGTTCCTAGATGAAATAAATGACTGCTTCTTGGAGCAGCTGGTTCATGAACCGACCAGAGGGGAAGCAATATTAGACCTAGTCCTTAGTGGAACACCAGATGTAGTGCAAGAGATAAGGGTGTTGGGGCCACTTGGCAATAGTGATCATAGCATGATCGCCTTTGATTTAATTAGTGGAGGAGGGATAGTAAGGAAATCCACAGTACTACCCTTTAACTTTCGAAAGGGAGACTATGATAGAATGAGGAAAACAGTTAAGAAAAAACTAAAAGGAGCAGTTGCAAAGGTTAAAGACGTACATCAAGCTTGGGTGTTGTTGAAAAATACTATCTTGGAAGCCCAGACCAGCTGTATTCCACGCTTTAAGAAAAGTGGAAGGAAGTCCAAAAAATTGCCAGCATGGTTTAAAGCTGAGGTCAGAGAGGCTGTTGTTGCCAAAAAAGCATCTTTCAAGAAATGGAAAAAAGAGCCAAATGATGAAACCTGGAAACAGCACAAGCACTGGCAAGTCAAATGCAAGGCATTGATAAGGCAGGCAAAGAGAGAATTTGAGAAGAAGCTTGCTGCGGAAGCAAAAACGCGAAATAAAGACCTTTTCAAGTACATTCGTAGCAAAAAACCCGTGAGAGAGTCAGTTGGTCCATTAGATGATAAAGGGGTTAAAGGAGCACTAAGAGGCGACAAGGCGATAGCGGAGAGACTGAATGAATTCTTTGCTTCGGTCTTTACTGAGGAAGATGTGGGGATGTTACCCACGACTGAAGTGGTATTTAAAGGTGTGGAAGAATTGAAGGAAATATCGATACATCGGGAAGATGTCCTACAACTATTAGATAAACTGAAGAGTAGCAAATCACCTGGGCCGGATGGTATACATCCAAGGGTGTTGAAAGAACTGAAATTTGAGATTGCAGACCTGCTATCAGTAATCTGTGAACTATCATTAAAATCATCTCTAATACCTGAGGATTGGAGGATCGCCAATGTAACACCAATTTTTAAAAAGGGTTCGAGGGGTGATCCGGGAAACTACAGACCGGTGAGCCTGACATCAGTACCGGGAAAAATGGTAGAAACCATCATAAAGAATAAAATTACTCAGCATATAGATAGTCATGACCTAATGGGAGACAGCCAACATGGCTTTAGACAAGGAAGATCTTGTCTTACTAATCTGTTATGTTTTTTTGAAGGAGTGAATAAACAGGTGGACAAAGGTGAGTCTGTTGATATTGTGTATCTGGACTTTCAGAAAGCCTTTGACAAGGTCCCTCATGAGAGACTTTTGGCAAAACTAAAGAGTCATGGGATAGGAGGCAGTGTACTACTGTGGATCAGGAACTGGTTAAAAGATAGAAAGCAGAGGGTAGGGCTAAATGGCCAATTTTCCCAATGGAGAAAGGTGAATAGTGGTGTACCCCAGGGATCTGTGCTGGGTCCGCTGCTTTTTGACATATTCATAAATGACCTGGAAAGTGGAATAACGAGTGAGGTTATCAAATTTGCTGATGACACAAAACTATTTAAAGTTGTTAAAACCCAGGAGGATTGTGGAAAATTGCAAGAGGATCTTGATAAATTGGAAGACTGGGCATCAAAATGGCAGATGAAATTTAATGTGGAGAAGTGCAAGGTTATGCACCTAGGGAAGAACAACCCAAACTATGGTTACACGATGCAAGGTTCCACATTAGGAACCACCACCCAAGAAAAAGATTTAGGCGTCCTTGTGGATACCATGTTAAAACCCTCGGCCCAGTGTGCAGTGGCGGCCAAGAGAGCAAATAGAATGCTAGGTATGATAAGGAAAGGAATGGAGAATAAAACAAAAGATATTATAATGCCTCTATATCGTTCCATGGTGAGACCGCACCTTGAATATTGTGTGCAATTCTGGTCGCCATATCTTAAAAAGGATATAGCAATTTTAGAAAAGGTTCAGAGAAGAGCCACCAAAATGGTAAAGGGGATGGAAGGCTACTCCTATGAAGAAAGGCTAAAAAGGTTGGGGCTCTTTAACCTGGAAAAGAGACGGCTGAGGGGAGATATGATAGAAGTCTATAAATTAATGAACGGAGTGGAACGGGTAAACGTAGATCGATTGTTTACCTTATCAGAATATAGAAAGACTAGGGGACATGCAATGAAGCTACAGGGTAAACTATTTAAGACTAATAAAAGAAAATATTTTTTCACTCAACGTGTAATCAAACTCTGGAATTTGTTACCGGAGGATGTAGTAAAGGCTGTTAGTGTAGCTGGGTTTAAAAAAGGTTTGGACAAGTTCCTGGAGGAAAGGTCCATAAACCATTATTAAGAAGGGACCCAGGATATCAATGCTTGAACCAATACAAGCATTGTGGAACCTGTGTCCCTTGGGGAAACTGCTAGGTACGTATGACCTAGATTGGCCACTGTTGGAAACAGAATACTGGGCTTGATGGACCTTGGTCTGACCCAGTATGGCATATCTTATGTTCTTATGTTCTCATAAGGCTTCTGACGCAGGCTCCAAATCATTTTGGTCGCCTTCCTCTGAACAGTTTCCTATACATCACCGAATTCTGGCTCACTGAAACAGACACAATCTTCCTAAATCAAATCAGTCCCCCAAACTACAGCCTCTTCCACTCCCCATGTACCCACAGAAAAGGAGGCAGCATACTCATCCTCGCTAAAGCAACACTGAACTTCAACAAACTAGCTGCAAAAAGCACCGCAACCCTGGACATCCTTACCATTGCAAACAACTCATCTGCCTAGCCTACCGCTCTCCTTCCGCCCCAACCAACAACCTCTCCAACCTACTCCACATCACCCTCGAAAACAATAAGAACACAAAGACTTCATTCTACTAGGAGATCTCAACCTCCAATCAGACACAAAGAAACAAGCAACAGCCTTTCTGAAAGCCATGACAGCAATTACTATTCACATATAGCCCAATTTTGTCCCGGACATCGAAGCCCTCTGTACGTCCAGTCTGAACTGTAAGTACAGAGGCCATCATGATTCTGATCCCACAGGGCACATCTAGCCCTGCCACATCAGAATCACAAACAGTCCTGTACATGCAGGCCGGGACTGTGATTCAGCCTAGCCTGCATGTACAGGACCTGCCCGATTTTAACTCAGGACTTTTAAATGTAACCAAAGCATCCAGTTGCCATGGTGCCGCGGCTCCATTTGAAAGCCGCAATCCCGACCACCGACTCCTGCAGCTCATTCCCCGCAGCCCGACCCCCAATCCCGCCACCTACAGCCAAGGTCGGGCTGTGGGGAATGTCTTCAGTCTCCCTTCCGCCCCATCCGTGCCCTGGACCCACCGATCCACTGCGTCCAGAGATGTTTTTCCACCTCGGAGGTGGAATAACTTTCCCGTACAAGTTGCCGGCCCTGGACAAACAGGACCGACATTAGAATTGGCCCTGTATGTCCAGGGTTGGTGACCACCCACCCTAACTCTGCCCCCTGCCTGCCCCCATCTAACGTCCACATACAACCAGTGGGGAATTTAGACACCAGCAGGGAGGCTACTACTACTATTGAGCATTTATAAAGCACTGCTAGTCGCACACAGCGCTGTACAGACATGTAGGAAACAGTCCTTGCTCGTTAGAGCTTACAATCTAGTCAAGACAAGACAAACAAAACACAGAGCAACATTCAGGGCAAAAATACAAAGCATGGCATTTGCAATCTAGACAGACAAAGGACTGAAGTCAAGATCTGAAAGCGACCGTGAAGAGAGAGGTTTTCAGCTTGGATTTGAAGAGGGTTAGGAAGGGTGCCTGGCGTATTGACACAGGTAGGTTGTTCCAGGCGTAAGTTGCTGCAAGGTGAAAGAAGCGAAATCTGGAGTTAACGGTGTGAGTGGAGGGCCTGGATAGAAATAGTCTGTTAGAAGAGCGAAGTTCTCGAGAGGGGATGTAAGGAGAGATAAGAGTTGAAAGGTATTGAGGGGCTGCAGAGTGGATGCATTTATAGGTCAGGAGGAGAAGTTTGAACTTGATGTGGAAAATGGATAGGGAGCCAGTGAAGTGACTTGAGGAGAGGAGTAATGTGGGCATGGCGAGGCTGGCGGAAGATTAGTCGAGCGGCAGCATGTTGAATAGATTGAAGAGGAAAGAGATGGCTCGCAGGGAGACCAGCAAGGAGCAGGTTGCAGTAGTCGAGACGAGAGGTGATTAAGGAGTGGATGAGCGTTTTAGTAGGGTGTTCAGAAAGAAAGGGGCGGATTTTGCTAATGTTGTAGAGAAAGAAATGGCAGGTCTTAGCTACGAGCTGTATATGTGTGGAGAAGGAGAGAGAGAGGAGTCAAAGATAACCCCCAGATTGCAGGCCGAGGAAACAGGAAGGATTATAGAGTTATCGACAGAGACTGAGAAAGGAGGGAGAGGAGGGGAGGTATTGGGGGGAAAGATAAGGCCCATGAATAACGGGGATGGACATCCCATTGGGACATCCATCCCCTATTCTGGGGACAGAATAACCCCCATATTGTCAATTCACTTACTCACCACAAAGGTAACACCCTTGACCTCATCTTCACAAGCAACAACTTCATCTACATTGACCTATCCCCACCAGTCCAGATCCTCCCAGTACCCTGGTCTGACCATAGCCTAATAAACTTTCATCTCCACTTCAGTGCCTCCCAAAAACAAACCTCATCTCCTAATCTTCACAAAATTCACATCAAGCAATTCAACAAAGAATCCTTCCTCACTCACATCTCCCCAATTCTCAGTACCGAAATTCTGGACTTGAACACAACCATGACCACCTGGAACCAAACCATCAGTGAATCAACCTCAGCCTCAACCCACCAATAGACCCATGTCAACAAATGGACCCCATGGTATATCCCTAGACCTTTGAAAACAAAAATCACAACTACGAAGACAAAGATAGAAATGGAGGAAATGTCACCTACCCACAAACCAGTTCTGCTACATGACCCTTGTAAGGGAATACAACCACGCCACAAATTGCTTCAAGCAAAGTTACCACATTAAACTAATTCAAAGATCACTCAACCGCCCAAAGAGCTATTCAGCCTAGTAATAGAACTCACAAAATCCCCCTGTGACATCACATCCAATCACTCCATTATCCCACAACAACTGGCTGACTATTACTTCACTTGCCACCCTCATCCTACAGTCCATACAAACCTACCACCACAACCTACCCCACCAGTGCACTCATGGGCCACCTTTGAACATATCACCACTGAAAACATAGAAAGCATCATTTCATCCCTCAATACATTTCATCCCCCTGGCTAGTTGGTTGGATTACAGCCACCATTCCTCACAAAGCTCACTCAAAGCTCCCTACTGTATGGTGATATACCAATCTGTCAAAAAAACTCCTCAGTCTGCCCTCTTTTAAAAACAACCCATCTTGACTCCACTTCCTACAGACTTATAGCAAACCTACCATTCATAACCAACTGGAAGAATACCTGGACATACATGCCCTGCAGCAACATGGATTCTGACCTCCCCATGGAGTGGAAACTCTCTTAACCTCCCTCTTGAACAACCTCATAAAAGGAATTCAGAACGCTCACCAAGGTTTCGTACTCATATTCCCTGATGTCTCAGCAGCCTTCAATACCATCAACCATAAAATCCTCCAACAATGCCTACAATCAATATGAATATGAGATGCTGATCGCTGGAAGTAGCGGTATACAAATGTATACTAAATAAATAAATAAAATAAAATAAAATGCCATATTAAAATGGTTCCAAGCCTACCTTCCCAACAGGCTCCAACTGATAAGAATTGGATCACTATCATCAACCACATACTGGCAGACTCAAGATATCTCTTGCTGTGCCTACTATCTGGAATGTCCTCCCAGATAAACTAAAATCAACAACAGATATAAAAGAATTCTGGAAACTGCTCAAAACCACCCAATTCATTGAACAATTCAATGAAGACCACCAATCACCCTAATCACTACACAAACCGATTTAAGCCATGACACACATACCATATAAACACCCCATTACTCTCATTAAGATGTATATAGTTTAGATAATGTTACAAGAGACTATTCAGGTTTTTTGAAGTTATAATGTTACTGTTGATATTTACAAGTTCTCCAGGACCAAGCAGGAAGTCAGTCCTCACATATGGGTGACGTCGGCGCCGACGGAGCCCTCGCGGAGCAATTTTCCCCAGCTTTCAAAGAAAGCCTTTGGGAATTGCAGCACGCATGCGCGGTCCTCTTCCCGCCCAAGGGTGCCATCTTGCTCAGTCGTCTTTTTTTCCGCGGAGCCCTACAGACGTTGCCTGTGAATCCCCGCAGAAAAGTTGATTTTTTTCTCTATTTTTCTCTTTTTTCTTCGGTTCGAGTTTTTTGTCCTTCGTGACAGATTTCGCGCCTTTTTCCTTTTTCCCTGGCAGCCCGGTCATTCGACCTCGCAGGGGCCCTTTTTCCCCCGATGGCTGCCAGCGGCTTTAAAAAGTGTGATCTCTGTAAGAAACTCATGTCTCTTACAGACACTCATGACTTCTGCCTCCGCTGCCTCGGCCCAGATCATGACTCCATGATCTGTGGGCCATGCGGCAAAATGTCCTCAAAAGCATTGAGGAGTCGGCAGCATCAGCGGGAGCGTATCTTCTCTGACTCCGGCCGGGCTCGGACCTCGTCAGAGGCTTCGACGTCTCGGGACTCTGGTCCTGAGCATCGTCGAAGTTCCTCTGACAGGGGGTCTCCTACCCGGGAACATCATCGGAAGAAGAAACCCGCGAGGGCGGGATCGGTGGACGCTCCTGGTTCCTCGAGGGACAGGTCGCATAGCCCCGATTCCCGTCCCGGGTCCTCGGAGATGGGGAGGCCGTCAAAACATCCTCGACTCGAGGTGGACTTACCCGCTCACGTGAGTACTGTTGTCCTCGTTGACTCACCTCCGAAGGACCCGATGTCGGGCCCGACGCCGTCGGGGCCCGAGTCGGGGGCTGCTGGGTCTCCTGAGCTCGGACTCAGGTTGACGGCCTTGGAGAGCAGTCTGACTGCCTTCATGGACCAGCAGCGGGTATTGATCGCTGGCCTCGCTGGTTCTTCTGCCCTGACCGCCGGGACGTCGACCTCCAAATCGACCCCGGAGACCGAGCCGATCCTCGAGTCCATGAGGGCTCGAGTCGATCCTCGTTCGAGGTCTCCTTCGGCCTCCCGTTCGGGACCGAGGTCGTCGATGCCGACTCCCTCGGCGTCGGAGCAGATAGCATCGGTGCCCGCCTGACCGGAGCCGCTCGACTCCTCCTCCGAGGAGTCGGCCTGGGAATCTGAGGACGAAGAGTCACCTGGTTCCTTTCGGACTCGGTGTGTCCCTTCGGACTCCCCCGAATCCGAACCTCAGAGACGGTCCCCCCCCGGAGGATACCCGGTTCTCGGACTTCGTGAGGGATATGGCCAAGGCCTTGGCCTTCCCCGCGGATCCCGAGGAGGAGCCTCGAGTCGAGGAACTTGATGCCCTCCAATATGACTCTCCCCCGAAGGAGGCCTTTATTGTACCGGTTCCTCCGATGCTGGAACGACTTCTCTTCCGCATGTGGGAGAACCCGGCGTCGTCGCCGGTGTTAAGCAAGCGGGTCGATTCCATTTATCGAGTCCGCAAGAGCCCCGGCTTCCAGAAGGCACAACTACCGCACCATTCCATGGTGGTGGAATCGGCCATGCATAGACTTAAGAGTCAAAAAATGCACTCCTCGGTGCCCCCTGGTAGGGAATCCCGAAGCCTGGATGCCCTTGGTAGGAAGTGCTTCCAGGGCTCTATGCTTGCTTGTCGAGTCCAGACATACCAGCTCTACATGGGCATGTATCTCCGAGACCTGGCTAAGGAAATAGCAGGGTTCTCTGCTGGTCTCTCCGACAAACCTTTGCAGAGGTTCCAGTCCTTGTCTACTGGTATTCGGGAGTGCTCCAAGTTTATATCTCGAGCAGCCTATGATGGTTTTGAGGCTTCGGCTCGAGTAGCTGCGGCCGGCATCGGTGGACGCCGCCAGGCTTGGCTTCAGACGTCCGACCTCGAGCCCTGGGTACAGGACAAGTTGGTCGATGTCCCCTGCTGAGGTGATAACCTCTTTGGCAAGCACATGGATGAGAAGGCTGCACAAATCGAGACGGAGACTCTCACCAGGACTCGTCTCTCAAGGAAGACCTCTGCCCCTTCTCAAAAGAAGAAGGCCTCGGGGAAAAAGCCCTTTTACCCGAGGAAAGGTGCTGCCTATAAATTCTACCCTCAGTATCAGGCCTCAGCAGCTCCCCCACAGGGAAAGGCAGGCCAAGGGACGGGGTAATGGGTCCCGTAGGCAGCAAGCCCCCAAGCCTGCACCACCGGCCCCTGCTCAGCAGGGTGGGGGTTTTTGACTTCCTCAGCATAGCCTCTCCCCCTCAGCTGGTTTCTCTCAGCATAGGAGGCCGGCTGGTCCACTTTGCCCAAAGGTGGTCCAACATCACCACAGATACCTGGGTACTTCACATAGTTCAAAAGGGTTATCTTCTTCACTTTCACCAGGTACCTCCCTCCTACTTTCCAGGGGAGCCTCCCCGACTACCTTTGCACAGGGACTTACTACTTCAGGAGTTAGCAAGTCTTGTTCAGGAACAAGCCGTGGAACCGGTGCCCCACCACCTGAAGGGCCAGGGGTTTTACTCCAGGTACTTCCTGATTCCAAAAAGAACAGGAGGCCTCAGACCCATCCTGGACTTGCGAAACCTCAACAAGTTCCTTGCAAAGGAAAAATTCAAGATGCTTACCCTTGGAATCCTGCTGCCCTACCTCCAGCAGGGAGACTGGCTATGCTCCTTGGATCTGAAAGATGCATATACTCATATCCTCATTCATCCGGACCACAGACAATATCTCAGATTTGTTGTGGGAGGAAATCATTACCAGTACAGAGTGCTGCCCTTTGGCCTATCCTCCACACCCAGGGTGTTCACCAAATGCCTCGCAGTGGTGGCGGCTTATCTGAGACTTCAAGGTCTGTTTGTGTTCCCATACCTGGACGACTGGCTCATCAGAGCCCAGTCTTCCCAAGAGGCCACTCAAGCCACTCATCGCACTGTGGCTCTGCTCCAGCACTTGGGTTTTGTCATAAACTTCGCAAAGTCCACTTTGCTCCCCTCTCAAAATCTCGAGTTCATCGGCGCCTGGTTGGACACACTTCAGGCGCGGGCCTTCCTCCCTCTGGACAGGGCCAAGTGGCTCATGGATCTCGCCGGCCACTTTCACAGCAATGCGCTGGTCTCAGCCAGGCACTTTCTGCGACTGCTCGGCCATATGGCTTCCATGGTCCATGTGACCCCCAATGCCCGACTGAACATGCGTCCTGCTCAGTGGTGCCTTCGCAATCAATGGCATCAGGCCACGGGGAGCCTAGCGGACTCCGTACAGATCTCCGACCAGCTGGTCTCTTCTCTACAATGGTGGCTTCATCTGCCCAACCTGGTACTAGGAGTGACTTTTCAGTCCCCTACGCATTCTCAGGTCCTGACGACCGATGCTTCTCTCCTGGGTTGGGGAGCACATTGCCAAGGGAGTCTGCTCAGCAGATAAACTTCCTGGAGCTCAGAGCCATCTGCCTAGCGCTCAAAGCATTCTCTCACCTGGTTTCTCGCCAGTCGGTGCTGATACAGACCGATAATCAGGTTGCAATGTTCTACGTGAACAAACAAGGTGGAACAGGCTCCTTCCTTCTCTGTCAGGAGGCACGAAAACTATGCTCTTGAGCAGTCCACCACGGCATCATCCTCAAGGCTGTCTATCTCCCAGGTCAAGAAAATTACCTGGCCGACAAGCTCAGCAGGATCCTCCAGCCACACGAGTGGAGGTTGGATCCGCTGGTGGTTCAGCGGATCTTTCTCAAGTGGGGCCTCCCCACCATGGATCTGTTTGCCAGTCCTCTGAACCGGCAGCTGCCCAGATTCTGCTCACGACAGCCGCATCCTCTCCGGGTAGCGGCGGATGCTTTTCTAATTCCATGGTCCACCGGCCTCTTGTATGCCTTTCCTCCCATGCCACTGGTGTCTCGGACGCTCTTCAAGGTTCTCAGAGACAAAGCATCGATGATCCTAGTGGCTCCCCGGTGGCCGAGACAACCTTGGTTCCCGCTTCTGATGCAGCTAGCGGTAGACACTCCTCTTCCACTGGGATTTCAGCCCGACCTCCTGTCGCAGGATCAGGGGACTCTCCTACACCCCAATCTCCGGTCCCTTCATCTGATGGCCTGGCTGCTGAAAGGGTAGTCCTTGCTCCTCTGCAGCTACCTCCAGATGTGGAGGAGGTCGTCTTGGCCTCCAGGAGGCCCTCCACCCGAAAGGCCTACGCTCTCAAGTGGCGTCGGTTCTCCGTCTGGTGTACTCAGCAGTCTCAAGATCCTTTCTCCTGTTCAGCATCAGTGGTCTTGCAGTACTTGCTCTCTCTCTCCAACCTTGGACTTAAGTCCAACTCGGTAAAGGTCCACCTCAATGCTCTTTCTGCGCATCACATGCCGGTGGATGGTAGACCTCTTTCCAGCCACCCTCTGGTGGCTCGGTTTCTCAGAGGCCTCCTTCTCCTTAAGCCACCTTTGCGCCCGCCAGCCCCGGACTGGGATCTTAATGTGGTGTTGCAGCGGATTACCTGTCCGCCTTTTGAGCCTATGGCTACCTGTCTGCTACGTTTTCTTTCGTGGAAAACCTTGTTCTTGGTAGCCCTCACTTCGGCTAGACGCGTTAGTGAGCTGCAGGCCCTGGTTTCTGATCCTCCTTACACTAGGTTCTACAAGAACCGGGTAGTCCTATGGACTCACCCTAAATTTCTTCCCAAAGTGGTTTCCCCTTTTCACATCAACCAGGAGGTGGTACTTCCGACCTACTTTCCCAGGCCACACTCCAGCCGAGCTGAAATGGTCCTGCATACCCTGGACTGTAGAAGGGCGTTGACCTTCTACCTTGACCGTACGCGGAGCACCGAAAGGCTGTTCAGCTCTTCGTGTCTTATGACCCCCAACAAGTTGGGGCTCCCTGTCTCCAAGCGTACTCTGTCCATCTGGATTGTGGACTGTATCGCTTGGGCTTACGAGGCTGCCGGCCTCGTGCTGGAAGGTAGAGTCACAGCTCATCATGTTCGGGTGAAGGCTACGTCGGTAGCTTACCTCCGCTCTGTTCCATTGGCAGACATCTGCCGGGCCGCTACTTGGTCTTCAAGCCAGACTTTTGCAGCCCATTACTGCCTGGAGAGGGAGTCCCGCAGGGACAGTGCTTTCGGACAGGCAGTCCTCCGTAACCTCTTCGAGGTATAGGCAACTCCAACCCTCCGTCCCGGATGTTGGGCTACCGGTTGGAGACATATTCAGAGAAGATTCCTTCCTTCTGTGCTACTGACCTCGAGGGAGCTCATTTTTGTGCTTAGGGTCTCCGGTAGCCTTAAGCTTGGGAGTCCCATATGTGAGGACTGACTTCCTGCTTGGTCCTGGAGAAAGCGTAGTTACTCACCTGTAACAGGTGTTCTCCAGGAGCAGCAGGAATCAGTCCTCACAACCCTCCCTCCTCCCCTTGGAGTTGCAGTTATATGCTTTCGTTTTTGCTAATTTTTGCTGTCTTTTAGCTATGTCATCTGACTGAGCAAGGTGGCACCCTTGGGCGGGAAGAGGACCGCGCATGCGTGCTGCAATTCCCAAAGGCTTTCTTTGAAAGCTGGGGAAAATTGCTCCGCGAGGGCTCCGTCGGCGCCGACGTCACCCATATGTGAGGACTGATTCCTGCTGCTCCTGGAGAACACCTGTTACAGGTGAGTAACTACGCTTTCTTTGTATAAGTTGACATTTTGCAAGTTATTTGTATAAGTTGAAATTTATTGTAAACCGCGTTGATTGGATGAAAAGGTGGTATAGAAAACCAGTTAAATAAATAAATATCCTCCAAGGATCCACCCTCTCAACATTTCTATATCTACATGCAACTGCTCTGCTGCAAAATCCAATCTCATAACATCAACTATCACATCTACGCAGACGACATCGTGCTATATGCACCATTCAACCTGAACAAACGATCATACCATGAGCTACAACAGTGCTTCACAGATGTCTCACAATGGTTGTCCACAAACCATCTATCCATAAACTTCAAGTAAATAGAATACTTATTCTTCATCAAGAACAAATCATTCATCTCACCCTCATCCGTCATCCGCAACTGCACAGAAATCCAAGTCAAATCTGAAGTAAAATACATAGGTGTCATTCTCAATCATCACCTCACCTTGAAGACACAAATAACAAACACAGCAAGATCAATCTACTACAAAACCCAAACCCTCCAGCACCTCTGCCTTCTCCTTGTTCCACCAGACTTCCACTCAGCCCTACAGGCTCTCATCATGCCATATATCGACTATTGCAACTAAATATACCACAGACTACCAAAATCAATGCTCCTCCTTTTGCAGATAGCCCTCCACATGACTGCTTGGATCATTCAAGGTGCCTCCAAACACAACCATATCACCCCCATCCTCAAACACCTACACTGGCTGCCATACTGCAGAGCAGAATATAAAACAAAATTCTCCTTATGACAGAGAAAACCTTTAACCACCAATCATCCCCCTACCTTCAAACCCTCATTGCCCCATTGCAGACAACCAGACCACGAAGATCAACAAGGAACACTCTGGCCATCTCACAAACAATAACAAAAAGCACCCAGTAAGCATGCGCCAGGTCCTTTGAGCTCTATGTCCCTACATCCTGGAACTCCCTCCTTGACTCTATAAGAAACACCAAAGACCTCCACCTTTTTCAAACTCCACAAATCTCACCTGTTCACCCTCCACTTTGGACCCATCTCCACTTGCCACCCCCCCCCCAATACTTCCTCCACTACGAAGAACACACCATATATAGTTAAAAGCAACCCACCCTGTCTAAACTTATGATAATAGGTTTATGTTCTATAATCCTTATTGTATAAAGTTAGTGTTCCATGTAAATGTTGTAACCTGTTCATAGTTCTATGTATACCACTTTGACCTTCACGAAAAGTGGTTTAAAAGTTCAGCCAAATAAAGAAATAAATAAAAAGGTAACACCTAATTTTTCCTTTTTTGTTTTTATTTAACCACCATTAAAGTGGACTAACATGGCAACCACACTGCTTTATCCATGGTATAACTGTAGAAGAGAGATGCCCATGCTTAGTGTCATTTCCACAGAGGAGCAAAGGGAGATTAAAATGGTGCAGTGCTGAGGGATATGAGAGAAGCAGCAGGTGAAAGTAAATCAACCTCACAGTAGGTGCACTGTATTCCCTGAAGAAAAGTGTATGGAGATGGTCTTGACAGATATAGAATCTGAGGGATCCAAATGGGTGGGATTTACATCTGGCTCATCAGATGTTGAAAGTATACTGGTTGAAGAGGTTGTTATTGGCCTGCCAACTGATGAGGAGGTAGAATGTGAACTTGGCAGTGCCAAGGCCAAAAACACCAGCTAGGTAGAAAGTGGGAAGGATGCTGCTGGTCTTTCATCCTCTCCTCTGCCCCCAGTCCAGCAGCAGCAGCAGCATCAAGAGCAACCGCTCTTCTCCCTAAGAAAGTACAAAGAAAATCTCAGAAAACCTCATATGTGTGGAAGCATTTGAAAGTGCTTGATGACCTGCGTTATGCAGAATGCTATCACAATAGGCAGCATATTAGCACGTAAATGACCTGGAAATGGGAATAATGAATGAGGTGTTCAAATTTGCAGATGACACAAAATTATTCTTGTTAAAACACAAGAAGATTGTAAAAAATTGCAAGAGGACCTTGATAAATTGTGAGAAGGGGCATCCAAATGGCAGACGACATTTCATGTGGACAAGTGCAAAGTTATGCCTTTAGGGAAGAACAACCCAAACTATGATTACACGATGCAAGGTTCCACATTAGGAACCACCACCCAGGGAAAGGATTTAGGTGTCATCGTGGATAATCCATTGAAACCCTCTATCCTGTGTGCAGCAGCGGCCAAGAAAGCAAATAGAATGCTTGGAATCATAAAGAAAGGAATGGAGAATAAAACAAAGGGTAGGGTGGTGGTGGTAGTGATACATCAGAGAAAATCAGGCATGCCAACAAGTAGTAGTGCTAGCATGAGTATGACCCTATTACCTACCACTCCCTATTTGGCTTTATATGCTCATGGCCCATGAGCCCCAACCAGGGATAATCTTCAGTGACTGAGGTCCTAGCTACAATGCTAAGCTGCAGAGAAGATCAGCCTGTCACAAGTCAGACTCCTGCACAGATTACAGCGGCATGCTACCTTGTACACAGTTCCATTAGCATACTGAGAATACAAGTCGGCAGTCTGGCCAGACCTGGCCAAGGTTTTACAGCATTTCCTGTCCTACCCTCCATGGCAGGGGATATTTTGTCTCGCTATTATTCATGTCTAGTATTGGAATTGGTGGAAAAGCTAGTATTTCTGAAGACAAATCTCTCCTTGCTTGGTTTCCCTTCATTTTTATGCAGCTGGCAGGAGGAAGGAGTGTAGAGTTATAATGAAGGGCAGTTGCCCACATCTTATTTATTTATTTAATGTTTTTTTCTATACTGCGCTATTCATCATCAGTGCGGTTAACAGGCAACATAATTGTGCAGTGTAGAAAGGTCTACATTGGACTTACACTAAACAGGGAGTTTAAACACGGAGAACAGGTAAACTATATACAAATTGGTAACAAAGGTTCTACATGTAGTTTGGCATTATTTACAAATTGACAGTGTGACTATATACATGATAGTTGTATGTCGCAGGGTAGTGGACAGCTCGTCATTATCCAGGTTCGTGTCGTAAATCAGCAGGGAGGCGGTTACCGGGGGGGGGGGGGGTTCGCTTAGGTGATCTGAAAAGGTGTGTGAGGTGGGTACTCTGTGGGTGCTGGCTTGGGTCGCGGTGTGGGTGGCTGTGTGATGTCGTCTGAATTGGTAAAGTACTGACGAAACAGATGGTGCTTCAGTGCCTTTCTGAACTGGGGGAGGTTGTTGATGGCCCGGATGTCTGGTGGCAGGGCGTTCCAGTAGGAAGGTGCATAGAGTGCAAAGGCTCGGTTTCTCGTAGCCTTAGAGCATTTGGTAATAACTCTCGGGAGTATCAGGGTGTTGGTGGCGGCTGATCTCCGCAATCTGTTGAGGGGGGTGGTCTGGACAAGGTCAGAGAGGGAGATGGATGTGCACTTGTTGATGGCCTTGAATGTCATTGTTAAGATCTTAAAGGCAATCCTGCAGTGGACTGGGAGCCAGTGCAGAAGTTTTAGAATTGGGGTGATATGGTCCTTTCTAGATGCTCCATACAGGGTTCTGGCTGCAGTGTTCATTGCGAGCTGCAAGGGGTTCTGCGAGCTCTTCGGGAGGCCGTGCAGTATGGAATTAGCATAGTCAAAATGAGGCATTACTAGTGCTTGAAAGACTGTTCGGAAGTCTTTTGGCTCTAATAGCTGTCTCATGTGGCGCAGTATCCGAATATTGTGGTAAATCGCCTTTACCATGTTGCCTATCTGGGCATTCATGTTAAGATGTTGGTCGAGCGTGATACCAAGGTATTGTATCGTCGGCTTGGTGGGGAGCTCTGCATCACGTACCTTCAGTGATGAGGGCGGAATGAATGCCTGATCTCTGCTGATGAAGAGGACATCCGTCTTTTTCAAATTTATTTTGAGCTTCTGTGTATGTAGCCAATCCGTGACTGCGTCGAAGCAGGTAGACAGCCGAGAGAGGTCTGGGTGATCTGTGGATATTGGTGTGAACATAAGAACGTCATCAGCATCATCAGCATATACTAGGCAGTTAATGTTGAAGGACCGGATGAGGTTGCAGATAGGTTGCATGTAAATGTTGAACAATAGGGCTGAGAGAGATGATCCTTGCGGAACGCCCTTCTCTTTCGGGAAAGGAGTGGATATGGAGGAGCCAGAGCGGACATGCTGCCATCTGTCATTCAGGTATGAAGCACACCAGGTGAGTGCCATGCCATGGATTCCCTTATTGGTGAGGCAGGATAGGAGTAATTCGTGGCTGATGGAATCGAAAGCTGCTGCAATGTCTAAGAAGATGAGAGCAAAACCTTGTCTGATATTGTCCAGACCTATGGCTAGTGTGCTGAATAAGGTTGTCAACAAAGTTTCTACGCCGTGTGACTCCTGGAATCTATGCTGGCAGGGATCAAGGGTGCGTTATTCTCGATATGATGGTTCAGTTGACGTTGAACTATTTTTTCCATGATTTTAGCTAGGAGTGGGATGCTCGAGATTGGCCTATAGGAGTCCATCTTTGCAGGGTCCAACTTGTTGTTTTCAGCAGCGGCCTGATTGATGTTGCTTCAGGCTTCGGGGGAAGATTCTGGACTGGAATGATATACCTATAAGTTTGGTCAGGAAAGGGCTAAGCTCGGTCCGTAGGGCTTTTATCCAGAATGCTGGACATGGGTCATTTGGTGCTGTGGTGATGTTTTTGCTCGTGATGATGTCCCTGATGTCTTTTTAAGTTGGGGTTGAGAAGGTGGTAATGCTATGTTGGGCCTCCATTTGGGCTCGTGGGGGTGAGGATGACGGGAAAAGTTCAGGTGTCTCATCTGGGGGGCGGGTGTTTGAGGGTATGGCGGATTGGCTTGTTTTGGCTTCTAGGTAGTCTGCATATTCTTGTGGGTCCGGGTGGTTTGATTGGCCAAGGGAGGGCTCTTTTGCTAAGGTTTTAACGAGGCTGAAAAGCTTGTGTGGTTTATTTATGGACTGTTGTAATATTTCTGCGTGGCATTGCTTCATTGTCATGGAGACTGCTACTCGGTGACCATCTAAATGAGCAATGTACGCTTCATAGTTCTCGGTCAATCTTGAGCGGCGCCAGCGTCTTTCTAGCTGTCGAAGTTGGAGGAGGGATTTCCGTAGTTCGGGTGAGTACCAGGGTGCCTTCTTCCTCTTGCCAGGTACTTTATCGATGGTGGGTGAGTCAATTACGGCATTGAGACTCGTGTTCCATGAGGATATCATATCGTCTAGATTTTGTTCAAGTGGGTCGTGGAGAGGCCGTGCTCTTTCTAGGATCTCGTCTCTGTTGAACGGGCGAAAGCATTTTGATGTTGAAGTGGCTCGTTTGTTTGAAGATTGAGGACTAGTTGAGTTAGGGTGTACAGGCATCGAGAATCTGATTAGACTGTGGTTGGACCATGGTACTGGACTTATGGAGAGATTGATCTCGTGTGTGGAGCTGAGGGCTGCTTGTGGTGCGAATATCAGATCAAGCATATTTCCCTTGACATGGGTAAGGGAGTTAACCAACCGGGTATAACCTAGTACTTTGAGGGCATCGAGGAAGGCATTGGTCTGAGTGTCTCGGAGGGCATAAGAACATAAGATATGCCATACTGGGTCAGACCAAGGTCCATCAAGCCCAGTATCCTGTTTCCAACAGTGGCCAGTCTAGGTCATACGTACCTAGCAGTTTCCCCAAAAGACACAGGTTCCGCAGTGCTTGTATTGAGTCAAGCATTGATATCCTGGGTCCCTTCTTAATAATGGTTTATGGACCTTTCCTCCAGGAACTTGTCCAAACCTTTTTTAAACCCAGCTACACTAACAGCCTTTACTACATCCTCCTGTAACAAATTCCAGAGTTTGATTACACGTTGAGTGAAAAAATATTTTCTTTTATTAGTCTTAAATAGTTTACCCTGTAGCTTCATTGCATGTCCCCTAGTCTTTCTATATTCTGATAATGTAAACAATTGATCTACGTTTACCCGTTCCACTCCGTTCATTAATTTATAGACTTCTATCATATCTCCCCTCAGCCGTCTCTTTTCCAGGTTAAAGAGCCTTTCTTCATAGGAGTATCCTTCCATCCCCTTTACCATTTTGGTGGCTCTTCTCTGAACCTTTTCTAATAACGCTATATCCTTTTTAAGATACGGCGACCAAAATTGCACACAATATTCAAGGTGCGGTCTCACCATGGAACGATATAGAGGCATTATAATATCTTTTGTTTTATTTTCCATTCCTTTCCTTATGATACCTAGCATTCTATTTGCTCTCTTGGCTGCCGCTGCACACTGGGCCGAGGGTTTTAACATGTTATCCACAATGATGCCTAAATCTTTTTCCTGGGTGGTGGTTCCTAATGTGGAACCTTGCATTGTGTAACCATAGTTTGGGTTGTTCTTCCCTAGGTGCATAACTTTGCACTTGTCCAAATTAAATTTCATCTGCCATTTTGATGCCCAGTCTTCCAATTTATAAAGATCCTCTTGCAATTTTCCACAATCCTCTTGGGTTTTAACAACTTTAAATAGTTTTGTGTCATCTGCAAATTTGATAACCTCACTCGTTATTCCACTTTCCAGGTCATTTATGAATATCTCAAAAAGCAGCGGACCCAGCACAGATCCCTGGGGTACACCACTATTCACCTTTCTCCATTGGGAAAATTGGCCATTTAGCCCAACCCTCTGCTTTCTATCTTTTAACCAGTTCTTGATCCACAGTACTACACTGCCTCCTATCCCATGACTTTAGTTTTGCTAAAAGTCTCTGATGAGGGACCTTGTCAAAGGCTTTCTGAAAGTCCAGATATACTATATCAACCGACTCACCTTTGTCCACCTGTTTATTCACACTTTCAAAAAAACATAACAGATTAGTAAGACAAGATCTTCCTTGTCTAAAGCCATGTTGACTGTCTCCCATTAGGCCATGACTATCTACATGCTGAGTAATTTTATTCTTTATGATGGTTTCTACCATTTTTCCCGGTACTGACGTGAGGCTCACCGGTCTGTAGTTTCCCGGATCACCCCTGGAACCCTTTTTAAAAATTGGTGTTACATTGGCGATCCTCTAATCTTCAGGTATTAGAGATGATTTTAATGATAGTTCACAGATTACCAATAGCAGGTCTGCAATCTCATATTTCAGTTCTTTCAACACCCTTGGATGTATACCATCCTGCCCAGGTGATTTGCTACTCTTCAGTTTATCTAATAGTTGTAATACATCTTCCCGATGTATCGATATTTCCTTCAATTCTTCCACACCTTTAAATACAACTTCAGTCATGGGTAACATCCCTACATCTTCCTCAGTAAAGACCGAAGCAAAGAATTCATTCAGTCTCTCCGCTATCGCCTTGTCGGCTCTTAGTGCCCCTTTAACTCCTCTATAATCTAATGGACCAACTGACTCTCTCACAGGTTTTTTGCTATGAATGTACTTGAAAAAATCTTTATTTCGCGTTTTTGCTTCCGCAGCAAGCTTCTTCTCAAATTCTCCCTTTGCCTGCTTTATCAATGCCTTGCATTTTACTTGCCAGTGCTTGTGCTGTTTCCAGGTTTCATCGTTTGGCTCTTTTTTCCATTTCCTGAAAGATGCTTTTTTGGCAACAACAGCCTCTCTGACCTCACCTTTAAACCATGCTGGCAGTTTTTCAGACTTCCTTCCACTTTTCTTAAAGTGTGGAATACAGCTGGTCTGGGCTTCCAAGATAGTATTTTTCAACAACACCCAAGATTGATGTAAGTCTTTAACCTTTGCAACTGCTCCTTTTAGTTTTTTCTTAACTATTTTCCAGGGAGGTTGAAATCGCCCATTACCCAGTTTGACATGCATGGGTTTATGGGGTTGCAGGCGAGGTCGATAATTGTGGAAAGGTCATCCAGGGATGGGGAGGGTGCCCGGTATAGCAAGTTGATGGTGCTGTGTTTATTTGCTATGGAGATGGAGTTGAGGAAAGAGGTGCTGCTGGAGGCTATTGTCTGAAAATGTAGGTCTGTCTTGGTCTATCTTCTGTCTTCAGTGTGTCTACTAAAACTTAGCATGAAAAAGCAAGAAGAAAAAAATTATTACAGGGAGGGAAGGCAGCATTCTTGGCAAATTGCTATCACAGGGCATAGTGGCTCTTTGCATTCTGGAACCTCTGCTAGTCTCTGAGGCCTCATAATCTGTGGCCATCTAATATTTGAGGTGCAAACTATAGTTTTGGCCCATAAGCAGAAGACTATTGCTAAATGGCTGATGTTTCCTTATGGTCTGCTCTTGAAAAATGTCAGTTGTTCTCTTTCTCAGATTATCAGATCCCATACTCTGAGTTAGCAGTTTCACAGTTTAAATGGAACTGGTTGGAAGTCTGGTAAAGATATAGGGCCCGATATTCAAAAGGCTGTTGCACGGTTAACAGTCATGTAAATGCCTGCTAACTGGATATTCGATGGCACATACACGGGTTGTGCCATCAAATATCCCCTACACACCCCAATACCAGCTGGCTAACATCGGGGCCTGCAGAAGGTGTACAGGGGCAGAGCAGAGGCGGGGACCGGCGCTAGCTGTGCTGCACCGATATTGGAATATCAATGCTGCACGGTTGGCCTTGGCGGCTTCCAGGCAGCATGGCCCAACCCGGATATTCACTTCCATTGCTGTGGAAGTGAATATCCGGCATTTGGGGGTGGGCAGGCAGAGCTAAGCGGCTATGGTGCTTAGCCCTTCCCCGTTGAATATCAGGCCCATAATGTACACCTCCATCCTGTTGCTATTCACAGTACCATATCTCTGCTTGCTGTTTAGGTATGAGTACAACCTGGTATGTCTATGAATTCCTGTTGCTGCTGCTATTGTAGTAGGTCAAGCCCATAGCCTTGGATTCAGACGAAATCCAATATGCACACTGTCTTGGGAAGAATAAATCCCTGGGACTCATTCACTTTTGGCAAAGCTTGACTTAGTCTGCCACAGTCTGAAATAAGATATGCTTTCAGCTCAAACTTTATAATGCTGAACATCTGGATGAAGCCTGTCTAGGTATCTCTGTCACTGGACCAAGTTTCTCTCCTTTTTGGACTGGGACTAGAGATTATACTCAGAGTGGCCGTCATTTTCCTTGATCTTCCCTTATTTCTTTGCTGGATGTGCAGGGACAGATGCTAAGTGCAGATGGGACAGCTGGGGTCCATTAAATGACTCCCGTGTTGGACTATACTGGTTCTCCTTACGTTAGGGACACAGTAGCTCTCTGCCTCTATACCCTCACTGCTTTGGCTTTTCCTGGGCCACTCTTCCTCATTCTTCTGCTTTACATCTCTGTTTGTGTGCCTCATGTTTGTCATTGTATGACTTTCATACTCCCCAAATGCCATGCTGGTGTGTTACCACCCTGCTAGATGTGTGGCTCTGTGACCAGGGTGCTTTAGCTTCTCTGGGCCACTCATCCTCATTCTCCTGCTTTGCACCCTTGTGAGTATCTTAGGGTTGTTATTATATGCCTCTGTTCTGCTACCCACTTTGAGATGCAGTTCCTAAGAACCCACATCCAGGAGAAACTGAAACCAGCATAGTAGGGGGATATTAGCAGCCTACCACCATTGATGAGCTTTGAGGTCTCTCTTCAGAGTTCTTTTTCAAATGTCGTATTGTGTGGATTGGAGCACCTTCTGTTATACCCTTGAATAAAAAAATTATATTTATATCAGGAAGGATGAACATGGAGTGCTGACAGATGAAGGGGACACCCATCTAGCCAGTCTGATAGCTGAATCAACCCTAGTTATCATGAGGTGATTGCCCTCACATTCACAATCCTCCATTGCTGTATTTCTTGATTAAAACACTTATTGAGTTTTCAACTAAGAAATCCCTAGATTAATGTTCAGAGTGACTGGCGTGCACTCCAAGCATGCTTCTTCCAGCCCAGAGGGATCTTCTTCTGTAGTTAATCTTCAATGCTAGGACTAAAGTCTTCAATGCCAAGACTCTAACTTGCTCTCCTCTGCTATTTTAGGGGCTTCCAGCCAACCTGGGTGATTTACTGTGCTGGTCCTCCTGGTATAATTTAGGGCCTTGCAGCTGATTTGAATGTTGTGTTGGTCTCGCTGTCCTTTCACGCCTCTCAAAGTGCCTTGGTGTGCTTGCACCAGTTGTCGTGCTGCTTTGCCATCTTCCCCTATCTGAGGTATTCGCTGCATTCTTTGTACCATTTGTCCTTCTGGTGGCAGTTTTTGGTACTAATCCTGCCATTGTAAATACTCTTTGTCCCTCTTGTGGTGCCATTAGGAGGTTGGCAGCACTCTCGATGGCTTGTAGTGCTGTTACATATGCCTGCGATTAAGTTTGAACCAGGATTGATTAAAAGAAGATGGCAAACCTAACTGTTGCACTGCAAAAAACAACTTCTCTATAGACTTTAATGGCATAGCATATGCCCTGACACAGAACTGAGTTAAAATTCAGCAGTTCGAAACACAGCACTGTCAGGAGTGTTTCATGATGTGGAGTCTGAGGCAGCATGGCTTACTTGATAAAGCAAAGAAATACTGAAAGGGAGAAGTATCAAACACATATATAATAAAAAAAATCAATTAAAAGTATAATGTTGTTGTTGTTAAGTGCCATCGAGTCGGGGTCGACTCATGGCGACCCTCTGGATAGCTATCCTAAATTGTGTTCAGTCTTGAGTCAGGCGGCTCATTGTTGACAGACTGCTGTTATTGTATCGATCCATCTCATTGCTGGCCTTCCTCTTTTGCGTTGACCTTCTATCTTGCCAAGCATAATGTCTTTCTCTAATGATCTCTCTCTTCGCATGATGTGTCCAAAGTATGAAAGTCGAAGTCTTGTCATCTGAGCTTCTAAAGAAAGCTTAGGTTTGATCTCCTCTAGTACCGACTGGTTTGTTCTTCGGGCAGTCCATGGTATACACAGTATTCGTTGCCAGCACCATAATTCAAAGGCATCAATTTTCTTCCTGTCTGTCTTTTTCACTGTCCAGCTTTCACATCCATATGATGTTATTGAAAATACCATGGCTTGAACAAGTCGAATCTTTGTATGGAGAGAGACATCTCTGCTCTTGAGAATCTTATCTAGGTCTTTCATAGCCATTCTGCCAAGAGCAATGCGTCGTCTGATTTCTTGACTGCTTGTTGCTTCTTTATTGATAGTTGATCCAAGTAGGTTAAAGTTGTTCACGATTTCAATTTCTTCTCCTTCAACGATGAACCTGTTGATTATGCCAGTTGTCATGATCTTTGTCTTCTTTACATTAAGGTGCAGGCCCATTTTGAGACTATGTTCTTTGATTGTGAGAAGCAAATGTTTCAGATCATCTTCACTTTCAGCCAGTAATGTGGTATCATCAGCATAGCGAAGGTTGTTGATGAGTCTTCCACCAATCTTCACACCTCTGTTGTCTTCATACAATCCTGCTTCTCTGATGATTTGTTCTGCATATAAATTAAACAGGTAGGGGGAAAGTATACAGCCTTGTCTTACACCTTTGCTTATTTTAAACCATTCTGTTTCTCCTTGTTCTGTTTGAACTGTTGCTTCTTGATCGATGTACAGATTGCACAAAAGAACGATCAGGTGTTCTGGTATACCCATGCTTCTTAATGTGGCCCAGAGTTTCTCATGGTTTACACAGTCAAAAGCCTTGCTATAGTCGATAAAGCACAAATAAATATCCTTTTGGTATTCTTTAGTCTTTTCAAGGATCCATCTCACATCTGCAATGATGTCTCTCGTTCCTCGCCCTTTCCTGAACCCTGCTTGCACTTCAGGTAGTTCTTGTTCCAGGTATGGTTGTAGTCTCTTTTGAATAATCTTCAGTAGAATCTTGCTGGCATGTGGGATCAGAGCGATTGTGCGATAATTTCCACAGTCAGTTGGATCACCTTTCTTTAGTATTGGTATAAACACAGATCTTTTCCAGTCAGTTGGCCATGATGTTGTCTTCCATATTTCTTGGCAGAGCCTTGTAAGTACGGTAACAGCTGCATCAGATTGCTGCAATACTTCTATGGGAATGCTATCAATGCCTGGTGCTTTGTTCTTTGATAAGGCTTTCAATGCTGCTTCAACTTCTTCTTTCATCACCAATGGTTCCCGATCATAAGGTACAGGTTGAAACGGCTGTTGGTCCACTTGATCTTTATCATATAAAAAACTCTGTATATGCCTTCCACCTTTTCTTGATTTTCTCAGCATCATTCAACATAGAACCTTGAGCATCTTGTAACATTCCAATTCGAGGCTGGAACTTTTTCTTTAACTCTCGTAGCTTTAGGAAAGCCGATCTTGTTCTTCCTCTAATAGTTTCTGCTTCTATTTCCTTGCAAGTGTCATTGTAGTACTTTTCCTTGTCCTGTCTTGCTGCACGTTGGAAATCTCTGTTGCGTTCTGCGATTGTCTTTCTTTCTCCTTTGGCTTTAGCTTCTCTGCGTTTCTGGGCAATTTTCAGAGTTTCTTCCGTCATACATTTTGGCCATTTTTGCTTTTTCACCTTTTGTAGAGACTTCTCGCTTTAGCAATCCCCAACTTGAGCCAGTTCAGGAAGGTCTTAAAACACTTCCTCTTTATCAAATACCTCACTGACTGCCCCGAACCCCAGCCACCAAGTATGATCAATACCTAATAACTCCATCTGACATGTATATAGTTACCTATTCAATGCTACGCATATGTATATAGTTTACCCTGTTTTCCGAGTTACTTGTTCCTGTTCTATGTAATGACCTGACTTTTGTTCATTGTCAGATACCTTTTGTTTTATGTAAACCGCGCTGATCGCAAATAGTGCGGTATATAAGAAATGTAAATAAATAAAATAAAATAAAATAAATAAATAAATAAACCTTCTTGATGTCATTCCATAACTCTTCCGGAGCTCTGTCATTTGTATCTAAAGCAGCAAATCGATTTTGCAGGCAGTCTTTAAATTCCAGTGGTATATTCTCAAGGTCATATTTTGCTGCATTCATGAGTGGTTTGCTCTTTTTCAACTTTAGCTTGAGTTTGCATACTAGTAGTTGATGATCTGTACCACAGTCAGCTCCAGGTTTTGTCTTTGTTGATGTTACAGAGCTTTTCCATCGTTGACTTCCACAGATGTAGTCAATTTGATTTTTATACAATCCATTGGGTGAAGTCCATGTGTACAGTCGCCGCTTGTGTTGCTGGAAGAAGGTGTTTGAGATGAATAGATCATTGGTCTTGCAGAATTCTATCAATCTTTCTCCAGCTTCATGTCTGTTGCCAAGTCCATATTTTCCAACTACTTTGCTGCCTTCTTTGTTGGCAGCTTTTGCGTTCCAGTCACCCATGACTATCAGGATATCCTGTTTGCATGTTCTGTCAATTTCAGCTTGTACTTGTTCATAGAACTCTTCAATTTCATTCTCTTCTGCAGCTGTTGTTGGGGCATATACTTGAATTATAGTTGTGTTGATAGGCATTCCTCATAGACGAATAGAGATTAAGCTTTCGCTGACTGCATTGTATTTCATTACAGTTCTTGCAAGTTTCTTCTTTATTATAAATGCAACACCATTTCTTCTTTGTCTTTCATTTGCAGCATAGTAGACCATGTGATCATTTGATGCAAAGTGCCCCATGCCAGTCCATTTCAGTTCGCTGACACCCAACAGATCAAGTTGTACACGTTCCATTTCATTCTTGACCACCTCCAACTTCCCTTGGTTCATGCTTCGTACGTTCCATGTTCCAATGTGTAAGACATCTTTACAGCTTCTTACTCTCATTTCATGCGCAGCTACATCAGCAGTCAGACTTCCCGAGGGCTTTGATCCAACCACATCATAAATGCTGGCTTTACTCTGAAAAGTCTTCAGCTCTTCCCCAGTAGCTAGTTGAGTGCTTTCCGACCTGGGGGTCTCATCTTCCAGCACCATAGCACAATTTGTTTTGTTGTAACTATGCATTGGGTTTTCATGGCAAGATACAGAAGTAGATTGCCGGGCCTTTCTTCCGCGCAGTTTAATGTGGTCTGACAAAACCTTAATTTGAAAGTTTATGAGGGTTTTGATATTTAATAATTGTTTTCAACCCTTATTGGACTCGGTGAATGTACAGTTTGAAGGAAGTTGTTGCTCCTTAATGGGACAATATACTTCATATTAACATGAGCTGTGCAAATATTTTAAGAAAAAAAATTACATTGCAACTCTTGTGAAAACGTTGGGGTGGTCTTTTTCTTAGGATTTCTGGGCTTGGACATCTCAATTCTCTTTTATACTCATTCACCTGGTGCTCTGATTTCCTCCTAGGGCTTTCAGTATCAGCTTTATGCTGATGACTCCCAGATCTACCTCTCTACACTAGAAATTTCACTGGGAATCTAGGCCCAAATCTCATCCTGTTTGTCTAACATTGCTGCCTGGCTGTCCCACTGCTATCTGAAACTTAGCATAGCCAAGACAGAGCTTATCATCTTTCCCCTTTCACTAAAGTGTGCTGTAGTTTTGCACCAATAGCCCTTCAGATGGAAGCTAGGCATCTTTTGGTCGGGGCCGGCCCGTCCATTGAGCGAGAATGTTTTTTGCACAGGGCCCCGTGTTTGAGGGGACCCCACACAAAGAACATTCTGCATTAAAAGTAAATTTAAAAATAAAAAAAAATGTTGGCTGCTGCTGCCCATGGGCTTAACAGAGCCGCAAGGGAGAAACTCTCCCTTCGCCCTCTGAAAGCCGACGCGGAGAGGGGCTGATGCAGGGAGGGCTCTGCCGGGCATGGGGAGGGGTGTGGGGAGGGCCACAGGACACTTGATTCTGCTGCTGCTGTGGCGACAGTGGCAGCAGCCAGATTTTTTTATTTTATTTTACATTTTCCCAAGGGGTGGGTTAGGACTGGTAATGGTCTGTGGGCTGGTGGGGGGGGGGGTTAGGACTTGAAATGGGCTGATGGGGGGGTTAGGACTGAAAATGGGGTGATGGGGGTTAGGACTGGAAGTGGGTTGATGGGGGGGCTTAGGACTGGTAATGGGCTTTGGGGAGCTAAGTCTGGAAATGGGGTGATGGGGGGTTAGGTCTGGTAATGGGCTGTGGGGGGGCTAGGACTGAAAATGGGGTGATGGGGGGTTAGGACTGGAAGTGGACTGATGGGGGGCTTAGGACTGGTAATGGACTATGGGGGGCTAGGATTGGTAATGGGCTATCGGGGACTAGGACTGGTAATGGGTTGGGGGGTTGCTAGAACTGGAAATGGGCTGAGTGGAAGGGGAGGCTTGAACTGCAAATTGCTTTTGGGGACGGGAGATTGGATGGTAATTGGGCTGAGTGGAAGGGGAGGCTTGAACTGCAAATAGCTGATGGGGAGGGGGCTTGGAATGGAAATGGGCTGAGTGGAAGGGGGGCTTGAACTGCAAATAGCTGATGGGGAGGGGGGTTTGGAACGGAAATGGGCTGTGAGGGGAGGGAGCTACGACTGGAAAAGGGCTGATGGAGGGGCTAGGATAGGACTGGAAATGGGCTGTTGGGGGGAGCTAAGATTGGAAATGGGCTGTGGTGCGGGCTTGGATTGAAATGGACTCATGGAGGGGCTAGAACTGGAAGTAGGCTCATGGGGGGCTTGAATTGGAAATGGGCTGAGTGGAGGGGAGCTAGGATTTGACATGGGCTGATGATGGGGCTAGGAAAGGACTAGAAATGGGCTGATGGGGGGCTGGGATTGGAAATGAGCTGATGGAGGGACTCGGATAGGACTGGAAATGGATGGGGAGCTAGGCCTGGAAATGGGCTGATGGGGGACTAGGACTGGAAATGGGCTGATGTGGGGACTAGAAGGGAGCGGATGCTGGGTGGGGCTGGAACTAGAAGGGAGCTGATGTTGGGGGAGGATTAGAATGGGATGGGGCTGGGTGAGTGAAATGGAGAGGGGAAAACTATTTTGTGTGGGAGGGAAGAAAAATCTACAATTGGCTGGGTATTGGGAGAGTAAATGGGGATTAAGGATGGAGGGGTAAAATTTGAGTGGATGAAATAGGAATGAGGAAAGAGCAAAATGAGAAAGATTAGTATGTTAAAGCAGATGTAGAGAGAGAATGGAAAAAAACAAAGGAGAAATGGACAGTAGACGATGTAGAGTTACCAGAGGACACGAAGAAACCAGAAGAAAGTAGCTGGAGCAATTGCAACTGAAAAAAAAGGCACAAAAGGTAGAAAGATATCTCTTTACAGTATTTTGAATTTATTAACAGGAATATGTCTGCTCTGGGAAATGTGCATCATTAACGTCTGCGCTTTGTTTAGTACAAGAGGAAATTAATTTATAGTTTTATTTCTACATTGTTGTTGTACATTCCAAGTTTGGCTTTTGGGGTTCCCAGTTTAATTATTGTCTTCCTATTTCTAAATTGTGATTCCTTGTTTGGTGATGGTCTATGTTCTGCATGTGTAACTGAGCTGAGGTATTCTGTTTATGTAATTCCTATTTGACATTGCCACTTGTTCTCTTTCCCCAGTAGGTCATGCATTGTTATTCTCTGAGATGTATTGGTTTAATATTTGCAGTGTTGCCTTTTGATAGGTAGAGTATGGTGCTTTGTGAGTCCTAGTAGTGCTGTTAGGATACGGTGGCTTTGCTATGGGTTCTAAATGGGCAGTGTTGGTAGTAGTTCCTAATGTGCCTGGCAGTTGGCACTGGATTATAGTAATGTAGAAATCTTTTAGTCTTTCTTTATCCATACACTCATGAAGAGGCATGTTTACTAAAAGTTAGTGTATGGTAACATTATACAAATATTTATGCAAATGAGGCCCCGCACTGAGTCTCCGCACATGGCCCTGCACCCCCATTTGGTTCGCCCCTGCTTTTGGTGTGTGTGTGGGGGGGGGGGGGGTTATGCCACTCTTGATGTCTTGTTTGTTGTTTCTGTTACAGATGCCTGGCAGCAAGCTGTAAGTATATATCATTGAACATGGATTGAAAATCCCAATCTTACAGAAGAAAATTACTTGCCCCATTGATTTTAATGTAAATAAATGAAATAATGGTGACACATTCCTTGGTGACTGCAATGAACTGCACGGAGGACCAAACAAAAATGAACCAAATTGAAAAAAATTCCTAGGCACATTCTTATCATTTGTCCACCAAGGGTTATGCATACAAGTCTTAGAAGATACATAGTAACATAGTAAATGATGGCAGATAAAGACCAGCGTGGTCCATCTAATCTGCCCAGCAAGGTGACAAGAGTAAGTCCACCTGCTGCTCCTTGCAGGTCACCCCTCCCCATGTCTTTGTTTAGGGGTGAACCCACCGCTCCATGTAGGGCATCCCTGTTTGTTGAGAAATTAGATACTTAAATTTATTTAGATTTTATCCTGTTGCTATAGAGGGATCCACTGTGACTGTCCCATGCCATTTTGAATTCTGTCACTGTATTTGCCCCCACCACTTCCATTTGGAGGGTATTCCAAGCATCCACCACCCTTTCAGTGAAAAAAGTATTTCCTGACATTACCTTTCAATTTACCCCCTTGCAGCTTTATTTATGCCCTCTAGTTTTACAGCTTCCCCGTCTTTGGAAGAAGTTTGTTTGTTCATTAATACTCTTTAAGTATTTAAAGGTCTGAATCATATCTCCCCTATCCCTCCTCTCCTCCAGAGTGTACATATTTAGGTCTTCAAGTCTCTTCTCAAAAGGCTTCTGACGCAGGCTCCAAATCATTTTGATCGCCTTCCTCTGAACCGTTTCCAGTCTTTTTACATCCTTTGCGAGATACAGTCTCCACAACTGAACACAGTATTCCAAGTGAGGCCTCACCAGTGACTTATACAGTGGCATTAGTATCTCTTCCTTTCTGCTGGTAATTTCTCTTTGTATGCAGCCCAACATCCTCCTGGCTTTTGCCACTGCCTTGTTGCACTGTTTTGCCACCTTGAGATCCTCAGAAATAATCACACCAAGGTCCTCCTGGTCCGTGCATACCAACCTCTCGCCCCCTGTCACGTACATTTCCCTTGGATTTCTACTTCCCAAGTGCATGACACTGCACTTTTTTGCATTAAATCTTAACTGCCAAGGATGTGTAAGTTGTTGATAATAAAGACCACGTGCACAAAAGTGTCAGTCCAGTGAAGGACTTACATGAGTAACTCTTTGCCAGGTCTCTTGCATGTGGCAGTATGAGCACATTTACACACTATGAAACTCAGAATTGACAAACTGAGAGAACAGGATGTATATCACCTGTAAAGTATGCAAATGGAATTTTAGTGCACTTCCACGAGGGATATATCTTTATAAATTTAATTGTCACATGTGGTATATTTAAATAAAAGGACATTAACTATAAAGCTGATATTTGCAGCATGCATTTCAGCTTATTAAACAGATGTTTTTATTGCAAACAGACATTTATCACAGGGTTTTTGGAAGACAGAGAAAGTCAAACAAGGCATATTTCTTTCTCTCATAAATGTGGCTTTGCCTGGGTAATGGTTTTGAACAGAGGACTTCACTTCCTAATTTGACTCTGAGTGAAATCGAGCAGCAAGACTATACTTCATTTCCTACAGACCAAATGACCGTTCACGGTTTTTAGGTTAAAATGTGTGTTGTTGAGAGAGACATTTCACTGGCTGACAAGCTCCACTAAAATACTTGCTGGTTCAGAGAATGTCCTGATACAACAACCGCTTTTTAGCAGTGATGTTCATGGCAGCTGTTGAGATGCCACTGCTTCTTCCATGGGTATTCATGCTGGGAGTGAAGATCTGCAAACTGCCTTCAAAGGTGCTCCACACAATCCATGATGTCCGTGGAACATACGCCAGACTAAATCTACTGGCATATATTTATCTATTATTATCTATTTATTTTTTATTTATTTGAGAACATTTTTATACCGCTCCTTCCAGTGATCAGCAGCGGTTTACAATTAACAAATAACTCTGCAAAGATTAGCAGTTACATAAAACAGTAGAAATCTTAACGTTTGAAACAATTAACAAATAACTCTGCAAAGATTAGAAGTTATATAAAACATTAGAATCATAACGTTTGAACATTAAAAGTTTAAAATTGTTTAGGATAACTCAAAAATAGGGATAGAAATACTGAATGCTAAAAACAAAATAGAGGGGGGGGGGAAACAATGTTAACATATATGAATTTGGTTAACTATATACATACTTTGTGCAGATAATATAAGTAGGTTCATTTTTTGATTTTTCATGGACTTGGGGGAACTAACTGGTAGAATCTCTCACTTTAATTTGTTTTCATCACGGAAATTACTCTGTTATTTCTGACTGATTGAAGTATTCTTGAAATAGATGTGTTTTAAGGCATTTACGGAATGATGTGAGATCTTTGTTAGCTCTTAAGTTGTCGGGGAGTTTGTTCCATTGTGATGGAGCAGTGTATGTAAATGCTCTATTACTAGTGAATGCCTTTGTTTTGCAAATGGAGAGGGGGGTTTGTAGTATGTTTAGGTTGTGAGTACGTCTTTTCCTGTTTGTAGTTTGCGGCATTATGAGTGTAGCCAGATGAGATGGGGCCGAATTGTTTATTAGTTTGAATGTAGTAATTCTCCAGGACCAAGCAGGAAGTCAGTCCTCACTTATGGGTGACGTCGGCGCTGACGGAGCCCTCGCGGAGCAATTTTCCCCAGCTTTCAAAGAAAGCCTTTGGGAATTGCAGCGCGCATGCGCGGTCGTCTTCCCGCCCGAGGGTGCCATCTTAGCCAGTCTTCTTTTTTCCGCGGAGCCCTACAGACGTCCCCGTCTTGTCCCCGCGAAAAAGTTGATTTTCTTCTTTAATTTATCCTTTTTCCTTCGGTTCGACGCCGATCTTTTTCCCGCCCGGACTCGCGACGCCGGTCACGAGTCCTCTTACTTTTTTCGGTTTTTCTGACTTAGTCAGCTTTCGTTTTCGGTTTCCCTGGCAGCCCGGTCCTTTGACCTCGCAGGGGCCCTTTTTCCCCCGATGGCTGCCAGTGGGTTTAAGCGGTGTGGTCGGTGTGACCGAAATATGTCACTAACCGACACACACGACTTTTGCCTCCGCTGCCTGGGCCCGGATCATGAGGAACTGATCTGTGGGCCCTGCAGCAAAATGTCCTCAAAGGCGTTGAGAAGTCGGCGGCATCAGCGTGAGAGAATCTTCGCTGACCCCAGCCGTACCCGGACCTCGTCGGAGGCCTCCGCGTCAAAAGGCTCCAGCTCGGACCGTCGCCGGAGTTCCTCCGACCGGGGTTCTCCCTCCGGGGACCATCGTCGGAAGGTGAAACCCGCGAGGGCGGCGTCGGTGGAAGCTCCTGGTTCCGCGAGGGCCAGGTCGCATAGCCCCGACAGCCGCCCCGGGTCCTTGGAGAAGGAACACATCCCGAAGCGACCTCGCCTGGAGTCGGAGATGCCTACCCGGGTAAGTCCTGTGGTCCTTCTGGACTCGCCTCCGCGACAGCCGACGTCGGGCCCGACGCCGTCGGGGCCCGAGTCGGGGGCTGCTGGGTCACCTGAGCTCGGACTCAGGTTGACGGCCTTGGAGAGCAGACTGTCTGCCTTCATGGACCAGCAGAGGGCACTGCTCGCTGGCTTCGCTGGCGCCGCTGCCCCGACCGCCGGGACGTCGACGTCCAAGTCGACCCCGGAGACCGAGCCGATCCTCGAGTCGATGAGAACTCGAGTCGATCCTCGGTCGAGGTCACCCTCGGCCTCCCGTTCGGGACCGAGGTCGCCGACGCCGACTCCCTCGGCGTCGGGGCGGCTGGCGCCGCACCCTGCCCGGGCCGACCCCACCGAGTCCTCGTCGGAGTCGGTCTGGGAGTCTGAGGAGGAAGAGTCACCTGATTCTTTCCGGACTCGGTGTGTCCCATCGGACTCACCGGAGTCCGAGCCTCGGAAGCAGTCCCCCCGGAGGATGCCCGGTTCTCGGACTTCGTTAGGGATATGGCCAAGGCTTTGGCCTTCCCTGCGGATCCCGAGGAGGAGCCTCGAGCCGAAGAGCTCGACGCCCTCCAGTATGACTCTCCCGCGAGGGAACACTTTACTGTGCCGGTTCCTCCTATGCTGGAACGACTACTCTTCCGCATGTGGGAGAGTCCGGCCTCCTCGCCGGGTCCTGAGCAAGCGGGTCGATTCTATCTATCGAGTCCGCAAGAGCCCTGGCTTTCAGAAGGCACAGCTGCCACACCATTCCATGGTAGTGGAATCGGCCATGCATCGTCTTAAGAGCCAGAAGATGCACTTCTCGGTGCCTCCTGGAAGGGAGGCCCGTAACCTGGATGGCCTTGGCAAGAAGTGCTTCCAGGGCTCTATGCTCGCATGTCGTGTCCAGACTTACCAGCTATACATGGGCATGTATCTCCGGGATCTGGCTAAAGAGCTAGCCGGATTCTCCGCTGGTCTGTCCGAGGAACCCTTGCGGAGGTTCCTAGCCTTGTCCACTGGCATTCGGGAATGCTCAGAGTTCATGTCCCGAGCAGCCTATGATGGCTTTGAAGCATCGGCTCGAGTGGCCGCAGCCGGCATCGGTGCCCGCCGACAGGCTTGGCTTCAGTCGTCAGACCTTGAGCCCTGGGTGCAGGACAAGTTGGTCGATGTCCCCTGCCGAGGCGGAAAACCTCTTTGGCAAGCCCATGGCGGAAAAGGCTGCGCAAATTGAGACTGAGACTCTCACCAGGACCAGGCTTTCTAGGAAGACCTCCGCCCCTTCCCAGAAAAAGAAGGGCTCGGGGAAAAAAGTCCTTTTACCCGAGGAAGGCGGCTGCCTACAAACAATACCCCCATTATCAGGCCCCTGCAGCTCCCCAACAGGGCCAGCAGGCCAAGGGACGGGGTAACGGGTCCCGTAGGCAGCAAGCCCCCAAGCCTGCACCACCAGCCCCTGCTCAGCAGGGTGGGGGCTTTTGACTCACTAAGCATAGCCTCTCCCCCCCGCTGGTTCCTCCCAGCACCGGAGGCCGGCTGGTTCACTTCGCCCACAGGTGGTCCAGCATCACCGCAGATGCCTGGGTGCTTCAGGTCGTGCGAGAAGGCTATCTTCTCCACTTCCATCAGGTCCCTCCCTCCTATTTTCCGGGAGAACCTCCGCGACCCCCTCTGCACAGGGAGTTGCTCCTTCAGGAGTTAGCAGGTCTTCTGCAGGAACAGGCGGTGGAACCGGTGCCACACCACCTGAGAGGTCAAGGCTTTTATTCAAGGTATTTTCTGATACCAAAGAGAACAGGGGGCCTCAGACCCATCCTGGACTTGCGCAACCTCAACAAGTTCCTTGTGCGGGAGAAGTTCAAAATGCTTACCCTTGGAATCCTTCTGCCCTACCTCCAGCAGGGAGATTGGCTATGCTCCTTGGATCTAAAGGATGCCTACACGCACATCCTCATCCACCCAAGCCACCGCCAATACCTAAGGTTTGTGGTGGCAGGAAATCATTACCAGTACAGGGTTCTGCCCTTTGGCCTGTCCTCCGCACCGCGAGTCTTCACAAAATGTCTCACGGTCGTGGCGGCCCATCTCCGGCTTCACGGCCTCTATGTCTTTCCGTACCTCGACGACTGGCTCATCAGAGCAGCGTCCGCTCGGGAGGTCACCAACGCCACGCGCCGCACGGTGACTCTTCTGCAGCACTTGGGCTTTGTTATAAACTTCGCAAAGTCCACTTTGCTCCCCTCACAGGATCTCGAGTTCATCGGCGCAAGGCTGCACACTCCTCAGGCGCGAGCATACCTACCGCTCGACAGAGCTCAACGGCTCATGGACCTAGCCGACCGTTTTCGCAGCCAGCCCCTGGTCTCCGCCAGGCGCTTCCTGAGACTACTCGGCCATATGGCTTCCACCGTCCATGTGACCCCCAATGCCCGCCTGAATATGCGGTCTGCTCAATGGTGTCTCCGCCAGCAGTGGCGTCAAGCCACAGGCGGCCTAGCAGACCTAGTGCGCGTCTCCGAGCCGCTGATCTCGTCTCTCCGGTGGTGGCTCCGGCAGCCGAACCTCATATTCGGAATGCCTTTCCAGTCACCTCAGCCGACCCGGGTGCTGACCACCGATGCATCCCTCCGGGGCTGGGGAGCACATTGCCAAGAGGCACGTACTCAGGGCCTCTGGACCACGTGGGAGTCTGCTCAGCAGATCAACTTCCTGGAGCTCAGGGCGATCCGCCTAGCTCTCAAGGCCTTCTCCCACCTGACTTCCCACCAGTCCGTCCTTGTCCGGACGGACAATCAAGTTGCCATGTTCTACGTGAACAAGCAGGGGGGCACGGGCTCCTTCCTCCTCTGCCGGGAGGCACAGAAGCTCTGCTCTTGGGCCGTCAGTCACGGCATTCTCCTCAAGGCAGTTTATCTCCCGGGCCAAGAAAATTGCCTTGCGGACAAACTCAGCAGGGTCCTCCAGCCGCACGAGTGGCGTCTGGATCCCTTGGTAGTTCAGAAGCTCTTCCTCAAGTGGGGCCTCCCCACGGTGGATCTCTTTGCCAGTCCTCACAACCGGCAGCTTCCTCGCTTCTGCTCTCGTCAGCCACACCCCCTTCGGGTTGCGGCGGACGCTTTTCTGATCTCATGGTTGGGGAGCCTTCTATACGCTTTCCCTCCCATCCCGCTAGTCTCTCAGACTCTTTTCAAGGTTCTCCGAGACAAAGCCTTCATGATCCTGGTGGCCCCTCGCTGGCCCAGGCAGCTGTGGTTTCCGCTCCTACTGCAACTGGCGGTGGAGGATCCAATCCCTCTGGGGGTACAACCGGATCTCCTCACTCAGGATCAGGGGTCCCTATTGCACCCCAACCTCAGGTCTCTCAACCTCATGGCCTGGCTGCTGAGAGGGTAGTCCTTGCTCCCCTTCTCCTGCCGGCGGAGGTGGAGGAGGTCGTCTTGGCATCGCGACGGCCTTCTACCCGCAAATGCTACGCCCTTAAATGGCGTCGCTTTGCAGTCTGGTGTACCCAACAGTCTCAGGATCCCTTCTCCTGCCCGGTGTCGGTGATCTTGCAGTACTTGCTACACCTCTCTAATCTGGGACTTAAGTCCAACTCCGTCAAAGTTCACCTCAGTGCTCTTTCGGCACATCATGTGCCGGTGGACGGTAGACCTCTCTCAAGCGACCCTCTCGTAGCGAGGTTTCTCCGAGGTCTCCTTCTACTTAAACCACCTCTGCGCCCGCCAGCGCCTGACTGGGACCTGAATGTGGTTTTGCAGCGGATCACCTGTCCGCCTTTTGAACCTATGGCTACCTGTTCTCTCCGTTTTCTGTCTTGGAAAACACTGTTCTTGATAGCCCTCACTTCCGCTAGACGCGTAAGTGAATTGCAGGCCCTCGTGTCTGATCCCCCTTACACTAGGTTCTACAAGAATAGGGTAGTCCTCCGGACTCACCCAAAATTTCTGCCTAAAGTGGTCTCCCCTTTTCACATCAATCAGGAGGTGGTACTTCCAACCTTCTTTCCCAGACCACACTCCAGCCGAGCTGAAACGGTCCTCCATACCCTGGACTGTAGAAGGGCATTGAACTTCTACCTTGACCGTACGCGGGAGAACCGTAAAGCTGCTCAGCTTTTTGTGTCTTTTGACCCCAATAAATTGGGGCTCCCGGTCTCCAAGCGTACTCTGTCCATCTGGGTTGCGGACTGTATCTCTTGGGCTTATGGGGCAGCCGGACTCTCCTTGGAAAGTCGAGTCACGGCTCATTGCGTTCGGGCAAAGGCTACGTCAGTGGCTTACCTCCGCTCTGTTCCGCTGGCAGACATCTGCCGGGCCGCTACTTGGTCTTCGAGCCAGACTTTTGCGGTCCATTACTGTCTCGAGAGGGAGTCCCGTAGGGACAGTGCTTTCGGACAGGCAGTCCTCCGTAATCTCTTTGAGGTCTGAGCAACTCCTACCCTCCATCCCGGATGTGGGCTACCGGTGGGTGATAATTCAGCGAAGATTCTATCCTTCTGTGCTGCTGAGCTAGAGGGAGCTCATTTTTGTGCTTAGGGTCTCCGGTAGCCTTGAGCTTGGGAGTCCCATAAGTGAGGACTGACTTCCTGCTTGGTCCTGGAGAAAGCGTAGTTACTCACCTGTAACAGGTGTTCTCCAGGAGCAGCAGGAATCAGTCCTCACTACCCTCCCTCCTCCCCTTGGAGTTGCAATCGTCTGCTTATGTTCTTTTTGCAAATTTTTATGCTGTCTTTTTTAGCTATGTCATCTGACTGGCTAAGATGGCACCCTCGGGCGGGAGGACGACCGCGCATGCGCGCTGCAATTCCCAAAGGCTTTCTTTGAAAGCTGGGGAAAATTGCTCCGCGAGGGCTCCGTCGGCGCCGACGTCACCCATAAGTGAGGACTGATTCCTGCTGCTCCTGGAGAACACCTGTTACAGGTGAGTAACTACGCTTTATTATTTTGTAGCGTATGCGTGCATGTATCGGTAACCAGTGAAGTTCTCTTAGGATAGGTGTGATGTGGTCAGAGAAGGGTACGTTCATTAGGATTCGGGCTGTTACATTTTGTGCCATCTGAAGTATATTTGTTGTTTTTTTGGGCAGGCCTTGAAATATGCCATTACAGTAGTCCAGATGTGGCATTACGATTGCTTGTATTATTGATCTAAAGTCTGATAGTTCAATGATGTTATGTAATGGCTGTAGAGTTCTTAGTTTGTAGAAGATGGTTCTATTTAAAAGTCTTAGGTGGGTTTCCATGTTAAGTGTGCTATCTAGTGTGACACCTAGATACTTTAGTTCTTGTTTTGTGTTATAAGTAGTATTATTTAATATGATTGTAGGGGGGTGTTTAAACTCCGGATTTTTAGAGATAAACATAACTTCAGTTTTTTTGTGGTTAATAAGCATATTGTTTTGTTGGAGCCATTCTTGTGCTCCATTAAGGCATTTTTCTATGTGGCTGTAGTCAGGATTACATATATCCAATTGAGTATAAAGCACTATATCATCTGCATAGAGATGATAGTCAATTTTATATTTCTGGAATATTCCACAAATTGGTTTTAGATATAAGTTAAATAATATAGCGGATAGTGCTGAGCCCTGTGGGATACCTTGTGTCTGCGGGAAGGTATTGGATAGGTTTCTATCAAAATATACTTGTTGTATCCTGTTGGATATATAAGACGAGAACCATTTTAGGGGGGTTCCATTTATACCTATAGTTTCTAGTCTTTCAATGAGGATCTTATGATTCACTGAATCAAAGGCTGCAGATATGTCGATGAAAATTAAGACAAACATTTTTTTGCAGTTTTCAATGCCTTTATAGAGTCTGTCAAATAATACTAGAAGCAGTGTTTCTACTCCATGCGATTGACGAAACCCATATTGTTGAGCATCAAGTGCATTTGTATCATCTATGTGTTCTTGCAACTGGTATTGTACAGATTTTTCAATAATTTTGGCTAGAAAGGGTATACTGGATATGGGTCTAAATGCGGATGGATCTGCATTGTTTAGTGATTTGTTTTTTAGTATAGGTCGTATTAAAGATCTTTTTAGTTCTGTTGGCATGTTTCCTTGTATTAGAGATTGGTTTACAATGTTTAGTATTTTGGGTGAGATTTCTGTTTTAGCATTCTTGATCCAGTCTACTGGACAAGGGTCAAGAGGGGATGTGGTGGTGTTCAGGTTTGAGATGATGTTTAGAAGTTGTCTGTTATCCATTGAGTAAAAGTTTTCCCACACTATAGTGGGGTTGGTATTTTGTGTTATCCTTTGAAATGCATTAGTTTCAATTCTATGGGGGATTTTTTCTTCGCTAGGATTTAGTTTTTTAGAGTAGTGATCAGCCAGTTCTTGTGCATTTATAGAATATTTTGAGATATCATCTTTTGGGGGTTTAGTGAGTGATTTTACAAGCTCAAATAATTCCCTTGGCTTATTTAAAGCATTAGTTAGTTTTTTGGTGTGATAGTTCTTTTTTGCTGTATTTATTGTTTCTTTGTAAGATTTAAGTAGAGCTAAGTATTGTTTTTTGGTCTCGGTTAGTTTCCTAGCTTTCCATTTTTCTTCCATTTTTCTGAGATCCTTTTTTAATTTAGCTAATCCTGCTGTGTACCACGGTTCCGATCTTTTCTTTGGTTTGTTATTTTTATGTGAGGTGATTTTAGATGTTTGTTTAGAAACAGTTTCAATTCCGTTGTTCCATTGTTTTATTACTTCATCCAGATTTGAGGATTCTGTATTTACATGTGAAAAGATCGAATTTATTAGCGTGTCTTTATCTAGTTTTTTAAACATACTTTTATGTGTATTATTATTGGGTTCTATATTAAGTGATTGTGGTGGCATTTCAAATGTGAATTGTATAAGGTGGTGGTCTGACCATGGGACCTGGGTTATTTTAGGTGGAGTATTTGTTACTGTGGTGTTTGAATATTCTTTGGGTAGAAATACTACGTCTAATATATTTCTCTTGTCATGTGTAGGTGTTTGGATTATTTGACGGTAACCCATCTGATCCATGGCCTCATTAAATGTATTAGTTTGTAATGTATTGAGTGAGGCAAGGTTTATATCGCCTAATATCATGTGATATTTTTTTAATGAGGTTTCACATATTGTTTCGAGGGCTGATGCTAATGCTTCATGTTTTCCAGAAGGTGGTCTGTAAATGAGGGAAATAGCAAAGGTTTTATTTTCTACCTTAAGGATGTCTATACCTTCAAGAGACTTCTGGGCAGTGCAGGATAGGTTAAGATTTTTTCTTGCTATTATTAGCACCCCACCACCTTTTCCTTTGTTACGAGGGCAATTAAATATGTTATATCCAGGTACATTTAGGGTATTAAGGGGGACTGTGTCAGCCTCTGAGAGCCATGTTTCTGTGATGCATAATAGATCAGGTTTTTCCTCAGTAATAAGGTCCTGTATAATGGGCAACTTGTTTTTAATAGACCTAATATTTATTAGTATGCATGTTTGGGGGATTAGTATGCTAGACTTGGTGTGTGTATCATTAAGGGTTGGTTTGATTGTAATTAGTCTTGAGCGTGGTTTCGTTACCTTTGATTTATATTGGTGTATATTATATTTGGATTGATATGGGAACCATTGTGTGTATTGTGGTAGTTGGTATAGGTATATGTGGCTTGATGGATAGATGGGATACGTGTGTAGGTATGCTTGTGATGTTTTTGTGTGCAGGATGATACTTATCATGGTGATAAGAAGTAGATTTAGGAATTTCATCTTTATCATTTATGTTAGTAAGTACCCTACTTGTAAGTTGCGAAAAAAGTAGGTTGAGAAAGTGTGTATAAGGGTGTTATTCGTATGATCTAGTTAATATGGTAGTTTGGTCTAGAGTAACCTCAAATGTCTAGGATTGTAGCTATTTAAATCAGTTGTAGTGTAGTGCTAGATCTCTCTTAATTGGGTACACTACAGATTAGAGGTTATTGGTAAGATTCAAGTGGAGTCAATAGCAACGGTGCAATGGCTAATGTCAACAGTATCAATATATGGGATTAATATAGCTACTGGCTAAATTATCAGAGATGAGATATTGATAGGTCTACTGGCAACAGTATCTAGAAATAGCATTGGGTGGACTACTGATAACAGTATCAAAGGCTACTGGCAACAGTATCAAGAAATAGCATTGTTGGGACAAATAGGTAGTGATAAATTGCTAGTAGCAGTTGTAGTTACTGGCACTATTAAGGCTATTGTCAACAATATATATATAAGTAGCAGACTGATGTTTTGGCTATACTTGAGAGGATATAATTGCAAATAAACAGCAGAGACATATAATAATTATCTGATGGCAGATGTTAAGTCAGAAACCTGTAGCGTGGGATCAGTGTTCTGGTGCCAGACAGATCATATAAATAAGTTTAAAACTATGGTGTTATCGTTGATGGCGTTCAGTTTATAGGATTGTTGTGAAGAAAGACCAGGAAATACCGACCTTTACGTTGTCTTTAGGCCAAGGCCCTCAGGCGCGGGTCCGCCGGTGCAGGTGCGCCAGATAACACCTTCTTTAAATTGTAGTTGGGCTGCCCGATTGGGTAGTGGCTGTTTCAGTGACATCCTGCTGCAAAGAACTGCTCGATCCCTCCTGGGAGAGCACGCGGGGGATGAATGGGATCAGACAGTAAATATCATTTCACCTAGACCTGTTTTGCTGATCCTTAGGCCAGTCTTCTGTGGAGTTGCTGACGTGCCACTGCCTAAGGGCCAAGCCAAAGGGCCCTCTGGCGAGGCCCTCAGGCGCAGGCCCGCAAGGCGCGGGTGCGCTTGCTGGCGGCACCTTTTAAACAGGCCGCTGTGACCTCCCACAACCCCGATTGGGTTGGAGTGCAGGAGCGGGAAAACCGATGTTCCCCCTGTGCTCTACTCCGACCGGGGAGCTTTGAAGATGGCTGCTGGTTCTTTGGTGAAGCTCTCTCCTGCCGGCGGCACCTTTTAAACAGGCCGCTGTGACCTCCCACAACCCCGATTGGGTTGGAGTGCAGGAGCGGGAAAACCGATGTTCCCCCTGTGCGGAGCTTTGAAGATGGCTGCTGGTTCTTTGGTGAAGCTCTCTCCTGCCGGCGGCACCTTTTAAACAGGCCGCTGTGACCTCCCACAACCCCGATTGGGTTGGAGTGCAGGAGCGGGAAAACCGATGTTCCCCCTGTGCTCTACCCCGACCGGGGAGCTTTGAAGATGGCTGCTGGTTCTCTATTAGTGTAGCCCCTCCCCACAGAGGAGATGCATCGATCCTACAGTAACACTGAGGATGTTGTCATATAGTCAGTCAGGTGGAGGCTGACAAGAAGTCACGAACCTCATCTTATCTTCTCTTACAGTTAAGTAAGAAGAAGCCTAAGAGGAAAATAAAATCTAAAATGGATAGGATTCACCAAAGCCAATGTGATGTTACAGATGTCAACTTTCAGGGAGGCAGTGAATTTCAATAATTGAATAAACAAAAATAACAGAATTCCATAAATTTAATTTTCCGTTAAATTTATTAATTTTCTAAAATAAAGTATTAAATATTTTTTAAACTGAGTGCTCAGGAATTAAAACTTTTATTTTAAATCAGTGAATAAATGTGTTCATACTCTATTGCCTACATGGAACACAATAAAAATGGATAACCATCCAATATGTACTTTGTTCTTGCAGAATTATTATTATTATTTTTTTTTTATTTAAGGTTTTTCTTCCCTGAATACAAAACTAACAAAGGAAAAACAAATCCAAGTAAACAGGATAATATTCAAGAAAAAGAAGTCACAAAAGAAAATAAGCACACATCAAGGAGAGATAATCAACAATATCAAAGGAAATATAAATGTTACTAGCAATTAAGAGTTTTATAAACTCCACATTAGGGAGCACAGAGAAAAAACAAACCCGCCAACCTACTTCTCAGCCAATTCCCTCGCAGTCAGAAATTTCTGTAACTGTAATACATCAGTATAGGCATTATTTTGCTCCTGGTAAATAACCAAGCAGCGACAGGGAAATTTTAGAAAAAAGGACGCTCCCAAAGTGACAACTCTAGTTTTTAATTCCAAAAATTGTTTACGTCTAAGCTGTGTGACACGGCCAACATCCGGAAACACTTGGAGTCTAAACCCACAAAATAAGGCATCTCTGTGCTTAAAATAAGCTCTAAGCACAGATTTAACAGATTCAGAGCCAAACATTGCAACAACAGTGCAACGCTTGGATATGACATCTGAAGAATCCTCCAAAAAGGCGGTTAAATTCTGGGCGACAGACTGATCAGAAGGAGCAGAAGCCCCCTCCACAGGAGACGTCGCTCGACCGCCAGAAGAAAACGAATAAACTTGGACCACATCTAAAGAGCCTTTCAATTGTAAGGTCTCAGAGAAATATTTCTGCAACAAAACTTCAGGAGACAATAAGTGGGTTGAGGGAAAATTAAGAAAACATAGATTTCTTGCCCGATGCTGATTTTCCAACATCTCCACACAGTAAGAAACTGCAGAAAAATCCTTAATTAAAGCAAGATTACTATCTGAACCAGTTAGGAGGTGAGAATCAACACGGGCAGAAATCTGAGCTAATGAACTTATCTGTTTATCAACATCTTTAAATTTATCAACTACATCAGTGTTCCCCAACCCCTGGGCCGCGGACCGGTACCGGGCCGCCCAAGGAACTTTAAATAATTTCACTGTGGGTCCTCCCGCCTCCTGATTGGCCGAAAGGCAAACCCCATGCCATTGGTCGAGGAGGAGGCGCCGCGGGAGGACTGAGGACAAATTAGTAAAAATGAGTATGAAACAGACATCGTTAGAAAGTTTTCTTGGGAAGAAAAAAAGGCCCAGTGAACAGACAGAAGAAGAGCCTTCAACATCAAAGAAATATGCAACCTTTAACAGACAATACCATGAGTCCTATTTGAAATATGGATTTATCGGGACAGGTGATTCCCACGCACCAAAACCGATCTGCATAGTTTGCGGCGAGAAGCTCTCTAATGAGGCAATGAAACCTTCAAAACTGCTTCGCCACTTGACCGCCAAGCACCCTGGCATAAAAGACAAGCCCCTGGAGTATTTTGAAAGAAAAAAAACGGGAGCACGAAGCACAGAAGAAATTTATGAGGGCCACCACATCAATAAAGGAGAATGCACTGAGAGCATCATATTTGGTGGCTAACCGCATTGCTAAGGCTAAAAAGCCATTTACTATCGGTGAAGAATTGATCTTGCCCTCCACTAAAGACATTTGCCGTGAACTTCTAGGAGAGGCTGCTGTGGAAAAGGTAGCAAATGTGCCTTTGTCAGCTAGCACTGTGACTAGGCGCATTGAGGAAATAGCCGGAGACATTGAGGCACAATTGTTGGAGAGGATTAATACATCACCGTGGTATGCACTCCAGGTTGATGAATCTACAGATATCGACAACAAGGCACTACTACTTGTTTATGTGCGATATCTATATCAGGAGGATGTGCATGAGGATTTGTTATGTGCACTATCTTTGCCAACCAACACCACAGGAGCAGAACTGTTCAAGTCACTGGATGGTTATATATCAGGAAAACTGAAATGGTCCTTTTGTGTCAGCATATGCACAGACGGAGCTGCTGCCATGACCGGATGACTGTCTGGTTTAACTGCTCGGATTAAGGAGGTTGCACCTGAGAGTGAATCTACGCATTGTATCATTCACAGGGAAATGCTGGCAAGCGGAAAAATGTCACCGGAATTTAACAGCGTATTGAGTGATGTCGTTAAAGTTATTAACCACATTAAAGCACACGCACTTAACTCGCGCCTGTTTGAGCAGCTTTGTGAGGAGATGGACGCAGAGTACAGATGCCTTCTCTTATACACAGAAATAAGATGGTTATCCAGAGGAAAATCGCTAACCAGAGTATTTGAATTACGAGAGCCATTGCAAAGATTTCTCTCAGAAAAGAAGTCACCGCTGGCAGTACATTTCAGTGACAAGGTATGGGTCGCAAAACTGGCTTACCTGTGTGACATATTCAGCCTGCTCAATGAACTCAATCTGGGACTTCAGGGGAAAATGACAACTGTTTTCAAGTTGTCAGACAAAGTAGCTGCATTTAAAGCCAAACTGGAGTTGTGGGGACGGCGCGTGAACAGAGGCATTTTGGACATGTTTCAGACATTAGCGGGGATTTTAGGCGAGACAGCTTGAACATTCATTCTGCCAGTTGGTGCACTCATTTGGAGTATGGTATGCAATTCTGGAGACCGCACCTTCAAAAGGATGTGAACAGGATGGAGTCGGTGCAGAGGGTTGCTACTAAAATGATTAATGGGCTTCATTATAAAGCATATGAGGACAGACTTAAGGATCTTAATATGTACACCTTAGAGGAAAGGCGGGATAGAGGTGATATGATTGAGATGTTTAAATACCTCCGTGGCATAAATGTTCAGGGAGAGAGCCTCTTTCAATTGAAAGCAAGTTCTGCGACGAGGGGACATGGGATGAGGGTGAAGGGAGATAGATTCAGGAGTGATATGCGGAAATATTTCTTTACAGAAAGAGTAGTGGATCCGTGGAATAGTCTCCCAGTGGAGGTGGTAGAGATGAGGACAGTAACTGAATTCAAAAAAGCATGGGACCAACACAGAGGATCTCTAAAGGTAGAAAGTGGACTGTTGTAGTTGTTGTTATGGAAGGACAGACTAGATGGGCCTTGTGGTCTTTTTCTGTCATCATGTTTCTATGTTTCTATGATCACCTGTCTTTGCTTTTAAAAGAGTTTGAGCGCTACTTCCCAACCACAAAAGACCCACGAACTGATAAGGAATGGATCCGCGACCCATTTGCCAACAAATCAGGCGAATCTAGCATGTCTATGCAAGAAGAAGAACAACTGCTGGAGATTGCAAATGATGGTGGCCTTAAAACTGCATTCGAGACAACAACTCTACCGGTGTTCTGGATTAAAGTCATGGCGGAATATCCTGAGATTGCCACCACAGCACTTAAATCCCTATTACCATTTCCGACAACCTATCTGTGTGAAGCGGGGTTTTCTGCAGTGACAGCAACCAAAACAAAACAACGGAATAAACTGGACATAAGCAACACACTTCGGGTGTCATTGTCTCCTATTACCCCCAGATGGAACCGTCTCGTTGCAAAGAAACAAGCTCAGGGTTCTCATTGATTTGGAATTCTAGTGAGTTAAATAAAATAAATCACTTTATATTAATTTTTTGGTGTAGCTGTATTTTATTTTGAAGGCATGTTTAAATACAATTAAATTAAAATTATTAAATTAAAACAAGTGGGCCACGGAAAAATTATCAAACGTTTACCGGTCCGCGGCGATAAAAAGGTTGGGGAGCACTGAACTACATCACTCGTAAAGCTACATAGAGACGAAACAGTTGAAGATAAACGCTTATCAATTTGTTGGATTGCAGTCCAAATATCCACTAAAGTTACCTCTCCCGTAGGAAGAGGAACAGTCTGTTCGGAGGTAGCCGGGCAAACAGGTCTCAAAGGCGAGGCTACAGGCGCCGGGAGAGCATCGTGGAAAGTAGAGGAAGAAAGTGACTGGGGGAAAGGAGGCGGTAGCCGGAATTCGGGGCTTAAAGAAACCCCTTCCGGCGATAATTTTGCAGGCGGCAGCGACGATACATGTTTGTCCATGGGACCAACCACCTTACCTCCTTGGTCAACACCACCAGACCCAGATTTCACAACCGGCTTCACTTTCCGTTTTCCCATGGGCAAAACACTATAGCGTCAAACACCCTCGAGAGCTTCTCATGAGCGCCGAAGTAGCGCAAAAGGGGCGTGCCTTGCCCCTTGTGACACACACCTTAGGACACGACCCTGCAGGCCGCGACTCGCAGGCCGCGAGTAGTGCCCACAGAGCTTTATGTGGGTCGAGGGGGGGTTTGCAGAATTATTTTTTATTTCATTCCCAAATATAACTATATCAGATATGTTTTTCTAGTTAAATCTTATATCAATTTCTGTTCAAAATTTAAAGATTTCAAATTATTTCTTTAAAAGATTATTCTTGTCAATTACAGGTCATATAAAGAATATTATTCGGGTAAGTTTTTAAATATTTTTTTAAATCAGCTTTTAAACTTTTCCTCCAAATTTTCTAGTTTAATTTCTGCTAAAGAACTCTTTTACTTTCTTGCTGCAGATATTTTCAAATTCTCGCCCTTTAAAAGGTAAGTTTTCTTTCTAAATACTCAGGGGGTCGTTCAGAACTGCTAATCACTTGGGGCTGATTCCGTACCCAATGCTCCCCACACGTACAGAGGGGATGTGCGCGGGGAGCTCTGGATGGGGGCAGGAGGGGATGGGCCGGAGGAGGAGTGTGGCAGGGTGGAGGTAGGCCCCTGACCCCGGTTTTACAGGGCCAGTTCCGGTCTCGGCCCTGTACGTCCGGGGAGGCAAGGATGCATGGGGAACTTATTCCACTTCAGAGGTGGAATAAGTCTCCCTGCTGGAGGAGATCTGCACTGGTGGACCCAGGAAGGACAGTGAGTGACAGCAAGAAGTTCCCCTCGGCCCGACCCCAGCCTTGGCAGGCCCCTCCAGAGGTCAGGCAGCGGAAACAGCACTTTTAATCTGGTGCAGGGAATTGGGGCTCCTGCATAGCATCCCGGTGCCATGGCGATGGGACGCCACAGCACTGAGACTCAATGCAGGAGCATTGTGAGGGTTGGACGGGGTGGGAGCCATACGTGCAGGGTGGCTGAATTGGGGCCTGTCCAAACCCTTTACCCCGATTCTGCTCCCATGGGAAAGTATAGCTCCTGCAGGTGCAGGATCGGGTGCAAATCTAGCCTGTTCATATTTTGGACATCCGGATGGGCCTGATCAGAATGGGCCTCTCAGTGTTCTCTTAATTTTCCCATGTTTGTTTATTTGAGTTCAAATATGTGTCTCTGCTGTGTATATAGCATGCACTAGTACCTCTGCCCAGTTCTCTGTCTTGCAAAGGGGCCCAGTCTGGATGTCCAGGTGTCCAGAGCTGCTTCAGATCCCTCTCTTCAGGAGACTCAGGAGTCTGGAAATCCTCGGGTCCAGCGCTGGTCACACCTACTGACTACCTTAAATAACTCAATAAAATAAAACTATTCTGTTGAGGCTGTGTAGTTCTGTTTTTCAGTTTTAAAGTTTCAGACTGAGGAGGTTTTTCTAAAACTGCCCTATTCTAAATTAAAGGATAATTAAATATCCCTAGCTATCCCCTCTCCCTCACACACTCCAAGCAAACTCACTCAAACACTCAGTCACTGGCCAGAATCATTCACTTCTCTCACAGACTCTAAAATATCTCCACGCACTCACAGCTAAATTCAGATTTTTGGCTTTGGAAAGCAACAGCTTTTAAATAGCTGTACAGCTGGAATTCAGATTTAAAATCCAGAGCCAACTCTCTGTATTCTTGTTTCACTGCAGCTCACTGAAACTGTCACTGTGCTCAAAAATCTAAAGCAGCCTGTGCCAAACACAACTTTAGTCCACTCACACAGATCTCAAAACTTTCTTTTAAAAGGAAGTTTTCCATCAGTATCAGAGCTGAAAAATCTTAAATCTTTTAGGGATATTCAAGACTATTCCCTTTCCAGACTCTCATGCAGTTATACATGTACGAGTTTTCTTTTAAAGCCTCAGTTCTCAGACCTTCCCTTTCAGGTATCAGCAGCTTTTTCAAGTTTTTAAACCAAATACTGTAATAAATTCTTCCTTAAAGGAACCAAATTAATTTCACAGAACTTCTGACTAGAATCTATCACAAGATCCAGTCACCCTTTTCCTCATTCACTCCCAGCCCTTTCTTAAAACTGGAATTCTAGTTTCTAAAGATGTCAGACTTTCTTCAAAATAACTTTTAAAATCTGAACTTTCACAAGCTTAAACAGCTTTTTCCAAATAACAATCAGTGCTTCACTATTAGCACTCGGTCAAAATCTTCAGTGTCTCCAAACTCTCTCACAGTTTCCAACTTTCACTTAAATTAGCTACCGAGCACAAGTTTTTTGTTTTTTTAAAGAAATCCAAACATTTCTACCACAATTCCTATATCACTTTTACTTCTTCACAAACCCACACCACACATAGACATACACCTCTGATTTCATCCAGCCCCAACTACCAACTCTCTGCCCAGCACCAACATTCTACATCCAGCAGAAAGAGTACTCTTCTAGTGCAATTCCCCAAAAATAGTCCTTGGGACCATCCACATGAGTACAAAAATCCCAAAATTCAAAGGAAAAAACGCTATACTAAACGGTGTCCCCTTATTTTAAAAAAAGAAACATGAAACGAGAAATTCCTTATAAAGTGCATGTTACATAAATATATCTGTGGAAACGACATCAGAGCCAGAGCCATGTTGTTGTTATTAAGTGCAGTTGAGTTGGTGTCGACTCATGGCAACCCTCTGGATAGATTGTCCTAAACTGTGTTTGGTCTTCAGTCAGGCGTCTCGTTGTTGACAGAGTGGCACCCATAGCTACTGTTACTGTATCAATCCATCTTATTGCTGGCTTTCCTCTTTTGCGTTAACCTTCTACCTTGCCAAGCATGATGTCTTTCTTTAACGATCTCTCTCTTCTCATGATATGTCCAAAGTATGAAAGTCAAAGTCTTGTCATCTGAGCTTCTAAGAAAAGCTTAGGCTTGATCTCCTCTAGTACTGACTGGTTTTTTTTCTTTGGGCAGTCCATGGCATACACAGTATTTGTTGCCAGCACCATAATTCAAAGGCATCAGTTTTCTTCCTGTCTGTCTTTTTTACTGCCCAACTTTCGCATTCATATTATGTTATTGAAAATGCCATGGCTTGAAAAAGTCAAATCTTTGTGTGGAGAGTGACATCTCTGCTCTCGAGAATCTTGTCTAAATCCTTCATAGCCATTTTGCCAAGAACAATGTGCTATCTGATTTATTGACTGCTTGTTGCTTCTTTATTGGTAGTTGATTCAAGTAGGTTAAAGTTGTCCACTATTTCAATTTCTTTTCCATCAATGATTAGTTGTTCTGGTATTCCCATGCTTCTGAATGTGGCCCAGTGTTTCTCATGGTTTACACAGTTATAAACCTTGGTGTAGTCTATAAAACACATATTCTATTGTCTTTTCAAGGATCCATCTCACATCTGCAATGATGTTTCTCATTCCTCGTCCTTTTCTGGACTCTGCTTGCACTTCAGGCAGTTCTCATTCAGGAAACCAAAGGAGATTAATTAAGCTTCAGGTGAACAAGGTATATTAAACTTCTTAGGTACAGTTTTAGTGGTATAAATATCCATTGCACCCTTTAGTACATATAGAACTTAAAGATCTAAACACAAACTTAAAACTAAGATGCAGACAGCAGTCCAGCAGCGGGATGTGGGCTTTCCAGTCTTTTGCATTGAGTGTCACATGTATGATTTTCTCCCAGCTGGTGAGAGGTCTTACGTGTGCACTAGGTGCAAGGAGCTCTCTGCTCTCAGGGAACAAGTCCGTTCTCTAGAGGCTAGAGTAGCAGACTTGGAAAACATAAGACAGACAGAGAGGTACATAGACGAGACCTACAGGGATATAGTCCTGAAGTCCCACCTCCAGTCTGGCAGCATCCCTGTTGCCATGGAGGAGAGAGGTCACGTGACAGGAGAGCATCACCCTGGTGTGGCAGGAAGTGATCCTGTAACTAGGACCTGTCCTCAAGGTGATGTAAACCCCTCTCGCACCGAGGAGGTTTCTCCAGGGCCAAGTGCCCATGCGGGAAGGGTTAGGACAGCAGTTATAGTTGGTGATTCGATCATTAGGCATGTAGATAGCTGGGTGGCTGGTGGACGTGAGGATCGCCTGGTAACATGCCTGCCTGGTGCGAAGGTAGCGGACCTCACACGCCACCTAGATAAGGTCTTAGATAGTGCTGGGGAGGAGTCTGCTGTCTTGGTACATGTTGGTACCAATGACATAGGAAAATGTGGTAGGGAGGTTCTGGAAGCTAAATTTAGGCTTTTAGGTAGGAAGTTGAAATCCAGAACTTCCAGGGTAGCGTTCTCCGAAATGCTTCCTGTTCCACGCGCAGGACCCAATAGGCAGGCAGAGCTCCGGAGTCTCAATGCGTGGATGAGACAATGGTGCAGAGATGAGGGGTTCGGATTTGTTAGGAACTGGGGAACATTCTGGGGAAAGGAGGGGCTCTTCCGAAGGGATGGGCTTCACCTTAACCGGGATGGAACCAGGCTGCTGGCATTAACCTTTAAAAAGGAGATAGAGCAGCTTTTAAACTAGATAATAGGGGAAAGCCGACAGTCGCCCAAGAGCGCATGGTTCGGAAGAATGTATCCTTGAAGGATACTACAAAAAGCAGAGAGGTTCCAAAAAAGAGTAAAGTAGCCCAAATGCCCTCGAGTATGGAGCAGACAGAACTTAAAGATCCCAAATTACCCATGTCTACCAATAGCCAAATTAATATGAATAAAATACAGTCTCTAAAATGCTTGTATGCAAATGCTAGAAGTCTACAAAACAAGATGGGAGAGTTAGAATATATAGCACTAAACGAGAGGTTAGATATGATTGGAATATCAGAGACATGGTGGAAGGAGGACAACCAGTGGGACACTGTGATACCTGGGTACAAACTATATCGAAATGATAGAGCTGATCAAATTGGTGGAGGGGTTGCGCTCTATGTTAGAGAGGGCATTGAGTCAGAAAGGATTAAAGTTTTGCAAGAAACAAAATTTGCTGTAGAATCTCTATGGATTGAAATTCCATGTAAAAAGGGGAAGGCGATGGCAGTGGGGGTGTACTATCGTCCGCCTGGCCAGAATGAACAAATGGATGATGAAATGCTCAAAGAAATCAAGGAAGCTAGCAAAAGTTACAGTGCAGTAATAATAATGGGTGATTTCAATTACCCCGGCATCGACTGGGTCAGTGTCACAACAGGACATGCTAGGGAGATAAAGTTCCTAGATGAAATAAATGACTGCTTCTTGGAGCAGCTGGTTCATGAACCGACCAGAGGGGAAGCAATATTAGACCTAGTCCTTAGTGGAACACCAGATGTAGTGCAAGAGATAAGGGTGTTGGGGCCACTTGGCAATAGTGATCATAGCATGATCGCCTTTGATTTAATTAGTGGAGGAGGGATAGTAAGGAAATCCACAGTACTACCCCTTAACTTTCGAAAGGGAGACTATGATAGAATGAGGAAAACAGTTAAGAAAAAACTAAAAGGAGCAGTTGCAAAGGTTAAAGACGTACATCAAGCTTGGGTGTTGTTGAAAAATACTATCTTGGAAGCCCAGACCAGCTGTATTCCACGCTTTAAGAAAAGTGGAAGGAAGTCCAAAAAATTGCCAGCATGGTTTAAAGCTGAGGTCAGAGAGGCTGTTGTTGCCAAAAAAGCATCTTTCAAGAAATGGAAAAAAGAGCCAAATGATGAAACCTGGAAACAGCACAAGCACTGGCAAGTCAAATGCAAGGCATTGATAAGGCAGGCAAAGAGAGAATTTGAGAAGAAGCTTGCTGCGGAAGCAAAAACGCGAAATAAAGACCTTTTCAAGTACATTCGTAGCAAAAAACCCGTGAGAGAGTCAGTTGGTCCATTAGATGATAAAGGGGTTAAAGGAGCACTAAGAGGCGACAAGGCGATAGCGGAGAGACTGAATGAATTCTTTGCTTCGGTCTTTACTGAGGAAGATGTAGGGATGTTACCCACGACTGAAGTGGTATTTAAAGGTGTGGAAGAATTGAAGGAAATATCGATACATCGGGAAGATGTCCTACAACTATTAGATAAACTGAAGAGTAGCAAATCACCTGGGCCGGATGGTATACATCCAAGGGTGTTGAAAGAACTGAAATTTGAGATTGCAGACCTGCTATCAGTAATCTGTGAACTATCATTAAAATCATCTCTAATACCTGAGGATTGGAGGATCGCCAATGTAACACCAATTTTTAAAAAGGGTTCGAGGGGTGATCCGGGAAACTACAGACCGGTGAGCCTGACATCAGTACCGGGAAAAATGGTAGAAACCATCATAAAGAATAAAATTACTCAGCATATAGATAGTCATGACCTAATGGGAGACAGCCAACATGGCTTTAGACAAGGAAGATCTTGTCTTACTAATCTGTTATGTTTTTTTGAAGGAGTGAATAAACAGGTGGACAAAGGTGAGTCGGTTGATATTGTGTATCTGGACTTTCAGAAAGCCTTTGACAAGGTCCCTCATGAGAGACTTTTGGCAAAACTAAAGAGTCATGGGATAGGAGGCAGTGTACTACTGTGGATCAGGAACTGGTTAAAAGATAGAAAGCAGAGGGTAGGGCTAAATGGCCAATTTTCCCAATGGAGAAAGGTGAATAGTGGTGTACCCCAGGGATCTGTGCTGGGTCCGCTGCTTTTTGACATATTCATAAATGACCTGGAAAGTGGAATAACGAGTGAGGTTATCAAATTTGCTGATGACACAAAACTATTTAAAGTTGTTAAAACCCAGGAGGATTGTGGAAAATTGCAAGAGGATCTTGATAAATTGGAAGACTGGGCATCAAAATGGCAGATGAAATTTAATGTGGAGAAGTGGAAGGTTATGCACCTAGGGAAGAACAACCCAAACTATGGTTACACGATGCAAGGTTCCACATTAGGAACCACCACCCAAGAAAAAGATTTAGGCGTCCTTGTGGATACCATGTTAAAACCCTCGGCCCAGTGTGCAGCGGCGGCCAAGAGAGCAAATAGAATGCTAGGTATGATAAGGAAAGGAATGGAAAATAAAACAAAAGATATTATAATGCCTCTATATCGTTCCATGGTGAGACCGCACCTTGAATATTGTGTGCAATTCTGGTCGCCGTATCTTAAAAAGGATATAGCAATTTTAGAAAAGGTTCAGAGAAGAGCCACCAAAATGGTAAAGGGGATGGAAGGCTACTCCTATGAAGAAAGGCTAAAAAGGTTGGGGCTCTTTAACCTGGAAAAGAGACGGCTGAGGGGAGATATGATAGAAGTCTATAAATTAATGAACGGAGTGGAACGGGTAAACGTAGATCGATTGTTTACCTTATCAGAATATAGAAAGACTAGGGGACATGCAATGAAGCTACAGGGTAAACTATTTAAGACTAATAAAAGAAAATATTTTTTCACTCAACGTGTAATCAAACTCTGGAATTTGTTACCGGAGGATGTAGTAAAGGCTGTTAGTGTAGCTGGGTTTAAAAAAGGTTTGGACAAGTTCCTGGAGGAAAGGTCCATAAACCATTATTAAGAAGGGACCCAGGATATCAATGCTTGAACCAATACAAGCATTGTGGAACCTGTGTCCCTTGGGGAAACTGCTAGGTACGTATGACCTAGATTGGCCACTGTTGGAAACAGAATACTGGGCTTGATGGACCTTGGTCTGACCCAGTATGGCATATCTTATGTTCTTATGTTCTTATGAGTGAAGTTCATGAGGAGGGGTATAGGGAGAGAGAAGAGAGGAAAGGTAATGAGGGGTAGTAGAATGAATGCATTTATAGGTTAGAAGAAGAAGTTTCAAATGGATACGGAAATGGAAGGGGAGCCAGTGAAGTGATTTCAGAAGAAGAGTTATACAAGTGTATTGGGGCTGGTGGAAGATTAGCTGCACAGCTGAGTTCTGAATAGATTGAAGAGGAGAAAGATGTATCTGAGGGAGTTCAGCAAGAAGGAGGTTGCAGTAGTCAAGACGGGAGGTAACTAAAGAGTGGACAAGAGTTTAAGTTGTATGTTCAGAGAGGAAGGGGCAAATTTTGCTAATATTATAGAGAAAGAAATGACAGATTTTAGCAATCTATCTGATGAATATATGTGGAGAAGGAGGGAGAGGAGTCAGAGATGACCCCAAGGTTACAGGCTGAGGAAACATGAAGTAGAAGAGTTGGTCAACAGTAATGGAGAAAGAAAGAAAGTGGGAGGAGGGTTTAGGGGGAAAAATAAGAAATTTGGTTTTAGCCATATTCAATTCCAGACGGCAGTAAGACATCCAGTCAGCAATGTCAGATAAACAGAGAGAGATACAAGCTTGAAGTGCAGGAAAATTGACTAGAGAAGAAAGAGATTTGAGAGTCATCAGCATAAAAATGATACTGAAAACTATGGGAAGAGATGAGGGCACCAAGGGACTGGGTGTAGAGAGAGAAAAGGAGAGGGCCTAGAACAGACCCTTAGGCTATACTAACTGAAAGAAGGATGGCAGTAGAGGAGGAACCACCAGAACAAACACCGAAGGAGCGATTGGGGAGATAAGAAGAGAACCAAGACAGCCTCTAAAACCAGATGAATATGTAGGAAACTTACCCATGCCAAAAATGATATTTAAAAATCATATCAGAGGAACTGAAACAAATCTTAATAAATTTGGAAGATGTAATACAGCTAATTGATAAACTAAAGAGCAGCAGATCACCTGGACCAGATGGCATACATCCCAAGATGCTCAAAAAACTGAAATATGAGAATGTAGAACTACTATTAGTAATCTGTGATCTATCATTAAAATCCTCTTTAGTACCCAAAGATTGGAAAGTGGCCATTGTAATACCACTTTTTAAAAAGGGTTGCAAGGGAGATCCATTAAACTACAGACCAGTGAGCCTGACACCAGGGCAAAAATGGTAGAAAACATTATAAAAAAAAATTACTGAACATGCAGATAGTGATGATTTCATGGCAGAAAGCCAACATGGATTTAGCCAAGGAAAGTTTTGTCTCAACTATCTTATACTTTTTTGAAGGTATGAGTAGTATAATGGGTACACTACTTGTCAAACAGATTGACAGTAGAGCTAAGGATGGCATCAGCCAATCAGCGCTCACTTCCATGTTAGGCCATGCTCACACCCCACCCCTTTCCATGGAAATGAATGGGAGTAGCTCTGCTGCAAGCCACACCCACCACCACCCACAGGAATGCCCCATCACTTATCCAACCAAACACCCCTGCCTACATCATCGGAAATGGCCCCCTGAAGATTGGAGGATCGCCAATGTAACACCAATTTTTAAAAAGGGTTCCAGGGGTGATCCGGGAAAGTACAGACCGGTGAGCCTGACGTCAGTACCGAGAAAATTGTAGAAACCATCATAAAGAATAAAATTACTCAGCATGTAGCTAGTCATGGCCTAATGGGAGACAGTCAACATGGCTTTAGACAAGGAAGATCTTGTCTTACTAATCTGTTATGTTTTTTTGATGGTGTGAATAAACAGGTGGACAAAGGTGAGTCGGTTGATATAGTGTATCTGGACTTTCAGAAAGCCTTTGACAAGGTCCCTCATCAGAGACTTTTGGCAAAACTAAAGAGTCATGGGATAGGAGGCAGTGTACTATTGTGGATCAGGAACTGGTTAAAAGATAGAAAGCAGAGGGTAGGGCTAAATGGCCAATTTTCCCAATGGAGAAAGGTGAATAGTGGTGTACCCCAGGGATCTGTGCTGGGTCCGCTGCTTTTTGACATATTCATAAACGACCTGGAAAGTGGAATAACGAGTGAGGTTATCAAATTTGCAGATGACACAAAACTATTTAAAGTTGTTAAAACCCAAGAGGATTGTGGAAAATTGCAAGAGGATCTTGATAAATTGGAAGACTGGGGATCAAAATGGCAGATGAAATTTAATGTGGACAAGTGCAAAGTTATGCACCTAGGGAAGAACAACCCAAACTATGGTTACACGATGCAAAGTTCCACATTAGTAACCACCACCCAGGAAAAAGATTTAGGCGTCATTGTGGATACCATGTTAAAACCCTCGGCCCAGTGTGCAGCGGCGGCCAAGAGAGCAAATAGAATGCTAGGTATCATAAGGAAAGGAATGGAAAATAAAACAAAAGATATTATATTGCCTCTATATCATTCCATGGTGAGCCCGCACCTTGAATATTGTGTGCAATTCTGGTCGCCATATCTTAAAAAGGATATAGCGATATTAGAAAAGGTTCAGAGAAGAGCCACCAAAATGGTAAAGGGGATGGAAGGATACTCCTATGAAGAAAGGCTAAAAAGGTTAGGGCTCTTTAACCTGGAAAAGAGACGGCTGAGGGGAGATATGATAGAAGTCTATAAATTAATGAACGGAGTGGAACAGGTAAACGTAGATCGATTGTTTACATTATCAGAATATAGAAAGACTAGGGGACATGCAATGAAGCTACAGGGTAAACTATTTAAGACTAATAAAAGAAATTATTGTTTCACTCAACGTGTAATCAAACTCTGGAATTTGTTACTGGAGGATGTAGTAAAGGCTGATAGTGTTGCTGGGTTTAAAAAAGGTTTGGACAAGTTCCTGGAGGAAAGGTCCATAAACCATTATTAAGAAGGGACCCAGGATATCAGTGCTTGACCGAGTACCTGTCTTTTGGGGAAACTTCTAGGTACGTATGACCTAGATTGGCCACTGTTGGAAACAGGATACTGGGCTTGATGGACCTTGATCTGACCCAGTATGGCATATCTTATGTTCTTCTGATGTCAGCAGAAACAGGGTGTCTGACCCCGGAAATGCAAGTGACTGCTACCGGTTTATACTGACATCATTGGAAGCAGCGAGGCACATTCCAATCAGCGTGTGCAGGCTGCTGTGTGTCCGAATGGAATCAGGATGCAGAGAGACAGACCTGATTCTGATCCTGCATGTACAGAATCCTGCCCAGCTAACTCAGTCATGCTCCTGAATGGAACTGCGGTGCCTGGCATCCTGTTGCAAAGGCATTTGTGGCTCCATTCAGGAGCCACAATCCCTGGCCACCGACTACAATTTTCATTCCCCACAGCCCGATCCCCGCTCTGGCCTTCCATGCATCCCCTCACCTCTTTGCCACTACCCAGGCCTGCCATCTCCCAACATCCAGGGTACTTATTCCACCTTGGAAGTAGAAAAAGTCCCCCATCTAGATCTGAGGCCCCAGACCTACAGGGTCGAGTTCAGAATCGGCCCTGTACATCTGGGGCCTTGGACCACCCACTGCCCACCCTCAATCTGCCTCCACAATGCCCGCTGCCTGTGCAAACTCCTTGTTCATATGGGGAGGCTTTTGCCGGGGGCGAATAACGGGGATGGGCCTCCCAAAGCAGCGCCTCATTGTTTTTATTGAAAAGTGTGTATTTCAAACTGTTTAGAGCTGAAAAATAAATCATTGGTGGCAACAGGAATCTGCTTGTTTTTTATTTTTTTTATTTGTATTTAGGAAAATTCAAGAATACACTCTGAAAAAAAACCCTTTTAGAACGTGGTGTTGGCACAAAGCATTTGGTAGAATAAATATAGAAGACATTCAGCATGGGGTAGATCTATGTTTAATTCAATTAGCACCTCATTGTTAGAGAGAGGAAAGAAAAAGTGCTATCTGTGTTAAAAGCACATCAGCCTGAAACACATCTTCAGCTTTTTTTTTCTGTTTTTGTGGCTTTGAAAAAAAATTCAATACAGAGAAAAAGAATCATGTGTGAACATGCCCATGTGACTGTAGAAAACTTAAAGGAAATGACATGGCCAGGGCCATCCCTAGAGTTGATCCAAAGTGTTGGAGCCCTAGGTGCACCTCCAGCTTTACACTCCCTTTCAAAATCTATTAATTAGCTTTAAATGGACTGCTTTTGCTGCTCTCCAGAGATTGCTGTCCTAGGCAACACGTGATCAGAACAAATACTTATAGACTTTAGAAAGAATAAGCTATACTTTAAGACACATTGGATTTGTGGAATAAATCCATTCTGAAGATGTCAGCAAAATACAAAGGATATTGAAAGCATGGCAGTCGTAAAGGAAACCCTATTGAAGAGCATTTACTATGACCCAAAGTAACACCTCCAGGGGAGAAGGATAGATATGGGTCGAGACACAACAAGACTTGCAATTCTGAGATGCGTCTTGCGGAGGAAATGGCAACAAAAAAAATAGTCTTAAGGGTAAGAGCCTTAAGCCTTTCCCACTTGAGCAGCTCAAAGAGGACACGTGAGAGCATGGAGAACATCCGAGGTCCCAAGAGGGAACCACAGGGTGGACAGGAAGCTGCAAGGCCCAAGCCCTCCACAGGAAACATCGGACATCTTGATGAGCTACCAAGGAACAGCCCGTTACTAGTCCGCAAAAGGATGACAGCGCTGCTACTTGCATATGTAAGGAATTCCAGGCAAGGCCTTTGTCCAGCCTCTCCTGCAGCAATGCCAGGATGGAGGGGAAGAGAGCCCGCCATGGGGACAGGTGACAATGCTTACACCAGGTGGTGAAAAGAAGTTAGACAGGTGTGTAAGTCAAGGACATAGAAGTCTGACAGGCTTTGAGTAAGGTGGCAATGACCACTGCAGTACAGCTGTGCCGTTTTAGGTGCCGCCTTTCAAGGACCATGCCGTAAGTGAGAAGGGAGTGAGGTCCTCCATGAGGATGGGCCCCTACTGCAGAAGAGCCCATTGTGCCCCAGGGGGGTGAAGAGCCGGCTAGCAGCTGCATCAGATCAGCATATGAGGGGCAACGAGGCCAATTGAGAGCCACTAGATTGAGGCGACATGGGTGCTGCTTGATCTGTCGAAGCAGATGGGGTAGCATGGCCCACGGTGGAAAAATATAAGGGTGTCGGTGGCCAGAACTGGACTAGGGCATCTGTCCGACTGATCCTGGTTCCCTTCAGTGAATGAATAACTGAAGAGCCTTGGTGTTGCTCCTTTTCACAATGAAATCCATTTCCAATGCTCCCCAGTGCTGGAGTATGTGGTTGAAGGCCCAAGGGGCAAGCTCCCACTCTCTGGGATCGAGAAGGCTTTGACGTTCTCTTCCCTCACAATGTGTTGGGTTGATAGAGCTTGCAAATGTACTTCAGGCCAGAGAAAAATAAGTGTCATCTCCCAGGCCACTCTGTGGCACTTGGTGCCCCCCTGGTGATTGATATAGGCTATTGCTGTTGCATTGTCGGAAAGGACTCGTACTGACTGACCATGTAGGAGGTTCTGGAACCCCCAACAGGGCCAAGTGGATGGTCCAGTGTGTTTCCTGTGGAGTCCACAGGTCCTGTGCTGTGTTGCCTAAGCAGTGGGCTCCCCAACCTGTGAGACTGGCGTTGGTCATTAGAGAAATCCAGGAGGGCGATTTGAAAGGTATACCCTTCAACACATTTCACCTGAGCGTCCACCAGTGAAGGCTGAGATGGACAGCAGAGGGAAGTGGGAGTGGAACCCGATATTCCCGAGAACAGGGAGATCAATGAGAAAGGAGGGCAAACTGAAAAGAATGCATGTGTGCCCGTGCGCATGGGACCAGTTCTAATGTCACTGTTGTTACTCTGAGAAGCTGCAGATAATCCCAGGCCGTGGGCATTGGTAGTTTCAGGAAACAGTGTAGCTGCTCCTGGAGCTTATCGAGTGGGCTTGAGTAAGGAAGACCCTGCCTGGTATGGAACTGGGCGCTGAGGAACTCTAGAGTCTGCGAAGGTGTGAGACAGCTCTTGCCACAGTTGATTACCCACCCAAAGTATCTTAGGAACTGGTTGACCCACTATAAGGCTGCTTGCAGATAGGGATGGACGCAAATGTCTTAGTGTCGAAGCACCACCACCATGAATTTGGAGAAAGTCTGCAGGGCGGTCGTGAGACCAAAAGGCATCGAACTGATAATGAGAGCCGAGAATGGTGAAATGGAGGAACCTTTTTTGATCTGGATGAATGGGAATGTGAAAATAGGCCTTTGCAAGATCCAGGGAAGGAAGAAACTCTCCTGATCTGACAGCTTGGATGATGGACCTGAGGGTTTCCATGCGAAAACCCAGTAGCCGGAGACAGCAGTTGATGCCTAGAAGATCCAGAATGGATCAGGAGGCTCCGTCCTTCATTAGAACAATGAAATAGTGACCTTGACCCTGGTCCTCTGGAGGCACCGGCACAATAGCCTGTAATTGCAGAAGACATAAGAGGGTGTTGCGAACCGCTGCCATTTTTGGCAGTGCCCCTCGGGTGAGAGAACAAAGGCATCTCTGATGGGTCTGGCACAGTCCAGTACATAGCCATGGCGGATGATATTGAGGACCCGATGGTTTGTGGTTATAAGGGCCTATTTGTGGTAGAAATGCTGAAGGCATCCTCCCATCTGCACCAGTTTGGAATGGGGCCCCAACCTGTCAGTGGGAGGGGTGGGAAGCGGACTTGCCATCTACAGTGGTGCCTTGGGAATAGGGATAGCATCTGCTCCAAAAGGAGTTGGACTGAATTGCTGATCCAGATGAAGCAGAGTATTGCTTGCCAGGACACCCCCTCGTAGACTCTTGCCCTTGCCCCCTCCCTCCCCTACTTCCGTCCTTGTTCTTCTAACTGGTGTCTGATGTCTTCTTTCTGTCTCTCCCTTTCTTTTCTCCTTTTTGCTCTCCATCTTCTCTTTCCTGTAAGTTAATGGCATTTATTTCTCTTTTTTTTCTCTTCTGGCGGCCTATGTTTTATTGTACACTGCCCTGACGCCTATGCACAGGTGGTATATCAAGCCTTGCAAATAAAGATAAATATAAAGATAGTACTTCCGTGAGCCACAGAACTTGGGGCTTGGAAAGGGAGCAGATGAATTCCGCTTGGAGGAACTCTTGGGCTTATCCTTGGGAAGTGTTGAGGCTTAGCTTCCCCGAGGTCCTTCACAAGCTTTTCCAGGTCTGTGCCAAATAGCAAACCTCCTTTGAAAGGGAGTTTAACTACGCGACTCTTGGAGGTTACATCTGCGGACCAATTGTGGAGCCAGAGCCATCAGAGGGCTACCGTGACCACTGCAATGCTTCAGGCAGTCAGATGGAGAAAATCATAAAAGGTATCCACTAGGAAAGCTGCCAATGACTCTAGGCAGGCAGAGGTAGCGCCTTTGGGTAAGAGTTGAATCCAGCAGAGAAGCTGCCGCAAGTCGAAACTTGGAGGGCAAGAGAAGCTGTAGAGAATGCTGTCTTGAGAAGATTCTCCAACTTGCAGTCCTGGATGTCTCGGAGGGCAGTGCCACCCTCCACAGCGATGGTGGTGCATTTAGTCACCGCTGTGATAAGAGCATCCGCATTAGGAAAATGCAACCACCTGTCTAGGTCCGCTGTTGACCAGAAATAAATCTGGCCCAAATGGCGAACCTGTTTCAAGGGCACTTCAGAAGATTCCCACTCATCCTCCACCATTTGCTGGAGTTCCACTGGGAAGGGAAAGGCCCAAGCAGGTCTTCTGATCCCCGCCACGATGGGGTCAGTTATTGAAGTCGGCTGGGTGGGGTTGGGGGCATCTGGGATGTGGAGTTCCTTAATGATTTGAGAAATTACTCCAGGCATCTCATCCTGGATACAGAGGTCATACCACAGTGGAGGCTGAGTCATTTTCTGTAGGGGATAGCTCCTCTTCTTCATTCTCTGAGGCAGTATGAGAAAGAAGTGGCAGGGGAGACAGTCCTCAAGTCTTCCCCCTCCCCTGAGCCATCATCCTCCCAGCCTGGGTACCTGAAGGTATGAGAAGAGGGCTCTGTGCAGGACCACTTACGGGACCCCGCTGTCAGAGAGGTACTAGGCTGCAAAGATGGCAGCCCTTGCCCCCCTTTCCAAAGGTTCCAGGCATGCTGGAAGAAAAGTGAAAATCCTGTGGCTGCAGAATCCATGGAGTGTTCTGCGGGAGCAGGAGGCGGGGGAAAGGATTGATGATCTGAGAGGAAGAAGGAGGCACTGGAGTGAATGGTAGGGAAGGAGAAGCCCGTGTCAGTGTAGGTAGGGCGTCTGCAGCACCAGACTCCCCAGCACTCAAAGACATCTGAATTGTCATGGGGGGGAGACCCTGAAGCAGTCGACGACTCTCCAGGGTGGGTATCACAGGCAGAACAGAGATTATTAATGAGCATTCTGCATTTTTTTACACATGCAAGGCCTTCTAGAAGGGAAGCCAGCATGGTTGTACTGCCTGTAATGCCACCTGCGAGAAGGAGATAAAGGTGCAAAAGCAGGAAATGCAGAGCAGAAATGTGGCGGCGATAAACAGGCCGCAAACTCACAATTAGATGCAGTGGCTCCTGTGCCACTGAAGGAGTGCGAGAGACAGCACACTTACCAGGAACAAATCAGGCGCAGGCGGCAATCCACTGCTCTCAATGTCCTCAATGCTCTGGAGGAATGTGGGCAATGGGGTGGGGGGGGGGGAGGGCAGAGAGAACCCGCATCCAGCACACTGTGTAAACTGTGCTCAGCTTGCTCAGGCAGAGGTAGGCATCAGTTAGGGAAAATTTAATTATGTTTTTTTGAAACTGCAATAAAATGTAAATGCAGGGAACTAAATAAAGGTAAAAACTAAAGCTAAGAGTCCTAGTGTCTCTCAAAGAGTCCGCCTGACCCGAAGCCCCCACCAAGCTGCACTGGCTCTCGAGGTCAGAAGCTAGCCCAGAGATGATCTGCCAGTCAGGGTGTCTCATACACCCCCGGGATCAAAATAGCCCAGTGTCCAGAGAAGGAGAAGGAAAACGAAGTCCAACATCTGCTGAGACACAGAAAGCACTGAGGAGTCCCCTTGCTGTGCTTGGGGATATGCTAGGGATGATGTCACAACTTTAATTGGCTCTTGTTACTTTCTCTGTCACGACATCTGCTTACAGGGGGACTTAACCCACTTGTCTGGACTGTTCTAGCTGGACGATCTGGAATTGTCTTGTCTAATTCTGAAAATATGGTATATAAAACAGCAAGGTACAACTGCTGACGCTGCCTGTTTCTTTCTGGGCAGATATAGTTTCTTCTGTTTTTTTCTTTTCTTTTGTGTTTTCTTTGATTCAGAGTTGTTGTGACAAATAAATTGGTAAGAGGTGTTGATGTTTTTCTTTTTGGCGAATGCACTGTGCCTTCATCTGCCATTGCAACATTGTGGCTGTGACAGAAGTTGGTGATTTCCTTCCACAAATCATTCAAGTCATCTCCCTGTCTGCATTGCTCAAAGTGGGCTTTCATTTCTTCTATAAGGGAGGAAGTTTTTCCAAGCGTGTTGTCAGCATCCTGAAGTCCTTTATGAGAAAAAAGGACAATTTTTGTTACTTCTTAAAAGATAATCAGACATGCAATGAATGAAACTGTAGTCATGCAGTGGTAAAGGCCACTCGTTTCCACGGATCACTTTTTATCTCTTTCTGTCAAATCTTATGGCTAACTCACGATGGAAGCATATTGTGTTTTAACTGCAAAAACATTTCTCCACTTATATGCTTAGTGTGTTTCATTTGGTTTCACGATCTTTCTGTTTTAGACCTAAAGCTTTCCGCATGTCAATAAACATTTGATGATTGGTCAGCTCAGCAAAGATGGAATAAATTTTATCAAGTAGATTTAGAAATCCCATAAAGCCACAATTTACTCTGCAGCACTCTACGAGCACTAGGTTGAGTATGTGTGCCTTGCAATGAATTTAGGTCGCAAACTAGTGGTCTTCTTTCATTTGCTGGTGTATCCTGGATACATGCCCTGATGCAACACAAGCACCATCATAAGACTGAGCAACAATCGGCATATTTTGCATTCTACTGGTTTCCAAACCTTTCTTTATGGCAGTATGAATCCCATCTGCATCTCAGGAAGACGAGCAGTTAATGAAGCACAGAAATCGTTCCTTAGTCACAAGTTTTTCTGTGTATCTGATACAAATGGAAAGCTGCTCTGTCTTAGAAGACCTGGCCTCATCTGTCATTATTGTAAGGAAATTTGTTTTATTCACTGCCTCTACAATTTGTTTGTAAACTAAAGTGGCACATATCTACACAATTTGTGGAATTCTGGGCTTGTGTAATTAGCATAATCCTCCTACATCTTTTGGAAACCTTTGTTATACTTTGAACAAAAATTTCAGAATTCACAGAAAATTCCTTTACAATTGGAATCTCTTCTTTCCTCATTGGCCTTGAAAAGGCAGACCAAGCTTTGAAAAGAATTTAACAATATCACAGACCTTGTAGAGGTCATCTCTGTTTCTCTGGACTGCACTCTTTTGAGTCTCAGAAAACTTTGCTACTGTGTTTGTGCCACTTCTCCATGCATTTCATACGAATCTGTGAAGATCTATGTTTAATTGTTTTTCTGAGTTTCTTCTAAATCTGCACAGCCTTTTTGATGAATGAGTCCTCAGCTTTGGCCATTTTGGAATAGAAATGACAACAGGGAAAGCAGAATGTGGCATCTTGTGAACGGAATATTCAACCCAAGGGAATTGTAGTTGACAGCTCACAATATGTATCCCATGCTAATTAGTGAGAGTGCAACTATGTCCACCTCAGTTGGTGGCGATAAAAGCACTAGCGGTAATAGCTCTGTGCATTATTGTGCACATCTGCATGGTTAATGTCAGAAACATGCTGGTCACACCCCCATCAGTTACTTCAGGGGGCTTTGTACTTAGCGCATGCTAATTATGCTAAACCATAGTGCACTTTAGTAAAAGGGCCCCTAACTCTAAAATATGATGTCATCTCAGTAAATGCAACACAAACTCCATCCACTCTGCAGTATTTACATTATAAAAAGGGTCAATTCTTAGATCTTAGCACAAAGTTTCAGAACTCAAAATAATTAAAACCTGACCTACAAAAAAGGCAGCACTTCAAATTTTACACCAGGCCATAGACTACTGTTTCCAAATCTTTTCACGTCCAAGACACACATGTTTTATAAAACGTGACATCAAGCAGGACTCAGAAAACTATGAAAATCCAGTGGCGGCATGAGGGTTTCTGTGCCCCGGAACTGTGCGTGGGTGTTTTAAAGCCCACCATGGCGTTGAAGTAGTAGTTCAGCTGCTGCTTCCAGTGGGTGGGTGGGGTAGTGATTCCGCCTATGATAATCTGCTGCCCTAGGTGACTGCCTAGGTTCGTCTAGTGGATGGACCAGCCCTGTGAAAGTCCCATGAGAGGCTGGAAAGACTCAAAGGCTAAGGAAAGGGAAGAGGAGGAAGTGCTGTGCGTTATTGGGTTGGGTTGCCAGGTTTCAGCATTGACTTGACGGCGCTTTAGAAAAAAAATGTTTTTGAATATTGGGGGGTTTTTGTTGAGTTTAATACATGCTTACTTCAGACAAAAACAAGATTTTATCTTTGGGCTTTTAAACGTGCTTCCTGTGCTTGTGGAGGGAAATGTTTTTCTCGTAACTTACTTTAATCAATACTTTTGAATTCATTCTTAGTTAATAACAGTGAAATGCAGTAACCTTGGCAGCCCAGTCTGAAAAAAAAAGGCAAACATATAACAGTTTTCTTTTTGATGAGGGAAGCAGCAGTTTAGGACTTCATGATGGCATGCTTGTTCCCCTGATAACTCCTAGCCTGCTATAGTTATATTCTACAGACAGAGCAGCTGTCCTATTCAATTTCACTTAATACTCATTTCGTCAAGCAAGGAAAGCCATTTCCCTTGCTACTGGTAGACCTAGTTTGCCTCCTAGACTTCTTATGTAGAAAGATATTCAGGAGTGTATTTCCTAACACTCCCATGAATATAGAGTAGCTGCTTAGCACAGATACTTAGCAAGTTGCAGTTTAATCAACATCTGTTTGTTCAGCGCTTTTAACATCATATTCTCAGAAGCTCCCTGAAATGTAAACACTTGAGACCCATGACTATCATTTCATTACTTTTAGATATTCACGCAAATAAACTCTGACTTTCCTCAGAAGAGCAACATAGGTCTCACCTTTCTCCTTTATGCTAAATTCTCAATGGCAAACACAGGGGTGGCTCTATCATTAGGCAGAGTGAGGTGGCCTCCTCAGGGGCCAAACTTTTGGGAGTGACAAAAATGCCCCAAAACATCCCAATGGCAGGTCCTCACTGTCTGCTGCAGCTGACCAAAAGCCAGTGAGAGACGTCATAATCAACTTCAAGCTATCAACTTGAATTTTAAAAAGTGCAGGGTCTTCAGACTCCAGTGAACTTGGAAGGCCTTACTGGTCACGCTCCCTTTTGATGCATGCTTTCATGTCAGAGGGAGGCGACATCAGCAGGACCTGCCAAGCATGCTGGAATCTGAAGATCCCATGCTTTATGGTTTTCAAATTGCTGCCACTGCTGTGGAGGTAGAGAGAAGCAGCGGCGATGGAGCAGCAAGATGGAAGAAAATGACTAATATCTTTTTTTAGCTCCAGGCCATGGGGTGCTTGCAGGTCCAGGGTTGGCGGGAAGTTTTCTATGGTGCAGATCGGGCAGACCTTGTCATTCTTTTCTCTCAGGGCTGCAGCTGCTGATCTCAGCCATGGTATTGGTTTTTTTGTGGGGTTCTGCTTGATCTGCACCGCACCATGGCCCCCCCTAACCTGGAGTGGAGGAGTAGCCTAGTGGTTGGGGCAAGGTACTTCAGGCCGGAAGGTCGGGGGTTCAAATCCCACTAGAAGACAGCAACCTTGGGCTGGAAGGACTGGGGTTTCTAGTCCCACAGGTGCTCCTTGTGGTCTTGGGCAAGCCACTTAACCCTCCATAGCCCATGTTCCCTGTAAAAAAATAGTTATCTCCAAGTTATAATGCCCTGTTCAATGTAATTTCAGTTTGTTCAATGTAAACCGCACTGATGCAGAATAGCGCGGTATATAAGAGAATGTAAATAAATAAATAAATGAAATAACCATGATCACAGCAGGCCCAGGAGAATCAAAAGGCCCAGAGGTAAAAAAAAAAAAAAAGTATTAATCTCTGGATTACAGTAGGAAGGGAGAGAAGTGCTGGATGTTGTTGTCAGGGGCAGAGGGCAAAAGCTGACCATGAGGTGAGGAGGACAAAGGGCAGATGATGGCCATGGGGTGGAGGAGATGGAAGACAGATGATGGACATGGGATATGGGTAGAAAGCAGACAAAAGACAGATGATGGACGTGGGATATGGATAGAAAGGAGATGGAAGACAGATGATGGACTGGATGGGGGAATAGGGGGATGGAGAGCCGATACTGAGCATGAGGGGAGAATAGGGTGATGGAGGACAGGTGCTGGACATAGGGTTGGGGGGTTGACAGTAGATGGAAAATGATGGCCATGGGATGGGGGGGCAGAAAACAGATGGTAGCCACAGGATGTGGAAGATAGAGGAATGAGAGGGAGGAGAGATAGTAGATACAGGGGGAGGAGGAGGGAGAAAGAGAGGAAAATGTGAAATGCTGGACATAGGATTGGGGAGAAAAAAAGGGATATATTGGACATGGAAGGAATAGGGAGAGAGGGAGGATAGTGGGCATGATAGGGGTGAGAAAAAGGGAGTAAGGTGCTGGATGGCAGAGAGAAAGAGAGAGGGGAGACACTGGATAGGGGAGGCATGAGTGGAAGAGATGCTGGGCTGGGGGGAGGAAGAGTGAAAGGGGGGACTTAGACTGAGGAATAAGAAGCTGAGGAAGGAGAGGATTGTGTTAAGGGTTGAAAAGTGGTAGATTGCAGTAACAAGAAGGGGGATTGAAGACTGGATGGTAAGAAGGAAAAGTAAAATCTGAGTTGACAGAGAGAAAAAAAATAAATGGACGAAAGCTAAAAGGAAATGATAAATGCCAGAGATGTAAGGAAGTGAAGAAGACAGGATGGAGAGAAGTGGCAGATGAGCCACTGAACTCAGAAATAGTTAACAGAAGACAGAGAAATGCAGAAACCAGAGGTTGAGATCAACATGATTAGAGAATAAAATAGCTGGTCAACAAAGGTAGAAAAATGTAATGTTATTTTCAGTTTAGTAATTAGAATATGTCAGTCTTTGGATTTTACATGTTTTACATAGTAACATAGTAGATGACGGCAGATAAAGACCAGCATGGTCCATCTAGTCTGCCCAGCAAGATGGCAAGAGTAGGTGCAGGCCACCCCTCTCCATGTCTTTGTTTAGGGGTGAACCCACCATGCCATGTAGGACACCCCTATTTGTTCAGACGTTAGATGGTTCAGAAGTTATATGTTTCAGTTTATTTTGCTTTTATCCTGTTGCTGTAAAGGGATCCACTGTGTTTGTCCCATGCCATTTTGAATTCCGTCACCGTGTTTGCCCCCACCACTTCCATCGGGAGGGCATTCCAAGCATTGACCACCCTTTCAGTGAAAAAATATTTCCTGACATTGCCTTTCAATTTACCACCTTGCAGCTTCATGTTATGCCCTCTAGTTTTACAGCTTCCCTGTCTTTGGAAGAGGTTTGTTTGTTCATTATTTCTCTTTAAGTATTTAAAGGTTTGACTCATATCTCCCCTGTCACTCCTCTCCTCCAAAGTGTACATATTTAGGTCTTCAAGTCTCTTCTCATAAGGCTTCTGACGTAGGCTCCAAATCATTTTGGTCGCCTTCCTCTGAACAGTTTACAGTCTTTTTACATCTTTTGCAAGATATGATCTCCAAAACTGAACACAGTATTCCAAGTGAGGCCTCACCAGTGACTTGTACAGTGGCATAAGTACCTTTTCCTTTCTGCTGGTAATCCCTCTTTGTATGCAGCCCAACATCCTCCTGGCTTTTGCCACCGCCTTGTCGCACTGTTTTGCCACCTTGAGATCATCAAAGATAATCACACCAAGGTCTTTCTCCTGAACCGTGCACACCAACCTCTCGCCCCCTATCGCATTCAGTGGTCAATATTATTGGCACTTTGGCATTTTATGTATGTTGTGTATAATATCTTGAGAAATAATTGGAAATATTCCAACTGTATGTCATTATAATATTTCAGTAGTATGTTGTGATGGGGCCCGTGGTTAGAGCCCTTATTGCCCTGTATAGGCGGTTGCCTAGGGCCTATGAACAAGTAATTGCTCTGGCTTGTTAAATAAAAGAGTCTTTCAGAGCAACTTTTGAATGAAACTTAAAGTGGGTTTTATTCCCCGTCCCGCTCGGACTTGTCAAGAAAACAGAAACTTAAAGATGAACAGAGCAACAAATTAATGGCAAACAAATAATCCTTATTTCCTGTACAAAGTTCTCTTTGCAATCATTCACATAGCAAGGCTGCGTTTGTAACACATGCTGCATTCCATGGGAATGGGCTCCGGAAGATTGCTAGCGTCTTCCCATATCATATTCTCCTCAGCAGTGCCCAAACTCCCTGTGTCAGACTCCTCATACAAATGGCGCTCAGACACAGTGTCCTGTGATAAATCACTGTAATAATCCAAAGAGGCTCTTCTCCCTTCAGGGCTATACCTTTCTGGCCTGTGGTATCTTCTGCCTGGGCTCTCCTCCCAGAATAACAGTTCTGAACCACCTTGCTGCTTGTAGTTATATTCAGGACCACGCCCTTGGCACTTAGGGGTTTTAAACTTCTCCCTATAATCATATGGAGGATTCCTTCTCTCTGCAGGGACTGCCTTAATACTTGGCTCCCTATACCTTATGGCTTTTTCCTTCCAGGCTGGTTGTGCAGGAGTATAATTAGATTTAGTTTTACACCTACTTCTTAGGCTGCAGACGTGCTTGGAGTTCCCATCCCCCAACACTTTCCTCTCACAGTGACCTCTGCCTTGAGCTGGCACATACCGGTCTCTAGTGTAGTGGGATCCTCCTAGCTTCTCTTTCAGGTTATTTCTGGTAGCAGGTTTACTCTTGGAACAGCTTGCCTTGAACCTCTCTTCTCGAGAGCTGGAGTCAGACTCACTTCCTGGTTCTCCGTGAGAAGAGTTTCCTCCCAGCAATCCCCTGGGGTTTCTGCTCAGCTGATGAGAGCCACACCTCCTGCTATCCTCTGCAACCCGACCTGCAGTCCTACTCTCTGCAGTTCCCTTTGGTGTTCGTGTTCTTGCTCCTCCTCTTGCCACTCCCAATCTACTCCACTGACTGGAACCTTGCCTTAAGTAATCCCTAGCTCTGCACGTGACCTGAGGATTTTCACTCAGGTGTTCCTGATGGGATTTTTGTTTGCTACGTAGCAAGAATTTCCCTTGCTCCGGTGAATCAGAGTGCCTAGTGCTGCTTTCTAAAGCTGACTCTGAGGTAAGTCTTTCTTTTACCTGAATTTCCATAGGCTGTGTACCCCTTGCTGCATCACAATGTCCAAAGGTATACAACAAAAAAAATATATCTGTGCAGCTTTGACATAGTCATTTCTGAGGAAAGAAAATATGACCTGGACAGAATTAATGGCACCTTCACTAATTTTTGGTTGCCTAACCCTTGGCAGTGATGACAGCCTAAAATGTTTCTTGTAGTCATCTATAAGTTGTCTACATCTGTCTGCTGGTTGTTTTTCCCACTCTTCAACTGTGATTTATTCCAACTCATGAATGTTTTCAAAATTCCTTTTCCCAATGGCAGATTTTAGCTCTTTCCAAAGGTTCTCGAATGGACTGAGATCAGGACTCATTGCTGGCCAGTTTAAAACAGTCCAGTTGTTCCTTTTTAACCATTCTTTTGTACTATTGGATGCATGCTTTGGGTCATTGTCCTGCTGGAGGACCTAACTTTCTTACACTAGGTAACACATTTCACTCCAGAATAGCTTGGTAGTCTTCTGACTTCATGATTCCTGTAATACATTCCAGGCCTCCGGTTCCTGAGGCAGAAAAACAGTAGGAAGGGTGTTTTTTTTCCTTATAAGCTTCATTTCTTTGCCTGTAAATGTATTGCTCAAGTTTGGTTTAATCTATCCATGGGACATTTTCCCAAAAGGACTGTGGTTTCTCAAGGTGGGTTTGGGCAAAGATCAGAGCAGTGAGGACCTCCTTGGCCTTTGCCCATGAAGTCCTTCTTTGTTTAGGGGGCAACATATGATACGGGTTGAAACCACCACTCCAGTTTACTCCAGGTCAGCTTTAAGCTCTTTGGATGTTGTACATGGTGATTTTCCAACAATTTGCACTAACCTTCAAAGACTTCTTGGATTAATTTTCCTCTTCCCATCACATCATGGGAAGTTTCTCGACAGTTCCATGAACAGAAAACGTCTTAATAATATTGCAAAATGTAGATGCAAGAATCCCAAGGTCTTTGGAAATAGCCTTGTACCGTTTGAAGTTTAATTTTTGGTGATAATGGCTTTTCTGACTATCTCAGGTAGCTTTCTTGTCTTCACCATTGTGAAAATGGAACAGGAAGTGAATGTGGCCATTTTAAACATTAGAGCTATGATTCTTTGGTTGATTCAAGTCATGAGTATTGACAATTGATCACAGCTGCGTCTAATTTTACTGCAATGAGAATGTGGTTCTTCTGTTCAAAGTGATTTGAATTGTTTATAAGGGTGCCAATAATCATGTCCTCAAAAAATATAGTTAGACCACCATTGTCCCAAGTAAATAACATGTAGCACAAAAAATATATGTATATAACTGTTTTCCAGTATTTTTTTTTGTTGGAGTTTGTGTCATGAAAGGAAAAATCCTTTCCAGAAACAAACCTTCCATTTTATTCTTTTTAATGGGCAAATGAATGCTAAAAAGGTGTGAAGACACCACACCAGCATAACTCACTTGAACATATCTAAAACGGTTCTCATATAGTGGTCAAAATCACTGTTGAAATAACCACTGTGCAATCTCGCTGTGATGGCTCTTCATCCCAATACAAATGCTGTTGAAGGGATGGAAAGCATTATCAGGAATCCCCCAAATCAGAACGCGACACAGAACTGTGTTTCAAGCTCACAAAGTTGGAACGAGCTCTGCCTTAAGTGATACGCTCGAAAGGGTTCCTTGAATGAACGCCATAGCCATGTTTCCAGTTGGAATGCCCTCCCAAAGGAAATGGTCGAAGCAAAAACAGTGATGGAATTCAAAAAAGCAGGGAATAGTCACAGAGGATCACTACATAGCAAGAGGATGAAATGAAAGCAAATGTAAATAGCCTCATAAATAGAGAGGGGTAACCTGCCTGGAGCAACAGGTACAACCATAAGCAAAGGTTAAGGAAGAGTAACCTGCACAGAGCATCAGGTGCAACTCTACAACTCTAGCCACCTTATTGGGCAGACAAGATGGACCCATGCTCGTCTTGCTCTGATGTCTTGGCAACAGAAATGAAGCTGGAGAAAGACTAATAGAATTCTGCAAGACCAACGATCTATTCATCTCAAATACCTTCTTCCAGCAACACAAGCGGCGACTGTACATATGGACTTTACCCAATGGATTGTACAAAAATCAAATTGACTACATCCATGGAAGTCAATGATGGAAAAGCTCTATAACATCAACAAAGACAAAACCTGGAGCTGACTGTGGTACAGATCACCAACTACTAGTATGCAAACTCAAGCTAAAGTTGAAAAAGAGCAAGTCACTCATGAATGTAGCAAAATATGACCTTGAGAATATACCACTGGAATTTAAAGACTGCCTGCAAAATCGATTTGCTGCTTTAGATACAAATGACACTGCTCCAGAAGAGTTATGGAAGGACATCAAGAAGGTTGTGGTGGAAGAAAAGCGAGAAGTCTCTACAAAAGGTGAAAAAGCAAAAACAGCCAAAATGGATGACGGAAAAAACTCTGAAAATTGCCCAGAAATGCAGAGAAGCTAAAGCCAGAGAAGAAAGAAAGACAATTGCAGAACTCAACAGGGATTTCCAACGTGCAACAAGACAGGACAAGGAAAAGTACTACAATGACACATGCAAGGAAATAGAAGCAGAAACTATTAGAGGAAGAACAAGATTGGCTTTCCTAAAGCTAGGAGAGTTAAAGAAAAAATTCCAGCCTCAAATTGGAATGTTACAAGATGCTCAATGTTATATGTTGAATGATGCTGAGAAGATCAAGAAAAGGTGGAAAGAATATACAGAGTTTTTATATGATAAGAACATAAGATATGCCATACCGGGTCAGACCAAGGTCCATCAAGCCCAGTATCCTGTTTCCAACAGTGGCCAATCTAGGTCATACGTACCTAGCGGTTTCCCCAAAAGACACAGGTTCCACAATGCTTGCAGTGAGTCAAGCATTGATATCCTGGGTCCCTTCTTAATAATGGTTTATGGACCTTTCCTCCAGGAACTTGTCCAAACCTTTTTTAAACCCAACTACACTAATAGCCTTTACTATATCCTCCAGTAACAAATTCCAGAGTTTCATTACACGTTGAGTGAAAAAATATTTTCTTTTATTTGTCTTGAATAGTTTACCCTGTAGTTTCATTGCATGTCCCCTAGTCTTTCTATATTCTGATAATGTAAACAATCGATCTACGTTTACCCGTTCCACTCCGTTCATTAATTTATAGACTTCTATCATACCTCCCCTCATCCGTCTCTTTTCCAGATTAAAGAGCCCTAACCTTTTTAGCCTTTCTTCATAGGAGTATCCTTCCATCCCCTTTACCATTTTGGTGGCTCTTCTCTGAACCTTTTCTAATATCGCTATATCCTTTTTAAGATACGGCGACCAGAATTGCACACAATATTCAAGGTGCGGTCTCACCATGGAAGGATATAGAGGCATTATAATATCTTTTGTTTTATTTTCCATTCCTTTCCTTATGATACCTAGCATTCTATTTGCTCTCTTGGCTGCTGCTGCACACTGGGCTGAGGGTTTTAACATGGTATCCACAATGACGCCTAAATCTTTTTCCTGGGTGGTGGTTCCTAATGTGGAACCTTGCATCGTGTAACCATAGTTTGGGTTGTTCTGCCCTAGGTGCATAACTTTGCACTTGTCCACATTAAATTTCATCTGCCATTTTGATGCCCAGCCTTCCAATTTATCAAGATCCTCTTGTAATTTTCCACAATCCTCTTGGGTTTTAACAACTTTAAATAGTTTTGTGTCATCTGTAAATTTGATAACCTCACTCATTTCACTTTCCAGATCATTTATAAATATGTCAAAAAGCAGCGGACCCAGCACAGATTCCTGGGGTACACCACTATTCACTTTTCTCCATTGGGAAAATTGGACATTTAGCCCAACCCTCTGCTTCCTATCTTTTAACTAGTTCCTGATCCACAGTAGTACACTGCCTCCTATCCCATGACTCTTTAGTTTTGCCAAAAGTCTCTGATGAGGGACCTTGTCAAAGGCTTTCTGAAAGTCCAGATACACTATATCAACCGACTCACCTTTGTCCACCCATTTGTTCACACTTTCAAAAAAACATAACAGATTAGTAAGACAAGATCTTCCTTGTCTAAAGCCATGTTGGCTGTCTCCCATTAGGCCATGAATATCTACATGCTGAGTAATTTTATTCTTTATGATGGTTTCTACCATTTTCCCGGTACTGACGTGAGGCTCACTGGTCTGTAGTTTCCCAGATCACCCCTGGAACCCTTTTTAAAAATTGGTGTTACATTGGCGATCCTCCAATCTTCAGGTATTAGAGATGATTTTAATGATATTTCACAGATTAATAGCAGGTCTGCAATCTCATATTTCAGTTCTTTCAAAATCCTTGGATGTATACCATCCTGCCCAGGTGATTTTCTACTCTTCAGTTTATCTAATAGTTGTAATAATATATAAAGATGAAGTGGACCAACAGCCGTTTCAACCTGTACCTTATGATCCAGAACCATTGGTGATGAAAGAAGAATTTGAAGCAGCATTGAAAGCCTTATCAAAGAACAAAGCACTAGGCATTGATGGCATTCCCATAGAAGTATTACAGTAATCTGATGCAGCTGTTACCATACTTACAAGGCTCTGCCAGGAAATTTGGAAGACAAGATCATGGCCAACTGATTGGAAAAGATCTGTTTATGTCAATACTAAAGAAAGATGATCCAACTGACCGTGGAAATTATCGCACAATCGCTCTGATCCCACATGCCAGCAAGATTCTACTGAAGATTATTCAACAGAGACTACAACCATACCTGGAATAAGAACTACCTGAACTGCAAGCAGGGTTCAGAAAAGGGCGAGGAACAAGAGACAGCATTGCGGATGTCAGATGGATCCTTGAAAAGACTAAAGAATACCAAAAGGATATCTATTTGTGCTTTATCATCTACAGCAACGCTTTTGACTGTGTAAACCATGAGAAACTCTGGGCCACATTAAAAAGCATGAGTATACCAAAACACCTGATCGTTCTCTTGTACAATCTGTAAATTGATCAAGAAGCAACAGTTCAAACAGAACAAGGAGAAAAGAATGGCTTAAAATAAATGAAAATGCTGCATACTTTCCCCCTACCTGTTTAATTTATATGCAGAACAAATCATCAAAGAAGCAGGATTGTATGAAGACAACAGAGGTGTGAAGATTGGTGGAAGACTCATCAATAACCTTCGCTATGCTGATGATACCACATTACTGGCTGAAAGTGAAGATGATCTGAAACACTTGCTTCTCACAATCAAAAAACATAGTCTTAAAATGGGCATGCACCTTAATGTAAAGAAGACAACTGGCAAAATCAATAAGTTCATCGTTGACGGAGAAGAAATTGAAATTGTGGAGAACGTTAACCTACTTGGATCAACTATCAATAAAGAAGCAACAAGCAGTCAAGAAATCCGACTACGCATTGCTCTTGGCAGAATGGCTATGAAAGACCTAGACAGGATTCTCAAGAGCAGAGATGTCTCTCCCCATATAAAGATTTGACTCATTCAAGCAATGGTATTTTCAATAAGATCATATGGATGCGAAAGCTGGACAGTGAAAAAGACAGGAAGAAAACTGATGCCTTTGAATTATGGTGCTGGCTTTGAATACTGCGAATACCATGGAATGTCCAAAGAACAAACCAGCCAGTACTAGAGGAGATCAAACCTAAGCTTTCTTTAGAAACTCAGATGGCAAGACTTCGACTTTCATACTTTGGACACATCATGCGAAGAGAGAGATCATTAGAGAAAGACAAAACAGTGATGGTGAATTATAAGTCTGAATAGTTTTGATGTAAAAGGGAATAGGTAAATGGGCCAATAATTGGAAGGATGGGTATTGTCCAATGAAGACTTTTTTGGGAAAAGTGTGATCACAGCATGTTTGAAGGCTGCAAGAACAGTTTCAGTGGAGAGTAATAGATTAAGAATATGACTGATGAATGGAATGACGATGGGAGAGATAGAGCTTAGCAGATGGGTGGGAATGGGATCGGAGGAGCAGGTAGTGAGTTTTCAGGAGGGAAGACGTGCAGTTTCCTCCTCAGTCAGTTTATAAAAGGAAGAAAGGATGACAGAGGCTGAAGGAAAGATCGAGTCAAAAGGGGCCTTATGGAGAATTCAAGAATCTTGTGAACCTTATCATGGAAGCAGACAGCCAAAGTTTGAGCAGAATGGGATTAAGGGGTCGGGGGCTGAGGCACTTTGAGGAGAGAATTGAGCATTGCAAAGATATGGTGAGGGTCAAAGGCAAGAGAATTAGTTATATGGACATAGTACTCTTATTTGGTGAATGTTATTGCAGATTGGAAAGAGGTTAGCATGAATCAGAAATGTAGGAAGTCAGCATTTTTATGGCATTTAATCCAAAGGCACTCATCAGAGTTGATATAGGAACATAGGTTATGGATTTTAGAGGTCAGCCAAGGCTGAGGTACAGTACACCTCACAGGACATGGAATTGGAGGAGTGAGGGCATCCAGAACAGAGGAAAGTATAATGTTATAGGAAGATACTCTTCATCAACAGACTCAGATAGAGGAGATAAGACAGCAGTGGAAAAAGTAGAGGAGTCAATATCCTAGAGATTCCTAAATGTGTTGGTAGAGACAGGATGAGACTATGATGGAGGGTGGTTAAGACTGAAAGTTAGCAGATAGGAGAAGAATTGAGGTGAAGTCTGAGGGTAGCAATAGGAGAAAAAGATGAGTAGCGAGAAGCTGGATGATAATAAATGCAGGTTAGGCTCGGTGTATCTGGCTAGGCTTCCTTATATATGGTGGTTTATAAGGCAACCTCTTGTTGGTCTAATAGGCTCCTCTGGACAGAGGACAGTTTTCACTACTGCCACTTGTAGTTATACAATGAAAATTGGACACAGGCTCTGTAGCCTTTGTGGCTCAAGCTGTATGACTATGGTCTCTAGTCATCAAGGTTGTGGTTTTGAATCCTGGTATGACCAATACAATACTCCATCCGATGGCCTTAGAACCAAGCTTAATATAAGAACATAAAATATACCATACTGGGTCAAAACAAGGGTCCATCAAGCCCAGTATCCAGGTTCCAACAGTGGTTGATCCAGGTCACAAGTTCCTTTCAGGTTCCCAAAAGGTATACAGATTCCATGCTGCTTGTCCCAGGAGTAAGCAGTGGACTTCCCCACTCCTTTTTAATAATGGTTTATGGACTTTTCCTCTAGGAACTCATCCAAATCTCTTTTAAAGCCAGTTGCACTAACAGCTTTTACTACATCCTTTGGTAACAAATTCCAGACTTCGATTATGCATTGAGTGAAAAAAATGTTTCCTCTGATTAGTCTTCAATGTGCTAAATTGTAGCTTCATTGCATGTCCCCCAGTTTTTCTACTTTTTGAACGAGTAAACAACTGATCTATGTTTACCCATTCCACTCCTTTCATTATTTTATAGAGCTCTATCTTATCTCCCCTCTTTTCCAAGTTGAAAAGCTCTAACCTTTTAAGCCTTTCCTTGGAAGGGATATCCTTCCATCGCCTTTACCATTTTAGTCACTGTTCACTGTATCTTTTCTAATTCTGCTATTTAGTTATGCTTCTTCAGGTTGTAGCCTTTCTAATCTACCAGATAATATAGACAGACCCCAGAGGTACTTTGGAGTCCAATATGTTTAAACAAGGAATTCTTAATAATCCCTCATAGTGTCTGGTGGGGGTTGTTGTCAATCAGAGAATGAGCTCTGATTATAGGGCTCACAAAGACCATGTGAAATAGTGGATGGATATAAAGGTTTGCTGGGAGTTTTACTTGCAATGTCACTGGGTTTGCTTGCTCTTGTATCTCAAAGTGTCCCATGAATTTGTGCTTGAGATTTCTAGTAGCTCTTTTACTCCTTAGATGCCTGGTGTGGAGACCCAGGCTTTATCTCCTAATGCAAACTAAGGAGTTTTTCTTTTGTTGGGCATTTTTTGTTGCTTTTACTAGCTTTAACCCAGTCTGCTGCTGCTGGAACTTGGAATTTCAGACTTCTCTGGAATGAAAGCCATTGTTGGTAACCAATGGCAAAAACTTTGTTTACTGATGTACTAAATTGCTATACACAGATTCTGCCATTGGAAATAACTTGGTCCAGTTGTTCTGATAATAATTATAAAAGCATTGTCGGTATTGTTCCAAGGTTGAGGTCACACATTCTGTTTGCTCATTGGATTACAGATGGCAGGCTGAAGACATGTGACCTGGATGTCCGGAAACTTTATCATTTCTCTCCAGTGTCACGCTTTGAACTGGAGATCTGTCAGAGAAAATGTGGGAAGGCAGTCTATGATGATGGACCACCTCCTGGACCAGTATGTCTACTGTTTTACATGTGTGGTAAGTGTGAAACCACAGTGAAAAGTTGCTTGTACCTTGGCCACCCAGGCTAACAGAGGTCTCAGCCCACTAACTTCCTAGTCCTATGAATGCCAAGGTGGCATGTCAGTAAGGCATCCTGGCAGCTGTGAAACGTTTCCAGGCATGCCTTGCCTTTGAATATGTAAAGCATGTCCCACTTGTACAGGAATCCTTGATGCCCGCTCCAATCCATCTCCTCACTTGATCTTGTCATTGCCCACCGTGGATCTTGGAAATCCTGGAGCAAGAAAAGAAAAGGGACCAGTAAGTGTATTTAGAGTTCCTGTTTCCTGCTGTCTTAAGAAGCTCTAGAATCTTATGGTTTATATATACCTGAGCTCTTCAAAGGCATTCTTAATGGCCCTAACTTCTTGTTGTAGATATTGTAATTTTTTTCAGCTGTTGTCAGCTTCCATGAGTAAAATGTGAACAGGAGGAGATTATCCAGTGTCTTCCTTTGGGAAAGTACAGACTTGATGTACTGCCCTTAAAAGCAAAAGAATATTAAGGCAGCACCAAGTGCCCCTCTGGACACATCAGCTTCCACTATGAACAGCTTTTCTGGATCGAGATGTATCAGGATAAGGGTGTATGTGAACATTGATCTGAGGCTATCAAATGCCTACTGCTGCGCTCAGCCCCATTTGAACAGGACACCCTTCTCCAGGATGTCCAGCAGTGGAATGGTTACTCTGGAGAATATATAGAATTTTCCAATTTGTATCAATGTTTTATCTAAGAGCCACTGGATAGCCTGGATATCCTTTGGGATCAGCCACTTTGTCAGAGCCAAGATCTTCCAGGGCTCCATCTAGATGTCTTCAGGTGAAATAATATATCCCAGAAATTCTATAGTGTGATGAGGAGAGTATGGCTGAGTCCATGGAATTGGAAGAAAATCAGTCATTTACCTTTAAAGAAAGAGACAGGCAAGGAATCAATAGCTCTCAAGCTGCAGGCAGAGAAAAAAAACACACAGCTACTGAGGACAGGATACACCAAAGTTCTGCTAATCCAAGGGCAGGCTTGAAATTAATGAGGGACACCTGGGTGAAGGGGAGTGCACGGTAGTTCAGAGACACTCTTATAAACCCAGGGAAATATTGGAGGAAAGGACAGCCAGAGAGAGGGCAACAGGAACAGGAGTACCAGGACGAGGCAGCACATGCAGCAGCACGCTGGAAGGAAAGATACAGGAAACCAGCACTCGAGAGAGCTGACCAGGGAGAAAACTGGAGAATTCAGTGGGGAGAAAAGCACCAGAGAAAGGCCCAAAGAGTTCACTGTGGAGGAGAACGGTGGAGACTTCCAAGGGAATCTCAAAGGTGAAAGCCCTAGTCAGAAGGAAAGCCAGGATTGCAGGGAAACTGCAATTGGTTTTAAAACTAGGAGAGCAGTGCAAGAGAGAAGTGCTGATAAGGGTCAGGCTGCAGTGCCAACCGTTCCTGAACCAGCTAAAGAGCTGCAACTTCCAAAAAGGTGCGTGAATAAAAGGGTAGCCAAAAGTGCCGTAAGCCAGTTAGAGGCATTGTGTCATTTGATGCAAGAAAAGAATCTCCACGTTCCTGGTGGAAACCCTGTGCAAAGGGAAAAGCCTCAGTGGAGAAAGGTTCTGAAACTTTTAGAGAATATTAAGCCTGAAGTTTTTCATGTTGGCTTAAAGCCAGATTTACCGGACACAGGTCCTGAGGAAATGCAGATAGACTATTATGAATCTGATGAGGGGTCTGAAGATTCAGTAATGGATTGTTCTCTGTGCCAGAAGGCAGAATAAAAAGTTCTTGGATAAAACAAGGGAAAAGCCTATAACCTGAATGCCCTAGAAGGTGTGTGAAAACAGGGAGAAATGTGTTTAGCCAGGAATGCTAAAGAACCCTGTTGCTGAAGAAAGGATATTTCTTTTGGGTTTTGAAGAGAAGAGAAACCTTGCTTGATTACTGAATGATTTGAAAAACAGCGACACATGTTAAAAGCTACATAAAGCAGTTTCATTGTTTGGTTTGGTATAAATGCCTATGGATTATTGTTTGGAGAAATAATCCTGTTTGTTTTGCGTTGAGCCTTAATGCTCTTTAGAAAAAGAAATAAATTCCTGTGTTTTGCCTTGTAAACCCTCGGTCTCCACACTACTTGTTTTTTTCTAAGCAACACAACTACAAATCCCAGCAGCCCCGGCGCTGGATAAGGAAGAAAACTCTTTAATTAAAGGACTAACAAGTGCAGCCCTAGGCTTATAGGCTGTTGCCTGGGCCAGGGGCACCCACAATAGCCAACCAGCTTTATTGGCTTTTCCAATAGAAGATGCATTGATGTTCTATATCTGCAGTGCTGCCTTTTTTTAACACAACTACACTAATGTGTCCTCAGAGAAAGTGCTCTTATGGAGTGGAATCTTTGCTACATAGGTTCTGAGTAGCTTATTTTCAAGCTTTTGTATTACTTCACAGAGTATCTGGCAGTGAAGAGATTTTGTGTTGCTGTTACTGAGGCAATAACAGAATTTAAATATATGTGTAGCTCTGATGCCCAGTAGTCTGGGCGGTATATCAAGAATATCAATAAAGATAAAGATATTTTGGATGGCAAGTTGTAAGGGGAAACACCCTTGCTCTGCTCTATGTAGACTCCAGAATAAATAAAAAAAAATCTTGATATTGATAGTAAGATTAGTGTAAATTTGTCTACCAGTTAACCCCCATTGTGGGTTATTCTGAACCACAAATAGCGGGAATGGACGTCCCAATGGAACGTTCATCCCCTCTATTCATGTGGCTGCAGACCCCCGAATAACTTCCCCGCCAGTTGTGCAGGAAAGTTAGTCGGGGGCGGAGAAGAGGTGGCCGGGGGTGAAGGGTTATATGTGCCCCACGGGATCAGAATCACGATCTTCTTTGTACATCCGGGACAGCCCGGACGTATAAAGGAAATCTACGTCTTGAATAGAATCAGGCCTATACTGAAAAACTCTATGCAACACATCAGTCCCAGAATTCTCACTGAAAAAATAAAAAAAAATTAAACTTTTGTGAGGAAAATATAGAAATTTAACTTTGATTTCATTAACAGTTTAATTTTAAAAATAAATTTGGTTGGGAATAGTTCATATTTCCCTTGCATCATTTTTAATTAGAATACATTGATATTTGCGCTCTTTTTTAGTTCAGCCACAGAATGTAGTGTTCAGTTTGTCACGCACATGAACATGGCCTGTCGGTTCTGTCACAAAAGATGGAAGGTTGAGAACTACTGCACTAGAGACTTATAAAAAGGCATGGTCACCTACTTGGCAATCCTCTCCGTATGCAACCAAGCCGCCTCCTGGCTTTTAATGTCACCTTTTCTGCCTGTTTGGTGACCTTAAGATCATCAGACATGATCAACTCCAGGTCCTACTCTTCTTTCATGCCATCCACCATCTTGGAAAATGGCAGCAATTCTGCTGAGGTTATTGACATCAACTTAATCTGTGCCACTTGCTTGCTTGTATAGACAAGTTAAATAAAAATTCCAGTTGGATTACAATATCACATACTAAATATTAAGACAAATAGTATGTCATGATTAAAATAGTCAATATACACTCAAAATCACTGGATGTGTTCAAGATGGAGGCTGCAACTTGTGGTGAATAAGAGGAAGTTCTAGGTATACCCCTCTGAAACCATAAAGAGCTCATAGCAAGCACTAACAATTGACCCTTTGGATATCTTTGTCAAACGTTAGTCACCCTATCCCCAGTTAAGTCCTTACTGGCTAGTGGGGAACCTCTGGTGAGTCCTTCATCCACCCTTTGAAAACTTCTTTGTCTACCTAGGGACCTGTGTCTCTGAATCCACCGGTAGATAAGAGAGCAATATTGCCAAGTAGAATGGCACTTTCCAATAATGCACTGCAAACAACGTTATCCCAGCAATGCCAAAAGCAGATGCTTGTGCTTTGAAGACTCCAGAAGTTTGGAGAGTAGTATGGGAGCTTGAATGGCTGGAAACTTTCAAGGTGCGCAGCAGTGGGAGATGAGCATAACAACAGTCAGTGCTACTTTTTACTTCATCCATATCCTCAACTGCTAAAGTAAACCTGAAACACCCTTCTATCTGTAATTTTGAAACTTTATGAGAAGCTATGCAAAGGCTACAGCAGACTCTTTCCAGCCAGATTCAAGGTTTGTCTCATCAATTTACTTAATCTCTGTTGACTTTTCTCAGTTCAAGCAAGTTTTAGTGAATATTGAAAAAAGAGTTACAAGTAAAGGAGAAAAAGTCATGAGGTTAGAAACTAATGAAGCTTTGTTAATGAAGGGCAATATGAATAGACACAAGAAGACAGAATCAATGGAAAATGTAATTCAGAGGAGGAATCTGCGAGTTGTAAACTTTCCTAAGGTTTGGACTATGTATGCTTATGCTGTTCAAAAGATATTTCCTAGAGGTGGTAAAGGTGCTGTAAGCCTCATTCCACCTATTTCAAAAATATATTATTTGCCTCAGGCAGGGCCAACCCTACCACTTGGGAAACTAATCATCTACCTAGGGTGACAAATTTCAGGAGGGCAGCAGCCCAGCATCTCAAAAACAAATGGCAGTGAAGCACTTTAAAGCTGCTTTCAGCAGCGGCCTTTGAGCATCTATGCATACAGGTATGCATACTCAAAGCCTACTGTGTCTCACTTCAACAGTGTAGTGGGCAAGGCGCAGCAGGCCTTGAGTGTGTGCATATGCATGCACAGAAGCTGAAAGGCCTGCTGCTCACAGTGGTTTTAAAGTGCTGTACTGCTGCTATTTTTGAGGTTAGGGCCAGCCCCAGAGTTGTTTCAAGGTGCCGGCATCCTAGGCAGACCATAAGCTTTATGCCACCCTGACTGTTGGAATTTATTGCTTAGCTTTGAATGCCCTGTTCTTTGCCATCTCCCAGAGGATGACACCATAGGAGATTGCCTAGTTTTCCTGCATGGCTAACTCTGTTTGAGATACTGAACTGATGCCCCCCTGAAGTCTGATTTATTTTGTCCTCCCACAGAGGTAAGGGTGACAGCAGCAGTTGCAGAGGGAAGGGAAGAAGGAGTAGATGCTGGACATCTTGGGGGAAAAGGAAAGAGGAATGCTGGAGATCTGGTAGGGGAAGGGGACAATGCTGGACACCTGGGAGGAAGGGCAGGAGAGAGCTGCTTGATACCTTTGGGGTGGAATGGAAGGAGGAAGATGCTGGGGACGTAGAGAGTGTTGGGATGTAAGGACTATGAGTGGAGTAGAGCAGAAGCACATGGCCAATGGTTTGCCTACAGCATCAGATACCCTTGGCCTAGCCCTGGCCTCGTGAAGAGGTGTGTGGCTACTGAGGAGCAACCCTAAGAACTACCCTACAACAAGTTTGTACCAAGCTAGCAATGCACCCTGTGCAAATGGTGACCTGAGTACCCTCCCACCAACCCAGTTGTGTGCAGGAACTCGCTTTTGTTGGGTTTCCTAGAAACTCAGTGATGACATTGGTGCCCCTTCTGTACATGCACCCTGTATGGTCATACTGCTTACATAGCCCTTGGTACAGCTCTCCCCTGCAATAGCCTAGAATTGACAAATTTCCTTGAAGTCTGGGGAAGAGGGGATTGTAACTTTCACATTGATATTGCAACTAGCGTTGGACTTGGATAGATACTTGCTTTAGAATTTATACTTTGAAGTTCAAGATGTTTTGTTTTTGGATTGCAAAATAAGAATATCTCCAGTTGTGTGCAGGGGTGTTTAGTTTCCCATGTCATTTGCAGAATTTTTAGGTGCATTTTGCTTTGTGTAGCACCTATTAACGAGGGTTCACGCTCTTCTGAGGGGCACAGAGATGTCCCTCTGCCATTCAGACATGTCCCGGGAGGTGTGCCGCCTGTCTGGTACCGAGATAAAAGACATTATGAAGAATTTACCAAGACTCATCATATCTACTAACTATTATCCAATGCTGCTTATCCATGTTGGCACAATTGATACTGCTATGTTTCCACACGAGTGTATTAAAAATGTTTATGTTTATGTTTATCAGAGCGGTGTGCAATATACAAATTAACAGAATGAGGCACTAGGCCAGAAAATTGAAAGGAAATTACAATATTTCAAAGGACAGAAGAGAGAGATTGGGAAAGAGAAAAGGTATAGACCAGGAGAAGGAGATTCACACAAAGGGGGTGGGAAGGTTCAAGGCAAGGGAGAAGAGATGAGTTTTTAAGTCACGTTTGAAAGAAGGATGATGGGGTTCCAAACGGAGGGAGGTAGGAAGGGAATTCCAGAGGGCAGGGCCAATAAAGAAGAAAGAAGAGGAACGAGTGGACTGGAGATGGGCACGGGCGGGAGGGGGAAGTGTGAGGCGGTTAAGATGAAAGGAGCGGGGAGTGTGCCTGGGCGTGTGGAAGTGGATGAGGTCTGCCAGGTATTGCGGGGTGTTGGTGTGAAGGGCTCTATGAACGAGAGTGAGTAGTTTGTACTGGGCACGAACAGCAAAGGGTAACCAGTGAAGATGAAGAAGGAGAGGAGTGATATGGTCATGTGGGGAAGAGTGAGTGACTAGACAAGCAGCGGTGTTTTGGATCCTCTGGAGGCGGTGGAGTTGGGATTTAGAAAGACCAACAAGGACAGAGTTAGAGAAGTCAATGCGAGACATAACAAGTGATAAGAGTAAAGTTGTAAGGGCGGATGGGGAGAGGAAAGGGTGAATTGAACGGATCTGACGGAGGAAGAAGAAGGAAGTCTTAGTGATATGAGAGACATGAGCATGGAAGGAAAGATCAGAGTCAAAGAGCACACCTAAGTAACGGAAAGTGGACACAAGAGATATAGGAGTACCAGAGAGAGATGGAGACAGAGAAGGGGAGGGATTGCCATGCGGAAACCAGATTGCGGCAGTTTTGGTGAGGTTGAGGTGAAGACAGTTTTGGGTCAGCCAGTCAGCAACAATAGGTAGGCATGAGTTGAGTGGAGTAAGATCAGGGCAGGAGGGGGATGTATGATGAAGAAGAAGAATATCGTCCGCGTAGTAGAAAGCAGAAATCTCAGATTGTTGAATTAACAGAGTGAGTGGAGCTAGGAAAATATTGAAAAGGAGAGGGGCCAGGACAGAGCCTTGGGGGACCCCACAGGAGAGAGGGAATGGGTCAGAAGGGAGAATAGAGTGGGAGGAAGAAAGGACTGCACAAGAACGGGAAGAGAGAAAGGAGTGGAACCACCGATGAACCGTGCTGCAAAGACCGGCTTCACGTAGACGAAGTAGAAGAAGGGAGTGATCAACCAGGTCAAAGGCAGCAGAAAGATCAAGGGCTACCGCCACCGAGATGTCACCATGATCGCTGGCTACATGCAGTGCATTAGTGAAAGCCAGGAGGACGGTTTCAACACTGTGGCCGTGACGGCAGCCAGATTGACGGGGGTGGAGAAAATTAGTGGAGTAAAGGTGGTGAGACAGCTGAGCAAAGGCGATCTTTTCAAGCAGTTTGAAGAGGAAAGGGAGGTTTGAAACAGAGCGATAATGGGTAGGGTCCAGAGGGTCAAGGGATGGGTTCTTGAGGATCGGACGGATCAAAGCGTGTTTCCAAGGATGGGAGAAAGTCCCTGTGGAAAGGCTGGAGTTTAGCATGGAGAGAATGTAGGGAAGGAGTGAGAGAGAAGGAGTGAGCAACCAGGAGGAGGGGATGGGATCAAGAGGACAAAAGATTTTTTTAGAAGAGGCAATGAGACGGTGGAGTTTGCCTGCAGTGGCTAGGGAAAACGAAGACCATGTGTGTGAGAGTTGGGACATGGGGGGAGGAGAAGCAACTGGGGGCGGAGAGGTAATAGGAGCGGGACAGGAGGGCAAGGACGCTCTCAGGGTAGAGATTTTGGTACTGAAAGAGGAAGCCAGCTGTGGTGGGGAAGGGATAGATGGAGCAGGTGTGATGAATGTGTGAGGACGGAGAGAGGTAAGGGACTTAAATGTGGAGTAGAGATGACGGGTCTGGTTGGGAGCGTTGGAGATAATATCTGAGATATATGTGCATTTAGCAAGGTGAACTTGGGACCGGTAGTATGAGTGATGGGCTTTGAAAGATGATAGAGTGGCCGGTGAGGGGACCTTCCGCAAGGATCGTTCTGCCCTGCGGAGATCAGAGCACAGCACAAAATGACTTTGTGGTTCTGGGAGAGAAGGGAAGCAGATAGGTGCACAGATGGTGTTGTCCTTGATCCTCCCTTTGGAGGGTCAAGGCTCAGGCTGAGAGGCTTGTATCCTGGAAATGAATGCCTGGCTATGTGGATGTAATCAAGAGTGTTTTGGTTTCCTGGAAGATGGCATGATTTTCCAGGGGCTGCTGAGCAGAGATGGCATCCATCTATCAAAAAAGGGATGAAGTGTCTTCTGCAACGGACTGGCTAGCCTACTGAGGAGGGTTACTTTAAACTAGGATGGGTGAAGAAAGATCCCAGGTAACAAAAAAAACCCCTCTCAGATAAGTAAAACATTAAAGGATAGTATAGAGCAGTGATGGCTAACCTTTTTGAGCCCGAGTGCCCAAACTGCCGCACAAAACCAAAGAATTTCCTCAAAGTGCCAGCACGTCAATTAAAGCTCCATTTGCATAAGGTGCTTCATTTGCATAAATATTTGCATAATGTTACCATACACTAACTTTTAGTAAACATGTCTCTTAATGAGTATATGGATAAAGAAAGACTAAAAGGTTTCTACATTACTATAATCCAGTACCAACCGCCAGGCACATTAGGAACTACTACAAACGCTGCCCATTTAGAACCCATAGCAAACCCGCCGTATCCTAACAGCACTACCAGGGCTCACAAAGCACCATACTCTACCTATCAAAAGGCAACACTGCAAATATTAAACCAATACATCTCAGAGAACAACAATACATGACCTACTGGGGAAAGAACAAGTGGCAATGTCAAATAGGAATTATATAAACAGAATACCTCAGCTCAGTTACACATGCAGAACAGACCATTACCAAACAAGGAATCACAATTTAGAAACAGGAAGACAATAATTAAACTGGGAACCCCAAAAGCCAAACTTGGAATATACAACAACACTGTAGAAATAAAACTATATATTAATTTCCTCTTGTACTAAACAAAGCGCAAAAATTAATGATGCACATTTCCCAGAGCTGACATATTCCAATTAATAAATTCAAAATAAAGAGATATTTTTCTACCTTTTGTGCATTTTTTTTCAGTTGCAATTGTTCCAGCCACTTTCTTCTGGTTTCTTCGTGTCTTCTGCTAACTCTCCATCTGCTGTCCATTTGTCCTTTCTTCTGTCTTCTTGGTTTTTTTTCCATTCTCTCTCTACATCTGCTTTAACATACTAATCTTTCTCCTTTTGCTCTTTCCTCATTCCTATTTCATCTACTCAAAATTTACCCCTCCATCCTCAATCCCCACTTACTCTCCCAATACCCGGCCAATTGTAGATTTTTTATCCCTCCCACACAAAATATTTTTCCCCTCTCCATTTTACTCTCCCAGCCCCATCCCATTCTAATCCTCCCCCAACACCAGCTCCCTTCTAGTTCCAGCCTCACCCAGCATCCATTCCCTTCTAGTCCCTGCATCAGCCCATTTCCAGTCCTAGCAGCCCCCCAACCCATTTCCAGTCCTAGCAACCCCCCAACCCCATACCAGTCCTATCCCCCCCTCATCAACCCACTTCCAGTCCTAACCCCCCATCACCCCATTTTCAGTTTAAGCCCCCCCTATAACCCATTACCAGTCCTAACCCCCCATCAGCCCACTTCCAGTCCTAACCCCCCATCAGCCCACTTCCAGTCAGCCCCCCATAGCCCATTGCCAGTCCTAACCCCCCCCATCAGCGCACAGTCCATTACCAGTCCTAACCCCATCAGCCCACCTCAAGTCCTAACCCCTCCCCATCAGCCCATTTCTTGTCCCAGCCCCCCATAGCCCATTATCAGTCCTAGCCCCCCATAGCCCATTACCAGTCCTAACCCCATCAGCCCACCTCCCGGGGTAACCCCCCAGCAGCCCATTTCCAGTCCTAACCCCACCCAACAGCCCACCTCAAGTCCTAACCCCTCCCCATCAGCAGTCCTAACCCCTCCTAGCCCATTAGCAGTCCTAACCCCCCCTCTCTAGCCCATTAGCAGTCCTAACCCCCCCCCCTAGCCCATTACCAGTCCTAACCCCCCATCACCCCATTTCCAGACATCCGCCATCAGCCCACAGCCCATTAGTACTCCTACCCCCACAGCCCATTAGATGTCATAACCCCCCCCCCTAGCCCATTAGCAGTCCTAACCCACCCCCCATGGCAAATTTAAAAAAAAAAGCAGCTGGCTCTGGCTTCTGCCGCGGCAGCGGCAGAATGCAATGTCCCGCGGGGCCCCCTCCGCCCGCTAAGCCCCTCTGCAAGGGCTTTCAGATTCGCGAGGGAGAGCGTCTCCCTCGCGTCTCTGTTAAGCCCGCAGGGGCTAATGGGAAATTTCCCATCAGTCCCTCTAAAGGGGCTGATGGGAAATTTCCCATTAGCCCCTGCGGGCTTAACAGAGACGCGAGGGAGACGCTGTCTCCCTCGCGAATCTGAAAGCCCTTGCAGAGGGGCTTAGCGGGCGGAGGGGGCCCCGCGGGACACTGCATGCTGCCGCGTCCGCGTCCGCGGCAGCAGCCAGAGCCCGCTTTTTCTTTTTCTGCGGACCTTCACGCGTGCCAGCTGCAAGGCCTTCGCGTGCCACAGCTGGCACGCGTGCCATAGGTTCGCCATCGCCGGTATAGAGGTTTACTTGGCACTGTGGGAGCCCTATCTCTCAAGCCTGCATTCAAGAGGGCGGAATGAGGTGCTAACTACTTAGTTGGAAGTGGGAAGGTCCTTATCACCTTAACTGACAAGGGAAGGGGGTGGTGCTGGGTCTCTGGGTGGTGAGAGCAGACTCACCCGGAGGAGCTTTGTTCATCCAGGAGTTCACCTTAAATAAAGGACTTGCATGTGTTTCCAGATGAATGTGCTTCCACAAATTAAAATTAAAGGGTGAGAAAATTAGACTGTCTCCTATATGATAGTCTCTCCTTTATTACACCAACTTTATTGACTCCCGGTATGTGCCAGGATTCTCTTCAGATTGTTCAAAATTTTAAATGATCTTGATCCTGAATTATTGTTCTCTTATTCTTTTTTATATTTGTAAAAGGATACTTCGTTCTAGCAATCGCTCTACATTGGATTATGCAACTTCTAAAGACATTTGTTTGTTACAAACTAACGTTTGACAAATTGTTTAGTTATCAAACAACATTACAATGGAATCAGTTATTAGTTGAAATTGGAATTTTGAAAACCTACATGTTTTGTTGATCGCTTAAAATGTTTTTGATTCACTAAATATCAGTCAGGATAATTGTTAGCTTTAAATTAATCATTTTATCATGTCGTAATATAATGTTGTATCCATTATATTCAATTCTGAAAATATGTAAACCACTCTGGACCAAAAGAGATACAGCAGGATATTAGAAATTTAAATTAAATTAAATTAAATTTAAATTAGATATTTCAGCAGGTCATTCTGTTCTGTTTGGCTAGGTCTTTATAAAATTGGAGGACAAGTATTGATGGGGTTTACATCATTTATTTCTGATCAACGTCAACAGATTTATTTGTTATCATGACTTGTCAGAGTGTATGCTCCTTTCTACAGGAGTGTTTCAGGGCTTGATCATTTTCCAATGTGTCTGAATATTCATGAGTCAATGCCCCAGTTGACTAGCTGTTTAAAAGTGAATGACTATTAATAACTTGGAGTCAACATTGGGAGGCTGGCCAGTTAAGGGCGCTGATCACAATATTCAGCAACACTATCCACATAGTGCCACTGAATATCTCCTCAAGTCTATCTGGTTAGTGCCCTGGTGGTCAGCGGGTGGAGCAACAGCGGAATCGGCGCTATTCAGTTAAGTGCTACCTTTATCTGGTTAGTGGAATTTTTAGTTGGCACTTATCCAGGCAGCTTAGTTTGCACGAAAGGCTGTCCTAAACTGCAATCCCAATCAGTGGCGACTGAAAATCCCACTAACCAGATAACTGTCGGCATGTATCCAGATAACGCAGCTCAGCCTGGATATTCATTGGCAGTTCCTTTCTGGACCTGCTGCTGAATATCCCACTGATATTTAAGCATCACGGTTGACTGCCATGGTAATTTAATATTGGTCGTCTTGAAAATTGGGATGTCGAGGTATTGTGAGTTTGTTATGAGTATACCACCTGTGTGTGTGGCTTAATTGTTTTATTACTTATTGAGATGTTTATTTTATAGCATGGTGCCGCCTCTTTGTAATGGCTATACCTTGATTTTCTTTTTTTCATGCTGTTTTGCTTGAATTCTCCTTTGTTGAAGGTTTTCCTTGTATTAAGTGGAAATGTATATTTCAAAATTCTCAATGAAAAAAAAGATAATAGGTCTCTTGGCTCTTAATTGTACAAATACATATTTAATGGTGGCAGGGAGGCATCCTGGTTTTGAGATTCCAGAGAACTTAGCGGAATGACCATTGTATCCTTATGAAGAGTAAGTTTAGATATTAGGGGAACAACTAGATTCAGATTTAGCATCGAAAGCTCAGATAAATGGTGCAGTGCAGAATTATTATTTTCATGTGTTAGAATTAAAGCATTTTTTCCTTCTGCTTATTGTAGAGCTGTTCTTCAAAGTTTGGTACTGTCAAAGATTGTAATGGTGTTTCTGAGGGGCTACTGGAGTTTGTTATGAAAGCATTGCAAATGATTTGGAATGCTACGACAATGCTTTACTGTATTGCAAGAGATCTGAACATATTATTCCTTGTATGTACTACATTGCTTGTCTGTAAACCTGACATGGGAATTTTGAATTGTTGTTGGTGTTTAAGGTTAGAAGTGGTTTGATGCCACCAGTGTTGGCTCATTTTTTAACTTCCTTCATGCCCGACCATACTTTATGCTCTTCTAATAATCTAATAATCATCTAATAGCCTAATGGTTAGAGCAACTGCCTAGAACCCAGAAGATCAAGGGTTCAAGTCCCACTGGCACTCCTTGTGACCTTGGGCAAGTCACTTTACTGTCCATTGCCTCAGAAGAAAAGGCTGGCAATCTACTTCCGGTGATACATTGCCAAGAAAACCCAGAGGAAGCTGGGTCGCTAGGAGTCAACACTGACTTGATGGCACTAAAAAAAAAAAAAAAAGAAGAAGAATTTGGGACAGGTTCCTTCAGTAAAGTTGCTTAGACACATGGTAACAGGTTTTTTAAATCTCAGGCAGGACTGATACTGTGTAATTTCACTGCCAACAGAAATTAGATTTGAATATTGTCTGTTATCTTTCTGGAAGAAACTGAAAACACGTTTATTCAGATTAGTGTACATGGATTATGAGAATGAGAGAACAGGAAAGAGAAGGAGTCAGCAGGTTGTTGGCAGTCTTATTTAAGGCAGGCATTAGTTACTGAAATGTAACTTTGAGGATATTTGGGTGAAGCAGAGGGTTATGCACTGGGGGAAGGAAGTTTAATGCTTGTGTAGTAGTATGCTTTTATCTTTCATTGTTTGACTTTTTTTCTATTTCTGGTACTGGGCTGTAATCCACTTTGAAATACTGTGCTTAACAGAATAAAAGGGTGGTGATCATTTCAGTTTAATGATGACATCATTAGCCATGGCATTTAGAAGACGTCAGGCTGGAATAAGCTTGTTAAGCTGCTTGTCAGAAGGTTTTGCCATGATGGGTCAAGTGACTTCTGCTTCTTCATTCTCTCTTCTCCATATGGTCCATTCTATCTTCAGTAACAAATGCAGTTTTCTTCCCCTTAAATTTTTGATTGCCAGCTTGACTAGGAAAATGAGAGAAAGCAGAGCAGGTGACATGATCTGTCTTGCATTGAGGCAGAATATCAGAGAGAAAGGCGCTAGGCAGAAAAAAGGTTTGAGGTGGAAAAATAAAACAGAGAGCCTCTTAACAGTATGGATAGAGTTCTGAAGGGGGGGGGGGACTACATCAGCTCTTAATCTCAAAGAAAGTATGGCATTTGTAAAAAAACTCAAAGGTTTTACTCTGCCTGTGTGGTACTTCGCAATGAGCACTGCAGCAGTGCACCGGATAGTGAGTACAAGGAGAAAGACCAAACGGGGCAAAGAGAAACAGTGTAGTCTGCTACTTCATCAGCCAAATGAGGCATTGTTAAAATCTTTAAGATAATCTATTTGACTGTCTGTCTGTCATTACTGCAACTCACTTTCTTTGGGTCTTTATGATTGTCCTATCAGAGATTGGCAAAAGATTCAGAATTCTGCAGCTCATATTCTTTCTGGTATTCCTCGCTCGAAACACATTTCTCCTATTTTATATGATCTATATTGGCTTCCTGTAGCCTGGAGAATAAACTGTAAAGAATTAACTTTGATTCACAAGGCTTTAGGTGGTACAGCACCTATGTATTTTAAAACTGCATTGTGGATTTACAAACTCGCACATGCTGTGAGATCTTTGATATTCCCTCCTTCCATCAAATGCATCTGAGCGTAGGAGTAGGATGTTCTCAATAGCTGGATTATCTGAATGGAATAAGATATGTTTTACTTCGCATGATGGTTTGTGTAAACTCCTTCCGAAGGCATCTGAAAGCATTGTGTTTCCATTAGGTTTTCTGTTAAATCCAAGATAGTTATACACTGTCTAGTTTTTGTATTTTTTATTTGTATGCATTACGAAAGTGATATTGTAACTCACTCAGAATTTGGATAGGTAAGGCATAGATTTTATTAACAAATACTGAGTGCAGTGAGAGGTACTGTAGTGTACTGCTGATTGAGAGTACCAAAACTTAAACCTACAGTCCCACATACCCAAAATATCCAAGAACGCCTACCAGAAAAATGAAAATCATTTGGAAACTGCAGCTACTTCTCAGCCAGGACCACTTTCACACTGTATGCCAAGCTGTTGTTATCCCAGTTTTGGACTACTGCAACTCACTGAACTAGGGCCTCAAAAAACAGCCCATTCATCCACTCCAGCTGGCACAGAATCCAGCTGCCCACATCATCACTGGTGCAACAAAACACAATTGTGCCACTTCCATCCTGAACCAACCACACTGGCTCTCAGTACACTCCTGCACAAGGTTCAAAACAACGTTCAACATCTTTAAAATCCTACAGCATTCATCGGTGGACATCCTCCAGGACTTGGTCATAAGACATCCAGACACTAAACCCAAAAGGAGCAACAACAAAAATCTGATCGTCACACCCATTGCATACCAAAAGACTAAGCAGATCATGTCAAGAAGAGCCTTTTCACTCTCCACCCTAGCCCTAAGGAACTCACTACCAATTGACTTAAGAGCCATCGTAGACAGCAAAGACTTCCAAAAGAAACTGAAAACATTCCTATACACAGAACACTTTGGAGTATCACCTAGCACTCAATAAATGCACATCCCCAAAGAAGTATTGGACCCTCCCATCCCAAACAACCCAGGACAGCTAACTTGAGACATCACCTGACAGCTAATATTTACTTCTGTATATAGTTCTATTGTGTTAAATACCCTCCATGCCATTGTCCCCCTCCCAACCATTATTGTTATAATGTAAATAGTTCAGGTTGATATGTAAACTGCTTTGATTGAAGGATAAAGCGATATAGAAAAACTGTTTAAATAAATAAATACTAGGGGAAAATACCATACTGCTTAGTCAAAGAAATTGATCATATTCTTCTGCCAAGACTTATCTCTAGTAAAAACATGCTGCCTTGAATTCTATAGTCTTTTATTCCAAAATCTACACTGTACTCTGTTTTAACATTGATTCCATTAATTTACTTAACCACCGAGGTCAAACTAAATGGCCTGTTGTTCTTAGCCTCTGCCTTATTTTTCCTTTGCAAAGATGATCCACATCCACTCTCCTCCAGAACGACTCCCCTGGTGCAAAGCTGGCCTTCCTGAGAAGGCTATTGTGCATGTACTCAGCAGTAAGTATGCACAAGCTTATAACAATGGTGCATGCACACATCTGGGCACTGTGTAGGCACACGTGTACCTTATCATATGGAGCTTACTTCTCCTGAATCCTAATTTACAAAATAGAGGACACATGCCTGTTTTCTATGGTCCAGTTATAAGTGCATACATTCTTTCTCTAGCCATATCTCCAGGAACAAGCAGGAATGAGTCTTCACATATGGGTATCGTCGGTACCGACGGAGCCTGCAATGGAACGCTCCCCAGTGTCCAAAAGGAAAGCTTTTGGGAGCATCCCACAGCGCCTGCGCGCTGCCTTCCCGCCTTTCCTAACCGCCTCTCTCCAGTTCTTTTTTTCCGCGGAGCCAGCAGGTCGTGTTCCTGTCACCGCTGATGAATTTCTTTATTTTCTTTTATTTCTTTGGTCACGTGTCTGCCTTCTTCGACACCGGACCGGTACCGCCGGTCTTTCTTTCTTTATTCTTAAAAAAAAAAAAAAAATTACTGTTGTTCTCACTTCAGTGCATTTTTTTCTTTCTTCTGCCTTAGGCCTAGGAAAATATTTTCCTCATGGAAAAGCCCGCCTCCGGGTTTAAAAAGTGCACAAAGTACAGTGGCACTATTTTTGTCACCGACACCCATGAATGGTGTCTAAAATGTTTAGGTCCTGACCACTCCATTGCGGATTGTGAGTCCTGTTCCATGATGTCTAAAAGAGGTCTACAGAATCGAGCAGCCAAGCTCAGTACCTTGTTTCCCTCTGATGCAGCTTCGGTAGCATCGACGTCTTCCAGGGCTGCTTCTTCCTCCCATGGATCTCAGGTAGCCAAACTTAAGTCCAGCCGGTCCTCGAAGGGTAGATCTCCCTCTAAGTATCGAGATGCCTCCGGGCTTCCTCTCGAGGAACCTGCACCGGCAAAATTACCCCGGCGGGAGGCTCCGGCTTCCAAAGCTTTATCTATGGGTTCACAGGTTGACATCGATGGCTCGGCCTCGACTGATCACCTGTTGCCATGTTCTGGGGTACCGGTGGTTCCCACTGGTACCGACATCCAGACATTGGTGGCGTCGATGGATCAGAATATCCTGACCATGCAGCGTGCCATTACGGCATTCATACAAGCTGCGACGCCTTCGGTACCGCAACAAACTCCGTTGCCAGTACCGACTCCGGCACCGGTACCGATATCGGTTCCGGTGCCGGTACCGATTGCATCAACATCGGCTTCGGTGTCGACTGCAGCGGTACACTGTTCTGTGATGCCCATTGGTACTGACTCGGTACCGATCACTCCCGATGTCGATACCACCCGGTACGAGTATCGGGCTCTGCAGGAGCATCCAAACAGGCGATACTTCGATTCCTCTGAAGACTCTGATGAATCAGAGGCCTCTGTCGAAGCATCGGTGATCCTTCCTCAGGAGCCCTCTTCTCCAAAAAGAAGAATGTCTCCTCCAGAAGACTTGTCTTTTCAAGACTTCATTAGGGAAGTGGCCCCTGAAACAGAGCCTAGAGCCAAAAAATTAGATATTTTACAATATCCTAAGGCTCCTAAAGAGGCAGCCACTTTACCAATTCATGAGATTCTTTATGATCACATGTAGGACATATGGGAGACCCCTCTCACCATCTCCCCTCATTCTCGTAGGTTGGACACCATGTATCGTGTTCCTCCTTGTCCTGGCTTTCATAAGACTCAGCTTCCTCACCACTCCATTGTGGTGGAGTCTGCTATGAAGAAGATAAAGAGTACAAAAAGGCACTCTTCTAATCCTCCAGGAAGAGAATGCAGAACCTTAGATGCCTTTGGCAGAAGAATTTTCCAGGCCAATATGCTTGTTGCCAGAATCAACTCCTATAGTCTCTATATGGGGATGTTTCTAAAAGAAGTTACAGATCATCTGCAAACTTTATCTCCTTTTATTTCAGAAGATAAAAGGGAAGAGTTTCTCACCTGGCTTAAACATGCCCAGGATGTTTCCAAATTTTCCAACCGTGCATCCTTTGACTCTTTTGAGTGTGCCAGCAGAGCCTCGGCTATTGCCATAGGTGCACGCAGAGTTGCTTGGTTACAAGCTTCTGATTTGGAACCCTGGGTTCAGGATGGACTAGGAAACCTTCCTTGTACAGGTGAAAACCTTTTTGGCAAAGATTGACAAGCAAAGGCCACCCAAATGGATGCTGAAAATTCTGCTTTAGATAGACTCTCAAAGTCTACCTCTGCTCCTTTTAAGAAAAGGTTGTTTAAAAAGGGTTTTTTTCCCAAAAAAGGCAGAAATTTTTCTGCCTATGGTCAGCATCTTCTGCAGGTCATTTTGCTACAAAGAGACAGCAACAACCAAAACAGGCCAAGCCTAAGGCTGCTAGGACTGCTACGGCCCAACAGCCTCAGCCTCCTCAGGGCCTTTGACCTTCAACTAGAGAACTTAGCCTTTCTGGCTCTAAAAGAACCAGAGCCTCTCACCATTCCAGGAAGGTTAGCTCACTTTGCTCCCAGGTGGGAACAAATCACAGCAGAGCAATGGACCCTCTCCATCATAAGAGAGGGGTACAAGCTTCATTTTTTAAACCTTCCTCCTCACACCATGGTGAGACAGTTCAATTCTCCAACATCTCTCCTCGACCTTCTGGGTCAGGAGATTACTACCCTTCTTGCCCAAGGGGCAATAGAAGAAGTACCCCTTCTTCAGCAGGGCTCATGGTTCTACTCCCCCTACTTTCTTATCCCAAAGAAAACAGGGGGCTACAGACCCATACTAGATCTCAGAGAATTGAACAAGTTTCTATACAAGGAGAAGTTAAAGATGATTTCTCTCGGTGCTCTCCTTCCATACCTTCAGAGTCAGGATTGGCTTTGTTCTCTAGACCTCAAGGATGCGTACACCCATGTCCTCATCCATCCAACACACAGAAGGTTCCTTCGGTTCCTTTACCGGGGAAAGCACTACCAATACAAAGTGCTTCCTTTCAGTCTGGCCTCTGCACCAAAAGTGTTCACAAAATGCATGGCAGTAGTAGCTGCATTTCTACGCACTCTAGGGATATTCGTATTCCCATATCTGGACGACTGGCTCATCCGAGCTCCATCCCAGTCAGAGGCCCAGACTTCCCTGGCCTGCACAAGGCGTGTTCTTCAGTATCTGGGACTTGTAATAAACATTACAAAATCCCATCTTGTAGCAGCAAAGCGCAGACAAACCAATGATACCAGGAGCCTGTTCAGAAGGTCCAAATCATTTATTTGTGCACAAGTCTCAAGCAAGTCAATTTCAAAATGGCTGAGCAAAGTTTTCTAGCATTACAACAACTTTTATAGACTTCTGTTCCATTCTAGGTATAGAAAAACATTTCATTGGTCCCGGTACTCTCCCGTACCTCCCGTACCTCTTCCATTGGTGCCGGTACTGATAAGATTATCCAATTATGTTCCTTCAGTGGGCATGGCACCTGCATACCCCCCTTCTAGTCCCAATTACAATGGTCAGTTCATCAACTTGTTACTTTCATACTCTCAAGGCCATAGAGCCAATTTATGCATGCAGGGGAGCAGGGCTCTGCAACTCATCTGTCAGCACTCCCAATTATATTCCTTGCAGATGTACTTTTTCTTATCAGTAACTTTTAAACATGTTTTTCTGTATTTTTCCATCTCTCAGTTTTGCTTACCTAAGTTAGTTTAGTTCTCTTACAGAGTTCTATCCTACAATAGCAGCATGTTGGGGGATGTGCAATTCCTATGTGCCTCTCCACAGGCTTCATTTACAGGTCAAGCTAGTTAGGCCTGCCTGCTTATGTCAGACACCGTGGATCCCAGGCCTGCACCTGCCACATTCCCCCCTTTGATTAATCTCACCCTATTACTTAATAAGGTGTGAGAATTAAATCACCTTTTGAAGAATCACATCATGATTGAAGGATTTCGACTAGGACTGGCTTTATACAAAGCCATTATTTTAGTTGCGGTCTTCCGCTCTACTGTGCTGTCAATAGCATTATGAATAGAACGCATACAACATGGGATTAGACATGGTAATAAGAAAATAACAACAACAAGGATTAGTACTAAGACAATGAAAGTCTTAAATCCTCCCAGCCAGGAGAAAAGGTTAGCAAACCAGTTAGGGAATTTCAATGAGTGCCAAGTCTGTACTGGCACATAAGCATGTCTTTGCATATCTTTAGCAATTTCTTCAACTACTTGACCCTTATCATCTATTTTTAAACAGCAATTAGTTAAATTCAGTTTACCACATACTCCTCCTTCTGCTGCTAACAAATAATCAAGTGCTAAGCGGTTCTGATAATATAGCAGTGCGCATCTGAGTACTTTGTCTAGCTAAAAGCGTAAGAGCATGACTAGTTTCATTGGTTATTATTTCAACTACTGCTTGTAAGCGAATAATACGATTAATCATATAGATTGGAGTGCGATAACCATACATACCATCATCATTCCAAGTGGCAGGCCCATAATACTCAATGATTCTTTCTGGTGACCAATCATCACCCTGCCACTTCTCCCACTTGCCTATCTGTAAGGCTTCTCTTTTCTGTCTTAGTGCTCGTTTGTGTCGGTGGGTAGTGTATACAGGGTATCCTAATTGTTCTCCATGTTCAGTGTTTAAAAGAAAGAAAGAAGGTCTGATGGTTCCTAAGACACATGCTCCTCCCCATTGTGGCGGGAGTTGTGCATACGCTCGGTTTCCACAGATCCAATATAGGCCAGGTGGGGCTTGCCAGGCATGGACTTTGGCAAGGTTAGTCCATAAATCTGCAAGTTCAGGAAATCTAGCTAATGGGTTAGGAGGTTCAGGGTGTCTGATTCCTGACCACCATACTGTCTTTTTGGTCGTGGCATTATAGTACTTCTGGCTAAGACAGACCAGCTGTCCTACCTTTTGGATGAACTGGGGTCCAGTTCTGGCATAGCAAAGACGTCCAACGATTGAGTGCGCTAACACCCATTCACTGGTAGTCTTGTGTAATTCAGTCTGATTGTAAATCAAAGAATAATTCAATTCTTGGGCTTCCCATGGCCACTGGTCTCCCATTTGGGTTCCGCCACAGAAATAGCAATCTGAGATCTTAAGACTAGATACTACTGCTCCGGCTAATTCTAGAAATAAATTCTGTGAGGGGTGAGGGATCTCAAACTTATTTACATGCATGGCTTCATAGAAGGTATTATGGATATGATATTTGGATGACTTGTGAGCTTGGGTATTCAATCTAATATACACAATGGTTCCTGGATCTATTGCCCCTCCAGCAATACGCAAACCAAACTTATATCCTTGTTTCCATGCATAGGGATTATGTATACGTAAGTGTAAGGGGTTACAAGCATCTTTCTGACATTTATCATTTGTGGTTGGCTTGGTTAGAGTAGCCATTCGTTTATCTATCTTCTCATCAACTATACCATTATTCCAGGTAGCATAAAAAACACATCCCCAATACGGGCAATAGTAATCTGCTGCTGGTGCAGTACTATAGCCTGATCCCGTTTTACCTGTACACTTCCACCATCCTGTGGCACCTTCCAGACACATGTACTTATGGTCATTTCGATACGCTTTCTCCCAAGTACCACAGGTGGAATAACTATCTCTGTTAATGGCATTACATGCATCAAAATTCAAAACAGCAGGTTTAGTAATGTCCTTAAGTGGTGGTGTAGCAGCTATTATAGGTCCATCTGCATCCTTCCATCGTATTTCCAACGTGTAATAGGATGGATTCTGATGCGGATTATAGCATGCTCTAATTTTGCCATAAGTGCAAATATTTAGTTCAGTGGTGTTATAAATACACCGAGTCACTTTTCCCTTGCAGGTATAGTACGAGTGGTAAATCAAAGTCTGAGTTACTTTCAGTCCAGTTCGAGTAGAAGTAATGCAAGCAGTGCATGGAGGTAAAGCATAAGTCAGTTCAAAACCTCCAAATAAGGCAACCAAGGCAAAGCAAAAGTAAAGATGCATGTTGATGTTGATTGGAGTTCTTCTGAATCCTCAGCTTGCTGATCTTGATCACGACGGTCTTTTATTCTTCGTCCCGTTTGCTAATGAAGCAATTTAACGGGTGCTGAGTGTTGATTGAAGATCCTCAGGTTGTCCAGTACACATTAACCAACTTATTAGCAATTTCAGTTGGTTTGTGAAGTCTGGCTAGTCAATGTAGTATCAAAGTAGTGTGCCAAAGTGCACGCAAATTGGGTTCGTTGAAACAAAACTGTTGCTGCATGGAAAACAGCAATCCTCTTCGAAAGACTTGGCTACTGCAAAGCACTGTGACGAAGTGTCTAAGCTGCTGGTTGCCGTCTCAGAGTAACTCGCAAGGGTGCATCAAGATGTGCTCTGCTGTCCACTGCTCGGGTTCAGGATCAGCGGCGGGCTTGACTCTGCTGTGGTGGATCCAGGCGTCGATCTCGGCTACCTTTACTGCAGTTGGGGTAGACAGGATGACGGTGTACGGTCCCTTCCAATGGGGTTCCAACGGTGTCTTCTTCCAATCTTTGATCCACACCGAGGTACCAGGCTGATAGGGATGCAAGGGTTCCGTCAAGGTTGATGGGCAACTGGTCTTGGATCCACGCATGGAGAGTCTGCAGAACAAAACTAAGAGCTAGGAGTTCTTGTCTGGTTACTTCTGAACCAATTTGGGCTAAACTTCCTTTGACTCCCTGCACTATTGGTGGGGGTTTTCCATACAAAACTTCAAAAGGGGAAAATCCTGTTGACTTTACAGGAGCTGAGCGTATTCTGAGTAAAGCTATTGGGAGCACTTGGGGCCACTTCAAGTGTGTCTCCTGACAAAGCTTGGACATTTGGGCTTTCAGGGTACGATTCATTCGCTCAACTTTCCCTGAACTCTTGGGTCTGTATGCAGTGTGGAGTTTCCATTGTATCTGCAAAGCTTTAGCTAACTGTTGAGTAACTTGGGAGACAAATGAGGGTCCATTGTCTGACCCTATTACTGCTGGAATTCCGAACCTAGGGACAATCTCTCTCATTAAAACTTTGGTAACTTCTCGGGCTTTCTCAGTTCTGGTTGGGAAGGCTTCTACCCACCCAGAGAAAGTACAAACTAATACTAATAGATAATGGTATCCATTGGCTCTTGGCATTTCGGTAAAATCAACTTGGAGGTTGTGCATGGGGGTTACACCTCCTGACTGAACTCGGGGTGCCGTTATAAGGCCTTGCTTGGCATTATTTTTGGCACAGGTTAGACATTGTCGTGCTACTGAAGCTGATATGGTTGTTAATAGAGGGATGTAAAAATGTGGTCTAATTGCTTTTTCCATAGCACTCTTCCCATAGTGGGTAGCTTTGTGGAAAGCTTTGACAAACGATGGTCCTAACAGTTCAGGAATTACTATTTGTCCAGGGGGTTGACTACCCTCTTTTGGTGGCAGCTCAATCCATCCATCTTTCAGTACTCCATCTTCCTTGTTACAGTAGTAATCTAATTCTTTGGTGGTATATCGTGGTGTCCATAAATTCAGAGGTACTGGAAACAATGCTGCTTGCATTGGCATAGCTTGTGGGGTAATCTGTCCTGTCATAGCTGCTTGTCGTGCTGAGGCATCCGCAAATCTATTTCCTCGGGCAACTTCTCCTTTTCCTGCTTGATGTCCTCTACAATGCATGACAGCTACACGTGTTGGGGCCCAAACTGCATCAAGTAACATCAATATCTCGGGACCATACTTGACTGATTTCCCTCCGGATGTGATGAGCCCTCGTTCTTTATAGAGAGCTCCATGGGCATGCAGAGTGGTGAAGGCATATTTGGAATCTGTATATACATTTAGCACAAGTTTTTCTCCTAACAATAATGCTCTGGTGAGTGCTATCAATTCGGCTTTCTGGGCTGATGTGCCTGAGGCTAGAGCTGATGATTCAACTACTTCGTGTTGAGTGACGACTGCATATCCGGCACAACGTCGTCCATCGAGGATGAGACTGCTCCCATCAACATAATAGATTTGGTCAGGATTGTCTATGGGTACATCTGTCAAGTCGGGTCGACTAGAGAACACAGTTTCCATGACTTCGATACAGTCATGTTCTGGGAGTTCTTCACTGATGGGGTATCAAAGTGGCTGGGTTCAAGCCATGACTCACTTCTAGTTGTATCTGTGGGTTTTCACATAACATGCTCTGGTATTTCAACATTCGGGAATTGGTGAGCCAATAATTTGCTTTTTGTTCCATAAGGGCAAGGACTGCATGTGGCACAGTGACTCGTATGTTCTGTCCTAAGGTGAGCTTGTCTGCTTCACTCACTAATAGCGCTGTAGCTGCAACTGCTCTCAGGCAAGGTGGCCATCCTTTGGCCACAGTGTCCAACTGTTTCGATAGGTATGCTACTGGTCGCTCCCAATTTCCCAATTTCTGAGTCAACATGCCTAAGGCATTTCCCTGTGCTTCATGTACAAACAAGTGGAAAGGCTTGTGGACATCTGGTAGTCCAAGTGCTGGTGATGACATCAATTCTTCCTTTAACTTCTTGAAGGCTGTATCCTGTTCAAGTCCCCACTCCAGTGGCGACTTTTCTTCTCCTTTTGTGGCTTCATACAGTGGTTTGGCAATTTGGGCAAAGTTGGGTATCCAGATTCGGCAATATCTTGCCGCCCCCAGAAAGGCTCTGACTTGCTTCCTGGTTGTTGGAGTTGGAATTCTGCATACTGCTTCTTTTCTTTCTCTGCCTAATCTTCGGCTTCCTTGGGTTATACGAAAACCCAAGTATTTCACTTCTTTTTGGCATAGCTGTGCTTTTGCTCTGGAAATTTTGTATCCAGCTTCATCTAGTAACTGCAAGAGATCTTTGGTGGCTAGTATACATTCACTTTCTGATATGGCAGCTATCAGCAAATCGTCCACGTATTGGAGAAGCACTCTCTTCCCCGGGGCCACTGGATAGCTTGAAAGGTCCTGATTCAGTGCAGCACTAAAGATGGTAGGCGAATTTTTGAATCCTTGGGGTAATCTTGTCCAGGTGAGTTGGCCCCCTCTTCCAGAGATGGGGTCCTGCCATTCAAATGCAAACAATATTTGACTTACAGGGGCTAATCTTATGCAAAAGAATGCATCTTTTAAATCCAGTACAGTGAAATGGGTAGCTTCAGCAGGTATCAGTCCTAGAAGAGTGTAAGGATTGGGTACAACTGGATGTATAGTTTCAACTGCATCATTTACTCTCCTTAAGTCTTGTACTGGGCGGTAATCATCCGTTCCAGGCTTCTTTACTGGAAAAAGTGGAGTGTTCCATGGGGATTGACATACTTTTAGTAGGCCATACTCGAGCAATCTTTGTAGGTGGCGATGAATGCCTTCAATTGCAGCTCTTGGGAGAGGGTACTGTTTGACATGCACTGGTGTAGCACTAGGCTTGAGGGTTACAATTACTGGAGCTATATGCTTGGCTAGGCCTGGGGGACTGCCTTCTGCCCATACTCCAGGTGGTGCATGAATGTTCTTTAAAGTTTGTTCAAAATAAGTATCTTGGATAGAGTCATCAATGTAATACCTCCATTCTTCTTCTCGGGGAACTGTCAGCAGCATTATTCCTGCTGGTTTGGCTTGGGGATTTACTGTCATTTGCATTTCTCCTTCTTCAGAGAAAGATATTTGTGCTTGGAGTTTGGCTAACATATCTCGTCCCAGTAGTGGCACTGGACATTCGGGCATGTAAAGGAATTGATGAGTTATTTGCTGTCCTCCTAGACTGCATATACGATTCTGAAGAAAAGATTTTGTAGCTTTGACACCAGTTGCTCCTATAATGGTGACTGCTTTTGTAGAAAGTGGGGCTATCTTTTTGTCTATTACTGAATGTTGTGCTCCAGTATCAACCATAAAGTCCATAACTTGGTCTCCTATTTGTATTCCGACCATAGGCTCCTGGAGACCTAAAGCAAACTTGGAGCCCGGTCTGTCCTAATCCACGTCATTTTCATCATGGATCGTTGTGGCCAATGCTTGAATGGCTCCTCCTCCTCCTCTTTCTCGCTGGAATTGTTCTCGATTGGCTCCTCCGCGGTTTCGGGGGTAGCCTCGTCTTTCTTCTCGCCACTGATGATTGCTGTCGTCATCTTGCTGGGCGTCTTCGAGTTGCGGGCACGTATCTCTCCAATGTCCTTCTTCCCTACAGTAGGCGCATTGGTTCACGCCTAGCTTCTGGGTCCGGCCTCCGCCTTGACCCCGCCCTCTTCCTCTGCTCCGTCGACTAGGGACACCTCCCCTTTTCTGTTCAACTATGGCCGCAGCCAAAAAATCAGCTTTCTTCTTCATCTTTCTATCACATTCTCTCTGTCTTTCATTATCACGATTCACATACACTTTATGAGCGACTTCCAGTAACTGTGTTCATTCATGCCCGCAAACCCTTCTAATTTCTGTAATTTACGTCTAATGTCTGGTTGAGACTGGTTTACAAAAGCAGAATTCACCATACATAAACTTCCTGGTGTCTCGGGATCATAGGGGGTATACATTCTGTATGCTTCAGTTAATCTTTCGTGAAAGTCTGCTGGGCTTTCATCTACACCTTGGATAACTCCTGCAACTTTGGAAAGGTTCATAGCTTTTTGGCCCCCCCTTTTCAGGCCTTGTAAAAAGCCTTGGCGAAAACGGGCTAGGGCTGTGGATCCTTCATCTGTATTTGGATCCCAATGGGGGTCTTCATTCGGGAATTCCTTCTGAGCCGCTTCCCGATAGTCTATTCTGCTCAGTCCCTGTCCCGGAGCTACAGGGTTATCTGACATCCACTCAATAGCTGCTTTTCTAATTCGTGCTCGCTCCTCTGTCGTGAATAGGGTAGACAGGAGCTGGCGGCAATCTGCCCAGGTGGGTTGATGGGTTTCCATTAGGGTAGTTACTAATTCGGTAAGTTCCTGGGGCTTGCTAGTATAGGAGGCATAATGCGACCTCCAATTTAACAAATCAGTTGTAGAGAAAGGGATATACACATAAGTTAAGGGTCCCGCTACCACCTCCTCATTATCATTCTTTATGGGCACTCCCGGGACTTGCCGTAAGGGCAGCATTTTGGCGGTAGCTGTCTTGTGGGATCTAAGGGCTGTTTTCTTAACTATCTTTCCAGAGATTACTTTCGCTTTCTCAACAGATTTCACTTTGGGTGTACATTTTGCTGGCACGCTGGCACTGGCAATCACTGGCTCGCCATCTTCCTCGCTTTGGGCATTCTCATTTTTTTCCTCTTCTACCTCTGCTTCTGACTCGCTTTTTATAACATCCTCTTCTTCAGCTAATTCCTCTCTCTGCCCTCCAGGAGGGGGTTCAGGGGTTGGGTCCCGCTCCGGCCGTCTCTGGGGTTCTGGGGCAGGACGCCGGGCTACTCTTATTGGACCTGGGGTTCGGGGCTGTCTGAGAATTATTTCCGGGGAATCAGGATCTACCAGGATGGGCTTCTTCCTGGACTTCTTATCCTGCTCTTTCATTCTCGGCTGTTCCGTTTTCTGTCTAGAATCTGTCTTAGCTAACATTATTCTGCACTGTTCCTCATAACAGCGCTGCGCCCAGAGGGGTGGATCTTCACAAATACTTAACCAGGAATCTATATAGGGGTACTGATCGGGGTGCGCTATCCGCACTCTACGGTGTACTAACTGAATAATCTCTACATTAAACGTTCCCTCTCGGGGCCAGATGGGGTCTAGATCGGGCCACTCCCTAGTACACAAAATCTGCAAACGGGCTGCTGTCATTTTAATACCATAATCTCCAGAATATCCCTCTTTAAAATGTGCGATCATACATTCTAATGGAGTGTTTCTAGTAGACCCCGCCCCTCCCATTTCGATGTGTGCGCGCAACAACAGACAAAAGGGAAAAGGAGGGCGGACCGTGGGTAAGGGGTCCTCACGGCCCTGGAAACGTATAGGGAGTACAAATAACAAGACAAGACGACAATCGCTTCCCCCTTTTTGCGACCTGAACGCGGTCGCCCGGTCAGGAAATGCGCTACTCAGGGGTCCGCCTTCACTTGGTCCGTGCTGCCAGACCTCTCATTCACACTTCATTCACACAATCATGCTAGCAACGTATCCCAGAATGCATTCGTTTCTATCTATTCTGACTAGTCTTTTTCCCAATTACAAAAAGGATGAGGGTTTCACCCGGCGAATTCCCATGCGGGGTTACTCGGCCCTTCCTTGAGAGGTGATCATGCTCTCTTACCAATTCCCAATATCTCGAGATTACAAATTCCAAATTCCAAGTTCCAATGGCAGTACTGCTCTTTCTATTTCTGTCTAGACACCAAATCAAAACTATACTCACCGGATCCGGTCCTCAAACTTCCCAAGCAGGCGCATGAGTTGGACCTCGGACTCCCCTCACTCGGGTTCGAGGCGTTGGCTCCAGCCGGGCCCGGCACCCGCCGAGGTCCGACCAGCTCCCTCCGATACAAGGGACCGGCGGCGCCAGGGAGCAGCCCTTGTCGGAAGGGCGCGATCCCGGCAGGACCAAGCCTATAGAGGCGTAAAGTCGTGGTATATTGCCATATATACACTTTGATTCCACAACTTCCCAGCCAACGCACCAAGAATATGTAGCAGCAAAGCGCAGACAAACCAATGATACCAGGAGTCTGTTCAGAAGGTCCAAATCATTTATTTGTGCACAAGTCTCAAGCAAGTCAATTTCAAAATGGCTGAGCAAAGTTTTCTAGCATTACAACAACTTTTATAGACTTCTGTTCCATTCTAGGTATAGAAAAACATTTCATTGGTCCTGGTACTCTCCCGTACCTCCCGTACCTCTTCCATTGGTGCCGGTACTGATAAGATTATCCAATTATGTTCCTTCAGTGGGCATGGCACCTGCATACCCCCCTTCTAGTCCCAATTACAATGGTCAGTTCATCAACTTGTTACTTTCATACTCTCAAGGCCATAGAGCCAATTTGTGCATGCAGGGGAGCAGGGCTCTGCAACTCATCTGTCAGCACTCCCAATTATATTCCTTGCAGATGTACTTTTTCTTATCAGTAACTTTTAAACATGTTTTTCTGTATTTTTCCATCTCTCAGTTTTGCTTACCTAAGTTAGTTTAGTTCTCTTACAGAGTTCTATCCTACAATAGCAGCATGTTGGGGGATGTGCAATTCCTATGTGCCTCTCCACAGGCTTCATTTACAGGTCAAGCTAGTTAGGCCTGCCTGCTTATGTCAGACACCGTGGATCACAGGCCTGCACCTGCCACAATCTCACCCCTACTCAATCTCTAGAGTTCATAGGGGCCTTGCTGGATACCACAACTGCAAGGGCCTATCTTCCCATGGCCCGTTGCCTACGCTTGGTGCAGTTAGCCTCACAGATTCAGTTAAAATCCCATTTAACTGCTCGAGAGATGTTACAGCTGTTAGGCCACGTGGCATCCACTGTGCATGTGGTTCCTTATGCTCGCCTTCACATGAGAGCAGCTCAATGGACTCTGTCCACCCAATGGACCCAGGCATCAGGGTGCCTGTCAGACAAAATAGCAACCTCCAGTCGCCTCTTTTGCTCTCTCCAGTGGTGGAAGTCCACTCAAAATCTGTTGCTGGGGTCCCCCTTTCAACAGGTGTTACCCCAAGCAACCCTTACAACAGATGCCTCTCCAAAGGGTTGGGGAGCTCATCTACAAGATCTCTCCACCCAAGGCATCTGGTCTCCACAGGAGACATCTCTACATATCAACCTCTTAGAGCTCAGAGCAATCTTTCTGGCTCTCAGAGTCTTCCACACCCTGCTCAGCTACAAGACAGTCCTCATCCACATGGACAACCAAGTAGCCATGTTCTACGTGAACAAGCTGGGGGGGACTGGCTCTCTGTCGCTTTGCAATGAAGCTCTGAGATTGTGGGCCTTCGCCAGTGAGCATCAAATCCATCTCATGGCAGTGTATCTTCCAGGGGTTCAAAACTCTTGGGCAGACAGATTCAGTTGAGTTCTGCTTCCACACGAATGGTTCCTCCATGGGGACCAGATAGCCAGGATCTTTCGAATTTGGGGAACCCCAGACATAGACTTGTTTGCAAGTCCGTGGAATGCCAAACTTCCCCGGTTCTGTTCCAGAATTCCATGTCAGGGAGTTCAGGCCAGGGATGCCTTCCTCCTCCATTGGGGGCAAGACTTCCTCTATGCCTTTCCACCCATTCCCCTAATTCCAAAGACACTGTTCAAACTTCAGAGAGACAAGGGATCTATGATCCTCATAGCACCACATTGGCCACGCCAAGTGTGGTACCCTCTACTTCTGCATCTCTCTCAAGCTCCCTCCCTGGACTTGGGATCTGCTCCAGACCTCCTGTCCCAGGAGGAGGGAACGTTGTGGCACCCAAATCCCCAGTCTCTTCACCTCAGAGCCTGGTTGCTGAAGGCCTAGACCTTCAAGATTTGCATCTTTCTCAGCAAGTGAAGGATATCCTTCATGCTTCCAGAAAGCCTTCCACTAGACGTTCCTATGCTTTTAAATGGAAAAGGTTTACCATTTGGTGTGCAGAGAAGGGTCTTAACCCTCTTGCAATACCTCTGAATTCTTTACTAGAGTATTTGCTGCATTTATCCCATGCAGGCCTTAAAACAAATTCAGTACGAGTCCATTTGAGTGCTGTTGCAGCATCCCTTAAACCTCTCAATGGACAGCCTATTTCCTCTCATCCTCTTATAGCAAGATTCATGAGAGGCCTTCTTTTGACTAAACCTTCCATCAGACCACCTCCAGTGGAATGGGACTTGAATCTTGTTCTTGGCCAGCTTATGCAGCCACCCTTTGAACCCTTAGCCACTACCTCCTTGAAATTTCTTTCCTGGAAGGTTATTTTTCTCATTGCAGTCACTTCAGCTCGCCGCATCAGTGAGCTGCAAGCCTTGGTGGCTAATCCTCCTTATACAAGGTTCCATCATGACAAGGTAGTCCTCAGGACTAATCCACACTTTATGCCTAAAGTGGTCTCACCTTTTCATCTGAACCAGGAGGTTTATTTACCTGTCTTTTTTCCAGGACCTCATGCTTCAAGTGCGGAGAGGAATCTTCATACCCTGGATTGTAAAAGAGCTCTTGCTTTTTACTTACAAAGGACACAGCAACATAGAAAGTCCTCTCAACTCTTTGTTGCTTTTGATCCCTCTCATTTAGGACTTCCAGTCTCTAAAATAACTCTCTCCAATTGGATTGCTCAGTGTATTTCTTTCGCCTACCAGAGTAAGAACCTTTCTCTGGAGGGCCATGTCACAGCTCACAATGTGAGGGCCATGGCAGCCTCTATGGCTCATCTAAATTCTGTGTCCATCGACCAGATCTGTCGAGCGGCCACCTGGGCCTCGGTTCATACCTTCACAGCCCATTACTGCTTGGACAAGGACTCCCGCCGGGATGCCTTGTTTGGTCAGGCTGTTCTCACCTGTTCCATACCTAATCAACTCCTATCCTCCATCCCTAGCTGGATGCCTGAGATTCATGGGTGGAGGTAGAGTCCTTCCCAGGGACTCACAACCTGGGTGATCTCCCAGGCATCTCTAGCTGGGGAGTCCCCATATGTGAAGACTCATTCCTGCTTGTTCCTGGAGATAGCACAGTTACTTACCTGTAACAGGTGATCTCTGGGAACAGCAGGAATAAGTCTTCACAACCCACCCACCTCCCCTAGGAGTTGTATCTCTCTATCTTTCTTTCCTTTCCTCACTCTCTCTTTGTCTCAGCTTTAAAACTCGAACTGGAGAGAGGCGGTTAGGAAAGGCAGGAAGGCAGCGCACAGGCGCTGTGGGATGCTCCCAAAAGCTTTCCTTTTGGATGCTGGGGAGCGTTCCCGCGCAGGCTCCGTCGGTACCGACGATACCCATATGTGAAGACTTATTCCTGCTGTTCCCAGAGATCACCTGTTACAGGTAAGTAACTGTGCTTTCTCTTCCTAATGCCATGATTTATACCAGGTACTTGCTATATAGCCTGAAAGCTTTACATTTTTTCAAAGCTTCTCTTCTTGTCTGTGCAAGTTTTCTTGTCTTTAGGAACGTCTTTCATCACCCAGGGTGCGGAGATCAGTGGATTTTTCTGTGCCTCCTGTTCCTATGCCATGCCTTCTGCAGCCTTTGAGCCAGATGCCCTAGTTCTATCCTCACTGCAGTGGTGACTGAGACAGCTGTACATGTGATACTTATTATTCTTTAGAAGATCTGAGCTTTGGAGCTTTGTCTCTGCACTACCTAACAGCACCATGTCTGTGCTAATGTCTACAAAACTGTCAAGGTTACCTTAATGCATTCTATTGACGTGTGTTGATAGGTTAATGTGCCTTAAATCAGTTTTGTCTGCATTCTGTTTGAATTGCGGCGTTGGTGGTGTCTCTTACGAATACCATGGACAAGCCAAGAAGGCAGACAAATGGATTCTAAACCAAATTAAGCCTGAACTTTCACTTGAAACCCTGATGACCAGTTTGAAATTATCATATTTTGGACATATGAGGTGACCAGGCTCACTGGAGAAATCAATTATGCTTAGAAAGATTGAATGCAGAAAACCTTAAGGACATCCTACAACAAGATGGATCAACAATATTACAGCAACTATGAATGCATCTTGATTAGCCTTCAGATGCAAACAACATTTTTGGAGATGGACTATCCATATGATCTCCAGGAGCTGACTTCGACTCAACAGCAATTAATCTTCAATTGACCGAATGCACGCTAATGAATGTATTTCCCCTACCAGTCACAATACTGGTACAAAACGCCCGTTACTCAAACATAAGCTGGTGCTTCTTGCTGAGCCCTTTGGCTTCTTTCTACTTTAATTTCATTTTATTTCATTAAATGTATATTTCATTCAATCCAAAGAGTTCTAAATGGATTACAAAATAGCATCCAAAAAATTTATGACAGCAATAAAAATACAACATCCTATAAAGGTGAAACACAATTGAATACAATTACCCTATTTAGAAACAATCAGAGCCAAAAGTTTGAATGTACAGGAAAGATTTAACTTGAAATGGGAGGTAACCAGTTTTGGTAATAACTGAAACAGAGTTTTCCCTAATCTCCAGGAACAAGCAGGAATGTAGTCTTCACATATGGGTATCGCCAGTACCAACGGAGCCTGCGCGGGAATGCTCCCCTGCATCCAATAGGAACGCTTTTGGGAGCATCCCTCAGCACATGCGCGCTGCCTTCCCGCCTTTCCAACTGTCCCACTTCAGTTCTTCATTTTCCGCGGAGCCGACAGGATCCATACCCTGTCACCGCAGAAAATTCCGTCTTTAAAATTGTTTTCTTGTGGTCGCGTTTGCCTTCGCACAACGTTTACCGGTACCGCTGGTTCTTTTCTTTTCTTTTCCAAAAAAAAAAAAAAAAAAAACTCCTTATACTTTGAACTGTTTCTCTTCAGAAACTTTTCTTTTTGGTGCTAGGAGCCATTTTGGGCACTAGGCCCCATATTCCTAAAACATGGAAAACCAACTAGTGGTTTTAAAAAAATGTACTAAGTGTGGCGGTACCATTTCTGTCACTGACACCCATGATTGGTGTCTTAAATGTTTAGGGCCTGAACATTCTCCATCTGAATGTCTCTCCTGTATGGGAATGACTAAAAGAGGAAGACAGAACCAGGCTGCAAAGCTCGGTACCCTCTTTTCTTCGGATGCCATATCCATTGCATCGACATCTTCAAGGGCCTCCTCTTCCTCCCATGGATCTCAGGTAACTAAACATAAAAGCCGGTCCTCAAAGGGTAGCTCTCCTGCTAAGCATCGAGAGGCGGTTGGCATTGCCCTTGAGGGAACCACACCGGCAAAGCAGCCCGGTGGGAGGCTTCGGCTTCCAAAGCATTGAAGAGGCTCCAGGATGTTCTCGAGGCCTTGACCTCGCAAGAACTACCTGTGCCATGCTCAGGGGTCCCGGCCGTTTTCACCAGTACCGACACCCAGTCATCGGCAGCATCGATAGACCAAAGATTCCTAGCTATTGAATGCAGCATTGCAGCTTTTCTCTCAGCTGTGGTACCGTTGACACCTATGGTTCAACGGGTGCCAGTATCGACGGTACCGGCCCCGGTGGGAATTCTTCCCACGCCATCTTTGGCTGGAATCGACAGGTCAGTATCGGATCAACTCGGTACTGACTTCGATCGATACTGGGACCGTGCTTTGCATGAGCATCGTGGTCAGGAATACTTCGAATCCTCCGATTCTGAAGAGTCTGACAATTCTGCTGGTACTAGAGGGTTTCTCCCAGAAGATCCCTCTTCTCCCCAACACAGAATGTCACTTGCAGAGGACATGTCTTTTCAGGATTTTATTCGTGACATGGCCAAAGGCCTTTCAATCACGGTGGCTCCTGAAGAGGAACCCAGAGCAAAGGAATTGGAAATTCTCCAATATCCTAAAGCTCCAAAGGAGGCAGCTACTCTGCCCATCCATGAAATTCTGCATAACTTGATGCTCAGAATGTGGGAGACACCTCTGACTACATCTCCTCATTCTAGGAGACTTGATACTATGTATCGAGTTCCACCATGTCCTGGATTTCAAAAGACTCAGCTGCCACACCATTCAGTGGTGGTGGAGTCAGCCATGCATAAGATGAAAAGTGCAAAGAGGCATGTATCCAATCCCCCAGGTCGTGAATGCAGGACTCTGGACGCTTTTGGGCGCCAAACTTTTCAGGCTTCCATGCTTTCAGCTAGGATCAGTTCATATATACTATATATGGGAATGTTCCTCAAGGAAGTTACAGGAGACTTGGAGCTTATGAGCCCATTTCTCCCAGATGACAAGAGACAAGACTTTCTTGCTCTAGTTAAGCATGCTCAAGATGTTTCCAAGTTTGTCAATCGGGCAGCCTTTGACTGCTTTGAATGCATCAGCAGAACCTCTGCTATTGCCATTGGTGCACGACAGATTGCCTGGCTTCAGGCATCAGACTTGGAGACTTGGGTACAGGACAAGTTAGGCAACATTCCTTGCACGGGAGAGAATCTCTTTGGCAAGAACTGGCATGAAAATGCTAACGAGTTGGATGCTGACAATACTACTCTAGATAGATTGTTGAAATCTACAGCCACTCCAGCCAAAAATAAGCCTTATAAAAAACCCTCTTTCAGCAAAAAGAGGAAATTTTATCCGTCCTATACCCAGCAGAGTCAGACTCAGGGTCAGATATTGCCCAAAAGGGAAAAACTAGACAGCAAAGGAAGCCAAAAGGCCCGAGAGCCTATCCAGCTCCGCAGGTTCAGCCCCCTCAAGGGCTTTGACTCCTTCCTAGAGAGCTTAGCCTTCCTGCCTCTGAGGGGTCCCCAACCCCCCAATATCCCAGGCAGGTTATGCCACTTTGCCAACAGATGGCATCAGATAACAGCAGAAGATTGGACTTTGTCCATTGTAGGAGATGGGTACAAGCTTCATTTTCATAGCATACCCCCTCCTACAATTCTAAAGCAATTAAATTCTCAAACCTCCGCAGACGATCTGCTAGATCACGAGGTCTTAACACTTTTTGCCCAAGGGGCAATAGAGGAGGTACCCATTCTTCAACGGGGTGAAGGGTTCTACTCCCCCTATTTTCTTATTCCAAAGAAAACAGGAGGACACAGACCCATTTTAGACCTCAGAGAATTGAACAAATACCTGTTTCGAGAGAAGTTCAAAATGATTTCTCTGGGAACTCTTCTGCCATACCTTCAAAGCCAGGCTTGGCTGTGCTCTCTAGACTTAAAGGATGCATACACTCACATTCTGATACATCCAGATCACAGGAAATTCTTACGATTCCTTTTCAGGGGAAAACATTTTCAGTACAGGGTTCTTCCCTTTGGTCTGGCTTCAGCACCAAGGGTATTCACGAAATGCATGGCAGTAGTAGCTGCATTTCTGCGAACCCTGGGGATATTCGTCTTCTCTTACTTAGACGACTGGCTCATTCGAGCCCCTATAGTTGCAGAGTACGACACTGCACTGTCTAGCACAATGCGAATCCTCCAATACTTGGGGTTGGTAATAAACTTCCCAAAATCCCAACTTGTTCCTTCCCAATGCTTGGAATTCATAGGGGCCTGTCTAGATACCAGACAGGCAAAGGCTTTCCTTCCACAGGCCCGGTGTCTTCGCATAATGCAACTAGCTTCTCAAGCAGCGGGGAAATCCTCCCTAACTACTCGAGAGCTACTACAGTTGCTGGGACATATGGCATCCACAGTTCATGTAGTCCCATATGCTCGCCTCCACATGCGAGCAGCTCAGTGGACCCTATCCACACAGTGGACACAGGCCACAGGTCGTTTATCAGACAATATATTAAACTCTCAACGACTAATTTTGTCTCTCCAATGGTTGCAATTGTTAGAAAATCTGATGGTGGGGTCTCCTTTTCATCAACCCCTCTCTCAGGCCACCATAACAGATACATCACAGGTGGGTTGGGGAGCACACCTGAATCATCTCTTTACCCAGGGCACCTGGACTCCACAGGAGGCTGGTCTACACATAAACCTCCTGGAATTAAGAGAAATCTATTTAGCTCTTCGAGTATTCCACACCCAGCTAAGCTACAAGACAGTCCTAGTCCAGACGGACAATCAAGTAGCCATATTCTATATGAACAAGCAGGGCGGGACAGGCTCTCTGTCATTATGCAACAAAGCTTGTGATAAGGAAGCTTATCATAGCTCAGGTAGGAGCTATAGAAAAGATGATGTGACTCTGAACAAGCAACCTGTCAGTTCTGGTAGAAGCAAGAAAACAGAGTTTTCACATAAAAGACTACCAGTCCCAGAATGCACCAGGTTTCCAGCAGCCATGAGAGGGGCTGAAGTGAGAGAATGTGTGTGCAATCAAGAGAGCTATGAGGTAATCCCTAAGCACTCATCTCAAAGGGCAGGGCCTGATTCAACACAGCTGCGCTGTGTTAGGGATCAGCACACATTAGAACAGGATAAGAATAGAGCTTATTCTTCAGATAACAGCTACAGAGGGAGGAAGAGATACAGAGACAGAGACAGCAACGGCTACAAGCTCAAGCACCAGTATCACCTGGAGAAACAGAAGCCAAGCCAAGCAGATAGAGAGAGAAGGAAACTCTCTGGAAGGAAGAGAAGGAAGGCCATTGGAAGGTCTGGGAGATTCCAAGGCAGTACTCATACTGGGAGGTATTCCAAAAGCCAGCAGAGTCCATTGGACTGGATTCAGCCAGAGGAATGGAGTGGCAGAGATAGGAATCACCAGTGGCTACCTGGAAGAGAGAAGACTGCAGGTGGAAGGGACTTTCAGACCAAGGCCAGAAGGTATGTGAGAGGAGATCCAGTGTCCAGGGATCAAGATTGGAAGGCTGGACATCAGAATTGGGTTACATATTGGCCAGGCTTTACAGAGAGGAATTATGATGGCAGGAGAGGCTCAGGTATGAACACTGATCCAGACCCTATCTATAATAGAGAATGGCAGCAAGGGAATAAGCATTCTCATGATAGTGCTTTAATGAAAGACTCATCTGTGCCAATGTATGATATTGACCCTATGATTGTTGATGCAGGGGGAGATACAGCAGATGAAACTATTTATATGGACTGTTCTCTATCTAAATGCTATTGCTAGCTTTCTCTGAGCAAACACATCAGCCATCACAAAGAAACCTAACTTTGTTCTTTATTTCCACTGCAAACAGCTCTTAAAGCAGGATTTGGGCTCACACAGTAGCAGCCAGCCAGCTAAAGGCTTTCAGCTGGTCCATTGATAGTAATTAGGGCTGCACCTGATTGTGTGTGTGAGCAAGGGAGAATCACTGCTGAGATAGGCGTGGAAAATAAGCAGAAGTTAACCTAACCAGCAAAGTTTATTCTTTACTTTGTGCCTTTGTATTTGGTAATTATTTGCTAAGAAAACATTAGCTAATTGCCTGACAAGCTGAAGGTTGTTTTCTGGTTTACTTTGTGACTTTTTGTTATCCATTTTAAACACTGCAAGCAAGTAACCTCATTTATAATGCTATCAAGCATACATGTGCTGGGGGAATTAAACCCCATCAATAAAAGAAGTATTTTATTGATCTTACCACTTGGTTTCACAACTCAAATTATTGTCATCAGCTGTGTTTGGGAGTGAATGAACTACAATACCCACAATACCTTGCAAGAATCATATGAATATATGCATCGTCAAGATTGTGTAAGTTCTCACCCTAGGCAGCCGTCTGACAAGCTTTACGACTGTGGGTCCTCACCAGAGAGTATCAAATTCACCTTCTAGTGGTATATCTTCCAGGCATTCAAAACCTTTGGGCAGACAAACTCAGTCGAGTACTGCTGTCTCACGAGTGGTCCCTCCACCTAGTCCAGGTGGCAAAGATATTTCATCTCTGGGGCACTCCAGACATAGACCTCTTTGCAAGTCCACTGAATACCAAAGTTCCCCGGTTCTGTTCCAGGATTCCGGCTCACAATTGTCAGGCAAGGGATGCCTTCCTTCTTCACTGGGGTCAGGACTTCCTTTATGCCTTTCCACCCATTCCCCTCATCCCCAAAACACTCTTCAAGCTTCAGAGAGACAGGGGTTGCATGATTCTCATAGCGCCATGATGGCCACACCAAGCGTGGTATCCCCTGCTTCTACATCTCTCTCAAGCGGCACCTCTGGAGTTAGGGAATGCTCCAGATCTCGTTTCCCAAGAGGACGGGACGCTATGGCACCCGAATCCCCAGTCCCTGCATCTCACGGCCTGGTTGCTGAAGGCTTAGACCTCCAGGAGTTTAACCTGTCCCAGCAGGTAAAGGATATCCTTCAGGCTTCTAGGAAACTTTCCACAAGAAGATCTTATGCCTTCAAGTGGAAACGTTTTACTATATGGTGCTCTAAGAAGGGATTAAACCCCCTTGTCATACCTTTAGAATTGATACTAGAGTATCTCCTTCACTTATCGAATTCTGGTCTAAAGACCAATTCGGTAAGAGTCTATCTTAGTGCAATTGCAGCTTCTTATAAGCCTCTGAATGGATAACCAATTTCCTCTCATCCACTCATATCCAGATTTATTGAATGTAAGCTGGTCTGTACAGGGCGGTGTACACAACCAGACTGTCTAAGAAAACCTGAGAAAGAGTTAATTTTGTTCAGAACTTTGCTTAGAAATAAACTTCATATATGTGCTTACTAAGTAGGTGAAGAGGTACAAGTCCTGTAAATAAGAAAAGGGGCAGGTTGTCCTCTAGCCTTTCAGTCTCAGGGTTATTAGATATAAAGCAGTCAGCAGTAAACAGTTATGTCTTGGAATATATGTATGTCTCCTCATACTGACCTATGCTGATTAGAAATTGACCTATGATGTGATGAATACGTAATACCTGACGTAGAACAATAAAGTGAAATTATGCTGTATCCTCCAAAAGAGCCTTATAAATAAAGTAAACCATAGCTAATAGTGAGAGTAAACAAAGAGAACTTGTTTCTATTTGTTTCTCTCCGCAAAGCTTTGGTGTATTTATATAGAAGTGTGTGGTATTTTATTGCTGTCTCTTAGATTCCCTTCTCATTGCCTTGAGTGCGGATTTCTGTGACTCCAAGAGCCCTGCAGGTTGCTGGTGAGGGGGGGGGGGCAAACAGAAGCCCACAGTTGGTGCCGTGCCGGTCTACAGATTTCTCCATTCCTGGCAAGGGCGTAAGGTGTTTGTGAGTATTGTATGGTGACAGCAATGGGTAATCTGTTAGGTAAACGAGAGTTATTTCAGTTGCATGAATGGCATGACAAAGCTAAGGTTTTAGCTGTTCAGAAAGGTAGCCCTTCTTATTGTATGCGTGAGAAGTATGGGGATCTGGCTACTGATTATATTGTACACTGGCATGCAGTGACTAATGATAATGTGCTTTTACAGTTTCCTTTGGAGGGAACTTTTTCTATAGATAAACTTCATTATCTGAAATGTGCTTTGCAGGCTAAACATAAATTGTGTGATGCCCGTGAAGGACTAGTGTTTAATTGGTGGCAACGAATGGCACATGATATGAAAAATGGTTTGTTTGTGTTAAACAATGCTGGTAAAGCAAGTGAACCACAGGAGAATGAAAATGATAGTGAACGGGCAGAAAATTTCCCAGCCGTTCTTTCTCCAGAATATGATGCAGATGTGGCTGCATTGGTAATTGGAGCTGGAATAGTCCCAAGTGTATCCCCATTGTCTCCCCATTTTTCTTCTGAGAGTCATGTAACTTATGGAAGGGGGAGCTGAACTAAGAGAAGAGATAAGGAATAAACAGAAGATATTGGGAGATGCACAGATTGCAGATTACAGTAATTGTAATATTTCTCAGCTTAGAGAAGTGGATGCACTTCTTAGCCGTGAAATAGAAAGTATTGTACATATGATAGAATCCTTAAAAGGAATAGTAAGGAATAATATTTCTGCTACAAAGGAATTGGGAATTTCTAGTAAACTTATTGATGCTATTGAAAAAGATCTGGATAAGCATTTTTTTTACCTATAAAGAGAAATGTGATCAATTATATGGTGATATAAGTTTTCTTCAGACTGTTTTACGCCAACATAATGATTCATGTTCTGTAAATGCAAAATCTGTAGAGGAAGATACAGTGCCTGCATATCCTTTTTGTGTATATCCAACAGGACCTACAGGTGCAATGACTGTACCTGCAAATTGGAGTCCTAAAGAAGTATTTGATTTGGCTAAAACCTTTCCTGATTACAGGGAAAATTCAGGTAGATTTGTGTCCTTATGGTCTCAAATAATTAATAGTTATAATCCTACTTGGGCAGATCTAGATAATCTGCTTAGAGCTGTTTTTATTAATCCAGCTGACTTTCATAAGGTAACTCATCCAATTAGAGATGATAATTGGGTATGGCCACAGACAGACCCTGTAACAGATCTTCAAGAACAGACACAAAGAGATAGTTTTGTTCTGTGTAGAGAGAAATTGTTAGAATCTCTTAAAGTAGCATGTAAGTCTGTGAGAGATTGGTCAAAGCTTACTTCTTTAACACACGAAAGGGGTGAGAAAGTTACAGCTTTCCACACTAGGTGTATGCTAGCATTTAAAGATTATTCTGGCGAGACAGAGGATACACCTTCAGGATTTACTAATATTTTTGTAAATGGTTTGATTCCAAGAATAAAAGAAATTTTGGAAACTTCAATAATAGATTGGCCTGCTAGATCATCTGATGCAATTTTGGAGGGTGCACGGTACAGTGAATTGAAATATCTCAAAGAATTGCAGGAACAACAAGCCAGATTAGATGTAAAGAAGACTAAACTGCTTAATTTACAAATTGCTTCTATGCATCCAGCCCTGGGAAGGGGGCGGGGGAGAGGCAGGTTCAGAGGAAACTATGGGAATTCTCAGTGAGGCAATAATCAGCAAGGCACTTCTCAGCGAGGGCGTGGACAAGCCAGAGAAATGCGAGCTTGTTATATATGTGGTGAGTGTGACCATTTACAGTGAGACTGTCCACAGAATCGGAATTTAGATGGCCAGAGAGCTGCGTGCCTTCCTCCCCCACCTGCTGAGTTCACTCCTGTATATCAATGTTTTTCTAACCCAGAAGACTGTGATTCTTGGGATGCATGACTATTACTGAATCTGAATGTGACTTCTCAGGGTGAGTTAGAAGCTAAACTGGGAGGCTCTACTGTGAAATTCATCATTGATTCGGGAGCTACGACATCTGCACTGCGTCTACAGGATCTGCCTGCAGTGTATCAAACTCTTCTAGCACATGCTCCAACAGTGCATTGTGAAGGGATTGAAGGTAAGATAATTCCTCACCGTAAACTTGAAGCTTTGCCTTTGCAGATTGGAGAGACTGTATACCCTACTAACTTTCTGGTAGGAGACACATTACCAGTGAATCTTTTGGGTCGTGATTTCCTGGCTTCACATCATGCAACTTTATCCTGGATGAGTGGAAAGTTACATTTTCAGTTGTATTCTCTTTCCGAAGTACAGCCCCCTGCAGATGTCACAGCTATTCACCCTGATCTCGAAAAACTTCCATCTACTCTGTGGGCAGTCCCTGGATCAAATGTTGGATGTCTCTCAATTCCTCCTGTGAAGATTACTGTAAAACCTGGTGTACAACTTCCTAGACTCAAACAGTATCCACTATCAGCAGCTGCTATAGATGGAATTCGACCGGTAATTGAAGATTTACAGATGCAAGGTGTCATCTATCCTACTACATCGCCGTGTAATACTCCAATTCTTCCTGTACTGAAAGCTGACGGAGAGACTTATCGATTTGTGCAAGATTTGCGTGCTGTAAATAAGGTAATTTTGCCAATCTTTCCCTTGGTACCTAATCTGCATGATATCTGGACACAGGTACCTCCAAAATCTACGTGGTTTTCTGTTGTAGATTTGAGTTCTGCTTATTTTTCAGTGCAAATTAGCAAAGAAAACCAATTTTTATTTGCTTTTCATTTTGACAATCAGCAGTACACATGGACTAGAGACTATGCCAGGGCTATACGGACAGTCCTGCATACTTCTTGCAGGCCCTAAGAACTGCGTTATTAGATGTGAGGCTTGACCAATCCTCTTTAATTCAATATGTGGATGATTTGCTTTTATGTTCACCAAGTTATGAGATCTGTTTAGCAGACTCATTATCTTTGTTAGCTCATATTGCCAAATTAGAATTGAAAGTCAATTTGTCTAAATTGCAATTTGTATCTCAAAATGTTACTTTTCTGGGTGGTGTTCTAACTCCAGCTGGTCGTGAAATTACTTCTGCCAGATTGAAACCTATTTTGTTATTATCTTTCCAGTGACACCAGCATTGTTACGTAGATTTCTGGGATTATTGATATTCTGTAAACAGTGGATAGCTAATTTTTCAGACCTTACAGCTCCGCTTTATGCGTTGATTGGGAAAGAGGGTCCACAGGGTCTCATTGTACCTACGTTATCACAGTGGGAAGCTTTTGCAAATTTAAAGACTGCACTAAGTTCTGCACCATGCTTGTCTTTTCCAGACTATTCTTTAACATTTAAATTGTATGTGGCTAGTTCAGCCATATCTGCTACATATGTGCTTTTGCAAGCATTTCCAACTGGTCGCAAGCCGATAGGTTATTTTTTCAAAGCGGTTTGATTCAGTGACTTTGGGACTCCCGCCCTGCTTGCGCAGTTTGATTTCAGTGGCATTTGCAATTGAAATTACAGATTTTTTAGTGCTACAGCACCCTCTTGAGGTATATGTGACACATTCCATTTCTAGGTTGCTCCATTTAACTAAAACACAACCTTTATCTTCCACACGTTTATTGACTCTTGAATTGATAATTTCTCAGTCTCATGTAAAAATATATACTACATCCATATGCAATCCATCTACTCTCCTGGCTCCTTTGGCAGATCTGGTGGAGGAGGATGGGTCCCATGATTGTTTTCAAAGTATTTTAACTTCTTCCCGTGCTAGACCTGATCTCTCACCTGTGCCCCTGCCAGCCCCAGATGTAACCTTATTTGTGGATGGTTCAGCCTTCAGAGATGAAATGGGAAAGCTTCATGTGGGCTATGCAGTAACCACAATTGATGACGTGGTTGAATCAGCTTCCCTGCCATTTTCTAGTGCCCAGTTAGCAGACGTTTTTGCATTGACACGTGCTCTTGAACTCTCTAGATATCTTCTGGCAAATATATATTCAGATAGCTCCTATGCAATGAGTGTGCTATGGGATTTTGGTAATATTTGGTTGCAACGAGGATTTTTAACTTCTGCTAATAAACCAATTAAACATGCTGAACACATTCACCGCTTGTTACAAGCCGTTCTTTTTCCAGCACAGGTTGCAGTTTTGAAATGTAGAGGACATTCCTCTGCTGGTGATTTCGTTTCTAAGGGCAATCGTTTTGCAGACCAAGAAGCACGGAAGGCTGCTCTTCAGGCATTAGTGTCACCAACGCTGCTGTATTTAAAGCCTTCTAACATGACTTTGTTCTCCCTGTCCTCTCTTTTACAGCAGTATAAAGACACTTCCCTTGAAACCAAAACTCTATGGACTTCATGGGGTGTGTCCTGTGATACTCAGGGCTACTGGAAGAAGGAGCACCTACTCATTTGCCCTGACTCTCTTTTGTTTCCACTTGCTCTGTTCCTGCATCATAAACTTCACTTATCCGCTGCAGCCATGACTCATGCCTTTGTGGTATTGTGGTATCACCTGAAGTTTGTTTCTGTGGCTTTGACCCGGTGAAAAGCGGGATATAAATACAGCTAAATAAATAAATAAATAAAACAGGCTGTGTATGCTGCTTGCTTGGATTGCTTGCAGGCTGGCAGGGTGGGGCCCCTTCTGAAGATTGCTGCTGCTCTTCCCAAGCCCTCTGGCCCGTTTCTGATTTTGCAGCTTGATTTTACTGATTTGCCCTGTGCCAGAGGAGGGAGGCGGTATTTGTTGGTGATCGCTTGTCTTTTCTCAGGTTGGGTGGAGGCTTATCCCACTACCAGTATGACAGCTGGGGTTGCCATAAAATTGTTGCTCACTCAGTTTATTCCTGTCTGGGGTGTACCTTTTATTCTTTCTTCTGATCAGGGTCCGGCCTTCATTGCACGTGTCTGGGAGGATATTGAAAATTGGTTTGGTGTAAAAAGACAGTTCCACACGCCCTATCACCCGCAAAGCTCTGGCCAAGTGGAGCGGATGAATAGGACTCTCAAAGATTTCTTGCGCACTATGACACAGGATTGGGCTACAGATTGGACAGAAGCCCTTCCTTTTGCCCTTATGGTGGTGCGTAACTCCCCCCAGCGCACTCGAGGAGGTCTGACACCATATGAAATAGTTACTGGACGTCCAGCTACTTCTCCACATGCCTTGGCAGTTATCCCAGACCCCCAGTTGTTGTGCAGCGATATCTTGACTTATTGTGCACGATTGCACTCAGCCCTGTCTGTTTCCCCTTTATTGAAGGTGAATCCTCAACAAGATACTCCTCCAGAATCATCCCATTCGGACATGAAACCAGGGGATTGGGTCCTGATTAAGAATTTGCATCCAAAGACGCTTCTGGCTCCGAAATTCTTAGGTCCATTTCGTGTACTTCTGGTCTGATATTCAGCCTGTAAAGTGGAAGGACATTCTCGTTGGATACATCTTACGCAGTGTAAGAAGGCTCCCTCACAAGATTCAGAAGATTCCCCGCATCCATGATTCAAGAAATACAATGCAGACTTCTCGGACAACAGTGATATTGCAGAAAAAAAACTTTTTATGATTTAAAGTACTTTCAGTGAAAGGAATGGTGACATCACAGAAAAAGATTATTGTATTAAGTAGATTCTGAATGGACCATTCATGCAAAATGCTCTTGTTTGGCATTTATAGTATTGCTTAGAGGGCTGAGGTCATTTTAGATTAGTGTTTTTCCTGATATATATGTAATGACCTTTAGGTACTTAACCTCTACTTCATAAATTTATTGAACCTTAGAGGCTAATCATAGCTATAGTATATATCTTCATTATATATAGGAGAGTATTAAGAAGAGTAGGTATATTTTCAGTTTTGATTTAGTATATTTTGAAGTAATTATAGTTTTAGATATTTCAAAGTTTTGCTAGGAATGTTTTTATATCTAATCTTAGTTGTGCTGAGGCATTTTAGTTGTAGTAAAGCGGTGCTGCAGTTAGAACCTTGGGAATGTTATGATGAATATTCAAATATTTTCGAATCACAGGTACACTCAGTGACAAAACATTTCAATTTATCAGATTGTGCAGTGTGTCTTCCATCTGTGACAGCTACTCAGCATAGATTTCTACCTAGGGTTAGGCCTAAGACCTTTGAGGAGTTTCGTGACATAGCCTTTATTCTAACTTCTGTACAATGGTCTCATACAGGCCCAGAACCTAGAATAGTTAGTCCTATGCCTCTGCAACATCCTCCAATATGTTTTATGGCTCAGGGTAAGGGAAGAAAGGTAGGGTATACTCCATGGAATGTTTGTAGAATAGTAATGCTGCATAATTCTTCTATCTGGTATATGAAATCCCTTGTAGGAAACTCTTATATTTCAGTGGTACAATTAATGTCAGTTCAAGGGAGCCAGGTGCATGATTATGAATTACTACAATATAATAGTTCTGGCTACCCTTTGAATGCCTCTAGTTCAGACCTAGGCATACCTAACTGGAGTTTCCCTTTACTAGGGTATTATCATCCCTGGAAATGTAATTTGTCCGGAGGGCTTAATGAAATGGACATGACTCAGTGGGATTTGAATAATTGTATCCAGAATATATCTTGTCCTCAGAATTTGACAGTCTGGGAAGATGGCTTAGTGGCTTTAGAAGGAGATTATTTTGTGTGTGGTACGTTTGCGTATACAGAGCTTCCCAGAGGTTGGTCAGGTACTTGTTATATAGCCCAATTAGATACCCCGTGGCGATTTGTACCTTACCAGAACATTACTTTATTATCAACCCTGAACAATTCTGTTAGAAGAAAAAGGGATGTTTCTTCACAGGATAAGGCCATAGAGGCTGCTCAACAACTGGTAGACACTACAAAACCTTTAACTAAATCTCAAATAGATGCATTCACAGGTACTGTGTGGCTTTCAACTTTTGGAGCTATAGCACCCACTAGAGAATATGGCACCAAGATTATGCGACTACAGGCAGTTGTTGAACTTACAGCCTTAGACCTTACTGAGGCAATTAGTGTCTTGCAAGGTGCAGTAAACAAAGTGTCAGCCTATGCAGCCCAGAACCGAATGGCTTTAGACTATCTCCTAGCAAAGGAAAATGGTGTGTGTGGAGTAATAGTTGGTTTTTGTTGTAGTATGCTTGATAATAATGGAAAAATAGTAAAAGGCCTATTGGATAAAGTTAGAAACCGTACTTTTGTTTCAAGTGATAGTTATGTAAGTTCTTTTTCAGCTCTATTTGATTCTGTTTCTTCATTTTGGAATTCATTATCCAGGCCTTTGCAAGGCTTATTAGCATCATTGCTTGGCATTTTGGGGATTCTCATTTTAGGAGCATTAATTCTCTGTGTACTATCAGCTTGCTGTAAGAAATCAGTGGAATCACTGACCCCTACAATGATGTTACAGATTGACCCAGAAACTAGTTTTAATTCCACTTCAATGGCAATGTCTGAGTTTCCTTACTTTGAGAATGATTCTTTACAGAATCAGAGGAGGGACTGAATGTAAGCTGGTCTGTACAGGGCGGTGTACACAACCAGACTGTCTAAGAAAACCTGAGAAAGAGTTAATTTTGTTCAGAACTTTGCTTAGAAATAAACTTCATATATGTGCTTACTAAGTAGGTGAAGAGGTACAAGTCCTGTAAATAAGAAAAGGGGCAGGTTGTCCTCTAGCCTTTCAGTCTCAGGGTTATTAGATATCAAGCAGTCAGCAGTAAACAGTTATGTCTTGGAATATATGTATGTCTCCTCATACTGACCTATGCTGATTAGAAATTGACCTATGATGTGATGAATACGTAATACCTGACGTAGAACAATAAAGTGAAATTATGCTGTATCCTCCAAAAGAGCCTTATAAATAAAGTAAACCATAGCTAATAGTGAGAGTAAACAAAGAGAACTTGTTTCTATTTGTTTCTCTCCGCAAAGCTTTGGTGTATTTATATAGAAGTGTGTGGTATTTTATTGCTGTCTCTTAGATTCCCTTCTCATTGCCTTGAGTGCGGATTTCTGTGACTCCAAGAGCCCTGCAGGTTGCTGGTGTGGGGGGTGGCAAACAGAGGTCTCCTATTAACCAAACCTCCCATTAAGCCACCACCGGTGGCATGGGATCTAAATCTAGTTCTCGGCAGCTCATGAAGCCGCCTTTTGAGCCTTTAGCCACTACAACCCTTATGTTTTTCACCCGGAAGGTCATCTTCCTAATTGCAATCACCTCTGCATTAGTGAACTGCAAGTTTTAGTGGCTGATCCTCCTTATACTAGATTTCATCGTGATAAGGTAGTTCTTAGAACCCATCCACACTTTATGCACAAGGTGGTTTCACCTTTTCATTTAAATCAATCAATTTATCTTCCTGCATTTTTTCTGAGGCCTCACATCTCTAATGCAGAAAGAAACCTTCATACTTTGGATTGTAAAAGAGCCTTAGCCTTTTACCTAGAGAGAACACAGCAACATAGAAAGTCCTCACAACTTTTTATAGCTTTTGACCCTAGTCATTTGGGACTTCCAGTCTCCAAAAGAACTTAATCTAAATGGATTGCCCAATGCATATCCTTTGCTTATGAGAGCTCATGTCAGAGCTCATAACGTGAGAGCCATGGCAACTTCCATGGCTAATCTCCACTCTGTATCTATCGATGACATTTGTCGAGCAGCCACCTGGGCTTCGGTACACAACCTCACAGCCCACTACTACCTGGGATAAAGCCTCCCGTCGGGATGCCTTCTTTGGCCAAGCTGTTCTTCAAAATCTCTTTCAGACCTAATTCAACTCCTACCCACCAACCCTGGTGGAATGCCAGAGATCCATGGGAGGAAGGATTCCCACTTTTCTAGGGTGGCACCTTCCTGGGGCTATCTCCCTGGCATCTTCAGCTATAGAGTCCCCATATGTGAAGATTACATTCCTGCTTGTTCCTGGAGATAGCGTAGTTACTCACCTGTAACAGGTGATCTCCGGGAACAGCAGGAATTTAGTCTTCACAATCCACCCACCTCCCCTAGGAGTTGTCTCTCTATCTCTGTCTTTTTCCTCTCTCCCTCTATCCTTTCACTCAACTACAAACTTAACTGAAGAGGGACAGTTGGAAAGGCGGGAAGGCAGCACGCATGTGCTGAGGGATGCTCCCAAAAGCGTTCCTATTGGATGCTGGGGAGCGTTCCCGCGCAGGCTCCGTCGGTACCGATGATACCCATATGTGAAGACTAAATTCCTGCTGTTCCCGGAGATCACCTGTTACATGTGAGTAACTACGCTTTAGTGATGTGTCCTAATGAGCACTACAAGCCTAGAGGCGGCAATAGGATCTGGATATTCAGGATGGATTTACAAGTAGCTAGTGTGTATCAGATTATAAGTGTTTGTAAAATAAAACATGAAACTAAAAGGTTTATTTTCAAAAGAACTTATGCATTTGTGACCGACTGCGTAAGTGCTTAAAAAAATAGCAATAGTTAAAAGTATAACTTTGGCTATGTATATAATAGCAAAGCATGAGAACTTATCTCCAAATTATGCAAATCTAGCTACACACCAACCACCTACCTAACAACACCCGCACCTTGCTCCATGTCCCCCACATGGCATATTTTCCTCCAAATATCCACGGAGCAACTAGAGAATGTTATTGCCATCCTCAACACCATCTCCTGTTACTTAGATCCATGACCAGTGAGCTGGATCAAAATAGCCTATAATGCTCCGCTCTCTCTTATACAAGGCTACATGCCAGCCAGCCAGCCTCAAGCACACATCTATATGCCCAATAATCAAAAATGCTACAATGGATACAGCCACCCCTAGCTCCTACCATCTCATCTTCAGCCTACCCTTCCTGGAAAAAAATAATTAAAAAGGTTGTACAGTTGCAGCTCCAAGATCATATCAACCTACTGTACATGCTCCACTCGGCTCAAAACAGAGCTTTAGGCCCAACCTCAGTGTTGTAATGCTACTAATGGCTCTCATGAACAGGCTTACAGAGAGCATTTAGAAGCCACATCGAGGATTTAATTTTATGTTTTTGGACATTACATCTGCATTTGATTCGGTTCCCCATGATGCTCTACTTTACTGTTTATAGGCCATAGGAGTTTGTGGCACTGAAATGGTTCACCTCCTACCTAACAGAGCACCTACAACATGTAAGAACAGCTGGAGCCATTTCAACCCCATTAAAGCTCATAAAAGGTATTCCTCAAGGCTCTTCATTATCTTCTCTCCTCTTTAAGATCTATATACAGCCCATCTGCTTGATCATACAGGCACATAAGGTATTATAGCTCATCTCTGCGGATGATATAATGCTCTATGTGCCCTTCTCCACACTACAGCCTACATACACATCCCTAATAGCTTGCTTCACCGCTGTCACTCAGTGGCTTATAGAACACAACCTAGCTGTGAACTTCAACAAAACCGATATCCTCTTCGTCACTAGGTACACGAACTTCCATACCCCAACACACATTAAGGTACCAGGAGCACAGCTACAAGTGATATCTGATGTATGCTACCTTGGAATAACCTTAGACCAATGCCTAACTATTCAAACACATATCAGCAATACCATCAGACTCGCATATCACTAAATAAAAATGGCACAAGGCTTATGACCTTTATTAAGTTTCCAAGACTTTCATACTGTCTTCCAAGCCTTAGTCTTCCGCACCTGGACTATTGCAAAATCCTCCTCCAGGGTCTACCAGAATACTGCTGCTTGGATACCCTACCGAGCTCACAGATAGGAACGCATAACCCCAGGTCTCAAGAGCTTACATTGGCTGCCCACTGCAGCTTGCATGAAATACTGGGCCTTACTTATTACTTTTAAAGTATACCTCAAGCTCTCATCAAGCTATCTGCAATCCCTAATATACAGGATAGCTAACAATAGACCAAGATGGCAAAATATGCAATTTACCCTCACCATTCTTTCCACACTTATGACAAGCACCCAGTGAGCATCAAATAGAGCATTCTCACTCTATGCCCCCAGCCTATGTAACGCACTTCCTCACGACATCCATGCCCCACAGGACCTTAATGAGTTAATAGCTTATAATACATCACACTCCTCAGGTATCTCAATGCCACACACATGTAAATAGTTCTTTGATGATAGTTTAATGTCACTTGCTGTTATTATATCAGCACGTTTTTGCCACCTGTTTCATTATATATTGCCTTTAGTTAAACTACCTAAACTGTTCTTTGTAAAATAATAATAATAATGTTCCTTATTATTATTGTTCGGTTATATGTAAACCGCCTCTGATCTCTGGACGAGGCGGTATAGAAAAATGTACAAATAAATAAAGTAGCTGAAAACTCACCTATTCACTGAATACTTTGGCACCTAAAGCTAACCACTCCAATACGACCTTCTGAGATCGATACCAAACTGCACCTCTCACTCGCTGGCCTTCTACAAAGAACTGGGATCATTACTCACTGGACTGCCTCCCTGTTTGCCATACACCCTGCCTAGACCATATGTTCCCCTCACCCCTCCCCCTGCCAAAATTCTTTCACCAAACCCTACATTCCTGCTTTCCCCTCCAGCTCACCCTCCTCCCCCTTCATCTGGCCTACTGGTACCACAAGGTCTGTTGACCACTATTACACTTCATCCCTACTCCAAACCGTTGTTCACTTGGCTTCATTAAAGGGCTCATTCTGTTCCAGATACACACCCCCTCTGTACGTCCGGTCTGACTGATCAGAATCGCGATCAGTCATATACGTGCAGGCCGGGACTGCGATTTAGTCTGGCTTGCATGTATATGATTAGCCCAACTAATTCAGTCAGGGCTTTTAAATGGAGCTGCGGCTTCATGGCGTCTGGTTGCCATGGCACTGTGGCTCCATTTAAAAGCCATAATGCCGACCGCTGTAAAAAAATGCTTATTCCCCGCAGCCTGACCCCTAATCTGGCCTCCTAAGGCCAGGGTCAGGCTGCAGGGAATGTCCCCCCCCCCCCCCGCCTCATCCGCATCCCGGCTTAAAATAAAAACACATCCAGGTAAGTTATTCCACCTCGGAGTTGGAATAACTTCTCCGCATATGTTGCTGGCCCTGGACATACAGGATTGACATTATAATTGGCCCTGTATGTCTATGGCTGGCGACTGCCCACTGCCACCCAGACCCCACCCCCGAGCCACTCTTTCCCCACCCCCATCTAACTTCCTCACAAAACCAGCAGGGAGGTTTATGCTGCTTTGTTCCATGTAAACTCTAAAGTTAAGCTTCAGCATTAAGTTCTCTTTAAGATGTTACCTATGAACCACCTTGACACTGAGATAAGGCAGTATATAAAACAGTTATTTAAATAAATAGACATAATAAAATAGACAAATTGTGTGTTAAAGGGTATTTGCATTTTGGAGAGGTGAGGGTAGAAAATGTTTATGGGGATAACATTCAGCCCACAGCAGTCCACATTTTTTTAAAATGGAAGCCCCTGCAGGTAACCCCCCCACTCCCGATATTCAGCACCAGTATCTGGATACCGATGGTGCTGAATATCCAGTTCTGCTGGTCAGCACCAGCACTATCCAGATAGTGGAGATATTCAGCTGCTATATGGATGGAAAATCAGCATAACACGTAGGACAGCTATCCAGATAAATGCTGGCTCCTCTTCAGCTCCACTCACAGATAGTGCCACTGAATATCCCTCTCACCAGGACTTAATGGTTAGCAAGTCCTAATAACTGGATAAGTCTTTTTGAATATTGACCATAATGGAGGTCATTTTGGAAGCTCTATTCATGCTTTGGATGTCTGACAAAAGGCATAGAGACATTCAAAGCACAGAGACATGTCCAGAACCATTTTAGAACCCAGTGTGAGGACGGGGAATGGTGGAAGCATGGCTGGGGAATTCTCAGGAAACTGGACGTTCCCAGCAGATCTCAGAAATATTCTGGATGTCTGATATCGCGTTCTAAGTTTAGACTTGCTCCAGGTATGAACAGGTATCTGAAAAGTGCTCATTTCGGCTGAAAAACATCCTGAAGGTGTAGAGAAGAAAGCATTCTATCATCCCCAGTACTCAGCACAGAGGGATTTGAACCCTGGTTTCCCTGTTCCTAGCCAACCATTAGGCTATTCCTAGACATTCAGATTCTGAAATACTATTCTGGGGATGTCTTATGACCATAGCAGCTCTTCTGGCAGCTTCCATACCATTAGGCTCTGGAATGCAGCTGGGGGCATTGACCTCGATGACTCCATCCACTTTGGTGCAACAACCGTCATCGGTCTTGTCTTCAACATTGATGCATAGTGCACCGAGGACCGAGGTATCAGTACCGGGCCCGGTATCTGCACCGACCATGGAACCTCCCTGGCCTACGCAATGATTATCTGAGGGTATCGAAGGGCATCACCGCCACTCAGGACACCGTTGGCATCGACGATACTCCCTGACATTGTATTCGGGAACTTCCAGTTCTGATCACTGATCCCTCAATTCCGATGCCCTCCAGGACTTTGTCTTGGAGCCCTCACCACCGTCCATTAACACTTGCCGTAAATCCCCTCCTGAGGACATGTCCTTTCAGGAGTTTATCCAAGACATGGCAGCTGGCCTTTCCACCCTGCCAGCATCAGAACCAGAGCTGAGAGCGGAGGAACTGGAGACCCTTCAGTACCCCACAGCCCTGAAAGAGGCCGCAATCCTTCTGGTACACTGGATCCTACATAATCTCACAGTTTCTCCCATAAGTCACCAGTTAGACACCATGTATAGAGCGCCGGAATGTCCCAGCTTCCAAAAACCACAATTTCCACATCATTCTATGGTAGTGGAATCGGCAATGTGCTGTATAAAAAGTGGGAAAAATCATGCATCCATTCCTCCGGGCAGGGAATCGAGGAATCTTGATTCCTTTGTTGTCGCTCTTTCCAAGCATCAATGCTATCAAGTAGGATAAATTTGTCCATCCTTTACATGAGAATGTTCTTAAAGGAGCTTAATAAAGACTGGGAGGGATTTCTCCCTTTCCTTAAAGAGGAGAAGTGCCCAGCTTTCAAGGCTGATCTGGCTCACGTCAGAATGTTTCAAAAATTGTGAATAGAGCTGCTTTTGATGCCTTTGAGTCATCAAGCAGAGCGTCCTCTATTGCCATTGGGGCAAGGCGTCTGGCTTGGCTCCAGGCTTCTGACTTGGAACGATGAATCCAAGACAAATTGGGCAACATATCCTGCATTGGTGAAAACCTGTTTGGGAAGAACTGGTGGGAGAAAGCAGGAGAGCTAGAGACAAATGATACAACACTCAAAAGGCTCTCCAGAAAAACTTCTGATCTTTCTAAAAAGAAGGCACTTAATAAAAACATATCTACCCAAAAAGAGGAGATTCTATCCTTCATACTCCCAGCCAGCCTACCAGGCCCCACAAAAACCACAGGGCCCTAAACAGGCTAAAAAGCCCAGGCTAACCAAGCCACAACCAGCCACTCAGCCAACTCCAACCAGCCACTCAGCCAACCACACCTTGAATATTGTGTGCAATTCTGGTTGCCGTATCTTAAAAAGGATATAGCATTATTAGAAAAGGTACAGAGAAGAGCCAACAAAATCGTAAAGGGGATGGAAGGATATCCCTATGAAGAGAGGCTAAAAAGGTTAGGGCTGTTCAACCTGGAAAAGAGACGGCTGAGGGGAGATATGATAGAGGTCTATAAATTAATGAATGGAGTGGAATGGGTAAATGTAGATTGATTGTTTATGCCATCAAAACATAAAAAGACTAGGGGGCATGCAATGAAGCTACAGGATAACCTATTTAAGACTAATAAGAGAAAATATTTTTTTACTCAACATGTAATCAAATTCTGGAATTTGCTACCGGAGGATGTAGTAAAAGCTGTTAGTGTAGCTGGGTTTAAAAAAAGGTTTGGACAAGTTCCTGAAGGAAAGATCCATAAACCATTATTAAAGTGGACCCAGAATATCCACTGCTTGCCCCAATACAAGCATTGTGGAACCTGTGTCTTTTGGGGAAACTGCTATGTACTTGTGACCTAGATTCACCACTTTGGAAACAGGATACTGGGCTTGATGGACCTTGGTCTAACCCAGTATGGCATATCTTATGTTCTTATATTCTCCTATCCTCCAGAAAGCTCTCCGCCAGAAAGACCTATTCTTCCAAATGGCATAGATATGTTTCATGTTGCTCTCAGAATGATTATGAACCATTTGAAGCATCAGTACCTACGCTCCTCCAGTATATTTTGTATTTATCTTTTCTGGGTCGTAAGATGAACTCCGTGCAAGTGCACCTTAGTGCTATCTCAGCTTTCGATAAGCCTGTGGAAGGCAGACCCATCTCCACAGCTCTTCTGGTAGCACGTTTTATGAGGGGTCTTCTCATTAAACTACCCATCGGGCCACCACCAGTGGCATGGGATCTCAATGTGATACTAGCTCAACTTCTCAAACCACCATTTGAGCCCTTAGCAACCACACAGCTCCGATACTTATCCTAGAAGGTATTGTTCCTCATTGCCATGACATTGGCCAGGTGCATTAGTGAGCTTCAAGCCTTAGTGGCTCATGCTCCGTATACACGTTTTCATCATGATAAGGTCGACCTTCCGACACACCCCCTCTTTCTTTCAAAAGTAGTATCACCATTCCATCTTAATCAGTCAGTACTCCTACCAGTCTTTTTCTCAAGACCTCTCACTTCTCATGCAGAAGCCACCCTACATACCCTTGACTGTAAGAGGGCTCTAGCCTTCTATTTCCAAAGAAATGAGAACATTAGGAAGTCCTCCCAGCTCTTCGTCTCCTTTTTCCTTCTCATCTAGGCCTTCCAGTGACCAAATGTACACTATCCAAATGGATAGCAGACTGTATTTTTTTCTCATACGACCAAGTAGATCTTTCCTTCATGTTACTGCTCATAATGTCCAAGCAATGGCAATCTCTGTGGCTAACCTCCAGTTAGTAGCCATTGACAAGATTTTCCAAGCTGCTACATGGTCCTCTGTCCATACCTTCACAGCCCATTACTACTTGGGCAGGGATTCCCTTCGGGATGCAGCCTTTGGCCAGGCGGTCCTTCAGCATCTCTTTAGAACATAAAAACAACTCCTACCCCCCTGACACGATCAGATCTCCTTGGCTGGGAAGTCTAGGTTCAAATGACCTTTTCCTGGTTCAATTCTTCAGAGATCTGGGAGCTAGGGAGTCCCATATGTGAGAACTATATTCCTACTTGTTCCTGGTGATAGCGTAGTTACTCACCTGTAACAGATAATCTCAGGGAACAGCAGGACTTTAGTCTTCACAACCCACCCTCCTCCCCTTGGAGTTGTAGGGTTATTTTTATTGTGTTTTTTGTTTTACCACTTCTTTTCTTCAGCTACAATCTACCTCAACCGAGGAGAGGGAGTTGGGAGAGCGGGAAGGCAGCAGTGCAGGTGCAGTAGATTGCTTCCAAAGGCTTTCCTATTGGTAGCTGGGGAGCTTTCTGCGTGGGCTCTGTCGGTACCCGTTGTCACCCATATATGAAGACTAAATTCCTGCTGTTCACGGAGATCACCTGATCTCCAGGAACAAGCAGGAATGTAGTCTTCACATATGGGTATCGTCGGTACCGACGGAGCCTGTGCGGGAACGCTCCCCAGCATCCAATTAGAAAGCTTTTGGGAGCATCCCACAGCACCTGCGTGCTGCCTTTCCCAACTGCCTCTCTCCAGTTCTTCATTTTCCGCGAAGCCAGCAGGTCGTTTTCCTGTCACCGTAGAAATCATCCAATATTTTCATCTTTTTTCTGATAGCGTCTGCCTTCCTCGACGCTATAACGGTACCGCCAGTTCTTTTCTTCTTTCTTCTTTAAAAAAAAAAATATATATACATTTTTCCTTAAAATTTTTCCTCTAGGGCACCATGCGCCATTTTGGGCACTAGGCCCAAAATTTTCCTCAGTATGGAAAAACCCGCTTCGGGTTTCAAGAAGTGTTCAAAGTGTGGCGGTACCATCTCTGTCACTGACACTCATGAGTGGTGCCTTAAATGTTTAGGACCTGACCACTCCATCTCCAAGTGTGTTGCCTGTGGGATGATGTCCAAAAGGGGCTGACAGAACCAAGCTGCTAAGCTCAGCACTCTTTTTCCCTCCGATGCAGCATCCGTGGCATCGACGTCTTCCAGGGATTCCACTTCCTATCATGGATCTCAGGTAACTAAACATGAATCTGGCCGGTCCTCAAAGGGTAGATCTCCTTCCAAGTATCGAGATGTCTCTGGCGTTGCCCTTGAGGAACTTGTACTGGCAAAACTGCCCCGGCGGGAAGCTTCGGCTTCCAAAGCACTATCGGGGCTCCAGACGTTCTCGAGGCCTCAACCTCGGCAGAACTACTGGTGCCATGCTCTGGGGTACCAGCTGATTCATCCGGTACCGATACCCAGGCATCGGCAGCGTCAATTGACCAGAGATTCCTGGCCATTGAGCACAGTCTGGTGGCTCTCCTTGCGGCATCAGTGCCTTCGGGACCACTTCAGACGGTACAACCGATATAGATACTGGTGCCGGCACCGCTATCGGTACCGGTAGCGGTATGACAGCATCGACATCGGCAATGGTGTTACCAACACCGAGTCATGCTGTTTCCTCAGGTATCGACAAGTCGATACCGGACCCCTCCGGTACTGACTTCGATCAGTACCGGTATCATGCTTTACAAGAGTACCCGGACAGAAGATATTCTGTAGATATCAGTACCGGTATCATGCTTTACAAGAGCACCCGGACAGAAGATGACTCTGAGGATTCTGACAGCTCTGTCGATGCCGGAGTACTTCTCTCTGAGGATCCTTCTTCTCCTAAACATAGGATGTCTCCTCCAGAGGATATCTTTTCAAGATTTCATCAGAGAAGTGGCTAGAGGTCTTTCTATCACAGTGGCTCCTGAAACAGAGCCCAGGGCAATGGAGTTGGAGATTTTACAATATCCTAAGACTCCTAAGGAAGCTGCTACCCTGCCTATCCATGAGATCTTGCATGATCTCATGTTAAGAATGTGGGAAACACCTCTTACCACCTCTCCTCATTCCCGTAGGCTAGATACCATGTATCGAGTGCCTCCTTGTCCTGGATTTCAGAAAACCCAGTTGCCACACCACTCCATAGTGGTGGAGTCAGCCATGAGAAGGATCAAAAGTGCAAAGAGACATGCATCTAATCCTCCAGGACGTGAATATAGGACTCTTGATGCCTTTGTGCGTCGAACTTTCCAGGCTTCTATGCTTTCTGCCAGGATTAGTTCCTACATCCTATATATGGGAATGTTCCTTAAGGAGGTCACAGGGGATCTAGAACTTATGAGCCTCTCCTTCCTGATGATAAGAGGCAGGATTACCTTACGCTTGTCAAACATGCCCAGGATGTCTCTAAGTTTGTCAATCGTGCAGCTTTTGACTGCTTTGAGTGTATTAGCAGAACCTCTGCCATTGCCATAGGAGCTTGCAGAATTGCCTGGCTTCAGGCATCTGACTTAGAGCTCTGGGTACAGGACAAACTGGGGAATATCCCCTGTACTGGTGAAAACCTCTTTGGCAAAAATTGGCAAGAGAAAGCTAATGAGCTGGATGCTGATAACACTACTCTAGATAGATTACACAGGTACACTACCAAAAAACTGCCTCCAGTTTTGCAACTGATTCCTATAGATTTTGGGGTGCTGAATCCAGGAAAAATAGCCAAAATGTTCCATCACGTCACGTTTTCTTGCAAAATTAGATTTCTTACCCATATAAGGAATGTTCACATAATTTCTTTTTAGCCGACTGCAGTTTATTTTCTTGGCCCAAAATAGAGGTTGTAATGGTTAACTAACTAGAAACACTCGCTCATGATATTTTAGAGTGTTTTGTATTCATTTTATACATTAACAGGACAATTTGGAGGCGGGGGGCTAAATCCAGTACTCGCGCTGGCGCATGTTCTTTCCTGTTCGCCTCGCCTCGCTCGCTCGCTCAAACACGGTGGTTGCGACATGAACGTTCCTGTCAAATTTCAGTTTCTTGCAAGTTCATTATTACCTTTTGTTTGCTCAGTCGTAATCCAGCTTTATTCCGAAGTGGTTCACTACAGTTGTAGTTTGCAGTGCTGTGTATTTGTGATGGCTCACAGAGCCAGAGGTTGCGTCAACTCTCCGGACAGTTTTTGTTTTATTTGTGGGGAATATACCTTGAAAAAGCGGCAGAGGAACATTTCTGCATTTATTAAAAAAGTATATTTCGCCTATTTCGGTTTGAAGTTAGGCGATCAAGACAAACCGTGGGCTCCTCACAAAGTGTGCAAGACATGTGAGGAAGATCTACGCTTATGGATGAAAGGTAAAAAACAAGCATTTCGTTTCGGAATACCTATGATGTGGCGTGAACAAAGAGACCACAGCAGTGACTGCTATTTTTGCTCTTGCATTGTGAAGGGATACAACTTAAAAAATAAGAACGTAATAAGTTACCCCAACCTTCCCTCAGCAATTAGGCCTATGCCTCATAGCAACGAAGTACCTGTGCCTGAACCACCAAAATCTTTGGATCATATTTGTGTGGACGGTTCTGATCATGATGAGACTCATCAGATGGCTTTTCCCGATGAGTCCAGTACTTCCGAGTTTGAAACTGAACCAGATCCGAAACCTGAACTTTTCTCTCAAGCTGAATTGAATGATTTAGTCCGGGATTTAGGACTCCCAAAAGATGCTGCTCAACTGCTAGGTTCTCGGCTTAAACAGAAAAATCTATTGTCACCAGGAACAACTTTTTATTGGTACCGCAACCGCGAGACACAATTTTTGAAGTATTTCAGCAAAGAGGAAGATTTGGTATTTTGCAACGATATATATGGAGTGATGGAAAAGTTTAAACTCAAGTATGATCCTGCTGAATGGCGGCTGTTCATTGATTCGTCAAAAGACAGCATAAAAGGTGTTCTTCATAATGGCAACACATTCGCTTCAGTTCCTATTGCTCACTCTGTTATTCTCCAAGAAAAATACGAGAATTTGGCCCTGATTCTTCAGAAGATTCGTTATGATGAGCATAAGTGGATGATTTGTGGAGACTTTAAAATTCTATCCATGCTATTAGGGCAGCAATCCGGTTTCACCAAATATCCCTGTTTCCTTTGCTTGTGGGATAGCCGGGCCCGCGAACTACACTGGGGGAAAAAAGACTGGCAAATTCGGGAGTATTTGAGACCCGGTGAGAAAAATGTTCTTCATGAGAGCTTGGTACCTCGTGATAAAATTCTATTACCACCTCTCCACATTAAGTTGGGTCTCATTAAGCAATTCATCAAGTCCCTTCCAAAAGATGGTGAGTGCTTTCGGTACCTTTGCTCAAAGTTTCCCCCGACTTTCTGAAGCAAAGCTAAAGGAAGGAGTGTTTGTTGGCCCTGATATAAGGAAACTCATTTCAGATGGAGCATTCGCTGAAACGATGTCTGAGAAGGAAAAAGAAGCCTGGGATTCCTTCAAGGATGTTGTTCTCAAATTCTTGGGGAGCAGGCGGGATGAGAACTATAAGGATATTGTTGCCAGGATGCTCAATGCCTTCAAAGAACAAGGCTGTAACATGAGCCTGAAAGTCCATTTTTGCACTCCCATGTGAACTACTTTCCCGAAAACTTGGGGGCGTACAGTGAAGAACAAGGTGAAAGGTTTCACCAGGACATCAAGGACGCAGAGAGAAGGTACCAAGGAAGATGGAACACCACTATGATGGCTGATTTCTGCTGGTTGCTGCTGCGGGAAACCCCAGATGAAAAATACGCCCAGCAGCGCACCAAGAGAAGCATTCGGGGGAAGAAGAAACGGGCCCACCAGGAGATTGATTGACCCAAGAATGACTTTAAAATCTAAACTGTGTTGACAAATATCGTGTTTTTACTAAACTTTGAAATAAAAATTTGCTAGTTATTACCACAGTGTCGGATCTCATTTATTAGAATTTTATTTTCACACCATCGGGTGTTTGTCTTCATGTATTGCAATGGTGCGGTTTGCGTTTTCTATTCTTACATACATACCTGTACAACATTTTTTGCACATTTCTTTGCTTTGCTTTGTGTCTAACCTCGCTCTTATATGCTCAATGTTTGTGCACATGTATGTGGCTGTTTTAAGTGCAGACAATTTTGCTACCATCACAGTGTGTTTTGTTGACATTACTCTATTCTTATGTGCTGCCTCGTTACAATTTTCTTTATTCTTATTTGAATAACTACTAAACAATTAATATAAAGAATTCATCCAAGAAACTTTTATCTCGATCGCACTCAATCTGAAACGTTCACCTCAAACTGCTAACCCAATGTAGCAAAAAATCTGTACGTGATGGAGCAAATTGGTTACCAGATTTGGATTCAGCGCACCAAAAAAACGTAAAAATCAATCGAAACATTAGAGGCAGTTTAAAAAAAAATTTTTTTAGTGTACCTGTGTTATCTAAGGCAACAGCTGATCCTGCAAGAAGGAAATCCTACAAGAAACCATTCTTTTCTAAGAAGAAGAGGTTTTACCCCTCCTATACCCAGCAGGTACATTCTGCAGGTCAATCTGCCAGAAAGGGACAACAGACCCCAAAGCAAAGGAAATCAAAGCCTGCTAAGCCTCAACCGGCCCAGCAGACTCAGCCTCCGCAGTGGCTTTGACTCCCATCTAGAGTACTTGGCCTACCTGGCTCTGAACGGGCCAGAACCTTCCACCATCCCAGGAAGGTTGTCTCACTTTGCCCCCAGATGGGGGCAAATAACAGCAGAAAAATGGACTCTTTCCATTGTAAGAGAAGGGTTAGACAGTTCAATTCTCAACCCTCCCTCAACACACAGTTGAGTCAAGAGGTCAATTTACTTCTTACCCAGGGGGCAATAGAGCACGTGCCCATGTCCCAACAGGGCACAGGGTTTTACTCCCCTTATTTCCTTATTCCAAAGAAAACAGGGGGACAAAGACCCATTTTAGACCTCAGAAAACTGAACAAATTTCTGTTCAAAGAGAAATTCATAATGATTTCAATAGGAACTCTACTGCCATACCTTCAGAGTCAGGATTGGCTTTGTTCTCTAGATCTCAAGGATGCGTACACCCATGTTCTCATCCATCCGACTCACCGAAGGTTTCTTCGGTTTCTCTTTCAAGGAAAGCACTACCAATACAGGGTGCTTCCTTTTGGCCTGGCCTCAGCACCAAGAGTGTTCACGAAATGCAGGGCTGTAGTGGCAGCATTTCTCCGCACTCTAGGAATATTCATCTTCCCCTACTTGGACGACTGGCTCATTCGAGCCCCATCAGAATCAGAAGCCAGAATTTCTCTAGCATGTACAATGCGTATCCTCCAGTATTTGGGCCTAGTCATAAATATCCCAAAATCCAGCCTAACTCCCACTCAATCTCTAGAGTTTATAGGAGCTCTGTTGGATACAAGGAAAGCAAGGGCCTATCTTCCACAGGCTCGCTCCCTTCGCATTGTGCAGCTAGCCTCCCAAGCAGTGTTAAAAACTCATCTCACTGCTCGGGAAATGTTACAACTACTAGGCCACATGGCTTCTACGGTGCATGTAGCTCCCTATGCTCGCCTTCATATGAGAGCAGCCCAATGGACTCTATCCACCCAGTGGACTTGAGAATCAGGCTGCCTATCAGACAAAATAGCAAACACAAGTCGCCTTATTTTGTCCCTACAATGGTGGAGATCAACCCAAAACCTGTTGGTGGGGTCTCCTTTCCAGCAACCCCTACCACAGGTCACTCTAACAACAGACGCCTCACAGAAGGGTTGGGGAGCTCATCTCCAAAATCTCTCTACCCAAGGCACCTGGTCTCCACAGGAGACCCACTTACATATCAATCTCCTAGAACTCAGAGCAATCTTCCTCGCTCTTCAAGTGTTCCATACCCAGCTCAGCTACAAGACAGTCCTAATTCAGATGGACAATCAAATAGCTATGTTCTGTCTGAACAAGCAGGGAGGAACAGGCTCTCTGTCGCTTTGCAACGAAGCTTTGCGACTATGGGCCCTCGCCAGAGAGCATCAGATTCATCTCCTTGCGGTGTATCTGCCAGGCATTCAAAACTCTTGGGCAGACAGACTCAGTCGAGTTCTGCTTCTACACGAATGGTCTCTCCATCCAGACCAGGTAGCAAAAATTTTTCAAATTTGGGGAACTCCGGACATAGACCTCTTTGCAAGTCCATTGAATGCCAAACTTCCCCGGTTCTGTTCCAGAATTCCGGCTCAGGGATCTCAGGCCAGGGATGCTTTCCTCTTCCATTGGGGTCAGGACTTCCTATATGCCTTTCCACCCATTCCCCTAATTCCCAAGACCCCATTCAAGCTTCAGAGAGACAAGGGCCACATGATTCTCATAGCTCCACATTGGCCACGGCAGGTGTGGTACCCTCTGCTTCTACATCTCTCTCAAGCCCCATCTCTGGAGTTAGGATCTGCTCCAGATCTCCTGTCTCAGGAGGACGGGATGTTGTGGCATCCCAATCCCCACTCTCTGCATCTCAGGGCCTGGTTGCTGAGAGCATAGACCTTCATGGTCTTATCCTTTCTCAACAAGTAAGGGATATTCTTTGTGCTTCCAGGAAACCTTCCACAAGACGTTCTTATGCCTTCAAGTGGAAAAGGTTTTCCATATGGTGTTCACAAAAGGGTCTTCAGCCCTCTGTGATACCTCTGGAATCACTACTGGAATATCTGCTTCATTTATCTAATGCAGGGCTTAAAACTAACTCAGTAAGAGTCCATTTAAGTGCTATTTCAGCTTCTTTAAAGCCTCTAAATGGTCAGCCTATTTCCTCTCATCCTCTCATAGTGAGATTTATGAGAGGCCTTCTTCTAACTAAACCTCCCATTAGGCCATCCCCAGTGGCATGGGACCTGAATTTGGTTCTGGGGCAGCTCATGAAGCCGCCTTTTGAGCCTTTAGCTACTACCACCTTGAAATTCCTTTCCTGGAAAGTTATCTTTCTCATTGCAATCACATCAGCACGTTGCATCAGTGAATTGCAAGCATTAGTGGCTGATCCTCCTTACACGAGGTTTCATCATGATAAGGTAGTCCTTAGGACTCATCCACGCTTTGTGCCAAAGGTGGTCTCACCATTTCATTTAAACCAGGCGGTTTACCTGCCTGTATTTTTTCCAAGGCCTCATGCTTCAAATGCTGAAAGGAATCTTCATACTTTGGACTGTAAAAGATCACTTGCCTTTTACTTACAAAGGACACAGCAACATCGAAAGTCTTCCCAGTCTCCAAGAGAACATTATCCAACTGGATTGCACAGTGTATTTCTTTTACCTATCAGAGTAAAAACCTTTACACTCTGTGTCTATTGACGACATCTGTCGAGCAGTTACTTGGGCCTTGATCCATACCTTCACAGCCCATTACTGCTTAGACAAGGACTCCCGCCGGGATGCCTTGTTTGGTCAGGCTGTTCTACAAAACATGTTCCATACTTAATCAACTCCTACCCACCTTTCCCGGTAGGATGCCAGAGATCCATGGGGGAAGTGGAGCCCCTTCACACAGGCACACAACTTCTGGGGTTCTCCCTGGCATCTCTAGCTAGGGAGTCCCCTATGTGAAGACTACATTCCTGCTTGTTCCTGGAGATAGCATAGTTACTCACCTGTAACAGGTGATCTCCGGGAACAGCAGGAATTTAGTCTTCACAACCCACCCACCTCCCCTAGGAGTTGTATCTCTCTTTTCTTTCCTTTCCCTCTTTCTCTCTTTGTCTCAGCTTTAAAACTCAACTGGAGAGAGGCAGTTGGGAAAGGCAGGAAGGCAGCACGCAGGTTCTGTGGGATGCTCCCAAAAGCTTTCTAATTGGACGCTGGGGAGCGTTCCTGCGCAGGCTCCGTCGATATTGACGATACCCATATGTGAAGACTAAATTCCTGCTGTTCCCGGAGATCACCTGTTACAGGTGAGTAACTATGCTTTACAGGTGAGTAGCTATGCTGTATCGCTAGACATTCTCCAGCCCTCTTAATAGTCATTCTCACCAGTCAGCCCAGACAATTCCTAGCTAGTCTTCCCAGGAAGCCTAACTGTCAGCCCTCCGAATGTGCATGGCAAGAACAAATGTGAGCCTACCTCTGACTCCTCCACTATATCTTCCCAGGATAGACATCTTCATTCTCACAGTCATAAAGCAAACATTCTCTACTCATCCAGCATACAAGGACTCTCATATAAATTCAGTTTCTTTTTTCTCTGACCACCAGAGCTTCAAATAATCCCTGGCCATCAACAGGTTTAGCCAGTTCCCATTTCGAAAAGAATTTCAAACTTCTCCGACTCAGAGAGAAAACATTTTGGTTCACAGCTCAATGCTTAAGTCAGACTCAGCTGACAGCACTTAAAAAGCTAAGAAGTTATTCTTGCATAAAAATCCTTTTTTGCTCTGTTTACTCACATAAAAACATAGAGCATTTAATTTCTATGGCTGTTCCACACTCAACTGCTTTCACACAGCATTCATCCAAGCTCACACAGAACTTATTATCACAGGAAAACACCTGTACTGCAGAGTACTGTCAATGTCAATTCACTCTGACGTTTTCCAAACAATATGCATCTGCTTTGTTGTTACCTATTTTACTATCTACAGATTTTATTATCTTGCTCTCTATCCTATTATTTTATGGCGTTCTTTTCCTTTTAAATCAGCAGTCACTATTTTTATGATTGTACACCGCCCTGATGCTTCGGCCTGGGCGGTATATCAAGTGTTTTAATAAAGATAGATAAAGATAAAGAATTCATTTTAAAACAGACACAAACTTCCAAAAACCCTCCCTTTACAGAATCTCAGTCCCCACTGCCTGGTTTCTGTGCAGTCCCTGCTTGAACTCTGTTCTTACACAAGCATCCTGAGCTTCAGCAGCCAATCACACACTGATCTTTTTCTTGTTTCTTTTTAATATTTCAAGGTCAGTGGTGGCTTTTTATCTTTTCCAACTCAACAGAAGTTGAAAATTATATATAAATGGTCAAGAATGTCTGTCTGGGGGAAAATAATTCTCCAAAAATGTAACAGAATGGGATGAACTTGATATATGAGAAACTGTCAAAATTGGCCAAATTGGACAGCAAATTTATTTTTATTTTTATTTATTATTTTATTTTAGTTTAGTTTTTTCTTTATCGCGCTCTTTAAAATCAGCTCGGTTTGCATTAGAACAATTTTGTACAGTGAAGACGGCGTCTGAACTGTACTTACAATAAACAGGGTTTATAACTTGGTTAACTGGGGTAACTATATACAGGCTACATAGCAGCAGGTTACTTAGTTAAATGACTATATACAGGCAGACTGTATACAGGCAGAACAACCAGGTCAGTGAAAAAGGGTGGGGACATGACAGTATGGTGGCTATTTACAAGCTTGTGTGTTATATACAAGATTGTGAGCTATATACAATTGCTTGCCAGCTGTCTGGCCGCGTTGCTGGGCAGGAGTGTGACTGCATGTTGTTGGTTGTTGCGTGAGGCTGGATGTTGTGAATCTCCGTTGTGGGAGTAGTACTAGAGAAACAGGTGGTGTTTCAGAGCCTTTCTGAATTGGGCAAGGTCAGGTATGGAACGGGCCTCGGGTGGGAGAGCATTCCAGCATGTGGGTGCGTAGTACACGAAGGCCCTGTTTCTTGTTGCTTGCGAGCACTTCGTGATCTTGCTGGGAATGTTCAGTGTGTTGACAGCAGCTGACCTTTTGATTTTGTTTGAGGGGGTGGGGAGGACGAGCTCCATGATGGAGGTGGAAGTGATGTCGTGGATGGCCTTGAAAGTCATTAATAAAATTTTGAAGGCAAGTCTGCAGTGGACCGGCAGTCAATGTAGATGTTTCAGGATTGGAGTTATATGATCGCTCCTGGAGGCTCTGTGTAATATTCTGGCGGCTGCATTCATTGCGAGCTGCAACGGGTTCAGTGTGCTTTTTGGGAGACCTTGCAGGATTGAGTTGGCGTAGTTAAAATGGGGAGTTACTAAGGCTTGGTAGACTGTCCAGAAATCCTCTGGCGTCAACAGTGGTCTAAGATGCTGGACCGTCCTTATTTTGTGGTATATTGCTTTGATGGTGTTATTTACGTGGGCTTTCATGTCCAACTGTTGGTCAAGGATGACCCCTAGGTAGCGGATCGTGGTTTTGCTTTGAAGCTCTTCACCTCTCACCCTTAGAGATGCGGGGGGGGGGGGGGGAGTGAACGCTTAGTTCCTGGTGATGAATAGTGCCTCAATTTTCTTGAAGTTTATTCTGAGGTTTTGTGTGTGGAGCCATTCCGTTACAGCGTCGAAAGAGGTGGTTAGAGGTGAGAAGTCCGGGTGGTTAATTGAAAATGGCATGTAGAGTAGCACGTCGTCCGCGTACATGAGGCAGGAGATATTGAAAGAGCGGGTGAGTGCATTGTCTAAATAAATATTTATTTATTTATTTATTTAGACAGTTTTGTATATCACCTTATCCTTCAATCAAAGTGGTCACAACACAATTGTGGGATACATTTAACACGAGGGGATATGAGACACATACACTAATACTTACGGTTCCAGAAAATAAGCCCCCCCCCCCAAAAAAAAAACCTACCCAATGTATTTCTATGGAAAGAGTTCTAGCTTCTGTAGCATAGAAGCCTATATATAGTGAAACAGCTGTTAGGGAATTACTCCTCTCAAATTCCCTATTCTCCCAAACTCCCAAATGCTGCCCCTCTCCATCTGCCGCTCAAACCCCCCCCCCCCCCCCCCACAATTGCCTCACCACTCTGCAAACTGTGCCAGCCAAACTACCTCAAAAAGAAATACTCCTGCAAACTCCCCCCCTTTCCAAAACTACACCTCTTTAACTTCCCCGCCACTTTGCAAACTTCCCTATTCCCAAACAATACCCCCTCACAACTTCTCTCCCACTGTTTCAGAAATAAAGGCACAATAGAAATAAAGGCACACTAGACACAGGTGGAGCACAAGAACCATGTTGTTTTACACTGGAAGGTTAAACGTGACAAGGAGGTAGAAAAACAGTGATGTATGACAATGAGCCACTGAGATGGCATCAGTATAAATTAACATCTGTAACATTGCTCTTTTTTTCTTTGAGTTTATGCAGAACTTTCTGTTGTAAATGTCCTACAGATCAACTTGCTGTGGTGTCTTTGAGAGCCGACCACTGTAAGTGTAGACAAGGCTTTTCTGCTCATGTAGCTGCTGATCCCTGTCTGGCATCAGTGGGCTGATATCCAACATGGCAGGCATACTACTACAGCTATTAATCATTTATATAGCGCTACAAGGCATACACCGTGCTATACAGACATATATAAAGACGGTCCCCGCTTGTCAGAGTTTACATTCTAAAGACAGATAAGACAAAAGATAAGATTAAGGGTAGAATAGGGAAGGGTAAGGAGACACAAGGAAAACAAAGGATCAGGATCCAAAAGCAGCCTCAAAAAGTTGAGCCTTTAGCATGGATTTGAAAAGTAGCAGAATATCTCCCAGGCATAAGAAGCAGCAAGGTGAAGGGCAAAGAGAGAAGCAAGCTAGTAGAAGAGTGGAGTTCACGAGGAGGGGTATAGGGAGAGAGGAGATTGGAAAAGTAGTGAGGAGCATTAATAGATCAGAAGGAGAAGCTTGAATTGGATACAGAAATGGAAGGGAAGCCAATGAAGTGATTTGAGAAGAGGGGTTACCGGTATATGATTAAATCGAGGCTGGCCAAAGATAAGTCATGCACCAGAGTTTTGAACAGATTGAAGGGGAGAGAAATGACTCAGAGGGAGACCAGCAAGAAGGAGATTGCAATAGTCAAGATGGGAAACAATTAGAGAATGGACTAGTGTCTTAGTAGTGTGTTCAGATAGGAATGGGCATCTGGTGTTAATGTTATAGAGAATGAAACGACAGGATTTGGATATGTGAGGAGAAGGAAAGTGAGGAGTCAAAGATGTCCCCAAGGTTATGGGCTGAGGAGACAGGAAGTAGAAGAGTGTTATCTACAGAGATAGAGAAAGGAAGAATGGGGGAGGAAGGCTTAGGGGGAAACACAAGAAGATTGGTGTTAGCCATGTTTAACTTCAAACGGTGGTGACTGCTTTGACCTGGTGAAAAGCAGTATAAAAGAATAGCCAAATAAAATAAACATAAATCCAGGTGGCAATTTCAGACAGCCAGACAGAGATGTGGGTTTGGAGTGTTTATTATTTTTTTTATTTATTAACATTTCTATACCGCGGTTTACAGGTAACAACAATTTGAGTAATACAAAACAGTTATATACTCATTTACCATGAACAATGTAGAACTATGTACAGTGGTATAATATGCATTTAACTGTATACATGAACAAGTTAGTGAGTGTTGAAGAAATATCAGGTGCAGAAAGATAGATCTGAGATTCATCGGCATAAAAATGATACTGAAAACCATGGGAGGGGATGAGAGCACCAAGGAAATGGGCGTAGAGGAGAAAAGAAGAGGGCCCAGAAAATATCCCTGGGTAACACCAACTTAGAGCGGGATAGCAGCAGAGGAGGAGGAGCCACCAGAACAAATACTGAAAGAGTGATAGGAGAGATAAGAGGAGAACCAGGATAGTACAGAGCCCTTAAAATCAAGCAAGGACAGAGTATCAAGGAGAAAGTGGTGGTCAACAGTGTCAAAAGCAGCAGAAAGGTCAAGAAGGATGAGGATAGAGTAAAGGCCCTTAGATTTAGCCAGGATCAAGTCACTGGAGACTTTGGCAAGTGCCGTCTCAGTAGAATGTAAGGGATGAAAGCCAGACTGAAGTGGATCCAGCAGGGCTTGAGAGGAAAGAAATTCAAGATAATGGCAGAGGACTGCATGCTCAAGAAGTTTGGAAATAAATGGAAGAAGAGAGATGGGTCAATAATTAGAAGGGCAACTAGGGTCAAGAGAAGGGTTATTAACGAGAGGTGTCACCACTGCGTGCTTGAAGGCTGCAGGGACAGTAGCAGTGGAGAGCAAGAGGTTGAGAATATATGAGATGGAAGGGATGACAGAGGAAGAAATGGAGCTAAGGAGATGGGTGGGGATAGGATTAGAAGAGCAAGTAGTAATTTTAGAGGAAGAAAGAAGATAAGAGGTTTCCTCGTCAGAGACCTTAGAAAAAGATGAAAGGGTAGCAGAGATTGAGGAGAAAAGTTGGTATTGAGGTGGGAGGAGAGGGGATGAAACTGATCTAGTGGAGAATAGGAGTGTAATCTTGTGGATTTTGTCATGTAAATAGTCGGCTAGGGTTTGGGCAGAAAGAGAGGGAGGGATTAGATGGGGAGGTGCCTTGAGGAGAGAGTTAAGAGTTGAGAAGAGATGGAAGGTTAGAGGTAAGAGAGTTAGTCAGATGGATATTGTAGTTTGCTTGGCAAGTGCTAAGGCTGATTGGAAAGAGGTAAGCATGAATTTGAAGTGAAGAAATTCAGAAAGGGAGTAGGAGGACAGGATTTGAGCCAAATGTGTTCAGCTGAGCGAGCACAGGAGCGTAGATTGGGGGTAGTTGAAGACAGCCAGGGCTGAATATAGTGCATCTTACAGGATGCGAGATGAATGTGGCAAGAGTATCTAGAGCAGAGGAGAGGGCAGCATTATAGGAAACTATAGCCTCATCAACAGATTTAGAAGACAAGGTGGAAGAGAGAGGTGTTGAGACAACAGTGGAGACAGCCAATGGATCGATAGCTTAAGATTCCTAAAAGGGTAGGAGGAGACTAGGTAAGACTGAAGTGGGGAGTGATAAAGGGTGAAGGTTAGGAGGTGATTATCAGATAAGGGAAGAACTGAGGTACTGAAATTGGAGGGCAAAGAGTTAGAGAAGAAAATCAGGTCAAGGCAGTGACTGTGCTGATCAGTGGGAGCAGAAGAGCAAAATTGGAGGTTGAATAAGGAGGTAAGGGAAAGGAGTTTAGAAGCATAGGGGACAGAAGGCAGGGCCGGCCTGTCCATTGAGCAAGAATGTTTTTTGCACAGGGCCCCGCGTTTCAGGGGGCCCCGCGCAAAGAACATTCTGCTTTTTTTCAAAATTAAGTAAAAAAAAACAAAACTGGCTGCTACCGCTGCCGCTGCGGCAGAATGGAGTGTCCCGCGGGGCCCCCTCTGCCCGGCTGAGCTCTCCCTCTGTGACAGCTGAGCCCCTCTATGCTGGCTTTCAGATACACGAAGGGAGAGTGTTTCCCTCGCGTCTCTGTTAAGCCCGCAGGGGCTGATCAGCCCCTGTGGGCTTAACAGAGATGCGAGGGAGACACTCTCCCTTCGCGTATCTGAAAGCCGGCACAGAGGGGCTCAGCCGTCGCAGAGGGAGGGAAGGACTCAGCCGGGCAGAGGGGGCCCCGTGGGACACTCGGCAGCGGTAGCAGCCAGCTTTTTTTTTTTTTTTTATGTTCCTTGAACCGATGAGGGGGGGGGGGTGTTAGGACTAGTAATGGGCTATGGAGGGGGTTAGGACTTGACTTGAGGTGGGCTGTGGGTTGATGGGGGGGGGGTTAGGACTGGTAATGGGCTATGGGGGGGTTAGGACTGATAATGGGCTATGGGGGGGCTAGGACAGGAAATGGGCTGATGGGGAGGCGTTAGGACTTGAGGTGGGCTGATGGGGTTAGGACTGGTAATGGGCTGTGGGCTGTTGGGGGGGTTAGAACTGGTAATGGGCTATGGGGGGGGGTTAAGACTGGTAATGGGCTTTGGGCTGATGGGGGCTGTCTGGTAATGGGCTATGGGGGGTTAAGACTGGTAATGGGCTTTGGGCTGATGGGGGCTGTCTGGTAATGGGCTATGGGGGGTTTGGACTGATAATGGGCTATGGGGGGGCTAGGACAGGAAATGGGCTGATGGGGAGGGGTTAGCACTGGTAATGGGCTGTGGGCAGATGGGGGCTGACTGGTAAAGCGCTATGGGGGGGTTAGGACTGATAATGGGCTATGGGGGGGCTAGGACAGGAAATGGGGTGATGGGGAGGGGTTTGGACTTGAGGTGGGCTGATGGGGTTAGGACTGGTAATGGGCTGTGGGCTTTTGGGGGTGTTAGAACTGGTAATGGGCTATGGGGGGATAAGACTGGTAATGGGCTTTGGGCTGATGGGGGCTGTCTGTTAATGGGCTATGGGGGGGGGCTAGGACAGGAAATGGGCTGATGGGGAGGGGTTAGGACTTGAGGTGGGCTGATGGGTTTAGGACTGGTAATGGGCTGTGGGCTGATGGGGGGGTTAGGACTGGCAATGGGCTATGGGGGGCTGACTGGAAATGGGCTGATGGGGGGTTAGGACTGGTAATGGGTTATAGGGGGGGGGCTTAAACTGAAAATGGGGTGATGGGGGTTTAGGACTGGAAGTGGGTTAATGGGGGGGGCTAGGACTGGTATTGGGTTGGGGGGTTGCTAGGACTGGAAATGGGCTGATGGGGGGCTAGGACTGGAAATGGGCTGATGCAGGGACTAGAAGGGAATGGATGCTGGGTGAGGCTGGAACTAGAAGGGAGCTGATGTTGGGGGAGGATTAGAATGGGATGGGGCTGGGAGAGTAAAATGGAGAGGGGAAAAATATTTTGTGTGGGAGGGATGAAAAATCTACAATTGGCCGGGTATTGGGAGAGTAAGTGGGGATTGAGGATTGAGGGGTAAAATTTGAGTGGATGAAATAGGAATGAGGAAAGAGCAAAAGGAGAAAGATTAGTATGTTAAAGCAGATGTAGAGAGAGAATGGAAAAAAAAACTAGGAGAGAAGAAAGGACAAATGGACAGCAGACGATGGAGAGTTAGCAGAAGACACAAAGAAACCAGAAGAAAGTGGCTGGAGCAATTGCAGCTGAAAAAAAATGCACAAAAGGTAGAAAAATATCTCTTTGTTTTGAATTTATTAATTGGAATATGTCAGCTCTGGTAAATGTGCATCATTAACGTCTGCGCTTTGTTTAGTACAAGAGCAAATTAATGTATAGTTTTATTTCTACAGTGTTGTACACTCCAAGTTTGGCTTTTGGGATTCCCAGTTTAATTATTGTCATCCTGTTTCTAAATTGTGATTCCTTGTTTGGTGATGGTTTATGTTCTGTTCATGTGTAACTGAGCTGAGGTATTCTGTTTATATAATTCCTATTTGACATTGGCACTTGTTCTCTTTCCCCAGTAGGTCATGTATTGGTATTCTCTGAAATATATTGGTTTAATATTTGCATGTTTCATTTTGATAGGTAGGGTATGGTGCTTTGTGAGTCCTGGTAGTGCTGTTAGGATACGGCGGGTTTGCTATGGGTTCTAAATGGGCAGTGTTTGTAGTAGTTTCTAATGTGTCTGGCGGTTGGCACTGGATTATAGTAATGTAGAAATATTTTAGTCTTTCTTTATTCATACACTCATTAAGAGGCATGTTTACTAAAAGTTAGTATACGGTAACATTATGCAAATATTTATGCAAATGAGGCCCCGCACCGAGTCTCCGCACATGGCCCCACACCCCCCTTGGGCGGCTCCTGACAGAAGGGTTATCAAAATGAATGTTAAAATCACCTAGAATAAGAGAAGTGGAAGAGGAATCGAGAAATGGGTAAAGCCAGGAGTCAAAATCAGTGAGAAAGGAAAAAATGAATTTATCAGGGGGTCGATAGCTAGCAACTATACGGAGAGATAAGGGATTAAAAAGGCAGATGGAATGGACTTCAAAGGAGGAAAAGAAGTGAGATGAAGATAGGAGGGGTTCGAATTGAGAGGAAGGAGAAAGCAGAAACCCACCACCACCACCATGGCCAGTGGCACGAGGAGTGTGGGAAAATTGGTAGCAGCCATGACAGAGGGCAATGACAGAAGCAATGTCTTCAGGGAGGGGCCAGGTTTCAGTTAGAACTAGAAGATGGAAAGAGTTAGAAATGAAGAGCTCATAAGTAAAATGAAGTTTATTAGATATGGAATGAGCATTCCATAAGGCACAAGAGAAAGGGAGAGAGGAGTGGGAAAGGGGAGGAATATGGATGAAATTAGAGTGGTTCAGAGGAGTGGGAGTGAGAGAATAATCGGAGGGGGGGGGGTGGAGCATGGTTAGGATTAAGTCACCAGTTGAAAGGAGGAGAAGAGTGTGAGGCAGAGAGGAGACAGAACAATGGAAAAGAGGATGAGTTTTTTTAAGAGAGAAGGGAGAGGGGTGAATGAGAGGAAGAAAAACGAGCAAGACGAGAGAGGAGATGGGAAATGTTGAGAGAGAGTAATAAGGAGGGGAGATATGAGTATGTTGATGTAAGGTGAGATGGTTAGATAGTGTCAATAATAGGAAGAAAAAGATGATGTGAACCCATAAGAAGAAATAGAAGGACAGCAGAAGAGTAAGTAGAATAGATACCTTAACAGAATTATTAATACTAACAATGATTAATCATACAGTGCAAAGTCCAAAGGGTACTCTATTTCTGACAAGCGTGCCCACTGGCTCAGGATATTTATCACTGCCATTCCCTGAAGCACCTGTACTCTCCATACTTGGGGATGTACTGGAACAGGAAGGATTGCTTGGCTCTTCAGCTGAGCAGTGTCTGTGCTGCCATTGTGAAGCTGACTGTTCAGCCGTTCACATGTCCACATGATTTTGGTGATAGTGAATTCCTTCAGTCTCCACTAGATAAGCATATGGTGCGATCTTTGCACACAGCTACCAAATCTCCAATGATTTGTATTGTCTTCTGGTAATGGTTTCATGTGGATTGAGTCCAAATATTCAGCTTAAGCAAATCTCTTGCAGATACTGTATGTCATATCTTGATTTAACACAATGCTTCTTGTTTCAGTTTTTTTTTATACGCCTTTTACCACACTGGGTTTAAGTAGCTTGTTGACTGTTGGGAGAGATGTTTTCAGTCTCTTTGACATTGGTTTGCACTGGGCTGGTATCCATGCCGTCCATTGCTGTGTCCTCTAGCATTCCATTGATTGTCACCAGAGCTTTTAGCTTTTTTACACAGTTTCTTTATTATCTTTACATCATAGAAACATAGAAACATGATGGCAGAAAAAGACCACATGGCCTATCTAGTCTGCCTCCCAGCAGATTCAGCTTTGCCAATAGATGATGGGTGCTTTGGGAATGTTTTTAAATTGCGTGCAGTAAATTAAGTACGGTTATCTGAAATCACTTAATCAAGTTGGCCATAGCACATGAACTGTACGTTGCAACACTTGATTGTGACTTCGGCAGACATTTTTGGGAGCAGTTCAATTTCCTTGAAGTCTAAATAGTAACAATTTGCCAAGGCCGCACTGGTATATCATGTAGCTTCCTCATTTCCTTCTACTGCTCACACGCATATTCATTGCTTTTCTAGCTGAGCTTTTTTCTCTGGCTTTATGGTAACTGGTATATTATTTGTACCACATTGTACTGGTGAAACACTGTTATCAAGTTCAAAATGAACTTTTGGAACAGGCTCCACTGGGCCATGAAAGATATAGTCATAGGCACTAAGCAACTGTTGTATCAACAGTCTGGTGCACTGACATTCTGTCTTGTTCAGCTCTGCAGGGATAGTGAATTGGATCAGGCCAAAGTTTTCACATATTAAGCCAGATAGCAATGGTTTCTGATTTGCTTTCACAATCTCAAATTCAGTGTATGCTGCATTGCATGTGAAAAAGCCCCAAGGATGGCATAAGCTCCCCTGAACACAGTTCGGTGACACTTGGCTGCAGGGGTGCCCTTGATGTCAACCTCATTTTGTCTTTCACACACATGATATTACATGTTAGCCCAGAGTCCAGCTGACAAGGTCATATCATATCACTGTATTTAGTCTGAGATTCACAACCATTTTTGTCCTTTTGTTCACATAATCCCAGGAAATTGTATCAGTATTGAGCAAGTCTGCATCAACTGACTCTGCTTTCTCTTCCAACTTCCAGCTTACTGACTGTATTCAGCTTCTGCCTGATAGGCACATCCTTGCAAAATGATTTAGGCCACTACATAACCAACATGTTTTCTCATATGCTGGGCAGTGTTCTTTCACTTACTTATGTGCATTGCCACATATGTTGCCGATCTGATTGCAGGTGAGTTACTCTGCTGTTGCTTGTTTCAGTAGCAATCCACACTTTGATAGCTGTCTGTTGCTTTACACCGACAGCCTCCCAGTCCCAATTTATAGTTCTCAGTTGCAAGTCTGATTTCTGAAGTATGACATGTTTCAATGACTGTATTCAAAGTCACATTCTTTTAAGGGATGGAAACATGCAAACTTATTGGCAATGCCCAAGAACTATTTTATCCTGAATAAGTTTATCTTTCAGTGGACTGTACTCTGTCACCCTCACTGCTGGACCCTGCTGGTGGGGCAGGGCACTGCACTGGGGCTTGTGCTTAACTGGCTTAATTATGCTGTGGAGGCCTTGCTTGGCCCTCTGGGAGTTGTAGTTCCCCTTCCAAGAGGACTTTTTGCTGTGGTATGAACAAAGGAAACACAACCCTTCCTGGGCATATAATAAAGGAACAAAAATAGCTTCTCTTCAGCTCATTAACAAGTAAAGTAAAGGTACATTAAACAGTCCTTCATAAGCACACAAAAACCCTTTCTTTACTGTTTTTGGCTTAATCAGCTCTTACTTCCTTTTATCGTAGTGAGGAAATGCTATCCGCTATTGAAAGCGTACAGTCCATGTATTCAGTGCTTGGCTGAGCTTCTGATGTCTCACACTGCATATCCTCATCACATGCTTTTAATATCTCTTCCCTTTCAACATTAGGGACGTCTTCCAACAGTCTCTCTCTACTCTGCCGGGATTCTCTTCCTCCCTCTGTGAGAGTGTGCTGGACACAATTACCACATTCACTATAATGCTTCTGGTGAGAGCCTCTCCACTGCTGGTAGCTATTAGGTGAATTATAACATTCCCTTGCACCTCTATTAGGGTAAATTGGCTTACCTCTCGGCTCTGACTGGCTCAGGTTCCTATGTATAGCTGTAGCTTGAAACGGCAGTTTTGCAGGGACTCTGCTTCCTAAATCCTCTCCAGATATACAAACTTCCTCTGGTAAAAAGCCTTTATCCCTCCCATGCCTGGTATAAGGGTAAGTAAACTTATCTGTATCTCTCAAGCTGGTTTCATAAGGCTTTAGCGTTTCTGTGTATTGCCTTCTATTGCCAACCCCTGGGCTTGTCCTTTCAGGGTGAAAGTAAAACTTCTTGGCTTTTACCGTTCTCCCCACGGCTCCGTTCCAACCTGGGTTTTTCCCAATATGCTCTGGGCTCCTCTGAGATCTGAAGCTTCCTGTCCTGGCTTTGCTACCTCCTCTGTAGCTCCTTCCACGTCTGCCATTGCTCTCACTTTCAAACTCTGATTCCAGCTGTCTCTGATTCTTTCCCAAGCACTCGTGGTAATCAGTCAGGCTCTCATTCAGGCTTCCGTAGTGATTATCATGCAGACTCTCCTTCAAACTTTCGTGGTTATTCTCATACAGGCTCTCATTCAAACTTTCATGGTTATCCTCATGCAGGCTCTCTCTAACTGCTTGTGAGCTGCGCTTATTTACGTACCCCCGAGCTCCACCTCCCCCCAGCTGGCTTGCATCAGGTGATGACCTCCTAGCCTTTCTGCTGGCTGGGTGTGTCTCTCTGGCTCGTGACCACATTTGTTTCTGTTGCCCATAGCAACTTCCTGACATGTGTTTACTAAAAACGTCAGTGTCAGCCTGATTCACTGCCTCTCTGTCTATCTCCATGGGCTCTGCTGGATCTGCTCTGTGACAACTCACATGCCGCTCCTTTGTCTATTAAATGCATTTCAAAGTTATCGATGGATTCACCTTCCTCTTGTTCGCAGCTGCCATATATTACATTTTCGGTGGAACTGAATTAGGCTTCTAATGCATTCAGGAAGAATTTGATATCCTTCTTCCACTCCTCTGTGAGGCTCAAATGGTGCTTATAGACATTCACCCATTTAGTGCAACTGCCTGCACTTCAGCTGGCTTCCTCTGTAAGCCTGTCTCCAGATAGTAATCAATGAACTCTGTTCTGAAATGATCCCAGTTGTTATTTTAGCAACCACTATCCTTCATGCCCTCTGGGAATGGAATATTGCTAGCAGCTGCCATGATGCTGTAATGATTTTATTTTTTTTACTGTTTTTCTATGCCACCCTATCATAGGATTCAGAGCGGTTTACATATAACATGAACCAACAATCAAATAAAAGTTGCATTGAATAAGGGTTATTAAACTAGGTAAATTATATGGGGTTATAGATAATTCACTTATATCAGTGTTGTGGGCAGGGCCGGATTTACCTTGAGTGAGGCCCTACGCCAACAAAAATTGTGGGCCCCCAGAAAAGATAAAAACAAGCACGCGGGATCAGCTGCGCGCTGTTGGCCCTGACGTCATAATTAAACTGGGAATCCCAAAAGCCAAACTTGGAATGTACAACACTGTAGAAATAAAACTATACATTAATTTGCTCTTGTACTAAACAAAGTGCAGACGTTAATGATGCACATTTACCAGAGCTGACATTCCAATTCATAAATTCAAAATAAAGAGATATTTTTCTACCTTTTGTGCATTTTTTTTCAGCTGCAATTGCTCCAGCCACTTTCTTCTGGTTTCTTCGTGTCAGCCCAACTCCAGTCTTAACCCCCCCCCCCCCCCATCGGCTCAAGTAAACTTTAATAAAAAAAAAAATAAAACGCTGGCTGCTGCCGCCGCGGCAGCATGGACTGTCCCGCGGGGCCCCCTCTGCCCGGCTGAATCCCTCCCTCCGCGACGGCTGAGCCCCTCCGTGCCAGCTTTGAGAGGCGCGAAGGGAGAGTGTCTCCCTCGCGTCTCTGTTAAGCCCGCAGGGGCTGATGGGAAATTTAGGATAGCCCAACGTGTTTGCGGTGCCAGGCACGTAGTGGAATGATGGTTCATACTTTCTTGGAATGCGAATGCTTAAGCCCTTACTGGGACGGGGTGTTGGATCAAGTCCACAGGGTGCTTAGAACATGAGTCAAATGGACATATGCTGCTCTGCTGCTAGGAAATGAGGGACCCCTGAGGGAAGGGTAGAGTGGCAATCTGCAAGGGTGGCTTTTATGACCGCATGCAAGGTAATCCTGACCCACTGGTTGGAACTTAAGGCCCCCCTCTAGTTCGTACTGGGTAAACAACATGTGTGTGATGGTGGAGTGAATGTGGAGAAAATCGACCCACAGTGTGCTCCCTGACTCAGAATCGACTTGGAGAGTTGTGGCGCAAGTTTGTGGACAACCTGAAGTCTGAGCAACAGAGCGCCACAGATTGACTCATGCGAAGAGGGGGGAGGTATGCTAACAAAAATAAGTCTGCAGACTCTAGCTTTGCAGTTTTGAGTGTATCTGGGCCACTCAGGGAAAGTTTATTCTGTTGTCTCTATGATGAGAGCCTTGCATGGCGCTATCTCTGATGTGTTCTCTCATGATAATGAATGGGGCCCACTTGGGACCTGCAGCTTTCAATAAAGATTTTTTAAAGCCCCACCATTTCCTTTAGTCCTCTCTTGCCCCTTCCCTGGCTTGTTTTCTGCCCTCCAGTTAGTTTCGGTGTATTTTCTATACTGACTCCTGCTATGGATAACATTACTCATTCAACCAAAGAGGAAACCCACAGTATCATCTGTGGCACAAAACCACCAATAAACTACAATATTGTGTAACCTCAAAGAACCCCTAAATAGCTAGAAAATAAACCCCTAAATCTACAGTTTATAAACACCTAAGAATAGAAGCCCTACATATTTACAGATGCCATCAGAAATATAAATAAAATAGTATTTCATAATACTAAATACTCTTAACTAAATTTAACCTATATCTACTTTAAAAACAGACAGACAAAAAAACTATTCTCAGTCATAGCCTTGCTGATTTAAACTCAAAGCCTTTTATCTGCTTTTCATTGTGTGTTTCATCTCTGTCTGTCTGTCCTGACTAGATTGTAAGCTGCAAGAAGTAGGGGGACTGCCCACTGTGTCTTTGTACAACATTGTATTTATCTGGCATGCACTATTCAAGTCACAATAACAAATCATTCATAAGGTCCCAAATTAAAACATTGTGGCTGCTGTGTTAGTCCACTTGGCTGCACAGAAATAAAAGTTACCAAATAAACAATATAAAGTGAAATCTTTTTATTGGATTAACTTAACTTTTAAAAGTTATACATGTGAAGGTGGGTGGCTACAGGGGGTGTGCAACCTTTAGAAAGGGCATTGGACACTATGCAAAATGGCATTCCTGTATTTTTTATATATTTTTTTTATTTTTATGTTTTACTTAAATTGTAATTATTTGAATCGAAGCAACTGCATTGACTGCTTGCAGAATGCTGGCATATTAAATCCAATAAACCATAACGTTAATCCAATAGAAAGGTATGGTCTTGCACAGATATAAAGTACACAAAAAAAGCATGTAAAGTTCCGAAAAGTTCATCTTAAAAGCGAGTAAAGACTTTATTGTAAGATCAAGTCAGTTGACACTTCGAACAAGCGATGCAGGGTTAAGATGTTAAGGCTGAACTCATTGCTGGGGGCCCTGCAGGGTCACGGTACCTTGTACTTGAAGGCGGGTCCCTGCAGCAGGTCCCTCATGGTGGCCTTGGCCAGGTCTCTGCTAGGCTCGTTGGTAACGAAGTGCAGGTTGAGGACTTCGCTGGCCTGCAGCTTGCCCGAGCTGAGCAGGGAGCCCAGGGCCTGGCGGAACATGGGGCCTAGCGCCGGGCTCCTGTCGGCTTTGGAGTACATCATGAGCAGGTGCAGGTCCTGCGAGCTCTGGGGCTCGGCCTGGGGGCTCGGGGCCGCGCCGGGTACATCGGAGCCGGAGTAGAGAAGGGCAAAGAGAGCCAGGGCGACGGTGAGGAGCAGGACCCCGCGGTGGGCGCGCAGAGGCCCGAGGAGGAGCGGCATGCTCAGGCGCTAGGACCGGGGCGCGCCTACTCTGCCACAGCGCATGATGCTTTGCGCGGATTGGCGGCACTTATTTCTTTAAATTATTTCCCATCTGCCCCTGCGGGCTTAACAGAGACGCGAGGGAGACACTCTCCCTCGCGTCTCTCAAAGCCGACACGGAGGGGCTCAGCCGGGCAGAGGGGTCCTCGCGGGACAGTCCATGCTGCCGCGGCAGCAGAGGGGGCCCCGCGGGACAGTCCATGCGGCCGCGGCAGCAGCCAGCGGTTGTTGTTTTTTTAATTTTAAAAAAGGAACAATTTGTTCAATTTTTGTGGGCCCTTGCCAGCTGTGGGCCCTACGCCACGGCGTAGTTGGCGTATAGGTAAATCCGGCCCTGGTTGTGGGTGACACAATACAGCAGATAGAGAGTATGTTCTTTGGAGGGTGGAACCAGTTGGGTGAAAGAGAGGTAGGTTGGGTTGAGGAGAGGAATGGGGGGCAGACAGTTGGGAGGATATGGGTCTGTATACTGAGGTGCTTCAGTATGTATCTATTGTTCATGGGGTGTTCCCATAGTATTCCGTAAATAGGAAGGTCTTTTTTTATAATTTTGATTTTTATTTAGTACAGTACAAAGTAACACATCACTTTTCAACTGCTTTACAAAATAATGCTATAACCTACATCCAACTCTATCCATCATCCCAACATTTACCTGATCATTCTAGCCTTCCTTTACATTACTTAACAATCTATGCTTCTCTCCATTCTACCTGTACAATTTTTTGTTTAATATTCCCTCCTACTCCTCCCCCCTCCCCCCGGATCCTGTGGTGTTCCCCTTCTCCTTTTTAACAATTCCCTTTGATACTCTTAATTAGTTTCAGCCCACTACCTCGTTATCCTCCTTCTGCAACCAGTCAGTGTACTTTTGCCATCTCCTTTGAAAGCTCTCAATCCTGTGCATTTTATATGCATTGATCTCACTCATCCTATAAATATATGCTAATCTATTTAATATCCTGTCAGGTGCTGGTGCTCTCTCAGACCTCCATCCCTTCGCAATTACCATCCGCACTCCAATTGCAAGCTTCTTCAACATATACACCATATCACTTTTTGGATCACCCCCCATTCATTCATTAATACTTCCACTGGTATAATATCTCCCACCTAGCCCACCATCTCCTGCATGAGATCCTTCAGCCACTGCCACGTTTGCTGTAAGACTGGGCAGCTCCACCACATATGCATATCCTCCCCCCGTTCTCCGCACCCCCTCCAACACATTGCATCATTATATCTCCCCATCTTGCACAACCTTACTGGGGTTAGATACATTGGAACAGCATCTTATAACAGTGTTCTTGGATTGCTGCTGAGACCACCAGTATTTTAACCCCACCATATACTTTTTCCCATCTCTGAGCATCCCAATGACCCCCCAAGTCTGCCTCCCAGGCCTGCATATGCGTTCCTTGATCTATGGAGCTACTCAATGCCTTTTATAGCCTAGAGATCATCCCTCTTGATAATCCCCCACCCGAAGCATCTTCTCAAAGAGTGTCTCTGTGCTTTTCAGGCCTTCTTTTATGTCTTTTCCCCCTATAAAGTGTGCCAATTGAAAATAGCCCAACCAATCACTCTTTTCCACCTGGAACTCTCACTGGAGCTCCTCAAACAACCTTAATTGACCCGCCTCAGTTAGCACCTGTCCCATACACTGTAACCCTTTCTCCTGCCATCTTTGGAAAATCCCAGAACTTTCCCCCACCAAAAACCCCTCACATTGTGTGATCTGCTGTGCCCTAATATTTCCTCCCTTGTGTTGGCACCTTATATTTCCTGTCCCAGGCTCTGAATGTACTTATCATGCATGGGTTCTTAACTAGGCCTCTTTCTCTCTCCTCCCTATTCTTCCACATCAAATCCATAATGTAGTTGGGTCTTACCATCACCTGTTCTATTCTGCTCCATTGAGGCCCATCCTTCTCATAATATCTTGCAATCTCAGGGACCGCCAGACCGCCTTCCTTTTTTGCTCTATACATTATTTTCCTTTGCACCCTAGGGGGCCTGCATCTCCAAATAAAGGAGATTCTTCTCTGCACCAAGTTTATCATTGCTGTAGGAACTTCTATAGGTAAGGTCATAAACAGAAAGAGTAATCTGGGTAGTATATTCATCTTCACTATGGCTATCCTTCCCATCCATGAGAAAATGGGCTTATCCCATCTTACTAAATCCATTAACGCGTTCTTTACCATTGGCTCATAATTCAATTTATATAGCTCAGACCCCTCTGCACTGATCTGGATCCCCAGGTATCTCACACTTTCACTAGCCCATTTAAACAGAAATGTTTTCCGTATCCTACTCTCTTCCTGTGAATTCAACCTTAATTTGAGCACTTCTGTTTTCCCCATATTCATTTTATAGCCTGATACCACACTATATTTCATAATCTCCTGTACTAGTGCTGGTATCAATTTCTCAAGTTGTCCTAATGTGTACATCACATCATCTGTAAATAATGAAATTTTATATTCTTCCTCACCCACCTTTATTCCATGTATTTCCTTATTCTGACTAACACTTTCAGTCAGTGGTTCTATCACCATTGCAAACAGCAAAGGAGAAATCGGGCAGCCCTGCCTTGTACCCCTGCCTAACTTAAATTGTTCTGAAAACACCACATTTATCTGTATACGTGCCTTAGGCTCTTCATAGAGTGCCTCTATCCATTTCTGAAAATTCTCTCCCAATCCCGTCTTCTTCATAACTGCAAACATGAAAGCCCATTCTACTCTATCAAAGGCTTTCTCCGCATCTACTGCGATCATTATAGATTTTGTCTGCTCACTTCGCACTTGACATATTAAATTCAACAATTTATGTACATTATCACTCGCTTGCCTGCCCGGGATAAACCCTGGTTGGTCGTCCTTTATTAGCCTTGGAATATATTTCTGCAATCTAGCCACCAATATTTTAGCTAATATCTTAGCATCCAAATTTATAAGTGAGATGGGTCTATATGACTCACATTTCCCATGGTCCTTCCTGGGTTTAGGTATAACTACCACTCCAGCTATCTCCATAGAGCTTGGTAACTTTCTCCCCATTCAGTACTTCATTAAAGACATCCCACAATATCGGACTAACCTCCTCACAGAATTTTTTATAAAACCTTGCTGTAAATCCATCCAATCCTGGCACCTTACCCTCCTTCAAGCTCTTTATAGCCTCTACTACTTCTTCTCTAGCTATCTCTCTATTCATCCACTTCTGTTGTTCTAAATCCAGTTGTTTCAATGCAATCTCTGCCTGGTACCTCTCTATATCTACTCCTTCTTCTTGTTGCTCCGATTCATAAAGCTTACCGTAATAGTTCCAAAATACTTTCTGTATGTGTTCCGTACCCCAAACCTACTTTCCCTGTTCATCCTTTATTTTCAGGATCTGCTGATGCACCCTTTTCTCCCTTAATTTTCTGGTAAGATATCTACCTTACCTGTTTCCGTGTACATAGAACTCATGTTTTAGTTGGTTTAACCTATAGGCCTCCTCGGCTCCATGTAAGCCCCCTAATTCTTCTCGTATTTTCCTAATTCGTTGTAGCCGTTTTCTTCCCCTCTCTGCTTGTGCATTAGCTCGTCTGATCTCAACTTTTTTAACAACTCCCGTTCTTTCTGTTCTTTTCCTCTCTTCTGTCTCACTGCCAGTGCTATACACTAACCCCTTACAACCGCCTTCAACCCATCCCATATACCAGCCGGCCCCACTTCACCCCCCTCATTATGACACATATACTCCCTTATAGTGCTCTATATTTTTTTGCCCTTCCATCTCATCTATAAGGGACTCATTCAACCTCCAAAAGCGCAGACCTCCTCCTTCCTTTTGTAACCTCAAGGAAGCCTCCACCAATGTTCCCTCTAATTTTCTGTAGGCTGTGTGCGCATAAAATATCAGCTGTGCAGCTTTTGAAGGAAGGTTACATTTTTGTGCGCCACATAACGACACTCGGAGTTATATACTTTAAAATTTGACTACACATCAGAATACAGTATGTACACCACATTGATTGCACTAGAAAATGTTGTAGAACTTGTGAAAACTGTAAATACATAACAACTTTTAAATTTTAAGATGTCTGTGTTGTTTTCTATCAGAATCAGAACCGTAATTTTTGTGCGCTTTGTTGTAAAGTATGTGCGCATGCTCGGCGAGGTGTGTGCGCGCGCACATGCGCACAGCTTAGAGGGAACAGTGGCCTCCACCGGGGCATGGTCTGACCAACTTATGGGGCCTATCTCCACCATCTTGACCTGATCTATCATCCTTCCATCTACCCATATCATATCTAATCTGCTGTAGCTCTTATGTGGGTGAAAGTAATGTGTATATTCCCTCTTATTCCCATGTATGTGCCTCCAAACATCCACTGAACCCAATTTATGCAACAACTTCCCCAACTTCTTACTTACCCCCTTTGGCGCACCCTTGTTGTCCCCCATAGTGTCTATTCTGGGGTTCAGTGTTGCATTAAAGTCCCCTTCTAATATCACCGGACTCTGCAGATGGGGTTCCACCACCTCATGTAACTTCCCATAAAATCACCCTTGCTGTGTATTTGGCGCATATACTGTATACTCTCCACTACTACGGACCTTTCTTCTATTTTCCCTTTCCACAAAATATAGCGCCCTCGCGGGTCTCTCTCCACATGCTCTTTTTCCACATTCAATCATCTTGCAAATATTATTCCCATTCCTCCCCTTTTTGGCGATTCACGGTTATGGGCCAGATACACTTTATCATATTCTTTACTCATCAACCATCTTTCTTGTACTTTTTATAAATGTGTTTCTTATATAAGCAGACCATCCGCTCTTATTCTGCTGCCCTCTTTCAATAGGGCCTTTCTTTTATACCAGGAATTAAGGCCGTTCACATTTATGGTTACAATCTTGCATTCATCAAATTGTTTTTGATTACTACCCATAACTTCGATTTTTTACACTTCCTCTTCTTACACACACAGGATCTGGGTACCCTCCCTTTGCCCACCCCTTCCTCCCCTCCCTTAGTTCCCTTCCTCCCAGCCTCCCCCCTCTCCTCCTTCTTTCTACCATTTAGTAGTTTCCACTTCCTCCACAACATGATCCCCCCTCCCACTCATGTTTCACATTTCACATTACACTTTCTTCCTATCTTAATCTCCCCTCCCCTTCTTCTCTCTTCACATTTAACCTTACCCCCCTCTGCCCCCTCACATCACAAACTCAGTCCAGCTTTGCGGCTTCTTCAACCTTCCTGTTGTTTTCCATTCTTTTCCATTTCTCTTTCCTCTGTTTATTTGCTCAGTCCCATGTCCTTTCTCTTTTGCATCACGCGTTTACTCTTTCTCTCTTTGCTCTCCACTCTCTGCCATCTTGTTGTCTGTCCATTCACTGTTTTTCTCATTTCTCCCACCTCTGGTAAGCGTGTCACTTTTGCTTCCTTCATCTCTGCCGCCAACTGTGTTGCTGTTAACGCCTGCCTTGTGATCCCCTGGCTGGTAAACGCAATTCCTGCGGGGTACAGCCATTTATATTTAATGTTCTCTTCCCTTAACCTCATTGTAAAGCCTATCCATTCTCTTCGGTGTTGTAGCGTGGCCGCAGCCAAATCCACAAAAATTGCCACCTTATTGACTTTCCACTCTAGGGGGCCTGTTCCCCTCACCTTATTTATCTTTTTTTTTTTTCTTTAATTTAAAGTCCTGGAGGCATATAATAATGTCCCGTGGTGCCTCCACTCTCCTTGGGCCCAGTGTGCAGTTCGCTCTATCTATTTTCACTTCCAGTGCCTGCCCTCCATCCTCGGGCTCTTCCAGCACCGCCATACATATGTATAGTGCAGTCTGTTCACAGTCTCTGTAGTCCTTATTTTCCGGCACCCCTTTTATTCAAAGATTTTGCCTTCTCGCCCGATTTTCCAAATCTTCCAGCTTTAATTCAATATGTTCTTTTGCAGCTTCTAAACTATTCACTGCTTTCTTTATTGCACTCACATTGCTTCACACCTCTTCCACTTGCCCTTCCGCCTCCTCCACTCTTTTCCCTAGCTCCTGCACATTGGTGTGAAATTCCATTATGGCCGCCTCCATGTCTGTTCTGAATCCCGCCATTTCAGACCACAGCTCACCAAACCATGACCGGAGCTCTTCCTTTGAAATCTGCACCATGGCACTTCTACTCTTCACCTCTTCCAAGGCATTCAACTGCTGTTCAGCCTCAGCCTCAGTATACGCTTCACCTCCCATTTTTCCTCCTTCTCTCTGCTCACCTCTGACTGCAACAAACGTATACTCTCTTATGTTTGCCGTCTTTTTCCTCGCTGTTGTCATTACTCCAGCCTCCGCTCCCTCCGACTGTTCCACTCCTCTTGGGGTATTTGTAATGCTTTATTTTGGGAGAGATTAGCTACTTTTGCGGGGATGAACGGCAGAGCTCCACAGTTCCATGGGCAGGGTGCCTGCATGCTGAAGCTCTGAGGAAACAAGTGGAGGAACTCAGAGAGGAGGTGGCGAGGCTGAGGAACATTCAAGACAGTGAGAAGTATATTGATGAGATGCTTCTTGCAGCAACCAAGCTCTCCATCAGAGGGGAAGATGGGTGCCAACAGAATGACGAAGGTTGGGCACAAGTCACCAGGGTCTGCAGAATCACCAATTCAACTTTTCCAGCCCTTGAACTGAAGAACCATTATGCAGTCCTGGAAGTGGAGGAGGTGAAAGCATCCCTGGAAAGGGAAGAACCAGAGCTCAAGTACCCCAAAGTTGCAGAATCAGTGACTACAAGGAAGCGAAGGGTAGTGGTGGTTGGTGACTCTTCTGAGGGGTACTGAGGCGTCCATCTGCTGACCAGACTTGATGTCCAGAGAGGTATGCTGTCTGCCTGGTGCCAAAATCAAAGATGTTACAGAGAGTTTGCCGAGACTCATCAAGCCCACTGACTATTACCCATTGTTACTAATCCATGTCGGAACAAATGATACTGCCAGGTATCCCTCTGAGCATATCAAAAGTGACTTCATGGCTCTGGGACAGAGGGTGAAGCCGTTAGGTGCACAAGTGGTGTTCTCTTCAATCCTCCCTGTTGAGGGTAAAGGCCAAGGCAGAGAGGCTCACATCCTGGAGATGAATGCATGGCTGTGTGGATGGTGTCATCGAGAGCGTTTTGGTTTTCTAGACAATGGGATGCTGTTCCAAGGGTTGCAGAGCAGAGATGGCATCCATCTGTCCAAGAAAGGTCGACGCGTTTTCAGTAGTAGACCGGCTAATCTACTGAAGAGGGCTTTCAACTAGATTCATTAGGGATGGGTGAAGAAAGCCCTCAGGTAAGTGAAAGACCCCAGGTAAGTGATACATTAAATACCTTTATGGAAATGGGTAACATGGGTAACATATGGAAAGCAGTGTGTATAAATGCCCGTAGCATGGGAAATAAGATCCCTGATGTTGAAGCTTTGGTGGGAGTGGGCGACTTGGATTTAGTGGCAGTTACAGAAACATGGTTCACAGAAAACCATGACTGGGATGTAACTATACCTGGCAATACTTTATTTAGAAAGGACAGGGTAGGAAGAAGGGGAGGAGGAGTGGCACTATATGTAAAAAATACTATTAAAGCTTTGGAATTACAGAGCTTAAAAGGGAGAGAGGAAGCATTGTGGCTTAAACTAGAAAGAGGGAAAAAGAAATCCATTTGCATTGGCGTGATATACAGACCTCTCTCACAAGAGGAAGAGGTGGACAGAGAATTAATTGAAGACATACGCAGCATTGCTAGGAAAGGGGAAATACTACTGATAGGGGATTTCAATATGCCAGATTTTGATTGGCACATTGCTGCTGCAGTGTCATCTAGAAGTAAAGAGATCCTGGATTCTCTACAGGGAGAGCTATTCAGGCAATTGGTAACAGACTCCACACATGAAGGGGCCATACTGGACTTGGTGCTTACCAATGGTGAAATTGTTTCTGATGTTATAGTGGGAGATCATTTTGCATCCAGTGATCACCAGATGGTGTGGTTCAGTATTAGGACTAGGGCTGTTAGAATCCATTTAAAGGTGAGGGTCTTAGACTTTAGGAAGACTAACTTTGCAGAGATGGGCCAATACCTCAGGGAGTCATTAGCGGGATGGGAACAGCTGGGGGATGTAGAAAAACAGTGGGCAAAACTGAAAGGGGATATTGTAAGGGCAACCAACCTTTTTGTTAAAATGGTAAATAAAGGTAAAAGGGAAAGGAGACCGCTATGGCTTTCGAAAGAAGTAGCTGAACAGGTGAAGAAAAAGAGGGAGGCCTTCATGAAATACAAGAGATCACAGAGAGAAGAAGACAGGCATCTATATTTGGAAAAACTTAGAGAAGCTAGCAAAGTAGTCAGGAAAGCAAAGATTCAAAAAGAGGAGGAAATAGCCAATGCAATAAAATGGGGGGATAAGACATTTTTCAGATATGTTAGTGAGAAGAGGAAGGGCAAAAATGGTATTGCGAGACTCAAGGGTGAAGGGGAGGAATATGTTTATTTATTTATTTATTTAATGGTATTTATATACCGCCTTATCATTCAATCAAAGCAGTTTCCACGGCAAACAATCAAGGGGGCAAATGTTTTCATGTAGTGTACAGAGTGGTGTGTATGTGTTGGCAGGGATGTGATTAGATTTGGTTTTTCTACATAGTGCACTATTATACATCATGAGCTATTATACAGTCTTATATACAGTCTTGGGGTGGTGAGGGGGGGGGGGGTTGATGATCTGACTTGTATGCTGGTTCAGGGGGTATGTCCATAGTAATCGGAAGTCCTTGATTTCTGTGGTTAGTCTCAAATCATCTGGGAGGGAGTTCCATATGGATGGAGCAGCCAGGGAGATTGCTCGTTGTGCGGTGTCTTTGCAGGTCTTGGTGAAGTCTTTTGGGGTGTTAACCCGATTGGAGGTGCCTCTTCTTCCTGGCCGTGTGCTTGTGTCGGGTTGTATGAGTGTGTGTAGGCTTATGGCGGAGGAGTGTTGTTTGATCTTGAATATGTTTATGATAGTCTTGTATTTGATGCGTGAGATGATTGGGAGCCAGTGCAGTTCTTTCAGTATGGGTGTGATGTGATCGTGTCTTGTAGTACCGGCTATTATGCGGGCAGCTGTGTTTTGGGCCAGTTGTAGTGGTCTGAGGGTCTGCTTTGGTAGCCCGGTGAATATTGGATTGCAGAAGTCTAGTAGAGGGGTTATCAGCGCCTGGCAAACGGTGCGAAAGTGCTCTGGGTCGAGGAGGGGCTTGAGTCTTCTGATGAGTCGCATTCTTAGGTATGCATTTTTTTTTGCTCTGCCTATGTGTGCTTGGAGGTTAAGTTCTTTGTCCAGGATGACTCCGAGGTACTTAACTTCTAATTTTATGGGTATGAGTGCATCTCTTATCTTATGTAGAAGCTGATGAGGATAAAGTGGAATTGCTTAACAAATATTTCTGTTCTGTGTTCACAGATGAAGAACCAGGAACAGGACCTCAGAAAACACCCACAAACAGGTACAGAAGCGAGGGACATCTTGAACAATTTTCAGAAGACTGTGTTCGTGAGAAACTAGCTCAACTTAAAGTAGACAAAGCGATGGGACCGGATGGAATACACCCTAGAATACTGAGGGAACTTGGGGACATTCTAGCAGCTCCACTGACTGACCTTTTCAATGCCTCGGAGTTGGGAGTGGTACCAAAGGACTGGAGAGAGGCTCATGTGGTGCCTTTACACAAAAGCGGAAGTAAGGATATGGTTAAAAACTACAGGCTGGTTAGTTTAACTTCGATGGTGAGTAAATTATTGGAAACGCTGCTGAAAGAGAAAACAGTGAGGTTTCTGGAGTCCAGCGGATTACAGGATCTGAGGCAACATGGATTCACCAGAGGCAAGTCTTGTCAGACAAATCTGATTGATTTCTTTGACTGGGTGCCAGGGAGTTGGACCAAGGGAAAGCCCTAGATGTGGTGTATTTAGATTTCAGTAAAGCCTTTGACACCGTTCCTCACAGGCGACTTCTAAACAAACTGAGCATCCTAGGGATGGACCCTAAAGTTACTGCTTGGGTTAGAAATTGGTTGTGTGGGAAGTGACAAAGAGTACAGGTAAATGGAGCTCACTCTGAGGAGAAGGATGTTACCAGTGGTGTGCCCCAGGGATCTGTCCTTGGTCCAATTCTTTTTAACATCTTTAACATAGTGGTTAGGACAAGGTACTTCAGGCCGGAGGGCCGGGGGTTCAAGTCCCACCTGGGGACAGCAATCTCAGGCCGGAGGGACTGGGATTTCTAGTCCTATAGGTACTCCTTGTGGTCTTGGGCAAGCCACTTAACCCTCCATTGCCCATGTTCCCTGTAAGTATTAGCGTATGTGTGTCATATCCCCTCATGTTAAATGTATCTCCCAATTGACCGCTTTGACCCGGTGAAAAGCGGGATATAAATACAGCTAAATAAATAAATAAATAAATAAATATAGTAGAAGGGCTGTCGGGTAAGGTTTGCCTCTTTGCGGATGATACCAAAATCTGCAATAGAGTAGACACCCAGGAAGGTGTAGATAACATGAGGAGGGATCTATCTAAGCTTTAAGAATGGTCTAGAATTTGGTAGCTGGGATTTAATGTTAAAAAATGTAAGGTCATGCATTTGGGCTGCAGCAATCCAAGGGAGCAATATAGTATAGGGGGTAAACCACTTTTGTCCATTAAAGAAGAGCGGGACCTAGGTGTGGTTGTGTCTAGGTACTGTGATACAGTGGCCAGCACAGAACCCATGGATACAGGAGTAAAGGAAGAGCTTACCTTGCAGTCACCTGGGCAGAAAGCATGTTCAGGTTATGAGAGGCCAGAGAATGGCGAAACAAGCTTTCCCTGCACTGGGTGTGACGCAGCAGAAAGCCAGAAAGCATATTCAGGTTGTAAGGTTCCAGAAAATAGTAGAACAAACTTTCCCTACACTGGCTGTGACGCAGTAGAAAGCCAGAAAACTAATCACGTCCACCTGGGCCAGGAAGCACGTACAACGTGCAGGAGCCAGGAGGTTAAAAGTGGCTGGGAAATCACAGTAGAGGGAGGTGCATTGGAAGGTGCACAGGTCTCCCAAGCCAGAGGGGGCATCGTCCCAAGGAGAGTGAGTAAGCAGCTGGAGGGCAGAGGTCACAAGCAGGAGAGCTTGCTGGGACCAGGAAGTATCGGGTATGTCCCTGCAGTAAGGAACGGCAGAAGGGAAGCCTTTCCTGGAGGTTACCACAGCCCAGACCAGACAATTGCTGAGGGGAACTCTCATGGCAAAGCAGGCTACAGCCCAAGTAAAGGTGCCTGGTTAAGAGAGGAAGGAGTGGAAGCTGGTTATCCAAGAAACAAAGCTAAGTACACCAATTTCTCCAGAGGGCAAGAGGTGGGCTCGGCTAGAAAAGCAAAGGCTAATTGCTGGAAGGAAAACCCTTGGTGGAGGGAAAGGGGAAGCCTCAGAGAAATAGGCTCCAGTACAGGTCCCCAGGACTTCCCTTATACAGAACGGTTCCTTGCCCCAAGAGCTGCTGCCTCTCGAGAGAGTTCTGTGAATGATAGATGTGGAAAGTGTTATCCACTTACAAGTTTAGACGCTGAGCAGATGCAATGGGAGAGCACTAATCAGGACATTGATTATAGCCCAATGGATTGCACGCGTATCTCGGATGAAATTACCTCTTTATGTTGATCAAGGAAGCAAGAGCATTGTTATACCTGTTTTTGAAAGAAGGTGCATTTTTGGTTATTTTGCTGTGAAGAAACAGTTTGTTTAATCCTTTGTTGCTGTATGAGAAAAACAGAAATCCACACGGGAAAGGGAATAAAACCTCATTATAATTTTGCCTTAAACACACGGCTACAGAGTTTTCTTTACAAAGGCAGCTTGCACCACATGCCCTAGGCGACCGCCTAATAAGGACTATGGTAGCAAGCGTCTGACAGTACGTATGACCTAGATTGGCCACTGGTGGAAACAGGATACTGGGCTCGATGGACCTTGGTCTGACCCAGTATGGCATATCTTATGTTCTTATGTCTGATGATCTTAAAGTAGCTAAACAGGTAGAAAAGGCAACAGCAAAAGTTAGAAGGATGCTTGGGTGCATACGGAGAGGAATGGCTAGCAGAAAAAAGGAGGTGATAGTGCCTCTGTATAAGTCTTTGGTGCGACCTAATTTTGAGTATAGTTTGCAATTCTGGAGACCGCAGCTTCAAAAGGATATAAACAGGATAGAGTCAGTAGAGAGGGTAGCTACTAAAACTGTTAGTTGTCTTCATTATAAAGCATATGAGGACGGACTTAAGGATCGTAATATGTACACCTTAGAGGAAAGGCGGGATAGAGGTGATATGATTGAGATGTTTAAATACCTCCGTGGCATAAATGTTCAGAGAGAGAGCCTCTTTCAATTGAAAGCAAGTTCTCCTACGAGGGGACATGGGATGAGAGTGAAGGGGGATAGATTCAGGAGTGATATGCGGAAATATGTCTTTACGGAAAGAGTGGTGGATCCATGGAATAGTCTCCCAGTGGAGGCGGTAGAGATGAGGACAGTATCTGGATTCAAAAAAGCATGCGACAAACACAGAGGATCTCTAAAGGAAAAAAGGGGAGTGTTGTAGTTGTTGATATGAAAGGACAGACTAGATAGGCCATGTGGTCTTTTTCTGTCGTCATATTTTTATGTTTCTATGTTTTCAGCTGTCCTTGCAGTTCGGTGACGTCACCGGAAGTCTCAGCTCATAGGAAGGTCTTTATTGTTTTTCTGAATTCTTATATGTCCTTGATGGCTCTTATTGAGTTAGATAGGTCACTCCATAAGGAGGCAGCATTTAAGGAGAATGCTGTCTTACATTTCGTTTGCTTGGTTTTCCTCTTGTGCATGTGGATGTTCAGAGTGTTTTATTTGAGGTTCTTCTTGTTCTGTCCTGTCCTCCAGTGACTTTTTATCAGTGGTTGAAGAACTGGGGTGCCAGGTTGTGGATTATTTTGAAGATCATCAATAAGGTCTTGTATTTGGAATGTGTGGATATTGGAAGCTAGTGTAGCTACTGTAGTGTAGGGGTTATGTGGTAGTATCTTGCTGTTCCGGTTGTTATGCACACAGTAGTGTTTTGTACAAGCTGGAGTGGAAGTGTTGTTTTTTCGAGAGAACTTGATAGATTATATTACAATAATCTAGTATGTGGATTATAATGGCCTGGCAGACTGATCTGAAGTCACTGTCTCTGAATAGAGGCTTGAGTTTGTGTATGGTTCTTAGCTTTTGGTATGTTGTTTTGGTTGTTTTCTTGATGTGGGTCTGGAAGTTGAGTTGTCTGTCAAATGTCACTCCAAGGTATCTGACTTCATTCTTGACTCTTAGAGTGTAGTCTAAGATGTTATGGATTTAGGTGGAGAGAATTGTGCCTTCCTGGTGATGTGTAGAGCTTCTGATTTTTTGAAGTTTATAGTGAGGTTTTGTTCTTTAAGCCATCCAGTCATTGCTTCGAGGCATGATGTGATCTGTGTGTAGTTGGGTGGTTCAGTGTTTACTGGGGTAAAGACCATTATGTCATCAGGGAGGAGTAGCCTAGTGGTTGGGGCAAGGTACTTCAGGCCGGAAGGTCGGGGGTTCAAATCCCACTAGAGGACAGCAACCTTGGGCCGGAAGGACTGGGGTTTCTAGTCCCACTGATGCTCCTTGTGGTCTTGGGCAAGCCACTTAACCCTCTATTGCCCATGTTCCCTGTAAGTATTAGTGTATGTGTCTCATATCCCCACGTGCTAAATGTATCCCCCAATTGTGTTGTGACCGCTTTGATTGAAGGATAAGGAGGTATACAAAACTGTCTAAATAAATAAATAAATAAATCTGCGTATATCTTGTATTGGAGTTTGTGGTGTTTATGATGTTATAGAGTGGCTATATGTAAATGTTGAAGAGCAATGCTGAGAGGGTAGAGCCCTGTGGGACACTTTGTTGCTGTGTGAATGGTCTTGATTGTTGGCTGTCAGATCTCACTTCTTTCCGGTTTGATAGGTTTGATGAGAACCAATTCATCACTGTTCCATGCATCCTGATTTCGCGACGCCTTTGCAGCAGGGTCCTATGATTGACAGAGTCGAAAACTGCAGTGATGTCAATGAAAAACAGGATAAAACCTTGTTGTATGTTGTCTATACTATTTGCTATGGTGTCGAGGAGTGATGTAATTAGTGTTTCCACACTGTGATTGGGTTTGAAGCCATACTGGTGTGTATCTAATGGGGCATGCTCATCTATGTGGTCTTGTAGTTGTTGCAGGACTACTTTTTCAAATCACTTTGGTTATGAATGGTAGGCTTGAAATTGGCCAATATGAGCTGATGTTCTTGGTGTCAAGCTTCTTGACTTTTAAAATGGGTCTTATTGATGCTTGTTTAAGTTAAGAAGGTAGGTATCCTTGCATGCGTGAAGACTGGGTAATTTCCAATAGGAAGGGTTTTAAGTATTCTATTGTGAGTTTGATCCATGTGGTTGGACATGGATCTAGAGGAGATGTAGTTGTCTTTATGCTGATTATGATGGCTTCCAGGTGTTCTTCAGAGGGGAATATGAAAGGATTTTCATGAGTTTATATTCTTGAGGTATGGATGCTGCAGATCTAGCAAGGTAAGATCATCACCATCTAGCAGGGTAAGATCTGGGGAAGGTGTGCTTCTGTATTTTTGCATCAGGTAGTCTGCCATTTCTGGGGATCAGGGAAGTTGGTATTCTTTGTTGTTTTGGAACTCTAATCAGTGTGTTCACGATTTCAAAAAGTTCTCTTGGTTTACTGAGTGACTTCGTAATTAGGTATGTATAATATTCTTCCTTGCATTTGTTTATCATGTTGTGGTATGAGGCTTGCATGTCATTGTATTTGATTAGGTGTTCCTGGTTTTTATTTTGACACCATTTTCTTTTTAGCTTCCATTGCAGTTTCTTTTGGCTGTTGATTTCCGTTGAGAACCAAGGAGTGTTGTGTTTCCTTCTGTCTTGGACTACTCTGTTTGGGGCCGCTGCTGCATTGTTGAGTGTGTGGTTCCAATTATTAATTATAGATTCTAGATCAGGCGTATTCTGTTTCAGCACTGGTAGAACTTACTTCAGAAATGTATCTGTGTTTAAGGGTCTAAATCTTTTCTTTTCTTTCGAGGTTCCAGCTGATGTTCCCTTTGTCACAGGTGCATTAATAGAGAAGTTGATCATGTAATGTACTTCTGTGTCAAGGGAGAGCACAACCAAAACTAAAGTCAATCAATATAACTGTAAACCTTGCTGTGTACTCTGTTCTGCAGCTCACCACACTCTGGAAACTCTCTTCATCATAGACAGAAAAACAACAGGTTCAGAATCTGCTGACACCATGTTTCAAAGATAGAAACAAAGACACACTAATCATAGCTATAGCATAGGAACCATCTAACAAGGAAGTAGGAAAACGGTGATATAACAATGAGCCACTAGATGCCATCAATATAAGTTAACATCTGTAACAACCACCCCACAATCTGCTCTGCCCCATTCCTAAATATTCCCTGGAACTTTCCCACCACGCTGCCAACTGCCTAACCCCCCAAAAATACTCTCTGTTACCACCCCATCATCCTGACATCTGCAACCCCCCCCCCCCCAAAACAACTCCCTGCAGCTGAGAGCTGGTGGTTCCTGTTTCTTTGGCAGACCTCCTTGCTGGCGTCTATGCTGGGCACTCTCCCTCTGATATAAATTGGGACTTTAAATATCAGACTCCACCATGGGACATGGCTATGGATGCGAGCCTTAAGGGGCAGGTCACACCCTTTTGGAGCTCTTCAGAGCACTGTCAGAGCGAGGAGTCACTGGTTATTCTCTCGGTAACTGTGAAGAGAAAGAAGGATTTGCCATCCAGAGGGCAGAAAATGGCGAATATAACTGGTCTCACCTTGTGACCAATAAACATCATTGGTGAGTTCTGAATCAGCCACGGATGGTTCCATTGTTCTGGGTATTGAATCCGCACCCTACTTGCCTTCTCCAATTCCAGTTGAGTCTGGGACGAATCTCCTTGATAGGGAAAGTGTGCAATCTGCCCCCTCTAATTTTACAAATCCAATAGGGGAAGTTTCCACAGGGTCAGAATCTGTTTCTTCTGGCACTCAAGTTCTTCCTGTGCCTTCTTTAATAGATTCTCAGACTGCTTTGCCAGCCCCTCAAGAGATCTCTTTAAAAGATATTTGGGATGTAGTTACACATTTAGAAGAATCTCTTGGGGCTTCTATAAATCAACTTTCTGATTTTACTACTGATACGGTAGCTAAATTATCTTGACATGATCTAAGATGTCAACTGTGGATTTACATCTAGTTAAGGTTGAGACTCAAATGATTACTTTACAAGCTGCTGGCTCCTCATTGATGAAGTTTGGTAGTACATCACCAACTCAAAGTAATGGAAAATGCTTCTAGAGTTAGGAACCTGGGTTTTTTTTAGATTTTCTCTGGACACATTATCTACGGAAGAACATAAGAAATGCCATACTGAGTCAGCCCATAGGTCCATCAAGCCCAGTATTTAGTTTCCATCAATAGCTCATCCAGGTCGCAAGTACCTGTCAGGTTAAAAGATAGACAAATTACATGCTGCTTATCCTAGGAGTAAATAGTAGATTTCCCCAGTCCACTTTAATAATGGTTTATAAATTTTTCCTCCAGGAACTTCTCTAAACCTCTTTTAAACCTAACTACACTAACAGCTTTTACTACATCCTCCGGCAAGAAATTTGATTCTGTGCTGAGTGAAAATATATTTTCTACAACTAGTCTTAAATACACTAAGTTGTAGCTTAATTGCATGTCCTCTAGTGTTTCTATCAGGGCAGTTTCTCCAAATGGGTTAGTTCTGCGCATACCATGATAGTCATGAACCTCACCTCTAAGCTCTAGAGTATGTGGGGTATGATGTCAGTCTCTCAAATGTACTGCTAATGCTCGACATAGTATTTGCATCATTCCAAAGAGAGCATCCCTATGGAATTTGTAAAATGTTACACGTATGAGTAATTTATCAAGGTGTGCTTGGAAATTCCTTTTAATTAAGCCTGTGGCACACAACACAATAGGAAATAGCTCGGTTTCTTCTGCTATATTTTCTTGGTCTCCAACTGCATTTCTTGGTACTTGAATATTTTCTCCCTCTTAATGTGATTCTCAGAGTAGTTGCTTGGCGCTGACACTGCTATAATCAGTGCCGTTTGGGTGCTCTCCTTTACCACTATATTACTACTACTACTAATACTGATCATTTGTGTAGAGCTACAAGGCGCTACAGACACATATATAAGATGGTCCTTGTTCATCAGAGCTTAGAAACTAGTCAAGACAGACAACACAACAGCTGAGTACAAAGATATATATAGGGGAATGGTAAAGAAACACATAGTAGACTAAGTGGATCAGGATTTAAAAGTGGCCTTGAAAAGCTGAGTTTTCAGCCTGGATTTGAAAAAAGCCAGAGATGAAGCCTGACATACCAGACTCAGGTACTTTGTTCCGGCTTCCTCGTATCCATCATGATCCCAGTGCTTTTCAGGCACAGGGACATTGTAGTGTCTACATAGTTTCCAGTGGATGAGGCGTGCTACTTCATTGTGCCTTCCTGTATAGAAATTTTCTGCTATCAAAACTTCACAGCCAGATAAAGTATGAGGTGAGTCACTGTTTCCAACTCTTTCTTACAGAATCTACATATGTCTGTTTTGCCAGTTTTTTCAATGCTCACTAAACCATCTTGTTCGTAATCTACTGTCCTAGATTGCAACTATCAATCTCTCATCCTTTGGTTTCAGTTCACCATGGCTTAACCATTCATGTATCCATTCTTCATCAACAAAGGGCTCCTGGAGTAACTCTCTGTATTTCCCATTTTCCGCTTGTTTTTCCTCATTTGCTGATCTAATTCTTTGAAAAGTTTTTTCTCTTGTTTTGCAAATTCTGTTGCTTCCTTTCCTGTGTGTGCTTGTGGATTGTCACTCATTCCTTCTAGTCGTCAGAACGCTTGTCCAAGTTTGATGATGGAGGCAGATTCTGGATGTTTACTTTCATATTTCAACACTTTTTGTGTATTTGGATCTAGAGTTAGGCCTGGAGGCCTATGATAACAGCTCTGTATGTATAATCTATACATATAGGAGTGTTGTGTTTCCTTCTGTCTTGGACTACTATGTTATATAGGCCTGGAGGCCTATGATAGCAGCTCTGTATGTATAATCTATCTCTATGAGGCTTAGCCGTCCTTCAGCTCTAGGGATGTACAGTTTCAGCATACACTGATCTTGTAAATTATTTCATAGGCATGGAGTTTTCTTGTTTGCACAGCTAGTTTTTAAGATTTTTAAGAGGCCAGTCCACAATCCCAAAGCAGTAAGACAGTACAGGAACTGCCAGCTGATTGATGACTTGTATCTTACTCCGTGCCATTAAAGCACTTTTCAATAACTATTTTAGTCTACTTTCTGAAGGGGCAAATAACCAATTTACATTTACCTGTTCAGCTCCATTCATTATTTTATATCTCCCCTCAGCCATCTCTTTTACAAGCTGAAGAGCCCTAACCTTTTAAGCTTTTCCTCAAAGGGCATCCTTTATTATTTTGATCACTCTTCTCTGTATCTTTCCTGTTTCTGCTATGTCCTTTTTAAGATATGGCAACCAGAACCGCACACAATATTCAAGGTGCATTCGCACCATGGAGTGATACAGAGACATAAGAATAACACCAAAGATATTATAAATTCCTTTCCTTATGATTCCCAGCATTCTAGTTGCTTTCTTTGCTGCCGCAGCACACTGGGCAGAGGGTTTCAACGTATTATTCACAACGACGCCTAGATGCATTTCCTGGTTGGTGACTCCTATCATGGAACCTTGATATTGTTTCAAAAATATTTGAAGGAGATATTATCCTATCCTGATTTATATATGTTAAATATTGCAAATATTTATTATTTACTGAGCAGTAAAACACTATTAGAAAAGGAGGGTAAGGGTTTGGGTCAGATTTCTACAGCTGACAGTCCAGATTTCCGGGAAAGTTCCAAAGATGAAATAGCTAATCATGTTACTTTATTGGTTACTTTTCAAACTGAATGTGAGAGGAATACAATTCTAAGGCTCGATTTTTGAACGAAGAATATTCCTTTTTGTGGTGAATAGATTAATGTCTTCCTGGATGTTTCTAAAGCTACTCGACTAAGGAGAAAGGCTTTCTTAGCATTGAAACCTAAAATTTTGGAGCAGCGAGCTGCATCTTCCTTAAAGTCACTGTTACTACTGCTACTATTAATAATCGATATAGCGCTACAAGGAGTATGCAACGATGAACAAGAACATACAGAAGACGAGCCTTGCTATTTGAGCTTACAATCTAATCAAGACCGACAGTACAATATAAGAAAAACAAGGGGTTCAAAAAGGGACGGATTTCAAAAGGGGGAGAGATGAGACCTGACATATAGATTCAGGAAGTTTGTTCCAGGCATAAGGAGCAGCAGGGAGAAAAGTTTGAAGTCTGGAGTTGGCAGTGGAAGAAAAGGGCATAAAGAGAAGAAAGACAGAGCAAGAGCGGTGTTCACGAGGAGAGTGGTAGGGAGACAGTAGTGTGGAGTAGTATTGAATGCATTTATAGGCCAGAAGGAGAAGTTTGAATTGGATACAGAAACAGAAGGGGAGCCAATGAAGTGATTTGAGAAGAGGGGTTATATGAGTGTATCGGGGTTGGCGGAAGATTAGCCGCGCAGCAGAGTTCTGAACAGATTGAAGAGGAGAGAGATGACTCTGAGGGAGGCCAGCAAGGAGGAGGTTGCAATAGTCGAGATGGGAGGTGTCGAAAGAGTGGATAAGAGTTTTAGTAGTGTGTTCAGAGAGGAAGGGGTGAATTTTCTTAATGTTATAGAGTTTCCATGTAAATGCTTGATGACACATCAATGGAGTAATTCTGTATTCTTTAAAACTATACAAATGGAAATCTTCCTACAGGGCAAATCATTTTATGACTTTCTTTAGGCAGGCTTGTATTTTTATATAGCTAGTGATGCAGGAATTTTGCTGGGTTATTGCTGATGCATATTTCCATATAATTTTTTTCTAGTCTCTCCATGATGTGGGCTAGCTTATTATTCATTTTTTCTTCTTATTGTTATATTTGCTTCTTATTGGAACTCCTTGAGATGGAGTATTTTTTTCTGTCTAAGTTCATGTAGCTATTTTGTATGTTATGTTTTTATTTATTTATTATTTTTATTTATTAGAAATTTTTATACCGCTTTTTCCATAAAATCAAAAGTGGTTTACAGTAAACAACTTTTGAAATGCACAGCAAACGGTGCATAATCAATTACATCAAACTGTTGAACTATATACATTAGAATTAATTATAGATCAAAAATCACACTCATTGCTGCCACCTGACTGGGAGTCGAGAGCCCTTGATGCCCTGGGCTGCAAGGCCTATCAAGGTTCCATGCTTTCCTGTCACAGTCAGGCTTACCAATTGTATATGGGTATGTTCTGACGCGAGTTGGCGAAGGAACTCGGGGGGGGGGGGGTGTCTTCTGTGGGCCTCGCAGGGAACAGGTTCCACACTCTGCTGGCTTCCATGGCCGACTGTTCTAAGTACATATCTCAAGCCACCTATGATGGCTTCGAGACATCAGCTCGGGTGGCGGCTGCGGGCATTGAGGCTCGCCGCCAGGCATGGCTCCAATCCTTGGATTTGGAGCAATGGGTGCAGGAGAAGTTCCTGGACATGCTCTGTCTCCGTGAAAAACTGTTTTGGAAACCGATGGAGGAGAAAACTGCGGAGATCAAGATGGAGTTCGTTACCAGGACCTGTCTCTCCCGCAAGACCTTGATGCTGCCTCAGAAGAAACAGCCGACCAAGAAACCTTTCTTTCCCTGAAAGGCCTCCAGTATCGCGGTCATCTGCCATACCCGGCTACCCCCATGCCAGCTACCCCGGCTCAGGGAAAGGCTGGACAGGGGCACCGCAAACCAAAGGGCCCAAAGACCCAAATGCTGGCTCCCCCACAACCCACTCAGGGGTTTTAATGCCAGTGGCATGGCCCCTTGCTTCCGGCAATGCAGCAGCCAGTGGGGGGACGTCTGTCCTGTTTTGCCCCATCGTGGGCGCTCATCACCTCAGACACTTGGATCCTCCAGGTTGTCTGGGAGGGCTATCGACTTCATTTCGACAGGCTCCCTCCACCCTTCTTTCCGGCAGAGCCTCCTCGATTCCCCGTGCACCAGCTTCTGCTGCAGCAGGAGTTAAACTCCCTTCTTGCCCAATGGGCAGTTGAATAGGTCCCTCTCCACCTTCGAGGTCGGGGCTTTTACTCGTCCTGAAGAAAATGGGGGGTCTGCAGCCCATCCTCGACCTCTGCAGACTAAACAAGTTCCTGGTGCGAGAGAAGTTCAAGATGTTATCTCTTGGCGTGCTGCTGCTCTTCCTCTGGCAGGCGATTGGCTATGCTCCTTGGATCTGAAGGGCACGTATGCCCATATCTTGATCCACCCCCAACCCAGGCAATACCTGCGTTTCAGGGTGCAGGGAGAGCACTTCCAGTACAGAGTGCTCCCCTTCGGCCTCGCGTCCGCACCACGGGTCTTCACGAAGTGCCTCGTCGTGGCCGCCGCTCACCTGCAGCACAGGGGCATGCCAGTGTTTCCCTACCTCGACAACTGGCTCGTTACGGGCTGCTCCATCGAGGAGGCCCGGCAACTGATGCCGCATACTGTCCTCCTCTCGGAGAACTCAGGGTTCTTGGTCAACTTCCCAAAGTCTCATCTCGAGCCAGTGCAGGCTCTTGAGTTCATTGGGGCGCACCTTGATACTTAGCAGACCATGGCCTTCTTGCTGGTGGATCTTTCCACCCGTGTTTGAGCTCTGGCGGCTCACGTCCAAAGCGCCCATCAGGTCATCGCTCGGTCCATGCTACGTCTCCTGGGCCACATGGCCTCGACTGTGCATGTGGTTCCCTACTCTCGCCTGCACATGCGGACGGCTCAATGGTGTCTCAGTGCCCAGTGAAGCGAATCCCTCGGACACCTCAGGGATCTCGTCAGGGTTCTCCCCGACCTCTGCTTGTCCCTGAACTGGTGGCAGAACCCCCACAACCTCCTGTGGGGATTGCCCTGTCAAACCCCACAGCACGATGTGGTGCTGACTACAGACACCTTCCTGTTAGGATGGGGAGCCCATTGCAGGTCTCTCTGCATGCAGGGGCAATGGTCACCCATGGGGCTAAGCAGCAGATAAACCTGCTCAAGTTCCAGGCCATCTGGTGTTCCCTGAGGGCCTTCGTCAATCTCCTCAGCGGTAAGTTGTTTCTAGTACAGACCGACAACTGCGTAGCAATGTTCTACATCAACAAAGAGGGGGGCACACTCTCTCTGCAGGGAAGCGGTACTCATCTGCTCTTTTGCTGCCTGATGGAGGATGTCCCTCAGGGCAGCATACCTCCCGGGTCAGGAGAATGGTCTGGCGGACAGACTCAGCAGAATCCTTCGTCCTACGAGTAGCGGCTGGATCCCAAAGTTGCATGCTGACTGTTTCTCTGCTGGGGCACCCTAGCGATAGACCTCTTCGCCAGCCCTCAGAATAGCCCTCAGAATATGCAGCTCCCTCGCTTTTGCGGCCCAGTATCGCAACCGGACAGGGAGGGCCCCGATGCATTTCTCCTGGACTGGTCCTCCAGTCTCCTATATGCATTCCCTCCTTTTCCCCTCATTGTGAGGACTCTTTTCAAGGTTCAATGGGATGAGGCAACGTTAATCCTCATGGCCCCATCGTGGCCTCGGCAACCTTGTTTCCTGCTCCAGCTCTGTCTGTCGACGAAGCCTCCGGTTCCCCTGGGCTCGGCCAGTTACCTGCTAACACAGGAAGAGGGTTGGGTTCTCCACCCGAACCTAACCTCCCTATCCCTCATGGCCTGATGGCTGAACGGGTCTCTGTAGCCTCTTTGGCCCTTCCTGGGGAAGTCGAGGAAATCCTCCTTGCCTCGAGGAAAGACTCCACTAGGCGGGCTTACGCCTTTAACTGGAGCGCTTCCCCGTCTGGTGCTTGGAACACCAGATCAACCCCTTCCATCTCTCGAGGGAAGGACTGAAGTCGAACTCTTTTAGAGTTCATTTGAGCACCATATTGGCTAATTATCTCCCTATCGAGGGAAAGCCTCTCTCGTTGCAGCTGTTAGTCTCCCGCTTCATGCGGGGTCTTCTGCTATCCAAGCCACCCATCCGTCCCCCTCTGACAGAATGGGATTTGAACGTGGTGCTCATGCAGCTCACCCATCCACCCTTCAGGCCAATGGTGACATGTTCGCTTCAGCATTTGTCCTGGAAGATAGCCTTCCTGGTGGCACTGACCTTGGCTCGCCGAGTCAGTGAGCTTCAGGCACTCATGGCTGGCGCCCCTTATATCAGATTTTATCGGAATAGGGTGGTCCTCCAGACCCATCCTAAATTCTTGCCGAAGATCCTGTCGGCTTTTCATCTCAATCAGGAGATAGTGCTTCTGACCTTCTTCCCGAGGTCCCATGCTGACCAGGTGTCGGCGGCTCTCCACACCCTCAACTGCAAGCAGGCCCTTGCCTTCTACTTGCAGCGTACTCAGACTCATCGCAAGTCTGATAGGCTTTTCATGACCTACAATCCCAATTGGCAGGGAAAAGCAGTCACCAAGCGCATCCTCTCGGTTTGGGTGGCGGACTGCATCGCCTTCGCCCAAGCGAAGACAGGTGTCCCTCTGGGCTTACAAGAAAAATCCATTCGCTGCGTGTGGAAAAGAAGCCGGAATTTGAAAGAATATTTGAGCCCCACTCAGTTACGAGTTCCATCATTAGTTCAGAGCGTGTGTCAAGAGTCAGGACACAGAAAATGTGGCAGCTGCGCAATTTGCGAGATCACATATGAATGTCAAAGTTTCACCCATAAAGGTGTCACTTACAAACTACGACAAGCTACCACATGTGATTCTATTGGGGTAGTGTATGCCAACAGTTGCCCTTGTGCTTTGTTGTACATCGGCAAGACTATTCGCTGTTTTCGGGTTCGCATGCAAGAACATGCCAGCCGGCTTCGCTGTGCCCGGAGGGAAGCTCCTCTAGTACAACATTGTTTATCTTACCAACATACTTTTTCACAGCTTCGCTGTTGGTGCATAGAAATGCTATCTGGACCCGCTTCAGGCAAAACCCTTGATCAGCGACTTTTGTACAAAGAACAAAGATGGATTTACACATTAGCCACGGTGCATCCCACTGGCTTGAATCAAAGTATTGATTGGGCGGCATGTATTGCCTGACCAACCAATAGGACCTTCCAGTCTGGGACATTTAAACCATGACGTTATAGCTGCAAACTCGCATGCGCGGCGTTTATTGAGTCTTCCAGGTTCATCAGCAGGAGACCACGTTTTGAGTTACCGGGCCGCTCGCATTCATAAGGTTTTTCTAAATCCTTCCTTAATCTCTCATTAATCTGTTTTCAATTGATACATTACATTTAGAAGTGATACTCTATTTTGATATGTTTTGATTGAATTGTTTTTGCACAGATCAATCATTTTTAATGTTTTCATTCACAGAAACATATTCCACGTTAAGTTTCAAGTCCCTTGAAAAACCCATTTGGCGAAACGCATGGGCGCCTTAATAAACTGGCGTTGGGACGCGGTTCATATCAATTACTTGTGGAAGAAAGTTGTTTATATATAAAAAGTAAAACGACAAAAAGAAGAAAAAGGAAGAGAAAGTTTTATAAATAACGAGTGAAACATCCAGCACAGTCCTATGGCTTAATATGAGCTAAGTATTCTTTGGATTACCATTATTATTTTTGATACTATTGCTCAAATATAAGAACTGACGATAAGATATATAAAAAACGACATTCAGCCATTGATGTAAACACCGGCACGAGTCTGGAAGTATTATATACTTAATCCAGAATAATTGAGTGCCTAAGGTTGTTTCTGAGGCTATGTTGGGACCAAGTTTTGGGATCATTGATTCTGGTAGCACTGTTTAGGAGTTGAATGAGGAACACATATTTTTCATGGCTTAATGGGAGACAGCCAACATGGCTTTAGACAAGGAAGATCTTGTCTTAGTAATCTGTTATGTTTTTTTGAAGATGTGAATAAACAGGTAGACAAAGGTGAGTCGGTTGATATAATGTATCTGGACTTTCAGAAAACCTTTGACAAGGTCCCTCATCAGAGACTTTTGGCAAAATTAAAAAGTCATGGTATAGGAGGCAGTGTACTATTGTGGATCAGGAACTGGTTAAAAGATAGAAAGCAGAGGGTAGGGCTAAATGGCCAATTTTCCCAATGGAGAAAGGTGAATTGTGGAGTACCCCAGGGATCTGTGCTGGGTCCTCTGCTTTTTAACATATTCATAAATGACCTGGAAAAAGGAATAACGAGTGAGGTTATCAAATTTGCAGGTGAGACAGAACTATTTAAAGTTGTTAAAACCCATGAGGATTGTGGAAAATTGCAAGAGGATCTTGATAAATTGGAAGACTGGGCTTTCAAATGGCAGATGAAATGTAATATGGACAAGTGCAAGGTTATTCACCTAGGAAAGAACATCCCAAACTATGGTTACACGATGCAAGGTTCCACATTAGGAACCACCTCCCAGGAAAAGGATTTAGGCGTCATTGTGGATAACATGTTAAAACCCTCGGTCCAGTGTGCAGTGGTGGTCAAGAGAGCAAATAGAATGCTTGGTATCATAAGGAAAGGAATGGAACATAAAACAAAGGATATTATAATGCCTCTGTATCATTCCATGGTGCAACCGCACCTTGAATACTGTGTGAAATGCTGGTCGCCGTATCTTAAAAAGGATACAGTGTTATTAGAAAAGGTACAGAGAAGAGCCACGAAAATGGTAAAAGGGGATGAAAGGATACCTCTATGAAGAGAGGCTAAAAAGGTTAGGGCTCTTCAACCTGGAAAATTAATGAATGGAGTGGAACGGGTAAACGTAGATCGATTGTTTAGTTATCAGAATATAGAAAGACTAGGGGACATGCAATGAAGCTACAGAGTAAACTATTTAAGACTAATAAAAGAAAATATTTTTTCACTCAACGTGTAATCAAACTCTGGAATTTATACCGGAGGATGTAGTAAAATCTGTTAGTGTAGCTGTGTTTGAAAAAGGTTTGGACAAGTTCCTGGAGGAAAAGTCCATAAACCATGATTAAAAGGGACCCTATATATCACTGCTTGAGGGATCTGTGTCTTTTGGGGAAACTACTAGGTATTTAAATTTAAATGTAAAACACAGAAGAGAACTTTCTGGTTACATTTCAGACCCAGTAGAGAGCTTGTAGTTTAAATTTAATAGTCACTCAGGGCCATGTATCAGCAAAGTACTTTTAGTTTAAATTTAAAACACAGAAGAGAGCTTTCTGGTTAAATTTGGAACCCAGCAGAGAGCTTGTAGTTTAAATTTAATAGTCACTCAGGGCCTAGCATCAGCAAAGTACTTTTAGTTTAAATTTAAAACACAGAAGAGAGCTTTCTGGTTAAATTTAGAACCCAGCAGAGAGCTTGTAGTTTAAATTTCATAATAAATTAGAGCCTAGCAGCAGCAAAGAGCTATAATTTAAATCAAATCAGAATATAGCTTACCTCAGCAGCATAAGACAGGGTACTGTGTAGCAGCCCTCTTTTAATAAGTGTTATTTCCCTCCCTCCCTCCTCAACACCCACCCACCCCTGGGATAATGGTAGCTTTATAGGTACTTACACATCTTAAAAGACAGGAGGTGCTCTCAGGTGAAGCTCGTTACCCAAATCAGTAATACACTAAGGACCTGAGATTAATTAAGCTTCAGGCGAACAAGGTATATTAAACGTATTAGGTGCAGTTTTATTAGTATAAATATCCATAGCAACCCTTAGTAAGTAAAGAACATAACAACATAAGATATGCCATACTGGGTCAGACCAAGGTCCATCAAGCCCAGTATCCTGTTTCCAACAGTGGCCAATCTAGGTCATACGTACCTAGCAGTATCCCCAAAAGACACAGGTTCCACAATGCTTGTGTAATGGATCTCTTTATAGCAAGAGGATGAAATCAAAGTAAACTTAAATATCTTTTAATAGAGGGGGCTGACCTACAAGGAGCAGCAGGTACAACCCTAAACACAGGCATATAGGGTGGGTTGATCTGCACGGAGCTGCAGTTATAACCACTCTAGCCACCTTACTGGGCAGACTAGATGGACTGTACTGGTCTTTATCTGCCATCATATGCTATGTTACTATGTCTAGCCCCTTCCAATCCCAGTACCATCCTTAGTGTCAGCTCCCATCAGTCCCCCCCCCCCCACCACTGTATAGTCCCCTTCCAGTCCCAGGACAATTCTCAATGTCAATTCCCATTAGTCCAACCCCCTCCCCCCCCCCCCCCACTGCCTAGTCCCTTTCTAGTCCCAGTCTTATGCCCAGTGTCAGCTCCCACCAGAACTAGCCCCCTCACTGTCTTGCCCCCATCCAGTCCCAGTACGATCTCCAGCGTCAGCTCCTTTCAGTCCCAGTCCCCCCCCCCACACTGTCTAGCCCCCTTCCAGTCCCATCCTCGGTGTTGGCCCCCTTTTAGTCCTCTCCCCACCTCAACTTATTAGCTGCAGTCCCAGCCTGCCTCCTCTCCTCTCAACATTGGTCGCCTTTTACAATCGCTGTAAACAGACATGGGAGCATTTTGCTTTTCTCCCGTGGCTGTGCTGCCTTAAAAGACACCCGACTGCGGCTTTCTAAAAGCGGTAACAAGCATTTCCTATTTCTCACAGTTAAACAGTAAATGCTTTCTACTGCCTTTAGAAACGCCGTAGCTCTGCGACTTTTGAAGCAGCACAGCTGCGAGGAGAAAAGAAAATGCTTCTACGGCTGTTTACAGGGTTTGCACTTCACGAGTTAGTGAGGGAGGCTTCTGGTGTCCTTAAAGGTTATGCGGTCCTGAACCAATCCCTCGCTGAGTACATGTTAAGCTAGCAGCACGGGGAAATGGAGGCACAGACATGGGTGCAGCTTGAGGCTGCCGCAGGACCTCCTGTTGAGTGGAACCTGCAACAACAACATGCTCACACATGCGTAGGGCTTGGCCTAGGTTCTGCTGGGTGCTTCTTTAGAGTTGGGAATGATCCTGGAGGACTGGAGATGGGCAAATTTGGTTTCTGTCCACAACAGCAGAATTAAGGAAGAGGTTGGTAACTGCATAATAGTTAGTCTGATATCTCTGGAGAATAAATTTAATAGAAACACTGCTAAAGTAGAGAATGGTGCAGTTGCTGCAATCCAAGGCATTACAGGATCCAAGACAGCATGGCTTTCTAGAGGTAGCTCTTGTCAAATGAATCTGATTTCTTTGACTGGTTTACTAGAGAATTGGATTGGGAAAGAGCAAAAGATACGGTATACCTAGATTTCAGCAAGGCCTTTGACACTGTTTTGCATCAGCAATTGTAAATAAACTGAGTGCCCTTGGGATGGACCTTGAACTGACTGGATAAGAAATTGTTTGAGTGAGAGGCACAAGAGGACTAGAGGATAATACTAAATGGAGAGTAGTGAATCGCATTCACTCTGAAGATAGGAGTTTTACCAGTAGGGTGGGACTAGGACCAGTCCTTGGTCCTGTTCTTTTTAAATTTTTTGTAAGCAATATCACGGAAGGTCTGTCTGGAAAGCTATGTCTCTGTGCAAATGGTATCAAAATCTGCAACAGGGTAAACATACTGGAAGTCATGAATAATAAGAGGAGGGATCTAACAAAGCTTGAAGAATGGTTGAGAATTTGGCAGCTAAGATTTAATGCAAAGAACTGCATGATCATGCATCTGGGCTGCAAAAACCCAAGGGGGTGGAACAGTACATGGCTGTGTACATCTTGTAGCGCTATACAAATGTTTAGTAGTAGTAGTAGAATCAGGGCTGGATTTAGCTAGAGTGAGGCCCTACGCCAAGAAAAATTGTGGGCCCCCCCCCCATGTCCCCGTGCAGTCCTGGGCCCCCCCTGTGCAGTCCTGGGCCCCCCCCGTGCCTCCGTGCAGTCCTGGGCCCGCCCCCGTGCAGTCCTGGGCCCCCCCGTGCCCCCGTGCAGTCCTGGCCCGCCCCGTGCAGTCCTGGGCCCCCCCATGCAGTCCTGGCCCCCCGGACAGCATCGCGGCTGTCTGAGGGGCTTCAGAGGGAGCCGGGGAAGCCCGCGCGAGGCCCCGGCTCCCTCTGTACAGCCGCCAGCGTGAAGAGCCTTTTCCTTCACGCTGGCGGCTGTTTCTGTGAAGCCGGGAATGCTGGGAAAGGTTAAAGGGCAACCTTTAACCTTTCCCAGCATTCGCGGCTTCACAGAAACAGCCGCCAGCGTGAAGGAAAAGGCTCTTCACGCTGGCGGCTGTACAGAGGGAGCCGGGGCCTCGCGCGGGCTTCCCCGGCTCCCTCTAAAGCCCTCCGGTGGGCCCAGGGGCGGCCCAAGGGGGGTGCGGGGCCATGTGCGGAGACTTGGTGCGGGGCCTCATTTGCATAAGGTGTCTCATTTGCATAAATATTTGCATAATGTTACCATACACCAGAGCTACTCAATTCCAGTCCTGGTGGTCCACAATCCTGCAGGTTTTCGGGATATCCCTAATAAATATGCATGAGATATATATGCATTGGGGGTATCCTGCCAACCTGACTGGTTTGTGGCCCTCCAGGGCTGGATTTGGAGACCCCTGCTTTACATCTCTGTCATTTAAGATTGTGAGTGAACAAGGTACAGATATCCTAGACATCAAAAGGGTAGATAGAATGTGTCACACTCCTCCTCGATTCTCACCACCACCAAAAGTTGTCTAATAGATAATATTTTGGTGGTGGTGAGAAGCAAGGAGGAATGTGACAAATGCTATCTAACTTTTTTGATGTCTTGGACATCTGCACCTTGCCCACTCACAATCGTAAATGACAGAGATGTAAGGCAGGGGTCTCCAAATCCAGCCCTGGAGGGCCACAAACCAGTCAGGTTGGCAGGATATCTCCAAAGCATATATCTCATGCATATTTATTAGGGATATCCTGAAAACCTGCAGGATTGTGGACCACCAGGACTGGAATTGAGTAGCTCTGCCATACACTAACTTTTAGTAAACATGCCTCTTAATGAGTATATGGATAAAGAAAGACTAAAAGGTTTCTACATTACTATAATCCAGTACCAACCGCCAGGCACATTAGGAACTACTACAAACACTGCCCATTTAGAACCCATAGCAAACCCGCCATATCCTAACAGCACTACCAGGACTCACAAAGCACCATACCCTAACTATCAAAAGGCAACACTGCAAATATTAAACCAATACATTTCAGAGAACAACAATACATGACCTACTGGGGAAAGAACAAGTGGCAATGTCAAATAGGAATTATATAAACAGAATACCTCAGCTCAGTTACACATGCACAACATAGACCATCACCAAACAAGGAATCACAATTTAGAAACAGGAAGACAATAATTAAACTGGGAACCCCAAAAGCCAAACTTGGAATATACAACAACACTGTAGAAATAAAACTATAAATTAATTTCCTCTTGTACTAAACAAAGCGCAAAAATTAATGATGCACATTTCCCAGAGCTGACATATTCCAGTTAATAAATTCAAAATAAAGAGATATTTTTCTACCTTTTGTGCATTTTTTTTCAGTTGCAATTGTTCCAGCCACTTTCTTCTGGTTTCTTCGTGTCTTCTGCTAACTCTCCATCTGCTGTCCATTTGTCCTTTCTTCTGTCTTCTTGGGGTTTTTTTTTCCATTCTCTCTCTACATCTGCTTTAACATACTAATCTTTCTCCTTTTGCTCTTTCCTCATTCCTATTTCATCTACTCAAAATTTACCCCTCCATCCTCAATCCCCACTTACTCTCCCAATACCCGGCCAATTGTAGATTTTTTATCCCTCCCACACAAAATATTTTTCCCTTCTCCATTTTACTCTCCCAGCCCCATCCCATTCTAATCCTCCCCCAACACCAGCTCCCTTCTAGTTCCAGCCTCACCCAGCATCCATTCCCTTCTAGTCCCTGCATCAGCCCATTTCCAGTCCTAGCCCCCCATTAGCCCATTTCCAGTCCTAGCCCCTCCCATCAACCCAATACCAGTCCTAGCCCCCCCATCAACCCACTTCCAGTCCTAACCCCCCATCACCCCATTTTCAGTTTAAGCCCCCCTATAACCCATTACCAGTCCTAACCCCCCATCAGCCCACTTCCAGTCCTAACCCCCCATCAGCCCACTTCCAGTCCTAACCCCCATCAACCCATTTCCAGTCAGCCCCCATAGCCCATTGCCAGTCCTAACCCCCCCCCATCAACCCACAGTCCATTACCAGTCCTAACCCCATCAGCCCACCTGAAGTCCTAACCCCTCCCCATCAGCCCATTTCCTGTCCTAGCCCCCCCCATAGTCCATTATCAGTCCTAACCCCCATAGCCCATTACCAGACAGCCCCATCAGCCAACAGCCCATTACCAGTCTTAACCCCCCCATAGCCCATTGCCAGTCCTAACCCCCCCATCAGCCCACAGTCCATTACCAGTCCTAACCCCATCAGCCCACCTCAAGTCCTAACCCCTTCCCATCAGCCCATTTCCTGTCCTAGCCCCCCATAGCCCATTACCAGTCCTAACCCCCCCAACAGCCCACAGCCCCTTACCAGTCCTAACTCCATCAGCCCACCTCCAGTCTTAATCCCCCAGCCCATTTCCAGTCCTAGCAACCCCCCCAACCCATTACCAGACCTAGGCCCCCATAGCCCACTCCCAGTCCTAATCCCACCAGCCCATTTCCAGTCCTAATCCCCATCACCCAATTTTTAGTTTAAGCCCCCCCCATAGCCCATTACCAGTCCTAAGCCCCCATCAACCCACTTCCAGTCCTAATCCCATCAGCCCATATAGACTTAGCTGCCCATAGCCCATAGCCCCCCCCATAGCCCATCACCACTCCTAACCCCCCCATAGCCCATTACCAGTCCTTACCCCCCCAACAGCCCACAGCCATTACCACTCCTAACCCCCCCCAGCCCATCACCAGTCCTAACCCCCCCAGCAGCCCACAGCCATTACCACTCCTAACCCCCCCAGCCCATCACCACTCCTAACCCCCCCAACAGCCCACACCCTTTACCTCTCCTAACCCCCCCCCGCCCATCACCAGTCCTAACCCCCCCACCAGCCCACAGCCATTACCACTCCTACCCCCCCCAGCCCATCACCAGTCCTAACCCCCCAACAGCCCACAGCCATTACCACTCCTACCCCCCCAGCCCATCACCAGTCCTAACCCCCCCAACAGCCCACAGCCATTACCACTCCTAACCCCCCCAGCCCATCACCAGTCCTAACCCCCCAGCCCACCCCAGCCCAGCGAATTGTTTTTTACAAAAAAAGCTGTCGCTGCCTCTGCCGGGGCCGGGGCCGCCGCGGCAGAATCGAGTGTGCCGCGGGGCCCCCCCTGCCCAGCAGAGCCTGCCCTCCCCGGTATCACCTCTCTCAGCTGCCTCCCTCCAGTCACACGCGCCGGCTTTCAGAACGCGAGGGAAGAGTTTTTCCCTCGCTGCTCTGTTTAAGCCCGCGGGGGCTGATGGGACTTCCCATCAGCCCCCGCGGGCTTAACAGAGCAGCGAGGGAGAAACTCACCTCGCGCTCTGAAAGCCGGCGCGTGTGACTGGAGGGAGGCAGCTGAGACTCGAGAGGTGATACCGGGGAGGGCAGGCCAGGCTCTGCTGGGCAGGGGGGGCCCCGCGGCACACTCGATTCTGCCGCGGCGGCCCCGGCAGAGGCAGCGACAGCTTTTTTTTTTTTTTTTTTTTTTAAATTTTAATGAAGGATCAGAATGTTTTTTGCGCGGGACCCCCTGAAACGCGGGGCCCTGTGCAAAAAACATTCCCGGTGGGCCCTTGCCAGCTGTGGGCCCTACGCCACGGCGTACGTGGCGTATAGGCAAATCCGGCCCTGAGTAGAATAGTGGATGAAGTATTTCAAAGCACAAAAGAAGAACAGGACCTGGGAATGATTGTATCAAATGATCTTAATGTGGCCAAACAGGTAGAAAAGAGAATGGTGAAAGCCAGAAGGATGCTTGTTTGCATAGGGAGAGGAATGGCCAGCAGAAAAAAGGAGGTGATAATGCCTTTGTATAAGTCTCAAATGAGACCTCATTTGGAGTACCTTGTAAAATTTTGGAGACCGCGCCTTTAGAGGTATATTTATTTATTTATTTATTTAACAGTTGCTTATATACCGCTACCTTCCACAGATCAGGTGCGGTTTACAGTGAACAAGGAATGAACAGATTAACAGGTCTGTTTTACATGAAACATTAATTAACTAGGTACAATTTTGCTAAATACATGAAACATTAATTAACTAGGTACAATTTTGCTAAATACATTAAACATGATTGGACTAAATATGGTAAATTTGTTAAATAACAATTTAACTATTTACATATTTTGAACTATTTACATATATATTTACAGGATTTACAAATAGTTATTTAATCGACTTTAATTGTAGTTAGATAGAGTAATTGGAGTTGGTGTACCCTGAGGTCGCTATTAACCATTTCCTGTTAGTGGTAAGGTATTTTCTAGTTTGCCGAAATGGGAGATGAATAAATATGTTTTTAATTTCTTGCGGAGTTCCTTTGCATCATTTAGTGCTCTTATTTCTTCAGGGAGGGAGTTCCATAGGGTGGGAGCTGCATGAGAAAACGCTTTTTTATTAGTTGTTTTTTTAGTAGTTGTGAAATCTTTCGGGATCCTAATTTTATTCGTGTGGCCTTTCCGTAGCGCAGTTTGGGATGTGTCTTTAATGATAAGTTTTGTTAAAGAGACTGGGGCCATTGTATTTAATGTCTTAAATGTAGTGATAATCAATTTATGATTTATTCTGGATTGAATTGGGAGCCAGTGAAGGTTTGCTAGTATAGGGGTAATGTGTTCAAATGGTGGAACCTTCATTACAATTCTTGCTGCTGCATTTTGGGCAAGTTGGAGTCTTTTAATGTTTTGTTTTGTTGTTCCTAGTAGGGTGAGATTTGCGAAATCAAAGTGTGGTGTGATGATAGCCTGGATAATGCTCAGAAAATCATGTAGGAGTACAAGAGGACGTAATTGTTTTAAAATTTTAAGTTTAAAGTAGATTTTCTTAGTGATGTTTCTAATATGTGTGTCCATACTAAGGTGTGAGTCAAGGGTGACACCTAGGTATTTTACTTCATTTTTTATAGTAATGTTGTGATTTTGGAGAGTGATGTGTGTTGGAGGTATATAAATAGGATGGAATCGATACAGAGGATGGCTACTAAAATGGCTGGTAGTCTTTGTCATAAGGTATGTGGGAATAGACTTAATCTCAATGGGCCCGATATTCAAAGCAAATGTGGTTAGCAGAGCTGCTAACCGCCTTAATTGTGATGTTTGTGACATTCAACAGCACTAACACAGTTAGTACTGCTGAATATCTGCGACTGCCAACTCTACACGCCCCAATGCTAACTGGTTAGCATCAGAGTGTGTCGGAGGCATTTCAGAGTAGAGAGGAGGTGGCACTGATTGCCAACCAGGCAGTGGTGATATTGAGCTGCTGCTAGGTTAACGATATGCAGCAAAAGCCAGACACAGATAACGCTGGCCTATTTTTCACCGCATATTGCTAACTGGACAGCGGCTGAATATCATCACTGCTTGGTTAGCGATCGGCCTATGCGGCAAACCCGGATCTTCAATGCCAGAGCCGGATACAATCCCAGCATTGAATATTTGGGTTTAATGTTCAACCCCAGTGGCTAGCCACATTAGCAGCACTAACGTCCGGTGCTGAGTATCAGACCCAATAGGTACACTTTGGAGGGAAGGAGGGAGAGCAGAGGCAGCTCTATAATGAGGCTGAGTGAGGCAGTCGCCTCAGGTGGCAACTTTTTGGGGGTGGCAAAAATTGCCCCAAAAAAGATCGCCTCACTTGGCCTTCAAAATAAAAACAAACAAACAACAAAAAAAAAAGGTCGCAGAAGCTGCTGCAGCTGCAGCAACAGAATGAAGTTCCCCGTGGCCCCCCACTGCCCCAGAAGAGCCTGACAGTCTAATTTCCCCCCATGCTGGCTCAGCTTTGCAGAGCCATGAGGAGAGAATGTTTCCCTTTTCCGCGGCTCTGTTAAAGTTGAGCCTGCCGGCGCTGATGGAAAACTGGGGGCTAGGACTGGTAATTTTATTTATTTATTTATTTAACAGGTTTTATATACCTCTCTATCCTTTAATCAGAGCGGTAATGGGCTATCTGGGGGGTTAGAACTAGAAATGGGCTGATGGGGGGTTAAGAATGGAAATGGGCTGATTGGGAGGGGGGCGGCTAGGACTGGTAATAGGCTATTGGGGGAGAGGCCTGGAAATGGGCTGATTAGGGGGGCTAGGACAGGAAATGGCCTGACTGGGGGGCTAAGACTGGAAATTGACTTATTGGGAGGGTTAGGACTGGTAATGGGCTGATGGGGGGGGGGCTAGCATTTGAAATGAGCTAGGATTTTTAATGGGCTGATTGGTGGGGCTAGGACTGGAATGGGCTAAGGGGGATTGGACTGGAAATGGGCTAATGGGGGAAGGGAGGACAGTGCTGCTGTTGAAAAGCCCTAATCCTTTTAGCCTTTCTTCATAGGAGTATCCTTCCATCCCCTTTACCATTTTGGTGGCTCTTCTCTGTTCCTTTTCTAATAACGCTGTATCCTTTTTAAGATATGGCAACCAGAATTGCACACAATAGTCAAGGTGTGGTCGCACCATGGAACGATACAGAGGCATTATAATATCCTTTGTTTTATTTTCCATTCCTTTCCTTATGATACCTAGCATTCTATTTGCTCTCTTGGCCGCCTCTGCACACTGGGCCGTGTTTTAACATGTTATCCACAATGATGCCTATATCTCTTTCCTGGGTGGTGGTTCCCAATGTGGAACTTTGCATCGTGTAACCATAGTTTGGGTTGTTCTTTCTTAGGTGCATAACTTTGCACTTCTCCACATTAAATTTCATCTGCCATTTGGATGCCCAGTCTTCCACAATGCTCTTGGGTTTTAACAACTTTAAATAGTTTTGTCATCTGCAAATTTGATAACCTCACTCGTTATTTCCTTCTCCAGGTCATTTATGAATATGTCAGAAAGCAGCGGACCCAACACAGATACCTGGGGTATACCACTATTCACCTTTCTCCATTGGGAAAATTGGCCATTTAGCCGTACCCTCTGCTTTCTATCTTTTAACTAGATCTCCAGGAACAAGCAGGAATGAGTCTTCACATATGGGTATCATCGGTACCGACGGAGCCTGCGCGGGAATGCTCCCCATCGTCCAGTAAGAAAGCTTTTGGGAGCATCCCACAGCGCCTGCGCGCTGCCTTCCCGCCTTTCCCAACTGCCTCTCTCCAGTTCTTCTTTTCCGCGGAGCCAGCAGGTCGTGTTCCTGTCACCGCAGAAGAATTCTTTATTTTTTTCTTTATTTTTCTGTGTCGCGTCTGCCTTATTCGACATCAGACCGGTACCGCCGGTCTTTTCTTTTCTTTCTTAAAAAAAAAACAAAAAAAACCCTTTTCTTTCTTCAACTGTGCATTTTCGGTTTGGGCCTTAGGCCTGAACATTTTTTCTCCTCATGGAGAAGCCCGCTTCTGGGTTCAAAAAGTGCACGAAGTGTGGCGGTACAATTTCTGTCACCGACACCCATGACTAGTGTCTAAAATGTTTGGGGCCTGACAATTCCATCACGGATTGTGTGTCCTGTACCATGATGTCTAAAAGAGGTCGGCAGAACCGAGCAGCCAAGCTCAGTACCCTGTTTCCCTCTGATGCAGTCTTGGTGGCATCGACGTCTTCCAGGGCTGCTTCTTCCTCCCATGGATCTCAGGTAACCAAACATAAATCTAGCCGGTCCTCGAAGGGCAAATCTCCCTCTAAGCATCGAGATGCCTCCGGGCTTGTCCTCGAGGATTACGCACCGGCAAAATTACCCCCGTGGGAAGTTCCGGCTTCCAAAGCATTGTCTATGGGGTCACAGGTTGACATCGATGGCTCGGCCTCGACCGATCATCTGTTGCCGTGTTCTGGGGTACCGGTGGCCTCCACTGGTACCGACATCCAAACTCTGGTGGCGTCGATGGATCAGAAGATTCTGTCCATGCAGCGCACCCTAACGGCGTTTATGCAGGCTTCGACGCCTTCGGTACTGCAACAATCTCCGTTGCCGGTACCGATTGCATCAACATCGGCTTCGATGTCGACTGCAGCGGTACCCTGTCCGATGACGCCCATCGGTACCGAACCGGTACCGCTTACTCCCGATGTCGATCCCACTCGGTACGCGTATCGGGCTTTACAGGAGCATCCGGACAGGCGATACTTTGATTCCTCCGAAGACTCTGATGAGTCGGAGGCTTCTATTGAGGCACCGGTACTTCTTCCTCAGGAGTCTGATTCTCCAAAACAAAGAATGTCTCCTCCAGAAGACTTGTCTTTTCAGGACTTCATTAGGGAAGTGGCTAGGGGCCTCTCCATTACAGTGGCCCCTGAGTCAGAGCCTAGAGCCAAGCAACTAGACATTTTGCAATATCCTAAGGCTCCTAAAGAAGCAGCTACTTTACCTATTCATGAGATTCTCTATGATCTCATGTTGGGCATGTGGGAGACTCCTCTTACTACCTCTCCTCATTCTCGTAGATTAGACACCATGTACCGTGTCCCTCCTTGTCCTGGCTTTCATAAGTCTCAGCTTCCTCACCACTCTATTGTGGTAGAGTCTGCCATGAGGAGAATAAAGAGTGCAAAGAGACACTCATCTAATCCTCCAGGATGTGAATGCAGGACCCTTGATGCCTTTGGCCGAAGGGTTTTCCAAGCCAATATGCTTGCTGCCAGAATCAACTCCTATAGTCTCTATATGGGGATGTTTCTAAAAGAAGTCACAGATCATCTGCAGACTTTAGCCCCTTTTATTTCAGAAGATAAAAGGCAGGAATTCCTCACTTGGCTTAAACATGCCCAAGATATTTCCAAATTTTCCAACCGTGCAGCCTTTGACTCTTTTGAGTGTGTAAGCAGAGCCTCGGCTATTGCCATAGGTGCACGTAGAATTGCTTGGTTACAAGCCTCTGATTTGGAACTTTGGGTCCAAGATGAACTGGGAAATCTTCCTTGCACAGGTGAAAACCTTTTTGGCAGGGATTGGAAAGCAAAGGCCACTCAGATGGATGCTGAGAACTCTGCTTTGGATCGACTTTCAAAGTCTACCTCTGCTCCTGCTAAGAAAAGATTGTTCAAAAAGACAGCCTTTTCTAAAAAGGGAAGATACTATCCTGCTTATGGTCAGCAGGCATCTTCTGCAGGTCGTTTTGCTGCAAAGCGTCAGCAACCACCTAAACAGGCCAAGTCAAAGGCTGCCAGGCCTCCCACGGCTCAGCAGCCTCAGCCTCCTCAGGGCCTTTGACTTGCAACTAGAGAACTTAGCCTTTCTGGCTCTGGAAGAATCAGAGCCCCTCACCATTCCAGGAAGGTTGGCTTACTTTGCTCCCAGATGGGAGCAAATCACAGCAGAGCAATGGACCCTCTCCATTATAAGGGAAGGGTACAAGCTTCATTTCTTAAACCTTTCTCCCCACACCATGGTGAGACAGTTCAATTCTCCAACATCTCTCCTCAACCTTCTGGGTCAGGAGATTGCTACCCTTCTTGCCCAAGGGGCAATAGAAGAAGTACCCCTTCTTCAACAGGGCTCAGGGTTCTACTCCCCTTATTTTCTTATTCCAAAGAAAACAGGGGGCTACAGACCCATATTAGATCTCAGAGAATTGAACAAGTTTCTATTCAAAGAGAAATTCAAGATGATTTCTCTCGGTACTCTGCTGCCATACCTTCAGAGTCAGGATTGGCTTTGTTCTCTAGATCTCAAGGATGCGTACACCCATGTCCTCATCCATCCAACACACAGAAGGTTCCTTCGGTTCCTTTTTCAAGGAAAGCACTACCAATACAGGGTGCTTCCTTTCGGTCTGGCCTCTGCACCAAGGGTGTTCACGAAATGCATGGCAGTAGTAGCTGCATTTCTACGTACTCTAGGAATATTCGTTTTCCCATATCTGGACGACTGGCTCATTCGAGCTCCATCCCAGTCAGAGGCCCAGATTTCTCTAACCTGCACAATGCGTGTCCTTCAGTATTTGGGACTGGTAATAAACATCCCAAAATCCCATCTCACCCCTACTCAGTCTCTGGAGTTTATAGGGGCCTTGCTGGATACCACAACTGCAAGGGCCTATCTTCCTCAGGCCCGTTGCCTACGCTTGGTGCAGTTAGCCTCCCGGATACAGTTAAAGTCCCATTTAACTGCTCGAGAGATGTTACAACTACTAGGCCACATGGCATCCACTGTGCATGTGGTTCCATATGCTCGCCTTCACATGAGGGCAGCTCAATGGACTTTGTCCACCCAATGGACTCAGGTATCAGGTTTCCTGTCAGACAAAATAGCAAACTCCAGTCGCTTATTTTGGTCTCTCCAGTGGTGGAAGTCCCCTCCAAATCTGTTGCTGGGGTCCCCTTTTCAGCAGTCACTACCTCAAGCAACTCTAACAACAGATGCTTCTCTAATGGGTTGGGGAGCTCATCTGCAGGATCTCTCCACCCAGGGCATCTGGTCTCCACAGGAGACTTCTCTGCATATCAATCTCTTGGAACTCAGAGCAATATTCTTAGCTCTGAGTGTTCCATTCCCTGCTCAGCTACAGGACAGTCCTCATCCATACGGACAACCAAGTAGCCATGTTCTATGTAAACAAGCAGGGCGGGACTGGCTTTCTGTAGCTTTGCAACGAAGCTTTGCGACTGTGGGCCTTCGCCAGAGAGCATCACATCCATCTTCTGGCAGTTTATCTTCCAGGCGTTCAAAACTCTTGGGCGGACAGACTCAGTCGAGTTCTGCTTCCACACGAGTGGTCCCTCCACATGGACCAGGTAGCCAGGATCTTTCGAATTTGGGGAACCCCGGACATAGACCTCTTTGCAAGTCCGTGGAATGCCAAACTTCCCCGGTTCTGTTCCAGAATTCCGTGTCAGGGAGTTCAGGCTAAGGATGCCTTCCTCCTTCACTGGGGTCAAGATTTCCTTTATGCCTTTCCACCAATTCCCCTAATTCCCAAGACACTATTCAAGCTTCAGAGAGATCAAGGGACCATGATCCTCATAGCACCACACTGGTCACGCCAAGTGTGGTACCATCTACTTCTGCATCTCTCTCAAGCTCCTTCCCTGGACTTGGGCTCTGCACCAAACCTTCTGTCCCAGGAAGAGGGAACTTTGTGACACCCAAACCCCCAGTCGCTCCATCTCAGGGCTTGGTTGCTGAAGGCCTAGACCTTCAAGATTTTCATCTCTCTCAGCAAGTCAGAGATGTTATTCATGCCTCTAGAAAGCCTTCTACTAGACGTTCCTATGCTTTCAAGTGGAAAAGATTTACCATTTGGTGTTCAGAGAAGGGTCTAAACCCTCTTGCAATACCTCTGAATTCTCTACTAGAGTATCTCCTGCATCTATCCCATGCAGGTCTGAAAACGAATTCAGTAAGAGTCCATTTGAGTGATATTGCAGTGTCCCTCAAGCCTCTCAATGGACAACCTATTTCCTCTCATCCTTTTATAGCAAGATTCATGAGAGGCCTTCTTTTAACTAAACCTCCCATTAGACCACCTCCAGTGGCATTGGACTTATACCTGGTTCTTGGCCAGCTCATGAAGCCACCCTTTGAACCTTTAGCCACCACCTCCTTGAAATTTCTTTCTTGGAAGGTTATTTTTCTCATTGCAGTCACCTCAGCACGCCGCATCAGTGAGTTGCAAGCTTTGGTGGCTAATCCACCTTATACAAGGTTCCATCATGATAAGGTAGTCCTCAGGACCAATCCACACTTTATGCCTAAAGTGGTCTCGCCTTTTCATCTGAACCAAGAGGTATATTTACCTGTCTTTTTTCCAGGACCTCATGCATCAAATGCAGAGAGGAATCTTCATACCTTGGATTGTAAGAGAGCTCTTGCTTTTTACTTACAAAGAACACAGCAACATAGAAAGTCTTCTCAACTCTTTGTTGCTTTTGATTCTTCTCATTTAGGACTTCCAGTCTCTAAGAGAACACTGTCCAACTGGATTGCTCAGTGTATTTCTTTCGCCTACCAGAGTAGAAACCTTTCTCTGGAGGGCCATGTCACAGCTCACAATGTGAGAGCCATGGCAGCCTCAATGGCTCATCTAAACTCTGTGTCCATCGACCAAATCTGTCGAGCGGCCACCTGGGCCTCGGTTCATACCTTCACAGCCCATTACTGCTTGGACAAGGACTCCCGCCGGGATGCCTTGTTTGGGCAGGCTGTTCTCAAACATCGGTTCCATTCCTAATCAACTCCTACCCACCTACCCTGGTTGGATGCCAGAGATCCATGGGGGGAGGTAGAGTCCTTTTCAAGTACACACAACCTGGGGTCTTCCCCTGGCATCTGCAGCTAGGGAGTCCCCATATGTGAAGACTCATTCCTGCTTATTCCTGGAGATAGCACAGTTACTTACCTGTAACAGGTGATCTCTGGGAACAGCAGGAATAAGTCTTCACAACCCACCCACCTCCCCTAGGAGTTGTATCTCTCTATCTATCTTTCCTTTCCTCTCTCTGTCTTTGTCTCAGCTTTAAAACTTGAACTGGAGAGAGGCGGTTGGGAAAGGCGGGAAGGCAGCGCGGAGGCGCTATGGGATGCTCCCAAAAGCTTTCTTACTGGACGCTGGGGAGCGTTCCCGCGCAGGCTCCGTCGGTACCGACGATACCCAAATGTGAAGACTTATTCCTGCTGTTCCCAGAGATCACCTGTTACAGGTAAGTAACTGTGCTTTCCTGATCCACAATAATATACTGCCTCCTATCCCATGACTTTTTAGTTTTGCCGAAAGTCTCTGATGAGGGACCTTGTAAAGGCTTTATAAAAGTCCAGATACACTATATCAACTGACTCACCTTTGTCTACCTTTTTATTCACACCTTCAAAAAAAACATAACAGATTACTAAGACAAGATCTTCCTTGTCTAAAGCCATGTTGGCTGTCTCCCATTAAGCCATGACTATCTGCATGTTCAGTAATTTTGTTCTTTATGATGGTTTCTACCATTTTCCCGGTACTGATGTCAGGCTCACCGGTCTGTAGTTTCCCAAATCATCCCTGGAACCCTTTTTAAAAACTGGTGTTACAATGGCGATCCTCCAGTTTTCAGGTATTACAGATGATTTTAATGATATTTATTTATTTATTTATTTAACAGCTTTTATATACCGCACTTTTGTTATCAGCGCGGTTTACATTTTAACAATTTTGTACTTAAACATAGAACAAATGTTAAGTTTACAAGGAACAGGAGATAAAACATGGATAACAGGGTTTAATAAATAACAGATATTCTCAACTATTTACAATAGATTCTTAAATGCTCGACTCTAAAGGTAGGGTTTGTAGGGTTTGGTCTAGAACAAGTGATAAGGTTTCGGGAGCTTATTTGACTAGCCATGATCGATGGTTTGTGAAGGAGGGGGAGGGGGTGGGGGGTCATAGGTGATAGTTCACAGATTACTAATAACAGGTCTGCAATCTCATATTTCAGTTGTTTCAATACCCTTGGATGTATACCATCCAGTCCAGGTGACTTGCTACTCTTCAGTTTATCAAATAGTTGTAATACATCTTCCCGGTGTATCGATATTTCCTTCCATTCTTCCGCAGTATCACCTTTAAATACCACTTCAGTCATGGGTAACATCCCGACATCTTCCTCAGTAAAGACCGAAGCAAAGAATTCATTGTCTCTCCGCTATAGCCTTGTCCCATCTTACTGCCCTTTTACACTTCCATCATCTAATGGCACAGATGACACTCTCACAGGTTTTTTTGCTATGAATGTACTTGAAAAAGGCTTTATTACATGTTTTTGCTTCCACAGCAAGTTTCTTCTCAAATTCTCTCTTTGCCTGCCTTATCAATGCCTTGCATTTAACTTGCCAGTGCTTGTGCTGTTTCCCATTTTCGTCATTTGGCACTTTTTTCCATTTCCTGAAAGATGCCTTTTTGGCAACAACAGCCTCTCTGACCTCACCTTTAAACCATGCTGGCAGTTTTTTGGACTTCCTTCCACTTTTCTTAAAGCGTGGAATACAGCTGGTCTGGGCTTCCAAGATAGTATTTTTAAACAACACCCAAGTTTGATATAAGTCTTTAACCTTTGCAACTGTTCCTTTTAGTTTTTTCTTAACTATTTTCCTCATTTTATCATAGTCTCCCTTTTGAAAGTTAAAAAGGAGTACTGTGGATTTCCTTACCATCCCTCCTCCATTAATTAAATCAGACGCAAACAAGTTATGATCACTATTGCCAATTGCCCCCAACACCCTTATCACTTGCACAAGATCTGGTGTTCCACTAAGGACTAAGTCAAAAATGGCTTCCCCTCTAGTCGGTTCATGAACCAGCTGCTCCAAGGAACAGTCATTTATTTCAATTAGAAACTTTATCTCCCTAGCAGGTCCTGCCGTGACACTGACCCAGTCAATACCGAGGTAATTGAAATCACCCATTATTATTACTGTTTTGTAACTTTTGTTAGCTTCCCTGATTTCTTTGAGCATTTCATCATCCATTTGTTCATTCTGGCCAGGCGATTGATAGTAGAACCTCACTGCCATCGCCTTCCCCTTTTTACAAAGAATTTTAATCCATAGAGATTCTACAGCGAATTTTGTTTCCTGCAAAACTTGAATCGTTTATGACTCAATGCCCTCTCTAACATAGAGCGCAACCCCTCCACCAATTTGATCAGCTCTATCATTATGATATAGTTTGTACCCAGGTATCACTGGTTATCCTCCTTCCACCATGTCTCTGAGATACCAATCATATCTAACCTCTCATTTAGTGCTATATATTCTAACTGTCCTATCTTATTGTTTAGACTTCTAGCATTTGCATACAAGCATTTTAGAGACTGTATTTTATTCATATTAATCAGGTTATCGGTAGGCAGGGGTAATTTGGAATCTTTAACCTCTGTCTGCTCTCCACTCAAGGGCATTTGGGCTACCTTTGTCTTAATTGGAACCTCTCTGCTAATTTATTTATTATTTTTTTTATACCGTGCTCTTTAGAATCAGTGCGGTTTACATGTACACTAACAGATACTTTTTATTCCCTTGTCCCCTAAGGGCTCACAATCTAAGTGTACCTGAGGCAATGGAGGGCTAAGTGGCTTGCCCAAGGCCACGAGGAGTGGCCATGGGACAAGAGACCCCAGTCCCTCCAGCCTGAGGTTGCTTGTCCCCATGTGGGAATTGAACCCCCGGCCTGAGGTAACCTGTCCCAACCACTGAGCCACTCCTCCCTCCTGAGCTGATGTACCCTTACTTCATTTTTTTGTTAGTATCCTTCAAGAATACATTGTTCTGAACCATGTGCTCTTGGGCGACTGTCGGCTCTCACCTATTATCTAGTTTAAAAGCTGCTCTAGCTCCTTTTTAAAGGTTAATGCCAGCATCCCATTTTCATCCCGGTTAAGGTGAAGCCCATCCTTCAGAAGAGCCCCTCCTTTTCCCAGAATGTTCCCCAGTTCCTAACAAATCCAAAACCCTCATCCTTGCACCATTGTCTCATGCACGCATTGAGACTCTGGAGCTCTGCTTGCCTTTTTGGTCCTGCTTGTGGAATGGGAAGCATTTCGGAGAACACTACCCTGGAAGATCTGGATTTCAACTTCTTACCTGAAAGCCTAAATTTAGCCTCCAGAACCTCTCTACCACATTTTCCTATGTGATTGGTAACAACATGTACCAAGACAGCAGAATCCCCCCAGCACTATCCAAGACCTAGTCTAGGTGGCGCGTGAGGTCCGCTACCTTTGCACCAGGCAGGCATGTTACCAGGCGATCCTCACGTCCACCAGCCACCCAGTTATATACATGCCTAATGATCGAATCACCAACTATAACAGCTGTCCTAACACTTCCCTCATGGGCACATAGCCCTGGAGAAACCGCCTCAGTGCGAAAGGGTTTTACATCACCTGGAGACATGTCCTATCTATAGGATCACTTCCTGCCACACCAGGGTGATGCTCTCCTGACACGAGACCTTTCTCCTCCATGGCAACAGGACTATATCCCTGTAGGTATCATCTATGTACCTCTCCGTCTTCCTTATTTCTTCCAAGTCTGCTACTCTTGCCTCTAGAGATCGGACTCTTTCCCTGAGAGCAAAGAGCTCCTTGCACCTTGTGCACACGTAAGACCCCTCACCAAATGGGAGAAAATCATACAGGTGACACTCAATGCAAAAGACTGGAAATCCCCCGTCTCGCTGCTGGACTGCTGTCTGCATCTTTGTTTTAAGGTTGTGTTTAGATATTTAAATTCTTTACTTACTATGGGTTGCTGGGGTTACTTATACTAATAAAACTATACCTAATACGTTTAATGTACTTTGTTCATCTAAAGTTTAGTTAATCTGAGGTCCTTAATGTATGCTGATGAGAATAAACAGCTGCACCTGAGAGTGAATATGGCACCTCCTTTCCCTTAGAGAGGTTTAAGCACCTATAAAGCTACAATTATCCCAGGGGTGGGTGGGTGTCAGGGAGGGAGGGAGGGAAAGAAGACTTATTAAAAGCTGGCTGCTACATAGTACCCTGTCCTGTGCTTCTAAGGTAATCTGTGACCAATCTCCATGGGGAGTCCCACAGGCCTTGCTTGGATAGAGGGTGTCTTGGGTTCTAAATTAAACCAGAAAGCTTTCTTCTGTGTTTTAAATTTAAACTGAAAACTCTTTGCTGCTACTAGGCCCTGACTGATTTAACAAATGCATTGGGTTCACAGATAATCAGTTTTATTCTAAAGAATTACTTGTTTCCCAAAATTTAGAAAAATTCCAAGAAGTAAATACTTACAATTGCAGATCTCTCTCCAGAAGTAGCAGTCCCCTTTTGTAGTCCTTCAAGACAGGGCTGTAGCTTTTTAAGACTGTATTTGATTCATCTATTACAGAGCTGTGCTACACTTTTGAAGAGAGATGAACCCTCTCGATCTCTTCGATTCATTTTGACTGGCTACTTGGTTGTACCTGCAGTAAGTCATGCTAGAAAAGCAATTACTAGAGCTTGTTCTTTCCAGAAAACGGGAATTTTCCATTAGAACTACCTACAGAGAGGGATTTTTTAAAGTTTTGTAAATTATTGAAGACTTATTTGGTTTTAATCTACCTTATTGTTAGGATTGTTTTTATTTTATTCTTGTCATTGTAAACAGGCCTGTGTATGTTAATTTGTTAATAGCTTTGAAGTCTCACAATAAGAGTGTTATAAATGTAAAAAGTGAAATGAAAATGACAGAAATTCTGTGAAATCAGGTCTGTGTCTACTGTCAGAGACATTTACCAAATCTGCTTCAATCCCAGTTGTCCATATCTGTAATGGAACAACTCTAAGGGGGGTAACTTTATAAAGTCATTTAGCTCATATGTGACGATATAATGCAATGTGTGCCTTTGAGTCAATGCTGTCTCCTGGTGTCCCAGCAGCTCCTGGGTTTTCTTGGCAGTGTGACTGCAAGTAAACTGCCAGGCCTTTTTTCTGAGACAATGGAAGGTTAAGTGACTTCCTCAAGGTCACAAGAAGTGCTAGTGGGAATTGAACCCTGGTTGGATAGTTACCAACCCAGTTTTCTAACCACTAGGCTACTCCTCCATGTGTATAAACTAGCTGATAAAATAGCAGCAGGCGTAAAGATACAGAAGATGAATGACCATGTGTACTTTTATTGTAGGTGTTGTTGAGGCACGGTCTGTGTGGAGCATAGGCAGAGTCATGATGTATGTATATTGATTATAAAAGATATCATTCTATGTGTGTACTTGCATACTCTACATGCAAATATTTATACCTGTTCTCGAGCAAGCGTAATGTCTACACCTTCAATCTTTGTGCATTGGGCACAGTATTTGCGCTAGTATTTTATAAAGACATATAGATATTTGTCTCTTTAAAAAAGGCAACTTCTTATCCTTTTAACCTAGGTGCCCTGCGTGAAGCTCTTAAAGATAGCCACAGCATGGATTCATAAAGGCACTAGAGACCAAGCAAGAACAATATGGAAAAATGGATCTTTTGTGTGCTTTAAAATTGATTTTGCCAGTACTGTACTGCTGTCTTAATCCCTGTGGGATTAATATCAAATATTGAATGCCTTATCCAAAATGCATGCTTTCTATTATATAGTAAATATGAATATAAATAATTTAATATATTAGTAGACATACAGTAGGGATGTGAGTTATTGTCTGCAAAGTCCTCTTCATAATTCGATAGTTTTCTTCAAATACATGAAATTATTGAATATGGTAACAGGATGCTTAAGGGATGATCCCAAAACAATGCAGGATGTTTCAAGGGTTGTGGAAACCTTTACTATGGCTCCAGCATAAATTTGCAGAAAGAAATTACACCTTTCCAACTGATTTTTCAAGAGCTATTTTTTCTGGCCAAAGAACATGTGCAAATTTGAAAATACAAAATTGCATCTGTTGTTGGTACCTGTAAGCTAACACCACATTCGGAAACCCTCCACAAAGAGGCTGGTCAAGGTATGTATGTTGCGGAACAAGACATGTACTGCTAGCTGCATACAAGGTAGACAATTTTCAGAAAGTATAGTTACCACTGTAAACTGTTTTTGTGGAAGGTAATTATTTATTTTATTTATTTAGACAGTTTTGTATACCGCCTTATCCTTCAATCAAAGTGGTCACAACACAATTGGGTGATACATTTTTTAACACGTGGGGATATGAGACACATACACTAATGCTTACAGGGAACATGGGCAATGGAGGGTTAAGTGGCTTGCCCAAGACCACAAGGAGCATCTGTGGGACTAGAAACCCCAGTCCTTCCGGCCCAAGGTTGCTGTCCTCTAGTGGGATTTGAACCCCCAACCTTCCGGCCTGAAGTACCTTGCCCCAACCACTAGGCTACTCCTCCCCAGGGCACCTAGATTAAGAGGGTAAGAAGATGCCTATTTTAAAGACCCCCAGCTTCTTCGTTAGGTCCTTCATCTCATGGCTACAATGCTAAACAGCATTCACCTGTCTGGTAGTATCCTGCAAGGCATGCAGCCTGTAGTGCGGTGCCTGTACCTTCCGGGATCCTGGTATCCTGCTTCTGGGTGCTGCAATAGACAATGACGCGTTGTCTGGCTAGCTCTTTAAATGTGCATGCATAGATGCTAGCACACACACGTCATGTTGATGTAACCATATCCACCGATATAATTACTCAACCTGTAAATATTTGTCAGATCATATCATGTTGACATAAACATACCCGTGACACAATTGCTCAGTTTGTTTATAGTTATCCCTGTTGAAACCCAAGTTGTAATACCTGTTCTTTGTAAAGTTCAATGTATGTTTCAGCCTGCATTGTACAAATTTAATGTTACTTGTAAACCACACTGATTCCAAAGAGCGCGGTATAAAAATGATTTAAACAAATAAATAAAAATAAATAAATAAATAATGAGCCTGACCCTGCCTTGGTTATCTAACTACTGCAAATAGGAGTATCAGGTGAACTGCCAAGCTTTTAGCAGGTAGATCACCAGATAATGGGCACTGGTCAGCAATATTCGGTGATACATCCGCATATAGAAATCTCGATATTTAAGAAAATGTGTCCACCTTTATCCAGATTAGAAGGGAAGCCTGTCTCAAGGGGCTACACTGGTGCTTAATGAGATGCACACCTGGTGCCTCAATAACAACTACCTGGCTGGTCCAGGTACCAGGTGCCATGGTGTGCTCATGATGATCCCACAGCTGTGGATAAGGCTCTGGCATGCTGTGATAGGTCCGGTCGGCACAGGTTTGCCTTGGTTAATATGGCATGTGTCCTTTCAGGTGAACAACCAATGAGAAGCTTCCTTTATAAATGTGTCCCTTTAGTTTTGTAAGTGCCTGCTTACTGTACATGAAAAGTACGTGCATACTTTTCTCCATGCCCGCTTCACTGAATTCTCAAAGTAAACGTATGTGCACTTTTCTGCTTTTAAAATTACCCAGGAAAAATGTGTGCTTAGATTTCTACATGGTCTATAGCAGGCACAAATTCTGAGTTCATTTATGTGCATATAGTCAAATTTGCAAAAGTACAGCACATGTTTAAATGCAAACCTTTTCACATCTCTTCCCTGGAACACCTACCGTCAGTTTTAGAAAAGTTTATTTACTTATTTATCAACTTTTTTATACCGCTATATCTACCAGTCACAGCAATTTATAAATAACACAACTTTATCATTAACAAACATGTTGACTGGTTTACAAGGAACTGTAGAGTAACAATAAACGGAGGGGGGGGGGGAGGAGGGAAGGGGAGAGGAGAGGGGGTTAAGAAGAAGGCAGCATTAACAAATTATGGTATGTCCATACAAGGAGGGATGGTTACTTGAGGCAGATAAGGTTTAGGTATAGGGGGTCATAATGCTCTTTGAACAGGAGAGTCTTTAGTTTGCGTCAAAACTCAGCGATTCTGTTCCATTATAAATATTCAGGCTGTACACATATAAGCCCAATCATCAGCAGGGTATAACTGGAAATGCCTAATGTAAATGTTTTAAATTCTACATATGTTCAACTGTGCTATATGTTTAGGTAGCACCAAAGTAGACATTCCTATTCACCTCTCCGGGCCAGTCCAGGGTACCAATGGGTTGTCAATCCCCTTCAGCAGCTGAGGACTGAAAACTAAAAACTTTGCTGACAGGCTATAGCCACTCCCCCTTGAGACAGCTCTCCAGTCTTCAGTCCTCAGCAGTTGAACAGGACGTGGAAAGCTGGCAGGCTCTCTATCCAGTTGCAGCAGGCCTCTTAATTAGCAGACTTCTGAGGGGGATCGGCTCTAGCGGGGCTTTAATCCTCTCTCTTGGTTTTCATATACCTCTTCCCTTGTGGATTTGTTTCAATTAAGCTAATTGAAAAGCAAAGACCACCAGTGCAACAGCGAGTGAAGTAAAACGGTCAGTTACTCCTCCGTTGAGGAACGCTGGCAGCGGCGATCACTGAGGCAGTGCCTGTCTCCTACTGTGATTCGCTCCGTTTTGCAGAGGGTTTTGTCCTGGGAGCCCCAGGTTTTTCTCTCCTCTTGTCTGCAGGGGCGCTTCTTGCTTCCCGCTAGCAGCGGGTTCCGAAGCGTCGCGGCCGTTTCAGACTGCAATCAGGTCAGTGCTTCTTGTGCGAGCAGGATCTTAGTGTGTGTGTGTGTGATTGGGGAGTATTTCGCTTCTTTTTTATTTCGATTCTTTTTCTTGGACGCGGTTCTGCCGTCGGAGTTTGAGTCGCAGGCATTTTCCATTTAGCGGGGACATGGATAGTAAGATGGATGTACAGAAGCCTAGCAGCGTGGTGGATCAGGCGGGAACGACGGCCATTTTAGATGAGAGCGCCGTTTCTCCCGTGGGCAGGCACAAACAAGGGAAGAGAAAGGCAAAGTCAGGGAAAGATGCTTCGTCTGCGGTGAAGGAGCCATGCTTGCTTCCTGAGGCTCAGGATTCATTGGCTGCCTTTTTTTCCCCGGAGTTTATCCTAGCCCTTCATAGGGCTTATACTTTGAAGGTGTCACAGGTCAGCAGGGATCCCTTGCCTTCCTGTACTGGGGAGGGGGGTCTCGTGGGGTACCCTCAGTCAGACCCTGGAGAGGGGTCCTCCCGTGCTGCAGCAGGTTTAGTTTCGGTCAGGGAAGGCTTGGAGCAGCAACTCTCAGAGCCTCCGAAGAGAGATGACACGGAGATTGTTTCGGAGGCCAGTTTTGATCCATGGTCAGCTGAGCTGGAAGAGGGCGAGCTGACTCCGGGAGAGGACCCCAATCTCTTTCGCGTTTTCCGCAAAGAAGAGTTGGGGGCGCTAATTGGGCAGTCTTTGGCGGCCTTGAACATCCTTCCTACAGCGGTTGAGCAGGAGCCGCTGGAGGATCCCTTGTTGCAGGGTTTTAAAGCAGAGCAACTTTGTTTTCCTCTCCACCGGGTTATAAAGCGAATGATAGAGTCTGAATGGGAGTACCCGGAGGCTTCTCTAAGGGGAGGTCGCGCTCTGGGTCATCTTTATCCCATTCCGCAGGAAGTAAAGGAGCTGCTCAAAATGCCTAAGGTGGATGCGCTGGTATCGGCGGTGACGAAGAAGACTACGATCCCCGTTGAGGGCGGAGCGGTGCTTAAGGACCTGCAAGATCACAAGCTGGAGGGTTTGCTTAAGCAAGCCTTCGATGCCTGTGCGCTGGCACTTCAGGCTTCTGTTTGTGGAGCATATGTTTCTAGGGTGTCGATTCGTTGGCTCCAGGGGGGTTCCTCTTCTGATTCTGCTGGGGATTCCATTGTGGAGGGAGCAAAATTGGAATCGGCGGCGGCCTATCAGGCTGATGCCTTTTATGACCTGGTTCATATCGCAGCTAAGGCCATGGCTTCCTTGATCGGGGCTAGACGGTTCCTTTGGCTAAGGAATTGGTCGGCCGACGCCTCCTCGAAGGCGCGCCTCAGTAAGCTTCCTTATATGGGTAAGCTGCTGTTTGGGGAGGCATTGGAGAAGATAGTCAAGGATCTGGGGGATTCCAAAGGAGGGCAGTTGCTGGAGGATCGTCCTAAAGCCCTCAAGCAATCCTCTTCACAGCGGGGGCTGGGAAAGGAGTTTCGTAGATTTCGGGGAGCTCGTTTTTCTCCCTATCCCAGGGGGCGGTTTGCCCCTAGGGCCCAGCCTTTTCATGGTTCCAGAGATTTTAGTAGAGGCTATTTCTCCTCTCAGCAAGTGGCTCCCAAAAAGCCGCAATGAAGGTCAACATGTCCAGGTGGAGATACCAGTAGGAGGGCGCTTACAGGGGTTTCTCTCTGTCTGGACCGCAATAACTACCGATCAGTGGATGCTGGAGATCATCCGGGACGGGTATGCGCTGGAGTTCACTCGGCCGCTTCAGGAGGTCTTCTTGGCGTCTCCTTGTGGTCTCGGAACCAAACGGCAAGCGGTAGAAGACACGCTACTGCGCTTGGTGCAGTTGCAGGCGGTGGTTCCGGTTCCTCCAGACCAGTTAGGCTCCGATCGATACTCGATTTATTTTGTGGTTCTGAAAAAGGAGGGCTCCTTTCGGACGATTCTAGAACTCAAACACGTCAACCGGGCTTTGAGAGTTCCACATTTTCGGATGGAGACGCTAAGGTCCGTGATTGAGTCCGTTCGTCCCGGAGAGTTCCTCTCGGCCATAGATCTCACGAAAGCGTATCTGCATATCCTGATCAGGCCGGATCATCAGCGTTTTTTGAGGTTTGCAGTTCCCGCGGGCCATTTTCAGTTCCGAGCATTACCTTTTGGCTTGGCGACCGCTCCACAGACGTTTACAAAGGTCATGGTGGTCGTAGCCGCAGCCTTGCGGATGGAAGGCATTCAGGTTCATCCCTATCTGGACGATTGGTTGATCAGAGCCAGTTCTCAACAGGAGTCGGTCAGGGCTACCGCTCGAGTGGTTCAGCTCCTCGAGCAGCTCTGTTGGGTAATCAACCGTACCAAGAGCCAGCTCGAGCCCCAGTCTCGGTTGGTGTATCTGGGGGCCGAGTTCGACATGGAGCGCGGCTTGGTCTCCTTGCCGGAGAGCAGGATAGTAAAGATTTTGGCTCAGGTGAGGGCGTTTCTTCGTCTCAAGGCGCCTTCGGCGTGGAGGTATTTGCAGCTCTTGGGCTCCATGGCGGCAGCTTTAGATCTGGTTCCCTGGGCCAGAGCGCATATGCAACCCTTGCAGCAGGCCTTGCTGTCCCGTTGGTCTCCTCAGCTTCATCCTTTGTTCAGGAAGCTGAGCTGCTCGGAGGTGGTGAGGGACAGTCTCTCGTGGTGGCTCGATCCAGATCATCTTCGGGCGGGAATGCATTTAGCGCTTCCGTCTTGGGTGTTAGTGACGACGGACGCCAGCTTATCAGGCTGGGGAGTCCACTGTCAGTCGCAGGTGGCTCAGGGGCGCTGGTCTCCAGCGGAGGCGTCCTTATTGATCAATCTTCTAGAGCTCAGGGCGGTGCGTTTGGCACTGCTTTCGTTCACTCCGCTCCTCGAAAGGAGGGCGGTGCGGGTTTTCTCCGACAACGCCGTGACGGTATCGTACATCAATCGCCAGGGGGGCACGGGCAGTGCTCTGTTGTTGGCGGAGAGTCAGGAGTTGACGCTCTGGGCGGAAGGTCATCTGTCGACTCTGTCAGCGGCGCATGTGGCCGGCAAGGAGAATGTTCAGGCTGATTACTTAAGTCGCCATGTGCTCGATCCCGGAGAGTGGGAGTTGGACGACAGGATTTTTCTCGACATTACGCGGTGCTGGGGGCGGCCAACAGTGGATCTCATGGCCACATGCGGCAATGCGAAGGCGGCTCATTTCTTCAGCAGGCGCAGGGAGCGCATGGCCGAGGGCCTGGATGCCCTGGTGCAACCGTGGCCGTTAGACAAGCTTCTTTTTTTTTTAAACTTTTATTTTCATTTTGCAACAAACAAAAGAAACAACACACCAAAGGAGACAAAACAAGTATACAATAAAGAAAAGTAAACCCAATTACCCCCCACCCCCACGCTTCTTCTCTAGCTGATTATGTCAGCATGTGAGCGCTTCCAAACAACAGTGATTATACATCTAAACAATCAAAAGAGGATCTGCGATACAGAATAATCATGGGACAAAGATATATACAAATTTAGACAGTCAGATGAGAGCATTGAGCAGAATGTACATAGTCATTGAGCATCTTCCATTTAGACCGATGATGAGGAGTCTGAATGGGGGAAGCAAACATACGAGGTATTTGTTCATATTTACTGTAGAGACAGACATGATTCCACCATTCATTGGGGCTCAGCTGAGAGCTATTTTTCCAGTATTTCGTGATTAGGGAAATAGCAATGCCAAGCATAAAGTCCAAAAGGAAGTAAGCAGTTTTTGGAAGAGAGGGGATCCCCGCAGCTGAGCGAAGTCCCACTATCCTCCAAGAAAGGGGCTCTTGAAAGTGTAAAATAGACTGGATACGACCCCAGACCCGACGCCAGTAATACTGTAGTGCGGGGCATTCATACATAACATGAGGTAGTGAACCAATGGCCGCATGGCATGTCCAACAACTATTGCCCTGAGTAGTGTTCCATTTGGCTAATCTGTCAGGAGTGTAAAAACACCGGTGGGCTAGAAAGAAGAGTGTCTGAGTGAGTGAGGCGGATCGGGAGACCCGTGTCACTCTACTCCAGACAAGGCTCCATTGCTCCGGGGTCAAAGTCACATGCAATTCTCTCTCCCATGCTTTCTGCGCTATAGGGGTATCTCTAATTATAGCATTACATAAGGTTTTGTAGAAATTGGATGCTACACCCGGTGAACTACCGATAGATCGGAAAGTCTCCAACCAACCTTGTGTAGGGGAGGCCGATGGCGGGAGCACCTTAGCACTCCGAAGGCAATGCTGAAGTTGTACCAACTGAAAATAGTGTTTCGCTGGGAGACCGAATTCAATTTGCAATTCACTAAAAGTTTTCCAGCGACCTTCATGGAACAACTGACTAGGGATCCAAATGCCCCTAGTGTACCAGGGGCTCCACGCCATCGGCTTATTTTGTATTCGAAATCGAGTGTTATACCAAAGTGGGAGCTTGTCTAACGGACAGAGTCGGGAGTCTAAAGAGTGCATAAGATTATTAAAGGCACCTAAGGTGTCTAAAAGCATTGGTGGAAAGTGGGAGTCTGATGGGAGAGTCATACCAGGGAGAAAAGTAAGAGGAATCGGTTTGCAAAGGTCCTCTTCTATGTCTAGCCACACAGGTCTACTCGGTACTGGATCTTCCAGCCAGCGAGCGCCTTGTTTGAGAAGAAAAGATTGATGATACTTCAGGAAATCAGGGAATCTGACACCCCCATTTTCCTTATCTGCTTGCAGCTTATGTTTCGCTATCCTAGGTGTCTTGTTTTGCCACAAGTATCTAGTCAGAAGGCCCTCTATATCTTTATATATACGTCGAGGGAAGAGACAGGGCAACATTTCTAAGATATAATTCACTTTCGGAACAATCATCATTTTTATGGTTTCTAATCGACCCCACCAGGTAAGTGTTAAAGGAGTCCAGCGGTGAGTAAGCGCCCGGACTTTAGAGGTTAAGTCTTTGGCATTGAAGGAGATAGTGTCTTCCAAAGGAGAACAATAGTGAACCCCAAGGTATTTAACCATGCGAGGTTGCCATAAAAAGGGGAAGGGTTGCATATCTGCCTGATGAAGCAAAGGATTTAATGGAAAGGCTACCGACTTGGTCCAATTTATCTTATAACCGGACAATTGTGAGTATTTACCAATTTGCTCTAGGACAGCCGGTACTGAGTCTATAGAGACAAAAAGCATAAGGTCATCAGCATACGCTGAAATTTTGATTTCCCTATGGGTGAAGGGGACTCCATGAATCTCCTCCGATTGCCGGATTAGTAAAGCCAAGGGTTCAAGTGCAAGATCGAAGAGAAGTGGAGACAGTGGGCATCCCTGGCGAGTGCCGCGTTGAAGGGGAAAAGGCTGAGACTTTAAAGCATTGGCACATATACTGGCTGTAGGCTGTGCGTACATGGTGCGAAGACAACGGAGAAAACCTTCCCCGAATCCGTACCAGCGGAGGACTGCAAACAGGAAGGGCCACTCTAAGCGATCAAAGGCCTTCTCAGCATCAAGTGAGAGGCCAACAAATGGGCGATCAAGATTAACTGCGGTAGTCAGTACATGGCATAGAGTCCGAGCATTGTCGGCAGTTGATCTACCAGGAATGAAACCGCATTGATCTGGGTGTATTAAGGTAGGCATCCTATCCGAGAGCCGGGTAGAGAGAATGGTGGCAAATATTTTATAGTCCGCGTTTAGGAGGGAAATTGGACGATAATTAGCTGCTAGTTGCGGGTCTCTCCCCTCTTTCTCAAAAACTACTACATTTGCCATGGAAAAGGACCCAGAAGGAGAACCCCCCTCGGCCAGAGCAGAAAAATAAATTTTCAAAACTGGAGCTAAGTCAGCGTGAAAAGTTTTGTAGAATTCAGCAGGGAGACCGTCTGGGCCTGCGGCTCGACCTGAGGCACATTTCTTGATAGCAGAATGAATTTCTGAGACAGTAAATGGTGTGTCCAAGGCCACTCTATCTTCGTCAGATAGGGTCGGTCTTTGTACCCCTGAAAGTAAGCGTTCAAATACATCTGGCTCAAAATCACATTCAGATTGATAAAGCCGAGTATAAAAATCACGAAAGAGTTCTAAAATTTCGGTATCTTTAGTGACCAAGCCCCCCCCCCGACGGATTACGGAGGGCGGTAACACGCTTGGCTTCTTTTTGACCTTTTAGGGCATTTGCTAATAATTTGCCAGCACGATTATTTTCCCGATAATATAGCCCTTGTTGTGATTCGATATTTTTAACAGCAGCAGTGTACAAAAGCTGATTGTATTGAAAACGCAAGCGTTGTAAACGGAGTAAAATACATGGGTCAGTACGGGACGTGAGGAGACGCTCCCCAGCTTGTATCTGCTGCTCTAGAGTCAGTAAATGCTGCTTTCTTTGTTTCCCCTGCCGAATTTGATAGCTAGTTATAGTGGCGCGGATAGATGCTTTAAAACCCTCCCACCAAGCCCAGCTCGCTGTGTCATGGGGTGAGTTAAAATGAAAATAATCTTGGATAGCGGCCTTTATATCAACCTGAAAATCTTTTTGACCCAGTAGGGATCTATCAAAAAACCAAGCTCGGGGAGAATCGTCCCGCGCAGTGACACGTAATGATAAAGATATGGCAGCATGATCTGAAATATGGAGAGGATGAGTCCTAGTCGTGTCTACTTGAGAAATCAGTGCTTTGGAAATGAGAAAGAAATCTATTCTAGATTGGGAGTGATGGGGGGCAGAAAAGAAGTGAACTCTAAGTCGGAGGGGTGAAGTAGCCTCCATATATCTACCAGCGCAAGATCTTGCATCAGAGCTGTAAGGGTAGCAAGACTCTTGGGTGGACTACTCGTTCTAGGCGGCTGTCTATCTATCAGAGGGTCTAACACTTGATTAAAATCACCACCAAGTATTAAGGGAGTATTGGCAGAGGCCTGTGCCAACTGCGCAATACTTGCATAGTAAGCAGGGTTGTCCACATTCGGGGCATAAATGCAAATACATGTAAATTCACTATCTCCAACCTTAAGATGTACGCGGGCCCATCTACCCTCCTTGTCAGCGCTAGTATCAATTACAGTAGCTTGCAAAGATTTCTTAACCAGAATGGCTACCCCGCACCGTTTGGAAACGGCGGGAGAATAGGCAGCCACCATGTAAGGCTTAACATTGAGTTTCAGTGTTTCAGCAGAGTTTAAGTGCGTTTCCTGAAGAAACGCTAAATCAGCATGCTCATGGCTAAGATAGCTAAGGATTTTCTTTCTCTTGATTGGACTATTAATGCCCTTTACGTTGAGTGATAAGATTTTACATAAAGCCATTCAGACAAGTTAAAAATTCTGAGCATGATAGCGCACATAATTTCACAATGTCCCTCATATTGACTGTATCTGGCTGTACATATGGCATAAAAGAAAATAAGCTTAGATAATACAATGAAGCGCCCCACATGAAAAAAGAAAAGCCGCAGCGCGGTAGAGAAGAAGCAGAACCCCAAAAATTACTGGCGACCATGTGTCTGCGGGGAGAAGCCCCGGAGAAGGCCGAAATTGAAAAAACACATAACCTGTAGGACTGTGCGTGCTCCGAATCCGACCGAGGCACACATCATGGAGGGATAGGAGACCACATAACAAAAGTCATAGAAAGAAAGAAAGAAAGTCCAGGCAGTCTCTGTACTGAACTATGACCGCCGCATCGGGCCCTTCAAAATGGCGGACAGAGCCGGCAAATAAAAGTCCAAGTCGTTGGATTAGCGCATCTGCTCTGCTTCTTTGGAGTCTAAAAATGTTGATAGTAGATCAGGATCTTCGAATGTCCTGGTTTGATTGTGGAGAGTCACTCGGAGCTTCGCGGGATACAACAGGCCAAAGCGAGCCTGTAGCTGTTGAAGTCGAGGGCGAAAAGCAAGGAGTTTCTTCCGTCGGTCGACTGTAGGCTTTGCCAGATCAGGGAAGAAGGAGACTTTGTGACCTTCAAATTCCAAATGATGGTTCGCCCGGGCAGCATTTAAAATTTGTTCCACTTGTTGATATCGTAGCAAGCGAAAGATAATAGGCCGGGGGGTCGTTCGGTTGAGCGCCATGTGGGTAGGAACACGGTGTGCTCGATCGATTTCCAGTTCTTTATGAAAGGTGATCTTCAGCAAGGAGGGAAGAGTTTTGAGCAGGAATTCTCTCATATCTCCCGCTTCCACCCCCTCCGGTATTCCAATGAGCCTCACATTGTTGCGACGGGCTCGATTATTGCTATCTTCTAACTCCTTTTGAAGATTCTGTATCTGGCGCTCAGCCTTGTCCAGTGTGCCCAAGCGCACCGCGTGCGAGTCGAGGACCCCCGCCATATTGTCCTGCCGTAATGAGAGACCTTCAAGTCGGTCCTGGAGCACTCCAAAGTCTTCTCGCATGGCTCTAAGCGCTTCTCCATTGGACTGCACCAATTCCTTCACGCCGCGTATTTCCTCTAGAATCTCCAGGTGCATTTCGGGGTTCTCCTGAAATGGAACCATCTTCTGTGGGGAGGACACCTCTGTTTTGGAGCGTTTTCCGTGAGAAGAAGAAGGAGACCCGAAGTCCAAGCGCGCTGGTTTATGGGCCGCCATCCCCCCCGAGGTACCCCGGTCAGCCCGGAGCGAAATAGTAAGTTTGTATAGGTATTATGTCAGGATTCTAAGTAGGCCTCTCGGGAGCTTCAGCGCGAAGCGTCTTACCCGCTGGACATCAGGCTCCGCCCCCTCTTACCCGCTGGACATCAGGCTCCGCCCCCGACAAGCTTCTTTACGTGTTTCCTCCGTGGCCGATGATTGGTCGAGTAGTGAAGCGTATTTCTCTTCACGGGGGAACGGTGATTCTCATTGCTCTGGATTGGCCCAGAAGGCCGTGGTATGCGGATCTGCGGCAGCTTCTCGTGGATTCTCCTTGGCGGCTCCCATCTCGGGTCTGGCTGCTGAAGCAAGGTCCCGTTCTCATGCCGCAGGTGGATTGCTTCTTGCTTACGGCTTGGCTCTTGAAAGGCAGCGCTTGAGACGCAAGGGCTACTCATCGGCGGTGGTGCACACTCTGTTGCAGTCTCGAAGGAGTTCGACTTCTCTGGCATACGTTCGAGTTTAGCGAGTGTTTGAGTCTTGGTGTTCCGGCCGTAGCGTTCGTCCTTTTGTGGCTGCCTTGCCCGAAATTTTGGCTTTCCTTCAGGAGGGCTTGCTGAAAGGTTTGGCGCTTAGCACCTTGAAGGTGCAGGTGGCTGCTCTGGCGTGCTATAGAGGGACAGTGCAGGGTAGGAGGCTGTCGTCTCATTTGGATGTGGTCCGGTTCCTTAGAGCGGTGAAGATTCTAACAGAAAAGCGACGATAGCTGAAGCCGATCATAACAGTTTGACATGTCGGCGTCGGCTATGATTGTGCCGCATGCAAGGGAAGAGGTATGTTCAATCCCTTACCAGAGCGGTTGTTAGCGGGTACTTTTTTCTGGTTTCTGGTTTCTTTTTGGCGACAGGGTCGTTTTTTTGTCTCAGGCTGATTCTGTACTGTTATGCTGCTTGGATACATTGGACTGGAGAGCTGTCTCAAGGGGGAGTGGCTATAGCCTGTCAGCAAAGTTTTTAGTTTTCAGTCCTCAGCTGCTGAAGGGGATTGACAACCCATTGGTACCCTAGACTGGCCCGGAGAGGATTCAAGGAAAGACAATTAGCAGGTAAAGTCTAATTTCTCCTTCTAGTTACACCAGATTTTAAGGTCCTCAGCAAAATGCTCAGAGGCACAATTTACAGTAGATAGTACGTGATGATTGGTATTGAGGCATCAAGGTTGCAATTATACACAGTTCCGGCAGTATTTTAGAAAAGTCCCTGACAAATGTTCAGCCTTTTCCAAAATACAGATAAGGAGATGTAGGCATGTGTGATATGTGGAACTGGAGGAGCACAGTGAGGACTAGAGATATCAGTAGAACTCTGAGACAGTGTGCATAAATATGGGGAGGGAGGACAGTTTGAAGCATTTGGGGAGGTGTAGACAGTTAAAAAGGGCAGAGGGCTATGGAGTGGATGAGGCAAAGGAAGGGGACATGGCTTTGAAGGAAGTGAAAGGGTATAAATGGGGGAGGTGAAAGAGGAAATGGAAGCCTAGATAGGAGGTAAAACATAAGAAAGAAAATGGAGGTAAACGGATGAAAGGAAAGGAACTGGGATAAATAGAGATGAGAGGCAGAAAGTAGATAAGGCTGGGGAGGGGATGAGTACGGAGGGAGAAAATAGAGGACTAGAAAGTAGATAAAAGATGAGGGAAAGGGAGGTTGGAGAATGTTATGCAGGAAGGGAATAACAACCCATACTATGGCTACACAATACAAGGATCCATATTAGGAGCCAGCACTAAAGAAAAGTTTCTAGGTGTCACTGCAATCCACAGTGATCCATATGTTGAGATCTTCTGCCCAGTGTACAGCAGCAGCCAAAGAAGTAACTAGAATGCTAGGAATCATAAGGAAAGAAATGGAGAACAAAACCAAGGATATTATAATGCCCCCATGGTGCAGCCATATATGTCAAAAAGGATACAGTGGAATTAGAAACGATACAGAGAATGGCAGCCAAAATGATAAAGGGGATGGAACAATATCCTTAGAATCCATTCCAAGGCGAGGATCTTAGACTTTAGGAAGACTAACTTTGCGAAGATGGGCCAATACCTCAGGGAGTCGTTAGTTGGATGGGAACAGCTGAGGGATGTAGAAAAACAGGGGGAAAAACTGAAAGGGGATATTTTAAGGCAACCAACCTTTTTGTTAAAATGGGAAATAAAGGTAAAAGGAAAAGGAGACCGCTATGGTTTTCGAAAGAAGTAGCTGAAAAAGTGAAGAAAAAGAGGGAGGCCTTCATGAAATACAAGAGATCACAGAGAGGAAGACAGGCATCTGTATTTGGAAAAACTTAGAGAAGCTAGCAAAGTAGTCAAGAAGGCAAAGATTCAAAAGGAGGAGGAAATAGCCAATGCAATAAAATGGGGGGATAAGACATTTTTCAGATATAATAGTGAGAAGAGGAAGGGCAAGAGTGGTATTGTCAGACACAAGGGTGCAGGGGAGGAATATGTAGAAGCTGATAAGGATAAAGCAGAATTGCTTAACAAATATTTTTGTTCTGTGTTCACAGATGAAGAACCAGGAGCAGGACCTCAGAAAACACCCACAAATAGGAACAGAAGCAAAGGACATCTTGAACAATTTTCAAAAGACTGTGTTCGTGAGAAACTATCTCATCTTAAAGTAGACAAAGCGATGGGACCGGATGGGATACACCCGAGAATACTGAGGGAACTTGGGGACGTTCTAGCAGCTCCACTGACTGACCTTTTTAATGCCTCGTTGGAGTCGGGAGTGGTGCCAAAGGACTGGAGAGAGGCTCATGTGGTGCCTTTACACAAAAGCGGAAGTAAGGATGTGGTTGAAAACTACAGGCCGGTTAGTTTAACTTCGGTGGTGAGTAAATAATTGGAAACGCTGCTGAAAGAGAAAATAGTGAGGTTTCTGGAGTCCAGCGGATTACAGGATCCAAGGCAGCATGGATTCACCAGAGGCAGGTTTTGTCAGACAAATCTGATTGATTTCTTTGACTGGGTGACCAGGGAGTTGGACTGAGGGAGAGCCCTAGATGTGGTGTATTTAGATTTCAGGAAAGCCTTTGACACTGTTCCTCACAGGCGACTTATAAACAAACTGAGCACCCTAAGGATGGACCCTAAAGTTACTGCTTGGGTTAGAAATTGGTTGGGTGGGAGGCAACAAAGAGTACAAGTAAATGGAGCTCACTCTGAGGAGAAGGATGTTACCAGTGGTGTGCCCCAGTGATCTGTCCTTCATCCGATTCTTTTTAACATCTTTGTTAGTGATATAGCGGAAGGGCTTTCAGGTAAGGTTTGCCTCTTTGCGGATGATACCAAAATCTGCAATAGAGTAGACACCCAGGAAGGTTTAGATAACATGAGGAGGGATCTAGCTAAGCTTGAAGAATGGTCTAGAATTTGGCAGCTGGGATTTAATGTTAAAACATGTAAGGTCATGCATTTAGGCTGCAGCAATCCAAGGGAGCAATATAGTATAGGGGGTGAAGTACTTTTGTCCACTAAAGAAGAGCGGGATCTAGGCGTGGTTGTGTCTGATAATCTTAAAGTAGCTAAACAGGTAGAAAAGGCGACGGCAAAAGCTAGAAGGATGCTTGGGTGCATACGGAGAGGAATGGCTAGCAGAAAAAAGGAGGTGATAATGCCTCTGTATCAGTCTTTGGTGCAACCTCATTTGGAGTATAGTGTGCAATTCTGGAGACCGCACCTTCAAAAGGATGTGAACAGGATGGAGTCAGTGCAGAGGGTGGCTACTAAAATGATTAGTGGTCTTCATTATAAAGCATATGAGGACAGACTGAAGGATCTTGTACACCTTAGAGGAAAGGCGGGATAGAGGTGATATGATTGAGATGTTTAAATACCTCCGTGGCATAAATGTTCAGGGAGAGAGCCTCTTTTAATTGAAAGCAAGTTCTGCTACGAGGGGACATGGGATGAGGGTGAAGAGAGATAGATTCAGGAGTGATATGCGGAAATATTTCTTTACAGAAAGAGTAGTGGATCCGTGGAATAGTCTCCCAGTGGAGGTGGTAGAGATGAGGACAGTAACTGAATTCAAAAAAGCATGGGACAAACACAGAGGATCTCTAAAGGTAAAAAGGGGACTGTTGTAGTTGTTATGGAAGGACAGACTAGATAGGCCATGTGGTCTTTTTCTGTAGTCATATTTCTATGTTTCTATGAGGAAAGGCTAAAGAGATTAGGGCTCTGCAGCTTGGAGAAGAGACGGTTGAGGAGAGATGATAAAGGTCTGTAAAATAATGAGTGGAATGGAACAGGTTTACTCTTTCAAAAGGTGGAAAGACTAGGGGACATGCAATAAAGCTACAAAGTAGTGCTTTTTGGACAAATTGGAGAAAATATTTTTTCACTCAACACATACAGTAATTAAGCTCAGGAATTTGTTGCTGGAGGAAGTAGTAAAAGCTCTTAGGGGTATGTTTACTAAAGTGCGTTAATCGTGAATACCGCGCGTTGTACGACGTTAACGGTCATAAGTGCAGTATACCGCGCGTAAGCACGCGCGAACGACCGTTAACGTCATACTACGCGCATTAACCGTGGTTAATGATCTAAAGCCCCGCGGCGCGTTAAAACAGCGCAGAAGGTGGAGAGTGGGCGGAGAGAAGGGGTCAATGGGCGGAGAGTGGGCGGGGAGAGGCTAACGCACTGATTTCCAGAGCTGAATTCCAACGCGAATGAAAACCTGCCGTTAAAGCCATTTAAAGGCAAGAGAAACCATTTCCGTCAGCAATGTACAGGAAAACCGGGGAAACCCACCAAACGTGAGCAGTGTGATACATGTGCACAGAACAGAATATCACATAAAACGTCACAAATGCCCACAAGAAACATGTAAAAAAGCATAATGCAGCTGTGCCACAGTGATAGCAATGGGCAAAAAGGAACAACAGTCCATGGCAAGCACCAAATAAAAACGAAAGATGTGTGGAAGTGTCTACGCTCCGCACACCCTTTCAAAGACCATCTCATTGTAATGGAGCTGCCCTGGGAGTGTTGTGTAATGTTGCCCAATGATATCATGTTTGCCCAGCTTGGTCAGGGGTGTGTGCCCCTTTCATGAGTTCGTTTCAGAGGCATATGTGCATCTTTGTCTGCATACAAGGTAAATGAGGCCACAGTGAACCTGTTGCAGAGCAGGGTTGCAGACTCGTCAGGCAGGTTTAACTAACTCAAGGGACTGCACTGTCGCCGTGGCCACAGTGTGGTGCAACAGACACAGCCAGTATCTGTAAGACCAGAGGGTCACAGGTTCAAATCCCAGCTGGGGCTCCTGCCAACCCAGTCCCTATAGTTTCACCCACCACTAAACATTGATAGTAAAGACACCCCTTGTTTGCAGAGAACATACGCATGGCCTATATTTTACCACACCAAACACAGACACCAGAAACAGGCACATCACCTAAAGCTGAGTCCCGCAAATGCAGTCCAGGAGGGACCCACACCATACCGGCCTCATGCTGCTCCTAACAAAGATGCCTGTGCTGCATATCTATGCACCGCTCCCATGGTATGCAGATGTAGATCATGCATATGTATGAGGGACAGCATGAAAACCCGAACAGTGTTTGGAACAGCAGGACTGGAGTCTGGGAACTCTGCTGTAAAGTAGCAGCCAACAGGGCCAGACACCCACCCATAGGCCCAATTAGCCAATGCCTCCTGGAGAGGCAAGACATTGGGCCCTGGCGGTATCCCCCAATACTAGCAGTTGCATACCGTAGCAATGCCACCCTACACCTGTGTATATGGTTCAGAGCTCTCAAACGTTCCCTATGACAACTGGCATATACCAATTCCTACGTTAAGCACAGCTCGCTCAGTGAGCTCCACCATAACAATCATTACGATGTCTGCGTTGTTTGCTGCAGGTCTGGACTCTGACAGTGTTCACCACCCTTGTGAGTGACCCCCCAACAGCCCTGTGTACCATATCCATGCCTGTACTATGCCCATCACTGGTGTGGTGGCTATGGCTGATGCCCACCTCTATAGTAGCACAATGCTGGAATAGGTGGGGGGGGGGGGGGCTGGCTGTCTATCCAGTGTGTGGTGGCTTGAAACACCTTCCACAGTCCACGCTGCCAGCAATGTTGCCGGTATTGGGCTGCCCATGTGCATAATGAGGAGCAAAGTACCATGGGTATAGGCTAGACAGGGTGGCCTGGCCAGGGTGCATCTGCACAGGGTATAGGGCAGTGACAGGCAAATTGTAGTGGCCGGTCACCACCTACCCAGACAGGGTGACCTCAGTATAGCCTGCTGAAAGCTCACTCTCACCCTGACTGTGCAGTGACCACAGCATGGCTAGGCACTACCATGGTGCTATATAGCATTTCTCTCATGTGATAAATATGGGTCTCCTTTTGGGGCCCAGTCACTGATGTATCTGCTTGATGTGTATGCTGGCATCCCAGTTCTGGGTGCAGGCTGCTCCACTGGGCACTAGCAGCCTGTTTGCAGCTGGTAGGTGATGTGATGGAGTGGCTTGTAGGGTGCGTTGGCTTGCACCAGGGGAATATCAGATAGTGGTGGGGAGCAGCATACCATATCCAGGCCTAATGTCTGTTTGCTGTTGTGTTATGGATGTGTACAGAGTTGCATTGACTGCCCTGTGGGGTGTCTGCTCCTCAGCAGGACTAGGGTTAATGTTCCCCTCTACTGCAACCTTTGCAGGGAGGTAGAATGTGCATCTTTTGATAGGTGACCCTGTTTGCCGCCCTGGGGGAGGTGGGTGGTGGTGCATGGGGCTACACCTGCCTTAAACAGACAGAGATGTCCAAGGTGATCCTGCAAAAAATACCTATCTCACACAGTAACACTGCTTTGGACCCGCGCCATGGACCTTTTCAGCCATGGACGGTGCTGTGGACCTAGTGCTGGATGCCCCACCGCAACCTCAGGGTGAGCACAGTACCCGCACAATGTGACGGTGTCCAGCTACTCTGTGCCAGTACAACACATGGTAAGTACCTCCTATCAGGCCAAGGTGCCGTGGGGGTGCACATGGTCAGTTCCCCCTACCAGGCCCAGCTGCTGTGGGGGTGCACTCCACATGGTGTGTATGTGTGGACAGCTGATTTGCATGTGCAGTGCATCATGGGGGTGACTGTCACATTCCAACCCTCTGAAACCGCAGCACGAGCTCACAGCCTCTGATAAACTATGGTGCATCACATGTACATCTGGTAGCATAATGCATAGGTGCAAGACACCCTACAGAGTCTGTAATATATGAAATGCCCACACTGGTAAAACCCACATGTACCCATGCACGATGCTACGTGCGCAGCTACGTACGGCGCTACGCACGTACCAACGTACGCGGCTAGGCTCCCATACGCAATGTACCAAAAAAAAGCCGCTTCATTCCCCCTGTAATGTACAGGCTAATGCCTGGGACAGCCGTCTACGTTACACACACTGGGCACTCGAACCCATGCTGCCTGTAACAGCGGTAAATACCGTAACTGTTGTGCTATAGCTCTGTGTTAGTGCTCTGTGTCTGTACATCGTCCTACGATTTACGTCCGCAGCAACGCACGCACGTACGCCCCCAGCAACGCACGTGGCTACGCCCCCCAGCAATGCACGTGGCTGTGCAGCAAAGGCAGTTTGAAGAAATGGCATCCATGTCAAGGAAGCCTGCCTTCAGCCAGAGGGACATCTACTTCCTCACAGAGCTGTTCTGCCTCCGCCAGCAGAGGCTCTTCCTGGGCTCATCCAGGAGGCAGAACCTGGGAAGGGTCAGGAGGGCCTGGGAGCGCCTGGCCCATAGGTTTAACCGGAGCTCAGACTACCCACGTGAGGTAAGTGCATGGGGACAAGTCCCCCAAATGATGAGACAAAACAAAACACACCCAGTAACCTCAGCACAAATACACAATGCACTGACAGGGAATAGCAGGTGCTGACACATCCTGTGGCTAGCAAAGTCTGCCACACATCCCAGAAAAAGTCACCCCTGCCCCAAGGGGGTAGCTGCAACCATGGCAGAGGTTCACCACAGATCACAGAGGTGTGGTATAGGGTGCCTTTGCAGGCCAGGGATGTCCCCCATCCACAAGACACCCCAGTCCCACCTCTCAGGCCAACAGGAAAGGAAGGGGGTCTGCACCATGTCTCTTTTAACCAACACATTTGCAAAATACATCCGCCGATGCTGCAAGCCCCAAATGAGGGCATCTCCCCTCCACCCTGCCCACTGTCTGCTGGTGCACTGTGTGCTCTCAAAATACAAACCCCAGCTCCAAGCAGATGTAGGCCCCAAAGGAGGGCATCTCCCCTCCACCCTGCCCACTGTCTGCTGGTGCCTTGTGTGATCACATGAGACAAACCCCAGCTCCAAGCAGATGCAGGCCCCAAAAGGGGTCCCCTGCACCAACCCGGTGCCCTTGGAAACAGGCCCTGTATGGGATCACAAAAGACATACCACAGGCTAAGGGGTTTCCAGCGAGCACTGTAGGTGATAACCTCCCACCCCAACAGTGGCTGATTGGCACATGCAGATGTGTGTAGGTGGCACCCAAAGCTGTGATGTGTCATGTACGTGGGGCGCTCATACAGGGCACATGGTGCACCGACCAGGGTGGCGTGTGTGTGGCCCACACATGGGGCTGTCACACGTGAACGCAAGGGGGCATGAGTGCCTCACCCAATAGGGGCAGGCACTTGTTGTATGAAGTGAGAATGTTAGATGCAGAGGCAGGGAACCCCCACGTGTCCCCACGGTAGCTAAGGGCAATGTTCGGTGTCACCCCTACAGGTGGAGGACCTTCGAAAGAAGGCAAGAGAGCTGAGGGCCCAGTACCCCAGATTTGTTGCCAGGGTGCAGCGCGAGAGGATGGCCCAGCAGAATGGTGAGTACCGGGACATGGCCATGTAGGGGAACGAGTGGTGGAACCACAGGTCCACAGTGACATGGGAAGAGGATGTACCCCCAGGGGATGACATGTGTTATCTCTCCCACAGCTGATGCACGTGCAGCCATTGAGGAGGAGGGGCCGGAGGAGCCGCCAGACGTTGTGGGCCAGGAGGGAGACCACGAGCACCGCGACGATCAGGACGGCAGACCAGAGAGGGATGCAGAGGATGTCGATGAAGGGAATGTGCTCGCATCCCCACGCCCCGACGAGGGAGAGGAGGGGAATGAGGATGGGGGCCAGCTGGGAGGGGATGTGGGGGATGCCACGCAAATGGGGAGTGATGTTGTGGAGCCTGGGGAGCAGGATAAGGAGGGGGGGGGATGTGAGTGGAAGGGGAGGGGAAAGGGAGGAGGTGGGTGGCAGGGAGAGGGAGGGGGAGGCAGGGGGGAGGGGGATGGGGTTGTGAGGAGGATGATGGAGGCATGGGGGAGGGAGGGGATGTACAGCGGAGGGGGTGGGGTGGGGGCAGGTCCCCAATGGCATGCTCCGCCACAGGGCACTGGGGGCACCAGCCACCTGCCCCATGATCAGGGTGCGGCAGGCCCTCTGGACGTGTGCCTGCCACACATGGCCGCAGGCAGGTCTGCTGTCCATGCAGCCACACAGACACGGGGAGATGTGTGTCTATGCGGCTGCATGTGCGGCCTGCACCTGGCTGCAGCTGTGCGTGCCCAGGCACAAGCCCAGAGGCAGTTCGCACTAATCCAGGGGCAGGTGCTGGCGACCCTGTCCATGGTGGCTGACCATCTGTGGGAGCGGGATGAGCGCCCTGCCCGTGCCGCGCACGGTCAGCCAACATCCGACAGGGGTCCCCAGGGTGTGTAATATGTGGACACACATAGCACACCCGCCCTGTGATGGACCATGCCATTGCTTGTACATGACAAGGGGCACAGGGATGAGCGGGGCCATAGATGTTTGTCCGAGCATGCGTTGTTGGCCATGCCGTTATCACCTGCCATCAGTTAATATATGTGACGCATGGCCCATGTGTGGCCGCATGTAAATTTTGTACATATGTTTTACACCCAAGTTGTTAAAGATGATGAATGTTAAACATATCAACCTTGTGGTCAGATGTCCCTCATTGCTAGGTGACAGTGATGTGTGAGTGATGGGTGTGGCTGTGTTCACTATGAGAGGCAAGGGGCGATGTGGAACAGGTATGGTCTATGCCGAGAGCACCCCCACAGACATGTCACTATTACGCTGCTGCAAGGGTGGCCCAATGAGAGGGGTGGTGAGTGGCGTGCATGAGTGACGTGCAACAGCATATGTGTGTGTCCCTGTGGTACACACAGCACAGAGTGACAATGATACGTATGGCGGTGTGGAGCGGGCGGCCTCTGTGTCCTGTACAGCATGTCCCCAGATTGTTGGCCTGTCTTGGCAAGTGCAGGACGGCTGAGGTATATGCGTGGCGGTGGGGAGAGGGGGAACCACATAGTGTGCACCACAGGGGCTCCTGAAGCTGGCGCCTGAGTGGTGGGGGGGGGGGAGGGAGCTGAACGTGTTTTGCTAGGTGTGACTGTGTAGGGCCTGGCAACAACTGTCAATATGTCAGGCATGTGTACCAGCATGCAGGGTAGATATGGTTGATGGTACACGATGTTCCAAACGTCCGCTGCGAAACATATGACCAACATGCTGTATGTTGTTATGGGTGTACTTGCTGGGCCCAGGGGGTGCAGGAGCATATTGTCGGTGGAGTACATTGGGCCATCGGTGGGGGCACTCAAAGGGGTGTGGGGGTCGGGGGGTGCACACAGTAGAGGGTCGGGACAGGGGCTCAGCGGGATGATGGCCAGAAGGGTGGCACACTGCGGTGTGGTTGCGGATGGTGTGGGCTGGATTGTGGATGGTGCGACAGGTGACAGTTGCTGGATGTCGGTTTGAGAAACCAATGTGTTATTGGGATGTGCCATGATGGGTGGCAAGGGGGTGTAGGTGTATATTGCGGCCACTGGTGCACAGGTTGATGTGTAGCCATTACCGGGGGTTGACCCAAAGGTACTGGAGCATGCTTGCCTGTGCCCAGGGATCCACAGTGCACATGTGTGACGGTTGAGACAAGGTGGATGTGTGTGGGCGCATGTAAACCAGAGTACATGACCTGTGCAGTATACATACTGTGCCTGTCCAGGGTGGTGTGAGCGGCAAATGTGTCTCCACATGCAGGACATACAGTGCATCTACACTAACACACAGGCCAATGGTGGCTGGGGGTTCCATAGCGTATTGGCCCAGGGGTGTGCCTGGCCACACAGGACACAATGCACACCACCACGACATGGGAGTGATGGGCGAGCATTGCAGCCAATGGGATTGGCTGCATACCCATGGTGGACATGGGTGATGGGGGGGGCGACAATGGTGAATGACATCAGTGGGAGCGTGACGTGCCCTTCCCATGGGCCAGGGGATGGGGGTGGGGTGGGGATGTGATTGTCATGACACAAATGAGACAGGGAGCACAGGTCACCTTCAATGGCCACCTGTGTGGCCCTTTATTTTGCCCTTCCCCTGCCACCCCTTGTGCGTCCCCGCCTACCCCTTGGCGTCTGCCGTCCCCCTGCTGCTGTTGAAGCTGCTTATTTATTTATTTAACATTTTCTTCTATACCGCGCTATTAAAATCAGCGCGGTGTACATCGAACAAGAATACTGCAATGTATACAAATAACATTGAGTTTACAATGTATACAAATAACATTGTATACAAATAACAATGTATACAAATAACATTGAGTTTACAAATAACAGGGAATTGAACATGGGGGAGAAAACGGGGAAACTAAATACTAAATACATGCTTGTGTTGGTGGCGTCTCCGCCTGCGCCTGATGAACATGGGGACCTCCAGCCCACCTCTCTGCTACCAGTCTCTCCTGCGCCTCAGCGATGCGTTCACATGCTGTGGCCATGCGGTAGGCATGTGCAACTAGGGCAGACATCGACCTCTGCAGGCGCCTTGTGAGTCTCATTTGGCGCCTCTGGGTGCGGGCCACGGAGCGCAGTACATGGCGTACACCTGTGGGGAAAGACCATAGTACCGTGTGAGTTGGGGGAAACAGCAACACATGATCAGGGCCATATCTACCATACCAGCATAGGACACTCACCCTCTGCATCACGATGGGCCGCCGATGAGGTGGCCTGCATTTCAGCAATTACGTTTGCAACAGCAGCCAGTGCCTCGTTGCGGTGTTGACTTTGATCCTCCTCAGGCACGTCCCCTGTCCCTGCAGTTGTCTCTGTTGGGTCACCATCGGATATGTTGGGGACATCCATGTCCACATCAGCCAGGGGTGCAGCCTGCCTCTCCTCAGCCACATCCACGACCTGGGCCCCTGTGTCCACGGGGCTTACTGGACCCATCAGTGTCCCCGCATGTGGCTCCCCATCATGTCCGATAGCGCTGACATCACCTGGGTGCCACAGGGTTACATCTGTCAGAGGGGTTGTCTCGCTGCCTGCCCACCCACCCCATCACATACCCCCTCAGGCATCTGTGTGATGATGATCCACGTGTGTCTGGGCCATGGCTGTTGTGGCAGTTCACTACGTTTGGGCACACCCCATGCAAGTGTTCCCTGTGGTCCGCCTTCCCAGGGATCACCCACCCCCCACCTCTGTGTGCCGACGCACACCCCTGCCAAGGCTACCACCGCCCTCATCTTGACCCAACTCAGTATTTCCATAGCAGGTGCATTGTGTCACCAGGTAGGCCAACACCTTACCCGTGTGGCCCTAGTGCTCCTGCCAGCCCTGCCACGTGCGCCATGCAACATGTACACACCATCTGCTGTCAGTGGGGTTCAGACATCCATGCCGAGTCCCGCATGCACTGCCTACTGCCAACCAATGCCACCCAATGACAGACACCCCTCATCATTGCTCCTGAATGGGTGGTCCCTCTGTGTCCCTTTTTTCCCCCTTGTCCAGAACAGCCAGCTACTGCCCCCCCCCTCTGCCTCATCGCACACCATGTGACTGTGCTACATCTTACCAGCCTGTGGGTGGGCCGTGTCCAACGCAGCAGGTAATCCGTGAACATACATGGGCCCAAGTCGATCTGCCAGGTGTCGCTCCAGGTCAGTCAGTTGCACCACGTGCGCTGGGCCCCCTCCAGTGCCTTGTGCCCCATGATGTTCTCGCACCAGCTCTGCCCTCACATGGCGCTTAATGTCGCAAAAGCATTTGCGTATATTCTCGATGTCGCGGTGCGGCCCTTCTGCACCTGCCACCGCCGCCTGCACCTCACTCCATGCCCTTGTGCGCATCGCAATGGTCAAGGTTGAGCTCTGCCGGCCGAAGAGCAGGTCATATCGGTCCAGGATGTTTGTCAGCAGGAGGTCATTCTCCTGCTGGCTGAACCGTATGGCCCTGCGACGGCTGTCTGCGGGGACAGGAACCCTCGGCTGCCGTGGTCGCCCTCCTGGATGGCCACCTGGAGCCTGCTCCACCCCAGATGGTCCTGCAACCTGGTTCTGTCCAGATGTGGCTGGTGCTCCTTGTGGTGGGGGCTGGTCCTGTGGATGGTCCATCTCCTCAGTCTCCTGTGCATGCCTACTGTTGCGTATGGCTCAGCGAAAGGGGTTAGCCATCCAGTTCCAATCATATATATAGGTTATCCTGGGGTGTGGCTCGCGAGGCGTTGCCTACACGCACAGCCACGTATGCCGTGGGCGCGTTTCTACGTGCCGTGATTCGTGCATTGGTACGCGCAGGACGTGACATCATATGTATGCGTTTAGGCAGTAGTTGCCCTTTCACGGATTCCCCCTACACATTCCTCTTTGGTTGTTTACTTGTGTGAAATGCTGGTGCACATCTACACATATTGGTTATGGTTATTTCTATCTGCACCGTAGTTGTAGCGTTGGCTGATGCTGCACAATGTCACACGTACGCGACCTCGCGCTGACGTTGCACATGGTGGTACACGCGTTTCACCGCGTCTTCCGTTGCCTGCTCATGGGCGCATGCATTCTATGTCATTCGTGTATTGGCATCTGGGCGTGGCTGCATGTGTGATACGCAGTTTCCATACACCCTGCGACATCGCTCGGAATCACCTACATGAGTGTGACAGGCAGATGATTATCCATGGCTGCATTAATGGAACGACGCGCGACACAGCGCGCGCTGCACTTTTAATCAGGTACATTTTCTATTTGTTGGAATCTGGATCTTTCTATTTCCCCAGGTGAGTGGCACCCATGTGCTGTCCATCCCCGCCCACACCACTATATCTAGCCCTGCTATCCTCCACACTGTGTCTACCATGGCTCATACTGCACATGCAGGTGGTGCAGTGGTTGCTCTGATCGAGCTTGCGGAGTTGCTTTACCAGGGGGAGGGAGATGTTGTTCCAGGGGCAGCGGCCCTGGGCATGGGTGCTATGCCACTGCAACTCAGGCCTGCAGCTGTTGGGCCTGCACAGGCGGCTGTGGCTGACCAATGGCGCCGTCGGCGTGCTGAGCTCCACCAACGCCTGGGCCGTCTCTACAGGCCCAGGGTCCTGCTCCAGGACCTGCGGGAGGGCCAGGTATTCTCCCTCTACCAGCTGGACACAGGGGCCATTAGGGAGCTCTATCAGGAACTCAGACCTGACCTTGAGCCCCTGACTGCCCGGTCACATGCTATACCGGGTATGACCAAGCTCCTGGCTGCCCTACATTTCTTTGCCTCTGGCTGTTTTCAATCCTCGGTGGCAGCAGTGGGTGGGATGAATAGGCCCACCTTCTCCCACTATCTCCACCAGGTACTGCGTGCCATGGTCAGCCGGGTTGGAAATTACATAGCAATTCCCAACGGTAGGCAACATTGGGCGGCCCTGGCACAAGCGTTCCATAGGATCGCTGGAATACCACACGTGATGTGCGCTATAGATTGCACACATGTTGCCCTTGTCCCGCCACGTGACAGGGAGGTTGTGTACCGCAACCGCAAACACTTCCATTCCCTCAATGTACAGGTTGTCTGTGATGCTACTATGCATATCCTGAATGTGGTTCCGCGTTTCCCAGGGTCTGCCCATGACTCCTATATCCTGCAGAACTCGGCAGTGTTTGGCCAGTTTGAGACTGGTCAATATGGTGACTACGTCCTGCTGGGTGAGTATTCTGCGTATCTGACAGACACCTACTGTAGGTGGGTGTCTATACTGCATTGTCACCATTTCCCACTGCTTGCCTGACCCTGCAGCGTTATTTGTAGGAGCACACTGTTGGGTGTGGCCCACGACCTCATGCTGGGTGACTGGTGTCTTGGTCACAGACATATGTTTTGTGACACACCTCTCTCTCTCCCAGATGTGTGGTTGTTTGCTCTCACATGTGTGTCCCAGCGGTCATGTGGTTTCAGTATCTCTGTGGCCTGTCCCTTCTTTATTACGATCAGATGTGTCCAGGGGTGAACGTGCTGCATATGCTGTGTCCCCTCCATGCCTGGGGGCTACACATGCAACCTGCCCATGGCCTCCACATCTGGGCACGGGCATACTGCACTGGCAAGTGTACCCATGTCTCCCAGTGTGGTCAGTCACTTGGCCAGCCCAAATGTGGCATGGCTGTCAGTGAGGCACCCAGGGAGGGGGGGGGGCCATGAGCCATCCTCATGGGGGTCATTCTGTATATGCGGCCTACTCTTTCTGGCCATGCTGTGGGCTCAACAAGGGTTGTGCTGTGACCGTTTCACCTATTACACATGTCTGCTGCATGCCTGTGCGCCGTCTTCGGGGTCCCCTGTCACCACCGCCTTTTGCTTCCCCCACACCACCCACGCAATATATCCCAGTGGCTTGTGCTGTGTATGCGCCAGATCGGGTCATCCAGCTACCTGCACACCTGTGCCTCCCTGCACCCCTGTGTGCTACTTGGCTTTGTACGTCATCTTGCCTCACAACGACCACCACTGCTCTTTGTCGCCACAGTTCATGCACATGTCCTGTGCCACGGTTACATGGGTGTGCTCTGCCACTATCGGCATGTCATGGTCAGGTGCCACTGCCCTCGACAGCCTCTGCTGCACTACCACTGTGTGCACTGCGTTTGCATCATATCTGTGTGCATGGCCTCTCGGCTGTCCAGTTCTGCATTGCTACGTCCTTCATTCCATTGTTCGCTCAGCACGCATGTGACAATGACCCATTATGTTCTGCAGGTGATGCAGGATATGGGTGTCGCACCTGGCTGCTCACCCCTGTGCGTCTCCCTCGGACAGGTGCAGAGATACGGTACAATGAGGCCCATGCCTCCAGTCGATCAGTGATTGAGCGCACCTTTGGCGTTCTCAAAAGTCGCTTCAGGTGTCTGAATAGGACTGGCGGGGCCTTACAGTACGGACCACTGACTGTGGCACGGATCATCATAGCCTGTTGCATCCTCCACAACATTGCTCTCAGGCACAATGTTCCTGTCGAAATTAATCAGGATCTTGGGGTGGATCCTATGTGCCCCCCTGCACCTGGCCATGGTGACACACGTGCGGGGATGGCAGCCAGGCAACAGCTGATCGAGGACATCTTTACCTGTAAGTTATGGGTGTGCTGGGGACGTGTCACTGGGTTATCCATGTGTTAGATAGTGTGCGGATTGTGCAGCACTGCCAGCTAATGTCTCCATATTTATGACCTGTTCTTGGCTCCACAGGATGAGCGTCTGCGTTCCAGGTACACCCAGTATGCCGTAATATGCTGTCAGCGGCTGTGCTGCATGTGGGGATTGTGTGTTCATATCTGCATCCTTCCTGTTGGCTCTGGTGAGTTGCCAGGTATTTGGGATTGCATGGCAGTCATCACGTCTAGACACATATATGTTGTTTTCTCTCCACTACTCCTAATGTGCCACACATGTATTTGTACCACTGCTCCTTCACCCTTCGCTTCCATCTGTCGCACATGTGGCCTTTACCTGTTCACATCTTTGGGGTCTGCATGGTGTATCTTGCACACATCTTGTGCATCTGTGTGTGTGCTCTGGCACAGGACAGTGTATGGTTGGGGGGTATGCTGATCAGCCACTGCCATTGGGTCATTGGACAGGTTTGTGCCACACATGCATGTGATGTGCTGTGTGTCTCCATTTGTCATTCAGTGTTTGGGGCCAGGACATCTGGGCCTTGTGCATGCGTACCTTCCCACACTGTGTATGTTCCTGATTCTTAGTGGAGGAGTGGCCTAGTGGTTGGGGCAAGGTACTTCAGGCCGGAAGGTCGGGGGTTCAAATCCCACTAGAGGACAGCAACCTTGGGCCGGAAGGACTGGGGTTTCTAGTCCCACAGGTGCTCCTTGTGGTCTTGGGCAAGCCACTTAACCCTCCATAGCCCATGTTCCCTGTAAAATAGTTATCTCCAAGTTATAATGCCCTGTTCAATGTAATTTCAGTTTGTTCAATGTAAACCGCACTGATGCAGAATAGCGCGGTATATAAGAGAATGTAAATAAATAAAAAATAAATAAATAAATTATTGGCCTGTCTACATGACCGTTTAGTATGCGCTACCCTGCCTATCTGTCTTGTAGGGCTGTGTTTGTCCCCCTCCCCAATTATGTTCGAGCATCCATATGTTACCCTCTGTTGGTGGCCGAATGAACATTGTGCACATGTGTCCTATATGTTCCTCAGATGTGTCACAGTTTTGATGGTGATCCAATGTACATCAACATTGTGTTTCCGCAGGACACACTGCACCGTGGACATGTTCCTCTCACAGCTACACATGTAGACGTGGTTATGTCCGCCGTCTATTGGTGTCAGGATCCACTTTTGGGGCTGTTTGTGCTTTTGCCTGACACGGACATTCCCAGTCAGGCCACTAGCGTACCTTTCAGGTAGCCATTGCCTTCCATTGTCTGGGACATACACAACGTGCTTATGCTGCATTTTGGCTATTGGTCTCAGGCTGCCGTTAGTTGTTCGCTAGTTATGTCACCGCTGCTGCACATGCCCTGGACCCCTGTGGTGTATGCGTGTCATGTGCATGAAAATGATCATATTGGGATGGTGCCGTGGTCTTCACTGACATCTACTTCAGTGGTCCATGTGCAGTGTGCTCAGTGTTGTGGCCATATTATGTGGTGCTATCTATGCATTCTGTGTGTGGCTGTTTTTAGGTGTGTGTCTCCTTTCTGTCCGCTAGGTGTAGTGGGTGTTTGTGTCAGTCCCTTACCTGATATCTGCATCTTTTCACACAGGACACAGGCAACAATGGTGACACATGTGTTCCACTGCATCCTGTGCTCTCGTCATCCATATGTGTTTGGGCACAGCACCCATGTGAGCATGTTCCCGGATGTTGGCGACCCAGGGAGATAGTCCTCTGCACGTTGGACACAGGCCTTTTTCTCAGACTCATTGGTGGCCTATTGTTACTGTTCATGCGGTGCTTGGCCTGTCCTTGCTGCCCAGACCTGTTTTGGTGTTTACTCTTTTGCAGTTGGGGGGTGTAGAGCTGTACATGGGTTGGTGACATATGCTCTTTCACTGTTGGCATGACATCTGGACTTGTAACTCTGCATGCTTTCTCCAGAGTCCTATGTTTGATGGGGATGGTGTCTGGTGTGCATACAGTGCGTGCAAACAGTGTGCGGTCCTATCATGTTTTGACCTTTAACCTCACATATTACTGGCTGTTTCCAATGTCTACTGTTATTGTGTCTTTGGTTTCTGGGGTGGCAGCAGGGGGTGGTTAGGGTGTGTAGGCTCCACAGGCATAGACAGATGGGTGGCGTTGTAACGTGTTGTGGGTGTGTACTTGTGACGTTTGCTGCCACACAGGACCCATGTAGTTTTTCACGTCATATGGTACACCGGACTGCAGAATATGCTTTCTGCTTGTGTCTGGTGATTGCCTGTGGGGGACAGATGTATGCACATTAGTGGTGTTGCATATTTGGTGGTTGGGTCACCCCATTTCATTGACACCTGGGTGCATGACGTTTTCGGTGGCACCTACACGTTGTCTGTTTCTTCTTTGTGTGCTGCTTACTTGCCCATATCATGTGTGCAGCCCCATCACATCTCTACCCACCCATCCATGTTTGAGTTGTTTATGTCCATGTGGCATGTTTGCTGTCCATGTGCCACATTGTCTGGACTAAGGGTACTGCTCCTTCTGGAGTGGTGCATGTGATGAGGTGCCTGTGCACTGGTTCTGCTGATGTGTGTTAGCCTGGGCCTCATCCCTGATGTGGTTGGTGATTGACATGTTGCTATTTTGATCCTGTGCCCCTTTCCACAGCCCATCCACATGGGCCTCCATTGCCGTATCCAATTACCCCCCTCATGTGTCACTTCCCTAATCAATTGATTGTTTACTGTACATTATATCTCCTGTTGTGTGTGTGTGTGTGTGGACATGTTCATTTGTGTCTTCCATCCCAACTGTGGACTGTGTTGTTGGCTGTGGACCCCTCCTCCACATGTGTACTGAATCTTGCCTATGCTCTGTGGTTCCATCTCCTGACACACAGCTGTGGTCTTTGATGTTGGCCTGCTGTGGTCCTGTCTGCATCCATTTCTGTGTGCCTCATTGTTTTATTCAGGTCATCTCTTCACTCCAGTGGTTTCCATCTGAGTGGTTATAGCTTTACACTCTCTCTGTTCCTCCTTTCCTCTGCCTTTCCCGCACTGATACCTGTTGTTGCTGTAACACTGGTTTCTGTGCCTCTGCGACCTGTCTGGCCATATTCCGTGATAACATTTTCTGTGCCACCTTGGGTGCATGTATTTGCATCATTGTGGGGAGAGGTGTCATGTATGTTGGTGTGGACTGTTGCCCCGTATCCTACCCAGCTACCGTTGTCTACATAGCATCTGGTTTTGCTTGTTGGCCCTGTGCCTGCTCGGCATTTTCTGCTCACTTCCATGGCCACCTCACCCTCCAATGGGGACACATATTCTCCTCACCTGCCACACAATCTGTTTTTCCAGGACACCGGGTTGCCAACACCCTTTGCTGTGCTGCTGTTGCTACCGGCATATGTTTATGCGCTGATGCCACACACGTGTAATGCTGTCAGTTGTGAGGGTCCCTACACCCCCTGTTCGTCCTCCATCTGTCGCCTGTTCATTGTCTTTACTGTGTGCTCTAGGTGGTATTTGGGCTACATCTGTCTCAGTTCCACACAGGTCCTGCAGGCTCTCCAGGCACCCCTTGCAGCCTATACGGCACATGTACCTTTGCAAACATACCATTTCTGGTGCACCTTGCCATATTGTTCTAGGGGACACAGTTCCATCAGCACTCTCCTGTCAAGATTTACCTCATATTGCAGTTTATGTTGGTCACCTGTCATGACAGTGTCCTGGTACACCTTTTCGGCCTACTTCTTGGCCACACTGTTGTGCTACTGTCGTTTGATGCTCTATGCCAGTGGCGCACATATTGCTATCTCCCTTCCAGGCCAGGCGCTGTGGTGGCGCTAAACCCCCTCCTATGGTCATCTCTGGACTGCTGCTGTGCATCTGCAGTGCACCATGGTTACTGTTGCATACACCCATATCCTTAGCACCCCAGCAGGCCCCTTGGGTGTCGACATGGTGCCCCTCGGTGCACAGTCAGGGGGTTCTGGTTCAGGTGGTAGGGACATCTGCATTTTTTTGCACACACTAACCAGAGTATGTTTGTTATTGCTTTTGCTTTTGCCTGTGACATTCAGTTTTGCAAAGCGGTCTGTGATGTTATTGGGCCTTCTATATTTGGTAATGATCATGACCTTGGTCTTGATTGTGTTTGCCATATGCCCTTGTTTGCTGAGACCGTGCTTTGTTTCTTTGTCAGGCAGCCCTTGCAGGTACATAGTGCGACCTCTGTGATTTTGGTTGGGGGGATTGGATCATTTGGCAGCTTTGCCCCAGGAGATGTCCACCTCATTGTTGTGACTGTATTATGTGCACTGGCAATATGGGCATATAGTTGGTTCAATGCTTGTGGGTGGGGCCCAGGTCATGGGTTTTGACACAGAGTAGATCATTGTGAGCACCTTGGGGGGCATTTTGTTATCTTGCTTTACATTCCTGCTGACAATAACAAAGCCCTCACACTGCAGACTCCTCACAGTGACTCATCATGGACCGTTTCACATGCCCTATGTGGCGCTTTGTGGGACGCCCTATAGGGTGCTGTAGCAGACAGTGAATATTGGCCTTTGCCCTCTGGTGTGGATTTCATAAGGCTACACTAAATGACACCTTCCGATTACATCCCTGTGGGTGGATGTTTGCCAGCAGTACTTGTGGGACGTACAAACCAGACTACCTATGACATTACTGATCTAGTGTAGGAGTCAGGACACGCACTCATCCACAGGTACGCCCACCTTGCTGGGACACATCCACCTAGTACTGGGCCCATAGTTGTGTCACACAAAGCATGTCCTGGTGCTGTTTGCTGCTGGATTCCCATGGCAGGGCAATTGGGTTGTCCCCTGCATTGTTTCTGGTACAGTTTGACGTGTTCTTTCCTTTATTACCTGATTTGTGTATATATTTGCCTTTGTACGTTTCACACACCCGGTTCCAGCTGCAGATTCACAACGTTTGTTACCTTTGGGGGCTGCGCATCTCAGACTTACACGGACACTCCCAAACAGGGGTTGTGGGCAATCCGTCTTACCTGTCATGTTCGCTGTGTCAGATAGAAAAAATTGGGTTATCTAGAGTTTAGACAGAGGGGTGACTGGTTCTACATATGTGTGACTAATGTTTGTGGAGGGTACAGTTGCAGGCAGCCTTGGTCCTTTGCCAACACAGGGGGAATTGAACTCAGAGACCCTGCACCACAAGGCAGTTCCTTACCCATTGTGCTAATGATCAGTCTGCCTTCACAGACACATTTTCTTGCTTCTTCTGGGGCACCATGTTGGGATACTGTCTGTTACTACTATGTGCAGTGACGCACATAGTCATTTCACCGTACCATACCCGGGGGCTATGTGGGTATGTGCCCCTTCTTGTGTTCATCTCTGGACTGCTGGTCTGCATGTGCATTGCACCATGGGTATGCCTGCATTGGTACAGATCTTGGCCAGAACACCAGCAGTTAAGTGGTGTTCTGCTGCCCTTCTGTAGACAGCCAGGGGGTGGTTAGCAGCTATGGGGCTGCAGGCCAGTGGGTTATTCATTGCCTGTTGAGCCAGTAGTCATGTGTTCAGACCCACAATGGATTCCTTTTATGGGGCTGTCTGCAGCATTATATGTTTTTCATACACCGGACTGCTACCGGTGACAGCCCCTCCGCGAAATATTACCTTACTGCGCCTCATGGGCCCACCATGTCTCGCCTTCTCTGGCTCCCTTTACGTTCCCTTGTGGACTGCTCTATGGGGGACATTTTGATGTGCCTCAGTGGACACTCCACTTTATAATGTGGCATATGTTGTGCGTTATGGGGTGCCTTCTGCAGCAACTTTGGGTACGCCACTGTGTGTGTGTGTTTGCTAGCAACCGTACAACACATACATGACATATACATGCCCCCTCACTCACTAGATAACGTGTGGGTGTGTTTGCTTGTGCCCCAACAGGTAAATTGACATATACCTGCCCCCTCACTCACTATCTAATGTGTGGGTGTGTTTGCTTGCACCCCTCCAAAAAGGAAACAAATAACTGCCCCCTCCCTCACTGTATGATGTACAGGTTGCTGCATCAGCCAGCCTTCTGCATCTGGCACCCTGGGGACTCGAACCCCTGCTGCCCGTATCAGCAGTCACTGCAGTAACCATTGTGCTACAGCTCTGTGTGGGTCAGGTATGTCTGAGTGGCTTCTTATGCTTAACGTGCGGTGACTCCTCTAACGCGCCACGTATCGCTCGTTAGTTCTGTAACGAGCATTAGTTCTTCCGCTGTCCCGCCCATCTCCTTATTTGGGGGTTTGTCTTATTAACGCGGATACTAACGCGAACTGCACTAACGCGATTTAGTAAACATACCCCATAGTCTCAAAATGGGCCTGCACCTTAATGTAAAGAAGACAAAGATCATGACAACTGGCATAATCAACAGATTCATCGTTGAAGGAGAAGAAATTGACATCGTGAACAACTTTAACCTACTTGGATCAACTATCAATAAAGAAGCAACAAGCAGTCAAGAAATCAGACGACACATTGCTTTTAGCAGAATGGCTATGAAAGACCTAGATAATATTCTCAAGAGCAGAGATTTCTCTCTCCATACAAAGATTCGACTTGTTCAAGCCATGGTATTTTCAATAACATCATATGGATGTGAAAGCTGGTCAGTGAAAAAGATAGACAGGAAGAAAATTGATGCCTTTGAATTATGGTGCTGGCGGCGAATATTGTGTATATCATGGACTGCCCGAAGAACAAACCAGTCGGTACTAGAGGAGATCAAACTTAAGCTTTCTTTAGAAGCTCAGATGACAAGACTTCGACTTTCATACTTTGGACACATCATGCGAAGAGAGAGATCATTAGAGAAAGACATCATGCTTGGCAAGATAGAAGGTCAATGCAAAAGAGGAAGGCCAGCAATGAGATGGATTGAGACATTAACAGCAGCTACGGGTACCAGTCTGTCAACAATGAGCCGCCTGACTCAAGACCGAACACAATTTAGGATAGTTATCCAGAGGGGCGCCATGAGTCGACTCCGACTCGACGGCACTTAACAACATATACCGCCCCTTCCAGCAATCGGGGCGGTTTACATAGAACAACGTATAACAATATAGAACTATAGGCTATATACATGGAACATATCACCTTATAACAACCCCAGAATGGGTATTGTGTAGGTTAGTTGAAACAAAACTATATACATATTGATGTACATAACTATATACATATAAATATACGGGTGCATGGCTTACCTAAATGGGTGGGTTCCTTATGCGGTGAGCGGAAGTGGGGGTGGGGGGGTTCTTCCTAGGTGGATGTGCTAGGAGAATGTTGATTTGCTGGGCAGCAATTTTTTGCAGTTGGAGAGAGGTTCTTTATTGTAGTGCTATAATGTTCTGTAAAGAGCAGGGTTTTAAACTCCTTTCGGAATTCCAGGAGGTCCTTTCATAATAGGGTGCATATGTCATAATTTCCAGAAAAGTGCTTGTTTTATGAAGGCCACCAATATCAACAAGGTATTTGAAGGTGTAAATAGTACAAAAACAATGCCGAAAGCACTCTCAACAGAAAAACACAATGCTGTCATACCAACCTTTCACATAAGTGAATTTGAATCTCAAATGGTTGTTAGATGCAGTTTCAAAAAATGATAAATGAAATAGACTTGGGACCGTAGAGCGATTTGTGGGTAAGCGTAAGACAGCGTTGCAGTGACTGCAGAATCGCTTCCCTGCTGAGGTCTTTGGCATGATTTCTTTATTTCATAAAGGTAACGTACATGTTTATAGGCCCATACAATGACCTCCAGCAGCACACACATGTCCTTACCCAAATTTACACTTTTCCTGAAAAAGGCACTCTATGGGGGATCATTCCAGAATATAAATAAGGGATTTGTATGTGTGGCAGGAACGTTTATGTGCCGAAAACATCCCCGACCATATTTTGAAATATTGCTATCATGCATGTACATAGCGCTAGTACGGGGATCTCAGAACTTGCACCTAAGAAGCAGAATGGGGGTGTGGGCAGCTGCGGAGACATATAAAGTGTATTCAGGAAATCCCTTGTAGGTATTAAGTCTTTCCCAGAAACATCCCCATTATTCCTGCAGAAACTTGGAATAAGGCCAGGAATTACAAAATATTCTGCTGTACTCTGCAATTCATCTCTTATAGAGGAATGTTTGTGTCAAGTATGTGCTGAACTGGTGTGACTGCAATCTGGAAAACACAAGATACAGTTTTAAGGAACAGAAGGCAGAGGTGAGAGAATTTTATAAGGTAAGGAAACATTAATAAACACCCTTACAGTAATATTAAGAAGAGCAATAATGTGTATTTTGGCTATGTTGATATTTGCTGTTTGTGCTAAAAGAGCCAATCTAGGGGACCCTAACAATTCCCATGTTCTGAAAACTGGGACTGCAGATGTAGGGATGGTATTGGCATGAGTAGGGAAAGGATTCTTGTTTGGGTTAGAAACAGAGATCATATTTGTAGTCCTGGTACCCCATGCTATTATGTTATATCATAGATGTTATATATAGGTTCAGGGCATCTTTTTGGCAGAATTATGTTTTTGTGACTGAAAGTGAAAATGTGTGTGTATGTGGTCTGAGGGGGTGCATGGGAGGATCTGCTGTGCTTATATGCAATTCAGGGGGGACATGAAAGCCTGGCCAGTACCTGGACCATATGGATGACCGCAGTGTCACCAGGTGCCAGTGTGATTGGGCAGACAAAATCAGAGAGGGTTCTTTATAGCAAAATGTCAAAATATATCCCTGTCAATAATAAGGGACCCTTAGAATAACAGCATTCAAAAATGACAACAGCACTATTACATGCCCATAATGCACATATTTAGAGACCAATGATGTTGCTGTTGAGTCTGTATTAGTACTGTTTTCACTGATGAATGCTTATATTCTGAGGGTCCCTTATTTGATAGGGATATGTTGTGATATTTAGCTATAGGGAACCTATTCAGATTCTTTCTGGAATATTTTTTATAAGGCACTCTAATAAGATCATATATTGTTGGCAATGTGATAGAGCAGCCATATATCCGCTGTACCAGGCACTGGGAGACATGACTGATGATATATCAGAAGGCAGGCTACTTGGTATGATGGCACAGGGATCTCCCCTCCCATGCCCACACAAGCCTGACCAGGGGAGCAGTGCCACAAGGCAGGCTGTGGGAAGGCAGACAGGGTTGCCCCAGAGATAGCGGATGTATACAGACCGACATATGCCACAATGGGGCAGGTGTAGCTGCTGTGAGAAATGCCAGTGCCCAGATAGCGATATTACTCACCTGTAACAGGTGATCTTTGGGAACAGCAGGAATCAGTCTTCACATATGGGTACTGTCGGTACTGATGGAGCCCACGCGGGAATGCTCCTCAACATCCAATTGGAAAGCTTTTGGGAGCACTCCACTGTGCCTGTGCATCTGCCTTCCTAAGCCCTCTCCTCAGTTGAGTTTGTAGCTGAGAGGTAGAGGAAAAAAGAATACCTTACAACTCCTAGGGGAGGCAGGCAGGTTGTGAAAACTGATTCCTGCTCTTCCTGGAGATCACCTGTTACAGGTGAGTAACAATGCTTTTCCAGGAACAAGCAGGAATGCAGCCTTCACATATGGGTATTGTCAGTACTGATGGAGCCTGCGCAGGAACACTCCCCAGCGTCCAATTGGAAAGCTTTTGGGAGCACTCCACTCCACCTGCACATCTGTCTTTCTGTCTTCCCAAGTTCTGTCCTCAGTTCTTCATTTTCCGTGGAGCCAGCAGGAGGGTTTCTTCCTGTCACCACTGAAAAACATCATTTTTTGGTTTGACTCTGTGCTCTGCCTTTCCATCGATGCTGGTACCCTCCCCGATACTGGCCCCAATATTTCTTTTCTTTTCAGAATGCAATACAATGGGGCAGGTGTGGTTGCTGTGAGAAATGCCACTACCTAGATATATGGGAATCAGAGGCCATAACCAGAAGGCCATACTACTATCACTACTACTATGACTGATCATTTGTATAGCGCTATAAGGTGTACGCAGCGCTGCACAGACACACATAAAAGAAGGTCCCTTCTCAGCAGAGCTTACAATCTAACCACAACAGATAACACAGCAGCTGTGGACACATTTAGGGGAATGGTAAGGAAACACAAAGGAGATTAGGTGGATCAGATCCAAAAGCGGCAATGAAGAGGTGAGCTGAGCACGCAGTCTGGATTTGTGAAGGGCCAGAGAAGAAGCCTGATGTGCAGACTCAGGTAGTTTGTGCCAGGCACAGCAAGATGGAAAGATCGAAGTCTAGACTGTGGAAGAGAAGGGCACAGATAGAAGTGATCTGCCAGAAGAGCGGAGTTCTTGGAGGGGTGCAGTGAGAGATAAGAGAGGAAAGGTTAAATCTCTGTATTTTTAGTTATGCTAGTAAATTCCATTGTTCTGCATTGTTCTTTGGACTTCTGTTTGTTCTTGCTTTAAGCTATGACTCATATTTCTGTATCACCGCTTTCATTGTGAAGCTGGTATTTACTGCTTCTGTGATGAGCTGTTCTTAGGATGATTTATCTCTTATTCTCAGTTGACCATAGACCTAATTAAAAATCGCTTTGTGAATTTACTGACTGTATGTTTGAAAAAAAGCAGCGGCGAGTTGATTCTAAGTTACATTTTGAGTTCCTGCTCATTGCTTTGCCGTGTTCAGCAACTCTTCAAAAGAAAAAGTAATTAAAAATCAGTTTAAGATTCACTGACTAGATATTCCAAACCAACTAGAACAGATGAGCTTCCTGGTATGTATATTCTGAGAAATGTAGATATATTATTCAGGTCTAATCATTATTGAGGTTCCTGTTATTGAGCACTACTAACATTCTAAGCAGGCAACATACATTTACCACATATCCTAGTAGGTAGCCAGAGGCTATGCTTTAAGGGGAACTGTGTATCCTTGTCCAATAACAAGTATAACACAAGTGTGAATTGGAATTCAAATGCCTCATTCACAGGACCACGTAAGATCTTAATAAATAATTACTCAATCCAAGATAAATTCAGCAGAGGCAAGGCTTCTGGGAGGATGTGTGAGCACACTAGAAATCACATATTTTCTAAAACTTTCATTTGTTTGACCGTCTTATTTTTCTGATATGAAACTTGTTGTGCATAGAATTCTTTAAAAATTATAGACTACCTTATTTCTGAAATTTTTAAAAAAACTGATTCAGAAAGGGTAAAATTTTCTTTTAATTTTAAATTTACCCTGGTACCCTTTCAACCTCATTGACTACCAAACTGTCTTGCAGCCATATGACCAAAGTAATTTTAGGTCCATCGTTTGGGGCCCAGTTTTCAAAACTGCTGACATTCCAATCCCACAGTGGTTAGCTGTGGCTCTTAAATATCGGGATACTCGGCATGGTATCTGGAAAACAGCTTCTACTTAATATCCCAGCTGAGCGGGTACTAACCAGGTAAGCGCTGTTTTCAGCTGGCACGGGCCCATTTAGAACTTAGTAATAACCAAAATTGAATTAGCACATTAAATCATCTAAAAAATAAAGCTAATCCCTATACAAGGAGACCAACCACATTTCAAAAATAGAATCAAGTGTCGGAAAAGTCCGTTATACAAGGGGGAAAGGAGAAACCCTCCAGAGAACTTTTTAATCTTTAAATCAATAATGTGTAAAATTGAAAAGTGTATGCTTTCATTCAGATATCCAAAAAAGCCATAAATGCTAAGACACAATAACATTAAATTTCTTATACTTAGCTGGCAGTTAGAAAATCATAGTAGGATCAATTGAATGGAAATTGAAAAACCAGCCAACCGGCTTGAAACCCGATTCAGAAGAGCAAGCTATGACACAACGTCGTGTTTCGGGTCCATCATGACCATTTTTCAAGTAGTGTAGAATAAAAGCTCCTTGAAGTTATGATGAAATCTTAGAACTGGGTCCTCGGCAAATATTCCATAAATACAAAGATCCTTAGAAGCATACGCATTCAATCTCATAGTCCCTCCAAAGAGGATAGCATCTGACATCATGGGAAGAAATGATGTAATATATACCCAAAAGAAGACAGCTACGGAGGGGCCAAAGGGCCAAACAAAATTCAAGATCCTAAAGTGCTTCACCAATCTAATTCTAAATTTAGCCCATTAGGGATGACAGTGTTTAGGGTAAAAATCCAGCGTTGCTCTAATATCTGTAAACGATGCTCCCGATCACCACCTCTAGGGTCCAAGGGAACATGATCTACGACACACCATGTAAAATCTGAAAAAACATGCTGTACAGAAACACAATGAGGGACCAATGGGACTGTTAAAGTTTTAGTGTGGATGCGAGATTTATGCTCTGATAAACGCTTTTTAACAGGTCGAATGGTGCATCCTATGTATTGAAGTCCACAGGGACACGTCAATACATAGACAACAAAAGATGAAGTGCATGAAGTATGTCATTTAATAGTGAAACGCTGGCCCATTTTAGAGTGCACCCAACTTGAGCCAATTTGAGATTGTGGACAAAAAAGACATCTAGCTGATCCACAGGAAAAATGGCCTGGATCTTCATGGGTCCATACAGGGCGATCTTGACTCACTGTAGAGTGGACTGCCATGTCCCAAATATTGCTGCTGCGCTGAAATGCCACCATGAATTCCTTGTGAAAACAAGGATGCAAATTCAAAACATGCCAGTGTTTCCGTAAAATATCCACAACTTGAGAAGAACCAATCATGTAGGGTAAAACACCTGCAATTTTATTATCAGACCCTTCAGATGATGCACATGTTGTGGATATTAATCTGGTTATCGGTAGGCAGGGGAAATTTTGAATCTTTAAGCTCTGTCTGCTCTGTACTCAAGGGCATTTGGTCTACCTTTGTCTTTATTGGAACCTCTCTGCTGATGTGCCCTAACTTCATTCTTTTGGTAGTATCTACTACTACTACTACTACTACTAAGCATTTATAAAGCACTACCAGGCGCACGCAGCGCTGTACAATGAAAACACAAAAAGACAGTCCCTGCTCGAAAGAGCTTACAATCTAAAAAGGCAAAGCAAGAAAAGGAGTAGAAAAAAGATAAGAACAAGGGCAAAGAGACAAGAGCAGGAGAGACAGGACAAAGGAAAGAGGTAAGAACAAGTGTAAGAGGAAGAAAGAAAGGTGAAATAAAAGAGGGGAAGGAAGAAGAACAGCAAAATCAAGAGCCAAAGGCAGAGGTGAAAAGATGAGCTTTTAACTTGGGTTTGAAGAGGGGCAAAGAAGATGCCTGACGTATAGACAAAGGAAGTTTATTCCAAGCGTAGGGAGCAGCAAGGTGAAAAGAGAGGAATCTGGAGTTGGCAATAGAGGAGAAGGGCATAGCAAGAAGCAACTGGGAAGAAGAACGGAGTACACGAGGAGGGAAATAGGGAGAAATGAGAGAAGAAAGGTACTGAGGAGCCACAGAGTGAATGCACTTATAGGTCAGAAGGAGAAGCTTAAAGTGAATATGGAAACGGATAGGGAGCCAGTGAAGAGATCTGAGGAGAGGAGTGATGTGGGCAAAACAAGGCTGACAGAAAATCAAACGGGCAGCGGAGTGCTGAATAGACTGAAGAGGGAAGAGATGAGACTGAGGGAGACCAGCAAGAAGGAGGTTACAATAATCAAGGCGGGGGGTGATTAGGGAAGGGATGAGGGTTTTAGTAGTGAGCTCAGAGAGAAAGGGGCAGATTTTGCCAATGTTGACGAGAGAGAAGCGACAAGTCTTAGCGATGAGTTGGATATGAGAGGAGAAAGAGAGCGAAGAGTCAAAAATAACACCCAAATTGTGAGCAGATGAAACAGGTTGGAGAACAGAGCCATCAACAGAGACTGAAAAAGAAGGAGAAAGGGAAATTTTAGGAGAAAAAATGAGAAGTTCAGTCTTGGCCATGTTCAAGGATACATTGTTCTGAACCATGCGCTCTTGGGCGACTGTCGGCTTTCCCCTATTATCTAGTTTAAAAGCTACTCTATCTCCTTTTTAAAGGTTAATGCCAGCAGCCTGGTTCTATCCCAGTTAAGGTGAAGCCCATCCCTTTGGAAGAGCCCCTCCTTTCCCCAGAATGTTCCCCAGTTCCTAACAAATACAAAACCCTCATCCTTGCACCATTGTCTCATCCATGCATTGAGACTCTGGAGCTCTGCCTGCCTTTTGGGTCCTGCGTGTGGAACGGGAAGCATTTCGGAGAATGCTACCCTGGAAGCTCTGGATTTCATCTTCCTACCTAAAAGCTTAAATTTAGCCTCCAGAACCTCCCTAACACATTTTCCTATGTCATTGTTACCGACATGTACCAAGACAGTAGACGCCTCCCCAGCACTATCTAAGACCTTGTCTAGGTGGTGCGAGAGGTCCTCTACCTTCGCACAAGGCAGGTATGTTACCAGGCGATCCTCACGTCCACCAGCCACCCAGCTATCTACATGCCTAATGATCGAATCACCAACTACGTATAACAGCTGTCCTAACCCTTCCCTCATGGGCACATGGCCCTTGTGACCCCACAGGTCCCATAAAGGCCTTTGCCTAGGGCCCCAGGGTTATAGTTGCCTCCTATCTTGCAGAACAAAATAGTCTTCAGTCGAGTGTTAAGGCAAAACAAAGATAAGGGCTTTATTCCCCTTCTCTCAAGGATATCTTTTTGTACAACAAAACTTGGAATGAAAACAGTACTTCCAAAGAAAAATATGCTCTTTTCCTTTGTAGCTTACAGGTTTTCAGCGCAAGGATTCAACATCATCCGACAGGCATAATGTACAGTCCATGGGAGCACATTCAGGAATATTGTTATTACTTTCCCACTGCATCAGCTTGCATTCACCCGGTGTTACACTTGGGTTTAAATCCTCATAGCTGTTTCTATACAAGCCTCTCTCTGAGGATTCAGTTGGACTACAAGGGTACAGTTCTAAGCAAGTAGGTTTTGGAATACCTGTTACTGCAGTATGTCCTCTCTGGCTATCCTCCTCTAACCTCCAACGGCTAGGAATTGTTTTATATCTTCCTGTAGTTAATTCATGCTCTGTGCACTGCTCTGACCCTCTGGTACAAACAGACTTTTTAGCTTTCCCTTTGATAAAGCTGGGTTCCCACCTGTATAAATGGTGAGGTCTTCTCTCTGGTAATGAGGACTGTGGACTCCCCTGCTCTTCCAGTCTGGACAGCTTTCTGACTTCAGCTTGGTCTCTCCTTCTCTCTGGAGTTATAGCTTCTACCTCTTGGCTGTAAGCAGGCTCCACCTCAGACCTCCAGTTGCTAGCACTCTGAGCACTTCGACGGCCCCGTTCTTCGGAAGCCTTTCCCTTGCTGCTTCCTGTTCCAGGGCTACTCCCACTGCTTCCTGGGTTCAGCAAGCTTCTCTCTCTGTGACCTCTGCTTCCTGCACTGCTGCTGCTCACACTGACACTGACCTCTGCTGGATCTACCCAGCAGCTTTTATCTCCCTCTCCACTACACGTTCCCTGTGCTTTCCTGGACAGGTGATAATAATCAGATCCTAAACTTCTTGCTGCGTCATGGCTTGGGTGTGGTAATCCTATTCCACTGTTTCTTTGCTCCTTCTGAGCTGTGTGTGCTGGCTGCCTAACAGGTTTTAAGGTAAATTTCTCTTTTTCCTCTATTATCATAGGCTCTGTATAGGTTTCCATGTCACACCCTGGAGAAACTTCCTTGGTGCGAGAGGATTTTACATCACCTGGAGGACAGGTCCTAGCTACAGGATCACTTCCTGCCACACCAGGGTGATGCTCTCCTGTCATGTGACCTCTCTCCTCCATGGCAACAGGGATGCTGCCAAACGGGAAGTGGGACTTCAGGACTATATCCGTGTAGGTCTCGTCTATGTACCTCTCTGTTTTCCTTATGTCTTCCAAGTCTGCTACTCTTGCCTCCAGAGATCGGACTCGTTCCATGAGAGCAAAGAGCTCTTTAAGACCCCTCACCAACTGGGAGAAAATCATATATGTGACACTCAGTGCAAAAGACTGGAAAGCCCCCATCTCACTGCTGGACTGCTGTCTGCATCTTTGCTTTAAGGTTGTGTTTAGATATTTAAGTTTTTTACTTACTAAGGGTTGCTAGGGATACTTATATTAATAAAACTATACCTAATACGTTTATTAATACTTATATTAATAAAACTATATCTAATATGTTTATTCTACTTTGATCACCTGAATTTTGACTCCCAGATCTACCTCTCTACACCCAAAATCTCCCTGGCAATCCAGACCCGGATCTGTGCCTGCCTCTCTGACGTCGCTACCTGGATGTCTCACTGCCGCTTGAAGTTGAACATGGCCAATACTGAACTTCTTATCTTTCCCCCTACAACCTCCCCTCCCCTTCCTCCCATCTAAATCTCTGTGGATAACTCTGTAATCCTTCCTGTTTCCTCGGCCCGCAATCTGGAAGTAGTCTTCGACTCCTCTCTCTCTTTCTCCACACACATCCAGCTTGTAGCCAAGACCTGCCGTTTCTTTCTCTACAACATTAGCAAAATCTGCCCCTTCCTCTCTGAACACACTACTCAAACCCTTGTCCACTCCTTAGTCACCTCCCATCTTGACTACTGTAACCTGCTCCTTGCTGATCTCCCTCTGAGTCATCTCTCTCCCCTTCAATCTGTTCAACACTGCTGTGCGACTAATTTTCCGCCAGCCTCGCCATGCCCATATCACACCTCAGGTCACTTCACTGGCTCCCTATCCGCTTCCGCATCCAATTCAAACTTCTCCTGCTGACCTATAAATGCATTCACTCTGCAGCTCCTCAGTACCTTTCATCTCTTATCTCTCCTTATAACCCCCCTCGGGAACTCCGCTCTTCTAGCATACTGCTTCTATCTATGCCCCGCACTCCCACTGCTAACTCCAGACTTTGCTCCTTTCACCTTGTTGCACCTTACACCTGGAACAAACTACCTGTGTCTGTATGCCAGGCACCTTCTCTAACCCTCTTCAAGTCCAAGTTGAAAGCTCACGTCTTTGCTGCTGCTTTTGGATCTTGACTCACCTAATCTCCTTCTGTCCCCTTGTTCCACCCCTGCCTACACCTTCCGTATTTGTGTGTTTGTGCGTTTTGTCTTGACTAGATTGTAAGCTGTGATGAGCAGGGACTGTCTCTTACATGTCTGTACTGTACAGCGCTGTGTATGACTGGTAGCGCTATATTAATGCTGAGTAGTAGTAGTAGAAGTTTAATTAATCTCAGGTCCTTAATGTATGCTGATGAGAATAAACAGCTGCACCTGAGAGTGAATATGGCACCTCCTTTCCTTTAAGAGGTTTAAGCACCTATAAAGCTATGATTATCCCAGGGGTGGGTGGGTGTCGGGGAGGTAGGGAAAGAAGGTAATCTGTGACCAATCTCCAAGGGTAGTCCCAAAGCCCTTGCTTTGATAGAGGGAGTCTTGGGTTCTAAATTTAACCAGAAAGTTCTCTGCTTTGTTTTAAATTTAAACTGCAAACTCTTGCTGCTACTAGGCCCTGACTGATTTAACAATTACACTGGGTTGACAGATTAATCGGCTGTGCCAAAAATTAACCCTCTGTGCTAAACGTTCTACTGCCAATGTGAATAGTAACGGTAACATTAGGCAGCCTTGTTTTTTGTGGATGTGTGAAAATGGTTTTACAGTAAGTTAAATTTGATTAATGATTGTTGTTTATTTATTGTAACATCTGTTGTAATAAACTGTTTGTATGTTAGGAAACCATCTAGGATTTTAGATGGGTAGCCTGTACATTTTAAAATAAACGAAATGTATGCAAATGAGGCCCAATGACTATGGAAATGTTTATGCAAAAGAGGCCCCAGAAAGAGTCTCTGCACATGGCCCCACATCACCCTTGGGCTGCCCCTGCCTCAAACAATCAATCACAGCCTACAGCAGGGATGCCCAACTCTATTTCTGGAGGGCCACAATCCAGCCCGGTTTTGAGGATGTACCCAGTGAATATTCATAAGATGTATTTGCATGCACTGCCCCCATTGTATGCAAATATATCTCATTAATATTCATTAGGGACACCCTGAAAACAAAGTTAGATTGTGGCCCTCCAGGACTGGATTTGGACACCCTTGACCAACAGACTAATCAAATTTCCATGACTGCTGCAGGGGATGGTATAGGCAAAACCATCTAGAGCTTCCACTTCCATCTTTTTACAGAGTTTCTAAGGGAGAAGCTGGCTGCCTGCAAGGGAATTGTCAGGGCTTTTAAACCCTTATTGGCTGGGCTGCAAGCTGTAGTTCACATTGCTCCAGAGATTTGCATACAAGAGAGGCAGTACATATAAATCTCTCTTATGCATACTGTCATGATGTGGGCACTGATAAAGTTGTTTTGAAGAAAAGAAATCCTGTTTCTTTAGAGGAACTAGATGTGCAGTTACCCCCAGGCACAGCTAGAGGGAGCAGGAACAGACATACCGGACTTAATGAACCTAGGCTCTCTGATGACCTGCAGCTGAAAGGGAACCAGGAAGTCATCAGTAACCGTTCACTTTATAAGCCAGAGCAGAATGCTTCTGGACAGAAAGAGGAGGAGAAAGAGGAAGAGGACAGGAAGGAAGGAGTAGAGCTGGTAGTAGAAGAAGGAGAAGGAGAAACAGCAGAGAAGCCTGGAGGCTACCAAGGAGATAAGCCTGATTGCTGTGAAGGAAGCAAAGCTGGGAGCTGGAGGAGAAACAGACCTCACAAGGTGGGAAGCCAGAAGGCCCAAACTGATCCTGTGGTACAAGGGGAGTTTGGTGGAAGTTACCCCAAGGTGAGAGCATCTGCTACGCCTAGTTCCTATACTCTGCCTGAAGTTAGAATAGAGAGAGGAAAGCCAAGAACCAGAGAGAAAGGTTCTGACAGAAGCTTATTATCTCTAGAGGATCATTACCCAGTTTCACCTGTTCAGAGGGAAAAGCACTTTTATAGGCAACAGAAGGTTTTACCCAGAGTGAGAGGAGAATCCAACAGCAGTTTTATTCCACTGCCTAGAAGCACACCTCGGTATCCGGTTGGCAGGCAGAAGTGCAGCTACCAAGGGAGAGGTGCAGGAAAAAGAAGCACTGTGGATTTTATCTCACCAAAGCCAAGGTATGAGGCATTAAATATTGACTGTGATAATTGTGCTACTAAAAGCTCTACTAAAACAAGTATTCCTTCTATGAGATACAAGAATCAAGACTGGTTTAGTAAACTACCACCAGCCCTGAGAATCCCTGGCTATAGGAAGCCAGACTCCCAAGTTTTAAACTACCATACTGAGATAGACAGGGACAGTGAACGCTCCTTGAATGAGTACAGGGGAGAAGAATCTATGGAAGTGGATTATCCCAGCACTGTTCCCTCACCTATGCCAGAGTTAATGGAATGTGATTGGTGCACTGCCTATGCTCCAAAGTCTGTATGCTCCACATACCATAGAAGAACAAGTGAAATATAATTTAATGTTTCTTATACTGAATGCTACTATGGAAAAACTTACCTTAACTGTGAAGTAACAGTTAACTGCTCAGTGTGAATATTGGTACCTTTTAAGACAAAGGACTGTTTCTGTTATCTGGAATTATCTCTTAGTTGAACCTTGCTTTAAACGGGGAATAAAAGCCTTTATTACCCACCACCTGGTCTCTTTGATCATTAACGTCTCTACATAGTGGCGTAAAACCTTTGTGTCACCGGGAACCCTGTGACAATACTCATTGTGGTTACCCTGAGAACCTGATTGGCTAGGTGTGTCCCAAGGACTGGGTTGAGAACCCCCTACTCCAGAGAAACTCTGACCCCTCCCCTTTTGTTCTGGGTTAGAGCAGATCCCCTGCCTAGCGGTGATTGGTTGCTAGACTGCAGTACCCGGGGTGGGGGGGGGGAGGGGGTGGAAGGCCTTTTTCTTTGGGAGGGCCCAAGCACCGCCTCATGGGCAGAGATGCTTCTGTTCTGCCCATGGTGATACGATCTCCCATTGACAGACATGAAGGGTTTGTGCCACAACTGTAGCTTCTGTTCTGCCCATGGGCAGCCTACTGCCTGCCATGCTATGATTTTTGGTGGGGCCAGGGCCCGTGTGGCCCACCCCTTTCCAAAACCTATGGCAGTATATATTTATTTATTTATTTATTTATTTACATTTTTTATATACCGCACTATTCATTATCAGCGCGGTTTACATGGAACAAGAAAACTTCAGACAAGTTACATTTATCTGGTTATTACATATAACAGGAACATTAACTTGGATAACCGGGTCAATTATTTACAACAAAACAACAACAAGAGCAACTATTTATATACAAGTGTCATATTGTCTGAAAAATGTACTGTTAATCTGGTAAAATAGTGTAATGTGTTGTTGAGTCAGGGAAGATTATGTAGTCGGAAGGTAATTATTGCTATTTGGGTGTAACTGTATTTCTCTGTCCTCTGGGAAGTATTTGAGGAAAAGGTGATGTTTCAGGGCCTTCTTGAACTGGATGAGATCAGAGATGGCCCTAATGTGTGCTGGAAGGGTGTTCCAAAGTTTTGGAGCACATAAACTGAAGGCTCGGCTTACTGTTGTAGAGTTGTATCTTAAAGTTTCCTTTGGTACTATTAGCATATTTAGTTCCGTGGTTCTTCTTAGTCTGTTGGGTGTGAGTGGTTGGATCATCTCCGATAATGAGGTGGGGGAAAGACCTTTGTAAGCTTTAAAGGCCAGGAGCAGAGTCTTAAAAGTGATTCTTGCTTGAATAGGAAGCCAATGTAGTTGTTTTAGAAGGGGTGTTACATGTTCTCTTTTGGGTACTCCAAAAAGCACTCTTGCTGCACTGTTCAAGGCGAGTTGAAGAGGGTTTAAGGTAGATTGAGGAAGCCCTTGTAGTATGGAGTTTGCATAGTCAAAATGGGGAATGATTAGAGCCTGGTAGACAGTACAGAAATCATCCGGATCAGTCAGTTGCCGGAGATGTCTGAGGGAGCGGATCTTGAAATAAACTGCCCTTACTGTGTTGGATATGTGAGTCTTCATATCCAGATTTTGATCCAGGGTCACTCCTATGTATCGGATATGGGATTTTACTTGAAGCTTGGCATCTTGAACATCCAGGAATGTAGGTGGTATGAAATTCGTGTTCCTTGAGATAAAGAGAACTTCCATTTTTTTATGTTGGATTCTGAGATTTTGAGACAGTAGTCAATTTGATATGGAATTAAAACAGTTGGTTAAGGGAGTGAGGTCCATCTTATCTATGCAGAACGGCATGTATAATAACACGTCATCAGCATATATCATACAGTTGACATTAAAAGATCTGATGATGTTACATATAGGTTGCATGTATATGTTAAATAGTAATGATGATAGAGAGGATCCTTGCGGGACTCCTTGTCCTTGATGAAACGGATCTGATGTTTCTCCATTTGATCGCACATGCTGCCATCTACCTGAGAGGTATGAATTACACCATTCGAGTACGTTTCCACAGAGGCCCTTCTCTTTTAGGCGGATAATAAGAAGCTCGTGACAAACCGAATCAAAAGCAGCCGCAATATCCAAAAAGATGAGAACAAATATTGACTATGGGCCCAATATTTGAAAGACATTTACACAGTTTACAGCACTGTAAACTGTGTAAATGCCTCTAACCGGGATATTCAACGACACTAACATGGTTAATGCTGCTGAATATCCACGATCTTCTCCCCTACACACCCCAATGCTAACTACTTTGCATCGGAGCATGTCGTAGGCATTCTGGGTAGAAGCGGAGCCGGCAACAGTCAAAAACTGGGCAGCAGTTATATTGCATGCTACCCGGTTAGCAATCTGCAGCTAAAAGATAGGCGAAGCAAAAGCTCACCTAACAGGGCGGCATGCAATATAGCTCAGGTAGCTACTGCGGCCGGGAGGCTGTGCGGCAAACCTGGATGCTGAATGTTGGAGCTGCATATGACCCCAGCATTGAATTTCTGGGGTTAAGGGTCGGCACAGATGCGGCTATGGACCTAGATGAATATTGGGCCCTATGCTTCCAAGGGAATTGAAGGCCCCCCTTCCCCTATTTCCCGAGTGACAGCTGGTTCCCAGATTTCCCTAGCTGCAGGGGAGTGCTGACAGTTCCTTACCCTCAGCCTGCTGGTTTGCCTGGCTGCAGTCTACAGCCTTGTATTTCTTGTCCCCTAGCCATGGATCATATCTTGCCCTGAAAGGACATTTTCTGTCTTCCCCTGGTTGCTTCTAACTTTGAGAGGTATAGTCCTAAATTGGCCTTTTGAACATTTACTAGGACTGACTTCTAAATTTATATTCAATTTCACTAAATTCATATTTAGGAGTTTAAAAAGTAGATGGTAAGGGGCAGATTTAGGGCTTAGAAGAAAGCTGAGTTTAGCAGTGATTTTCAGCACTTGACATCTACAGTAAATTAGGCTCATTAATCTAGTTAAATGAATGGCAGGCCCAAATTTATAAGTATAATTTTTAAGCTCCTAAATTGTGGTGAATTTTCAGCAGAACATTAGTCTCCTATATTTGACTGAAAATAGGGGACATATTCAGAATTTAACTTAGAAGCCTAAATTTAGGCACTCTGGGCCCAATATTCAAAGTAGTGAAAGTAGTAGGATATTCAACCAGTTAGCATTAGGGTGTGTCGGGGTGTTCCAGGGTAGAGCAGAGGTGGCACCATTAGCTAACCAGGCAGCGGTGACATTGAACAGCTATCCAGTTAGTGATATGTGGCAATAGACAGGCGAAGGAAAATTTTTGCCGCTACCTAATTAGTGAGAAGCAAATGCAGCTAACCCAGATATTCAATTCTGGGGCCAGATATGACCCCACCATTGAATATCCAGGTTTAACTTTCACTGCTGGCAGCAAGATGCATTAGCAGTGCCAGCCGCTGATGCTGAATATCGGATTGTCTGCTTTTTGTGAATATTGGGTCCTTTGTGTTTAGAAGCTAGAAGAAAGCCTTTATTAGGTGTTTGTATCTACATGCAAGAATGAAGATTAGAGAGCTACTATAGCGAGTTCTGTCTTTACACTTACTGCACTTTAGGAGTAAAATTAACATGTGGTTATTGCAATGGCTGCACACTACCAGGGGCATGGTCAGTAAACGCCCTGCAGTTAGCACATTAATGTGTAGGCCTGTGTTACATGCATCAGCAGTTAGTGCAAATGAACCCATGCTATCTGACGAGGCACGGAGTGCAGCCTCAGTGCTACCTAAAAACAAAAAAAAACCTGCTCTCAGCGGCAAAACCAGCAAGCACAAAGCCTGTGGCAAGGAGGCCTATCCAGAGTCCAGGGGAGGACAAAGAGACAGGGAATTCACCCTAGGAAAGGGTCCCCTTTTACCAAGACAGGATAGGAAAGCCATAAACACCTCCAGGGATCAGAAAACGTCCACGTGGACCACATTTCATGCTCCCCCTAGTGGAATGAAGGGGAGAGGATACAAGGCTCAGAACCCTTTAGGCCATAGGTGTCAAACCTGTCCTGGAGGGCCACAATCCTGCCAGGTTTTAGGATAGCCCTAAAGAATATGCATGAGATATATATGCATTAGAGATAGCCTGCCAACCTGACTGGTTTGTGGCCCTCCAGGACTGGATTTGGAGACCACTGCTTTACACCTCTGTCATTTAAGATGGTGAGTGGGCAAGGTACAGATGTCCTAGACATCAAAAGGGTAGCTAGAATGTGTCACATTCATCCTCGATTCTCACCACCACCAAAAAGATGTCTAATGGACAATATTTTGGTGGTGGTGAGAAGTGAGGAGGAATGTGACAAATTCTATCTAACCTTTTTGATGTCTTGGACATCTGCACCTTGCCCACTCACAATCTTAAATGACAGAGGTGTAAAGCAGGGGTCTCCAAATCCAGTCCTGGAGGGCCACAAACCAGTCAGGTTGGCAGGCTATCTCTAATGCATATATATCTCATGCATATTCATTAGGGCTATCCCAAAACCTGGCAGGATTGTGGCCCTCCAGGACAGGTTTGACACCTATGCTTTAGGCAGTGAATGCTTCAAGCACTCAGGTGCTCGGAGTCAGGCTGATTGCCGTCACCTGAGTAGGGTGGGGTTGGAGCTAGAGCCCTGGAAGTATAAACCCAGAGCAGAGTATGATTTAGGAGAGAAGGAAAGGAGGAGAGGAGAAGCAGGAAGCCAGGCTGAGCAGAGCAGAGGAACGGAGCTTCCAGCTGGAGAGAGTGCTATTTGGCATGTAGCATGACTGCAGGAGGGTTTGGAGCTAGGAACAAGAGAGACTCCAAGATCCCCTGGGAGGCTGTTAGCTGAGCATGCTGAGCAGGACGGGGAGTCAGAGCCTATGCAGCTGGGAGAGCCCGAGGTGAAGCTGATTGAGGAGGACACTCCCATGGACTGTTCCTTGTGCCAAGCTGTGAACCGGGGAATGTTGTTCCATATACTATTGTACCACTGTTGTATATAGTTAACCAGGATATCCTTTATCAGATAACCCTGCATTGTATTTAGTTTCCCCTACTTCGCCAAGTTATACTTCCTGTTAAATGTAACGACCAGACACGTGTAAACTGTCGGATGTTTTCTGTTCAATGTAAACCGCGCTGATGTCTAATAGTGCGGTATATAAGAATTGTTAATAAATAATAATAATAAATAATGTAGAGAAAGCAAGCCAGTCCTGAAAGAAGGTTATCCAGGAAAAGGGTAGCCTTATACCATAAGCAGGGTGGCTGAGATCCCATGTGTTTATAAAGGGGAAGTTTACAACAGACTTTAAATGTGCTTTTTGTTTGGTGCTTTAGCCAGCAAAGCTAAGAAGGGAATACAATTAGGCTTGCTGTTAAAGACTGTGTATCCTGCAATAGAGAGAACCTTTAAAACTGCATTTTGTGGTTGGATATGTTTTGGACAATTTTTGCTACAGAGAGTCCTGAACCAACAATCCTATGTGTGGTATGATCGAACCATTGTGTATATAAAAATAATAAATTTCTGTCATTTGCCTTACCTACTTGAGCCTGACTACAGCTTTCTGCATGGTGCACTCATACAGCTGAATAAGGACTACATTTCCCAGAGGGTATGGCAGGGAAATAATTTAAGAAAAAGCTGAAAAAGCATACAGCAGAGAGTTCCTTCAATAATCCACGCCCCTCTAACCTAGAGGCGAGTGGTGGTGGCGTGACAAGCCCCACCACCCAATATCTGGGCCCCCTCTTAATCAGCATCTTCCCTGATCAGCACCCCAAACAGCACATCCTCGACTTGCCAGGGTAGCCTCAGTGGACTAGTGGAGGCAGGACTGATACCCCTTTATGTCTGTCTCATTGTTGCATGGCTTCAAAATGGTAGCTGTGACACCTAGAGGTAGCCTTAAGGTACTACCATTAGAGGTTGATTTACTAAATAAGGAACTCATTCCGTACTGGTCTGATTGGGGGGATACTGATTAGGAGGGTTAATTGGAGGGACATTGATCAAGGAGATGATGAAATCGGGGAGGGGGGCATACAGAGGGATTATGTGCTTGAGAGGTTTGCTGCCATAAACAGGTTTCTGGGGACAGCAGCCTTATTTATTTATTTAATTAAAGTATTTTATATATACCGTCCTTCTACAATTCTAGACGGTTTACAGAGAACTCAACATAACATTGCAGATGCATCTGTTTTACATAGAACATTTGAATTAACTTAACAGTTGATATCAAGCCGAGAACGACAACTATGTACATTAGTTTGGGGGAGAGGGGTGAATTGAGTGCGGGTAGTATATAGGCTGGTCTAAGTGTCACTAGGTTGGGTGGGGGTATGGGGGTTGGTACTAAAATATTCCTGGAAAAGTAAGGTTTTTATTTTTTTCCGAAATTCTTTATGATCAGGGCAATTCCTAAGGTCTGGTGGGAGGGCGTTCCAATCTTTTGGGGCATAGAGGGAGAATGTACAGTTGCATGTGGTTTGCGTGCTTTTTAATTTTTGGGATGGGATGTATAGAAGGTTAGTTGAGTTAGATCTCCGGGATCTAAGGCTGGTAGGCTTGGTTACAAGTGAGTGAAGGCAGGGGGCAGATTCCTGATAGATAACCTTATGGATAAGGGTAAGAGTTTTGAATTTTATTCTAGAGAGGATAGGGAGCCAGTGTAGGAGTTGGAGTATGGGGGGTAATGTGAGTTCTTCTGGGGGTATTGGAGATTAGGCGTGCTATCGTGTTTTGTGCTAATTGGAGGGGGTAGAGGGTGTGTTTTGGGAGGCCATGGTATATGTGGTTACAATAGTCGAGTGTGGGGGTAGTGAGGGCTTGGTAAACAGTATGGAAGGAGCAAAAGGCTGCTTAGAAAATGAAAGGGGTTGGAGGATTTCAGGGTTTGTATCTTAGAGTATATGGAACTTTAGTTCTTTGTATGTGTTCTTGGAAGTTAAAGTTCTGGTCTAGTGTTATACCGAGGTATTTAACATCGGTTTTAACAGTAATCCTGTAGTTATTGATAACCAGGGAAGACGGGGGTGTATAAGAGGTGTCAGTGAATAGATGAAAAGCTTTGGTTTTGTTTAGATTTATAATAAGATTATGCTGATGAAACCAGTGTCTAATTTTCTTGAAGCAGTTGTAAATATTGGTGAGGTCTGGTTTTGTGCTGTTAAATGGAGTGAGGAACATGATATTGTCCGCATAGATTTGGTAGTGAATTTTGTAGTATTGGAAGATTTTACATATCGGTTGGATAAAGATATTAAAAAGGAGAGCAGAGGGGGCGGAGCCTGGTTTCTGGTCAAGATGGACGTGTAAGAGCTGTGTTCCGGAGGGCAATAGACAAGAATCCTGACTTCGGCAATCTTTAAGCAAATAATTCCTACCTACGTTAATAACATTTGATCCCGGATATGTCAGGCCCCAAACAGACATGGCTGGATTAACAAGTATCCCAAAATGCTAGTGCAAAGAGAACCAAGACAGAACCTCTCTCACCTCACAAAATGGCGGTCATCCGAGATTGTCCTGAGACCTCACAGGAGATCCTGGCTGAGATTCGGGCAGTCAAAGACTTGGTCAAAGCTAATGGAGAATCGCTATGTGCAATGCAGGAAGATATCAACGCTTTGTGAACTTCTTTGGAGTCAAATACGGCTCATTTGGGGAAGGTAGAGAATGTGGTGGCTTCACATGAAGAAAGGCTCTGGGCCGTTGAGAAGCAGGCCAAGTTGATACGTTCATTACAAAGAGAGGTGGAAGACAGTAATAATCGCTCTCGGAGGAATAACATAAGACTACTAGGAGTTCCTGAGGAAGCAGTGGGTCCTGGCATGGTGTCCTTTTTGCAGGCCATGATTCCAGGTGTGTTAAAGTTGCAGTTTGCTATGCCGTTTGAGATTGAGCACGCTCATAGAGTGCCTACTCAGTCCGTGGTCATGGGCAAGCATCCACGCACAATCATCTTGAAAAGTTTACATTTTCAGCAAGTATTTCAAATAATGGGAGCAGCCAGAGCACTTTCAACTTTGGAATATCAGGGACATAAACTCCTGTTCTTCCCGGACTTTGCGAAGGTGACGGTGGATTGGAGAAAAGGTTTTCTGGCGCTGTGTCCATGCTTGATACAACTGCAGGCCCATTTTGGACTGCTCTATCCTGCCTGTATGAGAGTCATGCTGCATAACCAGACCAAAACTTTTGATGATCCTGGGGAATTATATGCATTTCTGGAGGATAAGGAGTCGGCAGCGATGCGGTGAAATTCATTTTGCAACTTTTATTTGCTACAGTTCTATGGCGCTTGCTATCATGGGCATTTGACTGGTCTGAGGTCATGTAAAGGCGACTTATCCATGCAGAAGCAACATTTAATCATGTAACATTGCTATATACTGGGATATCCATTCTGTCTCGTTTGAAAGAGCTCCAGGGTACTATCCTGGTTGAGATGTTTCTTTTGTTTTCTCTCTCTCTCTTCTTTTATGTTTTATGTTGTTTGTTTGTGATGTTTATGGTGGCTGGGAGAGCCTTGGGGTTTGGAGGAGTGGAGTGGCCCTTGTTCATTGGGCTGGGTCTTTTAGGCCATAAACTGACTCGAAGAGGGTTGACCTGCCACACAGTTTTGGTTTTCTCTTCTTTCTTCTTTTTTTAGGGCTTTGAGTACATTGTCTTTACTCTTATTAAGGGTGTTTATTGTTTATTGGGAACTTAATGGACCGCCCATCACAATAGCGTCTTAGCGGTTTACAATATACAAAAGGCTGCTTAGAAAATTAGGAAAGGAACGCCATAGTGTGATAGGAAAGAAGAGAGAAGAGTAAAAGGTCGAGGCTAGATTATAGTAACAGAAACAAGGGAAAACAACGTCATGGGGGTGGTGAAAAGGGGCACGGGGGGGGGGGGGGAGAGAGTCCAAAAGCTAGACAGAAAAGATGGGGTTTTAGATTTGCCTTAAATGTTTTAAATGAAGATTCCAAGTGAAGGTCTGGGGGGAGCGAGTTCCATAGGCGGGGACCAAGGAAATAAAAGGCAGAGGAACGGGTGGTTTCTAGGTGGTCCTGGGATGGGGAGGGTAAGGTTATGCGGTTCATGTGGATGGTGCGGAGGGAACGGTAGGGAGTGTGGAGATGGATCTGATCGGCAAGATAAAGGGGAGTGCCAATGTGAATAGACCTGTGAACAAAAAGAAGAAATTTGTACTGAATACGGAAGGGAATCGGAAGCCAGTGCAGGCGAATGAGAAGAGGGGTGATATGGTCGAAACGGGAAGGGCAAATGAGGATACGGGCAGCAGTGTTGTGGACTCGTTGCAGACATTGAAGTTGGGATTGGGGGAGACCAGCTAAAGAGACGTTACAGTAATTGAGGCGTGAGACAACTAGGGAGATGAGGAGGGTGGTCATAGCGGAGAAAGAGAGGAAAGGGTGTACAGATCAGAGTTGTCTTAGGGTGAGAAAGCAGCGCTGAACTACAGATGAGATATGTGCTTTGAATGATAAGGAGGAGTCGAGGGTCACACCAAGGTAGCGTAGAGAGGTAACAATGGGGATTGGAGCGGAAGAGAGCAGTGGAATGAGGGAATGGGCAGGGCTACCGGCAGTGAACCAGATGGCTGAGGTTTTAGAGAGATTGATATGCAAGAAGTTGGAGGAAAGCCAGGATGCTACTGAGGAGAGACAATTGTTGAAGGGGGTGATATCAGGGGAGACAGAGTTAGTGTGATAAAGAAGAAAGATATCGTCAGCATAATAATAAGCGGAGACACCGTGTTGTTGGACTAGGAGTGCGAGAGGAGCCAAAAAGACATTAAAGAGGAGGGGAGCAAGGACAGAGCCCTGGGGGACACCGCAAGGAAGGGGAGTGGAGGGTGAAGAGAGAGAACCAGTGGAAACTGAGAAGGAACAGCCAGAGAGGAAAGAGTGAAACCAATGAAGAACTGTGCTGGTGATGCCGGCATTTTGGAGGCGGTGATGCTGGCATTTTGGAGGGTGGTGGGCAAAGCGCGATATTCTGAGTGACAGAAGTGCGGAAGTATTAGGTCTTTTGCCCTCCGTGTCTGTCTTGTACAGGTGGGCTCACCCGCTAAGTTTTGTGTGTTATATAGCCCCCTGGTTTTAGGTGGTTTTGGGGAGATGTTTTTTCAGATTTAGGTGTTCTTATTGTGAGAGATCATATGACGGAGCCAGGGCTAAAATGCATCTCTGTTGTTTTGTTTTGTTTTTTTTCTTCTTTGGGCTATAGGTTGTAAAAGGGGGTGCTTGTTATGAAGGTACCATCACCTTGGCAAGTATGTAAATTAACTGTCTTGCAAAGGATTGTGGTTATTGATGTCCATTCACACAAAGCTTGCCTTTTAAATAAATGAAGAAACTTGTAGTTGGTCGAGTTTAAGGCAAAAATTAGAGTTTATTTATGGGGTGAATATTCCACACACAGATATATTTGGTAACACCATCCAGATAACTTATCCAGGGTTTATTCAACATAAACAAGGCAACTGAAAAGCTTATGTAAATAAGTATCAAAGTCCTTTATGGAACAGAAAGGCTTTCTTACAGCCACTGCTATCAAACCAAAAAGGAAAAACTTCTTTATACAAAAAAAACAGCTCTCTTTATCCACACAGAAAAGAACTTTTACATTCCACGTGTGCTTGGCTTGTGCTGTGCTCTGCTCTAGCAACAGGTGACAATCCAAATGCAATTAATAGCTTGTTCTCAGCACACAGGCAAACTTCCCCAAAAGCTTTCTCTCTCAAAGAGAACATTCTGGGGAGCCAATAATTAGAATGTTTCCTTTTGATGTTTGTTCTTATTTGGAGGATTTTTCTAAACTAACAATCTACACAAGGAACAGTCCATACAAGCATTCTCTTCATCAGACATTAAACCTTGCTCCTGGAATTGCATGGGTTCAATTTCACTGTCTGACTCAGAGGGCTTTATTAACTGACCTCTTTACGGAGAGAAACTGTTTCCCTGCTGTTTGCAATGCTCAGAGCTTGAGAAACGTTTACAGTTCATACCTGAATCCAGGCTGGCATCAGGTTGATTCCTTTGGTATTCTGGCCAGTATGCAACAGAGCTTCGGTGTCCTGTCCTCCAGTTGATGTCTCTGGACCTCAGGGCCTTTTCTCCATAGGTCCTCCAAGAGGTATTTGGACTCCTTTTCTCCTTAGCTGCAGCAGTATTCCTTCTAGGTGCTGCTTGAGGGTCCCTGACTGTGGCTCTCCAGACCTCTGGCTTTCTCCAGTTCTCTGAAGGTTGTTTCCCCCAGGAATCTCTCCAGGCATACATACTTCTCTGAGCTTCTCTCTTGGACCGTCTGCTTCCTTGTCCTTCTTCCTTCAGGTTCCGAATTGTTCCTGTTCCTCCCGTCCTGGTTCCTGTCTCTGTCCTTCTTCTGGTTCTTCTTCTCCCTTCCTGAAGATTCCCTTCTAGTTTTAAAGGGCTTAGATTGCAACTCCTCCCTTGCATACTTCAGGTGTTGTGGATTAAGCTCTCTCCTAGAAGGTGATTGATTAGGGATGACATAATGGTTTCTCTGATTAGACACATGCTTTTCCACTTTAGCTCCTCTAGGGGCTTTCTGCAAACTGGTGCATCCTGGAACATGTAGTCTTTTAGGGAAACAAGCTGTCTTATTTCTCTGACCTGCCAGCACAGGTCCCTTGATCAGAGTAAATTCCCCTCTTTTGTCCTTACTCCCTGAGCTTTGATAAGCTTCCTTATCACAAGGTGCAGCTAATTACTTTGAGGGTGCTTAAGAAGTTGTTCTACAATGTAAAACTAAATGCTACAATTTGGTATGTTTCTGCAACATTTGACTGTCAGTCGGAGCTATATTGTCAGTATGCTTTCCTTTAAGATCATTTAACTGAATATTAAGGGCATTAATAAACCCAATAAGAGGAATATTTCTTCTGTATGGTTGGAAAGAAAGTGCTGACATCTTACTGCTGCAGGAGACACACTTGAATGTAGAGGAGTCGTTGAGACTAGATATAAAGCCATATTTTTCAGGGGCTTTTCAGCTGCCCATCATAAGAATAATGGGGTAGTCATCTTAGTGAGGAAAGTTTTATTCCTCATGGTTTTTCAAATATCACGTATTGATTTTTCCTAGTTTCCAAGGAACTTTGTTCTAGAACTAGTGAGTCTATTATTCATGTGGCTCACATTTCTGTTCATTCTGCAATCTCATTTACCCTATTTGACTCAACAAGTAAATAATATAACAGCAAAGTGGTCGCTGGTCTATATTTTTTTGGTGGAGTTGTCTTGATGTTATAAATATGATTATCACTCCTAAAGTGAATTGTATTCTAGAAATTATAGCAGTTTCCTTACAGGTAGAGTCTATTGTCAAATTGAAAGGATTCTAATTCAGTTTCTATGGGAAAATAACTGCCTAGAATTGCTCTCAGGAAACTTAAATATTAAAAAGAGGAAGGGGGGGGGGGTGATTTTCCCTGTTTTTCAGGCCTAGTGCTGTGATTCCTGGCAAATCTACTTCCAGTGACACTGCCAAGAAAACCCAGGAGCTTCTGGGTCACCAGGAGTAAGGACTGACTCAAAGGCACACATTGCACATTGCATTGCTGTGATTTTTTATTTAAAAAAGGCTTGCGATAGGTGGAGGGGGCCATAAGTATACGCGCAATATGGCTTGAACTAGAAGAAAGGTTATGTAATCCTTTCCTCTAGAATCTTCTTCCTGGCATGATGTCTGTTGGGAGGTTAAAGTCTCATAGGGTATATCGGATACTCAGGCAGCCTTTCAAAATTAGCAAATCCAACTCCTAAGGAGGCTTGCCTATTGAAAGGTAGCTAAATGGGATCTGGCAGCTGGGAATGAGTGTTAGTCTCATCGAGGAGATGTCGGCACTTTGAGACATGTGGTGTATGATTGTCCTAACATTCAGTCTTATTGAGTTTCACTATGGAACCGTATTAAAGAGGTACTGGGATTCTGGGTCAATCTCTCCTGGTCTGGGGTTGTTTTTCAATCAACAATTGGCATCTTGTAGTTACAGAGGGATTGTCAGTTTTAATTGAATTCATGTTGGGAGTGGCCCTATACTTCGTTATTTCTAACTGGAAACATACAGCAGAGCTTGGTTGATGCGAATGGCGGAACACTTGTGCTTATGATGCATATATGTGCAAATGAAGAAATAATATGATATGATGCATATAATATATAATAATAATAATATGATGCATATATGTGCAAATGAAGAAATAAGAGCATTAAATGATGCAAAGGAACTCCGCAAGAAATTAAAAACTTATCTATTCACCTCCCATTTTGGCACACTTGAAAATACCTTACCTCCGACAGGTAATGGTTAATAACAACCTAGGGTACACCAACTCTAATTCTCCTAGCAAACTACAATTACAATTAAAATCGAATAAATAACTACTTGTAAATCCTGTATATAAATATATGTAATAAATCAAAATATGTAAATAAGTTCGTTTGTTATTTAACAAGTTTTACCATATTTAGTCATTCATGATTAATGTATATTGCAAAATTGTACCAAGTTAACAAATGTTCCATGTAAAACAGCTACTTTGTACCTAGTTAACAAATGTTCCATGTAAAACAGACTTGTAAATCTGTTCATTCTTGTTCATTGTAAACCGCACCTGATCTGTGGAAGGTAGCGGTATATAAGCAACTGTTAAATAAATAAATAAATAAATAAATGCCATGGTGTGGTAGTTCCCTTGCATCCTCCTCTCTTCTTAAGTGAAAACTCCTACAGAATTACATTTCTAAAGCATGGTATGAGATATCATAAGGGGTTATTAGACAAATCTCTTTAGTTCTTATGTTGTGGAGTGATTGCTCTTCTATAGCCCTTGTAGGCCTCGCAGACTTGCAGATGTTTTGTGTTTCTTTTATATGGCCCCTGATGATCGCATGATGATGGGAGGGACAGGGTGGGGTGGGCTATGATTAGCCTTTTCTTATCTCATGTTAAAGATAAGAATTATATATTTTTATTTACTGCAATTTGGTTTTCCTTTTGTTTGTATTTTGTTGGAAAATATAAATAATTTAAAAAAAAGAAAAAAAAGGAGAGCAGATAGGCTAGAGCCTTGGGGGACCCCTTGCAATTAAAGGAATGGCTGTGAGGTCTTTTCACCAATTCTTACCTGCTGTGTTCTATGGTCTAGGTATGAACAGAACCAGTTGAATGTGGTACCGCTGAGGCCGATATTATAGAGTCTGTTGAGTAGTTGGTTGTGGGGAAGAGAGTCGAAGGCTGAGGATATATCTAGAAAAATTAGGAGGCATCCCTGGCTAGGTGTTTGGGGGTATGGGATTACTGTATTTAGGAGAGATGTAAATAGGGTTTCCACACCATGGTTCCTTTTGAAGCCATGTTGGAAAGGATTGAGGGAAGCGTGGTCCTCAATGAAGTTCTGGAGTTGGGTTTGGACGATCTTTTCTGTTATCTTTGCAAGTAAGGGGATGCTTGATATTGTTCTGTATGATATAGGGGTGGTAGGGTCAAGTTTGGGAACTTTTAGTATAGGTCTGATTGAGTTTTTCTTCAAAGGGGTTGGCATAGTCCTGGTTCTGAGGGAGGCTTGCACAATGTTGTGTATGTATGGTGCAAGGTTTTTTTTGGTGGCTTTTACCCATGCAACTGGGCAGGGATCAAGTGCAGAGGTAGAGGCATTAATATTTACTATGGTTGTTATGTTGTCAAGGGAGGGGAGGTCAAACTCTTCCCAGGATAGTTTGGGCGTAGCACTGGTGGTTAGATGATCACTGTGGTGGGGTGATATTGGCTGGGTTGTTAAGCATTTGGAATAAAGGTGGTCGGCCATAGCCTGTGGTGAGATTTTATCTACAGTTTTCTGTTTGTCTGGATCATTTAGGAGAGATTTAGCTATTGAGAATAGTTCCCTAGGTTTGTTTATTGAGCACATGATGATATTTTCATTGTAATTTCTTTTATGTTTTAATGTTTCAATATGGTAAACTTGTAGTTTCTCAGAGTATGCGTTGTAGATGGCAGGGTCTCGAGAATATCTCCAGCTGCATTCCAATTATCTGAGTTTTTTCTTCTGTTTTTTTAGAGAAGCTGAGAACCAGAGAGCTTGTTTGTGGTGGTTGTTAGTTGGGTGTTGTCACGCCACCACCACTCGCCTCTAGGTTAGAGGGGCGTGGATTATTGAAGGAACTTTCCACTGTATGCTTTTTCAGCTTTTTTTAAAACTATTTCCCTGCAAGGCCCTCTGGGAAATGTAGTCATTATTCAGCTGTATGAATGCACCATGCAGAAAGCTGTAGTCAGGCTCAAGTAGGTAAGGCAAATGACAGAAATTTATTATTTTTATATACACAATGGTTCAATCATACCACACATAGGATTGTTGGTTCAGGATTCTTTGAAGCAAAAATTGTCCAAAACATATCCAACCACAAAATGCAGTTTTAAAGGTTCTCTCTATTGCAGGATACACAGTCTTTACCAGCAAGCCTAATTATATTCCCTTCTTAACTTTGCTGGCTAAAGCACCAAACAAAAAGCACATTTAAAGTCTGTGGTAAACTTCCCCTTTATAAACACACGGGGATCTCAGCCACCCTGCTTGTGATATAAGGGTACCTTTTTTCTGGGAGACCTTCTTTCAGGACTGGCTTGCTTTCTCTACGTTCCCAGGTATTATTGCTTGGCACAAGGAACAGTCCATGGGAGTGTCCTCCTTAATCAGCTTCACCTCGGGCTCTCCCAGCTGCATAGGCTCTGTCTCCCCTTTCTGCTCAGCATGCTCAGCTAACAGCCTCCTGGGGGATTTTGAAGTCTCTCTTGTTCCTGGCTCCAAACTGTCCTGCAGCCGTCCTACATGCCAAATAGCACTCTCTCCAGCTGGAAACTCTGTTCCTCTGCTCTGCTCAGCCTGGCTTCCTGCTTCTCTTCTCCTCCTTTCTACTAAATCATACTCTGCTCTGGGTTTATACTTCCAGGGCTCTAGCTCCAACCCCACCCTACTCAGGTGACGGCAATCAGCCTGACTCCGGGCACCTGAGTGCTTGAAGCATTTACTGCCTAAAGGGTAATGAGCCTTGTATCCTCTTCCCTTCATTCCACTAGGGGGAGCCTGAAATGTTTTCCACGTGGAAGTTTTCTGATCCCTGGAGGTGTTTATGTCTTTCCTACCCTGATTTGAGTAAAGGGGGCCCTTTACTAGGGTGAATTCCTGTCTCTTTGTCCTCTCCTGGACTCTGTATAGGCCTTCTTGTCACAGTGTCTAGGAGATGCTTGCACTGCAGAGGCCATTATATTATTCCACCCTATGATTTGGGAAGTGAGGTCTGGGTGGTTGTTTGAGAGGAGGTCTAATTTAGGGGTAACTTGTTTGAGGAATAGATCAGAATTGAATTGTTTACATTTTCCGATTGTCTGATGGGTTCGTGTGGGAGAGTGATTTTGATTGTGTTTGCGAGGGATGGAAAAGAGGATCAGGGAGTGATCAGACCATGGTAATGGGAGGTTGGAATGAGAGTGTTGGTAGTTTGGTATAGTGAAAAGAGGCATGCATATTAGATCGAGGATATAACCTTTTGTGTGTGTTGGTGTTTTTAGTATTTGGGAGAAATGTAGTGCATCCATGGCATCCAGGAAAGATGATGTTTGTTTCTTGTTGGCTGAGGAGAGATTGAAGTCTCCTAGGAGAATAAGGGGGTGGGAGGGTGTTTGGTTGGTGCATGCTAATTCAAGTATTGTGAATAGGTCTTGAGCCTCTGATTGTGGAGCATGATATACTAGAGTGCGTTACTGGAGGCTTTTAGGGTGTCCATCCCTAAGGTGGAGACTGTTTCTGAGACAGAGAAGTTCTTTTTTGGTAATTAAGGATACTCCACCTCTGCTGGAGGAGCGGTTGCAACTGTGTATAGTGTGAGTAGGGGGGCATAACTGGTTCATGAGGACAAAGTCTGTTTCTTGAAACCATGTTTCGGTGAAGCAAAGTATGTCTAGGTTGTGATCAGATATTAGGTCAGCCAGTAAGTGTGGGTGCCCTGCTGTCCACACACTCTCTTCTCTTAACCAATGTTCCCACTAAGCAGCTTTTAGCTGGATGGGAGTCCTCTACCATCATTCTTACCAGTAGGGGTTGATGCATTTTCTTCCTGTCTCTCACTTCCCTGTTTTCCATCTGAAACAGCAGCAGAAGAGAGAGAGGAAGGGCAGATAAGCATCTGCCTCTCAAAGACATCGGGACTCTTCATTCTGGGTAAGGTATCTAGTTAAAAGGATAGCACACTGCATGGAAGAAAACATTCATTACTAAATCCTTATGTTATCTAGTTATAGAAATGCCATCTTGTGACAGGATGTCTTATTGTGCAGACCCTGTTAAAATAGGAAAAGAAGGCAGGGGATTTAAGATCTCTTAGTGCCACTTACTGGCTTTAAGACAAATTTTAGATGGTACGTGGAGCCTGGAATTGAGATGTAGAGGATGGGATGTGCACAGTTTTGGCAGTATTTTAGAAAAGGCTCAGCCAAACTGGGAGCCTTTTACATCTAGGAGGAAATGTGTATTTGTTGAAATGTGGAGCTGGCAGACACTGTTTACAAATCTACTTGTGGGAAAAATCATTGGCAACTTACATATGAGAGAGCCAACACATAATGCTTTCTACGGGTGCGGGCCAATTTGCAGGTCTACATCTATAAATGTCACCAATTAACTACAGATGCCATTATCCTTATTTAATTTCAGTTTGGAGGGGGAAATAAACAACAGGAGATTAAGGAGAATAAGCCCCCTTAATCCCTCCTGTAAGGGGATAGCCAAAGCAAGCATTTTTCAAAAATTTATATATGCCAAGGAGCAGCTGTAAATCTCACCATTTGGTTGGTGTGGAGTGGAGGAGTAGCCTAGTGGTTAGAGCACTGGCTTGAGAACCAAGAAACCAGGGTTTGATTCCCACTAGCACTCCTTGTGGCCTTGGGCAAGTCACTTAACCCTCCACTGCTCAGAAAAATCCAAGTTATCAATGTCCCTGTTTAATGTACACTACCAAGTTTAAATTACAACATAAACCACTTTGATTGAAATGATAAGCAGTATAAAAAAACTGTTAAATACATTTTGGTCATACACATGCATTTCCTATATGCTATACATTTTTGACACTCCGGCTGAGCACCCATTCCCCAGGCAGTGCAGCCCTGACTGCAACCTCCCACAATCAAGCCTCTACCCCAAGATAAGATTCCTCAAGATAAGCCCCCCATAAAAGAAGCTTTCCCCAAGCAGAGGCCACCCCCCAAAGAAGCCTCCCTGTACAGAAGCTCTTCAACACAATACCATCTCCCCCATCCCCCATGACTCCCCTCAAAGTGAACCATGGCAGGAATGATCCCCTCTGCTTGTGCTCCAGAGCCAGCAGGGTTCAAAATGGTGGATATGACTCCTAGCTGTAGTTTCGCAGTACTACCACTAGAGGTCAATCTGTCATATAAGGGCAATTGGTTTTTATATAGCAGATTGACTCCTTGTGGTAGTACCATGCGACTATAGCTGGGAGTTAAAGCCATCAGTTTGAACCCCAGTAGCTCTGTGGTGGCAACAGAGGGGAACAGCTCCTGTCTTGGTCCTCATCAGAAAACCCCCTGGGTGAGTCCTGGGTGGGGAGAGGGTTGGGTATGGTGTTGGGGTGCACTTCTATGTAGGGAACGTTTGTGTAGGGGCTTCTGTTGGGAAGATGGCATACATTGAAGACTGTTTCTTTTGGGGGTCTTATGTTGGGGTGGGAACTTGATTGTGGGGGGTTACTGTCAGGAGAATGGGTTGGGGAATGGGCATGGAATGAAGCTACAAGGTAACCTATTTAAGATTAATAAGAGAAAATATTTTTTCACTCAATGTGTAATCATACTCTGGAATTTGCTACCGGAGGATGTAGTAAAAGCTGTTAGTGTTGCCAGGTTTAAAAAAGGTTTGGACAAGTTCCTGAAGGAAAGGTCCATAAACCATTATTAAAGGAGACTCAGAATATCCACTGCTTGACCCAATACAAGCATTGTGGAACCTGTGTCTTTTGGGGAAACTGCTAGGTACTTGTGACCTAGATTGGCCACTGTTGGAAACAGGATACTGGGCTTGATGGACCTTGGTCTGACCCAGTATGGCATATCTTATGTTCTTATGGGAAATGTTCAGAAGGATCATATGTTGGGGGGATCAGATCTTGGGGGGACTGAATTATGGAAAGTCAGTATTTGGAACCTGGGTGACCGTAGCATTGCACTTTCTCCAGGAACAACCAGGAAGTCAGTCCTCACTTATGGGGTGACGTCGGCACTGACGGAGCCTGGGTGGAGCAATTCCCTAGCTTTCAAAGAAAGTCTTTGGGATTGCTGACATGCATGCATAGTCCTCTTCCCTCCAAAGGGTGCCATCTTGCTTAGTCTCCCTTTTTCCACAGAGCCCTTCTAACGCATGTCCTCGTCCCTCGGAAAAAGTGTTTCTTTTCTCGGCTTCCGGCCTTGTGTTTTTCCAGTTGCACCAGTCCTCTACCCATCCTCTCTTCGCCCCTGTTCCCTGTGGGCGAGGAGAAGTCTTTTTCCTACCGTTTAACCAATTTTTCACTTCAGGCCCTTTCGTTCCCTTTTTTCTCCTAATCGCTGGCCTCAAGGGTCTTCGACCTTGCAGGGGCCCTTTTTGCCCCAATGGCCACGGGTTTCAAGAAATGCGACAGATGCTCAAAAAACATGTCACTCACGGACACCCATTACTGCTGTCTGTGGTGCCTGGGGGCTGACCATAACCCAAAGCTCTGCTTGCTGTGTAAGAAAATGTCCACCAAGGCCCTGCTAAGTCATAAGCAGAAATCTGATGACATTTTCCATAAGGCAGCCCTGGAATCCCCGGCGGCGCCCCAAGCCATCCCAGCACTCGTCGGTTTCCCTGTTGAGATTCTGCGCCCAAGGCGGCACTGCGACGAGAGGTCCCCTGAAGTGGAGCAGCATAAGAAGACGAAGACCTCGAAGTTGCTGTTGGGGGCACCAGACAAGCTAGAGCGTTCTCGTGCTGGTTCTCTTAGCCCTCCTCGGCGTACCCGAGAGTTGGACAAGGAGTGGCCCCAAAAGGTACCTCGCACCAATACGGAGGCCTCCGGTGAAGGCACCCGGTCTCCTGAGGTCCCGGTGAGGACCCCCTCTCTTCCTCCATGCCAGATCTGGTAACCCCGGCGGCATCGCAGGGACCTACCCCTGAGTGGGAGTCCCGAATGCTGGCACTGGAGCGCAGCATTTCTGCCTTCTTAGCTGCTCAGCAGGCGCTTCTGCCCAGCACGGCTCGCCCATGCCCCGAGACCCCTGGATCCTCAAAGCAGGGATCCATAACTGCCATGGAAACACCCGAAAACAGTGGGCCTTGTGTGGGTCCTCTGCTTCAGTCTCACTCGCCATCCCATTCCTCGGGGGCGAAGTCTTCCAAGGCAAGCTCCCATTGCTCCAGAAGGGCCTCGGCCACAGAGCAGGGTGACCAGCCCGATTTGGAGTCTTACTCAGACCTCTCGGACTGGGAGTCGGACGGGAATACTTCCCCTGAGACCCGTGCCCATAGGGATCTGCCTTCCAATTCGTCCCCCTCTACCTCGCAGTGGCGTTCACCTCCCGAGGACATCTAATCTTTGGTGTTTATATGGGACATGGCCCAGGCCCTCAACCTGCAAATGCAGACCAAGGAGGAACTGAGAACCGAGGAATTAGACATCTTACAGTATAAGTCCCCGCCTCAGGAGTTCATCATGGTCCCAGTGCTGCCCATTCTGACCTTGCTGCTCCTACGCATGTGGGAGTCACCTGCCTCGGTTCCCATTGTCAGCAAAAGGCTTGATGCCATGTATAGGGTTCAGCGAGCTCCGGGGTTCAGGAAGACGCAGTTTCCCCACACCTCGATCGTAGTCGAGTCCGCTATGCAGAAAGAAAAGAATCTGAAGTCGCATTCTTCAGTCCCACCTAGCAGGGTGTCCTGTGCCCTCGATGCCCTTGGATGCAAGGCCTAGCAAGGGTCCATGCTGGCATGCCATATTCAGGCCTACCAACTTTACGTGGGCATGTTTCTGCGCGACCTCGCCAGAGAGCTCAGTGGGTTTTCAGTGGGCCTTGAGGGAGACCGCCTTCTTAGGTTCCAAACCCTCCTGAGGTCGGTCACAGACTGCTCGAAGTACCTTTCCTGCACTGCATATGACGGGTTTGAATCTTCGGCCCAGGTGGCAGTGGCTGGCATTGGGGCCCGGCGCCAAGCATGGCTCCAATCCTCGGACCATTTCAGCCAGCCACTTCCCGGTCGAGGGCAAGTCCTTCTAGGGCCAACCCTTGGTCTCCTGCTTCATGCAGGGCCTCTTGCTCTCAAAACACCCTATCCGGCCTCCGCCGGCGGAGTGGGACTTAAACATCGTGCTCATGCAGCTGACGCAGCCACCTTTTGAGCCGATGGTGATGTGCTCACTTCGACACCTCTTCTAGAAGGTTGTCTTCCTGGTGGCTCTGACCTCGGCTCGGCAAGTCAGCGAACTCCAAGCCCTCATGGCTGAGGTCACCTACACCAGTTTCTACGGGAACAGGTGGTTCTCCATATCCACCCCAAGTTCCTATTGAAGGTTGTCTTGGACTTCCACCTCAATCAAGAGATAGTCTTGCCGACTTTCTTTCCGAGACCTCACGCCGACCGGGCATTGGCGGTCCTGCACACACTCGACTGCAAGAGGGCTCTTGCCTTCTACCTGCAGCGTATCCAGTGTCATCGCAAGTCAGACTGGCTCTTTGTCACCTACGATCCTCCCATCTGGGATTAGCAGTCACTAAGTGCACCCTCTCTATCTGGGTGGCAGATTACATCACCTTTGCCCAAGTAAAGGCTGAGGCCCCACTGGATCGGCAGATCACCACACACGGCATCCACGCCAATGCGGCCTCAGTAGCTTTGCTGTGCTCAGTGCCTTTGATGGACATCTGCAGGCTGCGATCTGGTCTTCGGCAAATACCTTTGCCTCGCACTACTGCCTGGAGAGGGAGTTCCGCGATAACACCTTTGGCCAGGCTGTACTCCATAATCTGTTCGGGTTATAACCAACTCCTGCCCTCCGACCCTTCTTCTGCAGCTACCGAGAGCTTAGCCCCAGAGACCCGAGGCCTTGGGCTCCTTCAGGCATCGGCTTCTGCTCACGGCCTCACGGAGGTGTTTTTGAACTACAGGTTCGGTAACCTGTAGCTGGGGAGTCCCATAAGTGAGGACTGACTTCCTGGAGAAAGTGTAGTTACTCACCTGTAACAGGTGTTCTCCAGGGACAGCAGGAATCAGTCCTCACTACCCTCCCACTTCCCCTAAGAGTTGCCATTTTTGTTTTTCCCTTGCCATCTGCTTAGTAGGGCTCCAGCTATGGGACCTGACTGAATAAGATGGCACTCTTGGGCCGGAAGAGGACCACGCATGCGTGACTGCAATCCCAAAGGCTTTCTTTGAAAGCTGGGGAATTGCTCTGTGCGGGCTCCGTCGGTGCCGATGTCACCCCATAAGTGAGGACTGATTCCTGCTGTCCCTGGAGAACACCTGTTACAGGTGAGTAACTATGCTTTTTTTGTTTTCAAGGGAAATAGCCAACTGCCATGCTACCAGACTGCCGGTAATGCGGCTGCACATAATATCACTTCGTGAGGTGGCGTTCAGTGCAGCCATGCTATCTGCAGTCATGACAACTGCCATGTAGAAACATACTGTGTGATAAGTGTCATTGCTGGATAGGTCCACTTTCCCCTCAAATACACTCTGATCCCACCTGCAGTCCCTACACACAAACCCATGGTAAGCACTTACCATGAGATTTTTATCAGATCAGAACCCACACTACTGTGTATTTATTTTTATTTTTATTTATAAACTTTTTCATGACAAAGCAAGAAAAAACAAAACAAAGAAAAAAGATATACTATACATATTCATAACATACAGCCTAACAACAAGTCCACATCAAGAAGATGCTCAATTGAAAATGAAAGGAAAAACTCAATAGGCCTCTGATAAATACAAAGCTCCTTTAACAAAAGCCAAGGGACAAGAAATATAATTAAATAATCAAAAGAAAAAATACTCGAGTTAATCTAGGTCTTGCCTTTTAAAAATTCTAACAATTGCTCAACTTCAAAGAAAACATAACGCTTACCCTGATAAACAATATGACATTTACAAGGAAATTTTAAATAAAATAGAGCACCAAGTGCTAATACCCTTAGGCGAACCTCCAAAAAAGACTTACGACACCCAACTAGAGACATCTGGGAAAATCTGAATACTCTGACCACAAACCTTTTCACCCCTTTTTAGGAAATAAGCACAAAGAACTCTATTTTTATCCATCTCAGATATAAACATTACAAATAATGTAGCTCTTGAAGATCACTAGTAGATTCCAAACACCCTGAGATATCTAGAGTAGATGATGCTAAATAATCATATTGAGCTACCATCCCCCCCTCTCCTTCAGGCTTAAACATTTTTCCAAGGGGAACAGTAAATTTTTGACAAACCAATTAAATCATCATCTTTAAATAGTAATACTTCCTTAAGGTACTTTTGAAAAAGAATTACAGGAGACAAATAATGAGTTTGTGGAAAGTTTAAAAAACGTAAATTTTTTGACCACAAAGAGTTCTCCAAAAACTCATCCTGTCGATGAAGAACAAAAGGGTCCAAGGAAACTTTTCCAAACAACTCCTTCTGAAAGGAGCTCAGAGACTCCTGAGCTCCCATCGATCTTTCCAATGAAAGCAATCTAGATTCATGATCAGACAACTTAACAACAGTTTCTTTAGAAAAGTCTGAAACTTTCTGGAGAGAAGCCCCAAGAATCGCCTTCATATGTGTTACAATAGCCCAGATATCTCTCAAAGAAACATCTGAGGGCGGGAACTGGGTTTCTCCAACAGAAGAGAAAGTAATCACAGAGGGCAAAGAAAGTGGTAAACTCACCACTGAGTCAATTTTTAAAAAGGAAGGCGGCAGAATAACTGAACCAGATTCAATCCACTCCACATCTTCCAGTGGAGGGGTCATACCGGAACCATAGTTAGATCCTGGGCTGGTCGGAGCTAACTCTCAGGAGAGGATGTACTTACAGTAGCAATATCTTGACAACCAGCAGAAGGTGTTTGAGCTGAAGCAGAAGGAACGCCCACACGAATATGGGCATCCATCGGACCAACTTTCACCACCTTCATCTGAGCAGTTGTCGTATACTTCTTCCTCCATTTCCCCATTACAGGGAAAGTCTCCTAGCACGAATAAGCGCCAAAGGGGCAGGACAGCATACATACACATGTTTTTGAACCTTAAATGATTAAAATGGACATCGCCATCTGGTGTGGATGAAATCACAGTTCTCTCCTCCCTCAGCGTTCTCTGGCAAAGGGTTTAGGACATCTTTAGGGCAACTTTGGTAACTGTTTCAATTGTTTGCAGTAATTTTGGTCACTGGAATTTGGGATTCTACTTGTTTGGCTTTAGGTTGTTCCCTTAAGTCCAATGGCTGCAGATACATTTGCCTTCTCTGAGGAACAGCTGGACATTTTTAGACAGAGACCCTCCCTGTTTGATGAGATTGGTCATTCTGAGGATAACACTGGCTCCTCTTTAGCTGAGTTTAAGACTTTAAAGAACTGATTAATTAGAGCACAGTTACATGGGGCATCTATGACACAATACCTAAAGACTCAAATTATCCCTTGGGGATTATGGATGACACGGGCTCCCAAGATGTTTTTATCTGACATGGAGTTTATCTCAAAATGGAATAAGATTTCAAATAAGTGCAGTTTTGATCTTATAGCACTAATCCTGTAGAGAACCAGTCAGGAGGAAGAATTGTTGGGAAAACAGATTGGGGTAACTCGGGTGGTTTTGCAATGCACATTGGAAGTTGATTTTTTCCAGTTGAGAATGGAAGACATTGATAGGCAGCTAAAATGTTTTTTTGATTATTTAAAATCTTTTAAATTGAAAAAATTCTCGCGTGATAAAACAGATTACGAGGCTGGTAAAGTCTACCGTTGGATGTATGATAAGGATGAGGATACTTCTCAGAAGAAGGTTACTTTTGAAGCATCATCGGTTGACACAGATGATAGTACTGGGACATCTGATTTTCACAGATCTTCTACATATATGTATATAGTTACTGGTTAGATTGTTTTATTGTTATTGTACATAGTTAACAATGTTCCTTGTAAACTGAACTTGTACCTTTGTGCAATTCATTGTTGTTCATTGTAAACCGCAATTGATCTTTAGGAATTTGTGGTATAGAAATGTAAAATAAATAAATAAATATACTAATAGGGGTCATCAGGATTTTCGGTCTGGTCAGGCACGCAGCCGCAGGTCATGCCGCCCCTACCAACCAGCTCAATGGGACCCCCCCAACACCAGACAACGTTCCAATTTCCACCTTCATCATAGTTAATTTAACTGACCAACCTCTCAATGCTTCATAGGAACGATTGTTAAATTTAGGGCTATCTTTTGTTCCCACAGTCATGTATGATGCTTTTAGGATGCGTGTATATCTACATTGATTTTTCTGTAAATTACAGGTTATTCAATATTTTTGTGATAAAGCTATTAGTTCGGATGGTTCAGTTTTTAAACCGACTTCATGTTGGATACCTCCAGGACCCATTGGTCCGACGATAGCTACTTTTCAAGCACTGGTTTTGAAAGTCTTTTGAGCATTCTTCATGGCATCAGTTTTCTAACATTGATAGATTGAGCAGATTGTCTTTGAAGCAATTATCTCAGGATCCTCATATTACTATTCAATGTGCAGACAAAGGGGGCGCAATTGTGCTCCAATCCACTGATGATTACTTTTGTGGTCTTTGTACAAATCTATCTGATACCCAGATTTATAGACCCTTAGAGGGTGATCCCACTCCTGATTTGAAAATAGAAATCACATCTTTGGTCACCAAGGGTTTACAGAATGGCTGGATCACCAAGAAGGAACATCAATTTTTGATTGTACCTCACCCTAAAATTCCCATCATTTACACTGTTCCAAAAATCCATAAAACTTTAAGTTCACCTCCTGGAAGACCAATTGTTTCTTGCCGAGGCTCCATTTTGGAACCCCTGTCCCAATTTTGTGACTTTTTTTGAAACAAGAAGCATCTCGGGTAAAATCCTTTGTTTGGGATTCTACTCATTTTCTAGCACAATTATTGGCATTATCTTTACTGAATTCGGAGATTTTCATGGTAACTTTATATGTGACGGCCCTATATACTAATATTGATCAGGTGGAAGCGTTAGAGCTATTGGAATCATTATTCTGCTTTGCTCCCACTCGTTTACCCAAATCTTTTTTGTTGGACTTGACACGGCTGGTATTAATGCGTAATTATTTTCTATCTGAGGGGACATTGTTTTGTATAGCTATGGGTGCGACTGTAGCCCCATCGATTGCAACATTATACATGGCAGATTTAGAAGAGCGATATATCTACTTGTCACCATTCTTTATCCATGTATTAGTTTGGAAAAGATTTTTGGATGACTTTTTTTTCTTGTGGACGTCCAATCTTTCTGACCTTCAAAGTTTTGTGTCTTGGCTTAATGCTTTAAAACCTAATATAAAGTTCACTGCACATATTAACCAGCATAAAATCGAGTTCCTGGATGTGCTTGTCTTTAGGGAAGGGGGAGTATTGAAGACTACTCTCTTTAGAAAATCTGTACAGAGAAATAGTCTTCTGAGCTATCAGAGTTTTCATCCTGGACCTCTTTGTCGGGGTCTCCCCTTCAGACAATTTCTTAGACTGCGACGTTTGTGCTCTTCCATAGGGGATTTTAAACAACATGTTCAGGATTTAAAATTTAGATTGTTATGTAGAGGTTATCCTAGACGGATTTTGGATCAAGCTTATCGTCGGGCTTATCACGTCCATTGGGAGTGGTTGCTTGGCACAGATGTGGAGTCTCCCTCTACTTCTGAGGATTCTATAGTTGGAGATCTTCCATATATGTGTCACAATCCTGAGACTGTGCGTGTATTGTGCGTGTATTAAAAAAAATTGGTCTGTGCTGGGGTTACATCCTTGCTTCAGTAAACTTCTGATGATAGCTTTCTCTCGGGGTTCTAATATGAGGGATTTGCTTGTAAAATCTGCATCTCCTCTTGACAGACCGATTCACCCTCTTATGGAAACCAGGGGACATTCTCCATGTAAGACATACCTTTTTTGATCCACGACTTCATCAGGGACAACATGGACTGATCCAACGACTGGCCATTCTTTGAACGTCGTTGGTTGACTTACCTGCAAGTCTACCTTTGTGGTTTATACTCTACAATGTACTTGTGCCTTATTGTATGTGGGTAGAATTCATGTCTGATTAAAGTCAGACTGAGTGAACATGCCTCTAGATTGCACCAGCGTGTTCTCTCAGCACTGATAGTGGAGCACTGTCTATCTCATCATCATGCATTTGAGGAGCTAGTTTGGACTGTTATTGATCAGATTCCTCATGACCCTCGGGGAGGCGATAAAGTCTCTTGTCTACAATAGTTGGAACAACGGTGGATATACACTCTAAATACGATCCATCCCTTTGGACTGAATCGAGAGATAGATTGGATCAGCTTGTTGTAATTTTATCCAATTGAAAGCAGGGCTTCCCCGATGATGATGGGGATTTCCCTCCTTTCATTGGTGGTTCATTTTGAGTGATTGCATGGATCAGCCAATAACATGAACTTTTGTCCCTAGAAGATTGGCCGTATGCAGTGGTGGCGTTTTCTGGCAGTTGGCAATGATGAGACGGCAGCGAAGCACCTGATACAGGGATTGCATATCTCGAAACGTGCACGTCGTGCCTTTGGATGGCTGCATATATTGCATGTTTACACTGCTTTTAAGCTAAGTACTTAATCTTTTGATAGCATACATACACGTTTTTGAACCTTAAATGATTAAAATGGACATCGCCGTCTGGTGTGAATGAAATCACAGTTCTCCCTCGGTGTTCTCCAACAAAAAGTTTAGGACAACTTTAGGGAAACTTTGGTGACTATTTCAATTGTTTGCAGTAATTTTGGTCACTGGAATTTGGGATTCTACTTGTTTGGCTTAAGCAACCAGCTAAAGCATTGTAGAAATGCCATATTAAATTAAATTTAAATTAAATAAATTTTAACAGGACTCTGAGTAAAAATAAGCCATTCCTAAAAGGATGTCTATTGCAAGCTCTCTCTCTCTCTCTGTGGCTGTTGAATACAAACTCTCCGCCTGAGAGCTCTTAAAGGGATTTTGTTTTTCATTTTTCATTTTTAATAGCTAATTCTTTTTCTGCTGTATTGCAAAAGGGGAATTTTTTATGTGCTTGGGTAAAATTATTTTTCTACTGTTAGTTATTTTTTTTCCTCCTCTAGCCTTTGAGATCAAAGGGGTATGCGAGCTCTTTGAAATCACTGACCTCATCAGATGCAAGCAGTTCTTTGCTCTCAGAGAACGAGTCCAATTTCTGGAGGCTAGAGTAGCAGACTTGGAGGATATAAGGAAGATGGGTGTATAAATGAGACCTATAGGGTCATAGTGCTGAATTCCCACCTCCAGTCTGGCAGTCTCCAGTTGCCAAGGAGGAGAAAAGTCACGTGACAGGAAAGCATCAGCTTGGTGTGGCAGGAAGTGAGCCTATAGCTAGGACCTATCCTCCAGGTGATATAAAACCCTCTCGCACCAAGGAGGTTTCTCCAGGGCCATGAGCCCATGAGGGAAGGGATAGGACAGCCATTATAGTTGGTGATTTAGTCATTAGGCTTGTAGATAACTGGATGGCTGGTAGAGGTGAAGATCGCCTGGTAACATGCTTGCCTGGTGCGAAGGTGGTGGACTTCATGTGCCACCTAGACAAGGTTTTAGATAGCGCTGGGGAGGAGTCTGCTCTCTTGGTACATGTTGGCACCAGTAACATAGGAAAGTGTGGTAGGGAGGTTCTTGAGGCCAAATTTAGGCTTTTAGGTAGGAAGTTGAAATACAGAATTTCCAGGTTAGCATTCTCAGAAATGCTTCCCGGCAGAGCTCCGGCGTCTCAATGCGTGGATAAGACAATGGTGCAAAAAATAAGGTTTTGGATTTGTTAGGAACTGGGCAATATTCTGGGAAAAGGAGGGGCTTTTCCAAAGGGATTGGTTTCACCTTAACTGGGATGGAACTAGGCTGCTGGCATTAACCTTTAACAAGGAGATAGAGCAGTTTTTAAACTAGATAATAGGAGAAATATGACAGTCTCCCAAGAGTGCATGGTTCAGACGGATGTATCCTTGAAGGATACTAGCAAACGACTGAAGTTAGGGCACATTGACAGAGAGGTTCCAATAAAGACAAAAGTATCCCAAATGCCCTTGAGTACAGAGCAGACAGAGCTTAAAGATTCAAAATTACCCCTGACTACTGATAACCGATTAATATGAATAAAATACAACCTCTAAAATTTTTATATGCAAATGCTAGAAGTCTAAAAAATAAGATGGAATATAGAATATATAGCACTATAGAGGTTAGATATGATTGGTATCTCAGAAACCTGGTGGAAGGAGAACAACCAGTGGGACACTACTACTGCTACTACTACTATTAAGCACTTATATAGCGCTACTCACGCAGTGCTGTACAGTCAGAAATACACGAAACAGTCCTTGCTCATCCAAGTCTTGCTCGTCCGAACTTACAATCTAATCATAGTAATACAGGGCATTAGTCAAATCGGTGCTAGGCACAGTATGGTCATTACAACTCGGTCATGATAATTGACGGGGGTTAGGTTAAGATGAGGAAAGAAGTCAGGATCTGAACACGACATTGAAGAGGTGGGTCTTCAACCTGGACTTGAAGAGGGCCAGGGAGTGTGCCTGGCGTATGGGCACAGGCAGGCCATTCCAGGCGTAAGGTGCAGCAAGATGAAAGCGAAGTCGGGAGTTAGCGGTGCAAGTGAAAGGCCTGGACAGAAGTAATTTGCCAGTGGAGTGAAGCTCACGAGAGGGGGCGTAGGGGGAGATAAGAGATGAGAGGTATTGAGGGGCCATAGAGTGAATGCATTTATAAGTCAGTAGGAGAAATTTGAATTGGATGCGTAACTGGATAGGGAGCCAGTGAAGTGACTTGAGAAGAGGAGTAATGTGGGCATGACGAGGCTGGTGGAAGATTAGTCGAGCTGTATAGTTCTGTATAGATTGAAGAGGAAGGAGATGGCTTGCAGAGAGACCAGCAAGGAGTAGGTTGCAGTAGTCAAGGCGAGAGGAGATCAAGGAGTGGATAAGCATTTCGGTGGTGTGTTCAGAAAGGAAGGGGCGGATTTTGCTGATGTTGTAGAGAAAGAAGTGGCAGGTCTTGGCTATGAGCTGGATATGTGCAGAGAAGGAGAGGGAGGTGTCAAAGATAACCCCCAGATTGCGGGCCGAGGGAACAGGAAGGATAGTGGATCCATCCACAGAGACTGAGAAAGGGGGTAGAGGGGGGAGGAGTTGGGGGGGGAAAGACAAGGAGTTCAGTCTTGGCCATGTTCAATTTCAATCGGCGATGAGAAATCCAAGCAGAGGCAGGCAGAGATCTTGGTCTGGATTGCTGGAGAGATATCAGGTGTAGAGAGGTAGATTTGGGAGTCATCGGCATAGATATGGTACTGAAAGCCATGGGAGGAGATAAGCATGCCAAGGGCTTGGGTATAGAGAGAGAAAAGGAGGGGGCCCAAGACAGATTTCTAGGGTACACCAACATGGAGCGGGGTAGGAGAGGAAGAGGAGCCACCAGAGCATACACTGAAGGAGCGATGGGAGAGGTGGGAGGAGAACCAGGAGAGTACGGAGCCCTTGAAAACAAGGGAGGAGAGAGTGGTGAGGAGAAGATTGTGGTCAATAGTGTCGAAGGTGGCGGAGAAGTCAAGAAGGATGAGGATAGAGTAGAGGCCTTTAGATTTAGCCAGGAACAAGTCATTGGAGACTTTTGTAAGCGCCGTTTCGGTGGAGTGTAGGGGACGGAAGCCGGATTGTAGTGGGTCCAGAAGGGCCTGGGAGGTGAGGAAGTTGAGGCAGTGGCGGTGGACTGTTCGTTCTAGTAGCTTAGATATGAAGGGAAGGAGGGAGATGTGTCGATAGTTAGAAGGACAGGTAGGGTCGAGTGAGGGTTTCTTGGGGAGGGGTGTGACAACAGCATGTTTGAAGTCTGCGGTAACGGTTGCAGTGGAAAGTGAAAGGTTGAGAATATGAGAGATGGAGGGGACAACGGTGGGGGAGATGGGGTATAGGAGATGGGTGGGAATAGGGTCAGAGGAACAGGTGGTAGGATTGGAGGAGGAAAGAAGGAGTGCGGTTTCCTCTTTGGAGATTGTAGGGAAGGAGGAGAGGGTAGCAGAGGAAGTATGGGTGGGAGGGGAGAATTGGGGAGGGGGGAGGTAGATGAGGGGGCGAAGAATTGGAGGGTTATCTTGTGGATTTTGTCATGGAAGTAGTCGGCTAGCATTTGGGCAGAAAGGGAGGGCAGGACCGGGGACGGAGGCGCCTTGAGGAGAGAATTGAGGGTATTAAAGAGGCGGCGAGGATCAGAGGCAAGGGAGTTGGTGAGATGGATGTAGTATTCTTGTTTGGCAAGTGCTATGGCTGACTGGAAGGAGCCAAGCATGAATTTGAAGTGTAGCAGGTCTTCCGGGTAGCGGGATTTGGACCAAGCACGTTCAGCAGAACGAGCACAAGTGCGTAGATAGCGGATTGTGGATGAAAGCCAGGGCTGCGGAGCAGATTGTCTGACAGGACGTGGTGTGAGTGGGGCAAGAGTGTCAAGAACTGAGGATAGTGCAGCATTATAAGAGAATACTGCCTCATCGACGGACCTGGAAGACATAATCGAGGAAAGAGGTGGAGAAATGGTGGAGGAGAGGGTTAGGGGATCAATATTATGGAGGTTTCTAAATAGGTCGGAGGAGATGGGACAAGGTTGAGATAGTGGAAGCTGAAGGTTAAAGGGTGATAGTCAGATGAAGGGAGGATTGAGTTGTGGAAGTTTGAGGGAGAGGAATTAGAGAAGAGTATTAGGTCAAGGCAGTGGCTGTGCAGGTGGGTGGGGGCAGTGGAGCAAAGTTGGAGATCAAACGAGGAGGTGAGGGTGAGGAACTATAGAGCATGGGGATTGAAGGGGTTATCGACGTGAATGATAAAATCGCCAAAAATAAGAGTGGGGGAAGAGGGATCTAGGAAGACGGAGAGCCAGGAGTCGAAGTTGGTGAGGAAGGTTGATTTGGATTTGTCGGGTGGGCGTTATATAACAGCTACACGGAGGGGAAGTGGTGTGGAGAGGCGAATGGAGTGGACTTCGAAAGAGAGGGAGGATTGTGACTGGGGGAGCAGAAGGGGTTGGAATTGGCAGGAGGGGGAAAGTAGCAGCCCTACACCACCACCGCGACCAGTAGATCGAGGTGTATGGGAGAACTGGTAGCCCCCGTGGCAGAGAGCAGCAATGGATGCGGTATCATGTGGGAGGAGCCAGGTCTCAGTTAGGACAAGAAGGTATAGCGCATTAGAGATAAAGAGATTGTGAATAAACGGACGTTTGTTGGAGACTGAGCATGCGTTCCATAGGGCACATGAGAACGGGAGAGTGGAGGGGAAAAGGAGAGGGATATGGATACGGTTGGACAAGTTACGTGAGGGTTTCTTTTCAGAGTAAGACAGCGGTCTAGGGGGGCCATTACGTGGGGATCTATTTCCAGGATAGTGCAGAGGATTAGAAGGGCCAGGGTACTGGTGGGTGTCTCTGGATGCATGTGCCTTCCAAGGGAGAGCGGAGGGGGAAAGGAGAGGGATATAGATGAGGTTGGACAAGTTACGTGAGGATTTCTTTTCAGAGTAAGACTGCGGTCTAGGGGAGCGTTACGTGGGGATCTATTTCCAGAGTAGTACAGAGGTTTTGAGGGGCCAGGGTACGGGTGGGTGTCTCTGGATGCATGTGCCCTCTGAGAGAGGCATGAGGGAGGGGAAGTAGGGGGTGAATGAAGGGTGATATTGATGATATCAGATAAGTTACGTGAGGATTTCTTTTTAGAGTGAGACAAATCTCTAAAGGGGATAGGGTTGGGGTTGATAACTCTGGGCGAGTGATTGGAGCATGAGTGAGGGAGGGAGGAAGGGGGGATGAGCAGGATATGGATGAGATTAGTTAAGGAACTCTTCTTTGGCTGAGAAAGAAATCGAGGGGGGCCAGGGTTGGGGTTGATATTACCTGATGAGAGAAGGAGAAGGAGTAGTAGAGAATGGAGTAAAGCAGAGGCAGAACGGCGGAAGCGAAGGTGGGGTTTTCTTAAAGCGAGGGGGGTTGGTTGAATGAGGGGGAGGGTGTGATGAAGCTTAAGAGCAGATGCTAGGTTTGAAGACAGAATGTAGGGAGAAGTGAGGAAGGTAGAGGGAGAGTAGGGGGGAGGAGTGAGGGTGCTGGTAAGAGGGGAGGCAGTTGGGGAGTATGAGGACGAGGAGGACAATGTGATGAGGGGCCATGGAGGAGTAGTGGGGGCTATGCAGCATATGTTATCTTACAAGCAATTTATTTATTTATTTATTTTTATTTATTTATTTACATTCTCTTATATACCGCGCTATTCTGCATCAGTGCGGTTTACATTGAACAAACTGAAATTACATTGAACAGGGCATTATAACTTGGAGATAACTATTTTACAGGGAACATGGGCTATGGAGGGTTAAGTGGCTTGCCCAAGACCGCAAGGAGCACCTGTGGGACTAGAAACCCCAGTCCTTCCGGCCCAAGGTTGCTGTCCTCTAGTGGGATTTGAACCCCCGACCTTCCGGCCTGAAGTACCTTGCCCCAACCACTAGGCCGCTCCTCCGCTCCAATGAGGTGGTTAAGCATTCTAAGTACAAGGGCTATGCAGCAATTGTTATCTTACAAGCAAGCAAGCAGGCAATGAGGTGGCTAAGGTTTCTAAGCACCATGCATTAAATGTTGGGTTACAAGTGGGGACTACTACAAGCAATGAGGTACTACAGGCAATGAGGCAGCAATGGATTGTCCAGGTAAAGCAATGGATTGCAAAGCAGCAATGCTACCTTACAAGGCAGCAATGGATTGTCCAGGCAAAGCAGCAATGTTACCTTACAAGCAAAGAGGCAGCAATGGATTGTCCAGGACACTGAGATACCTGGGTACAAATTATATTGCAATGATAGAGTGCAACCTCTCCAACATTTTGATCTACTCTGTTAGAAAGGGCATTGAGACACACAGAATTAAAGTTTTGTAGGAAACAAAATACACTGTAGAATCTCTATAGATTGAAATTCCATGTAAAAAGGGGAAGGCGATGGCAGTAGGGGTATACTACCGACCACCTGGCCAGAATGAATAAATGGATAATGAAATTCTTAAAGAAATCATGGAAGCTAACAAAAGTTACAACACAGTAATAATAATGGGTGATTTCAATTACCCTGGAATTGACTGGGTCAGTGTCACGGCAGGACATGCTAGGGAGATAAAATTTCTAGATGAAATAAATGACTGCTTCTTGGAGCAGCTGGTTCATGAACCGACAAAAGGGGAAGCTATTTTGAACCTAGTCCTTAGTGGAACACAAGATCTGGTGCAAGAGATAAGGGTGTTGGGGCCACTTGGCAATAGTGATCATAGCATGAATGGAACAACGACAACAAGGAAATCCACAGTACTACCTTTTAACTTTCAAAAGGGAGACTATGATAAAATGAGGAATATAGTTAAGAAAAAACTAAAAGGAGCAGCTGCAAAGGTTAAAGATTTACATCAAGCATGGGTGTTGTTTAAAAATACTATCTTGAAAGCTTGGACTATGCTGTATTCCACACTTCAAGAAAAGTGGAAGGAAGTCCAAGAAACTGCCAGCATGGTTTAAAGTTGAGGTCAAAGAAGCTGTTATAGCCAAAAAAGCATCTTTCAGGAAATGGAAAAAGGAGCCAAATGTCCTTGGTCCAATTCTTTTTAACATCTTTGTTAGTGATATTGAGGAAGGACTGTCGGGTAAGGTTTGCTTGGTTGCAGATGATACCAAAATCTGCAATAGAATAGTGTCACCTGGGGGCCAACCCAGCGCTTAGGGCACGGAGGGTTGGTCTGCCTGGGGATTCTAATTCAGGGAGTTTGGCATGGCATTTGCTCCTGCAATGCCTTAGGGGAATAGTAGTCCCTTTTATCCTCTGAGAAAAGAAGAAATTGTAGTCGAGTGGTTTCAGGCAAATAACAAGGATTTATTTCCCTTTCCAAGAAGATTAAGTGCATGTGGAAAACTTAGGACAGTTGCCATATAATTGGCATGAGGAATACATTCAGGAACTAAGGTAACCAGCCTCCTTAGCTTCAGGCTTTAAAACTTGCATTGCTCAGTACAAACAATAGTAAACAACAGCTTCTCATAACAAAAGAAAATGTTCCCTTTTCTTCTGCTGCTTTCCCAGCCTTCTTAATATATTGTTCAGCAGAGAGATTCAATATGGTCAGCAAGAGACAAAGTGCAATCCATCTGATTATCTGCTACGTCATTGATATCTGAGTCTATCTGCATCTCTTCTAAGTCAGCGTCAGCTGGGTGTGTCTGCACACTGCTATACAGCGTTTTAAAACAAACTTCTTCTCTGCCTTCACGTGGCTTTCCTTTGTAGCACTCTAATGAGCAGGGCTGTAAAGTACCATATATACTGGAGTTGCTGCTTGGGGAGCCTAATACTTCCTGGCAACTACAAGGAAATATTTTAAAACTAGGTTCAAATCTGGACAAGTTGTGAAGCCTACCTTTTTGCTTTAAAGAGGAAGGAATTCTCTGTTCTGCTGGGTCAGAAAGGGTTCCAAACACCGGTTGTGTTTTCTTGCCTTTTAGTTTATCAGCTTCTGCCTCAGACGTATAAATATTCTCATGCCAGTATGTCTATCTCCCTAGAGCCTCTGAGTTTTCCCAAGCCAGCCTCTCAGGAGGTTTCTCCTTCCTCCTGCCTTTACTGGACGGCACCGGCCCTGTGCTGCTCACACTTGGCTTTTGGGCTTTGGCTTTCTGGGTCCTTACTCCTCCTTGACTCCTTTTGGTCAGCGTGCTCCCTTGCTTGATCCCCTGCCAGATCCCTTGCCTTTGTCTTTGCTCTTGTCCTTGCGTCTCTCCCTCAGAGCTTCCTTGGAACTCCTGCTCCTTCTCTTCCTCCTTCCTCCTCATTCCCCTGGTCAAATCTAATGACCACTTTATATAATCCTGCTTCTCAGGGCTTAGCTCTGCCCCTCCCCCAACCAGGTGTTTCTCATTAACTCCTGAGCTTGGAGATACGTTACAGCATGGGCGTGTCTGTTCAGCTCGTGACTCTTTTTGTTTACCTTTTCCTTGAAAACATTGAGCCATGTGCTCTGACTGCCTGTCAGTTTCTGAAACAAAACTCTCTTCTCTTCCTATCTCCATAGGCTCAGAATGGTCTTCTACATGACAATAGACAACCAGGAAGGAGTCAATGACATGAGGAGGGATCTAGCTAAGATTGAAGAATGGTCTAGAATTTAGCAGCTGAAATTTTACTCAGGGTATATAACTCACACCTTAATATATCACTCACACCTCTCCTGCGGATGATGTGTACATCACCACTACTGCCAGTCATTCTTTTGATGCCCACATTGTGGCCATGCTAGCATCTCCAGGGCACACTTCTACCCAATCCTCTGCCTCCCACTCAGCAGGTTACATGCGCACCCCTCACTGATACAGTCAAATTGCTTCCCACATTATTCTTACTGTCTAACATGTAAGGGACATATGGATGTGACATGTCCATCGGCTATTACCTTTGCTCTCATCCAGTAGCTCAGTTGTGACTGGCAGCTAGGCTCCTTCATCCTGCGTTAAGGCAACCAGCCTTATCGGGCGTTAAGGTGCACTCTGGGCAACCATAATGCCTGATGTCCTATAATTGCCTGAAAACTGACCATTAGCACCCTTACCACTGGAAGGTCTATTCCCCACCCCGTCCTTTAACGCATGTTGGAGCCCTTAATGATGCCATTTTGCACTTGCAAATGGTGCCCTCTTAATGGTCATTAATAAACATAACCCATAAAATCAAAATTTACTACTGTAAAGTAATAACTATCTAGCAAGAAAGCAGGGCTACACACAGGGACATAGAACAGCTCTGTTAGAACACACATAAAAAAGGTTAACTGCTTTTTCTCTTAAAGGACAGCTGAGGAAAAGTTAGGGACTTTGATAGATCTCTCTCATTTACTTCAACAGGTACCAAAGCTCCACCAATGATGAAACGTGGAGGAGCTCAGAGAAGAATGTGGCAAGGCTAAGTAACATTCGAGCCAGCGAGAAGTACATTGATGACTATTATCCGATGTTGCTCATCCATGTTGGCACAAACGATACTGCTAGGTATCCCTCCGAGCATATCAAAAGTGACTTCATGGCTCTGGGGCAGAGGGTGAAGCAGATAGGTGCACAGGTGGTGTTCTCTTCAATCCTACCTGTTGAAGGTAAAGGCTGAGACAGAGAAGCTCACATCCTGGAGTTGAATGTGTGGCTGCATGGATGGTGTCATTGAGAGCGTTTTGGTTTTCTGGACCATGGGATTATTTCCAAGGGCTGCAAAGCAGAGATGGCATCCGCCTATCCAAGAAGGGTCAAAGTGTCTTCCACAGTACACTGGCTAACCTACTTAAGAGAGCTTTAAATTAGGTTCATTAGGGATGGCTGAAGAAAGCCCCAAGGTAAGTGAAAACCAACAGCTAAGTAAAGACCTTTTCAAGTACATTCATAGCAAAAAACCTGTGAGAGAGTCAGTTGGTCCATTAGATGATAAAGGGGTTAAAGGAGCACTAAGAGGCGACAAGGCGATAGCGGAGAGACTGATGAATTCTTTGCTTCAGTCTTTACTGAGGAAGATGTAGGGATGTTACCCATGACTGAAGTGGTATTTAAAGGTGCGGAAGAATTGAAGGAAATATCGATACATCGGGAAGATGTATTACAACTATTAGATAAACTGAAGAATAGCACATCATTTGGGCCGGATGGTATACATCCAAGGGTATTGAAAGAACTGAAATATGAAATTGCAGACCTGCTATTAGTAATCTGTGAACTATCATTAAAATCATCTCTAATACCTGAAGATTGGAGGATCGCCAATGTAACACCAATTTTTAAAAAGGGTTCCAGGGGTGATCCGGGAAACTACAGACCGGTGAGTCTGACATCAGTACCGGGAAAAATGGTAGAAACCATCATAAAGAATAAAATTACTCAGGATGTAGATAGTCATGACCTAATGGGAGACAGCCAACATGGCTTTAGACAAGGAAGACCTTGTCTTACTAATCTGTTATGTTTTTTTTGAAGGAGTGAATAATCAGGTGGACAAAGGTGAGTCATTTGATATTGTGTATCTGGACTTTCAGAAAGCCTTTGACAAGGTCCCTCATCAGAGACTTTTGGCAAAACTAAGGAGTCATTGGATAGGAGGCAGTGTACTACTGTGGATCAGGAACTGGTTAAAAGATAGAAAGCAGAAGGTAGGGATAAATGGCCAATTTTCCCAATGGAGAAAGGTGAATAGTGGTGTACCCCAGGGATCTGTGCTGGGTCCGCTGCTTTTTGACATATTCATAAATGACCTGGAAAGTGGAATAACGAGTGAGGTTATCAAATTTGCAGATGACACAAAACTATTTAAAGTTGTTAAAACCCAAGAGGATTGTGGAAAATTGCAAGAGGATCTTGATAAATTGGAAGACTGGGCATCAAAATGGCAGATGAAATTTAATGTGGAGAAGTGCAAGGTTATGCACCTAGGGAAGAACAACCCAAACTATGGTTACACGATGCAAGGTTCCACATTAGGAACCACCACCCAGGAAAAAGATTTAAGCGTCATTGTGGATACCATGTTAAAACCCTCGGCCCAGTGTGCAGCAGTGGCCAAGAGAGCAAATAGAATGCTAGGTATGATAAGGAAAGGAATGGAAAATAAAACAAAAGATATAATGCGTCTATATCGTTCCATGTTGAGACCGCACCTTGAATATTGTGTGCAATTCTGGTCGCCGTATCTTAAAAAGGATATGGCGATTTTAGAAAAGGTTCAGAGAAGAGCCACCAAAATGGTAAAGGGGATGGAAGGATACTCCTATGAAGAAAGGCTAAAAAGGTTAGGGCTCTTTAACCTGGAAAAGAGACAGCTGAGGGGAGATATGATAGAAGTCTATAAATTAATGAACGGAGTGGAAGGGGTAAACGTAGGCCTCACTTGGAATACTGTGTTCAGTTTTGGAGGCCATATCTTGCAAAAGATGTAAAAAGACTGGAAACTGTTCAGAGAAAGGCGACCAAAATGATTTGGAGCCTGCGTCAGAAGCCTTATGAGAAGAGACTTGAAGACCTAAATATGTACACTTTGGAGGAGAGGAGGGACAGGGGAGATATGATTCAGACCTTTAAATACTTAAAGAGAAATGATGAACAAACAAACCTCTTCCAAAGACGGGGAAGCTGTAAAACTAGAGGCCATAACATGAAGCTGCAAGGTGGTAAATTGAAAGGCAATGTCAGGAAATATTTCTTCACTGAAAGGGTGGTGGATGCTTGGAATGCCCTCCCGATGGAAGTGGTGAGGGCAAACACGGTGATGGAATTCAAAACGGCATGGGACAAACACAGTGGATCCCTTTACAGCAACAGGATAAAAGCAAAATAAACAGTACCATCTAACTTCTGAACTATCTAGCATCTGAACAAATAAGGGTGTCCTACATGGAGGGGTGGGTTCACCCCTAAACAGAAACAAAAACATGGGGAGGGGTGGCCTGCACAGAGCGACAGGTGCACCTACTCTTGCCATCTTGCTGGGCAGACTAGATGGACCATGCTGGTCTTTATCTGCCGTCACTTACTATGTTACTATGATTGTTTACCTTATCAGAATATAGAAAGACTAGGGGACATGCAATGAAGCTACAGGGTAAACTATTTAAGACTAATAAAAGAAAATATTTTTTCACTCAACGTGTAATCAAACTCTGGAATTTGTTACTGGAGGATGTAGTAAAGGCTGTTAGTGTAGCTGGGTTTAAAAAAGGTTTGGACAAGTTCCTGGAGGAAAGGTCCATAAACCATTATTAAGTAGGGACCCAGGATATCAATGCTTGACCCAGTACAAGCATTGTGGAACCTGTGTCTTTTGGGGAAACTGCTAGGTACTTGTGACCTGGATTGGCCACTGTTGGAAACAGGATACTGGGCTTGATGGACCTTGGTCTGACCCAGTATGGCATATCTTATGTTCTTATGTAAGAAATGCAGATAAATCCTAGCGAACAGGATTCCTTGCTGCCTGAGTTTCCCATGGATTGCACTTTATGTTTGGCTGAAAGCAGGGAGTCCTTAACTGAGGAATAGCTTTCTGGATGTGCGCTTTTTGAGTAACAGAGTAAAGAAGTCTGACCTTGTTGAAGGTAAGAGCTTGTTTAATCAAAGGCATATTGCCTAGCACCTGTGTTTGGTGTTACTAAGGAATGAAAGGATAAAAGAGAACATTTTTTACTAAGCTGAATGAAGAAGCTTGTGTTTTGTTTTATCTGCTATGTTTTGGATTAAAACGCTTGCACAGAAGTAATGACGGTGAACCACATGCAACCTGAGCTTTGTAAATATCTTTGGAAATACTAACTGGAGAGAATATCCTGATGCTTTATGTTGAACCTTGTGACATTGGGGAAATAAACCTATATCATTTACCTTCATACTGGTTTGTCACGGCTATACTTTAAAAAGGGAAACTACAACTCCCAGCATGCCTCAGTGCTGAAGATAGTTTTTCAACCCGTTTATGAAGGACAATAATGTCCACCCTAGCTCTTTAGGCATGTGGCCGGGGGCTGGGATGTGACAGTAAACAAATGTAAAAGAAAAAGGAGGCCACTATAGTTCTCAAAAGAAGTAGCTGGAAAGGTGAAGAAAAAGAGGGAGGCTTCAGGAAATACAAGAGATCATGGAAAGAGGAAGACAGGTATCTATATTTGGAAACCATAGAGAAGCTAGACATTTTTCAGATATGTTAACGAGAAGAGGAAGTGCAAAAGTGGTATTGTCAGACTCAAGGAGGAAGGGGAGGAATATGCAGAAGCTGATGAGGCTAAAGCAGAATTGCTTAACAAATATTTTTGTTCTGAGTTCACAGATGAAAGGTTAGGAGCAGGACCTCAGAAAACACCTACAAATAGGAGCAGAGGTGTAGGGGATCTTGAATGATTTTCAGAAGACTCTGTTCGTGAGGAGCTAGCTAAACTAAAAGTAGACAAAATGATGGGGCCAGATAGGATACATCCGAAAATATTGAAGAAACGTAGGTACAGGAGTGGTCACAGAAGACTGGAGAGAGGCACATGTGGTCCTTTTACACAAAAGCAGAAGTAAGGATGAAGTTGAGAACTACAGGCCGATTAGTCTGACTCTGTGGAGTAAATTAATGAAAATGCTGCTAAAAGAGAGGATAGTGAGTGTGGGAATGAGGATAGAGGTGAGGGTGACCATCCCCAGAGAGCCAAGGCAGCTTATGCCACTATTGAATCAGCGTATGCCACTTCTGAGACTGATGAAGAATCAGGAGAATCAGGCCTGTAAAAATGGGCCCCATCATAGAAGCAAATTTAGCAAGGCTACAAGCAAGCAAAAGTATGAGCAGCTGGTCATGAGTTATGCTATATTGAAACTGTAACTGTAAGCACAATTGCACTGTATTGCAAAGGTCAGGCCCCAGCTTGCAAGCTTCAGCAGAAAACTTAAGGACTTTTCTGAGAAAGGAGAACTGGTACTTGAAAGAAGACTATTTAGGGACTCTTTGTAATAACATATACTGGAAATGAGCATTATAATGTTTGTGGAATCAAGATGATTAGCAGAAATTGTAACAAATCATCAAATTATTGGTGTCTGTATAAGCAGATTTGTATCATCCTGTGATTTTCCTTGTGACCTAGAGGTGAAGTCACCCCTGTAAACTGGACAATAAAAGGCAGGACTCTGGAGGGGGATTTCCGAAGGTGTTCAAGAGAGATGCACTGCGTGTCCAGAACTCTCTGATGATCTTCCTCTAGAGTTCTGGATTGGTATAATATTACTGTGTGTCTGTCGTCTTTCCTCCTGTTAGAAGGGCCAGGTAAACAAGGACCGAGGAGAGGTGGGTCTACAACTGGACAGGTACAACCGTGAGGTTTCTGGAGTCCAATGGATTGCAGGATCTGAGGCATCAAGGGTTTACCAGAGGTAAAACTTGTCAGACAAACCTGATTGATTTCTTTGACTGTGTAACCAGAGTTGGACCAAAGTAGAGCCCTAGATGTGGTGTACTTGGATTTCAATAAAGCCTTTGACGACATTCCACATAGGCGATTTATAAATAAATTGAGCACTCTAGGGATGGACTCTAAAGTAACTGACTGGGTTAAAAATTGGTTGAGTGGGAGGCGATAAAGGGTACAGATAATTGGAGTTCACTCTGAGGAGAAGGATCTTACCAGTTGTGTGCCACAGGAATCTGTCCTGGGCCGATTCATTTAACATCTTCATTAGTGATATTTGTGGAAGGGCTATTGGGTAAGATTTGCCTCTTTGTGGATGACACCAAAATATGCAATAGGCACCCAGGAAGGAGTAGATAACATGAGGAGGGATCTAGCTAAGTTTGAAGAAGGGTCAAGAATTTGGCAGCTGAGATTTAATGTTAAAAAATGCAGGGTCATGCATTTGGGCTGCAAAAATCCAAGAGAGAGGTACAGTATAGGGGGTGAAGTACGTCTGTCCACCAAAGAAGAGAGGGAGCTGGGCATGATTGTTTCTGATGCTCTTAAAGTGGCTGAACAGGTAGAAAAGGTGGTGGTGAAAGCCAATAGGATGCTTGGGTGCATAGGGAGAGGAATGGCCAGCAGAAAAAAGGAAGTGATAGTGCCTCTGTATAAGTCTCTGGTATGACTTTATTTGGCATTTGGTGTGCAATTCTGGAGACCATACTAAAATGGTTAGTGGTCTTCATTATAAAGCATATGAGGACAGACTTAAGGATCTTAATATGTACACCTTAGAGGAAAGGTGGGTTAGAGGTGATATGACTGAGACATTTAAATACCTCCATGGCATAAATGCACAGAAGGAGAGCCTCTTTCGATTGAAAGTAAGCTCTGTTATGAGGGGACATGGGATGAGGGTGAAAGGGGATAGATTCAGGAGTGATATGCGGAAATATTTCTTTACAGAAAGAGTGATGAATCCGTGGAATAGTCTCCCAGTGGAGGTGGTAGAAATGAGAACAGTATCTGAATTCAAAGAAGCATGGGACAAACACAGAGGATCTCTAAAGGAAAAAATGGGACTGTTATAGTGGTTGATATGGAAGGACAGACTAGATAGGCCATGTGGTCTTTTTCTGTCGTTATGTTTCTATGACTTATCATGCTGACCATACTACATTTTGTATATTCAGTTTTGTAATATATGTGATTATTTGTAGCTGTCCTAAGCCGAACAAAGAGGCCTATTAAAATTTAAGATAAAATGGGATATAAAAACAGTTAAAGAAAGAAAGAAAGAAAAGTTTGTTTAATGGAACACTTGAGCAGACTAAATACCAATACTCTGACTGCCCTTTTGGTGTCTCATTTTATATCGTTTGCACATGAAAATACTTATGCGGTGCCTGAGATTTGGAAGAGAGGTAATAAGGATCTTAAAGTGGAGAAACACTGTCAAAAGGGTTGCATATAGAGAGGAATTACCAGCAGAAAGGAGGCGGTACTAATGCCACTGTATAAGTTGTTGGTGAGGCTTCAATTGGAATATTGTGTTCAGTTTTGGAGACCATATCTCACAAAGGATATAAAAAGACTGGAAACTGTTCAGAGGAAGGCTACCAAAATGATTTGGAGCCTACGCCAGAAGACATATGAAGAGACTCCAAAGCCTAAATATGTTCACTCTAGAGGAGAGGAGAGACGAGACAGGGGAGATATGATAGAGACCTTTAAATACTTATTAATAATTATTAATTAATAATTATTAAATAAGTATTAATGAACAAACCTTTTTCAAAGCAGGGACGCTGTAATACTAGAGGGCATAACATGAAGCTGTAAGGGGGTAAACTGAAAAGCAACGTCAGGAAATACTTTTTCATTGAAAAGGTGGTAGATGCTTGGAATGTCCTCTTGATAGAAGTGTTGGGGGCAAATACAGTGACAGAATTCAAAATGGTATGGGGCAGACACAGTGGATCCCTTTACAGAAACAAGATAAAATCAAAATAAACTTAACTGTCTCTGATATCTCAACAAGTAGAGGTGACCTGCACGGAACAGTGGGTACACCTCTGAACAAAGGCATGGGGAGTGATGACCTACATGGAGAGGCGGGTGCACCACTCTTGGACCATACTGGTCTTTATCTGCCGTCATATACTATGTTACTGTGTTACTATGGGAGGATGACATTATTTCATAGTGGAAAACGAACAGTCTTCACAAAACCTATTCCTATTGGTTCTATGAATCTGAGGTATCTATACCTTAGTGATACTTTTTGAAACTCATCAAAACATGGATTTAAAAATGGAAGAAAGCTTTCTCTGACTTAAAGCTTTCTTACTTATAAATCTTCTAGAACAAAAATGTTGAAATGAAGTAGTTTTCAGAGGTAATCCTTTCAATCAGGGGAGATGATAGGAAACAAATCATTGCAGAGGGAAAACATTGCAATCTATTCCTCTCTTCTAGCTCAGGAAGTGTAATAGGCAGTAGAAAATCATGCTTTTTTGACATTGTTTTCATACCAGAGATTAGGATAGGAACCAGGCTGTTTTTGATGGTCACTTCCTTTTCCTGTAAGTATCATTGCCAAGGCAGGGACTGAAGTACATGTCCCCTGCTATGGAATTCCCTATTCTTTCTGAAATCATGGGAAACCACAACTTTGGAGAGCAGAGTGTCCTTCACAGGATGTACAGGAACAGCTGCCGCCCATGAAGGTTCCTTCTTCCTGTTCTGTGCTTTTCCCACATTATTGCCAATAGTTTATAGTTTATTCAGGATTTACTTGATCTCCTTTCACTAATCATAGCATCAAGGCAATTTACATTAAGTCTATAAAATTGAAAGAATCTAAGGAGTATGTTTATTAAAGGGAAAACTAGAGGCCATGTGGTCTTTTTCTGCCGTCATGTTTCTATGTTTCTAACATGGCAATAACGCAGGAAAAGCATGCTTCAGTAAGGGTTAACATGGACCAAATATAGATAGTGCAGGGAATTTTCCATGCTATCTGCATACCGCACATGGGAGGGGTGTGAGCGGGGTGTGGGTGTGCCTGCCACGAGTGGTTACCACAGTAACCACATCCTTTGCAGACATCAGGGGTGCAACTAATGTCACCTCAATGGCTGGCATTAGCTGCGCCACAATCTCTGCAATTTCGTTGCATTATCTGCTGGGGAAATGTGCATGTCCCCAACAGATAACGCATGACTTTTATAGGTAACGTGGGGCTATTTGCACTAATACCCGGTGTTAGCTGAAAAAGCCTAACATCCTTTAGTAGACATTCCCCTAAGAAAGTAACTACAATCTTGTATAAAAAAGAGAACAAAAATGAGAAAGCAAGTAAATAGGGTAGGGAAGGGGCAGCCCCATATCTGTGACTACTGCTTGCTAAAACGGAGAATCCAGCAAACAGCTCAAGAGCTGCAAAGCTGTAAATTTTGCTGCATCATATGGCAGTAAGCACTTTAAAAAAATATGTCCTCAATGCAGTTTTGAATTTATCATCAGAGGATTTGCTATAGATTTAATGTGGTAAACAGAGTATTTCACAGTGAGGAAGCAACTGAGGGAAAAGGCTAAAGATTTGTTCTTTGGGATCGTTGAGAATGAACAGGGTTGTTAAAACCCATGAGGATTGTGGAAAATTGCAAGAAAATCTTGATAAATTGGAAGACTGGGCATCCAAATGGCAGATGAAATTTAATGTGGACAAAGTGCAAAGTTATGCATCTAGGAAAGAACAACACAAATTACTATATGGTTACACAATGCAAGGTTATTTATTTTATTTATTTAACAGTTCTTCTATACCGCTCTATTTTAGATCAGAGCGGTTTACATTTAACATCAACTATACAACACAGGCACTCTGAGTTGTATTTACAATAAACAGGGAGATCAACTTGGAAGTAACTGGGGAAACTATTTACATTGTATTTACACTGGTACCTGTTTTCAGGCAGATCATATCTACAGTATATTAGGTATATTAGGTATATATACAGTATATTAGGTTCTACAGTATATTAGGAATCATCATCCAGGAAAAAGATTTAGGTGTCATCGTGGATAACATGTTAAAACCCTCCTCCCAGTGTGAGGCGGCGGCCAAGAAAGCAAATAGAATGCTAGGTATCATAATGAAAGGAATGGAAAATAAAACAAAGGGTATTATAATGCCTATGTATCGTTCCATGGTGCGACCGTACCTTGAATAGTGTGCAATTCTGGTCACCATATCTTAAAAAGTATATAGCGTTATTAGAAAAGGTACAGAGAAGAGTCACCAAAATGTAAAGGTGATGGAAGGATACATCTATGAAGAGAGGCTAAAAAGGTTACGACTCTTCAACCTGGAAAAGACTCTGCTGAGGGGAGATACAGTAGAGGTCTATAAATTAATGAATGGAGTGGAATGGGTTAACGTAGATCGATTGTTTACGTCATCAGAATATAGAAAGAGTAGGGGACATGCAAAGAAGCTACAGGGTAATCTATTTAAGACTAATATGAGAAAATATTTTTTTCACTCAATGTGTAATCAAACTCTGAAATTTGTTACCGGAGGATGAAGTAAAATCTGTTAGAGTAGCTGGGTTTAAAAAAGGTTTGGACAAGTTCCTGAAGGAAAGGTCCATAAACCATTATTAAAAGGGACCCGGGATATCACTGCTTGACCCAATACAAGCATTGTGGAACCTGTGTCTTTTGGGGAAACTGCTAGTTACTGTGACCTAGAATGGCCACAGTTGGAGGCAGGATACTGGGCTTGATGGAACTTGGTCTGACCCAGTATGGCATATCTTATGTTCTTAGGGTTATAGATAATAGTGTGGTAGACCTGAATAAAATACCTTGTGAACAAGAGTGAGAATCTTAATCCGACAATGATAAGAAATTGGAAGCCAGTGTTTGCGGAAAAGTAGAGGTGTCACATGATTGTACCTACAAGCATTACACAAGCATTTGATTGCAGTGTTCTGAACCGTCTGAGGTCTTTTCATTTCAGTGTTCCTAATACCACACATTGGAACATGGAACGTACGAAGCATGAACTAAGGGAAGTTGGAGATGGTCAAGAATGAAATGGAACGTGTACAACTTGATCTGTTTGGTGTCAGCGAACTGAAATGGACTGGCATCGGGCACTTTGCATAAGATGATCACATGGAAATGAAAGACAAAGAAGAAATGGTGATGCATTTATAATAAAGAAGAAACTTGCAAGAACTGTAATGAAATACATTGCAGTCAGCGAACGCTTAATCTCTATTCGTCTATGAGGAATGCCTATCAACACAACTATAATTCAAGTATATGCCCCAACAACAGTTGCAGAAGGGAATGAAATTGAAAAGACCTATGAACAGGTACAAGCTGAAATTGACAGAACATGCAAACAGGATATCCTGATAGTCATGGGTGACTGGAACGCAAACGATGGCAACAAAGAAGAAGACAAAGTATTTGGAAAATATGGACTTGGCAACAGAAATGAAGCTGGATAAAGACTGATAGAATTCTGCAAGACCAACGATCTATTCATCTCAAACACCTTCTTCCAGCAACACAAGCGGCGACTGTACACATGGACTTCACCCAATGGATTGTATAAAAATCAAATTGACTACATCTGTGGAAGTCAACGATGGAAAAGCTCTATAACATCAACAAAGACCAAACCTGGAGCTGACTGTGGTACAGATCATCAGCTACTAGTATGCAAACTCAAGCTAAAGTTGAAAAAGAGCAAACCACTACCACCAGACATCCGAGCTATTGTAGACCTATCTCAATTCAGGAAGGCAATCAAATTTCACCTCTTCCTTCAATACTACCCAGCCAGCAACCGAGTCTAAGTAATATTCCAGCCTCCTTCCTGCAGATCAGGCGCATACAGTCTTAAAATGATTACTGGTCTTCATTTAGATTCTTGTAATTATCATTTCATGTATTCATCTCAACCCTGTTGTTGCAATTTATTATCTCATGTATATAGTTCAACCCTGTTGTTGTATTTATTATCTCTGTATATAGGTCAACCCTGTTTGCCAAGTTGTTACTCCTGTTCCTTGTAAAACCAAACAGAATGTTGTATTGGTTGTTTTGTTATATTTTAAACCGCGCTGATACCGAATAGTGTGGTATATAAGCAAATGTAATAAATAATAATAAATAATAACCCCTCATGAATGCAGCAAAATATGACCTTGAGAATATACCACTGGAATTTAAAGACTACCTGCAAAATCGATTTGCTGCTTTAGATACAAATGACAGAGCTCCAGAAGATTTATGGAATAACATCAAGAAGGTTGCGTTGGAAGAAAGCGAGAAGTCTCTAGAAAAGGTGAAAAAGAAAAAACGGCCAAAATGGATGATGGAAGAAACTCTGAAAATTGCCCAGAAACGCAGAGAAGCTAAAGCCAGAGGAGAAAGAAAGAAAGACAATCACAGAACTCAACAGAGATTTCCAACGTGCAGCAAGACAGGACAAGGAAAAGTACTACAATGACGCATGCAAGGAAATAGAAGCAGAAACTATTAGAGGAAGAACAAGATCGGCTTTCCTAAAGCTACGAGAGTTAAAGAAAAAGTTCCAGCCTCGAATTGGAATGTTACAAGATGCTCAAGGTCCTATGTCGAATGATGCTGAGAAGATCAAGAAAAGATGGAAGGAATATACAGAGTTTTTATATGATAAAGATCAAGTGGACCAACAGCCGTTTCAACCTGTACCTTATGATTGGGAACCATTGGTGATGAAAGAAGAAGTTGAAGCAGCATTGAAAGCCTTATCAAAAAACAAAGCACCAGGCATTGATAGCATTCCCATAGAGCTATTACAGCAATATGATGCAGCTGTTACCGTACTTACAAGGCTCTGCCAAGAAATATGGAAGATAACATCATGGCCAACTGACTGGAAAAGATCTGTGTTTATACCAATACCAAAGAAAGGTGATCCAAATGACTGTGGAAATTATCGCACAATCACTCTAATCCCACATGCCAGCAAGATTCTACTGAAGATTATTCAAAAGAGACTACAACCATACCTGGAACAAGAACTACCTAATGTGCAAGCAGGGTTCAGGAAAGGGCGAGGAATGAGAGACATCATTGCGGATGTGAGATGGATCCTTGAAAAGACTAAAGAATACCAAAAGGATATCTATTTGTGCTTTATCAACTATATTAAAGCTTTTGACTGTGTAAACCATGAGAAACTCTGGGCCACATTAAGAAGCATGGGTATACCAGAACACCTGATCAAACTCTTGCACAATCTGTACATTGATCAAATACCTTTATGGAAATGGGTAACAGGGGTAACATATGGAAAGCAGTGTGTATTAATGCCCGTAGCATGGGAAATAAGATCCCTGAGGTTGAAGCTTTGGTGGGAGTGGCTGACTTGGATTTAGTGGCAGTTACAGAAACATGGTTCACAGAAAACAATGACTGGGATGTAACTATACCTGGCTATACTTTATTCAGGAAGGACAGGGTAGGAAGAAGAGGAGGAGTGGCACTATATGTAAAAACTACTATTAAAGCTTTGGAATTACAGAGCTTAAAAGGGAGAGAGGAGGCATTGTGGGTTAAACTAGAAAGAGGGAAAGAGAAATCTATTTGCATTGGAGTGATATACAGACCTCCCTCACAAGAGGAAGAGGTGGACAGAGAGTTAATTGAAGACATACGCAGCATTGCTAGGAAAGGGGAAGTGCTACTTATTTATTTATTTTTATTTTATTTTTATTTTTTATATACCGCGCTATTGAAATCAGCTCGGTTTACATTAAAACTGAACAAGCAACAATGCATAAATATCACAATGTGCTTACATAGAACATGGCTTACATGGAACATGTGCTTACATAGAACAATGGCATAATCAAACTGGGATAACAAGGAAAACTATTCACATGGTATATACAAGTATTTACATAGAGTTATCTATTCTCGTAAACCGTAGGTATTTATAGGTCAGGTGGTAGATTTATGATGTGTATATCCAAAGGAGAGGAGCATCTAGCCATTTTCATGTTGGGTGATAGGGCAGTTAGTGTGTGGTGTGAGTGCAAATGACTTATGTTTTTCGGGCATGGTTTCAGGATAGTGAATTAGAAAAAGGTGGTGTTTTATTGCCTTTCTGAAGGAGGTGAGGTTGGTTATGGATCTTATACTAGCGGGGAGTTCATTCCAGGCTGTTGGGGCATAAATTGAGAAAGCTCTATTGGTAGTTGCCTTTGTACATCTTGTGGTGAGCTTAGGTACAGTTAGCATGTTCAGTAGTGTAGGTCTTCTGACTCTAGTATTGGGTATGTTGTTGAGCAGTTTACTAATTGGTGTGGGAGATTGATTATTCAGTGCCTTGAAGGTCATGACCAGTACCTTGTATTGAGTTCGGGCTTGTAGTGGCAGCCAATGAAGGTTTTTCATTACTGGGGTTATATGTTCTAATCTTGATGTCCCTGTGAGAACCCTAGCAGCTGAGTTCATGGCCAGCCGAAGTGGGTTGAGGGTTGCTTGTGGAAGACCATGGAGGATGGTGTTCGCGAAGTCTATGTGGGATCACTAGGGCTTGAAATATGGTTCGATAGTCTGAAAAGTCCAGTAGTGGGCGGAGGTGGCGAAGGGTTCGTATTTTGTGGTATATTGCTTTGGTAACGGTCTTTACGTGGGTTGTCATAGCCAATCGCTGATCTAGGGTGATGCCTAGGTAGCGAATTGTGTCTTTTGTCTTTAGTTCAGCGTTTTTAACTTGCAGGTTGGGTGGTGGGGTGAATTTCTGATTCCTTGTGACAAATAGGACATCGGTTTTGCTATGATTAATCCTCAGGTTTTGTGTGAGAAGCCATTCAGCCACTGCATCAAAGCATCTGATGATAGGGGAAAAATCAGGTTGTTCTATGGTAAATGGAATGTAAAGTAGTATGTCGTCAGCATATACGAGACATTCTACATTTAATGAGCGTATCAGGGAGCAGATAGGCTGCATATAGATGTTAAATAATAGAGCAGACAGGGATGATCCCTGTGGCACTCCCTGCTTCTGTAAGAATGGTTCAGAGGACGTGTTACCTGCTTTTACTTATTTATTTATTTTATTTATTTAACAGTTCTTCTATACCGCTCTATTTTAGATCAGAGCGGTTTACATTTAACATCAACTATACAACACAAGGAACTTTGAGTTGTATTTACAATAAACAGGGAGATCAACTTGGAAGTAACTGGGGGAAACTATGTACAATTCTTAACTCTATACATTGTATCACACTGGTACCTGATTTCAGGCAGAACATATCTACATCTTATTTACACTGGGGTACATTCTGAGCGATCAGTTTATTATCCTTTTTCATGCTGAGTCTGATTGTTTACTTGTAATGAGAGATTGTCTGGGGGGCCATATGTATGGTTACTAAGGCTAGATTCAGGGTAGTATGTAGTGAACAGGTGCTGCTTTATTGCCTTCCTGAAGTGGGTTAGGTAAGTGATATTTCGAATATAGGTAGGGAGAGCATTCCATGCTCTGGGAGCGTAAATCGTAAAGGCCCTATTTGTTGTTGTTCTTGTGCATTTTGTCATTACTTTTGGGACCTCTAGGGTGTTTTGCATCATGGTTCTTCTGTTTCTGTTCTGTGGTACTTTATGTATCATCTTGCTGAGGGCTGTGGGGGTCAGAGTGTTTGAGGCTTTGAAAGTTAAGGTTAGAACTTTGTGGAGGGTTCTTGCTTGAACCGGTAACCAATGGAGGTTCATCAATACTGGCGTTATGTGCTCTCCGTGAAGCCCCTGTTAGTACTCTTGCAGCAGTGTTCATTGCAAGCTGGAGAGGAGCTAACGTTGCTTGAGGGAGACCGTGTAGAATTACCTTGGCATAGTCGAAATGAGGTAATATTAATGCCTGATAGATCGATCGGTAGTCGCTGAAGTCGAGTAGCGGTCGGAGATGTTTTAAGGTCTTTATTTTCATGTATACTGTTTTTACTGTGTTTTTTACTTGCTGCCATCTGTTAGTTAAGTATGATTCACACCATTGTAATGCAGTTCCCAGTAATCCTTTTTCTTGGAGGCGTTGTAATAGTATATTATGATTCACAGAGTCAAATGCGGCAGCAATGTCAAGAAAGATGAGGACGAAACCTTGGTGTATGTTGTCAATTCCTGTGATTAGCTTATTGAATAAGGTAGTTAAGATGGTATCTACTCCATGCGATTCCCTGAAGCCATGTTGGGCTGGATCGAGGGGTGCCTCGTCATCGATGTGCTGATGGATCTGACGCTGGACTATTTTCTCGATGATCTTAGCAAGCAGTGGAATGCTTGATATGGGTCTGTATGATTCAACTTTGGATGTATCAAGGCGACTATTCTTTAGCAGGGGTCTGATCGATGTATGTTTTAAACTTTGGGGGAAGATGCCCCTTGATAGTGATTGGTTAGTTATTTTACATAATGCATGGCTTAGTTCATGTCGAAGTTCCTTTATCCAACTTGCTGGACAGGGGTCATTGGGAGCTGTGGTGAGATTGATGGAGGCAATAGTGTCTTCAATTTCTTTAGTAGATACTGTAGAAAATGTAAGTAGTGTTGTAGGTTTTGGTGTACTAAGTATATTGGACAAGCTGCCGTTAGATGAGGTCATGTTGGATTGTATCATTTTGGATTGTAAGTAGTCCGAATAATCCTGTGGTTGAGGCATGTGTGGGCTTGCTGGTGAAGGGTCACCTGTTAGTGATTTTACTATATTAAATAGGTCGTGTGTTTTATTCAGTGATCTTTTTAGGATCATTGAATGATATTGTTTCCTTTTTTCACTTATCTTCTCTCTGTGTAATGCTAGGTATGAGTTGTAGTTTTGGTGGGCTATGGTAGTTTGCTTTTTTCGCCATCGTCTTTCTAGTTTACGTAGTTGTAGAAGGGATGATCGAAGGTCAGATGAGTACCAGGGTGCATGTCTACGTTTTGTGGGTAACTTGTTGGCAGATGAGATACAGGCTAAGGTTCTGATGCTATTATTCCAATTTGCTACAAGTTCGTCAGGGTCAAGGGTTGGTACATCCAGTTGTGGAAGAAGCTTGATAAGAACATCCTCCTTGTTGAGTGTGCAGAATCGTGTCGTTGGTGTTCCGTGATCTGGGATATCAGTCCTGGCCTTGTTATTGGGTAAGCGGGTGCTAGGTATTTGGAATTTTAGGAGTTTGTGATCAGACCACGGTACTGGAGATATGGAGGTCAACAGCGGAGGAGAGGTGTTGACTATAGAGTGGGGCGCAAAAATAAGGTCGAGGGTACCGCCTTTTTCATGCGTTGGGGAGTTCACTAGTTGCTTGTAGTCAAGGTCATAGAGCGCTTCGAGGAAGGTTCGTGCTTGTGCTTCAGGCAGTGAGGGGAGATTGAAGTCCCCCATTAGCCAGTTTGAGGAACGTGAGTTATTTGAGTTGCATGCAAGATTGATGATTGTTGGTAGGTCATCGGAGGAAGGTGTTGGGGCTCTGTATAGTGCATTGATTGTACATTGGTTGTTTGATACAGTGATAATGTCAAGGTGCTCTGAGGTGGCTGCATCAACTAATTTAAATTTGAGTTCTGTTTTTGCAAGGATGAGGACCCCTCCTCCTTTTTGTTTGGCTCTATGGCAAGTGTATGGCGAAAATCCTGTTGGTGTCATTTGGTTGATGATCACATTGTCACAGTCTGATAGCCAAGTCTCAGTGATAATTAACACATCATACTGATAGGAGATTTCAATATGCCAGATGTTGATTGGCACATTCCTGCTGCAGTATCATCTAGAAGTAAGGAGATCCTGGATTCTCTACAGGGAGAACTATTCAGGCAATTGGTAACAGACCCCACACGTGAAGGGGCCATACTGGACTTGGTGATTACCAATGGTGAAAGTGTTTCTGATGTTGTAGTGGGAGATCATTTTGCATCCAGTGATCACCAGATGGTGTGGTTCAGTATTAGGACTAGGGCTGTTAGAATCCATTCCAAGGTGAGGATCTTAGACTTTAGGAAGACTAACTTTGCGAAGATGGGCCAATACCTCAGGGAGTCGTTAGTGGGATGGGAACAGCTGGGGGATGTAGAAAAACAGTGGGCAAAACTGAAAGGGGGTATTTTAAGGGCAACCAACCTTTTTGTTAAAATGGTAAATAAAGGCAAAAGGAACAGGAGACCGCTATGGTTTTCGAAGGAAGTAGCTGAAAAAGTGAAGAAAAAGAGAGAGGCCTTCATGAAATACAAGAGATCACAGAGAGCAGAAGACAGGCATCTGTATTTGGAAAAACTTAGAGAAGCTAGCAAAGTAGTCAAGATGGCAAAGATTCAAAAGGAGGAGGAAATAGCCAATGCAATAAAATGGGGGGATAAGACATTTTTCAGATATATTAGTGAGAAGAGGAAGAGCAAAAGTGGTATTGTCAGACTCAAGGGTGCAGGGGGGGAATATGTAGAAGCTGATAAGGATAAAGCGGAACTGCTTAACAAATATTTTTGTTCTGTGTTCACAGATGAAGAACCAGGAGCAGGACCTCAGAAAACACCCACAAATAAGAACAGAAGCGAGGGACATCTTGAACTATTTTCAGAAGACTGTGTTCGTGAGAAACTAGCTCAACTTAAAGTTGACAAAGCGATGGGACCGGATGGGATACACCCTAGAATACTGAGGGAACTTGGGGACGTTCTAGCAGCTCCACTGACTGACCTTTTCAATGCCTCGTTGGAGTCCGGAGTGGTGCCAAAAGACTGGAGAGAGGCTCATGTGGTGCCTTTACACAAAAGCGGAAGTAAGGATGTGGTTGAAAACTACAGGCCGGTTAGTTTAACTTCGGTGGTGAGTAAATTATTGGAAACGCTGCTGAAAGAGAAAATAGTGAGGTTTCTGGAGTCCAGCGGATTACAGGATCCGAGGCAGCATGGATTCACCAGAGACAGGTCTTGTCAGACAAATCTGATTGATTTTTTTGACTGGGTGACCAGGGAGTTGGACCGAGGGAGAGCTCTAGATGTGGTGTATTTAGATTTCCGTAAAGCCTTTGACACTGTTCCTCACAGGCGACTTATAAACAAACTGAGCACCCTAGGGATGGACCCTAAAGTTACTGCTTGGGTTAGAAATTGGTTGGGTGGGAGGCGACAAAGAGTACAAGTAAATGGAGCTCACTCTGAGGAGAAGGATGTTACCAGTGGTGTGCCCCAGGGATCTGTCCTTGGTCCGATTCTTTTTAACATCTTTGTTAGTGATATAGCGGAAGGGCTGTCGGGTAAGGTTTGCCTCTTTGCGGATGATACCAAAATCTGCAATAGAGTAGACACCCAGGAAGGGGTAGATAACATGAGGAGGGATCTAGCTAAGCTTGAAGAATGGTCTAGAATTTGGCAGCTGGGATTTAATGTTAAAAAATGTAAGGTCATGCATTTGGGCTGCAGCAATCCAAGGGAGCAATACAGTATAGGAGGTGAAGTACTTTTGTCCACTAAAGAAGAGCGGGACCTAGGCGTGGTTGTGTCTGATGATCTTAAAGTAGCTAAACAGGTGGAAAAGGCGACAGCAAAAGCTAGAAGGATGCTTGGGTGCATACGGAGAGGAATGGCTAGCAGAAAAAAGGAGGTGATAATGCCTCTGTATAAGTCTTTGGTGCGACCTCATTTGGAGTATGGTGTGCAATTCTGGAGACCGCACCTTCAAAAGGATGTGAACAGGATGGAGTCGGTGCAGAGGGTTGCTACCAAAATGATTAATGGGCTTCATTATAAAGCATATGAGGACAGACTTAAGGATCTTAATATGTACACCTTAGAGGAAAGGCGGGATAGAGGTGATATGATTGAGATGTTTAAATACCTCCGTGGCATAAATGTTCAGGGAGAGAGCCTCTTTCAATTGAAAGCAAGTTCTGCTATGAGGGGACATGGGATGAGGGTGAAGGGAGATAGATTCAGGATTGATATGCGGAAATATTTCTTTACGGAAAGAGTAGTGGATCCGTGGAATAGTCTCCCAGTGGAGGTGGTAGAGATGAGGACAGTAACTGAATTCAAGAAAGCATGGGACCAACACAGAGGATCTCTAAAGGCAAAAAGTGGACTGTTGTAGTTGTTATGGAAGGACAGACTAGATAGGCCATGTGGTCTTTTTCTGTCGTCATATTTCTATGTTTCTATGTTTCTAAGAAGCAACAGTTCGAATGGAAAAAGGAGAAACAGAATGGTTTAAAATAAGCAAAGGTGTAAGACAAGGCTGCATACTTTCCCCCTACCTGTTTAATTTATATGCAGAACAAATCATCAGAGAAGCAGGATTGTATGAAGACAACAGAGGTGTGAAGATTGGTGGAAGTCTCATCAACAACCTTCGCTATGCTGATGATACCACATTACTGGCTGAAAGTGAAGATGATCTGAAACATTTGCTTCTCACAATCAAAGAACATAGTCTCAAAATGGGCCTGTACCTTAATGTAAAGAAGACAAAGATCATGACAACTGGCATAATCAACAGGTTCATCGTTGAAAGAGAAGAAATTGAAATTGTGAACAACTTTAACCTACTTAGATCAACTATCAATAAAGAAGCAACAAGCAGTCAAGAAATCAGACAACGCATTGCTCTTGGCAGAATGGCTATGAAAGACCTAGATAAGATTCTCAAAAGTATTGATGTCTCTCTCCATACAAAGATTTGACTTGTTCAAGCCATGGTATTTTCAATAACATCATATGGATGTGAAAGCTGGACAATGAAAAAGACAGGAAGAAAATTGATGCCTTTGAATTATGGTGCTGGCGGTGAATACTGTGTATACCATGGACTGCCCGAAGAACAAACCAGTTGGTACTAGAGGAGATGAAACCTAAGCTTTCTTTAGAAGCTCAGATGACAAGACTTCGACTTTCATACTTTGGACACATCATGCGAAGAGAGAGATCATTAGAGAAAGACATCATGCTTGGCAAGATAGAAGGTCAACGCAAAAGTGGAAGGCCAGCCATGAGATGTATCGATACGATAACAGCAGCTACGGGTTCCAGTCTGTCAACAATGAGCCTGCTGACTGAAGACTGAACACAACTTAAGATAGCTATCCAGAGGGTCGCCATGAGTCGACTCCGACTCGACGGCACTTAACAACAACAAAAATACCACAAAATACAGAAATACAATAGTTGAGCCGTGACAATAATAAATTATGTACGAGAGTATGCAATGCTTGTGGGGTAACAAATGGACTAACCAATCAAATGCGTCTCAGGGCTAAAAACGAGACAGACACTACCATTGTGATGATCATGGATGCCTACATAGAAAAATGATGTAGTCAAGGTAATCAAAACTCCTTTGATAAGTGGGGCTAACATCAAAGAATTAGGGGGCACACATGAAACTACAATGTAGCATATTTAAGAAAAATTGAAGAGAAATATTTGTTTAGTCAATATGTAATCAAACTCTGGAATTCGTTACTAGAGGATGTAGTAAAAGCTGTAGAGTAGATGGATTTATAAAAGGTTAGGACAAGTTCCTGGAGGAAAAGTCCATAAACCATTATTAAAGAGGACCTAGGAAATCCACTGCTTACCCCTGGGATAAGCAGCATGGAATCTATGTACCTTTTTGGGAACCTGAGAGGTACTTGTGACCTGAATTGGCCACTATTGGAAACAGGATACTGGTCTGACTCAGTATGGCATATCTTATGTTGTTAACTGGAGTTACCGTTAATTCATATAGTTTGTGATTTAGATACATAGAAACATGACGGCAGAAAAAGACTAGAGGGCCTATCTAGTCTGCCCTTCTATATCAACCACTACAAGAGTCCCCTTTTTTCCTTTAGAGAGCCTCTGTGTTTGTCCTGTGCCTTTTAATTTAGATAATGTCCTCATCTCTACCACCTCCACTGGGAGACTATTCCACGCATTTTACCACTCTTTTCGTAAAGAAATATTTCCGCATATCACTCCTGAGTCTGTCCCCTTTCACCCTCATCCTATGTCCTCTTGTAGCAAAGTTTGTTTCCAATCGAAAAAGATTCTCCTCCTGTGCATTTATGCCACAGAGGTATTTAAACATATCAGAAACTACTGTAGAGGATAACTGAGGGTGAGGACATGGGGGAGGAGGCCTTTCCAACGAACTGAAGGAAGCACCCTCAAGAGAAGGCTGGCCAACAGAGCCAACTACGAAATGCTTATCAAGCGGTCCAATCACCTTCTCAGCTGATTAAGCAGCAGACTGAATTTTAGGAACAGTCTTAACCTTAACTTTCCTTTTCCCCATTAGAACAAAAAGGGAAAAGTAGGTAAACAAATATCCCGTATGGTTCAGTACCTTATCTTCTCAACACCCCCTCAGGGGAGTGACCTCCGTCCATCGGTGCTCCGAAGGGGCTCCAAAGGGGTGTAATCTGCTCCTTAGGGCATGCCCCTTTGGGTAAAGGCCAAAGGGCCTCCCTACCAGCTTTTCAGTGCCGTCGGGAGGGCGTCCCTCATGATGTCAGAAGGTGGTTGCATAGATGCCTGCAGTGGCTCACTGGACTGGATAGCACTCCAGATCTTCCCTACAGACCATGATGGCAAAGTCCGCAATACTGAGCAGTCAGCCATAACGCCTTCAAGTCTCCCATCCAGGAAATTCTAGCCTATCTACTGGTACCTTTCCTCTTCTTTGGAAGCTCACCCTTCTCGCCCTATCCTCAAGAAACCTTCTCTCGATCCTCTTGTCCCTGCCCATTATTGGCCTGTTTCTTGTCTTCCTTTCCTTTCTAAAATTCTCAAAAAGGCGGTTTTCACTCAGCTTTCTCACCATTTGGACTCTATCAACTTTCTTCACCCTCGTCAATCTGGATTTCGCTCTGGTCACAATGTGGAAACCGTCATTCTCGCCTTTCTCAATGAAATTAACTTTGCTCACGATCGTGGTGATATCTCGGTGGTGGTTTCCTTGGATCTCTCTGCTGCCTTTGACCTTGTTGATCACTCCCTCCTTCTTTCCTGTCTTCACGATGCTGGGCTCTGTGGTACTGTCTACCGGTGGTTCCACTCCTATCTTTTTTCCCTGTTTTATTCTGTTCTCCCTTGTTCCCCCTCAAGCTCTTCTTCTGGCTCACTTCCCCTTCACTTTGGTGTCCCCCCCCCCAAGGTTCAGTATTGGCACCCCTTCTGTTTAATGTTTTCCTTGCTCCCCTCGCTCTTCTGATACAGCAATCTGTGATTCCTGCCTCCTTCTATGCTGATGATCTTGTCGTACTTCACCACACCTCCCCCCTTCTGCCAGAGCTCTCCCTCCTCAAGTCTTGTCTTTTTACTGTTTCCTCTTGGCTCACATCCAACTGCTTACACTTTAATCTTTCCAAGACATTTGCCATTTGGTTCCCCCACGGTGGTCCTTCCCCTCAATTGGCCCCATCACTTGCTGGCTCCCCAATTCCTGTCATCCCCATGTTTCAGGTATCTTGGAAGGAAGTCCAAAAAACTGCCAGCATGGTTTAAAGGTGAGGTCAGAGAGGCTGTTATTGCCAAAAAAGCATCTTTCAGGAAATGGAAAAAAGAGCCAAACGACGAAACCTGGAAACAGCACAAGCAATGGCAAGTCAAATGCAAGGCTTTGATAAGGCAGGCAAAGAGAGAATTTGAGAAGAAGCTTGCTGCGGAAGCAAAAACGCGAAATAAAGACCTTGTCAAGTACATTCATAGCAAAAAACCTGTGAAAGAGTCAGTTGGTCCATTAGATGATAAAGGGGTTAAAGGAGCACTAAGAGGCGACAAGGTGATAGCGGAGAGACTGAATGAATTCTTTGCTTCGGTCTTTACTGAGGAAGATGTAGAGATGCTACCCATGACTGAAGTGGTATTTAAAGGTGCAGAAGAATTGAAGGAAATATCGATACATCGGGAAGATGTCTTACAACTATTAGATAAACTGAAGAGTAGCAAATCACCTGGGCTGGATGGTATACATCCAAGGGTGTTGAAAGAACTGAAATATGAGATTGTAGAACTGCTATCAGTAATCTGTGAACTATCATTAAAATCATCTCTAATACCTGAAGATTGGAGGATCGCCAATGTAACACCAATTTTTAAAAAGGTTTCCAGGGGTGATCCGGGAAACTACAGACCGGTGAGCCTGATGTCAGTACCGGGAAAAATGGTAGAAACCATCATAAAGAATAAAATTACTCAGCATGTAGATAGTCACAACCTAATGGGAGACAGCCAACATGGCTTTAGACAAGGAAGATCTTGTCTTACTTATCTGTTATGTTTTTTTGAAGGAGTGAATAAACAGGTGGACAAAGGTGAGTCGGTTGATATTGTGTATCTGGACTTTCAGAAAGCCTTTGACAAAGTCCCTCATCAGAGACTTTTGGCAAAACTAAAGAGTCATGGGATAGGAGGCAGTGTACTATTGTGGATCAGGAACTGGTTAAAAAGATAGAAAGCAGAGGGTAGGGCTAAATGGCCAATTTTCCCAATGGAGAAAGGTGAATAGTGGTGTACCCCAGGGATCTGTGCTGGGTCCGCTGCTTTTTTACATATTCATAAATGACCTGGAAAGTGGAATAACGAGTGAGGTTATCAAATTTGCAGATGACACAAAACTATTTAAAGTTGTTAAAACCCAAGAGGATTGTGAAAAATTGCAAGAGGATCTTGATAAATTGGAAGACTGGGCATCAAAATGGCAGATGAAATTTAATGTGGACAAGTGCAAGGTTATGCACCTAGGGAAGAACAACCCAAACTATGGTTACACGATGCAAGGTTCCACATTAGGAACCACCACCCAGGAAAAAGATTTAGGCGTCATTGTGGATACCATGTTAAAACCCTCGGCCCAGTGTGCAGCGGCGGCCAAGAGAGCAAATAGAATGCTAGGTATGATAAGGAAAGGAATGGAAAATAAAACAAAAGATATTATAATGCCTCTAATAATTCCATGGTGAGACCGCACCTTGAATATTGTGTGCAATTCTGGTCGCCGTATCTTAAAAAGGATATAGCGATTTTAGAAAAGGTACAGAGAAGAGCCACCAAAATGGTAAAGGGGATGGAAGGATACTCCTATGAAGAAAGGCTAAAAAGGTTAGGGCTCTTTAACCTGGAAAAGAGACGGCTGAGGGGAGATATGATAGAAGTCTATAAATTAATGAACGGAGTGGAACGGGTAAACGTAGATCAATTGTTTACATTATCAGAATATAGAAAGACTAGGGGACATGCAATGAAGCTACAGGGTAAACTATTTAAGACTAATAAAAGAAAATATTTTTTCACTCAACGTGTAATCAAACTCTGGAATTTGTTACCGGAGGATGTAGTAAAGGCTGTTAGTGTAGCCGGGTTTAAAAAAGGTTTGGACAAGTTCCTGGAGGAAAGGTCCATAAACCATTATTAAGAAGTGACCAAAAATATCTATGCTTGACCCAGTACAAGCATTGTGGAACTTGTGTCTCTTGGGGAAACTGCTAGGTACGTATGACCTAGATTGGCCACTGTTGGAAGCAGAATACTGGGCTTGATGGACCTTGGTCTGACCTAGTATGGCATATCTTTTGATCTTATGTTCTTATGTCCTCATTGACTCTGATCTTTCTTTCCATGCTCATATTTCTAATGTCACTAAATCCTCCTTTTTCCATCTCTGTCAGATCCGTGCCATCCGCCCCTTCCTCACCTCCCAGGCCATCACTACTCTTGTCCTTTCCCTAGTCACTTTGCGATTGGATTTCTGTAACTCTGCCCTCGCTGGCCTCCCCTAATCCAAGTTAAGTCAGTTGCAGCACATTCAGAATACAGCAGCATGCATCGTTACCCACTCCTACCGTCTGGATCACATTATTCCACTTCTTTTCCAACTCCACTGGCTCCTTTTAGATCACCACATTCACTTTAAGCTTCTCACTCTTGTCCATCAGGTCATCTACGCCCACACCCCCCGATATCTGTCTAACCTTATTCATTTTCATACTCCCATGCGCTCCCTACGATCACTTCATCTAAACCGGCTTCACCTCCCCTCTCCCTCCCGGGCTCATCTACACTCTACACACTCTTCTGCTTTCTTTTTCATAGGACCTGCACTCTGGAACTCCTTATCCACCTCCCTCAGACTTGAACAAGACTTCCACACTGTTAAATCCCGACCAAAGACTAACCTATTCTCCTCTGCTTATGACCTTCCTATTTCCTCTGTGTGACCCTCCCATCCCCCCCCCCCCCCCGCCCCGTGTGTTTTCCTTGTCTGGTGTGCTTGACTTTCTCTCCACTTTCCTATCGACATTGTAACTTCCTTTCCATTTCTAGGCCTTCGGCCGTCTCTTTGTTTTGATGTTTTTACACCACCTTGATTTTATAACGAAAGGCAGTCATATCAAATTTAATAAACATAAACAACATAAACATACCGGCTTTTCAATGACATCGGGAGGACGTCCCTCGTGACATAAGAAAGTGGCTGCGTAGATGCCTGCAGCGGTTCACTGGGCTAGATAGCACTCTGGATCTTCCCTGCAGACCATGATGGCAAAGTTCACAATACCAGGCAGTCAGCCACAACGTCTTCAAGTCTCCCCATCTTACTATATGCTGACAGCACTCTAGTTTTTCTGACTAATTTGTCAAAATCTCTCTTTAGGTTGCTTTTATTATTGGAACATTTTGGGAAATTGACTGGGTACTCCGTTAACTTTTCTAAATCTACAGTTATGCCTTGTAGGAAGGATTCCCTTCCAACTGTGAATTTATTAGAACAATTTCCTTTTTCTGTTGTAATGAAATTTAACTACTTAGGTGTTTTTATTCCAAAAGATTTCTCTCAGTTATACACTCTAAAGTGAATTATAGGCAACAGTTCACTATACCAAAAGAGATATGCCAGCTAAGACATGGCTGCATCCTGGCTAGGCAACGGTTAATGTTCTAAAAATGCTAGTCCTTCCTAAGCTGCTCTTCCTTTTTTCTAGCTTACTAATTTATATTCCCAGAAGTTTTTGAAAAATTATTTGTAAGGAATTTGCGGTGTTTATTTGGAAGGGGACACACTCTCAGCTAAAGAACAAATTATTGACCACTCCTAACTTTTTGGAATGTGTTGGCCTCCCTATTATCAGAGTGCCTGTCTTAGAGGGTAAGGGATTGTGTGAAAGAAGGTAAATTGCTACACTGGGTTTCATTTGAGGCTTTGCTAGTCCGACTCTACACCTTACATGAAACTCTTTATTTAGAAAATTCCTTATTTTTAGATACAGTTGCGGTCAACATTATTGGTGCCTGTAGGACAATGCGAGCGGGTCAGGATGCAAACCCAGGCAGAGGGTTAAAGGAAAAATGCTTTATTTACAGGGAGTTCACAGCAGTGGTAGCAGAGACACACTTCTCTCCTCCCCCCAAAGTTCATTCACTCTGGGCTTCATAGCAGCAGCAGAGAAACAGTTCTCCCCTCCCCCAAAGTTAATTCACGCTGGGCTTCACAACAGTAGCACCACAAGCCTTCTGACCAACATGGAAACACCCAAGCTCCTACCTTCCAGTAGGATCTCCTTTAGAGGTAGGTAGTCACCTCGTACTCTGGAACACCTCAGGCTCTTCCCTCTCCCTCCTTGTCTCTTCCCTCTCGGTTAAAAGGGCCATCCCCGGCCACACCCTTCCCAGGTATATTCAAGCAGGATTCTTTAAAGGGGCTGGGCTTCTTGTGCTTAAAGGAGCATGTCCTTAGTCTGGCTGGAGGTACATCAGTATGGGGGATAGGGAGCTTCTCATACACCCCATCACATACCCACCCTCTCAGTGCAATACTATGAGGGCGAGCATCGAGTGGTGCCGAGGCACCCAAGCGGGACAGAAAGTTTGCGTTCAGATGTGCCTTACCAGCATGATGTTGAACCCCATAAAGAAAGGGTTGGAGGGTGAGGAACCAGTAGAGGATCTGATCGTTGGTGTCCTTATGTTGCGTCAGCCACTTAAGCAGTTGATGGTCTGTAACCAACGTAAATGGGTGACCCAGTAGATAATACTGGAATGTCTCTAGGGCCCATTTGATCACCAGGGCCTCCTTCTCAATCGTAGCATACTTTTGTTTGTGGGGCAGCAACTTCTGGCTTATAAATGCCACTGGGTATTCTTCACCCTCTACGCCTTGGGCCAGGATGGCCCCAAGACCCACTGTTTGGACGATGAAGGGCCTTGTAAAATCTGTGCTGACCAGGACCGGTCTAGAGTACAAAGCTGCCCTTAACTTCCCAAAGGCCTCCTCCAACTCGGTAGTCCAGAGGACCTTGTCCAGAGCCTTCTTTTGGAGGAGCCAAGTCAAGGGTTCGGTGGTTGCCGTCGTCTGTGGAATGAACCGGCGATAACATCCTCTCACAGGAACAAACAAACATGAAAACATAACGCCAACACTGGCTCAGCTACACTGGCTTCCGATAAAGAGTCATGCAAGATTCAAAGCAACAATTAATATATTCAAAATACTGCAGAATGAATCTGCTGAGTCACTTCAAGAACTAATAACAAGATATTCTGAAAGCCGTCCGATGAGAACAAACAGCAAAAACACAATAGCTACTCCAACTGAATTCTCCAAGTTGTTGAGTTAAATGTAAACTGTATTATCACAATGTAAACAATTGAGTTCAATGTAAACCACCTTAATTTAAGGAAAAGGTGGTATATAAATACTGTTAAATAAATAAAATAATATCCGACCATACCCAGAAAGGCCTGTACTTGCTTCTTATTCGCAGGCACCGTATTTTGGAAATGGCCTCTGCCTTCTTGACTTGTGGTCATACTTGACCATTCCCCACTGTGTATCCTAGATATTGGACCTCTTTGCCTCCCAGGAAGCATTTGCGTGAGTTGGCCATCAGCCCAGCCTTCCTCAGACTTATCAGCATAGCCTATAGATGGGACAAGTGCATTCTGACAGCCACCTAAGTGAAGAGCACCTTTTTTCTTCACTTCGGCAACTGTATTGTAGTATAAGACACTGGCGCGCCGAGGTCAAAGGGGACTTCCTGTTTCCTGGCACTCAGCTGCCAGCATCCTATGCTACAATATATCTTCCAAAGTGAAGAAAAAAGGCGCTCTTCAATTAGGTGGCTGTCAGAGGTGAGCCGGGGCCTCTCCAGCTCCCTCTAAAGCCGCCCTGCCTGCCATCGTCAAATGCAAGATGTTGCTGGCACGTGGCCCCCTGAAGCGCGGGGTCCTGTGCAAACAACATTTTCGCACAATGGATGGGCCGGCCTTGTTTTTTTGGCTTGGTATGGTATGTTTTGTTTCCAAGCTGCTGAATCTTTCCCTGATATTCCTGTCTGTATCCCTCTTGAATGGGATTTGGTGGAGCCCTTCCCTCTGCACTTGATCACAGGTATGGAACTACCGAATATTATTCGCCCTCTGGCTCCACTGCAGGCCACTCATGAGGCTCTTTGAGTTCTGGATAAGGTGCAGGAAATCCCTTGGGAGAAGTCTCAGTGGTTCTCTCTTTGGTGTAATCCCAAGCTTCATATTGGCAGGAAGATGGTCACTTTGGCAATCCTGAGGGGTGTGGACCATGGCTCAGGTTATGGAGAATGCTAACCCCACTTTCCCCACTTTACAAACTAGATTCTATCTTTCTGCCACTCAAGCCTTCAAATGGATGCAGCTCCAGCACTGTATTCAGCAGACTGTTGTCGCCTATGACCAATTAGTTGACGAGCCGGGCTTGAAGTGCTTCAGCACGTGGGTATTAGAGAGGGCCACATTGTCTCTCATGTCTATAAATGGTTTCACAATGCAACGTATAAAGCCCAGGTGGGCCTATTGGAAGTGTGCAATGGGAGCGCTTTTGGTATCATATGAATTGGCTTTCCCGCTCCCGCTAATTTGGTTTGGTTTCTCTTTTTCCTGGACCATCAGGCTGTTTGGACACCCAGGAAAAAATGGCAGGCTGGTCTGTCCTCTAGTAATCGCTGCTGGCATTGTGAAACTGCCTTGGGAACACTCCAACACATGATATTTGATTGCCCCCTTCTCCAACTCTTTTGGCTGGAAGTATGGAATTCCCTGCCCACCGACTTATGTCTAGAACCATCATTCCAGAAATTCAAGTCCCTCCTTAAAACACATCTCTTCCAATCTGCCTTTGATCTTCCCCCTCCCAGCTACTGACGTCTGTTTTTTGTCCCTCTTCCCCTCACCCATCCTTCTTTCCTCCTCCTATTTGTATGACTGCTCTATCCTGTCCTATCAATCATTGTAGTTCTTTTCATTTTTCTAGCATTAGCCTCTTCTCCACTTTTTTGTGACTATAAACCTCCCTGATGTTACAAAGGTGTGGTATATCAAGTGACATAATAAAGATAAACATTCTTTCCTAGCTTCTCTAAGTCTTTCCAAATATTGATGCTTGTCTTCCTTTTTCTGTGATCTCTTGTATTTTATGATGGCCACCCTCTTTTTCTTCAGCTATTTCTTTTGAGAATCATAGTGGCCTCCTTTTCCTTTTACATTTATTTACCTTTCTAACAAAAAGGTTTGTTGCCCTTAAAATATCCCCTTTCAGTTTTTCCCTTTGCTTTCTACATCCCCCAGCTGTTCCCATCCTGCTAATGACTCCTTGAGATATTGTCCCATCTTGGCAAAGTTAGTTTTCCTAAAGTCTAAGACTCTCACTTTTGAATGCACCTTATCAACCCTAGTCCTAATACTAAACCACACCATTTGGTTATTACTGAATGTGAGATGATCTCCCACTATAACATCAGAAACACTTTCTCCAGTGGTAAGCACCAGGTCCAGTATGGTCCCTTCATGTCTGCGCTCTATTGCTAGTTGCTGGAATAGTTCTCCCTGTAGAGAATCCAGTATCTCCTTACTTCTAGAAGACACCGCAGCAGGGATATGCCAATCAACATCTGGCATATTGAAATCACCTGCAGTATCAGTAACACTTCTCCTCTCATGGAAATACTGTGTATGTCTTCTGCTAAATCTCTGTACTCTTCTTCTCCCTGTTAAGGAGATCTGTATATCACATCAATGCAAATGGATTTCCCATTCCCTCTTTCTAGTTTAACCCACAGTGTTTTCTTGCTCCCTTTTAAGCCCTGTAATTCTATAGTTTTAATTTTATTTTTTTTAGATATAGTGCCACTCCCCCTCCCCCTTTTTCTTACCCTGTCCTTTCTGAATAACGTATGGCCTATATAATTACATCCCAGTCATGGTTGTCTGTGAACCATATTTTCATAACTGCCACTAAATCCATCAGTCTCTTCCATTAAAGCCTCAACATCTGGGATCTTATTTCCTATACTACAGGCATTTATGCACACCGCTTTCCAGATGTTGCCCCTTTTACCCATTTCTACAGAAGTATTTAATGCTTTACTTACCTGGGGGCTTTCTTCATCCATCCCCAATAAATCTAGTTTAAACCTCTCTTCAGTAGGTTAGCCAGTCTGTTGCGGAAGACACTTTGACCCTTCTTGGATAGGTGGATGCCATTTCTGCTTTGCAGCCCTTGGAAAATAATCCCATGCTCCAGGAAACCAAAACAATTTTTTTAAAACTTAATCTTTATTAATTTTCCAATATAATCCAGAACAAACTGAATATGGATGAATACAGAAATACAATGCACACTACAATTTAAGGAAATAACGACCAACTGGTATAGACCCCAAAATAAAAAAACACAATATGGTCCCAAGAAAAAAGAAAAACAATAAAAAAAATAGACAAAGATCATATAATATAGACCTTATCAAGAGCACTGATGTTAATAAGTGGCAGCCGGTACGGGACTCACACCCCAGCCCGATCCATTCCCTGAAGAAATACAATCAATTGTTGGATTTCAAAAAAAAGAAATTGCTTAGTATTATGTAACACCACACATTTACATGGGTACTTCAACTTAAATTGAACACCCAAATCGAGAGCCCTCTGGCGTAATGCCAAGAATTCTCTCCTTCTTTTTTGGGTATCCCTCGATAAATCGGGAAAAATCAATATTTTTGACCCCATAAATTGGGAAACAGACATTTTTAGGAAATATAATCTTAAGACAGAATTTTGATCGGACTCAAATGCAAATGAAACCAGAAGAGTAGCGCGGCTGGTCACTACCTCCAAGGAACTTTCCAAAAAATCTGAAAGATCTAACTGTTCATTCACCGCAGCTCCTTCAGAGCTCTTCTCCCTGCTCTCCAAACCAGAAGAAACAGATACATATTGGGCATGAACGATTGGAGGTATTGAATCAGAGGGAATGAGAAGTACCTCAGTAAGATGCTTGTGGAGCAATACCATAGAATCCAGCAAAGGAGATCGAGGGAAATTTAAAAAACTCAAGTTGTTCTTCCTAAGTTGATTATCCAAAAACTCCATACGCCGAACTGCAATCAGACGATCCTTAGCCTGAGTGTCTCCCAAGTTCTTTAGCTCTTCCACTTGGGCTTCCAGCCGTGTCACTTTGGTGGTCTGTTCTGCCAAATTAGAGTCCAAAACTCCACTCTGTACTTTTAACACAGACACTTCCTTAAATAAAACCCCCACAACAGGCAACAGGGACTTCTGTAGGGCTGAGATAGCTTCCCATAAGCTATCTAATGTAACAATTGCCGGTTTTTCCAAACACGTCAGCACCGGGGCTCCCAGAGCTGCAGAGGACCCAGAAGACACTGGGTCAACCCCTCCACCTGTTCCATCTGTCTGCACCGCTTCTCCTCCTCCAGATGGAACCACAGGACAACTCGAGCTCCATTCCGCGGAGACACCCCCACCTGCATCCGATTCCTGGAACACCAGGGAATCCCCTGCAGTCAGCCTCTCCACAAAACTCTTTCCGGGCTGTGGCGGCAAATCCTGTGAGGGGCTCAGCACCACCCCATTGCTCAGATCCGCCGAGGAACTCGACGGATCCGCCGAAGCCAAAGACGCCGCCATAGGAGAGAAGAACGTCGGAATTGAAGCCTGAATCAGACCAGCTGCAGGTGAAGAGGCCTCGGGGGGCTTTGCTGCTCATTGTTTCCTTTTCTTCCCCATTTAGTGAGACCAGGCTCGCGGAGTTCAGACCTTTTATTTCGGCGTCTGCTCCTTCACCACCATCTTGTGACCCCCAAACCAAAACGATTTTGATGGCACCATCCACGCAGCCGTGCATTCATCTGCAGAACATGAGCTTCTCTGCCTCAGCCTTTACCCTCAACAGGGAGGATTTAAGAGAACACCACCTGCACACCTATCTGCTTCTCCTTCTGTCCCAGAGCCATGAAGTCATTTTTGATACACTCAGAGGGATATCTAGCAGTATAAATTTTACCGAAATAGACAAACAACATCAGATAATAACCAGTTGGCTTGATAAGTCTTGCAAACTCTCATAACATCTCAGATTTTGGCATCTGTCAGACAGCACACATCCATGGACATCAAGTCTGGTCGGCAGATGGACAAAGAGAGTCACCAATCACCACTACAGTTTGCTTTCTTGTGGCACTGATTCTGCAACTTTGGGGTGCTTGAGCTCTGGTTCTTCCCTTTCCTGGGATGATTACACCTCCTCCACTTCCTGGGCTGCATACTGGTTCTTTACTTCGTGGACTGGAGAAGTTGGGTTGTTGATTATGCAGGCTCTGGTGACTTGTGTCCCACTCTCTTCATTCAGTAGCATATCATCTTCATCTCTGTCTGAGAGCTTAAGAACATAATAAATGCCATACTGGGTCAGACTAAAGTCCATCAAGTCCAGTATCCTGTTTCCAAAAGTAGCCAATCCAGGTCACAAGTATCTAGCAGTTTCCCAAAAAGACACACAGCTTGTATTGGGGCAAGCAGTGGATTACCTGGGTCCTCTTTAATAATGGTTTATGGACCTTTCCTCCAGGAACTTGTCCAAAACTTTTCTAAACGCAGCTACACTAACAGCTTTCACTCTATCCTCCAATAACAAATTCCAGAGTTTTAAACAGGTTACACTGTAGCTTCATTGCATATCTGCTAGTCTTTCTACTTTTTGATGACATGAACAATTGATCTACGTTTACCCATTCTACTCCATTCATTAATTTATAGACCTCTATCATATCTCCCCTCAGCTGTCTCTTTTCCAGGTTGAAAACCCCTAACCATTTAAGCCTCTCCTCAAAGCGTTATCCTTTCATCCCTTTACCATTTTGGTGGGTCTTCTCTGTACCTTTTCTAATTCTGCTATATCCTTTTTAAGATACAGCGACGAGAACTGCACACAATATTCAAGGTGCAGTTGCACAATGAAACAGTACAGAAGTATCTCATAAATGTGCTTCTTGCCATCTCATATGCTTCTTAGCTTCATCACTTCTTCTCTGGCTCCTCTATTTGTTTCCTGAGGACTTCAGCTTGCAGGCATCTTGCACATGGAACCGTCCCCTCGACTGGCAGAAGTTCTAATGGGGGCAACATCTTTGGCAATATGATTTTTCCCAATCATCGTTCAGTTGGTGGAGCTTTGGTACTTGTTGAAGTAAACGACAGAGATCAGATAGATATGCAGATGGGTCTTCTGGTCCTCTGCTGCTGGGGAAAGTGTGTGATCTGTGGCAACTCTTGCCTGGTTGACTTGAGGTGACCTCTGCTGGAGCTGCTGGGATGAATATGCAGATGAATCTTCCGGTCTTCTGCTGCTTCGATGAGTGCGGGGACTGTAGAAAATTTTGCTTGGCTGACTTGCAGTGACCTCAGGAGTCCTCTGTTGGGGCTGATGGGGCAGATATGCAGATGAGTCTTCTTCTTGTCATGCAGGAGTGTATCCAAAAAATGAAAACTATAAATTCTGCTACTACCAATCATTTGTATACTGCTACAAGGTGTACACAGCTCTGTACATATAGATGTAAGACACAGTTCCTGCTCATCAAAGCTTACAATCTAATCAAGACGAAAAAACATCACAAAACTGGGGACTAGAGTATGACAAGATACATGTAAGTAGTGGACAAGAGAATGAGGAGCATCGGGAACAGAGAAAAGAAGAAGAAAAACTATGTAAAAAAACTGATAGAGCTGGCAGGCGGCGTCACACTCAACTCACATTGTTTACCAATGCAGATTTAGTGGTGTGGCCTTCTCTTCTGGTAATTGCATGATGCATAATGCTCCAACATGAGGATCAAGAAGGCCTGCTCCAATGCATTGCAAGCGGTAATCCTTCCAGCTTTAGCTGCCAGATTGCAAAATTTGTGACTACATTTCCATTCAAAAGCTGGAATCTCCCCCCCCCCCCCCAATGAACAGAGGAAGATGAGCATAGTTGGAGTTATGCGGTCATCTTGGATTGGCTTGCTAGCGCACCCCCTTAAAGTTAGGATATTTTTAATGTGTTCTCTCTCCCACAGGTAAATATTTAGTTTTAGAAAATTTGTCAATGATCTTATCAACAAAATTGATCCAGTATACTGCAAATATGTTTCATAAATATAAGCTGCCCAGATGCAAGAGGAAATATAGTGTTTCATTTTTCCCTAAAGCTCCCATTTTCTTCATATTATTTAAATGGAAACTGAATACTTTACACTGCTTTATAATGGCTTTTATGAGCCAAATAAAGTAACTGCATCATTCCATATCAGTAGAATTGCAGTAAAAGGGATAACACTTTTAAGTATATTAAATCTGTTGCTTTGTAACCAGCATGGGTCTCTGAATTCCTCACTTGACCCTGAAATTTAATTACTTATTGTAATGACTCATAAAGTAACCTCACAGCAAGAGAGTGATAAAACTATGCAAAGGCACATTTTAGAAAGGCCATCTATGTGGTCGCTGCGACTTCAGAGTGAAAACATCTGCAATTCTATGTCAGTTTTCAAGGAGACAGTGGGTATGTGTAATTCTAATCTAAAATCAACATATCTCAGCCCCTCATGCTATATGTATGTGCTAAATCAAATTAGGAAACACATGCACACGGGGATGAGTATCTATGCATAGCGGGAGAAGCTCTTTTAGGAAAATGCATGTTGGAAACAGGATACTGGGCTTGATGGACCTTGGTCTGACCCAGTATGGCATATCTTTATTTTATTTATTTATTTTTTATTTTAGATTTTCTTTTATACCGCGCTATTCAACATCAGTGCGGTTTACATGAAACATAAAACATACACGTTGCATATAACAAACTGTGCTTACAAAAAACAGGATATAAAACTAGGATAACTTGGGGTAACTATTTACACCAGATTTTCATAGAATTAGTTCTTATGTTCTTATATATAGTCTATGAAGGAACCCTGGCGACTTGCACATGTTTCTGCAGTATTTCAGAGCATACACATGTAAAGTTTGGCACAAGCATGTGCATCCTGGCCATTTTGCAAACCTGGACATCCCGCCTCTCTTCAGTAATTATAGATAAGTCCATGTTTATTCCAGTAACATGTGGAGGGGAAATCAACATTGCGGGATAAAGGGGGGTGCCCCCTTAATACGTCCTTGTAAATGGCTGGCTGAAATGATCACTTTTTAAAAACCTAAATATGCAGGGGAACAGGTGTAAATATAGACATGGATAATTTCAGTGACCCACATGCAACCCCTATATGAAATCAGAGATACACCTTCATCTTGTTGCTTCATCCAAACCATGTTCCCTATATTTTCCCTTTGTGATTGCGGCAGAGACATGTAAATTCAGACCTTTCTAAAATGGCTGTTTGGATGTAGATATCATTTGTACAAGTGAGAGGTCATTTATGAACAGAGCTTCTAAAATAATCCCCTTAAGCAGTAATTTGAAAGGCACATAAAACTACAGTTCTTCTGATGCTAGGCTCACACATTTTCCCACACTGGTGACTAACTATTTTTTAAAATAGTAGATTTGTATTATACAATCCACTATTTAGAACAACTCGCAAAACTGAAAGTGGACAAGGCCATGGGACCGGATGGGATACATCCCAGGATACTGAAAGAGCTCAGAGAGGTTCTTGCAGGGCCGTTAAAGGATGTTTTCAACAGATTCTTGGAAACAGGAGAAGTTCCTCAGGACAAGAAGGGCTGATGCGGTACCTCTTCACAAAAGTGGTGACAGGGAAGAAGTGACAAACTACAGGCCGGTGAGCCTTACCTCGGTGGCGGGAAAAGTAATGGAGGCGCTCCTGAAAGAACAAATAGTGGACTTTCTCAAAACCAACAGGTTGCATGATTTGAGGCAACATGGTTTTACCAAAGAATGATCTTGCCAAACAAATCTGATTGAGTTCTTTGACTGGGTGATCAGAGAACTAGATCAGGGGTGTGCGATGGATGTCATCTACCTGTATTTCAGCAAAGTCTTTCATACTGTTTTTCACAGGAGTCTTATCAATAAACTCAATAGTTTTTGGGAAGGGTCCCAAGGTGGTGAACTGGATCAGAAATTGGTTGATTGATAGATGACAGAAGGTGATAGTAAATGGAGCTCACTCGGATTGAAAGAGGGTGATTAGCGAGGTGCCCCAAGGTTCGGTCCTGGGCCTGGCACTGTTTTTCAATGTATTTGTGAGTGATATAGCTGAAGGACTGAATAGAAAAGTTGGCTTTTTGCACATGACACAAAAATTTGCAACAAAGTGGACTCCCCTGAGGGAGTGGATAACATGAGGAAAGATCTACAAAAGCTGGAAGAATAGTCTAATGCATGGCAGTTAAGATTGAATGCGAAGAAGTGCAGTGTCATGCACTTGGGAAGCAGAAATCCAAGAGAAATGTACGCGATAGGAGGCGAGAGTTGGTGTGCACAGACCAGGAGAAGGACCTTGGTATGATTATTTCTGAGGATCTCAAGGTGGCAAAGCAGTGCGACAAGGCAGTGGCAAAAGCCAGGAGGATGTTGGGCTGCATACAAAGAGGAATTACCAGCAGAAAGGAAGAGGTACTAATGGCACTGTATAAGTCACTGGTGAGGCCTCACTTGGAATACTGTGTTCAGTTTTGGAGACCATATCTCACAAAGGATGTAAAAACACTGGAAATGGTTAAGATGAAGGTGACCAAAATAATTTGGAGCCTGCGTCAGAAGCTTTATGAGAAGAGACTTGAAGACCTAAATATGTACACTCTGGAGGAGAGGAGGGACAAGGGAGATATGAGTCAGACCTTTAAATACTTAAAGAGAATTAATGAACAAACAAACCTCTTCCAAAGACGGGGAAGCTGCAAAACTAGAGGGCATAATATGAAGCTTTAAGGGGGTAAATTGAAAGGCAATCTCAGGAAATACTTTTTCACTGAAAGGGTGGTGGATGCTTGGAATGTCCTCCCCTATGGAAGTGGTGGGGGCAAATACACTAATAGAATTCAAAATGGCATGGGACAGACACAGTGGACCCCTTTACAGCAACAGGATAAAATCAAAATAAACTTGTTGTTGTTGTTAAGTGCTGTCGAGTCGTAGTCGACTCATGGCGACCCTCTGGATAGCTATCTTAAATTGTGTTCGGTCTTCAGTCAGCAGGTTCATTGTTGACAGACTGGAAACCGTAGCTGCTGTTATTGTATTGATCCATCTAATTGCTGGCCTTCCTCTTTTGCGTTGACCTTCTATCTTACCAAGCATGATGTCTTTCTCTAATGATCTTTCTCTTCGCATGATGTGTCCAAAGTATGAAAGTCAAAGTCTTGTCATCTGAGCTTCTAAAGAAAGCTTAGGTTTGATCTCCTCTAGTACCGACTGGTTTGTTCTTCGGGCAGTCCATGGTATACACAGTATTCGCCGCCATCACCATAATTCCTTCTTCAAGTCGAGCTATCAAACACCTCTCACCATCTTCTCCACACCTCCCAAGCAGCGTATTGAGGACACCATAGCAGCAATCAACATGACCACGGCTCAAACTGACCCCTGCCCTGCATTCTGGATTAAAGACCTACGATCTAACATTAGCCCCACTATAGCCAAAATCATGGACCAATCCTTTGCAGCAGGTACATTCCCGCCATCCCTAAAGCGCACGTCCATAAGACCTTTACTAAAAAACAGCAAGCTTGACCCCCAGAAGGCAGACTCATACAGACCGATATCGAGCATACCTTTGCTAGCAAAAATAATTGAGAAGGAAGTCCAGATGCAAATTCAAGAACACATTGAAACCTCTGCACCACTGGACACTTGCCAACACGGCTTCAGAGAGGCCCATGGAGTTGAAACGCTCCTTACCACACTCATCAACAACATAATAACAGGAATCGACAACATTCATCAGGGGGTTGTCCTCATCTTCTTGGACATTGCAGCTGCGTTTGACTCGGACATTGCTTCTGCTGGAACGTCTCAGGGAAAAGGGGATCACTGATAAAGCACTGGACTGGTGCAAGTCCTACTTTTCTGACAGATGGCAGCACGTACGTTCCGGGGCAACTTCATCAGATCCCTTCCACCAGAAGCAGGGTGTCCCGCAGGGTTCCTCCCTCTCGGCCCTGATGTTCAATGTATACATGCAGCCTATATGCAGCTTGATCTGGTCATTCAGTGTCAATTGCTTGATATACGCAGACGACGTGTTGCTATACATGCCTTTCTCAACGGAGAACCCAGACCTCTCGCCACTAACAAATTGCTTTAACGCCGTATCCGACTGGCTCCAAACCCAAAACCTCAGGATCCAACACAAAAAAACGGAAGTACTCTTCATTACGAGGAATCTAAACTTCTCCACACCACCCTTTCTAAGTGTCAAGGAAGCAGATCTCCAGACCAAACCCACGATCAGATACCTCGGCGTCACTTTAGACCAGAGGATAGATATGAAGTTACACATAAGCAATATAGTTAAGGTGGTGTACCATAAGATACGATCCCTCAGACCCCTACGAGCCTTGCTGGAACCAGAAGACTTTAGGACAATTTACCAGGCGCTGATCATACCACATTTTGATTATGCTAACGTGATCTTACATGGGCTCCCCCAGACCACTCTGAACCCACTGCAACTTGCAATGAACACTGCAGCGAGGGTCCTATACGGAGCATCCAGGAATGACCATGTGATGCCCATACTGAAGCACCACCACTGGCTCCCGATACATAGCAGACTCAAGTACAAAACCCTACTGCTGACATTCAAAGCCATTCACGGGCTTTCATCTTCATCATTATCTGAATTGATCCAGACCACTCCCACTAACAGGTCCAGAAGATCAGTAGCACTCAATACACTGACAGTCCCAAAGTCAATAACCCAATGTACCCAGTCAACAGCAAGCAGAGCCTTCAAATTCTATGCGCCCAGATGCTGGAATATCCTGCCTCCCAACATCCGTGCAATTCCTGACCTATTCCAGTTTAGGAAGGCCTTGAAGCACCACCTCTTCCTCCTGCGCTACCCAAGAGACAGTGCCATATCAGCCCCATCCACAGGTCCAACACAAAACTCCCACGACTAGACAAAATGATGCGAACCCAACCTTGTTGCAAGATTGTAAATAGTTACCCCCTGTTATCCAAGTTTTAAACACCTGTTCATTGTAAACACAAAGTACCCAAGGAAATGTGTAGTTCTATGTTCATTGTAAACCGCACTGATGTTGAATAGCGCGGTATAAAAGAGACTGGAAATAAATAAATAAATAAATAATTCAAAGGCATCAATTTTCTTCCTGTCTATCTTTTTCACTGTCCAGCTTTCACATCCATATGATGTTATTGAAAATACCACGGCTTGAACAAGTCGAATCTTTGTATGGAGAGAGACATCTCTGCTCTTGAGAATCTTATCTAGATCTTTCATAGCCATTCTGCCAAGAGCAATGCATCGTCTGATTTCTTGACTGCTTGTTGCTTCTTTATTGATAGTTGATCCAAGTAGGTTAAAGTTGGTCACGATTTCAATTTCTTCTCCTTCAACAATGAACCTGTTGATTATGCCAGTTGTCATGATCTTTGTCTTCTTTACATTAAGGTGCAGGCCCATTTTGAGACTATGTTCTTTGATTGTGAGAAGCAAATGTTTGAGATCATCTTCACTTTCAGCCAGTAATGTGGTATCATCAGCATAGCAAAGGTTGTTGATGAGTCTTCCACCAATCTTCACACCTCTGTTGTCTTCATACAATCCTGCTTCTCTGATGATTTGTTCTGCATATAAATTAAACAGGCAGGGGGAAAGTATGCAGCCTTGTCTTACATGTTTGCTTATTTTAAAAAGCATTCTGTTTCTCCTTGTTCTGTTCGAACTGTTGCTTCTTTATCAATGTACAGATTGTGCAAGAGTAAGATCAGGTGTTCTGGCATACCCATGCTTCTTAATGTGGCCCAGAGTTTCTCATGGTTTACACAGTCAAAAGCTTTGCTATAGTCGATTAAAGCACAAATAGATATCCTTTTGGTATTCTTTAGTCTTTTCAAGGATCCATCTCACATCCGCAATGATGTCTCTCATTCCTCGCTCTTTCCTGAACCCTGGTTGCACTTCAGGTAGTTCTTGTTCCAGGTATGGTTGTAGTGTCCTTTGAATAATCTTCAGTAGAATCTTGCTGGCATGTGGGATCAGAGCGATTGTGCGATAATTTCCACAGTCAGTTGGATCACCTTTCTTTAGTATTGGTATAAACACAGATCTTTTCCAGTCAGTTGGCCATGATGTTTTCTTCCATATTTCTTGGCAGAGCCTTGTAAGTACGGTAACAGCTGCATCAGATTGCTATAATACTTCTATGGGAATGCTATCAATGTGTGGTGCTTTGTTCTTTGATAAGGCTTTCAATGCTGCTTTAACTTCTTATTTCATCACCAATGGTTCCCGATCATAAGATACAGGTTGAAACGGCTGTTGGTCCATTTGATCTTTATCATATAAAAACTCTGTATATTCCTTCCACCTTTTCTTGATCTTCTCAGCATCATTCAACATAGAAGCTTGAGCATCTTGTAACATTCCAATTCGAGGTTGGAACTTTTTCTTTAACTCTCGTATCTTTAGGAAAGCAGATCTTGTTCTTCCTCTAATAGTTTCTGCTTCTGTTTCCTTGCATGCGTCGTCGTAGTACTTTTCCTTGTCCTGTCTTGCTGCACGTTGGAAATCTCTGAGTTCTGTGATTGTCTTTCTTTCTCCTCTGGCTTTAGCTTCTCTGCGTTTCTGGGCAATTTTCAGAGTTTCTTCTGTCATCCATTTTGGCCGTTTTTTCTTTTTCACCTTTTGTAGAGACTTCTCCCTTTCTTCCAACACAACCTACTTGATGTCATTCCATAACTCTTCTGGAGCTCTGTCATTTGTATCTAAAGCAGCAAATCAATTTTGCAGGCAGCCTTTAAATTCCAGTGGTATATTCTCAAGGTCATATTTTTCTGCATTCATGAGTGGTTTACTCTTTTTCAACTTTAGCTTGAGTTTCCATACTAGTGGTTGATGATCTGTACCACAGTCAGCTCTAGGTTTTGTCTTTGTTGATTATAGAACTTTTCCATTGTTGACTTCCAGATGTAGTCAATTTGATTTTTATACAATCCATTGGGTGAAGTCCATGTGTACAGTCGCCACTTGTGTTGCTGGAAGAAGGTGTTTGAGATGAATAGATCGTTGGTCTTGCAGAATTCTATCAGTCTTTCTCCAGCTTCATTTCTGTTGCCAAGTCCATATTTTCCAACTACTTTGCCTTCTTCTTTGTTGCCAACTTTTGCGTTCCAGTCACCCATGACTATCAGGATATCCTGTTTGCATGTTCTGTCAATTTCAGCTTGTACTTGTTCATAGAACCCTTCAATTTCATTCTCTTCTGCAGCTGTTGTTGGGGCATATACTTGAATTATAGTTGTGTTGATAGGCATTCCTCGTAGATGAATAGAGATTAAGTGTTCGCTGACTACATTGTATTTCATTACAGTTCTTGCAAGTTTCTTCTTTATTATAAATGCAACACCATTTCTTCTTTGTCTTTCATTTCCAGCATAGTAGACCATGTGATCATCTGATGCAAAGTGCCCGATGCCAGTCCATTTCAGTTCGCTGACACCCAACAGATCAAGTTGTACACGTTCCATTTCATTCTTTACCACCTCCAACTTCCCTTGGTTCATGATTAGTACGTTCCATGTTCCAGTGCAAAAGACATCTTTACAGCTTCTGACTCTCATTTCATGCGCAGCTACATCAGCAGTCAGACGTCCTGAGGGCTTTGATCCAACCACATCATAAATGCTGGCTTTACTCTGAAAAAACGTCAGCTCTTCCCCAGTAGCTAGTTGAGTGCCTTCTGACCTGGGGTTCTCATCTTCCAGCACTATAGCACAATTTGTTTTGTTGTGACTATCCTTTGGGTTTTCATGGCAAGATACAGAAGTGGATTTCCGGGCTTTTCTTCCGCGCAGTTTAAGTTTGGTGTTGTTGGTGTTACAGAAATGTGATCCTCCGCCGTCAACACTATCCCATTCTGCTGCTGCCCAGATGGGTGATTTGTCTTGGTCTGGCACCTCAGCTGAGACCTGTCCATCTTGGGAAACCCTGCCAGTAGTTAAACTACCGATGTTTAGCTCTCAGCATCACTGATGCACACAAGCCCTCACAGCACGACAAGCTGCAAACCAAGTGAGGGCAAAATAAACATAACTATCTAATTTCTCAACAGTGGTGTCCTACATGGAGCGTCGGATTCACCCCTAAACAAAGACATGGGGAGGGGTGACCTGCATGGAGCGGCAGGTGCACCTACTCTTGCCATCTTACTGGGCAGACTAGATGGCCCATACTGTTCTTTATCTGCCGTCATTTACTATGTTACTATGACAATCTTATCTCTAGTCTTCCAAATGTAATGATATAAATAGAAGATGAAGCTTTGCCTCCCTGTGTTCATAAAGTATTTCCCTTGCAGGATCTGAGTAATACTGTTTCTATTCATACCGTTCTTGACAGGGAAATATTTTAAATAATTCAGTCAGAAGTTAGAGCAACCAGGTCATTTACATATTTTGTTTGTAATTTAATCACCAAGTAGAATAGTATTTCTAGAAGCTTTTTGTTCATATTTTTGTCCCTTCACTACTTGGTCTAATTCTCATTGTTAGTCCAGACATGGCTGGTGCCAAGGCTATTAGCAAAACCTCAGCCTTGTGCCCCTTTGTAACTATTTATTTTATCTATTTATTTAACTGATATTGGTATACCGTTTTCCTACCAGTCAAAACGGTGAACAAAAAACAAATTAGTCTAGTAGGGTACAACAAATTTCGGTCAAAACGGTGACCAAATGATAGGAGGGACACGGCGAGCAGTGGAGTACATCGAGATCAAGCATGGTGAGGGTGGGGCACAAAGGCAGATGAAAAGGATGGGGTATGAAGGCAGATGCAGAGGCTAACACAGAGGTGGGCTGGCATTAGCTTTTACATCCCTAATGTCCCCCCTCCAAGATTTTGATAAATTTAATTGTGATAATCTCAATGCTACCCCTCCCAGAACAATCCTATAAACATGCACATTTGGACATCACACTTTTACATAATAAACGTTATTTTGTATATCTATCTATCCATATATATATATATATATATGCTGTGGAAGCAAAAATGTGTAATAGAGACTTTTTCAAGTAAATTCTTAGCAAAAAACCTGGGAGAGAGTCAGTTGGACCATTAGATGAAAGAGGGGTAAAAGGGGTACTAAGAGGGGACAAGGCTATAGCGGAGAGACTGAATGAATTATTTGCTTTGGTCTTTACTGAGGAAGATGTATGGATGTTACCCATGACTGAAGTGGTATTTAAAGGTGATACTGCGGAAGAACTGAAAGAAATATCAATACACCAGAAAGGTGCATTATATCTATTTCATAAACTAAAGAGTAGCAAATCACCTGGACCGGATGGTATACACATCCAAGGGTGTTGAAAGAACTGAAATATGAGATTTCAGACCTGCTACTAGTGATCTGTGAACTATCATTGAAATCATCTGTAATACCTGAAGATTGGAGGATCGCCAATGTAATGTCAATTTTTAAAAAGGGTTCCAAGGGTGATCCGGGAAACTACAGACTGGTGAGCCTGACGTCAGTACCAGGAAAAATGGTAGAAACCATCATAAAGAACAAAATTACTCAACATGTAGATAGTCGTGGATTAATGGAAGACAGCCAACATGGCTTTAGACAAGGAAGATCTTGTCTTACTAATTTGTAATGTTTTTTTGAAGGTGTGAATAAACAGGTAGACAAAGTTGAGTCAGTTGATATAGTGTATCTGTACTTTCAGAAAGCCTTTGACAAGGTCCCTCATCAGAGACTTTTGGCAAAATTAAAAAATCATGGTATAAGAGGCAGTGTACTATTGTGGATCAGGAACTGGTTAAAAGATAGAAAGCAGAGGGTAGGGCTAAATGGCCAATTTTCCCAATGGAAAAAGGTGAATAGTGGAGTACCCCAGGGATCTGTGCTGGGTCCACTGCTTTTTGACATATTCATAAATGACCTGGAAAAGGGAATAACGAGTGAGGTTATCAAATTTGCAGATGACACAGAACTATTTAAAGTTGTTAAAACCCATGAGGATTGTGGAAAATTGCCAGAGGATCTTGATAAATTGGAAGACTGGGCATCCAAATGGCAGATTAAATTTAATGTGGACAAGTACAAAGTTACGCACCTAGGAAAGAACAACCCAAACTATGGTTACACGATGCAAGGTTCCACATTGAGAACCACCACCCAGGAAAAAGATTTAGGCGTCATCGTGGATAACATGTTAAAACCCTCCACCCAGTGTGCAGCGGCGGCCAAGAGAGCAAATAGAATGCTAGGTATCATAAGGAAAGGAATGGAAAATAAAACATAGGATATTATAATGCCTCTGTATCGTTCCATGGTTCAACCGCATATTGAATATTCTGTGCAATTCTTGTCGCTGTATCTTAAAAAGAATATAGCGTTATTAGAAAAGGTACAGAGAAAAGACACCAAAATGATAAAGTAGATGGAAAGATACTCCTATGAAGAGAGGCTAAAAAGGTTAGGGCTCTTTAACCTGGAAAAGAGATGGCTGATGGGAGATATGATAGAGGTCTATAAATTAATGAATGGAGTGGAACGGGTAAATGTAGATTGATTGTTTACATCATCAGAATATAGAAAGACTAGGGGACATGCAGTGAAGCTACAGGGTAGCCCATTTAAGACTGATAAGAGAAAATATTTTTTCATGCAATGTGTAATCAAACTCTGGAATTTGTTACCAAAGTATGTAGTAAAAGCTGTTAGTGTAGCCGGATTTCAAAAAGGTTTGGACAGGTTCCTGGAGGAAAGGTCCATAAACCATTATTAAAGGGACCTGGGATATCACTGCTTGACCCAGTACAAGCATTGAGGAACCTGTGTCTTTTGGGGAGACTACTAGGTACTTATGACCTAGATTGGCCACTGTTGGAGGCAGGATACTGGGCTTGATGGATCTTGCTCTGACCAAGTATGACATATCTTATGTTCTTAGTGAGGGAGATTTCAGAAAGCTACTTACAAGGGCAAGTTGATTATCTGTATATTCCTGCAGGTAAAATTACACACTGATGAATGAGTTTGTGTGGCTGCCAGAATCCATTGCTTTGCTTTGACTGTAGCTGTTCTTTCCTGCCCCTCCTAGGCAACCACCTAATTCACCTAGTGGTTAGGCTGGCCCTAAGTCTGAACGATTTTCTTCTAGTTTGTTTGGGCTTCCAGCTTAATCTGAGCAAAGACCAAAATGTAGCATCATAAACCTTCATTCACTATGAACTAGAACTTACTTCTATTTGATTTCTTCCTCCCCTCCCCCTCCCCCACCATTATAGTGTCAGTCTATCTCCAGGAACAAGCAGGAATGTAGTCATCACATATGGGTATCATCGGTACCAATGAAGCCCGCGCGGGAACGCTCCCCAGCGTCCAATCAGAACGCTTTTGGGAGCATCCCACAGCGCCTGCGTGCTGCCTTCCTGCCTTTCCCAACTGCCTCTCTCCAGTTCTTCTTTTTCTGCGGAGCCAGCAGGTCGTGTTCCTGTCACTGCAGAAGAATTTCTTTTTTCTTTCCTTCTTTTTGTGGTCGCGTCTGCCTTCTTCGACGCTCTACCGGTATCACCGGTCTTTCTTTTCTTATTTCTCTAGAAAAAAAAATAAATTTCTTTTTTTCTTTTCTTCAGGTGCACACGCCTTTTTTGGGCCTTAGGCCCAAAACCTTTTTCCTTAACATGGAAAAACCTGCCTCGGGTTTTAAAAAGTGCACCAAGTGTGGCAGTACCATTTCCGTCACCGACACCCATGAATGGTGTTTAAAATGTTTAGGTCCTGACCACTCCATCACGGATTGTGTGTCCTGTGCCATGATGTCTAAAAGAGGTCGGCAGAACCGAGCTGCCAAGCTCAGAACCCTGTTTCCCTCTGATGCGGCTTCGGTGGCATCGATGTCTTCCAGGGCTGCTTCTTCCTCCCGTGGATCTCAGGTAACTAAACATAAATCCAGCCGGTCCTCGAAGGGTAGATCTCCTTCTAAGCATCGAGATGTCTCTGGCGTTGCCCTCGAGGATTCTGCACTGGCAAAATTACCCCGGCGGGAGGCTTTGTTTTCCAAAGCATTATCGGGGTTCCAGGATGTTCTCGATGGCTCGGCCTCGACAGATCTCCTGGTGCCATGCTCTGGGATACCAGTGGTCTCCACCGGTACCGACATCCAGACATTGGCGGCGTCCATGGACCAGAGAATTCTGACTATGGAACGCAGTCTGGCGGCTTTCCTTGCGGCATCGACGCCCTTGGTACCGCGACAGACAACTCCACCGGTACCGGCACTGGCACCGGCATCTGAGGATTCTGAAAGTTCTGTCGATGCAGCAATGCTTCTTCCAGAGGAGTCCTCCTCCCCTAAATGCAGGATGTCTCCTCTAGAGGACATGTCCTTCCAAGATTTCATCAGGGAGGTGGCTCGGGGCCTGTCCATTACTGTGGCCCCTGAAACAGAGCCAAGGGCCAAGGAGTTGGAAATTTTACAATATCCCAAAACTCCTAAGGAGGCAGCTACCTTACCCATTCATGAGATTCTATATGATCTCATGTTGAGGATGTGGGAAACACCTCTTACCACTTCTCCTCATTCTCGTAGATTGGATACTATGTATCGTGTCCCTCCTTGTCCGGGTTCCATAAGACTCAGCTTCCTCACCACTCTATTGTGGTGGAGTCAGCTATGAGAAGGATCAGAAGTGCAAAAAGACATGCCTCTAATCCTCCAGGACGTGAGTGCAGAACCCTGGATGCTTTTGGACGTAGAGTCTTCCAAGCTTCCATGCTTGCTGCAAGAATCAGTTCCTATAGTCTCTACATGGGAATGTTCCTAAAGGAGGTCACAGATAATTTACAGACTTTAAGTCCTTTCATTTCTGAAGATAAAAGACAGGACTTTCTCACTTGGGTCAAACATGCCCAAGATGTTTCTAAGTTCTCCAACCATGCAGCCTTTGACTGCTTTGAGTGTATAAATCGCCATAGGTGCACATAGAATTGCTTGGCTCCAGGCATCTGATTTAGAGCTCTGGGTACAAGATAAATTGGGAAATATCCCTTGTACTGGTGAGAACCTGTTTGGTAAAGATTGGCAGGAAAAAGCCAATGAAATGGATGCTGAAAATTCCACCTTGGATAGATTATCCAAGTCCACTGCTGATCCTGTTAGAAAGAAGTTGTTCAAGAAAACATCTTTTTCTAAAAAGAAAAGATTTTATCCTGCATATGGTCAGCAGGCATCTTCTGCAGGTCAGTTTTCAAGCAAACGTCAGCAACCACCCAAACAGAAGAAAGCAAAGGCTGCTAAGCCTCCACCGGCCCAGCAGCCTCAGCCTCCTCAGGGCCTTTGACTTTCGGCTAGAGAACTTAGCCTTTCTGGTTCTGGAGGGACCAGAACCATCCACCATTCCAGGAAGGTTATGTCATTTTGCCCCCAGATGGGGGCAAATAACAGCAGAGCATTGGACACTCTCCATCATAAAGGAGGGGTACAAACTTCATTTTTCAAGCTTGCCCCCTCACACAATAGTGAAGCAGTTCAATTCTCTGACCTCTCTCATTGACCTGTTAGGTCAGGAGGTTGCCGTCCTTCTTGCCCAAGGGGCAATAGAAGAAGTACCTCTTCATCAACAGGGCACAGGGTTCTATTCCCCTTATTTTCTTATTCCAAAGAAAACAGGGGGTTACAGGCCTATCTTAGATCTCAGAGAATTGAACAAATTCCTTGTCAAGGAGAAATTCAAGATGATTTCTCTCGGAGCTCTGCTACCATACGTTCAGAGTCAGGATTAGCTTTGTTCTCTAGATCTCAAGGATGCGTACACCCATGTCCTCATCCATCCAACCCACAGAAGGTTCCTTCGGTTCTTTTTTCAAGGAAAGCACTACCAATACAGGGTACTTCCTTTTGGTCTGGCCTCAGCACCAAGGGTGTTCACAAAATGCATGGCTGTGGTAGCAGCATTTCTCCGCACTCTAGGAATATTCGTCTTCCCTTACTTGGACGACTGGCTCATTCGAGCTCCAACACAGTCAGAGGCCAAGACTTCTCTATCCTGCACAATGCGTATCCTTCAGTATTTAGGGCTGGTAATAAACATCCCAAAATCCAGTCTAACTCCCATTCAGTCTTTAGAGTTCATAGGAGCTTTCCTGGATACCACAAGGGCAAAGGCCTATCTTCCCCAGGCCCGTTGCCTTCGCTTGGTGCAGTTAGCTTCTCAAGCAGTGCTAAAGCCCCATCTAACTGCTTGAGAAATGTTGCAATTACTAGGCCACATGGCATCCACCATGCATGTGGTTCCATATGCTCGCCTCCACATGAGGGCAGCTCAGTGGACTTTATCCACCCAATGGACCCAGGCATCAGGGTGCCTGTCAGACAAAATAGCAAACACAAGTCGCCTCATTTTGTCCCTCCAATGGTGGAGGTCCACTCAAAACCTGTTGCTGGGGTGTCCCTTTCAATGACCCTTACCCCAAGCAAATCTCACAACAGATGCTTCTCCAAAGGGTTGGGGAGCTCATCTGCAAGACTTCTCCACCCAGGGCACCTGGTCTCCGCAAGAGAGTTGTCTACATATCAATCTCTTGGAACTCAGAGCAATTTTCCTGGCTCTGTGAGTGTTCCACTCCCTGCTCATCTACAAGACAGTCCTCATTCATACGGACAATCAAGTAGCCATGTTCTATGTGAACAAGCAGGGGGAAACGGGCTCTCTGTTGCTTTGCAACGAAGCTTTGCGACTCTGGGCCCTTGCCAGAGAGCATCAGATTCATCTGCTGGCAGTATATCTTCCAGGCATTCAGAACTCTTGGGCGGACAGACTCAGTCGAGTTCTGCTTCCACACGAGTGTTCTCTGCATGCAGACCAGGTGACCAGGATATTTCAACTTTGGGGAACCCCGGACATAGACCTCTTTGCAAGTCCGTAGAATGCCAAACTTCCCCGGTTCTGTTCCAGAATTCTGGCTCAGGGGGCTCAGGCCAGGGATGCTTTCCTCCTTTACTGGGGTCAAGACTTCCTGTATGCCTTTCCACCCATTCCCCAATTCCCAAAACCCTCTTCAAGCTTCAGAGAGACAGAGGCCACATGATTCTCATAGCACCACATTGGCCACGGCAAGTGTGGTACCCTCTGCTTCTACATCTCTCTCAAGCTCCCTCCCTGGAGTTACGGTCTACTCCAGATCTCCTATCTCAGGAGAATGGAATGTTATGGCATCCCAATCCCCAGTCTCTGCATCTCAGGGCTTGGTTGCTGAAGGCCTAGATTTCCAAGATCTTAATCTTTCTCAGCAAGTGAAAGATATTCTTTATGCTTCCAGAAAACCTTCCACTAGACGCTTTTATGCTTTCAAGTGGAAAAGATTTACTATTTGGTGTTCGGAAAAGGGTCTTAACCCCCTTGCGATACCTCTGCAATCTTTGCTGGAGTATCTCCTCCATTTATCTAATGCAGGCCTTAAGACAAATTCAGTAAGAGTCCATTTGAGTGCTATTGCAGCTTCTCTTAAACCTCTAAATGGACAGCCTATTTCCTCTCATCCTCTTATAGCAAGATTTATGAGAGGCCTCCTTCTAACTAAGCCTCCCATTAGACTACCTCCGGTGGCATGGGACTTAAACTTGGTTCTCGGGCAGCTCATGAAGCCACCTTTCAAACCTTTAGCTACCACTTCCCTAAAATTCCTTTCTTGGAAGGTTATCTTTCTCATTGCAATCACATCCGCACACCGCATTAGTGAGTTGCAAGCGTTAGTAGCTAATCCACCTTATACAAGGTTCCATCATGACAAGGTAGTCCTTAGGACTCATCCACACTTTATGCCTAAGGTGGTCTCGCCTTTTCGTCTGAATCAAGAGGTCTACCTACCTGTCTTTTTTCCAGGACCTCATCAAATGCAGAAAGGAATCTTCATACCTTGGACTGTAAAAGAGCTCTAGCTTTTTACTTACAAAGAATACAGCAACATCGAAAGTCCTCTCAACTCTTTGTTGCTTTTGATCCTTCTCATTTGGGACTTCCAGTCTCCAAGAGAACATTATCTAACTGGATTGCTCAGTGTATTTCCTTCGCCTATCAGAGTAAGAACCTTTCTCTGGAGGGCCATGTCACAGCTCACAATGTGAGAGCCATGGCAGCCTCAATGGCTCATTTGCACTCTGTGTCTATTGACAACATCTGTCGAGCAGCCACTTGGGCCTCGGTTCATACCTTCACAGCCCATTACTGCTTGGACAAGGACTCCCGCCGGGATGCCTTGTTTGGTCAGGCTGTTCTCAAACACCTGTTCCATACCTAATCAACACCTGCCCACCATCCCTGGTAGGATGCCAGAGATCCATGGGGGGAAGTGGAGCCCTTTTCAGGGAGACACAACTTCTGGGGTCTCTCCCTGGCACCTAAAGCTAGGGAGTCCTCATATGTGATGACTACATTCCTGCTTGTTCCTGGAGATAGCATAGTTACTCACCTGTAACAGGTGATCTCCGGGAACAGCAGGAATTTAGTCTTCACAACCCACCCACCTCCCCTAGGAGTTGTATCTCTCTATCTCTTTCCTTTTCCTCTCTCTCTCTTTGTCTCAGCTTTAAAACTCAACTGGAGAGAGGCAGTTGGGAAAGGTGGGAAGGCATCATGCAGGCGCTGTGGGATGCTCCCAAAAGCATTCTGATTGGACGCTGGGGAGCATTCCCGCTCGGGCTCCGTCGGTACCAACGATACCCATATGTGAGGACTAGATTCCTGCTGTTCCCGGAGATCACCTGTTACAGGTGAGTAACTATGCTTTACCAGCAGTGGCATACACCTGAGCTCTTTCTGGAACCTGCAATTATGCATCCCAAAGTGGACCACTAGGTGTCACCACTGCTTACTACTCACTCTACCTTCAGCAGTATTTTCAACTCTGGCCAGATAGGCTCTATTGATTACTTTAAATTCAATTATCTTGGACTTGGATGTAGAAAAATTTACAGCTGAAATATTTTTTGTCATTTCTGCAAATAAAAGAAATGTGCATCCCTTGCATAGTAGCTTTAAAAAAATGGGTCTCATGAGTCCGTGACCAGAATAGAAGCTCCAAGGGTGTATGTGTGTGTGTGTGTCTTGCAGTTATTCTGTGGGAGTAGAGGAACGAGAATAGGTAGGGATGGGTTGTGTGTGACTGGGCAGTTTGTGTGTTATGAAATGGAATGAGGTGTATATACACGCCTTATTAAGAAGGGGTGTATGTTGGGTGACACACACTTTCCTCTTTTTTTACACACTCTACTCTTTCCTTTTCACCCTATTTACCTCTTCCTTACTCCCTCCTTCATTTCTTCCCCATCTATTCTGCTCCTCTCCTTGCTCTTTTGTCTTCATCTTCCTCACAGTGGCTACTCCTCTTTTACAGTATGGATTTGCACAGGCAAGAAAAATGTGGTTAATTTTTATTTTATTAATGGATTTTTCCTGATTGTTGGATGTTTTCACATAGTATTAAACATTTCTTTTATAAGGGAATTTTTTGTGTGTGCCTTGAAAGCTAAGCGGGGTTGGGCTATTACGTTTTTGGATGGGTACCACCCTGGAATATCATGTACTGTAGAATTACTGCATGGAAGAAAGCCTTGGCAATTTACTTCAGGTCACACCTTGCCAAGAAAACCCAGGGGATAGTTGCAACATGGACAACTATCCACAGGGTTGCCAAGAGTTCACATAAACTCGATGGCACACAGTAACAATACAAATTGATTTAATGTGCATTAACTGACAAATTCCCTTGCTTGGTTTGCAGCTTGTCATACTGCAAGTGCTTGTGTGCATCAGTGATGCTAAGAGCTAAACTATCGGTAGCATAACTTCAGGCAGGGTCTCCCCAAGATGGACAGATCGCAGCTGAGATGTTAGATTAAGACCAACCACCCATCTTGGCAGCAGCAAAATGGGGCAGTGTTGGTGGCAGAGGATCACATTTCTGCAAAAATGTCAACAACACTAGTATTACCTGCATGGAAGAAAGGCCTGCCAATCTACACTAAAACCCAGTGGATAGTTACAACAAAACAAATTGTGATATAGTGCTGGAAGATGAGACCACCAGGTTGGAAGGTACTCAATGGGCTACTGAGGCTGAGCTGAAGACTTTTCAGAGTAAAGCCACTGTAAATAGCCCACCCTGTATATAGCTCAAACAAATCAAGCACCCAACACATCCCTCACACAACTAAGTTTTATCCGCACTGCATGTACAACACACACACTTTACCTGATTGCTTGCTGTGATACCACCTTGATTATTAAGATAAGGCGGTTTAGAAATACTGTTAAATAAATAAATAAAATAAAAAATAATGTGGTTGGAACAAAGCTCTCAGGATGTCTGACTGCTGATGTAGCTGCACATGAAATGAGAGTCAGAAACTGCAAAGATGTCTTACATTTTGGGACATGGATTATACAAAGCATGAACCAAGGGAAGTTGGAGGTGGCCAAGAAAATGGAACGTGTACAAATCGATCTGTTGGTTTTCAGAGAACAGAAATAGACTGGCTTTGAGCATGTTGAATCTTATGATCGTATGGTATACTATGTCAGAAATGAAAGACAAAAAAATCATGGTGTTACAGGGAGGAGTGGCTCAGTGGTTGGGACAGGTTACCTCAGGCCAGAGCGCCAGGGATTCAATTCCCACATGGGGACAAGCAAGCTCAGGCCAGAGGGACTGGGGTCTTTAGTCCCATGCCTGCTCCTTGTGGCCTTGGGCAAGCCACTTAACTCTCCATTGCCTTAGATTGTGAGCCCTTCAGGGACAAGGGAATACAAAGTACCTGTTAGTATATACATGTAAACCACTCTGATGCATAAGTAAAGGGCGGTATATCAACAGCCTAAACCAAACCATAACCATTTATAATTAAGAAGAAACTTGCAAGAACTGTAATGAAATACAACGCAATCATTGAATGCTTAATTTCTATTCGTCTACGAGGAATGCCCATCAACACAATTTTTATTCAGGTATGCAGTATGACCCAGCAACAGCTGCAGAGGTGGAAGAAGGTTTTATGAAGAAGAACAAGCTGACATTGACAGAACTTGCAAACAAGAAATCCTGATAGCCATAGGTGACTGGAACGTATAAGCCGGCAACAAAGAAGGAGACAACGTGGTTGAAAAATATTGATTTGGCAACAGAAATGATGCTGGAGAAAGACTGATAGAATTCTGCAAGGCCAACAATCTATTCATCTCAAACATCTTCTAGCAACAGGAGTGGCAACTGTATACTCACTTTGCCAATAGATTGTTCAAAAATCAAACTGGCTACATCTATGGAAGTCAACATTGGAAAAGCTCAATAACATCAACAAATGCAAAACCTGGAGCCGACTGTGGTACTAGAATGCAAATCCAAACTAAAATTTAAAATGGCAAGCCACTCATGAATATAGCAAAATATGACATTGAGAATACACCATCAGAATTTAAAGGCTGCCTATGAAACCGATTTGCTGCTTTGGATACAAATGAGAGAGCACCAGAAGAGTTATGGGATGTCATCAAGAAAATTGTATTCAAAGAAAAAGAGAAGTCTGTACAAAAGGTGAAAAAACAGAAATGGCCACATGGATGCCAAAGGAATACAGAAAATTGCCCAGAAATACAGAGACACTAAAGCCAGAGGAGAAAGAGAGGTAATCATCAAACTTAACAGAAATTTCCAAAATGCAGCAAGACACAGACAAGAAAAAGTACTACAATGATACATGCAAGGAAATAGAATCAGAAACTATCAGAGTGGAGGAGTAGCCTAATGGTTAGAGCATTGACTTGGGAACCCAGAGACCAGGGTTTGATTCCAATAGCACTCCTTGTGACTTTGGGCAAATCATGTAACCTTCCATTGCCTCAGAAAAATCCAAGTTATCAATATCCCTGTTTAATGTACATTACCAAGTTTAAGTTACAGTGTAAACTGCTTTGATTGAAATGATAAAGCAGTATATAAAACCTGTTAAATAAATATTAGAGGAAGAACAAGATCAGTTTTCCTAAAGCTGTGAGAGTTAAAGAAAAAATTCCAGCCTTGAATTGGAATCTTTATCTTTATTTTCACTTTATATACTGCCCTTGTCGAGACATTAGGGCAGTTTACAATAAGTAAAACATGTCTACGCTATGGGAAAATGGAAAAGAACGCCATAATAATATAGAAAGGGATAGAAGTAGTAGATCATTAGTAAATAACACAAGAGAGCAATACTTAAGTAGGGTATACAGAGGGTATCACAGGGGAGGGTCGAAGGCTTGCTCAAACAAATGAGTTTTTAACAAATTTTTGAATTTTGGGTATGAGGGTTCTAAATGGAGGGAAGATGGCAGGGCGTTCCAAAGTACAGGACTGAGGAAGAAAAAAGCGGCACGTCGAGTCTGTTCTAAATGGGCTTTGGAGGGGGAAGGTAAGGATAGCCGATTTGCATGCAATGAACGGAGTTGACGATAGGGGGTGTGGAATGCTAAAAGATGTGCAAGGATCTATGTTAAATGATGCTGAGAAGATCAAGATAAGGTGAAAATAGTACACACGGTCATTATATCATGAAAGGTGGTATACAAAAAATGTTAAATAAAATAAAGATCAAGTGGACCAACAGCCATTTCAACCTGTACGCTATGATCAGGAACCACTGGTGATGAAAGAAAAAGTCAAAACATCAACGAAAGAATTATTAAAGAACAAAGTACCAGGCACTGATGGCCTGCCCATTGAAGTAATATAGCAATCAGATGTGGCTGTTACCATACTTTCAAGGCTCTGCCAGGAAATTTGGAAGGCAACATCATGGCCAACTGACTGAAAAAAAATCTGTGTTCATACCATTACTGACTGTGGAAATTACTGCACAATCACTCTGATCCCACATGCCAGTAAGATTTTATTCAAGATTGTTCAGTAAAGATTACAACCATACCTGGAATGCGAGCTACCTGATGTACAAGCAGGATTCAGGAAAGACCGAGAAATGAGAGACATCATTACTGATTTGAAATGGATCCTTAAAAAGACAAAAGAATACTAAAAGGATATCTATATGTTTTATTGACTACAGCAAGGTGGTGCTTTGCATAAATCATGATTAAGTCTGGGCCACATTAAGAAGTATGGGTTTACCAGAACACCTGATAATTCTCATACATAACTCTTACCTCGACCAAAAAGCAACAGTTTGAATTGAACAAGGAGAAACATAATGATTTAACATCAGCAAAGATTTTCTATGAGGCTGCATACTTTCCCCCTACCTGTTTAATTTATATGAAGAACAATCATCAGAGAAGCAGGACTGTATGAAGACAACCGAGGTGTGAAGATAGGTGGAAGACTCATCAACAACGTTCGCTATGCCGATGATACCACATTACTGGCTGAAAGTGAAGACAGTCTTAAAATGGGTCTGTACCTTAATGTGAAGAAGACAAAGATCAGACAACTGCCAAAATCAATAAGTTTATCATTGATAGAGAAGAAATAGAAATATTGGATAATTTTAACCTTCTTGGATCAATAATCAATAAAGAAATGACAAGCAGTCAAGAAATCAGACAATGTATTGCTCTTGGCAGAATGGCTATAAAGGGCTTAGACAAGATTCTCAAGATTTGACTTGCCGAAGCCATGGTATTTTCAATAATGTCATATGGATGCAAAAGTTGGGCAGTGAAAAAGATAGGAAGAAAATCAATGCCTTCAAATTGTGGTGCTGGTGAAGAACACCGTGTATAGCATGGACTGTCCAAAGAACAAATGAGTTGATATTAGAGGAGATTGAACCTAAGCTTTAGAAGTTCAGATGACAAGACTTCATCTGTCATACTTTGGACACATCATGCGAAGAGAGAGATCATTAAAGAAAAACAGCATGCTTGGTAAGGCTGAAGGTGAATGCAAAAGAAGAATACGGGCAATGAGATGGGTTGATACAATAATAACAGCTACAGTATAGATTCCACTCTATCAACAATTAGCTGCCTGACTGAAGACCAAACACAATATAGGACAGCTATCCAGAGCGATGCCATGAGTTGGCACCAACTCAATGACATCTAACTTCAAGAACAAGTGACAAATTAAGATGGCTAAGTCGATTTCTGCATGTTAAATGAATTTAGCATGCACTAAATTTTTATGGCACATTAATGAACCGAATGCACACTAATTAATGTTGTTGTTGTTGTTAAGTGCCGTCGAGTCGGAGTCCACTCATGGCGACCCTCTGGATAGCTATCCTAAATTGTGTTCGTTCTTCTACATACCCATGTTTTACAGTCAGAAGGGCCTGGACATTCCCCTTGAGGCACTGCTCATATTCACTATTGCTGCTTCATCTTTGACTGGCATGTTGTAGGTTGCCTGTCAGGCACCCTTCTTGGTCTTTCAACAGCAACTTTTCATCTTGGATCCCCACCAGTCCTATTTCTTTTTCTTTCTGTTGATTCTTATGCTTTTTAAGGATTTGCATTTGTCAGAACACATTTAGGGGGAGGAGGGATATTTGGCAGTGGTGGCTAGCACTTGAAAAGCTCAAGGATGGCCCTGCCAGCTCCATTTAACCCTGGGAGTACCGATGGGGTCAAAAGTGACTCCATTGCAAGTTTCACAATGTGTATCTCGGAAACTAGTTGTTCAAGAATGCAATCTTTTTATGACTTTTCACATGTCAATATTCTCTTTATATTGCGCCATGAGAGAAATAATTTCCATCCGCTAGGTGACGCTAGTGATGAATTGCAGTACAGAGTACCAGTGGGGTCATTTTTGACACCAGTTGCTTACGTCCGGTTTGGATCGTGATACAATTTGCAGTTTTGTGAATTTTTTGATCTGACAAAGGTATTTATCATTAATTATGTATCATTTATTTTTTGTACTCTTATTTTATGAAAATTACACATTTTCTGTAATTGATATCATACGTTCTCTCATTATTTCCGATGAAATCTAAAGGCTTTCAGCTCATTCATCACGATTATTGTACACCTATATTAAAACTGCTTTGTGTTTTATTCAACTTTATCTTTGTTTATTAATTTTATGTTATTGTTTATGATGTCAAAACAAAAGTATTCAGCTGCCCAAGTAAGAGAAATATTGCAACGAGATGCTGACAGTGACGGCTCTGAGTCTGATGATGCAGCATATTCAGCAAGCGAAGAAGCATATCAGCCAAGTTCGGGTGATAAATCTGATGATGACAGTCATGATTCAGATGGCGACAGCAGTTGGTCGCCAAATGAATGTGAGACTGATGTTGAGCCGGTAACATCACCTGCAGCAAAGAGTCAAGTTAAAAGTCGAGGCAAAGGTCGAGCTGTGCTGGACAGGGAAGAAGGCAGGAGTCATCGGTGTCAGTATCATCTGTGAGGAATCTTAGTTGTGGTCATAGAGGAGCTAAGAGGTCATCAACTATAAGCACAAATGTTGCCATTGAAGCCTATGTATCTAAGGATGCCACATCATGGAACAGGAAACCTATAAAGCAAGCTGCTGGAAGATACGCCAGAGCTAATGTCATGCCCGTACAACAAGGTTCTACAAGGTATGCTGTACAAAATGTTGATGGCCCTCTCGCAGCATTCCACTTCTTTATGAGGAAGAACTTATTGAATGAAATCATGATGTGGACGAGCAAACAAGGACGACACATTTATGACGACACCTGGAAAGATTTGACAGACTGAGAATTTAAACATTTTCTTGGACTTCTGATCCTCTCAGGCGTGTACAAGTCACGAAATGAATCCATAGTTCAATTGTGGAACCTTGAAGATGGTCGTTCTGTTTTCGGCAAAAATATGACCCCAAACCGTTTTCAGCAAATTTCTTGTGCTCTCAGATTTGATGATGCAACCAACAGACGTGAACAACGAGGCGTGGATAAGCTTGCTCCAATCAGACACCTTTTTGATACCTGGGAAGCAACTCTAAGTGACGCCTTTGTTCCTGGTGAAAATGTTACCGTGGATGAGCAACTGCTTACATTTCGTGGCTTGTTCCATTCAGACAATATATTCCCAGCAAACCTGGGAAATATGGCATAAAGCTATGGATGTTGTGTGACAGTGCAACATGCTAACATGTCATATGTTATGTGTCTTCAAGTATACACAGGACGGGAACTCGGACAAAACAGGGAACAGAATCAGGGTGAAAGGATTGTGCTGCAACTCACTGAAGGATTGACGCGATCTGGCAGAAATGTTACTGTTGACAATTTCTTCTGCAGTTTGTCCCTGTCACGGAAATTGTTAGAAAAACAAATGACACTTTTGGGGACAATTCGAAAGAACAGAAAATAATTACCTCCAGAATTTGTAACAGCAAAGGGCCGAGAGGTATTCATTTCACTGTTTGCCTTTCGCGATGACACCACTCTGGTTTCCTATTGCCCGAAGAAAGGAAAAGTTCTTCTGAGCAGTTTGCATGATCAAGAAGAAGTAGATAACACACGTCCAGACAAAAAAACCATGCATGATCTTGGACTATAATTCTAGTAAAGGTGGAGTAGATACGGCAGATCAAATGTTGCGCATGTATACCACAAAACGAATGACAAGACGCTGGCCAGTGACAATCTTCTGCTATCAGTAATCTGTGAACTATCATTAAAATCATCTCTAATACCTGAGGATTGGAGGATCGCCAATGTAACACCAATTTTTAAAAAGGGTTCGAGGGGTGATCCGGGAAACTACAGACCGGTGAGCCTGACATCAGTACCGGGAAAAATGGTAGAAACCATCATAAAGAATAAAATTACTCAGCATATAGATAGTCATGACCTAATGGGAGACAGCCAACATGGCTTTAGACAAGGAAGATCTTGTCTTACTAATCTGTTATGTTTTTTTGAAGGAGTGAATAAACAGGTGGACAAAGGTGAGTCGGTTGATATTGTGTATCTGGACTTTCAGAAAGCCTTTGACAAGGTCCCTCATGAGAGACTTTTGGCAAAACTAAAGAGTCATGGGATAGGAGGCAGTGTACTACTGTGGATCAGGAACTGGTTAAAAGATAGAAAGCAGAGGGTAGGGCTAAATGGCCAATTTTCCCAATGGAGAAAGGTGAATAGTGGTGTACCCCAGGGATCTGTGCTGGGTCCGCTGCTTTTTGACATATTCATAAATGACCTGGAAAGTGGAATAACGAGTGAGGTTATCAAATTTGCTGATGACACAAAACTATTTAAAGTTGTTAAAACCCAGGAGGATTGTGGAAAATTGCAAGAGGATCTTGATAAATTGGAAGACTGGGCATCAAAATGGCAGATGAAATTTAATGTGGAGAAGTGGAAGGTTATGCACCTAGGGAAGAACAACCCAAACTATGGTTACACGATGCAAGGTTCCACATTAGGAACCACCACCCAAGAAAAAGATTTAGGCGTCCTTGTGGATACCATGTTAAAACCCTCGGCCCAGTGTGCAGCGGCGGCCAAGAGAGCAAATAGAATGCTAGGTATGATAAGGAAAGGAATGGAAAATAAAACAAAAGATATTATAATGCCTCTATATCGTTCCATGGTGAGACCGCACCTTGAATATTGTGTGCAATTCTGGTCGCCATATCTTAAAAAGGATATAGCAATTTTAGAAAAGGTTCAGAGAAGAGCCACCAAAATGGTAAAGGGGATGGAAGGCTACTCCTATGAAGAAAGGCTAAAAAGGTTGGGGCTCTTTAACCTGGAAAAGAGACGGCTGAGGGGAGATATGATAGAAGTCTATAAATTAATGAACGGAGTGGAACGGGTAAACGTAGATCGATTGTTTACCTTATCAGAATATAGAAAGACTAGGGGACATGCAATGAAGCTACAGGGTAAACTATTTAAGACTAATAAAAGAAAATATTTTTTCACTCAACGTGTAATCAAACTCTGGAATTTGTTACCGGAGGATGTAGTAAAGGCTGTTAGTGTAGCTGGGTTTAAAAAAGGTTTGGACAAGTTCCTGGAGGAAAGGTCCATAAACCATTATTAAGAAGGGACCCAGGATATCAATGCTTGAACCAATACAAGCATTGTGGAACCTGTGTCCCTTGGGGAAACTGCTAGGTACGTATGACCTAGATTGGCCACTGTTGGAAACAGAATACTGGGCTTGATGGACCTTGGTCTGACCCAGTATGGCATATCTTATGTTCTTATGTTCTTATGTTCTACAACATGTTGGACATCAGTGCTTTGAACGCCTTCATTATTTGGATGTCACTAAATCCAGAATGGCAGTCCAAGTCAAAGCACAGACATCATCTATTCCTCTTGGAATTAGGAAAGCAGCTGCTTCAGAGTAATTGCAGCAAGACTTCTTCCAGCATTGAAGAAGCCACTGATGCTATTTGCAATGTCGGGATCCCAAAGAAAAGGGCAAGGTGTCACTGCTGTTCCAGAGAAAAAGACAAGAAAAGCAACATAGTTTGCACCTCCTGCAAGCGCAATGTTTGCAAAGAACATTCAGAAATTGTCTGTGTCTCATGCAAATGACTGTAGTGCTGTACTGTGTTCATCAAGTGCATGCAAAAACTGCTTTCATGGCAACTCTTCTTCATGTAATTTTATGATAAAGCATTAAATTTCAAAACATTTAACCTTCATATAATAAATAATTAATTCAGAATAATATTTTGTCTGTTTAGTTTAAATTTTTCATGGTTAACAATTAAAATTCATCGTGGGGTAATTTATGACCCCAACGGTATTCAGTGTGTGCAAAACCTCTCGGTAATTACAGGGTTAAACAAGCAAGAAAGAGCAGCAGCAGTGCACTTCACAGTGCTTGTCTTTATGACCTATCTCCATTGAATAGATAGTGCAAATAGAAGAAGGTGGCCGTGGAGACAGGCACCATGTAGCATGCTGCTGTCATTGTTTCATGCATGTTCAACCGGATCTAGCAGAAGGTGCAAATTGAGCAGAAAAGCCCCAAGGATGTATGCCTCCACATTACTGCTGCTTTTTCAGCATTTCGATATCAACACCCACAGGAGGCAGCTGCACTTTAATTTGAGATCCAAAAGGGCAGTGTGAACATGTGGCATGTACTGTCAGATAAAAAGCCCCATGTATGTATTTTTAAAGTAAGGTCCGATTGGCTGTAGCTTTGTAAATTTTTTCCCCCTGTAGAAACAAGCATGCATGTCGGCTCCCGGCATGCCTTGTGCAAAAGCAGATGCTATTTGCAGTCGTAGCGTCACTTTGTACGGTTTATACTGAGATGTTAAAATATTTAAGACAATTGAGCAGCCCTCCGACTGTGAAATACGGTCTGTGATTTGGTTTTTGAAAGCAAGGACCGTGTGTCATCAGCGGACATTCATTGCCGGATATGTGAGATGCATGGCTCCAATGCAATGTGGGCCGCTCAGTTGTTTAAACATTTTAACGTCTCAGTATAAACCGTACAAAGTGTCGCTACGACTGCAAATGGCATCTGCTTTTGCACAAGGCATGCCGGGAGCCGGCACGCATGCTTGTTTCTACAGGGGGAAAAATTTACAAAGCTACAGCCAATCGGACCTTACTTTAAAAATAACCCTTGTATATATTTTATTTAAATTCATTTATAGCCTCATAATAAGAGACGTCTGAGAAAGTTAAAAAATCATGGCATATGAGGCAGTATCCTATGTGGACTGGAAACTACTTTTTCAGTGATCTGGATTGGGAACAAGCGAGGTAATTAAATTTGCAGATGACACCAAATAATTCAGAGTTGTTAAATAGCAAGTGGATGGGAGAAACTGCGGGAGGATCTTGTAGGAGGCTGGGCATCCAAATGGCATATGAAATGCTGGAGGATCTTTACTAAGCTGCACTATCAGGCTGCAATAAGACAGTGCGCTAAATGCTGGGGTGGGTGGGATATGGGAAGAGAATGGTGTGTCTTCAATCCACAGTTACCAGGACATGCAGTAAGTCAAAGTTGCAGACAGTGAGGGTGCAAGTAATGCCATCTCAATGGGTAGCATTAGTGGCACCCATAATGCTGCTGGGCAGTGCACTTTGTAATTTTGATGTATCTGCTGGAGAAATGTTGTGCTACCCCCAACAGATACCACATGGCTTTTGTAGCTATCACAGCGCTATCTGCACATTTTTGAGATATTAGGTGCAAACGCCTATTGCAGTTTAGTAAACATACCCCTCAATGAGGAAAAGTGCAAAGTGATGCATGTAGTTTAGAATAGCCTAAACTACTGATACCATACACACTACGAGGTCCATATTAATAGCTGCCACCCAAGAAAAGGATCTGGGTGCGATTGTAGACAATACCTTAAAATCTTCTGTTCAGTGTGCGGTTGTGACCAAAAAAGGAATAGAAAATAAAACAAAGGATATCATAATGCCTCTGTATCTCTCCATGGTGAGACTGCACCTTGAATAATGTGTGCGGTTCTGTTTTTTTCATCTCAAAAAAGATGTGTTGGCATTAGCAAAGGCACAGAGAAGGACAACCAGAATGATAAAGACTTTAGAGTACCTCTCCTATGAGGAAAGGCTAAAGAGGTTAGAGCTCTTCAGCCTTGAGCAGAGACAGCTAGTGGGCCTGCACCTGAGGACCTCGCCAGAGGGCCCTTTGGCGTGGCCCTTAGGTGTGGACCTCCACTGCTGATAACAGAAGCCAAAATCTAGGATTATAGAAAGTTTAAGTTGCCTTGGCTATCTAGTTCCTCAAATAAAACCTTAAACATGCAGCCAAGGGTAACATACCTTCTGCGTTATAAAACTTCCTGTAAGAAATGCCTTGATATTGCTGTTATTGTTCTCAGGTCGGCCTGTCCATTGTGCGAGAATGTTGTTCGCACAGGGCCGCATGTGAACTTCATTCGCGCATGATGGATGGCTTCAGAGATAGCTGGGGAAGCTGCACGAGACCCCAGCTCACTTCTGCACAGCCGCCAGCGTGAAAAGTGCCGTTTTCCCTCACACTGGCAGCTGTTACTGTGAAGCATGTGAGTGCCGGGAAATGCCCTTTAATCTTTCCTGGCATTCAGCGCACTTCACAGTAACACAGCCACCAGCGTGAGGAAAAGCGGTGCTTTTCACGCTGGCAGCTGTGCAGAAGTGAGCCGGGGCCTCACATGGGCTTTCCTAGCTCACCTCTGAAGCAGCTTAGATATGCGCGGGGCTTTTCGGGGGGTGGGGGGATCTAGGATAGGACAGTGAATGGCTGATGGAGGGGCTAGGTTTGGAAATGGGCTGATGTGGTGGGGCTTGGACTAGAAATGAGCTGATGGGGGCTGGAATAGGACTGGTAAAGGCTGATGGGGGGCCTAGGATTGCAAACGGGCTGAGGAGGGGAGCTTGGACTACAAATGGGCTGATGGGGGCTGGAATAGGACTGGAAATGGGCTGATGGAGGCTACGATTGGAAATGGGCTGATGGGGGGACTAGGACTGGAAATGGACTGATGCGGGGATGGGAGAATGGGACTAGAAGGGAGCAGAAGCTGGGTGGGGCTGGAATTAGCAGGGAGGACTAGAAGGGACTGGGGCTGGGGGAATGAGGATGGAGAGGGGAAAAGAGATTTTGTGTGGGAGGGAAGAAAAATCTATGATTGGCGGTGTATTGGGAGAGTAAATGGGGATTGAGGTTGGAAGGGTGAAATTTGAGTGGAGGAAAAAGAAATAAAAAAAGAAATGGAAGAAAGAGTAAAAGGGGAAAGATCAGTATGTTAAAGGAGATGTAGAGAGAGAATGGGGAAAAATAGAAGAGAGAAGAAAGGACAAATGGTCAGCAGACAATGGAGAGTTACCAGAAGACACAAGAAACCAGAATAAAGTGACTGGAGCAATTGCAACTGAAAAATAAAATGCCCAAACAACAAAAGGTAGAAAAATACTTTTTTTAATTTTTGAATTTATTAACTGGAATATGTTAGCTCTGGGAAATGTGCATTGCTAATGTCTTAGCGTTTTTGTTTAATACAAGAGGAAATTAATTTATAGTTTTATTTCACCAGTGTTGTTATATGTTCCAAATTTGGCCTTTGGGGTTCCCAGTTTAATTATTGTCTTTCTATTTCTAAATTGTGATCCCTTGTTCTTTGTTTGGTGACGATGTATGTTCTGCATGTGTAACCGAGCTAAGGTATTTTGTTTATGTAGTTTCTATTTGACAATGCCACTTGTTCTCTTTCCCCAGTAGGAGATATATTGGTATTCTCTGAGATGTAGTGGTTTAATATTTGCAGTATTGCCTTTTTGATAGGTAGGGTTTGGTGCTTTGTGAGTCCTGGTAGTGCTGTTATGATACGGCAGGTTTGCTATGGGTTCTAAATGTGCAATGTTTATAGTACTTCCTAATGTGCCTAGCAGTTGGCACTGGAGTATAGTAATGTAGAAATCTGGTAGTCTTTCTTTATCCAGACCCTCATTAAGAGGCATGTTTACTAAAAGTTAGTGCATGTTAACATTATGCAAATATTTATGCAAATGAGGCCCCACAATATGTCTTCATACATGGCCCCGCACCTCTCTTGGGCTGCCCCTGATTGCTCTGTATAATCTTGCTTGTTATAATGTGCAACCTGCGAGATTGATATTGAGCAAGTCGGATACATTGTACTTCCGTGTAGTCAATGCTAATGATTCTTGAAACACTGTCACTATAGTTCATCAATCTGTATTAACATTAGAAAATACACTGCTGTTACACTGAATTAGTATTAAGCATCTCACTTGATGCTTGTAAGTTGCCACATAAGTAAGCCATTAGTCTTACTCATCCCACCACGCCTGAGGTGCATCTACAAGATAACGCAGGGCAGCACCATCCTATAACATCATTTCCTAACACAGTGCTGGACATGCTTACCAGCATGTTATTCATATATTGCCTGGCCCAATCCATTATATGGGCAGAAACATTTTCTCAACAAGGCCTAATCTCCACAATATATGGCTATGGCCGGAAGGGACATGAAGATGCATTCACCACTTCAAGGCCTCCACACACAGTGAGCTATAATTGTCTCATTCACATTGTATGCCATCCCCCAAAGAAGAGTCACCACAGGCAAAAAACGTAACCTGTATACTCATAAATGTTCGCTCCCCGAACCAAATGGCCAGTATTCGTTGACTATGTTGAAAGTTGTAAGTTAGATATGCTCTTTGTCGCAGAATCATGGTTCACCAACACAGACTCCATACTTACAAGTCAACTAAAGCTCTCTAATTATTTATTTATTTTATTTACATTCTCTTATATACCGTGCTATTCTGCATCAGTGCGGTTTACATTGAACAAACTGAAATTACATTGAACAGGGCATTATAAGTTGGAGATAACTATTTTACAGGGAACATGGGCTATGGAGGGTTAAGTGGCTTTCCCAAGACCACAAGGAGCACCTGTGGGACTAGAAACCCCAGTCCTTCCGGCCCAAGGTTGCTGTCCTCTAGTGGGATTTGAACCCCCAACCTTCCGGCCTGAAGTACCTTGCCCCAACCACTAGGCCACTCCTCCACTCCAATTATGACCTATTTAATTGCCTGAGAATAAACAGAAGAGGTGGAGGCATCTTTATTATGGCCAAATGTGATCTACAATTCCAATGCCTTACGTCACAGAGCACAAACAACCTGGATGCCATCATGATCTCAAATAAGCATCAAGTAACATCTCTGTTCTACTGAGCCCCATCTACATGCACTGATGACCTCTTCACAATCCTTGACCTAGCATGCAACTGATCTACTAAGGGAAGACAACTTTGGCTTCTAGGCGATTTCAACTTCTCTGCGCTATCAATGAAGCAATAAGCATTAAGCTACAAACAACTAATACACGCACCCACCCATACAAGAGGAAACACCTTGGACCTTATCTTTGTACCTTCATCCACACTCAAATACATCAACCATGACCAACCATGAGTCATCCCTGTTCCATGGTCAGACTACAATGCCATTATTTTCCACATCCACACATGCGCAGCAGACCATGGACCCTCTGTGACTTCACCACCACCAGCTCATTGCTTCTGACCTTTTAACAAGCCTTCCTTGAAGAAATGCTACCCAAACTTAATACCAACACCTCTGAGCTGGATGAGCTTGTAGACACATGGAATAATACACTAAGCAAGGCCGTACTCCTATCACAGTCCACGAAATCCACCAAGAGGAATCACACAGCCATGTGGTTCACAGCCGCCCTATGTGAGTCCTTACTACAACTCAGGAAGCTGGTGTGCAAATGGCGGCACTCTAGACTCCCAAGATCGCGGCACATACATGAAGACCCTGCAAGAACACCACAATGCAAAGACAAAAGGAATTCCACATTGATATCCTAATGCGCTCTCGTAATAAACCCCAAGGACTCAACTGAGCAACATACTGCTGGCACCCCCCACCCACAAAAATTTGCTACCCACTTCCCTGTTTACTTCCATGTTAATTTTCCTGTTACTTGTAATAGGTCTGTTATATCTGATCAATTGTTGTATTGTTTTAATGTAAATCGCACTGATGACAAATAGCGCGGTATATAAGAAAATTAAATAAATAAATAAATCTCCTTAAACCAGGAAATCCTCTCCCAGATAATCCTTCTATTGAAAACACTGCTATTCCAAATCTAAATTCTTTCCACCCATTCTCCACTGAGCACATCGAGGACATCATAAGGGGGCTTAACACCACCACCACCCCAGCCGATCCATGCCCCTCACACTGGTTCAAGTCAGCCCGATCTGACCTAAGTGCTTTCATTACAAGAATCGTACACCTTTCCTTTACCAAGAATCTGGTACCTTCACCTCTGAAAACTGCCATTGTCAAAGCACTACTAAAAAGTTACAAACTGGACCCTCTTGATATAAATTCCTATAGGCCCATATCTAGCCTCCTTTTCTTGGCTAAGATAACTGAGAAGATAGTCCAGCAATAAATCCAGGATCACATTGACTCCTATACTCCCCTAGACCAACAGAAGTGTGAGTTCTGTCAACAACATGGTGTCGAGACCCTCCTGGCCACTCTCCTGGACAATCTCATTATGGGCATGAACAAAGCAAAGCAGGGATTTATCCTAATATTCCTGGATATCGCAACAGCCTTTGACACAATCTATCACAACCTGCTCACTTACAGCAGAAAGGTATACAGAACTTACCGACAATAAGTGGTACACATAGGCACTCAGACATCATCTGCTTACCACCAAGCACAAGGAGTGCATCAGGGTTCATCCTCATTGACCTTGTTCTTCTACATAGAAACATAGAAACATGATGACAGAAAAAGACCACAAGGTCCATCTAGTCTGTCCTTCCATATCAACAACTACAACAGTCCACTTTTTACCTTTAGAGATCCTCTGTGTTGGTCCCATGCTTTTTTGAACTCAGTCACTGTCCTCATCTCCACCACCTCCACTGGGAGACTATTCCACGGATCCACTACTCTTTCCGTAAAGAAATATTTCCGCATATCACTCCTGAATCTATCTCCCTTCACCCTCATCCCATGTCCCCTCGTAGCAGAACTTGCTTTCAATTGAAAGAGGCTCTCTCCCTGAACATTTATGCCACGGAGGTATTTAAACATCTCAATCATATCACCTCTATCCCGCCTTTCCTCTAAGGTGTACATATTAAGATCCTTAAGTCTGTCCTCATATGCTTTATAATGAAGCCCATTAATCATTTTAGTAGCAACCCTCTGCACCGACTCCATCCTGTTCACATCCTTTTGAAGGTGCGGTCTCCAGAATTGCACACCAAACTCCAAATGAGGTCGCACCAAAGACTTATACAGAGGCATTATCACCTCCTTTTTTTCTGCTAGCCATTCCTCTCCGTATGCACCCAAGCATCCTTCTAGCTTTTGCCGTCGCCTTTTCTACCTGTTTAGCTACTTTAAGATCATCAGACACAACCACGCCTAGGTCCCGCTCTTCTGTAGTGGACAAAAGTACTTCACCTCCTATACTGTATTGCTCCCTTGGATTGCTGCAGCCCAAATGCATGACCTTACATTTTTTAACATTAAATCCCAGCTGCCAAATTCTAGACCATTCTTCAAGCTTAGCTAGATCCCTCCTCATGTTATCTACACCTTCCTGGGTGTCTACTCTATTACAGATTTTGGTATCATCCGCATAGAGGCAAACCTCTACATCCAGCCAATCTGTGCTATAATCCAATGCTATAGCATAATTTCTCCAGGAACAAGCAGGAAGTCAGTCCTCACATATGGGCTCCGTCAGCACCGACGGAGCCCTCGTGCGGAGCAAATCCCCAGCTTTCTAAGAAAGCCTTTGGGAATTGTATCATGCATGCGCGGTCCCCTTCCCGCCCAAGGGTGCCATCTTGCTCAGTCTCCTTTTTTCCACGGAGCCCAAGGGACGTGGTCCAAGTGTCCCCGAGAAAAAAGTGTTTAAAAGTGAGAAATTACTTTTCTTTTTTTACTGGTTCGACATCGGTTCCCCTTCCTGCCTTCAGCTCGGTACATCGGTATCGAGTCCGGTCTAACTTTTCGGTTTTTGTCCTTAGTGACTAGTGTTCACGCTCTTTTTATTTTTCACTGGCAGCCTGGTCCTTCACCCTCGCAGGGGCCCTTATTCCTCCAATGGCTAAGAGCGGGTTTAAAAAGTGTGATCGGTGTACAAAATTAATATCCCTCACTGACACACACGACTGCTGTCTCCGGTGCTTCGGGCCTGACCACGACCCAAATGTCTGTGGCCTGTGTAGGAAAATGTCCTCTAAGGCCCTGAGGAGCCATTAGCAGCATCATGATAGGATTTTTCCTGGGTCTGCACCTGCCTGGGCCCAGACCTCATCGGAGGCCTCAACATCTCGGGAGCTGTCTGAACCCGAGCAGCGTTGGGTGACCTCCGAAAGGGGGTCTCCCTCGTGGGAACACCGTAAGAAGAAAAAATCTGTGAGGGCGGCGTCGTTGGACAGTTCCAAATGGCCTGGTTCCTCGCGGGACTGGTCGCGGATTCCCGACTGTTGTCCCGGAGCCTCAGAGTCAGAGCAGCCTGCAAAACTCCCTCAACGGGAACTGGAGCAACCAAGGCAAGTAACCACTGTCCTCATTGAGGACTCTCCTCCGGGAGAACCGGTGTCGGGACCCAACCCGGGGGCTGCGGAGCCTTCTGAGATCGGCCTCAGAATGGTGGCCTTGGAGCGCAGAATGTCTTCCTTCATTGACCAGCAGCGGGCGCTGATATCCGGTCTCACTGGTCTTTCCACCCCGACCACCAGGAAATCAATGTCCAAGTCGACCCTAGAGGCCGAGACAATTCTCGAGACCATGAGGACTCGAGTCGATCCTCGGCTGCGGTCTCCCTCGACCTCCCGTTCGGGACCGAGGTCGTCGACACCGATTCCATCACTGTTGGGGCGGTCGAAGCCGAAGCCCTCGAGGCCGGAGCCACTCGATTCCTCCTCGGAGGAGTCGGGCTGGCAAACTGTGGATGAGGAGTCACCAGACACCCGTCGGACCAGAGAAATTCTCTCCGATTCTCCGGTGTTCAATCTTCAGAGAAGGTCCCCCCCCGGAGGACACTTGGTTCTTAGACTTCGTCCGGGACATGTCAAAGGCTTTGTCATTCCCGGCGAAGGCTGAGGAGGAGCCTCAAGCCAAAGAGCTAAAGATCCTCCAGTATGACTTTCTCCCTCGGGAAGCCCTTACTGTACTGGTGCCTCTAATTCTGGAACGGCTGATGCTCCGCATATGGGAGACACCGGCATTGATGCCGGTACTCAGCAGGCAAATCAATTCCATCTATCGAGTTCACAAGAGCCCTGGATTCCAACTCCATGGTTGTGGAATCGGCCATGCGCCAGCTCAAGAGCCAGAAGACACTCTCCTCGGTGCTTCCTGGCAGGGAGGCCCACAACATGGATGCCCTCTGCAAGAAGTGCTACCAGGGTTCAATGCTATCATGCTGAATCCAGACATACCAGCTGTACATGGGCATGTACTTACGAGACCCGGCAAAGGAGATTACCAGGTTCTCAGCTGGTCTCTCCAAGGGACCTTTGCAGCGCTACAAGACCTTGTCCACTGGGATCCATGAGTGCTCGAAGTTTATGACTCAAGCAGCCTATGACGGTTTCGAGGCATCGGCCCGGGTAGCCGCGGCCAGCATTGGTGCACGCCGCCAGGCATGGCTACAGTTGTCATACCTGGAGCAATGGGTACAGGACAAGTTGGTCAATGTCCCTTGACGAGGTGAAAACCTGTTTGGCAAACCCATGACAGAGAAGGCTGCTGAGATAGAGTCAGAGTACCTGACCCAGACACAGCTCTCGAAGAAAACCTCTACCCCTTCTAAGAAGAGGGACTCAGGTAAAAAGCCCTTGTTCCCGAGGAAAGGTACTGCTTACCGCAACTACCCCACATATCAGGCCTCCCCAGCTCCCCAACAGGGGCAGCAGGCCAAGGGACAGGGGCATGGTCCACGTAAGCAAAAAGCCCCAAAGCCCCAGGCACCGGCTCCAGCCCAGCCTGGAGGGGGTTTTTGACTCCCAAAGCATAACCCCTCTCTCCAAAGAAGTAAGGCCATGCACAGGAGGAAGGCTGACCCTGTATGCCCACAGGTGGCTAGCCATTACAATGGATGCCTGGGTTCTCCAGATAGTCCAAAAGGGCTATATGCTGCATTTCACCCAGGTACCTCCCTCTTACTTTCCAGGGGAGCCTCTCAGACCCCCTCTTCACAGGGACCTCCTCTTGAAGGAGTTAGCAGGTCTTCTCGAGGATCAGGCAGTAGAACCGGTGCCCCACCACCTGCAGGGAAAAGGCTTCTACTCCAGGTATTTCCTGATAACAAAAAGAACAGGAGACCTAAGACCCATCCTCAACCTGCGCAACTTAAACAAGTTCCTGGTGAAGGAAAAGTTCAAGATGCTTTCCCTTGGAATATTGCTGCCTTACCTCTGCCAGGGAGATTGGCTATGCTCCTTAGACCTAAAGTATGCATACACATACATCCTAATTCATCCAGACCACAGACAATATCTCCATTTTGTGGTGGGAGGTAACCATTTTCAGTACAAGGTACTTCCCTTTGGCCTAGCCTCTGCGTCCAGAGTATTCACAAAGTGCCTGGCTGTAGTGGCCGCCTTCCTCAGAAACCAGGGGGTATTTGTCTTCCCCTCCCTAGACGACTAGCTTATCAGAGCAACATCAGCTCTGGAGGTTCAACAGGCCACATCTTGCACCATTCAGGTGCTGCAACATCTCGGATTTGTGATCAATCACACCAAATCTACTCTAGTTCCCACTCAAGGGCTGGAGTTTATAGGAGCAAGGCTAGACTCCCTTCAAGCAAGGGCTTATCTACCAGAAGACAGAGCACAAAGGCTCCTGGCCCTGGCACAAGTGAGTCGACAGTCCCAAATATCAGCAAGGCACTTCCTGCGACTCCTTGGGCACATGGCTTCCACAGTGCATGTGACAGCCAATGCCCGCCTCCACATGAGAACAGCTCAGTGGTGACTCAGAGACCAGTGGACACAGGCCACAGGCAGACTCCGAGACAGGATCAAAGTGTCCAAATGACTAGTACAGTCATTAACATGGTGGCTTCAACCACACCACTTGGTGGCGGGGGTGGAGTTTCAGGCTCCTCTACATACGAGGGTCCTCACTACAGATGCATCCTTGTTGGGCTGGGGAACCCATTGCCAGGGACTGTGTACCCAGGGTGTGTAGTCTCCACAGGAGAGCACACAACAGATCAATTTCCTAGAGCTTCGAGCGATCCGCCTAGCTCTCCGGGCTTTCTGTCAGACCCTGGCTCATCAACCTGTCTTAATACAGACAGACAACCAGGTAGTAATGTTCTATGTGAACAAACAGGGATGCATGGGGTCCCACATCCTGTGTCAGGAAACCTTGGACCTGTGTTCCTTTGCAGTCCGGCATGGAATACATCTCAAAGCAATTTACCTGCCAGGCCAGGAAAATTGCTTAGCCGACAAGCTAAGCAGAATTCTCCAGCTAATCCCTTTGGTGTCCAGGTTCCTGAGAGGTTTACTTATGCTGAAGCCCCCGGTTCGCCCTCCAGCGACCGAGTGGGATTTAAATGTGGTCTTAGGGCAGCTCACCCGCCCACCTTTCGAGCCGATGGCGACCTGTCATCTACGCTACCTTTCTTGGAATGTAGTTTTCTTGTTGGCACTCACGTCGGCCAGGCGAGTGAGTGAGCTGCAGGCTCTGGTATCCGACAGACCTTACACAAGGTTCTATAGGAACAGGGTGGTGCTCCGCACTCACCCCAGGTTTCTGCCGAAAGTGGTCTCTTCGTTCCATCTCAACCAGGAGGTAGTTCTCCCTACCTTCTTTCCCAGACTGCATGCTAGTCGGGCAGAAGTAGTGCTGCATACCTTGCACTGTAAGAGGGTGTTGGCCTTCTACATTGATCATACGCAGGGGCATCGAAGGGCTTCTCAGCTCTTCGTATCCTATGACCCCAGAAAGTTGGGGATAGCTGTTTCCAAGCATACGTTGTCCATTTGGGTGGCAGACTGTATTGCCTGGGCATGCAGGGTGGCCGATCTTCTGTTGCAGGGTCGGGTTACAGCCCACCAGGTCAGGGCTATGGCGGCATCAGTGGTTCACTTCCACTCTGTTCCACTGGCAGACATCTGCCGGGCCGCCACCTGGTCTTCGGGTTAGACTTTTGCAACCCATTACTGCCTGGATAGGGAGTCCCGACGGGACAGTGCTTTCGGCCAGGCTGTACTCCGTAACCTTTTCGAGGTCTAGGCATCTCCTACCCTCTGACCCTTTGGTGTCAGGCTACCGGAGTGTTACTCTCTCAGTTAAAATCCTATTATGGCTGCTGCGGCTCTCATAGAGGGAGCCTATTTTTCTGCAATGTGTTCTCGGTAGCCTATAGCTAGGGAGTCCCATATGTGAGGACTGACTTCCTGCTTGTTCCTGGAGAAAGCGTAGTTACTCACCTGTAACAGGTGATCTCCAGGGACAGCAGGAATCAGTCCTCACAACCCTCCCTCCTCCCCTTGGAGTTGCAGTCCTATTACACAGGTACACTACCAAAAAACTGCCTCCAGTTTTGCAACTGATTCCTATAGATTTTGGGATGCTGAATCCAGGAAAAATAGCCAAAATGTTCCATCACGTCACGTTTTCTTGCAAAATTAGATTTCTTACCCAAATAAGGAATGTTCACATAATTTCTTTTTAGCCGACTGCAGTTTATTTTCTTGGCCCAAAATAGAGGTTGTAATGGTTAACTAACTAGAAACACTCCCTCATGATATTTTAGAGTGTTTTGTATTCATTTTATACATTAACAGGACAATTGGGAGGCAGGGGGCTAAATCCAGTACTCGCGCTGGCGCATGTTCTTTCCTGTTCGCCTCGCCTCGTTCGCTCGCTCAAACACGGTGGTTGCGACATGAACGTTCCTGTCAAATTTCAGTTTCTTTTCAAGTTCGTTATTACCTTTTGTTTGCTCAGTCGTAATCCAGCTTTATTCCGAAGTGGTTCACTACAGTTGTAGTTTGCAGTGCTGTGTATTTGTGATGGCTCACAGAGCCAGAGGTTGCGTCAACTCTCCGGATAGATTTTGTTTTATTTGTGGGGAATATACCGTGAAAAAGCGGCAGAGGAACATTTCTGCATTTATTAAAAAAGTATATTTCGCCTATTTCGGTTTGAAGTTAGGCGATCAAGACAAACCGTGGGCTCCTCACAAAGTGTGCAAGACATGTGAGGAAGATCTACGCTTATGGATGAAAGGTAAAAAACAAGCATTTCGTTTCGGAATACCTATGATGTGGCGTGAACAAAGAGACCACAGCAGTGACTGCTATTTTTGCTCTTGCATTGTGAAGGGATACAACTTAAAAAATAAGAACGTAATAAGTTACCCCAACCTTCCCTCAGCAATTAGGCCTATGCCTCATAGCAACGAAGTACCTGTACCTGAACCACCAAAATCTTTGGATCATATTTGTGTGGACGGTTCTGATCATGATGAGACTCATCAGATGGCTTTTCCCGATGAGTCCAGTACTTCCGAGTTTGAAACTGAACCAGATCCGAAACCTGAACTTTTCTCTCAAGCTGAATTGAATGATTTTAGTCCGGGATTTAGGACTCCCAAAAGATGCTGCCCAACTGCTAGGTTCTCGGCTTAAACAGAAAAATCTATTGTCACCAGGAACAACTTTTTATTGGTACCGCAACCGTGAGACACAATTTTTGAAGTATTTCAGCAAAGAGGAAGATTTGGTATTTTGCAACGATATATACGGAGTGATGGAAAAGTTTAAACTCAAGCATGATCCTGCTGAATGGCGGCTGTTCATTGATTCGTCAAAAGACAGCATAAAAGGTGTTCTTCATAATGGCAACACATTCGCTTCAGTTCCTATTGCTCACTCTGTTATTCTCCAAGAAAAATACGAGAATTTGGCCCTGATTCTTCAGAAGATTCGTTATGATAAGCATAAGTGGATGATTTGTGGAGACTTTAAAATTCTATCCATGCTATTAGGGCAGCAATCCGGTTTCACCAAATATCCCTGCTTCCTTTGCTTGTGGGATAGCCGGGCCCGCGACCTACACTGGGGGAAAAAAGACTGGCCAATTCGGGAGTATTTGAGACCCGGTGAGAAAAATGTTCTTCATGAGAGCTTGGTACCTCGTGATAAAATTCTATTACCACCTCTCCACATTAAGTTGGGTCTCATTAAGCAATTCATCAAGTCCCTTCCAAAAGATGGTGAGTGCTTTCGGTACCTTTGCTCAAAGTTCCCCCGACTTTCTGAAGCAAAGCTAAAGGAAGGAGTGTTTGTTGGCCCTGATATAAGGAAACTCATTTCAGATGGAGCATTCGCTGAAACGATGTCTGAGAAGGAAAAAGAAGCCTGGGATTCCTTCAAGGATGTTGTTCTCAAATTCTTGGGGAACAGGCGGGATGAGAACTATAAGGATATTGTTGCCAGGATGCTCAATGCCTTCAAAGAACAAGGCTGTAACATGAGCCTGAAAGTCCATTTCTTGCACTCCCATGTGAACTACTTTCCCGAAAACTTGGGGGCGTACAGTGAAGAACAAGGTGAAAGGTTTCACCAGGACATCAAGGACGCAGAGAGAAGGTACCAAGGAAGATGGAACACCACTATGATGGCTGATTTCTGCTGGTTGCTGCTGCGAGAAACCCCAGATGAAAAATACGCCAAGCAGCGCACCAAGAGAAGCATTCGGGGGAAGAAGAAACGGGCCCACCAGGAGATTGATTGACCCAAGAATGACTTTAAAATCTAAACTGTGTTGACAAATATTGTGTTTTTACTAAACTTTGAAATAAAAATTTGCTAGTTATTACCACAGTGTCGGATCTCATTTATTAGAATTTTATTTTCACACCATCGGGTGTTTGTCTTCATGTATTGCAATGGTGCGGTTTGCGTTTTCTATTCTTACATACATACCTGTACAACATTTTTTGCACATTTCTTTGCTTTGCTTTGTGTCTAACCTCGCTCTTATATGCTCAATGTTTGTGCACATGTATGTGGCTGTTTTAAGTGCAGACAATTTTGCTACCATCACAGTGTGTTTTGTTGACATTACTCTATTCTTATGTGCTGCCTTGTTACAATTTTCTTTATTCTTATTTGAATAACTACTAAACAATTAGTATAAAGAATTCATCCAAGAAACTTTTATCTCGATCGCACTCAATCTGAAACGTTCACCTCAAACTGCTAACCCAATGTAGCAAAAAATCTGTACGTGATGGAGCAAATTGGTTACCAGATTTGGATTCAGCGCACCAAAAAACGTAAAAATCAATCGAAACATTAGAGGCAGTTTAAAAAAAAATTTTTTTAGTGTACCTGTGTTATTATTATTTTGCTATTTTGCTGTCTTATAGCTATGTCATTTGATTGAGCAAGATGGCACCCTTGGGCGGGAAGGGGACCATGCATGCATGATGGCGTGGCGTGTGAGAAATGTTACGAAAAGTCACAGCTTCATGAATCTATGTTGTTTAAACTGAAAAAGACTTAGAACAAGAGGAGTTGTCAGTGAAAGCTATTTCGATTTTAAACAGCTGAAAGGAAAAATGACTGAAACCTGAACCCAGCTGAAAGAAACCTCACTAAAAACATACATTTCAGCTCAACTCCTGTTATCTGTGGGGTGAAACCATTAATTAATTAATTTTATTTACTTATTTATCCGTTTTTTTAATATTGTCTTGTCTGGGAATCAAAGCGGTTTGCAAGGACCAAAAAATCAAATGTTTTACATAGAATGCTAAATACTGGATGTGTGTGACTGATGTAGCCAGATGTGAGTAAGGTATACAAGGGGATGTGAAGGAGCATATATGAGAGAAAAGGGGAAAAGTTTATGGTAAGCTAATTATCCTTTTATTTGATCATTGTTGTTCTTGTTAAGTGCCGTCGAGGTGGTGTCAACTCATGGCGACCCTCTGGATAGTTGACCTAAACTGTGTTCAGTCATCAGTCAGGTGACTCATTGTCGATAGAGTGGCACCCATAGCTGCTATTATTGTATCGATCCATCTTATTTGATTAGCTGGAAGAAACTTCAGCTCCCACAGACATATGTTGTTTTTTTTTAATGAAGTTGTTTGAGGTAGGACCTAAGAGCAGCACCTGAGGTAGATTCGAGGAGCCAAGGACTGAAGAGAAGACCAGAAGCAGAGGATCTAGAGAGAAAAGGACCCCAATACAAAGAAGAAAACTAGAACTGCAACAAAAATAAAACTAGTACACCTAAAATTACCTGTATTGGTTCTGGAAATTTTGATGTGTTGCTGTTGTTAAGTGCACTCAAGTCAATGTCAATTCACGGCAACCAGTGGATAGCTGTATGCTTTTCTAATCTCCTGAGGCTTGAGATCAGATTTCAGAAGGAGCCTAGACTCACTGTTGCACAAAGTTATGAGTGTTGTGAAAGCTTTAGATTAGAAAGTTATCTGATAGTCAAGTGCAAAATTCCAAGCTCCTGAAAAGGAGAAAAAGTGTTTTTAATTTCTGAAGTGCAATTCACTTTAAACTGTGCAATAACAGTAGTAAATTTATGTGAAGGTTTTAATTAGAATTTCAAAGGCTGAAATTTCAGTGTTTTAAAACTGGTTTTAATTAGCTCTAACCAATTTAATATCTTATTTATGTAAAATAAAGAATGCTTAATTAAAACATCTGAGCAAGTAATTCATTCATTATTAATGTTACATTTCCTTACTCTTCTTTTTCCTTATTTAGATGGAAGTGATTTGGATGTAGTTGGTTTATTTCTGAGGTTTCACTTTGTTTGGTGTCGCAGCATGAGATACCATTGTGATTCAAGAGTGAAGAGAACTGGATGTACCTCACGCCTTTCTAAGGAGTTCAAGGAAAGTTACATTCAGTTACAGCAGGTTTTTCCTGCTCCCAGAAGGCTTTGGATCTAAGTGTACACCAGAGTGAAGGGAGGGTTAAGTGACTTGCCCAAGGTCAGGGTGCTTATCTAACCACTAGGCTACTCCTCCACTCTTATAAACTAGATTTACACCTTGGGGGTCCTTTACTAGCGGCTGCTAAGGTGTTGCATGAGCAAATAGCGTTGAAGCTATGGTATGACAGGTGCCGCGGGCATGGAAAGCATTCCCCTTGCAGTTACGATGGCGTCCTGTCCTATAGTGTGTGCTGCATTAGGGGGGGTGTACCTAAAGCCACCCATTGCCCAGCATGAACAGCACTAACTGTACTGAGCTCATCATGTCCATTCTGCACCCCTATCTCACACCTCTAACATGGGTTGCACAGTTTGTATGGGAATTGTTCTGTGCCTCCAAGGCTCTGTGCTAGCTGGAAGCATGTGTCCCAGCATGCCTTTAGCGTGCACCAGAATGTGCACTACTAGCTAGCATGCATTTTTAAAAGACTCTCACTGCATGGTAATAGTAACCTGTATATTTGAGTTAATTCTTATTCAGCTCTCGTACCTAACAATGTCATATGTAACCCATGATGCACCTGAAGTTCTCTATTTTACACCTAGTTCTTTGCAATCCATTTTGGCTAGTAAAAAAGTGTGTTAAATAAATAAATTAATTAATTAATAAAATAAAATAAAATAAATGGTATGGTCAGAACACTCCTAGAACTAAAGTGGTGAATTTTTGTTTTAAAATACTTGAAGGAGAAAGACTAGCAACAGAAAAAGCTTCATTTATTTAGACAATTTTGTATACCATCTCATACTTCAAAGTGGTCACAACACAATTGGGGGATATATTTAACATGAGGGGATATGAGACACATACACTAATACGCACAGGGAACATGGGCAATGGAGGGTTAAGTGGTTTGCCCAAGACCACAAGGAGCACCTGTGGGACAAGAAACCCCAGTCCTTCTGGCCCAAGGTTGCTGTTCTCTAGTGGGATTTGAACCACTGACCTTCTGGCCTGAGGTAACTTGCCCCAACCACTAGCCACTCTTCCCCCTCCTCCCTTCATGTTAACACTTGTCTCTGTATGCAAAGGAAAGCCTCATCAACAACTTTCTGGTTCACTAAAGAAACTTACAATGAAGTAAATACTTGCAGGAGAATAATAGCTACAGGAAAGAGGAAATGCCAGATGTAGGGTTTTTTTTAATGTTTCCTGACAGTTCTTCGTTAATAAGTAAAGTGGGAAAAACTATGTCCTCCCCTCTACAAAGCTTTGACTACCTTGAGATTATGTTGCAAGTGTACAGACTAAAAAAAAAAAGCTGAAAAGGGAACATTTGCAGTGTGACACGCTGGTGCATTTCCACCATTTACAGAATCAGGCATATGGGGGGGGGGGGAGCGTCATATGTGTGTCTCATAGGAAGCATCGGGGGATGCATGTGTGTGCATGTTGGGAGTTCATGCAGATGTGTGTGTCATAGCGAGGGTCAGAGTTTGTGTGTCAAAGGGAATGTCAGGGGCTATGGCCCCAATTCTGGGACGCAGGTTGCCGGGCAGGATGTGCAACTCTACAGGCTGCTGGGCCAGATTCCCCCTCCCTGTACGTCCTGCCAGGTCAAAGGGGACATGCTACTTATTCCACCTTGAAGGTATAATAAGCAGCACCGACCCAGTGATTGGGCCTGGGGATCCCCCCCAGGGCTAGGGCTGGGGGTGGGGTCCCGCCAGGACCTGGCAGGCCAGCCGTGGGTCGGGCAGTGGGGAAGAGGGGAGTCCGAGCCTTGAGAGTTGGGGACACTTGCAGGGAGGACATCCTTGCAGATGGCAGGGGCACGCCGTGCTGTCCATGGGCCCGATTCTGTGCACTGTGAGAACGTTTTGTTCCCACAGTTCAGAATAGGGTGCTAACTGGCCCATCTTCCTTGGGGCCATCCGGACGGCCCGGACGTTCCCCTTTGTGAATTGGGCTGCATTTGTCTGTGTGTGTTTGTGTGATGGGGAGTGTCAGGGACCGTGTGCATTTATGTGTGTATGTATATGTGTGTGTGCATGTCATGGGTAGTATGAAGGACTATGTGCATGCATGTGTGTGTGTGCGATGGGGAGTATCATGGTTGCATGCATGTGGTGGGGAGTTGTGTGTATGTATGTGCATCCAGGGCTATGTGTGCATATGTCTTAATGTGTATGTGTGGTGGGTGGCTGTGTGTGTCAGGGCTGGCTGTGTGTTGGCATGTGTATGCAGTTTTCCATATCCTCCTGTACCCACTCCTTGTCCCTCCCATCCTTTAACACTATTCCCCCTACCAGTTCTTCACAGCTCTTTTTCCTCTCCACTCACCCTGCACTCTCTCAAGCATTTCACTTCCTTCCCTTCTCCTCTTCTTTAATGCACTCGCCGCCAATTCTTTTCTCCTCTCTCGCCATATGTTCCATCCCCTTCTTCTTCTAGCACAGCCCCTTCCCTTATGACCTCCTCAATTCTTTCCTCCTAACCCTGCCTCCATCTTGTCACCCTCTCCTTCTCTTGTGGCCCTCCTTCTTTGATGCCATGGGGACTCTTCCAGCTTTGAGGCCACGTCCCTGCTCTTCTGGCTGGCAGGACCCGGGGTCTTCCTGCCACAGCCCCACTCTTCATGCTGGTGAGATCATGACTACTGTAGGCTCTTCTGCTTGTTTAGGAGGGAGGCTAGCATATGCATGTCTGTTTATGCATGCACCTTCATGTGCAAACTTGCGTACAGACAGACAAAATTTGCCCAGCCACCTGAAACCTTAACAATAGATGCTATGCTTAAATTGGCTAGCACATCAATCATGGATGTAGCATACTAATGGTAGCAATTGTGGTTAGCAAAACCAATGACAGCCACATAACTGTGATGTGCCGTGAAAGCCCACACTCCACCCCTAATCCACCCAGTCAGCGCCCCTTCCCTCACTGATGTTTAGAGCTTAGCACACAGCAAACCCTGTGCTAAAGTAAAGCTGGTCCTGCTTTAAAAACTCATTTTGAAAGAATTCTTTATTGCTCTATGATGTAACAGTTATTGGAACAAAGGATCTAAAGCTCTTTAGTGCCTTGGTGTACAATTAGGTAATGAAACAGTAAATTAAAACATTTTGCAAGAGTTTCTGTTTACTTGTAAGCAAATTATATCTCCTAAAAAAACAGGCTATCTCAGTTGTAACACTAGTCTAAGGAGGTAATGAAATACCGAAACTGTTACTGTTGGTTTAAAAGATGTCTAAGATAATTTCAGTTTAAAGTTGAGAAGGAAAAAGTGTTGGCTTCAAGCCATAGCACTGTAATTCAGAAAAGTCTGCATTTAATGTTGCAGTGCTTGCTTTGCTAAAACATTAATGAGTTTACTTAAGGAGACAAAAAATTGTTTCCATTATCAGATACCACTGTGCTCTGTTTGCTAAAGAGTATTTATGTTTAAAATCTTGAGATAAATATTATCACGGGGGGGGGGGGGGGATGATGACATTTTTGCCACAAAGACAATTTCAGATTTTGCAATCATTCTATGTGTTTGGACTTACTACTGCTACTACTGATCATTTGTATAGCACAACAAGGCGTTCACAGTGCTGTACATGTACAAGGAAGACAGTCCCTGCTCATCGGAGCTTTCAATATGTTGTTGTTAGTGATGGGAAAGGAGAAGTGCTACTGATAGGGGATTTCAATATGCCAGATGTTGATTGGCACATCCCTGCTACAGTATCATCAAGAAGTAAGGAGATCCTGGATTCTCTACAGGGAAAATTATTCAGGCAACTGGTAACAGAAACTAAACGTGAAGGGGCCATACTGGACTTGGTGCTTACCAATGGTGAAAGTGTTTCTGATGTTATGGTGGGGGATCCTTTCGCATCCAGTGATCATCAGATGGTGTGGTTCATTATTAGGACTAGGGCTGCTAAAATCCATTCAAAAGCGAGAGTCTTAGACTTTAGGAAAATTAACTTTGCCAAGATGGGCCAATACCTCAGGGGGTCATTAGCTGGATGGGAACAGCTGGAGGATGTAGAAAAACAGTGGGCAAAACTGAAAGGAGCTATTTTAAAAGCAACCAACCTTATTGTTAAAATGTTAAATAAAAGGAAAAGGAGACTGCTATGGTTTTCGAAAGTAGCTGCTGAAAAGGTGAAGAAAAAGAGGGAGGCCTTCTTGAAATACAAGAGAGCAAGAAAGGTATCTATATTTGGAAAATAAGTTTTTCCAAATATAGATACCTTTCTTGCTCTCTTGTATTTCAAGAAGGCCTCCCTCTTTTTCTTCACCTTTTCAGCAGCTACTTTCGAAAACCATAGCAGTCTAGCAAAGTAGTCAGGAAAGCAAAGATTCAAAAAGAGGAGGAAATAGCCATTGCAATAAAATTGGGGGGATAAGACATTTTTCAGATATGTTAGTGAGAAGAGGAAGGGCAAAAGTGGTATTGGCAGACTCAAGGGTGAAGGGGAGAAATATGCAGAAGCTGATGAAGATAAAGCGGACTTACTTAACAAATATTTTTGTTCTGTGTTCACAGATGAAGAACCAGGAGCAGGACCTCAGAAAATGCCCACAAACAGGAACAGAAGCGAGGGGCATCTTGAACAATTTTCAGAAGACTGTGTTCGTGAGAAGCTAGCTAAACTTCAAGTAGAGTAGATAAAGTGATGGTACTGGATGGGATACACCCGAGAATACTGAGGGAAATTGGGGACATACTAGCAGCTCCACTGACTGACCTTTTCAATGCCTCGTTGGAGTCAGGAGTGGTGCCAAAGGATTGAAGAGAGGCACATGTAGACCCTTTACACAAAAGCAGAAGTAAGGATGTGGTTTAATCTCGGTGGTGAGTAAATTATTGGAAGTTACTGCTGAAAGAGATAATAGTGAAGTTTCTGGAGTCCAATGGATAATCAGATCCGAGACAGCATGGATTCACCAGAGGCAGGTCTTCTCAGATAAATCTGATTGATTTTTTTTGACTGGGTGACCAGGTTGTTTCATCGAGAGAGAGAGCCCTAGATGTGTATTTAGATTTCAGTAAAGCCTTTGACACCATTCCGCACAGGCGACTTATAAACAAACTGAGCACCCTAGGGATGGACCCTGAATCAGCCCTGTACGCGTTGCTGGGTGGCCCATCCACACCCCACCACGCCCCCAATTCTGCCCCTCCTGGCTCTCCCCATCCTGAAGCACAGGATATATAGGGAGAACTAGTGGGGGAATAGGGTTTAGGCATATTGTGGTGCTGCACATTCTGGCAGGAAATACAGCCCCACAACCCTTGTTATAGAATGAGGGCCATTATGTTTCGATGTTTATTTAACAAACCAGGTATTTAGGAATAGGGAGAGTGCTTCTGATGTTATAATGGATGATCATCTCACATCCAGTGATCTGTGGATGGTGTGGTTCAGTGTTAGGACAAGGGCTGAAATAGTTTATTTGTAAGGTCAAGTTTTGAATGGAGACCTCCCTCGAAGAGACTTACAATAAGACAACTCTGGTTGACTCTTTTGTTACAGCCTTGGACTGGAAAAGGGTCTTGCAAATATTTTTGCAGCAAGGTTACAGAATTTTCATGGCCATAGGGTTTATGTTTTTTATGATCTTTCTTATAAGACACAGAAGATCAGGAAAGATTTTCTTCTTCTTCATCCCAGAGCTCTTGCTCTTAGGATGTGTTCTTTTTGTAATTTCCTAGGAAGTTTTTTATTACATCTAAGTAAAAAAAAAATAAAGATACAAATACAATATGGTAATAAACTGCTAGAAAATCATTCAAGTATCAATAAGAAAATTATTAAAAAATCAGAAACTTCCACTCCTGTCAGAATCCACTGACAAAATAATTTAAGGAAAAGAAAAATATTCTCCAACCGGAGCTTATTACTGCCCAGGAAAATGCCTGGAGGACTGGAGAAGGGCAGCTATGGTCCTTCTTCAGAAAAGGCTGTGCACTAAGTGTTGAGGGGAATGACTTTAGAGGCTTTGTCCTATCCAGTTTTTTCTTCTCTCTCTTATCACACCTTTAGTTTATCTTCTGGCAAATCTTTCTCCACTGCTATCCCGCTTTCAGTTGCTGTACCTCAGGGCTCTGGCTTGGAAACTCCTCTCTCTCTCTTTATTCATTCTCTTGGTGCCTTAATTTCCTCTCATGGTTTTCAGTACCATCTTTATGCTGATAACTCTTAGATTTACCTCTCTGCATCTGAAATCCTTCCAAGAATCCAGGCCCATATCTCAAGTCTGCATGTCTGACGTTTCTGTCTAGATGTCTGGCCATCATCTGAAACTGAAAATGGTCAAGATTTGCTTCGGTCTTTACTGAGGAAGATGTAGGGATGTTACCCATGACTGAAGTGGTATTTAAAGGTGCAGAAGAATTGAAGGAAATATCGATACATTGGGAAGATGTATTACAACTATTAGATAAACTGAAGAGTAGCAAATCACCTGGGCCGGATGGTATACATCCAAGGGTGTTGAAAGAACTGAAATATGAGATTGCAGACCTGCTAATAGTAATCTGTGAACTATCATTTAATGTGGACAAGTGCAAAGTTATGCAGCTAGGGGAAGAACAACCCAAACTATGGTTACACGATGCAAGGTTCCACATTAGGAACCACCACCCAGGAAAAAGATTTAGGCGTCATTGTGGATAACATGTTAAAACCCTCGGCCCAGTGTGCAGCGGTGACCAAGAGAGCAAATAGGATGGTATCATAAGGAAAGGAATGGAAAATAAAACAAAAGATATTATAATGCCTCTATATCATTCCATGGTGAGACCGCACCTTGAATATTGTGTGCAATTCTGGTCGCCGTATCTTAAAAAGGATATAGCGTTATTAGAAAAGGTTCAGAGAAGAGCCATCAAAATGGTAAAGGGGATGGAAGGATGCTCCTATGAAGAAAGGCTCAAAAAGGTTAGGGCTCTTTAACCTGGAAAAGAGACGGCTGAGGGAAGATATGATAGAAGTCTATAAATTAATGAACGGAGTGGAACAGGAAAGCATAGATCGATTGTTTATGTTATCAGAATATAGAAAGATTAGGGGACATGCAATGAAGCTACAGGGTAAACTATTTAAGACTAATAAAAGAAAATATTTTTTCACTCAACGTGTAATCAAACTCTGGAATTTGTTACCGGAGGATGTAGAAAAGGCTGTTAGTGTAGCTGGGTTTAAAAAAGGTTTGGACAAGTTCCTGGAGGAAAGGTCCATAAACCATTATTAAGAAGGGACCCAGGATATCAATGCTTGACCCAGTACAAGCATTGTGGAACCTGTGTCCCTTGGGGAAACTGCTAGGTACATATGACCATGATTGGCCACTGTTGGAAACAGGATACTGGGCTTGATGGACCTTGGTCTGACCCAGTATGGCATATCTTATGTTCTTATGTTCTTAAGATAAGAGCTCCTTATCTTTTCCCCTAAACCCAACTCCTTCCTTCCTCCTTTCTCTCTTTCTGTGGATAATATTATCATCCTCTCTGTTTCCTTGGGGTCATCTGTAACTCTTCTCTCTTAGTGCTCATCCATCAGAAGTAGCTCTGTTCCAGTTGAAAGGAAGCTCTTGAATGAGAGATCATAAGATGAAGGTTAAAGGAGACAGACTAAGGTATAATCAGAGCAACTAATTCGTTATGGAAAGGATGGTGGAAATGTAGAATAGCCTTCCAGTGGAGATGGTGGAAACAAGAACTTTATATGAATTCAAAAAAGCACGGGACAAATACAGAGGATCTCTAAGGGAGAGGAAGGGATTTTAGAACTTAATAGTTCTTAGGATGGACGGATTGGATAGGCAGTATGGTCTTTATGTGCCTTCATTTTCTATGTTTCTATATTTTATGAAGCCATTATAAAATTGGATTAAAAGAGGCACATAAAATGCACATTAATTAAGTGCCATATTATAAAATTTCCCTTTGCATGTATTTATTTATTTAACAGGTTTTATATGCTGCTTTATCATTTCAATCAAAGCGGTTTACATTGAAACTTAAACTTGGTAATATACATTAAACAGGGACATGGATAACTTGGATTTTTCTCAGGCAATGGAGGATTAAGTGACTTGCCCAAGGCCACAAGGAGTGCTAGTGGGAATTGGACCCTGGTTTCTGGATTCCCAAGCCAGTGTTCTTAACCATTAGACTACTCCTCCACTCCTTGTAGTAGTAGTAGTTAAATAGAAACAAAAACAAAAACAAAAAAGGAGAATAAGGTAGAAACAAAAACAAAAAAGGAGAATAAGGTGATACGGTACTTTTTTATTAAACTAACTGAATCCATTTTTTTATTAGCCTTTGAAGATTAAAACCTTCTTCTTCAAGTCAGGACAGTATAAGCAACAGATGACTAAGACTATAATAATATAACTGAACCACAAAAGCACATGGGAATTGGCACACACTAAGGGGTATTTTTACTAAACAGCAGTAGCGGTTTCCGTGCAGTATCAGAGCCGCAGCCCCATTGAATTCACTCAAGCCCATTGAATTCAATGGGGCCACAGCTCCAATATCGCACAGAAGCCGCTACCACTGTTTAGTAAGCATACCCCTAAGTCTAAAGTCATCATTTTAACTCTTGACACAGCTATGCATTAACCGGCACATGTTTTCTAGTGTGCGGTTTGCCATGCGCTAAGAACCATGCTGATAACATGGGGATCACATGCTAAACATTCCATGCTAACCAGTGAGCATGCAATTGAGTGTGGTCTGGGTGGATTAGGGGTAGAATGTAGGCATTAATGGTGCATCACAGTTAGCGTTGGCATTTTGGGCATGCGCTGACCATGCTTATTCTTGTTAGGGCATGTGCACTTAACACTACCTCTATGAATTGTGTTATATGCACCTGCATGCCAGTCTTGAAGGACTACAAAAGGGGACTGCTACTTCTGGAGAGAGATCTGCAATTGTAAGTATTTACTTCTGGGAATTTTTCTAAATCTTGGGGAAAAAAATAATTCTTTTGATTAAAGCTGATTAATCCGTGAACCCAGTGTAATTGTTAAATCAGTCAGGGCCTAGAAGCAGCAAGAGCTTTCAGTTTAAATTTAAAACACAGAAGAGCGCTTTCTTTTTATATTTAGATCCCAGCAGCAAGCTTCCAGTTTACATTTAATACTTAGTCAGGGCCTAGTAGCAGCAAGAGCTTTCAGTTAAAATTTAAAACACAGAAGAACGCTTTCTTTTTATATTTCGAACCCAGCAGAGAGCTTCTACTTTAAATTTCATACTCAGTCAGGGCCTAGTAGCAGCAAAGAGCTTTAATTTAAATCACATCAGAATATAACTTAGCATAAAAGGAAAAATAGGGTCAGTATTCCTTGAGCAATAAATTATTTCTAGAGACCTTTACAAAGAGGCCTTCTACATAGGGGGCAAGAGACCTGTGAAACTTTTTAAATAGGTGTTAAAGCCAGATGACAGATCAAAGGACCAGTTTGAAAGACTCCCTCTATCAAGCAAGGACTGTTAATCACTCAGGAAATTGGTCACAGCTTACCTCAGAACCACAGGTATAAATAGTTCAACCAGAGTTCTGTGCTTCTCAGTCTTGAAGGATTACAAAAGGGGACTGCTACTTCTGGAGAGAGATCTGCAATTGTAAGTATTTACAACTGGGAATTTTTCTAAATTTTGGGGGAAAAAAGAATTATTTAGAATAAATATGATTAATCTGTCAACCCAGTGTAATTGTTAAATCAGTCAGGACCTAGTAGCAGTAAGAGTTTGCCGTTTAAATTTTGGGACTTCCCTTGGAGATTGGTAACAGATTACCTTAGAAGCACAGGACAGGGTACTGTGTAGCAGCCAGCTTTTAATAAGTCTTCTTTCCCTCACTCTGTCTCTCTCCGACACCCACCCACCCCTGGGATAATCATAACTTTATAGGTGCTTCAACCTCTTAAAGGAAAGGAGGTGCCATAGTCACTCTCAGGTGAAGCTGTTTGTTTTCATCAGCATACATTAAGGACCTGAGATTATTTAAACTTCAGGTGAACAAAGTACATTAAACATATTAGGTATAGTTTTATTAGTATAAGTATCCCTAGCATCCCTTAGTAAGTAAAGAATTTAAATATCTAAACACAACCTTAAAGCGAAGATGCAGACAGCAGTCCAACAGCAAGATGGGGGCTTTCCAGTCTTTTGCACTGTCACATGTATGATTTTCTCCCAGTTAGTGAGGGGTCTTACGTGTGCACAAGGTGCAAGGAGCTCTTTGCTCTCAGGGAATGGGTCCAATCTCTAGAGACAAGAGTAGCAGACTTAGAAGACATAAGGAAGACAGAGAGGTACATAGATAAGACCTACAGAGATATAGTCCTGAAGTCCCACCTCCAGTCTGGCAGAATCCCTACTGCCATGGAGGAGAGGTCATGTGACAGGAGAGAATCACCCTGGTGTGGCAGAAAGTGATCCTGTAGTTAGAACCTGTCCTCCAGGTGATATAAAACCCTCTCACTCTGAGGAAGTTTCTCCAGGGACATGTGCCCATGAGGAAAGGGTTAGGACAGCCGTTACAATTGGTGATTTGATCATTAGGCATGTAGATAGCTAGGTGGCTGGTGGACGTGAGGATCGCCTGGTAACATGCCTGCCTAGTGCAAAGGTAGCGGATCTCACGCGCCACCTAGACATGGTTTTAGATAGTGCTGGGGAGGAGTCTGCTGTCTTGGTACATGTCGGTACCAATGAAATAGGAAAATGTGGCAGGGAGGTTCTGGAGGCTAAATTTAGGCTGTTAGGTTGGAAATTGAAATCCAGAACTTCCAGGGTAGCGTTCTCTAAAATGCTTCCCGTTCCACGCGCAGGACCCAAAAGGCAGGCAGAGCTCCGGCGTCTCAATGTGTGGATGAGACAATGGTGCAAGGATGAGGGTTTTGGATTTGGGAGGAACTGGGGAACATTCTGGGGAAAGGAGGGGCTCTTCTGAAGGGATGGGCTTCACCTTAACCGGGATGTAACCAAGCTGCTGGTATTATCTTTTAAAAAGGAGATAGAGTAGCTTTTAAACTAGATAATAGGGGAAAGCTGACAGTCACCCAAGAGCGCATGATTCGGAGCAATGTATCCTTGAAGGATACTACCAAAAAAATGAAGTTAGGGCACATCAGAAGAGAGGCTCCAATAAAGACAAAGGTAGCCCAAATTCCTTTGAGTACAGAGCAGACAGAGCTTAAAGATTCCAAATTGCTCCTGCCTACCAATAACCAGATTAATATGAATAAAATACAATCTCTAAAATGCTTGTATGCAAATGCTAGAAGTCTAAAAATTAAGATGGGATAGTTAGAATATATAGCACTTAATGAGAAGTTAGATATAATTGGTATCTCAGAGACATGGTGGATGGAGGACCACCAGTGGGACACTGTGATACCTGGGTACAAACTATATCGTAATTATAGAGCTGATCAAATTGGTGAAGGGGTTGGAGAGGGCATTGAGTCAGAAAGTATTAAAATTTTGCGGGAAACAAAATTTTCAGTAAAATCTCTATGGATTGAAATTGCATGTAAAAAGGGGAAGGCGATGGCAGTGGGTTTGTACTATCAATCGCCTGGCCAGAATGAACAAATGGATGATGAAATGCACAAAGAAATCAGGGAATCTAACAAAAGTTACAGAACGATAATAATAATGGGTGATTTCAATTACCACGATATTGACTGGGTCAGTGTCACGGCAGGACATACTAGGGAGATAAAGTTTCTAGATTAAATAAATGACTGCTTCTTGGAGCAGCTGGTTCATTAACCGACCAGATGGGAAGCCATTTTGGACTTAGTCCTTAGTGGAACACGAGATCTAGTGCAAGAGATAAGGGTGTTGGGGCCATTTGGTAATAGTGATCATAGCACGATCACGTTTGATTTAATTAATAGAGGAGGGATGGTAAGGAAATGCACAGTACTATCTTTTAACTTTCAAAAGGGAAACTATAATAAAATGAGGAAAATAGTTAAGAAAAAACTAAAAGGAGCAGTTGCAAAGGTCAAAGACTTACATCAAGCTTGGGTGTTGTTTAAAAATACTATCTTGGAAGCCCAGACCAGCTGTAATCCACGCTTTAAGAAAAGTGGAAGGAAGTTCAAAAAACTGCCAGCATGGTTTAAAGATGAGGTCAGAGAGGCTGTTGTTGCAAAAAAAGCATCTTTCAGGAAATGGGAAAAAAGAGCCAAATGACAAAAACTGGAAACAGCATAAGCACTGGCAAGTTAAATGCAAGGCATTGATAAGGCAGGCAAAGAGAGAATTTGAGAAGAAACTTGCTGTGGACGCAAAAACGCATAATAAAGACTTTTTTCAAGTACATTCATAGCAAAAAATCTGTGAGAGAGTCAGTTGGACCATTAGATGATAGAGGGTAAAGGGGGCAATAAGAGGGGACAAGGCTATAGCGGAGAAACTGAATGAATTCTTTGCTTTGGTCTTTACTGAGGAAGATGTAAAGATGTTACCTATGACTGAAGTGATATTTAAAGGTGATACTGCAGAGGAATTGAAATAAATATTGATACACCGGGAAGATGTATTACAACTATTTGACAAACTGAAGAGTGGCAAATTACCTGGACCAGATTGTATACATCAAAGGGTGTTGAAAAATATGAGATTGCAGACCTGCTATTAGTAATCTGTGAACCATCATTAAAATCATCTGTAATACCTGAAGATTGGAGGATGGCCAATGTAAAGCCCATTTTTAAAAAGGGTTCCAGGGGTGCTCCGGGAAACTACAGACCGGTGAGCCTGACGTCAGTACTGGGAAAAATGGTAGAAACCATTATAAAGAACAAAATTACTCATTATGTAGATAGTCATGGCTTAATGGGAGACAAGCCAAAATGGCTTTAGACAAGGAAGATCTTGTTTTACTAATCTGTTATGTTTTTTTGAAGGTGTGAATAAACAGGTAGATATAGGTGAATCAGTTGATATTGTGTATCTGGACTTTCAGAAAGCCTTTGACAAGATACCTCATCAGAGACTTTTGACAAAACTAAAAGGTCATGGTATAGGAGGCAGTGTACTATTGTGGATCAGGAACTGGTTAAAAGATAGAAAGCAGAGGGTAGGGCTAAATGGCCAATTCTCCCAATGGAAAAAGGTGAATAGTGGAGTATTTATTATTTTATTTTATTTATTTACAGTCTCTTTTATACCGCGCTATTCAGCATCAGTGCGGTTTCCATATAACAACTTACACTTCTCAATAGCTGATTCGTGTTTACATTGAACAAGGTAAATTGAACTTGGATAACAGGGTGTAACAAGGTAAATGAACTTGGATAACAGGGTGTAACAAGGTATTAACTATGTACATCTGTATGGCAAAATAGGCATCACATCTCTAATCATAGTCGTGTTTGGCTATGTAGTAGGGCTTACTGAAAAGTGTCATCTAAGTTGTGGATGAGGGTATTAAGGTGCTGTCTGGGGGTAGTATAGGAGGAAGAGATGGTGCTTCAATGCCTTTCTAAACTGTGTTAGGTCAGGGATTGCTCGTATGCTGGGAGGTAAGGCATTCCAGCATCATAGGGTTATTGATTTCGGGACAATCAAAGAATTAACTGCTGTAGATCTTCTGGATCTATTGGGGGGCGTGGCCTGGATCAGCTCTGCTAGTGATGTGGATGAGAGCCCGTTGATAGCCTTGAATGTCAGCAGTAAGATTTTGTATGTGAGTCTGCCGCATATTGGGAGCCAGTGTAGGTGCATCAGGATGGGTGTAACGTGGTCTTTCCTGGATGCTCCATGGAGAACTCTTGCCGCGGCATTCATGGCTAGTTGCAGCGGGTTCAGCATGGATTGAGGGAGTCCATGCAGAATTGAGTTTGCATAATCCAGATGTGGTATAATTAGTGCCTGATAAATTGTCCTGAAGTCATCTGGTGTTAGCAAGGATCTTAGGTACCTGAGAGACCGGATCTTGTGATACACCGCTCTAACCGTGTTGCCTATGTGCGTTTTCATGTCTAGGCGCTGGTCGAGTGTGACTCCCAGATACTTGATTGTGGGTTTGGACTGGAGTACTGCTTCGTCGACATTTAGGGAGTGCGGCATGGAGAAGTTTTGATTCCTTGTAATGAACAGGACCTCTGTTTTCTTATGCTGAATCCTAAGGTTCAGATTTTGTAGCCAGGTGGATACTGCATTAAAGCAGTTTGTTAGTGGGGAGAGGTCAGTGTTTTCAGTCGAGAAAGGCATGTATAGCAGAACGTCGTCTGCATAAATCAGGCAGTTAACGTTGAAGGAACGGATCAGGTTACAGATGGGCTGCATGTATATGTTAAACATGAGGAGAGAGAGGGAGGATCCCTGCGGGACACCCTGCTTCTGATGGAAAGGCTCCGATGATGTATTCCCTGATCGTACATGCTGCCATCTGTCAGAGAGGTAGGACTTGCACCAGTCCAGTGCTTTGTCTGTGATCCCCTTCTCTTGGAGACGGTCGAGGAGAAGCTCATGGCTTACTGAATCGAACGCTACCGCAATGTCCAAAAAGATAAGGACAGAACCTTGACGGATGTTGTCTGTCCCTGTAATTATGTTGTTGAGTAGTGTGGTGAGTAGAGTTTCTACACCGTGGGCCTCTCTAAAGCCATGTTGGCATGGATCAAGTGGCGCGGCGGAGTCTATGTGGTCTTGAATTTGACATTGAACTTCTTTTTCGATTATTTTCGCTAGTAGGGGTATGCTTGAAATTGGTTGATATGATTCCACCTTCTTGGGGGTCCAGCTTGTTGTTTTTTGAGCAGCAGTCTTATGGACATCTGTTTAAGGGGTTGCGGGAATGAACCTGTTGTAAAGGACTGGTCCATGAGTCTAGCTATAAAAGGGCTCAAGTGGGATCATAGTTCTTTGATCCAGAACACAGGGCATGGGTCGGTCTGGGCGGTGGTTGTGTTGATTGCAGCAATGGTGTCCTCTTTGTGCTGCTTTGATGGTGTGGAAAACATGGAGAGCAGTGTTCCTTGTTTTGGCACGAGAGAGGCATTGGAAGATGAAACTTTGTTGGTTTGACATAACTTGGATTGTAAGTAATCTGCAAATTCTTGAGAGTGGATCTCAGCTGGTTGGACTGAGGTCAGTTCTTTTGTTAGGTTGTTAACGAGGGCGAAGAGGTTGTGTGGCTTGTTCAGGGAACGTTTTAGGGTGTCCATATGGAATTGTCTCAAGTTCGTCATTACTGCTTCACGATGTAATGACAGGTGGTCGTTGTATGCTCTTTGATCATCAGTCGAGTGGGAGCGGCGCCATCGTCGTTCAAGCTTTCTTAGGAGAGTGAGTGAGGTTTTCAGTTCTGTAGAGTACCAAGAAGCTGAGGCTCGCTTCCCTGGAGGTTTGTTGGATGGTGGAAGTAGCGCAATTGAGTTGAGGGTCTTGTTCCAGTTGGAAACGAGATCATCAGGACTGTGAGCAGTTGAGGTGAGTAGTGGGTGGGTTGTGCTCAGGATTAGGTCTCTGTTAAAAACCTGGAATCTTCGTGGAGGTACTCTGGGAGGACCACTGAGTCTCCTTGCTTCCTTCTGAGTGCTGTTGGGTAAGTGAATTTGGAATACTATCAGCTTGTGGTCTGACCAAGGAACTGCAGTAATGGACAGCTCAGGAATGTTGGGTGGAGTGGCAATTGCCTGGGGAGCGAACACCAGGTCAAGTATGCCTCCTTTGTCGTGGGTAGGTTCTGTGATCAGTTGGCAGTATCCTAGTTCTTCGAGAGCTGCAACGAAAGCTGATGAGTGGGACTCTTGTAGTGAAGGTAGATTGACATCTCCTAGAACCCAGCATGGTGTGCCTGTATTTTGGGTATTGGAGGCAAGGTTGATTGTTGCGAGAGCATCCGGGTCTGCTGATGGGGCTCTATATAGGAGGTTAATGGAGCAGCACTTGTTCGCTATTGTGAGGGCATCGAGGAGTGATGTGCTGGTTGAGTTGCATAGGTGGAATTGTTGATCCGTTTTGGTGATGGCAAGTACTCCTCCTCCTCCTCCTCCTTTTCCATTCCTGTGGCATGTATGAGTACCCCAGGGATCTGTGCTGGGTCTGCTGCTTTTTGACATTTTCATAAATGATCTGGAAAAATGAATAGCGAGTGAGGTTATCAAATTTGCAGATAACACAAAACTATTTAAAGTTGTTAAAAACCCAAGAGGATTGTGGAAAATTGCAAGAGGATCTTGATAAATTGAAAGACTGGGCATCAAAATAGCAGATGAAATTTAATGTGGACAAGTGCAAGTTATGCACCTAGGAAAGAACAACCGAAACTATGGTTACACGATGCAAGGTTCCACATAGGGAACCACTACCCAGGAAAAAGATTTAGGCGTCATAGTGGATAACATGTTGAAACCCTCCGCCCAGTGTGCAGCGGCGGCAAAGAGAGCAAATAAAATGCTAGGTATCATAAGGAAATGAATGGAAAATAAAACAAAGGTTATTATAATGCCTCTGTATCGTTCCATGGTACAACCGCACCTTGAATATTGTGTGCAATTCCGGTCGCCATATCTTAAAAAGGATATAGTGTTATTAGAAAAGCTGCAAAGAAGAGCCACCAAAATGGTAAAGGGGATGGAAGGATACTCCTATAAAGAGAGGCTAAGAAGGTTGGGTCTCTTCAACCTGGAAAAGAGATGGCTGAGGGGAGATATGATATAGGTCTGTAAATTAATGAGTGGAGTGGAACGGGTAAACGTAGATCAATTGTTTATGTTGTCAGAATATAAAAAGACTAGGGGACATGCAATGAAGCTACAGGGTAAACTATTTAAGACTAATAAAAGAAAATATTTTTTCACTCAACGTGTAATCAAACTCTGGAATTTGTTACTAGGGGATGTAGTAAAAGCTGCTAGTGTAGCTGGGTTTAAAAAAGGTTTGGACAAGTTCCTGTAGGAAAGGTCCATCAACCATTATTAAAAGGGACCCAGGATATCACTACTTGACCCCATACAAGCATTGAGGAACCTGTGTCTTTTGGGGAGACTGCTACGTACTTATGACCTAGATTGGTCACTATTGGAAACAAGATACTGGGATTGATGGACCTTGGTCTGACGTAGTATGGCATATATTGTTCTTATGTTCTTATCGTTTGCATGGTGCTATGCATTGGCAATGTGCTAATGGCAAGGGGGTGGACACACATGTCTCTTAAAGTTAGTGCAGCCCTCCACACTAATTTGCACCTCACATGCACACTACTGACGTGCTCTTTAGTAAACATGCCCCTTAGGTGTGTGCTAATTCCCATGTTAACTGCTTAACATGCTTTATTAAAAAAAAGAAAAAGAAAACAAAAACGTTTTTTTGAGGTGCATCACTAAACTGAATGCATATCTCTAATTGTTGTGGTAGGATGGGCATGATCATCTTAACGACCTGATTCTTTTGGCTTCCAGCAGTTAGGTTAAAGCAAGGCTTGAAAACTCCCAGATGCCAGGCACCAAGATGCCCAGAAATTGCACTGTGGCATCTGGGATTTTTGCTTCCTATTTATCAAGTTGTATAGTTCAGAAATACTCTTCAGCACTATAGTACTTGGGTTTGACTGGAAAACTGGTAAACAGAATGTATGATAAAGAAACATTTGTCTACAGTTGCTATTAAGGACTTTAAAACCTTGTTGTGTTGAAAGATACTTTAGTAATATATGCAAAAATATCTGATTTCATCTGTGAGGGACATTTCTGCACAAACAGATCATTATAATATCCCTTTTCATCTCTTTCTCATCTAGAGTTTTGGGCTAATTTAAATGCTAATATATGATATAACCTACTTGCATTTAAAACAGATTACATCTCTCTCGGCTTAGCTGTTTCACCTAACCACCAGGAGAACTTTGGATTGGGTGATTCATTTTATACTGTGCCTGATCGGAATGAGAGATTTTGAGGTAGCAATGTAAATTACCAGTCTTTTCACCTGTTGTGCACTCTACAGTCCCTAATGAAATTTAGTAACCTGTATAATTAAGATCCATACCTCAGTGACAAGAAAATGGAATAGGCCACAGGGGCTGACAAGATCTTCAAATGCAATTTTTTAACAAGTGAAAGTGGCAAAATATTTCTTGCAAAATATAATTTTCTATTTTCAATATAGTTTTATCATGGTAGCAGCATGGTTTATGGATTTTAAAAAAAGTAGTTGCAAGAACATAAAAGCTTCTGTGTTGAAAGTCTTTCATGGAAGCTATATATGCTTGTTCTTATAAAGTGCTAAGGGACTATAAATGATTCAGTCATAATTAATGTATTTTCACTGCTGCATATGATACTCACTAACTTTCTTTGATATGGTAATATCATTTGAGGGACAATATTAAGGCAATCCACATTGGGACAAAGTCGAGGCCTGTTTACTAAAGTGCAGGCAGTTTTTGCACTTACTATGCATTGTGATACAGTGGATAAAACAGAGCGTATGCAAGGTCAGGAAAGTGAAGAGCTTACCTCTGATTCAGCTGTAGGAATGAAGGCAGGGCATAGGAAAACAGCTGAGCAGAAAACGCCGTTACTACAAGAAAAGCCAAAAGCTCATCAAGAGCACCTGTCCCCTAGTTCTGACATTACGTGCAGGGCTAGGAACCATAAAAGGGAGAGTTTCAGGCAGGGTAGGAGGTGCTACCAGGGGAACTGACAGGACACCTGCAAAGGAAGTTGCAGAGGACAGCTGGGAAAGGAAGCTGAAGTCCAGGAGCCAGGAAGTGGCAGCAGTTCAGGAAGACGCTATCCACAGTCACAGAGCACAGGTCAGCTCAGAGGGAGTTTACCCAGAGGAGGGAACCTCAGACGTAGCTGTAAGATAAAGAACAGCTGGGAGCCTGACATAGAGTTTCTCAACTCACAGCCTGACTGGGAAGCCTGGGAAAGGAGCTACTACAACCCCCGAGCTAAGCATAGCACCAAGGTACAGAGAAGAGAACCTTCTGCTTTTAAAGAGAGGTTTAAAGCACATGGCTATTGTAAAGGGCGTAGCCCAGTGAATAATGCTGTAAGGGAGAGATATCTTAAACTCCCACGTTATGAAGAGGATCAGCAGAGAGCTTTCCTCAGACCAGGAGATTACAACCCTGGGTTTATAGAAGCTTATGCAGGAAGCAACAGTGATCTCTCGCAAGAGGTTGGGCCAGACTTCTATACAAGGGAAGAAGCCAACTCTGACGGTTTGGGAAGTGAGTCTGAAGGGATGGTCTGGGAGAGTAGCAGCCACCTTTCAGAGCCCATTCCAATGGACTGTAATGTATGCTGCAAGAATAATCACATTGCTTTGTGTTAACCTTTTTGGAAGAGAAAATACTTTGTGAAGAATAACAAAGAAAGAAAGTTTTGTTACCATTTTTTGTGCACTGCTGTGTTTAAAGTTTTGTCCTTGATGAATGTCCGTGCGGGACGGGGAATAAAACCCATGCTTTATTTTCCTTACCACTGACCAGAAGACTCTGTTTTTCATCGCAAGAGCAGGGTAAAATTTCTACAACCCTAGGCAACTGCCTAATTAGGGTTTAAAGGGCTCCGACATACGGGCCCCATCACAAAATGGCGTAGTTGCTGCGGATTCATTATTGAGGATACAAAACTGCAGCGCAGCAAGCTACAACGCGGAAACAGCGGACGGTGCCACACCCGGAGAGGATCCAGTTCCTGCAAGGAGAAAATCAAGCACCTTCTCAAAGTGAGACCCTCCACCTGGCTCAGGTAAAGCGTATTTGGGCACAGGCTGGGAGGATTCCTGGTGAGAAGGGAGGGCTTGTAAAAGAAAGAGGAGAAGGAAATTTTTTTTCTCTTGGTTGTGTGGTACGGCACTTGGTTGTGTTTTTCTGTTTTCCAGGATCCAAGACGTGGAAAGATGGATGTACAGGAAGTCCTGAAGTGGATGAGTCTGCAATTTGACAAACAGAGAGAGCTGGCTCACCTCAGCCAGGAGCAGGCCATCGCAGCGCTGAAAGACCAGCAAAAGCCTCTGACAGACTTACTGCAAGCTTTTCTGGAAGAGCCGAAGACGAAGACAGCACTACCAGCATCCTGTGGGGTAGGCCCACAGAGTTGTGGGATGTGGACTGTTGGACAAATGAGTAAAGCTTATAACTTTGATGACTTTGTTGAAACCTTTGAGAGGGTAGCTCTCAATTCCAACTAGCCAAAGGAGCAATGGGCCGTGAGACTGGCTTCAGCTTTAACTGGGGAAGCACAGTCGGCTTATAGAGCCATGCCCACCGTGTTGGCAGTGGAATATGAGGAAGTTAAACGAGCAGTACGAGATAGGCTAGGCCTAACTCCAGCAGTCTACCGACGTATGCTCAGGTCCACTAGAATTCAAGCTGATGAAACACCCAAGGCATTGCGCTATAGAGTGCAGGGTTTAGTTTTAAAATGGCTTGAACCAGAAGGAAAACCCATAGAAAGCATAATAGACCAAATTGTGCTTGAGCAGTTCTATGAGGCAGTACCGGTAGAGGTACAAACCTTTTTGACACTGCAGAATTGCAGAACCTCCACAGAAGCAGCACTGCTAACAGAACGGTTCTTTGAAGCCTAATTGGCTAAAAAGGCCAGTGCTGAGAGTAAGTTGGGGTTGACCAATTCTGTAAGAGATACCAGAGAACCTCATAGGAACATGAGGTATACAAATGAATCTCTGTATAAAAAAGAGGATAGGAATGTATTTCCAAAGTGTTTTAAGTGTGGTAAGACAGGGCACTTAAAAAAGGATTGCATGCAGCGCACTGCGATAATTATAAATAGTGATAAACATGGCTTCCGTGTGGATGTAGAGGTGCAGGGGGTACCTGCAACGGCCTTGCTGGAATCAGGGACCGATCAAAGTATGGTCTCCCGGAGGTTCTGGAAGATCATGCAGGCCAGAAATGATTTTTCCCCGAGTCAGCAAGAGGGCACAACTAAGATAAAGTGTGTACACGGGGCGTCAACCCGTTATCCCCTTTATAAAGAAAAGGTTAAGGGTTTGGGCACCCAGGAAAACATCTTAGTAGCCATCATCCCCAAATTGCCTTATGATATAGTACTAGGCCGAGATTGGTCACCTTTTTACAAGGGTATAGAAGGAAGTACATACGTAAAGGGAGTACTGGTTTCTACCAGGTCCCAGGCGAAAGGCCTAAAGGCACCCAGTGAAATTCCAGAGGATAATCCTGCTCCCATAGAAGAGGAAAGAGATTCCACAGGAGAGGAAGAAGAGCCTGTAAGGGGGGAAGATAGGGTGGTAGATGAAACTCTAAGCGAGCTTCCCCAGCATGAGGAGTTGATTAGCGCTCCTTCAAAAGCTAAAAGGAAGAGTAAGGGCAAGAAGCGCCAAGAACGTCATCATAGAGCTCAATTGAGAGCCGGGGTAACTGATGGACAAGGGCTACCGTGGGTACCTGCTGACCTGGTGAAAAGGCTTCCGTCTTTTTCTAAAGAGCAGAAGGCAGACCCAGTATTGAAGCATGCCTTTGAGTTTGCCCAGGAAGGTAGGGATGTGCTCCCCAGATTCCTGTTGGAGGAGGATATTTTATATAGGGAGAGCAGCAACCCTCATAATGGTGCAATCAGAAAACAGTTAGTGGTTCCCACTACTTTTAAGGCGGTCGTTATGAGACTAGCTCACGACCACTCCATTGGGGGACATAAAGGAGTGCAGGCTACACTCGACCAGATCCTCGAGTGTTTTTACTGGCCAGGAGTGTTTCGGGAAACGAAGAGGTTCTGTGAGGCCTGTCCGGCTTGCCAGCGGGTAAGTGCCGCTAAGCCCGTAGGAGTTCCAATGATCCAGACTCCTACCATAACAGAGCCGGTTCGCCGAATGGCGATGGACATTGTAGGTCCACTAATGAAAACCCCTAGAGGATTTCAATACATCCTTGTTATAATGGATGTTGCAACCAGGTTCCCTTGGGCAATTCCTTTAAGGAATATATCAGCTAAGTTTATAGCCGCAGAATTAGTTAAGCTATTCTGCGAGGTGGGGTTCCCGAGGGAAATGCTTACAGATAGGGGAAGTAATTTTGTTTCAAAATACTTAGCACAAGTATGGGATGCTTTTGGCATCTGCCACATAAAAACATCTGCGTACCATCCACAGATGAATGGTCTGGTGGAACGCTTTAATCAAACCCTTAAACAGATGCTAAGGAGGGGGTTAGATGGGCAGATGGCAGATTGGGATATTATGCTCCCATTCGCCCTATATGCCAGTAGGGAGCGGACTCAAACTTCTTTAGGAGCGTCCCCTTATGAACTAATGTTCGGACGGACACCACGAGGGGTCTTGGATATTTTAAGGGACCAGTGGGTAGAGCCAGAAGGGGAGGAAATGGGGGTTCCCCAATTTCTTTTGGGACTCCGGAGTCGCCACAGAGAGCGTCACGAGTCGCAGATGGGCACTTACAGAATAGTCAGAAAACTCAAAAGAAATATTATGTTTATGTTTATGTTTATTAATCATTTGATATACCGCTTAGGCCAAAAGGCATTAAAGCGGTTTACAATAATATATTATTTGAGGAAATAGGAAAAGAACGCCATTATAAGATAGGACAGAATAGAAGACAGAAAGAAGTACACAGACAAGAGAAGGAGAGTAATAGAGACAGCAAGTTACCACGAATGCAGGCATAACGATCCAGTCCATGATATCACTATATAACGCCATGGTCCAGCGCCTAAGGGGTAAGAGGTAAGAAGCCACGGCAATTAACCATAGGCGATAGAGTAGTCGTAATGGTCGCTGATCCAAGGCCAAAGTTTGAGGCCCAGTGGAAAGGTCCTTACGTAGTAGTAGACCGCAAGGGTCCAGTATCGTATGTTGTGAAGAACGACAAAGGCCGTCTTCAGACATATCATATAAATGTACTGAAACCATGGTACGAGAGAACGGCAGCACTTAACCGTTCCAGAGTAACCGTCACAGGTAAAGCAGCAAACAGTAGGTACAGTAGGAAGGTCACATATCCAGGGCAGATTCCGGGCTGTGTGCACAGAAGTTCACCATCCCGGAATATCTTAAGAGGGGGGATATGTGATAAAGTGGATAAAACAGAGCGTATGCAAGTTCAGGAAAGTGAAGAGCTTACCTCTGATTCAGCTGTAGGAATGAATGCAGGGCATAGGAAAACAGCTGAGCAGAAAACGCCGTTACTACAAGAAAAGCCAAAAGCTCATCAAGAGCACCTGTCCCCTAGTTCTGACGTTACGTGCAGGGCTAGGAACCATAAAAGGGAGAGTTTCAGGCAGGGTAGGAGGTGCTACCAGGGGAACTGACAGGACACCTGCAAAGGAAGTTGCAGAGGACAGCTGGGAAAGGAAGCTGAAGTCCAGGAGCCAGGAAGTGGCAGCAGTTCAGGAAGACACTATCCACAGTCACAGAGCACAGGTCAGCTCAGAGGGAGTTTACCCAGAGGAGGGAACCTCAGATGTAGCTGTAAGATAAAGAACAGCTGGGAGCCTGACATAGAGTTTCTCAACTCACAGCCTGACTGGGAAGCCTGGGAAAGGAGCTACTACAACCCCCGAGCTAAGCATAGCACCAAGGTACAGAGAAGAGAACCTTCTGCTTTTAAAGAGAGGTTTAAAGCACATGGCTATTGTAAAGGGCGTAGCCCAGTGAATAATGCTGTAAGGGAGAGATATCTTAAACTCCCACGTTATGAAGAGGATCAGCAGAGAGCTTTCCTCAGACCAGGAGATTACAACCCTGGGTTTATAGAAGCTTATGCAGGAAGCAACAGTGATCTCTCGCAAGAGGTTGGGCCAGACTCCTATATAGGGGAAGAAGCTAACTCTGACGGTTTGGGAAGTGAGTCTGAAGGGATGGTCTGGGAGAGTAGCAGCCACCTTTCAGAGCCCATTCCAATGGACTGTAATGTATGCTGCAAGAATAATCACATTGCTTTGTGTTAACCTTTTTGGAAGAGAAAATACTTTGTGAAGAATAACAAAGAAAGAAAGTTTTGTTACCATTTTTTGTGCACTGCTGTGTTTAAAGTTTTGTCCTTGATGAATGTCCGTGCGGGACGGGGAATAAAACCCATGCTTTGTTTTCCTTACCACTGACCAGAAGACTCTGTTTTTCATCGCAAGAGCAGGGTAAAATTTCTACAACCCTAGGCAACTGCCTAATTAGGGTTTAAAGGGCTCCGACATACGGGCCCCATCACAGCATTAACAACACAAATGAATGCCTGGGAAATGCACAGGCTCTGGAGTAACTGTTGGGGGCATGGCCAGCATGTCCCTGGGCAGGTATTGCACAGAAACATTCCTTATAATATATTAAGTTCATTCGCAAGTAGCACGGAGGCACCTAACACCTCCTCAAAAAGTGTTAGCTACAAAAGTGCACCAACTACAAAAAGGACAGCATGCAACAATTACAGCACACTAACTGCAATATGCAGTCCACACTCAATCTCTTCCCGCAATCCCCACAATCCCCATTCCATCATCACTAAGCAATTAGCACAGGATTTTTATTGTGCTGGCTGTTTTTAGCATGTGTAGCTGTTAGGCCCTGCACTAACAGCTCCTGTGCACTTAAAGCAGCCTATGTGCTAAACATCCCATGCTAACTGCTTAGTACACTACTTAATACTACAAGCTTTGCACTAAGTTTCAAAGAGGCTGGAACCAGGAAGTCAGGATTCAAATTACACTCATGCTCCTTTTGACCTTGGGAAGGTCACTTCACTCTCCATTGCCTTAGCTACAAACTCAGATTGCAAGCCCTGGGGACAGGGAAATACCTGCTCTACCTTGAATGTAACCCATCTCGAGTTCTTACTAGAAAGGCTTGAGCTAAATAAATAGTAACATAGAAAATGATGGGAGATAAAAAACAGTACGGCCCATCTACTCCCTATGCCCTTCCCACTATCATAACCAACCCTACCCCCTACTCCTCCTCATTGTATGTAACACATTGTATATAGCGCAAACTAGTACATCTCATAATCAAGATACACATATATCACACATACACAAAATACTATACTCCCACTGCATGCCTACACCTCAGCATTATGCAACATGCTGAGCTGCTATAGAGGCCAAACCCTGGAAGCATGTGGATTTACCCTCAGTCACATGATTAATGGAAATCCCCAAGCTAACACCATATGTGGTAGTGTGATATAAGGTGGGAAGGGATTTTCTTTAAAACACATGCCAGACAGTAGTTCAGGGAAAACAAAGCAGTTTTTAATTTTGCCCCAGCTTGTTAAACCTCCACAAAGCAAAACCCAGAACAGACAGCACTTCAGGGAAAACCTAATTAGCTTTACTTTTCTCCCAACTTGTTAAACTTCCATAAGCTGATTCTACTGGCCCTTCCTCCACCCCCAGTTAAAGTTCTTACCTCAGAACTGCTTTGCATGGCTTACCTTGGAAGGACTTCTGGCCCCACAGATCTTTCTCCTTGCTGCAGTCTGCTGGATTCTTAACCTCATAGAAACATATCAGCAGAAAAAGACCATATGGCCTATCTAGTCTGCCCTTCCATATCAAATACTATAGTCCCTTTTTTTCCTTTAGAGGTCTTCTTTATTTGTCCCATGCTTTCTTGAATTCTGATACTGTCCTCATCTCTACTGTCTCCACTGGGAGACTTCCACGCATCTACCACTCTTTCCATAAAGAAATATTTCCTCATATTACTCCTGAGCCTATCCCCTTTCACCCTCATGCTATGCCCCCTCGTTGCAGAGCTTACTTTCAGTTGAAAGAGGCTCTCCAATTGTACATTTATGCCACGGATGTATTTAAACATCTCTATAATACTCCTCAGAGTATGTATATTAAGATCTTTAAGTCTGTCCTCATATGGTTTATAACAAAAACCACTGACAATTTTAGTAGCCATCCTCTGCACTGATTCCATCCTGTTTATATCCTTTTGAAGGTGTGATCTCCAAAATTGCACACAATACTCCAAATGAGGTTGCACTTATATAGAGGCACTATCACCTCCTTTTTTCTGCTGGCTGTTTCTCTCCCTATGCACTCAGGCATCCTTCTGGCTTTCCCCATCACCTTTTCTACATGTTTAGTCACTTTAAGATCATCAGAAACATTCACACCCAGGTCCTGCTCCTCTTTCATGGAAAGAAGTATTTTGCCCCCTACACTGTACCGCTACCTTGGATTTTTGCAGCCCAAATGCATGACCCTGCATTTTTAAGCATTAAATCTCAGCTGCTAAATTCTGGACCTTTCTTCAAGCTTAGCTAGATCTCTTCTCATGTTATCTACTCCTTCCTGGGTGTCTACTCTATTGCAGATTTTGGTATCATGCGCAAACAGGCAAACCTTACCTGACAGCCCTTCCGCAATATCACTAACAAAGATTTTTAAAAGAATTGGACCACTGGCGGAGCCAGCTGAGGTCCAATATGGCCGCTTAAGAGTTATGCTTCCGAGGACCCAGACAAGAATCCTGCCTCATTGACTAGTTGAAGTGGGGATATCTGGGAGTTGTGTTCTGTTGTTTCTCTGGTGTAGGAGAGCATGACCAGCAGGAAACCAGTGCGCTTAGACTTCGCAGCAACGCAGAGTGCAGGGGCGAAGAGAGCTAAATCAGACCCGCTTTCACTGCACAAAATGGCTGCCAACCGGGATTCCTCTGAAGGATTGCAGGGACTTCTGGCAGAGATCCGGACAGTACGGGCACTGGTTGAAGCTAATGGCGAGACCCTTACTGTATTATAAACTGACCTGCAAGAAGTGAAATCGCAGATGACAACCCTTACCTCTCATGTGGATAAAGCTGAAATGATCGTGATGGCTCACAATGACCATGTTACTCTGCTCACTAGGGCCTCCAAATAGGTCAAACTGTTACATAGTAACATAGTAAATGACGGTAGATAAAGACCAGTATGGTCCATCTAGTCTGTCCAGCAAGGTGGCAAGGGTAGTACACCTGCCGCTCCATGTAGGTCACCCCTCCCTATGCCTTTGTTTAGGGGTGAACCCACCTCTCCATTGGAGGGCAATCTTGAGCCAGGAGGAATAACATATATATCGTGGGCATCCCAGAAGGACCGGAAGGGGCAAATCCAGTCGCGTTCCTTGAGGGCCTATTACCCAAGCTTTTGCGTATCAAATTTGCTCGACCTTTGGAAATTGAAAGAGCTCACCGTGTTCCAACTCAGGCAGGCCCACAAACTTGAAGGCCTAGGCCCATGATATTATGTGCCCTTCAGCATCAACAAGTTGTACAGATAATGGCGGCTGCCAGGTCACTGACCTCATTGCAATTTGAGAGACATAAAATGTCCTTCTATCCAGACTTCAGCAAATCCACTGTGGAGAAAAGGAAACAATTTTTGGCTCTTAGACCACTGTTCCTGCAGCAACAGGCCCAGTATGGGTTGTTTTATCCTGTTCGCCTTAAAGTGACACTGGACAACCTCACTATATCCTTTGATGATCTGGCTTTGTTCTTGGCATTTATCAAAGACCAGGAAGCACTCTAAATGCACTAAAGAGACTGATTATATTTTCTTGAGTATGAAGGCTTTGTAAGCGCTTGGTGTGTAGTTGCTGCCCGGAGCTTCCAGCTTTTTAAGCTTGTGCTGGAGACGTCATTGACATCCACAGAGCCTTTCTGGGTGGACAGTGAGTCTATCAAGATGAGTTCTTATGGGAGTTCTGTGGATGTCATGGGTTTAATCCCTCCCTCTTCCTTGAAACTACGGCCTTTATGGAATTTTAGTGCATTTATAGACTTTCTAAGTTCTTTTATTTGGTATAATAAAGCAATAGTTATATTTTTTGTGTACTTGGGTGGCACTACCCAAGGGGGTAGAGGGAGGGACGGGGTACTTCAGGTAAGCAGGAGGTTGGGGTAGGACAAAAGGTGGGGGGGATGGGATAGGGGTGATATGGATCATAAGAGATTTTTGGTAAAAGGAATATGCATGTATTTATTTATTTAGACAGATTTGTATACCACCTTATCCTTGAATCAAAATGGTCACAACACAATTGGAGGGGTACATTTAACAGGAGGGGAGACAACTCACATACGTAAATACAGTGTTTGTAGGTCAAAGTGGGAGTGGGTAGAAGGGCCAGGTGGTGTAGGGAGCTGTTGGGTCCGTTGGGTGGTCTCTAGTGGAGGGACTTAAAGTGGTTGCTCATAGGCCTTGGTAAAGAGAAGAGTCTTGAGTGCCTTTTGGAAGTCTTTGGTGTCATTTAGGTTTCTTAAGTCCATAGGGAGGGAGTTCCATAGTGCAGGCGCAAGTAGCAAGGGAGCTCTCTTAGATGTTGTTTGTTTAGTCTTGTGAAAGCCTGCGGCTGTGGTGATCCTGTTGCTATTGTTGGTTCTTCTAGATCTGTTGTTGAAATCCCTGATTATTATTTCATGAAGAGCATTTGCTGAGCAGTGGTGGTAGATTTTGAAGATGTTCAGGATTGTTTTGAATTTTGCCCTTGCAATTATTGGCAGCCAGTGGAGCTGTTGTAAGACGGGGGTGATGTGTTCGGATCTTGCGGTGCCCGTGATGATTCATGCTGCAGTGTTCTTCACCATTTGAAGTGGGTGAATAGTCTGCTGGGGGAGGCCTTGGTATAGTGTGGCGTGAAGGTTTATTCTGTCTGGCTGTACAAGGGAAGGTTAGGAGGGTTTTGGGTAATGTCTAAGACTAGGGTCCGAGGGTGGTCATAGTTGTGTACCATGCTGTCTTGCCCATGTGCTTGGTTTTCCCTGTTGATGGGGTGGATTGTGGCTCTCTGTGGGACCCTTAATGGAGCTGTGGGTTTTAGAGTTAAAGAAAGTGGTGTGGGCTTTAACATTGCTGTGTTGCTCCAGCTGTTATGGTATCCGGAATATGAACCCCTTTATGTTGATATCGCTTGTCACAAGGTGGACCTAACAGAGCCTGTACAAATGGAGATCAGCATGGAAGATCAGGGAGAATCTGACAGCATAAATAGAAACCTGTCAGGCAGTTGCTATAAACAACCAGGACACACGTGGGTAAGGGCTAGGAAGACACACCCAGGTAGCAGGGGAATGGAGTTTTCATTACCTGATGAGGATCAGCTGGGAGGAGGTGGAGCCCAGAGACACGTACATAAAACACGCTCACAAACAGTTAAGGGGGAGAGGCAGCGGCAAGGGCAGCAGCAGCCGCGGAAGGAATGGAAATGGAATGAGAAAGAGAGAGAAAGAGAGAATGAACCATTGGGTCAGCATGAGAATCAACAGGAAAGTCTGAGTGAGTCACAGGACCTGTTGGAGACGTTTGGAAGTCAGCAGCTGGATACTGTGTGTATGAATGAAAGTCACGAGAGACGTGGGAGGATTTCTATAGAAGGTAACAGAGCAGAGAATACAGAGAGAGGCTGTTTCCTACCTGATTGGATAAAACCCAGAGTTAACAGGAAAAGCCAACCAAGAACAAGCTCAAAGGAAGCAGAGAATAACTTCTTTCCTTGTGCTAGCAGCCACAAGAGAAAGGAAGTTTCCTTACCTGCAGGAGCTTGTAATTCTGCTAGTAATTTTAAACTCCCAGCTTTTAACAAAGTGCCGTCTCGAGCAGTGCAATCCCAGGCAGCTGTGCAGAAGGAGCTAAGCTCGAGCAAGCTCAGAGCATATCACAAACATTCTAATAGCAGAGCCAGTGAATGCTTGCAGTTCCCTTTTAATTACCAGCAGGGACAGGGCTCCTACAAGCCACACTCAAAAGCATATGGTAATTCCCAGCAGGGCATTTGCTCAGAGAAGCAAAGTAACTTCCTGCTAGACGGAGCAAGCCAACTTTACTCCGGTGAAACAGCTGATCCTACAAACGTGTGTTCAAGTGATTATGAATTGATGCAATGTGATATTCCAGATATGCAAGTAAGTCCTGAAGCTATGGACTGTTCTTTATCAATGGTTGACCCAGAGTTCTCTCTGAGATAAAGTATTGAATGTAACCAGAAGTTAAAGCCATAACCTGTTTGCTGACAAACGGTTTCTCAGTCAAACAGTATAATTGAGCTGTAGTGAGGCAGCAAAAGAAAAGGCTGTTTTGATAACAGGAGGACTGTTTAATACTTTTCTTTTGTTATATTTAAAAGCTGAAGCAAGCTATTTTTGTTCCATTTTATTCTTCTGTTATATGCCCAGAGTGGCTTTTGTTATTTGTTTTGCCAAAAGAAGAAAAACCTCGTGGACGGGGAATAAAGCCCTGATTTGAAATTGAAGTGTGTGCATAAGTGATTCTTATCAAAGAAGGTACAACTACCACTCCCAGAGGGCCAGGCAGGGCTGTCTGCATCTCTTACAGAGCCAAGAGGAGGAGTCATCTTGTAATACCTGACCTCACCGGTAGGGCCCCCTGAGGGTGTGACACGCTGAATATTAAGGGCATCAAGAACCCAATTAAGAGGAAGAAGATCCTTACTTATTGCAGGAAGCAAAAAGTTGATGTGATCTTATTGCAAGAAACTCATTTGTCTACTATAGAATCCAAAAAATTAGAGGAGGGACACTACATCCTAGTAGGTCATGTCCCGGCCATCCATAAAAAGAATGATGTTGCTATTTTAGTGCATAAAACTCTGGAGCTACAAGTTGACTCTCCAAGAAACAATCTGGAAGGATGTTGGGCTAAAGTGTGTCTTACTATAGGTGATTTAAAGTTGGCAATATTTAATATTTATGCCCCCAACCATGGTGATTGCGCTTTTTTAAAGTTATTAGCAGAAAAGTTGCATAAAGAAGCTTTGTTGCTTATAGTGGTGGGGGGTGATTTTAATATGACCCTAGATCCGCTGCTAGACCATATGCCGAGTAGAGTGGATAGACATACTAGAGCAAGTGTGGTGCTCAAAGATTTTATGCAGTCGATAGGGTTGGTAGATATCTGGAGGCTGCTGCATCCTACTGACAAGGATTATACATTTTTTTCTTTCCCTCATAACACACACTCACGTATTTATTTTTTCTTATTATCCAAGTCATTGGTCCCGGGGATTCAGTTTGCGGATATCTTAAGTACGCATGTTTCGGACCATGCCGCAATTGCGCTAGGAGCACAAAATCTAGGGGGCCACCTGCCCTCCCAGTATATGTATTTTTAAAAGATTGTTGTATTTAGAAAGTTCCTTTCAAGAGGCTGTTAAACAGGCTATATGAGATTACTTTGCAGTAAATGATCCACTTGCTACCTCTGGTTGGGCATGGTGGGAAGCGTTTAAAGCATTGATTAGGGCAGTAATCACCAGCTATTCTATTAAAGAGGCTCAACGAAAGAAGGCTCAGATCCATGTTCTGGAGGAGCAAATTAGAGCATGGGCGAGGATTTGGCAAAAGAGGGCTAACTCTGGTGTCCTGTTCCATCTACAGCAGTTAAGGTATCAATATATTATCCTTAGTTCTGAAGTAGAGCAGGCTATGGTCAAGCAGCAATCTCAGTACTATGCTGAGCAAAACAGAACGGGCAAATTACTCGCTCCACATTAAAAAAACAGCGTAATAGAATGCATATTGCTTTCATTCTGGATGATCAGCAGGGTAGTTTGACAGGCAATGACCAGATTTTAGAGGCCTTTCATAAGTTTTACTTTCGGTTGTACAGCTCAGACGTATCCCCGGACAATAGTGCTTTTGACAATCTTTAAGTTATCTATTACATCCTAGGTTAGCTGAAGATCAGGCAAAAGAATTATATAAATCCTTTTCTGTAATGCAATCGGCACTAGAATCCATGGCTTCGGGCAAGGCAGCTGGCCCAGATGGGTTGCCAATAGAATTTTATAAAACCTTTGCCAAGGTGCTCATACCACAGTTGCAGATTTACTTTCAATTGCTTCAGGAATGCCAGGGCAACACTGGATGTTTTTATGATGCTACTATAGTAGTGCTAGAAAAGCCGGGAATGAATCCAAAAGTGGCTAGCAATTATAGGCCAATTTCACTCTTGAACTCAGATTACTTTATTTTATTTATTTAACAGGTTTTATATACCACTTTATCATTTCAATCAAAGCGGTTCACATTGTAACTTAAACTTGGTAATGCACATTAAACAGGGAAATTGATAACTTGAATTTTTCTGAGACAATATATATACTCTAATATCCTGGCACGCCGGCTCTTAAGGGTCCTACATCAGTTAATACATCCTGACCAGTGTGGTTTTATTCCTGGCCGGTCAACTGCGGACAGTGCTCGCCTGTTGTGCAATCTGTTTGAGAAGGCAAACTCCCTTGGATTTCCATGTGTGGGTTTGTCATTAGACCTAGAAAAGGCTTTCGATAAGTTGGGGTGGCCTTTTCTTTTTAAGGTTCTAGAGTGGTTCAGGTTTAATCCCAGCTTTGTCAATATGCTTAGAGTAATGTATGCTTGGCCAGAGGCTTGTATTTCTGCTAATGGATTATTATCTCTACCCTTTACTTTGCACCGTGGCACGCGTCAGGGCTGTCTTTTATCCCCTCTTTTTTTCAATTTAGCACTGGAGCCATTGGCTTTGGCAATTCGGCAATCATCAGATATTCATGGGATAAAAATAGAAGATTTACAAGTCAAGCTCTCTGCATACGCGGATGATCTTTTACTCTTTATTCTTTACTTCTTTTACTCTTTATTATCTCGGCTCCGGGATGCGGGTATTCGTGGGTCTGTTTATCATTGGTTCTGCTCTTTCCTTTCCTCCTGGTCTTTTGCTGTTACTTCTGCCTTATCCTCTTCAGATTACTTCCCACTCACATGTGGTGTTCCACAAGGTTCCATCCTAGCTCCTTTATTGTTTAATGTTTTTCTGGCTCCTTTAGCTCTACTGGTCCAGGAACTAGGGATCTCAGACTATTACTATGCTGACGACATTTTCCTTCTGTATCACACATCTCCTTCTCACCCTGACATCACTCCCCTGGAAACATGCTTATCTGCGGTTTCTTCTTGGCTCTCATCAAACTGCTTAATTCTCAATATTGCCAAAACTGCAGCTATTTGGTTTTCCCATGGTTCCGCTATCCCTTCACTTACTCCCTCCTTTTCAGGTGCCCCTATCTCCTTGGTCTCGAAACTTCGTTACCTTGGTGTTATTTTGACAATAACCTCTCTTTCAGTGATCACATTTCTCATATCTCTCAGCGCTCCTTCGTCTGCCTCCGGCAAATTCGTGCAATTAGGCCATTTCTCTCTGCTCAGGCTCTCACTACCTTCTTCCTCTCCTTGGTCATAACTCGACTGGATTTCTGTAATTCCATCTATACTGGTAACCCTCAATATCAACAACGACGGCTACAGTTAATACAAAATACAGCTGCCCGCATGATTTTGCATGCCTCCCCTCGGGACCACATCATCCCAATACTACAACATCTCCATCGGTTGCCCTTCAAGTTCCGGATCCCCTTCAAGATTCTCACGTTGGTACACCGAGCTCTTTATCTTCGCAAGCCGCAATATCTATCCAATCTATTGGTTTTTCACACCACCACGTGCAGCCTCCGGTCCGCTCATATAAACCATCTGCACCTCCCAGCCCCCTCTCAAGCTCACTTGCAGTCCATGCGGAAATCAGCATTTTTCTACTTGGGCCCCTCCCTCTGGAATTCCCTCCCCACCGCCCTTCGTCTAGAAGAATCCTACCCTAAATTTCACTCCCTCCTAAAGACCCATTTCTTTTCCTCTGCCTTTGACGCCCCTCTGTGAACCCTCTTGACTTCTCTCATCTTCTTTGCTTTAGCTATTCTACTCCTCACCTTCTTTCCTTTATATTGTTGTAGTTCTTTTTTCTTTTTCGGACTTTTATTATTTTATATTGTAAACTGCCCCGATGTAATTGAGGGCGGTATATCAAGCTTGCTGTAAACAATAAACAATAAGAACATAAGAACATAAGATATGCCATACTGGGTCAGACCAAGGTCCATCAAGCCCAGTATTCTGTTTCCAACAGTGGCCAATCTAGGTCATATGTACCTAACAGTTTCCCCAAGAGACACAAGTTCCACAATGCGTGTACTGGGTCAAGCATTGATATCTTCGGTCACTTCTTAATAATGGTTTATGGACCTTTCCTCCAGGAACGTGTCCAAATCTTTTTTAAACCCAGCTACACTAACAGCCTTTACTACATCCTCCGGTAACAAATTCCAGAGTTTGATTACATGTTGAGTGAAAAAATATTTTCTTTTATTAGTCTTAAATAGTTTACCCTGTAGCTTCATTGCATGTCCCCTAGTCTTTCTATATTCTAATAACGTAAACAATCGATCTACGTTTACCCGTTCCACTCCGTTCATTAATTTATAGACTTCTATCATATCTCCCCTCAGCCGTCTCTTTTCCAGGTTAAAGAGCCCTAACCTTTTTAGCCTTTCTTCATAGGAGTATCCTTCCATCCCCTTTACCATTTTGGTGGCTCTTCTCTGAACCTTTTCTAAAATCGCTATATCCTTTTTAAGATACGGCGACCAGAATTGCACACAATATTCAAGGTGCGGTCTCACCATGGAACGATATAGAGGCATTATAATATCTTTTGTTTTATTTTCCATTCCTTTCCTTATCATACCTAGCATTCTATTTGCTCTCTTGGCCGCCGCTGCACACTGGGCCGAGGTTTTTAACATGGTATCCACAATGACGCCTAAATCTTTTTCCTGGGTGGTGGTTCCTAATGTGGAACCTTGCATCGTGTAACCATAATTTGGGTTGTTCTTCCCTAGGTGCATAACCTTGCACTTGTCCACATTAAATTTCATCTGCCATTTTGATGCCCAGTCTTCCAATTTATCAAGATCCTCTTGCAATTTTTCACAATCCTCTTGGGTTTTAACAACTTTAAATAGTTTTGTGTCATCTGCAAATTTGATAACCTCACTCGTTATAAACAATAAACAATAACCCACATCAGTAGCAGGTGATTGAGCGGTATTCGGAAATATCAGGGTATAAAATAAATTGGTTGAAATCAGTCACCTTCCCTTTGAACAACCTGACTTTTGCAGCCTCAGTGGCAACATTTTCATTTCAATGGGAATCGGTGGCGATTAAATATTTGGGAGTCCACTATTGTGCATCATTAGAAGAGACCGTTCAAATCAACACAAAACCCTATTTGACATGATACACTCTATGGTGTTAAAGTGGTCCCCTCTCTATTTGTCATGGTGGTGCAGATTAGAAACTATTAAAATGATTCTGATGCCAAAAATAAACTATGCCCTGGGGATGCTCCCAGTTCTGCTCCCTCTTTCAGTGTATACTTCCTTAGAGCGGCAGTTGGTTAATTTCTTATGGGGAACGAGGTCTCCCAGGATAGCCCTCAAGAAGTAAAAAGCATGCAGGGACGAGGGGTTCATTGTCCATATTTTTGTTGGTATTATTATGCTTTCCTGTTAAAAGCAGGGGGCATTATGGGCTATTTTTGAGGAGCTCTCCTAAAAACCAATTTGGCTAGAAGTTGAAAGTCACTTGGTTGCTCCCTGCCCAGTTCATCTTTTGATTGGAATGAGACATCCTGATCGCACGTTGGCTGGTTGGGTCATTTCTTCTACACAAAGAGCTTTTCAAGCTCTTCTCCCATTTTTAGAAGTGGACAATTCTCCCTCTGGATCTCTACCACTTTGGTGGAAGCCGCTGTTTAAAATTAGAAAAAATCTCCTTCACCTGGAAACAGTGGTAAGCTTGTGGTATCTGGACGCTAGGTCAGTTATTGAATGGTGATGTATGTAAAACCTTTCCCTTTTTCCAAAGGGAATTTATGCCTCCTGCATCCTGCTACTTCCAGTGGTTGCAACTCCGGCATTGCATTATGGGTGCAAAAATTGATATAATTGCCTTGTCCCCAATGTGGTGCCTGCTTAAAAGTTCTAAAGAGGTGGCTGTTAAGCTTGGAGTTGTTTTGGCATTTTATGCCTTCTTCAGGGATCGATCTCCTTCTAACACATCTGGCCTTATGAGGGTATGGGAAAATGACTTGGATAATTTTTTTTTACCTCGGACTTGGATGCTACTCTGGGACCCTGTTACTAGGATTTCCAGATCTGCTGCACTTACCCAAGTCATGTATTTTTTCATTCACCGGCCTTACATTGCCCCAGTTAAGCTTTCTAAATGGGATAAGAAGTTAGGGGATCGTTGTTGGTCTTGTCAAAAGGAGTTGGGTACGTATGCTCATATGGTTCTTGATTGCCCTATTGTTCAGCTGTTCTGGGAACCGGTTTGGACCAGAATCCAATGGGTATTTATTTTTCAGCTCCTTTGGCTTGGAGTATAGTTACCTTGAAGTCCTTGGCAGGAATTCCTTCTTTGAGCAAAGATATATTCTTTTTACTAAATTTTATTTTTATTTATTTATTTAACACTCATTTATATACCACATCTTCCAGAGATCAGTTGCGGTGTACAATCAACAACAAATTAACAAAGCGAAGTTTGTTTTACATAGAACATCTTAAATTTTACATAGAACATCTTAAATTAAACAAAGCAAAGTCTAGTAAACTAAACAGTATATTTAAACTGGAACAGTGTGAATAACAATTAACTAACAATGTAGTGTCTATAAAGCGTAAGACAGTACATAACAGATACAACTATATACATGTGGAGGTATTAGGGCATGAGAGATTGGGTCGTCAATTCGTTTCAGCTATGTGTGTTGTCCATTTAAGTGGGAGGGTTTGTACTTTGTGGTCAGACACCTGTTTAGGCTTTATCTAAGTTGAGTGCAAGGTTTTCCATGGTATTATAGTGTTTTGTGAATAGATATGTTTTTTAATTTTTTTCGGAATTCCATAATCTCTGTTAGTGATCGTAGATCCTCTGGTAGGGAATTCCAGATAGTTGGAGCTATGTGGGAAAAGGCTCTATTGTTGGTTAATTTATGTGCTTTTTTGAAGTCTTTCGGAATCTTTAGTTTATTTAATTGTCCTTTTCTATGAGTAGGCTTAGTTGGTTCTTTGCATATTAGATTACATAGTGTAGTCGGAGCCATGTTATTTAATGCTTTGAATGAGGTTATTGTTTTGTATATTATCCTGCTTTGTATTGGTAACCAGTGAAGGGATGCTAGTATTGGTGTAATGTGTTGGAGTGAGTTTATTTTTAAAATAATTCTAGCTGTTGCATTTTGGGCTAGTTGAATTCTTTTAATATTCTGTTTTGAAATGCCCATTAGTATTAGGTTGGCGAAATCGAAGTGAGGGGTATTGGTAGCCTGTATTATATTAATAAAATCTTGAACAAATACTAGCGGACGTAGTTGTATGAGGATTTTAAGTTTGAAATAAATTTTCTTTATAGTATTTCTAATGTGGGTTTCCATTGTAAGGTGTGTATCTAAGATAACACCTAGATATCTTATTTCATTTTTTATTTTAATTTCTTGGTCCTGTAGTGTTATGTGAGTTGGAGGGATGAATGATTGATTTTTTGTTACAATTAGGACTTCAGTTTTAGCATGATTTATGTGGAGGTTTTGAGTTTTTAGCCAAATTGTGATTTCGTTGTAACAGTCTGAAAGGAGTTGTAACGGTAGGTTAGGGATCGTAAATGGAATGTACATCATAATATCATCTGCATAGAGGTGATATTGTACTCCAAATTTTTTAAAGATATTGCAGACCGGTTTTATGTAAATATTGAAAAGTAGGGCTGATAATGCTGAACCTTGTGGTAAACCTATTTCTTGATTATATGTAGTGGAAGTTTGATTACCTATTCTTACATTTTGTGTTCTGTTATTTAAATAAGAGGTGAACCATTTATGTACTGTAGAGTTTATGCCTATCTGACTTAGGTTGTTGAGCATTATTGAGTGATGTACACTATCAAAAGCCGCTGATATGTCAATGAAAAGGAGGATGAATGCTTGTTTATGATTGTCGATTCCTCTTAGAAGAGTATCGAATAATACTGTTAGAAGTGTTTCTACTCCGTGGCGTGGTCGAAATCCATATTGTTGCTCGTCGAGTGGGTAAGATGCGTCTATGTATTCCTGTGTCTGTAATTGCACTACTTTTTCAATTATTTTGGCCAAAAATGGTATGCTAGAGATGGGCCTGTATGATACTGGAGATGTTTTATCTAGTTTGCAATTTTTTAGGATTGGGCGTATTTGTGCGTGTTTGAGCGAGGGTGGGAGGTAACCTTGGGATAATGAGAGGTTGACTATTGGGAGAATGAAGGATAGTAGTGTTGGCAGTGTGTTTTTTATCCATGACACTGGGCATGGGTCTAAATAAGAAGTTGTGGTATTGAGTCCGGAGATGATAGATTTTAATGTCATATTTGAAATGGGGTAGAAGTCTGACCATTCGTCTACAGACTGATGAAAAGTATCAATAGTTTCTAAGGACATTTGAGGTTTTTTTGATTTGTTTTGATAGTGTGTAGTTAGAGTTTGTACTGAGATGTCGGTGATTTCGTTGCTAGAAGTTTGAGCGTTATTAGTTAGATTTCTGACAATAGATTTGTCTAAAATCTATAGATTTCTGACAATAGATTTATTATGATAGCAGTGGCTTTAAAATTACTAATTGGAAAAGTCCACATAACTTACAGTAGATTGGAAGTTGTGGTGGAATCTTCTGTGTCAATACCCCAAGTATGAGAGAGCTTAAATTACTTATACTGATAATGGTGATCCAAACTTGGGAAAATGGGAAACATTGGATGTGTTTGCTGCCCATGCTACTACACAGCAAAATCCGTAATACCTGTTGCGTTCCATGGATAGCTTCTTACCCCCTCCCCCATTCATGTTGGTTGTAGGTTTAACTATAAAGTTAATGGAGTATACTGGGAAGATGGGGGGAGGGTGGATCCCATAGAGAGCCGGGAAGGGAGTGGTGGGTGTGGTTGTGTACTGGTTGGTTTGTGTAACAGTTTTTGTTTTCTTTGTTTTTGGAGGTGGTGTAAAAGAATTGGACCAAGGACAGATCCCTGCGGCACACCACTGGTAACACCCTTCTCCTCAAAGTGAGCTCCATTTATCTGTACACTTTGTCACCCCCCATTCAACCAAGTTTTAACCCAGTCAGCCACTTTAGGGTCCATCCCTAGGGTGCTTAATTTATTTATGTCACCTGTGAGCCTCTCCTTGTGAGCCATGCCATCCTGGCCCTGAACTCTGGGCTGCAGACTCTCTTAAAGGGGAATGTTCATACTGTCTTTGGAGAGGGACAGGTAACATTCTATAGACCCCATCACAGCAGGTTATCCTACTCTTTCCTTTGTTTAGGGTTGTTCCTACTATTCCATGCAGGTTACCCATTTCTTTCATTGTTTAGAGTTGTATTCACTGTTCTGTTCAGGTTACCCTCCTGTTTCCCTTGTTTACGGTTGCACCCACTGCTCCATGCAGGTTACCCACCTCTGTTTTTTTGAAGTGTAGATGTTAATTATGTTTGCTTTGATTTCATCCTCTTGCTATCTCTGTATCTGTCCTATGCCTTTTTAAAATAAATGAAAACATATTGCCCTCGGTGCCCAGTATCCATTAACTGCACTTGCTATCTCTGCAGGTAGATGCAGCCATAAACTTGATAATATCTGGGACGATATCCAAAGAGAAGTAGCCAGCTGCGATGATCTGGATATTCCCCTTAGCCACAGCTGGCCATGGAGATTGTGCAGCAGTAGTGGGAGAGTGCCGTGAACATTATCTGCCTGGGTGGTTCATGGGCAGCTCCTGAAGTTATCCAGATAGTAGTGATATGCAGTCTGCTCTTCAGAAAACTTTAGATTAGAAAAAAGTCTGCCTTAAGTTATCCATATAGGTATCCGGAGAGCAGATTGTATAGTATATCATCACTATCTGGATAATTACCACCACCGGCCATAATATACAGCATATATATTCCGCACGAGCTGCTGTCCAGACAGTGGGGCTGAATATACATAGGAGTCAATATTCACCGGGTTTAGGCAGTCAGCAGCAACTGCAAATTCTGTAAACCCTGGTGATGCAGCTATTGAGCAGCACTATCTGGATATTATCGCTGAATTTCTCCACAGACTGCAGTTATTAATTGCAGGGCATTCTGTGGGGGGAGCTGGGGTTGTCCCTGCAACTATCCAATTGGTGTCGATATTCAGCAACTAAGCCTCATAAAATCAGGACAGGTCAGTGCGGATTTGCTATTCGGTTAGTGACTGAATATTGCTGCTAACCAGATAGCAAACCCGGTCAGTGGCAAAACCGGACATTCTGCTCTGGACGCCTGATATTTTCTGCTGCTGAAATACCTGGTTTAACTTTCAGCTTTAAAACACGCTGACTTTCACAGCTGAATATTGGGCCCACATTTTCTTTCATCTCCACAGCTGACATTAAAAAAAAAATGTCTCTCTGCTGCAGCTAATTATCGACTTGACATTAAGGAGCTTTATTCTCTGATCCCACCCAGGAATGCTTCCCCTAAATGTGGCTGCAAGTATATGTATTCTGAAACAACAAACATACCTTTAATTGTACTGGGGGGTGGGGGGGGGGGGAGAGCAGTATTCAGACAGCCCATTAATGCACAAAAATTGTTTTTAGTCTTTTAAATGTTTTGAAAATGATCCTCAAGGACAAGAACTGAAAAAAAAGATGTTTTTCACTACCAAATCATTTCCTGAATTAAAATCCAAGTTTAAATCTCTGGTGGTATATGGAAATGACATTGTCTCATAATTCTTTTAAGTATCCATAATCCACAAGGTTTAGAAGCATTCTTTAGAAAAGGCTTTAGGAAGACCGCATAAATTGCATGCTAGTAAACCAAGGCTTTGACTTCAATAAAATGAATGTTTTTAACTTTTTTTTATCTCCAAGGGACTGCAGCAATTTATATTGTAATAATACACATTTTAAAAGAAATAGCAACATCGTTTTGCAATCAGAGTGAAATTTATGTTCATGTTTTATATTTGTTCAGCTAAACAAGGGGCAACCATTTTGTCTATTTATTATTTGATGGATGGTATATACTGTATTCTCCCTTCAATATTAGTTCTATGGGATGATACCATTTTGCTATGTTTTATGTATTGTTGTGTGTTAGCGGGGGCTGATGAGGTTTTCTATTGGATAAGTGAAGCAGGACTATTTGGAGTTTCTTCTCTAGATGGTCTACCTCTCTGTTCAACAGCACATGAATTGCAGTTGGCTTTTGTGGGACTGAGAAGCTCTTTTTGAGGGGAGCACTTTTTTCAGGGATAGGTGACTGCATCAATGGCCTTATACTTAAAACTTACAAACAATCCAGGCACTTAGGCCTTTTGAAGTTCAAAAGAGCAGATAGTTTGAAATTAATAAGAAAGGAAGCCCAGATCTTTGATAAGTCCTAACACATGGACTTGATTCACTAACCTTTTTTTTCCCCCATAGACTCGGAAGGTAGGGCTGAACATAGGCAAGAAACATTGCTAGTTTTCTGTTTTTTCACAATTTTTTCCTGATTCAGAATTTTTTATTTTAGTTTCATACACTCATTGTAATATGAAATATTTAGACTGCATTAAATTGATTAATTTGCAGTAACTGATGAATGAAAGCATGCTAAATTGATTTGTGCATGTTAAATCTATTTAGCTTGTACAAATATTTGTAAGGGCACACAATTAAACCAAGAGACATGTTTACTAAAGTTCAGTAAGCATGTAGAGGAGAATTTTAGAAGAACTGTCCAAGTACAATCTGGGATGTTTAAGCCAGAATGTCTAAAAAAAATGCAAACACATCTAGCTGCAGCATGATTTCACAAACCTGGACGTCTTAGACACCCCCAGAACTGTATTTCGGAACCCAGACTTCTAGGATAGCATAATTATTAAAGTAGTGGGTTAGGAACAGGGCAGTCGGGGTTCACATCTTGCTGTTGCTATAGTGGAAATTGTGCTGAGTAGTGGGGATGATAGCCTAGTGTACTGAACAGCTCCATTTTCCCTTCTTCCCCCTGATCGGGGACGCCGACCCTGCCTGCCAGCTCTCCCGAGCAACACCTCCGGCCCAGTCGGGGCTGTGGGAGGGGGAGGAGCTGTAGGCAGCAACAAAAGATAGCCGCCGCCGGCGGGAAGGGCTCCATTTTCCCTTCTTCCCCCTGATCGGGGACGCCGACCCTGCCTGCCAGCTCTCCCGAGCAACACCTCCGGCCCAGTCGGGGCTGTGGGAGGGGGAGGAGCTGTAGGCAGCAAAAGATAGCCGCCGCCCCAGTCGGGCTGGGGGAGGGGGAGGAGCTGTAGGCAGCAACAAAAGATAGCCGCCGCCGGCGGGAAGGGCTCCATTTTCCCTTCTTCCCCCTGATCGGGGACGCCGACCCTGCCTGCCAGCTCTCCCGAGCAACACCCCCGGCCCAGTCGGGAGGAGCTGTAGGCGGCTCCATTTTCCCTTCTTCCCCCTGATCGGGGACGCCGACCCTGCTGCCAGCTCTCCCGAGCAACACCTCCGGCCCAGTCGGGGCCCTTTGGCGTGGCCCTTAGGAGTGGCACGACACAAGATCAAGGCAACAACACTGATCGACAGCGCACCGAGAGAAGGTAACCTCAATGACCTGGCTCTGAACTGTTTCTCCTCCGAGTAGTACACCTCTGCTGAACACCACGAGGCAGCAACAAATTAGCCCGCCTATCCTACAAGACTGCTCTGTGACCATCTTACTCCACCTAACATTAATTACCTGAACAATATTATCTCATATGTGTACTGTATTTGCTCACTGCACCAGTTATCTAATGAGTGCTTGTGGTTAGGGAAGTCTAACAGCATTTGTTACATTGTATTTGTTTACATTGTTTACATTGCTCCAATCTTATATTTATTACATTGTTTTTATACTTATTTACCTCATCTTAGCAACCGGCCATACCAATTGTCTCACATTTTCATCTTCACTTTGCACCGGCACAGATAGACCCAAAATGCAGCACATAATCCTCACCCTATTGATCTCTACCTGCTACTCACCATTTTGTCATCCAGCTCACTAGCACTAACGACATCACAAAACCACATCCCAACGCTTTTATACTAGCGGAAGAAAATGGCCCAATGACTCCAACAACCTTTATCATGGAGCGAGCTATCCACGCCGCCCCCATCTAGTTCTATCCCTCTACAAATTCCCCAAAACTAAAGCAATAAACGCCTACACACCAACAGCCTGCTCGATCACTTCGCAAAAAATGCAATCACTGAAACAATATCAAAACAAGAGGGGGAGGAGTTGCCATCATCGCCAGATCTGACCTTCAATTCAAATTGGAAGAAGCCAGCAACACCAATTCCCTTGAAACATTATCTATTTCCAACCACTCTTGCTCCATAAACCTTATTTATAGAGCGCCCTCTGCGGATCCAGACAACCTCTCCAATATCATAAACTTAGCATCAAATACCCATGTTCCTCATAAACCTAACTGGATACTAGGAGATTTTAACTTACCATCCCTACAGGACAATCAAGCAGCTGCCTTCACAGAAGCCCTAGATATCTTAATACACCCAATTGGTTCATGAACCACACACACAAAGGGCAACGTTCTCGACCTGATATACGCCCCACTTCCTTTCAAATTCCGACCCCCATCAAGTCACTGAGACCCATTACGAATTTACAAACAAACACAACCGCAAATACCAGAAGATTTCACCCATTTAACAAAGAACGCATCCTGGCTGAAACAAACTCTCTCCTTGATGACACCTCACATCCAAAGCCCCAAGAAAAGACCATCCGCACCATGGTTCACAGCTGACCTAAATGAAACAACATCACACTGACACTCATCCATGTCCAGAAAATAGTCTACAGGCAACTACAAGATCATGTGGACACTAAACGCACCTCTAGATCCATCACAACACGGGTTCAGAGAGTCACACGAAGTGGAAACACTACTCACTACTCTTTTCAACACCATAATCTCAGGCATCGACAACTCACGTACAGGTTTCGCACTTATCTTTCTAGATATTGCGGCAGCCTTTGACTCAGTCGCAACAGCAGCAGCAGGGAGTTGTGGCTACATGTGTTGAGTGTTTGTCAGGGGATATGTATGGAAGGGGTGCATGGCCAGCGCTAGGGTCTCTGGTACCCCCCCCCCCTCCTCACAACCTACAGATCGGCGCCCCTCCTCCCTCATTACAATTAATGGTAGGCTGTACCCTCCCCCCCCTCACAACCTACAGATCGGCGCCCCTCCTCCCTCTTTACAATTAATGGTTGTCTGTACCCTCCCCCCCCCTCACAACCTACAGATCGGCGCCCCTCCTCCCTCATTACAATTAATGGTAGACTGTACCCTCCCCCCCCTCACAACCTACAGATCGGCGCCCCTCCTCCCTCATTACAATTAATTGTACCCTCCCCCCCCCCTCACAACCTACAGATCGGCGCCCCTCCTCCCTCATTACAATTAATGGTAGGCTGTAGCCTCCCCCCCCTCACAACCTACAGATCGGCGCCTCCCCCCCCCCCTCACAACCTACAGATCGGCGCCCCTCCTCCCTCATTACAATTAATGGTAGGCTGTACCCTCCCCCCCTTTTCCCAAAACTCCTTTGTGAACTCTGTTTACATGATGCTAGTATTTCTCCTTCAAATCCAATATTGTAACAAGAAAATTGCAGTGAAGGGGCATTGCTAGATTAAATACTTAACATTAATAGAATTAGAAAAGGTACAGAGAAAAGCCACCAAAATGATAAAGGGGATGGCAGGATACCCCTATGAGGAAAGGCTTAACAGGTTAGGGTTCTTCAACTGGAAAAAAAGATGGCTGAGGGGAGATATGATAGAGACCTGTAAAATGATGAGTGGTGTGGAACTGGTAAACATAGATCAGTTGTTTGCTCCTTCAAAATGTAGAAAGACTAGGGGACATACAATGAAGCTAGAATGTACTGTAGATAACATGTGGAGGAATCTAGAGAAGCCTGAAGAATGGTTGAGAATTTGGCAGCTGAGATTTAATGCTAAAAAATGCAGGTCCATGCCTTTGGGCTACAAAAATACAAGGAATCGGTACAGTATGGGGGTCGGGTGAAGCACTTCTGTCCATGAAAGAAGAGTGGTACCTGGGGATGATTGTTTTTGCTGACCTTAAAGTGTCTAAACAGGTACAAAAGCCAATGGCAAACGCTAAACATAAGAACATAAGATATACCAAGATCCATCAAGCCCAGTATCCTGTTTCCAACAGTGGCCAATCTAGGTCACAAGTACCTAGCAGTTTCCCCAAAAGATACAGGTTCCACAATGCTTGTATTGGGTCAAGCAGTGGATATTCTGGGCCCACTTTAATATTGGTTTGTGGACCTTTCCACCAGAAACTTGTCCAAATGTTTTTTAAACCCAGCTATACTAACAGCTTTTACTACATCTTCCGGTAGCAAATTCCAGAGTTTGATTAAACGTTGAGTGAAAAAATTATTTTCTCTTACTAGTCTTAAATAGGTTGCGCCCTAGTCTTTCTATATTTTGATGGCGTAAACAATAGATCTACATTTACCTGTTCAACTCCATTCATTAATTTATAGACCTTTATCATATCTCCCCTCAGCCGTCTCTTTTCCATTTGAAGAGCCCTAACCTTTTTAGCCTCTCTTCATAGGGGTATCCTTCCATCACCTCTACCATTTTGGTGGCTCATCTCTGTATCTTTTCTAATAATGCTATATCCTTTTTTAGGTACGGCGACCAGAACTGCACACAATATTTAAGGTGTGCTCGCACCATGGAATGATACAGAGGCATTATAATATCCTTTGTTTTATTCTCCATTCCTTTCCTTACAATACCTAGCATTCTATTTGATCTCTTTGGCCGCCACTGCACACTGGGTGGAGGGTTTTAACATGTTATCCACGATGACGCCTAAATCTTTTTCCTAGGTCGTGGTTCCTAATGTGGAACCTTGCATCGTGTAACCATAGTTTGGGTTTTTCTTTCTTATGTGCATAACTTTGCACTTGTCCACATGATTTGCTACTCTTTAGTTTATCAAATAGTTGTAATACATATTCTCCAGGACCAAGCAGGAAGTCAGTCCTCACATATGGGTGTCATCGGCGCCGATGAAGCCCCAGCGGAGCATTTCCCCAGCTTTCTATGAAAGCCTTTGGGAATGCAGGCATGCATGCGCGGTTCCCTTCCCGCCTAAAGGTGCCATCTTACCTCAGTCTCTTTTTTTCCGTGAAGCCCACCGGACGTGTGTCCAGTTTTCCCGGTTAAAATTTGATTTTTCAGCAATTTTTTGCTCTTTTTCTACCGGTTCGATGCCGGTTCACCTCCCGCCGGGTTCTGTACACTGGTATCGAGCCCGATTTTTCTTTTTCGGTTTTTGCCCTTCGTGGCTGGCGTTCGCGCTCTCTTTTCTCTTTTTTCCCTGGAAGGCTGGTCCTTTGACCTCGCGGGGACTCTTTTTTCCCCGATGGCTTCCAGTGGTTTTAAGAAGTGTGATCGGTGTAAGAAACTAATGTCTCTCACCGACACACACGACTGCTGCTTTCGGTGCCTCAGCCCCGACCACGATCCTAAGTCGTGCGGGGCCTGTGGAAAAATGTCTTCCAAGGCACTACGAAGTCGCCAGCAGCAAAAGGAAAGGCTTTTCTCGGACTCAGCTTCCGGCCGGTCCCGGACCTCGTCTGAGGCCTCGACATCTCGGGATTCTGATCCCGAGAGCCGTCGAAGCTCCTCGGACAGGGGGTCCCCCGACCGGGAACGCAAGAGGAAGAAACGGCTCGCGAGGGCATCATCGGAAGAGGTCCCTGGCTCCTCGAGGGCCAGGTCTAAGACCCCCGACCGTTGCCCCGGGCCTGTGGAAGCGGAGAAGCCTGCCAAAGGTCCTCGTGTGGAGCCAGAGTCTGTTGGACACGTAAACCCCGTAGTCTTCGTGGACTCCTCCCAGGGAGCTGACGTCGGGCCCGGCGCCACCAGGGCCCGAGTCGGTGGCTGCTGCGTCTCCCGAGCTGAGTCTCAGGATGACAGCGTTGGAAAGCAGAATGTCTGCCTACATGGAGCAGCAGCGGGCACTGATGGCCAGCCTGTCTGGCGCATCTGCCCCGACCACCGGGACATCGACGTCGAAGTCGACCCTGGAGACCGAGCCGATACTCGAGTCCATCGTGGCTCGGAGTCGACCTCGGTCGCGGTCCCCCTCGACCTCCCGTTCGGGACCGAGGGCGTCGACGCCGGTGCTTCTGGCGTCGGGGCGGGTGCTCCAGGGCCCCGTGGGGTCGGACCCCGACTCTTCTTTGGACGAGTCGGCTTGGGAGACGGAGGACGAGGAGTCTCCTGATACCTTTAAGACTCGGTGTGTCCCTTCGGACTCACCGCAGTCAGCCCCGGAGTAGGTCCCCCGGTTCTTGGAGTTTGTCCGGGATATGGCCACTGCCTTGGCTATTCCGGCGGATCCCGAGGAAGAGCCTCGAGCTGAAGAGCTCGAGGCACTGCAGTATGACTCTCCTCCGAAGGAGGGCCTTTACTGTCCCGGTTCCTCCGATGCTGGAATGGCTCCTCTTCCGTATGTGGGAGGCACCGGCCTTGGCGCCGGTTCTTAGCAAGCGAGTCGATTCGATCTATCGGCTCCGAAAGAGCCCTGGATTTCAGAAGGCACAGCTACCACACCATTCCATGGTTGTGGAATCGGCCATGCATCGTCTGAAGAGTCAAAAGATGCACTCCGCGGTGCCTCTTGGCAGGGAGGTCCTAAACCTCGATGGTGTCGGTAGAAAGTGCTTTCAGGGCTCGATGCTTGCTTGCCGTGTCCAGTTGGCCGGGTTCTCTGCTGGTCTCTCCGGGGAACCCTTGCAGAGATTTAAATCCTTGTCCTCGGGGATTCAGGACTGCTCGAAGTTCATGTCCTGCGCCGCCTACGATGGCTTCGACCCGAGTTGCGGCAGCCGGCATCGCGGCTCGACGCCAGGCATGGCTGCAGTCATCGTATCTCAAGCCATGGGTTCAGGACAAGTTGGTCAATGTCCCTTGCCGAGGTGAAAACCTTTTTGGCAAGCCCATGACTGAGAAGGCCGCTCAGCTCGAGACCGAGCACCTCACCCGGACAAGGCTGTCGAGGAAGACCTCTGCCCCTTCTCATAAAAAGAAGGGCTCGGGTAAAAAGCCCTTTTACCCGAGGAAGGGCACTGCCTACAAACAGTACCCACAATATCAGGCTGCCCAAGCTGCCTCCCAGGGTCAGCAAGCCAAGGGCCAGGGTAATGGGCCCCGTAGGCAGAGGACCCCCAAGCCTCAGGCCCCTGCTACCACTCAGCAGGGTGGGGGCTTTTGACTCCTTGAGCATAGCCTCTCCTCCACTGCTCTCCCAACCCTGCACAGGAGGTCGCCTCGCCCTCTTTGCCCACCAGTGGCCCCTTATCACCGGGGACAGTTGGGTGCTGGAGATAATCCACAAGGGATATGCCCTCCATTTCCACCAACTGCCACCCCCATACTTTCCAGGGGAGCCTCCAAGGCCTCCTCTGCACACAGACCTTCTCCGTCAGAAGCTTCAGGGTCTGTTGGTGGACAGGGCGGTGGAACCTGTGCCTCCCCACTTGCAAGGTCACGGATTCTACTCCAGGTATTTCCTGGTGCCCAAAAGGACCAGTGGCCTTCGTCCCATTCTGGACCTCAGGAACCTCAACAAGTTCCTAGTGAAAGAAAAGTTCAAGATGCTTACTCTTGGAACCCTTCTGCCCTACCTCCAGCAGGGAGATTGGCTATGCTCCTTAGATCTAAAGGATGCGTACACTCACATCCTCATTCATCCAAACCACAGAAAGTACCTCAGGTTCATTGTGGGAGGAAATCATTATCAGTACAGAGTGCTGCCTTTCGGCCTCACCTCCGCCCCCAGAGTCTTCACAAAGTGCCTAGCAGTGGTGGCGGCCTACCTGAGAAATCAGGGCATCTTTGTCTTTCCCTATCTGGATGACTGGCTCATCAGGGGTCAGACAGGTCAGGAGGCCAATCAAGCCACCCTCAGAACCATTGCTCTTCTACAACGCCTGGGGTTTGTCATAAACTTCGCAAAGTCCACTTTGCTCCCTTCCCAGAACTTGGAGTTCATAGGGGCAAGGTTGGACTCTCTCCTGGCAAAGGCATTCTTGCCAGAAAACAGAGCCCAAAGGTTGATGGCCTTGGCAAGTCAGTTTCTCAGCAGCTCCCTGGTCTCCTCTGCCTGAGGCTGCTTGGCCACATGGCTTCGACAGTACATGTGACCCCCAATGCCAGGCTCCATATGAGGCCTGCACAGTGGTGCCTTCGGACTCAGTGGTCACAGGCCACAGGCAGCCTCCGAGACAGGATAAGGGTGTCCAGACCATTTCTGCACTCCCTCAACTGGTGGTTGCACCCACCCAACCTACTGAAAGGGGTGCCTTTTCAGATTCCAGGGTACACAGTAGTGATGACTACAGATGCCTCCCTGCAAGGCTGGGGGGCTCATTGTCTGGGCAAGTGCCCCCAGGGCCTCTGGTCTCCCTGGGAAGCTGCACAGCAGATCAATCTTCTCGAACTCAGAGCTATTCGATTAGCACTCAAAGCTTTCACTCCTACCCTGGCTCCCAGTCTGTCCTGATTCAGACAGACAACCAAGTTGCCATGTTTTATGTGAACAAACAGGGCGGAACTGGGTCCAGGATCCTTTGTCGGGAGGCTCAGGACCTTTGTTCTTTTGCCTTCAAGCACAACATGCTCCTCAGGGCTGTGTACCTTCCAGGCCAGGACAACTACCTGGCAGACAGATTAAGCAGGATACTGCAGCCCCACGAGTGGCAGCTGCATCCTTCAGTGGTTCAGAAGATCTTCCTGAAATGGGGTCTCCCTTTGATAGATCTCTTTGCCAGCCCCATGAACAAGCATCTGCCAAAGTTCTGCTCCAGGCAACCACATCCTCTGCGGATAGCAGCGGATGCTTTTCTGATATCTTGGTCTCAGGGCCTCCTCTATGTGTTTCCTCCCACGCCCTTGGTGGCCCGAACCCTGTTCAAGATTCTCCAAGACAAGGCCTCGGTCCTGCTGGTAGCTCCCAGGTGGCCGAGACAGCCTTGGTTTCCTCTTCTGCTTCAACTGGCGGTGGATCCTCCACTGCCTCTGGGGTTGAAACCCGACCTTCTTACACAGGACCAGGGTTCCCTTCTGCACCCCAATCTCAGGTCTCTCAATTTGATGGCCTGGAAGCTGCAAGGGTAGTTTTGGCTCCCTGGGGCCTACCTCAGGAAGTTGAGGAGGTTGTCCTAGCCTCTAGGAAACAGTCCACTAGGAAAACCTATGCTCTCAAGTGGAAGAGGTTTTCTGTGTGGTGTCACCTACGTACAGAGGACCCTTTCTCCTGTACTGTGCCAGTAGTGCTTCAGTACTTACTGCACTTATCCAATCAGGGACTTAAGTCCAATTCTGTTCGGGTCCACCTCTCAGCTCTAGCAGCTCACCACTCATTGGTAGAGGGGCAATCTCTATCTGGTCACCCCTTGGTGTCCCGTTTTCTCAGGGGCTTGCTTTTGCTCAAGCCTCCCATCCGTCCTCCTGCCCCTGAGTGGGAGCTGAATGTGGTCTTGCAGCAACTGACTTGCCCACCTTTTGAGCCGATGGCTACTTGTCCGCTCCGCTTCCTCTCCTGGAAGACACTCTTCCTCATAGCCCTTACCTCGGCTAGGCGAGTAAGTGAGCTTCAAGCCCTGGTCTGTGACAGGCCTTACACCAGGATTTACAGGAACAGGGTAGTCCTCAGGACTCATCCAAAGTTCCTTCCTAAGGTTGTCTCCTCTTTCCACCTCAATCAGGAGGTGGTTCTTCCAACATTCTTCCCTAGGCCTCATGCTAGCCAGGCTGAAGCAGTCCTGCATACCCTGGACTGTAGGAGGGCCTTATCCTTCTACCTTGACCGTACGCAGGGGCATCGAAGGGCTACTCAGCTCTTCGTATCCTTTGACCCCAATAAGTTGGGGTTAGCTGTGTCCAAGCGTACCTTGTCCATATGGGTGGCTGACTGTATCACCTGGGCTTACAAGGCGACTGACTTTCCTTTGCAGGGTAGGGTCACGGCCTATCGTGTCAGGGCGATGGCTGCCTCAGTGGCTCATCTCCGCTCTGTGCCCTTGGTAGACATCTGCAGGGCTGCAACTTGGTCTTCAAGCCAGACCTTTGCAGCCCATTACTGCCTGGAGAGGGAGTCCCGTAGGGACAGTGCTTTTGGCCAAGCAGTTCTCCAGAATCTCTTTGAGGTTTAGGCAACTCCTGCCCTCCTGCCCTCTGTTGGGCTACCGGTGGAGGTTGTGTCCTTGAAAAGCCTTTCTTTGCTGCTGGGACTAGAGGGAGGCCTCTTGTTCAGCCTGGGTTCCTCGGTAGCCCAGAGCATGGGAGTCACCCATATGTGAGGACTGACTTCCTGCTTGGTCCTGGAGAAAGAGTAGTTACTCACCTGTAACAGGTGTTCTCCAGGAGCAGCAGGAATCAGTCCTCACAACCCTCCCTCCTCCCCTGGGAGTTGCAGTTGTACATAGTTTATTTTTCATTTTTGTGTGCTGTTCTTAGCTATGTCATTTGACTGAGGTAAGAGGGCACCTTTAGGCGGGAAGGGAACCGCGCATGCGTGCCTGCATTCCCAAAGGCTTTCATAGAAAGCTGGGGAAATGCTCCGCTGGGGCTTCATCGACGCCGATGACACCCATATGTGAGGACTGATTCCTGCTGCTCCTGGAGAACACCTGTTACAGGTGAGTAACTACTCTTTCCCGGTGTATTGATATTTCTTTCAATTCTTCCTCAGCAACTCCTTTAATACCTTTTCAGTCATGGGTAACATTTCTACATCTTCCTTAGTAAAGACCGAAGTAAAGAATTCATTCAGTCTCTCCACTATGGCCTTGTCCCCTCTTAGTGCCCCTTTTACCCCTCTATCATCTAATGGTCCAACTGACTCTCTTACAGGCTTTTTTGCTATGAATGTATTGAAAAAGTCTTTATTATGCGTCTTTGCTTCCATAGTAAACTTCTCAATTTCTCTCTTTGCCTGCCTTATCAATGCCTTGCATCTTACTTGTCAGTGTTTTGTGTTGTTTCCAGTTTTCATCATTTGGCTCCTTTTTCCATTTCCTGAAAGATGCTTTTTTGGCAACAATAGCCTCTCTGACCTTACCTTTAAACCATGCTGGCAGGATTTTTGGACTTACTTCCACTTTTTTTTAAAGAGTGGAATACAGCTGGTCTGGGCTTCCAAGATAGTATTTTTAAACAACACCCAAGCTTGATGTAAGTCTTTGACCTTTGCAACTGCTCCTTTTAGTTTTGCCTTAACTATTTTCCTCATTTTATTATAGTTTCCCTATTGAAAGTTAAAAGGTAGTACTGTGGATTTCCATACCCTCCCTCCTCCATTTATTACATCAAACACCTCTCTCATTTAGTGATATGTATTCTAACTCTCCCATCTTATTTTTTTAGACTTCTAGCATTTGCATACAAACATTTTAGAGGCTGTATTTTATTCATATTAATCTGGCTGTCGGTAGGCAGGGGTAATATGGAATCTTTAAGCTCTATCTGCTCTGTACTCGTGTAACCATAGTTTGGGTTGTTCTTCCCTAGGTGCATAACTTTGCACTTGTCCATATTAAATTTCATCTGCCATTTTGGAGAATGCTGCCATGGAAGTTCTGGATTTCAACTTCCTACCTAAAAGCCTAAACCTCCCTACCACACTTGCCTATGTCATTGGTACCGACATGTACCAAGAGAGCAGACTCCTCCCAGCACTATCTAAGACCTTGTCTAGGTGACACGTGAGGTCCGCTACCTTCGCAACAGGCAGACATATTACCAGGTGATCCTCACGTTAACCAGCCACCCAGCTATCTACATGCCTAATGATTGAATCACCAACTATAACGGCTGTCCTAACCCTTCCCTCGTGGGCACATGGCCCTGGAAAAACCTCCTTGACAGAGGGTTTTACATAACCTGGGTGACAGATCCTAGCTACAGAATCACTTCCTGCTGCACCAGGGTGATGCTCTCCTGTCGCTTGTTCTCTCTCCTCTATGGCAACAGGGATGCTGCCAGACTGGAGGTGGGACCTCAGTACTATATCTCTGTAGGTCTTGTCTATGTACCTCTCTGTCTTCCTTATGTCCTCCATGTCTGCTATGTTAGCCTCCAGAGATCGGATTCGTTCCCTGAGAGCAAAGGACTCTTTGCACCTTGTGCACACGTAAGACCCCTCACCAACTGGGAGAAAATCATACATGTGACACAGTGCAGAAAACTAGAAAACCCCCTTCTCTGTGCTGGATTGCTGTCTGCATCTTAGTTTTAAGGTTGTGTTTAGGTATTTAAGTTTTTTACCTACTAAGGGTTGCTGGGGATGCTTACACTAATAAAACTATACTTAATACGTTTAATGGACTTTGTTCACCTGAAGCTTAAGTAATCTTAGGTCCATAATGTATGCCTGATGAGGATAAACAGCTGCACCTGAGGGTGAATATGGCACCTCCTTTCCTTTAAGAGATTTAAGCACCTATAAAGTTATGATTATCCCAGAGGTGGGTGGGTGTCTGAGAGGTAGGAAGGGAAAGAAAACTTATTAAAGACTGGCTGCAGAAGGTTGTGTGTGTGTGTGTGAGGCTGCGCATGTTAACATCTGTTGGGGGACATGTGCATGAGAAAAGAGCACACTTTGGGTGTGAGAAGGCGATGCATTTCCCCTTCTTCATTTGCAAAATCATACATATCTGGAGGGAGAGGGGGCAAAGGAGAAAGAAGAGGTGTTTGGAAGAAGATGATAAATTGTGTTTTGTTATAGTAGTATGGGCTGTATGAGAAATCTTTATAACTGGTTTTTATCTATCTAACTATATTATTTATAACTGGTATTATATATATATATATATATATTCAGGCAGTGGCTGTGTGGTACATGGATGTGATGCCTATGTGTTTGTGTGTGTCTGTATAGAGCAGTGTAGTGATGGAGTGCCTACCTGTATGTGTGTGTGGTTTCAGGCTGGAGTGCCTGTGTAGATGTATGTTTGTGTGTGGTACTGGGGTGGGATGCCTGTTTGATGCAGGAGTAGGGTGCCTGTGTGTGTGTGTGTGTGTGCGCTCTGTGCTAGTCAGGTACCTTTGTATCTGAACATAAGAACATAAGATATGCCATACTGGGTCAGACCAAGGTCCATCAAGCACTGTTCCCTCTAAGCTGTGCGCGTGTGCGCGCACATACACCTCGCCGAGCGAGCGCACATACTTTACAACAGAGCGCACAAAAATTACGGTTCTGATTCTGATAGAAAACAACACAGACATCTTAAAATTTAAAAGTTGTTCTGCATTTATGGTTTTCACAAGTTCCACACTATTTTCTACTGCAATCAATGTGGTGTACATACTGTATTCTGACGTGTAGTCAAATTTTAAAGTATATAACTCCAAGTGTCGTTATGTGGCGCACAAAAATTTAACCTTCCTTCAAAAGCTGCACAGCTGATATTTTATGCGCACACAGCCTACAGAAAATTAGAGGGAACATTGCCATCAAGCCCAGTATCCTGTTTCCAGCAGTGGCCAATCTAGGTCATACGTACCTAGCAGTTTCCCCAAAAGACACAGGTTCTGCAATGCTTGTACTAGGTCAAGCATTGATATCCTGGGTCCCTTCTTAATAATGGTTTATGGACCTTTCCTCCAGGAACTTGTCCAAACCTTTTTTAAACCCAGCTATACTAACAGCCTTTACTACATCCTCCGGTAACAAATTCCAGAGTTTGATTACACGTTGAGTGAAAAAATATTTTCTTTTATTAGTCTTAAATAGTTTACCCTGTAGCTTCATTGCATGTTCCCCTAGTCTTCCTATATTCTGATAACGTAAACAGTCGATCTACGTTTACCCGTTCCACTCTGTTCATTAATTTATAGACTTCTATCATATCTCCCCTCAGCCGTCTCTTTTCCAGGTTAAAGAGCCCTAACCTTCTTAGCCTTTCTTCATAGGAGTATCCTTCCGTCCCCTTAACAATTTTGGTGGCTCTTCTCTGAACCTTTTCTAATAACGCTATATCTTTTTTAAGATACGGCGACCAGAATTGCACACAATATTCAAGGTGCGGTCTCACCATGGAACAGTATAGAGGCATTATAATATCTTTTGTTTTATTTTCCATTCCTTTCCTTTTGATACATAGCATTCTATTTGCTCTCTTGGCTGCTGCTGCACACTGGGCCGAGGGTTTTAACATGTTATCCACAATGACGCGTAAATCTTTTTCCTGGGTGGTGGTTCCTAATGTGGAACCTTGCATCGTGCAACCATAGTTTCGGTTGTTCTTCCCTAGGTGCATAACTTTGCACTTGTCCACATTAAATTTCATCTGCTATTTTGATGCCCAGTCTTCCAATTTATCAAGATCCTCTTGCAATTTTCCACAATCCTCTTGGGTTTTAACAACTTTAAATAGTTTTGTGTCATCTGCAAATTTGATAACCTCACTCGTTATTCCACGTTCCAGGTTATTTATGAATATGTCAAAAAGCAGCGGACCCAGCACAGATCCCTGGGGTACACCACTATTCACCTTTCTCCATTGGGAAAATTGGCCATTTAGCCCAAACCTCTGCTTTCTATCTTTTAACCAGTTCCTGATCCACAGTAGTACACTGCCTCCTATCCCATGACTCTTTAGTTTCGCCAAAAGTCTCTGATGAGGGACCTTGTCAGAGGCTTTCTGAAAGTCCAGATACACTATATGAACTGACTCACCTTTGTCCACCTGTTTATTCACACTTTCAAAAAAAACATAACAGATTAGTAAGACAAGATCTTCCTTGTCTAAAGCCATGTTGGCTGTCTTCCATTAGGCCATGACTGTCTACATGCTGAGTAATTTTATTCTTTATGATGGTTTCTACCATTTTTCCCGGTACTGACATGAGGCTCACCGGTCTGTAGTTTCCCGGATCACCCCTCGAACCCTTTTTAAAAATTGGTATTACATTGGCGATCCGCCAATCTTCAGGTATTAGAGATGATTTTAATGATAGTTCACAGATTACTAATAGCAGGTCTGCAATCTCATATTTCAGTTCTTTCAACACCCTTGGATGTATACCATCCGGCCCAGGTGATTTGCTACTCTTCAGTTTATCTAATAGTTGTAATACATCTTCCCGATGTATCGATATTTCCTTCAATTCTTCCGCACCTTTAAATACCACTTCAGTCATGGGTAACATCCCTACATCTTCCTCAGTAAAGACCGAAGCAAAGAATTCATTCAGTCTCTCCGCTTTCGCCTTGTCGCCTCTTAGTGCCCCTTTAACTCCTCTATCATCTAATGGTCCAACTGACTCTCTCACAGGTTTTTTGCTACGAATGTACTTGAAAAAATCTTTATTTCGCGTTTTTGCTTCCACATGTGTGGTATGGGGGAAATGTGCCTGTGTGTGCGATGCAAGGATGCCTGTGTGCCTTTTGGGGGGTAGGAGACTGTGGCTTTTAGCATATATTCATTGTGCCCTTTTCTCCCCTCTCTTCAACCTCCATCCGCTTTCACTCTTCACCCCTCCCTGCAGACTCTCATTAGAACATAAGAGATGCCATACTGGGTCAGACCAAGGTCCATCAAGCCCAGTATCCTGTTTCCAACAGTGGCCAATCTAGGTCACAAGTACCTAGCAGTTGACCCAAAAGATCCAGGTTGCACAATGCTTGTATTGGGACAAGCAGTGGATATCCCGGGTCCTCTTTAATAATGGTTTATGGACCTTTCCTCGAGGAACTTGTCCAAACCTTTTTTAAACCCAGCTACACTAAGAGCTCTCTCTTGCTGCCACCCCCCCCCCCCACACACACACACAGTTACCTTTCCAGCCTCTCTTCCTTTCTCCCACTTTCATTCTTACCCCTTGCCCTCCATTCCCCTCCCCCCTATTTTATTTCCCCAACCCACTGCCCCTTTAAATGTGCCCTTCCTCCTCTGCTTCTATGGCCCAAGCTCCTGAAGCAATCTTGCCGATCACAGTTTCTTTCTCTTCAACCTGCATGATAGGCTGCTCCCACCATGATCACAGGCACTTCTGCTGGCTAGGATCAGCTCTTTGGCTTGCAGGAGTAGCCTGTACTGCTGGTGTCAATAGCAGCTTTCTTTTGCTCTGGCCTGTGGGACAGGCTGCTCCCATGGACTAAAAAGGAAAAGAAAGCCGTGATTGAGGCCAGCAATAATTTTGTGTGCCGTCGGGCAGGCTGCTGCTGTGGACACAGGCACCAAAAGTGAGAGAGCAGCCTTTCCCGTGGGCCCTCAACAAACCTTTGGCCATGATTCCTTTGACCGCCGGGACAGGCTGCTCACGCGGGCCCACAACAAATTGCTGTCCATGATCCATTCAGCCTGCAGAATAGGCTGCTCCCGTGGGCCCACACATCACTGCTGGCTGTGACTGCCGTCTTCTTTACTTCTTCAGTTTGCAGGAGCAACCTGTCCCTTAGGCTGAAGAGCAAAAGAAAGCCGTGATTGATGCCAGCAGTACTTTTGTGTGCCCTCAGGAGAAGCTGCTCACGCAGGCACAGGCCGTGGCTGCAGCTTTGGCACCGCTTAATACCGGTGGACCCCTAACGTGCTTACCCGGCATACTGGGCAGCGCCGGCCCTGAAGGAGTGTTTGTGGCTTGGGCATGTAGGCTTGCACTGTGCTGTGCTCCCTTCTCTCACTTCTGTTTCCCAGTCCCTTGCACTCACCCTCTCCCTTCCCTGATACCCTCCCTCTTGTTACTACTACTACTTATCATTTGTATAGCGTCACAAGGCATATGCAGCACTGTACAGAGATATATAAGAGACAGTCCCTGCTCATAAGAGCTTACAGTCTAGTTAAGATAGAAAACACAAGTTAAGACAGATAATCCAAAAACTAGGGATTAGGATATATCTAGACTAGAGGAATAGTAAGGAAACACAGAAGAGGTGAACTGGAGACTAGGGGGATCAGGATCCAAAAGCAGTCTCAAAGAAGTGAGTTTTTAGCCTGGATATGAACAGTATTTGTTCCCTCTCCCCTCCTCTTCCTGTCATGTATTTTCTCCTCCCCTTACACTTCCTTTTCCCTTCCTGCCACCCTTGCACGCCCCCCTCTTCGCACTCCTCCTAGTCTCTTGTCATGTCCGCTCTTCCACCAGTGCCATGGCTTGGCTCCTTGTGCTGGCAGAGAAAATCCCTACCATCATGTTACTCCATTCCTCTCAGCAATTCTGATGCCACCACCTGCAGATCCTCTGTTTCAGCTCCAGTCCCCCCCCCTCCCCCCAGCTCACTTTCTCCCAGTTCTGGCTTAAACCATACATATCTGAACAGAAAAACACACAGATAGACCCTCCCAGCAGGCACTGTCGCTTAAGTGAAACATTCCTAAAATTGTAAACTAATAATCCTAGAAAAACGTATGTCCCCAAAGGAAAAACATCACAGGATTATCCCTTATTGTGTCTGTAGAGAAGCCGTTGGTTTTTCAGGCCTCTAATGACTGCATGAAACATTTATCTCTGGCACGTAATCAGGGGTCAGAAAATAGAGAGGATGCTCGACAGTGTAATAGGTCCTCTTTGCTTTTTAAAGTATTTCTCCCATTTGGAAAACCCATTTGAAGATTAGTGAGGCCCACGGTGGATAGATGCACATTTATGACTTCCACTTTGTATATGAGAAATACATTAAAAGAGGTACTATTCAAAATGTTCGTAGAGCCATTCACTTCCAGCTGCCAAATCTGATTTCTAATGTGTTATTCTCTTTTCCTATTAGGCACAGAACATTAAGCTATCAGAATGAAAATGCTCTTTATAAATACAATTTGTGTCTAAGTGTAATGCTTGAACAGCATGAGTTCATAGATTGCTCATTTCCAAAATTAAAAAAATATATAATTTTGAACCCGGTTTTAAATTACCTCACTTTCTTATATTTTGTTGCTTTGCATTATGAGATCATATGAATTAAAAATAAAAATTAAGGAAAATAGGTAAAGGGCCAATCCATATCCTCGGGAAATCTATTTTTACATTCCATGCTTTGAATTATTTCATATGATCTTATTACAACTAAAGTACGCGTGGAGTGTAATTTGATAGCAGGTTGTCTATGTGTGAAAGCTATATAGATTTCTAGTTTAGCCTATGGGCCATATAGAAGATATTTACCATTTAGTTTGTTATTGTACCTCAAAAGATTTAGGTATGCTCAACTTAATGTGCACTAAATTCACAAGTGTGAATTAAAACACTAAAGCAGCCATGAAAAAGTTCTATCAAAACCAATATATGAAATGAACCCAAAAAATACTTCTGGAAAACAAACAAAAAGAAACCCCGTTATTTTTGCATGTGCACATCCTGATATGCTACAGTATTAGCATGCACTAGTGCAGTTAATGTCCTCTATTTTACCAGAGATCCCAATTTAGGCCAAGGGCCTAGTTACAATAATATGTGCTCATGGCAGGAGAGGGTGCTCAGCTGTTAGCAAATATTAGTCACTCTAGCAGTTAATTGGCTGGATTAAGGGAACATAACCCATTACTCCTGAAAAATCTGTAGGTGTATATGTAACAAAGGTTGATTTGGGGGTGGGAGGGGGGTTGGAATTTTTTTCTGATTTTCAGGTATTTTCTTTTTCAGTTTGTTCTATGCACACTAATTAATCTAGCACTCAATATATTGTTAAGGCACACTGACAAACCAAATACACACTAATGAATGCATGTCCCTAAAAATAATGGAAATCCCAAATATCAAAACACCCAAGAGCTTATAAAGGAACACCACCTGCTCAAATACACCAAAACCAAAATGGTAGGTTCCACAGCACTACCCCTATGGACAAGTTAGTATTTTGTCGGACAATGACTGACAGGTAGAGAAACCTTCACCTGAAAATCGCGTCCATTTTAATCATTTGCAGTAAAAGAACCTTAGAAAACAACACTTAACTGGCTGAAAGAAATCTGTGCTGATAGGAGAAGAAACAACACAATCCTGTGTTTTGGATACATCTTTAGTCCACCCTGCTTCAGATTCATTAACTCCATTACTGCACACCAGTTGGTGCCAGTGATACACAGTAATGGGGTTAATGAACCTGAAAATCCTCTTCTACTTGCCTAAGATCGAAGCTGTGCAAGGGTATCCAGCACCTGTAAAAGGACAAACAAATAAACTAAAAACTCCCAAAGACTTCATAAAAGCAAATAAACTCACAAACAATAGAGCTTTTTCTCATGCAGCTCCAACAATCTGGAATTCCCTCCCAGATGATCTAAGATTGCTAACCGAGATCATCGAATTCCGCAAAAAAGTGAAATCCTATCTCTTTTTCTAAACATTACAACACAACTCAGATCATCCCCCAATAGACTTAGATAATGGCTAACCAGTTTTTATCTAACAAATCCCAAATGACCTACACATACATTCTTCATAGCTGATTACTGTACTTTGAATAACGCTAAGCCCCACATAATGTGTATTGTACATAATGTATATAGTTTGCACTGTTCTATACTGTTCTGTATTACACTAGTTGTTTATCTTATTGTTATTTGGTTATATGATGTTTTATGTAAAACAAACTCCGATTTGTTAACTGTTGTTTATTGTGAACCGCAACTGAACTATGGAAGATGCGGTATATAAATCATTGTTAAATAAATAAATAAATAAATAATCCTCATCCACTCGCCTAAAGGTAAAAGCAAGTGACATTTAGCAGAGCAATGCGGAACCCTGCCAGGAAGGCTGAAAGTCTGTGTCCTTCCCGCTCAAGGATGGAAGTCGGGGTTTATGGCAGTGGAGGTTGGATGTATCAAGAAAGTGGTATATTTGGGGAATATTACAGGTGGTAGATCAGGAGGGGGAGCTAGCAGACTCTTATTCTTCATACGGAGGGAAGGATGATCATGAAAGGTAGCTTACAGGGGGTTGTACTGACCTCTGCTCTCCACCAGTTTATCTCTTTGTGCTAGAGGGAGAGGGAGTACTGGGGAGCTCTTATCCACTCCACAACCTTGACTGGCCAAGTTAGGTAGGTAACGCTGAAATCAAAGTTAATCACCTAACTTTCTTTCTCAAGCTAACCCTGTCCCTGGGGACATTCAGAATCTGCCAGCTAAAGTTTGCTGGTTTGATCAAAGCCTTTGAAATTTGTCCAAGCTAACTGGCTGAATCTCTCTCTCTTTATTTCACTAGGTGGCTAAGTCCTTAGCTGGCTTTATCCCTTTGAATATTCATTTCTAGTTAGTTTAGAGGTTTTTACCAAATGTACTTTCATTTCTTTACTTGGCTAAGAAAACAGAAAAAGAATAGGCATGGTATAAAGGTGTGCATTTGTTAGCATGCCTTAAATTTAGCAGATACAAAATTGATCTAATATTCACAAACCTGCAAAAATTAACACACACTGGGAGTAATTTTGTAAAGTCATTTTCATATGGCAGATGCATGAATGTGTGGAGTTTACCAGTAGGCATAGCTGGCGACACGGTCTGGGCAGAGCATGGCTGGAGTTTGCAAGTACCCATGTTGATTATCACACATCTTAATTTGCGCGCATGCTTGTGCAATTTGGGGCATTTTTGCTACAGTGTTCCACTGGATAGTGTGGGGGTTCAGCACATGCCAAATGCACCACGGTAAAAAGTACCATACGCTGAAAATGCAGCCATGCTAAAGATCAGAACAGTGTGGTTTGGGGCAGAGCATGGGCAGAGCGTCCACATTGAGGGTAGTGTTAATGTGGTACTTAATGTCGGTGTCTTACTGGCACCTCAGCAGGGTCTTTAACTGTACTTGCATTGATGTGCCAAAGAAGACAAGCCTGGAGGTGGAAGAATGTTGTTAAGTGCTGTCGAGTCGGAGTCGACTCATGGCGACCCTCTGGATAGCTAAATTGTGTTCGGTCTTCAGTCAGGCGGCTCATTGACAGACTGGTACCCATAGCTGCTGTTATTGTATCAATCCATCTCATCAGGGCCAGATTTACCTATACGCCAACTACACCGTGACGTAGGGCCCACAGCTGGCAAGGGCCCACAAAAATTGAACAAATTGTAAAAAAAAATGCTGGCTGCTGCCACGGCAGCATGTACTGTCCCGCGGGGCCCCCTCTGCTGCCGCGGCAGCATGTACTGTCCCGCGGGGCCCCCTCTGCCCGGCTGAGCCCCTCCGTGCCGGCTTTGAGAGGCGTGAAGGGAGAGTGTCTCCCTCGCATCTCTGTTAAGCCCGCAGGGGCAGATGGGACCCAGATATTTGACCTCAGTTTTGATTGTGAACTCAGCATGATTGATTTTTATTGATATTGGGGGGTGGGGAGGGGTGGTCTGGATCTCGTGTTACCAGAAGTATCTCAGATTTGCTGTTATTAACTACCAGGTCCACGTTCGCGAGTTCTTGTGCTACTGCAGTGTAGCATGCTATTGTTGTTAAGTGCCGTCGAGTCGGAGTCGACTCATGGCGACCCTCTGGATAGCTATCCTAAATTGTGTTCGGTCTTCAGTCAGGCGGCTCATTGTTGACAGACTGGTACCCGTAGCTGCTGTTATTGTATCGATCCATCTCATTGCTGGCCTTCCTCTTTTGCGTTGACCTTCTATCTTGCCAAGCATAATGTCTTTCTCTAATGATCTCTCTCTTCGCATGATGTGTCCAAAGTATGAAAGTCGAAGTCTTGTCATCTGAGCTTCTAAAGAAAGCTTAGGTTTGATCTCCTCTAGTACCGACAGGTTTGTTCTTCAGGCAGTCCATGGTATACACAGTATTCACCGCCAGCACCATAATTCAAAGGCATCAATTTTCTTCCTGTCTATCTTTTTCACTGTCCAGCTTTCACATCCATATGATGTTATTGAAAATACCATGGCTTGAACAAGTCAAATCTTTGTATGGAGAGAGACATCTCTGCTCTTGAGAATCTTATCTAGGTCTTTCATAGCCATTCTGCCAAGAGCAATGCGTCGTCTGATTTCTTGACTGCTTGTTGCTTCTTTATTGATAGTTGATCCAAGTAGGTTAAAGTTGTTCACAATTTCAATTTCTTCTCCTTCAACGATGAACCTGTTGGTTATGCCAGTTGTCATGATTTTTTTCTTCTTTACATTAAGGTGCAGGACCATTTTGAGACTATGTTTTTTGATTGTGAGAAGCAAATGTTTCAGATCATCTTTACTTTCAGCCAGTAATGTGGTATCATCAGCATAGCGAAGGTTGTTGATGAGTCTTCCACCAGTCTTCACACCTCTGTTGTCTTCATACAATCCTGCTTCTCTGATGATTTGTTATGCATATAAATTAAACAGGTAGGGAGAAAGTATGCAGCCTTGTCTTACACCTTTGCTTATTTTAAACCATTCTGTTTCTCCTTGTTCCGTTCGAACTGTTGCTTCTTGATCAATGTACAGATTGTGCAAGAGTACGATAAGGTGTTCTGGTATACCCATGCTTCTTAATGTGGCCCAGAGTTTCTCATTGTTTACACAGTCAAAAGCTTTGCTATAGTCGATAAAGCACAAATAGATATCCTTTTGGTATTCTTTAGTCTTTTCAAGGATCCATCTCACATCCGCAATGATGTCTCTCGTTCCTCACCCTTTCCTGAACCCTGCTTGCAATTCAGGTAGCTCTTGTTCCAGGTATGGTTGTAGTCTCTTTTGAATAATCTTTAGTAGAATCTTGCTGGCATGTGGGATCAGAACGATTGTGCGATAATTTCCACAGTCAGTTGGATCACCTTTCTTTAATATTGGTATAAACACAGATCTTTTCCAGTCAGTTGGCCATGATGTTGTCTTCCCTATTTCTTGGCCGAGCCTTGTAAGTACGGTAACAGCTGCATCAGATTGCTGTAATATTTCTATGGGAATGCTATCAATGCCTGGTGCTTTGTTCTTTGATAAGGCTTTCAATGCTGCTTGAACTTCTTCTTTCATCACCAATGGTTCCCGATCATAAGGTACAGGTTGAAACGGCTTTTGTTCCACTTGATCTTTATCAAATAAAAACTCTGTATATTCCTTCCATCTTTCCTTGATCTTCTCAGCATCATTCAACATAGAACCTTGAGCATCTTTTAACATTCCAATTCGAGTCTGGAACTTTTTCTTTAACTCTTGTAGCTTTAGGAAAGCCAATCTTGTTCTTCCTCTAATAGTTTCTGCTTCTATTTCTTTGCATGTGTCATTGTAGTACTTTTCCTTGTCCTGTCTTGCTGCACATTGGAAATCTCTCTTGAGTTCTGTGATTGTCTTTCTTTCTCCTCTGGCTTTAGCTTTTCTGCGTTTCTGGGCAATTTTCAGAGTTTCTTCCGTCATCCATTTTGGCCGTTTTTTCTTTTTCACCTTTTGTAGAGACTTCTCGCTTTCTTCCAACACAACCTTTTGATGTCATTCCATAACTCTTCTGGAGCTCTGTCATTTGTATCTAAAGCAGCAAATCGATTTTGCAGGCAGTCTTTAACTTCCAGTGGTGTATTCTCAAGGTCATATTTTGCTGCATTCATGAATGGTTTGCTCTTTTTCAACTTTAGCTTGAGTTTGCATACTAGTAGTTGGTGATCTGTACCACAGTCAGCTCCAGGTTTTGTCTTTGTTGATGTTACAGAGCTTTTCCATCGTTGACTTCCACATATGTAGTCAATTTTATTTTTATATAATCCATTTGGTGAAGTCCATGTATACAGTCGCCGCTTGTGTTGCTGGAAGAAGGTGTTTGAGATGAATAAATCATTGGTCTTGCAGAATTCTATCAGTCTTTCTCCAGCTTCATTTCTGTTGCCAAGCCCATATTTTCCAACTACTTTGCCTTCTTCTTTGTTGCCAACTTTTGCGTTCCAGTCACCCATGACTATCAGGATATCCTGTTTGCATGTTCTGTCAATTTCAGCTTGTACTTGTTCATAGAACTCTTCAATTTCATTCTCTTCTGCAGCTGTTGTTGGGGCATATACTTGAATTATAGTTGTGTTGATAGGCATTCCTCGTAGATGAATAGAGATTAAGCATTCACTGACTGCATTGTATTTTATTACAGTTCTTGCAAGTTTCTTCTTTATTATAAATGCAACACCATTTCTTCTTTGTCTTTCATTTCCAGCATAGTAGACCATGTGATCATCTGATGCAAAGTGCCCGATGCCAGTCCATTTCAGTTAGCTGACACCCAACAGATCAAGTTGTACACGTTCCATTTCATTCTTGACCACCTCCAACTTCCCTTGTTTCATGCTTCGTACGTTCCATGTTCCAATGTGTAAGACATCTTTACAGCTCCTGACTCTCATTTCATGCGCAGCTACATCAGCAGTCAGACGTCCCAAGGGCTTTGATCCAACCACATCATAAATACTGGCTTTACTCTGAAAAGTCTTCAGCTCTTTCCCAGTAGCTAGTTGAGTGCCTTCAGACCTGGGGGTCTCATCTTCCAGCACTACAGCACAATTTGTTTTGTTGTAACTATCCATTGGGTTTTCATGGCAAGATACAGAAGTAGATTGCCAGGCCTTTCTTCCGTGCAGTTTAAATTTGGTGGTGTTGCCGTTGTCACAGAAATGTGATCCTCCGCCGTCAACACTATCCCATTCTGCTGCTGCCCAGATGGGTGGTATGTCTTGGTTTCGCACCTCAGTTGGTCTGGAATACCCACGCTAATAACATGGAGACAGACCATGCATGCCTCCATCTACTAGTGTAAACATGCCCCTTTATGCAGTTACAAAGCAGTTGTGAATGTTGTGCCTGCTTTTAATGCACGATCCTTGCCACTTACGCTAATATTTAATAAAGTCTTTACAAAATAGACTTAAAGTAGATGTCAATTTACCCTCTTATCCTAGGTACCCTGTTCCGTAATTACCCAGCTGATATTCAAAATCTGTTATGCAGTTAGCATGATCTGCTAAATGGGTTAGTGTCAGCCGAGATGATATTCAGCGGTGTTGTCTAGATAGTGCCACTGACTGTTTCCTCTGCCTTCCTCAGCACTACCTGGAGAGTGCTGGAGCGCTCCATGAGAGTTTGGGATTATCCAGTTAGTGGCAATATTCAGACCGCTCACTGGATACCAAACTGCAAAAAGTTAGGCCACAAAAGAAGCAGGCCTAACATTGTGGTTTTGCTTTCAGGATGATGGCTGAACATCGCTGCTACTGGAATTGTGCTAAAGATCAGCAGTGGAACTAGATATTCAGCACTGGGATATTCAGTAGACGAGAGCAGAGGAGCAGCCTAGTGGTTCGAGCACTGGCTTGGTAACCAAGAGACCAGACTTCAATTCCCCCTGACACTTCCTGTGGCCTTGGACAAGTCACTTAACCCTCCATTGCCTTGGAAGAAAGGCCGGGTAATCTACTTCCAGTTGCACTGCTAAGAAAACCCAGTTGCTGTTGGGTCACCAGGAATCAGCATCAACTCAAAGACACACAAGAGGATATCCAGATTCCAGTACCAAATATCCAGCTTCATTTTTAAATGCCACAGCTGGCACTTAAAAAAATGCAGACTGTGGAATTTAAATACCAGGTCCACCATCATTAAGTGATTAACATGCACTAAGACGTTCTAATGTATTGAAATAAAAAAAAGTCCAAACATCAGGAAAAGCAAAAAAAATGAACCAGAATTTTTTAGTCTGCACCTTATTGTGATGGAATGGGGAAAGTAATTTTGCTGGATAGCCAGGACAAGCAGGGGAAAATAAAAACAAAAATAAATGTATTCACAGACAAGTAAATATGTGACCCTTTTTTGTACTGATTTTAGACACAGGGCAAGAGACTTTTTAGCAGAATCTACTACTGCTTAATGCTTCTATAGTGCTACTAGGCATACATAGTGCTGTAATGATGTTGCTGCTGGATGATCAGCTCCTCACCAGAGAGGTCCTTTTCAGGATCACTTCCGAGGCTTTGAATGTCTCCCCCACTTAACATTAGAGTAGCAAGAGATGTGCTAGTCTTCAGAGAGCTGCTAAAAATATAGAGGTCAATATGGAAAACAATTTATGCAATTAAATTGATATACCGATTCAGGGCTGTCTTCTGCATCACACTGAAACGTACAACAAAAGTTATCTATTTAGGAGACCTGGAAGGAGTTCTGGAGGTATGGCCAAAATTTACCAGATAACACCAATACGCAGCACTTTCTGTTAATCATACAAGAGTGCTTAAAAGGCTGTTCGTACTTAACTGAATAAATTATATGGATAAGTTTAGGACCCCTACTCAGCAAGTCAACATGACCGCTTAGGTCTATGAAAATCTGCTTAAAAATAATTGGAAAATTCATCTTTTTATGCCAACTACTGAAAATTGGTATAATGTTTTTGTGAAACCACCTTCCAGACCAAAGATGCACGTGGCCTACTGTCCAACTTGTTGTCCCAGGCAAGCTGGTCTCTGAAATTTAAAATACTCCTGTTGTGAGTTTGTTTTAGTTTATTGAATTTTTAATATACTGTAATTCGAACATTATTTATTTGACTTATTTAACAGATTTTTATATACCGCTTTTATGGTTTATGGTTTAGGCATTTGATATATCGCCCTTTACTTACGCATCAGAGCGGTTTACACGTATATACTAACAGGTACTTTTTTATTCCCTTGTCCCCAAAGGGCTCACAATCTAAGTGTACCTGAGGCAATGGAGGGTTAAGTGGCTTGCCCAAGGCCACAAGGAGCAGCCATGGGACTAGAGACCTTAGTCCCTCTGGCCTGAGGTTACTGGTCCCCATGCGGAAATTGAACCCCTGGCCCTCCGGCCTGAGGTAACCTGTCCCAACCACTGAGCCACTCCTCCCTTTTTCTTCAGTCAAAGTGGTTTACATATAACAGTGTTAACATAATTCTAGTAAATTTGTTTTATATAAAACATAGGGTAGGTACAAGTTGGAATAACGGGGTAAACAAAACATTGCAACTGTATTTCTGCAGGGTTATGTGTTTACAGTGCATATGGTATGCATAACTTGTATTTAACATGGGCTTAGGTCAGGGGAGTATAGTACTCCGTATTACTGTCCAGTCCACAGTGTTCTGTAAAGAGGTGGAGGTTAGGTAAGGGGAGTGTGGTACTCCCTGATAGTGTCCAGTCCATAGTGTTTGGTAAACATGCGTTTTAAGCCTTTTCCTTAGGTTTTGTAATGTTTGGGCTGATCAAATGGGTTCTGGAAGTAAGTTCTATAATGAAGGAGCGAGGAGGGAGAAGTATCTGTTGCTGATTTGTTGTTTGGACTTTATTCTATCTGTAGGTATGGTGAGAAGGTTCTGGCTGATTGTCCTTGTTGTTCTGTTTTCCGGAGCCTTGTTTACTAATGCCCTGAGGTAGGCAGCAGATTGGTCATGTAATATCTTGAAGGCAGTAGCGATAATTTTGCGTTTTGCTCTGAGGTTTGGGTAACCAGTGGAGCTGTTTCAGGACAGGTGTGATATACTGTGATCTGGATACACCAACTAGTATTCTGGCGGCAGTATTTTGTGCCATCTCTAAAGGGTATAAAAGCTTGTTTAGGTAGACCTCGATATAATATGTTGCCATAGTCTAAGTGCAGAGTGATGATGATCTGAAAGACTGTTCTGAAGTTGTTATAATCCAGCAGCAGCCATAAGGTTTGTAGCATTCTCATCTCCACATATGCTGTGTTAGCCATTTTCTTTATGTGTGCGAGCATGTTAAGGTTCTGGTCGATAATGGCACCCAGATATTTGACCTCAGTTTTGATTGTGAACTCAGCATGATTGATTTTTATTGATATTGGGGGGTGGGGAGGGGTGGTCTGGATCTCGTGTTACCAGAAGTATCTCAGATTTGCTGTTATTAACTACCAGGTCCACGTTCGCGAGTTCTTGTGCTACTGCAGTGTAGCATGCTATTGTTGTTGTTAAGTGCCGTCGAGTCTGAGTCGACTCATGGCGACCCTCTGTATAGCTATCCTAAATTGTGTTCGGTCTTCAGTCAGGCGGCTCATTGTTGACAGACTGGTACCCGTAGCTGCTGCTATTGTATCGATCCATCTCATTGCTGGCCTTCCTCTTTTGCGTTGACCTTCTATCTTGCCAAGCATAATGTCTTTCTCTAATGATCTCTCTCTTCGCATGATGTGTCCAAAGTATGAAAGTCGAAGTCTTGTCATCTGAGCTTCTAAAGAAAGCTTAGGTTTGATCTCCTCTAGTACCGACAGGTTTGTTCTTCAGGCAGTCCATGGTATACACAGTATTCACCGCCAGCACCATAATTCAAAGGCATCAATTTTCTTCCTGTCTATCTTTTTCACTGTCCAGCTTTCACATCCATATGATGTTATTGAAAATACCATGGCTTGACCAAGTCGAATCTTTGTATGGAGAGAGACATCTCTGCTCTTGAGAATCTTATCTAGGTCTTTCATAGCCATTCTGCCAAGAGCAATGCGTCGTCTGATTTCTTGACTGCTTGTTGCTTCTTTATTGATAGTTGATCCAAGTAGGTTAAAGTTGTTCACAATTTAAATTTCTTCTCCTTCAACGATGAACCTGTTGATTATGCCAGTTGTCATGATCTTTGTCTTCTTTACATTAAGGTGCAGGCCCATTTTGAGACTATGTTCTTTGATTGTGAGAAGCAAATGTTTCAGATCATCTTCACTTTCAGCCAGTAATGTGGTATCATCAGCATAGCGAAGGTTGTTGATGAGTCTTCCACCAATCTTCACACCTCTGTTGTCTTCATACAATCCTGTTACTCTGATGATTTGTTCTGCATATAAATTAAACAGGTAGGGGGAAAGTATGCAGCCTTGTCTTACACCTTTGCTTATTTTAAACCATTCTGTTTCTCCTTGTTCAAATAGATATCCTTTTGGTATTCTTTAGTCTTTTCAAGGATCCATCTCACATCCGCAATGATGTCTCTCGTTCCTCACCCTTTCCTGAACCCTGCTTGCACTTCAGGTAGTTCTTGTTCCAGGTATGGTTGTAGTCTCTTTTGAATAATCTTCAGTAGAATCTTGCTGGCATGTGGGATTAGAGCGATTGTGCGATAATTTTCACAGTCAGTTGGATCACCTTTCTTTAGTATTGGTATAAACACAGATCTTTTCCAGTCAGTTGGCCATGATGTTGTCTTCCATATTTCTTGGCAGAGCCTTGTGAGTACGGTAACAGCTGCATCAGATTGCTGCAATACTTCTATGGGAATGCTATCAATGCCTGGTGCTTTGTTCTTTGATAAGGCTTTCAATGCTGCTTCAACTTCTTCTTTCATCACCAATGGTTCCCGATCATAAGGTACAGGTTGAAACGGCTGTTGGTCCACTTGATCTTTATCATATAAAAACTCTGTATATTCCTTCCTCCTTTTCTTGATCTTCTCAGCATCATTCAACATAGAACCTTGAGCATCTTGTAACATTCCAATTCGAGGCTGGAACTTTTTCTTTAACTCTCATAGCTTTAGGAAAGCCGATCTTGTTCTTCCTTTAATAGTTTCTGCTTCTATTTCCTTGCAAGTGTCAGTACTTTTCCTTGTCCTGTCTTGCTGCACGTTGGAAATCTCTGTTGAGTTCTGTGATTGTCTTTCTTTCTCCTCCGGCTTTAGCTTCTCTGCGTTTCTGGGCAATTTTCAGAGTTTCTTCCGTCATCCATTTTGGCCGTTTTTTTCTTTTTCACCTTTTGTAGAGACTTCTCGCTTTCTTCCAACACAACCTTCGGAGCTCTTTCATTTGTATCTAAAGCAGCAAATCGATTTTGCAGGCAGTCTTTAAATTCCAGTGGTATATTCTCAAGGTCATATTTTGCTGCATTCATGAGTGGTTTGCTCTTTTTCAACTTTAGCTTGAGTTTGCATTCTAGTAGTTGATGATCTGTACCACAGTCAGCTCCAGGTTTTGTCTTTGTTGATGTTAGAGCTTTTCCATCATTGACTTCCACATATGTAGTCAATTTGATTTTTATATAATCCATTCGGTGAAGTCCATGTGTACAGTCGCCGCTTGTGTTGCTGGAAGAAGGTGTTTGAGATGAATAGATCATTGGTCTTGCAGAATTCTATCAGTCTTTCTCCATCTTCATTTCTGTTTCCAAGTCCATATTTTCCAACTACTTTGCCTTCTTCTTTGTTGCCAACTTTTGCGTTCCAGTCACCCATGACTATCAGGATATCCTGTTTGCATGTTCTGTCAATTTCAGCTTGTACTTGTTCATAGAACTCTTCAATTTCATTCTCTTCTGCAGCTGTTGTTAGGGCATATACTTGAATTATAGTTGTGTTGATAGGCATTCCTCGTAGACGAATAGAGATTAAGCATTCACTGACTGCATTGTATTTTATTACAGTTCTTGCAAGTTTCTTCTTTATTATAAATGCAACACCATTTCTTCTTTGTCTTTCATTTCCAGCATAGTAGACCATGTGATCATCTGATGCAAAGTGCCCGATGCCAGTCCATTTCAGTTCGCTGACACCCAAAAGATCAAGTTGTACACGTTCCAGGCTATTATCTTTGAGTAATCTGGGGATTTTGTGGAGAATGAGGTGAAAAACATAATGTCATCAGCATATAGGATGTAACGCATTTGAAATTTTCTTAGTATTGAACATATGGGTTGAATGTAAATGTTGAATAGAAGGGCAAAGAGTGCAGGCCCTGCGGTATGCCTTTTCGTTGTTTGAAGCTATTTGATAGTTGTATGCCCACTCGGACTTGTTCCCTGATCAGTGAGGTATGCTTTGAACCATTCCATAGTTATTCCAGTGAGGTCAATATCCTATAGTCTGGTTATTAGTGAGAGGTGGTATATGGAATCAAACACAGTGGATACAGTATATCCAGGAAAATCATGATGAAACCTTGCTTGGAGTTTGCAATACCTCTGATCAGTGTGTCAAAGAGGGATGATATGGATGGAAGCCATGCTGGTGGGGCTCCAAGGGTGCATGGGTGTCGATGTGGTCTTGGAGTTTGCATTGCACAATTTTCTCTATGATCTTGGCTATGTATGAGCTGGGAGAGGAAAGGTCTAGTGTTTGTTTCTTTAATATGGATCTGACTGATGCCTTCTTGAGGGGAGGAGGCATATATCTTTGTGATAATGAGGTGTGGACAGTTTTTTGAATGAAAGGAGAGAAGTCTGCTCTGAGAATTTTGATCAATGATACTGGACATGGATCAAGGGTTGATGTTGTGGCATTGATGTTAGAGATGATGTTGCTGAGTTCATTTGTGGAGGTAAGGTGAAAGGTATTCCATTCATGTGTATTTGTTTTTGGGGCAGATGGGCTAAGGGGGGATAGAAGGCTGTTGTGTGTTGGGTTGAATTTGTTGTTTCAAGCTACATTAAAAACAAATACATAAAACTATAAAGGCAGAAAATCATAAATACAGAACAGACACAAAGAAGGGTGGAATGAATACAACAGCAACATTTTGGTTTACAAATATAGTATATAACAGAATACTATAGTTGCATGTTGTATATAGCTTAAACTCCTCCTACTTTAATATTTTACAAATTGTTTTAATGTACAATCACTTATTGCTCACTGTAAACCACCTTGATCCGTGAAAGGCAGCATATAAATACAGCTAAATAAATAAATAATGAACGGGTATATGTTAGGAGATTATACAGCCCCCGAAAGAGAAAAAAAAGAGACCAGCAAGAGCACACTGGTTCATATCCGCCTTATGGAAGCTAAAAACACAATTTAGAAGACTCGAGAGAAGATGAAGGAAAACCAAACATGAATCAGACAGAACAAGATATATGGATGTACTAAACAACTACCGCACCGAAACAGACAACACACGAGGAGCCTACCACACAAAGCTTCTAAACACATCTCTTAACCGCCCATGTGAGCTCTTTGATATCTTCAAAAACTTACCAAAACCCCTAATCAATCTAACCAACTCCCAAACATTCCACCACAGCAACTCGCAGCACAATATAAACAACTCCAACCAAATCCCAATACTCCCCCCACACACCAACAGGAAACTGCCACAAGAGCACCCCCAACACCACTTGGGGCACATTTGAAACAATCAGCAAAGAGATAGTTGAAACCATTATAATGATACTTAACACCACCACCTCCCCTCGTGACTCCTGCCCAGCCAATTGGATTAAGATGACAAAACAGAAACTAAGCTCAGCACTCGCCACCATTGTACTTGAATCTCTTAAAGAAGGCCAGATGCCTAATGGCCTCAAAATGTCTATCATCCGCCAGACCCTCAAAAAACCTGAACTTGACCCATTGGATCCTACCTCATTCAGACCTGTAGTTAGCCTCCCATTCGCCGCAAAAGTCATCGAGAAAGCAGTACAACAGCAATTACAGACCATATGGACAAAAACAATTTACTTGACCCACAGCAACATGGATTCCAGCCATCACATGGGGTCGAGACACTCATGGTCTCATTAATAAATACATTAATCAAGGGAATACAAACCAAACAAACCAGATACAGCCTCATCTTTCTAGATATATCAGAAGCATTTGATACGGTATCACAAAGCATCCTCCTGCACAGACTACAAGAAACCGGCATACAGGATAAACTTCTTCAGCGGTTCCAATTCTACCTAACAGACAGGTATCAGCTAGGTCAAACAAGCACCGGCACCTCCACCCCATACCAATAGACTCAAGGAATACCACAAGCTTCCGCACTATCGGGCACTGCTCTTTTATATCTACTTACAACCACTCTGCTCCATTATACGGTCACACAACATCAACTTTCACATATACGCAGATGACATTATGCTTTATGGACTGATATCCACCACAAATCCAGTAAACACATAGTTACTGCAGTGCTTCAATGACATCTCCAGATGGCTACAAGAAAATAATCTCACAATCAACCTCAAGAAGACAGAAGCATTATTTGTTACAAAGGATCAAACCTTCATCCCACCAACACATCTCATCCTGGGAACAACCCAGATAAACGTTCAAATACAAATAAAGTACCTGGGAGTCTTCTCGACCAAACCCTATGATTCAAGCAACAGATAGCAAAAACCGCAAGCTCCTGTGCGTTCTTCCCCATGGAATCCGGGGAGTGCCAGGACGTACATCTCCCCAATTCCACCATCACAGGTACGTCTGGGCCCCGCGGTGGCGGAATCAGTTGTATTACGGTACTGGCTAAGTCCTGTGCGTGCATGGCACAGAATCGTCCTCCACATGAATAATGACGATATTCAAAAAGCTTATCTATATAACTTATGACAGCTTTTTACCATTTCTAATTTGTCTAGATAAGTTATCTGAATATCAGCACTAGCTGGATAAGTTCAGCATCAGCCATGCTCCACCCTGGCACTATCAGGATACTATCTAGATATTTTTAGTGGCACTATCTGGATTCAGTGGCACTGATCCAGATATCAGGTGCTACCATCTCAGTAAGCACTGCTGAATATCGGGCCATCAGTAAACAATGGTAGATAAAGACAGATGCGGCTCTACCAGTCTGTGCAGTGTGCATTTGTCCTCTTGGTCAATGTGAATATGAAATTTCTAAATTCTACCCATCACCAACTCCTCTCTTGGCCATGACTTCCACTTGACTTTTCAACCCTCTTCTCATATCTGTCTCATACATAACCAAAATCCATCACAGTGTTGTCCAACTTGAATAAGGCAAGACAAACGACTTCTGAAATATTAACAGTCACTTTGACAACTTCCTGGCTTTCAACAATACGGCTAGACATACCACAAAATACTATAGAATAAACTGTTCCCTAATAATTTTGAAGAATGTCTTCAGTGAGAGTTAGAGGAGTATATTAAAAATGGTAAATCAAAGGAAGTTTGTCTGGCGTTTCTTTGGATCTGCCATAAAGTGGTTATAAGTGGGCCTGATGCTCCATTAAAGAGAAAGAAAGCAATAGTAGAGATCTTTATAAAAAATTAATAATATGAAGTATAAAAGGATAACATATTAATGGATATAAACATTAAAGCACAAAATAAAGATACTCAAAATTATGAAGAAAGATGGTGGTGATAAAAAGAAACAACTAGCCCACTGGCACTTCTTGTGGCCTTGGGCAAGTCATTTAACCCTTTACTGCCTCAGACACAAACTTACAGGCCAATTCAGAAAGCTGGTGCTGAAATCACGTGCTATTAGCTGTGTCCGCATTTTCATAGCATGCCAATAGCATGAGACTTCAGCATCAGTATGCATCAAAGAGCATGTATGCAAATGAGCTGTGTGCAAAACATCTGCATAAAGTTGAAAGGAAGGGAGCCAATACATGTGCAAACAAGAGACACGCTACAAGTGGCCATATACATATGTGCATAAACATTATACACATGCGACGTGCAGGTCCGTTTAGCACTCACCTTCATAATAACCAATACTATTTCACTCAAAAACATTTTTTTATGAAATCACGATAAACAGACCTAAAATAAAAGATGAATAATATAAATGAGTGCAAAAAACATTTCTTCTTGAGTGTCGAACTTTCATTTCCTAATCGCTTCTCCGGGCCAGTCCAGGGAACGCTAGGGTTGTCAATCTTGTCCAGCAGCTGAGGACTGACATACTAGAAGTTTTGCTGACAGCTTAAGCTCCTCCTCCTGAAGCCAGCACTCCAGTCTTTCAGTCCTCAGCAGCTGAACAGGACGACGTGCTGACAGGCTCCTAGTTAGAAAGAGAGATTTTGTTTATTTTTAAAGCGAACAGTGAGCGGGCTCTAGCAGGGCTGATGCTCCTATATTCCCCTTAGCTGTACCTTTAATTCCAGTTCTTCAAATTCAGCGACGGCGATCTTTTGAAACCGTGTGGGGGCAGCACGAGGGGGCAGAGCCTGCCTTCTCAGGGGCCTAAATTTGACGTATTGGAGCTCTGATCCTGAGAGCCTCAGGGATCACCCTCCAGACAAACCTGCCGCCTTTTCTCTTCACCCGCTAGCAGCGGGGGAGCGGGAGAAAGACCGGCGCTCTTGCGATCAGTTCTCCGAGGCCTGCGGGACAGAGCAGGACTGCTCAGGTAACTCTGTGCGCTTGCGGGTTTCAGAGGTTCCTCTGGCTGGGAACGTTGGTTCGTTGTTTTTGCGCCGGGGGCTTTGAGCGGATTCGGGTCCGGTGTCTCGCGTTGGTCTTTGAGCTCTTGTCGGCAGCATGGAGAACAAGTCGGCTGAAACAGAGCGGCCTTCCCTTCCATCAGAAAAGGCGGGAACGGCCGCCATTTTAGGGGATCCTTCGGTGTCTGCCGCGGGGCCTCCGAAACACAGTAAAAGGAAGTCTAAAACCGCGAAGGAAGCTCCGGGCGGTTCAGCCGCAGCAGAAGCCTCCTGAAGCTCAGGAAGGCTTCTCTGCTCTTTTTTCCCCCGAGTTTATTTTGGCGCTGCATTGGGAATTTTTAATGAAGTCTGCACAAGCTCAGGTGGCTCCTGATTCCTGGCAGGGTCTTAGAGAGCAGCCAGAAAGGCCTCAGAAAGACCCGGGGGAGGGTTCTTCACAGGGGATGTTAGGTAAGCTTGCTGCAGAGGATCTTAGCTCTCCCCTTTTTATTTATTTATTTATTTATCTATTTCTTCTATACCGCCCCTTCCAGAGATCAGGGCGGTAGTGACTACTTTTGCACAAATGCCAGGGAGCCGCATTTAGGAGAGGAGGGTGAGCTTCTCTCGGAGTCAGGTTTATATCATTGGCTGGGGGAACTGGAAGAGGGGGAGATAGCTCCTGGAGAAGATCCTAATGTGTTTCGCGTGTTCTGCAAGGAGGAGCTCGGAGCGCTAATATCGCAATCTTTGTCGGCGCTGAATATTCAAGTGCCATCCATGTTTCAGGAGCCGCTTGAAGATCCCTTGCTGCAAGGCTTCAAAGCGGAGCAACGCTGTTTCCCGGTTCATCGTGTCATTAAGCAAATGATAGCGTCTGAATGGGAATGTCCAGAGGCTACGTTGAGGGGCAGTCGTGCCTTAGGTCGCCTCTACCCAGTGCCTCAGGAGGAGAAAGAGTTGCTGAAGATGCCCAAGGTAGATGCCTTAGTTTCGGCAGTGACAAAGAAGACAACGATTCCAGTTGAGAGCGTGGCAGCGCTTAAGGATCTGCAGGATCGTAAATTGGAAATGCTTTTGAAGCAAGCGTTTGATTCCAGTGCGCTTGCGTTGCAGGCTTCCATTTGTGGGGCATATGTGTCTCGGGCTTCGATTCATTGGCTCCAGGGAGAGGTCGCGGGTGAGGCTTGTGATAAGGAAGCTTATCATAGCTCGGGAAGGAGCTATAGAAAAGGTGAAGTGACTCTGAACAAGCAACCTCTGACAGGCTGCAGAGCCGTCTTCCGCGGAGGGCGCGAAGCTCGAGTCGGCAGCGGCTTATCTGGCAGATGCATTTTATGATTTGGTTCGCATTGCTGCAAAGTCCATGGCTTCCTTGGTGGCGGCTAGACGTTTTCTCTGGTTGCGGAATTGGGCGGCGGACGTGTCCTCTAAATCGCGCCTCAGTAAACTACCTTATAAAGGGAAGTTACTTTTTGGAGAGGCGTTGTAAAAGATTGTTAAGGATCTCGGCGATTCCAAGGGTGGTCGGTTACCTGAGGATTGTCCCAGGCCTCCTAGAGGGGGTTTGGCACTGCGAGGCCAAAGTAGGGATTCTCGTAGATTGAGGGGCTCGGTTTCTTCCATATCCCAGGGCCCGCTTCGGTTCTCGTGGCAGTCCTTTCGAGGGGCTAGAGGATTCGCTAGAGGCTACTTCAGTTCTCAGCAAGCCGCCGTTAAGAAGTCGCAATGAAGGTCGGCCGGTCTAGGCTGTGGTACCTGTGGGAGGACGCTTGCAGGAGTTTCTCCCGGCCTGGGCCACAATCACTTCAGACACATGGATGCTAGAGATTATTCGCGAGGGGTATGCCCTAGATTTCGCGTGCCCGTTGGCGGACGCCTTCATGGTATCTCCTTGCACTTCCGGCCCGAAGAGGCAGGCGGTAGCCGACACGCTTGCACGATTGATAGAACTGCAAGCCGTAGTGCCGGTTCCTCCAGACCAGTGCGGCTTAGGTCGATACTCAATTTATTTTGTGGTTCCCAAGAAAGAGGGTTCTTTTCGACCAATCCTCGATCTCAAGCATGTCAATCGCGCTCTGCGGGTTCCGCACTTTCGGATGGAGACGTTGAGATCAGTTATTCGGGCGGTGCGTCCGGGAGAGTTCCTCTCGGCTATAGACCTCACGGAGGCTTATCTACACATTCCCATCAGAGCAGATCATCAACGGTTTTTGAGGTTTGCGCTGCCCATGGGACATTTCCAGTTTCGAGCGTTGCCTTTCGGTCTCGCGACTGCTCCTCGCACATTCACGAAAGTGAGGGTGGTGGTAGCAGCGGCCCTGCGGAAAGAAGGAATTCGCGTTCACCCCTATCTGGATGACTGGTTGATCAGAGCCGATTCCCGGGCGGACGCAGTCGTGGCAGCGGCTCGGGTGGTTCAACTCTTGGAACAACTCAGTTGGGTTATCAACCAGGCGAAAAGTCAGTTGCAGCCTGTGCAATGGCTCTCGTACCTCGGGGCTTTATTCGACACAGAAACAGGTTCGGTATTTCTGCCCAAGAACAGAGTTCAAAAGCTTGTTCGGCAGGTACGGCTGTTCTTGAAGACTTCGGCTCCTTCGGCGTGGACCTATTTGCAGCTCTTGGGTTCTATGGCAGCGGCCCTAGACTTGGTTCCATGGGCCAGGGCGCATATGCGACCTCTTCAACAGGCCTTGCTTTCCAGATGGTCGCCTCAACTCCATCCTCTTTCGCAAAAGTTGATCTGCCCAGACTCGGTGCACAACAGTCTACGCTGGTGGCTAGATCCCGGGCATCTATCAGCGGGGGTTCCCCTTCAAGATCCTCAGTGGGTTCTTCTGACGACGGACACCAGTCTCTCGGGCGGGGGGGCTCACTGTCAGGCTCAGGTGATGCAGGGCTTCTGGTTGCAGGAAGAGAGCTCCTTCTCTATCAATCTCTTAGAGCTCCGGGCCGTTCTGTTGGCGCTTCTTCATTTCGAGCCTCTGCTCGAAGGGACGGTGGTCCACATTTTTTCCGACAATGCGGTGACCGTTTCCTACATCAATCGACAGGGCGGCACCAGGAGTCTGCCGTTGCTGGAGGAGAGTCAGGAGTTGTTTGCTTGGGCGGAAACTCATCTCATAGCGTTCTCAGCAGCGCACATGGCCGGCAAGGACAATATTCAGGCGGATTATCTCAGTCGCCATGTGATCGATCCCGGGGAATGGGAGCTGAATGCGGCGGTGTTTCACGACATCACGATGCGCTGGGGGCAGCCTTCAATGGATCTGATGGCTACCTTCAACAATGCCAAAGCGTCTCGTTTTTACAGCAGGCACAGGGAACGCATGTCAGAGGGACTCGATGTGTTGGTTCAGCCTTGGCCTCTCGACTCCCTCTTGTATGTTTTTCCGCCGTGGCCGATGCTCAGTCAGGTCATTCACCGCATAGCCAGGCACAGGGGAATGGTGATTCTCATAGCGCCGGATTGGCCTCGACGGCCGTGGTATGCGGACTTAGTGCGTCTGGTGATAGACTCTCCTTGGAGGCTTCCGGCTCGGTGCAGCCTGTTGGCTCAGGGTCCCATGTTGATGCCCCAGGTGGATCGCTTCTTGCTTACGGCTTGGATCTTGAGAGGGCTCGTTTAAGACGCAAGGGGTATTCAGAGGCTGTTGTATCCACCCTGTTGCGTTCGAAAAGGTCTTCGACTTCCCTGGCATATGTCCGTGTCTGGCGCGTCTTTGAAAGATGGTGTGCGCTTCAGGGCTTTGCGCCCATGTCTACCACTGTGCCGCAGCTCCTGTTGTTTCTTCAAGACGGTTTGGATAAGGGCTTGTCGGTCGGCACTCTGAAAGTGCATGTGGCGGCCTTGACTTGTTTTCGAGGGCCAGTGCGTAGGCGCCGTCTCTCGATGCATGCTGATGTGCGGCGCTTCTTTCGGGCGGCTAAACTCCTCCGTCCTCCTGTACGGAACGTCGTTCCTTCTTGGGATTTGAACGTGGTGCTAGAGGCCTTGACGCATGCGCCTTTTGAGTCAGCTTCCGGGGTAAATGTGAAGGAGTTTTCCTGGAAGATAGCCTTCTTGGTTGCGTTGTGTTCGGCTAGATGAATTTCAGACTTGCAGGCTCTATCTTGTCGAGAGCCGTACCTGCAATTTTTGCCGGAGAAGGTGTTATTGCAACCGGTGCTGTCCTTCTTGCCTAAAGTGGTGTCTTCCTTCCATGTGAATCAGTCAGTGGCTTTGCCCGTTTTCACTGATCTTTCGGGCTCTCCTATGGACCGTGCTCTCCGGAAGTTGGATCTCGGACGAGTGCTTAGAAAGTACCTTAGAGTCACTAAGGATTTTCGCAGGTCCGACAGGTTGTTTGTGCTGTTTGCGGGTCGCCGTAAAGGTCAGGCGGCTACGAAGGCCTCTATAGCCCGATGGGTGCGACAAGCGATTGTGGCAGCTTACGCGGCTAGGGGTAAAGTGCCTCCGGAAGGGCTCCGAGCCCATTCTACGCGGTCTCAAGCGGCGCCTTGGGCGGAATTCGCATTGGTACCTCCAGTGGATATTTGTAGGGCTGCTACGTGGTCTTCTCTGCATACTTTCACTAGACATTATAGGCTGGATGTTATGGCAAGAGGGGATGCGAAGGTTGGAGCGGCAGCGATAGTGGCCGGGCTCGCGGGTCCCTCCCGTGTTTAGGTTCTGCTTTGGTACTGCCCTAGCGTTCCCTGGACTGGCCCGGAGAAGCGATTAGGAAGGAGAAATTAGGCCTTACCTGCTAATTGTCTTTCCTGGAGTCTTCTCCGGGCCAGTCCAGGGTCCCACCCGGTGTTTTTTTCTGGTCATTGTCAACAGTGTTACGCTCGTCGGCTTTGGTCTGGCTGATAGCAAGAGCTTTACCAAGATTTTTCTAGCTCCATTCTGCAAAATAGCAATGGTGCTAGGTGAAACAATAATGAAGAGAAAAAAAAAAAAAGGAAAAATCTTACGGTGGTATGGCACATCATTTCTGATGTTGCTACAGTCTCTGTGCACCGACAAGAACTACTCTTCTGGTGTATTAAGTCTACGGCTCACTTTGCGTTGCATGTGTAGTCCGTGCCTGGGGAATATAGAAGTTCTCAGTTCTGGTTTGGGTGTTTTAGTTTTGCTAACTTGTTTGTTCCTTGTTCGTGCTTCGTTCTCTTTGTATCTGTCTGAATTAGCACTTTGTTAGTGCAAGACTGGAGTGCTGGCTTCAGGAGGAGGAGCTTAAGCTGTCAGCAAAACTTCTAGTATGTCAATCCTCAGCTGCTGGACAGGATTGACAACCCTAGCGTTCCCTGGACTGGCCCGGAGAAGACTCCAGGAAAGACAATTAGCAGGTAAGGCCTAATTTCTCCTTATACGCTTAAGAGATATCCACAGAAAATTTTCATGTCATTCATTGGTACTGTACATACCCTGAAACAGTCTTTCCCTACACACACAAGATGTTTAATCTGCCTCAGACCAGGCTTAGACATACTGGCGCTCCTGCTGGTTATGTAATCTTCTACATGTTTCTTTGCATCTGGTGCAGACCATATTAGCATACAATTTTAATACATGTAGCTCATTTGCATATTATTTAAATACACTTGGCGTTGCTGTGAGCGCATACTTTTCCTTTACTGTTTACGCACATGCTAATCTCTTTTCTGCATTTAGTGTGGCAGAACCTGTGTGTATAAGTTGCATTATCTGCGCGCAAAGGGCACGTTAGTGTTTCTGCATCGCCCTGTTAGGTATTTCTCTGTCCCCAGAGGACTTACTGTCTATCTGAATATAACTCGCCTTGAGCTACCACTGGAAAGGCAGGAGCTAAATACAACTAAAAAACTATAGGGGCAGACCTCTGATAATCCTATTATGGAAAAAACATTTGAGAGGGTGAGCTGGTCATATCCAGTATAACTGCTGCTGAATATAATGGGATTGATATTCACATTGCAGCAGTCAGGGCTGCTAAAGTGCCTGACTACCACAGTCAAAAATGAAATCAAATATTTGGTGTCAGAGCCTAGCTGGTAACTGGTGCTGAAGATCTAGTTTTGCCGCTGACTGCAGTGACTATCTGGTTAGTGGCAATATTCAGCCACTAACTGGAGAGCACAACCACATACAGTTAAGACGGCCATTGACCTCTCCTAATTTTAAGCTTTTTTGCCAATCTGGTTAGCGCCTGAACATGTGTTGAGGGTATGTCCAGCAGGTTCCCCGGCAGCTGATGTGGTGAGAGGTAGGCCAGCCTGTTAAACAGACAAGCACATTTAACGAGGGTGCACTTACCACCACCCATTGAGGTGAAGGTAAATTCCCCCGCACTATCTGCAGTATTGCTCACTCACTACCCCTAACGTGCCCATTCTCCACCCCCTCATGTGCTAAGTGGTTAGCATAGAATTGTTACTGCATGGTTACGGTTACTGTGACATACTTTTAGTGCACTTTAATAAACATGCCTCTCAATAAAGCTGCCCAGTGTCTCTTCTTTAGTATGCAGTAAACACTGGAATCTCTCACTAATATAATAAAAGAATCTCAAAATATTAGGAATGTGCACCACAAACATTTTTAGTTTGGTTCATCTTAGGGTTGATCGTGATTCGCTGAGGCAAAAGGTGGAGGAGTGGAGAATGGGAAGGGCTCCACTACGTGCAACCACAGAGAAAAGAGACTGACTAAACCAAAAGGACCAGTATAGCACCAAGGTAATCTGCAAAACCCCCAAACACCCAAAGGCAGTCAGCATAGTACCAGGATTAGCTGTAAGAACTCAAACACCTGAAATGGATCAGCACAGCACCTCAATCAGCTGCAATATCCCAAAACACCAGGATTGTCTACAAGGCACTAATAGAGAGGAGGAGTAGCCATTGGTTACTGCATCAGCTACAAGCTAGAAAGACCAGGATTCAAATCCTTTGTGGCCTTGGGCAAGCCACTTAACTGTCAATTGCCTCAGGTACAAGCTTAGATTGTGAGTCCTTCAGGGGCAGGGAAGTACCCGAGTGTAACTTGCCTTGATCTTCTGTTGGAAAGGCCTGAGCTAACTCTATATTGCTCTTGCAGCTGGCGTCACTCTCTGGATTGCTACTACACCTTTGGTTCGGTGCCACTGTCACACAACATGATCACCTGACCCATCATTTTTTTCCATTGGCATGTTTTGTTTCCTGAAAGAAAAATAAAAAATAACATCAAAACAAATTAAAATAAACAATATTTCCTCCTTTTTATAATGGTCTCTTTGGCTGTTCATGCCATATTGGCTGTGCTCCGCCCCTCCTTTGATGCCGCAGCCTTTTCATGCACCCGGCTGCTGCTACATGGTGCGATTATCTTCCCTACTACTATCTTGTCTTCACTGGAGTGTTTTCTTCATTATAGGAAGAGTTCTGTTCAGATATTTATTAAGGTTATTCTGTTTAATATTCAGTTTATCAGTTCAGAGGAGGGGAGATCATCTGCCTAAATTAACTTAAAAACCCACAAAACTGAAGGATGACTAATATACTCTTGCACTTTTCCTACTTAAGAACCTACAATTTGCCATTCTAGATTAGACCAAAGGTTGATCAAGCACAGTATCCTTATGATTTGAAGGAGATAAACACTTCAAGTTCAGACCACCTCCCTCTACAAGTTGAAGGAACTTTGACTCAAGATACCAAATATGACATCTCATATCCGAAATTCCTTCAAAAGATTTTCAAAGCTTTATTTCTTAGCATTGCTGAGGCTCCTATTACTATAGAGACTTCCAGTCCATCTTACAGCCCTGTGGTACCCCTAGGAAGACCATAGCTCTTCCTATCCATCAATTCCTGCAAGATCTTCAACTTTCCATTTGGAAGAACTCATCTTTCATCATCTCAGTTTCTAGATGCCTGTGAAGTAAAAACTCCTTTCAGTACCAGTGTATGATCTTTTGCAACTGCTTCACCAAACCATGCTAGGGGGTGGCTATCAAGAACCATCAGTTTTCTACATTCCAGTCTAATACTCCTCAAGGTAAGGATCAAAGAATCCTGGATTCAATAGGAAAAAAGGTCTATCAAAGTTTTATACTCACTCAGGATAGTAACGCATCAGCTTCAGATTTTGCACTACCATCATGCATTATTAATTCAACTCGAGGACCAAAATGACCAGTTGCATTTAGATATTCAGGAATCTATATATCATCTTTAGATTAAAGCTGATTGCTGTTACGACCCACATATGATTCCTATGATACACCTTCCTACACAGCGGCAACAGCTATATCAGCATGCTGTACAACTTACAGGAAGACCTCCATGACAATAGCTGATGTTTCCTGTTTAGGCAACAGTCTCTTGAAAAAAAGGACAGCTTCCCAAATAAAGGATGATAGTTCCACAAGTAAGGAGCTTTCTTCAGTGCCAGACAATACTTCTCAATTCAAGAGGAATCAGCAACCGTCATATAGGAGGCCCCATCACTATCAATATTTAAGGTAATTTTATTTGGAGAGCCAGAACCATTCCTTACCAGGCCTCCAGCACGGCATCATTAAGTTCAGCCACACAGCCAGCATCAATAGCCAAGAGAACAAAAACAACACTTTGGCTTCCTCAGGGAAGTTGAATCCTAGTTTTTGACTACCCTCCAGTGGGAGACAGGATACTTCTATTCAGGGAGGCTTGACAGGCAATCACCATAGACAAGTGGGTTCTTGCAATAGTCAGTCGTGGCTACACAGTAAACTTCAAGAAGCTCGCCTACCCTTTGAACTGCCCGATGCTGACTTCCTCTTTGCAAATAGGAAATTGGCATTGGGCATCGGAGGGGATGAAAGCAAACAGCCTCATGACGCCGAAGTTTTAAGGTAAGCACCAAAGGACTGTTTGCGGTCATTGTTGCCACTGAAGGTCCCAGAGAGGGGCAGCAGCAGTGTCAATGGGCTGTCCCTGGAGCACAGGTGCTTTAGGCATCCACCTAGTTTGCCTGATGGTCACACCAACCCTGCCTCAATACCACCACTCCTAAAACAATCCTGTAAAAATGCATAAAAGTAGGCAATGATGTTTCTTTGTCAGGCCCTATTTTGCTTCAACTACAGCTGCTCTTTGAGGTCCCCTAGAAGCTGCCATCCTATCCAACTACCTTGTCTGCCTAATGGGTAAGCTGACTCTGATATTATATTGAAATCCTGCACATTTTCTTGCATGTTCTTTGTACTTGCTTTAAAGAAGGTGCAAAGTGTATAGGTTTCAAAAGCACATCTTTTAGTAGTTGCTCAAGGCAAGTTATATTCAAGTACAGTAGGTAGCCCCTTGTCTCCATCTAAGTTCATACGTGAGGCAATGGAGGGTTAAGTGGCTTTCTCAAGGCCACAAGGAGGTTAGTGGAAGGCGAGGGATTTGAACCCTTGATCTCATTCTGCTGTTCCAGGCTCCCTTGCCTTTGAAAATGAGCTTACTAGTCCACTGATACAAAATCTCTGCTGGCCTGCAAGTACCTTGAGTAGCGTGAAAACTGCCCCTAGTAAGTACTTAATAAAGGAAAACACAAGGCATGAGAAAATTCAGTGGGAGTCTTGGCCAATTACTATATTAATTTCATGGTCCAAAGAGCTGCTTTATATATATCGTTTCACTTTACCTTGTTATGTAGAGCAAGCTTTCAGTTTCTCCCATATGAACACATTTCACCATGGAAACCCCTTTAAGCTCTTACGGATGCGTAGGGTTATGCTACTGAAGTTGCATGCTGTGTGATAAATCAAGATGGAAATTGATATAAGAAATGGACATGAATAAGAATCTAAAAAAGATCAGTCCTTAGAGAAGCTGCTTATGGTCCTATAAACAGCAGTTTGTATCACTTCAGATTTCTTCCAAGTTAAGAGCTTGATTCCCCTAATTACTTTTGGCCTGAAGTAGCAGAGTACTTATATGTATTTGATATTCTTGCCAAATATTTTATATAAAAAAGTCTCACCAGAAAATATGAGATATTCGCGTTGCATAGTTAATCACTCTGTATGGAAAGCAGATTAGAATTCATTATTGTACAGATGCTGTTTACATAGAAAGGAAATTATTAGAGACACGGGCACTAGTGACCACCCTCAATGCTTTACAGGGAAAATAACATAAGCTTAACCCAATTCAGCAGCTCTGAATCTTTAACACCCCCTCTCCCTCCCCTGGTATATGCACAGCTTTAATACCACCTCTCAGCTGTCTGAAAATACACCCAAGCAAGCCAGTGACTTACTGGGTAGCCCCAAACCCTATCTCATGGTAAATGGTCACATGATATCTCTTCCCCAGAGGGAGTCTATGGCAGCATAACAGGATGGGCACAAAGTCCTGACAACATGTTACTAGTAGCAGGCCAGCCGAAAGTAAATCGGTTGTTTGAAGGAACTCCAAGATAGTGACCGGGGTCCACCATTCTCTTTTAGTAGTAAAACTATGGTTCTAAGTTGTATTTTTTGAAATTAGAAAGAATATTATATGTAGGATACATAGCTTCTAGGTATGGATTCCATTGAACAGGAGAAAGCTCATTGTACAATCAAGCATTCTATGACATCATATAGCGGAGGTAATTTTTATAAGGTCATTCCTACATGCAGGTGGCCACATACGTACATAACTGACCTCTTATAAAATGCTGGCTGGTGTAAAAATATGCATTCTGGCATCAAGATTTGTAATTGCTGGCTAAAGTTAGGACAGCCATTCAGGGTAGCCAGGCAGTGGCTGAACATCGCAGCTGCCCGGTTAACCCGCGCTGCTGCCTTTGCTCCATTCTAGATGCTTAGCATTGGGGCATTTAGCAGCCCAAACCAGAAACACTGAAACATAATGGCAGAAAAGAGACCATATGGCTTATCTTGTCTGTCCTTCTGGGTGAAAGCCTCTGAGTGAGCAACATTTACACGGTTTGCAGTCTTCATACTGCATGCAAGCCTTTGAATATCCCCCCTTAGTTTTCACTCCTAGTCCTCGAGGAATTCAGGATATCCCTAATAAATATACATAACAGACATTTGCATGCACAGTACCTTCACTGTATGCAAGTCTCTCTCATTTTTATGTTTATGTTTATTGATCTTTTGATATACCGCCTTCCACAGGGAATGCATCAAAGCAGTTTACAAATGGCAAAAGACATCAGAAACAAGAAAAGAAACCCATTAATAGCAGATATAGGTATTGCATATTCATTAGGGATATCCTGAAAACCTAGCCCATTTAGCAACTCCGGATAATTGGGACTGAAGACCAAGACACTCATTTGTCAGTTTTTAGGCACATTTTGCTTAGGCATAAGCGTCTATTGTCGAGGGTTCAGTGGCAGGAAAATTTTCTGTCTGTATGCATGTTTTCTCTCTTATCTCTCCTTACACCTCTCTTCGGGAACTCCGCTCTTCTCGCAGATCCCTTCTATCTGTGCCCTTCTACTGCTGACTCCAGACTTTGATCCTTCCACCTTGCTGCTCTTTATGCCTGGAACAAACTACCTGAGTTTGTGCATCAGGCTTTGTCTCTAGTCCTTTTCAAATCCAGGCTGAAAACTCACCTCTTCAAGGCTGCTTTTGGATCCTGATCCACTTAGTCTACTACGTATTTCCTTACCATTCCCCTAGATATATCCTTGTCCTCAGCTGTTGTGTTGTCTGGTCGTGACTAGGTTATAAGTTCTGATGAGCAGGGACCATCTTTTACATGTGTCTATACAGCGATTTGTACGCTTTGTAGCAAACAAACACACATATGTAAAGCTAAGGAAATTCCACAGTTCAGCCTTTTCCCCCGTGTGATTGGTGTGTGAAATCTTATAAAACGTCAAAACATGAGATCAGCCCAAGTGGGGCTCCACCATGCAGAGAGCCAATTGCAGTGAAGGAAGTGTGAACTGCCTCATTTCTGAGTGAAAGAGGGACTGGATGAAAAGGAGGGGGGGGGGGATGAGAGAGACAGAGAGAAACATTGGTTGAAGTCTTGGAGGAAGATGAGAGCCATTGGATAAAGCTTGGAGGGGTCATGAGATATAGAGATTGGGGGAAGGGTGGTAGTGGGGTTATAAGAGAGAGAGAGAGAGAGAGACTGGAGGAATCCTGGGAGGGGTGGTTATGAAAGAGACATACATACATGTAGCCCTGACACTTCTCATGACATACACACATACCCATATGAAGACAGTGACATTCACCATGACACTCCATGAGTGCACAAAGTCCCTGATACTCTCCATCACACACACAGACATGCACTCTGAAACACTCCCAATGACATACACCCACACTCCTCGACTCACACATGTGCTTCCTCACCCCTGCAATGCTCCCAATGGCATATACATACACCCCTACACGCACACACACAGACAACCCATGACATTCCCTGACACATCCATGCATGCACCCACCGAGCCCCTGATACCCCCTGACACACACATACATACACACATGTATGCATCCCCCCCCCAACACTTTCTATAAGGCATACATATAGACACCCCTACATGCCTGATTCTGGAAATGGGGGGAAATGCGTCATTGTGTCATACTGCTAGTGTACACATTTGAACTTATTTTTGTTCAAGGAAACTAAAGAAAAATGGTGTGTCAGAATACAATAGGCAATGGGGAATTGACAATCAATGAACATAACCTACTAATGAGAATCATGTATGATTAAATTTCCCATAATTGTGTATGTTCTTTAAAATGAATGAGGATAATCATACTTGATCTAGGCTAGTACTTAGAAATCCAGGCACACTACTTGCCATCATTTATTTATTTATTTAACAGTTTATTTTATACTGCTTTATCATTTCAGTCCTGACTCCTGGCGACCCAAAAGCTCCTGGGTTTTCTTGGCAGTGTCACCGGAAGTAGATTGCCAGGCCTTTCTTCCGAGGCAATGGAGGGTTAAGTGACTTGCCCAAGGCCACATTGCATTTTGCATCATTTCAGTCAAAGCGGTTTATATTGTAACTTAAACTTGGTGCATTAAACAGGGACATTAATAATGGATTCTTCTGAGGCAATGGATGAAAATGCAATGAATATGTATAATCATAAAATCAGTAAAAACAACTCTAGAATCAAAACCTTCGTGAGATCTTACACTCTCTTGTGCCCTTGGTCAGGTCACTTAACTCTCCATTGCCTACGGTACAAACAGACTAGAAATGTTCAGAAGATAGGGAAATTCCTACTGTACCTGAATGTAACTTAACCTTAAACTTACTACTAGAAAGGCGTGAGCTAAATACCAATAAATAAATAAAGTAACATAATGCTCATCTGGAGGGGGAGGGGGAGACTTGTTTTCTCCATGTCATTTGTAGTTGGTGTATTAAATACTATTTGTAAGAAGATGAGAACTCAAGACTTCTTATAGGAGCAAGACCAAAGATTCATGAAGTTCAGCATCATGTCTCCAACAGTAGCTAATCTGGGTCACTAAGATGTACCCAACAGATCCCAGAAAGTAGATCTCTTATTCTTATTATATCCTGGATGAAGATCCCACTGGTTGTAGGATGTAATTATCAAATATATATCTTTATTTAGAAATGATGGTCACATATCTCTTCAAGTACAGCCTAAAAAATCATTTGTTATTCCATATATCGCACAAAGGTGGATGAAATGTTGTTAGTGAATTTGGCTTCATTTAACCACCAATTTTATGTTAACTTTTGAAGCAACAAGAATGATGACAATTGTGGTGAGGAATGCCCTCCAGAAGAGATGGACATAGGGGAAAATCCTGGTAGAAGTAATGAAACAGCACTAGCACACAGGATTTCCAATGCAGAGTTGGAAAAAACACAGCTCTCTGCTGAGCACAGGACACGCCCCAGCTCAGGGGAGGAGACAGGCTTCTGCACTGATTGGGCACACTCAGGGGAAGGTCAGGGCGTGCCGGGAAATGAAGCCCTTTTAAATCCCCAAGCAGAGAGGGAAGAGGAGAGAAGGAAAGGAGGAAAGAGAAAAAGAGGGAAAAGGAAGGAGGAAAATGCTAGAACCCTGGAGCAAGGCAGAACCTTGGAGCAGTAAACCTTGGAGCCAAGCACACTCTAAGAAAGAACCTTACTACAAGGTAGAGCCTGGGCGTGGGAAGGCTAGCAAATTCAGCACATGGAAAGAAGGTATCTGGTCTGGTAGCAAACAAGGCTACGGAAGCAGGGAAGTGAAATTATAGAGAAGGTGACCCAGAGTCAGATCCAACTACATATAGATACCGCATCACCACTAGACCCCAGCCAACATGGTTCCAGGGAAGCTCACGGAGTTGAAACACTTCTGACCTCCCTAACTAACATGCTCATCAGTGGGATTGATAACATCAAGACGGGCTTCGCGCTAATATTCCTTGACATTTCCGCAGCATTTGATTCAGTGGACTATGACAAACTCCTAACCGGACTCCATGACAAGGGAATCCATGGGCTAACATGGGACTGGTGCAAAGCTTACCTAGAAGAGCGATGGCAACAAGTTCGGATTGGAGCAAGTACTTCAGAACCTTTCCAGCTAAAACAAGGTGTACCCCAAGGCTCCTCCCTCTCGTTGCTGCTCTTTAATATATATATGCAACCAATCTGCGAAATCACTCGCTCATATGGTATATCTTGTCTAATCTATGCAGATGATGTGTTGATATTTACACCAATTAACGTCACGCTCCCAGATTATACAGTACTAGTGGAATGCTTCAACGCAATAGCAGACTGGCTCCTCACTCAAAATATGCAAATAATCTCAAAAAGACTGAAGTCCTAATCGTCATGAAAACCAAAGAATTTGCACTCCCGGCTACCCTAAAAGTACGGGACGCAGAGCTTCCAATCAAGTCCACCATAAGATACCTAGGCGTAACACTGGCTCATCGACTGGACTTCAAAGAACATATAAACTGCACTGTAAAAATCATTTACTTCAAGATTAGGACCCTCCGACACCTGAAAAACATGCTCGACCCTAACAACTTCCGAACTATATTCCAAGTGATAGTCACACCCCACTTTGACTACGCAAACATAATACTCCATGGCCTCCCAAAAAACACCCTAAATAAGCTACAATTAGCCATGAATGCCGCTGCCTGCGTCCTGTATGGAGCATCAAGGAGAGACCACACAACCCCCATCCGAAGGGAACTACACTGGCTCCCTATAAGCTGCAGGATTGCATATAAAGTCCTTCTCATTACCTTCAAAGCCATTAACAAAATAGCCCCCCCCTCAATCTCAACACTCCTCAATCACACCCCCAATATTAGATCAAGGAGATTATAGCATCTAATACTCTAACCATACCAACAGAATACACAAGATGCACACGTGCAACAACAGACAGACCATTTGCACACTACGCCCCCAGACGCTGGAACAACCTTCCACCCACCGTCAGATCAATCACTGACCTCAAGCAATTTAGAAAAGCCCTAAAGCATCACCTGTTCCTTCTACACTTCTCCCAATACCATGATCCCTCACTGACTCCCCCAACACAACCCAATCCCGCAAGATAAGTAGTAATGTTCTGTCGCATGCCACGCATTATGTAAATAATACCCCATCACTGTATATAGTTGTATACATTTATGTACAAAGTTTTCCCAAAGTTGAATCCTGGTTAATTTCCCTGTTATATGTAAACTCATGACAGCTTGTTGCTTTCCGTGAGTATTTTTGTTCACTGTAAACCACACTGATAATAAAGAGCGTGGTATAAAAGAACTGTAAATAAATAAAAATAAAATAAAGCCTTTCCTCATAGGGGTATCCTTCAATCCCCTTTACCATTTTGGTGGCTCTTCTCTGTACCTTTTCTAATTCTGCTATATCCTTTTTAAGATATAGTGACCAGAATTGCACAAAATATTCAAGGTGCGGTCACGCCATGGAACGATAGAGGCATTATATTATCCTTGGTTTTATTCTCCATTCTTTTCCTTATGATTCCTAGCATTCTATTTGCTTTCTTGGCCGCTGCTGCACACTGGCCAGAGGGTTTCAATGTATTATCCTGGGTGGTGGTGCCTTATGTGGAACATTGAATCATGAAAGTGTAGTTTGAGTGTTCTTTCCTAGGTGGATAACTTTGCACTTGCCCACATTAAATTTCATCTGCCATTTGGATGTCCTGTCTTCCGATTTTTCAAGGTCTCCTTGCAATTTTTCACAATACTCTTGTGTTTTGACAACTTTGAATAATTTTATGTCATCTGCAAATTTGATCATCTCACTCGTTTTTCCTATTTCCAGGTCATTTATGAATATGTTTAAAAGTAGTGGGCCCAGCATAGATCCCTGGGGTACTCCACTATTCATTTTTCTCCATTGAGAAAATTGTCCATTTCTCCAGGAACAAGCAGGAAGTCAGTCCTCACATATGGGTGACGTTGGCACCGAAGGAGCCCACGCAGAGCATTTCCCCAGCTTTCAAAGAAAGCCTTTGGGAATGCCACTACGCATGCATGGTCCCCTTCCCACCCAAGGGTGCCGTCTTACTCAGTCTCCCTTTTTCCATGGAGTCCTTCAGATGTGTGTCTTGTCCCTGAAAAAAGTTTTTCAAATCCTAACTCTATTATTGCCTTTCTGGCCTTTGCCAGTCCTCTTCTTGCCATCCTGAGCGTCATTGCTTAGGCTCTCAGTCTTGGTATTCCATTTTGCCCTTCTTTTTCTCCCCATGCTTTCGTGCCCTTTTTAACCGCTGATCATGTCAAGGATCTTCAACCTTACCAGGGTCCTTTTTGCCCCAATGGTCTCTGGTTTCAAAAAATGTGCTAGTTGTTCTAAGAACATGTCACTCACGGCCTCCCATGACTGTTGTCTCAGGTGTCTGGGAGCTGACTATGACCCAGAGCAATGCTCCTTCTGCAAGAAGATGTCCTCCAAGGCCATCCAGAGTTGTAAGCAGAAGCTGGATGATCTCTTTTGTAAGGCAGCCCCGGTATCCCAGGTAGCTTTCCGCTCCATGGTCCTGCAATCCCTGGAGTCCTCTAAGGCTCCTCCTCTGGTCTGGGGGCACTCTAACCAGGGGTCGCCTGAGCGCGAGCGGAAGAAGAAAACGACTGCAAGGACACTGTTGGAGGTACCAGACAAGACAAGACACGCCTGGTCTCTCAGCCCCCCTTGGCAGATTCCAGAGTCAGAGGGGGAGTGGCCCAGAAAGGTACCTCGAACCGATAAGAAGGCCTCTGGCGATGGCGCCCAGTCTCCGAGAGTCGTCCTGGTGAGGATCCTCTCTCCTTCTCGACACCTGACCTAGTCACCCCTCCCTTGGTGTTGCAGGGCCCCACTCCCGAGTGGAAGGCCTGAATGTTGGTCTTGGAACACAGCATTTCTGCGTTCCTCATTGCTCAGCAGGCGCTTGTGCCAGGCTCTGATGGCACGTGCCTCGAGATCATAGGGACCTCGATCTTGAGGACTCCGAGCCGCCGCAGTGACCCCCGAGTGCCAGAGGCCTCGCGAGGGTCCTCAGCGAGGCTCTTGATCTCCATCCCGGTCCTCGGGTGTGAGATCTTCGCAAGCGAGTGTTTCTGTCTCCAGGCAGGCTTCGGCCTCAGAAGCCTGGCACGGGTCACTGACTCTTCTCTGTCTGCCCAACCCCGGGTCCTCCACGGTCTACTCGGACTGGGAATCCGATGGGGACACCTCCCCAGAAACCTGGTCCCACAGGGACCTTCCCTTGGATCCATCTCTGCTGACCCAGAGGCAGCAGTCGCTTCCTGAGGACACCTCCTTCTTGGAGTTTGTCCGTGATATGGCACAGGCCCCCACCCTACCTGCTGGCATTGACCCCCGCCCAGGGTGGCCAGGGAAAAGGCACGGTCCACGGCCCTTGCAAGCCGAAGGGTCCCAAGTCCCCACCAGCCGGCCTCAGAGTTTTGACGCCATCAGCATAGCCTCTCGTTCGCTGGTAAATCAGCTGCCGGTCGGGGGGTGTCTGGTCCACTTTGCCCTCAGGTGGGAATCCATCACCACCAATGCCTGGGTTCTCCAGGTCATATGGGAAGGCTGTCTCCTCAATCTGGACCAGCTCCCCCCTCAGTACTTCCCTGAGGAGCCTCGGCGGCTTCCTTTGCACCAAGCCCTCCTAATTCAGGAGCTAGCAGGCCTCCTTAAGGACGTGGTGGTGGAACTAGTCCCACTGCACCTCAGAGGATGGGTGTTTTACTCCTGATACTTCCTCATCCTGAAGAGAACAGGGGGTCTCTGACCCGTCCTCGACCTGCGGAACCTAAACAAGTTCCTGGTGCGGGAGAAGTTCAAGATGCTCTCCCTTGGAACACTGCTGCTCTACCTCCAGCAGGGTGATTGGCTATGCTCCTTGGACCTAAAGGATGCTTATCCGTGTCCATCCAAAGCACAGAGGGTACCTCCATTTCATGGTACAGGGGAACCACTACCAGTACAGGGTGCTCCCCTTCAGCCTTGCATCTGACCCGTGGGTCTTCACAAAATGCCTGGCTGTAGCTGTGGCCCACCTCCAGTTGCAGGGCACCTTCATCTATCCTTTTCTAGATGACTGGCTCATGACAGGGGCCATGGCCTCCGAGGTTCGTCGGGCCACAGACAGCACCATTCACCTTCTGGAGCACCTGGGATTCATGGTCAACTACCCAAAATCCCACCTCTCTCCAGTGTAGTCTCTGGAGTTCATCGGGGCCCACTTGGACACTCTGCGGGCCATGGCCTTCCTTCCCCAGGACAGGGCAGACAACCTTGTGTCCCTGGCATCCAACATGCAATGTCGCAGCATGGTCTCGGTTAGGTCGAAGCTTCGTCTTCTCGGCCACATGGCCTCAACAATCCATGTCATACCCCACGCCCGCCTCAACATTCGAGCGGCACAGTGGTGCCTCCATGCACAGTGGACCCAGGCGACAGGCCAAGACCCCATCTCGGTCACACCCTGCCTGGCAGAGTCCCTAACCAGGTGGCGGGATGCACGGAACCTGCTCCGAGGCATGCCCTTCCAGACCTCGACGCATCAGGTGGTCTTATGGTTTATGGTTTAGGCATTTGATATACCGCCCTTTACTTATGCATCAGAGCGGTTTACATGTATACTAACAGGTACTTTTTATTCCCTTGTCCCCGCAGGGCTCACAATCTAAGTGTACCTGAGGCAATGGAGGGTTAAGTGGCTTGCCCAAGGCCACAAGGAGCAGCCATGGGACTAGAGACCCCAGTCCCTCCGGCCTGAGGTTACTTGTCCCCATGTGGGAATTGAACCCCCAGCCCTCCGGCCTGAGGTAACCTGTCCCAACCACTGAGCCACTCCTCCCTCCCTCTTGACGACGGATGCCTCCTTGTTGGGTTGGGGGGACCCAATGTGAGGAACTGCGCATGCAAGGAACTTGGTCCCCCGAGTAGGCTCGGCCGAACATCACTCTGCTGGCGCTCTGAGCCATTCTACTCACGCTCAGGGCCTTCCAGCACCACTTGCAGCACCGAGCGGTGCTTGTCCAGACAGGCAACCAGGTCACGATGCTCTATATGAACAAACAAGGGGGCACCGGCTCTTACAGCCTCTGCCTGGAGGTGATGACTCTATGCTCTTTTGCAGTGAGCCTGGGCATCACCCTCTGGTCCACCTATCTCCCGGGCCAGGACAAAAGTGAACGTCCTCGAATTGCATGGCCTAAGAACTGGATACTTGGACATGCTGGCAGGGATATTTCAAAAGGATAGCTATGACACTTGCACTCCCTGGCCTGCCATGTCAGATACTCAGATGTGTGGTAGCAGGCCATTAATATGTCTAGAGTATGTTTCAGGTTTCTTTGGGCAGGAAATAATAACTGTGGTGATGTAAGGACATTATGTGCTTTCTCCTGGAAGAAAAACATTCACAAAAGAAGCCCTTTCTTCACCTTATTCATGGTTAGGAGCAGGTACAGGGCCAGACATGCTTGTGCCATTTTTAAATTGTACAATGATGTGCATGTTCCTTTGTATGCCATGCCTCTACCACACCCCAGTGCTACATAGATGTTCTTGCACTGGGGATGTCTATATACCCAACTCCACAGATAGTTCCAGGGACGTCTCCATGCTTTTCACATCCAAGTGCCCATCTTCAAACATCCAAGTCATGAAGAGGGCTTTTAAAATACCCCCATTATATGCTGGGATTTTCTAGTAGTGCCACGTAAATTATAAATTTAATTAGGTGTGATTCAGGTGAAACCAGAAAGAATAGATGCATACTGTAGTTCACACTCTGCCTATTCTTCACCACCAGGAATGACTACAGGTATATTGTATAAAATTTGGTGTTATGGGGCTACTTTTTAAACAGATTTCTGCCTATTTTAAAAAGGCAATGTAAGTGCCTAAATTACTTTATAAAATAGGCTCATACAATTTTCTCCCCCCCCCCCCCACTCCCCAGAAGCGCAAAAATGCTTTGAAGAAGGTGCATGCACACGCATAACATCTCTGGCCTGGTTCTGTCCAAGATACATCCCCAGGAATGCCTGCATGCAGATTGTGTAAAAGCAGGTGCTGGCTTGCCATGAATCTACTTGTTGTTAAGTGTATTCCTGAATGCAATTTTATAAGAGCCATTTTCCATGTATATAACATCCTTTACATGCAGAAACATATTTAGAAAATTGCTCATTATGGGGCATATTTACTACTACGGATCATTTATATAGCACTACAAGGTGTACGCAGTGCTGCACAGAGACATCTGATAGACAGCCCCTGCTTATAAGAGCTTCCAGTGTAGTCAAGACAGACAACACAACAGCTGGAAAGACTAGGATACATCTAGGGGAATGGTAAGGAAGTGAACAGAAGACTAAGGGGTTCAGGATCCAGAGGTATATTTACTAAAGCACACTAATGGTTAGCATGGGCTTTAACACATGCTAAGCAGACTGTGCACAGTGAAAATCCCACGCTAACCATTTAGCACACGATAGAGTAGAGACTGAGAGGGCTAGAGGCAGAAAGTCTGCATTAAATGCACATTGCATTAGTACAGAGGTCATTGCTGCAGTTAACATGGATGCACATACTGCCACTTCAGTGGGTGATGCCTGCATTCTCCAGGACCAAGCAGGAAGTCAGTCCTCACTTATGGGTGACGTCGGCGCCGACGGAGCCCTCGCGGAGCAATTTTCCCCAGCTTTCAAAGAAAGCCTTTGGGAATTGCAGCGCGCATGCGCGGTCCTCTTCCCGCCCAAGGGTGCCATCTTAGCCAGTCTTCTTTTTTCCGCGGAGCCCTACAGACGTACCCGTCGTGTCCCCGCGAAAAAGTTGATATTTCTTCATAATTTATCCTTTTCTTTTCCTTCGGTTCGACGCCGGTCTTTTTCCCGCCCGGACTCGCGACGCCGGTCACGAGTCCTCTTCTTCTTTTCGGTTTTTCTGACTTAGTCAGCTTTCGTTTTCGGTTTTTCCCTGGCAGCCCGGTCCTTTGACCTCGCCGGGGCCCTTTTTCCCCCGATGGCTGCCAGTGGTTTCAAGCGGTGTGGTCAGTGTGACCGAAATATGTCACTGACTGACACACACGACTTTTGCCTCCGCTGCCTGGGCCCGGATCATGAAGAAATGATCTGTGGGCCCTGCGGCAAAATGTCCTCCAAAGCCTTGAGAAGTCGGCGGCATCAGCGGGATAGGATCTTTGCTGACCCCAGCCGTACCCGGACCTCGTCGGAGGCCTCCGCGTCCAAAGGTTCCAGCTCGGACCGTTGCCGGAGTTCCTCCGACAGGGGTTCTCCCTCCGGGGACCATCGGCGTAAGGTGAAACGCGCGAGGGCGGCGTCGGTGGACGCTCCTGGCTCCGCGAGGGCCAGGTCGCATAGCCCCGATAGCCGTCCCGGGTCCTTGGAGAAGGAGCACCTCACGAAGCGACCTCACATGGAGTCGGAGCTGCCTGCTCGGGTAAGTCCTGTGGTCCTCCTGGACTCGCCTCCGCGACAGCTGACGTCGGGCCCGACGCCGTCGGGGCCCAAGTCGGGGGCTGCTGGGTCACCTGAGCTCGGACTCAGGTTGACGGCCTTGGAGAGCAGACTGTCTGCCTTCATGGACCAGCAGCGGGCACTGCTCGCTGGCTTCGCTGGCGCCGCTGCCCCGACCGCCGGGACGTCGACGTCTAAGTCGACCCCGGAGACCGAGCCGATCCTCGAGTCGATGCGAACTCGAGTCGATCCTCGGTCGAGGTCACCCTCGGCCTCCCGTTCGGGACCGAGGTCGCCGACGCCGACTCCCTCGGCGTCGGGGCGGCAGGCGCCACGCCCTGCCCGGGCCGACCCCACCGAGTCCTCGTCGGAGTCGGTCTGGGAGTCTGAGGAGGAAGAGTCGCCTGATTCTTTCCGGACTCGGTGTGTCCCCTCGGACTCACCGGAGTCCGAACCTCGGAAGCAGTCCCCCCCGGAGGACGCCCGGTTCTCGGACTTCGTCAGGGATATGGCCAAGGCTTTGGCCTTCCCTGCGGACCCCGAGGAGGAGCCGAAGAGCCGAAGAGCTCGACGCCCTCCAGTATGACTCTCCCGCCAGGGAACACTTTACTGTACCGGTTCCTCCCATGCTGGAACGACTACTCTTCCGCATGTGGGAGAGTCCGGCCACCTCACCGGTCCTGAGCAAGCGGGTCGATTCTATCTATCGAGTCCGCAAGAGCCCTGGCTTCCAAAAAGCACAGCTACCACACCATTCCATGGTAGTGGAATCGGCCATGCATCGTCTTAAGAGCCAGAAGATGCACTCCTCGGTGCCTCCTGGCAGGGAGGCCCGTAACCTGGATGGCCTTGGTAAGAAGTGTTTCCAGGGCTCTATGCTTGCGTGTCGTGTCCAGACCTACCAGCTATACATGGGCATGTATCTCCGAGACCTGGCTAAAGAGCTAGCCGGATTCTCCGCTGGTTTGTCCGGGGAACCCTTGCGGAGGTTCCTGGCCTTGTCCACTGGCATTCGGGAATGCTCAAAGTTCATATCCCGAGCAGCCTATGATGGCTTTGAAGCATCGGCTCGAGTGGCCGCAGCCGGCATCGGTGCCCGCCGACAGGCTTGGCTTCAGTCGTCTGACCTTGAGCCCTGGGTGCAGGACAAGTTGGTCGATGTCCCCTGCCGAGGCGAAAACCTCTTTGGCAAGCCCATGGCTGATAAGGCTGCACAAATTGAGACGGAGACTCTCACCAGGACTAGGCTTTCTAGGAAGACCTCCGCCCCTTCCCAGAAAAAGAAGGGCTCGGGAAAGAAGTCCTTTTACCCGAGGAAGGCGGCTGCCTACAAACAATACCCCCATTATCAGGCCCCTGCAGCTCCCCAACAGGGCCAGCAGGCCAAGGGACGGGGTAACGGGTCCCGTAGGCAGCAAGCCCCCAAGCCTGCGCCACCAGCCCCTGCTCAGCAGGGTGGGGGCTTTTGACTCCTTAAGCATAGCCTCTCCCCCCCCGCTGGTTCCTCCCAGCACCGGAGGCCGGCTGGTTCACTTCGCCCACAGGTGGTCCGGCATCACCTCAGATGCCTGGGTGCTTCAGGTCGTGAGAGAAGGATATCTTCTCCACTTCCACCAGATCCCTCCCTCCTACTTTCCGGGAGAACCTCCACGACCCCCTCTGCACAGGGAACTACTCCTTCAGGAGTTAGCGGGTCTTCTGCAGGAGCAGGCGGTGGAACCGGTGCCCCACCACCTGAGGGGTCAAGGCTTTTATTCCAGGTACTTTCTAGTACCAAAGCGGACAGGGGGCCTCAGACCCATCCTGGACTTGCGCAACCTCAACAAGTTCCTTGTGCGGGAGAAGTTCAAGATGCTTACCCTTGGAATCCTTTTGCCCTACCTCCAGCAGGGAGATTGGCTATGCTCCTTGGATCTAAAGGATGCCTACACACACATCCTCATCCACCCAAGCCACCGCCAATACCTAAGGTTTGTGGTGGCAGGAAATCATTACCAGTACAGAGTACTGCCCTTTGGCCTGTCCTCCGCACCGCGGGTCTTCACAAAATGCCTCGCGGTGGTGGCGGCCCATCTCCGGCTTCACGGCCTCTATGTCTTTCCGTACCTCGACGACTGGCTCATCAGAGCGGCGTCCGCTCCGGAGGTCACCAACGCCACACGCCGCACGGTGACTCTTCTGCAGCACTTGGGCTTTGTTATAAACTTCGCAAAGTCCACTTTGCTCCCCTCACAGGATCTCGAGTTCATCGGCGCAAGGCTGCACACTCCTCAGGCACGAGCGTTCCTACCGCTCGACAGGGCTCAACGGCTCATGGACCTAGCCGACCGTTTTCGCAGCCAGCCCCTGGTCTCCGCCAGGCGCTTCCTGAGACTACTCGGCCATATGGCTTCCACCGTCCATGTGACCCCCAATGCCCACCTGAATATGCGGCCGGCTCAATGGTGTCTCCGCAAGCAGTGGCAACAGGCCACAGGCGGCCTAGCGGACCTAGTGCGCGTCTCCGAGCCGCTGGCCTCGTCTCTTCAGTGGTGGCTTCATCGGCCGAACCTAGTGCTCGGCATGCCTTTTCAGCCACCTCAGCCGGCCCGGGTGCTGACGACAGATGCATCCCTCCTGGGCTGGGGAGCACATTGCCAAGGGGCATGTACTCAAGGTCTCTGGAACACGTGGGAGTCTGCTCAGCAGATCAACTTCCTGGAGCTCAGAGCGATCCGCTTGGCTCTCAGGGCCTTCTCCCACCTGACCTCTCGCCAGTCCGTCCTTGTCCAGACGGACAATCAAGTTGCCATGTTCTACGTGAACAAGCAGGGGGGCACGGGCTCCTTCCTTCTCTGTCGGGAAGCAAGCAAGCTCTGCTCTTGGGCCGTCAGTCACGGCATTCTTCTCAAGGCAGTTTATCTCCCAGGCCAAGAAAATTGCCTGGCGGACAAACTCAGCAGGATCCTCCAGCCGCACGAGTGGCGCCTGGATCCCTTGGTAGTTCAGAAACTCTTTCTAAAGTGGGGCCTCCCCACGATGGATCTCTTTGCCAGTCCTCACAACCGGCAACTTCCTCGTTTCTGCTCTCGTCAGCCACACCCCCTTTGAGTTGCGGCGGACGCTTTTCTACTCTCATGGTCGGGGAGCCTTCTGTACGCTTTCCCTCCCATCCCGCTAGTCTCCCGGACTCTTTTCAAGGTTCTCCGAGACAAAGCCTTCATGATCCTGGTGGCCCCTCGCTGGCCCAGACAGCCGTGGTTTCCACTCCTGCTGCAATTAGCGGTAGAGGATCCATTCCCTCTGGGGTTACAACCGGATCTCCTCACTCAAGATCAGGGGTCTCTGCTACACCCCAACCTCAGGTCTCTCAACCTAATGGCCTGGCTGCTGAGAGGGTAGTCCTTGCTCCCCTTCTCCTGCCGGCAGAGGTGGAGGAGGTCGTCTTAGCTTCACGACGACCTTCTACCCGCAAATGCTACGCCCTTAAATGGCGTCGTTTTTCCGTTTGGTGTACCCAACAGTCTCAGGATCCCTTCTCCTGCCCGGTGTCGGTGATCTTGCAGTACTTGCTATACCTCTCTAATCTGGGACTTAAGTCCAACTCCGTCAAAGTTCACCTCAGTGCTCTTTCAGCACATCATGTGCCGGTGGACGGCAGACCTCTTTCCAACGACCCTCTCGTAGCGAGGTTTCTCCGAGGTCTCCTTCTACTTAAACCACCTCTGCGCCCGCCAGCGCCTGACTGGGACCTGAATGTGGTTTTACAGCGGATCACCTGTCCGCCTTTTGAACCTATGGCTACCTGTTCTCTCTCCGTTTTCTTTCTTGGAAAACATTGTTCTTGATAGCCCTCACTTCCGCTAGACGCGTAAGTGAATTGCAGGCCCTCGTGTCTGATCCCCCTTACACTCGGTTCTACAAAAATAGGGTAGTCCTACGGACTCACCCAAAATTTCTTCCAAAAGTGGTATCCCCTTTTCATATCAATCAGGAGATGGTACTTCCAACCTTCTTTCCCAGACCACACTCCAGCCAAGCTGAAACGGTCCTCCATACCCTGGACTGTAGAAGGGCATTGAACTTCTACCTTGACCGTACGCGGGAGCACCGTAAAGCTGCTCAGCTTTTTGTGTCTTTTGACCCCAATAAATTGGGGCTCCCGGTCTCCAAGTGTACTCTGTCCATCAGGGTTGCGGACTGTATCTCTTGGGCTTATGGGGCAGCCGGACTCTCCTTGGAAGGTCGAGTCACGGCTCATTGCGTTCGGGCTAAAGCTACGTCAGTGGCTTACCTCCGCTCTGTTCCGCTGGCAGACATCTGCTGGGCCGCTACTTGGTCTTCGAGCCAGACTTTTGCGGTCCATTACTGTCTTGAGAGGGAGTCCCGCAGGGACAGTGCTTTCGGACAGGCAGTCCTCCGTAATCTCTTTGAGGTCTGAGCAACTCCTACCCTCCATCCCGGATGTGGGCTACCGGTGGGTAATAATTCAGCGAAGATTCTTTCCTTCTGTGCTGCTGAGCTAGAGGGAGCTCTTTTTTGTGCTTAGGGTCTCCGGTAGCCTTAAGCTTGGGAGTCCCATAAGTGAGGACTGACTTCCTGCTTGGTCCTGGAGAAAGCGTAGTTACTCACCTGTAACAGGTGTTCTCCAGGAGCAGCAGGAATCAGTCCTCACAACCCTCCCTCCTCCCCTTGGAGTTGCAATCGTCTGCTTTAGTTTTTTGCAAATTTTTATGCTGTCTTTTTTAGCTGTGTCATCTGACTGGCTAAGATGGCACCCTTGGGCGGGAAGAGGACCGCGCATGCGCGCTGCAATTCCCAAAGGCTTTCTTTGAAAGCTGGGGAAAATTGCTCCGCGAGGACTCCGTCGGCGCCGACGTCACCCATAAGTGAGGACTGATTCCTGCTGCTCCTGGAGAACACCTGTTACAGGTGAGTAACTACGCTTTAACTGCAGCTGACCAGGTGCCTATCGCTGCGGTAATGGTATGGGGACATGCCGAGTATGCCCCTATCACTTAATGTGGGTTTATCATTCCTCCCATGCTAATTTTTGGCACTTAACACATGCTCCCTTAGTGCACTTTAGTAGACATGCCCCTATATGTCTGCACACCTCTTTTGTGCAAGGATTTACTCAGAGCAATTCTATGAGAGCCCATAAAATGCTGTTTTACATGCCAAAGCCCCTTAGAAAATTATCTCCACTGCCTTCAGCCTTGGACTGCAGGTAGCATGCAAAGAGGACATAGTGACCAGAAGGGGAGATCACCCCAGACTGACACTCTACATTGTTGTGGTAGAGCTACCCTCAGCTTTCAAAATTGTGCGAGTTGGGGGCTGCAGCCTACATGTAACAGTACCAGACCCCCTTTTCCCCATTTTCTTAAAGTAAGTCTTGAATGCCAGAGACATGTATGAGCTCTAGACTTGTACATATTCACTTATAAGTTCCTTAAAATTTTATTTATTTTATTTTTATTTTTTATTTTATTTAGACAGTTTTTGTATACCGCCTTATCCTTCAATCAAAGCGGTCAAATTGTAGATGGGTGGCCTATAAGGTCTCCTAATAAATAAATAAATACAGAATCCGTGTGAAATACAGCTCACATGCCAAAAAAAAAAAAAAAATAAAGAGTGCTCGCTTACATACTGGGTCCCACGAATGTATAAGGACAGCGGTAGACACAAGGGGCATGGCCACAGTACACTACTACTGCCATACTAGCTGTGGCCTTAGCATAGTAGTAATGAATGCATGTCCCAGTGCATGCACACAATGTGTGCACATGCCCTGCGCATGCACATGGTGCATGTGATCTCCACACACATAGAAAAATAGAATGCTACAAGTGCAATATTGGGGCATTTGTGGGCCTCGGATTCACTGTGGACAGTTAAAAAACTGTGCCCCTAGCACCCATACAGGAAGGTAGCAACTGAATGGTCCAGAATAGTGTCATGACTGTAAATGGGCTGTACAGCCAGCACATCTCAGCAACTAAGTACAAAAGGGCAGGGCATACAAACGAGATAAGCAAACACATGCAGAGAATATGTGCTGCATCTCAAACCGTAAGTGATAGGGAGTAAACGTGGCATTTGCAGATGCAGGGGACCGTGTATGGGATCAGGCAGGATGTCCACAGTGTCCATCATGGGTGACAGGGATATGGACCCCCTCACCCCCTAGGTCCATGGATTGCTGCAACTCTGGTGAGCTCCAACACTGGAGGCTTACAATCAGTGATGAAAGTACTGTATTATGCTCCTGCTCAAAGCTGGTAGACCTCAGCACATCCGCCCTTGGACAGGGTGAGGGGCCATCAGCCCACAGATACATGGCCCATGGCAGCACCCTGACATCCCAGGTGTAAATATTCACTGCCACATGAAACCCTGCACATGGAGGCCAGGGATTAGATGGCTCCTGTGCCGCCACACCATCATTTACTCATGAAGTGCATCACCTAATTTGTATGCTTCTCCCCCCAGTTACACTTCTGGCTCCAGCTCGCCTTCTGAGGCAATTACTGACTGCAGCACATAGCACAGGACCTATCTCCTGACACCTCCACAGCACACACCAGCAGTCCTCTGGAACCTATCCAGTGCATATGCAGATGTGAACAGCAGTCCACCAGGACAGCTTTTGCTGTGCCCATGGATGTTTGCCCACTGTCCCAGCAGGGTGACCACAGATCTGCAGGCCCTGGTGTTGAGGTTGTCAGGCTGGTGTGTTCCACTGCCATGTCAGCTGTACCATCCAGTATTCCCAAAATGAAGGCCTAGGCATACCCCTTGGTATTCAGCTCTCATCTCCTCTTGGCCCCCTATTGTTCCAATGTGTTAGCCCTGCTCCTGCCCTTTATATTTCTTAAAACTTGCATATGAACCGCATATCCAAACCATGTGGTTGGCAAAGGGGAGCATGGCAAATACAGCTACTGTAGAACCTGGTGAGAGGCTGACATTAGCTGCGGCCACACTAGTGGTGTGTTTCTGTAGCTAGCATGCCACTACCATGCCCACCACAGGCAAACACCCTGACTCTGCCCTCTCTCCTCCCAGTCTCTAACTTGGCTCAGCCTACTCATATGTTACTGCAGTAGTAAGGGATTTTTAGCATAGTGGCCTTGTCCACACATGCCCCTTGCTGCTGCATGGTCAAACCATGCACTACTGGCTAGCGCATGTTAGTAAACATGCCCCTATGTATGTAATGTATGCAAGGATCCTAAGTCAGAAGCCCCATTGCAGTAGTCTTTCATATTAAAGCTGCTAAATAACCCTGACAGAAAAGGCAGACAAGTTTGGAATCTTTTTTAAGATTTTCAGGACAGGTTGATCAAGTCCTGATTTGACTCCACTGTGTACAGGGACTTGTCATCTTGATTTTTGCAGATAAATAAATAGAAATAAACAAGTCTCTGTAGGCAGTGGGCTCAAACCAAGACTGGACAAGCGTGTCCTAAAAAGCTGCAAACATAATTTGAGATTAGCATGCAGACCTCATATTTCATTTGCAGTCATGTGGTAGTTAACATAAGAACATAAAATATGCCAGACTAGGTGAGACCAAGGTACATCAAGCCCAGTATCCTGTTTCCAACAGTGGCCAATCTAGGTCACAAGTACATAACAGTTTCCCCAAAAGTTCCACAATGCTTGTATTGGGGCTAGCAGTTGATATTCTGGGTGCACTTTAATAATGGTTTATGGATCTTTCCTCCAGGAACTTGTCCAAACCGTTTTTAAACCCGGCTACACTAACATAAGAACATAAGATATGCCATACTGGGTCAGACCAAGGTCCATCAAGCCCAGTATTCTGTTTCCAACAGTGGCCAATCTAGGTCATATGTACCTAGCAGTTTCCCCAAGGGACACAGGTTCCACAATGCTTGTATTGGTTCAAGCATTGATATCCTGGGTCCCTTCTTAATAATGGTTTATGGACCTTTCCTCCAGGAACTTGTCCAAACCTTTTTTAAACCCAGCTACACTAACAGCCTTTACTACATCCTCCGGTAACAAATTCCAGAGTTTGATTACACGTTGAGTGAAAAAATATTTTCTTTTATTAGTCTCAAATAGTTTACCCTGTAGCTTCATTGCATGTCCCCTAGTCTTTCTATATTCTGATAAGGTAAACAATCGATCTACGTTTACCCGTTCCACTCCATTCATTAATTTATAGACTTCTATCATATCTCCCCTCAGCCGTCTCTTTTCCAGGTTAAAGAGCCCTAACGTTTTTAGCCTTTCTTCATAGGAGTATCCTTCCATCCCCTTTACCATTTTGGTGGCTCTTCTCTGAACCTTTTCTAAAATCGCTATATCCTTTTTAAGATACGGCGACCAGAATTGCACACAATATTCAAGGTGCGGTCTCACCATGGAACGATATAGAGGCATTATAATATATTTTGTTTTATTTTCCATTCCTTTCCTTATCATACCTAGCATTCTATTTGCTCTCTTGGCCGCTGCTGCACACTGAGCCGAGGGTTTTAACATGGTATCCACAATGACGCCTAAATCTTTTTCCTGGGTGGTAGTTCCTAATGTGGAACCTTGCATCGTGTAACCATAGTTTGGGCTGTTCTTACCTAGGTGCATAACCTTGCACTTGTCCACATTAAATTTCATCTGCCATTTTGATGCCCAGTCTTCCAATTTATCAAGATCCTCTTGCAATTTTCCACAATCCTCTTGGATTTTAACAGCTTTAAATAGTTTTGTGTCATCTGCAAATTTGATAACCTCACTCGTTATTCCACTTTCCAGGTCATTTATGAATATGTCAAAAATCAGCGGACCCAGCACAGATCCCTGGGGTACACCACTATTCACCTTTCTCCATTGGGAAAATTGGCCATTTAGCCCTACCCTCTGCTTTCTGTCTTTTAACCAGTTCCTGATCCACAATAGTACATTGCCTCCTATCCCATGACTCTTTAGTTTTGCCAAAAGTCTCTCATGAGGGACTTTGTCAAAGGCTTTCTGAAAGTCCAGATACACAATATCAACCGACTCACCTTTGTCCACCTGATTATTCACTCCTTCAAAAAAACATAACAGATTAGTAAGACAAGATCTTCCTTGTCTAAAGCCATGTTGGCTGTCTCCCATTAGGTCATGACTATCTACATGCTGAGTAATTTTATTCTTTATGATGGTTTCTACCATTTTTCCCGGTACTGATGTCAGGCTCACCGGTCTATAGTTTCCCGGATCACCCCTGGAACCCTTTTTAAAAATTGGTGTTACATTGGCGATCCTCCAATCTTCTGGTATTAGAGATGATTTTAATGATAGTTCACAGATTACTAATAGCAGGTCTGCAATCTCATATTTCAGTTCTTTCAACACCCTTGGATGTATACCGTCCGGCCCAGGTGATTTGCTACTCTTCGGTTTATCTAATAGTTGTAATACATCTTCCCGATGTATCGATATTTCCTTCAATTGTTCTGCACCTTTAAATACCACTTCAGTCATGGGTAACATCCCTACATCTTCCTCAGTAAAGACTGAAGCAAAGAATTCATTCAATCTCTCCGCTATCACCTTGTCCCCTCTTAGTGCTCCTTTAACCCCTTTATCATCTAATGGACCAACTGACTCTCTCACAGGTTTTCTGCTACGAATGCACTTGAAAAGGTCTTTACTTCGCGTTTTTGCTTCTGCAGCAAGCTTCTTCTCAAATTCTCCCTTTGCCTGCCTTATCAATGCCTTGCATTTGACTTGCTAGTGCTTGTGCTGTTTCCAGGTTTCGTCGGTGGAAGCACCTGGATCCTCGAGGGCCAGGTCGCGCAGATCTGACCGCCGTCCCGAGCTCTCGGAGTCGGAGCGGCCGACCAAACTACCTCGCCTGGAGCCGGAGTCCCCGAGTCAGGTAACATGTGTTGTCCTCGTGGACTCTCCTCCGGGAGAACCGACATCGGGCCCAACGCCGTCGGGGCCCAAGTCGGGGGCTGCGGAGTCTGAGCTCGGTTTCAGGTTGACGGCCCTGGAGAACAGCCTGGCTGCCTTCACGGAGCAGCAGCGGGTACTGATCGCCGGTCTGACCGATGCATCTGCCCCGACCACCGGGACCTCGACGTCTAAGTTGACTCGAGGATCAGCTCGTCTTCCGGGGTCGATCAAGTCTCGAGTCGATCCACGGCCAGGGTCTCCCTCGACCTCTCGTGCGGAGCTGAGGTTGTCGACACTGGTGCCCTCAGCGTCGGGGCAGGTGGCATTGAGGCCCATATGGCTGGAGCCGCTCGACTCCTCAGAAGAGGAGTCGGCATGGGAAACAGAGGACGAGGAGTCTCCTGACACCTTCCGGACCCGATGCATCCCATCAGACTCCCCGGAGTCCCAGCCTCGGAGAAGGTCCCCCCCCCTCCCGGAGGATACCCGGTTCTCGGACTTCGTCAGGGACATGGCCAAGGCTTTGGCATTCCAGGTGGAGGCCGAGGGGGAGCCTCGAGCTGAAGAGCTTGATGTCCTCCAGTATGGCTTTCCTCCAAAGGAACATAACATAAGAACATTAGATATGCCATACTGGGTCAGACCAAGGTCCATCAAGCCGAGTATCCTGTTTCCAACAGTAGCCAATCTAGGTCATACATACCTAGCAGTTTCTCCAAAAGACGCAGGTTCCACAATGCTTGTATGGGTCAAGCACTGATATCCTGGGTCCCTTCTATAAGAACATAAGGAAGCCTTTACTGTTCTGGTTCCTCTGATGCTGGAACGGCTGCTCTTCCGTATGTGGGAAGCACTGGCCTTGGAGCCATTTCTTAGCAAACCGGTCAATTCCATTTATCGAGTCCGTAAGAGCCCTGGGTTCCAAAAAGCGCAGCTACCGCAGAACTCCATGGTTGTGGAATCGGCCATGCACAGGTTGAAAAGCAAAAGATGCACTCCTCGGTGCCTCCCGGCCAGTAGGTCCAGAACCTGGATGCCCTCGGTAGAAAGTGCTTCCAGGGCTCTGTGCTATCTTGCCGTGTCCAGACTTACCAGCTGTACATGGGCATGTACCTACGGGACCTGTCAAAGGAGATTGCCGGGTTCTCGGCTGGTCTCTCCAAGGATCCCTTGCAGAGATTCAAAGCCATGTCTACAGGGATCCAAGAGTGCTTGAAGTTTCTCTCGAGCAGCCTATGATGGCTTTGAGGCTTTGGCCCGGCAAGCCACGGCCGGCATTGGTGCATGCCGTCAGGCCTTCCTACAGTCATCGGATCTGGAGTCATGGGTGCAGGACAAGTTGGTCAGTGTCCCCTGCCGAGGTGACAACCTGTTCAGCAAGCCCATGACTGAAAAGGCAGAAATCGAGACTGAGACTCTCACCAGGACAAGGCTGTCCAGAAAGACTTCTGCCCCTTCTCAAAAAAAGAAGGGCTCGGGGAAGAAGCTGAGGAAGGGTGCTGCCTACAAAACCTACCCTCAGTATCAGGCCTCTCCAGCTCCCCAACAGGGCCAGCAGGTCAAAGGGCAGGGGCATGGGCCCCGTAGGCAGAAAACCCCAAAGCCGCCAGCCCTGGCTCTTGCACAGCAGGGAGGGGGGGGGGGTTTGACTCCCACAGCATAGCCTCTCCTCCGCCGGTGGCTCCACTCAGCACAGAAGGTCGGCTGTCCCTGTACGCCTACAGGTGGCCAGCCATCACAGGGGATACGTGGGTACTGAGCATAGTCCAGAAGGGCTATATGCTCCATTTCCATCAGCTACCCCCCTCCTACTATCCAGGGGAGCCTGCAAGACTTCCTCTGCACAGGGACCTCCTTCTTCAGGAGTTGACAAATCTTCTAAAGGAACAGGCGGTGGAACCAGTGCCACACCACCTGGAAGGGCAAGGCTTCTATTCCAGGTACTTCCTGGTACCAAAAAGGACAGGGGGCCTCCGGCCTATCCTAGACTTGCAAAACCTAAACAAGTTTCTGGAGAGGGAAAAGTTCAAGATGCTTACCCTTGGAATACTGCTGCCTTACCTACAGCAGGGAGACTGGCTATGCTCCTTAGATCTAAAGGATGCTTACACTCACATCCTCATCCATCGAGACCACAGACAATATCTCCGATTTGTAGTGGGAGGAAACCACTTTCAGTACAGAGTGCTTCCCTTTGGCCTGACCTCTGCCCCCAGGGTTTTCACCAAATGCCTGGTGGTGGTAGCGGCTTTTGTCAGAAATCAGGGGATTTTTGTCTTCTACCTGGACGACTGGCTAATCAGGGGCCAGTCACTCCAGGAGGCCCAACAGGCCACTCTCCGCACTGTCTCTCTTCTTCAGCATCTTGGCTTTGTCATAAACTATGCAAAGTCCACTTTGCTCCCCTCTCAGAACCTACAGTTTATAGGGGCCAGGTTGGACACTCTTCAGGCAAGAGCTTACTTGCCCGAGGACAGGGCCCACAGACTTATGGACTTGGCCAACCAGTTCCAAAGCAATTCTCATGTTTCCACCAGGCTCTACCTGCGGCTCCTTGGCCACATGGCTTCTACGGTACATGTGACCCCGAATGCCCGTCTACACATGCGGGCTGATCAATGGTGCCTCAGAGATCAGTGGACACAAGACACCGGCAACCTCCGAGACAGAGTAAAGATGTCCAGATGACTTCTGAACTCCTTACAATGGTGGCTACATCTGCCAAACCTTCTCAGGGGTGTACCTTTTCAGGCTCCAGCACACACAAGGGTGCTGAAGACAGATGCCTCCTTAAAGGGCTGGGGTGCACATTGCCAGGGCATGTGCACTCAAGGCCTGTGTTCCCCTCGGGAGGCCACACAGCAGTTCAACCTTTTAGAGCTGCGAGCAATCTGCTTAGCTCTGCAAACCTTCTGCCATGCTCTCTCTCAACAGTCTGTCCTAATTCAGACGGACAATCAGGTAGCAATGTTCTATGTGAACAAACAAGGAGGCACAGGCTTCAGGCTCCTATGTCAGGAGGCACTGGACCTTTGCTCCTTTGCGGTCAAACAATGCATGTTTCTCAAAGCAGTTTATTTACCTGGTCAGGAAAACTTCCTAGCAGACAAGCTAAGCAGGATTTTCCAGCCCCACGAATGGTAGTTGAATCTATTGGTGGTCCAGCAGATCTTCCTCCGCTGGGGACTTCCATCCATCGATCTCTTTGCAAGTCCATTAAACCATCAGCTGCCCAGGTTTTGCTCCAGACAGCCGCATCCTCTGAGGATAGCAGCAGATGCTTTTCTGATCACTTGGTCTACGGGCCTCCTGTATGCATTTCCTCCCATGCCCCTGGTGGCCCGAACTCTGTTCAAGATCCTCCAGGACAAGGCCTCAGTGATTCTGGTAGCCCCCAGATGGCCGAGGCAACCATGGTTTCCACTTCTCCTACAGTTGGTGGTGGAAGCCCCGTTCCCTCTGGGGCTGCAACATGATCTCCTGTCACAAGAGCAGGGTTCCCTTCTGCGCCCCAATCTCAGATCCCTCAATCTGATGGCCTGGCTGCTGAAAGGATAGTGCTAGCTCCCTTACTTCTACCTAAGGAGATTGAGGAGGTGGTCTTGGCCTCTAGGAGGCAGTCCACCAGAAAGTCCTATGCCCTCAAGTGGCGTAGGTTTATGGTATGGTGTGCTCAGCGCAATGAAGATCCTTTCTCTTGCCTTGTGCCAGTAGTACTGCAGTATCTACTTCACCTCTAAACTCTGCTTTTAAGTGATTGTAATTTCTTTTTCCCCTTTCTTACCTGATACTATTATATTATTGTAAACCGCCCCGATGTAATGGGGGGCGGTATATCAAGTTTTAATAAACAATAAACAATAAACCTGTCAGACCTAGGCCTTAAGTCTAACTCTGTTCTGGTCCACCTCAGTGCTCTGTCAGTGCACCACTTGCCGGTGGAGGGACAGTCTCCGTCGGTTCACCCCTTGGTGTCCAGATTTCTCAGAGATCTGCTTCTACTCAAGCCTCCGGTTCGTCCACTGGCGACTGAATGGAATTTGAACGTGGTCTTGCAGCAACTGACTCGCCGACCGTTTGAGGCGATGGTTACTTGCCATTTGCCCTTCCTCTCATGGAAAGCACTCTTCCTGGTGGCTCTTACCTCAGCCAGACGTGTGAATGAACTACAAGCTCTGGTTTCTGATAGACTGTACATGCAGTTCTATAGGAACAGGGTGGTCCTACGGACCCATCCCAAGTTCCTCCCAAATGTGGTCTCCTCTTTCCACGTCAATCAGGAGGTGGTTCTTCCTACCTTTTTTCCCAGGCCGCATGCCAGCCGGGCTGAAACAGTCTTGCATATCCTGGACTGTAAGAGGGCGTTGTCCTTTTACATAGAACGTACACGGGAGCATCGAAGGGCTACTCAGCTCTTCATCTCGCTTGACCCTAATAGGATGGGGTTACCTGTCTCCAAGCGTACGTTGTCCACTTGGGTGGCAAATTGCATTGTCTGGGCATACAGGGCAGCCGACCTCCCCTTGCAGGGTCGGGTCAAGGCCCACCGTGTCAGGGCGAAGGCCGCGTCGGTAGCTCATCTCCGCTCTATTCTGTTGGCAGACATCTGCCAGGCTGCAACTTGGTCTTTAAGCCAGACTTTTGCAGCCCATTACTGCCTGGAGAGAGAGTCCCGGCAGGACAGTGTTTTCGGCCAGGCAGTACTCTGTAATCTCTTTGAGGTTTAGGCAACTCCTACCCTCCGGCCCTTGTGTTGGGCTACCGTACGGGATGCATTCTTATTACGGATGCTGAGGCTCTTGAAAGGGAGCCATTTTTTCATCTCTGGGTTCACGGTAGCCTAGAGCTGGGGAGTCCCATATGTGAGGACCGACTTCCTGCTTGGTCCTGGAGAAAGCGTAGTTACTCACCTGCAACAGGTGTTCTCCAGGAGCAGCAGGAATCAGTCCTCACGACCCTCCCTCCTCCCCTGGAGTTGCAGTCCTATCCTCTATTTTGATTTTTTGCTGTCTTTAGCTATGTCATCAGACTGAGCAAGATGGCACCCTTGGGCGGGAAGGGGACCGCGCATGCACACTACATTCCCAAAGGCTTTCTTTGAAAGCTGGGGAAATGCTCCACACGAGGGCTCCGTCGGCGCCGACGTCACCCATATGTGAGGACTGATTCCTGCTGCTCCTGGAGAACACCTGTTACAGGTGAGTAACTACGCTTACTAATCTGTTATGTTTTTTTGAAGGTATGAATACACAGGTAGACAAAGGTGAGTCGGTTGATATAGTGTATCTGGACTTTCAGAAAGCCTTTTCAGAGTGGAGGGGTAGCCTAGTGATTAGTGCACTTACTTGCTAACCAAGCAACCAGGGTTCAATTCCCACTACCTCTCCTTGTGGCCTGGGCAAGTCACTTAACCCTCCATTGCCTCAGAAGAAAGGCCTGGCAATGTACTTCCAGTCACACTGCCAAGAAAACCCAGGAGCTTCTGGGTCACCAGAAGCAGGCATAGGCTCAAAAACACACATTACATGAAGGTTTCCACCATTTTTCCTGGTACTGACATCAGGCTCACCAGTCTGTAGTTTCCCGGATCACCCCTTGAAGCCTTTTTAAAAATTGGTGTTACATTGGCCATCCTCCAGTCTTCAGGTATTACAGATGAGTTTAATGATTACTAATAGTAGGTCTGCAATCTCTTATTTAAGTTCTTTCACCTGAAATAGATGGTATACATCCAAGGGTGTTGATTTTGCTACTCTTCAGTTTATCAAATAGTTGTAACAATCTTCCCGGTTTATTGATATTTCTTTCAATTCTTCCGCAGCATCTCCTTTAAATACCATTTCAGTCATGGGTAACATTCGTACATATTTCTCAGTAAAGACCGAAGCAAAGAATTCATTCAGTCTCTCCGCTATGGCCTTCTTCCCTCTTAGTGCCCCTTTTACGAATGTACTTGAAAAAGCCTTTATTATGCATTTTTGCTTCCACAGCAAGCTTCTTTCTCAAAATCTCTTTGTCTGCCTTATCAAGGCCTTGCATCTAGCTTGCCAGTGCTGGTGGTGTTTCCAGTTTTCATCATTTGGCTCCTTTTTCCATTTCCTTAATCTAACGCCATGTGTTCTAATACTGTACCAAGTGTGGAAATCATGAATAAAGTGCATAGCTTGGCATGCTTGAGTTAACATCCCTATAACTAAGCTTGCCCTCTCTTTCTTTTGTCTTTTGTATTCTAGTTCCAAAGTCTGTGAATGTTCTGGTCAGAAAGGTGCCCCCAGATCACCCCACGTTCTCCCTTTCTTAGGTGAATAATTTTGGCCAGACATCCAATCATCCGGCCCATACCAACTACTGGGAGTATGCTTGACATGTCTCCCTGCAGAGCAACCTGCTAACTGGTGCATGGTGCATTTACCATCATCTCACGAGGAGTCAATAACTGCATTCTCACTAAGGACAACAATCATAGTGAGCATGCACCAGTGTCACCCACAATAACCACAATGTGCTGAAATCACTCCTAATCCACCTAAGCCTTGTAGCGCTCTACTAATGAGTGGCAGTAGTTCCCACCCCATTGTTTACTAAGCAATTAATGTGGGATTTTTACCATGGTGCCCTGCACCGACGGCTAGCACAGCACATTTGGCGCATGCTAAAGCCCACAATAACCTTTAGTACAGCTTAGTAAACGCAGCCCTACATGTATAATTACAACAATTTATTCATGAAAGTGGAGAAATCAACATTTCCATGTATAAGTACCACCACTGTCATGTGAAAACTGCTGAATTGATGCCGTTCTTAATGGGTACATGTATATTTGCAAAGTGGCCACTCGGACTGTACATGCCATCAAACATATGTGCACCCCTGCTTGTTCTTATAGATACTTGGCAGAAGGCCTCACATTGGGCAGAGCCTTTTCTAAAGTACTGCTAAAATTATGAATGTTCCAACCGGAATGGCCCAAACTCTGCCTCAACATTCTGTTCAAAATGGGCATTCATGTATCACACACTAGTTCAGTAAGGTCTCTTTACATTAATAAGCCCTGGTCCAAATAATGGCTCAAAGATGCATCTACCTATACTGCAGAAGTCAAAATGTAAAAACAAATGTTGCTTTCTCCAGTTATAAGAAGTACAGACTTAGTTATTTTGCTAGCTGAGGAGATGATCATATGGAAAAGGCACAAGTAGCTGGGCTAACATGTCGGTAATAAAACAATCACAAGTCTCATTGGTTAGCAAGACATAATGCTTTGAACACTGATTATAAATATACTTTACCAAATGCTCTACCAGCTAATGCTCTACCATCCTAATAAGAGGAAATTATTGGCTCCAGAATGTATACCTGATAAATCCCCTGGTGTTCAGCAAGTGTGACCCAGCTTAAGTTAAATGCTGGCTTTTTAACCTAATCCAGATATTCAGAATCACCATACAAGTCCAGATAGTGCTGCCACCATGCTGGAATGATTCATTTAGTTGAGGTTTGCTGTTTAGCAAGTCTGAACCAAATGTGTAACATATCTGGATTGCCTTCACTCCACTTTCCCTTGATCCCTTTCTTATAAGGATATAGTAACATAGTATATGATGGCAGATAAAGACCAGTATGGTCCATCTAGTCTGCCCAGCAAGGCGGCCAGAGTAGGTGTTCCTGCCACTCTGTGCAGGTCACCCATCCCCATGCCTTTGTTTAGGGGTCTACTTCCCGCTTTGTGTAGGTCAGCCCTATTTATTGTGATATAAGAGATAGTTATGTTTATTTTGATATTATCCTGTTGCTGTAAAAGGATCCACTGTGTCTGTCCCATGCCATTTTGAATTCTGTCACTGTTTTGCCCCCACCACTTCCATCGGGAGGGCATTCCAAGTATCCACCACCCTTTCAGTGATAAAGTACGAGTTTCCTGACATTGCCTTTCAGTTTACCCCCTTGCAAATTCATGTTATGCCCTCTAGTATTACAGCTTCCCTGTCTTTGGAAGAGGTTTGTTTGTTCATTAATACTTTTTAAGTATTTAAAGGTCTGAATCATATCTCCCCTGTCCCTCCTCTCCTCCAGAGTGTACATATTTAGGTCTTCAAGTCTCTTCTCATAAATCTTCTGACGCAGGCTCCGAATCATTTTGGTTACCTTCCTTTGAACTGTTCCCAGTCTTTTTATATCCTTTGTGATATATGGTCTGCAAAACTGAACACAATTCCAAGTGAGACCTCACCAGCGAATTGTACAATGGCATTAGCACCTCTTCTTTTCTGTTGGTAATTCCACTTTATATGCAATCCAGCATCCTTTTGCCGCTGCCTTGTCACACTGTTTTGCCACCTTGAGATCCTCGGAAACAATCATTCCGAGGTCCTTCTCCTGGTTGATGCACACCAACCTCTTGCCCCCTATTGCATATAATTCTCTTGGATTTCTGCTTCTCAAGTGCATGACACTGCACTTCTTCACATTAAATCTTAACTGTCAAGCATTAGACCATTTTTCCAGCTTTTGTAGATTTTTTCCTCGTTATCCATTACCTCAGGGGAGTCCACTCTGTTGCAAATTTTCATGTCATCTGCAAAAAGACAGACTTTTCCATTCAGTCCTTCAGCATTATCACTCACAAATACATTGAACAGTATCGGACCCAGAAACCGAACTCTGGGGCACACTGCTAATCACCTTCATTCATCCGAGTGAGTTCCGTTTACCATCACCTTCTGTCATCTGTCAGTCAACCATTTTCAAATCCAGTTCACTACCTTGGGACCCATTCCCAAGATGTTGAGTTTATTGATAAGTCTCCTATGAGGAACAGTATCAAAGACTTTGCTGAAATCTATGTAGATCACATCCATCGCATGCCCATGATCTAGTTCTCTGATCACTCAGTCAAAGAAGTCAATCAGATTTGTTTGACAAGATCGTCCTTAGGTAAAACCATGTTGCCTCAGATCATGCAACCTATTGGTTTCGAGAAAGTCTACTATTCGCTCTTTCAGGAGCACCTCCATTATTTTTCCTGCCACTGAGGTAAGGATTACTGGCCTGTAGTTTGTCACGTCTTCCCTACTTTTGTGAAGAGGTACTACATCAGCCCTCCTCCAGTCCTGTGGAACTTCTCCTGTCGCCAAGGATCTATTAAAAACATCCTTTAACGGCCCTGCAAGAACCTTTCTGAGCTCTTTCAGTATCCTTGGATGTATCCTATCCAGTCCCATGGTCTTGTCCACTTTCAGTTTTGCAAGCTATTCAAACACATCATCTTCTGTGAATGGTGTGATATCTACTCAATTCCCATTTGTATATTTGTCAATCACAGGTGGTCCTTCTCCAGGATTTTCCTTAGTAAAAACAGAGCAGAAGTATGTGATTAGCATTTTCTCTTTTTCAATGTCACTTTCCACAAATCCGTTGCCAGCACTTTTGAGTCCTGCAATTCCACCTCTGATTTTCCTCCTCTCCCGAATATACCTGAAAAATGTTTTGTCATCACACTTCACATCTTTAGCCATCTTTTCTTCTGCCTTTGATTTTGCTATCCTTATTTCTCTTTTTGTCTCTTTTAGTTTGATCCTGTATTCTTTTCTATGTTTCTCTGTTTGCGAACTTCTGAATTTTGTGAAAACTGTTTTTGCCTTTATTTGTGCAGTCACTTCTTTGGAGAACCAAATATGTTTCCTTTTCCTCTTGTTTTTATTTACTTTCCTTACATATGTATCTGTTGCCTCTTTTAGTTTAGCCCACTGCAATTCCACTTTCCTTATCCCCTCCCACCCTGCCAACTCTTCCTTTAGGTACTTGGCCACTTTACTGAAGTCAGTGTTTTTGAAGTCTAGGACTTTGAGTTTGCTGTGATTGGACTCTGCCTTGGCTTTTATCTCAAACTACATTGTGTGATAATCTCTGCTGCTTACATGGGCACCCTCCCGGTTATTTGGCACACTATCTCTGTTGGTGAAGACTAAATACAGTATTGAGCTTTCCCTAGTTGGTTCCATCACCATTTGTCTAAGTACTGAATCTTGGAAGGAATCCACAGTATTTTTTTACTTCTTTCCAGATTTGCAGAAGGAATACTCCCATCCACATTGGGTATATTAAAGTCAACCAATATGATCACTACCCCCTTCATAGCTATCTTTGCAATATCAATAATCAAGTCTCTATCCATTTCTTCGGTTTGAGTTGGAGGCCTGTAGACTACAGCAATATGGATGACAGTGGATATCAGCACACTCAGTCATATTTTTGTCTGACAGTACCTGTAGTATTATTTTACTGTGTTTGTTGTTTGTATATGTTTGTTTTAAGTATTTCTTACTGTATGTGATTTTGTACACCACTGAGATTTTATTAGATCTGCAGTCTAGAAGCACTGGAAATAAAATAAATAAATACAAATCCTTAGATAAGCCAGTGGGGAACCAGTGGGGTTTTGAATATCGGGATGAGTGCATTCGGCTGCAGACATAATTTTGTTTGTCCTATTGCTCACTCAGCTGAATCTGGAACCAAATATTGAATCTCTTATTTCCAGAAAAAAAAAAAAAAAAAGAAAGTGAAGATCTTCAGGGATATCTCTGCTGTTGGATAGCCTGTGATAGTCACCGCTGAAACCGGTTAATCAGTAGAAGCTGCAATGCAGACACTTCTTAATATCTAGCGTCATGTTGCTCTCAGAAGCCAGCATTTTAAAGAAACTGACCTCTGTGGGCTGAATATCGGCCTAAGAATTTCCAGTGGACACGGACATGGCAGAGCAAGTGAGATTATTTTACCGTCCTAATGTTCTTCTCCTTCCCACGGCACTAAGATATTACAGTATAAAGAGCCTCTAAAATGATAGGTAAGAAATATTTATCTGAATGTATTCAATGTGATACTGTTACTATTGCTCGTTCAAATGTAACACCGTGAAATTAGAGCATTTCATTCACTTCACTGTTAACACTGTAGCCAGGTCTCAGACTTATATCGCACTCTTATTTAGACTTTCGTCCAGTGATATGGTGCTATATTTTGCATCAATGACCCCAGTGTTTTAAACAATCGCTGTATTGGGTGGTCTTGTATAAAAAGTAGAAAAACTTTAACTTAACTGAAAACACACCACCAGTATATTGATGCAAAATATAGTGTTACATTTGAACGAGCAATAGTAACAGTATCACAAGAAATATTTATCAGCATCTGCATTTCCCAAATGAACTACTTAAAAATGTGACTCTAAAATGTGTTAAACGATACTATTGTTTTCTACAAAGGCAATTATCTCTCTGCTCATTCACTTGACCTACTTGAACAGTGTTTAATTTAGGCATAATACTCTGACATTCCATTGGCTCCAGATAAGAAATTTGAGTTTGTATTGCAGTGTAGGGTTGAGCCATAAGAACGGTCCATTAAGCATATTTTGAGAGATAATGAAGCATGCAAAATTTTGATTGAGCACCTTTAATCGTTTGTTGTTTCAGTTTAATTAGGATAACTATTAATAGTTCATTGTTTACTCACAACCTAAATTGTTTTTGGAACAAGATAGAGCACCTAATGCATGTATAAGATTATGAGGGCTGCAAATAATCTGAGTGCAGCAGAAACAATGAAACCAAAAGCTAATGAAGGCTGTCCCTGAATTTCTAAACCTCTTTCATATGCGGTGAATTTCTTCTTATGGATGGCGAGACAGCTCTATCTTTGAAAAGAAATATAGGATAATCTGCACTATCAACTTGAGCTGGTTGTAAATTGATGTGGGCAAGAAAGCGGGAGGGCAAGAATTAAGACTTTGCAATAAGAGACTGAGCTTTAAAGTGTGGAAGTTGAAAATAAATGGTCACAGACATGGGCTTGCATGTTGCCTTTTGGGAAAAGGATCTAGGCATCATCATGGGCAACACAATGAAATTCTCTGCTCGGTGTGTGGCTGAGGCCAAAATACCCCCAAATAGAATATTAGGAACTTTTAGGAAAGGAATGGAAAATAAAAAGAGAATGCCTCAGTATCTCTCCATGCTGTGACTGCACATTGGGTACTGTGCACAATGATATAGCGGAATTAGGAAACATACAGAGAAGGGCAACCAACATGATAAAAGCGTTGGAATGAGTCCCCCATGAGGAAAGGTTACATGACTCTAACTCACCTTGAAATACCACTGGAAACATGTGAGCTAACTATTAATTAATGCACTTTCTACTTAAAGAGGAGCAGGTTTGAGCTCTTCAGCTGGGAGCAGAGAGGGCCGAGGGGAGATATGATAGAGGTTTATAAAATCCTGAGTGGACTGGGATGGATAAGAGCAACTAGATCATTTACTATTTCAAAAAGTACAAAAACTAGGGGATATGCTATGATATCACAAAGTAATATTTTTTAAAAATTGGAGAAAGTAGATTTCTCTCAATGCATAGTTAGGCTTTAAAACTCATTGCCAAAGGATGTCGTAAAAAACGTTAGTGTAGCTGGGCTTAAAAAAGGGTCACCATGAGTCAACACCGACTCGACAAACTTAACAACAACAACAAGAAGAAACATTTTTAATTAGGTTCATTTTTAGATTCCAAATTGTTCAGGTCACTATTTTCATTCAAGTAATTTGAAATCAACTGCAGTTCATCAAGACTCTTATTACTACTCCTACTACTACTTATCACTTGTATAACACTACTAGGCATACGCAACACTGTCCCTGCTCCACAGAGCTTACAATCTATTCAAGTCAGACAAACAGAATAAATATGAGACTAGGGTAATTCTTTAAGGGAAATGATTGAATCACACATGGGTGTTAAGCAAGAGAATAAGGAGGTCGAGATCCAAAAGCAGCTTTGAAGAGGCGCGTTTTTAGCTTGGATTTAAATAAGACCAGCAATGGATCTTGGCATATTGTCTCAGGGAGTCTATTCTAGGCATATGGTGCAGCAAGGTGGAACAAACGGAGTCTGGAGTTGGCAGTAGAAGAGACGTGTAAGATAAAAGCAATTTGTCTGCTGCATGATGTTCCCAACAAGGGCAGTGCTACCTTTTTTGCTGCCCCTTGCAAGCTATTACCATGCTGCCCCTTCCCCAACCCCATGGATTTCAATGGAAACTTTTACAAGCCTGTCTTTTATCTCAACATGATGAAAAATTTCCCTGGGTTAGCTGTGTTAGTCTGAAGTAGCAAAAATAACAGAGGCAGGTGGCACCTTATGGATGACACCTTATAGACTAACCAATTTATTTAAGGTCATGTGTCAATCAGTTGGTCAGTCTACAAAGTGCCACCTGCCTCTGTCATTTTTGTCTGATCCTCATGTAAATGTGCAGTGGGATTAGGTGGGTGCATGGGTGGGTGTGTCATGGGGAGAGTCAGGGGCTTCGTACACGTGTATGATGGAGATGGCGTGTGTGTGTGTGTGCTTGTCATGGGGAGTGTTGGGGCTGCATACTGTATGTGTGTGTGCATGTCTGTCATAGGAAGTATTGGGGTGGAATGTGTGTGTGTGCATGTCTGGCACAGGGAGTGTCACAGGTTGTGTGTGTGTCTTTCTCTCTCTCTCTCTCTCATATAACCCCCCCCCAGACTTCCTCCAGTCTTTTTCTCTCTCATAACTCCCCATCCCTCAGCCTTTCTGTCTCTCTCTTATATCTCCCCTTGCTAGAACTCAGTGTGTGTGTGTGTGTCTCTCTCTCTCTCACAGACCCCCAGCTATCACTCAGTGTCTCTCTTTTTCATGGCTCCCACCATTATCCAATTTCTTTCTCCCTCTCCCTCTCTTGTAGCCCCCACCAGCCATCACCCAAAATCTCTCTCTCTCTTATAACCCTTCCAGCCATTGCCCAATGTCTCTCTCTCTCTCTCACTCCCTGGTAGTCCCCAGCGTCTTTCTCTCTTGTAGACCCCCTCAGATGTCACCCAGTGTCTCTATCTCTTGTAGTCCTGCCATCACTCAGTATCTTACCCCCCCCCCCCAGCCATCAGCCAGCTTCTCTATTTCTCTTTGGTTGCCCACCAACCATCACTCGATGTCTCCGTCTTTCTCTCTCATCCACCCCCCCACCCCCCAAAACTCACCATCTTGCCATTCCTTCCACTGTGGCTAGAGAAGCAGGGAAAACCAGCATGGGGCTTTGATACTCATGCATGCACTGCACATTTGATGCAGCTTGAGCTGCGCAGCACAAGCTTTATTCACAAAGCAGAACAGATCATGCTGGAGGGCTGAAATGCTCCTAAAAATCAGCATTGGGCTTCGGAGACCATGCACACTCTGTACATCAAATGTGTAGTGTGTGCATGGGCTTCAGGCCCCCCTGCTGATTTTCTCTGCTACTTGCTGTTCGCCACCTGCTGCTCACCTGTCCTCTAGTTGGCCTGGTTGCCTCGCTGTGGTCTGTGCTGTCCTTCCGAGGCTGACACTCCATATGGGTGCACGGTTTGTACAATGGGTCATGCCGACCCTGGTTTCCAGTGAGTGGTGTAGGGAGAGATAAGATAGCAGAGATAATGAGAGGCTGCAGAATTAATGCATTTGTAGGTCAGTAGGTGAAGTTTGTAAAAGGGGGTGCTTGTTATGAAGGTACCATCACCTTGGCAAGTATGTAAATTAACTGTCTTGCAAAGGATTGTGGTTATTGAAGTCCATTCACACAAAGCTTGCCTTTTAAATAAATGAAGAAACTTGTAGTTGGTCGAGTGTAAGGCAAAATTAGAGTTTATTTATGGGGTGATTATTCTACACACAGATATACTTGGTAACACATCCAGGATAACTTCTCCAGGGTTTATGCAATATAAACAAGGCAACTGAAAAATGCTTATGTAAATAAGTATCAAAGTCCTTTATGGAACAGAAAGGCTTTCTTACAGCCACTGCTAATCAACTCCTTAGCAGTGCTGAGGTGAAACAAAACCAAAAAGGAAAACTTCTTTTTACAAAAACATAGCTCTCTTTCTCCACACAGAAAAGAACTTTTAAATCCCACGTGTGCATGGCTTGTGCTGTGCTCTGCTCTACCAACAGGTGACAATTAGCTGCAATCAGTAGCTTGTTTTCAGCACACGTACAAACTTTCCCAAAAGCTTTTTCTCCCTAAGAGAACTTTATGGGAAGCCAGTATTTAGAATGTTTCCTTTTGATGTTTACTCTTATTTTTAGGATTTTCCTAAAATAACCTACTCAAAGAACAGTCCATATTCTCTTCATCAGATATTAAACCTTGCTCCTGAAATTGCATAGATTCACTTTCACTGTCTGGCTCAGAGGGTTTTATGAACTGACCTCTATACGGAGAGAAACCTTTTCCCTACTGTTTGCATTGCTCAAAGCTAGAGAAATGTTCACAGTTCATACCTGAATCCAGGCAAGCATCAGGCTGCTTCTTCTGGTATTCTGGCCAGTATGCAATAGAGCTTCTGTGTCCTGTCCTCCAGTTGGTATCTCTGGACCTCAGGATCTTTTCTCCAGATGTCCTCCAAGAGGTATTTGGGCTCCTTTTCTCCTTAGCTGCAGCAGACCTCTTCCTAGGTGCTGCTTGAGGGTCCCTGGCTGTGGATCTCCAGACCTCTGGCTTTCTCCAGTCCTCTGAAGGTTGTTTCCCCCAGGAATCTCTCCAGGCATACGTACTTCTCTGAGCTCCTCTCTTGGACCGTCTGCTTCCTTGTCCTTGTTCCTTTAGGTTCCGGTTGTTCCTTCTGTTCCTCCTGCTTCTGTTCCTCCTCTCCTCTTCCTGGTCTCCTGGTTCTGGTTCTCCTTTCCTGAAGAATCCCTTCTAGTTTTAAAGGGCATAGATTGCAACTTCTCCCTTGCATTCTTCAGGTGTTGTCAATTAAGCTCTCTCCTAGAAGATGATTGATTAGGGATGACATAATGCTTTCTCTGATTAGACTCATGCTTTTCCACTCTAGCTCCCCTAGGGACTTTCTGCATACTGGTGCATTCTGGAACATGTAGTCTTTTAGGGAAACAAGCTGTCTTATTTCTATAACATGCCAGCACAGGTCCCTTAATCAGCGTAAATTCTCCCCTTTTGTCCTTACTCCCTGAGCTTTGATAAGCTTCCTTATCACAAGTTTAAACTCTGTGTGGAAACGGATAGGGAGCCAAGGGAAAGGGTTACATGAGTTTAGCTACTGTGGTACCGCAGAGCCTATTCATGGAGAAAAAAGGGTTTTAAATCCTGGAAAAAGATTTTATCATCAGCTGCAATATTATGAGGAGCCCAATAGAGGGAGCAGGAGTGACCTTCCAAGGCCCAGAGAACTGCACCTCAGAGCTGATGAGGTAATGCAACCTAACAGCCAATGGAGAAAAGGGGGAGTTCCCCTGAAGAAAGGCTGGGAACTTGAAAAGGAGGAACTAGGACAAGTTAGAGGGACCAGGGAGAGAGAGACCAAGGAGAGGCATACCAAGGAAGGCCTACCAAAAGGAGGCATATCAAGAAGAGGCTTATCAAGGAAAAGCAGACCACGGAGAGTCACACCACAGAGAGCTTCTGGAAAGGAACCAAGAAGGAGAGCACCATAAGGAGTGTCCAGAGCACCAGAGAGGAAGGAGTTCCTGGCAGGAGGGCATAGTGAATCCGAGGCCACAGAGTTCCAGGAGTCCTTGGTTGAGAGGTACTGGAAAGAAAGGCACAAGGGGAGAAATAAACCACAGAGTTTCGTGAGAAGAACCGGCAGCAGTAAATGCAAGACACAGTGAGCATTATCTGAGCAAGGATGAAGTCTTTGCTGCAAATGGTAATATTCCTTATTCAAATGGTAAAAGGTGTGAATGTGAGAGAGTGGTGACTCTGCATGAAGGCCAGCTGGAGTGTGAAAAGCCTACTGCTCAAGACAGGCTGAACTACAGCAGGACCAGGCCATGGGACTCAACTAAACAAGGTAAAATACCTTTTTATTCTGATAAGCAATATAAGTTAAGAAGACAGGAAACACAAGATACTGGAGTATATCCTCCCTATCAAACTGTTGGTGAAACAGGGCACAAGCCCTTGGTAAAAAGACTGTATAACATAAGGCAGCCTGCAAGGGGAAGTAACTGCCATAACAAACACTCACATGGGCGCGGCCCTGACTTGAATGCTGAACATTGGAAGCTAGTAAATGTGTTATATGAGAAACCTCAGTACACTCCTCAAGAGTTTACTGACACTGATTCACAGCTGTCTGATACTCAGCCCATGCAGGTGGAATTCAACGAAGACCCACCTGAAACCCCGATGGACTGTAGCTACTGTCAGGCAGGTAGCCTAAGGTCTGTGCATGAAACATAAAACAGTGAACAGTAGCGAATGCCTGTAAAGTTTGTTTATGCCAAGTACTGTGAAGCAACAGTTAAACAAAGCAAGTGTGAATATATTTTCTTTTTGTTGCCTGAAGCAAGGTTTCTTTCAGTTGGTTGAAGTAGTCTCCCATAATTTGAACCATTGTGCTTAAAGGGGAATAAAGCCTTATTTTCCCTTCATTCTGGCTAGTGTGATCTCTTGAACTTTGGCCCCCGGTAGGTCCTGGGAACATTACCAAGACCTCTTACAGAAGGACCAAATTCAAAATATATAAAAAACTCTCATGTCCATCTGACCTGCCCATACCAACCTTGGCCTCTGGGGCGGCAGCATGACATGAAAATGGCGTAGTTGTTGGATGTTTTCGTGGAGCCTACGTCCAGCTTACAGAGAAGAAGCTTGAGCTACAGGTCTCCAGAAGAAAAAAAACCACTTGGATTACAAAAAAAAAACAAAAAACAAACCCGGAGTGGAGCAGTCAAATCCGGAGCGGATTGGAAGAAAATCCTGGAAAAGAGAAATCCGGTATCCAACTGTCGGCGGAGAATCGCGGAACGACAGCGACGTATACTGTTCCAGAGCTGAGTCTACACTGTCATCAGGTAAAACGTAGATATACCTGAAAAGTGTAGGATACCGAGGAGAGTATAGAGAAAAAAAAAAAAAGGATTAGGAAAGGAAATTTCTTTGTGAAAGAGCCACACTTGGTTGTGTTTTGTTGTTTTGTTTCCTTACTACAGATTACCATGGATCCCAAAGAAGTATGTGCGTGGATGGCTAATCAATTTGACAAGCAGGCGAAACTAGCGCTGCAGAACCAAGCGCAAGCGCTGAAAGCCATGCAAGAACAGCAGTCACCTCTTCTGCACACATTGGACAAATGGTTAACCCAGCAGAAGGAAGAAATAGCAAAGAAGGAAGCGGAACTATTGCGAGCCTCTGAACTCCATAACACAGAGTTGGGACAATGGTCATGTAGTGACCTGACAATGGGAAAGTTAAGCCCCAGTGATAATCTGGATGATTTTCTGGATTCATTTAGCAGAATAGCAAAGTCAGCTCGGTGGCCGACTGAACAGTGGGCAGTCAGACTAGCTGCATCCCTGACGGGAGAGGCTCTAGCCGCCTACCGGTCGATGCCTCCAGCTTTAGCAGACAATTATGATGAGGTAGTAATGGCAATTAAAGATCGCCTAGGGCTCACCCCATTTGCTTATAGGAAATTGTTTAGAGCCACTATGCTTAACCCAAATGAAACTCCGAAAGCCTTGGGACATAGAGTAAAGAGCTTGGCGTACAAATGGCTACAGCCTGAGAGAAAGAATATTGAAACTCTCATGGACGCCATAATCTTAGAACAGTTTCTAAATGCAGTACCGAGTAGAGTGCAAAATTTTATAATTCTTCAGAATTGCTGCACTACTACCGAGGCCGTAAGCCTAACAGAGAGATATCTGGAGGCAGAAAAAGTGTCCCAGCCAAAGCTAGCGGTTCCTAAAATGCACTTAGGGATGGAAGCTAGGAGGGTAGATGGTTCCTCCAGACCAATGTATAGCCCTAGGAGTAATTATGACCCTAAGGATGTGGAAACTGTAAGACGATGTTTTTCATGTGGTAAGAAGGGCCATATAAAAAAGGAATGTTATTCACGTGTTGCATTAGTGGGAGAAGTCCCAAAGACAACAAAAGAAGGTTTTGTGTTGAGAGTAAAAATACACGGAGTTCATGCTAAGGCACTGCTGGATTCAGGTGCGGACCAATCCATGATGTCCAAACAGCTGTGGTCTATGATCCAAGACCAAGGATGGTCCGTCCCTGAATGTCCAGAAGCGCAGGTCAAAATTAAATGTGTTCATGGATCAGCTACAAGCTATCCCATGTACAAGCTGTGGGTTAAGGCATGGGGAATGAGAAAACAAATGTTGGTAGCCGTGGTCCCAAGATTACCACAAGAGCTGGTATTGGGTCACGACTGGCCGCAATTTAAAAAGACTCTGAGAGAGGGTTTATCTCCTCAGACAGTCCTGAATTCCACCTGCAGTAGGCATGAGTCCATAGATAACTTTGAAATACAGCCTATAAGCTCAAAGACAGACGCCAATCCCAGAGAAGCTCTAGTTTCCACGAGGTCCCATACACAGGATGACGAACGACCCTCCTGCTCTAGAGATAATTCTCTTGGAACCCTCCCATCGCATGATGACCTAATGGGAGATCCCTTGAGGAAGGAGCGAAAGCCGAAGGCTGAACGGAGGCGTGAACGAAGATGTCGCTCTCAGGGAAGAGCAGGATTGGAAGCTGGAGAAGGGATGCCCTGGGTTCCAGCTGAATTGATGGAGAAGTTTCCCTCCTTCAAGAGAGAGCAAAAAGCGGACCCAGTACTAGCTCATGCCTTTGAGCAGGCCCGAGATGAAAAGGATTCCTACCCCCGATTCTGTATGGAGGATGACCTGTTATATCGGGAGAGTAAGGATCCACGAACGGGAGAGCTGCGGAAACAGCTGGTGATACCAAGCACGTTCAAGTTATTGATTCTACGACTGGCCCATGACCACCCTGTAGGGGGTCATAAGGGAGCACAAGGTACGCTGGACCAGATTTTGGCCAGATTCTATTGGCCAGGGATATTTCGGGAGACAACTCGATTCTGCGAATCCTGCGCAACCTGCCAAAGAGTGACCGCTCGAAAACCTCCTGCCGTACCATTAGTGCCTATGCCGGTGATTACAGACCCGGTGAGAAGACTAGCCATGGATATTATCGGACCCTTGGTTAAAACACCCAGGGGGTACCAGTACATCCTGGTAATCATCGATCAGGCCACCCGGTTCCCTTGGGCCATTCCCCTAAGAAGTATTTCAGCTAAGCCTATTGCCAGTGAACTGGTTAAACTGTTTTGTGAAATTGGATTTCCGCAGGAAATACTGACTGACAGGGGCAGCAATTTTTTGTCAAAGTACCTCGCACAGGTGTGGGAGGCTTTCGGCATACACCACAAAAAGACCGCTGCATACCATCCTCAGTGTAACGGTCTAGTAGAACGCCTTAACCAGAGCATTAAACAAATGCTCCGACGAGCGCTAGGGGGACAAATGGCAGAATGGGATACCATATTACCATTCGTTCTGTATGCCTGCCGAGAACGAAGACAGACTTCCCTGGGCACGTCCCCGTACGAACTCCTCTATGGACGCTCCCCGAGAGGTTTACTCGACGTCCTAAAGGAACAATGGATCGAGCCCGTTGAGGCCGAAATAGGGGTGCCCCTATTTCTGCAGCACCTCAGAACTCGCCTGGAGCGAACTTCCCAGGTGGCGGAAGAAAACTTGAAGAAGAGTCAACAGAAACAAAAACATTATTATGACCGGAGGGTAAAGCACAGGCAGCTACAAGCAGGAGAAAAAGTAATGGTCTTGGTATCGGGAGCTACCCCCAAATTCGAGGCCCGGTGGAGAGGACCTCATGTGGTAGTTCAAACTAAGGGACCCACCTCTTACGAGGTACAAGATACCAAAGGACGCACGCAAATCTATCATATCAACGCTCTTCGATCGTGGCACGACCGATCAGGGTTATTAGCCGCAGTAGCCAACACTTATCACCCAGGAGAAAAAGTAGTCAATAACAGACGGAAGACATACGGTGCCAGCAAGCTACAGTACAATACTGCTGCTCAGCTATGAATTCCGTGCTGTGTGAAGGGGGCTTCACCAGCCCGTCATATTTTAAGAGGGGGGATATCTGGTACCGCAGAGCCTATTCATGGAGAAAAAAGGGTTTTAAATCCTGGAAAAAGATTTTATCATCAGCTGCAATATTATGAGGAGCCCAATAGAGGGAGCAGGAGTGACCTTCCAAGGCCCAGAGAACTGCACCTCAGAGCTGATGAGGTAATGCAACCTAACAGCCAATGGAGAAAAGGGGGAGTTCCCCTGAAGAAAGGCTGGGAACTTGAAAAGGAGGAACTAGGACAAGTTAGAGAGAGACCAGGGAGAGAGAGACCAAGGAGAGGCATACCAAGGAAGGCCTACCAAAAGGAGGCATATCAAGAAGAGGCTTATCAAGGAAAAGCAGACCACGGAGAGTCACACCACAGAGAGCTTCTGGAAAGGAACCAAGAAGGAGAGCACCATAAGAAGTGTCCAGAGCACCAGAGAGGAAGGAGTTCCTGGCAGGAGGGCATAGTGAATCCGAGGCCACAGAGTTCCAGGAGTCCTTGGTTGAGAGGTACTGGAAAGAAAGGCACAAGGGGAGAAATAAACCCCAGAGTTTGGTGTGAAGAACCGGCAGCAGTAAATGCAAGACACAGTGAGCATTATCTGAGCAAGGATGAAGTCTTTGCTGCAAATGGTAATATTCCTTATTCAAATGGTAAAAGGTGTGAATGTGAGAGAGTGGTGACTCTGCATGAAGGCCAGCTGGAGTGTGAAAAGCCTACTGCTCAAGACAGGCTGAACTACAGCAGGACCAGGCCGTGGGACTCAACTAAACAAGGTAAAATACCTTTTTATTCTGATAAGCAATATAAGTTAAGAAGACAGGAAACACAAGATACTGGAGTATATCCTCCCTATCAAACTGTTGGTGAAACAGGGCACAAGCCCTTGGTAAAAAGACTGTATAACATAAGGCAGCCTGCAAGGGGAAGTAACTGCCATAACAAACACTCACATGGGCGCGGCCCTGACTTGAATGCTGAACATTGGAAGCTAGTAAATGTGTTATATGAGAAACCTCAGTACACTCCTCAAGAGTTTACTGACATTGATTCACAGCTGTCTGATACTCAGCCCATGCAGGTGGAATTCAACGAAGACCCACCTGAAACCCCGATGGACTGTAGCTACTGTCAGGCAGGTAGCCTAAGGTCTGTGCATGAAACATAAAACAGTGAACAGTAGCGAATGCCTGTAAAGTTTGTTTATGCCAAGTACTGTGAAGCAACAGTTAAACAAAGCAAGTGTGAATATATTTTCTTTTTGTTGCCTGAAGCAAGGTTTCTTTCAGTTGGTTGAAGTAGTCTCCCATAATTTGAACCATTGTGCTTAAAGGGAATAAAGCCTTATTTTCCCTACATTCTGGCTAGTGTGATCTCTTGAACTTTGGCCCCCGGTAGGTCCTGGGAACATTACCAAGACCTCTTACAGAAGGACCAAATTCAAAATATATAAAAAACTCTCATGTCCATCTGACCTGCCCATACCAACCTTGGCCTCTGGGGCGGCAGCATGACACTACACTGGCAGAAGTTAGCTGTGCTGATGAATTTTGAATGGATCTAAAGAGAGAGATGCTTCAATGGGAGACCATTGAGGGGCAGGTTGCAGTAGTCTAAACAGGACGTGATGAGAGAGTAGATAAGGTTTTTGGTAGTATGTTCAGAAAAGATGGAATGCATTTTGCTGCTATTATAGAGAAAGAAACAACAGGTTTTAGCTACAGTATATGTTGGATATGTGTAGAGAAAAATAGAGAAGAGTCAAAGATGAGTCCAAGGTTGCGAGCCAAGGAGACGGGGATAATGACACCATTATCCACAGAAATAGAGAAAAGAAGAAGGTGGGAGGGGGATTTAGGGGCAAATCAAGTACTTATGGCACCAAAAGAGTGGCAAAGGATACTAACAGTAGCATGAAAACTACAAATCGCTATGAGAGAGGCAACGCAGCACCAGCATAGGCAGGAAGAACCTAAAGTGCCAGGAAAAGGGTAATGTGGCAACAACACTCCAGATCCTTTTAGAGAGAAATTTTTAACAGGTTGCCTAGTTTAAGAGGGCATGTAGGTGCCTACTTAAGTGCTATTTTATAAAGACACTTAGGCACCTGTATGTCTTTAGCAGAAATCATGTTAGAGGCTAGTATTTTATAAAGAGGTGCTATTTCTTGAAATTTTACATATTGACCCAGATTCGTTTCCTAGTCGAGATTTTGCTCCTTTATATTTTGAGCTCAAATAAACCGTTGCCTTTCAATGGAATAGTCCAGGAAGAGAGGGGAGAGTTTACACAGATACTGTATTGGAACCACTATTCAGGAAACAACTAACCTCACTACTGTGGTTTCCACCTTTAGAGATTTCCATGATAGAGATTTGATGTTAACTTCTTTCTATAAAAAAAACATATGGCTCTCTTTCATGAACATAGAGCTTCTGTATTTCCTGATCTTTCTCCTAGAACAGGCATGTCCAACTTCGAAAAGGTCGCGATCTACTTTTTCCGGCCAAAAGTGCTGGTGATCTACCACCATGAAAATTAAGTTTCAAATTAGTTTCAAATTAAATTTTAACCCAATAAAGTTGGAGGATTCCCCCCCCCCCACATTTTTAATGAACCTTCTGTCATTTACTTGGATATGATCAGCTGTTAAGCAAATTAAGCAAACATAAAACAGAGAGACGAAGATCCAGTAAGAACTGTGAGGGGAAATGGAAAGTACATTTTTTCTTAAAGTTTATTGAGTAATAACTTTCTTTAACTGTCTTAATAACTTTCTTTAACTTTTATTGAGTAATTTGTGTTAAATTTAGGTTGAATATTGATCCAGGCTGATCTTGTACAATCTTTAATATTTCGCTCTTGCTCATTAGTGAGACGTCTGAGCCTGCATTTCATCCACCAGCTTTTTGAAGTTGGGTGAATATTGCGTGAAGGCCAGTCTCAGGGAATCCTGGAGATGTTCATCTGTCATGTTGGAATGTTGTGTACTTTTTGTCATTTTCAGATGAGAAAATGCAGATTCACACAAATAAGTTGAACCGAAACAGGAGTGTACAGCTTCACTGCATCTTCTCAAGTTGGGAAATTTGTCTCTAGGCACTAGTTTCCAAAATGATTCTTGCTCAGCACGGGTCTTGAGAAAAATGTCATTTTTAAGGGTTATTTTATTTATTTATTTACTTTTCTTATATACCGCGCAATTAAAATCAGTGCGGTTTACAATTGAACAAAACATACTGCAGTGTCACATGACAGTTGAGTTTACATTGAACAAGGACAAGATAACTTGGAGGTAACTGGGGTAACTATTTACAAGGTAACTATTCACAGAGTATAGTATAAATTTGTACATGGAGTTATACTAACTGCTTATTTACATAATATAGGTCGATTTTCAACAATTTTATAAGAGGCTTAATCAGTAAAATGTGGGGTCAATACCAACGTTAAAGAGGAGAGGGGACATAGTGGTAGAGCTAATCATTCTCTTTATGGTGTTGGATTGTGGGTGGGGTGGGGTAGGGTGTGAAGGTGGGTGGTTATTTTCTGGGGTTGGGTTCTGGGTAATGGATTAGGAAGAGGTGGTGTTTGAGGGCTTTTCTAAATGACGATAGGTCTGGGATGGCACGGAGCTCAGTAGGGAGGGCATTCCAGGCCATGGGTGCAAATATGGAGAAGGCCCTGTTGGCGGTAGCCTTTGTGCACTTTGTTAGTATCCTGGGGACCTCAAGAGTGTTTGCTTGGTTACATCTCCTGATCCTGTTGATCGGCCGGCTTTGAATGAGTTTGCTGATGGGCGTATGGGTCTGGTTCCTTAGGGCTTTGAATGTCAGCACTAGGGACTTGTACTGGATTCTAGCCTGAAGCGGAAGCCAGTGGAGGTCCATCATGACTGGAGTTATATGTTCAGCTCTCGGTGTACCTGCAAGTACCCTTGCTGCAGCATTCATTGCAAGGCGGAGAGGTCCTAGCGTTGACTGAGGGAGGCCATGGAGAACGATATTTGCGAAGTCCAGATGTGGGAGCACCAAGGCTTGGAAGATTGTTCGGTAGTCGTTAAAGTCCAGTAGGGGGCGCAGGTGACATAGTATCCGGACCTTGTGGTAAATTGCTTTCGTGGTGTTCTTCACGTGTGTAGACATGTCGAGCCGTTGGTCGAGTGTGATGCCTAGATAGCGGATTGTTGATTTTGCTATCAACTCAACATTGTTTACTTGTAGTGTGGAGGGTGGGGTGAACTTCTGGTTCTTGGTAAGGAATAAGACATCCGTTTTGCTATGGTTGATCCTTAGGTTCTGTGCTGTAAGCCATTCTGCTACAGCTTCGAAACAACTCAATATTGGTGAAAAGTCTGGTTGATCGATCAGGAATGGTGAGTAGATTAGGACGTCATCTGCATAGACTAGGCACTGGATGTTGAAGGAGCGGATTAAGGCACAAATTGGTTGCATATAGATGTTGAACATTAATGCGGATAGAGACGAACCCTGAGGTACACCTTGATTGAGCGGGAATGGATCAGAGGTCGTGAGGCCTGTTCTGACTTGTTGCCACCTGTTAGTCAGGTAGGACTCGCACCATGTTATAGCTGAGCCTTGTATTCCTTTCTCTACGAGGCGGAGTATCAGCGTTTCATGGTTGACTGAATCAAAGGCTGCAGCAATATCCATGAAGATGAGGACAAATCCCTGGCGGGTGTTATCTAGTCCTGTAACCAGATCATTGAAGAGGGTTGTGAGGATGGTGTCGACACCATGTGCTTCTCTGAAGCCATGTTGAGATGGATCCAGTGGAGCTGCATTGTCAATGTGTTGTTGGATCTGTCGTTGGACTACCTTTTCGATGATTTTTACGAGCAGAGGGATGCTTGATATTGGACGAAAGGATTCCACTTTGGAGGGATCGAGTTTGTTGTTCTTTAACAGTGGGCAGATTGAGGTAAATTTCAGGCTCTGTGGGAAGGATCCTGTGGAGAGGGATTGGTTTGTGATTCTGCTTATAGCAGGACTGAGCTCTTGGCGCAATTCTTTGACCCAGCTGGCTGGACATGGGTCACTAGGGGCGGTGGTAAGATTAATGGATGTGATAATATCTTGTATCTCTTTGTTGGATACCTCGCAGAATTTGAGTAGAGGGGTTTTACATGGGGTAGAGGGGATTGTGCAGGTTGTCGTCTTGTTGGCTTGGATCATCTTTGATTGTAGGTAGATGGCGTAATCTTGTGGGTGAGGCATAGATGTTTGAGCGGGAGCTGGGTCAGCTGTTAGGGACTTCACTATGCTGAACAGGTCGTGGGGTTTGTTCAGCGATCGCTTTAGTATATCTGCATGGTATTGTTTTCTTTTTTCCATCGTCATCGCTCGATGTATTTGTAGATACGAGGTGTATGTACATAGGGATTCAGGTGACCGGGCGTGACGCCAGTGTCTCTCGAGCTTGCATAGGTGAAGGAGCGATGCTCTAAGATCGTCGGTATACCATGATGCATGTTCTCGCTTCTTGAGGTTTTTTCTTGTGGTTGGAAGGGAGGCAGCAGATTTGAGGGCGTGGTCCCAGTTGGAAACTAGTTCATCTGGGTCAGATGGTGTGGTGATGAGGCGAGGTAGGATTTCCTCAAGGGCTTTATCCTTAACAAGAGGGCTTTATCCTTAACAAGAGGCCTAAAATGTGTAGACAGGGAGCTCAGAGGGGCTTGTGCCTTGTTAGCGCTGCTGGTCTGATGGATGGCGGGTTAATATTTTGTTTTCAAGAGATGGCTTGTTCAATGAGTAATTTTTACTGATAGCAGCTGCAGTTTCTTTAATGTCCACATCTACTTTGAATGGGTATGACAAGTACTCCACAACTGTTCCAATTTTTTGGAAGTCACGGAATCTATTTTCGAATTCCTGGATAACAGAACAGATTTCTATCACATACTTCTCGTTCTGAAAAACAAAATGTGGATATTGTCCCAGATGGTCCTGCATATTAGGAAAATGATCAAAAGTGTTGTTTGCAAGGTCAGTCATCATTAGCTCAAATTTTCTCTTGTAGGATGAAGCTGTACTCATCATCTCGCCAATGCATTTGTTTTTACCTTGTAGTTCAAGGTTCATATCACTTAGTTCGCCTGTAAAGTCAGCGAGAAATGCCAGATCACATAACCACTCCTCATCTTCCAACTCTGCTTGGTCATCTCCCCTCTCCTTCAAAAAACTTCTTATTTCATTCAGCAAATCACATAATCTTTGCAGAAATTTGTGCCTACTTAGCCACCTTACATCTGTGTGCAAAATGATTTCCGCTACCCCTTCAACAAGAGTAAGATTGAAAAGCCGTCTTTGAAGTGATCTTCCACGAACTGAATTTACAATTTTGAAAGTGATGTCCATGACAGTCTTTGTATTGGGTGTCTTGCTTGCCAAAACTTGCTGGTGAATGATGCAGTGGTAAGAAAGGAAATCTGTGAAGTCGTCATGCTGTCTACAGAGGGCTATGAAACCGTTAACCTCACCTGTCATTGCTCTTGCTCCATCAGTAGTGATGGAAACAAGTCTATGCAATGGAAGATTACACTTTGTCACAAAAGAATGGAAAGAACTGAATATTTCCTGACCGGTAGTTCTCTCTTTTAAAGAAATCATTCCAAGTAGTTCTTCTTTAACACTGAAATCTTCAAAAACCATCCAGATAAAGACTAGTAACTGGGCTATGTCTCTTATGTCTATAGATTCATCCAGTTGGAGTGAGAAAGCAACACAATTTGAAACATCCTCCAATAATTGTTCAGTTGTGTCTCCACAAATCTTTTCTATTCACTGCACGACGGTGTTTCTTGACAATTGTACATCTTGAATAGCAGCTATGATCTCTTTCTTTTTTTTAAATCCTTCAAAAAGATTGTCAGCTGCTTCAAGAAAACAATCTTTTACAAATTCGCCTTCAGTGAAAGGTTTGCAATTCTTTGCGATCAGGTTGCTGACCTTGAAGGATGCTATGGTTGCATTGACCGAATGTGACCTTGGCTTCGCCATCAACTGTTGCTGAGTAGCCAATTTCAATTTAAGTTCTTTGAGCTTCAGTTTACGAATTTCACTTTTGGGTGGAAAATCAGCATCAAACTTATTGCTTGGCAGAGCCTTATAATGACGTTCCAGATTACCCTTTTTGGGCAAGGATACTGGGGCATTACAAATTAGACAACAGCATTTGTCTTTCATCATGATGAAGAAGTAGTCCATTTCCCATTCATCATGAAAGTGGTAGGTTTTGCTCTTCTTTGGAACACTCATCTTCGTTATATTGGGGTGGGTGGATGTAAGAAGGCCAAATCTGCTAAGTTAGTATAAACACTGGCTGAATCTGGTCCAAAACTGTCACTGTCCCAGAGTATTAAAGATCAAGGACTGGAGATGCCAAAACCACACATGCAGTTCTAAAAGTAAAAATAAGAATTCCTCATACTGGTACCAATAATCAAATACCACCAAACAATCATCAAAAAAACTCAAACACGGGAGCCGTTTCTTTTGCTGCCCGACGCTGAAAAATCATCTGTGTGTGTCTGCCTGCAGCCTGGCACCATCATGGTTAACACTGCTCTCCCTGGGGACCAATAAAAGCTGAGCATGTGTGGGGGATCCAAGATGGCTGACACGCGTTGATAGGTGTCGGCGGTGTCTCCTTTTTTTCTTCATAAATTTTGCTTATTTGCATTCGAGATGCCTAGAAAACGGAAGGCAAAGCATTGGGAGGCTCCCAAGGCTACGACAACGATGCCGACTACGGGGCCAATCGATGTGTTCGTGCGGCCCGTGGGAGCTGGTGTGCATCAGGAACAGAGCTTGCTGAGGGTGATGGAGGCGGAAGGAGGCCTCTCACGCCCTTCTGAGTTACAGGTCACCTTAAGTCCTGATACCTGAATTCCGCCAGAACAGCCTACAGCGCCAGAAGGGGGAACAGCAGAGGCCGTGTCTCTGATTACTGAGAGGCTTGTTGCCATACCGCCGACGCTAGTGGGAATGGAGGCGGAGGTGTTGGTTCCCTCTGCCGAGTTAGCTGGCGTGGAAAAGTTGTCAGCTGTTACAGGAGTGACCCCGACGGATATGGACAGAGTGGCTGGATTGGATGTTCGCTTCAAAACGCCAGTACAATCCGCTCTTCAGCGCCCAGATGTGGTTACGTTGGAATCCTTATGGGATGGCCTTAGGGCGTTAGAAACCTCTTTTACATCTCAGTTTGCTGCTATGTATGAGGTTTTTCCTTCTTTGGCTCGTTTAGTCATGCAGCAGAAGCAAGAGTTTATTTATTTTATTTATTTATTTAATACACACTTATATACCGCTGCTTCCAGCGATCAGCAGCAGTTCGATTCTTCTTTTGGGGGTGTCAAATCAGGACTGGGAGGGTACAGTAAATACATAGGTCTGAGGTGAAGTCACAGCACACATGGTTAGTGTCTAGGGGGAAAATTATACATATTTACATTTATACATACGTATTTACACATTTCTGGCTTACAATTGTACATTTACACCTTTTTGGATTACGCATTTTTACATTTACATATTTGGATTATACATTTTTGTGCTCCATATTTTACATGTTTTACATAAAGTGTTTCGAAACGCATATAATTATCTGCTTGCTTTGCTATGATTTCATGGAACTTGAGGGTCATGGCTGATTGTAGTAGCATTTGAAAAGGTGGGTTTTTATGTCTTTCCTGAATATTGTAATGTCCGTGACTGAACGCAGTTCAAAAGGGAGTTGATTCCATATAGTTGGTGCAGAGAATGAAAAGGCTCTGCGAGATGTACCTGTTTTCACAGTTCTGATGGTGGTGGGGACCTGTAGGGTGCCCAAGTTGTTAGTTCTTCTGTCCCTATTTGTAGGTTGTGTGGTGATAAGTGAGGTCAGGAAAGAGGGGGCTATGTTGTTGATAAGTTTGAATGTGGTTACTAGCATCTTGTATTGTATCCTAGCTGCAATTGGAAGCCAATGTAGGTCGATTAATATTGGGGTGATGTGTTCTGAAAGGCTTGCACCCATTATGACCCTGGCAGTCACGTTTTGGGCCATCTGAAGGATATTTAATGATTTCTTTGGCAGACCTTGTAAGATGGCATTACAGTAGTCCAGGTGTGGCATAATGAGTGCTTGAGCTACGGACCGGAAGTCACTTGGTGCTATTATTTTCCTTAGAGGTTGTATCACTCTAAATTTATGGAAGATGGCTTTGTTTGTTTTACGTAGGTGAGTCTCCATTTTTAGATTGCAGTCGAGTGTGACTCCTAGATATTTGATTTTATCCTTTGCTTTGTACGTGTTATTGCACAGGGTGATTGTATCAGGGGGCTTGAAGTTCGGTTTGTTGGACATATACATGACCTCCGTTTTTTTGTGGTTAATCGTCATGTTATTTTTCTGTAGCCATAGCAACATTTCATCCAGGCAGCTTTCGAGCTGTGAATAATTGGGGTCAGCGGCGTCCAGTTGTGTGTAGAGCATGATATCATCCGCGTAGATGTGGTAGTTGATGTTGTGTTTTTTAAAAATGACGCAGAGGGGTTGCATGTAGACGTTGAACAGTAGCGCCGAGAGAGCTGAACCCTGGGGTATGCCCTGTGTTTGAGAGAACGGTTCAGCTTGTTCGCCATTGAATTGTACTTGAGGCCTTCTGTTCGATATGTAGGAGGAGAACCATTTGAGGGGGGTTCCCACAACTCCTATGGATTCCAGTTTGTTAAGGAGGATCCCATGATGCACAGTGTCAAAGGCGGTGGAGATGTCAATGAAAATGAGTTGGCAGATATATCATCCAAGGTTGCCCAGTTGGAGGTAAAAATGGAGGACGCAGTTACAATTCCAGGTACTGTTATTAAGGATTTGTCCACAGTCCATGGGAAGATAGAGATGTTAGAAAATTCGGTCCCCAAGAGGAACCTGCGCTTACTGAATTTTCCCTGTCTTCCGGTTAAGTTGCCGAAAGAGTTGTTTCATACATATGCTACCTCTATTTTGAAAATACCCTTGGAATCAATCCCTCCTTTGGCTAGGGTTTTTTACTTGCCAACGGCTAAGCGCAAGACCCATGGAGTTTCTTCTCCTGCTCATTCACCTCCAATGGACTCACTGGATCTGACTGGGTTCTTGGAAACTACTGATCCTGTTTATGTTCCTAGAGCAACTTTGCTGCTGACGGTTGCTTTTGACTCAGACCGGGACTTTTTGTTGAAATTATACTTTAAAGTTTGAAATGAGCAATTTATGGGGGGTGTAGTTAGGATGTTTCCTGACGTCTCAAAAGCCACACAGAAACGTCGACAGCAGTTTTTGTTGCTTAGACCTCAGGTTTTACAGCTGGAAGGTCTTTTCTTTCTTAGATACCCATGTCGATGTTTACTCAAATATCAGGGTGTTAGCTATACTTTTTTTGAGCCTTCCCATCTAACCCAGTTCATAGTAGGTCGGAGTGCTCTCCTGGTTTAGTATATTCGGGATTTATTTAATACAGCTCCTTCTCGTGTTATATTTCCTAAATTTATTTCCTTTGATTTGTGTCTTGCTCCCCCTCAAATTTGTGGGCTAGTGAATAGTTACTTTACTAATTTTGAAGGCTAAGGGTTTTCCTTATGCTGTATTGATAGTAGTGTTTTCTTTTGAATATTCTTTACTGTAACAGAATGTATCTTGCGAGTTATTTTGAAATTATATAAATAAAAAAAAAAAAAAAAAAAAAGCTGAGCATGTGAGCTACTGTGTTTGGAGCCGTTTCTTTTTCTGCCTGATGCTGAAAAATCATCTGTGTGAATCTGCCTGCAGCCCGGCACTGTTGTGGTTAACACTGCTCTCCCTGGGGACCTATAAAAACTGAGCTGGTGAACTACTGTGTTTGGAGCCGTTCCTTTTGCTGCCTGACGCTGAAAAATCATCTGTGTGTGTCTGCCTGCAGCCCGGCACCGTTGTGGTTAACACTGCTCTCCCTGGGGACTTATACATCTGTCCCTTCCTAGCGTGCGACTGGTGGCGCGCAGCTGGTGGCTTTGCAACAAGGGGCATGTTATGCCCCTTGTGAGTCCCTTTGGAGCACTGTGGAGCGTGGGGCGTTATTCTTCTAATGAAGTTTGCGCTCCTGTATGTAGTAGGTAGTTTTATGTATAGATTACAACACGATGCCTGGGAAGTGGAAAATGAAAGGCAGTAAGACTGTGACAGGGCTGGGTCGTATGGACAAACACATAGTTGTAAAGACTGATATTTTAGAACATGCTAAGCCGCAGTCATTATCATCAGGTGAGGGAGCTTCTTTGAGCTCCCTGGAGCAGACCCCGCCCCCTCCCCTCCCCAGCTGGTTTTGCAAGACTCTCCTATTGGGGTTCTTTCAATTTCTTCTTCTGGAGGCCTCAGTGACTTGATTCCTTGCCCTATTCCTGTGTAATGTCATTTGGATCAGGTTTGTTCTTCTGTAGTGAATTCCACTGTGTCTTTACAGGATGTTTGGCAGGTTGTCTCATGCACTGAGGCTCTTCTTACCACTATAGTTTCTCAGTTTTGTGTATTCTCCCAGGAGATTACTGCAAAACTTCAACAGGTGGATTCCAGGCTGGGGACCATGGAGAGAAAGGTCTCCGGCTTGGACTTTCATTTCTTTCATTAAGTTCAGCAGGCATGCCCTGTATTAAGGATAGCCTGTTGATACACCAGAAGATGGAATCTTTGGAGAATATTTTTCGTAGCAAGAATTTGCGTTTTATTAATTTTCCTCAGACTCCTTTGTTATCACCAGAGATTTTGTTAAGAAAATATTTTACGGAAATTTTGCTATTACCTCTTGCCAATGAGATTGTGATTTCACGTTTGTTATGTATTCCTGATAAAAGAGTGCGGATTTCCTCGGAACAGGAAGGGGAGGGATTCCTGGATATTAATCCGGAGTTCATTCTCTCAGCTTTTCTTGAGGATTCACACGATATCATAACTACTAGAGCTACCTTAGTTGTTTCCCTTTTGAATGATGGTGATAAAACATTAATAATGAGAAGTTATTTTCGACATAAAAATGATCTTTTTTTGGTGGGAAACTTCAGATTTTCCCAGATGTCTCCAGAGCTACCCAAGTCAGAAGGAAAGCTTTTTTTTTCCTCTTAGGTCTCAGTCTTTCAGGGACCTTTTACCTAAGATTTCCCTGTAAGTGTCTTGTTACACTGTTAGGGGTGAAATATGTTTTCCTTGATCCTTCTCACTTGGAGAAACTTCTGGTTAGAAACTGTGGCTGAGGAAGGATGAGGAGTTTTAAAGACCATGTTCTTACATGGTCTCTTCTAGGTGTACAGTTTTGCAGCTTTGTGAGGCTATTGTCTCTTATTTTCTTTTATAGAATGTTTCTCTTATTTAGTTATTGCTCCCTTGATGTGGGCTAATATCCATTTTCTTTTTGTTATTATTCTAGGAATAATTTATTTTGTATTTATAGAGATTTTTCCTTTTCCTATTTGTTTTGTTGTTGTATGATCTCAAAACATCAATAATATATAATTTATAAAAAAAACCTCAAACACCTGTCCAGCAAACCATATAAAATCGAATACTGCCAAACAAGTTCAAATACCACCACATGCGATTTAATAAATTCTGCACACAGTGCAGAATCAACGCAAAGGCTAGGCAAAATAAAATTGCAGAGGCAAGCAAATGTCACAGTGGTATGAACCAATTCGAAGGCAAGGCATAGGCAAGTTAGAACAAAATTGGAAAAGCCTGCCAAAATCACCAAATTCTTGACACTTTGTTGTGTCTACCCGAAAACGTTTAATGAAAGTGAACTATAAAGCGACCAACGACCAGCAAACGACACAACTAATACAGTAAGTGTATTCAGGTAAAGCCCGGGCAAATGGATATCGCATGGTATATAACACACTTCTAAGGGGTGTTGGGGTGGGGGCAGGAATGGGTGATTCTGAGAGGCAGGAGTCCAGGTATGATGCCGGGCCTGTGGCATCTCATCACGGGGCGCGGGCGGCGGCCCCCTGGGGTACCCACAAACTATTGGCACGAAAACAACAAGCACCCCCAATACACCCGCAGGCAAGATTCCTGCAGGCAGGGGAAAAAGACAGGCAAAGGATCAGCAGCAGTGGCAAGCCCTTGGCAGACGACCTGCTGGCACGAGCTCTCTCCTAGCAACGGGGCGAGCTGCTGGAGAGATGGAGCCAAGTGGGGCTGGCGATCTACCTCTGACCCCTCCATGATCTAGAACATTAGAGATTTGGAAAGTATATCTGAGTTTGAGGCCTAGAGCTCAAGCACTGGGCATGCCTTTTTTTCGTTAAGTATCCTTGACCTATAAGGAATAAGTTTACTGGCAAAGATTGTTTTCTTTAAACCCTCCTGTTTAGAAGAGCTAATTTCCAGCTGTGAGAATCAAGTGGGAATTCAGGAATAGGTTTTGGTTAGTTAAGATTAGCTCTCACTATTGACTGGAGGTTAAAATGAGATGTTGTGGTCTGTAATTTTGGATGGCTCTCCCCCTGTATTTGCCTGCCTTCAAATTGGTGTGTATTTGATTTTGTATTTGTATTTCTTTGTTTTTACATTGTGCCACTCGAATTTGACTTTTTAAAAAATTTGTTTTAGCATTTTTTTCTATTTTGATCAGAAAATCATAATAAAAATAGAAATCATGGTTTAAATGCAGGCTTCGTATTTACACCTGCTTGTGGGCAAGTACAAATAATGTGCATGAAAGTGTCCAAGTGCACACATTGATTAAGGTACTGAATACTCCATAATCATTTGGACAAGTTCTTGGAGGAAAAGTCCATAAACCATTATTAAAGAAGTCTGAGGAAATCCATTGCTTACCCTTTGGACAGGCAGCATGGAATCTGGATATCTTTTCGAGACCTTACACTCTTTTCTGTACTTGTAAATTCCACCTGTGCACACCACATATGAGCAGAAATGACATAAGGTAGAGGTTCAAATGGCTGTTGGTCCACTTGTTGTAATGACTCTGTGTATTTTTTACATCTTTTCTTGACCTTGTCAGCATCATTCAACATGGATCCTTTATCTCCTAAAGAAAACTAAAAGTGCCATAAGTGAAATGGGAAACTAGGCGAAGTAAAAAGTGAAAATCAATAGGCCACTATCAGAAGATGCATCATGGGAAGCAACAGCATGTGACTGGGGACCTTCCCGGCTTCTCTGCCCACTGCATTAACCACTATTCCAAAGCATGTATAGAGAGGTGCCTTGCTGAGGGAGAGGGACAATAAATGGAGATACCCTTACTGGTGGGATGGGGGGGCGGAGGGGATAGCGTGACAGGATTAGAACAATTTGGGCTCTCCAGGTGAAGAGAGGAAGTGACTGTAGATGCACTGAGGAGTGAGGTCACAACTGTATGTTTGGCAAGACACCTGTACCTTTAATGTGGCCTTAACCATGATAGTAGATTGTGAAGATAGCTGTCAAAATAATAGAGGAGGTAAAGGATCTTTTTTGAAGGGCAGCAATACTATAATATGGAAGGTTCAGGTGCAATAATACTATGAGACCATAAGGATTGAAAAAGCAGATGGGAATTGTGAGTACTATCTACCCAGCAACCAACCAGAATAATACAGTATCTGCCCTTTTCGATCTGCTGGAAGAAAACAATGAAAAGAGCATGTACAAATCATGGGATCCTGGAAGTCTGAGCACTATGCCCAGAATCATGTGCACATCACCAACTACCTGCACACATTCAATGAATGAAAGTGCCTGTGATTGTGGAATGGGGTGCGATAAGCGCAGCATGTGTGGAACAAGCTGCACCTATAGCATTAGGAAGCTCAACAACATGCTGAAAGCACTCTTTCAGGACCACCCATCGCTGCTGTTGGTTAGGGAATATGATATTATTCCTAACCTGGCACCTTTAGAAACAGCAACAGAGGTCTCCTGCCTCATTGCACCTACTACATCCACAGTGGTTTGAAAGGAACCTGAGATCAGAAAATGCAATGAACTTGGAAGCTTGACGAGATCAAATGACATGTACAGTATGGCATGAGAACTGTCTGTCAGAGAACTGAGATCACCCCTCACATCCTCATATAAAGCCATTATAGCCACTCACTACTGAACCTGCTGTCTACCTTGTACTTAGGCCAAATTGGGTGTTAAAAATGTATGCACACCAGGGAAATGTTTTCCTTTTCCAAGGGCAAAACTACCTAAGCAACAGCTCACAGGGGCAGTTCTATCATTAGGCTAACTGAGGTGGTGGCCTCAGGCGGCAGTTTCTAGGGGGCAGCACTCTGGCTGTGTTTATTTCTGATTTTGCCGCTCCCTAGAAACTGCCTAATGATAGAACCGCCCCTGGTACCCAACATAGCAGGAAAGCAGAGTAGTCAATGGGACTTTCAATCAGGTACGGTGCTACCTGGTAAGCCAGGTAAGTGCGACAGGAGGATGCCAGAGATGGCAGGGGGTGAGGGCCGCTGCTAGCCGCCCTTCAACCACCGCTTCAAAAATGAAAGCAGCCACGGGAACATTTCTGTATTCCCACGGCTCTGCTAACTTTTAAACTGCTGGGTCGCAGAGTTTCTAATGGCAAGACTATGCATTTCCTGTTTCTAGTAAGGAGGAGGAGTCTTCTGTTGGTACTGTGCGGTACTGTCATAAAGAGCCTGATTTATTAAGCTGTTTCCCATAGAAATAGGGAAATCAGTTTTGTAAATCAGGGCCTAAAACCTAAAAACAGTAACTGATATGCATTTTTGGGGGATGAGGTCATGCACTGTGACAGGTTGTGGCAGCCGGCTCCTAGATTTATAGGCTCGCTCCTAGATTCCAAGAAAATTTGTCAAGGCCTGGAGTATCACTTCTAACAATCTCCTCCAATTCAATTCTCTGGTCACTCAGTCAAAGAAATCACCTTTAGGAGTCTTTCCATTAATTTACTCACCACAGAGGTCAGACTAATGGGTCTGTACTTATCAACCTCTTCCTTACTTCCACTTTTATGGACAGGAACCACATTCGTCCAGATCCAGTCCTCCAGGATCACTCCCAACTCTAAAGAATCATTGAAAAGGTCCGTCAATGGAGCCACCAGTATTTCCTTAGTTCTTTTAATATCCATGGATGAATCCCATTGGGCATTAATCAATGGATTTTAGCTTAGCTGGCTGGCTCTTCACAAATAAAGCCTTGTGAAAATAGTTCTTGTTCTACTTTGCTTCCATTCCTATTTGTGTTTGTTTTCTGAAATCCCATGTCTGACCCTTCATCTAAGCACAGAACAGAAATATTTGTTAAGTAATTCTGTTTTATCCTTTCATTTCCTACATATTCCTCCTCTTCATCTTTGAGACTCACAATGCCACCTTTGCACTTCCTCCTGTCACTAACATTCATAAGATAAGAACATAAGATATGCCATACTGGGTCAGACCAAGGTCCATCAAGCCCAGTATTCTGTTTCCAACAGTGGCCAATCTAGGTCACATGTACCTAGCAGTTTCCCCAAGAGACACAAGTTCCACAATGCTTGTACTGGGTCAAGCATTGATCTCTTCGGTCACTTCTTAATAATGGTTTATGGACCTTTCCTCCAGGAACTTGTCCAAACCTTTTTTAAACCCAGCTACACTAACAGCCTTTACTACATCCTCCGGTAACAAATTCCAGAGTTTGATTACACGTTGAGTGTAAAAATATTTTCTTTTATTAGTCTTAAATAGCTTCATTGCATGTCCCCTAGTCTTTCTATATTCTGATAAGGTAAACAATCGGTCTACGTTTACCCGTTCCACTCCGTTCATTAATTTATAGACTTCTATCATATCTCCCCTCTGCCGTCTCTTTTCCAGGTTAAAGAGCCCTAACCTTTTTAGCCTTTCTTCATAGGAGTATCCTTCCATCCCCTTTACCATTTTGGTGGCTCTTCTCTGTACCTTTTCTAAAATCACTATATCCTTTTTAAGATACGGCGACCAGAATTGCACACAATATTCAAGGTGCGGTCTCACCATGGAACGATATAGAGGCATTATAATATCTTTTGTTTTATTTTCCATTCCTTTCCTTATAATACCTAGCATTCTATTTGCTCTCTTGGCCGCCGCTGCACACTGGGCTGAAGGTTTTAACATGGTATCCACAATGACGCCTAAATCTTTTTCCTGGGTGGTGGTTCCTAATGTGGAACCTTGCATCGTGTAACCATAGTTTGGGTTGTTCTTCCCTAGGTGCATAACCTTGCACTTGTCCACATTAAATTTCATCTGCCATTTTGATGCCCAGTCTTCCAATTGATAAAGTTTTCACCATCCTCTTGGGTTTTAACAACTTTAAATAGTTTTGTGTCATCTGCAAATTTGATAACCTCACTCGTTATTCCACTTTCCAGGTCATTTATGAATATGTCAAAAAGCAGCGGACCCAGCACAGATCCCTGAGGTACACCACTATTCACCTTTCTCCATTGGGAAAATTGGCCATTTAGCCCTACCCTCTGCTTTCTAACTTTTAATCAGTTCCTGATCCACAATAGTACACTGCCTCCTATCCCATGACTCTTTAATTTTGCCAAAAGTCTCTCATGAGGGACCTTGTCAAAGGCTTTCTGAAAGTCCAGATACACAATATCAACCGACTCACCTTTGTCCACCTGTTTATTCACTCCTTCAAAAAAACATAACAGATTAGTAAAACAAGATCTTCCTTGTCTAAAGCCATGTTGGCTGTCTCCCATTAGGTTGTGACTATCTACATGCTGAGTAATTTTATTCTTTATGATGGTTTCTACCATTTTTCTCGGTACTGACGTCAGGCTCACTGGTCTGTAGTTTCCAGGATCACCCCTGGAACCCTTTTTAAAAATTGGTGTTACATTGGCGATCCTCCAATCTTCAGGTATTAGAGATGATTTTAATGATAGTTCACAGATTACTGATAGCAGGTCTGCAATATCATATTTCAGTTCTTTCAATACCCTTGGATGTATACCATCCGGCCCAGGTGATTTGCTACTCTTCAGTTTATCTAATAGTTGTAAGACATCTTCCCGATGTATCGATATTTCCTTCAATTCTTCCGCACCTTTAAATACCACTTCAGTCATGGGTAACATCCCTACATCTTCCTCAGTAAAGACCGAAGCAAAGAATTCATTCAGTCTCTCCGCTATCGCCTTGTCGCCTCTTAGTGCTCCTTTAACCCCATTATCATCTAATGGTCCAACTGACTCTCTCACAGGTTTTTTGCTATGAATGTACTTGAAAAGATCTTTATTTCGCGTTTTTGCTTCCGCAGCAAGCTTCTTCTCAAATTCTCTCTTTGCCTGCCTTATCAATGCCTTGCATTTGACTTGCCAGTGCTTGTGCTGTTTCCAGACTTCAGATAGGAGAGAAGAGCAGCTGGCCCATAGACTATGATGCACATGGCAAGCCAACTTAATTGTATGTTTGCGGTGCTGTCTCTGTGGGGCCAGAGGGGGTACATCCCTTCCCGGACACCACCCCGGGGCAGCACGCACCCATTGCCCTGCCCTTGGTACAGCACTGGTTGTTCTGTTTCCCCCAGATGTTCACATCCATCCCCTCCATCTCTGCTACCCTTTCTTCCTTTTCTATGATCTCTGAGGAGGAAACTGCACACCTTCTCTCCTCCTCCAAACCCACTACCTACTCCTCTGATCCTATTCCCACCCATCTCCTAAGCCCCATGTCCTCTACTGTTGTCCCTTCTATCTCTTATATTCTCAACCTATCGCTCTCCACTGCAACTTTTCCTGAAGCCTTCAAGCATGCTGTAGTTACAACTCTCCTCAAGAAACCTTCACTTGATCCTACCTGTCCTTTTAACTATTGACCCATCTCCCTCCTCCCCTTCATTTCTAAACTACTTGACTTTCTCTCCCCTCAAGCCCTCCTGGATCCTTTACAATCTGGCTTTTGTTCTTTACATTCTACTGAAATGGCTCTTGCCAAAGTCTCCATTGATTTGTTCCTGGCAAAATCCAAGGGCCTTTACTCAGTCCTCATCCTTCTTGACCTTTCTGCTGTTTTTGACACCGTTGACCACAACCTTCTCCATGATACCCTGTCCTCATTTGGTTTTAAGGGCTCTGTACTATCCTGGTTCTCCTCTTATTTCTCCCATTGCTCTTTCAGTGTTTGTTCTGGTGGAACCTCTTTTGCTGCTATCCTGCTGTCAGTTAGTGTACCCCAAGGATCTGTCTTGGGTCCACTCCTTTTCTTTCTCTATACTCAGTCCCCTGGTGCACATTTCATCCCATGGCTTTCAGTACCATCTTTATGCTGATGACTCCCAGATCTACCTCTCTACACCTGAAATCTCTCAGGAAATCCAGACCTGGATCTCTGCCTGCTTTCTGACATTGCTGCTTGAATGTCTCACTGCCGCTTGAAATTGAACATGGCCAAAATCAAGCTTCTTATTTTTCCCCCTAAAACCTTCTCTCCTCTTCCTCCTTTCTCAGTCTCTGAGGATAACTCTACTCCTCCCTGTTTCCTCGGCTTGCAACCTTGGGGTCGTCTTTGACGCCTCTCTTTCCTTCTCCACACACATCCATATGATAGCTAAGACTACCGTTTCTTTCTCTATAACATCAACAAAATCCACCCATTTCTTTCTGAACACACTACTAGCACACTAATCCACTCCTTAATCACCTTCCATCTTGACTATTGTAACCTACTTCTTGCTTATCTTATACCTATTCTTTACTACAGGCCAGTGCTGAAAGAGACAATATTAAGGTTTCTGGAGTCCAGCGGATTACAGGATCTGAGACAGCATTGATTTTTTTGACTGGGTGATAAAGCCTATGACACCGACCTTAGGGATTGACCCTAAAGTTACTGATTGGGTTAGAAATTGGTTGAGTGGGAGGCAACAAAGAGTACAGGTAAATGGAGCTCATTCTGTGGAAAAGGAAGTTACCAGTGGTGTGCTCTTTGCGGATGATACCAAAATCTGCAATAGAGCGACAGCAAAAGCTAGAAGGATGGTGCATATTTGTGATTATAAAGCATATGAAGACAGAGTGAAGGATCTTAATATGTACACCTTAGAGGAAAGACAGGATAAAGGTGATGTGACTGAGGCGTTTAAATACCTCCATGGCATAAATGCACATGGGGAGAGCCTCTTTTGATTGAAAGCAAGTTCTGTTATGAATTTCTTTATGGAAAATTGGTTAGAGATGAGGACGGCCATGTGGTGTTCTGTTTCTTACCATTCCTCCACAAAGGAGATCCTTTGTGTTTCCTTACCATTCCCTCCCCCCCTCCTAGTCACAACAAAACAAATTGGTCGATAGGCACTCAACTAGCTACGTACGAAGCTTGAACCAAGGGAAATTGGAGGTAGTCAAGAATGAAATGGAATGTGTTCAACTTGATCTGTTGGGTGTCAGCGAACTGAAATGGACTGGCATCAGGGACTTTGCATCAGATGATCACATGGTCTACTATGCTGGAAATGAAAGATAAAGAAAAAATGGTGTTGCATTTATAATAAAGAAGAAACTTGCAAGAACTGTAATGAAATACAGTGCAGTCAGTGACATCTCTATTCATCTACGAGGAATGCCTATCAACGCAACTATAAAGAAGAGGATGAAATTGATGAGTTCTATGAACAGGTACAAGCTGAAATTGACAGAACATGCAAACAGAATACCCTAATAGTCATGGGTGACTGGAACGCAAAAGTTGGCAACAAAGAAGAAGGCAAAATGGTTGCAAAATATGGACTTGGCAACAGAAATGAAGCTGGAAAAAGACTGATAGAATTCTGCAAGACCAACGATCTATTCATCTCGAACACCTTCTTCCAGCAACACAAGCGGCAACTATGCACATGGACTTCACCCAATGGATTGTACAAAAATCAAACTGAATACATCTGTGGAAGTCAATGATGGAAAAGCTCTATAACATCAACAAAGACAAAAACTGGAGCTAACTGTGGTACAGATCACCAAAAGTATGCAAACTTAAGCTAAAGTTGAAAAAGAGCAAGCCACTCATGAACGTAGCAAAATATGACCTTGAGAATATACCACTGGAATTTAAAGACTGCCTGCAAAATTAATTTGTTGCTTTAGATGCAAATGACAGAGCTCCAGAAGTGTTATGGAATGACATCAAGAAGGTTGTATTGGAAGAAAGTAAGAAGTCTCTACAAAAGGTGAAAAAGCAAAAGGCCAAAAGGAGAAAGAGGGGCAATCGTAGAACTGAAACAGAGATTTCCAACATGCAGCAAGACAGGACAAGGAAAAGTACTACAATGATGCATGCAAGGAAATAGACACTTTCCAAGGCCCTTATCACAGAGTGTGAATAACTCTATTCAATGCATGTACACTCTAAATATCTCGATACTTCAAAACTGGCAGATAAGTTTTTAAATTTTTAAATTTTCAGTTTTAATGTTCCCATGGGTAAAACGATAGAAGTTTTACCCATGGGAACATTAAAACTGAAAATTTAAAAATTTAAAAACTTATCTGCCAGTTTTGAAGTATCGAGATATTTAGAGTGTACATGCATTGCAAGGAAATAGAAGCAGAAACTATTAGAGGAAGAACAAGATCAGCCTTCCTAAAACTATGAGAGTTAAAGAAAAAATTCCAGCCTCGAATTGGAATGTTACAAGATGCTCAAGGATCTATGTTGAATGATGCTGAGAAAATCAAGAAAAGGTGGAAAAAATATACAGAGTTTTTATATGAAAAAGGTCAAGCTGACCAACAGCCGTTTCAACCTCTACCTTATGATCTGGAACCATTGGTGATGAAAGAAGAAGTCGAAGCATCATTGAAATCCTTACCATAGAACAAAGCACCAGGTATTGATGGCATTCCCATAGAAGTATTACAGCAATCTGATGCAGCTGTTACCATACTTACAAGGCTCTGCCAGGAAATTTGGAAGACATCATAGCCAACTGACTGGAAAAGATCTGTGTTTATACCAATACTAAAGAAAGCTGATCCAACTGACTGTGGAAATTATTGCACAATCCTTCTGATCCCACATGCTAGCAAGATTCTACTGAAGATTATTCAACAGAGACTACAACCATACCTGAACAAGAAGTTCCTGAAGTGCAAGCAGGATTCAGGAAAGGGCGAGGAACAAGAGACATTATCGCGGATGTGAGATGGATCATTGAAAAGACTAAAGAATACCAAAAGGATATCTATTTGTGATTTATTGACTACAGCAAGGCTTTTGTCTGTGTAAACCATGAGAAATTAAGAAGCATGGGGATACCAAAACAATCTGTACATTGATCAAGAAGCAATAGTTCGAACGGAACAAGGAGAAACAGAATGGTTTAAAATCAGCAAAGGTATATGACAAGGCTGCATACATTCCCCCTACCTGTTTTATTTATATGCCGAACAAATCATCAGAGAAGCAGGATTGTATGAAGACAACAGAGGTGTGAAGATTGGTGGAAGACTCATGAACAACCTTCGCTATGCTGATGATACCACATTACTGGCTGAAAGTGAAGATGATCTGAAACATTTGTTTCTCACGATCAAGGAACATAGTCTTAAAATGGGCCTGCACTTTAATGTAAAGAAGACAAAGATCATGACAACTGGCAAAATCAAAGTTCATTGTTGATGGAGAAGAAATTGAAATTGTGGACAACTTTAACCTACTTGTATCATCTTCAATAAAGAAGCAACAAACAGTCAAGAAATCCGATGATGCATTGCTCTTGGCAGAATGGCTATGAAGGACCTAGACAAGATTCTGAAGAGCAGAGATGTCTCTCTCCATACAAAAATTAGACTCATTCAAGCCATGGTATTTTCAATAACATCATATGGATGCGAAAGTTGGACAGTGAAAAAGATAGACAGGAAGAAAATTGATGCCTTTGAATTATGGTGCTGGTGGCGAATACTGCATATACCATGGACTGCCCAAAGAACAAATCAGTCCGTATTAGAGGAGATCAAACCTGAGCTTTCTTTAGAAGCTCAGATGACAAGACTTTGACTTTCATACTTTGTGCACTTCATGTGAAGAGAGAGAGATCATTAGAGAAAGACGACATGCTTGGCAAGATAGAAGGTCAACGCAAAAGAGGAAGGCCAGTAATGAGATGGATTGATACAATAACAGCAGCTACGGGTGCCAGTCTGTCAACAATGAGCCGCCTGATTGAAGACCGAACACAATTTAGGACAACTATCCAGAGGGTCGCCATCAGTCGACACCGACTTGATGGCACTTCACAACAACAACCACTATTCCCCCTAGATGTATCCCTGTCTACACCTAATGTGTTGTCTGTCTTGTCTATATTGTAAGCTCTGATGAGCAGGGACTGACATGTTCGTGCAGTGCTGTGTATGTCTTTTAGCACTATACAAATGCTCAGCAGTAGTAGTTGTAGTAGAGTTATTCCCCCATCTCTGCAACATTAATTCTCGGCGAACAAGCAGGAAGTCAGTCCTCACATATGGGTGACGTCGGCACCGACGGAGCCCTCATGAGGAGCAAATCCCCAGCTTTCAGAGAAAGCTTTTGGGAATTGCATCACACATGCGTGGTCCCCTTCCCACCAAGGGTGCCATCTTGCTCAGTCTCCTTTTTTCCGTGGAGTCCAACGGACGTTGTCCCATAGTCGCCGTGGAAAAAGTTCACAAAGTTTTATTTGCCGGTTCGACATCGGTTCCTCTTCCCACATTTGGCTCGGTACACCGTATCGAGTCCAGCTTGATTTTTTGTTTTTTGATCTTAGTGACTAGCATTCATGCTCTTTTTCTTTTTCACTGGCAGCCCAGGTCTTCAACCTTGCAGGAGCCCTTATTCCCCCATGGCTGCCAGCGGGTTTAAAAAATGTGATCGGTGTACTAAATTGATGTCCTTCACCGATACACATGACTGCTGTCTCCGGTGCCTCAGGCCTGACCACGACCCGAAGGTCTGTGGCACATGCAGGAAGATGTCTTCGAAGGCCCTGAGAAGCCGCCAGCAACAGCATGATAGGAATTTTTCTGAGTTTGTACCTTCGCGGGCCCGGACCTCGTCTTAGGCCTCTATGTCTCGGGGAGAATACTCCGAGCCCGAGCGTCATAAAGGTTCCTTGGCAAGGGTATCTCCCTCGTGGGAAAATCAAAGGAAGAAAAAATCCTTGAAGGCGGCATCGTTGGATGGCTCTGAATGGCTAGGTCCCTCTCGGTACTGGTCTCGGAGTCCTGAGCCCCGACCCGGATCCTCGGAGATGGAGCGGCCAGCGAAGCATCCTCGCTGGGATATGGAGAAACCGAGGCAGGTAACACCTGTCCTAGTCAGGACCCAACCCGGTGGCTGCAGAGCCTTCTGAATTCGGTCTCAGAATGGTGGCCCTGGAGCGCAGTATGTCTGCCTTCATGGAGCAGCAGCGGGTGCTGATTGCCAGTCTCACCGGTTCTTCCGCCCCAACCTTTGGGCCACCGATGTCTAAGTCGATCCCAGAGGCCGAGCCGATCCTCGACACCATGCGAACTCGAGTCGATCCTCAGCCGAGGTCGTCGCCGCTGGTTCCACTCGCATCGTGGCGGTCAATGCAGGAGCCCTCGATGCCGGAGTCCCTCAATTCCTCCTCGGAGACATCGTGATGGGAGATGGAGAAGGAAGAATCCCCGGACACCTGTCAGCACAGGGACATCCCATCCGATTCCCCGATGTCCAAGCCTTGGAGAAGGTCCCCTCGGAGGACACTACCTTCTTGGACTTCCTGAGGGACATGTCAAAGGCATTGGCATTCCCCGCAGAGTCCGAGGAGGATCCTTGAGCCGAAGAGCTCGAGATCCTCCAGTATGACTCTCCCCCTCGGGAGGCCCTTACTGTACCCGTGCCTCCGATCCTGGAACGACTGATGCTCCACATGTGGGAGACACCGGCGTCAGTGCCGGTGATCAGCAAACGGATCGATTTGATGTATCGAGTACGTAAGAGTCCTGGATTTCAAAAGGCACAATTGCCGCATATCTCCATGGTTGTGGAATCAGCTATGCGCAGGCTGAAAAGCCAGAAGACGCACTCCTCAGTGCCTCCTGGCAGGGAGGCCCGCAACTTGGACACCCTCGGCAAAAAGTGCTTCCAGGGTTCCATGCTGACATGTCGGATCCAGACCTACCAGCTGTACAGGGACATGTACCTGAGGGACCTGGTGAAGGAACTCGCCGGGTTCTCGGCTGGTCTCTCCGAGGGACCTTTGCAGCCCTTCAAGAGCCTGTCCACTGGCATCTGTGAGTGCTCGAAGTTCATGTCTCGAGCAGCCTATGATGGCTTCGAGTCAGCGGCCCAGGGTAGCTATGGCGGGCATCAGTGCACGCTGCCAAGCATGGCTACAGTCATCAGACCTCAAGCAATGGGTTCAGGACAAGTTGGTCGATGTCCCATGCCAGGGTGAGAACCTCTTTGGCAAACCCATGACAGACAAAGCTGCTGAGATCCAGTCCAAGCACATGACGAGGACACAGCTCTTAAAGAATACCTCTGCCCCTTCCAAGAAGAAGGGCTTGGGTAAGAAGCCCTTTTACCCGAGGAAGGGTGCTGCTTACCGAAGCTAACCCCCATTTCTGGCCTCCCCGGCTCCCCAACAGGGGCAGCAGGCCAAGGGACAGGGCCATGGCCTGCATAAGCAGAAAGCCCCCAAACCCCAGGCACCGGCTCCAGCCCAGCCTGGGAGTGGCTTTTGACTCTCAAAGCATGGCCTCTCTCCCCACAGGGGACAGAAAGCCCACAGGAGGAAGGCTTGCCCTGTATGCCCACAGGTGGACAGCTGTTACCACCGATGCCTGGGTCCTACAGATAGTCCATCAAGGTTATCTACTCCATTTGACCCAGGTACCTCCTGTTTATTTTCCAGGAGAGCCCCTCAGGTCTCCCCTTCACCGGAACCTTCTTCAGAAGGAGTTAGCAGGTCTTCTCAAGGATCAGGCAGTAGAACCGGTGCCCCACCACCTACAGGGCAAGGGCTTCTATTCCAGGTACTTTCTGGTACCAAAAAGGACAAGAGTCCTCAGACCCATCCTCGACCTGCGCAACGTAAACAAATTCCTGGTGAGGGAGAAGTTCAAGATGCTCTCACTTGGAATATTGCTGCCTTACCTCCGCCAGGGAGACTGGCTATGCTCCTTAGATCTAAAGGATGCGTACACACACATCCTAATACACCCAGACCACAGGCAGTATCTGCGCTTTGTGATGGGAGCCAATCATTATCAGTACAGGGTACTTCCCTTAGGCCTGGCCTCCGCTCCCAGGGTATTCACAAAATGCCTGGCGGTGGTGGCTGCCTATCTCAGACTTCAAGGGGTGTTTGTCTTCCCCTACCTAGACAACTGGCTCATCAGAGCCACTTCAGCCAGAGAGGTCCATCAGGCCACATTCCGCACCATCCAGGTGCTCCAGCATCTGGGGTTTGTAATCAATTACCCCAAGTCCAGCCTTGTTCCCACTCAGCAACTGGAGTTCATTGGGGCAAAACTCGATACCTTTCAGGCAAGGGCCTACCTGCCAACAGACAGGGCAGAGAGGCTTCTGGCCCTGGCACGCCAGGTGAGTTGCAGACCACAGGTGTCAGCAAGGCACTATCTGCGCCTCCTCGGGCACATGGCCTCCACAGTCCATGTGACACCAAATGCCTGCTTCCACATGTGAACTGCTCAGTGGTGCCTCAGAGACCAGTGGACACAGGCCACAGGCGGCCTCCAAGACAGAGTCACAGTATCCAGATAACTGGTTCAGTCCCTGGACTGGTGGCTTCACCCATCCCACTTGCAAGCGGGGATGCCTTTCCAGGCTCCTCAGCACACGAGGATCCTGATCACGGATGCATCTCTACTGGGCTGGGGAGCCCATTGCCAGGGGATTTGCATTCAGCGTGTATGGTCTCCAAACGAGACAGCACAACAAATCAATTTCTTGGAGCTGCATGCCATACGCCTAGCTCTGGGAGTGTTCTGGCGAACTTTGGCATACCTGTCTTGGTACAGACAGACAACCAAGTATCCATGTTATACGTGAACAAACAGGGTGGCACGGGGTTCCGCCTACTGTGTCAGGAAACTCTGGATCTGTGTTCCTTTGCAGCCAGGCATGTCATTCAGCTGCCGGCAGTTTACCTTCTGGGCCAGGACAGCTATTAAGCCGACAGACTAAGCAGGATTCTCCAGCCCCACGAGTAGCAGCTAGACAAGGGAGTAGTCCATTGGCTTTTTCAAACCTGGGGACGGCCAACAATGAACTTGTTTGTGAGTCCGGTCAAACACCAGTTGCCCTGGTTCTGCTCCAGGCAGCCACACCCATACATGGTGCCAGTTTACCTTCTGGGCCAGGACAGCTATTAAGCCGACAGACTAAGCAGGATTCTCCAGCCCCACGAGTGGCAGCTGGACAAGGGAGTAGTCCATTGGCTTTTTCAAACCTGGGGACGGCCAACAATGAACTTGTTTGTGAGTCCGGTCAAACACCAGTTGCCCTGGTTCTGCTCCAGGCAGCCACACCCATACAGGGTGGCTGCTGATGCATTTCTCATTTCATGGTCTGTGGGCCTCCTGTATGCATTTCCCCCGACGCCTCTGGTGGCCAAGACTCTATTCAAGATCCTCCAGGACAAGGCCTCGGTCATCCTCATAGCCCCCAGGTGGCCGAGACAACGCTGGTTTCCGCTTATGCTTCAGCTAGCAGTGGAGGCCCCCATTCCCTTGGGGTTCTTTCCAAACCTCCTGTCCCAGGAAGAGGGCACTCTCCTGCACCCCAATCTCAGCTCCCTCAAGCTAATGGCATGGCTGCTGGAAGGCTCGCACCACTCCTTCTTCCAAAAGATGTGGAAGAGGTCTTGCTGACCTCAAGGAGGCTTTCAACTAGACGGACCTATGCCTTCAAGTGGCGTAGGTTTGTGGCTTGGTGCGAGGAACACACTGTAAACCCCTTCTCCTGCCAGGTTGCAGTGGTCTTACAGTACCTTCTCCACCTTTCGGATTCCGTCAGGGTTCACCTCAGTGCCCTTGCAGCAAACCACTTCCCGGTGGAGGGGAAGCCTCTCTCTGCACATCCCCTGGTTTCTAGGTTCTTGAGAGGCCTGCTTCTACTGAAGCCTCCAGTCCGCCCTCCGGTGACCGAATGAGATTTGAATGTGGTTTTAGGGCAGCATACTCGGCCTCCTTTTGAGCCGATGGCAACCTGCCATCTACGCTACCTTTCTTGGAAGGTAGTTTTATTGGTGGCACTCATGTCGGCTTGGCAAGTGAGTGAGCTGCAGGCCCTTGTGTCCGACAGGCCTTATACAAGGTTCTATAAGAAGCAGATAGTGCTCCGCACGCACCCCAGGTTCCTTCTGAAAGTGCTCTCTTTGTTCCACCTCAACCAGGAGATGGTGCTGCCTACCTTCTTTCCCAGGCTGCATGCCAGTCGGGCAGAAACAGTTCTGCATACCCTGGACTGTAAGAGGGCGTTGGCCTTCTATATTCAGCATACGCAAGGCCATAGAAGGGCTTCCCAGCTCTTTGTATCCTAGGACCCCAGTAAGCTGGGGATGGCCATTTCCAAGCGTACGCTGCCCACCTGGGTAGCAGACTGTATTGCCTGGGCATACAGGGCAGCCAAGCTTCCATTGGAGGATCATGTTACAGCCCACCAGGTCAGGGCCATGGCGGCATCAGTGGTTCATTTACGCTCTATTCCGCTGGCAGACATCTGCCGAGTCGCCACCTGGTCTTCGGGTCAGACTTTCGCTACCCATTACTGCCTGGATAGGGAGTCCTGACGGGACAGTGCTTTCGGCCAGGCTGTACTCCATAACCTTTTTGAGGTCTAGGCAACACCTGCCCTCCGACCCTTCTGTGTCAGGCTACCAGAGTGCTACTCTCTCTGTTAGATTCCTATTGTGGCTGCTTGCGGCTCTCGTAGAGGGAGACTATTTTTCAGCTGTGGGTTCTCGGTAGCCTTTAGCTGGGGAGTCCCATATGTGAGGACTGACTTCCTTCTTGTTCCTGGAGAAAGCGTAGTTACTCACCTCCCTCCTCCTCTTGGAGCTGCAGTTCTATTCTTATTGTTTTTGCTAATTTTTGCCGTCCTTTTAGCTATGCCATTTGACTGAGCAAGATGGCACCCTTGGGCGGGAAGGGGATACCGCGCATGCATGATACAATTCCCAAAAGCTTTCTCTGAAAGCTGGGGATTTGCTCCGCACGAGGGCTCCATCGGCACCGACATCACTGCACGAGGGATCCGTCGGCGCCGACGTCACCCATATGTGAGGACTGATTCCTGCTGTCCCCGGAGAACACCTGTTACAGGTGAGTAACTACACTTTTCCTGAAGTCTAGGGCACTCTACAACATCAGTAATGTCCTTCCCATTTGTAAACATCAAGTCCAATATGGTCCCCCCTGCATGGGTTCCATTACTTGTTACCAGAACAGTTTTCCCTTAGAGAATTCAGGATCTCTCTACTTCTACAGTATTTGACACCGCATCAGGGATATCCCAGTCAACATTTGGCAAATTGAGATCTCCTACCATTAGCACTTCTGTTTCATAGCAATTTGTAAATGTCTTTAATTCTGCCCAGGAATAAAGGGGGCCCATACAGCAGCGGTGGCAGCAGTGCAGCAAACTTACTTTATCATATTTATTGTGTTGTTCTCCTCTTGTTTATTTTATTTATTATTTATTTATTTATTACAGGCTCTTATATACCGCTCTATTCAGCATCAGCGCGGTTCACAATAAAACAACATACCATAACAACACATTGTTTGGTTTTTACATAGAACAAGGTCAGAGAACTTGGATAAAACATGGGACATCAATAATGCAACTATTTACAAGGATATATACTTGTAAGTTCCCGCAGGCACAGCAGCTATTCCTCGTTGGGCTGAAGTCTTGCGATAACAGTCACACCATGAGACGTTGGCCTGGCCGAGAACTTACAGAGCGGAGCAGCGCAGCAAACTCGACAAGGTAAGTTTGTTACCGTTGACGCTGCACGGGTGGGTCGGGGCCTGCACAAGGGGATATTCCACTGCCACTGTGAGAATGGAGAAGCCCTCAGCACAGTCTTGCTTGGAGGTCTCTCATTGTAGCTTAACACCACTGCTTTGATTTCATATTTATTTCTTCTGCCTGTGAGGTAGGACTGTATATCATACCAATGTAAATAGATTTTCCATTCCCTCTTTTGAGATTAATCCACTGTGCTTCTTTCCTTCATAAGCCCTACAGTTCTGTGGCTTTAATATTTTTTACATATATTGCAGCACCACTCCTCCTCCCTTTCTTCCTACCCTGTCTTTACTATATAAGTTATAGCCTAGTTTAAATACTTCCCAGTCATTGTTTTCTGTGTACCATGTCTTCATGACTGCCATTATACTAAGTCAGCTTACTCCATTTGAGCTTCTAATTCTGGAACTTTATTTTGCATACTAAGGGCATTAGTATTACCTTGACAAAAACACAAAGCTCAGAACCTAAACAATCTACTATAAGTGTACAAACCCTAGCATCACATTTTGCCGAAAAACTAAAGAGAAAACCCCTTATCCCAACTACAACATTACAATCAAATACTAAAATCAACCATGAATGGACAACTTTCCACTTGGTTGAACAAAAACACCTCCATAAAATTATAACAATGATCAATACCACAACCTCCCCGCTTGACCCATGCCCAGTGTCATGGATCAAATCCACAAAGGATGTTCTTGCTGAAAATATCCATTACATAGTTAACCAATCCCTTTCACAAGGCATCATGCCTAATGCCTTAAAGCTCACTTTGATTCGCCCAATCATAAAAAACGATAAACTAGACCCAAAAGACCCAAATTCATACAGGCCCATAGCTAGTATACCATTCATTGCCAAAATAATAGAAAAAAACATACAACTCCAATTACAGGAGCACATTGATGAGCACAAACCCCTTGATTCACACCAGTTCGGATTCCGCCCCTTCCATGGAGTTGAAACTCTCCTAATTGCACTGATGGATCTTCTTATCAGAGGCACAAATGACAACAACCAAGGTTTCCTACTCCTTTTTATAGATATATCTGCAGCATTCGACAGCATCAATCACAACACACTAATCAACAGACTAGTAGACTTAGGAATAGGAGGGACAGTCCTCGAATGGTTTAAGTCATACATCTCACACAGATTAATACGTGTTCAAATAGGTCAAGACACATCAGAAACTTTCCCACAAGGCCAAGGAATTCCCCAAGGCTCTGCCCTCTCCGCCCTCCTCTTCAATCTGTACCTACAACCCATTACAAGTATATTTAAAAAATACAAAATTAACCATTTTATATACGCTGACGACATCATGCTCGCTATCCCCATAAACACTAACAACCCCAAATATGACAGCTTGTCCGAATGCATGAAAGAGACCACCACTTCGTTCGAAGCCAACTACCTCAGCATAAACTTTAAAAAAATGGAAGCAATGTTTGTAGCAAGAAAACCTGTCACTGATGACACTTATCCAACAACAGTCTTAATGAACAATACAACTATATCTATTAAAAAAGAAGTAAAATACTTAGGAGTAATAATTGACCACACGCTCTCCATGCTTCCTTACATAAAACAGACAGTAAAAACAATATTCTATAAACTTAAGACAATACAACACCTAAGACCCCGCCTTGACACACATGATTTTAGATCAGTGGTCAGTACACTCATCACCCCCCATTTCGACTATTGCAATAGTCTCCTAATTGGTCTCCCACTAAAAAACACTAATCTATAACAGAGAGCCCAGAACATATGTGCCAAGGTAATCTCAAAAGCTTGACTAACCGACCACGTGACCCCAATACTGTTAGAATTACATTGGCTCCCCATAAATAGCTGAATAAAATATAAAATCCTACTAACAGCCTTTAAACTCCTCAGCGACATCTCCCCCTCACACCTGTCCACCCCAGGGGCGGCCCAAGGGGGGTGCGGGGCCATGTGCGGAGACTTGGTGCGGGGCCTCATTTGCATAAGTGGTCTTATTTGCATAAATATTTGCATAATGTTACCATTCACTAACTTTTAGTAAACATGTCTCTTAATGAGTGTATGGATAAAGAAAGACTAAAAGATTTCTACATTACTATAATCCAGTGCCAACCGCCAGGCACATTAGGAACTACTACAAACGCTGCCCATTTAGAACCCATAGCAAACCCGCCGTATCCTGACAGCATTACCAGGACTCACAAAGCACCATACCCTACCTATCAAAAGGCAACACTGCAAATATCAAACCAATAGATTTCAGAGAATACTGGGGAAAGAGAACAAGTGGCAACGTCAAATAGGAATTACATAAACAGAATACCTCAGCTCAGTTACACATGCAGAACATAGACCATCACCAAACAAGGAATCACAATTTAGAAACAGGAAGGCAATAATTAAACTGGGAACCCCAAAAGCCAAACTTGGAATGTACAACAACACTGTAGAAATAAAACTATAAATTAATTTCCTCTTGTACCAAACAAAGCGCAGATGTTAATGATGCACATTTCCCAGAGCTGACATATTCCAGTTAATAAATTCAAAATAAAGAGGTATCTTTCTACCTTTTGTGCATTTTTTTTTCAGTTGCAATTGGTCCAGCCACTTTCTTCTGGTTTCTTCATGTTTTCTGCTAACTCTCCATCGTCTGCTGTCCATTTGTCCTTTCTTCTCTCTTCTAGTTTTTTTTCCATTCTCTCTCTCTTTACATCTGCTTTAACATACTAATCTTTCTCCTTTTGCTCTTTCCTCATTCCTATTTCATCCACACAAATTTTACCCCTCCATCCTCAATCCCCAATTACTCTCCCAATACCTGGCCAATTGTAGATTTTTCATCCCTCCTACACAAAATATTTTTCCCCTCTCCATTTTAATCTCCCAGCCCCATCCCATTCTAATCCTCCCCCAACATCAGCTCCCTTCTAGTTCCAGTCTCACCCAGCATCCATTCCCTTCTAGTCCCTGCATCAGCCCATTTCCAGTCCTAGCTCCCCCATCCATTTCCAGTCCAAGTCCCTTCATCAGCTCATTTCCAATCCTAGCCCCCCCATCAGCCCATTTCTAGTCATTTCCTAGCCCCACCATCAGCCCATGTCAAATCATAGCTCCCCTCCACTCAGCCCAATTCCAGTCCAAGCCCCCCATGAGCCTACTTCCAGTTCTAGCCCCTCCATGAGTCCATTTCAATTCAAGCCCCCACCACAGCCCATTTCCAAGCTTAGCTCCCCCCAACAGCCCATTTCCAGTCCTATCCTAGCTGTTCCATCAGCCCATTTTCAGTCCTAGCTCCCTTCCCTCACAGCCCATTTCCATTCCAAGCCCCCTCCCGATCAGCTATTTGCAGTTCAAGCCTCCCCTTCCGTTCAGCCCATTTCCAGTCCTAGCAACCCCCCAACACATTACCAGTCCTAGCCCCCCGTCAATCAACTTCCAGTCCTGACCCCATCACCCCATTTTCAGTTTAAGCCCCCCTATAACCCATTACCAGTCCTAACCCCCATCAGCCCATTTCCAGTCAGCCCCCCGTAGCCCATTGCCAGTCCTAAACCCCCCCATCAGCCCACAGCCCATTACCAGTCCTAACCACATCAGCCCACCTCAAGTCCTAACCCCTCCCCATCAGCCCATTTCCTGTCCTAGCCCCCCCCATAACCCATTATCAGTCCTACCCCCCATCAGCCCACTACCAGTCTTAACCCCCCCCATAGCCCATTACCAGTCCTAACCCCCACCATCGCCCATTACCAGTCCTAACCCCCCCCATCAGCCCACTACCAGTCTTAACCCCCCCATAGCCCATTGCCAGCCCTCATCAGCCCACAGCCCATTGCCAGTCTTAACCCCCCATAGCCCATTGCCAGTCTTAACCCCCCTCCCTAGCCCATTGCCAGTCTTAACACCCCCCCTCCCTAGCCATTACCAGTCTTAACCCCCCTCCCTCCCTAGCCCATTGCCAGTCTTAACCCCCCTCCCTCCCTCCCTAGCCCATTGCCAGTCTTAACACCCCCCTCCCTAGCCCCCCCCCCTCCCTAGCCCATTGCCAGTCTTAACACCCCCCCTCCCTAGCCCATTGCCAGTCTTAACCCCCCTCCCTCCCTCGCCCATTGCCAGTCTTAACCCCCCTCCCTCCCTAGCCCATTGCCAGTCTTAACACCCCCCTCCCTAGCCCATTGCCAGTCTTAACCCCGCTCCCTCCCGCCCTCGGCCATTGACAGTCTTAACCCCCTCGCTCCCTCCCTCGCCCATTGCCAGTCTTAACCCCCCTCCCTCCCTCCCTCCCTAGCCCATTGCCAGTCTTAACCCCCCTCCCTCCTCCCTAGCCCATTCCCAGTCTTTACCCCCCCCCCACCCTCCCCCCCTCGCCCATTGACAGTCCTACCCGCCCCCCCTCGGCTCATGGCAATTAAAAAAAAAAAAAAAAAAAAAAGCTGGCCGCTGCCGCGATGGCGGCATGGAGTGTCCCGCGGGGCTCCTTCTGCCCGGCGGGGCTCCTTCTGCCCGGCGGAACTCTCCCAGCGCGGCTGAGCCCCTCTCTGCCGGCTTGCAGATACGCGAAGGGAGAGAGCCCCATCAGCCCCTACTTCCCATCAGCCCCTGCGGGCTTAACAGAGACGCGAGGGAGACTCTCTCCCTTCGCGTATCTGCAAGCCGGCAGAGAGGGGCTCAGCCGCGCCGGGAGAGTTCCGCCGGGCAGAGGGAGCCCCGCGGGACACTCCATGCCGCCGCGGCGCCAGCGGCCAGATTTTTTTTTTTTTTAATTCAATTAAGAAAAAGTAGAATGTTTTTTGCGCGGGGCCCCCCGAAACGCGGGGCCCTGTGCAAAAAACATTCTTGCTCAATGGACGGGCCGGCCCTGGTCCACCCTACTACATGCTCCATCGGAAACAAGAACGCGCAGACAAAACGCAACCCACTCACTCAACATAAAAACATCCATCAGAAAAACAAAGACAACCACAAGCGCTAGAGCCTTCTCCTTTACTGCCGCTACTCTCTGGAACGAACTCCCACTATCCCTTCGCATGATGAAAGACATTCATCAATTCAAAAAAGAACTCAAAACCTACCTCTTCACCAACCATTTTGAAATCCCCTACCACCAGAGAACCTCTCCCCAACAATCACAGAAACACACCCACATAACTGAAGATATAACAAATGACTAACGTAGACAGACCTTTCACTACCAATCCATTTATTCTATGCAAAATGCCTTATGCAAAATGTTGTTTATCGCTCCTTGTATATAGTTCCATGTAATTAGTTCTACTACTGTTCTATACAATGTTACCTGTATATAGTTACAAAAACAAATTCGTTTTTATGTAAAGTATACAGAGATATACAAAATTGTTAACTGTTCCATGTAAACCACCCTTGATCTCTGGAAGGGGCAGTATAGAAGAAATTGATAAATAAATAAAATAAATAGTATAAACAGCTTTCAGATTTTGGCGTTTTTCTTTTTCTATACTATTTTTTAATGTTGTAATCTAATCTGCAGCCTGAAGTGCGCACTCATTAACTCTCGCTCACTTCGCAAAAAATGGCCAGCAATCACTGAAACAATAACGTATCATAAATTAGATATTATTATGATCACCGAGACCTGGCTCTCACCGGAAGATAACACCATACTCAATCAACTACTACCACCTAACTTTGTGGCTTCCACCAGCCACAGGCAGAACAAAAGGGGAGGAGGAGTTGCCGTCTTCACCAGATCCGACCTTCAGTTCAAAATGGTAGAATCCAACAGCATCAATACCCTTGAAACAATGGCTATCTCCAACAACACCTGCTCTATAAACCTGATTTACAGAGCGCCTTCTGCAGATCCAGACAACCTCTCCAATATCATAAACATAGCATCCAACACCCAGGGCCCAAATAAACCAAATTGGATCCTAGGTGACTTCAACCTGCCATCCCTACAGGACAATCAAGCAGCTACTTTCATAGAAGCCCTAGATATCTTGGGATATACCCAATTGGTACAAGAACCAACACACACAAAAGGCAACATTCTCAACCTCATATTCGCCCCACAAACAGTGCTTCAACAAGCACAAAATATCACGTTATCATTAACAGCAGTACCATGGTCGGATCATAAGCTCATCACTTTCCAGATTCCGACCCCCATCAAGCCACAAAGACCCAATGTGGACACAAGTATGAACTCGAACTCAACTACCAGAAGTTTTCACCCATTTAACAAAGAACGTATCCTAGCCGAAACGAACACACTCCTTGATAAGAATTCACAAAACCTAGAGGACCTAATCACCACATGGAACAGCAAACTCAGCACAATCGCAATCCGTCCCCCAACAGCTAAAGCCCCAAACAAAAGATCATCTGCACCATGGTTCACAGCTGACTTAAGGGCATCACTAACCCTCCTATGGAGATTGGAAAAGCGCTGGAGGAAGTCACGTACCAGCAGTGACCAAGCAGCATACACCCAGCACTTACACACACATCGCAGGGCCGTCACAGGCAGGATGAAACAACACCACACAGACACCCTGAAACGGTCATTAAACAAGCCGCATGACCTCTTCAACCTGGTCAAATCTCTTGCCAAAGAACCCACCCCGGAGCACCCTGGAACCATACACCCGCAGGACTATGCTGTCTTTATGCAATCTAAACTGTGCAAGACCGACAAAGTGGTGATACCGGACCCCACCAACGAACAAGAGTGCTCAGCATCTCTAACTATCTTTGTCACACCATCAAAGAGAACTATTGAAGACACCATCGCAACCCTAAATACCTCCACTGCATACTCGGACCCCTGTCCAGCATTCTGGATAAAAGATCTGCGATGTGACCTCGCCCCAATCTTAGCTAAAATGATAGGCCTATCTTTTAGCACTGGGTCTTTCCCCTCCACGCTCAAACAGATCTCCGTTAGACCGCTGCTGAAGAACGCCAAATTAGACCCTCAAAAGGTGGAGTCATACAGACCCATTTCCAGCATCCCGATGCTCGCTAAAATCATTGAAAAGATAGTCTACAAACAGTTAAAAGATCATATTGATACCAATGCCCCTCTAGATTCATCTCAACATGGATTCAGAGTCACACGGAGTCGAAACACTACTCACAACTCTTTTCGATACCATAATTTCAGGCATTGACAACTTACGTCAAGGTTTTGCACTCGTCTTTTTAGATATAGCGGCAGCCTTCGACTCGGTCTGCCACGAAATTCTCCTAGGTCGGCTAAGAGAGAAAGGCATTAGTGGAATAGCTCTCGAGTGGTGCAGATCCTACCTGTCTGGCAGATGGCAATACGTCCGAGCAAACGGGTCCACATCCGAGCCATTCCTACAAAGCCAAGGAGTTCCTCAAGGATCTTCCCTATCATCACTTATGTTTATTTATTTATTTTAATTTATTAACAATTCTTATATACCGCACTATTAGACATCAGCGCAGTTTACATTAAACAGAAAACATCCGACAGTTTACATATGTCTGGTCATTACATTTAACAGGAGGTATAACTTGGCGAAATAGGGGAAACTAAATACAATGGTGGTTTATCTATTATGGTGGTTTAACATCTATATCCAACTTATCTGTAACATCATTAAATCGTTCAATGTGAGTTGCATGATATACGCAGATGATGTCTTACTGTACCTACCAATATCCCTGGACTGCCCAGACCTTACCCCCTTGACTAAGTTTTTCAACGCAATATCCGAATGGCTCCTCTCTCAAAATCTGCGCATCCAACACAAGAAAACGGAGGTCCTGTTCATCTCCAGAAATCCCGAGTTTACACCACCCAGCTACTTGGAAGTGGACAACGCCGAATTGCAAGTAAAATCAGCTATACGTTATCTCGGAGTCACATTGGATCAGAACCTCAACATGAAGCAACACATAGCCAACACTGTAAGAACGATCTACTTCAAGATTAGATCCCTTAGACACCTACGCCCTTTACTCGAACCAGGTGACTTCCGCACCATTTATCAAGCCCTCATCATTCCTCATTTTGATTATTCAAACGCCATCCTACAAGGACTCCCTCAGGCCACCTTACATCCCCTGCAACTTGCCATGAACAGTGCCGCGCGGATTCTCCTTGGAACGCCAAGAAGAGAGCATATCACACCCCTCCTGAAACAGCTTCACTGGCTCCCCATTCAAGCCAGGATCAGTTTCAAAACCCTAGTGATGACATTCAAGGCCATCAAGGGGCTCTCCTCCTCTTCACTATGTGAAATCATCCAACCACCCACACCCAACAGGCTAAGAAGAACCGCAGTAGCCAACATGCTAGTGATACCGAGAGACACGACAAAATGCTCCAAAGCAACATCGAACAGAGCCTTTAGACTATGCGCCCCAAGTCTCTGGAACTCCCTACCACCACACATCAGAGCAATCCCCAACTTGAGCCAGTTCAGGAAGGCCTTGAAACACTTCCTCTTTATCAAATACCTCACTGACTGCCCCGAACCCCAGCCACCAAGTATGATCAATACCCAATAACTCCATCTGACATGTATATAGTGTGATAAGGAGAGTGCAGCCCAGCCAGGGAAAAGTGAAAAAAGAAAGAATTTTTCCTCTTTGCGGGGGATGGGCACACAGGATCACATAGTCCACAGCAGGAACCTGGAGAGAAACTTAGAGGGCAGACCTAGCTGGAAGTCACGCCCACACTCCAGGTCAGCCACAGATAGGAGTGGGAGGTACAGAAGGGCGGAGCCAGGAAGGGAGTTGCCCTGCTCAGTGTTTGAAAGGGAGCAAACAAACACTAGAGATAGAGTCGGTTGGAGAGTTGGTTGGAGGGCTGGTTCAAGAGGTGGTTCAGAGTGTGGTTGGAAGCATGGTTGGAGAGCTGATTCAGGAGTTGGTTCAAGTGCTGGTTGGAAGCATGGTGAGAAGCATGATTGGAGATACAGTTCCAGTTGCAGTGGCAGTTGTTGTCGGAGTTGCAGTCCAGGCCTAAGTGGGAGTTGCAGCTCAGGTTCCAGTCCTGGTTCCAGAAGGTACAGTGGGAACAGCCCTGTAGCCAAAAGGAGCAGCAGAAAAAGGAACCGCTATAAAGACAGCCAGAGAAGGTACAAAGGAAGCCACCATACTCAGCGCAGTAGCCACCGAGGATATAGGGAAGGTTCCAGGGGGAGAACCACCTACCCTAGCAAGAGAGTGGGAAAGTGTTACCCCAGGTCTCTGCCCTACGCTGAGGCAGAGGGAGTCCTGACTGGCCAAAGCTCTAACCAGGAGAATATTGCACAAGAAGCCCAAGGTAGGAGAAGGGAGGCAGCAAGGCCTTCTAAGTATGTTTATTCTTCTGACTCTGATGAAACTATTATGCCTCAGATAACACAGCACAAAAAGAAATGGTGTACCAGGAAGGTTAAGCAAGAGCAACCCATAGGAGACCTGCCTAGAGCAGAGAAGGCAAGAAAGTGGGAGAGGTTGTTTAACCTGTTAAAAAGTCTAAAGCAGAAAGTTCCTGAGCGGTACCTAGCAGAACCCTGCTACAGCTCAGCAGAGAGTATGGACATTGAAGCCAAGGAGGCTGAGGTAAATTCAAATGTCTCAGAGATGGGATGCGATGCCTGCACTAAGGTAAATTAGTGTGAGCCAGAAACACTTGATTTTGGAATTCACTGTTGTTTTGTTTGGACTTTTGTTATTGGAGAAGTATCCATTATTTTCTTTTGTCTGGAGAGTACATGTGTTTGGAAGAAATTGTATCCACTTACCTGCAAGGAAGCTGAATAAATTCCTGTGCGCTTTATAAACCACTCGGTCTCGTCATTCCTTACACAACTACAACCCTAGGAAATAGAAGAGGTGATCACACGTCCCTACTAGGCGGCCGCCCGGTAGGGGCGCGAGCGTCACAATAGTTACCCTGTTCAATGCTCCGCATATGTATATAGTTTACCCTGTTTTCCAAGTTACTTGTTCCTGTTCAATGTAATGACCTGACTTTTGTTTATTGTCGGATACCATTTGTTTTATGTAAACCGCGCTGATCGCAAATAGTGCGGTATATAAGAAATGCAAATAAATAAAATAAATAAATAAATAAATAAATAAATAAAATCTAATCAGTTATAATCTTATCAGTCTTGAAGGACTATCAAAACGGACTTCTACTGGAAAAAAAATCTGCACTTCTAAGTATTTTTTTTCTGGGAAATTCTCTAAATCTTGGGGAAAAGGGAATTCTTTGGGTTAAAACTGATAAATCGGTGTATTTTAGAATACAGTGTATTTGTTAACTCAGTCAGGAAATAGTATTAGCAGAGAGCTTTTAATTTAAATGTAAAACCCAGCAGAGAGCTTTCAGTTTAAGCTTTTAGTTTACTTTTAAAACCAGCAGAGAGCTCTTAGTTAAAAGCTATCTGCTGATACTATTAAATTTAAAGTTACATTTAAAACACAGGGCCTAGTATCAGCAGAGAGCTATTAGTTTAAATTTTAAAACAGCGGAGTGCATTTCATTTAAATCAAACCAGAGTATAGCTTAGCATAGAAGCAGGCAATCTGCTTCCTGAGGCAAGGGATGAGATGGGGCCCCCTGGGGGGGGGGAGGGGGATCTTTCTCAAAACTCCAGTCAGAGACTGAACCAAACCAAAAAAACAATTAGATAATGTGGAGCAAATTCAAGATGTTCGCACACCAAGGGACTAAAAGAAAGAACAAGAACCACAGCAGTTTATAACTCCAAATTAAAATTATTTGTATTTTGTTGTTATAAACTGTGTTATGGTGCTTGCTTTTTCTTTTTGAACATATATGTTGTATTTACAGAACCCCCCTCCTCAACAATGCGTGCAGAGCAGAGGTAGGACATTCACCCACAGAACTCAATATATTAAAAAAAATCTGATTCTGATCTCCTCACCAACAGCAACCATCCTCCAGTACCAGACATATTGGGAACTAGTATAAAACCCTACTAAAGTCACTGAAGAACAGCAAGGCAAAATCTACAATACCATACCAGCATACACTTCCAAAACTCATACAATAAAGGGCCTACCCAGAAAAAAGCAGCACTATAAACACTGCAATGGACCCCAAAACATCCATACACCTATTTGAAAAGCTGTACATGTCAAATTACTATAGTACAAATTACTATATCATAATGATAGAGCTGATCAAATTGGTGGAGGGGATGCGCTCTATGTCAGAGAGGGCATTGAGTCACAAAACATTAGTTTTGCAGGAAACAAAATTTTCTGTAGAATCTCTATGGATTGAAATTCCATGTAAAAAGGGGAAGGTGATGGCAGTGGAGTGGTACTATCGACTGCCTGGTCAGAATGAACAAATGGATGATGAAATGCTCCAAGAAATCAGGGAAGCTAACAAAAGTTACAGAACAGTAATAATAATGGGTGATTTCAATTACCCCGGTATTGACTGGGTCAGTGTCACAGCAAAAAGAATCCAGTTATCTGCTCATAAACTAACCACTAGAAATATGGAAATTTACATGCACCCACAACTCTATTAATTAAAAAATAACAAAATAAGGTCTCAGTCAAAAACACAGCGTGTTCATTCAGGGCTTAATAAATTCTTTGCCCTTCCAATGCGCTGCTGTTAACATCAATGACCTTTTCTTGAATAGGGATTCAGAAAAGGACTTCTGGGATTTGTGAAGAGACTTCTGAGTTTAAAAACTTTATCAGCCAGTTATATGAGCCACCGTGGAGGAGAAGCTAAGTACTAGCATTAGATAATGAATGGACTTACTAATTGTTCGTGAAATATGTAATGCACACGATATCAGCAAAGCAAGTGCTTAAGAGCAGAGATACTTTATGGACTTATGGATTGTTTGTGAAAAGTTCTACTGCACGCTATATTAAGAAAAGAAGTCATCAAAAGTAAAAAGAAATATTGAAAAAAAGTGATCAAAAAAGAAAAAAAGATAAAAAGCAACAATTATTCAAGAAAAAGTCATTGATGTTAACAGCAGCGCATTGGAAGGGCAAAGAATTTATTAAGCCCTGAATGAACACGCTGTGTTTTTGACTGAGACCTTATTTTGTTATTTTTTAATTAATAGAGTTGTGGGTGCATGTAAATTTCCATGTTTCTAGTGGTTAGTGTATGAGCAGATAACTGGATTCTTTTTGCTGTAGCAACTGCTCTATGATTTGACCGATTGAGTTTTGGGTCAGTGTCACGGCAGGACATGCTAGGGAGATAAAGTTTCTAGATGAAATAAATGACCTGCTTCTTGGAGCAGCTGGTTCATGAACCGACCAGAGGGGAAGCCATTTTGGACTTAGTCCTTAGTGGAACACCAGATCTGGTGCAAGAGATAAGGTTGTTGGGGCCACTTGGCAATAGTGATCATAGCATGATCGCGTTTGATTTAATTAATGGAGGAGGGATGGTAAGGAAATCCACAGTACTACCTTTTAACTTTCAAAAGGGAGACTATGATAAAATGAGGAAAATAGTTAAGAAAAAACTAAAAGGAGCAGTTGCAAAGGTTAAAGACTTACATCAAGCTTGGGTGTTGTTTAAAAATACTATCTTGGAAGCTCAGACCAGCTGTATTCCACGCTTTAAGAATAGTGGAAGGAAGTCCAAAAAACTTCCAGCATGGTTTAAAGGTGAAGTCAGAGAGGTGGCTGTTGTCAAAAAATCATCTTTCCAGAAATGGAAAAAAAGAGCCAAATGACGAAAATTGGAAACAGCACAAGCAATGGCAAGTTAAATGCAAGGCATTGATAAGGCAGGCAAAGAGAGAATTTGAGAAGAAGCTTGCTGTGGCAGCAAAAACATGTAATAAAGACTTTTTCAAGTACATTCATAGCAAAAAAATCTGTGAGAGAGTCAGTTGGACCATTAGATGATAGAGGGGTAGTAAGAGCAGACAAGGCTATAGCAGAGAGACTGAATGAATTCTTTGCTTCGGTCTTTACTGAGGAAGATGTAGGGATGTTACCCATGACTGAAGTGATATTTAAAGATGATACTGCAGAGGAATTGAAAGAAATATCGATACACCGGGAAGATGTATTACAACTATTTGATAAACTGAAGAGTAGCAAATCACCTGGACCAGATGGTATACATCCAAGGGTGTTGAAAGAACTGAAATATGAGATTTCAGACCTGCTATTAGTAATCTGTGAACTATCATTAAAATCATCTGTAATACCTGAAGATTGGAGGATCACCAATGTAATGCCAATTTTTAAAAGGGTTCCAGGGGTGATCCGGGAAACTACATCCTAGTGAGCCTGACGTCAGTACTGGGAAAAATGGTAGAAACCATTATAAAGAACAAAATTACTCATCATGTAGAAAGTCATGGTTTAATAGGAGACAGCCAATATGGCTTTAGACAAGGAAGATCTTGTCTTACTAATCTGTTATATTTTTTGAAGGTGTGAATAAACAGGTAGACAAAGGTGAGCCTGTTGATTTAGGGGTATGTTTACTAAACCGGGCTAACAGTTAACCCGGGCTATCTGCAACTAGGTCCCATTGAATAATATGGGACCTAGTGGCAGATAACCCGGGTTAACCGTTAGCCCGGTTTAGTAAACATACCCCTTAGTGTATCTGGACTTTCAGAAAGCCTTTGACAAGGTCCGTCATCAGAGACTTTTGGCAAAACTAAAAAGTCATGGGAGAGGAGGCAGTGTACTTTTGTGGATCAGGAACTGGTTAAAAGATAGAAAGCAGAGGGTAGGGCTAAATGGCCAATTTTCCCAATGGAAAAAGTTGAATAATGGAGTACCACAGGGATCTGTGCTGGGTCCTCTGCTTTTTGACATATTCATAAATGACGTGGAAAAGGGAACGAGTGAGGTTATCAAATTTGCAGATGACACAAACTATTTAAAGTTGTTAAAACCCAAGAGGATTGTGGAAAATTGCAAGAGGATCTTGATAAATTGGAAGACTGTGCATCCAAATGGCAGATGAAATTTAATGTGGACAAGCACAGTTATGCACCTAGGAAAGAACAACCCAAACTATGGTTACACGATGCAAGGTTCCACATTGGGAACCACTACCCAGGGAAAAGATTTAGGCATCATCGTGGATAACATGTTGAAACCCTCCGCCCAGTGTGCAGCGGCGGCAAAGAGAGCAAATAAAATGCTAGGTATCATAAGGAAAAGAATAGAAAATAAAACAAAGGATATTATAATGCCTCTGTATCGTTCCATGGTGCGACCGCACCTTGAATATTGTGTGCAATTCTGGTTGCCATATCTTAAAAAGGATATAGCATTATTAGAAAAGGTTCAGAGGAGAGCCACCGAAATGGTAAAGGGAATGGAAGGATACTCCTATGAAGAGAGTCTAAGAAGGTTGGCACTCTTCAGCCTGGAAAAGAGACGGCTGGGGAGATATGATAGAGGTCTATAAATTAATGGATGGAGTGGAACGGGTAAAAGTAGATTGATTGTTTACCTTATCAGAATATGGAAAGACTAGGGGACATGCAATGAAGCTACAGGGTAAACTATTTAAGACTAATAAAAGAAAATATTTTTTCACTCAACGTGTAATCAAACTCTGGAATGCATAAGATCTTGGCTTTAAGTCAAACATGAGACTCATGAGAAGAAACTGCTCAAGCAAAGCTATTTTATATTTAATGGAAGTGATTCTGCTACTGACAGAAAATAAATTGAACATCATAATAACCATTCAGAATGGAGGAGTAGCCTAGTGGTTTGAGCAACAGCAAGAGGTCTGGGTTCAATTCCCACTGGCACTCCTTGTGACCTTGGGCAAGTCACTGTACCCTCCATACCTTGGAAGAAAAGGCCCGGCAGTCTACTTCCAGTCATACCTTGCCAAGAAAACTCAGGGGCTGCTGGGGTGCTAGGAGCCAGCATTGACTTGATGGAATGTAAAAAAAACAATAAGACTAAAAAAAGATTTTATCAGCTAGATGTATTTTACCTTATTAAATAAAATATTCTATGAATAAACATCAAGATTTTAAAAGTTATTAAATATCAGAGCTGATAAAATTCTGAAGTGAGATCTGATCTGTCTAATGGGTTTCTAATCAGATTTAGCAAAAATAGAGTCCATTTTAAGATCACACCCAAAGCATTCCTTGTAGTTAACTTAATTTTCACTGTACTGGATATTAAAACCTAACAAATGGATTATGTTTGCTGTGATAATGAAAATCATGGTAGCCAATGAAGCCTTTGTTTCAAATCATCATTATTTTGATTCTGTTAAAATAGGAACATTTTTGATTTGCATGGGAAAATAAAATCTATTCAGCAGAATTAAGCAGAGCTTCTGCAGAAGGTCTCCTAGATATAAGTGGGTCACTTCCCTAAAACATTTCTGTAATGCTCGCTTTAACATTTGTAGTCAGTAGTATGGAAATTTTTCATTTATTTTCTTTCCCTTTAGAATCATTATTTGTTATGATTAATGTGGTGTAAAATGTGATTAAAGGCAGGGGTGGCTCTATAATTAGGCGTAGTGAGGCGGTGGCCTCAGGCGGCAAACTTTTGGGGACCGCAAAAATGCCCCCAAAAGTCGCCTCACTCTGCCTTCAGTTTAAAAGAAAAACCCGCGGACAAACGGCTGCATCCGCAATAACTTTTAAAATGAAAGCAAGCCAGAGCGGAGTCTTCCAGCGCTATCGAACCTCTTCTGCTGCCACGTCCCACGCCCAAATGGAAGTGACGCTAGAGCGGGACGCAGCAGCAGCAGATGTTAGGGCGGGACGCAGCAGCAGCAGCAGAGGTCCCATAACACCGGGAGGCTCCACACAGGTTTTAACATTATGTCCTTCTCTACTATGCCCAAAAACAAAGTATTAGGTAAGAAAATATACAAGACAAACAAAGCAGTGCAAATTATAGTAGCCTACCTACCCTCTGTCATAGTCAAGTGTCATGCTCAGTTTAAGATCAGTTATTTATTTAAAACAAGTTTTCAAACTGCTGAAAAATACCCATTAATTTTGCTTAGCTTAAAAAAATAACACCACTACCTTCAACCGATAGCTCTTTTTAAATAAATTTAAAACTATGTTTGTAATCCATGGCCCCTCTCAAATCTTAACCTGTTTTATAAAGAAAAAAGCATAAAAGGTGTATAGTTTGGAACATCTTCCAGACTATGAGCAAGTACTACTACAACTATGCAGTGGAATTTATGCATACCAAAGCTGACCAAGTTACTTACAACCGATTAAGGAAAGAAATTGAGAACTGCCTATATCGAGTTTGACTTCACCTGTATTGCACCAATACATAAATTGAGATTATTTATAGCAGCACTTGAATGCTAATTTGACATGTGCTAAGCAGTCACTAAGAGAACTGCAAAAGCCCTGCCCTAAGTAGCAGTTTTTCTGAGGTTTACAGGATGCTGCTTTCTTTAACTACTAAATGAAAACCCCCAGCCAGGCAGAGTGCTAACGTAGTCTAGGCACTGGCGTTCCTACTGCCTGCCTACCTCCCTCATACTGGCAAACTGCTGAGGACCATACTCTGCTGATATTTTCTTGTCTGCTCAAGCCTACGGATCTTCAGGGAAAGACTCTTCATTTATGTCACGCCTTTCTACATGCAGACTCAAGACTGTAATTTCCAGAAGAAACTTAACAGCAACTGAAACTGAATAGTGTGTTACTACATTTCAAAGGAAAACACTTCCTACTTTGAATACTTACTCCTTGTAGTTGTAGCGCCAGATCCTTGTTTACTTAGCAAATAGGTTTAACAAATTTGAACTAAGTAATACATTATTTTCCCAGAACTAATTAAATTGAAGATTTAGCACAGTAAGACACATTATAGCTAACCAGTTTCTCCATAAAATCTGCATGGCACTGACTTTTGCAAATGCTCACTGGTAATATTTAGACAAGTACTAGTATCACCTCAGATACAGGAATGAGCTACATGGGGGGGGGGGGGGAGGAGAGGGAGTTGAACGGAGCTGGCAGAGGGGCAAAGAGGGGGCTGAATTCAAAAAAGCATGGGACAAACACAGGATCTCTAAAGGAAAAAAGGGGACTGTTGTAGTTGTTGATATGGAAGGACAGACTAGATAGGCCATGTGGTCTTTTTCTGTCATCATATTTCTATGTTTCTACCTTTGCTTGAAATGTATAGCCCCTGTTAGGGGGTCTAGTCTTTAAGGTGTGCTAACGTTAACACATATAAATTCACCATTAATGCTTGTTAATTCATCATTAATATGGGCTATTAGTAACTAGGTCCCACTGAAAAGCATGAGATCTGTGTTAAAATAACATATTTTAACGTTAGCGCCCCTTAATTTGATATGCAACTCGAGAACTTTCTTCTTCTCACAGTAACATAGTAAATGATGGCAGATAACATAAGAACATAAGATATATGCCATACTGGGTCAGACCAAGGTCCATCAAGCCCAGTATTCTGTTTCCAACAGTGGCCAATCTAGGACATATGTACCTAGCAGTTTCCCCAAGAGACACAAGTTCCACAATGCTTGTATTGGGTCAAGCATTGATATCTTCGGTCACTTCTTAATAATGGTTTATGGACCTTTCCTCCAGGAACTTGTCCAAACCTTTTTTAAACCCAGCTACACTAACAGCCTTTACTACATCCTCCGGTAACATATTCCAGAGTTTGATTACACGTTGAGTGAAAAAATATTTTCTTTTATTAGTCTTAAATAGTTTATCCTGTAGCTTCATTGCATGTCCCCTAGTCTTTCTATATTCTGATAACGTAAACAATCGATCTACGTTTACCCGTTCCACTCCGTTCATTAATTTATAGACTTCTATCATATCTCCCCTCAGCCGTCTCTTTTCCAGATTAAAGAGCCCTAACCTTTTTAGCCTTTCTTCATAGGAGTATCCTTCCATCCCCTTTACCATTTTGGTGGCTCTTCTCTGACCAGTGTGACTCATCTTATCTACCCAGCAAGATGTTTAAGGTTGTAACTGCTGTTCTATGCAGGTTACCATGGCTCTATGCTTTTATTTTGGATTATAACTACTGCTCAGTGCAGGTTACTTCCATTCTATGTTTTTACTCTGGTTTGCAACTGTTGGTCCATTCAGGTTACCCACATCTATGCTTTTTTGTATTGAAATTATTTTTATTAAACTTTTCTGTCTTAATGCCAACGTCCATATAATCAGCACAGAACAAGATAAAAAAAATATCCATGACTGCATTTGCAAATTACCCCAAACCTCCTTCCCGGCCCTTCCTTTCCACCCCTCAAGCCAATCAAATATATTTACCAAATTGTTTTGACACTTCGGGGTTAGCATTCTCAAGAAGGGATGAGAAACAGCCAGAAATTGCTTACTTCAGATTCTATTCTTACAAATACATGCGTCTGCATCCACCACAGCTCAAATGTAGCAGGTTCATCAACAAAATACAACGCCAAGTAGCCAAGACAGCTTTTTTAAGAAAGTCATTTTTAGTTTTACTCCCCAAGGGAAGACGATCCTTTAAATCCAACAGGCAGACTAAACTATCAAACTCCAAAGACACCCTCAATACAGATGAAAGAAAATTTCTTATTTTGCGCCAGAAACTCACCACTGGGGGAGGGGGGAGGAGAGGTAAGTAGCTTCTGGTTCTCCAAATGCCAGAAGGTACAACCATAGCCTTATGGTCCCAAAGCAGCGACATACTTAACAATACAAGAATTTGAAAGGTAACATATCACATCACACATTCCACCAGATCACGCACACCAAACACACTTCACCTTATTCAAATTCCCATCATGCTATCTAAATCCCACCCTCTATGCCTTTGACCAAATGGCGATAAATCCAAGATATTATTCCCTCCCCCTCCCCACCTTCAAGTCCTCTTTCGGTAAAATTTTGTCAAACAACACATTCCCCAAGGGCCTAAAGTCTCCCCACAATTGCTGCTGTGGGAACCCATAGAACTGCTTATCACTTAAACCATATTCTGCTTTCAAGAAATCAAAACTCCTATAAACCCTCCACCCTCCTGTAACAAACCGCACAAAGTTCGCAATCCCCTATCAGCCCATTCTATAACTAGCAAGTTCTCTATACCAGGGGGACATCCCCTATTCCCACATATAGACAGTTATCCCGAAAGTCCACAAGACAATCCTAATTGCTTCCAAACCCATTGCCAGGCCTAGCACACTGATCGAGCAAAACACTTTGATGCGTATTGCCTGGAAACTCCAAATCCTGATCATTTTAACACATAGCAAAACACAGAGCAGGGGTTCTATTATCTCAAAAAAATCCTTTAGTATGCTGGACATGGCTATGTTTTGACAGAAATTGCCTGCATCAGGGACAACTAAAAATAGCAAAACAATATAAGAAAACAGTAAAAATATAAAATCCATATACATATCACATAGTCATACAAAATAAAAAAATATATACATAAATAATATACCATGATGGAATACCAGGACATAAAAAAGAAAGGAAAACATAAATACATGTTAATAAAAACCACCATACATCAACATTTAAATGGAATTAGTGACTCATGTAGCATTTCAAGTACAAGTGCAATATACTTACATGTACCAAAGCAAATCAAAAGTTCATAAAATAATCTAAAGGGAACAAATGTATGTACAAAGCAAAAATCACTTCGTATGTATACACATCCAAAAAATATAAAATTTGCAAGATCACTCAAAATCCTATAAAGATATAACAGTATAAAATATACCCCTATTATGCATGTCTAGATTTACTAATATATCAATTAAGATTTACTATAAGGGAGTAAATACAAACACTATTTTACAAATATAGCCCACTAATTAAATAATCAATTAAAGTGGGTGTATGTAGCGTTGCAAATACATATAATACTGGCCAGCAAAGTCAATAATGATGATATGAGTGTAAACATAACAGTAATTAAGCCGAATTAAGTATACGATGCTGATGATAACCTATAAATTGATTAACAACATCTCTCCCTCACATTTCTGCAAACGCAAACAGATAACAGAGTGCGTAGACAGAATGCTACCCATTCCCTCGTAATCCCCCAATCAATTCGAAAGACAAAACAGACCATGAGCTCCAGAGCCTTCTTGTTCACTGCCCAGGGTCTCTGGAATTTGCTGCCATTACCTATCCACAAGATCAAAGACCTCCAGACGTTTAGAAGAGAACTCAAAACCTTCCTATTTACGGCTCACTATGGAGACACAAATGAAAACCGGTAACATCCAGCCAAATCACACAATAGCTGTCCCTTAATCCATGCACCTAACAAACCGTCCACATCAAAACACTAAGAACTAAAATAAGCCAGTAAACTTTGTATATAGTTCCTAGAAGACTAATGTTAAAGATAAGGACCTCTCCTTTCCAATTATATAAAATTAGAATACACCCATTTTGTTAAACATGTTTTAATTTTGTTAATTCTGTTCATTGTTAAATATCTCAACCTTAATATGTAAATGGATCACTGTTGCATGTAACATGTTGCGTTAACTGTAAACCGCCCCTGATCTCTGGAACGGATGGTATAGAATAAATAAATAAATAAATAAATACATAAAGCTTTACACATATTGACAATTCAGCCTTTGAATTTAAAGAGATAGGGACCTATTTGTGTCAGTTGTTTAGGTGATCCTTTACATGTTGATCCATTGCATAACTGCTATATCTTTGTGAATGTTTTTTATATATGCCCCTGATGTATTAAGAACATAAGATATGCCATACTGGGTCAGACCAAGGTCCATCAAGCCCAGTATTCTGTTTCCAACAGTGGCCAATCTAGGTCATATGTACCTAGCAGGTTCCCCAAGGGACACAGGTTCCACAATGCTTGTACTGGATCAAGCATTGATATCCTGGGTCCCTTCTTAATAATGGTTTATGGACCTTTCCTCCAGGAACTTGTCCAAACCTTTTTTAAACCCAGCTACATTAACAGCCTTTATTACATCCTCTGGTAACAAATTCCAGAGTTTGATTACACGTTGAGTGAAAAAATATTTTCTTTTATTAGTCTTAAATAGTTTACCCTGTAGCTTCATTGCATGTCCCCTAGTCTTTCTATGTTCTGATAAGGTAAACAATCGATCTACGTTTACCCGTTCCACTCCATTCATTAATTTATAGACTTCTATCATATCTCCCCTCAGCCGTCTCTTTTCCAGGTTAAAGAGCACTAACCTTTTTAGACTTTCTTCATAGGAGTATCCTTCCATCCCCTTTACCATTTTGGTGGCTCTTCTCTGAACCTTTTCTAAAATCGCTATATCCTTTTTAAGATACGGCGACCAGAATTGCACACAATATTCAAGGTGCGGTCTCACCATGGAACGATATAGAGGCATTATAATATCTCTTGTTTTATTTTCCATTCCTTTCCTTATCATACCTAGCATTCTATTTGCTCTCTTGGCTGCTGCTGCACACTGGGCCGAGGGTTTTAACATGGTATCCACAATGACGCCTAAATCTTTTTCCTGGGTGGTGGTTCCTAATGTGGAACCTTGCATCATGAAACCATAGTTTGGATTGTTCTTCCCTAGGTGCATAACCTTGCACTTGTCCACATTAAATTTCATCTGCCATTTTGATGCCCAGTCTTCCAATTTATCAAGATCCTCTTGCAATTTTCCACAATCCTCTTGGGTTTTAACAACTTTAAATAGTTTTGTGTCATCTACAAATTTGATAACCTCACTCGTTATTCCACTTTCCAGGTCATTTATGAATATGTCAAAAAGCAGCGGACCCAGCACAGATCCCTGGGGTACACTACTATTCACCTTTCTCCATTGGGAAAATTGGCCATTTAGCCCTACCCTCTGCTTTCTATCTTTTAACCAGTTCCTGATCCACAATAGTACACTGCCTCCTATCCCATGACTCTTTAGTTTTGCCAAAAGTCTCTCATGAGGGACCTTGTCAAAGGCTTTCTGAAAGTCCAGATACACAATATCAACCTACTCACCTTTGTCCACCTGATTATTCACTCCTTCAAAAAAACATAACAGATTAGTAAGACAAGATCTTCCTTGTCTAAAGCCATTTTGGCTGCCTCCCATTAGGTCATGACTATCTACCTGCTGAGTAATTTTATTCTTTATGATGGTTTCTACCATTTTTCCCGGTACTGATGTCAGGCTCACCAGTCTGTAGTTTTCCGGATCACCCCTGGAACCTTTTTTAAAAATTGGTGTTACATTGGCGATCCTCCAATCTTCAGGTATTAGAGATGATTTTAATGATAGTTCACAGATTACTAATAGCAGGTCTGCAATCTCATTACATTGAAACATAGATATGTTGGTCTTTACATGTTTTACTATATTTTAAAGACAATGGTTTTAAATGTTTTCATATTATTTAATGTGTTTATATTGTTCCAATGATGATTTAATATGTTTTATTTATTTATCATATATTTCTGAACAAAATCTTGCATTTTTGTAATTTTATTACTATTTTAAATTTTCTGTCATGTGTTTTCCCTGCTGCTTGCTGGTATTGTATTATTTTGCAGAGGATTATTTTTCTTGGTATCTGTGTGCTATGTCTAGTAAAGCCATGCTGTCTTGGATCCTGTAATCCCATGTATTCCAGAAACCGCACCATCCTCTGCTTTAGCAGTGTTGCCATTCATTTACTCACCACAGAGGTCAGACTAACTAGCCTGTAGTCACCAACCTCTTCCTTACTTCTGCTTTTGTGGACAGGAATCACATTCGCCATTTCAGGTCCTCTGGGATCACTCCTGACTCTAAGGAAGCATTAAACAGATCGGCTAGAAGAGCCACCAGTACTTCCCTAAGTTCTTTCAATATCCTCGGATGAATCCCATCCAGCCCATTACTTTGTCAACTTGGGTTATTTTTTCTTCCATTTGCATCTTTGCTTTCCTGACTACCAGCTTCCTTTAGCTTCTCCAGATATTGCTGTTTGTCTTCTTCTTTTTGTACTCTCTTATAAGTGATGAAGGCTAACCTCTTTTTCCTTACCCTTTCAGCAACTTCTTTTGAAAATCATAGTGGCCTCCTTTTCCTCTTACTTTTATTTACTTTCTTAACAAAAAGGTTTGTTGCCATTAATGTGTCTCCTTTCAATTTTGCCCACTGCTGTTCTACTACCACCAGAGGTTACCATCCCACTAAGAGACCCTTGAGATATTGAGATATTCCATATCCCTCCATATGGAACAGACTATGGACCAGCTCAGGAACATCATGGACCTCAAGACCTTCTGCAGAAAATTAAAGACACCTCTTTTTACGGAATACTTCCGCTGCAGTGAATAACCCTCCACCATTAGGACATTGCACACCAGCCTGTCACTGTCCGCTGTATATAAAAAACCTGTATACAGTTAAGAGCGAGTCACTCTCTGATTGCATGCTATTAATAGCTGAAACAAATATTCAATGTAAGTTACTCCTCAGTTCTATGTAAACAGCCTTGACCCAGAGAAAGGCGATATATATAAATACAGCTAAATAAATAATAAATAAATATTTCCCCATCTTTGTAAAGGCGGTTTTCTGGAAGTCTAGGACCTTTGTTTTTAAATGAACCATCTCTACTCATGTCCTAATATTGAAGCTCACCATCTGGTGATCATTTTGCACCCCAGATGATTGCCCACTACAACATTTATTTATTTATTTAAAATTTCTATACCGCATTTTCCAGGAGATCAAATATGGTTTGAATTGTACGTATTCAATTACATCTAACAGGGAACTATTTACATTGGTATAACAATGAGTAACATGAGAAACACTCCTCCATTTGTAAGTACCAAGTCCAGTATTGTCCCCTCCCACTTAGGTTCTATTACCAGTTACAGGAACAATTCTCCCTGTAGAAAATCCAAGATCTCCCTTCTTCTAGATGACACTGCAGCAGGGATATCCAATCAACATCTGGCAATCGAAATCTCCTAGCAAGTGTACTTCCCCTTTAATAGCAATATTGCAAATGTATTTAATTACATCTCTATCCATTGCTTCCGCCTGCAACGGAAGTTTGTACTATATATCAAACTAATGTAAATAGATTTTCCATTTATTTAGCTGTATTTATATCCTGCTTTTCACCAGGTCAAAGCAATCAATTGGGGGATACATTTAACATGAGGGGGTATGAGACACATATGCTAATACTTACAGGGAACATGGGCAATGGAGGGTTAAGTGGCTTGCCCAAGACCACAAGGCATGCCTATAGGACTAGAAATCCCAGTCCCTCCAGCCTGAAATTGCTGTCCCCAGGTGGGACTTGAACCCCTGGCCCTCCGGCCTGAAGTACCTTGTCCTAACCACTAGACCACTCCTCCCTCATGCCATTCTCTCTTTCCAGACTCAGCCAAGCCTCCTCCTTCCTTAAATAAGCTCTGCAATTCTGGGACTTCAATATTATTTTTACGTATTCCACCACTCCTCCCTTTCTTCCTTACCTTGTCTTTACCAAATAGATAATAGCCTGGCATAACTACATCACAGTCATTGTTTTTCATGTACCAGGTCTCCATAACTGCCATTATATCCAAGTCAGCCTCTTCCATACCTGAAACTTTATTTTGCAGCTCTCCAGATGTTCCTCTTACTTCTGGAGGTTTTTGTTTACCCATCCCTGATGATCCTAGTTTAAAGCCCTCCTGAGTAGATTGGCCAGTCTGTTGCAAAAGAAGCACCTCCCCTTCTTTGATAAGTGAATGACATGTCTCATCAGCATCTTTTAGAAAATCATGCAATAGTCCATGAAACCGAGATTCTCTTGATGACGCCATTCATCCCCTATATGTGAAACTCTCGGCCTTGGTCTTGACTATTGACAGGAAGGATTGAGGAGAACACTATCCATGCAACTAACTGCTTCACATTCTCTCCAAGCCACAAAGTCACTTTTGATATGCTCAGCAGACTCTCTGTAATGTCTCTCCTTTAAATCCTAAAACTTGCACTAACACTCCTTCCTAACCCTCTGAAAATCAGAGCCCAAAGGTTTGTATATCCTTGTATTCACTGTGGGGGTCATTCTGAACCGCGAATAGCGGGATGTACGTCCGTTTTGGATGTACAACCCTCACTATTTGTAGGGACCCGATTCTGCCCTTAAAGCTCCCCACATGTACAAGGTCTTTGTGTGGGGAGCTCCAAATGGAGCAGGAGAGGGCGGAGAGTGGGTGAAGCAGGGGCAGGGTGCACAACCTAGGGCCTGTATGTCTGGCAGTGCTAAGATGGACATCGGACTTATTCTACCCCCGAGGTGGAATAAGTCCGATGATTGCCAGAGATCGGGCCAGGAGCCCCCCTCACATGGCACAGATGCAGGTAGGCCCCTGCTGCCCAATCATGGCCCTGGCATCTCCCGCTGAAGGTCAGGCGGTGGGGGAAATGCCATCTTTTGTACGAATACCATTGGTTGCCAATTATGTTTCAATGTAAGTTCAGATTCCTTTATTGGCCCATTGTGTTTTGTTTACAGGACCCCAAGATAGTTAGTGGATGTTCTGCTCCTCTGTGTACCTTTGCGGTCCCTGCCTCTTCGCATTGTGACCTTCTCTTTGTCCCTTCACCTTCTAAAATTTATTTAGAACCGACATATAAACCTAGGGCTGTACATGGGCAAACAAAGTTTATTTTTTCATTTTTGAAAAATTTGGAATCTCCATATTTTCATTAATTTTTATAGTTTGTTTTAATTTGTGTTAATGCATGTTTGGTTTTTTTTTTATCATGAATGGAATTGAATTGAGCTTACATTAATTTGGAAGTCAATGCATGTTAAATTGATTTTGTGTGCCTTAACATTTCTTTTTTTTTTTTTTTTGGGGGGGGGGGGTATATTAATGAACCAAATGTATGCTTGTGGATGCACTCTCCTAATAAATGCATATTACTATATTTCAACTCATAAACCTCTGTGAATGATCAGTTCACTACAATATGCCTCTGAACTAACTAGGTATTGACAAGAACAATTTTAGTAAGAATTCTTACTGTTCAAAAATATTAAACACTCACAGCAAAACATCACACACATTTGACCGTTTGGCTCTAAACAATTACTGGATCAGTCTATCGTACACAAAAGAAAAAAAAACACTCAGTAGTTAACAGTAAATCCAGCAAACAAAATATGTGAAAAAGACTAACCTTCTGACACAGAGTGATATGGGGATGAGGGAACTTACTGAACGTGGCAAGAAGTCCTATGAAGGATATGCATACATTTTTAAATAAAATGGGAAATGTCAATATTTCCCATTTTGTTTTGTATCATTTTTTGAGAAAAACAATGAAGGAAACACTGAAATTTTGTCACTTCGGTGCACACTACAGACAAATAGTGCATACTATTGAGTGATAGTGCACTCCATTAAGCCATAGTGTGCCCTGCTATGCAATAGTACAGTATATGCAATTCATCCATTTGCAAATAGCGTACACTATTGCAAAAAAGACACACAAAAAATGTTTGTACAGTAAAGCTGGAAAACAAAACAAAATAGTTTTGCCTGCACACCATTACCACCTCTGGCCTGAGCAGTGCTGCTGAAGGAATGCTGGTGGCGGCAGTAAGTTAGATGCAGAGATATCCACTGTAGCTCTCAGTTCAGCTATGGGCATGCAGATTTGACGCCTGCTTATTTAAACGGAATTGAGCACCATGCTAAGAAGTCCTAGACTAATAGAGCTGCAGGCTGTGAACAGAGGCCACTGCTCAAATCCCAATGCCACTGCATGTGATCACGGGCAAGTCATTTAACCTTCTAGTGCCTCAGGCACAGACTTAAATTCTAAGGTCCTCAGAGGACAGAAAAATACCTAGTGTACTTGAATGTAACTTGCCTTCAGCTACTACGGAAAAGGCTTGAGAGGGACCTTGAACATTTATTTCATATTTAATAGCCGCCATTCGAGGAGGGTGAAGAAGACTGATAATAATCCCTCTTCCTCCAGTTGCATCCATTTAGTTCCATCTTCCGTTTGATACAATCCCACCGGCATGCGCAGCATAGCTTCCACCTGCCCTGAGATGATGTAAAGAAAGTACTGAGATTGAAAAATGCAGTCTCGGTTCCCCTGATCTATCCCTGCCCTTGCCTTGGTATGGAAAAGTAAGCAATGGGGATGTTCGTTCAGTTTCTTAACCTACCTTAAAGCTAGTATCTGCAAAATTGCACTCATTACAAAGCTCTAACATGCATTATAAAAAGTGATTAAAACAAAGGCGTGAAACAAAAAAAAAATCACCCGCAAATCAGAAAAACATCCAAATTAACCAAGAATAAACAGAAAATGTTTGGCCTGTGTTTGGCCTCAGCAAGCACGCTGTAAACGTTTTTATCCTCGGCTTTGGTTATCATCCCTCCTGCACATGCTTTGTATAACACTCTTTCTCCTGTGACAGTAATGCTGTGTATGTAAATATATAAAGGGCTGCTCTGCTGGCCCTCCTCTGCTTACAGTAAAAGTGCTGATTATATTCAGACACTCCCTTGACTAGAGTGTCATTAATACGCATGCGGCTTGTTAGAGCTAAGGTCATCAAGTGCACGCTCAGCATTTCACATGCTCAAAATCAAACCCATGCGCGGTTCTCTTTTTTCCAGGTGAAGACATCACTGGAGAGGGGGGACTACTGGAAATGTAATTCCTTAAGAACAGGCTTGAGAACAATTTAAATTGCCCTGCTTAATGGACCAAAGCAAATGGCTTTGCCTTCACATCCATCAGCCTATAATTGTATGTTGAATGGGTGACTTTATTTCCACTATATTTTCAGACTATTTTTTTCATTCACTTCTAATTTTTTCTAATACATTGCAGTAGAATAAAAACATATTTCATTACATTTTTAACTTTTAAGACTAGTTTATTCATTTCATTCAGGTCCATAATATTTTGAGCAAAAAAAAAAGGTCAATATTTAAACTCCAGACGCTTAGCGTTCCTTTGTAAATTCGGTGTAGGTATCCAGATAGAAGCCAATTCCATAACATGCACGTCCGGGCCGCAGACATGTCCCGAATCGAAAATGGGCCCGATGTCGCCCTAATTCCGGAGCTGTGGGTAAAGACACACCCGCGGTTCCAGAATTGGGGACATAGGCATTTCCACATGGCACAAGCAAACCACTGTGGAGAAACACGGGCCCTGCTATTAAAATGAGACATGGGTATATGCAGCAAATGGTGTGCATGTCCCCGCGCTCACTGTATTCTGAAAAGATGGACATTTCTGAACCTGCCAGTCTCCGCCATATACCCTTGGGTGTCTCAAACGGCCACGCCTCCTCTGCTAAAACGTGCATCTCCTCCGGTCCTCTCACTGACAGTGTTGTGCTGATGCAAACTACACATAAATACTGAGGATATAGAAATGTTGATGCTAACTAGACTAGATATACTAGTTTGGTGCATGCCCAAAAGAGTGCAAGGTGATCTCTGTACACTCGAAGATATAACAACAGCAAGTAGAAAGTGACATGTTTGTCATGATATACCTTGCATCAAAATATACATGGCAGTAGAAGAAATCCTTGGTTATTTTTTCACTGGTCATCTCTAAAACCTGTCTTTACAATGCTAAGTATGGACCCTTACCAGCCTCACACAATATGGTGCTTTTGGGCATATTTTAGTGCTGTTTGCACTGTTGAATGCTCTTATTCTGAGGGTCTCTTATTATTGAAAGGGATATGTTTTGACATTTAGCTACGGAGAACCTTTTGTGATTTTTCTGCCCTATCACACTGGCACCTGGTGACATTGCGGTCATCTGTATGGTCCAGGTATTGGCCAGGCATTCATGTCCTCCCCCCCCCCCCCCTGAATTGCAGATGAGCATACCAGATCCTCCTATGCAACTCTCAAAGTACACACACAAACATTTTATTTATTTATTTAACGTCTTTTTTTATACCGCGCTCTTTAAAATCAGTGCGGTTTACAGAAAACAAATTTGTGCAGTGCAGACAGGACCTACACTGGACTTACAGTGAACAGGGGTTTCTAACAAGGCTAACAGGGTGACTATGTACAGACAAAACTGGCTGACACTGGCTACGTGGGTAGCTCACAACTATTTACAGGTTGGCCTGACTATATACAGATTGGCAGGTTAGGGTGGGTATACGTTGTTCCTGCCGGGATATTGGAGTCTAGAGGGCGGGGCTGCAGATGGGCATAATGGATGCCTTGGGGATGTCAGCCGGGTTCCTGAGTGTGACAGGCTGTGAGATGGCATCAGGGTCGGTGAAGTGCTGGAGGAAGAGATAGTGCTTCAGTGACTTCCTAAACTAGACATACTCTCACTTTCAGTCACAACAAACATATGACTGCTGAAATGATGCCCTGAACCTATACATATCCCAAGCGATCCCCAATAGAATTGATACCTATCTCCTGTTTTTTAATTTTTGTTGGACTGTTTGCCGTGAGAGATCCTCCCTCTTGTAGCAAAACCAGTCCGTTTTAATCATTTTAATGAGCTTAAAAAACCACTCAATATTCAGCTCCGTGAACCTCTAGGAGACTTACATCAGTAATCCCCTTATTCGATTTCATTAAAAATACTTAATTATGCGAACTTGTTCTTCAATATAGTCATCCACTACTTATGGATAATAGTACTTAACTTGTAAAGTAATTTTCATTTGTACTGTCCGTCAGATAAGGAGAACTACTCCCTCCGGATATATCTCTGCTTGGTGTGATTCTCCATGCTATCCAGTACTTCTCAAGGGAACAGTCCACAATTCAGTCCTTCAATCGAGTAAGAGCAACACAGTACCATGTTTCAAATCGGAGAATCTCAATGATCCAATTGTTGAGATTCTCTGATTTGAAACATGGTACTGTGTTGCTGTTAACGATTGAAGGACTGAATTGTGGACTGTTCCCTTGAGACGTGCCAGATAGCGTGGAGAATCACGCCAAGCAGAGAGATATCTGGAGGGAGTAGTTCCCCTTATCTGACAGACAGTACAAATGAAAACTGAGTGGTTTTTTAAGCTCATTAAAATGATTAAAATGGACTGGTTTTGCTACAAGAGGGAGGATCTCTCACGGCAAATAGTCCAACAAAAATTAAAAAACTAGGAGATGGGTATCAATTCTATTGGGGATCGCATGGGATTAATTTTGATTAGGATAGCTATTTATATTCCCAGGGGGTTTGTGGTTTATCTGAACCTCTATATAGCAGCTGGTATAACGTAAAGCCTGGAGTCCCAGGATTCAAAATATGATATGATCTCCATTTCTCACTCAAACATGATTCTTTTCCAAACTCATTCACATACTATTCCTTCATCAACAGTACCATTTTTTAGGGAAACAGGAATTGTTAAAGTCCCCTAGATTAGTTCCTTTTGCACAAACAGCAAACTTCTTTACTTATTTGTTTAGCCATGCTTATATACTGCTTAGTCTAATAGTCAAAGCTGTTTACAGAGAACACATGTCAGCATGGCCAGAATAATCACTATTGCTCTTAATATTTCTTTCAGAGTAGTAGTTAATGCCTCTTTAGCTTACAGGATTCCCATAACTCTGATTTCTGTTCTTTATAAATGCATCTTGTGGTGTTTTGCCATACTGCGGTCCACCAGTTCAGAACAGACTAGTCATCATCTTTATACAAACACAGCAGAATATTTTCTAAGTACTGGCCTTATTCAACAATGACATGTCTGCGCGGACCTCCCAAAACATCCATTGGCCTTTCCTGAATATGCTTTACATGTCTCCATGGCAAACCATGCCCCTGATCCACTCCTCCCGCACATATTCTGAGATCCCTGTGTTAGCGAAATAAACGTCTGCGGGGGCTATGTTCTGGAATATGCTTGTAGAGGTTTTCAGGAGATAAACATCTTCGGCGCATGTACAAAGTTTTATTTCCTTTCTGAAATGACTTCCATAGCATCTGACGCTGAATATCAGGATAGAAATGATTTTTTTCAGCTCACTATCCAGATAACTTAGGGCAGCTTTTTCGGTGTTCTTAGTTATGCAGCATAGTGGTGCTGAAAGTTACCACTATCTGAATAATTTTCTGTTCCTCACTGACTCCGTCCCCCGATTACCCTGGCACAATCCAAATAGTGCCAAGAAAGGGGGGAACTGAATTTAGCTAATGCCTTCTCTCAGAAGCCATCTAAGGTGATATTCAGTACCGCTATTTGGATAGGGCCACTGAATATCGCAGTCAACGACACTTTTCCAGGAAGCAGGAGTAACAAACCAGATAAGTATTGCTGAATATCGGGCCCAATGATCTTATATCTATTCATAAGTGCAGTGAAATCCAGCATATTGTGATCAATGAATTACAAAGAGAATTTGTTGTTGCTTTTTAAACTTTTCCTCAGTCAATTAGCTATGGCTATGGCTATGGCTATGGCTATAGAATAAATTGATTGCTCACATTGCAAAAAATGTTTGGGCCGGTTTGTTTGTTTTTCTTAAAAACTTTCATCCTAGGAATCAATGCAAAATCTTTCATGTAAACAGTCAACATCTGGCAACGTGTGAAAAATGTATTGCATAGGGCATTGAAGGCAAATCCCAGCAAACAAACTATTTGCAATGCATATTCATGAGGCTGGCTTACATATAATGACTCTAGTGATGGAATAATAAACTTTTGCAAAATTGTGGGACTGGAGTTTGCCACGTTCGGTCTTGAAGAAATGAAGAAACTGAAAATTGTGGAGGCAAGGGAAGCTCTGGAGGAGAATAGGAGGACATGAAGAGTGAGAGAAGGTAGAAAACATATGATTATGAGATACACTGAAGAAATATGAGAGAAAAGGGAAGTGCGAATTTATGTTTATTTTCTTATTTGTTAAGCAGCAAAACAGTTTACAAACATAAAGAAAAGAGGAATAATGGAGAACTTCAATATCATAGGAAAGATGGAACTAAAAATGAAAGATGACAGAAAGGTAGTACAGGCTACTAGCACTTATGATTATTGTGGCTACCAACAGCTCCCCAGTGATCCCATTGCATTTCACTTCTAAAAGAAAGGTATCCAAAATTTATTTTAATGATCATTGTGATGGGGAATCTAGAATGCTACCTGTCTGTCTCCAAAGGGATTATCAGCAGTCCCCTTTAAGAGAGTCTGCAGCCCAAAGTTCAGGGCTGGGAGGATGTGGCTCAGAGGGAGAGGTTAAGAACTCAGCAGGCTGCAGGAGGGAGAAAGGCCTGTGGTGCCAGAAGTCCTTTCAAGGCAAGCTGTGCAAAGGTGTTCTGAGGTAGGTACTTTAACTGGGGCTGGAGGAAGGGTCAGGAGAATGAGCTTGTGGAGGTTTAACAAGCTGGGACAGAATTAAAGCTGATTTTGGTTTCCGTGTTCTGGGTTTTGTTTTGTGGAGGTTTAAGAAGTTGGGGCAGAATAAAAACTGCCTTTGTTTCCCTGAACTGCTATCTGGCCTGTGTTTAGAGAAAACCACTTTCCACCACATGCCACACTTACCAAAATCACTTTGAAATTCTTATGAGGACCCTGTGCTAAGGGAAATGGGAAGAGAGTTTCATCCTGAGGGTGCCAGGAAAAAGAAGGCAACATGCCTTGTAGACATGAACCAAGCCCATGCCACTGGGAGAATAGAGAATGTTTTCATGCTGCAAATGTAAGATACAAAGAGGGGCATGAGAAATGAGTAAGTAAGACAGACAGAGAGGGACATCAGCATAGTCTCTTTGAGCTAATATAAGGACCTTGAAACAAATATGAAAGGAGACAGAGAACCAGTGGTTAATTGATCACAATATTTTGAATGGTCTGGAGTCATTTAAGATTATTAGCTCTAATTCCACAATGAACCAAACTACAATAATCCAACGGCGAGGTGACCAGTGTTGGGCTAAATCAAGATAATGCCTCACAGACTAGTCTGATGGAAGACATGAAATTACTGTTTTCTAGAAATCATGACAGTCAATGAGTTAAAAAAAAGAATTGCAAACCAAATCATATTGGCACTTAAAAGAAGACTTATGGTGGTGTAAAACATATTATGCATTGATTTGAATCCATTCCAACCATTCATTTCATTCCAGATAGATTTTACTTGTGCCTTTCACCACCACTCATGAGTAGGAGCTATCCTGGTGAAGGTGGCCATTGTAATTTTGGAAGGGCCCTGCCCTGAACATCTAATGTTACTTCAAATTTTAGGGGGGAATATCAGTGCGCTAGGAGCTGCAGTAACTCATAGAAACAAAGAAACATGATGACAGAAAAAGACAACATGGCCTATCTAGTCTGTCCTTCCGTATCAACCACAACAGTCCCTTTTTTCCTTTAGAGATCCTCTGTGTTTGTCCCATGATTCTTTGAATTCAGATACTGCCCTCATCTCTACCACCTCCACTGGGAGAGTATTCCATGGATCCACCACTCTTTCATAAAGAAATATTTCTGCATATCACTCCTGAATCTATCCCCTTTTACCCTCATCCCAGGTCCCCTCGTAGCGGAACTTGCTTTCAATTGAAAGAGGCTCTCCTCCTATGCATTTATGCCATGGAGGTATTTAAACATCTCAATCATATCATCTCTATCCCACCTTTCCTCTAAGGTGTACATATTAAGATCCTTAAATCTGTCCTCATATGCTTTATAATGAAGACTACTAACCATTTTAGTAGCCACAATCTGTACTATCCTCCAGAATTGCACACAATACTCCAAATGAGGTCGCACCAAAGACTTATACAGAGGCACTATCATCTCTTTTCTTCTGCTGGCCATTCCTCTCCCTATGCACCCAAGCATCCTTCTAGCTTTTGCTGTTGCCTTTTCTACCTGTTTAGCTACTTTAAGATTATCAGACACAATCACGCCTAGGTCCCGCTCTTCTTTAGTGGACAAAAGGTCTTCATCCCCTATGCTATATTGCTCCCTTGGATTCCTGCAACCCAAATGCATGACCTGACAAATTCTAGACCATTCTTCAAGCTTAGCTAGATCCCTCCTCATGTTATCTATACCTTTCTGGGTGTCTTCTCAATTGCAGATTTTGGTATCATCCACGAAGAGGCAAACCTCACCCAGCAGCCCTTCTGCTATATCATTAACAAAGATGTTAAAAAGAATCGGACCAAGGACAGATTTCTAGGGCACACCACTGGTAACCTCCTTTTCCTCAGAGTAAGCTCTAATTACCTGTATCCTTTGTCACCTCCCACTCAAACCAATTTCTAACCCAAGCAGTAACTTTAGGGTCCATCCCTAGGGTGCTGTTTGTTTATAAGTCGCCTGTGATAAACGATGTTAAAGGCTTTACTGAAATCTAAATACACCATATCTAGGGCTCTCCCTCGGTCCACATCCCTGGTCACCCAGTCAAAGAAATCAATCAGATTTGTCTGACAAGACCTGCCTCTGGTGAATCCATGCTGCTTCAGGTCCTGTAATACGCTGGACTCTAGAAACCTCACTATTTTCTTTTTCAGCAGTGCTTCCAATAATTTACTCACCACCAAAGTTAAACTAACCAGCCTGTAGTTTTCAACCACATCCTTACTTCCGCTTTTGTGTAAAGGGACCACATGTGCCTCTCTCCAGTCCTTTGGCACAACTCCCGACTCCATTGAGGCATTGAAAAGGTCAGTCAGTGGAGCTTCTAGAATGTCCCCAAGTTGCCTCAGTATTCTAGGGTGTATCTCATCTGGTCCCATCGCTTTGTCTACTTAAGTTTAGCTAGTTTCTCACTAACACAATCTTCTGAAAATTGTTCAAGATGCCTCTCACTTATGTTCCTGTTTGTGGGTGTTTTCTGAGGTCCTGCTCCTGGTTCTTCATCTGTGAACACAGAACAGAAATATTTGTTAAGCAATTCCGCTTTATCATCATACATGGAGGCATGGGAACAAAAAAGTGGGTACAAGAACTGGCGGATATCAAATTCCAGATTTATGAAACCCCTTTTATTCACCCCTATGTGTTTCAGCCACCATGCCTTCTTCAGGGGGGTTTTGAGGAAGCAACCCTCAAGAAATATGCAATAAAATAATGAATGATAACAATCATAAGACATAAAAGACATTTAAAATATAACAAAACATAAAATGGTAATTAATAAATATATAATAATGACATATAAAGAAAGCATATAATGAAGAACAGTGTGTCTAGAGAGATAGAAAGCCACTCACATGCATATTTAACTTAATAAATAGTAATGTAATATAGCATAAAAAAATATAAAATTATATAAATAGATATAGTGAATACTAATTATTAGAAAACTCATAAGATACCAGAGTACTAAGATAATAAAATTATAAAAAGAACTATTTTGTTTAAAACCATTATAACACCTATATGTGCATTGTGCTAATTGTTATTGATATGTTGTATGATAAAACTTTAATGAATTCATGGATAACACAAATATATGTGAACCAAGTTAAAGAAAACCTACTAATAGGAATTCTCTCCTACATTTTAGCAGCTTTCACAATTGATCCTTGAAAGAAAATTTACCTACAAGTCAGTTCCTAAGGGTTCGGAGACTTTGCACCATGGCCATTGACTTTGAAACTCATGCCGTTGATATGAGCAATAGATTTCTAGACCGTGGTTATCCTTCCGAGTGTATTAAAAAAGCCCTGTGTCAAGCTCGCTCCTCGGATAGAGCGACTCTCAAAAGGTCATGCTCAGGCAAAAACTAACAATATTGTTTGTATATTGTCACAGCCCCTCCTAGTGGCAGCATGCAGAAAGGAGAGGGTGGACACTTATTGTTGGTTGAAGAAGGAAAAACTTTTCTAGACTAGGTGCATCATGGTCTTTGTAGTCCCACTTCATAAAGAAATAGTTGTGAGCCTTGTGCAGGGTTAAACTTAAATGGTTTTTATTCCCTTTGTTGCGCAAAGGTTCTACAGGAAGACAAAAACAGAATGTACCTTACTTCAGGGTTTATGCCAAAATATTTACAAAGTCAGTAACTGTTACAGGTGCTTCACAGTTCTTTGCGTTCAAACAGGTTTTCAACACCAAGAGGAAAAACAAACACAAAACTTCTTCTTTCAGCTTAGCAAGAGCAAAAAGATATGTTAAAGCATGTCCTGCCAGTTACAATTCTGTGAGAGACTCTAGACTCTTGGCAACAGGTCTTTTTAACATCTTTGTTAATGATATAGCAGAAGGGCTGCTGGGTGAGGTTTGCCTCTTCGTGGATGATACCAAAATCTGCAATTGAGAAGACACCCAGAAAGGTATAGATAACATGAGGAGGGATCTAGCTAAGCTTGAAGAATGGTCTAGAATTTGTCAGGTCATGCATTTGGGCAGCGCGTGGTCCTCTCTACCTCCCACCATCATCAACAGCTCTCCCCAGCCGGGGATAGAGCCTCCGACGGTAGGAGGAGCAGCCGCACGATCCAGGCCCAATCCGGGCTCCAACGGGGACTTTAAAAGTTCGCGCCGAGAAGCGCGCCCGTGCCTTGCGGGCCCGCGCCTGAGGGCCGCGCAAGAGGGCCCTTTGGCACGGCCCTTAGGCAAAGGCACATCAAGGGATCTCGAGTCTCCAAAGAACAGAAGCAGCTTCGCCTCGCCAAGACCAACAAACCTCCCCAACGTGTCACTGAGCTCCCTTAGGGTTGAGCTCGCGTAGAAGCAAGGAACCAAGCACAACACAAATCACAGCAAGTATACCGTACCAGAATAACGTTACTTTCTTACCTGACTCATTTTGAACAGCCGACATTGCCGGACTAAACTAACTACTACTACTACTATAACTTGAAGGCCACACTGATGTTAGTCATATACACGCTGTCCCCAACATATCTTTGAATATTACTGTTGTCAGTATTTTACCCTAGTTGCCTGTTATTTAAATCCTCTCAAATTCTCTATTACCATTAATGCATTACAGAATCACTACTGCTACCAAATAACTAACCCACCCTGAATTACTGTTGTCAGTATCTTACCCTATAGTTTACTGTTATCAGTATCTTGACCTGTAATTACTGTTGTCAGTATTTGTGCCCTGTAATTACTGTTGTCAGTATTTGTGCCCTGTAATTTACTGTTATCAGTATCTTACCCTGTAATCACTCTTGTCAGTATTTTACCGTGTATGTACTATGGTAACCAGTCTCTAGCAACCTCTACATCATTAGCAACTGTCGTCAGTATATAGCAACTACTGCACTATAATTACAGTCAGTAGACATAACTATATTACGCTGCTAACAGTAACTCCATCATTAATCATTGTATGATCCTTTACTATTATTCAACACAACACATCTCAAACAAACATGGATCTCACAAAGTTTCAATCATACCTTATCATCACCATACTAACCATCCACCTAACTCAAAACATCTACGCTCTTAAACCAAATCCCACAGTTTACAACACCATCCCCATCATTCATAACCCTTACAAAACTACACTACAACCATACCCACACACACTTAACCAGACACACCGCCCCAACACTCCTAGACATTCAAGACTAATTCAAATAAACCTCGTACAAATCGAACCCATAAACAGATCCCCCGAAACAAACACCATCATAAAATTCATCCTCATAAATGCAAGATCCATACGAAATAAAATACCAATAATTAATGACATAATCACCGATGAAAAAACCTGATATCCTTCTCATCACAGAGACCTGGCTCGCACCCACAGACACAATCCTCCTAAACCAACTCAACACACATCAATATGATCTTTTCAACTGCCATCGAGAAGCAAAAAGGGGAGGCGGGGCCCTAATCATCACCAAAAAAGAGCTCAAATACTCACTAAAAAATGTGAATAACATAGATGGTATGGACATCATAAATATAGAAAACAAAACCCTTGCACTGTCCCTCATCTACAGACCCCCCACAGCAGACCACAAAAATCTCACCCCCATTCTAGAACTTGCATGTACAGCTACACAGAGAAAACCACTTGTTATATTAGGTGATCTAAACCTACCATCACTCAACCCACAACACACAATCAACTTTATGGAATCCATGAAAGAAATGGGTTACAACCAAATTATACAAACATCTACACATACAAAAGGTAACGCTCTAGACCTTGTATTCATTCCCACCCCATTTAATAAACACCAACTACAATCCCCACCTCTTATTACAGAAGTACCATGGTCAGATCATCATCTAATAACCTTCAATTTACTCACACTATCATACAACAACACCGAAACTACTCCAACACCTTATAATTCTCGCTTTACTCATTTCAACAAAGACACCTTCCTAGACAATGTATTACCTAACCTCACAAATAACACAACAGAAATCAATACTATAATAAACCAATGGAACACAACAATAAAAGAAGCAGCAACCCCAACTCAAGGTCCCCAAAAGCAATTTACAAAAAGAAAGTCAGAAAAATGGTTCAACAAAGACCTCTATAATATGAAAAAGCAGCTAAGAAAACAAGAAAAACAGTGGAGGAAATCTAAAACCAACGATAATAAAACACATTACTTAAATCTTCTCAACAAATACAAAGACACTATTAACAGATCGAAAAGAGAATACCACACAAAAGTCATAAATATGGCACTCAATAGACCGAGAGAATTATTTGCAATTATAAAAACACTAACAAAAACCCAAACATCAGAGCCTGAACAGTCAACAATAGCGCACAAACTCTTGCAAATCATTTTGCTAACAAATTAAAAAACAAATCATCTAATACAATCATAACTATATCCACAGACTTAAAACCAACAATTAAATGGACAACCTTTCATGACATTGAAAAAAAACACCTCCTCAATATCATATCAATGATCAACACCACCACCTCCCCCCTAGATCCATGCCCAGTATCATGGATAAAAAACACCAAAACAGAATTAGCTAACCATATACAAAATATAGTGAACCAATCACTATCCCAGGGCATCATGCCAGATGCCCTGAAACTCACATCCTTACGCCCAATAATAAAAAATAATAAACTCAATCCTACAGACCCAAACTCCTACAGGCCCATAGCCAGCATACCGTTTATCGCCAAAGTAATAGAAAAAATCATACAGCTCCAACTACAAGATTTTATTGACTCACATGCACCACTAGACTCACACCAATTCGGCTTCCGCCCATCCCACGGGGTCGAAACTTTGCTTATAACACTCATGGATGACCTCATAAAAGGCACTGACACATGCAACCAAGGCTACATCCTCATATTCATTGATATAGCTGGTGCCTTTGACAATGTCCACCACAACACCCTCATTAACAGACTCCTAAGTCTAGGAATAGGAGGAACAATTCTACAATGGTTTATATCATACATCACAAATCGATCAATACGCGTTAAATTAGGACAAGACACCTCTGAACCATTTGTACAAGGACAAGGTATTCCACAGGGTTCGGCCCTATCGGCCCTTCTTTTCAACCTGTATCTGCAACCCATCACAAATATATTTAAAAAACATAAAGTCAACCACTACATATACGCAGATGACATCATGCTCACTCAACCAATAAGCACAAATAATCCCACCTATCAGAACTTACTGGACTGCATCAACGAAGCAAATAACTGGTTAGAAAATAATAACCTCAGCATCAACCTAAAAAAAACTGAAGCAATGTTCGTAACAAGAAAACCAGATACTACTCTCCCTGAAACAATAACAATTAACAACACAACAATCCCAATCAAAAAGGAAGTAAAATACCTAGGCATCATAATAGACCACACACTTAGTATGCTCCCCCACATAAAGCAAACTGTAAAAACCATATTCTATAAACTTAAGACCATTCAACACCTACGACCAATACTAGACACACATGACTTCAGATCTGTTATCAGCACACTCATCACTCCACACTTTGACTATTGTAACAGTCTACTTATCGGCCTGCCCCTCACAAGCACCAACTTACTCCAAAGAGCTCAAAACATCTGTGCTCGAGTAACAGCAAAAGCACGCCTTACTGACCACATAACTCCCATCCTCGCTGAACTACATTGGCTTCCCATAAATAGCAGAATATCATACAAAATACTATTAACTACATTTAAACTTATCAATGACATATCACCCTCACATCTAACCACTCTACTACATACTCCAAAAGAACATAGAACCCGCAGACAAAACGCAACTCACTCACTAGACATAAAAAAATCAATTCGAAAAACAAAAAAAAACCACAAGCTCAAGAGCATTCTCATATGCAGCCCCCACCATATGGAATAAACTCCCTCTAAGCCTCCGCAAAATAAAAGACCTACAGACATTCCGGAAAGAACTAAAAACATATCTGTTTAAAGAATACTTTATAAATCTTAATGAACCCCCTCCAGCACCCTCACCACACCTCCAAAAAAATCCTCCATAACCTCAGATCAAAAAGCCACAAACCACATCGCATTTAGAAAAATCAACCTAGAATCCTCAGTGTATTAAAATCCCTAGAAATCCCTAGTATATTAAAAACCACGATTAACAATTGAATAATGTAAATATTTAACTAATGTAAATAGTTACAACATCTGCATAATTATATATTCCATGTTACTTGTTGTTGTTTACGAAAAGTTAATTGTACGTAGTTTGAAAAAACAAGATGTTCCATGTAAAACCATGTTCATTATGTTAATTGTAAACTGTTCATTGTGTTACTTGTAAACCGCCTTTGATCTTGGGAAAAAGCGGTATAGAAGAAAAGCATAAATAAAAATAAAAAAAAATAAAAAAAAATAAAACACAGAGTGAGCAGTCCATCGGGTGCTCTACCTGCAATGGCTCTGGTTCTATCACCTCTATTTGCATAGGTTCCTGTTCAGCCGTGTTGTCAGCTAGTCCTGAGCTTTCCCTGGATAAGGCAGGTTGTAGTTCAATAGATCTCTCCAATATTCCACAGCCTTGCTGGTCTTGGTTTGGCAAATAACTGCTATGGCTTTTTACTATGCCTCTCTGTAAAGGTTTCACAAGCCTTTCCCAGCTTTGTTTCCTATCAGTATGGCTCTCTGGGTTATAAGCTTTTCTAGGAGCTGGCTCACATCTTGGAAAGGAAATATAACTATACCTTGGATCTTTGAGACGTGCTCTGCTGGTATTTGCTCTACCCGGCAGTCTCCTTCTATCACCGTCTTCCCTGAAGACTGGCTCCTGGAGCTTTCTGGAACGGGCTTGTCCTCCCTGGAACTTAGCTCTTCCTTGTAAGTACTCCAAGCTTCTCTGCCTTTCAGTATGTGAGGTTCCTCTCTCAGGTCCCCTCTCAGTTCCTCTCTGAACTTGTGTTCCTCTCCAAACTTGTGGTCCTCTCTGAGCTTGAGGTCCTCTCTCAGCAAATCTCTCAGCTCCTTTCTCAGCTCATAGTCCTCTCTCAGTTCCTCTCTGAACTCGAGATCCTCTCTGCTTTCTTCCTTCTGAGCACTGTTTATAAAGCTGTTTCTCCACTGAGCTTCCTGGCTCTCTACTCAGGTGTACCTGATTAGCTCCTGCATTCTCAAAACCTGGGTGTGTCAGCTTAGCTTTTGCAGCCTCGTGCCTGCTCCCTCTAGCTGCACTTTTAGGTAACTGCACCCTCTGTGAGTCAGTTGCTTTATAATAAAGTGTTTTTTTCTAAGTCTATAGCTTCAATGGCTTCAGCTTCATCACAATATTCACCTTTTCAGAGTACTCTAGGGATATTGCTCGCATTCTGAGAGAAGCATGACATATTTTGGATCCACTTTCTTTCTTAAAAGACACAAAACTTTTGATAGCCTATAAGAGAAACTCCAATCTTAGAGACATCTTGGTACCGTCTGCCCTCAGCAAACCCCACTTTTTACCCAAAGCGCATGGACATTTTAAATGTGGAAAATGCTGTGTGTGTGATAACGCAATGGTAATGAAGAATGTGTTTATACACCCTATCTCATCACATAATATACCTCAATGATTTCTCTAATTGTGAGACAACAAATGTCACCTTGTTTAGCAGGGTAGAATTAGCTACTGTATAAATCTGTTTTAGAATTATCTACTTTTAAACCTGCTTGAATTATTGACGCTATGTTCTAATGGTACAACATAAACCTGCAATATCTGTGTTAGATGGTGAGAATTAACTACTGTAACCTTCCATGATGGAATAGAAAGCACAGTAATACTCGGGATCAACACCTAGATATGACAACGCATGTGAAGAATGTGACAAAGAGGATATATCATAAGATCAGATCGCTACGCCACCTCCGACCACTACTTGACTATACTGATTATCGCTCAATATTCCAGGCTCTAGTCATCCCTCACCTAGATTTTGCGAATATTATCCTCCATGGCCTCTCTCAATCAACCTTAAATCCACTTCGTCTGGCTATGAACGCAGCTGCAAGAGTCCTCTCTGGGTCACCAAGAGCTGCTCACATAACGCCGATCATGAAGGACCTACACTGGTTACCATTACAAGCCAGACTTACATATAAGTCTCTAGTTCTGACCTTCAAGGCCAGGAATAACTACCCTCCGACACCAATTAGCAAACTAATACATAACACCCTCGAAAATAGAAACAGAAGGACCACTGCTATGAATACCTTAGTAGTTCCCAAGATGATGACATCTTGTACTAAAGCTACATCGAACAGAGCTTTCTCTTTATTTGCACCCCTGAACTGGAATTTACTTCCTCATGAAATTCGTTGTATCAAAAACCTTTTACAATTCAGGAAAGCCGTGAAGCATCACTTATTCACAAAATTCTACCCAGAAGTGACCCCGCATGTCCACTCAAACAACAGACCTCCAACGTGCACTAAACACCATATTACCTTAATTCAACCAGAAAATGGTTAAGCTCCACGATAGCTCCACATCCTCTGTTGATTCCCACCTCCTACATAAATTACGCAGATAATATCCACTTGAGCTAACATATTTATTTATTTAGTAAAAACATATACATATATGATGTTGACTGTACATAGTTTTACCTGTTAATCCATGTTATATATTCCCATGTTCTATGTAAACTCAATGTTACTTGCATACATTGTTGTATATTTTGTTCAATGTACACCGCACTGATCTTAATAGCGCGGTATATAAGAAATGTTAAATAAATAAATAAATAAAATAAATAACCACGTCATTACTCCTACTAAGCTCCAATCCAACCCATTGTGTAGATATAAGACAGCCCTCCCTTACATTATCGGAAAATCCCTGACCTACTTTGGCTCCCCCTACATTCAAGATAGCATCCTCCATACTAGCCTTTATTTTCTGTTACCTCCTCGCCAACCTATTGTACAGTACCTTCACTCTGACCACCAGCTACAGCCCCATTCCAGTCCTACAAGGCCTAGGAAAGAGATGTTCAGGCGGCCCCCATCGGCCACCAGAAGAAACTAAGCATAACCTACACCCACACCTGCTCTACATATCCCTCCAGCATATCACAAAGTCACACGTAGAGAAGCAACTAAATCCTTACAACCTGAAGTGCGCCCTCAAATGCATGCTTGGTCCACAAGAAATGGCCAACCATCTCTGACCTTATAACCAACTACGACCTAGACATACTACTGGTCACAGAGTCATAGTTGTCCAACTCAGATTCAGTCCTTATCAACCAACTCATCCCTCCCAACTTCTCAATCCACACCTGACACAGAACTAACTGAAGAGGTGGAGGCGCCTTCATCCTCGTAAAAAAGGAGCTCCAATTTCAACTACTCACCTCCACTAGTACCATTCACCTGGATTCAATCTCCATAACCAACAAATACAGCTCCATCAGCCTAATCTACAGAGCCCTGTCCTCTTCCCCTGAAAATCTCTCAACCATAATAGACCTCGCCTGCAACCCTAAGAACCCACACATTCCAAACTGGGTAATGGGTGACTTCAACTTTCCAGCTCTCAAAGCACCCAATCCAAAGCCTTCCTCAAAGCACTTAACAAATTACGTTATAAACAGATAATGCCCCTACCCAAGTGAAAGGAAATACATTGGACCTTGTCTTGGCTCCTCTACCAGCCATATGCCCAAAATACAGCCCCAAGCTAATCATCACTTCAGTCCCATGATCCGACCACAACTTAATTAAATTCCTGATGCCTATGAATCAAGATTTCAACACTCCACGGAAGACAACAGACGCTCCCTCAGCATTCACAGGATGATTTCGGCTCTTCAACAAAGAGGAAATCATCGACAAAGTCCTACCAAACCTCAGCTTGGCATCACCCAACCTTGACTCTCTGATATCCACTTGGAACAACAGCCTTAGCACCTACGCACGTCTACCTGCCTCAAGTAAGAAACCAGGAAGAAGAATATTCGCAAGATGGTACTCCTCAGAAATACTACTCTTTCTCAGGAAACTTGAAAGACGATGGCGGCATTCACGATTCTTGGAGGACCAGGTAGCCTATACATCCCACCTAAAAATATGCCGCAAAGCAGTCTCCAAGAAAATGAAAGAATATCACTCTGAACTCCTGCTACGCTCCCTAAACAAACCTCATGACCTCTTCAACATCGTCAAGACCCTAACTAAAGAACCTTCTCCCACCCAACCAAACCTGCTACACCCTTAGGAATTTGCTGACTACCTACGGGCCAAATCCAGCCTAACCAACACCACAACCAACTCTACTCCAGGCCACAAACCACACCATCTAAACCACTGACTTCCTTCACGCCCCCTTCCAAGAGATGCATTGAGGACATCATCGTATCCATCAATACCACCACAGCTCCCAATGACCCTTGCCCAGCATTCTGGATAAGAATGCTGCAGATGGAATTCAGCCCAACCCTAGCAAAGATCATGGAGCTGTCATTCTCAACAGGAGCATTCCCACCTATTCTAAAACAAACATCCATTCGGCCTCTCCTAAAAAATAACAAGCTGAACCCCCAAAAGGTGGAATCCTATCGACCGATCTCCAGCATCCCCCTGATGGCCAAGATAATCGAGAAGGTCATTCAACAACAAATCCAGCATCACATTGAGACCACCTCTCTGCTCTACCCTTGTCAACATGGCTTTAGAGAACTTCATGGCATCGAGACACTCCTCACCACTCTACTCAGCACCTTAATCACAGGGATTGATAACATCAGGCAAGGCTTTGCTCTAATCTTCATGGACATTACCTTAGTGTTCGACTCAGTTAACCATGAGATGCTCCTGGCACGTCTCCAAGAGAAGGTAATCCATGGTTCAGCTTTGAGTTGGTGCAAGTCATACCTATCAGACAGATGGCAACAGGTACGAACTGAATCCACAACCTCTGAGCTGTTTCAACAAGAGCAAGGAGTCCCAAGGCTCCTCACTCTCAGCACTCCTTTTCAACATATATATGCAGCCCATCTGTTCAATCATCCGCTCCTTCAATATCTCCTGCCTGGTGTATGCTGATGATATCCTGCTTTTCACTCCATTCTCCATCGACCAACCTGACTTCTCTCCTTTAACGAAATGCATCAATGCTGTCACTGACTGGCTCCTCACGCAAAACCTCAAAATAAATTTCAATAAGACGGATGTCCTATTCATCACCGGAAATCAATCCTTCGCCCCTCCTGCTTCAATCAAGGTGAGAGACACAGAACTCCAAAGAAGGCCCACCATCCACTTCTTAGGTATCACCCTAAACCAGCAGCTCAACATGAAAGCACATATAAGCAACACCATCAAGGCAATATATCACAAGATACGGATTATTCAAGTATATGCTCCAACAACAGCTGCATAAGAGAATGAAATTGAAGACTTCTATGAACAAGTACAAGCTGAAATTGACAGAACATGCAAACAGGATATCCTGATAGTCATGGGTGACTGGAACGCAAACGTTGGCAACAAAGAAGAAGACAAAGTAGTTGGAAAATATGGACTTGGCAACAGAAATGAAGCTGGAGAAAGACTGATAGAATTCTGCAAGACCAACAATCTATTCATCTCAAACACCTTCTTCCAGCAACACAAGCGGCGACTGTGCACATGGACTTTACCCAATGGATTGTATAAAAATCAAATTGACTACATCTGTGGAAGTCAACGATGGAAAAGCTCTATAACATCAACAAAGCCAAAACCTGGAGCTGACTGTGGTACAGATCATCAACTACTACTATGCAAACTCAAGCTAAAGTTGAAAAAGAGCAAACAACTCATGAATGCAGCAAAATATGACCTTGAGAATATACCACTGGAATTTAAAGACTGCCTGCAAAATCGATTTGCTGCTTTAGATACAAATGATAGAGCTCCACAAGAGTTATGGAATGACATCAAGAAGGTTGTGTTGGAAGAAAGCGAGAAGTCTCTACAAAAGGTGAAAAGAAAAAACAACCAAAATGGATGACGGAAGAAACTCTGAAAATTGCCCAGAAACGCAGAGAAGCTAAAGCCAGAGGAGAAAGAAAGACAATCACAGAGCTCAACAGAGATATCCAACGTGCAGCAAGACAGGACAAGGAAAAGTACTACAATGACGCATGCAAGGAAATAGAAGCAGAAACTATTAGAGGAAGAACAAGATTGGTTTTCCTAAAGCTTCGAGAGTTAAAGAAAAAGTTCCAGCCTCGAATTGGAATGTTACAAGATGCTAAACGTTCTATGTTGAATGATGCTGAGAAGATCAAGAAAAGATGGAAGGAATATACAGAGTTTTTATATGATAAAGATCAAGTGGACCAACAGCCGTTTCAACCTGTACCTTATGATCGGGAACCATTGATGATGAAAGAAGAAGTTGAAGCAGCATTGAAAGCCTTATCAAAGAACAAAGCACCATGCATTGATAGCATTCCCATAGAAGTATTACAGCAATCTGATGCAGCTGTTACCGTACTTACAAGGCTCTGCCAAGAAATATGGAAGACAACATCATGGCCAACTGACTGGAAAAGATCTGTGTTTATACCAATACTAAAGAAAGGTGATCCAACTGACTGTGGAAATTATCGCACAATCGCTCTGATGCCACATGCCAGCAAGATTCTACTGAAGATTATTCAAAAGAGACTATAACCATACCTGGAACCAAGAACTACCTGAAGTGCAAGCAGGGTTCAGGAAAGGGCAAGGAACGAGAGACATCATTGCGGATGTGAGATGGATCCTTGAAAAGATTAAAGAATACCAAAAGGATATCTATTTGTGCTTTATTGATTATAGCAAAGCTTTTGACTGTGTAAACCATGAGAAACTCTGGGCCAGATTAAGAAGCGTGGGTATACCAGAACACCTGATCGTACTCTTGCATAATCTGTACATTGATCAAGAAGCAACAGTTCGAATGGAACAAGGAGAAACAGAATGGTTTAAAATAAGCAAAGGTGTAAGACAAGGCTGCATACTTTCCCCCTACCTGTTTAATTTATATGCAGAACAAATCATCAGAGAAGCAGGATTGTATAAGAAAACAGGTGTGAAGATTGGTGGAAGACTCATCAACAACCTTCGTAATGCTGATGATACCACATTACTGGCTGAAAGGGAAGATGATCTGAAGCATTTGCTTCTCACAATCAAAGAACATAGTCTCAAAATGGGCCTGCACCTTAATGTAAAGAAGACAAAGATCCTGACAACTGGCGTAATCAACAGGTTCATCGTTGAAGGAGAAGAAATTGAAATTGTGAACAACTTTAGCCTACTTGGATCAACTATCAATAAAGAAGCAACAAGCAGTCAAGAAATCAGACGCCGCATTGCTCTTGGCAGAATGGCTATGAAAGACCTAGATAAGATTCTCAAGAGCAGGGATGTCTCTCTCCATACAAAGATTCGACTTGTTCAAGCCATGGTATTTTCAATAACATCATATGGATGTGAAAACTGGACAGGGAAAAAGATAGACAGGAAGAAAATTGATGCCTTTGAATTATGGTGCTGGCGGCGAATACTGTGTATACCATGGACTGCCCGAAGAACAAACCAGTCGGTACTAGAGGAGATCAAAGCTAAGCTTTCTTTAGAAGCTCAGATGACAAGACTTTGGACACATCAGGCGGAGAGAGAGATCATTAGAGAAAGACATCATGCTTGGCAAGATAGAAGGTCAATGCAAAAGAGGAGGGCCAGCAATGAGATGGATCGATACAATAACAGTAGCTACGGGTACCAGTCTGTTAACAATGAGCCGCCTGACTGAAGACCGAACACAATTTAGGATAGCTATCCAGAGGGTCGCCATGAGTCGACTCCGACTTGACGGCACTTAACAACAACAACAACGGACTATTCGTCACCTACAACCCCTACTGGAGCCTGACGACTTCCGGATGATATTTCAAGCACTTGTAACCCCATACTTCGACTACGCTAATGCCATTCTGCATGGACTCCCCAAGAGCATACTGAACCCATTACAACTAGCAATGAACGCTGCTGCACGCATCCTCCACGGAGCCTCCAGAAGAGACCATATAACTCCAATCTTGCAACACCTCCACTGGCTTCCAATCCACTGCAGGCTCACCTTCAAAGTACTACTGCTGACGTTCAAAGCCATCAACAAATGGACCTCCACCTCACTTACTTAGCTCATCCAACATATTCCTCTGAACAGATCCACAAGGTCATTCGCTACCAACACACTCGCAACCCCCAACACAATAACAAAATGCTCTCTTGCACCAAAGAGCAGAGCCTTTGTGTTCTACGCACCTACACTGTGGAATGCCCTCCCAACCAATATCCGAGCTATAATTGACACCGCAAAATTTAGGAAGGCACTAAAGCACTATCTCTTCCTTCAATGCTACTTTGTCATCCAGGTCTGTTGATGAGACTGCATTGTCCTATAATGCTGCTCTCTCCTCGGCTCTGGATGTTCTCGCTCCACCCACCTTCGTCCTGTGAGACGTTCTGTACCACAGCCTTGGCTCTCAACCTCCATTCGCTATCTTCACTCCTGTGCCCGCTCTGCTGAATGTGCCTGGCTCAAATCCTGCTCCTCTGAAGATTTCCTTCATTTCAAATTTATGCTTTTCTCCTTTCAGTCTGCCTTAGCTCTTGCCAAGCAGGACTTTTATGTCCACCTTACTAATTCTCTTGCCTCTGATCCTCGCCGTCTCTTCACTGCTCTCAACTCTCTCCTTAAAGTGCCTCCACCTCTAGTCCCTCCCTCCCTTCCTGCCCAAACCCTGGCTGATTATTTCCATGATAAAATCCACAAGATCATCCTCCAATTCCCCACTAAGTCTGCTTATTCCCCTCCTCCCCTTTCTCTCTTCCACTCCCACCCTTTCCCATCCTACCCTCTCTTCCTTTCCTTCGATTTCTGAGGAGGAAACTGCTCACCTTCTCTCGTCCTCCAAACTAACCACCTGCTCCTCTGATACTATCCCCACCCGTCTCCTCTCACCCATCTCTGCTACCCTTGTCCCCTCCATCTCTCATATCCTCAACCTCTCGCTCTCCACTGCTATTGTCCCTGTTGACTTCAAGCATGCTGTGGTCACACCTCTCCTTAAGAAACCCTCACTTGATCCCTCCTGTCCTTCTAATTATCGTCCCATCTCCCTCCTTCCCTTTATTTCTAAACTGTTAGAGTGTGCGGTTCACCACCGCTGCCTTGACTTCCTTTCCCCTCATGCCCTCCTGGATCCCTTACAGTCTGGCTTTTGTCCTTTGCACTCTACTGAAACGGCCCTTGTCAAAGTCTCGAGTGACTTGTTCCTGGCAAAATCTAAAGGCCTTTACTTGGTCCTTATTCTTCTTGACCTCTCTGCTGCTTTTGACACTGTTGATCATGATCTTCTCCTTGACACTTTGTTCTCACTTGGCTTTAGGGACTCTGTTCTTTCCTGGTTCTCCTCCTATCTCTCCCATCGCTCATTCAGTGTGTGTTCTGGTGGCTCCTCCTCCTCTGCTACTCCGCTCCCTGTTGGTGTACCTCAGGGTTCTGTCTTGGGTCCGCCCCTCTTCTCTCTCTGTACCCAGTCGCTTGGTGCACTCATCTCCTCCCATGGTTTTCATTACCATCTCTATGCTGATGATTCCCAGATTTACCTCTCTACTCCGGACCTCTCTTCTTCAATCCAGACCCGGATCTCTAATTGCCTTTCTGCTATTGCTGATTGGATTTCCATCGCCACTTGAAATTGAACATGGCCAAGACCGAACTTCTCATCTTTTCGCCTAAAATTTCCCTTCCTCTTCCTCCTTTTTCAGTCTCTGTGAATGGCTCTGTTCTCTATCCTGTTCCCTCAGCTTGCAATTTAGGGGTTATTTTTTACTCTTCGCTCTCATTCTCCACACATAGAGTGGAGGAGTGGCCTAGTGGTTGGGGCAAGGTACTTCAGGCTGGAAGGTTGGGGGTTCAAATCCCACTAAAGGACAGCAACCTTGGGCCGGAAGGACTGGGGTTTCTAGCCCCACAGGTACTCCTTGTGGTCTTGAGCAAGCCACTTAACCCTCCATAGCCCATGTTCCCTGTAAAATAGTTATCTCCAAGTTATAATGCCCTGTTCAATGTAATTTCAGTTTGTTCAATGTAAACCGCACTGATGCAGAATAGCACGGTATATAAGAGAATATAAATAAATAAATAAAATATTCACCTTGTCGCCAAGACCTGCCGCTTCTTTCTCTTTAACATTGGCAAAATCTGCCCTTTTCTTTCAGAACATACTACTAAAACGCTCAGCCATTCACTTATCACCTCTCATCTTGATTATTGTAACTTGCTCCTTGCTGGTCTTCCACTGAGTCATCTTTCACCCCTTCAGTCTATTCAGCATTCTGCTGCTCGTTTGATCTTCAGCCAACCTCGTTTTGCCCATATCACTCCTCTCCTCAGGTCTCTTCACTGACTTCCTATCCATTTCTGCATCCAGTTCAAACTTCTCCTACTGACCTATAAATGCATTCATTCTGCAGCTCCTCTTTACCTTTCTTCTCTCATTTCTCCTTATATCCCCCCTCGTGAACTCCACTCTTCTAGCCAACTGCTTCTTGCTATGGCTTTCTCCTCTGTTGCCAACTCCAGGCTTCGCTCTTTTCACCTTGCAGCACCCTACGCCTGGAATAGACTTCCTCTGTCTATACATCAGGCATCTTCTCTGACCCTCTTCGAATCCAGGTTGAAAGCTCACCTTTTTCCTTCTGCCTTTGGTTCATGACTTACCTGTTCTCCTCCTCTTCCCTTGTCTTGTTTTCACCTGTTCCTTTTCTTTTCCCCTGTCCTTACCTCTTTCCCTTGTTTTGCTTCTCCTGTTATCCTTCCTTTGCCTTTGTTCTTTCCTCATCCTTCGCCTTCCTTGTTTTGTCTTTTTAGATTGTAAGCTCTATTGGGCAGGGACTGTCTATTTTTTTCTTTTTCTGTACAGCGTTGCGTGCGTCTGGTAGCGCTTTATAAATGCTCAGTAGTAGTAGTAGTAGTAGTACTCCCTTACCAGTGACATAAAACAACCAGCATACACGCCCACCCACCATGATGACACCAGCAGCACACATAAGTCATGTTGACGTAACCATATCCATCAATTACAATTATGCAACGTGTAAATAGTTGTTCAGTTTATTTAATGTGGACATGAACATATCCGTGATGCAATTGACACAATTGCTATGTTTGTATATAGTTACTCATGTTGAAACCCAAGTTGTATCACCTGTTCCTTGTAAAGTTCAATGTACTTTTTAGCCGACATTGTACAATTTATGTTACTTGTAAACCGCACTGATTCCAAAAAGCGAGGTATAGAAAAGATTTAAATAAATAAATAAATTTATCTTATCATCTGCCCTTGCCGCCTATATTACATTTGTAAGACCAAAAGAAGTATTAAAACAAGAATCACTGAACATAAAAGTTGCCTTCGGAGAAAGGTCATGGATAAACCCTTAGTACAACACTGGATTGAAGCCCAACATACAGTCTCTGACCTTCACTTTCCTGTCCTGAAAGTAGTTCGGCCCCATTGGCGGGGAGGTGATACAGATAAACTCCTCCTTCGTATGGAACAGCGGTTCATATACAAACTTCATATACTACATCCCTTGGGCCTTAACCAGGAAATAGATCTTTCCATCTTTTTGTGATTAGTTCTCCTCCCCTTTTCCCCTTCCCCTCCCCTCCTTCCTCTGTCCCCTCCCCCACCCCCTCCCTTCTTCCTCCCTATCTCTCCCCCTCTCTCCCCTTCCCCTCTCCCCTCCTCCCCCTTCCCCGCACTTCCCCCCCCTCTCACAGCCCTTCCCCTCCTCCTCCCTCCACTTCCCCCCTTATCCCCCTCTCTCTCTCTCCTCTCTTCCTCCCCCTCCCTTCCTTCCCCTCTCCTCTCCTCTCTCCCCACTTTCCCTTCCCCCACTTCTTCCCCCTCCCCCTTTCCCCACTTACCCCTCTTCCCCACCCCCATTCTCCCTCCCTTCTTCCCTCCCCCTCCACTCCCCCTCCCTTCTTCCCTCCCCCTTCTCTCCCCCTCTCCCTTCTCTCTCCTCTTCTCAATCCCCCCTCCCTTTCTCCCCCTCCACCTTCTTCTCCCCTCTCCTTCTCTACCCCACTCCCTTATCTCTCCTCTTCTCGATTCCCCCTCCCTTTCTCCCCTCAACCTTCTCCCCCTCTCCCCCCACCCCTTCCCCTTCCCTCTCTCTCTCCTCTCCCCCTCCCTTCCTTCCCCTCCCCCTTCCTCCCCCCTCTTCCCCTTCCCTCCCCCTCTTCCCATTCCCTCCCCCCTCTTCCCTTTCCCTCCCCATTCCACTTCCTTCCCCCTCTCTCTCCTCTTCCCCTCCCTTCCTTCCCCCACCCCCTTCCTCCCTCTCTTCCCTTTCCCTCCCCCTTCCCCTTCCTTCACCCCACCCCTCTCTCTCCCCCTTCCCTTCCCTCCCTCCCCCTGCCCTCTCTCCCCCTCTCTTTCCCCCTCTCCCTTCTTTCTCCTCTGTAAAAAAACCTTCTCTTTCCTCTCCTTTCTCTTCCCCCCTTTCCCCTCTTCCCCTCCCCTTCCCATCCCCTCTCCCCCTTCTCCCCTCTCCTTCCCCCCATTTTTCCCCTTTTCCCTTCTCCCCTTCCCCTTCCCCTTCCCCTCTCTTCCCCCTTCCCCTTTCCCCTCCTCCCTTCCCCCTTCCCTCCCCCCTTCCTCCCCTCCCTCTACCCCCTCCCTTTAAGATTTGTCATGGCAATAGTGGAACCATTGCCCAAAAGATCTGTTCCATTTCTCCTGTAATTTACTGTTCAATGTTTGATCAGGACTTTCTTGTCATTTTCATTTTGATTATACCTATATAATTTGTGATCGCCTTTCTCTTGTGACCGTTCACCTCTACAGCGGTGGGAAAATGCCTTTAAGTCTGTCTGGTGTGAGCATACCAGTTCTTTCAAGGCGGCAAACACACAGTGCTACAGGATGCTGTGAGTCTTTCTTTTTCAGATGTTTAGAGCAATACATCTAGAGTTCCTACATTTCTGAATGAGCGGATACAATTATTTCCTTGGTTTAGATGTGCTGTCCATTTGATTTTAACACATATGAGCAGTTTGTTTAAAAGGAAACACATACATCTGTCTATTTTTGGCGATTTCACTTTAGTGGTTTAGTTTTAATCATTTGTCTCAGTATTTTTTAACATTATGATGCGCTAGTATTTTAAAAGAAACACATACGTGCAGTTCATTTAAAAGGAAACATATACATCTGTCTATTTTTGGCGATTTCACTTTAGCGGTTTAGTTTTAATCATGAGTCTCAGCAATATTTAACATTTTGATGCGCTAGTATTTTAAAAAAAACACACACACATCTGTTCATTCTTTGGTAATTTTATTTTAGAGTTTCAGTTTTTAATCATGAGTCTCAACAAGTTTTTTCAGCATTCTGACGTGCTAACATTTCATTTCACATTTTTGGTTTATCAACAATGGACGCGAAGCGTGATAGATGAAAACCACATACATTATACAATGTTGGGCTGTTTTCTGTATTATTTAGTTGATTTGATCAATACTATATAATATAGCCAGGTTTTCAAGGAACGGGCAAGAGGAATAACATTGTATGCCTTCATACACTTTGATATGTCAACACTACACTACAGTTTTCACAATGCATGCTGAGTTTGCCATAAGGAAATATCTGCATCAATATCGTTGGGCTGGTTTTATATATCACAAAGTTGTTTTGGTAATCACTGTGGAAGAGTTATTATACAATATTGCAAAGCTGGTTTCAATTTTAAGTGGCAACATTTTACAGCGTTTATAACAACATAAGATATGCCATACTGGGTCAGACTAAGGTCCATCAAGCCCAGTATTCTGTTTCCAACAGTGGCCAATCTAGGTCATATGTACCTAGCAGTTTCCCCAAACTAAAAAATTTTAGTTTCATATATAACACATTTTTTAAATTTCATATTTATAATTGGGCTTCCTAGTACATGTTTTTTCAATCTATCCTTTTAATAGTTATTTTTTACATTGCATCATGCAGCATATTAAGGAGATCGTAATGATTATTTTATTTACTTTTAGTGGCAATTGTTCTTTTAAATTGACAGACTTTAGAAGGTATTGACATACATTTTTTATTGTTTTTATTTTCTGTGTCCTCTTCATCTCTCTTTTATCTTTAGTTTGGCTCACATATATTTGTGTTATCCATGAATTCATTAAAGTTTTATCATACAACATATCAATAACAATTAGCACAATGCACATATGGGTGTTATAATGTTTTTAAACAAAATGTTTTTTTTATCATTTTATTATCTTAGTACTCTGGTATCTTATGAGTTTTCTGATAATTAGCATTCACTATATATATTTATATTTTTTAATGCTATATTACATTATTATTTATTGAGTTAAATGTGTATATAGCTATTAATTACCATTTTATGGTTTTTAATATTTTAAATGTCTTTTATGTCTTATGATTGTTATCATTCATTATTTTATTGTCTTTTTCTCGAGGGTTGCTTCCTCAAAAACCCCTGAAGAAGGTCTGGTGGCCGAAACGTGTAGGGGTGAATAAAAGGGGTTTCATAAACCTGGCATTTGATATCCGCCAGTTCTTATACCCGTTTTTGTGTTCCCATTTACAGTCTGCAGGTACTTTGTTGCTGTTTGGTCTATCTTGCTTTGACCGAGCCATGTTCTCCCCATGAAAGGGGGTCCTCATTTTCAACGAGAAGAATCTACAAGACATACTTCCTGAGGACCCCTTCTTTAACCAGGAAGACATTTGTAGTGGTATTGAAGAAGAATGGTTAGTGACTTTGCGGTCTATCAAGAAGTTAGTAAGAGAAGAGATGCATGCCTCATCTTTACTAGAGAACTGCCGCCACAAGATTATCCCCAGAGGTCTACGGATCAACAAGGCCCCTGGGATGTACCGAGATGATTTAGTCTTTAGACTTTATGGCCAATTGGACCAAAATTCTGAACAAATGTTCAATGGATCTTATGATCCTTATGATTAATATCTCACGTCGTAAGGCAGACACCTTATGGGTAATCCATAAACCTTCCACTTGGATTCCCTCTAAAACAGATAATGCTATGATTGAAGCGTTCCAAATTATAGTTTTTCATGAGATACAAAACCTATATGATAATAAAAAGCCACATACATATTTCAATCTTAGTCGGGAAGAAAAGACAGCACTTACCCAGCTTAAAAACAACTTTGAGATCATTATAAAGCCAGCTGACAAAGGCGGGGCATTAGTGATATAGGACAGAGATACTTATGTACATGAAATTTTACGTCAAGTTAGATACTTCATATTATGTAAAATTACATGACAATCCAACTTCTGCTTTAAAAGCAAAGTCGACACACTTATTTATGTAGGACAGCAAGCTGGGTATCTTACACGTAAGGAATGTGAATTTCTCACTGTATCTTGCCCTATAATGCCAACTATTTATTTTCTGCCTAAAATACACAAATCTTTGGACAATTGGCCAGGCAGACCCATCATATCAGCCATCATATCCTTATTAGAACCTGCATCCAAATTTCTGGATGTTAGTGGAGTGGAGTGGAGTGGGGTGGAGGAGTAGCCTAGTGGTTGGGGCAAGGTACTTCAGGCTGGAAGGTCGGGGGTTCAAATCCCACTAGAGGACAGCAACCTTGGGCTGGAAAGACTGGGGTTTCTAGTCCCACAGGTGCTCCTTGTGGTCTTGGGCAAGCCACTTAACCCTCCATAGCCCATGCTCCCTGTAAAATAGTTTTCTCCAAGTTATAATACCCTGTTCAATGTAATTTTAGTTTGTTCATTGTAAACCGCGCTGATGCAGAATAGCGCGGTATATAAGAGAATGTAAATAAATAAATAAATAAATGTTTTCCTTCACCTGTTCATTTAATTAACACCTTCTTAAGTTAGAGACTCCTCACACATGATACAACTTTTGGACGCATATCAAGGGACGCACACTGGAATTCTCCAAGTTACTTTTGATATAAAGTCGTTATATACCAATATTCCCCAGGATGCCGCACTTATTATTTTGGAATGCAACCTTATTACACATTCTAGACCTGTACGCACTCCCACCTATTTTCTTATTGTCATGTAGAAGACTCTTCTGAGCCTATAGAGATAGGGAGAGAAGAGAGTTTCGTTTCAGAAACTGACAGGCAGTCAGAGCACATGGCTCAATGTTTTCAAGGAAAAGGTAAACAAAAAGAGTCACGAGCTGAACAGGCACGCCCATGCTGTAACATATCCCCAAGCTCAGGAGTTAATGAGAAACACCTGGTTGGGGGAGGGGCAGAGCTAAACCCTGAGAAGCAGGATTATAAAAAGTGGTCATTAGATTTAACCAGGGGAATGAGGAGGAAGGAGGAAGAGAAGGAGCAGGAGTTCCAAGGAAGCTCCAAGGGAGAGACACCAGGACAAGAGCAAAGACAAAGGCAAGGGATCTGGCAGGGGATCAAGCAAGGGAGCACGCTGACCAAAAAGAGTGAAGGAGGAGTAAGGACCCAGAAAGCCAAAGCCCAAAAGCCAGGTGTGAGCAGCACAGGGCCGGTGCCGTCCAGTAAAGACAGGAGGAAGGAGAAACCTCCTGAGAGGCTGACTTGGGAAAACTCAGAGGCTCCAGGGAGAGAGACATACTGGCATGAGAATATTTATACGTCTGAGGCAGAAGCTGATAAGCTAAAAGGCAAGAAAACACAACCTGTGTTTGGAACCCTTTCTGACCCAGCAGAAGAGAGAATTCCTTCCTCTTTAAAGCCAAAAGGTAGGCTTCACAAATTGTCCAGATTTGAACCTAGTTTTAAAATATTTCCTTGTAGTTGCCAGGAAGTATTAGGCTCCCCAAGCAGCAAATCCAGTATATATGGTACTTTACAGCCCTGCTCATTAGAGTGCTACAAAGGGATGCCACGTGAAGGCAGAGAAGAAGTTTGTTTTAAAACGCCGTATAGCAACTTGCAGACACACCCAGCTGACGCTGACTTAGAAGAGATGCAGATAGACTCCGATATCAATGATGTAGCAGATAATCAGATGGATTGCACTTTATCTCTTGCTGACCATATTGAATCTCTCTGCTGAACAATATATTAAGAAGGCTGGGAAAGCAGCAGAAGAAAAGGGAACATTTTCTTTTGTTATGAGAAGCTGTTGTTTACTTTTGTTTGTACTGAGCACTGCACGTTTTAAAGCCTGAAGCTAAAGAGGCTGGTTACCTTAGTTCCTGAATGTATTCCTCACGCCAATTATATGGCAACCGTCCTAAGTTTTCCACATGCACTTAATCTTCTTGGAAAGGGAAATTAATCCTTGTCATTTGCCTGAAACCACTCGACTACAATTTCTTCTTTTCTCAGAGGATAAAAGGGACTACTATTCCCATAAGGCATTGCAGGAGCAAATGCCATGCCATACTCCCTGAATTAGAATCCCCAGGCAGACCAACCCTCCATGCCCTTGGCGCTGGGTTGGCCCCCAGGTGACATTATGCAGTTAGCCTCTTTATTTTTATGTAACAATTATTTCTGTTTTCAGGACCTTTACTACCAGCAAATCAGAGGTGTTGCAATGGGTTCCTCAATGGTACCAGATGTCACCAACCTCTACGTGTCCAATTTTGAAAAAGAAAATTTGACTTCACACACATACCAAGGACAAATACATATTTATTTAGGCAGATTTGTATACCACCTTATCCTACAATCAAAGTGGTCACATGACAATTGGAGGGTTACATTTAACATGAGGGTACTTAACAACATTATACAAAGAACTCTTATGTCTGGTTGGGATGAGTGAGTATCGAGTTGGTGGAGGTAGTTGCATTACCGTTCGGGTAGAGACTGTTGTCTGTCTCATAGATTTCTATAAAGAGCAGGGTTTTAAGGGCCTTGTGGAAGTCTATGATGTCATTCAAGGCCCTCAGGCCCATTGGGAGGAGTTCCAAAGTGTGGATGCCAGTAGCGAAGGAGCTCTTCTTGAGGTTGTTTGTTTAGTCTTGTGATATCCTGCAGGTGTGCTGATCATGTTGTCATTATTGGTCCTTCTTGGTTTATCCCCAATCCTCAAACGAACCAGCCACATCAACTTCTAAATGCTACCATCCATTCAACAAAGAAGAGATCCTGGAAAGAGAACAGCCTCTCCAAGACCCACTTGAACAAAATCTAGATGACATGGTATCCTTATGGAACAAGAGTCTCAATGCTGTAATCGACGCACCCACCGTCGACAAAATTCCTGGTAAAAGGAAGAAGGCACCCTGGTACTCACCCGAACTAATGGTATCCCTCTGTCAACTTAGACAGCTAGAAAGATGTTGGCGCCGCTCAAGATCAACTGAAAACCACGATGCCTACACCGTCCATCTAGATACCCACAGAGCAGCAGTTTCCATGAGAATGAAGCAATACCATGCAGAAATCTTACAACGATCCATAAATAAACCACATGAGCTTTTCAATCTTGTCAAAACCTTAGCAAATGAGCCCTCCCCTGGCCAATCAAACCTCCCAGACGCACAGGAATATGCAGATTACCTACGAGCCAAAACAAGCCAATTCACCATTCCCTCAAACACTCATCCCCCAGATGAAACACCTGTACGTCCCCCCTCATCCTCACCCTCATGAATCCTATTGGAGGCCCAACATATCATTACCTCCTTCTCAACCCCAACTGAAAAAGATATCCAAGACATCATCACGAGTATAAATACCACCACAGCACAAAATGACCCATGTCCAGCATTCTGGATAAAAGCCCTACGGACCGAGCTCAGTCCTTTCTTGACCAAACTGATAAGTACTTCATTCCTTTCCGGAACCTTTGCCTGGAGCCTAAAGCAAACATCAATAAAACCATTGTTGAAAAACAATAAGTTAGACCCTGCAAAGATGGACTCCTACAGGCCAATATCGAGCATCCCGCTCCTAGCTAAAAATAGTCCAACGTCAACTGAACCATCATATCGAGAATAACGCACCCCTTGACCCTTGCCAGCATGGATTCCGGGAGTCACATGGCGTAGAAACTTTGTTGACAACCTTATTCAGCACACTAACCATAGGTCTGGACAATATCAGACAAGGTTTCGCTCTCATCTTCCTTGACATCGCGGCAGCTTTCGATTCCGTCAGCCACAAATTACTCCTACTCCTCACCGATAAGGGAATCCACGGCATGGCACTTGCCTGGTGTGCTTCATATCTGAACGACAGATGGCAACATGTCCGCTCTGGCTCCTCTATATCCACTCCTTTCCCGCAAGAGAAGGGCGTTCCGCAAGGATCGTCACGTTCAGCACTATTGTTCAACATTTATATGCAACCCATCTGCAACCTCATCTGGTCCGTCAACATTAACTGCCTAGTATACGCTGATGACGTCCTTATGTTCACACCAATATCCACAGATCACCCAGACCTCTCTCGGCTGTCTACATGCTTCAATGCAGTCACAGACTGGCTACAAACACAGAAGCTCAAAATAAACTTCAAAAAGACGGAGATCCTATTCATCTGCAGAGACCAGGCATTCACTCCACCCTCATCACTGAAGGTACGCAATGCAGAGCTCCTCACCAAAATGACGATATGATATCTTGGTGTAACACTCGACCAGCGTCTTAACATGAATGCCCAGATAAGCAATACGGTAAAGGCAATTTACCACAAAGTTCGTATACTACGTCACATGAGACAGATACTAGAGCCAAAAGACTTCTGAACAGTCTTTCAAGCACTAATAATGCCTCATTTTGACTACGCCAATTCCATACTGCATGGCCTCCTGAAGAGCTCGCTGAACCCCTTGCAGCTCGCAATGAACACTGCAGCCAGGACCCTCTATGGAGCATCCAGAAAGGACCATATCACCCCAATCCTAAAACTTCTGCACTGGCTTCCGGTCCACTGCAGGATTACCTTTAAGATCTTAGCAATGACATTCAAGGCCATCAACAAATGCACGTCCATCTCCCTCTCAGACCTCGTCCAGACCACCCCCCTCAACAGATTGAGGAGATCAGCCGCCAACAACACCATACTTCTCCCGAAGCTATCACCAAATGCGCCAAGGCTACAAGAAACCGTGCCTTTGCACTATATGCACCTTCTTGCTGGAACACCCTGCCACCAGACATTCATGCCATAAACAACCTCTCCCAGTTTATTTATTTATTTATTTAGTATACATTTGTATACCGCTACTTCCAGCGATCAGCAGCGGTTTTTTTTTTTTTATTACAGATTGGAAATTGTCAAATCATGACAGGAAATTTTTGAGGTATAAACACATTGATTAGACAGGAAAGCACAGCACACAGAGAACTATTTTACAGGGAACATGGGCTATGGAGGGTTAAGTGGCTTGCCCAAGACCACAAGGAGCACCTGAGGGACCAGAAACCCCAGTCCTTCCAGCCCAAGGTTGCTGTCCTCTAGTGGGATTTGAACCCCCGACCTTCCGGCCCGAAGTACCTTGCCCCAACCACTAGGCCACTCCTCCACTCCAGGAAGGCATTCAAACATCATCTCTTTCTTCAGTACTTTTCCAATTCAGACGATATCACTTAGCCACCCGCACCTCGACCCAAGTCAGCTCCCACAGAGTACCCACCTCACACACTGTAATCAGATCACTTAAGCTACCCCCCCCCCAATAATCCTCCTCCCCCCGGTAACCATGGATGAGCTGTCCATAGCTCTGCGACATACAATTATGTATGTGTATATAGTCATACTGTTTAATTTGTAAATAATGCCAAATCACATGTAAAACCTTGATACTTCCTCCAGCACTACGGCCCTCCAGCTGCTCTCCCGGCGGGGATCGAGCGGGCTGGAGCACCAGACCACCACCCCCACAGGAAGCACTGCCCAATCAGGGCAGGCAGCTTTAAAAGGGAGCGCTGAGCGGGCGCGTGTCCTCTTCCTCCAGCACTCCGGCCCTCCAGCTGCTCTCCCGGTGGGGATCGAGCGGGCCAGAGCACCAGACCACCCCCCCCCCCACAGGAAGCACTGCCCAATCGGGGCAGGCAGCTTTAAAAGGGAGCGCCGAGCGGGCGCGTGTCCTCTTCCTCCAGCACTCTGGCCCTCCAGCTGCTCTCCCGGTGGGGATTGAGCGGGCCGTAGCACCAGACCACCACCCCCACAGGAAGCACTGCCCAATCGGGGCAGGCAGCTTTAAAAGGGAGTGCCGAGCGGGCGTGCCCACGCCTGAGGGCCTCGCCAGAGGGCCCTTTGGCGTGGCCCTTCGGCGGAGGCCACTTCAGGAAGCGGGATCGCCGAGGTAGCAAAGATAAACCAAGTGTCATCACTTCTTTCTTACACTTATCTGAGAAGCATATAGTTTTGGGAGAGAACGGTGCCTTCAGAGACGCTATCCAGCCATAAGCCAACTCATCGGAGTCAGAAGCCCACATCAGAAGCTGCAGCCATCTTCAGCCAGCTGCCCAACTGAGACTACCCTGTGCCTTGTAAGTAAGAGCCGTAAAGCTTGACCGCGCCTCCCGTCTTTGACAGTGAGCCCTTTAGTGAGGCCCTTAGACAGGTCTCGAAAAGCCAGGGCCAAACAGCGGTCCATGAACTATCCTAGCCCTTGTCCCAGGTGATCCATTGCTATTCCGTCAGTAAAGTAACAATAGGCCTAGAATATACTCGATAGTATTTCATACCCTTGTTACTTTGTTGCAGACTGATCTTCCCGGAGCTAAACTTTTCTACTGTTTCTTGTTAACAATATACTTTGTTCATCTGTACTTCTATTACCAAAGTACTCGGTTAGACCTTGCTATTTTACAATTCTTTGCCTGTTATCACTGCTGTTGCATCCCTAGGCATATGCTGATAGCCAATAGTAGAGCCTACAACATCTTACAATTAGCTCACAACCCTGCTTACCAGTCAATCTACATTTACTGTTTCCACCGCCCTAAAATTGCCTTCTATTAGATCCTTCCATTGTAATCATGGCTATCTCTTTACTTGCAATAGTTAGCCTCTATCTTTTAACTAACACCACCCACAATACAGCAGCACTCTCGCCCACCATGCACAATATCCCTATATTGCATAGGCTAGGAAGAAGGTACCACTCCTTCTACCAGCACTCAGCACCACATCCGCACCATGTTAGGCATTCTCACTTACTATATATCTCCCTTAACACCACTAATAGCTCCAAATCCGATCCCGCTCCCTTACATATTAATCTAAATTGTGCACTCATCAACGCTCGCTCAGTGCGTAAAAAGTGGCCAGCCATTACAGATCTTATTACAAAGCTGAATTTAGAGCTTCTCCTGGTCACAGAATCATGGTTAGCAGACACAGACAATGTCCTGATAAACCAACTCATCCCCCCAGCATATTCAATACACACCTGTCACAGAACAACCCGAAGAGGAGGTGGAGTCTTTATTCTATCAAGAACTAACCTCCAATTTAAACTACTATCCTTTAGGAGTACCACACACATGGACCTAGTTTCTGTAGCCAACAAGCATATCACCCTAAATGTCATATACAGAGCTCCTTCTTCACCACCAGAAGATCTCGCCAGCATAATAGAGCTTGCCTGCAACCCCGAAAACCCACACAAATCCAACTGGTTAATTGGTGACTTCAACCTCACCTCACTACATCCCAGCCACTCTGCCACGTTCCTCGATGCCATGTCTGAGCTCAGCTACTCACAACTAGTCAGCTCCCCTACACACCTCAAGGGTAACACTCTTGATCTCATTTTCGCACCCCAGTCTATAGCAAACACCAAGTTTAACCTATCACTTACCCCTGTGCCATGGTCAGACCATAACTTAATATCCTTTCAAATCCCATGCCAGCAAAACCATATTCCAACAAGACAGACAAATATAATCTCATCAGGATCAACAACCCGATTCAAAACACTCGACAAGGATGACTTCATCAGCCGCACTCTTCCAGCTCTTCGTCAACCAGCCAAAGACCTTGATGAACTGATCAACAAATGGTACACCACCCTGAACTCCTCTTCACAGCTACCTTCCTCGAGCAGACCACCAGCATCCAGCTTATCACCAAGAATTAGAAATCCAGCACCATGGTTCTCGGCCGAATTACGACTATCCCTCCAAAAGCTAAGAAAACAGGAGAGAAAATGGCGCAGATCACGATCTCCCACCGACCAAACGGATTACAAAAATGCTCTAAAGCAACAACGGGAGAAAATAGCTGGAAAAATGAGAGAACACCATACAGAAATCCTTCTCCGATCGTTGAACAAACCACGAGACCTCTTTAACATCGCTAAATCTCTAACTAAGGCACCATCTTCCAACCAAACAATATTAATTCAGCCTCAGCCCTTTGCGGACTACCTACAATCTAAAACTATTAACACAAACACGACACCAAGTTGGATTCCCAACTCCGTTCCTCTGATACAGCCACTAAAAAATTTTGTCGCCCCTACGGTGAAATTCATCACTGACCTTATTGCTACCTTGAATACTACTACAGCCCCAAACAATCCTTGCCCCGCCTATTGGATCAGAACGATGCATGCTGAACTGAGCCCCACTCTAGCCCACATCATGCAACTTTCCTTCACAGATGAATCATTCCCAACATCTCTTAAGCAAACTTCCATACGCCCTCTCCTGAAAAACAATAAACTCGACCCAGCAAAAACGGACTCCTATCGTCCAATCTCAAGTATACCCCTTCTAGCCAAAATCATCGAGAAGGTGGTCCAAATCCAACTGCAGCAGCACATAGATATTTCAGCCCCACTAGATCCCTGCCAACATGGGTTCCGTGAATCCCATGGTATAGAGACACTACTCACATTACTTATCAACATCTTATCTAGAGGGATTGACAAGATTGAAAATGGGTTAATTCTCATCTTCCTTGATATCTCAGCAGCTTTCGATTCAGTTAACCATGTGCAACTTCTCCACCGCCTTCAAGAGAAGGGAGTTCAGGGTTCGGCTTGGGAATGGTGTAGATCCTACCTAACTAACCACTGGCAACAGGTTCGGATAGGATCCTCAACATCTGATCCTTTCCATCAACAACAGGGTGTACCTCAAGGATCCTCTTTATCTGCTCTACTTTTTAACATATATATGCAACCGATCTGTGACATCATCCGAGCATTCAATATTTCAAGTCTGATCTATGCAGATGATGTCCTGATATTCACCCAAATAAGAATCAAGACTCCCGACTTCTCCCCAATAATCGAGTGCTTCAATGCGATTACGGATTGGCTCTTATCCCAGAATCTGCGAATAAACTTTAAGAAAACTGAGGTCCTATTCGTAACCAGGAATAAGAACTTCTCTCCCCCCACAACATTGAAAGTGAGAGACGCGGAACTTCCATGTAAATCAGTGATACGCTACCTGGGAGTCACCATAGATCAAGAACTAACCTTCAAAGATCACATAAAGCAGACTGTCAAATCCATCTACAATAAAATACGAACGCTGAAACACCTCAGACCTCTACTTGCCCCTAATGATTTCAGAACAATCTTCCAATCCCTTGTGATACCACATTTTGATTATGCCAACATCATCCTACACGGTCTCCCTAAGAGCACCCTCAATCCACTTCAATTGGCGATGAATACAGCAGCTCGCATCCTCTGCTGTATTTCCAGAAGAGACCACATCACTCCTATACTCATAGAGCTTCACTGGCTACCCCTACAAGCCAGGATCACCTACAAGGCACTATTGCTATCTTTTAAAGCAATCAATCAGATAGCCCCACCTTCCCTCTCTTCACTCCTTACTAGCACTCCCACAAATAGGCTAAGAAGGTCAGCAGCCGCTAATACCCTTTCCATACCAACTGAGTACACTAAATGTAACCAAGCAACCAGAGATAGGGCCTTCACTTTCTTCGCTCCGACCTGTTGGAACAATCTCCCCCTGCATATCCGATCAATAAAGGACCTCTCCCAGTTTAGAAAGGTCCTTAAACATTACCTTTTCTGCCTGCACCTTGTATGCACTAATCCCACGCCCCCCTCTCCCCACCTCACAAATCACCCGTACTGCCTCTAACACCCCAACAACATAGCCCTGGCAGAACACGAAGCAGACCCTCTGCACACCCAAAAGGTCCATAGACCTCAAAGTTTCTCCACTATGATTTTCAACATGTTACATGATCTGTAAATAGTCCACAGGTGAAATATTCGTTTTGTATATAGTTACCCTGTTACTTCCAAGTTACTGACCCTGTTGTAATGTAAGCAGAAGATTGTTCTGATGCAAAAATTGTTATTTGTAAACCGCACTGATACCAAAGAGCACGGTATATAAGAACTGTAAATAAATAAATAAATACATACTAATTTGTATATAGTTCACCTGTTCACCATGTTTTAAACTCCCTGTTTAATGTAAGTCCAATGTTAGACTGTTCTGCATTGCACAATTTTTGTTGCCTGTGAACCGCGCTGATGATAAATAGCGCAGTATAGAAAACCAATAAATAAATAAAAATAAATATTGCTGATATCCCTTGTTATGATATCTTGGAGGGCGTCTGCCGAGAGATGGTGAATGATTTTAAGGATGATCAGGACTGTTTTGAATTTTGCTCTGGCCATCATTGGGAGCCAGTGCAGTTGCTGTAAGACGGGGGTGAAGCTCAGTTCTTGGAGTGTCCGTAATGATGCATGCTGCCGTGTTTTGCACCATTTGGAGTGGGTGTAAGGTCTGCTGAGGGAGGCCTTGATATAGTGAGTTTCTATAATCAAGTAGAGGTGTGATTAGTGCTTTGCACACTGTGCGGAAGTGGTCCTGGCGGAGTATTGGCTTGAGCTTTCTGATGGTCCTCAAACATTGATAGGCCTTGTTTGCGGTTTTGGTGACGTGGGATTTCAGGTTCAGAGCTTTGTCCATTGTGATGCCCAGGTACTTAACTTCATTTTTGATTGCTATTGGTTTGTCTAGAATGCTGATAGTTTGTGGTGGAATGAAGGTGGGGTTCCTGGTGATGAATATTGCCTCAGTTTTATCGTAGTTGACTGTCAGGTTATTGGCTGTGAGCCAGGCATTCATGTCTTCAAGGCATCTGGTTATTGTTGTGGTGTCAAGAGCTAGTAGGTTGATTGGAGCATACACCATGATGTCGTCAGCATAGAGGTGATAGTGACATTTGTGGCGTTTGATGATGTTGCATATGGGTTGGATGTAAATATTAAAGACCATTGATGATAGGGCTGAACCTTGTGGTATTCCCTGCGTGACGGAGAATTGCATTGATTTTTTTTGGGCGCATTTGACTTGTTGTGTTCGATCTTCCTAGTAGGAAGTGAACCACTTCATAGTATTCTTGCATACTCCTGTCTGCTGCAGGTGTTACAGTAACCTGGCATGGGACACGGTGTCAAAGGCTGCCGAGATGTCCATGAACACTAGCAGGAATCCGTTCTTTATGTTATCTATGCCTCTTAGGAGATTGTCAAAGAGGGAAGTGAGTAGCATTTCCACACCATGCTGGGGTTTAAAGGCATGCTGTTGGATGTCCAGTGGGGCATTCATGTCAGTGTGGTTCTGAAGTTGCCTTTGCACTGTCTTTTCAATGATTTTCACAATGAATGGTAGGCTGGAGATAGGACGGTATGATTTTATTTCAGAGGGGCTTAGGGTGTTGCTTTTAAGTATCAGTCATATCATTGCTTGCTTCAGGCATTGCAGCATGTATCCTTGTTGGAGTGAATCCTTGACGATTTTGTGAATGTGATGGGAGAGCTGGCTTCTTGTGGCTTTGAGCCAAGATACTAGGCATGGGTCTGACGGTGAGGTTGTTGTGTTGAGTCCATTCATTATGTCCTCTACTTGATGTGTTGATGGTATGATGAAGTCCTCCCAGGTTTGATGCGGCTCTTCCATTTCATGGTCATCTATCTGTGGTGTGAAGAAGCATGTCTGGATGGTGCTTTTTGATTTCATGTAGTCCGCAAATTCCTGTGGGTCAAGATGGTGGGTACAGTGCTGCGTGGTGTCCTTAGTGAGCTTTTGGACAATGCTAAAGAGTTCTCTTGGTTTGTTGACAGATTTCATGATTAGGTTGGTATGGTGCTGCTCTTTACGCTCATTTATCAGATTGTTATATTCCAGTTGCTTGGCTCTGTATTGAGTCAGGGAGTTATGCGACTTGTTCCGCCTCCAGTCTTCAGAGAGTGCACTTTGCATCCCCGATATCACTTGAGTACCAGGGGGCGTTGGACCTCCTGTGTGCTTGTGGTTCTGTTCTGGTAGGAGCTGATGCTGCCTTAGATATTATGGAGTTCTATTTCTCTATGCTTAGGTCAAGGGTGTCATATTCCCGTTGGAGTTGTGGAATGATTTCATTTATGAATGAGCCTTTGTTGAATGCTCTAAAACGCCTGGCTATACTCTCATCTTCTCTATCCCCCTCTGTCCTTTCCCCCCACCCCCTTCCTCCCCCTCTTCCCCTCCCCTCCCCTTCCCCTTCCTTCACCACCACCCCCTCTCCCCTTCCCTTCCTCCCTCTCCCTCCCCTCTCTCTCCTCTCAAAAAAATTTCTCTCTCCCCCTCTCTTTCTCCCCTTCTCCTTTCCCCTCTTCTCCCTTCCCCCTCCCCCTCCTCTCCTCCCCTTCCTTTCCCCCTTTTTCCCCTCTTCCCCCTTCCCTTTCTCCCCTCCCACCTTTCCATCTCCTCCCCCCTTCCCCTTTCCCCTCTTCCCTTCACCCTTCCCTCTCCCCTTCCTCCCCTCCCTCTTCCCCCCTCCCTCCCCTCCCTCTTCCCCCTCCCTTTAAGATTTGGCATGGCTATAGTGGAACCAGTGCCCAAAAGATCTGTTCCATTTCTACTGTAATTTACTGTTCAACGTTTGATCAGGACTTTCTTGTCATTTTCATTTTGATCATATCTCCATAGGTGCTATGTAATTTGTGATCGCCTTTCTCTTGATTTGTGACCTTTCACCTCTGCAGCGGTGGGAAAATGCCTTTAAGTCTGTCTGGTGTGAGCATACCAGTTCTTTCAAGGCAGCAAATACAAAGTGCTACGGGATGCAGTGAGTCTTTCTTTTTCAGATGTTTAGAGCAATACATCTAGAGTTCCTACGTTTCTGAATGAGTGGATAAAATTATTTCCTTGGTTTAGATGTGCTGTCCATTTAATTTTAACACATACGAGCAGTTCGTTTAAATGTAAACACATACATCTGTCTATTTTTGGCAATTTCACTTTAGCGGTTTAGTTTAATCATATGTCTCAGTATTTTTTAACATGATGTGCTAGTATTTAAAAAAAACACATACGAGCAGTTTGTTTAAAAGGAAACATATACATCTGTCTATTCTTTGGCGATTTCACTTTAGCGGTTTAGTTTTAATCATGAGTCTCAGCAATTTTTAACATTCTGATGTGCTAGTATTTAAAAAAAACACACACACATCTGTTCATTCTATGGTGATTTTATTTTAGAGTTTCAGTTTTTAATCATGAGTCTCAACATGTTTTTTCAGCATTCTGACGTGCTAACATTTCATTTCACATTTTTTGTTTATCAACAATGGACACGAAGCATGATAGATGAAAACCACATACATTATACAATGCTGGGCTGTTTTCTATATTATTTAGTTGATTTGATCAACACTATATAATATAGCCAGGTTTTCAAGGAACGGGCAAGAGGAATAACATTGTATGCCTTCATGCACTCTGATGTGTCAACACTACACTACAGTTTTCACAATGCATGCTGAGTTTGCCATAAGGAAATATCTGCATCAATATCGTTGGGCTGGCTTTATATATCACGAAGTTGTTTTGGTAATTATTGTGGAAGAGTTATTATACAATATTGCAAAGCTGGTTTCAATTTTAAGTGGCAACATTTTACAGCGTTTATAACAAAAAAATTTTAGTTTCATATATAAGACTTTTTTTAGTTTCATATTTATAATTGGGCTTCCTAGTACATGTTTTTTTCAATCTATCCTTTTAATAGTTATTTTTTACATTGCATCATGCAGCATATTAAGGAAATCGTAATGATTATTTTATTTATTTTTAGTGGCAATTGTTATTTTAAATTGACAGGACTTTAGAAGGTATTGACATACATTTTTTATTATTTTTTATTTTCTGTGTCCTCCTGATCTCTCTTTTATCTTTAGTTTGGTTCACAAATATTTGTGTTATCCATGAATTCATTAAAGTTTTATCATACAACATATCAATAACAATTGGCACAATACACATATTGGTGCTATAATGGTTTGAAACAAAATAGTTTTTTATCATTTTATTATCTTAGTACTCCACTTAGTACTTAGGAGTGGAGGAGTGGCCTAGTGGTTGGGGCAAGGTACTTCAGGCCAGAAGGTCAGGGGTTCAGATCCCACTAGAGGACAGCAACCTTGGGCCGGAAGGGGTTTCTAGTCCCACAGGTGCTCCTTGTGGTCTTGGGCAAGCCACTTAACCCTCCATAGCCCATGTTCCCTGTAAAATAGTTATCTCCAAGTTATAATGCCCTGTTCAGTGTAATTTCAGTTTGTTCAATGTAAACCGCACTGATCTAGAATAGCGCGCTATATAAGAGAATATAATAAATAAATAAATAAATACTCTGGTATCTTATGAGTTTTCTGATAATTAGCATTCACTATATATATTTATATATTTTTATATATATTTTTTATGCTATATTACATTATTATTTATTGAGTTAAATGTGCATGTGAGTGGCTTTTTATCTCTCTAGAGACACTGTTCTTCATTATATGCTTTCTTTATATGTCTTTATTATATATTTATTAATTACCATTTTATGTTTTTTAATATTTTAAATGTCTTTAATGTCTTATGATTGTTATCATTCATTATTTTATTGTCTTTTTCTTGAAGTTTGCTTCCTCAAAACCTCCCTGAAGAAGGCCTGGTGGCCAAAATGCATAGGGGTGAATAAAAGGGGTTTCACAAAACTGGAATTTGATATCTGCCAGTTCTCGTACCCACTTTTTTGTTCCCATTTGCAGTCTGCAGGTACTTTGTTGCTCTGTTTGGCATCTGTGATGGGTCCGAAGATATAGTGCCCATCCCCTGTCACGTATCAATACCTCAGGGAGGCTGCGCAATGGAGCTGAATGCCCTACTTGAATTGGCCCTGTCCTCGGGACCATTGTGGTTCAGAGGGAAGTAGCATAGATGATGTAAGGGCTTTTGTGAATAAAATGTTCTTGATCTCAATAAAAGGAACTAACTCAATTTAGAGGAGGAAGTCCACTGATGATGGGTGAGAAGGTCTGCTGAATGCAAAGGATGAAGATCCTGTTTTATTTTGTGTTCTGTTAATTTTTGATTAGATCTATAAGTTTCATGAGGAAAATATTAAATTTCTCAATCTTGGACTACATCCATCAGTTTCATAGGAAAACAGAACTTTGTTTTCTAGATATCCTGAAAATTTAACTGCTGTAAGTCGAATAGTCTGGGAGATAAGGTGCACACAGATAAACAAGGAAAATACACAAGAAGGATTTTTAAGAAAACAAGTGGGGATTCATAATGAGGGGTTGGTGCACTGTTTTAGCGCAGTGCTGAAAAGTTGTGTTGGACCCCATGCTACCTTGTAGCATGTGTTGGGGTGATGACTGCTGGGCGTAGGGGTGTTCCTGCCATGTGCACCTTCAACATTAAAAAAAAACATGTGCACCATCGATATTAAAAAAACAGGACATTAACATTAAAAAAATAGAAGCCCTAATTGTGACCAAGGACCCAATCTACACCTCACCGCCACACATCACCTTAGGAGCCACCCAAATACAAGTACAACCACACTTAAGATACTTAGGAATCATCATTATTCAAGCACTTCCATTTAAACAACAGATCAAAAAGATAGCCAGAACAATATTCCACAAAGCAAAGACAGTACAACGACTCAGACCACTCATCGATCCACAGGACTTCAGAACAGTCATGCAGGCCATGACGCTCCCCCACCTGGACTACTGCAATGCAATTTATCACGGACTACCAGCCACCCACACCAACCCACTACGAACTGCCTTAATCACCACTGCAAGAATGATCCAGACGGCAAAAAAACACGATCACATCACCCCAGTCCTGAGAGAACTCCACATCCTGCCCCTTGAAGCAAGGATTAAATTCAAATCCCTCCTACTTATCCACAAAGCCTTCCATCAAACCCAAACCACACAACTGTGGACCCTGCTAGCTCACCCTACTATCAACAGACCAACCTGTCAAACCACCAGCAACACTCTCAGTATCCCCCATGAACGAACTAAATGCAATCAGCAAACGTGCAACAGAGCATTTGAACTATACGCACCCTCCCTCTGGAACTCACTCCCGAGCCAAATCCGAAGCACCAATGACCTCTCCGCATTCCGGAAACAGTTAAAAAACCATCCTATAGTGGAGAGACTGAATGAATTCTTTGCTTCCATCTTTACTGAGGAAAATGTAGGGATTTTACCCATGATTGAAGTGGTATTTAAAGGTAATACTGTGGAAGAATTGAAAGAATTATCGATACACCGGAAAGATGTATTACAACTATTAGATAAAATGAAGAGTAGCAAATCACCTGGACCGGATGGTATACATCCAAGGGTGTTGAAAAAACTGAAATATGAGATTGCAGACCTGCTATTAGTAATCTGTGAACTATTATTAAAATCATCTGTAATACCTGAAGATTGGAGGATTGCCAATGTAACGCCAATTTTTAAAAAGGGTTACAGGGCTGCTCGGGGAAACTACAGACTGGTGAGTCTCACGTCAGTACCAAGAAAAAGGGTAGAAACCATCATAAATTTTTATTTTATTTATTTATTTTAATTTCTTTTATACCGCACTCTTTGACATCAGCGCGGTTTACAGAGAACACAAAAAAGACCAAAATTACTCAACATGTAGATAGCCATGGCTTAATGGGAGACAGCCAACATGGCTTTAGACAAGGAAGATCTTGTCTTGCTAATCTGTTACGTTTTTTGAAGGTGTGAATAAATTGATAGACAAAGGTGAGTCGGTTGATATAGTATATCTGGACTTTCAGAAAGCCTTTGACAAGGTCCCTCATCAGAGACGTTTGGCTAAACTAAAAAGTCATGGGATAGGATGCAGTGCACTATTGTGGATCAGGAACTGGTTAAAAGATAGAAAGCAGAGGGTAGGGCTAAATAGCCAATTTTCCCAATGGAAAAAGGTGAAAAGTGGAGTACCCCAGGGATCTGTGCTTGGTCCGCTGCTTTTTGACATATTCATAAATGAACTGGAAAAGGGAATAACGAGCGAGGTTATCAAATTTGCAGATGACACAAAACTTTTTAAAGTTGTTAAAACCCAAGAGGATTGTCGAAAATTGCAAGAAGATCTTGATAAATTGGAAGACAGGGCATCCAAATGGCAGATGAAATTTAATGTGAACAAGTGCAAAGTTATGCACTTAGGAAAGAACAACCCAAACTATGGTTACAAAATGCAAGGTTTCACATTGGGAACCACCACCCAGGAAAAAGATTTAGGCGTCATCGTGGATAACATGTCAAAACCCTCTGCCCAGTGTGCAGTGGCAGCCAAGAGAGCAAACAGAATGCTAGGTATCATAAGGAAAGGAATGTAAAATAAAACAAAGGATATTATAATGCCTCTATATTGTTCCATGGTGTGACCGCACCTTCAATATTGTGTGCAATTCTGGTCACCGTATCTTAAAAAGGTTATCGTATTATTAGAAAAGGTGCAAAGAAGAGCCACCAAAATGGTAAAGGGGATGGAAGGATACTCCTATGAAGAAAGGCTAAAAAGGTTAGGGCTCTTTAATCTGGAAAAGAGATGGCTGAGGGGAGATATGATATAGGTCTGTAAATTAATGAGTGGAGTGGAACGGGTAAACGTAGATCGATTATTTATGTTGTCAGAATATAAAAAGACTAGGGGACATGCAATGAAACTACAGGGTAAACTATTTAAGACTAATAAAAGAAAATATTTTTTCACTCAACGTGTAATCAAACAATTTGTTACCGGTGGATGTAGTAAATGCTGTTAGTGTAGTTGTGTTTAAAAAGGATTTGGACAAGTTCCTGGAGGAAAGGTCCATAAACCATTATTAAAAGTGAGCCGGGATATCACTGCTTGACTTACATGCAAGTGGGTGCCAGGGGAGCTGCGAAGGTTATCTTGTGTGCTCTGCAGAGGCTGTTGTCCCTGCTTAAGGGCCACGCCAAAGGGCACCTGGAAGCGCTTCCTTTATGGAAGCTGCTGGTGTTGGGGGCCTGATTGTCGTTGTAGTGGGGGGCAAGGAGGCTTTCTGCTTCCTGCCTCCTACCCCGATGGCGATCAGGCTGTGCTGTGGTGGTCCGTGCGCCTGGAGGCGCCTCTCTTATGGCGGCTATTAGTGTTCCGGGCCTGATTGTCCTTGCGGTGGAGGGTAGGGAGGCTTTCTGCTTTCTGCCTCCTACCCCGATAGCTTATGCTGGATCCAAAACAGTGCCTTTCTTGACTGGGTGAATAGATGCTGTTTTTAGATTGAGGCATGTATCCATGCAGCAATGAGAGGTTGGTGATTTTAAGCAGTGTTTTCATCAATTCCTTACGAGCAGCTTTAATCCAGCTGATCGGGTATGGATCCAAAGGGGAGGTGGTAGTATTGATTCTTAAAATGATTCTTTTGAGGTGTTCTTCATAAATAGGTGTGAAAGAATTCCAAGCTACCTGAGTATTAGTGACAGCAAGATTCTGCTGGAGCATAGAGGATTGCATTTGTTGAACATGTGGATATCCTAGAGTTTTAACGTGGTCAGCTAATATTTGTGGAGGTTTATCTAGTTCATCTCTGTGATGTAGGGGGTCTTTTACTAAAGCTTTAACTAGGTTTCTACCATTTTGGCTGGCACTGATAACAGGCTAAGCAGTCTGTAGTTTATGGATCATCCCTGGAACCCTTTTTAAAAATTAGTTTTACTTTGGCCATTCTCCAATCTTCAATTTTAATGATAGTTTGCAAATTCAATAAAGTCCAAAGCAAAGAATTCATCTATGGGCCCTTTTAATAAAGGTGCACACTTATGGTTCATGGTTTATTTTATTTTTATGCACAGTTTTCAAACATAGAAGGAGGTTTATATTAAAAAAATAATAAAAGAAAATTAAAAATGATCTCTATTTTTGATTAGTAATATAGAAGAGAATGCGAGAAAGAGAGATATCTTCTCTTCTACTACCAACTCCAAACTATGTTTCTTCTGCCTTACTACACTGTATGCCTGGAATAGACTATCTGAGCTGGTACATCAGGCTCCATCCCTGGTCCTATTCAAAATGAGGCTAAAAACCCATCTCTTTGAGGCTGCATGACTCCTTGTTCACCCATTTTATTTTGAACATTTCCCCAAGAATTCCCTTATAACTGGTTGTTCTGTTTGTCTTTCTTAGCCGATTATAAGTTAGGTGAAACAGGGACTGTCTTTTTTTGTGTACTTGTACAGCATTGCATATAAATGATAAGTAGTAGTAGCAGTAGAAGTAGGAGGTGAGTCCAGTGTCTTGAATAAGACTCTGCAAGGACTCAAAAGGTTATTGGAGTAGGGGGAGCATATATGGAACCATTCAGAACTCTACATTTTTTAAAGCATGAAATAGGAACGTGTTTTTGTTTCAAATGAAAGCTGGAACCTTGACAAAATAGGAAATGATGATGACATTTTTTCCTGATTCTTGTTAATAGTGTGAGAGTGTACAATATTCAGCAATAGTGAGCACTGTTTTGCAATAGCACACACAACAGTATAATAGTGCACTACTCATAAAATAATAAGCACTATTGCTTAATAGTGCACACTCTCTCAAAACAGTGTGCACTATGTAGGAAAAGTTATACAAACAGAAAAAAAAAATTTGGGCTGGACATCTCTAATGTGGAACACATCTGTTCTGGGCCTCCAAGATGGTATTTTTAAATAATGTTCAAGCCTGATTTTAACTCTAAAATTTTTCAGCTGCGTTTTTTTCTTATCCATTTTCCTCATTTTATTATAGTCTCAATTTTGAAAGTTAAATGCTAGTGCAGTAGGTTTTATCATGTTATGATCACTATTAATAAGTGATCCCAACATTGTCACCTCTTGTACCAAACCCTGTGTTACAGTAAGGATTCGGTGCAAAATGGCTCCCCCTGCTTTCAGTTCCTGAACCAGCTACTCCATAAAGCAGTCATTTATTTGATCTGGAAGCCTTGCCTCCCCAGCATTTCTTAATGTGACATTAACCCAGTTGATACAGGGATAATTGAAATCATCACCCATTATTAATGTAACTATACCAGGCTCTTCTTTATTCTGAAAGGACAGGGTAGGAAGAAGGGGAGGAGGAGTGGCACTATATGTAAAAAATAATATTAAAGCTTTGGAACTACAGAGCTTAAAAGGGAGAGAGGAGGCACTGTGGGTTAAACTAGAAAGAGGGAAAGAGAAATCAATTTGCATTGGCATGATATACAGACCCCCCTCACAGGAGAAAGAGGTGGACAGAGAGTTAATTGAAGACATATGCAGCATTTCTAGGAAAGGGGAAGTGCTACTGATAGGGGATTTCAATATGCCAGATGTTGATTGGCACATTCCTGCTGCACTATCATCTAGAAGTAAGGAGATCCTGGATTCTCTACAGGGAGAACTATTCAAGCAATTGGTAACAGACCCCACATGTGCTTACCAATGATGAAAGTGTTTCTGATGTTATAGTGGGAGATAATTTTGCATCCAGTGATCACCAGACATTATGGTTCAGTTTTAGGACTAGGGCTGTTAGAATCCATTCAAAAGTGAGGGTCTTAGACTTTAGGAAAACTAACTTTGCCAAGATGGGCCAGTACCTCAGGGAATTGTTAGCGGGATGGGAACAGCTGGGGGATGTAGAAAAACAGTGGGCAAAACTGAAAGGGGATATTTTAAGGGCAACCAACCTTCTTGTTAAAATGGTAAATAAAAGGAAAAGGAGATCGCTATGGTTTTCGAAAGAAGTAGCTGAAAAGGTGATGAAAAAGAGAGAGGCTTTCATGAAATACAAGAGATCACAGAGAGAGGTAGACAGGCATCTATATTTGGAAAAACTTAGAGAAGCTAGCAAAGTAGTCAGGAAAGCAAAGATTCAAAAAGAGGAGGAAATAGCCAATGCAATAAAATGGGGGGGGGGGGAGGGGGGATAAGACATTTTTCAGATATGTTAGTGAGAAGAGGAAGGGCAAAGTGGTATTGTCAGACTCAAGGGTGAAGGGGAGGAATATGTAGAAGCTGATGAGGATAAAGTGGAATTGCTTAACAAATATTTCTGTTATGTGTTCACAAATGAAGAACCAGGAGCAGGACTTCAGAAAACACCCACAAACAGGAACAGAAGCGAGGGGCATCTTGAATAATTTTCAGAAGACTGTGCTGGTGAGAAACTAGCTAAACTTAAAGTAGACATGTCAGAGAGGTGTTGTTTATGCCAAGGTTTGTTAGGCGCTCCAGAAGTTTGTCATAGTTTATTGCATCCAATATAGCTGAGATATCAAGGAATGCCAGTAGAAACCCTTGTTTGGTGTGTTCAACTCACTTGAGTAGGGTGTTTGAGATGAGTAGTGTTTTGACGCTGTGATTGGATCTGAATCCATGCTGTTGGTAGTTGAGTGGGGCTGATGTGTTGATAAAGTCCTGGAGTTGGAGTTGTACTGCCTTCTCAATTATTTTGGTTAGAAGGGGGATGCTAGAGATTGGTCTGTAGGAGGATGTTGGGATCAGCTGTGGGTCCTTTCAGGATGGGTCTGATAGAAATGTTTTTTAGATTAACAGGCATGTGTCCTTGGGTTAGTGATAAGTTTATTATATTGGTTAGGATGTAGGAAAGCTCTGTTCTAGCCAACTTGATCTATGCAACTGGCAACTGGCAAGGGTCCAGCATGGAGGTAGCTGTGTTGATCATATTTAAGATTTCCTCTTAGTGCTTTGCCGATATTGGTTGGAATGATGTCCATTGGTGTGTGCTCTTAGTGGTGTTGTGGATTAGACGGTTTGTAGCTGTGTTGGCTGCCTGGGAATGGAGCTTGTTCTGTAGTTAGAAAATTCTTGTGGGTGATAAGCAGGCTCAAGTTGTTTGGATGGGTCCCTTGAGAAGGATCTGACAATTTCAAATAGTTCTCTGGGTCGGTATAGGGATTTGAGGATAAGGTTGGTATGGTACTCTCTTTTATGTTTTAGTATCAGGTTGTTACACTTCTGTTGGTTGTGTAAGTATTCTCTCTGGAGCTGTGGATCACAAGTCTTTGTCCATCGTCATTCAATTTGTCTTAGTTTGAGCTTGGCTTCTTTTATCTCTCAGGAGTACCAATGTGCATTACATTTACGGGTGGAAGAAGCTTCTGGTGGGTGATAGATTGGGTGAGGATGTTTTGAGTCTTGGGTTGATGTTGTTTAGTAGGTCCTCTTTATTGAACTCTTTGAACCTGCGAGGCCTTTGTAGTTACCTTGTAGGAGCAAGGTTGATGGGTGTCAGGGGTATCTTAAATGATATCACATGGTGATCAGACCAGGGGATAGCGGTGATTTTGGGAAAGATTATTGGGTTAGCATTGCTGAGTGAACTGGGTACAAATAAGAGATCAAGGATGTTTCTGCCCTTGTGGGTGGGTACTGTTATCATCTGGGTGAGATCCAAGGTATTCATGACTTCAAGGAATGAAGAGATATGAGTTACAGGAGCTGAGGTTCGGTTTAGGTCACTTTAACAACTCTTTTATACCGCCGTATCTACTAGTCACAGCAGTTTACATGGAACAAGAGACAAGAACAAATATGAACTTTACATGGAACAGTTGGTTGAAGGAACTAACAAATTAAACAATCGTCAACTCTGGAATACTATAAACAATATGAACTAAGTAACATAATAGGGTACGTTATGTTAAGTAGGTGTTACCAACAGTGTGTATTGTCCAATGGATGTCAGGGTAGTTATGTGTCTGAGTCAAAGTATTCCTGGAACAGCAGTGTCTTTCGCCTATCTCTAGATCTCCCCTCAGCTTTAGACCTCATTGATCATGTCACTCTCCTTTACTGCTTTCACAGTCTTGGGCTCCAGGGCACAGTGCTCAGTTTGTTTTGCTCTTTTCTATCACAGTGGTCTTTCTCAGTTTCTGTTGGCACTTCCTCCTCCTCTCCCCAGTCGCTCCTCTGTGGTGTGCCCTAAGGTTCTGTCTTAGCCCCTCTTTTATTCAATGTCTTCATGACCCCACTTACACTTGGTTCAACAGCATAGTATCAATGAACACTATTATGCCAATGACATACTTTTTCTTCATCATACCAGTCCAAGATCCCAAGATCTCTCTGACTTAAAATGCCTGTCTCTCAGCCATTTCAATTTGGGTTTCATATAACTTCTTACATTTTAAATCCAAACAAGTCTGCAGCAATTTGGTTCACTTTTGATAGTTCTCCTTCGTCTTTGTCCCCCTCCCTTCTTGGTGCCACAGTTCCCCTCGTTGACACAATTTGATACCTCGGTGTTACTTTAGACACTTCTTTGTCTTTCTATGCCCACCTTTCTTCCTTGGTCCGTCATTCCTTTCTCACGTTGTGCCAGATACATGCTATCCATCCTTTCCTTTCCTCCTCTTCCCTTATCACCCTTCTCCTGTCGCTCATTATTTCTTGGTTGGATTACTGTAGCATTACTTTTTTGGTCTACCACAATATCAGTTACGTCAGTTACTACTTATACAAAATACTGCAGTTTGCATTCTCTCCCACGCTTCCATATACGACCACATTTCCCCATTTTTAATCCAGTATCATTGGCTTCCTATGGAACATCGTCTGCAATACAAGCTTCTTAGTGCATTGTGCTCACCATACAAGTTTTCCTTGCTAACTTTCTTACCTTCTGCTTCTTTGCTATCCACACCATACCTTCTGTAGTATTCACGCCAGTCGCCTGCAATTCCACTCTGCAACCCAGGCTCGACTACTCGCTCCACAGCTTTTTATTTTCTCACACAAGCTTCTTGGAATGCTCTTCCCCCTGCCCTCTGCTTGGAACCTTCTTACCCCAAATTTAAATCCCTCCTAAAAACCCACCTCTTTAACATAGCCCATAACCTGCCTCTCATTCTTCCCCCTGCTCCCCCTCCCCTCTCCTAACCCATCCCTTCTCTTCCCATCCTAGATATGGATGTTTTAATTCTTTCCTGTTTTTAAATGGCTCTCTCTTCACCCCTATATTTTATCTAGGTCCCGCTCTTCTTTAGTGGACAAAAGTACTTCACCCCCTATACTATATTGCACCCAGGAAGGTGTAGATAACATGAGGAGGGATCTAGCTCAGCTTGAAGAAAGGTCCAGAATTTGGCAGCTGGGATTTAATGTTAAAAAATGTAAGGTCATGCATTTGGGCTGCAGCAATCCAAGGGAGCAATATAGTATAGGGGGTGAAGTATTTTTGTCCACTAAAGAAGAGCGGGACCTAGGCGTGGTTGTGTCTGATGACCTTAAAGTAGCTAAACAGGTAGAAAAGGTGACGGGAAAAGCTAGAAGGATGCTTGGGTGCATACAGAGAGGAATGGCTAGCAGAAAAAAGGAGGTGATAGTGCCTCTGTATAAGTCTTTGGTGCGACCTCATTTGGAGTATGGTGTGCAATTCTGGAGACCACACCTTCAAAAGGATGTGAACAGGATGGAGTCAGTGCAGAGGGTGGCTACTAAGATGATTAGTGGTCTTCATTATAAAGCATATGAGGACAGACTTAGGGATCTTAATATGTACACCTTAGAGGAAAGGCGGGATAGAGGTGATATGATTGAGATGTTTAAATACCTCCGTGGCATAAATGTTCAGGGAGAGAGCCTCTTTCAATTGAAAGCTAGTTCTGCTACAAGGGGACATGGGATGAGGGTGAAGGGGGATAGATTCAGGAGTGATATACGGAAATATTTCTTTACGAAAAGAGTGGTGTATACGTGGAATAGTCTCCCAGTGGTAGTGGTAGAGATGAGGACAGTAACTGAATTCAAAAAAGCATGGGACAAACAGAGAGGATCTCTAAAGGTAAAAAGGGGACTATTGTAGTTGTTGATATGGAAGGACAGACTAGATAGGCCATGTGGTCTTTTTCTGTGGTCATGTTTCTATGTTTCTATGTTTTTTAGTCTTGAAAGACTAGAAAAGGGGACTGTTACTTCTGGAGAGAGATCTGCAACTGTGAGTATATACTTCTGGGAATTTTCTGAAAGGAATTCTTTTTATTAAAGCTAATTAATCTGTGAACCCACTATTTTTTGTTAAATCAGTCAGGGCGTAGTAGCAGCAGTTTAAGTTCACATTTAAAACACAGAAGAGAGCTTTCTGGTTAAATTTCATACCCAGCAGAGAGCTTGTAGTTTAAATTTCATAATAAGTTAGAGCCTAGCAGCAGCAAAGAGCTATAGTTTAAATAAAATAAGAATATAGATTAGCACAAAAGGCAAAACAGGGTCAGTACTCTTTGAGCAGCAAATAGTCTTCTAGAGACCTTTACAAAGAGGCCGTCTACCTAGGGGGCAAGAGACCTGTGAAACTTTTTTCAATAGGTGTAAACACTAGGTGGCAGATCAAAAGACTCCTTCTATCCAAGAAAGGATTAATCATCCAGGAAGTTGGTCACAGCTTACCTCAGCAGCACAGGCATAAATAGCTCAACCAGAGCTCTGTGAGCCTCAGTCTTGAAAGACTAGAAAAGGGGACTGTTACTTCTGGAGAGAGATCTGCAACTGTGAGTATATACTTCTGGGAATTTTCTGAAAGGAATTATTTTTATTAAAGCTAATTAATCTGTGAACCCACTAATTTTTGTTAAATCAGTCAGGGCCTAGTAGCAGCAGTTTAAGTTTACATTTAAAACACAGAAGAGAGCTTTCTGGTTAAATTTCATACCCAGCAGAGAGCTTGTAGTTTAAATTTTATAATAGGTTAGAGCTTAGAAGCAGCAAAGAGCAACAATTTAAATCAAATAAGAATATAGCTTACCTCAGCAGCACAGGACAGGGTACTGTGTAGCAGCCCTCTTTTAATAAGTGTTATGACTGCTTCTTGGAGTAGCTGGTTCATGAACTGACCAGAGGGAAAGCCATATTAGACCTGGTCCTTAGTGGAACACCAGATCTAGTGCAAGAGATAAGGGTGTTGGGGCCACTTGGCAATAGTGATCATAGCATGATCGCCTTTGATTTAATTAGTGGAGGAGGGATAGTACGGAAATCCACAGTACTACCTTTTAACTTTCGAAAGGGAGACTATGATAAAATGAGGAAAACAGTTAAGAAAAAACTAAAAGAAGCAGTTGCAAAGGTTAAAGACTTACATCAAGCTTGGGTGTTGTTCAAAAATACTATCTTGGCAGCCCAGACCAGCTGCATTCCACGCTTTAAGAAAAGTGGAAGGAAGTCCAAAAAAACTGCCAGCATGGTTTAAAGGTGAGGTCAGAGAGGCTATTGTTGCCAAAAAAGCATTTTTCAGGAAATGAAAAAAACAGCCAAACGATGAAACCCGGAAACAGCACAAGCACTGGCAAATCAAATGCAAGGCATTGATAAAGCAGGCAAAGGTAGAATTTGAGAAGAAGCTTGCTGTGGAAGCAAAAACACGAAATAAAGATTTTTTCAAGTACATTCGTAGCAAAAAACCTGTGAGATAGTCAGTTGGTCCATTAAATGATAGAGGAGTTAAAGGGGCACTAAGAGGCGACAAGGCGATAGCGGAGAAACTGAATGAATTCTTTGCTTCGGTCTTTACTGAGGAGGATGTAGGGATGTTACCCATGACTGAAGTGGTATTTAAAGGTGCGGAAGAATTGAAGGAAATATCGATACATCGGGAAGATGTATTACAACTATAAGATAAACTGAAGAGTAGCAAATCACCTGGGTCGGATGGTATACATCCAAGGGTATTGAAAGAACTGAAATATGAGATTGCAGACCTGCTATTAGTAATCTGTGAACTATGTCCCCCGCAGCCCCCTCTAGTGGCGGCGTAGTAGTTCCACAGGGGCTGGGGAGCGCATAAGAATTAAAAGGTTCAGGGTTGATCTGTTGTGAGGGTCAATGGGATAGCGGGTCACATTGTCAGCCTCAGGGTCAACAACCTAAAAAGTAACTCTTGCCAAGTGTAGGGTACAAAAAGGCTTTTATTTCCCCTTTTCGCATGAAGAAATTCAAAATATGAGGTAATGAGTAACAGAACATAAATTCAGTTGCATCAAAACGTGAGTCAGCAAAACACTCAAAATAACATGGTTCCTTCACCAACTTAAAGCATAAACTTTCCAGTACAGTTTGCACACTTTAGATTTGTTTGCCTTTTGCTCAAAGATATCTTCTTGTGCAAAAGTCACATTCCATTGGTTCTATATCTTCACTGCTCTCAGATTCCCCTGGCAGCCATTCCATGTCTATGGGATCTGAAACTGAGGTCTCTGAGATTTTATTTATTTTATTTTATTTTATTTATATTTCTTATATACCGCGCTATTATAATCAGTGCGGTTTACATTTGAAACAGAACATACAAGAATGTAAGCAAGTTACATCAAGTTTTTTACATTGAACAGGGAAGGTAAAACATGGAGTAAAAACGAGGGAGGAACTATGTACATATTATAAACAAATATAATGCTCTTACGGTAAATAAAAATATGACCTTAAAAGCATGCCATACTGTATCCCAGTGCTGGCTTGGGAGTTTGGGGCGTCGGCTTTTAGGTCTAGTATATCTCCCTGGGCTTGCTGTTGTTTCAGGACTAAAAGTTTGCTCTTTCCATTCTCTGGCAACATTAAACTTTTTCCTGTAAAACTTATCAGTTATATCTGGTTTAAAACAGTCCTTATTGTCCAGATAAAAACTAGCCCTTTGTTCCTCTCTAGGCTTCTTGAAAAAGGCTTGAGGCCTAGTCTGAGAGTTTTGTGCTCCAGGTATATCCTTTCTCTCAAGGCTATGAACTTTTCCTTTATCTTTCAAGTTACTTTTGTAAAAGCTTTTAAAAGTACCTTTTTTCTCTTGAAGGTTTCTTCTCCAACCGGAGGGATAAGCACTTCCTTCCTTGGCTGCAGTCCGTGATACTGCCCCTTGAAGTTGTGTATGGCCTTTCTCTAGGCCTGCTCTCCCAGTAGCTTCCTTTCCTTTAGCTCTGCTGGGTTTGTCAGTGACCTCACCTCGGTCTCTGAGTCTGGCCTCTGGAGCTTCCCTTGGCACTGCCTCCTGTTCTCCACATGGAGGTCTCTGCCAAGCTCCTTGCCTCCTCCTGTGCTTCTCCTCTGGTTCTTCCCTTCGGGATTTCTCTGTTGCCTTTCTGGCTCTCTCGGCTCTCTCTCTCTTGGCTCTCTCTCTTTTGGCTCTCTCTCTTGCAGTGCTCTGTTCCTACTTAAATCCAGAGCAGCTGCTTCTGAGTCCTGCCCATAGAGGTGTGGTTCTTCCACTTTCAGGTTTGTTCTCCTGCTCCCTCTATGTGTCCCTTCTCGTAATTGCAGGCAAATCCTGTTTTTTTCAAGATTTAAAAGTTTCCTTTCTTGCATCAGAGGGCTTGCGGTATCACAACTATTATTAAAATCATCTCTAATACCTGAAGATTGGAGGATCGCCAATGTAACACCAATTTTTAAAAAGGGTTCCAGGGGTGATCCGGGAAACTACAGACCAGTGAGCCTCATGTCAGTACCGGGAAAAATGGTAGATACCATCATAAAGAATAAAATTACTCAGCATGTAGATAGTCATGGCCTAATGGGAGACAGCCAACATGGCTTTAGACAAGGAAGATCTTGTCTTACTAATCTGTTATGTTTCTTTGAAAGTGTGAATAAACAGGTGGACAAAGGTGAGTCGGTTGATATAGTGTATCTGGACTTTCAGAAAGCCTTTGACAAGGTCCCTCATCAGAGACTTTTGGCAAAACTAAAGAGTCATGGGATAGGAGGCAGTGTACTACTGTGGATCAAGAACTGGTTAAAAGATAGAAAGCAGAGGGTTGGGCTAAATGGCCAATTTTCCCAATGGAGAAAGGTGAATAGTGGTGTACCCCAGGGATCTGTGCTGGGTCCGCTGCTTTTTGACATATTCATAAATGACCTGGAAAGGGGAATAACGAGTGAGGTTATCACATTTGCAGATGACACAAAACTATTTAAAGTTGTTAAAACCCAAGAGGATTGTGGAAAATTGCAAGAGGATCTTGATAAATTAGAAGACTGGGCATCAAAATGGCAGATGAAATTTAATGTGGACAAGTGCAAAGTTATGCACCTAGGGAAGAACAACCCAAACTATGGTTACACGATGCAAGGTTCCACATTAGGAGCCACCATCCAGGAAAAAGATTTAGGCGTCATTGTGGATAACATGTTAAAACCCTCGGCCCAGTGTGCAGCGGCAGCCAAGAGAGCAAATAGGTATCATAAGGAAAGGAATGGAAAATAAAACAAAAGATATTATAATGCCTCTATATCGTTCCATGGTGAGACCGCACCTTGAATATTGTGTGCAATTCTGGTCGCCGTATCTTAAAAAGGATATAGAGTTATTAGAAAAGATTCAGAGAAGAGCCACCAAAATGGTAAAGGGGATGGAAGGATACTCCTATGAAGAAAGGCTAAAAAGGTTAAGGCTCTTTAACCTGGAAAAGGGACGGCTGGGGGGAGATATGATAGAAGTCTATAAATTAATGAACGGAGGGGAACGGGTAAACGTAGATCGATTGTTTACATTATCAGAATATAGAAAGACTAGGGGACATGCAATCAAGCTACAGGGTAAACTATTTAAGACTAATAAAAGAAAATATTTTTTCACTCAACGTGTAATCAAACTCTGGAATTTGTTACCGGAGGATGTAGTAAAGGCTGTTAGTGTAGCTGGGTTTAAAAAAGGTTTGGACAAGTTCTTGGAGGAAAGGTCCATAAACCATTATTAAAGAAGGGACCCAGGATATTAAAGCTTGACCCAGTGCAAGCATTGTGGAACCTGTGTCTTTTGGGGAAACTGCTAGGTACGTATGACCTAGATTGGCCACTGTTGGAAACAGGATACTGGGCTTGATGGACCTTGGTCTGACCCAGTATGGCATATCTTATGTTCTTATTTATACCATGCCAATAGTTGGGATTAGGGTGAAGAGAGGGCAAGGACAGTGATCTAATCAGAAAAGATGCCACTAATGTGGCTGCAGAAATGCCTGCCTCTCACCAGGTGGTAGTTTATTTATTTTATTTTATGTTATTTATTTATTCATATTTATATATCACTTTCTCAGGGAGGACTCCACCCATGGACCCAGCCCTCATTCCATCTGTAAAACCAGCAACAGCAAGGAGATGGAGGTATATTGCTCTCTTCTTATGCCAGAGAATGCATGTGGGTTGGTGGGGCATCACCTCCACTTGGATATTGATGTAGTCCAGTATGGCACCATCACATGTGAGTTCTATTACCAGTTGCTTGAATAGTTCTCCCTGTAAAGAATCCAGGATCTTCTTACTTCTAGAGAACACTGCAGCAGGGCGTCACATTGAAATCACCTATCAGTAGCAGGGCGTCACATTGAAATCACCTATCAGTAGCAGGGCGTCACATTGAAATCACTTATCAGTAGCACTTTTTCTTTCACAACAATACTTTGTAAGTCTGCATATGTCTTAAATCCTCATCCACCTCTACTCCCTGTGAAGGGGAGCTAGATTTCCCTTTCCCTCTTTCTAGTTTAACCCACAGTGCCTTCTCTCTTCCTATTAAGCCCTGCAATTCTATAGCTTTAATATTATTTTTTACATATAGTGCCACTCCACCTCCCCTTCTTCCTACCTTGTTCTTCCTGTCCGACTCCTGGAGACCCTCTAGATAGTTGACCTAAATTTTGTTCGGTCTTCAGCCAAGCTGTTCTTTGTTGATAGAGTGTCATTCATAGTTCCTGTTATTGTATCGATCTATCTTATTGCTGGGCTTCCTCTTTTACAGTGACATTCTACCTTCCCAAGTATTATGTCTTTCTCCAATAATTTGTCTCTTTGCATGATGTGTCCAAAGTATAAAAGTCAAAGTCTTGTCATCTTAGCTATTAAGGAAAGCTTAGGTTTGATCTCCTCTCATACTGACTGGTTTGTTCTTCAGGCAGAATAAAGTATAGCCCGGTATAGTTACACCCCATTCATGGTATTCCATCAATCATGTCTCCTTAAATGCCACTAAATCCAAGTCAGTCTCTTCCATTAAACTTTCAACATCTGTGATCTTATTTCCCATTTCCCATGCTACGGGCATTAATACACACCGCTTTCCAGATGTTGCCCCTTTTACCCATTTCTACAGAAGTATTTAATTTTTCACTTACCTGGGGGCTTTCTTCACACATCCACAACAAATCTAGTTTAAAGCCCTCTTTAGTAGATTAGCCAGTCTGCTGCTGAATACACTTCAACCCTTCTTGGACAGATGGGCACCATCTCTGCTCTGCAGCCCTTAGTCCAGTTAACAAAAATGCTCTTGCAGCCATGCATTCATCCATGCATTCATCTCCAGAATGCAAACTTCTCTTCCTTGGCCTTTACCCTCAACAGGGAGGATTGAAAAGAACACCACCTGCACACTTATCTGCTTTTCCCTCTGTCCCAGAGCCATGAAGTCACTTTTGATATACTCGGAAGGATACTTAGCATTAGTGCCGACATGAATGAGCAACATCAGATAATAGTCAGTAGGTTTGATGAGTCTTAGCAAACTCTCTGTAACATCTCAGATTTTGGCACCTGGCAGACAGCACACCTCTCTGGACATCAAGTCTGGTTGACAGATGGATGCTTCAGTACCCTTCAGCTGAGAGTCACCAACCACTACTACCCTTCGCTTCCTTGTGGTGACTGATTCTGCATCTATGGAGTGCTCGAGCTGTGGTTCTTCCCTTTCATGGGATGCTTCCACCTTCTCCATTTCCATGGATGCATATTGATTCTTCATTTCAAGGGCTGGAGGAGTTGGAGTGTTGATACCGCAGACTCTGGTGATTCGTGTCCAACCTTCTTCATTCTGTAGCCTCCCATTTTCACCTCTGTTGGAAAGCTTGGATGCTTTAAGAAGCATCTCATCAATGAACTTCTCACTGTCTTGAATGCTTCTCAGCCTCACCATCTCTTCTCTGAGCTCCTCCACTTGTTTCCTGAGAGCCTCAGCATGCAGGCATTCTGCACAAGGAATTGGTCCTTTAACTGGCATTGGGATATCTCTGTCTGGACAGAGGCAGAAGCTGCAATGGGGGCAACGGTTATAGCAATATGATTTTTCCCACCATTGTTTAATTGATAGAGCTTTGGTACCTATTGAAGTAAAAGAGAGAGACTTACCAAAGTCCCTACCTATCCCTTAGCTGTCCCTTAAGAGAAAAAGCAGTTAACCTCTTTTAAGTGTGTTCTAACAGCGCTGTTCTATGTCCCTGTGGGTAGCTAATTGGGGATTTGCTTTATAAAGAAAAAATGCTCACAAGGGGGTGCCGGGGTAGGTAGGGAGAGATCTAACACCTGATGAGGTCAGTGTCTTCAAAGAGTTAGCTGTGAATGGGTAGATGGAACAGAGAGGATGAACACCAATCACGGGTTCTCTCCATCAGTGGGTCTTTATTTGCTTAAGTTTCCTTTCAGATGTTTTATTTCCTATAAAGGCAAGACATTACTGTTTTTTGAGCCAAGACAGCTGCTGGAATTTTTGGAGGCTAGGGAGGAGCCCATACCTGTAATAACTTCCTGCCTGGCTGATGCACGAGACTCCACTCAGCCTGTGTGATGTATTTCTGTATTTGCGTTCCCAATTGATGTATTTCTTTGCCCTCCCCCCCCCCCTTTTTTTTTCCTTATATTGTGAGCTTAATTGTGGGGTTTTTTTTTCCTGTGGAGAGCGGTTTGTACTCTCTGAATTGTTTTTTCCTCTGAAGTTCTGTAATGGTATTTAATCATGTATTTCCTTTCATTCAAGTTTATACCCGAATGTTCATGTTTACAATTTAATAAATATAGAATTTTAAAAAAATGAACACCAAAACCGTTTTAAGAATTAGCTTATAAAAATGAACACCAAAACCCCTTTGAGAGCTTTCAGGCAGAGTATTACCTTGCTTCCAATGGAGTCCCTCAGGAATGCTACTCTATGGCTGCTACAGACTCTTTCAGAGCTCTCACGGGCTCTTTTGCAGTTCCAAAGAGACACAACTTCCTTCGGGCATTCACCTACTCTATGACCACACACCACAGAGGAGCACACTTTTATCCCAGAGAGTTGGCCCACTGAGATAGCATCTCGATGCTCCTGGGGAACCTGCAGAATCAGGACTCCCAGGTACAGGCACAGTTCCTCCTCCTCCCTGGAAACACTGCTTTAATCCACTTTCAGCCAGGCGGAACTACACCCACATAGTAATACTATGATTACCATAAGAAAACAGGGAATATACTCTGTCTCTGAACTATCCAGTCTCCACCGCAACCCACATTAAGAGTTTTCTCCCACAGCTGCTTTTTTCATGTGTGGTAATGGTTTTTGATAGCATGCTTAGTTCTCAGTAAACTCCATGTTACTCATTAGTAAACTTTAGTAAACATGCCCCAAGATGATCTTGAACAAGTATTTAACTGAATACAATCTATTTTTTTTTAAAGTGCATTGCAGCCATGCTAATTATTCTGCACAGCAGTGTGCAGTGATGTACTATAAAAAATAAGAATTCTTATTGCTATAAATAGAATAGATTCAATCCAAATCCTACTAGCCATTGATCCATAAATGATGTGTTTTATCTGCACAGTGCATCTGTATATTACTAGACAACATGCAGAGCTGAACCCGTTTGCACTGTAATTTAAATGTTCAGTGAATACTTTGCTGAGGACCAACTGTACATAAACTTAGCAAAAGCACATTGACAGGTATAAAATGAGATATGAAGTATAAAATTATGATGAAGAAGGTCAAAGTTCATTCACCAAGTTAATCCAGTATAATAGAAGGTCAATATTTAAACCCCATGGTCAGTATTCTCTTTAAGCCGGCGATGGTGTTTAAAAATTTTGCATATATTCAGCACGGTTATCCCTAGAAGCTGCAGAGCTGAATTTACATGTACAGCTGTGGTTACCACCTCTCACCTCACTGTAGGCATGCACATGGGTGGATTTTGAGCAAAGCGTGTGTGGAGTACATAAGTGCGTGTGTAGATTTTAAAATATTTTAATCTATGTGAGGATGTGCACAAAGTATGCATGATCATTTACACCACCTCACGAACAAGTGTCAGTGATTTCACCAACATTTAATCGACAAACCCCAGGTGACTGAACAATCGGACCTGGCACCTGGGTCTCAGAGCACATGTTGGAAGAAGGGCTGTCAAGACCCACGCTGTCTGCCCATGGGAATTCCATCTCCCGCAGGCAAGCAGTACTAGTCTCGGCCACAGTTGTGGCCTTTTGCACCACTTTTGCCTGCGGGAGATGGAATCCCCATAGGCCGAAATGCTGCAAAAGCCCACGGTCACGGCCAAGACCAGCGCTGTCTGTCCATGACTCAGCAAGCTATACAAGGGCAGCATTAAAATGCCTATGTTAAGCCTACTTGCCTTTATAAAATATTAGGGTAAGCTGCAGACATTTACAGTAGGCATGGACATTTGCACTAACCTTAGAGCTGCATTTATATTTTGCAAGAAGGCATGAAAATAATTGTATGAGGCATTTTAAAAACATTTCAACTGGTTAGTAGACTGACTAACAGGCTACAACACTTCAGTGGCACTAACCATTTAGTGTCACTGAATATCCCCACAGAATACTAAACAACCTTCCGATGAGAATGGGGGCAGTCTGTGGGAGGAGTGAGAACAGTGGCGACATTCAGCCACTGACTGGATAGCTTAAGTGGTTAAAGTTAATAGATGAATGGCTGTCCGAACTTGAACTACTTAGCGCTGTCCTCTTTGTGGTAGAAAATTGCTGTTAACCGGAGAGCGTCTCTGTTGATTGGGCAGCCTGGATATTTACTGAAAGAAACCAGATATATTCCACCACTGAATATTATTACTACTACTCGTACTACTACTTTTTTGTATAGCGCTACAAGGTATACACAGCACGTCTCTGCCAACAGAGCTTACAGTTTAGGTGAGACCAACACAACAAACATGGGACAAGAGATAGATCTAATAAATCTAAAGGAGCAAGCATTTACACCAGCCCTGCGGCACCTCAATTCATAGAGAATGAGCCGCAGCATTTGATAACTTACGCATGTAGATTTGTCCTCTACCCATGATTCCTCCTGGTCACTCCCATACCCACCATCAGCCTGATGCACATACTTACAGCATAACTCCTGACTGAAGTATGCGCATAAAGGCCTATCACTCATGGAAGTAATTGAAAATAAGTGACTTACATGTGTTCATGGAGCAAAACGTTATGCACCTCCTAAAAGTACACACCATCAAATCAATGCATGCCCTTTTATGCGCTATTTTATATATGCACGTTTGTGGCCACAGATGTGTGAAAATCTTTAAAATAGCCCTCTTTAAGCACCTGTGTTAACACTTAGGGGCCTGTCTACTAAGCATTTTCCGCATAGGCATAGGCCCCTTAAAATAGTTTGCCACCCTATAAAATTATCCACTATGAGGGTCATGCCGAGTCACGTTTAGCAGGAATGGACGTTCGGTTTGGGATGCCATGGCACCGGGTTCCATGCAGGAGCCCCGGGATCAGAATCGGGTGCAGGTCCGTCCCGTCCAGATTTTTGATGTCTGGATGGACTGGACGTGTCCTGATGGGAATTAGGCCCTATTTGTATAGTTAGGGGAGCTCAGAAGTACTTTCATAAATGCATTTTCTCTATGTAATAAGACCATGCTAATTCAAGATTTAATTAAGGATAAGAAGCTTAATTGTTTATTTATTACAGAAATCTGGCTTTAAATCTCTGAGTAAAAGAGGAGGGGTGGCTGTAATTTATAAAGATTCTATTGGGTTCTCAAGGATAACAGTTCGCAACCCTCCAGACTGTGACTGCTTCTTGATTAAAACTGATACATACTAAAAATTAACGCCAACAGTGACAACTATTTACATTTCAGTGTCAATGATTGACATGTCAGTGGTTGACATTAAGTGTAGGGAGTGGTCAGTCAGGGTTATTTACAGCCTGGATATGGGTGGTATTTGAGTGAGAGAGGAGCGGTAACCAAAGTCTTAGTATTAAAGTTGTGGTTAGGTATTGAGTGTTGACCCATAGTATTCAGTGACCAGATGGGTTTTCAGCATTTTCCTAAAATCGGAAGTGTCATTGATTGTTTCTAGGTGATGTGGTAGTGAGTTCCAGAGAGTCAGACCAAAGATTTCAAAGGTTCTCTGGCTGGTTGTTTGAGAGCTACTGGTTTTGATATGTGGGGTTTTGATGTAGCTTCCGCCTTGTCTGGTACTCTGGACTATCTGGATCAATGGCTGTAAGCAGTCGGCGGTTTGTTTGTCTATCATTTTGTATGTCATCATTATTGCTTTGTATTTTATGCAGGATTGTATTGGTAACCAGTGTAGGGATTAAAGGACTGGTGTGATGTGTTCTTTCTTTTGGATCCAGTAATTAATCGAGCTGCAGTATTTTGAGCAAGTTGTATTGCTTGGGTGATGTGTTTGGGAAGGCCTTGAAGTAGTATGTTGCAATAGTCTAGGTGTGGAGTAACTATTGCCTGGCATACAGTGTGAAGGTGGCTGTGCTCTAGTAGAGGTCTTATGTTTTGTAGCAAGTTCATTTTGTAATATGCATTGGCCATCATCTTCTTGATATAGGTTTTGAAGCTGAGCCTCTGGTCTAGGGTCTAGACAATTTGGAGTCCTCTTTTGCTATTAGATTGTTCAGTTCATGGGACTATTCCTACCGATTTCAAGTGCAACTTGTATTGAACGACACTTTTTTGATATCCACTTGTTGTACTCTCTTTTGGTTGATAAGAATTTGATTGAGGGAATCAAAGTGACTCCAGTAGCATGGTCAGGTCACCATCTCATTTCTTGCATCTGAAAGGGAGTTTGGAACAAAAAATTGCTAAATCTCAGTTTTATCTTAAAAAGATATGATGTCGGATACCAGTGTAAATCTTTCAAATTAAGTTAACAGAGTCCTTACAGGAAAAGCACCTCTAGTTTTGGATTAGGTGACAACATCTTGAAGCAATAGCTGCAAAGAAGGGTAATCGAGGTTCAACAAAACAAGTCAGCTTTTGCTTTTCTCAAGGAAGCAATAGCATTGAAGCAGAAGGTACATATATTAGAATGATGAGGGTTTAAATCTGGTCAACACAAATTTAAAGGTACTTGGCATTTTAAGTTTAAAGGGGGGCATATTCAAAAGGGTTTAGTCAGGTAGCAGGTTATTTATAATTATTTGAGAATAGGTAGGATTTAGCATTTTCAGGGTTTGAATTATAAGATGCTTTTATGAGGTGGTGGACACTGGGGACTGTATGTTTTTTAGTGGATGATAGTAATACTGGTATATTTTGTAATCTGCTTTGGACAGTCTATTGAACTGTAAATGCAAAATATATATTTTTAAATTAAATTAAGTGGTTTAATTTGGGGTAGCCTTTTTGGTGGCCGTTTAGTTAGGTAGGACATCCACCCTCTGCCCCAGAACTCTCTGGTTAGTGCCAGGGCAATCTGTAAGAATTTTCAGTGCTGATGAAAATTCACAGATGGGGCTATGCTTAGTGGCTGTTGCTAAACCCATAAGTGCTTTTAAATAACTGGCCCATATAGTGTTATGCATTGTGATACTCACTCAAACTGAGATTGATAATCTCAAAGCAGAGCCTGGAATCTGCAAGAACATCCACAAGAAACTATTCATATCAAAGTCTGCCTTGCCCCAGCACTGATACTCTTCTGCTGTATATGATTATGTAAGAGTGGAACGGTTTCTATAAGATTGTGCGACACAGCAATGAACATCTGTTCTTGAAACCCTAGATGCATTAATCATAAAGAGGCGGATTTTAAAAGGCATGTCATATTTCATGCTTATATATAAAATGTGCTCTTACTTCATAAAATAGAGGTGAAAATGATCAAAAACGTGCATTAAATCTAGGTGCAATCAAATACACTGGCCCTATGGCTGGTGTAAACACCAGAGCCCAGATTAGTTGAGAATGTGCGTAACAATAGTATTTAATTATTTCTACACGTAACTGCACTCTACACTCAAGTTCTGCCTATGTGAACACTCACAGTGTGTTTTTATAGAATAGCAACCTGCTAAGGTGCACACGTTAAGGCCCATGTACATGCTTAAGTCACTGAAAATACGTTATTTACATGCGTTGATGGTGAATAACTTTCTGCATCTCATTATAAAATTACCCACAAAGAGGGTAATTTTATAACAGAGAGCTTATGTAGGTAGGCTATAAAGGCATCTATTCCAAGCTTATGGTGTAAACACATAGGCACCTATGTGCATTTATAAAATACTAGTACAGGAACCACGGCTAAACTGAAGCTGTGGGCAGTTATCCCTGTTCAGGGAAAGGTGCAAATGTCCACATGCAATGCATGCCCATATCGTGGATTTTATAAAATGCACATGTACATTGTGCTTCTGTTTATTCTCTGCCCAAACTCTTCCCATGCCCATTGAGTGGAGGAGTAGCCTAATGGTTAGAGCACTGGCTTAGAAACCAAGCGACCAGGATTCAATTCCCACTACCACACTTTGGGTGAGTCTCTTAACCCTCCATTTGCCTTAGAAGAATCCAAGTTATCAATGTCCCTGTTTAATATACATTACCAAGTTTAAGTTACAATGTAAACCACTTTGACTGAAGGATAAAATGGTATAAAAAATTTGTGCATATGTTTACACCTGGGGTAATTTCATGAGCCTTTTACACACATATATCGGCATACACATGTAAAAATATGGAGGAGTAGCTTAGTGGTTAGGGCAGCATCCTGAAACCAAAAAGATCAGTATTCAAATCCTACTGACACTCCTTGTGGCCTTAGGTAAATCACTTTAACCTCCATTCCCTCAGGTAGAAACTTAGTGTAAACCCTCTGGGGACAGGGAAATACTTAAAGCACCTGATGGTAACTCACCTTGAGCTACTACTGGAAAGATGTGAGCTAAGTGCTAATAAATAAATAAAAAGACCTTAGAAAATGATACCCAAAGTCTTTCAACACCTATGCCTTTACTGGTTTTGCATCTCTTAATATATGCTGGAACAGGGCCGGCCCGTCCATTGAGCGAGAATATTGTTCGCACAGGGCCCTACGCTAACCACATACTTGCTCAATGGATGGCTGCAGAGGGAGCCGGGGAAAGCCCGCGCGAGGCCCCAGCTCCCTCTGCAGAGCCCGCCAGTTTGAAGAGCCTTTACCTTCACGCTGGCGGCTGTTTCAATGAAGCCGCAAATGTCGGGAGAGGTTAAAAGGCATTGCAGTCCCTCTGCAGCCCCTTAGACGGCGCAGGACTCTTCGGAGGGGGGAGAGCTTCTAGGACTGGATGGGCTGTGATGGGGGGAAAACAGACTGGAAATGGGCTGTGATGGGGGGGAAACGGACTGCAATTGGGCTGTGATGGGGGAGGACTGCAAGTGGGCTGTGATGGGAGGGGAAACAGACTGGAAATGGGCTGTGATAGTCGGGGGAGGAAACGGACTGGAATTGGGCTGTGATGGTGGGAGGACTGCAAGTGGGCTGTGATGGTGGGGGGGGGGACGGACGGACTGGAAATGGGCGGTGATGGGGGGGGGAGGAAATGGACTGGAATTAGGCTGTTATGGGGGAGGACTGCAAGTGGGCTGTGATGGTGGGGGGGATGGACTGGAAATGGGCTGTGATGGTGGGGGGGAACGGACTGCAATTGGGCTGTGATGGTGGGGGGAATGGAATGCAATTGGGCTGTGATGGTGGGGGGAACGGAATGAAATTGGGCTGTGATGGGGGAACGGACTGCAAATGGGCTGTGATGTTGGGGGAGGGGATGGACAAAATGGTCTGTGATGGGGGGGGGAACGTGGACTGGAAATGGGCTGATGAAGAGCTGGATTATGACTGGAAATGGGCTGATGGGGGCTGGAATAGGACGAAGTGGGCTGACGAGGGGGCTAGGATTGGAAATTGGCTGATGGGGAAGCTTGGAGTGGAAATGGGCTGATGGAGGGCTGGAATGGAATTGGAAAAGAGCATTTGGGGGACTAGGACTGGAAATGGGCTGATGAGCTGGAATAGGACTAGAAATGGGTCGATGGGGGGAATGTGGACTGCAAATGGGTGATGGGCTGGAATAGGACTGGAAGTGGGCTGATGGGAGTTGGAATAGGACTGAAAATGGGCTGTTGGGGGAGCTTGGAGTGGAAATGGGCTGATGGGGGGCTGGAATGGAACTGGAAAACAGCATATGGGGGACTAGGACTGGAAATGGGCTGATGTGGAAGCTTGGGAGACTGTGACTAGAAGGGGGCAGATGCTGGGTGGGTCTAGAACTATAAAGGAGCTGATTTTGGGGGAGGACTAGAAAGGGATGGGGAATGAGAATGGAGAGGGGAAAAGATATTTTGTGTGGGAGGGAAGAAAAGTCTACAATGGGCCGGGTATTGGGAGAGTAAGAGGGGATTGAGAATGGAAGGGTGAAATTTGAGTGGATGATAAAGGAATAAGGAAAGAAATGGAGGAAAGAGCAAAAGGGGAAAGATCAGTATATTAAAGCAGATATAGAGAAAGAAAATGGAAAACAATCTAAAAGAGAAGAGAGGACAAATGGATAGCTTGCAGAAGACACAAAGAAACCAGAAGAAAGTGACTGGAGCAATTGCAACTGAAAAAGAAAATGCACAAGCAACAAAAGGTAGAAAAATACACTTTTATTTTGAATTTATTAACTGGAATATATCAGCTCTGGGAAATGTGCATCGTTAACGTCTTTTGTGTTTTGTTTAGTACAAGAGGAAATTAATTTATAGTTTTATTTCTCCAGAGTTGTTGTACATCCCAAGTTTGGCTTTTGGGGTTACCAGTTTAATTATTGTCTTCCTTTTTCTAAATTGTGATCCCTTGTTCTTTGGTGACGGTCTATGTTCTGCATTTTAACCAAGCTGAGGTATTCTGTTTATGTAGTTTCTATTTGACCGTGTCACTTGTTCTCTTTCCCCAGTAGGAGATGCATTGGTATTCTCTGAGATGTATTGGTTGAATATTTGCAGTGTTGTCTTTTGATAGGTAGAGTTTGGTGCTTTGTGAGTCTTGGCAGAGCTGTTATGATATGGTGGATTTGCTATGAGTTCTAAAAGGTCAGTGTTTATAGTACTTCCTAATGGGCCTGGCAGTTGGTACTAGAATATAGTAACGTAGAAATCTGTTAGTCTTTCTTTATCCAGACACTCATTAAGAAGCACGTTTACTAAAAATGCATGTTAACATTGTGCAAATGAGGTTCCCAATGCAAATGAGGCCCCACAATTAATCTCCGCACATGGCCCTGCACCCCCCTTGGGCCGCCCCTGTGTTGGAAAGTCCTGAGCAGACTTAAAACCATGAGGCAGTGTATGAACCCCAGAGCCAAATCACAAAGCCACACTCTATTTATGTTTAGCTTTCTTATGGCATTGTGAAGGTACTGGAGTCATTTCTTGAAGAGACAGGAGTGCAGATGTACAGATTGCAAACCAACTCTTTAGTCTGTGCTCCTTGTTATCTATCAGGTAAACCCATTCAAACCTTTGTAGATCCACCTTCATATAGTCAGTGTTCCCACTGTGCATGACTAGTCAATGGAGGCAATAGAGACTTGCATTTCAGTAGTGATTCTACGAATTTGTCTATGACAATGAAACAGAACCTCTGAAACACCTTCTAAGACAAGGACTGCTTAGAAAATAACACCTTGCAGTGCCCTTGAAAATAGTGATAATGAAAACATTACATGTGCTGAGAAGTGGCAACAAGAGGTGTGAAGACATGAATTAACATATCAATGTCAGCTAAATTTATGGAGCCAAAGGCTACTGCATAAACAGAGCCATTAAAAATTTGCAAACAATATTCTCATGTATTAGTTTTATTACATCAATGCAGCACATCAGCCCATTCCACTCTTTGCTATTCTTTTATAGGCTGTTTACGGGCCAGAGCTCAGGTTTTTTGCAGCTTTTCCCAATTATATTAAGTGGTTCCTGTCCTCAAGTGGACTCAAATTAATCACTCTTTTTGAGGATTTCACCCACTCCACTAGAAATTCCATGTAGCTTTCTAAGAGCTCTCATTCCACACAATCTCACTTAAGTTTCCCATGCCTTGATTAATGCTACCTATAACCTATTTGCTTTATATCTTTTCAATTATTTGACCTATTAACTGTTTTCTGTTGTAGTTTGCTTGACTAGATGCTGTATCTCAAGGAAAAGGAAACTGGTTTTTTTAGCCTGATGACCAGATTGTACACCCCACAGAGCAGGGAACTGATTTTTGTAGTCTGCATGACCAAACTGTATGCCCAAAGGAAGTGGAACTGCTATTACACACTTCATTCATCAGATAGTCCCCTGCAAATGCTTTCACAATGGAACCAATGTATTTCTGTTTAGTTCCCACTAAAACTCCTTGTAGCCTTGAGCAAATCATTTAATACTACATTGCATCAGATACAACCTTACAGGCTAATGCAGAAAGCCAGCGCTGAAGTCACATGCTATTAAGCGTGTACGCATTTTCATAGCACACTAATAGTGCAAGTTGTCAGTGACGGTATGCAGCAAAGGGCATATATGTAAATGTGCAGTGTGCAAAACATTGGCATAAAGATGAAAGGAAGGGAACCAATGCATGCACAAACAAGAGACGCATTACAAGTGGCTGTATACGCATGCACGTAAATGTCAAATGCTCACATTATACACACAGGACATACAGGTGCTTTTGGCACTCATTCCATAACCAATACTATTTCGCCCAAAAATATTTTTTTATGAAATCACAACAAAGAGACCAATAATAAAAGATGAATAATATAAATGAGTGCAAAAAACAAACAGAACCTTTAACGATACACGCGGAAAATTTTCAGGTCAAAGGTAACGTTTCACTGGTACTTACCCTGAAACAATCTACTTATCTCTTCCTACACCCCTCCATGGGAATTCTGCTCCTCTGGCAGATCCCCTTTTATCTGTGCTCATCTCTGCCACTGCAAACTCCAGACTTCGTCATTTCACCTTGCTCCATATGCCTGGAATAAACTACGCAGGTTGGTACACCAGGCTCCTTCTTTAGCCCTAGTCAAATCAGACACCTGGCTTGAGAATAACCACCTCAAAATCAACTTGAAAAAAACGGAAGCAATGTTTGTAGCAAGAAAACTAAACGCAACCTTCCCGGAAACCATCACAATAAACAACACAACAATCCCAATCAAGAAAGAGGTGAAATACTTAGGAATAATTCTAGACCATACCCTCAGTATGATCCCTCACATAAAGCAAACAGTTAAGACAATATTCTTCAAGCTAAAAACCATACAACACCTAAGACCACTCCTAGACTCCCACGATTTCAGATCGGTCATCAGTGCACTCATCACTCCCCACTTCGACTATTGTAATAGTCTCCTAAACGGTCTACCACTAGCAAACACTAACCTCCTCCAAAGAGCCCAAAATATCTACGCTCGCGTAACAACGAAAGCTCGCCTGACCGACCACATAACTCCCATCTTATTTGAATTGCACTGGCTCCCCATAAATAGCAGAATAACATACAAAATAATCATAACCACATTTAAACTCATCAATGACATCTCTCCATCTCATCTAACCACCCTATTGCAAGCCCCACCAGAACACAGAACACGAAGACAAAATGCAACATACTCGTTAGCCATACAAAACACTATCCGTAAAACAAAAAAAACCACGAGCTCCAGAGCATTCTCATATGCTGCACCCGCCATATGGAACAAACTACCTTTAAATCTCCGAATGATAAAGGACCTCCATCTATTCAGGAGAGAACTTAAAACCCACTTATTCACAGAACACTTCTCAAACACAATACAGATCACAAACCCACCTTAAATGCAGACGATCACACCGTAACCTCAACGTTGATGATTGAATCCAACAAATGTCTACCTAAGCTACCTACTCTACTACTCCTGTATATAGTTGTTTACAATTAATAATATAGTTACTCACAATCATGTTGATTGTCAATAATTTAAAAACTGTTGATTTAAAAGTTGATTTGTAAATAATTTAAAAATCTGTTCTATGTAAAACCTGTTCATGTTACACTTGTTATATGTAAACCGCTTTTTATTTAAAAGTTGATTTGTAAATAATTTAAAAATCTGTTCTATGTAAAACCTGTTCTTGTTACACTTGTTATATGTAAACCGCCTTTGATCTATGGAAGAGGCGGTATATAAGAAAGTTTTAAATAAATAAATAAATAAATAAAATCCAGACCAAAACCCACCTCTTCAAGGCTGCTTTTGGATCATGATCCCTTCGTTTTCCTGTTGACCCCCTATATATATAGTCTAGTCACCATGTGTCGTGTTGTCTGCCTTGATTAGCTTGTACAGCGCTGCGCATGCCTTGTACCACTATACAAATGATAAGTAGCAGCAGTAGCCATAGTCAGCCGTTTGCTACTTAGCTGTATCGATAGTGGCTGAATATTGTTGACGGAATGCTCATGCTCAACCCTCGCTCTTCGTCAGCACTGTGCCGGGGGAGGCGGGGAGTTGTCAAACATTTTCAACTACACTATGCTGAAAATTCATGGAAAGGTACTTATAAGTTTAATAGCTGCTGCTAAATGTATAAGGGTTTGATTAACAAAACACGCTAGTTTTCCACACGTTCAGCCCCAAAACAGTGCGGTAAACTACCTGCTAGTGAACCCATGAATGCACAACATGGCACTATGCAGTTAGCGCATGACTGGAAGCATCCCGTGCTAAGCTGTTTGCTGCAATTAACTAAGATTCACTTAATGCCCCCCAGAATTGGTCACGGAGATGGCTCGGTCTTGCCCCTATTTCCCGGCACGAGGTATCCAACCGGCACCCCCTCCAGCCCACCCTATGCTCCTGTTGGTGTGCCGGTGCCATGGCATCCCATCGTCATGGCACTGGGAGGCCCAGCAGGAGTGCCAAAAGTCTGCCAAGGAGGGAAATGTCCTTTCCCCACTGCCCAGCCCTCGGCGGGGGTAGCCAGGGCCAGGATTGGGTGGTGGGGACACACCTGCAGCCCCCCTAGCTGTTTGGTGGGGCTGCCTGGCACATCTGCTGCCTCACCCGGGGCTTAGATCACCTCCAAGGTGGTATAAACCCCATGTCTACCCTGCCGCCGGTGGACATATAGGGTTGTGACCTACATTGGTCCTATATGTCCGGGTGCCTCATCCCGCTCCCGCTCCACCCACTCTCTGCCTCCTTCCTGCCCCCATCCAGCACCCCCCACACAGCAGCTCTGTGCGTGCAGGGAGCACTTGAGGTGGCATATGGTCCTGGCATTTAGTAGGGTTTGACATCAAACCAGGATGTACAGCCCCCATTATTCACCAGGCTGAATCGGGCCCTGAAGGGGTTATTTTAGAAGCCTTATTTGCAATTGTACAGTTCAGCAATTACACACGTAAATGGCAATTATAGATTGGGTTAAATTTACACATGGCTGTCCATAATACATAGAAATTGCAAGGGAGTGTGTGGGATATGGTTAGGGCATGTCCTCTGTAGGCCAAAAATCTGCACATATATTTTCAATTTCGTATAGGGAATGCATGTCTATGACCAAAATTGCCCACATCGGGATTTACAGCTATTCCCTCACACATATAGGTTTTGAAAATGTGCTCGTTTCAGCTAATGTTTATTTTCCCCTCCGTATGGAAATAAAGATGACAGCAGCTATAGTTAATTGGCATCATTAATATGTGTAAGTCTGCAGAATGGCCCACATACATGTTATCAAATGTCAACTTATCAAATTTCCTCCATTGATTTTTCCCATATGTAGATTTGTAAAATGATTCCTTTTCATCCCTCTAGTCCAGTCCCGGAACCAGAGTTTAGAATCTCCTCCAGCAGCCTTGGAGACTGAATGACATCACAGCTCTTCTCTCTCTGGTATAAATAGGCAAGGACTGCCCCCTTCCACCAGTACTTCAGTCTCCAAGCAGCTGAGGAGATTCTCGGCCTAGGGATAGGCCCAGCACAAATAGGCAGAGCTAGGAATTTTTTCTTTGTTTTCCTTTTCTAATTCTTGATGTTTTTTGTTCGGTTGCCTTTCTAAAATAGCCACTTTTTTCTTCCCTCTGGCTCCAGTCCTGCTTCCTCCTTTCTCCCTCAATTTTCCCTCTCGTGGGGGGGGGGGGGGGACTGCCCCTTGGTGAGAAGGAGCAGCTTTACAGAGCAGAAGAAGTAGCCTCCCTGCTCCCGAACCCGCAAGCAAGGGTGAGGAGCAGGTGGAAGGCTTAGCCCCAGCCATCTCTAAGGGACAGTGAGATTGGTGGTGGGAGCACTGTCGGAGCCAAAGCCACGAGCAGGCTGAGCTCCGGTGCATGTCTGCCTCATTGCAGCACCTCAGGTTGAAGCAGGGAACTGTAAGTAGGTCTCGCCGACTTTAACGGCGTTTTTTCTTTCTTTTTGAATTTTCTTTTACTTATTTCTTGGAGGGGAGTTGAGAGGGAAGTCCCTGCCTCAGCAGGGGATCTCATAAAGGAGTTCTTTGCCCTCCGGACACTTTTTTGCTGCGCAGGAAAAGTCCCGGTGGCCATTTTGAAAACCGTGGTTTTTTATAGTGGCTTTTTGGAAGCGTTTTAAGCCTCGTTTGCTGCAGACCTGCTATAGGCTCATCAGGCGCTTACAGAGCGTTGGCCTGTTGGAAAAAAAAAAAAGAGAAGTTCAAAGGGAAACGAGCTATGCTGTGCTTTTCCCATATTGAAATATTGAGCAGGTGTATCTAGGCTGTTTTTTGCAGGGCTCCAACCTGGAGAGAGCCCTTCCTTCCGGGGCTGGCGGTCAGGGCCAGCGGGGGGGAGGGGGAGTTCCCGGGGTGGTTTAGAGCAGTTCTTTGAGGCGGCTGCTATGCCTGCAATTCCATGCTGTCTAGTGTGCGGCAGGAGAAAAAGTTCAGTGCTGGAATCAGGAGTCTGTGTCCCTTGCTCCCTAGAGGTGCAGCATATGGACGGAGAGCCGGGACAGCCCCTAGCAGGCCGGAAGGCTATTCTTACAGGCGCTGAGGCACTGTTATCTCCATCTCTAGATCCTGAGGAGCCAGTGCCGGGGCCCTCCTCGGGCGGCGGCTCCGCCAGGTCACAGGAGCAGGGACAGGCTGGGGAGGCGACCGGGATTACGCCGAACTTCGTTGCCTTGATGCAGCAGGCTTTTGCCTTCCTTCAGCCCGTGATGTCGGCTCTTCCTCACGGACCCCAGAGTCAGAAGCACTCGGCCTCTCTGGTCGGTTCGGGGAACGGTGCTCCGGTGGCTAAAAGGTGTAGGTCACTTCAGAGGGTCCCGCGCCTTACCTCGCTGATGACCTGAGCGAGGGGAACGCCAAAAAGGGAAGAGTTCTCGGAAGATGAGCTGGAAGACGGAGAGTTGCCTGACTCGGAGCAGCAGTGCTGGGTAGCAGAGTCTTTCGGTGTGAAGGGCTTCCAGCCCTGGTTTCGGAGACGCTAAAGACACTAAACCTGCCTTCCAGCAAGGAAGCAGTGGAAGAGACATTAGAAGATCCGCTGTTGCAGGCGGTGCGGACATCCCAGAGAGTGTTTCCCCTCCATAGGGTATTTTGGAATATGATACAGGAAGAATGGGATTTGCCAGAGGCGGCCCTGAAGGGGGCCCTGAAGAGGGCTAGAGCGTTGGCTCGCCTTTATCCGCTTACGAACCGCGATAGGGAGCTGTTTCGTTCTCCAAAGGTAGTTGCGGCGGTATCGGCGGTCACTCAGAAAACCACAATTCCCATGGAGGGGGACCGCAGCGCTGAAGGATGTTCAGGACAGGAGGTTAGACACTCTCTTGAAGCAGGTGTTCGATGTTTGCGCGCTGTCCATGCAGACCGGCTTCGGTGGCACGTGGCTGTTTGAGATGGTCCCAGAGGTTGCAGGAGACCATCTGGAAGGGCAGCTTGAAGATGCCACGCGACTGGAGTCAGGAACCGCGTACTTGGCGGATTTTCATTCTGATCTCCTCCGCAGCTTGGCTAAGGGGATGGTCTCCGTAGTAGCAGCTCGGAGGTATCTCTGGTTGAAAACCTGGTCGGTGGACAGTTCGTCTAAGGCTCGGCTTAGCAAGTTACCCTTTGAGGGTATGCTTTTATTTGGGGAGGATTTAGATAAGTTGGTCCAGGACCTCGGGGAGTCCCAGGGGGGACGTCTCCCAGAGGACAAGCCGAAGCAGGGCCGCAGTTCTGCGGGATTCAGGGAGGTCCCGAGAGACTTTCGTAGTTTTCGTTCTCCCAGTTATGGACAGTCCCAGCGGGGGAAGGTCCCGCTTAGGGGTCAGGGGTTTCGAGGATTCAGGGGAGCAGGCTGGGGGTTTGCTCCTTTCCAGTCCTCGGCCACAAAACAGACACAGTGAGATAAGGCAGGCTCAGGAGATGGTAGTTCCAAGGGGAGGTCGGTTTTACCCTGCCTGGGTCCGAATTAAGTCAGATTGGTAGGTCCTGGAGGTCATGCGAGAGGGGTATGTATTAGACCTCCATCGACCCATCGTAGATTCCGTTGTCCGTTCTCCCTGCTCAGCCCTGGGCACAGGCAGGCGGTCCAGGACATGCTACAGTGGCTGCTGCAGCTTGCGGCGGTGCTGCCGGTGCCCGCGGAGCAGTGCGGTTCCGGTCGCTACTCCATCTATTTTGTAGTGCCAAAGAAGGAGGGCACATTTCGCCCGATCCTGGCTCTGACAAGGGTGAACCGTTGTCTCCGGATTACCCATTTTCGGATGGAGACCTTGTGTTCCGTGCTGGCAGCGGTCCGGACCGGGGAGTTCCTGACGTTGTTAGATCTCACGGATGCTTACCTGCACATCCCGATTCGGCAAGAGCATCAGAAGTGGCTGAGGTTTGCGATACCCATGGGACATTTCCAATTTCAAGCGCTGCCCTTTGGGCTGGCAACGGCACCACGGATGTTTCCCAAGGTCATGGTGGTGGCGGCGGCGCTCCGCAAAGAGGGAGTACTGGTGCACCCATATTTGGACAATTGGTTGATCTGAGCGAAGTCGAGAGAGGACAGCTCGGCAGCGACGGCCCGGGTGGTCCAGATGTTCGAAGGCCTGGGCTGGGTAGTCAACTTTGCAAAGAGCAGGTTGGTAACATCGCAATCCCTGCAGTACCTTGCGGCGCGCTTCGAAGCAAAGCAGGGGAAGGTGTTCCTGCCCAGGGCCCGGACTCTAGGTCTGCGACAACTCGTCAGGCGTTTCTTTTCGAGTCTGGCTCCAACAGCATGGCAGTAAATGCAGTTGTTGGGAACAATGGCAGCCACGATAGAGTGGTTCCGTGGGCCCGAGCACACGTGCGGCCATTACAGGCGGCACTTCTCCGTCGTTGGTCGCATCAGTCGGAGGTCCTATCGCAGAGGTTGGTTTGCCCTCAGAATGTGCGTCACGAGCTGCGATGGTGGTTGAGAACGGAGAATATGGAAGCCGGCATGCCACTGGACCGCCGTCCTGGGGACTGCTCACGACAGACGCGAGCCTCCTGGGTTGGGGGGGGGCTCATTGTGAAGGCAGGTTTGCCCAGGGTCATTGGTCTCAGGAGGAGACGTCTCAGTCCATCAACAGGTTGGAGATGAGAGCGGTGTTTCTGGCGCTCCCGGAGTTTCAGGACACTCTCGGTCGGGAGGCGGTCCGAGTCTTAGAAACATAGAAACATGATGACAGAAAAAGACCACATGGCCTATCTAGTCTGTTCTTCCATATAAACAACTGCAACAGTCCACTTTTTACCTTTAGAGATCCTCTGTGTTCCCATGCTTTTTTGAATTCAGTTACTGTCCTCATCTCTACCACCTCCACTGGGAGACTATTCCATGGATCCACTACTCTTTCTGTAAAGAAATATTTCCACATATCACTCCTGAATCTATCTCCCTTCACCCTCATCCCATGTCCCCTTGTAGCAGAACTTGCTTTCAATTGAAAGAGGCTCTCTCCCTGAACATTTATGCCACGGAGGTATTTAAACATCTCAATCATATCACCTCTATCCCGCCTTTCCTCTAAGGTGTACATATTAAGATCCTTAAGTCTGTCCTCATATGCTTTATAATGAAGCCCACTAATCATTTTAGTAGCCACCCACTGCACCGACTCCATCCTGTTCACATCCTTTTGAAGGTGCGGTCTCCAGAATTGCACACTATACTCCAAATGAGGTCGCACCAAAGACTTATACAGAGGCACTATCACCTCCTTTTTTCTGCTAGCCATTCCTCTCCGTATGCACCCGAGCATCCTTCTAGCTTTTGCCATCACCTTTTCTACCTGTTTAGCTACTTTAAGATCATCAGACACAACCACGCCTAGGTCCCGCTCTTCTTTAGTGGGCAAAAGTACTTCACCTCCTATACTGTATTGCTCCCTTGGATTGCTGCAGCCCAAATGCATGACCTTACATTTTTTAACATTAAATCCCAGCTGCCAAATTCTAGACCATTCTTCAAGCTTAGCTAGATCCCTCCTCATGTTATCTACACCTTCCTGGCTGTCTACTCTATTGCAGATTTTGGTATCATCCGCAAAGAGGCAAACCTTACCCGACAGCCCTTCCGCTATATCACTAACAAAGATGTTAAAAAGAATCGGACCAAGGACAGATCCCTGGGGCACACCACTGGTAACATCCTTCTCCTCAGACTGAGCTCCATTTACTTGTACCATTTGTCGCCTCCCACCCAACCAATTTCTAACCCAAGCAGTAACTTTAAGGTCCATTCCTAGGGTGCTCAGTTTGTTTATAAGTCGCCTGTGAGGAACAGTGTCAAAGGCTTTACTGAAATCTAAATGCACCACATCTAGAGCTCTCCCTCGGTCCAACTCCCTGGTCACCCAGTCAAAGAAATCAATCAGATTTGTCTGACAAGACCTGCCTCTGGTGAATCCATGCTGCCTCGGATCCTGTAATACGCTGGACTCCAGAAACCTCACTATTTTCTCTTTCAGCAGCGTTTCCAATAATTTACTCACCACCGAAGTTAAACTAACCGGCCTGTAGTTTTCAACCACATCCTTACTTCCGCTTTTGTGTAAAGGCACCACATGAGCCTCTCTCCAGTCCTTTGGCACCACTCCCGACTCCAACGAGGCATTGAAAAGGTCAGTCAGTGGAGTTGCTAGAACGTCCCCAAGTTCCCTCAGTATTCTAGGGTGTATCCCATCCGGTCCCATCGCTTTGTCTACTTTAAGTTGAGCTAGTTTCTCATGAACACAGTCTTCTGAAAATTGTTCAAGATGTCCCTCGCTTCTGTTCCTATTTGTGGGTGTTTTCTGAGGTCCTGCTCCTGGTTCTTCAACTGTGAACACAGAACAAAAATATTTGTTAAGCAATTCCGCTTTATCCTTATCAGCTTCTACATATTCCCCCCCTGCACACTTGAGTCTGACAATACCACTTTTGCCCTTCCTCTTCTCACTAATATATCTGAAAAATGTCTTATCCCCCGATTTTATTGCATTGGCTATTTCCTCCTCCTTTTGAATCTTTACCTTCTTGACTACTTTGATAGCTTCTCTTAGTTTTTCCAAATACAGATGCCTGTCTTCCTCTCTCTGTGATCTCTTGTATTTTAGACAATGCGACAACGGTGGCCTACATCAATCGGCAGGGGGGCACAGGAAGTGCTACACTGGAAGCCGAAGCGGGTCAGCTGTGGGTGTGGGCCGAACACAATCTCCAGGCTCTCGCGGCTCAACATGTGGCCAGCATAGACAATCTCGAAGCGTATTTCCTCAGTCGTCGCAGAGTAGACCCCGAGGAGTGGGTGCTACATCCGAGGGTGTTTGCTCTTCTGGTGAGGCGCTGGGGAGTTCCGGGAATGGCTCTCATGGCGAGCTTCGAGTCAGTGCAGGTAGCAAGGTTTTTCAGCAGGCGCTGGGAACCGGATGTCAGAGGGGCTAGATGCATTAGCGAAAAGGTGGCCAGAGGGAGTTCTCCTTTATGTTTTTTCCACCTTGGGCCCTCATGGGCAGGGTGGTGCAGCGCGTTGGGAGACATCGCGGTCGGGTGATTCTGATCGCACCCGATTGGCCCTGAAGGCCGTGGTATGCAGATTTGGTACGGCTGTTAGTGGACGATCTGTGGTAGTTACCGCAGCGGGAGGAGCTCCTACGGCAGGGTCCGTTGCGCATGCCCTAGGTGAATCGGTTCTCGCTTACGGCTTGGCTCTTGAACGGGCCAGGATGACAGCTAAGGGTTATTCGGCGGCGGTCATTTCTACCTTGCTAAAGGCACGCAGGCATTCCACCTCGCTGGCGTATGTCCGGGTCTGGAGGATCTTTGCAGCTTGGTGTGTGGAGCGTAATATTCAGCCGTTGAGGGCTTCGATTTCGCAGGTCCTTTCCTTTTTTCAGGATGGAGTGTGGAAGGGATTGGCGGCCAGTTCCTTGTGAGTGCAGTGGGCGGCGATTTCCTGTTATAGGGGGAAAGTGCTCGGTCAGCCGGTAGGATCTCAGTGACATTAGGCTTTTTCTGAGAGCTGTCTTGCTTCTTCGTCCGTTGGTACGCTGTTCGGTGCCGACATGTAAGCTGAATCTGGTATTGGAGGCTTTGCTTGAGCTACCGTTTGAGCCGCTAAGCATCGCCACCCTGAAGGATCTCGCGTTAAAGAAGGTATTTCTGGTAGCTATTTGTTCTGCAAGGAGGATTTTGGAGTTACAGGCTTTATCCTGTAGGGCATCTTATTTGTCTTTCTTCCATGATAAGGTCGTGCTATGCTCAGTGCTGGACTTTCAGCCGAAGGTGTTCTCGGCCTTTCATGTCAATCACGTGGTGTCGCTTCCAGTATTCTCTAAGCAGCAAAAGGAGAAATCGGAAGGCAGGTTACATCCCCTAGATGTTCGTCGGGTTCTTCGGACGTATCTTCGGTGGACGCAGCCGTTTCGGAAGACTGACAGATTGTTTGGGGCTTTCAGGGGGCCGTGGAAGGGTGAAGTGGCAGCGAAAGCGTCCATTTCTAGATGGTTAAAGGCGGCTATAGCGTCGGCTTACCTTTCGAAAGGTAGGGTAGTTCCAGAAGGTCTCAGAGCGCACTCGACCAGGGCACAAGCGGCGTCGTGGGCGGAGTACAGTTCGGTTTCGGTCGCGGACATTTGTAGAGCGGTGACTTCATCATCGTTGCATTCATTCTCGAAGCACTATCGGTTAGATGTGCAGGCGGCGGAGGACGTTCGTTTTGGCTCAGCGGTGCTTCAGGCTGGGTTTTCTGGTCCCTCCCGTTGATGTGCACTGCTCTGTTACATCCTCTATGGTTCCAGGACTGGACTAGAGGGACGAAAAGGAAGAATTAATTAGACTTACCTGCTAATTGTTGTTCCCTAAGGAACTCTAGTCCAGTCCCGGACCCCTCCCAGGATATGCAGCCTGAAGCTGTTGTCCGTTGTATCTTAGTAAAAGGGGTCAAATTGGAGAGGATGTCTCCGGAAGAGGAGTGGGGTTCCGGAGGATGCGGAGTGGAGCCACAATGGGAACCCCGCAGAAGCGCGGTTTTGTTTCTACGTTTTTGGCATTTCTACAAGGTCCTTCGTCGAAGAGAAGGTTAGAATATGCACAGGTTTTTAGATTCTAGCCAAAGTTTATTTAGTTTATGTTGTTGTTCTTTATCTACTTATTTGTTGCTCTGCTGAGTTGCCTTGTCAATAGGTACTGGTGGAAGGGGGCGGTCCTTGCCTATTTATACCAGAGAGAGAAGAGCTGTGATGTCATTCAGTCTCCAAGGCTACTGGAGGAGATTCTAAACTCTATGGTTCCGGGACTGGACTAGAGTTCCTTAAGGAACAACAATTAGCAGGTAAGTCTAATTAATTCTTCCCCCACCTCCAAGGATCAGTAAATAAATCTGCATTACTGCAGTATTTTAGAAAAGGTTCTACATTTAGCAGACCCTTTTCTAAAATACATCAGGAATTGTGTGCATCCCAAACTGAATCAGTTCTGATCTCAATGCCCTATCTAAAATTTGCCTTCACCTATGGGAGCTCAGAAAAGTTAGGCACAGAAAAAGCTGAATCGCCGCTACTCGGTTAGCTTTATGCTTCACCGGCCGACCTAGATTCAATGCAGGTGGCCAGACAGAGGGTTTTGAGTTCAGTGGCGGTGGCTAGCTGCTGTCCCTGAATATCAGGTCCATAGTATGCAAAATTCTACTGCACTTTAGTAAAAGGATTTCTTAGATACTTGGATTGACATTTTTTTTTTTTTAAAACACTTATGCAGTCTGTATTGTCTGCTGACTGGATAAGTGCTTTTAAATATTGTGCTGTCTATATTCAGCTTTTTAACATTATCAAGTAATTTTACTTTCTAACATTTTATGCTGTCTCAAAGATTCAAACTATCTGACTGAATACAGAGGGGGTCTCAAAAAAAGTCTGAAGAAAAGTGAAGCATGTCTAAGGTAATCTATAGGTCAATAAACATCCAAAGCAGATTTTCTTGGAATCTTGCCAAAAAATGGGCTTTCTTACTAGAAAATGGTTTGCAAACCAGTTTAACGAATCTGCAGATCTTCTATGGAGTCCGTAAACTTATTTCAGAACTGTTTTTTCTTTAAATGTGTAATCATGCCCTCTCCTCTCTTCCACCAACAGTAATCTGGTACATCAAATATAGGGACCCTTTTAGCCAAAGTGCACTAAGTAGTTACAGTAATGGGCATTTTCACATGTGAGTCCGTGGTAACTCTTACTATGGAGGCAGTTAGCACATGTTGATTCATACACTAACTGCGCACTAGTCGCGCATTCGGAGGGTGAATGCATGGGTCAGGGGATTAGTGGTGACGGACAACACGTTATAGGTCATGTGGGGGGACATATCGAACATTAACTTTCAATGGTGCAGTTAGTGTGGGGTCAGCTAAGACCCATGGTAACTGCGCTATGATTTCGCTATGCATCCATATCTTAACTGCCGGTAACATGTTGGCCACACCCCAGAGAGTTACCACGGAGGCTTTGCACATAATATACATTATTCAGTGCTAAATGCGTGTTCATTGCAAAAACCTAACACACTTTGCTCTGATTGCTGCTGCTTTTTGTTGTCCCCCCAGAAGTTGATGCCTTAGGCGACTACCAGTCTTGCCTATTGGTTGGGCCAGCCCTGTATGTATATTGAACTCGCTTATTAACTTCAGTTTAACTTCAGTGGTGAGTAAATTAATGGAAACGCTGTTGAAAGAGAAAATAGTGAGGTTTCTGGAGTCCAGCGGATTACAGGATCCGAGGCAGCATGGATTCACCAGAGGCAGGTCTTGTCAGACAAATCTGATTGATTTCTTTGACTGGGTGACCAGGGAGTTGGACCGAGGGAGAGCTCTAGATGTGGTGTATTTAGATTTCAGTAAAGCCTTTGACACTGTTCCTCACAGGCGACTTATAAACAAACTGAGCACCCTAGGGATGGACCCTAAAGTTACTGCTTGGGTTAGAAATTGGTTGGGTGGGAGGCGATAAAGAGTACAAGTAAATGGAGCTCACTCTGAGGAGAAGGATGTTACCAGTGGTGTGCCCCAGGGATCTGCCCTTGGTCCGATTCTTTTTAACATCTTTGTTAGTGATATAGCGGAAGGGCTGTCGGGTAAGGTTTGCCTCTTTGCGGATGATACCAAAATCTGCAATAAAGTAGACACCCAGGAAGGTGTAGATAACATGAGGAGGGATCTGGCTAAGCTTGAAGAATGGTCTAGAATTTGGCAACTGGGATTTAATGTTAAAAAATGTAAGGTCATGCATTTGGGCTGCAGCAATCCAAGAGAGCAATACAGTATAGGAGGTGAAGTACTTTTGTCCACTAAAGAAGAGCGGGACCTAGGCGTAGTTGTGTCCGATGATCTTAAAGTAGCTAAACAGGTAGAAAAGGCGACGGCAAAAGCTGGAAGGATGCTTGGGTGCATACGGAGAGGAATGGCTAGCAGAAAAAAGGAGGTGATAATGCCTCTGTATAAGTCTTTGGTGCGACCTCATTTGGAGTATGGTGTGCAATTCTGGAGACCGCACCTTCAAAAGGATGTGAACAGGATGGAGTCGGTGCAGAGGGTTGCTACTAAGATGATTAGTGGTCTTCATTATAAAGCATATGAGGACAGACTTAAGGATCTTAATATGTACACCTTAGAGGAAAGGCGGGATAGAGGTGATATGATTGAGATGTTTAAATACCTCCATGGCATAAATGTTCAGGGAGAGAGCCTCTTTCAATTGAAAGCAAGTTCTGCGACAAGGGGACATGGGATGAGGGTGAAGGGAGATAGATTCAGGAGTGATATGCGGAAATATTTCTTTACGGAAAGAGTAGTGGATCCGTGGAATAGTCTCCCAGTGGAGGTGGTAGAGATGAGGACAGTAACTGAATTCAAAAAAGCATGGGACCAACACAGAGGATCTCTAAAGGTAAAAAGTGGACTGTTGTAGTTGTTGTTATGGAAGGACAGACTAGATGGGCCTTGTGGTCTTTTTCTGTCATCATGTTTCTATGTTTCTATGTTATTTCCTTTATCCTTGCAAAGTACCCCTATTACTACAACTACTACTACTACTGTAAAAATTCAAAGGAGTGGTACAGTGTAGGGGGTGAGGTACTTCTGTCCACAAAAGAAGAGTGGGACCTGGGCGTAATTGTGTCTAACAATCTTAAAGTAACTAAACAGGTAGAAAAGGCGACTGCAAAAGCCAGAAAGATACTTGGGTGTATAGGGAGAAGAATGGCCAGCAGATAAAAGGAGGTGCGCGCCTCTGCATAAGTCTCTGGTGCGACCTTATTTAGAGTATTGTGTGCAGTTCTGGAGACCGCACCTTCAAAAGGATATAAACAGGTTTGAGTCGTGGGCAGAGGGTGGCTACTAAAATTGTTAGTGGTCTTCGTTATGAAGCATATGAGGACAGACTTAAAGATCTTAATATGTATACTTTAGAGAAAAGGTGGGATAGGGGCAATATGACAGAGACATTTAAATACCTCTGTGGCATAAATGCACAGGAGGCGAGCCTCTTTCGATTGAAAGCAAGCTCTGCTATGAGGGGACATAGGATGATGGTGAAAGGGGATAGACTCAGGAGTAATATGCGGAAATATTTTTTTATGGAAAGAGTGGTGGATCCGTGGAATAGTCTCCCAGTGGAGGTGATAGAGATGAGGACAGTATCTGAATTCAAAAAAACATGGGAGAAACACAGATGATCTCTAAAGGTAAAAAGCAGACTATTGTAGTTGCTACCTATCATTTGTATAGCACTACAAGACACAGTCCCTGCTCATCAGAGCTTACAATCTAATCAAGACAGACAGCACAACAACTGAGGACTAGGGTAAATCTAGACGAATGGTAAAAATGCATATAGGTGATGAACAAGAGAATAAAGGGATCAGGATTCAAAAGCAGTCTCAAAGAAGTGAGTTTTTAACCTGTATTTGAATAAGGCCAGAGATGCAGCCTGATGTACTGTCTCAGGTAGTTTGTTCCAGGAATATGGAACAGCAAAGTGGAATGAACAAAGTCTGGAGTTGACAGTGGCTGAGAATGGCACAGATTAAAGGGATCTTCTACAGGAGCAGAGTTCCCGAGGAGGTGTGTAGAGAGGAAAGGTAGTGAGGAACTGCAGAATCTTTATCTTTATTAAAATATTTGATCAACCTTTACTGCCGAAGCATAGAGCGGTGTACAATAAAAAGGTCTACACTGCAAATGAATGCACTTAAAGGTCAGTAGGAGAAGTCTGAACTGGATGTGGAAACGGTAGGGAGCCAGTGAAAAGACTTGAGGGGTTATGTGAGCATAATGACACTGGTGGAAACTTAGCTATGTAGCTGAATTTTGAACAGATTGAAGGGGAGAGAGATGATTCAGAGGGAGACCAGCAAAAAGCAGGTTGCAGTAGTCTAGACAGGAGGTGACTAGAGAATGGATAAGGGTCTAGTAGCATATTTTCACCACCCGGTGGGCAGGCTGCCGCCTAGGGCTAGCAGGTCTGGGTCTGATGGTGGTTAATGAAAATAAAGTAGTTGTAGAGACGAATGATAAGGTAAATAAGGATTTATTTCCCCTCCCGGGGTCGGATTCTCCAGATGTATAACACAACAAACTTAGGACACATAAACCATACTTTCTGGTATAATATAAAGGAAACAGAAAAGCTGCTTCTTGCTTCTTAAAGTAAACGGTAATTGTAAAGCATATGAAAACTCAGCACACAGCTCCTCTCTGTACAAACAGGCACTCTTCACATATAGTGTTAGCTTCCAGCACTATGCAGCCTCTATCTAACAAAGAGAGGTTATTCTATCAGAGAATGTTAATGTACAGTCCATCGGGTCTCCAAATGAGCATTCACTGAGGCTATCAGTGATCATGGGTTCATGCAGGTTCTCAGAAAGACCTGAGTTTTCCTGGCTACAAAATGTCTGTAAGTTACCTTGCAGCGTCTCTTCACAGAGCCTATCTGGCCAGCTCCCTCTAGGGCTGGAATAGCTGCTGCTGTACTTCTCTGTGTCTGGGAGAGAAGGAAGCCACCATTCAGGGTTTCTAGAATCCAACTTCTTATAGGTGTTTCTACCCTTGGAATATTTGTTGGCTCTAGCTTCAGGCTTTGGCACTGAGTAAAAATATTCCTCTCTCTTATCAGCACAAGGTTTAGCTCTGCGTAGCTTTCTTTGAGGCTTAGGAACTTCTACTACCTCTTCCTCTGTCATGCAAATATCTTCAATGGCATACCTTTCTCTTTCAGGGACTTTTAACTGTTCTCTCTTCAGCTCTCCAGATAAATCCCTCGACTGGGTGTTACAGCCCTGCCCCCACCTAGGATTTCTCACACGAGGCTTCTCAGTATTAACCCTGTAGGTATTTCTACTGTCCTTATACCCTCTTAGCTCTCTGCCAGAATCACTCTCACGGTTACAGCTTTCAGATACATACTGTTTGGGTTTCTTAGGCTTCCATTCACTCCAGCTGGAACGTTGCCTCTGAGTTTCAAACGGCTTTACTTCAGCAGAGCACTCACAGCTGCTCTCTGACCTCACTGCTCCTAGCTGCTTTCTCCCAAGGTATTCTGGGTAGCTTCTGGGTTGAACTCTTCCTGGTTCCTGAACTCTTCCTGGTTCTGAATCTGAATCACCTCCTGGGTCAGACTCTGAAACTGAAAGTCCTCCTGGGTAAGAAGATAACCCTGAATCTCCTCCAGGGTAAGAACCTGGAACTGGAACTGGAACTATATTTCCTGCGTGACTCTTATAGTGGCTAATAGCCCTCCCTCTATCCAGGTGCAAGCTATTAGGAACTGGGGAATGTTTTTCAGCTGGGCGTGTTTGCAAACCCCGTGGCTGGGTTTGTTTATGTTGCCCCTGACAACTACTGCTCACATGGCTTGTCTTCCTGTCAGCTTCTAGGCTAGAATTCACTGAATCCTGTGTTTTTAGGGCAGAGAATGAATCTTCCTCATCATAATATTCATAAAGGAAGGGACCCATTTTGCTGTTATAATCAAACTCTGGAATTTGTTACCGGAGAATGTAGTAAGAACTATTAGTGTAGCTGGGTTTAAAAAAGGTTTGGACAAGTTCCTAGAGGAAAGGTCCATAAACCATTATTAAAAGGGACCCGGGATATCACTGCTTGACCCAATACAAGCAGTAATGTCAGATATGCAGGCAGAGATATGGGTCTGGATTCCTCAAGAGATTTCTGGTGCAGAAGTAGATCTGAGAATTCTCAGTGTTAAGATGGGTCTGAAAACCATGGGAGGAGACAGGGGCGGTCCAAGGGGGATGCGGAGCCTCATTGTGGGGCATCATTTGTATAAGGGGCCTCATGTGCATAGATATTTGCATAATGTTAACCTGCACTAATGTTTAGTAAACATGCCTCTTAATGAGTGTCTGGATAAAGAAAGACTAACAGGTTTCTACATTACTATACTCCAGTGCCAACTACCAGGCACATTTGGAAATACTATAAACACTGCCCATTTAGAACCCACAGCAAACCTGCCATATCATAACAGCACTACCAGTACTCACTAAGCACCAAACCCTAGCTATCAAAAGACAACGCTGCAGATATTAAACTAATACATCTCAGAGAATACCAATACTACATCTACTGGGGAAGAGAACAAGTGGTACTGTCAAATAGAAACTACACGAACAGAATACCTCAGCTCAGTTACACATGCAGAACATAGACCGTCACCACACAAAGAACAAGTGATCACAACTTAGAAATAGGAAGACAATAATTAAACTGGGAACCCCAAAAGCCAAACTTGAAATGAACAACAACACTGGAGAAATAAAACTATACATTAATTTCCTCTTCTACTAAACAAAAACGCAAAGACGTTAGCGATGCACATTTTATTCCAGTTCATAAATTCAAAATAAAAAAGTATTTTTCTACTTTTTGTTTGGGCATTTTATTTTTCAGTTGCAATTGCTCCAGCCACTTTCTGCTGGTTTCTTTGTGTCTTCTGCTAATTCTCCATTGTCTGCCGTCCATTTGTCCTTTCTTCTCTCTCCTTGTTTTTTTCCATTCTCTCTCTATATCTGCTTTAACATACTGATCTTCCAATTTTGCTCTTTCCTCCATTTATTTCTTTATTTCTTTTTCATCCACTCAAATTTCATTCTTCCATCCTCAATTCCAACTTACTCTCCAAATACCCAGCCAATCATAGATTTTTCTTCCCTCCTACATAAAATGTCTTTTCCCCTCTCCATCCTCACTCCCCCAGCCCCATCTCCTTCTAGTCCTCCCCCAACATCAGTTCCCTTCTAGTTCCAGTTCCACCCAGCATCCGCTCCCCTCTAGTCCCATTCTCCTATCACCCTCCATCAGCCCATTTCCAATCCTAGCCCCCCCATCAGCAATTTCTAGTCTTATCCTAGCCTCCATCAGCCTGTTTCCAGTCCAAGCCCCCCCAGCCCATTTCCAATGCTAGCCCCCCATCAGCCATTTCCAATCCTGTCCTAGCCATCAGCCCATTTGCAGTCCAAGCCCCCCATCAGTCCATTTGCAGTCCAAGCCCCACCCCCATGAGCCCATTTCCAGTCCTAGCACCCCATCAGCCATTTGCAGTCCTTTCCTAGCCCCTCCATCAGCCCATTTCTAGTCCTATCCTAGCAGGGCTCAGTTCTTTCCCCATTGCTTTTCAATATCTTTCTAGCCCCCTTACCCCTGCTGATTCAACAATTTCCTGTTTCAGTTTACATTTATGCCAATGACATTGTGCTCCTCTTTCATACCTCTCCAGTTCAAATTGATCTAACAGAGTTATATAGTTGTCTTTCCCACATTGCCTCCTGGCTGTCTGATAACTTTCTCCATTTGAATCCAGCTAAATCAAAAGCCATGTGGGTTTCTTTGAGCACTCCTTGCCCAACAATTGCACCTCAAATTAATGCTACTTCTATTCCTCTCACCTCCTCTTTTCGGTATCTAGGTGTTATCTTAGATTCTTCACTCTCTTTTCATGACCATGTCTCAAACCTCTCTCACCGTTCTTTTTTTGCTCTGCATTTCCTGCATCTTCATTGGCTCCCGCTCCGTTATAGATTCAAATACAAGCTGCTCATTTTAACTCACAAGGTCATTTACACATCCAACCCGCTCTACTTATCCAATCTTATTTCCCTTCACACCCCCTACCGACAATTACGCTCACTACATGCAAACCGACGTTCCTTACCATCCCCCTCGCAAGCTCACCTAGAGCAAACACGTCATGCCGCCTTCTTTTTTCTTGGACCAGCATTGTGGAATGCTTTACCATCTTCCCTCCGTTTGGAACCCTCATACCTGCAATTCAAGATGTTGCTAAAGACACACCTATTCCACCAGGCTTTCGATCTCCCTTCCCCTTCCCCCGCCTAATTTGTCTGTTCTCTGTCTGCTCTTAAGTTCTTTTGGGTGTTCTTCTCTTTCCTGTCACAAAATGAAGTTCTTTTCTTTTTCTGCAGCATATTTTATTTTATTGTAAACCGCTCTCAGGCTTCGGTAAGGGCGGTATATAAAGTGTGAAATAAAGATAAAGATAAAGCCCCCCATCAGCCATTTCCAGTCTTAACCCCTCCCTCCCCCACCCTCCCTGAAGAGCCCTGTGCCTGTCTGACTGGCTTTATAGGGAGACAGAGAGGTCCTGGCTCACCTCTGTACAGCCGTCAAAGTGAACAGTGCTGGTTTTCTTCACTTCGGCAGCTATGTACTAGTATAGGCTACTGGCACATTGAGTGCCAGGAAAAAGGTAATGCCCTTTACCTGTTTCCTGGCACTCAGTGCGCCAGTACAATGCCACACAATGGATGGGCTGGCCCTGGGAGGAAATATATGCACCAGGGGACTGAGTGTAGAGACAGAAAAGGAGAAGTCTCAAGACAGAGCCCTGAGGTACAAAGGTATGTAACGTTTTTGCTCTTAAAAACTACTTACAAAGGTAATGCCAATGATTTGATCTGAAGCAGAAATTCATTTTTGTTGTCCTGTGCCATAGACTCCTGGTAACCTATCCCCTGGGTTTTCTTGACAAGGCGCGGCCGTAGGTAGATTGCCAGGCCTTTCTTCCACACAGTAAGTCTACAGCACCTGGTATTCCAAGGTGCTCTCCTATCCAAATACTAGCCAGGCCCAACCCTGCTTAGCTTCTGAGGGCAGACAAAATCGGGCACGTTTAGACTCCATCTCCAGCTCTTCTTACACATACTGGCAATTGCTTGAAGTTAACCTGGGACTCAATTTGCTGAAATGCTCTTGCAGTATTGTGTGCAGAGTGTCAGAAATCAGTACTCACTATCATCTTTGTTGTGCTTGAACTAATCAATATATTTAAGTCTACAGTAAATATATTACAGCAGCAACATAACTTTTTTATGAAAAAGAACTACAGACAGGGCTATTGATGGCATTGCTCTTTACAAGTGACTTACTTTTATCTTCATTATGGCATCCAGAATTTTTGGTCATGTGATCATTGAGAGTCAGGTATACAGTATACACCTCTGTAAACATATATTATTTGTGCCCACTGTATTTAATATCTTGCTAACATTATGAAAGAAGAATGTCATCAGATATCCTCTTGTCGTCACAAGTTATCATATCATTTTAATAAGTGTGCAGCAGTTTAGATTTTCATCAATAGGATAGTCTGTAATACTTCTGACACGGTAAACCTTCCATTAAAATGCTGTCTAGAAGCCCTAATAAAATGCCAGCTAGAATGTATCATAAATATGATTGATTTGAGCATGTAAAGCAGTTATTAGAAGACATGGCAGATTTTGAGATAAATTAGGCCCGAATCATGATGTATGTTGCCGTCTTCAGGTTAAGTATTATTAGGTGCATTGTGTCAGCCACCATATGACCTACACACCAGCACGAAGCGCAAGAAGTCTCCGCATAGCAGAAAGATGTAAATCATTTAGAGCAAGCAGCTGAGCTTTCCGGAGGCCTTCTTAGACACGTACTGTTAAGATATCGTCCCTTACCTCTACAGATGTTTCTGAGGGGGCATATTCAAAGGCATTTATGCAGTTGCTGCCCCTGTTCCACCCACAGAATACCCTGTCACTAACCCGTTAGAGATGAGGCTTTTAAATCACCTAGCTTGGGATATTTAGTGGCACTTACCTAGTTACTGCTGCTGAATATCCCATCCTAAGTGATATAAATGCCCTGTCACTAACCGGTTAGTGACTGAGCATTCTGGGGGGCAGAAAGGAAGAAACACCATTAGCTAGTAGGTCAGCAGTGATATGAAACTGCTAAATAGTTGATTAAACCACCTAAAGTTAGGACACTGGACAGGTGAAAAGCTGTACTAACTCTAGGACCTTTTGTAATCTGGTTAGTGGCTGTGTATCGCTGCTTGCAAAAGAACAATCTGGGCAAACTGGACATTCAATGCTACTCTTCGAATATGGCCCAGCACCGAATATCCAGGTGTCATTTAAAGCGGCGACAGCCTTCCACTTTAAGAGTGCTGGTTGCCACCACTAAAAATGCCCCACTGAACTCTTATCTTATGCAGTAGGGACATACATTTATTTTTGGACAAATGATAAAAGGCAATGGATGAGGGTATTTTCAGCCTTAACCCTTAAGAGGAAGGAGTGAACTGAATGCTCATTCATGCCGTTTGTTTTCGACAGCAATGCTGGGGGCATCAGATAAAGCAGAAACACTTACAGAAGAATGAAAGGCAGAAGCATGAGGGACTTTATCAATCATGTTAAAGCTTTTTGATGAGCAGTTAAACAGACTTACCCCTGCTTTTCTTCTACCAAAGCCAATGCCGACCACAGCACAACATCTAAAATACCATCACTCTGAGCTGTCAGATGTCTTGTGTCATTAAAGGTGACTTGCCAGCTCTACGGAGTGAAATCTTAGAGGCTGCACTGGAATCAGCAGCAGCAGCAGCTGGTGGTAGGTGGTGATGGGCCACAAGAGGAACTTCATGGACTGTTTCAGCTATTTTATTTGAGCAGGCGGAGGGCCAACCTTTTTGTGTCAGAGGGTTAATTATGACTTGTGAAACTTAGTAATGACTGTGTCAGGGATGGGAGAACTAAGGGGCATGTTTATTAACCTTTTGCAGCTATCATGGGGTGATAGCCGCCCCTAAGAACTATCCTGCACCAACACCCTGCAAATTGCTCCACCCTATAAAGCAACATCCAGCAATTGCCTGAAAATCCCCCCCCCCTTCAAGAAATACTCCCCACAACTGCTCCCCACCGTGCACATTGTCCCACTGGTAAGAATTAATCCCTCCTAAAACTGCCCCACCATCTTGTCAACTACCCCTATCCCCAAAATGAACTCTCCAACACCTGTCCCACCACACTACAAAATACCCCACCACTATTTTCCTCACCACCCCAAAACTACCAACATCCCTAAAAACTATATCACCCTATCTGCCTCACCATTCTGCTAATTACCCAACCTCAACAAAAATACCCTGCCTAAACTACCCACCCCAAAAAATTACCATCCCACAAATGTCCTACTGCACTGCAAGCCCAGCCCCCCAAAAATATTTCATCTCAGCTGCCCTTTCACCTGGCAAATTACCCCCAAAATATCCCTCTAACAGTTCCACCATCCCCAAACTATCCCACAGTACCTTAATGTACACCGCATTAACCCGGTGAAAAGCGGTATATAAGCACTGCTAAAAAATCTCAAAAACTACCTCCCACAACTGCTTACCATTCTGCAAAACACCCCTAACTCCCAAAAGTTACCCCCTGTAACTTCCCAACTACCCCAAACTACCCTTCCCCCTAAAACTACTCTCTTCAATTGCCTCATTGCCCCACAAACCACCCCAGCCCCAAAAACCACTATCTACAACTGCCCCACTATCCTGCAAGCTACCCCACCGCCAGAAACTACTCCTTCAACTGCTTCGCTACCTCCCCAAAATACCCCTACCCCCAAAACTACCCTCTTAACTGTCCCAGTGCCCCACAATTTACCCCACAACTGCTCCACTACACCTATCCCCAAACCTTTCCTTCCTGCAACTGCCACACAACACTGCAAACTACCCTCACCCCTAAAACCTACCTCCCCGCATCTGATCTTATTTCTACTGTGAAAGCTGGTTGAGTTTTACTGCTTTCTTCTTGATTACTATGTGTACTATCAAATAGTTCTGTAGCTTCTTTATCTTGTAACTCAACTAATTCTTGAACTGCAGCATCTTCAGATTATGCAAAATAAGGCTATAATCCTATGCTCGTAAATTTGATGATTTGACTCTTCTATTAATTGATAAATTGGAAGACTGGGCATCAAAATGGCAGATGAAATTTAATGTGGATGAGTGCAAGGTTGTGCACCTAGGGAAGAACAACCCAAACTGTGGTTGCACGATGCAGGGTTCCACATTGGGAACCACCACCCAGGAAAAATATTTAGGCGTCATTGTGGATACCATGTTAAAACCATCGGCCCAGTGTGCAGCGACGGCCAAGAGAGCAAATAGAATGCTAGGTATGATAAGGAAAGGAATGGAAAATAAAACAAAAGATATTATAATGCCTCTATATCGTTCCATGGTGAGACCGCACCTTGAATATTGTGTGCAATTCTGGTCGCCGTATCTTAAAAAGGATATAGCGATTTTAGAAAAGGTTCAGAGAAGAGCCACCAAAATGGTAAAGGGGATGGAAGGATACTCCTATGAAGAAAGGCTAAAAAGGTTAGGGCTCTTTAACCTGGAAAAGAGACGGCTGAGGGGAGATATGATAGAAGTCTATAAATTAATGAACGGAGTGGAACGGGTAAACGTAGATCGATTGTTTACCTTATCAAAATATAGAAAGACTAGGGGACATGCAATGAAGCTACAGGGTAAACTATTTAAGACTAATAAAAGAAAATATTTTTTCACTCAACGTGTAATCAAACTCTGGAATTTGTTACCGGAAGATGTAGTAAAGGCTGTTAGTGTAGCTGGGTTTAAAAAAGGTTTGGACAAGTTCCTGGAGGAAAGGTCCATAAACCATTATTAAGAAGGGACCCAGGATATCAATGCTTGACCCAGTACAAGCATTGTAGAACTTGTGCCTCTTGGGGAAACTGCTAGGTACATATGACCTAGATTGGCCACTGTTGGAAACAGAATACAGGGCTTGATGGACCTTGGTCTGACCCAGTATGGCATATCTTATGTTCTTATGTTCTTAATTCAGCCACATTGGCTCCGTCTTCTTTCAGATATATTTCAGAATATTGACATTAGCCCACAAAGTACCATACACAAGAAGTGAGGTTCATGACTGTCATTGTATGTGCAAAAATAACCCATTTTTGAGAAACTGCTCCGAAAGAATACCATCCTTTCTATCTGACTTATTACCTTCCCTATAATTTCTCATATATTATGCCCCGTTCATCAGAATAAATAATTTAAGACCATAAGATATGCCATGATGGTTCAGACCAAAGGTCCACCAAGCCTAATATCCTGTGTCCAACAGTGGCCAATCCAGGTCACAAGTACCTGTCAGGATCCCAAAAGATAAAACAGATTTTATGCTGCTTATCCAGGGGTGTAAGCAGTGGATTTCCCTAGTCCTCTTTAATAATGTTTAATGGACCTTTCCTCCAGGAACTTGTCCAAACCTCTTTTAAACCGAGCTCCACTAACAGCTTTTATTACATCCTCTGCCAACAACTTCCAGATTTTGATTTTGTAATGAGTGAAAAAACATTTCCTCCAATTAGTCTTGAATGTGCTACATTGTAGAGTCATTGCATATCCCCTAGTCTTTCTACTTCTTGAAGGAGTAAACAGCCAATCTATGTTTACCCATTGCACTCCACTCATTTTTTTAAAGAACCTCTATCATATTTCTCCTCAGCTGTCTCTTTTCCAAGCTGAAGATCCCTAACCTTTTATACCTTTCCTCAAAGGGAGATCCTTCCATCTCCTTAATCATTTTGGTTGCTCCTCTATAGCTTTTCTAATTCCACTGTATCTTTTCTAAGATATGGCAACTTGGATTTCCTACAGTTTAGAAACACCTAGGAATAATAACCTTAAACAAACGAAATGGAAGGAATAGATTTAGCAATTAAATATGTTTTCAGAATTCTCGTTTCTCAAAAGCATTAGGACATTTTATGCAAGTGGGGTTGTGTTATTTCTGTGGCATTTATAGTTCTTCCTTCTGCATAAACCCTTCCAAATTGAATATTGTTTATGATAGCATTCCTTTATACAAGTTAAGCAGGGAGAGATTCATTTTGGCTCTCTCATTATTTTGGCATTTTCAAATTCTTTATTCATTTGGTATTCAGTTTACATGGCCTTTACTACTATATGAGGTTTCATCAGTTTATGACAAGAGTCAGCTGGATTTTATTTATAGAAGTATATAGTATAAATAATGCCATTTTTGTTGTGAAATATCTGGAGACACAGAAAACTACATTCAAAGCTTTGCGGAGAGAAACAAATAGAACCAAGTTCTCTTTGTTTACTCTAACTGTTAGCCATGGTTCACTTTATTTATATTTATTTATAAGGCTCTTTTGGATGATACAGCATAATTGCACTTTATTATGACACGTCAGATATTACGTATTTATCACATCATAGGTCAACTTCTAATCAGTGTAGGTCAGTATGAGGAGACATACATGTATTCCAAGACATAACTATTTACTGCTGACTGCTTGATATCTAATAACCCTGAGACAGAAAGGCTAGAATACAAGCCACCCTTTTTCTTTATTTACAGGACATGTACCTCTTCACCTACTTAGTAAGCAAATATATAAAGTTTATTTCTGAGCAAAGTTCTGAACAAAATTAACTCTCTCAGGTTTTCTTAGACAGTCCGGTTGTGTACACCACCCTGTACAAACAAACATACTTTTAAAATATGTCCATCTCAATGTCGCTGGATCATGGATCTATCTAATTCAGAAGACATGAAAATTCGGCCCAGTGGTGGTGGGTGTTTGACCCTTCTCTTGTATCTCTAAACGTGCCTGCTCTCTTTGTTCGGTCTCTCGTCCTCCTCCTCCTCTCATGTAGCTCTACACTAGTAATGGAGTCTACACACTATGCAGTATGTTCTTTTACATGCAGTGGGTTAGCAAACAAGCACTGACTTGATGGCACTTAAAAATGTTGAAGATATGTATAGCTATGGATCTCATATCTTCAACATTTTTAAGTGCCAACTTGGGCAAGTTCCTGGAGGAAAGGTCCATAAACCATTATTAAAGAGTACTTGGGAAATCCACTGCTTGCCCCAATAGAAGCACTGTGGAACCTGTGTGTCTTTTTGGGAAACTGCTAGGTACTTGTGACCTGGATTGGCCACTGTTGGAAACAGGATACTGGGCTTGATGGACCTTGGTCTGACCCAATATAGCATATCTTATGTTCTTATGTGTTTCTGAATTCAATTGGGGGAGTGCATCATTGAATGTTTGCTTGTCGAACTATCTAAATCTGTTTATTATTCTATGGTCTTCATTGGTTGCGGTTTCCGTGTGTGGCACTTGAAACTGCTTATGCTTTGGTTGGACCACAATACTGGGTGCAATTGGAGTGGTGGAAGTATGTTTTGCTCCAGCATACCTTTAGTAGCGAATATGAGGTTTAAGGTATTAGTTTTATCATGGGCTGGTGTTATAATTATTTGTTTGTAATCGAGTGCATTCATAGCTTCCAAGAATGCATATGCTTGTTTCATTGGTGCTGAGTTCAGGTTGAAATCCCCTAATAGTATAAGATTTTTTATTTGTGCGGTGTTGTTGATCACTGTTTCTACGATGGCTGATAGTTTGCCAATTGCTTGTGTTGGGGATCAGTATACTAGACATATTGTTAATGCTTTGTTTGATATAGTTAATATGTTTATAAATAAAGATAAAGATAAAAATAAAGGTAAATAAAGGTAAAAGGAAAAGGAGACCGCTATGGCTTTCGAAAGAGGTAGCTGAAAAAGTGAAGAAAAAGAGGGAGGCCTTCATGAAATACAAGAGATCGTAGAGAGAGGAAGACAGGCATCTATATTTGGAAAAACTTAGAGAAGCTAGAAAAGTAGTCAGGAAAGCAAAGATTCAAAAAGAGGAGGAAATAGCCAATGCAATAAAATGGGGGGGGGGGGGGGGTATGACATTTTTCAGATATGTTAGTGAGAAGAGGAAGGGCAAAAGTGGTATTGTCAGACTCAAGGGTGAAGGGGAGGAATATGTAGAAGCTGATGAGGATAAAGCAGACTTGCTTAATAAATATTTCTGTTCTGTGTTCACAAATGAAGAACCAGGAGCAGGACCTCAGACAACACCCACAAACAGGAACAGAAGCGAGGGACATCTTGAACAATTTTCAGAAAACTGTGTTCGTGAGAAACTAGCTCAACTTAAAGTAGACAAAGCGATGGGACCGGATGGGATACACCCTAGAATACTGAGGGAACTTGGGGACGTTCTAGCAGCTCCACTGACTGACCTTTTCAATGCCTCATTGGAGTCGGGAGTGGTGCCAAAGGACTGGAGAGAGGCTCATGTGGTACCTTTACACAAAAGCGGAAGTAAGGATGTGGTTGAAAACTACAGGCCGGTTAGTTTAACTTCGGTGGTGAGTAAATTATTGGAAACGCTGCTGAAAGAGAAAATAGTGAGGTTTCTGGAGTCCAGTGGATTACAGGATCCGAGACTGCATGGATTCACCAGAGGCAGGTCTTGTCAGACAAATCTGGGTGACCAGGGAGTTGGACCGAGGGAGAGCCCTAGATGTGGTGTATTTAGATTTCAGTAAAGCCTTTGACACTGTTCCTCACAGGCCACTTATAAACAAACTGAGCACCCTAGGGATGGACCCTAAAGTTACTGCTTGGGTTAGAAATTGGTTCGGTGGGAGGCGACAAAGAGTACAGGTAAATGGGGTTCACTCTGAGGAGAAGGATGTTACAAGTGGTGTGCCCTAGGAATCTGTCCTTGGTCTGATTCTTTTAAACATCTTTGTTAGTGATATAGCGGAAGGGCTGTCAAGGTAGGTTTGTCTTTTTGCGGATGATATCAAAATCTGCAATAGAGTAAGAACCCAGGAAGGTGTAGATAACATGAGGAGGGATCTAGCTAAGCTTGAAGAATGGACTAGAATCTGGCAGCTAGGATTTAATGTTAAAAAATGTAAGGCCATGCATTTGGGCTGCAGCAATCCAAGGGAGCAATATAGTATACGGGGTGAAGTACTTTTGTCCACTAAAGAAGATCTGGGCGTGGTTGTGTCTGATGATCTTAAAGTAGCTAAACAGGTAAAAAAGGTGACGGCAAAAGCTAGAAGGATGCTTGGGTGCATATGGAGAGGAATGGCTAGCAGAAAAAAGAGGTGATAGTGCCTCTGTATAAGTCTTAGGTGCGACCTCATTTGGAGTATAGTGTGTAATTCTGGAAACCGCACCTTCAAAAGGATGTGAACAGGATAGAGTCGATGCAGAGGGTGGCTACTAAAATGGTTAGTGGTCTTCATTATAAAGCATATGAGGACAGACTTAAGGATCTTAATATGTACACCTTAGAGGAAAGGCGGGATAGAGGTGATATGATTGAGATGTTTAAATACCTCCGTGGCATAAATGTTCAGGGGGAGAGCCTCTTTCAATTGAAAGCAAGTTCTGCTATGAGGAGACATGGTGTGAGGGTGAAGGGGGATAGATTCAGGAGTGATTTGTGGAAATATTTCTTTACGGAAAGAGTAGTGCATCCGTGGAATAGTCTCCCAGTGGAGGTGGTAGAGATGAGGACAGTAACTGAATTCAAAAAAGCATGGGATAAGCACAGAGGATCTCGAAAGGAAAAAAGGGGCCTTTTGTAATTGTTGATATGGAAGGACAGACTAGATAGGCCATGTGATCTTTTTCTGTCGTCATATTTCTATGTTTCTATTTCTGTGCTTCCTGATGTTATCTTTTTGAAATGTATGTTGCTTTTCATCAGTATTAATACTCCTCCCCCTTTTTGGTCATTTCTGGGACCATTAAAAAGGCCGTAGTTTGTTAGTTTTAGCTAGTTTATTATTAGAGTGTCATTTTTATAGAGCCACAATTCGGTTGTACACATAGGGCTCAATATTCGAAAGGCATTTACATGGTTTACAGACCTATAAACTGTGTAAATGCCACTGAATGGGATATTCAATGGCACTAACCTGGTTAGTGCTCCTGAATATTCCTGATTAGCACTGGGGAATGTTGTGGACATTCCGGGGCAGAGCAGAGGCGATGACATTCGCTAACCGGTTAGTGGTGATATTGCACCACTACCCGGTGAGCGACCTGCGGGTAAAACTAGGCGAATCAAAAGCTGGTCTAGTTTTACCTGTGGGAGCTAAATAGGCAGTGGCGCAATATCAATCTCCAGGAACAAGCAGGAATGAGTCCTCACATATGGGTACGTCGGTACCGACGGAGCCTGCGCGGGAACGCTCCCCAGCTTCCCAGAAAGGAAAGCTTTTGGGAGCATCCCACAGCGCATGCGCGCTGCCTTCCCGCCTTTCCTATCCAACTCTCCTCAGTTCTTCTTTTCCGCGGAGCCAGCAGGTCGTGTTCCTGTCACCGCTGAAGAAGTTCTTTATTTTAATTTATTTCTTTGGTCGCGTGTCTGCCTTCCCCGATGCCGGACCGGTATCGCCAGTCTTTTCTTTTCTTTTCTTTCTAAAAAAAAAAAAATATATATATATATATTTTTTTTTTTTCCTCACTTGGTGTATTTTTCTTCTTAGGCCTCCAGGCCCACAAGAAATTTTTCCCTCATGGAAAAACCAGCCTCCGGGTTCAAAAAATGCACTAAGTGTAGCAGTACAATTTCTGTTACAGATACCCATGAATGGTGTCTTAAATGTTTGGGTCCTGAACACTCCATTCCGGATTGCCAGTCCTGCTCTTCAATGCCTAAACGAGGGTTACAGAACCGAGCAGCCAAGCTCCATGTGCTGTTTCCCACGGATGCACCGGCAGTGGCATCGACATCTTCCAGGTCTTCCTCTCCCGATGGGTCTCAGGTAACCAAACATAATCCTAGCAGGTCCTTGAAGGGCAAATCTCCCTCTAAGTATTGAGATGCCTCCGGGCTTGCCCTCGAGGATCTTGCCCCAGCCAAACAACCCCGGCGGGAAGCACCGGCTTCCAAAGCTCCTCCTATGGGGCTACAGGTTGACATCGATGGCACGGCCTCGACCGATCACCTGTTAGACTGCTCTGAGGTACCGGCACAATCTCCCGGTACCGACATCCAGGCAGTCGTGGCGTCCATGGATCACACTGTTCAATCCATGCAGCAGGCTATAATGGCTTTTATTAAAGCTGCGACGCCGACGGTACCGCAACGAGTCCCGTTGTCGGTACCGGTGCCGGTACCGGTACCAGCACGGATACCGGTACCGACTGCATCGACATCGGCCAGGATACCGACTCAGGTTCCTTGTCCAGGGCTATTTCTCGGTACCGATCCGGTACCGGGGACGCCCGATGTCGGTACCGATCGATACGCGTATTGATCGTTGGAAGGGGATAGACGATACTTCGATTCCTCTGATGATTCTGATTCATCAGATGAGTCTCCTGAAGTATCCATTACCCTTCCTGAGGAGCCTGCTTCTCCAAAAAGGAGAATGTCTCCTCCAGAGGATTTGTCCTTTCAAGACTTCATAATAGAAGTGGCTAAAGGACTCTCTATTTCAGTAACCTCTGAAACAGAGCCTAGAGCAAAAAAATTAGATATTTTGGGATACTCTAAGTCTCCCAGAGAGGCAGTCACCTTGCCAATTCATGAAATTCTTCATGAACATATGATTGACTTATGGGAGACTCCTCTCACCCTTTCTCCTCATTCTCGCAGATTGGACACTATGTACCGTGTCCCTCCTTGTCCTGGATTTCAGAAAACTCAGCTTCCTCACCACTCCATTGTGGTGCAGTCAGCTATGAAAAGGATAAAGAGTACCAAAAGACACACTTCTGCTCCTCCAGGAAGAGAATGCAGGACCTTGGATGCTTTTGGTAGGAAAATCTTCCAAGCCAGCATGCTTATTGCCAGAATCAACTCATATAGCCTTTATATGGGTATGTTTCTAAAGGAAGTTGCACAAAAACTGCACACCTATCTCCCTTTTATTCCAGAGGATAGAAGGGATGAGTTCCTCCTTTGGCTTAAGCATACTCAAGACATTTCAAAGTTTTCCAACAGGGTAGCCTTTGACTCCTTTGAAGGTGCCAGCAGAGCCTCAGGCATTGCCATAGCTGCTCGCAGAATCGCTTGGCTCCAGGCTTCTGATCTAGAACCCTGGGTTCAGGATGGCTTAGGAAATCTGCCCTGTACGGGTGAAAATCTTTTTGGCAAAGAGTGGCAAATAAAAGCCACTCAAATGGATGCAGAGAATTCTGCTCTGGATAGACTTTCCAAGTCAACCTCCATTCCAGCCAAGAAAAAATCTTTCAAAAAGCCTTTTTACAAAAGGAGCAGATTTCCTTCCACTTCTGGCCAACAATCTTCTACAGGTCTCTTTGCTACTAAGCGTCAGCAACCTAAACAGGCCAGGCCTAAACCTGCAGGGGCTGCTACAACTCAGCAGTCCCAACCCCCTCAGGGTTTTTGACTTGATACTAGAGAACTTAACCTTTCTGGCTCTACAACAGCCAGAACCTCTCACCATTCCAGGAAGGTTAGCTCATTTTGCTCCCAGATGGGAGCAAATCACATCAGAGCAGTGGACCCTCTCCATCATAAGAGAGGGCTACAAACTTCATTTCTCAGACCTTCCTCCCAACACCATGGTGAGACACTTCAATTCTCCCACATCTCTCCTCGACCTTCTGGATCAGGAGGTGACTACCCTTCTGGCCCAGAGGGCCATAGAAGAAGTTCCTCTTCTTCAACAGGGGTCAGGGTTTTACTCCCCCTATTTTCTCATTCCAAAGAAAACAGGGGGATACAGACCCATTCTAGATCTCAGAGAATTGAACAAATTCCTATGCAAGGAGAAGTTCAAGATGCTTTCTCTAGGCACTCTCCTTCCATACCTGCAGAGTCAGGATTGGCTTTGTTCTCTAGATCTCAAGGATGCATACACTCATGTCCTCATCCATCCATCTCACAGAAAATTCCTACATTTTATGTTCCAGGGAAAACATTACCAATACAGAGTCCTTCCTTTCGGTTTGGCCTCTGCTCCAAGAGTGTTCACCAAATGCATGGCAATAGTTGCTGCATTTCTACGCACTCTGGGAATATTTGTCTTCCCATATCTGGACAACTGGCTCATCCGAGCTCCAACCCAGTCGGAGGCTCAGATCTCCCTGAACCGCACCAGGCACATTCTGCAATACCTGGGACTTGTGGTAAACCTCCCAAAGTCCCAGCTTACCCCTACTCAGTCCCTGGAATTCATAGGGGCCTGGTTGGACACCACTTCTGCAAGGGCCTACCTCCCTCAGGCCCGTTGTCAACGTTTAGTGCAGTTAGCCTCCCAGATTCAGTCAAAGAGCCACTTAACTGCCAGGGAGATGCTACAGCTGCTAGGCCATATGGCTTCCACAGTACATGTGGTACCCTATGCTCACCTACACATGAGAGCAGCTCAATGGACTTTGTCCACCCAGTGGACTCAAGCTTCAGGAGCTCTCTCAGACCAAATAGCAACCTCCAAACGTCTCTTTTGGTCTCTCCAATGGTGGATGTCCACTCAAAATCTGTTGCTGGGGTCCCCCTTTCAACCTTTGTTGCCCCAGGCAACCCTCACAACAGATGCCTCCCAAACAGGTTGGTGAGCTCATCTACAAGACCTCTCCACCCAAGGCACTTGGTCCCCACAGGAGACCTCTCTTCATATCAACCACTTGGAACTTCGAGCAATAATCCTAGCTCTCAAGGTCTTTCATACCCTCCTCAGCTACAAGACAGTCCTCATTCATACAGACAAATCAAGTAGCCATGTTTTACATAAACAAGCAAGGAGGAACTGGCTCTCTGTCACTTTGCAACGAAGCTCTAAGATTGTGGGCCTTTGCCAGAGAGCATCAAATCCATCTCCTGGCAGTATACCTCCCAGGAATCCAAAACTCTTGGGCAGACAGACTCAGTCGAGTTCTGCTTCCACACGAATGGTCCCTGCACATGGATCAGGTACTCAGAATCTTCCAGGAATGGGGAACCCCGGACATAGACCTCTTTGCAAGTCCGTGGAATGCCAAACTTCCCCGGTTCTGTTCCAGAATTCCGTGTCAGGGAGCTCAGGCCAAGGATGCCTTCCTCCTTCATTGGGTTCAGGACTTCCTGTATGCCTTTCCACCCATTCCTTTGATTCCGAAGACTCTGTTCAAACTCCAGAGGGATCAAGGATTTATGATCCTCATAGCTCCATGCTGGCCACGCCAAGTGTGGTACCCTCTACTTCTGCATCTCTCCCAAGCCCCCTCCCTGGACTTGGGAGCTGCACCAGACCTTCTGTCCCAGGAGGAAGGGACTTTGTGGCATCCAAATCCCAAGTCCCTTCACCTCAGAGCTTGGTTACTGAAGGCCTAGACCTTCAAGACTTCAATCTTTCTCAGCAAGTGAAGGATATCCTCCATGCTTCCAGGAAACCTTCCACTAGGCGTTCCTATGCTTTTAAATGGAAAAGATTTTCCATTTGGTGTGCTCAAAGGGGTCTTGACCCTCTGGCACTTCCTGTGAATTCTCTATTGGAATATCTCCTGCATCTCTCTAATGCAGGCCTTAAAACAAATTCAGTAAGGGTCCATTTGAGTGCTATTGCATCATCCCTTAAGCCTCTCAATGGACAACCTATTTCCTCTCATCCTCTTATTGCAAGATTCATGAGAGGCCTAACTTTAACTAAACCTCCCATTCGACCTCCTCCGGTGGCATGGGACTTAAACTTGGTTCTTGGTCAGCTTATGAAGCCACCTTTTGAACCCTTAGCCACTACGTCCTTGAAATTTCTTTCCTGGAAGGTTATTTTCCTTATTGCAATCACTTCTGCTCGCCGCATCAGTGAACTGCAGGCCTTAGTGGCTAATCCACCTTATACAAGGTTCCATCATGATAAGGTAGTCCTTAGGACAAATCCTCACTTTATGCCTAAAGTGGTCTCACCTTTTCATCTTAATCAAGAGGTATATTTAACTGTCTTTTTTCCAGCTCCTCATGCATCCAGTGCAGAGAGGAACCTTCATACTCTAGATTGTAAAAGAGCTCTTGCTTTTTACTTACACAGGACACAGCAACATAGAAAGTCTTCCCAGCTTTTTGTTGCTTTTGATCCTTCTCATTTAGGACTTCCAGTCTCTAAGAGAACACTGTCCAATTGGATTGCTCAGTGTATTTCTTTTGCTTACCAGAGTAAGAACCTTTCTCTGGAGGGCCATGTCACAGCTCACAATGTGAGGGCCATGGCCACCTCTATGGCTCATCTTCATTCTGTGTCCATCGACCAGATCTGTCGAGCAGCCACCTGGGCCTCGGTTCATACCTTCACAGCCCATTACTGTTTGGACAAGGACTCCCGTCGGGATGCCTTGTATGGTCAGGCTGTCCTCAGACACCTGTTCCATTCTTGAACAACTCCTGCCCTCCTTCCCTGAATGGATGCCTGAGATCCATAGGAAGACGAGGAACCCTTCAGGGTCTCATACCCTTGGGGATCTCCCAGGCATCTTAGCTAGGGAGTCCCCATATGTGAGGACTCATTCCTGCTTGTTCCTGGAGATAGCACAGTTACTTACCTGTAACGGGTGATCTCTGGGAACAGCAGGAATTAGTCCTCACAACCCTCCCACCTCCCCTAGGAATTGTATCTCTCTCTATCTTTCCTTTCCTCTCTCTCTCTATTGTCTCAGCTTTAAACTCGAACTGAGGAGAGTTGGATAGGAAAGGCGGGAAGGCAGCGCGCATGCGCTGTGGCATGCTCCCAAAAGCTTTCCTTTCTGGGAAGCTGGGGAGGGTTCCCGCGCAGGCTCCGTCGGTACCGACGTACCCATATGTGAGGACTAATTCCTGCTGTTCCCAGAGATCACCCGTTACAGGTAAGTAACTGTGCTCTACTACCTGGTTAGCTTCTGTGGCTCTGAGGCATGTGTGGCGATCCCGGATATTCAATGCTAGGGCCACATTGAATATCCAGGGTTAGAGGTCAGCGGGGACGGCTATGCACCGTAGTGGTGCATAGCCGGGTCAATTCAATATCGGGTCCATAATGTCTAGATCTTGGGTTGTTAGGTAATCATTAAGCATTGGGAGTATATTCTCATGGTGCACGCACTGATGAGTGCATGGTTTAGTTTCTGAGCATTGGTGAGTTGTTCTTTGGTGTATGCTCAGAGGATGGGTCTGTATGCGAATCAATTTTTATAGATTTCTATTTCTGTTTTTCTGGAATGGAATCACCAGATCACTATGTCCAACTCCTATGATTACTGGGATGTGAGTCAGAAGGCATAACTAGGCCTGCAACTGGGTAATTAAGGTGATGATGCCTAGTATTGTGCAGCAGGTTGCATAGAGTTTGAGCATGTATAGATGCTGTCTCATTTGGTATGATTTGCTTGTGAGTTGTGGTCTGAGTGCAGAGAGAGGGCACATTTACTATTGTTCTTTATTTTGTTTTGTCTTACCTTCAAGTACGCTATGAAGGCTAGATGTACTTTGTGCTGGATTGAAGGGTCTGTGGATTTTAGGTGAGGAGGCTTAATCAAGTTGAGGTCCACTCTCAGGACCACTTGGCTAGGCCCTTAGGCATGGGTCCATCAGATGTTTGCCTGCCTAGGAGAATGGTTTTAAATCATCACTATGGTCCCTGCTGGATGATGTGCATGTATGGATGGAGCTTACCGTCCTTCTGGGTTGCCAGTGGCTCATGGTTTGGGATCACTGGAGGATGAAGTTGGTTGGTCCAGTAAGGCCAGAATGGGTGAATCTGGGCCGGCATGTGTCTCGTTCTCGGTTTCCTACCCAGTGATGCATGTGTGTGGGTAGAGCTTACTCTGGAAAAGGGAATAAGGAGTGAGGTTATCAAATTTGCACATGACACAAAACTATTTAAAGTTGTTAAAACCCATGAAGATTGTGGAAAATTGCAAGAGGATCTTGATAAACTGGAAAACTGGGCATCAAAATGGCAGATGAAATTTAATGTGGACAAGTGCAAAGTTATACACCTAGGGAAGAACAACCCAAACTATGGTTACACGATGCAAGGTTCCACATTAGAAACCATGGCCCAGGAAAAAGATTTAGACGTCATTGTGGATAACATGTTAAAACCCTCCGCCCAGTGTTCAGCGGCAGCCAAGAGAGCAAATAGAATGCTAGGTATCATAAGGAAAGGAATGGAAAATAAAACAAAGGATATTATAATGCCTCTATATCGTTCCATGGTGCGACCGCACCTTGAATATTGTGTGCAATTCTGGTCACCATATCTTAAAAAGGATATAGCGTTATTAGAAAAGGTTCAGAGAAGAGCCACCAAAATGGTAAAGAGGATGGAAGGATACCCTTATGAAGAAAGGCTAAAAGAGTTAGGGCTCTTTAACCTGGAAAAGAGACGAGTGAGGGGAGATATGATAGAAGTCTATAAATTAATGAATGGAGTGGAATGGGTAAATGTAGAAAGATTGTTTCCGTTATCAAAATATAGAAAGACTAGGGGACATGCAGTGAAGCTACAGGGTAAACTATTTAAGACTAATAAGAGAAAATATTTTTTTCACTCAACGTGTAATCAAACTCTGGAATTTGTTACTGGAGGATGTAGTAAAGGCTGTTAGTGTAGCTGGGTTTGAAAAAGGTTTGGACAAGTTCCTGGAGGAAAGGTCCGTAAACCATTATTAAAAAGGGACCCAGGATATCAATGCTTGACCCAATACAAGCATTGTGGAACCTATGTATTTTGGGGAAACTGCTAGGTACGTATGACCTAGATTGGCCACTGTTGGAAACAGGATACTGGGTTTGATGGACCTTGGTTTCACCCAGTATGGCATATCTTATGTTCTTATGTACTGCCTTGCTGTGTTGCTGCTGACTGAGGGCATGTGAATTGTCTGGTCCTCTGCTGCTATGAAGAGTGTGGGGTCTGTAGCAGCTCTTGCCTGGCTGATTTATACACAGATGAGTCCTCTATGTATCCATCCCAGTCCGGTCCTCTGCTGCTGGGAAGGATGCAGAATGTGGAGGGGCTGTGGCAGGTCTTTGCCTGGCTGACTCATGGTGACCTCTGAAGTCCTCTGCTTTGGCTGGAGGCAACGTATCAGTCAGTGGCTGCCCTGAAGGGAAGTATGACAGGGACCCAGGGATCAGGAGGCCATTAGGAAGGAAAAGAAAGAGAGGTAGGCAAGCAGCTCCCTACGGCTGAGCACTGAGGCAGCCTGCGCTCCTTGCTGACTTCAGCCTGTAAAAAGCAAAAACCATGGGGCAGTGCTGGTGAGTTAGGGCGAGCACTGTCCTATGTTTTCTGAGCTATTGCCGCCATGCAGGTCCCAGAGAGGGGCAGCAATCCATGCCACCCGAGGTCCAGCGCTCTAGGCAGCCTCCTGGTTCACATAATGGTTTCGCTGACCCTGGGTGACAGTCTTAAAGATCTCAATATGTATACTTTGGTAGAAAGACGGGAGGGGGCAATATGATTAAGTACCTCAGTGGCGTGTATGTGTGTGTGTGTTTATTTATTTATTTATTTAAGTGTCTCTTATACTGCCCTATCGAGTAATCAGAGTGGTTTACAATATAAACAACATTATTAAATTCTAACATAGTTCTAACATAGTTCTAACATAGTACATAGATACAGGTAACGTGCAAACTTATTAAATCATAGGTATTTACATGATTAGGCAATAAATCTTATATAACTTATTTACATACTCACATGTCATAGGGTATTAATCAATGAGTGCAGTTGAAGCCTGCATAAAAAGGCTCCTGTGCCCTGCCCCTTTGAGGCTTTTCTAACCAGGGCTCCACACATCAAACAGTAAGTAAGGTTTTGAGGGTTTCTTTGTTTGGTTTGTTTTTATTACATTGCTAGCTCTCTGACTGGGAGCTCTTAAAAGGGTTTTGTTTATATTTTTAAAAGCAAGGTTACTTCATTTTTGCTGTTTTAGGGGAACCTTAATTGAGCACAGTAGGTTGCTGACTCCAGTGACCTCCTCAGCTTTAGAAGCTGCTAACACCTAATCAGGTGTTAGTTCCCGCCCTACCCACCCCGACTCCCACCCACCCCTAGTGAGCAGCCTTGCTTTATAGGGCGCCTCCCCTTTCACAAATCACAGTGAATTGGACCAGCACATTTGTATGTAATTAAAGTGTTTTAACTGCTTTTTTCTCTATAAAGACAGCTGCGAAACCGGCTGGTACTTGGTAGATCTCTCTCTTTTGCTCTAACAGATACCTAAGCTCCACGAAAAGAACAATGGCTGGGAAAAATCGTATTGCTAAAGCTGTTGCTCCCGTTACAGCTTCTGCCTCGGTCCAGACAGAGGTCCTAATGCCGGTTGAAGGACCGGTTCCATGTGCAGGGTGCCTGCATGCTGAAGCTCTGAGGAAAGAGGTGGAGGAACTCAGAGAGGAGGTGGCGAGGCTGAGGAGCATTCAAGACAGTGAGAAAGTACATTGATGAGATGCTACTTGCAGCAACCAAGCTCTCCAGCTCCGGAGAAGATGGGTGCCAACAGAATGTCGATGGTTGGACACAAGTCACCAGGGCCTGCAAAATCACCAATCCAACTTCTCCATCCCTTGAATTGAAGAACCATTATGCAGCCCTGGAAGTGGAGGAGGTGAAAGCATCCCTGGAAAGGGAAGAACCAGAGTTCACAAGTACCCAAAGTTGCGGAATCAGTCACCAGAAGGAAACGAAGGGTGGTGGTGGTTGGAGACTCTCTTCTGAGGGGTACTGAGGCGTCCATCTGCCGACCAGACTTGATGTCCAGAGAGGTATGCTGTCTGCCTGGTGCCAAAATCCAAGATGTTACGGAGAGTTTGCCGAGACTCATCAAGCCCACAGACTATTACCCAATGTTGCTAATCCATGTTGGAACAAATGATACTGCCAGGTATACCTCGGAACGTATCAAAAGTGACTTCATGGCTCTGGGACAGAGGGTGAAGCAGTTAGGTGCACAGGTGGTGTTCTCTTCAATCCTCCCTGTTGAGGGTAAAGGCCAAGGCAGAGAGGCTCGCATCCTGGAGACAAATGCATGGCTGCGTGGATGGTGTCATCGAGAGCGTTTTGGTTTCCTAGACCATGGGATGCTTTTCCAAGGGTTGCAAAGCAGAGATGGCATCCATCTGTCCAAGAGAGGTCAACGCATCTTTGGTAGTAGACTGGCTAATCTACTGAAGAGGGCTTTAAACTAGATTCCTTGGGGATGGGTGAAGAAAGCCCCCAGGTAAGTGAAAGCCCCCAGGTAGGTGATACATTAAATACCTTTATGGAAATGGGTAACAGGGGTAACATATGGAAAGCAGTGTGTATTAATGCCCGTAGCATGGGAAATAAGATCCCTGAGGTTGAAGCTTTGGTGGGAGTGGCTGACTTGGATTTAGTGGCAGTTACAGAAACCTGGTTCACAGAAAACAATGACTGGGATGTAACTATACCTGGCTATACTTTATTCAGGAAGGACAGGGTAGGAAGAAGAGGAGGAGGAGTGGCACTATATGTAAAAACTACTATTAAAGCTTTGGAATTACAGAGCTTAAAAGGGAGAGAGGAGGCATTGTGGGTTAAACTAGAAAGAGGGAAAGAGAAATCTATTTGCATTGGAGTGATATACAGACCTCCCTCACAAGAGGAAGAGGTGGACAGAGAGTTAATTGAAGACATATGCAGCATTGCTAGGAAAGGGGAAGTGCTACTGATAGGAGATTTCAATATGCCAGATGTTGATTGGCACATTCCTGCTGCAGTATCATCTAGAAGTAAGGAGATCCTGGATTCTCTACAGGGAGAACTATTCAGGCAATTGGTAACAGACCCCACACGTGAAGGGGCCATACTGGACTTGGTGCTTACCAATGGTGAAAGTGTTTCTGATGTTGTAGTGGGAGATCATTTTGCATCCAGTGATCACCAGATGGTGTGGTTCAGTATTAGGACTAGGGCTGTTAGAATCCATTCCAAGGTGAGGATCTTAGACTTTAGGAAGACTAACTTTGCGAAGATGGGCCAATACCTCAGGGAGTCGTTAGTGGGATGGGAACAGCTGGGGGATGTAGAAAAACAGTGGGCAAAACTGAAAGGGGGTATTTTAAGGGCAACCAACCTTTTTGTTAAAATGGTAAATAAAGGCAAAAGGAACAGGAGACCGCTATGGTTTTCGAAGGAAGTAGCTGAAAAAGTGAAGAAAAAGAGGGAGGCCTTCATGAAATACAAGAGATCACAGAGAGCAGAAGACAGGCATCTGTATTTGGAAAAACTTAGAGAAGCTAGCAAAGTAGTCAAGAAGGCAAAGATTCAAAAGGAGGAGGAAATAGCCAATGCAATAAAATGGGGGGATAAGACATTTTTCAGATATATTAGTGAGAAGAGGAAGAGCAAAAGTGGTATTGTCAGACTCAAGGGTGCAGGGGGGGAATATGTAGAAGATGATAAGGATAAAGCGGAATTGCTTAACAAATATTTTTGTTCTGTGTTCACAGATGAAGAACCAGGAGCAGGACCTCAGAAAACACCCACAAATAAGAACAGAAGCGAGGGACATCTTGAACTATTTTCAGAAGACTGTGTTCGTGAGAAACTAGCTCAACTTAAAGTAGACAAAGCGATGGGACCGGATGGGATACACCCTAGAATACTGAGGGAACTTGGGGACGTTCTAGCAGCTCCACTGACTGACCTTTTCAATGCCTCGTTGGAGTCAGGAGTGGTGCCAAAGGACTGGAGAGAGGCTCATGTGGTGCCTTTACACAAAAGCGGAAGTAAGGATGTGGTTGAAAACTACAGGCCGGTTAGTTTAACTTCGGTGGTGAGTAAATTATTGGAAACGCTGCTGAAAGAGAAAATAGTGAGGTTTCTGGAGTCCAGCGGATTACAGGATCCGAGGCAGCATGGATTCACCAGAGGCAGGTCTTGTCAGACAAATCTGATTGATTTTTTTGACTGGGTGACCAGGGAGTTGGACCGAGGGAGAGCTCTAGATGTGGTGTATTTAGATTTCCGTAAAGCCTTTGACACTGTTCCTCACAGGCGACTTATAAACAAACTGAGCACCCTAGGGATGGACCCTAAAGTTACTGCTTGGGTTAGAAATTGGTTGGGTGGGAGGCGACAAAGAGTACAAGTAAATGGAGCTCACTCTGAGGAGAAGGATGTTACCAGTGGTGTGCCCCAGGGATCTGTCCTTGGTCCGATTCTTTTTAACATCTTTGTTAGTGATATAGCGGAAGGGCTGTCGGGTAAGGTTTGCCTCTTTGCGGATGATACCAAAATCTGCAATAGAGTAGACACCCAGGAAGGGGTAGATAACATGAGGAGGGATCTAGCTAAGCTTGAAGAATGGTCTAGAATTTGGCAGCTGGGATTTAATGTTAAAAAATGTAAGGTCATGCATTTGGGCTGCAGCAATCCAAGGGAGCAATACAGTATAGGAGGTGAAGTACTTTTGTCCACTAAAGAAGAGCGGGACCTAGGCATGGTTGTGTCTGATGATCTTAAAGTAGCTAAACAGGTGGAAAAGGCGACAGCAAAAGCTAGAAGGATGCTTGGGTGCATACGGAGAGGAATGGCTAGCAGAAAAAAGGAGGTGATAATGCCTCTGTATAAGTCTTTGGTGCGACCTCATTTGGAGTATGGTGTGCAATTCTGGAGACCGCACCTTCAAAAGGATGTGAACAGGATGGAGTCGGTGCAGAGGGTTGCTACCAAAATGATTAATGGGCTTCATTATAAAGCATATGAGGACAGACTTAAGGATCTTAATATGTACACCTTAGAGGAAAGGCGGGATAGAGGTGATATGATTGAGATGTTTTAAATACCTCCGTGGCATAAATGTTCAGGGAGAGAGCCTCTTTCAATTGAAAGCAAGTTCTGCTATGAGGGGACATGGGATGAGGGTGAAGGGAGATAGATTCAGGAGTGATATGCGGAAATATTTCTTTACGGAAAGAGTAGTGGATCCGTGGAATAGTCTCCCAGTGGAGGTGGTAGAGATGAGGACAGTAACTGAATTCAAGAAAGCATGGGACCAACACAGAGGATCTCTAAAGGCAAAAAGTGGACTGTTGTAGTTGTTATGGAAGGACAGACTAGATAGGCCATGTGGTCTCTTTCTGTCATCATATTTCTATGTTTCTATGTTTCTAAGACATATTTGGTTATTTTCTTCATTTGTCTGCAATCGACAATGTTTTCTATTTACTGTGAGGTGAATTGTGAATAGTATATGTAAGTATTATTTTGTTTCTACGCGTTGTCACGCCAGCACCACTCACCTCTAGCTTTGAGGGGCGTGGTTATTAGAGGAACTTTCCGCTATCCACTTTTTCAGCTTTTTCAAACTATTTCCCCGCAGTGCCCTCTGGGAAATGTAGTCTTTGTTTAGCTGTATGGGTGCATCAGGCAGAAAGTTGTAGTTAGGCTCAGCGAGGTAAGGCAAATGACAGAAATTTATTTTGTACACAATGGTTCGATCATACCACATACAGGATTATTTGTTCAGGACTCTTTGAAGTAGAGCATTGTCCAAAACAAACCCAAACACAAAAATGGCTGTTTAAAGGTTTCTGTAGTTCAGGATACACAGTCTTTAACAGCAAGGATATTGCATTCCTTTTTAGCCTTGCTGGCTAAAGCACAAAAACAAATCACATTCACTGTCCTTGATAGTATAGCTTCTATTCAGCTTCAAACCTCTCTTGGCTACCTTCCAAGTAAACCGATATAATCCAGGGGCAAAAGAAAGCTTTGTTATAATAGTTCCTTTAGCTTACCCCAGTGTCCTCATTCCAGCAGCAGGTGATTAACAAGCTTATCACAGTTCCAGGCTTGCTCCTTAGTCCCCGTAAACTTCCCCTTTACAAACACGAGGGAATCACGGCCACCCTGCTTGTGGACTATGGGTACCTTTTCCTGGAAGACTTCTTTCAGGACTGGCTTGCTTTCTCTACGTTCCTAGGTTTAAAGCTTGGCAAAAAGAACAGTCCATGGGAGTGTCCTCATCATTCAGCTTCACTTCGGGCTCTCCCAGCTGCATAGGTTCTGACTCCCCGTCTTGCTCACAGTGCTCAGCTAACAGCCTCCAGGGGGATCTTGGAGTCTCCCTTGTTCCTGGCTCCAAACTCTCCTGCAGACTTGCTATATGCCAATTAGCACTTTCTTCTCCTAGAAGCTCAGTTCCTCTGCTCTGCTCAGCACCAGTCAAGATTCCGTTGCTTGTGTCTGTGCCTCTGCTTGTGTCAGCCTAGCATCCTGCTACTCTTCCCCCTTTCTCACACTCTGGCATAGGTTTATACTTCCAGGGCTCTAGCTCCAACTCCTCCCTACCCAGGTGACGGCAATCAGCCTGACTTCGGGTACCTGAGTGCTTGGAGCATTCACTGCCTAAGGGGTTCTGGGCCCTGTATCCTCTCTCCCTTATTCCACTAGGGGGAGCATGAAATGTGGGCCACGTGGACGTTTTCTGATTCCTAGAGGTGGTTGTGGCTTTCCTACCCTGTCTTGGTGAAAGGGGGCCCTTTACTAGGGTGAATTCCCTGTCTCTTTGTCCTCCCCCAGACTCTGGATAGGCCTCCTTGCCACAGCGTATGTATATGCACATGTGTATATGCTTATGTGTTTGTATGTGGATGTGGATGTCTTTGTAGTGTGTATTTTCTTCTTTTGGATTCATTATTACATCTAGTGATGGGAAGGGCGGGTGGGATCATACCTGCTTACGTTGAAAATGCTTATGGATTTTTAAGTTGGGTCATGGTTTGTATTATTCTCATTTATAACTGATTGGTCTAGTGTTTACGAGAGTAGAGTGAACCACAATTATAAAAATAGAGTACTCTCAATTCATTCAGAAAGTGTAACTATGTAACTTGCTTGTTTTTCATTTGAACACTTTGTCACATACAATATATCAAATTCTTCACCAATGGTGGTGGCAATAAGAGGTCTCAGAAGTCACGGGCTGCCAAAGGTTAATGTAAACACCTATTGGACTCAATGCCCTTACGTACATCAATGCCCCCAAAACATACTGTCCACCATTGATTTTTTAGAATTTTTTATAAAAAATTCTTTCAGAAGCTTGTGAATTACGTAGTACAGTCAGAGATAAACCAAGGCTAGAGATTTCCAAACAAGGACGGAATCGCTGTTACTTAACTTATTCAGACGACTTTTTTCAAACAGCTCACAAATCAGTCCAACGGAAGCCCCGCCAATTTCTAATGTTGATGAGTGTCAAAATCCCGATGCCATCTAGCGCGCTGGTTGTGAGCGTTTCTCCCAAGGGTTTCTTCAGGGGAAAACTCATTCAAAGATGCACTAAAAACAAAATAAGTTATTTAAACCAAAACTTTCCTTCTATTTATATGACTTCAAAATTTAGAAGAATCTTTTTCTTACACCAAAACTCGCATAGACCTTCAAATGATAGGCAGAGAAAAAGACGTAGAGATTCGTAGGTTTCAACTGCTGCTGGTAATGACTTAAAATGCCGCGCATGCGAGAAGGTTTAAAGGGCTATGGTTGCGTCAATCAATGAAAAACTGAAATCACCTGAAACACGCTTCCCATTCAATGCGTGCGTTTAGACCTCCTGGTTTCAGGGTCTGCAATTGGTAAATTCAGCGTTGTTCTGCATACAATAATGCTTGTTCTCGTGTCCTACCGAAGCGAGATGTCAATACTCGCTCAATACAGAAGCAGGTGAGATTCTCAAATGTGTGTTGAAATTCGAGACAATGGTCAACCAACGGTGCCTCTCGTCTGTGGCATTTGAGCTTACTTTTATGTTCGTTCATTCGGACCTTTGGCAGCCCGTGAGTTCTGAGACCTCTTATTGCCACCACCATTGGTGAAGAATTTGATATATTGTATGTGACAAAGTGTTCAAATGAAAAACAAGCAAGTTACATAGTTACACTTTCTGGAATGAATTGAGAGTACTCTATTTTTATAATTGTTGTTCTCATTTATGCCAAAGTGCTCAATGAAGAGGTACATTTTGAGTTCTGACCAAAATAAAGACAGATTGGCAATAGATCTTAGTCTATGGTTACACGATGCAAGGTTCCACATTAGGAACCACCACCCAGGAAAAAGATTTAGGCGTCATTGTGGATAACATGTTAAAACCTTCGGCCCAGTGTGCAGCGGCAGCCAAGAGAGCAAATAGAATGCTAGGTATCATAAGGAAAGGAATGGAAAATAAAACAAAAGATATTATAGCGCCTCTATACCGTTCCATGGTGAGACCGCACCTTGAATATTGTGTGCAATTCTGGTCGCCGTATCTTAAAAAGGATATAGCGTTATTAGAAAAGGTTCAGAGAAGAGCCACCAAAATGGTAAAGGGGATGGAACGATACTCCTATGAAGAAAGGCTAAAAAGGTTAGGGCTCTTTAACCTGGAAAAGAGACGGCTGAGGGGAGATATGATAGAAGTCTATAAATTAATGAACGGAGTGGAACGGGTAAACGTAGATCGACTGTTTACGTTATCAGAATATAGAAAGACAAGGTGACATGCAATGAAGCTACAGGGTAAACTATTTAAGACTAATAAAAGAAAATATTTTTTCACTCAACGTGTAATCAAACTCTGGAATTTGTTACCAGAGGATATAGTAAAGGCTGTTAGTGTAGCCGGGTTTAAAAAAGGTTTGGACAAGTTCCTGGAGGAAAGGTCCATAAACCATTATTAAGAAGGGACCCAGGATATCAATGCTTGACCTAGTACAAGCATTGCAGAACCTGTGTCTTTTGGGGAAACTGCTAGGTACGTATGACCTAGATTGGCCACTGTTGGAAACAGGATACTGGGCTTGATGGACTTTGGTCTGACCCAGTTTGGCATATCTTATGTTCTTATGTTCTGTCTGGCAGAGAGTTCCATAATGATGGGGATATGTATTTGAAAGCCCTCTTGTGTGTTGTTTCGTTTTGCGGTAATCAGGAGATATTACTAATGTGTTTATCATGCTGTTTCTTCTTAGGCATTCATTGGGTGTTATCTTAATTAGGTGTTTTAGTGTGGAAGGGGATATGTTTCCGAAAAGTTTGTATATGGTCATGATTATCTTATATTTTATTCTGCTGTGGATTGGTAACCAGTGAAGCAAATATAGTATTGTTGTTATGTGTTTGGAGTGATGTGTGCTGCCATATGTTGTGCCATTTGAAGGCTGTATAGGGTTTGTATTGGTAGTCCATGGCAGGACCATACCAAGGTTGAATCGCGCCCTGTGCAACTTGCACAATGGGCGCCGCCCCCCACCCCCCCACCTGGTGACAGGAGAAAAGGACATTTTGGCAAAGTGTATTTACTTTCATCAGTTCAACCCACTGTAGCTCTATTAAGACAACAATGTGACATTGAATTTCACGCATATATTAAGCACAAAATAGTTTGAAAGTCTCATGTGATATAAGAAGAAAGCAACCAACACACTATTCAACGAGTAGTGATACTTAAATATTTTTATAGCAAATGTAGAATTGTCATAAGCTATATATCCCACCTGCAGAATTAATGCATTCTTACCTATAGCTCATGCAGTCTTGACAACCCCTTCCTGCAGAACAAATCAGCGAGAAAATTGAAAGTTGTAGGGCTGGGGATGCCAGCTAAGGACTTGCGCTTTTGATCACTTCTTCTGAGCTCTTGCTGGCAAACTCAGCCCACGCCTCTGGGAAATACCTGAACAACAGAGAGGACTTGCTGGCCAGCCTCCGCGTCTGTGCCATTCTTCTATAGGATGGAGGGGATGCAGACAGAGATATGCACAAGGAGATCCCTAACATCTTCCCGATGTCCAGCAGCTCTTATTTATATAGAAATAGACTGTAGAAATCTCTCGGCAAAAGAAATCACCAAAACCACCTTGTGGTATGGAATCCCGCCCTTCAGCTCCGCCTCCCAGCCAATCGCTTTGCCACTTTCTGCACATGTAGAAGGCTGGTCAAGGATTTACGAAAAAGAGGCGTGGTTTATCCCACAGACGTACAGTACAGCATTGATCAATGAGAGAAGGGTGGGTGTGGCTATTAGTAAGGAAAGCCTATTCTCGCGGCAAGCTAAGCAGATCTGTCCCTCCCTGCTCTGACGTCGCGTCAGAGCAGGGAGGGACAGATCTACTTAGCATGCCATGAGAAGGCTTAAGGGGTGCATTTCAGATGTCTGCCATTGCCTGCCGCCACTGAGTGAAGAAAAAGTGGCGGCGGCAGGCAAAATGTGCCCCTTAAGCTTTTGTGCCCTGTGCAACTGCACCGCTCGCACAGGGCTAGGTACGGTCCTGGTCCATGGAGTAGACTATTGCAATAGTCTAGGTGTGGGGATATCATTGCCTGTAGAACAGTTCTAAATTCGTTACTTGACAGTTGTGGCTTTAAGCGTTGAATCATTCTAAGTTTGTTATACTGGTATATGGTCTTAGTGGCAAGTTTAATGTTGGATTTGAAACTAAGTGTTTTGTCAATTATAACACCCAGGCATTTTACCTCTTCTCTTACTTGAAGCATCGCATCTTTGACATCAATGATAGTAGGTGGGGAATAGTTTTGATTTCTAGTTATGAATAACACATCTGGATTTTTGTAGTTTATGTTAAGGCAGTAGGATTTTAACCATTGGGCAATTTTGTTGAAGCATGCAATTATATGTTCAAAGAAGGTAGACGGGTTAAATGGAAGGTATAGCGTTATGTCATTGGCGTAGATGGCATATCCAACTTGAAATTTTTTGAGTATTTGGCATATTGGCTTTATATATTTTACCTGACGATAGAGCACGGAGAAGTATATCCAAGAATCTGCTGGTTACTCCCTCTGAATTCAAATTTTGCAGTGCATCTGCATCAAAGAGGGCATTTTCTCTTTTTGCTCCTTCTTTATGGAATTCACTTCCTCTTTTAATTAGATCTTCAGATGATCCATAGTCCTTTTGAAAGCTTTTAAAAACGTTTCTATTTAAGGACTATTTTGGTGATTTAATTTCTTAAATATAATTATAATAAAATTAGTTTAGAGAGTTTTATTACTCTTCCTGTATTAGCTTTTAGACCTATTTAACAATTGTTTCAACTCACTCTGTATTTTATTTTAATTTGTTAATTGTTAATTGTATTTTTCTCTTATTTTCAAGTTTTATTGTGAGCCACTTTGATTCTCGAAAGGCAGTATATAAGTTCAATTAAATAAATAAGTAAATAAGTAAATAAATAAAGATATATATAAATATATATATATATATATATATATATATACACAATATTAAACAGTAGAGCTGATAGGGCAGATCCTTGGGGTAGCCCTTGCTTCTGACTAGGTGTTGGAGCACTGTTGGTCGATTCTAACATTTTAGGCATGAAGTAAACCATTTTTTCGTGTTACCATATAAGCCAATTTGTTATACTCTTTGAATAAGCATGCCATGGTTAACAGAATTAAAGGCTGCTGCTATGTCAAGAAAGATTAATATAAATGCCTGGTAGGTGTTTTCTATTCCCTTTATGAGGATATTAATCAATACTAATAAAAGTGTCTTTATGCTGTGGTATGGTCTAAAAAAACATATTGGTGATCATCTAGTAGCACATGCTGTTCAATATGGGCTTGAAGTTGATTGTATACAATTTTCTCAATGACTTTGGCCAGATATGGCAGACTGGAGATCGGTCTGTAGGAGGAGGGCATTTTTTATAAAGGGTTTTTTTGTTTTAGTATGGGGCATAGAGTTGCCTGCTTTAGGTCACTAGGCATTTGTCCTTGGGTGAGCGACAGGTTGACCATCATCAGAATGATTGGAGCTAGTTCTTCACGGGCAGTTTTAATCCATGCAACTGGGCATGGGTCAGTGCTGGATGTCTTGTATTAATATTTGTAATTATGGGGTATGTTTACTAAACCGTCCTAATGTTACCGGCGCTAGTTGCGGCGATAATGTGAAGAACTCCATATAAGGAGTGGGCATTCCAGTCCTAAGGTAGCAAGAATATGTATCGCATGATAGTGGGCGCCGTGGCACGTTAACGCGTGTTAAACCTAAGTACATGCCAGCGCAGTGTTAGAAGCTGTAGCAATGTAGCCCACTGGTTACTGCAATGACTGTGGAGGCATAGGTCATGGGTTCGATCCTGCAGTGGTGTAATCTAAAAAGGCTGTCTGAGGCATTTTCTTTTAATTTAAATCAGTGCTGCCAGCAAAAACACCCTCACAGTGCCGTAACCTAAGGTGCCTCATAAGGCGCCCCATAGGTCACATTATAAAGTGCCCTGTCTGCCAAGGCACCCTATAATGTGCCCTATAGGGCGCCCTATAGGGTGCCTATGAGGCACCTTAGGCTACAGCACTGTGAGGGTGTTTCTGCTGGCAGCACTGATTTAAATTAAAATAAAATGCCTCAGACAGCCTTTTTAGATTACACCACTGCAGGATCGAACCCATGACCTATGCCTCCACAGTCATTGAAGTAACCAGTAGGCTACATCTCTATAGCTACTACTACACTGCTGGCTGGTTACAGAATGACTGCAGGTCACCACACAAACTGTCTGCTGTGGTTACCAGGATAGGGTAAACCCACCCATACCCATGATACACTGCACACGCAGATCAGCAGTCTACAGCTGATCACATAATGGGGCATGCACCCCCACAGCACCTAGGCCTGGTAGGGGGAACTGACCGTGTGTGTTACTGGCACAGAGTAGCTACAGACCGTGACATTGTGTGGGTCCTGTGCTCACCCTGAGGGTGAGGTGGGGCACCCAGCACCAGGTCCGCAGCACCTGGCTTGGCTGAGATAGGCTATGCTGCAGGTACCCATCGGTGCCAGTGTGTGATAGGTAGTCCTTGCAGACACACCTAGGATACACCTGTGTCCATCTGTATTTCCCAGTCACGTCTAGCCCTTGTGGACTATGATGCACCCAGAATAGTGCATATCCTGTGTGGGTGCCATGGTCACATGTTATAGGTGAAGGGGGGTGTTTGGACCCAAAAGCAGATTATGTAGCACCATCCAACCCGCCCTATGTGGCTCAGGGTGGGGGGACATGACCTCCCACCAACAGATCCACATTATACATCTCTGCAATGGTGGCAGTAGAGAGGACCATCAACCCCAGTCCTGCTGGGGAACAGGCACCCTACAGGGCAGACGATACAGATCTGTACGCATCACATAAGGCAATGGCAGACAGGCAGAATGCTGGAGAAACTCAGCTGCCCCCACCACTAGCTGACATTCACCAGCAGAGGGCACAGTCAATCTCCACCCGCTGCACCCTGCAAGGTGTTCCAGCCATACACATGCTAACTGCAGACAGTCTGCTAGCTAGTACATAGTGCATGGAGGAACCGTGTGCACCCAAACATGGGATGTGAGCACACACACCAAGCAGGTATGTCAGTGACTGGGCCACAGAAAAGAGAACCCATAAATATCACTTGAGAGAAATGCTGCATAGCACTATGGGGGAACCTAGCCATGTCATGGTCACTGCTCAGTCAGGGTGAGTGACCTCCCAGCATGACATGCTGTGGCCACCCTGTCCATGCAGGTGGTGGTCGGGCACTACAATGTCCCAGCCATTGCCCTATACCCTGTGCAGATACATCCTGCCCAGGCCACCCTGTCTGGGCCATATCCACAGTACCTTGCTCCTCATTATGCACATTGGCAGGCTAACACTGGAAACAGTGCAAGCAGTGTGGGCTCAGTAAGGTGTAGGCAGCCACAACACACTGGATAGACAGACACATACTCCCACAACTATGCCAGCATTGTGCAAATATAGAGGTTTGTGGCAGCCCTGGCCACCACACCAGTCCTGGGCACAGTGCAGGCATTGCTATGGTATGCAAAACTGTTGGGGTCACTCTCCGGGCTGGTAAACACTGTCAGAATCAATAACTGAAACACACTCCACAGATATCAGAAAGGTTGCTATGATAAATCTCTATCAACAAATTGTGTTTAACTTAGGATTTGTTATCTGACATTAATCATAGCAACCTTTTGATATATGTGGAACGTGTTCCCAAGTTTAGGACGGCATTGCTAAGGTATGCAGGTGCCAGTATTGGGAGATGCTGCTTCGCGCAGGCCCCAATAGCCTGATTCTCCATGAGGCATTGGATAGTGGAGCCTGTGGGTGTGGGTGTTTGTACCCCTGTTGGCTTCTGCTCTAGGGTTGAGTTTCCCAACTCCGGTCCTGGTGGGCCAAACACTGTTCAGGTTTTCATGCTGTCCCTAATGAATATGCATGAGATACATTTGCATACAATGGGGGTGGCGCATACAAATGCAGCACAGGCATATTTATTACGGACAGCATGAAACCTGAATGGTGTTTGGCCCTCCAGGACTGCAGTTGGGAAACTCTGCTCTAGGGATTGCACATGTTTATGGTGTCTGTGCTCTGTAGGGTAAAATATAGGCTCTGTAGGGTAAAATATAGGCGTTTCAGGCATGTTTATTTTATCTGCAATAAAGGTTCCGTCTTTATTACCACGGTTTAGTACTGGGTAAAATATGGGGACAGGGTTGGCAGGAGCCACAGCTGGGACTTGAACTTGTCACCTTCTGCTCCTGAACACACTGTCTGTGTGTACTGCACCAAACTGTTGCCACAGGGGCAGATCATTCCCTGGGGATACCATGACTGTTCATCAGACAGATCTTGTGTGTTGCAGTGCACGACACCCACCTAAACGGGTCTTGGCCGTGGTCTGCTGTGGGCAGATGCCACTGCCCCCTCCACCACCAGCACCCCTCCACCACCATGCTGACATGCCCTTATGCCGGTGGTGCTGGTGGTATGCAGTCCCAGGCCATCCAGTGTGCCGGTAGGCAGCTGCCTATGGTGTGGGTTCTCGGGTAGGGGTGCATACATGGACATGCGCGTTTCCCCCCGGCACCGCCTGCCAATGTTATGTGCCCTTGGGGATACCTGCTGGGTAATATCCCCTGTGACACTGTGGGACACACACTCGTGTCCATGTTGGACCCTTGTCAGTTGCTGTCTTGCTGCTTTACAGTTTCGTCATTCCTATGTGCCACCTAGGCATCTGCCTAGTCCGCACTGTGCCCCAGCTGGACCACAGCATGTGCCGCATGCAGCCCCCTGTATCCCATTTACAGCATCAGTACAGTTGCCCTTTCCCACGTGCCCACTCTGCTGTTACCGCACATGTGCACGCCATAACAAACCTGCCCAATCTAAATGACAGAAACCCTGATCACCGCTGTTTCAATGTGGGATCATTCACTTTGTAGGGGGACAGAGCATAGGCCCTTCAAACATGATATCTTCCTTTTTACGCTTTGTCAGTAGTGTTGCTTTATGTTTATCATTAATATCACTATTGGCCAACTTGGTTATTGGGATTTCAAATGTGGTTCTGGTCATTTTCTATGTTTAGAAACATAGAAACATGATGACAGAAAAAGACCACATGGCCTATCTAGTCTGTCCTTCCATAACAACAACTACAACAGTCCACTTTTTACCTTTAGAGATCCTCTGTGTTGGTCCCATGCTTTTTTGAATTCAGTTACTGTCCTCATCTCTACCACCTCCACTGGGAGACTATTCCATGGATCCACTACTCTTTCCATAAAGAAATATGTCCGCATATCACTTCTGAATCTATCTCCCTTCACCCTCATCCCATGTCCCCTCGTAGCAGAACTTGCTTTCAATTGAAAGAGGCTCTCTCCCTGAACATTTATGCCACGGAGGTATTTAAACATCTCAATCATATAACTCTATCCCGCCTTTCCTCTAAGGTGTACATATTAAGATCCTTAAGTCTGTCCTCATATGCTTTATAATGAAGCCCATTAATCATTTTAGTAGCCACCCTCTGCACCGACTCCATCCTGTTCACATCCTTTTGAAGGTGCGGTCTCCAGAATTGCACACCATACTCCAAATGATGTCGCACCAAAGACTTATACAGAGGCATTATCACCTCCTTTTTTCTGCTAGCCATTCCTCTCCGTATGCACCCAAGCATCCTTCTAGCTTTTGCCGTCGCCTTTTCTACCTGTTTAGCTACTTTAAGATCATCAGACACAACCATGCCTAGGTCCCGCTCTTCTTTAGTGGACAAAAGTACTTCACCTCCTATACTGTATTGCTCCCTTGGATTGCTGCAGCCCAAATGCATGACCTTACATTTTTTAACATTAAATCCCAGCTGCCAAATTCTAGACCATTCTTCAAGCTTAGCTAGATCCCTCCTCATGTTATCTACACCTTCCTGGGTGTCTACTCTATTGCAGATTTTGGTATCATCCGCAAAGAGGCAAACCTTACCCGACAGCCCTTCCGCTATATCACTAACAAAGATGTTAAAAAGAATCGGACCAAGGACAGATCCCTGGGGCACACCACTGGTAACATCCTTCTCAGAGTGAGCTCCATTTACTTGTACTCTTTGTCGCCTCCCACCCAACCAATTTCTAACCCAAGCAGTAACTTTAGGGTCCATCCCTAGGGTGCTCAGTTTGTTTATAAGTCACCTCTGAGGAACAGTGTCAAAGGCTTTACTGAAATCTAAATACACCACATCTAGAGCTCTCCCTCGGTCCAACTCCCTGGTCACCCAGTCAAAGAAATCAATCAGATTTGTCTGACAAGACCTGCCTCTGATTAATCCATGCTGCCTCGGATCCTGTAATCCGCTGGACTCCAGAAACCTCACTATTTTCTCTTTCAGCAGCGTTTCCAATAATTTACTCACCACCGAAGTTAAACTAACCGGCCTGTAGTTTTCAACCACATCCTTACTTCCGCTTTTGTGTAAAGGCACTACATGAGCCTCTCTCCAGTCCTTTGGCACCACTCCCGACTCCAACGAGGCATTGAAAAGGTCAGTCAGTGGAGTTGCTAGAACGTCCCCCTCAGTATTCTAGGGTGTATCCCATCCGGTCCCATCGCTTTGTCTACTTTAAGTTGAGCTAGTTTCTCACGAACACAGTCTTCTGAAAATTGTTCAAGATGTCCCTCGCTTCTGTTCTTATTTGTGGGTGTTTTCTGAGGTCCTGCTCCTGGTTCTTCATCTGTGAACACAGAACAAAAATATTTGTTAAGCAATTCCGCTTTATCCTTATCAGCTTCTACATATTCCCCCCCTGCACCCTTGAGTCTGACAATACCACTTTTGCCCTTCCTCTTCTCACTAATATATCTGAAAAATGTCTTATCCCCCCATTTTATTGCATTGGCTATTTCCTCCTCCTTTTGAATCTTTGCCTTCTTGACTGCTTTGCTAGCTTCTCTAAGTTTTTCCAAATACAGATGCCTGTCTTCCTCTCTCTGTGATCTCTTGTATTTCATGAAGGCCTCCCTCTTTTTCTTCACTTTTTCAGCTACTTCCTTCGAAAACCATAGCGGTCTCCTGTTCCTTTTGCCTTTATTTACCTTTTTAACAAAAAGGTTGGTTGCCTTTAAAATACCACCTTTCAGTTTATTTGCCTTTTTGGTTCCTGCACATGTATCACTACTATCGCTTTTCTGGGTTTCCCTGCCTTTGTTGTGCATTGCTGACTGAAATGATTTCTCTCTCCTGCAAATGTGCCTCTAGCGCGAGGTTTTCACTGACGCCAATTTTCAGACCTTCTTTTCACGGCGTTAGTGTGCATGGAGCCTCTCCCAGCCCACTCTCCACCCATTGACCCCTATCTCCGCCATCTGGGGAGCCTTACTCCACCCTTCAGACCCGGCTTTGACAGCGTTAGTGTGCCTTACCGCTGCTGCCGACGGTATTGTGCGATAACGTCAGCGCTGTTACGTTAAGATGGTTTAGTAAACATATCCCTATTTTTTGAATGGTTCAAGGGAAGCCTGGTGAAATTCTGCCCAAATTTCTGTAGAATTCGATTAGGTGCTAGGTGATTGGGAGGGAGGGTTAATCAATGGATTTAGTTTCATTGTATTGTAATCTGCTATGGCCTGAGAGGAGATGGTTTGCATTTCATTGTTGTGTTTTGGTGGTTTTGTGAGTGACTTTACTATTGAAAATAATTCCCTTGGTTTGTTTCATGAGAAGTTTAGTATGATATTCTCTCTTTAAGTTGTTTATGTGTTCACAGTATGAAGACAGAGCATTGTTGTACTTTGTGCTCTATTTTCTGTTGTTTTTGTTGTGCGCCAGCTTCATTCATTCAAGTTTCCTCAGCTTCCTTTTAAATAGTCATGTGTCCTGTTATTTTGTGGTATTTTGTCTTGGATTGTGATTGTTGAAGTCTGGATGCAGTCTTAGAAATGGTAGTGTTCCAATTGTGAATTAGTTCATTGATATCTTTTATGTTTGGGTCAATGTTCTGTAGAATGTCACTTGTGAATGTGTCTTTTTCAAAGAATTTAAATTTAGTGTAATGTTTTGTCAGATCTTTATTGGACTGATCATGGGTCTACTCAGCTGTTATGATGAAATCAATTGGATGGAGATCTGATCAGACACTGGCGTTGTTTGTGGGCAGCTTATATATCTCTTGAAAATATCTTTTGACAGGAATATGAGGTCCAGTGTATTCTCTTTATTGTGGGTAGGTACTTTCATTATTTGCCTATAATGGAGGTCTTCCATGGCATCAAGAAAAGAGGTGGCCTGTGTTTGTTGTAATGAGGTAAGGTTAAAATCATCCAAGAAAACTCTGGAATGAGGGTCATAGGTTGAAGGTAGAAGGGGATAGACTTAGGAGTAATCTGAAGAAATATCTCTTTACAGAAATGGTAGTAGATGCATGGATTAAGCCTCCGGCTGGAGTTGGTAGAGACAAAGACTCTATGTGAATTAGAGAAAGCATGGGATAAACACAGAGGATCTGTAAGGGAAAAAAGATTGTAATGCTTTGTAATTGGTTCGGAAGGGCCACTGGATAGGCCATATGTCTTTATCTGCCGTCATGTTTCTCTATTTCTAATTTTTATTTTTAACATACGCAGATAGCATCGGACCAAACGCCTGGTACTATCTGTATCTCCAGGAACAAGCAGGAATGAGTCTTCACATATGGGTACGTCGGTACCGACGGAGCCTGCATGGGAATGCTCCCCAGCATCCAATCAGAAAGCTTTTGGGAGCATCCCTCGCGCCTGCGCGCTGACTTCCCGCCTTTCCCACTGCCTCTCCTCAGTTATCGTTTTCTGCGGAGCCAACAGGACGTCCTCCTGTCACCGCAGAAACTTCTTATTTCTTGTTTTCTTGTGGTCGCGGCTGTTCTTCCCACCGATACCGGTACCGCCAGTGCTTTATTCTTTTCTTTCTAAAATTAGAAACATTTTTTCTCCTCAGTTTTTTGTCTTAACCTTTTGGGCCTACCAGGCCTCTCCAACATGGAGCCTTCTTCTCCTAAGAAGTGCCTTCATTGTGGAAACATAGTTTTCTTTTTAGACTCCAAGGCTTGGTGTCTAACCTGTTTGGGTCCTGACCCTTTTTCCCCTGAACCGTCAGGCTGTACTATTGGGAGAAGACCTTCCCTTTTTCGAGTTTCCCTCAATGCCGTTTTTCCTCCTGAGGTGAGGACACCGTTTTTTTCTTCTCTCCAGGATCAGGTAACCCACAAACAGTCTGTTAAGACTAGCCAATTCTTGAAGGGTAAGTCTCATGCACAGCATGATGACGGCTCCGGCCTTGCCCTCAAGATCCCATTGGCAATAAAACCCCGGCGGGAGTCTTTGGGCTCCAAAGCATACACGGGGTTTCAGGTTGTTCCTGGGGCCCACCCCTCACAGAACATACCTGAGCTGTGCCAGGGGGTGGTATCCGCTTCGAGCGGTACCGATAACCCGGCACCGGTACCGGTGTTGAGTGCTGCACTCTTCACCAGGGATCGTCATCTGGTGTCCTCGGTACCTTCGGGGCCGATCGATGCAACCCAGATTGGCTTTCCTGTATCTCCGCCATGCTCAGGGTTGGTACCGGCTTCGAGCGGTACCGATACCCCGGCATTGACATCGGTGTCGAGTGTTCCACTCTTCACCAGGGATCGTCATCTGCTATCCTCGGAACCTTCGGGACTGATCGATACCACCCAGATTGACTTTCCTCTATCTTCGCCATGTTCGGGGTTGGTATCGGCTTCGACCGGTACCGATACCCCGGCACCGGCATCGTTGTCGAGTATTCCTCTCTTCACCTGGAATTGTCATCAGACATCCTCGGTACCTTCGGTACCGATCGATAACACTCTGATTGACTTTCCTGTATCGGCATCGCCGATACCACCACCGATGTCAATACCTTCTAGGCATGCATCGATAGACCTGCTCCCCTCGATGCCCAGTCTGGAATCGCTATCCAGTCTAGATGACTTAGTACCGACGCGTTTGGGAACCGACCCATATCGTTCCCGATTATGCAGTACCGAGGATATTTACCAAGCCTCTCGGGTTACCTCGGTACCGCTTCAGCAGCCTCCGATACCTGCTTCGATGGCATTACCGTGTCCGATACCGCTATCGGTATCGATGTCGATTCCTGCAGTTCCATCGGTGCCATTGATCCTTTCTATGCCTAGCTTGGAATCAATACCGGGAACCGATGATGCAGTACTAACTGCCTCGAATCAGAACTGTCAGTATCGTTCTCCATCTAGCAGGATTCTTTTTCTGCACCAGTCCAGTATGTCTTCTGGTGCTCAAGCTGCTTCTTCAACCTCAGCCTACCCAGGAATAGTTCCTATTGGAGATCCTTCTTTTCAGAAATTTCTCCTTGACATGACAACCTTTCTTGCCATTCCTATTCCTGGCTCTACTCTTAACCAAGATCCTGCAGAAAAAGAAAATATAATGCTTCCTTTACATCATTCTTTGCAGGACCTTCTTCTGAGGATTTGGGAATCACCTTTAAGGGTTCCTTCGCCTTCTACAGCCATGGATGTTCTGTATCAGGTGCCTCCCTCTCCGGGCTTTCAGAAAAAACAACTTCCACATCATTCCCTTGTAGTGGAATCAGCAATGAGGAAGGTAAGAAGCAAGAAGAAGCACTCTTCTTATCCGCCTGGTCGTGCATCTAAAGCACTTGATGCCTTTGGACATCAAATCTTCCAAACTTCTATGCTGGCTTCAAGGATTATCTCATATATTTTTTATATGAGCCTGACACTTCAGGAAGTCACAGAGAAATTATCTCTTTTGTCCCCTTTTTTGTCAGAGCCTAAGGCCACTGACTATTCCTTGCTTCTTAATCATAGCAGGAATATCTCTTGGTTTCTTTCTCGTGCTTCTCTAGACTCTTTTGAGTCTGTTAGCAGAGCCTCTGCTATTGCCATTGGAGCACGTCGTACAGCCTGGCTGCAAGCTTCAGACTTGAGCATATGGGCACAACATACACTGGGTAACTCTCCTTGTACTGGAGAAAATCTCTTCAATAAAGAGGCTTTACGTCAGGTTGCTCATTGCTCCACTGACTTCCCTGGTTCTGGAAACCATCCTAAGCCTTCTTTTTCCCCAGGATGTAGAAAATGTCCTACCAAACCTTCTTTCCCTAAGAAAAGAAGGTTTCACCCTTCTCCTGCCCATCCTCCAGATGTACCCAAGCAAGGGACATCTCATCCTAGTCTGAAGTCTCCAGACTCTAGCTAGTCTAATCATAACCAGCAACCATAGGTTCCTGTGTATTGCAATCTACAGTTAACTTCTTGTTAGCAGAAGTTTATTCTTCAAACTCTACACTGGTTCTTTCTTTTTCAGTATGCTAAGCTGTTAGGATACTTTTGTTCATGGGTTACAGAATTCTCCCCTTCTTACTACCACGAAGGGAAGTTACAACTATCCCATGATAGTTTCTGTCCCCATATGGACATCTTTTCCTTCAGCTGACTTACCATATGGTAAGTCACTTTCCAACCCCCTCTCTTCCAGGGTTTCCCCTGCTTGAGTTGGTACCATACTGAAACACTTCTCTTTCTTTCCAGTGTAGACTTTTTGTTATCCTTCAATGCATGCTCTGAACAACTCATCAGACAGGGACGGGAATATCTCCGCTCCCTTTGTCTGTTTTCTCTCTGTTTTTATACAGGAGAATCCCCTCTGCTGTTTTGTTCAGTTGCTGTGTATGCAGGAGTTCCAGTGATTACTTTAATGCTCATTGCAAGCTACTTTCAACTATCTTGCATAATACTACTCACTGCAGGTTATCATTTTCTAGCCATATCCTTTCCTAGGATGTGGCAACACACCTGACTTCTGTCAGTTTTATCTTATAATTCTCCTGCACAATGCTCTCTGCAATCTTCAGAGAAGCTTTCTACTATGGGCCCTTGCTACAGAGCATTGAACTTTGTCTCTGAGGGTTTTTTCCATATAGTAGAAAAAGCTTATATAATCATTCCATGGCGTGAATGTCTAAGGAGTTCCCAATCTTGCAGGAATCTACCCCTTTTTTCCTTACAGCTTGGCATTATGCTTTTCTGCTCCACTTGGACAACGCATACTCTTTTAGTGTACATGATACCCCTGTGTCCCTTGGCTGGGTCATCCTGGTGTCTTAGTCTATGCGTTTTTTTGTCCTTTGGACATGTCAGAGTCCTAAAGTACGCCTGACGTGCTCTTACCAGACTGCTATTATCCTGTTTTTTCACGCAATCATACTGGTTATTCCACTGAACTACATTCCTGCACCGCAGAAATAGATTCTCTATATATCTTCAGGTGGTTTTTTACCCCCTCATTATTAGATGAATCTTTTCCCATCACATTCCCCATGTGAATATTTTTGTGGGGCTCAGTTGCAGGCATGTATCCTCAGACTTATATTCATGTATGTATATGTCCTATACATACATATTTCTGTAGTCTGTGTGGGCATAAGTCATGCCCATCTATATCTATCTATATATCTCTATCTATATATCTATATATATCACACATATCTAGACATCATGCACATATATATAGATATGTATGTCTCTCCATATATATATCTATCTATCTATCTATATATGCCCTTTGGGAGATGTCCATAGGACGCTAAGTATTACCTGCTATCTCCCTAACTGTCTGTGCTATAAAGCTTTTCCCTTCTCAAGGGGTCCAGACAGTCCACTCGCCTATTCTCATACGGCTCAGTAAGTGGGAGCGGTTAAACACACAATTATTGCTGTGAGGTCAACAGCTTCTATTTTTGTAATAGATCTCCCTGTCTATGAAGTATCAAACTTCAATGTCTTCCTATCTTTTACCAGCTAGGAAAGACAGTGTACATCTTCAGTATTTCTGAGTACATTTCTGTTCTCCTTGGGAATAGGGGCTTTTTTCCATACGCCCTCTTCCCTTCAGGACTGGGCTAATTCTCCAGATCGGTCAGTCTTCTTCTTTTAGTCCTCAATGTTAATAACTCTGTACCTAAAAGAGTTTTCAGCTTTTTCCCATAAAGCTTTCCATTGAAGACCTGCCGTTCTTCTCCTACCCCAGTTGACACCTGGGTCACCTGCCCATTCCAGGTTTGGAACTTCATCCTCACTTCTGTGAAGTTACCTTGAGGATTCCGCTACTGCATCTACAGTACACTCCATCACAGTTCTACTTCCTACAATCCAGTAGGTAAGCTCTATATTGTACTACATTCTAAAGACTCTTTTTCTCTGTAGTCTTTAGATTCGCTGTTCCTCTACAGCTCTTCTCTATTCAACTCCTACCCCCCATCCCTCAGGGGATGCCGGCGATCCAGGTTTGGGAAATGCCGTCCTGTTCCAGGGATACGCATTTTATGGGATCTCCCCTGGCACCCACAGCTAGGGTGTCCCCATATGTGAAGACTCATTCCTGCTTGTTCCTGGAGATAGTACAGTTACTTACCTGTAACAGGTGATCTCTGGGACCAGCAGGAATTAGTCTTCACAACCCACCCACCTCCCCTAGGAGTTGTATCTATCTATCTCCTTTCCTCTTTCTCTCCTTCTGTCTCAGCTATGAAACTCAACTGAGGAGAGGCAGTGGGAAAGGCGGGAAGTCAGCGCGCAGGCGTGAGGGATGCTCCCAAAAGCTTTCTGATTGGATGCTGGGGAGCATTCCCGTGCAGGCTCCGTCGGTACCGACGGACCCATATGTGAAGACTAATTCCTGCTGTTCCCAGAGATCACCTGTTACAGGTAAGTAACTGTGTTATATTTGTGGGCTGGGTTTGGGACAAGGAAAAGGCAGATAATTTATGGGGGGTGTATTCAGTGGCAGCAGCCAGTGCTACTAAAGAACCTGTCCGCCACTGCTTTAAATTAAAGCCAGATATTTATTTAGCTTCGGTGCATATCCGGTGACTGTCACTAAATATCTGGTTTGCAGTTAGCAGTGATATTGAACTACTAATCAGATTGCAAAGCTGCATACAGTTAGGACAGCTTTTCACCGTCCTACCTTTATGCGGTTGGACTATCGAATTAGTGGGTGAAGATCACTGCTGACCATATAGTCAGTGCTATTTCGTTCACTGTGCTTCTGGAATGCCCTGCTGCTATCAAGATAACTGGATGAAACACTAAGGGGTATGTTTACTAAACCACGCTAGCGGACCCCGTGCGGTATTGGAGCTGCGGCCCCATTGATTTCAACCCCTAAAGATACCCCTAAGAGGCGATATTCAGCGGCACTGACCAGAATATTCCTCTCAGTGGCAACTGTGCAGTTTGCAGGTCTGAAAAGCACATTAATGCTTTTGAATATGCACACCTATAGGTTTAGTTTACGCCTGTTACTACATACCCATTACTTGTCTAGCCTGATAGTTCCTCTTAGCTCTGTTCCAGGCAGGTAAACCAGACTTCTTGATACCTCTTCTGACTCCGCTTTCTCATGTTATGGTCCATCTACCTGGAATGCCCGCCCCCAGAACTTGAGAGGAGAAAGAAATTACTCTCAGTTTCAATTTGCACTCAAGACTTATCTCTTTGCCGTAGTTCTGGAAATTCCCCTAATTCACCTTAGGTTTGACACCAGTTTTATCTCTGACGATCTCGTCTTCCCCACTCCCGTCTTTCTTGTAAGATACTAACTTTCTCTGTTTCTGATTTCCTGATATTTTGCACATTGTAAACCACTTTGTAGCATCTTCTTGGCCCTAAAGGTGGTCTGTCAAAATAAACTAAGCTACATATATTCAGTATTGCTATCTATATGGACAGCGGTGCTGAATATGTGTATTAATTTAAGCCCCAGTGCAGCTCTTAAATGAATATAGTGATTGTGCTAGCTAAACTGATCATTCTGTTTCTAAGGGTGCTTGCTGTAAGAAAGGCTATAAAAATGTGACCAGAAAAGATGAAAGAATACAGAGCCCAATATTCAAAGGCATTTACATGGTTTACAGACCTGTAAACCATGTAAATGCCGCTAAGCGGGATATTCAGCGGCGCTAACTTTTGCCGCCAAAGCTAATTGGGCAGCGGCTGAATAGTGGGTGAATATTCAGTGGCCCTCTGTTAGGAGGAGCTGCTTTCTGAATAAGTGGCAATATACTGCCAGCACCACTGAAGTGCCTCAGCACCATGGCAAACCGTAGACAGAGTGGACGGAGTGGCAGATTATCCAGATAGTGGAGATATTGAGTAAAAAAGACTCTCCTAAGTTATGTGGATAGCTATCCAGACATAGGGGCTGAATACGAACACCAACACTGACTTCCTACCAGATATTCAGCGCCGGCCACTATCCAGATACCAGCAGTGAATAGTCAGAATTTTTTCTGCCATGTTTGAAAAAAGCACAGGGCACGGTGACTCAATATTGACCCACAACAGTTAGTTTTTATTGAAAGGGAACTACCGTTTGAGGGTTACACATTGTCCATTCCTTCATTAGTGAGTGAAGACAGATAAGACTGGAGAGGAATAGGAAGGCCAGGGAGCTGCTACCCATCTTCCCATTGCTCCTCAGATGCTCAGGATCTGTCATCTGTTCTGTGCTAAATCCCTTTACTACAAGGTATGCTCCAGCTACCATTAAGTCCTTTCATTTTTTCAATCCTCTAACACCTTTCCCTTTTTCATCCCCTTTGTACAAGAGATGTGCCTAGCATAAACATTTTGGTTTGTTTTCAGTTCATTTGGACTTTTTTTCCTGATTTTTGAATGTTTTTCCCAGTTTGTTTCATACATTTGCTTAATGAAAAATGTCAACATGTGTTAGAACTAATTAACATGCAGGACTCCTGGCAACACCACAGCTCCTGGGTTTTCTTGGCAGTAGATTGCCAGGCTTTTCCTCTGAGGCAACAGAGGGTTAAGTGATTTGCCCAAGGCCACAAGGATCCTTGTGGGAATCAAATCCTGGTCTCTTAGTTACCAAGCTAGCGCTCAAACCATTAGGCTACTTCTCCACATGCATGACTTAGCATGGATTCAGCACGGACTTAAGGACCCTTTTAATAAAGCGTGGTAAGCACTTAGTGTGGGTTTTAATGTATCCTAACCATTAGTGTAGGCCCATGCCAATAGTTACTGCATGCTAGACAAAGTGCCAGGGTAAAAAACTGATGCTAAGTTGTTAATGTGGGTTGGGGATCAGACATAGTCTCCACTGAGAGCTAGGGCGTAGAATATTTCTGTGTCCTAATTGTCGCCACTGCTGATGGTATTGCTGAACTTCATGTCAGCTCACTGGCAGTCACATAGCATGGGAATTGCCCCAAACTGCAAACCTCCCAATCCAAGGCCCCATGAACAGCATCTCTACCCCTCCCCAATCAAGATCCCCTCTATATTTCAGCATCCCCACCCACCCTGATGGAGATCTTCACCCTCACATGCCCCCAGGACTCACCAAGGGGTTTCCCTGGTGTCCAGCACTAGGGATCAAGTTTCTATATAAAGGCAGTCACTCCATATATGGAAGAAGGACCTTTACAATGGTACAGTGAGACCAGTGCTAGGGGTCATAGTCACCGTTTTGAACCCTAGTGACTCCAGGGCAGGAAGAGAGGGAATTATTCCTTCCTCTGCCCACTAGACACCAAAGAAATTGCCAGGTGAGTTCCAGGACGGTTGGGAGTTTTGGGGCGAGTTAGGTTATGTTGTTGAGGTGCTGATGTTGGGGAGGGACTGACCAGGGAAGTCTGAATTGGGGGTGGGGATGCTGTTCAAAGGGGTCTCGATTGGGGGGCTTGGATTGTGAGAGGGATTTAGTGTTGTTGGGGGATCGGATGAGAGGGTGGGTGGTCTTGGGAGGGGTGAGTGAGAGGACTATGTGCTGGGGTGAAGGTGTCAGTTTAATTTTGCTCTGAGGCCTGCATTGGTGCCTTGGCAGGCAGCGCTGGTACGCCTACATTATAGGCGGAGGCATGGAACCCCTGCCTGTGCAGTGTCTGCCCTGTTCATTAACTGCTGCAGGGCAGATGCTGGGCACACTCCTGACAATTAGCACTTACTGTATGTTATTTTTTGCACATAATGAGCGGAAAGTGCAAAAGCTTACAGTACTTTAGTAAAAGAGCCTTTAAAGTTTTTACTGTGTGCTGATGATTTTGAAAGGCTGCTGCTAAGAAGGAATCTACGTTTGTATTTACCTGCTGAGAAATGCTCAAACTCTTGGAGGAAAAGGGAATAATTTGGGTTTAAGCTGATAAAATCTGTGCCTATTTTAAAATTCAGTGCTTTATAAAGTCAGCTAAGGCATAGTGTAGCAAGGGCTCTTAAAGCTGTTAAGCCGAAAAAAGGGGTCTAAGTCACTTGCAGGTTTAACGGTTACCTTCATCAGCAAGTTAGTAGGCATTAGGAATAGATCAAGTAAGGCCTTGCAGTTCTTCTTGAGGTGAATATTAAACAAAGTCCCTTAAACCTATTAGGCATAATTGCATTGATTCAAGCTCCCTATTCTCCTATCTTTAATATTAAAATGCAGACCTAGATCAGCAGTCAGATGGAGGCTTTCCAGTCTTTTGCATTGCATCACATTATGATTTTGTCCCAGTTGCTGAGAGGTCTTACCTGTGCACTAAGTGCAAAGAGCTCTTTGCTTTCAGGCAATGAGTCTGATCTCTGGAGGCTACAGTAGCAGACTTGGAGGAGCTGAGGCAGACTGAGTGTTATATAGATGAGAACTACAGGAACATAGTAGAAAAGTCCCACCTCCAGTCTAGCTGTCTCTTTGTTGCCATGGAGGAGACCTTATGGGAGTCATTCCAATGTGCAAATAGCGGGGATGCACTTCTGGCTTGGACGTACAAGCCCCGCTATTCGCTGGGGGCCTATTCCAAAGACAGAGCTCCCTACACATACAGTGGCTTTGTGCAGGGAGCTCTGGATGGGGGGGGGGGGGAAGAGGAGGAGTCTGGGTGGAGCAGGGGCAGGCCACACAACCCAGATGTACAGGGCTGATACAGGTCATGGCCCTCTATGTCCAGCAAGAGCAGGATGGACTAGAAACGTATTCCATCTTGGAGGGGTGGGCACCGAGGAAAAGCAATTTTATCATGTTGCATGGCAACAAGGCTCCAGCAAGAGCATGGGGTGGGTTAGGCAGTGAGAACACTGCATGTGCCGATCTATCCAGCCCATCCAAGTGCCCCGATTCTGCTCCCACAGTTCTAGAATCAGAGCCAAATCCAACCCTTCCAGATCTTGGATGTCCAGACAGGTCGGATGTGCCACGATCAGAATGGGCCTCCACGTGAAAGAAGAGCATCACCTTGGTGTGGCAGGAAGTGATCCTGTAGCTAGGATCTGTCCTCCAGGTGATGTAATACCCTCTCACACCAAAGGAGGTGTCTCCAGGGCCATGTGCCTATGAGGGAAGGCTTAAGATGGCCATTATAGTTGATGATTCAATCACTACGCATGCAGACAGCTAGGTGGCTGGTGGATGTGACAATTGCCTGACAACATGCCTGCCTAGTGAGAAGGTGGCAGACCTCACACGCCACCTAAATAAGGTTTTAGATAGTGCTGGGGAGGAGCTTGCTGTCTTGGTACATATTGGTACCAATAGCATAGGAATATGTGGGAGGGAGGATATGGAAGCCAAATTAAGGCTTTTAGATAGAAAGCTGAAATCCAGAACTTCCAGGGTAGCATTCTCAAAAATGCTTCCTGTTCCACGTGGAGGACCCAAAGGACAGGCAGAGCTCCGGAGTCTCAAAGCATGGATGAGACGATGATGCAAGGAAGAGGGTTTTGGGCAACATTCTGTAGAAGGTGGGGGGGGGGGGTGCTTTTCCAAAAGTCTGGGCTCCAGCTTAACTGGGGTGGAACTAGGCTGCTGGTATTAACCTTTAAAAAGAAGAGAGAACAGATAGGGGAAAGCCAACAGTCGCCCAAGAGCACATGGTTCGGAATGATTTATTTATTTATTTATTTAACAGTTCTTCTATACCGCTCTATTTTAGATCAGAGCGGTTTACATTTAACATCAACTATACAACACAAGGAACTTTGAGTTGTATTTACAATAAACAGGGAGATCAACTTGGAAGTAACTGGGGGAAACTATGTACAATTCTTAACTCTATACATTGTAGCACACTGGTACCTGATTTATCCTTGAAGGATACTAGCAAAACAAGGAAGGTAGGGCATCCCAACAGAGAGGTTCCAATAAAGGTAAAAGTAACCCAAATGTCCTTAAATACAGAGCAGACAGAGTTGAAAGATTCCAAATTACCTCTGTCAACTGATAAACAGATTGTTAATATGAACAAAATACCACCTGTGAAATGTCTATATGCAAATGCTAGATGTTTAAAAAATAAGATGGGAGACTTAGAATATCTAGCATTAAATGAAAGGTTAGATATAATTGGCATCTCAGAGACATGGTCAAAGAGGATAACCAATGGGACACTGCACAAATTATATCGCAATGATAGGGTAGATCAAATTGGTGGAAGGGTAACGGTATATGTTAGAGAGGGCATTAAGTCAAACAGAATAAATGTTTTGCAGGAAGCAAAATATACTGTAGAATCTCTATGGCTATAAATTCCATGTGAAAAGGGGAAAGCAAAGGTCTGGTAAAATAACTAGATGAAAGATGAAAAGCTAAAAAGAAAATCAGGGAAGCTAACAAAAGTTACGATACAGTGGAGTGGAGAGGAACAGTCGTTTACTCTTTCAAAAAAACTGAAAGACTAGGGGATATGCAATGAAGCTACAATGTAGCACATTTAAGACTAATCTGAGAAAATATTTTTTCACTTAACACATAATCAAACTCTGGAATTCATTGCCATAGGATGTAATAAAAGCTGTTTATGTAGCTGGGTTTAAAAGAGGTTTGGACAAGTTCCTGGAGAAAAAAAATCCATAAACCATTATTAAAGAGGAACAGGGAAATGCGCTACTAACCCATTGGACATGCAGCATAGAATCTGGATATCTTTGGGAACCTGACAGGTACTTATGACCTAGTTTGGCCACTGTTGGAAACAGGATACTGGGCTTGATGGACCTTGGTCTGACCCAGTATGGCACATCTTATGTTCTTATGATCTGAATGTGCATTAACGAAGCACACCCGTACTATGTACATGGTGTTATACAGAGCACCCTGATCCCATGCCCTTCTCCCTTACTCAAAACTTTTTCTATTTCAGAAAGGGATTAGTGTTTTCCTGTCAGGAGAAGAAAAAGCAATAGGCTACTACAGGAAATTGCATCTGAGTGCAACCACTCTTTGTAAAGAAAATATAAAAATTCATATAAAAAAGGTTTCACAAGTCATCTTTCTCTCTGGTGAGTACTAGTAAGATATGGAGTTAGTGAACACTTAGAGCTGAAGTAATCTGGGATTATCTGGTTCCTGCGCAGACTCTCAGTTGCTGTACTTCTACTCCATCTAACAAGAGTGAAAGGAGAAACATGACAGCAGAAAGAGACCACATGATGTTTGTAGCCTGCTCTTCCATATCAAATACCATAGTCCCTTTTTTTCCTTTAGAGATCCTCTGTGTTTGTCCCATGCATCTTTGAATTCAGATACTGTCCTCGTGTCCACCACCTCAGCTGTGAGACTATTCCTCGCATCTACCACTCTTTCCGTAAAGAAATATTTCCGCATATTACTCTTGAGTCTATACCCTTTCACCCTCATCCTATGTCCCCTCATAGCAGAGCTTACTGTAATTAGAAGGTTAATAAAATAATAAAATTTACTGGGGGGGGGGGGTCCGTGATTGACCCTGACAGCCAAATGATGCGCCTGGGTCCTGTGCTGTGTTTGAGGTGTCAGGATGCGGGCGGCACTTTTTTTTTTTTTAAAGAATATGTTGGGGCTGTTTGGAGCTGCTCTGCAGCCTGAGCAAAGACAGCCAGAGTAAAATAATAATAATAAATAAACACATTGCTGCTCTGGGGCTGCTCCACTTTTAGAAATTTAGAGAACCATATAGAGATAAGTAGTCAATAAATAATTCAGGAAGAGAAGACAAATATACCAAGATATCCTTAAGATAGGAGAAGGAATAACATCAAGAAAGATACTGCGAAAACTAAAAAGAAGAAGAAGAAGAAACCAAGCAGAATTAATAAAGAACTTCCTAAGATAGAGAAAGAAATGTTAAGAGGAAAAAGAAGTATTAAAAGAACAGAAATTGGAGAGAGAGAACTTAATATAAGAAGGGATGGTTACAGAAACAAATTCATTAGGAAAGATTGTCGAGCTACAATTTCCAATGGGTCTTACACTATATCTGCTTATCTGCTAAGATTGGTGGTTAGTATTACTTTAAATTGGAAAATGAATTTGATATTCCAGCTTTTATAAAATATTTGTTTCATGGTTTGAAAAAGTCTAATGCAATAGTTTATGGTGAAGAAGAGAAATCATTTTGCAATGACATGGTATTTAAATGGGAATACAGATTAAAACATATCTTCCATCATATAATAAAGTATATGACAAGAACAAAGAAGTCTAAGAAGAAGAAAAAATATGCTTGATCAGAGCTAATAGCTTGGAAAAAGAAAATGAAAATGAAAGATGGGGCTAGAAAAATGGATTGGAAACATGTCTGGAAGGATGTGTGTTATTTATTTATTTAACTGGTTTTAATATACCGTTTTTCTACCAGTCAAAATGGTTTAAATTGAACAATCAAAATGGTTTACACTGAACAATGCGGCATGCAAGGTTACATCAGACTTATTAAATATAGAACAGCAAGTAACAGGGGGATTGAGGGGGCATGCAGCATCACTATAACTTGGAGCTTACATTACAATGAGCTTATGATACAGCAGTGAGCTTCTGATGTTATGAGCTTATGTTACAATGAGTTTATGAAACAATGAGTTTATGATACAGTAAACAAGAGGTTGCTCTACTTAGTGTAGGGCTAGATGTCAGGTAGTTGATGGGGGGGGAGGGGAATGGGGATGATCAGTGAGAGTAGCAGATGTTCCTGCTGGGAATCAGTTGTAGGGGATAGTCCATAGTGCTCTTCGAAAAGGTGTGTTTTGAGATGTTTTTGAAGACTTTCTGTGATCAGATGTTCTATAGTGTAGGAGGTAAGGAGTTCTAGAGGGTGGGAGCGTAAAGTTCGAAGGCTCTCGCACAGGCATGTTGTGAGTTCTTACATATCTGAGGAGTGGGGAGAAGGTGGTTGAGCATGCTCTGTCTGCGTGGTCTATTGGAGTTTGGGTGTTTAATGAGTGTTTGGAGCTGCTTGGATGAGAGGCTGATAAGTGCCTTATGGATAATAGTGAAGACTTTGTATTTGATTCTTGTTCCGGGTCTCCAGAGGGGGTATTTTTGTTGAATGGTGCGATGCTCCTGCCTGCGCCTTGGAGCTTACAGGCAGGAGTGGCCTTATATTGTCCCTTGAAGAATTAGCTGGCACGGTTCCCAATGAATCTTGGGAACTGTAGTGCTCTTGTATATTCCTTAGGGAAGAATTGTAGTCGTGACCAGATGTGGTTAGGCAAGCAAGAAAATTTATTTGTCTTGGGGATAGTTTCCAGCGCATCAAAAGCTCAAAGCAACAAATGCAAAAAGTGGAACTTTTTAGGATAAACAGAGGAAAACAGGAACGCAGGAAGCAGTGAAATCAAATTTGCTTTAACTCAGCTATTCATAAACTTCTGCAGCTTAACTCAGCATTGCTTCATGTGGTTGTTAGAAAATATTGCAGCTTTAAATCAACAGCTGTTCTCTTCACAACGTGACTTGGAAACAGGTGAACACAATCAAGAACTCTTACGATTAAACAACAAGAAAAGCCAACGTTTTATATTCTCTTCATATAAAACGTATGTGCTTCTTTAAACTGTTATTCAATACATCAGAAAGAGCAATCCATGGCACAAGGCTCAGGATTCAGGGTAGGTAAAGAACTTTCTACCTGCATGTATTCTTCTGAACTAACAGAATTACTGTCCATATCAGGTTCTTTATTTTGCCCTGACTTCAGCTCCAGGAACTTCTGAAATTCCTTCAGTAGCAATTCAGCCTGTGTTTGCTTTTCATCTGGTGAATAGTTATTGGCAAGGGTTACGCCCTTCCCCCACTCACTATCTACATCGGTAATAAAGTTAGGTTTGCACAGTTCAGCACTATATGAAGGTTTCTTCAGCCAAGCATACAAATTAGGAAATTGTGCTTTACCTTGTTTAGAGGCATTTATAAAAGAACTTCTCTTAGGAAAACTCTCTCCTAGCTGTAGTTCTCTGTCTTTATAGCACTGCTTGTTGGCATTAGAAGTACCTTTTCTTCATGTGCTGCTTTCTCGAGGCTGGCTAGGTCTAGGCTTTTCCCGGCAGTAAGAGTTTCTTGCAGGGTACGTTGGACTCCCAGGCTGACTCTTCCGGGGTTCTGTCTTCTCACAAGGTCCTAGTGCTCTTCTCCTTGCTTCTAGGGTTCCAGTACTCTGCACTCCTCTCACAACGTTCTTTTGGACTTGGAAATCCTTCTCCACGCTATCCTCTGGGATATTCTCCGTGGTCCTCTCTGCAACAACAACCTGTTCACCTTTCTCCTCCTTCCTCCTCACCCTTTCAGCTCTCTCTGAGGTTTTAAAAAGGGCTTCAATTCCCGGCACTCCCTGCCGTTCCCTGATTGTGCCCAATCAGAGCTGAAGCCTAACTCCTCCCCTGGACTGGGGTGTGTCTTCGGCTCAGCAGAGCACTGTGTTTTTTTCAGGTCAGTTTTGGAAATCCTGTGTGAGTTAGCTCTGCTCTCAGGATTTTCCTCAACATCCATTTCTTCTGAAGGGCCAACTTCACCACAATGGATAGAAATCACCCAAATTTGAATGAAAATATTGTAAAGTGAACAAAAATGCTGTAATGGAAAAAGTTTTGTGAAACCAAGAAAATATCTGGATAGTATAGAATGAAAATTGTAAAAGTCTTTGAAAATTTGGAATTATTGCTGAAGTGCTGTGAAGAAAAAGAATAATGAGAAAACAAGTACTTCATATTTTCAAGTGAAAAGAAGTAGAGTTAGTGTGTTTGAGTTTGGATAGTGAATGGTAGAGTTTTTGGTGGAGTTTTTTTAAATTTTTTGTTTTTGTTGTGTGAAATGCTGGGATCAGCATTTAAATCAAAGGGACAAATGTAATCAGGTATATAAAAATTACCTGGCTCAAGGCACAAGAAAAAGCTGGCCAATGAAGTTCTAGGATTAATGTAAACAGGAAGGGGGTCATTCTGAACCATGAATAGCGGGGATGGACATCCCAATGGGGTGGCCTGGGGCTGGCGATATGGCCAGGGAAGTTATTCTATCTCTGAGGTGAAATAACTCCCTTGGATGGTTTTTTTTTGTAAATTTAGGACGCGGAAGGGGCTGGGGGGCCCAGTGGACATTCCTCGCAGCCCAATACTGGCCTTCGGAGGCCGGATTGGGGGTCGGGATGCAGGGAATTTGCAGTTTTGGTTGGCAGCTGGCATCACGGCTTTTAAATGGAGCCGCGGTGCCATGGCAACATGACGCCCTGGTGCCGCAGCTCCATTTAAAAGTCTGACTGAGCTATCCAGGCAGTACCTGTACATGCAGGTCGGGACTGAATCACAGTCCCGGCCTGCACATATCGGCCTGATTGCGATTCTGATCCCGCAGGCAGAATCATGACCCCCTTTGTACATTCGGGTCAGTCTGGACATACAAAGGGACTGGATGTGTGGGGCAGAATCAGCCAATGGAGAGCCAGGATTGGTCTAAAAATAACTGGCCAATAAGGTCCCAGAAGTACTGGGAAGTGTGAGATTGGCCTGTGGGAGGCGGGAATTGTTGTATAGGCTGAAGCTGGCCAATGAGAGGCCAGAGGTGATGTAAAGTCTAGATTGTCCAAATAAGAGACTAGAATCGAGGCAGAGGGTGTGACTGGGCAGTGGGAGGCCAGAATTGAGATAGATGATGAGTTGACCTATGGGAGATCAATATCACTGTAAAGAGGTGAGCCTGTCTTAAAGGGACAGTGCAGCCCTGGTTTAATGTTGAAAAATTAGTGAAAATTAAAACTAAAATTTTGGGATTTTGTCTGTTAGGGTCTGGTGCAGGAGGTATGCCTACCCCAAAAATGTGTTTGAGGTAATTTTTAAAGTGGTTAATGTAGCAGTAATAAGCTACCTTTTCCCCAAGGGAAGGGGATGTGCTCCCGGGATTTAAAAACAGCTCTGGAGCTTCTGATTTAATTTTAAATGATTCATCCTGATGTTTTGAGCTCTAAAAAGCTTATTTTATGAAGAATATAGTTTCAAAGTTAAAACAAATTCTAGCTCCATAGGGAATTATGTAAAATGCTGAGAGAAGTGTAGTTAGACTGAAAAGTAAGAGTTGTGATGCTGTAAGGTAAACAAAGCCATTAGCTGAAATAAAAGTTGAAAACAACAATACAGAAAAATTGGTAGTGGTCTAATTTAATAGGGAAAAATATTTTCAAGCAGGAATTTGAGGTTTTCGTATCCTTCGTGGCTGGTGTTGGGGAACTAGTTGTAGTTCTGTAGTGGAAGAGCTCTGCTGCGACAGCTCTTAGAATTCTGGTTGCCTGGCTGGCGATTGGGGCTAGCTTGTGAAAATGCTGGGTGACAGACTGCAGAAGAGAGGATTTTTAAGAGAGACTGAACTACGAGATTAGTTTAATTGGTGATTTGTAAGTGAGAGTGTGTGATTCGGTCTGGTAAAAAAAAAAAGTGTCAGTTTTGGTGCTTTGATGTGAAAGTCTCTGAGAGAAGACCAGCTGACAGACTGAAAACTCATCTATTGAGATAAAAAATTATATCTTCTCAGAGTAATCCTGTTTAAAAGCAAAATCAACTTGATTTGTATTTAGAGCTGCAACTGTAGAGCTTAAGATTGGTTTGTAGCTCTTGAGAGACAATAGAAAATTCAAAAAGAAAGAAGATATCTTCTCCAGCTGAAGAGGAGAAAATTAAACTCCTGAAACCTTGGGCAGAAATAATTGTCAAGCTCTTGAAGGAAAAACATTTTAACCTCTGCTGTGACTGACTTGTCTGTGAGGAACCTTGGCAGAGCTCTGAGTTTAAAGTTCTATTGACTGTGAGCCTTCTCAAATGAGGCTGCTATTTAATAATCCTGAAAAGAAAGTCTCATTTATTTTTGGATTTTAAGGAAAAATAGTCACTTACTGGCTCGGTGACTAGTGTGACTGAGAAGTTGCTGCATGTATGTATGGATGGGCTGCAGCCAAAGGTGTGACTGAGAGAAGTGAGTGTGCTTGAGAAAGAAAAGACGGGGAAACTAAATTATCCTTTTATTCAATTTAGAGAGGGAAAGTACTAGAGGGTTCAAATAGAAGAGAACCCTAACTGCCATTTCTTAAAAGGAAAGGTGCTATGCCCCAATTGTTAGGACAGACAAGGTTTTCACTTATTGAGTTGTTTTTAGTCAGGGAGTAGGAACCTGCACAGAGGAACTCCTGAGGAACTACAGAAGCTGTAGAATCTGAAATCCTGAGGAACCAAGAGCCCTTCGCATGAAAGAGAAGACTGGAAGAGGTACAGCTGCACCTGACACAAAAAGAGACACTTATTTGAGCTCTAATAAAATAAAATACATACACAGAGGAAATACAAAAAGGAACTTTTAGAATTTCATTTACCTGTTAGAAGGTGAAAAGCGTACATCCTGAAAAAGCAAAATAGAAATTCTTTAACAGGGATTGTACTTAGATATTCAGGGAGAGAGTTTAAAAGCTAATTTAAATATTTATTTAACGTACCTGAGTACGTTAGATGCTGAGAAGATCAATAAAAGGTGGAAGGAATATACAGAGCTTTTATATGATAAAGATCAAGTGGACCAACAGCCGTTTCAACCTATACCTTATGATCAGGAACCATTGGTGATGAAAGAAGAAGTTGAAGCAGCATTGAAAGCCTTATCAAAGAACAAAGCACCAGGCATTGATAGCATTCCCATAGAAGTATTGCAGCAATCTGATGCAGCTGTTACCGTACTTACAAGGCTCTGCCAAGAAATATGGAAGACAACATCATGGCCAACTGACTGGAAAAGATCTGTGTTTATACCAATACTAAAGAAAGGTGATCCAACTGACTGTGGAAATTATCGCACAATCGCTCTGATCCCACATGCCAGCAAGATTCTACTGAAGATTATTCAAAAGAGACTACAGCCATACCTAGAACAAGAACTACCTGAAGTGCAAGCAGGGTTCAGGAAAGGGCGAGGAACGAGAGACATCATTGCGGATGTGAGATGGATCCTTGAAAAGACTAAAGAATACCAAAAGGATATCTATTTGTGCTTTATCGACTATAGCAAGGCTTTTGACTGTGTAAACCATGAGAAACTCTGGGCCACATTAAGAAGCATGGGTATACCAGAACACCTGATCGTTCTCTTGCACAATCTGTACATTGATCAAGAAGCAACAGTTCGAACGGAACAAGGAGAAACAGAATGGTTTAAAATAAGCAAAGGTGTAAGACAAGGCTGCATACTTTCCCCCTACCTGTTTAATTTATATGCAGAACAAATCATCAGAGAAGCAGGACTGTATGAAGACAACAGAGGTGTGAAGATTGGTGGAAGACTCATCAACAACCTTCGCTATGCTGATGATACCACATTACTGGCTGAAAGCGAAGATGATCTGAAACATTTGCTTCTCACAATCAAAGAACATAGTCTCAAAATGGGCCTGCACCTTAATGTAAAGAAGACAAAGATCATGACAACTGGCATAATCAACAGGTTCATCGTTGAAGGAGAAGAAATTGAAATTGTGAACAACTTTAACCTACTTGGATCAACTATCAATAAAGAAGCAACAAGCAGTCAAGAAATCAGACGACGCATTGCTCTTGGCAGAATGGCTATGAAAGACCTAGATAAGATTCTCAAGAGCAGAGATGTGTCTCTCCATACAAAGATTCGACTTGTTCAAGCCATGGTATTTTCAATAACATCATATGGATGTGAAAGCTGGACAGTGAAAAAGACAGACAGGAAGAAAATTGATGCCTTTGAATTATGGTGCTGGCGGCGAATACTGTGTATACCATGGACTGCCCGAAGAACAAACCAGTCGGTACTAGAGGAGATCAAACCTAAGCTTTCTTTAGAAGCTCAGATGACAAGACTTCGACTTTCATACTTCGGACACATCATGCGAAGAGAGAGATCATTAGAGAAAGACATCATGCTTGGCAAGATAGAAGGTCAACGCAAAAGAGGAAGGCCAGCAATGAGATGGATCGCTACAATAGCAGCAGCTACGGGTACCAGTCTGTCATCAATGAGCCGCCTGACTGAAGACCGAACACAATTTAGGATAGCTATCCAGAGGGTCGCCATGAGTCGACTCCGACTCGACGGCACTTAACAACAACAACAACCTGAGTAACAAGTTTAACTACACCTGGAATAAAAGAAAATAGTATTTTAGAAAATTTGGAAATTTTAAAAGTTGGACAGAAATTGTTAATTAATGTAACTGAAAATACATGAGTTGTTAAGGTTTTTGCTGTGAGAAAGCAATTTCTTTGGATGGTCCATTTTATTGATACTTGTGCTATAGCAAAAGGATATTATTTATTCTGGAATTTTAATTAGAGTTTACAATTCATGAGTACTCAGTTTTAAAGAATACATTTAATAATTTATTTCAGGCTTAAAAAATTTACCAGAAAATTCAAAATACTGCAATTCTGTCGATCTATTTAATTCTTTGCTGAGACTCCATTACCTTACTATAACATCAGTTCTGTAACATCACATTGGCTTTGAATCCTATTCCTAATTAGATTTTAATTTTCCTCCTATACTTCTTTCCACTTTATTGTGGAAGAAGTTGGGAAGTGGTTAGTGTCTCTGTAAGCCCTCACCTGAAAGTGAGAGACACAGACTCCACGGTGCCCACTTGGCCAGTTTGACTACACTCATACTACATCTGTATTACTGTAAGAGTCTGACGGTACCACCTCCTTCTCGGGGGGGGGGGGGGGTTAAATACTTTCAATCGAAAGAGGCTCTCCTCGTGTGCATTTATGCCATGGAGGTATTTAAACATCTCTATCATATCTCCTCTATCCTGCCTTTCCTCTAACATATACATATTTATTAAGATCTTTAAATCTGTCCCCATATGGTTTATAAGGAAGACCACTGACCATTTTAGTAGCCACCCTCTGCATGTACTCCATCCTATGTTTATTCTTTTGAAGACTGCATAGGTGGTCCTTCTCCAGATATGGAATAACGTCAGCTTTAATTGATTTCCACCAGAAAGATTGAAGTGCACAGTAGATAACTATAATCAAAACTACTTTTTGAGAAGACTACACTTGGAAATGAGCCAGCTAAGGGGAGATATGATAGAGGTCTATAAATTAATGAATGGAGTGGAACGGGTAAACGTAGATCAGTTGTTTACGCCATCAAAAAGTAGAAAGACTAGGAGACACACAATGAAACTATAATATAACGCATTTAAGAATAATAAGAGAAATAACCGGGTAGCTGGACCCGCTCGCACCCCCCATGAGTCCATGCCCCCACCTCCTCCTACCAACTCTTCCCCTTATCCTCACAAAAACAACTACAGCCATTATATGGTAACAACTGGTCGCAGCTTTATTCCAAACAACATCATGAACAAAACAGTAATACTGGTCAAAACAACCCCCCCCCAGCAGAGCCACGTGTCACCATCCGTGCAATTAGCAAAGCAACCGCGACCTCCGCTCAAGCCAAGGTCACCCGACCAGCTAAGTTCCTTCCACCCCTATCCAACTTTGCCATATTAATAGCAAAAGTCTTCCAGGGGTTGTCCGGGTCGAGGGCACCCCGCCCTCGCCCCAAGTCGCCTAAGGCTGCGGACCCCGGAAACCTCCGGGATCCCGCTCTCCGATGTCCCCCCCCCGCCACTCTGCGACACCCCGAGTAACCGCCTAACCACCCAAACCAAAAGGGTGGGCGGGAGGGCTGCTCAGTCTCAAGGCCCACGCCGCATGTGCTCGGCTTCGGCAATCCAAGCTGTAGCACATGCTGCCCTCAACCCTGATTGGCTCCGCTGCTTCACTAATCAGCGGAGCCAATCAGTTTAAACCATGCGCGCCGCGTCCCCACTGACGCACCATCACCCCCCCCCCCACCACCACACCGCTGCCGAAAGCCACATGCAGGGTCCCGCGCCGGGCCGGGCACCCGGTTACGCATGGGCGCCGGGACCCTGCCCGCGCCCTTTCACTAACCGGGTAGCCGGACCCGCTCGCACCCCCCATGAGTCCATGCCCCCACCTCCTCCTACCAACTCTTCCCCTTATCCCCACAAAAACAACTACAGTCATTATATGGTAACAACTGGTCGCAGCTTTATTCCGAACAACATGAACAAAACAGTAATACTGGTCAAAACAACCCCCCCCCCCAGCAGAGCCACGTGTCACCAGCCGTGCAATTAGCAAAGCAACCGCGACCTCCGCTCAAGCCAAGGTCACCCGACCGGCTAAGTTCCTTCCACCCTTATCCAACTTCGCCATATTAATAGCAAAAGTCTTCCAGGGGTTGTCCGGGTCGAGGGCACCCCGCCCTCGCCCCAAGTCGCCTAAGGCTCCAGACCCTGGAAACCTCCGGGATCCCGCCACTGGCACAGGTACCACACCTTACCTGTGACGCCCCCCCCCCCTTAGGAAGCTGCGACCAGCGTACCTAACCGCGCACCACCTTCTCCAATGCCTCCTGCCAATCATTCAGGAGCAGATCCATTCCCACCAGAGAAAGGTGCACGCCATCCCTTCTGAATAACCCGGCACAGGCCACTTCAACCCAAGGATGCTGCACCTGATACCCCCCTTGTTCACACACCCATCTCCCGATCTGCCTATTAATTTTTGTTAAACCCCGTGACCATCGCTTCTGGCCCCAGCACGCAGGCCACGGGATAATATCTGACCATATTAATACAACACTTTCAAACATACGGAGAACCACAGCAAAGTTCTTTTTGGCCACTCGGATTAACTGCTTACACGACCAAGCAGCCAAATCATTGCCTCCCAAATTCACAAGCAGAATTGCAGGAGGAGTCCGGATACGCCCATGGTGACGAAGCAAAGGCAGCAACTGATTCCACCGCAGACCTCGCTCGCCCAGCCATGAAATCGCCACCACTGCTGAATTCAGTCCCAAGTTCAGCCCAATAGGCAGCTCTGCCGCTTGCTGCCCGGCCCAGAACACAAATGAGTGCCCCAACATCCAGCATTTCCGCTGACATAGCCCCATATCTGAAATGAAAGCCCGAGACCGCCATCTGCCTATACCCTGAATCTGCTCCCCCGTCAAACCCAAGGCTGCAGCACTGGTCGCCGCCCCAATGCAAAAAGAGTGTGCAGAATACCGCTGCGGATCTTCGCCAAGCCGCCATAACACCAACCGCAAAACCGCTGTCACTTGATAACGCGTCACCCCCTGAAAATCCCTATGCACAAAAAACCCCCCTTCCCCCCGCGGACGCACCCCCAAATACTCCCGAAGAGCGGACACCGGGCATGTATGCCCACCGATCTCGCTCAATACCACCCATAACCCCTTACCCGACTGGTCCGTTTTGAATTTTGCCAACAACACGCGTACCATCCCCTTTTCAAGCCACACGTGTTGGTAGAGCAGGCCCATACCCCCACTGGCCCTACCCGATTCGACGGCCAATTCGCCCACCCGAAATGCCCCGAAAAAAGCCAGACAAAAAACCGCCCGAAAAAGAACCACCTCATACTGCGATGCCGCAACTCCGGGCAGCTCCTGGCACAAACCCAGGAGTAGCTCATGTGTAATAGGCCACCGCTGATCCCGCCACAAAGGCTGCGACCACTCCCACCCTTGCAGCAACCACCGCGCCAATGACCCACGGCCGGCAACTTTCCAACCCGCCGCTCTTGCAAAAAACCCGAACCCCGCCAGATGACTGCGCACCGCCAATCGCGAAACACCCCGCTCCTTAGACCAACTGACATACCTCCCCAGCAGGTGATCCAGAACCGGCCCGTCACGCCAATCCCTCACATGCAAGTATTCCATCACCCTCTCACACCCGCGCCTATAGCCTCCCAAGTATGCTCCGCCACCGACTTCCTCAGTAGATTCCTCATCCCGACAGGCCACAGCTCCAGAAGCTCCAAGGGACCCTGAGCCCGTCCTCGTCCGCCTCCGGGGCCAACCTCCGAAACCGCTCCCACTGTAAACGGGAAAGAGCATCAGCAATTGCGTTAGTATGCCCAGGTATATGCCGTGCCTTCAGGTCCACATTCAAACGCAAACACGCCAGCACAATCCGACGCATAAGCGATGCCACCAGAGCGCAGCGAGGAGAATAACGATTAATGACATGCATCACTGCCTCATTATCGCACCACCATACCACCCCACGATTACCCAACTTTTCCAGCCATAACACTAACGCTACCCAGATAGAAAATAGCTCTAAGAAAGTAATATTATGAACCCACCCCTCGTCCACCCACTCCTGCAGCCACGTATCTGCACACCAAGCACCATTGAAATAAATGCCCAACCCCAACCCCCCTGCAGCGTCCGTGTACAACTGCAAATCCTCCGTCGAAATCTCCGCCTCCCGCAAAAGAGAAGTCCCATTAAAGTCCCTCAAAAAGACATCCCAAACACACAAGTCCTCACGCATTCCACTGGAGACACGAATACGGTGATGAGGCTTCCGCACCTTAGACGTCGAAGCAGCCAACCGGCGAATGAACACCCGCCCCATAGGAATTACCTTGCACGCAAAATTGAGCGATCTCATCAGAGCCTGCATCTCTTTCAAGGTTAACTTAGATGAGGCCAAACCTTAGCCACCAAAACACGCAGCTTCACCACTTTCTCCCAAGGGAGCCACGCCTCCATGCTTCGCGAATCCAATTCGATTCCAAAAAAGGTAAGCGTCGTCGTCGGGCCAACCGTCTTGCCTTCAGCCAAGGGCACCCCCAATTCGTCAGCCAACTCCAGAAAACCCTCCAACAGCTGGCTGCAACCCGTTGACGATGCCCTTTCAACGAACAAAAAATCATCCAAATAGTGCACCACAGCCAAACTGCCGACTCTCTGCACCACCATCCAATGCAAAAAAGTGCTGAATTTCTCAAAGTATGCACAAGATATGGCACAACCCAAAGGCATACACTTATCATAGTAGTATGCACCCTCGAACTGGAAACCCAATAACCGGAAAGCTGATGGGTGTACGGGCAACAAACAAAATGCCGATTCACTATCCACCTTCGCAAACAATGCGCTGGGACCCGCCCCCTTGACTAACTGCGCCGCTCTGTCAAAAGATGCATACCGAACCGAACACCACTCACACAGGATAAGGTCATTAACCGAGGATCCCAATGGCGAAGATAAATTATGGATCAGCCTAAACTTCCCATGCTCCTTCTTCGGTATGATCCCTAACGGAGACACCACAAAATCACTACAAGGAGGGTGCCTGAATGGACCCGCAATCCTCCCCAACCGCAACTCCCCCTCCAACTTGTCTCTAGCTACTGAAGCCCAACGCCGTACACTTGGTGCATTCCGCGCCGCTATGGCCGCCACAACACCCTGCACTGGTATAATAAAACCGTACTGAAAACCAAACTGTAACGTTAACCTATCCTTAATCTTGGGGTACCCATGGAGCCAGCTACACAAGACCGACACCCGTATCGGCGAGGGGGCCAACTCACCCTGACAGTTACTTACTACCTGGCCCGGCCTGTGCCCCAGCACCTTTCTTAACACATTTTGTTGCTGAATGGGGCCCCCCACAGACCAAGCATGCATGCCGGAATTTGCAGTCCAGGAAGGGACACATTGACCTATTAAACCGCCAACACACATCACTTGCCCCGCCGGGAGCCGGCTTCGTCTGCACAGTGGATACTCCGACACGAAAGGAATGGCCCACTGCAGAAGCCGCCTTACCCCACTTCCGCCCCCTGCCCCAACCCTAACAGACATCTGAGTCAGCCACAGGTTTATGTCCTGGGTACCCCAAGTTAAGTGCTTGTTCTCCTCCATCTTATCCCAAAACATCTCGTCATAATTGAGCCATGACCATCCCTCGTGGGCTTGCGACGCTTCTAAGATGGAATCGGCGTACGACAGCAACAACCCATACTGCCCTGGAAAATGCTGACCCCACACACTTGCCAGACGCAAAAAAGATCGTATCCAATTAACCACATTACGGGAGACCTTTCGAATACGACCCGCCTTCTCATCCTCCTTACGCTTCTTCTTACTGTCCCCTGAAAGCTTACGACCTTCATGCAAGTGAAAAATGTCAATATACTTCCTCTTACAAATCTTGAGTCGCAACTTCTTGGGCACTCCTTCCCATAGTTCCGACAAAGCTGACAGTGAAGCCGAACCCGCGTGCGCCGGCCCTCCAGGAGCGCCCACCTCCTGTGCCGCCCCTTGCCCCCCTTTCTCTCCGGCTGATGATTCTGACGATTCAGACGCCGATGAAGAGGACGACCGTGAACTATGCAGACACCGGCAGGCATGCCTCCTCTTCTGCCGTGCCTTCCCTGACCTTTCGGCCCACACCCCACCCTCACCACCTTCCGCGACCACAGGTAACTCACCCGTCCGTTCTCCTGCAGCCGTGCCGTCAGCCGACCGAGGAACACCTGGAGAAGGATCAACCGTCCGCTGCAGCTCTCCTGCTCGCTGGGCCTGGTCCCCTGAAGCCACGCTCCGTACCTCTGAGGACTCCACCGCAGCAGACACCCCTCTGGGCGCAGACATCCTAGGAATCTGCGAAGACAAAAAAGGGGAAACCAGCGACGGAAAACTCGAAGCCCAAGTCGGCTGCCAAGCGCCTGCCCATTCAGCCCGAGAAGGGCCCTGCCCGCCCCCCAGCCACTGCTCCCACAGCGCATGCTGCCCAGATGGCCCATAACCTCCCGGGACTGCCGGGACAGCCGCAAAACCCCCCGGTGAAAACATGCTGCTGCCCCCCTGCCCCACGCCCCCAAACCGGAACTACCACCGTCACCAACATGCCACCATGGGCCTGCACCCCACCCTTACCCTTGCCCTTTCTCCACCCTACTCCCAGTAACCTCACATGCACCCCCACCCGTTGCACCTCCCCCCTGTTCGTTTACCCCCCCTGCAGGTTCATCTGCCACCCCCACAGGGCCTCCCAACAAACCCTGATCTCTAGTGCTCCGACCCCTCATGCTAGTATCCCTCGGCCCCCTTCGCCCAGAGGATGGCGAACCCCCCTCCCTCTAACCATGCCCCGCAGCCTCCCCAACCCCCGCGGTGCAGTTCTCCCCCCCGATCTGCCCTGCTGCCCCCCCTACCCTCCACATCCACCCCCGATCCCTTTGCCCCCTTAACTGACCTCCACCAGCTCTACCTCCACAACGCCCCTTGCCCACCTGCTTCCCAGCCATATCACTCATTTTTGCCCTGCCCGCACTGCAAAAAACGCGTTTATTATGTATTTGATTCGGAATAGCTTGATCCGCTCCTCCCAACTACGCACCTATGACCCGATGCAGAAACTGCTTTATCTTTATTTCTTTTGGATGTATTTTATCCCCTCTAACTTAGACCGCTCGCCCCCCGAATCCAATTATACAAGACAGCACTCGCCTGCCCGCTGAGGACACACACGCTGAACCTGCCGCAACTCCAACAAACTCACACACTCCTTCCCAGACCCAAAGCCGCCGAAGACAGAAGCTCTTTCCACCGCCGCACAGCCAGAAGTCCTCAGCGCCCTCCTGCTCAGTCTCAAGGCCCACGCCGCATGTGCTGGTTTTCGGCAATCCAAGCCGTAGCACATGCTGCCCTCAACCCTGATTGGCTCCGCCGCTTCACTAATCAGCTGAGCCAATCAGTTTAAACCACGTGCGCCGCGTCCCCACTGATGCACCGTCACCCCCCCCCCCCACCACCACCACCACACCGCTGCCGAAAACCACATGCAGGGTCCCGTGCCGGGCCAGGCACCCAGTTACGCGCGGACGCCGGGACCCTGCCCGCGCCCTTTCACATATTGTTTCACTCTACGCATAATCAAACTCTAGAATTCATTACCAGAGGATATAGTGTCGTCACCCCCTGCCTGGGCCAGAGGCTTACAGGCAAAGGGCTGCCATATTTGTCCTTAAAGTTTTGCAACTTTGTCTCCAGCAGGGAATCCTGGGACTTGTAGTTCTTTTTAATTTACTTAAAGACAAAGTAGATGTGACCACTGGGGTTTGTTAAGGCAAAACAAGAATTTTATTTTGGGTTTCCTTTTGAGCATTAAATTCAAACGCAGGCAAAAAGGATCATTCTCCAAATGAAAAGCTTACAGGAAACAAAAGTACAACTGGAGTTGCAGAACTGAAAACACTTTTAAACACGGCAGCTATTTTCAGCAAACATTTCAGCACATGTATTACAGCTTCTTTTCCATTCACTCAGCACAGGTAAATTCTTGTCATTTATCAAAATGCTGCTTTACTTATCAAGCTCTGGTTTTAGCAAAGTTCTTTACCTTAATGGAAGCTCTTAGCATTCCCCTGGCTAGGTGAAAGATTGCTCTTAAAAGCTTCTTTTCACAGTCCTTTTCTAGCAACTTTCAAGCTTCCCTCTTGCATTAAGAACAATCCATTGGAGATTCATCACAAACAGAATCTGGTTCAAAAGAGTCAATTTGCATGCCCTCCTGCCTTACAAATTGTTTGTCTCTTTCTGGGTTCTCAGTAATTCCTTCCAACTTACTATTTTGTAGAAACTTCAGGAGTTCTTTCCAGAGCTGCTCTCCCTGGTAAGAAATGGTTGTATCTTGAGAGTGGGGCTTCTTAACCTGGAACAACTGCTTTAATGCTTCACCTGTGTTCAGCTCTGCTTCTCTGCCCTTGGCTGGGTTCTGGTCACCTCCGTTTGTAACTGCGTTCACCCACCTTCTGGCAGCTTGGGTTCTCTGAACTGGCTCTTGCACACTCTGCACTGCACTTAGTTCCACCTCATCAGCAACCTTCCCAACTACCCATCTGCTGGTCTCCGGTTCAAGCGTACCTCTCACACAAGAACTGTTTCCTCTGTTGCTGGAACTGTTCTCCCACGTGGAGTTAAGCTTCCCACGTCTCCCTTCTCTCCTGTTCCTTCTTTCGCTCCTTCCTCCTTCCGTCTCCCTTCTCTCTGCACTGAAGCAGGCTTAAAAAGCTGCTTCCTAGCTACCACACCCTTATCTCTGCACAGGTGGTTGTCATTAGAGTCTAAGCCTGCACCTACGTTAGGGCTTGGGCGTGGCTTAGCCTCAGCAAATACGTGCTTCTTTTGTTTGGCTGTAGTTTTAGTCCTGTGAAAATCTTGCCTGTCTCTTGTCTTAAAGGCATATTCACTGTTTTCCTCTGTTTCCCTCGGCTCAGCACAGCTCTCATTGTCACAATAGTAACATAGTAACAAAGTAAATGACGGCAGATAAAGACCAGTATGGTCCATCTAGTCTGCCCAGTAAGATGGCAAGAGTAGGTGCACCAGCCGCTCTGTACAGGCCACCCCTCCCCATGTCTTTGTTTAGGGGTGAACCCTCCATTCCGTGTAGGACACCCCTGTTTGTTGAGAAATGATATAGCTAAGTTTATTTTGATTTTATCCTGTTGCTGTAAAGGGATCCACTGTGTCTGTCCCATGCCATTTTTAATTCTGTCACTGTATTTGCCCCCACCACTTCCATCGGGAGGGCATTCCAAGCATCCATCACCCTTTCAGTAAAAGTTGTTAGTGTAGCTGGGTTTAAAAAAGGTTTGGACAAGTTCCCGGAGGAAATATTCATAAATCATTATTAAAGAGGACCTGGAATATCCACTGCTTACTCCAGGACAAGTATACTGGAACCTGTGTACCTTTTTGGGAACATGCCTAACCTGGATTGGCCACTGTTGGAAACAGGATACTGGGCTTGATGGATCTTGGTCTTACCCAGTATGGCATTTCTTATGTTCTTATGTACACTAGAGTCCCAATTGATCTAAACACCTGAAGTAGAGTTAAGCATTGATGATGCAGACTCAGTAACAGAGCCAGTGGTTGCATGGGCCTTCTAATACTTCCTCTCTGTTGGAGATCTTGTAAAGGCTTAAGGAGCAAAGACTAACATTTGTACCTTGTATTACCTGGAAGATGGAACAGCCTGATCATATTTTAGACGTAGGTAAGAAGTACAAGGTAGTGTGCAGCTGAAGTGTCTGCTAATGTTCCAAGCGGTGCAGTTATCACTGTCCCCAGCCATGCTTGATGGATGCCAGGGAAGGGCAGGTGGGAGAGTGCCCTTTTCCATGGGATGATTCTCAGTAGACGGGGTTCCTCTGTAGTGCTTTTTAGTTGAAATACCTCTTGCACATGTGTGAGATGCAGTATGTTTAAATTCAAAGCTGAGTTACAGAAAGTACATTCAGCATCTGACATAGTGACCTCACCAAACTACTAAAAGAGGATAAGGGGAAGCAGGATAAAGGAATTAAGTCTGGACTTCCAGTAGCTAGCAATCACATTCAGAATATTCAGGTCTGCACCACAAACTCCTTGCACATTCCGGAAATGAAAGTACTCTTGGTTAATGCAAAGCACTTCCGTATTATTATGAGGCATTGGCGTGATTTTATAATCTTTTTTTTTCATTTCTGATACATTCTATACTTAAGTGAGGGAAAAGGTGGAATATAAATCTTTTAAATAAAATGAAATTAAATGTGTACACACTCAGTAGCATCCACCATATTAGGCATACTGTCTATGGTGTGGAAGTCCCATTTTGACTCTGATTAGGGTATTAAATATAATTCCTAATGCACCTTTGTATGTCTTGTGGTACCCTAATGGAGTAATCTGGAGAAAGTGGCTGTCCCATTCTCTCAGTTATAACTATTTCATTTTCAAATCCACATGCTTGCTTTTCATTAATTTAACTCATATATTTTAAGCTCTTTGCTCTCAGGGAATGAGTCCATTCTCTAGAGGCTAGAGTAGCAGAATTGGAAGACATAAGAAAGACAGAGAGGTACATAGACGAGACCTACAGGGATATAGTCCTGAAGTCCCACCTCCAGTCTGGCAGCATCCCTGTTGCCATGGAGGAGAGAGGTCACATGACAGGAGAGCATCACCCTGGTGTGGCAGGAAGTGATCCTGTAACTAGGACTTGTCCTTCAGGTGATGTAAAACCCTCTCGCACCAAGGAAGTTTCTTCAGGGTCATGTGCCCATGAGGGAAGGGTTAGGACAGCCATTATAGTTGGTAATTCGATCATTAGGCATGTAGATAGCTGGGTGACTGGTGGACGTGAGGATCACCAGGTAACATGCCTGCCTAGTGTGAAGGTAGCGGCCCTCACGCACCACCTAGATAAGGTCTTAGACAGTGTTGGGGAGGAGTCTGCTGTCTTGGTACGTGTCACTATCAATGACATAGGAAAATGTGGTAGGGAGTTTCTGGAGGCTAAATTTAGGCTTGTTGGGGCCACTTGGCAGTAGTGATCATAGCATGATCATGTTTGATCTAATTAATGGAGGAGGGATGGTAAGGAAATCCACAGTACTACCTTTTAACTTTCGAAAGGGAGACTATGATAAAATGAGGAAAATAGTTAAGAAAAAACTAAAGGGAATAAAGGATAAAGACTTACATCAAGCTTGGGTGTTGTTGAAAAATGCTATCTTGGAAGCCCAGACCAGCTGTATTCCACGCTTTAAGAAAAGTGGAAGGAAGTCCAAAAAACTGCCAGCATGGTTTAAAGGTGAAGTCAGAGAGGCTGTTGCCAAAAAAGCATCTTTCAGGAAATGGAAAAAAGAGCCAAACGATGAAACCTGGAAACAGCACAAGCACGGGCAAGTTAAATGCAAGGCACTGATAAGGCAGGCAAAGGGAGCATTTGAGAAGAAGCTTGCTGCGGAAGCCAAAACATGCAATAAAATGCCTAAAACCATAAAGACTTTTTCAAGTACATTCGTAGCAAAAAACCTGTCAGAGTCAGTTGGTCCATTAGATGATTGAGGGGTTAAAGGGGCACTAAGAGGCAACAAGGCGATAGCGGAGAGACTGAATTAATTCTTTGCTTCGGTCTTTACTGAGGAAGATGTAGGGATGTTACCCATGACTGAAGTGGTATTTAAAGGTGCGGAAGAATTGAAGGAAATATTGATACATCGGGAAGATGTATTACAACTATTAGATAAACTGAAGAGTAGCAAATCACCTGGGCTGGATGGTATACATCCAAGAGTGTTGAAAGAACTGAAATATGAGATTGCAGGCCTGCTATTAGTAATCTGTAAACTATCATTAAAATCATCTGTAATACCTGAAGATTGAAGGATGGTGAACGTAACACCAATTTTTAAAAAGGGTTCCAGGGGTGATCCGGGAAACTACAGACCGGTGAGCCTGACGTCAGTATCGGGAAAAATGGTAGAAACCATCATAAAGAACAAAATTACTCAACATGTAGATAGTCATGGCTTAATGGGAGACAGCCAACATGGCTTAGACAAGGAAGATCTTGTCTTACTAATCTGTTATGTTTTTTTTGAAGGTGTGTAAACAGGTAGACAAAGGTGAGTCGGTTGATATAGTGTATTTGGACTTTCAGAAAGCCTTTGACAAGGTCCCTCATCAGAGACTTTTGGCAAAACTAAAAAGTCATAGGATAGGAGGCAGTGTACTATTGTGGATCAGGAACTGGTTAAAAGATAGAAAGCAGAGGGTAGGGCTAAATGGCCAATTTTCCCAATGGAGAAAGGTGAATAGTGGTGTACCCCAGGGATCTGTGCTGGTTCCGCTGCTTTTTGACATATTCATAAATGACCTGGAAAAGGGAATAATGAGTGAGGTTATCAAATTTGCAGATGACACAAAACTATTTAAAGTTGTTAAAGCCCAAGAGGATTGTGGAAAATTGCAAGAGGATCTTGATAAATTGGAAGACTGGGCATCCAAATGGCAGATGAAATTTAATGTGGATAAGTGCAAAGTTATGCACCTAGGGAAGAACAACCCAAACTATGGTTACACAATGCAAGGTTCCACATTAGGAACCACCACCCAGGAAAGAGATTTAGGTGTCATCATGGATAACATGATAAAACCCTTGGCCCAGTGTGCAGCGGCGGCCAAGGGAGCAAATAGGATGCTAGGTATCATAAGGAAAGGAATGGAAAATAAAACAAAGGATCTTATAATGCTTCTATATCGTTCCGTGGTGAGACCGCACCTTGAATATTGTGTGCAATTCTGGTCGCCGTTTCTTAAAAAGGATATGGAGTGGAGGCGTGGCCTAGTGGTTGGGGCAAGGTACTTTAGGCCGAAAGGTCAGGGTTTCAAATCCCATTAGAGGACAGCAACCTTGGGCCAGAAGGACTGGGGTTTCTAGTCCCACAGGTGCTCCTTGTGTTCTTGGGCAAGCCACTTAACCCTCCATAGCCCATGTTCCCTGTAAAATAGTTATCTCCAAGTTATAATGCCCTGTTCAATGTAATTTCAGTTTGTTCAATGTAAACCACACTGATGCAGAATAGCACAGTATATAAGAGAATGTAAATTAAATAAATAAATAAATAAATATAAAATAAATATAGTGTTATTAGAAAAGGTTTAGAGAAGAGCCACCAAAATGGTAAAGGGGATGGAAGGATACCCTGATGAAGAAAGGCTGAAAAGGTCAGGGCTCTTTAACCTGGAAAAGAGATGGCTGAGGAGAGTAATGATAGAAGTCTATAAATTAATGAACGGAGTGGAACGGGTAAACGTAGATCGATTGTTTACATTATCATAATATAGAAAGACTAGGGGACATGCAATGAAGCTACAGGGTAAACTATTTAAGACTAATAAAAGAAAATATTTTTTCACTCAACGTGTAATCAAACTCTGGAATTTGTTACCGGAGGATGTAGTAAAGGCTGTTAGTGTAGCTGGGTTTAAGAAAGGTTTGGACAAGTTCCTGGAGGAAGGGTCCATAACCCATTATTAAGAAGGGATCCAGGATATCAATGCTTGACCCAATACCAGCATTGTGGAACCTGTGTCTTTAGGGGAAACTGCTAGGTACGTATAACCTAGATTGACCACTGTTGGAAACAGGATCCTGGGCTGGATGGACCTTGGTCTGACCCAGTATGGCATATTTTATGTTCTTATGACCTGCCAAAATGAAGTAATATAGCTTAATGGTTGGAACAGTAGACCAACAGCCAATGAAGCCTAGTTTGAATCCAACTCGCTCCTTGTGATCTTGGGTAAGTCACTTAACCCTCCATTGTCTCAGGTACAAACTTGGAATGTAAGCCTGCTGGTTGCAGGAAAAATGAATGTAACTCATCTTGAACTCTGAGAAATTCATGAGCACATTCACAGACCATTTTTTTTCATTTTTAAATTTATTTTTAAAACATTTTGCAGTTATAGAATACGTAAACATTAAGGAAATACTCAGACTATATCCCACTTCATCAATTTTCAGAAAACATTCTCAAAGAAAACACATTAAGTCCTAAATATCAGTCCACATCATTGGAGAGAACAAGTGGTACTTTAAAAGGAAAACAAACAAGAAATCAATGAAGGCAACATAACCTTCCCATATTAGAGGACCCTTGTAATAAGACTCCTGAAGTATATCTTTCTTATCTACTAAAATGTTTTCAGGTACGATGGATCAAAAAAGGAAAAAGTACTCCCCTGTCAAGTAACTGCACACTTGCAAGAGAACGTCAGAAAAAAGGTGGCTCCTTCTCCCAGTACCTTAGATATGAAGCCCAAGAACTGCTTGTGACGCAATTGCGTACACCGCGACACATCTGGAAACAGAGTAAGCCTTTGTCCACAAAAAAGTGAGTTCTTAAACTTGAAGTATAGTTTCAAGATGTTTACTTTCTCTACTTCAGACCCCAAATCCCTCAAAACCCACCTGTTCATGGCTGCATATGAACAAGTACCTTAACTCCCAATCAACGCAGCCTTGTCGATACAACCACCAAACACCAACAACTCAGACCTGGGACTCAACCCCTGGAAATATATGTATGTCTTGTCACCTATGTAGAATGTAGACCCCTCGTTATATCCCTAACCACTTTGATTGAAGGATAAGGTGGTATACAAAACTGGCTAAATAAATAAATCTGGTGCTCCGCTGAGATATCACATCTTGCAAGTCCTCAAGGAAACTAGTTAGATTTCCCACATTAGAAACTAAAACATCCATTTCCCCCTCTATGGGTGCTGGAACCCAAGCTTGGAAGGTAAATTGTAACATGATTGGATTACAACCTCAATAGATAACAGCACTTCTGAAAAATATTTTTTAACAAGATCTCAGGAGAGAAGAGATGGGTCATTGGGAAACCACAAATTGTGAGCCTGGGAAGTATTTTCCAAGGCTTCCAATTAGTAGCGTATTGTTAAGGAATCTTTAATAGTAGAGGTATTAACTGACTGCAAGCTTAAGAGATGACTCTCAAAGCTTTGCATATGTATCAGATAGTCCATTCTCAATCTCCTGCATCTTCAGGACAGATTCTTGTGAGAAACGACACAAGGATAAAACTGTATCCGATAGTTTAAGATCTATCCCACGAACAGTTGTCCACAAGTCTTTTAAAGTAATAGCTTGCTCTGCTGTTTCTCCACGTGGAGGCTTATCCTCCACAGGCGAATAAACCGGCTTAGGCATTGGGCCCATAGATAGAATAGGGATCTCTGACTGCAGTAAGCTAACATTAGAATCAGGCGTTGAAGAGAGAAGAGGATTGGGTAGAGAAGGAGTCTGCGTGCCAGAACTTAAGGAGGTCTCCTCAGGCGAAGTGGAAGGAGCTGCACTGACAATTATATGCTTATTGAGTGGACCCCTCCACCTTACCTTGTTGCTGGACAAAAGTAGCTTTGGGCAATGATTTTCTTTTTTACTTCCCTATCACGATACCACACAGTCGCTTCTACAGTTCCTTTGCTCCAGTACTCTGGTGGTGCTCCAAAGGGGCATGCCCTGCCCCTTTAGATATGCCCCTTCGAAGCACATCCCAATCTCTCAACCGGGTTTAATGTCCTTGTGGTGAGTGACGTCAGGGAGGGAGGTCCACCCCAGTGCCTGCACAATCACTCCAGCACTACTCAGAGCTGTGGTCTCAGAGGACTCCAGGTAATACCAGCACAATGCCTCACTCAGCCAGCTGTTCTCCCAGTCACAAACAATTTTGCACATGCTAATGAATGCATATCTCTTGTCCTCATTGCCTTGCTGGACAACCACTATTGACTATGAAAGATATAGAATAGAAAGAGAACATAGTATCCAAGAGTAAACAGCAGTTACAAGAAGTGAGAGAAAGATGTCATAATACCAGGTAACAAGAGGAGCAAAGCTAATGGTAGAGCAGCAGCTTGCCAGGAGTTGGACTGGAAGGGCAGAACAGGGCCGGTGCTAGGGTTTCTGGAGCACTCCTGCAACCTACAGATTGGCGTCCCCTCCCTCATTACTATCAATGCTTGCTATCCTCCACCCCACTTTTTTCCAAAACTCTTTTATGAATTCTTTTCGTATGCCTGCATTTCTTCTTCAAATTGAATGTTGTAAGAAAACTGCAGTGAAGGGGCAAATGCATAGTGGGAAGTAAGTACTGAACAGGACTTAGTATCATATGAACAAACATTTTCGCCCTCCCCCCCGCTTACTCCGCGCCATACACTCTAACCGACTTGCCCTCCCCTCACCTTCCCAGGCTCACCTTGTCTCCACTCGTACTTCTGCTTTCTACTTCCTAGCCCCCAGCCTCTGGAACTCACTCCCTTCCTCACTTCGCGCAGAGGAGTCTTATCACACATTCAAATCACAACTCAAAACTCACCTTTTCAGTCTAGCATTCGACCTGCCATTCCCAGCTCCCCCCCTTCCCCCTGCTACCCCCTCCCGTTTGTCTTCCTGACATTTAATTATTGCAATATGGTTTGTCCCTTTCTTGCCTTTCCTTTCCTCCTCTCTCCTGTCTGTTTTATTGGCGTTCCTTTTCTTTTTCTCAGCCATTTTAAACTGTTTTTAGAAAACTGTTTTAAGTTGTTTTAACTTGTATTGTAAACCGCCCAGGTACTATTAGTGTTGGGCGGTATATAAAGCCTAAATAAACGTAAACTAAACGTAAGTCTTAAGGTTTAATGCGATCAGTGAACAAAATCCATTTATTTAATCAAAAAAATGAGGTTCTGCAAAGGTTACAACCTGTCATGAGGCTGGTACCAATAAAGATGCAGAGTTGAAAAGAAACTCTGTTTTTCACAGAGCTCTAGAGGTGCAATTACCTCAAAGCACAGCTAGAGGGGGCAGGAGTGATCCTACAGAGGTTAATGAGGCTAGGAGAGCTAACCAGTTGCACCTGGAAATGAGCCCGGGAGATTCAAAGGGAAGATCCCTTTATAAATGGAAGCTTAATGCTAGTAAAGCAGATGAAGAAGGAGAAGGGGAAGGAGCAGGAGAAGCAGCAGGAAGAACAGCAGAAGGAGAAGGAACAAGGATTATGGCTGAAGAAGGAGGGAGAGACCTGAAGGAAGGAATCCTCCCTGAGCAAGCCCAAAAGGACAGAATTCACAGAGGAAGAGTTCAGAGGGGCCAAGCTACGAGAGCCGCTGTTCAGAGGGAGTCTGCTAAGGAAAGCAGTCAGGCTGGAGGGTATGCCACTCCCTGCTTAAGCAACGTTCCTGAGTCCAAAGCTGAAAGACATACACAGAGAGCCAGAGAGCCAGGCTTGGAGGAAAGCCTGCAGGCATTGGAGTATGCTGAACAAGCTTTACCAGGTACCCGAAGGGAAGGGGTTTCTAACAAAGCTACTGTGTCACTGAAGCATAGAGCTGGAGAATCCGCACCAGGTTTTACTAAGCTTTCAGGAAGTCTAGCACTGCCCAGAAGCTACCGACAGAAAACCTGTTGTCACAGAGACGTGCATGAGAGAGAAGGCTCCAGAGCTTCAAGCTACAGAAACTCAAGGTATGAAAGTTTTATTCCTGCTAATAAAAGCTTAACTCCTAAAAGCACTGCTAAAACTAAAACTCACTTTATAAGAAGAGGAAAGAAACCAGAGTGGTTTGAAGAATTACCAAAAGACTTTAAAGCACAGTCTTATTGGAGGCAAGATACCAGAGATAGTCCATGTAAAGCTGTAAGTCCATGTAAAGCTGCCAGGGACAGCGTGTGCTCTGAGGAGAAAAGTAGTGATGCAGAATTTATGGAAATAGAAGAAGCAAATACTATTCCCATTCCTCAGGAAGAAGCTATGGATTGTAGTTTGTGTATGGCTTCTAGCCTAGAATCCATAGCGACCTTGTAAATAAGAAGAAGTCTTGTTTAAATTGCTTTGCCCTGGAATGAATTGAATTCCTCCCTTTAACCCTTACAACTAATTGTGAAGATATTAACAATTGGTTTTACCTGCTTATTACTGGAACCTTTATGAACAAAGGACATTCTTTAATTTCTAGTGTCTTAATGAACCCTTGCACAGAGGGGAAATAAAAGCCTTGTTTCCCTACACTCGTGGCTTAATTATTGAGTTCTCACAAGGAGCTGAAATACCTAAGACCAATCTCCATTTTGGCCTTAAAATACCCCACGCTCCTTGAAAATAAATATGTTGTACAGCATGCCCTTACCGCCATTGGCCACTAGGGGATGCCAGCACGACAAACCATTTAGCAATTAATTCATTGATGTCTAACTGGGCCCATGCCTCTCAATAGCAATCAAAGCAAGTTTTATAAGACATTCTTAAGAAATACCTAATCTCAAATAAATGTTTTTATTATGTTTAACTATGACAACAATTGTGTGCCACTTGCCATACTGACAGAATACATCAGTGAAGTTACAATCACTTAGCTTTTCGTGCTTTTATGTTTGCAAAATTAGCAGTTAATTCAGTGATGTTTAACGGGGCACATTTATCACTCTCAATAGCAACCATGACAAGGTTTACAAGCCTTTCTTGAGAAATGCTGGATCTGTTGATGACATCTGTCTAATATTTACTCTTCAGATAAATCAGAGCCAGGAAAGAAAGGAATTTGAAGAGCAATGTTGAATAAATCCTAGTGGTTAGAGTGGTGGCCTGGTGACCAAAAGACCAGGGGGTCTTGTGCCCTTGGGCAAGTCACTTTACCCTCCATTACCTCTGAAGAAAGGCCTGGCAATCTACTTCCAGTCACACCTTGCCAAGAAAACCCAGGGGATGCTGATGATAGCATTGACTTGATGGCACACACTGCATTATATTTGTCACCAACAGAAGTAAAGCCTTCTAAAAATGTCAAACAGCCAATTAGAAAATCCTAAAAAACAAAGGTGTCATAAAAAAGAAACCATATCAATCAAAATATGTGGCAACCATCACGTACACAAAAAGGGTGCTATAGGAGTGTGTGCCTGTGTGTGTGCACACAGGAGGTGTGTGTGTGTGTGTGTGTGTGTGTGTGTGTGAGTGAGACAGAAGCAGGGTGCCTGTGTGTGTATGAGAGGTAGAGGAGGGGTGCGTGTGTGTGGGGGGGGGGGGGCAGGCGGAGGTGGGATACCTGTGTGGTGGAGGTGGGATGCCTGTGTGGCGGAGGTGGGATGTCTGTGTGGTGTGGTGGAGGTGGGACGCCTGTGTGGTGGAGGTGGGACACCTGTGTGGTGGAGGTGGGGTGCCTGTGTGGTGGAGGTGGGATACCTGTGTGGTGGAGGAGGGATGCCTGTGTGGTGTGGCGGAGGTGGGATGCCTGTGTGGTGGAGGTGAGATGCCTTTGTGGTGTGGCGGAGGTGGGATGCCTGTGTGGTGGAGGTGGGATGCCTGTGTGGTGTGGCGGAGGTGGGATGCCTGTGTGGTGGAGGTGGGATGTCTGTGTGGTGGAGGTGGGGTGCCTGTGTGGTGGAGGTGGGATGCCTGTGTGGTGGAGGTGGGATGTCTGTGTGGTGTGGCGGAGGTGGGATGCCTGTGTGGTGGAGGTGGGATGTCTGTGTGGTGGAGGTGAGATGTCTGTGTGGTGGAGGTGGGATGTCTGTGTGGTGGAGGTGGGATGTCTGTGTGGTGTGGTGGAGGTGGGACGTCTGTGTGGTGGAGGTGGGGTGTCTGTGTGGTGGAGGTGGGATACCTGTGTGGTGGAGGTAGGATGCCTGTGTGGTGTGGCGGAGGTGGAATGCCTGTGTGGTGGAGGTTGGATGGCTGTGTGGTGGAGGTGGGATACCTGTGTGGTGTGGTGGAGGTGGGGTGCCTGTATGGTGGAGGTGGGATGCCTGTGTAGTGGAGGTGAGATGCCTGTGTGGTGTGGTGTGGTGGAGGTGGGGTGCCTGTGTGGTGCAGGTGGGATACCTGTGTGTGGAGGTGGGATGCCCGTGTGGTGGAGGTGGGGTGCCCATGTGGTGGAGGTGGGATACCTGTGTGGTGGAGGTGGGATGCCTGTGTAGTATGGCGGAGGTGGGATGCCTGTGTGGTGGAGGTGGGATACCTGTGTGGTGTGGTGGAGGTGGGGTGCCTGTGTGGTGCAGGTGGGGTGCCTGTGTGATGTGGTGGAGGTGGGGTGCCTGTGTGGTGCAGGTGGGATACCTGTGTGTGGAGGTGGGATGCCTGTGTGGTGGAGGTGGGATGCCTGTGTGGTGTGGTGGAGGTGGGGTGCCTGTGTGGTGCAGGTGGGATACCTATGTGGTGCAGGTGGGATACCTGTGTGGGGGAGGTGGGATACCTGTGTGGTGGAGGTGGGATGCCTGTGTGGTGTGGTGGAGGTGGGGTGCCTGTGTGGTGTGGTGGAGGTGGGATACCTGTGTGGTGTGGTGGAGGTGGGGTGCCTATGTGGTGGAGGTGGGATGCCTGTGTGGTGTGGTGTGGTGGAGGTGGGATGCCTGTGTGGTGTGGTGGAGGTGGGGTGCCTGTGTGGTGGAGGTGGGATGCCTGTGTGGTGTGGTGGAGGTGGGGTGCCTGTGTGGTGCAGGTGGGGTGCCTGTGTGATGTGGTGGAGGTGGGGTGCCTGTGTGGTGCAGGTGGGATGCCTGTGTGGTGTGGTGGAGGTGGGGTGCCTGTGTGGTGGAGGTGGGATACCTGTGTGGTGGAGGTGGGGTGCCTGTGTGGTAGGGATGAGGTGCCTGTGTGGTGTGGTGGAGGTGGGGTGCCTGTGTGGTGGAGGTGGGATACTTGTGTGGTGGAGGTGGGGTGCTTGTGTGGTGTGGTGGAGGTGAGGTGCCTGTGTGATGGAGGTGGGATATTTGTGTGGTGGAGGTGGGATGCTTGTGTGGTGTGGTGGAGGTGAGGTGCCTGTGTGATGGAGGTGGGATACTTGTGTGATGGAGGTGGAATACCTGTGTAGTGGAGGTGGGATGCCTGTGTGGTGTGGCAGAGGTGGGGTGCCTGTGTGTATGTGTATGCAATGGAGAGGTGGGGCATTGTGTGTGTTCATGCATTTGTAGCATGGAGCTGGGGTGCATGTCTGTCTTGTGAAGGTGGGGTACCTGTGTGTGTGAATGTGTGGTGTATTCTTGAGGAAGGGGAATGCACTTTGGCAACACCTTGCACTCTTCCTTCCCCCTCCAACTACTGACTCCTGTAATCTGTTCCTCTTTCAGAATCTCTCCCTTCACCAAATCCCCTAGCACTTCCCTGTTCTAAAATCCTCCCACACCCTCCCTTTTTCTAAGCACACTGCCCCTTTAAATTTTACCTCAGTCTCCCCCCCCCCCTACCCCCCCAAACCATTTTTTGCTGCAGGGATCGCTGGCTTTCCTCTCTCCTTCTGCCTGCAGGAATCCGATCTCCCGCGGGTAGACAGCAAACATCTTTGCTGATCTCGCCAGTGATCTTCTGTTCTGCTCGTGGGAATCCAATCTCCCATGGGCGGGCAGACAGACAGGACAAATCTTTGCAGATTATCTTTATCTTTATTATGTTATTTGCTTGACCGTCCTGGCCAAGGCGTCAGGGCGGTTTACAATAATAAAAAGCAGATTGCTGTCTCTCTGCCCACGAGAGGTTGGATTCCTGGTCAGAACAGAAAATCATGGTTTGCTGATCGGGGCAGCATTTTTCTCTTCTGCCCACAGGAGATGGGGACCCCACAGGAAGACAGTGTGTGCATGGCAGGGCTCCTCTTCTGCCTGTGGGAGATGGGATCCCTGTGGACAGACAATGTGCATGCAGCAAGACTTGTCACTGGCCCGTGGGAGATGGGGTCCCCATGGACAGACTACACTGAAGCCGGGATAGCAGCAGTGCTCTTCTGTTCTGTCTGCGGGAATCTGATCTCCCACGGGCAGAAGATCATGGCAGGGCTCCTTTCTGCTGCCTGCAGGAGATGGGGTCCCTGTGGGCAGACAGCTGCAATGAGGCTGCCATTACGGCCGTGCTGTGAAGGAGTTGCAGCCATGGGGGGGGAGGGGAGGAGAAGGGGCCAGCAATCCCAGGCAGGCACATAAGAACTTTTTTTGAGCAGTGCCTACATACTTCAAACTGGACCAGACCAGACCACAATAGTCCTGAGATGGTCAGTCGGTCAGTCCTCTTCTTCAAACTTCTGGTATGCCGGCAACTTTAATTCCCACCAAGCTACATGTTGCACAGCTGCACTGGAAGGTCCCACTACTCCCTCCCTCAGTGGTTGTATCATCTCCTCATGGGATGAAAGGTAAGAGAAATCTGGGGGACATGTTGGGTAAGAGGCTGCTGCAGTAAACACCTAACTAATTTCTTTTAAATTGCATAATCGGCGTGATGGCTTGGCTAAAAATAACAACAGAACACATTTATTTTAAATGGCAGCTGATCAGCCCGGTGCGCTCCCTGTCATTAACGCCTCTCTGCCATGCTTACCACGCTTACCATGTAGCACCGGTCCTGGGGCAGAGGAAGCAAGAGACAGATGCAACTTTTGATAGAAAAGCAGAGTAAGCAGATGGAGATTAGCAGCTGTGATAACAACAATTAAAAGGAGGGAGAAAAAAGCAATAATTCTCATGGGAAATAAGAATGAAAAGAGTAAAAGAATTTAAAAATAAAGAAAATAAGAATAATCAGGGCTATCTGAAAACATTTGTAGCAATTATTTATTAATGAAAGACAGCAACAAAGAAAACACAGAACAATCTATTGGGTATAATCTTCCTAATTACCTTCCAATTACCTTGTAGTGAAAAGAGAGAAAGCAAAATAGTCTATCTGGCCTCCTCAAACCATCTAGAGAGAAAACATATTGCTACCTTCACTCTGTTACCTACAGTGCTGCATGCAGTTTTGTTGCTTGAAATAGCGCATTATTTGGTAATTAATTTTCAGTGGCAATGGTCAGCGTTTAAATGAATCTATATATTCAGCACTGCTATATGTTTAGGAAGTCAGTTTGTAAACTTTTTCAGCAGTTTTGCGTGAAAGGTCTCATAAAACTGGGTAAGGACATAGGTGCTTACGTGCCTTTTATAAGGTAAAATAGGCTATTGATATGCAGTTCTTTGGCTTTCACTCATAAGCAGTTTTTCAGAACATGACCCTCTTAGCAGCGCTGGAAATATATATCAGTCGCTAACCACCACTGCTATCTGTTTAGTTTAGGCTGAGTATTGCCACATATAGGGCAAGTTGATAAGTGGAAGCTGAGTTTAAGAAAGCCAGTAGGCACATTTTTTTATTGCCATCAAGTCAGTGTTGACTCATAATAAACCAGCTACCTCTGGGTTTCCTTGGCAATGTATCACCAGAAGTAGATTGCCAGCCTTTTCTTCTGAGGCAATGGAGGGGTAAAGTGACTTGCCCAAAGTCACAAGGAGTGCCAGTGGGAATCAAACCCTTGATCTTCTGGGTTCTAGGCAGTTACTCTAACCACTAGGCTACTCCTCCACTTCAAAGCCTTTCCAAGTAGGCACCTACTTAGGTGTTATTTTGTAGACACACAGGCTTCCTATGTGTCTTTATAAAATACCAGAGTAAGCAGCAGAGATTGCTCCTTGAAAGCAGGCACATACATTTATACTTGATGCATTTACAAGCATACTTACAAACTCTCCCATGCTCCACCCAGACCATGTCCCTGGCTATGCCTAATGGCAAAATATCTTTATCTTTATTACGTTGCTTGATATACCGCACCTTCATTACACCATTCATTACATTAAAGAAAAACAATAGAGTGGCCAGGGCCAGAAAAAGGAAAGGAACTACAAAATATACAGGAAGGAGCAGCATCAGATGGAGGAGGGTCGAAAGCTATGGAGAAGAGGCGAGTCTTAAGGAGGGACTTGAATCTATGATATAAGGGCTCAGTACGGAGGGTCTGTCTTGACTAGATTGTAAGCTCTGATGAGCAGGGGCCGTCTTTTACATGTGTCTGTGCAGTGCTGCATATGTCTTGTAGCGCTACACAAATGTTCAGTAGTAATATAGTAGGGCAGTGGGAAGGGAGTTCCATAGGGAGGGTCCAAGGAAGAAGAAAGCAGAGTGTTGAGTTCAGTCTAGATGAGCATGGGAGGGAGGAGGAAGAAGTAAATGGTTAATGTGAATAGAATGGAGACTGCGAGATAGGGTGTGGAATTGAAGAGTATCTGCCAGGTTTTGAGGAGTGGGGGCATATATGAATTTGTGGGCGATTGTAAGGATTTTATAGCAGATGTGGTGTGCACTAGGGACATATTATATAACATATGCACATTACAAAATTACCAGTGTGTTATAAAAATAAGGTGCAATATTGGATATTATGTCTTTGTGATATCAGTATAATAAGAGGTATCAGTAATGTGTGATATGTATGAATTTTGATAATGTTATTAAAATGTATATTTTTATAACACTGGTAATTGTTTAATGTGTATATGTTATATAATATGTGAAACATTGTTTTCATTTGATATGTTAAAAAATGTTTTAAATTAGTTAAGTATATTTCTCTTTTGCATTTTTGTTTGATTGATTATTTGATTTGCAAATTAGTGGCGATAATTCTTTTGTGTGCACTAGGGAGCCAGTGAAGTTTGATGAGAAGTGGGGTGACATGATTGAAGCATATGAAACAATCTGGGCTGCAGTGTTTTGTATCATTAGAGGTGGCGAAGCTAGTACTAGGGAAGACTGGAGAGAACAAGGTTGAAGTAATCAAGGAGGGCTATAACTAGGGACAACAGGAGAGTGGTCAGTGAGTGGAGCGATAGGACAAACTGAACGAATCTACCATAGGAAGAAGAATAAATGACGAGTGAGCAGAGAAAGGTAATTGTGAAACAGCAGGGCAGGATTAAAAGTAACTCCCAAGTAACAGAGGGAGGTGACTAACGGGCTAGGGGAGCTGGAGAGAACAAGCTACTGAAGGGCAAGAAGCACCGAAAGTGAACCACATGGCAGTGGTTTTGTCTAAGTTGATGTGCAGAAAGTTTGAGACCAACCAATCGGAGATGTGAGAAAGGCAGGTATTCAGTGGAAAGATATCAGGGTTGGAGGGGCTGGTGTGATGGAGCAGGATGATGTCATCAGCATAATAATATGCTGACAGACCAGATTACTGCTTCTACTACTGAGCATTTGTATAGTGCTACAAGTCGTACGCAGCGCTGCACAGACATGTAAGAGACAGTCCCTGCTCATCAGAGCTTACAATCTAGTCAAGACAGACAACACAGAAAGTGTAGGCAGGGATAAAACAAGGGGGAAAGAAAAAGATAAAGGAGATCAGGTGAGTCAAGATCCAAAAGCAGCAGCGAAGAGGTGAGTTTTCAGCCTGGATTTGAAGAGGGTCAGAGAAGGTGCCTGGCTTACAGACACAGGTAGTTTGTTCCAGGCGTAAGGTGCAGCAAGGTGAAAGGAGCGAAGTCTGGAGTTAGCAATAGAAGAGAAGGGCACAGATTGCTGAATAAGTAGGGTAAGTGGAACCTGAAAAACGTTGAAAAACAAGGGTTCAAGGACAGAACTCTGCGGGACACCATAAGTGAGAAGAATGGGGTTGGAGGAGATAGTGCCTGAAGTAACAGAAAATGATCGTAAGGAAAGAAAAGAGTGAAACCAGTGCAGAACTGAACCTCGAAGACCCACACCCCGAAGACAAAAGAGAAGGACAGTGTGATCTACAAGGTCAAAAGCAGATGAAAGATCGAGGGATACTGCCAAAGAGATGTCACTGTGGTCGAGGGAGATATGAAGCTTGTTAAGGAAAGAAAGTAGGATGGTCTTGGTACTATGACTTGGCCTGAAGCCAGACTGTCGAGAATGCAAGAAGTGAGTAGAGTCCAAATGAAGTGAAAGTTGGGAGAAAAAAGCTTTTGAGGATCTTTGAGAGGAAGGGAAGGTCGGACCCAGGGCACTAGTGGGCAGTATCTGCAGGATCGAGATGGGTTTTTGAGGAGTGAGCAAGCCATGGCATGCTTCCAAGGAGAGGGAAAGACACCAGAGACAAGACTTGTGTTCAACATAGGGAGAACAAATGGGAGAAGAGCGAGTTCCAGAACATTCCAGAAGCCAGGTGGAAGGCCAAAAAGGAGGCCAGCTGGAAGGGCTGGGGACTGATGCGGTGGAGTCAGGGGGGAGGAGGATTGAGTATCAGAAAGGGACTTTAGAACCGAGTAAAGTAGCCGGGTGGATTTGAAAGAGGTAGAGAAAAGGTTGGAGTAATACGATTGTTTTGCTTGGTGGCTAAGAGAGCGACAGTGTTGGTGACAGAGTTTGAAATGCTGGAGAGCTTCTGTGGTGCGCGATTTGCACCACAAATGCCCTGAATGATGCAGGTGAGATTGGTGTAGGTAAAGGCCAGGGTAGAACCAGGGATGGTGGGGAGGAGGGTGATAAGGGTGAAGCTGCAGGGGAGATAGGTAGTCAAGGGCAGTGGAATGACAGGAGATCAAAAGGGACACTTGTGCTTCGGAGCAGAGAGCAGTAAAGTTGGAGGGGAAAAGTTGATTTGCAGAGGGAAAGTGTTGAAGGGTGGAGGGAGAAACATGTGGAAGCATCAAGGTAGAAGGGATCCAGAGGAGGAAGTATCTTTATCGAGTTACCTGACATTCCACCCATCACCAGGGCATCTGAGTGATTTACAATAAAAAAGTTATGAGCTGTGAGAAAAGAAAGGAACACCCTAACAAGACAGGAAAGGAGAGGCAAGAGAGAACAGGCAAAGAGATTGGCAAGGATTTGGGGTGGAAGGAGATACAGACTAAGGGGTGTAGGGTTGGGTCAAGTGGTAGGAGGTAGAAGGTCAAAGGCGACAGCAAATAGATGGGTTTTCAACAGTGTATTGAATCTTGGAAAGGAGAGTTTCAGGCAGAGGTCAAGTGGGAGGGTGTTCCAAAGAAGAGGACCCAGAAAGAACAAAGCAGAGGAGCATGTGGATTCTAAGTGTGCATGGGAAACAGGTGGATGGAAAAGGCGATTGGAGTGGACCAGTCAGAGGGAACGATGTGAGCTGTGGAGGTAAATTAGGTCAGAGAGATACTGGGGGGAGGGGGGGGGAGTTGGTATAAATGGTGCAGTGAACTAGGATGAGAATCTTATAATGAACATGGAACTTTAAGGAAAGCCAGTGTAGATGAATAAGCAGAGGGGTGATGTTTTCTGAGCAGGAGGCATCGGTCAGTGTATGGGCAGCGGTGTTTTAGAGAAGTTGCAATCTCTGGAGTTGGTACTGGGGAAGGCCAGCAAGAACAACATTATAATAATCGATGCAAGTCATAGCGAGAGAAATGAGAAGTGTGCACAGCGAAGAGGGGCTGAGAAAAGGCATATAGAGCAGATCTTAGCCAGTCTCCCATCACATCATCATATGTATCTCATGCAGCACAAATTCAGCTACATGTAAATAGTTATGTTGCACTCAAGTTAAGTTATTTATTGTTCCCTATGTTGAATGTAAGTTACTTGTTCTTTTATTTATTTTTATTTATTTATTTGCACAATTTTTATATACCGCTGCTTCCAAGGATCAGCAGCGATTTACATTTGTGACATAGTGGGTCCTTCCAGCCCGTTAGATGAGGCTAAAAAGCCAGGAACAGGAGTAGGGCTGAGTTGTAAACAAAAGCACAGGGCTCCTGGTTACCTTAGAAACCAAACACAGAGGCAAGAGAAACGCCCGTGCTACCATTCAGGGAATGAGTCACGAGCTAATGCAGGACATCTGCTAGGGGGTGGAGTTGAGCACTGCCCTAGAATTCACCCTGATAAAGAGAGTTCAGTTGAGCTTATGGAGTTAGAAGAAGGAGAAGAAGGGTTTGGAGAAGGAGTAGGAGCTGAGGCATGTGTGTTGGATAAGGAAGCTAATGAGAGCTACGGTGAAGACAGCAGTGCCAGGAAAAAGCCAGAGTCTCTGTGGAAGGGTGAGACAGAGTCTTTCTTCAGGAAAAGAAAAGAAACCCCAAGAGAAAGATATAATAAAGGCAGAGTGGATTACCTGCAGTATCCAGGGGAACACAGAAGCGAAAGGAAGCCAGGAAGGCAAGTGAAATCTTCTCTGCAAGGCTTAGGTTGGGAACCTACAGCCAGTCCAAAGCCACAAAGAAAACCTCCACCACCTAGGCTAAAAAGTAAGCCAAAAGGCTGGTATAAAAATAGTTACAGTGACTGTATTTACCCAGAGGGTTGGAGCTGGGAAGAGAATACCTGTGCTGATAACGTTTGTAAAAACCAGTATTTAACTCAGGAATATCAGGTGAAACCTGAAGCAGTTAGAAAGGGCGTGGCATCAGGAGTGCCGTTACAAACATTTCCTTCTAGCCAGGAAGAGTTAATGGACTTTGAACCTGAGTGTGTGAATATTGATGAAGATATCATGGACTGTACGATATCGCTTGCTAATGAAATAATCTCATTACGCTGAAGGCATGTTTTGAAAGAGAAAGTACAGCACTACTAGCATTGAGAAGCAGAGAGCTGTGAAGAAACAGCATTGTTACGTTGGAATGCTAGATATCAACCTGTTTATTGCTGAAGTAAGCCTTTTCTGTTAAAGAACCTTTGATTTGTCCTTATGCCAGTAAATACCTGGTTTGTGTTACTTTGTTCATGGTGAAATCCACCCCAGGAGGGGAAATAAAATCCTTTGGTTGCTTAAACCACTTTTCCACAACTGCTCCTCATTGATTCGGTGAAGGGACTACATTTCCCAAAAAGCCCAGCTTCAGGATTTGTAAAGTAGCTGCTTCAGTGGGGAAGACCCACTCCCTTAACCTCTACTCACTTATATACGGGGGTTCAAGGAGAGCTGGTGACACATTACAACAAAAATCAAAAGATACATAGAACTTTATGGAACTATATTACAAAATTACATTATAACAAGAATTATATAGTACAAGAATTACAATATTAGAATATAACAAGAACATTATTGAACTATATTACATTAAAACTGTATAACAGGTATAAGAGTGAGCATAAACCTATTATAGGAGATTATACTGATTTTTATATATATGTGTGAAGAATCATTATAATGTTGGTTAGCACTTACAGTAGACATTGTTTCAGTTGTATATATACTTATGGATGGGGTAAGTATATTCAATTTACGGTGGTTGGGAATCTATACTTCTTTTGTTCCATGTAAACCACTGTGACTGGTAGATACAGCAGTATAAAAAAAGTTTCTAAATAAAATAAATTAATCCGATGCAGGGAGTGGAATGAATGTTGAATGACAGTGGAAAGATGCTCATGGAAAGATAGGAAGAATCGAGGGTGACACCTAAATAGCAGAGGGAAGAAACCAGAGGAATGGGTGTGGATGGAAGGGTGGGAGTGATGGAGGGGACCGGGCCAGAGAAGGTAAACCAGATAGCAAAGGTTTCTGAGGAATTCATATGAAGAAAATTTGAAGAAAAAGCAGAGACAGCGGCAAGGCAGTGTTGAGGGGGCAAGATAAGGAGTCAAGGGACTGGTGTGGTACAGAAGGAGAATGTCGTCTGTGTAATAGTAAGCTGAGATACCATGTTGTTGGATGATGAGGTCAAGGGGCCAAGAATACATTGAATAGAAGAGGAGCAAGAAAATAACCCTGGGGGACACCACAGGGCAAGGGAGTGATGGGAGATGAGGAGGAGGAGCCAGTGAGGACCGAGAAGGACCGAGATGACAAAAAGGAATGAAACTAACAATGGTAGTGGCTGGAGAAGGGGCTGCAGGCAGCTGAAGGAGGAACGTGAGACTGAAATGGTCAGTCCAGAGAAGCTGTTTCATGGAGATGTGAGTGGGGAAGATGGGAGAGCCAGAGAGTGTTATAATGAGATCACCCGGCTGTGTGGGTGAGAGAGTAGATGTGCTGGGAGACAGCAAGATCTTGAAGCAAGGTGAGGAAGGCACGATCGCTCAATGAAGAAGGGGAATGATAATGAATATTGAAATCACCAAGAAGCACAAAGTGAGGGAACTGAAGGGAGGCCTTAGTGATGGTGAGAATAAGGGTGTCCCAAAGGTGAGGCCGGAGTGATGGCAGGGCTTAGACGAGAAGAGTGAACAGATAGAGTCATTGGAAGGCACAGGAGAAAGGAATCTGGATAGTGGAGAGTGGTGGGGTGCACTTGGGTAAGCTGGAGAGAGGAGTGAAAGAGAATAGCGACCCCTCCTCCATCAGACCTCAGGAAAGAGGTGGCTATAACTGAGAAACTAGGAACAAGACAACAATTAAGAAGTGGATCTTCGCCCTCCTTCATCCAGGTCTCCGTGACATAAAGGAGATCGAGGGAATACTGAAGAATGAGGTTGTGTACAAAAAGTGTTTTAGCACGCAAGGCGTGACAGTTGACCAAGTCTAAATGGAGGGATTGTGAAGGAGAAGCGATAGAGGGGCGAGAGAGATGAGTGGACACTGATGTGGACATGAGAGAGATAGCCAAGCAGGGAATTTGGGCAAGGATGTGGCAGCTGACCCCCAATGTACAGGGATGGCAGACATCAGAGGTGGAGAGCAGAAGCTCAACAGCACAACTAAGATCAATAGAGAGACTGGGAGTAAGGTATTGCCACCAAAGAGGTGCTTACCTACCACGGAGCAGTAGAGAGACGACAGAGGGCTGTACAAAAAGGACGCGTGAGCCAGTTCCTGCTCCCTATGCTACCAGAGCTGCCCCAAGGAGCATGCCACTGGGGGCTCCTCTTTATACAGGTACAGGATGTCTTGTTCACCTGATGATTCGCAGCCTGTCACTTCTAAGGGGCGGAATGAGTGCGAGCATGGATGGACAACCTGAAGAGACAAAGCAGGAAGGCAGGTAAAATAACAGTTGCAGCAATTGCACAAAGGCACATAGGAGCAGGCAATACATACTTCTACGCCAGTTGGAATTTTATAATAGACCACATATCTGTGAAAAAAGATTTTATTAAATTGCCCCCATATGGGTCACTTTTTGGGTGTCCTCCTCTGCCCCTTTTTCTGTATAAGTGGGGAGCAATTCTGGAAGGCATGGCTAGATTTCTGTACATGTTTCCATGTGGAAATTATGGCATTTTAGTGATTTATGTACATAAATGAAGAATTACGCACGGGGATTAGTCAGTTGCTATTCTGAAAGTATGCACCACGGACCATTGGTGCGTACTTTCACTGTGAGGGTGCACAGGATTGGAGTTTGGACAGCAGGCGGATGAAGAGCAAAATGATGTATATTTTATCGATAACGGCACTGTGCTCACTAGATATGCCCTAGAATGGGTATAAATTGCAAATCCTAAATTGGAGGGAAGAGTGGCCAAGTCTATGTGGCACTAACATTATAGAATATTAGAAAATATGGTTGCAAATAAAGCCATTGTTATTTATTTAACATTTCTTATATACTGCCTTTCATGATATCAAGGTGGTTTGCATTGAAGAAACTGAAATTACATTGAACAGGGGATTATAACTTGGAGATAACTATTTTACAGGGAACATGGGCAATGGAGGGTTAAGTGGCTTGCCCAAGACCACAAGGAGCACCTGTGGGACTAGAAACCCCAGTCCTTCTGGCCTAAGGTTGCTGTCCTCTAGTGGGATTTGAACTGCTGATCTTCTGGCCTGAGGTAACTTGCCCCAACCACTAGGCCACTCTTCCCTCCAATTTAGGATTTGCAATTTATACCCATTCTAGGGCATATCTAGTGAGCACAGTGCCGTGAAAGTACGCACCAATGGTCCGTGGTGCATACTTTCAGAATAGCAACTGACTAATCCCCGTGCGTAATTCTTCATTTGCAACCATATTTTCTAATATTCTATAATGTTAGTGCCACATAGACTTGAGTTTATAGCATAATGCCATTAACGTACACAAATCTAGACACTACTTCCAAAATTACCTCCATAGTGTCTGAGCAGTTAGATGCTATTTTCTCCCTGACATTATCCATATAGGCATTGAATAGCTAGATAAGTTAAATATATGGGGGTTTGGGGGATATTCCAAGCATTTTAACTAGTTAGCAGCAGTGGAGGAGTACCCTAGTGATCAAGAGGCCAGGGTTTGATTCCCCGCTAGCATTCCTTGAGGCCTTGGGAATGTCACTTTGCTCTCCATTGCCTCAGAAGAATGGCCTGGCAATTTATTTCTGATCACACCTTGCCAAGAAAAAAGCCCAGGGAATTTTGGGTTGCCAGGAAGCAGCATTGACTCAATGGCATACATTGCATTGCAGCAGATCTGATATTTCTGCTTAATATTGCAACAATATTGCAAAAATGCCTGGTTAAAACCGAGATGGTCTGTGGGTGGATGGGAAGGGGGAGGGAGGATGATGGTATGCAGGTAGTTATCTAGTTAGCGGCAATATTAAAGGGAGACTATAATAAAATGAGGAAAACAGTTAAGAAAAAACTAAAAGGAGCAGTTGCGAAGGTTAAAGACATACATCAAGCTTGGGTGTTGTTGAAAAATACTATCTTGGAAGCCCAGACCAGCTGTATTCCACGCTTTAAGTAAAGTGGAAGGAAGTCCAAAAACTGCCAGCATGGTTTAAAGGTGAGGTCAGAGAGGCTGTTGTTGCCAAAAAAGCATCTTTCAGGAAATGGAAAAAAGAGCCAAACGACGAAACCTGGAAACAGCACAAGCACTGGCAAGTCAAATGCAAGGCATTGATAAGGCAGGCAAAGAGAGAATTTGAGAAGAAGCTTGCTGCGGAAGCAAAAACGCGAAATAAAGACCTTTTCAAGTACATTCGTAGCAAAAAACCTGTGAGAGAGTCAGTTGGTCCATTAGATGATAAAGGGGTTAAAGGAGCACTAAGAGGCGACAACGCGATAGCGGAGAGACTGAATGAATTCTTTGCTTCGGTCTTTACTGAGGAAGATGTAGGGATGTTACCCATGACTGAAGTGGTATTTAAAGGTGCGGAAGAATTGAAGGAAATATCGATACATCGGGAAGATGTCTTACAACTATTAGATAAACTGAAGAGTAGCAAATCACCTGGGCCGGATGGTGTACATCCAAGGGTGTTGAAAGAACTGAAATATGAGATTGCAGGCCTGCTATTAGTAATCTGTAAACTATCATTAAAATCATCTCTAATACCTGAAGATTGGAGGATCGCCAATGTAACACCAATTTTTAAAAAGGGTTCCAGGGGTGATCCGGGAAACTACAGACCGGTGAGCCTGATGTCAGTACCGGGAAAATGGTATAAACCATCATAAAGAATAAAATTACTCAGCATGTAGATAGTCACAACCTAATGGGAGACAGCCAACATGGCTTTAGACAAGGAAGATCTTGTCTTACTAATCTGTTATGTTTTTTTGAAGGAGTGAATAAACAGGTGGACAAAGGTGAGTCAGTTGATATTGTGTATCTGGACTTTCAGAAAGCCTTTGACAAGGTCCCTCATCAGAGACTTTTGGCAAAACTAAAGAGTCATGGGATAGGAGGCAGTGTACTATTGTGGATCAGGAACTGGTTAAAAGATAGAAAGCAGAGGGTAGGGCTAAATGGCCAATTTTCCCAATGGAGAAAGGTGAATAGTGGTGTACCCCAGGGATCTGTGCTGGGTCCACTGCTTTTTGACATATTCATAAATGACCTGGAAAGTGGAATAATGAGTGAGGTTATCAAATTTGCAGATGACACAAAACTATTTAAAGTTGTTAAAACCCAAGAGGATTGTGAAAAATTGCAAGAGGATCTTGATAAATTGGAAGACTGGGCATCAAAATGGCAGATGAAATTTAATGTGGACAAGTGCAAGGTTATACACCTAGGGAAGAACAACCCAAAATATGGTTACACGATGCAAGGTTCCACATTAGGAACCACCACCCAGGAAGAAGATTTAGGCGTCATTGTGGATACCATGTTAAAACCCTCGGCCCAGTGTGCAGCGGTGGCCAAGAGAGCAAATAGAATGCTAGGTATGATAAGGAAAGGAATGGAAAATAAAACAAAAATATTATAATGCCTCTATATCGTTCCATGGTGAGACCGCACCTTGAATATTGTGTGCAATTCTGGTCGCCGTATCTTAAAAAGGATATAGCGATTTTTAGAAAAGGTACAGAGAAGAGCCACCAAAATGGTAAAGGGGATGGAAGGATACTCCTATGAAGAAAGGTTAAAAAGGTTAGGGCTCTTTAACCTGGAGAAGAGACGGCTGAGGGGAGATATGATAGAAGTCTATAAATTAATGAACGGAGTGGAACGGGTAAACGTAGATCGATTGTTTACCTTATCAGAATATAGAAAGACTAGGGGACATGCAATGAAGCTACAGGGTAAACCTTTTAAGACTAATAAAAGAAAATATTTTTTCACTCAACGTGTAATCACGTTGAGTGATTACACGTTGAGTGATTACACGTTGTACCACTGTGTGTACATAGTTATAGTTTTATTTTTATTACCCCCTATTCCAAGTTTAATTTCCCTGTTATAATGTAAGCACACCAGTGTTTTCTGATTGTGCAGATCTGTTACTTGTAAACCGCACTGAAAACAAATAGCGCGGTATATAAAAAATGTTAAATAAAAATAAATAAATAAATAAAATAATCAAACTCTGGAATTTGTTACCAGAGGATGTAGTAAAGGCTGTTAGTGTAGCTGGGTTTAAAAAAGGTTTGGACAAGTTCCTGGAGGAAAGGTCCAAAAACCATTATTAAGAAGTGACCGAAGATATCAATGCTTGACCCAGTACAAGCATTGTGGAACTTTTGTCTCTTGGGGAAACTGCTAGGTACATGTGACCTAGATTGGCCACTGTTGGAAACAGAATACTGGGCTTGATGGACCTTGGTCTGACCCAGTATGGCATATCTTATGTTCTTAATATTTATTTCAATAGCTGTCCTAACTTTAACATAGTTAGTGTCACCACTTTCCGGGATGCCAGATAACTTCCAGCACTGAATATCCAGGGTTTATTTAAAGTGGTGGTGGTAGGCAATTTAAAAACATCTAGCCACTGTTGAATATCAACCCTACAGCTTCCTTTGAAAACTGATTATTTTGGGCCAGATATTCAAAAAGGTTTTTGTGTTTAGCAGTATCAGCCAAACAGATAAACCCCTTATCCTTGAATTCTTAGCAGCACTTTATGGATAGTACCACAGAAAATTCACTCTGACTGCCGTAGCACTATCTGTATAGTGCCAGAGCAATGTGAAGAGGTATAAGGAGACTGGCAAGATTCATCTGCTAAATGTACAGTAAAACAGGTTTTGTTAGGACAGCAAAAAGCCATCCTAACTTAAATCACTCGGTTATCTGGATAGCAGCTGAAAATCACAACTATTCTACTCAACATCTGTATACTGAACATTTTTATAGCGCTACAAGGTGTACACAGAGCTGCACAGACACATGCAAAAGAGAGTCCCTGCTCATCGGAGCTTACAATCTACTCGAGAAAGACAACACAGTATCTGTAAACATATGATTCAGCTAGGGGGAATGGTAAGGTGAGTTAAGATCCAAAACTGGCAGTGAAGAGGTGAGTTTTCAGCCTGGATTTAAAAAGGTCAGGGAAAGCACCTGACATACAGACTCAGGTAGTTTGTTCCAGGCATAAGGAGTAGCAAGATGAAAGGAGCAAAGTCTGGAGCTAGCAATAAAAGCGATTTGCCACAAGAGCGGAGTTCCCGAGGAAGGGTGTAGGGAGAGATAAGAGAGGAATGGTAGTGAGGAGCTGCAGAGTGAATGCACTTATAGGTCAGCAGGTGAAGTTTGAACTGAATGCAGAAATGGATAGAAAGCCAATGAAGTGACTTGAGAAGAGGGGTAATATGAGCATGACGAGGCTGGCAGAAGATTAGCCACGCAGCAGAGTGTTGAACAGATTGAAGGGGAGAGAGATGACTCAAAGGGAGTCAAGCAAGGAGCAGGTTACAATAGTCTTGACAGGAGGTGATTAAGGAATGGATAAGTGTCTTAGTAGTGTGTTCAGAAAGGAATGAGTGAATTTTGTTGATGTTGTAAAGAAAGAAATGACAGGTTTTAGCTATCAGTTGAGTGTGTGTGCAGAAGGAAAGAGGGGAGTCAAAGACAACCCCAAGGTTGCGAGCTGAGGAGACAGGGAGGAGTAGTTATCCACAGAGACAGATAAAGGAATCGGAGAGGAGGGTTTAGGGGCAAAAAGAAGCAGCTCAGTTTTGGCCATGTTCAATTTCAAGTGGCAGTGAGACATCTAAGCAGCAATGTCAGAAAGGCAGGCAGAGATCCGGGCCTGGATTGCTGGAGAAATTTCAGTTGTAGAGAGGTAGATCTGGTAGTCATGAGCGTAAAGATGGTACTGAAAGCCATGGGAAGAGATGAGTGTACCAAGGGACTGGGTATAGAAGTAGTGGACCCAAGACTGATCCTTAGGCTATAGCCACTGAGAGCAGGATAGCAGTAGAGGAGGATCCACCAGAACAAACACTGAAAGAGTGATGGGAGAGATATGAAGAGAACCAGGATAGCACAGAGCCCTTAAAACCAAGCGAGGACAAGGTATCAAGGAAAAGGTTGTGGTCAACAGTGTCAAAAGCAGCAGAAAGGTCATGAAGGATGAGGATCGAGTTAAGGACCTTGGATTTTGCCAGAAACAGGACACTGGAGACTTTGGAAGGAGCTGTTTTAGTAGAATGTAAAGGATGAAAGCCAGATTGTAGAGGATCTAGAAGGGCTTGAGAGGACAGAAAGTCAAGTAAACAATGGTGAACAGCACATTCAAGTAGCTTAGAAACAAAGGGGAGGAGGGAGAGGGGTTGATAGTGAGGACAAGTAGGGTCTAGGGAGGGTTTCTTGAGGAGAGGAATGATCATAGCATGCTTAAAGGTTGCAGGGAAAATTGCAGTGGCGAGCAATAGGTTGAGAATATGAGAGATGGAAGGGACTACAGTGGAGGAGATGGAGCTAAGGAGAAGGGTGGGAATAGGATCAGAGAAGTAGGTATTGAGTTTGGATGAGGAAAGAAGGTGAATGGTTTCCTCCTCTGAGATCATTGAAAAGGAAGAAAGGGTAGCAGAGGTAGTGGGGGAAGGTGTGAAGAGAAGGAGGAGGGGAGGGGTAGCTGACCTCATGGGGAATTGGAATGCAGTCTTGTGGATTTTGTCATGGAAGTAGTTAGCCAGGGTTTGGGCAGAAAGGGAGGAGGGGTGAGAAGCGAAGGCACCTTGAGGAGTGAACCAGTGGTTGGCAATATCTACTTATATTCCCTAACATGGATAATGGCCTATTTAAACACCAGGGTCAGTGTTTTAAACAAAGGTTGACAGAGGGATTTAAGTATTAACCCATATATTTTTAGGATTTAATATTACAATATCTAAAATATTTCCTCTCATAGGACTGATGCAATAAAGTAACTTGAAAAATGTGCACATTTTTTCACTACCATGCTAAAAATGGAAGGTTATTACCAATTTAATGGTACTGAAAAAAAGTGTGCTAATTGTAAAAAGCCTGAAAAAATATAATAAAAGCAAAGTACATGCTAAAATGATAGTTACTCTTAACTTTAGAGCCATTGTAACTGCAGTGGGTTAGAGGTGAAAGTTAAGTTTAACTCTTACCTCTAATCTAAAAGAAATGTAAGCTCTCTAGTCCTGTTCCGATTATATGATACCCCGGAGTGTGAGTAACTCTTCTTTGGGGATGCATGTTTATGCTTACGTTTACTTATTTTTTTTCTATACTGCCCTTCATTTTTAACTTCAGAGCGGTTTACAGTTAATAAAATCATATATAAAATAGGAACCAACTAAAAAATAAAGTTATAATTTCAGTTTGGAAAAGTGTCCGGAAACAAAGGCTCGTATTTATATTTACACTCTGCTGTCAGATCACAGCCCCCCTGAATTCCAGCACTGACCTTCAAAGTGAAAAAATATTTTTTTAAAGTAGAAAGTTTTAAATACAGTTTTAAACACAAGCTAGATGAGCCCTGGAATTGCAAGGCAATACCAACCTATTCTGCTAGAGGGAACAGAAGGTCCTAGGTGGGATGTATGGTACTCAGATCCGAAAGATATTGAGAAAGACCCACATACAAAGCATTATGCACTAATATCAGGATCCTATACTTTATCCTATAAAAGACAGGTACCTAGAGGGTCTTCATTGCTTCTCTGCCTTAGAGATCTTAAAGGGGGCTTTTTCATTTTTAATAGCTAACTTTGCTTATTGATTTGTAGCTGTATTGCAAAAGGGGAATTATTATGTTCTTAGACAAAACTTTTTTTCTGCTGGTATAGTTTTTTTTTCTTCTCCTTTAATCTTTAGGTTCATAGAGGTAGGCAAGCTTTTTTGAAGTCACTGCACTCCTCAGGTGTTAGATCTCCCTTTTCCACCCCAGTTCCCACCCACCCCATATGAGAATTCTTACTACATAGGACAACTCACCAATTAGCTTGTTGACGCACATAACTGATTTTATTTTTGCTTATATTGGTTGGTAGAGAAAATGTAGGAAGTAAATAGCTCCACATTTGGGTCACTGCTAAAAGTAAACAATTTGATATTCTTGAAAGAACTTTGATTAGGTAATGTTATAAGAGAACATATTAAACTATATACCTTCAGATACATATCATCAGATTTTAGTAGCTTAAAGTGTTAACTGTTTAGAAAGCAAGCAGGACTAGACACAGTTACATAGAACAGAGATGATAGAGCATACATAAAAGAGGCTAGTTACTTTTTCTCTTAAAGGACAGCCAAAGAAAAGTTAGGGACTTTAGTAGGTTTTTCTCATTTCCTTCAAAAGGTACCAAAGCTCCAACAACTGAACTATGACTGGGAAAAAATTGTGGTGCCAAAGCTGTTGCCCCTATTACAGATTCTGCCTCTGTCAAGACAGACAGCCTGATCCCAGTTGAGGGGCTGAGTCCATGTGCAAGAAGCCTGCAAAATGAAGCCCCCATGAAACAAACGGAGGAGCTCAGAGAAGAGGTGGTGAGGTTAAGAAGCATCCGTGACAGCAAGAAGTACATTGCTTCTTGAGGCATCCAAGCTCTGACAGAGGTGAAGATGATATGTTACCAAAAAAAGAGAGTTGGACACGAGTCACCAGAGCCTGCAGAATTGACAATCCAACTCTTCCAACCCTCGAAATGAAGAACCAGTATGCAGCCCTGGAAGTGGAGGTGGTGAAACATCCCAGGAACGGGAAGAACCAGAGTCAAGCACCACAAAGTTGCAGAATCTGTAACCATAAGGAAGCAAAGGGTATTGATGGTTGGAAACTCTCTTCTAGGGTACTGAGACATCCATCTGCCCACCAGACCTGATGTCCAGGGAGGTGTGCTATCTTTAAGGTGCCAAAATCCAAGATGTTACGGAGAGTTTGCCGAGACTCATCAAGCCTACTGACTATTATCTGATGATGCTCATCCATGTCAGCACAAATTATACTGCTAGGTAAGCCTCCAATTCTATCAAGAGTACCTTCATGGCTCTGGGAGAGAGGGTGAAGCAGATGGGTGCACAGGTGGTATTCTCTTCAATCCTCCTTGTTGAGAGTAAAGGCTGAAGCAGAAAAGTTTGCATCCTGGAGATGAATACATGACTGCGTGGATGGTGTCATTGACAGCGTTTTGGTCTCCTGGATCATGGGATGATTTTCTGAGGGCTGCAGAGCTGAGATGGCTTCCACCTATCCAAGAAGGGTCAAAGTGTCTTCTGCAGCAGACTGGCCAATCTACTGAAGAGCACTTTAAACTAGATTCATTGAGGATGGTTGAAGAAAGCCCTCTGGTAAGTAAAAGTCCTCAGGAAAGTAAAACATTAAAAAAACTCTGTAGAAATGAACAAAAAAGGGACAGTATTTGGAGAGCAGTGTGCATTAATGCCTATAGTATGGGAAATAAGATGTTGAGGCTTTAATGGAAGAGGCTGACTTGAATTTAGTGGTGGTTATGGAGACATGGTTCACAGACAGCCATGACTGGGATAATTATACCGGGCTATATTCAAAGGAAGGACAGAGTAGGAAGAAAAAGAGGAGGTGTGGCATTATATGTAAAAAATATTAAACCTGCAGAATTTCAGGGCTTACAAGGGGCGGAGGAGGCACTGGGTTTAACTAGAAAGAGGGAATGAGGCATCCATTGGCATTGGTTCTGATATACAGATCTCCTTCACAGGCAGAAAAAGTGGACAGAGATTTAATTAAAGACATTCACAGTATTGCCATGAAAGAAGAAGTGCTACTGATAGATGATTTCAATATGCCAGATGTTGATTGGCACATCCCTGCTGCAGTGTCATCTAGAAGTAAGGAGATCCTGGATTCTCTACAGGAAGAGCTATTCCGGCAACTGGTAACAGAACCCACATGTGAGGGGGCCAAACTGTTCAATGTATGCAGAAATGTTCTGTTGCAATGTAAACCGCTTTGACCGTAGGATAAAGTGGTATAGAAAAACTGTTAAATAAATAAAATAAATAAATACTGGACTTGGTGCTTACCAATGGGGAAATGTTTCTGATGTTATAGTGGATGATCATCTCACATCAAGTGATCACCAGATTCAGTATTAGGACTAGAGCTGATAAAGTCCATTCAAAAGTAAGGGTTCTAGACTTTAGGAAAAATAACTTTGCCAAGATATGACAATACCTCAAGGAATCGTTAGTGGGATGGGAACAGCTAGGGGATGTAGAAAAGCAGTGGGCAAAACTGAAAGGTGTATTTTAAGGGCAACAAACCTTTTTGTTAGGAAAGTAAAGAAATGTAAAAGAAAAAGGTGGCCACTATGGTTCTCAAAAGAAATAGCTGAAAAGCTGAAAAAAAAAGAGGGAGGCCTTCATAAAATACAAGAAATCACAGAAAGAGGAAGACAAGCATCAATATTTGGAAAAGCTAAGAGAAGCTAGGAAAGCAGTCAAGAAAGCAAAGATATGGAAGAAAATAGAAGAAAAAAATAGTCAATGCAGTAAAATGGAGGGATAAGACTTTTTCAGATATGTTAGTGAGAGGAAGAGTGCAAAAATGGTATTGTTAGATTGAAGGGTGAATGGGAGGAATATGTAGCAGTTGATGAGCATAAAGCTTAACAAATATTTTTGTTCTGTGTTCACAGATAAAGGACCAGGAGCAGGACCTCAAAAAACACCCATCAATAGGAACAAACATAAAGGGCAACTTGAGTGATTTTCAGAAAACTGTTTGTGAGAAACTAGCTAAACTAAAAGTAGACAAAGTGATGGGGCCAGATGGGATACATCAGAAAGCATTGAAGGAACTTGAGGAGGTTCTAGAGGCTCCACTGTCTGACCTTTTCAGTGGTACTTTAGAGTCAGGAGTGGCCCCAGAGGACTGGAGTAGGGTGCATCTGGTCCCTTTACACAAAAGCAGAAATAAGAATGAGGCCAGGAACTATTTAGTCTATCCCCTGTGGTGAGTTAATTAATGGAAATGCTGCTAAAACAGAGGATAGTGAGGTTTCTGGAATCCAATGGAGTGCAGAATCCAAGGCAGCATAGTTTTACTAGAAGCAGGTCTTGTCAGACAAATCTAATTAATTTCTTTGACTGGGAAACCAGAGAGTTGGACTGAAGGAGAGCCCTAGATCTGGTGTAGATTTCAGTAAAGCTTTTAACACCATTCCGCACAGGCAACGCATAAATAACTTTAGCACTCTAGGGATGGTCTCCAAAGTGACTGACTGGGTTAGAAATTGGTTGACTGGGAAGAGACAAAGGATAAAGATAATGGAGTACACTCTGAAGAGAAGGATGTTACCAGTGGTGTGCCTCAGGGATCTTTCCTTGGTCCAATTCTCTTTAGAGTGTTTCTTAGTAATACTGCTGAAGTGTTGTCTGGTAAGGTTTGTCTCTTTGCAGATGATACCAAAATCTGCAATAGAGTAGACACCCAAGAAGGAGTAGATAACATGAAACATGATAATTTGTAAGCTGAGATTTAACACTAGAAGCCCTAAAAGGAATTTTACCTAGAAACCCCAAAGTGCATCAATTCACGCATTATCACGATAACTGCATTTAGCATGAAATGCAGATGTGAATTAATGTGAAGTTACTTATTTGTTAAATACGTGCAGTATGTGACATCATTACATGACATCATCGTGTGTTTATTGTTTGTAATGTCGGAGTAAAACTGTAAACAGTGATTGAGATACGCCACCTAGCGGGAACATGAATTTATACTTAGAAGCCCCAAAGTATGTCAATTGACGCATCCAAGACAATTGAGTGCGTCAATTGACGTACTTTGTGGCTTCTAGGTATAAATTCATTTTCCCGCTAGGTGGTGCATCTGTCATTAATTTTCGATGCACATATTTGAATATCTTGACCTTCCTAACAAAGTCATGGAACATGACTGACATGGTTCTAGCAGTGGCGCTGGTATACAACTTCAAAGATGCATTTGCGTCAATTGATGCACTTTGGGGTTTTTAGTGTTAATGAAAAATAATGCAGGGTGTGATGTAGGAGACTCTTGCGAAGCAATGGAAACTGATAGTGATCCGGTGGAGAGAACCGGTACTGCAGCGGAATGCAGGATTTTCTCTTCTGAGATAAAGAAACACAGAGCTAATCAGGAACCACACCTCACCTCAAGGCAGGTGAGGAGCCAAGTCTCTGATTGGGCACGCCCAAGCAGGAGGCGGGCAGTGCAGTACTCAAGCAGCTTGTTAAGAACCCAGAAACAGAAACAGTTGGAACGTCAGCAAGAAGGGCAAAGAGTACTTTGGCAAGGAGTGGAGCAAGGAGAGGAGGAGTCAGGACACAAGCACCTGAATGAGGACAGGTCAGATGACCAGGAACAGGAACCGTGGGAGAGAGAACCACTAAGCAGCTGTGATCCACGAAGGAGCAGACAGGACCCGGGAGACTCAGGGGCAAAGAAAGACTTCTATAAGCAGAAGAATTCAAAGGCACTGAGAGACCCAAGTCTGCAGCTCAGGAGTTTAAAGGACCAAGCAGAACCTTGGAACAGGTGGCAGAGGGAGAAAGAAATACCCTGGAAGAAGCCCCAGCACAAGGTATCTGGTGGGTTTAGAACGGCTAGCAAGCTTAACAGTGGGAAGCCAGAAAGAGTGAACTTTAATTGTGAAAGACAGGACAAAGGCAGAAAGTTTGGTAGTAATTGGTTAAGCCAAGAGAAGCCTGACTGTTTTCCTTTTAAAACTCTGAGAGACTCTCCAAGCACAGCTGAAGCGTTTTACCCTGCACTTTCATTTGGAGATAGGTGGGGGAAGGGAAATGCTTACACGCTGAACTCTTGTCCGAGTAGAAGCAGTGATAATTGCCAAGAGATAAGAACTGTAAACAAGCATTTACCTGAAGGAGGATATCCTCAGCCTAGTTCAGAAAATACACAGGCTGAATTACTTCTCACTGAATTCAGGGAGTTCCTTAAGAGCAGAGCAGTTTCTCCCAATAACGTAGCAAAGCCTATGAGCAGCTGTGAGGAAGAAATGCCTTTAATTTCTCTGCCGACTACAGAGCAGGAAGTCCCGATGGGACTGCTCTACTTGTGTGATTCAAAAGGACATTTAAATGATATGCTTGCCAATGTTTTATGAAGGAATATAAGAAACTTACCTCACTGATTGCCATGCTAAAGAAGCTTATGTGAAGGGAATAAGTGAAAGCATATTGTGTGCAATTCAGGAGCATTGCCGTTACCAGTTTTCTGTTACGTTACTGAAAGGAGGTCACATGACAATTGAATGTGATCCAGAATGGACATTTAGCCAAGCAGTAAAAAGCCTTGTTTAGTTAAGTTTCTCAGCCTTGTTTTATGCTACATTATTTCCTTTACGTCTGCTGCATTTGAACTGCGAAAGCGGGAAATAAACCTCACAAAAGAAATTTTCTTTGCCTTGCCTTACTACTTGAGCAGCAACACAACTACAACCTTACCCTCAAGGGCAACCAAGGCCAGCCCCTCCCTTAACCCTCAAGGTCCAGGGAGTGGGTGGGTGGCAAGGGTCATGCAATTTGGACTGCGAAAATCCAAGTGAGCGGTACAGTATAAAGTACTTCTGTTTATGAAAGAAGAGCCTGACCTGGATATGATTGTTTCTGATGATCTTAAGATGGCTAAACAGGTAGAAAGGATGATGGTGAAAGCCAGAAGGATGCTTGGGTATATAGGGAGATGAATGGCCAGCAGGAAGAAGGAAGTGATAGTGCCTCTGTATAACTCTTTGGTAAAACCTCATTTGGAGTATATGTGCAGTTCTGTAGACCATAACTTCAAAAGGATATAAACAGGATGAAGTCGGTGCAGAGGATGGCTACCAAAATGGTCAGTGGGCTTTGTCATAAGCCATATAAGGAGAGACTTTTAAATACCCCCGCAGCATAAATGTACAGGAGAGCCTTTTTCAATTGAAAGAAAGCTATGTAATGAGGGGGTAAAGGGGGTAGATTCTGAAGCAGTATGGAAAAATATTTCTTTATGGAAAGAGTGGTAGATGCTTGAAATTGTCTCTCAGTGGAGATAGTAGAGACGAGGAGAGTATCTAAATTCAGGAACAAATGGGACAAACACAGAAGATCTCTAAAGGAAAAAACAGACTATGGTAGTTGGTATGGATAGGCCATATGGTCCTTTTCTGCCATCATGTTTCTGTTTCTGTGATCCTTCAAAAGTGGTATTGCATAATCAAAACGTTTAGAATGTGCTGCTGTCCTAATAGCCATTGATGGGATAGTCTGTAATTGCTTAAGTGAAGATTGCAGCAATCCATTATATAGTGAATTACAATAATGAAGTCAGTTTTTGGCAGGAGCATGTATGAGAGTGAGCAGTGTTTGCTTATCAAAGTATGAGCAAATGGACCGTAGTCTGCATAAAGAGTAGAAATACGAGTGTATGCTTTGCAGACATCCACAATTTGGGGTTTAAAAGTTAATTTGGGGTCTAATTTGCAGCCCTTCAGGGAGGACACTAATGGATAAGGGACATGGATTGAAAGTGGTCAGTAATCACATTGCCTGGGTCTTAGCAAGATTCAACTCAAATGAAATCCCTGAGAAATTAAATCCCTGAACAGCGTGACTTTGCTTTGAGACATCTGAGCCATAGGACCTCTGTGATTAGACAGCCTCACACACACTTTCATACTCAGTCTCACACCCATATTCTACCACATCTTCAACCATTCATTAACTCACCAACCTACCTATTCACCTACCTCACAGCCACTCACTAAACCAACTTCCATCTACCAATCTACCCTCTTACTCACGCCACACTATCCATCTACCAATCTATCTACCAATTACTATCTCCCTCATTAGCCCAAACCATAACCTAACTAAACCACCATACCAGTTCATTAAATTAGCCCCACCATCTACATTCTACCCATTAAACCAATCTCCACTCACTTGTTTAACTCTGCAGGAACCCTATACTTACCTGTATAGCTGAATACTCCTTTTCTACTATAACAGCCATTTTAATAATGATGAAGGTAATGCCAAGGTCACTGACTTCAATAATGCACACAAAATAGCTAAAGTCAAGCATTACATAAGAATATAAAAACATAAGATGCCTTACTGGGTCAGATCAAGGACTATCAAGCACAGTATCCTGTTTTCAATAGTGGCCAATCCAGGTCACAAGTACCTGGCAGATTCCCAAAGAGGCACACAGGTTCCACAATGCTTGTCCCGGGGCAAGCAGTGATTACACACAGAGTAATTTTATAAAAGGTCACCTATGTATGAGGAGAAAATAGGTGCCTATTTTGGGCCTATCTTATATAGACATGTGGAGGACAATTCAGAGATGTGCGTCTCCGGGCCATCCAGACATTTGGACGACATGGTGATGTACCCAATACTGCTCCTGCGGAGGCTAGACAGCCCCATGGGAGCAGAATTCGGCATAAGGTTGGGATGTCCAGGACATGCCCCGATTCGGGCACCCCAGACGTCCCGACACTTACCTGGCTAGCCTAGCCAGGCTCATGCATGGAGCCGTAGCGTCATGGTGTCATGTTGCTATAGCACTGTGGCTCCATGCAGGAGTCGCGATCTCTGGCAGACCCCAAAATGTTTCTTTCTCCGCAGCCCGACCCCCGATTGGGTCTACTGTGGGGGGGACTTATTCCATCTCAGAGGTGGAATAGGGCCCTTGTGCAAATGGCCAACTCCAGACGTACAGGGCCAACCTCAGAATTGGCCCTGTATGTCTAGGGTCAAGTTCCCTCCAACTCCCTGCCCTTGCCCCTCCTCCGGCCCATCCCCTCTCTCCCACGAGCAGAGCTCCCCACACATCTTGCCTATACGTGCGGGGAGCTCTGTCTGCAGGATTGCCACCACAGCGTTTAGCGGGTCTGGACGTCTGGATCAGACGTCCAGACCTGCTAAATGCTGCTCGGAATCTGCCTCATAGATATTTATATAACTTTATGAAGACTCCAATAAACGCAATAGGGAAAGCTATTCTATGGCTAATACACTAAACTCAAGAAATGCAGTCGGAGACCAAGAAAATGTGGAAGAAAGATACAGAAATATTTTGCACTATTTTGGGAGCCATGAGCCTGATTAAGAGGAATTTCCAATTGCACTTTGACAGGTTGCCTATAGATGTTACATCCTATGAAATCCAGAAAGAGGATCTCTTTGGCACGATACAAGTACCATGCTGAGTGTTAGCAGTATTAGCAGTACTACATTCGCTCCCAGTTAAGTATTGCATTCAGTTTAAATGACTTTCTTTGCTTTTTAATATGCTAAATCAGTGGGATTGTGGGAATTTACAATTTCCACTGCAGTTCTATGTTTCTGGGAGACATTTGACCTCAAATGATCAGCGTTTGTTGATAATATGTCTTCTATGTTGCTTGTTGAAACAAGGCACTATACACCGAGTTTCTCAATTGCTGGCCTGAATACAATTCTTTTTGTATTTCAGTTCTAACAGGCATATGACAGAGATGGACAGGATCAGAAACGTCAATCTTTTCTGAATACAGTGAGTGTAGGGATGCCCAAATTATTTGCTGCATATACCCATGTCTTGTTATAATAGTGGAGCCCATGTTTGTCCATAATGGTTTGCTCGTGCCAAGCCAGAAACACCTATGTCCCCGATTCTCAAACCGCAGGAGCGTCTATACCCATGGCTGCGTAATTAGGGTGAAATCGGACCCGTTTTAGATTTGGACATGTTCGCGGGCTGGACATGCATGTTATGGAATTGGCCTTTATGTGTTTACTATTGTGAGCTGCCAAATTGATAACATTCTTAAGCAATACAGTATTTAATTCTATTGAAGACTGAACTTTAACATTAAGACCTTCCATAGAGGTGACAAATTTGAATATTGTAGAGCGTAAATATGTTTATTCATGGGTTGTTTATCTCTTGTCGTAACAATTCTTGATTAGCAGTTAGGGCTCTAAGGAAGCTTTTTGAAGGATTGCCTACTTAGAATTCTAGAGGTCAAAATTTTTGTTTGAAAATCAAAATCCTGATTAGAGTAACACATTTTTTTGCACTCTTGAAAATTCTCCTATATGATCAAGCAAGCACACTTGTACAGAAACATACATTATAAGACAAAAATAAAATGAAAGAAATAAGAAATTTACAGAATAGTCATTTGTAACATCACATTCCATTTTTTTTCTCCTTTTCCACTATGTGTGGTTTCCTTGTATCCAGTCTTTTATCCATCTGAATGGGAGTATCTCAGGTGATCACAATCTCTCTGTAATTCTTTTAAGGTCATGATTTCAGTACTTCTCTGTAACAGTGATGTTGTTGTGTATATGGAATTTGCAGTGAATGAGATGTGCAACTTTATTGTGCCTTTTTGTGTGGAAATTTTCTGCCTTCAGAACTTCACAGCCAGCTATGAAATGAGTAACTATTTTCAATTCTTTCTTACAGAATCTACATATGTCTGTTTTGCCAGTTTTTTCTAATCTTACTATGAACCCTCTCATCTTAATCCACTGTCCTGGGCATCAACTATCAATCTCGCCACCTTCAGTTTCACTTCACCTCTCATGTGTCTTGATTGGCAAATAGTTCCTGGAACAACATTTAGGGGGCCCTCTTACTATCGGTTTTAATGTGTGTAAATTAAGTTAAGCACGTTAAGTGCTCACAGCCCCGTTATTTCTATTGAGCAACGGCATTTAACGTCTCTTAAGTTCATTAAAACTCATTAATCTTTAGTATAAGGGCCCCTCTGTATTTTCCAATGTATTTGTGTAATTGCTACTTGTTTTTCTTTGTTGATCTACTTATTTTATTTATTTAGTTACAATTTCTTCTATACCGCACTATTCAGCATCAGCGCGGTTTACATGGAACATAACAATCAGACAGGGTACATAAGTCTGAGTTTACAATTAACAGGAGAACCAACTTGGATAACCAAAGATAACTATTTACAAAACGGTGTCATAGAAAAACATAGAATGAGATTTAATGGTCAAGAACCCCTTGCATGGTGTGGTCTCCTGGCTGACAAGGTGTGTTGGTACAGTTGTAAGTAATTGAGTGGGGATGTGATTCGTTGTTCTCTGGGAAGTATTTGAGGAAAAGGAAGTGTTTAAGGGCCTTCCTAAACTGGATTAGGTTGGTGATTGCTCTGATGCTTGTTGGTAAGGAGTTCCAGAGTCTTGGGGCGCAGAGTCTGAAGGACCTGTTTGCAGTTGCCGAGGTGCATCTTGTTAATTCTCTTGGCATTCTTAGCATATTTATTGCTGTGGATCTTCTTGGTCTATTAGGGGCTGCTGTTTGGATAAGGTCAGATAGTGAGGAGGATGAGAGATTATTGACCGCTTTGAATGTCAGCAGCACTGTCTTGAAGAAGATCCTGGCATGTATAGGAAGCCAGTGTAACTGCTTTAGAAGGGGCGTCACATGGTCTCTCTTAGATGAACCGTGGAGAACCCTCGCTGCACTATTCATGGCGAGCTGTAAGGGGTTCAAGGTGGATTGGGGGAGACCTTGTAATATGGTATTGGCGTAATCAAAATGTGGTATTATCAGGGCCTGGTAAATTGTCTGAAAATCTTCCGGTTCAAGCAAGGGGCGTAGATGTCTGAGTGAACGGATCTTGTAATAGATTGCTCTTACAGTGTTAGCTATGTGTGCCTTCATGTCAAGGTTTTGATCCAGTGTAACTCCCAGGTAACGAATTGTGGGTTTTGCTTGTAGATCGGCTTCTTTCACCTTCAAGTACTTCTTTGATGATTTTTTCTTTTGTTTCAATAATTCTGTTGCTTCCTTTCCTGAGTATGTTGGTGGGTTCTCACCCATCCCTTCTATTCTTCAGAATTCTTGTCCAAGGTTAAGATGGAGACAGATTCTGGTTGTTTACTTTCATATTTTCACCACTCTTTGCAATTTGTTTCTGGCAACACTGTTCAGTAGACCTGAAGGCCTCTGATTTCAGCTCTGTATGTACAGTTGATTTCTATGTGACACAGTCCTACTTCAGCTCTAGGGATGTACAGTGCTGGCATATACTGGATCTTATACATTACCTCATGGGCATGGAGGAGTTTTCTTGTTCCTACATCCAATTTTTCAAGATCTTTAAGCCAGTCTGCTATTCCAAAACTATACGAGAGTACAGGAATTAACAGCTTAATAATGGCTTGTATCTTATTCCGTGATGTTAAAGCACTTTTCAGTAATGATTTTAATCTCCTGTAATATTCTTTATTGATCTTTTCTCTCAGTATTTTTTTGCTTGATTGTTGTTCCTTCCTCTACTCTACTTCTTTCTGTTCAAGTTCCTTGATGTCACAGTCCTCAGGCAGGGAGATATTTTCAGTTTTGCTCAATTTTCCCTTTATAGGACACGGAGTTGTTCAGCTAGCTGTTGGTCATTGGAGCTTCAGGTCATCTACAAACGTTAAGTGTGATGTTATCTCTGGGTACAAGGAGAAATAGAATGGTTTAAAATCAGCAGAGGTGGGTGACAAGACTGCATACTTTCCTCATACCTGTTTAATTTATATGCAGAACAAATCATCAGAGAAGCATGACTGTATGTAGACAACTGAGGTGTGAAGAATAGTGGAAGACTCATCTAAAACCTTCACTATGCTGACAAAAACAGGCTGCAGGCTGAAAGTGAAGAAAATTTGAAACATCTACTTATCAAGATCAAAGATCATAGTCTTAAAAATAGGCCTACACCTTACACCATAAAGAAGACAAAGATCCTGACCACTGGCAAAATCAATCATTTCATCTTTGATGAAGAAGTAGAAATAGTAGACAACTTTAATCTGCTTGGATCAATAAAGAAGTAAAATCAGTCAAGAAATCCAGTAGCACATTGCTCTTGGCAGAATGGCTATGAAGGACCTAGACAGGATTCTCATCTGCAGAGAAGTATCTCTACAGGCAAAGATTCAACTTTTTCAAACATGGTATTTTCAGTAATATCATATGAATGCAAATGTTGGACAGTAAAGAAGAAAGACATAAAGAAAGACAAAGAAAATAAATGCTTTTGAATTATGTTTCTAACAAAGAATACTGTGTATACCATGGATTGCCAGAAAAACAAATCAGTTGGTACTAGAGGAGATCAAACCTAAGCTTTCTTTAGAAGCTCAAATGACAAGACTTCAACTTTCATACTTGAGACACGTCATGCAAAGAGAAGATCATTAGAAAACTACATCATGTTTGGCAAGGTTGAAGGTCAGCGCAAAAGAGGAAGGCCAGCAATGCAATGGCTTGATATAACAACAGCATCTATGGATGCCACTCTATCAACAATTTGCTGCTTGACTGAACATCAAACATAGTTTAGGACAAATATCCAGAGAGTCACCATAGTCTGACATCAACTCGACAGCACTTAACAACAACAACCCCCCCTCCCCCCCCCAGTGAAGAGCCTTCTGTCCCCTACACTCCACTGAAACGGCACTCACAAAAGTCACCAACGACCTGTTCCTGGCTAAATCTAAGGGCCTCTATTCTATCCTCATCCTTCTTGACCTTTCTGCTGCCTTTGACACCGCTGACCACAACCTTCTCCTCACCACCCTTTCCTCGCTTGGCTTCAAGGACTCCGTACTATCCTGGTTCCCCTCCTACCTCTCCCACCGCTCATTCAGTGTATGCTCTGGTGTCTTCTCCTCCTCCCCTACCCCACTCCAGGTAGGTGTACCCCAGGGATCTGTCTTGGGCCCCCTCCTTTTCTCTCTCTATACCCAGGACCTTGGAGCGCTTATCTCCTCCCATGGCTTTCAGTACCATCTCTATGCCGATGACTTCCAAATCTACCTCTCAACACCTAATATTTCTCTGGCAACCCAATCCAAGATCTCTGCCTGTCTTTTGGACATCGCTGCCTGGATGTCTCATTGCCGATTGAAACTGAACATGGCCAAGACTGAACTCCTTGTCTTTCCACCCAACTCCTCCCCTCCACTTCCCCCTCTCTTAATCCATGTCGATGGAAATACTATCCTTCCTGTTCCCTCGGCCCGCAATCTAGGGATTATCTTTGACACCTCTCTCTCCTTCTCTGCTCATATCCACTTGTAGCTAAGACCTGCTGCTTCTTTCTCTACAACATCAGCAAAATCCGCCCCTTCCTCTCTGAACACACTACCAAAATGCTTATCCACTCCTTAATCTCCTCTCGCCTCAATTACTGCAACCTACTCCTCGCTGGTCTCCCAGTGAGCCACCTCCTTCCCCTTCATTCTATACAAAATCATGCTGCTTGACTAATCTTCTGCCAGCCTCGCCATGCCCACATTACTCCTCTTCTCAAGTCACTTCATTGGCTCCCTGTCCAATTCCGTATCCAATTCAAGCTTCTCCTACTGATCTATAAATGCATTCACTCTATGGCCCCTCAATACCTCTTATCTCTTATCTCTTATCTCTCCCTATGTCTCCACTTGAAATTTGCGCTCTGCCAACAAATTACTTCTGTCAATGCCTTTCACCCGCACCGCAAACTCCCGACTGCGCTCCTTTCACCTTGCTGCACCATATGCCTGGAACAGCCTACCTGCGTCTGTGCACCAGGCATCCTCCCTAGCCCTCTTCAAATCCAGGTTGAAGACCCACCTCTTCACCATTGCATTCAGATCCTGACTTCCATCCTCTTCTTACCCTAACCCCCGTCAACGTTTACGACCAAACTATAGACCAAACTGTACCACACCGTACCTTCCACTGAACTGACTAATGCTCTATACTGTTCTAACTAGATTGTAAGCTCCGATGAGCATGACTCTGATGGGCAGGGACTGTCTCTTGTATGTTGCTACCTCCTGTAGGTTAGCTGTGCAGCGCTACGTGCGTGGCACTTTATAAGTGCTAAATAGTAGTAGTAGTTTTACAGAATATACTGCACATTTTGAATGTCCTTCTTTTGGCATCTCTTTTCCAACCAGATAATCTATAAAAACATGGCCATCGCATTTATTATGTTGGATATATGCATTTGTGGAATATATAGAATATATGTAGAAAGTATATGAAGTTGTGTCTGTGGGATAAGGCTAAGTATGGAGTGTTAAGGGTATATTGATGTATGTGGAGAAACAGGCTATGGTTTGTAGAGTCTGGTATGGAGATTTAGGGTGCTTGGGAGGTAGACATAGGATGTGTATAAGTGTGGCTTTGTGAGTGGGTGCGGTTGGAATGTGTAGATTTCCATGTTAAAGAGTGTGTCATGGTATATGTCTGGTTGTTTGAGCAAGTGTTTGTGTGTGTGTCTGTTTCGAGGTGTATGAATGTGTTTGGTGAAGATTGAATATGGAGAGGCCTATTCACAACTGAACATCCAGCCCCTTCTGCAGCCGGGCCCTATTCTGTTCCTGTCATGGCACTGTGGCTCCAATATGGAGCCGGGAATGCTGCCTGCCACTGAGATTGTCCTTTCCCCATAGCCAGACCCCCAATCTGGCTTCCCATGGCCAGGGTCCAGCTGTGGGGAACCTCCTCCATGCCTCCTGGTCCTGTCCCCACTGGCCGCATCCACATCCAGGGAGACTTATTCCATCTCTGAGGTGGAATAAGCCCCCCGTCTAACTGGCCTACCCTTGACGTACAGGGCCAACGTCAGAATTGGCCCTGTGCATCCAAGGTGAAGGCCTGCCCATGCACAGCCCTTGTTCCGCCCGCCCCCTCCTGCTCCCATCTAAGGCTCCCCATACAACTCCGTACAGGGAGTCTTGCATGGGGATGGCAAGGGGGATGAATAGTAGGAATGTATGTTCAGGCAGGGTGCACATCTCCGCTTTCGTGGCTCGGAATAGACTCCAGAGTATGTGGGGAGTATGCATATGTGATGGGGTATGTATGAGGTAGAAGGGAAAGAGAGTTAGGGATGAGGGGGCTAAATAAGTATTTGTATGGGGGGGGAGAATAGAGTTGGGATATGTGGGAGTGTGGATAGGCCCATATTTAGGCATAAGCAACACAGGCATCTACAGTACCTAGAATACCAAATTTTGAAGGCATCAAAATACCTGGGTTTAACAGAAGCTTGATTTCACTTTCTTTATGAATGATCTATGCAGAGGAAACCTCCTCGCCCCACTATTTTCTGGTTCTGCCTATGGGTACCAAAATCTTATATTTAGACATGGATGTGAAGGTAGAGTTGTGGAGGAGGGTATGGAAGGGAACTTGGATGTGTGATTGGTGTGGTTGTGTGTTGGAGAGGGGTCTATGGGAATTTTATTTATTTATTTTTTAGCTTTTATATACCGTACTATTTAGTATCAGAGCGGTTTACAAGGAACAGTAACAGGAGATGCATATGTGGGTATTTAGAGGCTATGTATAAACGTGTAGTGGGTAGGTGTGAGAATGTGTGTCAGAAGAAGAGTATAGGTGTGCATTTGAGGGGATATATAGAGTGAGGGTAGGATTGTGTGGAGATGCATATGTGGATATTTAGAGGCTATATATAAACGTATAGTGGGTAGGATAAAGGTGTTTGTATGGGAAGTATGAGTGAAGGTGAGTGTGAATGTGTGTGTGTGTGTAATGGAGGTATGTGCAGTGCATGTGGGTGTGTGTTGATATGTGTGTGTGAGACTGTATGGATATGTATGTGTGTGCAGCATAGCAGTGTGGGATGTTTCACTTTGAAGGTATCTTGCTTCAGTTATATTCTTCTGCCACTATCTGACTGTGTGAGAGGAGGTGTTTTTGGAAAGAAGTGGTGCTCAGCATTCTACAGCTTTTAACAGTTCCACATGGAAAGCAATGAGGATTTTCCTTTTGATGCTGATTCCAGTATCCCTGGCTTTCAAATTCACTTGAGCTATTCACATTTTCTTTCTGCATGCCAAATTTAGTAACTTTCCATTCCCTTTTGGAGAGCTGTCATGCTGACAGATGGGCAAAGAAATAAACAGACAGACAGACACCGATCACTTTTACATCATTCTTTCCAACATTCCATTTGTTGGAAAGCAACAATCAGCACAGCTTTGAGAAATGAAAGTGACACAGATGTGACATGAAATGGCAACATGTCATTAATGTTTATGTAGTTTCAGATGGCAAATGACACAAAATGACTTAGCACATGCTGTTGATATTTACATGTTGTTTTAAAACGACATCACATCCCCAATCTGCAGTACAAAATACTCCCTCTATAGCCCTCCAGACAGTGAACAATCTTTTAATACAGAGGGAAACGGTCTCTTTTTAAAAATCCACGTTACCACAGTGCAAGCACTCACGGTAGCTATTCATGAATAATGGAGTTGATCCTTATTGATCCATTGACAATTTACCAATGCTTTGTAATGGAGGGGAAAGGTTTCTTAATTTAAATGTAAATTTCCATTAAAGTACTTTGTTTTGACATATCCACATTCATCGAAAGTTAAAAGTTCAGTGTTTTGTAAAATGCGCACACTACAGTGCGGGCTGCGTAAGTAATGCAGATTCCCGCTGTCCCTGATTAGTTGCCCTAGCAATCCAAGATTGACTCCCTGATTGAAGCCATTTATATCTCTATTCTGCCTTTAGAACACAGGACATTGTAACTTTGTAATAGATCAATACATTCTTTGGCTTAAAGACCTAACTAATCGCATGAATGGCCTTTGAAACCCTCGCTGTAATTGTTTCCAGTTTCCAGTTCAAAGGTCATCCTCTTATATGGAAAAAAAATCCATATAACAGAAAGCAAACCAATTTAACGGAGGAAAACAGAAGGATGTAAAAGATGGAGCCATCACTGCACATCCTATTTCTTAAACACTTCTGAGCATTCACAGGGCAATAGTGCTATGCAGGATACATGCTGGTGGGGATTAATTTGATTTTGTGTTTTTGTTTTCTTTCAGTTCCTTATTTTAGAACACATTATTCCCCATCTGCCAATTAAACATGCTTCTTAAAGTTGCTAGAAATTCCCCCCCCCCCCTCTCTCCCCGGGCTTGCCTCCCTTCCCTTACACCTCTAGTCCCTCCACTAAGCAATCATTAGTATGGATCAGATATTAATGAACATGACACATATCTCTAGAGTATATCGAGCTAGATGTTGGTCTGGTTTGGTGTGGCAATTACTGTATTATGCTCTTATGTAATAACTAGCCAACGTACGTGGCACATCATATCACTCCCACCCTCGAGAGCTTACCCTGGCTACCAATAGCACAGAGGATAAAGCACAAGGTGATAACGACCACCCACAAAATCCTATGCAACTTATCTGCTCCTTGCCTCACCCAACTGATCAGAAGAGCTCCTTCAAAAAGAGAAAGAAGATCCACCACCCAAAATCTCCTAGTCATCCCCCCCACTCAAGACAAAATGCACCCAGCAAACAAGCAATAGAGTCTTCACACTCTTTGCCCCCTCAATCTAGAACTCACTCCCAGTCCCAATACACAATGCAAAGACAACACAAGACCTGAAGAAGCTACTAAAGACACATCTCTTTATGAAGTACTACGGCACCAATGATGCCGCATAACACCCCAGGAAATTATCATCCCCCCTCCTTCAGCATAACTTACCCATGTGGTTCTTAACTCCAAGTTCTATCCTCCTTTGTTTTATGTAACTGTTTCTCACTTGAAGTTGTTAATTGTTCCTTGTAACCACCTTGGCCCTAAGGCGGTATATAAAACCTGTTAAATAAATAACTAAAATCCAGTATCGTAATGGTTAACATATTAGAAAATAGTCAAAGTGAAATAGACTTTATACAAATCATATTAGCCCAGATTTTTATTGTAAAACATTTATTCATATAATATTTTATGATTTAAAGTTAGGGCAAGCAAATAGAAATTTTAAAGGCCAAACCATGAACATATTAAATGAAGTTGTGCAGGTGAAAGCAAGGGGTCTCTAAGTTAATAAGTGACTGTCCTTGAGTCTTACTGAGAATCAAAGACTGATGGAGGAGTTACTACAGTGCATTACGGAAAGAAAATGCACAATATTTGCTTCTTAGCATGCTCATACAAGCATTCCTAGCGTGCCATTCTTACACAGCACCCAGAGTAAACCAATGATACAAAACTCCCCATATTATACATTTTACATTTTTACTTCCCATCTAGCCCACCCTCCTTTTCTAGTCCTATAACAATCGACCCTTTAGTAAACAGTGCTAACTCATAACCATGTTCAATAAAGCTATCTGAAACCCCATAGCCACAAACCTCACTCTGCACCATAAACATATCATGTCCCTAAACCAAAGCTTAAATCCCTCCCAACTTACTCCCTCTCCTCACCCCACTCTGTGTGCTTATAAACAAATTTGAACTAAAAAACATTATGGAGGAGGGAGGAGGGGGGAGAGGGGAGTGTGTGTGTGTGTGGGGGGGGGGGGGGTTAAAATGTACAGTAAAAGATGGTTCTCTGTATTGCTTGTATACTTCTGGCGATGTGTACAAGTGTGCCCACATGCTGGAAGTATACAAGTGCGCCCATGTGCTGGAAATGATTTTGTTTGCATCAATAAAAAAGATTTGAACTAAAATGGCAAAATCATTCATTCTTACCATAATGAGACGCAAAGCGCCTCATTATTATGCTAATTGAATCATGTAATTTCCGTGGAACTTCACAAGCAGTGTTATTCATGGAAAATTAGTGCTAGCTGTCTGCCATTATTTTTCCTAACCTGGACCACTGGGACATTAACATGTGTGGCCTAATATTCCTGGGTGGCATTTTAAAGATTCCCCTGACTCCCACCAACAGAAAACATTCCCAAGTCTTGCAGAACAGACTGCCGGATCCCTACAAAGACAACCTCCATTCCCTTGGATAGGCCCCCTCCAAAAGCCTCCTCATGGACCCCACACTCCCTTGAAGATCCCTCCAGGACCTATCCAAGGATTCTCTGCTGTCTAGTAGCTGGGGCAGGAGTGATCCTCAGTTGCTTCTGCTTTATCTGGCTGTGGGTTCAAAATAACACCTAGTGACCCTTAGAAATAATATTGCAAAAGCGAGGAGTCAAGCGGAGTTGGCTGGGTTGAGGGGGAAGTTCCTGGGGGAAATAGCATTAAGGCTTGATTGGGCATTATTGTAACTGAAACATTACTATTTTGAATGAGGAGGTGACCCGGGAACGGTTAGATCAGGATATTATGGAGGAAGAGGTAGAAAAGGCTATTAGGGAATTGAAATTGAGCAAGGCTCCATGCTTAGATGGCCTAATGAGCCTGTTTTATAAAGTGTTTAGGGAGCAGTTGGAAAGTCCGCTAGCACGGTTATTTAATCTGGTTAAACAGGGAGAGAGCTTGTCAGAAACAATGGTGTGGGCAGGAATTTCAGTTTTAGAAAAGGAGGAGAAAGACCCTAAAGAGTGTGGATCCTATAGACCAGTGGTTCTCAGCCTTTTTTGTACCGTGACCCCTTTTACCATTGGTCAACTTGTGGTGACCCCCAATGATAAAATCAAATGCGTCTCTCTTCCTTTACCGTTAACGCATTGTCGCTGTAATCATTTGTTGAATTATTAATATATTATAGGCCTTTGCAATATGTTTTTATTTATAAAATTTACTTATTTAAACCACAATAATTAATCACAATAACAAGTAACAATATTTGATTTCAAAATTATGATGATTTTGTAGTCAAATCACTAATATGAAATAAAATTCCTTATCGTTCCTCCAGTTCAGTCCTCTACCTCTGGGTTGTCAACCTCCTCCCGCAGCTTTGGAGACTGGCATGTCAGAATGATGACATCACTGTATATAACCTGCTGCACTCTCGCCTCAGTCCCAGTGTGACCAGTCTCCAGGCAGCAGGAGGACGTTGGCGAGCCTAGTAGAGGCTCTCTGGAGAAACAGATAAGGAGCATTGTGGTAGTGTAGCGGGGGAATAGCATTTTTCATTTGAGAAGTGGGTGGCCTAGAGTCCGGAGCGGCGTATCTTGCGGACGTGCAGGATGATCTGATCCGTGCGCTGGCTAATAGTACGGCTTCCGCAGTGGCCGCCCGCAGATCGGTGTGGTTACGGAATTGGGCGACGGACGGATCCTCCAAATCTCGCCTTAGTAAGTTGCCGTTTAAAGGTAGTTTATTGTTTGGAGAGGACTTGGATAAGTTGGTTAAAGACCTGGGTGAGTCCAAGGTGGGCCGGCTTCCGGAAGATAAACCGAAGCAGGGGAGGCCCGGTTCGAACTTTCAGGGCCCGTTTCGAGATTTTCGACGTTTCCAGGCGTCGAGGTTCTTCAGTTTCCAGCGGGGTCGATTTCCTTCCCGAGCCCAGAACCTCTGGGGGTTCAGGGGAGCCAACAGAGGGTTTTCCTCCAGTTCCACTTCCGCGCCCCGCAAGGCCCAATGAAGTGAGGTGGATCCCAGCGGAGGAGCCTCCCATAGGAGGAAGGCTGTGGGAGTTTCTCTCTTCTTGGACCCACATCACCTCCGACCAATGGGTGTTGGAGATAATTCGTCAGGGATATGCACTAGAGTTGGCGCGACTGGTGAAAGATTCCTTCGTCATGTCCCCTTGCAGAGGGCCCAAAAAGGTCCTGGCAATTCGCAAGACCTTGGAGCGGCTTGTCCGGTTAGGGGCGGTCGTAGAAATTCCAAAAGAGGAGTACAGCGTGGGGCGGTATTCCATTTATTTTGTGGTGCCAAAGAAGGGCGGATCCTTACGGCCCATTTTAGATCTCAAAGCCGTGAATCGGTGCCTGCGGGTTCCGCACTTCAGGATGGAAACTTTGCGTTCCGTGATTGTAGCAGTGCGTCAAGGGGAGTATTTGATGTCGCGGGATCTTTCAGAAACATATTTGCATATTCCTATCCGGGCAGCTCATCAAATGTTCCTGAGGTTCGCTCTGCCTTGGGGTCATTATCAGTTCCAGGCGTTGCCTTTCGGTCTGGCTACGGTGCCCCGGACGTTCACCAAAATTATGGTGGTGGCGGCGGTGGCGCTGCGCAAAGAAGGCATTCTCTTGCACCCGTACCTCGACGATTGGCTGATACGGGCCAAATCCGAAGCAGAGAGCGTGAGGGTGACAGGCCGTGTGGTGGACTTTTTACAGTCTCTGGGATGGGTGGTAAACCGGACCAAGAGTTGGCTAAACCCCTCCCAGGATTTAGAGTACTTAGGAGTGCGGTTCGACACAAAGAGCGGTCAGGTGTTTTTGCCGCACAGGAGAGCTCAGGCACTTCGGAGTTTAGTTCGTCAGTTCAGGTCCACTCCAGCCCCGTCCGCATGATCCTACCTTCGGGTGTTGGGAACGATGGCGGCAACGATAGAGGCAGTCCCTTGGGCCAGGGTACATATGCGACCCCTGCAGAGAGCATTGCTTCGTCGCTGGTCGCATCAGTCCGATCATCTGAGCACACGGCTACCATGTCCAGTCAAGGTCAGGCAGTCCCTGCAGTGGTGGCTCCTCCAGTCATCACTGTCAGCCGGCATGCCGCTGGAGCTTCCGGATTGGCTGCTGCTGATCACGGACATCAGTCTAGCCGACTGGGGAGCCCACTGTGGGAGCAGGTTCGCGCAGGGGGTTTGGTCTCCTCTGGAGGCATCTTGGTTGATAAATCGATTGGAACTGCGCACGATAGCGTTAGCACTGGTGGCGTTCGAGAAGTTGGTGTTAGGTCTCCCGGTTCGGATTCATTCCGACAACTCGGCGGTGGTCGCCTACATAAATCGTCAGGGGGCACAGGAAGTGCGGCGATGCAGGAAGAGGCAGACAGGTTGTTTGCTTGGGTAGAGAAACGGTTGACGGCAATCTCGGCAGCTCACATTGCAGGAAAAGACAATGTCAAGGCGGATTTCCTCAGCAGAGTGCGAGTAGATACGGGGGAGTGGGAGCTGCATCCCGACATCTTTGCGCAGATAGTGAGTCGATGGGACTTGCCCATAATGGATCTCATGGCAACCTTTCATTCGGCGAAGGTCGGCAGGTTCTTCAGCAGGAGGCGAGAGCGGATGTCTGAGGGCATCGACGCGCTGCTGCAGCCATGGCCGACGGTGGGGCTCCTTTACGTTTTTCCCCCATGGGCATTGATAGGCCGCGTAGTGCAAAAGATTGGGGCTCATCCAGGAAAGGTGCTTCTTGTGGCGCCCGACTGGCCGAGGCGTCTGTGGTATGCAGATCTCGTACGGCTCCTGGACGGTCGACCTTGGAGATTGCTGGCTCGAGCGGACCTGTTGCTTCAGGGACCTCTCTTCATGCCTCAAGTGGATCGGTTCTCGCTTACGGTCTGGCCATTGAAAGGACGCGGCTGAGAAAAAAGGGCTATTCGGCGGCGGTCATTGCTACACTGCTTAGAGAGCACAAGCAGTCCACCTCCCTGGCGTATGTGCGTGTTTGGCGTATTTTTGAGGATTGGTGCTCGAGAAAAAAGATCCGGGCGTCTACGGTCGATATTCCGTCTATTTTAGAATTTCTACAAGACGGGTTTGGTAAGGGCCTTGCAGCCAGCTCACTGTGCGTGCAGTTGGCAGCTCTTTCCTGTTATCGAGGTAAGGTGAAGGGAGTTCAGCTGGGTTCTCATCTGGATGTGGTTCGTTTCCTGAGAGCTGCCTCCCGGTTGAGACCGGCGCGTAGAGTGGTGATTCCGCCGTGGGACCTCAATTTGGTGTTGGCAACCTTATCTAAGCCTCCGTTTGAGCCGTTGCTTCAGGCTTCGGTGAAGGACTTGACATTAAAAACGGTTTTCCTGGTGGCGATCTGTTCCGCGAGACGCATTTCGGAATTGCAGGCGTTGTCGTGTAGGGAGCCTTTCTTGTCCTTTTCTAGGGAGAAGGTGGTGCTGCGTCCGGTTCCGTCCTTTTTGCCCAAAGTGGTGTCTCCCTTTCATCTGAATCAGGCGGTGTCTTTGCCGGTGCTGGGTTCTCGGGAAGGCGGTGAACTGGCGCGCAGTTTGTGATGGTTGGATGTAAAGAGGGTGTTGCGCAGATATTTAAGAGTGACTAAGTCCTTTTGCAAACCGGATCGGTTATTTGTGGTGTTCGGAGGTATGCGCAAAGGGGAGGCGGCAGCTAAGGCCTCCATTGCCCGGTGGGTTCGGGAGGCGATTGCTTCCGCCTATATTCTTCAAGGTCGTGCGGTACCCGCTGGGTTGCGGGCGCATTCCACCAGAGCGCAGGCATGCTCCTGGGCGGAGCATAGTTTGGTTCCGCCAGGGGATATATGTAGGGCGGCGACTTGGTCGTCTCTTCACACTTTCAGTAAGCATTACCGGCTGGATGTTGCAGCGGCGGCGGATGCCCGCTTCGGTTTGGCAGTGCTGAGTGCCGGTTGGCGGGGTCCCTTTCAATGATTACTGCTCTGGTACTTCCCAGAGGTAGAGGACTGAACTGGAGGAACGATAAGGAAATGATAATTACATTACCTGGTAATTGTAGTTCCTTGAGTGATGACAGTTCAGTCCTCCATCCCGCCCAGAGTGTTATTCAGGAGGACTTCAGCGTTTCCGCTAAAGAAGAGCTATATTACAGGTAGGTCATTTGGTTTGAGTTCTTCTGTTATCTGTTTAAAGTTCTATGGGGCAGAAAAAGGGTGTAAGAAAGCCTTGCCGATTGATTAACTGGTTTTCAAAGTAGGTAGAATAGATACTATTGATGGATTCAGCTACTTATTGGTTGCTCCTTTGAGTCTGCTTTGTTAATAGTTCACACTGGGACTGAGGTGAGAGTGCAGCAGGCTATATCCAGTGATGTCATCATTCTGACATGCCAGTCTCCAAAGCTGCGGGAGGAGGTTGACAACCCAGAGGTAGAGGACTGAACTGTCGTCACTCAAGGAACTACAATTACCAGGTAAGTGTAATTATTTATTTTTTCTACCTTTGTTGTCTGACCAATTTATTCTCTGATCATGCTGGTCCCAATCTGAGGCTTCTGCTTTCCTGTCTTCTCTTAGTTCTCTTTCTGTGGTCTATGGGCCATCTGCCATTTCTTATCTTTTCTTTCGTTTTCTTCACTTCTTTCCATCAGCCTATTTCCAGTCCCAGTAACCCTCCCCAGTATCAGCCCCTTTCCAGTCCTCACTCTCAGTACCTTCCAATGTCAAATTGCATTCCCATGACCGCCACTGGTGTCCATTCCCTTCCAGTCCCCCTCCTTCCCCACTGACCAGTCCCTTCTATTACAAATACCATAGCAGCCCCTCTCAGATCCACTCCCTTCTAGTTCCATTCTCCCATCCCCTCGTATCAGCCCATTTGTAGCCTTAGCCCCCAGTTTTCTTCCAGGGCCAGCAGTTCTATCCTCCCCTTCCCAAAATCAGCCCATTCCCAGTCGAAGCCCCCCAATCAGCTCGCTTCCAGTGCTAGTCCCCCCTCAACCCCATCACCAGTGCTAGCCTCCCCTAACCAGCCCAATACCAGTCCTACCCCCCCATCAGCTCATTACCAGTGCTAGCCTCCCCTAATCAGCTCATTTCCAGTGCTAGTCCCTCCTCAACCCCATTACTAGTGCTAGGCTCCCCTAATCAGCCCATTAGCAGTCCTGCCTCCCCCATCAGCCCATTTCCAGTCCTAACCTCCCCGATCAGCTCATTTCCAATGCTAGCCCCCATCAGTCCATTACTATTCCTACCCCTTATCAGCACATTACCAGTCCCAACCCCCCTTGATCAGTCCATTCCCAATCCTAGCCTTCCCTAATCAACCCATTACCAGTCCTAGCCCCCCCATCTGCCCATTATAATCCTAATCCACACAGTCTCCCCCGTCTGTCCAATATGTCCCCCTGTCTCTTCCCTTTGTCCATGTCAACCCCCCTCCCTCTCTCCATGTTAGCCCCCCTCGGTCCATGTCAGCCCCCTCCTTCCTTCCATGTCAGTCCCACCTCCGTCCATGTCAGCCCTCCCTCCCTCCCTCCATCTATCCATCAATGTCAACCCCTCCTCCCTCCATGTCAGCCCTCCCCTCCCTCCCTCCATCCATGTCAGCCCCCTCCATGTCATCCCCCTCCCTCTCTCCATGTCAGCCCCCTCTGTCAGCCCCCTCTCTCCCTCCATGTCAGCCCCACTCTCTCCATGTAAGCCACCCATCCATATCAGCCCGCCTCCCTCCATGGCAGCCCCCCTCTGTCCATGTAAGCCCCCTCCCTCCCTCCCTCCCTCCATGTCAGCCCCCCTCTCTCCATGTCAGCCCCTCCTCCCTCCATCCATCCATCCATATCAGCCCCCCTCCCTCCATCCATGTCAGCCCCCCTCTGTCCATGTAAGCCCCTCCCTCCCTCCCTCCCTCCATGTCAGCCCCCCCTCTGTCCATGTCAGCCCCGTTGCAGGTTCCCTGCTCCCCTCTCCCCATGTCTGCTTCCTTCTTCTGCAGCTGCGGCTCCCTGTCTCTTAGGGAACTGCGGCTATGCCTGTAAAACCGTTGCGGAACCTTTCTGTCTCTAAATGGGCTCCATGCAGCATTGTCCTGCCTCCAAAGGAAGTGGTAAACAACTTCCTTTGGAGGTGGGACAATGCTGCACAGAGCCCGTCGAGAGGCAGGAAGGCTCTGCAATGGTTTTACAGGCATAGCCACAGTTCCCTAAGAGGCAGGGAGCCACAGCTGTAATAGAAGGGAAGCGGTGAGTTGCCGCTGCCGAGAAGCGGACTCGGCAGCAGCAGTAACTTGTGCATTTTGTTTTATTGTAACGGCGGAGTGAGGCGATCCCCACTAAATCCTGTGGCGACCCCCATGGGGGGTCGCACCCACAGGTTGAGAACTGCTGCTATAGACCCATCTCTTTGCTGAACCTTGATATTAAAATCTTCGCTAATCGGTTAAGTCCAGTGATGGCTGCTCTTCTGCATCAAGATTAGCCTGGGTTTATTATGGGATGGCAGGCTGGGGATAACATCCAGAAGATTTTAAGCTTAATATGGGAGGCAAAGCAGGGTAGGAATCCAGACGTATTATTGTCTATTGATGCTGAAGACCTTTGACCAAGTTCGTTGGTCTTTTCTATCTAAGGTTTTAGAGAAAATGGGATTTGGGTTGATCTATAGGGGTTGGATAGAAGCTATGTATTTGCGTCCAAAGACTTGCATTAAGGTAAATGGGGGCTTTTTGGGGGTGTTGGATATTGGGAAAGGAATGAGGCAGGTCTTCCCAATGTCTCCATTACTTTCTGCCCTGTCTATTGAACCTTTAGCTGGAAAATTTGAGCAAGTGCTGATATAAGGGGTATTGAGGTAGTGGGGAAGGATCATTGAATCGCTCTTTTTGCTGATGACATTATGTCTACAGTCGGTAGCCTGCAAATTTCCTTACCCCTTTTGCTGTGGGAGGAGGAGGAGTATGGATGTCTGGCAAGCTTTGCAATCAATATTAAAAAGTCAGAGATTTTAGCTTTTAGGTTATCCAAAAGAATGGAGGGTCGGTTGTGGGACATTTCCTTTTAGATGGACAAAAGAGCAGATAACATATTTGGGGGTATGGATTACAGGAGACTAAGCAAAATTGTATCGGGCTAATTATGGTGAGTTATAGGGGCAAATGGGAAGATCTCTGGATAAATGGGTGGGATGTAATTTATCCAGAGTTCTTAAAATTGTGCTGCTGCCGCAACTGCTCTCCTCTCGTCCGGGTGTTGCCAGTGGCTACACCAGAGGGGACTTGGCAGACAGTGAATAGGAAGATGATTTGTTACATCTGGAGGGTCACCTGCCTAGGGTCTCTAAGGGTGTTTTAATGTTGGGAAAGTGGCAGGGGGGGGATCTAGGGGGTCCTGGATTTTAAGTAATATTATTTGGTGGTGCAAATGAGGGCAATATGGGAATGGACAGTGAATCTGAATAAACTTTGGGTGGTTATAGAACAGGCACAATTGGGGAAGGGTCACTTGGGGGAGTGAAAATGGCTTCCAGCTGGTGGGGGCTTAGGACAGGTGCATAATCCATTCACCAGGCATACAGTGGATATTTGGGGGAAATGGAAAAAGAGGTTGCTGGGGGGAAGAGGACTTCTTACTTGACCCCCATAAGGCGCAATTTTGATTTTCCATTGGGTTTGAGTGGGGAGGCTTTTAGAGAATGGGATGTAAAGCAATTGCGAAGGTTGGGGCAGCTATGGGAGGAAGGGGAGATGGTGTCTTTTGAAATATTGTGGGATACGTTTGGGATGGATTGGAGAGGGTGATTTGGGTATTTTCAGATTAGGCATTTTTTGAAAACTGGTAGGGTTGAGAGGAATTTTGGGGAAGGGAGGATTTATTTTGAGACTATTTGTGTGAGGCACTGAGGGACTAAAGTGATAAGACAGGAGGGGTGCCTCTGCATTATTTAAGGCAGTGGGAAAGGAATGTGGGGGAGGTCTTCGAGGATAAGGAGTGGGGAAACAATTTTTTGAATATCCACAGAATTTCAGTGGCATCAAATTTGGTGGAGAACGGACTTAAAATACTATATAGGAGGTATCTAACTCCACGACTAGGGAGAATGGGGGAGGGTTTTTTTTTTGCATATGTAGTGGGAATGTATGGATGAAAGGTTTCTATTGTCGTTTGTATAGATATTATGAGCTGCAGTGCCTTACAGCTCTGAGGCAGGGCAAAAGAGAGTATGGAGGCTACTTGGGAGGAGTTTTGGGTGTAGTGGAAACAAAAATGGCAGGTGGAAGAGGGGAGGGGAGGGATGGAGGCAATGATGTTGGATGGCAATTACAGGAGGAGTGGGAGAGTGTTGAGAGTTTTTATTTATTTAAACTCATTTTTATAGCACCTTTCTACAATTTAAAGCTGTATACATAGAACAAACATAAACAGGGCATGGGGATGGACACTGTTGTATATTGTAACTAAACACACAAAGGGGGTAATAGGAGAAATAGGATATAACATATGTACATATTAGTGACATATGACGGTTTGGGTAAACTTTTACATTGTCCTGACCAATGATAAGCTGGGTGTGTGTTTAAGCAGTTGGTTGTTCTGGGTTGTGATTGGGGGGTGGAGTGGGTTGGGGAAGTGTAGAACTGTGCCTGATAGAAAGAAAAGAAATAATGTTGTGATACTACTGCTAGGGGTCAAGCTGCCAAATAAATAAATAATAATTGTACACCGCCCTGACACTCCGGAATGGGCGCTATATCAAGCGCTGCAAATAAATAAAATAAAATAAATACAATAAAATCCACCATATCTTAACAGCACTGACAGGACTCACAAAGCATCAAACTCTAAATATCAAAAGGCAACACTGCAAATATTAAACCAATACATCTCAGAGACTACAAATGCATCTCCTACTGGGGAAAGAGAACAAGTTGGACTGTCAAATAAAAACTACATAAACAGAATACCTCAGCTTGGTTATACATGCAGAACATAGACCGTCACCAAAGAACAAGGGATCATAATTTAGAAATAGGAAGACAATAATTAACCGATCCAGACGAACTAGCAACAACCGTAAACTACGCACACCAGCTGGATATCATAAAACAAAACAAGCTGCTTCCAGCAGAGCCATATCCCTATCAGCACTGGCCCTCTGGAATACTCTCCCGAATGTACTGAGGGTGATAAATGACCTCAAGGACTTCCGCAAATCTCTTAAGACCTTCCTATTCAGAGATTACTATGACCAATCAGACAAAGAACCCACTAACTGCGCTTGAATATAATGATAACCCACGCTTCTAATAGTGTCCAACCTTTATGTACGTAGTGTCACCCCTATGCAATGTAAACCCAATTGTGTAGCCCACCACTTTGAATGAAGGAGAAAGTGGTATACAAATCTGGATAAATAAATAAATAATTAACCCTCATCCTACCAACATATTTTACATACAAATCTTACCAACTGGGGTCTGAATGGACCCCATGTAGTTTTGTGATTGCTGATGAAAGTTAGCGTCACTGAACACTTTCTTAATATGGAAAACATAGTCTTTGATGTTGACAACACAAAATTTAAGTTACAGACATTTTTCTTGTAGCGCTTTTAATCAGGAATAATTATAAATCAATCAACGAAATGTGACTTTGTAATGAAATTGTGTCCGGTTTTGATGTTACATATGAACTTAACAAACTATGAACTTTAGAAACTAATGGTAGACAATGTTCGTGATAACTTTACAAATTCTGACATAGGAATGCACGCATTCACTTATATTTTAATGCATTCATTACAAACAGTACTTATAAACTAAAGTCCAAATAATTTGGGGTCCTTTCGGACCCCTGAGACTAAATAGCTGCTGTGGGCACAATAACATTTAACATAAGAAAAGAATATTTGATTTGGACTTACCACTGGTGAGAGAACAAATTCTCAAAATGGCAGCTGCTGATAACTTACGGTGTTTATATAGCGCAAGCAAACTACTGCGTGGAGTCCGATATGATCCCACTTGGTAGGATCACCAAGAAAAAAACAGTTACCACGTGTAGATTACAAACCCAGTCCAGAGGCGTGGTATGAAGGAAGGATTGCTTTATTAATTCTATTTCTTACACCATGATGCCCGACACAGGCCGTGTTTCGAAATTATCTTCTTCAGGGGTAAATCTGATGTACTACATATATATAAAAAAACATAATTGTAAATATATGAACAAAGGCACAACTGTATAGACATCTTGTATAAGCATATAAATAAATGAATGTTGTAAAATATAGTCAATACATAAATTAAAACATGAATTAAAATTATTAAATAAATTAACATTAAACATGAATTCAATAAACGATATTAAAATAAAACATGCATATTCTTATCAATCCATCTTTAAAATAATAAATAAATAAAACTGGACAACAGCCATTATAAATAGTATATCATCTAAAAATAAAACATGAATAAAACATCACACATATATCATACATACAAAAATTATGTGAAAAGATTTTTACAAATACTCTTATTGTTGAAAGGGTGAGTAAACATTACTATCTTAATATCCCTACTAGTAAATAAACTCAACTATATTGATCTTGTACTACAAGGGACAAGGGGACATCATTTGTAATGTATCATCTATTAGTTATATAATAGCAGAGAAACAGGAGTGAGTCTATCTTGCCTATCTCATGAAAAACATTGTATCCACTAGGGATACATTGTAATAACCATTACTCGTTGAGTAGTCATTATATTTCAAATGAATTACATTAAATGTAAGACCTAAAATAAATAATTTATAACCCAAATAAACATTTAATAAGAACTTCAAATGTTCTTTTATAAATAATTATAAATTAGGGATAAAAACACTATAATTGCATTGAGCTGCGAAACAAGGGTTAAAAAGGTTAAACTCATAAAGTCTTTGATATCCCAAACATGGTATCTTTCACTATTATCGACGTACCAACAAAAATATTAATATTAACAAATGAGATGCCACTGTTAAAAACAGGGGGGGGGGGGACGGGAGAGATTCAAACTTAAAACAATAAGCCATCAAGCCTTATAAACATCAAAGACAATACCTGAACCCTATCAGTGCTGTTGTATTAAAGACGAAAGAGTCTCCGTGATTATTCATCCACCTATGGTTACATCTACATCTATTATTAAAAAATAAATAATTGATAAATTAAAACCATCTCATTATACATAAAAACAAAATACCCAGCTAATAAATATTCAAACCAATCTTTTCTTTAAAAAAAGGAAATAAAAAGAAAAAGAAGTAAAAAGAAAACATCTCTAACCTCAAACGAATCGTATTAGAACCATGAGCAAATCACTGGATCAGTGTATCAATACGCCTTGCCACATTAATTTAATACGAATACAGGACAAATTTTGTAAAAACTATTTATAATAGCTTCTTAAAAAACTATAATGTACACATTGTACCTTAGATGGGTATCTCTAAATAGAATGCTTAATGGAAATCTAACACCAAGGCACAGCTCGCACTGATGCCGAGAATCCAGATTCCCTTTTTTTAAACAAACTTGTCAGCTTCATTTTTCCTGAATCATATGTATAAACAATCAGAACCTCATGTGGATAACTTACCCCCACTGACAATGTCCTCCTCAATCAGCTAGTCCCCCTACATACTCAGCCTTTAACAGCCCACGCACACACAGAAGAGGAGGCGGGGTTCTGATCATTACAAAGAACACCCTAAAACTGAAGACTCTCACCTCACAAGACTCAGACCAATGCAACACAATTGCTGTAGGAAACAAGCAAATAGCCCTGTGCCTCATCTACAGAGCCCCCCATGCTCCAACAGAGGAACTAGCATCCACGCTAGAGACTGTATGTGCAATCAACACAAACCACAAACCACTAATTCTACTGGGCGACTTCAACCTCAGCTCTACAACCAGCAAGGACAAGGAAACCTTCATGCAAGCAATGGAGTCCTTACACTACACGCAAATAATCAGCACCTCGACACACAGACATGGATCTTTGCCGGACCTCACATTCGCCCCCAACCACATAATCAACAAAGGTGGCATCTCATCACCCACAGTCACCCCAGTGCCCTGGTCGGACCACTACAGAATCAAAATAGAAATCACAAACCAAAGGGAGAGACACAACAAGACACAAAACACACCACATGGACAAAGAAGATTCAAAGCCTTCGACAAGAACCAATTCCTACAAGACACACTACCCCACCTCGACCCTGGAACGCACGATCTGAACAAACAAGTAAATGAATGGAACAGTATCATCAACGCAGCAGCCAAAGCCAACAAACCCAAAACAGGGACAACAACTAACTCCAAAAGACAACACACCCCATGGTACTCCAAAGACATACGCAATGCAAAAAGAAACCTGAGGAAGATAGAACGCCGCTGGAGACGCTCTAAATCTCCCTCCACCCAGGCCTTATACCTAACCAAACAAAGGAACTACAATGAACTCATCAACCAAACAAAAAGAGAACACCATACAAACACCATTCAGAAGACTTACAACAAACCCAGAGAGCTATTCGAAATAGTAAAGAATCTAACCAACGAACCAAATCGTGAAAAAGACATACAGATTGACCCACAAATGTTTGCTGATCACTTCCAAGATAAGATGGGCGTCTTACCACAACAAACAATGGAAGGAACCACCATCCCAACCATTCCCACCATAACATGGAACAATTTCAGCACTCCATCCACGAGGCAGCTCTCAGATATCATCATCGCGCTCAACACAAGTACTGCACCAACAGACCCATGCCTGGTCACTTGGATCAAGGCAACAAAGGAGAGCTTCCTCAGCCTCATCCACAACATGGTAAACAACTCTCTGGTGCAAGGAACCATGCCAGACCAGCTGAAACTAGCCACAATAAGGCCGATCTCAAAGAAAACCACACTAGACAAAAGCAATCCAGCAGCCTACAGACCTATCTCCAGCATACCACTTCTGGCCAAAATCATAGAAAAGGCTATGCAACAACAGCTACAGGACCATATAGACGCACATGCCCCACTGGACATACATCAACATGGCTTCTGCCCAAATCACGGAGTCGAAACACTGCTGTTATACCTATTCAACGACATAATCCAAACCATAGACAGCCACAAAGAAGGAACACTAATGATCTTCCTAGACATCTCAGCTGCTTTTGACACGGTAAACCACAAAATCCTCCTAACCAGACTTCAGAACATTGGAATAACCAGCACCGTCTTAAAATGGTTCAACTCATACCTAACAGACAGGTAGTTCCAGGTCAAGATTGGATCCAACATCTCACAACCCGCAATCATCAAACAAGGGGTGCCACAAGGATCCGTGCTATCCTCACTGCTATTCAACCTATACATCCAACCAATCTTGAACCAGCATACAAGTCAGATCATCAACCCCCCCTCCACCCCAAGACTGTATATAAGACTGTATAATAGCTCATGATGTATAATAGCGCACTATGTAGATAAACCAAATCTAATCACATCCCCGCCAACACATACACACCACTCTGTACACTGCATGAAAACATTTGCCCCATTGATTGTTTGCCGTGGAAACCGCTTTGATTGAATGATAAGGCAGTATATAAATACCATTAAATAAATAAATAAATCTGCAACATCTTGAAAGCACAAGAAATAAACTACACTATCTATGCAGATGACATCATGATATACACCACAATCAACCTCGACAGCCCCGACTACACCAAAATAACAGACTGTCTCAAAAGCATGTCCAAATGGCTCCTGCACAACAACCTAGCCATAAACTACAACAAGACAGAAGCACTCATCATCACACGAAACACCAACTTTAGCCCCCCACCATTCATCAACATCAACAACACAGCAATACTACTGAAAAATGAAGTGAAATACCTCGGAATAACACTTGACAGAGAACTGAACTTACAATCACACATCAGAAAAACCACCAAAAACGCATACTACAAGATGAAAATAATCAGACGCCTCAAGCCACTACTCACACAAGACCACTTCCGCACAGTCTGCCAAGCACTAATAACTCCCATCCTTGACTTCTGCAACCCAATCTATAATGGCATGCCAAAACAAGCACTCAGACCACTACAGATGGCTCAAAACACAGCAGCCAGAATAATCACCGGTTCATCAAAGCAGGACCACATCACCCCCATCCTGAAGGACCTCCACTGGCTCCCAATCAACTACCGCATCAAATACAAAATGATACTAAACATATTCAGAATCAAACACAAGAGCTCTGCCCTCAGCCTCCAACCCCTCATACTTCCTGACGCCAGCACTAGACCTAGAAGAAAGGCTACAGCAGACACACTCAACACTCCAAGCAACTACACAAAAGCATGCAAATCCACCACACAAAGAGCCCTATCAATGGCGGCTCCAGCAATATGGAACACACTCCCAGATGAGCTACGGTCAACTGAAGACCCAAAGGACTTCCGAAAACACCTAAAGACATTGCTCTTCACTGAGCACTATGGCCCAAGCAGATAGCCAGTTTATACAGACTTGGACCAAGCCCATAACGGAAGATCAGACTCAGTCTCAAGATCTTCCACAGTATGCTGCAGAGACAGCAAAACCCATATATATAGCTGTAATATCTCATGTTGTAAATAGCTCACATATATATGGATATGTATATAACTGTAAAAACCCATGTATATACCTATATTCATATATATATATATATATATTATAAAACTGTAAAAACCACACGTTGTAAATAGCTCACGCTAATCAGCTCACCTACACCCACACTCCTCAATGTACATAAACATACCAACACAAGCACCAATGACACTGATTGTTTGCTGTGTACACCGCCTTGATTAAAGGATAAGGCAGGATAGAAATACCCTTTAAATAAAATAAATAAAATAAAAAACTTGTAACAGCTTTTGAAAACTATATCATACACATTGTACCTATATATACAATATTTAATGAAAATCTAACTCTATATGATGCCGAGGCACAGCCCGCACTGATGCCGAGACTCCAGATTCCCTTTTTTTTTAAAAACTTATCAGCTTCATTTTACCTGGATCATATGTATAAACCACCAAAATCTCCTGTGGATAAACTTGTAACAGCTCGTCTTCAATTCAACCTCTTGATTAATCGTTCTAAAAAACGCCCGCACTTGCGCTATTAAAAAAAGTCTACAAACCGCGGGAACATCCACGTCACAGCAATGCCATTGGTTGTTGCTTTTGAGAAAGGCTCAGATGTCACTGTTCTCTCAGGCCGATATCCATATCAGCACACACTATTCCTTTCACTATAAAGTTTTTTGTAACTGCTTTCTTACAATATTTATTACATACCCATTTCATCCTCTTTTCACCTTAAATTTTATATATTTGACAACACCACATGTAGGCCAAATATGGAGAATTATGAAATACATTAAAGAAACACTGATAAATCCTTTTCTAAATTCAGACCACTGGGGGATAAAGACTTCAATTTAAAAATATATTTTTGTTCCAATCTTAGTATTGTCTTATTTATATCTCCCCCTCTCCAATTCAACTTGACCTTCTTAATTATAAAAAATTTTAAATCTCTAATGTTATGTGCCATCTCCTGCCAATGCGCTACCAGTGGTTTCTCTGCCACACCTCTCTTGATGCAACTTTTGTGCTCCACCATCCTCACCCGAATGCTTGTCTTTCCCACATAGAGTTTCTCACAAGGACATTGTATGACATAGATGACATGAGTTGTCTCACAATTTGAAAAATCTTCAATCTTAAACACTTCTTTTGTAGTGGGATGTATAAATTTATCCCTAATTGGTAGTACATGCAGGCAAATAGAACATAGACCACATTGGAACTGGCCTTTGTATTTAGACAAATACTTGCGCCCTGTAAGGGCTGAGGTCACCAACAAATTTCTCAAATTAATATTACGCTTATGGGCCACTGTAAGAGAAATCTCTTGAAATGCTGGCAGTGTTTGGATAAGATGCCATTCTTTTCGCAAGATTTTGTTAATCTTCTTAGAATGGATAGAATAAAGGAGGGGACAAACCATTCCCACATCTCTCTTTCTATCTTGCGGCTTCAGAAGTGACTCACGAGGAGCTTCTTTAGCTCTCTTGTATGCTCGATCTATATAACATTCCGGATATTGTCTCGCAACACGCCTTTGTTTTAACTTAGCAGCTTGTTCATCCAACTCTTGCACTGTAGTACAGGCTCTTCTAGCTCTTAAGAATTGGCCAACAGGCAAGTTTCTTTTAAGCGTTGGATTATGGAAACTCTCAAAGTGTAAAAGATGATTGCGGTCTGTAGGTTTTCTATATAAAGATGTTACAAATCTTTTGTCTTCCTTTTTTATTATAAGGTCTAGGTATGGAATCTTATACGGGTCATAAGTAAGCTGGAAACGTAAATTACTATCTAAACCATTGATCCATATGTTAAATTGCGTCAACGTCTCTATACTACCATCCCAAATAATCAAAATATCATCAATATAGCGAATCCATAATTTTACATTTGTTTCATATATATGATTTTTCATAATTTTTTCTTCGAATTGAAACATGTAAAGATTCGCTATATCTGGGGCCACTGATGAGCCCATTGCTACCCCTTTAATCTGCTTAAAAAATAAATCTCTAAAGCAAACACGGCCTGTGGCGGGCATCATGGCGTAAGAAATAGAATTAATAAAGCAATCCTTCCTTCATACCCACTTGGTAGGATGACAGTTAAACTGGGAACTCCAAAAGCCAAACTTGGGATGTACAACAACACTGTAGAAATAAAACTATAAATTAATTTCCTCTTGTTCTAAACAAAACACAAAAGATGTTAACGATGCACATTTCCCAGAGCTGATATATTCCAGTTAATAAATTCAAAATAATAAAGTATTTTTCTACCTTTTGTTGTTTGTGCATTTTCTTTTTCAGTTGCAATTGCTCCAGTCACTTTCTTCTGGTTTCTTTGTGTCTTCTGCGAGCTATCCATTTGTCCTTTCTTCTCTTTTAGATTTTTTTCCATTTTCTTTCTCTATATCTGCTTTAACATACTGATCTTCCTCCTTTTGCTCTTTCCCCATTTCTTTCCTTATTCCTTTATCATCCACTCAAATTTCACCCTTCCATTCTCAAACCTCACTTTCTCTCCCAATACCCGGCCCATCGTAGACTTTTCTTCCCTCCCACACAAAATATCTTTTCCCCTCTCCATTCTCATTCCCCATCCCTTTCTAGTCCTCTCCCAAAATCAGCTCCCTTATAGTTCTAGACCCACCAGCATCCGCCCCCTTCTAGTTCCATTCTCCCAAGCCTCCACATCAGCCCATTTCCAGTCCTAGCCCCCAATATGCTCTTTTCCAGTTCCATTCCAGCCCCCATCAGCCCATTTCCACTCCAAGCTCCCCCATCAGCCCATTTCCAGCCCTATTCCAACTCCCATCAGCCCGCTTCCAATCCTATACCAGCCCCCATCAGCCCATTTCCAGTCCTCTTCCAGCCCATCACCCATTTGCAGTCCAAGTTCCCCCCGTCAGCCCATTTCTAGTCCTATTCCAGCTCCTCATCAACCCATTTCCAGTCCTAGTCCCCCATATGCTCTTTTCCAGTCCCCCATCAGCCCCCCATATGCTCTTTTCTAGTTCCATTCCAGTCCCCTATCAGCCCATTTCAACTCCAAGCTCCCCCATCAGCCAATTTCCAATCCTAGACCCCTCGTCAACCCATTTCCAACCCTATTCCAGCTCCCAACAGCCCACTTCCAGTCCTAATCCAGCTCTTCCAATTTTAGCCCTCCCATCACAGCCCATTTCCAGTCCTAGCCCTCCCATCACAGCCCATTTCAAGTTCCTCCCCACCATCACAGCTCATTTGCAGTCCTAGCCCCCCACCATCACAGCCCATTTGTCGTCCAATCACCCCCCTTCCACCATCACAGCCCATTTGCAGTCCAATCACCCCCCCTCCACCATCACAGCCCATTTGCAGTCCAATCACCCCCCACCATCACAGACCATTTGCAGTCCTAGCCACCCCTCCCCCGCTATCACAGCTCATTTGCAGTCCAGTCACCCCCATCACAGCCCATTTGCAGTCCCAGCCCCCCCACACCATCACAGCCCATTTCCAGTACGTTTCTCCCCATCACAGCCCATTTGCAGTCCGTTCCCCCTCCCCCACCATCACAGCCCATTTGCAGTCCAAAGTCCAAGCTCCCCCCTGATCACAGGCCATCCAGTCCTAGCCCCCCCCCCCTCCTCTGAACAGCCCCGCGGATGTCTAAGGAGCTTCAGAAGGAGCCGGGGAAGCCCGTGTTGGGGCCCCTGGCCCTGGCCCCCTCTGCACAGCCACCAGCATGAAAAGCATTTTCCTTCACGCTGGCGGCTGTTTCAGGGAATCAATATTCTAAGGACTTTTGTGGTTAGAAGGACCTGCTTACCGGATGTCCCACTGAGACATATATATTCAACGGCACTATCCCAGACAGTGTTGCTGAAACTTTCCTCTGACCACCTTGGGTTGTCCATGGTCAGAGCTGGAGCAGAGTGATTTTCCGTGTCACTATCTGGATAGGAATCCACATAACTTACAACAGCGTAAAAACGACCTTATGCACTATGCAGGCTGCCTCTCTAAATAGTGATTATTATTGACATTATCTAGTTAGTGCTGACATTGACCACTAAATCTAGATAATAGCGCCAGCCAGGATCCAGATACTAGTGCCAAATAGTTGGATTTTTTTTTTACCTATGGTGGCCAGTGTTTGAAAAACCACCATGGGATGAATAGTAGGCCCTCCATCTTTCCTCTTTTATGATGTCACAAGCGCACCTTAGTGCCTTTAATGGGGTTAGGAATAATCATAATTATTATTAATAGTATTTTATTTGTCTTGTGCATTTTCCTACAATATACTGCTCAAGGAATGTTATATATAAATATTAGAATATATCACAAAAAATGAAGTGAAAATAACTACATCATGCAAATATAAATACATATAACATACCATAAATGGCATTCAATCAAATATTCCTGAGGCAGTGCTGATAGTCAAAGCTGCCTTTACTTGTGTGGTGGACAGGGCTCTGAGTGTTGATTTGCTTGGAAATTGTGTGTCTCAAGCCTAGAAGACAGAAAGAAATGGAATTTAATTAAATAAAATCACTGTTTAGGCTTTTAGAAGCATAGACAGCTGGCGACTTTAATTTAAAAATCCATGTGTGGGCTTTTAGAATCATAGGCAGCCAGGAATTGTAATTAAATTCTGTGTGTGGAGGGTTTAGATAAAATCTGTATCTTTAAAAGTGTTTAAGAGTTGTCTGGGCAAAATAATAAGTGGGGAAAAGGGTTTTCAGAAGGGCATTAGTTGTGGAATAAGTATGTGAGAGCTGTGCTGTTGACCCCACTCTCCACCCATATTTTCTGATAAACAGATTGCAACCTCCATTCAAGAATTTAGGAGTGTCAGTTAGGGATTCCCATTAGCAAGAGAGTAACCCTAACCTGGAGTGGAGGAGTAGTCTAGTGGTTAGAGCAACAGCCTCAGAAACCTGAGTTTGATTCCCACTGGTACTCCTTGTGACCTTGGGCTAGTCACTTTACCCTCCATTGCCTCAGAAGAAAAGGCCTAGCAATCTACTTCTGATCATACCTTGCGAAGAAAACCCAAGGGCTCCTGGGTCACCAGGAGTCATCATTGACTTGATGGCACTTAAAAAAAACAACAACAAACAAACCTCAGCAGCGGATTAATTGTAGTCTAAAGTGAACATTAGATTAATTGTAGTCCAATACAAAAAACATCAAATACATTTAAGGGACATGAAATTTAAAGTGGCAGCCCACTCCCTATAAGAATTTAAATGGCTAATTTCTCTACAACTTTAAAAGGTCCTTTTACTAACAGGTGCTAGGATGTTACAGCTAACATGTCAAAAGCGCCACAACTATGATGCATCAGGTGCAACACCAGCATGCTAACTGTTCGGGGTATGGAAAGCATTTCCCCGGCAGTTAACTCGGGGCCTGATTTTTTAAGGCATTTACATGGTTAACAGCCCATGTTAACTGTATAAATACCTTAATCAGGGATTTTCAAAGGCACCTACATGCTAGTGCCTTTGAACATCCCCGTTTAAGTCCCCTACGTGCGCCCATGCTATCCAGTTAGCATAAGGGCGTGTTGGGGGCATTCTGAGGTGGAGCAGGGGCGGAGGCAAGCGCTAATCAGGCAGCAGTGAATTTTCGATTCTGCCCGGTTAGCACTCTGCATAGAAAATATAGGCGAGGAAAATCCTTGCCTATCTTTACAGCGCGTAGCCCTACCCATTGCAAAAACCTGGCCCTCGCAGTACTTTCCCCTAACATGGCCACATTAGTGCATCTGCACTTAATTCCGGTGAACTCAGCGCTAACTGATCTGAGCTCATCATACCCACTCTTTGCCCCTAATCTGCGCACTTGCAACCCTAACGTAGGTTGCAGTGTTAGCGTGAGAATGGTCTTGCGCTGTTCATGGCCCCATGCTAGCCCCAGAGCACCTTCAGAGCATGCCCGAGCATGCACTGCCAGCTAGTTCCCTTTAGTGAAAGAGCCCTTAAGATACAAGCAGAAATCTAGCAGTAGGCTGGAGGTTAGCCAGTCCATTGTATCGAAAGATATGTGTATAATTATTTGCCAATTAATGAGATGTTCTATATGTGTACCAGCTGCAAAACGTTCCTGGGTCTAAAAGGATGCATCCAATCTCCAGAGGCCAGATAGCAGACCTAAAGGTGTTGAGGAACAATTTCAGGGGCCTTATAGAATTCCCCAATTACTAATACTACTGCTTGTCATTTCTATAGCATTCCTGGGCATACGCAATATTAGAAACACATCTAAAAGAGACCATCTCTGAGCCTCGGACCTTACAATCTATTGAAGACATACGAACAGAACAAACAAGGGCTTAAGGCAGGGTTTCTCTACCCAGTCCTTGGGACACACCTAGCCAGTTAGTGTTCAGAATAACCACAGTGATTGTGCTTGAGAGAGAACTGCATACAATGGAGACAGTGCACGCAAATCTCTCTCGTGGATATTTGTTATTCTTATCCTGAAAACCTGACTGGCTAGTGTGCCCGAGGACTGGGTTGAGAGCCGTTGGTCTAGGGAATTACATAAGATATGCTATACTGGGTCAGATCAAAGGTCCATCGAGCCCAGAATCCTGTTTCCATCAGTGGCCAATACAGGTCACAGGTACCTATCAGGTTCCCAAAAGATACATTTATAGGGAAATGATTAAAACACATGAGTGTTAACTGGAGAATAAGGGTTCAGGATCTAAAAGCAGCCTCAAAAAGGTGGAGTTTTAGCATGGATTTGAATAGATCCAGAGACAGAGCCTGATCTACAAACTCAGGATGTCTGTTCAAGGCATATAACGCAGCAAGTTTGAAAGAATGGAGTCTGGAGTTGCTTGATGAGTGGGATTCCCAAGGAGGGATGTAGGGAGAATTAAGAGAGGAGAGGTAATGAGGTGCAACAAAACGAATACAATCGTAAGCCAGTAAGAGACGTTTTTGAACTGTATGTGGAAATGTATTGGGAGCCAATGAAGTAACTGGAGAAGAGGATTATGTGATTGTAGTGACACTGTTGGAAGATTAGTCATGCAGCTCAGCTTTGAGCAGATTGAAGGGGAGAGAGAGAGAGAGTTCAGCAGGAGACCAGTAAGGAGAAGGTTGCAGAAGTCTAAGTAGGAGATGATGTGAATGTGGATAAGGGTTTTGGTAATGTGCTCAAAGGAAGGGCCACATTTGGCTGATGATATGGAGAAAGAAATGACAGGTTTTAGCTGTCTGTTGTGAGAAGGAAAATTAACAGGTTCTTCTGAGCCACCATTAAGTCCTTCTCATCATCCTATATGGTTTTTTTTATTAATGCTTTTGGTACACTAGATCAGCCACCATTTTGAGATTTTACTTTAGCAAACATGGCTTTTTCTGCTCGCCTGTCTTTCTTCTGAGAAAGCAAATTGCAGTGAACTGAAGCACTCCTTTGTTCACAGAGAACAGATACTGATATTAGGTCCATGAAGGAGAACAGCTTCATCCTGTGACACATGAACAAAAACTTAACAAGTTACGTTTCACACAGTGAAAGATAATAAACTGTTTCTCTTCGCTTAGATCAACAGAGCATTCCCCGTGAGCCCTCCTCCTTCCCTTCAGCAAAACATAGGCCAAGGAGGTAGCTGCAATTATGTTCAGGATGTTGCCTTCACACAGTCCAACTCCCATCTCCTTATCTCTCAGAAAAGGGGCCCATGATTGTTTCTCACAAATATTTCTGAAGGATTCATTAGTTGGGCCTCCCTGATTAATAGGCACCTTCATCCAAACACTCCTGTGTCCCAGTTCTTTCTGTACCTCGATCTCTGGGCCTTGTTACCACATTGAACCCCCCCCCCCCGCCCTCTCCCCCCACCTTCTCCTCCCACTTTCTTTCCACTTTCACATGTCTGGGTCTCTTTTCATCCACTTACTGCCTCAGAACTCATAAAATCTCTCTCTTCCTCATACAAGACAACCTGCTCTCTCTACCCAATGCCCTCATCATGGCTCCTTGAACCTTTCCTTGCCCTCCTTCCTTCCATCCTTGCTATGATCAATGCAAGTCTCTCCTCTGGATCCTTCCCTAGTCTATGGAAACATGCCCTGGTCTGCCCCCTCCTTAAAAAGCCCTCTCTTCATCCTCTCAATCCAGCACATTATCACTAATCTCTAATCTCCCCTTCCTTTCAAAAATACTCGAAAAAGCAGTCTTCGCCCAACTCTCACACTACCTGGATTCCACACATTATCTCCACCCCCGCTAATCCGGTTTTTGTCCTGGCCATAGCATTGAAACCGCCCTGCTTGCTTTTCTCAATGAACTACACCTTGCATATGACCGTGATGATATCTCTGTGGTGGTATCCCTGGATCTTTCAGCAGGTTTTGACCTCATTGACCACTCGCTTCTCCTCTCTCGCTTGTGCGATGCTGGTATCTGGGGCACAGTCTACAGGTGGTTTCATTCCTCCTCTCCTCTTGGTCATGCACAGTCGTGGCACCCCTCGTGTTTAATATCTTCCTTGCACCACTTGCCCTTCTTATCCAACAATCTGGAATATCAGCGTATTATTATGCTGATGACCTCATCCTTCTTCATCACACCAGCCCTCTTCAGCTGGATCTCCACCCCCCCCCCCCCCATCAATGCTTGCCTTACCTCAGTTGCTGACTGGTTAACCACTAACTGTCTCTACCTCAATCTGGCAAAAACATCAGCTATCTGGTTCACTCATGGAAGTCCCTCCCTCCTAACAGCTCCAATTCTTGCACACTCCCCTGTCCCCCTAGTGTCCTCCTTTCACTATCTAGGGGTTCTCCTTGACTCTGATCTCTCTTTCAAGGATCACATCTCCCACCTCACAAAAAAATCTTTCTACTATCTCCGTCAAATCCGAGCAGTTTGCCCCTTTCTCACTCCCCAAGCTGTTACCACTCTTTTACTATCTCTGGTTCTGTCCCATCTAGATTTTTGCAATTCTGTTCTTGCTGGTATCCTTCATACACAACTTCAAGACTCCAGTTTGTTCAGAACATAGCAGCCCATATCATTACTCATTCCACTCGCCGAGAGCATATCACTTCTCTTTCAACTTCACTGGCTTCCTTTAGAATACTGTATCCGTTTCAAAATTCTCATTATGGTTCACCAAGTCATATATATTCACAACCCTCAATACTTGGCTGGTCTTCTCCAATTCCACACTCCCAGTTGTAATGTTTGCTCTGCACACATCAACTGCCTTCACTTCCTCTCCCCATCCTGTGCTCATCTGCAATCCACCCGCCACTCTGCCTTTTTCTTTCTTGGACACACTCTGTGGAATTCTCTCCCCACCTCCCTCAGACTGGAACAAAATTATGTCACATTTAAATCCCTCCTAAAAACCCATTTGTTTTCTTCTGCCTGCGACCTCCCAACCCCTATTGTATGACCCTGCTTGCCTATGTTGTTTATTTCTCCCGTCTTGTCTGCTTAACTGCACTTTATTCCTTTCCTTTAATACATTGTGGTTTCTTTCTTTTCTGACCTATGGCCACCTTTCATTTTTATGTTTGTACACTGCCCTGATGTTATAAAGGGCAGTATATCAAATGCAATAATCATAAACAAAGAGCACAAGGAGAGCAGAAGCCCTCGCAAACGTAGAATAAACACACAACAAGCGAATGGCATATGGAGGTCAAAGGTTCTTTATTTCAATAGAAAACCCCTATGCATTTCGGCAACCAGCCTTCTTCAGGGGGTACACATCCTCAAGAAACAAAATAAACAATAAATACAATAAAAAACACAAATACAAATAATGCAGGCAATAAATACAATAATTATAAATATAAACTAAAACAATAAGAGGAACAGTTAAAAGCAATGGTAACAAAAATAAAAAGCAAAAACATAAGGCTAGTACGATTAGTACAGTCAAAATTTATAGGCTTGATATTCAAAGCATTTATGCGCTTGACTTTGAGAGATATTCTCCAAAACTGGCTTTTTTGAAAATTTGCTAGGGCTGAGTGCCTAAATATTTTCTTAAAATTTTACTAAGTTCCTAAATTTAGGAGCCGAAAAAGTGGGTGGCAACAGGCTAGATTTAGGGTGGGGAAAAGAAGTTAGGAGCTTAGCACTGATTTTCAGCACTAGACACCTAAATTAGGATCATAAATTTAGACAAATGAATAGCAGGTTTAAATTTAGGAGCATAAGTTTTAAGCTCCTAAATTAGGATTGATTTTAAGATGAAAACTTAGGCTCCTACGTGTGGCCTGAAAATAGGGCACAAATTTAGGAGCCTAACTTAAAAGCCTAAATTTAGAGGCTCAGCTTTTATTGACTATCAGATGCTATCTGTTTACTGCTGGCTAATTTTAAAACACAAGTGTCTTTGAGGATCATTTTAGAAGCTCTATGCGTGATTTCAACATCTGAAAACAGTATTATAGAAATGCTGGATGTGTCCAAATGTGAACATGTCCAAGTTGGCCAGGAGAGGTCGATTAAGATACACATGCGATTTCAGACCAGGGCTGCATGTCTGAAATCGCCATCGCAGACTTCCATTGATATACTTGCTCTAGGGCACAAATAGGACTATTAAAGATGTTCATTTCTGTAACTCAACAATAGTTCATTCCACCAATATTTTGCACTCCTTCAATGATACCTGCCAGTAAGTAATAAAATAATTTCTCCAGGCTTCCGCACCACTGCATGTCCCCATTAGCAAAATGGCAGGCCCCGCGGGACGTGTTAGGAGGAGCTATCCACAGTCACATTCTGTAACATGGCCACGTGCATACCTATGTCCCCCCTGTGCAAGTTTCTAAAATATGCAGATATTCTGCACGTGTCTAATCCATACCTCTGTACGTCCTCATTTTCACTGTTATATAGCGGGCACATGTATCTTTCAGGTTGGAGAAAGGCTGATTTTACAAGACTTTACATGTGACCAACCTTCTTGCTGCCCTTCCTGCTGTATATCGGACGTTTTGACTTGGATGTCCCGTTTTTCAGCTAGACGTCCTTTCTAAAAAGGACCTTCAGTGCCCAATGCTCCCTGCAAAAGGGCTTTTGAATATAGTCCTTATGCCAACCTCTTCCAAAGACGGGGGGAGGTGTAAAACTAGAGGACATAACATGAAGCTGCAAGGGGGTAAACTGAAAGGCAACGTCAGGAAATACTTTTTCACTGAAAGGGTGGTGGATGCTTGAAATGCCCTCTCGATGGAAGTGGTGGGAACAAATACAGTGACGGAATTCAAAATGGCATGGGACAGGCACAGTGCATCCCTTTATAGCAACAGGATAAAATAAAAATGGACATAACTCTCTCTTATATCTCAACAAATAAGGGTGACCTACATGGAGCAGTGGGTACATCTCTAAACAAAGGCATGAGGAGGAGTGACCTGCATGGAGCGGCAGCTGCACCTAGTCTTACTGCCTTGCTAGGCAGACTACATGGATCATACTGGTCTTTATCTGCTGTCATATATTATATTACTGTGTTACTATGTATGTTACGTGATTGGCATGCAGAACATGGATCATGGAAGTTTTTCCAACCCTTCTGCATGTGTGCATGCACACACCCTTCTCTATCTGCATTGCTTGTCTGTGTGTGTGTATGTGTGTGAATGGATGTGTGTCTGAGTATGCATATTGCTGTTTTGTTTGTTTATCTGTTTTTTTCTACATTTTGTTTGTATGAGTGTGTATATAGCTTTGTGGGCTGGTATGTCTGTGTATGTTTGTATCAGTGTAGATGTGTTCGTGTCACTGCAGCATGGCTGTATATATGTGCATACTTGCTTGTGTGTGAACATAAGAACATAAGATATGCCATACTGGGTCAGACCAAGGTCCATGAAGCCCAGTATCCTGTTTCCAACAGTGGCCAATCTAGGTCATATGTACCTAGCAGTTTCCCCAAAAGACACAGGTTCTGCAATGCTTGTACTAGGTCAAGCATTGATATCCTGAGTCCCTTCTTAATAATGGTTTATGGACCTTTCCTCCAGGAACTTATCGATACCTTTTTTAAACCCAGCTACACTAACAGCCTTTACTACATCCTCCGGTAACAAATTCCAGAGTTTGATTACACGTTGAGTGAAAAAATATTTTCTTTTTTTAGTCTTAAATAGTTTACCCTGTAGCTTCATTGCATGTCCCCTAGTCTTCCTATATTCTGATAACGTAAACAGTCGATCTACGTTTACTCGTTCCACTCCATTCATTAATTTATAGACTTCTATCATATCTCCCCTCAGCCGTCTCTTTTCCAGATTAAAGAGCCCTAACCTTTTTAGCCTTTCTTCATAGGAGTATCCTTCCATCCCCTTTACCATTTTGGTGGCTCTTCTCTGAACCTTTTCTAATAACACTATATCCTTTTTAAGATACGGCGACCAGAATTGCACACAATATTCAAGGTGCAGTCTCACCATGGAACGGTATAGAGGCATTATAATATCTTTTGTTTTATTTTCCATTCCTTTCCTTATGATACCTAGCATTCTATTTGCTCTCTTGGCTGCCGCTGCACACTGGGCCGAGGGTTTTAACATGTTATCCACAATGACGCCTAAATCTTTTTCCTGGGTGGTGGTTCCTAATGTGGAACCTTGCATCGTGTAACCATAGTTTGGGTTGTTCTTCCCTAGGTGCATAACTTTGCACTTGTCCACATTAAATTTAATCTGCCATTTGGATGCCCAGTCTTCCAATTTATCAAGATCCTCTTGCAATTTTCCACAATCCTCTTGGGTTTTAACAACTTTAAATAGTTTTGTGTCATCTGCAAATTTGATAACCTCACTCGTTATTCCACTTTCCAGGTCATTTATGAATATGTCAAAAAGCAGCGGACCCAGCACAGATCCCTGGGGTACACCACTATTCACCTTTCTCCATTGGGAAAATTGGCCATTTAGCCCAACTCTCTGCTTTCTATCTTTTAACCAGTTCCTGATCCACAGTAGTACACAGCCTCCTATCCCATGACTCTTTAGTTTTGCCAAAAGTCTCTGATGAGGGACCTTGTCAAAGGCTTTCTGAAAGTCCAGATACACTATATCAACCGACTCATCTTTGTCCACCTGTTTATTCACACTTTCAAAAAAACATAACAGATTAGTAAGACAAGATCTTCCTTGTCTAAAGCCATGTTGGCTGTCTCCCATTAGGCCATGACTATCTACATGCTGAGTAATTTTATTCTTTATGATGGTTTCTACCATTTTTACCAGTACTGACGTGAGGCTCACCAGTCTGTAGTTTCCCGGATCACCCCTCGAACCCTTTTTAAAAATTGGTGTTACATTGGCGATCCGCCAATCTTCAGGTATTAGAGATGATTTTAATGATAGTTCACAGATTACTAATAGCAGGTCTGCAATCTCATATTTCATTTCTTTCAAGGATACATTCTTCAAGGATACATTCTTCTGAACCATCAGCTCTTGGGCGACTGTTGGCTTTCCCCTATTATCTAGTTTAAAAGCTGCTCTCTCTCCTTTTTAAAGGTTAATACCAGCAGCCCTGGTTCCATCCCGGTTAAGGTGAAGCCCATCCCTTCGGAAGAGCCCCTCCTTTCCCCAGAATGTACCCCAGTTCCTAACAAATCCAAACCCCTCATCTCTGCACCATTGTCTCATCCACGCATTGAGACTCCAGAGCTCTGCCTGCCTTTTGGGTCCTGCACGTGGAACGGGAAGCATTTCGGAGAACGCTAACCTGGTAGTTCTGGATTTCAACTTCCTACCTAAAAGCCTAAATTTAGCCTCCAGAACCTCCCTACCACATTTTCCTATGTCATTGGTACTGACATGTACATGTCTGCATGGGTGGATATGTTAGTGTGTGGATGTATGTGCATTTTTATCTATTTGTTCTCTGTGTATTTGTGATTGGAAGAAGAGATGAAAGAGAAGGGCCAGTTAACAGGTACAGTTCTGTAATTGTTATCTTACTGTGAATTAGTGTTAGCATACTACAGCTCTTGGAACTGCATTTGCCATAGAAATGCATTCAAGAATTTTTTGGGAGGGCGGGGGCTTCATTTCTCATCCATCTCCCATCACATGCAGAAACTAAACATGTAAAACACTGAAACTTCCCCTAGGTCATCTCCTCCCTTCCTGTGACTAGAGCAGCATTCCAGTGCTCCACCCTCACAGCCTTTCCATTGGCTCGACCCTACCCACAATCTCTGCTGCTAGTTACATTGGAAACAGTCAGGGCAAACTCACTCACATAGCAGGGAGGATTAGAGAACTGCAGATAGAAGTTTTAAACTCCCAAAAATGTCTAGAAATGCTAGCTTTCCTTCTCGCTTTCAGACATCAATATAAAACTCTGTAGAATAATGAGAATGAGAGACATCACATCGCGGATGTGAGATGGATCCTTGGAAAGACAAAAGAATACCATATGTGTTTTATTGACTACAGTAAGGCTTTTGACTGTGTAAACCATGAGAAACTGAGCCACATTAAGAAGCATGGAAACATACCAGAACACCTGATAGTTTCTCTTGCACAATCTTTACATTGATCGAGAAGCAACAGTTTGAACGGAACTAGGAGAAACAGAATGGTTTAAAATCAGCAGAGGTGTACGACAAGGCTGTGTACTTTCCCCTACCTCTTTAATTTATATACAAAGCAAATCAACAGAGAAGTAGGACTGTATGAAGACAACCGAGGTGTGAAGATTGGTGGCAGACTCATCAACATACTTCGCTATGCTGATGATTCCACATTACTCGCTGAAAGTGAAGACGATCTGAAACATTTGTTTCTCAAGATCAAGGAACATAGTCTTAAAATGGGTCTGCACCTTAACGTTAAGAAGACAAAGATCCTGACAGCTGGCAAAATCAATAAGTTCATTGATGGAGAAAATATTGAAATAGTTGACAATTTTAAATTACTTGATCAACAATCAATAAAGGAAAGGACTAGCAATCAAGAAATCTGACGACGTATTTGTTATTTATTTATTTATTTACATTCTCTTATATACCACGCTATTCTGCATCAGTGCGATTTACATTGAACAAACTGAAATTACATTGAACAGGGCATATTATTGTTCTTGGTAGAATGGCCATGAAGGACCTAGACAAGATTTTCAAGAGCAGAGATGTCTCTCTCCATACAAAGATTTGACTTGTCCAGGCCATAGTATTTTCAATAATGTCATATGGATGCGAAAGTTGGACAGTGAAAAAGATAAACAGAAAGAAAATTGATGTCTTTGAATTATGGTGCTGGTGACAAATACTGTGTATATCATGGACTGCCCGAAGAACAAACCAGTCAGTATTAGAGGAGATCAAACCTAAGCTTTCCTTAGAAACTCAGATGACAAGACTTTGACTTTCATACTTTGGACACATCATGTGAAGACAGAAATCGTTAAGAGAAAGACATAATGCTTGGCAGGGTAGAAGGCCACCATAAAAGAGGAAGGCCGGTAATGAGATGGATCGATACAATAACAGCAGCTATGGATATCACTCTATCAACAATGAGCTGCTTAGCTGAAGACATAACAAAGATTAGGTCAACTATCCAGAGGGTCGCCAGGAGTTAACATCAACTCAACAGCACTTAACAACAACAGAATAATGAGAAAAGCCAGGCAGTTGTAAGTTCTAACCAAGGGGCTCCAGGCAATCTGCTGCCTGAGGCTAGGGATGAGATAGCACCCGCACCGGAGGGGGCTAAACCAAACCAAAAAGTAGATTGGATAATATGGAGGAAATGTAAGATGTGTACACACCAAGGAACTAAAAGAAAGAGCGAGAACCACAGCATAGTTTATAACACCAAATATTAACTCATTTTTATTTTAATGTTTTAAACTGCATTATGGTTCTTGCTTTTTCTTTTTGAACATATATTTTGCATGCACAGAATACCCTCCCTCGAATGCAGAGCAGAACTAGGACGTTCACCCACAGAATTCAATATAAAAAAAAAATGATTCTGGCCATCTCACAAACAACAAACATTCTCCAGTATGTGAACTAATACAAAACCCTACAACAAAATCACAGGAACTAATAGGGCCTTTATCCAAATGGATGGGCAGAGATCACTTCTCCACTTTATCCCTGCCCATCCATCTGGATAAAGGCCGTACTAGATCAAATACTCCCAGAGCTTGAAAGAAATGCCACAGACCTCCCAGCCTTATTAGAGATTTGGAACAAGTCCTTATTTCTAGCAGCCAGTGCTGTACCTAAACCAAAGGCAACTAAACGCAAAAACAAAGCCCCATGGTATTCTTCTGAAATCAAACAGGCAACGATCACCTTAAGAAGACTTGAGAGAAGATGGAGGAAATTCAAACAGCATTCAGACCACCAGGAATACTTAACAAAGCAGTGAGAGTACAACAAGCTAATTCATAAACACAAGAAACAGTATCATACAAACCTAAGTTCCTTAAACCGCCCTAGAGAATTATTTGCCATTGTGAAAGATCTCCACAAACCCAAGAGATCACATCTATAACCCCTGAAGCCTATGCTACATATCTCCGGAGCAAGCTAAACACCTCGCCAAACCAACCCATCACATCTTCTCCTATACAAGATTAACACAAAAATTTGGACCGCCTTCTACCCAGTCGCCGATGATCTTTGTATCAACCTCCTAAAGTCCCTAAACACAACCACTTCTCCACTTGATCCCTGCCCATCCATCTGGATAAAGGCAGTTGCAAAAAATATAGCTCCAAATAGTCACAAAAAAATCGCTCATGTATTAACAAGGTGATTATAACTCTTCTTCTTATTTCAATAATTTAAACACTCAAATATTTTTTAATTAATTAACTGAGGTCTCAGACTAATCTTGGCTCTGCTACTGGGACTCGCGTCCGTTTTTAAAGCAGCTTGCCGATTTGCATCAACGACCTCTAAGGACTGTGTGGGTAACATATACAGGTTAAGTTCAATTTCAGTCAACTCAAACTCTGTACTTATCTGAATAACCTGAATGTGCCCACTAAACAGGACTGTTGAGGACTGTTAAGGAATCCCGACGCCCTGCACGGGTACCAGTCATGCGTTTCATTAAATATACTTTCTTCAGGGGATCACTCAACAACAATTGCCATTGTCCTTCTTTAATGATTTTCTATTATGACTGACTCTGCTGCCCGCATTACTCCGGTGATAATCTTTGCTTTTCCCGGCTAGAATGAAACGCCGCGCATTATTCTGTTTATCAGAGGTCACAGATTGACTGGCCCAACGTAACCTAACAATCAACTACACCAAATCAGAGGCTCTCATAATTACAGAGACACCTCATTCAACCCACCTGTCAGCCTGTCAATAAGAACGCAAACAATCCCTGTAAAGAGTGAGGTAAAGTACTTGGGAATACACCTGAACCAGAAACTCAATTTCCAAACACACATTAACAGAACTTCTTCCAAAATATACTATAAAATGAAAATGCTACAAAACCTTAGACCTGTGTGGCTTTCAACCTTTGGAGCTATAGCACCCCCCAGAGAATAGGGTACCCAGATTATGCGACTACAGGCAGTTGTTGAACTTACAGCCCTGGATCTCACTGAGGCAATTCGTGTATTGCAAGGTGCAGTGAACAAAGTGTCAGCCTATGCAGCCCAGAACCGAATGGCTTTAGACTATCTCTAGCAAAGGAAAATGGTGTGTGCGGAGTAATAGTTGGTTTTTGTTGTAGTATGCTTGATAATAATGGCAACATAGTAAAAGGCCTATTAGATAAAGTTAGAAACCGTACTTTTGTTTCAAGTGATAGTTATGTAAGTTCTTTTTCTGATCTATTTGATTCTGTTTCTTCATTTTGGAATTCCTTATCCAGGCCTTTGCAAGGCATGTTAGCATCATTACTTGGCTTTTTGGGGATTCTCATTCTAGGAGTATTAATTCTTTATGTAATATCAACTTGCTGTAAGAAATCAGTGGAATCACTGACCCCTACAATGATGATACAGATTGACCCAGAATCTAGTTTTAATTCCACTTTAATGGCAATGTCTGAGTTTCCTTACTTTGGGAATGATTCTTTATCCCACTACCAGTATGACAGCTGGGGTTGCCATAAAATTGTTGCTCACTCAGTTTATTCCATCTATAGCAGCTGCTGATAGTGGATACTGTTTGAGTCTAGGAAGTTGTACTCCAGGTTTTACGGTAATCTTCACAGGAGGAATTGAGAGGCATCCGACATTGGATCCTGGAACCGCCCACAGAGTAGATGGAAGTCTTCCGAGAGCAGGGTGAATAGCTGTGACATCCGCAGGGGGCTGCACTTCAGAGAGAGAATACAACTGAAAATGTAACTTCCCACTCATCCAGGATAAAGTTGCATGATGAGAAGCCAGGAAATCACGACCCAAAAGATTCACTGGTAATGTGTCTCCTACCAGAAAGTTAGTAGGGTACACAGTCTCCCCAATCTGCAAAGGCAAAGCTTCAAGTTTACGGTGAGGAATTATCTTACCTTCAATGCCTTCACAATGCACTGTTGGAGCTTGTGCTAGCTGAGTTTGATAAATTGCAGGCAGATCCTGTAGACGCAGCGCAGATGTAGTAGTTCCCGAATCAATGATGAATTTCACAGTAGAGCCACCCAGTTTAGCTTCTAACTCACCCTGAGAAGTTACATTCAGATTCAATAATAGTCATGTATCCCAAGAATCACAGTCTTCTGGGTTAGAAAAACATTGATATACAGGAGTGAACTCAGCAGGTGGGGGAGGAAGGCACGCAGCTCTCTGGCCATCCAAGTTCCGATTCTGTGGACAGTCTCGCTGTAAATAGCCACACTCACCACATGTATAACAAGCACGCATTCCTCTGGCTTGTCCACGCCCTCGCTGAGAATTGCCTTGCTGAGAATTGCCTCGCTGAGAATTCCCATAGTTTCCTCTGAACCTGTCTCTCCCCCGGCCTTTTCCCAGGGCTGGATGCATAGAAGCAATTTGTAAATTAAGCAGTTTAGTCTTCTTTACATCTAATCTGGCTTGTTGCTCCTGCAATTCTTTGAGATATTTCAATTCACTGTACCGTGCACCCTCCAAAATTGCATCAGCTGATCTAGCAGGCCAATCTATTATTGAAGTTTCCAAAATTTCTTTTATTCTTGGAATCAAACCATTTACAAAAATATTAGTAAATCCTGAAGGTGTATCTTCTGTCTCGCCAGAATAATCCTTAAACGCTAGCATACACCTAGTGTGAAAAGCTGTAACTTTCTCACTCCTTTCCTGTGTTAAAGAAGTGAGTTTTGACCAGTCCTTCACAGGCTTACATACTGTTTTAAGAGATTCTAACAATTTTTCTCTACATAGAACAAAATTATCTCTTTGTGTCTGTTCCTGAAGATCTGTTACAGGGTCTGTCTGTGGCCATACCCAATTATCATCTCTAATTGGATGCGTTACCTTATGAAAATCAGCTGGATTAATGAAAACAGCTCTGAGCAGATTATCTAGATCTGCCCAAGTAGGATTCTAACTATTAATTATCTGAGACCATAAGGACACAAATCTACCTGAATTTTCCCTGTAATCAGGAAAGGTTTTAGCCAAATCAAATACCTCTTTAGGACTCCAATTTGCAGGTACAGTCATTGCACCTGTAGGTCCTGTTGGATATACACGAAAAGGATATGCAGGTACTATATCTTCTCCTACAGGTTTTGAAGTTACAGAACATGGATCATTATGTTGGCGTAAAACAGTCTGAAGAAAACTTATTTCACCATATAATGTCTCAACAAATAGGGGTGTCCTACATGGAGTGGTGGGTTTACCCCTGAACAAGGATATGGGGAGGGGTGGCCTGCGCGGAGCGACAGGTGCACCTATTCTTGCCATCTTGCTGGGCAGACTGGATGGACCATGCTGGTCTTTATCTGCCGTCAACTACTATGTTACTATGTTACTATAATTGATCACATTTTTCCTTATAGGTTATAAAATGCTTATCCAGATCTTTCTCAATATTATCAATAAGTTTACTAGAAATTCCCAATTCCTTTGTAGCAGAAATATTATTCCTTACTATTCCTTTTAAGATTTCTATCATTTGTACAATACTTTCTATCTCATGGCTAAGAAGTGCATTCACTTCTCTAAGCTGAGAAACATTACAATTACTGAAATCGTCAATCTTTGCATCCCCCAATATCTTCTGTTTATTCCTTATCTCTTCTCTTAGTTCAGCTGCACGAGGGATCCTCCCCCTACCAGAAGTTACATGACTCTCAGAAGAAACAGGGGGAGATGATGGGGATGCACTTGGGACTATTCCAGCTCCAATTACCAATGCAGCCACATCTGCATCATATTCTGGAGAAAGAACGGCTGGGAATTTCCCTGCCCGTTCATTATCATTCTCTTGTGATTCACTCGCTTTACCAGCATTCTTTAACACAAACAAATCATTTTTCGTATCATGTGCCATCCGTTGCCACCAATTAAACACTAGCCCTTCACGGGCATCACATAAGTTACGTTTAGCCTGCAAAGCACATTTCAGATAACGAAGTTTATCTATAGAAAAAGTTCCCTCCAAAGGAAACTGTAGAAACACATTATCTTTAGTCACTGCATGCCAGTGTACAATATAATTAGTAGCCATATCCCCATACTTCTCACGCATACAATAAGAAGGGCTACCTTTCTGAACAGCTAATACCTTAGCTTTGTCATGCCATTCACGCAACTGAGATAAATCCCGTCTACCTAACAGATTACCCATTGCTGTCACCATATAATACTCACAAACACCTTCTGCCCTTGCCAGGAATGTAGAAATCTGTAATCCGGCACAGCACTAACTGAAAATGTACTCTGCGCCCCCCTCACCAGCAACACCGCAGGGCTCTTGGAGTAACGGAAAACCACACTCAAAGCAATGAGAAGGGAATCTAAGAGACAGCAATAAAATACCACACACTTCTATATATATAGATACACCAAAGCTTTGCAGAGAGAAACAAATAGAAACAAGATCTCTTTGTTTACTCTAACTATTAGCTATGGTTTACTTTATTTATAAGGCTTTTTTGGAGGATAAAGCATAATTTCACTTTATTGTTCTACGTCAGGTATTACGTATTCATCACATCATAGGTCAATTTCTAATCAGCATAGGTCAGTATGAGGAGACATACATGTATTCCAAGACATAACTGTTTACAGCTGACTGCTTGATATCTAGTATCCCTGAGACTGAAAGGCTGGAGGACAAGCTGCCCTTTTTCTTATTTCACATTGCTTACAGGACTTGTACCTCTTCACCTACTTAGTAAGCAAATATATGAAGTTTATTTCTAGGCAAAGTTCTGAACAAATGTAACTCTTTCTCAGGTTTTATTAGACAGTCTGGTAGTGTATACCGCCCTGTACAGACAAGCTTACTTTCAAAATCTATTTGCATTGGCATGATATACAGACCTCCCTCACAAGAGGAAGAGGTGGACAGAGAGTTAATTGAAGACATACGCAGCATTGCTAGGAAAGGGGAAGTGCTACTGGTAGGGGATTTCAATATGCCAGATGTTGACTGGCACATTCCTGCTGCAATATCATCTAGAAGCAAAGAGATCCTGGATTCTCTACAGGGAAAACTTTTCAAGCAATTGGTAACAGACCCAACATGTAAAGGGGCCATACTGGACTTGGTGCTTACCAATGGTGAAAGTGTTTCTGATGTTATAGTGGGAGATCATTTTGCTTCCAGTGATCACCAGATGGTGTGGTTCAGTATTAGGACTAGGGCTATAAGAATCCATTCAAAGGTGAGGGTCTTAGACTTTAGGAAGACTAACTTTGCCAAGATGGGCCAATACCTCAGGGAGTCGTTAGCGGGATGGGAACAGCTGGGGGATGTAGTAAAACAGTGCGGAAAGGGGTATATTTTAAGGGCAACCAACCTTTTTGTTAAAATGGTAAATAAAGGTAAAAAGAAAAGGAGACCGCTATGGCTTTCGAAAGAAATAGCTGAAAAGGTGAAAAAAAGGAGGGAGGCCTTCATGAAATACAAAAGATCACAGAGAGAGGAAGATAGGCATCTATATTTGGAAACACTTAGAGAAGCTAGCAAAATAGTCAGGAAAGAAAAGATTCAAAAAGAGGAGGACATAGCCAATGCAATAAAATGGGGGGACAAGGCATTTTTCTGATATGTTAGTGAGAAGAGGAAGGGCAAAAGTGGTATTGTCAGACTCAAGGATGAAGGGGAGGAATATGTAGAAGCTGATGAGGATGAAGCAGAATTGCTTAACAAATATTTCTGTTCTGTGTTCACAGATGAAGAACCAGGAACAGGACCTCAGAAAACACCCATAAACAGGTACAGAAGTGAGGGACATCTTGAACAATTTTCAGAAGACTGTGTTCGTGAGAAACTAGCTCAACTTAAAGTAGACAAAGCGATGGGACCGGATGAGATACACCCTAGAATACTGAGGGAACTTGGGGACATTCTAGCAGCTCCACTGACTGACCTTTTCAATGCCTCGTTGGAGTTGGGAGTGGTGCCAAAGGACTGGAGAGAGGCTCATGTGGTGCCTTTACACAAAAGCGGAAGTAAGGATATGGTTAAAAACTACAGGTTGGTTAGTTTAACTTCGATGGTGAGTAAATTATTGGAAACGCTGCTGAAAGAGAAAATAGGTTTCTGGAGTCCAGCGGATTACAGGATCTAAGGCAGCATGGATTCACCAGAGGCAAGTCTTGTCAGACAAATCTGATTGATTTCTTTGAATGGGTGACCAGGGAGTTGGACCGAGGGAGAGCCGAAGATATGGTGTATTTAGATTTCAGTAAAGCCTTTGACACCATTCCTCACAGGCGACTTCTAAACAAACTGAGCATCCTAGGGATGGACCCTAAAGTTACTGCTTGGGTTAGAAATTGGTTGTGTGGGAGGTGACAAAGAGTACAGGTAAATGGAACTCACTCTGAGGAGAAGGGCGTTACCAATGGTGTGCCCCAGGGATCTGTCCTTGGTCTGATTCTTTTTTTTTTTTATTAAAAGCAACACAAAGTTACAGAGAAAAACAGTAATATCATGAGTTGCAAGCAAAATACAATAACAAGCAGAACAATTGGAAACTCACAGGCAAAATTCTCACGGCCTTTTTTTGTTTTTGTTTGAGTGAAATTATACTTAGCCCCCTATTCCCTGCTTATCGCTCCATAGCAACCCTAAACCACCCTACCTGCCTTCCCATGTTACCCCCCTAAACCCCCCTCCCACCCTCCCCTCACCACCCCCCGCCCACCTCCAAAACACTCCCTGCCTATTAAGATTGGTGAGAGAGCATTAGCATACCAGAGCACACGGAATGGAAGAGGAGCCAGGAGACAGCACCTCCCGTAATGGTGCATAATCATTGCAGCCAGGGAACATAAAGGACCCCTAAGCAGTCATGAACCATACTTCAAAACAAAAGCTTCCCACACTTGCTCAAACTGGGGGAGGCGAAGCTTTCCAGCCGCCACCCCACGCTCCATGGTGTACATGCTCCCACATCCGTTCCAACCAATTAGAGAAGGAGAGCACCAAGGCCTGCTTCCAAGCAGCCGCCAGTGCCAGCCGAGCAGCATTCAAACCATGTCAGATCAGGGCTAGCTGGGGGGTTCTGGCGCCCGGGACATTCACTCCAAAAAGAAAGATGCCGGGATACCAGGGGATGTGTAGCCCTACCAATTGTCGTAAACGATACTGAATCCCCCTCCAGAAGATACTAATACGAGGACAGAGCCACCAAACGTGCGCCAAGGTGCCCTTCAGTCCACAGTTCCGCCAGCACAAATCTGAAGCCCCAGGATATGCACGCACAATCCGTTCAGGTGTCATGTACAATCGGTAAAGAATTTTATAGTTAGTTTCGCGGGCATTAATCGCCACCGAGCTTTTCCACAGTCTACCTTCCACCTGTTCCCATCGTTGCTCTGAATAATGAAGCATCAGATCGCGATTCCACTGCTCCCTATTTTTACTGAGTCCCGACTTCCCCCCTGCAACTGGGCATACAGGGCAGCAATAAGACCTCTCGTGGTGGTACTTCCCTCACAGAAGCGCTCAACATCCGACAAGTCACGGGCAACCTGAGATCGAACCGCCCGAGTCAGCACCCAGTGAACCACCTGCGTATACTGAAAGACATGACACTCAGGTAGATCAAAGTCCTCCTGGAGCGCTCGAAAAGAGCGTAGCCATCCCTCATCAAACAGCTGTCCGGCTCGACTAAATCCCTTATGTCCCCACAGGCGGAACACCTGATCACTCATCCCTGGGGAAACAAAGCGTTATCCACAATGGGCGCCAGAGGGGTCAAGTCTGCACCCTGAGGCAGAAAGGACCGGTCCCAGCATCGGAGAGTGTGTAGGACATAGGGGTTACTGGTGCGCGTGCCCCCTCGCAACCGAGAGCCGAGCCACAGCCTATCTCCCAGTCCCGCTCCCCCGAAAGATACTGTTCCAGCTGAACCCAGCGCTTGGGGCTGTCAGTGTTCATCCACTCCACTGCCGCACGACACTGTGCCGCCTGATAGTACCACTGGAGGTTAGGCGCCCCCATACCACCGCAGCGGGTCTGCTGATATAGAATTTGACGTGCTATGCGGGGCCGACGAGATCGCCATATGAACTTCATAAGCATGGCTTGCCATTTAGCCAAAACTCCCCGTGGGAGCGGAATAGGGAGTACCTGAAAGAGGTATAAGAACTTCGGAAGAACCACCATCTTGACCACCGCTATACGCCCGAACCAGGACAACATAAATTAGTCCAAAACTCAAAGTCCCGCCTAACCTGCTGAAGGAGCGGATTGTAATTTTCCTTATAAAGTGCCGCATGCTCAACCGACAGCTTAACTCCTAAGTAGCATAGGGCCCCTGATACCCACCGAAAAGGATATGTGGTCTTCAATTGTGAGCAAATCGCTTCTGGAACCCCAACATTTAGAATCCCGGATTTAGTGTAGTTAATCTGGAACCCCGAAACCTGAGAGAAGGCAGCAAAAAGTTGCATAGTAGCGGGAAGAGACTCAACCGGATCTACCAGGGATAATATGATATCTTCCGCAAAAAGTGCTATTCAATAATCCTCCGGACCCACCCGAACGCCCACTATGTCTGGATGATCGTGTGAACGCTGTGCCAAGGGCTCCATCACCAACGCAAACAGCAGTGGCGACAGAGGACACCCCTGGCATGTGCCCCTCTCCAACGCAAAACTCACGGACTGACCCCCATTAACACGGACACGGGCCCTAGGTTCTTGATAAAGGCAACGCACCCAGCGCTGGAAATTAGGACCAAACCCCATTGCGTCCAACACACTCCACAAAAAATCCCAGCTAACGCGGTCAAAAGCTTTCTCAGCGTCAACTCCCACCAAAAGCGCCGGCTGAGGGTCCTGCCGCGCAACATGAATGACCTGTAGCATTCGCCGAATATTGTCTACCGCCTGGCGACCCGGCACAAACCCTACTTGATCTGAGTGTACTAAAGTTGGCAGAATCCGGTTCAGTCGGGCAGCCAATACCGAGGCCAAAATTTTCACATCTGTGTTTAGCAAGGAAATCGGGCGATAAGAAGCTGCCTCCTGTAGGGGTCTACCTGGCTTAGGTATCATAGCAATAAGGGCTTCGCGCTGGGAAGGGGGCAGTGCTACCCCACACAACACTTTATTAAACAGCACCATCAAGGTCGGCGCCAGCTGCGCTCTAAATTTTTTATAATACTCAGCCGGAAAGCCATCTGTGCCCGGCGCCCCCCGGGCTTCAATCGCCGAATTGCAGTCTCTACCTCCTCCACGGTGAGTTCAGCATCTAATTGAGCGACATCCGACTCGCTCACCTGCGGCAGCGAGACCGACCGCAGATACTCCTGCATCTGATGCAGATCAACCGACTCAACTTCGTACAACCGTTCCAAAAATTCGGCAAAAACCTTGCGGATTTCCTTGGAGGTCACCCTTTTATATCCCTGAGAATCCCGAAGTTCACGAATTACTCTCGAGGTGTGTTGCTGTCGGAGCCGCAAAGCCAGATACCGACCAGCTTTATTCCCTCGTTCATAAAAGGTTTGGTGCATTTTCCGTCTTATGTTATCCAAGCTACGTTGCCGACACGCCTCCAACTTAGCCTGCACTGCCCGCCATTGGCGCAAGATACGTTTAGAGCCTGTCTGAGCATGCTCCAATTGAAAACGCCGAGACTCTTCCTCTAACTGATAAGATTCTTGCTTCCAGGCCCGCCGAGCATGGGCTGCTTCTGCTATCAGACGTCCCCGCGCGGTAGCCTTAAAGGCTTCCCAAACCGTTGGCAAGGGCACCTCCCCGGTATCGTTGAGTTCAAAGAATTCTTTGAGAAAATGGCCCTGGTCCTGAACAGCACACTGTTGCCGTAAAATACGAGTATCTAAATGCCAGAGCCGGTGTTGTTCACCGTAAAAATCCGCAGGCAGGGTGAGCCAGCACGGCGCATGATCCGACCACGTCAGTGTCCGTGCCCGGCTTCAATTTGCTCATCCAACAAACGCTGATCTAATAGAAAATAGTCAATACGGGTATGTATTTGATGCACGGGTGAGTAGTATGTATAACCTTTTACCCCTTCATGTGTATCTCTCCAGACGTCACGCAAACCTAGGTCGTGCATTAAATTCCACAGCTCCTTACTAGGCCCACGAGCCACCCCCCCAACTTTACTCGTCGAGTCCAGATGAGGGATCAAATGAACATTACATTCCCCACCCAGTATGATAGGGCCGGTTGCAAATTCAGCCAGCTGAGCTTTAAGCTGCGCAAAAAAGGTCACCTGGCCTGTGTTGGGGGCGTACACGTTAGCCAACGTCAACAAATGGCCTTCCAAGCGAACGTTCAAGAAGAGCCACCTCCCCAAATTATCCCTCTTAACGTTTTCAACCTTGAGGGATAAGCATTCATGAAATAGCAAGGCCACACCACACTTCTTTCGTCCATTTGTATCCGAAGCCACCCATACCTCCTGATAAGGTGCACGTTTTAACCACCCTTGTTTGCTTGAACGGAGGTGTGTCTCCTGCAAAAATACCATATCCGCTCTCCAGGATCTCAATTCCGCAAACAACAAAGAATGTTTTCCTGGAGAATTGAGACCCTTTACATTCAGAGAAATTACTTTCAACATGGCTAATCAACTTGCATTACCTCCTTAGCCCCTCCTCCCCGTATAATCAGTAGTTTGATACAGTATAGACAGCCTCTCACCTGCCCTTCGCTTTACAGTAATCGGAGGTATTCCCCACCACCACCCCACCCACATCCCATCCTCTAAAGTTATCGAGACACCCCCCCTCCCCGCCCCCCAAATCAATCTTATCTGCACGTCTCTCCCAACCTACCCATCTTCCCCTCCCAGCTGTACCACCTGCCTGCCAGACGGACAGGCACGGTAAAGCCAACCCCTTATCCCGCACCACCCGGTTCCCCATCCAGAAAGATATTAACATGTACTATGCTGCTGTGCCCCCCTTATGTAGTATAGAGGCATATAAAGGTATGTTTCACCCCCCATTCCCAAAAACAATTACATTTGCCGCTTTCCCCAACTGTAACATTGAACAGATTTCTGAGGCCCCATGTGAACATTAAACTTTTATTTTTTTTAAATTCTTTATTTTCGTTTTATAACAACAAAGGAAAGGAAGACATACAGCTAAAAGACAAATACATAACGTGTAATACATACACCAAAGTAAACCCCTACCACCCCCCTCCCCCCTGCTTCTTCTCTAGAAAACTAAGCATTCCCGAAGCGGGCGTGTACTTACATTATTGTATTACAAAACCTAACGGTGATCTAAAACAGTGATCTAAAACATGATGAGTGCACATTATACAGGCATGTTGGAGCAATGAGCAGATTGTACATAATCATTAAGCATCTGCCATTTAGACAAGCAAGAGTGAGTTTGGACATGGGGAATAGCTCTCCGAGGTATCTGCTCATATTTACTATATAAGCAGACGAGGTTCCACCATTCATTGACAGTAAGTCGAGAGCTATCCTTCCAATTCCTCGTGATTAAGCATATAGCTATACCCAGCATGAAATCAAGGAGAAAGCGACCCTTCTTAGGAAGAGAGGGGACCTCCGCCACAGAGCGGAGTCCCACGACCTTCCAAGAGAGAGGTTCATGAAAGTGTAAGATAGATTGAATACGACCCCAGACCCGCCCCCAATAGACCTGCAGTTGAGGACATTCATAAATAACATGAGCGAAGGTTCCCACAGCAGTATGGCAAGACCAACACAAGTCCCTAGCATTTGGGTTCCATTTGGCTATTTTTTCCGGGGTATAAAAGCATCTGTGTGCAAAGAAGAAGAGAGTTTGGGTAACAGAGGCAGACCGGGAAACCCGCACTACTTTACTCCAAAAAACGCTCCATTGCACAGGGGTTATAGTAGTTTGCAGTTCGCGCTCCCAGGCTTGTTGAGCTCTAAAAGTGTCCGTATCTGTACCCTGACAAATTATTTTATAAAAGTTAGAGGCTACCCCATGTGTACTACTAATGGAGTGAACTGTCTCTAATAGCCCATCCTCAGTAGGGGCAGAGGGCGGCATGATTCGAGCACTTTTGAGGCAGTGTTGAAGCTGCATCAATTGAAAGTAGTGTTTCGCTGGTAACGCAAATTCCTTTTGTAAATCAGAAAAGGTTTTCCAACGAGCTGCAGAGAAAAGCTGTTGGGGTGTCCAGATCCCCCTGGAGTACCAGGGTTTCCAGGCTATTGTTCTATTTAGGACTTGAATTCTGGGGTTATTCCATAGCGGGAGTCCGTCCTGAGGACATACATTCGGGCCCAGTGATAGAATGAGAGTGTTAAAGGCCGCAAGAGTATCGACAATCATTGGTGGATGGCGGGTGTCTACTTGGTAAGACATACCGGGGAGATGGGTCAACGGAATTGGGCTACTAAGCTCCTCTTCTATGTCAAGCCAAACTGGTCGGCGGTCTGTTGAGGTATCTAGCCATCGGGCACCTTGCTTAAGTAGAAAGGCTTGATGATATCTAAGAAAATCAGGAAATCTGGTACCCCCTCGTTCCTTTGCAGACTGCAGTTTATGTTTAGCTATCCTTGGTGGTTTGCCCTGCCAGAGATAACGGACGAGAAGGCCCTCAATATCTTTATAAGTATGTAACGGAAGTAAGCATGGCAGCATTTCTAAAATGTAGTTCACTTTGGGGACTATCATCATTTTCACAGTTTCTAAGCGGCCCCACCATGTGAGAGATAAGGGAGACCAACGATTTGTGAGTTCACGGACTTTGGAGACTACCTCTTTGGCATTAAAACTGATAGTGTCTTCTAAAGGAGAACAGTAATGGACCCCGAGATACTTCACCATGCGGGATTGCCAAAGGAAGGGAAAGGCCTGCATGTCAGCCTCATGTACCCAGCGGTTCAGTGGAATGCTACAGATTTGGTCCAGTTAATTTTATAGCCCGATAATTGTGAGTATCCGTCAATCAGATCCAAGACGGCTGGAACCGAATCGAGGGAAACAAAGAGCATGAGGTCATCTGCATATGCAGAGAGTTTAATCTCCCTATGACTAAAGGGGACACCTCGAATACGTGCAGACTGTCTAATAAGGAGGGCTAGGGGTTCAAGAGCGAGATCAAAAAGCATTGGTGAGAGGGGGCAACCTTGACGCGTGCCTCTTTGGAGGTTAAATGGCTGAGATTTGATGGCGTTTACACAAATACTGGCGACGGGTTGAGTGTACATGACTTGGAGATATCGGAGGAAGCCCTCTCCAAAGCCATACCATCGGAGAACTGCAAATAAGAAGGGCCATTCTAGACGATCAAAGGCTTTTTCGGCATCCAGGGAAAGACCCACCCATGGATGATCGAGATTGGCAGCACTAGATAACACATGGCACAAGGTCCGAGCATTGTCAGCAGTTGATCTGCCAGGTATAAAACCGCATTGGTCGGGGTGAATTAGGGTAGCCATCATGTCAGATAGCCGGGTGGCCAAGACCGTTGCGAAGATCTTATAGTCGGCATTAAGTAGGGAGATTGGACGGTAGTTGGCGGTCAGTAGCGGGTCTCTGCCTTCTTTCTCAAATACAACCACATTAGCTGCAGAAAAGGATCCCAAAGAGGATGTATCTACCGCAAGGGCAGTAAAATAGAGTTTTAAATAGGGAACTAAATCTGCACTGAACGTTCTGTAGAATTCGGTCGGGAGACCATCAGGCCCTGCGGCACGGCCCGAGGCTGTTCGTTTTAGGGCAGATTGGATCTCTGAAGTAGAGAAGGGTTCATCCATCGCATCCCTATCATCTTCAGAGAGGGTCGGCCGCTGAATGCCAGAAAGCAATCGCTCGAATGTCTCTGACGAGAACTCACATTCAGATTGATATAGGCGAGTATAGAAATCCCGAAAGAGCTCTACAATGTCGGAGTCTGTGGTCACTATGCCCCCTCCCTGTGGAGCTCGGAGGGCCGCAACGCGTTTGGCTTCTTTTTGACCTTTCAAGGCATTGGCTAGGAGTCGACCGGCTCGGTTATTTTCACGATAATATGTCCCTCGCTGAAGCTCAATACTCTTAGAAGCTGCAGTTGAGAGGATTGAATTGTATTGAAAACGGAGACGCTGTAATCGAATTAATACACATGGGTCAGTGCGTGAAGTTAGAACTCGTTTGCCTGCTTTTATTTGTTGGTCTAGTATGAGCAGCTGCTGTTTACGTTGTTTCCGCAGGCGGATTTGATAGCTAGTGATCGTTGCCCGAATGGCCGCTTTGAAGCCCTCCCACCAAGCCCAATTCGCAGTATCTTGGGGTAGATTAAAATGGAAGTAATCCTGTATGGCTACTCGAATTTCTGACTGGAACTCTGGCTGAGTTAACAGGGCTCTATCAAAGAACCAGGCTCCCGAGTTTCCCTGGGGTGCAGTAGTGTGTAATTGAAAGGAAATGGCAGCATGATCTGAAATATGTTGGGAGTGAATCTTTGCAGTGTCCACCTGAGGAACTAACAGTTTTGAGATTAGAAAGAAGTCTATGCGAGACTGAGATTTATGAGGGGAGGAGAAGAAGGTGAAGTCAAGCTCATTGGGGTGTAGTAACCTCCATAGATCAACTAAAGCAAGATCCTTGATCAGGGAGGTAAGCGTGGCGTGACTCTTGGGGGGACCACTCGTCCTAGGCGGCTGTTTATCAATCAGGGGATCAAGGACTAGATTGAAATCCCCCCCAATGATCAATGAAGTATTAGCAGAAGCCTGCGCAACCTGAGCAATGGTAGCAAAAAAGGCAGGGTCATCAACATTAGGAGCGTAAAGGCATATACATGTAACTTCTAGGCTACCTATCTTGAGGTGAACTCTAGACCATCTACCTTCTGTATCTGAGCTAGTCGCAATAACAGTAGCATGCAAAGATTTCCTAACCAGTATGGCAACCCCACATTTCTTAGAAACGGCTGGGGAATAGGCGGCCACCATGTAAGGTTTAATATTGAGTTTAAGAGTTTCCTTCGAATTTAAATGCGTTTCTTGGAGAAAAATCAGATCCGCTGCTTCCTGACTGAGGTAGCTTAGGATTTTCTTCCGTTTTATCGGATTATTGATGCCTTTTACGTTCAATGAAAAAATCTTACATTGGGCCATCAATCGATAATAGACATTTTAGGGAAGGGCGCTTGATAACATAGAACATAAGCAGAATCTGTACAACAATGTCATAATCACCGAGTATTCTGGCTAATACACCCCATATTGAAAAGTATGTACCAACGTATCTTAGAGAAGAAGCAAAACCCCCAAAGAATATGGCGACCATGTGTCTGCGGGAGGAGGCCCTAGAGAGGAAATAGAAGACATGTAAAAAAAGAAAAGAAACACCAGAGTCCATAATAACACTGTCTCTGATACTCATCGAGGCTACTGTGGGTAGATGGAGTCGGGTCACAGATACCATCAAGAGTAAGGCAACAGACTGCCCACGCCAGACTCTTTGCTAGGCTGCGGCAGATCCAATATGGCAGATGACGCGGATATGAGGAGACTTGCAGGAATATTCTGAAAGTCAGCGCATTAAGTCGGCTTCTTTGGAATCCAAAAACACCGCTAGTAGATCAGGGTCCTCGAATGTTCTTGTCTGATTGTGAAGCGTGACTCGGAGCTTGGCCGGGTACATCAGGCCATAGCGTGCTTGTAGTTGTTGAAGCCTCGGCCGGAATTCCAGAAAGCGCTTTCGGCGGTCGACTGTGGGTTTAGACAAGTCGGGATAGAAGGAGATCTTGTGGCTCTCAAACTCCATATGGCCCTTTGCCCGAGAGGCACTTAGAATTTGCTCCACGTGTTGATATCTCGTCGAAAAATGATAGGCCGCGGGGTCTTCCTGTTGAGCGTTATGCTTGTGGGTACACGATGAGCGCGATCAATCTCCAAATCTTTGGTAAAGGTGATTTGGAGCAGGGAAGGGAGGATTTTGCATAAAAACTCTTTCATGTCTCCCGATTCCGCTCCCTCCGGTATGCCCACGAGTCGTATGTTGTTGCGGCGCGCTCTATTATTGCCATCTTCCACCTCTTTCTGCAAGGCCTGCACCTGTCGTTCAACTTTGTCGAGTTGGGACAACCGGGCCGCATGGGAGTCCAATATGCTCTCCATTTTGTCTTGACGCGAAGAAAGCCCTTCTAGCTTGCTTTGCAGCACACCAAAATCGTCCCGCAGCGCTCGGAGTGCTTCCCCGTTTGCCTGCACAAGGTTTTTGACCCCTCTAATCTCTACGAGGATTTCCTGCTGCATTTCGGGGCCCTCGCACAAGGCCGGCCCCTTCTGCGGGGACGGAGGTTCAGTTTTGGAACGTTTGCCGTGAGAAGCCGCTGGAGACCCAAATTCCAGGCGCGTTGGTTTGGTCCCCGCCATCTCACCAATGTGCCCCGGCAAGATCAGAGTAGAAGTTCCAAGTATATGAGGTGTTAATTCAGGATTCTGAGTAGGCCTCTCGGGAGCCTCAGCGTTATGCGACCATCCCGCTGGACATCAGGCTCCACCCCCCGAACATTAAACTTTTAGTACTTTAATAACCAGTGCGATATAAAACCAACTTATGCAATTATGTGTTAGTAAGCGCTGTGCAATATCAAAAGAGTCGGTGAGTATTCCCTCGAGGCCTGGGAGACCTTCTCAGGTGGTCCAGAGAGACTCAAGTTGGTCTACCCACACAAGTCCATTTAGAGCGTTGAGGTCTAGAGGCCGAAGGTTCCGGCAGGGCATTATTATCCACCAGGCCTGCCTGCCGCAATGCCCTCCATGCCTACATATGGTCTTTGGCTGAAATTTTGTTATTTCCCAAGAGAAAGTTTATTTGAAAGAGGAAAGACCAGGAGTAACGAATCCCTTTATTGTTCAGCACCGCTGTAACTGGTTTCATCTCTCTCTGACGAGCCAAGGTGAAGGCCGATAGATCCTGATACACATGTACTGCAGCTTCCTGAAAGTGGATCACTTTTTTCCCTCGGCCTCTCCATAAGAGAAGCTCTGCATCCGTGTATTTCAGAAATCTGGCAATAACATCCCGTGGTTGGTTGTTTGGCAGCTTTCCCAGGGCACGGTGAGCCCTCTCAAACTCCATCCCAGGACCCCGAGATGCAAATTCCTCAGGTGTAAGTAATTGCTCTATCAAAGTCTTGAACACTACCTGTAGATCCTCAGCACCCCCCACCACTTTCAGGATGCCTCGGAAGCGCACGTTATTGCGGCGAGATCTGTTTTCTATATCGTCAATTTTGTAAGTCAGTTCCATTGCTTGCGAGGGTTGTCTATCAACTGCACACTGTAAATCCACCAGAGTACCATCATAGTCCTCCATTTTTGTCTCGACCTCTTCCACTCGAGTGCCTAAGTCTTTGATATCAGCTCTGAGTTCTGCCATGGAGCACAGCACTTCCTCGCGCATGGAGCGGAACTCATTCGCTAGGTCTTCAAAGCCCCTACGAAGCTCCCGCTGCAAAAGAGCATGGGATGCTGAAGCTGCTGGATCTTGATCAAGCTCGCTCATAGTTTCATCCCCAGATCCGTCCGACCTCGTCTTTCGGGGTGGGGTACTCTGTGTGCCATTCTTGCCTTGCAGGCATTGAGAGGCCCTCACACCATCTCGGGGCTCAAGCCCCTTGGCTTTAGCAGCCATGAGATCCACCACTCACGGCTACAGAGCAGTGAAGGATTAACAGTAGGAGTAATTGCAAGGAAAATGAAGCAAAACCAGCAGGTGGCAGTCCACTCAAGAAAGAAAGAAGTCGCAATGATCAGTAGATGCAGGGGAGTCCTACAAGGATTTCAGGTGCTATACTTTCGGCTACTCGCATAGCAACATTCATCAAAGTTGAATCAGAGATCAGGAGGTATAAATGAGACTCCTGCCCGCATAGCAGTGCTCTCCGTGCAGGCTATAGATGTCAGGCTGAGGATTCGGCATGGCTCTGGGCCCCTGGTGGCCTCTGTTCCCGCCAAAAGTGCCTGGAACGCAAGGATGCTTATGCGTTCTAGGAGCACGTGGTAATGGCCGCCAGCCTACTCCGGGAGGTCTTCGGGAGTCAGATTGCCTCAGCTCAAGGGACCGGCGACGACACTCACCCCCTCCAGGTGTAATTGCAGCCTTTCTACCAAGCTGGGAGGCAGGGGGAAGGGCCAGGATGCAATAGCCATTGTGACGGACCCGAGCACACTCCGCGATCCCTTCCTCTGCGACCTGGCCAACAGTCTGTCCCCTGTTGCCGATTTCCACTCATCCGCCGGTCCGCCAGCACTTGTCCGTGGCCCCCCGAGACTCCTGAGGAAGGTCAGCCCCATCGGAATCGCCACAGCTGGTGATAGCAGAGACACGGCTCCAGCCGCGGGGACCCGCTCCCACTCCGCTCGAAGCGGCAGTGTTCAGCCAGCGATAGCAGCTCACACCTTGGTGGAGCGCTCCTCCTCCTGCTGCTCACCGGAATCGCCGCCAATTGCTCCCTCCGGGCCCCGAGAGACTCCTTACGCAGCCACCAACCGGGAACGCACGCAGGGGGGGGGGGGAAATGCTTTAAATTGTGACTGTTAGCTTACAATAGGGGAATCCCAGGACAGAGCTACTCTAAAGTGCGGCCATTCTCTCTCGGGCTCACTCGGTCTGATTCTTTTTAACATCTTTGTTAGTGATATAGCGGAAGGGCTGTCGGGTATGGTTTGAATCTTTGCTGATGATACCAAAATTTGCAATAGAGTAGACATCCGAGAAGGTGTAGATAACATGAGGAGGGATCTAGCTAAGCTTGAAGAATGGTCTAGAATTTGGCAGTTGGGATTTAATGTTAAAAAATGTAAGGTCAAGAATTTGGGCTGCCGCAATCCAAAGGAGCAATATAGTATAGGGGGTGAAGTACTTTTATCCACTAAAGGGAGGAGTAGCCTAGTGGTTGGGGCAAGTTACCTCAGGCCTGAAGGTTTGGGGTTCAAATCCCACTAGAGAACAGCAACCTTGGGCCGGAAGGACTGGGGTTTCTAGTCCTACAGGTGCTCCTTGTGGTCTTGGGCAAGCCACTTAACCCTCCATAGCCCATGTTCCCTGTAAGTATTAGTGTATGTGTCTCATATTCCCTCATGTTAAATGTATCCCCCAATTGTGTTGTGACCACTTTGATTGAAGGATAAGGTGATATACAAAACTGTCTCAATAAATAAAGAAGAGCAGGACCTAGGCATGGTTGTGTCTGATACGTTTACGTTTACGTTTATTCAGGCTTTATATACCGCCCAACACTTAGTAGTACCTGGGCGGTTTACAACACAAGTTTAAAAACAAACTTAAAAACAGTATTCTAAAACTGTTTAAAATGGCTGAGAAAGAGAAAATGATGATCTTAAAGTAGCTAAACAGGTAGAAAAAGCAACAGCAAAAGCCAGAAGGATGCTTGGGTGCATACGGAGAGGAATGGCTAGCAGAAAAAAGGAGGTGATAATGCCTCTGTATAAGTCTTTGGTGCGACCTCATTTGGAGTATAGTGTGCAATTCTGGAGACCACACCTACAAAAGGATGTGAACAGGATGGAGTCGGTGCAGAGGGTGGCTACTAAAATGATTAATGGGCTTCATTATAAAGCATATGAGGACAGACTTAAGGATCTTAATATGTACACATTAGAGGAAAGGCAGGATAGAGGTGATATGAGTGAGATGTTTAAATACCTCCATGGCATAAATATACAGGGGGAGAGCCTCTTTCAATTGAAAGCAAGTTCTGCTACGAGGGGACATGGGATGAGGGTGAAAGGGGATAGAATCAGGAGTGATATGCGGAAATATTTCTTTACGGAAAGAGTGTAGGATCTGTGGAATAGTCTCCCAGTGGAGGTGGTAAAGATGAGGGCAGTATCTGAATTCAAATATGCATGGGACAAACACAGAGGATCTCTAAAGGAAAAAAGGGGACTGTTGTAGTTGTTGATATGGAAGGACAGACTAGATAGGCCATGTGGTCTTTTTCTGTCATGATATTTCTATGTTTCTATGTAACTGGCTCAAAACACAGCAGCCCGGCTAATCACAGGCACAAACAAGCAGGCTCATATCACCCCTATACTGGAATCTCTACAATGCTCCCCATCAACTTCAGAATAAGATATAAGGCAACAATGATAACTTTCAAAATACTACACAATCAATCTGCCAGATGTCTAACCAACTTAATCAGAAAAGTCCCTAACACTTGTGCAAGAAGGAAGCAGCACACAAACACCCTTATAAATACCACATTCTCTACAGGCACCACCCAGAACATGCTCCTTAGAGCATTTGAGCATTATGCCCCTTCACTATCAAACTCCCTACCACACCAACTGAGAGCAATTACTGATACTGCCGACTTCAGAAAGCTCCTAAAAACCCACCTATTTAAAAAGCATTTTGACACCTCAGGAGTCACATAACTTATTTATTTATTTATTTATTTACATTCTCTTATATACCGCGCTATTCTGCATCAGTGCGGTTTACATTGAACAAACTGAAATTACATTGAACAGGGCATTATAACTTGGAGATAACTATTTTACAGGGAACATGGGCTATGGAGGGCTAAGTGGCTTGCCCAAGACCACAAGGAGCAACTTCCCTGACAATCCAACTCAAACTGTAAATACTTCCAAAATGTATCATATCTAAAAAGTTACAAATGCTGTAAAAAGTTGCAAATGTTGTAAGATGTCACTGTTAATTGTTCTTTTATCAATTACTATTGAACCATTCTATGTAAAAAAGTTACGTTATATATAAACCGCTCTGAAAATCTTAAAAGCGGTATATAAGAAATGCTAAATAAATAAATATAGAGCAAATCTACCATACCATACCAGCACCAACTTCCAAAACTCACATAAGCAGTCTACCCCAAAAAAACATCACTGTAAATACTGCAGCAGATCCTGCAACATCCAAACACCTATTTGAAAAGCTGAACAATTCAGATTACTACAGTATAGATCCCTACGTACAAACTCCATCTTAACAGAACACCTAGCCTTGGTCACACACTCAGAACACAGACCCTCACTAAGTACAGAATAAGTGGCCAAAGTCTAAAAATAAACATATGCAGATAAAAATTAAACTGCAACTCTAAGAAGCCAGATTCTGCATACAATGCAACACCAGAGAAATAAAAAGAGATGCATTTCCCTGCACTGTATAAATGTTGCTTCAAACCTTTTGAAAAGCAAGCCTTCCTGGACGCAGTTCTTCCATACCTCACTACCACCACCCAAGATCTAGACAATCTGATCCAAACATGAAACAGCACAATTGCAACAACTGCAACAGCTCCATCATGCCAAACTAAAACATTCACTAATACCAACCTGTGCGTACCCTGGTACCCCAAGGAAGCTAAGGAACTTAAACGAAGCATAAGAAAAATTGGAAGGAAGTGGAAGAGAACAAAGGATGCCACTCTCAAAGAAAAATGCACAACTAAAAAGAAGGATTACTCTGACCTGCTAAATAAATGCAAGAAGGAATATTACACAAATATTCTGAAGAAATCTCTTAACCAACCCAGAGAACTATTCTCAGTCGCCTCTTCACTCTTGAAAGACCCCTCCCACGGTATCGCAAGCACAATCAGATCCTCCCTGAATCCACAAGATATGACAGATTATTTTAACAACAAATCTAACCCAACACACAACTTACCCTCCTCTCCCAGCTCATCCACCCCAAAAACAAACTCTCATGAATGAAATACCTTTCACCTAACCTCCACAAATGAACTCAATACCATCACATCACCACTTGATCAATGCCCAGTCTCATGGATCAACATCCTCAGAGCGGACTTCTCTGCCTTTATACAAAAAATTGTTCATACCTCATTATCACAAGGATACATGCCTCCTCCCCTCAAGAAGGCATATTAAAGAAACAAACACTTGTCCCTTCCTGTCCCTGCTCATACAGACCTATATCAAGCATCCCTTTTATAGCCAAGATGATAGAAAACGTTCTGCAATGCCAACTCCAAGACCACATTGACACCCATGCACTCCCATCAGCATGGCTTCCTTCTATATCATAGTGTCGATACACTACTCACATCCCTCTCTGACATACTTATCAAATGAATTGAGAAGTCCAAGTAAGGATTCATCATGGTTTTCCTGGATATCTCTGCTGCTTTTGATTCAATAAACCACCTTTATTTATTTAACAGGGTTTTTTATACTGCTTTATCATTTCATTCAAAGCAGTTTACACTGTAACTTAAACTTGGTAATATGCATTAAGCAGGGACATTGATAACTTGTATTTTTCTAAGGCAATGGAGGGTTAAGTGACTTATCTACAGTAAGGCCACAAGGAGTGCTAGTGAGAATTGAACCTTGGTTTTTTGGGTCCCAAGCCTATGCTTTAACCATTAGGCTATTCCTTCACTCCTTTCACTAATAACCACACTACATGAAATTGGCCTCATCGGTAAAACTCTGGAATGGTTTAAATCTTACCTCACTGGCTGAGAACAACAAGTTAGAGTGGGCACACAACTATCAAACAGCTTCAACCAACAAAAAGGCATACCACAAGGCTCAGCACTCTCTGCCCTTCTCTTCAGTATATGCATTCAACCTATTTGCTCAATACTAAGAAAATTCGAAGTGCATTACAACTTAAACGCTAATGACATTATGTTTTTCACCCCATTCTCCTCAAAATCCCCAGATTTCTCAAAGATAATAGCCTGCTATACTGCGGTAGCACAAGAGCTCACGAACATGGACCTGGCAATTAATAACAGCAAATCTGAGATACTTCTAGTAACATGAGATCCAGACTCTCCCCCCCCCCCCCCCCAGCATCAATAAAAATCAATCATACTGAGTTCACATCAAAACTGAGGTCAAATATCTAGGTGTCATTATCGGCCAGAACCTTAACATGCTCGCACACATAAAGAAAATGGCTAACCCAGCAGAAACATAGAAACATGATGACAGAAAAAGACCACAAGGCCCATCTAGTCTGTCCTTCCATAACAACAACTACAACAGTCCACTTATAGAAACATGAACAGACATGAAGATGAGAATGCTACAAACCTTACGGCCGCTACGGGATCACAACGACTTCAGAACAGTCTTTCAGACTATTATCACACTGTACTTAGACTATGGCAACGTACTTTCTCCAGGACGGGAAGTCAGTCCTCACATATGGGTGACGTCGGCGCCGACGGAGCCCTCGTGCGGAGCATTTCCCTAGCTTTCAAAGAAAGCCTTTGGGAATTGCAGCGCGCATGCGTGGTCCCCTTCCCGCCCAAGGGTGCCATCTTGCTCAGTCTTCTTTTTTCCACGGAGCCAGACGGACGTAGTTCGTTTTTCCCCGAGGAAAAAGTTGATTTCCCTGTTTTTTCTTTTTCTACCTTCGGTTCGACGCCGGATCCTTTTCCTGCCTTGGCCCGATATGCCGGTATCGAGTCCACTCTCTCTTTTTCTTTTTTTGTCCTTTGTGACTAGCGTTCGCGCCATTTTTCTTTTTTCACTGGCAGCCCGGTCTTTTGACCTCGCAGGGGCCTTTTTCCCCCGATGGCTACCAGCGGGTTTAAAAAGTGTGATCGGTGTAAGAAACGTATGTCTCTTACCGACACATATGACTGCTGCCTCTGCTGCCTCGGACCCGATCATGACCTGATGATCTGTGGTCCATGTGGCAAAATGTCCTCTAAGGCGTTGAGGAGTCGGCAGCGCCAGAAGGATAGGATCTTCTCTGACTCCGCATCCGCACAGGCCCGGACCTCATCAGAGGCCTCGACGTCCTGGGACTCCGGCCCCGAGCAGCGTCGGGGTTCCTCTGAACGGGGGTCTCCTTCGCGGGAACATCGCAGGAAGAAGAAACCCGCAAGGGTGGCGATGGTGGACGCTCCTGGTTCCTCGAGGGCCAGGTCGCATAGCCCCGATAGCCGTCCCGGGTCTTCGGAGTCGGAGAGGCCTGCCAAGCATCCTCGTATCGAGATGGAGTCTCCTGGACACGTGAGTGCTGTAGTCCTCGTGGACTCTCCTCCAGGGGAGCCGACGTCGGGCCCGATGCCGTCGGGGCCCAAGTCGGGGGCTGCTGGGTCTCCTGAGCTCGGACTCAGGTTGACGGCCTTGGAGAGCAGCCTCGCTGCCTTCATGGAACAGCAGCGGGCATTGATCGCCGGTCTCACCGGTGCATCTGCCCCGACCACCGGGACCTCGACGTCCAAGTCGACCCCGGAGGCCGAGCCGATCCTCAAGTCCATGCGGGCTCGAGTCAATCCTCGACCACGGTCTCCCTCAGCCTCCCGTTCGGGACCGAGGTCGTCGACGCCGGTACCCTTGGCATCGGGGCGGATGGCATCGGTGCCCGCCCGACCAGAGCCGCTCGATTCCTCCTCCGAGGAGTCGGGCTGGGAGATGGAGGACGAAGAGTCACCCGACACTTATCAGACTCGGTGTGTCCCATCGGACTCGCCCGGAGTCCGAACCTCGGAGACGATCCCCAGCGGAGGATACCCGGTTCTCAGACTTCGTGCGGGATATGGCCAAGGCCTTGGCCTTCCCCACGGATCCCGAGGAGGAGCCTTGAGCCGAGGAGCTCGAGGCCCTCCAGTATGACTCTCCCCCAAATGAGGCCTTTACTGTACCGGTTCCTCCGATGCTGGAGCGGCTGTTCTTCCGCATGTGGGAGACCCCGGCCTCGACGCCGGTGTTAAGCAAGCGGGTCGATTCCATCTATCGAGTCCGCAAGAGCCCTGGGTTCCAAAAGGCACAATTACCGCACCACTCCATGGTTGTGGAATCGGCCATGCATCGACTGAAAAGTCAGAAGATGCGCTCCTCGGTGCCTCCCAGCCAGGAGGCCCGGAACCTGGATGCCCTCGGTAAGAAGTGCTTCCAGGGCTCTATGCTTGCTTGCTGTGTCCAGACTTACCAGCTCTACATGGGCATGTATCTCCGAGACCTGGCAAAGGAGATTGCCGGGTTCTCTGCTGGTCTCTCCGAGGAACCTTTGCAGTGGTTCCAAGCCTTGTCCACTGGTATTCGAGAGTGCTCGAAGTTTATCTCTCGAGCAGCCTACAATGGCTTCGAGGCTTCGGCCCAAGTAGCTGGGGCCGGCATCGGTGCCCGCCGACAGGCGTGGCTACAGTCATCCGACCTCGAGCCATGGGTGCAGGACAAGTTGGTCGATGTCCCCTGCCGAGGTGAAAACCTCTTTGGCAAGCCCATGGCTGAAAAGGCTGCAGAACGCGAGACTGAGACTCTGACCAGGACTAGGCTGTCCAGAAAAACCTCTGCCCCTTCTCAGAAGAAGAAGGGCTCGGGAAAAAAGACCTTTTACCCGAGGAAGTCCTCTGCCTGTAAACAATACCCACATTATCAGGCCTCTGCAGCTCCCCAACAGGGTCAGCAGGCCAAGGGGCAGGGTCATGGGCCCCGTAGGCAGAAGGCTCCCAAGTCACCAACACCGGCCCCTGCTCAGCAGGGTGGGGGGTTTTGACTCAATAAGCATAGCCTCTTCTCCTCAGCTGGCTCCCATCAGCACAGGAGGCCGGCTGGCCTACTTTGCCCACAGGTGGTCAGCCGTCACATCAGATACCTGGGTGCTCCATATAGTCCAAAAGGGCTATCTTCTCCATTTTCACCAGGTACCTCCCTCCTATTTTCCAGGGGAGCCTCCAAGACTCCCTCTGCACAGGACCTACTCCTTCAGGAGTTAGCAAGTCTGCTAAAGGACCAGGCTGTGGAACCGGTGCCCCACCACCTGAGAGGTCACGGCTTTTATTCCAGGTACTTTCTGGTACCAAAAAGAACAGGAGGCCTCCGACCCATCCTAAACTTGTGCAACCTCAACAAGTTCCTGGAGAGGGAAAAGTTCAAGATGCTTACCCTTGGAATCCTGCTGCCCTACCTCCAGCAGGGAGATTGGCTATGCTCCTTAGATCTAAAGGATGCTTATACTCACATCCTTATTCATCCAGACCACAGACAATATCTCAGATTTGTTGTGGGGGGAAACCACTACCAGTACAGAGTATTTCCCTTTGGCCTAACCTCCGCTCCCAGGGTGTTCACCAAGTGCCTGGGGGTGGTGGCGGCCTACCTGAGGCTTCAAGGTCTTTATGTGTTTCCATACCTGGACGACTGGCTCATAAGGTGCCAGTCTTCCCAGGAGGCCAGTCAAGCCACTCTTCGCACTGTGGCTCTGCTTCAGCACTTGGGGTTTGTCATAAACTTCGCAAAGTCCACTTTGCTCCCGTCCCAGAACTTGGAATTCATAGGAGCAAGGCTAGACACTCTTCAGGCGAGGGCTTTTCTGCCAGTGGACAGGGCCCTCCGGTTGATGGATGTAGCCAGGCAGTTTCACAGCAATTCCCTGGTCTCTGCCAGGCAATTCCTGAGACTTCTCGGCCATATGGCTTCCACGGTTCATGTAACCCCCAATGCCCACCTGCACATGCGGCCTGCTCAATGGAGCCTTCGAACTCAGTGGCATCAGGCCACAGGGAGCCTTGCAGACTCGGTGAGAATATCCACCCTGCTCGTCTCCTCTCTACAATGGTGGCTTCATCTTCCGAACCTGGTACTCGGAGTGGATTTTCAATCCCCTCCGCATTCTCGAGTGCTGACGACAGATGCTTCTCTTCTAGATTGGGGAGCACATTGCCAAGGGGCATATACTCAGGGTCTCTGGACTCCTTGGGAAGCTGCTTAGCAGATAAACTTCCTGGAGCTTGTCAGACGGATGCCTGGGTGAGAATGTTCACAGTGTTGGCAAAGGCATATATCAATATGATTTGCAAGGGATTGTGGGAAATGCAGTCCATTCACACCAGACACCGCCGCTCACAATAATTAGTTGTGCTTGAGTGTAAAGCCAATAAGATATTTATTTATGGGGTTATTTCTCCCAACACAGATATGCTTGGTAGCACATAAAACAGGATACTTGCTTTCAGTGTTAAACTTAGAAAAACAAAATCAGGAAAACAACAGCTGAACTTGTCAGGCAATCAAATCAAAAGAATAAAGGCCAGGATGGTAACAGAATGGTCTTTTCTGTAGACTTTAGCTAATATTTCCTTAGCAATGCTTCAAACAACAAGCAAAACCCACAAAGAAGGGAAAAACTGTTCTTTTCAGGTTAACTTCTTATATCTTCACACATAGATTCAGAAGTGATTCCCTCAGAGCTCACAAGCAATTAGGTAAGGCTCAATTGCTAGCAGTTATCCAGCTGAAACCCCTTAGCTGGCTTACTTTCTACTGCCTGGCTCAAATCCTACTCAGGAGCTTTTCTGAGTAGATTTAAAGAAGAAGTTTGTATTTCTTTGTGATGGTTGTTGTACTTTGTAACAGTAAATTACCAAAGGAGCTTAGACAGAGAGCAATCCATGTATTCACAGCCTGTATCTTTAACCGCTCCCCCTTCTTCAACAATCATGGGTTCAATATCATGGATTGGCACAGAGGAATTTCTCAATGGAGCACTCTCAGGAGAATACTTGTTTCCCTGCTGTCTTTCAAGGGTATAGCTAGGGCATAGATCAGTGTTCATACCTGAGCTTTCATTACTGTTAGAGTTCCTCTCTAAATAGCCTGGCCAGTATGTAGTCCAGTTCTTATGTCCAGCCTTCCAATCCAGATCCCTGGACACTGGATCTCTCTTCACATACCTTCTGGCACGGATCTTAGGGTCCCTTCCACGTGCAGCCGTCTCCCTCACAGGTACCGTCTGGAGATTCCTAGCTCTGCAGCACCATTCCTCTGGCTTTCCCCAGTCCAATGGTGTAAGCTTGCCTTTGGAATGCCTTCCAGTATACGTACTGCTCTGGACTCCTTTAGACCTCCCAAAAGCTTTTCTCTTCTTCCTCCAAAGGGTTTCTTGCCCTCTCTGTCCGTCCGCCCTGGCTTCTGCTTCTGATGATCCTCCAGATGATGAAGCCGTCCAAGATCATGAAGATATCCAAACTGATCAAGATGAGGATGATTCTCTGTAGAATAAACTCTACCTTTATTCTGCTTAGATGAGTGCTCCACCCTAGCAAGGCGCAGCTGTGCTGAATCAGGCCCTGCCCTTTGAGATGAGTGCTTGGGGATTACCTCATAGCCCTCCTGATTGAACACACGTTTCACCACTTCAGCTCCTCTAATGGCTGTTGGAAACCTGGTGCATTCTGGGACTGGTAGTCTTTTACGGAAAAATTCTGTTTTCTTATTTCTACCAGAACTGACAGGTTACTTGTTCGGAGTCACTTCACCTTTACTATAGCTCCTTCCTGAGCAATGATAAGCTTCCTTATCACATACCCCCCTGCTTAAGTTATTACGGACTGGTTTAACTGGTGAAACATCTTCTCTACAGTCCGTAATACGGGAAAGGGCATCCGCATTCTTGTGTAACTTCCCAGCACGATGTTCCACTTGAAAATCAAATGCCTGTAAGGCCATGTACCAGCGTGTCAACTTGGCATTGTGGTTCTTCATTTGCTGCAACCACTTAAGTGGGGCATGGTCTGTGACCAACTGGAACTTTCTCCCTGTAAGGTAAAACCTTAACGCCTCCACTGACCACTTTATAGCTAAACATACTTTTTCTATTGTGGAATATTTTTGCTCAGCCGGTGACAACTTCCTGCTCAGGTACATCACAGGATGCTCCTCCCCTTCATGACACTGGGATAGAACCGCTCCTAGCCCTACATCCGATGCATCTGTTTGAACCAGAAAGGGTTTCCTGAAGTCCACCCCTTTCAGTACCGGTCCTGTACACAATTTTCCTTTTAGGACTGAAAATGCTTTTTCAGCTTCAGGTGTCCACTTTAGCTGGTTTGGACAATTCTTCCACAGCATATCCGTGAAAATTGCACTTTTCTCTGCAAATTGCGGTATAAATCTGCGGTAGTATCCAATAAGTCCCAAGAAACTTCTTAGTTGTTTCTTTGTTGTTGGAGGGGAAAAATTCCTGATGCTATCTACCTTACTCATTAGAGGTTTAATTTTTCCTCTTCCCACTAGGTGGCCCAGGTATTTTACCTCCCTATTTGCAAAGGCACACTTCTTCGGGTTTAAAGTGATTCCCACTTGCTTCATGGAGCACAAGACTGCCCTGATCCTCTTTAGATGCTCCGCCCAGGTGTTACTATGGATTATGATATCATCCATATATGCAAAAGCATAATTTTGGTGGGGTCGAAGTACCTGATCCACTAACCTTTGGCAGGTAGCCGCTGCTCCATGCAGTCCGAAAGGCATCCTCTTGAACTGGAAAAGGCCAACGGGGGTGCTGAACGCAGTCTTCGGCTTCGACTCCCTGGTTAGAAGGATTTGCCAATATCCTTTTGTCATATCAAGGGTGGTTAAGTATTGAGCTTGTCCAAGCTGGTCCAACAGCTCTTCAATTCTTGGCATTGGATATGCATCAAAAACTGATATTGCGTTTACCTGCCGGAAGTCAATACAAAATCTTAAAGATCCATCAGGCTTCGGCACCAGGACTATGGGACTATTCCAGGGACTCTTTGACTCCTCTATTACTCCCATGTCCAACATCTCCTGGACTTGTGCCACAACTTCCTGTCTCTTGGCTTCAGGCAAGCGATATGGCCTTTGACAAATTAATTTCTCAGGTGGAGTTATTATTTCATGGGCCACCAAATGTGTCTCCCCAGGTATGGGTGTCAACACATCTGGGAATTCTTTAAGCAATTTCCTAATTTCTTCCTGTTGTACCACTGTCAGGTCCTCACCTATTTGGGGCTCTGATTTTACTTTACAATCAGATACCTGGGGTCCCAAATCTTCCTCTTCATTCACCTCCCTCTCTCGGGCACAGGTGGCAGCTAGGCTTTTAACCCCTTTGACGTCAGTAGAACCAAAGCCTTTGGTTCCACGCTCAGAATTTTCCAGGGATGTGACCTCCTCCACAGGTGGAAAACCCAGTCTCTCACAGATCAATTGGGCAATTCTGTCTCCTGTCTTCACGTGATAATCATTCTGTCCAAAATTAAATAACAGAACTTTAATATTGCCCCTGTAATCAGGATCAATTACTCCCGCACCCACATCGATGAAATATTTAAGGGCTAATCCGGACCTTGGGGCTACTCTCCCATAGCATCCAATAGGTATTTCCACTTGGAGACCGGTGTCAACCAGGGCTCTCCCTTGGCTAGGTACAGTCACATTTTCTATACTGCACAGGTCAAACCCAGCAGCTTGAGTGGTTGCTCGCTTAGGAGCTTGGGCCTTCTCTGTGACCCTATGGTACTTTAAGACGAATGTCTGCTTTGGGGTAGCTTGGTCTTTTGGACGCTTAACCATCTTTTTAGCTGGGGTCTGAGGACTTCCAAATAAAGGCCCGGGAGCTATTACCATTAAACCTTCTCCCTCCTTCTTTCCTAGTCCTTCCACTAGACCCTGCTTAAATCTTGGCCGGTCTCTTCCTAGAACCAAATCAAAGGGTAGCCTAGGCACCACTGCTAACAGGACTTCCTCTTGTTCCCCCAGGCACTTAACCTTTAGCCTATAGGTGGGACATGATGTTGCAGCACCATGAATGCATCTGATGTGAACTTGGCTTTCAGGGGTTCTAGGCACAAATCCTTCTTGGGCCTCTATTCTCTTCCAAAGCCTTTTTGACATCATACTCTGGTCTGCCCCAGAGTCTAACAAAGCATTTGTGGTAATTCCTTGCACATCAACCATCAAAAGAAATCCTTCCTTGGGCTGTATTAAATCCACACCCATTAAGCTAGTGTGAGTCTGGCATCCCTTTTCTAAATGTCCCCATTTTCCACACTTGAAACATTTCTTTCTACTCCACTGTGTCATCTGGTTTGGCACAGTACATTTATTTTCAGAAACATTTTTAACCAATTTCTTTCGGAAACAGCACAGCTTGCCTCAGCACCCATCTTCAGAGGGCCACCCATTCGATGGCAAGCCTGCGTGGCTTCCAAGAATCTCTCTGCTAGCATGGTTGCCTCTCCAAGATTTTGGCAATTTTGCTGTATAAGGAAAGTGTGCAAATCTTTAGGCACAGCAGACATAAATTGTTAAAGCATAATAATGTCTAATAACATTTCTACCGTCTTTTGCTCAGGCTCCAACCATTTTACAGCTAATCCTCTGATTCTCTGACTCAGAGCCCTGGGTGTTTCACCTACTTTCAATGTAGTAGCTCTAAACATTTGCCTATACTCTGAAATAGACAACCCTAGGCGATCTCTAATAGCAGCCTTTACATCCTTATAATTCAAAGCCTGGGCTGCTGGCATTGCTCTATAAGCTGCAAGCGCCTTTCCAGTTAATGAGGCTGCCAGCCTTACTGCCCACTGGGTCTCTGGCCATGCTAATGCTTGTGCCACTCTTTCAAAAGACTCTAGAAAATCATCAACATTATCATCTGGAGTTAGCTTCCCAAAACTAAATGCCCCAATTCCCTGATTGAGTCCCACACTGTCCACATGTGGTGTACCAGTATTTACTGCTGGTCTTGTATCTGTTCCACTTTGGTTCTGCAGTTTAACTAGGGCTTGCACCAGATCAAGCACTGGCCTCTGCTGGTCCATTAAGGCTTTCATAGCAGTGTCCTGAGCCTGCTGTGCTAGCTCCTGTTGCCTGCTAAACTGGGCTGCCATCCAATCAGCTAGTTCCCTTGGATCCATCTTGATCCCTGCAAGAAAACAAAAAAAAAACCCCCACAGTGCACCACCTTCCAAACAGGTGTTTTTTTTCTACTTTTTTTTTTCCAATTACCCCTGTGCCTTACTCCCATCCACCACTAGACATGCCCAGGTACTTGTTACCTTATGCCAGTGATGAATCCAGCTCTGCACAGGGTCTTTTCCTCCTGGGACAGCTACTTGGAACAGCCACCTCTCTTCCAAAGTGCAGTTGAGGGAAAATCTTTTCTTTCAGCTTTTAAGCTTGAACTGTCTTTTCCTTCAGACTTGAGTTGTAATCCTTAGCAAGTAAATCCCTTTGCGCAAAAGCAATCCGAAAAACTACGCCATTTGTCAGACGGATGCCTGGGTGAGAATGTTCACAGTGTTGGCAAAGGCATATATCAATATGATTTGCAAGGGATTGTGGGAAATGCAGTCCATTCACACCAGACACCGCCGCTCACAATAATTAGTTGTGCTTGAGTGTAAAGCCAATAAGATATTTATTTATGGGGTTATTTCTCCCAACACAGATATGCTTGGTAGCACATAAAACAGGATACTTGCTTTCAGTGTTAAACTTAGAAAAACAAAATCAGGAAAAACAACAGCTGAACTTGTCAGGCAATCAAATCAAAAGAATAAAGACCAGGATGGTAACAGAATGGTCTTTTCTGTAGACTTTAGCTAATATTTCCTTAGCAATGCTTCAAACAACAAGCCAAACCCACAAAGAAGGAAAAACTGTTCTTTTCAGGTTAACTTCTTATATCTTCACACATAGATTCAGAAGTGATTCCCTCAGAGCTCACAAGCAATTAGGTAAGGCTCAATTGCTAGCAGTTATCCAGTTGAAACCCCTTAGCTGGCTTACTTTCTACTGCCTGGCTCAAATCCTACTCAGGAGCTTTTCTGAGTAGATTTAAAGAACAAGTTTGTATTTCTTTGTGATGGTTGTTGTACTTTGTAACAGTAAATTACCAAAGGAGCTTAGACAGAGAGCAATCCATGTATTCACAGCCTGTATCTATAACCACTCCCCCTTCTTCAACAATCATGGGTTCAATATCATGGATTGGCACAGAGGAATTTCTCAATGGAGCACTCTCAGGAGAATACTTGTTTCCCTGCTGTCTTTCAAGGGTATAGCTAGGGCATAGATCAGAGTTCATACCTTAGCTTCCATTGCTGTTAGAGTTCCCCTCTAAATAGCCTGGCCAGTATGTAGTCCAGTTCTTATGTCCAGCCTTCCAATCCAGATCCCTGGACACTGGATCTCTCTTCACATACCTTCTGGCACGGGTCTTAGGGTTCCTTCCACATGCAGCCGTCTCCCTCACAGGTACCGTCTGGAGATTCCTAGCTCTGCAGCACCATTCCTCTGGCTTTCCCCAGTCCAATGGTGTAAGCTTGCCTTTGGAATGCCTTCCAGTATACGTACTGCTCTGGACTCCTCTAGACCTCCCAAAAGCTTTTCTCTTCTTTCTTCCAAAGGGTTTCTTGCCCTCTCTGTCCGTCCGCTCTGGCTTCTGCTTCTGATGATCCTCCAGATGATGAAGCTGTCCAAGATCATGAAGATATCCAAACTGATCAAGATGAGGATGATTCTCTGTAGAATAAACTCTACCTTTATTCTGCTTAGATGAGTGCTCCACCCTAGCACAGCGCAGCTGTGCTGAATCAGGCCCTGCCCTTTGAGATGAGTGCTTGGGGATTACCTCATAGCCCTTCTGATTGAACACACTTCAGCTCCTCTAATGGTTGTTGGAAACCTGGTGCATTCTGGGACTGGTAGTCTTTTATGGAAAAATTCTGTTTTCTTATTTCTACCAGAACTGACAGGTTGCTTGTTCAGAGTCACTTCACCTTTACTATAGCTCCTTCCTGAGCTATGATAAGCTTCCTTATCACAAGCTATGGGCACTATGCCTAGCTCTGAGAGCCTTCTCCCACCTCACATCTCACCAGTCTGTACTGGTCCAGACGGACAATCAAGTTGCCATAACAAACAAGGAGGCACAGGTTCCTTCCTTCTCTGTGAGGAGGCACAACGGCTGTGCTCTTGGGCCGTCAATCACGGAATCCTCCTCAAAGCTGTCTACCTCCCCGGTCAAGAAAATTACCTGGCGGACAGACTGAGCAGGATCCTGCAACCACACGAATGGAGATTGAATCCATTGGTGGTTCAGCAGATCTTTCTCAGGTGGGGCCTCCCCACCATGGATCTCTTCGCCAGCCCTCTGAACTGGCAACTCCCGTGATTCTGTTCCAGACAACCGCATCCTCTCAGAGTAGCCGCGGATGCCTTTCTGATTCCGTGGCCCCAAGGCCTACTATATACGTTTCCTCCCATGCCACTAGTGTCTCGAACACTGTTCAAGGTCCTCAAGGACAGGGCCTCAATGATTCTGATAGTCCCCAGGTGGCCAAGGCAGCCATAGTTCCCACTTCTGCTGCAACTGGCGGTGGACACTCCTCTGCCTCTGGGAATTCAACACGATCTCCTGTCTCAGGACCAGGGGTCTCTCTTGCACCCCAACCTCCAGTCCCTTCATCTGATGGCCTGACTGCTGAAAGGGTAGTCCTGGCTCCCCTACCCCTGCCTAGAGAGGTGGAAGACGTAGTCTTAGCCTCTAGGCGGCAATCCACCAGGAAATCCTACGCTCTTAAGTGGCGTAGATTCTCCACATGGTGTGCTCAGCACAGCGAGAATCTCTTCTCGTGCTTGGTAGCGGTAGTATTGCAATATTTGCTTTACCTCTCCAATCTAGGCCTTAAGTCCAACTCTGTCAGGGTTCACCTCAGTGCTCTCTCAGCGCACCACTCGCCAGTGGACGGGAGGCCTCTTTCCAACCACCCTTTGGTGGCTCGTTTTCTCAGAGGCCTTCTCCTGCTTAAGCCTCCTTTGCGTCCACCAGCCCCTGAGTGGGATCTGAATGTGGTCTTACAGCGGATTACTTGTCCGCCATTTGAACCTATGGCTACCTGCCCTCTCCATTTTCTCTCCTGGAAAACCTTGTTTCTGGTAGCTCTTACCTCTGCTAGGCGAGTGAGTGAACTTCAGGCACTAGTGTCTGATCCCCCTTACACTAGGTTCTACAGGAATAGGGTAGTCTTACGGACTCACCCGAAGTTTCTTCCTAAGGTTGTCTCCCCTTTTCACCTCAATCAGGAGGTGGTTCTTCCGACCTTCTTTCCCAGGCCGCATGCCAACCGGGCTGAGATGGTCCTGCATACCCTGGACTGTAGGAGGGCATTATCCTTCTACCTCAACTGTACGCGGGAGCACCGGAGGGCTGTTCAGCTCTTCATTTCTTTTGACCCCAATAAGTTGGGGCTACCTGTCTCCAAGCGTACTTTGTCCATATGGGTCGCTGACTGTATCGCCTGGGCTTATGGGGCAGCCGGCCTCTCGTTGGAGGGTCGAGTCACGGCTCATCATGTCAGGGCGAAGGCTGCGTCAGTGGCTCATCTCCGCTCTGTTCCATTGGCAGACATCTGCCGGGCTGCTACTTGGTCTTCAAGCCAGACTTTTGAGGCCCATTACTGCCTTGAGAGGGAGTCCCGCAGGGACAGTGCTTTCGGACAGGCAGTACTCCATAATCTCTTTGGGGTTTAGGCAACTCCTACCCTCCGGCCCTGGTGTTGGGCTACAGGTCGGGGGCATTCTCAGAGAAGATTCCTTCCTTACGTACTGACGAGCTAGAGGGAGCTCATTTTTCCGCTTGAGGTCTCCGGTAGCCTTAAGCTGGGGAGTCCCATATGTGAGGACTGACTTCCTGCTTGGTCCTGGTGAAAGAGTAGTTACTCACCTGTAACAGGTGTTCTCCAGGAGCAGCAGGAATCAGTCCTCACAACCCTCCCTCCTCCCCTTGGAGTTGCAGTCGTATGATTTATTTTTGCTAATTTTTTGTTGTCTTTTAGCTATGTCATCAGACTGAGCAAGATGGCACCCTTGGGCGGGAAGGGGACCGCGCATGCGCGCTGCAATTCCCAAAGGCTTTCTTTGAAAGCTGGGGAAATGCTCCACACGAGGGCTCCGTTGGCGCCGACGACACCCATATGTGAGGACTGATTCCTGCTGCTCCTGGAGAACACCTGTTACAGGTGAGTAACTACTCTATATCAAGGTCTACCTAAACAAGCTCTATACCCTTTACAGATGGCACAAAATTCTGCCGCCAGAATATAGTTGGCACATTCAGATCACAGCAGATCAGACCTATCCAGAAACAGCTTCACTGGCTTACCCATACCTCTCAGAGAAAACATAAAACTGTCACTACTACATTCAAGATATTACATGACCAATCTGTTTCCTGCCTCAAGGCATTAGTGAACAAGGCTCCGGAACACAGAGCATTTAGTGGGTTGGTAGGACAGTTGTGAGGGAGTATTTTTTGAGATGGGGCAGTGCATGGGGCGGTGATGCAATTTTGGGCTGGGAGTGTAGAGAGCAGGGAGAGGGTTTAAAGGAGCAATTCCCTAACTGCTGTGTTTGACTGTATGCAAGTTTCTATGTTACAGAAGCTGGAACTCCTTTTCGCATCAGAATACCTTGGGCTTTTGGGAAGGAGGGGCTTGTTTCTCTGGAATCCCCAGTTTGATTAGGTCCATTTTCGAATCTGATGTTTCTTTTTATCAATTTTACCTATATGTCAAGCTTTACCCATTACATTAAATTTTTGAAGAGTGAATTCAGGGCCGGATCAGGGCACAAGTACCGAAGGGTCATTGATGCCATCACTGGGCTTCCAGAAAGCCCGACAAGACAGAGTTCATGCACACAGTGGAGTGGAGGAGTGGCCTAGTGGTTGGGGCAAGGTACTTCAGGCTGGAAGGTCAAGGGTTCAAATCCCACTAGAGGTCAGCAACCTTGGGCCGGAAGGACTGGGGTTTCTAGTCCCACAGGTGCTCCTTGTGGTCTTGGGCAAGCCACTTAACCCTCCATAGCCCATGTTCCCTGTAAAATAGTTATCTCCAAGTTATAATGCCCTGTTCAATGTAATTTCAGTTTGTTCAATGTAAACCGCACTGATGCAGAATAGCACGGTATATAAGAGAATGTAAATAAATAAAATAAACAATTGGATGGAAGGTAGGCACCAGGTTCATGAGTCACACAGGCGCATTTCTACCTTTGTATAGTCCTGAATGATTTTGCCCCCAGTAGATGGACTGACAAGCAGACAGAAGAACAGACAGACACATTCACTTTTTTTGCCTTTTTTCCAATTTATTTAAATTTTACAACATTAAACATAGCTTAGAGAACAATTCAAAAAACACTTAGAATCCCAACCACTCCCAAAAAAACCAAGGCAGAAGTCTATATGCCGGTCAATCATGGGTTAGTCAAATGAACACTACTACTAATAATAATCATTTATAAAGTACTACAAGGTGTACGCAGCATTGTACAAACATAGATAGAGATGGTCCCTACTCATGAGAGCTTGCAATCTAATAAAGACAGACAAGCAAAGGATAAGAATAAAGGGAAAAGCAGGATAAGGAGACACAAGGAAAAAGGGTGTCGGAATCCAAAAGCAGATTCAGAGAGGTGAACCTTTAACATGGACTTGAAAAGGGGCAGAGATGTTTGGAGTTTGTTCCAGGCATAAGGAGGAGCAAGGTGAAAAGACCGAAATTTGGAGTTGAGAGTGGAAGAAAAGGACAAAGAGAAGCAATCCAGAAGAAGAGTTCAAGAGGAAGAGTATAGGGAGAGACGAGACGAAAGGTAGAAAGGAGCAGAAGAGTGAATGCACTTATAGGTCAGAAGGAGAAACTTGAATTGGAAGGGAAGCCAATGAAGTGATATGAGAATACTGAGGCTGGCGAAAATTAGTTGCGCAGCAGAGTTCTGAACAGATTGAAGGGAAGAAAGGTCGCTAAGAGGGAGACAAGCAAGAATGAGGTTGCAATAGCCGAGACAGGAAATAATTAGAGAGTGGAAAAGTGTTTTAGTAGTATGTTCAGAAAGGAAGGAGCGAATTTTGTTAGCTAAAACCTGTTTCTTTCTCTATAACACTATCTATTGGATATGTGAGGAGAAGGAGGAGTCAAAGATGACCCCAAGGTTGCAGGCTGAGGAAACAGGAAGTAGAAGAGTGTTATCCACAGAGATGGATGAAGGGGGGAGGAAGGTTTAGGGGGAGAAATAAGAAGTTCAGTTTTGGCCATGTTTAATTTCAAGTGATAGTGAGAGATCCAGGTGGCGATGTCAGACAGGCAGGCAGAGATGCGAAACTGGAGTATCAAAGAGATATCATGTGTAGAAAGATAGATCTGAGAATCATCAGCATAAAAATGATACTGAAATCCATGGGATGAGAACACTGAGGAACTGGGTATAGAGAGAAAAGAAGAGGGCCGAGAACAGATCCCTGGGGTACACCAACTGAGAGTGGGATAGCAGTAAAGGAGGAACCACCAGAACAAACACTGAAATAGTGATGGGAGAGATCAGAAGAGAACCAGGACAGGACAGAGTCCCTAAAACCAAGAGAGGACAATGTGTCAAGTTGGTCAATGGTGTCAAAAGCAGCAGAAAGAAGGATGAGGATAGAATAAAGGACTTTGGATTTAGCCAGGATCTCCATATTCTTTCCATTTTATCAATACAATTTAAGAAGACAGAAGCAGCCATTTCAAGTCTGCAGGTCTAACAAGTGGCATGACACCAGAAAGTCATATTCAGTGAAGAGGCATCTTTCCAACAATGCATAACCTGTTGAGCTGCAATGGACAGCATGATGGATACAAACATCTCGTGATGTCTATTAAGTTCTTCATTCAAAAATAATGATCTGAACTACATAATTTGTAGTGATAAAGGGGAATTGAGATGAAACACTTCTCTGATATCCCATACACCATGCCAGAAAGACTTGACTAAGGAGCATTCATAGAGCATGTGAGTTAGTGTACCAATATCCACAGCGCAATGCCAACAAAGGTTGGACACTACGAGACTCGCCCTGAACATGTGAAGAGGGATCCAGACAGCACGATGTGCAAAAAAAAAAAGTTTGTAACAGGCTACTTAAACATCGTTGGCCGAACTGTATGGCTCCAGAACGTATTCCACCTAATCGCATCTCGAGGCAAGCCAAGATGTTTCCCATGCTCTATGAAGCCCCAGCAAAGAGGGACCCTTGCTATTCCTTAGGGAGGAGTGGCCTAGTGGTTGGGGAAAGGTACCACAGGCCAGAAGGTCAGTGGTTGAAATCCCACTAGAGGACAGCAACCTTGGGCCAGAAGGACTGGGGTTTCTAGTCCCACAGGTGCTCCTTGTGGTCTTGGGCAAGCCACTTAATCCTCCATTGCCCATGTTCCCTGTAAGTATTAGTGTAGGTGTGTCATATCCCCAACCACTTTGACCTGGTGAAAAGCAGGATATAAATGCAGCTAAGTAAATTTATAGAAAAAAGGTTAATCTATCCCCTATTTCAGCTGTCTAATCTTCACAGGTTCTGAGGTTTGGCACCCCTTAGAACATAAATGTAGCAGCCAGGATTATCATGAATAAAAACCTGGTAGATCACATCACACCAGTCCTGATTGAGCTTCACTGGCTCCCCATCTCTGCACGAATAATATACAAAGTACTAGTAACAACATACAAAATCATCCACAAAATATCCGCCTCATTCCTCGCTAACATCATCACCACACAACCCCCCAACAGAAGCAGACGGACCGCTAACCTGAACACCCTCTGCGTACCAAGCAGCATAAGAGCAGTCAAAGAACGAACGAGCAACTGGGCCTACATGTATTCTGCACCCATTCTCTGGAACCAGCTACCCCATGAGTTACGTCTGATCAAAGACCTAAAGGACTTCAGGAAAAAGCTTAAGACCCACCTTTTCCAAACTCATTATGGCATTACCTAGGCAGATTCATCTCATATCTTATCCCACCTTGCCTACCTACCCCCTAAACATCCTGGTCATAGAAGACTATATTCATTGTTAGTACTCATGCATCTATGGTGCTGTAAAATTGTATATATGTATATATTCCAACCCCCCTGCCCTTTCTGTAATTTTATTTTACCCCCCTCTGATCAATTGTATAACTGTACCATATGTAATTTGATGTGTACTCCTTCCTGTAATCATATTGTATGTTTAAATTGTATTGTACATCCTCCCTGAAGAGATGCATTTCCATGTACTGTATAAAATATAAAGATAGCACCAAGTCTGATCATTAAATTGAAAATAAAATTCTCTTCTAACTTTGTTGTCTGACCATTTTATTCTCTGATCATATAGGTCCCAATCTGAGGTTTCTACTTTTCTCTGTCTCCCAATGCACCCTCCTGTCTACTTTCCCCCAGAGACGGCACGAGAGTGATGCAGGGCCATGCGTAGAGACTCACTGTGGCATCACTTGCATAAATTTAGTATACTTTATTTTAAAATGTATATGCCACCCATCTAAATCCTAGGCAGCTTCTAAACATACATACACAATGCTACAATAAAATAAACATAATAATAAAAGATGAAATTTGATTAATTAAAAGTCACTTACACAGCCCCTCTCCCAATCAAACCATTATAATTATCTGCAAATCAGATTTATTTTGCTATGATCTGATTATTGATGAGGAGGGAAGATATAAAATTTATTTATTTACATTTTCTTATATACCATGCTATTCTGCATCAGTGCAGTTTACATTGAACAAACTGAAATTACATTGAATAGGGCATTATAACTTGGAGATAACTATTTCACAGGGAACATGGGCTATGGAGGGTTAAGTGGCTTGCCCAAGACCACAAGGAGCACCTGTGGGACTAGAAACCCCAGTCCTTCCGGCCCAAGGTTGCTGTCCTCTAGTGGGATTTGAACCCCTGACCTTCTGGCCTGAAGTACTTCCTCCACTCCAAAATGAGAAACTAATCCTGGTAGCCATGAATTCAAATGCACCATTCCTATGCCTTGATACTCCTACTTGTATATAGTTACAACTGGTATGTTCTGCCTAATGCGGTACAGACAGTACTTCTGTTTAAATTGTTACACACACTGTTATAGTTGAAATATCCTGATTAGTTGTTGAATCACTGAATTATGCAAGTTAAGATGTTCTATGTAATAAGTTACAATGTTCAATGTTCTATGTAAAACAAACTCTGCTTTGTTAACTGTTGTTAATTGTACACCGCAACTGATCGCTGGAAGATGCGGTATATAAATAAGTGTTAAATAAATAAAATAAATAAATAAATAAAAAATGCTGGATTGGATTGTGTTAGAGCTAGAAAAGTCCAGAACTCAGCAGCAGTGAAGCCATCAGGCTACTAAACAAAATTAAACTGAGATGTTCCCTGAAAATTTGAAATTTCCTTGAATCTGAACTGACAAAATATATTAAATTTCAGTGTGGCAGCATAAAGAATGCAAAACTGTAAATTTCTCAAAAACAATACATATTTCAGTACCTCCCCCCAACCAACACCCTACAGTGGACCTCACCAAGAACCCAGAGCACAAGATCCATAAAGCAAATCTACTATTCCGTAACAGCATTAACTTCCAAAACTCACACAACATGGAGCGCACCCAGAAAAGGGCAATACCTTAATTATTGCAGCAGGCCCTAGAACATCCATACACCTGTTTGAAAAGCTGAACAAGCCAAATTACTACATCGGGCTCAACTTTAACAGGAAAGAAAGGAATGCAGTTCTTTCTCGCGGCTCTGCAGAGCCAGGGCACCAGACTGGTCAGGCAAGTGTGGGGCAGGGTTGACGGGGGTTGAATCTGCCACTGCAGAGCAGCAGCAGCAGTTTTCCACCTTTTTTTTCTTTTTTTTAAGTTTAAAGGTGGAGTGAGGCGGTTGTTTTGGGGGCATTTGTTGCCGCCCCCAAAACTTTGCCACCTGAGGTGACCACCTTATTATAGAGCCGCCCCTGAAATGTACAAGATTTCAGGATTACTGAACTCCCTTCTTGGAGCAATGCCATAAATGGCCTGAGGCTGAAGTCTTAGCAGTGATGAAGGCCTGCAGTGTAGAAAGTGAGCTAGCCTTGTAAAGATGATATATTTATTTTTACAGACCAACTGTTAGTGATGCACTGTGTGAAGAAGCATCTTAGTGGTTAGAGAGTCAGAGATGCCAGAGTTCATATCCCACTACTCACGTTAGCATGTTTTGTGATCTCCGGCAAGTCACTTTACCCTTTGTTGTCTCAGGCACAACTTACATTATAAGCGCATTTGGGCAGGGAAATAACTCAAGTATCTGAAGGTAATTTACCTTTAGAAAAAGTGAGTAATAAAGCTAAAATCCAAATTCTGTTTTTATTTGCCTTGCATGCAAGAACTGCTACTACTACTACTACTGAGCATTTGTATAGCGGTACAAGACGTACGCAGAGCTGCACAGACATGTAAGAGAAGGTCCCTGCTCATAAGAGCTTCCAATCTAGTCAAGGCAGACAACACAGTAGCTGTAGACACGAGATACATCTAGGGGAAATGGTCAGGAAACACAAAGGAGATCAGGTGAGTCACGATCCAAAAGCAGCAGCAAAGAAGTGAGTTTTCAGTCTGGATTTGAAAAGGGTCAGAGAAGGCGCCTCATGTACAGACTCAGGTAGTTTGTTCCAGGCATAAGGAGCATCACGGTGAAAGGAACGAAGTCTGGAGTTAATAATAGAAGAGAATGGCACAGATAGAAGCGATTTGTCAGAAGAGCGGAGTTTCCAAGGAGGGGTGTAGGGAGAGATAAAAGAGACGTTGTAGTTATAGGTTAGCAGGAGAAGTTTGAACTCGATGCGGAAACGGATAGGAAGCCAATAAGGTGACTTAGAAGAGGGGTAATATGAGCATGACAAGGCTGGCAGGTTTAAAATCTCAGTATCGGTGTTTCCAGTGCTGAATAAAAACATTCTGCTGTAATTGCTTGAGGTGTTAGCAAAGCTAGCAACTATTTATAGTAACATAGTAACATAACACAGGTACACTACCAAAAAACTGCCTCCAGTTTTGCAACTGATTCCTATAGATTTTGGGGTGCTGAATCCAGGAAAAATAGCCAAAATGTTCCATCACGTCACGTTTTCTTGCAAAATTAGATTTCTTACCCATATAAGGAATGTTCACATAATTTCTTTTTAGCCGACTGCAGTTTATTTTCTTGGCCCAAAATAGAGGTTGTAATGATTAACTAACTAGAAACACTCCCTCATGATATTTTAGAGTGTTTTGTATTCATTTTATACATTAACAGGACAATTGGGAGGCGGGGGGCTAAATCCAGTACTCGCGCTGGCGCATGTTCTTTCCTGTTCGCCTCGCCTCGTTCGCCGTCGCTCAAACACGGTGGTTGTGACATGAACGTTCCTGTCAAATTTCAGTTTCTTGCAAGTTCATTATTACCTTTTGTTTGCTCAGTCGTAATCCAGCTTTAGTCCGAAGTGGTTCACTACAGTTGTAGTTTGCAGTGCTGTGTATTGGTGATGGCTCACAGAGCCAGAGGTTGCGTCAACTCTCCGGACAGTTTTTGTTTTATTTGTGGGGAATATACCGTGAAAAAGCGGCAGAGGAACATTTCTGCATTTATTAAAAAAGTATATTTCGCCTATTTCGGTTTGAAGTTAGGCGATCAAGACAAACCGTGGGCTTCTCACAAAGTGTGCAAGACATGTGAGGAAGATCTACGCTTATGGATGAAAGGTAAAAAACAAGCATTTCGTTTCGGAATACCTATGATGTGGCGTGAACAAAGAGACCACAGCAGTGACTGCTATTTTTGCTCTTGCATTGTAAAGGGATACAACTTAAAAAATAAGAACGTAATAAGTTACCCCAACCTTCCCTCAGCAATTAGGCCTATGCCTCATAGCAACAAAGTACCTGTGCCTGAACCACCAAAATCTTTGGATCATATTTGTGTGGACGGTTCTGATCATGATGAGACTCATCAGATGGCTTTTCCCGATGAGTCCAGTACTTCCGAGTTTGAAACTGAACCAGATCCGATACCTGAACTTTTCTCTCAAGCTGAATTGAATGATTTAGTCCAGGATTTAGGACTCCCAAAAGATGCTGCCCAACTGCTAGGTTCTCGGCTTAAACAGAAAAATCTATTGTCACCAGGAACAACTTTTTATTGGTACCGCAACCCGCGAGACACAATTTTTGAAGTATTTCAGCAAAGAGGAAGATTTGGTATTTTGCAACGATATATACGGAGTGATGGAAAAGTTTAAACTCAAGTATGATCCTGCTGAATGGCGGCTGTTCATTGATTCGTCAAAAGACAGCATAAAAGGTGTTCTTCTTCATAATGGCAACACATTCGCTTCAGTTCCTATTGCTCACTCTGTTATTCTCCAAGAAAAATACGAGAATTTGGCCCTGATTCTTCAGAAAATTCGTTATGATGAGCATAAGTGGATGATTTGTGGAGACTTTAAAATTCTATCCATGCTATTAGGGCAGCAATCCGGTTTCACCAAATATCCCTGCTTCCTTTGCTTGTGGGATAGCCGGGCCCGCGACCTACACTGGGGAAAAAAGACTGGCCAATTCGGGAGTATTTGAGACCCGGTGAGAAAAATGTTCTTCATGAGAGCTTGGTATCTCGTGATAAAATTCTATTACCACCTCTCCACATTAAGTTGGGTCTCATTAAGCAATTCATCAAGTCCCTTCCAAAAGATGGTGAGTGCTTTCGGTACCTTTGCTCAAAGTTCCCCCGACTTTCTGTAGCAAAGCTAAAGGAAGGAGTGTTTGTTGGCCCTGATATAAGGAAACTCATTTCAGATGGAGCATTCGCTGAAACGATGTCTGAGAAGGAAAAAGAAGCCTGGGATTCCTTCAAGGATGTTGTTCTCAAATTCTTGGGGAACAGGCAGGATGAGAACTATAAGGATATTGTTGCCAGGATGCTCAATGCCTTCAAAGAGCAAGGCTGTAACATGAGCCTGAAAGTCCATTTCTTGCACTCCCATGTGAACTACTTTCCCGAAAACTTGGGGGCGTACAGTGAAGAGCAAGGTGAAAGGTTTCACCAGGACATCAAGGACGCAGAGAGAAGGTACCAAGGAAGATGGAACACCACTATGATGGCTGATTTCTGCTGGTTGCTGCTGCGGGAAACCCCAGATGAAAAATACGCCAAGCAGCGCACCAAGAGAATCATTCGGGGAAGAAGAAACGGGCCCACCAGGAGATTGATTGACCCAAGAATTACTTTAAAATCTAAACTGTGTTGACAAATATCGTGTTTTTACTAAACTTTGAAATAAAAATTTGCTAGTTATTACCACAGTGTCGGATCTCATTTATTAGAATTTTATTTTCACACCATCGGGTGTTTGTCTTCATGTATTGCAATGGTGCGGTTTGCGTTTTCTATTCTTACATACATACCTGTACAACATTTTTGCACATTTCTTTGCTTTGCTTTGTGTCTAACCTCGCTCTTATATGCTCAATGTTTGTGCACATGTATGTGGCTGTTTTAAGTGCAGGCAATTTTGCTACCATCACAGTGTGTTTTGTTGACATTACTCTATTCTTATGTGCTGCCTTGTTACAATTTTCTTTATTCTTATTTGAATAACTACTAAACAATTAGTATAAAGAATTCATCCAAGAAACTTTTATCTCGATCGCACTCAATCTGAAACGTTCACCTCAAACTGCTAACCCAATGTAGCAAAAAATCTGTACGTGATGGAGCAAATTGGCTACCAGATTTGGATTCAGCGCACCAAAAAACGTAAAAATCAATCGAAACATTAAAGGCAGTTTAAAAAAAATATTTTTTAGTGTACCTGTGTAATAAATGACGGCAGATAATGACCAATATGGTCCATCTAGTCTGCTCAGTAAGATGGCAAGAGTAGGTGCACCTGCCGCTCCATGCAAGCTACCCCTCCCCATGTTTCTGTTTAAGGGTGAACCCACTGCTCTGTGTAGGACACCCCTGTTTGTTGAGAAATTAGATAGTTAAGTTTATTTTGATTTTATCCTGCTGCTGTAAAGGGATCCACTGTGTCTGTCCCATGCCATTTTGAATTCTGTCACTGTATTTGCCCCCACCACTTCCATCAGGAGAGCATTCCAAGCATCCACCACCCGTTCAGTGAAAAAGTATTTCCTGACATTTTCTTTCAATTTACCCCCTTGCAGCTTCATGTTATGCCCTCTAGTTTTACATCTTCCCCGTCTTTGGAAGAGGTTTGTTAGTTCATTATTTCTCATTAAATATTTAAAGGTCTGAATCATATCTCCGCTATCCCTCCTCTTCTCCAGAGTGTACATATTTAGGTCTTCAAGTCTCTTCTCATAAGGCTTATGACGCAGGCTCCAAATCATTTTGGTCGCCTTCCTCTGAACAGTTTCCAGTCTTTTTATATCCTTTGCGAGATACAGTCTCCATAACTGAACACAGTATTCCAAGTGAGGCCTCACCAGTGACTTATACAGTGGCATTAGTACTTCTTCCTTTCTGCTGGTAATTCCTCTTTGTATGCAACCCAACATCCTTCTGGCTTTTGTCACTGCCTGGTCGCACTGTCTTGCCATCTTGAGATGCTCAGAAATAATCACACCAAGGTCCTTCTCCTGGTCCGTGCACACCAACCTCTCACCCCCTATCACGTACATTTCCCTTGGATTTCTGCTTCCCAAGTGCATGACACTGCATGTCTTCACATTAAATCTTAACTGCCAAGCATTAGACTATTCTTCAAGCTTTTGTAGATCTTTCCTCATGTTATCCACTCCCTTAGGGGAGTCCACTCTGTTGCAAATTTTCATGTCATCTTCAAAAAGACAGACTTTTCCATTCAGTCCTCAGCAATATCACTCAAAAATACATTGAACAGTGCCGGGCCCAGGACCGAACACTGGGACACCCCGCTAATCACCCTCCTTTCATCCGAGTGAGCTCCATTTACCCTCACCTTCTGCCGTCTGTCAGTCAACCAATTTCTGATCCAGTTTACCACTTTGGGACCCATCCCCAAACTACTGAGTTTATTGATAAGCCTCCTATGAGGAACAGTATCGAAAAGGCTTTGCTGAAATCCAGGTAGATGACATCCATCGCATGCCCCTGATCTAGTTCTCTGGTCACCCAGACAAAGAACTCAATCAGATTTGTTTGGCAAGATTATCCTTCGGTAAAACCATGTTGCTGTGGATCATGCAACCTGTTGGTTCTGAGAAAGTTCACTATTTGCTCTTTCAGAAGTGCCTCCATTACTTTTCCCAGCACTGGCATTTTAGTGAAAGCAGTTTACATTGTAACTTAAACTTGGTAATGTGCATTAAACAGGAACATTGTTAACTTGGAATCTTCAATGCAGGGTTAAGTGATTCGCCCAATGTGTACTTGTGGGAATTGAACCCTGGTCTGGTACAGGGACCCAAAAAGGGTCATGCATTTGGGCTGCAAAAATCCAAGGGAGAGGTACAATGTAGGGAATGAAGTACTTCTGCCACAAACAAAGAGCAGGGCCTGGGCATGATTATGTCTGATGATCTTAAAGCTAAACAGGTAGAAAAGGCGGCAGCGAAAACATAGAAGGATGCTTGGGTGCACAGGGAGAGGAATGGCCAGCAGAAAAAAGGAGGTGATAGTGCCACTGTATAAGTCTCTGGTGTGATCTAATTTGGAGTATTGTGTGCAATTCTGGAGACCACACCTTCAAAAGAATATAAACAGGTTGCAGTCGGTGCAGAGGGTGACTAATAAAATGGTTAATGGTATTTGTTAAGAAACATATGAGGACAGACTTAAGGATCTTAATATGTATACTTTAGAGGAAAGGCAGGATAGAGGAGATATGACAGAGATGGTTAAATATCTCGGTGGCATAAATGCACAGGTGAGTCTCCTGTGATTGAAAGCAAGTTCTTCTACGAGGGGACATGGGATGAGGGTGAAAGGGGATAGACTCAAGAGTAATATGCAGAAATATTTCTTTCCAGAACGAGTGGTAGATGCGTGGAATAGTCTCCCAGTGGAGACAGTAGAGACGAGGACAGTATCTGAATTCAAAAAAGCATGGGGCAAACACAGAGGATCTCTGAAGGTAAAAAGGGGACTATTGTAGTTGATATGGAAGGGCAGACTAGATAGGCCATGTGGTCTTTTTCTGCCATCATGTTTATATGTTTTTACGTTTCTAGGATGATAAGTAGCGCTACCTACCTTTGGGTGTAACAACTTGCTTATGCAAGAAACTAATATTGAAGAGACTCAATGGAGTGAAGGGAATAGCTGTAAGGCTGTAGAAAAAAGGTTTCACTTAAAAATAAACTTTAAAGGCAAAGTTTAAAGAATATTTTGACATAAAGGAATAAATGCAAAAATACTTACCTAAAAAAGTGAAAAGCTTAACAGGAGTTGTTACCTGCAAAGAAAACAAAGAAATATCTCCTTGTTGCACCATTTCCTGTTCCAGTTCTGTGGCCTCCTCCCTATGTCTAATCCACTTATACAAATTAATGGGAAAAAAATCTTGAAGGGCTGGTTCGATAAGAGTATTTATAACGTTGGCCAACTTTTAGAAGGGAGTGTTATAATTTCTGAGCAGCGCTTGATTGAACTCTATGGTTTGTCACAAGCACAGGCTTCCAAATTAGATCATCTTTTCCAGAGTTTGGCACAATTCTCTTTATTTATTTATTTATTTGGCATAAATTTGTATACCGCTACTTCCAGCGATCAGCAGCGGTCTACATGTGAAGATCCCTACGTACAAACTCTGTTAACAGAACACCTGGTCTCATTCACACACTTAGAAGACAGACCCTCACCAACCACAACCTAAAGTAAAAATAAAAATATGTAGACAAAAAATTAAACTGAAACCCCAAGAAGCCAGGCTCTGCATGCAGTGCAACATCAGATAAATAAGAGATGCAGTTCCCTATACTGTGTAAAATATGAAGATAGTGCAAAGACCAATCACTAAAATGAGAATAAAATTATTTTTTCTACCTTTGTTGTCTGTTGATTTTTGTTCATGCTGGTTCCGATCTGAGGTTTCTGTTTTCCTCTGTCTTCTCTTAGCTCTTTTTCTATGGTCTATAGTCCATCTGCCATTTCTTGTCTCTTATTTTCTTCACTTCCTTCCATCAGTCTATTTTCAGTCCCAGTAACCCTCCCCAATATCATCCCCCTTTCCAGTCCTCTCCTCCCATTACCTTCCAATATCAACCCCCTTGCATTCCCAGGACTGCCAGTGGTGTCCATTCCCTTCCAGTCCCCCTCCTTCCCCACTGTCCAGCCCCTTCTAGTCCAAAAATACTATCCTAGGTATCAGCTCACTTCCAGTCACCCTATCTTTGTCCATCCCCCCTTACAGTGCCATCCCCATGTGCCCCCTCCCTTTGAGTCCCAGTGCCCCCTCCCTTCCAGCCCCCCCAATTACTCAGCCCCCTACCAGTCCCATCCCCAAGTGTCAGCTCCATTTAGTCACACACCCATGTCTCAGCTGCCTTCCAGTACCTCCTTCCACCCATGTCAGCTCCCTTCCTGCCATCTCCTTCCCCCGTCTGTCAGAAAATGAAAGCTGGCCATCACTGAGGGACAGGGGAGAGAAAAGACAAGAAGGAGGGGCCATCAATCCCCGTGGGGATGGAGATGTGGAAGATCTTTACCTGTCTCAGCTCCTCACACAGTATCGTAAATAACCAGCAGAAACTCTTGCCAGAATGGGAAGGTTTGGAAATCTATCATCAGCATGTAGCAAAAAGCCAGAGGAAACAGGCTGTTCCTGCAAAATACAACTATGAGACTGTGAAAAGGCCTTTCAAATGCCCAAAGCAGTTCAGGGGTTATGCTCTCTTTCCTTTAGCATGGGTAAGGAGGCTTGTCCTAGAGAGGAAAGGGAAGATAAGTGTCATACACCCTGTCCCCTCATGCCTAGCCTACCCCATCCTCCACACATACACACACTTCAATCCTGGCTGCAAACACACACACCTGTGCTGGTCTCCCTCCTCCACATTTACACATGACTCCCTCCATTCTCCACATACACTTCCTCCCCTATGCCTACAGAATTCCATTTAAGAACTTAAATTCCATCTTTTCTATCACAAACAGCAGAAAGTAGATTATATCCACATCACACTTTTCCCACACATTTTTTCGTACAGTTCTGTAAATGCTCCTTAGCCCTGATCTGCAGAGAAAAAGTGTTTGGATTAAAGAGAAAGCAGATTAGCACCCTACTTTCAGCCCCCATCTCCCCCCTACCACCATCAGTCCCTTCCTGCCACCTCCATCCCCTGGCAGCCGTGGCTCCCGCATCTTACAGAGCTGTGGCTGCAATAGCGCTAATAATTTAAAATAAAAACTAAACAGGTGTGGAGCTTTCCTGCCCTAAAGAACCCCTGCTGCTGTGTCCCACCCCCTCTAGTATAACTTCCTTTTGAGGATGGGATGCAGCTGCAGGGGTTCCATAGGGCTGGAAGGCTCTGCACCGCTTTCATTTTGATTACAAAATTACTAGCGCTATCACAGCTGCAGCTCTGTAAGAAGCAGGAGCCGCGGCTAGAGTGAGAGAGGGTGAGACTGCGCCGGTGGGGGGGACAAGGACTCCAGGCACACTCCCCGCTCTTTTCACCTCAATCGTCTCACTCTTCCCTCGCCCTCCCTTGCCCATCTGCAATCCACGCGTTCCTCCGCCTTCTTTTTCATAGGACCTGCCCTATGGAATTCCCTTCCCTCATCCCTTCGCCTGGAGTCCAATCACAACACCTTCAAAAAAGACCTGAAAACTCACCTCTTCTCCACAGCCTTCGACCTTCCCTCCCCTCTGTGTGACCCGCCTTAAGCTCTATCATCTCCTCCCTGAGACTGTCCCTTCCTTGTCCTGTCCCTGTCTTTCCTCCTCTCTCTTCTCTCCTGTAACCATTGTAAAATTTCCTTTCCATTTCACTGGCCTTTGAGCCTTTCCTGTTTGCTTGTATATTGTGCACCGCCTTGCTTGTTTCAGAAAGGCGGTTTATCAAATAAAATTAACATAAACATAAACATAAACATAAAAGCAGGCTTTCTGCACTGGCCGCTCCCGGTCCCATGGCCAGAGCAGAAAACCGGGTTTTCAACGGCCTGCCTTAGATCTCTGCCAGCAGCCGGCCTCACCATGTAAAAAACAGCCAGGTTGGCTGAATACTGGCCAGTTAGCAGCCCTATCTTTGGCCCATGGGACAGGCTGCTCCTGTAAGCTGAAGAGCAAAAGAAAGCTGCAATCGGGGCCAACAATAACTTTGTGTGCTGCCGGACAAGCTGCTCCCATGGGCACAAGCACCACTGCTGGCCACAATTGTGGCCTTCTTCACCTCTTCGGCCTGCAAGAGCAGACAGTTCCACAGGCACATAAAAGTACTGCTCTTTGCAATCATGACTTTCTTTTGCAAGGGAGTACAGGTTGAAGAGAGGGGAGAAATGGCACAATGCTAAAAGGCACAGGCCCTCCACCCCCTAGAAGCCACACAGGCACTCCATCACTGCACTACACACACAGGCACCTCACCCCTGCACCACACAGACACACACAAAGGCACTGTTCCCTCTAAGCTGTGCGCGTGTGCGCGCGCACACACCTCACCGAGTGAGCGCACATACTTTACAACAGAGCGCACAAAAATTACGGTTCTGATTCTGATAGAAAACAACACAGACGTTCTTAAAATTGAAAAGTTGTTGTGTATTTAAGGTTTTCACACGTTCTACAATATTTTCTAGTGCAATCAATGTGGTGTACATACTGTATTCTGACGTGTAGTCAAATTTTAAAGTACATAACTCCGAGTGTCGTTATGTGGCACACAAAAATTTAACCTTCCTTCAAAAGCTGCACAGCTGATATTTTATGCGCACACAGCCTACAGAAAATTAGAGGGAACATTGCACAAAGGCATCCCACCCCTGTACCACACACACATCACATACAGGTAGGCACCCCACCCCTACACTGCACCACACGCACACAAAGGCATTGCATTTTGTAGTCTTGAAAGACTACAAAAGGGACCGCTATTTCTGGAAAGAGATCTGCAATTGTAAATTTTTACTTCTGGGAATTTTTCTAAATCTTGGGGAAAAAATAATTCTTTAGATTTAAGCTTATTAATCTGTATAAATTAGAATCCAGTGTATTTGTTAAATCAGTTAGGGCCTAGTATCAGCAAAGAGGTTTTAGTTTAAATTAGACTCAACAGGTAGCTTTCAATTTAAATTTGAAACCCAGCAGAGAGCTTTCTGGTTAAATTTAAAACCCAGCAGAGAGCTGCTAGTTTAAATGTAATACTCGGTTAGGAGCAGGCAATGGTATTTTCAATCCAAAAAATTGCCAAATCCAAGATCTGTTAAATAAATCCTGTTCAAAAAGTCAGACCATAAAATAGGACAAACACACACTAACAATTACAACATAAAACATATATGATTTTGATTAAATGTAGGAACATCCGTCAAGTCAGGGGACAGGAAACCCCCTCGTATGAACGGACTTCTCCCTTTAATCTTTTTTATTATTATTTCAATTTGTTCAACAGTCTTAAGGAAAACAAAGCAGACCCAAAAAGCCACAATGCTAAGAATATAAGTTTGACCTTAAGTTTTGATCTTTAGAATTTATATTCTTAGCATTGTGGCTTTTTGGGTCTGCTTTGTTTTCCTTAAGACTGTTGAACAAATTGAAATAATAATAAAAAAGATTAAAGGGAGAAGTCCGTTCATACGAGGGGGTTCCTGTCCCCTGACTTGACGGATGTTCCTACATTTAATCAAATCATATATGTTTTATGTTGTAATTGTTAGTGTGTGTTTGTCCTATTTTATGGTCTGACTTTTTCAACAAGAAATGGTATTTTCAATAACATCATATGGATGCGAAAGTAGGACAGTGAAAAAAATAGACAGGAAAAAAATTGATGCCTTTGAATTATGGTACTGGTGACAAATACTGTGTATACCATGGACTGCCCAAACAACAAAACCAGTCAGTACTAGAGGAGATCAAACCTAAGCTTTCTTTTGAAGCTCAGATGACAAGACTTCAACTTTCATATTTTGGACATATCATGCGAAGAGAGAGATCATTAAAGAAAGACATCATGCTTGGCAAGGTAGAAAGAGTAAGGCTGGAAATGAAATGGATCGATACAACAGCAGAAGCTATGGACACCATTCTATCAACAATGAGCCACTTGGCTGAAGACCAAACAAATTTTAGGTCAACTATCCAGAGGGTCGCCTGGAGTTGACATCAACTCGATGACACTTAACAACAAAAACAACAACAACAACAGGGTCCAGTATCAGCAAAGAGCTTTAATTTAAATCAAATTATAGTACAGTCAAACCTCGGTTTTCATGATTAATCCGTTCGAAAAAGTCTGACTAAAACCGAAACGTATGAAAACTGAAGCAATATTTCCCATAAGAAATAATGTAAATCCAATTAATCCGTTCCAGACACCCAAAAATATTCACAAAAAATACATTTTATAGAGAATAACTATATTTTTACATACAGAAAACAATGAGAAATAAATATAATGACTAATGAAATGGATAAATGAACATTTAACATCACTGAAAGCAAGCTCAGTACTGTACAGTACAGTATGTTAACATTTGGCCTTAGCCACCCCTGACAAGCTGCTGTGCCCAGCTCTCTTCGGAATCACATTGAATTCAGTCCATTAAAATACCTTTACATTATCTGCTCAATGCTTCAGAATGGCAGAAAATCTTAATGATATAGCTTCAGACGTACCCTGCAAGAGAAAGAACTGCCTCCCACATTCATGCAACATCTCCTGCTTACGTTGACAGCTTTTCTTCCCTGCTACCGGGACAAAATCTCAGTCAAAAGACGTTGAAAACCGAAGCAATGCATGAAAACCGGGACAAAATCTCAGTCAGAAAAGACGTTGAAAACCGAAGCGTATGAAAACCGGGGCAAATGAAAACCGAGGTTTGACTGTATAACTTAGCAGAAAAGGAAAAACAGGGTCAGCATTCTTTGAGCAATAAATTGTTTCTAGAGACTTTTACAAAGAGACCTTCTAGATAAGGGGCAAGAGACCTGTGAAATTGTTTTAAATAGGTGTTAAAGCTAAGTGACAGATCAAAGGGGCATTTTGAAAGACTATAAAAGCAAGGGCTTTGTGAATCACCCAGGAAATTGATCACAGATTACCTTAGAAGCCAGTTTTTAATAGGTCTTCTTTCCCTCCCTCCCCAACTTCCACCCACCCCTGGGATAATCATAGCTCTATAATTACTTAAACCTCTTAAAGGGAAGGAGGTGGCATGTTCATTCTCAGGTGCAGCTTTTTATCTTCATCAAGCATACATTAAGGACCTGAGACTCATTGATCTTGAGGTGAACAAAGTCTATTAAACGTATTAGGGCTCATTCCATTCTGGACGTAGATCCCCTCTGTACGTCCGGTCTGAGCCGGACATACAGAGGGAATCATGATAATGATCCCATGGGGATCTAGCCCTGCGGGATCAGAATCATGATCAGTCATGTACGTGCAGGCCGAGACTGCGATTCAGTCAGGCCTGCATGTACATGACTAGCCTGACTAACTCAGTCAGGGCTTTTAAATAGAGCCACGGCACCATGGCGTCTGGTTGCCATGGTACCGTGGCTCCATTTAAAAGCCACGATGACGGCCACTGGAAAAAAATGCTTATTCCCCGCAGCCCGACCCCCGATCTGGTCTCCTAAGGCTATGATTGGGCTGCGGGGAATGTCCTTCAGCCCTCCCTGCCACATCCGCGCCTCAACATTTAAATAAAAACATGTCCAGGGAAGTTATCCATTAGAACCGGCCCTGTATGTCTAGGGCTGGCGACATCCCACTGCCCGCTCAGACCCCGCCCCAAGCCACCCATTCCTCGCCCCCATCTAACTTCCCTGCATAACCAGTGAGGAAATTAGACGCGGGCAGAGAAGGCACGAATAGCGGAGATGGACGTCCTGTTGGCACGTCCAACCCCGCTATTCGTGGCACAGAATTGGACCCATTAGATATAGTTTTATTAGTATAAGGATCACCAGCAAACCTAGGTAAGTAAACAACTTAAATACCTAAACACATCCTTAAAACTAACATACAGACTAAAGTCTAGCAGTGAGATGGGGGCTTTCCAGTCTTTTACATTGAGTGTCACATGTATGATTTTCTCCCAGTTAGTGAGGGGTCCCCTAGGTGTGTGCCCCAGGTGCAAGGAGCCCTTTGCTGTCAGATCCAATCTCTGGAGGCTAGAGTAGCAGACTTGGAGGATATAAGGAAGACAGAGAGGTACCAAGACAAGACCTACAGGGAAGTAGTACTGAAGTCCCACCTCCAGTCTGGCAGCATCCCTGTTGCCATGGAGGAGAGAGGTCATGGACAGGAGAGTATCACACTGGTGTGGCAGGAAGTGATCCTTTAGCTAGGAACTATTGTTCAGGTGATGGAAAACCTTCTCACACAGAGAAGGTTTCTCCAGGGCCATATGCACATAAGGGAAGGGTTAGGACAGCCGTTATAGTTGGTATTTTGATCATTCGGCATTTAGACACCTGGGTGGCTGGTGGACATGAGGATCACCTGGTAACATGCCTGCCTGGTACGAAGGTAGCAGACCTCACACGCCGCCTAGACAAGGTCTTAGATAGTGCTGGGGAGGAGTCTGCTGTTTTGGTACATGTTGGTACCAATGACATAGAAAAGTGTGGTAGGGAGGTTCTGGAGGCCAAAATATAGGCTTTTAAGTAGGAAGTTGAAGTCCAGAACTTCCAGGGTAGTGTTCTCCAAAATGCTTCCCGTTCCATGCACCGGACCCAAAAGCAGGCAGAGCTCCAGAGTCTCAATTGATGAAACAATGGTGCAATGAAGAGGGTTTTGGATTTGTTTGGAACTGGGCAACATTCTGGGATAAGAAAGGGCTTTTCTAAAGGGATGGCTCCACCTTAACCTGGATGGAACCATGCTGCTGGCATTAACCTTTAAAAAGGAGGTACAGCAGCTTTTAAACTAGATAATAGGGGAAATCTGACAGTCACCCAAGAGCGCATGGTTCAGAAGGATGTATCCTTGAAGGATACTAGCAAAAGATTGAAGTTAGGGCATATCAACAGAGAGGTTGAAATAAAGACAAAAGTAACTCAAATGCCCTTAAGTACAGAGCAGACAGAACTGCAAGATTCCAGATTACCCCTGCCTACCGATAACCAGATAAATATGAATACAATACAGCCTCTAAAATGTTTTTATGCAAATGCTAGAAGTCTAAAAAATAAGATGGGAGAATATATAGCACTAAATGAGAGGTTAGATATGATTGGTATCTCAGAGTCATGGCGGAAAGAGGACAACCAGTGGGACACTGATACCTGGATACAAACTATAATGTAATAATTGTGCAGATCAAATTGGTGGAGGTATTGTGCTCTATGTTAGAGAGGGCATCAAGTCACAAAGGATTAAAGTTTTGCAGGAAACAAAATTCACTGTAGAATCTCTATGGATTGAAATTCCATGTAAAAAGGGGAAGGATATGGCAGTGGGGGTTGTCATGATGCAGGCACTAATAAAGTTGGTTTTAAGAAAAGAAATCCTGTACTGCTAAAAGCTATGCTAAAAGAAGGATTCCTAGTCCCTGGTTATGTGAAGCCAAACTCCCAAGCTGGAGATTACCATGCTGAAATAGACAGGGACAGTGGAAGCCCTTTGAATCAGTAGAGATTTGATGGAAGTGGATTCTCCCAGCACTATTCCCTCACCTTTGCCTGAGGAAATGGAATGTGATTGGTGCACTGCCTATGCTCCAAAGTGTGTATGCTCCACAGAAGAATAAATGAAGTATAATTTGATGTTTATTATACTGAATATTACTTTGAAGAAAACCTGCTTTAAACTGTGAAGTAACAGTTAACTAGCCAGTGAATATTGGTACCTTTTGAAACAAAGGACTGTTTCTGTTATCTAAAATATCTCTTAGTTGAACCTTGCTTTAAACGGGGAATAAAAGCCTTTATTACCCTACACTTGGACTCTTTGTTCTTTAACAGCGCTACCTAGTGGCGTATAATCTTTGTGTCACCGGCAACTGAGTGACAGGGTATAAGGGTCAGAATGAACAAATGGATGATGAAATGCTCAAAGAAACCTGGGAAGCTAACAAAAGTTACAGCACAGTAATAATAATGGGTGATTTCAATTACCCCGCTATTGACTTGGGTCAGTGTCATGGCAGGACATGCTAGGGAGATAAAGTTGCTAGATGAAATAAATGACTGCTTCTTGGAGCAGCTGGTTCATGAACCGAACAGAGGGGAAGCCATTTTGGACCTAGTCCTTAGTGGAACACAAGATCTGGTGCAAGAGATAAGGGTGTTGGGGCCACTTGGCAATAGTGATCATAGCATGATCGTGTTTGATATAAAACATGAAGGATGGCAAGGAAATCCACAGTACTACTTTTTAACTTTCGAAAGGGAGACTATGATAAAATGAGAAAAATAGTTACAAAAAAACTAAAAGGAGCAGTTGCAAAGGTTAAAAATTTACATCAAGCATGGGTGTTGTTTAAAAATACTATCTTGGAAGCCCAGACCAACTGTATTCCATGCTTTAAGAAAAGTGGAAGGAAGTCCAAAAAACTGCCAGCATGGTTTAAAGGCTGTTTTAGCCAAAAAAAAAACATCTTTCAGGAAATGCAAAAAGTAGCCAAATGACAAAAACTGGAAACAGCATAAGCACTGTCAAGTTAGATGCAAGGCATTGATAAGGCAGGCAAAGAGAGAATTTGAGAAGCAGCTTACTGTGGAAGCAAAAATGTGTAATAAAGACTTTTTCAAGTACATTTGTGAGAGAGTCAGTTGGACCTTAGATGATAGAGGGGTGAAAGGGGCACTAAGAGGGGACAAAACCTCCACCTTTCCTGTCAAGAACTGACCAGCATGTTCTTAGATGTTAATGCGCGATGGCGTATGTTAACATGTAATGCCCTTAATGCAGATAATGCACCTAAAGATACTCATACAATTAACATTGGGTGTACTTGTAGTAATTGCCACATTAATAGTGCTCGCGTGCTAATGTGCTCTCCACTCCTACGCTCCCACCCTAACCTGGCCTTTTCCACATTAGCACACACATTCTAGTTAACATTAGAGGTGTGCAGGCAAAAATACTGTATTTCATTTTGTTTCATTTGCAGGCTTCTTAAATTATATTTTGTTTCCTTTTAATACATTTTTGTTTTGTTTATATAAATTTTCATTACAGGTCAGATTTTTTAATAAAAGAGGTAGTAGTGGCTGATGCCCAAATGAAAAACATCAATTAATAGGTCTAATTCCAGAGGGTATAGAAGTTAATCAATATGTAAAATAAGCCCTCAATTTATACTTAGAAGGATGTTGATAGTTTTCACACTATGTTAATTAAGCAAGCATTGCCTCACTCTACGAGTTAACCAGTGGCAAGCGGTCTCGACTTTCCAGCGGGCAAATGCTCCAATGATTTTTACGGCAATGTTGCCTGATTTGCATCAACGACCCCAATATGCCTCCGGGTTTTTTCTTCTTTCTTATTTATCTTTTTTTTCTTCTTTTATACTTAAAAACCTCACTTTCACGTTTATCTATTTATCACTTGCAATGCTCAAACTACTATGTATTTTATCCCATGTTGTTGAAATCCTCTAAAGCTGTTGACCTGTTCCACATCTCAGTCTTCTAATAGCCTACGTGAGAATGTGGCTTCCCACGCTAATCATTGTGTATTTCTGCTTTGTTCCATGCGTGCATTTTCATCTACTAATTAGAGCAGTTATTCTTGCTTATCTGGTCATTCGCTGATCATTTCCCTTACGCCATCTAATAGGTGCCGCACTTTGCGTTTCGTTGAAAAAAATAAAATAAAAAATAAAAAAAAAAAAAAAAAATATAAAAAAATAAAAATACCTTCTCAGGGGGAGTTAAAATGGCATCACAGCTCGATTTGGTATTTCAAAAGTGAGACAGCGTAGTGCTGTTTGACTGGTAATAGCACGATCTACAACACAACATTATATTTAATACGTCAGTTTACCTAATGTAAACTGATATTGCCAGACTTAACAGGGTGTTACTGTTTCATTAAATCACCTACCTATGACACTCACGAGCATTCTTTACGTTTGCACTCATCAGGACTTCCTTCGAACCTGGTTTTACTGAATGTCCCCAAAAAACGGCCGCGCATGCGGGTAGCTATACTCCGCCAAACTTTAAAATGCCTCTACGTCACTCCGAGCATCCATCAATGATAGTACCTGCCCATTGGGGTTTCACCTTGATGAAAACAGCGTCATACTTCCAACTTTAAAAGGTACAAGCCCGCCATTCCAATCCAATTGTTCAGACCGGTGGCTTCCCACAGTTCCTTAAACGGAAAATCCATCGCTGTTTCTGACTTACCAAAGTTTGGGCCCGAGTTTTCCCTCCTTGTCCAGCCATCACCCTGTCCAATCCACGAACAATCTGATATCGGTGACACTGCTGTTGTGTTGTACACAATGTGCCACTATTGGGGGCTCTAAATGATTTACACTTGATCCGGCTCTTATGCTCATTAATTCCTCACTTTTAATGACCCTTTCAGTTTTCCCTATGTAATAGACGTTTACACGGGCACCTCAAGGCATACACTACAAAATCGGCGGTCCGTTGTTGAACATTCTCAAAATGTGCATTTTTGCCCTTTGATAATTCAAATTGTGTAAGCTCTCAGTTATCATGCAACATATTGCATGGCTCCACAGGGGTATTATGACCTCTTGTTTTCCTGACCTCGACGGTTCCTGAGAAAGATCTTAGCCGGTTGACTCAAAACTATCTTTTTAATTTGTAGTGTCTGGTCCACACGCACCGCAACTGTTTTTGGTCCTTCCAGTCCTGGTACTGACTTTAGTAACATTTTTTGATGTTTTTCTTAATAATGCTTTTCAGATCTCCACTAAAAGGAGAAAATTTAGTGTACCGAGTTGGATCGTGTTTTTGTCCGTCCATCAGGGATGCTCTTCTGTTTGACTTGTACCAAGAGAGGCTCTATTATGAATACATAGAGCACGCTTGTAAGGCTGTTTTAACATGGATTTGGGATACCCTCTATTCATATAGATGCTTTCCATCAATTTTTTTTTCCTGTAACTTGTAGCCTCTTCCGTACTTGCACAATTCCTTCTATATCTTATGAATTGGAGAGAAAGGGTAAACTGTCCTCGCATCTGTCTCGGATGATTACTTAATGGTGAGATAGCAGAATTGTGTTCCCCCTGTCCGTAGGTTTTTTTGATGTACGAGTTAACCACCCATTTAGACTCTTTGTTACTGTAACATCTAGAAATACAATTCGTTGCCAATTGCTTGTTGAGGTTGAATGTTTATATTAGAATCCACCTGATTCCACCCAATCCACAAACGAAAAGATTGATATTCAATCTCCGCACCATTCCATAACATGGAAAACGTCATCTAATGAATCTTTTTCCCCAAAAGCAATTGTTATTGATATGGCTAATTATCCCACCACTTAGCTCTCAAACTCCAGACATGTACAAATTGGCCCGCTGAAAGGGGCACATGTGGCACCCATGGCCACTCCTGATCGTTGTTGGTAAAACATCCCTTCGAACCTCAAAATAGTTGAAAAAATTGTGAGTTCTGCCAAATCCGAAATAAATTCCAACTGGTTGGAGGATAAATGTGCTTGTTCGCGTAAAGATGTTATTATCGCTGTATAGGCTGCTTGTTGAGGAATGCTCGTATATAACGCAGCGACGTCCAACTATCAACATCCTTCTAAGTATAAATTGAGGGCTTATTTTGCAAATGAAAAACATAGCTGAAAGGATATAGAGGATTCAGGAAAATGAAAAGCCCAAACGACCTTTTTTCCTCAGAGTCAGAGAATGATTTCAAACAAGTACTTCAACATTCAGAATGAAGAAGTAGTCTAATGGTTACAGCAGTAGTTTGGGAACCAAGAGACCAGGGTTCAGTTCCTACTAACACTCCTTGTGGCCTTGGACAAGTCTCTTTACCCTCCATTGCCTCAGAAAAATCCAATGTATCAATGTCCTTGTTTAATGTAAACCGCTTTGACTGAAATGATCAAGCGGTAGAAAAAAACCTGTTAAATAAATAAGGCAGGCAACTTACAGAACAGCTATCACATTGCCATGGGCAGCTGACTCTAGCTAGCCTACTGTATAGCTGGTTATCTTCCTGCCTGATTTGCCCAACGTTTGTTTGGTCTGGAGCTCTATGTAACATGCTAACTGCATTTTTGCTGTGTGAATTTATTGAATCTTGCTGTAGAGATTTACTCCAAAGATTTTTATTTTGCCATGTTCTTGTGCCAGAAAGTCTGTGAAATCAAATCAAGATCCTAGTTGTCCAGTTAGTGATGATCAACCAGATCTGCATTAGGCTTGGTAAGCATCTCTGATACTTAGACATGGTTTCACAGAAGTTCTAGCACAAGAACATCGAAAAAGTAAAATCTTTGGAGTAAATCCCTATAACAATAGTCAATAGATTTACAAGGTAAAACATCCAGTTAGCATTTTATATAGAGCTCCAGACCAGGCAAACTATGGGCCAATCAAGAAAGAAGATCAACAGCAATCCAAGAGCTTACTGGCCAGAGCCATCCTCATGGAGATGTGATGGACCTTCTGCAAGGTTATGGGTTTGAGGCTGACTTGATCTGTTTTAAAACCGGGGTGCCATGTTTCAGATTAAAATGAAATAGACAATTGTGTTATTTTTCTCCAAAACAAATGCACATCCCTACTGCTTTTTAGCAGTTAGGAACTGGCATTCACCAGGTCCAGTTACCATATGCTGTAATGCAATTAACTAGTTAGTAGCACTTAGAGAAAGGACCCCTCGGCGTTTTTATTAGCTTAAGTGCCATTTTTGGAGTGGTGTCTAAGCATTAGAATGCATTCTTCTGTAGAGATTTCAGGGAGACTTTTAGGAAAAACACCCTCTGCAGTGCCATGAGGTGCAGGCATGCATATTTGGAAAGCCTTTCCTCCAATAAAGATACTTACTGTGCTGAGAATTGGTGGTTCTGACAGCCTTGAAGGGAAGTGCCATCCTTAGAAGCATGCATGTAGCTAGGCCTTGATAAAGGGTCTTCAGAAGATTTGGTACACCTACATGGATAATAATGGTTGTCTAATAAGAGATGCGGATTAGGCAAACATGTTCCAAGTGGCATACCTAACTTAGGCATGCTCACCTACCTAGGTCTTTCCTGACTAAATATATCCATTCAGCCTTATTAACTTTCAAATCTTCCATCCAAAAAAAGGAAAGAAGGGTTGCCTTTTAGATGAACTCTAGATTTCTGATGTTGTGGATCATGCCTTTCCTTTTTAGGACTAATGACTCCACTACCCCTGACTCCTGTCCTCTGTAAGTTCTTGCAAGGTCTCATTATCATCCTTGTCCTTCAGGGAATAAGATTTTCACATAGATGCTGACAGCTGCACTAAGTTAGAGTAACTTCTTGATGATGATATGAAGAGACTTGCAAAATGTCAAATGCAGAGAAAGGCAGCTGTGTACCTTATTGGGATAAAGCATAGCTATTTACCTGTAACAGGTGATCTCCGGGAATAGCAGGAATTGAGTCTTTGCAAATAGGTATCGTTGGTACCGACGGAGCCTGTGTGGGAACGCTCCCCAGCATCCAATAGGAAAGCTCTTAGGAGCATCCCACTTTGCCTGCGCCGCTGCCTTCCCGCCTTTCCCTCTTCAGTTGAGTTTATAGCTGAGGCAAAGGAGAGAAGGAGAGGAAAGAGAGAGAGAGAGAGAGAGAGAAATACAACTCCTAGGGGAGGTGGGAGGGTTGTGAAGACTCAATTCCTGCTGTTCCCGGAGATCACCTGTTACAGGTGAGTAACTACGCTATCTCCTGGAACAAGCAGGAATGTGGTCTTCACATATGGGGACTCCCCAGCTGAAAGATGCCAGGGAGATGACCCCAGAAAGCTGCGAAATCCAGGTTTAGATGGGTCATACTTCCTCTCATGGATCTCTGGCATCGAACCCTGGGAGGGCGGGTAGGAGGAGTTCTAAGTCTGAAAGAGATGCTGGAGAACAGCCTGGGCAAACGAGGCATCCCGACGGGAGTCCTTGTCTAAGCAGTAGTGAGCTGCAAAGGTGTGTACCGAAGCTCAAGTGGCTGCTCTAAAGATGTCATCAATGGACACTGAGCGAAGGTCAGCCATAGAGGCTGCCATTGCTCTCACATTGTGAGCTGTGACATGATCTTCAAGAGAAAGTCCCTTGCTCTCATAGGCAAGGATATGCAAGCTGCAATCCATTTATACAAAGTACATTTGAAAACTGGTAATCCAAGATGACTGGAGTCAAAGGCAACAAAAAGCTCGTAAGCCTTTCTATGTTGCTTAGTTCTCTGTAGGGTAAAAATCTAAAGCTCTTTTACAATCCAGAGTATGAAGATTCCTTTCTGCATTGGAGGTGTGAGGCCTATGGAAGAATACAGGAAGGTAAACCAACTGGTTTAAATGAAAAGGCGAAACCACCTTTAGAATAAAGTGTGAGTGAGTCCTAAGAACTACTTCATCATGGTGGAACCTTGTATAAGAAGGATCAGCCACTAAAGCTTGTAACTCACTGATGCGTCTTGCAGAAGTGAGAGTAATTAGGAAGATTACCTTCCAAGAAAGAAACTTCAGAAATATAGTGGCTAGGGGTTTGAAGGGCTGTTTCATGAGTTAAACATAGAAATATAGAAAAATGATGACAGAAAAAGACTACATGGCCTATCTAGTCTGTCCTTCCATATCAACAACTACAACAGTCCCCTTTTTTTCCTTTAGAGATCCTCTGTGTTTGTCCCATGCTTTTTTGAATTCAGATACTGTCCTCATCTCTACCACCTCCACTGGGAGACTATTCCACGGATCCACCACTCTTTCCGTAAAGAAATATTTCCGCGTATCACTCCTGAATCTATCCCCTTTCACCCTCATCCCATGTCCCCTCGTGGCAGTACTTGCTTTCAATCAAAAGAGGCTCTCCCCCTGTGCATTTATGCCATGGAGATATTTAAACGTCTCAATCATATCACCTCTATCCCGCCTTTCCTCTAATGTGTACATATTAAGATCCTTAAGTCTGTCCACATATGCTTTATAATGAAGACCACTTACCATTTTAGTAGCCACCTCTGTACTGACTCCATCCTGTTTATATCCTTTTGAAGGTGCGGTCTCCAGAATTGCACACAATACTTCAAATGAGGCCGCACCAAAGACTTATACAGAGGCACTATCACCTTCTTTTTTCTGCTAGCCATTCCTCTTCGTATGCACCCAAGTATCCTTCTAGCTTTTGCTGTCACCTTTTCTACCTGTTTAGCCACTTTAAGATCATCAAACACAACCACGCCTAGGTCCCACTCTTCTTTAGTGGACAAAAGTACTTCACCCCCTATACTATATTGCTCCCTTGGATTGCTGCAGCCCAAATGCATGACCTTGCATTTTTTAACATTAAATCCCAGCTGCCAAATTCTAGACCTCTTCATGTTATCTACACCTTCCTGGGTGTCTACTCTATTGCAGATTTTGGTATTAACCGCAAAGAGGCAAACCTTACCTGACAGCCCTTCTACTATATCACTAACAAAGATGTTAAAAAGAATCGGACCATGGACAGATCCCTGGGGCACACAACTTGTAATTTCCTTCTCCTCAGTGTGAGATCCATTTACCTGTACCCTTTGTCGCCTCACACTCAACCAATTTCTAACCCAAACAGTAACTTTAGGGTCCATCCCTAGGGTGCTCAGTTTGTTTATAAGTCGCCTGTGAGGAACAATGTCAAAGGCTTTACTGAAATCTAAATACACCACATCTAGGGCTCTCCCTCGGTCCAACTCCCTGGTCACCCCTTCAAAGAAATCAATAAGATTTGTCTGACAAGACTTGCCTCTGGTGAATCCATGCTGCCTCAGATCCTGTAATCCACTGGACTCCAGAAACCTCACTATTTTCTCTTTCAGCAGCGTTTCCAATAATTTACTCACCATCGAAGTTAAACTAACCAGCCTGTAGTTTTCAACCACATCCTTACTTCTGCTTTTGTGTAAAGGCACCACATGAGCCTCACTCCAGTCCTTTGGCACCACTCCTGACTCCAACGAGGCTTTGAAAAGGTCAGTCAGTGGAGCTGCTAGAACGTCCCCAAGTTCCCTCAGTATTCTAGGGTGTATCCCATCTGGTCCCATCGCTTTGTCTACTTTAAATTTAGCTAGTTTCTCACGAACACAGGCTTCTGAAAAATGTTCATGATGTCCCTTGCTTCTGTTCCTCTTTGTTGGTGTTTTCTGATGTCCTGTTTCTGGTTCTTCATCTGTGAACACAGAACAGAAATATTTGTTCAGCAATTCTGCTTTATTTTTTTTTGTTTATTTAACAGCTTTATCATTTCAATCAAAGCAGTTTACATTGTAACTTAAACCTGGTAAACATACATTAAGCAGTGACATTGATAACTTGGCTTTTTTGGAGCAATGGAGGGATAAGTGACTTGTACAAGGTCACAAGGAGTGCTAGAGGGAATTGAACCCTGGTCTCTTGGTTTTCAAGCCAGTGCTCCAACCACTAGGCTACTCCTCCACTCCTTTATTTTCATCAGCTTCTACATATTCCTCCCCTTCACCCTTTAGTCTGACAATACCACTTTTGCCTTTTCTCTTCTCACTTACAATAACTGAAAAATGTCTTATCCCCCATTTTATTCCATTGGCTATTTCCTCCTCTTTTTGAATCTTTGTTTGCCTAACTACTTTGCTAGCTTCTCTAAGGTTTTCCAAATATAGCTGAATGTCTTCCTCTCTCTGTGATCTCTTGTATTTCATGAAGGCCTCCCTCTTTTTCTTCACCTTTTCAGCTACTTTTTTCAAAAGCCGAAACAGTTTTGCCCACTGTTTTTCTACATCCCCCAGCTGTTCCCATCCCGATAAGGACTTCCTGAGGTATTGGCCCATCTTGGCAATGTTAATTTTCCTAAAGTCTAAGACCCTTGCTTTTGAATGGATTCTAACAGCCCTAGTCCTAATACTGAACCACACCATCTGGTGATCACTGGATACAAAATGATCTCCCACTATAACATCAGAAACACTTTCAGTATTGGTAAGCACCAAGTCCAATATGGCCCCTTCACGTGTGGGGTCTGTTACCAATTGCCTGAATAGTTCTCCCTGTAGAGAATCCAGGATTTCCTTACTTCTAGATCAGAGGTTCCCAACTCCAATCCTGGAGGGCCAAACACCATTCAGGTTTTCAGGCAGTCCCTAATAAATATGCATGAGATACATTTGAATACATGCAAATGCACCTCATGCATATTTATTAGGGGCAGCCTGAAAACCTGAATGGTGTTTGGCCCTCCAGGACTGGAGTTGGGAACCTCTGTTCTAGATGATACTGCAGCAGGAATGTGCCAATCAACATCTGGCATATTGAAATCCCCTGTCAGTAGCACTTCCCCTTTCCTAGCAATACTGGATATGTCTTCATTTAACTCTCTGTCCACCTCTTCCTCTTGTGAGTGAGGTATCTATATCATGCCAATGCAAATAGATATCTCTTTCCCTCTTTCTAGTTAACCCACAATGCCTCCTCTCTCCCTTTTAAGCTCTGTAATTGCAAAGCTTTAATATTATTTTTTACATATAGTGCCACTCCTCCTCCCCTTCTTCCTACCCTGTCCTTTCTGAATAAAGTATAGCCAGGTATAGTTACATCCCAGTCATGGTATTCTGTGAACCATGTTTCTGTAACTGCCACTTATTCCAAGTCAGCCACTCCCACCAAAGCTTCAACATCAGGGATCTTATTTCCCATGCTACTGGCATTTATACACACTGGTTTCCATATGTTACCCCTTTTACCCATTTCCATAAAGGTATTTAATGTTTCACTTACCTGGGGGCTTTCACTTACCTGGGGGCTGTCTTCATCCATCCCCAACGAATCTAGTTTAAAGCCCTCTTCAATAGATTAGCCAATCTACTACTGAAGATGTGTTGACCTTTCTTCGACAGATGGATGCCATCTCTGCTTTGCAACCCTTGGAACAGCATCCCGTGGTCCAGGAAACCAAAACGTTCTCGATGACACCATCCACGCAGCCATGCATTCATCTCCAGGATGCAATCCTCTCTGCCTTTGCTTTTACCCTCAACAGGGAGAATTGAAGAGAACACCACCTGTGCACCTATCTGCTTCACCCTCTGTCCCAGAGCCATGAAGTCACTTTTGATATGCTGAGAGGGATACCTGGCAGTATCATTTGTTCCGACATGGATTAGCAATATTGGGTAATAGTCAGTGGGCTTGATGAGTCTCGGTAAACTCTCTGTAATGTCTTGGATTTTGGCACCTGGCAGACAGCATACATCAAGTCTGGTCAGCAGATGGACGCCTCAGTACCCCTCAGAAGAGAGTCACCAACCACCACTACCCTTTGCTTCCTTGTGGTCACTGATTCTGCAACTTTGGGGTACTTGAGCTCTGTTTCTTCCCTTTCCAGGGCTGCTTTCACCTCCTCCACTTCCAGGGCTGCATAATGGTTCTTCAATTCAAGGGTTGGAGAAGTTGGATTGGTGATTCTGCAGGCCCTGGTGACTTTTGTCCAATCTTTGTCATTCTGTAGGCACCCATCTTCTCTTTAGTTGCCCAGGGACAAGATTTAAATCCCATGCCACAGGTGGTGGCTTAATGGGGGAGGGGGGGTTTGTTAAGAGTAGACCCAGTAGCTGGAGCATAAACCTCGCTACAAGTGGTTGAGAGGAAATAGGTTGTCCATTCAAGTGCTTGTAGAAAGCCACAATGGCACTAAGGTGGACCCTTACTGAATTGATCTTAAGACTAGAGGATGATAAATGAAGGACTCCAGTAACACCTCCACTGGCACTGAAAAGGGATTAAGATCCTTTTTTGAACCCCAGATGGAGAACCTTTTCCACTTAAAAGCATAGGTCCTCCTTGTGGAAGGTTTTCTTGAAGCCAAAAGGATATCTTTAACCTGTTGGAATTCTAGGCTCTCAGTAGCCACACCTTGAGGTGTAGAGACTGAGGGTTTGAATGCAATAGTGTCCCATTCTCCTGAGAAAGTAGATCTGGAGCACATCCCAATTCCAGAGGCTTGGCTTGAGAGAGACCTAGAAGCAGTGGATACCATGTCTGTAGTGGCCAGCTTGGGACTATGAGGATCATATGGCCCCTGTCTCTCTGAAGCTTGAATAGAATTTTGGGTATTAGGGGAATGGGTGGGTAGGCATAGAGGAAGTCCTGACCCCAATGGAGATGGAAGGCATCCCTTGTCTGACAGTTCTTAGCCAGGATTCTAGAACAGAACCGTGGAAGTTTGGCATTCTGAGGACTTGCAAAGAGGTCTATATCTGGAGTTCCCCATATCTGAAAGATTTGAGCAATTTGCTCTGGATGAAGAGACCACTCGCGTGGCAGCAGAACTCGACTGAGTTTGTCTGCCAAGAGATTTTGTGTGCCTGGTAAATACACCGCTAGTAGGTGGATTTGAAGATCTCTGGCGAAGACTCAGAGGTGTAGAGCTTCGTTGCACAGCGCCTGAGAACCTGTCCCACCCTGCTTGTTCACATTGAACATAGCTACCTGATTGTCGGTCTGGACAAGAACTGTCTTGTAGCTCAGGTGGTCCTGAAATACTTGAAGGGAATAGAAGATGGCTCTGAGTTCCAGGAGGTTTATGTGAAGACAAGCCTCCTGCTCGATCCAGATGCCCTGCGTAGAAAGATTGTCCAAGTGAGTTTCCTAACCTAACTTGGACGCATCTGTCATCAAGGTGGCTTGGTGTAGTGGCTGCTGGAAAGGAGATCCTACGAGAAGGTTTTTCAGCGATTACCACCACTATAGGGACAAAATGAGGCATGTAGAATTTCTGATTTTGTCCCCCAGGTGACCAGACACTTGTGTCCACTGAGAGGCTAGGGTCCACTGGGCTGCTCTAATGTGTAGGCAAGCATAGGGAACCACATGAACAGTGCCTGCCATATGCCCCAGTAGCTGGAGCATTTCTCGAGCAGTTAGAAAAGTTTTCATAGTTGCTTGAGAGACCATCTGGAGTATTCGAAGACAACGTGGTTGTGGCAGGAAAGCCTTTGACTGCCTTGTGTCTAGAAGAGCCTCTATGAACTCTAGAGACTGAGAAGGGGTGAGATGAGATTTTGGGAGGTTTAAGACCAGTCCCAGGTACTGCAGGATTTGCATTGTACAGGAGAGAGCAGAGCTGGCTTCTGGAGCTGTTGATGCTCTGATGAGCCAGTTTATTTATTTATTTATTTATTTATTTATTTATCATTTCTTATATACCGCGTTTCATGATATCAAGGCAGTTTACATTGAACAAACTGAAATTACATTGAACAGGGCATTATAACTTGGAGATAACAGTTGTCTAAGTAGGGGAAGACGAATATCCCCAGAGTTCTCAAGAATACTGCTACTACTGCCATGCATTTTGTGAAGACTCTTGGGGCGGAAGCCAGTCCAAAGGGTAGAATCCTGTACTGGTAATGTCTTCCTTGAAAGAGGAATCAAAGAAATCTCCTGTGATCTGTATGGATGAGAATGTGTGTATATGCATCCTTTAGATCTAGAGAACATAGCCAATCCTGACTCTGAATATAAGGAAGAAGTGTTCCGAGGGAGATCATCTTGAATTTTTCTTGGAACAGATACTTGTTCAACTCTCTGAGGTCCAGTATGGGTCTGTATCCCCCTGTCTTCTTTGGAATGAGGAAATAGGGGAGTAGAAACCCATGTTCTGTTGGGATATAGGTACTTCTTCTATTGCCCCTTGAGCAAGTAGTGAGGTGACCTCTTAACACAAGAGATTGGTGAAGGGGCCCCGAGAATTGAACTGTCTTGTGATGGTGGGAGGGGGCATACTGTGAAAATGGAGTTTGTACCTCTCTGTTACAATAGAGAGAGTCCAGTGCTCTAATGTTATCTATTGCCATCTTTCGGCGAAATGACAGAGTCTGCCTGGGATGGTGAGAGGCTCTGGACCCTTCAGGGGCAGGATGATTAAGTTCTTTAGGAAGGAGTCAAAGCCCCTAAGGAGGCTGTGTCTGCTGAGCTGACTGAGCTCTGGGGACTTGGGCCTTCCTCTGCTGTCTGGGTTGCTGCTGCCCTTTTTAGGGAGCATGAACTGGGCAGTGGACAGCCTGGGTGTAAGATGGATAGAATTTATTTTTCTTGTTGAAAAAAGGTTTCTTAACTGTCTTTTTCTTAGCTGGGATGGCTGTGGTCCTTGATAATCTGTTCAAGGTGGTGTTTTCAGACTCAAGCTGATTAGCTTTGTCCTGCCAATCCTTGCCAAAGAGGTTTTCTCCTGTGCAAGGAATATTCCCAAGCTTGTCTTGCACTCATTGTTCTAAATCAGATACTTGTAACCAGGCAATGCAATGTGCACTAATGGAGATAGCAGAGGTTCTGCTAATGCACTCAAAACAATCAAAGGTTGCACGGTTCATGAACTTAGAAACATTCTGGGCATGTTTGACAAGAGTGAGAAAGTCAGCCCTCTTGTCATTGGGAAGAACTGGAGCCATGTGTTCCAAATCTCTTGTAACCTCCCGAAGAAACATACCCATATAAAGTATGTAAGAGCTTATTCTAGCTGATAGCATCGAGGACTGAAAGCATCGATGCCCAAAGGCATCGAGCGTTCTCGATTCACGACCTGGAGGGTTGAATGAATGTGTCTAAGCACTCTTGATCCTACACATTGCCAATTCCACTACAATGGAATGGTGTGGTAATTGTGTTTTTTGGAAACTGGGACATTGTGGTACCCGGTACATTATATCGAGTCTCTGCGAATATGGAGACACCGTTAAAGGTGTTTCCCACATCCTAAGCATGAGATCATGCAAAATTCAGTGAATGGGAAGGGTAGCAGCCTCCTTAGGAGCTGCCGAATACTGAAGAATTTCTAACTCTTCACCTCTCGGTTCCTTCTCAGGGGTCACAGTGATCGAGAGTCCCCTTGCTGCATCACATATGGACATGTCCTCTGGGGGAGACATCCGACGCTGTGGCGAAGGAGAGGATCCTCTGGAAGAACCACCCCGGTACCGACAGAGTCATCAGAATTATCGGAATCGGAGGATTCGAAGTATTGTCGGGCCGGATGCTCTCGTATTGCTTGTTGACGGTATTGATCGAAGTCATCATCGGACTGCCTCGATACTGTATCCTCGATACCAGAAACCGATTCCAGGGCCGGCATGAGAGGAAGCATGGAGAGAGGCGCATCGGTCAATGCAGTACATTCGGTACCGGTCTCGGTACGGACACCTGCATCGATTGAAGCGGTTTTAGTGGTACCGAGGCTGCTAATAAGGACACAATATTGCGCTCGATGGTCAGGATACGTTGATCCATGGAGCCTGCCGATGCCTGGATGTCAGTACCAGTGGAGCAGGAGAGTTCTCTGGAGGTGGAAGCTTTGGGAACATCCTGGAACCCCGTTAATGCTTTGGAGGCCGAGGCCTCCCGCCGGGGTTGTTTGGCCGGTGTGTTTTCCTCGAGGGCAACGATAGTAGCATCTCGATGCTTAGAGGGAGATCTACCCTTTGAGGACCGGCCAGTCTTGGAAAACCTGGGTTTGGTTACCTGAGATCCATGGGAGGAAGATGAAGCCCTGGACGACATCGACGCAACAGACATTGCATCCGAGGCAAAGAGGGTGCCAAGTTTTGCAGCTCTGTTCTTCAGGCCTCTCCTGGTCATCTTTCAAAAAAGGAGACACTCCAATAGTAAATGGTCAGGACCTAAACATTTGAGACACCAATCATGGGTGTCAGTAGCAGAAATGGTACTGCTACACTTTGAACATTTTTTGAAACCACTAGATGGTTTCTCCATTGTGGAAGAAAAGAGGGCCTAGTGCCCAAAATGGCGCCTAGCACCAAGACTCTCCAAAAAAGAAGTTCTTCTTTCTTTTTTTTTAAAGGAAAATAAATAAGAAAATAAAGAAAATACCGGTGGTACTGGTATAGGCATTGACGGGAAGGCAGACGCGACCACAAAAAGAAGATTTTCTGCAGTGACAGGGTTTTTTGCCTGTCGGCTCCATGGAAAACAAAAAACTGAAGAGGGAGAGTTGGAAAGGCGGGAAGGCAGCGGCGCAGGTGCAGTGGGATGCTCCCAAAAGCTTTCCTATTGGATGCTGGGAAGTGTTCCCGCACAGGCTCTGTCGGTACCGAAGATACCCATATGTGAAGACCACATTCCTGCTTGTTCCTGGAGATTGATTTGACACTGCTTCTTAGTACTGTATAATGTTAAACATGGTCATTGCCTTGAGGGTTCCCTTCTGGCCCCTCCTCTCCAGCTCTAGTTGTACCCTGTGACTTGAGAATTCCCATCCTAGTAAGCTGACTTTCAATTAAAAGACCAGACTAGGCATTGTCAGGCTCATCTGCCGTACTCCAGGTCGCTCTGAAACACAAGATAGGAAAAAGGCAGCCCTACATGATAGTCATGAGCTTCACCTGTAAGCACTTGTCACTGGGGCAAAGTTTGACTTCGTCATCCATGGGGCCATGTTGTCTGTGCCCCTTCACATATGTAGAAGCTCGCTGTTGCATAGAAATCAATGCAAATACTTTGGGTGGCAAAGAAAGGCATATTTTATAAATCATGACACCCATTGCAAATAAAACAGGATAGCTGGACATTTTCTGTTTAATTCTTATACAGCTGGAGCACCTGCCACACAAGTGCTTCTGACTATCATTCTCAACCTTGCTCTACAACTGCTTCTGTGAAACTTTACCCCAAAAGCACGCTATTAATATCTGAGAATTCTGAGATGCATGTGTGTGCTTTAGTCATTGACTTCCAATGAATTTATCTCTCATTAAACCTCTCGGTTTTTAATGTGAAACTATTTTACATTCTCAGTTCCTGCTCAGTGAGTGTGGCTTATGGACATCAAGCTGTGATCTCCTTGCTCTTGACATCTTAAGATATTCTGTTTCTTATCCAGTGATGTCATAAGCAGGAAGCTCACAGCTTGAGCTTCATAAAGTAATTACTTTTCACTGAAAGAGCTTCTACCGTACAGAAATTGGGATTACAGCACAGAGTGATTTTGATGATAAACCAGTTCGATACAAACTGGATATTACATAGTAACTGCACTTATATACAATGGTCTCATTTCACTTGGTAACATTTACTATGGAAAGCTCTGGAAGCTTCAACAACAGTGCATTATTTACACTGCATTTCTTGTTTAAACATTCATATTACGAACAACATATGCTAGGCTTGCTGTGTGGAAATTAGCATTCTCGGGAGATAAATTACCTATGCCTGGAGTTCAGAATAGCAGTAATGATTTGAAATTCAAAGCAGAATTTATAGGTCTTTAAGCAGATTTGTTATTGTGTACTTCTCATTTGCATAATATGATTGTCATATACCACATTAGCAGTGCTGGAATGGAAATTCTCTCTAATATTCAATTTGACTGAAAAATTGCATCTGAGAAGTATGTGGGAGGCAGGATGAGGTGCCTTCAAGCTAGTTTGGGAGACACCTGGTTTCCCTGGAGCATATGTAGGGCTTCAGTGGTTCACAATGGCGATGAGTCGCTGACCAACTTAAGAAGAAGGTGATACTTTACTTACCAGATAAGGTTTCCATGACATTACTCCCATGCCTCTATCTAGCTCAGCCACCAGAGGTCCCTTCATTATTTGTCCCAAAGCATATAGAAGATGCAGAGCAAGTCTCACATAACCTCAAATGTGGGCAAGTATAAGTAATCAATAGTAGCAAACTATGTACAGGAAAGTAGAAACAGAAGGCTGTCAGTAGAAGATGAGCCTGAAGAGTCAAGGATAAAATCATGGCAGACCCAATGATACAAAAGCAGAACATAACAGAGCAAGACAGTTTCAGGGGCGGGCCTGGACTGGCCTAGCAGGACTCAAGGAAAGGACATTATCTGATAAGTAAAATGTCACTTTCCATATTGTCCTGCTAGACCAGTCCAGACAAATGGGATGTACCAAAGCTACAACACCACTGAGTGGGAAGAAGACAGAGCAGCTCGCAAAACTCTCAAGCTGAAGGCCGTGTTTACCCACGCGTGGGCATCTAAGCAGTAATGCTTGACAAAAGTGGAATGAGAGGCCCACACTGTTGCCCAAAAAATGTCTGCAGGGGCCACTAAGCTCCACTCTGCCCATGAGGATGCTTGTGCTCAGGTAGAATGAATGCACAAAACCTCCGGAACCAGCCAGTTCGTTAACAGATATGCTAAGATAATAGCCTCCTTAATCCAGTGCTCCAAGCTCAACTTGGCCACAACCTCATTATTGCGTGGGCGAACAAACAGCACACAAAGTTGGTCTGACTTATGAAAGGAATTCGTAATCTCCAAGTATCGGAGAAGCACCCTCTGGACATCCACAAGGTGAAGATCCTTATCCTTCCCCCACACCACTGCTCCTTAAAGGAGGAAGGCAAGAAAACCACCTGGTTCATGTGAAAGGGAGACAACACTTTAGGCAAGAAGTACAGTGAAGGCTGAATGGAAATGGCCTCAGTTGAAAAGGACAGAAAAGGATCTCGGCAAGACAGAGCCTTCAGCTCGGAGATCCACCTTGCAGAACAAATAACAACCAACAAGACTGTCTTGAGCATCAAATCTTTTAAGGCAGCATGCTTCAATGGCTCAAAACAGGCCCTGAGAACCTGAGACAGGTCCTAGGAAGGCATCACAGACTGAAGGGGGGGCATGCACATGTCAAACCCCTTGCAGAAAACAGGAGATGTCCGGGTTCAAGGCTAAGGACTTGCTACCACCAGACCAGGGAAACAGGTTAAAGCTGCCACCTGAACCTCCAGAGAGCTACGTGAGAGGCCCTTGTCTAGGCTATCCTACAGAAAGGCCAACTGTGAGGACACTTTTGCTGCATCAGGAGCCAAGTGCCATGCGCCGCACTAGCGTTTGAAGAGGCACCATATCTATACTTATTCTAGCTTTGTAAAACTCCTTCGGGCAATAAGTATCCCCAAAAGATACAGTTTCCACAATGCTTGTATTGGGTCAAGCAGTGATATCCCGGGTCCCTTTTAATAATGGTTTATGGACCTTTCCTCCAGAAAAATGCCAAACCTTTTTTAAAACCAGCTACACTAACAACTTTTACTACATCCTCCAGTAACAAATTCCAGAGTTTGATTACATGTTGAGTGAAAAAATATTTTCTCTTATTAGTCTTAAATAGGTTACCCTGTAGCTTCATTGCATGTCGCCTAGTCTTTCTATTTTCTGATGACATAAACCATCGATCTACGTTTACCCATTCCACTCCATTCATTAATTTATGGGCCTCTATCATATCTCCCCTCAGCCGTCTCTTTTCCATGTTGAAGAGCCCTAACCTTTTTATAATCTCTTCATAGGGGTATCCTTCCATCCCCTTTACCATTTTGGTGGCTGTTTTCTGTACCTTTTCTAATAACGCTATATCCTTTTTTAAAATATGTTGACCAGAATTGCACACAATATTCAAGGTGCAGTCGCACCATAGAATGATACAGAGACATTATAATATCCTTTGTTTTATTTTCCATTCCTTTCCTTATGATAGCTAGCATTCTATTTGCTCTCTTGGCTGCCGCTGCACACTGGGCGGAGGGTTTTAACATGTTATCCACAATGACACCTAAATCTTTTTCTTGGATGGTGGTTCCTAATGTGGAACCTTGCATCGTGTAACCATAGTTTGGGTTCTTCTTTCTTAGATGCATAACTTTGCACTTGTCCACATTAAATTTCTTATGCCATTTGGATGCCCAGTCTTGCAATTTTCCACAATCCTCATGCGTTTTAACATCTTTAAATAGTTTTATGCCATCTGCAAATTTGATTACCTCAATCATTATTTCCATTTCCAGGTCATTTATGAATATGTTAAAAAGCAGCGGACCCGGGGGGTGGAGCCTGGTTTTTGGTCAACATGGACGTGTAAGAGCTGTGCTCCAGAGGGCAATGGTCAAGAATCCTGACTTCTGAAGTTTTAATTAAATAGTCCCTACCTACTTTGATATCATTTGATTCCGGATATGTCAAGCCCCAAGCCGACACAGCTGGATTACCAACTATCTCAAAACGCCAGCACAAAGAGAACCAAAATGGAACCTTCTGGCTGAGATTCGGGCAGTCAAAGAGTTGGTCAAATCTAATGGAGACTCGCTGTGCACAATGCAGGAAGATATCAATGCCTTGAAAACTTCTTTGGAGTCAATTAAGGCTCATTTGGAGAAGGTAGAGAACGTGGTGGCATTGCATGGGGAGAGGCTCCAGGCCGTTGAGAAGCAGGCTAAGTTGATTCATTCACTGCAAAGAGAGGTGGAAGACGGTAGCAATCGCTCTTGGAGGAACAACATAAGAATACTGGGAGTCCCTGAGGGAGCAGAGGACCCTGAAATGGTGTCCTTTTTGCAGGCCATGATTCCGGGTGTATTAAAGGTGAGGTTTGCCATGCCATTTGAGACTGAGCGCTCCCCATCAAGTGCCTAATCAGGTCCGTGGCCGTGTCCACGCCCAATCATCTTGAAAGTCTTGCATTTTCAACAAGTATCGCAAATAATGGGAGCAGCCAGAGCACTTTCAACTTTGGAATATCAGGGACAAACAAACTCCTGTTCTTCCCGGACTTCGCGAAGGCGATGGTGGATCGGAGGAAGAGTTTTCTAGCACAAAGTTTCCCTTTTGAAAGTTAAAAGGTAGTACTGTGGATTTCCTTACTATCCCTCCTCCACTAAATAAATCAAAGGTGATCATGCTATGATCACTATTGCCAAGTGGCCCCAATACCCTTATCTCTTGCACTAGATCTGGTGTTCCACTAAGGACTAGGTCTAGTATGGCTTCCCCTCTGGTCGGTTCATGAACCAGCTGCTCCAAGAAGCAGTCATTTATGTCATCTAGGAACTTTATCTCCCTAGCATGTCCTGCCGTGACACTGACCCAGTCGATACCGGGGTAATTGAAATCACCCATTATTATTACTGCGAAATAACTTTTGTTAGCTTCCTTGATTTCTTTGAGCATTTCATCATCCATTTGTTCATTCTGGCCCGGTGGTCGATAGTACACCCCCACTGCCATCGCCTTCCCCTTTTTACATGGAATTTCAATCCATAGAGATTCTACAGCAAATTTTGTTTCCTGCAAAACTTTAATCCTTTCTGACTCAATGCCCTCTCTAACATAGAGCGCAACCCCTCCACCAATTTGATCAGCTCTATCATTACGATATAGTTTGTACCCAGGTATCACAGTGTCCCATTGGTTGTCCTTCTTCCACCATGTCTCTGATATTCCAATCATATCTAACCTCTCATTTAGTGCTTTATATTCTAACTCTCCCATCTTATTTTTTAGACTTCTAAGATTTGCATACAAGCATTTTAGAGACTGTTTTTTATTCATATTAATTTGGCTATTGGTAGACATGGGTAATTTGGGATCTTTAAGCTCTGTCTGCTCCATACTCGAGGGCATTTGGGCTACTTTACTCTTTTTTGGAACCTCTCTGCTTTTGGTAGTATCCTTCAAAGATACATTCTTCCGAACCATCCGCTCTTGGGCGACTGTCGGCTTTCCTCTATTATCTAGTTTAAAAGCTGCTCTATCTCCTTTTTAAAGGTTAATGCCAGCAGCCTGGTTCCATCCCGGTTAAGGTGAAGCCCATCCCTTCGGAAGAGCCCTTCCTTTCCCCAGAATGTTTCCCAGTTCCTAACAAATCCAAACCCCTCATCTCTGCACCATTGTCTCATCCACGCATTGAGACTCCAGAGCTCTGCCTGCCTTTTGTGTCCTGCACATGGAACGGGAAGCATTTCAGAGAACGCTACCATGGAAGTTCTGGACTTCAACTTCCTACCTAAAAGCCTAAATTTAGCCTCCAGAACCTCCCTACCACATTTTCCTATGTCATTGGTACCGACATGTACCAAGACAGCAGACTCCTCCCCAGCACTATCTAAGACCTTATCTAGGTGGCGCATGAGGTCCGCTACCTTCGCACCAGGCAGGCATGTTACCAGGCGATCCTCACGTCCACCAGCCACCCAGCTATCTACATGCCTAATGATCGAATCACCAACTATAACGACTGTCCTAACCCTTCCCTCATGGGCACATGGCCCTGGAGAAACTTCCTCGGTGCGAGAGGGTTTTACATCACCTGGAGGACAGGTCCTAGTTACAGGATCACTTCCTGCCACACCAGGGTGATGCTCTCCTGTCACGTGACCTCTCTCCTCCATGGCAAGAGGGATGCTGCCAGACTGGAGGTGGGACTTCAGGACTATATCCCTGTAGGTCTCGTCTATGTACCTCTCTGTCTGTCTTATGTTTTCCAAGTCTGCTACTCTAGCCTCTAGAGAACGGACTCGTTCCCTGAGAGCAAAGAGCTCCTTGCACCTAGTGCACACGTGAGACCTCTCACCAACTGGGAGAAAATCATACATGTGACACTCAATGCAAAAGACTGGAAAGCCCCCATCTCGCTGCTGGACTGCTGTCTGCATCTTAGTTTTAAGTTTTTGTTTAGATCTTTAAGTTCTTTACTTACTAAGGGTTGCCCATAAAACTGTACCTAATACGTTTAATATACCTTGTTCACCTGAAGCTTAATTAATCTCAGGTCCTTAGTGTATTACTGTTTTGGGTAACGAGCTTCACCTGATAGCACCTCCTGTCTGTTAAAATGTGTAAGTGCCTATTAAGCTATGATTATCTCAGGGGTGGGTGGGTGTGGGGAGGGAGGAAGGGAAATAACACTTATTAAAAGAGGGCTGCTACACAGTACCCTGTCCTGTGCTGCTGAGGTAAGCTATATTCTTATTTGATTGAAATTATAGCTCTTTGCTGATGCTAGGCTCTAACTTATTATGAAATTTAAACTATAAACTCTCTGCAGGGTTCTAAATATAACCAGAAAGCTCTCTTCTGTGTTTTAAATTTAAACTAAAAGTACTTTGCTGATGCTAGGCCCTGTGTGACTATTAAATTTAAACTACAAGCTCTCTGCTGGGTATGAAATTTAACCAGAAAGCTCTCTTCTGTGTTTTAAATGTAAACTTAAACTGCTGCTACTAGGCCCTGACTGATTTAACAAAAAATAGTGGGTTCACAGATTAATTAGCTTTAATAAAAATAATTCCTTTCAGAAAATTCCCAGAAGTATATACTCACAATTGCAGATCTCTCTCCAGAAGTAACAGTCCCCTTTTCTAGTCTTTCACCATACCTAGCTATATACCGGTTATTTTAGAACTGATAGATAAATACTCAGGATTGTCTGGTTATAAAATTAATTGGTCAAAATCTGTCGCATTTCCTTTAAACTCAAGAGTGTGTAGGAAACACAGAAACATAGAAATATGATGACAGAAAAAGACCACATGGCCTATCTAGTCTGTCCTTCCATAACAACAACTACAACAGTACCCTTTTTACCTTTAGAGATCCTCTGTGTTTGTCCCATGCCTTTTTTAATTCAGTTACTGTCCTCATCTCTACCACCTCCACTGGGAGACTATTCCACGGATCCACTACTCTTTCCGTAAAGAAATATTTCCGCATATCACTCCTGAATCTATCTCCCTTCACCCTCATCCCATGTCCCCTCGTAGCAGAACTTGCTTTCAATTGAAAGAGGCTCTCTCCCTGAACATTTATGCCACGGAGGTATTTAAACATCTCAATCATATCACCTCTATCCCGCCTTTCCTCTAAGGTGTACATATTAAGATCCTTCAGTCTGTCCTCATATGCTTTACAATGAAGACCACTAATCATTTTAATAGCCACCCTCTGCACCGACTCCATCCTGTTCACATCCTTTTGAAGGTGCGGTCTCCAGAATTGCACACTATACTCCAAATGAGGTCACACCAAAGACTTATACAGAGGCATTATCACCTTCTTTTTTATGCTAGCCATTCCTCTCCGTATGCACCCAAGCATCCTTCTAGCTTTTGCCGTCGCCTTTTCTACCTGTTTAGCTACTTTAAGATCATCAGACACAACCACACCTATGTCCCGCTCTTCTTTAGTGGACAAAAGTACTTCACCCCCTATACTTTATTACTTTATTGTAATGACCTGACTCCTGTTTATTGTCGGATACTGTTAGTTTTATGTAAACCGCGCTGATCGCAAATAGTGCGGTATATAAGAAATGTAAATAAATAAATAAAATAAATAAATACTATATTGCTCCCTTGGATTGCTGCAGCCCAAATGCATGACCTTACATTTTTAACATTAAATCCCAGCTGCAAAATTCTAGACCATTCTTCAAGTTTAGCTAGATCCCTCCTCATGTTATCTACACCTTCCTGGGTGTCTACTCTATTGCAGATTTTGGTATCATCCGCAAAGAGGCAAACCTTACCTGAAAGCCCTTCCGCTATATCACTAACAAAGATGTTAAAAAGAATCGGACCAAGGACAGATCCCTGGGGCACACCACTGGTAACATCCTTCTCCTCAGAGTGAGCTCCATTTACTTGTACTCTTTGTCACCTCCCACCCAACCAATTTCTAACCCAAGCAGTAACTTTAGGGTCCATCCCTAGGGTGCTCAGTTTGTTTATAAGTCGCCTGTGAGGAACAGTGTCAAAGGCTTTACTGAAATCTAAATACACCACATCTAGGGCTCTCCCTCGGTCCATCTCCCTGGTCACCCAGTCAAAGAACTTAATCAGATTTGTCTGACAAGACCTGCCTCTGGTGAATCCATGCTGCCTCGGATTCTGTAATCTGCTGGACTCCAGAAACCTCACTATTTTCTCTTTCAGCAGCGTTTCCAATAATTTACTCACCACCGAAGTTAAACTAACCGGCCTGTAGTTTTCAACCGCATCCTTACTTCCACTTTTGTGTAAAGGCACCACATGAGCCTCTCTCCAGTCCTTTGGCACCACTCCCGACTCCAATGATGCATTGAAAATGTCAGGCAGTGTAGCTGCTAGAACGTCCCCAAGTTCTCTCTGTATTCTCGTGTGTATCCCATCCGGTCCCATTGCTTTGTCTACTTTAAGTTGAGATAGTTTCTCACGAACACAGTCTTTTGAAAATTGTTCAAGATGTCCTTTGCTTCTCTTCCTATTTGTGGGTGTTGTCTGAGGTCCTGCTCCTGGTTCATCATCTGTGAACACAGAACAAAAATATTTGTTAAGCAATTCCGCTTTATCCTTATCAGCTTCTATATATTCCTCCCCTGCCCCCTTGAGTCTGACAATACCACTTTTGCCCTTCCTCTTCTCACTAATATATCTGAAAAATGTCCTATCCCCCCATTTTATTGCATTGGCTATTTCCTCCTCCTTTTGAATCTTTGCCTTCTTGACTACTTAGAGAAACTAGCAAAGTTTTTTTCCAAATACAGATGCCTGTCTTCCTCTCTCTGTGATCTCTTGTATTTCATGAAGGCCTCCCTCTTTTTCTTCACTTTATCAGCTACTTCTTTCGAAAACCATAGCGGTCTCCTTTTACTTTTACTTTTATTTACCATTTTAACAAAAAGGTTGGTTGCCCTTAAAATATCCCCTTTCAGTTTTTCCCTCTGTTTTTCTACATCCCTCAGCTGTTCCCATCCCACTAACGACTCCCTGAGGTATTGGCCCATCTTCGCAAAGCTAGTCTTCCTAAAGTCTAAGATCCTCTCCTTTGAATGGATTCTAATAGCCCTAGTCCTAATACTGAATCACACCATCTGGTGATCACTGGATGCAAAATGATCTCCCACTACAACATCAGAAACACTTTCACCATTGGTAAGCACCAAGTCCAGTATGGCCCCTTCACGTGTGGGGTCTGTTACCAATTGCCTGAATAGTTCTCCCTGTAGAGAATCCAGGATCTCCTTACTTCTAGATGATACTGCAGCAGGAATGTGCCAATCAGCATCTGGCATATTGAAATCTCCTATCAGTAGCACTTCCCCTTTCCTAGCAATGCTGCGCATGTCTTCAATTAACTCTCTGTCCACCTCCTCCTCTTGTGAGGGAGGTCTGTATATCACACCAATGTAAATAGATTTCTCTTTCCCTCTTTCTAGTTTAACCCACAATGCCTCCCCTCTCCTTTTTAAGCTCTGTAATTCCAAAGCTTTAATAGTATTTTTTACATATTGTGCCACTCCTCCTCCCCTTCTTCCTACCCTGTCCTTTCTGAATAAAGTATAGCCAGGTATAGTTACATCCCAATCATGGTTTTCTGTGAACCATGTTTCTGTAACTGCCACTAAATCCAAGTCAGCCACTCCCACCAAAGCTTCAACATCAGGGATCTTATTTCCCATGCTACGGGCATTTATACACACTGCTTTCCATATGTTACCCCTGTTACCCATTTCCATAAAGTTATTTAATGTATCACTTACCTGGGGGCTTTCACTTACCTGGGGGCTTTCTTCACCCATCCCCAACGAATCTAGTTTAAAGCCCTCTTCAGTAGATTAGCCAGTCTACTATCGAAGACGCGTTGACCTTTCTTGGACAGATGGATGCCATCTCTGCTCTGCAACCCTTGGAACAGCATCCCATGGTCTAGGAAACCAAAATGCTCTCGATGACACCATCCACGCAGCCATGCATTCATCTCCAGGATGCGAGCTTCTCTGCCTTGGCCTTTACCCTCAACCGGGAGGATTGAAGAGAATACCAGCTGTGCACCTAACTGCTTCACCTCTGTCCCAGAGCCATGAAGTCACTTTTGATACATTCCAATGTATACCTGGCAGTATCATTTGTTCCAACATGGATTAGCAACATTGGGTAATAGTCAGTGGGCTTGATGAGTCTCGGCAAACTCTCCGTAACCTCTTGGATTTTGGCACCAGGCAGACAGCATACCTGTCTGACCAGGCAGACAGGACGGATCTGGAGGATTTTCCTTTTGTGTGGTAGCCAAAGATGGTGAAGTATTTGGGAGTTCACTATTGCTTCCCACTTAGTGAAACCCTACAGTGCAATGAAGGGGAAATCCTATCTATGGTTCGTAATATAAAAGCAAAGTGGTCGCCGGTCTATCTCTCTTGGTGGGTTCGTCTTGAAGCTATAAAGATGACTATCACTCCTATAGTGAATTATGTGTTAGAAATGCTACCAGTCTTTCTTACAAGTAAAATTTATCATCAAATTGAAAGGATTCTGGTTCAATTCCTATGGAAAAATAAACCGCCTAGAATTGCTCTTAGGAAATTTAAATCCAAAAAAAGATGAGGTGGGGGGGGGGGGTGAATTTCCCTGACTTTCAGGCCTATCACTGTGCTTTTTTGCTAAAGCAAGTTTCTCGATGGGTGTAGGGAGCCATAGGTAAACGTCCAGTGTGGCTTGACCTAGAAGAGAGATTAAGTGCTCCTTTCCCCTTAAATCTCCTTCCTGGCATGGTGTCTATAAAGAGGTTGAAGTCTCATACGGTTATATCGGACACTCAGAAGGCTTTTCAACAGTTAGCAAATGCAATTCCTAAGGAGGATTGTCCATCGAAATTAATACCCATCTAGCACAGTCCTTTTTATAAAATTAGCCAAATTTCATTTGCATGGCAAAAATGGTTTAGCAGGGGCATTTGGAGTGTTGGCCAACTGATAATGGATGGCAAGTGGAAACCTTTTGCTTCTCTACAAAGGGAATTTGATTTGCCTAAATCCCTATACTTTTCAATGGATTCAGCTGAGGCATTGTATAGAGAAATCCCATTTTGATATTATATTGTCTGACAAATGGGGGCTGTTGAGTAAGATTTATTTACATTCTCTTATATACTGTGCTATTCTGCATAAGTGTGGTTTACATTGAACAAACTGAAATTACATTGAACAGGGCATTATAACTTGGAGATAACTATTTTACAGGGAACATGGGCTATAGAGGGTTAAGTGGCTTGCCCAAGACCACAAGGAGCACCTGTGGGACTAGAAACCCCAGTCCTTCCAGACCAAAGTTGTTGTCCTCTAGTGGGATTTGAACCCCCAACCTTCCGGCCTGAAGTACCTTGCCCCAACCACTAGGCCACTCCTCCACTCCATAGGTTCAGTGCAAATGGCCTCTGGGATGGCTTCTTACTACTATAAACTGGTGGTTCAGAACAACAGTTCTCAGGCCATTGGTGTTCAACGAATCAGGGAACATGACACTGGGGAAGTTCTTTCTCCGGAAACTTGGACAAAATTCTGGAGTAAGATAAACAGGGTTTCTCAGTCTGCCTCTATCTCACAAGCTTTGTACTTCTTTGCGCACAGAGCTCACTTTACTCTGGTAAAGGTTGCTAAATGGGATAAGGCAGCTGGGAATGAGTGTTGGTCTTGTCGGGGAGATGTCGGCACTTTGAGACATGTGGTGTATGATTGCCCTAACATTCAGTCTCATTGGGTTTCAATATGGAATCGCATTCAAGAGGTGCTGGGATTCAGGGCCACTCTCTCCTAGTCTGTGGTCTTTTTCAGTAAGCAATTGGCATCTCGTTGTTACAGAGGGATTGTCAGTTTTTACTTGACTTCATGTTGGGAATGGCCCTGCATCTCGTTATTTCTAACTGGAAACATACAGCAGAGCTTAGTTGGCATGAATGGTGGAACTGCTTGTGCTTATGCTGCCAATATGAGCAAATGCCACGGTGTGGTAGAACCCTCACGCCCTCCGCTCTTCTCAAGTGGAAACCCTACAGAATTACATCTCTAAAGCACGATATGAAATACAATAAGGGGTTATTAGTCAAATCTTCTCGTTTTTTATGGAGTGGAGTGCTCGGATGTTCCATAGCCCTTGTAGGCCTCTCAGGCCCTCAGCTGTTTTTTCTTTCTATATAGTCCATGATGATCGCATGATGATGGGAGGGACAGGATGGGGTAGGCTGTGAATAGCCTTTTTTTGTTTCTTGTTAAAGAGATATATTTTGTATTTTGTTTTTATTGTAATTTTGGTTTTTATTCTTTGTATTTTGTTGGAAAATATAAATAAAGAAGTTTTAAAAAAAGCAGCGGTCCCAGCACAGATCCTTGGGGTACTCCACTATTCACCTTTCTCCATTGGGAAAATTGGCCATTTAGCCCTATCCTCTGCTTTCTATCTTTTAACCAGTTCCTGATCAACTGCCTCCTATCTCATGACTTTTTAGTTTTGCCAAAAGTCTCTGATGAGGGACCTTGTCAAAGGCTTTCTGAAAGTCCAGATACACTATATCAACTGACTCACCTTTATCTACCTGTTTATTCACACCTTCAAAAAACATAACAGATTAGTAAGACAAGATCTTCCTTGTCTAAAGCCATGTTGGTTGTCTCCCATTAAGCCATGTTCTACATGTTCAGTAATTTTGTTCTACTACAGGCATTAATGCACACTGCTTTAGAACTCATAGCAGTAAACCCGCCATACTATAACAGAACTACTAGGACTCATGCAGAACCATTCCCTATCAAAAGGAGCACTGCAAATAGAAAACCAGTACAACTCGTAGAAAACCAATACATCTCTTACTGGGAAAAGAAAACAATTGAGACTGCTACAGAAACTACCCAAACAGAATACCGCAGCTTGGTCACATATTCAAAACAGACAGGCAGTCACCAAATACAGAACAAGAAATCATAGATATATGAAGGCAATAATTATGGTTTATGGTTTGTTTCTTGATATACCGCCTTTCGATAACAATCAAAGCGGTTCACAATAATAATTCACAAATATTACATAAAGGTGAAAAGAACTCCACCACTACTAGTGATGATTTGTACAGTACCACAAGATGCACACAGCCCTGTACAGACACATAGGTGTGCAGATCCTGAAGTCTTGAACATACGCAGTGGTGTACCTAGCAAATTTGATTGGAATGGATAATTTTTTAACACCCAGCCCCTTCTGTGAGTCAAGCTCTGGTTCCCGCTATCCTCCAGCCATTTCAGCCCCTCCCTGCAGCTCTTTTGCCTGCTCAGGAGTGACCCAGCCATTGCATGATCGCTGTTGTGCACATCCAGACTCATAAAGATTCCGCCTTGGAATGGATCAGAGCAGGAAAGTGCCGCTGCATGAAAAGGTGAAGAAACAAAATAGATGTAGGGAGGAGCCGGTGCAAATCAGCATCAAGATAACTGCGGACTTTTGTTTATTCCGTTCTCAGTACATTACCAAAGTGACTCCCTTATTGCCTGCCCTTGCAATGCCACTGACCGTACGTACTTTGAAGTGTGGAGAAAAACTTAGCTAGCATAATTTTGACAGTAAGAGATAAGCAGCTCTTCTTTTGCCAGGGGGAAGAGGATAGAAGAAGTTGGAGGCTTTGACCCAGGATAGGTTGAGGGGGTCTGGGTGGCCTTGTTGCAGACAACTCAGAACATCAGGCTTCTTTCCTAGCCGTATTGAAATGCAGGCTAAAAACCCATCTCTTCAAGGCTGTTTTTGGATCCTTATTCCCATCCTCTCCTGTTCACTACTAATGTATCCTAGTCCCCAGTTTTGTGATCATGTTCATCATGATTAGATTGTAAGCTCTGAGAGCAGGGACTGTCTCTATATGCACAGTGCTGTGTATGGCTTGGAATGCTTACAAACAATAAATAGTAGTTGTTGTAGCAGCTGAAGTTTGAATTGTAAACTTTAGGGAGGTGGATGGCTGAGATGGAATAAGGCAGGGTTAAATTTGGATTTAATTACTGTCCTTTCATAACCCCAGCTCAAGGTAAATTACATTTCAGGTACAGTAGCTAGTTCCCCGCGCAAGAGAGTTTACAACCTAGGTTTGTGCTGGGGGATTTCCAAGATGGGGGTCAGGTTAAGACACGATTTTTGCTCCAGTTTTGTTGTTAATTCTTATTACACTTCCATTCTTTTCATGCCGAAGCGGAAGGCTAAAGTTAAGGTGCCTCCCGAGCCTTGGCTAAAACCTATGAATGGCTTTGAGACCTCAAAAATGTCTTTGGCATATCTGCTGTCAAGGCAGGGAAGAGCCCCGACTTGGGGAACAAATTTTTACTTATCCCACTCAGACCTGTAACTCCTCCAAACCCATCCAGTGAAACAAACTTGCAGTCAAGCTCTGGTACTGCTGCCTAAGCACTGGTGGCGGTGGCTGATGGGAACCTTGCTGCTAGCTTGGGCATTTCCGCTACCAGCTCCAGGGGAACTATGGTGCCCCCCTGCTGAGGAGTGACTCCTGGGAGCAGTGCAGTGTAGGGAGGAGATACTTCTGTCCACAAAAGAAGAGCAGGGCCTGAGCGTAATTGTGTCTGACGATCTTAAAGTAGCTAAACAGGTAGGAAAGGTGTCGGCGAAAGCTAGAAAGATGCTTGAGTACATAGGGAGAGGATTGGCAAGCAGATAAAAGGAGGTGATAGTACCTTTGTATAAGTCTCTGGTGTGACCTCATTTGGAGTATTGTGTGCAATTCTGGAGACCGCACCTTTGAAAGGATATAGGCAAAATGGAGTCGGTGCAGAGGGTGGCTACTAAAATGATTAGTGGTCTTCGTTATGAAGCATATGAGGACAGACTTAAAGCTCTTAATAGGTATCTTTTAGAAGAAAGGTGGGATAGGGATGACATGATAGAGATCTTTAAATACCTCCGTGGCATAAATGCACAGGTGAGTCTCTTTTAATTGAAGACAAGCTCTTCTATGAGGAGACATAGGATGAGGGTGAAAGGGGATAGAGTCAGTAGTAATATGCAGAAATATTTCTTTATGGAAAGAGTGGTAGATGTGTGGAATAGTCTCCCAGTGGACAGTATCTGAACTTAAGAAAGCATGGGACAAACACAGAAGATCTCTGAAGGAAAAAGGGGGACTTTTGTAGTTGATATGGAAGAGCAGACTAGATAGGCCGTGTGATATTTTTCTGTCATCATGTTTCTGTGTTTCTTAATACCTTTAGCTGCACATGTACATGTGTGAAGTATGCTTGGTCTTTTACAGCATCTCGCTTAAAGGTATCAGTGATCCTGCCTACATTTAAGGAACATTCTAGTATTTTATAAGGAAAAGTAGGCATCTGCTTGTCTTTATAAAATAATGCCTGTATAGGTGCCCATTTATTTATACTTAGTTCATGTCTTTCCTGTACTAGTTCAAGAAACTACATTCAGATACAGTACAATATTTCCCTGTTGTTCGAGGCTTACAATCTAAGTTTCTACCTGATAAATTGCAGGATTAAGATTCCTGCTCAAGGCCAGAAGCAGCATCAATGGGGATTTGAACGCTGGTTCCCAGCTCACTGCTATAACCGTTAGGACAGCCTGGGAGCTGGGAGCCTGTTATAAAACTACCCTTAAAGTGAGTAATAGGGCACCTAGATTAAGGCAGCCAAACCTACTTGTCTTTATAAAATATTGGCTATATGACAAAGATTGTGTCTTAATTTCAAGTATGCGTATATATTAAGCTATTTATAATCAACATGTGTACGTGTAAACCCCACCCATTTTGCATCCAGATTGTGCCCCCAGCTATACCGACTAGCAAAGTAAACACCTTTATGTGGGAGGAGTGGCCTAGTGGTTAGGACAAGGTACTTCAGGCCAGAGGGCCGGGGGTTCAAGTCCTACCTGGGGACAGCAATCTCAGGCCGGAGGGACTGGGATTCCTAGTCCTATAGGTACTCCTTGTGGTCTTGGGCAAGCCACTTAACCCTCCATTGCCCATGTTCCCTGTAAGTATTAGCATATGTGTGTCATATCCCCTCGTGTTAAATGTATCTCCCAATTGACCGCTTTGACCCGGTGAAAAATGGGATATAAATACAGATAAATAAATATGTCAAAGTGTGAAGCTTTATACTGATTAGTGAGTCTAATTTTATCTGATCTCTGAAACTAAACAGGGTTAGGCTTGGTTAGTACTTGGATGGGAGACCACTGTGGATAACTCTCTATTCCTCCCTGTCTCCTTAGCTCACAACCTTGGGGTTGTATTGGACTCCTCTCTCCTTTTCTACAGACATCCAACTGATAGCTAAGACCTGCCATTTTTATCTCTACAACATCACCAAAATTCGCCCATTCCTTTCTGAACACACTACTAAGATACTTATCCACTCCTTAGTCACCTCCTGTCTAGACTATTGTAACCTACTCCTTGCTGGTTTCTTTCTGAATCATCACTCGCCCCTTCAATCTGTTCAGCACTCTGCTACGCAGCTATTCTTCTGCCAACCTCATCATGCTCATATTACCTCTCTTCTCAAGTCACTTCATTGGCTCCCTATCTTTTTCCACATCTACTGTAGTTCAAACTTGTCCTGCAGACCTATAAGTGCATTCACTCTGCAGGTCCTCATTACCTTTCCTCTCTTATCTCTCCCTACACCCCTCCCTGGAAACTCCGCCCTTCTGGCAAATCACTTGTTTCTCCAGGAACAAGCAGGAAGTCAGTTCTCATTTATGGGTGACGTCGGCACTGACAGAGCCCGCGCAGAGCAATTCCCTAGCTTTCAAAGAAAGCATTTCGGATTTCTGCCACGCATGCGTGGTCCTCTTCCTGCCCAAGGGTGATATCTTGCTCAGTCTCCCTTTTTCCGCGGAGCCCTTCAGACGCACGTCCTCGTCGCTCAGAAAAAGTCTTTCATTTTTGGCCTACTTGCCTATTTTCTGGTTGCACCAGTCCTCTACCCGTCCTTCCCCTACTCTACCTTTTAAGAGCTGTTAGGGGACAATTTATCTTCACCTTTTTTGCCATCAGGCTTCGCGCCCTTTTCTTTCCCTAACCGCTGGCAGAGAGGATCTTCAACCTTGCGGGGGCCATTTTTGCCCCTATGGCCACCGGATTCAAAAAATGCAATAGATGCTCTAGGAAAATGTCGCTTACGGACACTCACGACTGCAATGTCTCGGAGCTGATCATGATCTGCAATGTCTCGGAGCTGATCATGATCTGGAGCTCTGTTCGCTCTATAAGAAAATGTCCCTTTAAGGCCCTGCTCAGTCGTAAGCAAAAGTCCGAAGACATTTTCCGAAAGGCCGCCTCGGAATCCCCAGTGGCACCCTCAGTTGTCTCTCCTCCAGTGGGGTCCCCCACTTCGGCCCTGCGCTTTCGGCAGCACTCTGACTAGGGGTCCCCAGAGTTGGAGCGGCACAAGAAGAAGTCAGCCTAGAAGTCGCTGTTGGGCTCTCCCGACAAGCGTGAGCGCTCCTGCACTCGGTTGCTTAGCCCCCTTCAGCGTTCCCGAGAGTTGGACAAGGAGCAGCCCTGCAAGGGTACCCCGCACGGATAGGGAGGTCTCCGGCGAAAGCGCCCAGTCTCCTGAGGGCCATACCAGTGAGGACCCTCTCTCCTCCTCGACGCCTGACCCGGTGACACCGGGGTCGGTGTCACAGGGCCCCACGACCGTGTGGGAGTCCCACGTGTGGCACTGGAACGCAGTGTTTCTGAGTTCATCGTTTCACAGCAGATGCTTACAGCAAGCTTCGCTGACTCGCGTCCAGAGACCGTGGGTCCCTTGCGTGGGACACCGAAATCCATCCAGGAAATCCCTGAGAGCCATGGGCCTCATGAGGGTCCTCGATGTCTGTCTCGCTCGCCCTCCCATTCCTCGGAGGTGAGATCTTCCAGGGCCTCTGGCTCCAAATGGGGCCCAGCCGCTGGACAGGGTGACCTGCCTGGCTTGGACTCCTCGACCGAGTTCTCGGATTGGGAGACCAATGGGGACACCTCCCCAGAAACCCGTACTCACCAGGACCTTCCGTCGGACTCCTCCCTCAAGTGGCGCTTGCTATCCAAGGACACCTCTTTCCTGGTGTTCGTCTGGGATATGTCACGGGCTCTTAATCTGGCCACCCAGGCTGAGGAGGACCCTCGAGCTGAAGAATTCAACATTCTTCAGTACGAGTCCCCGCCTAGGGAGTCTCTCACTGTTCCGGTCCCTTCCATTCTGTCCCGGCTGCTGCTCCACATGTAGGAGGCACCCACCTCAGTCCCCATTGTGAGTAAGTGCCTTGACACTATGTACAAGGTACAATGTGGTCCTAGGTTTAGAAAGACCCAACTTCCCCATACCTCTATGGTGGTGGAGTCGGCTATGACGAAACAGAAGAGCCCAAAATCGCACTCGTCGGTCCCTCCGGGCTGAGAGTTAAGAGCCCTTGAAGCCCTGGGTCGCAAGGCCTACCGAGGCTCCATGCTATCTTGTTGCATTCAAGCATACCAACCATACATGGGCATGTTCTTGCGCGACTTAGCCAGAGAGCTCAGAGGTTTCTCCATGGGCCTCGAGGGCGAGCCCCTCAATAGGTTCAGTGCTCTGTTGAAGTCCATCACAGACTGCTCAAAATACCTCTCCCGAGCCGCCTACGATGGATTTGAGTCATCGGCTCGGGTGGCAGCCGCGGGCATCGGGGCCCACGGCCAGGCATGGCTCCAATTGTCAGATTTAGAGCAGTGGGTACAGGAAAATATCCTGGATGTCCCCTACCTTGCTGAGTAGCTCTTCAGCAAGCTGATGGAGGATAAGGCCGCGGAGATAGAGACGGAGTTCGTCACCAGAACCCGTCTCTCATGCAAGACCTCCACACTCTACCCCGGAAAAAGCAACAAGCCAAAAAGTCTTTCTTTCCGAGGAAGGGCCTTCAGTACCGTGGCTGCCCACCGTACCCAACCACCCCCACTCCGACCACTCCAGCACAGGGTAAGTCTGGCCAGGGGCATCGCAAGCCAAAAGGGCCAAAAGCACAAACCCTGGCTCCACCACAACCCGCACAGGGGTTTGACGCCATTGGCGTAGCCCCTTGCCCTCCGGCGATGCAGCAGCCAGTGGGGGGATGCCTGCCTTCTTTTTCCCCTCTGTGGGCTTCCATCACCTCGGACATTTGGGTTCTCCAGGTCATCCGAGATGGCTATCGCCTTTGCTTCGACAGGCTTCCACCTCCCTTCTCTCCAGCGGAGCCTCTCGACTCCCTGCACACCAGGTTTTACTGCAGCGGGAACTATTTTATTTATTTATTTAGCTGTATTTATATTCCGCTTTTCACCGGGTCAAAGCGGTCAATTGGGGGATACATTTAACACGAGGGGATATGACACACATACGTTAATACTTACAGGGAACATGGGCAATGGAGGGCTAAGTGGCTTGCCCAAGACCACAAGGAGTGCCTATAGGACTAGAAATCCCAGTCCCTCCGGCCTGAGATTGCTGTCCCCAAGTGGGACTTGAACCCCCAGCCCTCCGGCCTGAAGTACCTTGTCCTAACCACTAGACCACTCCTCCCTCCTACTCTCTCTCAGGCTCTGCCCTGGGTCTGCTAACACAGGAGGAGGGATGGGTGTAGTACCCGAACCTAGCCTCCTTATCCCTCACGGCCTGGCGACTGAACGAGTCTCCCTAGCTTCGCTGGCTCTTCCAGAGGAGGTCCTCCTCATGTCATGGAAGGACTCCACTAGATGGGCCTGTGTCTTCAAGTGGCAGCGCTTCTTGGTCTGGTGCTCAGGTCCCATTCGATGGGTCCTTCAGTACCTCCTCCATTTCTCGAGGGAAGGTCTGAAGTCGAACTCCGTCAGGGTAAGCTTGAGCACCATCTCAGCGAACCACCTCCCCATCAAGGGAAAGCCCCTCTTGGGGCAGCCGTTAGTATCCCACTTTATGCGGGTCTTTTGCTATCCAAGCCGCCCATACGGCCTCCCCCGGCAGAATGGGACCTGAATGTTGTGCTCATGCAGCTCACACGTCCACCCTTCGAGCCGATGGCAATGTGGCCCTTCCTGGTGGCGCTGACCTTGGCCCACTGAGTCAGTGAGCTCCAGGCTCTCATGGCTGATGCCCCTTACACCAGGTTCTTTAGGAATAGGTTGGTCCTCCATACCCACCCCAAATACCTGCCTAAAGTTGTCTCAGATTTCCATCTCAACCAGGAGATAGTCCTGCCGACTTTCTTCCCGAGACCTCATGCCTACCAAGCGTCAGCGGCTCTTCACACCCTCGACTGCAGAAGGGCTCTTGCCTTCTATTTGCAGCGCACACAGACTCATCACGTCTGGCCGACTCTTTGTGCCTACAATCCAAATTGACCAGGACAGGCAGTTTCCAAATGCACCCTCTCTGTTTGGGTGGCGGACTGCATCGCTTTCTCTCACATGAAGGCGGGTGCTGCGTTAGATCGTCGTATCGCCGTGCACGGGGTTCGGCCCAAAGTGGCCTCGGTGGCCTCACTGCTCTCCGTGCCCCTGATGGACATCTGCTGGGCTGCGACCTGGTCTTCCACGAATATCTTCGCTGCACACTACTGCCTGGAGAGGGCGTCCCACCGGGACATCGCCTTCAGCCGGGCTGTACTCCATAATCTGTTTGGGGTATAAGCAACTCTTGCCCTCCGACCCTTCTTCACGGCTACCGAGGGCTTCGCCCTGAGGACACGAGGACTCGGGTTCCATCAGGTATTGGCTTCTGCTCACAACCTCAGAGGCGTTTTTCAGTTACCGGTTCGATAGCCTGTAACTGGAGAGTCCCATAAGTGGGGACTGACTTCCTGCTTGTTCCTGGAGAAAGCGTAGTTACTCACCTGTAACAGGTGTTCTCCAGGGACAGCAGGAATCAGTCCTCACTACCCTCCACCTTCCCTGATGAGTTGCTGTAATTTTGTCCTTCCCTTGCCATCTGCTTGTTAGGGCTCGAGCTAAGGGACCTGACTGAGCAAGATGGCACCCTTGGGTGGGAAGAGGACCACTCATGTGTGGCAGCAATCCCAAAGGCTTTCTTTGAAAGCTGGGGAATTGCTCTGTGCAGGTTCCTTCCGTGCCGACGTCACCCATAAGTGAGGTGAGTAACTACGCTATTTGTGCCCTTCTCTGCTATTGCTAACTCCAGACTTCGCTCCTTTCACCTTGCTGCTCCTTATGCCTGGAACAAACTACCTGAGTCTGTACGTCAAGCGCTTTCTCTGACCCTTTTCAAATCCAAGCTGAAAACTTCATTGCCACTTTTGGATTTTGATTCACCTAATCTCCTTTGTGTTTCCTTACCATTCCCCCTAGCTGTATCCCATGTCTACAGCTATTATGTTGTCTGTGTTGACTAGACTGTAGCTCTGATGAGCAGGGACTGTCTTTTACATGTGTCTGTGTAGTGCTGCATATTTATTTATTTAGTTAACTGGTTTTATATACCATTTTAATACAAGGCAAAACGGTATACATAAAACGGAAGATAACCATTAGATGGAACTATGTACAAGTAACTTTGATACAAATTTAAGCAATGTAAGAAAAGTGTGTTTACATAAATCGATTGGAACTATTTACATACAGCTTAAAACTGTGTGACTAGGTGCTATGCTGTCTGCTGGTAGGGAGAAGACTGGGTGGGAGGAAGGAAAGTTGGAGGGGGAGGGAGGGATAAGGTGGGGTGATGTTAGGGAGGTGAGTAGTGGGAGTGTTGGGGAGGAGCAGGGAGTATTCTTGGGGAGGAGTAGGGAGTATTTGAAGAGGTAGCGGTGTTCAAGTGTTCATCAAAGAGAAAGGTCTTGAGATGTTTCTTGAAGAGGGTGTGGGATTGGATGCTGCGTATAATGCAGGGTAGCTTGCATATGTTTTGCAGCGCTATACAAATGTTTAATAGTAGTAGAATACCAGGTGCTGCAGGCTTACTGAATGGAAGAAAGGCCTGGCAATCTACTTCCGTTCACGGCTTGCCAAGAAAACCAAGGGGAAAGGGAAACTATCCACAGGGCTACAAGGAGTTGATATTGATGCGACAGTCCTTAACTACAACTTTTTATAAGAAGCCATTCATCTACATAAACTGCCACATGCATTTTAATGACTTTACAAAATTACTGCCGAAAGGGGTGCTTATTTTATAGCCTATTTTATAAAGGCAACCTAGATGTTTTACAAAATAGCTCCCAGGAGCACTCACAATAACTCGCCAAAGTTGTGCTCTGAAAACAGTGTAAATGCACGTGGGGTACTTTATAAAATGTGTGCATACATTACAACTCTGTCTCCACTCCCTTAGAAAGTCCTATGCACAGATTACGTAAAAATAGGTGCATTCTCTCTGTGCACCTCCTGTTTATGTTTGCACGTGGCTATGCAAACTTATTCAAGTCTTTCTCTGCATGTACACAGGCTTTTAATTGGAAAAACGCTTTATAAGATTACTCCCAGAATATGTATCTTAGGCACCCTGTTGGAAATCGCATCCCCGTGCAGGACATTTTAAACCAAATTGATTACACAGGTACACTACCAAAAAACTGCCTCCAGTTTTGCAACTGATTCCTATAGATTTTGGGGTGCTGAATCCAGGAAAAATAGCCAAAATGTTCCATCACGTCACGTTTTCTTGCAAAATTAGATTTCTTACCCATATAAGGAATGTTCACATAATTTCTTTTTAGCCGACTGCAGTTTATTTTCTTGGCCCAAAATAGAGGTTGTAATGGTTAACTAACTAGAAACACTCCCTCATGATATTTTAGAGTGTTTTGTATTCATTTTATACATTAACAGGACAATTGGGAGGTGGGGGGCTAAATCCAGTACTCGCGCTGGCGCATGTTCTTTCCTGTTCGCCTCGCCTCGTTCGCTCGCTCAAACACGGTGGTTGCGACATGAACGTTCCTGTCAAATTTCAGTTTCTTGCAAGTTCATTATTACCTTTTGTTTGCTCAGTCGTAATCCAGCTTTATTCCGAAGTGGTTCACTACAGTTGTAGTTTGCAGTGCTGTGTATTTGTGATGGCTCACAGAGCCAGAGGTTGCGTCAACTCTCCGGACAGTTTTTGTTTTATTTGTGGGGAATATACCGTGAAAAAGCGGCAGAGGAACATTTCTGCATTTATTAAAAAAGTATATTTCGCCTATTTCGGTTTGAAGTTAGGCAATCAAGACAAACCGTGGGCTCCTCACAAAGTGTGCAAGACATGTGAGGAAGATCTACGCTTATGGATGAAAGGTAAAAAACAAGCATTTCGTTTCGGAATACCTATGATGTGGCGTGAACAAAGAGACCACAGCAGTGACTGCTATTTTTGCTCTTGCATTGTGAAGGGATTCAACTTAAAAAATAAGAACGTAATAAGTTACCCCAACCTTCCCTCAGCAATTAGGCCTATGCCTCAGAGCAACGAAGTACCTGTGCCTGAACCACCAAAATCTTTGGATCATATTTGTGTGGACGGTTCTGATCATGATGAGACTCATCAGATGGCTTTTCCCGATGAGTCCAGTACTTCCAAGTTTGAAACTGAACCAGATCCGAAACCTGAACTTTTCTCTCAAACTGAATTGAATGATTTAGTCCGGGATTTAGGACTCCCAAAAGATGCTGCCCAACTGCTAGGTTCTCGGCTTAAACAGAAAAATCTATTGTCACCAGGAACAACTTTTTATTGGTACCGCAACCGCGAGACACAATTTTTGAAGTATTTCAGCAAAGAGGAAGATTTGGTATTTTGCAGCGATATATACGGAGTGATGGAAAAGTTTAAACTCAAGTATGATCCTGCTGAATGGCGGCTGTTCATTGATTCGTCAAAAGACAGCATAAAAGGTGTTCTTCTTCATAATGGCAACACATTCGCTTCAGTTCCTATTGCTCACTCTGTTATTCTCCAAGAAAAATACGAGAATTTGGCCCTGATTCTTCAGAAGATTCGTTATGATGAGCATAAGTGGATGATTTATGGAGACTTTAAAATTCTATCCATGCTATTAGGGCAGCAATCCGGTTTCACCAAATATCCCTGCTTCCTTTGCTTGTGGGATAGCCGGGCCCGCGACCTACACTGGGGGAAAAAAGACTGGCCAATTCGGGAGTATTTGAGACCCGGTGAGAAAAATGTTCTTCATGAGAGCTTGGTACCTCGTGATAAAATTCTATTACCACCTCTCCACATTAAGTTGGGTCTCATTAAGCAATTCATCAAGTCCCTTCCAAAAGATGGTGAGTGCTTTCGGTACCTTTGCTCAAAGTTCCCCCGACTTTCTGAAGCAAAGCTAAAGGAAGGAGTGTTTGTTGGCCCTGATATAAGGAAACTCATTTCAGATGGAGCATTCGCTGAAACGATGTCTGAGAAGGAAAAAGAAGCCTGGGATTCCTTCAAGGATGTTGTTCTCAAATTCTTGGGGAACAGGCGGGATGAGAACTATAAGGATATTGTTGCCAGGATGCTCAATGCCTTCAAAGAACAAGGCTGTAACATGAGCCTGAAAGTCCATTTCTTGCACTCCCATGTGAACTACTTTCCCGAAAACTTGGGGGCGTACAGTGAAGAACAAGGTGAAAGGTTTCACCAGGACATCAAGGACGCAGAGAGAAGGTACCAAGGAAGATGGAACACCACTATGATGGCTGATTTCTGCTGGTTGCTGCTGTGGGAAACCCCAGATGAAAAATACGCCAAGCAGCGCACCAAGAGAAGCATTCGGGGGAAGAAGAAACGGGCCCACCAGGAGATTGATTGACCCAAGAATGACTTTAAAATCTAAACTGTGTTGACAAATATCGTGTTTTTACTAAACTTTGAAATAAAAATTTGCTAGTTATTACCACAGTGTCGGATCTCATTTATTAGAATTTTATTTTCACACCATCGGGTGTTTGTCTTCATGTATTGCTACGGTGCGGTTTGCGTTTTCTATTCTTACATACATACCTGTACAACATTTTTTGCACATTTCTTTGCTTTGCTTTGTGTCTAACCTCGCTCTTATATGCTCAATGTTTGTGCACATGTATGTGGCTGTTTTAAGTGCAGACAATTTTGCTACCATCACAGTGTGTTTTGTTGACATTACTCTATTCTTATGTGCTGCCTTGTTACAATTTTCTTTATTCTTATTTGAATAACTACTAAACAATTAGTATAAAGAATTCATCCAAGAAACTTTTATCTCGATCGCACTCAATCTGAAACGTTCACCTCAAACTGCTAACCCAATGTAGCAAAAAATCTGTACGTGATGGAGCAAATTGGTTACCAGATTTGGATTCAGCGCACCAAAAAACGTAAAAATCAATCGAAACATTAGAGGCAGTTTAAAAAAATTTTTTTTAGTGTACCTGTGTTATTTTTCATATAGGACATTTCTACAGTTCATATCAACAAGAAGATTGTGGAAAATTGCAAGAGGATCTTGATAAATTGGAAGACTGGGCATCAAAATGGCAGATGAAATTTAATGTGGACAAGTGCAAGGTTATGCACCTAGGGAAGAACAACCCAAACTATGGTTACACGATGCAAGGTTCCACATTAGGAACCACCACCCAGGAAAAAGATTTAGGCGTCATTGTGGATACCATGTTAAAACCCTCGGCCCAGTGTGCAGCGGCGGCCAAGAGAGCAAATAGAATGCTAGGTATGATAAGGAAAGGAATGGAAAATAAAACAAAGGATATTATAATGCCTCTATATCGTTCCATGGTGAGACCGCACCTTGAATATTGTGTGCAATTCTGGTCGCCGTATCTTAAAAAGGATATAGAGTTATTAGAAAAGGTTCAGAGAAGAGCCACCAAAATGGTAAAGGGGATGGAAGGATACTCCTATGAAGAAAGGCTAAAAAGGTTAGGGCTCTTTAACCTGGAAAAGAGACGGCTGAGGGGAGATATGATAGAAGTCTATAAATTAATAAACGGAGTGGAACGGGTAAACGTAGATCGATTGTTTACCTTATCAGAATATAGAAAGACTAGGGGACATGCAATGAAGCTACAGGGTAAACGATTTAAGACTAATAAAAGAAAATATTTTTTCACTCAACGTGTAATCAAACTCTGGAATTTGTTACCGGAGGATGTAGTAAAGGCTGTTAGTGTAGCTGGGTTTAAAAAAGGTTTGGACAAGTTCCCGGAGGAAAGGTCCATAAGCCATTATTAAGAAGGGACCCAGGATATTAATGCTTGAACCAATACAAGCATTGTGGAACCTGTGTCTTTTGGGGAAACTGCTAGGTACATATGACCTAGATTGGCCACTGTTGGAAACAGAATACTGGGCTTGATGGACCTTGGTCTGACCCAGTATGGCATATCTTATGTTCTTATGTTCTAAGAAGTTTAGTGTATTAGTTTGTTCAAACCTACAGCAGATTCAAGTTGGGAACATAGCAAGTTACCATAATTTCAATGACACCATGGGTAATTAACCATTGTTCCAGAAAATTAACACAGTATACCAGCCATGATAATGAATTACTATATTGCCTAAGCCACGTCCCTAATGTACTCACAGATGTGAAATGATTATATGGTTTTCTAATGATATTAGAACATGCAGAAATTTGCTATGAGATAATTGAAACATCTTAGAGCAAGCATTGGAATTGAAAGCTAAAAAGAACAAGTCTATCTCTTTGGAGAGAAAACCTTTCAAAAGCAAGAGTTTGAACAAAATAAAAAAGGAACCTTGAAATCCTCAGGTGTATATTAAAAGAAAGTGCTAATGTCAATAATGAATTTAGATGAATTTGTATATGCTTATCTTAAATTCCTTATGCAGCAACATAATCTTGCCTTTGTGGAGGAAATTGTATTTCTTTTTTTTTTTTCCTTGTGTGAAAGCAGCTATATATTATAAGCAGTTGTAATTATAAGCCATAAATTAGTTACAGCATTTTGGTCTCCACTCAGTACAGAAAGTCTCTGCATTTATTAAAGCTGAACAAGCCTTACAATGAATTGAGATCTTATTAGGTTTTTTTTACTTGCAGAAGGAAAACTAAGGTCCTTCAGGCAACATTAGGTTTTAAATTGGCTAGCAAAAATGCAATGTCTGCCTTCGAGTAAATGCTGACTTCTGGTGACCCAGCAGCTCCTGGGTTTTCTTGGTAGTGTGACCAGAAGTAGATTGCCAGGCCTTTCTTCTGAGGCAATGGAAGGTTAAATAACTTGCCCAAGGTGACAAGGAATGCCAGTCGGAATCGAACCCTGGTCTCTTGGGGCCCGATTTTCGAAGCCCTAGGCACATGCTACATGTGTAAAAGCTGTCCTTACCTGTGTAAAACCTCCATAACCGTGTAAATCAAATATTCAACAAGCCGGCTTGAATCGTTGAGGCCCAGCTACCCACACAGCTCCAGGCTCCAAAGCCTGGAGGCGGAATGGGGGCATGCTGCTGTGAAACCCACTTAAAAAGATTTACGAAACCCATGCACGCTGACATTGGATGTCATTAACTGCATAGGCTTAAGCGACTATTCCCGGCGCATATAACTCCTGATAGTGATCAGCAAACCCGTGTAATGACGGAACATTGCACAGTAGAGCGAGGGGAGCGTGTGCAGGCCTGTACCCAAACTATGCATATGTAAAGCGACGCTGGACAGGCAGAGATGCCATGTGGGCCATGCACATGGTGATGCAGAGGTAGAGACGCACCCGCTGTGCCCGGGCACAGTAGAGGATGCGACAGGCAGTGTGTACCCAGCAGCAGACTGTAGCCCAACACCCGAGATGCAGGTACTGTGCCCCACATGTACACAGGCCAGGGTGAGCTATCTGCAACTAATGGAGGAGGATGTCTACTAGAGATATAGACTGGATGGGGCAATGATAACTGAGCTGTGCAGCATTCTTCAGTGTGGACCTGGAGCCCTCCACATTCAGAAGCCGGGCCCTGCCAGTGGCCAAGATGGTGACCACTGCCCTGTGATTCCTTGCAACTGGCAGCTTCCAGCATATGATAGGGATGACTGTATGAATCACACAGTCCACTGCCAGCTACTGCATAAGAACATTCCCCAGGGCCCTGCTGTGGAGGATGCACCACCTCATAGCCTTCCCCTGGAGACAGCAGATGTGGCAGGGGACCATGCAAGCATTCTACAATGTCGCTGGATTCCCATCGATGCTTGGATGTATAGACTGTACCCATATTGCACTATGGGCACTATGGCTGGAGCAGACACATAACGGAATAGGCATGGGTACTCATCAATGAACATGCAGGTTGTTGTGGATGCCAACATGGATTTCATTGATGTGTGTGCCTGCTCTAACCAGGGCCCTGCCATGATGCATTTGTCCTTGCCCAGTCCAGCCTGGGACAGGCAGCATCTGCACGGCTGCTAGTGAGTGTGCAGATGTGTGAGCCACAGGACAGGCCCAGAACGGATGCCTGCTGTAGTATGATGCTATGTGTACTGCAGAAAGGTGGTGACAGATATGTTCTGTATGTATCCTAAAACATGAGCACCACTGCATGCACATGCTCTGCTGTTCCACAGAGCCATGCATACTGCGGGTCATAACAGATATTGTGTTGACAACCAGGGGAAGCCCCATGGCTGAGAGCATGCAGCACACACCAACATGTGGAAGAGTATGGCCTGGCACCATGTAGCACAGCCACATGGCACTAGTCCATGTAGGGCACAGCCATGTATGCCCCCATCCCAGTCTGCAGACTCCCCCAACTGCATTCCTGTGCCATGCCCTTGTGCCCCTCCCTCCCAACTGGCCTGCCCATGTCACCATTCACCACTGCCCCCCCAAATGCCTGACTGCCGCACAGGCCATCTGTTGGTGTCCTTTCACTGCCACAGTGTCGCTGACTGGTAGATATTGCACCTCACTCTGCTAGTAGATTGTGTGCAGTATGCTGTCCATAGCAGCACATAGACTATACCCAATGCATGTCCCAATGCTCATGCTCACAGCTTACATTGCCTCCATAGGTAACATAGTAACACAGTAAATGATGGCAGATAAAGACCTGTATGGTCCATCTAGTCTGCCCAGCAAGATGGCAAGAGTAGGTGCACCTGCCGCTCCGTGCAGGTCACCCCTCCCCATGTATTTGTTTAGGGGTGAACCCACCGCTCCGTGTAGGACACCCCTGTTTGTTAAGAAATTAGATAGTTACGTTTATTTTGATTTTTCCCTGTTGCTGTAAATGGATCCACTGTGTCTGTCCCATGCCATTTTGAATTCTGTCACTGTATTTGTCCCCACCACTTCCATCGGGAGGGCATTTCAAGCATCCACCACCCGTTCAGTGAAAAAGTATTTCCTGACATTGCCTTTCAATTTACCTCCTTGCAGCTTCATGTTATGCCCTCTAGTTTTACAGCTTCCCCATTTTTGGAAGAGGTTTGTTTGTTCATTAATTCTCTTTAAGTATTTACAGGTCTGAATTATATCTCCCCTATCCCTCCTCTCCTCCAGAGTGTACATATTTAGGTCTTCAAGACTCTTCTCATAAGGCTTCTGACGCAGGGTCCAAATCATTTTGGTCGCCTTCCTCTGAACAGTTTCCAGTCTTTTTACATCCTTTGTGAGATATGGTATTCCAAGTGAGGCCTCACCAGTGACTTATACAGTGGCATTAGTACCTCTTCCTTTCTACTTGTAATTCCTCTTTGTATGCAACCCAACATCCTCCTGGCTTTTGCCACTGCCTTGTCGCACTGTTTTTTCACCTTGAGATCCTCAGAAATAATCACACCAAGGTCCTTCTCCTGGTCCGTGCACACCAACCTCTTTCCCCCTATCACATATATTTCCCTTGGATTTCTGCTTCCCAAGTGCATGACATTGCACTTGGTGTTAAATCTTAACTGCCAAGCATTAGACCATTCTTCCAGCTTTTGTAGATCTTTCCTCATGTTATCCACTCCCTCGGGGGGAGTCCACTCTGTTGCAAATTTTCATGTCATCTGCAAAAAGACAGACTTTTCCATTCAGTTCTTCAGCAATATCACTCACAAATACATTGAACAGTGCTGGGTCTAGGACCAAACCCTGGGGCACCCCGCTAATCACCTTCCTTTCATTCGAGTGAGCTCCATTTACCATCACCTTCTGTCATCTGTCAGTCAACCAATTTCTGATCCAGTTCACCACCTTGGGACCCATCCTCAAACTACTGTTTATTGCTAAGCCTCCTATGAGGAACAGTATCAAACAAAGGCTTTGCTGAAATCCAGGTAGATGACATGCATCGCATGCCCCTAATCTAGAGATATAAAAGTGGTTTTAATATTATGGTCTTTGCATTAGCAGTTGGACCCGACTGAGCGGGAAGGTGGATAAGGAGACAAGCTTAGATAATGTTAAGAACAATGTTTTGGAACAGTGAGAAGAGTGCATGATAGAAATGATGATTCTCTGAAAACAAGGCGCCCCCACAATAGCCCAAAGGAACTTGATTCCATTGGAAAAGGTACCCAGCAGTAGTACCCATGTATATGAAAACACCAATAAAATACCTTTGTTTTTAAACCTGCAAAGATCCCCTAATTAGCTGGAAATAAACCCCAAGCATATGCCTACTTATAGAAGGTAACTTTAAAAGGAGGTGCCTAATGAAAGCACATTTTAAGGTGCCTATATTAAGCCTATTTTTATAAACACAAGTACGTGCCTACTTACAGTATCTATGTAAAATACTATCTAAGTGACCTAACAAGCACCTACACTGCAGTTGTGGACATTTATTCCCTGAGGATCTGACTGCTGAACCCAGTGCGCCAACCCATAAGCCGGCAGGAGGAGCAGTACAATAGCACCTATCAGCAGACCTGGCGGGTGTGGAACACGCAGTTGGGGTGCTGAAGAGCCGATTCCGTGCGTCGACAGGAGCGGTGGGCAACTCCTCTATAGCCCGGAGTGGGTATGCCAGATATTCACATCATGCTGCATACTCCACAACCTGGCATGGATGCATGGATTGTCGGACCCAGAGTGTTGTGGAGGAGTGGGAGGCCACAGAGGCAGCGGATGGTGATGTTGCAGACTCCGGGAGCTAGCAACAGGCCAGGGCACTGGCCCACCATGCACGGATGATATAAGACAGTTTCTGAGGTGACTGCCCCACACCAGTACCAGGATAGGAAACATACAATCACCAATAAAGTGCCCATTACCACACAATGACTGCAGAGTGATACAATAAAGTGGCCATTACCACGCAATGTGTGCAGAGTGATACTTTCTTTCCCCCATGTGATTCCTGTGCTCCAAGGCTCCCTGTCAGCCATGGGCTCTTGCTAACACGTGCACTACGATGCAGTGGAGCGATGTCAGAGGACGTGCTGGCAGTGTCATCACCTTCCCCAGCAGGGTGGGCTGACGGACATGGCTCAAGGATAGCTTTTGGCTGTGCTATTGCGCTGGCAGCCACTGCACCCACCCCCTAAGCCTGCATGAGGCCCACCAAACTGCACAGGGAACCAACGATTGATGCCTAGTAAGCTGTCATCTCCCTCACCAGTCGCAGGTGCTCCACACGCAATCTGTGGTCCCACCACTCCTTGCGCTCTCTTGCCTGTTCTGCAGCCTGCAGATCCTGCCGGATATTTGCAGCTCGGACAGTATTCCCTCTGTGCCAGCCAGCAGGCATGCACCCTCCTGCAGTAGCTCCTGGTCCAGGTCACTGCCCCCTGCACCCACAAGGTCATCCAGGATGACAAATTGTAGCTCGGCAAGTGGGGCATCATCTCTCTGACTCCCCGGCACTGGCAGTCATGCTGGCCTGCCCCACTGTCCTGGGTGGCAAACCTGACTGCTCCTCTGCCCTGGCTGGTGCACTGGACTGCTCCGCTGCCCTGGCAGGCACACAGACCTCAATGGCTGTGCTGCACCCTGGCTGTGCAGTGGCATCATCTGTGGTGGGTATTGATGCTCCCCCCCCAATTCATCTGTCCCAGGCTGGGAGGGCAGGGTCCCTGGAAGGTCTGTGGGTGATAAAAGTGGCAAAGGTTAGTGACTTGGCTTGCCAGGTCGGCCTATGGGGTGGTACCCGGCCCACTACAGAACTGGCAGGTGGTGCCTGCTCTGAACCATACCCACCCTACGTAGCACCCAAGGTCCAACAGACAGACAGGCATCCCCTGGGTGGACAGAGGCATGGTGGGGACACATACATGGCTGTCATGGTCCCACCTGGGCCATGGGACACTCCTACTCACCCCTCCCTCTGTGCCTGTGGTGGTGCTGTCAAAGCCTGCAACCCCAGAAATGGCGACCTCCTCCACATACTGCAGCACCTGTTCCTCTAGTGGGGTGAGGCTACGTTGCTGTGCAGGTGGAGCCTGCTGTTGCTGGTCATCTTCTCCTTTGCTGCCTGCCATACCATGTGCCACTTCTTTTTTATGTCCTCCACATTTCTGTTGTGGTGGACTGCATTGACTTTGAGGATAATGTCTAGCCATGCTGTCTGCTGGGTTCTGGCATCCTCTGCCATGAAGAGGGCCATGTACTGCTGTAGGATGAACCCAGCAGGCATGAAGTTAGCCTTCCTTGTGTGCTTTGTCGCTGTCGGTGCCTAGTCAGCCATTGTGTAGCCATGTGCTAAGCCGGTGTTCGACTACCTGAGTAGATCCTCTTATGCATGCATGGTTAGAATGCGCAGCAGTGCCACACTCCGTCCAAAGGCATATCAGGTACCCACATAAGCCCCTGGGCACTGACGTTTCAAAAATCTGTGTGACAACTCGCTGCCATAGCCACACAACACTGAGTGATGGCAAAATAGGTGTGCAGGGCCATCCAGACAGCGATACTCAGGTAGGTTGCATAACACAGAAAGCGGGCATGGCAACAACAGTATGCGCTGCTCCGATGGCATGCCTTCACATGGCATGGGGTGCTCTGTGTGTGTAGCACCACTGGACCACACTCATGCTGCTGCAGCCTGTTCTGTGTGGGTCTGGCAGAAGGGTGCTACTTGTGAAGGGCTGTGCATGGGTAGTGCCCGTCTGCCATACCCACGCAATATGGGCTGAGGCCACAGAGGCACTACCCATGCTGGGCTGCACCCATGACCGCCTGTGCAGGTAATGTCCCTCTGCCATACCCGAGCTCAGTACAGGCTGAGGCCACATAGGCTGTACCCTTGCTAGGCTGTTCCCACAATCATCTGCATGGGTAGTGCCCCTTTGCCATACCTGCGCAGAATGAGCCTGCCCATACCCCATACCCTCGGACCCCTCCCCTGTTCCCATGCACCACCTACACAGACACGATGCCCTACCCCCACAAAATTGATGACACAACATGTTTACAAAATGGAACCATTTTATTGTCAAACTTGTGCCAACATATGCAGTGATGCCAACAGTGGCAGACAATATACAGCTTTACATACTGCAGACCACCCCATTGCAGGGCATACCCTGCCAGGGGGGTCTGCCTATGATGCAGCGGGGCCCTGCTTGTGCCCTCAAATGGTACTGGCAAGGGCATCTATGTGCTCTGCGATGGACCTTGCCGCAGTTCGCACCTCCTCTCTCAGGAGCCGCACTCCACCACCAGGGCAGCGAGAGCCCAGTCACTGGAGGGTTGTAGGGGTGGTAGCACAGAGGGGCCTGGTGCAGCATGGACACCCCAGCTCTGCAGGGTGGACCATGGCTCCAATCGCTGTTGTGCCTAGCCCATACTGAGCCATGCTGTGGAAACATAGCCCCCTGGTTGAGTTGTGGGTGGGCATGGCTGTGGGCTGTAGGGCACAGTCGGGGAGTGCAGCTCCACCTCTGGGCCCCCCACCGGGTGCCTGCTGGTGGTGCCCTGCACCACACCACTGTACTTGGGGCGCTTGGTAGGTGGTTCCCACATGGGTACTGCCATGGTATTATTGTTGCAACTTCTTAGAAGAAGTCACAACAATAATACCATAGCAGTCCCCACTAACTATCGCAACACAAACTATTCGACAAGTAACAGAGCATTCACCTATTTCTCACCCATACTCTGGAATTCCCTACCGGATAAGCTAAGAGCTATTATGGATCTTAAAGACTTTAGAAAGGAAATTAAAACATATCTGTTCATAGGACACTTTGATGATTTAATTAATGGAGACAAAATATACCCAACATATCAGTGAGCCTTTTATTTATTTAGACAGTTTTGTATACCACCTTATCCTTCAATCATAGTGGTCAACAAGACATTGGAAGGCATACATTCAACAGGAGGGGATACGATTCACATACATAAAAGGCTATCTACTTATAGGTCTAAATGGGGATGGGCGGTTGGGGCTAAGTGGTGAGGGTAGCTAGTGGGCCACTTGGGTGGTATCTACTGCTTGGCAACTTAAGGTGGTTGCTCATAGGCCTCAGTGAAGAGATGGGTCTTGAGAGCTTTGTGGAAGTCCTTGGTATCATTTAGGGTCCTTAAGTCCATGGGGAGGGAATTCCATAATGCAGGTGCCAGTAGCGAGGGAGCTCTCTTAGATGTTACTTGCTTAGTCTTGTGATAACCTGTGGGTAAGTTGATCCTGTTGTCATTGTTGGTTCTTCTGTTGCTGACATTCTTGGTTATTATGTCCTGGAGCGCATCTGCAGAGCAGTGGTGGAAGATTTTGAAACGGTTCAGGATTGATTTGAATTTTGCCCTTGCAATTATTGGGAGCCAGTGCAGCTGTCGCAGGACGGGGGTGATGTGTTCAGATCTTGCAATGCCTGTGATGATGCATGCTGCAGTATTCTGCACCATTTGGAGTGGGTGAATAGACTGCTGGGGGAGGCCTTAGTATAGTGAGTTTCCATAGTCTAGCAGTGGGGTGATGACTGCTTGGCAAACTGTGCGGATGTGGTCTTGGTCAAGGATTGGTTTGAGTTTTCTGATGATCCTCAATTGGTGGTAGGCTTTTGCTGCAGTTTTAGTAATGTGAGATTGTAGGTTCAGAGATCTGTCCAGGGTGATGCCCAGGTACCTCACTTCATCCTTGATTGCTATAGTTTTGTTTAGAATGCTGATTGTTTGGGGCAGCTTGAATGTGGAGTCTCTGGTAATGAACATAGCCTCTGTTTTATCAAAGTTGACCATCAGGTTGTTAGCGGTGAGCCAGGTGTCCATGTCCTCAAGGTAGCTTGTCATCGATGTCATGTCAGGTGATTGCAGGTTGATTGGGGCATATACCTTGATATTGTCAGCATACAGGTGGCAATGTAGTTTGTGGCGTTTGATGTTGCCTATGGGTTGGATGTATATATTAAAGAGTATAGATAAAAGAGCTGAACCTTGTGGTATGCCTTGCTTAACGGGGAACTGAAGTGATTTCTTTTGAGCACATTTGACTTGCTGCGTCCGATCCTTCAGGTAGGAGGTAAACCATTTTAGGGTGTTCTCACTTATTCCGATCTGCTGCAGGCGCTGTAGTAATATGGTGTGAGACACAGTGTCAAAATCCGCTGAGTTGTTCATGAACACTAGCAGGAATCCGTTCTTTATGTTGTCCATGCCTTTTAGGAGATTGTCGAAGAGAGAGATAAGCAGAGTTTCCACATTGTGCTGTGGTTTAAAGCCATGCTGGTGTGCAAAGTTCACCAAATTCACTGTGGGATGGAGGACACAGACCACATTAGTCACTGTGTCTTTGTTCCCCATACCCCTGCTCTCATATACAGTGGGCACCAGCACCATACCAGCCACACACTGTGCAGCTGCACATGCTGTGGTGTTTGAGTGGGTGCATGTGGGACCACCATCAGCATCTAGTGAACCCTCCCTCACTATGCATGCTGTCTGTTTTGGGGCCCATTTGGGCAGTTGCAGCAGGCCTTTGCACATAGCCGCATCCCAGTGATCATCATCTGTACAACATGCATTGTTTGCAAGCAGGCATATCCCTATCACCCTGTCCACCAGCTGTGCTGCGCTGCCCGTGCCATTGCCTTTGCTGCCCATCTGCCAGCTGGGAGCACTGTCACTGCAACCCTCACTGGGTGTTCAGTTGTACTGTTCTGGGCTGCCAGAGATGGCAGTGTTTGCCCTTTGCAGGGCTGGACATGCCTGCCGCATGTCCCTGCCTCTGTGCAGGGACCCTTGCCTGTGCCATGTCCCCACATCTCAGCATGCCTGCACATTCCCACTGCCAGTCCTCTGTCAGTGTGTTGGCTGTGGCCTGAACCTCTGCCCCTCCCCCTTTCAATTACCCCCTGTTCCTGCAGCTCCCATTAGCTACTTACCTCCTCAACCAGCCCCCTCCATATGGCTGTGGAGAGGCGCAGGTTCGCCCTCCTGTTGCCCCTGGGGTACATCACCCCCTCATATCTGAGGACCATCCTTGCCAAGGCCTCTGCCTCATTGAGGCTGAAATTCTCCATCCTCCGGGCTGCTATTCTGCTGATGTTTAACAGCCAAGCCAGAGGGGGCTCCTGTGCTGGCAAAGCATTTTTCCTCACTACTCATGTACAGCGACATGTGTCCCCTGCATCCACGTGGGTACGCAAGCTGTGTACTGTTTTGCTGATGCCAGCATCCTGCTTCTTTGCCTGTGTAGTGGTACGGAGGTGGCAGGGTCCCATGTCTGTGCACTGCAAGGGTAGATGCATCACCCCGGGTGGCACTGGGTCCATGGCACCTCGTCCACTCGGCGCCTTGCATGGGTAGTTGTCTTTGCACCTGTGGCAGTGCGCAGGATGCCTCGCCATGTTTTCCCTTGGATGGCATAGGCTGGGTATCATCTGTCTCCGCTACACAGTTAGGCTGAATATCCTGCGTGCTGCGTGGTTAGGCCCATATATCTGCCTGGTGCGGTGATGGACCTTACACACATATTTCATGCTTGCACAGCTGTCCGCCGCCTTTCTCGTGATTCATGCACTTTTCCTGAATGGGTAACTTTCAACGCATAGTGTCTCCTTGATCACCTCATGCAATGTCAGGCCCTATAATATCATTCTAAATGTAGTCCTGGTTTAGAGTGTTTTCAGAGAGCTGTGAGAGGGTTAAGGGTTGCTCACCAGAGAACCCATGTAAACAAATCACTTAATTAAAATAACCTTGTGGCTATAGCTGTGGCTGAGAGATGGTAATCTCATTTAGAACTGAAAAATGCACATTAGCCAAAGGGGAAAATTCTATAAGAGGAATGTTTAGCTAGCCTGAGAAATGTGCTAATTGTAGAAGTTGGCAGTGGGCTGTAAACACTAATGTCAGTTGTTTTTTGATGCTGCAAGCTGAGTCTTCATTGCTGAAGGATTTATATTGACTTTCAGTAAACCTCAGTAATCCCCTTTAAAGTTATGGTTACTATCCATAATATCCTGCATACCGGTCTCTGACTATATCGTTCAAAACTTCTGATCCCGGTCCAATATCTAGACCAGTGAGAACCCAACACGCAAATCTTCCAGTTCTTCTTTCTCCCTCCCGCTTCTGTTTAGAACTTATTAGGCCTACCTCCCTTTCATATAGCAGACCAACCTTTTGGCACTCTCTTCCCCCTAATTTAAGGGGGGAAACAAAAATGCTTAGATTCAAGACCACATAGAAAACCACCTTTTACAGCTAAGTGTTCAGAGAATTATGAAACTGAGTTGGGATGGGTGGCAGTCACTAGAGTCAGTTTAGCTAAATTTGCTTCTTTTTTTCCTCTTTTATCTCTGCTCATTGTAACTACTTTGCTTAGGCCTTTCTTGAAATGTGGCATAGAAAGTTGCCAAATAAAATAAAATAATTAAAGCCACAAAGGATGTTACACAGTAGTTTGAGAAAGTACATGGGTACAAGTGGCTATAAAAGTGACTGAATGTTAAGAATGGAAAGTTGTTAGGAAACTTTCATGTGGACTTATATTAACCATGCACTTAAGTTTAGAAATAAACCATATTAAAAGGTACTCCAGTGTCCTCCTCATTCATGGTAAATGCTTTAGAATTGAGTTTCAGGCCCAGAGAGCTAATCCAGAAGGGCTCCTTTTATCACAGCTGCCAACACCACAGTTGCAGAGGTTGAAGTTAGCCCAGAACACAGTGGCATGTATTTTGTCTGGAGCAAAACCACAAGATCACATACTTCTTATGACTGATGTTGGAATCCTCGCATGGGCTACCAGTCTATCAAAGATTTGAATTTAAGATCCCGCTAATGGTCCTTAAGTTTGTTAATAATGTTGCTCCTCCATATTTGAATGTCTGAGTCTGGTACAATCCTCACAGCAAGTGTTACGTCAGGTTCCTAACAATGCTTGACTTCTTTAGGTAACAAAGGGTCTTGTGTGGTCCTTTTATTGTGGAATGCAGGCCTTAACATTGCTGGGGAACTTTCTTCCTTTTCTGCAGCTCTGTAAATCTTAGTTGTTTGAGCAAACTTGTGCAGCAGGGTAATTTATTTCCCAGAAGTTATTGATGTTTTCTTTTTAATCTGTCTTGAACTGTGTTTTATGATTCTTATATATATAAATAGATGGTGTTCACATTCAAATCAAGTATCAAAGATAACAGGTAAGTTTAAAGTATTTTTCAGAAAACAATACTCAACTATAAAGTAATTTGAGATGTACCTCTTTCTCTACTTCTCTACTCAATTAACTTGTAATGCAGTAATACGTTTTCGACCAGTCTGTACTATGCCTATTAACATTGAGGCCTTGCGGAGGAATCTAGCTGGATATGACAAGTGCAAGGCTCAATGGCTAATATGCAGTTTTAAGTTTGGTTTTCAGACATCTTATCAGGGCCCCTTGGACCCGCGGGCAACCTTAAATCAGCCCTGGAGAGGGCAGAGGTGGTGCAAAGGATGCTGGATAAGGAGCTAAAGCTGGACAGGATAGTGGGCCCCATCAAGAGCAGGTCTGTGCAGAACCTATCCCTGCTGAGTCTGGTCTCAAATAAGGAACCCGGAGAGTATCGGCTCATCCTCCACTTGTCGTACCCGGACGGCAATTCCATGAATGACCATTTGGAGCAGTTGCTCTTATCAGTAAAGTATGCTGTGGTGGACCAAGCCTTATACCTGATCAGGGCATTGAGCAAAGGGTCATGGCTGGCCAAGACAGATGTAGAGGCGACTTTCAGATTGCTACCTCTATATCCAGATAGCTTCCACTTGCTCGGCTTACGATTCAAGGGGTTTTACTATTTTGATAAATGCCTCCCTATAGGTTGCTTGATGTCCTGCACATATTTTGAGGGGTTCAGCTCTGCCATTCAATGGATGGTGGAGAAGGACATAGGCAAAGGAAAAATAATATGTTATCTGGATGATTTTTTGCTAATGGCTGGCGACTGGCATGGATGCTGGGCAAAGCTGGAGAGTTTTTGACACAAGGTTTCCAAGCTGGGGATCCTCTTAGTGGGGAGCAAGATCAAAGGGCCCTCACAGCACCTATCTTTTTAGGAATAGAAATAGATACTAGGGAAATGGTGACACATTTCCCAGCCAGCAAGGTAGCAGCCCTATAGGCAGCAGTCCAAGTGGCATATTTGACCAGAAAAGTCATAAGAACATAAGATATGCCATACTGGGTCAGACCAAGGTCCATCAAGCCCAGTATCCTGTTTCCAACAGTGGCCAATCTAGGTCACAAGTACCTAGCAGTTTCCCCAAAAGACACAAATTCCACAATGCTTGTATTGGGTCAAGCAGTGGATATTCGAGGTCCGCTTTAATAATGGTTTATGGACCTTTCCTCCAGGAACTTGTGCAAACCTTTTTTAAACCTGGCTACACTAATAGCTTTTACTACATCCTCTGGTAGCAAATTCCAGAGTTTGATTGCACGTTGAGTGAAAAAATATTTTCTCTTTTTAGTCTTAAATAGATGCAGTCTTTCATGGGTCACTTGAACTTTGTATGCCGAGTGATGCCCATGAGGAGGGCCTTCATTAGGTGCTTGGCAGACTCCACAAAGGGAGTTTGCAGGAGACATCACTTCATCAGGGTTACCACCGGGTTCCGGGGTGATTTGGCTGTGTGGAAGGAGTTCCTGGCATATGCATATGGAGGGAACCCCCCACCTCCAACCGTGAGTTGGAGTTATTTACAGACAAGGTGGGGCGCATTGGTTTCAGGATCTATTTAAAGGGTAGTGGTGCCTAGAGAGATAGCCAGAGGAGTGGCATAGGCAGAATGTCACCAAGGACCTTACTTTCCTGGAGATGTTCCCAATCATGGTGACTGTGTCATTATGGAAACCCCAATTCACGACTAAGTGCATAGTCTTATGCTATGATAACGCAGCAGTAGTATTTGCCATAAATAGACAGTTGGCGAAAGCAGGGAGGGTTATGAGGCTGGTGAGGTGGATGGTGTTGCTGAACCTGGAGCTAAATGCATTTGTTACTGCCAGTCATGTTCCTGGAGAGGTCAATGAGATCACTGATGCTGTTTCTCAATTCCAGCTACAGTGTCTCAGGAAGCCCACCCCGGCTGCAGTTCGCATAGTGACGCTAATGCTGAAGGAAAGGTGGAAGATTGGATGCTTCATGCTGGCAGGATGCTGATGGCATCACTGTCAGTCAATACATGGAGGGCATATTAGAGAGCCTGGGTCCGACTGCAGAGCTTCGCCGACCTGTGGGGGTACACTCTGGACTGGGATTTGAATTCTAGGCAGATGCTGGAGTATATCCTGTGGCTGAAAGGGGAAGGGGCCTTGCTCAGACATGCTAAGCTGATGCTGGTGGGGGTGGCCTTTTTTTGAAGCTGGGAGGAGAGGTCCGGGACGTAACTAAGGACTTTATAGTCAGGAAGGTGAAGGAGGGCTGGGCAAGAGAGGCCATGAAGTGGCCTGATGGGCACTGGCCAGTCACCCTGCTCATGCTGAAGGGCAGTATCCTGAAGACAGCGGAAGTAACCAGGGATGAGTTTGAGGAGAAGCTGTTGAAGCTGACTATGTTGCTGATGTTCTTCAGCACCCTCAGAATGAGCGAAGCCATCTCACGGTCCAAGTCAAACACGGCTGGCAGCACCATGAGAATAGAAGATGTCAAGGTGGAAGGGTACAAGGTTGGCCTCTTCCTGGGCGGTTCCAAGATGGATCAACTACATAAAGGCTATATGGAGTGGCTGAATGCTACCACCATATGGGACCTCTGCCCGGTGTGGGCTATGAGGGAGTATTTGCGGGTATGCCCCCCACTGGGGGATCTTTCTTGCATCAACCCTAACAGGTCCTGTCTATCCCAATATCAATTCAAAACAATTTGGCTCAGGGAGGTAAAGGAGGCCGGTTACAATAGAGTGGGCCTCATCCTACATTCATTCAGGACAGGTTCAGCAACCACTGCACACAGGTTGAGTTTCAGGGTGGAGCAGATTCAAGCCATCGGGCGGTGGGCATCGGGTAGGTATAAACTTTACATTAGGCAGTAACACTCCTGAGTTAACACTTGCCTTATCTTCCTGCTTGCTAGCTTACGGGAGGATCTCAGTATGGATAGTGAGTCAATCCTATATCAATTGGGCAAGAAAGAAGGCCTGCTCTCGCCAACAGGTGCAAGAAAGTCCACTCTCTGGACTACATCATCCTGCATTTGGGTGGTAATGATCTGGTGTCCACTAATGACATAGATCTAATCATCCAGATAAAAAAGGGACTTTATTTATTTATTTTATTTATTTAAACGTTTTTATATACTGCCCCTTCCAGTGATCAGGGGCAGTTTACAAAGAACATAGAACATAAACTATATTACAAGTACTATTTACAAATCAACTGTTCACATATACAGCAGAATAGCAGATGCCGAATTGGGGGTAGGTATCATATGGTCACAGATCATTCTCTGGCAAAAGTGGGCAGGGGTCCGTAGGCAGGCGAGTGTGGAGAGGAGTAGGCAGATGCTGAACACCAAGGTGGGAAATTTCGTGCCAGCAATAGAGGGAATAGTTGTATCACAAGAGGGCATAGTGGCGGGTGGAGCAACAGTGTATAGAGGAGACAGAGTGCCACTTAATGAGATTGGCCTAGAAGTGTTTAATGCGGATCTACGAAGAACCGTCTGTTTGGTACTCATTATGGGGTGAATTGGGCCATGGACCACTCCTCATGGTGGGACCTCACCGAAAGGGTGGATACCATATATGAAAAGAGGGTGCAGGTACCATTTTTGGGGTGCCTAGACTCTGGTAACAGAGGTGCCAGATACCAGGACCGGGGGTGCCTGGCCTCAGTTGCCACAAGCATCAAGCTAAGACAGTGGATTTACCCAGGCGCCAACACAGGGTGATTGGTAGCAGGGGAACTCTTGGCTATGGTGCAGGCTGGGGGTTCAACTGCTCAACAGTGTTTGTGGTACCCCTCCACAGTAGTCTGGTGGGGTTTTAGGGGGAGACCGGTGATCTTGTTGTTATTCCTAATGTAAGAATTTTTATATCAGATTCTTATTTTTTTTTTTAGTGCCATCAAGTCAGTGCTGACTCTTAGTGACCCAGCTGCCTCTGGATTACCAGACCTTTTCTTCCAAGGCAATGGAGGGTCAAGTGACTTGCCCAAGGTCACAAGGAGTGCCAGTGGGAATCAAATCCTTGATCTTTTGGTACTAGGCAGTTACTCCAACCACTAGGCTACTCCTCCACTCATTGTTATATTATGGTTATGAAATTGCTATTATCCCTCACTTGGTTTGCTGCACATGAAATGAGAGTCAGAAGCTGTAAAGATGTCTTACACATTGGAACATGGAACGTACGAAGCATGAACCAAGGGAAGTTGAAAGTGGTCAAGAATGAAATGGAATGTGTACAATTTGATCTGTTGGGTGTCAGCAAACTGAAATGGACTGGCATCGGGCACTTTGCATCATATTATCACATGGTCTACTATGCTGGAAATGAAAGACAAAGAAGAAATGATGTTGCATTTATAATAAAGAAGAAACTTGCAAGAACTGTAATGAAAAACAATGCAGTCAGCGAACGCTTAATCTCTATTCGTCTACGACGAATGCCTATCAACACAACTATAATTCAAATATATGCCCCAACAACAGCTGCAGAAGAGAATGAAATTGAAGAGTTCTATGAACAAGTACAAGCTGAAATTGACAGAACATGCAAACAGGATATCCTGATAGTCATGGGTGACTGGAACGCAAAAGTTGGCAGCAAAGAAGAAGGCAAATTAGTTGGAAAATATGGATTTGGCAACAGAAATTAAGCTGGAGAAAGACTGATAGAATTCTTCAAGACCAACGATCTATTCATCTCATACACCTTCTTCCAGCAACACAAGCAGTGACTGTACACATGGACTTCACCCAATGGATTGTATAAAAATCAAATTGACTACATCTGTGGAAGTCAACGATGGAAAAGCTCTATAACATCAACAAAGACAAAACCTGGAGCTGACTGTGGTACAGATCATCAACTACTGGTATGCAAAATCAAGCTAAAGTTGAAAAAGAGCAAACCACTCATGAATGCAGCAAAATATGACCTTGAGAATATACCACTGGAATTTAAGGACTGCCTGTAAAATCTATTTGCTGCTTTAGATACAAATGACAGAGCTCCAGAAGAGTTATGGAATGACATCAAGAAGGTTGTGTTGGAAGAAAGTGAGAAGTCTCTACAAAAGGTGAAAAAGCAAAAACGGCCAAAATGGATGATGGAAGAAACTCTGAAAATTACCCAGAAATGCAGAGAAGCTAAAGCCAGAGGAGAAAGAAAGACAATCACAGAACTCAGAGATTTCCAATGTGCAGCAAGACAGGACAAGGAAAAGTACAAAAACAACACATACAAGGAAATAGAAGCAGAAACTATTAGAGGAAGAACAAGATTGGCTTTCCTAAAGCTACGAGAATTTAAAGAAAAAGTTCCAGCCTCGAATTGGAATGTTATAAGATGCTCAAGGTTCTATGTTGAATGACGCTGAGAAGATCAAGAAAAGGTGGAAGGAATATACAGAGTTTTTATATGATAAAGATCAAGTGGACCAACAGCCGTTTCAACCTGTACCATATGATCGGGAACTATTGGTGATGAAAGAAGAAGTTGAAGCAGCACTGAAAGCCTTATCAAAGAACAAAGTACTAGGCATTGATAGCATTCACATAGAAGTATTACAGCAATCTGATGCAGCTGTTACCATACTTACAAGGTTCTGCCAAGAAATATGGAAGACAACATCATGGCCAACTGACTGGAAAAGATCTGTGTTTATACCAATACTAAAGAAAGGTGATCCAACTGACTGTGGAAATTATCGCACAATCGCTCTGATCCCACATGCCAGCAAGATTCTACTGAAGATTATTCAAAAGAGACTACAACCATACCTGGAACAAGAACAACCTGAAGTGCAAGCAGGGTTCAGGAAAGGGCGAGGAACGAGAGACATCATTGCGGATGTGAGATGGATACTTGAAAAGACTAAAGAATACCAAAAGGATATCTATTTGTGCTTTATCGACTATAGCAAGGCTTTTGACTGTGTAAATCATGAGAAACCCTGGGCCACATTAAGAAGCATGGATATACCAGAACACCTGATCGTACTCTTGCACAATCTGTACATTGATCAAGAAGCAACAGTTCGAACAGAACATGGAGAAACAGAATGGTTTAAAATAAGCAAAGGTGTAAGACAAGGCTGCATACTTTCCCCCTACCTGTTTAATTTATATGCAGAACAAATCATCAGAGAAGCAGGATTGTATTAAGACAACAGAGGTGTGAAGATTGGTGGAAGACTCATCAACAACTTTCGCTATGCTGATGATACCACATTACTGGCTGAAAGTGAAGATGATCTGAAACATTTGCTTCTCACAATCAAAGAACATAGTCTCAAAATGGGCCTGCATCTTAATGTAAAGAAGACAAAGATCATGACAAATGGCATAATCAACAGGTTCATTGTTGAAGGAGAAGAAATTGAAATTGTGAACAACTTTAATCTACTTGGATCAACTATCAATAAAGAATCAACAAGCAGTCAAGAAATCAGACGATGCATTGCTCTTGGCAGAATGGCTATGAAAGACCTAGATAAGATTCTCAAGAGCAGAGATGTCTCTCTCCATACAAAGATTTGACTTGTTCAAGCCATGGTATTTTCAATCACATCATATGGATATGAAAGCTGGACTGTGAAAAAGATAGACAAGAATTATGATGCTGGCGACGAATACTGTGTATACCATGGACTGCCCGAAGAACAAACCAGTCGGTACTAGAGGAGATCAAACCTAAGCTTTCTTTAGAAGCTCAGATAACAAGACTTCGACTTTCATACTTTGGACACATCATGCGAAGAGAGAGATCATTAGAGAAAGACATCATGATTGGCAAGATAGAAGGTCAACGCAAAAGAGGAAGGCCAGCAATGAGATGGATCGATACAATAACAGCAGCTATGGGTACCATTCTGTCAACAATGAGCCGCCTGACTGAAGACCGAACACAATTTAGGATAGCTATCCAGAGGGTCGCCATGAGTCGACTCCGACTCGATGGCACGTAACAACAATGGCTATTATATTGTAATAGTAACCCTTAAGACAGAGTATTAATTGTTATTGTTATGATCCGCAAAGGTGTAGCAAACCCACCAATAAAGCGTGTTTCAAGGTTGCATGGTAAGGGGAAGGGAGACGAGGGCCAAGGGAAGGGGGCAATAGGAGCCCGGAGGCCAGTACAGCATGCCATAAATGATCCTGTTCCAAAAGCTTGCTCAAACAACCAAAATTTACAGAGCTGCAGAAAAATAAGCAAGTTCCCCAGCAATGTTAAGGCCTGAATTCCACAATAATGGGACCACACAAGATCCTTTGCTACCTAAAGAAGTCAAGCATTGTTAGGAACCTTGCTTTGAGGATTGTACCAGACTCAGACATTCAAATATGGAGGGGCAACATTATTAACAGACTTAAGGACCATTAGTGGGATCTTAAATTCTAATCTTTGATAGACTGGTAGCCCATGCAAGGATTCCAACATCAGTCATAAGAAGTATGTGATCTTGTGGCTTTGCTCCAGACAAAATACTTGCCACTGTGTTCTGGGGCTAACTTCAACCTCTGCAACTGCGGTGGTGGCAGCTGTGATAAAAGGAGCCCTTCTGGATTAGCTGTCTGGGCCTGAAACTCAATTTTAAAGCATTTACCATGAATGAGTAGGACACTGGAGTACCTTTTAATATGATTTATTTCTAAACTTAAGTGCATGGTTAACATAAGAAGTCCACATAAAAGTTTCCTAACAACTTTCCATACTTAATATACAGCCACTTTTATAGCCACTTGTACCCATGTACTTTCTACAAACTACTGTATAACATCCTTTGTGGCTTTAATTATTTTATTTTATTTGGCAACTTTCTATACTACATTTCAAGCCAGAACTAAACGAAGTAGTTACAACGAGGAGAAATATACGAAAGGAGAAATAACAAATAAATTTAGGATAGACTGACTCTAGTGACTGCCACCCATCCCAACTCAATTTCATGATTCTCCGAACACTTAGCTGAAAAAGGTGGTTTTCAATGTGGTCTTGAATCTAAGCATTTTGGTTCCCCCTCTTTTTTTTAACAACTTCCCTGCTAAACCCATGCCCAATCAGCTGGGTGAAAATCACCCGCACAGAAACTGCTCCAACAATACTCAAAATAGTTAACCTATCACTATCCCAAGGTCTAATGCCTAAATGTCCGAAAAGGGCAACTCTACGTCCCATACTAAAGACCACCTTCCTGGATAAAACATGCCCAGACCGATTATCAGGTCTCCCCCCTCATAACAAAAATACTTAACAAGATAGTTCTAAATCAACTTCAAGAACACATAGACATGCACACACCCCTTGATCAACATTAGCATGGATTCCAACCCTTATATGGAGTGGAAACGCTACTGCTATCGCTCATTGACAGAGTAATAAAGGGGATGGAAAAACCAAGACAAGTTTACATCCTCCTATTCCTAGACATAGCATCAGCATTTGACTCCATAAATCACAATATATTGTGGCGCCCCCACTTGTCTAGGCGGTTGCCTATAGGCAGGGGCGTACCTCCTAATGTCCCTTTTTAGTATGGGTTTCCAGTGCCAAGGCTTCTGGGGCTTGTAGTTGTGTGAAATGATGAGTAGGCCGAGGGTTTGAAGGCAAACACACAGGAAAATTTATTTTTCTCTTCCTTTGCACCAAAAACACATAATAACAAAATTAGGATACTTCTCCCACAAAAGAAAAAGGATTTTCAGATCAAGAACTTCACAGTGACAAAAGTTGCAATTGCTTCTTCAGCTGTTACATAATGGAGCCCGATAGTTCCTTTACTTCTGGATTAAACAACTGCTTTTCCAAACTGTGCAATATTCAAATTAAAGCTTCTTTTACTTCTCGCTGCTGCCCACTCAGATAGTTCTTTCTTAAACATTCAAATCAAGCCTTTGAATATTTTCTAGCTGCTTTAAAACACCAGCAACTTCATTTCAAACATTATCAGCACTCTAGGCACAAGGCATACTGGTATAATAGCTTCTGGGTCTTTCCACATTTAAACCCTATAGCTTCTTCATTTTGTCTTTATACAAAAAGAGCAATCCATTTGAGATTCTGTAGAGGCATTATCAGACTCATAATTATCTATCTGCATGCCCTCATGATCAGGATCTGTTGTTTCCTGACTGGAATCAGCTTGTGGGAACTCAGGCTTAATTTCTTCTAACAATTTTAAAACCTTTTCCCAGTGAGACGTCTCTCTAGGTTCAGGGGTTTTTGATGGGCTATGGAGATCCTTATCTTTCAATAAACTGTTCAAGGCTTCTAATGGGCTCACCTTCTTTCTAGCAACAGTTCCTTTCACAGGCCTTTCCAGAAGTGAAACTCTCCCCACAAGCTCCTGCTGGGCTGTTCCCGTACCTTGTTTATAGTCTGCAGCTTCTTCAGGCCAAACGCTCCTGTATCCAGGGCCAGCTGTAATTCCTCTACAACACGGGCTTCCTTCAGGGCTGTAGTTTCCTGTGTTTTGGCTGCAATGGGAATCCCTTCTGAGGCTGTCTTTGGAGCGCCTCTCTCTCTCAGCTTCCCTGAAAGATTCCTTTCCTTTTGGTTCCCTCGTGATCTCCTCATCCTCTGTTTCCCTGGCGGTCTCCCTTCTTTCTGTTCCCTGAGGCTTAAATGAGTGGGGCTGCCCTACAGCCTCGAACTCCTCCCCCAGGTGCTTCTCATTACCTCTCTTGGTTGCCTTGGAGCTTGGGCGTGGTCTAAGCTCAGCAGCCCCGTGTGTGTTTTTTTTCACTTTGGCTGTACTTTGAAAGTCAGTGCTCTCTGGGCTATCCCTTTGCTTGAAGGTAAATACTTGTCTTTTATCTATTTCCATGGGCTCTAACACAGTTTCGCCACCACAATATCAATAACCCATCTACAAGAACTAGGAATTCAAGGTACAGCACTGATTGGATTATATCATACTTTTCTGACTGAATGCAGCAAGTAAAATTAGGACAAGAAACATCAAACCTATATGATCAACATCAAGGTGTCCCACAATGGTTAGCACTGTCAGCTCTATTATTCAATATATATCTACAAACCATCTGTGACACATTCCAGAAGCATAATGTGAACTACCACATCTATGCGGATGACATTATGTTTTAGTATCCCTACAACACATCATATTCTAACCTTCAACACATTATAACCTGCTTCGATGAAACCTCACAATGGCTTGCCTCTTGAAACCTAAAGATAAACTTCAAAAAAACATCTCTAAGGATAAAGATTTAACTCCCCCAAATGAAAAAAAAGTCAAGGAAGCATCACTGGAGGTCAAAAAAGAAGTAAGATACCTAGATATCACGCTTGGCCAAACACTAAAATTTACATCTCACATAAATAAAACAAGATTGATATAACACAAGCTGAAGACAATACAACCTCTGAGACCCCTTCTGGAACCTAAACAATTCTGTACAGTTCTCCAGGCAATGATCTGCCCTCACTTGGACTTTTGTAATGGCATTCTTTAAGGGTTACCTAAGCTCGCACTTCACCAACTTCAGATGGCTCAGCCTACTGCAGCACGGATACTGCTGAAAACTCCAAGACCTGTTCACATTACAGCAATACTACAGCATCTACATTGGTGACCAATTGAGAGTCGTATCAACTACAAATCAGTGATGACTATCTTTAAAGTATTACAGAACCTCTCATCACCATACTTAAGCTCTCTAACAAACGCTATTCCTAATAGTAGACAACAAAGAACCTGTTCTCAAAGTACTCTGGTAATTTTCACAGAATTCAAGAAGGCAAATAGAACTACAAGTGACAGAGTGTTCTCATTCTATGCACCTATACTATGGAACTCATTGTCAAGCACCATGAAAATTATAACCGATCTCTTGACTTTCAGGAAACAACTAAAGACATATTTCTTTGCAGAACACTTTGGAAGCAATACACCTACTACTAATACAGACCCTACATAGGACACAGCTCCAGCCCCAAATCCCTACAGTTCACCAACAATACCACTGAGATACTACTGCAAATAACCAATCAATAACACCATTACCTTATGCCATATATATAACCATTGCTTTGGTACAAGTAGGAAAATACAAATTTGAAATGTAATTGTTAGTTGTTCATTAGTAATTGTATTATTATTCCTTAATGGTCCCAATAACTTCTTCCTATTAAATGAAACATGTTTAATGTAAAATGGTTGTTGTATGTAAACCGCTTTGATTACAAGATAAGGCAGTATATAAATAAATAAAATATAATCTGTAGAACTGTGTTTTATGGTTCTTATGTATAAATAGATGGTGTTCAGATTGAAATCAAGTATCAAAGATAACAGGTAAGTTTAAAGTATTTTTCAGAAAACAATATTCACCCATAAAGTAATTGAAGGTGTATCTCTTTCTCTGCTCAATTCACTTGCAATGCAGCAATACATTTTAACCCAGTCTGTACTTTTTTTCTTTTTCTCTATAGGGATTCAGGCAAGAATCCCTAATATCAGAAGGGCACCCCCCTATACAATTCCTATTTGAAACTTTACAACCAAATATCCAAGAATTCAAGATTATTTCAGAAATCTTTCTTCCACGTTAGGGCCAATGCAGAATTTCTGCACAGAATAATATCTGTGTTTATGAACATCAATATTACTCTAAGCAGAACTTCTGTACAGATTGATATTGCTGTTTATGCACCAAATAGGATTCCAGCACACGCACACAAGTGCCAAACAGTATATTTCTGTGCACAAGATAGAGGTGCTGCTAATGCTTCAGACAAAATACAAACGTTTTGTGTGTAATTTATTTGCATGCTGTTGGCTTGCAGCACTGGATAGTAAAGCATCTGTGTTAGACTTGCATTAGGAAACCCTGTGCTACGTTTTGGAGCAGGGGTCTAGCACAGGGCATCTGCATTGGCCTGTTGGTAAGGAAAGTATTTTATGAGGTAAGTATGTGTTCAGGTGTCAATTTAAATGGGTTTCTCCAATTTAGCAAAATTATTTAAAGCTACAAAGAGCTTTATGAGAAATCTGCCTAGTGTAAAGAGATGAGCTCATGGTTTCCTGTTGCTGCTAAGCTGTTCACCTGGGTTGTGGGTAATGCCGGGGTGGCTATTTGATGCTGTTCCTGGGCTGCAACTAACCACTTGACTCTCACAAGGTGCCTAACTAGGGATGTGCACGTCTTTCACAACTTATGGTAAAATACAATGAATTGTGGTATTTTCTGTTAGTTCCAGGGAAAATGAATCAAATGCGCATGGGTGTAATTTTGGATTAATTGCTCTTCATTTTCTTAATTTTTGTCATAGCGTACTAGCAGAAATGTTATCTGGTTAACAGTAATAGTGAGCTGCTAAATGGTCAGAGCTAATTGGTTAAAATTAGGAAAGCCATTCACCTGTCCTAACTTTTTAACTACTTAAGCCGTATGTTTAGAAGCCTAATATCACCACTTTCGCCACCCCCGCTTTGCCCACATACTGCCCCAGTTTTAACCAGGTGTTTATTCGGTAGTCTTTGGGGATATTCAACAGCACTAACTCATTAGTGCCATTGAACATCTCAGTGACCACATTTTAGCGGGTTATCAGATCTGCTAACCAGCTAAAATGCTTTGAAAATGCCCCCCCCCCACACAAATTTCTAATATCTGTATTTGTGTTAGTGTTCTGACTGTAGAAACCATACGCTTAGTAGTCAAAGGGTTAAGAGTTATGCTTCTAAAGTGACATCTTTGAAAATTTACTAGGGATAAGTACCTAATATACTCAACATTTCATTGAACTCCTAAATTTAGTAGCCTACAAAGTGAGTGTCAACAGGGATATATTTAGGGTAGGAGAAAAAAGTTATCAGCTTAGCATTGATTTTCAGTACAAAGGGGCATGTTCACTAAAGTGCGTTGTTAGTGCAAGGTTTAGCATGTAGGGCCCTGTGCTAAAATTCCTGTGCTAACCAGTTAGCATGTGATTGGTGGGTTAGAGGAGGAACTTTGGCATTGACGATGCACCGCAGTTTGTGTGTGACTGAGCAGGGACTCGGTGGGTTAGAGGTGGAACATGGGCATTGACAATGCATCGCAGTTAGTGTATGATTGAGCAGGGACTTGGTGGGTTAGAGGTGGAAAATGGGCATTTGACGATCCATCGCAGTTAACGTGTCTTGGATATGAATTAACCATAGCACAGGTCTACTTAATGCCGCCTCAATGAATGCTGTTGAGTGCACCGACATGCTGGTTAACACAGTGCACATGGTTGCATCATGCTAATGGCAGGCTGTTGGATGCACACACACCCTGAAGTTAGCATGCTCTTCCATGCCAGATTTGTAACCCAATCATGTGCTAACTTAGCACACTTTAATAAACATGCACCTAAGTTCATAAATTAGGCTCTTAAATCTAGACAAATGAAACCAGGCCTAAATTTCAGAGCATAACTTTTGAGCTCCTAAATTAAGATTAATGTTTTGCTGAAAATAGGGCATAAACTGAGGAGTCTAACTTGGAGCCTAAATTTAGGTGCTCAGCTTTTCTTCTTAACATCAGACTCTATATTATAGAGAGGAGTGATCTCCTTTTACTCTGACTGCTTTAATCCACATACCTTGGCTGATCTACGGCAAACTCAAACCATTCAGGACTTTCTCCCCGATCACCAGTTACCTAAAACATAGCTAGTAAGTTTTCAGAATATTGTTTGTTCACAAGAACATTTTTATGATCCATTCTCCATGACTCATACTTCCTGATGGCAGAGTGAAATTCTTACCCTCATTACCTCAAGACCCCATCATCGGTAAGGATTGAAAGAATGGATACAAGCTATGAATCATGCTAGAAACATTGTCTATCTCCTAGCTCAGCTATTCCGTGTCTAGCAATTGGGGAAAAATAAAAAATTTGAAGGCAATATTCAGCAATGCCTTATTGGTTAAAGTTAACCAGATGAATTTTCCAGCTAACTTTAACCAGATATTTAAAGAAAACTGGTTAAGTTGGTGCTGCTTTAACTAAATACCTGTGAATATGAACATATTCCAGTTAAATCATAACTATGCCACCTACACCTCTTGGTTCTTATGCTTCAGCCTCTTAATTTTCAGCTGACATTAAGCTGTCCACTCAAACATGAACTTGTCGCTGAGCCTGAATTTTCTATTTAAAGATTTCCTCTGGTAACTCTCAAAACTTCTGTATATCGGCCACATGAGATTATGCAGTACTCCATGACATACACACCACCTGTCTGCTACTGTAGCATGCTTCGAAAATCTACAATTTCTATAGAGGTGACTTTGCAATTTCCTCAATGAACTGAGACACCATAACTGCACTGTTTTTATTAAGCACTAGTAAAATTTCACCATATACGTATATGCCTCCACCAAATTGTACAGAAAATATTTTGATGAAACTGGTTAATTGTAGTGTATTTAGTAGCATTTCATTTAAATCAAACAATTCTGGATGAATCTTCTCCTGGGAGATCTGTCATATCTGCAAAAGATTCAGAGAGCTTAAGATTTTTATTGAATACTGAAGTTGTAACATATTTTCTTATTAGCAGCTTGCATCCCCTTGACAGCCTGTTGAAAAACAAACAACTGAATCAGGACTGATATACGACAAATGAAAACCATGTCTCCTAATAGAACACAAATTCCTGACCACCTTAGCAATCTGAGAAGCCTTTTATTGATTATACAGAAGAAACCTCTGAGGCCGACTTGAATGTAATTCAATTTATTGAGCAGAACCTGGTCCAGATGGTGACCTTCTGGAGAGGAATACTGATTGATTTCACTATATCTGTAGTTCTTTTTTGCACGGGTTCTTCTATTTTTTTCTTAATTATCAGAAAAATATAATCAAATGATGAAAAGTATCGATAAGTGGAGGCCAATTCCATACGGGGCCCGTCCGGATGTCCAAAATCTGGACGGGTCACCTGTGCACCTGATTCTGCACCTGCAGGAGCAGAATTGGGTGCATCGGGCCTGATCGGGCAGGACGTGCCTTGATTCTGGCCCACTTTACATTCGGTGTCTTCCCCATCTAAGTCTCCCAAGGCCTCTGAATGGAGCTGTGGCATCTTGTTGCCATGGCACAGGACACCATGCAGGAACTCCAATTGCCCGCATGCCTACAAATGTCCCTTTTCCCCACCGCCGAACCCCTAGAGCGGCCTGCCATGACCAGGATTGGGAGGCGAGGAACTCCTGCTGCTCCTCACCTGGGTTTGGGGGGCCACAGGTGTCGATCCCCTTCCTCTAGGGGGACATTCCATTTCGGAGGTGGAATAAGTCCCCCTCTAACTCAGCAGCCCTGGACATATAGGGCTGCGACTAGAATCGGCCCTGTACATTTGGGGTCAGGGTCCTCCTCCAGCCTGCCCCCTCCTGCCCACATCCCTGTTTAATGTACATTACCAAGTTTAAGTTACAATGTAAACCACTTTGACTGACATGATAAAGCAGTATAAAAGACCTGTTAAATAAATAAATAAATAAACCAACCCAGTTGGACATTCAGAATATCTTTGATAACTATGCAGGAGCTACATTTACATGCATTGGAAACCAGTATGTACAAATGTATTGCATGGATGTTCACTCTGATTATTCTTGAAGTCCGGATGCCTATTGGTTCACCTAGACAGATTTGGGAAGCCTTGGATGCTCATTTTAGAAGTCCTATTTGTGCTTTGGATGTCTGAAAAAGGGCATAGAGATGTCTCCAAACCATTTTAGAGGCCAACTCTGGGAAACATCTAAGTCTGAATGGGGGTGTGATGGAGGCATGGCCAGAGTGTTCCCAGGAACCTGAATGCCCCTGCCAAATTTCAGAAACATTATGGACATCCGACATCACATCTAAGTTTAGACCAGCTCCAGACACCTGAAAAATGCTCACTTTGTCTAGAAAACATCCAAAGGGTGTAGAGAAAAAGGCACACCACCATCCTTTGTACTCAGCACAATGTCAACAGTGGGATTTGAGCCTTGGCTGCTCTGTTCCTATCCCACTACTCTAAACATTAGGCTATCCTAACTCTGTCCATTAGGCCATCCAGGATCTGAATTATGGTTCTGGGGATGTCTATGAAGACATCCCCACAAACATCCATATTGTACATGTCCACATTTGTGAAACTGGATCTTCAGCTGGACATGCCTGCATTTTTTTCAGATGTTTTGGCTTAGACTTCCAAGATTGCACTTGAACGTTCCATCTAAAATTCTCCTCTAGAGTACTGTCTATATCTGAAGACCATGTATGCACTAAGTGGAAAACCAGGGCTGGATCAAGTCTTCACCAACAGACTGGATTATTATCTCATGATGATGTGAGTCAATATAGTGATTTTAGCAGTATACGGCAAACTACTAGATCTTGTTCCAGGCCCAGTTTGCATTTTTCAATTGATAATGTTGCACAGTTGGTGTTAAGTTAACTTCTTAATGGAGTGTAGGAGTAGCCTAGTGGTTAGAGCAACTGCCTAGTACCCAGAAGATCAAGGGTTCAATTCCCACTAGCCCTCCTTGTGATTTTGGGCAAGTCACTATCTCCAGGAACAAGCAGGAATGAGTCTTCACATCTGAGTACATCGGTACCAACAGAGCCTGCACAGGAACACTTCCCAAAAAGGAAAGCTTTTGGGAGCATCCCACAGCGCCTGCACGCTGCCTTCCCGCCTTTCCTAACCACCTCTCCTCAGTTCTTCTTTGCCACGGAGCCAGCAGGTTGAGCCCTGTCACCGCTGAAGAAGTTCTTTTTTTGGTCGCGTGTCTGCCTTCCCCGACTCCGGACCGGTACCGCCGGTCTTCTTTCTTTTCTTTAAAAAAACAAAACAAAACTATATATTTTTCCCTCACTTAGTGTATTTTTCTTTTTGGGCCTTAGGCCTCACAAGAAATTTTCCTCATGGAAAAACCAGCCTCCAGGTTTAAGAAATGCACTAAGTGCAGCGGTACTATTTCTGTTACAGACACCCATGAATGGTGTCTTAAATGTTTGGGTCCTGAACACTCCATTTCGGATTGTCCATCCTGCTCTCTGATGTCTAAACGGGGTTTATAGAACCGAGCAGCTAAGCTCCATGTGCTGTTTCCCGCTGATGCAGCTTCAGTGGCATCGACGTCTTCCAGGGCTTCTTCTTCCCCCAATGGATCTCAGGTAACCAAACATAAATCCAGCCGGTCCTCGAAGGGTAGATCTCCCTCTAAGCATCAAGATGCCTCCGGACTTGCCCTCGAGGATCCTGCACCGGCAAAACAACCCCGGCGGGAAGCTCTGGCTTCCAAAGCTCCACCTATGGGGTTACAGGTTGACATCGATGGCACGGCCTCGACTGATCACCTGTTAGAATGCTCTGGGGTACCAGCACAACCTTCCGGTACCGAGTTCCAGGCATTCATGGCGTCGATGGATCAGAATGTTCTGTCCATGCAGCAGGCTATCAGTGCCTTCATCCAAGCTGCGACGCCGTTGATACCACAACAAACTCCGTTGTCGGTATTGACTCGGGTACCGGCACCAGCGCCGATACCGGTACCGACTGCATCGGCATTGACCAGGATACCGACTGCAGCGGTTCCTTGTCCAGGGCCACTCATCGGTACCGATCTGGTTCCGATGACGCCCGATGTCGATACTGCTCGACACGCATACCGAGCGTTAGAAGAGTACCCTGACAGACGGTACTTCGATTCCTCTGGTGATTCTGATACATCAGAGGAGTCTGCTGAAGGATCTGTAACCCTTCCTGAAGAGCCTTCTTCTCCAAAATGAAGAATGTCTCCTCCAGAGGACTTGTCCTTTCAAGACTTCATAAGAGAAGTGGCTAAAGGTCTTTCTATTTCAGTATCCTCTGAATCAGAGCCTAGAGCAAAAAAATTAGATATTTTGGGTTATTCTAAGGCTCCTAAAGAGGCAGTCACCTTACCAATTCATGAGATTCTTTATGAACACATGATTGATTTATGGGAGACTCCTCTCACTATCTCTCCTCATTCTCGCAGATTGGACACTATGTATCGTGTCCCTCCCTGTCCTGGTTTTCATAAAACACAGCTTCCTCACCATTCCATTGTGGTGCAGTCAGCTATGAAGAGGATAAAGAGTACAAAGAGACACTCTTCTGCTCCTCCAGGAAGAGAATGCAGGACCTTGGATGCTTTTGGTAGGAAAATCTTCCAAGCCAGTATGCTTATTGCCAGAATCAACTCCTATAGTCTTTACATGGGTATGTTTCTAAAGGAGGTTGCAGATAAACTGCACACTTTCCTCCCTTTTCTACCAGAGGATAAAAGGGATGAATTCCTCATTTGGCTTAAGCATACTCAAGACATTTCAAAGTTTTCCAACAGGGCAGCCTTTGATTCCTTTGAAGGTGCCAGCAGAGCTTCTGGCATTGCCATAGCTGCTCGCAGAATTGCTTGGCTCCAGGCTTCTGATTTAGAACCCTGGGTCCAAGATGGATTAGGCAATCTTCCCTGTACAGGTGAAAACCTCTTTGGCAAAGAATGGCAAATAAAAGCCACTCAAATGGATGCAGAAAATTCTGCTCTGGATAGACTTTCAAAGTCAACCTCCATTCCTGCCAAGAAAAAACCCTTCAAGAAGTCTTTTTTCAAAAAGGGCAGATTCCCTTCTACTTCTGGCCAACAATCCTCTACAGGTCGCTTTGCTACTAAGCATCAGCAACCTAAACAGGCCAGGCCTAAGACTACAGGGGCTGCTGCAACTCAGCAGACCCAACCTCCTCAGGGTTTTTGACTTGATGCTAGAAACTTAGCCTTTCTGGCTTTAGAACAGCCAGAACCTCTCACCATTCCAGGAAGGTTAGCTCATTTTGCTCCCAGATGGGAGCAGATTACATCAGAGCAGTGGACCCTCTCCATCATAAGAGAGGGCTACAAACTTCATTTCTCAGACCTTCCTCCCCACACCATGGTGAGACATTTCAATTCTCTCCCATCTCTTCTCGACCTTCTAGGTCAAGAGGTGGCTACCCTTCTTGCCCAAGGGGCAATAGAAGAAGTTCCCCTTCTTCAACAAGGGTCAGGGTTTTACTCCCCCTATTTTCTCATTCCAAAGAAGACAGGGGGATACAGACCCATATTAGATCTCAGGGAATTGAACAAATTTCTATGCAAGGAGAAGTTCAAGATGCTTTCTCTGGGCACTCTCCTTCCATACCTTCAAAGTCAGGATTGGCTTTGTTCTCTAGATCTCAAGGATGCGTACACACATGTCCTCATCCATCCATCTCACAGAAGATTCCTCCATTTTCTTTTCCAAGGAAAACATTATCAATACAGGGTGCTTCCGTTTGGTCTGGCCTCTGCCCCAAAAGTGTTCACCAAATGCATGGCAACAGTAGCTGAATTTCTACGCACTCTGGGAATATTTGTAGTCCCATACCTGGACGACTGGCTCATCCGAGCTCCATCTCAGTCAGAGACCCAGACATCCCTGGACTGCACAAGGCGCATTCTACAGTATCTGGGACTTGTGGTAAACCTCCCAAAGTCCCAGCTCACCCCTACTCAGTCCCTAGAGTTCATAGGGGCCTGGCTAGATACTACCACTGCAAGGGCCTATCTTCCTCAGGCCCGTTGCCTACGCCTAGTGCAGTTAGCCTCTCAGGTTCAGTCAAAGAGCCACTTAACTGCCCGGGAGATGCTACAACTGCTAGGCCACATGGCTTCCACAGTGCATGTGGTACCCTATGCTCGCCTACATATGAGAGCAGCCCAATGGACTTTGTCCACCCAGTGGACTCAAGCATCAGGAGCTCTCTCAGACCAAATAGCAACCTCCAAACATCTCTTTTGGTCTCTCCAGTGGTGGATGTCCACTCAAAATCTGTTTCTGGGGTCCCCCTTCCAACAATTGTTGCCCCAAGCAACTCTCACAACAGATGCCTCCCAAACAGGTTGGGGAGCTCATCTACAAGACCTCTCCACCCAAGGCACTTGGTCCCCACATGATACCTTTCTTCATATCAATCTCTTGGAGCTTCGAGCAGTCTTTCTAGCTCTCAAGGTCTTTCATACCCTGCTCAGCTACCAGATAGTCCTCATTCATACGGACAAATCAAGTAGCCATGTTTTACATAAACAAGCAAGGAGGAACTGGCTCTCTGTCGCTTTGCAACGAAGCTTTAAGATTGTGGGCCTTCGCCAGAGAGCATCAAATCCATCTCCTGGCAGTATACCTCCCAGGAATCCAAAACTCTTGGGCAGACAGACTCAGTCGAGTTCTGCTCCCACACGAATGGTCCCTGCACATGGATCAGGTACTCAGAATCTTCCAAGAATGGGGAACCCCGGACATAGACCTCTTTGCAAGTCTGTGGAATGCCAAACTTCCCCGGTTCTGTTCAAGACTTTAACTTTAACTTTAACTTTATTCCATATTTGATAGACCGCTTACGTTAGAAACATTAAAGCGGTGTACAAACAATATAAAAAGCAGCACTGCAAACTACGGAAAAGGAACGCCAAAAAATAATAGAAAAGAAAGGAAAGCATAGCAAACAATACAGACAACAATAAATAACAAATAGATAGGGGCACGAGTTAAAACAATAGGCAATATTAAAACATAGATTTAAAACAGTAAAAATTTATACAATAAAAGCAATAAAACAACCAGCAATTAACAATAAGCAAACAATAAGTAGTAATTAACAGCAATAGATAAACAAAAGGACATGAACAGCAATACTTAACAAAATACAGACTTCAAGCAATGGTTAACAATAATAAATAAACAAAAAGGACATAGACAAGACCACTTAACAAAAACGGACAGAGGGGAAAGGCAAGACCAACAGACTAGGACAAAACAATAACCAGGCACGATATCGGGGAGGAAAATCAGGGGAGAATCAGGGAGGGAGATCAAACGCTTTTTGAAACAAGTGAGTTTTGAGAGTGGATTTAAACTGTGGGTATGAAGACTCTAAACGGAGGGATGAGAGCAAGGCGTTCCATAACCAAGGTCCAAGAAAAAAGAAAGCAGCGTGGCGGGTCTTCTCCAAATGGGCATGAGATGGGGACGGTAAAACCAAACGATTAGCGTGAAGAGAACGAAGCCTGAACTCCCTGAATTCCGTGTCAGGGAGTTCAGGCCAAGGATGCCTTCCTCCTTCACTGGGGTCAGGGTTTCCTGTATGCCTTTCCACCCATTCCCTTGATTCCCAAGACTCTGTTCAAACTCCAGAGGGATCAAGGATCTATGATCCTCATAGCTCCACGCTGGCCACGCCAAGTATGGTACCCTCTACTTCTGCATCTCTCCCAAGCCCCCTCTCTGGACTTGGGAGCTGCTCCAGACCTTTTGTCCCAGGAGGAGGGGACTTTGTGGCACCCAAACCCCAAGTCCCTTCACCTCAGAGCTTGGTTACTGAAGGCCTAGACCTTCAAAGCTGGAATCTTTCTCAACAAGTGAAGGATATCCTCCATGCTTCTAGAAAACCTTCCACTAGACGTTCCTATGCTTTTAAATGGAAAAGATTTTCCATTTGGTGTGCTGGAAGGAGTCTCGACCCTCTAGCACTACCTTTGAATTCTCTATTGGAATACCTCCTGCATCTTTCTGATGCAGGCCTTAAGACGAATTCAGTAAGGGTCCATTTAAGTGCTGTTGCAGCATCCCTTAAGCCTATCAATGGACAACCTGTTTCCTCTCATCCTCTTATTGCAAGATTCATGAGAGGCCTAACTTTAACTAGACCTCTCATTAAGCCTCCTCCGGTGGCATGGGATTTAAATCTAGTTCTTGGTCAGCTTATGAAGCCTCCTTTTGAACCCTTAGCCACCACCTCCTTGAAATTTCTTTCCTGGAAGGTTATTTTCCTCATTGCAGTCACCTCAGCTCGCCGCATCAGTGAGCTGCAGGCCTTAGTGGCTAATCCACCTTATACAAGGTTCCATCATGATAAGGTAGTTCTTAGGGCCAATCCACACTTCATGCCTAAAGTGGTCTTACCTTTTCATCTTAATCAAGAGGTATATTTACCTGTCTTTTTTCCAGCTCCTCATGCATCAAGTGCAGAGAGGAGTCTTCATACTCTGGGTTGTAAAAGAGCACTTGCCTTTTACTTACAAAGAACACAGCAACATAGAAAGTCTTCCCAGCTCTTTTTTGCTTTTGATCCCTCTCATCTGGGACTTCCAGTCTCTAAGAGGACACTATCCAATTGGATTGCTCAGTGTATTTCTTTCGCCTACCAGAGTAAGAACCTTTCTCTGGAGAGCCATGTCACAGCTCATAATGTGAGGGCCATGGCCGCCTCTATGGCTCATCTAAATTCTGTGTCCATCCACCAAATCTGTCGAGCAGCCACCTGGGCCTCGGTTCATACCTTCACAGCCCATTACTGCTTGGACAAGGACTCCTGCCGGGATGCCTTGTTTGGTCAGGCTGTTCTCAAACACCTGTTCCATTCTTAATCAACCCCTACCCTCCATCCCTGGATAGATGCCTGAGATCCATAGGAGGAGGTAGAACCCTTCCCAGGGTCTCATATCCTTGGGGTTCTCCCAGGCATCTTAGCTAGGGAGTCCCCATATGTGAAGACTCATTCCTGCTTGTTCCTGGAGATAGCACAGTTACTTACCTGTAACAGGTGATCTCTGGGAACAGCAGGAATAAGTCTTCACAACCCTCCCACCTCCCCTAGGAGTTGTATCTCTCTATTTGTCTTTCCTTTCCTCTCTCTCTCTTTTGTCTCAGCTTTAAAACTCAAACTGAGGAGAGGCGGTTAGGAAAGGCGGGAAGGCAGCGCGCAGGCGCTGTGGGATGCTCCCAAAAGCTTTCCTTTTTGGGAAGCTGGGGAGCTTTCCCACGCAGGCTCCGTCGGTACCGACGTACCCATATGTGAAGACTTATTCCTGCTGTTCCCAGAGATCACCTGTTACAGGTAAGTAACTGTGCTTTACCCTCCATTGCCTCAGAAGAAAAAGCTGGCAATCTACTTCCAGTGATACATTGCCAAGAAAACCCAGAGGTAGCTGGGTCACCATGAGTCAACACAGACTTGATGGCACTAAAAAGAAAAATCTTCTTAAGAGAAATTATACAGCTGGATGCTGACTACTACTTTAGAATACAATTGCACCAACATAATTTTACCAGCTTCTCATATAAATATTGTTTGAATAGATGCAATGCATGAGACCAAGAAGCAGAAACCTAGCAATTTATTTATTTATTTATTTATTTACATTTTTTATATACCGCACTATTCGGCATCAGCGCGGTTTACAGAGAACAAAACAAAAACCAGAACAACAAGCTGTTCGGTGTTACATATAACAGGAGCATAACTTGGAAAAAACAAATTTAAAATGGGAGAACTATCTACATGGAGTATATGATCGGTTAACTAGACAACATACTCAACTATTTACACAATTTAGCCAGAATGTTAGTAACAATGAGAAATCTGTGATTACGTTTGCGGTGGGACTGTAAGTTTTATTTTATGTTGGGTAGTATTTGATGAATAGGTTGAATTTGAGGGCCTTTCTAAACTGGGCTAAGTCGGTTATGGCACGGATATCAGGTGGTAGAGAGTTCCAGCATTTTGGTGCGCAAAATATGAAAGCTCTGTTTGCTGTTGATAGGCTGCATGTTGTTATGGCCTTTGGCATTATTAGGGAGTTCAATGCTACCTGTCTCCTATTTCTGTTTGGTGGTACAGTTCGTATGAGCTCTGTGATTGAGTTGGCTGAGAGACCATTGATGGCCTTGAAGGTGAGAATCAAGGTCTTGAACATAATCCTTCCGTGTATAGGGAGCCAATGTAGCTGTTTGAGGATAGGTGTAACATGTTCACTCTTGGACGCTCCTTGTAGAACCCTTGCAGCAGTATTCATAGCAAGCTGAAGTGAGCTCAGGGTGGATTGTGGGAGCCCTTGCAGGATGGAGTTGGCGAAGTCGAAGTGTGGTAGGATCAGTGCCTGATAGATGGTTCTGAAGTCCTCTTGGTCTAGTAGGGAGCGTAGGTGCCTGAGCGTGCGTATCTTGAAGTACACAGCTTTTACAATATTATTTATGTGTGATTTCATGTTGAGATGATGGTCCAGTGTGACTCCGAGGTATCTTATTGTTTCCTTAGTGCATAGATCTGCTCCCTTAACACTTATATGTGGTGGTGGAATGAAGTTGGGGTCTTTGGTGATGAAAAGAACCTCCGTTTTCTTATGTTGAATGCGGAGGTTTTGTGATAGGAGCCATTCTGATACTGCGTCGAAGCAATTTATTATAGGCAATAAATCCATATGCACTGTGGAAAATGGCATGTAGAGTAGGATATCATCTGCGTATATCATACATTTCACATTGAATGATCTGATGATATTGCAGATAGGCTGCATATATATGTTAAACATGAGAGATGAAAGAGAGGATCCTTGAGGAACGCCTTGTTTTTGATGGAAGAGTTTTGATTCTCCCGTTGTAGATTTTACATATTGCTTTCTGTTGTCAAGATACGATTTACACCAATCAAGTGCGGAGTTGCAGATGCCTTTCTCTTTCAGTCTCCCGAGGAGAATCTCATGAGTCTGGGTAAGAAGTCTGGCAATGAGTCTGGGTAAGAAGAAAGACAAAAGTAAACAAAGGGTTTACTGACTCTGATAAGCAGCAAGACCAGATTTGCTCTAAACATATTAAATTCTGATCACAGTATGATGTGCTTATTGCTATAATGCTTGCTGAGAAATCACACTGTACTCTATGGCAAGTGGCTGTTAGAATCAATTTTATGTCATGCTTTCAGTTTACCAGTGGAACAAAAACAGCTTTGGTGTCTACATAAAATGAATTTCATAGATATAGTGAATGTATTAGCTATCATTTTACTCACAGAAAGATAATCTATTTATAAGTTTGCCAGTATATGCTCGGTTCTTGGTAGATATGGGAGGGAAAATGAACAGGCAGATACTGGACATGAATGGGTCTAAAACAACCCAGGCTAAAAATACTTCAGGCCCGATATTTAGAGAGGCTTATGCACTTGACAGTACCTTCTATAGTTGTGGTCAACATTATTGGCATCCTTTCAGTTCAACCCCTTAGTGTCCAATATCTCCTAAAAAAAAAAGTGGCCAGTGAAATTGCTTTGGACTATATATGCACACATATTTCGCACATAAAAGAATCAAATAAAACAAGACCAATTAAAAAAGGAAATAGTAGGAAATAGCATAAAAACTGGGACATTGCCAGAACATGATTATTATGGAAATCATTAATTGGTTTGGGAGATACATATATTAATGATTTCATTGGGTTTATTGTGGATTATAATACAAGACATAATTATTGGCACCTTTATAAACAATTCAAATCAGTTTGAACTGAAGGACCACATTCCCATTGCAGTAAAATTAAAAATACCTGTGATGAATTGTCAGTACTCACATTACTTGAATCAACCAATGAATGATGGCTCTAATGTTTAAAATGGCCACATTCACTCCCTGTTCCATTTTCACTAAGGTGAGGACAAGAGAGCTACCTGAGACTGTCAGGAAGGCCTTTATTACTAAACATCAAACTTCAAAGGGGGTACAAAGCCAACACCAAAGACCTTGGGATTTCTGTGTCTACAGTTTGCAATGTTATTTAGAAATTTTCTGCTCATGGAACTCTCAAGAACCTTCTAGGACATGGTGGGAAAAGGATAATTAATCCAAGTCGTCTCGAAGCTTAGTGCAAACTGTTGGAAAAACACCACATACAACATCCAAAGAGCTTGAGGCTGACCTGGAGCAATCTGGAGTGATGGTTTCAACCTGGATCATACACTACACACTAAACTATGAAGGACATCATGGATGAAGGCCAAGGAGGACCCCATCGCTCAAAGATAGGCATAAAAAGGCACATCTGATCTTTGCCCAAACACACTTTGAGAAGCCACAATCCTTCTAGGAAAATGTTCTGTGGACAGATGAAACCAAACTTGAGCTGTTTGGCAATGCAGCCCAGCAATACATTTACAGGTGAAGAAATGAAGCTTATAAAGGAAAAAAAAACACTCTTCCTACAGTTAAATATGGTGAAGGTTCTGTAATGTTGTGAGGCTGTTTTGCGGCATCTGGAACTAGAGAATTGGAACATATTAAAGGAATCATGAAGTCAGAGGACTACCAAAGTATTTTGGAGTGAAATGCGCTACCTAGTGTCAGAAACCTAGGTCTGGGTCGAAGATCATGGCTCCTCCAGCAGGACAATGACCCAAAACATACATCCAAAAGTACAAAAGAATGGTTAAAACGAAAAAAACGGACTGATTTAAACTGGTAAAAAGAATCCTGAAAACATTCACAAGCTGGAACAAATCACAGATGAAAAGTGGGAGAAACTACCAGCAGACAGATGTATGAAACTTACAGATGGCTACAAGAAATGTTTGGAAGTTGTCATCACTGCCGAGGGTTGTGCAACCAAATATTAGTGAAGGGTGCCATTAATCCTGTCCAGGTCATATTTTGTTTTTTTCTCAGAAATTACTATGTCTAAGTTGCACAGAAATCTTTTTTTTATTGCATACTTTTGAACATACTATGAAAATATTATGATGACATACAGTTGGAATATTTCCAATTATTTCTGAAGATATTGTACACAACACCTAAAATGCAAGGGTGCCAATGTTGGCCACAGTTGTACACATATAAGCCCCACTGACCATGATATTCAATAGCATAATCAACCCGTGAAATCAAAGACCTAGTGGACTTTAGAAAGGCAATAAAAACTCACCTATTCCTAGAATACTTTGGAACTACCCCAGAAGATGAAGATGATGATAGATAACAAACTGGACCATAAGAAACCATTACAGTTCCTGTATATAGTTAGCAATTGTTAATTGCCTGTTTACCCCAATGTAACCTCCAAGTTGATTAACCTTGTTCAATGTAAAGCTTGTTGCTATAACTGTTCCATGTAAACCGCTTTGAATATATGATAAGGCGGTATAGAAGACCTGTTAAATAAAATAAAAAATAATAATAAAATAAAATCCACATAGTGCTACTGAATATCATCACAGGCTACCTGGCACTCTCTAGAGATTATGCTTGAGTAATCCAGGGGTGGAACTGGGGCATGGCCGGAATGTATTCAGATAGCGGTGATTTTCCATGCCACTCTTTGGATAGCAATCCGTATAACATAAGTCAGAAACAAAGCTGTCCTAAGTGCTAGGCAAATAGCTAGCTAGATAGCAGGCTGGGACTTGCCACTATTTGGATAGTGCTGGGGACCAGAACTGAATCCGGATATTCAGCTAAATATCCGGATTTTATTTAAACACCAGCTACAGAGTTTAAATATTACCCCATTAGTATGTACTTACAAAAATATTTAACATGCATGTTGTCATTTAAAAAATGTTTCACTTAGTACATGGCATGGGAAGTCAACATCACATGCTATTTACCGTGCATTTGGTAAACTGATATTTCTATAGGGTTTGAGCAGTTAGCTTTTAAAGTTAACCAGACAATCCTAAGGTTTGAACTCCCTTTCCTTCACAGAGGCCAAATTATATGTGCATAACTTTTCTCTGGATGAATTCCCAGTCTTATACTGACTTCATGCATTTCAAATTCATGTACACCCCTTTTCCTCTCCCACTGTCTAGACCACAGCTTATTTGTCTCATGACAAGAATCACAAAATCACCATTAAGTTCTCAACCAGCTCTCCATTACCCCACCTATATCATTTCTGAACTCCTGCCTCATACTATCATTCTCTCCTTCTTTAAAAATAGAAATATAAAAAGTGAAGGCAGATAAAGACCATTTGTTCTGTCCAGTCTGCACATCTACACCAAATACTAAGCTTGCCACTCTGTCAAAAATGAGCCGCTTGACTGAAAATCGAACACTGTTTAGGTCAACTATCCAGAGAGTCGTCATGAGTCGACATTGACTCAACGGCATTTTTCATCACACGGAGTTGCTCTGCTAATTGCTGGTTGCTGGAACTACAGAGCTTCAGATCATCTACAAATAATAAATGAGATATTGTTTCTGGGTTGTTACCTTCTTTAGGATTCATGCTAAATCCAGATCCCAAAGAGCTGATGAGAGTAGTTATTGGATCAAGCGCCAAATAAAACAAAAGGGGCAACGGGGAATCCCCCTGAAATATTTCTCACTAGATTCTGATGTTAGGAATGATATACTGACCATCTTCATATTTCAAAAAGGGTGCGGTTTGCCACATTGTCATGGTGAAGTGAATGTACTCTATCAAACCAGGATTTATTTTATACATTTCAAGGCAATTTATTATCCATGAGAGAGGGATGCTGTCAAAAGCTTTCTTATAATTAATCCATGCTATACTGAGATTTCTGCTTTTCTTAGCACTGGCCATGATGGCCTTATTCAACATTAACTGGTCTTTGGTATCATATGCCCTTCTCTTAATGCCCTTTTGCTCTATTGCCATAATGTTATTGGCCTTGATATGATCTATTCTATCTGCATCTATTGCAATAAACAGCTTATAGATCGTAGGTAGACAAGTTATTGGTCTATAATTCTCAGGAGTATTACTGGGGTCTCCTTTTTGGAAGGATAAAGGTTCTTCCTGTAGTAAGCCATTGTGGTGTTAAGTCTGGCTGCGTAAACAATTGATTTTTGCAATTCACTAGGTCTGGGTGAAGTGATGCTAACAGCTTGAGCCAAGAGTTGGTTACTCCATCTGGGCCAGAGCTATTTCAGTTTGGGGCTTGTTTCAGACTGCTTACCAGCTCATTTGTTGTTACTGCGGGCCATTCCATAGGTGTGATATTTGCTTTTTCTAAACACTCTTGTATGCAGAGTAATCATTCTGCTTTTTGCTAGCACTTTATAGGGTCCTCATATAGTTTTCTCTGGAAGTTTTCTGTTTTGGCTTTGGTTGGTGGTGCTTTTTTTTTCTTAATTCTCTTTCCCAATTCCCTTTAATATTGTTTTGGGTTCTCTCTAAATAGCTTATTTTGATATCTTTCTTTTCAGTTTCCTTCATATCTTTGCAGTTTTTGAAATTCTGCTGCTACTTTCAATTTATTGTTGGAACATATAAATTTCAGGTCTTCTGTTAATACTGCATGCTTTAGATTGATGTCTTGGATCTTCCTTAATATCTTTGATTATCTTAATCCTTTCAGATACCTGTCTATCAGGGAGATCTGCGCATGCAATGACTGTATTTTTCCCTTGATGCAGTTTTTCCAAGGAGGAACTATTATTTTCTTTTTCTTCTGGCCCTGCACTTTAGCTGGTATTATTCTTGCAGTAATAATTTTAGCTGCACAATATTGTATTAAATTAATTTTAGTGATGTTAATAAATGGTCCCTTTATACTGGATATGGCCTTGTTCATCTTTATAATCATTTAACCTTAGGTATTAAATTTAACTTGGGTAATCTGCCCTTGCCTGAAACTCAGCATATTCGTCTTTTTCCATATGGCCTAGAAGTTTGATCTTGAATTCCTCCACCTCTGGGTCTTTCTCCTCCCTGTCTCCTCTTCAGTTGATTGGTTGACCTGTCCTGCAGTTATCTCATTCTCTTGCAGTTCCAGCTCTTCAAGCTCCATCTCCCCCTGAACTGCTCTTTCTATTTCTGCGTATTCCTTTCTTCTGGTACTCTCACGCAGGTCGCCTCCACCTCCCTGTATTTCTCTTTCCACAGAAGCCCTTAGTTGCTTCAAGATGTTATCATTCATATACTTCTTTGCTTTGATAGTAATTCTTATGTTCTTAATAGCAAATAGCATGTCTCATTTCCATAGTCCAAAAGATTCCGCTTTATGTCCTAGATGTGCCCACCTTGCACTCTTAATAAAAGTATGTGATTGGATGTTATGCACTACAGAACACACTGCTGCTTATGAACCCTATCTTTTTCCTGCTATAGTCGTTATATGAGCCTTGTATTTCCCTCAAGGCCTCTGTATCTCTCTTTATGCTTGTTGTTCTAGTTTTATACTAAAGGTTTCCAAAAGTGACTTAACACAATAAACATGAGCCACCCCTATATGTTGTGTAGGACACTGGATCACTGCTTTGGCCCATCTCTGCTCAACAAAACTTGCTGCCACTATGAGAAGGCAGCCTTACAGAGAAACAGGCTGAGTGAACCTTTTGACATGGCAGAGTTAAGTCTATGATGAAAAACGGCCAAGGTTTTATAAGTCTATTCTTTATCCTGCTTGTCACAACCAGATGACCCTTGTACCTCCATCCATGCAAGGGGCCTCCTGTCCCGGATCACATTATTGCCTCTCCCCCCGCCCCCCCCTCCGCTCACATCTGCACCTCTGACCCTAGAAACTGTACAGCTCCTCATATATGTTGCTATCATGCACTGTTTCTATTTGACCACTAGATGTGGGTTTGATGGAATAGGTTAAAGGTAAGTGTAATGCTGTGCTAGTTATATTCAACAGTCACAATAAGGGATAACAACATGAACCAACATATTGAGCACAGTCATTACTGTGATGCCCCTTTCCCCTTCATCCATCATCCTCCCTCAAATATAAGGAGGCAATTTTATAAGCAACTATCTAGATTTGCTGCACAAATGCACACAAATTTTGGTATCGAGTCATTTCGCATCGTGTGTTCTTTCACATATAATTTGGGTACAGCGTGGACAGCACAAGCAGTTACTATAAGATTATTTTATTTACATGCGTAATTACAAAAAACACACATGATCCACATGTATTCTCACACCTAATCTCCATTTCTGAAGTCTACAGGCATTTGCATCGATTCTATCAACAAATAGCCACAGCATACCATATGGAGCAAAAAGACTTAGGAAACCTCAAACGCGTCTCTCAAAAAACATATCCCTTCCATAACTCAAAACAGTGCTAGGCATTTGTATATATATTGATTGCAGTGATGGTTAAACTTACCCACACACAACAGTTCTGCAATTATCTAGTTTAAACCAACTTTTGATCCAGCAAACACCCCAAACAAAATGACTCCGCCATTTTTAAATTATCCCACCATTGTGATTTGGTAGTTGCCGTAGAGGCAAGCATTGCACATTTAAATGCGGTGATCTCTAAAAGAGACACAGAATTAACATGGCTATCTAAGTAAACAATATAGTAATCATAAGCATTGCATGTTTGAAAAACAGCAATCACTTAGGGAAAACTTTTCAATCATAGCTGAAAAAAAACATAATACATTTCAAAGGGGACAAACTGTTTTTGGAGATAAGTGTTTGAGTTTTCCTAAGTCTGGTATGCTCTGGCTGTTTGTCGTAGAATCAGTACATTTAAGTTTGATGTGGAGTTGATAATTATTAATTGTATTTTCCAAACTTTGAGTGTTGATCTTTTGGAACTGTATGAATATTTTTACAAAATATGTTGTCAAGGATAACTTTAATTAAAATATTCTGTAAGGAAGGGATAGGATACCAATTAATCCCCCCTTGCTTTATAAATGTACTGCTCAATAAATATATTGATTTGTACAGGAGAACTTTGGCCTTGGTACAACTATATATACCGATTACTAAATTAATAATACATTTGCGGTTATCTAAAATACCTCCGGGTTGCCTATGGAGCATAATAATTGAAGTAGTGTGCTGGGAGCAGGATGGGCAGAGTTCATATCCCAATGTGAGTCTTTGTGGTCTTGAACTAATCACTTAATTCTCTATCTTCTTTACATTCTCTGGATGTTTTAAGGCCAAAACAAGTACTTTCCTGATGCCTATTTGTGCCTGCAGCAGGTCTAAATGTGGATGTGCCTGCAAACATCCCTGTCATTCCTGAAATTGAATGGAGATGTCTAAGTCCATTGCACCTTCCCAGACATGCCTCCATCACACCCCCTTACCTACTTGGATGTCCCTGCACAGGAGAGGTCTGTAAACATCATTTGTGGAATGGCTTCAGAGACGTCTCTATGATTTTGACATCCTAAATCAGAACTAAGCCTTTTAAAATGACCCCCTTAGCCTATCAAATTTCCTTGGAAGGCATCAGTTTCACTGCTGGTAACAAGGTTTCTGATAGGCAAACTGTTTTTAAGTTTAATTTGGTGGAATTGCTGATTGAAAATGTGGACTTCTGCACAGAGATGATTTATGGTGTGGTACATAGACATTGATAATAACTAATCAGGTAATGGATAATTCGGCATACAAAGATGTATCAATAGGGACACCATCAGTGCAGGAGTTTCTCTTGGTGTATGTTGAGATCTTGATGCCTGTTTTAAATCTACAGTATTATTGTAATTTTTTTGGCTGATAATTATGGTAATTCAAATTTGTGATTGGAATATGGATATTATATATTGTTTATATATGGAATAATTAATTTTTCCTGTAAACTTGCTCTATTATCTATTTGAATGCTCTTTAGTGATTCAGAGTATGATTCTACATTTCGAGAGATAAATACAAAAAAAGGTTTCATATAAACAAAGAATTTTGTTTATTCAATTTTGAATTGCCAACACCTTATCAAATATATATTTGATTGCAATTGTTTCTAGTGGTACGTTTTGCTTTTTGCATCTTGGAATTTTATCACAGTATTTAGGTACAATTTCAAAAAGTATGTACATTTTACAATTGTACATACTTTATGAATTGTTAAATATTAATTGCTGAATTTATGTTTTATGTTTACAGAGAAATTATACATTGTGACCCCTGAGGAATGCATGCTATCACTGAAACATGGCCGTGTAGGATCTTTTGATTATGTCATTGACTGCTTTATAATTAAACTAGCTAGTATTACATCACCTGTTTTGTGTTTTTCTGTATGCTCGCTGTGGTTTGCCTTGTTTTTTGATTGTGTTATCCTCTAATGAATACTCATGAGAGAGATTTGCATTTCTAGTATTTCCACTGTAGACAAATCACTCTCATACATATTTATCAGAGATATCCTAAAAACCTGACCGTTGGCCGCCTCCAGGGTGGGGCATGAATACCACTGGCACATATGAATATATGTACATGCAATAGTACTTGCACACATTCACATCCCCTTTTATTACATTGACTATGGAATAAATACCAAATTTCCAAGGTATTCACCCACCAAAGTTAAAAAAACAAACAAAAAAAAACCTCATTATGAATTAATTTCAAGAAATACATAATGACTGTAGATCATGTAAATGTAGTTTAGCATAGTGATTGTTAAAAATGTACCATAGATTCAATTATACTAATAAACTGAACATAATGTAGAAATGGAATTGCTTCAAGCTTATCCATCAGATCAATCTGAAGTATTTCTTTAACTTACAGGATAATTTCCATCTTATTCGAGTGACCTAATTTCCCCATTTTAACTTCTGCTTGATTGTTTTTTTATGGCAGATTTTTAAAAGCTATGAACAATTGAAATAGGACTTGATTAGGACTTGATTTTTCAATTTGATGTTTCCACAAGGTAATAAAATTCAGATGAACAACAACTAATCCTTTAAAAACTGTGAAAAATAAAATAAATGAATGCAATGTTTTACGATTTTTATATTTTAATAAAGTTCTATATTTTAAAGGGCCTGTGTGCTCTAATATCAGCCTTTGTATTCTTTAAGCCTAATGTTACTGTTCTAGCAGTTATCTATAGACCAGTGAGAGATCAAGATAGAAAACATTTTGAGTGGTTACCCGAGAACAGATATTTAAATTTTTAAGTCAAATAAAAGTGACTATATCTCTTCTAGATTCCCTTCTTTCTCAATAGAATATGTTAATTTTTTTCAGAATATTGTAAGCTTTTTAATAGCAACCATAATTACCTTTGAATCAGGGCAGGGTTCCAGATTCTTTGTAAGACATAATTGCCCAAAAAAGGGAAGAATGAGTTAAGTTTACCTTGACAGTTTCATCCTATATTTCATTTACCTTTTTTGAGTAAACTGTTGGAAAATAAAGTCTGTGACTAGTTGTATAATCACATTGAACATCATAAGGCCTTCTACCTACGTCTGTCAGTGTTAGCACAAATCACTGTCCCAAAACTACTTTTCTTATCCATAATAGATAGAGGAGAGAACATCTTGATAGTTCGTCTTGACCTTTGTGCTACATGTGACATTATAGGGGTCATTTTGGAAGTCCTATTCATGCTTTGGACATCCGTAAATGGGCATAGAGACATCCAAAGCTGTCTTAGAAGTCAGGTATGTTGATGTCCCCAGCATGAGAATGTCGATGTCTGAATGAAGACGTGGCTTGGGCATTCCCAGGAACTTGGACATGCTCGCCTGATCTCAGAAATGTTCCTGACTTGCATCTGAGTTTAGACCTACTCCAGGCACAAAGAGGCATCTGAAAAGTGCTTGTTTTGGTTTAACATCATCCAGAGAAGAAAGCACTCCATCATCCCCAGTGCTCTCCTGTTTCTAGCCCACTACTCTAACAATTAGGCCATTCCTAGATATCCTCTCTGTCTTGAAGGACTAGAAAAAGGGACTGTTACTTCCGGAGAGAGATCTGCAACTGTGAGTATATACTTCTGGTAATTTTCTAAAAGGAATTCTTTGTATTAAAGCTAATTAATCTGTGAACCCACTATTTTTTGTTAAATCAGTCAGGGCCTAGTAGCAGCAGTTTAAGTTTAAATTTAAAACACAGAGGAGAACTTTCTGGTTACATTTCATACCCAGCAGAGAGCTTGTAGTTTAAATTTAATAGTCACTCAGGGCCTAGCATCAGCAAAGTACTTTTAGCTTAAATTTAAAACACAGAAGAAAGCTTTCTGGTTAAATTTAGAACACAGCAGAGAGCTTGTAGTTTAAATTTCATAAGAAGTTAAAGCCTAGCAGCAGCTAAGAGCTATAATTTAAATCAAATCAGAATATAGCTTACCTCAGCAGCACAAGACAGGGTACTGTGTAGCAGCCCTCTTTTAATAAGTGTTATTTCCCTCCCTCCCCTGGGATAATCGTAGCTTTATAGGTACTTACGCATCTTAAAAGGCAGGAGGTGCTCTCAGGTGAAGCTCGTTACCCAAATCAATCATACACTAAGGACCTGAGATTAGTTAAGCTTCAGGTGAACAAGGTATATTACACGTATTAGGTACAGTTTTATTAGTATAAATATCCATAGCAACCCTTAGTAAGTAAAGAACTTAGATCTAAACACAAACTTAAAACTAAGATGCAGACAGCAGTCCAGCAGCGGGATGGGGGCTTTCCAGTCTTTTGCATTGAGTGTCACATGTACGATTTTCTCCCAGTTGGCGAGAGGTCTTACGTGTGCACTAGGTGCAAGGAGCTCTTTGCTCTCAGGGAACGAGTCCGTTCTCTAGAGGCTAAAGTAGCAGACTTGGAAAGCATAAGACAGACAGAGAGGTACATAGACGAGACCTACAGGGATATAGTCCTGAATTCCCACCTCCAGTCTGGCAGCATCCCTGTTGCCATGGAGGAGAGAGGTCACATGACAGGAGAGCATCACCCTGGTGTGGCAGGAAGTGATCCTGTAACTAGGACCTGTCCTCCAGGTGATGAAAACACTCTCGCACCGAGGAAGTTTCTCCAGGGCCATGTGCCCATGAGGGAAGGGTTAGGACAGCCATTATAGTTGGTGATTCGATCATTAGGCATGTAGATAGCTGGGTGGCTGGTGGACGTGAGGATCGCCTGGTAACATGCCTGCCTGGTGCGAAGGTAGCGGACCTCACGCGCCACCTAGATAAGGTCTTAGATAGTGCTGGGGAGGAGTCTGCTGTCTTGGTACATGTCGGTACCAATGACATAGGAAAATGTGGTAGGGAGGTTCTGGAGGCTAAATTTAGGCTTTTAGGTAGGAAGTTGAAATCCAGAACTTCCAGGGTAGCGTTCTCGGAAATGCTTCCTGTTCCACGTGCAGGATCCAAAAGGCAGGCAGAGCTTCGGAGTCTCAATGCGTGGATGAGACAATGGTGCAGAGATGAGGGTTTTGGATTTGTTAGGAACTGGGGAACATTCTTGGGAAAGGAGGGGCTCTTCCGAAGGGATGGGCTTCACCTTAACTGGGATGGAACCAGGCTACTGGCATTAACCTTTTAAAAGGAGATAGAGCAGCTTTTAAACTAGATATTAGGGGAAAGCTGACAGTCGCCCAAGAGCGGATGGTTCGGAAGAATCTACCTTTGAAGGATACTACCAAAAGCAGAGAGGTTCCACAAAAGAGTAAACTAGCCCAAATGCCCTCAAGTATGGAGCAGACAGAGCTTAAAGATCCCAAATTACCATGTCTAACAATAGCCAAATTAATATGAATAAAATACATTCTCTAAAATGCTTGTACGCAAATGCTAGAAGTCTAAAAAATAAGATGGGAGAGTTAGAATATATAGCACTAAATGAAAGGTTAGATATGATTGGAATATCAGAGACATGGTGGAAGGAGGACAACCAGTGGGACACTGTGATACCTGGGTACAAACTATATCGTAATGATAGAGCTGATCAAATTGGTGGAGAGGTTGCTCTCTATGTTAGAGAGGTCATTGACTCAGAAAGGATTAAAGTTTTGCAGGAAACAAAATCTGCTGTAGAATCTATATGGATTGAAATTTCATGTAAAATGGGGAAGGCGATGGCAGTGGGGGTGTACTATCGACCGCCTGGCCAGAATGACCAAATGGATGATGAAATGTTCAAAGAAATCAAGGAAGCTAACAAAAGTTACAGGCAGTAATAATAATGGGTGATTTCAACTACCCCGGTATCGACTGGGTCAGTGTCACGTCAGGACATGCAAGGGAGATAAAGTTCCTAGATGAAATAAATGACTGCTTCTTGGAGCAGCTGGTTCATGAACCGACCAGAGGGGAAGCCATATTAGACCTAATCCTTAGTGGAACACCAGATCTAGTGCAAGAGATAAGGTTGTTGGGGCCACTTGGCAATAGTGATCATAGCATGATTGCCTTTGATTTAATTAGTGGAGGAGGGATAGTAAGGAAATCCACAGTACTATCTTTTAACTTTCGAAAGGGAGACTATGATAACATGAGGAAAACAGTTAAGAAAAAACTAAAAGGAGCAGTTGCAAAGGTTAAAGACGTACATCAGGCTTGGCTGTTGTTGAAAAATACTATCTTGGAAGCCCAGACCAGCTGTATTCCACGCTTTAAGAAAAGTGGAAGGAAGTCCAAAAAACTGCAAGCATGGTTTAAAGGTGAGGTCAGAGAGGCTGTTGTTGCCAAAAAAGCATCTTTCAGGAAATGGAAAAAAGAGCCAAACGACGAAACCTGGAAACAGCACAAGCACTGGCAAGTCAAATGCAAGGCATTGATAAGGCAGGCAAAGGGAGAATTTGAGAAGAAGCTTGCTGCGGAAGCAAAAACGCGAAGTAAAGACCTTTTCAAGTACATTCGTAGCAAAAAACCTCTGAGAGAGTCAGTTGGTCCATTAGATGATAAAGGGGTTAAAGGAGCACTAAGAGGCGACAAGGCGATAGCGGAGAGACTGAATGAATTCTTTGCTTCGGTCTTTACTGAGGAAGATGTAGGGATGTTACCCGTGACTGAAGTGGTATTTAAAGGTGCGGAAGAATTGAAGGAAATATCGATACATCGGGAAGATGTATTACAACTATTAGATAAGCTGAAGAGTAGCAAATCACCAGGGCCGGATGGTATACATCCAAGGGTTTTGAAAGAACTGAAATACGAGATTGCAGACCTGCTATTAGTAATCTGTGAACTATCATTAAAATCATCTCTAATACCTGAAGATTGGAGGATCGCCAATGTAACACCAATTTTTAAAAAGGGTTCCAGGGGTGATCCTGGAAACTACAGACCAGTGAGCCTGACGTCAGTACCAGGAAAAATGGTAGAAACCATCATAAAGAATAAAATTACTCAGCATGTAGATAGTCATGACCTAATGGGAGACAGCCAACATGGCTTTAGACAAGGAAGATCTTGTCTTACTAATCTGTTATGTTTTTTTGAAGGAGTGAATAATCAGGTGGACAAAGGTGAGTCGGTTGATATTGTGTATCTGGACTTTCAGAAAGCCTTTGACAAGGTCCCTCATTAGAGACTTTTGGCAAAACTAAAGAGTCATGGGATAGGAGGCAGTGTACTATTGTGGATCAGGAACTGGTTAAAAGATAGAAAGCAGAGGGTAGGGCTAAATGGCCAATTTTCTCAATGGAGAAAGGTGAATAATGGTGTACCACAGGGATCTGTGCTGGGTCCGCTGCTTTTTGACATAGTCATAAATGACCTGGAAAGTGGAATAACGAGTGAGGTTATCAAATTTGAAGATGACACAAAACTATTTAAAGTTGTTAAAACCCAAGAGGATTGTGGAAAATTGCAAGAGGATCTTGATAAATTGGAAGACTGGGCATCAAAATGGCAGATGAAATTTAATGTGGACAAGTGCAAGGTTATGCACCTAGGGAAGAACAACCCAAACTATGGTTACACGATGCAAGGTTCCACATTAGGAACTACCACCCAGGAAAAAGATTTAGGCGTCATTGTGGATACCATGTTAAAACCCTCGGCCCAGTGTGCAGCAGTGGCCAAGAGAGCAAATAGAATGCTAGGTATGATAAGGAAAGGAATGGAAAATAAAACAAAAGATATTATAATGCCTCTATATCGTTCCATGGTGAGACCGCACCTTGAATATTGTGTGCAATTCTGGTCGCCGTATCTTAAAAAGGATATAGCGATTTTAGAAAAGGTTCAGAGAAGAGCCACCAAAATGGTAAAGGGGATGGAAGGATACTCCTATGAAGAAAGGCTAAAAAGGTTAGGGCTCTTTAACCTGGAAAAGAGACGGCTTAGGGGAGATATGATTGAAGTCTATAAATTAATGAACGGAGTGGAACGGGTAAACGTAGATCGATTGTTTACCTTATCAGAATATAGAAAGACTAGGGGACATGCAATGAAGCTACAGGGTAAACTATTTAAGACTAATAAAAGAAAATATTTTTTCACTCAACGTGTAATCAAACTGGAATTTGTTACCGGAGGATGTAGTAAAGGCTGTTAGTGTAGCTGGATTTAAAAAAGGTTTGGACAAGTTCCTGGAGGAAAGGTCCATAAACCATTATTAAGAAGGGACCCAGGATATCAATGCTTGAACCAATACAAGCATTGTGGAACCTGTGTCCCTTGGGGAAACTGCTAGGTACATATGACCTAGATTGGCGTCTGTTGGAAACAGAATACTGGGCTTGATGGACCTTGGTCTGACCCAGTATGGCATATCTTATGTTCTTATGTTCTTATCCAGGTTTTGAAAATGCTATTCTGGGGATGTCCATGTAAACAATCCCTACAGACGTCCATATCGAGCACATCCATGTTTGTGAAATCATGTCTGCATCTAAACATGCCTGCTTTTTATTCAGATGTTCTAGCATTGAAATCCAAGATTGCAGGGAAGAAAGCAAAGTGAGAGGTGGATCGGGCTGAGACTCAGGCACTTATGGAGCTATCCGAGGTCCAGTTTATGGCAGCAGTAGAATCACCCGACATCATCCAGAGTCGCTGGGGCTCTTCAAAAGCTCAGGAGCTGCATAGCACACAGCCGTGGGTGTGCCTGAAGAGCAGGTCTGGCCTAAGGAGCAGGTCTGGCCTCTTTGGAGTTCCTTCGGAGCACTAAGGAGTGCCGAGAGGTGGAATATTTTGCTGTGCTCCCCTTGATTTTTTCTTGGATGGCGAAAAGGAAATGGAAGGCTAAAAGGAAGCAGATGACCTCTTCTACTCCGAAATCAACCAGCCCAATGTATATGCACCTGAATCCAGAGATGGCGTGAGGTACTGCAGTGCTTGATGTGTCTCTAGAAGAAGCTTCTCTTAGCTCCCCTGAGCATTGTACTCCCTCCCCCCTCCCCTTCCTGTTGCCAGGGCGGAGACTTCTGATGATTCTTTGATGTTATTGCAAAGTTCATTATCTATTTTTGGGACTGCCCTTAAGGCTGTGGACTTGCCTGACCGTTGTGATGCAGCAGACCAGCAGGGCATAGAAGAAAATGTTTTAAACTTGAAAAAAGACGTGCACAAGCTGCAGTATTTGCAGGAGCCTGATAGGGGGAGCAAGAGGGACCTCTGGAAGACTGAGGATCCACGCCCTACAGGGTGTAACCTAAAACCAGTCAGCCTCCAATCCAGGAAGACAGGAACTCCTTTTAAAGGAAGTCAGGAAGGAGGGAGAACAGGAGGAGCAGGGAGAACAGGAGGAGCAGGGAGTACAGGAGGAGCAGGAGGAGATGTAGGAGCAGTGAGAGCTCTGGAAGAAGTGCTGTGCCGAGCAGAAGTGACTGGACAGGCAGAAGTAGCCTTAAAGCCAGAAGCAGCAGAGAAGGCCGCAGAGAAGCTGCAGAACCTTCAGAAGCCGAAGGAGCGGCGGGGGCTGCAGAAGCTACAGACACTGCTGGAGTGCGGGAAAGAGGTACAAGCCAAAGGAACCTGAATGGGCAGAGGCTACAGAAGGGTCCAAGAGATTCAGGTATGCAAAAGCTGCATTGTGATTGCTGTGGGCAGAACCCAAGCCATATTGCTGGAGCAAGGCAGAATCTCCCTAGGAGTAGGCCACAAGCCTCGTCCTCAGGAAAGAAGCAAGAGTTACAAGGTAAACCATATTGTATTGGAAACAGCCTATGGAAAGGGCAAGAGACAGAAGCTCCCTGTACATGTCCCACTGCTCAAAAGAAAAGGTATGAAAAGTTTTTATTGAATAAGAAACTTTTAAGTAAGCCAGGTTTGCAGGAAGTGCATGTAAACCCTGGGAAGAAAGAGAGATTCACACTGTAGAAATGCTCATGGCTGATGCCCCACGCTAAACTCCAAACACTGGGAGGTCATACAGCATTTGGGTGAGAAACCTAACTATAGCTTGCCGGGAACTGTTGACTTTGTCTCAGATACTTTGCCGGAGGAACCGATGCAAGTGGAAGAGGTAGAATCCCTTTCAGAGGAAGACATGGATTGCAGCTATTGCATCACGGGAAGCGTAGAATGCTTGTGTAACCAGTGAGCACTAAAACCGGTGTAAATAAGAATGCCTGCCTTTGTAACCTTTCTGTGAAAAGAACAGTTTTTGTTTTGAACCTGAGTTGTGATTTTTATAACCTGATGTAAGGAGATTTCTGTTGGTGTTTGAAGCCGATCCTTTGAACCTTTGTGCAAACCAGGGGAAATAAAGCCTTATTTTTTCCATACACTCGATGACCTTTTGTTCTCTGGGTATTTTTGGTAATACAGGATGCTACCGGGGCTATACAACCTTGGGCCCTAGAAAGAGAAACATACCAAACCCAACTTTACTTTTATTTATGCCCTACCTGCCTTGACCACCATTAACCACCAGGGCGGCGTTGTGACACCGTACTGCTTCTTCCCCCACCTACCACTGTGCCTCCAGCTGATGTTTCTTTGGTAGATATTTGGAAAGTTGTTGCTACAATGGAAAGCATGTTGAAGGACACAATTCCTAAGTTGTGTTGTTTTCTCAAGACACTGTTCTGACATTTTCACAGTTATTATCAGAATATTGCTAATTTGTCATGTCACATTGCTAAGGTTGATCCTTTGGTTCATTCTTTGCAGTTTATCATAGCTTCTTCAGTTAGAGATGGTTTATCGTTACATAATAAGACCAAAATTCTTGAGAATGGGTATGAGTAAAAATTTGCGTTTTTAAAAATTTTCCGATATCCAGGTTGCTTTCTCCTGAAATTTTACTGAGGAGATATTTTTCAGAAGTTCTTGCTCTTCCAGTTAACTTACACAGCACTGTTGAATATCTGCTCCTAGCTCCCCTATGCACCCCGATGCTATCTGTTTAGCATTGGGACGTGTTGGAGGTGTTCTAAGTTGGAGCGGAGGTGAAGATTGCAGCTTACTGGATAGCAGTGATATTGCACTGCTACCCAGTTAGCGATCCACGGCTAAAATTAGGCCAGCTCTGGGGTGGCTTAATTTTACCCGTGGATGCTAACTGGATAGTGGTGTAATATCGCTGATCCCCATTTAGGCTCTGTGACATGGTCCTCTTTGCGCAGAACCCAGATATTCAGTGCCGCAGCATTGAAAATCCAGGGTTAGGGGTCAGCAGGCAGGATTATGAGCTATAGCTATGTATAGCCTTCCCAATTAAATATCAGTCCTAAGATCTTAATATGTATACTTTAGAGGACAGGTGGGATAGGGGAGATATGATAAGTCTCTGGTGGCATAAACGCACAAGAGTATCTTTCAATTGAAGGCAAGCTCTGCTACAAGGGGACATAGAATGAGGGTGAGAGGGGATAGACTCTGGAGTAATATGCAGAAATATTTATTTATGGAAAGAGTGGTAGATGCATGGAATAGTCTCCCAGTGGATGTGGTAGAGGCAAGGACAGTATCTGAATTCAAAAAAGCATGGGACAAACACAGAGGATCTCTAAAGGGAAAGAGGGGATTATTGTAGTTGATATGGAAGGCAGACTAGATGGGCCATGTGGTCTTTTTCTACCAGCATGTTTCTATGTTTCTATAATACAATCCAGAGAAAATCAACATAAGCCAATGTAAGAAAACACAAAAAGACAATGAAAGACAAAAGGCAATAATCATGTATAGGGCAACAGCAGGCAGGCGAAATGCGCCCCTTAAGCCTTTTTGCGGCACTTTAAGCAGGTCTGGCCCCTCCCTCCTCTGACAGATCTGCTTAAAGTGTCAGCAACTTGCACATTGGGCGCGCCTCCCCTCTCCCACCTCCGTCCAGCCACTTTCTGCTGTTGTCCTGCTGCCGGTGCAGCTGTGGAGAAAAGAGAGGGCGTCAGCAGCAAGGTAAGAGCAGGCAATGGCTGGATGGAGGTGCAGGGGAAGGGGGGGCGATGTGCAAGTCGCACAGGGTGCGATTCTGGCTCGGTACGGCCAGTATATTACCATGTGATATCCTATGTACCTATAACATATCACATGGTAACTGTTGTTGTGGTTTAATTATTAGTTACCATGTTTCCCCTTTGCTTTTTTATTTTTTTATTAATATTTTTTGAAGTTTACAACACTAATAACAGAAAACAAACCTAATTTTCTGGTATTTTTTGTGTAAAATAGTTAACATGTTATCCAAGTTGAGCTCCCTGTTCTCTGTAATTACGGTGTAACCCCCACCGTAAAATCTCATTGATGTTCCATGTAAACCGCACTGATATTGAATAGCGCAGTATATAAGAGTATTAAATAAAATAAATTGTATACTAAAAAAAAAAACAACCTACAAAACTATGACATCCCTACTATTCCCTTTCTCCCTCTCCGGGGCCTTGCAAGCCCAGTCATACAACCTTCTGTATGTTACATGAGCCTATTGTAGTGGCAATAAAGTTAGTAATAAAACCAGGATTATGTCATAAATGAGAATAAATAGAAAAGAGATAAGAAAAAGAAAAGAAGAAGAGAAGAGAAAGGGAAAAAGAAGATATAGAAGGTATACATCACACTGGAGTAAAATTCACATATAGATCTAGAGCAGACCACTTGTCTTGTTTAGGAGAACTACGTTTGAGGCTAGTAATCTTATCTTGCACTTTTTCACATTTGCTATAGAGGCAGACTTGATTCCACCATATTTGCCAGTTAAGCTTCGTAGCGTCTTTCCAGTTGATTAAGATTGATTTTATGGCTATCATTATCATGAAATTTAAAATGAAAAAAATGCCTTTTTTCCAGCAAAGGAATCTCCGTTAGGGATCTCAAAACAATTATGCGCCAAGACAAGGGAGAAGAAAAAAGTAATATCATTTGAATCCTAGCCCAAACAGGAGTCCAAAATGCTTGAATGTAGGGGCATTCCAAAAACATGTGTCTCAAGGTACCCTTTTCCTTGTGACAGGACCAACAATCTTGGTTCCCTTCTGCATTCCATTTAGCCAGTTTGACCGGAGTAATAAACACCTGATGTGCAAAGAAAAACATAGATTGGGTTAAAGCGGCAGATCTTGATGTTTGAATGAGAGGGCCCTAAAAGGAGTTCCATGTTTGCTGTGATATTTAGCCTCCAATCTTTTCCTCCCAAATCTTCAGCAAACCCTTTCCAAGGGAGGAGGCACGTCCTCTAAAGTACGCATAAAAACTTGAGATACCACATTTTTTGGAACTAATCTCCATCATGATCTTGTCCAATCCCCATGAGGGAGCAAACTCGCTGGGCTTTTTCTTCAAGTTACTGATACAGTGCCTTAGCTGAAGCCACTGAAAATGACATGAGACGGGTAGCCCAAATTCTTTTTGCAAAGAGCTAAAAGACTTCCAAGCGGCTCCTTCTATTAGTTGCCTCACCGTCCATATATCACACCTTTGCCAAGTTGCCCAGGCGAAAGGAGCTTTATTTATTTTAAATACTGGATTATGACAAATGGGCATCTGTATTGCAGGGGGATTATCTCTTTTGATAATAGGTAGAAGACATTGAAAGGCCCTTTGCATGGATGTAATTATACGGCCCACTTTAGCGGAGTCTGGGCATCTCATCCCCATAAGCAATTTAGCTGGACAAGGATAGGCCAAGTGCTCTTCTAGTTCCAACCATGTAGGATTTTGCCAACTTATCTCTCCCGTTGACCACAAGGCACCTTGTTTTAGGAGGGCAGAGAGATGGTACCAGAAAAAATCCGGAAAGTGTACTCCTCCTTCATTTTTATTGGCTTTTAGTTTCTTCATTGCAATCCTGGGCATTTTCCCATTCCAAAGGAAGGCACTAGTAATACGATCCAAAGATTTATAGACAGCCATTGGGAGTAGAATGGGCAACATCCCTAAAATGTAGTTCAGTTTTGGCATCAATACCATATTTATGGTTTCCAGACACCCCACCACGTAAGATGCAAGGGGGACCATTTTAAGGTGAAGGATCAGGCTGTCTCTTGCAGCTTTTCCATGTTTATTTGTAATGTTTCATCTAATGGGGCACAATATTGAACACCCAAATATTTTACTGCTGAAGACTCCCATTGAAAAGAAAAGTCCTTTACCATTAAAGCATTGGCTCGCCAATTAATGGGAAAAGCTAGTGATTTCATCCAGTTGACTTTATACCCTGAAAATTTCTAGTAGTGGTCGATTAGTTGTAAGAGAGGAGAAATTGAGGCTGGAGAAAGAAAAAATAGCAAATCATCTGCATAGGCTGACAGTTTGATTTGAAGGTCCACTATAGTGATGCCTTTAATCTCATCTGTTTGTCTAGTAAGTAACGCCAAGGGTTCCAGTGCTAAATTGAACAGTAGAGGAGACAGACACCCTTGGTGCATTCCTCTACCCAGAGCGAAAGGAAGTGAAAACTCTCCATTAGCAAGGATCCTTGCCGTAGGGTTGGCATATAGCACCTATATCAGATCTATAAAACTCTTTGGAAAGCCAAACCAGTCCAAAACCTGGAACAAAAGAAGTCACTCAAGCCTGTCAATAGCTTTTTCAGCATCTAAAGACAGGCCAGCATATGGACTGTCTAGATGTTCTGCAATTTCTAACAGGTTGCAGAATATTCGCTAATTATCCGCCGTAGATCTATTCGCAATGAAGCCGCATTGGTCTGGGTGTATTAGCGAGTGAAGAACCTTAGAAAGGCGATTTGCCAAGACATTTGAATATAACTTATAGTCCAAGTTTTGGAGTGAAATAGGTCTATAGTTGCTCACTATTTCCGGGTCTTTTCCTGGCTTTTCCAAGACCACTATTGTTGCATTGTCAAAGGTTGCAATATTGCTGACCTGTTCCTGCAGCTGGAGATAGTAGATCAACATGGAAGGGTGAAGATCCTTTGCAAAAATCTGGTAAAATTCTGCCGGAATTCTGTCAGGGCCCACAGCTTTCCCACTTTTCATTTTCATTAGGGCTTCCTTCAACTCCGCAGTCGTGACTCCTTTGCCAAGATATTCTACTTGCTTAGCCCCTAACTTAGGGTGCGCAATCTGACCCAAAAAATTCTTGATTGCAGATTCATCACAGGACATCTCAGAATTATACAGTTCCATGTAGAAGTTGCAAAAGGAATCTACCATTTCCTTACTTTTATTCAATGGCCCACATTGCGGATCTTTTATAACAGTAATATGGGTATGTTTGCATAGGGACTTTAATCTTGAAGCTAATAATTTACCCACCCTATTCATCCTCATGTGATATTGTGCTACCTCCTGGTTTAATATCATATTATATTGATACCTTAGTTTTTGCAAGTATGTTAGTGCCCTGGGTTTTAATTGCCTTTGCAGAATTCTTTCTCTAGCCCTAATCTGCTGGTCAAGGACTTTAAGTGTATTTTTTGCCATTCTATCTGCAGTGACATTAAAACTGGTTATAGTCACTCTTATTGAATCCTTGAAGGCTTCCCACCATGCCCAGATAGGTGTGTCGCTTGGCGAGTTAGTATTAAAATATTCTCTTATGGCTTGCTGAATATGTACCTTAAAGGATTCATCTCCTAACAGTGATCTTGGGAAAGAACATGGATGTTGTTTCTTAATGTCTTCCAAAAGACCGATCTCCAAGATTATTGTTGCATGATCCGATATGTGAGTACTTAGGATGTCTGCACCGATGACTTCTTGAACTAATATTCTAGATATCAGGAAGAAATCAATCTGGGAGTGAGAGCCATGCGGGTGCGAAAAGAAGGTATAGTCACTTTCGGAGGGATGTAACATCCTCCAAATGTCCACCAAACCTGTCTGCCTTAATGGATTCCAAAACCACCAGGGCTCTATTTCTTCTACTCAACCTATTAGACTTACAGTCAATTAACGGGTCCAGAACCATGTTAAAATTGCCTCCGAGAATGATTGGGAGGGAGAAGTCTACTTGAATTACTTCCGCCAGGGACTGGAAACATTTTGGACAATCGCAATTCGGAGCATATTGTCATGAGGCTGGAGCTAGAAAAGAAACAGTGTTGAAAAAAACTCCTGATTTTCATGGAACTCAGAAAAGGCAGAGAGCGCAGTTCCAGCGCAGCTCAGCCAGAGGGCGCATGAACAATTACACAGTACCTGAAGCAACGTGCTCTAGCATTGATCACATTAATAACAAGCAGTTTCACCTGTCCTCAAACTCAGAACGTGCAAACCAGAAATCCCTTTATAAAGGAATCCAGATGATCAGTGAGATAGGAGGAACAGGAACTGGGAGAGAAACAGGAGGAGGCAAGAGCAAGTGCTGGGAAAGTGGCAAAAGCGAGGTCAGAAGGACCGGCAGCAGGACCAGTGAGAGAAGCCTGGAAGAGGAAGGCTTCCATGTGCAGCCAACTCAAGGAGACAGAATCCCAAAGAGGTATTCTCAAAGCAATAAAGTCCAGAGAGGCCAAAGGTATTGGAATGGAGTCCAAAGCCAAGCAAACCAAAGAAGCAGCTTGCCTGATGAAAGCAACTCTCCTAGCTCAAGTAAGTCTCCTATGCTAAGCCAGAAAGGCACAAGGAAAGGAGATTCCTTCTACAGTGATACTTTTGCCAAGAAACACAGAGAGTGGAAATCCACGTCAGGTTTTCCTGGTAACTCTGATTGTAGAGCAGTGCACAGAACAGCTTGTCAGCCTGAGAAGCTACGTCGCAAGCTGAGTCCTGGGTGTGGCAGCCTACAGAAGCCAAGGTATGAAAAGCCTTTCATTATAAGGGAAAGTTTAAGTGATGAAAACCTTATGGAAATAGATAAGCCTCAGAAAGTTAGAAGAAGTAAAGCTAACCTTTTAAAAGCACTTCCTAACAGTGTGCTAAGAAAGTTGTATGAGAAACAGACGAACCCCTGTGAGGAGTTAACAGATACTGAAGACAGTCATAGCATTGAAGAAGGTAGTGACCCAGAATCAATGGACTGTGATTGTGAAACCAGTGTTCCCATTCCTCAGAGTGAACCCATGGAATGTAACTTTTGTTCAAGAACTAGCTTGATTGCCTTGCTAGTTGTATAGAGAAAAGAGAACTCTGCATATGGTGAAGTTGATAACCATTTGTTTCCTGGTGTTAATTTCTATTGATTTGAAAGAAGCCTTAACCCAGATAAACAGTTAATTGTGAAACCTACAACCTTTAACTGTTTATATAACGGTGGAACCTTTTTGTTAGAGGAAAGAATTACCTTCATTTTCTTTTGTGTCTTATTGAACCTAAGCGTTGACCGGGGAAATAAAGCCTTATTACCCTACACTTTGGCGTAGATTGTTCTTTATAAGGAGTTCTGCACTACAAGGACCAGAATCCTCCTGGTCCTTCAGCTCAACCACTCCTTAAAATAAATTAAATGTCACCGGACACCCTTATTTACTACTCCAGTAGGGGCGCCTGGGGACAATATACATTGACTATGATTACCTGTTTTTTCTCCACTACCATATGCACTTTAGCCCATCTACCTTCAATGTCTGCTCGTTTGGAGCTGAACTGAGCATTTAGCAACTTATTGACCAGAATTGCCACCTGTTCTTTTTCCCAATGGCTGGTGCATGTGCAGCCAAGCAGAATTTCCCAAGAGCAGGTTTCATGGTCTCCTTAGTAGATAGATGAGTTTCCTGTAACATTATTATGTCTGCTTTTTGCTTCTGGCAATATGATAAGATCTTTTACTGCTTTGCAGGATGTATAATGCCCTTTACATTCAAGGACAATACTTTAAGGGGATTCATAGTGAATCCGAGTTTTAAAAGACATACAGATTCCTACGGTTTGTCTTAGGAACCAGATAAAATTAATAAAACCAAAATAGGCTTGCAAGGTGACAACCCTGCCCCTCTAAGGAGGTATATATTTAATGGGTAAGACAGCGAGCTTACAAAATGGCCGCTGTGTGACCCACTTACCATCAAGGAACTACCAACCAACACCGCCAAAATTACTTGTTATATTCTAGACATATTTTTTAAACATTATTTCTTACTTTATATGTAAATCTATAAGTAGATTCTTTTTTTCCTTTTTTTTTAATAAGTTTCCAAAAATAGAATTTCCCACAATAAATTTGATTTTCGCCCTCATACCGGCAACAATACCGTAGTACCATTCATTCGTCCCTATTTTATCCTAAGACAGAAGGCTTGTTCTCACACTGAAATAACTAACATTCACTTTTTCCTTTTTTTAAATCGTACTATATCAAGCAAAGACCTGATTCATTCCCCCTTCCACCTGCTCCCTATCAAAAAATGTAGATAATATGGATAGGTGGCTACTGTAGTTACTCTCCCGTTAATCTAGAGACAGAGATACAAATATGTTTCTTCTACTATATTTAGGAAAGCATCTTAAATAACTGATATATACTTAGAATATTCCTTTGAGAACTGAGAGTCCATCCGGTGAAAAGTCCAGTTAGGAGTCACAGCACTTCCACCTGCTTCAGCCTCCACTAGGACTTACAAATGCTTATTGCTGCAGCAGTGTCCAATACCACTTCCTCGTATTCATCTACTACTTCCAGAGACATCTCAGGTGAAGCTGACCTGTATCGTAGGCCCTAGCTGTAGGCAAACAGCAGGCTAAATTACGTAAAAGGCAATATGAAGGAGGTAAGCAAAAAAATCACTGCATCCTTAAAGCCTCTTGTTCTTCAATATACTGCACTGCCGCTGTCGGGTCCTTGAAAGATTTGGAGTGATTGTCTAAAGTTATCTTAAGCCGAGCAGGATAGAAAAGTCCATATCGTGCCTGTAGATTCTGCAGACGCGGTCTCAACTCCAAGAACTGTCTCCTTTTTTCCACCGTTGTTTTACAAAAATCCGGAAAGAAAGATATATTGCTTCTTTCAAATGTCAACAAAGACTGTTCCCTAGCTGCTGCCAGTATTTGTATTGCTTGCTGGTATCTTAATACACAGAAAGTTATTGGCCTAGATCTCCGGTTATGTGGGCCCACTTGTGCCAGAACTCTATGCACTCTTTCAATTTCCAGCTGGCCTGAGATGTTTAACCGCAGCAGCTTGGGCAGGGTTTTCCCCAAAAACGCGCTTACATCAGGGCCTTCCGCTCCTTCCGGGATGCCAATTAGCCTTATATTATTTTGTCTAGATCTATTACTAAGATCTTCCAGATTCAATTCCAATATCTCTATCTTCTTAAATGCCTTTTTGAGCAGTTTTAACTGTTCCTCATGCTCTATGAGAACTGTGTCCATTTTATCCATTTGGCTCACGAGCCCTTCCATTTGTGTCTTCATACCTTGTATATCCGTTTGCAACCGGACTAGAGTTTCTCCATTCGTTATTACAAGAGCTCTAACAGCACGGATTTCTCCCAGAATCTCTTTTGTTGCTTCCTCCAGTTCTCGTGCGGCGGCCATCTTGAGTGGGGAGAGGGGGTCTGACTTCGCACGTTTAGAACCCGAGCCGACAGCAGCCAAAAAGTCAAATTTTGTGGGCTTGCCAGTCGACATGCTTTCGTACACCCAAACGAGGGCTGGAGTGTAAAATGGCACCGAAATTAGCAGCGAGTGTCGCGGGATTCTTGTCGGGTCTCACAGAGCACAGCTCCTAAGCAGCCATCTTTATCTTTATTTGCAAAATTTGATATACCGCCCTTGCCGAAGTAATCCATTGGCTACAGAAAATAAAGGGGAGAAAGGAACGTCATTGATAGACAGGAAAGTAAGAGAGAAAACGGAATGAAAAAGTAGGACAGAAGTGAGACATGACATGGGAGAAACACAGATACAGGGCAAGGGGAGGGAGCTGTCTAGTGAGTTAGGCAAGGGGTCACGAAACTAGTGGTGGGGGGGGGGGGGGCCCAACGGGGAAGAGTCCGAGCCATCAGCAGGAGCAGGAAGGTCATAGGCCTGACAAAAAAGATGAGTTTTAAGGAGTGACTTGAACTGAGGGAAAGAAGGTTCAGTGCGGAGGGAGTGCGGGAGAGAATTCCAGAGGGCAGGACTGAGGAAGAAAAAGGCAGAATGATGGGTGAGCTCAAGGTGGGCCTGGGAGGGGGAAGGAAGAAAAAGCTGGTTGCCATGAGCAGAGTGGAGGAGACGGGGGGCAGGTTGAAGGTGAATGATGTCAGCCAGGTATTGTGGAGTACCAGTGTGCAGGACCTTGTGGGTGATGGTAAGGAGCTTATAGATGAATCTAACTGAGATTGGAAGTCAATGAAGGGAGAGGAGAGAGGGAGTGATATGGACATTAACAGGGGAGTGAATATTGAGGCGGGCGGCAGTGTTTTGAACTAACTGGAGACGGCGAAGTTGATAACGGGGAAAGCCAGCAAAAAGGGAATTACAGTAGTCTAGACGAGTGATCACGAGGGACAGAACAAGAGTAGTAATAGCAGAGGTAGAAAGGAAGGGGCGGATGGATCTAATTCTGCGGAGATGAAAAAAAGGAGGCGCGCACCACAGAGAAGATGTGTTGGTGGAAGGAAAGGGAGGAATCGAGGGTGACATCTAGATATCGGAGACTAGAAACAAGGGGGATGGGACGAGAAGACATAGTGGGTGACAGAGTGGGAGAAGGGGCACCAAAAGAGAACCAAATGGCGAAGGATTTGGATGGATTAACATGAAGAAAATTGCAGCTGAACCAGGAGGCAACGAGAGTAAGGCAGTCATTGAGAGGAGAAAATTCGGGAGCAGAGGAAGAAGTATGATACACTAAGAGGATATCATCGGCGTAGATATAAGAGGAGATGCCCGTTTGTTGAATAAGTAAGGCGAGAGGAGCAAGAAAGACGTTGAAAAGTAAGGGAGCAAGAATAGAGCCCTGTGGTACCCCACATTGCAGTGGGAGTGAGGATGAAGCATTGGGACCCATGTGAACAGCGAAAGTACGGGAGGAGAAGAAAGACCAAAACCACTTCAAAACAGTGCCGTAGATACCCAAATAAGACAGACGGGAAAGAAGGGTACAGTGATCAACAACATCAAAGGCAGAGGAGAGGTCTAGTGAGACAACAAGAGAGAGGTCACCACGATCGTGGGAGCAGTGAATTTCGGAAAGAAGCGCTATGAGAATAGTTTCGGTGCTGTGGCTGGCACGGATTCCTGATTGGCATGGGTGGAGGGAGAGGGTGAAATCGAGATGAGTGGCAAGCTGAGAGAAAACAAGTTTTTTGAAGACTTTAGAGAGAAAAGAGAGGTTACCAACTGGACACCAGTTGGCGGGAATGATGGCGGGGTCTAGGGTAGGCTTTTTAAGAAGGGGGAGGAATATAGCGTGTTTCCAACTGGTGGGGAATCAGTCAGCAGTGAGACTGGAATTAAAGATAGTCAGTGCGTATGGAATAAGAGTGAGAGAGGGTTAAGGAGCCAAGAGGAGGGAAGGGGATTGAGGGGACAGGTGGTCTGATGAGAAGAAGAGATGGCTTTAATGAGCTCGGCAGAGGTAACAGGACTGAAAGTGCACTAGGTGTGGGGAAAGGTGAAAGTAGGCGGTGGAGAATGTATTACGCAGAGGGAGGGGGTAGAGAGGTGGGGGGCAGGTAGGGAAAGAGGAGCGAAGAGTTTGGAAAGAAGGATGTGAGGGTGGTCAGCGAGGGTGGTCAGATGCTTTCCTACACCCAAATGAGGGCTGGAGTGTAAAATGGCACCAAAATTAGCAGTGAGTGTCGCAGGATTCTTGTCAGGTCTCACGGAGCACAGCTCCTAAGCAGCCATCTAGTTTCAATGCTGGCTCCGCCTCCCCATTTCCCCTTTGCTAATGCAGACCCCCCCCCTCTCGGTTCACTAGTGCAGGATTAATGCATGGTAACTTTTGCCATTGAGGTGTTTTAATAGCAAACATTTAGCGCACTTCAGTAAACAGGCACCTAAATAAAAGTTGCATGCTATTACAAAATAAAATGAAATACAAAAATGCACAAGGAGTAACATAACCGCATCTCTTCCCTCTGTATCACCTTTACAGCTGGCGAACCTTGAGAAAGAGCATCACAGTAATCAAGGCTAATGAATGACCCATTGTCAATAGGCTTTTTTCCTCTATGAAAATACAAAGTCAATGAGGTGATCCAAGGCTCAAGAAACATGTCCAAACTATAGATAGCTGGTCTGACAAATGTATACCTTTTCGATGACTCGTTGCAGTCAGGAGTGGTGCCAAATGACTGGAGAGAGGCTCATGTGGTCCCTCTACACAAAAGTGAAAGTAAGGATGTGGTTGAAAACTACAGGCCAGTTAAACTAACTTTGGTGGTGAGTAAATTATTGGAAATGCTGCTGAAAGAGAAAATAGTGAGGTTTCTGGAGTCCAGTGGATTACAGGATCTGAGGCAGCATTTATTCATCAGAGGCAGGTCTTGTCAGACAAATCTGATTGATTTCTTTGACTGGGTGACCAGGGAGATGGACCAAAAGAGAGCCCTAGATGTGGTGTATTTAGATTTCAGTAAAGCCTTTGACACCGTTTCTCACAGGAGACTTATCAACAAACTGAGCACCCTAGGGACGGACCCTAAAGTTAATGCTTGGGTTGGAAATTAGTTCAGTGGGAGGCGACAAAGGATACAGGTAAATGGAGTTCACTCTGAGGAGAAGAAAGTTACCAGTGGTGTGCCCCAGGGATGTGTCCTTGGTCCAATTCTTTTTAACATCTTTGTTAGTGATATAGTGGAAGGGATGTCGGGTAAGGTTTGCCTCTTTGTGGATGATACCAAAATCTGCAATAGAGTTGACAGCCAGGAAGGTGTAGATAACCTGAGGAGGAATCTAGCTAAGCTTGAAGAATGGTCTAGAATTTGGCAGGTGGGATTTAATGTTAAAAAATGCAAGGTCATGCATTTGGGCTGCAGCAATCCAAGGGAGCAATATAGTATGGGGGGGGTGAAGTACTTTTGTCCACTAAAGAAAAGCGGGACCTAGGTGTGGTTGTGTCTGATGATCTTAAAGTAGCTAAACAGGTAGAAAAGGCAACAGCAAAAGCTAGAAGGATGTTTGGGTGCATACGGAGAGGAATGGCTAGCAGAAAAAAGGAGGTGATAGTGCCTCTGTATAAGTCTTTGGTGCGACCTCATTTGGAGTATTGTGTGTAATTCTGGAGATCGCACCTTCAAAAGGATATGAACTGGATGGAGTCAGTACAGAGGGTGGCTACTAAAATGGTTAGTGGTCTTCATTATAAAGCATATGAGGACAGACTTAAGGATCTCAATATGTACACCTTAGAGGAAAGTTGGGATAGAGGTGATATGATTGAGATGTTTAAATACCTCCATGGCATAAATGCACAGGGGGACAGTCTCTTTCGATTGAAAGCAAGTTCTGCTACGAGGGGATATGGAATGAGGGTGAAAGAGGATAGATTCAGGAGTGATATGCGGAAATATTTATTTAAAGAAAGAGTGGAGGATACATGGAATAATCTCTCAGTGGAGGTCTTAGAGATGAGGATAGTATCTGAATTCAAAAAAGCATGGGACAAACACAGAGGATCTCTAAAGGAAAAAAGGGGACTTCTGCAGTTGTTGATATGGAAGAACAGAGTAGATATGCCATGTTGTCTCTTTCTGCCATCATTTTTCTATGTTTCTGTGTTTCTAGGTGGTGTCTGGCTTGGTGGGGCTTCAGGGTGGCCCTGGTCGGGTAAGTGTGAAGGTAGAAGTGAGTATAGAGGACCTCGTGCTCTATTTCTTGGATAAAGTAGGGAGGTTGAAGAACAGCTTGGGTAGCCCCTGGATGGCAGTGGCAGTGCCGCCCCCTTTGTTAGGCCCAGAGAGTCTGGATTCCTTTTACCCTGTGACTGGTGAGCATTTGTTTACCCTGCTGTCCGGGGTGCGGGAAACCTATTCAGGGCTGGTCCAGTGCCTACTGGGTGTTTCAAGGGAGCAACACAGCCTATGTTAGAGTGGTTATGTGGTCTCATTAATGCATCTTCGACACAGGACCAGGTTCCATGGTGCACTAAAGTGGCGGTGGTGACTCCTGTACCAAAATAAGTGGGTGGGGATTTGAAGGACGGCAGCAATTTTCACCCTATTTCCAATTTGCCTCTATTGGCTAAACTGGTAGAGAAGGAGGTTGTGGTGCAAATGGGGCGTTATTTGGAAGATTGCTCATTCCTGGATGTAGGATAGGGTGACTTTCAATTGGGGAGTACTGTGGAGATGCTATTGGTGGTGCTGCTTGTATGTGGATAAGGGGATATTGGTACTATTGGAACGTTGTAGCTTGTTGGGTACTGGAAGTAAAGTGCTTGAGTGATTGGACTCTTATGTGTGATAGACATTTCAGGGTATGAGATTCAACGTGCTGTTCTTCGCTTTATTCCTCTGAATGGAGAGTGCTGTAGGGCTCCCCCTTATCTCATCTTTTGTTTAATATTTACTTACAACCTTTGAGGGCTTTGGTGCATTCGTACGGCCTGCAGTTCTATGCGTATGCCGATAATCTCCAAATCCTGGCCCTACTCAGTAAGGAGTTGGGAGTAACAGTGGGGTGTTTGAATGATTGTCTGGAGCAAGTGTATACTTGGTTGGCAGGTAGTGGCCTGCTGTTAAATGTGGTTGAGACTGTGTAATTGCGTTTTGGGAGGATCGATCATTCTGACTTCCGACTATTACCCACATCTCTGGATTTGAAATTCCAAGATGTAGGAACTAAAGTCCTTGGGGGTAATCCTGGAACAGTTGGGTATTGGGGAGAAGAAGATCAGTTGTGTGGTTCAGACTGCTTGGCTGAAGTTGAGGCTCGCACATCAGCTGCACCCGTATCTGGATGCTGCAGCCTTGAGGCGCAGGCCTTGCTGCATGGGTGCTTGATTATTGTAATGTCCTCTATGTTGGGTTACCATATAGGGCTGTGAGGCGCCTACAGGTGGTACAAAATGTGGCTGCAATGGCTGCTGATGGGGGTGGGTTGGAGGGAGAGGGCAGGGCCCTTTCTGGCTCAGTTAGATTGGATGTCATTCAAGCTTGTGGTTTATTTAAACTGTTAGTGATTTTGTACCATGTTTTGCAAAATGCACATCCTAGCTATTTTTGTACACTTCTCGATTGGTACACTCCACCTAGATCCCTGTGGTCATCGCAGGGCCGATTGTTCCTGGGTTGGAGGTTGCTCACAAGGCTCACAGCCGTGAGAGTGTGTTCCGGGTCATGACTAGTAAGTGGAGGAATGCCCTACCCCTGGAACTTAGAGCTCAGACTTACATGCTAGCCTTTTGTAAGTTGTTGAAAACTTGGTTATTTTCTGGGGGTTGATGTGGTGTGATGGACTATGGGGAAGGGGTTATTCTCTGTTTTTGCTGTGTGATGCACAGTAATTGTTGTTTCTTTTCTACACCCTTTTGACTATTTTTGTCAGAAAGGGGGTTTAAACATTTGCAAATAAATAAATATGGTTTAGCTTTGAATGCCCTGTTTGCTGCTCCCAGAGCTAGGGCAACTGCCTTGTAGTCCTATTGGTTGGACCAACCCTGCTCCAGATCTGTGTTCCACTAAGGACTAGGTCTAAAATAGCCTCCTCTCATTTCAGTTCCTGACCAGCTGCTCCATGAAGCAGTCATTTATTCTATCTAGAAACTTTATCTCCCTAGCATGTACTAATGTGACGCTGACCCAGTCAGTACCAGGGTAATTGAAACTGTTGTAACTTTTGTTAGCTCCCCTGATTTCTTTTAGCATTTCATCATCCATCTGTTCATTCTGGCCAGGCAGATGGCTCTACTCTCCCACTGCCATTCCCTTCCTTTTTTACATTGAATTTCTATCCATAGAGATTGTACAGTGTTATTTTATTTCCTGCAAAACTTATCCTGTTTAACTCAATGTTGTCTTTAACATATAATGCAACCCCTCTACCAATTTGATCTACCCTATGATTGCACCTTCCAAAATGGCTCTGGTCTCATGATGCTGCTTCCTAACGATAAGACATTGACATCTTATTGCTAGGGGGCAGCAGAGCAAGATTGAAAAATGATGCCAGAGTACTGGAGATGTGGCAGGAACTGCTGGACCACCAGGGATGGAGGGGCTTGGGGGGTCCCAGCTGGCCAGCCAGGATGTTCACTGCCAGGGTTTGGGGTGTCCAGACAGCCTAATTCTAGAAGATGTGTCTGTTTGGGGGGAGGGGGTTGAAGGGCCACATGTTGGTGCCATGAGTCATCCGATGGCATTTGTGCTTGGGAAGCCAAAAGGAGGGGAGGGTCGCATGCCACCATAGTGGATCGGGGAGGAGAAAGTGACTTCTTGCTCTGTCCACCCTCTGCTACCTCTCCTCAGCCTGCGTTCCCTGCATCAGCAGGCATTATGGGAGTACTAGCACTTCCTGTCAATGCAGGGAATGCTGCTCAGTGTGGTAACTGCCTGCTCTGTGCATTAAAGGTAGGACAATTGCTGGCCACATTTTGACATATGCCATACAGTAGATTCAAAAGCATTACCACACTTTAGTAAACAGAATGCCAAATGTTCAGATTCAGCAGTGATCTGATTAGCGGCCATATCCAGCTCGCTATTTGGATAGCTAACCAGATAAAGTTAGTGCAGCCTTTATTTGGCCTGAATTTATACAGATAGTTATTCTGAATATTGCTGCTAACCAGATAAGTGTGAATACTGTCCCAGCTCCACGCATGGATTGCCCAGCACTATCCAAATAGCGCGGAGGCGATCAGAGGAAACATTCAGTGGCACTATCTGGATAATAATGCTGTTCAATATCTCTCTATGGCTTTTATCCAATTAGCAGGTGCTTCTGAATGTCAGCCCCAAATATTAACAACAATCACACATTACAAATTCTAAAACAATACGACTAAAACAAAAGTTGCTTTTGGAAAATCTGGTCAGTACAAAATGTGTGCATGCTTGATATGTTGGTAGGTATCTGGACTTCGTTCCCTAGAAAGGTATGAATTGGTCAAACTGAAATTCAATAATTTCTCTATATGATCACAGTTTTTGAAGTGAAACCCTTTGTGGTCAGTTTGGGGTTGAGCTTCTTTATTAACAAAAGTATGACAATAATAGTAAGTAACGGAAAGTCAATGGAAGACATGCCTGGCCATATCTAAGAACCTTATGTTTAATCATTTGATATACCGCTCAGGCCAAAGCATCAGAGCAGTTTACAATACAATATAATTATAGAAGATACGAAAAGAACGCCATATATAAGATAGGACAGAATAAGAGATACAGTACAAGACAAAAGGATAGATGAGACAAGAAGAAAGGAGAACAATAGATTACAGCCGTAATATAGTAGCATAATAGTTGCATTCACAAATATAAAATAGGTTTTACTCACACGCCACGGACCCACGCCAAAGGGCCCTCTGGCGAGGCCCTCAAGCGTGGGCCCGCAAGGCACGGGCGCGCCTCAGAAGCAGCAGTTTTTGAGCCGTTGTAGAGGGCTGCTTAGGGCTGCTGATTGGTGGTTAATGGAGGTGAGGAGGAGCTCCCGCTCACTCCCTCCGATGATGGCTGCTGCTCCCTGATGTTACTGTGCGCCTCAGAAGTGGCAGTTTTTGAGCTGTTGTAGAGGGCTGCTTAGGGCTGCTGATTGGTGGTTAATGGAGGTGAGGAGGAGCTCCCGCTCACTCCCTCCGATGATGGCTGCTGCTCCCCGATGTTACTGTGCGCCTCAGAAGCAGCGGTTTTTGAGCCGTTGTAGAGGGCTGCTTAGGACTGCTGATTGGTGGTTAATGGAGGTGAGGAGGAGCTCCCGCTCACTCCCTCCGATGATGGCTGCTGCTCCCAGATGTTACTGTGCACCTCAGAAGCAGCGGTTTTTGAGCCGTTGTAGAGGGCTGCTTAGGGCTGCTGATTGGTGGTTAATGGAGGTGAGGAGGAGCTCCCGCTCACTCCCTCCAATGATGGCTGCTGCTCCCCGATGCATGGTACTTCTGTAAAACACCTTTCATTCCAAATTAAAATGTTAGATGCTTTAGAAAAAGTCAATGAAAATACATCAAACTAATGTCAGAAAGCTTAATATTTAGACAGCAACACTTTTATAATGAAGTAGCTGTAAAACAAATCCAGAGAGACAGAGAGGGCTAGTTACTAAGCTGTGGCAAACTCTCGCATTTTACTGCGGCTTAATTTACCACAGAGTTACTAACCTGCAGTAACTCAGTACCACAGGTTAGTGACTCCCATTAGAAAAGGAATAATGCAGCTTGCACTGCACAATGTAAACTATGTTATCCTGATGGAAAAATGGTCAAGAGCGCTGGATTGCTAACACAGCTTTGCATCTAATTTTGAGGCAAAGCATGTTGGGGTAAATTAACATTTATTTATTTTATTTTATTTATTTATTTAGAAACATAGAAACATAGAAACATGGCCTATCTAGTAAGTCCTTCCATAACAACAACTACAACAGTCCACTTTTTTCCTTCAGAGATCCTCCGTGTTGGTCCCATGCTTTTTTGAATTCAGTTACTGTCCTCATCTCTACCACCTCCACTGGGAGACTATTCCATGGATCCACTATTCTTTCCATAAAGAAATATTTCCGCATATCACTCCTGAATCTATCTCCCTTCACCCTCATCCCATGTCCCCTCGTAGCAGAACTTGCTTTCAATTGAAAGAGGCTCTCTCCCTGAACATTTCTGCCACGGAAGTATTTAAACATCTCAATCATATCACCTCTATCCCGCCTTTCCTCTAAGGTGTACATATTAAGATCCTTAGGTCTATCCTCATATGCTTTATAATGAAGCCCACTAATCATTTTAGTAGCCACCCTCTGCACCGACTCCATCCTGTTCAAATCCTTTTGAAGGTGCGGTCTCCAGAATTGCACACCATACTCCAAATGAGGTTGCACCAAAGACTTATAGAGAGGCATTATCACCTCCTTTTTTCTGCTAGCCATTCCTCTCCATATGCACCCAAGCATCCTTCTAGCTTTTGCCGTCGCCTTTTCTACCTGTTTAGCTACTTTAAGATCATCAGACACAACCACGCCAAGGTCCCGCTCTTCTTTAGTGGACAAAAGTACTTCACCTCCTATACTGTATTGCTCCCTTGGATTGCTGCAGCCCAAATGCATGACCTTGCATTTTTTAACATTAAATCCCAGCTGCCAAATTCTAGACCATTCTTCAAGCTTAGCTAGATCCCTCCTCATGTTATCTACACCTTCCTGGGTGTCTACTCTATTGCAGATTTTGGTATCATCTGCAAAGAGGCAAACCTTAACCGACAGCCCTTCCACTATATCACTAACAAAGATGTTAAAAAGAATCGGACCAAGGACATATCCCTGGGGCACACCACTGGTAACATCCTTCTCCTCAGAGTGAGCTCCATTTACTTGTACTCTTTGTCGCCTCCCACCCAACCAATTTCTAACCCAAGCAGTAACTTTAGGGTCCATCCCTAGGGTGCTCAGTTTGTTTATAAGTCGCCTGTGAGGAACAGTGTCAAAGGCTTTACTGAAATCTAAATACACCACATCTAGAGCTCTCCCTCGGTCCTACTCCCTGGTCACCCAGTCAAAGAAATCAATCAGATTTGTCTGACAAGACCTGCCTCTGGTGAATCCATGCTGCCTCGGATCCTGTAATCCGCTGGACTCCAGAAACCTCACTATTTTCTCTTTCAGCAGCGTTTCCAATAATTTACTCACCACCGAAGTTAAACTAACCGGCCTGTAGTTTTCAACCACATCCTTACTTCCACTTTTGTGTAAAGGCACCACATGAGCCTCTCTGCAGTCCTTTGGCACCACTCCCGACTCCAACGAGGCATTGAAAAGGTCAGTCAGTGGAGTTGCTAGAACGTCCCCAAGTTCCCTCAGTATTCTAGAGTGTATCCCATCCGGTCCCATCGCTTTGTCTACTTTAAGTTGAGCTAGTTTCTCACGAACACAGTCTTCTGAAAATTGTTCAAGATGTCCCTCGCTTCTGTTCTTATTTGTGGGTGTTTTCTGAGGTCCTGCTCCTGGTTCTTCATCTGTGAACACAGAACAAAAATATTTGTTAAGCAATTCCGCTTTATCCTTATCAGCTTCTACATATTCCCCCCCTGCACCCTTGAGTCTGACAATACCACTTTTGCCCTTCCTCTTCTCACTAATATATCTGAAAAAGTCTTATCCCCCCATTTTATTGCATTGGCTATTTCCTCCTCCTTTTGAATCTTTGCCTTCTTGACTACTTTGCTAGCTTCTCTAAGTTTTTCCAAATACAGATGCCTGTCTTCCTCTCTCTGTGACCTCTTGTATTTCATGAAGGCCTCCCTCTTTTTCTTCACTTTTTCAGCTACTTCCTTCGAAAACCATAGCGGTCTCCTTTTCCTTTTGCCTTTATTTACCATTTTAACAAAAAGGTTGGTTGCCCTTAAAATACCCCCTTTCTGTTTTGCCCACTGTTTTTCTACATCCCCCAGCTGTTCCCATTCCACTAACGACTCCCTGAGGTATTGGCCCATCTTCGCAAAGTTAGTCTTCCTAAAGTCTAAGATCCTCACCTTGGAATGGATTCTAACAGCCCTAGTCCTAATACTGAACCACATCATCTGGTGATCACTGGATGCAAAATGATCTCCCACTGCAACATCAGAAACACTTTCACCATTGGTAAGCACCAAGTCCAGTATGGCCCCTTCACGTGTGGGGTCTGTTACCAATTGCCTGAATAGTTCTCCCTGTAGAGAATCCAGGATCTCCTTACTTCTAGATGATACTGCAGCAGGAATGTGCCAATCAACATCTGGCATATTGAAATCTCCTATCAGTAGCACTTCCCCTTTCCTAGCAATGCTGCGTATGTTTTCAAATAACTCTCTGTCCACCTCTTCCTCTTGTGAGGGAGGTCTGTATATCACACCAATGCAAATAGATTTCTCTTTCCCTCTTTCTAGTTTAACCCACAATGCCTCCTCTCTCCCTTTTAAGCTCTGTAATTCCAAAGCTTTAATAGTAGTTTTTACATATAGTGCCACTCCTCCTCCCCTTCTTCCTACCCTGTCCTTTCTGAATAAAGTATAGCCAGGTATAGTTACATCCCAGTCATGGTTTTCTGTGAACCATGTTTCTTTAACTGCCACTAAATCCTAGTCAGCCACTCCCAGCAAAGCTTCAACTTCAGGGATCTTATTTCCCATGCTACGGGCATTAATACACACTGCTTTCCATATGTTACCCCTGTTACCCATTTACATAAAGGTACATAAGAACATAAGATATGCCATACTTGGTCAGACCAAGGTCCATCAAGCCCAGCATTCTGTTTCCAACAGTGGCCAATCTAGGTCATACGTACCTAGCAGTTTCCCCAAGGGACACAGGTTCCACAGTGCTTGTACTGGTTCAAGCATTGATATCCTGGGTCCCTTCTTAATAATGGTTTATGGACCTTTCCTCCAGGAACTTGTCCAAACCTTTTTTAAACCCAGCTACACTAACAGCCTTTACTACATCCTCCGGTAACAAATTCCAGAGTTTGATTACACGTTGAGTGAAAAAATATTTTCTTTTATTAGTCTTAAATAGTTTACCCTGTAGCTTCATTGCCTGTCCCCTAGTCTTTCCATATTCTGATAAGGTAAACAATCGATCTACGTTTACCCGTTCCACTCCGTTCATTAATTTATAGACTTCTATCATATCTCCCCTCAGCCGTCTCTTCTCCAGGCTAAAGAGCCCCAACCTTTTTAGCCTTTCTTCATAGGAGTAGCCTTCCATCCCCTTTACCATTTTGGTGGCTCTTCTCTGAACCTAATGTATCACCTACCTGGGGGCTTTCACTTACCTGGGGGCTTTCTTCACCCATCCCCAACGAATCTAGTTTAAAACCCTCTTCAGTAGATTAGCCAGTCTACTACCGAAGATGCGTTGACCTTTCTTGGACAGATGAATGCCATCTCTGCTCTGCAACCCTTGGAACAGCATGCTTATATACTTCTTTTCATCGGGTCAAAGTGGTTTACATTGAATAAACTTTTAGTTACATGGAACAGATAAACTTCTTAGTTAACAGATTTTCCTAACAAATAACTCATTAATTTATATATTTGCAATCACTGAACTATATACAATTAGGATAGCTAAAATGTGCTAAGATAAAATAAAGCACATTGCTTTAAAGAGCAAATATTCATTAAGGGGATCATTTGCAAATGAGTCATACGTTAAATTGTGCACAAAATGGCACCATTAAACTGGGAGAGCAAGCCAAAAACATACGCATAAAAAAATCAGCACTGGTTTGACCATAGAAACAGGCACCGCATGGCTAATTTGCATATCAGCCCCGACAGGATTTTGATGGCATCAGGGATGATCGCGGCATTTGGAAAAGCCCCCGATGCCATCAAAATACTGTTGGGGGCAGGTGCCCTGACAGAAAGTCACTTCCTGGTGGTCTAGCAGCCACAGAACCCCCTCTCGGTATCTTTTAAAGCAGGAGTGCTGTCTACATGCTTCTGCACTCAGTCCGCCATCTTGGAAAATGGCGGCACCTGGCTCCGCATGGTGCATCTTGGGATGTGCCAGGCGAGGTCAGACTTCCAGGATGCACTGCGCAGGGCCAAGTACCACCATTTCTCAAGATAGCAGACTGAGAGCAGGAGTGCGTAGATGGTGCTCCCATTTTAAAAGATACCAGAAGGGGATTCTGGGGCCACTAGACAACCAGATTAGTTTTTTCTAAGTGGGTTGGGGGGGGGGGTGGGATCGGGTCACTAGACCACCAGGGAGTGACTTTCTGTTGGGGCACTGGCCCCCAGCAGTATTTTGATGGCATCGGGGGCTTTTCCTGGTGCCGGAATCATCCCTGATGCCATCAAAATCCTGTCAGAGACAAACGCTAGAGGTTTAAGCCAACTCAGACCCAGGCGTAGAGAGATTGGTGCTAAAGCTGGTTGCAAAATCCTCTATACCTGTTTCTGCATCACGTGCAGCAATCATTTGCATACCAGATTGTTACATCCAGCTCATTTGATTGTAATTTGAATACCCACATTAATTGGGTACTAGTTTTTCCATCGCCATTTACACACGCGTCCGTCTCTTTTCTGACGTTTATGTTAGCTTAACATGTGCTTAAAGTGTGCTTAAACATGCCATTTCCGGTGCTTAAAGGCTGCACTAGTTTTTTGCATTGGCCTGATTGCTAAAGTGCATTTAAGGGAATAGTGCACAGTTACCCTCCACAGAGATATTTATTGGGAAAAGGCTTGTGCTATATAAGAGCACATTTTGCAGAGATTCACAGGTCTGTATCCTTAATCACACTAAATACAGTAAACATGAAATCACACAGCTGTCATCTTACTGTTTTAAGAATGACACAATCAGTCTAAAATTATCAGCCTGCCTTAATGCATTTCATTGGTAGGGTCACAGGCAACTGGCCTTTTATCTGTTCATTAAGTCAACAAAGACTCCTAAAATTCAGAGTCACATCACCTTTCTCTCATTCCTCCCCCCCTCCCTCCCACCACCACACAGTCTTCTGGAATAAGCAGTACTCAATACTAAGTGAAAGGTTTTTGAACAGAACATTGCAAAAATGTCTCTATTGATTTTTTTACTACAATTTAGAATTATGGTGATATAAAATCGGTTGCTGCAGAGCCTCTGGTGCCATGGAAGTCACCAATGACGCAATTAAAGGCAGAGCAATGCACTGGATGGTATTTTCAGTACCCAAAGGAACAGACAAAGTGGGCCTAGCTTGTGTAAAAGATGGTGGGCTAAGCACACAGTGCAAAGGAGCAGCTCTTTAATATAAACTAGCAGGAGCTGTACACGTTCCACTTCATCACCCTGACAACTAAAAACAACAGGGTTTTCCAGCTTTAGCCTTCCTCTTTCTTGTTTCTGATTTATTTATTGAAGGCTCTCTTTGTTCTTTTGCTATTGACTGTAAGCTTGTTACAAATACACAAAGTGTGATTCATAGTGAAAATCGACATGTTTAGGGCTCAAAACCAGTCAGTTTTATAACACCCATAGAAGTCAGCTTCAATAACGTGGCTCTGCAGTGCATTGATTGACTTGAAGCTACTGTAAAGCACGAAGGCAAATAACTTTTGTATACAATGTTTTCTGAGATGTAAAAGAAGAAAAAATGGACATCTATCAAGCAGTAACTACTGTAGCTATATAGTGAGAATACAAATGAAATCAGTCTTTTCCTTTCTATCAACAGAGGGACTAACCAGGAAGAGAAGGTTTCTTTTAAAGCACAGTCTTAGTAACCAGGTAGCCGGACCCGGCACTTTCCTCCTGCAATTAACACCCACCCCCGCCCCTTCAAATCCTCTTTCACCCTTTCCCACAAATTACACATACTACGTATTCATGGTAAGAACTGGTCGCAGCTTTATTTCCAACAACATACTGAACATTAACAGTAACAATGCCCAAACAAACCCCCTGCGGAGCGATGCGTCACCAGCCATGCAACTAGCAAGGCAACCTCGCCTCCGCTCCAGCCATGGTCACACCACCGGCAACATTCCAACCACCCCTTTCCGACTTCGTCATATTACTAGCAAAAGTCTTCCAGGGGTAGTCCGGGTCGAAGGCACCCCGCCCCCGTCCCAAGTCGCCTAAGGCTCCGGACCCCGGAAACCTCCGGGATCCCGCTATACTTCCCCCCCCCCCAGCTGCAACACCCCCATAACGTACCCACCTCCCATTAATGAAGGGCAGGCGGGTGGGCTGCTTGCCCCACCGACTCGCTGCATGTGCTCCGGCTTAGACCACGCACACTGGAGCACATGGCTTGTCCTCCCTCTGATTGGCTCCGCTCGCTCCCCCCTAGAGCGGAGCCAATCCCTTCAAAAGATGCACCCAGCGTCTTCACGCTGCGGCGACTTCGGCCCTCCCTCTTCCCCCCATGCAAGCAGGGTCCTCGCGCCGGGCCGCGCACCCGGTTACGCGCGGGCGCCGGGACCCTGCCCGCGCCCTTATTATTAACCAGGTAGCCGGACCCGGCGCTTTCCTCCTGCATTTAACCCCCACCCCCGCCCCTTCAAATCCTCTTTCACCCTTTTCCAAAAATTACACATACTACGTATTCATGGTAAGAACTGGTCGCAGCTTTATTTCCAACAACATACTGAACATTAACAGTAACAATGCCCAAACAAACCCCCTGCGGAGCGATGCATCACCAGCCATGCAACTAGCAAGGCAACCTCGCCTCCGCTCCAGCCATGGTCACACCACCGGCAACATTCCAACCACCCCTTTCCGACTTCGTCATATTACTAGCAAAAGTCTTCCAGGGGTAGTCCGGGTCGAGGGCACCCCGCCCCCATTCCAAGTCGCCTAAGGCTCCGGACCCCGGAAACCTCCGGGATCCCGCCACCGGCACAGGCACAAAGCCTTACCTGTGCCGCCCCCCCAGCCCGACAGGAAGCTGCGACCAGTGAGCCTCACCATGAACGACCCTCTCCAGCACCTCCTGCCAGTCGTTCAGGAGCAAATCCATCCCAACGGGAGATAGGTGCACACCGTCTGCCCTATATAACCCAACACAGGCTACATCGACCCAATCATGCTGCACGTGATACCCCCCCTGCTCAGCTACCCACCTCCCAATCTGCCTATTTATCTTAGTCAGTCCTCGGGACCATCTCCTCTGCCCCCAGGATGCCGGCCTCGGAATGATATCGGACCATATTAACATGATACCAGCAAACAAACGCAGGAGTGCAGCAAAGTCCCTCTTGGCAGCTCTGATCAGCTGCTTGCAGGACTACGCAGCCAGATCGTTGCCTCCCAAATGCACGAGAACAATCGCTGGTGGATTCCTGACACGCTGATGATGACGAAGCAAAGGCATCAGCTGAGGCCATCGCAGCCCCACTCGCCAAGCCATGAAACAGTCACTAACGCCGGATCCAGTCCAAGGTTCCGCCCGATAGGTCGCACAGCCGCTCGCTGCCCAGCCCAAAAGATGGAGTGCCCCATCATCCAGCAACCCCTCGCCATCAGCCCCCCATCTGCAACAGAAAGTAACATCATTAATATCCCCCCCCCCACCGTCGTCAGGCAGTGCACAGTCGCAGATATGCACTTCACAGTCGCACGTATCCCCGGAAAGCTTTGGACCGCCATCTTCCGATACTCTGGATCTGCTCCCCTGACAAACCCACAACAGCCGCACTGGTGGCCGCCCCGATGCGAAAAGAGTGCGTGGAAAACCGCCGCGGATCCTCCCCGATCCGACGCAATACCATACGCAACACTGCAGTTACCTGAAATCGCTTCACCGAACAAGTATCCTCATGCACAAAAAGCCCCTCTTCGCCCTTAGGCCTCACCCCCAGGTAAGCCGCCATGGCGGATACTGGGCAGGTCAACCCCCCAATCCTTTTGAGCACCACCCACAATCCTTTCCCCTTCTGGTCTGTTTTAGAATTTGCCAGCAACACGCGGACGAGACTCTGGTCACTCCACACAAGCCATAGGCGCAAACAATTACCCAAACCAGCCTTCGCCGAATCGACTGCCAATTTGCTGACCCTAAAAGCCCCAAAGAATGCCAAACAGAAGACCGCACGAAAGAGAACGGCTTCATATGGTGACGCCGCCACACCCGGCAACTCGTGGCACAGCCGTGTTAGCAAGTCGTGCGTAATTGGCAGTCGACGGTCGAGCGGCCGTGGCTGCAAACGGTCCCAACCCATCAGTAACCGCCGAGCCAGGCGCCCGTGACCCGAGACTTCCCATCCCACTGCCCTGGCAAAAAAGTCGAACCCAGCCAGATTAATCCTGACGGCCGATCTTGCCACCCCTCTTCCCTTCGCCCACCCAACATACTGCCCCAACAGGTACTCCGGCAACTCCCCTCCAGCCCATCTGTTACCGTACAAATATGCCAGCACTCGCTCGCACCCATGGCAGTAGGCCGCCCAAGTGCGATCTGCTATTGAATTCTTTAGTAGGTTCCTCATCTCAGCAGGCCACAGCTCCACAAGCTCCAAGGGACTACGAGCCCATCTTTGTCTGCCTCCGGCGCCAACTGCCGGAACCGCTCCCACTGCAAACGGGAAAGAGCATCTGCGATTTCATTAGCAATCCCTGGTATATGTCGCGCCTTCAAATCAACATTCATCCGCAAGCATGCGAGTATGACACGACGCATCAGAAGGCACTACCTTACCACAACGCGGAGAGTAACGATTAACGACTGCCACTACCGCTTTGTTATCGCACCACCAAACCACCTTACGGTTGGCCAATTTGTCCGGCCATAACTCCAAAGCAACCAATATGGGAAAAAGCTCCAAAAAGGTGATATTACTTAATAACCCCTCGTCCCGCCAGGACTGCGGCCATTTGTCAGCGCACCATGCCCCACCGAAGTAGATCCCGAGTCCGACACCTCCGGCCACGTCCGTGTACAGCTGCAATTCAGCACTGGAGAACTCTGGCTCCCGCAACACAGTAATGCTGTTGAAGTCCCTCAAAAAGACGTCCCAAATCCACAAATCCTCCTGCAGCACTTGGGACACTCGTATGCGATGATGAGGCATGCGCACCCCAGCCGTCAATGCCGCCAAACGCCGAATGAACACCCGCCCCATTGGAATCACCCTACAAGCAAACTTCAGCGAGCCAATTAGCGCCTGCATTTCCCTCAAGGTCAACTTAGTAGAGGCCAAGGCATTCGCCACCAGAACCCTCAATTTTTCCACCTTTTCAGACGGCAATCTCGCCACCAAACTCTGCGTGTCCAACTCAATTCCCAAAAAGGTGAGATTCGTCGTGGGGCCCACGGTCTTACTCTCAGCTAATGGTACCCCCAACTCACTGGCTAGACTGACAAAACCATCCAAAAGAGTGCTACAACATGCCGACCCAGCCGCACCGACAAACAAGAAGTCATCAAGGTAATGCACCACCTCCGAGCACCCCACCCTCTGTACCACCATCCAGTGCAGGAAAGTGCTAAATTTCTCGAAGTAGGAGCAAGATACAGCACAGCCCATTGGCATGCACTTATCAAAATACAACTCCCCCTCAAATTGGAAACCCAACAACCGGAAGGACGACGGATGCACCGGCAACAAGCGAAAAGCTGATTCTATATCCACTTTCGCCAGTAATGAACCCCTCCCAGCCTTCCTAACTAAGTCAACCGCCCTGTCTAAAGAGGCATAACGAACCGTACACAACTCGCGTGGGATACAATCATTCACGGAGGCCCCCACAGGACAAGACAAATTGTGGATCAACCGGAATTTCCCCTGTACCTTCTTAGGGATTTTTCCTAACGGAGATACCACGAAATTCTGAAAAGGAGGATGACGAAAAGGACCCGCTATTCTGCCCAATCTTAACTCGACCGCCAGCTTTTCTCTAGCTATCAACGCCCAGCGCCGCACACTTGGAGAATTCCGCGCCGTCGAACCAGCCACCACCCCTTGAACCGGAATAACAAAGCCAAACTGAAACCCCAACTGCAAAATTAACCCATCCTTTTTCCTCGGATAACCGCAAAGCCAGCCGCAAAGCACAGTTACCCGTATGGGCGAAGGAGCCAACTCCCACAGAACCCGCTTACTTAGGACCCGGCCCCGGCGGAGCAACTGACCCCTTCTTGACACATTTTGCTGCCGAGTGGGGACCACTACAGACCAAACACGCGTGACGGAATTTACAGTCTGGAAAGGGACACATAGATCTATTAAACCTCCAGCAAACGTCTCCACCCCCGCTGGGAGCCAGTCTAGATTGCACTGGGGAGACGCCGCCGCGAAAGGAACAACCTGTACCTGACGCAACCCCTGTCCCGACCTTTCCCGCACTCCCCCCTCCAGCGCCGCCCTTGACCGACATCTGGGTCAACCACAAGTTAATGTCCTGTGTACCCCAAGTCAGCAACTTGTTCTCCTCCATTTTATCCCGGAACTTTTCGTCATAATTAAGCCACGACCAACCCTCGTGTACTTGTGACGCTTCCAGAATCGCATCAGCATATGACAACAACATCCCATATTGCTCCGGAAAATGCTGACCCCACACACTCGCCAACCGCAGGAAAGACCTCATCCAATTGACCACATTCCGTGAGACCTTGTGAAGCCGACCGGCCTTCTCGTCCTCCCTACGCTTTTTCCTACTATCACCCGAACGCTTCCTCCCTTCTAGCAAACGAAAAATATCAATATACTTCCTCTTACGAATCTTCCGCCTCAACTTCTTCGGGACCCCCTCCCATAATTTTGATAAGGCCGACAAAGAAGAGCTAGCACCTACTCGCCGACCGTCAGACCCACGCCCCGCCGGGGCCACCCGCCCCCCGACCACGCCACCAGATGACTCCGACGAATCCGAAAATGACGAAGAGGACGACGACAAACTATGTCTATGATGACACGTGTGCTTCCTTTTTCGGCGCGCCTTTCCGGACTGATCGGCTCGCAACCCGCGCCGATCACAATCGTCCCCCGCAGCTGTCGACAACTCACCCGTCCCGTCGTCATCTGCTCTCACGTCTGCCGATGGCGTCACGCCAACCAGGGAACTCTCCGTTCGCTGCTGATCATCCACACCATTCATACGGTCGCCGTCCATCGATGTTGCCCCCGCTGCAGTGGCTCTCAGCTCCGAGGTGGTCACACCCGCAGACGCCTCAGCCGATGGCGCACCTCCAGGAGCAGACATATAGGGGACCTGTGGTGACAAAAACGGGAAACCCAAGGAAGGGACACCTGGAACCCAAGACGGATGCCATGCTCCTGCCCAGTCTAACCTCGACGAGCCTTGCACCCCACTCGACCAATGCTCCCATAATGCCCGCTGCCCCGGTATCCCATATCCCCTTGGAGAGGACGTGCTCCCACCGGGGGATACCCAGCCGCCCCCCTCTCCCCCCCCTAGCCCCAAACCCTGGCGAAGCCCCTTCACCCCATTGGCACCACGGGTTTATACCCCACCCCTGCCCTTGCTGCGCTCCATACCAACCCGCCACCCCTTCAGCCACCCCCGTCTGGTCTCCCCTCTGCCCAACTACTCCTGTAGGGAGCTCCGCCGCCTGCTCTGATGGGCCGGGCATTGGCCTCTGGGCCCCAGCACCCCTGACCCGCAAGTTACCCCCCCTGCTCGCTCTCCTACCAGGCACAGAAGGCCCTCCACGCCCCGTCCCTGCACGCTGGGCACCGCCCACCCCCCTCCTTGCATTACCACCCTCCGCTCTAGACTGCGGCCCGGCCTCCCACCCTTGTCAGACCCCCGCCCCCTCTGCCTGCCTACAGTAGCCCTGCCAGCTCCCCGGCCTCTGTGAGACTGCTTCCCGGCCATAGCCTGCCCTTCAGCACCCCCCCCCCCGCCTATTGAGCAATCCACTACAATTGAGTCCCTTACCGAGTCCTGAGGCCTTCTTATCCACCCTTTTCTGTTTGGCGTGTTTTTTGTTTTGTTTTGTTTTTTTAGCTTTTCTTCCTTCTTCTTCTTTTTTTTTTTTAAAACACACGCCGCCAACCTAAAAAGCTCCCCACCCCCCCTTTCCCAACCTACTATCCCTCGGCAAACTGCTCTACCCGCCACTCACCTGCTCCCGGATCCGGAGAACGCTCCTGCTGACGGTTTCCAAGCACTCAACTACTGCCCCAACGACGCCGTTCCAGGATCCCGACACCGATGAAATTAACTGAATTCCTCGGCGCTCCGCACACAGCTCCTGCTTGCCCCGCCGACTCGCTGCATATGCTCCGGCTTAGACCATGCACACCGGAGCACATGGCTTGTCCTCCCTCTGATTGGCTCCGCTCGCTCCCCCCTAGAGCGGAGCCAATCCCTTCAAAAGATGCACCCAGCGTCTTCACACTGCGGCAACTTCGGCCCTCCCTCTTCCCCCCATGCAAGCAGGGTCCTCGCACCGGGCCGCGCACCCGGTTACGCGCGGGCGCCGGGACCCTGCACGCGCCTTATTATTTTTCGTAATACAGAGGACTTCTTTTTTCATTCAAGTCAATGGGGAAAGCAATTTTGCACTCTAACACTAGGGGTTTCCATCCATTTTTAATCAAAATTGCTTAAAGCTTGCTGGGAGTCATCTGCTACAAAGGCAACAGCACACCAAAGAATCAAGAGTTTCAGGAGGGTACCATGATACAAAAAGGGGGCAAAGGACATTCACAGTGATATGATGACTCCAAGTCTTCACTGGAAGAAAAGGCAGCGGTAAAGGGTTAAAGTGGCACCATCATTGATATAAGGTGAATAGTGGTGTACCCCAGGGATCTGTGCTGGGTCCGCTGCTTTTTGACATATTCATAAATGACCTGGAAAGTGGAATAACGAGTGAGGTTATCAAATTTGCAGATGACACAAAACTATTTAAAGTTGTTAAAACCCAAGAGGATTGTGAAAAATTGCAAGAGGATCTTGATAAATTGGAAGACTGGGCATCAAAATGGCAGATGAAGTTTAATGTGGACAAGTGCAAGGTTATGCACCTAGGGAAGAACAACCCAAACTATGGTTACACGATGCAAGGTTCCCCATTAGGAACCACCACCCAGGAAAAAGATTTAGGCGTCATTGTGGATACCATGTTAAAACCCTCGGCCCAATGTGCAGCGGCGGCCAAGAGAGCAAATAGAATGCTAGGTATGATAAGGAAAGGAATGGAAAATAAAACAAAAGAGATTATAATGCCTCTATATCGTTTCATGGTGAGACCGCACCTTGAATATTGTGTGCAATTCTGGTCGCCGTATCTTAAAAAGGATATAGCGATTTTAGAAAAGGTTCAGAGAAGAGCCACCAAAATGGTAAAGGGGATGGAAGGATACTCCTATGAGGAAAGGCTAAAAAGGTTTGGGCTCTTTAACCTGGAAAAGAGACGGCTGAGGGGAGATATGATAGAAGTCTATAAATTAATGAACGGAGTGGAACGGGTAAACGTAGATCGATTGTTTACGTTATCAGAATATAGAAAGACTAGGGGACATGCAATGAAGCTACAGGGTAAACTATTTAAGACTAATAAAAGAAAATATTTTTTCACTCAACGTGTAATCAAACTCTGGAATTTGTTACCGGAGGATGTAGTAAAGGCTGTTAGTGTAGCTGGGTTTAAAAAAGGTTTGGACAAGTTCCTGGAGGAAAGGTCCATAAACCATTATTAAGAAGGGACCCAGGATATCAATGCTTGACCCAGTACAAGCATTGTGGAACCTGTGTCCCTTGGGGAAACTGCTAGGTACATATGACCTAGATTGGCCACTGTTGGAAACAGAATACTGGGCTTGATGGACCTTGGTCTGACCCAGTATGGCATATCTTATGATCTTATGTTCTTATGTTCTTATGAAGACCCCATATCCTCTGAGCATTGGGCAAGGAAACACCAATAGAGTTAGTTTAAGGTTGAAGTTTAGTGGGGAAATGAAACCATTAAAGCAGCGGTTCTCAACCTGTGGGTCGTGACCTCCACGGGGGTCACCTCAGGATTTACCAGGGGTCACCTGACAAATCCCGGGATATGCCGCCTCACTCCACCTTCAAGTTAAAAAAAAAATGTAAATAAAAAAGCACACAAGTTGCTGCCGCTGCAAAGTCCACTTCTCGGCAGCAGCAAACTCACCGCCTCCCTTCTTCTGCAGCCGCGGCTCCCTGCTTCTTAGGGAACCGCAGCTGTGGCTGTGAAAATGTTGCGGAGCCTTCCCTTCTCTCGTCGGGCTCTGTGCAGCATTGTCCTGACTCCAAAGGAAGTGGTAAACAGCTTCCTTTGGAGGTGGAACAATGATGCACTGAGCCCGTCGAGAGACAGAAAGGCTCCACAACTGCTTCACAACGGTTCCCTAAGAGACAGGGAACCACGGCTGCAGAAGAACATGGCAGTAGCAGGCAGACATAGGGAGAGGGGAGGAGGGGGCAGGGAACCTGCAACAGGGCTAACATGGGGGAGGGAGGGGGCTGACATGGATAGAGGGGGGCTGACATGGAGGGAGGGAGGCTGACATGGAGGGAGGGAGGGAGGGAGGGGGGCTGACATGGGGGTTTGTTTACAAAGCCGCGGTAATGGTTTCCGATCGTTATTGGAGCCGCGGCCCCATTGAAATCAATGGGGCCATGGCTCTGATAATGACCGGAAACCGCTTCTGCGGCTTTGTAAACAAGCCCCATGGACGGAGGGGGGACTGACATGGAGGGAGGGAGGTGGGCTGATGGGGGGGTAGGACTAGTAATGGGCAGATTAGGGGAGGCTAGCACTGGTAATTTATTTATTTATTTAAACAGATTTGTATACCACCTTATCCTTCAATCAAAGTGGTCACATTACAATAGGAGGGTTACATTTAATATAGGGGAACGTAATGGGCTGAGGGGGGACTAGCACTGGAAATGAGCTGATTGGGAGGGCTTCAACTGGAAATGGGCTGATGGTGGGGAGGGGAGGATAGAGCTGCTGGCCTTGAAAGAAAACTGGGGGGGCTAGGGCTACAAATCGGCTGATGCGAGGGGATGGGATAATGGGACTGGAAGGGAGTGGATGCTGAGAGGGGCTGCCATGGTATTTGGACTAGAAGGAGCTGGACAGTGGGGAAGGAGGGGGACTGGAAGGGAATGGTCACCAGTGGTAGTCATGGGAATGCAAGTTGACATTGGAAGGTACTGGGAGGGAGGACTGGAAAGGAGCTGATACTAGGAGGGGTTACGGGGACTGGAAATAGGCTGATGGAAAGAAGTGAAGAAAACAAAAGAAGAGATAAGAAATGCCAGATGGACCATAGACCACAGAAAGAGAGCTAAGAGAAGACAGGAAAGCAGAAGATACAGATCGGGACCAGCATGATCAGAGAATAAATTGGTCAGACAACAAAGGTAGAAAAAATAATTTTATTTCACATTAGTGATTAGTGCTATCTTTATATTTTACACAATATTAGGGAAATGCATCTCTTATTTATCTGATGTTGCACTGCATGTGGACTCTGGCTACCTGGGGTTTCAGTTTAAATTTGGTCTACATATTTTTATTTTTACTTTAGATTGTGGTTACTTATTCTGTACTTGGTGAGGGTCGATGTTGTGAATGTGTGACTCAGGCCAGGTGTTCTGATAACATGGAGTTTGTACATAAAGATCTATACCAGCGGTTCTCAACCTGTGGGTCGCCTGACAAATCCTGGGATATGCCGCCTCCCTCCGCCTTCAAAACTTTTTTAAAAAAATAATTTTTTAAAGCGCATGTTGCTTCCGCTGCCGAGTCCACTAACATTTTTGCCCTTCATCAGTCTTTTTGAATAAATCATACTAAAACTGTTGACTACAAAATCATAATAATTTCGAAATCAAATATTGTTACTTGTTGTTGTGGTTAATTATTGTGTTTTAAATAAGTAGATTTTATAAATAAAAACATATTGCAAAGGCCTATAATATATTAATAATTCAACAAATGATGACAGCGACAATGCATTAACGGTAAAGAAAGAGAGACGCATTTGATTTTATCATTGGGGTCATCACAAGTTGACCAATGGTAAAAGGGGTCGCGGTACATAAAAAGTAGAGAACCGCTGCATTAGAGGGTGCATGAATGAAAATCCAAGTATCTCCATAGACATACGGTTCAAAGGGAAGTGCATCCTAAAATTTACTAGCCGTGGTTGGTGAATTGCTGTGCATCTCTTGGGGAGGAAACTATCTGCTCTCCCCCTAAGTCTTACTGAGTAGCTTACCGTGGTGACCTGTTGTACAAAACCTATACTAAATCTCAGTCAGGAGGCACTACAGTTGAAGTATGGTAGGAAACAAAAAGAAAAATATATACTGGCCACACATTGCCCAGGATAAGAAGGTGTGAAGTAGCCTCCGCAGTAGGGCTAATGATGGTGGTTACGACAGTGCAAGTGCTGGAGATGCAGATAACTTCCCTGCCACAGATAAAGGCCATGGCGAGCATGTTCATGGACTCACTGTGGCAGGAGATAAACCACAGAAATTAATGAAAAAGTTATGAGGATTAACTAAGGTTAAGTGGATTTCTGCAGATAAAGAGGAGATAATGTACTGCTACTTTGATGCTACAAACCCTATATTTAGTCAAGAGGATATACAAAGAGAATTTGCCAACAACTGAAAGAAAGAGGTAAAGAACTTCAGAAGGAAGCTTTCTTTGGCATGAAACAAATACTACACCGAGCATTAGCACTAAATTTGAGAGACTGAGATCATACTGCACATGCCCTGGGGTTTAGAAGTAAGGTTCATGATTGTCTTGGTATGCGCAAAACTAAGCGATCCAACGTAGAGCAAAACCACACACACAAACACCAACAAACCAGAAAGCGGGTACGTAGACAGTGATCAATTTATTGAAACCAACCAAACACCCCTATGCGTTTTGGCCACAGGTCTTCTTCAGGGGGAACCAAAGCCTTGAAAAAGACAATAAAAACAAGTTAAGAAATAATAAAAAAGAAAAGAAAATTATTAATGTATATATACCTATGCAATATTATAACAAATACTGTCCTAAAACTGTGAGCAGGCAGATACTAAGGAAATACATACGAGATTGAAGTGCCACTGAAACACTGCAATTTGAGAGAAGTATTGGTGTGATATACAGACCTCCCTCACAAGAGGAAGAGGTGGACAGAGAGTTAATTGAAGACATACGCAGCATTGCTAGGAAAGGGGAAGTGCTACTGCTAGGAGATTTCAATATGCCAGATGTTGATTGGCACATTCCTGCTGCAGTATCATCTAGAAGTAAGGAGATCCTGGATTCTCTACAGGGAGAACTATTCAGGCAATTGGTAACAGACCCCACACGTGAAGGGGCCATACTGGACTTGGTGCTTACCAATGGTGAGAGTGTTTCTGATGTTGTAGTGGGAGATCATTTTGCATCCAGTGACCACCAGATGGTGTGGTTCAGTATTAGGACTAGGGCTGTTAGTATCCATTCCAAGGTGAAGATCTTAGACTTTAGGAAGACTAACTTTGCGAAGATGGGCCAATACCTCAGGGAGTCGTTAGTGGGATGGGAACAGCTGGGGGATGTAGAAAAACAGTGGGCAAAACTGAAAGGGGGTATTTTAAAGGCAACCAACCTTTTTGTTAAAATGGTAAATAAAGGCAAAAGGAACAGGAGACCGCTATGGTTTTCGAAGGAAGTAGCTGAAAAAGTGAAGAAAAAGAGGGAAGCCTTCATGAAATACAAGAGATCACAGAGAGAGGAAGACAGGCATCTGTATTTGGAAAAACTTAGAGAAGCTAGCAAAGTAGTCAAGAAGGCAAAGATTCAAAAGGAGGAGGAAATAGCCAATGCGATAAAATGGGGGGATAAGACATTTTTCAGATATATTAGTGAGAAGAGGAAGGGCAAAAGTGGTATTGTCAGACTCAAGGGTACAGGGGGGGAATATGTAGAAGCTGATAAGGATAAAGCAGAATTGCTTAACAAATATTTTTGTTCTGTGTTCACAGATGAAGAACTAGGAGCAGGACCTCAGAAAACACCCACAAATAAGAACAGAAGCGAGGGACATCTTGAACAATTTTAAGAAGACTGTGTTCGTGAGAAACTAGCTCAACTTAAAGTAGACAAAGCGATGGGACCGGATGGGATACACCCTAGAATACTGAGGGAACTTGGGGACGTTCTAGCAGCTCCACTGACTGACCTTTTCAATGCCTCGTTGGAGTCGGGAGTGGTGCCAAAGGACTGGAGAGAGGCTCATGTGGTGCCTTTACACAAAAATGGAAGTAAGGATGTGGTTGAAAACTACAGGCCGGTTAGTTTAACTTCAGTGGTGAGTAAATTATTGGAAACGCTGCTGAAAGAGAAAATAGTGAGGTTTCTGGAGTCCAGCGGATTACAGGATCCGAGGCAGCATGGATTCACCAGAGGCAGGTCTTGTCAGACAAATCTGATCGATTTCTTTGACTGGGTGACCAGGGAGTTGGACCGAGGGAGAGCTCTAGATGTGGTGTATTTAGATTTCAGTAAAGCCTTTGACACTGTTCCTCACAGGCGACTTATAAACAAACTGAGCACCCTAGGGATGGACCCTAAAGTTACTGCTTGGGTTAGAAATTGGTTGGGTGGGAGGCGACAAAGAGTACAAGTAAATGGAGCTCACTCTGAGGAGAAGGATGTTACCAGTGGTGTGCCCCAGGGATCTGTCCTTGGTCCGATTCTTTTTAACATCTTTGTTAGTGATATAGCGGAAGGGCTGTCGGGTAAGGTTTGCCTCTTTGCGGATGATACCAAAATCTGTAATAGAGTAGACACCCAGGAAGGTGTAGATAACATGAGGAGGGATCTAGCTAAGCTTGGAGAATGGTCTAGAATTTGGCAGCTGGGATTTAATGTTAAAAAATGTAAGGTCATGCATTTGGGCTGCAGCAATCCAAGGGAGCAATACAGTATTGGAGGTGAAGTACTTTTGTCCACTAAAGAAGAGCGGGACCTAGGCGTGGTTGTGTCTGATGATCTTAAAGTAGCTAAACAGGTAGAAAAGGCGACGGCAAAAGCTAGAAGGATGCTTGGGTGTATACGGAGAGGAATGGCTAGCAGAAAAAAGGAGGTGATAATACCTCTGTATAAGTCTTTGGTGCGACCTCATTTGGAGTATGGTGTGCAATTCTGGAGACCGCACCTTCAAAAGGATGTGAACAGGATGGAGTCGGTGCAGAGGGTTGCTACTAAAATGATTAATGGGCTTCATTATAAAGCATATGAGGACAGACTTAAGGATCTTAATATGTACACCTTAGAGGAAAGGCGAGATAGAGGTGATATGATTGAGATGTTTAAATACCTCCGTGGCATAAATGTTCAGGGAGAGAGCCTCTTTCAATTGAAAGCAAGTTCTGCTACGAGGGGACATGGGATGAGGGTGAAGGGAGATAGATTCAGGAGTGATATGCGGAAATATTTCTTTACGGAAAGAGTAGTGGATCCGTGGAATAGTCTCCCAGTGGAGGTGGTAGAGATGAGGACAGTAACTGAATTCAAAAAAGCATGGGACCAACACAGAGGATCTCTAAAGGTAGAAAGTGGACTGTTGTAGTTGTTGTTATGGAAGGACAGACTAGATGGGCCTTGTGGTCTTTTTCTGTCATCATGTTTCTATGTTTCTATGTAAGTAACTCTATATGTAAGTAACTCTATATGTCAAAACATGAGAAATAATAAATGAACCAAGTTTCAGAATAGTATGTAGAGCCTTTGAATGCATATTGTGGAGTTTTCTTGGGCAACATAACTTCTCTCGCTGTCTCCAACAGATTGTTACTTTATCATCTGCTTCATTGACAGTGCTACAATACACAAGTAGCATAATCAACCAGGTATTGCTTTCAATTCTTAGTTCTTCTTATTTTATAATGATTCCATAGGATTTGTATTGTTTTTAAACTATGCGTGGTGTTGGAGAAGGCATAACATTTTGTCCATTGGATAGTTTACTCTCTCCCATTTTTTTACTTGTTCGCCTTGCTCAATACATGTTCATTTAAAAAAAATACAGTTATTTATGTATTTAAACACTTTTTTGTATCAGTATATATTTCATATAATGTCCTTACAAGTACTCTAGATGTATTTGTTATGTACACATGTTTTTGTCCTACAATTATTAGCTTTTTTTTATTAGTTTTTATTTATATTGACTATTGATTTATTTAATTCCTTGAGATCATATTGATCTATAGTTTTTTATTACTTGATATAATATTGCATATGTATATACGTTATTAATTTTCTTTTTTATTATTTCTTAACTTGTTTTTATTGTCTTTGTCGAGGCTTTGGTTCCCCCTGAAGAAGGCCTGTGGCTGAAATGCATAGGGGTGTTTGGTTGGTTTCAATAAAGGAATTGGTCACTGTCTACGCATCTGCTTTCTGGTTTGTTTGTTGTATGCGCAAAACTAACCCAATTGGAGAAATCACCCCGAAACAAGGTTCCCAACTGAAAATGACACCAAAAGCCTACTTTCTGTTACACTACTGGAAAGATCACAAATTTGAAAGGAAGATTAGAGCGCAGCCTATATGTTAATGTGCACTGTTTTTGTCACAAAAGAGCTACTATTCACCAGCTTAAATACAGATTTGGGGACAGTACAATTGTAACATGTGAAATCAATAAACAGTGACAGGAATACCCAAAGCTCCAGGAGAAGGGTAAGGCACCGTAAACCATTAATTGTTTCTGCATTTTTGGGGTATCAGAAGCAGATCCTCTAAAGATGCGTCCCATTATCATTACTAAAGCAAACCAGTCTTTTGTATGTATATTGGCATGCCACATTCTAAGAGTAATCCATCAGTTTTTCGGCCTGTGGGCTCTCTACTCATTGCGGCACTGCAGCACAGCCACTTAGTTCTGTATATTTCAACAGTGTACTAGAGATCTGCTTTCATTTTCAAATGGAAGTAGCAATAGTGCACCTATTGTGCAATAGCATGCACTATTCGCACATGCATACAGTTGGGCATCGTATTAAAAAAAAAAAAATCATACAAAGATGGAAAAAAACCAAAAGCCCCCAACAAAAAGAAACAAAACATTTTTTCCCTGAACACTTCTACAGCGTGAGAGACTTTAGTAATAGGGTGACTGTCACACCCACAAAAGAACTATGGAGGTAATTCTAGAAACATCTAGCTGTGTAAATAGTGACATTAACACATCGAGATTGCATATATATCAAACTAGTGATCTCCATCATAAGGCATATGGGGATAGACTTAAAGGTCTCAATATGCATGCTTTGGAGGAAAAACAGGAAGATATGGTGGAGATATTTAAATATTGAAAGGAAGCTTGAAATGAAGAGTCATTCGATGAAGGTGAAAGTTGATAGACTCATGAGTAATTTGAGGAAATATTTCTTTATGGACAGGGTGGTGGATGCATGGAATAGCCTTCAGCATGCAAATTCAAGAAAGCACGGAACAAAGGAGGAAGGGGTTGTAGAGATTAGTAGTTTGTATGGATGGGCAGACTGGATAGATTGTATGGTCTTTATCTGCTATCATTTTTTATGCTTCTATGTTTCTGTGTTTAGAAAGCTGGCATTTGGACATCTGTACCCCCCAGGATGTAGATGTTTAAAGGGGGTGAGGCTCAAACATAGATAGGTACTTTCTATTTCACAATGAGAAAACATGTCTAGCTTGGAAAAATATTTACATCGACTTTTGCACCTGCCCCATGGTACAAGTGCCAGCTCCCCATCGAGACCTGGGGTCGCAGTCATAGAGCAGATGCAAAAACTGATGGCTCCCGTCCCTCCACCAGGACCCCCACAAAAATCAGTCACAATCCTCTCATACTCTTCCCCTGATGCCCTAGTATCAGTCATTCCAGCAAAAGTCAGGCATACTGCCGATGATATTATGTTATACACTCAATTCAACACCAAACAGCCATGCCTACAAAAAATAGAGGAATGTTTTCACAACACCTCCACCTGGTTGGCAGATCACAACCTTAAATTAAATTTCAAAAAAACAGAAGCTCTATTTACTGTATTACAAAAGACACTACATTTACACCACCAGAATCAATTATGCTAAAAGATATAAACATCAAAATTAAAAAAAAGAGGTAAGATACCTGGGTGTCACACTTGATAACCAGCTCAGTTTCAACACGCACTTGAGCAATACAACTAAGGCCATATATAATAAGCTAAAAATGCTGCAACATTTAAGACCTCTCCTCTCTACAAGCAACTTCAGAACAACAGTACAGGCAATGATTTTCCCGCACCTAGATTTCTGCAATGCCTTATTAATGGGACTCCCAAAGCAAGCTATCAGACGACGACAGCTAGCTCAAAATACAGCAGCTAGAGTAATCACTCAAGTACCTATTAAAGAATACATTACGCCAGTATTAAAGAATCTTCATTGGCTGCCAATAGAGAGCAGAACAAAGTTCAAGGCAATCCATACAATATTCAAATCCCTCCAGGCCGACTCTCCCACCTATCTGAAAACACCGATTAAAATCACCTCAGAAAACAGACCAAGAAGAAGTAACAATAAAGACCTCCTCACAGTACCTTCCGAATTTAAGAACTGCAAATCCACTACATCCAAGAGAGCATTTTCGCTATACGCACCACAATTATGGAATTCACTTCCTGAAAACTTAAGAGCCACTAAGGATCCAGTAGCCTTCTGTAAGCATCTAAAAACATATTTATTCAATGAACATTTTGGCAAACTCATTACTTAAAAAGAAAACCTCTACAGATTAGACATACAAGCCACTTATCCAAAACAAAATTCATACTCTTATTATGGGATGGCTACTAAGTTCACATCTCCACCAACAACTTTACCGTTCTCTTATAAATAGTTACTCGAGGAAAATAACATTGGCTGTTTAAGCGATTCCCTTAACCCTTATCAATTATTTCAAGTTAAATTGTATAAGGTTTAATTCTGTTAACATTTTTTAATGTAATATTTACCGTTTGATGTTCTATGTAAACCAACTTGATTCACGAAAGGCGGTAAATAAGCACAAATAAATAAGTAAATCAGAACCCCCCTCCCCATCCTCCAGACCCCTTCCCTCCATAGTTTTTACTGGGGTCTCCCTGGTATTTAGAGGGGTCAGAAGTGATCTCTAGTTACTCTTGCCCCATTGGATACATTGTTCAAAAAAGTTCCTCTGACTTCCTAGTGGCAGTAAAGCTGTCATATAAGCCCAGCTCCTGACCTAAATTATGCCTCAGCCCTGAGTGTGCTGCTATTTACTTTATTTCTGTCTACATATTTTTCAGTTTTCTTCTCTTTCTTATCTTCCCGAACCTGAAGCTAATAAGCCACCCAATCACTCCGAAAACCAGGAAAGAAAAAAAAAACTTATCATCCCCCTAATGATCCTTCTTTCACTGAGGAGAATTTTGACTTTTTTCCAATATGGCTTTATGATATTGAATATTCAAAATTTGATTCTGACTTTTAGAGCACTGCTGGATTCTTTTGATTAGATTTTATTGACACCAGTTGTTACTCATCAATCTGGCCATATATTGGGTGTGATTTTAGTACCAAAGGGGTTTATTTTGAATGATAGGATCCCTTATTGATTTCCCAATTATTATTTGATATCACTTTCTTTTTTTAGATTTTGTTATTAAGGAGGATCTTCTGACCACAAAAAGGTCTAGAATGAGATTTGTACTAGGAATGTGATTTGAAGTTGTGGTTTTCTGCCATTCCAGCATTGCATTGGGTGTAGTTTATGTTGATGAGCAGGCTTAGTGGACTCATTGCTAAGTTACGGTAACATGTTGCATTCTACCACAACTTAATTTACTACAGGAGCCACTAACCTGCAGTAACCCAGTACCAGAATTTATCAACTCTTGAGATAAATGAAATTAGTTTTTCTGCTAACATGTGACCTAATGCTCCTAAGGAATAATCTTAAAAGGGCAATAGCTTTCAAAATCTGGACAGAACCCTCTCCCCCTAGTCAAGAGGTAACTACCCACTGGAAGACACTCACTCAAACTCCAGTCAAGACCCCCACCTCCCCAAAGTCAGCCTGTAACCTCTCTCTCACCCCCAAAAAATAGTTCCCTCCAACACCAGCCATCTAATTTTTTAAAAAGGGTTAGAGAAGGCTGAAAAGGAAGAGGAGTAGCCCTATATATCAAAAGCAATATTAAAGCCACTAAGATGCATGGGATGTAGGGAAAAGAAGTGTGGGAACTGTGTTGGAAAGAGGAGATGGTGCTAACATCCATACTAGTGTAATCTACAGACCTCCAACTCAAACAGAAGAAATGGATAGAGACTTGATCTTTGATATTGCAAAGGCAGTAATCAAGGGAGAAGTGATCGTATTGAGTGGCTTTAATCTACCAGAAGTGGATTGGCGTATTCCTTCTGCAAATCTGGAAAGAAGTAAAAAGATTGTGGATGTCTTCCAAGAAGCATTGCTCAGACAACTGGAGATGGAACCAACCAGGGAAGTTCAACGCAGGATCTAGTGCTCACCAATGGAGACAGAGTATCAAATTGCTGGGTAGGTGCCAACATGGGCAGCAGTGATCATAGAAACATAGAAATATGACAGCAGAAAAAGATCACATGGCCTATCTAGTCTGCCCTTCCATAACACCCACTACAGGAGTCCCCTTTTTTTTCCTTTAGAGAGTCTCTGGGTTTGTTCCATGCTTTTTAGAATTTAGATACTGTCCTCATCTCTACCACTGGGAGAATATTCCATGTATCTACCACTCTTTCTATAAAGAAATATTTCTGCATATTACTCCTGAGTCTAACCCCTTTCACCCTCATCCTATATCCCTTCATAGTAGAGCTTGCTTTCAATCAAAAGAGGCTCTTCTCCTGTGTATTTATGCCATGGAGGTATTTGAACATCTCAATCATATCACCTCTGTCTCACCTTTCCTCTAATGTATACATATGATGGTCCTTAAGTCTGTCCTCATATGCTTTATAACGAAGACCATTTTAGTAGTCACTCTCTGCACTGGCTCCAACCTGTTTATATCCTTTTGAAGATGTGGTCTCCATAATTGCACATAATACTCCAAATGAGGTCGCACCAAAGACTTATGTATACAGAGGCACTATCACGTCCTTTCTTCTGCTGGCCATTCCTCTCCCTGTGCACCCAAACATTTTTCTAGCTTTCGCCGTCATCTTTTCTACCTGTTTAGCTACTTTGAGATCATGAGACACAATCACGCCTAGGTCCCATTCTTCTTTCATAGACAGGAATACATCACCCCCTATACTGTACCACTCCCTTGGATTGTTGCAGCACAAATGCATGACCCTACCTTTTTTTAGCATTAAGTCTCAGCTGCCAAATTCTAGACCATTCTTCAAGCTTAGCTAGATCCCTCCTCATATTATCTACACCTTCCTGAGTGTCTACTTTGTTGCAGATTTTGGTATCATCTGCAAAGAGGCAAACCTTACCCGACAGCCCTTCTGCAATATCACTAACAAAGACGTTAAAAAGAATCGAACCAAGGACAGATCCTTGCGGCACTCCACTGGTAACCTCCTTCTCCTAAGAGTGGACTCCACATGGTGTTTGAGGTAAAAGCCAAGGTAGAGTCCAATCACAGCAAACTAAGTCCTAGATTTTAAAAAAATGCTCACCAGTAAAATGAGAAAGTACAGTATGTGAAGGAGGAGTTGGCAGGGTGGGAGGAGATAAGGGAAGTTGAATTGCAGTATGCTAAACTGAAAGAGGCAATAAAAGGGAAAATGGATATATATGTAAGGAAAGTGAATAAAAACAAGAGGAAAATGAAACCTGTATGGTTCGTCAAAGAAGTGGCTGCACAGATAAAGGCAAAAAACATAGCTTTCACACAATTCAGAAGATCACAGAAAGAGGAACACAGGAACACTCAAGCAGAAATTACTGAGAGAAAAGATCAGTAAAGAATACTATAGAAGATTAAAATCAGTATTGAAAAGTATCTTAACATCACAGAATAAGATATGAGCCGTCAATCAGCTGGCACTTCCTGTACCCTCATACAGCTTTGTGGTTGTGGACTGGCCTCTTAAAGATCTTGAAAAACTGGATGTGCAAATAAGAAAACTCCTCCATGACCATGAGGTAATTTACAAGAATCAGTGTATGCCAAGATTGTACATTCCTAGAGCTGAAGAAGGGCTAGGCCTCATACAGGTTGATTACACATACAGAGCTACTATCATAGGCCTCCAGGCCTACTTAACAGCATCTTTGGATCCAAATATTTTTATTAATTTATTTAACATTTGTTCTATACCGTTTTTATAAGAGTCAAAGCGGTTTACATAAAACGGAGCAGATTACAAGTAATGGTTTACAAAGAACTAGGGAACATGGACTGAGCATGGAACAAGCTCTGTCAAGCAGAATAATATAACAAGTACAAAATAATATAATGGGTGCAGCTGGAACATTGCTTAGAGGAGGGGTGGTTATTTAACTTACAATATTTACAAGGTTTACAAGTAATTCAATGTAAGAACATATTTATTTATTTTATTGTAAAGGATTTATATACCGCCTTCTCCTGTAATCAAGGCGGTGTACACAGCAACCAATCGAATTATATTGACATTTGTGTGTGCATGCAGCGTTATACAGTGAATGAGTGTGTGTGTGTAAGTTGGCGTTGATTCGTGGTGGGCTATTTACAGCGTGTGCTACTTTACAATGCTATGTACATGAGAGAGAAAGGGAGGGGGGGTCTGGTATGTAGTGCGGGAGCTGGCAGGCAGAGTTATGTGATATCACCGTAGTGCTCAATGAAGAGCGTCGTCTTGAGCTGTTTCCGAAAGTCCTTGATGTCCTCTGTCGATCGTAGGTCATCAGGGAGAACGTTCTATATTGCAGGTGCTGCCAGTGATAGAGCTCTTCTTGCAGTGTTCTTGCGTACCTTGGTGAAGTCTTTTGATGTTTTGATGATGTCAGAGGTGCCTCTCCTCCTCAGTCTTGTGCTGATGTCGGGTTGTATGAGTGGTTGTAGGCTGAGTGCTGAGGTCCGGTGTTTGATTTTGAATATGTTTAAGACTGTCTTATATCTGATGCGGGAGCTGATTGGGGGCCAGCAGAGGTACTTTAGGATGGGGGTGATGTGATCTTGTCTTGATGAGCCAGATATTATGTGGGCTGCTGTATTTTGAGCCATTTGCAGTGGCCGGAGTGTCTGCTATGTTAGGCCAAGATAGATTGGGTTGCAGAAGTCTAGGATGGGAGTTATTTACGTGTTTATGTGCAAAAAGTGCTGAAATATGAAAGTAAATATTGTCACAGCCCCTCCCGGTGGCAGTGTGCTGAAGGGTCAGGGCAGACATTTATTGTTTGTTGAAGCTGGAAACTTTAACTTAGACCAGGTGCATTATGGTCCTTGTAGTTCCCTTCTTTATAAAGAATAGTTGTGTGAGCCTTGTGCTGGGTTAAATATAAGGTTTTATTCCCTTGATGCGCTAAGGTTCTCCAAGAAGACAACAGAATTCACCTTGATTCAGGGTTTCTACCAAAGTATTTACAAAGTCCAAAACTGTTATAAGAGCTTCACAGTCTTTTCCATTCAAGCAGGAATTTTCAATATCAACAGGTTAAATAAACACAAAAAGCTTCTTCTTTTCAGCTCAACAAAGCAATGACATTTTTTAAAGCATGTCTTATGCTATGACTCTGTGAGAGATTCTATACTCTCAGCTACACAGAGAGTACAGTCCATAGGATATTCAGGTAGCAATGATTCTGATTCTACAAGGTCTGTTTGCATATCCTCTTGCTCAGATATGGTGTCTGCTAAGCCTGAGCTTTCCCTAGGCAAAACTGGTTGTACTTCAGTAGTTCTCTCCAAGACTTTCCAGCCTGGCTGGACCTGGTCTGGCCAACAATTAATATGGCTTTTATCTAGGACCTTCTGCACAGGTTTCCAAAGCTTTCCCAAGCTTTGTTTCTCATATCTATGGCTCTCGGGTTTACAAGCCTTTCTAGGACCTAGCAAACATTCAGGAAAGGAGGTATGAATTTACCTTTGTTCTCTGAGACGTGTGTTGCTGGTATTCCCTCTACCAGAAAGTGGAGGAGTGGCCTAGTGGTTGGGGCAAGGTACTTCAGGCCGGAAGGTCGGGGGTTCAAATCCCACTAGAGGACAGCAACCTTGGGCCGGAAGGACTGGGGTTTCTAGTCCCACAGGTACTCCTTGTGGTCTTGGGCAAGCCACTTAACCCTTCATTGCCCATGTTCCCTGTAAGTATTAGTGTAGGTGCGTCATATCCCCAACCACTTTGACCAGATTGGGAGACACAGGGTTGATAAAGAAGAATTTCCAAGCACATTTTGACAAACTACTCATACATGTTACATCTTACGAACTCTAGAAGGAAGCTCTCTTTGACATGAAGCAAGTACTATGCCGACAATTAGCAGTAAATCTGAGAGACTGAGATCATACTCCACATCCCCTGGCTTAGACGTGAGGTTCATGACTGTCATGGTATGCGCAAAACTACCCAATTTGGAGAAAATTCCCCAAAGAATACAAGATAAAGCTAAAAGAGAAAAAAGAAATAAGGATAGCAAAGGGCAGAAGAGAAGATGGCTAAAGATGTGAAGCATAGAGACCATCCTTGTTTCAGCTACTGTATATTTGGTAGAAGAAGAAAATCGGAGGTAGAACTGCAAGAATTGCCGAGGACAGTTTTGCAGAAAATGACATCAAAAAAGCAAAAATGCTAAAAAGATACTTCTGTTTTGTATTCATTAACAAAAATCTTAAAGAAGGACTACATATGATTGACAAATATACAAATGGGAATGGAGTAGATATTACATGAGTCACAAAAGATGATGTTTTTGAATAGATTGCAAAGCTGAAAGTGGACAAGATTATGTGACCAGATGGGATATATCCCTGGATACTGAAAGAGCTCATGTAGGTTCTGGCAGGGTTGCGCAGAACTGACTAATGCTCTGTACTGTTCTAACTAGATTGTAAGCTCCGATGAGCATGACTCTGACGGTCAGGGACTGTCTTTTGCATGTTGGCTACCTCTTGTAGGTTAGCTGTGCAGCGCTGCGTGTGTGGCGCTTTATAAGTGCTGATTAGTAGTTAGTAGTAGTAGTAGGGTCTTTAAAAGATGTTTTTAATAGATCCTTGGAGGCAGGAAAGGTTCCGCAGGGCTGGAGAAAGGCTGATGTGGTACCTCTTTGCAAAAGTGGTACTAGGGAAAAGATGACAAACTATAGACCAGTAAGTCTCCATTACTTTTCCTGCCATACCTTGATAGCAGGAAAAGTAATGGAGGTGCTCCTGAAAGAAAGAATAGTAGACCTTTTAGAAACTAATGGTTTACAAAATCCAAGGCAACATGATTTTACCAAAGGATAATAATGCCAAACAAATTTCATTGAGTTCTTTGACTGGGTGTCCAGAGAACTAGATCAAGGATATGCAATGAATGTGATCTACCTAGGGGGCAAATACAGTGACAGAATTCAAAATGACTTGGGACAGACACAGTGGATCCCTTTATAACAAGAGGATAAAATCAAAATAAACTTAAATATCTTTTATACTTCAACAAATAGAGGCTGGTGACCTGCACGGAGCTACGGGTACAACCCTAAACAAAAGCATAGAGTGGGTGACCTGCACAGAGTAATGAGTAGAATCCTAAACAAAGGCATAGAAGTGGGTGGCCTGCATAGAGTGGCAGGTACAACTACTCTGGCCATCTTACTGGGCAAACTAGATGGGCCATAACTGGTCTTTGGCTGCTATCATATGCTATATATGCTATATTGCTATGTTACTAGTCTCCCTTAAGTTCCCTTCACCCTCACCATAGGCTTCCCTGTGCCTTTCTCAAGAAATCACTGGTGGTTTAGGGTAATGGGGCAGGAGTGAACCCGAGAAGCTCCTGTCCTTTCTGTGCTGCATACAACATGGTTCCTGTTAACCTCTAGAGGTAGTTTTTTGGGACTGCTTCCAGTGTTCAAGCTGCCATATAAACTCACTCTCTTATATGGCAGTTTGAGTCCTAGTGGCAGTACCATGAGACTGATGATAGGGATAAACTGACAGCATTTTGAACTCTGTGCCAGAAGAGGCAGAAGCAACTGGAGATTGTTCCTACCCCAATACTAGGGTTGCCAGCTGGCTCCAGATGTGCCCGACAAGCTTCATTCAGCCCTGGCTTTATCCCATTGCATGCAGGGATATGTAGTTCTGATTTCTCTTTTGTACTCCATAAGAAAAGCAATACGACGAGTCCCTGCATGCAATGGGGTAAACCTAGGACCCGATCAAGCCTGTTGGGCACATCTGGAGCTAGTTAGCAGCTGTACCCATTACTCTAGACTATCAGGAACTTCTTGAAGTAGGCCTGGGGAGATTGGCTAGGGTCTGGAGGGAGTCTTTTGGGAGGTGGGGAGTCTTAACATGGGAATGGGGGAGGGGAATCTGACAGATTATCAAAGCTACTGGCTCTTCAATATGGTACCTGGGAGCATCAGGCCACATGTTAGTGGCTTCCAGGCATGCTCTGCTCTCATCATTATCCAACTCACGTTGCAGCAAACTAATGCGCATTATTGTGAAACAACACATCATTTTGCTATTTCACAGTATTAAGAGGCACAAATCATGCATTATTCCTGTGAAGCAACCGTTTTGACTAAAATGATAAAGTGGTATAAAAAACCCCTGTTAAATAAATAAATAAATAAATTTTAGAAAGACCATCTGGGACATTCAAGTCATAACCTCCAAAAATCCATGGGAGCGGCAGCAGAGAAGGTGGGCATGTGTAAATGCGATCTCAGATTGACCTCTTTCTGCCCCAAAAGACAGACATCTTCACCAACATAGAAGAAAAACAGGGACATGCAGCATTAACCCCAAGCTTCATGTGTGATCTTTCTTATTTGATTGTAAGTTCTGATGAGCAGGGACTGTCTGTTAACATAGGAACATGACAGCAGAAAAATACTATATGAGCTATCTAGTCTGCCTTTCCATACGAGGTATCAACTACTATAGTCCCATTTTTTCCTTTAGAGATGTTCTGTATTGGTCCTCTGCTTTTGTGATTTTCAGATACTGTCCTTATCTCTACTACCTCCACTGGGAGACTATTTCACGGATCTACCACTCTTTCCATAAAGAAACATTTCCACATATTACTTCTGAGTCTATCCCCTTTCACCCTCATCCTATGTCCTCTCGTAGCACTGCTTACTTTCAATTGAAAGAGGCTCTCCTCCTGTGCATTTATGCCATGCAGATGTTGAAATGTCTATCACATCTCCTCTATCCTGCTTTCCCTCTAAAGTATACATAATGAGATATTTTAAGTCTGTCCTCATATGATTTATAATGAAGACCACTGACCATTTTGGTAGCCACCTTCTGCATCAACTCCATCCTGTTTATATCCTTTTGAAAGTGTGATCTCCAGAATTGCACACAATACTCCAAATGAGGTCTCACTAAAGATTTATAGAGGTGCCACCACCTCTCCCTATGCACCTAAGCATCCTTCTGGCTTTTGCCATCACCTTTTCTACCTGTTTAGCCACTTTAAGTTCATCAGATACAATCACACCCAGGTCCCACTCTTCTTTTATGGACAGAAGTACTTCACCCCTTATACTGTACCACTCCCTTGGATTTTTGCAGCCCAAATGCATGACACTGCATTTTTTAACATTAAATGTCAGCTGCCAAATTCTCGACTGTTCTTCAAGCTTAGTTAGATCTACTCCTTCCGGGGTGTCTACTGTATTGCAGATTTTGGTATCATCCACAAAGAGGCAAACCTTACCTGACAGCCCTCCTGCAATATTACTAACAAAAATGTTAACAAGACCAGCGACAGAACCCTGGGGCACACCACTGGTAACATTCTTCTCCTCAGTATGAGCTCCATTTATCCATAACCTTTGCCACCTCTCACTCAACCAGTTTCTACCCAGTTAGTCACTTTAGAGTCCATCCCTAGAGTGCTCAATACATTTATAAGTCACCTGTGCAGAACTATTTCAAAGGCTTTACCAAAATCTATGTACACCACATTTAGGGCTCTCCCTCAGTCCAACTCTGATCACCAGTCAAAGAAATCAATCAGATTTGTGTGACAAGATCTGCCTCTAGTAAATCCATGCTGCCTCAGATCCTGCAATCCATTGGACTCCAGAAAACTCACTATCCTCTGTTTTAGCAGCGTTTCCATAAATTTGACGACGACGCATTGCTCTTGGCAGAATGGCTATGAAAGACCTAGATAAGATTCTCAAGAGCAGAGATGTCTCTCTCCATACAAAGATTCGACTTGTTCAAGCCATGGTATTTTCAATAACATCATATGGATGTGAAAGCTGGACAGTGAAAAAGACAGACAGGAAGAAAATTGATGCCTTTGAATTATGGTGCTGGCGGCGAATACTGTGTATACCATGGACTGCCCGAAGAACAAACCAGTCTGTACTAGAGGAGATCAAACCTAAGTTTTCTTTAGAAGCTCAGATGACAAGACTTCGACTTTCATACTTCGGACACATCATGTGAAGAGAGAGATCATTAGAGAAAGACATCATGCTTGGCAAGATAGAAGGTCAACGCAAAAGAGGAAGGCCAGCAATGAGATGGATCGCTACAATAACAGCAGCTACGGGTACCAGTCTGTCGTCAATGAGCCGCCTGACTGAAGACCGAACACAATTTAGGATAGCTATCCAGAGGGTTGCCATGAGTCGACTCCGACTCGATGGCACTTAACAACCATAAATTTAGTTACTATAGAGGTCAGACTAACCAGCCTGTAGTTCTCAACCTCATCCTAACTTCCACTTTTGTGTAAAGGGACTCCATGTGCATTTCTCCAGTCTTCTGGGACCACTCACTCTAAAGAAGCATTGAAAAGGTCAGACCATGGAGCCATTAGAACTTCCCCAAGTTCTTTCAATACTCTCGGATGTATCCCATATGGCCCCATCACTTTGTCTACTTTTAGTTTGGCTATCTCCACACAAACACAGTCTTCTGAAAAGCATTCAAGATCCCCTTCATTTCTGTTGCTATTTGTGGGTATTTTCTGAAGTCCTGCTCCAGGTCTTTTTAAGAAATTCCACTTTATCCTCATCAGCTTCTACATATTCTTCCTCTTCACCCTTGAGTCTGACAATACTCCTTTTGCACTTCCTCCTCTCGCTAACATTTGAAAAATGTCTTGTCCTCCTATTTTATTGAATTGGTTATTTCTTCTTCTTTTTGTATCTTTGCTTTCCTAACTACTTTCCTAGCTTCCTTAACCCTTTCATGGCTGTTGTTGCCATATGGCAACCTTCAAATGTTCCCCCAAATTTTTCACTGGATTCTATATTTCCAAAAGATTCGCACACTGTGTGCGAAATGTGATGTGTATCTGTGCTTGACATCTGAAAAAAACTGTTATTTAAACTATCACACCCAGCAGTAAATGAATCTGATGCCAAGACTGTTTTTAATTTTCAGCCATTCAGGACCGTAGTTGCCATATTGTTTCTTAGAAATACAATTTTTCCAAAAAAACTTTATATTCTGCATCATTTAGCTCAAACCTTAATAAAAAAAAATCAGAAAAAATTTTCAGTTACAAAACAATTATGTGGATGTGAAAGGGTTAAGTTTTTCCTAATATTGATGCTTATCTTCTATTTTATGAAGGCCACCTTCTTTTTCTTCACCTTTTCAGTTCTTTGGAGAACCATAATGACCTAAAAGAGAGAAATAAGGATAGCAAAAGCAAAGGCATGAGAAAACATGGCTAAAGATGTGAAGCGTGGAGACAAAATGTTTTTCAGGTATATTCGGTTGAAGAGGAAGATCAGAGGTGGAATTGCAAGACTCAAAAGTGCAGAGAACAGATTCGTGGAAAGTGACATTGAAAAAACAAAAATGCTAAATAAGGACCATCTGTGACTGACAAATATACAAATGGGAATGGAGTAGATATTACACCATTCACAGAAGATAATGTGTTTGAACAGCTTGCAAAACAAAGTGGACAAGGCCATGGGACCAGATGAGATACATCCAATGATACCGAAAGAGCTCAGAGAGGACCTATAAAGGATGATTTTAATAGATCTTTGGAGACAGGAGAAGTTCCACAGGACTAGAGAAGGACTGATGTGGTACTTCTTGATAAAAGTTGTAATAGAGAAGAAGTGACAAACTACAGGCCAGTAAGTCTTACCTCAGTGGTGGGAAAAGTAATGAAGGTGCTCATGAAAGAGAGAATAGTGGACTTTCTCAAAACCAATAGGTTGCATGATCTGAGGAAACATGGTTTTACCAAAGGATGATCATGCCAAACAAATCTGATTGAGTTCTTTGACTGGGTGACCAGAGTACTAGATCAAGGGCATTCTATGGATGTGATCTACCAAGATTTCAGCAAAGCCTTTGATACTGTTCCTCACAGGTGGCTTATCAATAAACTGAACAGCCCAAGGGTGGGTCCCAAGGTGGTGAACTGGATAAGAAATTGGTTGACTGACATGATAGAAGGTGAAGGTAAACAGAACTCAATCGTATGAAAGTAGGTGATTACTGGCATGCCCCAGGGATCGGTCCTGGGACCAGTACTGTTCAATGTATTTGTGAGTGATATTGCTGAAGGACTGAATAGAAAAGTCTGTCTATTTGTGGATGACATGAAAATTTGTAATAGAGTGGACTCTTCTGAAGGAGTGGATAACACGAGGAAAGATCTGCAAAGTTGGAAGAATGGTATAATGCTTGGCAGTTAAGATTTATTTATTTATTTTATTTAGCTGTATTTATATCCTGCTTTTCACCGGGTCAAAGCGGTCAATTGGGAGATACATTTAACACGAGGGGATATGACACACATACGCTAATACTTACAGGGAACATGGGCAATGGAGGGTTAAGTGGCTTGCCCAAGACCACAAGGAGTACCTATAGGACTAGAAATCCCAGTCCCTCCGGCCTGAGATTGCTGTCCCCAGGTGGGACTTGAACCCCTGGCCCTCCGGCCTGAAGTACCTTGTCCTAACCACTAGGCCACTCCTCCCATTTAATGTGAAAAAGTGCAGTGTCATGCAATTGGGACGCAGAAATCCAAGGAAATTGTATGCGATAGGGGGCGAGAGGTTGGTGTGCATGGACCAGGAGAAGGGCCTCTAAGTGACTGTTTCTGAGGATCTCAAGGTGATGCTACAGTGTGACAAGGTGGTGGACTAAAAGCCAGAAGGATACTGGGTTGCATACAGAGAGGAAGCTGATGAGGCCTCACTTGGAGTATTGTATTCTATATTGTAGACCATATCTCACAAAGGATATAAAAGGACTTGAAATGGTTCAAAGGAAGGCAAAGAAAATGATTTGGAGCCTGTGCCAGAAGAGACTTGAAGACCTAAATATGTACACACTAGGGGAGATAGGATAGATCTTTAAATACTTAAAGGGTATTAATGGACAAACAAACCTTTTTCAAATACGAGGAATCTGTAAAACTAGAGGGCATAACATGAAGCTGCAAGGAGATAAACTGAAAGGCAATGTCAGAAAATACGTTTTCACTGAAAATATGTTGGATGCTTGGAATGCCCTCCCGATGGAAGTGGTGGGGGGCAAATACAGTGTCAGAATTCAAAATGGCATAGGACAGACAATGTGGATTCCTTTATTGCAACAGTATAAAATCAAAATAAACATAGCTATCTCTTATATCTCAACAAATAGGGGTGATCTACATGGAGCACTGGGTACACTCCTAAATAAAGGCATTGGGAGGGGTGACCTGCACGGAGCGGCAGGTGCACCTATTCTTGACACTTTGCTGGGCAGACTGGATGGACCACACTGGTCTTTATCTGCCATCATATACTATGTTATTGTGTTACTATGTTACCTCAGTACCCTTCTCAGAAGAGAGTCACCAACTACCTTTTGCTTCATTTTGGTCATTGATTCTGCAACTTTGGGGTGCTTGACTCTGGGTCCACTTCCAGGACTGCATACTATTTCTTCAATTTGAGGGCTGGAGGAATTGGATTGTCGGTACTGTAGGCTCTATTGACTCATGTCCAACTTTCTTTGTTCTGTAGCATACCATCTTCACCTCTGTAGGAGAGCTTTGATGCTTCAAGAAGCATCTCATCAATATATTTCTTACTGTCTCAAATGTTTCTCAGCCTTGCTACCTCTTCTCTGAGATCCTCCACTTGTTTCATGAGGGCTTCAGTTTGCAGGCATCTTGCACATGGAACCTGTCCCTCGATGCATTCCTAACGGGCTACACATTTCAAACAAAGGTAAGCATTTGTGGGGTTTTTTTTTAATTGCTAACTCTCTAACTGGGAGCTCGTAAAAGGGGTTGGTACATTTTTAAAACAAAGTTACATTCTTTGTGGTGCTTTAGTTTAAAGGGAGGAATATTTTTCTTTAGTGGGGTAGGTTTAAAATTCTGCTTTAGTAACTTTCTCAGCTCTGTAAAGCCACTGACACCTAATCAGGTGTTAGTTCCCTCCCTATCCCCCCCCCCAACACCCACCCACCCCTAGTGAGTAGTCTTGCTTTATAGGGCACCACCCCAATTAACACAACACAGGGACTGGGAACAGCACATTCTCAATATAATTAAAGAGATTTAACTGCTTTTCTCTGAAAGGACAGCTGGGAAACCAGCTGGTACTTTGGTAGATTTCTCTCTTTTGCTTTAACAGATACCTAAGCTCCACGAACAGAACAATGGCTGGGAAAAAATCATATCGGTAAAGCTGTTGCCCCCATTACACCTTCTGCCTCTGTCCAGACAGAGGTCCCAAAGCCAGTTGAAGGACCGGTTCCATGTGCAGGGTGCCTGCATGCTGAAGCTCTCAGGAAACTCAGAGAAGAGGTGGCAAGGCTGAGGAGCATTCAAGACAGTGAGAAGTACACTGATGAGATTCTTCTTACAACAACCGAGCTCATCAGCAGAGGAGAAGATGGGTACCTACAGAATGACGAAGATTGGACACAAGTCACCAGGGCCTTCAGAATCACCAATCCAACTTCTCCAGCCCTTGAACTGAAGAACCATTATGCAGCCCTGGAAGTGGAGGAGGTGAAAGCATACCTGGAAAGGGAAGAGCCAGAGCTCAAGTACCCCAAAGTTGCAGAATCAGTGATCACAAGGAAGCAAAGGGTAATGGTGGTTGGTGACTCTCTTCTGAGGGGTACTGAGGCATCCATCTGACGACCAGACTTGATGTCCAGAGAGGTATGCTGTCTGCCAGGTGCCAAAGTTCAAGATGTTACAGAGAGTTTGCAGGGACTCATCAAGCCCACTGACTATTACCAAATGTTGCTAATCCATGTCGGAAGAAATACTGCCAGGTATCCCACTGAGCATATCAAGAGGGACTTCATGGCTCTGGGACAGAGGGTGAAGCAGATAGGTGCACAGGTGGTGTTCTCTTCAATTCTCCCTGTTGAGTGTAAATGCCAAGGCAGAGAGGCTCGCATCCTGGAGATGGATTTAGTGTCAGTTGCAGAAACATGGTTCACAAAAAAACATGATTGGTATGTAACTATACCGGGCTATACTTTATTCAGAAAGGACAGGGTAGGAAGAAGGGGAGGAGGAGTGGCACTATATGTAAAACATAATGTTAAAGCCATGGAATTACAGAGCTTAAAAGGGAGAGAGGAGGCATAGGCTGGAAGGTCGGGGGTTCAAATCCCACTAGAGGACAGCAACCTTGGGCCGGAAGGACTGGGGTTTCTAGTCCCACAGGTGCTCCTTGAGGTCTTGGGCAAGCCACTTAACCCTCCATCGCCCATGTTCCCTGTAAAATAGTTATCTCCAATTTATAATGCCCTGTTCAATGTAATTTCAGTTTGTTCAATGTAAACCGCCTTGATATCGTGAAAGGCGGTATTAAGAAATGTTAAATAAATAAAATAAACTAGAAAGAGGGAAAGAGAAATCTATTTGCACTGGCGTGATATACAGACCTCCTTCACAAGAGGAAGACGTGGACAGAGTTAATTGAAGACATATGCAGTATTGCTAGGAAAGGGGTAGTGATATTTATAGGGGATTTCAATATGCCAGATGTTGGCAAATTCCTGCTGCAGTATCATCTAGAAGTAAGGAGATCCTGGATTTATTTATTTATTTATTTATTTATTTACATTCTCTTATATACTGTGCTATTCCCCATCAGTGCGGTTTACATGAAACATTACTTACACATTTCAAACAAGTTGATCTGCGTTTACATTTAACAGGTATATGAACTTGGGTCAAAACTTGGGTAACTATTTACATCTGTACAATTCTCTACAGGGAGAACTATTCAGGCAATTGGTAACAGACCCCACACGTGAAGGGGCCATACTGTGCTTACCAATGGTGAAAGTGCTTACCAATGGTGAAAGTGTTTCTAATGTTATAGTGGGAGATCATTTTGCATCCAGTGATCACCAGATGGTGTGCTTCAGTATTAGGACTACGGCTGTTAGAATCCATTCAAAAGCGAGGGTCTTAGACTTTAGGAAAACTAACTTTGCCAAGATGGGCCAATACCTCAGAGAGTCGTTAGTGGGATGGGATGTATAAAAACAATGGGCAAAACTGAAAGGGGATATTTTAAGGGCAACCAACCTTTTTTTTTTGTTAAAATGGCAAATAAAGGTAAAAGGAAAAGAAGACCGCTATTGCTTTCGAAAGAAGTAGCTGAAAAGGTGAAGAAAAAGAGAGAGGCCTTCATGAAATACAAGAGATCACAAAGAGAGGAAGACAGGCATCTATATTTGGAAAAATTTAGAGGGCTAGCCACTGAACAGAATGGACGCCTGAATTTTTGCTCCCGTTGCTGCCCAAGAATCCTGAACATATCCCGGTATTACATTGAAGTTTGTACCCCCTACCTACATCAATAACACCGCAATACAGCTGGATGGCATCCCTGAAGCCTGCCCGGCTGGAATTTCCACAGGGATCCGGCTCAGCAGCGAAACGATCCAAACCCGAAGTGGGTTCCCCGCAGAAAATGGCCGCGGGAGAGAAAGAGAGGGAGTGACTGCCGGTGGCCTACGTGAAGTGCTACAGGAATTGAAATGCGTTAAAGAAATGATTGCAGCCAATTCTAGTTCACTGAACATGATTCAAGAAGACTTGCTGGAGGTAAAAGAGAAACTCCTCACCATCACCACTCGACTTAATGCAGTTGAATTACAAACCCAGAAGCATGGCGTTGCATTAGAACAGCTGGGCCCTTTGGTCAAACGAGTCCGGCACATAGAAAATCTGATTGAAGATCAAAATAACCATACCCGTAGAAATAATATCCGCCTTGTCGGAGTCCCTGAAGGCGCTGAAGGTACCGATCCGATTGGATTTCTGGAAAAAACCATACCGGAGATGCTGCAGCTTGTCTTTGCAAGGCCTTTTGAACTAGAACGGGCCCACCGAATCCCAACACACAAAGCTGAAAACACACGATACCCGCGCCCACTCATAATGAAGGTACTGAGATACCCACAGGTCCTACAGATCTTTCAAGCTGCACGGAAGGCCGGATCACTGCAAATCCAGGGACACAAAGTGGCACTCTATCCGGATTTGAGCAAGCAAACGGTAGATCGGAGAAAAAGCGTTGCTGGCCTGTAGACCCATGCTACAAAAGTGCACAGGCAATATACGGGCTATACTACCCAGGAACCATGCGGGTCACGCTGCATAATGAAACGAGGAATTTTGTTGAAGCTGAAAAACTGAAAACTTTCCTACAAGAAAAATGCGGTATGGAAACGTGAGGTCAATATTCTGATCTCTCACGCAGTATAGAGAACTCAGCATATACTCAGGGGGTGCGGCCGTGCGTTCTCACAAATTTTAGAACGCCTTAAGCCTTGTTAAACACCTCATTGATTGTATTTCTGTTGTTCTAAATAGTTTTAATTAAACAGATATTTCTGCTTGAAATGTAGGGGTGGCAACGGGAGGTCGGGGTTGGTTACTGTTTCAGTGGATTGTGTTCACCTTAGCGATACAATGTTTGCCAGTTATGCAGTTGTTTGTGTCAGTCCAGTCCAGTCCAAAACCCTCCACATACACGCAAATGCAAGTGCGCGGCAGGCCTATCCATAGGATAGCTTTCACCTATAAGACAGCTTATTCCAACGTTGATGTCTAGTGATCTTTTAATGCTTTCGTTAAATGTAAAAGGTATTACTGGCCCTGTCAAGCGAAAGAAGATTTTAGCGTACTGCCAGCAAAAAAAAGCAGATATTGCCCTCTTACAAGAGACACATTTAACAGATACTGAATCGCAGAAAGTAACCTCTAATACTTCCTGGTGGTGGCCTCGGCCTCTGCCACTCAACGCAAAGGGGGGGTAATAATATTAGTGCGCAAATTCCTGCAATCCGCCATTACCGACACACAGATTGATCCGCTAGGTCGATGGGCCAGAGTGACGATGAAAATAAATCAACAGCTTTACACATTCTTCAATATTTACGCGCCCAACCTCGATGACCCTAACTTTTTCAAACTGATAGCTAAAGAAGTTACAGCCACAGCTCACACCAATATCATATTAGGGGGCGATTTCAATGTCATCTTGGATCCACTGTTGGATCGCACGCCCTATCGGGCTGTAGACAAAGTCAAATCGCAGGCGATTCTTAAAGGCATCATAACAGAGCTACACTTAGTAGACCCATGGCGCCTACTTCATCCCCAAGAAAGAGACTACACATTTTATTCCATCCCACATAATACCCAAACAAGGATCGATTTCTTCCTACTGTCCACAGAGCTGATGTCCCCAAGTGTTGTCCGCAGAGATATATGCTACAACGGTATCGGATCACGCCGCTGTCTCCCTAGTGTTGAATACCAACGTTACACAGCATGTTCCGCCAAGATGGACATTTGATAAATCCCTACTAGCAGATGACTCCTTTGTACAGCTACTGTCAGGGGAAATTGAGACCTATTTTAAATATAATACACCCACTGATACCTCCATCTGGAGCTGGTGGGAAGGTTTTAAAGCGACCATACGAGCTCATATTACCACCTACACCATTAGACGGCGTAAAGCCTGGAAAAATGAAAAAGATGATTTGGTTCTACTAATAAAATATGGGGAAAGGTTACTAGCCAAAAGAGCTGACTCAATGATATTGATTAGACTCCAAAAATTGCGATACCAATATAATGCTATCCTCAACAAAGAAGCACTGAGTAGTATCCAGCTACAATGTAGTATATACTACTATGACAGCAACCGCTCTGGATCCCTCTTAGCTCGGCAGCTCAGACCCAAAACCAGCAAGACCGCTATAGCGGCATTGCAGGACAATTCCGGGGGCCTTCTCCTGAGATCTGACAAAATACTAGACCGCTGCAAAGAATTCTATGAGGAACTATATCGCTCAGATACCCAATGTAGTGACAGAGCTTTTGAAGATTTTGTCTCCAAGCTAGTAGGACCCACATTAACCAGTCATCAAAGTCGAACGCTGGAACAAGAGATCTCAGTAACTGAAATACAAGATGCGATCAAACAGATGGCTCGTGGCAAAGCCGCCGGTCCAGATGGTATCCCGCTGGAATTCTATACTAAATATTGCATTCAACTGGCTCCCATGCTACAGATCTACTACAGTGGCCTGCAAGATGAATCTCCAGAGATTGGAGCCCTGGCAGAGGCTGTGGTGGTAATTCACCCGAAACCGGGCAGGGATACACAAAAGATAGAGAATTACAGACCCATCTCTCTCCTAAACTCTGATTATAAAATCTATGCTAAAGTGCTTGCTCACCGATTAGGACGGATCTTAAAAGATTTGATACATGAGGATCAATGTGGATTTATACAAAACAGATCCACTACAGATAATGGAAGATTATTGGCACATGTACTGGCATCTGCCAAGACCAAGGCCGAGCCCCTGATAGGGCTAGCATTGGATGCCGAAAAAAGCCTTCGATCGACTGGAATGGTCCTTTCTATTTCGATCCCTACGGTGGTTTGGGATAGGAGAAAAGTTCCTAAAACGCGTTGAATTGTTATATACCAAACCCACAGCTCGAATAGCGGTCAACTCACACCTCTCAGCCCCTTTTCAGTTGCAAAGAGGGACCAGACAGGGTTGCCCCCTGTCACCGATGCTTTTTAATTTAGCCCTGGAACCCTTATTAATAGCGCTCCGACAGAAGGAAAACATAAAAGGAATTGAGTTAGCTGATGGTCCCTGTAAATTGTCAGCATATGCCGATGACCTGCTCATTTTTCTACAACCATCAGACCTTCCTGAAACACTGCAACTCATAGATGCATACTCAGCGATATCCGGATATAAAGTAAATCTGAATAAAACAACAATTATTCCTCTGAATGAACAGGTCAGCGAAGAAATGATGCGTGGATACCCCTTTCAATATGAGAAGTCATCCTTTAGATACCTGGGCGTGACCTATGGCACCACCTTGGAAGAGACTGTCGCAATCAACATTAAGATGTGTCAAGAAATTGTACATGATAACATCTGCAAGTGGACCCCCTTCATTTGAGCTGGTGGGGCAGGCTAGAAACGATAAAAATGATGTTGGTACCAAAACTCAGCTATATATTAAGCATGATACCCTTACGTTTCCCGTCAGTCTTCTATAAGAAAATGAATAGTCAACTGATAGCCTTTCTATGGAACAACCGAGTACCTCGAATAGCTGCCTGGAAACTGAAGTTACCTAATACACAAGGAGGTATCCATTTCCCAGATCTCGGCTGGCTGCACACTGCCTCTCTTTTAAAGCAGGGTGCTCAATGGGTCGACTCTGACGACACGGATAAAGGACCTAGATGGCTGAGTGTGGAGCGGGCCCTACATTCCCCCCTGCCTACATGGCTACTGGTAGGCACAGTAGTAGACCAGACTGCACCACATAATGCTATTATCTGAGAAACACAGCATGCCTGTCGATTATTGGCATCATGTATCGATGGAGGGATGACTTTGCCGCAGATATGCCCATATGGCTGAACCCGCGCCTTATCATCGGAGGGAAGCCTGTCTTATGGAAAAAATGGGTGGAACATGATCTTATCACCATTGGACAACTGATCAATGGAAGTGCATTTAAAACCTTTGACAGATTAAGAACGGAATTCCGATTGCCTAATACATGCTATTTCCAATGGTGTCAGCTCCGATACTGCATGAGCAAGGCGGGTGTGTCACCTGTCTTGATACGTACAGGATGGCCACTGCGACAGAAACTTCAAGAATTACAAACAGATGCTAAAGCTGTTTCGAGATGTGTTGCGATTCTCCGATCCAAAAGTGACAAGACATGTTCTAAGATACAGTCGGTGTGGGCTACTGAAACCGGTCAAGATCTACCTCCCCGAAAATTGGGACACTTTTGGGGAACTCAAATATGTGCCACGAGAGCAGCGTCTCTCACACAATCTATGTACTTTATAGCACATCGAGCGCATATTACACCGCTAAGAAAATGAAATGGACACTACAGGAGGGAAATCGATGTTGGTCCTGTAACATGGAAATTGGGACACTGGCACATATGTTGTTCCATTGTAAATCCCTGGAAATATATTGGAACAGAGTTTGGGAACGCATATCACAGATCCTCAACTTACAAACTCCTATCACTTATCGGATAGTGATATATAAATCCATAGCTCTGGAACCTACTCTGATGAAATGGGATAGTAAACTGCTGGACTTAATGCTCGGGATAGCGCTTAAAATAGTTCTAATACACTGGAAGAATCTCGACAAGCTTGTTTCGAGCATTGGTGGAGTCTCTTAATCCTACATAAGACCTACGAAGAGATCTATATAGCCAAGAACCCATGGTCTGGTAAACTAAGTAAGAAATGGTCAGCTTTACAAAATTATGTTTGATGAAAATGATTGCTGGAGGCTGCCTTGTGGAATGGTCTCTGCTGTAACCACATTGAACGGAGAGAGGGAGGGTGGCGTGCTGGCATGGACTGATACTAGTTCTTGTTAACGTTATTGTACTGTCTTGTTCAAGTTATTATATTCTTTTGCTATTTTGATCAATAACATCTGCTTGTATCCTGCTATATCACGATCGTTTGTATTGTTATTTTATATGTTAAAACTGAATAAAAACTACTATTAAAAAAAAAAAAAAAAAAAAAAATTTAGAGAAGCTGGCAAAGTAGTAAGGGAGGCAAAGATTCAAAAAGAGGAAGAAATAGCCAATGCAATAAAATGGGTGGATAAGACATATTTCAGATATGTTAGTGAGAAGAGGAAGGGCAAAAGTGGTATTGCAAGACTCAAGGGTGAAGGGGAGGAATATGTAGAAGCTGATGAGGATAAAGCAGAATTGCTTAACAAATATTTTTGTTCTGTGTTCACAGTTAAAGAACCAGGAGCAGGACCTCAGAAAACACCCACAAACAGGAACAGAAGCGAGGGGCATCTTGAAGAATTTTCAGAATACTGTGTTTGTGAGAAACTAGCTGAATTTAAAGTAGTCAAAGCGATGGGACCGGATGGGATACACCCTAGAATACTGAGGGGGACGTTCTAGGAGCTCCACTGACTGACCTTTTCAATGCCTCATTGGAGTCAGGAGTGGTGCCAAAGGACTGGAGAGAGGCTCATGTGGTGCCTTTACACAAAAGCGGAAGTAAGGATGTGGTTAAAAACTACAGGCCGGTTAGTTTAACTTTGGTGGTGAGTAAATTATTGGAAACGCTGCTGAAAGAGAAAATAGTGAGGTTTCTGGAGTCCAGCGGAGTACAGCATCCGAGGTAGCATGGATTCACCAGAGGCAGGTCTTGTCAGACAAATCTGATTGATTTCTTTGACTGGGTGACCAGGGAGTTAGACCAATGGAGAACCCTTGATGTGGTGTATTTAGATTTCAGTAAAGCCTTTGACACCGTTCCTCACAGACGACCTATAAATAAACTGAGCACCCTAGGGATGGACCCTAAAGTTAGTGCTTGGATTAGAAATTGGTTGCGTGGGAGGCAAGAAAGGGTATAGGTAAATGGAGCTCACTCTGAGGAGATGGAAGTTACCAGTGGTGTCAGGGTCGTATCAAGGGAAGATCGCGCCTTGTGTGACTTGCACATCTGGCGCATGCCCCCCCCCCCCCGCGGCAGGAGAGAAGAGGCATGCCCAATGTGCAAGTCGCCGGCATGCTAAGCAGATCTGTCCGGGAAAAATCTGCTTAGCATGCCAGCAAGAAGGTTTAAGGGGCGCATTTTAGCTGTCCTGCCATTGCCTGCCGCTGCTGAGAGAAGAAAAAGTGGCGGCGGTCAGCAACGGAAGACAGCTAAAATGCGCCCTTTAAGCCTTTGTGGCCTGTGCAGCCACACCACTCGCACAGGGCTAGGTACGGGCCTGAGTGGTGTGCCCCAGGGATCTGTCCTTGGTCTGATTCTGTTTAGCATCTTTGTTAGTGATATAGCGGAAGGGCTGTTAGATAGGGTTTGACTCTTTGCGGATGATACCAAAATCTGCAATAGAGTAGACACCCAGAAAGGTGTAGAAAACATGAGGAGGGATCTAGCTCAGCTTGAAGAATGGTCTAGAATTTGGCAGGTGGGATTTAATGTTAAAAAATGCAAGGTCATGCATTTGAGCTGCAGCAATCCAAGGGAGTAATATAGTATTGGGGCTTAAGTACTTTTGTCCTCTAAAGAAGAGCAGGACCTAGGCGTGGTTGTATAAGATGATCTTAAAGTAGCTAAACAGGTAGAAAAGGCGACAGCAAAAGCTAGAAAGATGCTTGGGTGCATACGGAGAGGAATGGCTAGCAGAAAAAAGGAGGTGATAGTGCCTCTGTGTAAGTCTTTGGTGTGACCTGATTTCTCATTTGGAGTATTGTGTGCAATTCTGGAGACCGCACATTCAAAATGATATAAACAGGGCTTCCGGTGACATCACAGAGCTTATGGCTGCGATCTAGTCGAGCTCTGCCTGAATCCCGACTAAGAGGATAAATAAGTGGCACCCCGATGAAGAAACTGGAAGGCAAACTGACCCCGTTGAGTGGAGTGGCTGCTCGGAAAAAACTGGCGGGGTTTAAATCAGCCTATGTGCGCCGGGAGGAGAAGGACATGCAGAAGGACGGAGAGGCCGCCGAAAGCAGGGACAGTGAGAGCCCGGGGGAGGAGGCCTATGGTGATAGAGGGCTGCTGGTGGATGGAACGGAGCTGAAAAGTTGGCTTACCAAATTTAAGCGGGAGCTCCAGGGGGATATAAAGGAGTTGAGAAAGGATCTGAAGGCAACGTTGCACACAATTCAGCAGGAACTGTCTTCTGTGGGGCAACGGGTGGAGGAGATTGAGGACCACGTGGAGGCACAAGATGGAATGCTGAGGGAGCTGGAAGCAGAGCAGTGCTGATTGCGGGAACTGCAGGAGGCTATGCAAGACAAAATGGAGGACAGGGCGAGGAGAAACAATTTGCGGATAAAGGGGATCCCGGAAACGGAGAACTTTAAAGATTGTGTGCAGGTGGTGCAGCAGCTGTAACTGCATGTTCTTCGATTGGACGGCCGTGGAGCAGGGCACGTGGAGACTGTTGGTGTGGAGAGAGCTCCTCGCAGTGTGGGCCCCAGGAGGGAAAAACAAGTCAGAGATGTTATTGCTTGCCTGAGTAGTTTCCCTCTAAAAGACAGAGTGCTGAATGTGGCCAGGAGATTTGGTCGCATTGCCTGGGAATCCTGCGAAGTAGAGATTTACAATGATTTATCCAAAGGGACTTTGGACAGGAGGAGAAGCCTGAAGGAGGTAACGACATATCTTAGGGGACAAGGACTGAGATAACACTGGTTGTTCCCCTTCGGTCTATTGGTGACGGTGAATGGCGTTTCCAAGAGTAAAAGGAGTGGAGGAGGCATGGAAGGTGCTCCAAGAGCTGGGCTGTGAGTGACTCCCGAAGTCCCAGGTGCGGGAGAGAGGCTTGAACGGTAGAGAGGAGAGCAATAAAGACCAGAGACTGTCACAGTGGCAGAGAGTCTCCGAAAAAGGGAAGCGATTGCGGCGCCTTTCACAGGAGTCGAATGGAGCGGAGCGGTCTGCAACTACATGAACATTGGGGGGAGGAGATCTGGTGGTTAATGGTTCATGGTTTGTGAGTTATATAGACGGGGTGTGTGTAACGGGGGTGACGGGAGGTGAAAATTTTTTTCTGTATTTCTAGAAGTTATTACTGCTGGTGTGGGGTGCGGGAACGGATTGTGTGTGGGGGGGTGCCAGTAGTGGAGGTGGGGGTTGGTGTGAGTGGTGGGGTAGAGGCTGCTTAGGGGTGCGTATTGGAGTTGGAGTCGGGATAGGACTTGACACACATGGAAGGCATTGATGAGGGGGGGAAGGGGGAGAGGGGATGAGCTGGGGGAGAGGGGGGAGGGTTAGCTGGGGGGAGGGGAAGCTTGAAGGAGGAAGTCACAACTGGGGGAGGGGAGCTGGGCAGAGTGTGGGATCACATAAGCCAATGTTGAAGATTGGGTCGGTTAATGTGAGGGGATTGAATTTGCCATATAAGAGGAGCCAATTCTTTCGGGAAATACAGAGGAATAATTGGAAGGTCATCTTGGTGCAAGAGACACATTTAAAGGGGGGGGGGGAGGTGGGTAGATTGAGACACCCTGGGTACCCGGAGCAGGTTTTCTCATGTTCTAAGGGGGGGGGGGCAATGTTCCCTCTAATTTTCTGTAGGCTGTGTGCGCATAAAATATCAGCCGTGCGGCATTTGAAGGAAGGTTAAATTTTTTGTGCGATACATAACGACACTTGGAATTATATACTTTAAAATTTGACTACACATTAGAATACAGTATGTACACCACATTGATGTTAATCAAATTAAATGAAAATAGACGATTACTAAATGAAGCGGAAAATTTCTAGTAATTACAACACAAATGTGGTATTTCAGTTAATTTTTATTGAAAGCCATTGTTATTCCATGTAAATAATATATGTATGGAAGAAGAGTTCGGTGTCCTACATGGAGTGGTGGGTTCACCCCTAAACAAAGACATGGGGAGAGGTGGCCTGCACAGAGCAACAGGTGCACCTACTCTTGCCATCTTGCTGGGCAGACTAGATGGACCATGCTGGCCTTTATCTGCCGTCACTTACTATGTTCTCAAAAATTTCTCTCTTCGATCTTTTCAAATGTACCCAGTCTGAATAAATTTTATCAAGGTCTACTGATCCGCCATCTTGAAGATGACTCTTAACACGCATCAACATTTCCAAATGTTCGAAATGTAAGCGATTCCTTATTTTGGTTTTTAAACTGTTCATCAAGCTGAAATCACGCTCACAATCTGCACTAGAAGCCAAAAATGTTCCACCAATATCCACAATTTTGCTAAATCTGCAAAGTGAGCATTCTGAAACACCAAAGTCACCATATCTGTAAAACTGTTTATCAGTTTGCTTTTGATTTTCTGCGACTAAACCTTGAAGTCATTGTACTGCTGAATAACAATATGTTCCTCCATAAGAAATTGTTTATACTTTAAGCAGAGTGATCGGACGTTTTCAATTCCAAATTCATAATCACACTGTGCTATTGCTGTCAAGTCAAAGCAGACCATTCCTCAATTTCATTTTCAGGAAATCTTTCCCCTAAATGCAAGGTTGTGATTAATGACAAAATGGAAGCGCACCTCTGTGTTCCAATATGCAATTGAAACCAATCTGTGTCATTTTCCATTCCTTTCCTTATCATACCTAGGATTCTATTTGCTCTCTTGGCCGCCGCTGCACACTGGGCCGAGGGTTTTAACATGGTATCCACAATGACGCCTAAATCTTTTTCCTGGGTGGTGGATCCTAATGTGGAACCTTGCATCGTGTAACCATAGTTTGGGTTGTTCTTCCCTAGGTGCATAACCTTGCACTTCTCCACATTAAATTTCATCTGCCATTTTGATGCCCAGTCTTCCAATTTATCAAGATCCTCTTGCAATTTTTCCACAATCCTCTTGGGTTTTAACAATTTTAAATAGTTTTGTGTCATCTGCAAATTTGATAACCTCACTCGTTATTCCACTTTCCAGGTCATTTATGAATATGTCAAAAAGCAGCAGACCCAGCACAGATCCCTGGGGTACACCACTATTCACCTTTCTCCATTGGGAAAATTGGCCATTTAGCCCTACCCTCTGCTTTCTATCTTTTAACCAGTTCCTGATCCACAATAGTACACTGCCTCCTATCCCATGACTCTTTAGTTTTGCCAAAAGTCTCTGATGAGGGACCGTGTCAAAGGCTTTCTGAAAGTCCAGATACACAATATCAACCGACTCACCTTTGTCCACCTGATTATTCACTCCTTCAAAAAAACATAACAGATTAGTAAGACAAGATCTTCCTTGTCTACAGCCATGTTGGCTGTCCTCTCATTAGGCCATGACTATCTACATGCTGAGTAATTTTATTCTTAAGGCACCTAGTTGTGAAAAATCAGTATTAAGCTCCTAACTTCCTTTCCTTCCCTAAAATTTTGCCCCCATTGCCACCCACTTTTTATGCTCCTAACTTTAGGAGTTTAGTGAAGTTTTAAGAAAATATTTAGGCACTCAGCCCTAGTACATTTTCAAAGAGACCCAATTTCGGAGCATAACTCTCAAAGTTAGGAGCATAAATCCTTTGAATATTAAGCTCTTGGATTTCAGAAACTGCACCATCCTCTGCTTTAGCAGCATTTCCATTAATTTATTCACTACAGATGTCAGACTAACTGGCCCATAGTTACCAATCTCTTCCTTACTTCTGTCTCTATGGACAGGAGCCACATTTGCCTATCTCTAGTTCTCTGGGATTACTAATGACTCTAAAGAAGCATTGAAAAGGTCAGACAGCGGAGCTGACGGCACATCCTTCAATACCCAGGGATGAATTTGGTCCGGCCCATTGCTTTGTCCATTTTAAGTTTAGCTAGCTTACCATCTTCTGAAAATAGTTTTGAGTTCTACTTCATTTCCATTTCTATTTGTGTTTTCGTAGGTCCCATTTTCAGCCCTTCATCTATGAGAAATATTTATCAAGCAATTCTGCTTTATCTTCATCAGCCTCTACACATTCCTCCCCTTCATCATTAAGTCTCACAATTCCACCTTTGCACTTCCTCCTGTCACCAACATACCTGAAAAAAATGTCTTGTCCCCATGTTTTACCATACTGGCTATTTTTCATTACATTAGCATCTTTGCTTTCCCGACTACTTTACCAGCTTCCCCAGATACTGCTGTTTGTCTTCCTTTTTCTGTGCTTATAATTTATTAAGGTTAACCTCTTTATTCCTACCTTTTCAGCTACTTCGTTTGCAAATCCTATCAGCCTCCTTTTCCTCTTACTTTTTCTTTCCTAACAAAAAGGTTTATTGTAAACTAAGCAAATGAAGGTTCTCAGCAGAAATCCTGAAAAGACCGCGAAGGAGAGTCCCCCCTCGAGCCCCCTTCCTGCTCAGTACCAAAGTCTTCAGGAAACAGCCACAAATCTCCCACACAGCTGCTAGGCCTGCCTCAACCAAGCAGCCCGCAGCCGTGTGCTCAAAACACCTACAGAGGCCTTCTGCCTAACCCGGCACCTCCCAGCTCCCGAAATTAGCAATCCAGACTGGCAACCCTACCTGCACTGTCTCTGCCATTGCCTCCGTTCTGCGAAAGGGGCTGCGATGCTGCCTGTCTGCCCTGCGTTCAGCCGTGCTCCCCAGCTTCAGTGACGAGGGCCTGGAATCGCTTCCTCCGGCTCAATGCAGACCACACAGATGACCAGGGCAGGGAATGTGAAGCCACGTGGCTGGCTGGTGGTGCCTCAGACAGCCTCCTCTGCCCCCTCCTCCTAGTCCTAGGCTCCTTACTGCCCTCCTATTGGTCGAGGTCGGACTCATGACTCATGTCACGTGTGAGAGGAGAAGAGGACTCAGAAGTGATGTAGATCGCCGGCGCAGCCACAGCGCTGCATGGTCTTTAAAACATCCAAGATTTGAAATGAAATGAAGTGAAAAAAGCCAAAGCAGATCCTTGTGCGCTCTGTTTTAATTTGTGTGCGCTTGCTCGGAGAGGTGTGTGCGCGCGCACACGCGCACAGCTTAGAGGGAACAGTGGGGGGGGGGGGAGAAACGGGGCGGGGTAGCTATTTTGGTGAAAAGCGGGATAGGAATACATATACGGGACAGGTTTAGAGATGAGGAGGGGAGGGTGGTGGGGATAACAGGACGGTGGGGGAATGAGGAGATAAGTATAGTCTCGGTGTATGGACCAAATGGGGGGCAAGGGAGTTTTTGGAAAAATACTTGCTGGTTGCTGGAGAGGGAGGTATCTGGGAAGTTGCTTATTGGGGGGGATTATAATGTTACATTGCAGGATGGGTTAGATAGATTCCCAAAAGGGTGGGAGGGGAGGGGACAGAATAGGAAGGGGTTAAAATGGCTGATGCAACAACTTAACTTAGTAGATGTGTGGCGGTCGCGGAACCCCCTGCGTAAAGAGTTTACCTTTTACTCCGCGCCTCACAATAGCTGGAGTAGAATTGATATGATTTTGGTGGATACACAGTGGATGCTGGAAGTGATGGATAGCGAGATTACTCTAATTGTGTGGTCAGATCATAGTGCGATGACAGTGGGGCTTAGGAATAAGCGGCAATTCGGGACTAAGTTTTGGCGGTTGAATGAAAGCTTGTTGAAGCGCAGGGAGGTGATGGCAGACATTAAGAGGGCGATACGAGAGTACCTGGAAATTAATGATCAGGGCCAGGTCCGTGATGTCATGCTATGGGAGGGTCTGAAGGCCTATGTACGAGGGAGGTTTATTAAATGGGGAGCGCGACTGAAAAAGGAAAGAGGGGTGAAGGAGGCGGGGTTAAGAAGTGAACTGGTGGAAGCGGAGCGGTTGTACCGGGAGTTGGGCACAGAGAGAACTCGGAAAGAAATGGAAAGAGTGCGGGGGGAAATACATGCTTTACAGGTGGATCAGATTGCTTATGAAATGAACCAGGTGAAACAAATTTATTACGAGTTTGGGAATAGGGCTGGATGGCTGCTAGCCCGTAAGTTGAGGCAGCGGAAGGGGGCCTCCATGATATACCAAATTAAACGTCCAGATGGGGAGGTAGTGGGGGATGAACATGAGGTGAGAGAGCGATTTGAGAGGTATTACCAGGAACTGTATAAAAAACAAGAGGGGGTGGAGGGGGAGAAAATTGGTGGATATTTGGCGGGCCTGGATTTGCCTAGCTTGGGGGAGGAAGAGCAGAGCATGCTGGATAGGGAACTGTCTGGGGAGGAAGTCTGGACAGTGGTGAAGGGGTTGGCAGGGGGGAAGGCACTGGGCTTATATGGGTTGCTGGGGAGTTTTTATAAAGGTTCTGGGGGGACATTGGGGAACTAATGTTACGAGTCTTTAATGACATGGTGGAGGAGGGGGGGGACCTATTGCCGAGTATGTTGACAGCGGGGATTACGGTTTTACTGAAGCCGGGGAAGGACCCATTGCATTGTGGCTCTTACCGCCTGATTTCACTACTTAATGTGGATGTAAAGATCTTGGCAAAGGTGTTAGCGGACAGGTTGGCGCCCTTGATGCCTAGGCTGGTCGAAGAAGATCAGACCGGGTTTATCCTGGGGAGACAGGCAGCTGATAATATCAAGAGGGTAGTGGAAGTGATTGGGGCTGCTAGGGAGGGGAAGGGGGAGTACATCCTGATGTCCATTGACGCCGAGAAGGCGTTCGATTGGGTGCATTTGGAGTTTCTGTGGCAGGTGGTTGGGAAAATAGGATGTGGGCCGAAGTTTGTGAAATGGGTGCAAGTCTCTATAGGGGACCCAGGGCATGGGTGAAAGTAAATGGTAGTTATTCCGCTGATTTCGAATTGGAAAGAGGGACGAGGCAGGGATGCCCATTGTCACCGTTCCTCTTTGCCTTAGTGGTGGAACCCCTGGCTCAGAGGGTACGGGACAATGGGATGCTTAGGGGAGTGCAGATGGGGGCAGTGGAACATAAAATCTCGCTTTATGCTGATGATATCTTATTGTATATTAATAACCCGCAGGAGGTGCTGCCCGTTATGTTAGAGGAGTTTGGTGGGGTAACGGGATTTCGGATGAATGTGGCGAAAACAGAGGTATTGAATATATCGGTGGCCCAGAGGGTGGTGAAGTTGTTGAAACGGCGATATCCATTTAAATGGGTTAAGAGATCCTTAGGATATTTAGGGGTGCAGATCCCGGCAAGATATGATGATCTATATCGAGTGAATTATCCCAGGGTTATGGGGGAACTCTCTAGAGATCTGGATTGCTGGATGAACTCGGAGGTGTCGTGGCTGGGGAGGATTGCGGGGGTCAAAATGAATTTTTCTCCCACGGATTCTCTATTTTTTCCAGGCGCTGCCAGTGAGGGTGCCCGATGGGGCCCTGCGGTCATTGCAACAGAAGGTGTTCCAATATATTTGGAAGCGAAAACCCCCGAGGATTGCACGAGAGGTTATGTATGCCCCTAGGTAAGAGGGGGGATTAGGGGTGCCTAATTTGCGGGATTATTACCGGGTGGCACAGGTGCGTCACGTCATGGATTGGAGAGGGAAAGGGAGGGTCAAGATGGGGGTGACGGTAGAAGAAACATATGTACAGGGGGGAAAGGTTGGCTGCGTGGTTATGGGCATCGCGGCAAGATCGGAAGGAGTTGGGGAGTGGTTCTCTGACTAAGAGACATGTGGCAGAGGGATGGGATGGGGTTAGGGCACAGGGGCACGAAGGTAGGGGGAGGGGGTTCTCGTTGATAACACCATGGTGGGGGTGCAAAGCTTTTCGGCCAGGATGGGAAGGGGGGAGGTATGATGACTGGACGAGTAAAGGGTTGGTGTGCTTTTTTCAATTAATGGATGGGGAGGAAATTATGAGTTTTGAGGAGGTCAAGGAGGATTACAGGTTGGCTGAGTGGAATAGGTTTGCGTATGTGCAAGTGTCGTCCTTTTTTGCAAGGTGTAGGTATACTGGTGGATTAGGGGGGGAACTATCGGATTATAGAGGCTGCATGGGTTGGAAAGGAGGGGTCGAGAGGGATGATCTCCACCCTTTTTAAGGGGATTAGGAGAAGGGAGGGGGCTAAGTTTCAATATATGCGAGAATGGGAAAGGGATCTGGGGGTGCCAATGGATGGCCTGGTATGGAAGAGGGTGTGGGACCAGATCAAGAAGGCCCCTTGGTCTAGCAGTATAAGGGAAAATAGTTATAAAATCATGTTTCGGTGGTACTACACCCCTGAAAGGCTGCATAAGATGTTTCCGGGGGCTCGGGCAGCATGTTGGCGGGAATGTGTGTGTGGGGGGGGTACCTTTTGGCATATCTGGTGGGGATGTGTAAAGATACAACGTTTCTTGGGGGAGGTTAGAGGGTGGATACGGGAGAAGTTGGGGGAGGAGACTGACATGGCTCCGGGGATCTTTTTGCTTTCTTGGTGGGAGACCGGGCAGGGGAAGGGAGGGAGAGGATTGGCGGCATGTCTAAGTGCGGCACGGTGCACGGTGGCAGCTGCGTGGAAACGGAGGGAGGCCCCAAGTTTGGGGGAATTTGAGGGGAGAGTGAGATATATACTATTGATGGAATGGTTAACTGCGGCGAGGAGGGAGAAGGGGGGACAGTTTGAACTGCGGTGGGGAAAGTTGTGGCAAGTGTTACAGTAAGCTGGGGGGAGACGGGGGAGGGGGGAGGGGCTGGGTGGGGGGGGGGGTTAGGGTGAGTGGTTGAGAGCATACTCCTACGGGATCAGTCCATGGGGTAGCGGTGGGGAACGGGGGGAGGTGGGCACATGGGCTGGGGGGAATGGGAGCGGCTCAATGTCTTTCTGGGTGAGTTGGAGAATTGTTCTGTCTGCAGGTGGGGGATGGGAATGTAACAGAGAGGGAGTATTTGGTTATTGGTACGATGTTATGGGTATGAATGTTGTATACATCTGTTTGTATTTTGAAGAAGTGTTCAATAAAAGAGTTTGGAAAAAAATGATATAAACAGGATAGAGTCAATACAGAGGATGGCTACTAAAATGGTTAGTGGTCTTCATTATAAAGCATATGAGGACAGACTTAAGGATCTTAATATGTACATCTTAGAGGAAAGGCGGGATAGAGGTGATATGATTGAGACGTTTAAATACCTCCGTGGCATAAATGCCCAGGGGGACAGCCTCTTTCGATTGAAAGCAAGTACTGCTACAAGGGGACATGGGATGAGGGTGGAAGGGGATATATTCAGGAGTGATATGCAGAAATATTTCTTTACGGACAGAGTAGTGGATCCGTGGAATAGTCTCCCAGTGGAGGTGGTAGAGATGAGGACAGTATCTGATTTCAAAAAAGCATGGGACAAACACAGAGGATCTCTAAAGTTAAAAAGGGGAATGTTGTAGTTGTTGATATTGAAGGACAGACTAGATAGGCCATGTGGTCTTTTTCTGTCGTCATGTTTCTATGACTGGCATCGGGCTGTCTGTCTGGACAGAGGCAGAAGCTGTAGCAGGGGTAAAAGCTTTGGCAATATGATTTTTACCAGCCGTGATTCAGTTGGTGGAGCTTTGGTATCTGTTGACGGCTGGTAAAAATCATGTTGCCGGATGGATAGGCAATTGAATCTTTCGGTCTTACTTGTATATATACAGTGCTGAGCAAGCCTTGTAGCACTATACAAATGATAAATAGTAGTAGTAGTAGTAGTACATGCATAGGAGGAGGAAATGCACCACATCTAATCTCCTGAAACTCACTACCTGCTTCTTTGACCCTATTCCTACTCGTCTACTAACTCTGTCTCCTACCATCATCTCTTCCTTCTGTCACAACTTCAACATCTCCTTTTCCATGGCAAGTGTTCCTGCAGCCTTAAAACATGCTGTGATCACACTTCTCTTAAAAAACCTTCACTACACCCTTCCTGCCCCTCCAGTTATCGGCCCATTTCCCTTCGCCCTTTCATATCCAAACTACTCGAATAAGCGGTTCGTTGCCACTGTCTTGACTTCTTTTCTTTTTAGCCACTCTGGATCCACTGCAATCTGACTTTCACACTCTATATTCAATTGAAACAACCCTTATCAAAATCTTTAGTAACCTGTTCCTAGCCATATCCAAGGGCCTTTACTTAATATTCCTCCTTCTGGCCCTATCTGCTGCTTTTGACACTGTTGATCACCACTTTCTTCATAATACCCTGTCCTTGTCTCTGCTCTTTCCGATTTTCTCATTATCTCTCCCATCACACTTTTAGCATATGGTTCTGGTGGCTCTTCCTCCACTGCAGTTGGTGTACCTCAAGGCTTTGTCTTGGGACCTCTCAATTTCTCTCTCTGTACTCACTCTTTTTATTTATTTAGCTAGCTAGTTTTATAAACTGCCAATCTAATAGTCTAGGCAGTTTGCAATAAACAAACGTTATACAGAGAACATTAGAACAAGGGTATAATAAATTAGAATTAAAAGTTAAAGAGTTGGCAACTAAGCATCAGCATTTGAGAAATGCTCGAAAAACAAATGTGCCTTTAGTTTCTTTTTAAAACCAATCAAGCCATTGGCAGCATGGAGATCAGCTGGAAGAAGATTCCAGAAAGCTGGAGCAAAGAGGGTGAAGGCTCTTTTTGGAGTTCCATTGTTTCCAGTACCGTCTTTATGCTGATGACTCAGATTTACCTTTCTACTCCAGAAATCCTTCTAGGAATCCAGGACTAAATCTCAGCCTGCTTGTCTGATATTGCTGTCTGGATGTCCTGCCATTCCCCAAAGCTGAAAATAGCCAAGACCGAGCTCCTTATCTTTCCCCCTAAACCTACTGTAGGGATGGACAGATAAAGGGATACCAGAATCCCCAATATGTAATTGAAGATGGATGAATTTCTTGATACAAAATGTGTTTAGAAGTTTGACTTCTCACCTACTTCCTTTTAAATAGAATAGGATGTCATGGTCATGAGTTCTCTGTAACCGTCTTTAAAATAGATGGAACAGTGTTAACGCAAGCAAAAAGAACAGAGGCTATGACCTGTGCAACCATAGTTCATTGTACAGTCAACTGGAAGTCCCTGCTGACAAAACATAATTTTTGCAACTTTTGCAATTATAAACAATTTTGTCATAATTGAGTAAATTTCATCTAATATACTGTAATCAGATCTTACTCTGTAAAAAGAACTTTGGCGACACCTTGTGTTATTTCGTGGTTATAATAAATGACTGTTACTTCCTCTTTTTTTCTCTAATAAAAAGGGAGCTTTTAGGAGGAGAACTTTGAATTCGGCAGGTGTGGAATTATGCCCGTCCATATACCGCTTGCCGTCTTCCCTCTGAGCTCAAAGAAAATAGCACTTGTGTGTGTGTGTGATTGTGTTCTATATTACTCTCTGCCTGTCTCTCACTACTGATGGACCAGAGACCTAAAGAGCCGAGGTATTGTGGTCAGATCATGGAGTTTTGTTCAGTTTGTGCCGTGACTCGGATCTCTGTGTTCTTTCAGCAGTTGGAAACAGTAGACAAGTTTCAAGGACACAGGCAGTGGTTGCCGTGAGTATACTAAAGTATTGACAGATATCTGTGTGTATATTGTGATAATAATGTAAAGCCGGTAAGGTTAATTAGAGATCTCAGTTAGATAAGTGGAGCGAGAAGGCTCGTGATATAGGGCAGAGAAAGGAAGCCCTAATTGTGAAATGAGGCGCAAGTTTTGGTGAAGCGCCCTTATGTTAATATTTGATGACTGCCAGTAACCACAGTTTGCCGTTCCCCCTTGGAACATTTCAGTGGGTCAAATTGAGTTGATTACAGTATGAAATATGATTAGATTTAAGCAAATTTCATACCAGTCATGAATGGTCTTGTGGCAGTTTAAGGCTGAAAAGTGCAGCAAGCCACTGACTCTGTGTTTTGAAAAATTTATAAATCAAGTGTTTAGGATGAATAGTGTAAATATAAAAGAAACGGAAGCTTACAGGGAAAAACTTATATTGTTGCTGTATGACTGTAAAATAGAAATTAATCAAACAAAGTTTTAAAGGATTGATTTTCATGCCATAATTGTAGTGTGAAGTTTGTTTCCTCTAATTTCGTGATTAAGTGTGCTGTGCAGTATAAAAGTTTTGATATTTACTGCAGTTATAATAATGAAGAGATTTCCGGCACAGATAACGGCTTGGCATAACTGCAATATTAGCAGGAAAGAAAGTCTTGAGCAACTGTGGTAAGCTTTTCTTTGTTAGCCTTATTGGGGTAGTTAAAAAAGCCTTCAAATGTGATTAACTATTTCTCTTACTTGTGTATGTATAGTAAATAAGTCTGTTTTTTAGGTCTGGATCTGAACTTATTTTGGGTTATGAGAATTTATTTACTGATTCTATTCTATGTGTAATGCTGAAAAATATTATTAGAAACATTACTCCTTGGTGTTTATGTCTTTGGATATTTTGGAAAAAATGATTGATATATTTTCCAACTTATATTTCTAGTTATAATTGATGTGAATGAACGGGCAGATCTTCCATGCTTTGATATATTTAGATATTTGATAATTGTGTGATGTAATAAAGGTTTAAAAAATTGTTTTAAAGGAAAGAGAAGTTAGTAACTTAACTGGAAAAAAATTGAATTGCTAGTCAAGTTAAGTCAAGCAAGTTTGTTTACTTAAAGGGAAAAAGTGAATGATACAATTACATTCAAACAAGTGAATTAAGTAATTAAAACAGTATGGCGAATATATGTATAATGTTGAAAGTTCAATTATGATAGTGTATGAGTAAATGTCTGAAGAAAAATGCTGATATTCTCTTAGTTTCTTTTCAACTAATCTGCAGGAGTCGATTGGAGGAGTGATCTTAAATTCTCATGTTGTGTATGTTTTAGTTATTATGAAAGACCTCTGCAGAACTGATGTTGTTAATTGCAAGTGTGAAGCAAATGCCTTGCTTCTAGTGGAATATTTTTAAATTAGTATCATTGAGATTTAATATGCTTACCTCTTCTATTGTTGCTGTTTGTGTTTTTGCTCAGAAATTTCCCATTGGACGTAAGCCACTGGGCTGGTAGCAGTAGTCTTTGCAATCCAAATTACTGAAAAACGAGTTTTCTTTCTCTTTTCTTGCTATTGTTTGACCTCCACACTGTACTGATGGTTCTGCTTTGCGCAACGAATAAGGAAAATTGATGCAATTATAAGAATTGATTCTGTGACAGAGTCGGCTGCTTTGCTATTTGCTAATGCTCAACTAGCTGGAGTGTTCGCTCTTCCTAGAGCTCTAGAGTTATCTGCTCATTTGATTAATACTGATTTTGTCTCAGGCTTCTTGCATGAGGAGCCCTGTGTGCTGATATTCTACTACTATGCTGTTTTGTTCTGAAAAGAAGTGGTAATTAACAGTTTTAGTTGGTTCAAATTTGGTATTAAAAGGTTTTATAGTTTATGAATGTACACACCCTTATGTAAATTGTTCCTTCCTTTGTGAGCTTAGATGTCTATGTGAATTAGAATGGAATGGAGAAGTAGTCTAATGACTAGAGTACTAGCACTCCTTGTGACCTTGAATAAGTCACTTAACCCTCATTGTCTTAGAAAGAAAAATTTCAAGTTATCAATGTTCCTGTTTAATGTGCTGTACCAAGTTTTAGTTGCAATGTGAACTGCTGTGATTAGTGGGGAAAGTAGTATTAAAAAAAACAAAACAAAAAAAAAACAAAGAAAAGTGCAAACATAGATAAACCAGGTCATTTGGGTGTGGCTGGGAGGTTATATGCTGAGGTGAACAGATAGGATTTAAGTAGGGGCCTGAAATTGGTGTACTTATCTTCCAGACGGAGTGGAGTGGGAAGAGAGTTCCACAGAGCTGGACCAAGGAAGAAAAAGGCAGAATGACGGGTAGACTGTAAGTGTGCACGAGATGGTGGGGGGAAGTGAAGTTGATTAATGTGAAGAGAATGAAGACTACGTGTAGGGATATGGAAGCGGAGAAGACCAGTGAGGTACTGGGTGTTTGTGTGTGCAGGATGCGGTGATAATGTTTAAAGTAATGTGAGTTGAATCATCACCTAAGATAAGGCAGCCTTCCTAATAATTGTTGACAAACAATTGAAATTAGTTTAACTTATTTGTCATAAACTGCTAGTTATGTTTTAATGTTTGTTACCCCTTGAATAAACCAGATTGACTATATCTTGTATATTGTTGAGGCTGGAGAATACATCACAAACATAATTAGTGATATGAATATGTACAATTGTGTTCCTGAGAGAAAAAAGCAATGTGACTATCAGGCCACATGCTAACATTTGATTTGAAAAGTAGACAAAATAAGTTTAGGAATGCAGATGAAAAAAATAACTATGTTACAGGTTAGCTATGTAATAATTTAGTGCTAGCTATAGATGTATTGTAATTAACAATAGATAATATAATTCTGTTCAACAATTCAAGACTGTCATTAGGGATGAATAATTGTGCTTGTTTGCAATTGTATGGCATCAAGAGAGATGCTGTAGTGGAGAATTGGATTTTTACAAATTATATATTGTATGCACTGAATCTAATGGGCCGAAGATGAAGAAAACGACTGAATGAAATGCTACTTGATATGGAGACTCCTGATAAAGATCAGCGATTCCAGAAGAACTACTCATGTATGTGCAGCAGTGAAGCCGGGTGGATGGTCACTGAAAAAGATTGATCTAGGATGTGCATAGCACAGCCCATGGTGTGAAAGGATGCTGCTGACGAATCTGGAGTGATGACTGGTGTCATGATCTGAGGGACTAATCTCTGAATTATTGCTAGATCTACGAGAAACAGTTGGCCACTGCTGGATGAGGTAGTGCTTACAAGAATAATTGGTAAAGTCTTGTTCTCTGTACACATTTTTATTGAGGCTAAGCAAAGGTAAACAATGTCACATGATTTTGTATAGGGATTTCTTCCAATGAACAGATGGAGCTCACCTATGGACCAGATGTGCCTAGGACTTTGAAAGAACATTTGCAAAATGAAGCCTACTGTAGAAGATTATTCTGGAATTGGACATGTTTCAGCTACTGTTCTTTAGTAATGATTCTTTCTAGAATCACAGGGAGGACTGTAGGGATGGACAGATAAAGGGATACCAGAATCCCCAATATGTAATTGAAGATGGATGAATTTCTTGATACAAAATGTGTTTAGAAGTTTGACTTCTCACCTACTTCCTTTTAAATAGAATAGGATGTCATGGTCATGAGTTCTCTGTAACCGTCTTTAAAATAGATGGAACAGTGTTAACGCAAGCAAAAAGAACATAGGCTATGACCTGTGCAACCATAGTTCATTGTACAGTCAACTGGAAGTCCCTGCTGACAAAACATAATTTTTGCAACTTTTGCAATTATAAACAATTTTGTCATAATTGAGTAAATTTCATCTAATATACTGCAATCAGATCTTACTCTGTAAAAAGAACTTTGGCGACACCTTGTGTTATTTCGTGGTTATAATAAATGACTGTTACTTCCTCTTTTTTTCTCTAATAAAAAGGGAGCTTTTAGGAGGAGAACTTTGAATTCGGCAGGTGTGGAATTATGCCCGTCCATATACCGCTTGCCGTCTTCCCTCTGAGCTCAAAGAAAATAGCACTTGTGTGTGTGTGTGATTGTGTTCTATATTACTCTCTGCCTGTCTCTCACTACTGATGGACCAGAGACCTAAAGAGCCGAGGTATTGTGGTCAGATCATGGAGTTTTGTTCACCTATCACTGCACTTCCTTCTTTCTCTCTTTCTGTGGATAACACTTTCATCTTCCCTGTTTTCTTGGCTTGCAATCTTGGAGTCATCTTTAACGCCTCTTTCTTTCCCTGCAGATAACTAAGATCTGTTTCTTTCTCTATAACATCAGCAAAATTCATCCCTTCTTTCTGAGCATATCATTATCCACTCTCTAGTCAACTCCCGCTTAGACTATTGTAACCTGCTCTTCAGTGGTCTCCCAACAAATCATCTTTCTGCGCTTCAATCCATTCAAAACTCAGCTGCAAGGGTAATCTTCTGCCAGAGTCATTATGCCCACAGAAGCCCTCTTCTCGTCACTTCATTGGCTCCCTATCCATTTCTGCTTCCAATTCAAACTTCTTCTCCTGACCTACAAGTGCATTTGCCCTATAGCCCCTCATTAGCTCTCTTATCTTTCCCTATACTCCTCCTCGAGAGCTCCACTTATCAGGAGAATTACTTCTATTTATGCTGTTCTCTTCCACTACCAACTCCACGTTATCTTGCAGCACCACATGCCTGGAATGGACTACCTGAATCAGTATGCTATTCTTCGCCCTTGGTCCTATTTAAAGCCATACTAAATCCCCACCATTTTGAGGGTGTTTTTGGATCCTGCCACCCTTTATCCTCTTGTTTATCACCCATATTTGTTATTTCCACTTCATCTTAATTTTACCCTGGTCCCCTGTTTGTTGTGTTTGTCTTGAGTAAATTGTAAGCTCTGTTGAGAAGAGACTCCCTTTTCTGTGTATATGAACAGCACTGTATATGCCTTCTAGCACTATAGAAATGTTAAGTAGTAGTAGTAGTAGTAGGGTTGCCAACTTTTTCACCAAGAAAAACCCGACACCTGTGGCTCGCCATGCTCCACCCATTCTCCGCCCCTAGTCCCACCCATGCCCTGCCCCCCAGCCCCACCCACAAAAATTACCGAGGATACGTGTAGGCTAACTTCCTTGGTCAGATAATAATTAAACTGGGAACCCCAAAATCCAAACATGAAATGTACAACACTGGAGAAATAAAACTATAAAGTAATTTCCTCTTGCACTAAACAAAAACGCAAAGATGTTAGCAATACACACTTCCCAGACCTGACATATTCCAGTTAATAAATTCAAAATAAAAAGTATTTTTCTACCTTCTGTTTGGGCATTTTATTTTTCAGTTGCAATTGCTCCAGTCACTTTCTTCTGGTTTCTTTGTGTCTTCTGCGAGCTATCCATTTGTCTTTTCTTCTCTTTTAGATGTTTTCCATTCTCTCTATATTTCTGCTTTAACATACTGATTGTTTCCCTTTTGCTCTTTCCCCCAATTCTTTCCTTATTCCTTTATCATCCATTTAAATTTCACCCTTCCATTCTCAAGCCCCTCTTACTCCCCCAATACCCAGCCCATCATAGACTTTTCTTCCACACAAAATTTTTTTTCCCCTCTCCATTCTCATTCCCCATCCATTCTAGTCCTCCCCCAAAATCAGTTCCCTTATAGTTCTAGACCCACCCAGCATCCACTCCCTTCTAGTCCCATTCTCCCATGCCCCACATCAGCCCATTTCCAGTCCTATTCCAGCTCTTCATCAGCCCATTTCCAGTGCTAGCCCTCAACATCACAGGCCATTTTCAGTCCTAGCCCCCCCCCAATCACAGCCCATTTCCAGTCCAAGTCCCCCATCACAGCCTATTTCCAGTCCTAGGCCCCCCCCCCACCATCACAGCCCATTTGCAGTCTGAGTCCCCCTGCACCATCACAGTCCATTTGCAGTCCTAGCCCCCCCCACCATCACAGCCCATTTGCAGTCCTAGCCCCCCTAATCACAGCCTATTTCCAGTCCAAGTTTCCCCCTCCCTCCACCATAGCCCATTTCCAGTCCAAGTCCCCCCCCCCCCCCCATAGCCCTTTTCCAGTCCATGTCACCCCATCACCACCCATTTCCAGTCCTTGTCCCCCCCCCCCTAGCCCTTTTTCAGACCAGATCCCCCCCATAAATGCCCATTTCCAGTCAAAGACCCCCCCCATAGCCCTTTTCTGGTCCAGGTCCCCCCCCATCACAACCCATTTCCAGTCCAGGTCCCCCTCCCCCCTACCCCTTTTCCAGTCCAGGTCCCCCCCCCCATCACAGCCCATTTGTAGTCCTAGCCCCCCCCCCCCCATCACAGCCCATGCAGTCCTTGGCCTCCCCCCTCTCCTGACCAGCACCGCGGCTGTCTGAGGGGCTTTAGAGGGAGCCGGGGAAGCCCGCGCGAGGTCCCGGCTCCCTCTGTACAACCGCCAGTGTGAAGAGCCTTTTCCTTCATGCTGGCAGTTGTTTCTGCGAAGCCGCGAATGCTGGGAAAGGTTAAAGGGCATTGCCTTTAACCTTTCCCAGCAATCGCGGCTTCACAGAAACAGCCACCAGCGTGAAGGAAAAGGATCTTCATGCTGGCGGTTGTACAGAGGGAGCCGGGGCCTCACGTGGGCTTCCCCGGCTCCCTCTGAAGCCCTCCGGTGTGTGGGCCGGCCCTGGGTGGGGTTTTTTTGGACTTCGGGTCGGAAGAAAAGCCGTTTTTTTGTTCTGGCCGCTCCCGATCTTGCCTCACACAAATGTCCATATGGTGTAAAAAACAACAACCTCGAAATTAATTTCAGCAAGACCGAGGCTCTTTTCATCACTCGTAACCCTGACTTCGCCCATCCACCGGACATCCTGATAAAAAACTCAACTATACCAATAAAATCAGAAGTAAAATATCTCGGAGTGACCCTGGACAATGAACTGAATCTCAAAGCACATATAAACAAGACAATCAAAAATGCATACTACAGGATGAGAATCATTAGAAGACTAAAACCCCTCCTCGCAACCGACCACTTCCGTAATTTATGCCAAGCTCTAATTACCCCATTACTGGACTTCTGCAACCCTATATACCTTGGTCTAACAAAACAGACACTCAAGCCACTACAGCTAGCACAAAACACGGCTGCACGCATAATATCTGGATCGTCAAGACAGGAGCACATCACACCCATTCTGAAAGAGCTACACTGGTTACCAATAATTTCACGCATCAAATATAAAACAATCATATACATATTCAAGATCAAGCAACACACCTCAGCAAACAGCCTGATCTCTCTCATACAGACAGATACCAGCACACGACCAAGAAGAAAAAGAACCTCCAACCGAGTCATCACCTCTAATGACTTCAGAAAAGCACGCAAGGACACTACAGAAAGGGCATTCTCTTGCTGCGCCAACAATCTGGAACACCCTCCCAGACGATCTTAGATCAACATTGGACCTCAAGGACTTTCGCAAACAGTTGAAGACAACGCTGTTCATAGAACACTATGGACAAGTTACATAATCAATTCATATACCAGGAACGACCAACTTCTTACCCTCAGACACACGGACAAAGAATGTATATCGGCACTTGTTGTTTCTTAACACTAAACATATAGAAGATTGTATTATAGCACATGTTGTATAATAGCACACAATGTACATAGCTCAATTTATTCTAACACACAACACATCATAATCTCAAACTACGATTTAACCCTCACTGCATGATTATACCATCACCTCTTTTGATTGTTTTGCTGTTATACCGCTTTGATTGTAAGTTAAGGTGGTATAGAAATACTATTAAATAAATAAATAAATAAATAAATCTGCGCCAGCAGCCGGCCTGGCCATGGAAAAACCGACCAGGCCGGCTGAAAACCGGCCAGATGGCAACCCTAAGTAGCAGTAGTAATGCAGAAAAATGGCACACTAGCAACATAAGAGGTGTCTGCAATTATATATCAGAATGTGCACATGTTTCTGTCACTACATACATGTCCTGGCCTGCCGTTTTGCAAGTGAAGATCTGCAGTGGTAATGCTTCAGTTCAGAAAAAGCCCTTTGTATTTACTGTATGTTTTTTGAGGGGGGCCAAAATTGTTGGGGGAGTCAGCAAGCATTTCCTTCTTCTCCCTACTGTTGCTAGCTGGCTGTAATGAGCACTTTCCAAATGCCTATTTGTGCCTGGCAGCAGGTGTAGACATAGACATTTCTGCTGGCAATCATAAATGTGCAACATCCTTCAAAAATGTGTCATACCCATGGATCTTTTACTGACTGCCCCGAACATGCCTCCGCCATGCCATGTGATATGGATGTGATCGAATGGACATGTGGAAATTGAGGCCTTTTCAGAATGGTTCTTAAAATATGGATGCAACTGGTATGTCTGAATGGGCATTTTCAGACATGCAAATCATGAATATTATTTCTAAAATGGTCTCCTTAACGTATGTTAGTAGCAACTCCCCTCTCCCCCCCCCCCCCCGCGTTGGTAGGTGGCATTTAAATAGGCTTTAGATAAGATATCCCCTCTGAGATTTAGGGAGGTTGGTGCAAGGAAGAAAGGTGGAAGGCTTTTGAGAGTTGGGTGAAATGTACTCTGCCAGTCAGAAATCAGGTACTGTAGATAGAAAATACCCCCTATCCCAAAGAAAAGTAACCCACACAGTAAAAACCAAAGAAAAGAAAAAATGGCAGACTAGAGCTGAATCTGAAGGGGGTTTTTGCCGGAAAACTTGATAAGCGGGAATATCGATTGCTTCATCACAAGCTGTCCATTTTATTCTTTTAAACAGCACAAGGTTAAAAAACATTTAGAAAAAAGTCTTAGAAAAGGATTAAGAAATGGCCAGAATGAACAAATGGATGATGAAATGCTCAAAGAAATCAAGGAAGCTAACAAAAGTTACAGTGCAGTAATAATAATGGGTGATTTCAATTACCCCGGTATCGGCTGGGTCAGTGTCACGGCAGGACATGCTAGGGAGATAAAGTTCCTAGATGACATAAATGACTGCTTCTTGGAGCAGCTGGTTCATGAACTGACCAGAGGGGAAGCCATATTAGACCTAGTCCTTAGTGGAACACTAGAATCTAGTGCAAGAGATAAAGGTGTTGGGGCCACTTGGCAATAGTGATCATAGCATGATCGCCTTTGATTTAATTAGTGGAGGAGGGATAGTAAGGAAATCCACAGTACTACCTTTTAACTTTCGAAAGGGAGACTATGATAAAATGAGGAAAATAGTTAAGAAAAAACTAAAAGGAGCAGTTGCAAAGGTTAAAGACTTACATCAGGCTTGGGTGTTGTTGAAAAATACTATCTTGGAAGCCCAGACCAGCTGTATTCCACGCTTTAAGAAAAGTGGAAGGAAGTCCAAAAAACTGACAGCATGGTTTAAAGGTGAGGTCAGAGAGGCTGTTGTTGCCAAAAAAGCATCTTTCAGGAAATGGAAAAAGAGCCAAACGACAAAACCTGGAAACAGCACAAGCACTGGCAAATCAAATGCAAGGCATTGATAAAGCAGGCAAAGGGAGAATTTGAGAAGAAGCTTGCTGTGGAAGCAAAAACACAAAATAAAGACTTTTTCAAGTACATTCGTAGCAAAAAAACTGTGAGAGAGTCAGTTGGTCCATTAAATGATAGAGGAGTTAAAGGGGCACTAAGAGACGACAAGGCGATAGCGGAGAGACTGAATGAATTCTTTGCTTCGGTCTTTACTGAGGAAGATATAGGGATGTTACCCATGACTGAAGTGGTATTTAAAGGTGCGGAAGAATTGAAGGAAATATCGATACATCGGGAAGATGTATTACAACTATTAGATAAACTGAAGAGTAGCAAATCACCTGGAATGGATGGTATATATCCAAGGGTGTTGAAAGAACTGAAATATGAGATTGCAGACCTGCTATTAGTAATCTGTGAACTATCATTAAAATCATCTCTAATACCTGAAGATTGGAGGATCGCCAATGTAACACCAATTTTTAAAAAGGGTTCCAGGGGTGATCCGGGAAACTACAGACCGGAGAGCCTCACGTCAGTACCGGGAAAAATGGTAGAAACCATCATAAAGAATAAAATTACTCAGCATGTAGATAGTCATGGCCTAATAGGAGATAGCCAACATGGCTTTAGACAAGAAAGATCTTGTCTTACTAATCTGTTATGTTTTTTTGAAAGTGTGAACAAACAGGTGGACAAAGGTGAGTCAGTTGATATAGTGTATCTGGACTTTCAGAAAGCCTTTGACAAGGTCCCTCATTAGAGACTTTTGGCAAAACTAAAGAGTCATGGGACAGGAGGCAGTGTACTACTGTGGATCAGGAACTGGTTAAAAGATAGAAAGCAGAGGGTTGGGCTAAATGGCCAATTTTCCCAATGGAGAAAGGTGAATAGTGGTGTACCCCAGGGATCTGTGCTGGGTCCGCTGCTTTTTGACATATTCATAAATGACCTGGAAAATGGAATAACGAGTGAGGTTATCAAATTTGCAGATGACACAAAACTATTTAAAGCTGTTAAAACCCAAGAGGAGTGTGGAAAATTGCAAGAGGATCTTGATAAATTGGAAGACTGGGCATCAAAGTGGCAAATGAAATTTAATGTGGACAAGTGCAAAGTTATGCACCTAGGGAAGAACAACCCAAACTATGGTTACACGATGCAAGGTTCCACATTAGGAACCACCACCCAGGAAAAAGATTTAGGCATCATTGTGGATAACATGTTAAAACCCTCGGCCCAGTGTGCAGCGGCAGCCAAGAGAGCAAATAGAATGCTAGGTATCACAAGGAAAGGAATGGAAAATAAAACAAAAGATATTTTGCCTCTATATCGTTCCATGGTGAGATCGCACCTTGAATATTGTGTGCAATTCTGGTCACCTTATCTTAAAAAGGATATAGCGTTATTAGAAAAGGTTCAGAGAAGAGCCACCAAAATGGTAAAGAGGATGGAAGGATACTCCTATGAAGAAAGGCTAAAAAGGTTAGGGCTCTTTAACCTGGAAAAGAGACGGCTGAGGGGAGCTATGATAGAAGTCTATAAATTAATGAACGGAGTGGAACGGGTAAATGTAGATCGATTGTTTACATTATCAGAATATAGAAAGACTAGGGGACATGCAATGAAGCTACAAGGTAAACTATTTAAGACTAATAAAAGAAAATATTTTTTCACTCAATGTGTAATCAAACTCTGGAATTTGTTACCGGAGGATGTAGTAAAGGCTGTTAGTGTAGCTGGGTTTAAAAAAGGTTTGGACAAGTTCCTGGAGGAAAGGTCCATAAAGAGTAGTTACTCACCTGTAACAGGTGTTCTCCAGGAGCAGCAGGAATCAGTCCTCACATATGGGTGTCATCGGCACCGATGAAGCCCTAGCGGAGCATTTCCCCAGCTTTCTATGAAAGTCTTTGGGAATGCAGGCACGCATGCACGGTTCCCTTCCCCCTAAAGGTGCCATCTTACCTCAGTCAAATGACATAGCTAAGAACAGCACACAAAAAAATGAAAAAATACATACTGTGTACAACTGCAACTCCAAGGGGAGGAGGGAGGGTTGTGAGGACTGATTCCTGCTGCTCCTGGAGAACACCTGTTACAGGTGAGTAACCACTCTTTCTCCAGGACCAAGCAGGAAGTCAGTCCTCACATATGGGTGACTCCCAAGCTCTGGGCTACCGAGGAACCCAGGCTGAATAAGAGTATTCCCTCTAGTCTCAGCAGGAAAGAAAGGCTCTTCAAGGACACAACCTCCATCGGTAGCCCAACAGAGGGCAGGAGGGCAGGAGTTGCCTAAACCTCAAAGAGATTCTGGAGTACTGCTTGGCCAAAAGCACTGTCCCTACGGGACTCCCTCTCCAGACAGTAATGGGCCGCAAAAGTCTGGCTTGAAGACGAAGTTGCAGCCCTGCAGATGTCTACCAAGGGCACAGAGCGGAGATGAGCCACTGAGGCAGCCATTGCCCTGACACGGTGGGCCGTAACCCAACCCTGCAAAGGAAGGTCAGCCGCCTTGTAAGCCCAGGTGATACAGTCAGCCGCCCAGATGGACAAGGTACGCTTGGACACAGCCAACCCCAACTTATTAGGGTCGAAGAATACGAAGAGCTGAGTAGCCCTTCTATGCGGTCAAGGTAGAAGGATAAGGCCCTCCTACAGTCCAGGGTATGCAGAACTGCTTCAGCCTGGCTTGCATGAGGCGTAGGAAAGAATGTTGGAAGAACCACCTCCTGATTGAGGTGGAAAGAGGAGACAACCTTTGGGAGGAACTTGGGATGAGTCCTGAGGACTACCTTGTTCCTATAAATCCTAGTGTAAGGCCTATCACAGACCAGGGCCTGAAGCTCACTCACTCGCCTAGCCGAAGTAAGGGCTATCAGGAAGAGTGTCTTCCAGGAGAGGAAGTGTAGTGGGCAAGTAGCCATCGGCTCAAAAGGTGGGCGAGTCAGTTGCTGCAAGACCACATTCAACTCCCACTCAGGGGCAGGAGTACGGATTGGAGGCTTGAGTAAAAGCAAGCCCCTGAGAAAGCGGGACACCATGGGTGAACCGACAGAGACTGTCCCTCTACCAGGGAGTGGTGAGCTGCTAGAGCTGAGAGGTGGACCCGAACAGAATTGACTTAAGTCCCTGATTTGATAAGTGCAGTAAGTACTGAAGCACTACCGGTACAGTGCAGGAGAAAGGATCCTCTGTACATAGCTGACACCACACAGGAAACCTCCTCCATTTGAGAGCATAGGTCTTTCTAGTGGATTGTTTCTTAGAGGCTAGGACAACCTCCTCAATTTCCTGAGGCATGCCCCAGGGAGCCAGAACTACCCTTGCAGCCTCCATGCCATCAAATTGAGAGCTTTGAGATTGGGATGGAGAAGGGAACCCTGATCCTGAGAGAGAAGGTCGGGCTGCAACCCCAGGGGCAGTGGGGGATCCACTGCCAGCTGAAGCAGAAGTGGAAACCAAGGTTGTCTTGGCCACCTGGGAGCCACCAGCAGAACCGAGGCCTTGTCCTGAAGAATCTTGAAAAGAGTTCAGGCCACCAAGGGCGTGGGAGGAAATGCATACAGGAGGCCCTGAGACCAGGGAATCAGAAAAGCATCCGGTGCTATTCTCAAAGGATGCAGTTGCCTGGAACAGACCTTTGGCAGTTGTGCGTTCAGTGGACTGGCAAACAGATCTATCCAAGGGAGACCCCATTTGAGGAAGATCCGCTGAACTACCAGGGGATGCAGTTGCCACATGTGGGGCTGCAGAATCCTGCTCAACTTGTCGGCCAGGTAGTTCTCCTGGCCTGGAAGGTACACAGCCCTGAGGAGCATGCTGTGTTTTAGGGTAAATGACCAAAGGTCTTGAGCTTCCCGACAAAGGAGCCTGGACCCAGTCCTGCCCTGTTTGTTCACATAAAACATGGCCACCTGGTTGTCTGTTTGAACGAGGAAAGATTGATGGGCCAGGGCAGAAGAGAAAGCTTGGAGAGCTAGGCGAATAGCCCTGAGTTCCAGGAGATTGATCTGCTGTGCCGCCTCCCAAGGAGACCACAGGTCCTGGGTGCACTTATCTAGACAATGAGCTCCCCAGCCCTGCAGGGAGGCATCAGTGGTCAGTACCACCTTGTACCCAGGAATCTGAAAGGGCACTCCTTTTAGGAGATTGGGTGGGTGTATCCACCAGCTGAGGGAGTTCAGAAAGTGTCTGGACACCCTTATCCTGTCTCTGAGGCTGCCTGTGGCCTGTGACCACTGAGTCCGAAGGCACCACTGTGCAGGCCTCATATGGAACCTGACATTGGGGGTCACATGTACTGTTGAAACCATGTGGCCTTAAAGCCTCAGGCAGAGTCTGGCGGAGACCAGCGACCTGTTGAGAAACTGTTTTGCCAAGGCAATCAGTCGTTGTGCTCTGTCTTCTAGCAAGAAAGCCTTTGCCAGGAAAGAGTCCAGCCTTGCGCCTATGAACTCCAAATTCTGGGAGGGGAGCAAAGTGGGCTTTGCGAAGTTTATGACGAACCCCAGGCTTTGGAGAAGAGCAATAGTTCTGAGGGTGGCTTGTCTGGCCTCTTGGCATGTCTGACCCCTGATGAGCCAGTCGTCCAGGTAGGGGAAGACAAAGATTCCCTGATTTCTCAGGTAGGCCGCCACCACTGCCAGGCATTTGGTAAAAGACCCTGGGAGCGGAGGTGAGGCCAAAAGGCAGTACTCTGTACTGATAATGGTTTCCTCCCACAATGAACCTGAGGTACTTTCTGTGGTCTGGATGAATGAGGATGTGAGTGTACGCATCCTTTAGATCTAAGGAGCATAGCCAATCTCCCTGCTGGAGGTAGGGCAGAAGTGTTCCAAGAGTAAGCATCTTGAACTTCTCTTTCCCTAGGAACTTGTTTAGGTTCCTGAGATCCAGAATAGGTCGAAGGCCACCGGTTCTTTTGGGTACCAGGAAATACCTGGAGTAGAACCCCCGACCTTGCAAGTGGGGAGGCATAGGCTCCTCCGCCCTGTCCACCAACAGACCTTGAAGCTCTTGGAGGAGTAGGTCTGTGTGCAGGGGAGGCCTTTGAGGCTCCCCCGGAAAGTATGGGGGAGGCAGTTGGAGAAAATGCAGTGCATAGCCCTTGTGGACTATGTCCAATACCCAACTGTCCCAGGTGATGAGTGGCCACTGGTGGGCAAAGAGGGCAAGGCGACCTCCTGTGCAGGGTTGGGATAGCAGGGATGGAGAGGCTACGCTCAAGGAGTCAAAAACCCCCACCCTGCTGAGTGGGAGCAGGGGCCGGAGGCTTGGGGGTCCTCTGCCTACGGGGCCCATTACCCTGCCCCTTGGCTTGCTGACCCTGGGGTGCAGCTTGGGCAGCCTGATACTGAGGGTACTGTTTGTAGGCAGTGCCCTTCCTCGGGTAAAAGGGCTTTTTACCCGAGCCCTTCTTCTTATGAGAAGGGGCAGAGGTCTTCCTAGACAGCCTTGTCCGTGTGAGGTGCTCAGTTTCGAGCTGGGAGGCCTTCTCGGTCATGGGCTTGCCAAAAAGGTTTTCACCCCGGCAAGGGACATCGACCAACTTGTCCTGAACCCATGGCTCGAGGTCCGATGACTGCAGCCATGCCTGGCGTCGAGTCGCGATGCCGGCTGCTGCAACTCGGGCCGAAGCCTCGAAGCCATCGTAGGCGGCGCGGGATATGAACTTCGAGCAGTCCCGAATCCCCGAGGACAAGGACTTGAATCTCTGCAAGTGTTCCCCGGAGAGACCAGCAGAGAACCCGGCCAACTCCTTGGCCAGGTCCCGCAAGTACATGCCCATGTACAGCTGGTAAGACTGGACATGGCAAGCAAGCATCGAGCCCTGAAAGCACTTTCTACCAACGCCATCAAGGTTTCGGGCCTCCCTGCTGGGAGGCACCGCAGAGTGCATCTTCTGACTCTTCAGACAATGCATGGCCGATTCCACAACCATGGAATGGTGTGGTAGCTGTGCCTTTTGAAAGCCAGGGCTCTTCCGGAGTCGATAGATTGAGTCGACTCGCTTGCTGAGAACCGGCGCCGAGGCCGGTGCCTCCCACATTCGGAAGAGGAGCCGTTCTAGCATCGGAGGAACCGGGACAGTAAAGGCCTCCTTCGGAGGAGAGTCATACTGCAGGGTCTCGAGCTCTTCAGCTCGAGGCTCTTCCTCGGGGTCTGCCAGAATAGCCAAGGCAGTGGCCATATCCCGGACAAACTCCGAGAACCGAGTATCCTCCGGAGGGGATCTACTCCGGGGCTCAGACTGCGGTGAGTCCGACGGGACGCACCGAGTCTTGAACGTATCGGGGGACTCCTCATCCTCCGTCTCCCAGGCGGACTCGTCCGACGAGGAGTCAGGGTCCGACCCTGCGGGGCCCTGGAGCACCCGCCCCGACGCTGGAAGCACCGGCGTCGACGCCCTCGGTCCTGAATGGGTGGTCGAGGGAGACCGTGACCGAGGTCAACTTCGAGCTATGATGAACTCAAGTATTGGCTCGGTCTCCGGGGTCGACTTCGAAGTTGATGTCCCGGTGGTCGGGGCAGATGCGCCAGACAGGCTGGCCATCAGTGCCGCTGCTGCTCCATGAAGGCAGACAATCTGCTTTCCAAGGCTGTCATCCTGAGACTCAGCTTGAGAGACACAGCAGCCACCGACTCTGGCCCCGGCGGCACTGGGCCCGACGTTGGCTCCCTGGGAGGAGAGTCCTCAAGGACTACAGGGCTTACATGTCCAGCAGACTCCGGCTCCACGCAAGGAACTTTGGCAGACTTCTCCAGTTCCACGGGCCTGGGGCGACGGTCGGGGGTCTTAGACCTGGCCCTCGAGGAGCCAGGGACCTCTTCCGACGATGCTCTCGCGAGCTGCTTCTTCCTCTTGCGTTCCCGGTCGGGGGACCCCCTGTCCGAGGAGCCATGACGGCGCTCGGGATCCGAATCCCGAGATGTCGAGGCCTCAGACAAGGTCTGGGCCCGACCGGAGGCTGATTCCGAGAAAAGCCTTTATTTCTGCTGCTGTCGACTTCGGAGTGCCTTGGAAGACATCTTCCAACATGGCATACACAACTTAGGGTCGTGATCAGGGCCGAGGCACCGAAGACAGCAGTCGTGTGTGTCGGTGAGAGACATTAATTTCTTACACCGATCACACTTTTGAAACCGCTGGATGCCATCGGGGAAAAAAGAGTCCCCGCGAGGTCAAAGGACCGGCCTTCCAGGGAAAAAAACAAAAAAGGGCGCGAACGTCAGCTACGAAGGGCAAAAACCGAAAAAGAAGAATCGGGCTCGATACCGGTGTACCGAACCCGGTGGGAGGGAAACCGGCGTCGAACCAGGAGAAAAAATAGCGAATATCGCCGAAAAAAATCAACTTTTATCCGGGATGACAGGACACACGTCCGGTGGGCTTCTCGGAAAAAAAGAGACTGAGGTAAGATGGCACCTTTAGGCGGGAAGGGAACCGCGCATGCATGCCTGCATTCCCAAAGGCTTTCATAGAAAGCTGGGGAAATGCTCCGCTAGGGCTTCATCGGCGCCGATGACACCCATATGTGAGGACTGACTTCCTGCTTGGTCCTGGAGAAACCATTATTAAGAAGGAACCCAGGATATCAATGCTTGACCCAGTACAAGCATTGTGGAACCTGTGTCTTTTGGGGAAACTGCTAGGTACGTTTGACCTAGATTGGCCACTGTTGGAAACAGGATACTGGGCTTGATGGACCTTGGTCTGACCCAGTATGGCATATCTTATATTCTTATGTAAAAAGGTTAGAAAGAAAGTGGCACAAGATGGGTGAGGTTCAGTTTAGAGCTTATTCTTGAGAGGTTCAACAATTCCAGAAACTCTTTCGAAGGATTATGATGGCTCGGGAGCTGTTTCAGATTGTGAAGAAGAAATCTTCCCGGAGATGATCTTGGATTGTAATTTTTTTATTTGAAGAATTCAATCAGGACTTTGAGGTGTTTATTCCTGTATCTAGAGTTAGAACATACAGAATGTCATCATGAATTTAAATTAACTTTTTCCTATAAATCTTGTTATAAATCTTGTGGACAAAATTCCTGTTGTAATATTTTGCTTGGGCAGATATATGCAACAGTGCACAAAAACACAGACATTTGGCACAGGTCAAAGCATATTTTTTGAATTTGTTTGCATGAGGCCTTTTGTACAAAAAGATATTCACCTATAGTACCATTTTAGTCTCTCTGCCATCTGGCCTATTGTTAAAAAAAATGATTATATTCATTTATTTCATGTTTTAGCAAAGGTAAGCAAAAGATTCACGCAGAACTCTTGTACATGCTTCAAAACACGAAAGGAAATGCTTCTTCTGTGGTAATTGCTTTCAAAGCACCTCAGAATTACAAATTTAGGGTTTGAAGTTTGAGGCTTTATTGTATACTCGTATATACACAATAGGGCAGCTAATGTTCTTTGATACTAAAAAAACATTAATTTGCTATCTCTGTGGTTTATCATTGATAATAAAAAGTTTCCATTGCAACTATTCATAAATAGTCCAAAGATAATATATACCCTGTGTGTTATAAAGCTGTAATTTGCTGAGACTATTCTTTTGATATTTCCTATCATAAATCATGAGTCAAGCTTAAATAATTTATGTGTCATCAGATTCTTTGAGAGAAATTATTGCCCTGTGAAGCACAGCTTTAGTATATATATATATATTTTTTTAAATTCTGTTTATTCAAAATACACAACAAACCTGGCATGTGGTTACTCTAACACTCACCAGTCCTACACATATGGACAATGCAACACAGTAAACACAGAGACACAGCAGTATTAGATCAAACTCCTCACCTATCCATTAAACATGTTCATATATTTATATATGTAATTTTTTTAACCCAATACAAACATACTGAGGTAGTATAAATCCCAGTCCACAGACGCAAGTGCATAGTAATATAATTCTATAGTTCTCTGTTATAAGGAAGATCTTGTCTTACTAACCTGTTATGTTTTTTGAAGGTGTGAATAAACAGGTGGACAAAGGTGAGTCGGTTGATATAGTGTATCTGGACTTTCAGAAAGAGCCACCAAAATGGTAAAGGGGATGGAAGGATACTCCTATGAAGAAAGGCTAAAAAGGTTAGGGCTCTTTAACCTGGGTTTTAACAACTTTAAATAGTTTTGTGTCATCTGCAAATTTGATAACCTCACTCGTTATTCCACTTTCCAGGTCATTTATGAATATGTCAAAAAGCAGCAGACCCAGCACAGATCCCTGGGGTACACCACTATTCACCTTTCTCCATTGGGAAAATTGGCCATTTAGCCCTACCCTCTGCTTTCTATCTTTTAACCAGTTCCTGATCCACAATAGTACACTGCCTCCTATCCCATGACTCTTTAGTTTTGCCAAAGGTCTCTCATGAGGGACCTTATCAGAGGCTTTCTGAAAGTCCAGATACACAATATCAACCGACTCACCTTTGTCCACCTGATTATTCACTCCTTCAAAAAAACATAACAGATTAGTAAGACAAGATCTTCCTTGTCTAAAGCCATGTTGGCTGTCTCCCATTAGGTCATGACTATCTACATGCTGAGTAATTTTATTCTTTATGATGGTTTCTACCATTTTTCCTGGTCTGTAGTTTCCCGGATGTCTGTAGTTTCCCGGATCACCAGTGGAACCCTTTTTAAAACTTGGTGTTACATTGGCGATCCTCTAGTCTTCAGGTATTAGATATGATTTTAATGATAGTTCACAGATTACTAATAGCAGGTCTGCAATCTCGTATTTCAGTTCTTTCAACACCCTTGGATGTATACCATCCGGCCTAGGTGATTTGCTACTCTTCAGCTTATCTAATAGTTGTAATACATCTTCCCAATGTATTGATATTTCCTTCAATTCTTCCGCACCTTTAAATACCACTTCAGTCTTGGGTAACATCCCTACATCTTCCTCAGTAAAGACTGAAGCAAGGAATTCATTCAGTCTCTCCGCTATCGCCTTGTCGCCTCTTAGTGCTCCTTTAACCCCTTTATCATCTAATAGACCAACTGACTCTCTCACAGGTTTTTTGCAACGAATGTACTTGAAAAGGTCTTTACTTCGCGTTTTTGCTTCCGCAGCAAGCTTCTTCTCAAATTCTCCCTTTGCCTGCCTTATCAATGCCTTGCATTTGACTTGCCAGTGCTTGTGCTGTTTCCAGGTTTCGTTGTTTGGCTCTTTTTTCCATTTCCTGAAAGATGCTTTTTTGGCAACAACAGCCTCTCTGACCTGACCTTTAAAACATGCTGGCAGTTTTTTTGATTTCCTTCCACTTTTCTTAAAGCGTGGAATACAGCTGGTCTGGGCTTCTAAGATAGTATTTTTCAACAATAGCCAAGCCTGATGTACGTCTTTAACCTTTGCAACTGCTCCTTTTAGTTTTTTCTTAACTGTTTTCCTCATTTTATCATAGTCTCCCTTTCGAAAGTTAAAAGGTAGTACTGTGGATTTCCTTACTATCCCTCCTCCACTAATTAAATCAAAGGCGATCATGCTATGATCACTATTGCCAAGTGGCCCCAACACCCTTATCTCTTGCACTAGATCTGGTGTTCCACTAAGGACTAGGTCTAATATGGCTTCCCCTCTGGTCGGTTCATGAACCAGCTGCTTCAAGAAGCAGTCATTTATTTCATATAGGAACTTTATTTCCCTAGCATGTCCTGACGTGACACTGACCCAGTCGATACCGGGGTAGTTGAAATCACCCATTATTATTACTGTGCTGTAACCTTTGTTAGCTTCCTTGATTTCTTTGAGCATTTCATCATCCATTTGGTCATTCTGGCCAGGAGTTCGATAGTACACCCCCACTGCCATTGCCTTCCCCCTTTTACATGGAATTTCAATCCATATAGATTCTACAGCAGATTTTGTTTCCTGCAAAACTTTAATCCTTTCTGACTCAATGCCCTCTCTAACATAGAGAGCAACCCCTCCACCAATTTGATCAGCTCTATCATTACGATATAGTTTGTACCCAGGTATCACAGTGTCCCACTGGTTGTCATCCTTCCACCATGTCTCTGATATTCTAATCATATCTAACCTTTCATTTAGTGCGATATATTCTAACTCTCCCATCTTATTTTTTAGACTTCTAGCATTTGCATACAAGCATTTGGTGATAGAGATGAGGATAGTAACTGAATTCAAAAAAGCATGGGACAAACACAGAGGATCTCTAAAGGTAAAAAGGGGACTGTTGTAGTTGTTGATATGGAAGGACAGACTAGATAGGCCATGTGGTCTTTTTCTGTCATCTTATTTCTATGTTTCTATGTGAGCAGTAGGGTCGGTATACAGAAAAGCTCTAGGTCAGTGTTTTCAAACTTTTATCCCGTATGACCCCATTTTAACAAATGAAAATTCATGTGACCCCAGATGATTATTTATTTATTTATTTATATTCTCTTATATACCGCACTATTCAGCACCAGCGCGGTTCACATAGAACAAAAATCTCAGTGCAGTCAACAAGCATGAGTTTACAAATAACAAGGGAGGGAACTTGGATAACAAGGGAAACGATTTACAATCTATTTACAGATGTAATACTACTAATTACAGATGTAATACTACTGAATAGGTGCATGTTACTAGGAACAGGATTATAGGATCAATCATTATAGAGAATCAGCCTAAGCATGTTATTGAGACGATGATGATGAAATCAAAATAGCAGGTCTACAACCCTTTTCCCTTTCGCCACTCATCTATTGTAGAAAGCAGTAGCAGCAGTAGTGGCAACAGAAGCAACAGTAGTCAGCACAGGGTCCCTTGTGTCAGTGTGCAGAGTCTACCTACAGTCCAGAGTACTCCTGGGGGAATTCTGCACAGGCACTGGCATCAGCGAGCAGTGAGGCAGGCTCACAGCTTTAAGAGCCCCCGAGCCTGCCTTACTCTTCGCTGCATCACAGCCACAGGAGTATTTTCCCTTTGCTCCCACGGCTGTGTTACACTTCTGAGGCTGACATCACTAGGTTTTAAAAAGGTCAACAGAAGTACTTACTGTCCCTAGCAAGAAACAAAAAGCATTTTTGTTAACCTTTTTAAAACATGGTGATGCTAGCATCAGAAGTGTAGCATAGTCAAGGGAGCCAAGGGCAATGCTATCATGGCTGTGTTTAAAATGCTGCGATCAGGCAGAGGAGATGAGTCGCTGGTGGTGAGTCAGAGGGTGACTGGGAGCTGGAGAGGGAGTGATAGTAAGTTGGGAGGGTCACTGGAGAGGGACTGATGGTGAGTCGGGAAGATGATTGAGGGCTGTAGAGGGACTAATGGTGAGTAGGGGGTGACTGAGAGCTGGAGGGGACTAATGATGAGATCATCATAGAAGTTAAAGAGAGAAGGGGGCAGGGAAGGCTTGGGTGTTGGGAAGAGATCTGTGATTTATACCTGTGCACAAACGTATTAACAAACCGGCAGAATTGTGCAGAATTTTAAAGTACAGTGCACAGAGTTTTCTAAAGTTTTGCACAGAATTTTACTTTTTTTTTGTGCAGAATCCCCCCTGGTGTAATTGGTTTCCAGTCTAATAGGAGAGGACAAGAGCCTATGAATGTTTACTGGTTCACAGGCCACATGCTGACTGGTGAGTGACACTACTGTGCATAGGTCACTGGGAAAGTCCATAGAGAAAGGGAAATGACCTGTTTCTGTGACCCCATCCACTGATAATGTGACCTCATTTGGGGTCCTGACCACAAGTTTGGGAATCACTGCTGTAGGCATAACAGTAGACAATAAAGCCAGCAACCATCTCCTCCACTGCCATCCCTCCCATCTCTCATATTCTCAACCCATCTCTCTCCACTGTAACTGTCCCATTAGCCTTCAAGCATGCTGTGGCCACATCTCTCCTCAAAAAACCTTCACTTGAACCTACCTGTCCTAACTATAATCCCTTCTCCCTTCATTTCTAAACTACTTAAATGTGCAGTTCACCACCATAAGAACATAAGATATGCCATACTTCTGCCTTCTGTTTCAGCCTCCTTCCACCCCCGCCGACCTCCGAAGCTCCCCCGATTGGGGTAGAGCGCCTGAGCGGGAAATCCTCCCGCTCAGAAGCTCCTGCCCAATCAGGGCAGTGGGAGCAACACAGGACACACTTGAAAAGCTGCGTCCTTGCAAGCAGGGAGCAGCTTCAGCCTCCTTCCACCCCCGCCGACCTCCGAAACTCCCCCGATCGGGGTAGAGCGCCTGAGCGGGAAATCCTCCGCTCAGAAGCTCCTGCCCAATCGGGACAGTGGGAGCAACACAGGACACACTTGAAAAGTGGCGTCCCTGCAAGCAGGGAGCATCTTCAGCCTCCTTCCACCCCCGCCGACCTCCGAAACTCCCCCGATCGGGGTAGAGCGCCTGAGTGGGAAATCCTCCTGCTCAGAAGCTCCTGCCCAATCGGGGCAGTGGGAGCAACACAGGACACACTTGAAAAGCGGCGTCCCTGCAGGGCGCGCCCGTGCCTGGCAGACTCATGCCTGAGGGCCTCGCCAGAGGGCCCTTTGGCGTGGCCCTTAGGCAAGGCATGGAGGCGAGCACAAAATAAAAACAGAAAAAGAAAAAGGGGAGCAGGCACACCTACAATACCCACAGAAGCTGCACAGAAAACACCAGGAAGCAACCAGAAAGAAAAAAGCAGCAAAACGTAAGTGAAGAAAACAAGACCATACAACAAAGACAGCCCTGAAAACAACATGCATACAACCGTGATTCTCCCCATCAGCCTCCTCCTCACACAACTCCTTCCACCGCACGCACTCAACCACCACCCACACACAAACACACCATGGCCCTCACCAACAGCATGGACATACACATGCCCACAGTATAATTACGGGAACACACACAGAACACCCATGCTTAAAAGGCAAACCAGGCACAAGACCGACACCCACGCAAACCCAAAGGAAGCACACGGAACAACAAACACCCCAGTGTCAATATCAATAGAGCTCATAAACGCCAGATCCATACGTAACAAGATCTACACAATAGCAGACCACATAGATGATCAACAACCCAACATAATATGCATCACAGAAACATGGCTCACCCCCACCAACAATGTACTACTCAATCAATTAATGCCCGACACATACACAGCATACAACTGCCCACGCACTCACCGGCGAGGAGGAGGAGTCTTGATAACTGCAAAGAACAGCCTAAAGTTCAAATCACGAAGTGCCACAGACACCCAACAATGCAACATCATCAGGGTAGAGAACAAACACATGGCTCTATGCCTCACCTAAGAGCACCCAGTGCACCACCTGATGAACTAGCCTCCACCCTCGAAGCAGTCTGTGCAATCAGCTCAAATCACAAACCCACACTATTGCTAGGAGACTTCAATCTCGAATCTACCAACACCAAAGATGCAGAAGCTTTCTTTCAAGCGATGAGTTCATTTCAATTCACCCAAATAACACCCCGACACACAGACACGGATCATTGCCAGACCTCATCTTCGCACCCAACTATCTAATCACGAGAGGACTAATTTCAACACCCACTGTCACACCAGTACCATGGTCAGACCACCACATAATTGAAATAAATATTGTGCCACAAGGAGGAAAACAAGACGAATACCCAGACAACACACCCATACAAAGAAGATTCAAGAGCTTCGACAGGGACCAATTCCTACAGGACACTATAACACACGTAACCTCAGAAACAGATGATCTAGAAGCTCAAATCAGAAACTGGAACAACACCATCAATGACGCCACCAAAGCCATGGATTATAGACCCAAGAAAACTCGCTGCACCAAATTACATCACAAGCCATGGTACTCAAAAGCCATACGAAGCGAAAAGAGGGAACTCAGAAAATCAGAACGGAGATGGAGACACACCAGGTCATCCAATACCCAGAAACTATACCTAACAAAGCAAAAACACTACAACGAACTCATCAACCAAACAAAGAGAGAATACCACACAAACATTATACTCAAATCCAACAACAAACCTAGAGAGCTATTCGAAATTGTGAAAACCCTCACCAAGGAACAGAAAGCAGAAAACAAAGTAGAAATAGACCCAGAAAAATTTGCTGACCACATCCAAGAAAAATTCCACTCGGCAATACAACCAAGATCCAACACAACCACAAAGCCAAACTCACCACCGAATACCTGGGGCACATTCAACACCCCATCCACAGAGCAGCTCTCTCACATCATCACCGCACTCAATACAAGCATGGCTCCAACAGACCCATGCCCAGTGACATGGATCAAAGCCACCAAATCAAGCTTCATCCACACCATACACAACATGGTGCACAATTCTTTGTCTCAAGGGTACATGCCAAAAAAACTAAAGCTTACCATGATAAGACCCATCCCAAAGTAATCCACACTCGATAAGAACAACCCAGCAGCATACAGACCAATCTTAAGCATACCCCTACTGGCAAAAATAATTGAGAAGGCAGTTCAGCACCAGCTACAAGATCACATTGACAACCACGCACCAGTAGACATCAACCAACACGGTTTCCGCCCCAACCACGGGGTGGAAACACTCCTACTATACCTCTTCAATAACATTCTCCGCCTCATAGACAACCCCAAGAAAGGAATACTGATGATCTTCATCGACATCTCATCAGCATTTGACACAGTGGATCACAGAACTCTACTGGAAAGACTACAGAACATTGGGTTACATGGATCCACACTGAAATGGTTCCACTCATATCTAACTGACAGACAGATACAGGTTAAGGTAGGCCCCAACACTTCCCGACCCATAAAAGTCCTACAAGGAGTACCACAAGGATCAGCCTTATCAGCACTTTTATTCAACTTCTACATCCAGCCAATATGCGACATGATGAAAGAACACAATATGCAATACATAATCTATGCCGATGACATCATGATATACACACCTATCACAGTCGACAACCCGGACTACTCCAAAATAACAAACTGTCTCATAAACATGACCAGCTGGTTTCAAAACAACAACCTCACCATAAACTATAGCAAGACTGAGGCACTAATCATCACTCGAAACACTGACTTCGTCCCTCCACCCAACATCAATATAAAAGACACAACCATACCCATAAAACCGGAAGTAGAGTACCTCGGAGTAACCCTGGGCAAGAAACTGAATCTACAATCACACATAAGCAGAACCACCAAAAGCGCATACCACAGGATGAGACTCATCCGAAGCCTTAAGCCCCTCCTCACCCCAGAGCATTTCCGTACAGTCTGCCAGGCACTAATAACCCCACTACTAGACTTCTGCAACCCAATCTACCTTGGTCTATCAAAACAAACACTCAGACCGCTGCAATTGGCACAAAACACAGCGGCCCGCATAATATATTGTTAATTGTTCCTTGTAAACAGTTGTAACACACTGTACCAATGTTTCATGTAAACCGTCTTGACTAGTAGAAAGACGGTATATAAAAACTGTTAAATAAATAAATAAATATCTGGCACAACAAGACATGAACATATCACACCCATACTGAAAGATCTACACTGGCTCCCAATCAGCTCACGCATCAAATATAAGACAGTCATAAACATCTTCAAGATCAAACAACAGTCATCAGCCCTCAGCCTACAAACGCTCATACAACCTGACAGAAGCACATAACCAAGGAGGAGAGGCACTTCCAATCATGTTAACACCCCAAAAGACCTCACCAAGGTCCGCAAGGACACCGCGGAACGAGCCCTTTCACTGGCTGCACCAGCAATTTGGAACACACTCCCAGACGAACTAAGACTAACAACAGACCTCAAAGACTTTCGGAAGCAGCTTAAGACAACACTATTCTTTGAACACTATGGACACGTCACATGATCCACTCACCAAGCAAGAACAAAAGACCACCCCCCTCCCCTGACCCTTGTACATAAGAATGTATAATAGCGGATGATGTAAATAGCTCAAAAAGAATCCAACACACACCACCACAAACACACAATATGTATCACTGCATGAGCATACTTGAACCACTCTTATGATTGTTTGCTGTGGAGACCGCCTTGATTGAAGGAGAAGGCGGTAAAGAAATATTTTTTAAATAAATAAATACTGAGTCAAACCAAGGTCCATCAAGCTCAGTATCCTGTTTCCAACAGTGGCCACTCTAGGTCATAAGTACCTAGCAGTTTCCCAAAAAAACACAGGTTCAACAATGCTTGTATTGGGTCAAGCAGTGGATATTCTGGGTCCCCTTTAATAATGGTTTATGGACCTTCCTCCAGGAAATTGTCCAAACCTTTTTTAAACTTATCTATACTAACAGCTTTTACTACATCCTCCGGTAAAAATTCCAGAGTTTGATTACAAGTTGAGTGCAAAAATATTTTCTCTAATTAGTCTTAAATAGGTTACCCTGTAGCTTCATTACATGCCCCCTTAGTTATTCTATATTTTGATGACGTAAACAATCAATCTACCTTTACCCGTTCCACTCAATTCATTAATTTATAGACCTCTATCATATTTACCCTCAGCCGTCTCTTTTCCAGGTTGAAGAGCCCTAACCTTTTTAGCCTCTTTTCAAAGAGGTATCCTTCCATCCCCTTTACCATTTTGGTGGCTCTCCTCTGTACCTTTCTAATAACACTATATACTCTTTATGATATGGCGACCAGAATTGCACACAATATTCAAGGAGCGGTCGCACCATGGAACGATACAGAAGCATTATAATATCTTTTGTTTTATTCTCCATTCCTTTCCTTATGATATCTAGCATTCTATTTGTTCTCTTGGCTGACACAGCACACTGGGTGGAGGGTTTTAACATGTTATCCACGTTAACACCTAAATCGTTTTCCTGGGTGGTGGTTCCTAATGTGGAACCTTGCATCGTGTAACCATAGTTTGGGTTGTTCTTTCCTAGGTGCATAACTTTGCACTTGTCCACATTAAATTTCAGCTGCCATTTGGATGCCCAGTCTTCCAATTTATCAAGAACATCTTGCAATTTTCCACAATGCTCATTGGTTTTAACAATTTTGAATAGTTTTGTGTCATCTAAAAAATTGATTACCTCACTCATTATTCCCATTTCCAGGTCATTTATGAATATGTTAAAAAGCAGCAGATCCAGCACAGATCCCTGGGATATTCCACTATTCACTTTTCTCCATTGAGAAATTTGGCCATTTAGCCCTACCCTCTGCTTTCTATCTTTTAACCAGTTCCTACTACTATTACCACTTAACACTTATAAAGCGCTACCTCATACGCAGTGCTATACAGACATATAAGAGTGACAGTCCCTGCTCATCAAAGCTTACAATCTAATCAAGACAACAAACTACAAAGAGCAACAGCCTAGTTAGGGCAAAACCAGGTTGGCTGTCTCTCATTACTATTACTAGTACTACTGCACAATTATAATTAAATAAATAAGAGACAGACAGACAGACAGTCCCTGCTTGAGAGAGCTTACAGTCTAGTCAGGACAGTAATAGAGACAGTCCCTGCTCATTAGAGCTTACAATCTAGTTGATACAACACAGGGAGATTATGATCTGGTTAGGATAAACAGGGAGGTGAAGGTAGGAGTGGGTAGGGGGAGAGGAGATAAGGTGGGTTAATGGGTTACATTACAGCAGCATGTACTACACACATAGTATAAATAATTGCAGTCCAGGCAGGTTGGGCATCATGGGTTCCATTACATCACAATGAGGGTTACATTACAGGCAGGCTGGGTAACATGGGTACATTGGATTACATTAGATTGGGGAATGCTTATATGGTGAAATTCTAGTGGTTCCGGTGCCTCTGGTCTGGTCTGCTGTTTGGTGGAGTTGCTGGAGTGGGGTGGAAGAGCAGAATGCGGCTGTTCACAGTGCCGCGTCTAAGGGCCATGCCAAAGGGCCCTTTGGCGTGGCCCTCAGGCGCGGGCCCACCAGGTGTGGGCCTGCCAGATGTGGGTGTGCCTTGGAGCGCTTTAAATTCAAAGTCCTATGCCGGGTGGTTCTTCGGCCTGATTGGCCATGCGGTGGGGAGCAGGGAGGACATACCGGCCTGCTCCCTTCCCCGTCACCGATCAGGCCGGTAGCTGGCCTCCTGCGCTTTGGAGCGCTTTAAATTCAAAGTCCTGTGCCCGGCAGTTCTCCAGCCTGATTGGCCATACGGTGGGGAGCAGGGAGGAGCATACCTGCCTGCTCCATTCCCCGTCGCTGATTGGGCCGGTGGCTGGTCTCCTGCACCTTGGAGCGCTTTAAATTCAAAGTCCTGTGCCGGGTGGTTTTTCGGCCTATTTGGTCATGCAGTGGGGAGCAGGGAGGAGCATACCTGCCTGCTCCCTTCCCCATCCCCAATCAATAGTACACTGCCTCCTATCCCATGACTGTAATTTTGCCAAACATTTTTCATGAGGGACATTGTCAAAGGCTTTCTGAAAGTCCAGATACACTATATCAACTGGCTCACCTTTGTCTACCTGTCTATTCACGTCTTAAAAAAAACATAACAGATTAGTAAGACAAGACCTTACTTGGCTAAAGCCATATTGGCTGTCTCCCATTAAGCCATGACTATCTACATGTTCAGTAATTTTGTTCTTTATAATGGTTTCTATCATTTTTCCCGGTACTGACATCAGGCTCACTGGTCTGTAGTTTCCCGTATCAACCCTGGAACCCTTTTTAAAAAATTGGTGTTACATTGGCCATCCTCCAATCTTCAGGTATTACAGATGATTTTAATGATAGTTCTCAGATTACTAATAGTAGGTCTGCAATCTCACATTTCAGTTCTTTCAACACCCTTGGATGTATACCATCCATTCCAGGTGATTTAGTTTATTCTTCAGTTTATTAAATAGTTGTAATACATCTTCCTGGTGTATCGTTTCTTTCAATTCTTCTGCAGCATCACCTTTAAATACCATTTCAGTCATGGGTAACATCCCTACATCTTCCTCAGTAAAGACTGAAGCAAAGAATTCATTCAGTCTCTCCGTTATGGCCTTGTCCCCTCTGAGTGCCCCTTTTACCCCTCTATCATCTAATGGTCCAACTGATTCTCTCAGAGGTTTTTTGCTATAAATGTACTTGAAAAAGTTTTTTTTTATGCGTTTTTGCTTCCACAGCAAGCTCCTTCTCAAATTCTCTCTTTGCCTGCCTTATGAATGCTTTGCATCTATTGCCAGTGCTTGGGTTGTTTCCAGTTTTCATCATTTGGCTCCTTTTTCCATTTCCTGAAGATGTTTTTTTGGCAACAGCCTCTCTGACTTCACTTTTAAACCATGCTGGCAGTTTTTTGGCCTTCCTTCCACTTTTCTTATAGCGTGGAATACAGCTGGTCTGGACTTCTAAGATAGTATTTTTAAACAACATCCGAGCTTGTTGTAAATCTTTAACCTTTAAAACAGTTCCTTTTAGTTTTTTCTTAACCTGTTTTCCTCATTTTATCATAGTCTCCCTTTTGAAAGTTAAAAAGGTAGTACTGTGGATTGCCTTACCCTCCCTCCTCCATTTATTAAATCAAACACGATCATGCTAAGATCACTATTGCCAAGTGGCCCCAACACCCTTATCTCTTGCACCAGATCTTGTGTTCCACTATGGACTAGGTCCAAAATGGCTCCCCTCTGGTCAGTTCATGAACCAGCTGCTCCAAGAAGCAGTCATTATTTCATCTAGAAACTTTAACTCCCTAGATGTCCTGCCGTGACACTAACCCAGTCAATACCGGGTAATTGAAATCAGCCATTATTACTGTGCTGTAACTTTTGTTAGCTTCCTGGGTTTCTTTGAGCATTTCATCATCCATTTGTTCAATAGTACACCCCCACTGCCATTGCCTCCCCCTTCCCCTTTTTACTTGGAATTTCAATCCATAGAGATTCTACAGTGAATTTTGTTTCCTGCAAAACTTTAATCATTTGTGACTCAATGCCCTCTCTAACATAGAGCGCAACCCCTCCACCAATTTGATATGCTCTATAAGATAATATAAGAACATATGATATGCCATACTGGGTCAGACCAAGGTCCATCAAGCTCAGTATCCTGTTTCCAACAGTGGCCAATCTAGGTCATAAGTACCTAGCAGTTTCCCCAAAAGACACAGGTTCCTCAATACTTGTATTGGGTCAAACAGTGATATCCTGGGTCCCTTTTTAATAATGATTTATGGACCTTTCCTCCAGGAACTTGTCCAAACCTTTTTTAAACCCAGTTACACTAACAGCTTTTACTACATCCTCCGGTAACAAATTCCAGAGCTTGATAACACGTTGAGTGAAAAAATATTTTTTCTTATTAGTCTTAAATAGTTTATCCTGTAGCTTCATTGCATGTCCCCTAGTCTTTCTATATTCTGATGACATAAAGAATTGATCTACATTTACCCGTTCCACTCCATTCATTAATTTATAGACCTTAATCACATCTCCCCTCAGCCTTCTCTTTTCTTGGTTTAAGAGCCCTAACCTTTTTAGCCTCTCTTTATAGGGGTATCCCTTCCATCCCCTTTACCATTTTGATGGATCTTCTCTGTACCTTTTCTAATAACACTATATCCTTTTTAAGATAAGACCATCAGAACTGCACACAACATTCAAGATGCGATCGCTATATAGTTTGTACCCAGGTATTACAGTGTACCACTGGTTGTCCTCCTTTCACCATGTCTCTGAGTTACCAATCATATCTAACCTCTTATTAAGTGCTATATATTCTAACTCTGCCATCTTATTGTCTAGACTTCTAGCATTTGCATACAAGCATTTTAGAGACTGTATTTTATTCATATTACTCTGGCTATTGGTAGGCAGGGGTAATTTGGAATCTTTAAGCTCTGTCTGCTCTGTACTCATGCCCTTCTGGGTCCACTGCAATCTGCTACAAATTTTTTTTTCAGTGTCCTCAAGTCAGTGCTGACTCCTGGCACCCCAGCTGCCTCTGGGTTTCCTTGGCAATTTATAACTGGAAGTAGATTGCCAGTTCTTTTCTTCCAAGGCAATGGAGAGTAAAGTGACTTGCTCAAGGTCACAAGGAGTGCCAGTGAAAATCAAACCCTTGATCTTCTGGGTATTAGACAGTTGCTCTAACCACTAGGCTACTCCCTTCACTCAACAACCTTCACTATGCTGATACGACCACAGGCAACTTCAGGACCACATTGACATGAATACCCCACTGGACATCCACCAGCATGGCTTTAAACCCCAGCATAATGTGGAAACGCTACTCACCTCCCTCTTTGACAATCTCCTAAGAGGCATAGATAGCATAAAGAATGGATTCCTTCTAGTGTTCATGGACATCATGGCAGCCTTTGACACCGTGTCCCACACCAGGTTACTGCAACGCCTGCAGCAGATAGGAGTATGCAAGAATACCCTGAAGTGGTTTACCTCCTACTTGGAAGACCGAATGCAGCAAGTCAAATGCGCTGAAAAGAAATCTCTGCAGTTCCCGTTACGTAAGGAATACCACAAAGTTCAGTTCTGTTATCAATACTCGTTAATATGTACATCCAACCCATATGCAACATCATCAAACGCCACAAACTTCACTATCACCTCTATGCTGACGACATCATGGTGTATGCTCCAATCAACCTACAAGCTCCTGACACCACAACAATAACCAGATGCCTTGAAGACATGAGTGCCTGGCTCGCAGCTAATAACCTGATGGTCAACTATGATAAAACAGAGGTAATGTTCGTCACCAGGAACCCCACTTTCATTCCGCCACAAACTATCAGCATTCTAGACAAACCAATAGCAGTCAAAGATAAGTTAAGTACCTGGGCATCACAATAGACAGAGCTCTGAACCTGAAATCTCACATCGCCCAAACCACAATCTACGTTTGAGGACCATCAGAAAGCTCAAGCCAGTACTCCACCAAGGCCACTTCCGCACAGTGTGCCAAGTACTCATCACACCTCTGCTTGATTATGGAAACTCGCTGTATCAGGACCTCCCCCAGCAGACCTTACACCCACTTCAAATGGTGCAAGACACTGTAGCACGCATTATTACGGACACTGCAAGAACTGAGCACATCACCCCCGTCTTACAGCAGCTGCTCTGGCTCCCAATGATTGCCAGGGCAAAATTCAAAACAATCCTGATCATCTTTAAAATCTTTCACCATCACTCGGCAGATGCACTCCAAGATATCATAACAAGGGATATCAGCAATAGACCAAGAAGGACCAATAATGACAACAGGATTGGCACACCTGTAGGATATCACAAGACTAAACAAGCAACCTCAAGAAGAGCTTCTTCGCTACAGGCGTCCACACTTTGGAACTCCCTCCCAATGGGCCTGAGGGCCCTGAATGATATCAAAGACTTCCAAAAGGCCCTCAAAACCCTGCTCTTCACAGAAACCTATGGGCAAACAGACAACCAATAGTCTCCACCCGAATGGTAATGCAACTACCTCCACCAACTCGATACCCATCCATCCCAACTAGACGTGAGTTCAATGTATAATGTTGTTAAGTACCCTCATGTCAAATGTAACCCTCCGATTGTGATGTGACCACTTTAATTGTAGGATAAGGTGGTATACAAATCTGTCTAAATAAATAAATAAATAAAATTACTGGCTGAAAGTGAAGACGATTTGAAACATTTGCTTCTCTAGTCTTAAAATGGGTCTGTACCTTAACGTTAAGAAGACAAAGATCCTGACTACTGGCAAAATCAATAAGTTCATCATTGATGGAGAAGACATTGAAATAGCTTTAACTTACTTCGATTAACAATCAATAAAAAAAGGACTATCAGTCGAGAAATCAGATGACGTATTGCTCTTGGTAGAATGACTATGAAAGACCTAGACAAGATCCTCAAGAGCAAATATGTCTCTCTCCACACAAAGATTTGACTTGTCCAGGCCATGATATTTTTAATAATGTCATATGGATGCGAAAGATGGACAGTGGAAAAGATAGACAGGAAGAAACTTGATGCCTTTGAAATATGGTGCTGGTGACGAATACTCTGTATACCATGGACTTCCCAAAGAACAAACCAGTCAGTACTAGATGAGATCAAACCTAAGCTTTCCTTAGAAGCTCAGATGACAAGACTTTGGTTTTCATACTGTGGACATATCGTGTGAAGAGAGAGATCATTGGAGAAAGACATAATGCTTTGCAAGGTAGAAGGTCACCGTAAAAGAGGAAGACCAGCAATGAGATGGATCGATACAATAACAGCAGCTATGGATACCACTCTAACAACAATGAGCCGCTTGGCTGAAGACCGAACAAAGTTTAGGTCAACTATCCAGAGGGTCGCAAGGAGTCGACACAGACGCAACAATACTTAACAACAACAAAAGTAACACAACAGAAAGTCATACCATAATACATTTTCTCACAAACAAGGCCAGAATAACCCCAGAACCCTCTTTCCGCAACCACATACTAACAGGTCTAGGAGGGGAAAAAAATTCCATCCCTAGTCTTCCTTTTGCTTAAGAAACAGAAAAGCTAATTAACACATCTACTTTTTTATTTTTTTATTTAACATCTTTTTGTATACCATCTTTTTACCAATCAAGACGGTTTCCAGAGAACTGAATGCAGTAAGGTTAAACACATTACATAGAAAATTTGATTTAACAGTTATTTAACATCAAACAGTTTAGGGTTTTCCTATTACAAACAGTTATATTACTTTGAATGGTTTGGGAGGCTTAACTATTTACAAGAGGCATAGTGGGGCGTTCAATATTCCGTGATTGTTCCATAATACTCTCTTATTAGTCTTAAATATGTTACCCTGTAGCTTCATTGCATGCCCCCTAGTCTTTCTATATTTTGACAGCGTAAACGATCAATCTATTTTTATCCGTTCCACTCCATTCATTAATTGATAGACCCCTATCATATCTCCCCTCAGATGTCTCTTTTCCAGGTTGAAGAGTCCTAAACATTTTAGCCTCTCTAATCTATTTCTGTGGAGTGGAGGAGTAGCCTAGTGGTTAGAACACTGGCTTGGTAACCAAGCAACTAGGGTTCAATTCCCACTAGCACTCCTTGTGGCCTTGGGCAAGTCACTTAACCCTCCATTGCCTCGAAAGAAAGGCCTGGCAATCTACTTCCAGTGACACTACCAAGAAAACCCAGGAGCTGCTGGATCAGCAGAAGTCAGCACACATTGCATTTTGCAGCATGGGATATAGGTGCTGCTAATTCAGGCTGCTATGCACATATGCCTGGCTTACTCTTCTTGTTACGTTAAGACTTTTTGTGCAGAGCTCATTTGCATGCTGTTTGCTTAAAGCATTGCTGAGCAAACCATCTGCGCTATATTACTGTGCTAGAGTTACAGTGCTGGGCTATAGCACAAGGTTTCTTCATCTAGCCCACTGTGATTTATTTGTACAACTTTCCTATTAGAGAACTTACTCAAACTTAAAAGCAGAAAAATAAAAATTCCAGAAAAAAAACACAATAGCAAAATTATTTCTTATTTTTATTTCTTGCACCTGGTACAAAAGCTTATCATATCTTGCCCGATACCTCTTGGGATCTGTGGATAGAATTCACTTGATCAGCCAATAGGTGTGTGGTAAAACCCCTTATATTTTATGGTGTTGGACAGACAACAGCACACTGTTGGATTTAACCACTTGGACCAGAAATTACTGGAATTTTTTCTGCCACAAACAAAAAAAGATGTCCTTCATACAGGACCAGCCGTAGCACTAGGCAGACAAAGCATCCACTTAGGGTAGCAGAATTTAGGGGTGACAGCAGAACTATAAAATGGCTAGCATTACCACCTTTTTCTCCCTGCTATTGTTGCCACCCCTTTATCTCCATCCTGTCGCCTGGCTGAGGCTTCTTCAAAGAATGAAACTCAGTGTGAAAGTGAGTCTTGCAACATCTGCACTCTCTGGACCAGCTGCTTTCGGCCCCCTCTGACAGGAAACGTCAGAGGGGGAAAGATGCAGCCAACCTAAAAAACATGCAGGTGCTGCAAGGTCCCCCTCCCCCACCACCCCGAGTTTCATTTTTTAAAGAAACACCAGGCACAGCAGGATAATGGAGTTAAGGGTGCAATAGTAGCAGCAGGAAGAGGTGGGTGATATTGGACACAGCAAAAGGGGGTAAGAAAGGGAAGGAAAGATGCTGGACACCTAGGGGGAAAGAAAGGGAAGGGGAGATGCTGCACTGGAAGGTATGGTAGGAAAGAGAAGATGCCGGGCTATGAAGGGGGCACATGGTTGAAGGTTCACCTAGGGTGCCAGATAGCTTTGGGATGGCCCTGCCAACAAGATACACCCTAGCTGCTACAACAGTTCTCAATGGGTCTGACCTGTGTTAACTATTATCTTTCTTTATCTTTATCTTTATTGCAACATTTGATAGACCACTTTGGCCGAAACATTAAAGCGGTGTACAATAAAAATCAAAGGTCAACACTGCAAACTACAGAAAAGGAACGCCATAAAATAACAGGAAAGAAAAGAAGGACAGGGCAAGCAAATAATAACCATATATCTAGACCAAGGACAAATAATGGCAATACATCTAGACCAAGGACTTCAGCAAGACCAATACAAGGACAAAACAGGGAAAACAATCAAGGGGAGCCAAGACACACACAAGGGACATGATATGAACATACGATATGCCATACTGGGTCAGACCAAGGTCCATCAAGCCCAGTATTCTGTTTCCAACAGTGGCCAATCTAGGTCATATGTACTGTCAGCAACACTTCCCTGGTGGCCAGTGGACGCCAGGGCAGGTGGGACACAAAAATATAAGTTTAAGATTGGAGAGTCTTCTAAAGGCCCAAATGGCTCTTGGTCCTTGTAGTTGCTTTAGCTCCAATCTTCAATGAAACAATCAAGCTGAGTGGTGGGAATTAATAAGGCTTTTATTTCCCTTTTCACAGTGGTTCTAAATAGTGGGTTACAATTTTAAAGCAAATGTCCTTAATGCAGGTAGAAAACAAACTCAGGGTTCAAAGCAAAAACTGTTATATATCACAGGAATGGAGGTGCTCAAACAAATAAAGAATGCTCTGCTGGCAATTCACCCAATCACAAGTCTGGCAGTGACTCTAAACTTTCAGAAATGCAAAGTGTACAGTCCATCTCTTGGTCAGATAAATCTCCTGCCAGTTCCACTTGCATTGGCACGTTATCAGAAAGCTCTGATTCTATATCCCTGGTTTCTTGTAAAACACATTCAGGGGTTTTGTATATTTTCTGTAGCAGCTCCCAATGTCCTTGGCCTAGCCTAGGGCATCGGCCACGTGCTGTGTTAGGCTTTAAAGTATCCTCTTTCCTTAGAGGTTTTCTAGCAGCTTTATCATAGCTTTTACCATTCACAACTTTCTTATTAGGCATACATTTCTCATACCTTGTATGGCAGCAATCCTCAAGTAACCGGCTTTCTTCTACTGCCTGCCTTTCCCAGGCAGCAGCTTGGTGAAATCCTTTTCTATGATGGTTAGGCTTACCCTGTAGCCTTTGACTTCCTTCTCCTGGTGAAGGCCTGCCTCTGTACAAGCCCAGCTTCTGACTTACTGACTCAGTGTGGCTTGGCTTCTCCAGCTGATTCTTGTTTGGCTTAAGGTTGCAGTTACAGCAGGGCTTCTGCCTCTGAGGGCAAACAGCTCTCGGTTTGGCTTGAGCTGACACCTCCATAGGTCCTTCCTCAGCTCCTGAGAAATCACCTCTCCCTCCTGGGAATCCTCTAGCACTAGAGTAGTCAGGTTTCCACTTCCACCTCTCTCTCTCGGTACTGCCAGTGATTCTCCCCTTGCTTCTGCTTGGGCTGCTGCTTCTGCTGGTGCTTCTATCTCCGAGGCTGCCAGTACTCCTTCTGCCTCTTCTCCTTCCTCTCTTCCAGTCTTCCACACTCCCCTTATGAAGCCCTCCTGCTTTTGAGGATTGGAAGCTGGTTGGCATTTCCTCGTGACCACTGGGCGTGGCTCTCCAGTCTCCCTGAAGGCACTCTTGCTCCCTCTAGCTGGTTCCTGGGAATATTGCTTTTTCTCTGTGAAAAACACCTTCTTTTCTCTCAACTGGGCTCTCATCAGCCCTCGCTGTATGACAGTACCTAGCAGTTTCCCCAAGGGACACAGGTTCCACAATGCTTGTATTGGTTCAAGCATTGATATCCTGGGTCCCTTCTTAATAATGGTTTATGTACCTTTCCTCCAGGAACTTGTCCAAACCTTTTTAAAACCCAGCTACACTAATAGCCTTTAGTACATCCTCCGGTAACAAATTCCAGAGTTTGATTACACGTTGAGTGAAAAAATATTTTATTTTATTAGTCTTAAATAGTTTACCCTGTAGCTTCATTGCATGTCCCCTAGTCTTTCTATATTCTGATAAGGTAAACAATCGATCTATGTTTACCCGTTCCACTCCGTTCATTAATTTATAGACTTCTATCATATCTCCCCTCAGCCGTCTCTTTTCCAGGTTAAAGAGCCCTAACCTTTTTAGCCTTTCTTCATAGGGGTATCCTTCCATCCCCTTTACCATTTTGGTGGCTCTTCTCTGAACCTTTTCTAAAATCGCTATATCCTTTTTAAGATACGGCGACCAGAATTGCACACAATATTCAAGGTGCGGTCACACTATGGAACGATATAGAGGCATTATAATATCTTTTGGTTTATTTTCCATTCCTTTCCTTATCATACCTAGCATTCTATTTGCTCTCTTGGCCACTGCTGCACACTGGGCCGAGGGTTTTAACATGGTATCCACAATGACGCCTAAATCTTTTTCCTGGGTGGTGGTTCCTAATGTGGAACCTTGCATCGTGTAACCATAGTTTTGGTTGTTCTTCCCTTGGTGCATAACCTTGCACTTCTCCACATTAAATTTCATCTGGCATGGAACAAACAAACCAGCAGCAGCTTCAGGGAGGAATACCAGGAGGGAGATCAAAGGCTTGTTGGAACAGATGAGTTTTGAGTAGTATTTTGAACTGGGGATAAGAGGGTTCCAGCCGGAGAGAAGGTGGTAATGCATTCCACAATAGAGGACCAAGGAAAAAGAAAGCCGAATGACGAGTTTGTTCCAGATGTGCTTGTGATGGAGAGGGTAAGGACAAACGATTAGCATGGAGAGACCGAAGTTGATAAGGGGTATGGAGAGCAATAAGTTCAGCAAGATACAGAGGATTGTCAGTATGAACAGTGCGGTGTGTTAAAATGAGAAGTTTATAATGGAAACAAAAATGGATGGGCAGCCAATGCAAATGAAGAAGAATGGGAGTGACATGATCAAAACGATGGGCAAAAGTGATGAGACGAGCTGCAGCTCAGCTTCTCACTATCACTAGGTAGAGCATTCTGTCACACTTTTCTTGTGCTTGAATCCTGCTATATGCCCAATTCCTGCTCCATCTATGACTCATGTTCTATGTCTGGTTCTTGCTCCATGCCCAGGTCCTGCCCCATCCTGTTATGGGACCCAGACTCTTCACCATACTCCCTGCTAAGATTTATTTATTTTATTTAACTAGGCTTAGATACCACTTTTCTACCAGTCAAAGCGGTATATAAGCCACTTTGACTGGTAGGTTCGGGTACTATATATATATTTTTTCCCTTGCCCCAAAAGGGCTCACAATCTATGATTTTGCACCTGGATAGGCCTGCACAACGTTTACCAGCACAACACCAGAGGATAAGTCATAATAAAGGCTACTGCATAGACTTGAAGATTCCTAGCAGGCAAGATCTGCAGGCCTTTCAGCAGAGAATGGATGCCTTCCAGCCCTCTTGTAAAGAGCAAGGGCAATGGGTTGCTCTACTCACAGAACTGTGTACTCCATTACCAGAGAAGGTTGATGGTACCTGAGGAGAACTGCTGGGCTTCATACAACATTGCAAGCTTTGGTTCTGACTCTATCCACATATGCACCTGACAGATTCCCTCAAAGTCAGTTTTATAATCAGTTTACACACCAAAAAACAACCTGGCATGGATGACTCCCTTGTTGAAACATAACAGCATCATCCTGAACAACCTGGAACACTTTCTGACTGCTCTTTCATATGCTTTTGGGGAATTGGTCAAAGCCCAGCTAGTGAAGAATAACATGATAACCATAGTTGGCCAGAGCTGACGAACAGTGAAGGAGTATGTCACAGAATTCTGGCAGGCAGCCAATGATCTTTTCTGGAATGAGTCAGCTTTACACGCTCATTTCTAATGGGGCCTAGATGCCCCTAATAAAGATGAGTTGGTACATCTGGACCCCAACTCTCTCACCTAAAGGAGCTATTCTTGCTATGTGTGTGCATAGAGAAACGGTTATGAGAGTATATCTTGGAAAGACGTACTGAGAGGATGGAATTGAGTCACAGTACCATACCTCTGGAGAGACAGCAACAACCTGATCCATTAAGATTAAAATTTGTGATGGGTACCCAAATTGTTCATCTGGTAACCCCAATCTGCCTTTTGTAGATGAACAAAGAACTCCCAGCATATATCATGATAGGCTCTGGAGCCTCAGTATGTTTCATGTTTCTGAGCTTAGCTCAGAAGCACCAAGTCCCAATGCATGAGAAAGGAATGAGCATAGGCTCACCTCTGTCCTCTGGCCTCACAACTCTACAGAATGAACCTATTGTCATGACTATGATTCAGGATCACCAATTCAATTCAATTTGATTCATTTGCCCAATTTGCCATAATCCTGGGGATGCCATAGCTTGAATGGCATGAACACCATGTCCAGTGGTAAACTTGCCACATCACCTTTCCATTCCTGTTTTGCCAGAACTGTTTGTCCAATTCAGAAATGAAAGGGGATGACCAAGAAGATGCTGCTGTGGAAATCCAGGTATTTACAGCAAGCCAAGAGGAAACTAGGCACCTAGTAGAGAAGTATTTGATGGAGTACCTGGAAGAGAAGGGCTTCATCAGGCCTTTAACTTCACCAGCAGGAGCCCCAATTTTCTTTGTACCCAAGAAAAATGACTCTTTCCTGCCATGTATAGAGTATCGAGCACTCAGTGTCTTGACTATCCAGAATTGATAGCCACTTCCTCTCATCAACAAACTACTGGAATACTTTCAGGTGTCCTAAATTTTCAACAAGCTTGATCTTTGTGAGGCATACAAACTTTTTTCTTTTTTAGTACCATCAAGTCAGTGCTGACTCCTGGCAACCAAGCTGCCTCTGGGTTTTCTTGGCAATGTATCACCAGAGGTAGATTGCCAGGCCTTTTCTTCTGAGGCAATGGTCCAAGGAGTGCCAGTGGAAATCAAACCCTTGATCCTCTGGGTATTAGGCAGTTCCTCTAACCACTAAGCTACTCCTCCAGTTATTCATATATGAAAAGGAAATTAATGGTAAGCAATCTTTCATCCCTGAGATGGACATTTGGAATAGTTAGTAATGCCTTTTACTGAATAAATGTTCCTCCTATATTCCAACACCTGATTAAAGAGATATTCCGAGACATTTTAGACCAATTTGTGGTAGTATAACTAGACATAATGATATACAAGAACCAAGATGATCACAACTGTCAAAACTGTCAAGTTCTCAAGTATCTACAGAAGCAGCAGTTGCATGCCAAACTAGAGAAATGAGAATTCAATAAGAATAAGGGCGACCAACCTTTTGGTTAAAATGGTAAATAAAGGTAAAAGGAAAAGGAGACCGCTATGGTTTTCGAAAGAAGTAGCTGAAAAGGTGAAGAAAAAGAGGGAGGCCTTCATGAAATACAAGAGATCACAAAGAGAGGAAGACAGGCATCTATATTTGGAAAAACAGAGAAGCTAGCAAAGTAGTCAGGAAAGCAAAGATTCAAAAAGAGGAAGAAATAGCCAATGCAATAAAATGGGGGATAAGATATTTTTCAGATATATTAGTGAGAAGAGGAAGGACAAAAGTGGTATTGTCAGACTCAAGGGTGCAGAGGAGAAATATGTAGAAGCTGATGAGGATAAAACAGAATTGCTTAACAAATATTTCTGTTCTGTGTTCAAAGATGAAGAACCAGGAGCAGGACCTCAGAAAACGCCCACAAGCAGGAACAGAAGCAAGGGGCATCTTGAACAATTTTCAGAAGACTATATTCGTGAGAAAATAGCTAAACTTAAAGTAGACAAAGTGATGGGACCGGACGGAATACACCCTAGAATACTGAGGGAACTTGGGGATGTTCTAGCAGCTCCACTGACTGACCTTTTCAAAGCCTTGTTGGAGTCAGGAGTGGTGCCAAAGGACTGGAGAGAGGCTCATGTGATCCTTTTACACAAAAGTGGAAATAAGGATGTGGTTAATAACTAAAGGCTGGTTAGTTTAATTTTGGTGGTGAGTAAATTATTGGAAGCGCTGCTGAAAGAGAAAATAGTGATGTTTCTGGAGTCCATCAAATTACAGGATGCGAGGCAGCATGGATTCACCAGAGTCAGGTCTTGTCAGACAAATCTGATTGATTTCTTTGACTGGGTGACCAGGGAGTTGGACCAAGGGAGAGCCCTAGATGTGGTGTATTCAAATTTCAGTAAAACATTTGACACCGTTCCTCACAAGCGACTTATAAACAAACTGAGCATCCTTGGGATGGACCCTAGAAGTTACTGCTTGGGTTAGAAATTGGTTGAGTGGGAGGCGACAAGGGTACAGGTAAATGGAGCTCACTCTGAGGAGAAGGAGATTACCAGTGGCATGCCCCAGAAATCTGTTCTAGGTCTGATTCTTTTTAGCATCTTTGTTAGTGATATAGCGGGAGGGCTGTCAGGTAAGGTTTGCCTCTTTGCGAATGATACCAAAATCTGCAATAGAGTAGACACCCAGGAAGGTGTAGATAACATGAGGAGGGATATAGCTAAGCTTGAAGAATGTTCTAGAATTTGGCAGCTGAGATTTAATGTTAAAAAATGCAAGGTCATGCATTTGGGCTGCAGCAATCTAAGGGAGTGATATGGTATAGGGGTGAAGTACTTTTGTCTACTAAAGAAGAGTGGGACGTATGCATGATTATGTCCGATGATCTTAAAGTAGCTAAACAGCTAGAAAAGGTGACAGCAAAAGCTAGAAGGATGCTTGGGTTCCTAGGGAGGGGAATGGCCAGCAGAAGAAAGGAGGTGATAGTGCCTCTGTATAAGTCTTTGGTGCTACCTCATTTGGAATATTGTGTGCAATTCTGGAGACCGCATCTTTAAAAGGATATAAACAGGATGGAGTCAGTACAGAAGGTGGCTACTAAAATGGTTATTGGTCTTCATTATAAAGCATATGAGGACAGACTTAGGATCTTAATATGTACACCTTAGAGGAAAGGTGGGATAGAGGTGATATGATTGAGACTTTTAAATACCATGGCATAAATGCACAGGAGGAGAGACTTTTTCGATTGAAAGCAAGCTCTGCTATGAGGGGACATGGGATAAGGGTGAAAGGGGATAGATTCAGGAGTGATATGCGGAAATATTTCTTTATGGAAAGAGTGGTGGATCTGTGGAATAGTCTCAGTAGAGGTGGTAGAGATGAGGACAGTATCTGAATTCAAAGAAGCAAAGGACAATCACAGAGGATCTCTAAAGGACAAAAGGGGACTGTTGTAGTTGTTGATATGGAAGGACAAACTAGATATTTATTTTATTTATTTATTTAACATTTCTTATATACCGCGTTTCATGATATCAAAGTGGTTTACATTGAACAAACTGAAATTACCTTGAACAGGGCATTATAACTTGGAGATAACTATTTTACAGGGAACATGGGCAATGGAGGGTTAAGTGGCTTGCCCAAGACCACAAGGAGCACCTGTGGGACTAGAAACCCCAGTCCTTCCAGCCCAAGGTTGCTGTCCTCTAGTGGGATTTGAACCCCCGACCTTCTGGCCTGAGGTAACTTGCCCCAACCATTATAGAAACATGACGACAGAAAAAGACCACATGGCCTATTCCCCAATCTCCTGGCTTCAGTTCTGGATACAATAACTCTGAAGGAGTATCCTGCTGAGGATTCACCTGTAATAAAGGAGAAACAGAAAACTGAGTGAAATCATGAGCAATAAGTCAAGATATCGCTGCACAACAGTTGAGGATCTGGGATTACTGTCAATTCAAGTGGAGAAGTAGCTGGATGCCCAGTAACTATTTTATACAGTGTCAGGCCTCTTCGAGCACGCTGGGGGGAATTAAGCACTGCCATAAGGACAAAAGGAAGGGCTTCCATCCAATCTGTAGCCCAATCCTGTGTCAGAGTGCGTAAGTGACCTTTGAGTGTCCTATTCATCCGTTCCACTTGGCCAGAGCTTTACGGATGATAAGGAGTGTGCAGTTGTCTTTTAATACCAAACAATTGCTCAATACCCTCCCAGACACTCGCAACGAAGGCTGGACCCTGATCAGAAGAAAGAACAAAACAGGAATAAACTGAGTGAGCAGTAAGTTGATGGAGACACCAGTAGTCTTACTGGTAGGGGGATAAGCTTCTACCCATCCAGAGAAAAGACAAGTGATCACTAACAAATACCATTTTCCCCCCTCTGGCACAGGACAGGTCTGTAAAATCAAGCTGCAAAATCAAAAAGGGTCCGGAAGGTTTGGGAAGGGTGGCAGAAACACTTATAACTGACCCTAATCTGACCCTACTCTGCCCTTGAAACAGTGCAGACAAGCTACACACACAGCCTGTGCCACAGAAAAAAAACTTTGGGTGATACCAGAGAACCAAAAAGGCATGATTCATAGCCACAGCTGACAGGTGATGCTTATGATGCAAGAACAGGGCACGTGGAAACAATAGACTGTCAGGGCAAATGAGCAGATGATCCTTTTTCCAGTAGCCCTGTGCATCACAGGTCGCACCCCACGAGGTCCACAGAGTCTGAGTTTCAAAGGGAGTATCTTGATAGTTCTGTAAGAGAGATGAAAGGGAAAACAAAGTCATGTTAGATGGTTTTAAGTACAACAATGTTGGTGGCACTGATGCTCGGAGGGCAGCTCACCATGCTTCTTGGTCTGCAAAATGGTTTGAAAACAATCATGAGACCCATCATCCTCCACAAGATCTGTCAATGGAGCTAGAAGTGTTGAAGGGTTGCATATCCCTGTTTTATGTAAATACAGGGCAGAACTACCCCTGCCCTGTAGTCAAGTTGTTGTTTGTAAACCGCACTGATAACAAATAGCGCGGTATAGAAAAGCTATAAATAAATAAATAAATACATAAATATTGATGTACGAGGGTTATTTTTAAAGTAAGGTCCAATTGGCTGTAGCTTTGTAAATTTTTCCCCCCTGTAGAAACAAGCATGCGAGCCGGCTACCGGCATGCCTTGTGCAAAAACAGATGCCATTTGCAGTCATAGCGTCACTTTGTACGGTTTATACTGAGATGTTAAAATGTTTAAGACAATTGAGCGGCCCTCCGACTGTGAAATACGGTCTGTGATTCAGTTTTTGACAGCAAGGACCGTGTCATCAGTGGACATTCATCACCAGATATGTGAGGTGTACGGCCCCAATGCGATGAGTGACAGCAAAGTGCGTAAATGGGTGAGATTGTTCAAGGATGGGTGGGACAAACTGTGCTCACGATGGGTTCCCAGGCTGCTTTATGAGGAACACCAAAAAAGGAGAATGACTAGTGCTTTGACATTTTTGATCCGATACAATGAGGAAGGAGATGAACTTTTGGACCACATTGTCACAGGGGACGAGACGGGTTTCTCACATGACTCCAGAATCAAAGCGGCAGTCGATGGAATGGAGACACACGTCATCTCCAGTCAAAGTGAAAGCCAAATAGACAGTCTCAACACGCAAGATTATGGCAACTGTGTTCCTCGGAAAGCAGCCTGGGAACCTATCGCAAGCACAGTTTCTGAACTGAAATTTTTCAGAAACAATTTTGTATAGCACTGACCTTGAAACTTGTAGAACTTTCAGTGACAAAGTGGAAATCGTGAATCGCCATTCTTCATGAATTTATGCGCCAACTGTGTGCACCAAATCTGAGATTACTGAAGGTCGACCCTGTCACGGTTCATCATGGACATTGTCCTGCCCGTCCTTGAACAATCTCACCCATTTACGCACTTTGCTGTCACTCATGTGGATAATAGGTAGCCGCTAAAACACCTGGTGGTATGATATCTACCTTTTCAGATGCTATATGGAGCCTTCACTCTTGTCTCCTCTATTCCTTTAACTATCACTGTATCTCTTATTCTGTCCTATTTTATAAATGGTGTTCTTTTCATATTTTCTGTAAAATATATGTAATATTGTAAACCGCTCTGATGCTTCGGCCTGAGCGATATATCAAATGTAATTAAACATTAAACATTATGTGTGTATATGTCTATCCATTCTTCTGTGGCTGCCCACCCCTCTCAGGGCCCAAAATGTCCCACTGTTACCAGAGTTAGCCTGAATATGTGCATAATGAGTAGCAAGGTGTTGTGGGTATGGCCCGGACAGGGCAGATTGGCCAGGATGCATATTCACAGGGTGTGGGGCAATGGCTGGGACACTGTAGTGCCCAACTACTGCCTGCATGGACAGGGTGGCCACAGCATGGCATGCTGGGAGGGCACTCACTCTAACCGAGCAGTGACCATGGCATGTCTAATTCCCACATAGCACTCTACTTTATCTGCCTCCAGTGATACTTTTGTGTTCCCAGTGCTGGGGCCCCAATCACTGAGATGACTGCTTGGTGCACATAGTTCCTCTGTGAGCCTGCACTATTGACTGGCTAGTGGACTGTCTGCAGTTAGACTGTGCATGGTTCGAACACCTATAAGGTGCTGTCTGCTGGTGACTGGCAGACAGTGGTGTGAGGCAGTTGGGGTTTTCCAGACCTAACCCCAACATTGCTGCCGGTCTGCCACTGCCCCAGTCACAGGTATGGCTCTGGCCCACCAACCCTGGAGGGCTTCTTATACCAGCAGGATGGAGGTTGCTTCACCGGGGCTGGGGCACCTGTCCCTTACCTGCAAAAAGGGTGATATGGGCCCTTTGGGGTATGTAGTGTATACCACGTTGACCTTATAAAGGCACTGCTACACAAACCTCATGCAGGTCTAGAAACCCCTCTGCCCTGATAACAGGTGCCCATGTCAGCCAGACTGTAAAGTGCCTTGTAAGGTGCCTTTTAAGGCGTCTTGTAACGTGCGTTAGTCTAAGGCGCCTCGTAACATGCATTAGCTGATACAGCTTGCTGTAACAATGCACCGCCCACGCCTTTATATGGGCATCTGTACCTTTACCGTGGAACCTAACGCGGGTGACATTACCGCAGTTTAGTAAACATACCCCTTTGTGTCAGTATTGTAGCTCGCCTTGAGCGCACAGATTTGAGCAGGTGAGTAAGTCGAAAATTCAAACCTACAAACTTGGATTACATTCACCCAAGCCAAGAGCAAGAATAACTTTGCAACATCTTTCATCAGCAGGACTGTTGCAAGAAATGATGCATCGGGCTGGGGAACACTCTTGTGGGTCTGTGTTTGTTCAGCTGTATGAAGTTAATGGGGGACTCCCTCACCCCAAATCACCAAGGATGCTACTTAACCTGGATTTCAATGGTCCATGCTTACAAAAAGCACTCAGTTCTAGTAAGTTTATGGGAGGTATTCTGTGTCATTTTTCATTTCCCTGCCTAAACTAAGCTGAAACAAGCAGTAGCGTTTGCGTACTCTAGAACTTGCCTTGAGAAGGAAACATGTCAAAAACATTTGTCTCAGACTAAATGCCTTATAACATAAGACGTGCTTAAAGAAACAGTTCCACTGTCTGTAACAGATTGTAGCACCCACTTTATAAACCCCTTCACTTATCAGAAATGCCGCTAAATTCCAGTCTGCTTGAATATTCACATCCTTATTCACAGACAAACTCTGGCACTTAACACCTACCAAGAAGCGACACTGTGCAGCGATCTTTTTACTTCAGATTTGCCAAGTCGTTTCTGTGTGCCATGTGTTAGAGATAAGCATTCATTAGCGAGCAATTGGCTCATTAATTTTATTAGCAGAGATTACGCATTCAATCAAGTTTACATACTTAAAATCTCTTAATTAGTGCACATGAAGCTGTTTAACATGTTGACCTTTAATATTCTGTTCATTAATCAAATTTTACACACGCCAGTTTCTGAAACAAATAGGAAAAATGTCTGAAAATTGGCAAACATTTCGGACATTCATCCTAAAATGGGCCAAAAACTGTTGTTGTGCATCTTGCTGTCCTGTGTGACTGCAGAGCTGAAGATCATGCAAGAATTCTATTCAGTGTCAAGTTAGGGCTCTTCTATGGACTAAGGGAAGATGAATGGTTATGTATATTTGATATTCTGCATATCTCGTGATCATACCGATGTATTTACAGTAAAAGACAAATTGTTAACAATGCATGATTTTAGTGACAAAAAATTTGAAGAGAAAATAGGAAGAGTAAGGAGTGTGACAGAGAGAAAGCTAAGGACTAGTCTGTATGCTCGTCCCTTTAACAAAGATGCCATCAAATCATTGTCCATTGTTTTAAAACAATACGTTCATACTGAGAGACTAGAAATAGACAAGTGGAATTCTATATAAATTGTGTCTATTCTACTGAATAGACTTCAAAAAACCTATTTTTCAAATTATTAAGATTTACTTGAATGGTTGTGTATCTTCTGAGTGTAAATGTCATAGCTAAGGACTCAGGGGGCATGGAACTTAACTGAGGTCATGTTAGCTATAGCTAAAGATATTTTCTTTGATCTTCTGAATTCTCCAGTCAGATTTGCAGTGTGATCTATGGATGAACCAGCTGTAAGAGAGTTACAGTTTTAACCCCAGCCACATTGTTGCCGACATAGGATTGCAATAGAATTCTGTATTCATTAGTGTCTCTTATTTTATTTTGTTTACATGCACCTCCAGCTAATTTTCATAACAGAGATAACTACCACTGCATTCTTTTTGAGGTGCATGTCACATACGTGATAGCACTTATTGCAGAATCTCATTCATTTTCAAGTTGCCTGCCACATGAGCAAGCAAAAATACATACCTATTCATTTGCTAGCAGCTATGGGAGGTGGGGGAAGTCAGGCCTTGCTGCCTAGATAAACAGGAAGAGCAGGACGAATTTAAAGGAGTTGCTGGTGATGGTGGGAAGTCAGACCCCACTGCCAGAATGAAGAGGAGTGGTAGGAACATAATAGGAACATAAGAAATGCCATAGTGGGTCATACCAAGGCCTATCAAGCCCAATATCGTGTTTTCAACAGTGGCTAATCTAGATAACAAGTACATGGCAGGCTCCCAAAAGGGCACACAGGTTCCACAATGCTTGTCCTGGGGCAAGCAATGGATTTTTTGGATTCTCTTTAATAATGGTTTATGGACCTTTCCTCCGGGAACTGTCAAAACCTTTTTCAAACCTAGCTACACTAACAGCTTTTACTAAATCCTCTGATAATGAATTCCAGAGTTTGATTACATGTTGAGTGAATATTGTAGCTTCATTGCATTTCCCCTGGCCTTCCTACTTTTTGATGGCATAAACAATCGATCTACATTTACCTGTTCTGCTCCATTCATTAATTTATAGACCTCTATCATATCTCCCCTCAGCTGTCTCTTTTCCAGGTTGAAGAACCCTAACCTTTTAAGCCTTTCCTCATAGGTGTATTCTTCCATCTGTTATATCCTTTTAAGATATGGCGACCAGAATTGCACACAATATTCAAGGTGCAGTTGCACCATAGAATAATACAGAAGCATTATAATATCAATGGTTTTATTCTCTATTCTTTTCCTTATGATTCCCATCATTTTATTTGCTTTCTTGGACGTCACTGCAGATTGGGCAGAGAATTTCAACGTGTTATCCATGATGACGCCTAAATCTTTTTCCTGGGCGGTTCCTAATGTGGAACCTTGCATCATTAAACCAAAGTTTGGGTTTTTCTTTTCCTAGGTGCATAGCTTTGCAGTTGTCCACATTAAATTTCAACTGCCATTTGGATGCCCAGTCTTCCAATTTATCAAGATCCTCTTGCAATTTTTCACAGTCCTCTTGGATTTTAACAACTGTGTCATCTGTAAATTTGATCACCTCACTTGTTATTCCCATTTCCCAGGTCATTTACAAATATGTTAAAAAGCAGCAGTCCCTAGGTCGAAGGGAAGTAATCAGGATGGCGGATGTTTGTGCTGAGCAGTGAGCTGCTACCTCGAGGATCGCCGGAGCCTGTGGAGCCTCTAGTATTGGAATGGGGCGGAGAAAGCGGAAGCAGGCGGCCTTACCTCCTGGCGGGAACCTGCTGAATCCACTGGGCCAGCGAATACTTGGGAGTGTGGCTTCAGTCTTGGTGTTGGAGCGGCATCTTTGGCTGGAGCAACTGGAGGAGTTTCACCCCAGAGCGTCTCTGGTGTTTGGCTCTCTCCGGAGAAGCGTACACCTTCGCCGTGACCTGGAAGTTTGTCCTCGGTGGCTGCTGTTCCTCTGGAGGCTGTGTCTACAAGCATGCCTCTCTCGGAGGGCAATGGAGATGCTTCGACTGAGTTGATTTTCTCCCCTGATGATACGGGGATAGTGTGAGGAGAGAGAAGTGGGGATTCGATCAGAGCGAGATGTGGTTGCTGTCCTGGCACAGAGGGAGGACCTTCCTGTGATGCCTGTATTGGTGAGACCTGCGGCCTACACGATGGAAACGCTGTGGGAAGGAATAGTGATTTTGAATCTCTCTATGAATAGAATGTGTGGGATGTTTAAGACTGAGATTAATGTGGTCAAAGCTACTTGTGTTAATCTTACTAATGCGTATGAGGAGCAAGTTGGGAGAATTACCAACCTGGAAAGGGAGTTGGGTGAGATGCGTGAACTTGTCAATGCCCAGATTAAGGACAGTTCTTTGTCTAGTAGGAAGATGGAGTACCTGGAGAACCAGACCCGACGATGTAATCTACGGTTTCTGAGTTTTCCTAGGTCTCCTTTATTGTCAGCTATAGAGATGGTGTGAAAGTACTTCGGGGAAGTTTTAAAAATTCCCCCGGAGCAGTTTCCTCCCATGACTAGAACTCAGTACCTGTCCCTGGGCAGTAGGGGCGGGGAAACATGGTTCCCTCCCCCCATTCTGGGTTAGGGGACCTTACAGGTTTTCTGGAGAATTCATTGGAGGTTGTGACTGAAAGAACTACCCTGCTTGTTACATTCGCTTTAGAGTCAGATAACATTTTTATCCTTAGAATGTATTTCAGGAATGCTAGTGAGTTTTTTTTCGGTTCTAAAGTTAGGATATTCCCTGATTTGTCACAAATTACACAGTTGAGAAGGAAGGAGTTTTTGGCTCTCCGTCCCAGGGTTGTGGCCCTGGGTGCTTCCTTTCAGCTTAAATTACCTGTTAAATGTTATGTGGATTTTAAACAAAAGATGTATTTGAGCCGAAACAGTTGCTGGCTTTTCTGGAGGTTAGAAAAGGGAGTACTGTTGAGGTAATTGTTCCTTCTCATACAGCTGACGGGTGAGACTCCTATCTGCTTATTTAGTTATTTGTGTTAGATGGTTAGGATATGCCTATTTGGACTTCGATCTATCTACTTTATTTCCTAGTACTTCCCTATTTCCTCCATATTGTGGTCTAATTTAGGTGGAATATAAGGGTTTAATATAATTTATTTTCTTTTTTATGTACTGGTTATATCCATTTTTCTGTTCATTCATGGTATTTGGTGTGGATGTTAAAATTTAATAATTCAATAAATATATAAAATATCAAAAAAAAAAGCAGCAGACACAGCACAGATCTCTGGGGTATTCCACTATTCATCTTTCTCCATTAATAAAATTGCCCATTTAGCCCTAACCTCTGCTTTCTATTTTTTAACCAGTTCCTGATCCACAATAGTACACTGCTTTCTATCCCATACATTTTTAAATTTCTCTAAGAGTCTCTCATGAGGGACCTTGTCAAAGGCTTTCTGAAAATCCAGATACACTATATCAGCTGGCTCACCTTTGTTACCTGTTAATTCACACCTTCAAAAACAATAACAGATTAGTAAACAGGTAGAAAAGGCGACGGCAAAAGCTAAAAGGATGCTTGGGTGCATACGGAGAGGCATGGCTAGCAGAAAAAGGAGGTGATAATGCCTCTGTATAAGTCTTTGGTGCGACCTCATTTGGAGTATAGTGTGCAATTCTGGAGATCGCACCTTCAAAAGGATGTGAACAGGATGGAGTCGGGGCAGAGGGTGGCTACTAAAATGATTAGTGGGCTTCATTATAAAGCATATGAGGACAGACTTAAGGATCTTAATATGTACACCTTAGAGGAAAGGCGGGATAGAGGTGATATGATTGAGATGTTTAAATACCTCCGTGGCATAAATGTTCAGGGAGAGAGCCTCTTTTAATTGAAAGCAAGTTCTGCTACAAGGGGACATGGGATGAGGGTGAAGGGAGATAGATTCAGGAGTGATATGAGGAAATATTTCTTTACAGAAAGAGTAGTGGATCCATGGAACAGTCTCCCAGTGGAGGTGGTAGAGATGAGGACAGTAACTGAATTCAAAAAAGCATTGGACTAACACAGAGGATCTCTAAAGGTAAAAAGTGGACTGTTGTAGTTGTTGATATGGAAGGACAGACTAGATAGGCCACGTGGTCTATTTCTGTCATCATGTTTCTTTGTTCCTCACAGGTGACTTATAAACAAACTGAGCACCCTAGGGATGGACCCTAAAGTTACTGCTTGGGTTAGAAATTGGTTGGGTGGGAGGCGACAAAGAGTACAAGTAAATGGAGCTCACTCTGAGAAGAAGGATGTTACCAGTGGTGTGCCCCAGGGATCTGTCCTTGGTCCGATTCTTTTTAACATCTTTGTTAGTGATATAGCGGAAGGGCTGTTGGGTAAGGTTTGCCTCTTTGCAGATGATACCAAAATCTGCAATAGAGTAGACACCCAGGAAGGTGTAGATAACATGAGGAGGGATCTAGCTAAGCTTGAAGAATGGTCTAGAATTTGGCAGCTGGGATCTAATGTTAAAAAATGTAAGGTCATGCATTTGGGCTGCAGCAATCCAAGGGAGCAATCTAGTATAGGGGATGAAGTACTTTTGTCCACTAAAGAAGAGCGGGACCTAGGTGTGGTTGTGTCTGATGATCTTAAAGTAGCTAAACAGGTAGAAAAGGCGACAGCAAAAGCTAGAAGGATGCTTGGGTGCATACGGAGAGGAATAGCTAGCAGAAAAAAGGAGGTGATAATGCCTCTGTATAAGTCTTTGGTGCGACCTCATTTGGAGTGTGGTGTGCAATTCTGGAGACCGCACCTTCAAAAGGATGTGAACAGGATGGAGTCGGTGCAGAGGGTGGCTACTAAAATGATTAGTGGTCTTCATTATAAAGCATATGAGGACAGACTGAAGGATCTTAATATGTATACCTTAGAGGAAAGGCGGGATAGAGATGATATCATTGAGATGTTTAAATACCTCCGTGGCATAAATGTTCAGGGAGAGAGCCTCTTTCAATTGAAAGCAAGTTCTGCTACGAGGGGACATGGGATGAGGGTGAAGGGAGATAGATTCAGGAGTGATATGCGGAAATATTTCTTTACGGAAAGAGTAGTGGATCCATGGAATAGTCTCCCAGTGGAGGTGGTAGAGATGAGGACAGTAACTGAATTCAAAAAAGCATGGGACAAACACAGATGATCTCTAAAGGTAAAAATGGGACTGTTGTAGTTGTTGATATAGAAACTAATGAAGACCACTGATCATTTTAGTAGCCACCCTCTGCACCGACTCCATCCTGTTCACATCCTTTTGAAGGTGCGGTCTCCAGAATTGCACACTATACTCCAAATGAGGTTTTATTTATTTATTTATTTTATTTATTTGCAGTCTCTTTTATACCGCACTATTCGACATCAGTGCGGTTTACAATGAACATAAGAGTTGCACATCTCAATTTCGTGATTTGTGCTTACAGTGAAACAGGTATAATAACTTGGGTATACATTAAACAGGAAAATTAAACTTGGGTATGCATTAAGCAGGTATAACAGGTAAAATAGGGTATAAATAACCAGTCCCTTAACAAGGAGACACGATGAATAAATACAGTCTACTTTATGCAACAATATAATGAGTTATGCGGCACTGCATAAGTTTCTCATGGTGGTTGGAGGGGAAGGTGTGATTGCGAGTGATCAGTCTGGGAATGTGACGTGCATGAGTTTGAGGTGCTGCATTGAGATGTGAGAGTGGGTGAGTGTGGGGAGAAGACTGCATCATCGTAGTGATGAAGAAAGAGGTGCCGTTTCAGTGCCTTCCTAAATTGGGAGAGTTCACTGATGGTTCTGATAGTTGCTGGTAGTGCGTTCCAGCAGGATGGAGCAAAGAAGGAGAAGGCTCTGGATCTAGTGAATTGAGAACACTTCATGCTAGCCTTAGGTAATATGAGAGTATTTGCGGCATTCGATCTCCTTGCTCGATTGGGAGGTGTGATTGAAATTAGATCAGTAATGGCAGTAGCAGGGTATTTATTGATGGCTTTATGGGTCATAATTAGGATCTTGAATGAGATCCTGGCTTGTATGGGTAGCCAGTGCAATTGTTTTAGTATTGGGGTAATATGAGAACTTCTTGAGGCTCCATGAAGGATTCTTGCAGCTGAATTCATTGCAAGTTGTAAGGGGTTAGTCATGCACTTAGGTAGACCATACAAGATCGCATTGGCATAGTCAAAGTGAGGCATTATTAGGGCCTGAAAGACAGTTCGGAAGTCATCAGGTTCTAACAGTTGACGCAGATTGCGGAGGGTCCGGATTTTATGGTACACCGACTTTGTTATGTTTTTGATATGAGCCTTCATATTAAGTTGCTGATCAAGCGTTACACCTAGGTATCTTACTGTAGTCTTGCATATGATCTCTGCGTCGCGAACCTTGATAGACAGGGGTGGAGTAAAAGCCGGATTCCTGGTTACGAAGAGGGCTTCTGTCTTTTTGAAATTTAACTTAAGCATTTGTGCATTTAGCCAGTCTGTGACAGCGTCAAAGCACCTGATAAGTGGGGATAGTTCAAGATGTTCTGTCGAAATTGGCATGTACATCAAGACGTCGTCATCATAGACCAGGCAGTTGATATTAAATGATTGGATGAGATCACAAATGGGTTGCATATAGACATTGAATAGCGAGGCGGATAGAGATGAGCCCTGTGGAACACCTTTAGTTTGGGGGAAGGAATCGGAGTTGGAGGGGCCAGAACGGACATGTTGCCAGCGATCAGTGAGGTATGAAGCGCACCATGACAAAGCTGAAGCTTGAACTCCCTTCTCTCTGAGGCGTAGCAGGAGAACTTCGTGGTCTACGGTGTCGAATGCGGCAGCAATGTCCATGAAGATCAGTGCAAAGCCTTGTCTGATGTTATCGAGACCTAAGGTTATGGTGTTGAATAAGGTTGCACCAAAGACTTATACAGAAGCATTATCACCTCCTTTTTTCTGCTAGCCATTCCTCTCCATATGCACCCAAGCATCCTTCTAGCTTTTGCTGTCGCCTTTTCTACCTGTTTAGCTACTTTAAGATCATCAGACACAACCACACCTAGGTCCCGCTCTTCTTTAGTGGACAAAAGTACTTCATCCCCTATACTAGATTGCTCCCTTGGATTGCTGCAGCCCAAATGCATGACCTTACATTTTTTAACATTAGATCCCAGCTGCCAAATTCTAGACCATTCTTCAAGCTTAGCTAGATCCCTCCTCATGTTATCTACACCTTCCTGGGTGTCTACTGTATTGCAGATTTTGGTATCATCTGCAAAGAGGCAATCCTTACCCAACAGCCCTTCCGCTATATCACTAACAAAGATGTTAAAAAGAATCGGACCAAGGACAGATCCCTGGGGATTGATCACTTTTTGTTGATATTCTCTCTTACTTTAGGGGTGAGTATGAAGACTGGAGAGAAGAGTAGGAGACAGGTGATGGAATTCATTAAATTAGATAAGGATAAATTTTAAGATAGTCTTAATCTTATAAATGGATTGGTCAATGTGAAGATGGGAGATGTGGTTTTGGGCATACGGAATGTTGAGTTAGATGCCCTTGTCTCGGAGCTTGTCCCTGAGAGAATGGTTATTGTTACATAGTAACATAGTTTTTGATGGCAGATAAAAAACAGTATGGTCCATCTAGTCTGCCCAGCAAAGCAGCAAGAGAAGGTGCACCTGCCGCTCCATGCAGATCACCCCTCCCCATGCCTTTGCTTAGGGGTGTACCCACTGTTCCGTGTAGCTCACCCCTATTTGTTGAGATATAAGAGATAGTTATGTTTATTTTGATTTTATCCTGTTGCTATAAAGGGATTCACTGTGTGTGTCCCATGTCATTTTGAATTCTGTCACTGTATTTGCCCTACCATATCCATTGGGAGGGCATTCCAAGCATCCACCATCCTTTTAATGAAAAAGTATTTCCTGACATTGTCTTTCAGTTTACCCCTTGCAGCTTTGTGTTATGCCCTCTGGTTTTACAGTTACCCCGTCTTTGGAAGAGGTCTGTTTGCTCATTAATACTCATTTTTAAAGGTCTGAATCATATTTCCCCTGTCGCTATTCTCCTCCAGGAGGGACGTATGAGAAGAGTCTTCAGGACTCTTCTCATACATCTTCTGATGCAGGCTCCAAATCATTTTGGTTGCCTTCCTCTGAACTGTTTCCAGTCTTTTTATATCCTTTGCGAGATATGGTCTCCAAAACTGAACACAATATTCTAAGTGAGGCCTCACCAGTGACTTGCACGGTAGCATTAGTACCTATTCTGTTAGTGAGGGATGATGCTCCTCAGAGTATACAGAAGAGCTCCGGCAGTTGAAGAGGAAATTGTGATGATATGAGCAGATTTGGATAACAGCTGAACAGATGATTCAAAGCAGAACTATTGGAGTAGGGAATTTTGGTATAGGACAGGCATTCTATAAGCTAAACTTTATCTATTGGGAATATTATTACCCAAGCAGAAAATTAATCCTCTGAGATCTATCATGTGTGCCTTTTCAGGAGGCATCTTGACAGTATGACTTGGATTGTGAGAAATAGTGAGAAATTATAATACTAGAATTAGCATCATTTGAAAAATAATTGGCATATTCAAGATCTGTGAAGAATGAAACCATAGGTAGTGAGACTAAAGTTCCTCCTGGTTTTGTGAAGGAGGTGGAGACTATAATGGGGAAATATGAGCTACAACATCAGTTTTTGGCCATTATCAATTCTGAAGGACAGGGGTCCATCATCACTGTTATGTTCAATCCTTATGTAAGATTGTGAATGATTCTCTTGGGACTGAAGTCTTTCCTCAATCATGTAGATCTGTGATTAGACATAGAAACATGATGGCAGATAAAGACCATACAGCCCATCCAGTCTTCCCTTCCATACCAACTACTAAACTCTACAATCCCACTTTTTCCTTTAGAGATCTGTGTTTATCCCATGCTTTCTTGAATTCAGAGGTAGTCTGTCTCTACTATCTCCCCTAGGAGACTATTCCATGCATTTACTACTCTTTCTGTAAAAAAATATTTAAGCAAATTACCCCTGAGTCTATCTCCTTTCACCTTCATACTATGCGCCCTCATTGCAGAGCTTTCTTTCAACTGAAAGAGGCTTTCCTCCTGTGCATTTGTGTCATCGAGGTATTTAAACTTCTTTATCATATCTCCCAACTATCGCCTTTCTTCCAGAATATAAAAATTAGGTGTTTAAGTCTGTCCCCATATGCCTTATGATGAAGCTCACTGACCATTTTGGAAGCCATCCTCTGTACTGACTCCATCCTGTTTATATCCTTTTGAAGGTGTGGTCTCCAGAATTGCCCACAATACTTTAAATGAGGTATCACCAAAGACTTATACAGAGGCACTATTACCTCTTTCTTCCTGTTGGTCATTCCTCTCCTTATGCATGCAAGCATCCTTCTGGCTTCTGTTGTCATCTTTTCTACCTGTTTAGCCACCTTAAGATCATCAGAAACAATCACTCCTAGATTTATGGTTATGGTTTATTAAAACTTGCTATACAACCCTTCAGAAAGGCAGAGCGGTGTATAATAAAAACAAAATTAAAGGAAAAGAACACCAATAAAATTTAAAGTAAAGGTGAGAAAATGATATAAACAGAAGGGCAGAAAAACGTTGAGGGAAAGAGTCAGTGGGAGGCAGAATTCTAAGAAGCCTATGAAGGTATGTTGAAAGCTAACTGAAAGAGATGGGTTTGAGAAGAGATTTAAATCTAGGGAAAGAGTTCCAAGTGGTGATCGGAAGGGAGTGAATTCCAAAGACTAGGGCCCCAAAAATAGAAAGAGGAGTGTCTAGTAGATTCGTAGCAGGCACATGAAGGAGAGAGATGATGTAATTGGTTAGAGTGAACAGATTGGAGAAGATGTGTCGGGGCATGAGGAATAATATGCAAAGACAAATAAGTAGGGGTGCCAGTGTGCAAAGTCTTGTGAATTAAGATAAGAAGTTTAAATTGAATCAGATATTTGATCAGTTACCAATGAGATTTGATGAGGAGAGGGGAGATGTGATCAAATCTAATGTCGTGATGAAGTATACAGATAGTGGTGTTCTGGACTGTTTGTAAATGCCTAAATTGATAGTTCGATAGATTACTGCAATATCATTTATGCCAGTCTAAGTGGGATATGACTAGGGCCAGCAGTAGAGTAGCGATAGTGGAGTCAGAAAGAAGAGAACGAATGGAGCGAATCTGACGATAGGTGAAGAAAGAGTGTTTGACCACAGCACTGATCTGGTCCTGAAAAGTGAGACCACTATCCAAAATAATACCAAGATACTTAAGTGAGGGCTGTAACATAATAGGAAAACTATCAAGTGAGGGGGCCAAAGAGGGAGCAGCAGAGGAACCAGTGAGCTCTTCTTTGGTGGAGAAATACTTCACCCCCTACAATGTACATCTCCCTTGGATTTTCTGCAGCCCAAATGCATGACCCTGCATTTTTTTAGTGTTAAATCTCATCTGTCAAATTTTCAGCAATTCTTCAAGTTTTGTTAAATCTCTCCTCATGTTATCTACACCTTCCTGGGTAGATACTCTATTGCAGATTTTGGTATCATCCACAAAGAGGCAACCCTTCTGTAATATCACTTACAAAAATGTTGATAAGAATTGGACCAAGGATAGATCCCTGGGACACAACACTGGTAACATCCTTCTCCTCAGTGTGAGCTCCATTTACCTGTACCCTTTGTCACTTCCCACTCAACCAATTTCTAACCCAGTTAATCACTTCAGGGTCCATCCCTAGAGCACTCAATTTAATTTATAAATCACCTGTGCAGAATAGTGTCACGGGCTTTACTGAAATCTAAATATGCCACATCCAGAGCTTTCCCTTCTTCCAACTCTCGGGTCACCCAGTCAAAGAAATTAAAGAGATTTGTCTGACAAGACCTGCCTCTAGTAAAACCATGCTGCCTTCAATCCTGTAATCCATTGTATTCCAGAAACCTCACTATCCTTTGTTTTAGCAGCAATTCCATTAGTTTGCTCACCACAGAAGTCAGCCGTTTTGGCCTGTAGTTCGCACCCTCATCCTTATTTATGCTTTTGTGTAAAAGGACCACATGCACCCTTTTTCAGTTATCTGGGACCCCTCCCAACTCTAAAGAAGCATTGAAGAGGACAGAAAGGAGTTCCCTAAGTTCCCTCAATACTCCATCTGGCTCCATTGCTGTCCACTTTTAGTTTAGCTAACTTCTTGCAAATAGTCATCTGAAAATCATTGAAAACCTGCCTCATAAGAACATAAGAACATAAGATATGCCATACTGGGTCAGACCAAGGTCCATCAAGCCCAGTATTCTGTTTCCAACAGTGGCGAATCTAGGTCATACGTACCTAGCAGTTTCCCCAAGGGACACAGGTTCCACAATGCTTGTATTGGTTCAAGCATTGATATACTGGGTCCCTTTTTAATAATGGTTTATGGACCTTTCCTCCAGAAACTTGTCCAAACCTTTTTTAAACCCAGCTACACTAACAGCCTTTACTACATCCTCCGGTAACAAATTCCAGAGTTTAATTACACGTTGAGTGAAAAAATATTTTCTTTTATTAGTCTTAAATAGCTTACTCTGTAGCTTCATTGCATGTCCCCTAGTCTTTCTATATTCTGATAAGGTAAACAATCGATCTACGTTTACCCGTTCCACTCCGTTCATTAATTTATAGACTTCTATCATATCTCCCCTCAGCCGTCTCTTTTCCAGGTTAAAGAGCCCCAACCTTTTTAGCCTTTCTTCATAGGAGTATCCTTCCATCCCCTTTACCATTTTGGTGGCTCTTCTCTGAACCTTTTCTAAAATCGCTATATCCTTTTTAAGATACGGCGACCAGAATTGCACACAATATTCAAGGTGCGGTCTCACCATGGAACGATATAGAGGCATTATAATATCTTTTGTTTTATTTTCCATTCCTTTCCTTATCATACCTAGCATTCTATTTGCTCTCTTGGCCGCTGCTGCACACTGGGCCGAGGGTTTTAACATGGTATCCACAATGACGCCTAAATCTTTTTCCTGGGTGGTGGTTCCTAATGTGGAACCTTGCATCGTGTAACCATAGTTTGGGTTGTTCTTCCCTAGGTGCATAACCTTGCAATTGTCCACATTAAATTTCATCTGCCATTTTGATGCCCAGTCTTCCAATTTATCAAGATCCTCTTGCAATTTTCCACAATCCTCTTGGGTTTTAACAACTTTAAATAGTTTTGTGTCATCTGCAAATTTGATAACCTCACTCGTTATTTCACTTTCCAGGTCATTTATGAATATGTCAAAAAGCAGCGGACCCAGCACAGATCCATGGGGTACACCACTATTCACCTTTCTCCATTGGGAAAATTGGCCATTTAGCCCTACCCTCTGCTTTCTATCTTTTAACCAGTTCCTGATCCACAATAGTACACTGCCTCCTATCCCATGACTCTTTAGTTTTGCCAAAAGTCTCTGATGAGGGACCTTGTCAAAGGCTTTCTGAAAGTCCAGATACACAATATCAACCGACTCACCTTTGTCCACCTGATTATTCACTCCTTCAAAAAAACATAACAAATTAGTAAGACAAGATCTTCCTTGTCTAAAGCCATGTTGGCTGTCTCCCATTAGGTCATGACTATCTACATGCTGAGTAATTTTATTCTTTATGATGGTTTCTACCATTTTTCCCGGTACTGATGTCAGGCTCACCAGTCTGTAGTTTCCCGGATCACCCCTGGAACCCTTTTTAAAAATTGGTGTTACATTGGCGATCCTCCAATCTTCAGGTATTAGAGATGATTTTAATGATAGTTCACAGATTACTAATAGCAGGTCTGCAATCTCGTATTTCAGTTCTTTCAACACCCTTGGATGTATACCATCCGGCCCAGGTGATTTGCTACTCTTTAGTTTATCTAATAGTTGTAATACATCTTCCCGATGTATCAATATTTCCTTCAATTCTTCCGCACCTTTAAATACCACTTCAGTCATGGGTAACATCCCTACATCTTCCTCAGTAAAGAATGAAGCAAAGAATTCATTCAGTCTCTCCGCTATCGCCTTGTCGCCTCTTAGTGCTCCTTTAACCCCTTTATCATCTAATGGACCAACTGACTCTCTCACAGGTTTTTTGCTACGAATGTACTTGAAAAGGTCTTTACTTCACGTTTTTGCTTCCGCAGCAAGCTTCTTCTCAAATTCTCCCTTTGCCTGCCTTATCAATGCCTTGCAAATGACTTGCCAGTGCTTATGCTGTTTCGAGGTTTCGTCGTTTGGCTCTTTTTTCCATTTCCTGAAAGATGCTTTTTTGGCAACAACAGCCTCTCTGACCTCACCTTTAAACCATGCTGGCAGTTTTTGGACTTCCTTCCACTTTTCTTAAAGCATGGAATACAGTTGGTCTGGGCTTCCAAGATAGTATTTTTCAACAACAGCCAAGCCTGATGTACGTCTTTAACCTTTGCAACTGCTCCTTTTAGTTTTTTCTTAACTGTTTTCCTCATTTTCTCATAGTTTCCCTTTCAAAAGTTAAAAGGTAGTACTGTGGATTTCCTTACTATCCCTCCTCCACTAATTAAATCAAAGGCGATCATGCTATGATCACTATTGCCAAGTGGCCCCAACAACCTTATCTCTTGCACTACATCTGGTGTTCCACTAAGGACTAGGTCTAATATGGCTTCCCCTCTGGTCGGTTCATGAACCAGCTGCTCCAAGAAGCAGTCATTTATTTCATCTAGGAACTTTATCTCCCTAGCATGTCCTGACGTGACACTGACCCAGTCGATACCGGGGTAGTTGAAATCACCCATTATTATTACTGCACTGTAACTTTTGTTAGCTTCCTTGATTTCTTTGAGCATTTCATCATCCATATGGTCATTCGGTCATTCTGGCAAGGCGCTCGATAGTACACCCCCACTGCCATTGCTATCCCCCTTTTACATGGAATTTCAATCCATATAGATTCTACAGCAGATTTTGTTTCCTGCAAAACTTTAATCCTTTCTGACTCAATGCCCTCTCTAACATAGAGAGCAACCCCTCCACCAATTTGATCAGCTCTATCATTGCGATATAGTTTGTACCCAGGTATCACAGTGTCCCACTGGTTGTCCTCCTTCCACCATGTCTCTGATATTCCAATCATATCTAACCTTTCATTTAGTGCTATATATTCTAACTCTCCCATCTTATTTTAGAGAATGTATTTTACTCATATTAATTTGGCTATTGTTAGACATGGGTAATTTGGGATCTTTAAGCTCAGTCTGCTCCATTCTTGAGGGCATTTGGGCTACTTTACTTTTTTGTGGAACTTCTCTGCTTTTGGTAGTATCCTTCAAAGATACATTCTTCCGAACCATCCGCTCTTGGGCGACTGTCGGCTTTCCCCTAATATCTAGTTTAAAAGCTGCTCTATCTCCTTTTTAAAGGTTAATGCCAGCAGCCTGGTTCCGTCCCGGTTAAGGTGAAGCCCATCCCTTCAGAAGAGCCCCTCCTTTCCCCAGAATGTTCCCCAGTTCCTAACAAATCCAAAACCCTCATCTCTGCACCATTGTCTCATCCACGCATTGAGACTCTGGAGCTCTGCCTGCCTTTTGGGTCCTGCGCGTGGAACAGGAAGCATTTCGGAGAATGCTACCCTGGAAGTTCTGGATTTCAACTTCCTACCTAAAAGCCTAAATTTAGCCTCCATAACCTCCCTACCACATTTTCCTATGTCATTGGTACCGACATGTACCAAGACAGCAGACTCCTCCCCAGCACTATCTAAGACCTTATCTAGGTGGCACGTGAGGTCCGCTACCTTCGCACCAGGCACTCATGTTACCAGGCGATCCTCACGTCCACCAACCACCCAGCTATCTACATGCCTAATGATCAAATCACCAACTATAACGGCTGTCATAACCCTTCCCTCATGGGCACATGGCCCTGGAGAAACTTCCTCGGTGCGAGAGGGTTTTACATCACCTGGAGGACAGGTCCTAGTTACAGGATCACTTCCTGCCACACCAGGGTGATGCTCTCCTGTCACGTGACCTCTCTCCTCCATGGCAACAGGGATGCTGCCAGACTGGAGGTGGGACTTCAGGACTATTTCCCTGTAGGTCTCGTCTATGTACCTCTCTGTCTGTCTTATGCTTTCCAAGTCTGCTACTTTAGCCTCTAGAGAACGGACTCGTTCCCTGAGAGCAAAGAGCTCCTTGCACCTAGTGCACACGTAAGACCTCTCACCAACTGGGAGAAAATCATACATGTGATACTCAATGCAAAAACTGGAAAGCCCCCATCCCGCTGCTGGATTGCTGTCTGCATCTTAGTTTTAAGTTTGTGTTTAGATCTAAGTTCTTTAATTACTAAGGGTTGCTATGGATATTTATACTAATAAAACTGTACCTAATACGTGTAATATACCTTGTTCACCTGAAGCTTAACTAATCTCAGGTCCTTAGTGTATGACTGATTTGGGTAATGAGCTTCACCTGAGAGCACCTCCTGTCTTTTAAGATGTGTAAGTACCTATAAAGCTACGATTATCCCAGGGGAGGGAGGGAAATAACACTTATTAAAAGAGGGCTGCTACACAGTACCCTGTCTTGTGTTGCTGAGGTAAGCTAAATTCTGATTTGATTTAAATTATAGCTCTTAGCTGCTGCTAGGCTCTAACTTCTTATGAAATTTAAACTACAAGCTCTCTGCTGGGTTCTAAATTTAACCAGAAAGCTCTCTTCTGTGTTTTAAATTTAAGCTAAAAGTACTTTGCTGATGCCAAGCCCTGAGTGACTATTAAATTTAGACTACAAGCTCTCTGCTGGGTTCCAAAAGGTAACCAGAAAGCTCTCTTCTGTGTTTTAAATTTAAACTAAAAGTACTTTGCTGTTACTAGGCCCTGAGTGACTATTTAATTTAAACTACAAGCTCTCTGCTGGGTATGAAATGTAACCAGAAAGTTCTTCTCTGTGTTTTATATTTAAACTTAAACTGCTGCTACTAGGCCCTGACTGATTTAACAAAAAATAGTGGGTTCACAGATTAATTAGCTTTAATACAAAGAATTCCTTTTAGAAAATTACCAGAAGTATATACTCACAGTTGCAGATCTCTCTTCAGAAGTAACAGTCCCTTTTTCTAGTCCTTCAAGACATTTCTGTTCTTATTTGTTGGTGGTTTCTTAGGTCCTGCTCCTGGCTCTTCAAATGTGAACACAAAAGAGAAATATTTGTAAAGCAATTCTGCTTTATTCTTATCAGCTACTACATATTCCTCCCCTTCACCTTCAGTCTGGCAATACCACTTTTGTACTTCCTCCTCTCACTAGCATATATGAAAAATGTTTTGTCCCTCCATTTTCTGCATTGGCTATTTTTTCTTCCATGTGTATCTTTGCTTTCCTGACCACTTTCCTAGCTTTTCTTAGCTTTTCCAAATAGTAATATTTGTCTTCCTCTTTCTGTGATCTCTTGTATTTAATGAAGGCCACCCCGTCCTTGCCTTTTCAGATAACTTTGAGAACCATAGTGGCCTCTTTTTCCTTTTCCATTTCCTTGCTTTCTTAATAAAAAAGGTTTTCTGCCCTTACAATATCCCCTTTTAGTTTCGCACACTGCTTTTCTATATCTCTCTGCTGTTCCCATCCCACTACTGATTCCCACCTTGGCAAAGCTAGCTTTCTAAAATCTAGGACCCTAATTTTTGAATGGACTATATAAACTCTTGTTCTAATATTGAACCACACCATTCAATGATCAGTGGATATGAGATGATAACCCACTATAACATCAGAAACACTCTCCCCATTTGTAAGCACCAGGTCCAGTATGACCCCCTCGCATGTGGGTTCTGTTTCCAACTGCTTAAATAGTTTTCCCTGTAAAGAATCCAGAAGCTCCTTACTTCTTGATGACACCATAGTAGGGATGCCCCTCTTCTGAAGAAGCCAAAAATTCAACAAACCCTTCCAGTGAAACAAATAAGAAGCAGAATAGACAAGATTCACCAAGAAAAACCTCATCAAAAACATATCTTTTTGTCGGAGCAGGCCGAAGGAGGGACGGTATGAAAACACCAGACGGCAAGCTTCTTTTTTTCAATTGCGGTTACCCACCATCAAAACTTATTCGCCACTTATCTTATCAATATGGCACTTATTTCATCCGTCCATAAATTTCTTTTTGCTGTGGTTGCAGACGTTGCTACCAAACAAACAATTCCGCACAACGTGCACGTTTCGGGCAAGCGCCCTGTTTCAAGTGCTTATAGACCACCTCACAGACAGGCAACGATACTAGAAAAACGCCGTTACCGCGGCTAAGGTTAAACATTTGATAGGGCTGAATTCTGACATTAAGTATTTAAAGAGGAACCAACCAATAAGGACAGGGCCAACCCCACTGACAGGGGAAGCCCTATCGCCATTGGTTCTTCATACCAAGACAGCTGATGATCTCATAACACACGCTGCCATTCAATCTCACGGTTAAGGCCATTAGGTTCGACAGTATCCAACTGAAATATCACACGTGCACGTCATGCGCAATTGTTTATTTGGGAGCAACGTCTGCAACCACAGCAAAAAGAAATTTATGGACGGATGAAATAAGTGCCATATTGATAAGATAAGTGGCGAATAAGTTTTGATGGTGGGGAACCTCAATTGAAAAAAAGAAAGCTTGCCGTCTGGTGTGGGATGTGTTTTCATACCGTCCCTCCTTCGGCCTGCTCCGACAAAAATATAAGTTTTTGATGAGGTTTTTCTTGGTGAATCTTGTCTATTCTGCCTCTTTTGAAGAAAGCTCACTTGGATAGTACTAATACTATTGCCCAGTGACTAACGTATCATTTCTCTCTCAACTATTAGAGAAAGGGGTGACTATCCAGTTGTAAGATTTTATAGATGAAATAAGAATACTGTATATCTATCAGTTGGAGTTTCAATGGTCTCACAGCACAAAGACCGCTCTGGCTGCAGTATTGGATGATCTTAGATTATGGACAGATACACTGTTGGTAATCTTAGATCTTACTGCTGCCTTCGATACAGTGTATTATGGCATGTTATTATGCCAGTTGCAAGGGTTCTGCATTGGGATGAAACCCTGGTGTGCTGTCATCATTTCTAATGTGAGAATTCAGGAATTATAATATGTAACGAGTTATTCTGTGATTATCCAGTTATGTTTAGTGTGCAGCAGGTGGCGATACTGTCACCTTTATTTTTCAGTCCTTTTTTTTAGGACTAGTAATAGTAATATATAGGGTAATTAGTGTTATGTATTTTATTTTGTATGGCATTCCGTTCCTAGTACCCCTGGATAATAGGCAAATGAAATTCTGCAGCTACAAAAATGTTTGGAGAAGATGAAAAATTGGATGTACTTAAACAGATTACATCTGGATTTGCATAAACCAGAGGTATGTGAATACAAAAAGCATCTGTGAATTTAGAGCATCCAGTAATTTATTGGAAAGTGGTACAGCCGATGATTAAAGATAGAGTGAGAGATTTGGGTGTGGAGCTTCATAACTGCCTGACTCTACAATATCATACATCTGGAGTAGTGCGTAGGTCTTTCTATCCATCCGTCAGCTGATGAAAATGTGAGCATTTTTTTGAGGGGCATATATTTGCTAAACTGTTGTATTCTACAATCAGTACCCACGGATGGTAGTTACATGAACCATCACTTTTTCTGTTGGAGTTCCCGTATTGTGGAAAAACTACCATTAGGGATTCATTGAGGATCCACCCTGATTGGGTTTGGGAGACATTTGAAGATCTACTTCTTTAGTGGGCAATGAAGAGGTACTCTGGGATATCAGGAATCACCCTGATCTTTTAGCTCATTGGCCATTTGATGTAATTTCAGAATTGTTTTTTATAGATGCTGCAATTAAGTTGTCAGTTGCTGTGTGGTTTTATGAATGCTAAATAGTAACCTGCCCTTGGACTTGTTTGGACAAGTTAACTAAGTAAATATATAAATAAGGCAGGATTGCTCAGCCTACCTCATAATACTTCAATAGTTATCCCAGCCCACATAATAAAAGCCAGCTACTAGAATAAGTCTTAGACCATGATCAAAGACGACAATAGTTCTGCCCATTTCTAATTATATCATAATAATCCTAGCTTGTTCACCGCCCCCATGTCGGGGAAATCGAATGTGGCAACGATGATGACTCGAAAGCTAATTGACAGACCTGCAATATTAAACCTCAATGAACACTTAAAGCATATGCTAAATACAAATAAACAAATACAATTCAATGAAAGGATTGGAGAAGACATGATCTAGGATTAGAATATTAAACCATGAGTCAGGAGAAATTCTCAGATAGTGAAAGTGGTGCTGAATTTACTGTTTAAGTTAAAACGCCGTGGCTGGCATTTAACTTAAATCTGGTAGCTACATGTCTACTCAGTATTGGCCTCGAGAGGACAAAAAAAGAGAGAGGGTCTAATCTCTTTAAGATGCAATCTTCATTCATTCCTGACAGTGATTCCTTTCTAAAATATCTTCCCAACATGTCACTTTGGAAGATCCAAGTCAAAGGCTGCACTGACAGGAATTTAATAAAATGAATCTGGTGTTACTTAATTCTCCAGAGCTCAATATGGTATATGAAAAAAAGAAAATAGAACATGACATAGGTTTGGTGGCATATTATATAACAGAATACTGGATGCCATGACAGAGGATAAAGACAGTCCAAGCAGAGCACACACTAGTACAAAGACCATTAAAAATGGTCAGAATCTAACAAGGTGTAAAACAAGAAAGCTAAGTGAGAACTGAAGCACCATAGTTCCCAATTTTCATATCAAAGCTGGTACTTAATGATCGGAAGAATACAGGCAGATGCTTTGAGAGCTTAAAAAACCTGTAATGATTAATCCATAGGGAAAGAAAGCCAATCTTTTTGGCTCTAAATGGCACAGAAATGTCAAAAAATCAGCAAAGGAAATAATGGTGACTTTTGTGATCTAAAGAAATTTACAAAGTATTATGCTTATTACATTTTGCACTTATACAAATTCCTCTGCAAAACAATGATAGTGATTTGGATTGCCTTCCTACAGAAGTTCAATGAGGTGCACAGGGCTTATTCCTTTATTCTAGCAGTTCAAAAATCCTCGGCGACCACAAACCAGTCTGGTTTTCAAAAGGACAAAATGTGCAAATCTGTTCTTAGTCAAATGAGTCTCATTAATATTCATGATGGATATCCTGAAAGCACATCTCACTGCTACTGTACCTTCAAAGACTGGAACTGCACATCCTCAACGTGTGTATTCTCAGAGTTGTATGAAATGTTTAAAGAAGGGAACATAACATGAAAAGCGATATTATTATCATCTTTGCCTAAGTTCACTAAACGCGTTTTACTACAGAGAAATTAAGGGTCTCGTGCACTAATGTGCAAAGTGACTCCACTTTTCATGAAATACTACAGAAAGCCAGAAAACATGCTAAAATAACAAATGTCAGAAATTTTGCGTTATTTTTCATTCAAAATACACTTTTGCAAAGTCACTTTGCAAAAGTTTATTTTAAGGTAATATACTTTTGTGCAAAGTCAGCTTCATGCCAAAGTTTATTTAAAATTTGCCATTTACTGCAATGCAAAATCATAAAAGCAGCTCATTCCGGGCAAAAATCAAGGACTACAGCACAGATCTGCCTTAACTATAAGGACATCAGATTTTAATCCTCAGCAAGAATTTTGAAGGCTGTCTGCATGCCCCCTTCTGCCCTGAGCCACTAGCGTCATTAGTACCCAATGTTTTCTAATATCATAAAGTTGCCTCTAGCAGTGTCGTAACCACAGCCACAGCTGAGATGCCAAAGGGATGTCACAAATGGGCATGTCATAAGAACATAAGATATGCCAAACAGCAGCCCCTAATAGACCAAGAAGATCCACAGCAGTAAATATGCTAACATTGCCAAGAGAATAAACAAGATGCACCTCGGCAACTGCAAACAGGGCATTCAGTCTCTGCGCCCCAAGACTCTGGAACTCCTTACCAACAAGCATCAGGTCAACCACCCACCTAATCCAGTTTAGGAAGGCCCTTAAACACTTCCTTTTCCTCAAATACTTCCTAGAGAACAATGAATCACATTCCCACTCAATTTCTTACAACTGTTCCAACACATCTTGTCAGCCAGAGGACCACACCATGCAAGAGGTCCTTGACCATTAAATCTCACTCTTTGTTTTTCTATGACACTGTTTTTTGTAAATAGTTATCTTTAGTCATCCAAGTTGGCTCTCCTGTTACTTGTAAACTCAGACTTATGTACCCGTCTGATTGTTATGTTCCATGTAAACCGCGCTGATGCCGAATAGTGCGGTATAGAAGAAATTGTAAATAAATAAATAAATAAATAAAGCCATACTGGGTCAGACCAAGGCCCATCAAGCCCAGTATCCTGTTTCCAACAGTGGTCAATCTAGGTCATAAGTACCTAGCAGTCTCCCCAAAAGACACAGGTTCCTCTGTGCTTGTACTGGGTCAAGCAGTGATATCCTGAGTCCCTTTTAATAATGGTTTATGGACCTTTCCTCCAGGAACTTGTCCAAACCTTTTTTAAACCCAGCTACACTAACAGCTTTTACTACATCCTCCGGTAACAAATTCCTGAGTTTGATTACACGTTTTGTGCTTCCCCTCAAGCACAAATTTGTAGGCTAATGTATTTGGCTCTACCAGTTGGACGAGTGTTTGATTATGGGGCCATACGTTGTTCAAGGTTTTTCCTGGGGGACTGTTCTCTCCTATGGATACTGTGAAGAAAGGGTGCCATGGAGATATAAATATTGAGCAATTTGTGCAATTATGGGAAGCAATTTCTATGGATGAAAAAGAAGTCATGTTGTGTGCTGGCACTCACTCACGGAGAACATTCTGGTGCAAGTTGCTTCTGCAAAGATTAAGGAAGTCAGATGGTAGCATCATGCTCCCTGGCATCGATGAGCTGTTAAAGTAGTGGAAAGATAGCTGATGTGCATAGAGTGTCGATGATGTCACTCATATTCACTCTGCAGCAACTCACTACCTTTCTTCTCTTCTCTCTCCTTACACCCCCCCCCCTCGGGAACTCCGCTCTTCTGGCAAACTGCTTCTATCTGTGCCCTTCTCTTCTACTGCTAACTCCAGACTTCGCTCCTTTCACCTTGCTGCACCTTACGCCTGCAACAAACTACCTGTGTCTGCACACTAGGCCCCTTCTCTGACCCTCTTCAAATCCAGGCTGAAAACTCACCTCTTCACTGCTGCTTTTGGATCTTGACTCACCTGATCTCCTTGTTTCTTTACCTTTCCCCCTTGTTTTATCCCTGTTTACACCTTCCGTGTTGTCTGTCTTGACTAGATAGTAAGCTCTGATGAGCAGGGACTGTCTCTTACATGTCTGTGCAGCGCTGCGTACGATTCGTAGCGCTATACAAATGCTCAGTAGTAGTAGTATTCAGTGGACATCAGGAACGTTTCAAGGAACAGCTTTCTTCTTATTGGACACTGGTAGAAGAAGTTAAGAAAGAATACTATTCTAAAAGAATGGATGGGTTTCTCAATATGCCTCAAGATTTATTTTCTTTGGTTCTATGTTTGATATACCTTTTTTATCTAAAGTAATAGAATGAGCCTCTTTGGCTTCTTTAAGCATTTTTTTCAGCCCAAATGCATGACCTTGTTTTTTTAGCATTAAATCTTAGCTGCCAAATTCTTGACCTTAGTTTCACTAGATCCCTCACATTGTATATCTTGTAAACTATTGTGGTAGCTCTTTAGAGTAGGTCATAGATTACATTATAAATGACAAATCGTGCTGTTCCCCTTTTAGTGTTTTCAACACTCCATTCTTTATCTTGCTCAATTTACTAAACACATGTCTATTTAGACAGTGGTGTCCATAGTTTATTATTCAATACCATCTGTCCTGCGAAGGCAGTAGCAATATACTTTTTTTAAAAAAAGAAATCCTTCAACAGTCTGCAAACATTCTTCAGATAGTCCTTTACTGATAACAATGGCCACAAGCCTATTACGCTAGTTTTAGCTCTCTAAGTTAATTCTGCAAGTATATATATTTTTTTATTCTATCATTGCCCTTTTTGCTTTTGTAAGTCCCAATGTTGGTATAATGACCCTTTGGTTTTTATTTATTTTTAATAGATGATTGCATTTCATTTTTTAGTTAAAGTATAACCATGATATAATTTTTTAATTAGAAAAGATATTTTATATGAATCTATATGCATATACTGCATAAATAGTATTTTAAGGTGCAGATGGTCTCGGCATATGATTATGGATGTTATTATTATATATATATATATATATTATAAAATTGTTTATGATACTACTTACAGGACATCATATTCATATATTTTGTTTTATTTGTTTTATATACACTTGCCAATATATATGTCTTGTATATTTAATCTTTACTATATATTTATCGTTCATTATTGTTTATGATTACTACTTTTATTATTATTAATTTCAACATGTAAATAATAAATTGTTTTAGTTCCATTATTTATTATTTATTTATTTGACTTTTTATTTACATTAAATGTAACTTTTTATAATGTATGGTTTTTGATGCAATATGTAGAGCAATGATGTTTTACTGCAATGTCTTAAGTTTTTTCCCCTCTTTCTTTTATTAAGGGGCATGTCTACTAAATGTTAGTGTGCGTTAACTGCTGCCATTTCCCATTCATTTCTATGGGCCACTGCAGCACTTTACACACATTAACCTTTAGTAAACTTTAGTAAATATGCCCCTTAGTTAGCAAATTGGTGTTCTCGTTTGAAACACTCACTGCTGAATTTGGAGTTTGATATGCTTATTTATTGGTTTCCATTGGTCTTCCAATAAATAAATCCTTTTTACAGCACGGTCTACCTCTGCTATTTGTGTATGGACAGGACAGTATGAGCAACAGATGATAATGCCATAATATCATATAGATGAAACACTAAAGCATTCTACTGACTGTGGGAGGAGGGAAGGAGCGATGGATGAGTGATCAGAAGGTGACCAAGCTGTAAATATTTATAGTTTATAATGTGAGAGAAAGTCCATGTCTGTTACATCCTTCTTTTTATTCAACTACCATTAAAGTCTCTCACTTGGTTTGCAGCTTATCGTGCTGTGAGGGCTTGCGTGCATCAGTGATGCTGAGAGCTAAACTATCGGTAGTTTAACTACTGGCAGGGTCTCCCAAGATGGACAGGTCTCAGCTGAGGTGCCAGACCAAGACAAACCACCCATCTGGGCAGCAGCAGAATAGGACAGTGTTGACGGCGGAGGATCACATTTTTGTGACAACGGCAACAACACCAAACTTAAACTGCGCGGAAGAAAGGCCCGGCAATCTACTTCTGTATCTTGCCATGAAAACCCAATGGATAGTTACAACAAAACAAATTGTGCTATGGTGCTGGAAGATGAGACCCCCAGGTCAGAAGGCACTCAACTAGCTACTGGGGAAGAGCTGAAGACTTTTCAGAGTAAAGCCAGCATTTATGATGTGGTTGGATCAAAGCCCTCGGGAAGTCTGACTGCTGATGTAGCTGCGCATGAAATGAGAGTCAGAAGCTGTAAAGATGTCTTACACATTGGAACATGGAACGTACGAAGCATGAACCAAGGGAAGTTGGAGGTGGTCAAGAATGAAATAGAACGTGTACAACTTGATCTGTTGGGTGTCAGCGAACTGAAATGGACTGGCATGGGGCACTTTGCATCAGATGATCACATGGTCTACTATGCTGGAAATGAAAGACAAAGAAGAAATGGTGTTGCATTTATAATAAAGAAGAAACTTGCAAGAACTGTAATGAAATACAACGCAGTCAGCGAACGCTTAATCTCTATTCGTCTACGAGGATTGCCTATCAACACAACTATAATTCAAGTATATGCCCCAACAACAGCTGCAGAAGAGAATGAAATTGAAGAGTTCTATGAACAAGTACAAGCTGAAATTGACAGAACATGCAAACAGGATATCCTGATAGTCATGGGTGACTGGATGCAAAAGTTGGCAACAAAGAAGAAGGCAAAGTAGTTGGAAAATATGGACTTGGCAACAGAAATGAAGCTGGAGAAAGACTGATAGAATTCTGCAAGATCAATGATCTATTCATCTCAAACACCTTCTTCCAGCAACACAAGCGGCGACTGTACACATGGACTTCACCGAATGGATTATATAAAAATCAAATTGACTACATATGCGGAAGTCAACGATGGAAAAGCTCTGTAACATTAACAAAGACAAAACCTGGAGCTGACTGTGGTACAGATCATCAACTACTAGTATGCAAACTCAAGCTAAAGTTGAAAAAGAGCAAACCACTCATGAATGCAGCAAAATATGACCTTGAGAATATACCACTGGAATTTAAAGACTGCCTGCAAAATCGATTTGCTGCTTTAGATACAAATGACAGAGCTCCGGAAGAGTTATGGAATGACATCAAGAAGGTTGTGTTGGAAGAAAGCGAGAAATCTCTACAAAGGTGAAAAAGCAAAAACGGCCAAAATGGATGACGGAAGAAACTGAAAATTGCCCAGAAACGCAGAGAAGCTAAAGCCAGAGGAGAAAGAAAGACAATCACAGAACTCAACAGAGATTTCCAGCGTGCAGCAAGACGGGACAAGGAAAAGTACTACAACGACACTTGCAAGGAAATAGAAGCAGAAACTATTAGAGGAAGAACAAGATCGGTTTTCCTAAAGCTACGAGAGTTAAAGAAAAAGTTCCAGCCTCGAATTGAAATGTTACAAGATGCTCAAGGTTCTATGTTGAATGATGCTGAGAAGATCAAGAAAAGGTGGAAGGAATATACAGAGTTTTTATATGATAAAGATCAAGTGGACCAACAGCCGTTTCAACCTGTACCTTATGATCGGGAACCATTGGTGATGAAAGAAGAAGTTGAAGCAGCATTGAAAGCCTTATCAAAAAACAAAGCACCAGGCATTGATAGTATTCCCATAGAAGTATTGCAGCAATTGATGCAGCTGTTACCGTACTCACAAGGCTCTGCCAAGAAATATGGAAGACAACATCATGGCCAACTGACTGGAAAAGATCTGTGTTTATACCAATACTAAAGAAAGGTGATCCAACTGACTGTGGAAATTATTGCACAATCGCTCTGATCCCACATGCCAGAAAGATTCTACTGAAGATTATTCAAAAGAGACTACAACCATACCTGGAACAAGAACTACCTGAAGTGCAAGCAGGGTTCAGGAAAGGGCGAGGAATGAGAGACATCATTGCGGATGTGAGTTGGATCCTTGAAAAGACTAAAGAATACCAAAAGGATATCTATTTGTGCTTTATCGACTATAGCAAGGCTTTTGACTGTGTAAACCATGAGAAACTCTGGGCCACATTAAGAAGCATGAGTATACCAGAACACCTGATCGTTCTCTTGTGCAATCTGTACATTGATCAAGAAGCTTTCCCTCAGCAGCGCGTCGGTTGACTTAGTTACGCGACTACGGTGAGACGTTTTCCTTTTAAGTCCTAAATAGTTATTTAAGTTGTTTCACGCGGTTGAAAGACTTCTGGAAAACGTACCCAGAAATTAACGGTCATTGCTTACCACACACTCTCGTGCAACCCACCACCCCACCTCCGACTGACAGCCCGACGGAGCGCGCCGCCCTCCCCCTCCATTTATATCACCTAGGTCGCTCTACCTCCCGCCCCCGTGCCTTGTGTCACCGAGCCCACCTTTCTCTCGTCCGTCTTTCGTCATCTGCCATTACCAATCAGATTATAGAGGTCGATCAGTTCCACTAGCAGCTGATAGGAAGAGATGCAGTGACCGGCCTTCAAAAGCAGCTTCTTCCTCCATCAATGGTGATCCAGGCCCAACAGGCAATATTCAAAATGATCCCACCCCTGGAGCAGAAGAATCTCCCAGAGGATGAGAATACCCCACAGAAGAGGGCAGATAAGCTGTGGGCCTACTTCAAGAATGACGACAAGGATAAAATCGCCGAGGGGGAATTCATCCAGGGCGTCCTGAAGAACGATGACATCATGCGTCTCATCCAATATGACCCCAAGAAACAATCTTAACAAAATTCAAGAGGAGTAAGGTCATGAGGAAGACAGACGGAACTGTCAACAGGACTGTACATGAGAAGGGGGGGAGGGGAGTTGGGGGAAATTACAAACATACAAATGCATAGGACCGGAAGGACTGGGGTTTCTAGTCCCACAGATGCTCCTTGTGGTCTTGGGCAAGCCACTTAACCCTCCATTGCCCATGTTCCCTGTAGGTATTAGTATATGTGTCTCATATACCTGCATGTTAAATGTATCCCCCAATTGTGTTGTGACCGCTTTGATTGAAGGATAAGGCGGTATACAAAACTGTCTAAATAAATAAATAAATAAATAAATAAGCAACAGTTCGAACGGAACAAGGAGAAACAGAATGGTTTAAAATAAGCAAAGGTGTAAGACAAGGCTGCATACTTTCCCCCTACCTGTTTAATTTATATGCAGAACAAATCATCAGAGAAGCAGGATTGTATGAAGACAACAGAGGTGTGAAGATTGGTGGAAGACTCATCAACAACCTTCGCTATGCTGATGATACCACATTACTGGCTGAAAGTGAAGATGATCTGAAACATTTGCTTCTCACAATCAAAGAACATAGTCTCAAAATGTGCCTGCACCTTAATGTAAAGACGACAAAGATCATGACAACTGGCATAATCAACAGGTTCATCGTTGAAGGAGAAGAAATTGAAATTGTGAACAACTTTAACCTACTTGGATCAACTATCAATAAAGAAGCAACAAGCAGTCAAGAAATCAGACGACGCATTGCTCTTGGCAGAATGGCTATGAAAGACCTAGATAAGATTCTCAAGAGCAGAGATGTCTCTCTCCATACAAAGATTCGACTTGTTCAAGCCATGGTATTTTCAATAACATCATATGGATGTGAAAGCTGGACAGTGAAAAAGATAGACAGGAAGAAAATTGATGCCTTTGAATTATGGTGCTGGCGGTGAATACTGTGTATACCATGGACTGCCCGAAGAACAAACCAGTCGGTACTAGAGGAGATCAAACCTAAGCTTTCTTTAGAAGCTCAGATGACAAGACTTCGACTTTCATAGTTTGGACACATCATGCGAAGAGAGAGATCATTAGAGAAAGACATTATGCTTGGCAAGATAGAAGGTCAACGCAAAAGAGGAAGGCCAGCAATGAGATGGATTGATACAATAACAGCAGCTACGGGTACCAGTCTGTCAACAATGAGCCGCCTGACTGAAGACCGAACACAATTTAGGATAGCTATCCAGAGGGTCGCCATGAGTTGACTCCGACTTGACGGCACTTAAAAACAACAACAACAACCATTAAAGTGGACTAACTATCATACTACTTTATCCATTAATTTTCTCACCACTGAAGTCAAATTAACTGGTCTGGAGTTTCCAATCTCTTTTGCACTTCTGTTTTTTTTTGGACAGGAACTACATTTGCCCATCTCCAGTTCTCCAGAATCAATCCCGACTTCAAAAAAGCATTGAAAAGATAGGTGACCCTTGACAGGGACGATTGAGAAGAAATCAATCTATAGACAACTGCTTCACCCCCCCCCCACCCCCCTCCATGGCCCCAAAGTCACTTCTGATATGCTCAGGTGAAATCCTAGCAGTATCATGGTAAAACGTTCTTAAACGTTCTATGTAATTTGAATAAGTACTTGTTCCAACTGTACTTTTCATACCATTGTTTTCTGTAAACTGCACTTGATCCATGGGAAAGCGCAGTATAAAAGTGTTTAATAAAATAAATAAATAAAATCATTTGTGCCAGCATGGATGAACAGCATTGAATAATACCCAATACACTTGAGTAGTCTTGTCAAACTTTCCAAAATATCTTGGATCATGTTACCAGGCAGACAGCACACCTCCCTGAACATCATGACTGGATGATAGATGGATGCCTCTGTACCTCTCAGAAAAGACTCAGCAATCAACCTTTACTTCCTAGTGGTCGCTGATCCTATGGTTTTGAGGTTATTGAGCTCTGATACCTCCTGTCCCTGGGTTGTTGTCACACTTCCACTTCCAGGAGTACATGCTAGTTCCTCAGTTCTAGAAAAGGATAGTGTCAAGGTGTCAAGTCTGCAGTGACCTGTGTCCAGGTGTCATCATTTCATATATTGTTGTCTTCCCTTCTGCTGGAGATTGTAGATGCCTCTAGAAGCACTTCATCAGTGTGTCTCGCAGGTACTTCTTAGTCTTGCCACTTCCTCTTTCACACATGGAGGGTAATTTTACAAGGAGCTGCTTACTTTATACTTGAGAGTAGGCACCTACCTAGGAACTGTTTTATAAGGAAAATTAGATACCTAGAGTGGTCAAATACATGTGTTAATTTAAGATGCAATAAAAAAAAACAGTCCTGGAGCTGGTATAAATGCCTGTACCTAGGTTTTTAAAAAACATGCAGAAATTATAATATTTTATATCTTACATGTGCACTTGTGTGCTCTACTCACACTCTACCCAAACTCTATCCCCGGTAGGTACAGACAGCAAATGGTGGGATCCACCTGGAGCTGCAACAGAAGGGGTGTGAGGGCCTAACAGTGTCAGCATCATTGCAGGACCTGCCAGTGTCCCATGTCACCCTAAAAAGGCCCTATCCCCGCCTCCAACCACAACATCACAGTGACGCAGGGGTGTGTGTGAACCCCGCCAGTGGGTACCCAATGTTGCTAGCACAGACAGATATTGGGCAAAGCCCCCTCAATGTGAGGACATGTATCTAGAGAACAGTATAGCCAGGTGAAAAAGATTCTAGTTTGTCTGACATGGAGCATGGTATGTCTCTATCCCCAAATGTCTCCCCAAATCTGAGCTCATGTCTGCAGCGGTGCAAACACACAGTGGCATGCCGTATGTACTGCAGGGTCCTCTACACTGTTTGAACCCCTCTGATCTGCACATGACATTGCCTGAGCAGTCCCAAGCAATGACATTGTAGGTGCATGTTATGAGAGACAGATGGTACAATGATAGTGGTCTGGGACAGATCACTGTTTTGCCAGGGCAAACCAAAACATTTAGCAGTGTGGCCAAACCTTGTACATCCCAGCATGTAAAAAGACTGTAAACGGTTCAGAGGAAGGCGACCAAAATGATTTGGAGCCTGCATCAGAAGCCTTATGAGAAAAGACTTGAAGACCTAAATATGTACACTCTGGAGAAGAGGAGGGACAGGGGAGGTATGATTCAGACCTTTAAATACTTAAAGAGTATTAATGAACAAACAAACCTCTTCCAAAGACGGGGAAGCTGTAAAACTAGAGGGCATAACATGAAGCTGCAAGGGGGTAAATTGAAAGGCAATGTCAGGAAATACTTTTTCACTGAAAGGGTGGTGGATGCTTGGAATGCCCTCCCGATGGAAGTGGTTGGGGCAAATACAGTGACAGAATTCAAAATGGCATGGGACAGACACAGTGGATCCCTATAGCAACAGGATAAAATAAAAATAAACGTAACTATCTAATTTCTCAACAAGCAGGGATGCCTTACAGAGAAGCGGTGGGTTCACCCCTAAACAAAGACATGGGGAGGGGTGACCTGCACGGAGCGGCAGGTGCACCTACTCTTGCCACCTTGCTGGGCAGACTAGATGGACTATACTGGTCTTTATCTGCCATAATTTACTATGTTACTATGAACCAATGTGGGTACATGGGACAGCTACACAATATGTGGCTGGTATGGCATTCGTGACCTCTGTAAGTGACACTCAGGGTAATAGGGCCCAAAATATGGGGACTAATGTGATCTGTTTCCTCCATCGCTCAGTGAAATCGGTATCTGGTGTGCATTGGAGGTGTTAAAGTACAGGTACCGGACCATGCGGCAGCAGAAGCCCCAGACGATGCAACGCCTATGGGAGCAGGTTGCAGCAGAGGCAGCTACATGATGCACTGGGTAGTGCCCCCCCAACCAACAGAGCTGATAGGCACTGTGCAGCAGATGGGTCAGAAACTGTGGGAGATTGTCATTGAGCAGGCCATGTTGAGGCTGTATGTGTGTCCGTGCATGCATGGAGGGACTGCCATGACCACACTGCCCCATGTTCATGTGGTCTGTGGTGACAGCCATATAATTTCCTGCCCTCCCTTTCCCTAAAGCTGGAGAACCAGAGCGCCCACCAGCCATGGCAGTGGAGAGGAGGCTGCAATATGATGCTCCCACCCAGGAAGCTTCCTGTGGCCGCAATAGCACCTCCAGCACCTCGATGGAGAGTGAGAAAGAGGAGGAGAAGACAGCACAGATGAGGATATGGAGGAGGAGGAGGAGGAGGGGGAAGAGAAGGCAGCAGAGTGGGAGGCAAAGGAGAGGAATGAGAGGGAGCAGAGAGCTGGATGGAGGAGGAGGGGGAGGGAATGGAGGTGGAGGCAGGGGGGAGGATGTGATCGAGGGACAGGAGGAAGTGGGGGAGGAGGGGTCCGAGGATGAGGTGGAAGGGGAGGAGAGCTCATCCTTGGAATCTGACACAGAGTCCAAGGGGTCCACCTGTCAGAGGAGGCTGTGGGAAAGGAGAGCGGGCTGCGCCCCCAGTCCCCTATGTGGCCAGGGACTGAGGAGGCAGCCACCTGCCGGCCACCCCAGCACATAAAGGTAGAGCCCCCAAAGGAGCTGCAGTTGTCTGCAGTGCCTCCAACCCCCTACAGTGGTATGCCCACACATGCAGGCCATACGTAGGAAACACAACCAAGACCTGGAGGGGTTGGAGGCACTGCAGTCACGGCAGCCACAATAGCAAACTGGGTGCCAAGCCCAGGCATTGTGGTCCCCGGCCCAGCCCCAGCCCCAATCAATGTTGGGCCACATGAACTGCCAGCAGCACAGGTCAGCCTGGTCACTGAGGTGTCTACTCTGCCAGGAGATGATTTATGGTTTATTTAAAATTTGATATTTATTTATTTTATTTATTTTATTTATTTAACAGCTCTTATATACCACACTATATTTATCAGCGCGGTTTACAAATAACAAAGAATACTCAGATCAGCGGAGTCTGATTGGGTTTACATTAAAACAGGTAATAGAACTTGGGGAACATGGGAATTTTCAGAATAACATAAGTCCAAACAAGTTGAAATAAAATAAACTATATACATGCTGGTATACCACTGATATACATGCTGATATACCACTCTTCAAGCAACCAGGACGGTTTACAATAAAATGTATTTATTTATTTATTTATTTAACCTGTTTTCTATACCGCCTTATCCTTCAATCAAATTTAAAAATGCAAATTAAAAAAAACAAAGCAGAAAAATAATTCCATTAAAAACAAAGCATTAATAGTAAAAGGTCACAAGGAGGAAGGGTTAGCAGCAGAACCACAGAGTAGACGTAGAAGCCACAAGCCCTAGTTTGGCAATTGAAAGGCTAATTTAAATAAAAGTGATTTCAAAGTGGCCTTAAACTTAGACTACGAGAGTTCTAGACAAATATCTAATGGCAAGGAATTCCTTAGAGATGGAGCTAAAAATTAGAAAGCAGAATATCTGATGCTTTCCAATCGGGCCTGAGATGGAGAAGGAAGGTGCAGGCGGAAAGCATGAATGGAGCACAACAATTGGGGAGGAGCATGCAAGATAAGAAAAGAAGAGAGAGATCTGAGGATTCCCGAGTGAAGAACATTGTGTGTGAGAGTAAGGGGTTTGAACTGAAAATGGTAAGCAACAGGCAACCAGTGAGATTGATAACAAATCACATGCTCAAAATCAACCTCAATAAGACTGACGTACTCTACAAATGCAAAAACAAAGCATTCACTCCCCCACAAACAATGAAACTCTATAATACAGAAATGTAAATCAAAAACAAGATATGATACCTGGGAATAACACTAAACCGTCACATAAGCTTCACATCACACATAAGCAAAACCACAAGAGCAATATACAACAAAATAAGAGTCCTAAAAAACTCTGCCCCCTCCTCACCGAAGAAGATTTCTGAACAGTATACCAAGGCCATGATTTTTCCTCATCTGGACTTTCGCAACAACATATTCCAAGGTCTACCCGTGTGGTAGGCTATGGCCTGTAAACGAGGCCTAGATCCCAACCCCCACCTGGGATTAGTGCTGAGAGGAACCAGAGTTTGAGAATCTGTCTTAAACTGCTTTAAACTGTTTTTTGAAAAGTTTGTATAATTCCTTTATGCTGATGATAGAAATGTTCTTGCATTCTCTGAGCTAGAATTGTCCTTGAAGTAGAAATGTAACTAAACCTAAAGACTGTGCCTTTGTTAGAATATTCTGAGAAGGGGGAACAGGGAGCTAGGCCCAGAGAGGGTCCCCGATTGGACGGGTGCAAGGGGCGCTGGGACCAATAGAAGGTTTGCCGGTATCAAAATTGTAAAAATGTATAAAAGGAATTTGCTCCTGTACTTCCTGGCTCAGTCTCTTTTGGACACGCTCCTGTCTGAGCCTGTGCACAATAAATTGGCTTGGACCCTGCAACTGACTCCTGGTATTATTTATTGCATGCACTTCGCTGCTACATTTCTTGGTGCATTGGGCCAGGAAGTGCAAGTAGTGGATGGTATTCAAGTGAGTATACCACGTATTACCGCCTGTCATGGGGCAAGGCAAATAAGAACGGAAGAAATGCAGGAAAATGCTTGGGGTAGTTTTAAAGGCACACTGAAAAGCACATGGCTAGTGGTTGCCATGAGCAACGAATGAAAACACAAGCTCAGGCTGCAGGAAAACACCTAGAGAAAGCATTACGTAATGGCTCATTAGGAAGACAGAGACAGCTGCAAAGAATTGAGCCAATGGAAGTCTCAAGCTATGACGCACTTAAAATAGAGCCAGCTTGGAGCATGAGAAAAAAAGGCGAGAAGGGCCAGGAGAAAGGCAAGGAAGGCCAAAGGGAAGGCAAAAGAGAAAGGAATGGAGAAAGTTAGCACAGAAGCCCAGAAGCAGCTTGCAGAGAAATAGGACACAGAAACACTGCAGCCAGCAGGAAAGCCGTCCACAAGAGCCAAGGTAAAGGAAAGGATAGAGAGAGATCCCCAAATCCATACCTGAGTGTTTCTGACGTGGAGTCTATCTGCTCTGGAGGAGAGTTTGCCCCAGAGGAATCCTCACAGGTCAGTGCTTTAAACCAGGGCTATGATAAGAAAAAGCCTGGCTGGGAGCAGAAGAGAATTACCCGTAGCAAACTAAGAGAGAGAGAGATAGATAGCAGGTTCCGGTTTCACAGTCCTAAGCAAACAAACCGAGGCCGGGCTGAAAGAGGCCACAGTGAATGGAATAGAGGGGCACTGAAATTCCTGCCTAGAGGTCTTGAAGGGAAAGATCCTGTGAGGGCAGAAGCCAGTCTCTTTGGTAACCAGCCTTTCCTAGCTGATAGAGGGGAGAGAAGCTTCAGCAGTAAAGAAAGAGAGTTAAGTAATACCAATACAAGTTACAGCCCTGAGCAAGCTTTTACAGAAGATGTTCCGGAGGAGATGGAATATGATTGTGGGGCTGATAATAGTGATTGCTGTAAGATGGACTGTACGCTAGTTTTTTCTGACGGTATTACATCTTTTTGCTGAAGACCCTGTTCAGGTGAAATCTGTGCAGGAGGCACTGATTTCAGCCACGCAGTTTTTCTGAAGAGTAAGAAAGCTGTTTTCCTCCCTGTTTATTTTGTTAAAGCTGAAGCAAAGCATTTCTGTTATCATTAATGATCCTTGCTGTGTTACACCAGCATGATGGTTTATTTCCTTTTGTAACCTGCCACAAGAATCCTCTCGGGAAGGGGAATAAAACCTCTTGAAAGCATAGTCACTCGTCCGCAACTACTTTCTTATTGACTGGCTATTGGGACATTCTAAACCCAGGGGACATAACCAAGTCCTTGCTTGTAATAGGAGGACCCACACTACATCCCTCCAGCCTTCTATCTTAGGAGCCTAGGGGGTTGGTGACACGCCTCAAGGTTTGGCCCGTTTGGAACCGTGTCTGTCCGACCGCAGGGGAAACCTCAGGCGCCACCAGTCTTGCATCGGAGAGGATTCCTCCTTGCCTCGGCGGATTACTGGATCCGACCGGCCAACACCTCCGAACCCGAGAGGAGTCTGGGATTCAACCCATGAACTGGTTCTGTATCGGGTACCGGATTCGGTGAGTAGAAATTTCTTTGCTACTCAGATAGTTAGTCTGGGAAACTTGTACGGGAATACGGTACCGAGAGCCTGATCACCTCTCAGGGCAGTCCGAGTACGTCTTGCATGAGTATGCGCGAGACCGAAACCACTGCCCTTGGTTAGTCAGCAGTCCGAGTACGTCTTGCATGAGTATGCGCGAGACCGAAACCACTGCTTTTGGTTAGTCAGTAAGGCCTGGGAATTCTGAAATGTTGCTAGCATACCTGTCTGTGTTTGAGTGAGAGGTCTTGAAAAAGCATCTGATGTTTGTGTCTCCCTCTGTTTCTAGGGCTGCCCGGACCCCTTACCGGTAGTCCGATCACCCGCACCCTCTGTCTGTTGTCTAACCGCAGGTTTCCCTTCTGGTATAATGTAAGATTATTAATTAAGGAACAGTACTGAGTAAAGAAAAAAAACAAAAAACTCAGGAGTCACTTTAAGGAATCGAGTCTAAACACAGCACAGAGACTTTATTGTGATTTTATTTTTCAGCACAGCGTGAGAGACGGTATCTCTAGCCAGCAGAGGGAGAAGGGGTGTGTCTTTCACACAACCTGCAGAAAGAAATGACTCAGTATCCTGGAAAGTTTCAGTATCCTTTAAGTTCTTATTAACCCTTTTGGATCTCCTCAACTGTTTTAGTTATGTCTCTGCCCTGCCTGTATTTTTACTTCACCTGTACCTGTTATATTAGTTTACTGGTTATATCTCAGCCCTGCCTGTATTTCTACGTCAACTGTTCTTGTTATATTATTATTATTTTTATTTATTTATTCTCTGATTTATGGGGGAAACCTGAACGGCTTAGAGGTCCGCGTACGGACTAAGGGAGGAGGAAAGTGTTTATTTTACAGTTGCTGGAAAGTGAGAGTGTGATTTCTGTGGGATTTGAGAGAGATAAACCTGAATGAATGGGAGAGAGACAAAAGTTTTGAACAGCATTTTTGAACAGCATGGGAGGGGGTGCATCTATACTGAGCCTTCTGCAGTGTCTCCTTAAGAACTTTAGGAGGGGTTTCTCTGGTGATTATGTAATTGTAATGACCCCCAGGTCGATGGGGAGTTTCATGTGAACAGGAATGGCCCCCCCTGTCTTTATAGAGTGCACCCAGAGGAACACTGCCACATACTTCTGTCATGCTGGGAATTTTGGATTTTGCCAGCATGCCTGTTTGTGTGTGTGTGAATGAGAGGTCTTGAAACACAGACCAAGCAAGTGTGGACTCCTGATTAGCGCAGTTCCTGGCCGGGCGACTGCGCCCAGGTCGCAAAAAGGAGGAAGCATTTGGTGTTTGTCTACCTATTTGTTCCTAGGGCTGTACGGACCCCTTACCTGCAGCCCGACTACCCCCCCCCCCTACTGTCTGTTGTTGTGTACATCATTCTGGGAGGATCGGAGTCTATACAAACTCTGTTGAAATGTATGATCAAGAATTTCAGTAAGGGATTCACCGGAGATTATGGAATCATAATGTCTCCGTCCCATTTAAAAATGCTTTGTGAGAGGGAGTGGCCTGTACTGGTCGCTTCATGGCCCCCTGAGGGTACCTTTGATGTTACTATCATATCTGTAGTACACCAGATGGTCCGAAAAGACCACCTTGACCAGTTCCCCTATATAGATTCCTGGTTAAGCATTTGTGAAAAAGAGCCCTCCTGGATAAAGCATTGCTATGAGGAACAGTGTAGGATATTGGTAGTGTCAGGCAGTGGCCAGTCCGCCACCTAGAGGGAGCGGGTCTGTCCGCCTGATGACCCTTTCGATGAAGGAGTAGTTGTGGACACGAATGGGTCAGGTACAAGATAGGATTTTATTTCCCCTCCCGGGGTTGGATTTTCAAATATATAACACAACAAACTTAGGACAATAAAGCCATACACTCTGGCATGTGATAAAGGAAAATGAAAGACAGCTTCTTCTTGCTTCTTACTCAAATTATATCCACAGGAAACAATATTCTCAGCATACAGTTCCTTTGCAAATGAAGAGCAAATCTTGTGATCTTTACAGCTAGCCTTAAGCAATGCACAAATGCTGGCTTAACACAAAGAAGTAATTTTGTCTGAAATGGTTAGCGTACAATCCATTGGATCACCAAATGAATCTTCACTAGCAGAATCAATTATCATAGGCTCCTGCTGACTTTCAGCTGGACAAACGTTTTCTTTATTGCACAACGTTTGTAAACCTCCTTCTAATGTATCTTCACGGGGCTTATCCAGCCAGCCCTCTCTAAGGTAAGAATTACTGTTACCATATATATCAGAGTGTGAGAGAGGAGAGACCCACCTTCCAGGATTTTCAGCATGTAACTTTTTATAAGAACCTTTCCCTTTAAAGTATTTGCTTGTCCTACCTTCAGGTTTTGGCTGAGGATAATGGAACTGTTCTACCCTGTTAGCAAAGGGTCTTGCCCTTGGAAGCTTTCTCTGAGGTTTAGGCTTTTCAAACTCTTCTTCTTCTGACATGCAGATATCTTCTACACAATACCTCTCCCTCTCAGGGGCTTGTAAATGCTCCCATGCTAGCTCTCCTGTTAAATCCTTCTGCTGGCCTTCCCAGCACGGCACCCGCCTTGGACTTTTCCCACGAGGCTTCTGAGCATTAACTCTCAAGGTATTTATGCTGCCAGTAAGTTTCCTTAAGTCTGGTTCAGAATCACTTCCAGGGTCACAATTCTCAGATACATACGGTTCCACTCTCTCAGGCTTCCATTCACTCTGCAAAGCACGTTGCCTCTGAGCTCCAAACTGCGTCACAGCAAACTGACTCTCACAGCTGTTTCTCGTTCTCTCTCTGGGTCTGTCGCTGGATCTCTCTCTGAGTTCCTTCCTGTTCCTTCCTTCTTCCCTTTCTGCCTCTACTGAGTGTTTCTTATAGTGCTGATTAGCACTTCCCCCACTCAGGTGAAAACTATTTGCTTCAGGAGCTAAGGATTGCTTGCTAGTTGGGCGGGGTCGCAGACCTCGTGGCTGGGTCTGTTTACGTTGCTCCTGACAACTATTGATCATGTGGTTTGCCTGCCTGTCAAATTCTGACCTAGTTCTCACAGAATCCTGTGTTTTCATGGCCCAGGATGGATCTTCCCCATTACATATCCCCCCCTTAACATATTACGGGCTGATGACTCATTAGTCCGACAGCACGTAATCTTAAGCTGATTGGCCAAATGTTCCTCTACCTTGACCAGCCTCGCTGTTGCTGATCTGTCTTGCCAAGGTTTTAATAAGTTAAGGTGGTACACTTGTCGACGCCCCTTCTCGTTCTCCACCCTATAGGAGACGGGATCTACTTTTTCCACAACTGTACAGGGTCCTTTCCACCTAGATTCAAATTTTGGCCCGGTATCTGCCACTAGGATTAATACCTTGTCTCCTACCGCTAACTGCCGTGTTTTGGTCCCCCGGTTGTAGTAATGCTTTTGCCGGCGCTGGCTAGCCTGAAAATTTTCTATGGACACTCGGGAGGTTCTCTCTAGGCGGCTCCTAAGATCCCTGAGAAACTGGGGTACCCCTATTTCTTCTGCTTCTGGTTTGACCCATTGCTCCCATAGGATATCTAAAATCCCCCTCGGAGCCCGACCAAATAAAAGTTCATAGGGCGATGCCCCTAAAGATGCTTGCCTGCGCTCTCGGCACGCATATAGGACAAATGGGAGTAAATTATCCCATTCAGCCATCTTTCCCTCTAGGCCACGCCGCAACATCTGCTTAATCGACTGGTTCATCCTCTCCACCAGTCCGTTGGACTGTGGGTGATAAGCGGAGGTCCGGATATGCCGTACCCCAAAAGCATCCCATACCATAGCTAAGTGATTTGATGTGAAATTACTCCTCTGATCCGTCAGAATTTCCTGGGGAAATCCAATTTCACAAAACAACTTTATAAGCTCAAGGGATATTGTCTTTGCCGAGATGTTACGCAATGGGATGGCCCATGGAAATCGAGTTGCCTGATCTATAATTACCAACATGTATTGGAAGCCCCTTGGCGTCCTAATCAGGGGTCCTACTATATCCATCGCCAGGCGACGAACCGGTGTTGAAATAGTGGGTATGGGTATCATCAGTACAGGTCTGGGTTTTATAGCAGTGACCCTCTGGCATGCGGGACAGGACTCGCAATAACGGGCCGTCTCCTTAAAGACCCCTGGCCAGTAAAAACGGGCCAAGATCTGGTCCAACGTCCCCTGTATACCTTTGTGGCTGCCTACAGGATGGTCGTGGGCCAATTGCATAACTACTGCTTTAAAAGTAGTTGGCACCACCAACTGTTTCCTTACAGTTCCTGTACGTGGGTCTGTGTTCTCCCTGTACAATAATTCTCCCTCTAAAAAGAACCTGGGCAAGATGGTCCTATTTTCCTGAGCATGCTCAAATGCTCTTTTTAAAGCAGGATCAGCTTTCTGCTCTTTAGGGAAGGAAGGGAATTTCTGAACAAGCTCCGCTAGGACCCAGGGTAACCCTTCCCTTGCTTCCAGCTCTGCTCTCCCTTGGGACCTACACCTTCTCTCGCGACGTCTCTCGGCTTTTCCTTTCCTATCCTTAGAGGGAACGTTAATTAAATCATCATGAGAGGGAAGTTTATCGGGTACCTCCTCTCCCAAGCCATTCTCACATTCTAGGACCTCTTCCTCATCCTCAGGGGCTTTGATTGGCTCATCTACTGAACTAACCCATGTTCCTGAAGGCTTGACCTGGGATCTGGTAGAAATCAGGCCTGTTTTCCTGCTCAAACCTCTTCTTAATCCCTTGTGAAATGGAGACCTATCACGTCCTAAGACAATCTCATAAGGGAGTCGTGGGACTACTGCTACCTGCACTTTTTCGTCAGTACCTACTGTGACGCAGTGGCAACTTCAGAAGCCATGGAAACTGATACTGACCCTCTGGTTGGTTCAGGTATTGCAAGGAAAGGCAAGGTTTTCCATTCTCAGCATAACCTGCAGGCAACTAATCAGCTAACACAGCTCACCTCAGGGGAGGAGAGAACCAGAGCTGCTGATTGGGCACGCCCTAGTAGGAGGCTGGCTTCCCAGAGCAGGGGCCCCTTGTTAAGCAGAGAGAAGGAAGACAGTGGAAGAATGAGGAGGATGAGTAGGATGGTGATGAGAAGGAATGGAGGAGTGAGCAGTACAAATCGAATGAGAAGTGAAAGTGGATTGAGCCCACGAGTGAGAAGGCAAAGGACATTGGAAAGGCAAGAAGCTCTCTTGAATGCAGAATCCTTTGACCCTGCTAGAGAAATACTGCCCAGCTGCAATAGAAGGGAAACTGATTCAGAACCAGGATTAAAGCCTAGGTTTCTGGGAGACAGCGTTTACCCTTGGAGAGAAAGGCACGCTGGCAAGGCATTCTCTGACAAGCCTCATTTTAAGGTACCTGCTACATTCAATTCCTTTAACAAGTTTTATAAGCCAGAAAGAGTGAATCCTGATTTCAAAGCACAGGATAGTTTCAGGCAGTGTGAGAGACGTTGGCTACAGCCTGAAACCTCTTTAAATAAGCCTAGCTTTTCTCAACAAACAGCTGCAGCTTTTAACAAGCAAGCTGACGGGAACAATTCAGTTAAACTGTTTACAGGAGAATTAGGCCACAGTGATTCAGAAGGTCCTACCTTTGAAGCATTCTTTAAGAGCAGAGCTCGTGCAGAGGAACGTGTTGAACCAACACTTATAAACAGAGATAAGTGGGGGAGGGGTAACTCCACCACGGGCACAGGGTGTTAAAACAGGGACAGCATTGTTTGCTCTCCAGAAGTGAATAATTACCTGCCTAAGCAAGGAGAATATCCTCCCAGTAGTCCTGCTAGAAGACAGGCAGAACTACTCCTCAATGAGTTCAAACAATTTCTAAATAGAAGAGCTGTTTCTGAACAGACTTCCATTCAAGCAGGAAATAATCCTGAGATAGGAATTCCCTTACCGGCTCCAGTTCCTATGATAGAAGTTAACCAGCCGATGGACTGCCCAGTTGGGCTGATAGACAGAGCTGACAAGAGCCAAGCTTGAATGGTCATACCTGGTATTTTATTCTGATTGTTATGCTAACCAAAAACCTGAGTGAAAAAGCTTATGACATGCATAGTGTTTAAGCAACTGAAATGAAGAGCTTATGAAACATTAAAATAAGCTGGAATGTAACCTGATTGCAACAGATGAGCAGTATTATTTCTCACCTGTCTATTGCTGAATACGAGATAGAGAAGACACATGAGGTAATGTGCTTCTACGGTGAAGAACAGTTTAAAGCACAGTATTGAAAGACTGCATTTTTCGTTGTTCCTGATTTGGTTATTCTTCTCACCTGTTCCTGTCCACCAAGGAGCGGGGAAAATAAAATCCTTGTAAAAATAAATTTCTTGTTCCCGACTTTCATTGGCCCCCACAACTACAAAAAGGCCCATCCCTCCTTAACCCTCAAGGTTAGGGAGTGGGTGCAGGGTGACACTACTCCTTCCACAAACACTCTGTATAGCGGGTAATATGAGGATGTTCCATGCACGCATCTTACTTTCACTCACTCCTTTGCTTGGCTCCGGGCCTTGATGGTCTGCCACATCTTTTGGGAGACCATGCTTTGGTCTGCTCCGGAGTCCAGGAGCGCCAAAGCTTCTACACCTTCTACCTGGACTTTAAGCAGAAATCCCTCCCCCAAGTGTTTCTCTCCTCCTGACACTAGGGCAGTTCACTCTCTACACTCTCTGCGTAGATGTCCAAGCTGGCCACAATTATATCATTTTCTGGAAACATATTTTCTCACATTTTCACCAGTTACATCTTCATTAAAGGTCTTTTTTAATCTCCAAATCTTATCAACGCCTGCCACTTTTAAAACATTACCTCTAGAGGTCCCGGCCAACTCTGCCTCAAAATAACACTCGGTGAGGTCGGCCGCTTCCTTAGTAGAATGGCATTTTTGGAGCATTAAGAAAGCTTTGATTTCAGGAGGTACGGCTTCAAAATATTGCTCCAGGATGATGGTGTCCATTAATGAATCCACCGTCGCCCTTTCGGGAGCAAGCCATTTTGTTGCCAGTCCCCTCAATCTTTGCAATAAAACCTTAGGCGTTTCCTTAGCCATAAGCTTAGCCTCTCTGAAAAGACACTTGTAATGCATGGGAGTCAAACCCAATCTATCTCTTATAGCCAGTTTTACATCAGGATAACTGGACGATAGATCCACGGGCATTGTCTTGTAGGCCACTAATGCCTCTCCAGACAGAGACATAGCGAACCTAATGGCCCATTGGTCTACCAGCCATTTAGCCGCCTCTGCTATACGCTCGAAGGCATCAGTAAAATCATCAAAATTATCGTGAGACTTTAACTGTCCCGGTGCTAATGCACTGCAATCAGGCAATCCTACCCCCTTTGATAATGAGGGACTAGCTTCTGCGGTTGCATAGGTCTTCTTGATCAGAGTCTCCAAGAGCTCAAGAAGCGGCTGCTGTTGGGCGGTCATCGCTGTCACAGTCCGTTCTTGAATGAGCCTGGCCAACTCGCTCTGGGATTTCCATTGAGCTTCCATCCAGCTCTTAACCTCCTGGGGATCCATCTCCGGCGCTTTGTCGTGTACCTGCAAGGATAGAAAGAAACAGGGCCCACCAAGTGCGGCACAGACTTTTCTTTTCTGCTTACCTCCTAAGGTACAGCTGCTTCCCCCTTCCTCACCAATCCTAGCCACCCCCGTGCCCACCTACTATTACCTGAGCACGGTGTAGGATCTTGCGTTGAGAAAGGTTTTGCTTCGACTCCTTCCAGATCAGGATTGTTGGAAATCCGGTCTGGGGTTTTTTTTTTTTGTTTTTTTTTTCCTGTTCAGGATAGCCGAACTCTTTTTTTCTCTTTTCTTTTCCAGCAAGTTATATCCTTTAACAATGTCCTTGTAGTGTGTTTTTCTTTTTTTTTTTTGAAAAATCCTGCCAACTACGCCAATTATGTCAGGCAGTGGCCAGTCCGCCACCTAGGGGGAGCGGGTCTGTCCGCCTGATGACCCTTTCGATGAAGGAGTAGTTGTGGACATGAATGGGTCAGGTACAAGATAGGATTTTATTTCCCCTCCCGGGGTTGGATTTTCAAATATATAACACAACAAACTTAGGACAATAAAGCCATACACTCTGGCATGTGATAAAGGAAAATGAAAGACAGCTTCTTCTTGCTTCTTACTCAAATTATATCCACAGGAAACAATATTCTCAGCATACAGTTCCTTTGCAAATGAACAGCAAATCTTGTGATCTTTACAGCTAGCCTTAAGCAATGCACAAACGCTGGTTTAACACAAAGAAGTAATCTTGTCTGAAATGGTTAGCGTACAATCCATTGGATCACCAAATGAATCTTCACTAGCAGAATCAATTATCATAGGCTCCTGCTGACTTTCAGCTGGACAAACGTTTTCTTTATTGCACAATGTTTGTAAACCTCCTTCTAATGTATCTTCACAGGGCTTATCCAGCCAGCCCTCTCTAAGGTAAGAATTACTGTTACCATATAGAGTGTGAGAGAGGAGAGACCCACCTTCCAGGATTTTCAGCATGTAACTTTTTATAAGAACTTTTCCCTTTAAAGTATTTGCTTGTCCTACCTTCAGGTTTTGTCTGAGGATAATGGAACTGTTCTACCCCGTTAGCAAAGGGTTTTGCCCTTGGAAGCTTTCTCTGAGGTTTAGGCTTTTCAAACTCTTCTTCTTCTGACATGCAGATATCTTCTACCCAATACCTCTCCCTCTCAGGGGCTTGTAAATGCTCACATGCTAGCTCTCCTGTTAAATCCTTCTGGTGGCCTTCCCAGCACGGCACCCGCCTTGGACGTTTCCCACGAGGCTTCTGAGCATTAACTCTCAAGGTATTTCTGCTGCCAGTAAGTTTCCTTAAGTCTGGTTCAGAATCACTTCCAGGGTCACAATTCTCAGATACATACGGTTCCACTCTCTCAGGCTTCCATTCACTCTGCAAAGCACGTTGCCTCTGAGCTCCAAACTGCGTCACAGCAAACTGACTCTCACAGCTGTTTCTCGCTCTCTCTCTGGGTCGGTCGCTGGATCTCTCTCTGAGTTCCTTCCTGTTCCTTCCTTCTTCCCTTTCTGCCTCTACTGAGTGTTTCTTATAGTGCTGATTAGCACTTCCCCCACTCAGGTGAAAACTATTTGCTTCAGGAGCTAAGGATTGCTTGCTAGTTGGGCGGGGTCGCAGACCTCGTGGCTGGGTCTGTTTACGTTGCTCCTGACAACTATTGATCATGTGGTTTGCCTGCCTGTCAAATTCTGACCTAGTTCTCACAGAATCCTGTGTTTTCAAGGCCCAGGATGGATCTTCCCCATTACAGTAGCAACCACAGGGGGGGTCCGGAAGCCAGGGAAAAGACATTGCCTGTTTATTCTGCCCCAGAATCTCCAGACATTCTGACCCGTCCGTCCCAATTCCTCTATAGGCCATTCCCCTCAGCTCCACCACCACCCCGGGCAGAGCCTGGTACAAGGGGACACCCCTCTGCAAATTTACCCTAAGTAGTCCACCCGCCACCTCCGCAGCAGGAGGACATGCATCCCCTTTCGACCAGAAGCCCCGGTTCCGTCCAGATTGCCTTGGGAGAGACGCAGTCCACCAATGACACTGCAAGCAGGGATTCATTTGCCAGTTCAGGGTCACTCACTGCTGTCACCCAATATCATGGAACAGAACCCCGACAGTCCCGACTACCTTATGCTTTCAGAAGTACAACTGCAAGCCAGAGGGATGGTCACGTTATGCCACTGCGCCAGGTCCCAGGTCTACCTACTCTTAATGACCAGGACCAGGTGGTGATGGGACCAACCAGTCTTGTTTATGTGCCCTTTTCCACCACTGATTTATTGAACTGGAAGACGCATTATGCATCCTATACTGAGAAACCCCAAGATTTGATTGAATTAATGTCTAGTATTATGTAGACCCATCAGCCTACCTGGTCTGATTGTCGCCAACTCCTGTCTACTCTCTTCACTACTGAAGAACGAGCATGGATTGTGCAAGCGTCCACCCGATGGTTAGAAGAAAATCTGGTAGGAGAAGCAGGCCTAAATCCCCGGCAAGCAGCCGCTGCGGATTTTCCAAATGACGATCCTAGATGGGATTTGAACAGTGTCGATGGGGCGGCGGCCCTTAATCGGTTCCACCAAGCCCTACTGCAAGGCCTGAAGAAGGGAGGCCAGAAGGTCATGAATATCGGAAAGGTATCCGAAGTCATCCAGCGTTCAGATGAGAGCCCAGCGGCCTTTTATGAACGCTTATCTTGTGACGCAGTGGCAACTTCAGAAGCCATGGAAACTGATACTGACCCTCTGTTTGGTTCATGTATTGCAAGAAAAGACAGGGTTTTCCATTCTCAGCATAACCTACAGGCAACTAATCAGCTCACCTCAGGGGAGGAGAGAACCAGAGCTGTGGATTGGGCACGCCCTAGTAGGAGGCGGGCTTCCCAGAGCAGGGGCCCCTTGTTAAGCAGAGAGAGGGAAGACAGTAGTGGAAGGAGTATGAGAAGGAGTAGGACGAATGGAATGAGTAGGACGGTGATGAGAAGGAATGGAGAAGTGAGCACTACAAATGGAATGAGAAGTGAAGGTGGTTTGAATCCACAAGGGAGAAGGCAAAAGACATTGAGAAGGCAAGAAGCTCTCTTGAATGCAGAACCCTTTGACCCTGCTACAGAAATACTGCTCAGCTGCAACAGAAGGGAAACTGATTCAGAACCAGGAGTAAAGCCTAGGTTGTTGGGAGACAGCATTTACCCTTGGAGAGAAAGGCACGCTGGCAAGGCATTTTCTGACAAGCCTCATTTTAAGGTACCTGCTGCACTTAATTCCTTTAACAAATTTTACAAGCCAGAAAGAGGGAATCCTGATTTTAAAGTACAGGATAGTTTCAGGCAATGTGAGAGACGTTGGTTACAGCCTGAAAGCCCTTTAACTAAGCCTAGCTTTTCTCAGCCAACAGTTCCTGCTTTTAACAAGCAAGCTGACGAGAGGAATTCAGCTAAACTGTTTACAAGAGAATTAGGCTACACTGATACAGAAGGTCCTACCTTTGAAGCATTCTTTAAGAGCAGAGCTCGTGCAGAGGAACGTGTGATTCCAACACTCCTTAACAGAGATAAGTGGGGGAGGGGTATCTCAATCATCAATCTCAATCATAAATACAACTATACCCGTCAAAAAAGAGGTAAAATACCTAGGGGTAATAATAGACCATACACTCACCATGCTACCACATATAAAACAGACGGTAAAAACCATATTCTACAAACTCAAAACCATACAACACCTAAGACCCCTTCTTGACACCCATGACTTTAGATCAGTTGTTAACACACTCATCACGCCACACTTCGACTATTGTAATAGTCTCTTAATTGGCCTACCACAAAAAGTACATACCTACTTCAAAGAGCCCAGAACATCTGTGCCAAAGTAGTCACAAAAGCCCGCCTAGTAGACCATGTAACCCCAATAATGCTGGAACTGCATTGGCTCCCTATAAACAGCAGAATCAGATATAAAATCCTCCTAATCACATTCAAGCTCCTGAACAACATCGCCCCATCATATCTATCCATGCTATTACATGCCCCATCAGAATCAAGAACTCGCAGACTAAACGCAACACACTCACTTGAAATACCAAATTCATTCAAAAAAACTAAACAATCCACCAGCACCAGAGCCTTCTCATTCACTGCCCCCATGCTCTGGAATAATCTCCCAATAAACCTTCGGATCATAAAAGACCTCACCCAATTTAGAAAGGAACTCAAGACATACCTTTTCTCCGAACACTATGAAATCCCATACCCCCAAGTCCAACCACACACCATCCCCAAACACTCAAACACAAAGCCCTAAAACCACACTCAACTACCCACACACATACACCCACCACATACTTCCACCACATACACCCCAAAATGCTCCCAAGAGATGAAAAAAGGAAATAAATTCCTCAGCACACACACAAACATATGAAAGGTAGAAAACTCTGACTACCTATAAAAAGGTAGAAAAACTCTGATCAACACTACGATACAGAAACTTATTAATGTATATAAAATGTAAATAGTTATGACAATTAATGCACAGTTATTTGTATAAAGTTACAATATTATAAATCTCTGTTAATAACTATTATCTGTATAAAGTTAAAAGAATCTCTGTTCCATGTAATGTATACATTAGTATACAAATTTGTTTACTTGTTCCATGTAAACCGCCCCTGATCTCTGGAAGGGGCGGTATAGAAGAAATAGATAAATAAATAAATAAAAAAAATAGGGGTAACTCCACCACGGGCACAGAGTGTCTAAACAGGGAGAGCATTGTTTGTTCACCAGAAGCAGATAATTACCTGCCCAAGCAAGGAGAAGGTTCTCCCAGTAGTCCTGCTAGAAGACAGGCAGAACTACTTTTGAATGAATTCAAACAATTTCTAAATAGAAGAGCTGTTTCAGAACAGACTTGCATTCAAGCAGGAAGTAATCCTGAGATAGGAATTCCCACACCGGCTCCAGTTCCCATGATTGATGTTAACCAGCCGATGGACTGCTCGATTGGTCTAATAGATAGAGCTGACAAGAGCCAAGCTTGAATGATTATACCTGATATTTTATTCTGGTTATGTTAACCAAAGATATGTGAAAAGCTTATGAAATGAATACTGTCTGAGCAACTGAAAGGGAAGCTTATTGAAGCACTGAAATAAGCTGGACTGTAACCTGATTGCAAGAGAAAAGCAGTATTATTTCTGACCGGAGTATTTGTAAATATAGCACAGAGAAGACACATGGTGTAATGTGCTTCCTCAGTGGGGATTTGGCTGAAGCACACTATTGAAAGCTTGTAATTTGCGTTGTTCCTGATTTGGTTATTCTTCTCACCTGTTCCTGTCCACCAAGGAGCGGGGAAAATAAAATCCTTGTAAATATAAATGTCTTGTTCCCGACTTTCATTGGCCCCAACAACTACACAAGGCCCATCCCTCCTTAACCCTCAAGGTTAGGGAGTGGGTGCAGGGTGACAATCTGAAGCCTATAGACTATATACCCCATATGATCCAGCTGCCCAGGAAAATTTGCGCATGGTAAATGCGACCTTCGTGAGTCAGTCCCAGGGAGACATAAAACGGAAACTTCAGAAATTAGAAGGATTTGCGGGCATGAATGCGGCCAAGTTAATGGAAGTTGCTCAGAAAGTGTTTGTGAATCGTGACAATGAGCGTCAGAGGGAGGAGTGAACGTAAAATGAAGAAGAAAGCTGATTTTCTTGCTGCAGCATTAGTTGAACAACGAGGAGGAAGTTCCGCTAACAGAAGGACCCGAGGACGTGGAAGGGGCCGAGGAAATGGCCGGCCCCCGGTGAGCGTGAATCAATGTGCCCACTGTAGAGAAGAAGGACATTGGAAAATTGAATGCCCGAACTTTGACTCCGCCTCCCGAAGGGGAGGAGGAAACACTTGGAGAGCAGGGGGCCAATTCCAGAATCGTGGAGGAATGCATTGCACACAGTTCCAACGAGAAGAAGCAGCTATAGAGGGAGTAGCAGTGGAAGAGGGCTACAACACGGATGAGGATTAGGCCAGACCGGGCTCCAAGATTCCTCTGAATCCCCAGGAGCCTATGGTCAGTTTAAAAATTGGGAACCAATATATGGACTTTATGGTGGATACGGGGGCCAAACATTCGGTGGTGGCTAAACCAGTGGCTCCTTTGTCTTCTCGATCCATCACCATTGTCGGAGCTACTGGAACTAGAGCCACTAAACCTTTCTTGCAGAACCGTACTTGTGAATTAGGGGGATGGACGATAACACACCAGTTCCTGTACATGCCTGAATGCCCAATCCCCCTCTTGGGCCGAGATATGCTCGCTAAGCTCCAGGCGCAGATATTCTTTGTTGAAGGGGGAGGAATGGAAATGACTCTGAATTCGAAGTCTGCTGGCCTGATGGTGTTGACTGTCCCCCGTGAAGAAGAATGGCGGTTCTATAGTACATCTCCGACCAAGGCAGCCAGTTCCCGTATACCCACTCGTATTCTGGCTCCACCCAAGGTGTGGGCGGAGGATAACCCTCCAGGCCTAGCAAAGAATATAGCCCCTGTCATTGTCACCCTCAAACCAGGAGTGGAACCAGTGCACGTAAGACAATACCCTCTTCCACGACCAGCGATTGAAGACATTCACTGTCATCTAATGAAATTATTGAAGTATGGACTCCTAAGGAAGTGTCTATCACCCTGGAATACCCCCCTCCTCCCAGTCAAGAAGCCTGGGACAGACAATTACTTCCCAGTGCAGGATTTGATACGAGTGAATAATGCAGTTGTAACCATACATCCGGTGGTACCAAACCCCTACACTCTCCTGGGACTGATTCCCACTGGGGCTACTCATTTCACCATCGTGGATTTGAAGGATGCTTTCTTCTGTATACGACTAGCATCAACCAGCCAACTTTTGTTTGCCTTTGAATGGGAAGACCCTACTACAGGAAGGCAGGGTCAACTCACCTGGACTCGATTACCCCAAGGATTCAAGAACTCACCTACTCTCTTCAGTGCTGCTCTCAACCAAGATCTTTAAAGTTACTGTTACTCCAGGAAAAAGAGTCCTTCTCCAGTATGTAGATGATCTACTGATAGCCACCAACTCTAAAAGCGAATGCTTGCAAGCCACCAGTGATCTCTTGCACCTCCTGAGTGAAGCCGGATACAAGGTCTCAAGAGCCAAGGCGCAGTTATGCCAAACTGAGGTTAAATATCTGGGATTCCATCTGTCCAACGGGATTCGGAGGTTAGGACCAGAGCATAAGGAAGCAGTGTGTTGCATCCCTACCCCAAACACGAGAAAGCAGGTGCGGGTTTTCTTAGGAGCTGCAGGCTACTGCCGGATATGGATACCCAACTTTGCGCTGCTGGCAAAGCCATTGTACCAGGCCACCAAAGGAATGGAACGATCTTCCTTGGAATGGGGACCAGAGCAGGATGCAGCATTCCGATCCTTGAAAGCAGCCTTGATGTCATCACCAGCTTTGGGGCTGCCAGATGTACAGAAACCATTCCGTCTATACGTCCATGAGTCAAGCGGGAATGCTCTGGGCGTTTTGACCCAATCCCTCGGATCTTGGCAGCGACCTGTAGCATATCTATCCAAACAACTGGACACTGTAGCAAAAGGATGGCCACCTTGCCTGAGAGCCGTTGCAGCTACAGCTCTCTTGGTGAGTGAAGCCGACAAGCTCACCCTGGGTCAGAGTCTTCAAGTTATGGTACCACACTCTGTCCTAACCCTCATGGAGCACAAAGGAAATTATTGGTTCACCAATTCACAAATGCTGAAGTACCAAAGCATGTTGTGTGAAAAACCCTGATTGCAGTTGATCGTCAGTCAAGCTTTGAACCCAGCTACACTGTTGCCAATCGGTCCAGGCCCCCCCCCCCCCCCCGATCATGATTGCTTGGAAGTAATGGGCACTGTATTCTCCAGTCGCCCTGATCTAACTGATGTCCCCTTGAAGGATCCTGAACAGGCTTTCTTCGTGGATGGAAGTAGTCTTGTGGTCGACGGACAATGCTGTGCTGGCTATGCAGTAGTGACCCTGGACACGGTAGTTGAATCATCGGCTTTGGCCCCGGGGACTTCAGCACAGAAGGCTGAACTGATAGCCCTCACCAGGGCACTGATAATAGGGATGGGGCTCCGCTTGAATGTGTACACAGACTCAAAGTACGCCTTTACAACATTACACGCTCATGGAGCCCTGTACAAGGAACGAGGGTTGATAACCTCAGGAGGCAAGTCCATCAAGTATGCCCCTGAGATATTGACATTACTAGATGCTGTATTGGCCCCCAAACAAGTTGCAGTAATGCACTGCCGAGGTCATCAGGCACGGGAGGGAGAAGTTTCACGAGGAAATAGATTTGCTGACGCTTCTGCTCAAGAAGCGGCTACAACTGGACAAGTTCCTGCCCCTAGTACCACAGTCCAGGCAGCTATATTCCCAGTACCCCTCAGTGCATGGACTCCACGATACACCTCCAAGGAGTTAGATTATTATTGTCAGGAGGAAGGGGGAGGGTTAACAGAGACCGGATGGATAGTGCTACCACCGCCGGTAGGTGACTTACCTCCCAGTCCAACTGTAATCCCTGAAGCATTAGGTCCTGCCTTTGTCCATGCTTTTCACCAGGCCACACATTATGGGAAAACTGCAATGGAAAAAGCTCTTAGACCCCATTTCTGTATTTCATTATTAGGACCCATATCGGCTTCAGTAGCCCGTAGGTGTGTAATCTGTGCAAAGAACAATTCCCGGCAGGGTCCCAACCTGCCCCCAAGAGCTCAATCAGTAGGAGTTACCCCCATGGGAAATATCCAGGTGGACTTCACAGAAATGCCACGTGCTAATGGATATCATTATCTGTTGGTCTTGGTTTGTACATTCTCTGGGTAGGTGGAAGCTTTCCCCACCAGAACTGAGAAAGCCAGAGAAGTTACTAAAATTCTGCTCCATGACATCATTCCCTGGTTTGGAATACCATTAGTTATAGGGTCAGATAATGGTCCCTCATTTGTATCTCAAGTAACTCAGCAGTTAGCCCAAGCTCTGCAAGTGCAGTGGAAATTACATACAGCTTACAGACCCCAAAGCTCAGGAAAGGTAGAGCGTATGAATCGCACCCTAAAGTCCCAGCTGTCTAAGCTTTGTCAGGAAGCTCACCTGAAGTGGCCTCAGTTTCTTCCCATAGCCCTCCTCAGGATACGTTCTGCCCCCACAAAGTCATTTGAGATCTTGTATGGGCGACCTCCGCCCATTGTCCAAGGGATAAAAGGGGATATGAGTCAGATTGGGTCCAAAATCACTAGACAAGAACTATTGGCTCTAGGTTCTGTTTTGCAGAGTCTCCATGCATGGGTACAAGACCAGTTGCCCATTAATCTGACTGAACCACTGCATCCCTTTAAGCCTGGAGCCTCAGTGTGGGTCAAAGAGTGGAGGAAGACGCCGTTAGCACCTCCCTGGAAAGGACCTTATGTCGTCATACTGTCAACCCCTACAGCAGTTAAGGTTGCGGAACTAGAACCTTGGATTCATCACAGTCGAGTAAAGCCAGTGGCATCTACTGAACTTTGTCACTAGACTTCAACAAACAATTCGGAATCGCCGTTGCGACTCACGCTGCGATGAAGACAGCCACCATAAGACTCTACAGCCCTACTCCTGCCACCTACCAGAAGCCGGCAGGTCCACATACGGCAGAAGCTTGAGGAATCTACAGCCCTACTCCGTCACCAACTGGAAGATGACAGATCTACGTACGGTGGAAGCTGTGGAAGAAGAGAACTTAAGTGAAGAATTTGCAATTTCTAGATGAAGAACATAAGAACATAAGATATGCCATACTGGGTCAGACCAAGGTCCATCAAGCCCAGTATTCTGTTTCCAACAGTGGCCAATCTAGGTCATATGTACCTAGCAGTTTCCTCAAGAGACACAAGTTCCACAATGCTTGTACTGGGTCAAGCATTGATATCTTCGGTCATTTCTTAATAATGGTTTATGGACCTTTCCTCCTGGAACTTGTCCAAACCTTTTTTAAACCCAGCTACACTAACAGCCTTTACTACATCCTCCGGTAACAAATTCCAGAGTTTGATTACACGTTGAGTGAAAAAATATTTTCTTTTATTAGTCTTAAATAGTTTACCCTGTAGCTTCATTGCATGTCCCCTAGTCTTTCTATATTCTGATAAGGTAAACAATCGATCTACGTTTACCCGTTCCACTCCATTCATTAATTTATAGACTTCTATCATATCTCCCCTCAGCCGTCTCTTTTCCAGGTTAAAGAGCCCTGACCTTTTTAGCCTTTCTTCATAGGAGTATCCTTCCATCCCCTTTACCATTTTGGTGGCTCTTCTCTGTACCTTTTCTAAAATAGCTATATCCTTTTTAAGATACGGCGACCAGAATTGCACACAATATTCAAGGTGCGGTCTCACCATGGAACGATATAGAGGCATTATAATATCTTTTGTTTTTATTTTCCATTCCTTTCCTTATCATACCTAGCATTCTATTTGCTCTCTTGGCCGCCGCTGCACACTGGGCCGAGGGTTTTAACATGGTATCCACAAAGACGCCTAAATCTTTTTCCTGGGTGGTGGTTCCTAATGTGGAACCTTGCATCGTGTAACCATAGTTTGGGTTGTTCTTCCCTAGGTGCATAACCTTACATTTGTTCCACATTAAATTTCATCTGCCATTTTGATGCCCAGTCTTCCAATTTATCAAGATCCTCTTGCAATTTTTCACAATCCTCTTGGGTTTTAACAACTTTAAATAGTTTTGTGTCATCTGCAAATTTGATAACCTCACTCGTTATTCCACTTTCCAGGTCTCATTGAGATATTGTAATCATGACATATCTATGTATCTATGTTGTACTTGCGGTAGCCCTGGGGCCCCTTAGAATGACCACTGATATATCTCCTTGTATCACATGTTATGGACCAGCCACATGGGCAAATGATGGGTCCTGGGGATACCGCACTCCTGTTTAGATTTGAAGACTGTTGTGTTTGCAGTTCTAATCATGATAGCTATGTGTTTACTCCTTCCATGTATTCTGCCCCTTTGTTTTCGTATGATAACTTCAGTCATTGACAGTACAGTTGAACGGAAGACAGCAGCCTGGGTACTAGCCATGAGGAAGTATCAGGCTATAGCCCAACAAGAAGCATCAGTTTAAGGAGAGCTCGATATGTGATTTCTTTCTCACCCTCTTCTATTAAGGGTGAGAATAATCAAAGGGAGGAATGTGGTAGGCTATGGCCTGTAAACGAGGCTTAGATCCCAACCCCCACCTGGGATTAGTGCTGAGAGGAACCAGAGTTTGAGAATCTGTCTTAAACTGCTTTAAACTGTTTTTTGAAAAGTTTGTATAATTCCTTTATGCTGATGATAGAAATGTTCTTGCATTCTCTGAGCTAGAATTGTCCTTGAAGTAGAAATGTAACTAAACCTAAAGACTGTGCCTTTGTTAGAATATTCTGAGAAGGGGGAACAGGGAGCTAGGCCCAGAGAGGGTCCCCAATTGGACGGGTGCAAAGGGGCGTTGGGACCAATAGAAAGTTTGCCTGTATCAAAATTGTAAAAATGTATATAAGGAATTTGCTCCTGTACTTCCTGGCTCAGTCTCTTTTGGACACGCTCCTGTCTGAGCCTGTGCACAATAAATTGGCTTGGACCCTGCAACTGACTCCTGGTATTATTTATTGCATGCACTTCGCTGCTACACCCGAGCACACTCTTTACCAACTTGCGCAACACACAGCAGCAAGAATCATAACCGGAGCAAAGAATACCAACCACAACACAAACACACCCATACTAAAGCATCTCCACTGGCTACGGCTAGCAAGTCGTATAAAATACAAATCAATAACAATTATATTCAAAACCCTCCACAACATGTCGGCGCCATGCCTGAGATCCTTAATCCTCACAGCCATGAGGAACAGAGAAACAAGGAAATGCATGCAGAACATACTGGCCTTCCCAACCGAATTAACAAAATGCAACCAAGAAACACGTAAAAGAGCCTTTTCATTCTACCCTCCTATTGAAAGACCACTTCAAGACCCAAAATGCCACCACTCACACAGCATCAACAAAACATTCCATACATAACTATATATATGTTTACAATAAGAATGTTATTTAATATTATAATGTGTACAATGCAATCTTATGTTCCTTGTTCTATGTAAACCGCTTAGATTTCTTGACTTGGCGGTAAAGAAAAAAAAAAAGCAGTTAATAAATAAATAAATAACAATAAACAGAGGGGACGCATGATCAAATCTAGTGGCAAGGTAGAAAAGATGTATCGCAGTGTTCTGAATTGATTGTAGCTGTTTAAGTTGAAACTGGAGTATACTGGCATAAATGATATTACAATCATCAATTTTGGCAAACACAAGGATAAGTAGTAAAGTAAGTAAAGAAGAATCAGATAAATAGGAACGAAGGGAGCGAATCTGACGACAAGTGTAGAAGCACTGCTTCACGACCATGCTTATATGGTCGTGATAGGTAAGATGGGTATCCAAGATTATGCCAAGATAACAGACTTTGAAAGGGGTACCGTGAAGCCATCGATAACAAGAGAAACCGCCAGGGGGTCTAAAGAACCAGTCAACCAAAGCGCTGAAGTTTTGTTGAGATTTAATTTTAGATAATTTTCATGCAGCCAATTAACTACCAAGAAAGACAGTCATTCAGCCTTGTCAGATCGTGGACATTAGGATCAATATGATACAGCAGCAGGATGTCATCCACGTATTAATACGCAGAGACACCCTGCTGTTGTGTAAGACTAGTGAGAGGAGCTAAGAAAATATTAAATCCTGGGGCACACCACCAGGAAGAGAATAGGCAGATGACATAGAACCTGAGATTGATACCCAATAGGACCAATTAGAAAGTAAAGAATGAAACCAGTGAAGAACTGTGCCGCGCAAACCTGCTGAGTGAAACCAAGATAGGATAAGTGAGTGATTCACCAAATCGAAAGCACAAGACAAATCTAGTGAGACCATTAAAGAAACATCACCTCTGTCAAGGGACTGTCTGACTTCATTGAGTACAGATAAAAATAGTTAATCTGTTCAAGATGGGAAAGGAGCTGTTGAAAGACAAGCTTTTCTAAGAGCTTAGAAAGGTAAGGGAGACCCAAAGTCACAGCGGTCACAAGTATGGGCCTGCAGGGCACCCAGAGTCTGATCCGGAAGGCGGAGGCCTCGATGGGGAACCAGGCTGCCAAGGGGAAAACAGACCCAGCCACCAGTTGCAAGCCCAGTTCAGGGGGTGGGCAGGGGGAGAGACAATGCACAGACTTACCCCCTTCAAGATGGTTCTTGCAGATGAAGAAGGGTGGTAAGCGCTGATAGAGGTTGCAGCAGGCGCCGCGTGGAGTGCACGTGGTCCCGGCTAAGCTCCCCGGCCGTTCTTCAGCTCTTCAGTCGAGCACCACGCGCTGAGAAATACAAGCTCCCTCCCGCTGAGCAATCCGACGTTCAGCCCGCAGACAATGAAGAGGGCTCGCTTCGTAGGCCTCGCGGGGGCCTGTCAGATGAGTTTCGGTGGCGCCAGATGCAGCGGCTGGTGGCAGGAGCAGGCAAAGGAGAGTCCAGTGATCAGAGGCAGCTTCTAGCAGGCCGCGTGACAGCGAGCGACTCCGCGATGCCCCAGCCTCCGGAGGATCCGCTAAGCCGCAAAATCAGGCACTGAGAGGGGTCGCTGGCTAGCGCCGATCCGGGAGAGGTACGGGGGGGGGAGCAGAATGCGGCTTTTAGCTGATGATAGCAGAAATTCAGGGGTTGTGGGGTCCGAGCTTTAACAAAGTGCGGCCATCTTGCAGTGGGCTCACGAGCGCCCCCCCACCTGGAAGTCTTTTTAAAAATTGGCGTTACATTGACGATCCTCCAATCTTCAGGTATTACAGATGATTTTAATGATAGATCAGAGATTACTAATAGCAGGTCTGCAATCTCATATTTCAGTTCTTTCAACACCCTTGGATGTATACCATCCGGCCCAGGTGATTTGCTACTCCTCAGTTTATGTAATAGTTGTAATACATCTTCCCCATGTATCGAAATTTCCTTCAATTCTTCCGCACCTTTAAATACCACTTCAGTCATGGGTAACATCCCATCTTCCTCAGTAAAGACCGAAGCAAAGAATTCATTCAGTCTCTCCGCTATCGCCTTGTAGCCTCTTAGTGCCCCTTTAACCCCTCTGTCACCTAATGGACCAACTGACTCTCTCACAGATTTTTTGCTACGAATCTACTTGAAAAAACCTTTATTTTGCATTTTTGCTTCCACAGCAAGCTTCTTCTCAAATTCTCCCTTTGCCTGCCTTATCAATGCCTTGCATTTGACTTGCCAGTGCTTGTGCTGTTTCCAGGTTTCGTCGTTTGGCTCTTTTTTCCATGTCCTGAAAGATCCTTTTTTTGGCAACAACAGCCTCTCTGACCTCACCTTTAAACCATGCTGGCAGTTTTTTGGACGTCCTTCCACTTTTTTTAAAGTGTGGAATACCGCTGGTCTGGGCTTCCAAGATAGTAGTTTTCAACAACACCCAAGCTTATTGTAAGTCTTTACCTTTGCAACTGCTCCATTAAGTTTTTTCTTAACTATTTTCCTCATTTTATCATAGTCTCCCTTTTGAAAGTTAAAAGGTTTCCTTACTATCCCTCCTCCACTAAATAAATCAAACGCGATCATGCTATGATCACTATTGCCAAGTGGCCACAACACCCTTATCTCTTGCACCAGATCTTGTGTTCCACTAACGACTAGGTCCAATATGGCTTCCCCTCTGGTCGGTTCATGAACCAGCTGCTCCAAGAAGCAGTCATTTATTTCATCTAGAAACTTTATCTCCATAGCATGTCCTGCTGTGACACTGACCCAGTCGATACCAGGGTAATTGAAATCACCCATTATTATTATAGTGTTGTAACTTTTGTTAGCTTCCCTGATTTCTTTGAGCATTTCATCTTCCATTTGTTAAGAACATAAGAACATAAGACATGCCATACTGGGTCAGACCGAGGTCCATCAAGCCCAGTATCCTGTTTCCAACAGTGGCCAATCTAGGTCTTATTTATTTATTTATTTATTTATTTATTTAACAATTATTTCTATACCGCTCTTTCCCAAGTATCAAGTGCGGTTTACAATGAACAGTATGTAATATGGTATGGGTAATATCATACCAAGTCATTTTACATAGAACAGGTGGAACTAGATACAGGTACAATATGAAGTTTGAACATTAAACTATTAGAACAATATAAAAGTTTGAACATTAAACTATTAGAACATATTTACATTGTAGATATTTACAAATTATATCATTTATGTACCTAGCAATATGTACCTAGCAATATCCCCAAAAGACACAGGTTCCACAATGCTTGTACTGGGTCAAGCATTGATATCCTGGGTCCCTTTTTAATAGTGGTTTATGGACCTTTCCTCCAGGAACTTGTCCAAACCTTTTTTAAACCCAGCTATACTAACAGCCCTTACTACATCCTCCGGTAACAGATTCAAGAGTTTGATTACACGTTGAGTGAAAAGATATTTTCTCTTATTTGTCTTAAATAGTTTACCCTGTAGCTTCATTACATGTCCCCTAGTCTTTCTATATTCTGATAACGTAAACAATTGATCCACGTTTATCTGTTCCACTCCATTCATTAATTTATAGACCTCTATCATATCTCCCCTCAGCCGTCTCTTTTCCAGGTTAAAGAGCCCTAACCTTTTTAGCCTCTCTTCATAGGAGTAGCCTTCCATCCCCTTGACCAATTTGGTGGCTCTTCTCTGTACTTTTTCTAATAACGCTATGTCTTTTTTAAGATACGGTGACCAGAATTGCACACAATATTCAAGGTGTGGTCGTACCATGGAGCGATACAGAGGCATTATAATATCCTTTGTTTTATTCTCCATCCCTTTCCTTATGATACCTAGCATTCTATTTGCTTTCTTGGCCGCTGCTGTACACTGGGCGGAGGGTTTTAACATGTTATCCACGATGACTCCTAAATCTTTCTCCTGGGTGGTGGTTTCTAATGTGGAGCCTTGCATCGTGTAACTATAGTGTGGGTTGTTCTTTCCTAGGTGCATAACTTTGCACTTGTCCACATTAAATTTCATCTGCCATTTGGATGCCCAGTCTTCCAATTTATCCAGATCCTCCTGCAGTTTTCCACAATCCTCTTGGGTTTTAACAACATAAACAGTTTTGTGTCATCTGCAAATTTGATAACCTCACTAGTTATTCCCTTTTCCAGGTCATTTATGAATATGGCAAAAAGTAGCGGACCCAGTACAGATCCCTGGGGTACTCCACTATTCACATTTTTTCATTGGGAATATTGGCCATTTAGCCCTACCCTCTGCTTTCTATCTTTTAACCAGTTCCCGATCCACAATAGTACACTGCCTCCTATCCCATGACTTTTTAGCTTCGCCAAAAGTCTCTGATGGGGGACCTTGTCAAAAGCTTTCTGAAAGTCCAGATACACTATATCAACCTACTCACCTTTGTCTACCTGTTTATGCACACCTTAAAAAAAAACATATCAGATTAGTAAGACAAGATCTTCCTGGTCTAAAGCCATTTTGGCTGTCTCCCATTAGGCCATGACTATCTACATGCTGTGTAATTTTGTTCTTTATGATGGTTTCTACCATTTTCCCTGGTACTGACGTCAGGCTCACCGGTCTGTAATTTCCCGGGTCACCCCTGGAACCCTTTTCAAAAATTGGTGTTACGTTGGCGACCCTCCAATCTTCAGGTATTACAGATGATTTTAATGAAAGTTCACAGATTACCAATAGCAGGTCTGCAATCTCATATTTCAGTTCTTTCAACACTCTGGGATGTATACCATCCGGTCCAGGTGATTTGCTACTATTCAGTTTATCAAATAGTTGTAATATATCTTCCCGGTGTAGCGATATTTCTCTCAATTCCTCTGCAGTATCACCTTTAAATACCACTTCAGTCTTGGGTAACATCCCTACATCTTCCTCAGTAAAGACCGAAGCAAAGAATTCATTCAGTCTCTCTGCTATAGCCTTGTCTCCTCTTACTGCCCCTTTTACCCCTCTATCATCTAATGGTCCAATTGACTCTCTCACAGGCCTTTTGCTACGAATGTACTTGAAAAAGTCTTTATTTCGTGTTTTTGCTTCCGTAGCAAGTTTCTTCTCAAATTCCCGCTTTGCTTGCCTTTTCAATGCTTTGCATTTAACTTGCCAGTGTTTGTGCTGTTTCCAGTTTTCATCATTTGGCTCTTTTTTCCATTTCCTGAAGGTTGCTTTTTTGGCAGCAACAGCCTCTCTGACCTCACCTTTAAACCATGCTGGCAGTTTTTTGGACTTTCTTCCACTTTTCTTAATGCGTGGAATACAGCTGGTCTGGGCTTCGAGGATAGTATTTTTAAATAACACCCAAGCTTGCTGTAAGTCTTTAACCTTTGGAACCGCTCCTTTTAGTTTTTTCCTAACTATATTCCTCATTTTATCATAGTCTCCCTTTTGAAAGATAAAAGGTAGTACTGTGGATTCCTTTACTATCTGTCCTCCACTAATTAAATCAAACATGATCATACTATGATCACTATTGCCAAGTGGTCCCAACACCCTTATTTCTTGCACCAGATCTGGCGTTCCACTAAGGACTAGGTCCAGTATGGCTTCCCCTCTGGTCGGTTCATGAACCAGCTGCTCCAAGAAGCAGTCATTTATTTCATCTAGAAACTTTATCTCTTTAGCTTGTACTGCTGTGACACTGACCCAGTCGATACCGGGGTAATTGAAATCACCCATTATTACTACTCTGTTGTGACTTTTGTTAGCTTCCTTGATTTCTTTGAGCATTTCATCATCCATTTGTTCATTCTGGCCAGGCGATCAATAGTATACTCCCACTGCCATCACCTTCCCCTTCATAAATGGAATTTCAATCCATAGAGATTCTACAGCAAATTTTGTTCCCTGTAAAACTTTAATCCTTTCTGACTCAATGCCCTCTCTAACATAGAGCGCAACCCCTCCACCAATTTGATCAGCTCTATCATTACTATATAGTTTGTATCCAGGTATCACAGTGTCCCAATGGTTATCCTCCTTCCACCATGTCTCTGAGAGTGCAATCATATCTAACCTCTCATTTAATGCTATATATTCTAACTCTCCCATCTTATTGTTTAGACTTCTAGCATTGGCATACAAGCATTTTAGAGACTGTATTTTATTAATATTAATCTGGCTATTGGTAGGCATGGGTAATTTGGAATCTTTATGATCTGTCTGCTCCTTACTCAAGGGCATTTGGGCTACTATACTCCCTTTTGGAACCTCACTGCTTTTGGTAGTATCCTTCAAGGATACCTTCGTCCGAACCATGCGCTCCTGGGTGACTGTCGGCTTTCCCCTATTTTCTAGTTTAAAAGCTTCTCTATCTCTTTTTTAAAGGTTAATGCCAGCAGTCTGGTCCCATCCTGATTAAGGTGAAGCCCATCCCTTCGGAAGAGCCCCTCCTTTTCCCAGAATGTTCCCCAGTTCCTAACAAATCCAAAACCCTCATCCTTGCACCATCGTCTCATCCACGCATTGAGACTCTGGAGCTCTGCCTGTCTTTTGGGTCCTGCACGTGGAAAAGGAAGCATTTCGGAGAATGCTATCCTGGAAGTTCTGGATTTCAACTTCCTACCTAAAAGCTTAAATTTAGCCTCCAGAACTTCCCTACCACATTTTCCTATGTCATTGGTACCAACATGTACCAAGACAGCAGACTCCTCCCCAGCACTATCTATGATCCTATCTAGGCGGTGCGTGAGGTCCGCTACCTTCGCACCAGGCAAGCATGTTACCAGGCGATCCTCACATCCACCAGCCACCCAGCTATCTACATTCCTAATGATTGAATCACCAACTATAACAGCTGTCCTGACCCTCCCCTCATGGAGACATGGCCCTGGAGAAACGTCCTCGGTGCGAGAGGGGTTTACATCACCTGGAGGACAGGTCCTAGTTACAAAATCACTTCCTACCACACCAGGGTGATGCTTTCCTGTCACGTGACCTCTGTCCTCCATGGAAACAGGGATGCTGCCAGACTGGAGGTGGGACTTCAGGACAATATCCCTGTAGGTCTCGTCCATGTACTTCTCTGTCTTTCTTATGTCTTCCAGGTCTGCTACTCTAGCCTCTAGAGAACGGACTCGTTCCCTGAGAGCAAAGAGCTCCTTGCACTTAGTGCATACGTAAGACCTCTCACCAACTTGGAGAAAATCATACATGTGACACTCAATGCAAAAGACCGGAGAACCCCCATCTCGTTGCTGGACTTCTATCTGCATCTTAGTTTACAGCTTGTGTTTAGGTCTTTTAAATTCTGTATATAATAAGGATTGGTGTAGATGCTTATACTAATAAAAGTGTATCTAATACCCCAAATACACCTTGTGTACCTGAAGCTTAATTAATTAATCTCAGGTCCTCCGTGTATGACTGATTTGGATAAAGAGCTGAACCTGAGAGCAGCCCCTTTCCTCTAAGATGTGCAAGTACCTATAAAACTACAATTACCCCAGGGGTGGGTGGGTGCTGGGGAGGGAGGGAGGGAGATAAGTCCTATTAAAGAGGGCAGTTACAAGGTACCCTGTCCTGAACCCTCAGCAGGGGGAGGGGGGTACCACACAAAGCCCAGTTAGTTGAGAGAGGCAAGGTAAGTTACAGCTGAGAAGGCTGAACTAGCACACCACTAAGACAAACAATAAATAATTAAATAAACAGTTAGACAAACAATAAATAATTAAATAAACAGCTAGAACTCACAGCAAGGTGTCACAGGAGGTAAATATCCACTCTCTAGCAGAGCACTGTAAAAGCACTGCTCTTCTCTGATCAGAGAAAAGCAAACTAAAACAGACTATGCACACGTGGAGGAAACAGGAAGAAGGCTACACAATACCTCAGCAGTGGGGGGGGGGGAGGGGGAGGATTCACTCAGGCAGGCTAGGACAGGAAAAATGTTTAACACACAGCAGGTTCTGGGGAGAGAGATTTAATTTAAAATGAACAGTTAACCTGGCTACCACACAAAGCCCAGGTAGTTGAGAGAGGCAAGGTAAGTTACAGCTGAGAAGGCTGAACTAGCACACCACTAAGACAAACAATAAAGCCAGATGGTCGATAGTACACCCCCACTGCTATCGCCTTCCCCTTTTTACATGGAATTTCAATCCATAGAGATTCTACAGCAAATTTTATTTCCTGCAAAACATTAATCCTTTCTGATTCAATGCCCTCTCTAACATAGAGCGCAACCCCTCCACCAATTTGATCAGCTCTATCATTACGATAAAGTTTGTACCCAGGTATCACAGTGTCCCACTGGTTGTCCTCCTTCCACCATGTCTCCGATATTCCAATCATATCTAACCTCTCATTTAGTGCTATATATTCTAACTCTCCCATCTTATTTTTTAGACTTCTAGCATTTGCATACAAGCATTTTAGAGACTGTATTTTATTCATATTAATCTAGCTATTGGTAGACATGGATAATTTGGGATCTTTAAGCTGTGTCTGCTCCATACTCGAGGGCATTTGGGCTACTTTACTCTTTTTTGGAACCTCTCTGCTTTTGGTAGTATCCTTCAAGGATACATTCTTCCGAACCATGCGCTCTTGTGCGACTGTCGGCTTTCACCTATTATCTAGTTTAAAAGCTGCTCTATCTCCTTTTTAATGGTTAATGCCAGCAGCCTGGTTCCATCCCGGTTAAGGTGAAGCCCATCCCTCTGGAAGAGCCCCTCCTTTCCCCAGAATGTTCCCCAGTTCCTAACAAATCCAAAACCCTCATCTCTGCACCATTGTCTCATCCACACATTGAGACTCCAGAGCTCTGCCTGCCTTTTGGGTCCTGCACATGAAACGGGAAGCATTTTGGAGAATGCTACCCTGGAAGTTCCGGATTTCAACTTCCTACCTAAAAGCCTAAATTTAGCCACCAGAACCTCCCTACCACATTTTCCTATGTCATTGGTACTGACATGTACCAAGACAGCAGACTCCTCCCCAGCACTATCTAAGACCTTATCTAGGTGGGGCGTGAGGTCTGCTACCTTCGCACCAGGCAGGCATGTTACCAGGCGACCCTCACGTCCACCAGCCACCCAGCTATCTACATGCCTAATGATTGAATCACCAACTATAACGGCTGTCCTAACTCTTCCCTCATGGGCACATGGCCCTGGAGAAACTTCCTCGGTGTGAGAGGGTTTTGCATCACCTGGAGGACAGGTCCTAGTTACAGGATCACTTCCTGCCACATCAGGGTGATGCTCTCCTGTCACGTGACCTCTCTCCTCCATGGCAACAGGGATGCTGCCAGACTGGAGGTGGGACTTCAGGACTATATCCCTGTAGGTCTCGCCTATGTACCTCTCTGTCTTTCTTAAGTTTTCCAAGTCTGCTACTCTAGCCTCTAGAGAATGGACTTGTTCCCTGAGAGCAAAGAGCTCTTTGTACCTAGTGCACACGTAAGACCTCTCACCAACTGGGAGAAAATCATATATGTGACACTCAATGCAATACTATTTTAGTGGTGAGATACCCACAACATACCCCTTACGCCCTCGATGCTATCCGGTTAGCATTACCCACGGAATGGTCATTTTCGTATGTAGCCGGGTATGTGATCTGTTGTATACAGTTATTGCTGTTTTACGTGGAAATGCCATCATTCCTGGCGCCTATCTGCCACCTAGCACTTCGAATATTGGGCCCTATATTTAAAAACTCAAAGAAACAAAACCCTACCTAAACTACTTAACAATTTCACATTGTATGTCTTCTTATATTATGTTTTATTTATTTATTTTTTCACTGTACCAGTAGCTTCTTCCTACTCTTAGCACGGTTCCTATCTAATTCCAAAAGAAAAGGTAATTGGTTCCTCCTAACTAACTCAGAGACTAAGGTTATCCCATGGATCAGGCATGCCCTCTCTCCGTTAGCTCTCTCTGCATTCCATTCATTTGGTCATCTGACCCAAGATTAGCTTCCCTTTCAGCAGTGGCAAATTTCAATAGCCAGTTTCTCTGCTAGCCTTTTGCAGTCAGTATAAATCCTTCTGACCCTTTCGTCAAACTTAGGCCTGGTTCTGCATGAAGCCGGTGCCATCCTTTAGGGAACCTGCTAACAGCCAATTATAAATAATTATGCACCGCAGGGCTTTCATTGGATATAGGCCACTTTACAAATTAATTCTTTAGCAATTCCTCTCAGAGTACCTCACAGCCACTTCAATCACCCTTAAAACAGCAAAATTGCTCACGGGCTACTTAAAATTAACTTTAATACACACTCTCCCTTTCTTACATTTCAGGAAAATAATTTCCTTTCTGTTTTACTCAATTTTCTGGGCCCGGTCAGTTAGCCTCACAAATATAGGTCTGCTCTCACTGAAATCTCCTGATGGTGTCCTCAGCATCATCAGGTCTCCAGGGTAATCACAAGGATTCCACAGCACTGTTATTGCTGTTTCTTTGGCATTGCAATAGAGCGACCAATGGGGGTTTCAAGTTTCCACAACTGCTTTTCTTGGGACGTTTACTATTTTCATAGGTTAATAAGGAAACACCCATAGACATCAAATGGAGCACATTAATCTCTATGAAGTGTGAAAAATTTAAATCTCCTAACTCCCAAAATTATCAAAGAATGTCATCTTCCCTAAATTTATCAAAAAGCTAATAACCCCTCTGTACCTGTGGCTAGCCAACTCCTTATAACCCCGCCCCCTTACTCAACTGGAATTGCACCTATATAACTGTGGCCAATATTAAAATGTCCATATCCTTAAGATGTATGCCAACCCCCTGATGTTCCTCTATTAGGGTCCCTCAACTACCTTCTTACTGGTAACAGACACCCTTTTGTACCCTTCACTGTAATGGTGTGTGTCCTCTTTAAATTTAAAAGATTTTTTGGTAAGCCCCGCTTATGACCATCTTCTTTAAGTTCTACTCTGCCCCCCTCCCCCCCCCCTACTGCTTGGGAACCTCTCTTCCATCTAGATTACTTCCCAGCATATTCTTGCAATTTTTTGGAGCATGGTCCTTTTAAATTTTAAAGTAACTCTAGTTCTGTGCTGCCCTTAAGCCCCCCTGACAACCCCTAGCAATAGATTATAGCTTTCATCACTTTTTAAATTTTTTTGTTAAAAAGCATGCTGTCCCTTAAATAGCCTGAGCTCGGCTGAGCACAGCTCCATCTGGCCCCAGTAGTGCTTCAGCAGCGATCGCGGCCGCAGCTTCAAGCCTCGGATCCTTTATTTTCTCTTCAGCAGCTTTTTTTTCCCCAGACCTCCCTTATCTTAGCAGTGCAGTGCCTTCAAAGCCCCTGACCACCATGCCTCTCTCTCAATGTTGCAATTGCAATCACGATTGCGACCGAAGCCCTTCAGGCCCAAAAGTGGTCTTTAATCCACTGGGTCGCAGCCTCCAGCACAGAGATAACCTGCCAGGCCCTTCAGAAACCATGAGTCTCCGACATTCTGGGCCTACGCCACCAAAGCTCCTCTGACCTCAGGACCCCAGGGAATTAATTTTCAACACTGTTACATTACTAATATGAACACTTCCTTCTTGATGTTAGTGGATAAATTTAATCAAGATTTGAGAGAAGTTGCTAATGCAGTTAAAGACGTCTCTCAATAGCAGTCACAGCAGGCTGGCAAAGTGGCTTCTATGGAGATCTGTCTGAATGAGCTACAGATATTGAGTAGTGCTCAGGCCAGAGATAAGGTGCTTTTCATGCAGGCTGTTAGCGCCCTAGGCAAACCTTATGTTGTACACCCCTCCCCCCCCCCCCCCCCCGGCTATCAAAATCTATCATTTAGCTTTGAATGCCCAGACCGAGGTTAAATATTTAGGGTACCACATAGAGGAAGGCCGCAATGAAATGGATCGATACAATAACAGCAGCTATGGATACCATTCCATCAACAATGAGCCGCCTGACTGAAGGCCGAACACAGTTTAGGTCAACTATCCAGAGGGTCGCCATGAGTCGACACTGACTCAACGACACTTAACAGCAACAACTACATAAAAGATGAGGAGGTACGGTCTATGCTAAACAAAATATGAAGCATGAAAGAATTTCCTCTGCCCCAAACTAAGAAACAATTACATACTATTCTGGGATTGGAAGGCTACTATCTCAGGTTTATTCTTAACTTTGCAACCAAGGTCAGGTCATTCAGAAAGGCGTTAAAACATCACCTATTTCTCCTACACTACTCTCAATACACCAATCCAACACCTTCTATTATGTAGACAATAGCAACCAACTCAAGACCTGCTTAAGAATGTACATACTGTAGATACATATTGTAGTTATTTCTCTGAATATTGTATATAGCTCCCTTGTTCAAGTCCAAGTTTCATTCCCCTGTTTCATTGTAAGTGTCGACGGCACAATATTCGTTTTATGTAAACCGCGCTGATTTTTAAGAGTGCGGTATATAAGAACAATAAAATAAATAAATAAATAAATAAAAATGTCCTAACTGACATGTTAAATCATGTGAATCACTTGGGCTGAGTGGTTCTGGCACTGTGTCATGCAGCGGTGGCCCAAGGGGGCTGCGCGGCTATGTACAGAGACTCATTGTAGGCATAAATTGCATAAGGAGCTTCATTTGCATAACTATTTGCATAATGCTAACTTGCGCTAACTTTTGGTAAACCTGCCTCTTAATGAGTGTCTGGATAAAGAAAGACTACCAGATTTCTACATTACTATATGTCAGTGACAACCGCCAGGCCCATTAGGAAATACTATAAACACTGACTATTTAGATTAGAACCCATAGCAAATCCACCCTATCATAACAGCACTACCAGGAGTCACAAAGCACCAAAACCTACTTATCAAAAAGGCAACACTGAAAATATTAAACCAATACACCTCATAGAGCACCAATACATCTTTTACTGGGGAAAGAGAACAAGTGGCACTGTCACATAGAAACTACATAAACAAAATACCTTAGCTCAGTTACACATGCAGAACATAGACCGTCACCAAAAAAAGAACAAGGGATCACAATTTAGAAATAGGAAGACAATAATTAAATTGGGAGTGCCAAAAGCCAAACTTGGAGTGTACAACAAAACTGCAGAAATAAAACTATAAATTAATTTCCTCTTGTACTAAAAAAAAATGCAAAGATGTTAGCGATACACATTTCCCAGAGCTGACATCTTCCAGTTAATAAATTCAGAATAAAAAGTATTTTTCTGCCTTTTGTTTGGGCATTTTATTTTTCAGTTACAATTGCTCCAGTCACTTTTTTCTGGTTTCTTTGTGTCTTCTGCGAGCTGTCCATTTGTCCTTTCTTCTCTCCTAGTGTTTTCTACTCTCTCTCTATATCTGCTTTAACATACTGATTTTTCCCCTTTTGCCCTTTCCTCCATTTCTTTCTTTATTCCTTTATCATCCACTCAGATTTCACCCTTCCATCCTCAATCCCCACTTACTCTCCCAATACCTGACCAATAATAGATTTTTCTTCCCTCCCACACAAAATATCTTTTCCCATCTCCATCCTCATTCTCCAATCCCATTCCCTTCTAGTCCTTCCCCTTCTAGTTCAAGCCCCACCCAGCATCTACTCCCTTCTAGTCCCATTCTCCCATGCCCCCACATCAGCCCATTTCCAGTCCTGGCCTCCCCCATCAGTTCATTTCCAGTCCTAGCCCCTCCATCAGCCATTTCCAATCCTATTCCAACCCCCATCAGCCCATTTCCAGTCCTAGACCCCTATCAACCATTTCCAGTCCTATTCCAGCTCCCATCAGCCCATTTCCATCCCTATTCCAGCCCCCCATCAGCCCATTTTCAGTCCAAGCTCCCCCATCAGTCCATTTCCAGTTCTAGCCCCCCATCAAATATTTCCAATCCTAGTCCCCCATAAGCCATTTTTAGTCCTATTCCAGCCGCCCATCAGCCCATTTCCAGTCCTAGACCCCTATCAACCATTTCCATTCCTATTCCAGCCCCCCCCCATCAGCCCATTTTTCAGTCCAAGCTCCCCCATCAGTCCATTTCCAGTCCTAGCCCCCCATCAGATATTTCCAATCCTAGTCCCCCATCAGCCATTCCAGTCTTATTCCAGCCCCCATAGGCCCATTTCCAGTCCAAGCTCCCCCCATCAGTCCTAAACCCCTATCAGCCATTTCAAGTCCTATTCCAGCCCCCCCCCAGCCATTTCCCCTCCTATTCCAGCTCTCCATCAGCCCATTTCCAATCCTCGCCCCCCCCCATCAGTCCATTTCCAATCCACGCTCCCCCCCATCAGCCCATTTCCAGTTCTAGTCCCCCATCAGCTCATTTCCAATCCTAGCCCCCCATCGGCCATTTCCTGTCCTATCCTAGATCCCCCCAAAGAGCCCTGTGGCTGCCTACGCTGCTTCAGAGGAAGCCGGGGAAGCCCATGCAAGGCCCTAGCTCCCTCTGCACAGCCTCCAGCGTGAAGAGCAGCATTTTCCCTCACGTTGGCAGCTGTGTTCTAGTGAAGCATGCTGAATGCCGAGAAAGATTAAAGGCCATTTCCCGGCACTTGCTCACTTCACAGTAACATAGCTGCCAGTGTGAGGGGAAAACACTGCTCTTCATGCTGGCGGCTGTGCAAAGGGAGCCGGGGCTTCACCGGCCCCCTCTGCACAGCCGCCATCCTGAAGAGCCCCTCGTGAGAATGAAGTTCGCACGGGGCCCTGTGCGAACAACATTCTCACACAATGGATGGTCCGTTCCTGGTGTCATGGTTTCACTCTCCTTCTTTTGTCCCAGACTTCCAGGTTTGTACGAACTGGAAATCTGTGGCAGGAGGGAGGAGGCGAAACGACAGATTGGGCAAAACAAACCCACAATGCAGCCCTGGAAATGGAGGGTAAGTACTGCAATGCCATTTCAGGAACAATTGCTGCCGCTCTTGGCCCCAGAGATGGGTGGCTGTGGTGGCAATGGGTGTGGAGGGTGGCAGGACAGAGGACCCACCTAGGGCGCCTCCAATCGTTGCATTGGCCCTGTGTGTTGAGCAGGCAGATCTGCAGACTCTAGTGCCCCTCTTCTCCCTCACGAGTGAATCACTCCACAATAGCTAGGGTACTGGGCCAGATGTATAAGGGAAGTGACATGAAGGGATCCCATATTCCCCACAACAGAGGCCTAGTAATCTGTCCACTGCAGTCTAGGTAAACAGGCACCCTGGGTGCCTGTTCCACTTGGCGGCCACTGCTGACACCCTGGCCACATCCCTATAGGATCCCCTGCTCCTTCAGTTGCTGAATTTGCACCATCTCTCACAAACAGGGTCACTATGCATGTGTTTGCTTTCCTGATATGCATGCCCCTCCTCCTTGTACTTTGGCCCATAATTCTGAGTTGTGTAGCAGGATATGCCTATTCCTGGCTCAGCCTGTCCTTCTCTGTTCTCTTAGTACTTGTCCTGTAGTGGGGTCGGGGGCCATGTATTGCTATCTGCTCTTTCTGCAGATCTTTGGTTTCTATGCCTACTGTCACCTAGAACATCACATTGCAAGCACACAAGTACAGGGCTCACCTAGCATGTGCTGTCACAGCGTTCATGCGCACTGGCCACACATTCATAATGACCACACTGCTGAGGCAGCTAGTGCTGCATTACTGAATACTGCATTTGCCATGTCCACAATGCCCCTGCCACAGCATAGCCACATACCAAACACATGATACCGCTGCCGTACTTGCAGCACTTCAGTAAACATGCCTCCACATGTCTAGGTGCTTTTTAAATATGGACTGGGCTGGAGGAATTGTTATTGACAATCTTGGCGAAAACAAATGAAGATAGTGTAGGGGAGCCACTGCAGGCTGTATGTCACTAGCTTCTTCCAAACAAAATAAATTGTATTTCATGATTATTACATTCAGCACAAAAGTAATGTTTCATCAAAAATTGCTGCAAAGAGAACACTTGCAAAGTGCAGCCATTATCAAGAAGCCAGCTCGATAAAACAACCTATATTGATGAGATATTCCATTTCCAGAAATTCACAGATTTGCAGTGAAAATATGCAGGTGGGTTCTGACAGTGGCTTTTCCGTAAATATGCAAAGTCAGTTAAGTGGTTGGTTTGGCTTGTTGCCCATGATTCCCCTTGCCCATCATGATGGAAACATTACTCATTCTGACAAGTATTTATCGCAGGTGAATTATTAATTTACCACTTTTCAGCTTTAACTAGCCAAATACATGAATATTGATAATATCATTTGTGCTAAATCATTCCAATTCCCACAAATTATTTTTCCTACTGGCATTTTTTTTAACTTAACATTTTAATTTGTTGCCTTGTTGCGTTATTTCTCTTTACATCTGTGTAATGGTGTGGGTGTTTATGTGACGTGCTATTTCAGAAGGGACATCTAGGAAAAATCTGGGACTTCCAGAGCAGAACATCCAAAAACTGGGAAAATGGCAGCAGTGTCTCAACCCCAAAAAATGAACGGCCCAGCGACTGGTTCTGGAGATGGGCCCGCATGGGTATAGGCCATTTTACAAATGTGGACGTCCCAGAAACACAAGCCCGCAGAACCAGGTACTTGGATGTCCTGGCCTGCGTACTTCAGAGGAGTGGCATCTATGTTATGGGACTAGCACATCCTGCATTGCCATTTCAGATATTCAGACATGCAGCGGCAGGCCAGCGATATATTTGTAGGTTTCTTTGACCAGGATGAAAGCACATTTTTGTTTTCCCCCTGGAAGCATTGCAGCCATGAAATGAGCACCTTTTTGCACCTTATTCGTGGCCAGGAGCAGGTATAGGCAGGGTCGCCTCAACAACCAGGGCCAGATAAGCCTAACTGCCAATTTTCAGATGTCCAACTCATGAATACAGCTTCTAAAATATCCTTCTTAGTTTTTATTATCAAACAAAATCCTTTTGGAGTATGTTCTACAGAAGAAAATCCCCCTTGTCTACCATATTCTTCCCTTCTGAATAAATAAGAAAAAGGGAGGGGGCAGTATTTAGATTTATGTCATGTCTTTTCAATTGTAGTTCATGACAGGCTACACTGAGGTACTGCAAGCATTTCCCTCTTCTCAGAGGCTCCTTATCCCTTTCTTCAACCAAGTCTAACTTAAATTCTTCCCCTTCAAGTGCATTCATTCTACAGCTCTTCATTACCCCTCATATCTCCCTACACCCCTTCTTGGGAACTCAGCTGCTCAGGCAAATCTCTTATCTACGCCCTTCTCTTCCATTACTAACACTAGATTCCATAGGTTCCATCTTGCTGCACTACGAGGGTTGCTATTTATATTTCTGGCCTAATAATGAAAAAACAAATATTTATGATTGAAATTGGTTTTATTGTTTTTCAAAATATTCTCCATGAAGATCAATACACTTTTGCATGCGTTTGAACCAATTTTCAAAGCACTTTTTCCACTCCGATTGAGGTAACTCCAAAACATGCGTTTTGACTGCATCAACCGCATCTTTGGGTGTTGAAAATCGTTGACCACGTAATTTGTTTTTGATGTGCGGGAATAAAAAGAAGTCATTGGGTGCCACATTGTTTTGGCCGGTCAAAAATTCCTTTGTTTGAGCCGATGTGTGAGAGCTCGCATTGTCATGATGAAGAATTATTCGCCTCTTCTTCGACTTTTTCCGAATTTCTCTGAAGACTTCTGGCAAACAAATGGTCTAGTACCATTCAGATATTGACCATCCTACGTTGCTCTAACAGCACTGTCGCCACGTGACCGGTAATGCTGAAGAAACAGGCAACCATTTGCTTCAATGTGCTTCTTCCGCGAACAACTTTTGTTGGATTTGGCTCGTCTTGGAAGACCCATACAGTCGTTTGCTGTTTTGTTTCGGGCTCATATGCATAGATCCATGATTTGTCACCTTTGTAGATGTTATACACAGTCTTTGATGCACCTTGAATGTATTTTTTCAACATTTCCTTGCACCAATCGACACGAGCCTTCTTTTGAGTGTTTGTCAGATTATGCGGGATCCAACGCGAACAAATCTTTTTTACGGCCAAATGATCATGCAATATCTTATTGATGCTTGTCATACTAATGCCCAAAGATGCCTCAATCTCACGGTATGTCACATGACCATCTTGCTTTATCAGTTCACACACAGCATCGATATTTTCTGGCACAACAACCAATTTTGGACGACCCTGACGGAATTCGTCCTGGAGCGAACGTCGGCCATGATTGAATTCATTATACCAGTTTTTTACAGTGCTGTAGGATGGTGCTTTATCGCCGTATAAAAAATTAAGTTCATCGATGCACTCTTGTCTTGATAATCTGCGTCGAAAGTTATGAAAAATAATCGCACGAAAATGTTCATGAGTTAATTCCATTTTTCACCCGAGATGAATTTTTCAAGTTACTGTAAGCAACAAATCGCGCTCAAATGATAAAATGTTATGAATAAGGTTATGTTCAACAATGTCAGTGTTTCAATGGAACCATTGGATGGCGCCTGGCAACACTTACTGTTGCTAAGGCCAGAAATATAAATAGCAACCCTCGTATATGACTGGAATAAACTACCTGAGTCAGTACGCCAAGCTTCCTCCCTGGTCCCATTCAAATCCAGTCTAAAAACCCATCTTTTTGAGGCTGCCTTTAGATCCTGACACCCCTTATTCTCTTATTTACTACTAGCCCTACAAGGTGTATGCAGTGCTGACCACCCTTGTATGTTGCAACCATTTTCTCTTAGTTTACCGTGCTGCCCTGTTTGTCGTGTTTGTCTTAAATAGATTGTAAGCTCTACAGAGAAGGGGACTCTCTCTTGTGTGTATATGTACAGTACCAAAGAGGTAGAAAAGGCAACAACTTAAGCCAGAAGGATGCTTAGGTGTATAGGATGAGGAATGCTTAATCCCCAGCTGTTGTGTTTTTTTTATTTATTTATTTATTTATTTTTATTTACATTCTCTTATATACCATGCTATTCTGCATCAGTGCGGTTTACATTGAACAAACTGAAATTACATTGAACAGGGCATTATAACTTGGAGATAACTATTTTTACAGGGAACATGGGCTATGGAGGGTTAAGTGGCTTGCCCAAGACCACAAGGAGCACCTATGGGACTAGAAACCCCAGTCCTTCCGGCCCAAGGTTGCTGTCCTCTAGTGGGATTTGAACCACCGACCTTCCGGCCTGAAGTACCTTGCCCCAACCACTAGGCCACTCCTCCACTGTTGTCTGTCTTGACTAGATTATAAGCTCTGATGAGCAGGGGCCATCTCTTACATGTCTTATACCTTGTAGCGCTATTCAAATGATTGGTAGTACTAGTAGTAGAAAAAGCAGGTGATAGTACCTTTGTATAAGTCTCTAGTGAGAACTCAATTGGAGTACCGTGTACAATTTTGGAGACTGCAACTCCAAAAGGATATAAACAGGATGAAGTTGGTACACAGGGTAGCTACTAAAATGGTCAATAGTGTTCATCATAAGGCATATGGGAACAGACTTAAAAATCTCAATACATATTCTTTGGAGGAAAGTATGGAGAGGGGCAATATGGTAGAGACACTTAAATACCTCTGTGGTGGAGATTCACAGATGGTGTCCCTCTTCCAGTTGAAAGAAAGCTTTGAAACGAGGGATCATAGGATAATCTCCGAATTTTTATTTTTTTAAGGCAAAGATGTTTGATGCTTGGAACAGCCTCTCAGTGGAGATGGTCAGGCAAAAACTGTATCTAAATTCAAAAAAGCCCATCCATAGTAACTATGGAGTTCTACAGTTCCCCTCCCCCTCAACAAGATCCTCTGTATGGGACAAGTACAGAGGATCTTTTTGAGGGGGAGGGGAACTGTAGAACTCCATAGTTACTATGGGTGGGCAGATTGGACAGGCCATCTGGTCTTTATCGGCAATCATTTTCTCTCTTTCTTGATTGGTATCACCTTCAGTTCTTGAGATGGTTATGGTTTAAAGTTTATTAGGTTTGATATATTAACATTCTTATGAAATTATTTTTTTTTATAAAATGCTTGAACAGTCTAACTATAAAAGACAACATTAGACAATGACAGATGCATTCTTGAGAAACAATAGGATGCACAATTGTGACATACACTGGTTCTTATCAACTATCTGGTAGTAATGGATGAATTTTCATATATTTAATTTTTCAAGGTCTTTATGAGGCCAGACTAGGTTTACAAAGCTTTATAAGAGTTTTGGAACTACAATTTGTATCATTATTTGCCTAAGCTAGTCGTTTTCAACCCAATTCTCAGGACACACCCAGCGAATTGGATTTTGAGAATAACTGCGGTGAACACACGAGGTAGATTTTCATGCACTAGCTCTATTATGTGCAAGTCTATCTCATGTATATTCTTTGTAGACATCCTGAAAAACTGCCTGGCTAGGTGTGTTCTGAAAGAGAGTGTGAGAAGCACTGGTTTAGACAATGATTCCTAAACCTGTTCTTCATGAATACCACCTGGCCAGGTTTTAAGGATACCCATAACGAATATGTATGTTCGGCCTCCATGGCATGCCTCCTCCCATGCAGCTTCTGCTTTGGTTTTAAGGGCAAATACTGTGTTCACTGCCCTGTCTAAATTACACAGGTACACTAAAAAAAATTTTTTTTAAACTGCCTCTAATGTTTCGATTGATTTTTACGTTTTTTGGTGCGCTGAATCCAAATCTGGTAACCAATTTGCTCCATCACGTACAGATTTTTTGCTACATTGGGTTAGCAGTTTGAGGTGAATGTTTCAGATTGAGTGCGATTGAGATAAAAGTTTCTTGGATGAATTCTTTATACTAATTGTTTAGTAGTTATTCAAATAAGAATAAAGAAAATTGTAACAAGGCAGCACATAAGAATAGAGTAATGTCAACAAAACACACTGTGATGGTAGCAAAATTGTCTGCACTTAAAACAGCCACATACATGTGCACAAACATTGAGCATATAAGAGCGAGGTTAGACACAAAGCAAAGCAAAGAAATATGCAAAAAATGTTGTACAGGTATGTATGTAAGAATAGAAAACGCAAACCGCACCATTGCAATACATGAAGACAAACACCCGATGGTGTGAAAATAAAATTCTAATAAATGAGATCCGACACTGTGGTAATAACTAGCAAATTTTTATTTCAAAGTTTAGTAAAAACACGATATTTGTCAACACAGTTTAGATTTTAAAGTCATTCTTGGGTCAATCAATCTCCTGGTGGACCCGTTTCTTCTTCCCCCGAATGCTTCTCTTGGTGCGCTGCTTGGCGTATTTTTCATCTGGGGTTTCTCGCAGCAGCAACCAGCAGAAATCAGCCATCATAGTGGTGTTCCATCTTCCTTGGTACCTTCTCTCTGCGTCCTTGATGTCCTGGTGAAACCTTTCACCTTGTTCTTCACTGTACGCCCCCAAGTTTTCGGGAAAGTAGTTCACATGGGAGTGCAAGAAATGGACTTTCAGGCTCATGTTACAGCCTTGTTCTTTGAAGGCATTGAGCATCCTGGCAACAATATCCTTATAGTTCTCATCCCGCCTGTTCCCCAAGAATTTGAGAACAACATCCTTGAAGGAATCCCAGGCTTCTTTTTCCTTCTCAGACATCGTTTCAGCGAATGCTCCATCTGAAATGAGTTTCCTTATATCAGGGCCAACAAACACTCCTTCCTTTAGCTTTGCTTCAGAAAGTCGGGGGAACTTTGAGCAAAGGTACCGAAAGCACTCACCATCTTTTGGAAGGGACTTGATGAATTGCTTAATGAGACCCAACTTAATGTGGAGAGGTGGTAATAGAATTTTATCACGAGGTACCAAGCTCTCATGAAGAACATTTTTCTCACCGGGTCTCAAATACTCCCGAATTGGCCAGTCTTTTTTCCCCAGTGTAGGTCGCGGGCCCGGCTATCCCACAAGCAAAGGAAGCAGGGATATTTGGTGAAACCGGATTGCTGCCCTAATAGCATGGATAGAATTTTAAAGTCTCCACAAATCATCCACTTATGCTCATCATAACGAATCTTATGAAGAATCAGGGCCAAATTCTCGTATTTTTCTTGGAGAATAACAGAGTGAGCAATAGGAACTGAAGCGAATGTGTTGCCATTATGAAGAAGAACACCTTTTATGCTGTCTTTTGACGAATCAATGAACAGCCGCCATTCAGCAGGATCATACTTGAGTTTAAACTTTTCCATCACTCCGTATATATCGTTGCAAAATACCAAATCTTCCTCTTTGCTGAAATACTTCAAAAATTGTGTCTCGCGGTTGCGGTTGCGGTACCAATAAAAAGTTGTTCCTGGTGACAATAGATTTTTCTGTTTAAGCCGAGAACCTAGCAGTTGGGCAGCATCTTTTTGGAGTCCTAAATCCCGGACTAAATCATTCAATTCAGCTTGAGAGAAAAGTTCAGGTTTCGGATCTGGTTCAGTTTCAAACTCGGAAGTACTGGACTCATCGGGAAAAGCCATCTGATGAGTCTCATCATGATCAGAACCGTCCACACAAATATGATCCAAAGATTTTGGTGGTTCAGGCACAGGTACTTCGTTGCTATGAGGCATAGGCCTAATTGCTGAGGGAAGGTTGGGGTAACTTATTACGCTCTTATTTTTTAAGTTGTATCCCTTATGTTATGTTTATGTTTATTTCAAATTTGATATACCGCTCAGGCCAGAGGCATTAGAGCGGTTTACAATACAAATCATTTAAGGAAATAGAAAAGAACGCCATTTATGTGATAGGACAGAATAGAGAACAGAGACAGTCAGACAGAAAGGAAGAGGAGAGGAATACGGGACAGCACGTTACCACAAAGTAGAAACAAGTCGACCCAGTCCATGTCTTCGGATCAACCCACAGCCACAAACGCCACGGCCCTACGCCTAAGGGCCATGCCAAAGGGCCCTCTGGCGAGGCCCGCAAGGCGCGGGCGCGCCTCAGAAGCGGCGGTTTTTTTATGCAGGCTGCCGATGGTAAGCAGGGGAAGGGAGGAGGAGCTCCTGCTCACTCCCTCCAACGATGGCTGATCCCGTTCCACTGACGCGCCTCAGAAGCTGCGTTTTTTTTATGCAGGCTGCAAGAGCAAATGCAAGAGCAAAAATAGCAGTCACTGCTGTGGTCTCTTTGTTCACGCCACATCATAGGTATTCCGAAACGAAATGCTTGTTTTTTACCTTTCATCCATAAGCGTAGATCTTCCTCACATGTCTTGCACACTTTGTGAGGAGCCCACGGTTTGTCTTGATCGCCTAACTTCAAACCGAAATAGGCGAAATATACTTTTTTAATAAATGCAGAAATGTTCTTCTGCCGCTTTTGCATGGTATATTCCCCACAAATAAAACAAAAACTGTCCGGAGAGTTGACGCAACCTCTGGCTCTGTGAGCCATCACAAATACACAGCACTGCAAACTACAACTGTAGTGAACCACTTCGGAATAAAGCTGGATTACGACTGAGCAAACAAAATGTAATAATGAACTTGCAAGAAACTGAAATTTGACAGGAACGTTCATGTCGCAACCACCGTGTTTGAGCGAGCGAGCGAACGAGGCGAGGCGAACAGGAAAGAACATGCACCAGCGCGAGTACTGGATTTAGCCCCCCGCCTCCCAATTGTCCTGTTAATGTATAAAATGAATACAAAACACTCTAAAATATCATGAGGGAGTGTTTCTAGTTAGTTAACCATTACAACCTCTATTTTGGGCCAAGAAAATAAACTGCAGTCGGCTAAAAAGAAATTATGTGAACATTCCTTATATGGGTAAGAAATCTAATTTTGCAAGAAAACGTGACGTGATGGAACATTTTGGCTATTTTTCCTGGATTCAGCACCCCAAAATCTATAGGAATCAGTTGCAAAACTGGAGGCAGTTTTTTGGTAGTGTACCTGTGTTATTATTCTCATCCTCCTTTCTATCCACAAATGTTGCAAGTGTGCAACATTAGCAAGTCTAAGTGCCTTTACCCAGCACACAAAATCCTTCACACTTGTGTTATTACTATTAAAGTGTTGAGATACTTTACTCAGAAATTTAGGGCTATGTTTACTAAATGGCGGTAGCGGCTTCCATGCGATATTGGAGCTGCGGCCCCATTGATTTCAATGGGGCTGTGGCTCCGATATCGCACGGAAGCCGCTACTGCCATTTAGTAAACATACCCCTTAGACTTCTTAGCCCATTACATGATTTTATAAATCCTGCAGGTATTTTGTATTTTTCCAGGAGTATTTTGAATACCTTTTGTTCTGCTTTTCCTTACCTTTGTTATTAATTTTCATCTGAAAGCTGAAAGGGAGCAGAGGAAATGAAAACATTAATGTGCAAGCTAAGCAAAATGAACTGAATGCATCAGAAACAATGGGCAATTTTCCACATGAAAGCCCACGTTGGCAAACTGCTCACTCAGAGAAGCTAGAGAATGAGTACTAAGCCACAGGATTTCTTTCTGCTGGTTTGCAGAAAAGAGGGTTTTGTTTTTACTTGCTCAAAATCTAGACAAAACCACGATACTATAGTAATTCAAATGTGAAGAAAATCTTCTTCTTACAGGAACATTGCAAACACATTAGGCACCTTAGGTAGACCTGTAACCTTGCCCTCCTCCACACACACACTCCAATCTCAACTAATCCTTGAGTCTCTATTTTGTGTCCTCTGCCATCTAGCTCACCTAGTGGACAGGCCAGCTCTGGGTGCTGATGTACCCACTGTTTCATGGGGGCGGTCAAGTCCTCCTGTGAAGGAATAAGCAGCTAGGGGTCAGTGGCAGCTAGGGGGACCCTCGGTGGCAGCAGCTGGGGGGGGGGGGATGGTGAGGCTGGGGTTTCTGCCCAGGGTGGGCACTGGAGAGTGCACTGAAAATAGCTGAGGGGTATCATGAAGCCCTATCACTGACTTTAATGGACAGGGAGAAGGGGAAGAAGTCACCCATCAGTCCAGGAGAATGGAAGAGGAAGCTGAAACAGATGTTGGTTCCCATGTTCCAACCCCCGAAGTCACCTCCTGGTGAGAGCATGGCCCCAGCCATGAACCCTTCACCTGTTTTAAGTATGGAGCCAGATGACACTTTGCTCGGGAATGTCACACCTCTTCATACCTGCACTTTTGTGGACACTCCCCACCCTGGGGCACAGAACTTTGTGATTCCAGTGAAGCTTGAGGGAACCTGCTTCCAGGCCTTGATAGACTTCGGGAGTGTGCACAGCCTCTATTCACCAGGAAACCATAACCAGATATCAAATTCACTATGCAAAGATGGTAATACTGGCCAGTGTACATGAAGAACAGGGGTAGCATCCAACAGCACAGGTTTTACTTAAAACTCCAGCAGGGCAAGCCACATTTGAGGTTGTGATGCTGCCCTGGCTCCCATATCCAGTGGTGATCGGCCGAGACAACCTAAGCTTCAGAGCGATATAGGCCCGGCTAACTGACAGCTCCACTAAGTCAGACCAGAAAGATTTCCCAGAGATTTTCCCCCTGGAAGTACTGGATCTATATGTTGAGAACCCCAAGCCTGCTAAGTCCCGGAGTAGGCATCGTTGGGAAAAGCTACGGTACCAAAAGAATCTAGGGGCAGCAATGGGGGGAGTAATCTGGGGAAGAGAACCTAGGGAAGAAACCCCTGGCGATAGCCCAGGGGTTAGCGGTAGGGACCCAAATACAGTTGTCCACTTCCTAAAGTAGGGCTAAGAGAAGACTAAGGGAGCTTTGGAAGGGCCCAGCAAGAGGATGAGAGTGGGTTCTGGAGGTGGATGGGGTTCCAGTAGGTAAGAGAGTCCCCTGCAAGAATCTCTCTAGTTTGTGTTAAAGGAAGATTTATTATACAGAGTGTCTGAGGGTGCCCCAGAGGGGGAAGAGGTAGAACAATTGATAGTTCTCCAGCCCATCATCAGTAGGTGTTATTGTTGAACCATAGTCATTTATTAGGACATCTGGGGATGGAAAAAACACTAGAACAGGTTTTAGCCTGATTTTTCTGGCCTGGGATCCATAAACAGGTGCAGTTATATTGCCAGTCATGCATGTCTCACCTGCCAGCTTCATAACCCCGCCACAGTCCGACCTGCCCCTCTAGTGCCTATGCCCATCATTGAAAACCCATTTGAAAGCGTGACTATGGATCTGGAAGACCCTTGGAGCGACCCGCCCAAGGCAAGTATTCTTGCAGGTGTGAATACTACTACTACTCATCATCCGTATAGCACAGTTTCTGCTCATCAGAGCTTACAATCTATAAGAACATAAGATATGCCATACTGGGTCAGACCAAGGTCCATCAAGCCCAGTATCCTGTTTCCAACTGTGGCCAATCTAGGTCATACGTACCTAGCAGTTTCCCCAAAAGATACAGGTTCTACAATGCTTGTACTGGGTCAAGCAGTGATATCCTGGGTCCCTTTTTAATAATGGTTTATGGCCCTTTCCTCCAGGAACTTGTCCAAACATTTTTTAAACCCAGCTACACTAACAGCCTTTACCACATACTCCGGTAACAAATTCCAGAGTTTGATTACACGTTGAGTGAAAAAATATTTTCTTTTATTTGCTTTAAATAGTTTACCCTGTAGCTTCATTGCATGTCCCCTAGTCTTTCTATATTCTGTTAATGTAAACAATCTAAGTTTACCCGTTCCACTCCGTTCATTAATTTATAGACTTCTATCATATCTCCCCTCAGCATTCTCTTTTCCAGGTTAAAGAGCCCTAACCTTTTTTTGCCTTTATCATAGGAGTATCCTTCCATCCCCTTTACCATTTTGGTGGCTCTTCTCTGAACCTTTTCTAATAACGCTATATCCTTTTTAAGATACGGCGACCAGAATTGCACACAATATTCAAGGTGCGGTCTCACCATGGAACGATATAGAGGCATTATAATATCTTTTGTTTTATTTTCCATTCCTTTCCTTATGATACCTAGCATTCTATTTGCTCTCTTGGCCGCCGCTGCACACTGGGCTGAGGGTTTTAGCATGTTATCCACAATGACGCCTAAATCTTTTTCCTGGGTGGTGGTTCCTAATGAGGAACCTTGCATCGTGTAACCATAGTTTGGGTTGTCCTTCCCTAGGTGCATAACTTTGCACTTGTCCACATTAAATTTCATCTGCCATTTTGATGCCCAGTCTTCCAATTTATCAAGATCTTCTTGCAATTTTCCACAATCCTCTTGGGTTTTAACAACTTTAAATAGTTTTGTTTCATCTGCAAATTTGATAACCTCACTCGTTATTCCCTTTTCCAGGTCATTTATGAATATGTCAAAAAGCAGCGGACCCAGCACAGATCCCTAGGGTACACCACTATTCACGTTTCTCCATTGGGAAATTTGGCCATTTAGCCTTACCCTCTGCTTTCTATCTTTTAACCAGTTCCTGATCCACAATAGTACACTGCCTTCTAACCCATGACTCTTTAGTTTTGCCAAAAGTCTCTGATAAGGGACCTTGTCAAAGACTTTCTGAAAGTCCAGATACATTATATCAACCAACTCACCTTTGTCCACCTGTTTATTCACACCTTAAAAAAAACATAACAGGGGGGGGCGGAGCCTGATGTCCAGCGGGTTAGACGCTTCGCGCTGAAGCTCCCGAGAGGCCTACTCAGAATCCTGACTTAATACCTACCTAAACTTAATATTTTGCTCCGAACTTACCGGGGTACCTCGGGGGGGATGGCGGCCCACAAACCAGCGCGCTTAGACTTCGGGTCTCCCTCTTCTTCACACGGAAAACGCTCCAAAACAGAGTTGCCTTCCCCACAAAAGATAATTCCACTTCGGGAAAACCCCGAAATGCAACAGGAGATCTTGGAGGAAATACGCGGTGTGAAGGAACTGGTACAGTCCAACGGAGAAGCGCTCCGAGCCATGCGAGAAGACTTCGGTATGCTTCAGGACCGGCTTGAAGGTCTTTCACTCCGGCAGGACAACATGGCGGGGGTCCTCGACTCGCACGCGGTGCGCTTGGTGAAACTGGACAAGGCTGAGCGTCAGATACAGACTCTTCAAAAAGAGTTAGAGGATAGCAATAATCGAGCCCGTCGCAACAATGTAAGGCTCATTGGAGTACCGGAGGGGGCCGAAGCAGGAGACATAAGAGAATTCCTGGCCAAAACTCTTCCCTCCTTGCTGAAGATCACTTTTCACAGAGAACTGGAAATTGACCGAGCACATCGTGTTCCTACCAACATGGCGCTCAATCGGACGACCCCCCGGCCTATCATCTTTCGATTACTGAGATATCAGCAAGTTGAGCAAATTCTAAATGCTGCCCGGGCGAATCATCATCTGGAGTTTGAAAGTCATAAAGTCTCCTTCTTCCCTGACTTGGCAAAGCCCACAGTTGACCGTCGGAAGAGACTCCTTGCTTTTCGCCCTAGACTTCAACAGCTACAGGCTCGCTTTGGCCTATTGTATCCAGCGAAGCTCAGAGTGACTCTCCATAACCAAACTAGAACATTCGAAGATCCTGATCTACTAGCAACATTTTTAGATTCCAAAGAGGCAGACCAGATGCGCTAATCCAACAACTTGGATCTGTAATCCGCCGGATCTGCCCGCCATTTTGAATGGCCCGACGCGGTGATCACTGCCTGGAACAGAGACTGCCTGGACTTTTCTTTCTGTCTATATATAACTTTCTTGGTCTCCTATCCCTCCATGTTGTGCACCTCGGTTGGATTCGGAACACGCACAGCTATACAGGTTATATATTTCAATTTAGGCCTTCTCTGGGGTTTCTCCCCGCAGACACATGGTCGCCAGTAATTTCAGGGGTTCTGCTTCTTCTCTAATGCACTTCGGTGCTTATTTTTTTATTTGGGGCGCTTCATTGTTTTTCATTAGCTTATTTTCTATCATGTCATGTGTACAGCCATATACAGTTAATATGAGGGACATTGTGAAATTATGTGCGTTATCATGTTCTTTTTCAGAATTTTTAACCTTTCTGAATGGCCTTATGTAAGATCTTATCACTGAACGTAAAAGGCATCAATAGTCCAATCAAACGAAAGAAAATCCTTAGCTATCTTAATCATGAGCATGCTGATTTAGTGTTTCTTCAGGAAACGCATTTAAACTCCGCTGAAACACTGAAACTTAATGCCAAGCCTTACATGGTGGCTGCCTACTCTCCCGCCGTTTCTAAACGGTGTGGGGTAGCCATCTTGGTTAAGAAGTCTTTGCAAGCTACTGTAATGGATACTAGCTCTGATAAGGAGGGTAGATGGGCCCGTGCACACCTTAAGGTTGGAGATAGTGAATTCACGTGTATTTGTATTTATGCTCCGAATGTGGATAACCCTGCTTACTATGCAAGTATTGCGCAGTTGGCACAGGCCTCTGCCAATACTCCATTAATACTTGGCGGTGATTTCAACCAAGTACTTGATCCTTTGATAGATAGACAGCCGCCTAGAACGAGTGGTCTACCCAAGAGTCTTGATACCCTTACAGCTCTGATGAAAGATCTTGCGTTAGTAGATATATGGAGGCTGCTTCACCCCTCCGACTTAGAGTTCACCTTTTTCTCAGCCCCCCATCACTCTCAATCTAGAATAGATTTTTTTCTTATCTCCAAAGCACTGATACCCCAAGTGGACACGGCTAGGATTCATCCTCTCCATATTTCAGATCATGCTGCCATATCTTTCTCATTACATGTCACTACGCAAGGCGCACATCCCCGTGCTTGGTTTTTTGATAGATCCCTACTAGACCAAAAAGATTTTCAGGTTGACATAAAGGCCGCTATCCAAGACTACTTTCATTTTAATTCACCCCATGACACTGCGAGCTGGGCTTGGTGGGAGGGTTTCAAGGCGTCTATCCGTGCAACTATAACTAGCTATCAAATTCGACAGGGGAAACAAAGAAAGCAACAGTTACTGATTCTAGAACAACAGATACAAGCTGGAGAGCGTCTCCTCACATCCCGTACTGACCCATGTATTTTACTTCGCTTACAACGCCTTCGTTTTCAATACAATCAGCTTTTATATACCGCTGCTGCTAAAAATATTGAATCACAACAAGGGATGTACTATCGGGAAAATAACCGTGCTGGCAAATTGTTAGCCAATGCCCTGAAAGGTCAAAAAGAAGCCAAGCGTGTAACCGCTCTCCGCAATCCGTCGGGGGGGAGCTTGGTCACTAAAGATACAGAAATATTAGAACTTTTTCGTGATTTTTATACTCGGCTTTATCAATCTGAATGTGACTTCGAGCCAGAAGCATTTGAACGATTACTATCAGGGGTACAACGACCGACCCTATCTGACGAAGATAGAGAGGCCATGGACAAACCATTCACTTTATCAGAAATTCAATCGGCACTCAAGAGATGTGCCACAGGTCGAGCCGCAGGCCCGGACGGTCTCCCAGCTGAATTCTACAAAACCTTTCACGCTGACTTAGCTCCGTTTTTGAAACTTTATTTTTCTGCTCTGGCCGAGGAGGGATCTCCTTCTGGATCCTTCTCAATGGCAAATGTAGTAGTTTTTGAGAAAGAGGGGAGAGATCCGCAACTAACAGCTAATTATCGTCCCATTTCCCTACTAAACGCAGACTATAAAATATTTGCCACCATTCTCTCCACCCGGCTCTCTGACAAGATGTCTACTTTAATACACCCAGATCAATGCGGTTTCATTCCCGGTAGATCAACTGCTGATAATGCTAGGACCCTATGTCATGTACTGACTGCCGCAGTTAATCTTGATCGCCCAGTGGTTGGCCTCTCACTTGATGCTGAGAAGGCCTTCGACCGCTTAGAATGGCCCTTCTTGTTTGCAACTCTCCGCTGGTACGGATTCGGAGAAGGCTTTCTCCGTTGTCTCCAAACCATGTATGCACAGCCTACAGCTAGTATCTGTGCTAATGCTTTAAAGTCTCAGCCATTTCCCCTGCAACGCGGTACTCGCCAGGGATGCCCACTGTCTCCACTTCTTTTCGATCTCGCACTCGAACCCTTAGCTTTACTAATCCGGCAATCCAAGGATATTCATGGAGTCCCTTTCCCTCATAGGGAAATCAAAATTTCAGCATATGCTGATGACCTTATGCTCTTTGTCTCCCTAGACTCAGTGCCGGCTGTCCTAGAGCAAATTGGTAAATATTCACAACTCTCGGGCTATAAGATAAATTGGACCAAATCGGTAGCCTTTCCACTAAATCCTCTGATCCATCAGGCAGATATGCAATCCTTTCCCTTTTTATGGCAACCTCGCATGGTCAAATACCTTGGGGTGCACTACTGCTCTCCTTTAGAAGACACCATCACCTTTAATGCTAAAGACTTAACCTCTAAGGTCCGGGCGCTTACTCAACGCTGGACTCCTTTAACACTTACTTGGTGGGGCCGCCTAGAAACCATTAAAATGATGATTGTTCCCAAAGTGAACTACATTTTAGAAATGTTGCCATGTCTCCTACCTCGACGTACATATAAAGATTTAGAGGGTCTTCTGACTAGATACTTATGGAAAAACAAGACACCTAGGATAGCGAAACATAAGTTACAAGCAGATAAAGAAAATGGTGGTGTCAGATTCCCTGATTTCCTGAAATACCACCACTCTTTTCTTCTCAAACAAGGCGCTCGTTGGCTGGAAGACCTAACACCGAGTAGACCAGTGTGGCTAGATATAGAGGAGGACCTTTGCAAACCAATTCCTCTTACTTATCTCCCTGGTATGACTCTCCCATCAGACTCCCACTATCCACCAATGCTCTTAGACACTTTAGGTGCCTTTAATACCCTTGAGCAATCTCTAGACTCCCGACTTTGTCCGCTGGATAGACTCCCGCTTTGGCACAATGCTCGATTTCAAATACAAAATAAACCGATGGCGTGGAGCTCCTGGTACACTAGGGGCATTTGGATCCCTAACCAGCTGTTCTATGATGGTCGCTGGAAAACTTTTAGCGAATTACAAATTGAATTTGGTCTCCCAGCGAAACACTACTTTCAGTTGGTGCAACTTCAGCATTGTCTTCGGAGTGCTAAGGTGCTCCCGCCATCGGAAACCCATACCCAAGGATTGTCGGAGATTATCCGATCTATCTGGAGCTTATCGGGTGTAGCATCTAACTTTTACAAAACTTTATGTAATACTGTAAATAGAGGCACTCCTACTGCACAGAAATCCTGGGAGCGGGAAATGCATGTAACTTTGACCCCGGAGCAATGGAGCCTAGTCTGGAGCAAGGTGACACGGGTCTCTCGATCCGCCTCACTCACTCAGACACTTTCTTTCTAGCCCACCGATGTTTCTATACTCCTGACAGGTTAGCCAAGTGGAACGCCACCCAGAGCAATAGATGCTGGACATGCCATGCGGCCATTGGTTCACTCACTCATGTTATGTATGAATGCCCCGCATTACAGTATTACTGGAGTCGGGTCTGGGGTCGTATTCAATCTATTTTGCACTTTCAAGAGCCTCTCTCTTGGAAGATAGTGGGACTCCGCTCAGCTGCGGGGATCCCCTCTCTTCCCAAATCGGCTTACTTCCTTTTAGACTTTATGCTGGGCATAGCTATTTCCCTAATTACGAAATACTGGAAAAATAGCTCCCACCTGAGCCCCAATGAATGGTGGAATCATGTCTGTCTCTACAGTAAATATGAGCAAATACCTCGTATGTTAGCTTCTTCCGCTCAGACCCCCCACCATTTGTCTAAATGGAAGATGCTCAACGACTATGTTCAAACTGCTAAATGCTCTCATCTGACTGTTTAAATCTGTGTAAATCTCTGTCACATGATCATTCTGTATCGCAGATACTATTTTTGTTTGTTTTGATGTACAATTACTGTTGTTTGTAAGCGCTTATATGATGATACTTATCAGCTTAGAGAAGAAGCATAGGGGTGGGGGGTAATTGGGGTTGCTTTTTCCTTATTGTATGTTTGTATTTGTTTCCTTTGGTGTGTTGTTTCTTTTGCTTGTTGTAAAATGAAAATAAAAGTTTAAAAAAAAAAAAAAAACATAACAGATTAGTAAGACAAGATCTTCCTTGGCTGTCTCCCATTAGTCCATGACTATCTACATGCTGAGTAATTTTGTTCTTTATGATGGTTTCTACCATTTTTCCAAATACTGACGTCAGGCTCACCGGTCTATAGTTTCCCGGATCACCCCTGGAACCCTTTTTAAAAATTGGCGTTACATTAGCAAACCTCCAATCTTCAGGTATTACAGAAGATTTTAATGATAGATCAGAAATTACTAATAGCAGGTCTGCAATCTCATATTTCAGTTCTTTCAACACACTTGGATGTATACCATCCGGCCCAGGTGATTTGCTGCTCTTCAGTTTATCTAATAGTTGTAATACATCTTCCTGATGTATTGATATTTCCTTCAATTCTTCCGCACTTTTAAATACCACTTCAGTCATGGGTAACATCCCTACATCTTCCTCAGTAAAGACCGAAGCAAAGAATTCATTCAGTCTCTCTGCTATCACCTTGTCGCCTCTTAGTTCCCCTTTAACCTCTATATCATCTAATGGACCAACTGACTCTCACAGGTTTTTTGCTGCAAATGTACTTGAAAAAGTCTTTATTTTGTGTTTTTGCTTCCGCAGTAAGCTTTTTCTCAAATTCTCCCTTTGCCTGCCTTATCAATGCCTTGCATTTGACTTGCCAGTGCTTGTGCTGTTTCCAGGTTTCATCGTTTGGCTCTTTTTTCCACTTCCTGCAAGATGCTTTTTTTGACAACAACAGCCTCTCTGACCTCACCTTCAAACCATGCTGGCAGTTTTTTGGACTTCCTTCCACTTTTCTTAAAGCGTGGAATACAGCTGGTCTGGGCTTCCAAGATACTATATTTCAACAACACCCAAGCTTGATGTAAGTCTTTAACCTTTACAACTGCTCCTTTTAGTTTTTTCTTAACTATTTTCCTCATTTTATCATAGTCTCCCTTTCGAAAGTTAAAAGGTAGTACTGTAGATTTCCTTACTATCCCTCCTCCACTAATTAAATCAAACATGATCATGCTATGATCACTATTGCCAAGTGGCCCCAACACCCTTTTCTCTTGCACTATATCTGGTGTTCCACTAAGGACTAGGTCCAATATGGATCCCCCACTGGTCGGTTCATGAACCAGCTGCTCCAAGAAGCAGTCATTTATTTCATCTAGGAACTTTATCTCCCTACCATGTCCTGCTGTGACACTGACCCAGTCGATACCGGGGTAATTGAAATCACCCATTATTATTACTGCGCTGTAACCTTTGTTAGCTTCCTTGATTTCTTTGAGCATTTCATCATCCATTTGTTCATTCTGGCCAGGCGGTCGATAGTACACTCCCACTGCCATTGTCTTCCCCTTTTTACATGGAATTTCAATCCATAGAGATTCTATAGCAAATTTTGTTTCCTTCAACACTTTAATCCTTTGTAACTCAAAGCTCTCTCTAACATAGAGCGCAACTCCTCCACCAATTTGATCAGCTCTATCATTATGATATAGTTTGTACACAGGTATCACAGTGTCCCACTGGCACACTTCCACCATGTCTCTGAGATTCCAATCATATCTAACCTCTCATTTAGTGCTATATATTCTAACTCTCCCATCTTATTTTTTAGACTTCTAGCATTTGCATACAAGCATTTTAGAGACTGTATTTTCTTCATATTAATCTGGCTATTGGTAGGCATGGGTAATTTGGGATCTTTAAGCTCTGTCTGCTCCATACTTCAGGGCATTTGGGCTACTTTACTCTTTTTTGTAACCTCTCTGCTTTTGGTAGTATCCTTCAAGGATACATTCTTCCGAACCATGCGCTCTTGGGCGATTGTCAGCTTTCCCCTATTATCTTGTTTTAAAGCTGTTCTATCTCTTTTTTTTTTTATTGAGATTTTAGTCAATTACAATAACCAAGTAAGTGAAGGTCAGTCAAAGATACAAAACAAGAGAAAGATCACTAACTCTTTCATAATACAAGAAAATAAACTCATGATACAGTCCACATCATGAAACCATGCTGCACTAACAATCAGGAAATAACTTTTTATAAAGAAAAAAAAGGGAACAAACGTCCCAACAAAGAGGTCTGTAATTAATTGCTGGTCCTTTCTACCACTCTCTTATCGGCCAAAAATCTTTCCAGATGAAGCACTTCAGTAAAAACAGATGAAGCATCACCTAAACCAATGATGCATTTACAGGGGAAGCGAAGGAAAAAGGTAGCTCCCAGAGCCAACACCTGAGGCTTCAACTTTAAAAATTGCCTCCGGCGTAGTTGGGTATTCCGTGAGACATCGGGAAAGATATTGACCCGCTGGCCACAAAATTTAGTCAATTTTACTTTAAAAAAGGCTCGAAGAATACGTTGCTTAACTTCAACCGAAGAAAAAGTGACTAATAAAGTGGCACACATGTTGATGCTATCCTGTGAGTCCTCTAAGAAGGCAGTGAGATTATCCAATGGAGAAACAATTTCATCAAGCTCACCCTCCACCACATTAACTTGCTTGACTGAAGAGGGAATATAATACAAACAGGAAATTTCAAAAGAATCCGAAATGGCCAAAACATCTTTAAGAAACTTATCTAATAGAATTCTCTGAGAAAGCAAAGAAGAATAAGGACAATTAAGAAATCGCAAATTACAAGACCTTAAGGAATTCTCCAGGGCTTCAACCTTATTATGGAGCAATAAAGAATCCTTGATTCCAGCAACACTCGTCGTGTGTAAGGGAAGAACCTGGGATTCCAAAGTTGTAACAGCCAAATCAATAGAAACGATTTTCTCATCAAGCTGTCGCAGCGCAGCCGTGGCCTCTTGCGAGAAAACGCATAGGGAATTCAGAGAAGTTGATACTTTATTATCAATTAACTTTAAGGCACCCCACAGATCCCGCAAGGTAATCTCCATATCCGATGAAAGGGTAGGAAACTCAGAAGAGCTACCTACCTCTAAGGGCGAGACAGGAGTTGGTAATTTAACAGAGAATGAATCCCTTACCAAAACAGATGACTGCGTAGACTGGCCAGGTAGATTGCCAGGAACAGGGCACAAAGGAGGGTATCTTCTGCCTGAACTCAAAGACAACCCTTCCGGGGAAGACTGCGCCACTGGTACAGGGGCAAAATGCTTATCCAAGGGCCCAACCGGTTTAGAATCTCCGGTCACGGTCCCTAAAGCTTTACTCCCGGACTTAACCTTCCTCTTCCCCATAATACAGAGAGAAAGTTAGCTCACAAATAACAAATTAACTACAAATTCTATCAAACAACAACAGAAAAAGAAAAACACTAAATTGCAACAAAAGAAAATACAGCGGCGTAGTGCCGCGAAGTGACGTCGAAGGGGCATCAAAGGGGCCTAACGAGCCCCTTTGACCACGCCCCTTCGACACACGCCCCGTGCACACGCTCCGCGTCAAGCAAGAGACTCAAAATATAGAGCTAAAAAAGACCCTGCAGGCAGGGCTGTCCCATCAGTGCCTGGCTGCTGAAGTAGGAGGAAAAAGCCCAATCCTCAGCTGCAACAGCAGCAGCAGCCTCCCGAGCCGATGTCCTGGCTCTGCACACCTCCGTGGATAGAGACAGCTGGTTCAAAATTTGCACCTCCCGGTTCAGCTATATCCCCCGAAGGGAAGTCCCCGCAGGCAGGGCTGTCCCATCAGTGCCTGGCTGCTGAAGTAGGAGGAAAAAGCCCAATCCTCAGCTGCAACAGCAGCAGCAGCCTCCCGAGCCGATGTCCTGGCTCTGCACACCTCCGTGGATAGAGACAGCTGGTTCACAATTTGCACCTCCCGGTTCAGCTATATCCCCCGAAGGAAAGTCCCCGCAGGTAGGGCTGTCCCGTCAGTGCCTGGCTGCTGAAGTAGGAGGAAAAAGCCCAATTCTCAGCTGCAACGGCAGCAGCAGCCTCCCGAGCCGATGTCCTGGCTCTGCACACCTCCGTGGAAAGAGACAGCTGGTTCACAATTTGCACCTCCCGGTTCAGCTATATCCCCCGAAGGGAGGTCCCCGCAGGTAGGGCTGTCCCGTCAGTGCCTGGCCGCTGAAGTAGGAGGAAAAAGCCCAATCCTCAACTGCAATGGCAGCAGCAGCCTCCCGAGCCGATGTCCTGGCTCTGCACACCTCCATGGACAGAGACAGCTGGTTCCTGCTCTATCTCCTTTTTAAAGGTTAATGCCAGCAGCCTGGTTCCATCCCGGTTAAGGTGAAGCCCATCCCTTCGGAAGAGCCCCACCTTTTCCCCGAAAGTTCCGCAGTTCCTAACAAATCCAAAACCCTCATCTCTGCACCATTGTCTCATCCACGCATTGAGACTCCGGAGTTCTGCCTGCCTTTTGGGTCCTGTGCATGGAACAGGAAGCATTTCAGAGAATGCTACCCTGGAAGTTCTGGATTTCAACTTCCTACCTAAAAGTCTAAATTTAGCCTCTTGAACCTCCCTATCACATTTTTCTATGTCATTGATACCGACATGTACCAAGACAGCAGACTCCTCCCCAGCACTATCTAAGACCTTATCTAGGTGGGGCATGAGGTCCACTACCGTCATAACAGACAGGCATGTTACCAGGCGATCCTCACATCCACCAGCCACCCAGCTGTCTACATGCCTAATGATCGAATCACCAACTATAATGGCTGTCATAACCCTTCCCTCATGGGCACATGGCCCTGGAGATAATTTCTCGGTGCAAGTGGGTTTTACATCACCTGGAGGACAGGTCCTAGTTACAGGATCACTTCCTGCCACACCAGGGTGATGCTCTCCTGTCATGTGACCTCTCTCCTTCATGGCAACAGGGATGCTGCCAGACTGGATGTGGGAATTCAGGACTATATCCCTGTAGGTCTCATCTATGTACCTCTCTGTCTTTCTTATATCTTCCAAGTCTGCTACTCTAGCATCTACAGAACGGACTTGTTCCATGAGAGCAAAGAGATCCTTGCACCTAGTGCACACATAAGACCTCTCACTAAGTGGGAGAAAATCATACATGTGACAATGGAAAAGACTGGAAAGCCCCCATCTCGCTGCTGGACTGCTGTCTGCATCTTAGTTTTAAGCTTGTGTTTAGATCTTTAAGTTCTTTACTTACTAAGGGTTGCTATGGATATTTATACTAATAAAACTGTACCTAATACGTTTAATATACCTTGTTCACCTGAAGCTTAATTAATCTCAGGTCCTTAGTGTATGACTGATTTGGATAATGAGCTTCACCTGAGAGCACCTCCTTTCCTTTAAGATGTGTAAGTATCTATAAAGCTACTATTATCCCAGGGGTGCGTGGGTGTTAGGGAGAGAGGGAGGGAAATAAGACTTATTAAAAGAGGGCTGCTACACAGTACCCTGTCCTGTGCTGCTGAGGTAAGCTGTGACCAACTTCCTGGGAAATTAACAGTACTTGCTTGGATAGAAGGAATCTTTCAAAATGGCCTTTTGACCTGCCACCTGGTGTTAAGACCTATTGAAAAGGTTTCACAGGTCTCTTTCCCTCTAGGTTGAAGGCCTCTTTGTAAAGGTCTCTAGAAGACTTTATTTGTTGCTCAAAGAGTACTGACCCTGTTTTGCCTTTTATGCTAAGTTATATTCTGATTTGATTTAAATTACAGCTCTTGCTGCTGCTAGGCTCTGATTTATTATGAAATTTAAACTACAAGCTCTCTGCTGGGTTCCAAATTTAACCAGAAAGCTCTCTTCTGTGTTTTAAATTTAAACTAAAAGTACTTTGCTGATACTAGGCCCTGAGTGACTATTAGATTTAAACTACTAGCTCTCTGCTGGGTATGAAATGTAACCAGAAAGTTCTCTTCTGTGTTTTAAATTTAAACTTAAACTGCTGCTACTAGGCCCTGACTGATTTAGCAGAAAACACTGGGTTCACAGATTAATTAGCTTTAATACAAAGAAGTCCTTTCAGAAAATTCCCAGAAGTATATACTCACAATTGCAGATCTCTCTCCAGAATTAGCAGTCCCTTTTTCTAGTCTTTCAAGACTGAGGATCACAGATCTCTGGTCTCTATCAAGACAGAACAAATGGAGGCCAATTCTATCTTGCATGTCCTGCCCCTGTACAGCCGGGCAGAATCAGGTCGTGCAGCGGTAGCACACGATTCAATCCCGCGGAGGCTAACCTGCAGTATCAAAATTGGGTCTACTGGCCTGGATGTGCAGGCCGAGCTCTGATTCTGATTGGCTGTACGCCAAACCACATATCCAGCTAACTGCAAGGTTCCTGAACGGAGCCACAGTGCCATGGTGTCCCATCACCATGGCATCATGGCTCCATTCAAGAGCCGTGATCCCTGGCCACAGAAAATCAACATCGTTTCCTGCAGTCCGACCCCTGATCTAGCCTTCCATGGCCAGAGTTGGGCTGCGGGCAACCCCATTCACCCCTCACCTCTTGTCCATGGCCCAGCTCTGCCGTCCTCCAATGTCCAGGGAGACTTATTCCATCTCCAAGGTGGAATTAGCTCCCGTCCACATGGCTGATCTTGGACATACAGGGCAGATGTCCAGGGTCGCGTTCCTGCCCACCGCCTGTCCTCGCACCTCCCCCGGCCCACCCCCTCCTGCCCACGAACCAAGCTCCCCGCACAAGTTGGCTATACATGCGGGGAGCTGAATGGCCACCAGCATGATCCAGTCATTTTGCCACTAAACACAGATCAGAAAGACCCCCATATGGAATACCCAATGAGATTTATTTATTTATTTTTATTTAACTATTTTTCTATACCGCTCTATCATGAGATTCAGAGTAGTTTACATATAACATGAACCAAACAAAGGTAAAAGTTACATTGAAAAAGGAAGATAAACTTGGAAGATTACATGGGGTGATAGAATATGCAAATATGGTATTGTTGAGAGGGATTTATTAAGGTGGGTAAATGGCGGATGGTTGAGAAGGTATGGGTTTGTCTATTGAGGTTTTAGTCTTTGTCCCTTGTTATGGGGTATTCCCATAATATTCCATAAATAGGAATGTCTTTATTGCCTTTCTGAAGTCCGTTAAGTCTCTGATGGCTCGTATTGCGCTAGGTAGATCATTCCATAATGAGGGGGCATACAAGGAGAATGCTCTCACGCATGTTGTCTGTTTGGCTTTCATTTTGTACATGGGAATGCTTGGGGTGTTATCGTTTATGGTTCTTCCTACTCTATCTTCTGGGGTCTTCTTTAGCAGTCATTGAAGAGCTGGGGGGGGGGGGTAGGATGTGGATTATCTTGAAGATGATCAATAAGGCCTTATATTTGGAGCGCTGGACTTTTGGGAACCAGTGAAGTTGTTGTAGTGTAGGTGTTATGTGGCAGTATCTTGCTGTTCCAGTTATTATGCGTGCAGTTGTATTTTGTACAAGTTGGAGAGGGAGGAGTGCTTTCTTTGGGAGATCCTCACAGATCAAGAAACACCCTTTGTATCCAAGGTGATGAAGCATGTATGTGCCTTGGTGAAGGTCAAGATGCTGCAAATATCAGTATATCACCGACAGATGGATGGCCACGTTCAGCGATTTAATAAAACTCTGAAACAGATGTTAAAAATGTTTGTGCAGGAGGATGCTCTCATGAGCCCACATAGAATGGCTGCCTATTCTTGAAGCTCTGTCTTAACTATGTCTTCACTGACTGCAACTTAGTTAAATAGCTGATCGCAGCCCCGGGAAACCACATCTGGCTGCCCTAATGCATTTTAAATGACCGTGTACAATCGTGACATCAATGACAGGCGAGGGATCTGAAGCTTGATGTACTCTGCCTACTTGTGCTCGGTGGTCTGCATATCCACGTTTGAACTGTCAATCGCTGGGCTGACATTTGCTGACAAATAATCCCTCATGGCCCCCAGTCCTTAGCCGGCAAGCAGCGAAGCTATTCTGAGTAAGCATTGGCCTCTTCTGAAAGCTTGAAGTCCATCACCCTTCTATGCGATCTATCAGCTACTGTGAGGACAAGCCTGACCATCCATTCAACCGTGTGCTCCACCAGACTGGGGGGGGGGGGAGACCTGCATGTGTCTATGCACCGGAGCACCAGCACAGCACAGCACAGCGGAGTAGACGGCATGAGACACCCCCCCCCCCTTGCTGAATGATTGAGGCTCCTGCCGCTGACTGTCTTTTTAGCCAGTGCTCCCCACTCTGACACATTCAGGGGGAGCTGCACTCCAACAAGCAAGCTGGTGTGGCAGCTGGGGCCCATTATTACAGAAGAAGCTGAATTTTGATGTTTAAAGGCAGCTTCCCCAATGTGGCATGGATTTTCTAATCCAGATGCTGAAACCCTGATAGATTTGTCGCACGGTTTTCCAGAGGTAAGTGTTCTTTTGCTCTGGAGAAGTAGAGTCGTGTGAGGACTGAAAGAGCAGGAAGGTGAGCTCAGGGATGTAATCTGCCCCACTGCAAGCTGGTAACACCTTGGAGCCACCTCCATGGCTAAAAATCAGGTAACCCGCTATGAACACTTGCTGAATCACAAGACACGCTGAATTGACCTGAAGAGTGTTGAAGCACACTGAAGCCTGGGACAGGTAGTCCAAGAGGAGGAGGGCAGGGCATTTCCCACTGAGCTGCCATAAAGAGACCTGAGCAGAGAGCTGGTGGATCTGGAGTCCAGACTACATCTCCCCCCCCTACCCCGCCCCCGCCCCCACACTCTTATTTTGCCTATCGGAGCTACGGAGATCTAATTCTCTCCCCAGCCTGTGGAAGATCAGTGGTCCTTATGTCTGACAAAGGATCCTACACTGTGACCCTGGCTTGCTTTACCCACACCTCGGATTCTACTGGGGTGCCACTGACTCACCTGGGAGCACTTCCAACTTTGAGGCCTCCTTGTCTTCCACCATGCTTGCCATAAAGGCAGACCTAATAAAGATCCTGTAAGAACTTAAACTTTTTTGACTGGATTTTTCAAAGGCTGTGAGTGATATTAAGAGTGAAATCAAGTCCTTGGATGACCGGGTTACCCAAAACAAGATAAATAATCCAATCCAAAGGAATCCCACAGGGCTCATCCCTATCATCAATCCTGTTCAACAGCCTGTATGTGACATATGAGGTGTGATCAAAAAGTATCGAGACTTGTACAATAACACAAGAAGCATAACACTGAAAGTAATTGCACTCAGTCCCCTTCCAATAAAACACACTTTCTCCAGTGTTCCTGCCACAGCTGGGAACAATTTTGAAATGCCTCTTTCATTATGCTGTGAAGCTGCTGGGTCGAATTTTGCTCAATGGTCTCCAGGTCATCGAATCTCCTTCCTTTCAGTGGTAATTTTAGTTTTGGAAACAAGAAAAAAATAACAGGGTACGAGGTCAGGTGAGTTCGGAGGCTGACAGATTTGTTTGATTTGGTGTTTGGCCAAGAATTGCTGGACAAGATGTGATGCATGAGCTGCGGCCTTATCATGATGAAGCAACCATTCACCATTCCTGTGTAACTCTGGGCTTAAACTCTGGGCTTACGATAAACTCTCAAACGAATCAGAACTTGTAAGTAGTACTCCATATTGATGGTTTGGCCTTTTGGAGCATACTCAGGATGAACAATACCCTGGTAATCAAAGAAAACTGTGAGCATGACCTTGATGGGCTCCTCACTTGATGGGCTTTCTTGAGTGTGGGAGAGTTTGGAGTCTTTCATTGTGAGGACTGAGCCTTAGTTTCTGGGTCATAACCATAATCCCATGATTCATCACCAGCCATAATCTTTTTGATGAAATATGAGTCATTTTCAATGCATTCCAACAACTCCCTGGCTGCAAACAGTCAATCTTCTTTTTGGTCAGAGGACAGGAGTTTCAGCACAAATTTTACAGACACATGTCTCATTCCCAAATCGACAGTAACAATGAACTGTACCGACCCAAAACTGATGTCCATATCCTCAGCAAGTTCCCCGATAGTCTATTGATGATTTGAGCATATTGCAGCATGCACTGCTTCAACTTTGTCTTCATTCCTGCTCGTGGATGGCCTTCTAGAATGTTCATCACTGTCAACACTTTGGCAGCCCTCTTGGAAACACTTGTACCAGTCAAACTCAAGCACAACTCATGCATTAATCGCCACACACTTACTGTAACTTGTTATAAGTCTCTTTGCACAAATCTCCAAGTTTCTGGCAGAATTTAATACAAATTCGCTGTTCAATTTTTTCACTCATAAATATGACAAACTGCTTTTACGTGATACCAAACATCACATGATTAAAAAAAGTACAGGTGTGCTGCAGCCATGCTATGCTCTGCACATGCAGAGCATATAACTAGATCACAGCATTCTTAATAGCATTGTAGTGCAACGTATTGTTATACAGCATCACAACAGGTCGCAATACTTTTTGATCACACTTCGTAATAAAAACCTACAACATACTGTATATTATAACATATATGCAGATCAAAGAAAATATCAAGAGAAATCACAAAAGTTCAAAATGTCTTCTCTCCCTAGCCCACTATACAGGGGGGTGTTCCTATTCACAAATTAATCACAACAAAAGAAGAAATCAGCAGACAGTCATAAATCAGATCTACTACCATATGAGCCTAAGGAGGATCAGTGGAGGACTCCAGCCGCCTGGCGCTTATGAAAGCCAGCAATTGGGAGGGCTCATAAAATATATAAGAAATCGATTGGTATTTCACCAAACACTTGCAAGGGTGCTTTAGAAAAAAGAGCCCGCCCAATTGTGTAACCCCATACCGGAGCAGCAAGAACTCTCTGTGCCGCTTCTTAGTTTCTCTTGATAAATCAGGATATATACGTACTAATAGACCTCGAAATAAAAGTTTACGCTTCTGGAAAAATAATTTTAGCAACCATTCCTTATCAGACAACAGAGCAAAAGTTATTAACAATGTAGATGACACCTGAGATTCATATCCAGAATTTTCTAATAAATCTGAACCATTCAAACCGACCTCCTGAGTTTGATTACCCCCTGTCTCACTGTGAGCCAAAGAAAACTTCACCTTAGGCAGATAGTAAATTTTTACCAGGGGAGGAATCAACTCAGAAGCTACTCCCAATGTCTCGATCAAATATCTATTAAATATATCTCTAGGGGAGATTGACGACACCTTTGGAAAATGAATAACTCTCAGGTTGTTAGCTCTAGATAAGTTAGTTATCCAAATGTTCCAATTTTAGTTGAAATGACAATGGAGTGGAGGAGTAGCCTAGTGGTTGGGGCAAGGTACTTCAGGCTGGAGGGTTGGGGGTTCAAATCCCACTAGAGGACAGCAACCTTGGGCCGGAAGGGCTGGGGTTTCTAGTCCTACAGGTGCTCCTTGTGGTCTTGGGCAAGTCACTTAACCCTCCATAGCCCATGTTCCCTGTAAAATAGTTATCTCCAGGTTATAATGCCCTGTTCAATGTAATTTCAGTTTGTTCAATGTAAACTGCTTTGATATCATGAAAGGCGGTATATAAGAAATGTTAAATAAATAAAATAAAATAAAATGTTCTTTCTATACGAGTCAGAATATTCCTCAAGACTCACAACCTTATTGCGCATATCCTCAGTCTCTGTTTGAATCACGGAGACTTTCCTCTCCAGCTCACACACTGCATGAGTAGAATCATTCGCCTTAGTGGCCAAAGAAGACACTTGGGGCAGAAGAACTTCTCCCAGTGATATGATTGCATTCCAGATAGTTTCCAAAGTAAAATTCTGAGGTCGTTGTAAGCAAAACACCACTTCTGATTCAGCAACAGCTACCACGGGCTCCATAGACGCCGGTGGTTGGTCTCCTCCTGTGGAGAGAAACTCCTTCCCTGCACACACCTCTCCAGACGCCGCCGATGCTTTTATTGAGCACGGCTCACCAGAGACCACACTCTCTGACTCCTCCAGCTCTGCCCGTCCTGGCCCTCTCGAGAGGTGTCTTCCCCCAACAAACGGAGGAGAAGCTAACTCCAGGAAGCCTTCCGGCAAGGATTGGCTGCGAGTCACTTTCAGCGGCAGGCTCAATGCGGGGGAAAATGATGACGTCGATGCAGAGACCGTGCACTCCAGCTCCGGCGACACTACAAGCCGACTAGCACCACCCGCTCCATCCGAAGTTCGTGCGACGCAAACAAGGTACGGCTCCAAAGGACCCACCGTCTGGTAAGCAATCGGTGAAGAGGAATCCAGTGGCTGTGAGGGCAACGGCCCTAGTTTCCCTTTGCGCTTCTTCCCCATACTTCCCGTTCACACGGATCTGACTGCTGCTACAGCCATCTTGGAAACGCCCCCATCCCCATGACATATCTTATCACTACTACTATTTAACATTTATAAAGCGCTACTTCATACACAGTGCTGTACAGACACATAAAGAGTGACAATCCCTGCTCATCAGAGCTTACAATCTAATTAAGACCTACACACACAGTACAAATAATTCCATACATTCATGGGTTACATTCCATTACATCAAGGGTACATTACAACACATCAAGGGTTACAGTTAGAGGATGCTTACAAGGTGCTGTTTATTGTGGTTCCATTGCCTCTGATCTTGTTCTTGGGTGGAGTTGCTGGAGTGGGGAGGAGGAGCAGAATGCAACCATTCAACAGTGCCGCGCCTAGGAATGTTTAACTTTAAAACTGTCTGCTGGTGATGTCTCTTCTCCATGCGGTGGTGGTGCTTACCCTGCAGTGGTGGAGCGAGGGTCGCTCGCATGCTCTTCACAATGGCAACCGTATGGGTGAGCCTCACCATTGTGCCGTGCCTAAGGGCCACACCAAAGGGCCTTCTGGCGAGGCCCTCAGGCGTGGGCCTGCCAGGCGCGGGCACGCCTGCCTGCTGCGGCTTTTAAATGTCCTACTGGCTCCGGCAGTGCCCCGATTGGGCCTTGGTTGTGGGAGCGGGAGGGGTGAGCAGCTCTTGCCCCACCCCCGACGCTCGGTCAGCCAACGCGTGGTGTGGAGGAGCTGAGAGGCCGTAGTTCCTGCCGGCTGCAGCTTTTAAATGTCCTACTGGCTCTGGCGGTGCCCCGATTGGGCCTTGGTGGTGGAAGCGGGAGGGGCGAGCAGCTCCTGCCCCACCCCCGATGCTCGATCAGCCTCCACATGGTGTGGAGGAGCCGAGAGGCCGTTGTTCCTGCTGACTGCGGCTTTTAAATGTCCTACTGGCTCCGGCGGTGCCCCGATTGGGCCTTGGTGGTGGGAGCGGAAGGGGCGAGCAGCTCCTGCCCCTCCCCGACGCTCGATCAGCCGTCGCGTGGTGTGGAGGAGCCGAGAGGCCGTTGTTCCTGCCAGCTGCAGCTTTTAAATGTCCTACTGGCTCTGGCAGTGCCCCGATTGGGCCTTGATGGTGGGAGCGGGAGGGGCGAGCAGCTCCTGCCCCACCCCCGACACTCGATCAGCCGCCGCGTGGTGTGGAGGAGCAGAGAACACATAATTCTACCCTTCCAGATGGTCCAAAACACTGCAGTGTGAATCGTCACAGGAACAAAACGGCATGCCCACATAATGTCTATGCTTATGCAACTACACTGGCTCACAGTACATGTACCTACCACCATATTCAAAATATTTTTTATCACATTTAAAATCCTATATAATCTATTTCTAAGCATCCTATGACTACTAATCCACAAGGACTCAGAGAATAGAACAATTCCAACCACAAGAAAAAAAATCTAACTAGACAACATGCAATAGAGCATTTTCCATATATGCACCTTCATTATGGAATGCCCTCCTAGGACACATCAGATCCATCAAGGACATATGAGACTTCAGAAGGACACTGAAAAGATTTCTCTTTCCGGAGCACTATGGACACGCAAACTGATAATCACACTTAACTTACCCAAATCCTTCCTCTGTCTTCCTACTATCCATTACCCCATACTCCTAACCCCCCCCCCCCCCATACCCCACACCAAACACATACTGATAACACACATATCAATGTATACAGTTATAATGTCTAAGCCTGTTATATGGCTTACCTCCAAGTTACTGTCCCTTTTATAATGTTCCAATGTATGTTCTACTTTGAGTTACAATGTAAACCACTTTGAATCTGAGATAAAGTGGCATAGAAAAGAACATTTAAATAAATAAATAAATATGGGTGAACAGATTGACGCAACTACCCTCTTTCAATCAAGAATTCACAAGCTGGATGTGCTGACCAGAGAGAACGTCATGATGACCTTGAAAATCAATAAAGACGCAACATCAGAGTTTTGAGCATCCCTGAGAAACCTGGGGGCATGGAAAATGCAGGAGAACTGATCCAACACTTAGATTCCTTTTGCATTCCTGGGGCTTCAGCAGTTGTCAGGCTGGAGAGCGTACATCAAGGTCTTGGACCTAAGGCGAGCTCAGGATCCCGTCCCTAGACCAATCATTGCCTGTTTTCATTCTTTTGAAGACAAAATGTGTTTCTTAAGAAGTCTGAGGGGAAAACGCTCCATTTCTTTCCAGGGTCAGGAGATACAGGTCTGTCAGGACTTATCTCAATACACGGCGTATAGGAAGAGTTTCAAACCTCTGATTAAGTTGCTGCAGAAGAAATCTATTAAATATGTCTGGGGATTCCCCTTCGCTCTAATCTTCAAATGGGACAACACCCAGCACAGGATCACCGAGATGGAGGACTGTTTGGATATAGTCGCCCTTCTACAGAGAGGGGAGTGCTGCACACCATGTCGGCCTAGAGAGCAGCATGACTGAGAAAGCCTTTATCCCAAAGAAGCATAAGGTCTTGCGCCAGTTCAGCAGCATGGCAGAGGATCAGTAAAAGTAGGATATGGACATTACTAAACCTGCCTGATTTAGATTGAAAATGTTTATTTTACTCTAGTTCTCTGTACTGTACCTAGTAGCCACTACTGGCAGATATCTTAACTGGAAGTTTGACAAGATGTTTTTGTGCTTTGGAAATGTAAGCTGGGGAAAGTAAGAGGGAGGATTTGTGGAGAGGGTAGGCTAGGGTGGAAAGTGGTTTGTAGTGCTGGCTGCAGAGGGGATCTTTCCCCTCACTGTTGGCAGTCAGATCAGGGATGGGGGTAACTTAGAGTAGACTGGATGGCAATGTGGGGGTTGACTGGCACTAGCTGGCTTAATCGTTATGGAGTATAGGTTGGTTGGGGTTGGGGTATTGAATCCCTGGGTTGAAGTGGGGTGCTGGAGAGGTGCTTCTGGCTACATGCCATTAGGACCCTGAAATATAGCCCTTTTTGGCTAGAATGGATTACTTTCACTTGTTTCAAGCAGTATCCATCCCCAAGTAGGGGGGGCCATAGGGGATACATAGAGTTGGGGGATGGGTTAGGAGGGAGGGAGGGTGGATGAGTTAGGAGGGAGGGAGGGAGGGAGGGAGGTGGGGGACTGGGAAGGGGCTCCTGACATGCAACGGGAGGGCATGAAGTAGACTGGATTCTGTTGCACTCGCTGACTCTTGGAGAAGGTGCAGGGTTATAGCAGAGTGGCTCACAGGAGATCATGATTAGACTAATCTCTTGGAATATGAGGGGACTCCATTGCCCGGTCCAGCCGATTGAGAAGAGAGCGGGCTGACAGTCTACCTGGTGGGGTGGGGTGGGGTGGGGTTTGGTGGGAGTGAGAGGTGGGGGAGAGGGGTAAGGTTTTAGGGTAGAAGGGTGAGAATAAGACAGAATAGACATATAGTCACTGTGGGAGAAAGATTCTAGTCTGATATGTAAGTCCTATGATCACCATTGTAGATTCTTATATCCTTTTGGGCATTTTATCACATTTCACTGTAGGTGCATTCTGGGAATAGGAATGGATAACTTCCTTCTGTACCTCACTGAGACTGCTTTCTCTCTTAATGTCACCTTGCTAGTGCTGTTTGCTGAGGGGAGTGGGAAGAGGGTACCGGAGGGGAACAGAATTGAGGAGAGGAGGGGGGAGGGAGTTGGGGTTGATTTTGGTTACTGGGATGGCCACAGGAGAGCTGTTGTTTTAACTTGTGTAGGGACAGTATAATCTACTGTGGGTGTTTGACACTTTTCATGCGATAATCTCTATATGAGGATACCAGGGTTTACGATACTGCTAATTGAGATGTTGCTTGCCATAGATTTGTAGTTGCTCCTCCTCATAGGAGTAGCAACAGTTATTATATGCTTAATTAATAAAAATTTATACACAAAAAAAAGTTTGTGCAGGATGACGGGAAGAATTGGGACATTCTTCTGCCCTATTTGATGTTTGCCATCTGTGAGGTATCTCAGAGTTCCATGCGGTTTTTGCTTTTTGAGTTGCTCATCGGAAGACAGCCAACAAGTAATATTAGACATGGCAAGGGAAACCTAGGCAGAAGAACTTTGTGCCGGGCATAATTTGGTGGAGTACATTATGCAAATACAAGACTGGCTGGAAAAGCTGGAGAGGTGGCCAAACTCAGTCTGGAGAAAGCTTAAGCTGAGCAGGCCAGGGGCTACAATTGGGCAGCCGTGCACCGCAGCTTTCAACTGAGGGACAGAGTTTTAGTCTTGTTGCCCTCATCCAAGAGCAAGTTACTGTGTAAATGGCAGGGGCCCTGTGAGGTGGAAGGGAAAGTGGGCCCTGTTAACTACAAGATTGCCCAGCCAGATAAATGGAAGAAAGCCAAACTTTATCATATTAACCTACTGAAAAAATGGACTCCAGTTGACAACTGTGGTAGTACAGGGAGATTATTTTGGGTCAGAAATTTCAATCCTGTCAGATCCAGCTCAAGTTCCATTTGGAGACCAGCTTTCTGCTGCCCAGAGAAGAGATTTAGAAGATCTGACCCACCAGAAGCTAACGGTGTTCTTCACCTACATGGATGAACCCGCCTCATTTGTCATGATATCATAACTGACTCTGGGGTGGTTATTCTACAACGACCCTAAAGGATTCTAGAAGCCCGGCAAAAGGCCATTGTCAAGGAGCTGTAAGAGATGATTAACCTGGGAGTTATAGCATTGTCTATAAATGACTGGTCATCACCCATTGTCTTGGTTCCTAAACCCGATGGAAGCATCAGATTCTGCATTGACTTTTGGAGGGTCAATGCAGCTTCAAAACTGGAAGCATATTCCGTGCACAGAGTAAATGAGCTAATTGAATGATTCGGCGGAGCACGCTTTATATCAACCTTGGATCTGACCAAGGGATACTGGCTCTGGCTGCCAAGTAGAAGACTGCTTTTTTCGACACCAAAAGGTCTTTTCTCATTTACAGTACTGCCTTTTGGATTACACGGGGCTCCTGCCACATTTCACTGCCTAGTTGACTGCCTACTGAGATCATACAAGGAATACACATCATTATCTACTGCAGAGAATGGACCACCCATCTAACCCAAGCACAAGCCATATTGGCCAGCCTGCGGAAGGCCAGGTTGATGGCCAACCCCAAGAAATGGCTTCTGAGAGGTCAGGATGTTCAATACCTGTGATATTTAGTCAAGAATGGGCAGATATGACCTCAACTATGGAAGGTGGATGCCATTGTTCAGGTCCCAACCCCTAAATCAAAGAAAGAGATTCAGGCTTTCCTTTGGATTGATTGGCTATTACTGCCAGTTCATCTCAAATTGTGCAGAGGGGTGGAGCCATTAACCAATCTCCTCCAGAGAAGAGCTCCTGAATGGATTCAGTGGTCACCGGACCTGGATCTGGCCCTGGCCTTCCAGCACTGCAAGGACATGTGCTCTGAACCCGTCCTGATTAGTTCTTATTTCTCTCTAACATTTATTGTGCAAACTGATGCCTCAGAGGTGGGCCAAGGAGCCATTCTGGCCCAGGAAGTCAGGGGTAAAGAAAATCCCATAGCATTCATCAGCAGGAAGCTGCTTCCTCGGGAACAGTATTATGCGGTGATTGAAAAGGAAGTCCTGGCTATCAAGTGGGTGTTTAAGATCTCCAAATACCACCTGCTCGACCATCAGTTTATGCTGGTAGCAAACCACCAACCTCTCAAGTGGCTGGTTCAAAATAAGGAGTCCATATTATGCGGTGGTTTTTAGGTCTCCAACCCTACCAGTATAGAGTCCACCATAGGGCTGTTGGATTCACCTGACATGGACTTCCTTTCATTTGTGAGGCAGGCGCTCAATGGGGCACGGTTGTGTGATGGGGTCTATAGAATGCTACCTGTCCCTCTCAATAGGGAGTATCAATAGTCTCCATTAAGAGAGTCTTCAGCCCAGAGTTCAGTGCTGGAAGGTCTTGGCTCACAAGGAGAGGTTAATAACCCAGCAGGCTGCAGGAGAGAGAAAGAGGTCCGTGGATCCAAGAGTCCTTCCAAGTTAAGCTGTGCAAAGGAGTTCTGAGGTAGGAACTTTAACTGGGGCTGGAGGAAAGGTCTAGAGAACCAACTTGTGGAGATTTAACTAAAAAGCTGGGATGGAAGTAAAACTGATTTTGTTTTCCCTTAAATGCTGTCTGATCTGGGTTTGTGGAGGTGTAACAGGCTGGGACAGAATAAAAACTGCTTTTGTTTTTCTGAACTTCTGTCTGACTTGTGTTCTAATGAAACCCCTTCCCACTGCACACCACATTAGCACATGCTCCTTTTACCCCTCTATCATCTAATGATCCAACTGACTCCCTCACAGGTGTTTTGCTATGAATATACTTGAAAACAATTTTATTATGCACTTTTGCTTCCATGGCAAGCTTCATATGTTGTCATAGTGTTCAGTGAAAAGGTGGGTTTTTAGATAGTTTCTGAAGTTGGCGATATCTGAAATGGCTCTTAGGTGGTGTGGGAGTGAGTTCCATAGTGACGATGAATAATATTTGAATATCCTGTGAAGCAATCTTTGAGAAAAGGTGGTCGGTATGGCGGCAGTTGAGAGGGTGTTCTGGTGGAGCTTCCTCCTTGACCGTGTATCTGGCACTCTTTTGATTATTTAGTTTAAACATTCAGCAGAATGGTTATTTATTATCTTGAAGGCCATCATTATGGCTTTATATTTTATTCTAGATTGGATAGGGAGCCAGTGGAGTTCTAGCAGCAGAGATGAAGATGACCCCACATTCCATCAAAACTGAATATACCAAATGACTACCTGAACTTTCCAAAATGTTTTAATAACACCCCCCCCCCCCTGGTCCTTATTACTGTATATGAATTACCCTTCTCCCAAACCTCAGAACTGACCTAGAAGGCACAAAAACTGATTATTTACCTGTTTCCAAAGGTAGGGAGAATTTTGAATGCCTGAAAAAGCCACACTTCCCCTGAACAGAGATCTATGCCAGCGACCACCCCATGCACATACATACGGTTAACTCTAGAGACCAGAGTTGACATTTATTTTTGTTAGGGATGCACATTTGGCAGAGCACGTTCAGTTGTTTAGTTTAGTTGTTATGGAAGGACAGACTAGATAGGCCATGTGGTCTTTTTCTGTCGTCATATTTCTATGTTTCTATTAGTCTCCCAGTGGAGGTGGTAGAGATGAGGACAGTAACTGAATTCAAGAAAGCATGGGACCAACACAGAGGATCTCTAAAGGCAAAAAGTGGACTGTTGTAGTTGTTATGGAAGGACAGACTAGATAGGCCATGTGGTCTTTTTCTGTCGTCATATTTCTATGTTTCTTTAACCCTTAAAAAATGTAGTGCCACTAAATTCCAGACACATTAAACTATGAATGAAAACAAAATTGTTGACTGATGCACACTAAAAAGTGCTAACACATGCTAAAACTAATTATTAATACAGATATGTTCAATAAATTGAAAAAAAAAAACTCCTGAAAATTGGGGACAACTCTACATATGACCTAACAATGAATTTTCTGTGCATATCACCGCTTTTTTCTCTTTCTCACAAAGTGGTTGTTATTGCACAATTACTGAAGGGCACAGGATGCCTATTAGCTAGTGCAAAAGCAAAAGAGGAACAAGTGATTAATGAGTGTGTGGGGGAGAATTTCCCAATGCAGCAATGTTAAAACAGTTTGAAGACATAGAAACATGACGGCATGCGAATTATCCAGCCTGCCCTGCTATAGCAATGACTAAGCTTTATAGTCTCTCATTTGCCTTAGAGATCTGCGTTTGTGCCATGCTTTCTTGAATGCAGACACGGTTGTTGTCTCTACTACTTCCAAGTCTACCACCCTTTCTGTAAAGAAAGAGTTTCTCAAATTACTTCTGAATCTATCCCCTTTCATCTTCATCTTACAACCCCCTTGTTGCAGAGCTTTTTCCAACTGAAAGAGGTTCTCCTCCTGTGCATTTATGCTATAGAGTTATTTAAATATCTCTATCAACTCTGATTAATAATTATTGTCATCTGCAAATTTAACATCATATCTCCCCCCTCTCCTGCTTTTCTTTCAAAGTACATATATACTGATATCTTTAAGTCTGTCCCCATATGGATTATAATGAAGACCACTAACCATTTTAGTAGCTTCCCTCTGCACATACTCCATCCTGTTCATATCCTTTTGAAGGTGCGGTCTCCTGAACTGCACACAATACTCCAAATGAGGTCCCACCAAAGACTTATACAGAGGCTCCATTACCTCCCCTTTCCTGCTGGCCATTCCTCTCCCTATGCACCCAAGCATCCTTCTGAATTTTGCCATCACCTTTTCTACTTTTAGTCACCTTAAGATCATCAGAAACAATGACCCCCTGAGTCCTGCTCTTTTATCATGTACAGCAGGGCCGGCCCAACAGAGCTGTGAAGGGAAAGTGTGAGTGTCCCTCTCACGGCTCTGTTAAGCCTGTCGGGGCTGATGGGAAATTTCCCATCAGCCCCGGCGAGCTTAACAGAGCTGCGAGAGACACTCTCCCTTCGCGCCTCTGAAAGCCGCACCGAGGAGAGTGATTGAGGCGTGCTCAGCCGGGGGGGGGGGGGCCCGCGGGAGACACTTGACTGCAGGAGACACTTCATTCTGCCGCTGCCACTGCAGCAGCGGCAAGTTTCTTTTTTCTTTTAAGGCTTCTCTGGGCTGATAGGGGAAGAGGGGGGTTAGGACTGGTAATGGGGTGATGGGGGGGTGTTAGGACTGGTAATGGGCTATGGGGGGGCTAGGACTGGTAGACAATAAGACAATACAACCACTACAGCTAGCACAAAACACTGCTGCACGACTCATAACAGATTGCACAAATCACGACCACATCACTCCCATACTGTACCACCTACATTGGCTCCCAATCAGCTCTCGAGTCCAATTCAAAGTACTTTTACACATATTCAAAATAATACACAACCTCTCATCTGACAGCCTACAACCACTCATAAAAACCGATGACAGCAAGAGACCAAGAAGAAAAGGAACCTCAGACACCATCAGAACAACAAAGGAATTTGCTAAAACAAAGCAGGCCACATCAAGTAGGGCACTCTCCCTGGCAGCGCCCGCTATATGGAACTCCCTCCCAGGCCACCTAAGATCAACCAAAGACCTCAAGGACTTCAGAAAACTTCTTAAGACTGCTCTATTTACCGAACATTTCAAGGACCTCACATAAATGACTCCTTTACTACTTTCAAGACAATACAGGATCATGATCCTAGCGCACCTTTCACACGGCTCCATTATTGTATATATGTATATTGCTCATTATGTAAATAGCTCACCGATAAAATCTGACACACAGCACCACACACCACTCTTCTTAGTTCTCCCACTGCATGCTACAGACCACACATTATTATTGATTTAATGATAAAGCGGTATACTAAATCCTTCTAAATAAATAAATAAAATAATGGGCTGGGGGTTGCTAGTACTGGAAATGGGCTGAGTGGAAGGGGGGACTTGAACTGCAAATAGCTGATGGGGATGGGGGCTTGGAATGGAAATGGGCTATGGGGGGGGGGCTAGGATTGCAAATAGGATGATGGGGGTTAGGACTGGTAATGGGCTATAGGGGGGGGCTAGGACTGGAAATAGGGTGATGGGGGGTTAGGACTGTTAATGGGCTATGGGGGGGTTAGGACTGGAAATAGGGTGATGGGGGGTTAGGACTGGTAATGGGCTATGGGGGGGCTAAGACTGGTAATGGGCTGATGGGGGGGTTAGGACTGGAGGTGGGCTGATAATGGGCTATGGGGAGGCTAAGACTGAAAATGTGGTGATGGGAGGCTTAGGACTGGTAATGGGCTATGGGGGGCTAGGACTGGTAATGTGCTGGGGGGGGGTGCTAGTACGGGAAATGGGCTGAGTGGAAGGGGGGACTTGAACTGCAAATAGCTGATGAGGAGGGGGGCATGGAATGGAAATGGGCTGAGTGGAAGGGGGCTTGAACTGCAAATAGCTGATGGGGAGGGGGGCTCTGAATGGAAATGGGCTGTGAGGGAAGGGAGCTAGGACTGGAAATGGGCTGAGTGGTGGGGGAGAGGTAGGACAGGAAATGGGCTGATGGAGGGGCTAGGATAGGACTGGAAATTGGGGTGCTAAGATTGGAAATGGGTTGTGGTGGGGGCTTGGATTGAAATGGACTCATGGAGGGGTTAGAACTGGAAGTAGGCTCATGGGGGGCTTGGATTGGAAATGGGCTGAGTGGAGGGGAGCTAGGATTTGACATGGGCTGATGGTGGGGCTAGGAAAGGACTAGAAATGGGCTGATGGGGGCTGGGATTGGAAATGAGCTGATGTGGGGACTAGAAGGGAGTGGATGCTGGGTGGGGCTGGGACTAGAAGGGAGCTGATGTTGGGGGAAGATTAGAATGGGATGGAGCTAGGAGAGTGAAATGGAGAGGGGAAAATATTTTGTGTGGGAGGGAAGACAAATCTACAATTGGCCGGGTATTGGGAGAGTAAGTAGGGATTGAGGATGGAGGGGTAAAATTTGAGTGGATCAAATAGGAATGAGGAAAGAGCAAAAGGAGAAAGATTAGTATGTTAAAGCAGATGTAGAGAGCAAATGGAAAAAAAAACTAGAAGAGAGAAGAAAGGACAAATGGACAGCAGACGATGGAGAGTTAGCAGAAGACACGAAGAAACCAGAGGAAAGTGGCTGGAGCAATTGCAACTGAAAAAGAAATGCGCAAAAGGTAGAAAAATATCTCTTTATTTTGAATTTATTAACTGGAATATGTCAGCTCTGGGAAATGTGCATCATTAACGTCTGTGCTTTGTTCAGTACAAGAGGAAATTAATTTATAGTTTTATTTCTACAGTGTTGTTGTACATTCCAAGTTTGGCTTTTGGGGTTCCCAGTTTAATTATTGTCTTCCTGTTTCTAAATTGTGATTCTTTGTTTGGTGATGGTCTATGTTCTGCATGTGTAACTGAGCTGAGGTATTCTGTTTATGTAATTCCTATTTGACATTGCCAGTTGTTCTCTTTCCCCAGTAGGTCATGTATTGTTATTCTCTGAAATGTATTGGTTTAATATTTGCAATGTTGCCTTTTGATAGGTAGAGTATGGTGCTTTGTGAGTCCTGGTAGTGCTGTTATGATACGGCGGGTTTGCTATGGGTTTAAATGGGCAGTGTTTGTAGTAGTTTCTAATGTGCCTGGCGGTTGGCACTGGATTATAGTAATGTAGAAATCTTTTAGTCTTTCTTTATCCATACACTCATTAAGAGGCATGTTTACTAAAAGTTAATGTATGGTAACATTATGCAAATACTTATGCAAATGAGGCCCCTTATGCAAAAGAGGCCCCGCACTGAGTCTCCGCAAATGGCCCCGCACCCCCCTTAGGCCGCCCCTGATGTACAGAAGTACTTCACTCCCTATAGTGTACTTCTCCCTTGGATTTTTACGGCCCAAATACATGACCCTGCATTGTTTAGCAATAAATCTCAGCTGCCAAATTCTCAACCATTCTCTTCAAGATTTGCTAGATCCCTCATCATGTTATCTATATCTTCCCAGGTGTCTATCCTATGGCAGATTTTGGTGTTATTCACAAACTGGGAAACCTTACCTGACAGTCCTTCTGCAGTATCATTTACAAAAATCTTAAAAAGAATGGACCAAGAGCAGGTCACTGTGGCACACCACTGGTAACGCTCTTCTTCTTAGACTGAACCCTTAATCTGTAACCTTTGTTGCTTCCCATTCAGCCAGTTTCTAACTCCATCCCTAGGGTGCTAAATGTGCAGACATAACTGAAATCTAAGTATACTGTTATCAAGCACTCTCCCTTGGTCCAACTCTCTAGCACCTAGCAGGCAGCACACCTCCCAAGACAATTCTGATCAGCAGATGAATGCATCATCACCCCTCCAAAGGGAATCACTGACGACCATTATCCTTTGCTCACTTGTGTTCACTGATTCAGCAAATTGAAGTTTTTGAGCTCCGGTTCCTCCTGTTCCTGGGGAGTGTCAGTTCTACAGGTTTTGGTGACGTATGACTAGCTCTCTTTTTTCAGTACCAAACCATCTTAAATTCTGCTGGAGATCTTGGACGCCTCAAGAAGTATTTCATCAATATAATTCTCACTGTCATGGAGCTTCTCAGCCTCACCACCTCCATCAGTTCCTCCATTTGTTTCATGAGGGATTCAACTTATAGATATTTTGTACATGGAATCTGTCCCAAGTCTGGGATCAGGCTGTCTGTCTGAACAGAGCCAGAAGTTGTAATGGGGACAACAGTTTGGCGACAATTTTCCAAGCCATAATTGAATTGTAGGAGATTTGGTACCTATTGAAGGCAATGAGAAAAAGCCCTACCAACGTCTCTAACTCTTTCTCAGCTGTCCATTAAGATGAAAAGTAGCTAGCATCTTCTATGTGAGATCTAACACCTCTGTTCTGATTCCCTTTGTGTATTCCAGCTTGCCTCTTCATCTGTTGTTCGGGTATGGAGCAGTTTATCACTTTAAGGTACTAAAATCTGATATATATATATGAAGTATATAGTATAATGTGCTTCCTTTGTAGAATTACCTAATCTAAGCTCCTTCAAATATAACTATTTATTTATAGCAGACATTCAAATGCAAGACTATTTACTTCCTAGATGTTATCTTCTGATTCATATCAAACACTTATATCTGAATCAACAATTGGTGAGTTGTTTGATGTAGCAATATTTCTCACATCGGATGGGTGGGCATTGAGGTGGGAAAGGAGACCATTAACACCTCTGCTGTACTGAACGCTTTTCCTCCTCTTTGAACATGAAGGATAGAGGAAAGAAGAAAAAAAACATCAGCAGAAAAGCATCTGTAGCTACAAAAAATAAACCAGTAACCTTAGCAGCAAAAAATGCTATCCAATAAAAATATATGGCAAGGTATTCAAAAGGCATTTACACGGTTACCAGCCCAGTAAACTATGTAAATGTAAAAACTAGAGACTTTAAGTTTTTGAAGTGTGATGTTATTGTTTACAATTGAAAGTTCTTTGTAAAAGTTGAAGTTAATGTAAACTGCCTTGATTAAATGAAAAGGTGGTATAGAAAAATTGTTAAATAAATAAATGTAAATCATTACTTAAGACCCATCTATTTCCGAAAGCATATGACCTTTCCCCTGAGGCCCCTCCCTGATTGCCCTGTCTTTGTCTTTTCCCTTTTATAAGTCGTCATTTGTCTCCCCTTGTCTTTATGTCTGTGTTGCCCAGTTGGGCTATGTTTGTCTTATGATTTGGTAATAGTGTGACGTTACTACTTTGTCCTCTTTCCTTCTTTCCTGTTTATCATTGGCGTTCCTTTTCTTGGTTTGAAGTGTTTAACCCGTTCTCTTTTTATTGTACACCGCTTAATGTTCCCACAATAGCGGTTTATCAAATATTGAATAAAGATAAAGATAAAAGATTCAACGGTACTTACACTGTTACTGCCATTGAATATCTCTTTCAACTATCCTACGCACCTCAATGCTATCTGGTTAGCTTTGGGGTCCATCGGGGGTGTTCTGGGATGGAGTGGAGGCAGCGACAAACAATAAACGGGCAGCAGCGATATTGCATGCTGCCTGGTTAGCTCCTACACCGAAAATATAGGTGAGGTAAACCCTTGCCTAAGAACATAAGATCATAAGATATGCCATACTGGGTCAGACCAAGGTCCATCAAGCCCAGTATTCTGTTTCCAACAGTGGCCAATCTAGGTCATACGTACCTAGCAGTTTCCCCAAAAGACACAGGTTCCGCAGTGCTTGTACTGGGTCAAGCATTGATATCCTGGGTCCCTTCTTAATAATGGTGTATGGACCTTTCCTCCAGGAACTTGTCCAAACCTTTTTGAAACCCAGCTACACTAAAAGCTTTTACTACATCCTCCGGTAACAAATTCCAGAGTTTGATTACACATTGAGTGAAAAAATATTTTCTTTTATTAGTCTTAAATAGTTTACCCTGTAGCTTCATTGCATGTCCCCTAGTCTTTCTATATTCTGATAACGTAAACAATCGATCTACGTTTACCCGTTCCACTCCGTTCCTTAATTTATAGACTTCTATCATATCTCCCCTAAGCCGTCTCTTTTCCAGGTTAAAAAGCCCTAACCTTTTTAGCCTTTCTTCATAGGAGTATCCTTCCATCCCCTTTACCATTTTGGTGGCTCTTCTCTGAACCTTTTCTAATAACGCCATATCCTTTTTAAGATACGGCGACCAGAATTGCACACAATATTCAAGGTGCGGTCTCACCATGGAACGATATAGAGGCATTATAATATCTTTTGTTTTATTTTCCATTCCTTTCCTTATGATACCTAGAATTCTATTTGCTCTCTTGGCTGCCGCTGCACACTGGGCCGAGGGTTTTAACATGTTATCCACAATGACGCCTAAATCTTTTTCCTGGGTGGTGGTTCCTAATGTGGAACCTTGCATTGTGTAACCATATTTTGGGTTGTTCTTCCATAGGTGCATAACTTTGCACTTGTCCACATTAAATTTCATCTGTCATTTTGATGCCCAGTCTTCCAATTTATCAAGATCCTCTTGCAATTTTTCACAATCCTCTTGGGTTTTAACAACTTTAAATAGTTTTGTGTCATCTGCAAATTTGATACCCTCACTCGTTATTCCACTTTCCAGGTCATTTATGAATATGTCAAAAAGCAGCGGACCCAGCATAGATCCCTGGGGTACACCACTATTCACCTTTCTCCATTGGGAAAATTGGCAATTTAGCCCAACCCTCTGCTTTCTATCTTTTAACCAGTTCCTGATCCACAGTAGTACACTGCCTCCTATCCCATGACTCTTTAGTTTTGCCAAAAGTCTCTGATGAGGGACCTTGTCAAAGGCTTTCTGAAAGTCCAGATACACTATATCAACCGACTCACCTTTGTCCACCTGTTTATTCACACTTTCAAAAAAGCATAACAGATTAGTAAGACAAGATCTTCCTTGTCTAAAGCCATGTTGGCTGTCTCCCATTAGGCCATGACTATCTACATGCTGAGTAATTTTATTCTTTATGATGGTTTCTACCATTTTTCCCGGTACTGACGTGAGGCTCACCAGTCTCTAGTTTCCCAGATCACCCCTGGAACCCTTTTTAAAAATTGGTATTACATTGGCGATCCTCCAGTCTTCAGGTATTAGAGATGATTTTAATGATAATAGCAGGTCTGCAATCTCATATTTCAGTTCATTCAACACCCTTGGATGTATACGATCCGGCCCAGGTGATTTGTTACTCTTCAGTTTATCTAATAGTTGTAATACATCTTCCCAATGTATTGATATTTCCTTCAATTCTTCCGCACCTTTAAATACCACTTCAGTCATGGGTAACATCCTTACATCTTCCTGTCTTTAAGGTGCAGGAGCTAGTCGGGCAGCATGCAATATTGCTGCTGCCCGATTAGCATCAGTGGCTCCTGGTGTATGTGGTGATCCCCAAATATTCAATGCCATCTTCGCAGCACTGAATATCCTGGTTAGAGGTTGGCAGGAAGAATTATGCACCGACGTGCTGCAGAGACCTTCAAAAATGAGTTTAGCTCAATATCAGGTCCATAGTTCCTTTTCTTGAGAACTCTCAGACAGAGAATTTGTATTAAGAGCCACAGAATTGCCTTGCTGGAAACTAAGTGCCTGCAGGAGTGGCAGTGGTTGCAAGGCAATTCAGACATTTTTTTAAATTGTTTATTTATGCAAATTTCCATATACAACAATTAAAATACTTGTAAAGAAAAGGGGAACAAAGCAATTGATAACAAAAAAGAAAAAAAAACTGAACCAAGCAAGGAAAACAAATACAAGTTTACCCCAGCAGTCCCCAATAAGAGAGAAAGTAGGTCACAATTCCAAGGCAACATAACCCAAAAGAACATTTGTTATAAGCAGACCAAGCAGACAAGAAAATGAAATATCCTAACTACCAGTTATCTTACCCTAACATAATATAGTACTTGATTTAAGTGGGCTCAATAGAGGGGGGCTGCCATCTGGCTAGTTTGGCAGATAGAAAGGCTGACAACTTTTGGGGATCAAGGAAAATATAATTATGTCCAGCCAACTTGGCCAAACCTTTACAGGGGAAATGTAGAAAAAGCAACCTCTCTCACCCCCTCCCCGCCCCAGTTTTAAAACTTCAGATTTAAGAATAAGGAACAGCTTCTGCCTCTTCTTGGTAGCCCTAGCTACATCAGGGAATATTCTACAGTAGAATCCATAAAGTCTTTAGTAGATGCATGGAAATACATTTTTAGAATCCAATCTTGGTTGATGTCCAGTGCCAGCATGACCAACAATGTAGCAGTCATGCCGGGATTGGATCCCGACCACTCCAGAAAACCAGTAAGGTTCAAACTGTCAGAGGACAGAACAGGAAACCCTTCCAAGTCCTGACCCTGTCCATCAACCTTTCGAACTCTAGCAGAAAGTAAGTAGTAGGCTCTGAATATTGGCAGAACCGATTCCTCTGGAATTTTCAACACAGTAACCAAAAACCTCTTGAAAAGTTCCATAGGTGAAAAAGATGGACCCTTCAGAAAATTAAGAATTCTCAGGTTCCTGTTCCTGAATTCTCCGCATTCCTAATAACTGCTGAAACAGAGTCTTGGACTGTGACATCCAAAAATGAAAACTTTGCAGGAAGGGAACCCAAAGCAGACTCATGAGTCTTTACCAAATGTCCAAAAGTAGCAAACTGACCAGAGATCACTTGGAGCTGGCCTGAGATCATTTGTTCCAACCTAAATAAGGCTTCCCAAACAGTTTCAAAGGTAAAAACAGAAGGTCTCACCAAAACTGAAGAGTAGCAGGGCCCAATTGAGATTGCTGTAATCCAGGTGACCCAGTAGGCAGACTACCTCTTTCTTCTCCATACTACAGATCCGACCCTACCTCCATAGTTCTCATCTCTCCTGCAACTTCGGCCAGAACCTCCGAACACTGGGAAACTTCTCCGGGAACAGGGGGCTGAACTCCGAAAATAGAGACTCTCGCAGAAACACCAAGCAAGACCTCATTCGAAGCAGCCACACTCACCTCACTCACTGGCTGCACAGGGGGAAACTGGCACTCCGGACTGAGTGAAACATCTGGCCCTGCACTGGATGAAGGTCCTTCTTCCACCTCTGCACCCGCCAGCGGGCCACCCGAAGCCAGAACACCTCCAGCGGGCACTAGGAAGCCAACTATCGGTCCGACAAACACCAGCTGCCCTGGCAGAAGCTTAACTTTCCACTTCCTAGCGGTATGCGGCATCAAGTAAAGTGAAAGGTAAAATGCTGCTGCCGGAGCCTCTCAGTGGGTGTCTGCTCACATCATCGCCATCTTACTTCCTCTAATTCAGACTTTTATACAATACTCAAGAACCTGACTGTTAAGCAAGCTAATCAAGAAAAATAACACCTCAGCAGTGCAGTGACTTCAAAGAGTGCTTTTCTTCTTTGAATTTGAGAGCAAGCGAAAGAAGAAAAAGGACAAATTTTCAAAAGAATTTAATTAGGTGTATGATATTCTTCTCACTAGGAAAGTGATTCTGGAGGCTATTTTGGAAACCTTAGGTGTCTTTCCTATGTGGAAATACCACATCTACACATGTAGATTGTAATACATAAGAACATAAGATATGCCATACTAGGTCAGACAAAGGGTTCCATCAAGTCCAGTATCCTGTTTCCAACAGCAGCCAATTCAGGTCACAAATATCTGTCAGGTTCCCAAAAAAGTACACAGATTCCATGCTGCTTATCCCAGGGGTAAGCAGTGGAATTTCTTGGTCCTCTCTAAAAATAGTTTAAGGATCTTTCCCTCCAGATATTTGTCCAAATCTCTTTTAAACCCAGCTACACTAACAAATTTTATTAGCTTCTCCGGTAATGAATTCCAGAGTTTGATTATGTGTTGAATGAAAAAAGAATTTCTTTGATTAGTCTAAAATGTGTTACATTGTAGCTTCATTGCATTTGCCTTAGTCTTTCTACATTTTGAAGGCATAAACAATTGATCTACATTTACCCGTTCCACTCCATTCATTAATTTATAGACCTCTATCATATCACCCCTCAGCCGACTCATTTCCAAGTTGAAAAGCTCTAACGTTTCTAAGCCTCTCCTCAAAGGGGTATTCATCCATCCCCTTTACTATTTTGGTGACTCTTCTCTGTACCTTTCCTAATTCTGCTTTATCTTTTTATGATATGGTGACCAGAATTGTACACAATATTCAAGGTGCAGTTGCACCATGAAGCGATACAAAGGCATTATAATATCCTTGGTTTATTCTCCATTCCTCTCCATATGATTCCTAGTATTCTATTTGCTTTCTTGGCTGCCGGTGCACACTGAGCAGAGGGTTTCAATGTATCATCTATGTTGATGCCTAGATCATTTTCCTAGGTGTAACAGAGATTTCAGAAAGCCTCTATTTATCTATGGAGATCCATGCAATGCTGAACTTTCAATTTGACATGATGGGGTGTAGTTTGGGTGATCAAAAATCTACCTGCATCTTCCCATTGGGTTTTACAACAGCTCAAAGGCATGCATAGATATTTTTAAATGTGTATTTCGAACAGGGCTTTACATGGGGGATTAAGGGAGTAAGTCTCTAATTCCCCATTTTTCTCCTCCAAAATGAAAAAAGAAAACTCTGCCACTGTGCTTACTTGATATATATAATCCCCCATGTATTTGCAAACAAATACATACATATATATATATATGTATGTATTTATTTGCAAAATGGCCTGAATACGTGTGAACTTCCAGCACTTACAAGTAGAAGCCCCAAGTTGTTGCTACTCATTGTTTCCACTTGTAGATTTGTAAAACGGTTCTTCCTGCTGTGTGAGCTATCAAATCTGCATGCCCTTCTGCACGCCCTTACATGTACTTTACAAGAGGCTGCTCATTTGGCAGAGCTGTTTGTAAAATATGTCTGGAATTCAGCATATCACGAACTGAAGGTCTCAATTCAGAGACGTCAACCTTCTTTGTAAAATGAGTGTGTGTGCCTTCTTGGGAGGGGGGGGGGCAGTTTTCTTCTTTAAGGTTATGGATTTAAACACTGAGGTAGGAGGCATATTCAAAAACAGTTTATCAGGCTAAAAGATAAGGCAGTATACAAAACCTGTTAAATAAATAAAAAGAAAGAAAGAACACTCAGCGGGATATTCAGCGGCAGTAAAGCATTTAGTGCTGCTGAGTATCCCTTCCTACCTGGTTTGTACACCCCAATGCTAACCACTTAGCATTAGGGTGCAGCAGGGGCAGCACAGAGCGTTAGGCTGTCGGCGATAATATTGAGCCACTGGCCAGTTAACCCTAACCAGCAAAAGTTAGGTCAAAAACAGGCTGGCTTGACTTTTGCTCTATTAGTTATCTGACTAGAAGCTGAATATCGCTGCTGACTGGATAGCTAAAATGCTATGAGGTCAACCAGGAGATTCAATAATGGAGGCTAGATATGCCACTAGAATTGAATATCTGGGTTTTATTTAAAGTGTCAATGACTAGCTGCTTTACTTAGGTTGGCGGCTGCCACTGAATATATCCCCCTGGGGCCCTTTTACTAAACTGCGCTAAGTCATTCAAGTGGGTGTTGGCGCACTTGGGCTCATGGTAACTTATCATGGGGCGTGACAGTTACTCTTTGTTGATTTGTGTGATAACTGCCACTCATGTATTGGGTGGTTTAGGGGCACAGAGTGGACTAGTGAGCACATTGCTGTTAGTGTGGGCTACATTTTGTGCACTGTCAATGTTGTAATTAGTGCAGGTGTATAGGTGGAAGTAAATGCCCCAGCGGTAATAGCGCCATGTGTCATTGTGGATACCTGTGTGATAAATGTTGGGAACATGCTGGTCACGTCCCTGACAGTTATCATGGGGGCTTTGCATTTAGTACATATTAAGTTTTGCACTAAATGTGTGCTGATGCAAAACTATAGTACACTTTAGTACAGAAATAACATTTTGGGTCCTTGTGCTGTGATGTGAATTCTTCCATCATTAATTATTCCAATCCTTTGACATACAATTACTGTTTGCTTTTTGCATTTCATTTATCTGCTAAGGGATTATACATAGCCTGCTCCTAGGTAAACACTCTGCTTAATTTCATTCTCTCAATTTATTGTTATGCATATGGCATATATGTGTATTCCAAATATTCAAGCCAAGTGCTGGTCAGCATTTGCCTTACGTAAATTGATAAACATAAATCAGGAAGCAAGTGCAAAATCAATTAGCATGACAAATCATGCATAGATTTTAGAGATGTAAATCCAGCCTGCCGCTTGTAGAATCAGTCAGATCTTTGCTAACATTTACTGAGATAAGGGAACTTACTTATCTGTTTAAAAATGTGAAACATTCATCAAGAGAGAAAATTTCAAGGGTTACAAAAGTAAAGAAATCCATGAGAGAGTAAAATCATTGAACTCTTGGGCTTACTTATTGGGAACGGGATAAATACATTATTGTAACAACAACTTTGATAATTTGGATTTCTCAAACACAAATAAATAAAATGATATTACATGAACAAAACACAAGTCTGAAATGCCTGTACGCAAATGCTACAAGTCTAAAAAATAAGATGGGAGCGTTAGAATATATAGCACTGAATGAGAGGTTAGAAATAATTGCCATCTAAGAGAAATGGTGAAAGGAGGACAACCAATGAGACACCGTAATACCTGGGTGCAAACTATAACGCAATGATAGAGTAGATCAAATTGATGGAGGGGTTGCACTCTATGTTAGAGAAGGCATTGAGTCAAACAGGATAAAAGTTTTGCAGGAAACAAAATACACCATAGAATTTCTGTGGATAGAAATTCCATGTAAAAAGGGGAAGGGAATGGCAGTGAGGATGTACTACTGACCGACTGGTAAAAATGAACTGATAGATGAGGAAATGGTAAATGAAATCAGGGAAGCTAATAAAAGTTACAATACAGTAATAATGGCTGATTTCAATTACCCCAGTATTGACTGGGTCAGTGTCACAGCACTGAATATTACCTCTGACCATCTCGGCACTATATGGAAAGTGGGGATGGTCTGTGAGTGGGTCCAGTTAGATGCAATTTCCACTTCTGTCTGGATAACAATTCACATTACTTAGAACACCAAAAAAGCTGCTCTAAATGTATGCAGCATTGAAAGCCTTATCAAAAAACAAGTGATCAGCACTTGATACAGGGAGTCAGTCCCGAAATGTGCACATCGTGCCTCGAAGCTTTGCCTGGCTGTGGTTCCTGGTTTGGAGTTTTGGCTTTGTCACGGGCTCACTAAGATAAGTTATATACTGGTTATGAATGAACCTGTAACTGAATAAAATGGCGTTTACTGGCTGGAGTGGATGGATGTAAGTTCCCTCTTCCCTCGGTGCACTCCGACAAAAACAAGTGATAATTTTGTTTTTTGAGGGACTTTTGGTGATTTATTTTCATACTGATACTGTTATCAAAGAACAAAGCATAGGACATTCATGGCATGCATATTGAAGTATTACAGCAATCGGATGAAGCTGTTACCATACTTACAAGGCTTTGTCAGGAAATTTGGAAGACAAATTCATGGCCAACTGACTGGAAAAGATCTGTGACTCGACTGACTGTGGAAATTATCACACAAACACTCTGATCCCACATGCCAGCATGATTCTACTCAAGATCATTCAGCAGAGACTATAACCATACTTGGAACGAGAACTGCCTGAAGTGCAAGCAGGGTTCAGGAAAGGGCAAGGGATGAGAGACATCATGACAGATGTGAGATGGAATATCCATGTGTTTTATTGACTACAGCAAGGCTTTTGACTGTGTAAACCATGAGAAACTCTGGGCCACATTAAGAAGCTTGGGTATACCACAACACCTGATCATTCTCTTGCACAACCTTTACATTGATCAAGAAGCAACAGTTCAAATGGAACTAGAGAAACAGAATGGTTTAAAATCAGCAAAAGTGTACAACAAGGCTGCATACTTTCCCCCTCCAATTTAATTTATATGCAGAACAAATCATCAGAGAAGCAGGACTGTATAAAGGCAACAGAGGTGTGAAGATTGATGGAACACTCAACAACCTTTGTTATGCTGATAATACCACATCACTGACTGAAAGTGAAGACAATTTGAAACATTTGCATCTCAAGATCAAGGAATATAGTCTTAAAATGGGTCTGCACCTTAACATTAAGAAGACAAAGATCCTGACAACTGGCAAAATCAATAAGTTCATCATTGATGGAGAAGAAATTGAAATAGTTGACAGCTTTAACTTATTTGGATCAACAATCAATAAAAAAAAGACTAGCAGTCAAGAAATCCGATGATATATTGCTCTTGGTAGAATGACTATGAAGGACCTAGACAAGATCCTCAAGAGCAGAGATGTGTCTCTCCATACAAAAATTTGACTTGCCCAGGCCATGGTATTTTCGATAATATCATAAGGATGTGAAAGTTGCACAGTGAAAAAGATAGACAGGAAGAAAACTGATGCCTTTGAATTATGGTGCTGGCGATGAATACTGTATGCACCATGGACTGCCCGAAGAACAAACCAGTCAGTACTAGAGATCAAGCTCAGATGACAAGACTTCTTCGACTTTCATACTTTCGACATAAAATGCGAAGAGAGAGATCATTGGAGAAAGACATAATGCTTGGCAAGGTAGAAAGTCACCATAAAAGAGGAAGGCTGGCAATGAGATGGATCGATACAATAACAGCAGCTATGGATACCACTCTATCAACAATGAGCCACTTGGCTGAAGACCAAACAAAGTTTAGGTTAATTATCCAGAAGATTGCCAGGAGTCAACACCGACTTGACGGTACTTAACAAGTGTTTGCAGATTGGCTATCTGGCTCTTATGACTGTTAACCAGATAATAACCATCCAGGATGTGGAATCCAAATATTCATTTCCAGGATCCAGATTATTGTTAACTATTACAGTTGCCATTTTAAAAAATGCTGACTGCCACAGTTTAAATATTCCCCTCTTATAGAGGTAAACTCTTCTCTATTAAGTTTGCAATTTAGTCAAGATATACAGAAGATAAACAATTTTTAAATAATCATGTAACTATTAGTTTAAAATATTTTTAATATGGGGGAGTAACTAAGATGGCTGATGTGTGCGCGGAGCGGTGAGCTGCTCCTTTGAGTTCCGCGAGACTGTGGAGCTGCTACCGTGAGATGGGACGGAGAAAGCGGAAGCAGGTTGCCTTACCTCCGGGTGAGAAACCATTGAGTTCCTTGAGTCAGCGAATGCTCGGGGAATGCGGCTTTGAGCCCCATGCTGGAGCGGCGTCTTTGGCTGGGGCAGAGGGAGGAAGTTTGCCCCAGAGCATCTCAGGTGTCTGGCTTTCCCCCCAGGAGCGGACACCTCCGCTGCATCCAGGAAACTTGTCCTCGGCAGTTGTTGTGTCCCCGGAGTTGGTGTTAACGAGTTTGCCGATTCTGGAGGGTACTGGAGGTGCACCTGCTGAGTCAGAATTCCCCTCTGAGGAAGCGGGCCGAGGCCGGAGGAGAGAGTTGGGGGTTCCAACGGAGCGGCCTGTGTCTGAAGATCCTGTGATGAGGGAAGAGCTTCCTGTGCTTCCAGTTTTAGTGAGACCTGCGGTATATACATTGGAAACGCAATGGGAAGGACTGGCAACCTTGAATTACTCTATGAATAGAGTTTGTGGGACTTTCAACATGGAACTTAATGTGGTTAGAGATTCTTGTGATACTCTTACTAAAGCTTATGAAATGCAAGCTAGCAGGGTAGCCACCCTGGAGAAGGTGTTGGGGGAGGTGCGCGGTCTAGTTGATGCCCAGTTAAAAGATAGTACTGTGGCTAGTAGGAAGTTGGAGTGCCTGGAAAATCAGGTCCAGCAATGTAATCTCTGGTTCCTGAGTTTTCCTAGGTCTCCGGTACTATCAGCGGTAGAGATGCTACGAAAGTATTTTGGGGAGGTGTTAAAAATCCCCCCAGAACAGTTCCCCCCTTGATCAGGGCCCAGTATTTGTCCCTGGGCAGTAGGGGTGGAGGAGACGTGGCTTCCCCCTCCCATCCCGGGTTGGGGGATCTTACAGGTCTCCTTGAGAGTTCATTGGAGATTGTAATGGAAAGAACCACTCTGCTTGCCACATTCGCTTTAGAGACGGACAAAGTATTTATTCTCAGAATGTATTTTAGGAATTTTATTTATTTATTTTATTTATTTAAATCGCTTATATACCGCGCTCTTCGACATCAGTGCGGTTTACAAAAAACAAGAGGTATTTTACGGTGTGGGTTAACACCGTATTACATATAACAGGTAGCTTAACTTGGATAACAGTAATAACTACTTACATTTGTAAGAACAGTATCAGTATTTACATTCGTAATAACAGCATGATATTCACACTTATATACAAATACGTGAGGAGGGGATGCGTGAAGTCGGGCTATGTTACGGGAGGTGAGGTTGGTGGGTGTTCCTCTGGGTAGTATTTGAGGAAGAGATAGTGTTTCAATTCTCTCCTGAATTTAGTTAGGTCCGGGATTGCTCGGATATCGGGTGGAAGAGCGTTCCAGCATCTGTGAGCGCAGAGACTGAAGGCCCTGTTTATGGTTGTCTGAGCACTGTGGGTCATTGCTTTGGGGATTACCAAGGTGTTTATAGCAGTAGATCGTCTGGCTCTATTTGGGGGTGTAATGTGAGTGAGGAATGCTAACAAAGCTTTCTTAGGCTCTAGAGTAAGGGTATTTCCTGACTTATCACGAATTACACAGTTGAGAAGGAAGGAGTTTTTGGCTCTTCGCCCTAGGACTCTTACCTTGGGCGCTTCCTTTCAGCTTAAATTTCCTGTTAAATGCTATTTTAATTTTAAACAAAAGATGTATTTGTTTTTTGAGCCCAAGCTGTTGTTGACTTTCTTGGAGTCTAGAGAGGCAAGTAATGTTGAGATTTGTCAGACGGGTGCCTGGGTGAGAATGTTCACAGTCTTGGCAAAGGCATATTAATATGATTTGCAAGGGATTGTGGGAAATGTAGTCCATTCACACCAGACACAGCCGTTCACAATAATTAGTTGTGCTTGAGTGTAAAGCCAATAAGATATTTATTTATGGGGTTATTTCTCCCAACACAGATATGCTTGGTAGCACATAAAACAGGATACTTGCTTTCAGTGTTAAACTTAGAAAAACAAAATCAGGAAAACAACAGTTGAACTTGTCAGGCAATCAAATCAAAAGAATAAAGACCTGGTTGTTAACAAACTGGTCTTTTCTGTAGGCTCTAGCTAATATTTTCTTAGCAGTGCATCAAACAACAAGCAAAACCCACAAAGTAGGGAAAAACTGTTCTTTTCAGGTTAACTTCTTATATCTTCACACACAGACTCAGAAGTGATTTCCTCAGAGCTCACAAGCAATTAGGTAAGGCTCAATTGCTAGCAGTTACCCAGCTGAAACCCCTTAGCTGGCTTGCTTTCTACTGCGTGGCTCAAAATCCTACTCAGAAGCTTTTCTGAGTAGATTAAAGAACACGTTTGTATCTCTTTGTGATGGTTGTTGTACTTTGTAACAGAAAATTACCAAAGGAGTTTAGACAAAGAGCAATCCATGTATTCACAGCCTGCATCTTCAACCCCTCCCCCTTCTTCAACAATCATGGGTTCAATATCATGGATTGGTACAGAGGAATTTCTCAATGGAGCACTCTCAGGAGAATACTTGTTTCCCTGCTGTCTTTCAAGGGTATAGCTAGGGCATAGATCAGTGTTCATACCTGAGCTTCCATTGCTGCTAGAGTTCCTCTCTAAATAGCCTGGCCAGTATGTAGTCCAGTTCTTATGTCCAGCCTTCCAATCCAGATCCCTGGACACTGGATCTCTCTTCACATACCTTCTGGCAGGGGTCCTAGGGTCCCTTCCAAGTGCAGCCGTCTCCCTCACAGGTACCGTCTGGAGATTCCTAGCTCTGCAGCACCATTCCTCTGGCTTTCCCCAGTCCAATGGTGTATGCTGGCCTTTTGAATGTCTCCCAGTATACGTACTGCTCTGGACTCCTTTAGACCTCCCAAATGCTTTTCTCTTCTTTCTTCCAAAGGGTTTCTTGCCCTCTCTGTCCGTCCGCTCTGGCTTCTGCTTCTGATGATCCTCCAGATGATGAAGCTGTCCAAGATCATGAAGATCTTCCAGATGAAACTGAGGATGATTCTCTGTAGAATAAACTCTACCTTTATTCTGCTTAGATGAGTGCTCCACCCTAGCACAGCGCAGCTGTGCTGAATCAGGCCCTGCTCTTTGAGATGAGTGCTTGGGGATTACCTCATAGCCCTCCTGATTGAACACACATTTTCCCACTTCAGCTCCTCTAATGGCTGTTGGAAACCTGGTGCATTCTGGGACTGGTAGTCTTTTATGGCAAAATTCTGTTTTCTTATTTCTACCAGAACTGACAGGTTGCTTGTTCAGAGACACTTCACCATTTCTATAGCTCCTTCCTGAACTATGATAAGCTTCCTTATCACAGATTGTCATACCTTCCCATACAGCTGACGTGTGAGTCTCCCATCTGCTTATTTGGATATTTATGATTAATGGCTAGGATATTCTTGGCATTATATAATTTGATTATTTCCTAGTACTCCCCTATTTCCTTATTTTGGGGTCTGAATATGATGGAAAAGTAATTTTGTGATACATTTTGTATTTTCTTTATTTGTATTTGATGTTTCCATCTTTTTTATATTGTTTGGATGTAAACATTTAATAATTCTATAAATAAAAAATTAAAAAAGTTTTTTAATATGAAACCCCAAGATCAGAATGAACCATACTGGCAAACCATACTGGCAATCAGAATGAACCATGCTGGCAATCCTCTGTATCTTGCAGGTCTGATTTCCCTTCATACGCCCTATCGTCAACTCCGATCTATTCATGCCAATCGCTTATCCTTGCCTTCCCCATCACAAGCTCATTTGGAACAAACTCGACACTCTGCTTTTTTCTTTCTTGGTCCATTTCTTTGGAACTCATTACCACCTTCCCTCTGGTTAGAACCCTCCTATCCCCAATTCAAGACACTACTCAAAACCCATCTGTTCAAGCAGGCCTTTGACCTTCCTGCTAGTACCCCCCCCCCCCCTTGATGTTGTTGCTGGATTTTGTTTTTGTTTTGGGGGTTTTTTTTGTTTTTGTTTTTTTACTGTCTGTTTGTTGGTGTCCTGTCTCTCCCTGATTGTTCTGTTTTTGGCCTTTTAATTATTCTTATTTTAGTTACTTGGTTTTACTTCTGTGTGCTGCTTTGTTTTGCTTTCCTATTATTTATGGCGTTCTTTTCTATAGTTTGCAGTGTGGACCTTTTTTTTTTTTATCGTACACCGCTTTATGCTTTGGCCACAGTGGTCTATCAAATGTTTTAAAAAAGATAAAGATAAACCAGGGACTAAAAAGATAGTTCAAAGAGGTGGGTGCTAAAATGGGGCATATTTATGTCCAGAGACGGTGCAGAACTTAAAAGCACAAATGCACGTACTGGATTCATGGTACCTGAAAGTATAAAGTGGGTACATTTATGAGCTATCTATGTGGGAAAAAAACTGTGTTTTACCTGCAGAACGAGGCATTTATAAAATTACTCAAGATATATGCCTATATCCTCCATACGCATACGTTTCAAGTTTCTCTAAGCTGAGCAGAGGCGTTCCTGAAAGCATGGTTGTGTGTTGTTTCATTCATACGTGTATTAAATAAGATACAGGCATAACTATGTAAAATAATATTGGACTGTATGTAGTGTGTGCCTCAGAGCAGGTGAAACTGTGCAGGAGCTTTCCCGGGAGAAGGGGGGGGGTGTAATTCTATAACTACATGCATGCATGTACATCTACTCCCTTTAGGAAATAGCTATAACATATGCACATATCTTCTGCAGCCTGTTACAAAATTACTCTCAAGTCATAGTTTGGAATTTAGCAGTCTAGTGGCTAAAACGTGCTTACATATAGTTTATTTTTATCTAATATGATCAAAATCGAATGTTCTTTTCTAACATAATCCCAAAACACACATTCAGCCAGTCATTACTAACCTCATGGAATATTGCAACCTCCTCCTCAAAACAGACAAGTATGCACACAAAAAAAGAATTGTTTTTCTTTGTTTTTTCTCAAGCTTTTCATTCCTTTCCCTAAGTCTCTCCTGCTCCTTCTGACAACAGCAACAACCACTTCATTGTATTATGTTTCCTTCTATATTGTTTACAAGAAAAGATAATGTGCAAGGAGGAAAAGAAAGCATAGTTACTCACCTATAGCAGGTGTTCTCTGGGAACAGCAGGAATAAGTCCTGACATATGGGTGACGTCACCAACAAAGCCCACGCGAGAATGATCTCCAGCTTCCATAGGAAGCTTTTGAGAGGTCCACCGTGCATGTGTGCCTATCTTCCTGCCCAAAGAGCCATAACAGACCTCGACACCAACATTGTAAAATGGAACAAAACTCTCCACAATGCAGCAATTGCACCAGACAAACTAATCCATAACAACTGAAGGAAACACAATGCTCCCTGGTATTCGAGAGAAGTCAATGAACAGAAGAAACAACTAAGGAAAATGGAAATACTACCAAGGTGAACCGAAAGCCAACCATCTAACAAAATACAATGAAATGCAAGCCATATAGCACAATACGATAAACAGCTACAAGAAGGAATATCACTCAAACTTAATAATGAAATCCATCAGCAAACCAAGGTAACTCTTCGCTATAGTAAACGGTCTAACAAAAGAACCAGTTGAACCAGATGATCCGAACTCCATATTCCCACAAGACCTGGCAGACTTCATACAACTGTGAAATACACAGATGCCACTTGAAAAAAAACAAACAAATCCAACTTACAGCACATAAAGGATGAAACATGGGACACATTCCACATCCCAACTAGGAAACAGCTTGTTATAACTAATATTAACACACCTCACCTATTGACCCATGTCCAGTTAACTGGATTAAGCAAACTAGAGAACACCTAATACCATACCTACAAAAGATTGTCGAATCATCACTCACTCAAGGATACTTCCCCCAGCAACTCAAGCAAGCATCCATTAGACCAATCCTTAAGAAGAATAACCTCAATAAAAAGGAGCCAAGCTCCTTCTATCCAATATCAAGCCTCACATTTATAACCAAGATAATTGAAAAAATAGTGGAGCATCAACTACAGGATCACATAGACACCCACGCCCCGTTTGACCCCCACCAGTATGATTTTAATCAAAATCACAGTGTGAAAACACTTATTACATCACTCACGGACACCCTTGTAAACTGCTGCTTTTGACTCCATTAACCACAGCACTCTGCTACAAAGACTTTGAGATACAGGAATAAATAGTACAGTGCTAGACTCATTTCTCGCATACCTGTCCCATTGTAACCAGCAAGTGAGAACCAAAAACCAACAGTCTAAACCTTTCATTCAACACCAGGGTGTTCCACAAGGTTCTGCCCTCTCAGCACTGCTATTCAATATATACATTCAACCAATATGCAACATCATAAGACAACACAAAATCCATTACAGAATATATGCGGATGATATCATGGTATTCACCCCCATAAACATCAAACATCCAGATTACTCACAAATCCCAGCATGCCTCGAATCAATGACAAAGTGGCTAAAAGGACAGAATCTATCCATAAATGTCAAAAAATCTGAATTGATGCATATTACCAGGAATAATATATTCTCTCCACCGGACTCAATAAAGATCCTAGACCACACCCTAACCAACAAACAAGAAGTCAAATACCTCGGAGTTACCTTCGACCAGCAACTCAGCTTCCAACTTCACATCAAAAGAACAACCAGATCAGTTTACCACAAGCTGAGAACCATACACAAACTCAAACACGACTCATCGACAGTGACTTCTGAACAGTATGCCAAGCCATAGTAACACCCATAATAGATTATTGCGACATAATCTACCATGGCCTTCCTAAGAAAACAATACTCCCCCTGCAACTGGTGCAAAACACTGCTGCAAGAATCATTACTGGAACAGCAAAATACAGCCATATAACCCCTACACTCCACCAACTACACTGGCTCCCTGTTACTGTACACACTAAATACAAGAACATAATAATAATCTTCAAAATATTAAACAACCTATCTCCAACGATTCTTCAACCATTGATCAGGAAAACACATCCAACCAGAACAAGAAGAGGAGCAGACAACATCCTGTAAACTCCATCAAGCTTCCGAACAGCAAAACAATCCACTTGCAGTAGAGCCTTCTCCCTATACACTCCCCAACTGTGGAATGATCTACTCGCTTCAATATGTGCAATCAAAGAGCTATTGGAATTTAGGAAAGCCATAAAGGCTCACTTCTTCCTGAAGTACTATGGTCCCACCCTAGAACAACAAGAGCCATAAGGAAATGATCCAAAACAACCCATCAAACATCTGTCAAATGTAACATTTGTACCCTATCACACCACATCAATCTATCTGTATATAGTTAACAATTGTTAAATGTAGCTTACATATTCCCATTTAATCCTCCAAGTTTTAATACCCTGTTCTATGTAAAAGCTGGTTGCTGTAATTGTTCTATGTAAACTGCTTTGAATTAATGATAAGGCAGTATAGAACGCGTAGTTACTCACCTGTAACAGGTGATCTCCGGGAACAGCAGGAATTTAGTCTTCACATATGAGTATCGTCGGTACCAACGGAGCCTGCGTGGGAAAGCTCCCCAGCGTCCAATAGGAACGCTTTTGGGAGCATCCCTCAGCACATGCGTGCTGCCTTCCCACCTTTCCAACTGTCCCTCCTCAGTTAAGTTTGTAGCTGAGCAAAAGGATAGAGGGATAGAGGAAAAAGACAGAGAGATAGAGAGACAACTCCTAGAATAGGTGTGTGGGTTGTGAAGACTAAATTCCTGCTGTTCCCGGAGATCACTTGTTACAGATGAGTAACTACGCTATCTCCAGGAACAAGCAGGAATGTAGTTTTCACATATGGGGACTCACTAGCTGAAGATGCCAGGGAGATAACCCCAGGAAGCTGCCACCTATAGTAAGGTGAGCCATGCTTCCTCCCATGGATCTCTGGCATTCCACCAGGGTTGGTGGGTAGGAGTTGAATTAGGTCTGAAAGAGATTTTGAAGAACAGCTTGGCCAAAGAAGGCATCCCGACAGGAGGCTTTATCTAGGCAGTAGTGGGCTGTAAAGGTGTTTACTGAAGCTCAGGTGGCTGCTCTACAAATGTCATCAATAGACACAGAGTGAAGGTTAGCCATAGAAGCTGCCATGGCTCTCACATTATGGCCTTGAAGAGGAAGACTCTTACTCTCATAAGCAAAGGATATGATTTGTGCAATCCATTTGGATAGAGTTCTTTTGGAGACTGGAAGTCCCAAATGACTAGAATCAAAAGCAATAACAAGTTTAGAAGACCTTCTATGTTGCTGTGTTCTTTGTAAGGTAAAAAGCCAAGGCTCTTTTACAATCCAAAGTATGAAGGTTCTTTTCTGCATTAGAGGCATGAGGCCTTGGAAAGAATACAGGAAGATAAATCGATTGATTTAAATGAAAAGGCGAAATCACCTTTGGCATAAAGTGTGGATAAGTTCTGAGAACAACCTTATCATGATGAAACCTAGTATAAGGAGGATCAGCCACTAAAGCTTGCAATTCACTAACGCGACATGCAGAGGTGATTGCAATTAGGAAGATGACCTTCCAGGACAAAAGCTTTAGGGCTGTAGCGGCTAAAGGTTCAAAGGGCAGTTTCATGAGCTGCCCGAGAACTAGATTTAAATCCCATGCCACCAGTGGTGGCTTGATGGGAGGCTTTGTTAATAGAAGACCTCTCATAAATCTTGATATGAGTGGATGAGAGGAAATTGGTTGTCCATTTAGAGGTTTATAGGAAGCTGCAGTTGCACTAAGATGGACTCTTACTGAATTTGTCTTTAGACCTGAATTTGATAAATGAAGTAGATACTCTAGTATTGATTCCAAAAGTATCATAAGGGGGTTTAACCCCTTCTGTGAATACCATATAGTAAAACGTTTCCACCTGAAGGCGTAAGAGAGTCTTGTGGAAGTTTTTCTAGAAGTCTGAAGGATATCTTTTACCTGTTGGGAAAGGTTGAGATCCTGAACGTCTAAGCTTTCAGCAACCAGGCCCTGAGATGCAGGGACTGGGGATTCGGGTGCCATAGCATCCCGTTCTCTTGGGAAAGAAGATCAGGAGCACACCCTAACTCCAGAGGTGCAGCTTGAGAGAGATGTAGAAGCAGGGGATACCACAATTGGCATGGCCACTGTGGCGCTATGAGGATCATACGACCCCTGTATCTCTGAAGCATGAAGAGTGTCTTGGGGATGAGGGGAATGGGTTGGAAGGCATAGAGGAAGTCATGACCCCAGTTAAGAAGGAAGGCATCCCTTGCCTGGCAGTTTTGAGCCGGAATTCTGGAACAGAACCTGGGAAGTTTAGCATTCAATGGACTTGCAAATAGGTCTATGTCTGGGGTTCCCCAGATCTGAAATATCTTGGCCACCTGGTCTAGGTGGAGAGACCATTTGTGAGGCAGCAGTACTCGGCTGAGTTTGTCTGCCCAAAGGTTTTGAATGCCTGGAAGATATACCACGAGAAGGTGAATTTGATGCTTTCTGGCGAGGGCCCATAGTCGTAAAGCTTGGTTGCATAAAGACAGAGAGCCTGTTACGCCCTGCTTGTTCATGTAGAACATGGCTACTTGATTGTCCGTGTGGACTAGGACTGTCTTGTAGCTGAGCTGGCCATGGAATACTCGCAGAGCTAGATAGATTGCTCTGAGTTCCAGGAGGTTTATGTGAAGACAAGCCTCCTGTGGAGTTCAGGTGCCCTGGGTAGAGAGATGTTGCAGATGTGCTCCCCATCCCACCTGTGATGCATCTGTTGTTAGAGTGGCCTGGAATAGGGGTTGCTGGAAAGGAGACCCGACTAGAAGATTTTCCAGTGATTGCCACCATTGGAGGGACAAAATCAATCATTGTGAGTTTGATATCTTGTCCGACAGATGTCCTGTGGCCTGTGTCCACTGTGTGGATAGGGTCCACTGGGCTGCTCACATATGAAGGCGAGCATAGGAAACCACATGAACCGTGGATGCCATATGTCCCAATAGTTGTAGTAGTTCTCGAGCAGTTAGGGAGGACTTCACGGCTGCTTGAGAAGCTAGCTGTACTATGTGAAGACAGCGGGGTTGTGGGAGAAAAGCCCTTGACTGTCTGGTATCTAAACGAGCTCCTATGAACTCCAGGGACTGAGATGGAGCAAGTTGGGATTTTGGGAGGTTTATGACCAATCCCAAGTATTGAAGGATTTGCATTGTGCGAGACAGTGCAGAGCTGGCTTCTGGAACAGTGGGGGCTCGAAAGAGCCAGTTGTCTAAGTAAGGGAAGACAAATATCCCTAGGGTACGCAGAAATGCAGCCATTACTGCCATGCATTTCATGAATAATCTTGGTGCTGAAGCCAGACTAAAGAGAAGAACCCTGTATTGGAAATGTTTTCCCTTGAAAAGGAATCGTAAGAATTTCCTGTGATCTGGATGGATCAGAATATGAGTATATGCATCCTTTAGATCTAGAGAGCAAAGCCAATCCTGACTTTGAAGGTATGGCAGAAGAGTTCCCAGAGAAATCATTTTGAACTTTTCTCGAACAGATATTTGTTCAATTCTCTCAGGTCTAGAAAGGGTCTGTGTCCTCCTATTTTCTTTGGAATAAGAAAATAGGGGGAGTAGAATCCTGTACCCTGCTGGGAAATGGGTACTTCCTCTATCGCTTCCTGAGCAAGGAGTGTTGAGACCTCTTGATCCAGTAGATTGTCTGGAGAGGTTTGGGAATTGAACTGTCTTACGATTGTAGGTGGGGGCATGCTGTGAAAATGAAGCTTGTACCCCTCCCCTACAATTGACAGAGTCCAATCTTCTGCTGTTATTTGGTGCCATCTGTTGACAAAATGACATAACCTGCCTGGAATGTTTAGGGGTTCTGGACCCTTCAGAGGCAGGAAAGCTAAGCTCTTTAGGAAGGAGTCAAAGCCCTTGAGGGGGATGAGCCTGTGAAGCTGGTTGAGCTCTCTGGCCTTTTGGCTTCTTTTGTTGTCTGGATTATTGCTGTTGTCCCTTTTGGGCAACTTGACCCTGAGGTTGCCCTTGTTGGGTATGCAATGCAATGTGTGCCTTCGAGTCAGTCCTGACTCCTGGTGACCCAGAAGCTCCTGGGTTTTCTTGGCAGTGTCACCGGAAGTAGATTGCCAGGCCTTTCTTCCGAGGCAATGGAGGGTTAAGTGACTTGCCCAAGGCCACAAGGAGTGCTAGTGGGAATCAAACCCTGGTTGCTTGGTTGCCAAGCCAGTGTTCTAACCACAAAGCTATTCCTCCACTCAGCATTTAACAGGAAATTTAAGCTGAAAGGAAGCGCCCAAGGTAAGAGTCCTAGGGCGAAGAGCCAAAAACTCCTTCCTTCTCAACTGTGTAATTCGTGATAAGTCAGGAAATACCCTTACTCTAGAGCCTAAGAAAGCTTTGTTAGCATTCCTCACTCACATTACACCCCCAAATAGAGCCAGACGATCTACTGCTATAAACACCTTGGTAATCCCCAAAGCAATGACCCACAGTGCTCAGACAACCATAAACAGGGCCTTCAGTCTCTGCGCTCCCAGATGCTGGAACGCTCTTCCACCCGATATCCGAGCAATCCCGGACCTAACTAAATTCAGGAGAGAATTGAAACACTATCTCTTCCTCAAATACTACCCAGAGGAACACCCACCAACCTCACCTCCCGTAACATAGCCCGACTTCACGCATCCCCTCCTCACGTATTTGTATATAAGTGTGAATATCATGCTGTTATTACGAATGTAAATACTGATACTGTTCTTACAAATGTAAATAGTTATTACTGTTATCCAAGTTAAGCTACCTGTTATATGTAATACGGTGTTAACCCACACCGTAAAATACCTCTTGTTTTTTGTAAACCGCACTGATGTCGAAGAGCGCGGTATATAAGCGATTTAAATAAATAAAATAAATAAATAAAATTCCTAAAATACATTCTGAGAATAAATACTTTGTCCGTCTCTAAAGCGAATGTGGCAAGCAGAGTGGTTCTTTCCATTACAATCTCCAATGAACTCTCAAGGAGACCTGTAAGATCCCCCAACCCGGGATGGGAGGGGGAAGCCACGTCTCCTCCACCCCTACTGCCCAGGGACAAATACTGGGCCCTGATCAAGGGGGGAACTGTTCTGGGGGGATTTTTAACACCTCCCCAAAATACTTTCGTAGCATCTCTACCGCTGATAGTACCGGAGACCTAGGAAAACTCAGGAACCACTGTATCCTCCAGAAGACCCGTGGCTTGCTGCCACTGCATGCAGAGGATCCATTACACTTGTCTCATCTGTAGCCAGGCAACAGGAGTGGCACGGAATATGAAAGCCATGTGGCCAAGGACAGAGCATGTGTCAAGCCGTGGGCTGTGTTGCAGCTTGCGGGAGAGTGTGACAAGCTGCTGGGCTCAATCCATAGGTAGACAGGCCTGAGCTAGGATAGTATTGAACAGGGCCCCAATAAACTCTGCTGGGAGTACTGCAGGTGAGATTTTGGATAGTTGATCACAAAGCAGAGATGCTCCAGCACTTGAATGGTGAGCCTGAGGGACAACTGGGTCTCGTCTGGTGTCACACTTCTTATCTACCAATTATCCAGATAGGAGAAGACAAATACGCTCAGAGTGTGAAGGAAGGCAGTGACAACCACCAGGCACTTTGTGAAGACGCTTGGGGCAGAGGCAAGGCCAAAAGATAGCATCCGGTACTGGTAGTGCCTTCTGCTGAGCATAAAACAGAGGTACTGTCAATGAAGGGGGTGAATGGAAATATGGGCATAAGCATCCTTTAGATCCATGGACCATAGCCAATCTTTCTGTTGGAGTTAAGGCAACAACGTTCCCAGAGAAACAATCTTGAACTTTTCCTTTACAAGGAACCAATTGAGGTTATGTAGATCCAGAATGGGCCAGAAGCCCCCCATCTTCTTGGGCATGAGGAAGTACAGTAGCAGGCGTAGAACTCCTTCCTAATCTGTGAAGATGGAATGAGTTCGATAGCAAGATCGGCCAGAAGAGATTGAACCTCCTGCTGGAGGAACTACCGGTGGTGATGTTCGAGGGAGTACTCTCCTGGGAAGAATGTGGGAGGAAGCTGATGGAAATGCAGCAGGTACCTGCAATCCTCAGTATCCAGGTGTCTGTTGTTATGGTTGGCCACCGGTGGGGCATATTGGATCGAGTGACCCCCCCCCCCTCACTTGTGAAGGAACTGTGATGTGAACAGGCAATCAGGCCATGTTCTTCAAGGAGGAGTCAAAAGTCCCCACCGGGCTGTGGCTGCAGGGCCAGTTGGGATTTCTGGGGCTGCTGCCAGCATTGTTGATGCTAGCCCTGTCCGTTCTGCTGTTGCCTCTGCTGAGGGCCCTGGTAGTGTTGATAACCAGGGTAGCCCCCGTAATACTTTCACTTCTTGGCATAGGAAGCCTTTTTCCCCAAGACCTTCTTCCTTGAGAGGTCCGCCGTCATCTTGGAAAGGCTGTTCATCGCTAATTGCTCCCTCTCCAGCTCCCCGACCTTGTTCTCCATGGGCTTGTCAAGAGGTTCTCACCTCGGTAGAGGACATCTATAAGATTATCCTGTATCCACAGTTCAAGGTCAGAGGACTGGAGCCAGGCTAGTCGATGGGCCCCGATTCCAATGGTGGCAACAGACTCAAAGGTGTCATAGGCTGCTTTGCTCATGTACTTCAAACATTCTCTACCCTTGGAGACAAGGCCACTGAAGCGGTCCAGTTGTTCCACAGAAAGCATGGCAGAGAAATCAGCCAAGCTCCCCATAAGGTCTTTAAGGTACATCCCCATGTAGAGCCTGTAAAGAAGGATTCAACCCACCAGCATAGAGCCCTGATAACATTTCCAAAGGAATACATTTTAGAACTCTTTATCCTCCTCATGGCAGATTCCACAACCATGGAGTTGTACAAGAGCTGCAGCACTGAGTACGCCTTGTAGCGCTATACAAATGTTCAGTAGTACTATCAATTTCTTGAAACCAGGACTCTTATGGACCCAGTGCATTCAATCCAAGTGGCAGCTAACAGGCACCTCTGTGAAGGGACTCTCCCATATGCAGAAGAGCAATCTCTCGAGAATCTGGTGTCCTGGAATCGTGATTGCCTCTTTGGGGAAGAAGAGGACTGGAGGATCTCCAGTTCCTCCACCCTTAGCTTTGCCATGTCATGGCTGAATTCATGGAAGGAAATGTCCTGGGGCAGGGCTTGCACAAGTGATTAGATGGTATATCCCTATGATGCTCCAACACCAGTTCAGAGAAGAGCCAGCAAAATGGTAAAGGGTTTGGAAGGATACCCCTATGAAGAAAGGCTAAAAAGGTTAGGGCTCTTTAACCTGGAAAAGAGACGGCTGAGGGGAGATATGATAGAAGTCTATAAATTAATGAAAGGAGTGGAACGGATAACATAGATAGATTATTTATGTTATCAGAATATAGAAAGACTAGAGGACATGCAATGAAGCTACAGGGTAAACTATTTAAGACTAATACAAGAAAATATTTTTTTCACTCAACGTGTAATCAAACTCTGGAATTTGCTACCGGAGGATGTAGTAAAGGCTGTTAGTGTAGCTGGGTTTAAAAAAGGTTTGGACAAGTTCCTGGAGGAAAGGTCCATAAACCATTATTAAGAAGAGACCCAGGATATCAATGCTTGACCCAATATAAGCATTGTTGAACCTGTGTCTTTTGGGGAAACTGCTAGGTACGTATGACCTAGATTGGCCACTGTTGGAAACAGGATACTGGGCTTGATGGACCTTGGTCTGACCCAGTATGGCATATCTTATGTTCTTATGACTCGTCTTCGGTCTCCCAGTCATCCTCTCAGCAAGCAGCACTGTGCCTGAAACGGCAAGAGCCAGGGTAGCACCAACGACCTCCGATGTCGGCTCCCTCATTGGAGACGTCATAAAGGTAACCACATCAGGAGACCCTCAATGGCCCTCTGGGGCTTTGGGCAGCAACTCCTCATGCCAGGGCAGCTTCAATGGCTGCTCCCAGCCCTTGCCCTTGGAGTCTCATAGAGGGAGGCTCTGATGCTGGTGTCCATAGGCCTTACCCCAGGTATCGGCATCACCCCTCAATGTTGACAATTTGGAGGATTAATCCTTCTTGGTGCAACCTTCATCAAAGGATAGCCTCCGATCCAGGCTACCATGGCATCTCATTTCTAAGTGCTTGGCTTCCATGCTGGGCGGAGGCTTTCTAAGATGTCTATGCTGACATCGATGCCAGTGCTGCCGACTCAAAGAATCCAAACAGCGATTCCCGCTGTTTCTCTCTATTCTTCAGCCTTTTTCTAATCACCTGCATACATAACATGCAGGTAGAGGGCTGGTGGTCAGGCCCAAGGCATTGAATGTACTAATTGTGGTGGTCCATCACTGAGATGGTGCGGGCACACCTGGTGCACTCTTTGAACTTGCTGGCCAGTTTATTCATATTGGGTAATATGGCTTCCGACAAATCAAAGGATGTCAACAGACCAGAGGGGAACAAAAGAAAAGACACATGCACTGAAAAAAGGAAAAGAAAAAGGAAACCCAGAGAAAAATATGACAGCGAAGCACCTATGCACCTGTGGATGGGTAAGAAGAAGAGAAAAGACATGCGACCGAAAAAAATGAAGCAAAAGGCAAAAAAGTGAACCACAAGGTTGCTTCAGCTTTCCGGGATCAGATGGATGTCCGAAAGGCTCTGCAGAAAAAAGAAGACCGAATGTAAGATGGCTCCTTCATAGAAACATAGAAAAATGACGACAGAAAAAGACCACATGGCCTATCTAGTCTGTCCTTCCATATCAACAACTACAACAGCCCCCTTTTTTTCCTTTACAGATCCTCTGTGTTTGTCCCATGCTTTTTTGAATTCAGATACTGTCCTCATCTCTACCACCTCCACCACTGGGAGACTATTCCACGGATCCACCACTCTTTCCATAAAGAAATATTTCCACATATCACTCCTGAATCTATTCTGTTTCACCCTCATCCCATGTCCCCTCGTAGCAGAACTGGCTATCAATCGAAAGAGGCTCTCCCCCTGTGCATTTATGCTAGAGGTATTTAAACGTCTCAAAAAGATAGAAAGCAGAGGGTAGGGCTAAATGGCCAATTTTCCCAATGGAGAAAGGTGAATAGTGGTGTACCCCAGGGATCTGTGCTGGGTCCGCTGCTTTTTGACATATTCATAAATGACCTGGAAAGTGGAATAACGAGTGAGGTTATCAAATTTGCTGATGACACAAAACTATTTAAAGTTGTTAAAACCCAGGAGGATTGTGGAAAATTGCAAGAGGATCTTGATAAATTGGAAGACTGGGCATCAAAATGGCAGATGAAATTTAATGTGGAGAAGTGCAAGGTTATGCACCTAGGGAAGAACAACCCAAACTATGGTTACACGATGCAAGGTTCCACATTAGGAACCACCACCCAAGAAAAAGATTTAGGCGTCCTTGTGGATACCATGTTAAAACCCTCGGCCCAGTGTGCAGCGGCGGCCAAGAGAGCAAATAGAATGCTAGGTATGATAAGGAAAGGAATGGAAAATAAAACAAAAGATATTATAATGCCTCTATATCGTTCCATGGTGAGACCGCACCTTGAATATTGTGTGCAATTCTGGTCGCCATATCTTAAAAAGGATATAGCAATTTTAGAAAAGGTTCAGAGAAGAGCCACCAAAATGGTAAAGGGGATGGAAGGCTACTCCTATGAAGAAAGGCTAAAAAGGTTGGGGCTCTTTAACCTGGAAAAGAGACGGCTGAGGGGAGATATGATAGAAGTCTATAAATTAATGAACGGAGTGGAACGGGTAAATGTAGATCGATTGTTTACCTTATCAGAATATAGAAAGACTAGGGGACATGCAATGAAGCTACAGGGTAAACTATTTAAGACTAATAAAAGAAAATATTTTTTCACTCAACGTGTAATCAAACTCTGGAATTTGTTACCGGAGGATGTAGTAAAGGCTGTTAGTGTAGCTGGGTTTAAAAAAGGTTTGGACAAGTTCCTGGAGGAAAGGTCCATAAACCATTATTAAGAAGGGACCCAGGATATCAATGCTTGAACCAATACAAGCATTGTGGAACCTGTGTCCCTTGGGGAAACTGCTAGGTACGTATGACCTAGATTGGCCACTGTTGGAAACAGAATACTGGGCTTGATGGACCTTGGTCTGACCCAGTATGGCATATCTTATGTTCTTATGTAATCATATCACCTCTATCCCGCCTTTCCTCTGAGGTGTACATATTAAGATCCTTAAGTCTATCCTCCTATGCTTTATAATGAAGACCTCTAACCATTTTAGTAGCCACTCTCTGTACTGACTCCATCCTGTTTATATCCTTTTGAAGGTGCAGTCTCCAGAATTGCACACAATACTCCAAATGAGGTCGTACCAAAGACTTATACAGAGGCACTATCACCTCCTTTTTTCTGCTAGCCATTCCTCTGCGTATACACCCAAGCATCCTCCTTTTTGCTGTCGCCTTTTCTACCTGTTTAGCTACTTTAAGATCATCAGACACAACCACGCCTAGGTCCAGCTCTTCTTTAGTGAACAAAAGTACTTCACCCACTATACTATATTGCTCCCTTGGATTGCTGCAGCCCAAATGCATGACCTTCTATTTTTTAACATTAAATCCCAGCTGCCAATTTCTAGACCATTTCTTCAAGCTTAGTTAGATCCCTCCTCATGTTATCTACACCTCCTGGGTGTCTACTATATTGCAGATTTTGGTATCATCCGCAAAGAGGCAAACCTTACCTGACAGCCCTTCCGCTATATCACTAACAAAGATGTTAAAAATAATCGGACCAAGGACAGATCCTTGGGGCACACCACTGGTAACATCCTTCTCCTCAGAGTGAGCTCCATTTACCTATACTCTTTATCGCCTCCCACCCAACCAGTTTCTAACCCAAGCAGTAACTTTAGGGTCCATCCCTAGGGTGCTCAGTTTGTTTATAAGTCGCCTGTGAGGAACAGTGTCAAAGGCTTTACTGAAATCTAAATACACCACATCTAGGGCTCTCCCTCGGTCCAACTCCCTGGTCACCCAGTCAAAGAAATCAATCAGATTTGAGGCGGAGCCTGAGGAAGTGCAAGATGGCCGCTTGATCTCTCTTCTCCATGGAATCCTTGCCTCCCCGCGTCAATATTCTTCGCTGATTACCCCAATAGCGTGATTCTGCGGCCATGGTGTGCGGTAAACCCTCCCATTTGGATTTTAATGCTACCGCGAATGCAGGAGTGAAGCGGCCAAAGTCTGACCCCCCTCGCCTGAGAAAGCAACAGGCCCAAGGGAGAATGCAGAGGGCCTACAAGAATGATTGGCAGAGATCAGGGCCGTAAGAGAGCTGGTCGTGGCAAATGGAGAAACACTGAATGGTGTGCAAGCCGATGTCTCAGAGTTGAAGGATTTAAAGGAGCAGATCAGCACGCTATCAGAAAAGATGGAGGGGCTTACAACAAAAGTAGAGGTTCACGAACAGCGTCTAAAGGTGGTGGCGGTGAACAGCAAATGCATCGCTGCATTAGAGTGGAACCTTGAGGACCTCAACAATAGAACATACAGAAATAATGTCAGGTTGGTTGTTGTGCCAGAGGGTTCGGAAGGAAGGGATATAATGGACGTCTTACTCAAGAATATCCCAAAGATGTTACGGCTTGTGTTCAAGCTTCCGTTCGAGATAGAATGGGCGCACAGAGTCCCAGCACATGCCGGACCTCAAATGAGTTGGCCGCGGCCCATCATCATGCGGCTTCTGCAACATCAGCAAGTGGTCCAAATTATGGCTGCAGCAAGAGCTTTAGCACCGCTAAAATATGAAGGCCAGAACATAGTCTTTTTCCCTGATTTCAACAAACCTACAGTTGACAGACGGAAGCAGCGCAGACTGCGACTCCAGCGTCTCCAGGCCTGCTATGGATCGTTTTCCCCCGAAGGCTGAGTAACTTTGCACAATCAGACAAGGACATTCGAGGATCCGAAAGCCTTGCTCGCCTACATAGAGGAACATGAGCCAGCGTAGATGCGGTAGGATATCATGGGTAAAGTGAAATGGTGAGAATAAGGGCCGAAGAGTTGATTATGGCGTGGACTCAGACAATGAGATCCCCTTTGGAGGCCCCGGGACTGTTCCATTCGATGCGGACATGAACGCAAGCATACAATGAGATGTCTAGAACTGAAGGGGACAAAGGGGTTGCCAAGAGCGGATGGGGGATATGTTTTTCAGTGGAGTGTGTTTGTTGAAAGGGAGGGTAATTGATGTGAAGCAGGAGGGGGAATATAGAAAGGAGGGGAAAAAGGGGGGGTGAATAAGCAAGGAATGCTCTTGGGGGGAATGGGGAGGATCGTAATTCTAACGGGTAGAAGTGGAGATCAAGAGGTAGTCTTGTTGCTGATGGCTCACCCAGGGTTGTTTGTGTGTTTTGGGGAGGGGTTGTCTTCAATGTTGGATGCTGGGATTAAGAAAGAAGACAGCAGGTATGAGTCTGGCGCTGCAAGCCCTAACGTAGCTATGTACATTTGTATCTGGTGTTATGGGGACACTTAAGGTGCTTTCTCTGAATGTAAATGGGATTAATACCTGATTAAGCGGAAAAAGATACTAGGGTATTGTGCTAAGCAGGGGGCAGATGTGGTCCTACTTCAGGAGACCCATCTGTCTTCCGTGGAAGCAAAGAAACTGGGTGTGGAACAGTACATCTTAGCGGCTCACTCCGCGGTGTGTCAGAAAAAGAATGGGGTAATAATTCTGGTGCGGAAGACTCTCCAACCGCGGATTGAGCTTGCCTCTGCAGATCCCGATGGGAGGTGGGCAAAGGTCCTGGTGCACATTAGGGGGGAAAGGTTTGCCATAGTTAACATATATGGGCCAAATTGTGATGATGTCCCCTTTTATCAGAAGTTAGCTGTGGAAATTTACGAGTTGAGATCCCATGAAATCATTCTAGGGGGTGATTTCAACTTGGTGCTGGATTCGCTGTTGGACTGGCAGCCATATAGGTCACAAAACCCTGGCAGGGCAGCTACAGTTCTTTTATCCCTAATAAAAGAGATGGGTTTATCCGACATATGGTGATTATTGCATCCCACTGAAAAGGAATTCACCTTCTATTCCCTCCTGCATGGGTCACACTCCCGAATTGATTTTTTGCTCATCTCCAAATATTTAGTGGCCTCGGTGGGAGAAGCTGGTATTTGTACCACCACAGTGTCAGATCATGCCACTGTATTTTTAACTCTGGCGGTAGGGGCAGTGCCTCCTCGAGGATCTGGCTGGTATTTTCATAGAAAAATGCTAGAAGACCCGGCTTTTCAGGAGCACATACAGATTGAAATTAAAGAATATTTTGCCAGGAACCTCCCAGAGGATACGGCAGGGTGGGCCTGGTGGGAGGTCTTTAAGGCCTCTATGCGAGCCCAGATAACAAGTTACTCTGTACGGTTAGCCAAACAAAGGAAGGCTGTTTTCGCTGAACTTGAATCCCAAATCGCGGCTGGTGAGAGGCTCCTGCGGATAAAATCGGACCCCTGTGTATTGCTCCGCATACAAAAGTTAAGATATCAATATAATAACATATTAAGTTCTGAGGCTAGGAGTTCAATACATGCACAGAACACGAGATCTTATGCAGAACAAAATAAAGCAGGAGGTTTGCTGGCCTCTATGCTAAAACCCCGTGGAGAGAAATCTAGGATGGAGGCAATTAGGACGGAACAGCAAGTGTTACTCACTAAAGCTAGTGACATCGGTGAAGGCTTTAGGGCCTTTTATTCTGGTCTGTACTCCTTGGAGGGGGTGGGTAGTGAAACAGAATATCAAGATTTCCTGGGAAACATGCCGCACCCTGTTCTCACCTCCCAACAAGTTGAGGATCTAGATGCGCAATGTACAGAAGGGGAAATCCAGGAGGTCCTCAAAGATGCAAAAAAGGGGAAAGCAGTAGGCCCAGACGGTATTCCAACTGAATTCTACCAAGTGTTCCAGGAGGATATCGTTCCCCACTTGGTCAGATTTTTCCAGCTTCTTGTGGAGCAAGTCCCGGAGGTGGGCGCGTTTAATGCGGCAACCATTGTAGTGCTAGGAAAAGAGGGTAGAGATCCTCTCAGAGTGGAGAATTATAGACCGATCTCACTCTTAAACGCGGACTACAAGATCTTCGCAGCCATCCTCGCTAGGAGGCTATCGAGGGTGGTTTCAGAATTAATTCATCCCGATCAATGCGGCTTTTTGTTGGGGAGATCGACATTGGACAACGCATGTTTGCTCTTGGATCTTTTTTCCATAATGGAACTGGATGACCACCCTATGGTTGGGCTTTCTTTGGATGCAGAGAAAGCCTTTGATAGGTTGGAATGGGCCTTCATGTATCGGACGCTGCGGTGGTTCGGTTTCGGGGACAGGTTCATCAGTCTGATCAAGGTACTGTATACTAATCCCCAGGCTTGCATATTGGTCAATGGGATACTATCTGCCCCCTTTTTGCTAGGCCGTGGAACTCGGCAGGGTTGCCCACTTTCCCCGACACTGTTTAATCTGGCACTGGAGCCTCTAGCATTAGCCCTCAGACATTCAGAGAAGATACAGGGTATTAAGGTCGGAGATTTGCAGATAAAGTTGTCGGCCTATGCGGATGACTTGCTGTTATTCGTACAACCTAACCAGGTAGATGAGGTGCTAAAGATTAGAGGTGCTTACTCGAAAATGTCAGGTTATAAGATAAATTGAAGTAAGTCTGTGGCATTCCCCATGAATAGGGTCACTTTCCCAGCGTCAGTAGAGGACTTTCTGTTTCTATGGGAGGCCAAAGACATCAAGTATTTAGGGGTCAGGAACTGCTTTTCACTGGATGAGAGAATTCATATTAACTGTAAAAATATAGAAGACATGATTCGAGCCTTCACTTTAAAGTGGTCTCCGTTACATTTGTCGTGGTGGGGTAGACTCGAGGCCATAAAGATAGTCTTGATGCCCAAGATAAACTATATCTTGGAAATGCTGCCAGTCAATTTGCCTCCAAAGATATACAGAGAATGGGAGCGTCAGCTCATATGGTTTTTATGGTTTGGCAAACCCCCCCCCCAGGATTGCAATTAACAAATTAAAAGCGAGTAAGAGCAAAGGGGAGTGGAGGAGTAGCCTAGTGGTTAGAACACTGGCTTGGTAACCAAGCAACCAGGGTTCAGTTCCCACTAGCACTCCTTGTGGCCTTGGGCAAGTCACTTAACCCTCCATTGCCTTGGAAGAAAGGCCTGGCAATCTACTTCCAGTGACACTGCCAAGAAAACCCAGGAACCTCTGGGTCACCAGGACTGACTCAAAGGCACACATTGCATTTGTTTGCAAGAGCAAAGGGGGGCTTCACTTCCCAGACTTCAGAGGTTATCACCAGGCTTTTTACTTAAGCAGGGTGCTCTCTGGTGTACGGAGGTGGTCAGTGGGCGGAGTCCACTTTGGGTGGAAGTGGAGGGGCGGGTGATCTCGCAAATCCCTCTCTCTTTAATGATCGGCATGAGATTCTCAGACTCCCTTTGGGCTCCAAATACAATTGTTGCAATGCAGGCTGTCTTTAGTTGCCTTGCGGGGCTGATGGGAGAGGACAATCCGCCATCCCAGGAGCTCCCTATTTGGTACAACCCTATATTCAAAATTGGCGGCAGAATGATTTCCTGGAAATGCTGGCAAGAGAAAGGAATTTGGACTTTGGGGCAATTAGTCTGGGCTCAGCAGTGGAAATCCTTTGCAGATCTAAATGAGGAATTTGGCTTGCCTATTAGGTGTCTATTTCAGTGGGTTCAGATGAGGAGCTGTTTAGCAAAGGCAAAAATTGGTGTTAAAAATATATCAAAGGAATGGGGCTTGCAGAAGATGGTGGTCTTTTGTTCAGGGAAAGAGGGGGCGACCTCGAAATTATATTCAGTCCTAAGGGATGGCTGGTTTAATCTAATACTGGGGTCGGAAAGAAGATGGGAGGAAGAGGTGGGTTCTGCTATCTCTCCACAGCAATGGTCTTTACTGTGGACCAAAGTAAATAGAGTCTCTAGCGCCGCGGCTATAACCCAAGCTCTATGTTTTATAACACACCATGCTTATCTCACACCCAGCTGGCTTTCCAGATGGACTCCTGGAGTGGGAAGTGAGTGTTGGTCCTTCTCCGCACAGCTAGGCACTTTAAAGCATATGCTATACGATTGCCTTTACGTTCAGAAATTCTGGGAGATGGTATGGGAAAGTATCCAGAAGATTCTTTGCTTCCGGGCACCTCTGTCTTGGGACCTTGTGATCCTGCGCTCAGCCTGTTGCAACATTTTAATAGAAAAAAAATCATTTTTTGTTCAATTTTATGGTTGCTATAGCCTTGAAATTGATTTTGGTCTGCTGGAAAGATTCAACAAGTTGGATGTTTATCACTGGTGGAACTTGGTATGTCTGTATGCCAGTTATGAAAAGATGCGGGATTTCGAGTGCAGGCAGAGGTGCCCAGAGAGTTGGCTTGGGTCCTGGAAGGATAATTGTGAAAATAGTAAACAGGGAACAAGTAATGCTGCATATAAGTGGAAATGTTTAGATGACTACACGGCAACAGCTGGTATCTGTGTATGAACTGTTGGCGTGTACCAGGGCGCAGACGCATTATAGGGTGTAGTTCATAGTGAAGGTTCATTGTAGATGATATTGGTATTCACTTGGAGACAGAGGAGGGAGGGGGAGGGGGATGGGTGTGTGTTATGGTTTTGCTTTGTAAGTGGGTTGTTGTGTTTTGTGGTTGAAAACTTAAATAAAAGATTAAAAAAAAAGAAAATAAATCAATCCGATTTGTCTGACAAGACCTGCCTCTGGTGAATCCATGCTACCTCGGATCTTGTAATCCACTGGACTCCAGAAAGCTCACTATTTTCTCTTTCAGCAGCATTTCCAATAATTTACTCACCACCGAAGTTAAACTAACCGGCCTGCAGTTTTCAACCACATCCTTACTTCTGCTTTTGTGCAAAGGCACCAAATGAGCCTCTCTCCAGTCCTTTGGCACCACTCCCGACTCCAATGAGGCATTGAAAAGGTCAGTCAGTGGAGCTGCTAGAACGTCCCCAAGTTCCCTCAGTATTCTAGGGTGTATCCCATCTGGTCCCATCACTTTGTCTACTTTAAGTTTAGCTAATTTCTCACGAACACAGTCTTATGAAAATTGTTCAAGATGCCCCTCACTTCTGTTCCTGTTTGTGGGTATTTTCTGAGGTCCTTTCCTTCATCTGTGAACACAGAACAGAAATATTTGCTAAGCAATTCTGCTTCGGGTGGGAAGACAGGCATGCATGCATGGTGGACCTCTCAAAAGCTTCCTATGGAAGCTGGAGATTGTTCCCACACAGGATCTGTCGGCAACGGTACCCATATGTGAGGACTTGCTTCCTGCTTGCTCCCAGTGAAACATATTCTGGTTGTTTTTCAAAAGCATGGATGTGATTTACAGTGGCAAAAGTCATAAAAGTGCAAAGTTTTTCAAAATCCTGGCCAGGCATATGTATAACATTGGTCACTTAAGTCAATACAAATGTAATTGTATATGATCATTGTTATAGCTTCACTGCCCTGAATGACCTTGCTATTGTCTGATCTCTAAAGTTAAGCAGGGTTGGGTCTGGCTATTACTTGGATGGGTGGCATGCAAGGTGCTATAGACTTACCACATGGAAGAAAGTCCTGGCAAGCTATATCCAGTCATGCCTTTCCAAGAAGACCCAAGGAACAGGTTGCCAGGAACTGGATAATTTGGCAACTCTCCAGGAAATGAAATTAATGAATTGAGTGGAACAGGTAAATGTAGATCAATTGTTTACATCATCAAAAAGTAGAAAGACTAGGGGACATGCAATGAAACTGCAGTGTAACCCATAAAAGGCTAATAAGAGAAGATATTTTTTCACTCAACGCGTAATCAAACTCTGGAATTCGTTACGAGAGCATGTAGTAAAAACTGTTAGTGTAGTTGGGTTTAAAAAGTGGGTTGGACAAGTTCCTGGAGGAAAGGTCCATAAACCATTATTAATGAGGTCCCGAGAAATCGACTGCCCCAATGGAAGCATTGTGAAATCTGGGTGTCTTTTTGGGAAACTGCTACGTACTTGTGACCTGGATTGGCCACGGTTGGAAACAGGATACAGGGTTTGATGGAGCTTGGTATGACCTAGTATGACATATTCTTATGTTCCTTGCCCGCCGTTGAGGCAGGCCAACTCCATCGCCTTCCCCCCCCTCCCCCATCGATCTTACCTCAAATGTCTCATTCTCTTCTCCCAACCACCAAACTTGAACTAAGTTGGGATGCAAGGCCAAAGGCAAGAAATAAACAAGGCAAACCATCTCTTCCTTCTCAGGGGATGTTCCCAAGCCCAATGGCAGCCAACCCCAGGGGGGCGACCAACCAAGCTGCCTACCTCCTGCTCTTGAATTTGGCCAGCCCCTCCAATTTGGGGAAACCCCTGGTCCACAATCCTCTATTCTCTCCCTCATCTGGAGATTTCTACAGGAAAGCTTGGCCATTCTGCATGCAGCTTTCTCCCCTACTCCTCCTCCAGCAGTAGTGGTTCTCTGTGACCCCAGGCTGCCCCCCCCCCACCTTAGATGCCGGTATCACTCTCTCTCATCAATTGGCAATCTTCGCTGCCCCTCAACAACGATGCAGGATCCCTGAATTCTTTCCCCCTCCACTGAGAGACCTACGAACCCTCTGTGGGTGGCCTCCCTCCCTTCCCAGAGCAGGGCAACCCCAAATAACCTCTCCTGCCCCAAATTCCTTCAGAAAATCTCCTGTGTGCATGCCCTCAGTGACTCTCAAACCCCCACCAATAAGCGTGACTGCCAATCCAGCTCCAAAGCTTGCAGCGCTCCCAAGGAGGTCCTGGCCCTCCCAGTTCCAGAAATTCTTCTGGACCTGCAAGCCTTCATATGGAAAACACCTGCATCACGTAAAGCCACATCTCAATGACTGGATCTGAAATACAAGGTCTTACCGGCCCTCAGTTTCGAACATCATCAGTATCTTCACCAGTCAGTAGTATCAGAGACAGTACTAAAAAAGTCCAAGACTTTGAAACCTCCATTGCAGACACTCCTGGGTAAAGAACAGCAAATCCTGGCGACATTGGTTGGAAGTCCTACTAGAGTAGCACCCTAGCCATGAGGACCCTGGCTCATCAACTGCAGATGCTACACTACCATTCATTACCTTCTCCTCTAGCTCCAACAACCTGGCCTTAGAGGACCCAGCACAGTTGGCTACAGACCTTTATGAATCACTTAATCTCATCATCCACACCACCTATGACATTTCCGATTCTGTAGCATGCTCCCCAGCCATAGCCAATTCAGCCAGCGGCGCAGCATGGCATGGCTCCATGTATCTGGCCTCCGAGAGATCTCCATGACTGCTTAGCAGATGTCCCCTGCCATATCAACAGTCTCTTTGGTTGCAAGGTGCAAGAGGCCATTCTCTGAGATGAAAGATCACTCTTCTATGGTAAGAGAGCTTGCCGCGCAACCCACAGAGCCTTCATTTTCAGCTCGTCGATCGGCCCTATCTCAGTATCTTCAGCCCTACCATTACCAATACTTGCAGCAGTTCTTTCCAAGTTGCCGGTACCAATCCTACCCCATGCCACCTCAACAGTACTTCCAGAATCAGCCCTACAGTTGGCGACCCCAAAAGCGAGAGAGAAACCCAACCACTTCCTCAGCCCACCAATCCCATCCCCATCTTTTGACTGTCTGCCAGTTAAGGTATGCCTCTGTTACTTCCAAAAGGCATGGCAGTCTATCACCATGGACCACTGGGTCCTTGCCTTCATTCAGGAGGGCTACAAGCTCAACTTCTCCAGGCTCCCATCCTCCAACCCTGCTTCTAGCAACAGCCAACTTCCTGGAAACAACATATAAGAACTGGCTCAGGATATTCACCAACTGCTGCTCAATGGTGCCATACAGCAGTTTGCTCCCCTTGAAATCAAAGTTTCTTCTCGAGATTCTTCCTAGTTCCCAATCCTCGACCTCTGGCACCTCAACCTCTTCCTAAAGGAGAAATTCAAGATGCACTCCCTCAGCAACTGGTTGGCCTCTCTGGATCTAAATGATGCCTACACTCATTATTGGAAATATCTTTGTTCCAAGTTCTTAGACAACCATTACCAATATAAAGTCACCCCTTTCAGACTGTCCTTCGCTCCCCAAGTATTCACCAAGGACCCTATAATGAAAGGCATCTACACAGTTTACAGACATGTAAACTGTGTAAATATGCTGAACAGGATATTCAATGGCACTAACCTGGTTAATACTGCTGAATATTCCCAATTAATGCCACTATACTCCATGATGCTAAATGCTTAGAATCGGAGTGTGTTGTGGGTGTTCCGTGGTGTGTTGTGGGTGGCAACATTTGCTAACTGGGTAGTGCCGATATTTCACTGCTACCCAGTTAGCAACCTGTGGGTAAAGCTAGGCACAGGAAAATCTTCCCTGGCTTTATCCGTAGGAGCTAACTAGGTAGCAGTGCAATATCACCACTAGCTAGTTATATTCAGCGGCTGTGGAGGCTGTACAGCGGCCCTGGATATTCAATGTCAGGGCCACATATGACCCCAGCAGTGAATATCTGGATTTAAAGTTCAGTGTCGACGGCCACGAGCTGTACTCGTGCCTAGCTGCCGGCACTGAATATCAGGCCCGAAGTGCATAGCAGTCGTCACTGGCTTCATAAGTGGTCACAGGCATTGTTTATATCCCTATCTTGATGAATGGCTCATCTCAAGGGTGTCATTGGAAGCAGCCCGTCAAACTATCCAGGCCACGTACACCATCCTACAGGCATTGGGCTTCATGATCAATGCCCAGAAATCAGAACCTCTGCCTCAACAGCACTTGACCTTCATAGGAACGCACATAGATGCTCAGCAGGGCAAAGCCTTCCTTCCCTCCGAAAGAGCCCAGTCCCAGCATCGTCTCAGCAGTGACCTTAGATAGTAACATAGTAAATGATGGCAGATAAAGACCAGCATGGTCCATCTAGTCTGCCCAGCAAGTTGGCAAGAGTAGGTGCGCCCGCCGCTCCGTGCAGGTCACCACTCCCCATGCCTTTGTTTAGGGGTGTACACACCACTCCATGCAGGTCTCCTCTACTTGTTGAGATATCAGAAACAGTTAAGGTTATTTTGATGTTATCCTAAAGGGATCCACTGTGTTTGTCCCATATCATTTTGAATTCTGTCACTGTATTTGCCCCCACCACTTTCATCGGGAGGGCATTCCAAGCATCTACCACCCGTTCAGTGAAAAAGTATTTCCTGACATTGCCTTTCAGTTTACCCCTTACAGATTTGTTTTATGTCCTCTAATATTACGGTTTCCCTGTCTATGAAAAAGGTTTGTTTGTTCATTAATACTACTTAAGTATTTTAAGGTCTGTATCATATCTCCCCTGCCCCTCCTCTCCTCTAGAGTATACATATTTAGGTTTTGGAGTCTCTTTTCATACATAGAAACATAGAAAAATGACGACAGAAAAAGACCACATGGCCTATCTAGTCTGTCCTGCCATATCAACAACTACAACAGTCCCCTTTTTCCTTTAGAGATCCTCTGTGTTTGTCCCATGCTTTTTTGAATTCAGATACAGTCCTCATCTCTACCACCTATTCCATGGATCCACCACTCTTTCCGTAAAAACATATTTCCGCGTATCACTCTGAATCTATCCCCTTTAACCTAGGACAGCTCTATCATGAGACCAATTGAGGCGGTGGCCTCAGGCGGCAGTTTGCAGGGGGGCGGCACTCCGACGGCAGCAGCACTCTCCGGCTTTGTTTTAATTTTAGATTTTGCTGCCCTCTGGCCTGCCTCTTCCTTCCCACGTGGGAAGACAGAGGCAGGCCAGAGGCGGCAAAATCTAAAATTAAAACAGCTGGAGAGTTTTGCTTTGAGTGTGCATTCCTTGGAGAGCAGGTTGGCTGCTTATAAGCTCCAAACTCACGCCTGCTCAGCCTCCTGCAGATGCTGTTGTAGCTCGCGCACCTCCAGCCCATCTTCCCCAGTTCAGTCTTCCGTGCGACTTCACTTTGTTCTGCCACTGCCCGCAGCTCCTCCTCCAGCCACACCACCTGCTGCAGCCTGCCCTGGCGCCACTCCATAGAGAGCTGCAGAAGTGTGTTTTTCTCCCAGCTCAGCTGCTCTTGTTGGCTGCACAGCTCTTCTGTCTCCCCTCACCGCCGCCACTGCCTGTCCTCAATTCCCTGTCCACACCCATTGCTCCTCTGCATCTATTAAGAGTCGGCGGTTTCTCCTCCAGCTGCCTGATGTTCTTCCCGCTCTTCAGGTATGTCTTTGACTTGATACAATGCTCAACTCTTATACTACTACTCTCTCATCATTAAGTGTTTTATGATGGAGGTATGCTGGGGTTTGAGGCCTTTTATGTGTAATATAAAAATTGTTGTTTTGTATGTTTGTGTTCATGTGGACTTCCATTTTAGTGTCTGACAAACTTTGGTTCAAAGCCTTTGAAAACTCCCCAGGAGTTTCCTGAGAGTTGCCCTAGGTGGGCCATTGTTCCTCAAACTTTTAAACTCTCCTGCATCCGTTTTTGTTAACATAAGGAATAGAAAAAAAAGGGACAGCCAGATTCTGTGATAAATGTATTTTATATGAAGAGCAGAACATGTTGTCAAGCCATTGCTCTTTATCAGCAATTGGATTTTTAAATATGTTTGCTTGTACTATTGGACTCATCTAATTTGTGAAGGGATATCGACTCATTTCATATAGGCAATGGCCATTAGACAATCATGGGATTACCACTAACACTTGTCTAGACCAGCCTTTTTAAATAAATTCATCATTTAACCCAAAAGATCAATGCAAAATAATCCTGTGCACACATGTTAATCTGTGAATAAATCAAAACCAGACTTCATTTCAATAATTTTTAGTATCTTCAAAAAAATATTTCAACTATCCAAACTGACAAATAGAAACAGTGCACTTATGGAAGCACCTATATATGTCCAGTGAGGTTCTTAACAATTACAGGTGGCACTGTGCCACTCAGATCTTCCAGATATCCCTGTGACACAATCATTCTGGGTCTAAAGCCTCATTTAATCCTTCTACAGCTGTAGCCCTGGGGTTTTGGCATGGAAAGTCTACATCAGGGACTAGATACAGAAACGATCAAAATAAATGAGTGTCTGACAAAGATCTTTATCGGAGCAATGATCTGCATGCCTATTGTTTGCTTTCAGAAATGGCTCTACTCATTCAAATGGCAGCCCTGGTCTGCATCTTTCCCCCCAAAGGCTGATGGGATTAATGTCATCACATTCTATTCTTGCGACAATCAAGATGCAACTGCACTGTAAAATATTTAAAAACACAGACTTTGAAAACATAAATTGACTGGTTTATCTTTTTTTATCTAAAAGGCTCTTAAGTGTTTAATGAAAAATCCATTTTTGTTTACAACTCGTGGTTGTAATTGGTCACCTCCATGAGGGTTTTGTTTGACTAGCTGTTAATACACAACTATAGTTTTTTAGATATGAGTATACTGTACTGCAGCCAGTGTGAAACTAGTGGAGCATTCACTTCTTTAATTTCTGAAATAACTCCTCTGAAATAATTTTAGCTGCACAATACTAGATTTATTAAGAATACTACCAACTAAAATGCAGAGCCAGAAGAAAAAGAGAAATGGTTACTCCTTGGAAAAAGCGCATTGAAAGAAGAATAAAATTATTGCGTGTGGAAGTATCCCTGATAGATGGGCATCTAAAAGGATTAAGATCATCAGAGATAGATCTAAGACATCAAGCTGAAACATGCTCCGTTAACAGAAGAAGATCTGAAATTTAAATGTTCTAACAATAAATTGAAAGTAGCAGTAGAAGCTCAAAAACTGCATAGATATAAAGAAAACAGAAGAAAGAGATCCAAAATAAACTATTTAGAACCCCAAACAGTTCTACAGGGACTTGGGAAAGAGTATTAATATAGCAATAACACTACCAACCAAAGCTGAAACAGAAATCTTCTGGAGAAAACTGTATGGGGACCCCTTAGAGCACAATCAAGAAGCAGAATGGTATGTCGCTGCTTCTGTTTGTGTTCACAGTGGAGCCATTGGTGCAGAAGATTAGGCAAAATTGTCAGATAAAAGGAATGAAGAAAGGGGAAATTTAATGTGGACAAGTGCAAAGTTATGCACCTAGGAAAGAACAACCCAAACTATGGTTACACGATGCAAGGTTCCACATTAGGAACGACCACCCAGAAAAAAGATTTAGGTGTCATCATGGATAACATGTTAAAACCCTACACCCAGTGTGCAGCGGCGGCCAAGAAAGCAAATAGAATGCTAGGTATCATAAGGAAAGGAATGGAAAATAAAACAAAGGATATTATAATAACTTTGTATTGTTCCATGTGTGACCGCACCTTGAATATTGTGTGCAGTTCTGGTCGCCGTATCTTAAAAAGGATATAGCGTTATTAGAAAAGGTACAGAGAAGAGCCACCAAAATGATAAAGGGGATGGAAGGATACCCCTATGAAGAGAGGCTAAAAACGTTTGGGCTCTTTAACCTGGAAAAGAGACGGCTGAGGGGAGATATGATAGAGGTCTATAAACTAATAAACTAAAATAAATAAACTAATAAACTAATAAACTAATGAATGGAGTGGAACGGGAAAACGAAGATCGATTGTTTATGTCATCAGAATATAGAAAGACTAGGGGACATGCAATGAAGCTACAGGGTAATGTATTTATGACTAATAAGAAAAAATATTTTTTCAATCAACGTGTAATCAAACTCTGGATATAGTAAAAGCTGTCAGTGTAGCTGGGTTTAAAAAAAAGGTTTGGACAAGTTCCTGGAGGAAAGGTCAATAAACCATTATTAAAAGGGACCCAGGATATCACTACTTGACCCAATACAAGCATTGTGGAACCTTTGTTTCTTGGGGATACTGCTAGGTACTTGTGACCTAGATTGGCCACTGTTGGAAAACAGGATACTGGGCTTGATGGACCTTGGTCTGACTCAGTATGGCATATCTTATGTTCTTATGTTATGTTTTTTTAGGATGAGTGCCTGGGCCTCACTGTCTTTTTCCAGTTGTGCAAGGAGCTTGTCATGCTCCCACAGGGCCCAAGCCAATTCTGTATTTTCCACCTGCCAGCTGTTCCAAGAGCTCTTCCTGCTCATGCGAACCCTCACCCTCCAGTTCCTGCTGCAGTTCTGTGCTCTGTTTTTTTGTACTCGTCTTTTTTTTTTATTTATTTAATCTTTATCATTTTTAGAAAACAAAGAAGAATTTTACATCTTCTTAAGAAAAATGGGTACAGGACAGAAATAAAACATCCTTAATACATTCAATCATGTATAACAAGTAATATAGAAAAAAAACAAGTCCTGTCCCAACTACAGCCCCCAAAACAAGAGATCCATGAGAATACATAACACAGAAAATACAGGAAATATTGATAATGAAACTACAGTCAAGATTAATCTAATGGCAATGGATCAGGGGACTCTTCAGGGGAGCGTCGCGAGCTCAAGAAACTTACTAACTGAGAGGGTTCATAGAAAATAAAAGATTCGTTATTCAATTTGACCAGACATTTACAAGGAAATTTCAAAAAATATAAAGTCCCCAAAAGCAACACCCCAGGGCGAAGTAAAATAAATTCTTTCCTATGTTTTTGAGTTTCTTTAGATAAATCTGGAAATACACGTATTGTTAAACCATGAAACTGCACATTCCATTTCTTAAAGAACATTCGGAAAAACCAATCCCTGTCAGACGTTAGAGCAAAAGAAACAATCAAAGTAGAGGGAGAAACTACATCATGCAAAGATGACTCTAATATAGCAGAAATATTCAATAAATCTGCTGGAGCCCCCCTCCTCAACTTTCCTTTCCCCACAAACTCTTTTCCCAGAAGGGAGATAGAACACTTTAAGCATAGGGGGGATGGGATTCAATTGGAACATCCAAAACTTCCAACATATATTTCTTAAACTTTTCCTTGGCCGAGATAGAAGATGACCTAGGAAAGTTAATACAACGGAGATTGGGATATCTAGTAGTGTTTTCCAACATTTCAATCCGCGACTTCATTGCCAACATATCTTTCTGATAAAGTGAGATACCATCTTCCGAACTATAAACGTTCCGTTGCAGTTCCGTTACCGACGATTGTACAACTGTTATTTCCAGAGTGTGTTGCTGCAAAAGGCCTGTATGAGCCTGTGTCTGAGCCGATAAGGTAGCGATTTGGGGAGCAACCAATTCACCCAGTTTAAATATAGCCGACCAAATCGATTCCAATGTAAAAATGGCTGATCTATCAAAGGTAAAAGTCAATACCTTCCCAGGAGGTTCCTCAGTCGGACGGCGTTCCATACTCGAATCTCCAATTACAGGAAAGACATCCACCAACCTGTCTGTAGGCCCCTTCCAAACCGGATCCTCTGCTCTGGTCTGGGGAACAGATCTCAAACCCCCACTCCTCCCCTGCACAGTTGGTCCTCGAAGGACAGAGCTTTCCACCTCCTGGGAGGAGAGCTCCTCCTCAATCTGCGTAGGGCTACTCCTCAGCAGTGGACCCTTGGGAGGCCGCCACTGCTCCGGCGTAGAGATTTCAGGCCCAGATCCACCCATCGAGCTATCCAGCCCCTGCGAGGGTTCAGCGGTCTGCCACTCCGTCGCAATGCTTGACTGCCGTAGCAGCATAACAAAAGAATCAAGCGGTCCCACCACCTGTTGGGAAGAAGCAGAAGGGGCTATCGGGCAAGCAGAGGACTTCTTGGGCCCTTTAGCCTTCCTTTTGCCCATAATCGAGGAAAAACCTTGAAGAAAGCACCGCCACGATGCTCATTTCAATCCGCCATCTTGGATCTTTTTGTACTCGTCTTTAAAAGGGATCATTTGCTGGTGGGGAATGATAAAGCTACACATAAATGATGAACAAGAGAATAAGATTAGGATCCAAAAGCAGCCTTGACAAGGTGGCTTTTTAGCTTGGATCTAAATAGTGCAAGAGATGGAGCCTGATGTATTGACATTGTACATTAAACAGGGACATTGATAGAATGGATTATTTTGTGGCAATGGAGGGTTAAGCAACTTGCCCAATGCCACAATGAGTGCTAGTGGGAATTGAACCCCGGTCTCTTGGGGCTTGATATTCAACTGTGCCGATTTTGGAAGGGCTATGAGCCTCGTCGGCACATAGTCCTCCCCACCGACTCCTAAAATGGATATTCAATTTTATGGTGACGGCACTGACACAAAACCCAGAAGCTGCTGATGCTAACCGATCATTAGTGATATTGGATGCTACCCTGTTAGCGATCTGCGCTTGAAAGATAGTCGAGGGGTTTCCTCGCTTATCTTTAAGGCAGATTTGCTAACTAGACAGCATCCAATATCGCTGCTACTTGATTAGCACCATTCTCCTCCCCAGAATGCCTCAAACGCCCTGATGCTAACCGGATAGCATTGGGGCATGTAGGGCACTTAGGAGGGGACATCAATAGCAGTAACCATGTTAGTGCCGTTGAATATCCCTAACAAAGGCATCTACACAGTTTACACCAGCAAACTGTGTAGATGCCTTTCAAAAATCAGGCCTTTGGTTCCTAAGCCAGACCCCTAACTATTAGGCTATTCCTCCACTCCTATTACATACAGGAGAATGTTTGTTAGTGAGATGGCCAGAATCAGATTTTTTTTTAAATTAGATATTGAGTTTTGTGGGTGGATGTGCTAGTTCTGTTCTGTACCCATTGCTGAGGGAGTGGCTTCTGTGAATGCAAAATATTTGATCAAAAAGAAAAAGCAACAACCATAAAACAGTTTATAACAACAAAATAAAAATGAGTTATAATTTTGTGTTATAAACTGTGCAGTGGTTCTCGCTCTCTCTTTTAGTTCTGTGGTGTGTAAACATCTTTTTATTTCCCCCACATTATCTAATTGACTTTTTTTAACATTACATTTGCCTTTAACATTTTTTAACATTAAATCCCAGCTGCCAAATTCTAGACCATTCTTCTAGCTTAGCTAGATCCCTCCTCTTGTTATCTACACCTTCCTGGGTGTCTACTCTATTGCAGATTTTTCTCCTCAGAGTGAGCTTCATTTACCTGTACTCTTTGTCGTCTCCCACTCAACCAATTTCTAACCCAAGCAGTAACTTTAGGGTCTATCCCTTTGTTTATAAGTTGCCTGTGAGGAACGGTGTCAAAGACTTTACTGAAATCTAAATACATCTTCTAGCACAGGCTCCAAATCATTTTGGTCACCTTCCACTGAACCATTTCTAGTCTTTTTATATCCTTTATATATCCTTGCCACCCAATGGAAGGCATTGGCTGCATGCTTCTGCAACTCCTGGGGCACATGGCCGCTTGCATTCCCAACATCCCATTCGCATGACTGCACATGCATCTATTACAGTGGCAATTTAAACTAATTGGTGTCAGTCAGAGGCGGTGGAAGGGCTTTCTTTTTGGGGTGCCCCAAGTACTGCCCAAGCTCCATCCTAACTTTGCCGAAGCCCTGGCCCAAGCTCTATGCCAGTTTTGGCCCAAGCCCCACCCACAGTCAGAGACCCTTCCTGTCTGAATATAGGGAGGGTCTTTTCCACAATTGTGGCTTTTCTTCTGCCTGCGGACTACAATCATTGCAAAGACCCAGGCAGGAAGGGTCTTTGCAATGATTGAGCTTGGCAGACAATAGTTTGCTTGCAGGGATCCTTTCCACCATGGACAGCAGAAGAAAAGCTGCAATCAAGCAGAGACTATACCTGTCTGCCTGCAGGGATCTGATCTCCTGCAGGCAGACAGGAAGGGTTTTTTCTTATTTTGCCTGTGGGGTATGGGATCCCTGCAGGCAGCCTGCTACCTGCCATGCCGTGATTTTTGGTAGGGCCATAGCCCATGTGGCCCACCCCTTTCCGACATCTATGGTGCCAGCACTCCCAGTCTCTGCACTGTCTTCTTCCCATGGGAGAAAAAAAATTGGTGAACCCTCCAAAGCAGCCTTCGATGGTGGGCGACTCTGTCAAACCTCACTGACAGCTGCCCCTTCCAGGCACTGCCGCATCATCTGGCCTTCATGACAGATGCTTCCACAGAAGTCTGGGGAGCACACCTACACCACCTGTCAACATAGTTGGTATAGTTGTCTCTCAAAAGATTGATAAACATAAATGTCTTAGAACTACAAGCCATCTACTGTGCCCTCACCGTCTTTGCAGGCTGGGTTCAATGCAAGTCCATCCTGATATGGACAAACAATCAAGTCTTCATGTTCTACATCAAAAAGCAGGGGTGTGCGGGATCACTTCAACTCTGCCACAAAGCAACGCACCTCTAGGCCCTCTCTAGTCCCTTCAGGCAACTTACCTCTCTGAATCGCTAAATCACCAGACCCTTTTTAGGGGTCTACAACATTGATGCTCACATTGGCCGGCATTCTGTCCCGCGAATAGCAGGGTTGGATGTGTGGGCCGATGTCCAATCCGTGCTCAGATGCTGGCTCCGATTCTGCCACCAGTGTTCCCCACACATACAGTGTATCACTGCGGGGAGCTCTGTATGTGGGCAAGAGGGATGGAGCAGAGGTGCAGCAGGGGAGTGGCCAGCTTCCGGGACATGCAGGGCCTATTCAGGACAGGTCCCTGTACATACACTAGAACACAACTGCATGCCCAGCTAATTCCACCCTGGAGGTGGAATAAGTCCCAGGTGCCCCCCACATCGTGTGCTGCACACCTCTGCATCACAGTCCTATGGCAATGCTGTTTCCCTGCAGCCATGAACCAGCCCACAGCGGTTACTGGTGATGGCCGGATAATGAGCTGCAGGGGTAGATATACTCCATGACATTCCAAGCTATCCTATGGAATGCTTGCCTCCATAGTGCCAGGATATTACTGCTCCCTCGTACCAGCAGTGGCGTTCTGGTGTTGGGATGAGCAGCTCTCTGTACATTGAAATTCTCCATATACGGGGAGTGCCCAGATGTCTCTGTCCCCAATTCTACCATCGCGAGTACATCTGGGCCCTGCGGCTGCAGAATCAGGTATATCCATGGCACATCTACACATTGGGTGGCCAGACATGCGGGGATTGGAATCTGCCTCCACGTGTTTTAGTTCTGACCATACTAATGATGTTCTTATTGATATCTTTTTACCATATTATTTATTTACTATTGTTTTTATTCCTGAAGCAGGCTGTGGCTGAAACATGTTCCTCCATGTTCGTATGAAAGGAAGGTGATTAGCGGTGTGCTCAGGGATTCGGTCTTGGGACCAGTACTGTTCAATATATTCGTGAGTGATATTGCCAAAGGGCCGAATGGAAAAGTCTGTCTTTTTGCAGATGATACCAAAATTTGCAACAGCGTGGACTCCCCTGAGGGAGTGGGGAATATGAGGAAAGATCTATAAAAGCTGGAAGAATGGTCTAATGCTTGGCAGTTAAGATTTAATGTGAAGAAGTGCAGTGTCATGCACTTGGGAAGCAGCAATCCAAGGGAAATGTATGCGATAGGGGGCGAGAGATTGGTGTGCACAGACCAGGAGAAGGACCTCGGTGTGATTGTTTCTGATGATCTCAAGGTGGTGAAACAATGTGACAAGGCGGTGGCAAAAGCCAGAAGGATGCTGGGTTGCATACAGAGAGGAATTTCCAGCAGAAAGGAACAGATACTAATGTCACTGTACAAGTCGTTGGTGAGGCCTCACTTGGAATATTGTGTTCAGTTTTGGAGACCGTATCTCGCAAAGGATATAAAAAGGCTGGAAGTGGTTCAGAGGAAGGCAACCAACATGATTTGCAGCCTCCGTCAGAAGACTTATGAAAAGAGACTTGAAGACCTAAATATGTACACTCTGGAGGAGAGGAAGGACAGGGGAGATATGATTCAGACCTTTAAATACTTAAAAAGTATTAATGGATAAACAAACCTCTTCCAAAGATGGGGAAGCTATAAAACTAGAGGTCATAACATGAAGCTGCAAGGGGGTAAATTGAAAGGCAATGTCAGGAAATACTTTTTCACTGAAAGGATGATGGATGCTTGGAATGCCCTCCCGATGGAAGTGGTGGGGGCAAACACAGTGACAGAATTCAAAATGGCATGGGGCAGACACAGTGGATCCCTTTATAGCAACAGGATAAAATCAAAATAAGCATAATCATCTCTTATATCTGAACAAATAAGGGTGACCTACACAGAGCGGTGGGTACTCCCCTAAACAAAGGCATGGGGAGGGGTGGCCTGCATGGAGCGGCAAGTACACCTACTCTTGCCGCCTTGCTGGGCAGACTAGATGGACCATACTGGTCTTTATCTGCCATCATATACTATGTTACTATGTCAATTTTTATGGCTGCTTGATTTTATAATGATTCATTTAGTTATTTATGTATGATTTTATTGTTTTATGAATTGATTTATATGTAATAAATTTGTTTGAACCTTTATTGGTTTTATCACCTCTATTTATTTGTATTGCTGTTTTTGTGTGTCGTATATACCTCTTTCTTGTACTGTACAAAATCAAGCAGGACCAAGCCTCTCTCATCCTCATAGCTCCACAGTGGCCTCCTCAAAAATAGTTTCCTCATCTCCTTGCTCTGCTGCAGGCATTTCCTATATTGTTGGGGGTTCAACCAGGTCTGCTCACACAGCATCAAGGGCACCTCTTGCATCCCAACCTTAAGAGTCTATCCCTCACTGCTTAGAGACTACAGGGTCCCTGACACATACCAAACATAAGCCAGAGGATGTTTTTGTTGTCATCCATGCCAACTCTTATTATTGCAAGAGGTTGCGTTTTTCCAGCAGGGCAGTCTCAAGGACTCTTGATCCCGCCCACTGTTCTGTGGAGCATATCCTTGCCTACCTCCTCCATCTGTCAGACTCCAGAATCCAGAATCTGTTTGATACCACCTTTTGGCAATCACAGCTCTGCATGTTCCGATCTATGGAAAGCTCATCTCCATGCATCTGGTCATCTCTAGATTTATGAGGGAACTCCTAAAAATCAAACCTTCAATTCAATCCCTATGCCTATATGTGAGATCTCAACATGGTCCTCTTGGAGCTCATGTGAACCCCCTTTGAGCACCTTGCATCCGACTCCCTCAAGTTTCTCACTTGGAAGACCGTATTCCTCATAGCCATAACATTGACCAGAAAAACTGGGGAACTTCAAGCCCTCATCCACTATCTTCATTACACACAGTTCCTTCATGACAAGGTCATCGTCAGGACTCATCCCATGTTCCTACCCAAGGTCATCTCAGACTTCTACCTCAATCAGCCCCTCATCCTGCCTGTGTTTTCCCTAGCACCCACTACCCAGAAGACTGCAGGTGAGCTCTATTGTACTATCTACATTGCACTAGCACTCACTACCACTCTTCCCAGTTTTTCCTTACATTCAATCCTAATAATCCGGGGCAATGGGCCTCCAAATAGGTCACATCATCTTGGATGCAAAAATGCAATGTGTGCCTTTGAGTCAGTCCTGACTCCTGGCAACCCAGAAGCTCCTGGGTTTTCTTGGCAGTGTCACTGGAAGTAGATTGCCAGGCCTTTCTTCCAAGGCAATGGAGAGTTAAGTAACTTGCCCAAGGCCACAAGGAATGCTAGTGGGAATTGAACTATGGTTGCTTGGATACCAAGCCAGTGTTCTAACCACTAGGCTACTCCTCCACTCCACTCCACTTCACTCATCTTGGATAGCTGACTGCAATGTTTTCTGCTATGAGCAGGCCGCCTTGCCACCGCCAAACCATGTAGGCCCACACAGCCTCAGAACCACCCCACCTCCATCACAAGTCTGGCATCCATATCCTCGCAGAGCATCTGCAAGGTAGCCACCAGGACATCTACCCACACCTTCGCAAAACATTATATAGTCTGGACCGCTTATCAGCGCATGACTTTGCCTTTGGGCAAGTGGTCCTCTGCAATCTTTTCGTAACCTAATCAGCCTCTATCTCCCTTCTCTTGCCCAGGCCACCTTAAAAAAAAAAAAAAACAAGCAACAAAAGATACAGAACACAATAACAATCAAACAATCAACAGCTTTTACAGTGGCCCTCTGCTCTGGATTCACCTTCCGAGTGTGCCTGCATCCCCCTGCTTGACTCCGGAGAAAGTGTAATTTCTTACATGTAATGGGGGTTCTCCATAGACAGTAGGGGTATGCAGCCACACTCATCCGCCCACCATTCCCACAGCAAACCAAAAAAAAAAAAAAGAAGAAGAGGAAAACACAACAATGGTGGGAGATGCTCACAAGATAACCAGAGTGAGTGTTTTTCTCTGTTATGTTACAAACCGTTTCCTCCGGAGGCAAACAGGTGGGAAGCAGGCACAATCAGAAGGGCTCAAAAGCTTCTCTGAGCTATGAGAGATCCAGGCAACTCAGGCTTAGTCAATGACTTCACCTTCAGAGTATGGGTATATACCCCTGCTGTCTACGGAGATCCACCATTACAGATAAGCAACTACACTTTCTAATTCCGCTATATCTTTTTGTAGATGTGGTGACCAGAAGGAATACTCCTTCAGAATAACTTAAGGATGCCAAGTGGATTTAGTCATGTTGAATGATCAAAACCAAAATTAAAAATACCCCGGAGGATACTGATCAAACATGTAAAAGAACTTCTTAAAAACCTAGCATTTTTAAGGAAACAGTCACGGTTGGTGTGCATATATTATGGACTGAATTGATAGTTATACAGAAGAATTTGATTAGATCTAAACTATATAGATCTACATTGACCGAATATATTAGATACCAACAAAAACCCAGGAGAGATCCTTCCTCTGATATTTCTAGCTCTGAATTTGATTGACTCAACCCCACAATTACTTCAGGGCAAGGTAAGGGAAAGTACAGCTTTGATGATTATTAATACTTTGTTTTTTATAGTTTGTCCTTTCCCGTGTGTCTTATATATTTTTTTCTAAAAGCTCATCTCCCTAGGATGAAAAACATAGATGACGGCTGGCATTAGCAGTTAAAATTCATTTATCAAACCTAAGGGTTTTAACTTCTGGGCATCTTGAACAAAGTGGTAATAGTGAAATATATACACCTCTGATTGCTTGGCTGAGCACAAAAGCATTTGGAAACCAACTCCACAAAACTACTTGCTCCCTTGACATGTCATTTAAAATCATTCAGTATACAAGCAGGCCATGCTGACAGAGCAATGTAATTAACCTTCCATACAAGCAAAGGGCCTGATTTATTAGGTGTTTTCCCCAAAGGGACAGAATGAGAAAAAGCCTTAGTAAATCAGATTCTAAATGAACAAATACGTGGCGTGGCACACCCCAGTGTTAGAATGGCTTCTATTAATGAAAACATAAAGAAGTTCTCCAATAGATACTATGGGGTTGGTTTAGTAACGGTTATTATCTTTTAGCATATATGTTAAATCATTTTAGCATGCTATTCCCCGAGAGAACCATTTTCAGACGTTATCTAGCCAGCTAAATACTGATTTATTCGGGTCATTGTCCAGCCTTCACCCAGCTGAAAATGCACATGGGAATTTTCAAGGCAAAAAATTCCCACAGAGAAGACACAAATCTCTGCAGCAACATTTTCTTGGGATAAAGTTCCAAGGGAAAATTTGCTTAGAATTTTCATTTGAGAATGGGCACAAAGCACATTAGTACCCAGTTCTGAAATACCCCCAGAAAACATTACAATGCATACTGAAGAGGTGACTTTAGGAGGCTACACTTATAAAAAAAAACATTAGAAACATGTCAGCAGAAAAAGACCATATAGCCTATCTAGTCTGCCCTTCCATATCAAATACTATAGTCCCTTTTTCTTTTTTTTTAATATATAAATTGGACTTTAGGTATAAGTAGAAATTCTAGAACAATCATTACTTATACATACATACATATATATATATATATATATGCTAGCGGCACACCCAGTTTAAGGGGAAATGTAGGAGTGGTTTGGGCAAGCCTTCAGAGTATACAGGTATTGTATATTTTAGAATGGGAAATACATACTCGTATATACTTCAGAAAATTTCCATGTCAGTATTTATAGCATGTTTACTCAAGTGTGGTAAAGGTTACTGTGCATTTTAGCATGCACTAACTGTTAATGTGGGCCTGCAGTAAGTACTATCGTGTATTAAAAGCAACCAGTACGATAAAAAAATCCCACACTAACTGCTCAGCACATGGCGAGGATTAGTGTGGAGAGTGCTTGCGGCAGTCTGCGACAGTGTGTGGGATGGCAGATCCTCGAGTGTCCCTAACACTCCTCCGGGGCAAGAACAGCAAGAGATCCATGGTGAGAAAGTACACATTATTTAAAGAGAAAACCATAGCCATCAGCCTTTTAGAAGTATCCTACATATTAAAGATTACATCAAAACTGCAAATGCTTATTCTGGTAAGTTAATTTTTTTTTTTTTAGTTAAAAACATTTAGGGCCTTTAGCAGTGGCAGCTAAAGGGGGTTAGCTGCTGCCTATGAAATTTAGACCTGGATATTCAATGCTGGGGCCATATCCTGCAATATTGCAGTTCTGTAGGGAAAGGTATGCCTCTTTGCAGAGGATACAAAATTTAAAAAAGGGGTAAAATACCTTGAAAGTGTAGATAACATGAGGAGAGATCTAGTAAAGTTTGAAAAATGATTGAGAATTTCGCACCACAAATTTAATGCTAAAAAATGCGAGGTCATGCATTAGGGCTGCAAGACCCCAAGGGAACGGTAGAATGTAGGGGTGAAATGCATGAAAGAAGAGAGGGACCTGAGGTGATCATATTGAATGAACTTAACCCTGGGAGTACCGATGGGGTCAAAGTGACCCCACTGCAAGTTTCACAACACGTACAGTATCTCAGAAACTAGTTGTTCAAGAATGCAATCTTTTTATGACTTTTCACATGTCAATATTCTCTTTATATTGCACCATGAGAGGAATAATTTTCATCCGCTAGGTGACGCTAGTGATGAACTGCAGCACAGAGTACCAGTGGAGTCATTTTTTACCCCAGTTGCTTACGTCCGGTTTGGATCGTGATACAATTTGCAGTTTTGTGAATTTTTTGATCTGACAAAGGTATTTATCATTAATTATGTATCATTTATTTTTTGTACTCTTATTTTATGAAAATTACACATTTTCTGTAATTGATATCATAAGTTCTCTCATTATTTACGATGAAATCTAAAGGCTTTCAACTCGTTCATCACGATTATTGTACACCTATAGTAAAACTGCTTTGCGTTTAATTCAACTTTATCTTTGTTTATTAATTTTAGGTTATTGTTTATGATGTCAAAACAAAAGTATTCAGCTGCCCAAGTAAGAGAAATATTGCGAGATGCTGACAGTGACGGCTCTGAGTCGTCTGATGATGCAGCATATTCAGCAAGCGAAGAAGCATATCAGACAAGTTCGGGTGATAAATCTAATGATGACAGTCATGATTCAGATGGCGACAGCATTTGGTCGCAGAGTGAATGTGAGACTGATGTTGAGCCGGTAACATTGCCTGCAGCAAAGAGTCAAGTTACAGGTCGTGGCAAAGGTCGAGGCTGTGCTGGACGGGGAAGAAGGCAGGAGTCCTCGGTGTCAGTATCATCTGTGAGGAATCTTAGTTGTGGTCGTAGAGGAGCTAAGAGGTCATCAACTATAAGCACAAATGTTGCAATTGAAGCCTATGTATCTAAGGATGCCACATCATGGAACAGGAAACTTATAAAGCAAGCTGCTGGAAGATACGCCAGAGCTAATGTCATGCCCGTACAGCAAGGTCCTACAAGGTATGCTGTATGAAATGTTGATGGCCCTCTCACAACATTCCACTTGTTCATGAGGAAGAACTTATTGAATGAAATCATGATGTGGACGAGCAAACAAGGAAGACACATTTATGACGACACCTGGAAAGATTTGACAGACAGAGAATTTCAACGTTTTCTTGGACTTCTGATCCTCTCAGGCGTGTACAAGTCACGAAATGAATCCATAGTTCAGTTGTGGAACCTTAAAGATGGTCGTTGTGTTTTCGGCAAAAATATGGCCCGTAACCGTTTTCAGCAAATTTCTTGTGCTCTCAGATTTGATGATGCAACCAACAGACGTGAACAACGAGGCGTGGATAAGCTTGCTCCAATCAGACACATTTTTGATACCTGGGAAGCAACTCTAAGTGATGCCTTTGTTCCTGGTGAAAATGTTACTGTGGATGAGCAACTGCTTAAATTTTGTGACCGTGTTCCATTCAGACAATATAGTCCCAGCAAACCTTGGAAATATGGCATAAAGCTATGGATGTTGTGTGACAGTGCAACGTCATATGTTCTGTGTCTTCAAGTATATACAGGAAGGGAACTCGGACAAAACAGGGAACAGAATCAGAGTGAAAGGGTTGTGCTGCAACTCACTGAAGGATTGACACGATCTGGCAGAAATGTTACTGTTGACAATTTCTTCTGCAGTTTATCCCTGTCATGGAAATTGCTAGAAAAACAAATGACACTTTTGGGGACAATTCGAAAGAACAGAAAAGAATTACCTCCAGAATTTGTAACAGCAAAGGGCCGAGAGGTATTCACTTCACTATTTGCCTTTTGCGATGACACCACTCTGGTTTCCTATTGCCCGAAGAAAGGAAAAGTGGTTGTTCTTCTGAGCAGTTTGCATGATCAAGAAGAACTAGATAACACACGTCCAGACAAAAAAAACACGCATGATCTTGGACTATAATTCTAGTAAAGGTGGAATAGATATAGCAGATCAAATGTTGCGCACGTATACCACAAAGCGAATGAGAAGACGCTGGCCAGTGACAATTTTCTACAACATGTTGGACATCAGTGCTTTGAACGCCTTCATTGTTTGGACGTCACTAAATCCAGAATGGCAGTCCAAGTCAATGCACAGACGTCGTCTATTCCTCTTGGAATTAGGAAAGCAGCTGCTTCAGAGTAATTGCAGCGAGACTTCTTCCAGCATTGAAGAAGCCACTGATGCTGTTTGCAATGTCGGGATCCCAAAGAAAAGGGCAAGGCATCACTGCTGTTCCAGAGAAAAAGACAAGAAAAGCAACATAGTTTGCACCTCCTGCAAGCGCAATGTTTGCAAAGAACATTCAGAAATTGTCTGTGTCTCATGCAAATGACTGTAGTACTTTACTGTGTTCATCAAGTGCATGCAAAAACTGATTTCATGGCAACTCATGTAATTTTATGATAAAGCATTAAATTTCAAAACATTTAACCTTCATATAATAAAGAATTAATTCGGAATAATATTTTGTCTGTTTAGTTTAAATTTTTCATGGTTAACAATTAAAATTCGCCGTGGGGTCATTTATGACCCCAACGGTTTTCAGTGTGTGCAAAATTCTCGGTGATTCCAGGGTTAAATTGGCCGAACAGGTAGAAAAGGTGATGGCAAAAGCCAGAAGGATATTTGGGTGCAGAGGGAGAGGAATGATCAGCAGGAAAAAGGAAGTGATAGTGTCTTTGTATAAGTCTCTAATGAGACCTCAGGTGTACTGTGTACAGTTCTAGAGACCCACCTTCAAAAAGATATAAACAGATTGGAGTTGGTCCAGAGAGTGGTTACTAAAATGGTCTTCATCAGAAGGCATATGTCGATAAACTTAAAAATCTCAATATGTATACTCTGGAGGAAAGGTAGAAGACGGGTGATATGACAGAGACATTAATTCATAGAGGTATTTAAATGTACAAGAGATGTTCCTCTTCCAGTTGAAAGGAAGTTATGTAATTGGTAGTTATAGGGTGAAGGTGAAAGTGGATAGACTCATGAACCCCCTGCCCCCCCAAAGGTGGGTGTTTCACTGTGTGCTGAATAATCTAGAACCAAAGGGTAAATCGTCACTGTATGATGCTGGGGAGGTCAGATGGGGGACAACATTAAAAGTGCAGTCACTAGGCTGGGAGAGCTGGAAAGTAAACATTTGGGGGAGGGGGGAGAGATGCAAATCACTGCCTGTGCTGAAGGAGCAAGGGTAATATTAGCTTACATTTATTTTTAATATTAAGCTTTAACTTTGAATCTATAGGGAAAGAGCAGGGGAATAAAATGTGCACACTAGAGAGAGGATGGAGAAATAAACACTGGGACTGGTGGAAATTGCTCACCCTGAGAGAAATGGAATCACTTCACACTGGCACCAGCAGCCCTGTGCAGAAAAGAGCTTGGAGAACAGTTAACTGATTTAAAGATATTAGGCTTCTTTATCTAAAAGAGCTTAACTCTCATCTGAGAGAGAAAGAGGGAGCTCCCCCTGTTGTGCAGGCCCTCCTCCTGAAAATGGTGCTAGAAAGTCTCCTGGGAGCTTAGACAGACTCAGAATGAAGATGCCAGCAGAGAGTCTCCTAAAGACCCAGTCAGGGGTAGGTGTGCAGATGGGGGCGGATGATCTCCTCCCAACTCAGGGAGTGGAGATGACAATGGAGAGCCTAATCCAGGTTTGGGAATCCAGCAGCAGATCAGTTCAAGAGAGAGCTGCAGCAGCAGACAATCCAGGAGCCACAAGGCCAGGAAAGACCCAGCAGCAGATCAGCTCAAGAGAAAGCTACAGCAGCAGAGAATCAGCTACAGAGGGAGCTACAGCGGCGGATTCAGGGCCAGCTGCAGCAGAGATTCAGCTCTAGAGGGAGCTACAGCAGCAGAGAATCAGCTCCAGGGGGAGCTACAGCAGCAGAATCAGCTCTATAAAGAGCTGCAGTGGCAGAGAGTCCATTCCAGACTAGGAGCCACAAAATCCAGGGAGGTCCAGTGGCAGTTCAGCTCAAGGGAGAGCTGCAACAGTTGTTCCAGAGTGGGCAGAAGTGCAAAACACTTTCTGGATTGCAGGAGAGCTTGGAGGAGGTGGAGCCAAGGCTACAGCCTCAGTGATTGGACAGAACCAAAAAACACCTCTCCTTTAACAAGCAGCCACCGTTCCAGAAATCCACAGTAAGACTTGGGGCAGGTGGGGAGGGGAGTTAGGAGACAGGTTATTAAGGTTTAGATCTACAATCTTTAAAGGTTTACTTAAGTCATTACATATAAGACTATAGGTGGTTGTTTGGCTCCATTTACATTGTGTTCCATGGTTCTTTAATGACGCTTGATCTTTATTTATAAAGATAGCATTGGTATGATTGTCATATGAATTTTTAAGATGTTAAGATTGGATATGTACTTGAAAATTTCTTTGAATCCAGAATTATATGGTTTATATATGGATTTTACATGCAGTTTTAATGGAGTTTGTCTCCATTTAATTATGCAAGACAGTTCCAGTGGAGGAATGCCCGATTGCCAACGCTACTGTTTTTGACCGATTGGAGACTCTTACGATGGAGTTTTAATATCTTCGTTCTGCTTAAAAACTTCACTTATGTTGTTGTTTTTTTATTTCTGTTGATAGATAGACATCTCCTCACCTTCAAGCTTAAGGTTAATTGACTGTTCATTATTAAAATGTAATTTAAAGTCAGCTTGCACTTTCGGTTTTGAATTGGAGTTCAGTACTACCACATCCAATTGGCTTTAGAAGCAGGAATTGTTCTCCTGTTTGCTGGATAGCATATTTCCATCTAGCGACTCATACCGTCCTCTTCTGTTCCTTTTAATTTTCGCTGTTATCTGCTTCCAACATATTGCTCCTCCTGTCTCACGTCTTCACGAAAGGCATACTGATTCTAGCTATTTGCCTTCTAAGGATCACAAATGGTTTTAACTTTTAGAGTTATCCTGTCAAGTTCCCTCGACTGTCATATTTTGAGGACACAGCATCTACCATTCAAAATTATTATGTTACACTCCCTATTTGTGCCCTATTATTTATAGATTGAGAGTAATCTTGTATACTACCTGACCTCCTAAGGATACTCACATAGTGCTTCAGTAAGTATCGATTCACATATCAATATGGCACTACCTTTGTACCTCCTCATCTCTCTTCTTTACCACATATTTAGGTTTTTATACATGGTGTCATGTTTATTATCATTTGTATTCATTTGTACTCCGCCTTATGTTCTATGATTTTAATATATTATTTTGATTCAGTTATTTATTTATTAATTAATTTATTAATATAATTCCTATATATGGTTTAATATGTATTTGTCTTTTAATTGTTTTATCTTTTGAAGATGCATACCCCCTGAAGAAGGCAGCAGCCAAAACACATAGGAGTTTTTAATAATAAAGCACTTGTGACCTCCACACCCCACTCACCCTTTGTGGTTTTTTGTTACAGGATAATGATACAACAATATAAAGGAGACATTTTAAATAGTATGTGGGGATCAGAACTGAGGTGTTGAGATCACGACGGTATTCTAGAAAAGGCTCTGGCAAATCTGGATAGGAATAAGGAGGTGCAGAAGTTCACATGTATGTGTTGATACATGTAACTGAAATAGCCATCTTACAAATCCAAACAAGGGAAAAATTAACAGAAGAAACGTGTCGATGTGTAAATGCCAGCACTTACATGTGCATGTGGGCTGTTTTGCAAACATATATATGTAAATGAGACAACTTAACCACAGAGGCCTCTATCTTTATTCATTAGAATTTGGGGAGAGAAATAAGGGGGGGTGGGGGGTACAGAAGATAATGATCTTAATCCTTCCTTAAAGGACTGGATGAAAAGAGTGCTATTTGAAAACATTAACGTGCCGGGGCAGATGTAAATCCCTATGTGGACAATTTGGTCATAGTAACATAGTATATGATGGCAGATAAAGACAAGCGTGGCCCATCTAGTCTGCCTAGCAAGACGATAGTAAGTGCACCTGCCGCTCTGTGCATGGCACCCCTCCCCATGCCTTTGTTTAAGGGTGAACCTACTGCTCCACGTAGATCACCCCTATTGTTGAGATATAAGAGAGCGTTATGTTTATTTTGATTTTATTCTGTTGCTATAAAGGGATCCACTGTGTCCGTCCCATGCCATTTTGAATTCTGTTACTGTATTTGCCCCCACTGTATTTGTCATACACGTATATTCCATATGTGAAATGGGGAATATGTGTGTTGACTTTTGATCTCTTCAGGCCACTCTATAACCATGCCATTGACATGCCCCCTTGCAACTTTTATGCGGTAAGTGCATCCACATGGAAATTCAGCCCTTTCTAAAATGGCCATTTATATTTGGATGCCCGATTTATATGTGGAAATATACCTCTAAAATCTGATGAGACTTATCAAGTGAGTAATGTAAACATTCAGTGTTATCAGAGGAGGCATAAGATGCAGAAAGTTTATTTTACTTAAACTGAATGTCCTGTCCCTCAGAACAAATTATTCCATAGAACAGAATTCTCTGCCTTTGTTTGATGGAATGTTGTTGAATTAAGTGAAAGTGGGAGATGTAGTTCTACAGACATCATGCTAAATTAGTTTAACATATCTCCAGCAGCTTGCGGATGTTATACTAATCCACATTGCTGAGTTATTTTGGTTCAGAATTATATATATTGATAACACTGCCCCAAGGAAGCCCTTTTGTAATGAGAAAATGGGAGGAAAAGAAATGAGAACTTGAGATATCCACATTTTTATCTGAGTGAAATAACAAATCAATACAGGTGAATTGAAAGTCTGTTGAAACTCAATTAACCTGGAAGCAATAAGTTTCAACCTACAGACGTAGATATAGAATTCCTACTACAGGCTATGTTTTGCAGCACAAATATTGCCCTTTGTAACAAACAAGGGCTAAGGGGATATGAGTGATAGACATATGCATTTTTAAAAAATGTAACAGAGTTCTTCTGTATATATACTCTGGACATGATGTAAAAATATCCACATGTCGAAAGTTCTTATAATCAGAATATGTTATGGGAACATAGCAATTATCTGCTATTATATGAAAGGCTTTTGCTGCTGATGTGTCCTATAAGTTGTGTATACTCTGATGAAAGTTTGGTAACTAGTAACTTGCAGCTCCTATGAGAGAAAGGCACAGTATAACCAATTTTATAATAAATTATGCAATACAAAAATGTGGAGATATACTACATTGGTTATACAGGGAAATAATTCATCTTCCCAGACAAAAGATGACACATTGCCGAGAGGAGAAAGTGGACACGTAGTCTGTGGGTGTAGTTTCATAAAGCCTTTTCCATATGCAGAAATGGGCTTTTATAAGACTGCGTGCGCACAGAAACGTTCTACTTTTAGCTGATCTGTGCATAGTTAGTCTGGAGGCAGAACTGTGATGTGGCTGACTAGGTTAGAAACTGGCTGACTGGGAGACAACAAAGGGTTCAGGTAAATGGAGGTGATTCTGAGGAGAAGGATGTAATTAGTGGTGTGTGGCAGGGATCTGTCCTTGGTCCGATTCTTTTTTTTAAACATTTTTGTTAGTGATATTTCAGAAGGGCTATCGGGTAAGGTTTGCCTCTTTGCAGATGATGCCAAAATCTGCATTAGAATAGACATTGAGGAAAGAGTAGATAACATGAGGAGGGATCTCGCAAAGCTTGAAGAATGGTCAAGAATTTGGCAGCCAAGATTTAACGCGAAAATATGCAGGGTCATGTATTTGGGCTGCAAATTCCAAGGAAGCCATACAGTATAGGGGGTGAAGTACTTCTGTCCACAAAAGCAGAGTGCGACCTGGGGGTGATTGTTTCTCATGATTTTAAGGTGGCTAAACAAGCAGAAAAGGTGACAGCAAAAGCCAGAAGGATGCTTGGGTGCATTGGCCAGTAGGAAGGAGGAGGTGATAGTACCTCTGTATAAGTCTTTGGTGCGACCTCATTTGGCGTATTTTGTGCAATTCTGGAGACCACATCTTCAAAAGGATATAAACAGGATGGAGTATGTGCAGAGATTGGCTACCAAAATGGTCAGTGGACTTCGTCATAAGGTATATGGGAACAGACTTAAAGATCTCAATATGTATACTTTGGAAGAAAGGTGAAGATAGAGGAGATATGATAGAGATGTTTAAATACCTCTGTGGCATAAATGCACAGGAGGAGAGTCTCAATTGAAAGAAAGCTCTGCAATGAGGAGGCATAGAAATGAAGGTGAAAGGGGATAGACTCAGGAGTAATATGCAGAAATATTTCTTTACGGAAAGAGTGGTAGATGCATGGAACAGTCTCTTCCAGTGAAGGTAGTAGAGACCAGGACAGTATCTGAATTCAAGAAAGCATGGGACCAACACAGAAGATCTCTAAAGGAAAGAAAGGGACTACAGTAGTTGATATGGAAGGACTGACTAGACAGGCCATATGGTCTTTCTCTGCTGTCATGTTTCTATGTTTCAAATCAGCATTCCTGCAATCAAATGCTAAAAGCGAATTTCAAAACCAACCATGTAAGGCATTCAAATGAAACAGAAATAAAGGAATTTAATTCAGATCCTGGTTTCCTCTTCCATTACCAAATATAGTCCTCCTGTATTGTATTTTCCGCAATTTATCTATGTCACTTTTCTCATTCTTCTGTGCACACACACACACATCCTTTTAATTTACACTCTATACAGCTTTGAAAATAAACGCCACCATATCATCACTGTAATTTAATCTCCAATTTACTGGATAATTGGGCAACATAATTTCCAAAAGCCATTTACCCAGATAAATAGGCTGAAATTGGAAAACGTATTTCAGTTGTCCACTTTTTCTCTGGCTAAAAAACTGAGATCAATAGCAAGCTACTTTTATCTGTGCAGAAAAGAAGGTAGACTAGGGCAGGCTTAGGTCAGGAAAGAAATAAAGTGCACATCATTTTTATGGAAAAGGTACTGGCAAAACAAAGCAGGAGCAAATTGTCATGGCTGCTTCTTTCTGGGCAATTTTCCAAGGGAAAGGAAGCCTTTCTCATCAGGAATTGGTGAAAACTTCAAAGATAAAAGAACCCATGCACTTTATACCAGCCTGAAGTGTTTTGGAAATCACCCTTTTTGACTGACTTGATAGTTAAGAGCAGAACTCTCATAGGCAAGTTCCAAATATAAAAGTTTGTCCAATAAAATGGCATCGTCTATAACAGACACACAATACAAAAGTATATGGCACCCCTCCAAAAAATGCATGAAAAGTGCCAGAAAAGGAAATGGGCAGAAGGGATAATATTCAAATTGCCCACACTGGCATCAGCTCTGCAAGTAGCTTCTACCTGTGAAGTTTTGCCTAATAATTAGCAATGCACAAGAACTTAAGAAAAGCCATTCACAATCAAAACAAGATTTTATTTATTTATTTATTTATTTAAAAGTATTTATATCCCGCTTTATCCTTGAATCAAAGCGGATTTCACTGCAAACAATCAAGTAGGGTAGTGCCGGGGTGTCAGCATGCAGTGGCTGTAAGTTTAGTGTTCATGCATGTATGGATAGGTAGGTTTTGATTTGGGGTACAATATATACAGTTTGAGCTATCTACATTGGGCAGTTTTCTTAGAGTGGCTGGGTGTTTTGAAGTTGTGGATGTCATTTCTTGTGTAACTCGTTTTGTAGTGCGGTTAGGGTGGATTGGTGGTCTTTATTGAATTGTTCAATGAATAGGGTACATAAGATCCATCAAGCCCTGAATCCAGTCTCGGACAGTTGTCAGTCCAGGTCACATGTACCTGAATTCCAAAAAAACAGATCTGTTTTTCATACAGTAACTCAGTTCCAGGGATGAGCAATGACTCTCCAATAGCCGCCTAGCTAATAATTATTTATGGACTTTTCCTCCAGGCATTTGTCCAAACCTCTTAAATCCTGATCCGTTAGTTGCTTTGACCACATCCTCCAAAAACAGATCCCACATCTTAATATTGTATTGCATGAAAAGATAACTTTCTTTATAGTTTGGAATACAAATGTGGTATGTAAGTAAATAAATATCCAACTATTTTCTTCCAGTCATGGCCAGCATTTAAAAAAACAAAACAAAACAAAAAACCGCGGACCACAGTAGCTCAATCTGTATCTGGACTTTCAGAAAGCTTTTGACAAGGTCCCCCATCAGAGACTTTTGGCGAAGCTAAAAAGTCATGGGATAGGAGGCAGTGTACTATTGTGGATCGGGAACTGGTTAAAAGATAGAAAGCAGAGGGTAGGGCTAAATGGCCAATATTCCCAATGGAAAAAGGTGAATAGTGGAGTACCCCAGGGATCTGTACTGGGTCCGCTACTTTTTGACATATTCATAAATGACCTGGAAAAGGGAATAACTAGTGAGGTAATCAAATTTGCAGATGACACAAAACTGTTTAAAGTTGTTAAAACCCAAGAGGATTGTGGAAAACTGCAGGAGGATCTGGATAAATTGGAAGACTGGGCATCCAAATGGCAGATGAAATTTAATGTGGACAAGTGCAAAGTTATGCACCTAGGAAAGAACAACCCACACTATAGTTACAAGATGCAAGGCTCCACATTAGAAACCACCACCCAGGAAAAAGATTTAGGAGTCATCGTGGATAACATGTTAAAACCCTCCGCCCAGTGTGCAGCGGCGGCCAAGAAAGCAAATAGAATGCTAGGTATCATAAGGAAAGGGATGGAGAATAAAACAAAGGATATTATAATGCCTCTGTATCGCTCCATGGTACGACCGCACCTTGAATATTGTGTGCAATTCTGGTCACCGTATCTTAAAAAGGACATAGAGTTATTAGAAAAAGTACAGAGAAGAGCCACCAAATTGGTGAAGGGGATGGAAGGCTACTCCTATGAAGAGAGGCTAAAAAGGTTAGGGCTCTTTAACCTAGAAAAGAGGCGGCTGAGGGGAGATATGATAGAGGTGTATAAATTAATGAATGGAGTGGAACGGATAAACGTGGATAAATTGTTTACGCTATCAGAATATAGAAGGACTAGGGGGCATGTAATGAAGCTACAGGGTAAACTATTTAAGACAAATAGGAGAAAATATTTCTTCTCTCAACGTGTAATCAAACTCTGGAATCTGTTACCGGAGGATGTAGTAAGGGCTGTTAGTATAGCTGGGTTTAAAAAAGGTTTGGACAAGTTCCTGGAGGAAAGGTCCATAAACCACTATTAAAAAGGGACCCAGGATATCAATGCTTGGCCTAGTACAAGCACTGCAGAACCTGTGTCTTTTGGGGAAACTGCTAGGTACGTATGACCTAGATTGGCCACTGTTGGAAACAGGATACTGGGCTTGATGGACCTCGGTCTGACCCAGTATGGCATTTCTTATGTTCTTATGTTCTTAATATTGATCCCTTTGTTTAAAATGAAGACTAATGGAATTTTTTATCCCCGTATACACCCCTAGTTGCTAAACTACTGCTGGCATCTTAGTACTGGAGGTTGTTTAGTTTTTTAAAGTTCTTAAGTGAGTTGGGAAACCTAAACTAATGAATTTCCTTACGTTTATTAGGCATAGTTTATGCTATTTTATTTTTCCTGCTCAATGTACTGCAAAGAAACTTTCATTAATTTATTACTAAGAATTAATCATTTGCTAATGAAAATCCTCTATTAAGTTCTGTGTTAAATTCCCTCCCTGTCTTCTACATTGGCTAAAAAGCAATTCCCCCCACAATTCCCCCCACATGTCACTATTGCTAAAAAGCAATTCCCCCCACATGTTACTATAATTGTAATTAAGCAAGGAACTGATACCCACAGCATTGTAAATAGTGCACGCTGTAAATAGCACCACAAGAATCAACGTCCAGACACACTCACACGCATACACTACTCACTGCATGTGCACACTATACACTGTATCTTATTGATTGTTTGCTGTTCAGACCGCCTTGATTTCAGGATAAGGCGATATAGAAATACGTTTAAATAAATAAATCAAATAAATAAATCAAAGATGGAGCTTTGGGGTGGGTGCACATCCAACAAAAACAAATGCTTTCAATCTAGCCTGCTGTTTGGTTGACTTTAAAATAAACAGAGAATTTATCAGCTTAACCCATAATGTTCCTTTTCTCTAAGTTTTATAAATCAATTTTTCACCTTGCACAAAAAGATACCATACCAGCAGTGGCGCTCCTTCAAGACTCATGGTGTACATAGCTTGGTTTTGAATATTGCTTCAGGGAAAGTCACCTCAGAGATCTGTGCCTACTTTCTTTGGTGGAACATTTTCCTATGAAAACACTGCATAGAAGTGCATATCTACTGAAGTGCACTAAAGGTTAGCATTTACATTCTCCTAAAATGCTAAAAATCCCAAGCTAACTGCTTAGCATGGGTTGGGGCAGAAATTGAGTGGTTCAGGGGCAGAGCATGCACATTGCATTTAGCGCAAATATCTTTAAACACATATCAGCAGGAACAGCCCGAGTGTGGTGCAGGATTAAGTGCGGAGACTCGTTGCAGGACCTGTAGGACTGGTACCCTGTGGCCTGCTCTGAACCAAACAAAATGGATACTTGCTACAAACGTCTGCTGTGTGCAAAGCCTCAGACCTGCTGAAAAATCAACTGCTTGCCAAATGTTTTATATGTACATAAGGAAGACTGGTCATGACTACATGCAAGAGTCACAGGCCTTTCTCATCCATGGACTGTTCTCCTACCCTTGGACATTTGCAGCAATGTATGTGACTGTATACCATCATCTTCTTTATTTTGTTTCTCACCATGGACCCTTTGTCTGCAAGATAATTACCTCCTGATTCGCTGAGATGCCTCACAATATCTCATGCCAACCAATCACCAAAATGTACAGAAGAACTTGGAGCCATTTTGCCTTTAGCCTTCCTTGCTGCTTCTATAAGCACAAAGACACTCTGTGCCATTCCAAGGCTGTTCCACTAACCCTGTGAGACATTTGCCTGACTCTCACAGGCACCTGTAAGGTTCTGTGCCCTCACTTGGCTCATCTAGCCTAGCTGCCTCTTTTAGACTTCATGCTGGTCCAGAAACTGCCAGACCCCAGCTGCATTTGTCCATCTGGCAGAGCTAAGGTACTGGTCTTATGTCTTTACCCGGAGGTGGTTATTATTCAGGTTGCTCTTTTCTGTACTTTTCCTAAGTGCAGAGTGAGCCTGTGACCTCTGGTTGCTAATCAATGAGTTATTGATACTAAGGAATCATAGTGCTGCTAAACTTATCTAGTGCTAGTTTGTATATTTGTGTATTTTTCTATCCAAAATTCACCTACTATATTATCATAGAACTGTCTCTGTCTTCTGGCTCATTACCAGAGGGCCCCACTGGACCTGAGGGTGAAAGGCTAATAGCAGACTTTCCCCTAAATGTAACTGAGCATTACTTATTTGTTTGTCTACCAATACACTCCCTTCCCCCACAGGCCTCATTTGCATAAATATTTGTATAACCTCGGGGCTTTGCACCTATGCTTCTAGTATATATACACAAAAAGCTCTCTATCGAACCCCCCCCCTGCACACATCATACTATAGCTCCTACTCAATCAACACCTGCCCATCAGAACTTATTTTTTTGGGGGGCCCAAAATTAACATGGGTGCGCACCAGGCATACAGATTAGAGTCATGCTACAGTACAGGCATGTCCAACTTCGAGCAGGTCATGATTTACTTTTTCCGGCCAAAAGTGCCAGTGATCTACCACCATGAAAATTAAGTTTCAAATTAGTTTTAAATTAAATTTTAACCCAATTAAGTTGGAGGATTCACCCCCTCCCCATTTTTAATGAACCTTATGTCATTTACTTGGATGTGATCAGCTGTTAAGCAAACTAAGCAAAAACAAAACGGAGACGAAGATCCAGTAAGAACTGTGAGGGGAAATGGAAAGTACATTTTTTTCTTAAAGATTTATTGAGTAATAACTTTCTTTAACTGTCTTAATAACTTTCTTTAACTTTTATTGAGTAATTTATGTTAAATTTAGGTTGAGTAATGTTCCAGGCTGATCTTGCACAATCTTTAATATTTCACTCTTGCTCATTAGTGAGACATCTGAGCCTGCATTTAATCCACCAGCTTTTTGAAGTTGGGTGAATATTGCGTGAGGGCCAGTCTCAGGGAATCCTGGAGATGTTCATCTGTCATGTTGGAACATTGTGTACTCTTTGTCATTTTCAGATGGGAAAACACAGATTCACACAAACAAGTTGAACCAAAACAGGAATGTACAGCTTCACTGCATCTTCTCAAGTTGGGAAGTTTGTCTCTAGGCACTAGCTTCCAAAACGATTCTTGCTCAGCATGGGTCTTGAGAAAAATGTCATTTTTAAGGATTAATATTTTGTTTTCAAGAGATAGTTTGTTGAATGAGTAAGTGTTACTGATAGCAGCTGCAGTTTCTTTAATGTCCACATCTACTTTGAATGGGTATGACAAGTACTCCACAACTGTTCCAATTTTTTGGAAGTCACAGAATCTATTTTCGAATAACTGGAAAACAGAACAGATTTCTGTCACATACTTCTCATTGTGAAAAACAAAATTTGGATATTGTCCCAGATGGTCCTGCGTATTAGGAAAATGATCAAAAGTGTTGTTTGCAAGGTCAGTCATCATTAGCTCAAATTTACTCTTGTAGGATGAAACTGTACTCATCTCTCCAATGCATTTGTTTTTACCTTGTATTTCAAGGTTCATATCACTTAGTTCACCTGCAAAGTCAGCAAGAAATGCCAGATCACATAACCACTCATCTTCCAACTCTGCTTGGTCATCTCCCCTCTCCTTCAAAAAACTTCTTATTTCATTCAGCATATCACGAAATCTTTGCAGAAATTTGTGCCTACTTAGCCACCTTACATCTGTGTGCAAAATGATTTCCGCTGCCCCTTCATCAAGAGTAAGATTGAAAAGCCGTCTTTGAAGTGATCTTCCACGAACTGAATTTACAATTTTGAAAGTGATGTCCATGACCGTCTTTGTATTGAGTGTCTTGCTTGCCAAAACTTGCTGGTGAATGATGCAGTGGTAAGAAAGGAAATCTGGGAAGTCGTCATGCTGTCTACAGAGGGCTATGAAACCCTTAACCTCACCTGTCATTGTTCTTGCTCCATCAGTAGTGATGGAAACAAGTCTATGCAATGGAAGATTACATTTTGTCACAAAAGAATGGAAAGAACTGAATATTTCCTGACCAGTAGTTCTCCCTTTTAAAGAAATCATTCCAAGTAGTAGTTCTTTAACAATGAAGTCTTCAAAAACCATTCGGATAAAGACTAGTAACTGGGCTATGTCTCTTATGTCTGTAGATTCATCCAGTTGGAGTGAGAAAGCAAGACAATATGAAACATCCTCCAACAGTTGTTCAGTTGTGTCTCCACACATCTTTTCTATTCACTGCATGACGGTGTTTCTTGACAATTGTACTTCTTGAATAGCAGCTATGATCTCTTTCTTATTTTTAAATCCTTCAAAAAGATTGTCAGCTGCTTCAAGAAAACGGGGCGAGCTGCTGGAGAGATGGAGCCAAGTGAGGCTGGCGATCTACCTCTGACCCTTCCGCGATCTACCTGTTGGACATGCCTGCAATAGTAGTTAGACTCAACAAAATAGCACCTTTAAAATCTACCCTAAATTGATTTCTAAGTAGATTACAACAGCTGTCATGCATTGTGGGTGATATTTTAAATATTTTAAATTCAACTATTTCAAGCTCTTACCAATGCTAAGCCACACATAGTTATAACTGAACTGTTTCCATATTTAAAGCTGTCTCAAGATGCAGTATCCCATAGTTTAATTTTAACTTGAGTGGAATACTGAAGAAAAGAAAGGAAATACATATTGCCCTCAGCAAAATGCAAAGATACATGAAATGTACACTCTCAAAGTTGAAGCATTCCAACTTGAAATAAAATTATTTTTTTTCACCTTTGTTGTCTGACCCTTTTATTTTCTAAGGTCCTGCTCGCTTTTAGTTTCTCCTTGTTTATCTTTTCCTCATTCCTTTTCCAGGGTCTCTCTTCAATTTTCTGTTTCATCTCTCTCTTATGTGCTTTCCTTCTTGCCCATCATTTCTCTCTGAGAATTATCTTTCATTTTTGGAAATTTTTGTTTCATTTATGTAGTCTTCCTCTGTCTACCCATAGCTAGATTTTCACCTCCTTCTCCCATTCTCCCTTCTAGTCTTTCACTCCTTCCACATTCTTCAGTTCACCCTCTTTCACTCACCACTATTCACTGAACACAGCCTCTCTCCAGCTCATCTGCTTTCATCTTCTCATCAGTCCCAACTCCTCTATCACTCATCCCACCTCTGTACTCGGCCAGTGGCATAAATTCTGACCAAGTAGCCCCTGCAACACACAGGGCGCACATATCCCAGCAACCGTGCAATGCTCATCCAACATATTCCTACCCATACCGCCCCCAACCCAGTTGCTTAATCCTACTCCTCCCTCTCCCTCATCCTAATCTCCGTCTCCACTTTCCTGCCCTATGCAATCACCACCCATTCTCTTCCCAATCCCCAGTTTTCTCAAATGTGTCCCTGACTCCCTGCTATCCCCAACCCTATATGCCCAGTGTTTGTTATCCTGTCCCCTTTACCACTTCCCCAGCTTTTTGATATATTCATAAATGACCTGGAAACTGGAATAATGAGTGAGGTTATCAAATTTCCAGATGACACAAAACTATTTAAAGTTGTTAAAACCCAAGAGGATTGTGAAAAATTGCAAGAAGATCTTGATAAATTGGAAGACTGGGCATTAAAATGGCAGATGAAATTTAATGTGGACAAGTGCAAAGTTATGTACCTAGGGAAGAACAACCCAAACTATGGTTCCACGATGCAAGGTTCCACATTAGGAACCACCACTCAGGAAAAAGATTTAGGCGTCATTGTGGATACCATGTTAAAACCCTCGGCCCAGTGTGCAGCGGCGGCCAAGAGAGCAAATAGAATGCTAGGTATGATAAGGAAAGGAATGGAAAATAAAACAAAAGATATTATAATGCCTCTATATCGTTCCATGCTGAGACCGCACCTTGAATATTGTGTGCAATTCTGGTCGCCTATCTTAAAAAGGATATAGCGATTTTAGAAAAGGTTCAGAGAAGAGCCACCAAAATGTTAAAGGGGATGGAAGGACACTCCTATGAAGAAAGGCTAAAAATGTTAGGGCTCTTTAACCTGGAAAAGAGATGGCTGAGGGGAGATATGATAGAAGTCTATAAATTAATGAACAGAGTGGAACGGGTAAACGTAGATCGATTGTTTACCTTATCAGAATATAGAAAGACTAGGGGACATGCAATGAAGCTACAGGGTAAACTATTTAAGACTAATAAAAGAAAATATTTTTTCATTGAAGGTGTAATCAAACTCTGGAATTTGTTGCCGGAGGATGTAGTAAATGCTGTTAGTGTAGCTGGGTTTAAAAAAGGTTTGGACAAGTTCCCGGAGGAAAGGTCCATAAACCATTATTAAGAAGGGACCCAGGATATCAATGCTTGACCCAGTACAAGCATTATGGAACCTGTGTCTTTTGGGGAAACTGCTAGGTACATATGACCTAGATTGGCCACTGTTGGAAACAGAATACTGGGCTTGATGGACCTTGGTCTGACCCAGTATGGCATATCTTATGTTCTTATGTTCTTATCCATTCTTCCAGATGTCTTTCTCCCCTTTCCTACCCAGCTTCCATCCTGTATTTCTTTCTGTTCCAGTTGCCCTCCCCTCCCATCCTCTAATACCCCTCCCCCTGTATCTTCCCCCTTCTAGAATCTAGGGCCCATGCCGCAGACAACTTAAAGAAATCAGAACAGGACTTTAAATGCAGTGCTGTCGGGATCATAAGTGTGAGAAGCAGCAGGAGCCCGTCTGCTCATAGCTCTTCACCGCAGGTTAATCAAGGCGCAAGGAGCCAACACTGTCAGCGTGAGCACTTTCACTTTGGTGGGATAAGAAGGCCTGAGGCTGATCTCGTGAGATCAGCATCAGGAAATGCTGACTGGGAAGAGCTGCGTCTGCTGTGTTTAGAAACTGACTGACCAGAGAGTAAAGAATCACGGGCAGGCAGGCTCCTCCTGCTCATGATCTCGATACAGTGCCACACGCATTTAAAGCATAGGCTGCTGTGATGACTTCTCGACATCGTTGGACAGTCAGACTTGGCCCAGCTTTACCTGCTCTGCATACGTGTTCTTCCTCCTTCCTCTCTTTGCACGAGGGCTTCAGCTTTCCAGTCAGGGAATGCCTGGAGGCTGAACTGGGGCTTCTGCTCCATAGGGCCCTGTGCAGGGAACCTGCTGGCACATGCCTAGGGACGTCACTGCTTAATGGCAATGCTGCACTTAGCACGGAGCACATACCACCACCTCAGTGGGTGGTGTTAAGTGCACCTACATTAATCATGGCAAACAGCTTAGCATGGGGTAGCAAGGAACCCATTCTAACTGCATGGGGGTATGCTAGGCTCACCTCCATGTGTTAGTAAGGGTCAAACACCATCCCCGTGCGGAGTTCCAGGGCTTAATGCATACTACATTAGCACATTAACATTCAGTGGCGGTTGCTAGTCCTAGAAATTCAGCAAACTGTCGCCGCTTAATGTAAGACCTTGATATTCAATGCAGAAGCCGTATCCAGCCACTGGCACCGAATATCTGGGCTGGCCTGGATGCTACTGCAGTGAAACTTAGGCCAGCCTTTAAGGTGCCTAACGTTTGCCCCTTAACGATAACCGCTCAGTGGCTTTTGAAATCAATCGTGAAATTTAAATCTGAGAATTTTTAATATTTATTTATTTATTTATTTACATTCTCTTATATACCGCGCTATTCTGCATCAGTGCGGTTTACATTGAACAAACTGAAATTACATTGAACAGGGCATTATAACAATATTCCTAAGATTCTTGGGCTCTCCCCCTTAGATACATTCAATAAGTATTTAGAGGATGTGTTGCAGGTTGCTGAATCTAATTGTCCTATTTTAAACAAAGTCTATTGTCTGTCTGCCTACTCGAGCACCTGGAGCAATTATATCTCCAGGCATCTTGGATATATCGGCTTTGCTGGAAACATCAGGAATGGAAGTACAGAAGCAATTGACTTTCCTGGCTTCTTTTGTTTTTGAGCAAGATTTAAATATGATCCTGCATTTTATTCTTCAAACAAAGCAAAGAATGCTTCTTTCACCAAAGAGTATGGATTTACCCAGATGTGGCTTGTGCAACCCAGGGGCGGCATTACCTATTTTTTAGCTTTGAGGCATTAGAATGTTGAGTTAGAGGCCACTTTTATATTGTTAGCCCTGTAGATGCATCATTAGATAGCTGATCCAGTTCAGAAAATACCTAGCAAATATTCAGATATGTTTTTTCCTTGACTTAAAGAGGTGTGCCATGCCCAGCTGTTCATGTCTCTTGGAAGTGACAGCATGTGTAATGGCCTAAGGACTTCTGCCTATGACTTTTTTTCCTTAAAAATGTTTTGTTTCTTTATGCATTTCCCATGTGAATATTTATCCTGAGTATTTGCAGTCTAAGTCGACTGATAATGTTATGATTATTACCTATTGTATTTTACTTTGGTTTTCATTTCTTTTTTTGATAACATATTCAGACATTTTTCCTCTACAAGATGTATTCTTGTTATGTATTTGCAATCTTTATAAATAAATAAATAACAAAGAAACTCGCCTATTAGTAGCACTTCTCCTTTCATAGCAATACTGCGAATATCTTCAATTAAATATCTGTCTTCTTCTGCTTGTGAAGGAGGTCTGTATACAACACCAGTGCAAATGGATGTTCCATTCTCTCTTTCTTGTTTAATCCGGTGTCTCCCCCTTCACTGATAAACACTTCAATTCTGTAGCTTTAATTTTATTTTTTATATATAGTTCCAGTCCTCCTCCCTTTCACCCTACCCTGTCCTTCCTGAACAAATTATAGCCCGGTATAATTACATTCCAGTCATGGTCCTCTGTGAACTCCATGAAATCTAAATCAGCCTCTTTAATTAAGGCCTCACAATTCAGAATCCTATTTTCCATACTATGGGCAATAATACACTTCGCTCTCCAGATGTTGCCTGTTTTTCTTATTTCTACAGAGGTATTTAATGTTTTACTTAACTGAGGGATTTTACTTACCTGGGGGTTTTCTTCACCCATCTCCAATGAATCTAATTTAAAGTCCTCCTCAATAGGCTAAGTGGGCGGCTGCAGATGAAAGGTTGCCCCTTCTTGGATAGGTGGACACCATCCCTGTTCAGCAGTCCTTGTAAAATCATTCCACATTCCAGGAAACCAAAATGCTCTTGATGACATCCTGCATTAAAGCCATGCATTTATCTCCAGGATGCAAGCTTCTCTGCCTCTGCCTTTACCCTCATCAGGGATGATTGAAGAGAAAACCACCTGCACACCTATTGCTTCACCCTCTCTCCCAGAGTCACTCATGTTAGGCCCAGAGGGGTACCTAGCAGTATCATTTGTGTCAACATGGATGAGCTGTGTCGGATGATAGTCAGTAGGCTTGATGAGTTTGGGTTATTCTTTCCTAGGTGCATAGCTTTGCACTTGTGCACATTAAATTTCATCTGCCATTTGGACATCCAGTCTTCCAATTTATAAAGGTCTTCTTGCAATTTTTCACAATGCTCTTGTTGTTTAACAACTTTGGATAATTTTGTGTCATCTGCAAATCTGATAACCTCACTCGTTATGCCCATTTCCAGGTCATTTATAAATAATGTTAAAAAGCAGTGGACCCAGCACATATCTCTCTTGCTCTGCTTAGCTCCAGGAGGAGCTGAGCCATCTACCCGAGTCGAAGCCTCATCGAAGGGAGCCTACCCTGCTCCAGAAGATCGGCGGCAAGAAAAGAGCAAGCCAGCTACAAAAGACCTTGCTGCACACAAAAGAGCTCTTCGGGGGAAGCTGCTTTTTGGCTCCACCCCTCCAGCAGCGTGTCTCAGAGCATCTCTACCCAATCGGGGCACAGCTCTCCATTTAAAAGGAGAAGCCACAGGCACAGGATCCTCTCTTGCTCTGCTTAGCTCCAGGAGGAGCTGAGCCATCTACCCGAGTCGAAGCATCATCGAAGGGAGCCTGCCCTGCTCCAGAAGATCGGCGGCAAGAAAAGAGCAAGCCAGCTACAAAAGACCTTGCTGCACACAAAAGAGCTCTTCGGGGGAAGCTGCTTTTTGGCTCCACCCCTCCAGCAGCGTGTCTCAGAGCATCTCTACCCAATCGGGGCACAGCTCTCCATTTAAAAGGAGAACGCCACAGGCGCACCCGCGCTTGAGGGCCGCGCAAGAGGGCCCTTTGGCACGGCCCTTAGGAAAAGGCACCCCCAAGATCGTCACAGAAACATAACAGAAAAAACGACGCTGAGACTACACCTCCCTCTTGGTACAGCTGAGCTCCCTCGGGGTCGAGCTCGCGTACAATCAAGGAACTGACAATCCACCAACTCACAGTGGAAACGCAGAATACCAACTCCGAAGACGCCGAACTGCCTAAAGAGCTGAAACTCTGAGGCACGTAAGTCATACTCATTTGAGTGATTTTTAAACTATCAACACTGCTTCATTACTTATATGAATTAACTGCACTCCTAACAATAATTGAATGTATAGTTCTGTTTAAATCATCTGATTGCAGCAGCACCACTCTCTACAGCTAGGATTATCCTCCTGCCTCTCATAAAAATACTAATTTAAAGGGTAGAAATTCATGTTTGGGACTAGAATCCAAGATCAGTGTTGGGCACTCTAGTGACTAGTTCCCTCTGGATACTGTTGTTAGCTTCCAGCGTTTACAGGCCATATTAGGTATTACCATGTTTGTCCAGATCGATACTGTAAACCCAGGGATATGCCAGTGTTGTTAACTACCATCGTTTATAGGCCATATTTGGTATTACCATGTTTGTCCAGATTGATACCTTAAACCCAGAGATATGCCAGTGCTGATGCTATGTTAGAGCAATGTCATCTTTAGCTAGATAAGAACATAGGGACTTGGGATGTACCATAGTGGGTCAGACCAAGAGTTCATCAACAGATCCAGCTGCACATACACGAAACAGGCTCCCTCCACGGGACAGGCTCCCGCACCGCGACAAACCCAGCTCCACATCCACGGGACAGACCCCGCAACAGGGCGACCAACACAGATCCGGCTCCACCTCCACGGGACAGGCTCCCTCCACGGGACAGGCTCCCGCACCGCGACAGATCCAGCGTCACATCCACGGGACAGGCCCCCGCACCAAGACGACCGCCACAGATCCAGCTCCACATCCACGGGACAGGCTCCCTCCACGGGACAGGCTCCCGCACCGCGACAGACCCAGCTCCACATCCACGGGACAGGCCCCCGCACCAAGGCGACCAACACAGATCCAGCTCCACACACACGGGACAGGCTCCCTCCACGGGACAGGCTCCCGCACCAAGGCGTCCGCCACAGATCCAGCTCCACATCCACGGGACAGGCTCCCTCCACGGGACAGGCTCCCGCACCGCATCAGATCCAGCTCCACATCCAAGGGACAGGCTCCCTCCACGGGACAGGCTCCCGCACCGCAACAGATACAGCTTCACATCCAAGGGACAGGCTCCCTCCACGGGACAGGCTCCCGCACCGCAACAGATACAACTTCACATCCCCAGGACAAGCCCCTGCAACAAGTACAGCTCTCCTCAAAAAAGCAAACAACAGACGAAAACCTAAGGACACAGGCGTCGCCCTATCAGAACATCACAAGCTATCAACATGCACACCACATACTTCCTCCCACTATACCTACTAGTCACACAACTCCTCCCACCAACTACACACCCCCACTACCCCCAAACAAACACACCATGGTACCCACCAACTGCACTGACATATCTCGGTCCACAACACACACACAAAGAGACACTCGCAACCTCCCAAACAAAGAGACAAAACAGACACAAATCAAACCCCAACACCGGCCCTAAGGAAGCACACGTCGCAACAACCTCTTCCACAAAGAAAACATCAATTGAGCTCATAAACGCCAGATCCATCTGCAACAAGATACACACTCTGGTAGACCACATTGAAGAGCGACAGCCAGACATAATATGCATCACAGAGACATGGCTCAACCCTACCGACAGTGTACTACTCAACCAACTAGTACCGAACAACTACTCAGCATACAACTGCCCACGCATCCACAAGCGTGGAGGAGGAGTCCTAATAATAGCAAAAACAGAACTCAAGTTCAAGACACTGAATCTCACAGATACAAAGCAGTGTAACACAATTAGCATCAAGAACAAGAATATTGCAATCTGCCTAACCTACAGAGCACCCCGTGCTCCACCCGACGAACTAGCCTTCATACTCGAAGAAGCCTGTGCCATAACGTCAAACAACAAACCAGCACTACTAATCGGAGACTTCAACCTCAAGTCCGCCAATACAAAAGATGCAGAGGCCTTCCTTCAGGCAATGTCATCACTTCAATTCACACAGATAGTCAATGCACCAACACACAGACTAGGATCATCCCCAGACCTCATCTTCGCATCAAACTACCTAACTTCAAGAGACCTAATCTCTACACCCACCATCACCCCAGTACCATGGTCTGACCATTACTTAATCGAGACAAATCTGCAATCACAAGAAAACTGGACAAGCGAAAGAGCGAACTTCCCACACACACAAAGACGATTCAAGTCCTTTGACAAGGACGAATTCATCCAGGACACAATACAACACTTGAACATTGACTCAGAGGACCTGGAGGAACAAGTTTCCAACTGGAACAATGTCCTAGCTAACGCCGCCAAACCATCCGTTGACAGGACCAAGAAACAACACCACAACAAGAGACAAAACAAACCATGGTACTCAGCAAAAATACGACAGGAAAAGAGGGAGCTCAGGAAAATTGAACGGAGATGGAGAAAAAACAAAACTACTTCCGACCAACATCTTTACCTAACAAAGCAAAAACAATACAATGAACACATCAACCAATCAAAGAGAGAATTCCACACAAACCTGATAAATTCTTCCATCAACAAACCCAGAGAACTTTTCGAAATAGTAAAAACCCTGACAAAAGAGCACGCAGCAGAAAGAGAAATACAAGTGGATCCACAGATATTCGCCGACCACATCAAAGACAAATTTCACTCCACAGAGCGCACAACACCCAGTAGAACCAACAGAACGAACGTCCACCCCAAAACCTGGGGCACATTCCACTCACCCTCAAAAGAGCAGATATCAGACATCATCTCCACAATCAACACAAGCACTGCTCCTACAGACCCTTGCCCAGTGTCATGGGTCAAAGCCACCAAAGCAAGCCTCATACCAAACATTCATAAAATGGTACACAACTCACTCACTCAAGGACTCATGCCACAGCAATTAAAGCTTGCCTCAGTAAGACCAATCACAAAGAAAACTTCTCTCGACAAAAAGGACCCAGCAGCATACCGACCAATCTCCAGCATACCCTTCCTCGCAAAAATAATCGAAAAGACGGTTCAACTACAACTTCAGGAACACATTGACGAACACGGAACTCTCGACGACAACCAACACGGATTTCGTCCCAACCATGGAGTCGAAACTCTCCTGATCTACCTCTTCGACAGCATCATAAGAATAATTGACGACATCAGGAATGGAATTATAATGATCTTCATCGACATCTCCTCAGCGTTCGACACAGTTGATCACAATATACTCCTGGAGAGACTGAAGAACACTGGTATACACGGTACCACTCTAAAATGGTTCCACTCGTACCTAACAGAAAGACAGCTACAGGTCAAGGTGGGACAGGACACCTCCCGGCCCATAAACGTCCAACAAGGAGTACCACAAGGATCCGCACTCTCAGCACTCCTTTTTAACATCTACATCCAACCAATATGCAACATTATGAAAGAGAACAACATCCAATACACAATATACGCAGACGATATAATGGTATACTCCCCGATATCAATCGAAAACCCGGACTTCTCTAAGATAGCAGACTGCCTTACCCAAATGGCGAAGTGGTGCCAAAACAACAATCTAGCTATAAACTACAACAAGACTGAAGCTTTAATCATCACTCGAAACCAAAGCTTCACACACCCACCAAACATAAAGATACAAAGCACCACGATACCGATAAGATCGGAGGTGAGATACCTTGGGGTTACTCTGGACAGTAAACTCAACCTCAAACCACACATAGACAAAACAATCCAAAAAGCATATTACAGGATGCGAATCATCAGGAGACTGAAACCACTCCTCGCTCCAGAACACTTCCGTACAGTCTGTCAAGCACTGATAACCCCAATACTGGACTTCTGCAATCCGATATACCTCGGACTACCAAAACAAGCTCTCAAACCACTACAGCTGGCACAAAACACTGCAGCTCGAATCATATCCGGAGCCGCAAGGCAGGAGCACATCACACCTACACTAAAGGACTTACACTGGCTCCCAATCATTGCTCGCATCAGATACAAGACTATCATAAACCTATTTAAGATAAAAGAACACACATCAGCCAACAGCCTCCACCTGCTCATACAACCGGAAACCAGCGCACGTCCCAGAAGAAGTCAAACACGCAACCGAGTCAGCACCCCAAATGAGTACAAGCACACACGCAAGGACACAACAGACAGAGCTCTCTCCATGGCTGCTCCAACAATATGGAACAATCTACCGGACGATCTAAGGGCAACTCCAGACCTCAAAGACTTCAGAAAACAACTGAAAACCATGCTGTTCATAGAGCACTATGGTCACATCACATAACCTAAGAGAATGGATAACAGCACTCCAATCCTCCCAAACAACTGAATATATATAAAATATGATTCTAGCACCACTGTAAATAGCCCACCCTGTATATAGCTCAAACAAATCAAGCACCCAACACATCCCTCACACAACTAAGTTTTATCCTCACTGCATGTACAACACACACACTTTACCTGATTGCTTGCTGTGATACCACCTTGATTATTAAGATAAGGCGGTTTAGAAATACTGTTAAATAAATAAATAAATAAATAAATCCCTGGGGCACACCACTATTCACCTTTCTCCATTGAGAAAATCGCCCATTTAGCCCTCCCTCTGCTTTCTTTTAGCCAGTTCCTGATCCATAATAGTACACTGTCTCCTATCCCATAACTTTTTAATTTCGCCAACAGTCTCTCATGAGGGACCTTGTCAAAAGCTTTCTGAAAATTCAGATACACTATATCAACTGGCTCACCTTTGTCTACACACAAAACTTCCCTGGGGAATGCCCATCTGACAAATTATCTTTTTCAAGTGCAAAGTCATCACATTGGTCAAGATGGGCCTATATTAATGTGCCCCTCCTGACTCTAGTATGGGACTTATCAAACCCCTGGCAAATTGTGACATAGGTTCCTCAATCACAAGCAAAGGTATCAATGGTGCCTTTGGTGGGAATCGAAGAGTATTTTTTTGACAGCTTGGAAAGGTGAGGCATAAACTCTATATGAACATGACTATAGTGAGCACCATCTTTCTAAAGAAACAAAGAATCACCAGCTGTTCCCTTAATTCATCATTTTGTTGATCCATCCACTCTATATAAAAGCCCCTTTTAAAATGTTAAGCCAGGATAACTCTTTGCTTACTTCATGGCATATTCAGAGATGCCAAGGGTGGCCCATCCCAAAGAATGAGAGGTACCGCTCCAGTGAGTGAGACTGAAGACCACTGAGTGAGGATTTTTCCCACAGTGCATTCGGGGTATAAATTTGCAAAGATCTGATTTTTCCCCAGCACAAAGCATATTTTCAATCACTGTAGTTGTAAGTAAGCAAAACAATGCAGACACTCTTGTGCTTTTTTTTATTTTCCATTTTGATTTATATATTTACACAGGCATTGTAGAAAAATCACTGCTGAATAAAGTACCAAACAAAAAATTGTGAGTTATTAATTCAAAACAACAACAAAAAATCCAACTGGAGATACCAGGGATTGAACCCCAACTTCTCGCACAGAAAGCATTTATTCTACCATAAAGCTACTTGCTCAGCTCGCTTCTGTTTGTTATTTTGTTTTGGATGAGTATATATAGAATCAAGCCTGCTAGATTCATAGTCTGCAATAGCTGAGTTCTTATTGACTAATACACACAAATAAAAATACAAGAAATACCAGCTTTTAAAATGAAAAGGTAAATTATCCTCACAATAGAGATTGGTTAAACAGTCTTACATTCAACATGTAGCACTTGACTTCCCAGAGGCTATAGTACTGCAGCCTTGGGAACTGCCCTGCCCATGGCGAGGGGGGTAGGAGGGCTGTTGCTAGACACGTGAAGTTTGTTTGGGGGTTTTTTGTCTGTGGCCTGTTTTGCTTGCCATTGCCCCAATTTCCCATGGCAGTCAGCCTGCCTGAGCCAAGAGGCTCCCTGAGCAATGAGGTTTTTTTCCATTGTTTTTGCACTTAACAGCATGAGTAACAACTGCAGAAGCACCAGCAGCACCCAGAGCTCAAAGCAAGGCAGAGGTAACAGCAGCAGCCAGAGACTGAAAGTCTGAATGATTCAGACTCCGTTACTCTCTTGAGCTGATACTACTAACTCTGCCGTGCTTTGAGCCCTCTCTGCTGATGCTCGTGCTATCCGATGGGTTGGGGGGGGGAGTGGGATAAATAAACCTGCTGAGGGAGCCTCTGCTCAGGCAGGCTGCCATGGGAGATTTGAGCCAACAACAAACGGAATGGGCCAGAGACTCTTCTGAGCACCAACACCATGTGCTGAAATAGAGGCGGAGTCAGCAGCAGAGGTACCCGTGGTGATAGCGAATCAGAGAGCTCCTGATGATCATGGCAGCCTGGCTCATAGCGATACAGTGCTGCAGATTTGGCAGTAGACAACCCCACAGCTGGTGGAAATTCATTTTAAGGAAAAAGCAGAGGCAGCTGGGAACAGCCTCAATTATAAGGTACAACTACCTGACAGGGAAGCCGCTGATGCCACTCTCAGGCTTTGCTGACGATGCTGGCGGAGGAGCTGAGCCATACACAGCAGTTCCTCTTCTGCACAAATGACGACCACCACATGGCTCTCTCGCCCCCCTCAGCACCTATGTGCAGGCAAACCCAAGTAGGTTTTACATGCACATAACTTACCAAACTCCAATCACAAAAACGCGTGAGGAGGGGGCAAAAGCATGTGAGGGTGCGAATGGTCCCAAATGCATGTGTCACATGCTTAATGTATGTAATTTGGCATGTCTGCATATTTCAATGAAGGCTCAGATTCTGTCTCCTGTTCTGGTACCTGCTGCATGACCTCATTCTGCCTTGCCTACTTTCATCCTTCCTGCGTCCCCTAGTTTCTTTCTTTCTCTTTTCCTTTTCAGGGGTTCTAGGACTCTGTCTTCAAATGGAAAGTCTTCCCCTAATGATGTTTCCAGAATTTCTCTCTTACCTTTTCTTTATTTATTTTATTTATTTATTACAATCTTTTATATACCGCACTATTTGATATCAGCGCGGTTCACATACAACAACATCAACAGAATAACAGGCTATTCCATGTTTACAGCAAACAGGTATATAAACTTGGGTAACATAAGGTTAACTTATTACAAACATGATTATATAAAAGGTATCATGACAACACAAAAGTCCTAGTAATCTTACTGAGAAAGTGGGAGAGGCTATTTGAAGATAAGGTGTGTCTCTTATTTGGGGGGCTTTTGCTGGGGGTAATGTTTGGTGGGTAGTATATGAGGAAAAGGTGATATTTAAGTGCTTTCCTAAATTGGGTTAAGTCGGTAATGGCACGAACGCTTGGTGGTAAGGCATTCCAGCATCCTGGGGCGTAGAATATAAAAGATCTGCTTGCCGTTATCTGGGTGCATTTTGTTACAGCCTTAGGAAGTGTTAGTGTGTTTATAGCCGTCGGTCTTCTGGATCTAGTAGATGGAGTTACATGGATGAGATTTGAGAGTGAAGAGGATGAAAGTCCGTGTATGGCCTTAAAGGTCAGCAGTATGGTCTTGTAAGTGAGCCTACCATGTATGGGGAGCCAGTGGAGTTGTTTTAGTATAGGAGTCACGTGCTCGAATCTGGCGACTCCCTGAAGGACCCTAGCTGCGGTGTTCATAGCAAGTTGTAGAGGGTTAATAGTGGATTGAGGAAGGCCATGTAGGATAGCGTTAGCAAAGTCAAAATGTGGTAGAATTAACGCTTGGTATATTGTCCTGTAGTCTTCTGAATCAAGTAAGGAGCGAAGATGCCTGAGAGAACGAATCTTGAAATAAACTGCTCTTACTACATTCTCTATGTGCACTTTCATATCTAGATGTTGATCCAGTTTGACCCCCAGATAACGAATTGTGGATTTTGTTTGCAGTTCTGCTTCTTTAACTCTTACATATGATGGTGGGGTGAAGTTGTGGTCCCTTGTAATGAATAGAACCTCTGTCTTCTTGTGTTGGATGCGGAGGTTTTGGGATAGGAGCCATTTAGAAACTGCGTCAAAACATTCTATCAGAGGGGAGAGATTCAGAAGTTCTGTAGAGAACGGGGTGTAGAGCAGGATATCATCAGCGTATATCAGGCAGCTCACATTAAAAGATCTGATGAGATTACAGATAGGTTGTATGTATATGTGGAAAAAGAGTGATGATAGTGAGGAGCCTTGAGGGACTCCTTGAGTTTGGTGGAAAGGTTCGGACATAGCTGATCCAGATTTCACACATTGCCATCTTTCGGCAAGGTATGATTTACACCATTTTAGCGCATTACCACAGATGCCCTTTTCTTCAAGCCGCCCCAGGAGAAGTTTGTGATTCACTGAGTCGAAAGCTGCGGCAATGTCAAGAAAGATGAGCGCGAAACCTTGCCGAAGGTTATCAATACCTGAGATTATGTTGCTGAAAAGGGTAGTAAGGAGAGTTTCTACCCCATGATACTCCCTGAACCCATGTTGGCATTGGTCGAGTGGGGCTGCGGTGTCTATGTGATCTTGAACTTGTCTTTGTACCTCTTTCTCGATGATTTTGGCTAATAGAGGTATGCTTGCTATGGGTCTATGGGTCTCTCTCTGATTTGGGAATGAGTAGTTATTAAACCTCAGATTTTTTAAAACCTCCCTCAATCCCTTCCAATCCTGTATTCAAACGAATCCATACGGAACCCTGCTTAAAATGGCCACATCAAACTTACACTGACAAAATATCTTTACACTCAATTTTAAGCCTTTCAGGAGCATATCTAGTAGAAGCTGCATGTATGCACCAGATTTGTACCATTCCCTGGTACTTATTCTCATTACCAATAATTTCCTGCTTTATTTCCCTCCACTGATTCCCCAAGATAATAGACAGCCAGAATTGGTATATCTTCTACCTGAACGTGCTCTATATAAGGTTAGCTTCATTCTTACCTTCCGCAAACATGCACACATTCTTCATACAATCTCTCTGGAAATGTCCACTCTTCTCACATGCATAAACACTTCCAATTCCTAAAGCAGGCAGAACTCCTTTCCCCTTTCCCCCTCAAGGCTTGTGCCTTCTTTTGGGACTTCTTAGTTCTAACCTCACTGCTAGAGTGTAACCAGCCTGAACCTGTCTTTGGAACCTTTTGTTCTTCTCAAAAGGGGTTGCATTTGCCTCAGTAGCCCCTAAGGCCAAAATTGCACCTGCTTAAATATCTGTTTATTTATTTATTTTAAAACATTTCTATATCATCATAGCCACGATCATAAAAAACAAACATTTATACAATGATCTTGAAAAAGAACCAACCCCCCCCCACCCCCCTCCATTCCCCAATAAAGAATTGAATAACCTGCTCTACCCGAGTCTAGCCTGGTGAAATTATCGAGGAAACATAAATGGTTTCAAAGCCTTTCTGAAAGTTGTCAACTTCAGTTCCTTCTGCAACTGATTAGGAAGTTTCTTCCATCACGTTGTTGCAGCAATAATATATCCTCTCCTCTCTCCACCATTTTTGCTCACCTGATGGAAGTCTGGGACAGCAAGAAGCTGGCCTTGGCTCGACCTCAACATCCTACCCTTCTCATGCAGGGCAAGACATTTTGCATGTGGCTAGGCCCCTGACCTCCAACTATTTTAAATGTTAATACCAACAACAATGTGTTTCATTGTTGCATAGGAAGCTAATGTAATTGGAGAAGTGCCTCTGCTGCAGAGTCCCATTTACCATGCCCCCAAGAGCAAGTGGGCAGCGGCATTCTGCACCACCTGCAATAAACGCTTGTAACCCCACATGCAAGATGTTACAATAATCTAAAATCGATATCTAAGTACTGTTCCAGTGCAATCTCTATATTTGTCAGCTTGACCCCTAGTGGTAGTACTAGGGATAGACCAGTGCCATTTTGAACCCATCAACCTAGAGTCCAAGAATAATGGGATATTGTTCCTGTGTCTCTGCTAGATAGTGCAGATAGTGCAGGGGAATTAGGGTGGGGGAATTTCTTTGGGGGATGGAGTGGGGGTTGTTTTGGTAGGATAAGGGATCTCTTGGGGGGAAGGGGCAGTAGGCTGTCTATTGGGGGTTCTGACTGGAGGAACACAGGCATGCACAAATATTAGAAAACTTCTAGATCCTTTAAGATGACCCCAGGAGCATCAGGCCACAAGTCAGTGGCTCAATAGTCCACAGAAGGGAAAATAATACCAGTTCAGAGCTGCATTTTTCTATGAATAGCACAGCTTATAAAGTTCAAATACAAGTTGCGTTATCAATGTGCATAATAATGAGATGATTTGCATGCATTTGCATGCATTTGCATGCATTGCTTCTCATTAACTACTGTGTATTGTAGTACTAACATGCATTAAGGTAAAATAATGCATGATGTTTTGCCATTTAAGATGGAATTTTACAAATGATGTCCAGGTGCAACCTGGGATGTCCAAGTCGGAACGTCTGAAAAGAAAGCAGGCATGTACAAGCTCAGGCACTATTTCACAAATTTATTTTATTTTATTTTATTTATTTATTTATTTAATTGCTTTTCTATACCGCACTATTTATTATCAGCGTGGTTTACAGGAAACGTATTTGTGCAAAGAGGGCAGTTCAATGCACTTACAATAAGGGTAAATAAACATGGATAACAGGTTAACAGGTAACAACTATTTACAATTAAGTATGCAGGCTTATACACCTATCTTGATGGTAAGTACAGTTGATACGGCAATGACATTCTGTAAATTGTTGGTAAGTACAGTTGTAGACATGTCCAATATGGACGCCTGCAGGAGTGTCTACATAGACATCCCAGAATAGTATTCCAGACTTGGACATCTAGGAAGAGCCTAATGGTTGAGGAGTAGGCTAGGACTAAGGAAGCCAGGATTCAATCTCACTGCTGCCATCATTGTGATTGTGCAGAGTATTTGGAATAGTGGAGTGCCATCTTTTCTACACCCTCTGCATTTTTTTGGTCAAAACAAGTACTTTCACAATGCCTATTTGTGCCTCGAGCAGGTAGATGCGACTCTGGACATCTAGGACATTTCTGAGATCAGGCAGTGACTTCCAGATTCTTGGGAACACCCCAGCCACACCTCCACCATGCCCCCATTCAGACTTGGTCCTGACGCTGGGTATATCCACATACCAGGGAGGAGTAGCCTAGTGGTTGGGGCAAGGTACTTCAGGCCGGAAGGTCAGGGGTTCAAATCCCACTAGAGGACAGCAACCTTGGGCCAGAAGGACTGGGGTTTCTAGTCCCACAGATGCTCCTTGTGGTCTTGGGCAAGCCACTTAACCCTCCATTGCCCATGTTCCCTGTAAATATTAGTGTATGTGTCTCATATCCCCGCATGTTAAATGTATCCCCCAATTGTGTTGTGACCGCTTTGATTGAAGGATAAGGCGGTATAAAAAGCTGTCAAAATAAATAAAATAAATACCCATCTTTTAAAATGTGTTGATCTTGTGGGTCATCTGTCATTTGTACTCAGGCATTAATATTGTCTCCATAGTATTCTCTGGGGAGGTATGTTTCTAATTCCATGTTTCCTGTTGCTACCTTTGTATTGCTTTCAGTGGTCACTACTCTACTACTACTGCTACTACTATTTAGCACTTATATAGCGCCGAGCACGCAGCGCTGTACAGGTACACTACTCTGTCCACATGAGATTCAGGTGGGGCACCTTGCGTCTTGTTTCCAGGATTGGGGCCCTGTTTTGGGTGTCTGTACATTTGGTGGTGTGATCTCACTGTGTACCCACTCTCTGGGTCCATAGGACCCTCTGGACAGTGGGCATCACATCCTATCACTCATGTTGGGGTTGTGCACTGGGGCTGCATTCCTTACTCTCTGCACTGTTGTGGTTCCTCCACATGCATTCATCCTGCACATGCCCAGTCTATCCCTTTAATGAGCTCTCTCTGCCCCTCGCATTATGTTTGCATGCTTTCAACAGTACATGTCTGCCAGATTTACTGCTATTTCTCTACTTACTGAGCTAGGGTGGGGTCCTGTGATCCTCTCCCAGCCCCTGTGTGCTGCAGTATAGGCTGGCCTTCTGTGCCCTGTGGGGAGCAGCACTTCCTCCTCCTGCAGAACTAGTCTGCAGAGCAGGCAGGTCTCGGGTTCTGAAAAGTTGGGCTGGCATGTTACCATTCTTTCTCCTCATGGTCTGGGTTTCCGGGTGGTGGATGGGGAGGGGGGAGCCACTCCATCCTATTTCCTGTTGTACATGGACCACAGTGCAGGCAGGTACATTTTGGACTTGTACATGGACATTGGCATTGGAATTGGTTGCGAGTGTACATGGGCAGTGCACATGCTACACAGTGGAGATTTCAACGGGCTGCAGGGGGACACGTTTTCAGTGTTTACACATTGGGTATGCACGCACAATGGACACTGCTATATGTGTAGGTGTGGGTATGTCCGCGGTGCAATTCCATTGCCATGGGCGCATACATACATGAACCTATGGAATTGCCTCCATGGGCTGCCCGTTTCCGTGGTGCATGTTTCTGTCGGGGCAGGATGTCCTTTCCTGAATTAGCCTCCATGACCCTTCTTGGATAGGTGGACACCATCTTTGCTTAGCAGCCCTTGTAAAATCAACCTATGGTCCAGGTAACCAAACACACTTTTGATGACACCATCCATGCAACCATGCATTCATTTCCAGGATGTGAGTTTCTCTGCCTCGGCCTTTACCCTCAAAAGGGAGGACTGAAGATAAGGCCACTACTATTACTCCTCCTGCGCACCTCCTTCACCCTCTCTCCCAGAGCCATGAAGTCACGCTTGATACACTTGGAAGGATACCTAGTAGTATCATTTGGGCCAACATGAATAAGCATCATCGGATAATAGTCAGTAGGTTTGGTGAGTCTCAGAAAACTCTCTGTAACATCTTGGATTTTGGTACCTGGCATACAGCACACCTCCCTGAGTATCTGGTAGGCAGATAGATGCCTCAGTACCCCTCAGAAGAGAGTCACCAACCACTACTATCCTTTGCTTCCTTGTGGTCACTGATTCTTCAACTTTGGGATGCTTGAGCTCTGGTTCTTCCCATTCCTGGGATGTTTTCACCTTCTCCACTTCCAGGGCTGCATACTAGCTCTTCAATCCGAGGGCTAAAGAAGTTGAATTGTTGATTCTTTAGGCTCTGTTGGCTCTGTTGACTCGTGTCCCTCTCTCTTCGTTCTGTAGCATTCCATCTTCACCTCTGTTGGAGAGCTTGGATGCCTCAAGAATCATCTCATCTATGTATTTCTCACCGTCATTATTTATTTATTATTTATTTATTAACAATTCTTATATACCGCACTATTAGACATCAGCGCGGTTTACATTGAACAAAAAACATCCGACAATTTACATATGTCTGGTCAATTACATTTAACAGGAGATATAAACTTGGGAAATAGGGGAAACTATATACAAAGGCAATCTACTTCTGTATCTTGCCATGAAAACCCAATGGAACAAAACAAATTGTGCTATGGTGCTGGAAGATGAGACTCCCAGGTCGGAAGGCACTCAACTAGCTACTGGGGAAGAGCTGAAGACTTTTCAGAGTAAAGCCAGCATTTATGATGTGGTTGGATCAAAGCCCTCGGGAAGTCTGACTGCTGATGTAGCTGCGCATGAAATGAGAGTCAGAAGCTGTAAAGATGTCTTACACATTGGAACATGGAACGTACGAAGCATGAACCAAGGGAAGTTGGAGGTGGTCAAGAATGAAATGGAACGTGTACAACTTGATCTGTTGGGTGTCAGCGAACTGAAATGGACTGGCATCGGGCACTTTGCATCAGATGATCACATGGTCTACTATGCTGGAAATGAAAGACAAAGAAGAAATGGTGTTGCATTTATAATAAAGAAGAAACTTGCAAGAACTGTAATGAAATACAATGCAGTCAGCGAACGCTTAATCTCTATTCGTCTACGAGGATTGCCTATCAACACAACTATAATTCAAGTATATGCCCCAACAACAGCTGCAGAAGAGAATGAAATTGAAGAGTTCTATGAACAAGTACAAGCTGAAATTGACAGAACATGCAAACAGGATATCCTGATAGTCATGGGTGACTGGAACGCAAAAGTTGGCAACAAAGAAGAAGGCAAAGTAGTTGGAAAATATGGACTTGGCAACAGAAATGAAGCTGGAGAAAGATTGATAGAATTCTGCAAGACCAATGATCTATTCATCTCAAACACCTTCTTCCAGCAACACAAGCGACGACTGTACACATGGACTTCACCCAATGGATTGTATAAAAATCAAATTGACTACATCTGTGGAAGTCAACGATGGAAAAGCTCTGTAACATCAACAAAGACAAAACCTGGAGCTGACTGTGGTACAGATCATCAACTACTAGTATGCAAACTCAAGCTAAAGTTGAAAAAGAGCAAACCACTCATGAATGCACCAAAATATGACCTTGAGAATATACCACTGGAATTTAAAGACTGCCTGCAAAATCGATTTGCTGCTTTAGATACAAATGACAGAGCTCCGGAAGAGTTATGGAATGACATCAAGAAGGTTGTGCTGGAAGAAAGCGAGAAGTCTCTACAAAAGGTGAAAAAGCAAAAACGGCCAAAATGGATGACGGAAGAAACTCTGAAAATTGCCCAGAAACGCAGAGAAGCTAAAGCCAAAGGAGAAAGAAAGACAATCGCAGAACTCAACAGAGATTTCCAACGTGCAGCAAGACAGGACAAGGAAAAGTACTACAATGACACTTGCAAGGAAATAGAAGCAGAAACTATTAGAGGAAGAATAAGATCAGCTTTCCTAAAGCTGCGAGAGTTAAAGAAAAAGTTCCAGCCTCGAATTGGAATGTTACAAGATGCTCAAGGTTCTATGTTGAATGATGCTGAGAAGATCAAGAAAAGGTGGAAGGAATATACAGAGTTTTTATATGATAAAGATCAAGTGGACCAACAGCCGTTTCAACCTATACCTTATGATCAGGAACCATTGGTGATGAAAGAAGAAGTTGAAGCAGCATTGAAAGCCTTATCAAAGAACAAAGCACCAGGCATTGATAGCATTCCCATAGAAGTATTGCAGCAATCTGATGCAGCTGTTACCATACTTACAAGGCTCTGCCAAGAAATATGGAAGACAACATCATGGCCAACTGACTGGAAAAGATCTGTGTTTATACCAATACTAAAGAAAGGTGATCCAACTGACTGTGGAAATTATCGCACAATCGCTCTGATCCCACATGCCAGCAAGATTCTACTGAAGATTATTCAAAAGAGACTACAGCCATACCTAGAACAAGAACTACCTGAAGTGCAAGCAGGGTTCAGGAAAGGGCGAGGAACGAGAGACATCATTGCGGATGTGAGATGGATCCTTGAAAAGACTAAAGAATACCAAAACGATATCTATTTGTGCTTTATCGACTATAGCAAGGCTTTTGACTGTGTAAACCATGAGAAACTCTGGGCCACATTAAGAAGCATGGGTATACCAGAACACCTGATCGTTCTCTTGCGTAATCTGTACATTGATCAAGAAGCAACAGTTCGAACGGAACAAGGAGAAACAGAATGGTTTAAAATAAGCAAAGGTGTAAGACAAGGCTGCATACTTTCCCCCTACCTGTTTAATTTATATGCAGAACAAATCATCAGAGAAGCAGGACTGTATGAAGACAACAGAGGTGTGAAGATTGGTGGAAGACTCATCAACAACCTTCGCTATGCTGATGATACCACATTACTGGCTGAAAGCGAAGATGATCTGAAACATTTGCTTCTCACAATCAAAGAACATAGTCTCAAAATGGGCCTGCACCTTAATGTAAAGAAGACAAAGATCATGACAACTGGTATAATCAACAGGTTCATCGTTGAAGGAGAAGAAATTGAAATTGTGAACAACTTTAACCTACTTGGATCAACTATCAATAAAGAAGCAACAAGCAGTCAAGAAATCAGACGACGCATTGCTCTTGGCAGAATGGCTATGAAAGACCTAGATAAGATTCTCAAGAGCAGAGATGTGTCTCTCCATACAAAGATTCGACTTGTTCAAGCCATGGTATTTTCAATAACATCATATGGATGTGAAAGCTGGACAGTGAAAAAGACAGACAGGAAGAAAATTGATGCCTTTGAATTATGGTGCTGGCGGCGAATACTGTGTATACCATGGACTGCCCGAAGAACAAACAAGTCGGTACTAGAGGAGATCAAACCTAAGCTTTCTTTAGAAGCTCAGATGACAAGACTTCGACTTTCATACTTCGGACACATCATGCGAAGAGAGAGATCATTAGAGAAAGACATCATGCTTGGCAAGATAGAAGGTCAACGCAAAAGAGGAAGGCCAGCAATGAGATGGATCGCTACAATAACAGCAGCTACGGGTACCAGTCTGTCGTCAATGAGCCGCCTGACTGAAGACCGAACACAATTTAGGATAGCTATCCAGAGGGTCGCCATGAGTCGACTCCGACTCGACGGCACTTAACAACAACATATACAAAGGTGTGTTATCTGACAAGAGATATCATGGTTAACTATATACAAAGGTGGTGCAATAGTATATGGAACTGTTTGTATTTACATTGTGTAGTTGGCCTGTTGCGTTGGTCTGTCTGTTTGGCCACTCCTGCTTCTCAGCCTTGCCACCTCTTCTCTGAGCTCCTCCACTTGTTTGCCCCTTTTACCAATTTCTACAGACATATTAAATGTTTTATTTTGCTCCTCTTTGAACCTGAAGGCTAGAGGAGAAAATATATATAAAAGCAGAAAATACCTTTGCCTAAGAACTTAGCTACAATTCACTAGGCAATGCAGCAGAAAAAGTTAGTAATTAAAAATGACAAAAGCCCCCTTTAAGAGCTGTCAGGCAGACAGTTTGTATTCAAGAGCCACAGAAGTACCTTGCTTGCCATGGAGACCCTTTAGCACATAACACTTGTATTGGTCTCTAAAACAAACAAAACAAAAGCAAATTGGGATGAATAAGTGGATGCACCTAATGCCAGAGAAAGGGAAAAGAAACAGATAAACTGCTGTATTCTCCTCCACCCCCCCTCCCCCATGCAATACCACCACCTTCCCTCTCATGATTCCACAGGGAACCCAGCAATTGGCTGCTGCCAAGTGGCAACTTTTTTCAAATTTAAAGATAAACCACCACAGAGGACCTGCTCAATATTCTGCCCAATATTCCGCCCCTCCAATATACTGCCCCTCCATTCCCAAAATAAAGGGGGAAGGAGTGCAGACTGATGAGCCATGAAAAGCATAGTTACTCACCTGTAACAGGTGATCTCCGGGAACAGCAGGAATTTAGTCTTCACATATGGGTATCGTCGGTACCGATGGAGCCTGCGCGGGAATGCTCCCCAGCGTCCAATAGGAACGCTTTTGGGAGCATCCCTCAGCACATGCGCACTGCCTTCCCGCCTTTACAACTGTCCCTCTTCAGTTACGTTTGTAGCTGAGTGAAAGGATAGAGGGAGAGAGGAAAGAGACAGAGAGATAGAGAGACATCTCCTAGGGGAGGTGGGTGGGTTGTGAAGACTAAATTCCTGCTGTTCCCAGAGATCACCTGTTACAGGTGAGTAACTACACTATCTCCAGAAACAAACAGGAATGTAGTCTTCACATATGGGGACTCCCTAGCTGAAGATGCCAGGGAGATAGCCCCAGGAAGCTGCCACCCAAGTAAGACGGGCCATGCTTCCTCCCATGGATCTCTGGCATCCCACCAGGGTTGGTGGGTAGGAGTTGAATTAGGTCTGGAAGAGATTTTGAAGAACAGCTTGGCCAAAGAAGGCATCCCGATGGGAGGCTTTATCTAGGCAGTAGTGGGCTGTAAAGGTGTGTACCGAAGCTCCAAATGTCATCAATAGACACAGAGTGAAGGTTAGTCATAGAGGCTGCCATGGCTCTCACATTATGAGCTGTGACATGGCCTTGAAGAGGAAGACTCTTACTCTCATAAGCAAAGGATATGCATTGTGCAATCCATTTGGACAGAGTTCTCTTGGAGACTGGAAGTCCCAGATGACTAGAATCAAAAGCAATGAAAAGTTGAGAAGACTTTCTATGTTGCTGTGTTCTTTGTAGGTAAAAAGCCAAGGCTTTTTTACAATCCAAAGTATGAAGGTTCCTTTCTGCATTAGGGGCATGAGGCCTTGGAAAGAATACAGGAAGATAAATTGATTGATTTAAATGAAAAGGCGAAACCACCTTTGGCATAAAGTGTGGATGAGTTCTAAGAACAACCTTATCATGGTGAAACCTAGTATAAGGAGGGTCAGTCACTAAAGCTTGCATTTCACTAATGCGACATGCAGAGGTGATTGCAATTAGGAAGATGACCTTCCAGGACAAAAGCTTTAGGGTTGTAGTGGCTAAAGGTTCAAAAGGCGGTTTCATAAGCTGCCCGAGAACTAGGTTTAAATCCCATGCCACCGGTGGTGGCCTGACGGGAGGCTTTGTTAATAAAAGACCTCTCATAAATCTTGTTATGAGTGGATGAGAGGAAATTGGTTGTCTATTTAGAGGCTTATAGGACGCTGCAATTGCACTAAGATGGACTCTTACTGAATTTGTCTTTAGACCAGAATTTGATAAATGAAGTAGATACTCTAGTATCGATTCCAAAGGTATCATAAGGGGGTTTAACCTCTTCTGTGAATACCACATAGTAAAACGTTTCCACTTGAAGGTGTAAGAGCATTTTGTGGAAGGTTTTCTAGAAGCCTGAAGGATATCCTTTACCTGTTGGGAAAGGTTAAGATCCTGAAGGTCTAAGCTTTCAGCAACCAGGCCCTGAGATGCAGGGACTGGGGATTTGGGTGCCATAGCATCCCGTTCTCTTGGTAGAGGAGATCTGGAGCATAGCCTAACTCCAGAGGTGCAGCTTGAGAGAGATGTAGAAGCAAGGGATACCACATTTGGCGTGGCCACCGTGGCGCTATGAGAATCAAACGACCTCTGTCTCTCTGAAGCTTGAAGAGTGTTTTGGGGATGAGGGGAATGGGTAGGAAGGCATAGAGGAAGTCATGACCCCAGTGAAGAAGAAAGGCATCCCTTGCCTGGAAATTTTGAGCCGGAATCCTGGAACAGAACCGGGGAAGTTTGACATTCAGTGGACTTGCAAATAGATCTATGTCTGGGGTTCCCCAGATCTGAAATATCTTGGCCACCTGGTCTAGGTGGAGAGACCATTCATGAGGCAGAAGTACTCAGCTGAGTTTGTCTGCCCAAAGGTTTTGAATGCCTGGAAGATATACCACGAGAAGGTGAATTTGATGCTCTCTGGCAAGGGCCCATAGTCGTAAAGCTTCGTTGCATAACGACAGAGAGCCTGTTCTGCCCTGCTTGTTCACGTAGAACATAGCTACTTGATTGTCCGTTTGGACTAGGACTGTCTTGTAGCTGAGCTGGGCATGGAATACTCGAAGAGCTAGATAGATTGCTCTGAGTTCCAGGAAATTTATGTGAAGACAAGCCTCCTGTGGAGTCCAGGTATCCTGGGTAGAGAGATGATGCAGTTGTGCTCCCCATCCCACCTGTGATGCATCTGTTGTTAGGGTGGCCTGGAATAGGGGTTGCTGGAAAGGAGACCCCACTAGAAGATTTTCCAGTGATTGCTTTCATTGTAGGGACAAGATCAGTCATTGTGAGTTTGATATCTTGTTCGACAGACGTCCCGTGGCCTGTGTCCACTGTGTATATATGAGGTGATCCTAGCCGAAAGCATGGAAGCCTGAAAAGTTCAACACCCAAAAGCGTCAAGAGTCCTGCATTCACGACCTGGAGAATTGGATGCATGTCTCTTTGCACTTTTCATCCTACGCATGGCTGACTCCACTACCATTGAATGGTGTGGCAGCTGAGTCTTTTGAAAACCAGGACATGGTGGAACTCGATACATGGTATTGAGTCTCCTAGAATGAGGAGATGTGGTCAAAGGTGTCTCCCACATTCTGAGCATCAAATCATGAAGAATTTCATGAATGGGCAGAGTGGCTGCTTCCTTGGGAGCCTTAGGGTATTGGAGAATTTCCAATTCCTTTGCTCTAGGTTCTTTTTCAGGAGCTACCGTGATTGAAAGGCCTCGGGCCACATCATGAATAAAATCTTGAAAAGACATGTCTTCCGGAGGAGACATTCTGTGTTGGGGAGAAGAGGAATCTTCCGGGAGAAACACTCTGGTACCGGCAGAATTATCAGAGTCATTGGAATCGGAGGATTCAAAGTATCTCTGATCCCGATGTTCGTGCAAAGCACGGTCTCGGTATCAATCGAAGTCGGTACCAAATTGGTCCAGTACCTATCTGTCTATGCCAGAAAAAGTCTGCATGGGAAGGATTCCCACCGGGGCCGGTATCGTCAGTGCTGGTACCAGTATCTGTACCGGTGCTGATACCAGCATCAGTACCGGTGCCCGTTGAACCACTGGTGTCAATGGTACCGCTGCTGTAAGGAGAGCTGCAAGACTGCGTTTGATAGCGAGGAATCTCTGGTCTATCGACACTGCCGATGCCTGGGTATCGGTACCGGTAAAAGCAGCCGGAACCCCTGAGCATGGCACCAGTAGTTCTGCCTAGGTCGAAGCCTCGAGAACATCCTGGAACCCCGTTGATGCTTTGGAGGCCGAAGCCTCACGCCGAGGCTGTTTTGCCGTTGTAGTTTCCTCAAGGTCAATGCCAATGGCCTCTCGATGCTTTGAAGGAGAGCAACCCTTTGAGGACCGGCTTTTATGTTTAGTTACCTGAGATCCATGGGAGGAAGACGAGGCTCTTGAAGACGTCGATGCAATGGACCTGGTATCCGAAGAAAAGAGGTTACTGAGCCTTGCAGCTCGGTTCTGTCTTCCTCTTTTAGTCATCCCCATACAGGAGGAACACTCAGATGGAGAATGGTCAGGGCCTAAACATTTTAGACACCAGTCATGGGTGTCGGTGACGGAGATGGTACCGCCACATTTAGTACATTTTTTAAAACCACTAGCTGGTTTTTCCATCTTTTGGGAAAAATGGGGCCTAATGTCCAAAATGGCGCCTAGCACCAAAAGAAAAAGTTTCTGAAGAGAAACAGTTCAAAAATAGATTTTTTTTTTAAAAGAAGAAAGAATGAACCGGAGGTATCGTTAGGTGTCGTGCGGAGGCAGGCGCGACCATAAGAAAACAAGTTTAAAGAAGAAATTTTCTGCGGTGACAGGATATGTGTCCTGTCGGCTCTGTGGAAAATGAAGAACTGAAGAGGGACAGTTGAAAAGGCAGGAAGGCAGCGCGCATGTGCTGAGGGATGCTCCCAAAAGCGTTCCTATTGGATGCTGGGGAGCGTTCCCACGCAGGCTCCGTCGGTACCGACGATACCCATATGTGAAGACTACATTCCTGCTTGTTCCTGGAGATATAATGTTCCCATCCGCCTGGCACCCTAATAATCCCAACGACAGGGCCTCATGTCCAGTCTGCCCAAGTGCCTCTCCATATCTAGAGTCCCTGCTGGATCTAGAGTTTCCATGAAGAGTTTCCCCATGAAAATGATTTTGCAAGACTGTAGACCTGGAAGCTATGCCCTGGGTTTCAAAATGGTCTCCTTAATGGACAGCATATGTCATAATCTGTTTTTATAATAGAAAGAAAGTGAGTATATATGTATCATATTGCTTGACTGTCCAGTTGCTGTTTATAAGCATCTAAAAAGAATATGTGTACTGTATAGCAATAGTCTGATTGTCCTGTGCATAGTAGTTCCTACAGGGATCATAGTAATACAGTATGGATCAGTATTTCTGCATTCATCTGATCAGATTGTGTTAAACTGAATTTCAAAGAATTAGATAACCATGAATTCAAATATGACTAGGCAGGCTTTTAGCTAAGAATTTGTATGCATTATGCAGGAAGTACTGTAGCAAAATGGCAAATGACTAGACTTCACAGGGGGGTTCATAAGGATTTAACACAGTGTGGAATCAGGAAGGCATTATATCAGCACATCATTTTCAGGCAAGCAATTTTTTTTTATTACGATCCAGGGTGAAGTGAACAACTGCTGGCTAAGCACCGCACTAGGCTGATCGTCGGCCAAGCAGATCGAGTGGAGAGAAGAACTTTACCCTTCAGTAAATCTAAAAGACTATCTGGAATACCAAGACGGAACTCGTATGGATGAGCTGCAGAGCCCTTGGACGTACCGGGGCTTGTCATTGCAGTTTGCCAAAGGTGGGATTGCCCCTGGCCTCCGCTTGCTGCTCAGTGAAGCATGTACACTTTAGGATATCTGTACTGTGCTGTACAGCTGATGCAAGAGATACATCGATCATATTCGGCATTCTCATAGTTTTTTTTCTTTTGCAATCACCCTAGATTGATGTAAAGGGGAAAAAAAGGCAAAAGGATATATATAACTGCATCGTTTCTAAACTGGTATAAAAATTCCTTAGAAAATGATCAGATCTCTTGCAGGTTGTTAGACATAAATCTGAACGATTTGCCATTCTCCTAGTTACATATCTGTCTTTCCTTAGTAATCTATTTCTTTCTCTCCGTAGATACAGAAAGAGAGATGCAGCATGTCTTTCCTGCGATTATACCCTCTCTTCCATTTCATTTATCTATTATTTCTCGCTCTATATGTAATATGCCTGGCCACTGTGTGGTGCTGCAGGGTATGATTCAAACCAGTAATACGAGCATTCCCACTCTTAGCATATGCTAATGAAACTCCCACCACTAAGTTTGACTCTCAGAAGTGCAGAAGAAAGAGGTACACCCGGTGCAGGAAAGGCGCAGGGAGGTTAAAAGGAGATGGAAGGGAAGAGGGTGAGGTGAAAGGAAAGGAACAGGAAAGTGAGAGAGGGGAGGGATGATAAGGAAAGAGGACGCGAGGAGCTGATTCAAACCTCTGTCTCAGAAGCACTCAAACTCCCTTTCTAACAGGGAGGGAGGAGTGGCTCAGTGGATGGTTCAGGTTACTTCAAGCCAGAGGGCCAGGGGTTCAATTCCCACATGGGGACAAGTAACCTCAGGCCAGAGGGACTGGGGTCTCTAGTCCCATGGCCACTCCTTGTGGCCTTGGGCAAGTCACTCAACCCTCCATTGCCTCAGGTACACTTAGATTGTGAGCCCTTCAGGGACAAGGGAATAAAAAGTACCTGTTAGTATATACATGTAAACCATTCTAGTGCATAAGCAAAGGACAGTATATCAAATGCCCAAACCATAATACTCAGCACCTCCATCTCAGTACTCAAATTGCTAGGGGGAAGGAGCAGGATTGAGAAAGAACAATGGAGGGGGATAGAGAGAGGGAGGGACAGAGTGATTAATGGGGGAATAAGAAAAATGGTTGGTGGGGGAAGGGCGATAGCATGTGTAAGAGAGAGAGACTGATGGAGGCAAGGAGGAAGGGAGAGTGACTGGTGGGAAGGAGGAAGAAGATGGGCCATTGAGAGACAAAGGGGCAGAATGACTGAAGGAGGAAATGAAAGAGGATTCATTATTCAATCCCTACACATATTTATTGTGCCTTCTCTGAACCTGCAGTTACATCTGTGGGTATTTTTTGTGAACAGTGTAGCTGTAATGGTCCCTCTGCCCAATTTCTCACTCTCATAAGCACACCAAGCACATTGTTATAGTTAACTAGTAGTCCGCTGCTTTATTGATACCTAAATTACCTGTGCCATTACAAACAGAGAATCACTGCTGGAACCATGAAAAGAACATGTTCAAAGCAACACCGGTGGGATGGAGAGAGAGGAGGGACAGAATTAGAGAGGAGTCCACTGAACCAGCATGGTGTGTATCCTTGATTAGTAGCCAAATACTGATCTAATAGGGGCTTCTCATTCCTTCTGCTGCCCAGACAGTGGCTTATCTGTGTAGCGTTTGTGGCTTCAGGTGCAAGCAGGGGCGGCTCTATAATGAGGCAGAGTGAGGCAGTTGCCTCAGGTGGCAAAGTTTTGGGGGAGGCAATAAATGCCCCCAAAACAACCACCTCACTCCACCTTTAAACTTAAAAAAAAAGAAAAAAGGTGGAAAGCTGCTGCTGCTTTGCAGTGGCAAATTCAACCCCTGCCACCCCCGCACTTGCCTGACCGGTCCGGTGCCTCGGCTCTGCAGAGCCACGAGAAAGAACTGCATTTCCTTTCTTTCCTGCGGCTCTGTTAAAGTTGAGCCCGGTGGCACGCAATCAAGGTAAATGACAGCATTTACTGTCTCGCGCGAGACAGGAAATGCTGTCGTTTACCCTCTGCATGTGCCAGGCTCAACTTTAACACAGCCATGGGAAAGAAAGGAAATGCAGTTCTTTCTCATGGCTCTGGACAGCCGAGATGCCAGACCTGTCAGGTAAATGTGAGGCCTCCCATGGGGGAGGGGGGTTGCCAGAATTTGAAATGGGCTGATCGCTGTGCAGGTTAAGGTTATAATGGGCTGATGGGGGCACTAGCACTGGAAATGGGCAGATTGGGGGGATTAGCACTGGAAATGGGCAGATTGGGAGGGGACTAGGACTGGTAATGGGCTGATTTTAGGGGTGCTAGCACTGGTAATGGTAAGATCAGGGGGCCTAGGACTGGTAATGGGTTGATTAGGGAAGGCTAGGACTGGAAATAGGCTGATCGAGGGGGGAGCTATGATTGGCAATGGGCTGATTAAGGGGGCTAGCACTGGTAATGTGCTGAGGGGGGACTAGGACTGGTATTGAGCTGATTAGAGGAGGCTAGGACTGATAATGGGCTGATGGGGGGAGGGGTTAGAACTGGTAATGGACAGATGGAGGGCTAGAATTGGAAATGTGCTGATCAGGGGGGCTAGGGCTGGAAGGGGGCTAAGACTGGAAAGGGGCTGATTAGTGGGGGGTAGGACTGGTAATGGGCTGATTAGGGGAGGATAGCACTGGTAATGGGGTTGAGGGGAGACTAGCACTGAAAATGGGCTCATGGGGGTCCTAGCACTGGAAGTGAGCTGATTGGTGGGGCTTCGACTAGAAATGGACTGATGGGGGGAGCTAGGACTGGAATGGGCTGATGGGGGGAGGGAGCTTCTGGCCCTGGAAGAAGACTGGGGGGGCTAGAACAGGAAATGGGCTGATGGCAGGGAGGGGAGGATAGAGCTGCTGGCCCTGGAAGAAAACTGGGGGCTAAGGTTACAAATGGGCTGTTGCAGGGGGGATGGGAGAATGGGACTGGAAGGGAGTGGATGCTGAGAGGGGCTGCCATGGTATTTGAATTAGAAGGGGCTGGACAGTGGGGAAGGAGGTGGACTGGAAGGGAACGGACTCTAGTGGCAGTCATGAGAATGCAAGTTAACAATGGAAGGTACTGGGAGGGAAGATTTGAAAGGGACTGATATTGAGAAGGGTTACTGGGACTGGAAATAAGCTGATGGAAGGAAGTGAAGAAAACAAAAGAAGAGATAAGAAATGGCAGATGAACTATAGAAGACAGGAAAGCAGAAGCTCAGATCGGGACCAGCATGATCAGAGAATAAAATGGTCAGGCAGCAAAGGTAGAAAAAATAATTGTATTTTCATTGTAGTCATTTCATTGGACTTTGCACTATCTTTATATTTTACACAATATGGGGAACAGCATCTCTATCTGATGTTGTACTACATGCGGAGTCTAGCTTCTTGGGGTTTCAGTTTAATTTTTGTCTACATATTTTTATTTTAGGTTGTAGTCACTTATTCTGTACTTGGTGAGGTTCTGTGTTCTGATTGTGTGACTGAGGCCAGATGTTCTGTTAAAATGGAGTTTGTGCATAGGGATCTATACTGTACTGTAGTAATTTGGCTTGTTCAGCTTTTCAAACAGATGTATGGATATTCTAGGGCCTGCTGCAATATTTATGGTGTTGCCCTTTTCTGGATACGCTCCATGTCATATGAGTTTTGGAAGTTAGTGTTATGGAATAGTAGATTTGCTCTATAGATCCTGTACTCTGGGTTCTTGATGAGGTCAACTGTAGGGTGTTGGTTGGGGGGAGGTACTGGAATATGAAGTGTTTTTGAGATTTGCAGTTTTGCGTTCTTTATGCTGCCAGACTGAAATTTAAAATATTTTGTCAGTTCAGATTCAAGTCACTATATGGTCACGACTTTTACAGAGTATATATCAATGATAAAGGCAACTAACTCTGTATTGCAATTAGAAAGTATAGTTTGTTCAATTGTAGACTAGAAAAACTTGATGGACAAAGTATGCATATATCAATATATTTTCTTGGGAGCTAACGTGGTCTCAGTATTCATGGACAGGAAAGAGAAACTTCTGATTCTCTGTCACGGACTTCACATCAACGACCACACTTTCATAGCAACCAATTTTCATGTATAGCTCTTAAAAACCCTCTCCATCAAGACAAAGTAATCAAAAAAATTTTTTTTCTTAGCTTTTAGTGATCGAGCTTAAACTTCGATCTGCTGCCAATGGTAATTTCATGTATTCCCAATGGTGTTCGCCTTTTTGTTCCCGACGCTAACCAGCGCTAGGCGTTTCGCCACTCAGGGTTCCTCAGGGGAAATGCTAAACTTTTTTTCATTATCATGCTGGCGTTCCCATCACAGACAACTGCTGAACTGCTAAACAAGGACATTTTAAATTTTCAGGGAACGTCTGAGTTTAATTTTGTTTAGTAGCCTAATAGCTTCATCGCTGCTGAGTTCCAGACTTTTCCAGCTCTAACACAAGCCAATCCAGTGTTTGAATTCATGGCTACCAGGATTAGTTTCTTATTTTATATCTTTCCTCCTTATCAATAATCTGGTCATAGCAAAATAAATCTGTTGTGCAGATACTTATAATGGTTTGATTGGGGAAGGACTGTGAAAGTGACTTTTCATTAATCACATTTCATGTTTTATTATTATGTTTGTTTTATTGTAACATTGTTTTACTAAATTTCATGTGTATGTTTAGAAGCCACCTAGGATTTTAGATGGGTGCCATATACATTTTAAAATAAAGTATACTAAATTTATGCAAATGATGCCACAGTGAGTCTCTGCACATGGCCCTGCATCACTCTCATGCCGCCCCTGGGGGAAGTAGACAGAAGGGTGCACTGGGAGACAGAGAAAATCAGAAACCTCGGTTTGGGACCTACATGATCAGAGAATAAAATGGTCAGACAACAAAGTTAGAAGAAAATTTTATTTTCAATTTAATGACCAGAGTTGGTGCTATCTTTATATTTTATACAATATATGGAAATTGTCACGCCCTCACCACTTGCCTCTAGCTTAGAGGGCGTGGTTGTATGAGGAGCTTTCCCCTTTCAGCCTTAACTGACTAATTCCCCACAATGCTTTCTGGGAAATGTAGTTTAATTGCAATATATATGGGCTTCAGATAGAAAGCTGTAGTCGGGCTCCTTGGGTAAGGCAATGACAGAAGATTATTGAGCACAAAAAAGGTTCATAAATACCACATCCAGGCATACTTCTCCAGGCTTCTTCAAAGTACAACAGGTTATAAGCAAAACAAAAACCTAAAACCAAAGTGGCAGTTTAAAATATTCTTCAGCTCAGAAAAACATAGCCTTTAACAGCAAGGCTACCAGCTTCCTTTAGCCTTGCTGGTTAAAGCACAAAACACAAAACAGGCTTTCTTCTGTGGCAGTTTACCTTCTTTTCCAGTCCCAAACCTTTCCAGGCTGTTTTCCAATTAACAAGCAAAACAAAAGCTCCAAACAGGAACAAACTTTCAACGTGCAAGCAAAGTTCTATTCAGGTTTCTCAGGAAAATTCAAGAGTAAAAAGAAAGCTTTTTCCTCACAGTTAATTTGGCTTCTTGCCGTCTCACTTCACAGGTATCAGGTGGTTAACAAGCACATTTCACAACTCCAGCTTGTTCTTAAGTCTTAGTAAAACTTCCCCTCTTTACCATGTGGGAATTTACAATCCATCTACCTGCTTCTTATGGTTACCTTTCTCTGAAGGGCTTCCTCTCAGGACTGGCTTTCCTTCAACCCTTCTGTGGCTAAGGCTTGGCACAAAGAGCAATCCATGAGGGTGTCTTCCTCATTCAGCTCAGCATCAGGCTCTCCTAGTTGCATAGACTGACTCTCCTTCTGGCTCACCGGGCTCGGTTAACAGCCTCTCGTTAGAGCTGAGAGCGTCTCCTGCTCCCCTGCATTGCCCAGCATAAGTCAGGCTTCTCCTGCTCTGCTCAGCATTAATCAGGCTTCTTAGTCTCGTACCTGTGCCTCGGCTTGTATCAGCCTCTCTCTCTCTTTCTCCTCTTCTTGCCTTTGCCTCTGCCCTTGCTTCTGGCGTTCCTTCCACCCTCTCTCTTTCTCTTTCTCCTCTTCTATAATCTAGCATAGGCTTATATCTCCAGGGTTCTAGCCCCACCTCCTCTCTTCCCAGGTGACGGCGATCACTCTGCTTTCTGGTACCTGAGTAATCAGGGAACTTACTGATGTAAGGGTCTTGGACCTTAAGTCTGTATTCACTCTCCCTTATTTCACTAGGGGAAACATGAAACCTGTTCCAGCTGGGGGTTTTCTGGTTCGTAGGTGAGATCATGGCTTTGTTTCCCTGACCTTGCAAAAGGGGCCCTTTTACTAGGGTGAACTCTTTGCCTTTTTCCCTTTCCTCTAACTTAGGATAGGCTTCCTTACCACAAAATGCATTTCTTTCTATTTCTCTGCACTGTATGCAGAATCTGGCTTCTTGAGGTTGCAGTTTAATTGTTATCTACATATGTTCATTTTTAGGTTACGGTCACTTATTCTGTACTTGGTGAGGGTCTGTGTTTTGAGTGTGTGACCAAGACCAGGTATTTTGTTTACATGGAATTTGTATGTAGGGATCTGAACTGTAGTAATCTGAATTGTTCAGCTGTTCAAATAGGTGTATGGATGTTCCAGGGCCCACTGTAGTATTTACAGTGATGCGGCTTTTTTTGGATGGGCTCCTTATGTGAGTTTTGGAAGTTGATGCTGGTACGGTATGGTAGATTTGCTCTATAGATCCTCGGTGACTTTGTTGTAGGGTTTTGTATTAGTTCACAATATGCCTGGTACTGGATAATGTTTGTTTGTTTGTTTGTTTTTTTAAGATATTGAGTTCTGTGGGTGAATGTCCTGGTTCTGCTCTGCACCCACTGTTGAGGAAGGGGGTTCTGTGGATGCAAAATATATGTTCAAAAAGAAAAAGCAAGAACCATAACACAGTTTATAACAATAAAATAAAAATCAGTTATAATTTAATTTTATAAACTGTGCTGTGGTTCTCACTCTTTCTTTTAGTTCCTTGGTGTGCAAACTCTTGCATTTCCTTCATATAATCTAATCAGCTTTTTGGTTTGGTTCAATACCTGACTGGAGTTTTGAGAAAGGGCCCCCCACCCCCCACTATGGAGGGGGAGGGTGCCATCTCATCCCTCGCCTCAGGCAGTGTCTAGTCTCCATGCCTAAGAGTCATAGGTCTGATCCCCAGTTAACCTCTCACTAACCAAGCAAAATTAAATGCTACTTTCCTAGCCCCATAGAATATAATGGGAGCCAGTTTGGGATTCATTTGGTGGTAAACTAATCAAATAAATACACATCCCTACCGATATGCTATCAATAAGGCAGACAGAAAACAGGCATCCCCAGATGGAATATTTGGTGTGTAAAAATAAGGAGCATAAATCTTATAGGGAAGGGGATGAGAAGCCAATGTCCTATATATGACTGAGGGGTTAAAGGATGATATTTTTGTAATAACGTCACAGCAGTATGCTGTATATGTTGTAATTGGTGAATTAATGTTGTATTATAGCCATAAATTAACACATTACAGTAGTCCAGCCTGTTTACAATTAATGAAAATAGTTATAGCAGGCTCCTTGTAAGAAATTTCTCTGGCCTTAATAAAGACCGAAGAAAATAATTCATTCAATCTCTCTGCTAGGCCTTGTACCCTATAAATGCCCCTTTTACCCCTCTATCATCTAATGATCTAACTGACTCTCTCACAGGTTTTTTGCTACGAATGTACTTGAAAAAGTCTTTATTATGCGTTTTTGCTTCCACAGCAAGCTTCTTCTCAAATTTTCTCTTTGCCTGCCTTATCAATGCCTTGCATCTAATTTGCCAGTGCTTCTGTTGTTTCCGGTTTTCATTTGCCTCCTTTTTTCATTTCCTGAAATATGCTTTTTTTGGCAACAGCCTCTCTGACCTCACCTTTAAACCATGCTGGCAGTTTTTTTGGACTTCCTTCCACTTTTCTTAAAGCATGGAATACAGCTGGTCTGATCTTCCAAGACAGTATTTTTAAACAGCACCCATGATTGATGTAAATCTTTAAACTTTGCAACTGCTCCTTTTAGTTTTTTTTCTTAACTGTTTTCCTCATTTTATCATAGTCTCCCTTTTCAAAGTTAAAAAGTAGTACTGTGGATTTCCTTGCTGTCCTTCCTCCAGTATTAAATCAAACGCGATGATGCTATGATCACTACTGACAAGTGGTCCCAACACCGTTATCTCTTGCACCAGATCTTGTGTTCCACTAAGGACTAGGTCCAGTATGGCTTCCTCTCTGGTCAGTTCATGAACCAGCTGCTCCAAGAAGCAGTCATTTATTTCACCTAGGAACTTTATCTCCCTAGCATGTCCTGCCATGACAGTAACCCAGTCGATACCGGAGTAATTGAAATCACTCATTATTATTACTGTACTGTAACGTTTGTTAGCTTCCCTGATTTTTTTTGAGCATTTCATCATTCAATTATCATCTAGTGCCTGCTCCTGTTCCAGCACCATAGCACTTAAAGCCAAGTACTGCTCATGCAAAGAATCTTTTTGTCTTATGGAGGTTGATCTAATGCTCAGGGAGGTTCTATCAAAAGCACCACATTTTGTTCTGTCCTGCTGGTATATATGTTAATGCTCAATAAAAGCAATGAGCCCAATATTAAGCGGCAGCAGCTAGCTGTCACTGCTGAAGACTAACCCTGAATATTCAATGCTGGGGCCATATCTGGACTCCGGCATTGAATATCTTTGGTAGCCACAGAACCTGGAAGCTAAGCAGGTAGCGACGATATTGCGGCACTGCCTGGTTAGCTTCTGAGGGTAGTTGGCCAGCCTTTTCCATGACTTTACCCATGGGTTGCTAACTGGGCAGTGGCTCAATATCACCCCTGCCCAGTTAGCAACACGTGTCATCTCTGCTCTACCCAGGAATGCCCATGACATGACCTGATGCTAACTGTTCAGTTTGGAGACCATATCTTGCAAAGGATGTAAAAAGACTGGAAACTATTCAGAAGGAGGCAACCAAAATGATTTGGAGCCTGCACCAGAAGACATATGAAAAGAGACTGCAGACTTAAATATGTACACTCTAGAGGAGAGGAGGGACAGGGGAGATATGATACAGACCTTTAAATACTTGAGTATTAATGAACAAATCTTTTTCAAGGATGGGAAAGTTGTAATACAAGAGGGATAACACAAAGCTGCTAGGGGGTAAACTGAAAGGCAATGTCAGGAAATACTTTTTCACTGAAAGGGTGGTGGATGCTTGGAATGCTCTCTCGATGGAAGTGGTGGGGGGCAAATACAGTGACAGAATTCAAAATGGCATGGGACAGACACAGTGGATCCCTTTGTAGAAACAGGATAAAATCAAAATAAACTTAACTGTCTCTGATATCTCAACAAGTAGAGGTGACCTGCAAGCAGTCCTGCACCTCTAAACAAAGGCATGGGGAGAGGTAACCTGCATGGACCAGCAGGTGCACCTACTCTTGCCACCTTGCTGGGCATACTAGATGGACCATATTGGTCTTTATCTGCCGTCTTATACTATGTTTCTATGTATGAAATGCAAGTAGAGAGACATGCAGAGACAAGCAAAGCGCAAAGCACATGGTCACAACGGTCAGCCTCCAGTACTCAATTAGAACAATGTTTCCTGTCTACCATTGATGAAGAGGCAGTGAGAAGGATTGGCAGGCTCAACAGCTCAAGGATGTTCCAGCAGCAAAGTGAGTACTGCACACCTGCAGGACACATACCATGCTGTCAGTCTATCATGCATGCTGTGCAGGTCATGTATGCATTGGATTTTGCATTAGGAACCACCACCCAGGAAAAAGATTTAGGTGTCATTGTGGATACCATGTTAAAACCCTCGGCCCAGTGTGCAGCGGTGGCCAAGAGAGCAAATAGAATGCTAGGTATCATAAGGAAAGGAATGGAAAATAAAACAAAATATATTATAATGCCTCTATATCGTTCCATGGTGAGACCGCACCTTGAATATTGTGTGCAATTCTGGTCGCCGTATCTTAAAAAGGATATAGCGATATTAGAAAAGGTTCAGAGCAGAGCCACCAAAATGGTTAAAGGGATGGAAGGATACTCCTATGAAGAAAGGCTAAGAAGGTTAGGGCTCTTTAACGTGGTAAAGAGACGGCTGAAGGGAGATATGATAGAAGTCTATAAATTAGGGGGGCGGAGCCTGATGTCCAGCGGGTTAGACGCTTCGCGCTGAAGCTCCCGAGGGGCCTACTCAGAATCCTGACTTAATACCTACATAAACTTAATATTTTGCTCCGAACTTACCGGGGTGCCTCGGGGGGGATGGCGGCCCACAAACCAGCGCGCTTGGACTTCGGGTCTCCCTCTTCTTCACACGGAAAACGCTCCAAAACAGAGTTGTCTTCCCCACAAAAGATGGTTCCACTTCGGGAAAACCCCGAAATGCAACAGGAGATCTTGGAGGAAATACGCGGTGTGAAGGAACTGGTACAGTCCAACGGAGAAGCGCTCCGAGCCATGCGAGAAGATTTCGGTATGCTTCAGGACCGGCTTGAAGGTCTTTCACTACGGCAGGACAACATGGCGGGGGTCCTCGACTCGCACGCGGTGCGCTTGGTGAAACTGGACAAGGCTGAGCGTCAGATACAGAATCTTCAAAAAGAGTTAGAGGATAGCAATAATCGAGCCCGTCGCAACAATGTAAGGCTCATTGGAGTACCGGAGGGGGCGGAAGCAGGAGATATAAGAGAATTCCTGGTCAAAACTCTTCCCTCCTTGCTGAAGATCACTTTTCACAGAGATCTGGAAATTGACCGAGCACATCGTGTTCCTACCAACATGGCGCTCAATCGGACGACCCCCCGGCCTATCATCTTTCGCTTACTGAGATATCAGCAAGTTGAGCAAATTCTAAATGCTGCCCGGGCGAATCATCATCTGGAGTTTGAAAGTCATAAAGTCTCCTTCTTCCCTGACTTGGCAAAGCCCACAGTAGACCGTCGGAAGAGACTCCTTGCTTTTCGACCTAGACTTCAACAGCTACAGGCTCGCTTTGGCCTATTGTATCCAGCGAAGCTCAGAGTGACTCTCCATAACCAAACTAGAACCTTCGAAGATCCTGATCTGCTAGCAACATTTTTAGATTCCAAAGAAGCAGACCAGATGCGCTAATCCAACAACTTGGATCTGTAATCCGCCGGATCTGCCCGCCATTTTGAATGGCCCGACGTGGTGATCACTGCCTGGAACAGAGACTGCCTGGACTTTTCTTTCTTTCTATATATACCTTTCTTGGTCTCCTTTCCCTCCATGATGTGCACCTCGGTTGGATTCGGAGCACGCACAGCTATACAGGTTATATGTTTCAATTTAGGCCTTCTCTGGGGTTTCTCCCCGCAGACATATGGTCGCCAGTAATTTCTGGGGTTCTGCTTCTTCTCTAATGCACTTCAGTGCTTATTTTGTTATATGGGGCGCTTCATTGTTTTTCATTAGCTTATTTTCTATCATGTCGTGTGTACAGCCATATACAGTTAATATGAGGGACATTGTGCAATTATGTGCGTTATCATGTTTCTTTCTCAGAATTTTAACCCTTCTGAATGGCCTTATGTAAGATCTTATCACTGAACGTAAAAGGCATCAATAGTCCAATCAAAAGAAAGAAAATCCTTAGCTATCTTAATCATGAACATGCTGATTTAGTGTTTCTTCAGGAAACGCATTTAAACTCCGTTGAAACACTGAAACTTAATGCTAAGCCTTACACGGTGGCTGCCTACTCTCCCGCCGTTTCCAAGCGGTGTGGGGTAGCCATCTTGGTTAAGAAGTCTTTGCAAGCTACTGTAATGGATACTAGTTCTGATAAGGAGGGTAGATGGGCCCGTGCACACCTTAAGGTTGGAGATAGTGAATTCACGTGTATTTGTATTTATGCTTCGAATGTGGATAACCCTGCTTACTATGCAAGTATTGCGCAGTTGGCACAGGCCTCTGCCAATACTCCATTAATACTTGGCGGCGATTTCAACCAAGTACTTGATCCTTTGATAGATAGACTGCCGCCTAGAACGAGTGGTCCACCCAAGAGTCTTGATACCCTTACAGCTCTGATGAAAGATCTAGCGTTAGTAGATATATGGAGGCTGCTTCACCCCTCCGACTTAGAGTTCACCTTTTTCTCAGCCCCCCATCACTCACAATCTAGAATAGATTTTTTTCTTATCTCCAAAGCACTGATATCCCAAGTGGACATGACTAGGATTCATCCTCTCCACATTTCAGATCATGCTGCCATATCTTTCTCATTACATGTCACTACGCAAGGTGAACATCCCCGTGCTTGGTTTTTTGATAGATCCCTACTAGACCAAAAAGATTTTCAGGTTGACATAAAGGCCGCTATCCAAGACTACTTTCATTTTAATTCACCCCATGACACTGCGAGCTGGGCTTGGTGGGAGGGTTTCAAGGCGTCCATCCGTGCAACTATAACTAGCTATCAAATTCGACAGGGGAAACAAAGAAAGCAACATTTACTGATTCTAGAACAACAGATACAAGCTGGAGAGCGTCTCCTCACGTCCCGTACTGACCCATGTATTTTACTTCGCTTACAACGCCTTCGCTTTCAATACAATCAGCTTTTATATACCGCTGCTGCTAAAAATATTGAATCACAACAAGGGACATACTATCGGGAAAATAAACCGTGCCGGCAAATTGTTAGCCAATGCTCTGAAAGGTCAAAAAGAAGCCAAGCGCGTTACCACTCTCCGCAATCCGTCGGGGGGGAGCCTGGTCACTAAAGATACAGAAATCTTAGAACTCTTTCGTGATTTTTACACTCGGCTTTATCAATCTGAATGTGACTTCGAGCCGGAAGCATTTGAACGATTACTATCAGGGGTACAACGGCCGACCCTATCTGACGAAGATAGAGAGGCCATGGACAAACCATTTACTTTATCAGAAATTCAATCTGCACTCAAGAGATGTGCCACAGGTCGAGCCGCAGGCCCGGACGGTCTCCCAGCTGAATTCTACAAAACTTTTAACGCAGACTTAGCTCCGTTTTTGAAACTTTATTTTTCTGCTCTGGCCGAGGAGGGATCTCCTTATGGATCCTTCTCAATGGCAAATGTAGTAGTTTTTGAGAAAGAGGGGAGAGATCCGCAACTAACGGCTAATTATCGTCCAATTTCCCTGCTAAACGCAGACTATAAAATATTTGCCACTATTCTCTCCACCCGGCTCTCCAACAAGATGTCTACTTTAATACACCCAGATCAATGCGGTTTCATTCCCGGTAGATCAACTGCTGATAATGCTAGGACTCTATGTCATGTACTGACTGCCGCAGTTAATCTTGATCGACCATTGGTTGGCCTCTCACTTGATGCTGAGAAGGCCTTCGACCGCTTAGAATGGCCCTTCTTGTTTGCAACTCTCCGCTGGTACGGATTCGGAGAAGGCTTTCTCCGTTGTCTCCGAATCATGTATGCACAGCCTACAGCTAGTATCTGTGCTAATGCTTTAAAGTCTCAGCCATTTCCCCTGCAACGCGGTACTCGCCAGGGATGCCCACTGTCTCCACTTCTTTTCGATCTCACACTCGAACCCTTAGCTTTACTAATCCGGCAATCCAAGGATATTCATGGAGTCCCCTTCTCTCATAGGGAAATCAAAATTTCAGCATATGCTGATGACCTTATGCTCTTTGTCTCCCTAGACTCAGTGCCGGCTGTCCTAGAGCAAATTGGTAACTACTCACAGCTCTCGGGCTATAAGATAAATTGGACCAAATCGGTAGCCTTTCCACTAAATTCTCTGATCCATCAGGCAGATATGCAATCCTTTCCCTTTTTATGGCAACCTCGCATGGTCAAATACCTTGGGGTGCACTACTGCTCTCCTTTGGAAGACACCATCATCTTTAATGCTAAAGACTTAACCTCTAAGGTCCGGGCGCTTACTCAACACTGGACTCCTTTAACACTTACTTGGTGGGGCCGCCTAGAAACCATTAAAATGATGATTGTTCCCAAAGTGAACTACATTTTAGAAATGCTGCCATGTCTCCTACCTCGACGTACATATAAAGATTTAGAGGGTCTTCTGACTAGATACTTATGGCAAAACAAGACACCTAGGATAGCGAAACATAAGTTACAAGCAGATAAAGAAAATGGTGGTGTCAGATTCCCTGATTTCCTGAAATACCACCATTCTTTTCTTCTTAAACAAGGCGCTCGTTGGCTGGAAGACCTCACACCGAGTAGACCTGTGTGGCTAGATATAGAGGAGGACCTTTGCAAACCAATTCCTCTTACTTATCTCCCTGGTATGACTCTCCCATCAGACTCCCACTATCCACCAATGCTCTTAGACACTTTAGGTGCCTTTAATACCCTTGAGCAATCTCTAGACCCCGACTTTGTCCGCTAGATAGACTCCCGCTTTGGCACAATGCTCGATTTCAAATACAAAATAAACCGATGGCGTGGAGCCCCTGGTACACTAGGGGCATTTGGATCCCTAATCAACTGTTCTATGATGGTCGCTGGAAAACTTTTAGCGAATTACAACTTGAATTTGGTCTCCCAGCGAAACACTACTTTCAGTTGGTGCAACTTCAGCATTGTCTTCGGAGTGCTAAGGTGCTCCCGCCATCGGAAACCCATACCCAAGGATTGTCGGAGATAATCCGGTCTATCGGGAGCTCATCGGGTGTGGCATCTAACTTTTACAAAACTTTATGTAATACTGTAAATAGAGGCCCTCCTACAGCACAGAAATCCTGGGAGCGGGAAATGCATGTAACTTTGACCCCGGAGCAATGGAGCCTAGTCTGGAGCAAGGTGACACGGGTCTCTCGATCCGCCTCACTCACTCAGACACTTTTCTTTCTAGCCCACCGCTGTTTCTATACTCCTGACAGGTTAGCCAAATGGAACGCCACCCAGAGCAATAGATGCTGGACATGCCATGCGGCCATTGGTTCACTAACTCATGTTATGTATGAATGCCCCGCATTACAGTATTACTGGAGTCGGGTCTGGGGTCGTATTCAATCTATTTTGCACTTTCAGGAGCCCCTCTCTTGGAAGATAGTGGGACTCCGCTCAGCTGCGGGGATCCCCTCTCTTCCCAAATCGGCTTACTTCCTTTTAGACTTTATGCTGGGCATTGCTATTTCCTTAATTACGAAATACTGGAAAAATAGCTCCCATCTGAGCCCCAATGAATGGTGGAATCATGTCTGTCTCTACAGTAAATATGAGCAAATACCTCGTAGGTCAGCATCTTCCGCTCAGACCCCCCACCACTTGTCTAAATGGAAGATGCTCAACGACTATGTTCAAACTGCTAAATGCTCTCATTTGACTGTTTAATTCTGTATTAATCTCTGTCACATGATCATTCTGTATCGTAGATACTATTCCTGTTTGTTTGATGTACAATAACTGTTGTTTGTAAGCGCTTATATGATGATACTTATCAGCTTAGAGAAGAAGCATAGGGGTGGGGGGTAATTGGGGTTGCTTTTCCTTATTGTATGCTTGTATTTGTTTCCTTTGGTGTGTTGTTACTTTTTGCTTGTTGTAAAATGAAAATAAAAGTTTAAAAAAAAAAAAAATCAAAAAAAAAAAGAAGTCTATAAATTAATGAACGGAGTGGAACAGGTAAACGTAGATCGATTGTTTATGTTAGCAGAATATAGAAAGACTAGGGGACAAGCAATGAAGCTACAGGGTAAACTATTTAAGACTAATAAAAGAAAATATTTTTTCATTCAACGTGTAATCAAACTCTGGAATTTGTTACCGGAGGATGTAGTAAAGGCTGTTAGTGTAGCTGGGTTTAAAAAAGGTTTGGACAAGTTCCTGGAGGAAAGGTCCATAAACCATTATTAAGAAGGGACCCAGGATATCAATGCTTGACCCAGTACAAGCATTGTGGAACCTGTGTCTTTTGGGGAAACGTCTAGGTACGTATGACCTAGATTGGCCACTGTTGGAAACAGGATACTGGGCTTGGTGGACCTTGGTCTGACCGAGTATGGCATATCTTATGTTATGTTCTTATGTTAGTCCTAAGGACAATCCCTGTTTCTGTGAAATCTGGTGTAGGGCACGTGAGCCACCAGCACCTGCAGCTTGCTCACACAACTGGCCCAGCTGAGTGCTATGAGTAACACGACTTTCCACGAAAGATACTTGAGATGGCAGGTAGTCAGGGGTTCAAGGGGTGGAGCCATAAACTTTCCCAGCAGAGTGTGCACCAACACTGCCTGGTCATCCACTGCATGGTGGTGAGCCAAGGTGGCACAGAAGTGCACTCTGGCAGTGTTGGACGTAAAGCCAGCCCCGACACATGCAAAAGATAGCATAAGATGTCCAGCATCGCACAAGAGAAGGGGTTAAGTCCCTCAACCGCACACCAGTGCGAGAACCTACACCACTTAAAAGCATATGCCCATTGCATGGAGTCCTTTCGTGAGGCAAGGAGAATGTCTTCTTTTTTATTTTATTTTATATTTATGCAATTTACAATAAATCAAAAACCATTTTGTATAGAAAATTGGGATGTGACAGGAAACATATCAAAAATAAAACGGTAATAAAACAGGCAATACAAATCATTCACAAACCAACTCCAGCCTCCAAAAGGGGAGACACAAAAAAAGAAAAGGAGAAAATTCCAATCTAAACAATAAGAGAAAAGAATAAGAGGTGTAAACAACTGGTAACTAAATGTCATGGAAGATCAGTTGGAGCAAATGCCAGGTTTTCCAAACGCTGGGAGTTGAGGAAGACCAGCAGCTGGGAGGGCTCAAAAATCCCCCATAGGAAATAGCTTGATATTTAACCAGGCACTTACAAACAAAAAGAGTGCTCCCAGCTGCAAAACCCCAGGGCGCAAAAAGAAGAAAATCATGCCTCCTCCACTGCGTATCTCCAGCTAGATCTGGAAACATGCGGACTAAAAGTCCCTTAAACAGGATATTTTTCTTCTTAAAAAAGATTTTCATCAACTATTCCTTATCTGATAAAAGAGCTAACGTAACTAACAAAGTAGCAGGAATAATAGATTCTTCCCGGGAGTCCTGAAGTGCTCAAGAGGTCTGCCTGCTAATCCAGCTGAGAACCCAGCGAGCTCCTTCGCCATGTACCTCAGGTACATACTCATGCACAGCTGGTCTTGGGTCCTGCATTGGGGAGTCCCGGATGGTGATGGCATCAGGGGAACTGGCGCAATCCCCCAACTCAGTTGATGACACCTCCCTCCATGGTTGCTTGTGGGGGTGCTCCCGGTTCTTGCCACCGCATTGAGTCGAAGACTCTGTGCCCGGGTCCTGGAGATTTTACCCCCAGGCCGGGGTTGGACCTCAACTTTGTCTTCGATGAAGCCTTCAACTCAGAGGATGACTCCGACGCACGTTGATCCCATGGCTCTGACCAAGCCTGGGAGTGAGATGCTGAATCATCCGATGCTGGCATCGAAGGCAGGGATTCTGCCCCCGATGCTGATCCTGTGGCAGACTTGCCAAACAGCTCCTCCCGCAGCCTTTCACGTTCTTTCCGTTTCTTAGCCAATATCAAAAGGCACAGCGGACAGGAAGACATATCATGGTCTGTCCTGTCATTTTATGCAGGTACTGTGGCGGTCCATGCGGGACATAGTATGATTGCACTTGCCACACTGCTCAAATCCACTGGTTGAAGACATAGCAGGAAAAACGAGCCCCGTGAGGTTAAATTCTGACTTCAAAACCAGCTAGGCTGCGAGGAGAAAAACCCGCGGGCCAAAAAATAAAAGAAGTTACCCGAGCGAAAAGCACGACACCAAGGTGTTGGACTCAGGTGGAGGAAGGTGATCGATACTGAAGAAAGAAGAAAAAAAATCACAGAGGATGTGGAAAAAAAATAGACTTTATCTGGGGTGCACAGACAGCACATCTGCAGGGCTCCGCAGAAAAAAGAAGACTGAGGTAAGATGGCACCTTTGGGTAGGAAGGTGACCACACATGCGCAGTGTAGGTCCCAAAAGCTTTCTTTGAAAGCTGAGGATTGGATTAGTGTGGGCTCCGTTGGCGCCAATGTCACCCATATGTGAGGACTAGCTTCCTGCTTGTTTCCAGAGAATAAAGCTTTTCCATGAGGACATCCAAACATAATATGGTGCCTGTGTGTGTATGTGTGTGCCCCATGGTTCATCTTCTTACTCCAAATGGATAGAATCCAGGACCAAAAATGCACCAGAATTTCTGACTGCAAAAATACAGAAAGCTCAATTTTGGATTGCTCAGCCGTGGGAAGACAAAGAATACATTTTCTCTCCATTTGTTTACAAATGTGAAGACCATTTAAAAAAAAAAAGATCATGAAAAATGTCAAAAGTTTGTCAAAAGAAATTTGTTAAGAATTTGAGGAAATCCCAAGAGGAGTTCATGATATCAGCAAATCCACTCTAGACTTTTCTCAAACAACCGTGGAGCTCCCAGGTAAATGATGGGGGGGAATCAAAAGTCAAGCTTGGCCCAAATCTGTCAAGTTCAAGTATGAACTCTGTACATATTTACACAGCAGCACTGTAGCAGGATTATGTCGATGAGGCCTGCAGATTTTGTTTTAGAGAACAGCATATTGTTTTCTTCAAGGAACACATATTAATGCTTGCTATTATATTTATGCAAGCATTTTATAGTCCTATTATATTCTGCTTAAAAAATAAATAAGGCCTTGCTTCTTTTATGTCTTTGGGGCCCTTAATCTTGAGGTAAAGATACCACATCCATAATTTAAATCTTCCAAAAAGCATACAGAGCAGTTTAATAACTGGTTTAATCAAGGGTTACTTGAAAGAAATAGCACACAAGGATGAAAGCATTAATTATAGTTGACCTTTGTGCGAATTAAATGTATCTATTCTCTTTCTCCTCAGTTTATAATAACGTAATTAGTAGCGGTAGGATATAAAGGGCATTCCATGTTCTCTCAGTATTCGGAGGACAACATTCAATGTAAATTGTGTAGAGAACAAAAGAGAAGGCCTCCTGATCCCACCCTGCAAAGCAGATTTGATATTTGTAAATAATAAAGAACATAAAAATGTACTAGTAATGAAATCATTTAGATTTTTTTTCCAGAGAAAATGATGGCACGTTCAGAGACCTGAAAAGAATTGAGAAGACAGACTTGCAGGATTGTAGGCCTGCTGAAGTGCTTGACTAACTTTTATGCACCTGCTAGCATCAAATTTTTCATGGGCAGAACTGACCTTTCTGAAAGCTATAAAACATAAATCCGTATGATGAAATGACAATGACTGATGCATGAATCAAAGGTAGAAAAATAAATCTGTGGTATAATTCATATGGGTATGCCACTAAGGCCTCCGAGTAGCCAATAAAATCTTATCTAAAAAGTAAGCTAAGACCCTTATCCATTCTCTAGTCACCTCCTATCTAGACTATTGCAACCTGTTCCTCGCTGCTCTCTCTCTCTCCACTTCAATCTGGTCATAACTCAGCTGCACAGCTAATCTTCCATCAGTGTTACTACACTTACATATCTCCTCTTCTCAAGTCACTTCACTGGCTCCCTATCTGCTTCTGCATCCAGTTCAAACTTCTTCTAATGGCCTGTAAGTGTATTCATTCTGCTTTCCTCACCACCTTTCCTCTTATCTCTCCCTACACCCCTCTTCGGGAAATCTGGCAGATCTCTTTTATCTGTGTCCTTCTCTGCCAGTGTCAACTCCAGACTTTCCACCTTGCCGCTTCTTATGCTTGGAACGAACTACCCATACTCAAATCCAGTCAAAAAGCCACTTCTTTGAGGCCAATTTTGGATCTTTATCCCCTCACACTCTTGTTCACCATTTACGTGTATCTTTCCATACTCTAGAACACAGTTTTGTGATGTTAACCATCTTGATTGTTTGTTAGCTTCATTGAGCAAGGACCGTCTCTTGCATCCATTTATTTATTTATTTATTTAACAGTTGCTTATATACCGCTACCTTCCACAGATCAGGTGCGGTTTACATTGAACAAGGAATGAACAGATTTACAAGTCTGTTTTACATGGAACATTTGTTAACTAGGTACAATTTAGCTGTTTTACATGGAACATTTGTTAACTTGGTACAATTTTGCTAAATACATTAATCATGGATGACTAAATATGGTAAAACTTGTTAAATAACAGACGAACTTGTTAAATAACAGACGAACTTATTTACATATTTTGATCTATTACATATATCTATTTACAAGATTTACAAGTAGTTATTTAGTCGATTTTAATTGTAATTGTAGTTAGCTAGGAGAATTAGAGTTGGTGTACCCTAGGTTGCTATTAACCATTACCTGTCAGAGGTAAGGTATTTTCAAGTGTGCCAAAATGGGAGGTGAATAGATAAGTCTTTAATTTCTTGCGGAGTTCCTTTGCATCATTTAATGCCCTTATTTCTTCAGGGAGGGAGTTCCATAGGGTGGGAGCTGCATGTGAGAACGCTTTTCTATTAGTAGTCTTTTTAGCAGTTGTGAATTCTTTCGGGATCCTAATTCTATTCGTGTGGCCTCTCCGTAGCGTAGGTTGGGATGTGTCTTTGGTGATAAGTTTTGTTAAGGGGACTGGGGCCATTGTGTTTAAAGTCTTAAATGTGGTGATAATCAATTTGTGATTTATTCTGGATTGAATTGGGAGCCAGTGAAGGTTTGCTAGTATAGGGGTAATGTGTTCAAATGGTGGAACTTTCATTACAATTCTTGCTGCTGCATTTTGGGCAAGTTGGAGTCTTTTAATGTTTTGTTTTGTTGTTCCTAGTAGGGTGAGATTTGCGAAATCAAAGTGTGGTGTGATGATGGCCTGTACAATGCTCAGAAAATCATGTAGAAGTACAAGAGGACGTAATTGTTTTAAAATTTTGAGTTTAAAGTAGATCTTCTTAGTGATGTTTCTAATATGTGTGTCCATACTAAGGTGTGAGTCAAGGGTGACGCCCAGGTATTTCACTTCATTTTTTATAGTAATGTTGTGATTTTGGAGAGTGATGTGTGTTGGAGGTATGTAGGATTGATTTTTAGTTACTATTAATATATCCATATGTACAACGCTGTGTACACCTTGTAGTACTATACAAATGATACATGGCAGTAATAATAGTAGTAGCCTAAAGGTTAAAAGCAGTGAGATGAGAACCAAGGAAGCCTAGTTCAAATCCCACTGCTGTGCTTTGTGCCTTGCACAAGTCACTTAACTCTCTATTGCCACTGTTACAAACTCAGATTATAAGCCCTCTAGTAACATACTTATTATACCTGAATGTAACTTGCTTTGAGCTTCTGAGAAAGGAGTGGAGTAAATCAGATTTCCTGCACAGGAGGATGCTCGCCACAAAGCTTTTCATTGCAGGAAAGAAAAAAAGAGAATTTAGCCCTTAGGCAGCATTATTTCAATCTGGGTCATACCATAGGGGGACCAAAGAGTAATAAATGAATAAATCCCAACAATTATGGAAAAACAATGTGTAACATATCTTGCAATAATCTTAATTGCCTTTTGTATGTGAACTACTGCCTTCTGTATAAGTGCATATGATGCTCCGATAAGTCCCCCAAAAATGTTCGAAATTGCTCCTTCTTAAATTTGAACTCAATCCATGTGATATATCTTGTTCACTTGGGGGAATATAGTGCATTATAGGGCCTCTTTGCAGATGATAGCGACATTTGCAATAGGATAGACATCGAAGATGCGGAGAACATGAGGTGGGAGCTAGCGAAGCTTGAACAATGGATAAAAATTTGGCAGATAAAATTTAATGTTAAAAAAAAGCCTCAGGAGTGGTGAAGTGTAGGGGGTGAAGTACTTACATGCACAAAAGAAAAGTGGGACCTAGAGGAGATACTATCTGATGATCATAAGGTGACAAAACAATTAGAAAAGGTAACAGCAAAGCCAGCAGGACGCTTGGGTGCGTAGAAAGAGGATTGGCCAACAGGGAAAAAGCAGGTGAGAGTGTCTCTGTGTAAGTCCACATTTGGGGTGCTATGTGCAACTCTGGAGACAGCAACTGTAAAAAGATTTAAACTGGGGCTGTGTATTCATTTGAAATGAAATGGGAAATATCAACTATTTAATTTCATTTTAAATCTGAAACATAGTACAAAAACCTCCTAAATTTAGCTCTGTGGAGCAAGGACTGACTTTTATATGCATTTGTACAGTGCTGAGTATGCCTAGTAGCACTAAATAGAAACAGAGAAAAATGGCAGCAGAAAAAGACCACATGGCCTATCTGGTCTGTCCTTCCATATCACCCACTACAATAGTCCTCTTTTTTCCTTTAGAGATCTTCTGTGTTTGTCCCATGCTTTTTTGAATTCAGATACTATCCTCGTCTCTACCTCCTCCACTGGGAGACTATTCCACGGATCCACCACTCTTTCAGTAAAGAAAACTTTGTGCATATTACTCCTGAGTCTATCCCCTTTATTTATATATTTATTGTTTTTTATATACCGCTTTGTCTTGGTAATCAAAGTGGTTTACATTTAACATTTAACTACTGCACAAGTTAGTTTACAAGGAACAATTGTACAATAACAAACAAAGTTGAAAGGCAATTTAACAATAACAAAGTAGTATTGAACTATTTACAAGAGGGGTGAACATAAGTGGTCTGGGTGATATTTAGGAGTTGTATGTGTCAGGTGCATGGGGACTGGAGGGAGCGTTAATGTGCGTGGCCGCGGTAAACACTGCAGAGGGTGGAGAGAGAGGCGTGGGGAAGGGGTCAATGGGCGGGGAGAGGCTCCCTTCACACTAACGCGCTCAACTGAAGGGCTGAATCCTACCACAAATTAAAACCTGCCGTTAGATGCACATTTGCAGGAGGGAGAAACCATTTCAGTATCAGCAATGTACAACATAGACAGGGAGCCCAAGAAACGTGATAGTAGTGCTCCATGTCTAGCAACAGCACAGTGACCAAGTATGAAAGGCCACTATGGCGATGCTGCAAGTGGGGCATAGGGGGCAGCAGGCGGGCCATGTAGCAGGGGCAGCTGGAGCACAAGGTGGACTAGGCGGGTGCCTAGGTGGCACATAGAGACATAGAAACTGGAAATCAGCATGACAGCAGCTGACAAAGGCCAAACACAATCCACCTACATCTACCTGGTCCACCCGAGCTAACAGTTACCAGGGCACTGACCTGACATCCCCCCAGCCAACCCTTACCCAAGCGGAAGGGACAGAATATTGGTAGGCGGTGATGGGGGGGGATGTGAGGATGCCCATTTGTGCCCCATGCCCCAGACCCCGCTCCCTAGGCGACCACCTACCCACACAATGGATGGCCTGGGACTGCGCCCCACCAGCACTGACAGCATATGGTCATGTCAGCATGGCAGGGGAGGGTGTGCCTGTGCTGGAGGGGGCAGTGGCACCTGCCTGCAGTGGACCTAGGCCATGTCCTGTACCAGTACGTGGTGTGCAGTGCAACATAAAAGGTCTGGCTGAGGAAAAGTACAGGTAACCCCAGGGACCACCATGCATGTCTGGTGCAGTACACCAAGCCAGTGTGTCCAGAAGCAGAGGGTCACAGGTTCAAGCAGCAGCTGTGGTTCCTGCAGAACATGTCCCTATGTTTTACCCTACAATGCATATACAACAGCACAGTTTAACAATGTCGGCACTGTGATCAGGACCAGTGTGGCGGGCAGGGTTGCCAACCACCCCTATCTTTGCACAATGCTGCAATAGGAGTGTGTGTGTGTTTGTGTCTATACATTGTTTTTGGCTGCCCACACCTCACTGGGCCCACAATGTCCCACTGTTACCAGCGTTAGCCTGAATATGTGCATAATGAGGAGCAAGGTGTTGTGGGTATGGCCCGGACAGGGCGGATTGGCCAGGATGCATCTTCACAGGGTGTGGGGCAATGGCTGGGATACTGTAGTGCCTGACCACCACCTGCATGCACAGGGTGGCCACAGCATGGCATGCTGGGAGGGCACTCACTCTGACTGAGCAGTGACCATGGCATGTCTAGGTTCCCACATAGCGCTCTACACTATCTGCTTCCAGTGATACTTTTGTGTTCCCAGTGCTGGGGCCCCAGTCACTGAGATGCCTGCTTGGTGCACATAGTTTCTCTGTGAGCATGCACTATGGACTGTCTAGTGGACTGTCTGCAGTTAGACTGTTCATGGTTGGAACACCTATAAGGTGCAGTCTGACTGTGGTGTGAGGCAGTTGGGGTTTTCCAGAGCTAACCCCATCATTGCTGCTGGTCTGCCACTGCCCCAGCCACAGGTATGGCTCTGGGCCACCAACCCTGGAAGGCTGTCTTATACCAGCAGGATGGAGGTTGCTTCATGGGGGCTGGGGCACCTATCCCTTACCTACAGAAAAGGATGATGTGAGCCCTTTGGGGTATGTGGTGTATAACACTTTGATCTATAAAGGCACTGCTACACAAACCTCATGCAAGTCTGGAAACCCCTCTGCCCTGATAACAGGTGCCCATGTCAGCCAGACCCAAACACGGGTTACACAACAAACAACAGAAGGAACTACCACCCCAACCATTCCCACCATAACATGGAACAATTTCAGCACTCCATCCACGAGGCAGCTCTCAGATATCATCACTGCGCTCAACACAAGTACTGCACCAACAGACCCATGCCCAGTCACTTGGATCAAGGCAACAAAGGAGAGCTTCCTCAGCCTCATCCACAACATGGTAAGCAACTCTCTGGTGCAAGGAACCATGCCAGACCAGCTGAAACTAGCCACAATAAGGCCAATCCCAAAGAAAACCACACTAGACAAAAGCAATCCAGCAGCCTACAGACCTATCTCCAGCATACCACTTCTGGCCAAAATCATAGAAAAGGCCGTGCAACAACAGCTACAGGACCATATAGACGCACATGCCCCACTGGATATACATCAACATGGCTTCCACCCAAATCATGGAGTCGAAACACTACTGTTATACCTATTCAACGACATAATCCAAACCATAGACAGCCTCAAACAAGGAACACTAATGATCCTCCTAGACATCTCAGCTGCTTTTGACATGGTAAACCACAAAATCCTCCTTAACAGACTTCAGAACATTGGAATAACCGGCACCGTCTTAAAATGGTTCGACTCATACCTAACAGACAGGCAGTTCCAGGTCAAGATCGGATCCAACATCTCACAACCCGCAATCACCAAACAAGGGGTGCCACAAGGATCCGCGCTATCCTCACTGCTATTCAACCTATACATCCAACCAATCTGCAACATCATGAAAGCACACAAAATAAACTACACTATCTACGCAGACGACATCATGATATATACCACAATCAACCTCGATAGCCCTGACTACACCAAAATAACAGATTGTCTCAACAGCATGTCCAAATGGCTCCTGCACAACAACCTAGCCATAAACTACAAGACAGAAGCACTCATCATCACACGAAACACCAACTTCAGCCCCCCACCATTCATCAACATCAACAACACAGCAATACCACTGAAAAATGAAGTGAAATACCTCGGAATAACACTTGACAGAGAACTGAACTTACAATCACACATCAGAAAAACCACCAAAAATGCATACTACAAGATGAGAATAATCAGATGCCTCAAGCCACTACTCACACAAGACCACTTCAGCACTGTCTGCCAAGCACTAATAACTCCCATCCTTGACTTTTGCAACCCGATCTATAACGGCATGCCAAAACAAGCACTCAGACCACTACAGATGGCTCAAAACACAGGAGCCAGAATAATCACTGGTTCATCAAAACAGGACCACATCACCCCCATCCTGAAGGACCTCCACTGGCTCCCAATCAACTACCGCATCAAATACAAAATGATACTAAACATATTCAGAATCAAACACAAGAGCTCTGCCCTCAGCCTCCAACCCCTCATACTTCCTGACGCCAGCACTAGACCTAGAAGAAAGGCTACAGCAGACACACTCAACATTCCAAGCAACTACACAAAAGCATGCAAATCCACCACACAAAGAGCCCTATCAATGGCGGCTCCAGCAATATGGAACACACTCCCAGATGAGCTACGGTCAACTGAAGACCCAAAGGACTTCCGAAAATACCTAAAGACATTGCTCTTCACTGAGCACTACGGCCCAAGCAGATAGCCAGTTTATACAGACTCGGACCAAGCCCATAATGGAAGATCAAACTCGGTCTCAAGATCTTCCAAGGTACGTTGCAGAGACAGCAAAACCCATGTATATAGCTGTAATATCTCATGTTGTAAATAGCTCACGTATATATGGATATGTATATAACTGTAAAAACCACACGTTGTAAATAGCTCACACTAATCAGCTCACCTACACCCACACACCTCAGTGTACATAAACATACCAACACAAGCACCAATGACACTGATTGTTTGCTGTGTACACCGCCTTGATTAACATAAGAACATAAGATATGCCATACTGGGTCAGACCAAGGTCCATCAAGCCCAGTATTCTGTTTCCAACAGTGGCCAATCTAGGTCATATGTACCTAGCAGTTTCCCCAAGAGACACAAGTTCCACAATGCTTGTATTGGGTCAAGCATTGATATCTTTGGTCAATTCTTAATAATGGTTTATGGACCTTTCCTCCAGGAACTTGTCCAAACCTTTTTTAAACCCAGCTACACTAACAGCCTTTACTACATCCTCCGGTAACAAATTCCAGAGTTTGATTACACGTTGAGTGAAAAAATATTTTCTTTTATTAGTCTTAAATAGTTTACCCTGTAGCTTCATTGCATGTCCCCTAGTCTTTCTATATTCTGATAACGTACACAATCGATCTACGTTTACCCGTTCCACTCCGTTCATTAATTTATAGACTTCTATCATATCTCCCCTCAGCCGTCTCTTTTCCAGGTTAAAGAGCCCTAACCTTTTTAGCCTTTCTTCATAGGAGTATCCTTCCATCCCCTTTACCATTTTGGTGGCTCTTCTCTGAACCTTTTCTAAAATCGCTATATCCTTTTTAAGATACGGCGACCAGAATTGCACACAATATTCAAGGTGCAGTCTCACCATGGAACGATATAGAGGCATTATAATATCATTTGTTTTATTTTCCATTCCTTTCCTTATCATACCTAGCATTCTATTTGCTCTCTTGGCTGCCGCTGCACACTGGGCCGAGGGTTTTAACATGGTATCCACAATGACGCCTAAATCTTTTTCCTGGGTGGTGGTTCCTAATGTGGAACCTTGCATCGTGTAACCATAGTTTGGGTTGTTCTTCCCTAGGTGCATAACCTTGCACTTGTCCAAATTAAATTTCATCTGCCATTTGGATGCCCAGTCTTCCAATTTATCAAGATCCTCTTGCAATTTTTCACAATCCTCTTGGGTTTTAACAACTTTAAATAGTTTTGTGTCATCTGCAAATTTGATCACCTCACTCGTTATTCCACTTTCCAGGTCATTTATGAATATGTCAAAAAGCAGCAGACCCAGCACAGATCCATGGGGTACACCACTATTCACCTTTATCCATTGGGAAAATTGGCCATTTAGCCCTACCCTCTGCTTTCTATCTTTTAACCAGTTCCTGATCCACAATAGTACACTGCCTCCTATCCCATGACTCTTTAGTTTTGCCAAAAGTCTCTGATGAGGGACCTTATCAAAGGCTTTCTGAAAGTCCAGATACACAATATCAACCGACTCACCTTTGTCCACCTGTTTATTCACTCCTTCAAAAAAACATAACAGATTAGTAAGACAAGATCTTCCTTGTCTAAAGCCATGTTGGCTGTCTCCCATTAGGTTGTGACTATCTATATGCTGAGTAATTTTATTCTTTATGGTGGTTTCTACCATTTTTCCTGGTACTGACGTCAGGCTCACCTGTCTGTAGTTTCCCAGATCACCCCTGGAACCCTTTTTAAAAATTGGTGTTACATTGGCGATCCTCCAATCTTCAGGTATTAGAGATGATTTTAATGATAGTTCACAGATTACTGATAGCAGTTCTGCAATCTCATATTTCAGTTCTTTCAACACCCTTGGATGTATACCATCCGGCCCAGGTGATTTGCTACTCTTCAGTTTATCTAATAGTTGTAAGACATCTTCCCGATGTATCGATATTTCCTTCAATTCTTCCGCACCTTTAAATACCACTTCAGTCATGGGTAACATCCCTACATCTTCCTCAGTAAAGACCGAAGCAAAGAATTCATTCAGTCTCTCCGCTATCGCCTTGTCGCCTCTTAGTGCTCCTTTAACCCCTTTATCATCTAATGGACCAACTGACTCTCTCACAGGTTTTTTGCTACAAATATACTTGAAAAGGTCTTTATTTCGCGTTTTTGCTTCCGCAGCAAGCTTCTTCTCAAATTCTCTCTTTGCCTGCCTTATCAATGCCTTGCATTTGACTTGCCAGTGCTTGTGCTGTTTCCAGGTTTCGTCGTTTGGCTCTTTTTTCCATTTCCTGAAAGATGCTTTTTTGGCAACAACAGCCTCTCTGACCTCACCTTTAAACCATGCTGGCAGTTTTTTGGACTTCCTTCCACTTTTCTTAAAGCGTGGAATACAGCTGGTCTGGGCTTCCAAGATAGTATTTTTCAACAACACCCAAGCTTGATGTACGTCTTTAACCTTTGCAACTGCTCCTTTAATTTTTTTCTTAACTGTTTAACTCATTTTATCATAGTCTCCCTTTCGAAAGTTAAATTTTATATGCAATTTCAATCCATATAGATTCTACAGCAGATTTTGTTTCCTAACATAGAGCGCAACCCCTTCACCAATTTGATCAGTTCTATCATTACGATATAGTTTGTACCCAGGTATCACAGTGTCCCACTGGTTGTCCTCCTTCCACCATGTCTCTGATATTCCAATCATATCTAACCTTTCATTTAGTGCTATATATTCTAACTCTCCCATCTTATTGTTTAGACTACTAGCATTTGCATACAAGCATTTTAGAGAATGTATTTTATTCATGTTAATTTGGCTATTGTTAGACATGGGTAAATTGGGATCTTTAAGCTCTGTCTGCTCCATACTTGAGGGCATTTGGGCTACTTTACTCTTTTGTGGAACCTCTCTGCTTTTGGTAGTATCCTTCAAGGATACATTCTTCCGAACCATCCGCTCTTGGGCGACTGTCGGCTTTCCCCTAATATCTAGTTTAAAAGCTGCTCTATCTCCTTTTTAAAGGTTAATGCCAGCAGCCTGGTTCCATCCCGGTTAAGGTGAAGCCCATCCCTTCGGAAGAGCCCCTCCTTTCCCCAGAATGTTCCCCAGTTCCTAACAAATCCAAAACCCTCATCTCTGCACCATTGTCTCATCCACGCATTGAGACTCCGGAGCTCTGCCTGCCTTTTGTGTCCTTCGCGTGGAACAGGAAGCATTTCGGAGAATGCTACCATGGAAGTTCTGGATTTCAACTTCCTACCTAAAAGCCTAAATTAAAGGATAAGGCGGGATAGAAATACCCTTTAAATAAATACACACTAATCTGGGTGGTGTCTGGTCCCAGAGGGCCACATTTATTTATTTTATTTATTTATTTAACAAGCAGGAGTGGAGGAGTAGCCTAGTGGTTAGAACACTGGCTTGGTAACCAAGCAACCAGGGTTTAATTCCCACTAGCACTCCTTGTGGCCTTGGGCAAGTCACTTAACCCTCCATTGCTTCAGAAGAAAGGCCTGGCAATCTACTTCCAGTGACACTGCCAAGAAAACCCAGAAGCTTCTGGGTCACCAGGAGTCAGGACTGACTTGAAGGCACACATTGCATTTTGCATTTAACAAGCATTTCTATACCGCCCTTTCCCATGGATCAAGTGCGGTTTACAATGAACAGTGGTTTACAAAGTATGGTAAAATACATACCTAGTCATATTACATAGAACAATTGTGAACTTTTTACAGATAACATGGTAACTATATACATACAGTGCAATCTACATTCCAGGAGGTATACTTGGAAGTACAATCTGAGCTTTTACATTTTTACATTACTAAGGGGATGGAGAAGCAACTATATACAGGGTGGAATATTTGTTTGCGATAGTTTATTTATTTATATAGCTGTATTTATATCCCGCTTTTCACCAGGTCAAAGCGGTCAATTGGGAGATACATTTAACACGAGGGGATATGACACACATACGCTAATACTTACAGGGAACATGGGCAATGGAGGGTTAAGTGGCTTGCCCAAGACCACAAGGAGTACCTATAGGACTAGAAATCCCAGTCCCTCCGGCCTGAGATTGCTGTCCCCAGGTGGGACTTGAACCCCCGGCCCTCTGGCCTGAAGTACCTTGTCCTAACCACTAGGCCACTCCTCCCACCAGTATTAGTTTAGTTTTGGGATATAGGTTATTGTTAGTTAGCCTATGTCCCTTTGTATGTCTAGTTTAGACCTGTGTAGCATCAAGTGTTAGCCTGTGTCCCTTTGTGAATTTAGGTTAACTTGTGCGACATAGTTTGTGGTAAATAGGTGTGTTTTTAATTTTTTATGGAATTCCTTAAGGTCAGTCAGCTGTAGAATGTCATCAGGTAGTTCATTCCAGAGGGTAGGGGCATAATGTGAGAAAGCCCTATTATTGGTAAGTTTTTTAGCTTTTGCAAATTCTTTTGGTATCGCTAATTTATTTGTGTTATTACTCCTTTGGGTGCGTTTAGGTATTTCCTTGGTGATTAAGGTATTGAGAGCGGTTGGTGCGAGATTATTTACTAATTTGAAGGTAGTTACTAGTATTTTGTAATTTATTCTGCAGTAGATTGGTAGCCAATGAAAAAAAATACACTTTAAACTCAAGACACTGAAACAAATACGTCCATTGATTCACCTGCAAGACTTCATAGCCATAATCTAAGCAATTATAACATCCCACTTCGACTTTGCGAACACAATCCTTCAAGGCATCCCTAAACAAAATCTAAAAAAGCTCCAGTTAGCACAAAATGTAGCAGCCAGGATCATACTGAAGGTCCGTTCAATAGAATGATATGATATGTGATATGTTCTATTGAACGGACCTTCAGTATGATCCTGGCTGCTACATTTTGTGCTAACTGGAGCTTTTTTAGATTTTGTTTAGGGATGCCTTGAAGGATTGTGTTCACAAAGTCGAAGTGGGATGTTATAATTGCTTAGATTATGGCTATGAAGTCTTGCAGGTGAATCAACGGACGTATTTGTTTCAGTGTCTTGAGTTTAAAGTGTATTTTTTTTGTTAAGTTTTTAATGTGTGAGTCCATACTAAGTTTCTTATCAAGTATCACTCCTAGGTATTTTATTCATTTTTTGTTTTAATCTCGTGGTTATGTAGGACAATGGAGGTTGGGGGTGTGTAGGTTTGATTTCTTGTGACATATAGGACCTCTGTTTTTGCGAAGTTAATGTGTAGGTTGTGGTCATTGAGCCATGTTGTCAGTTCATTGAAGCATTCTGTTATTAATTGCATTGGTGGGTTTGGGATCTTGAATGGGAGGTATATCATTATATATATGTGACTGCAGGATAAAGGTATATCGTTATATCACATGTGACTGCAGGATAAAGATGGGCACCAAATTACCTTCTGCTGCACTGCAAGGAACACCTGTCACACACTGTTAGTGATGGGGATGTACAGCAGGACTTATCTCTAGCACCACATGTACTGCGGACCTAGTGCTGGGCACCCATCCTATCCCTCAGGGAGAACACAGAACCTGCACAATGGCATGGTCTGTAGGTACTCTGTGCCAGGATCACACTGTCGGTTCGTCTTTCCAAGCTGAGGTACTGGAGAGGTGCAGACCCCATTTGCTGATCAGCTGTAGACAGCTATTCAGCATGTGCATTGCATCATGGGTACTGGTGGGGTTACCCTATCCTGGCACTCAGAGCAGACAGTTTGTGCGGTGACCTGCAGTCCTAATGTACCCAGCCATTGCTGTGACATACACCACGGAGGTATAGCCTACTGGTTAATGCAATGCCGTTCATAGGTTCGAGTCCTCATTGTTCCCTCCTCTCATGCCTTTCCTATGCAAATAGTGTGCATGCCTGTAACAGTCATATTTTTGCACATTTGTGCTGCCAGCCCATAATACCATCGCCACAATTGCCAACATTCCCTCGGTCCGTCTATCTGCGTCTGTCAGCTGTGTAGAGTCCTGTCTTCCTGTTCGGGCTGCCACCCCATGTCCTGCACTGGTACCCTTTCCTGCATTGCACCTCTTCATGCTTGCCTCCCCTGTGCCTGATCTGCATGGCACTACCACTCCTCTGTCCATCCATCATTGTAACTATCCTGCCACCTCCACCTCCACTGGGGGACAGGTATTCCCATTGTCTGCCACCAACTGTCTTTCTAGTACTTTACATTGCCAACACCCTTTGCTGTGGTACAGTTGCCCCCACCATATTTGTCATCAGTACTGGCAGCCACATGGGATGCCCTCAGATATTTATTTATTTATTTATTTATTTATATTCTCTTATATACCGCGCTATTCTGCATCAGTGCGGTTTACATTGAACAAACTGAAATTACATTGAACAGGGTATTATAACTTGGAGATAACTATTTTACAGGGAACATGGGCTATGGAGGGTTAAGTGGCTTGCCCAAGACCACAAGGAGCACCTGTGGGACTAGAAACCCCAGCCCTTCCGGCCCAAGGTTGCTGTCCTCTAGTGGGATTTGAACCACCGACCTTCCAGCCTGAAGTACCTTGCCCCAACCACTAGGCTACTCCTCCACTCCTTGGCAGGTCCTCCAGATATGGCAGGTCCAGCGGCTCCCAGCTCTACCTCCTTCACTCACCTGTTCATTGCCTTTCCTGAGTGCTCTGTCTAGTGTTAGGGCTACATCTGTCTCTGTTCCTCACAGGTCATGCATGTCATTCTGAAGCACCTTGCAGCCCTTAGGCCACATTACCCTAGGACACCATAACCTTGTTAGGCCACCTTAACCTATGGTTCCGTAACCCAGGGTGCCTTCTAAGGTGCCTTGTCCAGGGGTGCCTAATACGGTGCTTAGCCTAAGGAGCCCTACTGTATAGGGCACCTTACAAAGTGCCTTATGAGACACCTTACAAGGCACCTTATAGGGCACCTAACAAGGCACCTTATAAGGCACCTAACAAGGCACCTTATAAGGCACCTTATAGGGCACCTAACAAGGCACCTTATAAGGCACCTAACAAGGCATCTAACAAAGCACCTTATAAGGCACCTAAGAAGGCACCTTATAAGGCACCTTATAGGGCATCTAACAAGGCTCCTTATAAGGCACCTAAGAAGGCACCTTATAAGGCACCTTACTTATAAGGCACTTTGCTAGGCACCTTACAAGGTGCCCTAGAAGGCACCTTACAAGGCGCCTTGTAAGGTGCCTTGTAAAGTGCCTTACGAGGCGCCTTGTAACGCGCGTTAGTTTGTAACATGCGTTGGCTGATATGGCTTGCTGTAACGATGCACCGCCCACGCCTTTATATGGGCATCTGTACCTTTACCACGGAACTTAACGTGAATGACATTACCGCAGTTTAGTAAACATACCCCTTAGTGTATTAGGAAGGCTATTCCATAGAGTAGGGGCATAGAGTGAGAATGCCCTATTGGTTGTAGATTGGTTAAGTTTTCTGACCCTATTAGGGGGGTGGATAGCATGTTTTTTAGGCTCTTTTTGTTCTTGTGTATTGTTGAATGTGTTAGTGTGTTGAAGTATGTTGTTTATCATTTTGAAAATGATCATGAGAGCTTTGAATTAGATTCTTTGAAGTATCGAGAGACAGTGGAGCTGAAACAGAATGGGTATTATGTGATCTGACATCAGTTTTCATGATTGTGCATGCAACAGTATTCTGAGTCAGTTGAAGGGGCTTTAGGGTTTTTTTGGGGAGGCCATGTAGTATGTTGTTGCTGTAGTCATAATGGGGAGTTATTAGTGCTTGGGCTACAGATCGGAAGTCCAAGGGGGAGAGCAGAGGTCTCAGATGTTGAATCATTCTAGTTTTATTGTGAAATCCAGGTTTTGATCAAAGTAGATCCCAAGGTATTTGATTTCTTTTCTTATTTCAAGTGAGGCGTTGTTTACATGCAGTGAATTGGGAGGGCTGAAAGTATTATTCCTAGTAATAGTGAGTGCTTCTATTTTCTTCAAGTTAACTGTGAAGTTGACTGAGTTAAGCCATTCAGAGACATCATTGAAACAGCTGGTGATTTTTGTGTAGTTAGGATCTTTGGTGTCAAAAGTTGCGAATAACATTATATCATCTACATAAATTCTGTAGTCTATGTTATGTGATTGTATGATATTGCAGATAGGTTGTAGGTATATATTAAACAGAAGTGCAGATAATGCAGATACCTGGGGAACATCCTGAAGTTGGGTGAATATGTTGGATAGGATGTTTTTATAGTAAACTTGTTGGGTACGGTTAGACAGGTAGTCTTGAAACCATTGTAGAGCTATGCTACCTATGCCCAGGTATTTTAGTCGGTTGATTAGGATGTTGTGGTTTACAGAGTCAAATGCGGAAGATATATTTAGCAAAATGAGGATGAAGGCATTTTGCATGTTGTCAATTCCTTGTATGACCAAATCAAGAAGGGATGTAAGCAGCGTTTCAACTCCATGATTTGCTCTAAATCCATACTGATGAGGGTCAAGTGGAGTGTTTGAATCTGTGAAATCCTAGAGTTGCAGCTGTACTGATTTTTCAATGATTTTGGATAGGAAAGATAGATATTGGTCTATGAAGTGGGGCAAGATTTGTTTGGTGTGTTTTGTTTCAGGATTGGGTGCATAGATACCTTTTTTAATACATTTGGTAAAAATCCTTGGGCTATTGAGAGGTTAACGGTTGTTTGGATGAAAAGTGTGAGTATTGAATTGTGGCTTTTATCCAACTGACGGCATAGATATAGAATTGAGATGGTAGTTCAATGATATGATGCGTTTAATCTGCTCCTTGGTTCTAGGTGAAAATAAATTTCAGGTTACTAGGCAGTGTGGCGTGGGATCAGTGGGTGTAGAGTCATTCATTGAGTTGATTTTGGATTTTTCCATGAATTGATTTGCAAGCTGTTGAGCAGTTATGTTGCAGGTTGATGTATCACCTGAGTTTGGTGTTTTTGTTAAATTTTGTATTGTGTGGAACAGTTTTCTTGGATGGTTAAGGGATTTCGAGAGGAGTTTAGAGTAATATTCTTGTTTTGCTTCCAAGATACTTTGACAATAGATTCTTAAGTTGTTCATGTAGTTAAGCTTGACATCTTCAGATTTAGAAGTTCTCCATTTCCTTTCATCTTTCCTTAAGACCCTTTTTGTATGTTTTAAGGTTGGGGAATACCAAGGTTGAGAGATTCTGTGTTTTTTTGATGGGTAGTTTTGATGGTTTACTGATGCGGCACTTAGTGTTCTGATCCATGTTTCAATGAGGAAGTCAATTTCATTGCTGTTGCTTGAAAGATCTAGGCTTATTTTATAAATGAATTTATCTTTGTCAAACTTTGTGAATCGATTGCGTGCTGATGTTCCATGATAATTGTTTGATTGATGGTGGTCTGAATCAGTAGTGAAGCATTGGAGGAAGTGATCTGACTATGGAACTGGCTGAATGCTTTTAATAGATATATTTTTGTTCAGAGACCAAGTTGTAGGATAGAAAATGAGATCAAGTGTGATTCCCTTTTGCATGTGTTGCCATGTGAATTGGTTGATTGTAGCCAATGTCTTCCATTGCTTAAAGGAAGGTCAGAGTCGGTGCAGCATATATGGAATAGATTAAAGTAACCCAAGATGATATGTTCTTTGCCTGGTGGTGACGAAGAGCATGACATTTCTGTTATGCTGTCCAGTGCATTGATTTCAGAGGGAGACGGTCTATATATGAGTAAAATTGTAAGTTTTCTTGTGGTGATTGTTAGGATATCAAACTTTTCAGTACTTGATGAGGAGCATTGTTGAGCACTTAAAGAGGTTTTGCATATGATAATAAATCCTCCTCCCTTTTTGTATTGTCTTGAGCAGTGGTAAATGTTGTATCCTGGTGATTGCAATTGATTGAGAAGTACAGTATCGGTGTCATAGATCCATGTTTCCGTTAGACATATGATGTCTGGTTTTGCATCATGTATTAGGTCCTGTATGATAGGGATTTTCTTTTTTATAGATCTAGCATTTATTAGGTACCATTTTAATGGTTCAGTGTGCTCATTTAGGTGGTGCTTGGGAAGGTATTGTCATGGTTGTGTTTTTATGTGTATGAGCTGATTAAGTATGGAATAGTGGAGGTGGAGAGGTGTGTAAGATGAAAAAGTATACCTTTATCTGAAATGGTAGGGTATAATTGGAATGAGAAAATGTTGCTTGAGGTGGATAGGGCATTAGATTGGTTGACAGAGAACCATAATAATAGTGTGATTAGGAGGACTGTTTTTGTTAACATTTTACAGTGGTACATGGGTAAGAGCAGATTCAATGTGTCTCTGTAGTATAAAGGTTACAAGTTTTACAATATATCAGTGTAGTATGAAGGATACAAAGAATTACAATGAGCTGTTAGATTGCACAAGGTACAGATAACTACTATGTTTTGAAGTAAAGACTAAGGCAGGAAAACTTGAGGTACATGATTACATACTGTACTGAGTACCACAATAAGCTGTAACGTAGGCAGGAATAAAGATAAATGTGGAGAACTTACATGTGGGCGTTCATTCGTTGAGTGTATCAGTCACCACCATAGGTCCCCGCCTAAGACATACGCCAAAGGGCCATCTGGCAAGTCCCTCAGGCGCAGGCACACCCTATGGTGCTGAAATTTAAAGTCCCTGTTGTCCGGCCCTGATTGGCCTTGGGCTGGTGAATGGGGAGGCATTAGCCTTCCCACTCCCTCGACAGATGCCAATCAGCGAGGTGTTGAATATCTAGCGGCACTCCTTTTTCACGCCCGATGGTGCTAACATTTAAAGTTCTTGTTGTCTGGCCCCAATTGGCCTTGGAGTGATGAGTGGGAGGGTTTAGCCTTCCCGCTCCCTCGCCCGATGCTGGTCAGCCAGGCGTTGAAGATCCGGTGGGGCGCTTTTCTTCACGCTCAATAGCACTGAAATTTAAAGTTCTTGTTGTTCCGCTTGGCCTTGGGCCAGTGAGCGGGAGGGGTTAGCTTCCCACTCCCTCGCCCGATGCTGGTCAGGGATGTCGAAGATCCGGTGGCGTTCCTTTCTTTGCGCCCGATGGCGCTGAAATTTAATGTTCTTGTTGTTCGGCCTAATTGGCCTTGGACTGTTGACTGGGGAGGGGTTAGCCTTCCCTCTCCCTCGCCCAATTTATTTATCTATTTTATTTATTTGAAAACCAGCCCAATGCTGGTCAGGGAGGTGCTGAAGATCGGGCAGCACTGAATTTTAAAGTTCTTGCCTTCTGGACCTGGTTGGTCTTTGGCCGGTGAGTGGGGAGGGGTTATCCTTCCCGCTTCCTCTCCCAATGCTGGTCAGGGAGGAATTGAAGATCTGGTGGCGCTCCTTTCTTCGCGTCCAATGGTGCTGAAATTTAAAGTTCTTGTTGTCCGGTCCCGATTGGCTTTGGGCCGGTGGGCGGTGAGGTGTTAGCCTTCCCGCTTCCTCACCCAATGCTGGTCAGTGAGGAGTTGAATATCCAGTGGGGCTCCTTTATTCACGCCCAATGGCACTGAAATTTTAAGTTCTTGTTGTTCCGCTTGGCTTGCGCTGGTGAGCAGGAAGGGGTTAGCCGTCCCTTACCCTCACCCAATGCCAGTCAGTGAGATGTTGAAGATCCAGTGGTGCTCCTTTCTTCATGCTCGATGGTGCTGAAATTTAAAATTCTTGGTGTCTGGCCCTGGCTGACCTTGGGCCAGTGGGCAGGGAGGCATTAGCCTTCCTGCTTCCTCGCCCTGGGCCGGTGAGGGAGTTGATGAAGATCTGACGGCACTCTTTTTTCACGCCCGTTGGTGCTGAAATTTAATGTTCTTGTTGTCCGGCCTAATTGGCCTTGGGCCGGTGACTGGGGAGGGGTTAGCCTTCCCTCTCCCTCGCCCGATGCTGGTCAGGGAGGTGCTGAAGATCAGGCGAAGCTAAAATTTAAAATTCTTTTTTCTGGCTCTGATTGGCCTTGGGCCGGTGATTGAGGCGGGGTTAGACTCCCTGCTCCCTCGCCCAATGTCAGTCAGGGAGATGTTGAAGATCCCGCATCTCTCCTTTCTTTGTGCCTGATGGCACTGAAATTTAAAAGTTCTTGTTGTCCAGCCCTTATTGTCCTTGGGCCGGTGAGCGGTGAGAGGATAGCTTTCTGGCTCCCACGTCCAATGCCAGTAAGAGAGGTATTGAAGATCCGGTGGCACTCCTCTCTTCGTGCCCTCAAGGCACTGAAATATAAAGTTCTTGATGTCTGGCCCTGATTGATCTTGGGCCGGTGAATGGGAAGGGGTTAGCCTTCCCGCTCCATCGCCCAATGTCAGTTAGGGAGGTGTTGGGGATACAGTAGTGCTCCTTTCTTCATGCCTGATGGTGCCTAAATATAAAGGTCTTGTTGTCCAGCCCTGGATGGCCTTGGGCCGGTGAGTGTGGAGGGGTCGGCCTTCCCGCTCCGTCACCCGATGTCAGTCAGGGAGGTGTTGAAGATCTGGTGGTGCTCCTTTCCTCATGTCTGATAGAGCTGAAATTTAAAGTTGTTGTTGTCCGGCCTTAATTGGCCTTGGGCCGATGAGCGGGGAGGGGTTAGCCTACTCATTGGGCCGATGCTGGTCAGGGAGGTGCTGAAGATCAGGCGGCAATGAAATGTAAAGCTTTTGTTTTCTGGCCCTGGTTGGCCTTCGGCCGGTGAGTGGGGAGGGGTTAGCTTTCCCACTCCCTTTCCCGATGCTGGTCAGGGAGGTATTGAAGATCTGGTAGTGCTACATTCTTCGCGCCCGATAGCACTGATATTTAAAATTCTTCTTGTCTGGTCCTGATTGGCCTTGGGCTGATGAGCGGGGAGGGGTTAATCTACCCATTTCCTTGCCAGATACCAATCAGAGAGATGATGAAGATCCGGCAGTGCTCCTTTCTTCGTGCCTGATGGAGCTGATATTTAAAGTTCTTGTTGTCCGGCCCTGATTGGTCTAGGCCTGGTGGGCGGGGAAGGGTTAGCCTTCCCGCTCCCTTGACCAATGCCGGTCAGGGAGGTGCTGAAGATCCAGTGGCACTCCTTTCTTCATGCCCAGTGGTGCCGAAATTTAAAGTTCTTGCTCTCTGGCCCTGATTGGCCTTGGGCCGATAAGCTGGAAGGGTTAGCCTTTCCACTCCCTCGCCTGATGCTGGTCAGCGAGGTGTTGAATATCTGGTGGGGCTCCTTTCTTCGCCCCCAATGACACTGAAATTTTAAGTTCTTGTTGTTCCGCTTGGCTTGGGCTGGTGAACGGGAGGGGGTTTATTTATTTGTTTATTTGTTTTTATATACCGCGCTATTACAGATCAGTGTGGTTTACATGAGACATATGAACGTGTTTTACAAATAACATTTGAGCAAGGTTTACATATAACATCATAACTAGAATACATGATTTCCATATAACATGATAACTAGATGATATCAAACAGGTTACATATGACAATTTGCAACAAGTTGGTATAACTATGAACATATTTACATTACAGGAATTATAACTTGAAACATATTTACATTGCTGGAGTATATTAGCCTTCCCGCACCCTCACCCAATGCTGGTCAGGGAGATGTTGAAGATCCGGCGGTGCTCCTTTCTTTGCACCTAATGGCGCTGAAATGTAAAGTTCTTGGTGTCTGGCCCTGACTGCCCTTGGGCCGGTGGGCGGGGAGGCATTAGCCTTTCCGCTCCCTCGCCCTATGCCGGTCAGGGAGTTGATGAAGATCTGACAGCACTCTTTTTTCGTGCCCAATAGTGCTGAAATTTAATGTTCTTGTTGTCTGGCATAATTGGCCTTGGGCCGGTGACTGGGGAGGGGTTAGTCTTCCCTCTCCCTTGCCCGATGCTAGTCAGGGAGGTGCTGAAGATCGGGCGGTGCTGAAATTTAAAGTTCTGTTTTCTGGCTCTGATTGGCCTTGGGCCGGTGATTGGGGAGGGGTTAGACTTCCCGCTCCCTCGCCCGATGCCATTCAGGGAGATGTTGAAGATCCCGCGTCTCCCCTTTCTTCGCACCTGATGGCACTGAAATTTAAAAGGTTTTGTTGTCCGGCCCTTATTGTTCTTGGGCCGGTGAGCAGTGAGAGGATAGCTTTCCGGCTCCCACGTCCAATGTCAGTCAGGGAGTTGATGAAGATCCATTGGCGCTCCTTTCTTCATGCCCAATGGTGCCGAAATTTAAAGTTCTTGTTCTCTGACCCAGATTGGCCTTGGGCCGGTAAACTGGAAGGGTTAGCCTTTCTGCTCCCTCACCCAATGCCAGTCAGAGAGATGTTGAAGATCCGGCATTGCTCCTTTATTCGCGCCTGATGGCACTGAAATTTAAAGTTCTTGTTATCCGGCCCTTATTGTCCTTGGGCTGGTGCGCGGTGAGGGGCTAGCTTTCTGGCTCCCATGTCGAATGCCAGTCAGGGAGGTGTTGAAGATCCGGTGGCACTCTTCTCTTCGTGCCCTGAAGGCACTGAAATATAAAGTTCTTGATGCTGACCCTGATTGATCTTGGGCCGGTGAACGGGTTCGGGTTAGCCTTCCCGCTCCCTCACCCGATGTCAGTTAGGGAGGTGTTGAGGATACAGCAGCGCTCCTTTCTTCATGCCTGATGGTGCTAAAATTTAAAGCTCTTGTTGTTCCACTTGGCCTTGGGCCAGTGAGTGGGAGGGTTTAGGTACGCTCATGTTCCCTATCTTTTCCATGCCAATAACAAACACTGTGGAGGACCGAGTGCCTCTTATGTGAGCATGCATGCAATGGATGTCTCCGCCCCATGCTTTCCTAAGGAGGGGGGGGGGCAGCTATGTGGCTGTGTGTGCAAACATCCACATTGGGGATGTCTAAATTACTAAAGTCAAGTGAAGATATAGATGTCCATGGCATTTCTTGGCACATTTTGCTCTGGATGTCCCCGACTGGACTTGGACATCCTTTATAAAATGCCACTTCACATGCAGTAAGAAATGTGTAATGTCATTTCGTATATAATTTTACCCACGACAAAGAGAGACATTCCTGGGGGCAGAGTTAAGGCAAGGTTTGGATTTACACATACATTTTCTAAAAATCATTTTGCACAAGGAATAAAAACTGCAAATGTATGTATGTGTGTAGTTTTAATGGGAAATTAAAGGCAGGTGCAACATATGCACACACTTGCTCCCAAGGTAGGTGGTCTGTTAAGAAAAAACACTTCCCTATTCACAAACTGGTGCTCAATGAACACTTAAAATGCCTTATCACATGTTATGACATGAATATTTCTGCTTTGTTGAAAATGCAAAAATAGATCAGGCCTAATGAATGCAAAAATATTAATAAGATTTCCATATGCAAGTACAAATTCATTAAAATGTAAAATTATTCATTCAATTGACAACAGTCCACTGATGCTGTTAGGTCTCCCAGGAAAGGTGAAACTCAAAGTTACATCCCCTCAAAGAATTCCCCCATTTCCTTTACTCCATTTCCATCTCCAAAAAATCTTGCAGGCCTCCTCCCTGCAAATCCCCAAATGAAAAACACAAACAGGCTCATTCTGAGCTGCGAATAGCAGGGATGGCCCTATTTGTGCCCCTTCCTGCCAGTGCCTAACTTCCTGGAGAAGTTGGAAGGGGGCGCAGGAAGGGGGAGGATCGGGGGCGGCATTAGGGTGGTTGCTGGCCCCGGATGTACAGGGCCGATTCTCCGTGGCCTGCAACTTGAACAGGGAAGTTATTCCACCTCTGAGGTGGAATAACTTACCCAATTCGGCTGAATTGGCGGGCCCAGAGTTGGGAAGGGGTGGCAGGGGGCAGAGGGCATGCTCCGCAGCCCGACCTTGGCCCTGGGAGGCCAGATCGGGGGTCAGGCTGCGGGGAAAGCAATTTGATGGCTGGAGGCCGGGGATCGCGGCTTTTAAACGTTGCCGCGGTGCCATGGCAGCCAGACACCATGGCACCGCAGCTCCATTTAAAAGTCCTGACTCAGTTAATCGGGCAAGGCCTGTACATGCAGCCGGGCAGAATCGAAGTCCCTGCCTGCACGTACAGGTCTGTTAGCGATTCTGATCCTGTGGGGCAAGACGTGCCCCACGGGATCAGAATCACGATGTCCTCTGTGCATCCTGTTCCAACAGGGTACACAGAGGGCCTGCATGTCCCAGATGGAATCAGGCTCTTTAAAAGCCTCAGTCTTCCTGCAGATAACTGCACTCCAACCCAAAATACCAAGGAAAGACCACTTGCATTTATGTGCCTTTCACCTCACTCATATCCCCACATCTGGCTGAATACTCATTTGGAAAAGGGGACATTTAAGTTTATTAAATATTTGTATTCCACCAACCCAATGTCCTTGATGGAAAGAAACACTTCTCATTGCTTCATCAGCGACCATTCCAAAATGGCATTGGCTGACCTAAGGCTCCCTTTCTCCCCTCGCATGCTCCTGGATCTTTCCTACCTTAGGGCTCTGCTTGCTAGTGTAGGAAATGGGGGGAAAGAATAAATGAGTGAAGAAGCATGGGGAGGCACTTTTTTGGTTTTGGGTGGGACAGGATTGCCTATAAGGATGAGGTTCACATTTTACACTTGAAGGGGCTGGAAAGGGTGGCCCATAGTGGATTTTTGATTGGCCCCTTTAGCCCATACTGGAGTGACAGAAGTGCATGTTCCTGTGTGGCTGTGGTAAAAGTCTTGGGCAAGCCACTTAACCCTCCATTACCTCAGGTATAAAAACAGTACACAGTACTTGAATGCACACCGCTTTGACTTGTAGAAAAGCGGCATATAAGCCTTATTAAATAAAATAAATAAAGAGTAGTTACTCACCTATAACAGGTGTTCTCCAGGAGCAGCAGGAATCAGTCCTCACATATGGGTGTCATCGACACCGATGGAGCCCCCATGCGGAGCATTTCCCCAGCTTTCTGAGAAAGCCTTTGGGAATACACCCACACATGCGCGGTCCCCTTCCCGCCCAAAGGTGCCATCTTGCTCAGTCAGATGACATAGCTAAACGACAGCACAAAAACAAAATGAACTTATATACAACTGCAACTCCCAGGGGAGGAGGGAGGATTGTGAGGACTGATTCCTGCTGCTCCTGGAGAACACCTGTTGCAGGTGAGTAACTACTCTTTCTCCAGGACCAAGCAGGAAGTCAGTCCTCACATATGGGTGACTCCCTAGCTCTGGGCTACCAGGAACCCAGGCTGAAAAATAGAGCTCCCTCTGTGCAGCCCCAGCATCAGTGAAAAAATTTCACTGAGAACAGATCCCACCGGTAGCCCAAGAAGAGGGCTGGAGGGCAGGAGTTGCCTAAACCTCAAAGAGATTCCAGAGTACTGCCTGACCAAAAGCACTGTCCCTACGGGACTCCCTCTCCAGGCAGTAATGAGCTGCAAAAGTCTGGCTTGAGGACCAAGTTGCAGCCCTACAGATGTCTGCCAATGGTACAGAACGGAGATGAGCTACTGATGCAGCCAATGCCCAGACACGGTGGGCTGTGACTCAACCCTGCAAGGGAAGGTCTGCTGCCATGTAAGCCCACGTGATACAGTCCGCCACCCATATGGACAAGGTACGCTTGGAGATACGCAACCCCAAGTTGTTTGGGTCGAAGGAGATGAAGAACTGAGTAGCCCTTCTATGACCCTTAGTACGATCAATGTAGAAAGACAAGGCTCTTCTACAGTCCAGGGTATGCAGGACCTCCTCAGCCCAGCTGGCATGGGACCTAGGGAAGAATGTTGGAAGAACCTTCGGGAGGAACTTAGGATGAGTCCTAAGGACTACCCTGTTCCTATAGAAACGAGTGTATGGCCTGTCACAGACCAGGGTTTGAAGTTCACTCACTCGTCTGGCCGAGGTCAGTGCCACTAGGAAAAGAGCCTTCCAAGAAAGGAAGCGGAAAGGACACGTAGCCATCGGCTCAAAGGGAGGGCGAGTAAGCTGCTGCAAGACCACATTCAACTCCCACTCAGGGGCTGGTGGACGGAGAGGAGGCTTTAGCAAGAGCAAGCCTCTGAGGAACCGGGACACCAAGGGGTGAACCGATAAAGAGTGCCCTTCCACCAGTGAGTGGTTGGCTGCCAGAGCAGAAAGGTGTACCCGAACAGAATTGGACTTAAGACCCTGATTAGACAAGTGTTTGGGGCAAGGTACTTCAGGCTGGAAGGTCGGGGGTTCAAATCCCACTAGAGGACAGCAACCTTGGGCTGGAAGGACTGGGGTTTCTAGTCCCACAGGTGCTCCTTGTGGTCTTGGGCAAGCCACTTAACCCTCCATAGCACATGTTCCCTGTAAAATAGTTATCTCCTAGTTATAATTCCCTGTTCAATGTAATTTCAGTTTGTTCAATGTAAACCACACTGATGCAGAATAGCGCGGTATATAAGAGAATGTAAATAAAATAAATAAATAAGTGTAGCAGGTACTGAAGCACTACTGGCACAGGGCAGGAGAAAGGGTTCTCCTGGTGTTGGTCACACCACAAGGAGAACTGTTTCCACTTCAGGGCTTAGGTCTTTCTGGTGGATTGCTTCCTAGAGGCCAAGACCACCTCTTCCACTTCCTGAGGCAGGCCCCAGGGAGCCAGCACTACCCTTGCAGCCTCCAGGCCATCAAATTGAGAGTTTTGAGATTGGGGTGCAGAAGGGAACCCTGATCCTGAGAAAGAAGATCGGGTTGCAACCCCAGAGGGAGTGGGGTGTCCACCGCCAGCTGTAACAGAAGCGGGAACCAGGGCTGCCTCGGCCATCTGGGGGCTACCAAGATGACCGAGGCCCTGTCCCTTAGAATCTTGAACAAGGTTCGGGCCATCAGGGGCGTGGGAGGAAACACATACAGAAGGCCCCTGGACCATGAGATCAGGAAGGCATCAGCTGCGAATCTCATGGGATGCGGTTGCCTGGAGCAGAACTGGGCAGCTGCCGGTTCAGGGGACTGGCAAAGGGGTCGATGGATGGAAGTCCCCATTTCAGGAAAATGTTCTGAACTACCAAAGGGTGCAGTTGCCATTCGTGAGGTTGTAGAACCCTGCTCAATCTGTCTGCCAGGAAATTTTCCTGGCCAGGAAGATAGACTGCCCTGAGCAACATATTGTGTCGAAGTGCAAAAGAGCAAAGGGCTTGTGCCTCCTGACACAGGAGCCTGGACCCCGTGCCCCCTTGTTTGTTCACATAGAACATCGCTACCTGGTTGTCTGTCTGCACCAAGACAGACTGGTGGGCCAAGGTGTGAGAGAAGGCTTTGAGGGCTAAGCGTTTCTTCCGGAGTTCCAGCAGGTTGATTTGTTGCGTGGCCTCCCATGGAGACCACAGGCCCTGTGTGCACTTGTCCAGACAATGTGCACCCCAGCCCTGCAAGGAGGCATCGGTTGTGAGTACCACAGTGGAAACAGGTACCTGAAAAGGAATTCCCTGTAGAAGGTTGGGGGGTGTAGCCACCACTACAGGGAGTTCAGGAATGGTTTGGACATCCTTACTTTGTCTCGGAGGCTTCCTGTGGCCTGCCTCCACTGAGTTTTGAGACACCACTGTGCAGGCCTCATATTCAGGTGGGCATTGGGGGTCACATGCACTGTCGATGCCATGTGGCCCAGGAGCCTTAGGCAGAGTCTGGCGGAAACCAGTGGGTTGTCTAGAAACTGGCTGGCCAAGTCCATCAGCCTTCCCACTCTGTCTTCTGGCAAGTAAGCTTTTGCTTGCAGGGAGTCTAACCGTGCTCCTATGAAGTCCAGGTTCTGGGAGGGGAGCAAAGTGGACTTTGCGAAGTTTATGACAAAGCCTAGTTGCTGAAGGAGAGAGACAGTATGGAGGGTGGCTTGCCTGGCCTCCTGGAGAGTCTGACCCCTGATGAGCCAGTTGTCCAGGTAGGGGAAGACAAAAATACCCTGGTTTCTCAAGTGGGCCGCCACCACCGCCAGGCACTTTGTGAATACCCAGGGGGCGGAGGTTAGGCCAAAGGGCAGTACCCTGTACTGAAAATGGTTTCCTCCCACCACGAACCTTAGGTATTTTCTGTGGTCTGGATGAATGAGGATGTGAGTGTATGCATCCTTCAGATCTAAGGAGCATAGCCAATCTCCCTGCTGGAGGTAGGGCAGCAGTGTTCCAAGAGTAAGCATCTTGAACTTTTCCTTTTCCAAGAACTTGTTGAGATTTCTCAAGTCCAGAATAGACCGGAGACCTCCAGTTCTCTTTGGCACAAGAAAGTACCTGGAGTAGAAGCCCTGACCCAGCAGGTGGGGAGGTACAGGCTCCACCACCCTGTCTTGAAGGAGACTTTGCAGTTCCTGGAGAAGGAGTTCTCGATGCAGAGTAGGCCTTGGAGGCTCCCCTGGAAAGTAGGAGGGGGGTACTTGATGGAAATGGAGCAGGTAGCCCTTTTGGACTATGCTCAGTACCCAAGCATCTCTTGTGATGAGCGGCCACTGGTGGGCAAACAGGACCAACCGACATCCCGTGCTGAGATGGGCCAGCAGAGGTGGAGAGGCTATGCAGTGGGAGTCAAAAACCCCCTCCCTGCTGAGTAGCAGCAGGAACTGGAGGCTTGGGGGCTTTCTGCCTACGGGGCCCATGTCCCTGCCCCTTGGCCTGCTGACCCTGCTGGGGAGCTGGGGAGGCCTGATAGTGAGGGAAAGTTTGTAGGCAGATGACTTCCTCGGGTAAAAGGCCTTTTTCCCTGAGCCCTTCTTCTTATGAGAAGGGGCAGAAGTTTTTCTGGACAGCCTTGTCCTTGTCAGAGTCTCGATCTCGAGCTCAGCAGCCTTTTCGGCCATGGGCTTGCCGAAGAGGTTTTCACCTCGGCATGGGACATCAACCAACTTGCCCTGCACCCATGGCTCGAGGTCCGATGACTGTAGCCATGCCTGGTGTCGAGCACCGATGCCGGCTGCCGCTACTCGGGCCGAAGTCTAGAAGCCATCGTAGGCCGCCCGGGAGATGAATTTGGAGCACTACCGGATCCCCGAGGACAAGGTCTTGAACTTCTGCAAAGGTTCCCCGGAGAGGCCAGCAGAGAACCCGGCTATTTCCTTAGCCAGGTCCCGCAAGTACATGTACAGCTGGTAGGACTGGACACGGCAAGCAAGCATCGAGCCCTGGAAGCACTTTCTGCCGATGGCATCCAGGTTCAGGGTCTCCCTACTGGGGGGCACCGTGGAGTGTATCTTCTGGCTCTTCAGACGATGCATGGCAAATTCCACAATCATAGAATGGTGCGGCAGCTGCGCCTTCTGGAATCCAGGGCTTTTTTGGACTCGATACATGGAATCGATCCGCTTGCTCAAAACCGGCACCGAGGCCGGTGCCTCCCACATTCGGAAGAGGAGCCGTTCCAGCATCAGAGGAACTGACACAGTAAAGGCCTCCCTGGGGGGAGAGTCATACTGCAGGGCATCGAGCTCTTCGGCTCGAGGCTCCTCCTCGGGATCCGCAGGAACAGCCAAAGCCTTGGCCATGTCCCTCACAAACTCCGAGAACCGGGTGTCCTCCGGGGGGACCTACTCCGGGGCTCGGACTGCGGTGAGTCCGAAGGGACACACCGAGTCCAAAAGGTATCGGGGGACTCCTCGTCCTCCATCTCCCATACATACTCATCCGAGGAAGAGTCGAGGGGCTCCGACCGTGCGGGCTCCGGTAGCACCTGCCCCGACGCCGGAGGCATCGGCGTCGACACCCTCGGTCCCAAATGGGAGATCAAGGGGGACCGTGACCGAGTCCGGACTCGGGCCTTCATGGCTTCGAGAACCGGCTTGGTCTCCGGGGTCGACTTGGATGTCAACATCCCAGTGGTCGGGGCAGATGCACCAGTCAAGTTGGCCATCAGCACCCGCTGCTGATCCATGAAGGCAGACAGTCTGGACAAGGCAGCCTGAGTCCAAGCTCAGGAGACTCAGCAGCCACCAACTCAGGCCCCGGCAGCGCCGGGCCCGACGTCGGCTCCCTGGGAGGAGAGTCCTCGAGGACAACAGGACTTACGTGCTCGACGGACTCCGGCTCTATATGAGGCACCTTAGGCGGCTTCTCCAGCTCCAAAGGCCTGGGGCGGAGGTCAGGGGTCCGGGACCTGGCCCTCGAGGAATCAGGGGTATCCTCCAACTCTGCCCTCATGAGCTTCCTCTTCCTCTTATGCTCCCGACTGGGGGACCCCCTATCAGAGGAACCCCGACAAAGCTCGAGATCAGACTCCCGAGACATCGAGGCCTCTGACGAGGTCTGGGCTCGGCCGGAGGCAGAGTCAGAAAAAATTCTCTCCTTCTGATGCTGCCGGCTTCTGAGTGCCTTGGTGGACATCTTTCCACACGGGACACAGACTTTGGGATCATGGTCTGGCCCGAGGCAATGCAGGCAGCAGTCATGTGTGTCGGTAAGAGACATGAGCTTCTTTCAACGATCACACTTTTTAAAACCACTGGAGGCCATCAGGGAAAAAAGGGCCCCTGCGAGGTCAAAAGACTGGCCTTCCAGGGAAAAAGAAAAAAGAGCGTGAACGCATGCCACGAAGGGCAAAAAAACCAAAAAATAGGGATCGGGTCGATACCGGTGTACCAAACCCAGGCGGGAAGGGGAACCGGCGTCGAACCGGACAAAAGAGAGCGAAAATCGCAGAAAAAAATCAAACTTTTCCGGGTGACACGGACTCACGTCCATTGGGCTCCACAGAAAAAGAAAGACTGAGCAAGATTCACCTTTGGGCGGGAAGGGGACTGTGCATGCGTGGGTGTATTCCTAAAGGCTTTCTTAGAAAGCTGGGGAAATGCCCCGCTTGGGGGCTCCATCGGCGTCGATGTCACCCATATGTGAGGACTGACTTCCTGCTTGGTCTGACGTCTCTGACGTCAGACGCCACCGAAGACAAATTGGAAAGTTTCCCCTGGCTATGTAAGCTGAAGACTCGCCATTTGCAGACCTGTCTGACCTGAAGCAGGGTTTCTTGGATATTGGGGTAAACCCGAAACGTGAGCCACGTCGTTCTTTGGAACTGCTTTGGCGGTACTTTTGGAAAAGCAGCTAAGTTTGGACTGATTTTATATTTAAAGATTAAAGAATAAAAAGGAGCCACTACGGTAGTGTCTCAGGTTTTCCTTTCCTGGACACTGAATAGACTTGCTCCGACAAAAATTAATATGTGGGTCATAGTGGGGATCTTTGGATAGTTTGGATTTCCTTTTTGTGTGGTCCTGGAGAAAAGCAATATACTATACATACAAACAGTCCTCAAAATATTTTTTTGTCGGACACCCTTATATAAGGCTGTTACTATTGCAAGCTGCCTCTATCAAGAGTCTATTTTAATAGTGATCAAAGTCCATTTTAAAAGTATCAATGCTAATATTCCGACACAACGTCATGTTTTGACTTTCAAACTGTTAAGCTCTGCATCATTTAAATACTCATCTGAATCGAAGATCTCAGAATCTCGATCCATTTCCAAAAAGTAGCTGGACTGTCTCAGGCTTATGTCCAATATGGCCCCGGCATCTTTTTAAATTCTCAGTTCCCGCCCATTATACAGTAAAAGCCTTAAAGGGCCCAGACTCCATATCTTAACAGTATAGCAAGGTATGCCAGTCAGGTGTATCGTATTTAAAGTATAAATCCAAAAATTCTCTCTATAGTTGAGCTGTGCTTCTCAATTACCCTCTCCAAAAATCAGGAACCTGCTCAATCATTCTCCATCAAACTGTGTAACGGATCGAGATTCTGAGATCTTCAATTCAGATGAGTATTGTCACCCAGCAGACCTGGTTGAGAGAAAGGAAAGTGTTTTAAATGAAGAAAAAAGTACATATAAGCTGCAATATCTGGAGGAACCAGGTAGAGGGAGCCAGAGGGACTCCAGAGTGACTATAGAACCACGCCCCACTGAGCATGATGTAATGCCAGCCAGCTTCCAATCCAGGAGCACAGAAGGACTTCTTAAGGAGGCTGTGGAAGACTGGAAGCAGAGCAGTGAGAACAGCGAGAGCGGTGGGAGCAAGGGCAAGAGCGGTTGGAGCGGCAAGAGTGGAGGAAGTGGCAGCAGATGGAAAGGCAGCTGTGAAGACAGTTGGAGAGACTGCTGGAGAGGAAACAGCAAGAGTAAATGCGGCAAGACAGAGTGCAGCAGGAAGCAAGGCAAGACAGAAGGAAAAAGGTTGGAATACAAACCTGAATATTTCCTTCCAAAAGTTCACCTAAAGTGAAAGCTGTTTGTCCAGAGTGGCCAAGGCATTACTGCAGTTCTTGTCCAGAATCCACAGGGTCACAGCAGGAAGCCCTAAGCCGTGCTAAACAGGCCAGCCAAAGGAGAGACTGGTCTAGGCCTCAACCTGCGCTGGAATCCAAGAAGCCCTGTTCCCAAGGTAAAGCTTTTATTGAGGCAAGCCATAGAAAAAGCTTATATGATAAGAAAAGCTTGAATAATAAGTGTTTGTATAAGACTGCCACAAAAGCTCCAAGGAGAGAGGATTTTCCTCCTTATAAAATAGCACAGAGCCGACGCCCTAAGTGTAACCCAGAACATTGGGCTGTGCTGGAAAAGCTATCCAAAGAGCCTGAGTATAATATACCTGAACCCAGGGATTCAGAGTCCGAGGCGTCCGCCTACGAGCCAATGCAGGTGGACCTGGCAAGTGAGACTTCAGATAGCGAAATGGATTGTACATACTGTACCAGTGGAAGCCTGGAGTGTTTGCCAGACTTGTAAGGTGTAGGAGGTATTGCCTAGAAGATTACTGTTTGAATAAACCCCCAGCGCTACTGTGAAAATAACAGGTTTTCTTTAAGCTTTTTGTTTTACTTTTTCTTTCCTGAATGAAGGACATTTGCGTTTGTTGTTGTTAGCCAATCCTTTGAACCCTTGCATAAAGGGAAATAAAAGCCTTTAATTTCCCACCACGTGTGCATTTGATTCTTTGGAGATTAGGCCCAGGAAACAAATAAGGCTAAAAGCCAACTGGCGTCAGGATTACTGGCCAATCTCCTCCCCACAATTTTTATGTCCGAGCGCTGCCTACGCGCCAGGGTAGTGCTCACGACAGTATGTAAATGCAAACCCCAATGTAGAGCTTAAAATTTGAGAGTTCCAAACGCAATGTTGTGTTGGAATATTAGCATTGATACTTTTAAAATGGACTTTGATTGATCAATATTAGAAATTAAAATGGACTCTTGATAGAGGCAGCTTGCAATAGTAGCAGCCTTATATAAGGGTTTCCGACAAAAAAATATTTTAAGGACTGTTTGTATATATGGGATATTGATAGGATCATGTGAAATTTTTATTCCTATATTGATCAAAATAAGTTTATTTTTTTAACTATTTCTTATACTTCTACAAAAAGAGAGGGGTGACCTGTATGGAGCGGCACATACACCTACTCTAGCCACCTTACTAAGCAGACTAGATGAACCATACTGATCTTTATCTGCCATCATATACTATGTTACTATGATCCATTGTGTTATATCTTGTGCTGGTAAAAGTCAGCATGCTCCCTTCTACAGGAACAACATGGTATTCATTAAGCTGCAGTACTCGGTAACTCACATGAACTAACTCGCAATAAAACTGCTTGTTTTATGCATGGTTTTAACGTGGTTTAATGCAGACATATTAAGTGCGATCGCAGTTGGCAAAAATAAATACTGAGCTCCCAAAAGGCAAGAAGAATTAATAAGGCAAGGACTATAGCAGCAATTTCAAGGAAAGTACAATACAATATAAGCTCTTATTTAAAGCCATAGCCCAGAACTGTCATTAGATGTGCAGGAAGAGAGATCAAGATAGACAATCCATGCCTCAGACAGACGACCCCACAGGTATCTATTCACTCAGATATATAATTACCTTTTATCCATTCTTAAGAGTCCTCGGAAATGAATACATTTACTTAGAAGGCAATGTTTCTTTGGACCACCCAGATGCTTCCTATGAATCTCAACTTCTTATCTTTATTAGCAGGTTCACAAAGCCCAGCAGGTACATTTCTGAGATGGAGCAAGTAAGTGTATTTCTTTGCTATCTAGCTCTATCCTCCTCCTTCCTAGCCATCTTTCTCAGTTTTGAACTTACATATCTTAAATTTTGTTATCCTTCAACACCGCACCGACTGGTTATTTTTTTACTGGGAGAGTTGAGACTTATTTCAGAGTCACTCTCCAATTCATATTTTTAAAATTTGTGTTTATGCAGTTTTAAATAAATTTTACAAGTATCCGCTTGTTGAAAATAGTCAGAGGAGCATTAAAAAGGAAAAAGAAAATAAAACAAAAGAAATAAAATCTTTTCTTTCTTAGACCAAAATCAAATTGAAGATGGTAGAAAGTAATAAAAGTGGAGCAAGTAAAGAAATATATTGAAAGGCAATAGCAAATAAGCACAATTTATCTGGAGCATCTTAATTTCAAGAATTTCCATTTTCCAACTCATGGGGAAAAACAATTGGGCTTGAGGGTTTCTTCAGATCCAAAAACGAACGTAACTGATCTGCCCCAAAGAACATGTATCTCACCCCGGAATATGTAATGACACATTTACATGAATAACAAAGGGAAAAAGATGCTCAGAAAGCCACACTTTCTTGGTGCATAGTTAAAAACAACTTTCATCACTCTTGACTGGGCAACATCTGGAAATATTCTAATAGGTTGACCCTGAAATTGTTCTTTCATCATCTTGAAATAAAGATGTAATATCATACTCAAATCTTGCTCAAAGACCACTCCAATAATGACACACCTATTCCATGGGAAACTTTGTAGTGGAAAAGCACTGGGATCATGGCCTAAGAGAACAGCAAGGCCGCGGGCCCCGTCCGCGTGGCCGCTCCTAACCGGGGGGGTGGCGGGCCGTTCGCCCCCCCCCCTCGGTTGCGGCAGCGGCGCGCGGCTCGTTGGTGCCTGCGCGGCCGGGCGCCTCATTGGCTCCCCGCGGCGTTTAAAACGCCCGGGAGCCAATGAGGAGGCTAGGACCTGGCAGCGGGGGGGGTGAGTGGCGCGGGGACCCAGCTGTGCATCGGCAGTTGCTGGGTCAGGGCTGGAGGCTCCAGACGTGTGCGGGCTTGCTGTGCACGATTGTCGTGGTTGTGAAGGCCTAGGGCAGCAGCGTGAGGCAGCAGCGTGAGGCAGCACGTGAAGCGGCGCCGTCTTTGGAGCTCCGGGGGCAGCGATCCAGCGGCGGGGGAGTCGGGAGGCTCGTGGCTCTCCAGGCAAGTTTGTTTGGGGCTCTGTGGGGTAGTCGTCTATCCCCTTACCACACTTTAGAAATAAATTAATAATTCTTTAATTTGGACACGCAGGGAATCCCCTCTCTCCTTAAAAAAAAAAATAATAATAATAATATTAATAAAATAAAATAAAATAACATCAATAAATACATAAATAAATAATTGAGCCCATGGCCGGTGGAGGAATGAAGGGGGGTTCCAGTAAGCGCCACGGGCCTGGGAAGGCTAAGCCGGCCGGTCCTCGGAGGGGAGAGCCTGCTCCGTTGGGGCGCTCGGCTCCTCTTGGAAGAGGGACCAGGGGCAGGGCTCCGAGCCGTGGCCCAGCGTCCGACCGTGGTACTAGCCCTGTCACCAGGCCGGGGGGGGCGGGTGGGTAGGGGGGTTTCGGCTGGCCGGTTAGCTGGGGGCCGGCGTGGTAGGTCAGCAGCCCCGGCTAGCGGTACTTTGGGGCGGGGAGAGGCCCCTGGTGGCTTGGGGGTGGCTATAGGTCCCACGGGGGTGAGTGAAGGGGCGGCTCCTCAGTCGAGCACTGTGGTTATGGACGCTGCGAGTCCGGGGGGTGGATCCGCTCCTGCTGGGGCAGCCTATTCCCCCATGTGGGCGCATTGGCAGGGCGGGGGTCAAGGCTCTTCCCGCGTGGAATGGCTAGGGGCATGGCAGCCGCCTTGGCCGGGGGCGGGTTTTCCTTCGCCTTTCCCTGTTTTTTCTCCGCAGGTTTCGACTGGCTGGCCCTACTTGGGGCAACCGTGGGGGGCTCCTGCTGGAGAGCTGGACGGCGGGAGGGCGAGCACAAGTGGAGGCCCCGTGTCTGTCGGAAGCGGAGGAGGAGCGGAAGCATCAGCTTTGACGCCACCGGAGCCGGGCGTGTCTTCCGAGGTAGCAGCACCAGTGGCAGGTGAGTTGGCTACTAGGGTGAGGGCAGGGGAGGGGGGTAAGAAGCGAGCGACCAAGCGCAAGCGGTGTTCCGGTCACCGGCGGCGGCGTTCGGGGTCCTCCTCTTCTTCAACGTCTGAGTCTTCGTCCGGCTCGGTGTCAGACGACTTGGCCGGGAGTCCGCGGGCCACTGGCGGGGAGGTCGGCGTGGGACAGGTGGGTTCGGTGCCTTCGGTGGCGTGTTTCTCGGAGTTATGGGAGGGGGTGCCAAAGACTCTGCGGAAAAAGATTGTAAAACGTCGCTACGTAGATATTTTCCGCTTACTCGAAGGTCGAAAACGGTCGGGGGATAGCCGACGGAAGCGTAAGGAGGACGAGAAGGCAGGTAGGGTCAAGAGAGTGGCTCGGAATGTGGTTAATTGGACTCGGTCTTTCTTGCGTTTGGCGAGTGTATGGGGTCATTCGCATCCGGAGCAGTACGGTATGCTGTTGGCTTACGCGGATTCCATACTGGAGGCCTCACAGACTCATGACGGTTGGGCTTGGCTCAACTATGATGAGAAATTCCGTGATAAGATGGAGGAGAATCGCCTGTTGTCGTGGGGAACGCAGGACATTAATCTTTGGCTAACGCAGATGGCGATCAGACCTGGCGGGGGAAGTATGGGTGGGCAAAGAGGTTGAGTAGCCACCCCTGCGTGGGCGGATCGGCCCTTTCGATCGGGCGTGCCCCCTGTTTTGCAGAGAACTCCAGGGGGGGGGGAGCGGGGGACTTGTGCTGGCGCTTCAACAAGTCTTCCTGCCCCTTTCCGGATTGCAAATTCCGGCACGCCTGCTCCGTCTGTAATGGGGGTCACTCAGCCCTCAAGTGTGTCAAGAAGAGTGGCGGGGGCGTGCCAGCCCCCAGCCACAAGTAATGGGGACGTCTGGAGTTTGGCCCCCACCCCGGTTGCGATTGATGGGTTAGGCCCGTGGCTTAGGAAGTATCCGAAGCGACAGGTCAGCGGTCTTTTGGAATACGGGTTTAAGGAGGGGTTTCCCATACCGGTGGTGGGCAGTGTAGGGGTACACAAGGCGCGGAATTCGCCTTCGGTGCGGCGTTTCGCGCAGCTGGTACGAGATAAGTTGGCAACTGAGCTGGCCTTAGGTAGGGTGGCGGGTCCTTTCGGAGAGCGACCTTTTGCAGAGTTTGTGGTTTCTCCGTTGGGTATCATTCCAAAGAAGGAGCCGGGGAAGTATCGCCTGATACATAATCTTTCTTTTCCTATTGGTTCCTCAGTTAATGATCACATTCCTAAGGTTTTGTGTGCCGTACGTTACGCATCCTTTGATGAGGCTGTTGAGCTGGTACGTGCCTGTGGGCCGGGGTGCTTGATGTCAAAAGTGGATATTGAATCCGCTTTCCGTTTATTGCCGGTGCACCCTTCTGCTTTCCATTTGTTGGGGTTTTGCTTCGAAGGGCAATTTTACTTCGATAAATGCATGCCTATGGGCTGTTCGATTTCCTGTGCGTATTTCGAACAGTTTAGCTCCTTTTTACACTGGGCATTCGTGGACTGGGTGGGATGCGGCTCGGTAGTGCATTACTTAGATGACTTCCTCTTCGTGGGGCCGGCGCATACGGGGCAGTGCAAGGCTTTGTTGGATGGTTTTGTCCGGTTGGCCCGAGTGTGGGGTGTTCCATTAGCATCCGAAAAGACAGCGGGTCCGGCGACAACTATTACCTTTTTGGGAGTGGAGTTGGATTCCGTGGCGTTGGTGGCCCGCTTGCCGGAGGAGAAAGTTACGAGTCTGCGGGTGTTGGTCGCCGATGCGCTGGGTTCTAGTAAGCTAACGCTGCGGGAGATGCAGTCTTTGGTGGGGTCCCTGAATTTTGCGTGTCGGGTGATCCCGATGGGGAGAGTGTTCTTGCGCCGGTTGTCCGCAGCTACTGCAGGCGTCTCTAGGCCGCATCATCGGATTCGGATGTCACGCAGCTTGCGTGCAGACCTGCGGATTTGGGACGATTTTCTTCGTGACTTTAATGGTACCACGGTGCTGAGAGACCCGGAGGTGACTTCTGCGGATCTGCAGTTGTATACTGATGCAGCAGGGGGTTCCGGTTTGGGGATTTATTTTGGGGGCGCATGGTGCGCAGAAGGCTGGCCTCAATCCTGGCGAGCGGTGGGGCTTACGAGGAATATTACCTTCCTCGACTTGTTTCCCATTTTGGTGGTCCTGTCGTTGTGGCCGGATAGACTCCGCAATCGCAGAGTGCGCTGGTGGTGCGACAACGAGGCGGTAGTGTCGGTGATCAATAACTATTCCCCAAGATGTCAGCCGGTAGCTGACCTGATGCGGCAGGTGGTCTTTTCATGCTTGCAGTTGAATTTAGTGATTAAGGCTCGTCATATTCCGGGGAGTCATAACCAGATTGCCGATGCTCTTTCCCGTTTCAAGTGGGCGCTGTTTCGGACCTTGGCGCCAGATGCGGACGACGTGGGATCTGCGGTCCCGGAGCATTTATGGCGGATTGGCCTCCAGCCATGATCGAGCTGTTGCAGAAGTCCGTCTCCTCGGCGACATGGGTCACGTATCAACGTGGCTACTGCAGTGTGGTGTCCTTCTTGCTACTCCATGGATGGCGTCCTGGGCCAGCGTCGGATCTGCTTCTGGGTCAGTATGTGGCGGCGGCTAAGGAACAGGGCCTGTCACGGACCACGGTCCGAAGGAACTTAGCAGGATTTGCCTTTTTCGCACGGGCTATCGGGTGGGGGGGGCGGGAGGGGGATTTTTAACGCGTACATTGTTGCGGGGTTGGGAGCGGTCCAGTCCCTCGCCCGGGGATTGGCGGCGTCCTATTACTCATGACTTACTGCGTCGGTTATGCGGGGCCTTGCCGCAGGTGGTGGCCTCCTACTATGAAGGGGTGCTCTTTCGGGCCGTTTTTTCGTTAGCCTTTTTCGGCGCATTTCGGGTGGGCGAGCTGGTTTCGGAGTCGGGGCGGCTTCACAATGGGAGGGAGGTGCATGTGCATCACGTGCACTTGCTCGGGAGTAGGGTTCGTATCCGCCTTGCCCGTTCTAAGACGGATCAGGCGGGAAAAGGTATGTGGGTGGACTTGGCCGCGGTTCAGGGTTCCCCCTCCTGTCCGGTCGCGTTACTGCAAGCGTACTTACGCGTTCGTCCGGAGGTTGGCGGTAGCCTTTTTATCCATCAGGATGAGCGGGTTCTTACACGTTTCCAATTTACCGCAGTGCTACGGCTAGCATTACGACAGATAGGTGAGGACCCTCGTGCCTTCGCCCCTCATTCCTTCCGGATCGGGGCGGCGACCAGTGCGGCGGTGGCCGGGCTGCCCGATCAGGAGATACAGCGCATTGGGCGTTGGCGGTCGGGAGCTTTCCACAGCTATGTGCGTTTGTAGGGGAGTGGGGGGGGGCACTAACGGGGCTATTTCTTTGTCTTTCAGATGTGGGGCATAGAAGCTGCTGGATTCTTGGCCACTCCTTTGTCTTCTGGGCGGGTCGGCGAGCAGCAACGCGCCCAATGGGGCTGAATTTGGGACTTTCCGAGCAGGCGGTGACGATCACATGGCTGGGCGAGCGCGGACTCCGGTGGATACAACTCCTGCCTTTGCTTCGGCACCTCCAGCGTACCAGAGGCGCCCCGGATGTGTTACTGCTCCACTTAGGTGGCAACGATCTCGCTTCGTGGACTTGCCGGCAGTTGATTCGAGCAGCTATCAAGGACTTTGGGGTGGTTTTGGGGATGTTTCCGGATGTATTATTGCTATGGTCGGATATCATTCCAAGGCCGTCCTGTAGGGCTCAGCGACGGTGGTCACGGGGTGTGACCAAAATTAACCGTCAAATTGGCCGGTGGGTGGGCCAGCAAGGGGGCTGTCAAATTTTTCACCCTTGGGTGGACGTGGACTGCCCTGGCCTCTATAGGCCGGATGGGGTGCACTTGTCTAACGATTGGCAGGAGGCCTTGGAAGGTATTCCGTTGGGGGTGAGGGCTGGTCGCAGCTTACCTTTTGGGGGCGGCTCTGGTCGTGGCTGACCTGAGCCGGTGGCGGGATCCCGGAGGTTTCCGGGGTCCGGAGCCGGTGGCAAGCATGAGGGCGGGGGTGGGGTACCCCCGACCCGGTTAACCCCTCAGGCTTTTGCTAATAGCTTGGCGAAGCTGGAAGAGGGAGGGCGTGGAAAATGTCGGGTCTGTGCCCGGGGGAAGCGGATGCGGCGTCACCTTGCTACTAACACGGCGGGTGAGAGCTCGCTCTGCTTGGGGGGGGGGGTGGGAGTTAAAATGTGTTGATGTTGTATTATGTGTGTTTAAAAGGTTATTAAAGCTGCGACCAGTTTAAGTCCCAAATGGTTGTCATGTGTTTGTTTTGAATTAATCTGTCGGGGAAAGGAAAGTGGGGGTGGGGCCTGGGGGGGGGGGCGAGAGGCGACATGCCGCCTTACCCGGTTACAGAAAATGAAGAAGTTATAATAACTTGGGACATTGCTATTCTGATAGATAAAAAGCTGGATGTTAGGAAACCTAGCAGTGGTAAAGGAGAAATCCACCAGAACAGCATTGATAATAGAGGTGATGATTCCAAGAGATGATTCTGTAAATCGTGTGGAGAGGGGGAAGATTCTGAAATACCAAGCGATGCAGTCGGAGACCAAGAAAATGCAACAGAAAGATACCTAAGTATTTCCCATTATATTAGATGTTCTCTTTGGCATAATACAAATATTGTGGCAAGCATTAGCAGTAAATTTGAGAGACTGAGATCATATACCACATACCCTGGCTTAGGAGTGAGGTTCATGCCTGTCATTGTATGTGCAAAGTTAATCCATTTGCAGAAATTGCCCCAAGTAAAACCACTCCAATCAGTATCTAGTTGGTATTTGTAGGCTCGATATTCAAAGACATTTACTCGGTTTGCAGACATGCAAACTGTGTAGATGCTACTAAGCAGGATATTCAGAATAGCTGCTACACACCCTGAATCTAACCAGTTAGCACCGGGGTGCTCCAAGGGCATTCCCTGGGTGGTAACCTGAGATAATTGGTCAGCGGCGATATCACTGGTCAACAAATTTTTACAAAAGTCTTGTTACTGAAATAAAAATTGTCATTTATTATCAGTTTTTATATGCTGAACACGAATATGACAGTGAAATTGCAAAGTTGTCTCTAGTTTTTTTTGTAATCCACAAGAATTAATGTTTACATCACGAAATGCATGCCAATAGTAAATATAATAGGCCTTCGGTTAATACCTGTAAAAAACCAAGTCATAGACTACTTCTTAGATTTTTTCACCTGTCTCTTGTACAGCTGTTCGGGAGCTTCTCTGGGGAGTGTCCAGCAGTAGTCAGCGAGCATTGTAGTGGACCATTTTCCCTGGTATCTTTGCTCCATCGTTGCGATATCCTGGTGAAACGTTTGCCCTGTTCATCACTAACCATACCACAGTTGTCAGGAAAAAAATTGAGATGAGAATCAAGAAAATGGCTCTTTAGAGACATATTGCAGCCATGTTTCTGATACTGCATCAGCATGTCTTCTACTAGTTTCTTGTAGTTTTCTGCCCTAACATTCCCGAGAAAGTTTGTTGAGACTAGGCGACAAGCATTCCATGCTTGTTTCGCATCACCCTGCAGCAAGTTGTTGAACCGGTCATCTTTGAAGAGCTCTCGAATCTGAGGACCCACAAAAACTCCCTCTTTAATCTTTGCTACGCTGAGTCGAGGGAATTTTTCATGCAAGTATCGGAAAGCTGGTGAAGTGTGGTCCATGGCTTTCACGAAGTTTTCCATCAAACCTAGTTTGAGGTGAAGGGGTGGTACCAGGATTTTGTGAGACTCAACCAGAGCTGGGTGCTGGATATTCTTCTCTCCAACTGTTACATTTTGTCTGCGATTCCATTCCTTCCGGAAGTAGTGCCAATCCCTTGCTTGGCTATCCCACTCACATAAGAAACAAATGTATTTTATATATCCCTGCTGCAGTCCCATTAAAAGGGCAACTACCTTCAAGTCACCACAGAGGTGCCAGCTGTACTTGTTATAGTTAATGGAAGTCAGTAGATGCTTTAAGTTATTGTATGTCTCTTTCATGTTGACGGCATGCACTACTGGAATAGATGTAAAACGGTTTCCATTGTTCAAAAGCACAGCCTTCAGACTCAGTTTCGAAGAGTCTATATAGTCTCCAGTCTTGTGGGTCATGAGTGATTTTTAAGGCATTCATGAGGCTTTCAATATCAGAACAGAATACCAGATTACTTTCCTTTCTGAAGAAAGGCTCCAACTGCTGGTGGCGCTTTCGATATGAAGTAATGTTGACATCTTCTTATAGAAGATTCCATCGTTGGAGTCTTGATCCTAGCAATTCTGCCTTGTTCTTGGATAAGTCCAAATCATGACCAGGTCATTTAGTTCTTCCTGTGTTATTGTGTGTGGAGTTGATAATGCATCCCAGTGAAAATCTGGGTCACTGTATGCTGATGGACCAGGAGAAGAACAGGTCGGCTCACCCTTGTCCTCATCAGATGAATCAAGAGAATATTCTGATGGAAGTTCTGGAATAGGAAGTCCCTCACCATGTGGAACTGGTCTCAATGCAGACGGAATGTTTGGGTAGACTATGCTTGACTTCTTTTGCTTCGTTATTCCGCTGGAAAGAGGAGAAACCAAGCAGAAGTAACAGTCATTTATGTGGTTGCTTGGCTCTCTCCACACCATGGGGACTGCAAACGGCATTGATGGTCTTTTGCAAGTCAACCACTGTGAAAGCTGTGTTGTACATGTAACGCGGCATATATGCGGGGCCCAAGGCTTGTCTTGGTCACCAATCTTGCATCCGAGGTAAAGATGATATGCCTTCTTCAGTTGAGAAGTGATATTTTTCTTCTGGTTGGCAAATGTCACTTCCCCATAAATGTAGCAGAAATTGTCAACGGTATTAACGCACTTTCGCGGCATTAGTGTTCTGTATTGTACCTAAATGGCTAAAATTATATGATTAATAAAAGTTACATGTAACAGTAGCTTAAACTGTCTCGCACACAGTCTGAAATATTTTAAATGCTCAACCTTTCCGACTGCATATAGTACACTTCTGACGTTCGATGGCTTCAGCAGCCGTCTGGCAGTATTGCATTGCATCAAAAAATGATGCAATCAACTCTGGATGATGTGTGCATGCTGGTATATGCAATATTACATCATTCAAGGCTTATTTGGGATGTTGTTGATGTCCTACTGGATAAATTTACACGGTGAAACGTCAAAAATGAACTACATGCAATATATTCAAAACGAGAGCCAATAAAATTTTTTTAATGTTATATTCGTGTTCAGCTCACCAAGATACTGACTTTAAAAGGCCCTAATCTGTAGTAACGATTTCAATGTTGACCAGTGTATTCAGACACTGCCTGGTTATCCCTCGGCAGCGAAAGTCAGTTGCAGCAAAGGCTGTCCTAACTTTTGCATTTAATTTAACTGGGCAGGAGCTGAATATTGTTACTGCATGATTAGCTTCCTGCTTTGATGGCTGACCCAGATATTCAATGCCGGTGGGCAGATATGGCTCAGGCATTGAATATCTGGGTTTATTGTTCAACGGCGACAGCTAGCTGTTGTAATTGTGCTAGCTGCCACCGCTGAATATTGGGCACTGTGTGCTTTAGAAAAACAGGGAAGGTAGCTTTTGGAAAGTCACATTTCCTTAACTGCCATAAGGTCCTTGGTCTAACCCAGTATGGCATTTCTTATGTTCTTATAGTAATACATCGTATATGACGGCAGATAAAAGCCAATATGGTCCATCTAGTCTGCCCAGCAAGGTGGCAAGAGTAGGTGCACCTACCGCTCCATGCAGGTCACCCCTTCCCATGCCTTTGTTTAGGTGTGTACTCACCGCTCCGGGTAGGACATCCCTATTTGTTGAAATACAAGAGATAGTTATGTTTATTTTGAGTTTATCCTTTTGCTATAAAGGGATCCACTGAGTGTGGCTAATTCCTCTCAATCTAACCTGTGCCGTGAGTGGAGCTCCTGCCGTGCCGGTGTGCACCTGGATCACGTGAGCAGAGTCGGGCATAAGATCCTGCCCCCACCGCGGAGTTCTCTCGAGTGTGTGGAGCTCCTGCCGTGCCGGTGTGCACCTGGATCACGTGAGCAGAGTCGGGCATAAGATCCTGCCCCCACCGCGGAGTTCTCTCGAGTGTGGCTAATTCCTCTCAATCTAACCTGTGCCGTGAGTGGAGCTCCTGCCGTGCCGGTGTGCACCTGGATCACGTGAGCAGAGTCGGGCATAAGATCCTGCCCCCACCGCGGAGTTCTCTCGAGTGTGGCTAATTCCTCTCAATCTAACCTGTGCCGTGAGTGGAGCTCCTGCCGTGCCGGTGTGCACCTGGATCACGTGAGCAGAGTCGGGCATAAGATCCTGCCCCCACCGCGGAGTTCTCTCGAGTGTGGCTAATTCCTCTCAATCTAACCTGTGCCGTGAGTGGAGCTCCTGCCGTGCCGGTGTGCACCTGGATCACGTGAGCAGAGTCGGGCATAAGATCCTGCCCCTACCGCGGGACGCGCACCGCGGGCGCGTGCCCGTGGGTGCGTGCTCCGAAGGGGCGTGGCCAAAGGGGTACGCCCCTTTGGAGCCCCTTCGGAGCACTGAGGAGCTGAGAGCCTTGATTAATATCATCTAGATGGGGAAGAGAAAGAAGAAGGTTTCGTCAGTGGTTACACCCACAGGTAAAGCGGCTAAGGTGGTTGGACCCCTGGACTCTCATTTTAAGTCCGGGGTGCCCCCTCCGACCGCTGATATGTCTGATTCCTCTGTCTCTGTTAGTCCAGGCTCTCTTGATGTTGTTCCTCTTCCGCGAAGGGTTTCTACTCCTCCCAGCGCTGAACCCTTAACACAGGGTAAGCTTACCCCTCAAGTTGTTGAGGGGGGATCTCTCCCTATTTCGGCTGAACTTCCTGACTCATTTTTGACTTTGGTTACGTCTACTGCAATAATCCCTCAGCCCTTTGAATATAAGGTTACTCCTGCTGAGCCTAAACCTCCTAAAGAAGTATCGCTTTTAGATATCTGGCAGATAGTTTCCCGTACTGAGTTATCGTTAAAAACTTCTTTATTACAGTTGTCTAAATTTACCACTGAGACTGTTGCTATGTTATCTGAACATCAAAACAGGATTGCTTTACTTGAATCTCAAGATGTTAAGCTAGCAGGGCAAATATCGTCGATGCAGGGGGCCCTGACGTCATCAGTTCAGGACTCCCTGGTTTTGCATCGTCGTGATGAAATATTGGAAAATGCCTTGCGTATGAAAAATCTTCGTTTAATTAATTTTCCCCGCACTCATTTTCTCTCTCCAACTATTTTGTTTCTTAAATATTTGAGAGATGTCCTTAAGATTTCGGATCCGGAGTCTATTCCCATATCAAAAATTTATTATTTACCTTCTGGTGTTAAAGTTAGTCCGGCTCCTGAATCTGAGGCTCCAAATATTGACGGGGGAGAAATGGATCGCCTTTCTGTTCAAAGTTTAGATCTGTCCGCATATTTGGAAACTTCTGTAGAGGAGATTCCAATACGTGCTACGTTATTGGTTTCTTTTTCTTTAGAAAAAGATAAGGATAGGATTTTTCAGGTGTATTTCAAGCATCGTCGTGATAACTTCTTTGGTCAGGTTGTACAAATGTTCCCGGATGTATGTCGAAGTACCTAACTAAAGAGGAAGGCTTTCCTTGCATTGCGCCCTCGGGTGCTTGCAATGGGAGCCTCTTTCCTACTTAAGTATCCCTGTAAATGTTTTGTTTCCTTCCAGGGTAATTCTTTTACCTTTTTTGATTCTCTTCAATTAGAGGCTTTTTTGCATAAGTCAGGATGATATACAGATTGTGTTTGTTTAATAATTAATTTCTGGGGTTTTTTGCTAAGAAAAAGGGGTTAAATGTTTACTTTTCTCCACTCTCTGTTTCAGATCATTATTATGTTTAGGGTGACAGACATGCTCCAATTTTGTGGACTATTTTTTTGGGAATGAATATTTTGTTAATGCATTGATCGTGTTATATTTTCTGTAATGCCTGAGATTTACCAAATAAAAGAAATTTAAACTTAAAAAAAAAATAAAAAAAAATAAAAAAAATAAAGGGATCCACTGTGTTTATCCCATGCCATTTTGAATTCTGTCACTGTATTTGCCCCCACCACTTCCATCAGGAGGACATTCCAAGCATCCACCACCCTTTCAGTGAAAAAGTATTTCCTGACATTGCCTTTCAGTTTACCCCCTTGCAACTTCATGTTATGCCCTCTAGTTTTACAGCTTCGCTGTCTTTGGACGAGGATTGTTTGTTCATTAATACACTTTAAGTATTTAAAGGTCTGAATCATATCTCCCCTGTCCCTCCTCTCCTCCAGAGTGTACATTTTTAGGTCTTCAAGTCTCTTCTCATAAGTCTTCTGATGCAGGCTCACACTCAACTAATTTTTAATCCAAAAAGTAACTTTAAGGTCCATCCCATTGGTGCTCAGTTTGTTTATGTCACTTGTGCAGAACAATGTCAAAGGCTTTACTGAAATCCAAGTGCATCACATCTAGGGCTTTCCCTCTGTCCAACTCCCTGGTCATCCACTCAAAGAAATCAATCAAGACCTGCCTTGGTGAATCCATGTTGCCTCCGATCCAGTCATCCATTGAACTCCAGAAATCTCATTATTTTCTCTTTCAGCAGCATTTCTAATAGTCTAACCTCTGTGTTGAATAAATTAACAGGTCTGTAAGTTCTCAACCACATCCTTACTTCCACTTTTGTATTAAGGGACCAATGTGTCTCTGTTCAGTCCTCTGGCACCACTTTAGTTATATTGAATGTTTAATGCTAAATTAGGACATATGTAGAAAAGTGGTTATTTGGAATGAGCAGAAATAAATTTGTATCTTCTACCTGCAGTTCACTTAAAAGTAGCACTAAGGGGCTTGTTTACAAAGCCGCGGTAGTGGTTCGCGATCGCGATCGCAGCCGCGGCCCCATTGAAATCAATGGGGCCGCGGCTCCGATTACGATCGCAAACCGCTACCGCAGCTTTGTAAACAAGCCCCTAAGTTTTAATAGTTGTTTGATGTTTCTAGAAGCCTTAGTCTATAAAGATATGGACAGTAAACTGGTCTAATGATGTGAAATGATGTGTCAGTCTAATGAATATGTAAAAGAGAGATGAGATTCCATGATTTAAAGCGGTAATATGCACAGCTAGGTTTTTTTTTCTCTTGCTATCTGTATGGGTTTGTACTGTAGTATGAAATAGATTCTCTGATTCAGTAGACTGGGAAGAGGGATGCACATTGGTTGAAGTAGACAACACAGATAATAGTTAGGCAGGACTATATGTTTAGAGTAGCTCTGCTAGTGAGAGAGATTGCCATAGTTCTCAAGGGCATGAGAAATTCCTTCTTGCCAGATAATATCATGCCTTGTTAGAAACATTACTTTTAAGAATATCAAAACAGAACACAATTAAAGTAAAGCATGAATGTTGCTAATTATTTTATTTTATTTTATTTAGCATACATTTGTATACCGCTACTTCCAGCGATCAGTAGCGGTTTGATTAACGAAACGGATTTGTACAATCATGTCAAAATTTAGAAATATACACACATTGATTTGGCGGAGAAAGCACAGCACACGTGGGAAGGTCATATGGGAATGATTCAGACATTACATATATATATTTATATATAAAAAGAACAACTTCTGATTCCAATTGGCAGCAGTATTATCGAGAAATAAAACCACATGATCATGAGATTATGTTTAAGATTATTTTACAGGGATGCTGGATTTGACAATTGTAATGGGGGGGGGGACCTCCAAATGATTAACCATCTATTTATTTATTTAACCAGTTTTATATACCATCTTTTCCTTCAAGCAAAGTGGTTTACATGTTGCTATGTTGTGTACATTTGGGGTTAGATGGGGATAGGAGAGGATAGGTAATTGGGAGGGATGGGTACTTGAGGTAGTATGTGACATGGATGGTTGCCATAACTTATAATGGCCGTTGCTTGTTTGCGATCATGCTCATATGTTGGTTTGTAGGTTCTGGGATGGTCCATAGTATTGTACAAATAGGGTAATTTTGAGCAGACTTTTGAAGTCCTTTATGTCACTCATGGATCTCATGCTGTCAGACAGGGTGTTCCATAATTCTGGTGCATAGAGAGATGGTGCCCTTTTGGATGTTGCCCGAGTTGTTCTTTTGGTATTCAGGTGGGGTGGCTATCTTATTATCCATGCTGCTTCTCAGTGGTCTTGCGCTGGTGTGTCTGCTTATTAAGTTCTGGAGGACATTCACTGACATGTCGTTGATGATTTTGAAAATGTTTAATGTCGCTTTGAATCTTGAACAGGCTTGTATGGGTAGCCAGTGGAGGTTCTGGAGTACTGGCATGATGTGTTCTTTACTTGTGTTTGTACAGTACATAATGTAAGTTTAATCCAGGATGTGCAAGTTCTGTTTTCTAGGTTTCATGGGTCTGAGTTTATCCTGGCTAAGAGAATTTGTCTGCTGATTTCATTCTATGTGTAAAAATGCAGATTGTCAGATGGCTGCCTAGGGTGAGAACTTACACAATCTTGACGATGCATATATTCATATGATTCTTGCAAGGTATTGTGGGTAATGTAGTTCATTCACTCCCAAACACAGCTGAAGACAATAATTGAGTTGTGAAACCAGTGGTAAGGCCAATAAAATACTTCTTTTATTGATGGGGTTTAATTCACCCAGCACAAATATGCTTGGTAGCAATATAAATGAGGTTACTTGCTTGCAGTGTTTAAATGGATAACATAAAGTCACAAAGCAAATCAGAAAAACCACCTTCAACTTGTCAGGCAATTAGCTAATGTTTTCTTAGCAAATAATTACCAAATAAAAAGGCACAAAGAAATGAATAAACTTTGCTTGTTAGGTTAACTTCTGCTTATTTTCCACGCAGATCCCAGCAGTGATTCTCCCTTGCTCACGCACACAATCAGGTGCAGCTTTAATTACTATCAATTGACCAGCTGAAACCCTTTAGCTGGCTGGCTGCTACTGTGTGAACCCAAATCCTGCTTTAAGAGCTGTTTGCAGTGGAAATAAAGAACAAAGTTAGTTTTCTTTGTGATGGCTGAGGTGTTTGCTGACAGAAAGCTAGCAATAGCATTTAGATAGAGAACAGTCCATGTAATGAATAGTTTCATCTGCTGTATCTCCCCCTTCATCAATCAGCATAGGGTCACTATCATACATTGGCACAGACGAGTCTTTCATTAAGGCACTATCATGAGAATGCTTATTCCCTTGCTGCCATTCACTATTATAGATAGGGTCTGGATCAGTGTTCATACCTGAGCCTCTCCTGCTATCATAATTCCTCTCTGTATAGCCTGGCCAGTATGTAATCCAGTTCTGATGTCCAGCCTTCCAATCTTGATCCCTGGACATTGGATCTCCTCTCACATACCTTCTGGCCTTGGTCTGAAAGTCCTTTCCACGTGCAGTCTTCTCTCTTCCAGGTAGCCACTGGTGATTCCTATCTCTGCCATTCCATTCCTCTGGCTGACTCCAGTCCAATGGACTCTGCTGGCATTTGGAATACCTCCCAGTATGGATACTGCCTTGAAATCTCCCAGACCTTCCAATGGCCTTTCTTCTCTTCCTTCCAGAGAATTTCCTTCTTTCTCTATCCGCTTGGCTGGGCTTCTGTTTCTCCAGGTGATGCTTAAACCTGTAGCTGGGCTGGAGCTTGTAGCCGTTGCTGTAGCTCTTCCTGAAGCTTGGCTGGAGCTTGTAGTAACTGTTATCTATAGAATAAACTCTATTCTTATTCTGTCCTAATGTGTGCTCCTTCCTAACACAGCGCAGCTGTGTTGAATCAGGCCCTGCCCTTTGAGATGAGTGCTTAGGGATTACCTCATAGCTCTCTTGATTGCACACACTTTTTCTCACTTCAGCCCCCCTCATGGCTGCTGGAAACCTGGTGCATTCTGGGACTGGTAGTCTTTTATGTGAAAACTCTGTTTTCTTGCTTCTACCAGAACTGACAGGTTGCTTGTTCAGAGTCACATCATCTTTTCTATAGCTCCTGCCTGAGCTATGATAAACTTCCTTATCACAAGATACTGAAAAGTTTGTTGTAAATAGTACCTCCCAGAGCTTCTTATAACTGCAGATAAAAACCTTTGAAGAATGGTTAAGCACATATTCTCTTGTTTTATCTATGATTAATTTGTAGTTGTGCATGGGTGAATGGGAAGATCTGCCATGTATAGTAGCTTTTTGGTGTACTTAGATATCTGATCAGTTGCATGAATTTGCATGATATAACAAAGACTAAGAAGAAAATTATGAAGGCGTTTAAAGAAAAAAAATATACAAGTTAGCAGCTTTGCTGAAAATTGAATTGCTTGTCAAAGTACGTTTATTTGATTAAAGGGAATTGTAAAAAAAAAAGAGTAAAAAGAGAAAAGAAAATTAAAAAAGGTGAAACAACCAACAAATAATGAATGATATAACTTCTTTCTAACAAGTAAATTAAGTAACTAAACCAAGGTAGTAAATATGTGTTATAATGTGTTTCTTTATATTAGTAGATTAAATGAAAATCCTGGTATATACCTGTCAGAGAATGCTTGTGGCTCTCCTAATCTATTTTAAGTTACCTTGCAAGAGTTTATTGGAGGAGTAATATTAAATTCTAATGTTGTGTGTTTCAGTTGTTAAAGAATGACCCCTGCAGAATTGACATTATTAATTTAGTTTATTTATTTATGAGTTTATATACCGCCATTTGGGGTAATCATAGCAGTTTACAATTAAAAACAACAGATGCATTGAACATTTTAACAGTGGAACATGTGCTATTACATAAATCAAAAATTTTACATGATTCTGATATAGTTTAACTTTTTACAATTTAATTGAATGAGGGTGACATTCAAAATAGGGAAGTGCCTAATGTTGAGTGGGTTGAGAAAGGTTCGCCAAAATTAAAGGTGGTGTTTGAGGGGGTTGAGGTAATAATTTAGTTGATTAGCGATCTGATTGTGGCATGTTAGAGGACTGGGATAGGAAGACTTATGTTGGGTCCGTTTCATGCGAGGTATTGTTTTGACCAAAGTATTCAGTGAATAAGTAAGTCTAGCTGGGAATGGAAAATGGATAAATCTGTTTTTCTGAAGTCAGTTGGGGTAGAGAGAGTGTTATTGGTTTGATCTTTTCTTAGGTCTTGGGTACAAGCTAAATTAATTCGGACAGGGAGGATGGTGCTATCTTCCTGATGATTTTGAATGTAATCATCATTAACTTATATTTTATACGGCTTTGTAAAGATAGCCAATGAAGATCATGTAGGATTGGAGTAATATGATCTATAAGGTCAGAATTGTGGATAATCCTTGCGGCCGTATGTTGTGCCATTATAATTGGGTGCAGTGATATTTTCGGTAGGCCATGCAACAGACTATTACAAAAGTCAATGTCCGGGATAATCATTGCTTGCATTATGGTTCTGAATTCCAAGTGCTGTAATAGGGGTTTTATGTGTTGTAAGAGTTTCATTTTGTTAAATATTGTCCTAGATATGTTTTTGATATGTGTTTTAAAAGATAGGTGTCTGTCTAATATTATACTTAGGTATTTTACTTCTTTAACTTCAAGGTTAACGTCATTGATGAAAATATTTTGTGGAGGGCTGTATTTTTGGTTTCTGGTTAGTATCAGGAATTTGTTTTTTTTTATAATTGGCTGCAATTTCTTTGAAACATGAGCATGTTGGGCATGTTAATGTTAAATGGCATATACAAACATTATGTCATCTGGGTAGATGGCATAATTATTCTTTTTTTTTTTTTTATTATGTGGCAAATACCTGGATATAAATATTAAACAGTAGCACTGAGTGCAGAGCCTTGTGGTAGACCTGAGTTTTGGGGGTATGTATTCGAGAATAGCTGATCTTTGCAGACCTGTTGTGTTCTGCTGGAGAGGTAGGATGTAAACCATTTCCGGGTTGTGTTGCTTAGGAATATTTGTTTTAGTCTTTGTATTAATACAGTATGGATCAGGGCCGGATTTACCTTGAGTGAGGCCCTACGCCAACAAAAATTGTGGGCCCCCAGCAGGGGCGGCCCAAGGGGGGTGCGGGGCCTCATTTGCATAAGGGGCCTCATTTGCATAAATATTTGCATAATGTTACCATATACTAACTTTTAGTAAACGTGCCTCTTAATGAGTGTATGGATAAAGAAAGACTAAAAGATTTCTACATTACTATAATCCAGTGCCAACTGCCAGACACATTAGGAACTACTACAAACACTGCCCATTTAGAACCCATAGTAAACCCGCCGTATCCTAACAGCACTACCAGGACTCACAAAGCACCATACTCTACCAATCAAAAGGCAACACTGCAAATATTAAACCAGTACATTTCAGAGAACAACAATACATGACCTACTGGGGAAAGAGAACAAGTGGCAATGTCAAATAGGAATTATATAAACAGAACACCTCAGCTCAGTTACACATGCAGAACATAGACCATCACCAAACAAGTAATCACAATTTAGAAACAGGAAGACAATAATTAAACTGGGAATCCCAAAAGCCAAACTTGGAATGTACAACACTGTAGAAATAAAACTATACATTAATTTGCTCTTGTACTAAACAAAGCGCAGACGTTAATGATGCACATTTACCAGAGCTGACATATTCCAATTAATAAATTCAAAATAAAGAGATATTTTTCTACCTTTTGTGCATTTTTTTCAGCTGCAATTGCTCCAGCCACTTTCTTCTGGTTTCTTCGTGTCTTCTGCTAACTCTCCATCGTCTGCTGTCCATTTGTCCTTTCTTCTCTCTTCTAGATTTTTTTCCATTCTCTCTCTACATCTGCTTTAACATACTAATCTTTCTCCTTTTGCTCTTTCCTCATTCCTATTTCATCCACTCAAATTTTACCCCTCCATCCTCAATCCCCACTTACTCTCCCAATACCCGGCCAATTGTAGATTTTTTATCCCTCCCACACAAAATATTTTTCCCTTCTCCATTTTACTCTTCCAGCCCCATCCCATTCTAATCCTCCCCCAACATCAGCTCCCTTCTAGTTCCAGCCTCACCCAGCATCCATTCCCTTCTAGTCCCTGCATCAGCCCATTTCCAGTCCTAGCCATCCATCAGCCCATTTCCAGTCCTAGCAACCCCCCAACCCAATACCAGTCCTAGCCCCCCATCAACCCACTTACAGTCCTTAACCCATCACCCCATTTTCAGTTTAAGCCCCCCCTATAACCCATTACCAGTCCTAACCCCCCATCAGCCCACTTCCAGTCCTAACCCCATCAACCCATTTCCAGTCAGCCCCCCATAGCCCATTGCCAGTCCTACCCCCCCATCAGCCCACAGCCCATTACCAGTCCTAACCCCATCATCCCACCTCCAGTTTTAACCCCCCAGCCCATTTCCAGTCCTAGCCCCCCCATAGCCCATTACCAGACAACCCCCATCAGCCCCCAGCCCATTACCAGTCTTAACCCCCCCACAGCCCATTTCCAGTTCTAAACCCCCCCAACAGCCCATTACCAGTCCTAACCCCATCAGCCCACCTCCAGTCTTAACCCCCCAGCCCATTTCCAGTCCTAGCCCCCCCATAGCCCATTACCAGACAGCCCCCATCAGCCCACAGCCCATTACCTGTATTAACCCCCCCCCCGCAAAGCCCATTGCCAGTTCTAAGCCCCACCCAACAGCCCACAGTCCATTACCAGTCCTAACCCCATCAGCCCACCTCTAGCCTTAACCCCCCCAGCCCATTTCCAGCCCCACCCCCCCCACACGCCCATTACCATTCCTACCCCCCCATCGCCCATTTCCAGCCCTACCCCCCAGCCCATTTCCAGCCCCAGCCCCCCCAATAGCCCATTACCAGTCCTACCCCCCCATAGCCCATTACCAGCCCTACCCCCCCCGCCCCTTTCCCGCCCCACCCCCCCCAATCGCCCCTTAACAGTCCCACCCCCCCCATAACCCATTACCAGTCCTACCCCCCCCCCAGTCGGCCTAAAGTCAAATTTAATTTAAAAAAAAAACCTGGTGGCTGCCGCCGCGGGGCCCCCTCTGCTGCCGCGGCAGCACCGATTGACCCGCGGGGGCCCCGTCTACAAGCTGAAGCCGTCGGGTCGGGTCGGGTCGGGTCGTTCCTCCCTCCCTCCGTCCGTGCAGGCTGCAGGCTGTGAGAGACGCGAAAGGAGAGTGTCTCCTCGCGTCTCTGTTAAGCCCGCAGGGGCTGATGGGAAATTTCCCATCAGCCCCTGCGGGCTTTACAGAGACGCGAGGAGACGCTTTCTCTTCGCGTCTCTCACAGCCTGCAGCCTGCACGGAGGGAGGGAGGGAGGAACGACCCGACCCGACCCGACGGCTTCAGCTTGTAGACGGGGCCCCCGCGGGTCAATCGGTGCTGCCGCGGCAGCAGAGGGGGCCCCGCGGCGGCAGCCACCAGGGTTTTTTTTTAAATTGTATTTTAAAAAAATTTACTTCTTCTTTTTTTGTGGGCCCCTGCCGGCTGTGGGTCCTACGCCATGGCGTACATGGCGTATAGGTAAATCCGGCCCTGGTATGGATGACTGAGTCGAACGCAGCTGCAATGTCAAGGAAAAATAAAATGAAGGCTTGGTTGTTCTTATCAGTTACTTTTATTATTTTGTTGTAGAGGACTAACATTAATTGAAAGTGTGAAGCAATGTCTTGTCACTAGTGGAATAGGTAAAGCAAAGGTATTGACTCCTAACACCACCAAAGAGCCTTTCTACTAAAGGTTTTTACCATTTTGTGCCTATGGGGAAAATGCTTAGTAGAAATGCCCCCAAGAATGATTAACTAAATTAGTATCACTGATTGAGGAAGATTCAAGATGTAAATAAATTTACCTTGTGCAAGAGATTAATTAATCCTTTACTACTATGCTGTTTTGTGCTGAAAACAGTGTAACAAAGTTGTTACCAATGACAATTCATGGTGTAATTGATTTAAATGATATATTTTTAAAAGTTTTGTGGCTATGAATGCATTGGCTTTTCTTGAGCACAATTCTTGGCACTGTCTATGTAATGACCCTTATGTATCTGTTCCTTTTGTTTTATGTCCTGATTAGCAACAATAAATCAAAGTAATGTGAGTTAAACCATTAACTAAGACATTCGTTACCGGAGAATGTAGTAAAAGCTTTTAGTGTAGCTGGGTTTAAAAAAGTTTTGGACAAGTTCCTGGAGGAAAGATCAATAAACCATTATTAAAGAGGAGCTAGGAAATCCACTGCTTACCCTGGGATAAGCATTGTGGAATCTGTGTACCTTTTTGGGAACCTGCCAAGTACTTGTGACCTGGATTGGCCACTGTTGGAAACAGCTTACTGGGCTTGATGGACCTTTGTCTAACCCAGTATGGCATGTCTTATGTTATTTTTGGTAAACAATTAGAATGAGTTTAGTTTATTCGCCATAAACTGCCAGTTGGAGAGTAAATCACAAACATAATTTGTGATATGTACAATTGTGCACCTGATAAGAGAGGTGTGTCTATTAGCATATGGCCTAACAGTTTATTTGATAGATAAAGAGAATAAATTAAGGAATGTAGATGCAAGATAGAAGTAGGCTACAAGCTAGCTTGGTCTATATATAATCAAATAATTTGGGATAATTTAGATGTATTGTAATTAATCAGCATTAGATAAGATAATCCTGTTATATATTGCCATTAGGTATAAGTAGTTGTGCTTGTTTGCAATTGTGTGGAATCAGAGGGGTGTTTTAGTGGTGAGTTTTGGTTCTGCAGATTATATACAGTATTGCATGTATTAAATCATACGGGCCGAAGAAGACTACTGTGAATGAAAAGAAGTTTGCAATGCTACAGAATATGCTAACTCCACGTAGGAGCAAAGATCAGCGTTTCCAGCAAGTCTACTCATGTACAGTGGAACCTCGTTTTTCGTGATTAATCCATTTGAAAACGTCTGACTAAAATCGAATGTATGAAAACTGAAGAAATATTTCCCATAAGAAATAATGTAAATCCAATTAATCTGTTCCAGACACCCAAAAATATTAACAAAAAATACATTTTATAGATAAAAACTATATTTTTACATACAGAAAACAATGAGAAATAAATATAAATGACTAATGAAATGGATAAAAGAACATTTAACATCACTTTTACCTTTATTGAAGACTCTTGTTGGCATATGGAAGACAGTCAATCAGCAAGAGAATCAAAATAAAGAAAATCCCACTTTGGCCACAAGATAGTTCTCCATTTTCAACTGTACGAAAACCGAGACAATGTACGAAAACTGGGACAAAATCTCAACGAAAAAAGTCAACGAAAACCGAATCGTACGAAAACTAGGGCATACGAAAACCGAGGTTTGACTGTATATGCCGCCATGAAACCTGGGTAGATAGTCATTGAAAATCTTTCCAACATGTGCACAGCGCAGTCCAGAGTGAAAAGAGATGCTGCTGAAGAATTTGGAGTTATCACCAGTGTCATGATGTGAATGTGGGTTCAGACCTCCGAACTACTGAAAGAGATATGTCACTGCCAGCAGATAGTGCTGGCAAGAATAATCAGTACTTTACTCTCTGTACACATTCTTATTGATTTCTAGCAAGTGCAAACAGTGTCACATAGCTTTGGTTAATTTGCAGGATGATTGTAATCCTTCTTATATATTGTCAAATAAAAGCATATTTGTAAAGGCTTCTACCAAACATCAAGATTAAGTTCACCTATGGACCAGATGTGGTGCCTAGGACTCTGAAGGGGCATCTGCAAAGTGAAGCGGAAAGCATTCCTCACTGTAGCAGAAGACTTATTCTGAACTTGGACATGTTTGAGCTATCAATATTTTGTAGTGATTATTTACAGATTCATATGGGGAGGGGTGGGAACAGTAGAAAGGAACTCGAAGTGAGGTACTTGAGAAAGGTTCAGAAATATGGAGAGTGAGAATTTTGATAACAGCCTGATAAGGTATATGTAATACAAGCCAAGATCATATTTTGCAGATGTTTGTGAGACCTAGACAGAATGTTTTTACTTGCAGGATTTTTCCATAAGAAGTGAGCAATATGTCTGTGCCCAACTTGATCTGAAACATGTGGAGGTCGATTCCATATTGACCGTCAAGCAACTGTACGGCCGATCAGAATCGGGGTGTACAAAGGTAGATCCGATTCTGATCCTGCAGGAGCCAGACGTGCCCACGGGATCAGAATCGGTTCTATGGCCTGGATGTGCAGGCCAAGCTCAGATTTTGACCAGCTACACATGCAGCCACATATCCTGCTAACTCAGCCTGGCTCCCTAATGGAGCCGCAGTGCCATGGTGCCCGCAATCCCCGGCCGCCAACCAAAAATGCCCTTTCCCCGCAGCCTGACCCCGAAATCTGACCTCCCATGGCCAGGGTTGGGCTACAGGGAATCTCTTTTGCCTCTAACTGGGCTGACCTCACTGTTTGCGGCCGTCCCCCAACATACAAGGGGAGAGGATTTATTCAACCTCAGAGGTGGAATAAGTCCCCTGTCTGCCCGGCCGACTCCAGACATACAGGGCTGACCTCTGAACCGGCCCTGCACATCTGGGGTCTCACACTGCCCACACCCTGCCCTCATTCTGACTCTTGCCCGCCCCTCCCACCCCTGCCTATGGCTCCCCATACAACACAACTGTAAGTACGGAGAGCCTCTGCACTGAGGCAGCAGGGGGACAAATAGTGGGGATGTATGTCCCGACAGGACGCACCTCCCCACTATTCATGGCACAGAATGATCCTGGTAGTGTTTAGTTTGATCTGTCATATGTAGATAAACAAAAAGTGAAGCAAAAGCAGTATGCAGAGCGATAAGACAAAATTGTACAATGTGGCAGTTTTTTCCTAATAAAAGAAAGTGCTGCGGCCAAGCTAAGTAGGGGTTACAGGAGACTGTTCAGGTTTGCAGGCATGTGAATTCCTCACTAAAGCTTTAGTAATACTCTGTTATGGCATAATTCTGTGTGTTTTGTTTACATTTCAATTCTTCTCACTTGTTTCTAAGATTCAGAGATAGGAAATCAAGAACTGAGGCCCCGGCCAGGCAACCAGGAACAGATTGCATGCATACAAGTTAAGGAATGACTGACAGGGATAGAGCTGGGGTTAGTGAGGGTATAAGAGGCAGTGGAGGGCAGATAAGGATTGAGAGTACAGAGGATGGAAACAGGGAACTTGAAAGTGGATGAAAGGTGGAGGGCATTCTGAAGATGGAGGAAGGGGAGAGACAAAGCAGCAGTAGGAATGCTGTAGAGATGGTGAGAGAGATGGCTGGTAAGTAAATGAGAATTGAAAGTGGGAGACTAAGGACTAGGGGATGAGAGCAAGGGAGAATGAGGAATAAAATGAGATATGAAAGGGTGCAGAGGCAAAGAGAGAAATGGAAGATCAATGTTAGACAGATGTAGAGAAGAAAAAGGGAAGATAAGACCACAGAGAAGAAATGTAAAGGCAACCCCCCCCCCCCCCCCAAAAAAAAAATGTAGAAGACTGACACATAAAAAGGGCAACAAAGAGACTGGAACTAACCCAATTAGGAAAAAAGCATCTTCAGACAACAAAGGTAGAAAAGAAAAACAATTATTTTTTGAAGCTGTAAGGACTGGAATGTGCCAGATTTAGGAAATGTGCCTCTCTTCTCTTTTTTTGTATTTTGCAAAACAGGAGAGGAAATGCATTTCTGCTTCTATTTTTCTTGTATTGTACTCTCATAGAGTCTAGCTTTTTAGTAGTTCTATTTCAGTTGTGTTTGCATGTTTCTCTTTCTAATATGTGGTTTCTTATTCGTATGAGTAGCCTAGTAGTTAGAGCACTGACTTGGTAACCAAAAGACCAGGGTTTATTTATTTATTTGGCATTTTTTTATATACTGCCTTTCAGTTTTATCAAGGCGGTTTACAATGAACACAACAGTTTGACATGGAACAGGTATATTCAGCCACTATTTTACAAGGAACAATTAAATTATCTTGCATAAAACTCATTAACTGTACAACATTTCAATAACTATTTACAGTGTAGCCTTAGAAATCTGGCGTGGTATATGGCATTGTGGGTGGTGTGAATGAAAGACATGTTTAATTGTAATGTGCGTTTGCTAAAGTTTCAAAGTATTCCATGAATAGATGAGTTTTTAGCTGTTTTCAGAAGTCAGCGCTATCCGTAGTTGCTCTTAAGTGGTGTGGGAGTGAGTTCCATAGGCACGGGTTGTAGTATTCAAACAAACACTAAGTAATGCTGTTTGAGAGGTGCTCGTTATGATAGGTGCTGTCGAGAGGGTGTTTTGGTTTTGCTTCCTCCTTGATCGAGTATCTAGCACTCTCTGGATCAGCTCCTTTAGGCATTTGGTGGACTGGCTGTGCAGGATCTTAAAAAGTCATCATTAATGATTTGTAGATTATTCATGATCGAATGTTTAGTTTGATCTGTAATGTTTAATTTCCCACTAGCATTCATTGTGGCCTTGAGCAAGTCACTTAATCCTCCATTGCCTCAGAAGAAAGGCCTTGCAATATAATTCCAGTCACACCACCAAGAAAACCCAGGAGCTGTTGGGTCACCAGGAGTCTGCATTGACTTGAAGACACACATTGCATTCTGCATTAGGTGAGTCTTCAAATTCAGGGTTAGATTTATTAGAAGGCATTATTGTGTTACCATTCAGTCATATGCAATAACGTATTTACTGTAGGTTCTGTTTCATACATGCCATTATTATTTTGTGTTCTGACAATAAAAAAAGTTTGTGCAATGGGGCTTATAAAATGTGACAACAGCATTAGCGCGTGATGAGGTAGTCACTTAAGTAAATCTAGGTATCACTTTCCAAACTCCTAATGAATGCATGAACGTGTCTAAACTAGGAATGTGCAAAGGGGAAACTTTAATTTATTTTTAGATTTTTGGCCTTTCTTCCCTGATTTTCTAATTTTTCCCATTTATTTCCTATAAGTTCTAACACACATTAAAAAATGTTTATTAACGCCAATGTCATAAAGTCAATAATTGTGGCAGTTTATGCATCTTAATGGCCTCTTATAAAATATCAATTGGCATAAAAGTATGCGCTTTGACACAAAAGCATGTACTTTGCCAGAAGGCATAGCTTGGGATTGGTAGAACACAAGTGGAGTTCACATATATGTGCACTGATTATAAAATATCTTTATTTTCATGCATAATTGCATACTTAATGCATGGTGATATACACCTGCAAACTAGGAGGTGTAACTGTTTCCACTGAATATCATTTATGATCCCTATCACATATGCTAATATTTTATAAAGACAAGTAGGTGATTGCCTGTCTTTTTAAAACAAGCTTAATAATGGCACATCTTGGCTGCCTTAATCTAGGCACCTTCTTATAAAATTACCCTACCCATGCACACAAATTTACTTTACACATGAAGGCACAGTTTAGATAGGATGTGGAATTCAGAACGGAGACATCGAGGTCAAGACATACTCAGTTCTGTGGCTATTTTAGGAGCAAGTCTGCTAAACCTGGTGCTGTTTCTAAAATACACACCGGCGTGCAGCGGGAGGAGCCATTTCACAAATATACTTGTTGAAAAATCAGTGGAGGAAGTCCATCAACTTACTCGCGTTAAGTACCAGTATTTCATAAGGCACACGTGTAACACGTGTACTAAGCCATTTTGCAAACTGAGATGTGCAGATGCTGTTACTCTACTCCAGAGGATCCTATCTTTAAGTTATTTCAATTTGGCCTGGGAAATAAATATGGTGGAATTGATCCCTCTTATAAAGGAAGGGGCAAATGGAATACGTTTTACCCATCTATTTGTAACCGGAAGGAGGTGCAAGTCCACCTTTTGCCAATTTTGGACTTGCACATGTACTTATAGATTTTTGTCCCACCCAGGCCACTCCCCAAACACACCACTGATATACCCCATCTGCTTTCAACGTGATATAGACATCCACATATAAAATGAACCTCTCTCTAAAATGGCCACTTACATGGGCATACATGTGCAAATGGTGAATACCGCTCATTACCACTATTATTCACATGTGCACCCTAATTCCCTGAAATTTCTCTCCTGCCTATCCTTCAGATATTTCTTCTAACTTCTGCTCTCCTCTCCATACCTTTCTTATGGCTCCATATCACTTTCTCTTCCTTTTGTTGACACTCCCTAATCATCTCCCCTCATACCAATAACTTCAAGGCCCCCTCCTTATCATCCCCTCTTTACTATTCTCACTTCTCCCGCCATCTTGTCATCTACCCTATTGTATGCTCTTGAGTTTCAGCATTTTCTTCCTGTCATTCAGCCATCTCCTCTCTCTCTGAAAGAGCCTCACCCTCATTTCTGCCGTGCTGCCTCCTCTCTGCCCCGCATTCTCCTGCTGCTTCTGTCATCTGGAGATATCACCCCCAACCCTGGCACCCCTAGACTTTTGTCACACTTCCAGGCCAGATCTCTTCACGCAACTACTCAAATCTTTATTCATATTCTTCTCCTTCCCCCCTCCTCGCACCCTTTCTCATGCACCTTGTGAAATGCACACTCCATCTCAAATAAGCCTGCCTTTAGTCATGATCTCTTCATCTCTAATACTCTCCACCTTCTTGCTCTGAGACCTGGCTCCTCACAGAAGACTCAGCTTCAGTCGTTGCTCTGTCATGGCAGCTACAAATTCTTCCATACACCTCGTCACATTGGCCATAGTGGTGGGGGGGTTGGGTTTCAGCGAGGGTTGGCTGATAAGCCTCTGGCCTTGTAATGAAACAGAAAGCTATGGGCACACTTTGGTCCAAATGATCTTCAATTGAACTAAAGTGTGCCCATAGCTTTCTGTTTTGTTACAAGGCCAGAGATTTATCAGCCCCACCTCGCACTCTCTCATTCCTACCAATTTCAACCCCTCCTTCTGCCTCAGTCTCACTCCTTTCCATCCTTCGAAGGCCACTCCATACAACTTTTAACTCCACTACCTCTCCGGACAACTGTTATTTATCCGACCCCCTGACAAGTCCACCTCTACCTTTCTCAGTGACTGACTCATGGCTTTTCTTCTTTCTGGATTCATTTTTCCCCTCCATTATTCTCAAAGGTTTTAATATTCATGTTGATAACCCCTCTGACCCTTATGCTTTAAAGCTCTTTTTCCTTACTTCCTCATTCAATCTCCAACTTTGCTCTACTGCCCCCATTCACCAGCACAGCCACTGCCTAGACCTTGCCTTCTCTAATTGCGTACCCTCAAAAAGCTGTATCTCAGTTATTCCATTATCTGACCTTTACCTGCTAAGCTTCACTATTCATCACCTGTCTCAGTCTTGCCCGTCTCTTTCAATCTCTCTAGAAATCTTCATGCTGTTGACCCATTAGCTCTCTCCACTAGTTTCATTACCTCTTTCCTCCACTATGTCATCTGAGTCTGTTGATGAGACAGTAGCTTCCTGCACCCTCCTCTGCTCTGGATGTTCTTGCTCCTATCATGCCACGTCATGTGAGGTGTACTGTACCTCAGACCTGGCTGTGTCTTTGACTACTTGCTACCTACGTCCCTGTGCCCACTCAGCTGAATGCTTTTGGCTCAAATCCCTTACCCTTTCTATACATCAAATTTATGCTTGTCTCTTTCCAGTTGCCAAACAAGACTATTATGTTCACCTGACTAATTCTCTTGGCCTCTAACCCTCGCTGACCCTTTAGAAACATAGATATATGACGGCAGAAAAAGACTACATGGCCTATCTAGTCTGCCCTTCCATATCAACTACTACAAGTATCCCCCTTTTTCCTTTAGAGATTATCTGCGTTTGTCCCATGCTTTTTGAAGTTCAGATACTGTCCTCTTCTCTACCATCTCAACTGGGAGACTATTCCATGCATCTACTACTCTTTCCGTAAAGAAATGTTTCTGCATATTACTCTTGAATCTATCCCCTTTCACCCTCATCCTATGTCCCCTTATAGCAGAATTGAAAGAGGCTGTCCTGTGCATTTATGCCACGGAGGTATTTATATGTCTCAATCATCTATCCTCTATCCTGGCTTCCCTCTAAAGTATACATATTAAGATCCTTAGGTCTGTCCTTTACAATTCTCAATTCTCTCCTCAAGGTGCCTCCACCTCAGATACCTCCTTCCCTTTCTGCCCAAAACTTTGGTCAACTATTTCCATGACAAATTCAGCAAGATTATACTCAAATTCCCCATGAGGTCAACTCCATCCTCCTCCCCCTCTTCACTCCCAACTCTTCCCTTCAACTTCTGCCACCCTTTCTTCCTTTTCTAAGATTTCTGAGGAGGAAACCGCACATCTTTCCTTCTCCAAACTCACTACCTGCTTCTCTGAACCTATTCCCACCCCATCTCCTAAGTTCCATCTCCTCCACTGTCATCCCTTCCATTTGTCATACTTTCAATCTATTGCTTTCCACTGCAACTGTTTCTGCAGCCTTCAAGCATGCTGCGGTTACACCTCTCCTCAAGAAACCTTCCATAGACCCTACCTGTCCTAAATATTGACCCATCTCCCTTCCCCCTTAATTTCTAAACTACTTGAATGTGCAGTACACCGCCATTGCCTTGAATTTTTCTCCTCTCAAGCCCGTCTAGATCCATTGCAATCTGGCTTTTGTCCTTTACTTTCTATTGAAACAGCTCTTGCCAAAGTCTCCAGTGACCTGTTCCTGGCAAAACTGAAGGGTCTTTACTTGATCCTTATCCTTCCTGAACTTTCTGCTGCTTCTGACACTGTTGACTACCACCTTCCTCAATAATTTGCCCTCTCTTAGTTTTAAGGGCTCTGTGCTATCCTGGTTCTCTTCTTATCTCTCCCACCACACTTTCAATGTTTGTTCTGGTTGATCCTCCTCTACTGCTATTCTGCTCTCAGTTGGTGTACCCCAAGGGTTAGTCTTGGATCCACTCCTTTTCTCTTTTTATACCCAGTCCCCTGGTGCATTCATCTCCTCCCTTGGTTTTGAGTACCATCTTTACGTTGATGACTCTCAGATCCACCTCTCTACACCTGAAATCTCTCTGGCAATCTAGGCCCATATCTCTTCCTGCCTATCTGACATTACTGCCTGGATATCTCATTGACATTTGAAACTGAACATGGCCAAAACCAAGCTTCTTATCCTTCCCCCTAAACCTAACTCCCCCTTCCTTCTTTCTCAATCTCTGTGGATAATGCTGTACTCCTCCCTGTTTTCTCAGCTCACAACTGTGGGGCCGTCTTTGACTCCTCCCTCTCCTTTTCCACACACATCCAACTGATAGAAATGACAGGTTTTAGCTTTCTCTATATCATCAGTAAAATCACCCCTTCCTTTCTGAACACACTACTGAGACAGTTATCCACTCTTTAGTCACCTCCCATCTAGACTATTGCAACCTCCTCCTTGCTGGTCTCCCTCTGGATCATCTCTCTCCCCCTTCAATCTGTTCAAAACTAAGCTGTATGGCTACTCTTTCACCAACTTCGATATGTTCATATAACCCCTCTTCTGAAGTCACTTCATTGGCTCCCTATCTGTTTCTATATCCAGTTCAAACTTCTCCTACTGAACTGTAAATGCACTCTTTCTGCTCCTCCTCACTACTTTTGCTCTACACCCTTCCTCGGGAACTCCGCTCTTCTGGCAGATCACTTCTATCTGTGCCCTTCTCTTCTACTGCTAACTTCAGACTTCAATCCTTCCACCTTACTGCTCCTTATGCCTGGAACAAACAACCCGAGTATGTCCATCAGGCTTCGTGCCTGGCCTTTTTCAAATCCAGTCTGAAAATTCACCTCGTCGAGGCTTCTTTTGGATCCTGATCCTCTTAGGGGCTTGTTTACAAAGCCGCGGTAGTGGTTCGCGATCGCAGCCGCGGCCCCATTGAAATCAATGGGGCCGCGGCTCCGATTACGATCGCAAACCGCTACCGCGGCTTTGTAAACAAGCCCCTTAGTCTCTTACATGTTTCCTTACCATTCCCCTAGGCCTAGACACATCCTTGTCCTCAGCTGCTGTGCTGTCCGTCTTGACTAGATCGTAAGCTTTGACGGACTCTCTTTTACATATCTATGTACAGCGCTGCATATACATTGTAGTGCTATACAAGTGATCAGTAGCAGTAGTAGTAAATGGGGCTTTTAAAATACCCCATCAGTGTGCATAAGCTAGTACATTCAGTCCGAATATACTAAGTGCTAGAGATCGCGCACATTATTTTATTGCAGGTTCCATTTTATGCAATGGGATTTATCCACCAATGAACACAAGGTGATGATATGAAGTGCAAAAGGAAGAGTTTAAGGAATAACATCATAAAATATTTAATCAGAGACAGGATGGTGAGTGCATGAAATAATCTAACACTGCAGGCAGTGGAGACAAAATAAACGTCACAGAATTCAAAAAGCAAGCAGAGGATCTTAAATCAAAGGGCCAAGCAAAAGCCAATAAGAAAAGAACATAAGAAAAGCCATAATGGGTCAGACCAAGATCCATAAAGCCAGTATCCTGTTTCCAACAGTGCCAATCCAAATTGGCAAGTTCCCAAAAAGGTACACAGGTTCCACAATGCTCATCCTGGGGCAAGCAGTGGATTTCCCAGGTCATTTTTAATAATGGTTTATGGACCTTTCCTCTAGGAACTTGTCCAAACCATTTTTAAACCGAGCTACACCCTCTGATAACGAATTCCCGAGTTTGATTACACATTGAGTAAAAAAATATTTTCTCTTATTGGTCTTAAATGGGTTACATTATAGTTTCGTTGCAGGTCTTCTAGTCTTTCTACTTTTTGATGGTGTAAACAACCAATCTAAGTTTACCTGTTCCACTCCATTCATTAATTTATAGACCCCATTCATACCCCCCCCCCCAGCCATCTCTTTTCCAAGTTGAAGAGCCCTACCTTTATAAGCCTCTTCTCATAGAGGAATCATTTCATCCCCTTTATCTTTTTGGTGGCTCTTCTCTGTACCTTTTCTAATTCTGCTATATCCTTTTTAAGATATGCTGACCAAAATTGCACATAATATTCAACGATACAGAGGCATTGGACTATCCTTGGTTTTATTCTCCATTCCTTTCCTTATGATTCCTAGCATTCTATTTGTTTTATTGGCTGCCACTGCACACTGGGCAGAGGGTTTCAACATATTATCAACAATGATGCCTAAATCTTTTTTTGAATGGTGGTTTCTAAGGTGTACCTTGCATCGTGTAACCGTATTAGCATTGTTCTTTCCTAGGTGCATAACTTTGCACTTGTCCACATTAAATTTCATCTTCCATTTGGAAGCCCAGTCTTCCAATTTATCAAGGTCCTCTTGCAATGTTTCACAATCCTCTTGTGTTTTGTGTGCAATACAACTGTTCAGGGCTTTCAAGATAGTACTTTTATGTTCAAACTTTTTATTCAATTTCCAACAACCATAACCAAGATAAACAGGCAGGCAATTACAGAGCAAAACTGTATAACACATCACATACAGTGATTAGAGCAAAACAGCTAACATACCACTCGGGGGGAACGTGTAAACAACCCACACCCAATATAGCATGGGCAGGTAGGGCAAAGCATTGCATCAGTAGAGAGGAGCAGGCCCCAGAGGAAGCAAAAACACGTATGGAGACAGCACCCCCTTCCAGCCATCCCATCTAGGCCGCCGGGGAGCAACCAAGGAGCATATGCAGTGATGAAACCCCCCACCCCAGGACCACCCCCAGCAGCCCCATCGCAGGCTCACCATCAGCAGGTACAGTAGGATGTAATATACCTACCCTCAGCACTGCCACTCCCCCACCTCCACCCACCTCCCCCCCCAAGCCCTTGCATGGTGTGCTAATCCTCGCAGACGGACCCAGGGTGTACTCTTCTCCCAGGCCCAGCCTTAAGTCAGAGCCAACAAACAACAACACCACACTCACTCGCTCACGCCCAACAGTCATACTTTGCCCCCCCCATAACACCCCTTCCCTCCCCTCCCCCCATTCCTCCCCATCCCCTCCCCTTTACCCCGTATCGGAACAATCGTCCCTCAGTCATCAAGTGAGTGCGTCAAAGGAGGTCCTCCCAAAAAAGGAACCACTCTATGATCTAAGTACCTCCCAGAACCCTACGCCAAACTCGGGAAGGCAAAAAGGACAAATGAGGAACCCAACCCAAAAACCGCTGCCAACGCCGTGGGTGCCCAGCTGCGTACAATCGGGCCATGAGTAACATCTCATGAAGCTTCACTCTCCAGATGCCGTACACGGGCCCGGATGCATCCAACCATCGCTGTAGCACCGTCATGCACGCCAGCATCAGCATCAAACGGATCCAACGGATCGTCACGGAGCCCAGATCCGCCAATCACTCACCATCCCAAGTGTACAACACCACGTTACCAGCATGCAGGGACAAGGGTATCTGTACACATTGGACCAAATATGCCGTCACCTTCCCCCAAAAGGCCTGAACCTGGGAGCACGACCAGAACATATGCCCCAATGTAGCCCGGGACTCATTACACCGAGGACAGCAGGAGGTGGGGGCCAGACCCGCCCTCCAAGCCCGGTGAGACGCAAAATGTAAACGGCGTAATATTTTAAACTGAGCATCCCTATGAAGAACCAGCACACTCAACGTGGGGATAGCTGCCAGACCGCGCAGCAGCCCATCCAGGGATATCACCTCCCCCAAATCCGCAGTCCAAGCATCCGCCAGCTCCTGCACCGCGAGCGGCTCCACGGACTCCCAAAGCATTTGGTGAAGCCCCGAGACACGCATCCCTTGATCCGAACCCCTGAGCGCCCCCTCCAAGGCAGAACTAACCTCCCCCTTCAAGGCCCCATGGGGCACGCCCCTAAGATAACTGCGAAGCTGCATAAAGGGAAAAACATCCCACGCCTCCAACGGGTAGTGCTGCCCCAACACTTGGAAGTCTTCCACCGCACCTTCAGGCGTTAGTATCTGCTCCAAATTCTCTATCCCCATCTGTGCCCACCTTTCAAATACCGGCCCTCCCAGGGTAAGAAATCAGCATTACCTTGTATGGGGAGATAAGGGGAATAACGTGGCATAAGTCGGCGCCCCGCACAAAAATAATGCCAGGCCTGCCGTACCGAGTCTAAAACTACCTCACGAAGTTCACGGTTAACCCCCGGCGCCAGCGCATGAAGAAGATAGCGCGGGTGAAAAGGCTTAACGGCCTCCCGCAAAAGCGCCGATGGCAAGCAGTCCTCCAAATCCCAGAGCCAGTCTCTCCCGACCCGCAATAAGCAGGCTATATTATATTTCCGAATGTCCAGGATACCAATGCCTCCCAGAGAACTAGGCTGCTGCAGAACTGCTAAGCGGACCCTAGGTTTCCGTCCCTTCCAAATAAAACGCGTCAGAGGGGCCTGCAGCTTCCGAAGGTCTGCCCTCTTCAGGATCAACGGGAGAGTCTGTAACATGTAGAGAATCTTGGGGAACAGTGCCATCTTCTATAAAGTCACCCGACCCCCCAAAGAAAGTGGCAGATCCCGCCATTTGTCTACAGAGATTGTAACGGCATCCACTAACTTGGAGACATTAAGACGATAAAGGTCCTGCACTTTCGCAGGCAAATAGATGCCTAGATATTTGAAGTGACCATCTGTCCACTTCAACGGGAAGTCCCCAATCCAGCCTCGTTGGGCCGCGAGACCTACCAGCATAGCTTCAGACTTATCTAGATTTAGGCGAAACCCGGAGTACATCCCATATTCTTTAATCAGTTGGAGCAAATGGGGGAGTCCCTCCTGAGGGTTCCCCAAATGAACAAGCAGGTCATCCGCGAAAGCCGCGACCCGGACTTCAGTTGCCCCCACTGGGATCCCTCGAAACTCCGTGGCCTCCCGAATCCGGAGCAGTAGCGGCTCTAACGTCAAAACAAAGAGAAGCGGGGAAAGTGGGCAGCCCTGCCGGGTTCCCTTCTGAATGGGGAAGGCAGCTGACTTATGACCATTCACCATAATAGCCCCTTGCGGCTCGGAGTATAGTAGACGGACCACATCCACAAAAAAAACAGAGAACCCCATCGCCTCCAAAGTCTGGTACATGAAGCCCCAATCGACCCGGTCGAACGCTTTCTCTGCGTCAAAACTAATTAGCAAGGAACCTTGCTCAGCCACTTGCCTTGTACACATTGAAATCAAAATACGTTGAACACTGAAAGCAGGATTGCGGCCCCGCATGAAGCCCACCTGGTCGCTGTGAATCAGGTCCGGCAAAAACTTTGCCAGCTGGTCTGCCATGATTTTTGCAAGAAGTTTGATATCAACATTGAGAAGTGAGATGGGGCGATACGAGCCCGGCGAAAGCGGATCCCGGCCTGGCTTCGGCAGGATAGTAATCAACGCCATATTGGCCTCAAACGGGAACCTGCCCAGTCTGACCAACGCTTCAAAATACCCCACAAGAGGCGCCACAACCAGATCACCCAGGATCTTGTAAAACTCACTGCGGTAGCCATCTACTCCAGGGGCCCTACCTAACTTAAATTCTTGATCCCTTCCTGGACCTCCTGGCCCATGAGTGGCTGACTAAGAGCCTGCAGGCCCCCCGCACTAAGTTTGGGAAACTTACAGGCATTGAGAAAGTCCCAACCCGCCTTGTCCGAAGCCCCTTCCCTAGCGTAAAGCTGTCGGAAAAAATCCGTAAAGACCGCCTCAATGTCCGCCGCTCCCCGTCTCAGAGTCCCGTCTGCATGCCGAATCGCCCCAATCGCACGTCCCCCCCCAGCCGGCCTCACTAAAGAAGACAGTAACTTACCAGCCTTGTTCCCATGCTGGTATAGCTTGTACCAATAATACATCATAGATTTTTGCGCCCGTCTATGGAGAAGCATCTCTAACTCCGTCTGAAGCACCCGCAGATTACGACGATTTGCCTCATTCGGACATCCCGCCGCCAATCTCCGCGCCTTCCCCAAGTCCCTTTCCAAGCGAAGGATCTGCTGATTCAATCGCCTACGCCGCGAACTAGTATAGCTGATAATATCACCGCGTAAAACAGCTTTACCTGCTTCCCAAAAAAGAGCAGGAGAAAGACCCGGCTGATCATTAAGGGTCACATAGTCCTTCCATCGGTCCCGGAGATAATGCTCAAACTGCAGGTCTCCCCCCAGCTCCAGAGGGTAACGCCAAAGCCGGCCCCGGTCCGGGTCACCACCACGCAGTTCTAGTCACCATGGCATGATCGGAAAGCACAGAAGGGCCCACCTCAGCACACTGAGTCCAGCCAAAGAGGGACTCTGAGATCAAGAAATAATCAATTCGGGACCATGAGCCATGTGCTCTAGACTGATGGGTATACTCCCGATCACCGGGATGCAAGACCTGCCAAATATCCAGAAGCTGATGCCCTTCACACAAGCCCCATAGGCGTCGCAGGGTGCGCAGACTCCGACCCCCAGCCGGCCCGGTGCGATCCAAATGGGCGTCTAAAACTTCATTAAAGTCTCCCCCAAGGATAACCTGATACCCGGTGGTCCCCGCCAGGACCTTAGCAAGCGCCTGAAAGAACCGAGCTTCATAAACATTGGGGGCATAGATCGAGCACAAAACCACTTTCAACCCAGCCAGCATCCCCCACACACAGACGTATCGGCCTTCAGAATCAACATCCACCCGCTCCTCCACCCAATTTACAGAGCTAGTAATTAAGATAGCCACCCCCCGCTTCTTCCCCAGGGCCGGGGATCCATAAACCTTGTTGACATGGCCTTTGCATAACTTTCCATGCTCAACCCCAGATTGATGCATTTCCTGTAGCATGGCCACCCCTATCCCTTTACGTTTCAGTAGCTGTAGCACCTTATAGCGCTTAATAGGGGATCCAAGGCCGCACACATTCCAGGATGCAATCTTAACCCCAGCATTCATTGCCTAATATGCAAAAAAGCCACCCTGAGATACAGAACCTATGCACCGAAAGGCGAAGACCCCCCCAGCCTAGGGTCTCCCCCAACATCCATACTAAGGTTACCAAAATCCACACCGTCAAACATTCTCGCAGCCATCCCCCATGCAGCACCCAATCCGACACATCCGATACCACCCCTACCCAACCTGCTACTCTAATCCCACCCTCACCCCACCCTTCCCACCCACCCACAACCCCCCCTCGTCCAAACCAGACATCCAACCCCCCCGCCCCCCTCCCCAATCCCAACCTGCATCACCCCCCAGTCCTCCTCGTCGACTGGCCACTCCATGACCTCCTGGACGTGCAGAGCTCCCCCCCCCCGAGAAAGGCAAGACCCACCGCGCCCACCCCTCCCGTCCCGATTCTCTCTACGGGCCCTCACCCTCCCCTCCCACTACCCGATTCAAGGGTCCTCAACATGTCAAGAGGCCTCCCCCCCCCGGCCGCTGGGACCCCGCAACTCCGCCAAGCCCGACGCCATCGAGCCGAACTGTGGGGCTCCCCCCAGGTACGGAGAGCATTACAGGCCCGTTACCCAGCTCGGTTACCCCTCTGAACAAACAAGGAAACAAATAAACATCACATAAAGAGGGATATAGCCACCTCTCCCCCTGCCCACTGTATCCCCGTAACAGATTACAAGATTAAAGGCAACAAGTACCAAAGAAATAAGCAGCAAGTAGTAATCCACTTTTGTAGAAACATGTCAAGACCCAAATAGTAAAGAAATTAGGGAAGCAACATTATGACTCAATAAACCATGGGGATGGGGAAAAAACGGGAAAGTTATAAAAAATTAAAAATAAAGAAAAAAAATGAGAAATCGAAATAAATGGGAGAAATAAATTGAACTGAGAAAATAAATAAGAACAAAAGGGGAAGGCGAGGGGATCACGGAAAACAAGGAAAGGAAAGAGAGACGAGGAGGCAGGCCCCCCCTGGCCGAGAGTAGCCGGGAACAAGCCCTCAACAGTACCAAAGACAGAAACAGTATGGGGGCACATAGCCTCAGAGTATAAGGTCCAGGCGGGAGCAGGAACATTTATAGATGAGTCCTCCAAGGTCGCACCACCGATCAGCCCAGACCGTTACAATAGGCCAGCGCTGCCTCCGGAGACAAGAAGGTCCGTCATCCGCCCTCGCAGTCCACACGCAGGGTCGCTGGATAGGCCATAGTGAAGCGCAGGCCCCGCTCTATTAGCCGACCACAAACGTCCTTGAATGCACGGCGCCGCTGTGAAACCCCGGCAGAATAGTCTTGGAAAATCAGGAGTTTGCAGGCGTCACCTCCTGCACAGCGCTGCTGTCTCGAAGCTCTCAGAACTCCCTCCTTCTGTGAGGCGTTGAGAAAGCGCGCAATCACCGCTCTGGGCCGGTTATCCCCTGATTTGTAAGGCCCCAGTCTGTGCGCTCTCTCTAACACGATGGCACCCAGCTCCGCCTCCAAAGGTAAGTTGTTGGGCAGCCAGGCCTCCAGATATTGCCTGAGGTCCTTCTCCTGCACCGATTCTGCTATTCCAATAAAGCGAAGATTGTTACGCTGGCTTCTATTTTCTAGATCCTCCAGCTTCTCCTCGTGTCACGCCAGGGCCTCCTCCAGCTTCTTAATGCGGGCTGCGTCCTGCACGCACGTGTCCTCAAGCGAGCCCACACGCTGTTCCACCTGCTCCACCCTGGTCGTAAAGTCTGTTACTGCCTGGGCCACTGCGGAGATTTGTGAAGCTAAACCACCCAGGCGTCCCTCCAAGGCTTCCACTTCGGCCTTCGAGACCTCCGCCACCATCGTCGGCGCCGCCATCGATACTTGCCCATCAGCAGCCCCGTCGGCCATCTTGACTTCACTGCCGCGAGGCCGCTCCCGGCGGGGTGTCTTTGCAGCCATACACTCGCAATCCGCCCGAGGCGCACAAGGTCCGGTGCCCCCGGCGGAGTACCGGCTCCCCCTCACTCTGGTAGGATTTAATGGCAAATAGCAGGATTGTTAACCGGGGGGGAGGACGCGAGCTCCGGAGCTAAGCAGGAGACTTCCTACTTAGCCCACCATGTCACCGGAAGTCCCAAGATAGTACTTTTAAACAGTGCCCATGCTTGATGTAAATCTTTAACTTTTGCAGCTGCTCCTTTTAGTTTTTTCTTGACTATTTTTCTCATTTTATTATATACTCCTATTTGAAAGTTAAATGGTAGTACTCTGTATTTCCTTGCCGTCTTTCTTCCATTCATTAAATCAAATGTGATCATGCTATGATCACTATTGCCAAGTGGCCCCAACACCCTAATCTCTTGCAACAGATCTTGTGTTCTACTAAGGAATTGGTCCAAAATGGCTTCCCCTCTTGTCAATTCATGAACCAGCTGCTCCAAGAAGCAATCATTTATTTCATCTAGAAACTTTCTCTCGCTAGCATGTCCTGCCAGGACACTGACCAAGTCCATACTTGGGTAATTGAAATCACCCATTATTACGGTGTTGTAATTTTTGTTTGCTTCCTTGATTTCTTTCAGCAGTTCATGATCCATTTGTTGTTTTTGGCCAGGTGGTCGGTAGTATACCCCAACTGCTATTGCCTTGCGTTTTTTTATATGGAATTTCTATCCATAGAGAATCTACATTGTATTTTGTTTCCTGCAAATCTTTAATCCTATGAGACTCAATGTCCTCTCTAACATAGAGCACAATGATGAACTGGAGTCTATGGACAGACCAGTTCATCATTGTGCTCTATGTTATGCTGCTAAAATTGAATATAATATAGAAAAGAACTGTATGTATTTCTGTATTATATTCGATTTTAGCAGCTGCATTCATGATGTGGACATTGAAAACAGCCACACATCCCAATCACATTCACTCCCAAGAGCCAGTTTAGAACGCTCCGAGCTTGCACATCTAGCACAATTATATCCATGTAGCACAGGGGTAAGGTGGAGACATGTCTAAAGTACTCTAGAAAAGATACATGTGTTTATCTGATTACAGAATGAGGCCATACATCTAAAACCAATGGCAGACAGGTCCATGTAGATGCCTGCTCCTGAGTATGAATAGACCTGTGAAAAGTGCTTATTTCTCCAAGCTATCAACAGTACAAAGAAGAGGGGCATGCCCCCTCACTCCCTAAATATTTTTGCCAACTCAAAAGTACATAGCAAGGACTTATTCTCTGCTGCTGTGACGCTATACATCTCCATTTCTAACATTTTTATTTATTTATTCGAGCACTTGATATACCGCTAGGGCCAAAGCATAAAAGCGGTTTACAACACTATGACTGCCAGGGAGAAAGGGACACCAATGATTAATTAATAGGACAGAGGAGCAAAGGAAAGAACAGAGAAGAAAAGAAAAGGAAGGCAAAAGTGGGGGAAAGAAAGACAAACAGGAAGGCTCAAAGACAGAGCAACACAGTAGGGAAATCTTACATACTGACCGGTTGGGAGGGGGTCAGGCCAAGATGTGTATGTGGTAATATGTACATGTGCGCATCCCAAATACCAGCGCTAGCACATCTATGTGGTCAATACTGCAAACATTTATATCTTGCATGTGCACATTTCTGAAATTGGTGATTTTCTGCATGTGTCTGGCCCCTTATTCTGTATGTCTCTGTCCCACTCTGTATTGCAGCGGATACATTTAACTTGTGCGATGGAGGTAGGGCAAGTTTAGACATGTGCTCATCTTCACTGCTACCCTTCAAACAGAATTTCAGACATTTTGACAGATTTCATCTAAAAGGTCTTTCTAAAAATGCTTCTTCACAGGATCAGTTTTCAAAGAGTTTAGGCACCTAACTTAAGAAGGGAAGCACCATGATTAAGCAATTTGAGGCCAATATTAAACAAAGTGTCATTCAGTTAAATTTCACTGAATGCAGTGAGCTTTAACCAGACAGATAGAGACATAAATATTAGAATCTGGAGAGTTCTAGCAAGCAAACAGAAATGGCTGCTTGATCCTTCTGTTCCTCCGATCCACAGGCCCCTGTCCATGACTACCCAGCGGCAATGTCAGCACCACTGATGCTGAGGGTGTCTGCAGTTAGCAGAAATTGGTCAGGCTGGTTGACAGCGGTTCCTGCAGCACCATGGACTTGACAGCTGTGTTTGTTGTGGTGGCCTAACTGTGTCATGCTGGCACTTCTGTGCCCCACTGAATCAGCTGACTAAACACCAGCCTGCGACCCCGCATATGCAAGGAGCAGGGTTAAGAGAAACCTAAGGCTGCGGCCCTATGAAGAAGCTTGGAAGAGATGTGCAGAGTCAATTGAAGAGGGCTAAGAGGTTTCCCTGCCCACAGTGAACACTGGCTTGGTGGTCGCAGGGGGACATAAGAACATAAGATATACCATACTGGGTCAGACCATGGTCCATCAAGCCCAGTATCCTGTTTCCAACCGTGGTCAATCTAGGTCATTCCAGAGTTTGATTACACGTTGACTGAAAAAATATTTTTTCTTATTAGTCTTAAATAGGTTAGCCTGTAGCTTCATTGCATGTCCCCTAGTCTTTCTATATTCTGGTGACGTAAACAATCGATCTATGTTTACCTGTTCCACTCCATTCATTAATTTATAGACCTCTATCATATCTCCCCGCAGCCGTCTCTTTTCCAGGTCAAAGAGCCCTAATCTTTTTAGCCTCTCTTCATAGGGATATCCTTTCATCCCCTTTACCATTTTGGTGGTTCTTTTCTGCACCTTTTCTAATAACGCTATATCCTTTTTAAGATACGGTGACCAGAACTGCACAAAGTATTCAAGGTGTGGTCTCACCATGGAACGATACAGAGGCATTATAATATCCTTTGTTCCTGATCGTGTGCCAGTCTAGTCCCAGACCTCTGGGTTCCCTATCTCATCCAGCAGCTTGGAGACTGAGAGAACTCCTCCTTTTTGTGATGTCAGTGCTATATCCTCTCGGGATCCGCCTCCTGTCACCAGTTACCTCAGTCTCCAAGCAGCTGGATAGATGGGAGCCCAGGGGGTCCGGGCTCACCGGAGAGACAATTGAGACTAAATTTGCTTAATTGGTTTTTCTATTTAAGGGATTTTTACTAGATGCTGCGAGGGAGGAGTGGCCTAGTGGTTGGGGCAAGGTACCACGGGCCGGAAGGTCGATGGTTCAAATCCCACAAGAGGACAGCAAACTTGGGCTGGAAGGACTGAGGTTTCTAGTCCCACAGGTGCTCCTTGTGGTCTTGGGCAAGCCACTTAACCCTCCATTGCCCATGTTCCCTGTAAGTATAAGTGTATGTGTCTCATATCCTCTCGTGTTAAATGTATCCCCCAACCGCTTTGACCCAGTGAAAAGCGGGATATAAATGCAGCTAAATAAATGCTGGAAATTAGTGTGCTCCGGTGCTGTGGCTTTAAATTTGCTAGCAGGCTTTCCCTCTATTTCTTTAGTTCTCCTTCCCTCTCTCTCCTGTCTTTTTCTCCCGCTTTCTCTCCTTCCTTTGTGGGGGTTCAGGTTATCTCTTGCCTTTTACGGAGCGCCCTCACTCAATCCGCAACAGCCCGGATCTGAAAGCTGAAGAGAGGGGAACCCAGAGCTGAGCATTACCGGCGCCGCACAGAAGTCTTGCCTGCTAGTGCGCCCGGCAGGCTCTCCGCCCTTGCACGTGGCTCGGTCCTACGGGGCAGCGGTGCAACGCGGCTGGCCTCATTACTTTGCCCGTTAGGCTCCAGAGGAGAAAGGGGATGGCGTCAGTCACCTCTGAACTTAGTAGGGGTACTGCTGAGCCGACCGCAAGGTAAGGGAAAGCAAGTTATTGATTTGGGGAGAGCTCCGTTTTTTGGCGCAAAGTCAGTCAACGTGCCGGGCCGCGTGGCGCCAGAGCGGCCCGCTTGCACAGAGATCCTTGAAAGGCCTCAGGAGAGCTAGAGGCCGGGATGTGAACCTCTCGGGGGTTGTTCCCGACGGCGGACTTCGTCTAATTAAGACTTTATCATCTTTCTGGGTGTTTTTAGTTTAAAAAAAAAAATTAAAAGGGAGCGCGCCACACCAGAACTTTTAGTAGCTGGTGGCAGCGGTTTTTTCTCTCCTGCCCAGAGGGCTGCAGCGTAGCGCGAGTTAGACACTGCCTTCACTGGCTGGTTCCGAATAGGGCGTAGCTATGCCTTCCAAGCCTCAATGTGTTGTATGTGGGGCAAGAAAGGGTACAGCTTCAGGTGTGTGTGAGGCCTGCTTGAAGGGGGCCTTCAGGAAGGAGTTGGTGGGAGAGGATAAGGAGCAAGGACAGGGGCCCTTGGCAGAGGGTGCTTTCGCTCAGGCGTCAGACGTAGGCCGGGTGGAGCCGGTAGCTGGACCATCTTCGGCCCCGGAGGCTCAGTCCGCTCCGGCAAGCTTTCCCAAGGAGCTTTCTTCCATTTTTTCCCGGGAGTATATTCTGTTGCTGCAGCACTCGCTATTGGGTGGTGTTCAGCAGCAGAAAGACCTCTCGGACGTTTCTGGTTCAAGGAGGTCAACGGCGCCTCTGCCCTCCGCAGTGCCCCTGCGCGGGGTCAAGCGACCACGCGCAGAGTCGGAGACCAGAGAGCCCTCCGTAGTCTCGGAAGGTCTGCCTTCGGACGACGAGGGATACAGTATAGATGCCGAGGAGGAGTTAGAGGAAGGCGAGCTCTCGGAAAAGGAGGACCAGTCTAGAGTGGTGCGGGTCTTCCGAAGGGAGGAGCTGCTGGCACTAATCGGGGAGACTCTAAAGGCCTTGAACATGCCGGTTCCAGCAGACTCTACAGATGAGTCATTGGAGGATCCTCTATTGCAGGTGTTCCGTAAGAGTCAAAGGGCTTTTCCAGTCCACAGAGTTTTTCAGGAAATAATTCAGGAGGAGTGGAATGTCCCGAAAACTCCTCTGAAGGGATCTCGGATAATGGGCCGGCTGTATCCTTTGTTGGAACAGGATAAAGAAGTCTTTAGGTCTCCAAAGGTAGACGCGGCTGTCTCCGCAGTAACTAAAAAGACTACCATTCCTGTAGAGGGCAGTGCGGCCCTCAAGGATACTCAGGACAGAAAGCTGGATGTTTTGCTATGACAGGTGTTTGACATAAACGCCCTGTCTCTCCAGGTGGCTATCTGTGGAGCGTGGGTGGCTAGGGCCTGCTTCCGCTGGTCGCAGCGTATACAAGGGGTGTCAAGAAGGTGAAGTGTCCGCAGAGGCGGCCAGATTGGAGTCCAGCACAGCCTACCTGGCAGACATCCACTATGACCTGATGCGTGGTCTGTCTAAAAGCATGGCGTCGGCGGTTGCAGCGCGCCATTACTTGTGGCTGCGCAATTGGTCCGCAGATTCTTCCTCTAAAGCCCGGTTAAGTAAACTGCCCTTCAAAGGGCGCTTGTTGTTTGGGGAAGAGTTGGAAATGTTGGTAAAGGACTTAGGGGAATCCAAAGGAGGCAAACTGCCAGAAGATAAGACTAGGACTGACCGAGCGATCCCGGCAGTCAGGGGGCAGCAGCGGGATTTTCGCAGGTTCAGGTCCCAGAGGTTCTATTTGAGCCAGGGGGGCAGATTCCCTAATAAGGGCCAGGGCTTCTGGGGGTTTCGAGGAGCGGGAAGGAGATTTGGTCCTTCCTCCTCCTCTGCCGCAATGAGATGAGGGGGACCCAGGCGCCCTTACGGCCAGTAGGGGGGCGTTTGCAGGAGTATTATCCGGCCTGGGTCCGTGTCACGTCCGATCAGTGGGTCCTAGAAGTCATTCGGGAGGGCTACGCGCTGGAGTTCCTCAGACCGGTGCGAGAGGCCTTCGTACCGTCCCCCGGCAGGTCAATCGCCAAGTGCACGGCCATCCGGGAGACGGTGCAAAGGTTGCTAGCGCTCCAGGCAATAGTTCCAGTACCTATGGAGCAATGCGGTTCCGGTCGATACTCCATTAATTTTATCGTCCCAAAGAAGGACAGAGGCGTCCGGCCGATCCTAGACCTCAAAGGGGTGAATCAGTGTCTTCGGGTGTCACACTTCCATATGGAAACTTTGCGCTCAGTCATCGTGGCAGTGCAGAAAGGAGAGTTTCTCACTTCTCTGGATCTGTCGGAGGCGTACCTCCATATTTCGATAAGGCCGGAGCATCACAAATTTCTCAGGTTCGCAGTCCCGTGCGGACATTTTCAGTTCCGAGCATTGCCCTTCGGGTTGGCGACAGCGCCAAGAACGTTCACCAAGATCATGGTGGTGGTGGCAGTGGCGCTGCGGAAGGAAGGGATTTTGGTGCACCCGTATCTGGACGATTGGTTAATCCGGGCGAAGTCAACGGCGGAAAGCGAGTCAGCTACGGCCTGGGTGGTCGCGTTCCTGGAAAGCCTGAGATGGATAGTCAATCTGTCCAAGAGCCAGTTGGTTCCCTCTCAGTCCTTGGCTTACTTAGGAGCTTGGTTCGATACCCAGGTGGGAAAGGTATTCCTGACTACGGAGAGGGCGCAGAGCCTGAGGCAGCTGGTCAGAAGGTTCCTGCAGCTCAGAGCTCCTTCGGTGTGGCATTACCTGCAGTTGTTGGAGACCATGGCAGCGTCGATAGAAACGGTTCCGTGGGCCAAGACGCATATGAGGCCCTTGCAAAGAGCGCTTCTTCGGCGCTGGTCACATCAGAACGATGCGCTGAGCAGAAGGCTGATCTGTCCAGAAGAAGTTCGCCAGGCCCTGCAATGGTGGTTGATTCCCGCGTCCCTGGAGCGCGGGAGGGAGCTGGAAGCTCCGGCCTGGATACCCGTGATGACCGATGCCAGTCTCTGGGGATGGGAGCGCATTGTCAGGGAAGGTTCACTCAAGGTCGGTGGAGTCTTCAAGAAACAACCTGGTCCATCAACAGCATTAAGAGCAGTGACGCTGGCGCTGCAGGAGTTTCGGATCCTTCTAAGCGGCACAGCAGTCCGAGTGTTGTCAGACAACGCTACCGCGGTGGCCTATGTCAACAGACAAGGGGGAACCACCAGCGCGCCGCTGGAGACCGAAGCAGGAGTCCCTTTTCGGTGGGCTGAAGTGAATCTTCTGGATTTATCGGCAGCGCACGTAGCAGGGGTGGACAACGTGGAGGCCGATTTTCTCAGTCAAGTGCGGGTGGACCCAGGAGAATGGGTTCTACATCCAGAGGTCTTCAACATGGTGGCACGCAGATGGGGCACACCGGTCATGGACCTCATTGCAACCATCGCCTCAGCAAAAGTCAGTCGTTTCTTCAGCAGACGAAGAGAAAGGATGTCGGAGGGCTTGGACGCCTTGATTCAGGTATGGCCGGCGGGGCAGCTACTGTATGTCTTTCCGCCGTGGGTCCTGATAGGCAGAGTGCTGCAGCGGGTGCAGCGTTACAGTGGCCAAGTAATCCTGATTGCGCCAGATTGGCCTCAGTGTCCCTGGTACGGGGATCTGGTAAGGTTGTTGGTGGCGAAGCCGTGGCGGCTCCCGTCGCGGGCCGATCTGTTGACGTAGGATCCACTCTCAATGCCTCACGTGGATCGTTTCTCACTTACAGCTTTGCTCTTGAAAGGGCAAGGCTAAAGGCTAGAGGTTTTTCGGCGGCGGTTGTTGCCACTATGTTGAAGGCCAGGAAGAGATCCACCTCTTTGGCTTACGTGCGTGTATGGAGGATCTTCGAAGCTTGGTGCGTTGACCAGAGTTGCGATGCCTTAAAGGCTTCTCTTCCTCAGATCTTAGATTTCCTCCAAGACGGTTTTGACAAGGGGCTGGCGGCTGCATCGTTGAGAGTGCAGGTGGCAGCTTTAGCCTGCTACAGGGGCAGGATAGGGGGGCAGTCGCTGGGCAGTCACAGAGACATTAAGCGTTTCTTGCAAGCGGTGTCGTTAGCGAGGCCTCCGTGTCGTCAGATCTGCCTGACCTGGCACCTGCCATCGGTGCTAGATGCACTGGAAAGCGAGCCATTTGAGCCCCTGGCGAGGGCATCCCTGAAGTATCTCACCTTAAAAGCGGTATTTCTGGTGGCCATTGCTTCGGCCAGGAGAGTGTCAGAGTTGCAGGCCCTCTCCTGCCAGGAGCCTTATCTTTCCTTCTTTGCAGCCAAGGTGGTTCTGAGACCGGTGCCGGCTTTTCTTCCTAAGGTGGTTTCAAACTTTCATATGAATCAGGAGATTGCGTTGCCGGTTTTTGGCACGAAAGCGGGGTCCTCAGGGTCGAAGAGATTACACCTCTTGGATGTAAAAAGAGCCTTAAAGAAGTATCTTCGTAGAACGGCTAGTTTTCGCAAGACAGATAGACTTTTTGTTCTGTTTGGGGGTGCACGAAAAGGAGAAGCGGCCTCAAAAGCCTCCATTTCGCGATGGATTTGGGAAACGATCGTGTCGGCTTATATTCTGAAGGGTCGGCGGGTGCCCGAAGGTCTTAGGGCCCATTCCGCCAGGGCGCACGCGGCATCATGGGTGGAGGTTCGCTTGGCATCGCCGGCGGAGATTTGCAAGGCGGCGACCTGGTCCTCCTTGCATTCATTTGTGAAGCATTATCGTCTGGACGTGCAGATGGCGGAAGAGGCTTATTTTGGATCAGCAGTACTTCAGGCTGGTCTTCCAGGTCCCTCCCGTCATTAATACTGCTCTGGTACTAACCCAGAGGTCCGGGACTAGACTGCTAATTGTTGTTCCTGGAGTGTAGCCAGTCTAGTCCCGTATTCCCTCCCACTTTTTTCTTCGATGACTGCGGGCCTGAAGTTGCTACTAAGTCACAGATAAGAGCCGTTTATTTTTGGGGGCCTGTATTCGCAAAGGGAGGGGCTTGCATTCTGCAAGCAGTGCTCTGACAGGAAGTTTGACATTTCCTCTTGAGGGAGTGGCCTGTTCAAGTTTGAATCCACGGTTCACAGGTATTCTATAAGTTGACAGTTAGTATGTTTATTTTTTACTTGTTCCTCTGGTGAGTCTGCTTTGTCAATAGGTTACTGGTGACAGGAGGCGGATCCCGAGAGGATATAGCACTGACATCACAAAAAGGAGGAGTTCTCTCAGTCTCCAAGCTGCTGGATGAGATAGGGAACCCAGAGATCCGGGACTAGACTGGCTACACTCCAGGAACAACAATTAGCAGGTAAGTCTAATTTCACCTTTTATTTTCTATTCCTTTCTTTATGATACCTAGCATTCTATTTGCTCTCTTGCCTCCTATTGCACACTGGGCGGAGAGTTTTAACATGTTATCCATGATGACACCTAAATCTTTTTCCTGGGTGGTGATTCCTAATGTGGAACCTTGCATCATGTAACCATAGTTTGGGTTGTTCTTTCCTAGGTGCATAACTTTGCACTTGTCCAAATTAAATTTCATCTGCCATTTGGATGTCCAGTCTTCCAATTTAACAAGATCCTCTAGCAATTTTCCACAATCCTCATGGGTTTTAACAACTTTAAATAGTTTTGTATCATCTGCAAATTTGATAACCTCACTCATTATTCCCGTTTCCAGGTCATTTATGAATATGTTAAAAAACAGCGAACCCAGCACAGATCCCTGGGGTACTCCACTATTCACCTTTCTCCATTGGGAAAATTAGCCATTTAGCCCTACTCTCTGCTTTCTATCTTTTAACCAGTTTGCAATCCACAATAATACACTGCATCCTATCCCATGACTTTTTAGTTTTGCCAAAACTCTCTGATGAGGGACCTTGTCAAAGGCTTTCTGAAAGTCCAGATACACTATATCAACTGACTCACCTTTATCTACCTGTTTATTCACACCTTTAATAAAACAGATTAGTAAGACAAGATCTTCCTTGTCTAAAGTCATGTTGGCTGTCTCCCATTAAGCTGTGACTATCTACATGTTAAGTAATTTTGTTCTTTATGATAGCTTCTACCATTTTTCCCGGTACTGAAGTCAGACTCACCGGTCTGTAGTTTCCCGGATCACTCCTGGAAAATGGCGTTACGATGGCCATCCTCCAGTCTTCAGGTATTAAAGATGATTTAAATGATAGTTCACAGATTACTAATAGCAGGTTTGCAATCTCATATTTCACTTCTTTCAACAACCTTGAATGTATATCATCAAGTCCAGGTAATTTGCTACTCTTCAGTTTATCAAATAGTTGTAATACATCTTCCCGGTGTATCAATATTTCTTTCAATTCTTCCGTAGTATTACCTTTAAATACCACTTCAGTCATGGGTAACATCCATACATCTTCCTCAGTAAAAACCGAGGCAAAGAATTCATTCAGTCTCTCCGCTATGGCTTTGTCCCCTCTTACTGCCCCTTTTACCCCTCTATCATGTAATGGTCCAACTGACTCTCTCACAGTTTTTTTGCTACAAATGTACTTGAAAAAGTCTTTATTACGCATTTTTGTTTCCACGGCAAGCTTCTTGTCAAATTCTCTCTTTCCCTGCCTTATCAATGCCTTGCATCTAACTTGCCAATGCTTGTGCTGTTTCCAGTTTTTGTCATTTGGCTCTTTTTTCCATTTCCTAAAAGATGCTTTTTTGACAATAGAAGCCTCTCTGACCTCATCTTTAAACCATGATAGCAGTTTTGTTGGACTTCCTTCCACTTTTCTTAAAGTGTGGAATACATTTGATCTGGGCTTCTAAGATAGTATTTTTAAACACCCAAGCTTGATGTAAGTCTTTAACCTTTGCAATTGATCCTTTTAGGTTTTTCCTCATTTTATCGGGGTAATTGAAATCACCCATTATTATTACTGTGCTGTAAGTTTTGTTAGCTTCCCTGATTTCTTTGAGCATTTCATCAGCCATTTGTTCATTCTGGCCAGGCGGTCGATAGTACACCCCCCTGCCATCGCCTTCACCTTTTTACATAGAATTTCAATCCATAGAGATCCTATAGCAAATTTTGTTTCCTGCAAAACTTTAATCCTTTGTGACTCAATGCCCTCTCTAACATAGAGCGTAACCCCTCCACCAATTTAATCAGATCTATCATTATAGTTTGTACCCAGTGTCCCACTAGTTTTCCTCCTTCCACCATATCTCTGAGATACCGTTCATATCTAACCTCTCATTTAATGCTTATTTTTTAGACTTCTAGCATTTGCATACAAGCATTTTAGAGACTGTATTTTATTCATATTAATCTAGCTATTAGTAGGAAAGAGTAATTTGGAATCTTTAAGCTCTGTCTACCTCGTACTCAAGAGCATTTGGGTTACTTTTGTCTTTGGTGGAACCTCTCTGCTGATATGCCCTAACTTCATTCTTTTGGTAGTATCTTTCAAGGATACATTGTTCCGACCATGCACTCTTGGGTGACTGTCAGCTCTCCCCTATTATGTAGTTTAAAAGCTGTTCTCTCTCCTTTTTAAAGGTTAATGCCAGCAGCCTGGTTCCATCCCGGTTAAGGTAAAGCCCATCCCTTCAGAAGAGCCCCTCCTTTCCCCAGAATGTTCCCCAGTTCCTAACAAATCTAAAACCCTCATCCTTGTACCATCGTCTCATCCACGCATTGAGATTCCAGAGCTCTGCCTGCCTTTTGCATCCTGTGCGTGGATCGGAAAGCGTTTTGGAGAATGTTACCCTGGAAGTTCTGGATTTAAACTTCCTACCTAAAAGCCTAAATTTAGCCTCCAGGACCTCCCTACCACATTTTCCTAAGTCATTGGTACCAACATGTACCAAGACAGCAGACTCCTCTAAGACCTTGTCTAGGTGGCGTGTGAGGTCCGCTACCTTCGCACCAGGCAGGCATGTTACAAGGCAATCCTCACATCCACCAGCCACCCAGCTATCTACATGTCTAATGATTGAGTCACCAACTATAATGGCTGTCCTAACCCTTCCCTCATGGGCACATGGCCCTGGAGAAACTTCCTCTGTGTGAGAGGGTTTTATATCACCTGGAGGACAGGTCCTAGCTACAGGATCACTTTCTGCCATACCAGGGTGATGTTGTCATGTCACGTGATCTCTCTCTCCTCCATGGCAACAGGGATGCTGCCAGACTGGAGGTGGGACTTCAGTACTATATCCCTGTAGGTCTCATCTATGTACCTCTCTGTCTTCCTTATGTCCTCCAAGTCCGCTACTCTAGCCTCCAGAGATCGGACTTGTTCCCTGAGAGCAAAGAGCTCCTTGCACCTAGTGCACACATAAGACCCTTCTCCAATTGGGAGAAAATGATACATGTAACAGTCAACACAAAAGACTTGAAAACCCCCATCTTGCTGCTGGACTGCTGTCTGCATCTTAGTTTTAAGGTTATGTTTAGGTATTTGAGTTCTTTAACTACTAAGGTTTGGTGGGGATGCTTATACTAATAAAACTACACCTAATTCATTTAATGTACTTTGTTCACCTGAAGCTTAATTAATATCAGGTCCTTAATGTATGCCTGATGAGGACAAACAGCTGCACCTGAGAGTGAATATGGCACCTCCTCTCCTTTGAGAGGTTTGTGCATCTATAAAGCTACAATTATCCCAGGGGTGGGTGGGTGTTGGAGAGGGAGGGAGGGAAAAAGTCTGATTAAAAGCTGGCTGCTACACAGTATCCTGTCCTGTGCTTCTAAGGTAATCTGTGACCAATTTCCAGGTGGAGTCCCAAAGCTCTTGCTTGGATAGAGGGAGTCTTGGAGTCTAAATTTAACCAGAAAGCTCCCTTCTGTGTTTTAAATTTAAACTGAAAGCTCTTTGCTGCTACTAGGCCCTGACTGATTTAACAAATACACTGGGGTTCACAGATTAATCAGCTTTACTCTAAAGAATTCCTTTTTCCCCAAGATTTAGAAAAATTCCCAGAAGTAAATACTTACAATTGCAGATCTCTCTCCAGAAGTAGCAGTCCCCTTTTGTAGTCCTTCAAGACTGAGCAGGACTGTGTGCCTGATGTGAATGCAGAATGTGGATATAAGATAATGGCTCCCTTGTCCCTACCCAGGGAATAGCATGTGAAGCAGACGGGGCTGCAACAGTGGATGGTCCCAGCCGCTGTCCTGCCCTGTGGTCTGCAATCAGGAATTGTCCCCCCCCCCCCCCATGATGCTGGACTGAATTTATGTTATACCGCTGCTCTAGAAGGATTGAGATTCTTCCCCTTGATGCCCTACTACTACTGAGCATTTGTATAGCCCTACAAGACGTACGCAACGCTGCACAGACAGTTAAGAGGCAGTCTCTGCTCATCAGAGCTTACAATCTAGTCAAGACAGACAACACAAGAGAAACACAAGGAGATTAGTCAAGTCAAAATCTGAAAGTGGCAGCGAAGAGGTGAGTTTTATGCTCTCTGCGATAGTGATATATAAGGTGCACCCTAGAGATTTAGTGGGTGCTCCTGATGGTCCGAGGTGTGGACACCTCAGTCCTGTAAAGACCCAGCTTATTGGATATTGTTAGTGAGATTGACAAGATTGGGAAGGCTATAAGTGACATTAAGGCTGAGATTAAAGCCTTGGATGACCAAGTTTCTCAGAATGAGATCAATATTGATGAGCAGATTGTTTCTATTGCCCTCTTTCATTCCAAGCTCCACACGTTGGACACGCTCACTAAGGAACTGCGGGAGCGCCATGATGACTTGGAGAACTGACAATGGAGGAATAACCTTCACATCCTGGGCTCCCCGAAACACCAGGTGGCCAAGATGTGTGACATATTTGCTCACTACGTGCCTGGTGCTCCAGGCCTAGTTCATCTGAAGAGAACACACCGGGGACTTCAGCTGCACTCTTTGAATGACAAGTCTCTTCATCCGGTAATACTGTGCTTTCACTACTTTGAGGACAAGATGATGCTGTTACACAGTCTTAAAGGTAATAGAGGGCTATCTTTTCAAGGCCATGATATCCATATTTTTCAGGACTTATTGTCGTATATTCTTGAGTGGCTGAAAAGCTTCAAGCCCCTCACGCAGATTTTGCAAGAGCGAGATATTCTCAATCAGTAGGGCTTCCCCTTTGCTCTCATCTTTGAGGTGGACAATGTACAACACAAAATAACAGAGCTGGAAGCTTGCTTGGAGATGGTGGGGCTCTACAAGGTGTGTGTGTGGGGGGGTGTTGAGTAAACTACTGGCTGGGAAAGGGGGCAGTGAGTGAAGTTCTTGACCTCCAAAGGAAGGAAAGTTACAGGCTCACATAATAAGCTCTATGATCCAGCGGGGGAGGATGCATGGCAAGGACATGGACCCTTCCAGCCCCCCGCGAGTTCTCGCAAAAACACCTGGTTGGACAGTCATTCTGTAGCAACCACTCCCTCCCAGGAAGGATATGTTATGTGGTTTAATAATATGCCAGTTAGATATATAATTTCTTCTGTTAAGAGAATATTTCTGATTGGTGGTTGGGTGGTTGGATTGTTGTGGAGGAGGAGGGGAGGAGGAGGGAGCTTTACAGGGTGAGAAGAGGTTTGTGGGTGAGTTGTGTGGAGGGTGTGTGTTGCGGGCTGCCAAGATAGGAGGAGGTTAGCGGGAGTGATGGGAGTGTGGCACTGTGGGAGTACGATTGCAGATGGTGGGCACTAGGGAGGATGCTCAGGATAAGGGATGCTACTGCTGCAGGGGGATGGAAGAGAGGGGAGGGGTTTGGTCATCAGTGCCCACCAGGTACTATGTTACCAGCAGTATGGAAGGGAAGCTCTATTGTGGTAGGCTATGGCCTAGCATGGCCTGCTCTTATGAAAGGCCTGTAAGTTAGGCCTGGATCCTAACTCCCATTATAGCTAGAAAAGAACCAAAAATTGGTGAGAAATGAGAAAACTGTTTTAAAGTGCTTAATAAGAAGTTTTTATGAATTCATAAGTCTTTCATTATTCTCTTGTGTGTGAAAGAACAGAAATGTTTCAATACATGCATTCCTGGAGCTAGGGATAACCTTGCAGTAGAGAAGTAACAAAATCAAGAACTGCACCATTGTTAGAGCAATCCTAAGGGAGGGGGCTGGTTGCTAGGCCCCGGAGGGATTTCTAATTGGACAGGTGCAGGGAGCGTAGAACCAATGAGAAGTTTGTATGTATCGAGTTAGAACCAATAGAAAGTTCTCATGTATCAAACTGAAAAAGAGTTATAAATGGCTCTGCAGCCAAGCATTTAAACTTTCACGCCAGCAGGCGCGCCCGCGTCTGGCGGGCCCGTGCCTGAGGGCCTCGCCAGAGGGCCCTTTGGCGTGGCCCTTAGGCGGGGCACGATAGGCGGAAAACAGAGTCTTCACCTAACACTACAGAACCAGCGTGTGCCAACGTCGGAACCTGTCCTCCTCGTCATGCTGTTTAGGCAAGATTGCAGCTCCTCATAACAGTTTCCCTCCCAGTCGGGGTAGAGCGTGCCGGAGTCTCCGATACCACCACCCATGTGAACGCTTTGGCTGGGCATGTCTCACATCCACTCCCTGCATACTCAGGAACTTTGAAGTTACTTCTCCTTCTCATTGCCTCAAGTAAGATTAGATAGACCCCTTATGTATCTGCTATTTTGCCATATACCTGGAGTTTCTCATGTAATGGTTCACTGTTGACTAACTATCTCTCAGTAAGCTCTCATACAATATTTACCTGCTAATTTGTACCCCACTGAACAGCATTGTCTCCGAAACTCAGTCAGAATTAGATAGTTTCTGAAATCCGTCATATACCTTGTGTAATACTTAATAGCTTTACCTCTAAATTCTGTCTCATTGATATATTTGATCCATTTGTGCCTGTTGTACACTACTAGAACTTGCATATTATACACCTGTTTACACTCCTATCTCTATTCACTGCCAAACCACTACAAAATACTGCATTTGCTCTCTTGACAACCCAGCAGTCAGTAATACCCACTAACACAGCATAGACTTACCACTGATACACTAACAACAAGGCTGACACCAGATCTTCAACATCCAAGATCAACACTGAAATGGCCCCACCCATCACGGCCATAATGAGCGGCCTCATGATCTTTTCTTTGCTGATTGTTGAGTCCCTAGCCTTATTCCACGCTACTAATCATATCCCAATACTCCAGCACCATGCCAAAACATGGACAAACTCTGCCTACCCTAACCACTTAAAGAACACACACACACGTCAATCATATTTGTTACACATAGCTCTCCAACATAACAAACAAACTAAACCAGAGAAATCCACTCTAGTTCTTAATTGCGCCCTTATAAATGCAAGATCAATTCGTAATAAATGGCCAGTTGTCACTGAATTAATTGCATCTCACAACCTGGATATTCTCTTAATAACCGAAACGTGGCTTTCCGACGTAGACAATGTAATTCTCAACCAACTATTACCCAACAACTTCACAAGCCACTCCCGGCATAGAGGAATCAAAAGAGGAGGGGGGGCCCTTATCTTAACCAAAACGGACTTGCACTTTCATACAACAGACTCCTCCAGTACCAACAATCTTGATATCATATCCATAGCAAATGATCAATGCGCCATCAACCTGCTATATAGAGCACCCTCATCCTCAACTGACGATCTCTGCAACATCCTCGACCTAGCAGCCAACACTCGCAACCTCAACTTATCAAACTGGATACTAGGAGATTTCAATCTCCCTTCACTTCACTCCAGTCATGCCACTGCCCTACTAGAAGCAATTAATGATCTGGGCTACAAACAAATCATCAACGAACCCACCCACACCAAAGGGAACATACTGGACATGATCTTTGCCCCTCTGTCATTACAAGATCCAAATGAAAAGCTGGTAACATCACTCACTTCTGTACCATGGTCAGATCACAAGCTTATCAATTTCAGCATACCTATCAACAACAACTCTCTACACAACAATGGAACTTTAAGCAACACCACTTCTCGAAACTTCAGAGCCTTCAACAAAGATCTCATACTGGCTGAAACTCTTCCCCTATACAACAATGCAACCCTCAACCTTGACAATTTAATCTCCTCATGGAATAAGAATCTTAGCGCTATTGCCCAAAAACCTACGAAGAACAACATCGTAAATAATAGAAAACATTCTCCTTGGTTCTCTCCTGAACTATGTATCTCCCGCTCTCATTTACGGAAACTAGAGAAAAGATGGAGGCGTTCCCACTCAGCCGGAGACCTGTCAGCTTACAGAACTCACCTTGCAACTTACAAAGAGGCTATCCTATCAAATATGAAACAATACCATACTGACACCCTCAAAAGATCTCTAAACAAACCTCGTGACCTCTTCGAACTAGTTAAATCATTCTCTAAGGAACCATCTCCAAGCCATCCCGAAGAGATCCACCCACAAGAGTTTGCCAACCATTTACAATCCAAGCTACTTCAAACTGATGAAGTTAACACGTTCATAGCACAAGGCACCACCAGTCCAACTTTACTTTATAAGTTCTCCACACCATCCAAGAAACATGTGGAAGATACTATTGCAGCACTCAACACCACGACTGCACAAACTGACCCTTGCCCTGCATATTGGATTAAAAATTTACGATCAGAACTCAGCCCACTTATCACAAAAATGATGAACCTATCATTCTCAAATGGATCTTTCCCTGCACCACTCAAGCAAACATCCATCAGACCTCTGTTAAAGAACCCTAAACTGGACCCAAGCAAAGTTGAATCCTATAGACCCATAGCCAGTATACCTCTATTAGCCAAAATAATCGAAAAGGAAGCACAAAGGCAACTACAAGACCATATAGATTTAGCCTCCCCACTAGACCATCGGCAACATGGCTTCAGGGAATACCATGGCGTCGAAACCCTACTTACCTCTCTCTTCAATAAAATCGTCACAGGTATCGACAACATCCATCAAGGTTTCGCCCTCATCTTTATAGACATTGCGGCAGCCTTTGACTCTGTACACCATGGTCTGCTAATAGAACGACTAAAAGAAAAGGGCATAAGTGGAGTCGCCCTCGATTGGTGCAGATCGTACCTTGATGGCAGATGGCAGCATGTAAAATCAGGTTCAAGATCTTCCGAACCCTTCCATCAGCGACAAGGCGTCCCCCAAGGGTCCTCCCTCTCATCTCTATTATTTAATATTTACATGCAACCTATTTTCAACATTATCGAATCATTCAAGGTCGACTGTCTAATTTATGCTGATGACATCCTCCTATTTATGCCATTCTCCACAGAAAAAATGGACCTTTCGCCACTGATTGAATGCTTCAATACAGTCTCCGAATGGCTCCTATCACAAAACCTCAGGATCCAACACAAAAAGTCTGAGGTGCTATTTATCACCAGAGACCAGAAATTCTGCCCCCCAACTCATATAAAAGTTAAAGAAGCTGAGCTCCAAACCAAATCAGCAATTCGGTACTTAGGGGTCACCCTCGACCAACGACTAGATATGAAAACCCATATATCCAACATAGTCAGAGCCGTATACTTCAAAATCCGGTCACTCAGACACCTGCAATCCCTTCTAAGCACTGAAGACTTCCGGACAATATACCAAGCACTTATCTTACCACACTTTGACTTTGCCAACGCTATTCTCCAAGGTCTCCCTCAATCATCTCTAAATCCGTTGCAACTTGCCATGAATGCCGCAGCCAGAATCTTAGTAGGAGCAGCAAGATGCGACCATATAACGCCTATCCTAATACAACTTCATTGGCTCCCCGTTCAAGGAAGGCTTACATTCAAATCTTTGTTACTCACCTTCAAATCTATCCATGGCATCACCTCCCCCTCATTAACCAACATCATCCAGCCAGCTCCTCCCAACAGAACAAGGAGAACCCCATCTACAAATGTGCTAGTAATTCCAAAGGCTTCAACAAAGTACACAACCGCAACATCTAACAGGGCATTTAGTATCTATGCCCCAAAATGTTGGAACGCATTACCACCAGGCATCCGTGCAATTACTGACCTATCACAATTCAGAAAGGCTCTCAAATCCCATTTATTTACTCAATACTACCAGATTAACCCTACCACTACATAAGTGCCTCTCCCTCACCCCCTCAAGTTAATATATCAACTCCATTGTACACATGTTCACACTGAATTCCCAATACTCGATCTCATTGTACATATGTAAGTAGTTTAGTTTGCATTCCCCGTTTATCCAAGTTATTACTCCTGTTCTATGTAAAGTATAAGCATGTTATCCAAGTTGTTTTCTCCTGTTCTATGTAAAGCCAAACAGTTTGTTATGGTCATTTTGTTGTATGTAAACTGCGCTGACAATAGTGCGGTATATAAGAAATTGTAATAAATAAATAAATAAATAAAATATGTCTCTGTAAAAACCTTTGCTCGGTTCCTTTTGAAGCTTTGACTGACTGGGCCTGTGCACAATAAACTGGCTTGGACCCTGTCAATTGACTCCTGGATTTATTCATTGACTGCACTTTGCTACAACATATTCTTGGTGCATTGGCCGGGAAGTGCGAGTAGTAAATGGTATTCAAGTGAATAATCTACGAAATTTGCCTCAAGGTTTGGTCCGGTTGGAACCATGTCTGTCCGACTGCAGGGGAACATCTCAGGCGCCGCCGATCCCTTTGTATCGGAGAGGGTTCCGCCTGCCTCGGCAGGCCATTGGGGTCCAGCTGGCCAACACCTCCGACCCGGGGGAGTACAGGGTCCAACCCACAAACTGGTTTGGTATCAGGAACTGGATCCGGTGAGTAGATATTTTCTTGTTTAAAAGTCAGTGCAGCCTGGGAAAAAAGTCTTGCATGAGTATGCGCAAGACTGATTTGGTATATTTGGTATAGACTAACTGGGAAAAATCTTGCATGAGTGTGTGCGAGACAAGGGAGTCTGATCACCTCCCATAAGGGCGGTCTTAGTAAGCGCCGCGTAAGTGAAAGCGGAAGCCGAAGCCATCGACCCTTCTTGTTTGAAAGTCAGTTAGTCAGAAAAAGCTGGGCACTTGAAAAATGATTTCTTGTTAAAATATGATTGCTTGTGTGAGTGAGAGGTCTTGAAATACAGGCCGAGCGAGAGCGGACTTCTGAATAGCGCAGTTCCTGGCCAGGCGACTGTGCCCAGGTCACGAAAAGGAGGAAGCGTTTGGTGTTCGTCTGTTCTTACTGTTTGTTGTTTGTCTCTGATTTTTGTTATCTGTTGAAACCGCGAGTTTCCCTTCTGGTATGATGTAAGATTATTCTGTTGGGTAATTTGTGACAGTTTACCGATTAAGAAATAGTAGCAAGAAAAGAAGAAAGAAGACGCAAACACCTATGCCAGAGTCACTGTAAAATCAAGAAGCTGTTTCACTCATTTCAGTTTTCCTTCAGTACAGCTGAGGCTGGCAAGCGAGAGAGACGGGGCGTGTCTGAAGAAAGGAATGTATAGTAGCTGTTAACCCTGTGAGGGCTTGTTTTCAACATTCTGCAGCTGGGCTAATTTGTGCTTATTTCAGGAAAATTGTACCTGTTTTATTCAATATATTTTAATAGTGATGTTCCTTCTGCTATGGTCATGTATTATATATCATTTGATAAGAATGTTTAGTCAGGATTGTGGATCCCGATAGTTTTGGGCTTAGCCTGGAAAGGGTTAAGTTCTTATTAACCCCTTTCGAGTTCCTGTACTTGTACGGACCAAGTGAGAAGAATTTTTGTAGGGCTATAGGTATAATTAGTAATCTCTCACTTGGTTTGCAGCTTGTCGTGCTGTGAGGGCTTGCGTGCATCAGTGATGCTGAGAGCTAAACTATCGGTAGTTTAACTACTGGCAGGGTCTCCCAAGATGGACAGGTCTCAGCTGAGGTGCCAGACGAAGACAAACACCCCTCTGGCAGCAGCAGAATGGGATAGTGTTGACGGCGGAGGATCACATTTCTGTGACAACGGCAACAACACCAAACTTAAAACTGCGCGGAAGGAAGGCCCGGCAATCTACTTCTGTATCTTGCATGAAAAACCCAATGATAGTTACAACAAAACAAATTGTGCTATGTGCTGGAAGATGAGACTCCCAGGCCGGAAGGCACTCAACTAGCCTACTGGGGAAGAGCTTGAAGACTTTTCAGAGTAAAGCCAGCATTTATGATGTGGTTGGATCAAAGCCCTCGGGAAGTCTGACTGCTGATGTAGCTGCGCATGAAATGAGAGTCAGAAGCTGTAAAGATGTCTTACACATTGGAACATGGAACGTACGAAGCATGACACCAGGGTAGTTGGAGGTGGTCAAGAATGAAATGGAACGTGTACAACTTGATCTGTTGGGTGTCAGCGAACTGAAATGGACTGGCATCGGGCACTTTGCATCAGATGATCACATGGTCTACTATGCTGGAAATGAAAGACAAAGAAGAAATGGTGTTGCATTTATAATAAAGAAGAAACTTGCAAGAACTGTAATGAAATACAATGCAGTTAGCGAACGCTTAATCTCTATTCGTCTACGAGGATTGCCTATCAACACAACTATAATTCAAGTATATGCCCCAACAACAGCTGCAGAAGAGAATGAAATTGAAAGAGTTCTATGAACAAGTACAAGCTGAAATTGACAGAACATGCAAACAGGATATCCTGATAGTCATGGGTGACTGGAACGCAAAAGTTGGCAACAAAGAAGAAGGCAAGTAGTTGGAAAATATGGACTTGGCAACAGAAATGAAGCTGGAGAAAGATTGATAGAATTCTGCAAGACCAATGATCTATTCATCTCAAACACCTTCTTCCAGCAACACAAGCGACGGACTGTACACATGGACTTCACCCAATGGATTGTATAAAAATCAAATTGACTACATCTTGGAAGTCAACGATGGAAAAGCTCTGTAACATCTACAAAGACAAAACCTGGAGCTGACTGTGGTACAGATCATCAACTACTAGTATGCAAACTCAAGCTAAAGTTGAAAAAGAGCAAACCACTCATGAATGCACCCAAAATATGACCTTGAGAATATACCACTGGAATTTAAAGACTGCCTGCAAAATCGATTTGCTGCTTAGATACAAATGACAGAGCTCCGGAAGAGTTATGGAATGACATCAAGAAGGTTGTGCTGGGAAGAAAGCGAGAAGTCTCTACAAAAGGTTAAAAAGCAAAAAACGCCAAAATGGATGACGGAAGAAACTCTGAAAATTGCCCAGAAACGCAGAGAAGCTAAAGCCAAAGGAGAAAGAAAGGACAATCGCAGAACTCAACAGAGATTTCCAACGTGCAGCAAGACAGGACAAGGAAAAGTACTACAATGACACTTGCAAGGAAATAGAAGCAGAAACTATTAGAGGAAGAACAAGATCGGCTTTCCTAAAGCTGCGAGAGTTAAAGAAAAAGTTCCAGCCTCGAATTGGAATGTTACAAGATGCTCAAGGTTCTATGGTTGAATGATGCTGAGAAGATCAAGAAAAGGTGGAAGGAATATACAGAGTTTTTATATGATAAAGATCAAGTGGACCAACAGCCGTTTCAACCTATACCTTATGATCAGGAACCATTGTGATGAAAGAAGAAGTTGAAGCAGCATTGAAAGCCTTATCAAAGAACAAAGCACAGCATTGATAGCATTCCCATAGAAGTATTGCAGCAATCTGATGCAGCTGTTACCGTACTTACAGGCTCTGCCAAGAAATAGGGAAGACAACATCATGGCCAACTGACTGGAAAAAGATCTGTGTTTATACCAATACTAAAGAAAGGTGATCCAACTGACTGTGGAAATTATCGCACAATCGCTCTGATCCCACATGCCAGCAAGATTCTACTGAAGATTATTCAAAAGAGACTACAGCCATACCTAGAACAAGAAACTACCTGAAGTGCAAGCAGGGGTTCAGGAAAGGGCGAGGAACGAGAGACATCATTGCGGATGTGAGATGGATCCTTGAAAAGACTAAAGATACCAAAAGGATATCTATTTGTGCTTTATCGACTATAGCAAGGCTTTTGACTGTGTAAACCATGAGAACTCTGTGCCACATTAAGAAGCATGGGTATACCAGAACACCTGATCGTTCTCTTGCGTAATCTGTACATTGATCAAGAAGCAACAGTTCGAACGGAACAAGGAGAAAACAGATGGTTTTTAAAATAAGCAAAGGTGTAAGACAAGGCTGCATACTTTCCCCCGACCTGTTTAATTTATTTGCAGACCAAATCTTCAGAGAAGTAGGACTGTATGAAGACAACAGAGGTGTGAAGATTTGGTGGAAGACCATCAACAACCTTCGCTGCTGATATACCACATTATTGGCTGAAAGCGAAGATGATCTGAAACATTGCTTCTCACAATCAAAGAACATAGTCTCAAAATGGGCCTGCACCTTAATGTAAAGAAGACAAAGATCATGACAACTGGCATAATCAACAGGTTCATCGTTGAAGGAGAAGAAATTGAAATTGTGAACAACTTTAACCTACGTGGATCAACTATCAATAAAGAAGCAACAAGCAGTCAAGAAATCAGACGACGCATTGCTCTTGGCAGAATGGCTATGAAAGACCTAGATAAGATTCTCAAGAGCAGAGATGTCTCTCCATACAAAAGATTCGACTTGTTCAAGCCATGGTATTTTCAATAAAATCATATGGATGTGAAAGCTGGACAGTGAAAAAGACAGACAGGAAGAAAATTGATGCCTTTGAATTATGGTTGCTGGCGGCGAATACTTGTGTATACCATGGACTGCCCGAAGAACAAAACCAGTCGGTACTAGAGGAGATCAAACCTAAGCTTTCTTTAGAAGCTCAGATGACAAGACTTCGACTTTCATACTTCGGACACATCATGCGAAGAGAGAGATCATTAGAGAAAGACATCATGCTTGGCAAGATAGAAGGTCAACGCAAAAGAGGAAGGCCAGCAATGAGATGGATCGCTACAATAACAGCAGCTACGGGTACCAGTCTGTCATCAATGAGCCGCCTGACTGAAGACCGAACACAATTTAGGATAGCTATCCAGAGGGTCGCCATGAGTCGACTCCGACTCGACGGCACTTAACAACAACAACATAGGTATAATGCATTTGTGGGCTTAGCTTTGTTTTGTGTTATTTATGTTCAAACCTTCAGTAAGTACTGTAATGGTTTAAATAGGAAATGATAGAAAAATTCAGGAAACTGCTTTTGTTTTCCCTTTGTCCTACGAAGTAGAGGTTAAGAACCATTCCGAGCCAGTAGTACCAGATCGCGACTTGAAAGTGATTTAAATCCTGAGTGAATAAGGAGTTCATCGTGTTTGAATTCTAGTTCCTAATATACTGCGGCAAGCACCTCATTGAAGACATACTTATTGTTAATAAAAATAAGATAGGAAGAAAAAAGTGTATATGTATTCTAGATATCCACCCACTTTATGGAAAAAGTATTCGGAATGTCTTTTGAATATCTGCTTCCTAAAACTGTAAGATTTAAAGTAATTTCTTTTGCAGAGACATGCTGATTACGGCTGGCAGTTAGTTTTCATGCCAAGTAATTTTATTCCAGTCATACGTAACAGATATGTGGCCGTCATGTTAAGAGCTATAGTTCTTTCTGTTGGGATTGTTGTTATAACATGTTGCAAAATAATAGTTTTATGCTTAGTCCACAGAAAAATGCAGCCTGACTGGGTGTGTGGGTGGGGGGGGGGGGCGGGGGGCCCCCCAGAGTCCATGCAGATTTTGTTGAAATGTATGACTAGGAATGTTAGCAAGGACTTTGCTGAAGACTACAGACTTAAAATGTCTCCGTCCCTATTAGAAATGCTCTGTGGAAGGGGGTGGCCAGTGTTAGTTACTTCATGGCCCCGTAGTTTCCTGTGCTTATTAGATTGTACAGAGAATGTTCCCTGATCAGTTCTCCTACATAGGATTCCTGGTTAAATGTTTGAGAAAAGAAAAAAAAACAAAAAAACCCTGCCCATTTATTATCTTTATAGGCCAGTTCCCTCAGCTCTGCCACCACCCCGGGCAGAGCCTGGGGCGGGGGGGGGGGGGGATACCTCCCTGCAAATGTCACCAGCCACCTCCGCAGCAGAAAGACGTACACCCCCTCTTGACCGAAAGCCCCGGCACAGTTTAAGGTACTCAGAGTAGGCCACTGTCCACCGATGACACTTCAAGCAGGGATTCATTTGCCAGTTCAGGGTCACTCACAGCCAGTGCCCAAGAACATGAAGTGGAACCCAGACAGTCCCGATTGCCATATGCCTTCAGAAGTACAACTACCAGTAAAAGGGGAGGGTCACGTTATCCCATTGCACTAGGTCCAGGGCCAGCTTTGCACTAGCCAGCTGACCAGCTTTATTTCTGCCACTGATTTACTGAACTGAAAGCTGCATTATGCCTCCTACACTGAGAAACCATAGGATTTGATTGAACTAATGAACAGTATTATGCAGACCCATCAGCCTTGATGGCCCCAAGTGTGATCCAAATAGCGCAGGCAGCCCTCATTATATACCTCATGCAATCCAGCAGTCCAGGAGAATTTGCGTTTTTGTCAGTCAGTCCCAGAGAGATATAAAACAGAAATTGCAGAAACTGGATGGATTTGCAGGCATGAATACAACACAGTTAATGGAAGTTGTTCAGAAAGTTTGTGAATTGTGGAAATAAATGTGACAGAGAAAGTGAATGTAAGATAAGGAAGAAAACAGATCTTCTTGCTGATACTTTAGTTGAATTATGTGGAGGAGGTTTTCCTAATCGAAGGAGCAGAGGAAGTGAAAGGGGTCGTGAAAATGATCGGCCCCCACTGGGTGCGAATCAGTGCGCCCATTGCAGAGAAGAAGGACATTAGAGAAGTGAATGCCCGTATCTTGACTCCACCCCCAGGAGGGGAGGAGGGAGTACTTGATTTTAGAAAGAATAAACCAAGCACAGTGTTCCAGCAAGAGAGGGAAGCAGCTATAGAGTGAGTGGCAGCCGAAGAGGGCTACAGCATGGATGAAGACTAGGCCAGACCGGACTCCAAGTTTCCCTGGGTCCACAGGAGCCTATGGTCAGTCTGAAAATAGGGGACCAATATATGGACTTTATGGAGGATACAGGAGCAGAATACTAAAGCTAGTAGCCCCTTTGTTTTCTCGATGCATCACCATTGTCAGAGCTACTGGGGCTAAGGCCACAAAGCCTCTCCTGCAGAACCGCATGTGTGAACTAGGGGGACAGAAAATAACGCACCAGTTCTTGTATATGCCTGAATGCCCTATTCCACTTCTGGGCCGAGACATGCTTGCTAAGCTCCAGACACAAATATCCTTTGCTGAAAGGGGAGAAATGCAAATGACTGTGAACCCAAAGCCTGCTGGATTGATGGTGCTGACTGTTCCCCGAGAAGAAGAGTAGCGGTTCTATAGTGCATCTCCAATCAAGCCAGCTAGTTCCTGTATACCCACCAACCTTATAGCCCCACCTGAAGTATGGGCAGAAGATAATCCACCTGGCCTAGCGAAGAACATAGCCCCTGTCATTGTCACCCTCAAGCCAGGAGTGGAACCAGTGCATATGAATCAGTATCCTCTCCCTCGACCAGCCATTGAAGGAATCCACTGCCATTTGATGAAACTGCTGAAGTATGGACTTCTCAAGGAATGCCAGTCACCCTGGAACACCTCCCTTCTCCCAGTTAAGAAACCTGGGACAGAGGATTACTGCCCAGTACAAGATCCGAGGCGAGTGAATGATGCAGCTGAAACTATACACCCAGTGGTACCAAATCCTTATATTCTCTTGGGACTGATCCCCGCTGAGGCTACTCATTTCACTGTCCTGGACCTGAAAGATGCCTTTTTCTGTGTGCGCCTAGCCCCCACCAGTCAACTTTTGTTTGTTTTTGAATGGCAAGACCCCACAACAGGAAGGCGGGCCAACTCACCTGGACTAGATTACTTCAAGGATTCAAGAATTTACCTACTCTCTTCAGTGCTATTTTAAATCAAGATCTTTCAAGCTACTATGTAAACCCAGGAGAAAGGGTTCTTCTCCAGTATGTGGACAACTTGCTTATAGCCACCAACTCAGAAAGTGAATGTCTATAAGCCACCAGTGAACTCTTGCACCTTTTTAATGAGGCTGCATACAAAGTCTCAAGAGCCAAGGCATAATTATGTCAAACAAGTTAAATACCTAGGATTCCAGTTGACAGCAGAATTAGATGCCTGGGACCAGAACGCAAAGAAGCTGTATGCAGTATTCCTACTCCAACCACCAGGAGGCAAGTGAGAGCCTTCTTGGGTGCCGCAGAGTACTGTCGTATATGGATCCCCAATTTTGCGCTGCTAGCAAAACCATTGTATCAAGCTACCAAAGGAATGGAAAAGTCTCCATTGGAATAGGGACTTGAACAGGATGCAGCCTTTTGATCTTTGAAAACCGCTCTGATGTTATCACCAGCTCTGGGTCTACCAGATGTCCAGAAAACCTTTCAATCTCTATGTTCATGAGTCACAAGGAAATGTTCTAGGAGTGTTGACTCAATCTCATTGGATCTTGGCAATGACCAGTAGCCTATTTGTCAAAACAATCGGATGTAATTGCAAAAGGATGGCCCCTTGTTTGAGAGCTGTTGCAGCTACAGCCCTCCTAGTGAGCAATCTTCAAGTTACTGTACCACACTCGTTCTAACAATTATGAAACACAAAGGAAACTTCTAGCTAATTCACGAATGTTGAGGTATCAGAGTATGCTGTGTGAAAACCCCCAGATACAAATGAAGGTCTGTCAAGCTCTGAATCCTGCTACGTTGTTACCAGTTGGTCTTGACCCCCCTGATCATAACTGTTTAGAAACTATGGACACTATATTCTCAAGTCACCCTGATTCGACTGATGTTCCTTTGGAGAACCCTGGATGGACTTTCTTTGTAGATGGAAGCAGTCTTGTCGTCATTAATGGACATTGTTGTGCCAGATATGCATTAGTGACCCTTGATCTGGTAGTTGAGTCCTCAGCCCTGGCCCCAGGAACGTCAGCACAGAAAGCTGAACTGATAGCTCTTACTAGAGCACTGACAATAGGAAAAGGGGCTCTGTCCTAATGTGTACCCAGATTCCAAGTATGCCCTTACAACCTTGCATGCACATGGGGCCCAATACAAAGAATGAGGGTGGATAACCTCAGGAAGCAAGTCCATTAAGTATGGCCCCGAGATATTGATATTATCAGATGCATACTGCCTACAGATTTCAGAATTTAGGAAAAGTAGAATGTATGAATAGAACCCTGAAATCTCAGTTGTCCAAACTTTGCTAAGAAGTTCACCTGAAGTGGCCCCAGGTTCTTCCTATAGCCCTTCTTAGGATATACTTAACCCCTGCTAAGTCTTTAGGAGTTTCCCCTTTTGAGATTCTGTATGGGCGACCCCCGCCTATCGTATAGGAAATAAAGGGAGATATGGAACAGATTAGATCTGAAATTACTAGACAAGAACTATTGGTTTTAAGTTCTGTTTTGCAGAGTCTTCATACGTGGGTACAAGACCAGCTGCTCATCCATCTAACAGAACCCCTGCATCCTCTCAAGCCTGGAGTCTCGGTGTGGATCAAAGAGTGGAGAAAGACACCATTGACACCGCATTGGAAGGGACCTTATGTTGTCATCTTGTTAACCCCAACAGCAGTTAAAGTTGCAAAACTCGAACCCTGGATTCATCACAGTTGAATAAAGTCAGCAGCCATTGATAGCAATGTAGAAAGGAAGGCAGCTACAAAGATATTAGCTATGTGGCAATATTACCCTATACCACACGATGATGCTATTACACCTGTATAATGTGTTAATTGACTAATGAGTGATTTAATTTTCACCCTTTCTCACTTGCGGGTGAGAATAATCAAAGGGGGGAATGTGGTAGGCTATGGCCTAGCATGGCCTGCTATTATGAAAGGCCTGTAAGTTAGGCCTGGATCCTAACTCCCATTATAGCTAGAAAAGAACCAAAAATCGGTGAGAAATGAGAAAACTGTTTTAAAGCGCTTAATAAGAAGTTTTTATGAATTCATAAGTCTTTCATTATTCTCTTGTGTGTGAAAGAAAAGAAATGTTTCAATACATGCATTCCTGGAGCTAGGGATAACCTTGCAGTAGAGAAGTAACAAAATCAAGAACTGCACCATTGTTAGAGCAATCCTAAGGGAGGGGGCTGGTTGCTAGGCCCCGGAGGGATTTCTAATTGGACAGGTGCAGGGAGCGTAGAACCAATGAGAAGTTTGTATGTATTGAGTTAGAACCAATAGAAAGTTCTCATGTATCAAACTGAAAAAGAGGTATAAATGGTTATGTCTCTGTAAAAACCTTTGCTCAGTTCCTTTTGAAGCTTTGACTGACTGGGCCTGTGCACAATAAACTGGCTTGGACCCTGTCAATTGACTCCTGGATTTATTTATTGACTGCACTTTGCTACAACATTATTATGAGGAGGAGGGGGGGGGTTGCTGTGGCAGCTGAAGAGACAAAAGGATAGAAAGTGCATAGTGGCAGCACAGGTTCATTATGAGTAATCTAAGATTGTGGCTGTTTGCTGACTTCTATAAGGATCTCTCTATCCCCACTCTAGGGGTGGGGGATGTGGAGATTGAGCAGTGACAGGCGGAAACACGGATGCCTGTACTTATGCCTGAAGTGTGGGAGGCCTTGGAGCACCTGATCTCCCAGGCAGAGGTGTCGAGGGCAGTGCAAGACCTTTAAGCCGGAGAAGCAGCTGAGCCGGATGGTCTGCCAACAGAATTTTATAAGTGCATGCAGGCCCAATCTGTCTGGTTAGTGCAGGGGTAGTCATTGGGCAGAATGGGGGCATGCTGATGCAAACTGGCTAAGCCTTGGCGCTTATCCAGTTTGCCTGATTTTCATCTGGGGCTTAATGGATTACTTGGGATGCACAAAAAGCTGTCAAATTGCAATCCAGTTAAGTAGCAGCTGAAAATCTGGCAAACCGGATAACTGCTAAGATTGAGCTGGTTTGTGCTGCTCAGCAGGGATATTCAACTTCAGCTCCAAACTGGTTACTGTCACTGAATATTCTGCCGATATTTAGGTGCCACAGCTAACCATTGTGGCATTTGAATATCAGCCACAGCCAGTCTGAATATTGGGCCTGGTTACTTTCAGTTTAGTTCAGACAAGCAGTTACTTTGGTTACAGAATAAATTATTTAGAAAGTCAGGATAATAACATTCTAAGTTCTATCAATACCACCACTCGGCTAAACATGCACATGGCATAAAACAGTATGAGGGTAATTTCTAATGAGCTACCTGAAGTTATGCACCAATAACACACCAAAATCCTGGTATTTTAGTGATTTACACATGCAACTGATGTGGTGCTATTTTGAAACTGTGTTGGCTCTATGGCATGTAATTTTACTGTGGGTGTGCATATGTGCAGTTTGAGCGCAGTTTGGGCAGAACACACAAGTATGTGTGTCAATTATAAAATACTATAAATTACGTATGTTCCTTCCAAATCTGAATACAGGCTATTATCCCAGCTCGAGGGCTGGTGCAGTTGATCACACCTTAGGTTAACATGCATATTTAGTCACTTAACACTAGCATTCTATAAAAAAATATAGGCACCTACATTTTTTTATAAAATAGGCTTGACATAGGTGAGTAAGGCTGGACTTTATAAATGTAACCTTTCACACCCTACCCTACCTATCCCCAAAGATGTAAAGGTAAACAAACACAGCCTTACGTAATCTTCTGGAGACAGCCCTCATGGACATGAAAAGGCATGTCAGCCCTCAGTGCAGTCAGATGCAGTCCTGCCCGCTACATATTGCTGCCCTTCCTGGTTGTCTAGGATGGCTCAGGGCTGTTAACCGCATGGGGATCGCATTGTAGCTCACTTTTGGAATGCGCCAGCATGGCGGATGCAAGTGTTATCTGCACCTGTGCTAGCGACATCTTCCATGGTCAAAAGCGCCACTAGCGTGGCCATGCTGGCTGTGCACGGTTCTTCACGCCATTGCCCACCCCAAATCCACTCTAATCCCACCTTTTTGTGCTTGGATGCATTTTTGCTGTGTGCTCTCAACTACTACAGGGCCAGGGCGTTTGCTATTCAGATGCTAAAGCCCACGTTCCCAGCTATTGTGCTTTAATTCTTAAATTTATTGAAGTCTTTTCAGTTATGTTGGTATCAATTTAGCAAAAATCAATTGTGCTTCCTATTAGCTTGATATTTCTTGTATAAATTAATCTCTGAGGTAATAACAAAATGTACTGAGCACATTAGTAGCTTTGTTTTAAGTAATTGCTACAAAACTGCCAATAAACCCTTATGCATATTAATGATATTTCAGTATCCCAGAAATATCTGTAATCAAGCAATGTTTGAAAAGTAACATCTTCCGCTCTTTGAATCCCTATCCCTCTTTGCTGGTTTAGTTGCTCTAAGCTGCAGATGGTATAATGTTCACAACTGAAAGGCTACAATTACTTAATAGTAACACCCATCCAAGAAAGAACAGTCACAAAATTCACTATAAGATTGTGTACTACAGCGAGCAAGTTCTCCACTCCCATTTTACTATATCCAGTGGGTCCACACATCCTCCTCATCCCCACATTCTACTTAGGCTATTCCTAGCAAACTTAATTGTATTTGTCATTGTACTAGTATTGCTAATACACTTTAAACACACTAATCTGGTATTGCCCAAGGAATTCACGGGTGTCTTTTTCTGGCTCTCATTCTCGTTTTACATTGCTATGCATGAAAGCTTTTTAATGATGATTAGCTGGTCTCTTTTATATATTTATTTATGCATTTATTTAATTGCTGATCCATTATTTATTTATTGATGATACATTACGTAGCCAACTGCAGATCTTTGAGATTCACATGACTCTTCACAACGGTTCCTATTATATGTATTTTACATGTCTATGTTTGTTTTTACTTTATCTTTATTATAATGCTTGCTTGACCGCCCAGGCCGAAGCGTCAGGGCGGTTTACAAATAATAGAAACTCGTAAGCTAGCACAGGAGAAAGGAGAAAGGAACGCCAATTCATGACAGGAAAAATAAGATAAGAGACAACAAAAGTACAAATAGACTGACTAACTTCACACAACTACAGTGGTGTGCAAAAGTCTGGAATCACTTGTAAATTTGACGTTTTTTCAACTTTGTGACCTTATATCTTAGGGGCTTGTTTACAAAGCCGCGGTAGCAGTTTCCGATCATTATCGGAGCCACGGCCCCATTTGATTTCAATGGGGTCGCGGCTCCGATAACGATCGGAAACTGCTACCGCGGCTTTGTAAATAAGCCCCTTAATTTATTTTTTCTCCCAGTGGCTTTTTCTGTGTATCTCATGATAAGTGATAGATTTGGCTATTAGGGCCAACTTTTAGTATTGGTTTGGCCCTTAGTTTCTGAGTTTGTTCCCCATAGTTGTCCTGTTGATAGATTTTCTGTGAAAATCGCATAATGTACATCGTTGGTCGACGATATATTATTGTAAGTATGCTTTAAAATGTTATGGATGCACGCCAGCTTTCCTTCAAATTTAATGTATGTGGCCTTGAAAAAAGGCCGTTTTTATGTGTCAGTGATGGCTCAGTATTTGATGGGCCACCCTTTGTTCTTGATCACCTGACTGCACCTTGTCGGCATTGAATGAACCAGTCTGACAAGGTGATCGTTGGTGACAATGTGGTTCCAAGCTGCAATGAGTGACTCAATCAGCTCACGCTTTGATGTCGGATGCCTCTTGGATATTTCCAAGGCCACCTTGTGCCCCATGTTCTCGACTGGATTCAGATCTGGAGACTGGGCAGGCCAGTCCATTGACCTGATGTTGTTCCTCTGCTTCCAGCTGATCACCTGTCTGGAGCGATGGCAGAGTGCATTGTTATCCTGGAACAGGAACTGGCCAGGAAACAGCTGGTGTGCTGATGGCACCATGCACTTTTGCAGTATGGTAATGTACTTGGCCCCACTGACCATTCCATCGACAATGTGAAGACGTCCAACGTCACTGGCAGCCATGCAGCCCCATACCATGACCTTCAAAGGAAGCTTCACAGTGTGGTTGAGGCACTCAGGTTTGAATTCCTCTCCAGGAAATCTCCTCACATAGGTGTGGGCCTGGTTACCAAACAGGCAGAAGGTGCTTTCACTGCTGAATAGCACCTTTTCCCACATTTCAGTCGACCAGGTTGAGTGCTTTCTTGCCCACACGATCCGGTTGCGCCTTTGTATGTCAGTCATCAGTGGCTTATTACGTGCTTTGCAGCCCTGGAGACCAAACTTCAGGCACCGGCAACGAACTGTTGATGAGCTGACACTGACCTCACTCTTGTCTGACCACTCTCGAAGTAGCTGAGGAGAGGTCAACTTGCGATTAGTCAGTGAAATACATCATAGTGCACGGTCCTGGTGTGATGTTGATGCACGTGGACGACCTGAACGAGGCTTGTCCACCACTGAACCCGTTTCTTTCTTTTGTACAATCTTAATAACAGCGCTCTGACTGTCAACTTTCCTGGCTATCTGATGGCTTGAAAATCCTTCCTCGCTCATAAAGGACACATGAACACACTCCTCCAACATCAGGGTCCGAGTCTTGTTCATGGTCGATCCAGAAAGCGTATGAAATTCAAAAACTCTGTGTGTTTTTATAGCTGCACTGTTGGCTAGATATCTGCATTGTGATTGGTTAGTGAAACCAGCCTCCTGATTGGTCAGAAATAACGTGTGCATATTGGATAATCTCGATCCAGTTTTGATGCAGGATCCACAAAAAGCACAGTAGCTATCTCCCAGTATCTGTAAAGTGTTTAAATTTGAAGCAAGGAATGCAAAAAAGTCAACTCTAATAGCCAAATGTATCCCTTTTAACATGGTAGAAAGATGAATATGCTGGGCTAGCGCAAAATTTTAAAAACAAAATTAGAAAGTACGAAAAACGCAAAACTCACAAGTGATTCCAGACTTTTGCACACCATTGTAGGTGGAAGAGGGAGGTAGGTCAAAGGCCTTTTAGAAGAGGTGGGATTTTAGGAGGGATTTAAACCAGGGGTAGGAGTATTCGGAGTGGAGGGAGGTAGGAAGGGAATTCCAAAGGGCAGGTCCAAGAAAGAAAAAAGCAGAGTGACGAGTGTGTTCTAGGCGGGCCCAGGCCGGGTATGGAAGGGCCAAGCGGTCATTATGGATAGCACGGAGGGTACGTGGAGAGAGGTGAACCTGTATGAGATCAGCGAGGTACTGAGGCTTGCCAGTAAGAAGCTTATACTGGTAATAGAATGGCCTTATACTTGGTCCTTTTATATTTTTTTATCTGACTCTGATTGATGCGTATTATTATAACTTATTGTTTCTTTTTTTTTTTTAATATGTTTATTTATTTATTTATTTTATTTATTTATTTAACAGTCTTTTCTATACCGCCCCTTCCAGAGATCAGGGGCGGTTTACATTGAACATTAAACAGAACAATTGTATACTTCTGTATACATTTACAGGGAACATTATGCTTTAACTATGTACAGGTGTACTTACAGGGAACATATTTTGAACAGATTTTGAACAACATTTTGAACAACATTTTGAACATTAACTATAACAGAGCTTTTCAAACTATTTACAAGTTATATACATGGAGCGCATCTTAGTTAGATACAGTTACAGTGGTGAAAATAATCAACTGTTTGAGTGGTTCATTAGCGGGTTGTGTGGGGTTAGTGGGGTTAGTGATTTTCCTGTGTTAGTCATTTGTTCTGTCTTGGGTACAGTGTATGTGTTTCTGTGATTGTATTGGCGAAGTTCTTTGTTGGTAGGGGATTTCAAAGTGTTTTGTAAAGAGGTAGGTTTTTAATTCTTTTTTGAATTGGTGAAGGTCTTTTATCATGCGGAGTGTTAATGGTGTTTCATTCCAGAGGGTGGGGGCAGCGAAGGAGAATGCCCTGTCACTTGTTGTCGCTTTAGTTTTTCTAAAATTTGTTTTTATGTTGAGGGAGTGGGTTGCATTCTGTCTGCGTGATCTAGTATCTGATGGAGGGTGTATTAGGGTGGATAGTTGTGTTGGGGAGATGTTGTTGACGATTTTGAAAGTAGTTAGGAGGATTTTATATTTTATTCGGCTGTTTATAGGGAGCCAGTGTAAGTCTAGGAGAATTGGGGTCACGTGGTCTGTTAGATTAGCTTTAGTGACCATCTTGGCGCATATGTTTGGGCTCTTTGGAGATAGTATATGCTTTTTAATGGAAGTCCATTTAGGAGACTATTACAATAGTCGAAGTGGGGGGTTATGAGTGTATTAACTACAGATCTAAAGTCATCGGTGTTGAGTAGGGGTCTCAGATGTGGTGTTGTCTTGAGTTTATAAAATATGGTTTTACTGTGTGTTTTATGTGTGGAATCATGGAGAGTGAGTGGTCTAAGATTATTCCAAGGTATTTTACCTCCTTTTTAACAGGTATAGGTGTATTGTTTATTGTGATTGTGTTGGGGTATATGTATTCAGTGTCTGATTTCCTCGTTATGAACATTGCCTCTGTTTTTTTGAGGTTAATGCTTAGGTGGTTGTCTTCAAGCCATTTAGTAGTCTCGTTCATACATTGGAGTAGGCTATCATATTCGGGATTGTTAGGGTTTATGGGGTGGCAAGCATGATATCATCTGCATATATGAAATGGTTAATTTTGTGCTTCTTAAATATGTTTGTAATGGGCTGGAGGTATAAATTGAAGAGGAGGGCTGAGAGGGCTGATCCTTGGGGGATGCCTTGACCTTGTGGGAAAGTTTCGGATGTGTCGTTACCTAGTTGTATCCGTATTAACCTGTTTGAGATGTATGATTTGAACCATTCAAGGACTGTCCCTCCTATTTTTAGGTATTCTAGTCTGTTAATGAGGGTATTATGATTGATGCTATCGAATGCAGCAGATAGGTCTATGAAGAGGAGAAGGAAGCCTTTGTTGTTGTCATTGGTGCCTCTGATGAGTAGATCAGTTAGGGCGATTAGGAGAGTTTCAACTCCATGGAAGGGTCGGAAGCCAAATTGATGCTCATCAAGGAGTTTTTGTTCATCAATGTAGTCTTGTAGTTGGAGTTGTATGGTCTTTTCTATTATTTTGGCAATTAGTGGTATGCTAGCTATTGGCCTGTAGGAGTTGGGGTCTTTTGGGTCTAGTTTATTGTTTTTTATTATGGGACGGATCGAGGAGAGCTTTAGGGCATTGGGCATGGTTCCTTGAGAGAGTGATTGGTTTACTATATGTTGGATATTTTCTGCAAGAAATTCCTTAGTATTTTTGATCCATGATACAGGGCAAGGGTCAAGCGGTGAGGTTGTGGTGTTAATCATTGTTATAATATTAAGAATATGCTTTCTTTCAATCTTGTGAAAGGTTGTCCATTCATAATTACTGACACACAAAAAAATCACTTCTCCATACATCCCAACAATACACCCTCCACCCCCCCACCCATCCCGCCCAGGTCCCCCAGCACCTATACAAAGGAACATTCAGCAGTAAGTACTTAAAACCAGAACAAAGCAGTATTATGAACAATAAACATACTGAGCTACTTCCACAAAATCAGTCAGAGCCTTCCACCTGTTTTGTTCAAAGGACTTCTGGGATGAACCCTTCCGGGGCAGCCTCTCAAATTTGTTATAGGCAGAACTGGTTCCACCACTCTTGCCAGTTAACCTTATAAGTACACTTCCAGTTGCAAACTATTAAATATATCGCTATTCCCAGCATAAAATCCAGCAGGAAATAACAATCTTTCAGTAGGGACGGAATCCCCGCCGCCGATCGGAACCCCAGGATTGCCCAGGTAAGAGGAGCACTAAACCCCAGCACTTGTATACGCTCCCAAACCTGGGACCAAAACGCTCGCACCCCCGGGCAATCAAGAACAATATGTTGAAGTGTGCCTATAACATTCTGGCAAGACCAGCATTTATTACTAACAGCAACATCCCACTTGACCAGCTTAACCGGGGTAACATAGGCTCTCTGGGCAAAGAAGAATAATGTCTGGGTAATAGAGGCAGATTTAGATATCCTGACTTGTTTCCTCCAAAATTTTTCCCACCCCTGTACAGAAAGGGTAACCCCTGTATCATGTTCCCACACCTTTTGTAGCCCTCGCACCTGCGAGTGCCCACTCTGATTCATGATTCTATAATAACCGGAGGCAACCCCTTTTGTTTGTGTAATTTTTTGAATCAAAGGAGTAAGCCCCGCCTCCTTGTCTAGTAGCTTTATATTCACAACCGACCTCTCAACACAGTGCCTAAGTTGTACCCATTGAAAAAAAACTACTCCCGAAAGGTTGAATTCCTTTCTAATACTCTCAAATCTTTCCATACCCCACCTTCCACCAACTGTCCAAGCGACCAGATGCCTTTGGAATACCATTGCTGCCAAGCAAACATTTTCCACTGAATTTTAAATAAAGGGTTGTACCATAAGGGGAGTGAGCCTGAAAAGTTAACCCCAGGACCCTGTGTTTGCTGTAAGGTTAAAAAAGCCTTTTGTGTCTCCACTATCATCAAAGGCACTCTCTCCAATGGCAAAAGAGAACCTGGAAGTAAGCCCATCGGCACAGGGGCCACTAGGCTCTCTTCTAAGGCCAACCATACGGGGCTTCGGTCTGTTACCTGTTCTACCCATCTAGAACCTTGCTTTAACAAGAAAGCTTTGTGATAGACTAGGAAATCCGGAAATTTCACCCCTCCCTGCTCCTTGTCAGATTTCAGCTTTTTAAGAGCTATCCTGGGAGGTTTGTTCTTCCATAGAAACTGGCTCAGGAGCCTCTCAATGCCTTTATACGTAGCCATAGGCAAGTAACAAGGAAGCATTTCCAAAACATAGTTAATCTTGGGAGCTATAGCCATCTTAATAGTCTCCAGGCGCCCCCACCAGGACAGCATCAAGGGAGACCATCTAGCAGTCAAAACTCGGACTTTAGCCAACACAGCCTCTGCATTAAATTTTATCATCTCCTCAAGCGGATAGCAGTAATGTACCCCCAAATATTTAACCATTCCTGGCTCCCAGACAAATGGAAAGTGCGCCAGGTCCCCTTTATGCACATATGAATTTAATGGGAAAGCAACCGACTTTGACCAATTTATTTTATACCCGGACCACCGAGAATATTGCCCTATCTGTTCCAGAATATCTGACACTGAGTCTGGGGTAGTGAATAACAACAAGTCGTCAGCATAAGCCGAAAGTTTTACTTCCTTGCCAGCAATTGATATCCCCTGGATCTTTGGACTCTGCCGCAGCAAGAGTGCTAAAGGTTCCAATGCAATATTAAACAATATCGGGGACAAAGGGCAACCCTGACGAGTGCCTCTGTTAAGCTCAATACCGCGGGATTGAATCCCATTTACACAAGCAGCAGCCGGCTGAGCATACATTACCCTGAGCAGTTTAAGAAAGCCCTCCCCAACCCCAAACCATCTGAGAGCCGCAAACATAAATGACCATTCCAAACGGTCAAAAGCTTTTTCAGCATCTAAAGACAGTCCCACTAGGGGCCTGTCTTCATTCCCGGCCCCAGACAGTACATGGCAAAAAAGCCTGGCGTTATCAGCTGTCGACCGACCTTCAACAAACCCGCACTGATCGGGGTGTATCAATAAAGGGGCCACTTTGGCCAGACGCCGGGCCAAAACAATCGCATAAATCTTATAGTCTGCATTTAAAAGGGATATAGGGCGATAATTGCTTACTATTTGAGGGTCCCTCCCCTCCTTTTCCAACACGATTATATTTGCCAGAGCGAAAGAGCCTACTTGAGGGAGTGCCTGCTCTAGGGCCCGAAAGTACACCAACAGATGTGGACCCAATTCTTTGAAAAAGGTCTTAAAAAACTCTATAGGGAACCCAACCGGGCCACACGCTTTCCCTGTAGCTAGGGACCGAATAGCCTGACTGACTTCCTCCAGAGAAATTGGCGCATCAAGCTCCTTAGAAGTTTCCTCATCAAACTCAGGTCTCTGTATCCCCTCTAATAAGTTTTCAAACTCCAGCTGAGAACATTTCGTTTCCGAAACGTACAGCTGCCCAAAGAATGACCGAAATGCTTCTGCAATGTCCTCATCCCTCAGCATTAAATCCTGGCTTTGCAGATTACGTAATGCCGCTATGCGGCCTGCATCCCTCCGCGCCCGCAATGCATTCGCTAAAAGCCGGCCGGCCTTATTGTTTTCCCAATAGTAATCACCCCTCTGTGCCTTAATATTCCGCGATGCTTCCCCAGAAAGGAGTGTATTATATTGAAATCTTAATCGCTGAAGCCGCAATAGAATACAAGGGTCTGAACGCCTTACTAAGACAAGCTCCCCAGCCTTAATTTGCTCCTCCAATGCAGCTAACTTTGCTTTACTCTGCCTCGCCTGACAAATACTATAACTAGTTATTGTTGATCTTATGGAGGCCTTAAAGCCTTCCCACCAGGCCCAGCCTGCTGTAGCCTGCGGTAAATTATGCTGAAAATAGTCTGCTATAGTAGCTTGTATTGTCAGGCGGAACTCTTGCGCATCTAACAGGGATCTATCAAAAAACCACCTTCCCTGAAAAGAACCAGCCTTGCCATCTTGCAACAGCAGAGATATAGCCGCATGATCAGATATGTGGACCGTATGTATCTCTGAGGCTACTATAGTGACACACAATACTTTAGAAACCAAAAAGAAATCAATGCGTGATAATGCTTGATGGGGGTGAGAAAAAAAAGTAAACTCCTGCTCAGTAGGATGTTGCAAACGCCAGATATCTACTAACCCAGCTTCATGCATCAGCGAGGACAAAATACTTTGAGCTTTAGAAGGCTTGCCAATTCTGGGCGGTTTTTTATCCACTAGAGGGTCCAACGCAAGATTAAAATCCCCCCCTATAATCACCGGGATGGAAAGGACCTGGCAAACCTCCTCAGCTATCGAATTAAAAAAATCTTGACTATCCGAATTGGGCCCATAAACATTAAGAATAGCCAGTTCCACCTCCCCTATTTGCAAAAGCACCTTAACCCATCTCCCCTCCATATCCGACCTGGTTTGCAGCACCTTAGGGACTAAAGATTTTCATACCAAAATGGCCACCCCATTACGCTTATGTACTCCTGCAGAGTAGGCCACCAATGTGAAGGGCATTATGTTGAGCTTCAGAGATTCCTTCATATTCAGATGCGTTTCCTGACGAAGCAAGATGTCGGCTTTTTCTTGCCTCCCATACAGCACTATTTTCTTCCGTTTTATGGGATTATTAATGCCCTTCACATTTAGGGATAATATTTTAAAGATCATGTCTACAACCTACCCTACAAACTGGTAAGTGCAAGGCTCTGACCCTATAAAGCAATTGCCTTCCAATTAGCTCAGACAATACACTGTTCTCTTGACTACAAAGGAAAATCCTCTTGACTACACTACTATCCATACTCTTGACTAATACTGCTGAAACATATGTACACTCTTCTGCGAACCCAGAGAACCCTGGAGGGAAAGCTATACTACTAAACTCAAAGGGTGATCCCACAACGAACAGGACAGAGACAGAGGGGCCTTCCTACTCGGGAAACAGTGACAACGCCCATACCCCAATCCCTCCTCAGTACTGCAGCACTTATTACATCATAAACACTAGCCCATCCTGAGGGAAATAAACAAGGCAACACAGCAGCATAAAATACTAAACAACCATATACCTCTCACATCTCCACATCGTAATTTCCCAGTTTAAACAGCTCCACAGACAACCCAAACAATGTCCTCTTAGGCTGTTTCAGCGCATCTGAGACGCTTCCTTCTCCTCCAAATACGCGCCCAAGGCCTCAGGATCCTCAAATGTCCTCGTTTGATTATGTAGCGTGACCCTCATCTTGGCAGGATACATCAGCCCAAATTGGGCCTGCAGCTGTTGCAGTCGAGGCCGCAGCATCAAAAACCTCTTTCGTCTGTCCACAGTACTTTTAGCAAAATCTGGAAAGAAGGACAATCTGTGGCCCTCAAAGTCCACTGGAGCGCGAGTGCGAGCTGCATCCATAATTTTAACCACCTGCTGGAATCGGAGCACTTTCAGGATAATTGGCCTCGGCCGTGTAACATTAAGCTGAGATTGCGAAGGCACCCTATGTGCACGCTCAATCTCAAATGGGAGCTCAAATGTTATCTTCAACACTGAGGGTATCAGCTTGTTCAAAAACGCAAACATGTCCCTTCCCTCCGCTCCTTCTGGGACTCCAAGTATGCGCACGTTGTTCCGCCGAGCCCGGTTGTTACCATCTTCCAGATCCCTCTGAAGTGCTCTTATTTGTTTGCTCTGCTTATCCACCATTTTCAACCTCTCCTCGTGCACAGCAAGCGTAGCCTCCATCGAATTCTGCCTCAGGGTGAGTGCCTCCAGACCAGAGCGCAGTGCGGCCACATCATCTTGCACTACCGTCAGCGCCTCCCCATTTGCCTTGACCATTTCTCTTATTGCCCGCACCTCCGTTAGCAATTCCTGCATGGCCTCCGGCTCTCGGCCCGCCGCCATTTTCTGCAGAGAAGGGGGCTCAGTTTTCGAGCGTTTCGTGCCGCTGCTTTGCGAGGGAGGAAAGTCTAACCTCGTCGGCTTGGGTCCCGACATCCCTCGATGTTACTGACCCCTTTTACGTTCGTTCCAACCTCCAAATAGTGGCGTTTGTCAAGGATTATCGCCAGGCCCCTCTGGAGCAACAGCTCTACGCGTCCATCCTGCTCGGATCCAGGCTCCGCCCCCTTACTTATTGTTTCTTATCATTTTTCATTGTAACAGTTTATTTTATTTTACTTTATTTTTATTTGTGAGGCTATAACCCTCTGAGGAAGGCTCTGCCGAAATGCGTCGGGGAAGCTCCTCAACAAAAAAAGTTAATTCTACTGCCATAGACGCTTCACTTCCTTTGTGACATTAATAGTAGCACCCTATACTGCTGAATAAAAGGTCCAGATTCTACTCTGCAGGACACTGACATAAAAATCATTATAGAGACAGCACTTGCAGTCTTGAAAGGACAGAAGCATCCTCTAACAGTAACACAGTAAGAGATGGCAGGTTAAGACCAGTATGGTCCATCTAGTTTGCCCAGTAAGATGGCTAAAGTGGTACCCGCAACTCTGTGCAGATCACCCCCTCTATTTTTTTGTTTAGGGTTGTACACTCCACTCCGTGCAGCTTACTCCTCTATTTGTTGAAGCAGGGCCGGTATTAGGGTTTCTAGTGCTCCCCTGCAACCTATAAATCGGCACCCCTTCCTCATTATTATTAGTGTTCCCTACGCCCTACACTCCTTTTTCCCAAAACCGCTTTGTGAACTCTTTTCAAGCGATATTAGTATTTCTCCTTTAAATAGTGTTTTGTGAGAAAATTGTAGCGAATGAGCAAATGCATAGCCAAAATAAAAATATTTAGCAGTAAATACTTAGGGGTATGTTTACTAAACTGCGGTAAACGTGAATAACGCGCGTTGTACGATATTAACAATCGTTAGCGCGCTATAGCACGTGCTATAGCGCGCGCTATAGCACATTAACGATCGTAAATGCGCTATAGCGCGCTATCATGCGCTAATGCGCGTAATGCTCCGCAGCGCGGTAAAACACCGCAGAAGGTGGAGAGAGGGCGGAGAGAAGGGGTCAATGGGCGGAGAGAGGGTGGGGAGAGGCTAACGCGCTGATTTTCAGAGCTGAATTCCAACGCGAATGAAAACCTACCGGTAAAAGCACTTTAAAGGGGAGAGAAACCATTTACGTGTCAGCAATGTACTGCCTAGACAGAGAAACCAAAAAAAGGTGATAAGTGTGATACATGTGCACGGAACAAAAGGACACAGAAACACCGAAAATGACCCCAACAAACTGGAAAAAAACAACAACCAAGCTGGCCAATAGTGGTAGCAATGAGAAACATCAAGCCCCCCCCCCCCGAGTAAGCCCCATAGAACAGATATAATTCGTGGAAGGGTGCATACTCCGTCCCCATACAAGGTGCATGGGCCCACAGTGAAATAGCGCTGCTCAGGGATTTCCCCACCATCGGACAGGGTTCCTATGGTGTGCACATGTCCCGCAACATCAGGGCGGGCATGTCGGAATGGGCAACCGGGCATATGCTGGAAAAGGGGATACAGAGGGCTGCAGGCGGCACATGCAGTGGCGCAGCTGGGCCACAGTGGGGACTAGGGTGATGCTCAGTTGGCCCATAGGAATGTGTAAACAGTAGAGCCAGACAGCAACTGATGAGGGCCCAACATGGGCACGAGTGTGTCTCCCAAAGCGTAACAGGGGAGAGTACCCAACAGCAACCCCCAAGGGCACGGAACACTGGCCGGCGGGGCTGGGGGGGGGAGCGTGGACGTCTATGCAGGCACCCCTACCCCAGAACACGCACCATAGGCGGCCACCTACCTGCACACTGGATGGCCTGAGACCGCGCACCACCAGCTCCACCAGCAGAAGGGCATGTCAGCATTGTGGCTGAGGGATACTGGTGGTGGAGGGGGCAGTGGCAGCTGCCCGGAGCAGACCGTGGCCTAGCCCTGTGTAGGTGGGTGCCATGCACTGCAACAGACAGGCCCTGTCTGACCAACAGTCATGATATCACCAGGGAATGCACCATCTCTGTGAGAACATGGTGGTGCAGTGCACAGAACCACTGTATTCAGAAGCAGAGGGTCACAGGTTCAAGTCCCAGCTGTGGTTTCCGCCAACCCAGTCCTCATATTTTACCCACTACTATAACATGCTAATACAGGCAGAACCGTTCCTGCAGATGACGTAAACATGCCCAAAACACCAACATTTTACCCTACAGAGCACAGACACCATAAACATGCACATTACCTAGAGCAGAGCCTCCCAAATGCAGTCCTGGAGGGCCAAACACCATTCCTGTTCCATGCTGCCTCTGATAAAGATGCCTGTGCTGCATTTCTATGCGCCACCCCCATGGTATGCAGATGTATCTCATGCATATTCATGAGGGTCAGCATGAAAACCCGAACAGTGTTTGGCACCGTAGGACTGGAGTTGGGAACCTCTGCCATAAAGCAGCAGCCAACAGGGGCAGACACACCCGCACCCACAGGCCCCATTATCCACAGCCTTCTGGAGAGGCAGGACTGTGGGCTCTTCGTGCATCTCCCAATACTAGCACTTGCATACCTTAGTAATGCCACCCTAAACCGGGGAATATGGTACACATCTATCAAAAGGTTGCTAGGATTACTGGCAGATAGCAATTCCTAGGTTAGGTACAAGTGTCTGAGTGAGCTGCATCATAGCAACCTTTCTGATGTATGTGGAGTGTGCTACAGGTTATGTGTCTGACAGTGTTTACTAACCTGGGGAGTGACTCCTACAGTATTGCGTACCATAGCCATGCCTGCACTGTGCTCAGGACCTGTGTGGTGGCCTGGGCTGCCCAACACCTCTATAGTTGCACAATGCTGGCATAGGTGTGGGGAGTGTGTGTCTGTCTATCCACTGTGTGGTGGCTTCCAACACCCTCCACAGCCCACACTGATAGCACTGTTCGCAGTATTGGCCTGCCAATGTGCATAATGAGGAGCAAGGTACCATGGGAATAGCCTGGATAAGATGGCCTGGCCTGGCCGCATCTGCGCTGGGCATAGGGCAATGGCTCGGACATTGTAGTGCCCGGTACCACCTGCACAGACAGAGTGGCCACAGCATGTCCTGCTGGGAGGTCACTCTCGCCCTGACTGAGTAGTGACCACGGCATGGCTAGGTTCCCCCATAGTGCTACATAGCATTTCGCTCATGTGATATATATGGGTTTCCTTTTGGGGCCCAATCACTGACTTATCTGCTTGGTGTGTATGCTGACATCCCCTGGGTTCTGGGTACATGCATCTCCTCCAGGACCATGCACTATGGACTAGCTGGCGGACTGTCTGCAGCTAGTATGTGTCTTGCTGGAACACCTTGCAGAGTGCAGCGGCTGGAGGCCTGCTGCTGAGGAATGTCAGATAATGGTGGGGGGCAGCTGAGCATATCCAGGACTGCCGCCTGTCCGCTATTGCGTTATGGATGTGTACCGCTCTGTCTGTTCCCCAGCAGGACTGCTGTTGCTGGTCCCCTCTACCGCTGCCATTGAAGGGGGGTAGACTGTGGATCTATTGGTGGGTGACCCTGTTTCCCACCCTAAGCCCCAGAGGGTGGGTTGTGTGGTGGTAGATGATCTGCCCATGGGTCCATACACCCCCCCCCTTCACCTACAGCAGGTAACCTTGGCACCAACACAGGATATGCACTATTCTGAGTGCATCATCGCCCATAAGGACTAGACATGACCGAGACATACAGCAGGGCACAGATGTATCCTAGGTGTGTCTAACGGAGCTACCTATCACACACTGATGGGGACCTGCAGCATGGTGTATCTCAGCCATGAAAGGTGCTGTGGACCTGGTGCTGAGGGCCCCACCTCAACCTCAGGGTGGGCACTGTACCCGCACAATGTGAATGTCTGTGGCTACTCTGTGGCAGTGCCACACAAGGTCTGTCCCCCCTACATGGCCGAGGTGCTGTGGGGTGCATACCCGCTCTTGTGCCCATCTCTCGACTGCTGATTTGCATGTGCAGTGCATCATGGGTACGGGTGGGTTAACCCTATCCTGGTAACCACAGCAGAATGTGGGTGTGGTGCCGTGCAGTCCTCCTGTAGCCAGCCAGTTGTTTGTTAGCAGCTCTAGCCCACTGTGGAGCCAGAGGTCATGGGTCCTAAACCCACAGTGGGGTTCATCAATAGGGCTGTCTTAGGCATTGTCTGTTTTTATTGTATATTAGTTCTGCCAGCAGGACCACTCTCAGGGTACTGTCCCCTTAGGGTGGCTCATAAGGCGCCCTATAGGGCGCCTTATTCGGCGCCCTATAAAGTGCCTTATAAGGTGCCTTATATGGTGTCCTATAGGGGACATTATAGGGTGCCTTGGCAGACAGCGCACTTTATAATGTGCCCTATGGAGTGCCCTCTAGGGTGCCTTATGTGGCACCTTAGGTTACGCCACTGAGGGTGTGTTTGCTGGCAGCACTATTCAGGTACAAGTAACCTTCCTCACAGCCCACTACTTAACCCTTTCCAGGCCAAGCCCAGTACTTTCGGGATCCAAACCTCTGCCTATATATTCCTATCAAATGGTATAGCATACATGACCATGCCAGAGGGAACATCACTATTGGAACATATTGGATACGACGGGTACAATTTTCCTGACATGTGCAAACATTAACCCACCTGCGGAATGTGGATAAAATATTATAGTAGGCCTTCAAAGGGTTGCACATGACGCCTCAGCCAGCCTTTTTCATTAGGCACACTGGGGAATCGAACCCATGACCCTTGTACCATCAGTCTGTGTAGTAACCATTGTGCTACAGCTCTGTTTCTGTATTTGGGTGTCTGCGCGCTGTCTTAAGCTTGCGCGCAGTAGCGCACGCGCTGTAGCGATCGTTGCTGCGCGGCACGCAATACCGCGTGCAACTGCGCGTTATCAGTTACGATGTACCGCCCATGTCCTTTTTTGGCTTTCCTTCCACTAACGCAGCTCCTAACGCGAATTGCACTAACGCAGTTTAGTAAACATACCCCTTAGCATCATACACACAGGCTGTGATAGTCCAAAAAAAGAATCTGATTCTGATCATCTCACTAACAACAATATAAACATTCTCCAGTGTCAGACATATTGTGAACTAATATAAAACACTGCAAAAATCACCGAAGATCTATAAGGCCAAATGTACCATACCATATCAGCATACACTTGCAAAACTCATACAATAAGGGGCCTACCCAGAAAAAGAGCAGCACTATAAATACTGCAATGGGCCCCAAAACATCCATACACCTATTTGAAAAGCTGAACAGGTCAAATTACTACTGCACAGATCCCTACGTACAAACTCCATGTTAACAGAACACCTGGCCTTGGTCACACACTCAGAACATAGACCCTCACCAAGTACAGAATAAGTGACCACAACCCAAAATAAAAATTAAAATATGTAGACAAAAATTAAACTGAAACCCCAAGAAGCCAGACTCCGCATGTGGTGCCACACCAGATAAGAGATGCAGTTCCCCATACTGTGTGAAATATAAAGATAGCACAAAGTCCAATCACTAAACTGAAAATTAAATTATTTTTTCTACCTTTGTTGTCTGACTATTTTTGATCATGCTGGTCCAGATCTGAGGTTTCTGTTTTCCTCTGTCTTTTCTTAGCTCTCTTTCTATGGTCTATAGTCCATCTGCTATTTCTTGTCTCTCCTTTTTCTTTCTTCATTTTCTTCCATCAGCTTTTTTCCAGTCCCAGTAACCCTCCCCAGTGTCAGCCCCCTTTACAGCCTCCCCTTCCAGTACCTTCCAGTGTCAACCCCCTAGTGTTCCCAGCACCGCCACTGCTGTCTATTGTCTTCCAGTCTCCCTACTTCCCCACCATCCAGCCCCTTCTAGTCCAAATACAATCCAGGTATCAGCTCCCTTCCAGTCACCCTCCTCTGTCCATCCGCCTTCCAGTGTCATCCCCAGGTGTCAGCTCCCTCCTGGCCCCATTCTTCCCTCCAGCCCCTTCCTTCCCTTCTTTTCTGCTCCCTTCCAAGCCCCCGTGTCAGCTCCCTTCCAGCTGTCACCTTCCCCAGTGTCAGCTCTCTTCCAACCCCCCCCCCCTCCTATTAACCAGCCACTCTCCAGCCCCAGCCCCAAAATTCAGCTCCCTTCCAGCACCCCCCACCCCTGTCTGCTCCCTTCTGGCCCCTTTCCTTCCCCTCCCTTCACTGATTCGTCCTTCAGAAAAGAAAGCGGGAACATTTCTCTGTTCGTGCGGCTCTGCTAACTTTTAAACTGCTGGGCCGCAGAGTTTATAAAGGAAATAATAAGCATTTCCTGTTTCTTACGAGAAATAGGAAATGCTTGCTACTGCTGGAAACGCCGTGGTCCATCAGTTTAAAAGATAGCAGAGCCACGGGAACAGAGAATGTTCCCGTGGCTGCTTTCTTTTCAGAACCAATGGGTGGCAGACAGCTAACAAAGGTGCCTCCCCGCCTCCGGTGCCCTCCTGCCATGCTTACCCAGCTTACCAGGTAGTGATGGCCCTGTGTTAAAGTATAAAAGTTACTGAAGTTTGCTTTGATTCCCTCCTCTTGCTATATAGGCAAGACTGGTGCTACCATTAGGTAAACTCAGGGCTGGCCCAAGGGTTTCTGCTGTCCTAGGCAGAAACCCTAGCCTCACCTCCCCCCGCAGCTGCCAGTTCTGTCTAGGGAGGAGGGCAGCGGCAGTATTTCTAAAAACGGCTGCAAAAAACCCCAAATGGAATCGGCGGCAGCTGGGGCAGGTGCCGCTGCTGCCCACCTATACCACTGCCACGCCCACCTGGACCAGTTTCCCTAGGTGGGCAGGCCAGCCCTGGGTGAACTAGATAGTCGCCTAGAGAGCCCTCCAGGGGCACCCACTGTCCCCGTTATTGCCCTTCAGCTCCACACCGCTTAACTTTAAACTTCAGCACTGTGAGGCTCTTTGCTTCCACCCCCTCTCCAACACCTGATGCCATCTTCCTGCTGTTTGTGCTCAGTGATGCCACTGCACATCCCGGAGAGGGGCAGCAGTGGGTGCCAAAGGGGGGCGCAAGGGATGAGATTCACCTAGGGCACCTCATCTCCTTACGCCAGCCCTGTATATAGGGATCCTCTGTGTCTGTCCCATGCCTCCATTGCAAAGGCATTCCAGACATCCATCACCTTTTCAGTAAAAAAACATTTCCTGGCCTTGCTTTTAAGTTTACCTCCTTGCGGCTTCAATTCACACCCTCTAGTTCTACAGCTTCCCCTTCTTTGAAGATGATTTGTTTGTTCATTCATACCCTTCAGATATTTAAACTTCTGGACTTGAGTGTGGTTTAATTAGAGAGCTAACAAATTCTGAATTGTAAAGATCAGATTTCAGAGGAGGGCCAAATCCAAGTGGTGGGAGAAGGGACCTTTTTGGAATCTGGTTTTAACCAGTTGCTCTCTCATCAGGTTTTCCCTATAGTTTGGGCTTCCAGCAAGAAAACAACTGCCAAATATGAGGTGAATGTTTACTGTAGTAAAACAAAATATTCATCCACAAGGATTTTTTTTCTTTTTAGACCCTGCAAAGAATAATATAAAGGGTCCAAATGTAGCTCTTCACTACAGAAGGTAGATTTCCAACTACTTTCCATCCACATTTTGCAATTAATCTCCTTCACTATATTTTTATTCAACTCTTAAAGACGCTTACTCCAAATATCTTTGCCGTAGATCAGAGCAGGAGGAAGTCTGTCTAACCTCTTATGGAAGGAAAAAAATAATTTTCTTTTCCTTCTATTGGAATTTGAGAGTTCCAATCTAGAATACACTGATGTCTTTTATTTTAGCTAATCTTTTAGGAATGGAAGCTAAAAGCGCTTCAAAGTTAATAAAAAGTTCCAATATCTTGTCACTTTTAGCCTTTGTTAAAGAGACAGCAACCATAATTTTTTCTGCACTGAAGAGTCTCAGTCTGTGACAGGTGATGCTTTTCCATTTTGTTTGCACCCAAGGCAAGCTTCACAATGCATATGCCAGGGCTCAACAAATCCCAGGCTACCACGGCGACTATAAATTGCACCGTGGTGCCCAGGATTTGATTGCCTCCCTTCCCCAGCCATCACCCAATGTCTTATTGTGATCGGCTCTGCATGTAGTTTGAGCCACACGGTGCAGGAAGTTTGCTAATCTCGCTTTTTGAAGTCTCAGGAGAGCAGCAAATAACGAGATTAGCAACCTTCCTTCACCACGCGGCTCAAACTACATGCAGAGCAAATCACGGTGAAAGAGTGAACAATGATATGACATCATGTGATGTTTGGGGGGTAAGAGAGAGAGACAAACATTGGGTGATGGCTTGGGGGAGGTGAGAGAGAGAGAGACACTGGGTGTAGTTTTGTCTGTCTCTTTATCTTTCAGCTGTTGCCTTATCCTTGGATGTGATTCCTATTTTTCCTCAGGTTTGCTGTTTTGTTGCAACTATATGGTTTTCTAACATTCTGGGAAAATTTTTGCTTTCATATAAAGCTGAAACAAGTTTACGTGTCAAGTTACAGTCGTGGTCAACACTGTTGGCACCCTTACATTTTAGGTATGTTGTGTACAATATCTTGAAAAATAATTGTCAATATTCCAACTGTATGTTATCATAATATTTTAATAGTATGTTCAAAGGTAACAACAAAAAGAGATGTCTGTGCAACTTAGACATAGTAATTTCTGAGGAAAAACAAAACAAAACAAAATATGACCTAGATAGGATTAATGGCACACTTCACTGATATTTCGTTGTACAATCCTTGGCAGTGATGACAGTCCTCGAACGTTTCTTGTCGCCATCTATACGTTTCCTACAGCTATCTGCTGATAGTTTCTCCCACTCTTCAACTGTGATTTGTTCCAGCTCATGAATGTTTCCAAGATTCCTTTTACTAATGGCAGATTTCAGCTTTTTGCAAAGGTTCTCAGTTGGATTGAGATCAGGACTCATTGCTGGCCAGTTTAAAACAGTCCATTTGTTCCTTTTTAACCATTCTTTTGTACTTTTGAATGTATGTTTTGGGTCACTGTACTCAGGGGCAGCTCTATAATGAGGCCGAGTGAGAGGGTAGCCTCAGGGGGCAACGTTTTGGGGGCGGCAAAAATTGCCCCCAAAAAGACCGCCTCACTCGGCCTTCAAAAAACAAAGATGCAGAAGCAGCAGCCTGAAGTACCCCGCAGCCACCGCCTCAGGGCACTTCAGGCTGCGGCAGAGGCAGCAGCTTCAGCATTTTTTTTTTTTTTTTTATTATTCAATTACTTCAGATTGACAGTGCAGGCTGGGCTGGGGTGGGGTAGCATAGGAAATAGTAATGGACTGATGAGGGGAGAGCTAGGACTGGAAATGGGCTGATGGGGGTGTTAGAACTGGAAATGGGCTGGGGGGGTTAAGAATAGAAATAGGCTGATTGGGAGAGGGGGCTAGAACAGGTAATGGGCTGATGGATGGGGTTAGGCCTGGACATAGGCTGATTAGGGGGCTAGGACAGGAGATGGACTTATTGGTTGGGGGTTAGGACTGGAGTGGGCTGATAAGTGGGATAGGACTGGAAATGGGCTAATGGGGGAGGGGAGGAGAGTGCTGCTGGCCCTGGAAGAAAACTAGGGGCTAGGGCTACAAATGGACTGGCTGATGCGGGGGGATGGGAGAATAGGACAGGAAGAGAGCGGATACTGAGAGGCTCTGCCAGGGGAAGGAGGGGGCAGGAAGGGAGCTGACATGGGGGAAGGAGGGAGCTGGAATGGAGCTGACACCTGGGATGTACTGAAGGGGGACTGGAAGGGAGCTGACACTTGGGGATGGGAGTAGTAGGTAGCTGGGTAATGGGGAGGAGGCTGGAAGGGAGCTGACTGGGGGGAGTTGGCACTGAGAGTGGATGTGAGCTGATACCTGGGATGGTATTTGGACTAGAAGGGGCTGGACAGTGGGGAAGGAAGAGGACTGGAAGGGAATGGACACCGGTGGCAGTTGTGGGAATGCAAGGCGTTTGACATTGTAAGGTACTGGGAGGGGAGGACTGGAAAGGGGGCTGATAATGGGGTTACTGGAACTGCAAATGGGCTGATGGAAGGAAGTGAAGAAAAGAAAAGAGATGAAAAATGGTTCTTGAAGGCTGCCAGGACCTAAGGCTCAAGCCTGAGTACTTCCCACGGGGAGGAAAAAGCACTGGATTTCAGACAGAAGCAGAAGGCAGGAGAAGTAATGACATGAAATCAAATCCAAAATAGCAAGCAAAAGCAAAGTCCAGGACTTTGTGTTCCAAGTTTTCTAGAAAAGGTAAGACTAGAATATCTGCAATAGAGCAAAACCAGAACTTGCTCTCATCTAGTTACTAAGGTGTGCTACTATGTTTGCATGCATTCATGACATTTCATGCAATGGACCTAGTTGCCAATAACACATATTGACACTGCTGTAATATGATTGTGTGCATTAGTAATTTCTCGGTGTTGACCTGGGTGACCAAGGCTAATTTTGTCACATTCCACATTAGACAGAGAAACATTTTCATTTCTTTCAAAAATATGTAAGTAGGCAACAAAGACAGGAGCAGCTGCACAAGAACACCCACAGGCTAAAACCAGATAAACTACCTTTACAACCAAACTGACAAAAGAATGGAAGGGGGAGGTAGAGAGATGCCTTTGCTTGAGTTATCTTCTCAGGCACACACACAAAGGAGTGGGGCGTTAGCCAAAAATACTTTAGACTGCAGGGAGAGATAAGGTAGCCACCCCTAAGCAGCTAATTCACAGATACATGTGAGAGTCACTAGCTCTGCTGCTGGTGCACTATAATTAGATGGGAGTACAGCAGACTCTAACACAGGATCAGAAGAGTCTTGGTCAATGATGGCATAACCTTTTAAAACTCCAAACACAAAAGAAGGTCAAGTCAGGATTTTTCCAAGGGAACATCAGAAAGATCAGAATGGGGTTTCTCATTGAGCTGCACTACCTGGCAGCAATCATGATGAGGTTCCCCATCATCAGGATTAGGCAACAGAGTAGCTGGGTTTAAAGTGTTAGTTCTGACACAGGAAAGATTACTAGGAGTAAGAAGTTCAGTCTCGTACCTATTTAGTCTAGCATTTGAAAAGTGTTGAGTGTTCTTTTGATTTAGCAGCATCTGGACAGAATGGGGAACTGCCACAGTCAGTGCATGTCCCTGCACAATTCATTTGCTTTTTCCACAATAGCAGCAGTGGCAGCTACTTCTCTCAGACAACTTACAGATCCTCGGGCCACTGGGTCTAACTGGAAGGAAAAGTAAGCTATGGGTCGTTTACGTGGTCCCAACTCTTGAGTGAAGACCCCTGAAGCCCCCCCCCCCCCTCTGTTCATGGACAAAGAGAGTGAAAGGCTTACGGTAATCTGGGAGACCTAGGGCTAGGGCTGTGGACAAGGCATGTTTCAGCTGATCAAAGCATTTGCTTGCCTCTTTTGTCCAGTACAATTCATCAGGTTCCTCTTTACGTGTCATGGCAGTGAGAGATTTGGAGAATTCCCAAAACCCTGGGATCCAGGCATAGTCGGCTCTATAATGAGGCCAAGTGAGGTGGTGGCCTCAGGTAGCAGCTTTTTGGGGGCGGCAAAATTGCCCCCAAAAAGACCGCCTCACTCGGCCTTCAAAATAAAACAAAAAACAAAACTCCGGCGTAAGAAGCAGCTGCTGCTGCTGCTCCAGTGGTGGCAGCAGCAGATCGAGGAGCCCTGCGGCCGACCGCCCGCCCCCCTGGAGAGCCTGCTGGTTTTGCCGGCTCTGCTTTGCAGAGCCACGGCAAAGGGACAGTGTTTCCCTTTACTGCGGCTCTGTTAAAGCTGAGCCCATGGCACTGATGGGAAATAGGAAATCCAGGTGGCAGCAGCGGCAGTTGCTTATTATAAGAACATAAGAACATAAGATATGCCATACTGGGTCAGACCAAGGTCCATCAAGCCCAGTATCCTGTTTCCAACAGTGGCCAATCTAGGTCATACGTACCTAGCAGTTTCCCCAAAAGACACAGGTTCCGCAATGCTTGTACTTGGTCAAGCATTGATATCCTGGGTCCCTTCTTAATAATGGTTTATGGACCTTTTCTCCAGGAACTTGTCCAAACCTTTTTTAAACCCAGCTACACTAACAGCCTTTACTACATCCTCCGGTAACAAATTCCAGAGTTTGATTACACGTTGAGTGAAGAAATATTTTCTTTTATTAGTTTTAAATAGTTTACCCTGTAGCTTCACTGCATGTCCCCTAGTCTTTCTATATTCTGATAATGTAAACAATCGATCTACGTTTACCCGTTCCACTCCGTTCATTAATTTATAGACTTCTATCATATCTCCCCTCAGCCGTCTATTTTCCAGGTTAAAGAGCCCTAACCTTTTTAGCCTTTCTTCATAGGAGTATCCTTCCATCCCCTTTACCATTTTGGTGGCTCTTCTCTAAACCTTTTCTAATAACGCTATATCCTTTTTTAAGATACGACGACCAGAATTGCACACAATATTCAAGGTGCGGTCTCACCATGGAACGATATAGAGGCATTATAATATCTTTTGTTTTATTTTCCATTCCTTTCCTTATGATACCTAGCATTCTATTTGCTCTCTTGGCTGCCGCTGCAAACTGGACAGAGAGTTTTAACATTCTATCCACAATGGCGCCTAAATCTTTTTCCTGGGTGGTGGTCCCTAATGTGGAACCTTGCATCGTGTAACCATAGTTTGGGTTGTTCTTCCCTAGGTGCATAACTTTGCACTTGTCCACATTAAATTTCATCTGCCATTTTGATGCCCAGTCTTCCAATTTATCAAGATCCTCTTGCAATTTTCCACAATCCTCTTGGGTTTTAACAACTTTAAATAGTTTTGTGTCATCTGCAAATTTGATAACCTCACTCGTTATTCCACTTTCCAGGTCATTTATGAATGTCAAAAAGCAGTGGACCCAGCACAGATCCCTGGGGTACACCACTATTCACTTTTCTCCATTGGGAAAATTGGCCATTTAGCCCAACCCTCTGCTTTCTATCTTTTAACCAGTTCTTGATCCACAGTAGTACACTGCCTCCTATCCCATGACTCTTTAGTTTTGCCAAAGGTCTCTGATGAGGGACCTTGTCAAAGGCTTTCTGAAAGTCCAGATACACTATATCAACCGACTCACCTTTGTCCACCTGTTTATTCACACTTTCAAAAAAACATAATAGATTAGTAAGACAAGATCTTCCTTGTCTAAAACCATGTTGGCTGTCTCCCATTAGGCCATGACTATCTACATGCTGAGTAATTTTATTCTTTATGATGGTTTCTACCATTTTTCCCGGTACTGACATGAGGCTCACCGGTCTGTACTTTCCCGGATCACCCCTGGAACCCTTTTTAAAAATTGGCGTTACATTGGCGATCCTCCAATCTTCATGTATTACAGATGATTTTAATGAAAATTCCCAGATTACTAATAGCAGGTCTGCAATCTCATATTTCAGTTCTTGCAACACCCTTGGATGTATACCATCCAGCCCAGGTGATTTGCTACTCTTCAGTTTATCTAATATCGATATTTCCTTCAATTCTTCCGCACCTTTAAATACCACTTCAGTCATGGGTAACATCCCTACATCTTCCTCAGTAAAGACCGAAGCAAAGAATTCGTTCAGTCTCTCTGTTATCGCCTTGTCGCCGCTTAGTGCCCCTTAAACTCCTCTATCATCTAATGAAGCAACTGACTCTCTCACAGGTTTTTTGCTATGAATGTACTTGAAAAAATCTTTATTTCGCATTTTTGCTTCCACAGCAAGCTTCTTCTCAAATTCTCCCTTTGCCTGCTTTTGACTTGCCAGTGCTTGTGCTGTTTCCAGGTTTCGTCGTTTGGCTCTTTTTTCCATTTCCTGAAAGATGCTTTTTTGGCAACAACAGCCTCTCTGACCTCCCCTTTAAACCATGCTGGCAGTTTTTTGGACTTCCTTCCACTTTTCATAAAGCGTGGAATACAGCTGGTCTGGGCTTCCAAGATAGTATTTTTCAACAACACCCAAGCTTGATGTAAGTCTTTAACCTTTGCAACTGCTCCTTTTAGTCTTTTCTTAACTATTTTCCTCATTTTATCATAGTCTCCCTTTCGAAATTTAAAAGGTAGTACTGTGGATTTCCTTACTATCCCTCCTCCACTAATTAAATCAAAGGTGATCATGCTATGATCACTATTGCCAAGTGGCCCCAACACCCTTATCTCTTGCACTAGATCTGGTGTTCCACTAAGGACTAGGTCTAATATGGCTTCCCCCTAGTCGGTTCATGAACCAGCTGCTCCAAGAAACAGTCATTTATGTCATCTAGGAACTTTATCTCCCTAGCATGTCCTGCCGTGACACTGACCCAGTCGATACCGGGGTAATTGAAATCACCCATTATTATTACCGAGCTTAACTTTTGTTAGCTTCCTTGGTTTCTTTGAGCATTTCATCATCCATTTGTTCATTCTGGCCAGGCGGTTGATAGTACACCCCCACTGCCATCGCCTTCCCCTTTTTACATGGAATTTCAATCCATAGAGATTCTACAGCAAATTTTGTTTCCTGCAAAACTTTAATCCTTTCTGACTCAATGCCCTCTCTAACATAGAGCACAACCCCTCCACCAATTTGATCAGCTCTATCATTACAATATAGTTTGTATCCAGGTATCAGTGTCCCACTGGTTGTCCTCCTATATAGTTTGTATCCAGGTATCAGTGTCCCACTGGTTGTCCTCCTTCCACCATGTCTCTGATATTCCAATCACAGCTAACCTCTCATTTAGTGCTATATATTCTAACTCTCCCATCTTATTCTTTAGACTTCTAGCATTTGCATACAAGCATTTTAGAGACTGTATTTTATTCATATTAGTTATGCCGGAGGTTTATCATTTTTTCAATTTCCCTGGGTTGTGGGGGGAGGGGTCTAGGACCGGAACTGGGCTGATGGGGGGGGAGGGGTAGGACAGGAACTGGGCTGATTGGGGGGGTTTAGAACTGGAAATGGGCAGGTGGGGGGTTAGGACTGGTAATGGGCTATGGGGAGGGTTTAGAACTGGAAATGGACTGATGGGGGTTAGTACTAGAAATGGGCTGATCGGGAGGGGGGCTAGGACTGTTAATGGTCTATAGGGGGGTTAGAATTGGAAATGGGCTGATGGGGGTGGTTAGGACTGGAAATCGACTTATGGGGGTTTAGAACTGGAAATTGATCAGGAGGGGGGCTAGGACTGGTAATGAGCTATCGGGCTGAGGGGGTTAGAACTGGAAATGGGCTGATGGGGTGGGTTAGGACTGGAAATGGGCTGATCGGGAGGGGGGCTAGGACTGGTAATGGGCTATGGGGGGGGGGTTAGAACTGGAAATGGGCTGATGGGGGAGTTAGGACTGGAAATCGACTGATGGGGTTTAGAACTGGAAATGGACTGATCAGGAGGGGGTTAGGACTGGTAATGGGATTTCAGGGGGGGTTAGAACTGGAAATGGACTGATCAGGAGGGGGGGTTAGGACTGGTAATGGGATTTCAGGGGGGGTTAGAACTGGAAATGGGCTGATGGGGGCTTAGGACTGGAAATGGGCTGATCGGAGGGGGCTGGGACTGGTAATGGGCTATCGCGGGAGGGCTAGGACTGGAAATGGACTGATGGGGGTTTAGAACTGGAAATGGGCTGATGGGGGGCTTAGGACTGGTAATGGGTTATGGGGGGAGGCTAGGACAGGAAATGGGCTGATTGGGGTGCTAGGACTGAAAATGGACTTATTGGAGGGTTACGACTGGTAATGGGCTGATTGGGGGGCTAGGATTGGGGTGGGCTGATAAAGGGGATAGGACTAGAAATGGGCTGGGACAGGAAATGGGCTAATAGGGGAGGGGAGGAGAGTGCTGCTGACCCTGGAAGAAAACTAGGGGCTAGGGCTACAAATGGTCTGATGCGGGGGGGGGGGGATGGTAGAATAGGACTGGAAGGGAGCGGATACTGAGAGGGCCTGCCAGGGGTAGGATGGGGCAGGAAGGGAAGGAGGGGGCTGGAAAGGAGCTGACACCTGGAATGTACCAAAGGGGGACTGGAAGGGAGCTGACACTTGGGGATGGGAGTGGTAGGTAGCTGGAAGGGAGCTGACATGTGAATGGCACTGGAAGGGAGATGGACAGAAGGTAGGGTGGCTGGAAGGGAGCTGACTGGGGGGTGGCACTGAGAGTTAACCTGAGCTGATACCTGGGATGGTATTTGGACTAGAAGGGGCTGGACAGTGGGAAAGGAGGAGGACTGGAAGGGAACGGACACAAGTGGCAGTCATGGGAATGCAAGGTGGTTGACATTGGAAGGTACTGGAAGGGGAGGACTGGAAAGGGGACTGATATTGGGGAGGGTTACTGGAACTGGAAATGGGCTGATGGAAGGATCAATAGCGCGGTATATAAGAAAGCTAAATAAATAAATAAAAATAAGGAAGTGAAGAAAACAAAAGGAGAGATAAGAAATGGCAGATGGACCATGGACCACAGACCACAGAAAGAGAGCTAAGAGAAGACAGGAAAGCAGAAGCCTCAGATCGGGACCAGCATGATCAGAGAATAAAATGGTCAAAGGTAGAAAAAATAATTTTATTTAATTTTGGTGATTGGACTTTGTGCTATTTTTATATTTTACACAGTATTGGGGAACTGCATCTCTTATTGCACTGCATGTGGACTCTGGCTTCTTGGGGTTTCAGTTTAAATTTTGTCTACATATTTTTATTTTTACTTTAGATTGTGGTTACTTATTCTGTACTTGGTGAGGGTCGATGTTGTGCGTGTGTGACTGAGGTCAGGTGTTCTGTCAACATGCAATTTGTATATAAAGATCTATACTATACTGTAGTAATTTGACTTGTTCGGCTTTTCAAATAGGTGTATGGATGTTCCAGGGCCTACTGTAGTATTTTTTTGGATGGGCTCCTTATGTGACTTTTGGAAGTTTGTGCTGATATGGTATGGTATGGTAGGTTTGCTTTTTGTTGTAGGGTTTTTTATTAGTTCACAATATGCCTGGTACTGGAGAATAGTGGTTGTTCCTGAGTGGTTGTCCAGTTTAGTCCTCCACATCCGGGTAGTGCATCTCCTCCTGCAGCAAGGAGACTGGACCAATCAACTCTTTAGTAATCTAGACTGTATCCTGCTGGAACTCCCATCAGCCCTCCAGTGTGTCCAGTCTCCTTGCAGCAGGAGATGGTGTGAGCCTGGCTCTAGGATCACTTAGGGACTTGTTAGCTATTTTATTTTATTTACTTCGGTGTTGTGTTTGTGCAGTTTTTCCGTTTTATTTGCTCCTCTTTACTTTCTTTTTTATTGGCAGCCTATACCTTAAAAAAAAAGAAGAAACAAACGCGGCAGAGGAGCCGGCCCAGCACTGCCCTTCTCTCCTTGTACTTTGCTGGCAGTTCAGAGGAAGCAGCAGGCTGTGATCACTCCCCCAGGACTATTCGGGGGAAGGATCCATTCTGCCCGGGCTCAGCCATCGTTGTCTTTGAGCGTAGACTGCAACAGTCAGTCCTGCTGGAGCAGCAGTTCTTAAGCTTGCCTCAGACAACCGGGATCTCAGCACAGTACCGCTCAAGATTCGAGCAGGTTGCGGGTCCGTCATTTCCTTTTCCTGGTGAGTTTTTTAGCTGGGTTTTAGGAGGCATTCGTTTCTTCGGTCTGTTCTCATGGCTCCTTTATTTTCTTTATTCTTTTGTTTTGGCGCCTTTTTTTCTTCAGCGCGCCTCGACCGCGGCGGCCATTTTGGATTCTGTTTTTGGCGGTGCAGAGGGCAGCAGCCTGTCAGGCTTTGGCAATTGGTGGCGTTTGGGTTCAGATCAGACCCGGGAGTTCTCTTGCTTGTCTGTACCTCCATTAATAAGTAAAAAGCCACGAAGAAGAAGCAGAGGACAAGCATTTATATTGTGGTAACTGATTAGGGCACCTGCCTTTCTATGTGCAGGGTTTTGTTTCATCAGTCGGTCCCTTCCTGTTCTGGGGGTGCTATAGGCTGTCTTGATGTCCTTGAAACCGCAGTGTGTGGTCTGCGGTTCGCGCAGGAGCTCAGTGTCAGCTTCGGGGTTGTGCGGGAGCTGTGCTGTGGTCTCTGCTGATTTAGAGCAACAGATGGAAGGCAGTTCTCAGCCAGATCCCTTGGAGTCTACTTTACCTGCTGAAGGAAATGCTTCAGTTTCTCGGTTGCCGCCAGTTTCAACTGGTCCTAAGGGACAGGTCTCTGGGCTTCCGGTGGAACCAGCGGAATCTTCCTCTTCCTTTACAGATTTTTCTCCAGACTTCGTGCTGATTATGCATCAGGCTTTCAAATTGGGGTGCTTAGGCAAGTGGCCTGAGAACTTGGTCCCGTCTCCGCCTCTGCCGTCCCCCAGTTCGGAGTCTGCCGGACGAATTGTTTCCAAGCCGGCTAAGAGGCCTTGGTCTTTAGACTTAGACCTCAAGGATTTAGAAGGGCAGGACGTGGATGTGGAGGTAGATCCGGAGTGCAGTGTGGATGATCTCGAAGAAGGGGAGATTCCGGATCCTGAGGATCAGGCTAGAATTATCCGGGTGTTTCGTAGGGAGGAATTGATACCTCTTATTACGGAAGCTCTTCAGACCCTCAATCTCGCTGCAGCACATCCGGGGGACGGCGAGGTTTTGGAGGATCCCCTAATTCAGGCGGTCCGGGATCAATGTTCCCTCTAATTTTGTGCAGCTTTTGAAGGAAGGTTAAATTTTTGTGCGCCACATAACGACACTCAGAGTTATATACTTTAAAATTTGACTACACATCAGAATACAGTATGTACACCACATTGATTGCACTAGAAAACATTGTAGAACTTGTGAAAACCGTAAATACATAACAACTTTTAAATTTTAAGACATCTGTGTTGTTTTCTATCAGAATCAGAACCGTAATTTTTGTGCGCTATGTTGTAAAGTATGTGCGCTCGCTCGGTGAGGTGTATGCGCACAGCTTAGAGGGAACAGTGTCCAGGATTCTCAGGTGGTGTTTCCAGTACACAGAGTGGTGGATCAAATGATTCAGACTGAGTGGGACCAGCCGGACTCGGGTTTGAAAGGTATCCGGGCTATGAATCGCCTCTATCCTTTGGTGGACAAGGACAAGGAGAAGTTTAAGTCACCTCGTGTGGACGCCGCAGTGTCCGCAGTGACGAAGAAGACAACAATCCTGGTAGAGGGGAGTGCTGCCTTAAAAGACATACAGGACAGAAAGGTGGACGGTTTGTTGAAACAGGCCTTCGAGACCAATTCTTTGTCGTTGCAGGCTTCTATTTGTGGGGCCTGGGTGGCTAGAGCCTGTTTACGGTGGGTTCAGCATTTGCGTCAGAATCCACTCTTGGATCAGCAAGCATTGCTCGAGGTTACGCGGTTGGAGTCTGGTTCGGCGTATTTGGCGGATGTCCATTATGATTTGATCCGGACGTTGGCTAATAGTATGGCTTCCTTGGTGGTGGCGCGCAGATCCATTTGGTTGCGAAATTGGGCAGCGGACCCTTCTTCCAAATCTCGTCTCAGCAAACTCCCCTTCAAAGGCAGGTTGTTGTTCGGGGACGATCTAGATAAGCTGGTAAAGGACCTTGGAGAGTCTAAAGGTGGGAGACTGCCGGAGGACAGGCCTAAGCCAGGTAGAGGCTTACCAGTAGCCCGGGGTCAATTTTGGGACTTTAGGAGATTTCGATCTTCCCGCCTTTGGGGCTCTCAACGAGGCAGGTTTGGATCCAAGACACATTACTTTCAAGGTTTTCGAGGAGCGGGCAGAGGTTTTTCAGCTGTGTCCTCCGCCTCGTCCTCTTCCTATAGTCGCAAACCGCAATGAAGTCAGGCAGACCCCGGGGGGGAAGCCAAGTGATCGGGGGTCGGCTTTGGTACTTTCTTCCCTCTTGGGTCCACATAACGACGTATCAGTGGGTGCTAGAAATAGTCAGAGAAGGTTATGCGCTGGAGTTTGCCGTTCCGCCGCGAGACTCCTAAGTTCTGTCTCCCAGCAGGGGGCAGCAGAAGGAACTCGCAATTCATTCTACGTTGGAGCGTCTGCTAGCTCTGGGGGCGGTCGTTCCCGTTCCGGAGTGCGAGCGTGGGCTAGGTCGTTACTCCATTTATTTTGTGGTGTCAAAGAAGGATGGGTCCCTCAGGCCTATTCTAGATCTCAATCGTTGTCTGTGGGTTCCTCAATTTCACATGGAGACCCTCCGATCCGTTCTTGTCGCGGTGCAGCAAGGGGAGTTTTTGACTTCTCTGGACCTTACCGAGGCCTATCTGCATATTCCAGTCCGAGCAGGTCATCAAAGGTTTCTGCTGTTCGCGCTTCCTTGGGGTCACTTCCAGTTTCAAGCTTTGCCTTTCGGCCTGGCTACAGCTCCTCACACTTTCACCAAAGTTATGGTGGTCGTGGCGGCGGCCTTGAGAAGGGAAAGTGTGCTCGTCCACCCTTATCTCAACGACTGGTTGATTCGAGCGAAGTCCAAGAAGGAGAGCTTACAGGCTACGGACAAAGTCGTGCGTATGCTACAGAGCCTCGGCTGAGTGATCAATGTAAAAAAGAGTCGGTTCCGACGCAGGTCCTCGAATATTTGGGAGTCTGCTTCAACACGGCAGAAGGTGTGGTGACTCTTCCGGTCCACCGCGCTCAAGGATTGCGTCGCCTGGTGCGGTTTTTCTTGGCGATTCCCGCTCCATCGGCATGGTGGTATCTACGGCTGCTGGGAACAATGGCATCAACTCTGGAGGTGGTTCCGTGGGCAGATTCCATATGTGTCCCCTTCAGCGAGCCCTACTACGTCATTGGTCCAATCAGTCGGATTTCCTCAATCAATGATTGCCGTGTCTGAGACGGGTTCGGAAGGCGTTACAGTGGTGGCTGTGCCCGAGGTTGTTACGGGCGGGGGTTCCCCTAGAGTAACCAGCTTGGTTACCGGTAATAACGGATGTGAGTCTAACAGGCTGGGGAGCCCACTGTCAGGGCCGTTTTGCGCAGGGGACGTGGTCAGCTCAGGAGGTCTTGTGATCGATCAACCGTCTCGAGCTGCGAGCGGTGCGACTAGTGCTGCAGGTTTTCGAGACGTCGGTGAGGAGTCGGGCGGTGCGAGTTCTGTCGGACAACTCGGCTGCAGTGGCGTACATCAACTGGCAAGGAGGCACGGGAAGCGTAGCCATGAAACAGGAGGCGGAGGCGCTGTTCTCCTGGGTGGAAGTTCGTCTCCTGGCCATTTTGGCATCGCATATCGCGGGAAAAGAAAATGTGATGGCGGATTTTCTCAGCCAGGTGCAGGTGGACGCTGGAGAGTGGGAGTTGCACCCGCAAATTTATGCGCAAATAGTTTGCCGTTGGGGTCCGCCAATCATGGACCTCATGGCGACTTTCCAGTCGGCGAAGACGGGCCGATTCTTCAGCAGACGGCGAGAGCGCATGTCCGAAGGAATCGTTGCCCTCATCCAACCGTGGCCCGAGTTCGGACTCCTGTATGTCTTCCCGCCGTGGGCTCTGATCGGCAGAGTAGTTCAACGCATCGAAGCACACCGCGGAAAGGTTTTGTTGGTGGCTCCGGATTGGGCTCGTCGTCCTTGGTACGCAGATCTTGTGCGGCTGCACAACGGCGTTCCATGGAGGCTTCCTCCCTTAGTGGACCTGCTAATCCAGGGGCCACTGTGCATGCCTCAGGTGCATCAATTCTCGCTTACGGTATGGCCATTGAAAGGGCAAGATTGAAAAGGAAAGGCTATTCCCCCGCGGTGATTGCTACTCTTCTTTGAGCTAGAAAGGCTTCTACCTCGCTTACATATGTTCAAGTCTGGTGAATTTTTGAGGATTGGTGTTCTTGCCATGAGCTACGGGCAGCGACATCCTCGGTGGCCATCATCCTCAGTTTCTTACAAGACTGTTTTGACAAGGGGCTAGCCGCTAGTTTGCTGAAGGTTCAGGTGGCAGCTCTTGTGTGCTATAGAGGCAAGATTCAGGACGTTCCGCTTGCGGCGCACTTGGATATTCGGCGTTTTCTAAAAGCTGTCTTTCGCTTGCGCCCTTTGCGAAGTGTTACTATTCAACCTTGGGATTTGAATCTGGTGCTGCAGGCTTTGGTGCGAGAGCCTTTTGAACCCCTTCGCCAAGCCTCGGTTAAGGATTTAACGCTGAAGGCGGTTTTTCTTGTTGCCATTTGTTCGGCGCGACGAATTTCGGAATTGCAGGCGCTGTCTTGTAGAGCTCCCTTCTTGTCTTTTTTCCGAGATCGGGTTGTTTTAAGGCCGGTTCCCTCTTTTCTTCCAAAGGTGGTTTCTCCCTTTCATTGAATCAGTCTGTGGTGCTGCCCGCTTTTTCATCAGATCCATCTACTGATTCGGACGCTGTTCTCCATAGACTGGATGTGAGGCAGATTCTGCGTCGGTACCTGAAGGTTTCCGAGTCATTCCGTAAGTCGGATCGCTTGTTTGTGCTGTTCGGTGGAGTTCGCAAGGGGGAAGCGGCGGCGAAGGCGTCCATTTCTCGGTGAATTAAGGAGGCCATCGCTTTGGCTTATATTCTTCAGGTTCGTTCGGTTCCATTGGGTTTGCGGGCCCATTCTACTAGGGCGCAAGCAACTTCTTGGGCAGAGCATAGTCTTGTTCTGCCGCTGTAAATTTGCAGGGCGGCTACGTGGTCCTCACTCCATGCCTTCAGTAGACATTACCGGTTGGATGTAGCGGCGGCATGGGATACTTGTTTTGGATCGGCTGTCTTGCGCGCCAGTTGCCAAGATCCCCCCCGTTGATAACTGCTCTGGTACATCCCGGATGTGGAGGACTAAACTGGACAACCGCTCAGGAAATAGAAATTACACTTACCTGGTAATTGTAGTTCCTGGAGAGTCCAGTTTAGTCCTCAATCCCGCCCTGGACACTACGTAACTTCTTTTGTCTGGACGGTGCGCTAAGACCAGTGTGGGACAGTGTCAAGTAAGTATGTTTGCTGCGAAAAATAGAAGAAGGAGCCCTCTTGCTAGGGGTTTCTATGTGCCTTCTGGTTTTCTAACGAGTTTTTTCTTTTTATGCTTGCTGCTCTGTATGCCAATTGTGTTAAGTACCAGGGGCAGAAGCAAGGTGCAGAGTTTCAGCCCTCTCGTTTGGAGAGGGGGTCACTTAGCTGGTTAAGGGGACAAATCTACTGATACTTGATTATTTCTTTAATGTGTTGCTTCTTTGAGTCTGCTTTGTTACTAGTTCACTGGAGGGCTGATGGGAGTTCCAGCAGGATACAGTCTAGATTACTAAAGAGTTGATTGGTCCAGTCTCCTTGCTGCAGGAGGAGGTGCACTACCCGGATGTGGAGGACTAAACTGGACTCTCCAGGAACTACAATTACCATGTAAGTGTAATTTATATTTGTTGCTGTTAGTGAGATGATCAGAATCAGATTTTTTTTTTAAATATTGAGTTCTCTGGGTGAATGTCCTGGTTCTGCTCTGCACCTACTGTGGATGCAAAATATGTGTTGAAAAAGAAAAGGGGAGAACCATTACGCAGTTTATAACAAAATAAAAATGGGTTATAATTTAGTTTTATAAACTGTGCTATTGATTTTTGCTGTCTTTTAGTTCCTTGGTGTGCAAACAGGACCGTACCTAGCCCTGTGCAAGCAGTGCAGCCGCACAGGGCACAAAGGCTTCGGGGGGGCGCATTTCAGCTCTCTGCTGTTGCCCTGCTGCCGCTGGCAGGACAATAGCAGGCAGTTAAAATGCGCCCCAAAGCCTTTTCGCAGCACTTTAAGCAGGTCTGGTCCCTCCCTCCTCCGACACGATGTCAGAGCAAGGAGGAACAGATCTGCTTAGAGTGCTGGCGCCTTTCAGATTGGGTGCATGCCCCCCCCCTCCTCCCCATACCTCCGACCAGCGCTGCCTGCTCTTTCCCTGCTGCCGGCGCCGCCGTGAAGAAAACAGAGGGTGATAGCATCAGGAAAGAGCAGGCAGCGCTGGACGGAGGTATGGGGGGGAGAGGGGAGGAGTGCATCCGAGTTGCAAGTCGCACAAGGCGCGATTGCAGTTCGATACGGCCCTGTATGCAAACATCTTGCATTTCCTCCATAAAATCTAATCGGCTTTTTGGTTTGGTTCAGTCTCTGATTGGATTTCTGAAAAAGCCCCGCCCCCCTCTAAGGTGTTGGGGGGGGCACCATCTCATTCTTTGCCTCAGGTAGCAGACTGCCTTGAGCCACCCCTGGATCCAGGCTCAGCAAAACCCTGCCATTCCCAAGAATCCTCTCATCTGTCTTTTAGTATGTGGCTTAGGACAGTTTATGATACCCTGAAGTCTGCTTTCAGATAATTTTCTCTGACCTTCTGATAGCACATGGCCCAAATAGTGTACTTCCTTTTGGGCAAACTGAATCTTTGTCAGGGAGACTTTGTGGTCTTTGTAAGCTAAACTAATTAAAAGGTCTTTAGTATCCTGCACATTTGCTTCCCTTATGAGGACATTCACAATTGAAGTGGCCCTTTTGACCACACTGGAAATGGGTACTGATTCCAGGATTATTTGGTCGAGGACCCCTAGGAAATATGTTTTGATTTTGAGTAATTACAGCAGCCAATAGCTTAGTCATAGTTTTCTCATTGCGCTTTTCCTTACTGTCTCTATTGTTAAACACAGAAGTGGCCACAGATAATATTGCATTTAAATTCTTACCATTAAAATCATCTCTTGATGCTAGTCTGTGCCTTATATAGGAGTGCATTGTCCTTTAAACAAGTCTCGCATTAAAGCGACATGGGCAGCCTCATCAGGGTCTTCTATACCTCCCCAGACCCTTACAGCTTTCTTAAGGTGCTGAAAGAAGTCTGAAGGGTGTTCATCTGGTCCGTGCTTCACTTCATGCACTTTCTGCCAATTACGTCTTACGGAGACTTTCCAAAATGCAGAGATGGAAGATCGAGGTGAGGTAATTTCCCTCTGCAATGTCAGGGTCCCAACTGGGATTAGAGTCTAAATCATCATCAGCAAGGCGTCTAATACCCTGAGGTCTATCATTATCTCACTTAATAGTGGTTCAGGCTTCTTTGGCAGCCCTAATAACCTCTGGCTCCTCCCCAGCCTTATGGAGAGTCTGAAGGAGTACCTGACAGTCTTTCCACTCTGCCTCATGCGTAAGGAAAATAGTTTCAAAAACTTTAATAACTCCTTCCTATTCGTCTCTCCGGGCCAGACCGGAACATTTGGATGATCAATCCGCTCCAGCAGCTGAGGACTGAAATCTGAAAGTTTTCCTGACAGTGTATCCAGGTCCCCCTGGTGCCAGCTAATCAGTCTTTCAGTCCTCAGCAGCTGAACTGGACGTCGTTGGACTCAGCTCCCCAGAGACAGTGCATTGTTGTTAGATAAATTGGTAGAGAGTGACTTTGAAGAGAACGGTACAGGCAGGGGAAAAGGACCTTACTTCTCAGCAGTCCTTTCTAAGAAACCTAAGAATAAAAAAATAAAAAAAATAATACTGATTGAATACAAACGAAAAGGAAATTCCTCGCTCCCCTTCACACTGCAAGCTGCAGCAAGAGCGATTCGGGGAAGCTCCCCTTATTTTGCTGACAGCGCTGCTCCGGCTTCTGGGGGTACAGCCTGCCTCTTCACGAAGCGGGGGACCGGAGGAGGCACAAGCAGGCCTGGGAGCCCCAGGTTCCTCTTTTTTCCACGAGTTAGCACAGTTACTTACCTGTAACAGGTGATCTCTGGGAACAGCAGGAATAAGTCTTCACATATGGGTACGTCGGTACCGACGGAGCCTGCGCGGGAACGCTCCCCAGCGTCCAATCAGAAAGCTTTTGGGAGCATCCCTCAGCGCCTGCGTGCTGCCTTCCCGCCTTTCCAACTGTCTCTCCTCAGTTGAGTTTTATAGTTGAGACAAAGAGAGAAAGAGGAAAGGAAGAGAGATAGAGAGATACAACTCCTAGGGGAGGTGGGTGGGTTGTGAAGACTTATTCCTGCTGTTCCCAGAGATCACCTGTTACAGGTAAGTAACTGTGCTATCTCCAGGAACAAGCAGGAATGAGTCTTCACATATGGGGACACCCAAGCTAAGATGCCTGGAGCCCTAGCATGTTGGTGATTAAAACATGCTCCACCCCATATGCCCAGGCATCCCGAGGATGGAGGGTAGGAGTTGAAGAAGAGAGGAGCTGTAAGAGACAGCAGACCTAAAATAGGACTACAGACAAGGAGTCCTTGTATATATGATAAGCATCATGAAATGTATTGAAATGAACAATGACCATATGGACCTCACCTACTGGATTGCAGGAAGTAGAGAGGCTGATGGAATCTACTGGGGATCCAATAGCTTCAAGATTTATTTTATTTATTTATTTATTTATTACAATCTCTTATATACCGCGCTATTTGGCATCAGCGCGGTTTACATTATAACACAACGACCATAACAACATGCTGTTTGGTTTTACATCGAACAGGTGATCAAACTTGGATAACAGGGGTAACTATATACATGAGATATTTACATGGTGAGGAGTAACTTGTATAACAGGGGTCAATTATGATATACATGAGATATTTACATGGTAATGAGTAAAATTATCATAGTGAACGTGGGTCATCTCTTCAGAGGGGCTGTCTAAGATGACCTCACGGGAGTGAGTTGAATGTCAAATCTGGAACTGACAGGTGACCCCAGGATTCAACTGGGGAAGAACAAAAACGGTGAATCTTTAGTAGAAAGCTTTATGGAAAAAGCTGAAAACTCTTTTGGCTACAGAGTTAATTATAGCTAGGAGCAAAAGAGGAAGACTGACCGAGTTGGACAAAATTGGCTTAGTCCTTGAGGGAAGAAGGGGTAAGGGGAAAAACCCCGTAATCCCAAGGAAGGACAGATGGCTGAGGAGTTGGAAACCTCAGAGCTACTGAAGATCCCCCATGTCTGTCCTAACTGACGAGAGGTAGGAAGATAAAGGAATAGGGAGCTTCAGGGATACCTGAACCTAAGGTTATGGTAAAAGCTGTCAGTACCACAGCAGTGGTTGTGTGCATAAAACTGAAACATACTGTGAAATAGTATGAACATGTGAAAACCCACTGTCTGGAACAGATAGGAAGGAAAACACACCTTTATAAGCACAGACAGAGAGATAAGTATGTGAATACATATCTACCTAAAAGACTATCTCGACAGAGAAACACATATATATATGTATATATATATATTTATATATATATATGTATATATATATATATATATATATGTATATATATATATATATATGTATATATATATATATATATGTATATATATATATATATGTATATATATAGATATATATAGATATATAGATATATATATATGTGTGTGTGTAGATATATAAAGATATATAGAGAGGCATATATATATATATATATATAGAGAGAGAGAGAGATATGTTTATGTCGAGATCCAGGGGGTATAGTCTATGCACACATGGCTGACAGACATATGCATCTAAAGAAGTATATAGACATATGAACCTATATGAATATATATATATATATATAGGTCTAAAGAGAAATGTCTGCAATTTAGCAGAAAGAGATATGTCTATAGGAATCCTCACATGGAAGATGTGAAGAGGAATGATTCATCTCATAACAAGAAGGTGGAACCTACTTGAGAAGATATAGAGAATCTATTCCCTCTGGTTAAGATGGAGTAGAATGCTACCCAGTAAAATAACCAGGCTGGTTGCGAGAAAACAGAGGATAATATTAGTCTGTAACAGCACGTCCTGAGTCCAGTAGAACTCTAACATGGTGAAGGGACAGAATATGCATAGGGGAGACACCAGGTAGACCCACTTGAGGGACAAGGGGTGGGGTATCATGCGTTATTTAGTTAAATATGTGCTGTCCATAAGAACAAGTGTCATAAGGAACAAGAGTCAGAGCCCATGGAAACAGGGACTTCATATCAGAATGAATGCATGTTTGACAGCTCAGAGCAAAACAGAGAGAAGGGTTGGCATAGAAACCCCAAACAAATGAGGTCACTCAGTGCTAGGGAACGCCCGAGCCAAGAGCTAACACATGGCTCATTAGCAAAAGAGAAACAGCTGATGGGGAGCGGAGTTTCAGCCACCGGGAAAAGCAACACAGTTAAAAATCCTCTAGTTAGGGGAGAGGATAGAACTGGGGCAGGAACCAGGAGAGCAAGAACCACGACAGACAGAACAAGGTCTGAGAGGATGGAAAGGATTGAATGGCATGAGAGAGGGGAAAAAGGTGAAAAACAGGATAAGAGAAGGGAGGAAAAACCCTATCTTACCTGGGAAGGCTCATCTAGAGAAGGGAGCTGTGAAAGCCACGCTGACTCCAGGAAGCAGGCAATTCCACGATGGAGAAAGCAATACACGGCTGGGCAAAGCACAGAGGAACTCCACTCTCCTAAAGGCAAGCAATACCTTTTAAATCCCCTGAGAAGACAGTCTCAGTCCTCTAACACTAAATATAGTGGAAGGGAAACTTGTTGTTCTGAAGAGGAGTTTTTGCCTGTAAGAAACCCTAAGCAAACTAAAAGGAAAGAGTTTTACAGGGAGCCATATTATAGCCAAGAAAGGTCCCTGGATAAGCAGTGGCTGGAAGACAGAAGAATATTTCCAGATAGCTTTGCAGAGGAGTTTGATAATAGCCCTTGTACGTATCAAGAGTTGTGTGAGAGAGCTGACCGAGAGCTTTATGCAAAACACCTGAGTTCAGCTAAACTGTTGGGGGATGGGAACACTGTGAATGAGCAAAGGGCAGAGTTCTCCCCGGAGGAAGTTGAGGATAACGTGCATGAAATGCAATGTGAATTTTATCCAACTTCAGACACTGAAACCTATATGGACTGTACGTACACGGTATCAGATAATATACAATCCTTGTGCTAGTCTTGCTATAACCACTGCTGCAGGAGAAAAACAGTCCAAAAGCAAGTTTGGAGGAAAACTATTTTTGTATTTCATTTTTCTGTTAAGCTGAAGATAAGCATTGCCTAAGTTGTTTGGTTCCTTTGTTACCTTATACCAGAAGTATGGACTTTTCTGTTGTGATGTTGTAAAGGTCAAATTCCAACCCTGGGAAGGGAATAAATCCATTTTGAAACCTTACCATTCGTGTACACAACTATTTTTCTTTAAGCCACGGAACTACAATTCCCAGGAGGCTTTGCAAAGCCTCAAATTCAAGTTCACAAGCTTAAGGAACACATCACCCCACTCGCTTAACCCACGCTGAGGCCTCTGGGAGAGAGGGGCGGTGACATATCTCGCAAGGAAAAATAGCCTATTTCCTGTAGGAAGTTGGTAACTCTTTAGACTGTCACGTTGGAAAGGCTTATGTCCTTTATTAAAAGGGAATAGAAGGGCGTAAGAACCCTCACAGTCCTGGGAGGTGACTGAGGAAGCCTTTTCCAACTATATAGGATAGTCATTAGAGAAAAAACCCTCATGCTCTCTAGCAAAGGCCCATAGTGAAAAGCTTCTCTGTAGGATTGCAAAGAGCATTATGCAGGAGAGTTGGGTTATAAAACTGGATGTTGGAGATAACCAGCTGCCAGCTCAACTATGCTGCCAACTCCAAGGGTTTGGAGATGGCAGAAATGAAGTTACAAGGATTATCCAAGATAGATGAGGACTATCTTGGAAGCACTACTAAGGTTGTACAAAAGTAGTGGAAGATCATACTGGAATTATAGAAAAGTACCAGTAGACCAATCATTGAAGTTCCTGCATGGGCAGCTGCTGAATGGCAGATCAGAAAGGATTTTCTGTTTTAACAGAGAGAACAGACAGAACAAGAAGAAATATCCTGTTCCTGTCTGACAGGCTGCCCAGATCAGGAAAAAAGGAAGACTGGAAAGGCTAAGAAAGCCTTCCATTGGTATGATACCACTGTTACAGGGGAACCCTGGAAAAGAAGGTAAAGAAAAAATAGGAGCTGAGGTGAGACTTGCCATATGGTAAGTCTGTAGAAGGAAAAATTCATGGTGGTACAGAAAAACTATCATGAGATAGTTGGCAAACCTCTCTTCAGTGTAGAAAGAGGAGGAAAATCCTGTGACCCAAAAGCATGAATATCCTGACAGCTCAGCATACCTAAAACACAAGTGGATGTCCTGGAAACAGGAATCCAAGTGTAGAGGTTTAAGGAAAAAAACAGTGAAAAACTTCTAATGAGAAGAAGTGAACTGTATATTATAACAGATTAATTGAAACCCTATTGAGGGTTAATTTTCCTGGCTGGAGTTTGGATTCTTCTGACCAGGGCGAGGTTTCCCTTGCTTGGGAACATCTGTATGATGGGCAGGAGAAGAATAAAACATTCTTCTTTTAGGGAAAGAAGGTTTGGTAGGGCATTTCCTACCTACTGGGAAAGGAGAAGGTTTAGGATAGCCCTCAGAAACAGGGAAGTCAGTGGAGCAATGAGCAACCTGATGTAAAGACTCCTTGTTGAAGAGATTTTTTCCAGTACAAGGAGTGTTACCCAGTCTTTGTTGTGCCCATCTGCTCAAGTCTGAAGCTTGAAGCCAGGCTCTACGTCGTGCTCCTATGGCTATAGCAGAGGTTCTGCTATCAGACTCAAAGGAGTCTAGGGAAGCATGAGAAAGAAACCTAGAGATATTTTGGCTATGACTAAGAAGCAAGGAATAGTCTGCAGCCTTGGGCTCTGAAAGAAAAGGAGTCAAAAGAGATAATTTCTCTGTGACCTCCTGAAGGGATAGACTCATATAAAAAATATATGAGAGAATCCTTGTTGCCAGCATAGATGTTTGGAAGGTTTGACGTCCAAAAGCATCTAGTGTTCTAGATGCATGACCTGGCGGGAAAGAAGAATGCTTCTTCTTGCTTTTTACCTTCCTCATTGCTGATTCCACTACAATGGAATGATGGGGAAGTTGAGTCTTCTGAAACCCTGGAGAGGGGGGCACCTGATACAGAAGAGCAGTTGCTGTAGAAGGTGAGGAAGCCCTTAAAAGTGTTTCCCATATTTTCAGAAGAAGATCCTGTAAAGAATGATGTACAGGAAGCATTATATTTTCCTTCTTCCCAGAAGAGCCTTGTGTAGGATCATAGCCAGGGATAGGAATAGCCAGGAATGTTGCCGTCAAGGAGAAATTTCTGAAAAGAAGGATCTCCAATGGGAACAATCACTGGAAAGGTTAAACTCGAAAAACTAGGCTGGGCACCAGAGGATGTACTTTTCCGGTGCAAAACAGGATCTCTAATGAATGGATACTGGGACTGGCGGGTATGACCTGAAACCGTCAGTACTGTATCGTCCATGCTAGGTATCGATTCCAAACTAGGCATAGAAAGGAGCGAACCTGAGGAAAAAAGCATGGATGGAGCTGGTCCCGATACTACTGCGGGTACCAGCATCGACACCGATACCGGTGGCTGAACCGGAATCAAAGGCGATATCGACACCGAAACCATCAGCGGAGGCTGCTCAAACGGTACCGAGGAAACTGGAAAGTCTCGGTGAATATCGTCGGAACTGCACATCCGGAATCGGTGTGTGTCGGTTCCGAAACGTGTCAGTACCCAGTCTTCCAGACTAGATATCGATTCTAGACTTGGCATCGAAGGAAGCGAGTCTATCGATACATGTCTGGAGGGTACTGACATCGGTGGTATTATCGGCGATGCTGTCGATACTGGAAAGTCAATCTGGGATGTATTGACCGGTCCCGAAGTTACCGAGGACGTCCGATGACGATCTGTGGCGAAGAGTGGAATACTCAACACCGGAGCCGATGCCGGGGTATCGGTACCGCTGGAAGCGGATGCCACCACCGTGCATTGCTTAGATACTGGAAAGTCAAACTGGAACGTATCGATCGGTCCCGAAGGTACTGAGGACACCAGATGACGATCCCTGGTGAAGAGTGGAGCACTCAACACCGGTGCCAATGCCGGGTTATCGGTATCGCTCGAAGCGGATGCCACCCCCGAGCATGGCTCAGGTATGTTCTGTGAGGGGTGAGCCCCAGGAACAACCTGAAACCCCTGAAAGGCTTTGGAGACCGAAGACTCCCGCCGGGGTTTTGAAGCCAATGAGGTCTTGAGGGCAAGGCCGGAGCCGTCATCATGCTTTGGCATGAGACTTACCACCCAAGGATTGGCTAGTCTTGACAGACTGTTTGTGGGTTACCTGATCCTGTAGAGAAGAAATGGTCGGTGCCTTTACACTGGAAGGGAAAACAGCATTGAGGGAAACTCGAAATGGAGAATTTCTTCTCATAAAATTGTAGCCTGATGGCTCTGGAGGAAAGGGGTCAGGACCCAAACAGGTTAGACATCAGTTATTGGAGTCTAAAAAGAAAACTGTATTTCCACAGTTAAGGCACTTCTTAGGAGAAGAAGGCTCCATAATAGAGAGGCCTTACAGGCCCAAAAATTCAAGACAGAAACAGAGGGAAAAAAACTCCCTGAGTTTTAGGGAAAAGAAAAGAAAATAACCACCGGCGGTACCGGTGGAGTCGGGGAAACAGCCGCGACCACAAGAAAAACAAAAAGTAAAAGATTTAAAGAAAAATTTTTCTGCGGTGACAGGAAGACATCCTGCTGGCTCCGCAGAAAAACGAAAACTGAGGAGAGACAGTTGGAAAGGCGGGAAGGCAGCACGCAGGCGCTGAGGGATGCTCCCAAAAGCTTTCTGATTGGACGCTGGGGAGCGTTCCCACGCAGGCTCCGTCGGTACCGACGTACCCATATGTGAAGACTCATTCCTGCTTGTTCCTGGAGATAACAGTGCTTCCCCCGACTTACCGCTAGCAGCGGCATAGCGGGGAAGGGGGAGTTGTGAGGCTGTGCGTTGCGGTCAGTCCCGGTAAGTCTCCGTAATATCCTGCTGCTCTCCGCGGTATTTTTTGGGCTGTTGGAGTGCTTTTGGAGGTTGGTTTGTCCTTGGCACGGCAGTTTGGGGCTGGATCATTGTGCTTGCGCTCAGGCAGCACGTGTTGGTCGGGTTCCCGTGGGGCCATTCTTCGGAGGTCGAGGGGGTCCGCTTGGCGTTTCCTATGGCTCAGGAATTGGGCAGCAGATGCGTCCTCTAAGGCGCGTCTTAGTAAGCTTCCGTACAAGGGCAAGTTATTGTTTGGGGAGGCGTTAGAAAAGATTGTTAAGGATTTGGGTGACTCCAAAGGGGCTCGGTTACCGGAGGATCGCCCGAGAGCGGCAAAGCCAGGTGCCCTGCTCCGGGGTCACAGTCGAGACTTTCACAGAATTCCGGGGAGCGCGTTTCACTCCTTATCAGCGGGGACGCTTTGTGTCTAGGGGGCAGTCCTTTCGGGGGGCCAGAAGTTTCAACAGAGGCTACTTTAATGCGCAGCAGACCTCAGCTAAAAAGTCCCAATGAAGCGAGGCCGGTCCAGGTGGGGATTCCGGTGGGCGGTCGGTTACAACAGTTTCTCTCCACCTGGGCCAGCATAACCACGGACCGTTGGGTTCTGGAAATTATCAGGGACGGCTATGCTTTGGAATTCGCTCAGCCGGTTCCAGAAGCTTTTGTTCTATCCCCGTGCGGTCCGCAGGCGAAGACGGAAGCTGTCAGGGTGACTCTGCAGCGCTTGTTGCGTCTTTGGGTGGTAGTGCCGGTTCCTGCAGACCAGTGCAGGTTAGGTCAATACTCAATTTATTTTGCGGTGCCCAAGAAAGAGGGTTCTTTTCGACCTATCCTAGATCTCAAACACGTAAATCGTTGTTTGCGAGTGCCCCATTTTCGGATGGAAACGTTGCGGTCGGTGATACGGTCGGTTCGACAGGGCGAAGTTCTGGCCTCCATCGATCTCACCGAAGCTTACTTGCATATTCCGATCAGGCTCGAACATCAGAGGTTTCTGCGTTTCGCGGTGCCCATGGGCCATTTTCAATTTCGGGAATTGCCCTTTGGGCTGGCTACAGCGCCTCAAACTTTTACCGAGGTGATGGTAGTGGTGGCCGCAGCGCTACGGAAAGAGGGGATTCAGGTTCATCCCTATCTGGATGATTGGTTAATTCGGGCACCATCTCGGGAGGATTCGCTGGCGGCCACAGCACGGGTGGTGCAGTTCCTCGAGCAATTAGGTTGGGTCATCAACTATGCGAAAAGCCATTTGGAGCCCACTCATTGGTTGACTTACCTAGGAGCGTTGTTCGACATGGAGGTCGAGTCAGTGTTTCTTCTGAACGACAGGGTGCAGAAGATTCAGCGGCAGGTGTCGGCGTTTCTGCGAGTGAAGGCTCCGACCGCGTGGCGGTATCTGCAGCTGTTGGGCTCGATGGCAGCGGCCTTAGATCTGGTTCCTTGGGCCCGGGCTCGTATGCGACCGCTCCAGAGAGCGTTGTTGTCCCGCTGGTCTCCTCAGGATCACCCTCTCTCCTGCAGGCTGGTCTGTCCGGAGGGGGTGCGTCTCAGTTTGCAGTGGTGGTTGGTGCCTGCGCATCTCCGAGCGGGAGTTCCGCTAGAGGTGTCCGACTGGGTTTTGCTCATGACGGACGCCAGCCTCTCTGGTTGGGGGGCTCATTGCTTGGATCAAGTGATGCAAGGAACTTGGTCTGCGGAGGAGAGGACCTGGTCGATCAATCGGTTGGAGCTCAGAGCGGTTCATCTGGCATTGCTGGAGTTTGTCGCGGTGCTCGTGAGGAAAGCGGTTCGCGTTTTTTCCAACAATCAGGTGACAGTTTCTTACATAAACAAGCAGGGCAGCACGGGCAGTGCAGTGTTGCTAGAGGAAAGCCAGCAGTTGTCTCTGTGGGCGGAAGACCATCTCTTGGCGATATCGGCGGTGCACATGGCAGGAAAGGACAACATTCAGGCCGATTATCTCAGTCGTCATCGTCTGGATCCAGGGGAGTGGGAGCTGGACGAGGCGGTCTTTCGCGAGATTTCGCTGCGATGGGGGCAGCCAGTCTTTGATCTTATGGCAACCCAGGCCAACGCCAAAGCAGCGCGGTTTTACAGCAGGCGCAGGGAACACATGTCCGAGGGCCTGGACGGGCTTGTTCAACCTTGGCCACGGGATCAGCTTCTCTATGTCTTTCTTCCATGGCCGCTCTTGGGGAGAGTCATTCAGCGGGTGGCATCTCACAGAGATCCGGTGATTCTGGTGGCTCCGGATTGGCCCAGGCGTCCCTGGTACTCCGATCTGATGCGACTTCTCGTAGTTCCACCCTGGAGGCTTTCCGTTCGCTCCGGTCTCTTGAGGCAAGGACCGGTGCTCATGCCGCAGGTGGATCGATTCTGTCTTACGGCTTGGCTCTTGAACGGGAAAGATTGCGCCGCAGGGGTTACTCGAGCTCAGTAATAGCGACTATGTTGCAGTCCAGAAAGAGATCGACTTCGTTGGCCTACGTTAGAGTATGGCGGGTGTTTGAAGAGTGGTGAGGCGAGCGTCGCATAAAGCCCTGGGGGGGCGCCGCTCGCGGATATCTTAGGTTTTCTTCAGGACGGTTTGGATAAAGGTTTGGCGCTAAGTACGCTGCGAGTTCATTTGGTGGTCCTGACGTGCTACAGGGGTAGAGTGCAGGGGAGGCAGTTGTCTTCGCATCCCGATGTGGTTCGTTTCCTGAGAGACGTTAGGAATATTAGGCCTCTGGTGCGGCCGGTTGTTCCTCCTTGGGATTTGAACTTGGTGTTGCAAGCGTTGACGGAGCCTCCGTTTGTAGGTCACTCGTCGGAGCATCTGCGTGAGTTGTCTTGGAAAACTGCTTTTTTGGTGGCTTTGTGTTCGGCTCGACGTATTTCAGATCTGCAAGCTCTTTCGTGCAAGGAGCCGTACCTGCATTTCTCGGCCGAAAAGGTGGTGTTGCGGCCAGTACCCTCGTTTCTCCCGAAGGTTGTCTCTCCGTTTCACGTCAATCAGGTCGTTTCCCTCCCCATCTGTAGGTCTTTGGGGAGCAGTGAGTTGGATCGGTCACTTAAGCGGCTGGATTTGGGACGTGTGTTACGTCGGTACCTTCAGGTAACTGAGTCGTTTCGTCAGTCAGACCAATTGTTTGTGCTTTTCGGAGGGGCTGCAAAAGGTAAAGCGGCCACTAAAGCGTCTATCGCTCCCTGGGTGAAATATGCGATTCGCGCCGTGTATGAAGCTAAGGACAAGCCGGTTCCGTTGGGGCTTCGGGCTCATTCTACTAGAGGTCAGTCTACCTCTTGGGCGGAGTATGCGTTGGTTCCGCCGGTAGATATTTGTCGGGCGGCGACATGGTCTTCTTTGCATATGTTTGCCCGGCATTATCGATTGGACGTACAAGCTAGGGAGGACCCCAGGGTTGGCGCTGCGGTGCTTATAGCAGGTCTCGCAGGACCATCCCATCTTTAGGTACTGCTTTGGTACTTCCCAAATGTTTCGGACTGGCCCGGAGAGACGAATAGGAACAAGAAATTAGGCCTTACCTGCTAATTGTCTTTCCTTGAGTTCTCTCCGGGCCAGTCTGGGACCCGCCCTAGTTGTCTGCGAGGTTTACAGCGGCAAGCGTGTTCGGTGTGTTGGTCGTAGTATTCCAGTTTTTTCGATGTAGGGGGACGATGAAGTTCCTTTACGAAACGTACCAACTGAAAAAGAAAAAAAAAACAAAAAACTGAAATAGAATAAAATAAACTTTATATGAGAAGAATAAAGAATGCCGAAAACAAAAGCAAAGGTCTCATTTGACCGCTGCAGCACCTCTGAGGTGCGTATGACTGTCTGGAATGGATCTGTTCTTTTTCAGCCACGCCTTGTTTGTTCTCTGTTCACAGTAGTCTATTTAGCTAAGTTTTGTTGTTTTTCTGCTTTGTTACCTTAAGACTGATTAGCTTACACCAGGGGGAGCTGGATACACTGTCAGGAAAACTTTCAGATTTCAGTCCTCAGCTGCTGGAGCGGATTGATCACCCAAATGTTCCGGACTGGCCCGGAGAGAACTCAAGGAAAGAAAATTAGCAGGTAAGGCCTAATTTCTTGTTCTGGATCATCCCTCCACTGAGGGGTGGTATTTTTCCAGTTAAGGAGGTCTGCAGTGGATAAAGGGACATAGACCTTGTGGTCTGTAACTTGCCCGTCAGTCCCCATAGTAGGGACAACTCTCAAGGGCATTAGGGTAGTAATATCTTGAGCATTATTAGAATGTGGCATATCTCGGACACTGGTGGCAATGCTTGCAAATTTACAGATTGGTACAGTGAGATGAGAGCGTGTTCTTTGAGAAATGCTCTCTCCCTCTTCCAGGGAAACTGTTGCCTGCGATGAACTTTCTGCCTGTGTGGGGTTGGGTGACTGATTAACTGACCCCTGGGATATTAACTTTACTGAAGGGGGGCACTCTAACCTCAGGATGGGAAGGTCATCTGGAGGCTCTAGAATATCAGGTAACCTCAGGGCAGTAAGGGTTAAATTATAAAGCAAGAGGTCAAGAGGATCATCTAAATGGGATCAACTTAGAGGGAGGAGTGGCTCAGTGGTTGGGACAGGTTACCTCAGGCCAGAAGGCCTGGGGTTCAATTCCCACATGGGGACAAACAACTTCAGGCCAGAGGGACTGGGGTCTCTAGTCCCATGGCCACTCCTTGTGGCCTTGGGCAAGCCACTTAATCCTCCATTGCCTCAGGTACACTTAGATTGTGAGCCCTTCAGGGACAAGGGAATAAAATGTACCTGTTAGTATACATGTAAACCACACTGATTCTAAAAAAGAGCACAGAATAAAAAATAAATAAATAAAATAAATCCTGATACAGATGAGGGGGCCCTTCATCCTCTGTTTACTACAGGACAAACTCTTTTCTGACAATTTTTCTCAAGACAGAATTTCATAGAATTTTCAAACAAATAATAATAATAATCAAGTTGATACATATTTTGGTCTGTTAGAATGCGTTTAAGATTTGAAAGAACTGGGATGTCAAAGGACCCACCCTTTTTTGTTAGGACCGATTTGGACAGATTGCCCACCCATATCTGGCAAACGGTCCCCAGTTCTTAGAACGCATTTTTATTTAACAGTATTTCTAAACCGCCTTATCTTAATAATCAAGGTGGTATCACAGCAAGCAATCAGGTAAAGTGTGTGTGTTGTACATGCAGTGAGGATAAAACTTAGTTGTGTGAGGGATGTGTTGGGTGCTTGATTTGTTTGAGCTATATACAGGGTGGGCTATTTACAGTGGTGCTAGAATCATATTTTATATATATTCAGTTGTTTGGGAGGATTGGAGTGCTGTTATCCTAAATGCTAAATGCATGCTAAAAGTGTTTCGGTCCCGGGACCCTTAAACCTTTAAATTTCCCAATTCTTATTTCTCACCAAGCCTCTAAGGGAGGTGTTTAAACCTAACACCAAGCCTGTAAATGAGGGAGGTGACCAATTCCCCACTGGTGATTAATTTTCGCTACCTAGAAACTTGTCAAGTGTATTGCTGTCTCTTCACCAGTCTATCAATCTTCTCTGGACCTCCCACTTATCACCTTTCTCTCCCTTCAGGATCAGGAAGGTTTTCCCCGGTAACACTGACCTTAGTGGGTGCGCGCTTAATGTTCCATCGATCCAGAAGGGGGAGAGATTTCCGGTGGCTTAGATGGTCCCAATCTGGGGTGCCATTCTGTCTTGGGAGGCGAGCATCTAGCGGGGTCCCAGTCCAGTCCAGATAATACCTGGCAAGGAGAGAACAAAACAAGGAAAGAGAGAGACAAAATTTCCAGGCAGATACCTTTTTATATACTGCTATAGCAGGGCTGGCTCATAGTAAGCTATCAAGGAGTCCAGCACTCACACAGGATACAAGCTGGGTTTTTATACAGTCTTAGCATAGCAGTTTGTCACGTGGGTTAGAGCAGAATAGTAATTTGGAAGAATTCTCTGGGCCCCTTGCTTTATCTAGGTGGCATATCTGGAATGTACCTAATGGCTAGGATTCCCTGATTGGTCAGTTGAGGGGTGGCTACCTTATCTCTCCCTGCAGTCTAAGGTATTTGTGCCTAACCCCTACTCCTTTGCGTGTTTGCCTGAGAAGATAACTCTAGCAAAGGCATTTCTCTATCTCCCCCTTACATTCTTTTGTCAGTTTGGTGGTAAAGGTAGTTTATCTGGTTTTAGCCTGTGGGTGTTCTTGTGCAGCTGTTCCTGTCTTTGTTGCCAGATATTTCAGCCAGCAAGCCATTTTCTTCTAGCATGCTATCCCCTTTCCCATCTCAGTAGGGCAAATTCCTCTTTCTAAGGTGCGTAAAACTTTCCCTCTGGATACCAACCCATAGCTGTTCCCCATGCTAGTAAAAGCTTTCCTGTACTGCCAGACACACAGCTACCTCTCTGGGGAAAATCTCCTCCTTAATTCAGAACAGTTTATTTTTAGTGAGCATCTGCCCTTCTCTCTGAGCCACACCCATTGACCTAGTTCCTCAGCTTAGCCCCAGTGACTCCTGGGAGATGCAGTCCCTTCTAGAGGCCATATTAGATTGCAGCTTCCCAGATTCCTTACATGTCCAATGATTTCCCTACAACTCCTGATATTTATTAAGTTAGGCAGCAGATTAGTGAGCAGACTCCTGTCTCCTCACATAAGAACATAAAATATGCCAAACTGGGTCATACCAAGGGTCCATCAAGTCCAGTATCCTGTTTATAGCAGCAACTAATCTAGGTCTCAAGTACCTATCAGGTTTCCAAAACCATACACAGATTCCACACTGCTTATCCCAGGGTAAGCATTGGATTTCCCCGGTCCTCTTTAATAACAGTTTTACAGACTTTTCCTCCAGGAACTTGTGAAAAACATTTTTAAACCCAGTTATGCTAATATCTTTTACTACATTTTCTGGTAACAAATTCTAGAGTTTGATTACACGTTCAGTGAAAAAATACTTTCTCTTATTACTCTTAAATGAATTACATTGTAGCTTCAGTGCGTGTCCCCTAGTCCTTCTACTTTTTGATGGAGTAAATAACCTATCTACGTTTACGTGTTCTACTCCATTCATTAATTTATAGACCTCTTATTGTATTCTATTCTACTGGAAGAGACAGGAGGTATGCAAAATTGGTTCTCCTGAGCAGAACATAATGCATGTAGGGAAACAAAAGGAATAGTGACAGAAGCAAGATAAAGGGTCATGCTGTTGTAAAAGGCTCTGTGTGCAAGGCACAGGATTTTGAAACAAATGCGGAAAGAGAAAAGAAAACAAAGTTCCTTATTGTTCCTCCAGTTCAGTCCTCCACCTCTGGGTTGTGCACCTCCTCCTGCAGCTTGGAGACTGGGCATGTCAAAATCGTGACATCACTGGATATAGCTTGCTGGTCTCTCCCATCAGCCACAGTGTGTCCAGTCTCCATGCAGCAGGAGGACGTAGTGAGCCTAGGTGCTGGGCTCACTTGAAAGCAGATGAGGAACAGTCAGTCAGGATTTGCTTTATTTTAATTCTAATTTAACTTGGCAAAGTTTAATCCCTGGTGTTAAGGATTTTAGTCATTTTTTTTCTTTGAGTTAATTACTTTAATTTTAATTCCTTAATTTTAATTTTAATTCATTCTAGTTTATTCTATTTGATACTTTCATAATTTCCTTTACTAATCTAGTCTAACTTGGGTTAATTTATTTTAATTTAATTTAGTTTAATTTAGTTTATCTGAGGTAATGTCTCCTTAAAATAGCCACCTCCCACCTAGCTTCTCTGTCCATTGCAGTGTAATGCTCTTACAGCTTCCGGGCTCAAGCCGGTTCTCCCTTTATTTCCCGAGGCTGCCTTTTTGGTATGGCATGATTTGGCTCTCCCCTCCCGGACGATTCGGAGGGGAGCCCGACACAGGACAGAGTGAGTGGCTCACACGCAGTTCCAGATTAGTCGGAGCAGTGGTGGGAACTGAAGTCTTTCCGTACCCGGCCCTCACCACGAACGCTGCTCGCTATGGGATCGAGCAGCGTAGCGGTTTGCAGGGCGGTGATTCTGTCCTCGCTCGGAAGGAGGCTGGGGGGACCGCAATCACAAGATGGCTGCCGTGTCGGTGGCGCAGTTTCCCGGCTGTGCCACTGAAGCGGCGGAGAGCGTTTGAGTGGGAAACAGAGCCGAACGGGTCCGGAGCCTTTCCCGCGCTCCGCGGCCTCATGGCAGCATCATCAATCAGCAGGCCGCGTTCAGGATGATAAGCGGACAAAACAAGGTTTGATTTCATACAGCATATTTTCAATTTCATACTTTAATACTGTATTTTATTTCGAGTTGAAAAAAAAAAAGATTACTCAACCATTTATTTGATGGCTTTGCTGCTCATTTTATGGCATTATGTATATTATATAGACTATTAAGGACTTTTTGTTTAGTTAATTCTTTTATTGCCTTTATCTGTTCTGTTTAAGGGCTCTATAGCTGGGGTGTGGTGTGCCCTAGGGCTGCGGCGCAGTGGCCTCTCCAGAGGTTTGCCTTTATTTCCCCTCTTCCAGACACTGACATGTTGGTCAACTTGTTTGTTTTGGTACAGTAGTGCCCTTACCAGTGAGGCCAGGGCCTGCTCGGTTCTAGGCGGATGGGCTTGCCTGGACAACAGCATATTTTCCTTGTGGGTATGCAGGTTGCCTTGGGTAAAGATATGAATAACGAATTTCTTTCTCTCCTATTGAAACTTTTAATTTTCTCTCTGGGCAATGAAGTGCCATTGGATACGTGTAGGGGTATTGTGGTCCTCGTGGTAGGACAGGGTACCTCGGTACAGAGGGCCAGAAGTGCATGGCCCATTTGGGGACAGAGATCTCGGGCTGGGGGAGGGGGGTTTATAGTCCTCTAGGCATTCCTGGTGGTTTTGGGCAAGTCACTTAGCCCTCCATTTGCCACTGATTTGAGTGAAGGATAAGGCGGTATAAAAACTGGCTAAAATAAATAAAGGTATGGTTGATTGAATTTCCCTCTATTCCCTTCCTCGGTCTTTTTGGAGCTTGCACGACAGCTATGGGCTCTAGATATTTGTTGGCCTTCAGGGCTTCTCCTATGAGCTAATAATTTGCATCTCTTTCATTCTGCCAGCAGTCCAATTGGGAGGCACTCCGGTCTCAAGGTAGACAAGAGTCTGGTCTTCCCAATTTGGAGAAACAATAGGTTGAAGAGCCCTGAACATACTCTGGGCTTTGTATCTGATAGTGAATCGTCTTTGACTCACATTTTTCAGCGATGGTGAGGCCTACGTGGCGTGGTCTTCATCAGCTTTATTACAGTTATTTGTCTATGCAGGATCTTAGGTCGATAGCTTATTCTTTGGTCCGGGCTAGATGAGACAGACGTCGTCATCTTCTCCTCTGCCTTGCATACAGAGATCATGGGTCCATAAACAGAGATTGTTCCAATCATGAACAGCTGCGATCCGTCTATAGACTTTCTGGACCTTCAAGGATAGGAAAGCTGGGTTTTATTCTGTTGACCAGGCCTCCATGTGTATATAAAAAAAAAAAAAAAGCAGATCTGATTTCTTCCAGCAGTGGCGGGTAGCCATCTGAGTATGGCACCTGACTCTTCCCTTGAGCCCCTTTCTTTACGACAGCCAGTCTATTAAGTGACAAGTATCAGAAAGTGGACAGCTCAGATTGCAGGGGCAATTAGAGGTTTTCTCAGCAAGCCCCGCAGCGATGACTCATAAGCCGAAATGAAAGGAGGCGGGTCCCGGCGGGAGGGTCACCGATAGGCAGGTGACTTTGGGACTTTCTTCTTGCCTGGATCCACATCACTTCCAACCATTGGGTGTTAGAGTTTATTCACGAGGGTTATATGCTAGAATTTGCGCGATCCAGGCGAGATTCCTTCGTCTTGTCTCCATGCAGAGGTTAACAGAAAACTGGCGATTCGCAATACCTTAGATCACCTTGTGCAGATGGGAGCTGTCGTACCGGTGCCAGTGGCAGAATTCGGCATGGGTCGGTACTCCATTTATTTTGTGGTGCCTAAATCAGATGGGTCGATGTGCCCTACCTTAGACCTGAAAAGTGTGAATCGCTGTCTTCGGGTACCACATTTCCGAATGGAAACGTGGCGGTCGGTTATTGTAGCGGGGCATCAGGGAGAGTACTTGACATCCCTCGAACTTACGGAGGCGTACTTACACATTCCCATCAGTAGAGTTCATCAAAGGTTTCTTAGATTCGCTATCAATTCTGGGCGTTACCCTTTGGCCTGGCGACAGCGCCGTGAACTTTCACCAAGTTTATGGTGCGGGTAACGGCGGCATTATGCAAGGAAGGAATTTTAGTTCATCTCTATCTCGACAATTGGTTAATTCGAGCCAAGTCTGCGGCCGAGAGTGTTCAGGTAACAAAGTGGTAAAGTTTTTGCAGAGTCTCGGCTGGGTGGTCAACCCAGTCAAGTGTCGCTTAGTACCATCCCAGGACCTCAAGTACCTGGGGGTACAGTTCGACACGGAGAGAGGACAGGTGTTTTTGCCGGACCGCCAAGGCAAAGGACTTCAGCGATTGGTGCCCGAGTTCAGGGCCACCCCGACTCCCTTGGCGTGGACTTATTTACGTGTGCTGGGGACAATGGCAGCAACCCTGGAAGTGGTGCCTTGGGCCAAATGTCATATGAGGCAGTGGCAGAGAGTGCTGCTTTGCAGGTGGGCGCATCAGTCTGATTCATTGAGCAGACGGCTCCCTTGCCCTATGCAGGTCAGGCAGTCTCTGCGGTGGTGGATGCTCCCGGGCTTGCTGTCAGCCGGTATGGCACTGGAGCAGCCGGGATGGCTTCCGTTATTGAAGGATGTGAGTCTCGCAGGATGGGGGGTCCATTGCGAAGGAAGGTTCGCACAAGGGGTTTGGCCTCTTATAGAGAGATCATGGTCGATTGACAGCAATTTCGGCAGCGCACATCGCAGGGAGAACAATGGGATGGCCGATTTCCTCAGCAGGGTCCGAGTGGATGCAGGGGAGTGGGAGCTGCATCCGGACATCTTTGCACAGGTAGTTCGTCGATGAGGTCCGCCGGTGATGGATCTGATGGCGACCTTCCGGTCAGCAAAAGTCAGTCGTTTCTTCAGTAGGAAGCGGGAAAGAATGTCAGAAGGCAAAGACACTCTGGTGCATCAGTGGCTGTCGAGAGGTCTTCTGTATGTATTCCCTTCATGAGCGTTAATCAGCCAAGTGATTCAGTGGATCGAGGCTCATCTGGGAAGAGTTCTCTTGGTGGCGCCGGACTGGCCCAGACGTCCGTGGTACGCAGATCTCATTCACCTCCTCGGCGGAGAGCACTGGAGGTTGCCGGTAGCGGCGGCCCTGTTGATTCAAGGGCCATTACGCATGCCTCAGGTGGATCGGTTCTCGCTTACAGTTTGGCCATTGAAAGGGCGAGGCTAAAAAAAAAAAAAAAAAAGGTTATCCGGCGGCAGTCATCACGACTTTGCTTGGAGCGGGTCAGCAGTCCACGTCTCTAACTTATGTTTGTGTCTGGTGTATATTTGAGAACTGGTGCTCGAGGCGGCAAGTCCAGGCGGCTACGGTCTCCTTTCCTTTGATCTTGAGCTTTCTGCAGGACGGGTTTGGTAAGGGTCTTGCAGCTAGTTCTTTACGAGTTCAGCTGGCAGCTCTTTCGTGTTATTGTGGCAAAATTCGGGGCGTCGCTCTCGGCGCCCATGCGGATGTGTTGCGTTTTCTCAAAGCAATAGCCAGTCGGCGGCCCTCGTGTAGTGTGATGGTTCCGCCTTGGGATCTCAATTTGCTGTTAGGATCTGATGTTGAAGACCATATTTTTTGGCTAGATGCATCTCGGAATTGCAAGCGTTATCTGGTAGGGAACTGTTTTTATCCTGTTCCAGGAAGAAAGTGGTGCTGCAACCCATTCCCTCCTTTTTGCATAAGGTGGCATCTCCTTTCCACCTGAATCAGACAGTGTCTTTGCCGGTGCTAGGGTCGCTGGGGGGAAGCGACTTGGACTGCAGTTTACGCCGTTTGGATGTGATGCGGGTGTTGCGGCAATATCTGAAGGCTTCGGAGGTATTTCGTAAGTCGGACCAGCTATTTGTGTTGTTCGGAGGTATCCGCAAAGGGGAAGCGGCAGTGAAGGCTTCCTTTGCCAGATGGATTAGGGAGGCGATTGCATCAGCTTATTTGCTACAAGGTCGGTTGGTGCCGTCGGGCCAAAGAGTTCATTCCCCCAGAGCGCAAGCGTTATCTTGGGCGGAACACAGTTTGGTTCTGCCACGGTAAATTTGTAGGGCGGCCACCTGGTCTTCCCTTCATACTTTCAGTAGGCACTACCGCCTTGATGTGGTGGCGGCGAATGATGCCTGCTTTGGGTCGGCAGTGTTATGAGCTGGCTGGAAAGGTCCCTCCCAATTATTACTGCTCTGTTACATCCCAGAGGTGGAGGATTGAACTGGAGGAACGATAAGGAAATGATAATTACACTTACCTGGTAATTGTAGTTCCTTGAGTGACGACAGTTCAGTCCTCATTCCTACCCGGAGTGCTATCGTTGGCAGTGGATGGTCAGTTGGAAGAACGGGAAGACTACAGGTACGTCTGTATTTGAAATTGATCATTTTCACTCTTTCTGCTTGCTGATTCTGTGTGTAGTGGGGAAGGGTGTAAGAAAGGTCTGCCTGGGAGAACCTTAGATGTACACATCCAAAGAGTGGAGGAGTGGCCTAGTGGTTGGGGCAAGGTACTTCAGGCCGGAAGGTCGGGGGTTCAAATCCCACTAGAGGATAGCAACCTTGGGCCGGAAGGACTGGGGTTTCTAGTCCCACAGGTGCTCCTTGTGGTCTTGGGCGAGCCACTTTACCCTCCATAGCCCATGTTCCCTGTAAAATAGTTATCTCCAAGTTATAATGCCCTGTTCAATGTAATTTCAGTTTGTTCAATGTAACCCGCACTGATGCAGAATAGCGCGGTATATAAGAGAATGTAAATAAATATTCACGGTTTTAGTTAAGTTAATGTTACGGTTGATATAATAGCTACTTATTTGCTGTTCTTTTGAGTCTGCTTTGTCAATATTTCACTAGGGCTGATGGGAGAGACCAGCAGGTTATATCCAGTGATGTTACGATTTTGACATGCCCAGTCTCCAAGCTGCAGGAGGAGGTGCACAACCCAGAGATGGAGGACTGAACTTTTGTCACTCAAGGAACTACAATTACCAGGTAATTGTAATTATCATATAGTGCATAAGTAATGGGCAGGCATGGTTGAATTTAGAGGCATGAGCAAGAAGCTGGATAGCAGTATTATGAAGCATCTGGAGGGGAGAACAGCAGCCAGCATCGGAGGTGAGAGCAGAAGCTCCACCTCCCGCCACAGAGCCTGCCCACTCCATCGGCTTTTAAACCGCCATTCCACCAGCGCGTTCTGTGAGGGGAGAACAGCAGCCAGCATCGGAGGTGAGAGCGGGAGCTCCACTTCCCTCCACAGTGCCTGCCCACTCCATCGGCTTTTAAACCGCCACTCCACCGGCGCGTTCTGTGAGGGGAGAACAGCAGCCAGCATCGGAGGTGAGAGCAGGAACTCCACCTCCCTCCACAGAGCCTGCCCACTCCATCGGCTTTTAAACCGCCACTCCACCGGCGGGCCCGCGCCTGAGGGCCTCGCAAGAGGGCCCTTTGGTGTGGCCCTTAGGCGTTGGACTGTGCGGGACCGGGTAAACTGCTGTATTTGGTTTGCTTGCCGCGGCGATCGGGATGGTGGAGGGATGATGTCGGCGTCGCAGGCTATGAGTGAGAGCTTTGCCTCATCACCTGCTTCTGTCAAGTACATCCAGGCAGCAGCGGTTTATAAGCAGCCATTTCTGCGGCGTATTCCTGCCTAGCTTGAATTGTGATGAGAAAAGATTATGGTCAAGTCTGTCTGGAAGGACTGAGTTGTGGTGGTACAATATTCTACCTCTTTGGATGTTATAATGAGCCTTTCCTCTTGTCTCTTCTATTTCTTTGACTATCACTGTATCTCTTACTCTGTCCTATCTTATTAATGGCATTCTTTTCATATTTTCAGTATCATTTATGTAATATTGTAAACTGCTCTGATGCTTTGGCCTGAGCGGTATATCAAATGTAATAAACATAAACATAAACATCTGAAACCTCTTTATTTTGAGATCCAGGATGCCGAAATATACAGAATCTGAAAACCAAAAAATGCCAACCCTTGAAAGAATGAATTCCCACCAAAAATCAACACAATTTTTTGTCGGACTGAGTCAATGTGAGGATTCAACCCCTATCATTGAAAATGTCCATTTTGATCAAAATTTGCAATAAACAACCAACCGACTTGCTTATAACTTTAGAATATCAACTTATCTGAGTTCACTTTCACAAAATATCTCCTGTTCCGATGTTGAAATCATGAGGGATCCTTCACAACACAGCACTACATTTCAGGTCCAGAGTTCATTCAAAAGACCCTGCATCAGACACATGATCCCCATTTAATACAAACAGTCTTGCCAGGTGAAACTCTCACTCAGCAATACAAAGGAGAAGCACTCTTTATACTGGTGTCTGACGTCATACCAACAGCTGAGATTACTTGTTGTTAAGTGCTGTCGAGTCGGTGTTGACTCATGGCGACCCTCTGGATAATTGTCCTAAATTGTGTTTGGTCTTCAGTCATAAATCAATCCACCTCTCTGATTTGGTCCATCTCCACTCTCCGCACCGGCTCTTCAGATCCATCCATTCTAATCGTTTATTTCTTCCGTCCCCATCCCAAGCCCACCTGGAATCCACTTGTTCCTCTGCTTTCTTTTTCCTTGGTCCTCGGCTCTGGAACTCGCTCCTGTCAGGTCTCTGCCTGGAAGCTTCCTTCAACATCTTCAAAGCCATATTAAAGACCCACTCTTCTGCACAGCTTTTGACCTTACCCCTCCTCCCACTCCCTTGTCTCCTGCCCCATGCTGATGTCCAGTCCTCGTCCTTCCCTCCCTGATGTAGTCCTTCTCTCATTCCTGTCCTTCCTTTGACTTGCTATCTCTCTCCTATCTGAATTAATGGCATTCTGTTTCCTCCTCATAGCAGTACCTGTCAGGTTTCCTCCTCATAGCAGTACCTGTCAGGTTTCCAAAACTTCTCTATAAATGTATTATGTTTTACCAATTGTAAACCACTCTGTACTTCCTATATGAGCGGTATATTACGTTTTTGAATAAAGATAAAGATGATGTCTCTCATTCCTCACTCTTTCCTGAGCCCTGCTTGCACTTCAGTTAGTTCTTGTTCCAGGTATTGTTGTAGTCTCTGTTGAATAATCTTCAGTAGAATCTTGCTGGCATGTGGGATCAGAGCAATTGTGCGATAATTTCCACAGCCAGTTGGATCGCCTTTCTTTAGTATTGGTATAAACACAGATCTTTACTAGTCAGCTGGCCATGATATTGTCTTCCAAATTTCCTGGCAGAGCCTTGTAAGTATGGTAACAGCTGCATCAGAATGCTGTAATACTTCTATGGGAATGCCATCAATGCCTGGTGCTTTGTTCTTTGATAAGGCTTTCAGTGCTGCTTCAACTTCTTCTTTCATTACCAATAGTTCCAGATCATAAGGTACAGGTTGAAACAGCTGTTGGTCCACTTTATCTTTATCATATAAAAACTCTGTATATTCTTTCCACCTTTTCTTGATCTTCTCAGCATCATTCAACATAGAAACCTTGAGCATCTTGTAACATTTCAATTCAAGGCTGGAATTTTTTCTTTAACTCTCATAGCTTTAGGAAAGCCGAACTTGTTCTTCCTCTAATAGTTTCTGCTTCTATTTCCTTGCATGCATCATTGTAGCACTTTTCCTTGTCTTGTCTTGCTGCACTTTGGAAATCTCTGAGTTCTGTGATTGCCTCTCTTTCTCCTCTGGCTTTAGCTTCTCTGCATTTCTGGGCAATTTTCAGAGTTTCTTTCGTCATCCATTTTGGCCGTTTTTGCTTTTTCATCTCTTGTAGAGACTTCTCGCTTTCTTCCAACACAACCTTCTTGATGTCATTCCATAACTCTTCTGGAACTCTGTCATTTGTATCTAAAGCAACAAATCAATTTTGCAGGCAGTCTTTAAATTCCAGTGGAATATTCTCAAGGTCATAATTTGCTACTTTCATGAGTGACTTGCTCTTTTTCAACTTTAGCTTGAGTTTGCATACTAGTAGTTGGTGATCTGTACCACAGTCAGCTCTAGGTTTTGTCTTTGTTGATGTTATCAAGCTTTTCCATCATTGACTTTCACAGATGTAGTCAATTTGATTTTTGTACAATCCATTAGGTGAAGTCCATGCGTACAGTCGCCGTTTGTGTTGCTGAAAGAAGGTGTTTGAGATGAATAGATTGTTGGTCTTGCAGAATTCTATCAGCTTCAGCTATCTTTCTCCAGCTTCATTTCTGTTGCCAAGTCCATATTTTCCAACCATTTTGTCTTCTTCCTTGTTGCCAACTTTTGCGTTCCAGTCACCCATGACTATCGGGATATCCTGTTTGCATGTTCTGTCAATTTCAGCTTGTACTTGTTCATAGAACTCATCAATTTCTTCCTCTTCTGCAGCTGTTATTGGGGCATATACATGAATCATAGTTGTGTTGATAGGCATTCCTCGTAGACGAATAGAGATTAAGGGGCTTGTTTACAAAGCCGCGGTAGCGGTTTCCGATTGTTATCGGAGCCACGGCCCCATTGATTTCAATGGGGCTGCGGCTCCGATAACAATCGGAAACCGCTACCACGGCTTTGTAAACAAGCCCCTAAGTGTTCACTTACTGCATTGTATTTAATTACATTTCTTACATGTTTCGTCTTAATTATAAATGCAACACCATTTCTTCTTTGTCTTTCATTTCCAGCATAGTAGACCATGTGATCATCTGATGCAAAGTGCTCGATGCCAGTCCATTTTAGTTCACTGACAACTAACAGATCAAGTTGTACACGTTCCAATTCATTCTTGACCACTTCCAGCTTCCCTTGGTTCATGCTGCATACATTCCATGTCATTCTTGACCACTTTCAGCTTCCCTTGGTTCATGTTGCATACATTCCATGTTCCAATATGTAAGACATCTTTGCAGCTTCTGACTCTCATTTCATGCGCAGCTACATCAGCAATCAGATGTCCCGATGACTTTGATCCAAACCACATCATAAATGCTGGCTTTACTCTGAAAAGTCTTCAGCTCCTCCCCAGTAGCCAGTTGAGTGTCTTCCGACCTGGGGGGTCTCATCTTTCAGCACTATAGTGCAATTTGTTTTGTTTTGACTATCCATTTGATTTTCATGGCAAGACGGAAGTAGATTGCCAGGCCTTTCTTCCGCCCAGTTTAAGTTTAATGTTGTTGCCGTTGTCACAGAAATGTGATCCTTTGCTGCCATCACTGTCCCATTCTGCTGCTGCCCAGATGGGTGTTTTGTCTTGGTCTAGCACCTCATCTGAGACCTGTCCATCTTGGGAGACCCTGCCAGTAGTTAAACTACCGCTAGCTTAGCCCTCAGCATCACTGATGCACACAAGCCCTCACAGCACAACAAGCTGCAAACCAAGTGAGATTGCTTACTGCAAGGTTAATTTAGGAGGCACAGAACAACAATGTAATTGCCACACTATTCAACCATAACCTATCAAACTAAACTATGCCTGCCAAGGTTTAGGCAATGAGGAGAAACCAAATTTAAAATAAAAATCCATTTCTGCTCACACAATTGGAGACAAGCTTCCCAATCATTCCACCACCACCTCCCCCCCCCCCACCCCAACAATTTGTTTTTCAGATTGTTTATGGCATTTTGGCCTTACCCTTTGTGGCCTAGAGGAAATTTCTGGTTTTATGACAATATATAGAATTGCAATGATTGAGTCTGGAGGTCATAATTGCATAAATAAGAGCATGCACCTTTTTGGGAACCAGACAGGTTCTTGTGGCCTGGATTGGCCACTGTTGGAAACAGGATACTGGGCTTGATGGACCTTGATCTGACCCAGTTTGGCATTTTTATGTTCTTATGTTGTGCTGAGAGATCAAGAGAGCAAGCAGCACGGGACTGACGAAGCACAAGAAATGTAGATTTTGTTAGATCGTAAGTCTGTTGATGGAAGAATAGTTCGGAGTCAATGATAATCCCTAGATATTTGAAATGGTCAGTCAATTTAATCTTTGAGCCAGCCAGGGAGGGGGCAGCATTTGGACATGAGCGATGTCCAATGATCCAGGTAGCCATTGTATTTCTGGGGTTCAGTTTTAAATGATTGGAATGAAGCCAGGCAGAGACTTTCTCCAAACAGTTGTTGAAATTGGAAAGGCTAGAGATCTCTGCCAGTGAATGAGATCAGTAAGATGTCATCTATGAAGCTGAAGAAACTAATACCAGTGTCTTAGATCAGGGTAGCTAATGGGCTAAGAAAGATATTGAAAAGAAGCGGTGTGAGAATGGATCCTTGGGGTATCCCGCAGGGCAGGGCTGGGTCTGAAGGTCTGAAGAAGTGCAACCAGTGGAAATGATGAATAATAAAAATGAGAGAAAGGAGGAAATCCTAGTGCAGAATGGTGTCCCATTTGCCAGTGTCAGGGAGACGAGTAAAGAGGATGTCATGATCTACCAAATCAATGGCCACAGATAGGTACATCTTGTAGCTGCGTACATCTTATAGTGCTATACAAATGCTCGGTAGTAGTAATCAAGAGAAATGGTGCTATCTGACTCCTGTCTAGAAAACTGTGAATGGCACTGAATAGAGCAATTATGACTGTTTCAGTGCTGTAGCCTGAGTGGCTGCCTGACTGTTTTGGATGCAGTATAATAGAGTTTTCCGCAAAAGTGCTCATTTGATTGAAGACTATTCTCTCAGCAAGTCTGGAGATGAATGGGAGATTGGAATGTGAACAATAATTAACTGGTAAAGATGGCAGTGTCCATAACACGCTAACAGCGATGCACAGTCAGTGCCCCCCACCTGCCCAGTCTCCATCAATCATACAACTAATCTGTTAATGCTGGATTTCTAGTGCCGAGTCCCAAGCTAATGTTTAGTGCAGTGCCCTTACCACATTCTAAACCCAGGGCCGGCTCATCCATTGTGCGAGAATGTTGTTCGTACAGGGCCCCACACTTCAGGGGGACCCGCATGAACTTCATTCCACACGTGTTCCATTTAAAGGGTCGGCTTCAGAGAGAGCCTGGGAGACCCGAAGCCCCGGTTCACCTCTGCACCTCTTCACTCCGGCAGCTGTATTCTCATGAAGCGCACTGAGGGTTGGGAAAGGTTAAAAGGCATTTCCTGTTTCTAGGCCCTCAGCATGCTTCATAAGAATACAGCTACTGGAGTGAAGAAACATGCTGCTCTTCACTCCAGTGCTTTGCAGAGATGAGCCAGGGCTTTGTGTCTCCCCGGCTCCCTCTGAGAGAGGTGAGGGGCTCTTTGGTGGGGGGGGGGGGGCGCGCTAGAATAGGACTGGAAACGAGCTGATGGGGGGGTTGACTGGAAATTGACTGATTGGGGGGAGGTTTGAACTGGAAATGGGCTTATGGGGGGCTAAGATAGGACTGGAAATGGCTGATGAGCGGCATGGACTGGAAATGGGCTGATGGGGAGGTAGGATAGGATGAAAATGGCTGATGGGGGGGCTAAGACTGGAAACAGGCAGATTGGGGGGGGACTTGTACATGAAATGGGCTGATGGGGGCTAAAATAGGACTGACAATGACTGATGGGAGCTAGGATTGGAAATGGCTGATGAGGGGGCTTGGACTGGAAATGGTCTGATGGGGACTAGGATAGGACTGTAAATGGCTGATGGGGGAGCTAAGACTGGAATTGGGCTGATACGAGGGGATGAGAGAATGGAACTAAAAGGGAGCGGATGCTGGGTGGGTCTGGAACTAGAAGGGAGCTGATGTTGGGGGAGGACTGGAAGGGGATGGGACTGGGGGAGTGAGGATGGTGAAGGGAAAAGATATTTTGTGTGGGAGGGAAGAAAATAGAGGAAAGAACAAAAGGGGAAAGATTAGTATGTTAAAGCAGATGTAGAGACAGAATGCAAAAAAACTAGGAGAGGGGAAAATGGACAGCAGATAATGGAGAGTTAGCAGAAGACAAAGAAATCAGAAGAAAGTGACTGGAGCAATTGCAAATGAAAAATAAAATGCGCAAACAACAAAAGGTAGAAAAATACTTTTTTATTTTGAATTTATTAACTGGAGTATATCAGCTTTGAGAAATGCTTAGTACAAGAGGAAATTAATTTATAGTTTTATTTCTCCAGTGTTGTTGTACATTTCAAGTTTAGCTTTTGGGGTTCCCAGTTTAATTATTGTCTTCCTATTTCTAAATTGTGATCTCGTGTTCATTGTTTGGTGACGGTGTATGTGTAACCAAGCTGTTCATATAGTTTCTATTTGACAGTGCCACTTGTTCTCTTTCCCCAGTAGGAGATGTATTGGTATTCTCTGAGATTTGTATTGGTTTGATATTTGCAGTGTTGCCTTTTTGATAGGTAGGGTTTGGTGCTTTGTGAGTTCTGGTAGTGCAGGTTTGCTATGGGTTCTAAATGGGCAATGTTTATAGTACTTCCTAATGTGCCTGGCGGTTGGCACTGGAGTATAGTAATGTAGAAATCTGGTAGTCCTTCTTTATCCAGACACTCATTAAGAGGCATGATTAGTAAAAGTTAGGGCACATTAACATTATGGAAATATTTATGCAAATTAGGCCCCACAATGAGTCTCCGCACATGGTCCCACACCCCCCATGGGCCGCCCCTGTCTAAACCCCACGCTAACGGTTAGCGTGGTTTAGTAAACATGCCCCAAATATTGCTATTCAGTCCCTTTGTGATCATTTTCATTTTGAGTCCAGACTTCTAAATAAGAAATCTAAATGGTCTTGAAGGCTTATATTTGGAATAATTATTGGATAATGCTTATGTTGGTTTAATAAAAGTTATTACCACCTGCAAGAAGAATTGTTTTTTTCCAGGGCCAATAGCACCATTAGGTCTCTGGTATTACATCCTCATATAAAGCAGCATCATTCTTTTTCTTTAAAATGTGTCCAGAGTAAAAGTCTAGGAACAATTTGTTGCTTGAAAAGGAAAAGCAAAATTATGGCTCTTTCTGCCTTGCACAGCTCTGGAAGAAATGATCGAATTTATGAGGAGACTTGAAGCTCAGCTTTGTAAAATAGTATATAGTTTGCAACATGTACTTCTCCGTAAATGTATTATTGACAGGAAGTCAATGCATTTTAATGAATGTCCAGGATCATTTATGACTCTGTTCAGTGGCTAGTTATCCATGTTGTGTTTAGAAGGCTAACTTAATCAGCCTGGCCAAAGAAAATATTGGTCATTGCAGCAGATTAGTTGCCAGGGGACTGAGTAAATTTAGAAGGGAAAAACAATTAACAATAAATTTCAATCAGTGAGGTTTCAGAAATGTGGTTAATTTACAATGTTACAGGGGAGCACCCTAAGCAGCACAACACCCCTATGAATCCCTTTTCACATTACCCCGGTATCAAAAATTCTATAACTACTTCAGGACTTTGGCAGAATATATGAAACAAAGCAGTTTCTCCCATTTTTTCTCTAAAAAATTCAGAAACTATCGCTTTGAAATTATGAAGTTTTCTACCCTTTTCCCTGCCATTTTAAGACTTTCATAAGCTGTAGTGATGTTTATTTCAGGCTCATTTGGGTGCCTAAAAATTAAAAGCATGTGCTAATCTCTTGTGCATTGGTATACTTAAGAATTAATGCATGTGCAATCTCTTTGTATGTGCAAAAAAGCTGTAGCATGCATTGGTGTGCAATTATTACAAATATGCATAAAAACATGAAATAAAGCACCAGGGGATTAAAGTCAGCATTGGCGACTAGGCTACTTAAGGCACCTAACTGCTGCCGCTTTAAGTAAACACAATAAAAGTTGCTGAAACTTTGTTTTAAACGAAGACTAACAGAATCTTTTTGGGCCCTGCATATCCCTAATAAGCTGACATGCACTATATGATATGCTAAGTATATATAGGGTTGCCAACTTTTTCACCGAGAAAAACCCGACACCTGTGGCTCGCCATGCTCCACCCATTCTCTGCCCCTAGTACCACCCCTGCCCCGCCCCAGCCCCACCCACAAATATTACCGAGGATACGTGTAGGCTAACTCCCTTGGTCAGATAAAATAATTAAACTGGGAACCCCAAAAGCCAAACATGAAATGTACAACACTGGAGAAATAAAACTATAAAGTAATTTCCTCTTGCACTAAACAAAAACGCAAAGATGTTAGCAATAAACACTTCCCAGACCAGACATATTCCAGCTAATAAATTGAAAATAAAAAGTATTTTTCTACCTTCTATTTGGGCATTTTATTTTCAGTTGCAATTGCTCCAGTCACTTTCTTCTGATTTCTTTGCGTCTTCTGCGAGCTATCCATTTGTCCTTTCTTCTCTTTTAGATGTTTTCCATTCTCTCTCTATATCTGCTTTAACATATTGGTCATTTCCCTTTTGCTCTTTCCCCCAATTCTTTCCTTATTCCTTTATCATCCACTTAAATGTCACCCTTCCATTCTCAGTCCCCTCTTACTCTCCCAATACCCAGCCCATCATAGACTTTTCTTCCACACAAAATATCTTTTCCCCTCTCCATTCTCATTCCCCATCCCCATCCCCTTCTAGTCCTCCCCCAAAATCATCTCCCTTATAGTTCTAGACCCACCCAGCATCCACTCCCTTCTAGTCCTATTCTCCCATGCCCCCACATCAGCCCATTTCAAGTCCTATTCCAGCTCCTCATCAGCCCATTTCCCGTCCTAGCCCCACATATGCTCTTTTCCAGTTCCATTCTAGCCCCCCATCAGCCAATTTCCAACCCTAGCCCCCTCGTCAGCCCACTTCCAGTCCTATTCTAGCCCCTATCAGCCCATTTCCAGTGCTAGCCCTCACATCACAGGCCATTTCCAGTCCTAGCCCCCCCCCCCCCCCAATCACAGCCCATTTGCAGTCTTAGTTCCCCTAATCACAGCCCATTTCCAGTCCAGGTTCCCCCCCATAGCCCATTTCCAGTACAAGTCCCCCCCCCATCACAGCCCATTTGTAGTCCTTGGCCTCCCCTCCGACTAGCACCACGGCTGTCTGAGGGGCTTCATAGGGAGCCGGGGAAGCCCGTGCGAGGCCCTGGCTCCCTCTGTACAACCGCCAGCATGAAGATCCTTTTCCTTCACACTGGCGGCTGTTTTTGTGAAGCCGCGATTGCTGGGAAAGGTTAAAGGGCATTGCCTTTAACCTTTCCCAGCAATCGCAGCTTCACAGAAACAGCCGCCAGCGTGAATGACAAGGATCTTCATGCTGGTGGTTGTACAGAGGGAGCCGTGGCCTCACGCGGGCTTCCCCGGCTCCCTCTGAAGCCCTCCGGTGTGCGGGCTGGCCCTGGGTCTTCTGTTTTTTAAACTCCGTGGACTTTGGGTCGGAAGAAAAGCTGTTTTTTTGCTCTGGCCGCTCCCAATCTTGCGGCCAGAGCAAAAAAAACGGCTTTTCAAGGGCCGGTTTTACATCTGCGCCGGCAGCCGGCCTGGCCATGGAAAAACTGGCCAGGCCGGCTGAAAACCGACCGGTTGGCAACCCTAAGTACTACTGCTAAATAATTATTTATTTTTTATTTAGACAGATTTGTATACCAGCTTATCCTACAATCAAAGTGGTTACATCACATCACAATTGGGGTTACATTTAACATGTGGGTGCTTTACAACATTTAACACGAGCGTATTTAACAACATTAAGACATCACAATTGGAGGATTACATTTAGCATGAGGGTGCTTTTGTGAGTCTAGTTGGGTTGATTGGATATTGAGTTTGCGTGGGTAGTTACATTGCAATATCGCTCGGGTGGGGACTGTTGTCTATCTGCTCATAGGTTTCTGTAAAGAGCAGGGTTTTAAGGGCCTTGCGGAAGTCTGTGATGACTTCTAATGCCCTTAGGCTCGTTGGGAGGGAGTTCCATAGTGGGCCTATAGGTCAGGGCTGTTAAACTGCAGTCCTGGAGGGTTGCAAATCAGGATATCCATAATGAATATGCATGAGATATATTTGCACACAATGCCCCCACTGTATTCAAATATATCTCATAAATATTCATTAGGTACATCCTGATAACCAGGATGGTTTGTGGCCCTCCAGGACTGGAGTTTGACAACCTCTGCTGTCATAGGTTATTGTAGGTAGGGGGCGCTCTACTATGATTATACATAAAGGCACATTTTACAAAGGATGTCCAGGTGTAATCTGTGATGTCCAGGCCAGATCATCTGAAAAAAAGCAGGCACATGCAAGTTCAAGTACGATTTAACAAACATGGACATGCCCGATAGGGATGTCTATGGGGATGTCTACACAGACGTCTGCAGAATAGTATTTGTGACTGGAGATGTCTAATAGCCTAATAGTTAGAGCAATAGGTTAGGTTCAGGGTTCAAATCCCATGCTGCTCCTTGTGATAATAGGCTAGTCACTTAACGCTCCATCGTCTGGAAGCTTTAGGGCCAAAAGAAGCACTTTCCTGATGCCTATTTGTGCCTGGAACAGGTCTAAATGTGAACATAAGAACATAAGAAATGCCATACTGGGTCAGACCGAGGTCCATCAAGCCCAGTATCCTGTTTCCAACAGTGGCCAATCTAGGTCATACGTACCTAGCAATATCCCCAAAAGACACAGGTTCCACAATGCTTGTACTGGGTCAAGCATTGATATCCTGGGTCCCTTTTTAATAGTGGTTTATGGACCTTTCCTCCAGGAACTTGTCCAAACCTTTTTTAAACCCAGCTATACTAACAGCCCTGCAGGCTGGACAGGGCTGCAGAAATCCCTGACATTTCTATAATCGAGCAGGGACATCTAAGTTCATGGCACCTCCTCAGACACACCTCTATCATGCCCCTTGCCTACTTGGAGTCCCCAGCCCAGAGACTTATTTAAAAATCATTTGTAAAATGGCTCCAGAAACGTCTCTATGATTTGGATATCCAAATCATGACTAAGACTTTTAAAATGCACCCCATAGTCTATTTTGGTCTTGGTTTGCTCTCCTGAGGCTCTTTGGGTTAAGATGGGATTTAAACACAATGCTGATACAGGTCCTGATATTCGAAAGGCATTTACATGGTTTACAGCCCTGAAAACCATGTAAATGCCTCTAAATATCCCCGATCTTCTCCCCTACACACCCTGATGCTAACTGCTTAGTATCTTGGCGTGTCGTGGGTATTCCGGGGAGGAGCAGAGGTAGCGACAGTCAATAACCAAGCAGCAGTGATATTGCATGCCAGGGGCGGCCCAAGGGGAATGCGGGGCCATGTGCGAAGACTCGATGCGGGGCCTCATTTGCATAAGGTGCCTCATTTGCATAAATATTTGCATAATGTTACCATACACTAACTTTTAGTAAACATGCCTCTTAATGAGTATATGGATAAAGAAAGACTAAAAGATTTCTACATTACTATAATCCAGTACCAACCGCCAGGCACATTAGGAACTACTACAAACGCTGCCCATTTAGAACCCATAACAAACCCTCTGTATCCTAACAGCACTACCAGGACTCACAAAGCACCATACTCTGCCTATCAAAAGGCAACACTGCAAATATTAAACCTATACATTTCAGAGAACAACAATACATGACCTACTGGGGAAAGAGAACAAGTGGCAATGTCAAATAGGAACTACATAAACAGAATACCTCAGCTCAGTTACACATGCAGAACATAGACCATCACCAAACAAGGGGAATCACAATTTAGAAACAGGAAGACAATAATTAAACTGGGAACCCCAAAAGCCAAACTTGGAATGAACAACACTATAGAAATAAAACTATAAATTAATTTCCTCTTGTACTAAACAAAGCGCAGACGTTGATGATGCACATTTCCCAGAGCTGACATATTCCAGTTAATAAATTCAAAATAAAGAGATATTGTTCTACCTTTTGTGCATTTTTTTCAGTTACAATTGTTCCAGCCACTTTCTTCTAGTTTCTTCGTGTCTTCTGCTAACTCTCCATCTGCTGTCCATTTGTCCTTTCTTCTCTCTTCTAGATTTTTTTCCATTCTCTCTCTACATCTGCTTTAACATACTAATCTTTCTCCTTTTGCTCTTTCCTCATTCCTATTTCATCCACTCAAATTTTACCCCTCCATCCTCAATCCCCACTTACTCTCCCAATATCCGGCCAATTGTAGATTTGTCTTCCCTCCCAAACAAAATATTTTTCCCCTCTCCATTTCACTCTCCCAGCTCCATCCCATTCTAATCCTCCCCCAACATCAGCTCCATTCTAGTTCCAGCCCCACCAGCATCTGCTCCCTTCTAGTCCCTGCATCAGCCCATTTGCAGTCCTATCCCCCCCATCAGCCCATTTCCAGTCCTATCCTAGCCCTACTATCAGCCCATTTCCAGTCCTAGCTCCCCCATCACAGTCCTATCTGAGTCCCTCCATCAGCTCATTTCTAGTCCTTTCCTAGCCCCACCATCAGCCCATGTCAAATCCTAGCTCCCCTCCACTCAGCCCATTTCCAATCCAAACCCATGAGCCTACTTCCAGTTCTAGCCCCTCCATGAGTCCATTTCAATTCAAGCCCCACCACTGCCCATTTCCAACCTTAGCACCTCCCAACAGCCCATTTCCAGTCCTATCCTAGCCCCTCCATCAGCCCATTTCCTGTCCTAGCCCCCCCACTCTGCCCATTTCCAGTCCTAGCTCCCTCCTCTCACAGCCCATTTCCATTCCAAGCCCCCCTCCCCATCAGCTATTTGCAGTTCAAGCCCCCCTTCTACTCAGCCCATTTCCATTCCAAGCCCCCCTCCACATCAGCTATTTACAGTTCAAGCCCCCCTTCCACTCAGCTCATTTCCAGTCCTAGCAACCCCCCATCCCATTACCAGTCCTAGCCCCCCCATTGCCCATTACCAGTCCTAACCCCCCCATCAGCTCATTTTCAGTCTTACCCCCCCCCCCCCCACAGCCCATTACCAGTCTTAACCCCCATCACCCCATTTTCAGTCTTACCAGTCCTAACCCCCCATCACCCCATTTTCAGTCTTACCCCCCCCCCCACAGTCCATTACCAGTCCTAACACCCCCATCAGCCCATTTCCAGTCAGCCCCCCATCTCCATAGCCCATTACCAGTCCTAGCCCCCCATAGCCTATTACGTCCTAAGCCCCCATCAGCCCACTTGTAGTCTTAGCCCTCCCCACAGCCCATTAACTGTCGTAACCCCCATCAGCCCACTTCCAGTCTTAGCCCCTCCATAGCCCATTATCAGTCCTAACCCCCCCATCAGCCCACTTCCAGTCCTAACTCCCCCATCAGCCCACTTCCAGTCCTAGCCCCCCCATAGCCCATTACCAGTCCTAAGTCCCCATCAGCCCACGTGTAGTCTTAGCCCCCCCACAGCCCATTACCTGTCGTAAACCCCCATCAGCCCACTTCCAGTCTTAGCCCCTCCATAGCCCATTACATGTACTTTCCCCCCATCAGCCCATTACCAGTCCTAGCCCCCCCATAGCCCATTACCAGTCCTAAGCCCCCCATCAGCCCACTTGTAGTCTTAGCCCTCCCCACAGCCCATTAACTGTCGTAACCCCCATCAGCCCACTTCCAGTCTTAGCCCCCCCATAGCCCATTATCAGTCCTAACCCCCCCATCAGCCCACTTCCATTATTTACTCCCCCATCAGCCCACTTCCAGTCCTAGCCCCCCCATAGCCCATTATCAGTCCTAAGTCCCCATCAGCCCACTTGTAGTCTTAGCCCCCCCACAGCCCATTACCTGTAGTTAACCCCCATCAGCCCACTTCCAGTCTTAGCCCCTCCATAGCCCATTACCAGTCCTAACCCCCCATCAGCCCATTACCAGTCCTATCCCCCCCCTAGCCCATTTCCAGTCCTAATCACCCCATCTTCCCTCTTGTAGTCTTTGCCCTCCCCTCACCCCATAAACTGTCGTATCCCCCATCAGCCCACTTCCAGTCTTAGCCCCCCCCATAGCCCATTACCAGTCCTAACCCCCCCATCAGCCCACTTCCAGTCCTAACTCCCCCTTCATCCCATTTGGAGTCCTAGCCCACCCATAGCCCATTACCAGTCCTAAGCCCCCCTTCTGCCACTTGTAGTCTTAGCCCTTCCCACAGCCCATTACCTGTCGTAACCCCCCATCAGCCCACTTCCAGTCTTAGCCCCCCCATAGCCCATTATCAGTCCTAACCCCCCAATCAGCCCACCTAGGTTAAAAAAAACACAAACCGGCTGCTGCTGCCGCTGCCGCCGTGGCAGCAGCAGAATCGACCATCCCGCGGGGCCCCCCCCCCTGCCCTGCAGAGTCCTCCATGCGACCTCAGCGCGGGCTTTTCAGAGCCGCGCGAAGGGAGAGTTTCCCTTTCTCGCGGCTCTATTAATCCCGCCATGGGGCTGATGGGAAATCCTGCCAGCCCTGCGGCGGGATTAACAGAGCCACGAGAGGAGAAGCTCTCTCTCTTCGCGTGGCTCTGACAGCCGACGCTGAGGCTGCATGGAGGACTCTGCAGGGCAGGGGGGGCCCCTGTGGGATGCTCGATTCTGCCGCTGCCACGGCAGCAGCGGCAACAGCAGCTGGTTTGTGTTTTTTTTAACCTAGTTGGGCTGATGCAAGATGTTTTTTGCGCGGGGACCCCTGAAACGCGGGGCCCTGTGCAAAAAACATTCTTGCTCAATGGATGGGCCGGCCCTGTTGCATGCTGCCCAGTTAGCAACATGCGGCTCATAGATAGGTGAAGCAAAAGCTCATCTATCTTTTAGCGGCAGGAGCTAACTGAGCAACATGCAATATTGCTACTGCCTGGTTAGCTACTGCAGCTGGGAGGCTGTGCGACAAACAGGATACTCAATGCCAAGGCCACAAAGTCGCTACGGGCCCAATTTTCGAAGGCCTTTACATGGGTAACTTCCTAAGTTATCTATTCTGGATATCTACTAACATGGGTAACTTCTTAAGTTATCTACTCTGGATCATCAAGGATTTGACAAAGCCCCTTGGAAAGTAAAAGCCCTTAGATAAGTACAGCATTAAGGAATAGTATAGAAAGGGGATAAATAGGTAACACCTGGAGAACTGCATATACTATTGCCTAAAGTATGGAAGTAAAGTTCCAGATTTAGAGGCTGTAATGGACAGGCTGACTGGGTATACTGGCAGTCAAGGAGACATGGTGCACAGAGAATAATAATAGATGTAAGGAAATTCAGAGTAGGGAGAAAGGGAAGAGGAGTGGCACTATATGTTAAAACTATTAAAGTCACTGAACTGCAGGACTTACAAGAGAAGGAAAAGGCATTTTGAGTTAGTCTGGAAAGAGGACATGGACATCTATTTACTTCGGTGTGATATACAGACATCCCTCATAAGCAAAAGAAATAGAAATTTTAATGAAGACATATTGCTATGAAAGGGGACATTCTATTGATGGGTGATTTCAATTTGCCAGATGTTGACTGGAATATTCCACCATCTGTATCATCTAGAAGTATGGAGAATCTAGATTCTCTAAAAGGAGAACTTCTCCAGCAAGTGGTAATGGAACCCATGTAGGAGGGGATTGTACTGAACTTGGTGCATACAAATGGGGAAAGCATTTCTGATGTTATAGTGAGTGATCATCTCGTATCGAGTGATCACTGGATGATGTGTTCAGTATTAAGATGGGGTGGAGATGGTTCATTCAAAAGCAAGGGTCCTAGACGTCAGGAAAACTAACCTTGTCAAGATAGAGAACTATCTCAAGGAGTCATTAGCTGGATGGGAACATCTAGGGGAAGTAGAAAAACAGTGGGAAAATATGAAAGGAGATATTTTAAGGGCAATTAATCTTTTTGTTAGGAAGGCAAATAAATACAAGAGGAAGAGGACAGCCATTATAGTTGGTGATGTCATTAGGCATGTAGATAGCTGGATGGCTGGTGGACATGAGGATTGCCTGGTAACATGCCTGTCTGGTGTGAAGGTAGTAGACCTCACACGCCATCTAGACAAGGTCTTAGATTGTGCTGGGAAGGAGTCTGTTGTCTTGGTACATGTTGGTACCAATGACATAGGAAAGTGTGGTAGGGAGATTCTGGAGGCCAAATTTAGGCTTTTAGGTAGGAAATTGAAAACCAGAACTTCCAGGGTAGCATTCTCTGAAATGCTTCCTGTTCCATGTGCAGGACCCTAAAGGCAGGCAGAGCTCTGGAGTCTCAATGAGTGAATGAAATGATGGTGCATAAACCATTATTAAAAGGGCCCCGGGATATCCCTGCTTGACCCAATACAAGCATTGTGGAACCTGTGTCTTTTGGGGAAACTGCTAGGTACTTATGACCTAGATTAGCCACTGTTGGAAACAGGATACTGAGCTTGATGGACCTTGGTCTGACCCAGTATGGCATATCTTATGTTCTTATGTGCAAGGAAGAGGGTTTTGGATTTGTTAGGAACTGGGCAACATTCTGAGGAAAGAAAAGGCTTTTCTGAAGGGATGGGCTCCAACTTAACCAGGAAGGAAACAGGTTGCTGGCATTAACCTTTAAAAAGGAGATAGAACAACTTTTAAACTAGATAACAGGGGAAAGCCGAGAGTTGCCCAAGAGCACATGGTTCGGAACATGTAGCCTTGAAGGATACTAGCAAAAGATTCAAGTTAGGGCATATCGACAGAGAGGTTCCAATAAAGACAAAAGTAACCCAAATGCCCTTAAGTACAGAGCAGACACAGCTTAAAGATTCTAAATTACCCCTATCAATAACCAGATTAATATGAATAAAATACAGCTTGTATGCAAATGCTAGAAGTCAAAAAAAAATAAGAAGGGAGAGTTAGAATATATAGCACTAAATGAGAGGTTAGATATGATTGGTATCTTAGAGACATGGTGGAAGGAGGGCAACCAGTGGGACACTGTGATACCTGGGTTCAAATTATATCGCAATGATAGAGTAGATCAAATTGGTGGAGGGGTTGAAATATGTTAGGGAGGGCATTGAGTCACACAGGATTAAAGTTTGTAGGAATCAAAATACAATGTAGAATCTCTATGGATTGAAATTCAATGTAAAAAGGGGAAGGGGAAAGCAATGCCAGTGGGGGTATACTATTGACCTCCTGGCCAGAATGAAGAAATGAATGATGAAATGTTCAAAGAAATCAGGGACACTAACAAAAGTTAGAGCACAGTAATAATAATGGGTGATTTCAATTACCCTGGTATCAACTGGGTCAGTGTCATGGCAGAACATGCTAGGGATATAAAGTTTCCAGATAAAATAAATGACTGTTTCCTCAAGCAGCTGGTTCATGAATCAAAAAGAGGGGAATCCATTTTGGACCTGGTCCTTAGTGCAACACAAGATCAGGTGCAAGAGGTAAGCGTATTGGGGCCACTTGGCAATAGTGATCATAGCATTTTCATGTTTGATTTAATAAATAGAAGAACAGTAAGGAAATCCACAGTACTACCTTTTAACTTTCAAAGGGGAGACTATGATAAAATGAGGAAAATAGTTAAGAAAAAAATAAAAGGAGCAGTTGCAAAGGATAAAGATTTACATCAAACATGGGTGTTGTTTAAAAATACTATCTTGGAAGCCCACACCAGCTGTATTCCATGCTTTTAAGAAAAGTGGAAGGAAGTCCAAAACACTGCCAGCATGGTTTAAAGGTGATATCAGAGAAGCTGTTGTTACCATCTTTCAGGAAATTTATTTTATTTATTTATTTATTTGCTTTTCTTATATACCGCGCTATTAAGATCAGTGCGGTTTACATTACAACTGAACAATGCAACAATTGTTTTTTACATAACACAATGTGCTTACATAGAACAAGGGTACAGTCATAACGGGAGAATAACGGGGGAAACTATTTACAAGATATATACACATAAAATTTACATAGAGTTAAATACAACTGATATTTGGTTATAGCTAGATCGGATGGGGGACAGGATACAGCCATAGGGAGAGGGCGGCTAACCGTTTTCGTGTTGGGTTAGTGCGTTGGGATAATTAGAGCAGGGGGTGGATGCCTGTGACTTATGTTTTTCAGGACTGGTTTCGGGATAGTAGATTTGAAATAGATGGTGTTTTATTTCTTTTCTGAATGTGGTGAGGCTTGGTGAAAATGGAAAAAGGAGTCAAAAAATGGAAAAAGGAGTCAAATGACAAAAACTGGAAACAACATAAGCACTGGCAAGTTAGATGCAAGGCATTGATAAGACAGGCAAAGAGGGAATTTGAGAAGTAGCTTGCTATGGAAGCAAAAATGCATAATAAAGACTTTTTCAAGTACATTCATAGCAAAAAGCCTGTGAGAGTGTCAGTTGGACCATTAGATGATAGATGGGAAAAAGGGGCACTCAGAGGGGACAAGGCCATAGTGGAGAGACTGAATGAATTCTTCACTTCGTTTTTTACTGAGGAAGATGTAGGGATGTTACCCATGACTGAAATGGTATTTAAAGGGGATGCTGCAGAAGAATTCAAAGAAATATCGATATACCAAGATGTATTACAACAATTTGATAAACTGAACAGTAGCAAATCACCTGGACCAGATGGTATATATCCAAAGGTGTTGAAAGAACTGAAATATGAAATTGCAGAGATGCTATTAGTAATCTGTGAACTATCATTAAAATCATCTATAATACCTGAAGATTGGAGGATGGCCAATGTAACGCCAATTTTTAAAAAGGGTTCCAGGGGTGATCTGGGAAACTATAGACCGGTGAGTCTGACGTTAGTACCAGGAAAAATGGTAGAAATCATTATAAAGAACAAAATTACTGAACATGTAGATAGTCATGGCTTAATGGGAGACAGCCAACATGGCTTTAGCTAAGTAAGGTCTTGTTTTACTAATCTGTTATGTATTTTTGATGATGTGAACAAACAGGTAAACAAAGGTGAGTCAGTTGATATAGTGTATCTGGATTTTCAGAAAGCCTTTAACAAGGTCCCTCATTAGGGACTCTTGGCGAAATTAAAAAATCATGGGATAGGAGGCAGTGTACTATTGTGGATCAGGAACTGGTTAAAAGATAGAAAGCAGAGGGTAGGGCTAAATGGCCAATTTTCCCAATGGAGAAAGGTGAATAGTGGAGTACCCCAGGGATCTATGCTGGGTCCACTGCTTTTTACCATCTTTCTCGCCCCTTTTGCGCTCATTGGTGATCTGGAAATGGGAATAACAAGTGAGGTAATCAAATTTGCAGATGACACAAAATTATTCAAAGTTATTAAAACCCAAGAGGACCTTCACAAATTGGAAGACTGGGTATCCAAATGGCAGATGAAATTCATTGTGGACAAGTGCAAAGTTAGGCACCTAGGAAAGAACAAACCAAAACTATAGTTACACGATGCAAGGTTCCACATTAGGAGCCACCACCCAGGAAAAAGATTTCGGAGTCATTGTGGATAGCACATTGACACCCTCTGCCCAGTATGCAGCGGCGGCCAAGAAAGCAAATAGAATGCTAGAAATCATAAGGAAAGGAATGGAGAATAAAACCAAAGATAATATAATACCTCTGTATCATTCCATGGTGCGACCACACCTTGAATATCGTGTGCCATTCTGGTCGCCGTATCTTAAAAAGGATATAGTGTTATTAGAAAAGGTAAAAATGGTAAAAGGGATTGAAGGATACCCCTAAAAAGGTTAGGGCTCTTCAACCTAGAAAAGAGACAGCTGAGGGGAGATATGATAGAGGTCTATAAATTAATGAATGGAGTGGAATAGGTAAATGTAGATCAATTGTTTACACCATCAAAATGTAGAAGGACTAGAAGACATGCAATGAAGCTACAGGATAACCTATTTTAGACTAAAAGAGAAAATATTTTTTCACTCCATGCATAATCAAACTCTGGAATTCGTTACCGGAGGATGTAGTAAAAGCTGTTAGTGTTGCTGGGTTTAAAAAAGGTTTGAGCAAGTTCCTGGAGGAAAGGTCCATAAACTATTATTAAAGGGGACCTGGGAAATCCACTGATTGGTACAATACAAGCATTGTGGAACCTGTGTCCTTTGGGGAAACTGCTAGGTACTTGTGACCTAGATTGACCACTGTTGGAAACAGGATACTGGGCTTGATGGACCTTGGTCTGACCCAATATGGCATATCTTATGGCATATGTTATGGAATCACTCCGCTGTCATCCAATCCATTGAATCATTGAGGCCCACAGGCTGCACTGCGTTCAAGGTCAATATCCATTTTAGTTGAAGCCTAGTTGACTTGCACAGCCTGTCACCATTCATAAAAACACTCACCATATCAATTACAAACCATCACATATCCTCCCAGCAATGGCCCATTTGAAGGCAATGCTGAACCATTGGTGTGGTGACCATCTTCGTGGTCAGACATGATTTACGCTCTAATAAGCGGAGCCTGACTTTCTGACATGTCCTTCCAACATATATTTTCTTACACGGGCATATCACCATATACACCACCCAAGATGACTGACAGTGGAATGTTTCAAAAAGTGAACTTTCTGAGACTGGGGGTTGGCACTATTCAGTGATATGCAGAGAAAGTGAACACATTGAGCAATGATTGCAATATTGACGAATACCGTCGGAGGCCTCTTAACAATATTGGCAGATTTCTCTAGTCGGCTGCCTCTTATGTGTTTAGGCGTTGTGGAAGTTTGGTCATCACCTCTCCATCACTGCTTAGTGTTTGCTCTCGGTGACTCTTTTTGTATTGGCTGTTTGAATGAGTGAGAGTCTCAGAAGATTTTTTTCATGTTTTTGTAGCCTTATGTTGTTAAAGGCAGCTGCTATGGTTTTCAAAAGAAGTAGCTGAAAAGGTAAGAAAAAAAGAGATTAGCATTTATAAGAACATATGAAATGCCATACTGGGTCAGACCGAGGTCCATCAAGTCCAGTATTCTGTTTCCAACATTGGCCAAACCAGGCCACAAGTACCTGGCAGGTTCCCAAAAAGGCATACAGGTTACACAATGCTTGTCCCAGTGAAGGCAGTGGATTTCCTGGGTCCTCTTTAATAATGGTTTATTGACCTTTCTTCCAGGAACTTGACCAAACTTTTTTTTAAACCCAGCTACACTAATAGCCGTCACTACATCCTCTGGTAACAAGTTCCAGAGTTCAATTACACGTTGAGTAAAAAATAATTTCTCTTATTAGTTTTAAATGGGTCCCATTGTAGCTTCATTGAGTGTCTCATGTTCTTTCTGATTTTTTATGGCATGAACAATTGACCTACATTTCCCCATTCCATTCCATTCATTAATTTATAGACCTCTATCATATCTTCCCTTAGCCATCTTTTTTCCAAGTTGAAAAGCCCTAACCTTTTCAGCCTTTCCTCATAGGAGTATCCTTCCATCCCCTTTATCATTTTGGTGACTCTTCTTATTTTTATTTATTTTTTTTATTTTTACATTCTCTTATATACCGCGCTATTCTGCATCAGTGCGGTTTACATTGAACAAACTGAAATTACATTGAACAGGGCATGATAACTTGGAGATAACTATTTTACAGGGAACATGGGCTATGGAGGGTTAAGTGGCTTGCCCAAGACCACAAGGAGCACCTGTGGGACTAGAAACCCCAGTCCTTCCGGCCCAAGGTTGCTGTCCTCTAGTGGGATTTGAACCCCCGACCTTCCGGCCTGAAGTACCTTGCCCCAACCACTAGGCCACTCCTCCACTCCTCTGTACCTTTTCTAATTCCGCTATATCCTTTTTGAAATATGATGACCAGAATTTCACACAATATTCAAGGAGCGGTTGCACCATAGAATGATACAGAAATTATTATGTCTAAGTTGTACAGACATCTTTTTTTGTTGTTATATACCTTTGAACATACTATTAAAATATTATGATGACATACATTTGGAATATTTCCAATTATTTCTCAAGATATTGTGCACATCTTACCTAAAATACAAGGGTGCAAATAATGTTGACCACAACTGTACATGAAGAGCAGCAGGAGCTCTGGGACCCACTCCAAGGACCTTCAACATGCGGTAATGTTGCATACCATCCTGGGAACAGTACTGGAAAAACAAGACATCATGTTCTGAATCCTGTACTAGGCTGGAACATGATAAAAAAACCATGATTCATCTGCATATACCAGTAAGCTCTAGACCAGCCAATCAGTATGGCAAAATCCTGCCCATGTGAGGAACTCAAAAGGACAGAGAGAAGCTCCTAAAAAGTTTTACTAGATAGAAAGAAAAGGCTTTTGAGATTTTACTCTTCCCTTTTGTTCAGTGATCTAGGAATTATAATGAGCATTGTCTGAACTAATGGAACCTTAAACTGAGCTATCCCCTTGTAAGCCACCTAGGTCTGACCTCCAGACTCATAGTGGGCTCTCACAACTGTTGCTGGAACTTGAAAGAATACAATAGCCTTCCCTGATTGTGGACGTCTGTGCCCAGAATGTCAAATCTCTAGTCATAACTTTGTTGGGCTTTGCCAGGCACCAAGCCACAAGAATGTGTGCAGGGGTCTCAGCGGCAGTGGACTCATAAGACCTACGATAGACTGGCTGATAAGGGTGGGGGAGGAAGGGAAGATGACAGGGTGCTGTTCATGCCACCAGTGCTGTTTTCTTGGTGCCCCTAATTTCTCTTGCATTATCTCCACCAGTCCCCTGCCTCTAGTACTTCCTTCCCTCCCCTGAATCACCAGCTTATCCCTCCAGTACATTAGTCTGTTGCCCTTTAGGGTGAAACTCCCTATCATTCATGAGTCACATAGGGTAGCTAGCATTTAAATCTCTTGCTTGGTGAGGGTTTTCAACTTATATTCACAAGGAGACCACCAGCACTAACACCTCTGATGTCAATCCAGGTCACTGCCAAAAACTGTCTGTGTTTCCAGAGAGGGCTGGCTTAAGAGGCGAGCCAATGAGATTTTAAGGGCCTGCATCGCTGCTTCTCCCCTTCACAGCCATGGGAGTGTTTCTTTCACACCCACAGCTGTGCTGTATCACGGCCTCCAGTACCATCACATCTCTAAAAGGCAAACAGAGGCACTTGCTGTTTCTTGGAAGATATAGGAAGTGCTTATATGCCATAGTATCAGGGGCCGCAGTACAGCACAGCTGTGGGAGTGAAGAAAAATGTAACCTTGGCTGTTTAAGAAAAATGCAGCTGTGGTCGGGCGAGCGAGGTAGAAGAGGACAGGAGGTGACTGGCTGGGACTGATGTTCTGAGGGGGGAGGGGGGAAGAGGCACCTGTATTGGAAAAGAGCTGGGTTTAAAATAGATTTGGACAGGTTCCTGGAGGAAAAAATCCATAAACCATTGTTAAAGTGGTCTGGGGGGAATCCAGTCCTTATCTTGGGATAAGCAGCATGGAATCGATCTACCTTTTGGGATCCTGCCTGCTTGGTCTACCTAAATCTAATTGAAATTAATTAGCCAATATTGGAAACTGGATACAGGACTTGCTAGACCATTGGTCTGACCTATTCTGGCAAATCTTATGTTGTTATGACTGGTTAGGGTGGAAGAATGGGGATTTGGGACTAAGAAATTGATCACAAATCAGTAGGGCAGTGTGTTGTAGGTGACTGGGTGAGACGTATGAGCAGGGCTGCAAGACTGAGTTCAGAAATTTATTTATTTTATTGATTTATTTAATGTTTTTTCTATACCGCGCTATTTGTCATCACTGTGGTTTACAAGTAACAAAATCGCTCTATGTAGGAGGTCTACAATGAGCTTACAATAAACGGGGCATTTAACAGGGATAACAGGGATAACATGCAAACTATATACAATCGTCGGCCAAGATCGTAAATGCAGCCGGCATTATTTACAGGTTAAGCAACATCCTGATTGTATACAATCTAGGTGCGAGTCGCGTAGTGGGGACAACGCATCAATATATAGGTTATTGTCAGATATCAGAGTTATGTAACATATGACTAGATACATTCTAATTGTATGTCACAAAGTAAGAGCATATCATTGTTACAAAGGTTCGTGTCATATATTGCAGGGATGGCTACGGAGTAGGGTTAGGCTAGTTGATCTGAGTGGGGTGTGAGGTGGGTGTTCTGGGGGTGCTGGTTTGGGCAAGTGGTATGGATGGTTTTGTGGAGTCATCTGAATTGATAAAGTACTGAAGGAACAGATGGTGCTTCAGTGCTTTTCGAAACTGGGGGAGGTTGTTGATGGCACGGATGTCAGGAGGCAGGGCATTCCAGCAGGAAGGTGCATAGAGTGCAAAGGCACGGTTACGCGTGGATTTGGAGCATTTGGTAAGTGCTTTCGGGAGAAGTAGAGTATTGGTGGCTGCTGACCTTCTCATCCTGTTGGAGGGGGGTGGGGTGGATGAGATCTGAGAGAGAGATGGACGTGCACATGTAGATAGCTTTAAAGGTCATTGTTAGGATCTTAAAGGAAATCCTGCATTGGACAGGGAGCCAGTGCAGGTGTTTTAGCACTGGGGTGATATGATCCTTCCTAGATGCTCCGTGAAGGATTCTGGCTGCAGTGTTCATCGCAAGCTGCAAGGGGTTTAGCGAGCTCTTAGGAAGACCCTGCAGTATGGAATTAGCGTAGTCAAAATGAGGCATCACTAGCGCTTGATAGACTGTTCGAAAGTCATTTGGCTCTAGAAGTTGTCTCATATGGCACAGTGTCAGGATTTTGTGATATATCGCCTTCACCATGTTGGCTATCTGGGTTTTCATGCTGAGATGTTGATCGAGTGTGATACCGAGGTACCGAATCGTAGGCTTGGTGAATAGCTCTGCATCGCGGACCCTAAGTGATGAGGACGGGGTGAATGCTTGGTTTCTGCTGATGAAGAGGACTTCTGTTTTTTTGAAATTTATTTTGAGTTTCTGTGTGTGCAGCCAAACCGAGACTGTGTCGAAGCAGGTAGACAGCCGGGAGAGGTCTGGGTGTTCGGTGGATATTGGCGTGAACATCAGGACGTCATCGGTGTATATTAGGCAGTTGATGTTGAAGGAATGGATGAGGGTGCAGATGGGTTGCATGTAAACGTTGAACAGTAGGTCTGAGAGTGAAGATCCTTGCGTACGAAATGATGGGAGGGGAATGGTTTGAAGGACCAAGAAGGTTTGGAGAGGGGTTGGAAGTTAGTTGAAAAAGACAGAGAAATATAGTATAGGTGAGAGACAAAGGAAGGTGACAGACCGTTGAAGGCCACAAAGGAGAGTAGAAATGGGGGAGGTGAAAGAGGAAATGGAAGCCCGGACAGGGGGCAAGATGTAAGAAAGGGACTGGAGGTGGAGGGGGATGAGTGATAGAGAAAGAGCTGGGGGTGAGAGGCAGAAGAAAGTAGATGAGGCTGGGGAGGGTGTGAGTGCAGAGGGAGGAAAAGGGGGTACTAGAAAGTGGATAAAAGATAGGTGAGAGAGGCTGGAGAAGGAATGAGACAGATGCGGGGAATGGGAAGACTAAGGAGATAAAATAGGAAATGGAAACCTGGTTAAGTAGGTGAAAGGTGAAAATTGAGACTAAAGACCAGAAGAGGGAGACAATGAGGAATGGAATCTAGCTATTGTTAGATACAAAGGCAGATGAAAGAAATGGAGAAAAAAAGCTTAACCAGGAGGACCAGATTGAGAGAGATTAAAGAGTGATGGAGGCATGGAAGAGAAGGCAGAGAGAGAGTGAAGAAACAGAAAATAGATATGAGATCCTGAAAAAGAAGAAAACAACAAGAGGAAGAGGTAAAAAGAGACCAGGGCCAAGCCAGGTGGAAAAATTAAATGATCAGACGAAGGACGAAAAAATGTCAGTTTTTAGAGGATGAAATGTTGTGTTGGGGACTGAATATTTTATTTCGAATAAAGAAGTAAAGAAAACATTTTTTGTGATGTGTTTTATTTTTGTAATTGAATAACTACATTAAAATGGACTTAAAAAAGACATTTTTCAGATATATTAGTGAGAAGAGGAAGGGCAAAAGTGGTATTGTCAGACTCAAGGGTGCAGGGGAGGAATATGTAGAAGCTGATAAGGATAAAGTGGAATTGCTTAACAAATATTTTTGTTCTGTGTTCACAGATGAAGAACCAGGAGCAGGACCTCAGAAAACACCCACAAATAGGAATGGAAGCGAGGGACATCTTGAACAATTTTCAGAAGACTGTGTTCGTGAGAAACTAGCTCAACTTAAAGTAGACAAAGCGATGGGACCGGATGGGATACACCTTAGAATACTGAGGGAACTTGGGGACGTTCTAGCAACTCCACTGTCTGACCTTTTCAATGCCTCGTTGGAGTCGGGAGTGGTGCCAAAGGACTGGAGAGAGGCTCATGTGGTGCCTTTACACAAAAGCGGAAGTAAGGATGTGGTTGAAAACTACAGGCCGGTTAGTTTAACTTCGGTGGTAAGTAAATTATTGGAAACGCTGCTGAAAGAGAAAATAGTGAGGTTTCTGGAGTCCAGCGGATTACAGGATCCGAGGCAGCATGGATTCACCAGAGGCAGGTCTTGTCAGACAAATCTGATTGATTTCTTTGATTGGTTGACCAGGGAGTTGGACCGAGGGAGAACTCTAGATGTGGTGTATTTAAATTTCAGTAAAGCCTTTGACACTGTTCCTCACAGGCGACTTATAAACAAACTGAGCACCCTAGGGATGGACCCTAAAGTTACTGCTTGGGTTAGAAATGGGTTGGGTGGGAGGCGACAAAGAGTACAAGTAAATGGAGCTCACTCTGAGGAGAAGGATGTTACCAGTGGTGTGCCCCAGGGATCTGTCCTTGGTCCGATTCTTTTTAACATCTTTGTTAGTAATATAGCGGAAGGGCTGTCGGGTAAGGTTTGCCTCTTTGCGGATGATACCAAAATCTGCAATAGAGTGGACACCCAGGAAGGTGTACATAACATGAGGAGGGATCTAGCTAAGCTTGAAGAATGGTCTAGAATTTGGCAGCTGGGATTTAATGTTAAAAAATGTAAGGTCATGCATTTGGGCTGCAGCAATCTAAGGGAGCAATATAGTATAGGGGGTGAAGTACTTTTGTCCACTAAAGAAGAGCGGGACCTAGGCGTGGTTGTGTCTGATGATCTTAAAGTAGTTAAACAGGTAGAAATGGCGACGGCAAAAGCTAGAAGGATGCTTGGGTGCATACAGAGAGGAATGGCTAGCAGAAAAAAGGAGGTGATAATGCCGCTCTATAAGTCTTTGGTTGCGACCTCATTTGAAGTATAGTGTGCAATTCTGGAAACCACACCTTCAAAAGGATGTGAACAGGATGGAGTCGGTGCAGAGGGTGGCTACTAAAATGATTAGTGGTCTTCATTATAAAGAATATGAGGACAGACTGAAGGATCTTAATATGTACACCTTAGAGGAAAGGCGGGATAGAGGTGATATGATTGAGATGTTTAAATACCTCCGTGGCATAAATGTTCAGGGAGAGAGCCTCTTTCAATTGAAAGCAAGTTCTGCGACGAGGGGACATGGGATGAGGGTGAAGGGAGATAGATTCAGGAGTGATATGCGGAAATATTTCTTTACGGAAAGAGTAGTGGATGCGTGGAATAGTCTCCCAGTGGAGGTGGTAGAGATGCGGACAGTAACTGAATTCAAAAAAGCATGGGACAAACACAGAGGATCTCTAAAGGTAAAAGGGGGACTGTTGTAGTTGTTGATATGGAAGGACAGACTAGATAGGCCATGTGGTCTTTTTCTGTCATCATGTTTCTATGTTTCTATATCTAGCTGACACTGCGCTAGTGGTGGCAATATAGTCTGACAAAAACAATTTTGTTGAAGATTATATAGGACTCTTTTGAATTGCTAATTTTTTCTGTAGCATCTGTCTAGGGCTTTATTTATATATTATTTAACATGGAAACTTTTCTTTTGTCACATTCTTCACAGGTTTAATAGTTAGTTCTTGGTTGAATTCTTGTCATCAGCTTTCCCTTTTTTTGCAGTTTTCTCTGTGCAAGTTTTCTTTCTTTTCTATTCTTTGTGTTGTTTTGCTCCTCATGATGTGGACTGTAATTAGTTTGCTTATTGATTAGCAATGTTTGTTTTTGGAATGTTTGTATTCTTGAATTTGCTGAATAAAATATTTTGAAATCCTTAAAAAAAAAAAAAAAACAACATGGGTTTTTTTATACCACTTTATCATTTCAGTCAAAGCAGTTTACACCATAACTTAATCTTGGTAATGTACATTAAATAGGTACATTGATAACTTGGATTTTTCTGAGGTAATGGAGGGTTAAGTGATTTGTCCAAGGCCACAAGGAGTGTTAGTGGGAATTGAACCATGGTATCTTGGTTTCCAAGCTAGTGCTCTAACCATTATGTTTAGGGGGCTTGTTTACAAAGTCGCGGTAGCGGTTTCTGATTGTTATCGGAGCCGCGGCCCCATTGATTTCAATGGGGCTGCGGCTCCGATAATGATTGGAAAGCGCTACCTGCGTCTTTGTAAACAAGCCCTTATGTTTATTAAACTTGATATACCGCCCTTCATATTATAACATTAGGCTACTATGAGCTGAATCATATTTGTTCAACCATATTTGCCCCAGTAGTCTTTTAATACTGATCTCAGTTTGCAATGCTGACGAGTTTCCCATTGCTCCATTAACCTCTCCAGCGTCATATCGGTAGAATTCCTCTTGGTGCCAAAATTTTGAATGAGTTGGGAGGAGTGGTCTAGTGGTTAGGACAAGGTACTTCAGGCCGGAGGGCCGGGGGTTCAAGTCCCACCTGGGGACAGCAATCTCAAGCCAGAGGGACTGGGATTTCTAGTTCTATAGGCACTCCTTGTGGTCTTGGGCAAGCCACTTAACCCTCCATTGCCCATGTTCCCTGTAAGTATTAGCGTATGTGTCTCATATCCCCTTGTGTTAAATGTATCCCCCAATTGACTGGTTTGACCTGGTGAAAAGCGGGATATAAATATAGCTAAATAAATAAATGAGTTGATACACAGATAACTCTGCTGCTTCCTGCTTATCATGTAGCTCATGCCTGCTCTTCACACTTCAGTAACCATGCCCAGCTACTTTTCACCACCTCTGCATAAGTACCTTGAGGACATGACCTGTCCCGGGGACTCCCTTACTGCCAGGTGTAGCAATTGTGCAATACATTGGATACCATAAAAGCCTCACCCTCCTTGAAAGTCCTAACCATGTTCTTCCACATTACAAAATAGCCAGGAATCAAGATCTTCTCTCTTGAGCCTAGCTCCCACCTCCCTAATATTATCCTTATTTATGCTAAGATGCGATATGTCTATCATCTATCACCTGAGTGTGCAGCAAAGCATACTTGTACCCTGCTGCTGGTGTGACCCCACTATGAACCCGGTTCCATAACATCCACGTCCTGCCAGCAGACACGTCTAAAGTGAAAACGGGCACATAATATACCTGATTCTGAAACAGTGGATATAGACGCGCCTGCAATTTCGGAATGAGGGAGATATGCATTCCCGGCATGGCACGAATAACACGTCTGGGGAAACACGAGCCCTCACTGCTATAATGGAACATGGGTAAATGCAGCAAATGTCCCCATGCATGCCATATTCTGAAAAGATAGACTTTGCGATGGTCCTTGTCTCCGTGCAGCCACACCTCCACTAGCAAAATGTACATCTCCTAAGCTGATGCTCAAACTGACAGCGTTGTGCTCATGCAAATAACACATTAATACTGATGAAACAGATATAGTCATGCAACCCAGACTGTACATACTGTTTCTGTTGCATGCCAATAATACTACAAGGCTATCTAAGTGCGCCAAAGCTATTGTAAAAGCAAGTGGAAAGTGAGTTGTTTGTCCTGATCGACCCTGCAGCAAAACATACATGGCATTTGATGAACACTTTAGTTCGTTTTCCAGTTGTCATTGCTGAAAACAGTATTTGCAATGCTAAGAATGGGCCAGAAAAACTGAAATGGGTACAGTTACATGTCAAAAAATATCCCTGTCATTCATCGGAAACCATCAGGATGAGAATATGATCATCTGTCCTGACAATGAGTGCAATGTTAGAGACCTCTGATGGTGCATTCGGATATGCATTAGTGCTGTCCGCAATGCAGCATGCCCTCACCCTGAGGGTCCCCCACCATTGACAAGAGCATGCCCTGCTATGTTGCGCTGCAGAGCAGCTGTACAGAAGTTACTGCCCATTCACACTGGCACCTGGTGATGCTGTGGTCAGTCCTATGGTCCAGGTACTGACCAGGCATACATGTCATCTCAAACTTGCAGATCAGCATATCACAGTCTCCCCTGACACACACACACACACACACACACACACACTCTCTTGCCTGCAGTCACAAATAACATACCCTGCCAAAACCATGGCCTGCACCCATAAACAACAGCTGGTAATACATAATGTCACACCATCTCAGGACCACACTTCTCAGCCAAACATGCTTCTGCTCCAAACTAACACACATACCATCCCAACATCTACAGTCCCATTTCTCCACACATTTGAATTGTTAGGGAAGCCTGGACTAGCCCCATAGCACAAACAGCAGTTGCCAGCATAGTCAGAATAAAGACTATTGCAGTGCTTTATAGTTCTGTGGGGTGTTTTTTTTTATTGTCAGTTCATCTTACAAACGTCCCTCCCCTGTGCATTCTATTCTTTACAACAGCATCTTGTGCCCTCCCAGACGGCAGACACATCAGTTCAATGCAGACTTGTCACAGCCATTCATCTCTATGGGACGCATTGAAGATCAGAGCAGAATCTTTTCTAAGTGCTGGCCTTATTCCACATTGCCGCTAGTATAACGTAGGCATCCGCAGGATACACTCAGGACGAACATGGGTCTTTCCTGAATATGCTTTATACGTCTCCGCGGCTTGCCATGCCTTCATTCCGCCCCCTCCCACCCACATTCATTGATTCCCGTTTTAGTGCCGTGTGCGTACAGGGCTGCATGGTTTCAGAATAAGGTTATAGATGTTTTTAGGAGAACAATGTCTATCCCGCACGTCCAGGTGGCCTATTTGCATTTCAGAATGACTCCCTATCCCACTCACCTGCCCCTGGCCTTGTCCAGCTGGCACCAGTGTGCCATCAGGGAGAGGTGGCCTGTGCATTGTTCTGACTACTCTAAGTTGTCACTCGTGAAATACAGGCTTCCGCATTGACTATAGAACACAGACAGTGATAACAGCTTTTCTCAATGATATTTACAGCATCTAGACACTGGGCAGATTGCTAAAATAGCCTCTCTAGATCTTTGGACGGCTTTCTAACTTATTCATCAGTTAACTACTCCTTTCTGGACTTAAGGGCCTTAGCATCTCCCATACAGTTCTGCAATGGCTCACATCCTTTATACACAAATGATTCTTCCAAGTCTTGTTTAATTCCTTCACATCAGACACTCTTCCTTTACTCTTGGGCATTGCACAGCACTGCCTTCTTTCACCTATCCTATTTAACATTTTACTCGACCTGCTCACAACTCTCATACAACAGCATGATATTTTTGTTTTTTATTATGCAGATGATGTACAACTCATTACTTATACTAGCTACCAAACCTCTGATTTATCTCGCCTCAACACCTGCCTTAGTGCAATCAGCAAATGGCTCGCTACACACCACTTAAAATGAAATCACTCAAAAATGGAAGTAATGTGGATCATATGTCTTTCTTCATAGTCAAAAATCCCCCCCCCCCCCCTTCACAAATAACCACCCTACAAATTGCGGCTAATGCAATATAAATTCTGGGTTATACCATCGACTAAAAGTCTCCGTTTACTGCTCACGTTGAGCCATCGTAAAATCTTCCTTCCTCATTCTCAGAAAACTCAGCTAAGAAATATCTCTTCCACTCTGCGCTTCAGACTCTCATTCTACCTTTAATTATGTCACATACCAATTAGGGTAAGATTATGTTCCATAGCATGACCATAGATAAAGTATGACAATAAACTATAAATTATGAACTGCATGCTGTCAATAACTTGAAGGAAAGCTTGCCCGGGGCAATCACTGCCATGATGCACTGTCTCACCATTTTGGATGTTGCCTGCCTATTGCCATGGGACATTGATGATGAACATCGGCCCATTTCTTTGATGAAGATTTGCTTAGATGGGTGTTGGGCTGCTTGAGGGAAAAGGTTGACGGACAGCTTGGTAAAGCAAATTTCCTCTTTTCTGTACTTTTCCTGATGTTTGTACTTACAGACTAGAAACAGATAAAATGACGACAAATACAGAGCATACGGCCTATCTAGTCTAAATGGTAAACTCTACAAACCCTTCCTCTCCCTCAGAGATCCTCTGTACTTCTCATATGCTTCCTTGCAATCAGACATAATCCTCATCTCCACCGCCTCCGCTGGCAGGCTGTTCCGTGCATCCACCATGCTTTCTGTGAAGAAATACTATCTTACATTACTCTTGAGTCTAAACTGCTTCTATATACTAGAGTCAGTCCTGAAAAAAGCAGTTTTCTCTTTTCCTGAGTCTTTGAATGAGCAGAACCAGAATGCTAGCAGTTCCGCTCTGCTAAAGTACAGCATTTTTGCAGTTTCATTGTGGATGGGAAATGTAGCAAGGATCCACTCTGTTGCAGCCTATGCTGTTTCTCATTTATGAATGATTTTAGCTGCTATTGCCCACCAGATGGGTTTTTATTTTTCTTTCTAATTACACATACATTTCATTTTGAATTAATGCATTACGCTAAATACAGCACATGTCTGCCCAGTTTAACCTCCAGATTAACATAAAAGCAAGCAACAAAATAAAAGGAACATATAGAGAAACATAGGGAGCGTGTTGGTGCCATCAAATCAATACTGACACCTGGTGACCCAGTTCCTGGGTTTTACTAGTAAGGTGCTACCAGAAGTAGATTGCCAGAACTTTCTTCCATGCAGTAAATTTACAGTACCTGGTATTATCCAAGTACTAGATTCTTTATTTAATTACACTGAGATCAAATTTTAATCTGAGTTGTGACACTGCATTTTTATTTAGATAGAAACATATTTTTTCAGGCACAGATGTCACTTGTGGGCTCATTTATCATCCCAATATGGTGCGGGTACTATTGTGAATTAGTACTCTGCCAGACTCAGTATTTCTGGAGGAATGAATTGCTCATCAGTAAAATAAGGCTGTGAACTTTCTAGAGCATTTTTTATATTGGATTGCTCAGAGGGTAGCACTATACATAGTGCCAACAATGTGCTGCGCCATTAGGTAATATTTAGTGGGAAGAGAAATCTTTCTTGCAGAATAGGGAAAAAAGCTGGATCATAAATAAAATGAATTTTCCTAATATTTGTCTAATGGGGCTTTCAATCCCAGTCTCAGTTTTCAATGGCATCTGGTGCAGGGCTGCCCATTGGTTCCCTAACCTCTCCGACTTTCATAGATGGAATTTTACCTGGTGCCAACATCCTGCTTGATCTGGTGCACAGAGGCCTCCAGTTCTCCCGCAGCTCACTCCCACCCTTTACATGCCAGTGAAAATACTCTGCTAGTTCTCAACATTTTTTGCTCAGTTCTCTGAGGTCAGGGCTGCCGCTTTCCTTGCTGCCCAAGCCTAGGACACCTCATCAAACCGATGCAACAATTCTGCAAAGCTTCTGATCCCATGAAAACTCCCTCCTTCACTGTTTTAATCATGTTCATTACACAGTCTATAACAAAGAAACCAGGAAGCCTGGTGCTCTCTCAGTGCTGATCTGCCAGAACCTGCAACATTGCCCTGATTTCTGCTAAGATATGGGTCCAGGTATGGCTGTCATCCACTACGAGCTGTACAGCACAGCCCGCTGCTGCCATCCTCCTGTTATTCCCTCAGTATACCTACAGTATGTCCTACCTCATCCAGCTGCCACCGGTGTGCTGGTGAGGAGAGAAAGGCTTGTGCAGTGTTACTAGTGCAGATGTCAATGGTGAAATGCATGCTACTACTAGCCTCTGTCTTTGCCAGCTCTCCCTGCAGAATCCAGTAGGTTGCAAGGTCTGAGCCAAGATGGTTTTACCAAAGGAAGAATGTGCCAAACAAATTTTTTATTTATTTATTTATTTATTACAGGCTCTTATATACCGCTCTATTCAGCATCAGCGCGGTTCACAATATAACAACATACCAGAACAACAAACTGTTTGGTTTTACAGAGAACAAGGTCAGAGAACTTGGATGAAACATGGATGAAACTTGGGATGAAATCTGATTGATTTCTTTGAAGAGTTCCATTGGAGCTTTACAGCTGCATATCTGGACGATGGAAAAGCACATCCCCTTCTCCCAGTCCTTTCAAGAGTGTCATCATGCTCCTGTGCTAATGTACTGTTTACTGCTACTCCATCTGTAATTTGTACCTGTTTCCCCACAGGACCGTGTTTAGGCACTTGTTACAGCAAAACTATATCTTTTGCAAGGACCCGACGTGCTACATTGGCTCATGAGACCCAGGTGACCGCTGCCACGCTGTTATATTACATCATACCCACACTCTATGCTGTAGAGGCACGTGCCGAAGGAGCACACCCAGGAAGCAGGTCCTGTTCCTTGGCCAAACTCTTTGAGGAGACTCCAGTGACATCATAGGCTGGAGTGGCCCTTCTGCAGTTCGAAGGCAGTCTTTCCAGCTCTCCTCTATTGGTCGATATTGTTCATGTAATTGGTTGCAGCTTTTCGTCACTGCTTCCCTTCTTTTCATAACTTTCTCTATTTCTGTGATCTGGGACAATCAACATTGTTCTCCTCTTCATGCTCAGAAGCCGGTCTCAACCACGATTTCTCACCACCTGTTGCCCCCTTCCGCATACACCTGTTTCAAATATGCATTTTACGTTCTGACCTACATTGTCCTTATCATGCGCCTTACCAAACTGTCGCTCAGTCTGATCTAAATATTCTCTGACTCACAACATAATCCAGAATCATTCCCTTGAACTGTTTTTTTTTTAACAGAAACTTGGATTTGGGAGAGTGAGGGGGCCTTTCTGTATTGTGCTTACCACCTGGTTTCAACTTATTGTCAGTTTCTGCTCATCCAAAATTGGGGGGTGGAGTAGCCCTCCTTTAACGTGACAGCCTTGGCGTTTTCAAACTACCCACTTCACCACTTAAGAACATAAGATATGCCATACTGGGTCAGACCAAGGTCCATCAAGCACAGTGTCCTGTTTCCAACAGTGGCCAATCTAGGTCATACGTACCTAGCAGTTTCCCCAAAAGACACAGCTTCCACAATGCTTGTATTGGGTCAAGCATTGATATCCTTGGTCCCTTTTAATAATAGTTTATAGACCTTTCCTCCAGGAACTTGTCCAAACCTTTTTTAAACCCAGCTACACTAACAGTCTTTACTACATCCTCCGGTAACAAATTACAGAGTTTGATTACATGTTGAGTGAAAAAATATTTTCTTTTAATAGCTTTAAATAGTTTACCCTATAGCTTCATTGCATGTCCCCTAGTCTTTCTATATTCTGAAAACGTAAACAATCGATCTACGTTTACCCGTTCCATTCCGTACATTAATTTATAGACATCTATCATATCTTTTCCAGTTAAAGAGCCCTAACCTTTTTAGCCTTTCTTCATAGGAGTATCCTTCCATCCCCTTTACCATTTTGGTGGCTCTTCTCTGAACCTTTTCTAATAATGCTATATCCTTTTTAAGATATGGCAACCGGAATTGCACACAATATTCAAGGTGCGGTCTCACCATGGAACGATATAGAGGCATTATAATATCCTTTGTTTCATTTTCCGTTCCTTTCCTTATGATACCGAGCATTCTATTTCCTCTCTCAGTCACTGCTGCACACTGGGCCGAATGTTTTAACACAATGATGCCTAAATCATTTTCCTGGGTGGTGGTTCCTAATGTGGAACCTTGCATCGTGTAACCATAGTTTGGGTTGTTCTTCCCTAGGTGCATAACTTTGCACTTGTGCACATTAAATTTCATCTGCCATTTGATGCCCAGTCTTCCAATTTATCAAGATCCTCTTGCAATTTTCCACAATCCTCTTGGGTTTTAACAACTTTAAATAGTTTTGTGTCATCTGCAAATTTGATAACCTCACTCGTTATTCCCTTTTCCAGGTCATTTATGAATATGTCAAAAAGCAGGGGACCCAGCACAGATCCCTGGGGTACACCACTATTCACCTTTCTCCATTAGGAAAATTGGCCATTTAGCCCTACCCTCTGCTTTCTATCTTTTAACCAGTTCCTGATCCACAATAGTACACTGCCTCCTATCCCATGACTCTTTAGTTTTGCCAAAAATCTCTGATGAGGGACCTTGTCAAAGGCTTTCTGAAAGTCCAAATACACTATATCAACCAACTCACCTTTGTCTACCTGTTTATTCACACCTTAAAAAAAAATAACAGATTAGTAAGACAACATCTTAATTGTCTAAAGCCATGTTGGCTGTCTCCCATTAAGCCATAACTATCTACATGTTCAGCAATTTTGATCTTTATGATGGTTTCTACCATTTTTCCCGGTACTGACTTGAGGCTCACCGGTCTGTAGTTTCCCGGATCACCCCTGGAACCCTTTTTAAAAATCGGTGTTACGTTTTCCATCCTCCAAACTTCAGGTATTACAGATGATTTTAATGATAGTTCACAGATTACTAATAGCAGGTCTGCAATCTCATATTTTAGTTCTTTCAACACCCTTAGATGTATATCATCCAGTCCAGGTGATTTGCTACTCCTCAGTTTATCAAATAGTTGTTATACATCTACCCGACGTATCGATATTTCCTTCAATTCTTCCATACCTTTAAATACCACTTCAGCCATGAGTAAAATCTCTACCTTTTTAGCCCCTCTATCATCTAATGGACCAACTGACTCTCTCACAGGTTTTTTGCTACGAATGTACTTGAAAAAGTCTTTATTATGCATTTTTGCTTCCGCAGCAAGCTTCTTCTCAAATTCTCCCTTTGCCTGCCTTATCAATGCCTTGCATTTAACTTGCCACTTTTCTTAAAGCGTGGAATACAGCTGGTCTGGGCTTCCAAGATAGTATTTTTCAACAACACCCAAGCTTGATGTAAGTCTTTAACCTTTGCAACTGCTCCTTTTAGTTTTTTCTTAACTATATTCCTCATTTTATCATAGTCTCCCTTTCGAAAGTTAAAAGGTAGTACTGTGGATTTCCTTACTATCTCTCCTCCACTAATTAAATCAAATGTGATCATGCTATGATTACCATTGCCAAGTGGCCCCAACACCCTTATCTCTTGCACCAGATCTGGTGATCCACTAAGGACTAGGTCCAATATGGCTTCCCCTCTGGTTGGTTCATGAACCAGCTGCTCCAAGAAGCAGTCATTTATTTCATCTAGGAACTGCTACTTGGAAGGAAGTCCAAAAAACTACCAGCATGGTTTAAAGATGAGGTCAGAGAGGCTGTTGTTGCCAAAAAAACATCTTTCAGGAAATGGAAAAAAGAGCCAAGCGATGAAACCTGAAAACAGCACAAGCACTGGCAAGTTAAATGAAAGGCAGTGATAAGGCAGGAAAAGGGAGAATTTGAGAAGAAGCTTGCTGCGGAAGCAAAAACGCATATTAAAACCTTTTTCAAGTACATTCGTAGCAAAAAACCTGTGAGAGAGTCAGTTGGTCCATTAGATGTTAGAGGGGTTAAAGGAGCACTAAGAGGCGACAAGGCGATAGTGGAGAGACTGAATGAATTCTTTGCTTCGATTTTTACTGAGGAAGATATAGGGATCTTACCCATGACTGAAGTGGTATTTAAAGGTACGGAAGAACTGAAGGAAAAATCGATACATCGGGAATATGTATTACAACTATTAGATATACTGAATGAAATGGAACGTGTACAACTTGATCTGTTGGGTGTCAGCGAACTGAAATGGACTGGCATCGGGCAGTTTGCATCAGATGATCACATGGTCTACTATGCTGGAAATGAAAGACAAATAAGAAATGTTGCATTTATAATAAAGAAGAAACTTGCAAGAACTGTAATGAAATACAATGCAGTCAGCGAATGCTTAATCTCTATTTGTCTACGAGGAATGCCTATCAACACAACTATAATTCAAGTATATGCCCCAACAACAGCTGCAGAAGAGAATGAAATTGAAGAGTTCTATGAACAAGTACAAGCTGAAATTGACAGAACATGCAAACAGGATATCCTGATCGTCATGGGTGACTGGAACGCAAAAGTTGGCAAAAAAGAAGAAGGCAAAGTAGTTGGAAAATATGAACTTGGCAACAGAAATGAAGCTGGAGAAAGACTGATAGAATTTTGCAAGACCAACGATCTATTCATCTCAAACACCTTCTTCCAGCAACACAAGCAGCAACTGTACACATGGACTTCACCCAATGGATTGTATAAAAATCAAATTGACTACATCTGTGGAAGTCAACGATGGAAAAGTTCTATAACATCAACAAAGACAAAACTTGGAGCTGACTGTGTTACAGATCATCAACTACTAGTTTGCAAACTCAAGCTAAAGTTGAAAAAGAGCAAACCACTCATGAATGCAGCAAAATATGATCTTGAGAATATACCACTGGAATTTAAAGACTGCCTGCAAAATCGATTAGCTGCTTTAGATACAAATCTAATTATATTAACCCTCCACTCTATTATATATCTATACTATACACTCAGAGTGAATGAACAGTGACTTGAAACAATTTTAGAAACAATTTTTTTTTGTCGGAAGTTTTTGCCTTGAGAATTCTCCCTCCTGAAGTGTAACTTCCCTTTTAATCAACTTTGCGGTGTAAAAAACCACAAAGATGAGTATATCATTTTTGCAGAAACATAATTTATTTATTTACATTCTCTTATATACTGTGCTATTCTGCATCAGTGTGGTTTATTTATTTATTTATTTATTTATTACAGTTGCTTATATACCGCACTATTCGGCATCAGCGCGGTTCACAGTATAACAAAATGACCAAAACACACTTCTGTTTGGTTTTACATCGAACAGGGGTATAAACTTGGATAACAGGGGGGTTGAACTATATACATGAACTATATACATGAAATATAAACATGAAATAGGTCAAATGCATGACGTAAAAGACCTATAACACGATGGAATTGAACAGTATAAAATAAGTCTGTTTCAAATATAAAATACATTGTGAGAATGGGCTGTAATGGGTTTACATTGAACAGGGCATTATAACTTGGAGATAACTATTTTACAAGGACCATGGGCTATGGAGGGTTAAGTGGCTTGCCCAAGACCACAAGGAACACCTGTGGGACTAGAAACCCCAGTCCTTCCGGCCCAACATTGCTGTCCTCTAGTGGGATTTGAACCCATGACCTTCTGGCCTGAAGTACCTTGCCTCAACCACTAGGCCACTCCTCCACTCCTCCATAAGCATTGAGACAGGGCCAGATGGAATGTTTTGGGCTCTAAACGCAGTGCTGTGTTCGTTGATATCTGCAGAATTTGGGTAGGGCTGGTATGGATTCCTTGGAATTAGTAGGGATCCTTTTGCTCAGTAGATAAGTTTTATTTTGATATAGCGCTGATAAAGAGGCGCAATTATTTCACAATATTTTATTAGTGGTTTTTTATACCGCAAAGTTGATTAAAAGGGAAGTTACGCTTCAGGAGGGAGAATTCTCTCAAGGCAAAAACTTCCGACAAAAAAAATTGTTTTAAAATTGTTTCAAGTCACTGTTCATTCACTCTGAGTGGGTAATATAGTTTTAGATACAAATGACAGAGCTCCAGAAGAGTTATGGAATGACATCAAGAAGGTTGTGTTGGAAGAAAGCGAGAAGTCTCTACAAAAGGTGAAAAAGCAAAAACAGCCAAAATGGATGACGGAAGAAACTCTGAAAATTGCCCAGAAACGTAGAGAAGCTAAAGCCAGAGGAGAAAGAAAGACAATAACAGAACTCAACAGAGATTTCCAACGTGCAGCAAGACAGGACAAGGAAAAGTACTACAACGATGCATGCAAGGAAATAGAAGCAGAAACTATTAGAGGAAGAACAAGATCGGCTTTCCTGAAACTACGAGAGTTAAAGAAAAAGTTCCAGCCTCGAATTGGAATGTTACAAGATGCTCAAGGTTCTATGTTGAATGATGCTGACAAGATCAAGAAAAGTTGGAAGGAATATACAGAGTTTTTATATGATAAAGATCAAGTGGACCAACAGCCGTTTCAACCTGTACCTTATGATCGGGAACCATTGGTGATGAAAGTAGAAGTTAAAGCAGCATTGAAAGCCTTATCAAAGAACAAAGCACCAGGCATTGATAGCATTCCCATAGAAGTATTACAGCAATCTGATGCAGCTGTTACTGTACTTACAAGGCTCTGCCAAGAAATATGGAAGACAACATCATGGCCAACTGACTGGAAAAGATCTGTGTTTATACCAATACTAACGAAAGGTGATCCAACTGACTGTGGAAATTATCGCACAATCGCTCTGATCCCACATGCCAGCAAGATTCTACTGAAGATTATTCAAAAGAGACTACAACCATACCTGAAACAAGAACTACCTGAAGTGCAAGCAGGGTTCAGGAAAGGGCGAGGAACGAGAGATATCATTGCGGATGTGAGATGGATCTTTGAAAAGACTAAAGAATACCAAAAGGATATCTATTTGTGCTTTATCGACTATAGCAAGGCTTTTGACTGTGTAAACCATGAGAAACTCTGGGCCACATTAAGAGGCATAGGTATACCAGAACACCTGATCATACTCTTGCACAATCTGTACATTGATCAAGAAGCAACAGTTCGAACAGATCAAGGAGAAACAGAATGGTTTAAAATAAGCAAAGGTGTAAGACAAGGCTGCATACTTTCTCCCTGTTTAATTTATATGCAGAACAAATCATCAGAGAAGCAGGATTGTATGAAGACAACAGAGGTGTGAAGATTGGTGGAAAACTCATCAACAACCTTCGCTATGCTGATGATACCACATTACTGGCTGAAAGTGAAGATGATCTGAAACATTTGTTTCTCACAGTCAAAGAACATAGTCTCAAAATGGGCCTGCTCCTTAATGTAAAGAAGACAAAGATCATGACAACTGGCATAATCAACAGGTTCATCGTTGAAGGAGAAGAAATTGAAATCGTGAACAACTTTAACCTACTTGGATCAACTATCAATAAAGAAGCAACAAGCAGTCAAGAAATCAGACGATGCATTGCTCTTGGCAGAATGGCTATGAAAGACCTAGATAAGATTCTCAAGAGCAGAGATGTCTCTCTCAATACAAAGATTCGACTTGTTCAAGCCATGGTATTTTCAATAACATCATATGGATGTGAAAGCTGGACAGTGAAAAAGATAGACAGGAAGAAAATTTATGCCTTTGAATTATGGTGCTGGCGGCAAAAGCTGTGTATACCATGGACTGCCCGAAGAACAAACCAGTCGGTTCTAGAGGATATCAAACCTAAGCTTTCTTTAGAAGCTCAGATGGCAAGACTTTGACTTTCATACTTTGAACACATCATGTAAAGAGAAAGATCATTAGAGAAAGACATCATCCTTCGCAAGATAGAAGGGCAACGCAAAAGAGGAAGGCCAGCAATGAGATGGATCGATACAATAACACCATCTATGGCTACCAGTCTGTCAACAATGAGCCGCCTGACTCAAGACCGAACACAATTTAGGATAGCTATCCAGAGGGTCGCCATGAGTCGACTCCGACTCGACGACACTTAACAACAACAGCAAATCACCTGGTCCGGATGATATACATCTAAAGGTGTTGAAAGAACTGAAATATGAGATTGCAGACCTGCTATTAGTAATCTGTGAACTATCATTAAAATCATCTATAATACCTGAAGATTGGAGGATGGCGAACGTAACACCAGTTTTTAAAAAGGGTTCCAGGGGTGATCTGGGAACTACAGACCAGTGAGCCTCACGTCAGTACCGGGAAAAATGGTAGAAACCATCATAGAGAACAAAATTGCTGAACATGTAGACAGTCATGGCTTAATGGGAGACAGCCAACATGGCTTTAGACAAGGAAGATCTTGTCTTACTAATCTGTTATATTGTTTTTTAAGGTGTGAATAAACAGGTAGACAAAGGTGAGTCGGTTGATATAGTGTATTTGGACTTTCAGAAAGCCTTTAACAAGGTCCTTCTTCAGAGACTTTTGGCAAAACTAAAGAGTCATCGGATAGGAGGCAGTGCACTATTGTGGATCAGGAACTGGTTAAAAGATAGAAAGCAGAGGGTAGGTCTAAATGGCCAATTTTCCCATTGGAGAAAGGTGAATAGTGGATCTGTGCTGGGTCCACTGCTTTATGACATAGTCATAAATGACCTGGAAAAGGGAATAACGAGTGAGGTTATCAAATTTGCAGATGACACAAAACTATTTAAAGTTGTTAAAACCCAAGAGGATTGTGGAAAATTGCAAGAGGATCTTGATAAATTGGAAGACTGGGCATCAAAATGGCAGATGAAATTTAATGTGGACAAGTGCTAAGTTATTCACCTAGGGAAGAACAACCCAAACTGTGGGTTACACGATGCAAGGTTCCACATTAGGAACCACCACCCAGGAAAAAGATTTAGGCATCATTGTGGATAACATGTTAAAACCCTCGGCCCAGTGTGCAGCGGCGGCCAAGAGAGCAAACAGAATACTAGGTATCCTAAGGGGAGGAATGGAAAAAAAAACAAAGGATGTTATAATGCCTCTATATCGTTCCATGGTGAGACCGCACCTTGAATATTGTGTGCAATTCTGGTCGCCATATCTTTAAAAGGATATAGCATTATTAGAAAAGGTTCAGAGAAGAACCACCAAAATGGTTAAAGGGATGGAAGGATACCCCTATGAAAAAAGGCTAAAAAGGTTAGGGCTCTTCAACCTGGAAAAGAGACGGCTGAGGGGAGATATATGATAGAAGTCTATAAATGAATGCACGGAGTGGAACGGGTAAATGTAGATCGATTGTTTACGTTATCAGAATATAGAAAGACTAGGGGACATGCAATGAAGCTACAGGGTAAACTATTTAAGACTAATAAAAGAAAATATTTTTTCACTCAACGTGTAATCAAACTCTGGAATTTGTTACCGGAGAATGTAGTAAAGGCTGTTAGTGTTGTTGTTGTTAAGTGCTGTTGAGTCGGAGTCGACTCATGACGACCCTCTGGATAGCTATCCTAAATTGTGTTCGGTCTTCAGTCAGGCGGCTCATTGTTGACAGACTGGTACCTGTAGCTGCTGTTATTGTATTGATCCATCTCATTGCTGGCCTTCCTCTTTTGCGTTGACCTTCTATCTTGCCAAGCATAATGTCTGTCTCTAATGATCTCTCTCTTCACATGATGTGTCCAAAGTATGAAAGTCGAAGTCTTGTCATCTGAGCTTCTAAAGAAAGCTTAGGTTTGATCTCCTCTAGTACCGACTGGTTTGTTCTTCGGGCAGTCCATGGTATACACAGTATTCGCCGCCAGCACCATAATTCAAAGGCATCAATTTTCTTCCTATCTGTCTTTTTCACTGTCCAGCTTTCACATCCATATGATGTTATTGAAAATACCATGGCTTGAACAAGTCGAATCTTTGTATGGAGAGAGACATCTCTGCTCTTGAGAATCTTATCTAGGTCTTTCATAGCCATTCTGCCAAGAGCAATGTGTCATCTGATTTCTTGACTGCTTGTTGCTTCTTTATTGATAGTTGATCCAAGTAGGTTAAAGTTGTTCACAATTTCAATTTCTTCTCCTTCAACGATGAACCTGTTGATTATGCCAGTTGTCATGATCTTTGTCTTCTTTACATTAAGGTGCAGGCCCATTTTGAGACTATGTTCTTTGATTGTGAGAAGCAAATGTTTCAGATCATCTTCACTTTCAGCCAGTAATGTGGTATCATCAGCATAGCGAAGGTTGTTAATGAGTCTTCCACCAATCTTCACACCTCTGTAGTCTGTAGCTGTTCGTGTAGCTGGATTTAAAAAAGTTTTGGACAAGTTCCTGGAGGAAAGGTCCATAAACTATTATTCAGAAGGGACCCAGGATATCACTGCTTGACCCAATACAAGCATTGTAGAACCTGTGTCTTTTGGGGAAACTGCTAGGTACGTATGACCTAGATTGGCCACTGTTTGAAACAGGAAACTGGGCTTGATGGACCTTGGTCTGAGCCAGTATGGCATATCTTATGTTCGTATGTTCTTATGCTATCTCCCTAGCACGTCCTGCCGTGACACTGACCCAGTCGATACCGGGGTAATTGAAATCACCATTATTATTACAGTGTTGTAACTTTTGTTAGCTTCCCTGATTTAAAGGCTATTTAAACAGAATTATCTGACTGTTGAGAAAAAATTATTCTCTCATTGAAAACTGGATTTTGCCTGAAGTGAGGCTTCTGCCGGCAAGTGATTCCTGAAAAGGAGAAAGAAATTTTGTTGAAAGCTGTTAGCTTGTGAGGCTCCTGGAAGTGTTGTGTGCAACTGAGCTCTGATTTTAAAGTGAACTGCTTAATTGAACGTTCTGGTGAGGAAGACTTAAAGCTAAAAGCCACTTTGGGAAAGCTCTATATATGGCTACGGCTTCTCTTTCGAAGATGCTTTAAACCAATGACAGCCAAAACTGCTGGCATTAAAAAGCTCTGGATCTGGCTGTTTCTGCTGCCTTTTAAGAGTTCTGAAGAGACAAACCTAAAACTTGAGAGAGAAATACACCTTTACTAATCTCTACTGCTTAGTGACTCTCTACAGCACTTACATTTGGCAAAGTGAAGTATTATTTTTTTTTTTTAGATAAAGAAAAAACTGATTTGTGTGAAGAGAAGTGGAGTTCATAGTTAGGGATAAAAACATATTATTTTTTTTTAGGCTTTAGCTGGGTTCCTGGTTCCTGTGCCTCTGTAAAAAGAAGTTTTGGTGGGATAACTGCCACTACCCTAGGAGCTGCCAGCAGTGGTGGTAGCTATGAAAGCGGCTATCCACCACTGCTGAACTTTAAACCCAGATATTTAATGGCGGCGCCATATCCAGCAACCGGGATTGAATATCTGGGTTGGCCGGATAGTGCCACTGCCTGGTTGGCTACAGTAGTGAAGGCGGCCTATTCCATTCAGGCCATGTCCATGAGATCAGAATCGGCCTGCATGCCCAGCCACATACCCGACTACCTCTGTCAGGCTCCTGAATGGAGCCGCAGTGCCATGGCATCCCGTAACTATGGCACCACGACTTCATTCAGAAGCCACGATCCCCTGCCGCTGAAAGGAAACCTCTTTCCCCGCATTGGGGCATTTAATGGTGGCACCCAGGGATATTCAGTGGCACTAACAGTGTTAATACCGCCGAATATCCCACTTAGTGACATTTGGGTAGTTTGCAGGTCTTTCACAGCTGGCAGTAATAGAGAGAGAGGTTTCTGTTATTGTTTTGGTTAAATTTAGGCAGTAGGATTAATAGTGGACATTGCTGCAACCTGGTACCCGATGGTGGGCAGAATCTTAAAGGACCTGTACTTGCTCTGGCCAGATTCTGAAGGAATATCGTGGGCCCCTTCGCAAGACAGCATTATGTACTGTAGTGATGAAAGCTCCCAGGAAGACATGGAAGTGGAAGAAAATCCTAGTTTCCCCTTTGAAATGAATGACAGTTCACTTGTGCATAAGACTTGCAAGCCAGATCATAAAAAACCCAGCTTCCTGCTAAGGTCAGGCCACGCCCTAGCTCAGGGGTGGAGACAAGCTTGTCTGATGATTGGTCACACAGGTGCAGAGAACAGGGAGTGCCTAGCAGCCAACGGTTCTTAAAACCACGAGCAGAGTAGAACAAAGAGGGAAGGAGGAAGGCAAGTTATAATGCCCTGTTCAATGTAATTTCAGTTTGTTCAATGTAAACCGCACTGATGCAGAATAGCGTGGTATATAAGAGAATGTAAATAAATAAATAAATAACCGAGAGAGCAAGGCTGAGCATAGCTGGAGGAGAAAGAAGAAAACTCCCAGGAAAGCAGCTACCCAAGAGGGACTGGAGAAGGACATAAGGAGGCTGAATTTCAGAGCCTGGAGGATCCCAGGAAGAAAGAAATTAGCGTTTGTCTGAGGAACCATCCCCAAGGTAAAGCCAGCAGTTTCAGAGCTGAGAAATCCACAGAGAAACAGTTTGATATTGCTAAGGTCCAGGAAGCAGAGCCCTCACCGTCTACTGCTAAGAGGTGGGTGGAAAGTTTTACGTATGGGAAAAGTCATAGCCCTGATAAAAGCAGAACAGCTGAGTCTTCAAAGCTAGAAGCACTGAGAGAGTTGTTTGCTGAGGGAAAAGTTCAACCCCCTAATACAACTGTGCCTTTACAAGCTGAATTGCTGTGGAATCAGTTCCAGGAATTTCTAAAGGAGAGAAAGTCTGGGAGAGTTTGTAACTTTGATAGAGATACCATATATCCTGATGCCATAGAAGGAATGCAAATAGATTCCTGTTTGCCAAGCTCTGAGTGTGAACCTGTACCAATGGATTGCTCATTGTGTTTAAAAGAAGAGTCTGCATTATTGAACTGAGCTGAGAGACTGTGAAACAATATAAAGAATAAGTGAAATACCTGCTTAGAATTAAGGAAAGCTAATACTGTGTTTTACTAAGCTTAATTGCCTTCTGAAGCTAAGAAGCAGTGCTTAGAAGAAGTTGCTTTGAGAAAAGAAAATCACAGCTGTTGCAAGTTTATCTGTATTTCTGTTGAATGACCACACAAGGCAGTCCTCGGTGTAAGCTCTTGGGAATAAGAACAGCTGAACAGTGAAAAGTGGTTTTGTTACGTCATTCTCTGTTACCTGATTTATCCTTTATGTTGGAGAAGCATCCTTTTTGCCTTGTTTGTGTATTGAGCTTAAATGCCCTGGAAATCCCCACAAAATAAATTTCTTGCTGCCTTGAACCACCGACTCACAACTACAATTTGTCCTGGAAGAATAAACTAACTACAAGTCCCAGAATACCTCTGGTGACAACAAGGGAAGCTTTATTCAAAAGTGGACAACATAAGGCTGTTTCCTGCTTGTAAGCTCTTGGGCCCAAGCGGAAGCATCGCAGTACCTGAAAAAATAAATAGCACTACAGCCTTTAACTGTGACACACTAGCTATTTGAGTTCAAATACAACATACTAGTAAATTTAAGTGAAAAGAAAGAAAGGAAAGAAAAACTAAGCACATACTTACTGAGACCTGAAAAAGAAAAGAGAAATTTAGTTTCTGAAGTTGAAGAAAAGAAATTAGAAATCTTTATAGAAACTTTAATTAAAGTATGTTGCTTAAAGCATTTATTTAATACTTACTGCTGGGAGAGCTGTTTCATTATTCTATGATTTCTGTAAGAAAAATAGGGCAGTTTATAAGTGCTCATAGCCCTAATGGAAGTATGATGCCAAAGAATTTTACTTGGGAAGAGTATGGGCTCTGTTGTCTTTGAGGAGATTCGTATGTAATTATTGGCCCCTGAAGCAGCAGTTTTTCTGTGAAACAAAGGCCTTTGTCAGACAATTAGGCAAATAACAATGTGCAACCAGCATCTGCAGATAAGTGACTTTGTATTGATTTTGATTAACAAGTTTGCTGTGTATACTGCATTGACTGGCAATGGCACCTTTTCTTTAAAAAGCAATACATGTGAAGATTCAAGAGCTGAAAGGTCTTTCTGTTTTTAAAGATTTTTTTTTGTTCAGAATTGTTGTTGTTGTTAAGTGCCGTTGAGTCTGTGTTGACTCATGGTAACCCTCTGGATAGTTGACCTAAACTGCATTCAGTCGTCAGTCAGGCAGCTCATTGTTGATAGAGTGGCATCCATAGCTACTGTTATTGTATCAATCCATCAGAATATAAATCTAAAAAGAATTTTAAAAAAGATTTTTTCTCGATCAATGATGTTGAATGAAATGCCAAACATTATTATTGCTACAGTATATGATTGGCAGAGCTGACCCAAGGGTTTTTGCCGCCCCAGCTGTGCCATCCCCCCCAAGTGCTGGTCAGTGTTGCTGAAGGACATGGCCTGCCGCAGGCATCATGCTGACAACAGAGGTTATATTCTATTCACCTAACTGTAGTCAAGAATTTTAAAATTCATCTGACTTATCATTCTAAATAAATATTCAAAATATTTCAGATTTTAATTACTACTGATACTTTTACATTGGTCAAAAGTGTAACATCATACTAATCTTTCAGTGCAGCAATCTTGAATTAGCTTCTTTCCTCCTGCGATTGATCCTTTCAAATGTGAGAGGGTTAGTTGAAGGACAAGGTTAGTGAGTTCTATAGTTTATGGCCTCTTGGAGTCACATCCTGAGGTACAATCTTGGCATGACTACATTTTTAGCATCTCAAGCGGGTAACCTGACCATCTATCTAAGCTCAAATACAGGACACTCAATCAAGCCGGGGGGTCGGGGGGGGGGGGGTCGGCCATAGTTAAGGAAAATAAAAAATATGTTTATAATTACAATTTTAATTTTAACTCAAAACTTTAATCAGTAGGCTATGTTAATAACTTTACTTACAAATGTGCCAATCAGACCTACGTGTGGTACTTCTCTACAGAGTTAATTTTTTTCAAAATAGCAACATTTCCACTAAGATAATTAAAAGATTCTTGGCAACTCAACTCAAAATTGTACTTTACAATCATTAGACATTTGAGAGTCTCTACATGCAGTTGAGTTTTTTTCTGTAGACCACACTTTGTTCATGATTGAAAAGCACCTTTCAGTTGGAGCATTGGAACCTGGCAAACATAAAAAAAATCAATATCCTAGCTACTGCTCCTACCTCCCCCTGCTCCCTATTGGCTGACTGTGTCTGCTGCAGTCTTTTGACTGCAAATAAACCCCTTTGAATTTCAATGACAAACTTGTTCACCATCAATTCTCAAGTCATTGAAAAAGCAATTGCCAGTAGCTATCACTGGCACTGAATTCAAAATGCAAAAATACAAAATTTTTGTCGGGAACAATCAGCTGGAGAGGGAGGAATGATACCTTCCCCTCATTACCGAAAGTACCCTTTTACTCAAGCGGGCCACAGCGTACCAATTTCCCTTTTTTATATATATATTTTTTAACGTATTTTTAAGCTTTTTTTGGGAAATGGGTACGCTGTGGCCCGCTTGAGTAAATGGGTACTTTCGGTAATGAGGGGAAGGTATCATTCCTCCCTCTCCAGCTGATTGTTCCCGACAAACATTTTGTATTTTTGCATTTTGAATTCAGTGCCAGTGATAGCTATTGGCAGTTGCTTTTTCCATGACTTGAGATTTGATGGCAGCCTTTTGACTGGCTTTGTCTGACCGATGGTTGCCTGGGCCCTGGGAAGGAAGCAGAGCCAGATTTGTCAGATGTGCTGAGGACTCAGGAGTTTAAGATTACCAACCATCTAAATTATTTTAGGATCTACAACTTTGTGAAGTAGCTGTCTTAGACAGAATGATGTCTAAATTGTCTGGATATTTTTTTTAGAGCTTAGCTCTACAGCTCGCCTGTGCTCCCCCTTCACTGTGCAGAGTAAGTGGTAAGTTCCAGCCAATGGAAAGGCTGCACTCGTTATAGGAAGGGTTGGCTGATTTTCTGCACAAGGTCTGGGAGAAAATCAATGGAAAAAGTGGGTTTCTTGGTAGGGGTGAGTGGGGTTGCTGAGAAAAGGTAGAAATGTAAGAGGAATGGGGTAAAGTGTGAGGAGGCTATCGCAGACTGAGAAAAAGAAATGGTAGCAAAAGCAAGAATTGGGGGCACTGAAGTAAAGAAGTGCAGAAGCAGCATAACACAAATAGACAGTCAGAGACAGAATCTATCTGTCTGAAAAGTGCTTCTGTGCATGTGTGTACCTGATTTGTGGGGTGAGGGGGTGGATGAATGCATGTGTGTGTGACTGAAGTACAACCAAGTGCATGCATGTGTTTATGTTTCTGTGTCTCTGATGGAAATAGTCTAATATAAATAGTTTCCCTTTGAAAATTTCAGCTGGAGTGAAGAAGTCCGCTGGTACAAATGTGGAGAAGTGTAGGAGTGGGACACGTGTTTTAAAATAGGGGACATTTAGGCATCCCATACAATTCCAGGGACAAATCCTTAAAATACGGGACTGTCCCGTATAATAGAGGATAGTTGGTCACTTTACAAATGGGGTATTGGTAGGGCTGTGATATTCCTCAGGGGGTTTGGAGCTTACAATACAATCTTCAAAAAAGAGAAATTAAAGAGCAAGTTAGGGAAGGAGGAGGAAAGGAGAAAGGTAAGGGCAGGGAGGAACTTGGACAGTCATCCTCACCAATAGCTAAAATGAAGAATTGAGTTTTTAATTCTGACTTGAATCAAGTCTGATTGGGTTCACTTCTCAAATGAGGGGGAGAAATTCCATAGAAAGGGACCAAAACAGAAGAAGGCTGTTTGCATTGTGGTATCCAAATACAAATTGTAGGCTGTTGGAAGACTTAATTGTTTAATACATGTGGATGAGTTGGTCATGTGGAACTATAGGGGATAAGGAGATCAAATAGATAAAGTGAGGTGTTAGTATGTAAAATTTTGTGTTGGATCCTATAAGAGATTGGAAGTCAGTGTAGAGGCTGAAGTATGGGAGTAATATGGACCAATTTCTTAATGTTTGTCAAGAGGTGGGCTGCAGAATTTTAAAGTAGTTGAAGATGGTGTAAAGCACAGTGAGTCAAACCATGGCAGAGGGCGTTGCAGTAGCAACTTCGGACCAGCAGCATCCTTCCCGCTGAGCAGCGAGCAGGCAGGAGCCAGCTCCAACCGCACGTGCAGCCTCCTCTGCCCAATCAGGGCACGCCAGAAGCACTACTTAAGGAGCGCCATCAGGGAAGCAAGTTCTCTTCGGACCAGCAGCATCCATCCCGCTGAGCAGTGAGCAGGCAGGAGCCAGCTCCAACCGCACGTGCAGCCTCCTCTGCCCAATCGGGGCACGCCAGAAGCGCTACTTAAGGAGCGCCATTGGGGAAGCAAGTTCTCTTTGGACCAGCAGCATCCTTCCCGCTGAGCAGCGAGCAGGCAGGAGCCAGCTCCAACCGCACGTGCAGCCTCCTCTGCCCAATCGGGGCACGCCAGAAGCGCTACTTAAGGAGCGCCATCGAGGAAGCAAGTTCTCTTCGGACCAGCAGCATCCTTCCCGCTGAGCAGCGAGCAGGCAGGAGTCAGCTCCAACCACACGTGCAGCCTCCTCTGCCCAATCGGGGCACGCCAGAAGCGCTACTTAAGGAGCGCCACCAGGCGCACCCGCGCCTGTCGGGCCCGCGCCTGAGGGCCTCGCCAGAGGGCCCTTTGGCGTGGCCCTTAGGCAGTGGCCTACGACTAGGAGGGCACAGGCACTCACAAGCTTTGCAGAACGCTGAAGATTGAAGCGGCATAAAGGAAAAGTGAGATCCACATTGGCCCAGCAACCTACAGCTTAAGCTCCCACAGTACTGAGCTTACTATCCAAACGTGCCGCCTACCAATATCACTGCGAAATACAAAACACCGAGACAAGGCCCTTCCCTCGGCAGCCTTGATCTAACTACCCAGCAAACGCCAACAATTGAAGCTTGAGCTCCCCACACCTACCCAGGTTGAGCTCGCCTAGGTCTGACACCACCACCAACAGAAATTGAACTCGAACCCTACCAACTTTGTAGACGCTGCAAAAGCAACAGTGACCCGAACAGCCACCTGCTCATCCCTCAACTACATATTGCAAGTATACCTACTGCTATATTGTTGCAAGCACTACACCTTGCCACTTTTGTTGCCTATACTCTGCTACTATTATTGCTAATAGTTTTGACTGTAGCCTTGATACTATTGTTGCCTATATTTTGCTACTATTATTGCTAATAGTCCGCTGATATTTAATAGTATTGCAGCCATTAATACCTGTAGCCTTGCTGCTATTATTGCATATGTTCTGCCGCCATTATTGCTAATAGTTCTGCCTTTAGCCTTGCTACTGTTATTGTCTATTTTGCTACTATTATTGCTAATAGTTTGCTGATAACTGTCAACAGTTTGCAGCCTTTACTACCTGTAGCCTTGCTACTATTATTGCTTATACCCTGTTACTATTATTGCTAATAGTTTCTGCCTGTAGCCTTGCTACTGTTGTTGACTATATTTTGCTACTATTATTGCTCATAATTTTGCTGCTTCATTAACAATAATATTGCTACCATTGTTACTAGTATTGCCACCATTGTTGCCAGTATCCTTGACACCACTGTGGTAGCAAACTCACTCACCTACCTGCTAGTTAATCACCATATAACATAACAGACCACACGTATCCCAGTTGGAAGCCCTCCAGCATACACAACATCTCCAAAGGAATCCTAACACCAGATCAATATGTCCACCTCCTTTATAACCCTCTCCAGTTTATACCTATTCAGCATCTACCTCACTGGCACCCTATCAACTGCCTCCACCCATAGCCTGATACCAATAGTACAGACTCAGGGAAGGAGACAATACAGCCATGCAAACCACATACTGCCTGAACCCCCTCAAAACTCTCACTCACACCTAATCCACATACCATTTCAACACAGCAAAAAACACTAGGATAAGCAGCGCCTGAACCCACGCAATCTAAAATGTGCCCTCATAAATGCTCGGTCAGTCCGTAAGAAGTGGCCAGCCATTATTGACCTCATAACGCAACTCAAGCTAGACATCCTATTATTAACAGAATCATGGCTCGCCACCTCAGACTCAGTACTCATCAATCAACTCACGCCTCCGAACTTTTCAATACACTTCTGCCACAGAATAGGCCGTAGAGGAGGCGGTGTTCTCATTCTGGCAAAAGAAGATCTACAATACAAAACAATTAGCTCCAATAGCTCAGACCATCTTGATGCAGTCACCATAGTAAACAACCTTAACACCATTAACCTCATCTACAGATCCCCAACTACTTCCACTGGAGACATTGCAACCATAATTGATCTAGCGTCCAACCCCAAAAACATACGCAAGCCAAACTGGGTAATAGGTGATTTCAATCTTCCAACCCTACAGGACAGTCATGCCAATGCATTCCTCGATGCTTTCAACAATTTAGGATACGAACAACTAATTGATGCCCCCACCCATCGAAAAGGGAACAAACTAGACCTCATCTTCAACCCCCAACCAGATGGGAACCCAAAGTACAATCACAATATAGTCATCACACCCGTCCCTTGGTCTGATCACAACCTGATACAATTCCAAATACCACTCCAGAAAGATAGTGATCATACAAAGAAACCAACTGGAAATCCAACCACATCCTCAGGACGTTTCAGATCTTTTGACAAGGAGAAAATCATCAAGGAAATCCTACCTAACATCAATACTGCACCCCTAAACCTCGAAGAGATCATGGCCTCATGGAACAACAGCCTGAGCTCCTTTGCCCGCAAACCCCCACAAATCAATCTACCTGCCCCAGGCAATCATCCAAGAAGCAGGAAACCAGCACATTGGTATACCACCGAACTAAGAACCTCACTGCTTCTGCTAAGAAAACTAGAAAGAAAATGGAGACGTACACGATCCACATCAGACCTGACAGCATACACCTCCCACCTTAAGAAACATCGGGATTCGATATCAGCAACAATGAGAGAACATCACTCTAAATTCCTGAACCATTCCCTGAACAAACCCCATGAACTCTTCAACATAGTAAAAACCCTAACAAAGGAACCCTCGTCCCCTCAACTAACCACGATCCACCCACAGGACTATGCTAATTACTTACAGGGCAAAACCAATAACATTGGTAAAGCCACACTATCCAGCCCCAGCAGCAACCCAGCACATTCTAAGCCACTCACCACTATCAGAACACCAACACCTGCAGAAATTGAGGACATCATCTCTACCGTTAATGCCACCACTGCTCCAAACGACCCTTGTCCAGCATTCTGGATAAGAGCACTACGTAAGGAGATCAGCCCTATGCTATGCAAGATTATGGACCTATCTTTCTCCACAGGTGAATTCCCATCATGCCTCAAGCAGACATCAATCCGACCTCTTCTAAAGAACACCAAGCTAGACCCGCAGAAGGTAGAATCTTATAGACCAATATCGAGCATCCCACTGTTAGCAAAGCTAATAGAGAAGGTCGTTCAGCGCCAAATACAGGACCACATCGACTCCACAGCTCCCCTAGACTCATCCCAACATGGCTTTCGAGAATCCCATGGTGTAGAAACCCTCCTAACCACCCTAATTAACACACTGATCACAGGAACTGACAACATCAAACAAGGTTTTGCACTGATTTTCCTGGATATTGCCGCCGCGTTCGATTCCGTAAACCACAATCAACTTCTGATACGGCTGCATGATAAGGGAATCAACGGTCCAGCATTGAGTTGGTGCAAATTGTATCTAACGGACAGATGGCAGCAGGTTCGTACAAACTCCTCAACCTCGGAACCTTTCCAACAGAAACACGGCGTACCGCAAGGCTCCTCACTCTCTGCCTTATTATTCAACATCTACATGCAGCCCATTTGTGAAGTAATCCGCTCCTTCAACGTCTCATGTCTGATCTATGCTGACGATGTCCTACTCTTCTTACCATTCTTGACTGACAAGCCGGATTTCTCCCCACTGATCAAATGCTTTGATGCTGTCACGGACTGGTTCCATGCTCAAGGTCTCAAAATAAACTTCAGCAAAACAGACGTACTCTTCACCACAAGAAATCAAACTTTCTCTCCCCCACCGGCTCTAAAGACAAGAGATGCCGAGCTCACAAGCAGACCCACTATCTGATACCTTGGTGTCACATTGGACCAGCAACTTGAGTTCAAAACTCACATCAGCAACATCATCAGACAGATTCACCATAAAATTAGAACACTGAGACATCTCAGACCACTATTGCAAACAGGCGACTTCAGAACAGTCTTTCAGGCCCTTGTCACCCCCCACTTTGATACGCCAATGCGATTCTTCATGGCCTACCCAAGAGCACAATAAGCCCATTACAACTAGCAATGAATACCGCGGCACGCTTCCTACATGAAGCTTCCAGAGGAGACCATATTACACCGATTCTAAAGGACTTGCCCTGGCTGCCTATCTACTGTCGTACTACATACAAGATAGTCTTGATGACATTTAAGGCCATCAACAACATGTCCTCCTCCTCCCTAACAGAACTGCTCCACCCTACCCCAGCAACCAGAGTGAGGAGATCTTTTGCCATCAATACCCTACAAATCCCCTGCGAAATAACTAAATGCAACCAGACAACAAAAAGAAGGGCTTTCAAGTTCTATGCCCCCACATGCTGGAACGCACTTCCATCTCCCATGTGAGCAATTACTGATATCGCTCAATTCAAAAAATCTCTAAAACATCACCTCTTTCTATTACACTATTCACAACCTAACACATCACATCCAGCTAAGCAAGGATAAGCCACAAGACAACTCTTGGTATTAATGTACAGAATTGTAGATACTGTAAATAGTTACCCTAGTTGACATCCAAGTTTTCGCTCCTGATCGATGTAAAGGCATAACAGATATCTGAGATGCTTGAATGTTACCTGTAAACTGCACTGATTTTAAAGAGCGCGGTATATAAGAACAATAAATAAATAAATAAAATAAAATAGTCTAGGTAATTAAGAAAGAGTGAAAAGGTGATAGTCCAGGTACGTTAAATCCAAAAAAGGGTTTGATAGTGTGTGTGCATCTGTCTAAGAAAGAAGATTGATTTGACAATCACAGAAATTTGTGTATCAGAAGTAATGGAAGAATCCAATTTACATTCCAAAATGGAGAGACAATCAGAAAGAAGAACAGGTTGGTTGTAAATAAGTGGAATAAGAGAAGGGCAGAGTTTTTGGCATGAAACAAAGAGCGCTATTGATTTTGTGGGATTTCAGGACTAGCCTATTAGTTAGAGCACTGGCTTGGTAATCAAAAGACCAGGCTTTGATTCCCACTGGCATTTTTGTGACCTTGGGCAAGCCACTAAACCCTCTATTGCAGGGGTTCTCAACCCAGTCCTTGGGACTCACCTAGCCAGTCAGGTTTTCAGGATAATCACAATGAATATACATGGAGAGATTCGCATATAATGGAGACAATGTATGCAAATCTCTCTCATACATATTCAATAATGCTCAAGAGTTTGGGGGAAAACAATCTGCAAAAGTATAAGATGCCTTCATGAAACTTAGGATCTTGGACAGGGAAAATGTGTGACAGTATTAAATGAGGACCAGGTATGAGCAGGAACCAGGGCTTGTTTGGAGATGCAAGATGGATTCACAGTGGAGAAAATAAAGCAAAAAGTAAAACAAAAACAACTGGAAAAAAAGCCTCCCTCTGCTGCTAGTGCCAGTCTCACTGTCCTGCCATTTCGGTCACGGCCTGCATTTCTGTTTCTCCAGGGCCAAGCAGGAAGTCAGTCCTCACATATGGGTGATGTCAGCGCTGACGGAGCCCTCGTGCGGAGCATTCCCCCAGCTTTCAAAGAAAGCCTTTGGGAATGCAGTGCACCTGCGCAGTCCCCTTCCCGCCCAAGAGTGCCATCTTGCTCAGTCTTTCTTTTTCCGCGGAGCCCAACGGCCGTAGTTCATGTCTCCCGGGAAAAAGTTGATATTTTTCTGCAATTTTTGCTTCTCTTTCTCCAGTTCAATGCCGGTTCCCCTTCCCACTTGGGCTTCCCACCAATCAATTCGATCCTCGGCCACGGTCTCCCTCGACCTCCTGTTCGGGGCTGAGGTCTTCGACGCCAGTGCCCTTAGCATCAGGGCGGGTGGCATCGAGGCCCACACGGCTGGAGCTGCTCGACTCCTCCTCGGAAGAATCGGCGTGGGAGACGGAGGATGAGGAGTCTCCTGACACCTTCTGGACACTGTGTATCCCGTCGGACTCCCCGGAGTCCAAGCCTTGGAGATGGTCCCCCCCCCTGGAGGATACCCGGTTCTCGGATTTCATCAGGGACCGCTTTGACCCGGTGAAAAGCGGGATATAAATACAGTTAAATAAAATAAAACAAATAAATAATAAGACACGGCCAAGGCTTTGGCATTCCCAGCGGACGCCGAGGAGGAGCCTCGAGCCGAGGAGTTCGATGCCCTCCAGTACGATTTTCCTCCGAAGGAAGTCTTTACTGTTCCGGTTCTTCCAATGCTGGAATGGCTGCTCTTCCGTATGTGGGAAGCACCAGCCTCGGTGCCGGTTCTGAGCAAACGGGTCGATTCCATTTATCGAGTCTGTAAGAGCCCTGGGTTCCAGAAGGCGCAGATACCGCACAACTCCATGGTTGTGGAATTGGCCATGCACAGACTGAAAAGTCAGAAGATGCACTCCTTGGTGCCTCCTGGCCGGGAGGCCCAGAACCTGGATGCCCTCGGTAGAAAGTGCTTCCTGGGCTCTATGCTCTCTTGCCGTGTCCAGACTTACCAGCTGTACATGGGCATGTACTTACGGGACCTGGCAAAGGAGTTTGCCGGGTTCTCGGCTGGCCTCTCTGAGGAACCCTTGCAGAGGTTCAAAGCCTTGTCTTCAGGGATCCGGGAGTGCTCGAAGTTTATATCTCGAGCAGTCTATGACAGTTTTGAGGCTTCGGCCCTGGTAGCTGCGACTGGCATCGGTGCATGCTGTCAGGCCTGGCTGCAGTCGTCGGACCTGGAGTCATGGGTACAGGACAAGTTGGTCGATGTCCCCTGCCGAGGTGACAACCTATTCGGCAAACCCTTGACTGAGAAGGCTGCAGAAATCGAGACCGAGACTCTCACTAGGACAAGGCTGTCCAGAAAGACTTCTGCCCCTTCTCACAAAAAGAAGGGCTCGGGGAAGACGCCCTTTTTCCCAAGGAAGGGTGCCGCCTACAAAACCTACCCTCAGTATCAGGCCTCTCCAGCTCCCCAACAGGGCCAGCAGGTCAAGGGGCAGGGACATGGGCCCTGTAGGCAGAAGACCCCCAAGCCGCCAGCTCTGGCTCCTGCACAGCAGGGAGCGGGGTTTTGACTCCCACAGCATAGCCTCTCCTCCGCCGGTGGCTCCACTCAGCACTGGGGGTCGGCTGACCCTGTACGCCTACAGGTGGCCAGCCATCACAGAGGATACCTGGGTACTGAGCATAGTCCAGAAGGGCTATATGCTCCATTTCCACCAGCTACCCCCTCTACTATCCAGGGGAGCCTCCCTCTGCACAGGAACCTCCTCTTTCAGGAGTTGGCAAGTCTTTTAAAGGAACAGGCGGTGGACCTGGTGCCACACCACCTGGAAGGGCAAAGCTTCTACTTCAGGTACTTCCTAGTACCAAAGAGAACAGGAGGCCTCAGACCTATCATAGACTTGCGAAATTTGAACAAGTTTCTGGAGCGGGAAAAGTTCAAGATGCTTACCCTTGGGATACTGCTGCCCTACCTCCAGCAGGGAGACTGGCTATGCTCCTTAGACCTAAAGGATGCTTATACTCACATCCTCATCCATCCAGACCACAGAGAATATCTCAGATTTGTGGTGGGAGGAAACCATTTTCAGTACAGGGTACTTCCCTTTGGCCTGACCTCTGCCCCCAGGGTTTTCACCAAATGTCTGGCAGTGGTGGCGGCTTTTCTCAGAAAACAGGGGATTTTTGTCTTCCCATACCTAGACGACTGGCTAATCAGGGGCCAGTCATTCCAGGAGGCCCGACAGGCCACTCTTCCCACTTTTTCTCTTCTTCAACATCTGGGCTTTGTCATAAACTGCGCAAAGTCCACTTTGCTCCCCTCTCAGAACCTAGAGTTTATAGGGGATAGACTGGACACCCTTCAGGCAAGGCTTACTTGCCCGAGGACAGGGCCCACAGATTGATAGAGTTGGCAAACCAGTTCCAAAGCAATTCTCAGGTTTCCGCCAGGCACTACCTGCGGCTTCTGGGCCACATGGCATCCACTGTACATGTGACCCCGAATGCCCGCCTGCACATGCGGGCTGCTCAATGGTGTCTCAGAGATCAGTGGACACAAGCCACCGGCGACCTTTGAGATAGAGTAAAGGTATCCAGATGACTTGTGAACTCCTTACAGTGGTGCTTACATCTGCCAAACCTTCTCAAGGGCATACCTTTTCAGGCTCCAGCACACACCAGGGTGCTAACGACAGATGCATCCTTAAAGGGCTGGGGAGCACATTGCCAGGGCACGTGCACTCAAGGCCTGTGGTCAAGAGGCACTGGACCTTTGCTCCTTTGCGGTCAGACAAGGCATGTTTCTCAAAGCAGTTTATCTACCTGGTCAGGAGAACTTCTTAGCAGACAAGCTAAGCAGGATTATCCAGCCCCACGAATGGCAGTTGAATCCATTGGTGGTCCAGCAGATCTTCCTACAATGGGGACTTCCATCCATCGATCTCTTTGCAAGTCCAATGAACCGTCAGCTGCCCAGGTTTTGCTCCAGACAGCTGCATCCCCTGAGAATGGCAGCAGATGCTTTTCTGATCTCTTGGTCTATGGGCCTCCTGTATGCGTTTCCTCCCACGCCCCTGGTGGCCCGAACTCTGTTCAAGATGCTCCGGGACAAGGCCTCAATGATTCTGGTAGCCCCCAGATGGCCGAGACAGCCATGGTTTCCACTTCTTCTGCAGATGGCGGTGGAAGCTCCATTCCCTCTGGGGCTGCAACATTATCTCCTGTCTCAAGAGCAGAGTTCCCTTCTGCACCCCAATCTCAGGTCCCTCAATCTGATGGCCTGGCTGCTGAAAGGATAGTGCTAGCTCCCTTAGTTCTGCCTAAGGAGGTTGAGGAGGTGGTCTTGGCCTCTAGGAGGCAGTCCACCAGAAAGTCCTATGCCCTCAAATGGCGTAGGTTTACGGTATGGTGTGCTCAGCGCAATGAGGATCCTTTCTCTTGCCTTGTGCCAGTAGTACTGCAGTATCTACTTCACCTTTCAGACCTAGGCCTTAAGTCTAACTCTGTTCGGGTCCACCTCAGTGCTTTGTCAGCACACCACGCACCGGTGGACGGACAGTCTCTGTCGGTTCACCCCTTGGTGTCCCGATTTCTCAGAGGTCTGCTTCTACTCAAGCCTCCGGTTCGTCCACCAGCGACTGAGTGGGATTTGAACGTGATCTTGCAGCAACTTATTCGCCCACAGTTTGAGCCGATGGCTACTTGCCATTTGTGTTTCCTCTCTTGGAAAGCACTCTTCCTGGTGGCTCTTACCTCGGTCAGACGTGTGAGTGAACTACAGGCTCTGGTTTCTGAAAGACCATACACTCGGTTCTATAGGAACAGGGTGGTCCTAAGGACCCATCCCAAGTTCCTCCCAAAAGTGGTCTCCTCTTTCCACCACAATCAGGAGGTGGTTCTTCCAACCTTTTTTCCTAGGCCACATTCCAGCCGAGCTGAAACAGTCTTGCATACCCTGGACTGTAAAAAGGCATTGTCCTTTTACATAGAACGTATGCGAGAGCATCGAAGGGCTACTCAGCTCTTCGTCTCGTTTGACCCTAATAGGATGGGGTTACCTGTCTCCAAGCATACGTTGTCCACTTGCATAGCAAATTGCATCGCCTGGGCATACAGGACAGCCGACCTCCCCTTGCAGGTTCGGGTCACGGCCCACCGTGTCAGGCTGCGTCAGTAGCTCATCTCCACTCTGTTCCGTTGGCAGACATCTGCCGGGCTGCAGCTTGGTCTTCAAGCCAGACTTTTGCAGCCCATTACTGCCTGAAGAGAGAGTCCCGGCGGGACAGTGTTTTCGGCCAGGTGGTACTCCGTAATCTCTTTGAGGCTTAGGCAACTCCTACCCTCCGGCCCTTGTGTTGGGCTACCGTACGGGCTGTGTTCTCAGATAAAATTCTTATCATGGATGCTGAGGCTCTTGAGAGGGAGCCATTTTTTCAGCTCTGGGTTCACGGTAGCCTAGAGCTGGGGAGTCCCATATGTGAGAACTGACTTCCTGCTTGGTCCTGGAGAAAGCGTAGTTACTCACCTGTAACAGGTGTTCTCCAGGAGCAGCAGGAATCAGTCCACATGACCCTCCCTCTTCCCCTGGAGTTGCAGTCATATACTTCATTTTGTTTTTTTGCTGTCGTTTAGCTATATCATCAGACTGAGCAAGATGGCACCCTTGGGTGGGAAGGGGACTGCGCAGGCACGCTGCATTCCCAAAGGCTTTCTTTGAAAGCTGGGGAAATGCTCCGCAAGAGGGCTCCGTTGGCGCTGACGTCACCCATATGTGAGGATTGATTCCTGCTGCTCCTGGAGAACACCTGTTACAGATGAGTAACTATGCTTTCTTGTCAGTTCCGCTCTTGAGAACCAGACCACAGCCATATTGCAGAGGTCACAAATCCTACTCCTGCCTGCTCAGTCACTCTGCAGCCTGTTATCACATTTCCAGTTGGTCCATTTAAGCCCACATGGCAAAACTGAAAAAAAGAGAGACTTCCTTTCCCTTGTCTGCCTGTGCTGCTCCTGGCTGCCTTGCCCTGTTGGCTTGCCTTGCCGCTCCCCTTCAGCCCTCCCTGCTGATTTGGGTGCTTTATGCCACCCTTTTTGCTGTGTGGCTCTGCAGCCAGTGTGCTTTGGCTTTTTCTGAGCCACTCCTCCTCCTTTTCATCTTCATGGGTCCCTTTGGCTTGTTATTATAAGCCTCTCTTCTACTACCTGCTTTGACATGCAGTTCCTGACAAGCCGAGACCAGTAGAAAGTGAACCTGGTATGGTGGGGAGACACCAGAAGCATCAGCTAGCCTTGAGCTCTCTCTTCAAAATTCTTTTAAAAGTTCCATTACTGTACCTGGAGGTTCTAACAGAGCAGTGCTGTTACTGTTATACGGTACCTTAACTAAAGAACTGTCTATCTATCAGTAGGGATGAGCATGGAGTGCTGGTGGGGAAGGGGACACCTGCCTAGCCAGGCTTATAGCCAGATCAAACCAAAACAAGCCCAAAAATCTTTGCCTAAAATACTGCATAAGCACGTCCTACTTCCTCTTCTTAGATGCACCAGTCCAATATCTATGCTCAAAGCTAGAACCGCTAACCACCACCACCCTTCTACAGTTCCAGTTAGAAGAGAAATAGTCAGATTTTCAATTTTTGCAGAATGACAGATAAATCCTCAAATCCTCCAGATTTAAATTCCATAATGTGGGGGCAACTATAGAGAAAAACCCTGACTTTTGAATGACTCTGAAAGATGGAGTACACAATTATTCATGCTGACGATCACAACAGCCTTCCTGGAGTATATGGAGACCCTGTTTAATAGATAACAAGGGCCCCTGATATGTGGCACCCAAAACAGATATACAATTTTTATTTATAGTCCTTTTGCAGGTCATTCACTGTTAGCTCACTTTCAAGTTACATAAAATGCTACAGTTCAAGTGGCGCTAGGGGCTTTAAGATGGTCATCTGCTTCTCTACTACTAAGCACCAGAAAAAGGAAAACCAGCTCTACTTGCATACAAAACAAAAAAGGGGGATATATCGCCAATGTTATAAGGCACACAGGACGTATAAAAAAGGAGGAAAAAGACCTCCGTGATAACCAGGAGCTGACACTAAGAATGGCTTAAATATAGCCATTAGTAGACTTATTAATCACTGCATCATCGGTCATAAAAAAAACTCCTTCTTATTAATACATATCTTTCAGACAATTCTGCATATGGATATGTTTCCTCAATACCAGCATGCACAGAGTAAACGAATTATACTTAGCTTGGCAGGTTATATGGAAAACTGTTTCCACTCTTACCGCTAGTGTTTCTCTATTCGCTTCATCGGGGAGTAGGACTTCAACAGCTATTCGCCGGCTCAAAAACGAGAACAAATAGGATACATATTAGCAACCAGATATAAATATGGTATGTGGTATTTGGCGCACATGGATTTATTTGTACTCGCGTTTAGGCTGTTTGCCTCTTATACAATTTTTCCCTCGTTCTATCTAGTTATGTATTTATAAGGGGTTTGGGAGTTTGTACTATGAGAAATGAATGGTTATTTGTCATCTGATACTGATCTGCCCTGCTGCAGACGTAAACTCCCTCCGGGGGGGGGGGGGGGTCCATTCTGTATTGGATATGTTTTTTACCCCGTTAGTAGATTTTGAATTTTGCGTATCAACTAAATATTTAAATTTTGTACAATAGTCATTGTTTCTGTTATTGGGTAAGGGGACCTGGCTGACTCTTTCTGTCTTTAAGAGTGGGACATGGGGACTATCTGTGATTAGACTAAGTGATATATTAGATAAAACACTTCGGACCCAATTTGCGAAGGAATTTACATGGGTAACTGCCCTAGTTTATTTATTTATTTATTAGTGCTTATTTACTGCTTTTCGTGAATCAACATTTAACATTACATTGAACAAAAAATATATGTAACATCTTAACAGAGAGTGAAAGGGGAAAAGGGATGAATTAACTTAAATAAGCAACAGCTAATTTAAGTAATAACTATGTACAGAGAACTAAGCATATATATAAATTAGTTACAATGAACTTGAAAGCATCTTGAAAAGTGTGAGGACTGTAGTTACCCATGTAAATGACTTATCCAGGCTTTTCGAAGGGCACTTACACAGGTAATGCCCTTCGAAAATCCAGGATATGCCCCTAATGTGCCCAGATGCTATGAGGTTTTTCCTCGACTATCTTTCAAGGGCATGGGCTAAGTGGGTAGCATCGAAAATTGGTGCTATCTGGCTAGTTCCTGCAGCTTCTGGGCTGTGCGGCGGGAACTGGATTTTCAATGCTGGGGCCGCATATGACCTCGGTATTGAAAATCTGGATTAGGTGGAAGGGGGGAGGCTATGTACCGATGCGGCGCATAACACTGCCCAGTTCAAAATCGGGCCCTTAGAGAGTGTCTATGGGATGCATTTATACCCGGTTGCTGATATGTATCCTATTTGTTATAGTTTTTGAGCCGGCGAATAATTGTTGAAGTCCTACTCCCTGATGAAGCGAATAGAGAAACGCTAGCGGTAAGAGTGGAAACAGTTTTCCATATAACCTGCCAAGCTAAGTATAATTCGTTTACTCTGTGCATGCTGGTATTGAGGATACATATCCATATGCAGAATTGTTTGAAAGATATGTATTAATAAGAAGGAGGGTTTTTATGACCGATGATTCAGTGATTAATAAGTCTACTAATGGCTTATGTTCTATATTGAAACCACTCTTAGTGTCGGCTCCTGGTAATCACTGAGGTCTTTTTCTTCCTTTTTTATATATTCTGTGTGCTCTACAGCATTGGTGGTATATCCCCCTTTTTTGTTTTGTATGCAAGAAGAGCTGATTTTCCTTTTTCTGATGCTTATGCATACTCTCTAATTGTCTCCCTTCCTACCAACACCTTCAATCCTCCCCTCATCTCCCCTTTACCATCCTCTCTTCCCCCACCATCCTGTCCTCTACCTTGTCATCAGCTCTTGAGCTTCTCCACTTTCTCCCTCTCATTCAGCTATCTCCTCTCTAAAACATCCTCACTCTTGTTACTGCTGTGCTGTCTCCTCTGTCCCGCACTCTTCTACTCCTTCTGTCATCCTGAGATATCAACCCCAACCCTGGCCGCCCTAGACTTTTGTCACACTCCCAGAACAGATCTTCACGCAACACTTCATATCTTATTCATATCCCTCTCCTTTCCTGTTTCTCTCTCCCTTTCTCATGTGCCTTGTGGAATGCACACTCCATCTCAAATAAATTTGCCTTCACTCATGATCTCTTTATCTCTCATGCTCTCCATCTTCTAGCTCTAACTGAGACCTGGCTCCTTCCAGAAAACTCTGCATCAATCTCTGCTGTCTGTCATGGTGGCTATCGGTAATCCCACATGCCTCGTCTCACTGGGTGTGGTGGTGGTGTTGGGCTTCTACTCTCTCCTTCCTGCCAATTTCAACTCCTCCTGTTGCCCCTGTCTCACTCCTTTCCCTCCTTTTGAAGTCCACTCCACTCCATCTGCCATTTTACTCCATTAGCTCTCTGGTTAGCTGTTATATATTGACCTCCTGACAAGTCCACCTCCTACCTTTCTCACTGACTTTGACTCTCATGGCTTTCCTTCTTTCTGGATTCTTCTTACCCCTCTCTTTCTCTGGGATTTTAACATTCATATTGATAAACCTTCTGACCCTTATGCTTTAAAGCTCCTTTCCCTTACTTTCTCATTTGACCTCCAGCTTTGATCTACTGCCTCTACTCACTAGCACAGCATCTGCCTTGACCTTGTATTCTTCTCTAATTGCTTTATGCTCGAACCTCTGTACCTCAGTTCTTCCCTTATCAGACCATCTGCTAAGCTTCACTCTCCATCACCTGCTGACTCAACCTTGCCCTATCTCCTCCAGCTTCTTTAGAATTCTTCATGCTGTTGACCCTTTGACTCTCTCCTCCACTATGTCATCTGAGTCTGTTGATGATGCAGTAGCTTCCTATAACACTGCACTCTCCTCTGCTCTGGATGCTCTTGCTCTATCCATGCCACATCTTTTGAGGTGTACTATACCCCAGTCCTGACTGTCTTCCACTACCCGCTATCTACGTTCCTGTGCCCGTTCAGCTGAGCGTGCTTGTTTCAAATCCCACACCCAGACTAGATGGACCATACTGGTCTTTGTCTGCCATCATATACTATACTATACTATACTATACTATACTTGTCTCTTTCCAGTCAGCCATAGCATTTGCCTTTCTTCCCTTTCTGCCCAAACCCTGGCTGACTATTTCCATGATAAAATGCACAAGATCACACTACAGTTCTCCAAAAGTCAGCTACTTCTCCTCCCCCTCTTCACTCCCAACTTTCTCTCCCTACCTCTGCTACCCTTTCTTCCTTTTCTGTGATCTCTGAGGAAGAAACCAGACACCTTCTTTCCTCCTCCAAACTCACTTTGCTTCGGTCTTTACTGAGGAAGATGTAGGGATGTTACCCATGACTGAAGTGGTATTTAAAGGTGCGGAAGAATTGAAGGAAATATCAATACATCGGGAAGATGTATTACAACTATTAGATAAACTGAAGAGTAGCAAATCACCTGGGCCGGATGGTATACATCCAAGGGTGTTGAAAGAACTGAAATATGAGATTGCAGACCTGCTATAAGTAATCTGTGAACTATCATTAAAATCATCTCTAATACATGAAGATTGGAGGATCGCAAATCTAACACCAATTTTTAAAAAGGGTTCCAGGGGTGATCCGGGAAACTACAGACCGGTGAGCCTCACGTCAGTACCGGGAACAATGGTAGAAACCATCATAAAGAATAAAATTACTCAGCATGTAGATAGTCATGGCCTAATGGGAGACAGCCAACATGGCTTTAGACAAAGAAGATCTTGTCTTGCTAATCTGTTATGTTTTTTTGAAAGTGTGACTAAACAGGTGGACAAAGGTGAGTCAGTTGATATAGTGTATCTGGACTTTAAGAAAGCCTTTGACAAGGTCCCTCATCAGAGACTTTTAGCAAAACTAATGAGTCATGGGATAGGAGGCAGTGTATATTGTGGATCAGGAACTGGTTAAAAGATAGAAAGCAGAGGGTTGGGCTAAATAGCCAATTTTCCCAATGGAGAAAGGTGAATAGTGGTGTACCCCAGGGATTTGTGCTGGGTACGCTGCTTTCTGACATATTCATAAATGGCCTGGAAAGTGGAATGAGTGAGGTTATCAAATTTGCAGATGACACAAAACTATTTAAAGTTGTTAAAACCCAACAGGATTGTGGAAAATTGCAAGAGGATCTTGATAAATTGGAAGACTGGGCATCAAAATGGCAGATGAAATTTAATGTGGACAAATGCAAGGTTATGCACCTAGGGAAGAACAACCCAAATTATGGTTACACGATGCAAGGTTCCACATTAGGAACCACCACCCAGGAAAAAGATTTAGGCGTCATTGTGGATACCATGTTAAAACCCTCGGCCCAGTGTGCAGCGGCGGCCAAGAGAGCAAATAGAATGCTAGGTATGATAAGGAAAGGAATGGAAAATAAAACAAAAGATATTAAAATGCCTCTATATCGTTCCATGGTGAGACCGCACCTTGAATATTGTGTGCAATTCTTGTCGCCGTATCTTAAAAAGGATATAGCGATTTTAGAAAAGGTTCAGAGAAGAGCCACCAAAATGGTAAAGGGGATGGAAGGATACTCCTATGAAGAAAGGCTAAAAAGGTTAGGGCTCTTTAACCTGGAAAAGAGACGGCTGAGGGGAGATATGATAGAAGTCTATAAATTAATGAATGGAGTGGAACGGGTAAACGTAGATCAATTGTTTACCTTATCAGAATATAGAAAGACTAGGGGACATGCAATGAAGCTACAGATTAAACTATTTAAGACTAATAAAAGAAAATATTTTTTCACTCAACGTGTAATCAAACTCTGGAATTTGTTACCGGAGGATGTAGTAAAGGCTGTTAGTGTAGCTGGGTTTAAAAAAGGTTTGGACAAGTTCCTGGAGGAAAGGTCCATAAACCATTATTAAGAAGGGACCCAGGATATCAATGCTTGAACCAATACAAGCATTGTGGAACCTGTGTCCCTTGGGGAAATTGCTAGGTACATATGACCTAGATTGGCCACTGTTGGAAACAGAATACTGGGCTTGATGGACCTTGGTCTGACCCAGTATGGCATATCTTATGTTCTTATGTAACACTAATGAGATAGCAGAGAATAGTCAGCAAGTCTGCTAACCAGCTAAAATGTTTTCAAAATACACCTTCTGCATCTATTTATGCTGCTGGGGGTGCTTACATACATGACCCATACACTTTATTCTAAAATGGACGCCATGCATATTTATATACCATACATATGCCAACCTGTGGCCCATTTCAGAATGACGTACATGCAGATTGGAGATGTGTAGGTGACGCCTCTATGCATGTGTATATAATGGGTAGATAGACATAAATGAGCACATTTTGGAAAGCTGTGATCAGTGCTCTTACGGGACTAGACATGGCTCCAAAGCAGAGATTGCTTATCAGAAATGACAACTGTCAAGCTGAGGTAGAACTACTACTACTACTACTTATCATTTCCTGTTGTGGGAGGTGATCATGCACCAGAAGGTTCTCCTGGGCCATGAGGGGGTCCATGTGAGTGCTTGCCATAAACAAAAACAAAAACAAAAACATCTGTCAGACAGAATGTCATCTTCCAGAAGAACTGTGAGCCTACGGATCTAAAACATAAATGGAGGGAGGTTGAAAGGAAGGCTAGGTCCAATGCCTAGAAGAGAGGATCAGATGGCCAGGCACAGACATTCACCAAGCTTGAGCAACAAGTGCTCCAAGCAATGGATGAGGAGACAGTGAGGGGGTGGGAGACCTGGATACATCAAGAGCCTCTCTGGACCACAGCGAGTATCTGAGGTATAACCTCCAACAACCGCCCTCCTCCTGTTTCCATATCCTGTCACCTCATGTTGCAAACCTCTCTCCACCTAAGTGCTATGTATGGGAACATAAGAACATAAGATATACCATACTGGATCAGACCAAGGTCCATCAAGCCCAGTATCCTGTTTCCAACAGTAGCCAATCTAGGTCACAAGTAACTAGCAATTTCCCTAAAAGACACAGGTTCCACAATGCTTGTATTGGGGCAAGCACTGGATTTTCTGGGTCCCCTTTAATAATGGTTTATGAACATTTCCTCCAGGAACTTGTCCAAACCTTTTTTAAACCCAGCTATACTAACAGTTTTTACTACATCCTCGGGTAACGAATTCAAGAGTTTGATTATATGTTCAGTGAAAAAATATTTTCTCGTATTAGTCTTAAATAGGTTACACTCTTTCTATATTTTGATGGCATAAACAATTGATCTACATTTACCCGTTCCACTCCATTCATTAATTTATAGACCTCTATCATATATCCTTTCAGCCATCTCTTTTCCAGGTTGAAGAGCCCTAACCTTTTTAGCCTCTCTTCATAGGGGATCTTTCCATCCCCTTTACCATTTTGGTGACTCTTCTCTGTACCTTTTCTAATAGCGTTATATCCTTTTTAAGATATGGCGACCAGAATTGCCCATAATATTCAAGATGTGGTCGCACCATGGAACGATACAGAGGCTTTATAATATCCTTTGTTTTATTCTCCATTCCTTATGATTCCTAGCATTCTATTTGCTCTCTTGGCCGCTGCTGCACACTGGGCAGAGGGTTTCAACATATTATCCACGATGATGCCTAAATCTTTTTCCTGGGTGGTAGTTCCTAATGTGGAACCTTGCATCATGTAAACATAGTATGGGGTTTTCTTTCCTAGGTACATAACTTTGCACTTGTCCACATTAAATTTCATCTGCCATTTGGATGCTCAGTCTTCCAATTTATTAAGGTCCTCTTGAAATTATCCACAATCCTCATGGGGTTTAACAAATTTACATGATTTAGTGTTATCTGCAAATTTGATTACTCATTATTCCCATTTCCAGGTCATTTATAAATATGTTAAAAAGCAGTGATCCAGATCGCAGATTCTTGGGGTACTCCACTATTCAGCTTTCTCCATTGGGAAAATTGGTTATTTATCCCTACCCTCTACTTTCTATCTTTTACCCAGTTCTTGATCCACAATAGTGTACTGCCTCCTATCCCATGAATTTTTAGTTTCGCCAAGAGTCTCTCATGTTAAAGGCTTTCTGAAAATCCAGATACACTATATCAGCTGACTCACCTTTGTCTAACTGTTTATTCACGCCTTCAAAAAAACATAACACATTAGTAAGACAAGATCTTCCTTGTCTAAAGCCATGTTGGCTGTCTCCCATTAGGCAATGACTATCTACATGCTGTGTAATTTTGGTCCCAACACCCTTATTTCTTGCACCAGATCTGGTGTTCCACTAAGGACTAGGTCCAGTATGGCTTCCCCTCTGGTCGGTTCATGAACCAGCTGTTCCAAGAAGCAGTCATTTATTTCATCTAGAAACTTTATCTCCCTAGCATGTCCTGCCGTGACACTGACCCAGTCGATACCGGGGTAATTGAAATCACCCATTATTATTACTCTGCTGTGACTTTTGTTAGCTTCCCTGATTTCTTTGAGCATTTCATCACCCATTTGTTCATTCTGGCCAGGCGGTCGATAGTACACCCCCACTGCTGTCACATTCCCCTTCATACTTGGAATTTCAATCCATAGAGATTCTACAGCAAATTTTGTTTCCTGCAAAACTTTAATCCTTTCTGACTCAATGCCCTCTCTAACATAGAGCGCAACCCCTCCACCAATTTGATCAGTTCTATCATTACGATATAGTTTGTATCCAGGTATCACAGTGTCCCACTGGTTATCCTCCTTCCACCATGTCTCTGAGATTGCAATCATATCTAACCTCTCATTTAGTGCTATATATTCTAACTCTCCCATCTTATTGTTTAGACAAAAATTTGCTGGTACAGCCACCAAAACACCAACTTGCATAAACTGCCTAGAACTGCAAGAAAACGATAAAGGAACACAAATTAACATATAAAGCTGCATCACTAGAGAACCAAATAGCAGTAGAAAACCCAAAGCAATGGAAGTTATTAATACCATACTTATAATTTGTCTGTGCCTGACAACATGTACCTACACATGTAATGCGAACCCACCCAACCTTTTTCCCTTCACATGGCAACCTTTATATCAATACACACTATTCATAATACTCATATACGTGGTATACAATATGCATTACCCCACCCACAGTAGCACCATGCTGTAACCTGTAGACAACATGTAGACAACCTGCAAATAGTTAACATTATTCCACATTATTACTGTTGTCAGTAATATATCTACAGTCAGTACTGTTGTCAGTTATCTGTAACCAGCTTACAAATAGTCATTTCTTATAGCTCTATTGTCAGTAGTACACATTACTGTTATCAAGAGTATTCTATCAATTGAAACAATTACCAGCAGCTAACCAGCTAGAAACTCTCAAACAATTTATTACTGTTGTTAGTGGTATATTATCTCATTATTGTTGTCAGCTGTTATTACTATTGTCATTACTGTTCCCAGTAGTATAATATCTCATTACTGTTGCCAGTAATACCTTATTAATCATAAACATTGTCAGAAACTAGCCAGCCAGTAACTCTCAATCAATCTATTACTGTTACCAGTAGCATATTATCATCTACCAGGTTTACTATCAGTTACAATCACAATAATATACTGTTGTCAGTAAGTTATACCAATCAGGATTGATACTGTTTTTAGCAGCTCTACTTACAACTCCTGCATACTCCAACTCCCCATTGGAATACCTTGCTCACATCTACTTACCCTACTATATTACTCCTTAGCTCCACCAACACCAACCCTTTAAAAATGCCACGCTCAAACATAAAAAAAATGAAAATATTCTATATTGGTTTAGTCTTAGCAATACTAGCCATTGACTTAACCCTAAGCCTAAACAGCTTAAACCACAAAACAATCCCTATTATTCATACACACATGCGAAACAACTACCAAATTGGACACATTTATCAAAATAACCATCCCAGATCAAATTTACATAGACTGATTCACATAAAACAAATAAACACACTACAAACACTCAAGGGAACACACATAAATAATACACCTTCCCTCTCATGTATTCTTATCAACGCAAGGTCGATGAAAACAAACTACCTATATTTAATGATTTAATATCCGACTTAAAACCAGACATATTATGCGTTACAGAAACCTGGCTCTCAGATACCGATTCAGTCTACATAAACCAACTTAATACAGAAGACTATGACACCTTCTATAAACATAGAACTAACAGAAAAGGCGGAGGTGTTTTAATGATGACAAAAAAGGTACTATGCGCCAAAGCAATACAATCCAATATTTCTGACAACATAGACACACTATTAATAAATATTGGCTTCATGAAACTTTGCTTGGTATATAGGCCCCCAAACCAAAAACCAGACTGCATTGACTCTCTCATTGAACTCCTCAGCTCCTCAACTGAACAACACCCCATAATGATGCTAGGAGATTTCAACCTTCCCTCGCTACCAACATCGGAATCTAAACTATTCTTTGATACTATCTCCGACATAGAATATCATCAAATAATAAACACATCTACACACACATCAAAGGTGGAATTCTTGATCTTGTCCTTCTCCCTAACTCACTCTTCAAACTAATCAACCCAAATTCAGTTGAATGCACTCAAATACCCTGGTCAGATCACCACATTATTAAACTAAACCTTACATATCCATCCACTAATACTAACAATTACATCAGAAATGTCACAACCACAAGATTTAAAAAGTTTAACAATGATGAATTTATTGACTTAACAATCCCCCACCTCGTCACAACAGAGACGAATTTAGATAACACTGTCAAAAACTGGCATGACACCATCTACAATGCCGCCAAAACTAATCAAATACACAAAAAGAGTAACCACTCTAACACCAATGCCAAACCATGGTTCAATACTACACTAAATCAGATGAAAAGGAACCTTAGAAAACTAGAACATAACTGGCGTAAATCCAAATTGACAATACACAAAGAAATATACAATAATCTACTCACTAAATACAAAGAACCTTGGATAGCACAAAAAAAGAATATTATGCCAAAATACTCTCAAAATCATATAACAGACCAAGAGAGTTATTCTCCATTGTCAGAAATCTAACCAACCCCAAACTTCTGACAGCGAAATCACAGACATCTCAGTTCAAACTTTAGCCCAACATTATCAAAACAAAGCAAAATTGCCATCAATACCTATAAACACTATCTTCTTGTCACACCAACATACAAACGAATGGTTAGAGTTCCATCCTATAACTAAAGAGACACTAAAAAACATCATCTCTGGCCTCAACACCACAACGTCTTATCTAGATCCATGTCCAGTAACTTGGATAAAAAACACTACCAATCTTATTGCCCTACATTCTCTCAATAGTAAACCTCTCACTTACCCAAGGCTACCTCCCACCATCTCTTAAACACGCACAAATCCGGCCAATCCTCAAAACAGCAAACTGGATAAAACATCCCCAACGTCATGTAGACCCATATCAAGCATACCTTTTTTGGCCAAAATAATTGAAAAAGTAGTTCAATTACAAACACAAGATTTTCTTGACTCATCCTATCCTCTTGATGAGCAACAATATGGCTTTCGGCCCTGCCATGGAGTGGAAACACTCCTCACAGTTTTAATAGATGCACTCCTAAGAGAGATTGACAATCCTAAACAGGCATTTATCCTACTGTTCATCGACATATCAGCTGCGTTCGATAGCGTACACCACACAATAATGCTCAATAACTTAAAACAAATAGGATTAAACTCTACAGTACACAAATGGTTCTCATCCTATCTAACTGATAGAACACAAAATGTAAGAATTGGAAATCAAAACTCCACCTCCTACAAGCAAGAAATTGGATTACCTCAAGGCTCAGCGCTGTCAGCTCTACTTTTCAATATTTACATAAAACCAGTCTGCAACATATTCAAAAGCTTTGGAGTACAATATCATCTCTACGCAGATGATATTATGCTGTATATTCCATTCACAATTCCCAACCTACCACTTCAACTCTTATCGGACTGCTATAATGAAGTCACAACTTGGCTAAAAACACAAAACCTCCACATCAATCACACTAAAACCGAAGTTCTAATCGTAACCAAGAACAGAACCTATATCCCTCCATCACACATAAGACTCCAAAACCAAGAAATCAAAATATATAAGGTAATAAGATATCTAGGTGTCATGCTAGATACACACCTTACGATGGAAACTCACATCAGCAATACCATAAAGAAAATCTATTTCAAACTTAAAACTCTTAAACAACTCCGTCCACTAGTTTTCACACAGGACTTTATCAACATAATACAAGCTACAATAACCCCACACTTTGACTTTGCCAATCTAATCCTAATAGGCTTAACAAAACAAAGTATAAAACGATTGCAATTCGCACAAAATGCTGCAGCTAGAATCACATTGAAAATCAATTCCCTTCAACACATATCACCAATACTAGCCTCCCTTCATTGGTTACCAATTCAAAGTAGAATAATCTACAAAACAATAACAACAACATTCAAAGCCTTATATGCTTTGGCCCCATCCATGTTATGTAACTTAATACACAAAGAACCAGCTAAGCCTACACACAGAAAAGGACAACTATGCAGATTAAAAATCCCGAAAGATTTCACAAAAGCCCACAAATCAACAAACAATAGAGCATTTTCGCACATAGCCCCTACTATCTGGAATTCCCTTCCAGAGGAGCTACGAAAGCTAACAGAGATCACAGAACTACGCAAGAAACTGAAAACCTATCTGTTCACCAAACATTATAACATAAATAACTCAATATCTACAATAGACAAAGGTTAAATAGACAATTCGGTTGCTCTATGCAATAAACCTTTAACCTATACAGATAGCACTCTCCAATGATGATCCTCTGACCTCCCCCATGTAATCCATGTATATATATTCATATATAACTTGTATATAGTTTCCACACTGTTCGGTATTATACCACATTGTTTGTTCTATACTTTATATGATGTTCCTTGTAAATAAGTTCTGTTTTATTGCAATGTTCCATGTAAAACAAACTTGATTTGTTAATTATTTTATTTATTTATTTATTTATTTATTTAACAGTATTTCTAAACCGCCTTATCTTAATAATCAAGGTGGTATCACAGCAAGCAATCAGGTAAAGTGTGTGTGTTGTACATGCAGTGAGGATAAAACTTAGTTGTGTAAGGGATGTGTTGGGTGCTTGATTTGTTTGAGCTATTTACAGGGTGGGCTATTTACAGTGGTGCTAGAATCATATTTTATATATATTCAGTTGTTTGGGAGGATTGGAGTGCTGTTATCCATTCTCTTAGGTTATGTGATGTGACCATAGTGCTCTATGAACAGCATGGTTTTCAGTTGTTTTCTGAAGTCTTTGAGGTCTGGAGTTGCCCTTAGATCGTCCGGTAGATTGTTCCATATTGTTGGAGCAGCCATGGAGAGAGCTCTGTCTGTTGTGTCCTTGCGTGTGTGCTTGTACTCATTTGGGGTGCTGACTCGGTTGCGTGTTTGACTTCTTCTGGGACGTGCGCTGGTTTCCGGTTGTATGAGCAGGTGGAGGCTGTTGGCTGATGTGTGTTCTTTTATCTTAAATAGGTTTATGATAGTCTTGTATCTGATGCGAGCAATGATTGGGAGCCAGTGTAAGTCCTTTAGTGTAGGTGTGATGTGCTCCTGCCTTGCGGCTCCGGATATGATTCGAGCTGCAGTGTTTTGTGCCAGCTGTAGTGGTTTGAGAGCTTGTTTTGGTAGTCCGAGGTATATCGGATTGCAGAAGTCCAGTATTGGGGTTATCAGTGCTTGACAGACTGTACGGAAGTGTTCTGGAGCGAGGAGTGGTTTCAGTCTCCTGATGATTCGCATCCTGTAATATGCTTTTTGGATTGTTTTGTCTATGTGTGGTTTGAGGTTGAGTTTACTGTCCAGAGTAACCCCAAGGTATCTCACCTCCGATCTTATCGGTATCGTGGTGCTTTGTATCTTTATGTTTGGTGGGTGTGTGAAGCTTTGGTTTCGAGTGATGATTAAAGCTTCAGTCTTGTTGTAGTTTATGGCTAGATTGTTGTTTTGGCACCACTTCGCCATTTGGGTAAGGCAGTCTGCTATCTTAGAGAAGTCCGGGTTTTCGATTGATATCGGGGAGTATACCATTATATCGTCTGCGTATATTGTGTATTGGATGTTGTTCTCTTTCATAATGTTGCATATTGGTTGGATGTAGATGTTAAAAAGGAGTGCTGAGAGTGCGGATCCTTGTGGTACTCCTTGTTGGACGTTTATGGGCCGGGAGGTGTCCTGTCCCACCTTGACCTGTAGCTGTCTTTCTGTTAGGTACGAGTGGAACCATTTTAGAGTGGTACCGTGTATACCAGTGTTCTTCAGTCTCTCCAGGAGTATATTGTGATCAACTGTGTCGAACGCTGAGGAGATGTCGATGAAGATCATTATAATTCCATTCCTGATGTCGTCAATTATTCTTATGATGCTGTCGAAGAGGTAGATCAGGAGAGTTTCGACTCCATGGTTGGGACGAAATCCGTGTTGGTTGTCGTCGAGAGTTCTGTGTTCGTCAATGTGTTCCTGAAGTTGTAGTTGAACCGTCTTTTCGATTATTTTTGCGAGGAAGGGTATGCTGGAGATTGGTCGGTATGCTGCTGGGTCCTTTTTGTCGAGAGAAGTTTTCTTTGTGATTGGTCTTACTGAGGCAAGCTTTAATTGCTGTGGCATGAGTCCTTGAGTGAGTGAGTTGTGTACCATTTTATGAATGTTTGGTATGAGGCTTGCTTTGGTGGCTTTGACCCATGACACTGGGCAAAGGTCTGTAGGAGCAGTGCTTGTGTTGATTGTGGAGATGATGTCTGATATCTGCTCTTTTGAGGGTGAGTGGAATGTGCCCCAGGTTTTGGGGGTGGACGTTCGTTCTGTTGGTTCTACTGGGTGTTGTGCGCTCTGTGGAGTGAAATTTGTCTTTGATGTGGTCGGCGAATATCTGTGAATCCACTTGTATTTCTCTTTCTGCTGCTTGCTCTTTTGTCAGGGTTTTTACTATTTCGAAAAGTTCTCTGGGTTTGTTGATGGAAGAATTTATCAGGTTTGTGTGGAATTCTCTCTTTGATTGGTTGATGTGTTCATTGTATTGTTTTTGCTTTGTTAGGTAAAGATGTTGGTCGGAAGTAGTTTTGTTTTTTCTCCATCTCCGTTCAATTTTCCTGAGCTCCCTCTTTTCCTGTCGTATTTTTGCTGAGTACCATGGTTTGTTTTGTCTCTTGTTGTGGTGTTGTTTCTTGGTCCTGTCAACGGATGGTTTGGTGGCGTTAGCTAGGACATTGTTCCAGTTGGAAACTTGTTCCTCCAGTTCCTCTGAGTCAATGTTCAAGTGTTGTATTGTGTCCTGGATGAATTCGTCCTTGTCAAAGGACCTGAATCGTCTTTGTGTGTGTGGGAAGTTCGCTCTTTCGCTTGTGCAGTCTTCTTGTGATTGCAGACTCGTCTCGATTAAGTAATGGTCAGACCATGGTACTGGGGTGATGGTGGGTGTAGAGATTAGGTCTCTTGAGGTTAGGTAGTTTGATGCGAAGATGAGGTCTGGGGATGATCCTAGTCTGTGTGTTGGTGCATTGACTATCTGTGTGAATTGAAGTGATGACATTGCCTGAAGGAAGGCCTCTGCATCTTTTGTATTGGCGGACTTGAGGTTGAAGTCTCCGATTAGTAGTGCTGGTTTGTTGTTTGACGTTATGGCACAGGCTTCTTCGAGTATGAAGGCTAGTTCGTCGGGTGGAGCACGGGGTGCTCTGTAGGTTAGGCAGATTGCAATATTCTTGTTCTTGATGCTAATTGTGTTACACTGCTTTGTATCTGTGAGGTTCAGTGTCTTGAACTTGAGTTCTGTTTTTGCTATTATTAGGACTCCTCCTCCACGCTTGTGGATGCGTGGGCAGTTGTATGCTGAGTAGTTGTTCGGTACTAGTTGGTTGAGTAGTACACTGTCGGTAGGGTTGAGCCATGTCTCTGTGATGCATATTATGTCGGGCTGTCGCTCTTCTATGTGGTCTACCAGAGTGTGTATCTTGTTGCAGATGGATCTGGCGTTTATGAGCTCAATTGATGTTTTCTTTGTGGAAGAGGTTGTTGCGACGTGTGCTTCCTTAGGGCCGGTGTTGGGGTTTGATTTGTGTCTGTTTTGTCTCTTTGTTTGGGAGGTTGCGAGTGTCTCTTTGTGTGTGTGTTGTGGACCGAGATATGGCAGTGCAGTTGGTGTGTACCATGGTGTGTTTGTTTGGGGGTAGTGGGGGTGGAGTTGGTGGGAGGAGTTGTGTGACTAGTAGGTATAGTGGGAGGAAGTATGTGGTGTGCATGTTGGTAGCTTGTGATGTTCTGATAGGGTGACGCCTGTGTCCTTAGGTTTTCGTCTGTTGTTTGCTTTTTTGAGGAGAGCTGTACTTGTTGCAGGGGCTTGTCCTGGGGATGTGAAGTTGTATCTGTTGCGGTGCGGGAGCCTGTCCCGTGGAGGGAGCCTGTCCCGTGGAGGGAGCCTGTCCCTTGGATGTGAAGCTGTATCTGTTGCGGTGCGGGAGCCTGTCCCGTGGAGGGAGCCTGTCCCTTGGATGTGGAGCTGGATCTGATGCGGTGCGGGAGCCTGTCCCGTGGAGGGAGCCTGTCCCGTGGATGTGGAGCTGGATCTGTGGCGGACGCCTTGGTGCGGGAGCCTGTCCCGTGGAGGGAGCCTGTCCCGTGGGTGTGGAGCTGGATCTGTGTTGGTCGCCTTGGTGCGGGGGCCTGTCCCGTGGATGTGGAGCTGGGTCTGTCGCGGTGCGGGAGCCTGTCCCGTGGGGGGAGCCTGTCCCGTGGATGTGGAGCTGGATCTGTGGCGGTCGTCTTGGTGCGGGGGCCTGTCCCGTGGATGTGACGCTGGATCTGTCGCGGTGCGGGAGCCTGTCCCGTGGAGGGAGCCTGTCCCGTGGAGGTGGAGCCGGATCTGTGTTGGTCGCCCTGGTGCGGGGGTCTGTCCCGTGGATGTGGAGCTGGGTTTGTCGCGGTGCGGGAGCCTGTCCCGTGGAGGGAGCCTGTTTCGTGTATGTGGAGCTGGATCTGTTGATGAACTCTTGGTCTGACCCACTATGGTACATCCCAAGTCCCTATGTTCTTATCTAGCTAAAGATGACATTGCTCTAACATAGCATCAGCACTGGCATATCTCTGGGTTTAAGGTATCAATCTGGACAAACATGGTAATACCAAATATGGCCTATGAACGATGGTAGTTAACAACACTGGCATATCCCTGGGTTTACAGTATCGATCTGGACAAACATGGTAATACCTAATATGGCCTGTAAACGCTGGAAGCTAACAACAGTATCCAGAGGGAACTAGTCACTAGAGTGCCCAACACTGATCTTGGATTCTAGTCCCAAACATGAATTTCTACCCTTTAAATTAGTATTTTTATGAGAGGCAGGAGGATAATCCTAGCTGTAGAGAGTGGTGCTGCTGCAATCAGATGATTTAAACAGAACTATACATTCAATTATTGTTAGGAGTGCAGTTAATTCATATAAGTTTTGACCAGTCGAGTGTTATTGTCTGTTTTAGTATGAATGAAGCAGTGTTGATAGTTTAAAAATCACTCAAATGAGTGTGACTTACGTGCCCCAAAGTTTCAGCTCATTAGTCAGTTCGGCGTCTTCGGAGTTGGTATTCTGCGTTTCCACCTGTTCTTGGGGGATAGTTATTGGTGGAATACGGTGTTGGCGAGCTCTTACCCTTTCCTGGGGAGCTCCAGCCTCTGTTGGGTTGTGTGACCTTTTCTGATCTTAGCGCTTCTCCCTTGTTAACTGTAAACCGCAACTGAACTCTTGGAAGATGCGGTATATAAATGTGAATAAAATAAAAATAAAATAAATAAAACCTGACCGAACCTCTACCACCAAGCACCGTAATACTCCTCGCAATTACTATAACCCAAGACCGAATGTAACGCACCAGCAACTAACCATAAAAAAGCCGAACACAAACCCACTTCCCAAAAAAATGCCTCAAACCCCATACACTTGTATATTAATAAATACCAGATCAGTAAAACAAAATTCATGTCATGCATAATATCATCACTCACAAAAAAACAGACATCCTATGTATCACCGAAATGTGGCTCACGGACGCTGACCCCATCCTACTCAACCAATTGAGCAAACCTGGCTATAAGATCTACAACTATCCATGAACCAGTAGAAGGGGAGGTGGAGTCCTAATTGTTGCTAAGGACTCACTACACCTAACTAACACATCGCAAAACAGTCGATGGAATCGAGATACTCAAACTGGAAAACAAAACACTAATAATTTGTCTCATCTATAGACCCCCCACTTCACAACATGAACCACTGGCTGCCGCACTAGAGACGATCGCTACATAACAAAATCAAAAAATACCAAATCATACTAGGAGATTTCAACCTAGCATCAACTTCAGCAATGCATGCATGCACATTCCTGGAAGCTATGGACCAACTAGGTTACAAACAAATAATACAAGATGCCACACATAACAAAGGAAACACACTAGATCTGGTATTTATACCCAAGAAAGGCCAGCAAGATGGAGGCACAGAACCTGTACCACAAATAACACAAGTTCCATGGTCCGACTACCATCTGATAAAATTCACCTTATACCTACCCACCAAACCTGACAATCCACGGACTGGATCAATGATGCAACTTGGAAGGAAGTTCCAAAAATTCAACAAAGAAGCCCTAATAAACTCCATCACAACGCACGTTAACATTGAGAACACCAACCTAGAAACACTAATAAGCCAATGGAACCAAGGGATAGAAGCAATCTCAGAAATAAAGACAAAAACATCAAACAATGAAAACACTAAAACTAGAACCAAAACAGAGCCCTGGTACACAACAACATTAAACAAAATTAAGAAAGACCTAAGGAAACTAGAAAAAACTGGAGAAGAACGAAAACCCCCGAACACAAAACAGAATACTTAACGCTCCTCTCAAAATACAAAGTCAAAATCTATCTTGCAAAAAACCCCCATCATACCAACATACTCAACAAGGCGCTGAACAGACCTAGAGAATTGTTTGAACTCGTCAAATCCCTCACCAAAACCTCCCAGGATGATAACTCCAACGACGCCATTAAAGCACAAACATTAGCTGACCACTATGCCAGCAAGCTCAACCCACTATCAGCTGGACACCCCACCCAAAACCAGATCTCAAACTACCCCCCACAGCATGCCACAACCATGAACAGCAACAAAGAATGGAACGCATTCTACAAAATGGAGGACAAGCAAATAATAAACATAATCACAAACATAAACACTACAACCTCCCCACTAGATCCCTGCCCAACAGCCTGGCTCAAGGCAACAAAGCAAGAAATTGCCCAATACATCACACACATAGTAAACCAATCACTCCAGCAAGGAATCATGCCAACGGAGCTCAAAAAATCCTTCATAAGACCCATACTAAAAAACAAAACACTCAAAAAGGATAACCCAGCCTCATATCGGCCAATCTCGAGTATATCATTCCTAGCCAAAACTATTGAAAGAGCAGTCCCAACAGCAACTACAAGACCATGTTGACACCAGAAATGCACTTGATGATCAACAATATGGTTTCCGCCAACACCATGGTGTCGAAACCTTACTACTCTTACTTCTTGATAAACTATTCAAAGACCTGGAAGACAAAAAGGAAATGTTCATTCTAATATTCATAGATATAACTGCTACTTTCGATACTGTAAACCATAGAACCCTCATCAACAGACTGGAATCCATAGGAATAACAGGAACCCCCCCTAAACTGGTTCATATCCTATATAACGAACAGAATGCAGCAGGTCCAATTCAACAAAGAAAAAGCGAAGGCTTTCCCTCAAACTCAGGGAATACCTCAAGGCTCAGCACTGTTCTCCTTACTGTTCAACCTATACATAAAACCAGTCTGCACAATCTTTCAGAATCATAAGGTCAATTACTATATTTATGCAGACGACATAATGCTTTATACCCAACTGGACACGGCAAATCCAAATTACAACCATCTAGAGGAATGCCTAAATGAAATGCAAACCTGGCTACAACAAAACAATATGTCTATAAATCACAAGAAAATAGAAGTAATGTACATCTCCAAAAAAACAGATTTCAACCCTCCATCAACAATCACCATGAACAACAACTCTTATAACATAAAGAATGAGATAAAATACCTAGGGGTAATACTCGACAGCAACCTAAGGATGGAAAAACATCTTCGGATGATTAACCAGGCAATATTCCATAAACTAAGAGTCCTCCAACCCCTATGCAACATCATCGAACACATTGATTTCAGAGCAGTAGCACAAGCACTCATTACACCCCACCTAGACTACTGTAACGCCATTCTCCAAGGCCTACCAAAGAAAACCCTCAATATACTGCAAATGGCGCAAAACGTCACAGCCAGGATTATCATGAAGAGAAAACTCACCAAACATATTACCCCAATACTAATCGAATTACACTGGCTCCCCATTACTGCCCGCATAAGATCCAAAATATTAGTAACAACATTCAAACTGATACAAAACGTAGAACCAACCTACCTCTCTAACCTCATCACTACACAACCCCTCAACAGAACCAGAAGAACACAAAACTTAAACACCCTTCACATCCCAACTAACATCAAAACTGTCAAAGTTTGCACAAACAGAGCATTCACCTATTCAGCACCCACGTTATGGAATCAGCTACCTGACGAACTGAGACTTACAGGACTTCAGAAAAAAAATAAAGACACACCTCTTCCAGGAACATTACCACTTAACATAAGCAATGCAAAATGAACCTAACCGTGCAACCCAAATGATCAAAAGCATTAAGAACCTATTTCGTTGCAACCACAAATGTATATATTCTCAACAATAGAAATGCAGCCATAGATGGCTCATACTGCATAAATGTAAATAATGCAAATTGTATAAATGTACAAATGTATAAACACCTACCCCATAATGAAGATGTAAATAATGTTGATTCCTATCATATATAACCAATGTTTGCTGTGTAAGATAAACCGCTACTGATCGATGGAAGAAGCGGTATACAAATGTAACCAAATAAATAAATAGACTTTTAATACACTTTTTATTGCTTGGTTCAGCAGTTTCATTTTTAGATGCTTCATTTTACTTTTCATTTTGCCTTTCAATTTTACTTTTAAATTTCTTTACCTTTAGAGCCTTTATGTGATTTGATTTACCACACAAAAAAAAATAAAAAAAGAGGCTGAGCCAATGTCATCGCGGCTGCAGTGTGTGGTCTGTGGGTCCCGCCGGGATACTGTCGCTGACACCAGCATCTGCCGGGGCTGTGTATCTGTGTCCACCACTGTAGAGCAGCAGATGGAGCATGCGGTGATTATGGATTCTTTGGCAGGTTCGGCGGCAGCCGGAGAGGAAGCGCTGCTAGTATCGCCGTCAAGGCCTTCTCAGGAGGATATGCCTGGGCCCTCTAGTGAGTTAACCACAGTACGTTCAGGGCCACAGCTAGGTGACTTCTGTCCAGATTTTGTATTAATCATGCATCAAGCATTCTGTTTGAGGCGCCAGGGAAGGTGCCTGAGCCCTTACCGATGACATTGCCCGGGCAGCACTCCCACGTAGGGGAGTCAGATAGCGGTCTTTCGAAGCCCCCGAAGAGGGCAACGATCTGGGAACTCGTTTCCTTAGAGTTGGAGTGGCACGATGCAGATGAAGCAGAAGTTGGTCTGGAAACCGGTGCGGATGAATTGGAGGAAGGTGAAATCCCGGAACCTGAGGATCAAGCGAAGATCATTCGCGTATTCCGGAAAGATGAGCTTACGGCGCTTATCACGGAATCTCTTCAGATGCTGAATCTGGCTACAGTGCAACCACCGAAAGACGAGGAAGTAGAAGATCCCATTATCCAGGCAGTGCGGCAGACCCAGGTGGTGTTTCCCGTACACCGGGTGGTAGACCGGATTATCCAGGAGGAGAGGGATCAGCCAGAGGCAGGTCTACAAGGGGTTAGGACCATGAACTGACTCTATCCCCTCGCGGATAAGGACAAGGAGCGGTTTTGTTCTCCGTGCGTTGATGTGGCAGTCTATGTGGTCAACAAAAAGACCACTATCCCAGTGGAAGGTAGCGCAGCGTTAAAAGATGCGCAGGATAGAAAGGCCGATAGTTTGTTAAAGCAATCTTTTGAGGCAAACGCCTTAGCCTTACAGACCTCTATCTGTGGGGCTTGGGTGGCTAGAGCATGTCTCAGATGGTCGCAGCATTTATGCCAGGCACCATAATTAGAGCAGGAAAGTGTAAGACAGATAGATTGGCTAGAGTCTGGTTCGGCGTATCTGGCAGACGTGCACTGCGACTTGATCAGAACGCTGGCGAATAGCATGGCGTCATTGTGGTTGCGGAATTGGGCGGCAGATGGTTCATCTAAGACGCGTCTTGGTAAGCTTCCCTTTAAAGGCAAGTTGTTGTTTGGAGATGATCTTGACAAGTTGGTTAAGGATTTAGGTGAGTCTAAGGGCAGAAGACTTCCGGAGGATAAACCTAAACAAGGGAAATCTGTGCCAGCTTTTTGGGGGCAGTTTCGAGATTTCCGGAGGTTTCGTACTTCCCGTTTCAGCGGTTTTCAAAGGGGAAGGTTTGTCTCCAGAGCCCAGGGGTTTCATGTGTTTCGGGGAGGAAATAGAGGTTTCGCAGCAGCTTCCGCAACATCTACTCGAAAACCACAATGAAAGGAGGCGGGTCCTGGCGGAAAGTCTTTTGATAGGGGGATGTCTTCGGGGTTTTCTTTCCGCCTGGATCCAAATTATGTCCGATCAATGGGTGTTGGAGATCATTCGCAACGGTTACGCACTGGAACTGGCAAGGCCCATGCAGGACTCGTTTGTGATGTCTCCCTGCAAAGGCCAGCAAAAGCCCCTTGCGGTTTGTCGTACGTTAGACCAGCTCTTACAGTTGGGAGCAGTAGTGCCGGATCCTTCGGGGGACTATGGATTGGGTCGATACTCCATCTATTTCGTGGTGCCAAAAAAAGACAGCTCGCTCTGTCCCATTCTGGATTTAAAAGGAGTGAATCGCTGTCTCCGTGTGCCGCATTTCAGGATGGAAACGCTAAGATCAGTCATTGTGGCGGTGTGCCAAGGGGAGTACTTGACTTCTCTCGATCTCACAGAAGGGTACTTGCACATCCCCATCAGGGATGTTCATCAAAAGTTTCTGCGGTTCGCTCTCCCCTGGGGATGGCACCATGCACATTCACCATGATCATGGTAGTGGTGGCAGCAGCATTACGGAAGGAAGGGATTCTGGTCCACCCTTATCTCGATGACTGGCTGATTCGGGCGAAGTTGGAGGCCAAGAGTGTCTGGGTTACGGACAAGGTACTGAAGTTCATACAGGATCTCGGATGGGTGGTCAATGCGACCAAGAGTCACTTAGTGCCGTCCCAGGATCTCGAGTATCTGGGTGTGTGGTTCGATACCAAGAAAGGAGCGGTGTTTCTACTGACTCATCGTGTACAGGTGCTTCAGTGTTTGGTGTGCAACTTCAGAGCCATGCCGGCGCCCTCGGCTTGGACTTACCTGAGGGTGCTGGGAACTATGGTGGCTACGTTGGAAGTGGTTCCATGGGCCAAAGTTAATATGTGGCCTCTACAGAGACCGTTACTTCGTTGGTGGTCACATCAGTCTGACTCGCTGAACAAGCGTCTTCCCTGTCCTCCCCGGGTTCAGCAATCCCTCCGGTGGTGGCTGTTGCCGGGATCTCTGACAGCAGTGATGCCTCTGGAAGGTTTAAGGTTTAAGGTTTAATCATTTGATAAAAACCGCCTTTCTATAACAATCAAGGCGGTGTACAATAATAAAATACATAAAATACATAATAATTTTTGGCCAAAGCCAGAAAAGGAAAGGAAATATACAAATTTGTAAAGGACAGAAGACAAAAGTACAGGAGATACAGGACAGGATACAAGAGGCAAATAAGTACACTAAGGGTAAACTCATACAAAAGGAGAAGGAACGTTAAATGCTAGGGAGAAGAGATGGGTTTTGAGGTTTTGTTTGAAAATGGTATATTGTGATTCCAGGCGGAGAGAGGAGGGGAGAGAATTCCAATGAGCAGGACCATACGAGCACATGACTACTCTATGATTTGTATATATTGTTATTATATATAGTTCCCCTGTTAGCCAAGTTGAATCTCCTGTTCATATGTAAACACAAAGTACTATTGGAAATGTGTGTGTTCATTGTTTACTGTAAACCGCGCTGATGCTGAATAGCGCGGTATAAAAAGACTTTAAATAAATAAATAAATAAAACAACCGGAGTGGCTTCCCTTGCTAACAGACGTGAGCCTAGTAGGATGGGGAGCACATTGCGAAGATCTTTTCGTGCAAGTCACTTGGAATGCACAGGAGAGCCAGTGGTCAATCAATCGGCTGGAACTGAGAGTGGTCCGCCTGGCGTTGCAGGCGTTCAAAGATATGGTGTCAGGTCGGGTGGTGCGAATACTGTCGGACAACTCCGCGACAGTGGCCTACATCAATCGACAGGACGGAACCGGAAGTGTATTTATTTTATTTATTTTATACACATTTATATACCGCATCTTCCACAGATCAGTTGCGGTTTACAGAGAACAAAACTTAACACTTGGCAACGCAAGTTGTTTTACAAGGAACGTCAATGTTAGTATAATTAACCGAATGTAAATTTACAAGGAACATCATAATATAATTCTAACAAAGTGAACTGAACATAACAGAATAAACTATTTACAGATATATATATATATATAGATGTGTATACACACATAAAAATATATATACATATACACACATACATACATATATATATACATATATATATAGCCATGGAAGCCGATGCTGACGATCTATTTGCCTGGATAGAGCCTTGGCTGCCAGCGATTTTGGCGGCGCATATTGCGGGGAAGGACAATGTGACGGCAGATTTCCTCAGCAGAGTCAGAATAGATGCCGGGGAATGGGAGTTGCATCCAGCCGTGTTCGCTCAGATAGTTTGCAAATGGGGACTGCTGATAATGGATCTCATGGCGACGTCTCAGTCAGTGAAAACGGGTTGCTTCTACAGGAGACGATGCGAGAGGATGTCGGAAGGAATCGACACCCTGATGCAACAATGGCCGTCGTCAGGACTCCTTTATGTCTTTCCTCTGTGGGCGCTCATAGGTCGAGTGGTGCAGCGCATCGAAGCGCATCGGGGGAAAATATTGTTGGAGGCCCCGGATTGGTCACGGCGCCCATGGTACACCGATCTCATTCGGCTACTCAACGGGGATCCCTGGAGGTTACCGGCATTGGAGAATCTGTTGCTACAGGGTCCGTTGCAAATGCCTCTGGTGGATCGGTTCTCACTTACGGTATAGCCATTGAAAGGGCAAGGTTGAGGAAGAAAGGTTATTCGGCAGTAGTCATCGCTACTTTACTTCAAGCAAGAAAAAAGTCCACGTCTCTGGCATATGTGCGCATATGGTGTATTTTCGAGGATTGGTGTTCGCGGAGGCAAGTACGCACAGCTACAGTATCCGTTCCCTTGGTACTAAGTGTCCTGCAAGATGGGTTTGATAAAGGTCTGGCAGCCAGTTCCTTGAGGATTCAGTTAGCAGTTTTGTCATGCTATAGAGGCAAAGTCCAGGGAGTGGCTCTAGGTGCGCATGCAGATGTCTTGCGTTTTCTTAAGGTAGTATACAGGCTGCGGCCTTCATGTAGAATCACGGTTTCACGGTGGGATCTCAACCTGGTTTTAGGAACGTTAGCTAAGAAACCATTTGAGCCTTTACACCAGGCGTCGGTTAAAGATTTAACCATCTGCTTGGCGAGGCGAATTTCAGAGTTACAGGTGCTGTCTTGTCGAGAGCCGTTTTTGACTTTTTCCAGGGAAAAGGTGGTGTTGTGAACAGTGCCATCGTTTTTAACTAAGGTGGTGTCTCCATGTCATCTAAACCAAACGGTCTCTCTGCTAACTTTGAGCTCGGCAGAGGGGAACGTTTCGGACTATAGTTTGCGCCGTTTAGATATCAAAAGGGTGTTGCAACAGTATTTAAAGGTTTTGTAGAATTTTCGCAAATCGGAGCATCTATTCGTGTTGCTCGGAGGCCCCCGCAAAGGGGAGGCAGCTGCAAAAACCTCTATTTCCAGATGGATTAAGGAGGCAATTGCGTCAGCATATCTGTTGCAAGGTCGTCCAGTACCAGCAGGCTTAAGAGCTTACTCTACTAGAGCGCAAGCGGCCTCCTGGGCGGAGCACAGTTTGGTTCCACCGGTGGAAATTTGTAGAGCGGCCACCTGGTCTTCTCTTCATACTTTCAGTAAGCTCTGCCGCCTGGATGTCTTGGCGGCAAATGATGCCTGTTTCGGGGCAGCGGTGTTGCATTCCGGCTGGAAAGGTCCCTGCCAATGATTACTGCTCTGTTACATCCCAGAGGTGGAGGACTAAACTGTAGAAACAATAAGGAAATAGAAATTACACTTACCTGGTAATTGTTGTTCCTTGAGTAACTACAGTTTAGGCCCTCATTCCTGCCCAGGGATGGATTGGTTTACACTGCTGGTTCCGTTGGGAGAAGTGCAAGACTACAGGTGAGTAGAGACTTTAATTGAGTCTTATTGGTCTCTATTCTTCATCTCACTTTTCTGTCTACTCTGCTCTCCCTTGTTTTTGGCTAGGCATAGAGCAGAAACGAGAAAGTCAATAAAGGAAAAAAACAAACAGTTCTCTTCTTTTGGGATAGGGGGTTTTCGTGGTTCAATATGTCAGGCTATGCGTTCAGTTTGTGTTTAAGGTTGATTTGGATATGATAGCTACTTATTTGTAGCTCCTTTGAGTCAGCTTTGTCAATAGTTCACTGGGGGCAGATGGGAGAGACCAGCAGGCTATATCCAGTGATGTCATGATTTTGACATGCCCAGTCTCCAAGCTGCAGGAGGAGGTACACTACCCAGAGGTGGAGGACTAAACTGTAGTTACTCAAGGAAAAACAATTACCAGGTAAGTGTAATTTCTATTTTTTGAAGGTGTGAATAAACAGGTAGACAAAGGTGAGTCGGTTGATATAGTGTATTTAAACTTTCAGAAAGCCTTTGACAAGGTCCCTCATCAGAGACCTTTGGAAAAAATTAAAGAGTCATGGGATAGGAGGCAGTGTACTGTTGTGGATCAGGAACTGGTTAAAAGATAGAAAGCAGAGGGTAGGGCTAAATGGCTAAATGGCCAATTTTCCCAATGGAGAAAGGTGAATAGTGGTGTACCCCAGAGATCTGTGCTGGGTCCGCTGCTTTTTGACATATTCATAAATGACCTGGAAAAGTGTGCAGTGGCAGCAAAGAGAGGAAATAGAATGCTAGGTATCACAAGGAAAGGAATGGAAAATAAAACAAAGGATATTACAATGCCTCTGTATCGTTCCATGGTGCGACTGCACCTTGAATATTGTGTGCAATTCTGGTCGCCGTATCTGAAAAAGGATATAGCATTATTAGAAAATGTTCAGAAAAGAGCCACCAAAATGGTAAAGGGGATGGAAGGATACCCCTATGAAGAAAGGCTAAAAAGGTTAGGACTCTTTAACCTGGAAAAGAGACGGCTGAGGGGAGATATGATAGAAGTCTATAAATTAATGAATGGAGTGGAACAGGTAAACATAGATCGATTGTTTATGTTATCAGAATATATATAGAAAGACTAGGGGACATGCAATGAAGGATACCCCTATGAAGAAAGGCTAAAAAGGTTAGGACTCTTTAACCTGGAAAAGAGACGGCTGAGGGGAGATATGATAGAAGTCTATAAATTAATGAATGGAGTGGAACAGGTAAACATAGATCGATTGTTTATGTTATCAGAATATATATAGAAAGACTAGGGGACATGCAATGAAGCTACAGGGTAAACTATTTAAGGCAAATAAGAGAAAATATTTTTTCACTCAATGTGTAATCAAACTCTAGAATTTATTACCAGAGGATGTAATAAAAGCTGTTAATATAGCCGGGTTTAAAAAAGGTTTTGACTAGTTCCTGGAGGAAAGGTCCATAAACCCTTATTAAAAAGGGACACAGGATATTAGTGCTTGACCCAATACAAGCATTGTGGAACCTGTGTCTTTTGGGGAAACTGCTAGGTACTTGTGACCTGGATTGGCCACGGTTGGAAACAGGATACTGGGCTTGATGGACCTTGGTCTGACCCAGTATGTCATATCTTATGTTCTTACCAGTGGTGTGTCCCAGGGATCTGTCCTTGGTCCTATTCTTTTTAACATCTTTGTTAGTGATATAGGGGAAGGGCTGTTGGGTAAGGTTTGCCTTTTTGCGGATGATACCAAAATCTGCAATAGAATAGACACCCAGGAAAGTGTAAATAAGATGAGTAGGGATCTAGCTAAGCTTGAAGAATGGTCTAGAATTTGCCAGCTGTGCCCTAATGTTAAAAAATGCAAGGTTATGCATTTGGGCTGCAGAAATCCAAGGGAGCAATATAGTATGGGGGCGAAGTACATTTGTCCACTAAAGAAGAGCGGGACATCGGTGTGGTTGAGTCTGATGATCTTAAAGTAGCTAAGTAGATAGAAAAGGCGACAGCAAAAGCTAGAAGGATGCTTGGGTGCATAGGGAGAGGAATAGCTAGCAGAAAAAAGGAGGTGATAGTGCCTCTGTATAAGTCAGCGGTTCTCAACCTGTGGGTTGCGACCCCCATGGGGGTCGCCACAGGATTTAGCGGGGGTCGCCTCACTCTGCCTAAAAAAGAAAAAGCGCACAAGTTGCTGCCGCTGCCAAGTCTGCTTCTCAGCAGCGGCAAACTCACCCCCTTCCTTCTAATGCAGCCGCGGCTCCCTGCCTCTTAGGGAACCGCGGCTGTGCCTGTAAAACCATTGCGGAGCCTTCCTGTCTCTCGACGGGCTCCGTGCAGCATTGTCCCGCCTCCAAAGGAAGTGATTTACCATGGACTGGCTGGATTTGTAAATAGTTCACCCAGTTGCAGCTTCAAGTTATTGATCCTGTTTCAATGTATGCACAAGGCTGTTCCCTTTGTCTCTGCAAGAATTTGTTATTTGTAAACCGCACTGATATTGAAGAGCGCGGTATAGAAAAGCTGCTAAATAAATAAATAAAATAAATCAAGGGGGGGTTGGGACATAATGGACTGATGGGGGGCTAGCATTGGAAATGAGCTGATCGGGGAGATTAGGATGGGAAATGGGCTGATTAGAGGAGGCTAGGACTGGTAATGGGCTGATGGAGGGGTAGGACTGGTAATGGGCTGATTAGGGGAGCCTAGCACTGGTAATGGGGTTGAGGAGGGACTAGCACTGGAAATGAGATGATTAGGGGAGGCTAGGACTGGTAAGGAGCTGATGGAGGGGTAGGACTGGTATTGGGCTGATTAGGGGAGGCTAGCACTGGTAATGGGGTTGAGGGGGGACTAGCACTGGAACATAAGAACATAAGATCATAAGATATGCCATACTGGGTCAGACCAAGGTCCATCAAGCCCAGTATCCTGTTTCCAACAGTGGCCAATCTAGGTCATACGTACCTAGCAGTTTCCCCAAAAGACACAGGAAGCGAGCTGATTGGTGGGCTTCGACTGGGAATGGGCTGATTGTGGGGCGGGGAGGATAGAGCTGCTGGCCCTGGAAGAAAACTGGGGGCTAAGGCTACAAATGGGCTGATACGAGGGGATGGGAGAATGGAACTGGAAGGGAGTGGATCTGAGAGGGGCTGCCATGGTATTTGTACTAGAAGGGACTGGTCAGTGGGGAAGGAGGGGGACTGGAAGGGAATGGACACCAGTGGCAGTCATGGGAATGCAAGTTGACATTGGAAGGTACTGAGAGTGAGGACTGGAAAGGGGCTGATACTGGGGAGGGTTACAGGGACTGGAAATAGGCTGATAGAAAGAAGTGAAGAAAGCGAAAGAAGAGATAAGAAATGGCAAATGGACCACAGACAACAGAAAGAGAGCTAAGAGAAGACAGGAAAGCAGAAGCCTCAGATCGGGACCAGCATGATCAGAGAATAAATTGGTCAGACAACAAAGGTAGAAAAAATAATTTTATTTCATATTAGTTATTTGACTACAAAATCATCATAATTCTGAAATCAAATATTGTTACTTGTGATTAATTATTGGGGTTTAAATAAATAAATTTTATAAATAAAAACATATTGCAAAGGCCTATAATATATTAATAATTCAACAAATGATTACAGCGACAATGCATTAACGGTAAAGGAAGAGAGACGCATTTGATTTTTTCATTGGGGGTCACCACAAGTTGACCAATAGTAAAAGGGGTCACGGTACAAAAAAGGTTGAGAACCACTGATATAAGTCTTTGGTGCGACCTCATTTGGAGTATTGTGTGCAATTCTGGAGACTGTACCTTCAAAAGGATATAAACAAGATGGAGTCATTACAGAGGGTGGCTTCTAAAATGGTTAGTGGTCTTCACTATAAAGCATATGAGGATAGACTTAAGGATCTTAATATGTATACCTTAGAGGAAAGGCGGAATAGAGGTGATATGATTGAGACGTTTAAATACCTCCGTGGCATAAATGCACAGGGGGAGAGCCTCTTTCGATTGAAAGCAAGTTCTGCTATGAGGGGACATGGGATGAGGTAGAAAGGGTATAGATTCAGGAGTGATATGCAAAAATATTTCTTTATGGAAAGAGTGGTGATTCCGTGAAATTGTCTCTCAGTGGAGGTGGTAGAGATGAGGAAAGTATCTGAATTCAAAAAAGGATGGGACAAACACAGAGGATCTCTAAAGGAAAAAAAGGGACTGTTGTAGTTGTTGATATGGAAGGACAGACTAGATTGGCCATGTGGTCTTTTTCTGTCATCATTTTTTCTATGTTTTCTATAGTCCTGAAGTCCCACCTCCAGCCTGGGAGCATCTCTGTTGCCATGGAGGAGAGAGATCATATGACAGGAGAGCATCACCCTGGTGTAGCAGGAAGTGATCCTGTAGCTAGGACCTGTTCTCAAGGTTATGTAAAACTCTCTCATACTGAGGAAGTTTCTCCAGGGCCATGTGTCCATGAGGGAAGGGTTAGGACAGCCATTATAGCTGGTGATTCGATCATTAGGCATGTAGATAGCTGGGTGGTTGGTGGATGTGAGAATCCCCTGGTAACATGCCTGCCTGGTGTGAAGGTAGTGGACCTCCCGCACCACCTAGTCAAGGTCTTAGATAGTGCTGGGGAAGAGTCTACTTTCTTGGTACATGTCAGTACCAATGACATAGGAAAATGTGGTAGGGATGTTCTGGAGGCTAAATATAGGCTTTTAGGTAGGAAGTTGAAATCCAGAACTTCCAGGGTAGCTTTCTCCGAAATGCTTCCCGTTCCACGTGCAGCACCCAAAAGTCAGGCAGTGCTCCAGAGTCTCAATGCATGAATGAGACGATGGTGCAAGGATGAGGGTTTTGGATTTTTTAGGAATTGGGGAACATTCTGGGAAAAGGAGGGGCTCTTCCGAAGGGATGATCTTCACCTTAACCGGGATGGAACCAGGCTGCTGGCATTAACCTTTAAAAAGGAGATAGAGCAGCTTTTAAACTAGATAATAAGGGAGAGCCGACAGTTGCCTAAGGGCACATGGTTCAGAACAACATATCCTTGAAGAATACTACCAACAGAATGAAGTTAGGGCATATCAACAGAGATGTTCCAATAAAGACAAAAGTAGCCCAAATACCCTTGAGTACAGAGCAGACAGAGCTTAAAGATTCCAAATTACCCCTGCCTACCAATAGCCAGATTAATATGAATAAAATACAGTCTTTAAAATGTTTGTATGCAAATGCTAGAAGTCTTAAAAATAAGATGTGAAAGTTAGAATACATAGCACTAAATGAGAGGTTAGATACGATTGGTATCTCAGAGACATGGTGGAAGGAGGGCAACCAGTGGGACACTGTGATACCTGGGTACCAACTATATCATAATGATTGAGCTGATCTAATTGGTGGAGGGGTTGTGATCTATGTTAGAAAGAGCGATGAGTCACAAAGGATTAAAGTTTTGCAGGAAACAAAATGTATTTTATTTATTTATTTAACAATTTTTATATACCGCCTTCTAATAGAATCAAAGCGATCTACATTATAACTCACATACTTACATAGAACTTCTACTCACACATGTACAGAGAACTTAGTATGGAACTGAGGACCGGGTGTCATGCAGGGGGTGCTTTGCAGCGTAACTTATATACAAATGAGACTGCGTACAACAGAATATAGTGGAGGTCTAGCTATTATGGTGTTAGGTGAGTTCATTGAAATGATCAATGAAAAGGAAGGTTTTTAGTTGCTTTCTAAAGTCCTTCATATCAGTGGTGGTCCTCAATGTCCCATTGAGAGAGTTCCATATGGTGGGTGCGGCAAGAGCCAATTATCTCCTAGTGGTGGATTCATTTGCTCTTCTGTATGTGCAGGGTATTGGAATTGTATCAATAGTGCTCTGTCTCCTTGGTCTGTTGTTGGGACTGGTACAAAGCAACTCCTCTAGAGCTTCAGCTGACATGCTGTTTCTGACTTTAAAGATGGTTAAGGCAGATTTGTATTTAGCACAGGCGGTGGTTGGAAACCAATGGAGCTGGTGTAAGAGGGGCGTTATATAATCTTACTTATTTGATCCAGTGATGATTCTAGCGGCGGTATTTTGGACCAGTTGTAATGATCATTTAGCTTGCTATACTGTTTGAAAATGAAATTGGTTGAGGAGGGGTTTGAGTCTTCGAATGGTGGCAAGCTTGTATAATGCATTCCTGGTGGTTCTGTTAATATGTGGTTGTAAGCTTAGATGGCGGTCAAGTGTTACACCAAAGTATCGAACTTCGACCTTTATTGGGATTGTAGTGTCTGCTACCTTGATTGAAGTAGGGAGGATGGAGGAGGCATTCCGTGTGATGATTAGTTCCTCTGTCTTTTTCATATTTATGTATAGATTGTTGTTGGAAAGCCAGATGTTTATCTCCTGGAGACAATTGGACATGGTGGTACAGTCTAGGCTGATTGGGGTGTAAGCCATGATATCGTCTGCGTAGATAGTGTATTGTAACTTGTGCTTTTTGAAGATATTGCAAACTGGCTGTATGTATAAGTTAAAAAGAAGGGCAGACAGGGAAGATCCTTGAGGGACCCCTTGAGTTATGTGAAATGGAGCGGAGGTTTGTGATCCTACTTTGACCTTTTGTTGTCTATCATGAAGGTATGATTGAAACCATTTATGAGTAGTGTTGTATAGACCAATGTCAGTTAGTCTATTCAAGAGGATGCTGTGGGAGGCTATGTCAAATGCAGAGGAGATGTCAATGAACACTAACAGGAAACCGGTCTTAATGTTGTTAATTTCTCTGAGTAGGGTGTCAAATAAGTAGATGAGTAGAGTCTCCACACTGTGGTTAGGGCGAAAGCCGTGTTGATGAGGGTCTAGCGGGGCATATGTGTCCAGGTGGTCCTGGAGCTGTCTCTGCACAGTCTTCTCAATAATTTTGGTTAGAAAAGGGAGGCTGGAGATAGTTCTGTCGGCTGAGGGATCTGTGGGGTCCGGTGTTGTGGTTTTCGGGATTGGTCAGGTAGTTGTTTCTTTGAGGACAATAGGCATGTAACCCTGGGCTAGGGAGGCACCTATTATCCTGTGGATATCTTTGACCAGCTCTTCCTTTGTTGATTTTATCCAAGCCACCAGGCAGGGATCTGATGGAGCTGTGCTGGAGTTTGGCTCATTGATTGTGCGTGTTACCTGCTCAGTGACGTGGAGTGAATTCTACATCCCCACAACTGGGAGCTGGATCTTAAAATGTATTGCATGGTGGTCTGACCAGGAAACTGGCATGACTAGCAGAGTGGCTATTTTATCTTGTTCTAGGATGCTTTTAGCAGCAAATACAAGGTCTGGGGTGGATCCTAAGCAGTGTGTAGGTTGCATTGCTATTTGGTGTAGTTGAAGAGGTTTCATAGCTTGGTGGAAAGTTGCTTCCTCCTTTTTGGATGCTGAGGTGAGGTTTAGATCCCCTAGTAAGATCAGTGGTTTGTGAGGAGAACTGGCTGTACATATTGATTCTAGTAGTATGGATGTATCATCAGTTACCGCGCTAGGCGATCTTTATTTTAGACAGATAGCTATCTGTTTGTTTTCAATAGTGATTATATCCCAGGTCTTAAACTTGAAGTCAAATCAGGCTAGGATTAGAACTCCTCCTCCTCCTCTCTTGTAGGTGCAAGGACAGTTATATGACGTGTGTGTGGATGGAGTTATTTGATTTAGAATAACTTAGTCTGTGCACTTAAGCCACGACTCTGTGATGCATAGGATGTCAAATTGGTGGAATTGCATGTGGTTAATAATTGTGTTTCTTATTGAGAATGGAGCGAGCATTAATCAGATCTATGTTGATGAGGGAACTAGGCATAAATTGGGTATAATGGGGTATAGCGTGAAGAGATGTTTGAATTCTTATTAGTCTGGAAGTTCTTCTGAAAGGTTGCCTATAGGTGGATTGCCAACTTGGTGGGTGGAGTTGTATGTATAATGGGTGTACCTGCAATGCTGATATGGATGTAGTAGTGATATAAGTAACTTTAATAGGTCAGCATAGTATACCAATGATGATGATGAGGATCCAGATTTGTTGATTTGGGAAGGCTCCGTGCATCTTTGCTGTAGCCTGGTTAAGAATTGGTGCGTTTTCGGTGTCATGGTGCAGCAAGGGCAGGGCCCTTGAAGATCTATGGTCAGATTTGTTTTTTTGGGGGTTTTTGTCCTAACGTGGAGGAGGAGGCAGCTGACCAAGAATATTATCAGTCCTGTGCTCAGATATTGTACATCAATTTGTGTAATCTTCTTCAGCGGTCTGTGAAAGAGGATAGTTTGTGTGATATAGGTGGAGCTAGTCTAAGAGAAGTGGTAGAGATTGGACGAGTTGATTGTTGCTCTGCTTCATAGGTGGATTTATAGATGAGGTGGTATGGACCAGAATTTTGGGTTTTCTTCTACCTTTTTTCACCGTGTCCCACCTAAGGGCCACACCAAAGGGCCCTTTGGTGAGGCCCTTAGGTGCGGGCCGCCTGGGCCAGCTCTGTTTTTAAATTTGCCCTCTGCCGCGGTAATTGGTGTTGCCGGTGGGGTCGGGAAGGAGCTTACCTTCCCGCTCCCTGCAGGGGTGTCCGATCAACACGGTGGAGGAAGAGCTTTCTTCGGGTCGGCTCTGTTTTTAAATTTGCCCTCTGCTGCAGTGATAATTGTTGCCGGTGGGGAGCGAGGAGAAGCTTACCTTCCCACTCCCTGCAGGGGTGTCCAATCATCGCTGTTGCAGCGGTGGAGGGAGAGAGAGCTCTCTTTGGGCTGGCTCTGTTTTTAAATATACCCTCTGCTGCGGTGACTGGTGTTGCCAGTGGGGAGCGGGGAGAAGCTTACTTTCCCGTTCCCTGCAGGGGTGTCCGATCAATGCGGTTTCAGCAGTGGAGGAAGAGCTCTCTTCGGGCTGGCTCTGGTTTTAAATTTGTTCTCTGCTGCAGTGATAATTGTTGCCGGTGGGGAGCGAAGAGAAGCTTACCTTCCCACTCCCTGTATTTGCTGTAGAATCTCTATGAATTGAAATTCCATATTTATTTATTTATTTATTTATTTAAACAGATTTATATCCCGCTTTTTCATTCAATCAAAGCGGACACAGTACAGTACAATACAAAGTTAAACAGAGGTGGGCGAAACATATACCACTCTTCATAAAATCAGAGCGGTAATAACGGGATAACATAACACAGACTACATTACAGTATATACATAGAATAACTATACCAAATAAGTTACAACATGGGTTATAATACATAACATACCATCTGTAAGGGGTGAAAACAGTCCCGGAAACCACTTCATAGATAGACGCCACGGACCGACGCCTAAGGGCCACGCCAAAGGGCCCTCTGGCGAGGCCCTCAGGCGCGGGCCCGCAAGGCGCGGGCACGCCCTTGAAACGGCGGTTTTTATGCCGTTAAGCATGCTGTCAGCTTGGCGATTTAAGGAGGAAGGGGGAGCTCCTGCTCTCACCCCTGATGGAATGCCTTCTCTCACACTGCTCTTGAAACGGCGGTTTTTATGCCGTTAAGCATGCTGTCAGCTTGGCGATTTAAGGAGGAAGGGGGAGCTCCTGCTCTCACCCCTGATGGAATGCCTTCTCTCACACTGCTCTTGAAACGGCGGTTTTTATGCCGTTAAGCATGCTGTCAGCTTGGCGATTTAAGGAGGAAGGGGGAGCTCCTGCTCTCACCCCTGATGGAATGCCTTCTCTCACACTGCTCTTGAAACGGCGGTTTTTATGCCGTTAAGCATGCTGTCAGCTTGGCGATTTAAGGAGGAAGGGGGAGCTCCTGCTCTCACCCCTGATGGAATGCCTTCTCTCACACTGCTCTTGAAACGGCGGTTTTTATGCCGTTAAGCATGCTGTCAGCTTGGCGATTTAAGGAGGAAGGGGGAGCTCCTGCTCTCACCCCTGATGGAATGCCTTCTCTCACACTGCTCTTGAAACGGCGGATTATTAGCCGTTAAGCATGCTGTCAGCTTGGCGATTTAAGGAGGAAGGGGGAGCTCCTGCTCTCACCCCTGATGGAATGCCTTCTCTCACACTGCTCTTGAAACGGCGGTTTTTATGCCGTTAAGCATGCTGTCAGCTTGGCGATTTAAGGAGGAAGGGGGAGCTCCTGCTCTCACCCCTGATGGAATGCCTTCTCTCACACTGCTCTTGAAACGGCGGTTTTTATGCCGTTAAGCATGCTGTCAGCTTGGCGATTTAAGGAGGAAGGGGGAGCTCCTGCTCTCACCCCTGATGGAATGCCTTCTCTCACACTGCTCTTGAAACGGCGGTTTTTATGCCGTTAAGCATGCTGTCAGCTTGGCGATTTAAGGAGGAAGGGGGAGCTCCTGCTCTCACCCCTGATGGAATGCCTTCTCTCACACTGCTCTTGAAACGGCGGTTTTTATGCCGTTAAGCATGCTGTCAGCTTGGCGATTTAAGGAGGAAGGGGGAGCTCCTGCTCTCACCCCTGATGGAATGCCTTCTCTCACACTGCTCTTGAAACGGCGGTTTTTATGCCGTTAAGCATGCTGTCAGCTTGGCGATTTAAGGAGGAAGGGGGAGCTCCTGCTCTCACCCCTGATGGAAGGCGATGGCAGTGGGGGTGTACTATCGACCGACTGGCCAGATTGAACAAATGAATGATGAAATGCTCAAAGAAATCAGGGAAGCTAACAAAAGTTACAGCACAGTAATAATAATGGGTGTTTTCAATTACCCCAGAATCAGAATCAGTGTCATGGCAGGACATGCTAGGGATATAAAGTTTCTAGATGAAATAAATGACTGCTTCTTGAAGCAGCTGGTTCATGAACCGACCAGAGGGGAAGCCATTTTGGACCTAGTCCTTTGTGGAACACAAGATCTGGTACAAGAGATAAGGGTGTTGGGGCCACTTGGCAATAGTGATCATAGCATGATCGCGTTTGATTTAATTAATGGAGGAGGGATGGTATTACCTGTAGTACCTGAAGATTGGAGGATGGCCAATGTAACGCCATTTTTTAAAAAGGGTTCCAGACCGGTGAGCCTGACATCAGTACCGGTAAAAATGGTAGAAACAATCATAAATTACTGAATATGTAGATAGTCATGGCTTAATGGGAGACAGCCAACATGGCTTTAGCCAAGGAAGGTCTTGTCTTACTAATCTGTTATGTTTTTTTGAAGGTGTGAATAAACAGGTAGACAAAGGTGAGTCGGTTGATATAGTGTATCTGGATTTTCAGAATGCCTTTGACAAGGTCCCTCATGAGAGAGTTTTGGCAAAACTAAAAGTCATGGGATAGGAGGCAGTGTACTATTGTGGATCAGGAACTGGTTAAAAGATAGAAAGCAGAGGGTAGGGCTAAATGGCCAGTTTTCCCAATGGAGATAGGTGAATAGTGGAGTACCCCAGGGATTTTGTGCTGGGTCTGCTGCTTTTTGACATCTTTCTCACCCCTTTTGAACTCATTGTTCAGCAGTCCGGTATCTCTGGCTATTTTTATGCAGATGACATCCTTCTTGTGCACCGCACTAGTTCTCTCACCCCCGATATTTCTGCCCTCAATCTTTGTCTCACCCGTGTTGCCTCAAGGCTAAACAGTAACTTCCTTCACGTCAACCCCTCAAAATCAGCTGCCCTGTGTTTTTCTTTTAGCACCCCCCTACCTGCTCCCCCCTTTTCCTCTCAACCCCTATCCCCCTGGTTTCTTCCCTCCTCTATCTCGGAGTCTCCCTCGACTCCTCTCTCTCCTTTCATCACCACATTACCATGCTCATCCACCACTCTTTCTTTTTCTTGGGCCAAATCCGCGCTGTTTGCTCCTTCTTTCCCTCCTCCTGCCTCAGCTCTCTGGTCCTTTCCCTTGTTATATCCAGGCTGGACTATTGTAACACTGTTCTGGCCGGCCTCCCACAATATCAGTTCCGGCGCTTACAGTTGGTCCAAAACACGTCTGCTCACCCACTCCTCCCCCAGTGATCATGTCATCCCCCTCCTTCTCGGTTTGCACTGGCTCCCACTCAACTTTCGTTTCATCTACAAACTCCTCATTCTCACTCATAAAGCACTACACACTGGCCCCCCGCAATACCTAGCAGACTACATCCGTCTGCAGCCTTCCCCCCGCCTCCTCTGTTCAGCCCACGGCAATCACCTCTTTCCTCCCTCCCCCCCCCCCCTCCTTGGCTCACCTGGAATCTAACCATCGTTCTGCTTTCTTCTTCTTGGCCCCTGCCCTCTGGAACTCCCTCCCTCTTACCCTCCGCACTGAGCTGTCCTATCAATGCTTTTAGGGTTTACTCAAAACGCACCTCTTTCAGCAGGCATTCAATTTCCCCGATCCCTAATGCTCGCCTTTCCCGCTAGCCTCCTCTCCCATCAGTCCTCCCTCCCCTTTACTCTTTTTTTGACTATCCCTTTTCTGTTTCTTCCTGTCCCCTTTCTTTCCTGTCCGATCATTGGCCTTCCTTTCTTTTCTGATTTCTATTTTGTTTTTATTGTACACCGCCCTGACGCATACGCTTGGGCAGTATATCAAGTGATGAAATAAAGATAAAGATATTCATAAATGACCTGGTAATGGGAATAACGAGCGAGGTTATCAAATTTGCAGATGACACAAAACTATTTAAAATTGTTAAAACCCATGAAGATTGTGGAAAATTTCAAGAGGATCTTGATAAATTGGAAGACTGGCATCCAAATGGCAGATGAAATTTAATATGGACAAGTGCAAATTTATGCACCTAGGAAAAAACAACCCAATTATGGTTACATGATGCAAGGTTCCATATTAGGAACCACCACCCAGGAAAAAGATTTAGGCATCATCATGGATAACATGTTCAAACCCTCCGCTCAGTGCTCAGCGGCACTCAAGACAGCAAATAGAATCCTAGGTATCATAAGGAAAGGAATGGAAAATAAAACAAAGGATATAATAATGTCTCTGTATTGTTCCATGGTGCGACCGCACCTTGAATATTATGTGCAATTCTGATCGCCGTATCTTAAAAAAGATATAACATTATTAGAAAAGGTACAGAGAAGAGCCACCAAAATGGTAAAGGGGATGGAAGGATACCCCTATGAAGAGAGGCTAAAAAAGTTAGGGCTCTACAACCTGGAAAAGAGACGGCTGAGGGGAGATATGATAGACGTCTAAATTAATGAATGGAGTGGAACGGGTAAACATATATTGATTCTTTACAGCATCAGAACATAGAAAGACTAAGGGACATGCAATGAAGCTACAGGGTAACCTATTTAAGACTAATAAGAGAAAATATTTTTTCACTCAACGTGTAATCAAACTCTAGAATTTAATCTCCAGAAAGACAGAAAGGTGAAGTCCTAGAAGCCGCCATTTTTTGCAAAAAGCTCCGACGGCGTGCTTCAGTTTCGCCGTCCGTGGAGCAATTTTTCTTTCTCTCTTCCTGTTTGTCCGTGTGAAGAGCTAACAGTTCTGCGCCATGAGTTTACCATTAAATCCTAAGCCTTTCCTCAATGGACTGACTGGTAAACCAGTAATGGTCAAGCTGAAGTGGGGTATGGAGTATAAAGGATACTTGGTATCTGTAGATGGGTATATGAATATGCAGCTTGCAAACACAGAAGAATACATAGATGGTGCACTGTCTGGACACCTTGGTGAAGTTCTAATAAGATGTAACAATGTGCTGTATATCAGAGGTGTAGAAGAAGAAGAGGAGGATGGAGAAATGAGAGAGTAACACCATAAAGTTCAACTTTTTTGTATATTTCTGATGGAGACACTATTATTCAACTCATGCTGATGGTAGTTCTGTTCTAGTTTACATGTTTCAATTTTTTACAGTATGAAAGCCTTTCATATTACATAAGTGGATGTACAGTAAAAATGCAAAGCACAAATTATAATAAACTGTCAATTACTAACAGCAAAAAAAAAAAAAAAGAATTTAATCTCCAGGAACAAGCAGGAATGTAGTCATCACATATGCGTAACGTCGGCACCGACGGAGCCTGCATGGGAACGCTCCCCAGCGTCCAATTAGGAAGCTTTTGGGAGCATCCCACAGCACCTGCGTGCTGCCTTCCCGCCTTTCCCAACTGCCTCTCTCCTGTTCTTCATTTTCCGCGGAGCCAGCAGGTCGTGTTCCTGTCACTGCAGAGAATTTTCTTCTTTTTTGTGGTCGCGATTGCCTTCCTCGACGCTTTACCGGTACTGGTGTTTTTTTCTTTCTTCATTCTTTTCTTTAAAAAGAAAAAAAAAATTATTAGTACTTTTCCTTTTCTTTTCAGGTGCACGTTCCATTTTGGGCCTTAGGCCCAGGATTTTTTCCATAATGGAGAAACCCTCCTCGGGTTTTAAAAAGTGCACCAAGTGTGGCGGTACCATCTCCGTCACCGACACCCATGAGTGGTGTCTGAAATGTTTAGGTCCTGATCATTCCATCTCAGAATGTATGGCCTGTGCCTTGAAGTCCAAGAGAGGTTGACAGAACCGAGCTGCCAAGCTCAGTACCCTGTTTCCCTCTGATGCAACTTCAGTGGCATCGACGTCTTCCAGGGCTTCGTCTTCCTCCTGTGGATCTCAGGTAACTAAACATAAGTCTAGCCGGTCCTCAAAGGGTGGATCTCCTTCTAAGCATCGAGATGCCTCTGGCGTTGCCCTTGAGGATTCTGCACCGGCAAAATTTCCCCGGCGGGAGGCTTCGACTTCCAAAGCATTATTGGGGCTCCAGGATGTTCTCGAGGCCTCGACCTCGGCAGAACTACTGGTGCCATGCTCTGGGGTACCGGCAGTCTTCTCCGGTACCGACATCCAGGCATCGGCAGCATCAATAGACCAGAGAGTCCTGGCTATTGAGCGCAGTCTGGCGGCTCTCCTTGCGGCGTCGACGCCCTCGGAACCATGACATACAATCCAACTGGTACCGGTACCAGTACTGATAGCATCGACATCGACATCAGTGTCTGCATTGCCGGTACCTAGTCATCCGATGCCTTCCGGTACCGATACTCTGGTACCGATTACTCCCGGTACCGACTTCGGTCGGTACGGGTATCGGGCTCTTCAAGAGCATTCGGACAGATGGTACTTCGAGTCCTCAGAAGAATCTGAGGATTCTGACAGTTCTGTTGATGCAGGAATGCTTCTCCCAGAGGAGCCCTCCTCCCCTAAGTGTAGGATGTCTCCTCCAGAGGATATTTCCTTTCAGGATTTTATCAGGGAGGTGACTCGGGGTCTGTCCATTACTGTTGCCCCTGAAACAGAGCCCAGAGCAAAGGAGTTGGAAATTTTACAATATCCCAAAACTCCCAAGGAGGCAGCTACCTTGCCCATTCATGAGATTCTGCATGATCTCATGTTAAGAATATGGGAGACACCTCTTACCACCTCTCCTCATTCTCGTAGACTGGATACTCTGTATCGAGTCCCTCCTTGTCCTGGTTTCCAAAAAACTCAGCTTCCTCACCACTCTATTGTAGTGGAATCAGCTATGAGAAGGATCAAGAGTGCAAAGAGGCATGCCTCTAATCCTCCAGGACGTGAGTGCAGAACTCTGGATGCTTTTGGACGTCGTGTCTTCCAAGCTTCCATGCTTTCTGCCAGGATCAGTACCTATAGTCTATACATGGGAATGTTCCTGAAGGAGGTCACAGGTGATTTAGAGGCTTTGAGTCCTATTCTTCCTGAGGATAGAAGACAGGATTTTCTCACATTGGTCAAACATGCCCAAGATGTTTCTAAATTTGTCAACCGTGCAGCTTTTGACTGTTTTGAGTGCATAAGCAGAACCTCTGCCATTGCCATAGGTGCATGTAGAATTGCTTGGCTCCAGGCATCTGATCTGGAGCTCTGGGTACAAGACAAATTGGGAAATATCCCTTATACTGGTGAGGACCTGTTTGGTAGAGATTGGCAGGAAAAAGCCAATGAGTTGGATGCTGACAACTCCACCTTGGATAGATTATCCAAGTCCACAGCTGATCCTGCTAGAAAGAAATCTTTCAAGAAACCATTCTTTTCTAAGAAGAAAAGATATTATCCTGCTTATGCTCAGCAGGGACGTTCTGCAGGTCAGCTTGTCAGGAAAGGTCAGCAACCACCCAAACAGAAGAAACAAAGACTGCTAAGCCTCAGCCGTCCCAGCAGTCTCAGCCTCCACAAGGCCTTTGACTTTCAGCTAGAGAACTTAGCCTTCCTGGCTCTCATGGGACCAGAGCCTTTCATCATTCCAGGAAGGTTATATCACTTTGCCCCCATATGGGGGCAAATAACAGCAGAGCATTGGACACTCTCCATCATAAAGGAGGGGTACAAGCTTCATTTTTTGAGCATGCCCCCTCCCACAATAATAAGGCAGTTCAATTCTCCGACCTCTCTCATCAACCTGTTAGGTCAGGAGGTCACTATGCTTCTTGCCCAAGGGGCAATAGAAGAAGTACCCATCCATCAGCAGGGTACAGGGTTTTACTCCCCCTATTTCCTTATCCCAAAGAAAACAGGGGGATACAGACCTATCTTGGACCTCAGAGAATTGAACAAATTCCTTGTCAAAGAGAAATTCAAGATGATTTCTCTCGGAACTCTGCTGCCATACCTTCAAAGTCAGGATTGGTTTGTTCTCTAGATTTTAAGGATGCGTACACCCATGTTCTCATCCATCCAACTCACAGAAAGTTCCTTCGGTTCCTTTTTCAAGGAAAGCACTACCAATACAGGGTGCTTCTTTTTGGCCTGGCCTCAGCTCCAAGGGTGTTCACTAAATGCATGGCTGTAGTAGCAGCATTTCTACGCACTCTAGGGGTATTCGTCTTCCCCTACTTAGACGACTGGCTCATTCGAGCCCCAACAGAGTCAGAGGCCAGGACTTCTCTATCCTGCACAATGTGTATCCTTCAGTATTTGGGTCTGGTAATAAACATCCCAAAATCCAGTCTAACTCCCACTCAGTCTTTAGAGTGCATAGGAGCTTTGCTGGATACCAGAAAGGCAAGGGCCTATCTCCCCCAGGCCCGTTGCCTTCGCATTGTGCAGTTAGCTTCTCAAGCAGTGCTAAAGCCTCATCTCACTGCCCGAGAAATGCTACTAGGCCACATGGCATCTACTGTGCATGTGGTTCCCTATGCTCGCCTTCATATGAGGGCAGCCCAGTGGACTTTATCCACTTAATGGACCCAGGCATCAGGATGCCTGTCAGACAAAATAGCAAACACAAGTCGCCTTATTTTGTCCCTCCAATGGTGGAAGTCCACTCAAAACCTGTTGCTGGGGTCCCCTTTTCAACAATCCTTACCCCAAGCAACTCTCACAACAGATGCTTCTCCGATGGGTTGGGAAGCTCATCTGCAAGACCTCTCCACCCAAGGCACATGGTCTCCACAGGAGACTCATCTACATATCAATCTCTTGGAGCTAAGAGCAATCTTCCTTGCTCTTCGAGTGTTCCACACCCTGCTCAGCTACAAGACAGTCCTCATTCATACGGACAATCAAGTAGCCATGTTCTACGTGAATAAGCAGGGGGGAACAGGCTCTCTGTCGCTTTGCAACGAAGCTTTGCGACTATGAGCCCTCGCCAGAGAGCATCAGATTCATCTCCTGGCAGTGTATCTTCCAGGCATACAAAACTCTTGGGCATACAGACTCAGTCGAGTTTTGCTTCCACACGAGTGGTCTCTGCATGCAGACCAGGTGGCCAAGATTTTTCAAATTTGGGGAACCCCGGACATAGACCTCTTTGCAAGTCCATGGAATGCCAGACTTCCCCGGTTCTGTTCCAGAATTCCGGCTCAGAAGGCTCAGGCCAGGGATGCTTTCCTCCTTTACTGGGGTCAAGACTTTCTGTATGCCTTTCCACCCATTCCCCTAATTCCCAAAACCCTGTTCAAGCTTCAGAGAGACAGAGGTCTTATGATTCTCATAGCTCCACATTGGCCAAGGCAAGTGTGGTACCCTCTGCTTCTACATCTCTCTCAAGCTCCCTCCCTGGAGTTAGGGTCTGCTCCAGATCTCCTATCCCAGGAGGATGGAATGTTATGGCATCCCAATCCCCAGTCTCTGCATCTCAGGGCTTGGTTGCTGAAGGCCTAGATCTCCATGATCTTAACCTCCCTCAGCAAGTAAAAGATATTCTTTTTGCTTCCAGGAAACCTTCCACGAGACACTCTTATGCTTTCAAGTGGAAAAGGTTTACCATATGGTGTTCGCAGAAGGGTCTTAACCCCTTTGCGATACTCCAGCAATGGTTCCAGAGGTATCTCCTTCATTTGTCCAATGCAGGTCTTAAGACTAACTCAGTAAGAGTCCATTTGAGTGCTATTGCAGCTTCCTTTAAGCCTCTAAATTGACAGCCTATTTCCTCTCATCCTCTTATAGCAAGATTTATGAGAGGCCTTCTTCTAACTAAGCCACCCATTAGGCCACCACCGGTGGCATGGGACTTAAACCTGGTTCTTGGGCAGCTCATGAAGCCACCTTTTGAACCCTTAGCTACTACCTCCTTGAAATTCCTTTCTTGGAAGGTTATCTTTCTCATTGCAATCACATCAGCATGTCGCATTAGTGAGTTGCAAGCGCTAGTAGCTGATCCACCTTATACAAGGTTCCATCATGACAAGGTAGTCCTTAGGACTCATCCACACTTTATGCCAAAGGTGGTCTCACCTTTTCATCTAAACCAAGCGGTCTACCTACCTGTGTTTTTTCCCAGGCCTCATGCATCAAATGCAGAGAACCTGTGTTTTTTCCCAGGCCTCATGCATCAAATGCAGAGAGGAATCTTCATACTTTGGACTGTAAAAGAGCTTTAGCCTTTTACTTACAAAGAACACAGCAATATAGAAAGTCCTCTCAACTCTTTGTTGCTTTTGATCCTTCTCATTTGGGACTTCTAGTCTCCAAGAGAACACTATCCAACTGGATTGCTCAGTGTATATCCTTTGCTTATCAGAATAAGAATCTTCCTCTGGAGGGTCATGTCACAGCTCACAATGTGAGAGCCATGGCAGCTTCAATGGCTCATCTGCACTCTGTGTCTATCAACGACATATGTCGAGCAGCCATCTGGGCCTCGGTTCATACCTTCACAGCCCATTACTGCTTGGACAAGGACTCTTGCCGGGATGCCTTGTTTGGTCAGGCTGTTCTCCAACACCTGTTCCATACCTAATCAACTCCTACCCACCATCCCTGGTAGGATGCCAGAGATCCATGGGGGAAGTGGAGCCCTTCTCAGGGGCACTCAACTTCTGGGGTCTCTCCCTGGCATCTAAAGCTAGGGAGTCCCCATATGTGATGACTACATTCCTGCTTGTTCCTGGAGATAGCATAGTTACTCACCTGTAACAGGTGATCTCCGGGAACAGCAGGAATTTAGTCCTCACAACCCACCCACCTCCCCTAGGAGTTGTATTTCTCTATCTATCTCTTTCCCTTTCCCTCTCTGTCTCTTTGTCTCAGCTTTAAAACTCAACTGGAGAGAGGCAGTTGGGAAAGGCGGGAAGGCAGCACACAGGCGCTGTGGGAAGCTCCCAAAAGCTTCCTAATTGGATGCTGGGGAGCATTCCCACGCAGGCTCCGTCGGTGCCGACGTTACGCATATGTGAGGACTAAATTCCTGCTGTTCCCGGAGATCACCTGTTACAGGTGAGTAACTATGCTTTACCGGAGGATGTAATAAAAGCTGTTAGTGTATCCGGGTTTAAAAAAGGTTTGAACAAGTTCCTGGAGGAAAGGTCCATAAACCATTATTAAAAGGGATCCAGGATATCACTGCTTGACCTAATACAAGCATTGTGGAACCTGTGTCTTTTAGGGAAGCTGCTAGGTACTTATGACCTAGATTGGCCACTGTTGGAAACAGGATACTGGGCTTGATGGACCTTGGTCTGTCCCAGTATGGCATATCTTATGTTCTTATCACCATCTTAATAATGCAGGAAGTGATACTATAGCCAGGACCTTCTCTCCAGATGATGCAATATCCTCTTGCACTGAGGATGTCTCTTCAAGGGCATGTTTTTAGGAGGAAAGGGTTAGGATGTTCATTGTAGTTGGCAATTCAGTCATTAGCCATGTAGATAGATAAGTCTCTGGTAGGCTTGCTTGGTAACTTGTCTGACTGGTGCAAAGGCATGGACCTCATATGTCACCTAGATAGGATTTTAGACAGTAGTGAGGAGGAGCCGGCTGTCTTGGTAAATGTTTGTACCAGTGCATTTTTCCTAGAAAAAAAAGTGTTGGTCCTCATATGCAGGACTCTTTTATTAATACATGAGGACCAATGAGCACTCTTAGCAGGCAATGAAAAAGGTGCCATTACTCCCTACTACCCCTCAAAAAAGCCTCGGTTGCTACCAATGACATAGGAAAGCATGGAAGGGATGTTCTGAAAGCAAAATTTCATTTTTTAAAGCACTTATGGAGTTGGTTTCCTGCCATCAACCACAAATTAGCTTCCAAATACTGGCCCTTTTCTTTTTGTTATCCCAGATACTCTGAAAGACCATGAATCTCACACAATCGACTCTAAGGAACATCTTGAACCTCCACAGAATCTAAGTGCGGGGCAACATTCAGAGAGACAAACACAGCAGGAAGAGCAGTGAGTGATTTAACTGCTTATCTTTGTGCTCTGTTATGAGGGATATGAACTGACATTTCCTAGGTTGTTTCATGGTTTAAAAATGAAATGATAGGAAAGAATCCGAAATGTCAGTTTTATTTTTGTTTTGATTGTGTTGTTAATAGCATGCACCGCTCTTCAACTAAGTATACTATTGACTGTACAGCAACCTGGAAAAAAAAAGAGTGAGAAAAAAAATGGAAAAAAACAAAAATCTAAAGTTTCTCAATGCACGCCTCTTCTTCCTCTATACTGGGCCCTATCTATTTAGCAGGATCACCAAATATGCAGTTTTAAATGGTAAATGAGTGGAGAAGTAGCCTGGTGTTTAGAGCAACAGCCTACTACCCAGGAGATCTGGGTTTGATTGCCACTGGCACTCCTTGTGGCCTTGGGCAAGTCACTTCACCCTGCATTGCCAGGGAATAAAAGGCCTGGCAATCTACTTCTGGTCATTGCTTGCTAACAAACCCCAGGAGCTGCTGGGTCACCAGGAATCAGCATTGACTTGAAGTCACTTAAAAAAAATGATAGCACTACTATGCATGCAGTCCTTCTAAGCCAGAGGGTTTTCAATCCAGACACACTGCAACACACTGAGCCACCCAGGATTTGAGGATAAACAATGAATGTGCATGAGAGAGATTTTCATGTGCTTCCCCATTGTATGCAAATCTCTCTCATGCATATTCATTGTGGTTACTCTGAAAACCTGACTGGCTAGTTGTGTCACTCTGGATAGTGGCTGAATATTGCTGCCATCTGAATAAATGCTTATCCTATCCCTAAATGCCTCAGCCCCTCAATTTACTGTATATAGGGAAATATTTGGAAGGGGTGAGCGTACATGAGCAGGCATTTGGTTCTTTTGGATGCCTAAACATTTTAAGCATGAACAAACAATTGTATACATGCAATCTATGTGCATGCTGAAAAAAAGTCCTAGCATGCATATAAAATAAATTTTACAAGAAAACTACACGAAAAAAGGAAAATTTCAGGAAATCCTCAACAGACCAGACTTTTTTGGCTGTGCACATCCCTAATATTCAGATATGTATTGAGTGAGAAATTGTACAATGTTAAGTCTGACCTCTATGTATGCAGCCCAAAACTAATAGCTAGAGTTACCAAGGTTCCCTACCACAACAGTGTGTACACTAATAACAATAATGTGTTCTGTAGAAAGGGACTTCTAGTGAGGTACTGGAGCACTGGAGAGAGAGTTAATGGCTTGGAATTTTGGTAACAGCCTAGCAATATATGTGTAATACAAGCCATGGCCTTATTTATTTATTTAACAGGTTTTTGTATATCTTTACAGTAACAATCTTTACAAAGACAGGCAGGAGACAAATGTACTTGGGGAAACAGAATGTTTTTGCAGAGTGCTTGTCCTGATTAAGCGTTAGCAATATGTTTGTGCTTGGCATGACCTGTAACATGTAGTGTTTGGCTTGACTCGTAATACATAGATAAACAAAAAGGCAAAGCAAGAAGCATGATGTAGAGTGATAAGAAGAAATTGTAGAATGTGGCAGTTTTTTCCTAATAAAAAGTGCTGCAGGGAAGGAATTATGGGAGACTGCTCAGGTTTGCAAGCTTGTGAATTTCTCTGCAGAAGCATCCATAGTACTGTGTCATTGATATAATTCTGTGTGTATGTTTTCTTACTTGCACTGAATGCAGGGAATTGGAGTCAAGAACCGAGGAAGGATTTTACTTGGTGCCCAGTCAGGATTAGAACATGCAGCTATGCACTATTAGTAAGTAGGCTCCATAATATAAAATGACACCTGTACAAAAATGTATGGTAAATACATTAGCAAACGTTAGTAACTCTAGCTATTATACAGATAATTATGTGATCCAGTTGGCATAGTAACGTAGTAAACGATGGCAGATAAAAACCAAATGGTGCACTTTGTGCAAGTTACTTCAGACCCATACATAAGGCATTTCCATTAAGGGATCCTCTGTGTTTATTCTATTTTTTTCAATTCTGCCACTATTGGTTTCTACTGCCTTTCCTGGGAAAGTATTCTTAGCATCCATCGCCCTTTCAATGAAGAGCAAGAAGCAAACATTTTTCGTATGAAAATTAACTTTCAGGACAGGATCAGGGGGTTAGTCTGGGAATCCAAACCTTCAGACTACCAAGTGAACTCCCTGAGGACTCAGCTTCAGTCACTGCTCTCTGTCATGGTAGCTATCAATTGTCCCACATGGCAGTGGTGGAGGTTTTGGGCTTCTATTCTCTCCTTCCTGTCAGTTTCAACCCCTCCTTCTGCCTCATTCTCACTCCTTTTCCTCCTTTAAAGACCATTCCATCCAGCTTTTTACCCCACTACCTCTCCGACTAGCTGTTATTTATTGACCCCCTGACAAGTCCACCTCTACCTTTCTCTCTGACTTTGACTCATGGCTTTCCTTCTTTCTGGATTCATCTTCCCCCTCCCTTATTCTCTGGGATTTTAACATGCATGTTGATTACCCCTCCGACCCTTATGCTTTAAAGCTCCTCTCCTTTACCTCATCATTCAACCTCCAGCTTTGCTCTACTGTCCCCCACTCACCAGCATGGCCACTGTCTTGACCACTGGCCAAAACAGACTATCATGTCCATCTGACTAATTCTCTTGTCTCTGACCCTTGCAGTCTCTTTACAACTCTCAACTCTCTCCTCAAGGTGCCTTTGCCTCTGACCCCTCTCTCCCTGTCTGCCCAAACCCTGGCTGATTACTTCCATAGCATACTCCAGTTCCCCATGAGGTCAGTTTTATTTATTTATTATTTATTTATTTAACATCTTTTATATACTGCACTATTTATAATCAGCGCGGTTTACATAGAACAATAAAACATCAGATAAGATACATATTATCTGTTTTTTACATGGAACAGGGACAGAAACTTGGGTAACCGGGGTAATTATTTACAATGAATAATAGTAATTGAACTATTTACATATGGACGGCTTATTGTATGAAGAGAACTTTGTAAGGATGAGAGAGAGGTGAGAGGTGTTACTGGGTTGGCAGAGGTTACGTGTTAAGAACGGGATTGTTGCTATTTGAGTGAGCTTGTGTTTCGGTATTCTCTGGGAAATATTTGATGAAAAGGTGATGCTTCAGGGCCTTTTTGAACTGGGAGAGATCAGCGATGGCCCTAATGTGTGGTGGGAGGGTGTTCCAAAGTTTTGGAGCGCATAAACTGAAGGATCGGTTTACAGTTGCGGAGATGTATTTTAAGGACTCATATGGAACCTTTAGCATGTTTAATTCTGCGGTTCTTCTAAGCCTGTTGGAAGGGATTGGTTGGATCAACTCTGAGAGTGATGAGGGAGCAAGTCCTTTGTGAGCTTTAAAGGCTAGTAGCAGGGTTTTGAAGGTGATTCTCGCTTGGATGGGGAGCCAGTGTAATTGTTTGAGGAGAGGTGTTACATGTTCTCTTTTAGGTACACCGAAAAGCACTCTTGCTGCGCTGTTTAATGCTAGTTGAAGCGGGTTAAGGGTAGATTGGGGGAGCCCCTGTAATATACAATTTGCGAAGTCAAAGTGCGGGATAATTAGAGCCTGGTAGACCGTACGGAAATCATCTGGATCAATCAGTTGGCGGAGGTGTCTGAGGGAGCGAATCTTGAAATAAACTGCTCTAACAGTGTTGGCTACGTGGGTCTTCATATCAAGATTCTGATCCAGCGTCACTCCAAGGTATCGGATGTGGGATTTTACTTGCAGCTTGGCATCTTGAACCTCTAGGAAAGTGGGTGGTGTGAACTTAGAGTTCCTTGAGATAAAAAGAACCTCAGTTTTTTTGTTCTGGATTCTGAGATTTTGAGTCAGTAGCCAATTTGAGATGGTGTTAAAACAGTTGGTTATGGGGGTGAGGTTCATCTTCTCTATGCAGAACGGCATATATAGTAACACGTCATCAGCATAGATCATATAGTTGACGTTGAAGGACCTGATAATGTTGCATATAGGTTGCATGTAGATGTTGAATAATAGTGATGACAGAGAGGAACCTTGTGGGACTCCTTGTCCTTGGTGAAACGGATCTGATGTTTCACCGTTTGAACGAACCTGTTGCCATCTCTCTGAGAGGTATGAGTTGCACCATTCGAGAGCATTTCCACAAAGGCCCTTCTCTCTTAGGCGGATAATAAGAAGATCGTGACAGACCGAGTCAAAAGCAGCCACAATATCTAAAAAGATGAGAACAAAGCCCTGTTTGATGTTGTCGATACCAGAGTTTAGGCTGTTGAGAAGTGAGGTGAGGAGCGTTTCGACCCCGTGGGATTCCCTGAATCCATGTTGACAGGTGTCCAAAGGCGCTTCAGTGTCGATATGGTCTTGCAGTTGTCTGTAGGCTATTTTTTCAATTATTTTAGCAAGAGTGGGTATGCTGGAGATGGGACGGTAAGAGTCTGTTTTTGTGGATCTAATTTGAGGTTTTTTAGTAGAGGTCTGATAGAAATCTGTTTGAGGGCAGCAGGGAATGAGCCGGTGTCAAATGATAACCTTATGATCTTGGAGATTATTGGAGCAAGTTCTTTGCGAAGGTCCTTTATCCAAAAGGCTGGACACGGATCAGTATGTGCTGTGGATAGGTTGAGAGATGAGATTATTAGATTATATCTTCAATTAGCTTCAAAGACGGGGTGGAGAATGAAGCTAAAGGAGCTGGGAGCACATGAATATTCAGGATAGGGGGTATTGTGATTTTATTTGTACAGCACATCTTGGATTGAATGTAAAGAGCATATTCTTGTGGGTTGATTTCACACTGGTGTTCCGGAGAAGGCTCCTTGGCTAATTTCTTGACAAGAGTAAATAGGTCATGGGGTTTATTTATAGCACGTTTCAGGGTGTCTGTATGATATAGTCTCATTTTTTCTGAGATGGCCTTGCGGTGGGCGTCAAGATGTTGCATATATGCGGTTTGAGTGGTATTGGTGCGTGACCTCCTCCATTTTTTCTCGAGCTTTCGCAAAAGTTTTAGGGATTCTTTCAGATCTGATGTATACCAAGGTGCCATCGCTTTTGTTCTTGAGGGCTTGTTTCTGGGTGGACGGGCAGAAATGCGGTTGAGTCTGTTGTTCCAAGAAGTGATAATCTCTTCCAGGTTTAGGGTAGAGTCTTTAGAGAGTGCATCAGTTTCATCGAGGATCTGTTCCCTGTTAAAAGGTTGGAAGCTTCTGGATGTGGTATATGCATATTTGTTTAGGTCCTTGTCATCAGAATATTGTTTCTTTTGAATGGGAATCTGGAATATAATGAGATTATGATCTGACCATGGGACATCTGTAATTGCTAGTATAATATTTTGAAGTTGATTGAGAGAGGATAGTGGGGCAAATATGAGATCAAGGATGTTACCTTTAGTATGTGTGGATTGTTGTATAACTTGCTTGTAACCTAGAGTTTTTAGAGCATCTATAAAGGCGTCAGATTGGTTGTCTTGAAGGGACGGTAGGTTAATGTCTCCTAAGATCCAGTTGGGTCTATTTGGATTCTGTGAGTTGGAGGCAAGGTTTATAATGGTTGACAGATCATCTGGGGAGGATGATGGCGCTCTGTATACTAAGTTTATAGAGCAAAGGTTGTTAGAGATAGAGACGGTTTTGAGGTGGTTGTTGCTAGAAGAGTCGACCATTTTAAGTTGGAGTTCAGTCTTGGCGAGGATAAGTACCCCTCCACCTCTTTTGCCTTGTCTGCTGCTGGTGAAGACTACGAAGTTGTTGGGGAGTAGCTGGTTGAGAATTATATTATCTTCGGGAGACAGCCATGTTTCGGTGACCATAAGTATATCCAGGTTGTGAGATGTTATTATGTCTGTGACAGCTGGCCATTTTTTACAAAGAGAGCGAGCATTAATGAGGGCACATTTGAGAGGGCATGGTTGATTGTAATTTTCTGTATTTAACTTTGTAGTGTGCTGAAGAGGTATGTATAATAGATAATGGTGATGAGAACGGTGGTCCCAGTTTACATTGTGGTAATTAGTGCCTGCCCATTTTCGCCAGTTGTTATGCAAGATAGGTATGGAATTGCCAGGAGAAATTAGAGCTAGGATATCTGGTATCAAACCTATGAAGAGGAGGTATAGGCCTAACGTTATCTTGATGTGGAGGGCCATTGTGTGGATGTGAGGAATATTGCTTAGGAGGGAGATTTTAAGATAGGGTTTGAATTTTTCTGTGGTGAGGTGTTGAAAACTGGCTAGGGGAAGACAGTTCACTGGAAATTAGTTAGGTACAGATATGTGTTGCAGAAGCTTATATAGTGAGAGGTAAAATCTGGGTAGGCAAAGATATTTCACTGGAATTTAGTTAGGTACAGATAACAGCTTACCAAATGTGAGGGGTACTGGGAACAGTGTATACAGATTAGTAATATTGGTAACAGTGTATACAGGTTAATAACAGTGTGAATATATGTGAGAGGTACTGGTGATAGGGGAGACAAAATGTTGCTTGAGAGGATGCTAGCAGCAATGAATGGCAACGTATTAGCAAACACAATAATATTTTGCAATATTAGAAAAATTATGCACACAGATGTGAATACTAGCAATGATCTTAGCCGTAAGTATTAGCGCGTTTATGATGATATTTGAGAAACAGACATCAAGGTATATTTATTATCTAGAGCATATAGTGATTAAGGCAAGTGTATGACAATTTTACGAGCTTACATTCATTATTTCATATGAACGTTTCGTACGCTATCTATTGATAATGTAACTTACAGTCCATTTAGTAGCGAGATGGTCTTGTCAATAGCTGTTGATTTTTCATTGGGTTACAGTTTTTCTCCAAGGACTGTGCTCAGCCCAACCGGGAGCTTGTAATGGTGATTGTAATTGTGGAAAAGGGCTGTCTCCTGTCGGCGGCGTTTCTTTTATGTGAGCCCCCTCCCCCCTCTTCACTTCCAACCTTTCCTCCCTACCTCTGCTATCCTTTCTTCCTTTTCTGTGATCTCTGAGGAGGAAGCCATTCACCTTCTTTCCTCATCCAAACTAACTACCTGCTCCTCTGATCCTAATCCCACCCATTTCCTTAGCTTCATCTCCTCCACTGTAGTCCCTTCCATCTCTCAGATTCTCAACCTATCGCTCTCCACCACAACTTTCCCTGCAGCCTTCAAACATGCTGTGGTCACTCCTGTCCTCAAGAAACCCTCACTAGACCCTACTTGTCCTTCTCACTATCAACCCATCTCCCTCCTCCCCTTCATTTCTAAACTACTTGAATGTGCGGTTCACTGCTGTTGCCTTGACTTTCTCTCCTCTCAAGCCCTTCTGGATCCTCTACAATCTAGCTTTCATCCTTTACATTCTACCGAAACAGCTCTTGCGAAAGTCTCCAATGACCTGCTTCTGACAAAACCCAAGGGCTTTTACTCGATCCTCATCCTTCTTGACCTTTCTGCTGCTTTTGACACTGTTGACCACATCCTTCTCCTTGATACCTTGTACTCACTTGGGTTTAAGGCCTCTGTGCTATCCTGGTTCTCTTCTTATCTCTCCCATCACTCTTTCAGTGTTTCTTCCAGTGGATCCTCCTCTACTGCTTTCCCGCTCTCAGTTAGTGTACCCCAAGGATCAGTCTTGGGTCCACTCCTTTTCTCTCTCTATACCCAATTCCTCAGTGCACTCATCTGTTCCCATGGCTTTCAGTTATGCTGATGACTCCCAGATCTACCTCTCTACACCTTAAATTTCTCCTGAAATTTCTCCTGCAATCCAGGCCTGGATCTCTTCCTGACTTTCTGACATTGTTGCTTGGGTGTCTCACCGCCGCTTGAAATTGAACATGGCCAAAACTGAACTTCTTATTTTGCCCCCTAAACCCTCCTCTCTCCTTCCTCCTTTCTCTGTCTCTGTGGATACGTTTCTACTCCTCCCTGTCTCCTCAGCTTTCACCCTTGTGGTTATCTTTGACTCCTCTCTTTACTTCTCCACACACATCCAACTGATAGCTAAAACCTGCCGTTTCTTTCTCTACAGCATCAATAAAATTCACCCATTCTTTTCTGAACACACTACTAAGACATTTATCCACTCCTTAGTCACCTCCCAACTAGACTATTTTAACCTGCTCCTTGCTGGTCTCCCTCTGAGCCATCTCTCTCCCCTTCAATCTGTTCAACACTCTGCTGCACAGCTAAACATCTGCCAGCCTCATCATGCTTATTTTACCCTTCTTCTGAAGTCTCTTCATTAGCTTTCTAGCTGTTTCCGCATCCAGTTCAAACTTCTCCTGATGACCTATAAGTGCATTCACTCTGCAGCTCCTTGCTACCTTTCCTCTCTTATCTCTCCCTACACCCTTCCTCGGGAACTCCGCTCTTGTGGCAAATCACTTCTATCTATGCCTTTCTCCTCTATTGCCAACTCCAGATTTCGCTCCTTTCACCTTGCTGCTCCTTATGCCTGGAACAAACTACCTGAGTCTTTATGCCAGGCACCTTCTCTGGCCCTTTTCAAATCCAGGCTGAAAACTCACCTCTTCGCTGCCGTTTTTGGATCTAGACTCACCTAATGTCCTTTGTGTTTCCTTACCATTCCCCTTAGCTGTATCCCATGTCTACAGCTACTGTTTTGTCTGTCTTTATTAGACTGTAAGCTCCAATGAGCAGGGACCGTCTGTTTCATGTGTCTGTGCAGCACTGTGTATGCCTTGTAGCGCTACACAAATGTTCAGTAGTAGTAGTAGTAGTAGCAGTAGTAATGAACTTATACATATGCATTTTATATGCCTAGTAGCTAAATATCAGCGCTCTCTGGACACATTTAGGACCTGCTCTTAGACCTCTCATGTCCCCTCCCTTTATTTAAAAAACAACAAAAAAACATTTTTGCTGATATTGACTTATGCATCCAAAAATGTATCCATTTAGCAGCCTTGGAACTTTAGAAAAAAAGCACTTAAGTGGTTAGCACCCAATGCTGGCCACGTAAGTGCTTTGAATATTGACATGTAGGTGTCTAAAATGCCATTAGCTAAAATACATTCCTGTCAGTGTGTTTAACCCAATTATTTTTCAATTCTTCTGGGACTGCATACCGACAATAAAAGCATTTCTGTCTATTCCTGTAGCTGAGGCACCTCGTTACTGTAAAACAGTCATTTCTATAAGCATGAAAAACTGATCAGATTTTAATTTAAATATGGAAGACTTGACAAAAATCAGCATATTGTGTGTGCCCTTTAAGTACTGGAGTTATTTGCTGCCTCATTCTCAAGGCTTCCACTAATAACATGCAAAAGCCTGAAAATTCTGATGGTGCCACTATTGTGAAACAGAAACTGTTAAATAAATAAATAAATATTGGTAAATGTCATCAGCAGAACAACTTGGAGTACATTATAGTTGTTTCCATATATTCTCTGACCATGACATTTAAGTGTCTCTTTGCTAGAGAAATTCACTTTGTCAAAATGACAGCTTGATGATGCGTAAATATTTTTCTCTGTGGCTCCCTGGGCAGATGTGCTGACTCTACCATTGGGATAACTCTCTGTCACTCTCAACACTATCAGGGCAGTTTAGGTTAAGGAAATCTCGTTTATCATCAGCAATTGCCAGGATGAACATTCACTACAAGTATTGCCAATAGCTCGATTATACAACAGAATTTCAGATATTTGTTGGATATAAATTATCAGCAATAGATCAAGCAAAACAGATGATGTCTCCCTTCCTTATTACTCCTCTCCAGGTTATTTGGCATAGCAGTGCATTCAGCATAAAAAAAACAAACGGTTTTCATATGCTTTAAAAGTGCATATTTTTGTGTATCACTTACAAAATTCAGTAAACTCATGAGAACTCTGAAGATTTGTTCACTTAGGTGCCTTCACATTAACCTTTTAGGTGGTAATTTTATAGGACCTGCATAGAATTAGGAGGCAAATACATGCTTTTGGTTCTCTACTTTCTCTTGCCTCTCTCTGTCCTATCATCATTGGCGTTCCTGTCTGACTTTATTTTTTTTCTGTAGCCATTGTTTTTGTATTGTACACCGCGCTGATGCCCCGGCATGGGCAGTTTATCAAATCCTACGAATAAAGATGCTTAAATGTCAGTAATTTAGTAATTTACGTATGTAAGTGGTCACTTCTATGCGTAAATGACCTCTTACAGAATAACGACACAAATTACAATAAGTACATGTGTGCATTACATGGCACATACTGTGATGATGGGCGTGCATACAGGTGGAGTTTGGGTGAAATCTGGGCTGAGTACACAAGTACATGTGTAGATTATAAAATCCTACAATTTGCATACATACTTGAAAAATCTAGCTCTGTGGCTGGTGTAAATATTCACACCTGAACTTAAGGCATATTCCTTATCGTCCCTCCAGTCCAGTCCCGCACCTCTTCCAGCAGCTTGGAGGCTGAGCCTGTCATCTTTTTGATGACACTAGTGTACATATGCATCTGGCACCGCCCACCAGCCCCAGTATGCTCAGCCTCTAAGTTGCTGGAGGAGATTGTGAGCCAGGGTGCTGGACTCACAGAAAGGACAACTAAGGAGATATGTTTAGTTAGAGTTTGCTTTTATTTCCCCTGTTAAGGTGCAGGTTTCTTTGTTTTTAAAGGCAGAAGTTAAAAAAAAAAGAACCAGAAGGAACAGAGAGACAACAGGGTTGAGGGGAGAATATTTCTTCTTCCCCCTCTCCCCCCCCCCCACCAGGATTTCGGGGGGAGAGTTCTGTGGGGGCCTTCCTCAGTCCGAGACTTCTGGCTGCTCCCGAACCCATTATCGGGTGAGGAGCCGCTGCAGGGGCTGCAATTGCTTGATAGGAGTGAAAGCTGGCAGCCTCGAGTCACCTCCCCCCCCCTTAGCGCCAAAGCCAGGAAGGAAGGCTGAGCGCAAGGGGTAGAAAGGCCATGTGGCAAAGAGGCTCCAAGGTAAGAGTGGCAGGGGCAAGGTGGAAGACAACAGAAACCTCTAGCAACCGCCAGGATATGAGGAGACAGAGAGCGGCCTGCAGCCACATGTTTGGGAGCCTGCAGCAGTGTGGGAAACTCCCTCTGCTGCATTTAGGTGTGATTTCTTATTCAGGCCTGTCATGGGACTAGGGTTGCCAGCCGGCCGGTTTTCAGCCGGCCTGGCCGGTTTTCCTGTGGCCGGGCTGGCTGCCGGCAGAGAACCGAAACCGTCCATTGAAAAGCCATTTTTTTGCTCTGGCCGCGAGATTGGGAGCAGCCAGAGCAGAAAACCGGCTTTGCGATTGCGATCGCGATTACAGTCCTGGCCCCCCCCCCCCCCATGCAGCCGCTGCTTCTGCTTCTTACAGAGCAGCGGCTGCAATAAAGTTAATTTAAAAGTAAGGAAACCTGTGAGGGGCCTTCCAGCCCTAAGAAACTCCTTCTGCAGTGCCCGCCCCTCTGATGTCACTTCTTTTTCAACCAGGGACCCTGCAGAAGGAGTTTCATAGGAGCGGAGGGCTCCTTACAGGTTGTCTTACTTTTAAATTAACTTTATTGCAGCCGCTGCTCAGTAAGAAGCAGGAGCAGCGGCTGCATGGTGGGGGGGTAGCTAAGCTGCACAGGGGGGGAGTTAAGCGGCACAGGGGGGTAAGCTGCACAGGGGTGGGGTGTTTAAGCAGCACGGGGGAGGGAGTTTAAGCTGCATGGGGAAGTTAAGCTCCACGGGGGTGGTTTAAGCTGCATGGGGGGGTTAAGCTTCACAGGGGGGTTAAGCTTCACAGGGGGGTTAAGCTGCACTGAGGAGGGGGGTTAAGCTGCACTGGGGGGGGGAAGGTGAAGATGTACTGGGAGGTAAAGCTGCACCGGGGGGGGGGGGAGGATGGGGGGAAGGTGAAGCTGTACTAGGGGGGTGAAGCTGCACTGGGGAGGGAAGATGAAGCTGTACTGTGTGGGGGGGGGGATAAGGCTCCACACAGATTTAAATTTATTTTTATCTTAACTTTATTGCAACCGCTGCCCTGTAAGAAGCAGGAGCAGCGGCTGCAAGGGAAATAGGTGGCAGAAGGGACTGACAGGTGGAAGGTGAGGGCTGGAAGAGAGCTGAAAGGTGGGAAGGAGGTGGCTAGAAGGGAGCTGACTGAGGGGGTAAGGGGGGCTCAAAGAGAGCTGACATCTGGGAATGGTACTGGTAAGTGACTGGGTAATGGGGAGGAGGCTGGAAGAGAAGGGGCACTGGGACTGGAAGGGAGCAGAAACAAGGGTATGGTACTGGAAGGGGGATGGACAGAGGGTAGGGTGACTGGAAGGGAGCTGGCACGGGGAAGGCACTGGGAGTGGAAGTGAGCTGATACCTGGGATAGTGTTTGGACTACAAGGGGCTGGACAGTGAGGAAGGAGGGGGACCTAGAACAGAATAGACACCACTGGGAACACAAGGGGATTGGCATTGGAATGTAATTGGAGGGGAGGACTGAAAAGGGGGCTGGATGGAGTGTTACTGGGACTGGAAATAGGCTGATGGAAGGAAGTGAAGAAAGAAAAGAAGAGACAAGAAATGGCAGATAGACTATAGACTATAGAAAATGAGCTAAGAGAAGATGGGAAAATGGAAGCCTCAGATCGGAAACAGCATGATCAGAGAATAAAATGGTCATACAACAAAGGTAGAACATTTTTTAATTTTCAATTTAATAATTGGACGTTGTACTACCTTTATATTTTACACAGTATGGGGAACTGCATCTCTTATTTATCAGATACTGCACTGCATGCCGAGTCTGTCTTCTTGGGGTTTCAGTTTAATTTTTGTCTATATATTTCTCTTTTTGTTTTGTGCTCATTTATTGATGAAGACCTGTCGGTATTGTGTGTGTGTGTACAACCAATGCTGCGTGTTCTGTCAGTATATAATTTCTGTTTAAGAATGTGTAGAAATCTTGCTCGTTCAGTTTGCACATTGCCCTCTCTGCAATATTTTTGGGGACAGGGGGTGGAGCAAGGGTAGGATGGGGCGGGCCAGGGGGCGGGGCAGGAGCAGTGTTGGGGTGGGCATGGGTGGAGAATGACTAGCCACGGGTGGCAGGTTTTTCTCCTTCAAAAAGTTGGCAACCCTACGTGGGACGAGCATCTAGCGGGGTCCCAGTCCAGTCCAGATAATACCTGGCAGGGAGAGAACAAAACAAGGAAAGAGAGAGACAAAATTTCCAGGCAGATACCTTTTTATATACTGCTATAGCAGGGCTGGCTCATAGTAAGCTATCAAGGAGTCCAGCACTCACACAGGATACAAGCTGGGTTTTTATACAGTCTTAGCATAGCAGTTTGTCACATGGGTTAGAGCAGAATAGCAATTTGGAAGAATTCTCTGGGTGCCTTGCTTATCTAGGTGGCATATCTGGAATGTACCTAACGGCTAGGATTCCCTGATTGGTCAGTTGAGGGGTGGCTACCTTATCTCTCCCTGCAGTCTAAGGTATTTGTGGCTAATGTCCTACTTCTTTTGTGGCAGTCACCTCAGGATGAAAGCAATTCAGCCCCTGGCTAGTAAATATGCCCATGCAACAAATTGCATGGACAAACGGCCAGAGAAGGGCTGTGCTGTAATCCAAGGCCATTTGTGCCATCTGTAGCCCATAGGAGGAGATGCCCCCTTTCCCTTTCTCTTCAATGTTCTCTTTGTTAAGTTTCTGGTTTCGATTCTGGTGCTGTAGGGGGAAGGGATAGCCCCTTACCTAAGGGAATATGATTGGGCAGGCACCCAAGGGAGCACCAGTCAGAAACCTGAACGTAGGTATGAATTGAGTATATAAAGATTGTACAGCTCCTGACGTGGGGCTCAGAGATTTTGGAAATGATTCCTCTGGGTCTGTGCTAGCACAATAAACTGGCTTGTATTCCCATGAGTCTCCGGGTGTCCTTTCCTGACTCTTTCTCCGCAGCATTTCTCTGGTTCCCTGACTGGGAAGCGTGGTAAAGTTTTGCGTAAAGGTTCGGCATTTACCGCCTCTGGGTTTGGACCAGTCAGAACCGGGGAGTGCCGAACACAGGGAGAAATCTCAGGCGCCACCGGGCGGTTGTTCCGGGGTGAATTTCCTTCTTGCCTCGCCAGAGCTGCCGGTTCCTTCTGGCCGACATCCTTGAACCCATGCGGAGTTCGGGAACCAACCCTGTCCTGTTACCTGTACCGGATACGATAAGTACTAAGGGGATATAGTTAGACTGTAAGGTTGGGTCATTTATGAGAGCCTGATCAGCTCTCTGGTCGGTCCGAGTAAGCTGCTTTTGTGGCTGAAACCACTGACCTTTTGTTAGTCAGTAAGTTACTGGGATTGATGGGAAGTGTCTGTATGGTTGCTTGTGTATGTATGAGAGGTACTGGGAATAAATACCGAGTGATTGTGGACTTCTGAGTAGCGCATTTCCTGGCCAGGCGACCGTGCCCAGGTCGCAAAAAGGAGGAAGCGTGTGGTGTTTGTCTCTCCTTCTTTGTTTTTAGGACTGGACGGACCCCTTACCTCCAGTCCGCCTACCCGCTCCTTTTGTTTGAAGTCTGTGGGTCATTATGGGTGGGTCCGAGTCCACTTTGACGCCTCTGAAATGTATGATCAAAAACTTTAAAAAGGGTTTCTCTGGGGATTATGGTGTAAAAATGTGTGTCCCTAGATTACAAGTGTTATGTGAGAGGGAGTGGCCAATTCTGTCTACCTCATGGCCCACCTCAGGGACTCTGGATGTCAGTATTGTGTCTTTAGTCCATCAAATTGTACGCCAAGAGCACCCAGATCAATTCCCATATATAGATTCCTGGTTAGAGGCTTGCCAGAAATGACCCCCTTGGATAACTAAGTGTTATAAGGAACATTGTAGGATTCTAGTTTCAAAAACGATAGGGAGTATAAACCCTAACCGTATACTCCGCCCTCCGGTTTATCAATCCCCTGAACAACCGTAGCCCCAGCCCCTCCCTCAAGGTTTCCTGTATCGGAACAGTGCCCCTGTCTCACTGCCATATAGGGAACCTGTGGAACAGGCTGTGGGTGATTCTCCCGCTACCCCGCCAGGCATAGGTGCCTCCTCCACCAGCCACCCTATCTACCCTGCTCTTCAGTCCTCTTCTGAGGACAGGGACCCCCCCACCAGCCCCGACTCGTCTGACTCCACATATGTGGATGATGGGGACACCCAAGACTCGTTTGCCAGCATGGGGTCATCCTCCAAAACCTCCAGAACTCGGTCAAAACAATAAGAGAAGTCTAGTCCAGCATACGGCTTAAGGAATCTACCCGGTCGAGATGCTAAGGCTATGCCCTTGCGTGAGGTCCAGGGACTCCCCACGCTGAACGAGCGACAGGCAGTCGTCTTGGGCCCTCCGAGTCTAGTCTATGTACCCTTTTCCACCACTGACTTGCTTAACTGGAAGACCCACTATGCCTCCTATACAGAAAAGCCTCAGGACCTCACTGACCTTATGGCCACTATTATGCAGACTCACCAGCCAACTTGGTCGGACTGCTGACAACTCTTGTCTACCCTTTTTAACACTGAAGAGCGGTCCCGAATATTAGCGGCTTCCATTAAATGGTTGGAAGAAAATCCTCCTGCCAGGGCTCTTAATGCGCAACAGGCCACGGCCCAGGATTTCCCTGGCGAAGACCGAACAATGCAATTGGCGCAGCCTCACTAGCCCGTTTTTGCCAGGCCCTGATGGAGGGCCTGAAGAAAGGCGGCCAGAAAGCTGTGAACATCGGAAAGGTTTCTGAGGTTCTGCAGCGACCCGATGAGAGCCCCGCCGCTTTCTATGAGCGCCTGTCAGAGGCATATCGTCTCTATAGTCCATACGATCCAGTGGCCCCCGAGAACCAATGAATGGTAAATGCCGCTTTCGTGGGACAGTCCCAGGGGAATATCAGGCGGAAGCTACAGAAGCTGGAAGGATTCACGGGCATGAACGCTACACAGTTAATGGAAGTTGTGCAGAAGGTATTTGTGAATCGTGACCAGGAACAGAGAAGGGAGAGTGATCGGAAGATGAAGAAAAAGGCCGATTTCCTCGCTGCCGCTCTCGTTGAGCATCGCCGGGGAGGGCCACCTGCTGGAAGGATGAAGGGAAGAGGTAGGGGTCATCTTCCTCGTTTTCCTGCTACGTGACCCCCCTTAGGTGCAAATCAGTGCGCTTATTGCAAGGAAGAAGGACATTGGAAGAATGAATGCCCGAACCGTGGTGTCCCACGGAATGGAGGGCGAGGAACTCTTGCATCAGGAAGAAGAGGGGCACAAAACGGCGCTGAATCTCAACATCAACACCAGTGGAGGGAAGATACGGCATTTGAGGGCCTGGCCGAGGTAGAAGAATACTACACAGATGACTACTAGGCCAGACCGGGCTCCAAGTTTCTGCTAGGTCCCCAGGAGCCTATGGTCAGTTTGAAAATTGGGGACCAACCTATGGACTTTATGGTGGACTTGGGGGCCAAACATTCTGTAGTGGCAAGGCCCATGCCCCCCCCCATCTTCCCGTGCAGTCACTATTGTGGGGGCCACCAGTGCTCAGGCCACCAGATCCTTCCTGCAAACCCGAACCTGTGAACTAGGAGGATAGAGGATATCCCACCAATTTCTGTACATGCCGGAATGTCCTGTCCCCTTCCTGGGCCGGGACTTGCTTACCAAACTTCAAGCACAGATATCCTTTACTGAAGGGGGACACATGGAAATGACATTGAAAGGGAAGCCCGCCGGCATATTGGTTCTGTCCGTCCCCCGAGAAGAGAAGTGGCGACTCTACAGTACCTCCCCGTCTAGGCCCCCGGACCCGTGTCCCACCCGGTATCCGAGCCCCACCCGAAGTATGGACGGAAGGAAATCCACCTGGTCTGGCGAAGAATGCCCCCCCCCCCCAGTTATTGTCACCCTCAAGCCAGGGGTGGTACCAGTACATGTGAAACAATACCCTCTCCCGCGACCTGTGGTAGAGGGGATCCACCAGCATCTGAGAAAACTACTTAAGTATGGGCTACTGCGAAAATGTCAATCACCATGGAATACACCCCTCCTCCCTGTCAAGAAGCCCGGAACGGGGGATTATCGTCCGGTCCAAGACCTTTACAAAGAGCGAGGGTTAATAACATCAATAGGGAAGCCCATAAAGTATGGTCATGAGATCCTGACTCTGTTAGATGCCGTTTGGGCCCCGAAGCAAGTTGCTGTAATGCACTGTCAGGGCCACCAAAGAGGGGGAGGGGAGGTTGCTAAGGGAAACCGGATGGCTGACGCCGCTGCCCGGAGAGCTGCCCTCTCTGAAGTCTCACTGAGGGATCATTGCTCTGTTCAGGCCCCTTTGTTTTCAGTGCCTCTTAGCCACTGGGTGCCCCGCTACGCCCTGGCTGAACTGGATTACTTTTGCTGTAAGGAAGAGGGAGTTCTAAATGACCAAGGCTGGATAATCCTACCCCCGTACAGGAGGAACCCTCCGCCTGGCCCCACTGTTATCCCCGAATCCCTGGGCCCAGCTTTTGTTAAAGCCTTCCATCAGACTACTCATTTTGAAAAAACCGCCATGGAAAAGGCTTTGAGACCCCATTTTTACATCTCTATGCTTGGGCCCTTGGCCACTTCAGTAACCCAGCAGTGCCTGACCTGTGCAAAGAACAATCCGCGACAGGGTCCCCTGCCCCCTCCAGGAATTCAGTCTGTAGGTACAGCTCCAATGGAAAATATTCAAGTAGACTTCACTGAGATGCCTCGGGCAAACGGCTACCGCTATTTGTTAGTTCTGGTCTGTACCTTTTCAGGGTGGGTGGAGGCATTTCCCACTAGAACTGAAAAAGCAAGGGAAGTCACCAAGGCCCTCCTTCATGAAATTATTCCCTGGTTTGGTATGCCACTTGTCATGGGCTCAGACAATGGCCCATCTTTTGTGTCTCAGGTTACCCAGCAGCAGGTCCATGCCCTACAGATTAACTGGAAGTTGCATGCAGCCTACCGCCCCCAAAGTTCAGGAAAGGTGGAGCGCATGAACTATACATTGAAAGCCCAGCTCTCAAAGCTCTGCCAGGAATCTCGTCTGAAGTGACCCCAAGTTCTACCCATAGCACTCCTCAGGATACGCTCCTCTCCAACCAAAGCACTAGGGGTATCCCCATTTGAAATCTTGTATGGGAGGTCACCCCCCATTGTCCAGGGTATAAAGGGGGACATGGGCCAGATTGGGTCGGAAATTACTAGGCAGGAACTGTTAGCTTTAAGTTCTGTTTTGCAGAGTCTCCACACTTGGGTTCAGGACTGCTTGCCTGTCTCGCTAACTGAACCCCTGCACCCATTCCTGCCTGGTACCCGGGTGTGGGTTAAGGAGTGGAAAAAGGACCCTCTTGCCCCCCAGTGGAGGGGGCCCTACATTGTCCTACTCTCAACACCCACTGCAGTAAAGGTGGCAGAACTCGCTGCATGGATACATCACACTAGACTGAAACCAGAAGCGGACGAGGAAGTCGACCCTTGGACCTCTGAAGAACATCCTGGGTTTCCTTTATGTCTCACCTCGCGCCGGCATCGGATCAACCCCGTTGGAACCTGAAGCCCTACTCCTGTCACTACCGGAAGCTGACAGGTCTACATACGGCAGAAGCTGTGGAAAGAAGGAGGACTTACTTGTTTTAAACCTTAACAGCAGTTCAGATCACTGTAGCTGAAAATGTTTAACATATGTGTGTTTATTGTCCTTGCTGTAGCCCTGGGTTCTTCCATTGCAGTCCTGCCTTCCTGTGCCCCTTGTTTAAAGGTAACTAAAATTGGCCAGAAAGTCACCCAGACCACTGTTCCCTCTAAGCTGTGCACGTGTGCGCGCGCACACACCTCGCCGAGTGAGCGCACATACTTTACAACAGAGCGCACAAAAATTACAGTTCTGATTCTGATAGAAAACAACACAGACATTCTTAAAATTGAAAAGTTGTTGTGTATGTATGGTTTTCACAAGTTCTACAATATTTTCTAGTGCAATCAATGTGGTGTACATATTGTATTCTGACATGTAGTCAAATTTTAAAGTATATATCTCTGAGTGTCGTTATGTGGCGCACAAAAATTTAACCTTCCTTCAAAAGCTGCACACAGCTGATATTTTATGCGCACACAGCCTACAGAAAATTAGAGGGAACATTGACCCAGACCCTTGTGTACCATTCCCATTATGCCTGTAACTCCCGAAATACTACCCGGTGCCATCACAATGGCACAGACTTAACCATTTGCAATGTACCAGGGAAAAACGCAACATGTTATGACCCCCGGTCTAGCCCCACCTATCAGGTAATCGAGGTTCGTTCTCTCTCAGCTGATGGCCGTCTTCTGAACTCCACTAAGGTATCCTCCCCTACTATCCCGACCTCCCTTTTCTTTGATGCCTGCACCGCCATAAATGCCAACAAGTGGCCCAGGGCAGGGTGCGGCTCTATTAGTTGGGAGCGCATATACACACACAATGACAAATATATGTGTCCAGCCGTAGCACAGAGGGCCCCACCATCTTGTACGGGACCGGGAGCCCGTGATCATAATTTTTGTCCCACCTGGAGCTGTGTTTATTATGCATCCTGGCCCAAAGCACTGACAGGGCACACATGTGATTCCCGCAAGGCAGTCCTGACCAGGTTACCTGCCATTTCCGACTGTCAGACAGGTACCTGTAACCCCCTCAATCTGACCCTTATGAACACCAGTGTATGGGCCACCGGATCCACCTTTGGCCTCCAGATAGAGGGTCAGGGTACCAACCCTGGCACCCTTATACATATCCGTCTAGTCACGAAGTCCCACACCTCCCAGGCCGCCTTGGTCTTCCACTCCTTCTATGAGGAACTAAGGACCCAAATAGAGGTGCCCACCGCCACACGGAACATTTTCATAGAATTGGCCGAGACAGTGGCCACAAGTCTTAATGTATCCAATTGTTTCTTCTGTGGCGGGACAAACATGGGTGACCAGTGGCCATGGGAAGCTCAGGAGTTGAACTACTCAACCCCCTGCAATCAGTCAACACTAAACCGTACAACTAGTGAGTGGGTATTGAAGACCTCTGTTGTAGGCCATACCTGTATTGCCCGAGCAGGACCTCAGTTTACCACCCAGGTGGGAGAGCTGGCCTGCCTGGGGCAGCAGTCCTATAACGCCACCACATTACAAACTACCTGGTGGTTGGGTACTAACTTATCTGCACCACAGAATCCATTTGCAAATTTTTCTCACCTGGCTGGTGTCTGGGCCAACCTGGCAGCTACCAGCACATGGGAGGCCCCTCCGGGCTTCTGCTGGATTTGCGGGCCCCGGGCATACGCCCAGCTGCCTAAAACCTGGGCTGAGGCATGTGTACTCGGCACGATCCGACCCTTCTTCTTCCTCATTCCTATCCCTCAGGGAGAAACATTGGGTATCCCTGTTTACGAGGCCCGCAATAGGCGCTCTCCCAGGATCACTGATCTCCTACGCATAGGTAACTGGAAGGGGAATGAATGGCCACCCGAACGTATCATACAGTATTATGGCCCTGCCACATGGGCCGAGGATGGAACCTATGGCTACCGCACTCCCATTTATATGCTGAATCATATTATCCGTGTGCAAGCTGTTGTAGAGATTATTACTAACGAAACCAGCAAAGCACTAACCCTTTTAGTGAAACAGAACACCCAAATGCGGGCAGCGGTCTACCAGAATCGCCTGGCCTTGGATTATCTGTTGGCCACGGAAGGAGGAGTATGTGGAAAATTTTATTTGACAAATTGCTGTCTACAGATTGATGATCATGGCCAGGAAATTGAGGAGATTGCTGACCGGATGCGGAAGATAGCGCATGTACACCTGTCCAGACTTGGAACGGGATTAGCCTTGATGGATGGTTTGGGTCTGTATTCTCTGGAATGGGGGGTCTGAAAATACTTGTATTCCTGGTACTATTCTTTTTTGTAGGTTGTATGCTTTTGCCCTGCCTCCTACCAATTTGCATCCATACTTTCCACTCAGTCGTGGACACAGCAGTAGAACGGAAGACGGCTGCTCATGTCATATACATGTGGAATTATCATGCCCTTCCATAGGAGGGGGGGGGGGAGCTGTCCTATCTAAGATGATTTGATTCCACCCGCATCCGCGGGTGGAAGAATCAAAGGGGGGAATGTGGCAGTCACCTCAGGATGAAAGGAATTCAGCCCCTGGCTAGTAAATATGCCCATGCAACAAATTGCATGGACAAATGGCCAGAGAAGGGCTGTGCTGTAATCCAAGGCCATTTGTGCCATCTGTAGCCCACAGGAGGGGCTGTCCCCTTTCCCTTTCTCTTCTTTGTTCTCTTTGTTAAGTTTCTGGTTTTGATTCTGGTGCTGTAGGGGGAAGGGATAGCCCCTTACCTAAGGGGATATGATTGGGCAGGCACCCAAGGGAGCACCAGTCAGAAACCTGAACGTAGGTATGAACTGATGATATGAACTGAGTATATAAAGATTGTACAGCCCCTGACTTGGGACTCAGAGCTTTTGGAAATAATTCCTCTGGGTCTATGCTAGCACAATAAACTGGCTTGTATTCCCATGAGACTCCGGGTGTCCTTTCCTGACTCTTTTGCCGCAGCACTTTGTGTGTGTGCCTGAGAAGATAACTCTAGCAAAGGCATCTCTCTACCTCCCCCTTCCATTTTGTAAGTTTGGTTGTAAAGGTAGTTTATCTGGTTTTAGCCTGTGGGTGTTCTTGTGCAGCTGCTCCTATCTTTGTTGCCAGATATTTCAGCCAGCAAGCCATTTTCTTCTAGCATGCTATCCCCTTTCCCATCTCAAGGCCCACATGTGTTTAACCCCCTACTGTGTTTTGGGTGCCTGGGAGAGTCAGCCACCGGAGAATAAAGCAGGACAGAGTTCCTAGGGGGCCATTTGCAGTTTCTTTTTCATTTCAGTTTCAATTAATTAGATTTTATTTTATTTTAGTTCAAGTACTCTGGTGCTCTGTGCCTGAGCCTGTGGAGGTGCACTGTGCTGGGGATCCTGTTACATACCCGGGTACAGATTGAGGGTGTTCCTGAGTGGTGCCCCTAGCCCTTCCCATCATGCTGGCCAGACCGCAGTGCCTGGTATAGGATGGTATCAAGGGGTATGAACCCCACTTAATCCTTAAGCATTCATTGTTTTATACAGCTCAAAATCTATTCAGTGCACAATGACTTGATGCAGACATGTGGGAAAGGCCTAATCAGATAGGCTATTGCTTGTTGCTGGGCAAATTTCAGAGTGCTGTGTGCCTGGTCAGGTGATCCAAAAAAAACAATGTATCAACCAACTGCCTTTCTCCTGAGAAGGGTCTGATAGAAAATCAGGGACAGGAATAAAGATGTGTTTAAAAAAAAATACTGCATATAGGTTTGTAGCAGCTACAGCTCTTTGAAAAACAGGAAGTACCTGCATACAAGAAATGTATGTAATTTGAAAGTGGATAGGAAGCAAATGAAATCCTTCCACCTGTCTATGGTCAGTGAGTAAGCTGACATGATCATCTCTTGTCTCAGCCCAGATTATGTACCTATTAAATCTGTAATATTGCTTGTAAGGGAAGCTGTACTCCCTTATAGCCATTAGTAGTATTAGAATAAAAACGTAAACTTTACTCGGAGAGTGTGTCAGTTTTATTGGATCAGGACAAGGTCCATTTCATATCTTTAAGATACAACACTGCAGTGCAATCCTCAAGATGTGCAGTCCCCGATGTGGTGTGATCTCGGAGGCAGGTATCTTCCTAAACTGCATGCAAGAGGAGGTCATGGGAGCAGGACCTGCAGGATAAGATGAGGCAGGAGAGTCACTCCCATTTGTAAGAGACTCTGGGGGCAGGGGGTGCCATGTTACCTTCAACGGATCCTGCCCCCGGTCCCTGCACGATGCCCGGACCATCCACCCCTCAAGCCCAGGGAGCGATAGGGCTCCCGGGGGAGTTCTCACCGGAGTTTGTCTTACTTTTGCATAAGGCGTTTTGCCTACCAAGTGGCTCCTCGGCCCTGGAACACAGGGCTAAGAGGATGTCAGATGCAAAAGAGTACGAGTCAGGAGCAGTGGCATCTAAGCGGGCTAGAGGCTTAGAGGAGTGGCAGCAATCGCCGCTGTCAGGGAGCTGGATGGGGAAGACCTTGACACGGAGTTAGATCTGCAGGAGGAGTTGGAAGAAGGAGAGAGCCCAGAACAGGAGGATCAGGGCTGAATTGTTCAGGTTTTCCACCGGGAGGAGCTACCAGCGCTCATCTTTATGCTTATGTTTATGCAAATTTCTCGATATACCACCCAGGCCGAAGGCTATCAGGGAGATTTACAATCACTACAAGCGGATACTGATATAATTCCTCATTCCCAAAGGGCTCACATTCTGTGTACCTTGGCGACTCTCAAGGCCCTGAATATTTTTTTTTATTTTATTTTTTTTTATTACAGTTGCTTATATACCGCACTATTCGGTATCAGCGCGGTTTACAATATAACAAAAACAACCTAAACACAAACTGTTTGGTTTTACATAGGACAGGAATACCAACTTGGATAACAGGGTTGAACTATATACATGAGGGATAAAATCAATAACAGGGTTGGACTATACAATAACAGGGTTGGACTATATACATGAAATATTAGTTGCGATGAGTTATATGCAACACGAAGCTTACTTTAAGACGGAATGTGTCTGATCTGCAGGAAGGAGGGTGGGACTGTAATAAGACTAAGAATGGGTGTTTTTCGGTGGGGTTATTTAGATTCCATTGCTGGCTGGGTAGAATTGGCGGAAGAGGTGAAACTTGATTGCCTTTCTGAATTTAGTTAGGTCTGCAATGGCTCGAATGTCAGGTGGTAATGCATTCCAGCATTTGGGGACGTAAAGACTGAAGGCCCTGTTTGCCGTTGTACAATTGCATTTAGTCAAAATCTTCGGTGTTATTAGCAGATTTAGAGCTGTTGATCTCCTGGATCTGTTGGGTGGCACGGTTTGGATAAGCTCAGTAAGTGCAGTAGAGGAGATGCGCTTGATGGCCTTGAAAGAGAGAAGTAAAGTTTTGAAGATAATTCTTCCGCGTATTGGTAGCCAATGAAGCTGTTTTAGAATAGGAGTCACATGGTCACTTCTGGATGCTCCATGGAGGATTCTTGCTGCAGCATTCATGGCCAGTTGTAATGGGTGTAGTGTGGAATGAGGGATACCTTGTAAAATGGAATTGGCAAAGTCAAAATGCGGCAGGATCAGTGCTTGGTATATGGTCCGGAAATCATCTGGGTCCAGTAGGGAGCGCAGATGCCTGAGTGAACGGATTTTGAAATATACAGCTTTGACTATGTTGCTTATATGAAATTTCATGTCCAGATGTTGGTCTAAGGTGACCCCCAGGTATTTTATTGTTTCTTTGGTTTGTAGTTCCGCTTCTTTGACTCTTACATGGGATGGTGGAATAAAGTCAGGATCTCTGGAGATGAACAGTACCTCCGTTTTCTTGTGCTGGATACGGAGGTTTTGTGATTGTAGCCAGTCTGATATTGCATTGAAGCATTCTACAAGTGGTGTAAGGTCCATTTGAACAGTCGAGAAAGGCATATATAAGAGGATGTCATCCGCATATATCAGACAGCTCACGTTAAATGATCTAATGATATTGCAGATGGGCTGCATATATATGTTAAACAGTAGAGATGACAATGAGGATCCTTGAGGCACACCTTGTGTTTGATGGAATTGTTTTGATTCTTCTGACCCGGATTTAACGTATTGCCACCTACCATCTAGGTAGGACTTGCACCAATCAAGCGCAGTATTTCAGATTCCCTTTTCTTTCAGCCGCCCAAGGAGAAGCTCATGATGTACTGAGTCAAAGGCCTGCTAACCTCCCGGAAGAGGAAACGGCGCTGTAGGATCCGCTGTTCCAGGCAGTACGGAAATCGCAGAAATACTTACCAGTACATGGAGTAGTAGGACAGATGATCCAGGATGTGTGGGATCTGCCAGAGGTTGGCCTTAAAGGGGTGCAATCCATGATGCCCCTATACCCACTGCCAGAGCAAGAATGACCTCCTTTGATTGCCCAAAGTGGGCGCAGCGGTGTTAGAAGCAATAGAAGAGAACTTGACTTGTCTCCTGCAGCTGAGAGCTGTGGAACTGGTTCCGCGAGACCAGTACGTCTGCGGTCGATGTTTTCATGTATTTTGTTTTGTCCAAAAGGAAGGTTTCTGTCGCCCAATTCTCAACTTTGAGAGCATGAACTACGGTCTCCAGATACCACATTTTCACAGTAGTAATGGCGGTAGGAAACAGAGATTTTTGGTGACTCTCGATCTCACAGAGGCGTATCTGCATGTTTCCTTCCATCCAGAACATCAGCAGTTTCTCCACTTTGCGGTGCCAAGGGGTCATTTCCAGTTTCGAGCATTGCCCTTCGGTCTGGTGACCACCCCCATACCTTCACCAAGGTCATGGTGGTGATGGCGACAACTCTCCACAAGGAAGGGGTTCTCATCCACCCGTATCTAGACGATTGGCTGATCCAGGCGAAGTCCAGGGACGATAGCGAAAAGTGCAACAGCGCGGGTGGGAGAGTTCCTTCAAAGTCTTGGTTGAGGTCAACCTGGCCAAGAGCCAGTTATGGCCAGCCCAGGAGCTAGAGTATTTGAAAGTGTGCTTTGATACCTGTGGGGGCAGGAATTTTCTGCCGGTTCGCCGGGCGCAGGAGCTATGACAGTTGATACAGCAGGTCCTGAAGAGGGCAAGACCATCAGTGTGGCATTATCGGCAGGTTCTGGGGACCATGGCGGCCACTCTCGAGCTAGTCCCATGGGCAAGGGCGCATATGCAATTGCTGTAGAGGGCTCTGCTCCGTCGATGGTCCCATCAGAGTTAACCCCTGTCCCAAGTACTCTACTGCCCACGGAGCACCAGGAGAGTCTTCAGTTGGTGGCTGAATGTGGAAGGAGTCACTGGTGTGTGCTCTTCAGATGACCAGCCTGTCAGGTTAGAAAGCCCATGGCGAAGGACGTTTTGTTCAGGGATGAGAGTCTGCAGGAGGCTCTGTGGTCGATCAACAGGCTCGAGATGCGAGTGGTGACCTTGGTGCTAGAAAGTTTTGAGCCATGGTTACAGGGGAAGGTGGTCCAAGTCCTCTCAGACAATGTAACCATGATGGCTTACATCAACCGGCAAGGAGGCATGGGCAGTGCAACCCTGTAGGAGGAGGCCAAAGGTCTGTTCGGATGGGCAGCGATTCGTCTCCAGAAATTATCAGTGGCACACGTAGCAGGAGTTGACAGCGTGATGGCAGACTTCCTCAGCTGAGTACGCATGGACCATGGAGAGTGGAAGCTCAATCAGGAGGTGTTCGAGCAGGTGGTCTGCCAATGAGGCACACTGGTCATGGACCTAATGACAATGTTCGAGTTGGCCGAGGCCTGCCGGTTTTTCAGTAGAAGAAGAGAAGAAGTCCAAGGGACTGGATGCTCTAATTCAGCAGTGGCTCGAAGAGGGTCTTCTCTGTTTTTCCCCATGGACGCTCATAGGCCGGTTAGTGCAATGGCTAGAGGCGCACCGGGGATTTGTGATTCTGGTGGCACCAGACTGTTCGAGGTGCCCGTGGTATGCTGACCTGATTCGGATACTGGCGGACTGACTGTAGTGGCTTCCGGTTCGGAAGGACCTCTTGATGCAGGAACCACTTCACATGCCCCAGGTGGATCAATTCTTGCTTACGGCATGGCTTGTGAAAAGGCGAGGTTGAAGAAGAAAGGATAATCAGGCTCAGGGATAGCGACCTTGCTACAGGCCCAGAGGTGGTCTACGAACCTGTCGTGCATCTGCATAGGACGCATCTTTGAATCATGGTGCGGAGAGAGGCAGCCACGCCCTTCCACTGCCTCCATCCTGGACATCTTGACATTCTTGCAATCCGGTTTTGATAAGGGTCTAGCTGCCAGTTCCTTGAGGATGCAACTGGTGGTGATTTTCCGGTTATCGTGGGAAAGTCCATGAGGTGCTATTGGGTACACACCCAGACGTGCTGAGCTTTCTAGGGGTGGTGACCCACCTTCGTCTGCCAAAGAGGGCAGTGGTACCGCCTTGGAATCTCAATCTGGTGCTGTCTGGGGAACCCATTGAGCCACTGAGTTGAGCTTTCCTGCAGGATTTAGCTCTGAAAATGGCATTCCTGGTGGCGAGTTGCTCGACACGGAGGATTTTGGAGCTTCGGACCCTGTCATGCCAGGAGCCATTCCTTTCCTTCTCCAAGGAGAAAGTGGTCTGGCGCCCATTACATTCATTTTTGCCAAGGTGGTGTCAGCATTTCAGGTAGATCAGGCCATTTCCTTACCGGGTCTGGCGAGCGCGGATGTGGGTGAGAGTGGGTATGGGCCGTGCCACTCCATAGCTGCGCCACCTGGATGGTAAGAGAGTCCTGCGAAGGTATGTGAAAAGGACATTGTCCTTTCGGAGATCGGACAGTCTGTTGGTTCTGTTTGGCAGGTCGCGCAAAAGTGAGGCGGCAGCTAAGCCTCCATTTCCAGATGGATCAGTGAGGCAATCACGTCGGCATACATCTTGAAGGGTAGAACAGTGCCGGCGGGGTTGCAGACGCATTCCATGAGGGCTCAGGCAGCCTCATGGGCAGAGTATACTTTAGTTCCGCCGGTGGAGATCTGTAGGGTGGCATACTTCTCTGAACATTTTTGCCTGGATGTCCAGGCGGCGGGGGATGCTCATTTCGGATCGGCAGTGCTTCAGGCCGGTTTGCGGGTCCCTCCCGTTAATTTAACTGCTCTGATACATCCCAGAGGTGCGGAACTGGACTGGAGGGACGATAAGGAAAGAGAAATTAGACTTACCTGCTAATTGTTGTTCCTTGAGGAACTCCAGTCCAGTCCTGGAACCCTCCCTGAGTGCTTCTTGTGATGATCTGTGCACACCCCGGTCCTGAAGCTGGTTCCCTTGGTGGAGGAAGTGGCCAGGAAGAGCCGGGGAGGGGTGTGTAATCAGTGTTTGGGGGAGGGGCGGACCAGAAGAGCTGTCGGTTGCTTGCATCCTGCTGGTTGGAGTTGCTCAGGCGCTCAACAGGTAGGCTTCTTCATCCTGGAGTGAGGGAGGGGGTATCCTTCCCAGGGGATGGAGGGGGTACTGTTTATTTAGACGTAGAAGCGTTTGCTGCATGTTTAACTACTTATTTGTTGCTCCTCTGAGTCTGCTTTGTCAATAGGTACTGGGGCTGGTGGGCGGTGCCAGCTGCATATGTACACTAGTGTCATAAAAAAGATGACAGGCTCAGCCTCCAAGCTGCTGGAAGAGGTACACTACCCAGAGGTGAGGGACTGGACTGGAATTCCTCAAGGAACAACAATTAGCAGGTAAGTCTAATTTCTCTTTTTTGGCCACCATCACTAGTATCACTAGCTGCCTAATTTTCTTTATAAAAGAGGTATGTTTTGGCTGCCTTAAACTTGGGAGTCTGCTTATTAAGGTGCGGTAAAATGTATTGCACCTATCTCATGGCATATGTCAAAATGCAATGCAGTAGGTGCAACTCTTGAGTGGTAAATGCAGGAGGGAATAGCCAGTCTCTGCCCTGCAGATTCCACACAGGACTGACACATACCATTCGGACCCGTGATCTCTGCATCCGCAGGTAGGACAGATCCTCTTGTGCTGCCTGCTGATGCAGGGAATGTGGGCTGGAATGAAGGAGCAGGAGCGGACAGAGCAAGCACCCACATAGCCCTAGCATGCCCCTCTTCAGCACCCTATCTCCCTGGACAGCACCAAACCATATGAGTCTTGATGTCCTCCCTCAACCTGGCAGCGATCCTCATTGGGACAAATTAAAACATTGTTTGGAGATCTGGTCCCCCTACGATCATTTTAAATTTTAACTACAATCTGAAATTCAATTGTAATTCCAATTTTAATTGCAATTGTAATTGTGAAGAATGAAATGTAAGAGTTCCTGATATATATGGATATTTTTTTGTTTATATTCTCCATTCTTCTTTATTTGTTTTTCCTTTGCTTCCACTACTGTTCTCTCGTGTTATGTTATCACACATTTCTTTTTTCTCATTTTCTTCTTTTCTCTATTTCTCTCTCTTACTACTACTACTACTACTACTAATGTGCAGCACTGTATATGCTTAGTAGCACCAAGGGCGAGAAGGTAAAAAGGTCTTTATTAACAAGACCCCTACACAGCTGCATTTCAGTGTAGCCTTCGTCAGGGGGTGACCTCAAAGCAATACACAAATGGTCAGTAATAATTTAAAAATAAATAAATACCAAATATATAATAATATATTAAAAAAAATAAAACCAATTTTCAAACAATAACTGTTAAATATTAAAAAATAATTATAAACTATTAAAAACCTATACAACAATAGGCTAAAACATATAAAAAGAGAACAAATGAGAATAAGAAAAGATCATGAATAACAACAATATTGAATACAATTGTTGAACAATTAGTGGGAGTATGCAATAAAAACAGAAAGGGAGAACCAGAAAGGAGAGGTGAACAATCAACTGTGCAGGGAGAGAATTTTCATGTGAACATCTAAGTACCTTCATAGAAGGGAGGGAATGGCAAGAGTAAAAAACCTACTATCAATAAGGCTAATAAACATAAACTGAATGAAGAGTCTTATAAAGTTAATGTAGACACAATCTGCTATAAAAAGTAATGGAGAAATTAAATAACCATGTAAAATGAATATAATCATACTAAAAAACATATAGAAAAGTTATTCCAAAATGCTAAAACCACCATTGAAACAATAGGCCAGAAAGGACCCTGAATGGCATATCCATATAACATTGGAGAAAGGCAAACCCTACGAAATAATAAGTTAGTGAGTAAATCATTAATCAATGTAGCTGTAAACAGTGTGACTAGAAATAAAAAGTAAAAAATAGGATGAAACTGAATTGCAATGAGAAGAGGTCAGTAAAAAGACCACAGTAAAAAATAAATAAAAGACCAAAAAATAGAGGGGGGGGGGGCAATAAAAACAAATGAACCTGACTGTAAAAATGTGATGATGAAACAACGAAAGGAAAAATATCATACACATGTTCTAAAATTAAAATATGGATGCAATAGAAAGTAAAAATTAAATTTAAAAATAAGATATTAGTCAAATGTGTTTTAAAATTGAAACAAATTGTAAATACATAATGTGCCAATGATCAAAAAAAGATATGTTACAACTGATGTACCTTTGGTGCATTGTGAATAAGGGAACTTCAAAGGGCAGCCACATCAAAGATGTTTTAAAATGTCACAAGGGGAGCGCCATGGAAGCTAAAAAAAACGAGCCTGACAAAGAAACTATAATCTGTTGCGGGCCAATGAGTAAGCCCTAAACTGATAGTTAATGTAAATATTTAAAACATACATAAAAATTAATGCGGACTGATGAATGACATTTAACAGCAGCACCCATAACGTCCAATATATGAAAGAGCGAGTAGGGTACTAATGAACAACAGAATGCAGGATTACAAAAGATATATGAAGCAGAGGGGAGGAGTAGCCTTGTGGTTAGAACACTGGCTTGGTAACCAAAAAATCAGTGTTCGATTCCCACTAGCACACCTTGTGACCTTGGGCAAGTAATTTAACCCTTCATTGCCTCGGAAGAAAGGCCTGGCAATCTATGGCCAGTCACACAGCCAAGAAAACCCAGGAGCTTCTGGGTAGCCAGGAGTCAGCATTGACTTAAAGGCAACATTGCATTTGCAAAATATTAGAAATGTCAGGTCCTGTGGAAATTACCAAACTCAAGCCAGTAGTAAAAATCACTATTGAGTGGCAAATAGAACAATCTCCTTAAAACTAATCAACAATTGTAAGGGAGATAATTGTGTTAAATTCATCAGACTCAGGTAACTATAATGTAATACAATGAAGAAAATAAAGTTAAAACAACTAAGAGCCGGTTACATTAAAATTTTAAAAGCTAAACACTTGCCTGGATGCAGTGAACGCAACTCACTTGAGAGAAGATTGAAAGGAGAGATGCCATACAACTGTCAGATTATTCAAGGAATCGGAATGGCACCAAAAAGGCAATGGGACCCGCCTCCCCTCAAATGGAATCAGTGGCAGCTGGAGTGGCGGAAGGTGGGGAGGCAGCACAGCCGATCATGTGTGCTGTTGCCACTGCTCACCCAGGCCGGCCGCCTAGCTCACCTGCTTGAACTCCTGCTCAGGAAATTACAAATTGGAAAGTGCCGGTTAAAGTAGGCATGAATGGTGTGTTTCTCCTTCCTCTTTCAGGAAAGTCAGATATGTTTAAGTGGGGAAGAGGCACGATGAAGCGTATCTTGTTAAGCTGCCAGAGAGTGTGGGAATGGAGGCTCTATGTCATATACTGTGTATGCTTCTCTCTATGGAAAGGGTTTAAGTGTGTATGGAGGGGATGTGTCTATGGGAGACATATGTGTGAGGGGAGCCTGGAAGTGTGTGTGGGTGGGTGCCTGAGGCAGGGAGTATATATAGTATGATTTCTGAAGCAGCTGGTTTTGGATCCTGATCCTCTTATTCTCCTGCTCATCACCTATGTGTATGTATCTTTGCCATTCCTCAGGATTTACCCTAGTCCCCAGTTGTTGTGTGGTATTGTCTTGGTTTGATTGCAAGCTCTCTATGGCAGGGACTGTCTCTTACTTATACACGTACAGCACTGTGTACGCCTTGTAGCAGTATACAAATGATAAGCAGTAGTAGTAGATGACATGACGGTGAAGGTAGGAAATGTATCTTGGGCCCCTTTATTCCTTTCATGGCGAGGTCTGTCTAATCGCAGCTCCTCCAGCCGCCAGACTCATTCTTCAGCTGGTGGAGTGGGAACCTCTGCCAGCTCCTCCTCTTGCACCATCGTGGATCACAGCCAGTGGAGGAGTTGCAATCTCCACTGACCCCTTAGAAACATAGAAAGATAGAAACATGATGACCTATCTAGTCTGCCCTTCCATCAACTACAACAGTCCCCTTTTTACCTTTAGAGATCCTCTGTGTTTGTCCCATGCTTCTTTGAATTCAGATACTGTCCTTATCTCTACCATCTCCACTGGGAGACTATTCCACGCATCTACCACTCTTTCCTTAAAGAAATATTTCTGCATATTACTCCTGAGTGTACCCCTTTGACTCTCATCATATGTCCCCTAATAGCAGAGCTTGCCTTAAATTGAAAGAGACCCTCCTGTGCATTTATGCCATGGAGGTATTTAAAGGACTCTGTCATATTGCCCCTTTCCGCCTTTCCTTTATTGCGCCCTGCAATAGAAGGGAGGTGACCTCCTGCAGTAACAGAGCAGTCAGGGGGGGGGGGGGGTGAGAATGATACTCTCTTACTGAGGTAGAGGGGGGCAGGCTTTGAAGATGAAGCCTGTACCCCTCCCTGACTATATTTAAAGTCCACTGCTCTGAGGTGATCAGATGCCATCTGTGGGCATAATGGCACAGTTTGCCAGCAATGTGGAGGGGATAGGGGTTCTCCAGAGGCAGAGCAGCTATGTTCTCTAGGAAGGAGTCAAAACCCAGGAACAGCCTGAGTCTGCTGAGCTGGCTGTGCCTTAGGAGTCTGTGACTTCCTCTGCTGTTTTGAAGGTTGCTGTCCCTGGGGGGAGCATAATGCTGGCATTGAGAAGCAGGCATATAAGAAGAATAGCACTTCTTCTTTGTAAAGAAGGCCTTTTTTGCTGCCTTCTTTTTAGCTGGGACAGGCATGGGCAGCAGTGTATCGAGAAGCATGTAACTTGGTAATATTTGGACCGGTAGAGAAGACAATGCCAGTGTTTGCGGAACCGATGGTAACATTTTTACCGAAACCAACGCTGCCAGTAAGGCCACTAAGCTCTGCTCAATGGCCAGTATGCGCTGATCCATGGAGTTTGCCAATGCATGGGTATCAGTACCAGAGTTGTAGGACAGAGTGCCGTGCTCAGGGCCAGAGTGTGATCCCTGAGCACGGCACCAGGAGCTCTCCGGAGGTGGAGGCCTCGGGAGCATCCTGGGACCCCACGATGGCTTTGGAGGAAGGTCCTCCAGCCGGGGCTGTTCAGCCAGTGTATCCCCCTCCAGGGCAACGCTCAAGGCATCTTGATGCTTAGAAGGAGATCTACCCTTGAGGGGGGTGGCCAGTCTTTGATGAAGACTTAAGTTTTGATACCTGAGATCCATGCGAGGAAGACATCAACGTCGCTGCTAAAGAGGGTGCCTAACTTTGCAACACAATTCTGTAGGCCTCTCTTCATCATCTTCCTGATGAGGGGTCATTCTGAGGGTTGATGGTCAGGATCTAGGTATTTTAGACACCAGTCATGGGTGTCAGTGGCCGAGATGGTACTTCCACACTTAGAACATTTTTTATACCCACTGGTTGGTTTCTCCATTTTGTCGGAGACAGAATAGAAAACCTGGGCCTAATATGGCATCGATGTGCCTGAAGAAGGAGAATTTCCCCTTCTTCTTTTTTTTTAAGAAAGAAAGAAAGAACCGACCGGGGGTCGGTACCAGCATTGACAGGAAGGCAGACGCGAACCACAAAAATATGGAAAACAGGAATTTTCTGCTTCCTGCCGGCTCCACGGAAAACGAAGAACTGAGGAGGGAGAGTGGCAAAGATGGGAAGGCAGCTACACAGACACAGAGGGATGCTCCCAAAGTCTTTCCTATTGGACGCTGGGGAGCATTCCCACGCGGGCTCCATCAGTACCAACGTCACCCATATGTGAAGACTACATTCCTGCTTGTTACTGGAGATATATTTGTTAAGCAATTCTACTTTATCCTCATCAGCTTCTGCATATTCCTCCCCTGCACCCTTCCTTCTCTCACTAACATATCTGAAATATGTCTTATCCCCTCATTTTATTGCATTGGCTATTTCCTCCTCTTTTTGAATCTTTGCTTTCCTGACTACTTTGGTAGCTTCTCTTAAGTTGTTTCCAAATATAGATGCCTGTCTTCCTCTCTCTGTGATCTCTTGTATTTCATGAAGGCCTCCCTCTTTTTCTTCAACTTTTCAGCTACTTATTTTGAGAACCATAGTGGCCTCCTTTTCCTTTTACATTTACTTACCTTTCTAACAAAAATGTTTGTTGCCCTTAAAATATCCCCTTTCAACATCCCCCAGCTGTTCCCATCCTGCTAACGATTCTCTGAGGTACTGTCCCATCTTTGCAAAGTTAGTTTTCCTAAAGTCTAAGACCCTCGCTTTTGAATGGATTTTATGAGCCTTAGTACTAATACTGAACCATACCACTTTCCCCATTGGTAAGCACTATTCTGGTAACAGAATCCACATAGCCCCAGCACATGTGGGTTCTGTTAGCAGAATAGTTCTCCCTGTAGAGAATCCAGGATCTCCTTACTTCTAGATGACACCGCAATAGGGATGTGCCAATCCACATCTGTCATATTCAAATCACCTGTTAGTAGCACTTCTTTCATGGCAATACTTTGTATGTCTTCCATTAAATCTTCACCCACTTCTACCCACTGTGATGAGGATCTGTATACAATGCAAATGGATTTCCCTTTCCCTCTCTCTAGTTTAACCCACAGTGCCTCTTCCCTCCTTTTAAGCTCTGCAATTCTATAGCTTTAATATTATTTTTAACATATAGTGCCACTCCTCCTCCCCTTCTTCCTACCCTGTCCTTCCTGAATAATTTATAGCCCAGTATAATTATATCCCACTCATGGTTTTCCATGAACCATGTCTCCGTAACCACCACTAAATCCATGTCAGCATTTTCCATTAAAGCCTCAACATTTCGATCTTATTTCACAAGCTACAAACATTTATACACACTGCTTTCCAGATGTTGCCCCTATTACCCATTTCTACAGAGGTATTTAATATTTCACTTAACTGGGGGCTTTCTTCATCTATCCCCATTGAATCTAGTTTCAGCATTTTTACTCTGCATAGGCACAAAATAAATGTATTTGGATGGATGAATAAACAGAAAGACTGTCTGACCTTCAGCAGTAGGCACTCAGGCTTTTATGTGAAACATGTCTATAAAAAACATGGGATAAGAAGCAATTCCTTATTGTGAATTGAAAACTGGTTAAAAGAGAAAAAAGAGTAGGAAAAAATAGTCTGGTTTATTGTTTATTGAAAATTTGTTATACTGACCTTAGAGCGGTGTACATAGTAAATCTAAAAATAGGAAAGGAACTCCAATAAAATAGGAAAGAAGACAGTCACATTTACAACAAAAGTGAAACATAAGGGAAGAGAGGGGATTAGATGGGGTTGTGGAGGGGGTGTATCATAGGTTCGGGAAAGAGGCAGGATTCTGAATCACTGAGGGACTATTGTCGAATGCTAAGTTAAATAAGTAAGTCTTAAGAAGTGATTTAGTTCTGTTTAACAGGTTCTTTATACCACTTTATCATTTCAGTCAAAGTGGTTTACATTGTAACTTAAACTTGGTACATTAAACAGGGAAATTGATAACTTGGATTTTTCTGCAGCAATGGAGGGTTAAGTGATTTGCCCAAGGCCACAATGAGTGCTAGTGGGAATTGAACCCTGGTTGCTTGGTTCCCATTGTAACCATTAGGCTGCTCCTCCACTGCACAGAATTTTCTACATTGAATAAGGTCAATACTGAAGAGCCACAAGTGTCCTGTCCTATTTAACATATTCACAAATATCCAGAGAAAGGAGCAATGTGCAAGGTGATCCGATTTGCAGATGTGACAAAATTATTCATAGTTGTTTAAAAGGCAGTGAGACCATGTGAGACTAGGAGACTGAGCATCTAAATATCAGATGAAATATAGGGGGTTATTTTGGAAGTCCTATTCATGCTTTGGACATCTGAAAACAAAAAGCGTATGTCCAAAACACAAAGATGTCTCCAGAGTCATTTTGTCTGGATGTCCCCATGCAAGGGCATTAAAGTCTGAATAGGGTGTGGCAGAGGAATGGGCAGGGCACTCCTATGAACCTGGATAAGCACACTTGATTTCAGTAACGTCCTGGATGTCCAGAGGATGATAGCTGCTGGGCTGGTACATTGCCTCTGAATTCTGCACTAGTCCTTCTTTCTGTCTTCCCTCATTACCGTAACACTCTCCTACTTACTTAATTTTATTTTAGTTTTTTTTTTGTTCTGATGCATTTTATTATGTTTTCTTTCATTATGTTATCTGAATTGGATTTGATTATTTTATGGTTTATATTTGCCCTGTAAACCACTTAGGCAATACTGGGTAGTTGGAGCAGATCGAGTAGTGGGGCAGCTCGGGCAGCTGGACATACTTCTCATCCTTTCTGCGTCTCTTGCCTCATATTATTCAGCTTTGGAAACTAATTCAGAGAGTTGTGCTTCTCTTTGACTACCCTCTTTTTTTCCCACATCACCCCAACTACCTTGGCGTCCATCCCCGTTCACTGGGACCGGCAGCCCTCTCAACCTGTTCACTCTCTCAGCATTGCTCTCTTAATTCACTTCATTATTGCTCTCAAATACTCCTTCTTCCACCCCAGCCTTGCCCCCCCTCCCTCCCCCAGCCTCTCTGTAAGGCAGGTCCTCTGAACTGTAGGTCCATTTGTGCCAAACCCTTCCTCGTCGAGGATCTCATTGCTCAATACTTCCTAGACTTCTTCTTTCTTACTGAGACCTGGCTCAAGACTGGCAATGACCTGGTAATCAATCAGTGCCTCCCTGAGGGCTTTACTGCCCTCTCTATACGACACCATGGTAGAGCTGGGGGTGGGGGTGGGGTCGTTCTCCTCCATTGCCCCTTCTGAATTGTCCTTCCTTTCCCTCCATTATCCTGAGACCTTCCTGGTCCACTTACATTCCTCCCCTCCTCTCCATTTTCTGCTTCTCTACTGTCCTTCTACTCTCAGTCCTGCCCTGTGGGACTCTCTTTTCTTGATACTCACAGAGGCATCTATTCACTACCCCCATCTCTATGTTCTAGGTGACTTTAATATTCATTATGATTCTCCCCATAAGATCCGTGACAGACAATTCCTCTCCCGTCTCTTAGATCTCAACCTTGTTGCCATTCATCCACTTTCCCATTCACTCCACTGGACACACTCTAGATCAACTCACTTTTTCCCACAATGGGTGCTTTCTCCCTTTTTACTTCCACAGTCTCACACGCCCATGGATGGATCACTCTTGCATCTTTTTCTCTCTCCAACCCATATTCTCCGCATCCAACAGCCTTTCCCCTCCCCCACTTCCACACCACATAGCTATCTGGACCCGGAAACTCACCCCTGAGGCTGCAGCAAACTTTCCCTCCTCTGACACACTCCTCCCTGCTGATTTCTGTTCTCTTACTGTAGATGACCAGGTCCACCAATGGCATTCCCAGTTTCAGTCAGCTTTTAACCAAGCAGCCTTCCTCCATCTCAAATGAGTTTCAACAAAGTGCCACAGCCCCTGGTGCCCCTATCTGTGCCATGCTGAGCACCATTGGTGCAAGCAGTGCACCTCTGTCTCTTTATCTGGCTTTTGACATTATCATCACCTCTACAAGACTGCGATAATCTCTGCAAAAAAGGACTATTACTCTAATCTCATCAGTTCCTCCTCTAACCATCCTAGGGCCCTTCACTCATTCTTTTCCAACTAATGCACCCCCCGTATCCTGTGCCCCCCCTCTCACTGCCCTTCCAAGACCAATTTGCCCAAACCTTTCTTGATAAAACCAGCCAACTGCGCTTGGCTTTCTCGCCCGTCCCGCTTCCCCACACCTTACTCTTTAAATACATGGATTCCCCCGCTCCCTCCTTCTTTGGCCCACACTTGAAACTCTTTCAACCTACCTCATGCATTGCTCTTTCCAAACAAATTTCCTCCTCCCATAAAACTACTTATTTATTTATTTATTTAGACAGATTTGTATCCCGCCTTATCCTTCAATCAAAGTGGTCACAATACAAGTGGAAGGTTACAAATAACATAGGGTAGATAAGATATTAACAGATAAAACTAAGAGGAATTAATGTAATAAAATGGGCCTATTGGTAAAAACTATTAATTATATATCAAATTATAAGTTTCAGCAAATAGCAGGGTCTTCAAGGCCTTGCGAAAACTACTTGTTTCCTTGACCCTATTCCATCCTCTTAACTTCTAAATACCTCTCTTGCTCTTCTTCCCCCTGCACTGTCCTTTGTCAATACTAGTCTCTCCTCTCAGACCTTCACCCAAGCCTGGAAACACGCTCTCATTTTCCCCATTCTCAAAGGCCCCTCACTAGATCACACCTCCCCAACCAACTACAGACCAGTCTCTAATCTACCATTCCTGTCTAAGATATTGTAGAAGTTTGTTTTCACACAATTTGTTACCCACCTGGATAGTACAAATACTCTACACCCCCATCAAGCTAGTTTCTAGCCAAGCCATAGTACCGAAACCATCTTACTATCCCTCCTCAACGAAGTTCATGAATCTTTTGACAAAGGCAATATTGCACTCGTGGTCTCTCTTGATTTGTCCTCTGCTTCTGATCTCATTAATCTCTCCCATATGCACCACTTTGGTCTCAACTTCACTGTCCTTCGCTGGTTGCAATCTTCTTTCTGATCAGACATTTTCAATCTACTCAACTTCTCTACCCCCATTAGATTGTGGTGTCTCACAGGACTCAGTTCTCGCCCCGCTCCTTTTTAATATTTTCTCTCCCCTCTAGCATTCTTTATCCAACAACTTGGTATTTCTGCATACTATTATGCCGATGATATCCTACTCCTGTTACACACAGACCCATCCTCACCTGACCTCTCTGTACTTAACACCTGTCTTTCTCAGGTAGCTGACTGGCTTCAAGTAAACCAGCTTGCTCTCAGTCCTAGCAAAACCTCAGCCATCTGGCTAAATGGACATACTTCCTCTCCCACTATCACCCCCCTTCTTATTGGTGCTCCTCTTCCCTTTGCTAGCATCATCCTAGAATCAACCCTGAGCTTCCATGATCACATCACTACCACTGTCCGTAATTTCCTTTACACATTGTGCCAAATCGGAATAATGAGTCCTCTTCTTTCCTCCTCAGCTTTAACTACCCTAATACTCTCCCTTGTGATCACCTGCTTAGACTATATTGCAATGTAATTTATGCAGCACTCCCTCAATACCAGCTCCACATACTCCAACTTATTCAGAATACTGCTGTCCGCCTTCTCGCTCATGCCTCTATTCATGACCACGTCACCACTTCCTGATACATTATGATTGGCTTCCCTTACAGTATTGCATTTACTTTAAGATCTTTACACTAGTTCACAAAACCCTTCACACAGGAATTCCCTCTTACCTTACCTTACCTCCTTCATCATTCTCCATGCTCCACACCACTTTCTCCGTACACTTCACTCCTAATGCTTGCAACTCCCCTCTACCTCCCAAGTCAGGTACTAATCCACCTGACACTCTGCCTTCTACTTCCTCAGCCCACACCTCTGGAATTCTCTCCCCTCTGATCTCAGGCTGGTACTTTACTTTCCTACAACGTCTTCAAATCTCAACTAAAATCTTTTTTGTTTCAAGCTGCCTATGACATCCCCATTACATGACCTGCCAGCCCCCTGCTGTTGATATCTGTTTTATCCCCACCTCTCTTCCTTTTCCTTACCTAGTATGGTTGTTCTCTTCTATCCTATGATTCTATGGAGTTCTTTTCTGCCTTTTTAACTATTTTCTTTTATTGTAAACCGCTCTGCCATTTCCTTGAAGGGCGGTATATCAAGTTTTAATAAATATAAACATCAAATAAAGTGAAACTTTGGAACACTATTCAGTGAAGCTACTTTATCTTTATCTTTATTGACAACATTTGATATACCGCTTAGGCGTGAGGCATTAAAGCGGTGAACAATGAAAAATTACGGGCTGCAGGAAGATACAGGGATAAAGGAACGCCATTAACTTGATAGGAAAGCGATAGAAAAAGCAGGGAGAAAATTAGTGTAGGACAGAGGAGAAGGTTCAGACAGACACTACAGGAAGAAACACAAGGAAGGGAGTGGGTGAGTGGGAAAACCCATGATGATGGATGATAGAAATGGACAAGTTATGAATGGCTGGAGGAAGGAGGAGGAAGATCAAAGGCTTGGCAGAAAAGGTGTGTTTTGAGGAGAGCTTTAAACCGGGGAAAGGATGCTTCAGTGCGAATAGAGTACGGGAGAGAATTCCAAAGGGCGGGACTTATAAAGAAAAAGGCAGCATGTCGTGTCGATTCGAGGCGGGACTAGGTGGGTGAGGGAAGGAAGAGGCAGTTGCCATATGACGAGCGGAGAATGCGAGGAGTGGGTTGAAGAAAGATGAGGTCAGCTAAATACTGGGGAGTGTTGGTATAGAGAGCCTTATGGGTGATAGTGAGCAACTTGTACACAGAGCGGACCTTAACGGGAAGCCAGTGGAGGGAGAGAAGGCGTGGAGTGATGTGGTCCCGATGTAAAGAGAAAGTAAGGAGGCGTGCAGCTGTGTTCTGAATTAATTGCAATCTTCGAATTTGATATTGGGGGAGACCGGAGAGTAGAGAATTACAATAATCGAGCCGAGTGATCACTAAAGCATTGTGGAACTTGTGTCTCTTGGGGAAACTGCTAGGTACATATGACCTAGTTTGGCCACTGTTGGAAACAGAATACTGGGCTTGATGGACCTTGGTCTGACCCAGTATGGCATATCTTATGTTCTTATGTTCTTATGAACAAGAGTGACAAGGGACGTGGGTGGGAGAAGAGAGCAAACAGACCTAATCTTGTGGAGATGGAAAAAGGAACTACGCACCACTCCCGAGATGTGCTGGTGAAACGAGAGTGAAGAATCCAAGGTAACACCAAGATAGCGAAGGGTTGAGACCAGGGGAATAGGTGAATTTGCCATAGATGGTGACAGGGTGGGTGAAGGAGCCCCAAAGGTGAACCAGATAGCGGCTGATTTAGAGGGGTTAACGATAAGGAAATTTTCACGGAACCAGGTGGCAATGGAAGTGAGATAATTGTTGAGGGGGGAGAGGTCGGGAGCTAGAGGTGATGTATGGTGAATCAGGAGGATATCATCAGCAAAAAAGTAAGTGGATAGGCCGGATTGTTGAATTAATAATGCAAGGGGGCAAGAAAAACATTGAAGAGGAGGGGTGCTAGAATGGATTCCTGAGGGACACCACATTGTAAGGGGAGAGCGGCAGAGGAGGTGGTACCAGATTGAACAGTGAAGGTGCGGGAGAAGAGAAAGAATTGAAACCACTGGTGAACTGTACCGCGAATCCCAAAGTCGGATAATCGTGAGAGGAGAGTGCGGTGGTCTACAACATCAAATGCTGCAGAGAGGTCCAGGGAGACGGCAATGGAAAAATCACCCTTTTCGTGAGCCCGGTGGAGGTCATTTAGAAGTGCCACGAGAATAGTTTCCGTGCTGTGACCAGCCCTGAAATCCGATTGCCGGGGGTGTAGGGAGATAATGGACTCACGGTGTGTGGTGAATTAGTGGAAGACAAGTTTCTCAAGGATCTTGGAAAGGTAGGTGAGATTGGAGACAGGACGCCAGTTGGATGGAATGGAGGGATCGAGAGTGGGTTTCTTAAGGAGAGGACGGACAAGTGCGTGTTTCCAAGCTTACCTCAACGCCAGCATACCCATAACTCCCAATTGCATATAGAAATAACTACAGAAAGAAAACCAGCCAAACAAAAAGGCGAACACAAGAGCTGAAAAAAAGCAAAGAAAGTAAGGAGACACAATTGGAGAGATAGACACATATTCATACAGCCACAAAAAGACAGCAAGACAGTCAAGCAGAGAAACAGAGTATTGTCAGGCAAGAGTAAGAGCTAGGAGCAGAGAGAAATGAGAGGGAAAGGTAGGAAGGGTTTGTAAGGACTGAAAAGGATAAAGGGAGTGAGAGGAGCAAGGATAATAGAGTGTGACAACCAAGAATCAGCAAATGTCAGAAATTCTCCTCCAAGAAAAAACTCTCTAAGCACCAGATGGAAAAGAAAAAGACAAGTTCATGAGGGGTCATCATGATTTAGAGCAGGGATAAATACGGACAGCTAAAACTGCTGCCTATGACTCTTCTAAAATATGTAGAACATATGTAACTCTTTATGTTACACCCCGAAAACACATTTTAGAAAGTACGTAAGTGTTCAAAGTAATAAATTTAGGTGTCAGCATTTACAAATGCTCTAAAAAAGTCAAAAACAAAACTTCAGATCTACTATTAGTAATTTGAAACTTATCATCAAACTCTGGAATTTGTTACCGGAGGATGTGGTAAAAGCTGTTAGTGTAGCTGGGTTTAAAAAAGGTTTGGACAAGTTCCTGGAGGAAAGGTTCATAAACCATTATTAAGAGGGACCCAGGATATCACTGCTTGACCCAATACAAGCATTGAGGAACCTGTGTCTTCTGGAGAAACTGCTAGGTACTTATGACCTAGATTAGCCACTGTTGGAAACAGGATACTGGGCTTGATGGACCTTGGTCTGACCCAGTATGGCATATCTTATGTTCTTAAAATCCTCTAATGAATCTGAATATTGGAGGTGGTCAACATAATATCAGCTTTTAAGACCATTCCAGGGGTAATCTAAAAAAAATACAAAGCAGTCAAATTGGGCAAAATGGTAGATACTATTATAAAGAACAAAATTTAATATGCAAAGCCAGCGTTGATTTAGTCAAGGGAAGTTTTAGCTCAATATGCTACATATTTTGAAAGTGTGAATAAACATGTAGATAAAGGCAAGCCAGTTCACATAATGGCAAACATTTTCTGAATATTCAGATACAAAATCCCTCATGGGCGACAACGTCTGAGGAACTTAAGACGTTTTGGGATGAGAAGCAATGTCCTGTTGTGGATTGCGAACTGGTTGAAAGATAGAAAACAGAAAGTAGGGCTAAATGATCAGTTTTCTTAGTGTAACGAGGTGAATAGTGGAGTGCCCTAGGGATCCATCTCAAACTGGTGCTTCAAGATTTCTAAAATATCTAGAAATAGGAATAATGAGTGAGGTAACAGATTTGCAGATGACAACAATTTTCAAAGCTGTTAAATCACAGGCTGATTGTGAGAAATTGCAGGAGAACCTTGAGAGACAGTTCAATGGCAGAAGAAATTTAATATTGGCAACTTCAAAGTGATGCACATAGGAATGCCCAGCAGAAAAATGGAGGTGATGAGGTCTCAACAAAGATTTATACAGACACACTATTTGGAGTATTGTGTGCAATTCTGGAGACCATACCTTCAAAAGGATATAAACAAGATGGAGTTAGTACAGAGGGTGGTCAGTGGTCTTCATTATAAACCATATGGGGACAGACTTAAAGATCTCAATATGTATACATTAGTGGAAAGGCGGAATAGAGGAGATATGATAGAGATGTTTAACTACCTCCGTGGCCTAAATGCACAGGAGGAGAGCCTCTTTCAATTGAAAGTAAGCTGTGCAACAATGGGACATAGGATGAGGGTGAAAGAGTATAGACTCAGGAGTAATATGCAGAAATATTTCTTTATGGAAAGAGTGGTAGATGTGTGTTATAGTCTCCCAGTGAAGGTAGTGGAGATGAGGAACGTACCTAAATTCAGGAAAGCATGGGACAAACACAGAAGATCTCTAAATGGCAAAAAGGGACTATAGTAGTTGATATGGAAGGGCAGACTAGATAGGCCATATGGTCTTTTTCTATCATCATGTTTCTATGTTTCTATTATGATAGGAGCAGATAACATGAGACACGATCTAGCTAAGCTTGAAGAATGGTCGAGAATTTGGCATCTGAGATTTAACACTAAAAAATGCAGGGTCATGCTTTGGGCTACAAAAATCCAAGGGAGCGGTACAGTATAAAGGGTGAAGTACTTCTGTCTATGGAAGAAGAGCAGTGCCTGGGTTTCTAATGATCTTAAAGTGGCTAAACAGATAGAAAGGGTGATGGCTGGAGGCGGAGCCAGCGGGGACTCAAGATGGCAGCATAAGAGCAACGCTCCGAGGCCCCCTGACAAGATTCCTGCAAATAACCCCTTATTTCTAACACAATCTTGTTGCTAATAGTGCGGGTTAAACCTCGTTCGGTGGAGGAGTGATGTCGTGCAGTAAACCTACAAAGCTGGATTTCGCTAATCCCACAAATCCTGGATCCAAAAGGGCGAAGTCGGATCCCATTTCGCCACACAAGATGGCCTCTTCCCGCGAGTCGGAGGATTCATTAAAGGAAGTTTTAGGGGAAATACGGGCGGTGAAGGAACTGGTCGTCGCAAATGGCGACGCAATTGCGTGGGTGCAGGTTGATCTGTGTGAAATGAGAGCTCAATTTCAAGGGCTATCTGAGCGCATGGACAAAGTTGACGCAGAGGTAATTTCACATTCGGCTCAGCTGGCCTGCCTTCATAAGGCTGTCAAGAAAGTGGAAAGTCTGGAACAACAACTGGAGGACCTAAACAATCGCGGTAGGAGAAACAACGTAAGATTAGTAGGTCTCCCGGAGGGCGCCGAAGGAGCGGATCTTTCAACCTTCCTTAGCAAGATGATTCCGGTAACGCTGAAAATCAATTTCCCGGGGCCGCTTGAATTTGAAAGGGCACACAGAGTCCCAGCGCAAATACGCCTACATGCGAAGGGCCCTAGACCGGTAATCTTTTGTCTACTCAAACACCAGCAGGCCATGCAGATTCTAGCAGCCGCTAAGGCCCAAGATACTTTGTCATATGAGGGCAGAAGCATATCGTTTTTCCCGGATTTGTGCAAGACAACTGTGGATAAGCGGCGGCAATTCTTGGCGATGCGGCCGCGCTTGCAGCATCTTCAAGCGCGATATGGCCTCTTATATCCGGCGCGTCTCTGAATCACCTTCCATAATGCCACTAAAATGTACGATGACCCAAGGGAAGTCTTAAAATTTCTCGAGGAGCAAGAAGGCCTCCAGATGCGATGAGCTGATTCTGTCTAAAAGGAGCCCCTCTCTGAAGGATGGTGGTCTCTGGCTTCACAGCATGAAAGACTCCCTAAGTTTTGTAGGCTGGGCTGTTTCTGTAAATTCTGGCCTTATGTTAAGCCTTTATACTTACAGGTAGCATGTACAACTAGGGTGGTGATATGGGGGGAGGGGGTTAGGATTGCTCTGTTCTTGATATGGGAGGCTGTGCATGAGGGGTGTTTTTTTTCTTTACTCTTCATTATTCCTTTTATTTCTCTTTTTGAGCATGCGTTTATGCAATGATGTTTAAGTTCCTCTTGGTTCTGCACAGCAACTAGTACTAACGCAACCGCACAGGGAGACTAGTAGAATGTCAATGAATGTATAGTGTTGATACTGTGATAGCTATATGTTAGCGAGTAAGGGTTTAGTGTTTAGCAGTAATTGGGGGCATTGAGTGGTCATCTTGATATGCTTACTGGCTTACCCATGGCTTACCACTGTGTTATTGGGGGGATGTTGGGACCTTGCAAACCTCTTTCATCTGAGATGCAGCTTGATGGCCGTTTTGCTCAAGCAGAACCAAGGCGGTCCTCAGGCTGGTATGAGTTTCTTCCTCTACTAACTTGATATGTTCTCATTTAAAGTATTATCCCTGAACGTAAAGGGCATCAAAAATCCTATTAAGAGAAAAAAGATCTTAACCTACTGTCAAAAGCAGGGGGCCGATGTAGTGCTCCTTCAAGAAACGCATCTAACTAGTAAAGAGTCTGTGAAACTGGCAGGGAGGAAGTACTCTCTAATGTCCTACGCAGCTGCTGTGGGGAAAAAAAATCGGGTGGCTATACTAGTCAAATGTTCGTGTAAAATCCAGCTGTTATCGTCCAGAGCTGATCCGGAGGGGAGGTGGACTTGCGTGCAAGTCAAGCTCGACAACTGGCAACTGTTAATAGTTAACGTATATGTGCCTAATTGCGATAATCCTGGGTTTTTTTCAACTTTGGCAGAGGCACTGATGGAGTTTTCCTCTCTCCCCATCATCTTTGGGGGCGACTTCAATTTGGTCCTTGACCCCATATTGGACTGTCAACCCTGTCGAGCTCCACGAAGAGGTAGAGCATCTGAAGTACTCACAGCCATGATGGAAGATATGGGTATGGTGGATATCTGGCGGATACCTCACCCTCAGGAAAGAGACTATACTTTCTTTTCGCATCCGAATGGGTCACATTCGCGGATTGATTTCTTCCTGGTGTCCAGGTCAGTTGCTAAGGACATCAAAAGTGCAGAGATTCTAAGCACACATATTTCCGATCATGCGGCAATAATGCTTGAAATGGGGCCGTCAGTGGAACCTGTTAAAGATGGCAGCTGGCTCTTTCCCAGACCGCTGCTGGCTGAAGAACCTTTCCGGCAATATGTCAAACAAGCCATTGAGGAGTATTTCGCGGCAAACTCTTCGGAGGATACCTCTATTTGGGCATGGTGGGAGGCGTTCAAGGCTACCATCAGAGCAAGGATTACCAGCTATGTTATTGCTGACAAGAGGAAGGTGAAAAGAGAGCTCACGGCTCTCGACTCTCAGATTAGGGCAGGCGAGAGACTGCTACAGCGTCAATACCGCTCTTGGGTGCTTACACGCCTTCAACGGCTGCGGTATCAGTATAATATGCTATTAAGCAAAGAGGTGGAGCAGAAGGTCTTTGAGCAGAAAGCGTGCTACCACACAGAAATGAATAAGGCTGGCAAAATACTGGCTGCTCACTTAAAGCCCCATAAGGAGAAATCGCATATTGTGTCCTTAAAGGACGATCATGGGAATTCCCAGAACGATAATGTTCAGATAACGGAAATCTTTAGAAATTTTTATATGCAATTATACACTTCTGATGGAGTTGAGAATGTTCCAGGTGTGGAGCAATTCCTCGAGGGGATATCACATCCCACAGTGGACGAGGCTCAGGCTGCCTTGCTCAGCAGAGATATGGACCAAGAAGAGCTCAAGGAGGCAATGTCTGGAATGGAGAGTGGTAAGGCAGCAGGCCCTGATGGTATCCCGATTGTATTCTATCGAATATTTGCGAAAGAATTGTCTCCTTGCTTGTTAACTTACTATCAACTGATTCAAGAACAGGTTACGGATACAGGAGCCTTCGCCGAAGCCACGATAGTGGTGCTTGAAAAACCTGGCAGGGACCTGACTCTGGTGGGTAACTACCGGCCCATCTCCTTATTGAATGCTGACTATAAGCTTTACTCGGCTGTACTGGCTGGGCGTCTCAATAAGGTACTTCATACGCTTGTCCACCCGGATCAATGCGGCTTTGTGGCGGGAAGATCTACTGCGGATAATTCAAGACTTCTGTGTACCCTGCTGGATGTGGCAGAACAGAGTGACTCGCCCCTTATAGGCTTGTCCTTGGATGCTGAAAAGGCATTCGACAGACTGGAATGGCCTTTCCTGTTTCGGGTACTGGAGTGGTTTGGGTTACCCAGGAGATACATAAACATGATCCAGGTGCTGTACTCTCGTCCGTCAGCTAGGATCCTAGCCAACCAGGAGCTCTCCAGGTCTTTCAGCCTGCATAGAGGTACTCGGCAAGGGTGTCCAATGTCGCCCCTTTTATTCAACTTGGCATTGGAGTCTTGGGTATTGATGGCTCGGCAATCAAGTGACATTGAAGGCATTGAGGTTGCCGACCTTCACATCAAGTTGTCAGCTTACGCGGATGATCTTATGTTCTTTATGAGACCAGCATCCGTATCTCCTCTGCTGCAGATGATAGACAGCTATGCCAAATATTCAGGCTATAAGATGAATTGGACAAAATCAGTGGCCTTCCCCCTTAACACCCAGGCTAGCAGCAGCCTTGTGCAGGAGTTCTTGTTCCAATGGACGACAGGTGCTATAAAATACTTGGGAGCTCAGTTTGTTGCCCCGCTGGAGGAAACAGTACGGATCAATGTGGAACAGATAAAAGAGATAATTCGATCTTTTACATTAAAATGGTCCCCGATGCTCCTGTCGTGGTGGGGACGGCTAGAATCCATCAAGATGGTACTCATGCCGAAAATAAACTACATATTGGGGATGATTCCTATTGTGCTCCGGCGTCTGTCTACAAGGGGATTGAACGCACCCTGGGTGCTTTTCTCTGGAGCGGGAAGACTCCTAGGATCGCTTTGAAGAAACTGAAGGCGTGTAAAGAAAATGGGGGAGTCCATTTCCCCGACTTTCAATGGTATCATCTGGCGGCGATACTCAAGCAAGGTAGTCTTTGGGTGTCGGGGGTACTGCTAGTTCACAAGCCCACCCATATCCAATGCGTCTTGTCATGGGAATGACATTTCCGGAATCTTGTAAGGTGGGGCGTGTAATCGTCTCTACGCAAGGTGCGTTCCAGTCTTTTCTACCGGTAATTGCAGTGGAGAATCCACCTTCTCACCACCTGCCCATTTGGTACAACCCAGTGTTCAAGATAAACTCGACCCCCTTTGCGTGGGCTGTATGGCAGAGATGTGGCATCTGGACAGTAGGGCAACTGTTGGATGGAGGCCATTGGAAGGTGTTTGGAGCGCTACAAGCCGAATTTGGGTTGCCCTCAGTTTGTTTCTTCCAGTGGCTACAGCTTAGGCACTGCTTATCTCAGTCAAGAACAAAGCCTGGGGAGTATGCATCTAGCTGGGGCCTAGCGAGGATCATGACAGACCTGAGTTCCAAGAAAGGAGGAATTACAAACATTTATGCGCTTTTTCGCGCGCATGGCCCAAGCCGAATGCAGGGTTTAAGTAAACTCTGGGAAGAAGAAGTAGATTTGCCCTGGTCGCAAAAGTCTTGGAGTCTGTTCTGGGGGCCGATTGTACGCTCCTCAAGATCGGCAGCGTTCACTCAATCCTTGTTTTTTTTTGCACACCGGGCATTTATAACTCCTGTCAAGTTGGCTAAATGGTCTACAGATAAATCCTCCCGGTGCTGGTCTTGTCAGCAAACTGATGGTACCATGAGGCACATGTTCTTTGACTGCCCTTTCGTTCAGGGATTCTGGACATTAGTATGGGATAGAATTCAGAAGGTGCTGGGCTACTCTTTCCCGTTAACGTGGCGTATAGTCACATTGAGATCGTTGGCAGGGATTCCGCAGTTGGATAAAGAGCACTTCTTTCTACTAAACTTTATGTTGGCTATCGCCATAAAATTGATTCTATTTTGTTGGAAGGACGCTTCAAAATTAAGTTGGCTTCTTTGGTGGAACCAAGTATGTCTTTTCAGCAAATATGAAAAAGCTCAGGATAAAGCCATCATCTTAAGGGAGAACAGAGTTAGTCCCAATAAATGGTCCGCCTTGGATCGGTTTACTGGTTCTGTGGTAAGCTAACTTAAGTATTATAAGAGGTTTGCAAGGTACGGGGTGGGTGGTTAAAGGTCTATTGGGGGGTTTTGTGTGAGTTGTGGTTTTGTTTATTGTATAACGGCTGTAATGTGACTGTTCATGTTGTAAACTCTTAAAAAGATTTAATAAAAAAAAAAAAAAAGAAAGGGTGATGGCCAAAGTCAGAAGGATGCTTGGATACATAGAGAGAGGAATGCAGCACAAAGCATGACCCTGCTTTCTTTTTAGTTAAATCTCATCTGCCAAATTCTCGACCATTCTTCAAGCTTAGCTAGATCCCTGCTCATGTTATTTACTTCTTCCTAGGTGTCTATTGCAGATTTTGGTATCATCTGCAAAGAGTTAAACCTTACCCAACAGCACTTCTGCAATAACACTAATAAAACAGTTAAAAAAATCAGACCGAGGACAGATCCCTGCGGCACACCACTGGTAATATCCTTCTCCTCAGTGTGAGCTCTATTTACCTGTAATTGCCTCCCAGTCAACCAATTTCTAACTGACTTTAGGATCCAGCTCTAGGGTGTCTAATTAATTTTTAAGTCACCTGTACTGAAACTTTGGTATCTCTCCATGGTATGACAGCAACTTTAATATTAGATACAATTCTGTGCACAAGAAAAATACAGTGGAATTAGAGAAGGTACAGAGATGGTTGACCAAAATGTTAAAGGGATGGAACAACAACCCTATGGAGGAAATACTAAAAAGACAATAGAGTTCTTCAGGTTGGAGAAGAGACAACTGAGGGGAGATTTGATAGAAAGGGATATAAAATGAGTGGAGTGAAACAGGTAAATGCATATAGGTTGTTTATTCTTTCAAAAAGTGCAACTAGGGGGCATGCCATGAAGTTACGAAGGAGGACATTTAAAACATACAACAGAAAATATTTTTTCTTCACTCAATGAATAATTGTTGTTGTTGTTGTTAAGTGCCGTCGAGTCGGAGTCGACTCATGGCGACCCTCTGGATAGCTATCCTAAATTGTGTTCAGTCTTCAGTCAGGCGGCTCATTGTTGACAGACTGGTACCCGTGGCTGCTGTTATTGTATCGATCCATCTCATTGCTGGCCTTCCTCTTTTGCGTTGACCTTCTATCTTGCCAAGCATAATGCCTTTCTCTAATGATCTCTCTCTTCGCATGATGTGTACAAAGTATGAAAGTCGAAGTCTTGTCATCTGAGCTTCTAAAGAAAGCTTAGGTTTGATCTCCTCTAGTACCGACTGGTTTGTTCTTTGGGCAGTCCATGGTATACACAGTATTCGCCGCCAGCACCATAATTCAAAGGCATCAATTTTCTTCCTGTCTATCTTTTTCACTGTCCAGCTTTCACATCCATATGATGTTATTGAAAATACCATGGCTTGAACAAGTCGAATCTTTGTATGGAGAGAGACATCTCTGCTCTTGAGAATCTTATCTAGGTCTTTCATAGCCATTCTGCCAAGAGCAATGCGTCGTCTGATTTCTTGACTGCTTGTTGCTTCTTTATTGATAGTTGATCCAAGTAGGTTAAAGTTGTTCACAATTTCAATTTCTTCTCCTTCAACGATGAACCTGTTGATTATGCCAGTTGTCATGATCTTTGTCTTCTTTACATTAAGGTGCAGGCCCATTTTGAGACTATGTTCTTTGATTGTGAGAAGCAAATGTTTCAGATCATCTTCACTTTCACTTTCAATGAATAATTACTTATTTTATTTAGCAAGATTTTTATATCGCTTTTCACCAGGTCAAAGCAGTTTAAAAACAATTTGAAACTGGTTTACAGAGAACGATTAACTATATACAGTAGCAAGGAATGCATAACGATGTACATTTGAAAAGTTGAACATGCTTACAAGGCCGGTTAACTATGTACAATGGATTTTAAGCATTTTGCTATGTACAGGTTGATTATAGTCAAATGGTCAAATTAGGCTCTAGAATACATTACTGGAAAATGTGGTAAAAGCAGTCGCTGAACTATAACCCCAGATATTCAGTCTGGAATCATATCTGGCCACCGGCATTGGATATCCAGGGTTACCACACAGCCGCACATGGCACACGAGCTAACTGTACAGCAGCAATATTCAGCCACTGCCGGTTAGCTCCAGCGGCGAAAATTAGGACAGCTTTTGCTGCGCCTAACTTTCACCGCTGAGGGATAACTGGGCAGTGACTGAATATCGCCTTTGCACGTTTATCCCTGGGTACTACCCCCAGAATGGCGCCAACATGCCCTGATGCTAAGCGGTTAGCATCGGGGTATATAGCGGCATTACTCGGGGGTATTCAGTGGCACTGAATATCCCACTTAGGGGCATTTATACACTTTACAGTTCTGGAAACTGTGTAAATGCCTTTGAATATCGGGCCCTTAGGGCCTAGCATAATGCAGGAGCCTTTCAGGTATGACTTAAAGGCTGGGGGTTTTCTTTCCCCTTGCTTTATCCCTGCCTACACCTTCTGTGTTTGTCTTGACTAAACTGTAAGCTCTGATGAGCAGGGACTGTCTCTTACATGTCTGTGCAGCGCTGCGTACAACTTGTGCTATATAAATGCTCAGTAGTAGTAGTAAGGTTTGGGTTGAGAAAAATTGTCCACAAGCTTCTTCTGTTGGATTACTACTTTTTCTAGGTTACACTGAAACCAAAACTAGGTTTTTGGTACCACAAGGCCAAATTTATTTATTTATTTATCTAACGTCTTTTTTATACCGCGCTATTTAAAATCAGCGCGGTTTACAGAAAAGAAATTTGTGCAGTGCAGGCAGGACCTACACTGGACTTACAATGAACAGGGGTTTCTAACAAGGCTAACAGGGTAACTATGTACAAACAAAACTGGCTGTCACTGGCTATGTGGGCAGCTCACAACTATTTACAGGTTGGCCTGACTATATACAGATTGGCAGGTTAGGGTGGGTATACATTGTTCCTGCCGGGATATTGGAGTCTAGAGGGTGGGGCTGCAGATGGGCATAATGGATGCTTTGGGGATGTCAGCCTGGTTCCTGAGTGTGACAGACTGTGAGATGGCATCAGGGTCGGTGAAGTGCTGGAGGAAGAGATAGTGCTTCAGTGACTTCCTAAACTGGACAAGGTCGGTGATGGCACGGATGGCCGGGGGCAGGGCGTTCCAGCATGTGGGTGCATACAGTGCAAAGGCTCTGTTTCTTGTTGCCTGTGAACATTTCGTAATCGCCTTTGGGAGTATCAGAGTATTGACGGTGGCTGATCTCCTAGCTCGGGTGAGGGGGATGGTCTGGATGAGGTCTGTGAGGGAGGTGGAGGAGCACTTGTTGATGGCTTTGTAGGTCATCAAAAGAACTTTGAAGGAGAGTCTTGTGATAAGGAAGCTTATCATAGCTCAGGTAGGAGCTATAGAAAAGATGATGTGACTCTGAACAAGCAACCTGTCAGTTCTGGTAGAAGCAAGAAAACAGAGTTTTCACATAAAAGACTACCAGTCCCAGAATGCACCAGGTTTCCAGCAGCCATGAGAGGGGCTGAAGTGAGAAAACGTGTGTGCAATCAAGAGAGCTATGAGGTAATCCCTAAGCACTCATCTCAAAGGGCAGGGCCTGATTCAACACAGCTGCGCTGTGTTAGGGAGGAGCACACATTAGGACAGAATAAGAATAGAGCTTATTCTTCAGATAACAGCTACAGAAAGAGCTTCAGGAAAGGAGACAGCAACAGCTTCAAGCTCAAGCACCAGTATCACCTGGAGAAACAGAAGCCAAGCCAAGCGGATAGAGAAAGAAGGAAACTCTCTGGAAGGAAGAGAAGAAAGCCCATTGGATGGTCTGGGAGAGTCCAAGGCAGTACCTATACTGGGAGGTATTCCAAATGCCAGCAGAGTCCATTGGACTGGAGTCAGCCAGAGGAATGGAATGGCAGAGATAGGAATCACCAGTGGCTACCTGGAAGAGAGAAGACTGCACGTGGAAGGGACTTTCAGACCAAGGCCAGAAGGTATGTGAGAGGAGATCCAGTGTCCAGGGATCAAGATTGGAAGGCTGGACATCAGAACTGGATTACATACTGGCCAGGCTATACAGAGAGGAATTATGATAGCAGGAGAGGCTCAGGTATGAACACTGATCCAGACCCTATCTATAATAGTGAATGGCAGCAAGGGAATAAGCATTCTCATGATAGTGCCTTAATGAAAGACTCGTCTGTGCCAATGTATGATAGTGACCCTATGCTGATTGATGAAGGGGAAATTACAGCAGATGAGACTATTAATTACATGGACTGTTCTTTATCCAAGTGCTATTGCTAGCTTTCTGTAAGCAAACACATCAGCCATCACAAAGAAACCTAACTTTGTTCTTTATTTCCACTGCAAACAGCTCTTAAAGCAGGATTTGGGTTCACACAGTAGCAGCCAGCCAGCTAAAGGGTTTCAGCTGGTCAATTGATAGTAATTAAAGCTGCACCTGATTGTGTGTGTGAGCAAGGGAGAATCACTGCTCGGATCTACGTGGAAAATAAGCAGAAGTTAACCTAACAAGCAAAGTTTATTCATTTCTTTGTGCCTTTTTATTTGGTAATTATTTGCTAAGAAAACATTAGCTAATTGCCTGACAAGCTGAAGGTTGTTTCTGATTTGCTTTGTGACTTTATGTTATCCATTTAAATACTGCAAGCAAGTAACCTCATTTATATTGCTACCAAGCATATTTGTGCTGGGTGAATTAAACCTCATCAATAAAAGAAGTATTTTATTGGCCTTACCACTGGTTTCACAACTCAATTATTGTCTTCAGCTGTGTTTGGGAGTGAAAGAACTACATTACCCACAATACCTTGCAAGAATCTTATGAATATATGCATCGTCAAGATTGTGTAAGTTCTCACCCTAGGCAGCCGTCTGACAAATGGCGTAGTTTTTCGGATTGCTTTTGCACCAAGAGGATTTATTTGCTGTGGATTACAAATAAAATTCAAGTTTGAAGCTGAAAGAAGATTTTTTTTCCCTCATCTGCACTTTGGAGGAGAAGTGGTTGTTCCAGGAAGCTGTCCCAGATGAAAAGACCCTGTGCAAAGCTGGATTCATCACTGAGACAAGGTAATATGTACCTGGGCATGTCTAGTGGTGGATGTGTGTAAGCACAGGGGGTAATTGAAAAAAAAAAAGTTGAAAAAAAAAAAAACCACACCTGGTTGGAAGGTGCTGCTCTTTGTTTTTTTTTTCTTTATTTCTTGCAGGGTTCAAGATGGATCCGAGGGAGATGGCTCAGTGGATGGCAGCCCAATTTAGCAAGCAGCAGGAGCTATCACAGCAGGCCCAGGACACTGCTATGAAGGCCTTAATGGAACAGCAGAAACCAGTGCTTGATCTGGTGCAAGCTCTAGTTCAGCTGCAGAGCCAAAGTGGAACAGATGCAAGACCAGCAGTTAGTACTGGTACACCACATGTGAACAGTGTGGGACTCAATCAAGGGATTGGGGCATTTAATTTTGGGAAATTAACTCCAGATGATAATGTTGATGATTTTCTAGAGTCTTTTGAAAGAGTGGCACAGGCTTTAGCATGGCCAGAGACCCAGTGGGCAGTAAGGCTGGCAGCCTCATTAACTGGAGAGGCACTTGCAGCCTACAGAGCAATGCCAGCAGCCCAGGCTTTGATTTATAAGGATGTAAAGGCAGCTATTAGAGATCGCCTAGGGTTGTCTATTTCAGAGTATAGGCAAATGTTTAGAGCTGTTACATTGAAAGTGGGTGAGACACCCAGGGCTCTGAGTCAGAGAATCAGAAGTTTAGCTGTAAAATGGTTGGAGCCTGAGCAAAAGACAGTAGAAATGTTATTAGATATTATAATGCTGGAACAATTTATGCTTGGGGTACCTAAAGATTTGAATGTTTTTCTTATACAGCAAAATTGCCAAAATTTTGGAGAGGCAACCATGCTAGCAGAGAGATTCTTGGAAGCCACGCAGGCTTGCCATAGAATGGGTGGCCCTCTAAAGATGGATGCTGAGGCTAGATGTGCTGTATCAGAAAAGGGAATAATTAAGAATGTTTCTGAAAATGAATGTACTGTATCAAACCAGATGACACAGTGGAATAGAAAGAAATGTTTCAAGTGTGGGAAATTGGGACATTTAGAGAAGAGATGCCAGACACACACTAGTTTAATGGGTCTGGATTTAAAACAGCCCAAGGAAGGATTTCTTTTGATGGTTGATGTGCAGGGAATTACCACAAATGCTTTATTAGACTCTGGGGCAGACCAGAGTATGATGTCAAAAAGGCTTTGGAAGAGGATAGAGGCCCAAGAAAGATTTGTGCCTAGAACCCCTGAAAGCCAAGTTCACATCAGATGCATTCATGGTGCTGCAACATCATATCCCACCTATAGGCTAAAGGTTAAGTGCCTGGGGGAACAAGAGGAAGTCCTATTAGCAGTGGTACCTGGGCTACCCTTTGATTTGGTTCTAGGGAAGGACTGGCCAAGATTTAAGCAGGAACTAGTGAAAGGGCTAGGAAAGAAGGAGGGAGAAGGTTTAATAATGGAAATAGCTCCCGGGCCTTTCTTTGGAAGTCCTCAGTCCCTAGCTAAAAAGATGGTTAAGCTTCCAGAAGGCCAAAATATGGGTAATAAGAGGGGCCTTGTATCCACCCGCTCGCAGGCTAAGGTAGAGAGCCAGCAGAAGGAGGAGGGGGAGCAGGCAGAGTTATTAGGAGATTTACCCTCTCATGATGATTTAATAACCCCATCATCTGGTAAAGTAAGAAAGTTGAAAGCACAAAAGAGGCGTGAGAGACTTTGCAGAGCACAGGGTAGGGCTGAGATATTAGCTGGTCAAAGTTTACCCTGGATGCCAGCTGAGTTGGTGGCAAAGTTTCCTAACTTTCCACAAGAGCAGCGAGCTGATCAAGCTCTCACCCGAGCTTTTAAGTATGCTCAGGAGGTCAGGGAGGAGTTGCCCAGATTCAGACTAGATAATGACATATTATATAGAGAGAGTCAGGACCCCAGAAATGGTGCCATACGTAAACAATTGGTGGTACCCACAACTTTCAAAGGGCTAGTACTTAGACTAGCACATGATCATCCAGTGGGAGGTCATAAACTTTGAGCTCTCCACCAGGACAGCGCCGCCCAGCAGAGTGTTGCCTGACCAATCGGGTCCCTCCCAGGCTCCATAAAAGAGCACGGCTGAATCGAGGACTCCCTCTGCATCCCCGAAGCTCTCCCAGGAGGGATTGAGCTCTCCACCAGGACAGCGCCGCCCAGCAGAGTGTTGCCTGACCAATCGGGTCCCTCCCAGGCTCCATAAAAGAGCACGGCTGAATCGAGGACTCCCTCTGCATCCCCGAAGCTCTCCCAGGAGGGATTGAGCTCTCCACCAGGACAGCGCCGCCCAGCAGAGTGTTGCCTGACCAATCGGGTCCCTCCCAGGCTCCATAAAAGAGCACGGCTGAATCGAGGACTCCCTCTGCATCCCGAAGCTCTCCCAGGAGGGATTGAGCTCTCCACCAGGACAGCGCCGCCCAGCAGAGTGTTGCCTGACCAATCGGGTCCCTCCCAGGCTCCATAAAAGAGCACGGCTGAATCGAGGACTCCTTCTGCATCCCCGAAGCTCTCCCAGGAGGGATTGAGCTCTACACCAGGACAGCGCCGCCCAGCAGAGTGTTGCCTGACCAATCGGGTCCCTCCCAGGCTCATTTAGAGGAGTGTGCCTTACAGGCGTGCCTGCGCCTGCGTGCCTGCACCGGAGGGCCTCGCCAGAGGGCCCTTTGGCGTGGCCCTTAGGCGGTGGCACGTTGAAGAACACCAAGAACAAGAAGAAATACCTCTAATTTGGACCCATTTCCACGCTGTTGTGATCCCTTTTCCTGAACCGCAAGTAGTACCAATCACCATAATATTTGTAATATCTAACCAGTAAACCTGTTGTCTGTTGATTATCACACATTCACTAGCACTAACGCTGACAGTCATTACCAAGCGTCACATCTAAAGAAATCACCATAGTGAGAAATATATACCTTAAGAGTTTATTATTGTTGCCAATACTCCATTCACATACATCAGTGCTAATTGTATACTATTGCTAGTATCACTTAACTGCTATCACTTAACTGCTAGATATTATTTCTGTTACCAACAATACATTTTCATGTAGCAGCGCTAATCCTATTACCATTGTTAGTAGTTTACATCTACTTCTATCAATGTATTTTACATTTACATGTATTCTACATTGCTAGATTTTACATTTACATGTAACAGCTCTAATTGTATACTATTGCTAGTATCACTTAACCACTAGAGTCTATCTTGTTGTCAAAAACCCATTTTACATTGCTAGATTTTACATTTACATGTAACAGCTCTAATTGTATACTATTGCTAGTATCACTTAACTACTAGAATCTATCTTATTGTCAAAAACCCATTTTTCATGCATCAGTGATAATCTTATTACTGACAACTGTGTCATACCTCATTACTGTTGGCAGAATTTCACCCTTACCCAAAAGTGTTAACTTATTACTGTTGGCAGTATATTATTCTGTTTAGTTCCTTGCTGAATGTTACATTGTCTTATATTCTGCTGACAACTGTTATATTGTCTCATTTTCCACTGACTGACACATTGCCTCATTGTTTGCTCGATGCTGTACTGTTCCTGTCTTGCCACATTGCCACATTGTTCCAAATACATACTCATCGCCAGACAGTAAGTTTATACACTGCCAATAGCTAGCACAATAGTCAAGCCAGCACAACAGTCAATACCGGTCCCACTAATTACCCAGCAACAAACAGTTCACATACTATTTCACAAAGACATCACAAAATGCACCCATTCCTAGCCTTGGCATGTCTACACCTAGCCTCCTGGCTCCCCCTTACATCCCACGCCTTTCACACAAGCACTAACCACATCCCAATACTCCGCAGTGACGGGAAAAGATGGACGGAGAATCACCAACACCCCCCAAGAGAACCCAAGGACGCACATCACTCACATTTATTACACATCCCACTTCAACATCTCAAGAAGTCACATCTGGACCGTCAGCAACACCATCAAGCCCTGAAGTGTGCACTCATCAACGCAAGGTCAATACGTACAAAATGGCCAATAATTACCGATCTGGTCACGACCCATGATCTTGATATCATCATGATCACAGAAACTTGGCTATCAGAATGTGACAACGCAATCATCAACCAGATGTTACCCACAGGTTTCTCAGTCCACACATGCCATAGAACCAATCAGAGAGGAGGAGGAACACTCATCCTTGTCAAAACTTGCCTAGGCTTCCAGATGTGCAACTCAACCAGCACAGCCCACCTGGACTCCCTCACCATAACAAATGACACCTGCACGATCAACCTACTCTACCGGGCACCAACACCATCCTCAGAAGATCTTGCAACGATAATGGGCCTCGCTTGCAACTCAAACAAACCACGATCCCAGAACTGGATCCTAGGTGATTTCAACTTGCCTACGCTACAGGAATCGCAAGCCTCTGCTTTCCTAGAAGCGTTACAAGAACTAGGCTACGATCAGCTAGTCAATAATCCCACCCACGTCAAGGGAAACAAACTTGACCTGATCTTTGCCCCACAGACAGATAAAGATACCACCCAACCAATGTCACCAACCATAACGCCTGTGCCATGGTCTGACCACAGCCTGATCCAATTCCAGATTCCTATTAACACACACAATAAAAACTCCAACAAAAACAACACTGTCCACGAAACCTCTTTGAAGCGCTTCCGCCCCTTCAATAAAGAAGAGCTTCGAGAGAAGATCCTCCCACTCCTCAACAACATACCACACGACCTAGATGCATTGGTGTCCACCTGGGATGAGAGCCTCAAGACCATCGCATGTCTACCAGCCACAAATAAAACAACAACAAAGAAACGAGAGCATGCACCATGGTATACCAGAGAACTCCGAGACTCACTCAAGTGCCTGCGCAGGCTCGAGAGAAGATGGCGCCGATCTCACTCTACTGAAGCACAAGATACTTACATCGCTCACCTAAAATCACACCGCGATGAATTAACAAAAAAGCGGAAACAATACCATTCCGACATCTTGAAGCGGTCACTAAACAAGCCACACGATCTCTTCAATATAGTGAAATCTCTCATAAGAGAACCTCCTGCAGACCAGTCACAGATGCCACACCCCCAGGCATACTCCAACTACTTACAGTCAAAAATGATCCAGACTACTACATCTGCAACCAACTACCTACAACTTGAAGTCACCCAGGCTGGTGCAACCTCAAACTCCGCGGAAAACAGCTCTCAGCACAACTTGCCCCAACCATCACCACTATCCGACTTTGAAAAAATATCACGCAGAGAGATTGAAGACACGATCGCTGCAATCAACCCCACTACTGCACCCAATGACCCATGCCCTGCTTTATGGATAAAGGAGTTACGATGTGACTTAAGCCAATATCTGAGCGAATTAATAAACCAATCTCTTACAACCGGATCGTTTCCACAAAGTCTGAAACAAACATCAATCAGACCACTGCTCAAAAATAACAAGCTGGACCCAACGAAAGTGGAATCATACAGACCAATTTCAAGTATCCCTATGCTTGCCAAAGTAATCGAAAAGTTAGTACAGCGCCAAATCCAACAGCATATTGATACTGAAGCCCCACTGGATCCTTCCCAGCATGGGTTCAGAGAAGCACATGGGGTTGAAACCCTCCTCACCAACCTATTTGACCATCTAGTCTCTGGAACTGACAAAATGCATCAAGGATTCGCCCTCATATTCCTCGACATTGCAGCGGCTTTCGACTCGGTGAACCATGAGATCCTCATACAACGCCTCAGCGAGAAAGGAATTCAGGGAACAGCCCTAAAGTGGTGCAAGTCATACCTGACTAATAGATGGCAACATGTAAGGTCAGGCTCCACAACCTCTGAACCATTTTTACAGAACCAGGGTGTACCACAGGGCTCGTCACTATCTGCATTGATGTTTAACATCTACATGCAGCCCATATGTGCCCTAGCACGTTCATTCAAGGTCAACTGTCTAGCCTACGCAGATGACATCCTACTATACATCCCATTCAGGACCAACCAACCAGACCTCTCCCCTCTAACAAGATGTTTTGAGGCAACAGCAGAATGGTTCAGCACACAAAACATGAGAATCAACTACAGTAAAACAGATGTCCTTTTCATCTCAAGAAACCAGGACTTCACCCCTCCACTCTCTTTAAAGGTCGGCAACACAGAGCTGAAAACCAAACCCACAATCCGCTACCTTGGCGTTACACTGGATCAACAACTGGATCTGAAAACCCACATAAGAAACACAGTAAAAACAGTATACATGAAAATAAGGACCCTAAAACATCTCCGACCGCTGCTTGACTTCAGCGACTACCGTTCGATCTATCAGGCATTAATATTACCACATTTCGACTATGCCAACGTAATTCTACACGGTCTCCCTCAAGCAACACTGGCTCCTCTCCAGCTTGCAATGAACACTGCGGCAAGAGTACTAACAGGGGCTTCACGGAGAGAGCACATAACGCCAGTACTGATGAACCTCCATTGGCTACCAGTTCAAGCAAGAATCCGCCACAAAGTTCTAACCTTAACTTTCAAAGCCGCAAACACCCTGACCCCCACAGCCCTCAGCAAGATGATACATAAAGTACCACAGAACAGAAACAGAAGACCCATGATGCAAAACACACTAGAGGTCCCAAAAGTAATAACGAAATGCACAAAAGCAACGACAAATAGGGCCTTTACGATTTACGCACCCAGAGCATGGAACGCTCTCCCCACCTCTATTCGAAACATCACTTACCTAATTGACTTCAGGAAGGCATTAAAGCAGCACCTATTCACCACATACTACCCTGAATCCAGCACTAGTAATCATACATATGCCCCCTCAGACAATCACTCATTGCAATTAAACAATCAGACTCAGCATGAAAAAGGATAATCAACTGATCGCTCAGAAGATACCCACTGAAACGGAATCAGGACCCCCAGTGTAAATAAGATGTAGATATGTTATACAATGTACATAGTTCCCCCCAGTTACTTCCAAGTTGATCTCCTGTTTATTGTAAATACAACTCAGGGTTCCTGTGTTGTATGGTTGATGTTGAATGTAAACCGCTCTGATCTAAAATAGAGCGGTATAGAAGAACTGTTAAATAAATAAAATAAATAAATAAATAAAAATAAAGGTATGCAAGGAATGCTGGATCAAATTCTTGTGCGTTTTTACTGGCCAGGTATCTTCAAAGAAACTGCCCAGTTTTGTGCTGCATGTCCAGCGTGTCAGCGAGTTACAGCGGCTCACCCACCGGTGGTGCCATTGATCCCCATGCCAATTATCACAGACCCAATTGGTCGCATTGCCATGGATATTGTAGGCCCATTAGTCAAAACGCCCCGAGGTTTCCAATACATCCTAGTTATGGTAGATCAGGCAACAAGGTTTCCCTGGGCCATACCATTGAGGAATGTTTCTGCAAAAACAATAGCTTTAGAGCTAGTAAAATTGTTTTGTGAAGTGGGATTCCCAAGAGAGGTGTTGACTGACCGAGGGTCCAATTTTGTATCCAAATATTTGGCCCAGGTCTGGGATGCCTTTGGCATTCGTCACGTGAAAACCTCAGCCTACCATCCACAATCAAATGGTTTGGTGGAGAGATTCAACCAAACTCTCAAACAAATGTTGAGAAGGGGGTTAGCAGGAGAGGTAAAAGAATGGGATATGTTATTACCCTTTGCCTTATATGCCTGCAGGGAAAGAATTCAAGTGTCCCTAGGTGTAACTCCATATGAGTTGATGTATGGTAGGGCTCCCCGGGGTTTGTTGGATATTTTGAGGGAACAATGGATTGATCCTGAACCAGGAAGTCAGGAGGTGCCACTGTTTCTACGTGACTTGAGAGCACGTTTGAAAAGGACGTCGCAGGTTGCTGAAAGGAACCTGCAGGACAGTCAAGTTCGCCAGAAAGGGTGGTATGATAGAAAGGCAAAAAGCCGCCAATTAAGCATTGGTGAAAAGGTTTTGGTTCAAGTAGCAGGAACTGCTCCAAAATTTGAGGTACAGTGGAAAGGGCCATGGGAGGTTGTTAAACAAGTAAGCCCGGTGTCTTATATGGTAGAAAATGCAAGAGGGCGTAGGCAGACCTACCATATTAATGTACTTAAGTCTTGGAAGGAGAGGCCTGTAGATAATGACCTTGAACCCAGTCAGGAAGTAAATGAGCTTCAAGAAGAGAGCACTCTCGTAGGTATTACGGACTGTAGGAAAGCAGTTTCACCAGTTAAACCAGTCCGTAATAACTTAAGCAGGGGGGTATGTGATAAGGAAGCTTATCATAGCTCAGGTAGGAGCTATAGAAAAGATGATGTGACTCTGAACAAGCAACCTGTCAGTTCTGGTAGAAGCAAGAAAACAGAGTTTTCACATAAAAGACTACCAGTCCCAGAATGCACCAGGTTTCCAGCAGCCATGAGAGGGGCTGAAGTGAGAAAATGTGTGTGCAATCAAGAGAGCTATGAGGTAATCCCTAAGCACTCATCTCAAAGGGCAGGGCCTGATTCAACACAGCTGCGCTGTGTTAGGGAGGAGCACACATTAGGACAGAATAAGAATAGAGCTTATTCTTCAGATAACAGCTACAGAAAGAGCTTCAGGAAAGGAGACAGCAACAGCTTCAAGCTCAAGCACCAGTATCACCTGGAGAAACAGAAGCCAAGCCAAGCGGATAGAGAAAGAAGGAAACTCTCTGGAAGGAAGAGAAGAAAGCCCATTGGATGGTCTGGGAGAGTCCAAGGCAGTACCTATACTGGGAGGTATTCCAAATGCCAGCAGAGTCCATTGGACTGGAGTCAGCCAGAGGAATGGATTGGCAGAGATAGGAATCACCAGTGGCTACCTGGAAGAGAGAAGACTGCACGTGGAAGGGACTTTCAGACCAAGGCCAGAAGGTATGTGAGAGGAGATCCAGTGTCCAGGGATCAAGATTGGAAGGCTGGACATCAGAACTGGATTACATACTGGCCAGGCTATACAGAGAGGAATTATGATAGCAGGAGAGGCTCAGGTATGAACACTGATCCAGACCCTATCTATAATAGTGAATGGCAGCAAGGGAATAAGCATTCTCATGATAGTGCCTTAATGAAAGACTCGTCTGTGCCAATGTATGATAGTGACCCTATGCTGATTGATGAAGGGGAAATTACAGCAGATGAGACTATTAATTACATGGACTGTTCTTTATCCAAGTGCTATTGCTAGCTTTCTGTAAGCAAACACATCAGCCATCACAAAGAAACCTAACTTTGTTCTTTATTTCCACTGCAAACAGCTCTTAAAGCAGGATTTGGGTTCACACAGTAGCAGCCAGCCAGCTAAAGGGTTTCAGCTGGTCAATTGATAGTAATTAAAGCTGCACCTGATTGTGTGTGTGAGCAAGGGAGAATCACTGCTGGGATCTACGTGGAAAATAAGCAGAAGTTAACCTAACAAGCAAAGTTTATTCATTTCTTTGTGCCTTTTTATTTGGTAATTATTTGCTAAGAAAACATTAGCTAATTGCCTGACAAGCTGAAGGTTGTTTCTGATTTGCTTTGTGACTTTATGTTATCCATTTAAATACTGCAAGCAGGTAACCTCATTTATATTGCTACCAAGCATATTTGTGCTGGGTGAATTAAACCTCATCAATAAAAGAAGTATTTTATTGGCCTTACCACTGGTTTCACAACTCAATTATTGTCTTCAGCTGTGTTTGGGAGTGAAAGAACTACATTACCCACAATACCTTGCAAGAATCATATGAATATATGCATCGTCAAGATTGTGTAAGTTCTCACCCTAGGCAGCCGTCTGACAGTCTACAGTATACCGGCAGCCAGTGCAGATGTTTCAATATAGGGGTTATGTACTCTCTCCTGGAGGCTCCGTGCAAGACTCTGACAGCTGCATTCATTGCCAGCTGCAGAGGATTCAGCGTGTTCTTCAGGAGTCTGTGTAGTATTGCGTTGGCATAGTCAAAATGTGGGATTACTAGAGTTTGATAGACTGTCCGGAAGTCTTCTGGCTCGAGTAGCTGTCGCAGGTGGCAGTGTGTCTGAATTTTGTGGTAGACTGCCTTGACCATGTTGCTTACCTGGGCTTTCATGTTGAGCTGTTGGTCTAGCGTGACCCCTAGGTACCATACCGTGGGCTTGCTAAGGAGCTCTGCATCCCATACTTTCAGTGAGGTGGGCGGAGTGAAATCTGGGTTCCTGGTGATAAATAGGACCTCTGTTTGGTTGAAATTTATTCTAAATTTGCGTGTGTAGCCAGTCTGTGATGGCATCAAAGCAGGTGGATAGTGGTGAGAGGTCTGGATGCTCTGTTGATATAGGCATATATAGCAAAACATCGTCGGCGTAGACCAAGCAGTTGATATTGAAGGAGCGGATGATGTCGCAAAAGGGCTGCATGTAAATGTTGAACAGTAGGGCTGAAAGCGAAGATCCCTGTGGCATGCCTTTCTCTTGTGGGAAAGGTGTGGAGGTAGAGGAGCCTGTTCGAACATGCTGCCGTCTGTCTGTTAAGTACGATGCACACCAGGTTAGCGCTGTACTGTGGATGCCCTTCTCCTTGAGGTGTGTTAGGAGTATTTCGTGGCTAATGGAGTCAAAGGCTGCAGCAATATCCATGAAGATCAGGGAAAACCCTTGTCTGATATTGTCCAATCCGATGGTCAATGAGCTGAAAAGAGTGGTCAATAGGGTCTCAAAGTCATGTGACTCCCTGAATCCATGCTGGCATGGGTCGAGGGGTGTGCTAGACTCGATGTGGTGATGTAGCTGGCATTGGACGACCTTCTCAATAATTTTTGCCAGAAGGGGGATACTCGAGATTGGCCTGTAGGAGTCCATCCTGGCAGGGTCCAGCTTGTTGTTTTTTAGTAGCGGTCTGATAGCCGTTTGCTTCGAGCTTCGAGTGAAGGTCCCAGTAGAGAATGAAAACTCTGAGTTTAGTCAGGAAAGGGCTGAGGTCAGCACGCAGTGATTTTATCCAAAATGCTGGACAAGGGTCATTATGTGCTGTGGTGGTGTTTCTGGCTGTGATGATGTCTTGAATGCCTTTCTCTGTTGAGGCCGAGAAGGCGGTGATGACGTGCTGGGTGTCCTTCATGGCTGATGTCAAGGTAGGTGAGGAGGTTGGGTGGGGGGCCCTGTGGGAGGTGGGGAAGTTAGTGGTCTCGCTGGACTGGCTCGTTTTGGCCTTCAGGTAGTCAGCGTATTCCTGTGGGTCAGGAAGGCTTGGTTGGATAGGGGAAGGCTCTTTTGATAGGATCTTGATTAGGTTGAAAAGTTCGTGCAGCTTGTTCAGGGAGCCCTGCAATTTCTCAGCATGGAATTGCTTCATTCTTGCTGTTACTGCTGCACGGTGCCATCCTAGATGATCATTGTATGATTTGTGGTTCTCAGTTGAACGTGATCAACGCCAGTGTCTCTCAAGTTTTCTGAGGTGGAGCGGTGACGTCTGCTGTAGGAATCCCAATGGTTAGAGAAAAAGTCAAATAGACGTAATGCTGACCACAAATCATAAACGTGCACAATCAGAAAAATGACTTTAGGGTGATAGTCAAACGATGTGATAAGGTGGTGGTCAAAGTCAAATCGTCAAAAATTGAAAACACATTTGTTTTTACAAGCTTTTCCTATGGCTGTGTGATAAGTTGTAACTCTAGCAATTCTATCTAATGGTACTTTAATTGGCATGACTTGTTTCGTTTGTTTAATCTGTATATGTTATTTGTGATCTGCCTAGAATTGTAGAGCAGAATACAATTTTTTTAAAATAAATAGATGGATTCTGGGTAGCAGAAAAACAGGAGATGATTATATCCTTCCTCAGTTTTCCACATGACCTTTACAGGACATTGAGGCTAAAAACAGTCCATATGAAAGCGGCCAACATGGTTTTGGGGTATGTTTCAGAAGATATACAAGAGGAATTGAGGACCTAACTATATATACCCTAGAGGAGAGGAAGGACAGGGATTTTATTGTTACCCACTCAGAAGGTTTTGGTGACTGGATATAAATGTATTTAAAATGTGATATAGTACAGATTATTATACTGTAAGAACATAACATATGCCATAATGGGTCAGAACAAGGGTCCATCAGGCCCAGCATCCTGTTTCCAACAGTGGCCAATCCAGGTCACAAATACCTGTCAGGTTCCCAAAAGATATACAGATTCCATACTGCTTGTCCAACGGGTAAGCAGTCCATTTTTAAAAATGGTTTATGGACTTTTCCTCCAGAAACTTATCCTAACCTTTTTTAAATCCAAGTACACTAACAGCTTTTATATCATCCTCTGGTAACACATTACATAGTTTCATTACGCATTGGGTGAAAAAATATTTTCTGTGATTAGTCTTAAATGTGCTACATTGTAGCTTCACTGCGTGTCCCCTAGTCTTTCTGCTTTTTGAAGGGGTAAACAACTGATCTACATTTACCTGTTCCACGCCAATCATTATTTTCTAGACTTCTATAATACAGTATCTCCCCTCAGCCGTCTGTTTTCCAAATTGAACAGCCCTATCCTTTTAAGCCTTTCCACGTAGGGATATCCTTCCATGACCTTTACCATATTTGTCACTCTTCTCTGTACCTTTTCTAATTCTGCTATATCTCTTTTGAAAAAAGGTGACCAGAATAGCACACAATATTCAAGGTATGGTCATACTATGGAGCGATACAGAGGCATTATAATATCATTTGTTTTATTCTCCATTCCTTTCCTGATGATTCCTAGCATTCTAATTTCTTTCTTGGCTGCTGCTGCACACTGGGCCGAGGATTTCAACATGTTATCCGTGATGAGGCCTAAATCTTTTTCCTGGGTGGTGGTTCCTAATTTGGAACCTTGCATTGTGTAACAATAGTTTGGGTTGTTCTTCCCTAAGTGCATAACTTTGCACTTGTCCACATTGAATGTCATCTGCCATTTAGACACCCAGTATCCCATTTTATCAAGATATTCTTGCAATGTTTACAATCCTCTTGCATTTTAACAACTTTGAATAATTTGGTTTCATCTGCAAATTTGATCACCTCACTCATTATTCCCATTTCCAGGTCATTTATAAATATGTTAAAAAGCAGCAGGCCCAGCACAGATCCCTGAGGTACTCCATAATCTGCTCTCTTAAAATGGGCCTGCACCTTAACGAAAAGAAGTCAAAGATCCTGACAACTAGCAAAATCAATGTTCATCATTGATGGAGAAGAAATTAAAATAATTGACAACTTTAACTTACTTGGATCAATAATCAATAAAGGACAAGCAGTCAAGAAATCTAACAACGCATTGCTCTGGGCAGAATGGCTATGAAGGACCTAGACAAGATTCTCAAGAGTAGATATGTCTATCTCTATGTCAAAGCCATGGTATTTTCAATAACGTTATATGGATGCGAAAGTTGGACAGTAAAAAAAAAAATAGACAGGAAGAAAATTGATGCCTTTGAATTATGGTGCTGGTGATGAATACTGTGTATACCATGGACTGCCCAAAGAAAAAAAACAGTTAGTATTAGAGGAGATCAAACCTAAGCTTTCTTTAGAAGCTCAGATGACAAGACTTCAGCTTTCATACTTTGGGCACATCATACGAAGAGAGAGGTCATTACAGAAAGATATCATGCTAGGCAAGGTTGAAGGTCAATGCAAAAGAAGAAGGGCAGCAATGAGATGGACTGATACAGCAACAGCAGCTATGGATGCCATTCTATCAACAGTGACTGAAGACCGAACACAGGACAGCTATCCAGAGGGTTACCATGAGTTAACATCAACTTGATGGCATTTAACATCAACAACAGCAGCATGTGACCCTCTCTCTTTAATCTCTGGATACCTGTCTAGGTCATACCTCAGCCTAAGGTATTACCTCTGACAGGGCCAGCCCAGAGATGGTTCAAGGTGGTGGCGCCCTAGGTCAACCTTAAGCTTTACACAAACACACCAGCTATCAAAATCTATTGTTTAACTTTGAATGCCCTGCTCTTTGTCACTGCCCCCCAGAAGTTGCTGCCCTGGGCATCCACCTAACTTGTCAGATGGTTGCCCCAGACCTTCCCTCTGTGATTCAGGCTTCATCTGTGTCCCTTTTCAAATCTAGGCAAAAAAACCTCACCTCTTCCAGTCGGCTTTTGGATCCTGATCCGCTTCGACTCTTATGTGTTTCTTTACCATTCCCCTTGACATTTCCTTTTCCTCAGCTGTTAGTGTTGAGCAAACTAACTAGATTGTAAGCTCTGATGAGCAGAGAAAGTCTTTTACATGTGTCTGCTCAGTGTTCTGTACGCCTTGTAGTGCTATACAAATGATCAGTAGTAGTAGTTACCCGTTGTTCAGTAGCAGAGCCCCTTGCCTTTTAGGTATTCTCCTCCTTGCTCAGAATTCTGCATCTTGAGGCACAAACAAGCAAAGGTCCTGCTCCCCTATCTCTGCATCCCTGCATAATCATTGTCTTTTCATGAACTGTCCTTCAGACCAATCTACAAGCTTCTCCTGACACTGGCTGTGAACTGTGATCACAGACAGACTCATCTGCATGTTCTACAGTTTCCAAACTTGATTTGCCTGCTGCTGTCTTTTGATTTCCTCTGCAACTGAGTGAAAATTCTAATCTGATTCCTGCTCAGAATATGGATTAGTAATTTTTGTGGATGAATAACAATTTGAGTGAGAGGGTGGGAAATGTGACTGATCCCAGAGTGAGATTGTGTCTGTGTAGGTAGGGCAGTCGTGGTTTCCTCCTGTTCACATTGTGTCATTTTTGGGGAGCGGTGGCAGCAGTATTGGCACCCTCGAGGGTGCCCTAGGTAGCCTCTTAGTTTGCCTGGTGGTAGTGTCTGGCCTGGGTGGGAATAATACTGGTGACTGGAGGATTGCAAATGCTAGGCCTGTTTACTGGGTAGAATATGAGTTTTGCATTTCTTTTGGCACTGAATTTATGCTATGGGTATGTTTATACTTAATTCAATTACAACAAAACACCCAGTAATAAAATCTGTGCAAAAAAACACAGAGACATGCTGATTTTATGGAACACTCAACCAAGGGTGCAGGGTTAGCTTGGAGGGAACAATAGGAAAACGAGCACCCCACCCACTGCGCACACCCATTCCACAGCCAACATAGCAAGAACCATCAGAACTTCCTTATCCAATTTGCAGCCGCAGTACTTATGTTATAACCTAATGGGTAGCGCGCCCCGCAAGTTCATGAAAGGGATGTGGGCACTGGGGAAAGCCACAGAAGGGGGTCTGAGGTGAAAGTGGAGGGGCCCAGGCCTCTCCAAGCTTGCCCATGGCTATGCCTCTACATTCATCTAATCCTGAATTAGCTGAAAAACACACCTAAATTTACAAAGGTCGATATTCAGTGGAGCTAAATACAATTCAAGTTAATCAGATTATTTCTCTGTTAACTGTCAGCAGATTTTCAGCTGCAGTTTCAATTTGCCAGACTGCTGAATATGTGGTACTAAACTTGAATGGATAAATTACCCAATTAATTTAGTACAATTATATATCTGGTCTTACCTGAATGGATAGAACTAATCATATAGCAATCTTAATTCAAACGTTAAGCATATTAACTGTTTTGAATATTGATCACAAAATTTATTAACATGCCAAAATTAAAAAGCTTACAGTGTATGATCACATATGCATATTTTTACAAGACTTAAACTATTATACTTTTCTGATTAGAGATACGTTTTCTGGGTTATAAATGGTTCTGGTATCTGGGTTGCTGAGATGAGACTCCTTTGTTATTGTCCTTCACAAAGCATGAAATAGAAAGGGGGATTTCATTTAAGCTGAGTAACCCAAAAAATCATCAACTAAGCAAAACTGAATTACTGAGAAGTGCTCAAAGCAGTGCATTGCATTTAATTCTTTCACTGGCATCTATATATGCTTTAGAGAAGATAATCTATTTGTAGGGCTCATTTCAAAAGCAAATGCAAAATGATTTGTTCTAATATTAGTTTCTGAAGTCTACAAAAAGATCATTAGTATTTATAACAAAAAAATACATCATTATGCAGCCTAAACAATTTGTCGTAATGAATAACATTTCAAAAGATGGGCAATAACACATTTTGGAAGTACTAAATTATTCATACTTCATGTAGGCGGCATGATGCTAATTTATTTAAATTTTATAACAAAGTAAATTATAGCAAGCTAATTGCTTTGTCCATAATTTGTACATTTTTATTTCTGTCTGCTAGTAAAGATCAATGGCCTTTTGCATTCCTATGATGCAAAATATTCATATTAGGAAGAACATGCTATAATTAGTCTTACCTTCAAAGTGAAGCGTGAAAGGGAAAAGCATAGAAATTATTTGGATGCTCTCACCTGTCCAACAGATACCTAATCTATTTATCCTAGCACTCTAGTATGTAGGCCCTATTTCCAAAATACAGCAACATGGACTATGTAACTATTTCCCCTGGACTTTAGAATTCCAAAGCTCAAGACTACAACATCTGAGAAACAGCATTTCCTCTACATGGCCGGTGCAAGGGTAAAAGGTACTCCAGGCAAAACATCATCCTTACACCTCCTCGTAATTTGTTTTAAGACCCTAGCACCACCCCCTGCCATTGCTTTGATGATTAAATTCAAATTGTTTTTAGTGCGTCAAGTCAGTGATGACTCCTGATGACCCAACTGCCCCGGGGTTTTCTTAAGACCATCAGACACAATCAAGCGCAGGTCCTGCTCTTCTTTTGTGGACAGAAGTACTTCACCCCCTATACTGTACTGCTCCCTTAGATTATTACAGCCCAAATGCATGAACCTGCATTTTTTAGTATTAAATCTCAGTTGCCAAATTCTCGACCATTCTTCAAGCTTAGCTAGATCCTGCCTCATATTATCTATTCCTTTCCGGGTGTCTTCTCTATTGCAAATTTTGGTATCATCTGCAAAGAGGCAAAGCTTACCCGAATGCCCTTCTGCAATATCACTGACAAAGATGTTATAAGGAATCAGACCAAGGACAGATCCCTGCGGCACACCACTGGTATCCTGCTTCTCTTCAGAGTGAGATTTATTTATTTTATTTATTTAGACAGTTTTGTATACCACCTTATCCTTCAACAAAAGTGGTCACAACGCAATTGGGGATACATTTAACACGAGGGGATAATGTAAACCGCACTGATGCAGAATAGCGCGGTATATAAGAGAATGTAAATAAATAAATAATAAATAAATAAATATGAGACACATACACTAATACTTACAGGGAACATGGGTAATGGAGGGTTAAGTGGCTTGCCCAAGACCACAAGGAGCACCTGTGGGACTACAAACCCATAAGAACATAAGATATGCCATACTGGGTCAGACCAAGGTCCATCAAGCCTAGTATCCTGTTTCCAACAGTGGCCAATCTAGGCCATACGTACCTAGCAGTTCCCCCAAAGACACAGGTTCCACAATACTTGTACTGGGTCAAGCATTGATATCCTGGGTCCCTTCTTAATAATGGTTTATGGACCTTTCCTCCAGGAACTTGTCCAAACCTTTTTTAAACCCAGCTACACTAACAGCCTTTACTACTTCCTCCGGTAACAAATTCCAGAGTTTGATTACACGTTGAGTGAAAAAATATTTTCTTTTATTAGTCTTAAATAGTTTACCCTGTAACTTCATTGCATGTCCCCTAGTCTTTCTATATTCTGATAATTCAGAGGTCTGCAAAAAACTTTTTTCGAGAGCTGTTTTGGTTATTCCACGTAATCTTTATGTTTTTTGGTATGCTGAATCCGAAAATGACCTCCATTTTGTCATAGGACATCACGTTTCCTGACAATTTAGGTAACTATGTTAAATAAGGCAATACCTCAAAATAAATGGAAATAGACTTATAAAATTAAAGTGTTATTACAATATTTTCATGAAAATCCTTTTTTGAACTGAAATGAGCTCACCTACACACACTAAACGCGATTCTTCTTCCTTGTGAGGCTCCTCTTGGTGCATTTACGCTTGTGAGTAGCATCTGAAATGTCTCTCTGAAGCATCCAACAGTAGTCTGCCATCATAGTAATGCTCCATTTTCCCCTGTATCTCCTTTCCATCTCTTTAATGTCTTGGTGGAATCGTTCACCTTGTTCCTCACTCACAGCGCCCACATTTTCAGGAAAGTAGTCAAGGTGGGACTGGAGGAAATGCACTTTCAAACTCATCAGGCAACCTAAAGCTTGAAATGCTTTCAGCATTCGTCCAACGATCTTTTTGTAGTGAGGATCTTTGTTATTGCCTAAATATTTCTGTACGACTTCTTTAAATGCAATCCTCCCTTCTTTTTGAGGATCCGTCATGGTATTGACAAACTCTTGATCAACTATAAGCCTTCTAATGTCTGGTCCGATGAACACACCTTCCTTCAATTTCGCCTCCGACAGGCCTGGAAACTTGGTGACCAAGTATTTGAAGCATTCTCCATCTCTTGGAAGTGATTTTACGAATTGCTTCATCAATCCCAATTTTATGTGGAGAGGTGGTAGAAGAACTTTATGGGAAGGTACATTTTTTTCACCGACTGTTAGCACCCTCGGCTGCCAACTCTTCTTGTCCAGTGATTTTGTCGTTCTTGACTGTCCCATAGACACAGAAAACAAGTATATTTCGTATACTCAGCTTGTTGCCCGAGCAGCATGCACAAAACCTTCAAGTTCCCACACACTTGCCAACCATGGTCTTCATATTTAAGTTTATGAAGAACCAATTCCAAGTTCTCGTAGGTTTCCTTCAAGTGTACGGAATGACCTACAGGTATGGAAGCGTAAAAACCATTGTGGAGTAAAACTGCTTTGCGACTTCTTTTCAAAGAATCTATAAAAAGATGCCATTGCCCTGAATCATATTGGATTTTAAATTGACCCATCAAACCTTCGACATCGATGCAATAAACCAACTTGTCTTCCTGGCGAAGTAAGGAACGAACTCCTTTTCATGATGTCTGAACCATGAAGATGACACTCCTGGCAACAATAAATTCCTGCTTTTCAGCCTTGATACAAGTAACTCAGCGGCATCTTTGGGAAGATTCAAGTCTCTTACCAAATCATTCATCTCCTCCTGAGAAAACAATTTTGGTCTTGTATCATCTTCAAAGTCAGAATTTGATTCGTCATCTGGTTCAGGTATGACTTCACCTTCATTGGAGCTAGGTATCTCTTCCAAGGTAGCAGGGGGCTTGGGTACTGGTATATCTGTGCCATGGGGGATGGGATGAATTGCTGAGTGAAGATTGGGGTATGAAATGGAATGCTTCCATTTGGAATTAAACCCTTTCACATCTCGCCATACCATAGGAATCCCATAACGGAAAGATTTTTTCTTACCCTTGAACCAGTTTCGGAGGTCCTCAACACACCGTTTGCACACTTTATGAGGAGCCCAGACTTTATCTTGATCTCCAATTTTTAGTGCAAAGTATGCAAAGTATACTTTTTTCACAAAGTCTGTAATATTCTGCTGTTGCTTCAACACTGTATATTCACCACAGATGAAACAGAAACTGTCTGGCGAATTAATACAATTTCGCGTAGCCATAACATAACGGTTGAAGAATGACGAGCTAACATGAATTGCGATGAAAAAGTGTGAACAGCCTAGAACCAAGAACCAGATGATGATTCGTGCACAAGTGTGGCATGCAGGAGAGAGCAGCTCTGTGTCTGTACACGAGATGTCACAGTGCTGGCCACGCCCCCCTGCACTAACCGGAGCTGCTGCTATCTGCCCTGTGTCTCCCTCCCACTGGATTCTTTAGGAAAGATTAACCCCTTCTACCATTAGAAACACAGACTTAAAACTTGCTTAGCTTATGTATATATTGCTGACCATGAGATTTACAGTGCTATATTTTTTTTTACATAACTCGGACAACCCCTTTAAGGTTTTTTTGGCATTTTATATCTTAAATGCACTTATGTGAATTAATTAATAGTAATTTGAAAAAATTTGATAAATTTGAAGACAATTTTGCATGTTGTGGCAAATCATAACGTCTAGGAGTTTTTTCAATATTTTATTTATTTTCAGCACACCAAAATACATGGAAATTAGATGAAAATAATCAAACAGCTTTTTAGTCGCAGACCTGTGTAACGTAAACAGTCGATCTACCTTTACCCGTTCCACTCTGTTCATTAATTTATAGACTTCTATCATATCTCCCCTCAGCCGTCTCTTTTCCAGGTTAAAGAGCCCTAACCTTTTTAGCCTTTCTTCATTAGACAAGTCCTTAGTGGAACACCAGATCTAGTGCAAGAGATAAGGTTGTTGGGGCCACTTGGCAATAGTGATCAGAGCATGATAGCCTTTGATTTAATTAGTGGAGGAGGGATAGTAAGGAAATCCACAGTACTACCTTTTAACTTTCGAAAGGGAAACTATGATAAAATGAGGAAAACAGTTAAGAAAAAACTAAAAGGAGCAGTTGCAAAGGTTAAAGACGTACATCAGGCTTGGCTGTTGTTGAAAAATACTATCTTGGAAGCCCAGACCAGCTGTATTCCACGCTTTAAGAAAAGTGGAAGGAAGTCCAAAAAACTGCCAGCATGGTTTAAAGGTGAGGTCAGAGAGGCTGTTGTTGCCAAAAAAGCATCTTTCAGGAAATGGAAAAAAGAGCCAAACGACGAAACCTGGAAACCGCACAAGCACTGGCAAGTCAAATGCAAGGCATTGATAAGGCAGGCAAAGGGAGAATTTGAGAAGAAGCTTGCTGTGGAAGCAAAAACGCGAAGTAAAGACCTTTTCAAGTACATTCGTAGCAAAAAACCTGTGAGAGAGTCAGTTGGTCCATTAGATGATAAAGGGGTTAAAGGAGCACTAAGAGGCGACAAGGCGATAGCGGAGAGATTGAATGAATTCTTTGCTTCAGTCTTTACTGAGGAAGATGTAGGGATGTTACCCATGACTGAAGTGGTATTTAAAGGTGAGGAAGAATTGAAGGAAATATCGATACATCAGGAAGATGTATTACAACTATTAGATAAACTGAAGAGTAGCAAATCACCTGGGCTGGATGGTATACATCCAAGGGTGTTGAAAGAACTGAAATACGAGATTGCAGACCGGCTATTAGTAATCTGTGAACTATCATTAAAATCATCTCTAATACCTGAAGATTGGAGGATCGCCAATGTCATACCAATTTTTAAAAAGGGTTCCAGGGGTGATCCGGGAAACTATAGACCGGTGAGCCTGACATCAGTACCGGGAAAAATGGTACAAACCATCATAAAGAATAAAATTACTCAGCATGTAGATAGTCATGACCTAATGGGAGACAGCCAACATGGCTTTAGACAAGGAAGATCTTGTCTTACTAATCTGTTATGTTTTATTGAAGGAGTGAATAATCAGGTGGACAAAGGTGAGTCGGTTGATATTGTGTATCTGGACTTTCAGAAAGCCTTTGACAAGGTCCCTAATCAGAGACTTTTGGCAAAACTAAAGAGTCATGGGATAGGAGGCAGTGTACAATTGTGGATCAGGAACTGGTTAAAAGATAGAAAGCAGAGGGTAGGGCTAAATGGCCAATTTTCCCAATGGAGAAAGGTGAATAGTGGTGTACCCCAGGGATCTGTGCTGGGTCCGCTGCTTTTTGACATATTCATAAATGACCTGGAAAGTGGAATAACGAGTGAGGTTATCAAATTTGCAGATGACACAAAACTATTTAAAGTTGTTAAAACCCAAGAGGATTGTGGAAAATTGCAAGAGGATCTTGATAAATTGGAAGACTGGGCATCAAAATGGCAGATGAAATTTAATGTGGACAAGTGCAAGGTTATGCACCTAGGGAAGAACAACCCAAACTATGGTTACACGATGCAAGGTTCCACATTAGGAACCACCACCCAGGAAAAAGATTTAGGCGTCATTGTGGATACTATGTTAAAACCCTTGGCCCAGTGTGCAGCAACGGCCAAGAGAGCAAATAGAATGCTAGGTATGATAAGGAAAGGAATGGAAAATAAAACAAAAGATATTATAATGCCTCTATATCGTTCCATGGTGAGACCGCACCTTGAATATTGTGTGCAATTCTGGTCGCCGTATCTTAAAAAGGATATAGCGATTTTAGAAAAGGTTCAGAGAAGAGCCACCAAAATGGTAAAGGGGATGGAAGGATACTCCTATGAAGAAAGGCTAAAAGGTTCGGGCTCTTTAATCTGGAAAAGAGACGGCTGAGGGGAGATATGATAGAAGTCTATAAATTAATGAATGGAGTGGAACGGGTAAACGTAGATCGATTGTTTACCTTATCAGAATATAGAAAGACCAGGGGACATGCAATGAAGCTACAGGGTAAACTATTTAAGACTAATAATAGAAAATATTTTTTCACTCAACGTGTAATCAAACTCTGGAATTTGTTACCGGAGGATGTAGTAAAGGCTGTTAGTGTAGCTGGAGGAAAGGTCCATAAACCATTATTAAGAAGGGACCCAGGATATCAATGCTTGAACCAATACAAGCATTGTGGAACCTGTGTCCCTTGGGGAAACTGCTAGGTACGTATGACCTAGATTGGCCACTGTTGGAAACAGAATACTGGGCTTGATGGACCTTGGTCTGACCCAGTATGGCATATCTTATGTTCTTATGTTATGTTCTTATGTTCATAGGAGTATCCTTCCATCCCCTTTATCATTTTGGTGGCTTTTCTCTGAACCTTTTCTAATAACGCTATATCCTTTTTAAGATACGGCGACCAGAATTGCACACAATATTCAAGATGCGGTCTCACCATGGAACGATATAGAGGCATTATAATATCTTTTGTTTTATTTTCCATTCCTTTCCTTATGATACCTAGCATTCTATTTGCTCTCTTGGCCGCGCTGCACACTGGGCTGAGGGTTTTAACATGTTATCCACAATGACGCCTAAATCTTTTTCCTTGGTGGTGGTTCCTAATGTGGAACCTTGCATCGTGTAACCATAGTTTGGGTTGTTCTTCCCTAGGTGCATAACTTTGCACTTGTCCACATTAAATTTCATCTGCCATTTGGATGCCCAGTCTTCCAATTTATCAAGATCCTCTTGCAATTTTCCACAATCCTCTTGGGTTTTAACAACTTTAAATAGTTTAGTGTCATCTGCAAGTTTGATAACCTCACTCGTTATTCCACTTTCCAGGTCATTTATGAATATGTCAAAAATCAGCAGACCCAGCACAGATCCTTGGGGTACACCACTAGTCACCTTTCTCCATTGGGAAAATTGACCATTTAGCCCTACCCTCTGCTTTCTATCTTTTAACCAGTTCCTGATCCACAGTAGTACACTGCCTCCTATCCCATGACTCTTTAGTTTTGCCAAAAGTCTCTGATGCGGGACCTTGTCAAAGGCTTTCTGAAAGTCCAGATACAGTCTTTCCGACCCAAGGTTTCTGTCCTCTAGTGGGATTTTAACCCCTGACCTTCCGGCCTGAGGTAACTTGCCCCGACCACTAATTTGCCTGTACCCTTTGTCGCCTGCAACTCAACCAATTTCTGACCCAATCAGTAACTTTAGGGTCCATCCCTAGGGTGCTCAGTTTGTTTGTAAGTTGCCTTTACAGAACGCTGTCAAAGGCTTTATTGAAATCAAAGTATACCACATCTAGGGCTCTCCCTCGGTCCAATTCCCTGGAAAGATTAGTCTGACAAGACCTGCCTCTGGTGAATCCATGCTGTCTCCAATCCTGTAATCGACTGGACTCTAGAAACTTCACTATTTTCTCTTTCAGCAGCATTTCCAATAATTATACTCACCACAGAGGTTAGACAACCACCCACCCCTGGATCATAGATTTATAGGTGCTTAAACCTCTTAAAGGAAAGGAGGTGCCATATTCACTCTCAGCTGCAGCTGTTTATCCTCATCAGGCATACATTAAGGACCCGAGATTAATTAAATTTCAGGTGAACAAAGTACATTAAACGTGTTAGGTATAGTTTTATTAGTATAAGTATCCCCAGCAACCCTTAGTAAGTAAAGAACTTAAATATCTAAACACAACCTAAACTAAAATGCAGACAGCAGTCCAGCAGAGAGATGGGGGCTTTCCATTTTTTTGCATTGCGTGTCAGATGTATGATTTTTTCCTAGTTGGTGAGGGGTCTTACATGTGTACTAGGTTCAAGGAGCTCTTTGCTCTCAGGGAACGAGTCCGATCTCTGAGGGCTAGAGTAGCAGACTTGGAGGACATAAGGAAGACAGAGAGGTACATAGACAAGACCTACAGGGATATAGTCCTGAAGTCCCACCTCCAGTCTGGCAGCATCCCTGTTGCCATGGAGGAGAGAGGTCTCGTGACAGGACAGCATCACCCTGGTGTGGCAGGAAGTGATCCTGTAGCTAGGACCTGTTCTCCAGGTGATGTAAAACCCTCTTGCACTGAGGAAGTTTCTCCAGGGCCATGTGCCCAGGAGAGAAGGGTTAGAACAGCCATTATAGCTGGTGATTCGATCATTAGGCATGTAGATAGCTGGGTGTCTGGTGGATGTGAGGATCACCTTGTAACATGCCTGCCTGGTGCGAAGGTAGCAGATCTCACGTGCCACCTAGACAAGGTCTTAGATAGTGCTGGGGAGGAGTCTGCTGTCTTGGTACATGTCGGTACAAGCAACATAGGAAAATGTGGTAGGAAGGTTCTGTAGGCTAAATTTAGACTTTAGGTAGGAAGTTGAAATCCAGAACTTCCAGGGTAGCATTCTCAGAAATGCTTCCCGTTCCATGCGCAGGACCCAAAAGGCAGGCAGAGCTCCGGAGTCTCAATGCGTGGATGAGACGATGTTGCAAGGATGAGGGTTTTGGATATGTTAGGAACTGGTGAACATTCTGAGGAAAGGAGGGGGCTCTTCTGAATGGATGGGCTTCACCTTAACTGGGATGGAACCAGGCTGCTTGCATTAACCTTTAGAAAAGAGATAGAGCAACTTTTAAACTAGATAACAGGGGAGAGCTGAACCATGCCCAGGATAGTAGTAGAGGATTGAAGTTAGGGCATATCAGCACAGAGGTTCCAATAAAGACAAAAGTAGCCCAAATGCCCTTGAGTATGGAGCAGAAAGAGCTTAAAGATTCCAAATTACACCTGTCTACCGATAGCCAGATTAATATGAATAAAATACAGTCTCTAAAATGCTTGTATGCAAAGGCTAGAAGTCTAAAAAATAAGATGGGATAGTTAGAATATATAGCACTTAATGAGAGGTTAGATATAGAAACAGAGAAAAATGATGACAGAAAAAGACCACATGGCCTATCTAGTCTGTCCTTCCAGGTCAGCAACTACAACAGTCCCCTTTTTTTCCTTTAGAAATCCTCTGTGTTTGTCCCATGCTTTTTTTAATTCAGATACTGTCCTCATCTCTACCACCTCCACTGGGAGACTATTCCACAGATCTACCACTCTTTCCATAAAGAAATATTTCTGCATATCACTCTTGAATCTATCCCCCTCCACCCTCATCCCATGTCCCCTTGTGGCAGAACTTGCTTTCAATCAAAAGAGGCTCTACCCCTGTGCATCTACGCCACGGAGGTATTAAAAACATCTCAATCATATCACTTCTATCCCGCCTCTCCTCCAAGGTGTACATATTAAGATCCTTAAGTCTGTCCTCATATACTTTATAATGAAGACCAATAAACATTTTAGTAGCCACCCTCTGTATTGATTCCATCCTGTTTATATCCTTTTGAAGGTACGGTCTCCAGAATTGTACATAATACTCCAAATAAGTTGCACCAGAGGCACTATCACCTCCTTTTTTCTGCTGACCATTCCTCTCCCTATGCACCTAAGCATCCTTCTAGCTTTTGCTGTCACCTTTTCTACCTACTTAGCTACTTTAAGATCATCAGACATATCCACACCTAGGTCCCACTCTTCTTTAGTGGACAAGAGTACTTCATCCCCTATACTATATTGCTCCCTTGGATTGCTGCAGCCCAAATGCATGACCTTGCTTTTTTTTAACATTAAATTCCAGCTGACAAATTCTAGAACATTCTTCAAGCTTAACTAGATCCCTTCTCATGTTATCTACACCTTCCTGGGTGTCTACTCTATTGCAGATTTTGGTATCATCCGCAAAGAGGTAAACCTTACCCGACAACCCTTCCACTTTATCACTAACAAAGATGTTCAAAAGAATCGGACCAAGGACAGATCCCTGGGGCACACCACTGGTAACTTCCTTCTCCTCAGAGTGAGCTTCATTTACCTGTACCCTTTGTCTCCTCCCACTCAACCAATTTCTAATCCAAGCAGTAACTTTAGGGCCCATCCCTAGGGTGCTCAGTTTGTTTATAAGTCTCCTGTGAGGAACGGTGTCAAAGGCTTTACTGAAATCTAAATACACCACATCAAGGGCTCTCCCTCGGTCCAACTCCCTAATCACCCAGTCAAAGAAATCAATCAGATTTGTCTGACAAGACCTGCCTCTGGTGAATCCATGCTGCCTTGGATCCTGCAATCCGCTGGACTCCAGAAACCTCACTATTTTCTCTTTCAGCAGCGTTTCCAATAATTTACTTACCACCGAAGTTAAACTAACTGGGCTGTAGTTTTGAACAACATTCTTACTTCCGCTTTTGTGTAAAGGGACCACGTGAGCCTCTCTCCAGTCTTTTGGCACCACTCCTGACTCCAAGGAGGCATTGAAAAGGTCAGTCAGTGGAGCTGCTAGAACGTCCCCAATTTCCCTCAGTATTCTAGGGTGTATCCCATCCGGTCCCATCGCGTTGTCTACTTTAAGTTTAGTTAATTTCTTACAAACACAGGGGCTTGTTTACAAAGCCGCGGTAGCGGTTTGCGATCGTAATCGGAGCCGCGGCCCCATTGATTTCAATGGGGCCGCGGCTGCGATCGCGATCGCGAACCACTACCGCGGCTTTGTAAACAAGCCCCACAGTCTTCTGAAAATTGTTCAAGATGCCCCTCGCTTCTGTTCCTGTGGGTGTTTTCTGAAGTCCTGTTTCCTGGTTCTTCATCTGTGAACACAGAACAGAAATATTTGTTAAGCAATTCCGCTTTATCCTTATCAGCTTCTACATATTCCTCCCCTTCACCCTTGAGTCTGACAATACCACTTTTGCCCTTTCTCTTCTCACTAACATATCTGAAAAATGTCTTATCCCCCCCATTTTATTGCATTGGCTATTTCCTCCTCTTTTTCAGTCTTGGCTTTCCTGACTTCTTTGATAGCTTCTCTAAATTTTTCCAATTATAGATGTCTGTTTTCCTCTCTCTGTGATCTCTTCTATTTCATGAAGGCCTTCCTCTTTTTCTTCACCTGTTTGGCTACTTCTTTTGAAAACCATAGCAGTCTCCTTTTCCTTTTACCTTTATTTAACATTTTAACAAAAAGGTCGGTTGCCCTTAAAATATCCCCTTTCAGTTTTGCGCACTGTTTTTCTACATCCCCCAGCTGTTCCCATCCCGCTAACAACTCCCTGAGGTATTGGCCCATCTTGGCAAAATTAGTTTTCCTAAAGTCTAAGACCCTCGCTTTTGAATGGATTCTAACAGCCCTAGTCCTAATACTGAACCACACCATCTGGTGATCACTGGATGCAAAATGATCTCCCACTATAACATCAGAAACACTTTCACCATTGGTAAGCACCAAGTCCAGTATGGTCCCTTCACATGTGGGGTCTGTTACCAATTGCCTGAATAGTTCTCCCTGTAGAGAATCCAGGATCTCCTTACTTCTAGATGATACTGCAGCAGGAATGTGCCAGTCAACATCTGGCATATTGAAATCCCCTATCAGTAGCACTTCCCCTTTCCTAGCAATGCTGTGTATGTCTTCAATTAACTCTCCATCCACCTCTTCCTCTTGTGAGGGAGGTCTGTATATCACGCCAATGCAAATAGATTTCTCTTTCCCTCTTTCTAGTTTAACCCACAGTGCTTCCTCTCTCCCTTTTAAGCTCTGTAATTCCAAAGCTTTAATATTATTTTTTACATATGGTGCCACTCCTCCTCCCCTTCTTCCTATCCTGTCCTTTCTGAATAAAGTATAGCCTGGTATAGTTACATCCCAGTCATGGTTTTCTGTGAACCATGTTTCTGTAACTGCCACTAAATCCAAGTCAACCACTCCCATTAAAGCTTCAACATCTGGGATCTTATTTCCCATGATACAGGCATTTATACATAAAGCTTTCCATATGTTGCCGCTTTTACCCATTTCCATAAAGGTATTTAATGTTTCACTTTCCTGGGGGCTTTCATTTACCTGGGGTCTTTCTTCACCCATCCCCAATGAATCTAGTTTAAAGCCCTCTTCAGTAGATTAGCCAGTTCGCTACTGAAGACACGTCACCCTTTCTTGCACAGATGGACAAAATCTCTGCTCTGCAACTCTTGGAACAGCATCACATGGTCCAGGAAACCAAAACGCTCTTGATGACACCATCCATGCAGCCATGCATTTATCTCCAGGATGCGAGCTTCTCTGCCTTGGCCGTTACCCTCAACATGGACGATTAAAGAGACAGCATACCTCTCTGGATATCTAGTCCGGTCAGCAGATGGATGCCTCAGAACCCCTCAGAAGAGAGTCGCCAACCACCACTACCCATCCCTTTCTTGTAGTCACTGATTCTGCAACTTTGGTGTACTTGAGCTCTGGTTCTTCCCTTTCCAGGGATGCTTTTACCTCTTCCACTTCCAGGGCTGCATAATGGTTCTTCAGTTCAAGGACTGGATAAGTTGGATTGGTGATTCTGCAGGCCCTAGTGACTTGTGTCCAACCTTCATAATTTTGTAGGCACCCATCTTCTCCTCTGATGGAGAGCTTGGATGTTGCAAGAAGCATCTCATCTATGTAATTCTCACTGTCTTGAATGCTCCTCAGCCTTGCCACCTCCTCTCTGATTTCCTCCACTTCTTTCCTGAGAGCTTCAGCATGCAGGCACTCTGCACATGGAACCGGTCCTTCCACTGGCATTGGGTCCTCTGTCTGGACAGTGGCAGAAGCTGTAATGGGAGCAACAGCTTTAGTGATACGATTTTTCCCAGTCATTGTTTAGTTTGTGGAGCTTAGGTATCTGTTAAAGCAAAAGAGAGAGATCTACCAAAGTATCAGCCAGTTTCCCATCTGTCCTTTCAGAAAAAAAGCAGTTAACTCTCTTTAAGTATGTTCAAAATGGGCTGTTCCAAGTCCCTGTGTGAAGTTAATTGGGGAGGTGTACTATAAAACAAGACTGTTCACTAGGGGTGGGTGGTTGTTGGGGGGGAGAGGGGGAACTAACACCTGATTAGGTGTAAGTTGCTTTAAAGAGCTGAGAAAGATACTAAATCAGAGTTTTAAACCTACCCCACTAAAGAAAATATGTCTTCTTTTAAACTAAAGCAGCAAAAACAATATAACTTTGTTTTAAAAATGTACCACAACCCTTTTAAGAGCTCCAAGACAGAGAGCTATAAAAAGCCACAAACTCTTACCTTTGATTGAAATCTATAGACCCTGTTAGGAATGCCTGAACAGTGCAGGCCTCTGAAGCATTTTATGCAAGCCTCAGCTGCTCTCACTTCTTTCACAGGCTAATCAGGCCCACTAACTCCTGATTAGGTGTCAGCAGCTTCAAAGATTGGTATCTCAGAACCATGGTGGAAGGAGGACAACCAGTAGGACACTGCGATACCTGGGTACAAACTATATCGCAATGAGAGAACTGATCATATTGGTGGAGGGGTTGCGCTCTATGTTAGAGAGAACATTGAATCACAAAGGATTAAAGTTTTGCAGGAAACAAAATTTGCTGTAGAATCTCTATGGATTGTAAAAAGGGGAAGGCAATGACAGTGCGAATGTACTATTGACTGCCTGGCCAGAATGAACAAATGGATGATGAAATGCTCAAAGAAATTGGGGAAGCTAACAAAAGTTACAGCACAATAATAATAATGGGTGATTTCAAATTACCCCAGAATTGACTAGGTCAGTGTCACGACAGGCATGCTAGGGAGATAAAGTTTCTAGATGAAATAAATGACTACTTTTTGGAGCAGCTGGTTCATGAACTGACCAGAGGGGAAGCCATTTTGGACCTAGTTCTTAGTGGAACACCAGATCTGGTGCAAGAGTTAAGGGTGCTGGGGCTACTTGGCAATAGTGATCATAGCATGATCCTGTTTGATTTAATTAATCAAGGAGGGATGGTAAGGAAATGCATAGTACTACCTTTTAACTTTTGAAAGGAAGACTGCGTTAAAATGAGGAAAATAGTTTAAAAAAACCTAAAAGGAGCAGTTGTAAAAGGTTAAAGACTTACATCAAGCTTGGGTGTTGTTTAAAAATAGTACCTTGAAAGCTCAGACCTGCTGTATTCCATGCTTTAAGAAAAGTGGAAGGAATTCCAAAAAACTGCCAGCATGGTTTAAAGGTGTGGTCAGAGAGGTTGTTGTTGCCAAAAAAGCATCTTTCAGGAAATGGAAAAAAGAGCAAAATGATGAAAACTGGAAACAGCACAAGCACTGGCAAGTTAAATGCAAGGCATTAATAAGGCAGGCAAAGAGAGAATTTGAGAAGAAGCTTGCTGTGGAAGCAAAAGTGCGTAATAAAGACTTTTTCAAGTACATTTAGAACAAAAATCCTGTGAAAGAGTCAGTTGGACCATTAGATGATAAAGGGGTAAAAGGGGCACTAAGAGGGGACAAGGCTATAGCAAAGAAACTAAATGAATTCTTTGATTCAGTCTTTACTGAGGAAGATTTGGGGATGTTACCCATGATTGAAGTGGTATTTAATGGTGATACTGCGGAAGAATTGAAAGACATATCTGTATACCAGGAAGATGTATTATAACTATTTGATAAACTGAAGAGTAGCAAATCACCTGGACCAGATAGTATATATCCAAGGGTGTTGAAAGAACTGAAATATAAGATTTCAGACTTGCTATTAGGAATTTGTGAACTATCATTAAAATTATCTGTAATACCTGAAGATTGGAAGATGGCCAGTGGAGTGTGCAGTAGGAGAGAGGTATGCAGGAGAGAGGTATGCACCAGTCACCAAATGTTTTGTCTTACTGCTATCCTTTCTTAACGAACTGCACACTTTCCATGACCACGATGACATTTCTCTGGCTTTCTACTTATATCTATCTTCTGCCTTCGATCTGGTTGGCCACACTACTCTCCGCTCTCGCCTCTATGACTCTGGTATCCAAGAAACTGTCCTGCAATGGTTCCATTCTTTTCTTCCACCAGGTCCTTCTCCATTCTTTCAGGTTTCTCCTCTTTTCCTCTCACTCCCCTTTCCTCTGCTATGTCCTGGCCCCTCTCTTCTTCAATGTCTTCCTGGCCCCTTGGACACTACTTATTTCAACATATTATTATGCCGATGACATTATCCTTCTGCATCGCACTGTTCCCTCAGCTCCCAACCTATCCCCTCTTAATTCCTGTCTGGCAGAGGTTAGTTCCTGGATGTCCGCTAACTTCTCAGGCACAAAGAAAGCATGGACAGGAACACACCATGCAATTTAGGACACTTTAAAAACTATTGGTCAGCCCAAGACGTATTTCAGCCAATGGCCTTCTTCAGGGGACAACGACCTAAAAAAAAATCTAAAACAATTAAATCAATCAACTAATAAGTACATATATTGCTGCTTACTTTGCGCCTGGTGATGCTGCAGGAGGGGTGTTTCACGTGTTCCTGTCCTCTAACTTCTGCTTTTGCTATTTGGCTAAGATTGTAACTGAGTTATAATAAAGATCTCATTTTCCTTCCAACAGTCTGAGTCTGATTTGGAGCAGTGTGAGGTCAATGTTATATCTTTCGGATACAACACAGCAGCCTTAGTCCACTAAAATCCCTAAGAATTGGACTCCAGAAACCTCACTATTCTTTGTTTTGGTAGCGTTTCCATTAATTTACTCACCACAGAGGTTAGGCTTGTAGTTCTCAACCTCATTCTTACTTCCGCTTTTGTGTAAAGGGACCACATGTGCCTTTCTCTAGTCCTCTAGGACCACTCCTGACCCTAAAGAAGCATTGAGGCACACTGCTGCTCTTCAGGATATTCTCTATCAGGGGCGGCTCAAAGCAATCTGCTGCCTGAGGCGAAGGATGAGATGGCGCCCCCCCGTAGAGTGGTGGGGGGGGTGTCGCCTTCTCAAATCTCAGTCAGGGAAACCAAAAAGCTAATTATATAATATGGAGGAAATACGTTTGCACACCAAGGAACTAAAAGAATGAGCGAGAACCATAGCACACTTTATAAAACTAAATTATAACTCATTTTTATTTTGTTATAAACTGCGTTATGGTTCTTGCTTTTTCTTTTTGAATATATATTTTGCACCCACAGAACCCCTTCCATCAACAGTGGGTGCAGAGCAGAACTAGAACATTCACAGAACATTCACCCACAGAACTCAATATCTTTAAAAAAAAATGATTCTGGTCATCTCACTAACAAATATTCTCCAGTACCAGGAATATTGAAAGCTAATATAAAACCCTACAAAAGTCACCAACGATCTACAAGGCCAAATCTACCATACCATTACCAACATAAACTTCCAAAACTCATACAAAAAAAGCAACACTATAAATACTGCAGCAGGCCCTAGAACATCTAACACCTATTTGAAAAGCTGAACAAGGCAAATTGCTACAGTACAGATCCCTGCGTAAATATTTCATGATAACAGAACACACAGCTTTGGTCACACACTAGGCACACAGATTCTCGCCAAGTACAGAATAAATGATCACAACCTAAAGTACAAATAAAATATTTAGAGAAAAATTAAACTGAAATCCCAAGAAGCCAGACTCTGCATGGAGTGCAACACCAGATAAGAGATACAGTATCCCGTACTGTGTAAGCTATAAAAATAGCACAAAGTCCAATCACTAAATTAAAAATAAAATTATTTTTTTCTACCTTTGTTGTCTGACCATTTTATTCTCTGGTCATGCTGGTCCTGATCTGAGGCTTCTGCTTTCGTGTCTTCTCTTAGCACTCTAAATGCCATTTCTTGTCTTTTCTTTTGTTTTCTGCACTTCCTTCCTTCAGCCTATTTCCAATCCCAATGACCCTCCCCACATGTCAGCTCCCTTCCAGTCCCAGTGCCCCCTCGCTGCCAGCCTCATCTTATTACACAGCCACCTAACAGTCCCATCCCCAAATGTCAGCTCCCCTCCATCCCCCTCTTCCCCCCATGTCAGTTCCCTTCAGCCATCTCCTTTCCCTCCTCTCAGTTCCCTTTCAGCCATCTCTTTCCCCTCTCTCAGTTCCCTTTCAGCCATCTCTTTCCCCTCTCGCAGTTTCCTTTCAGCCATCTATTTCCCCTCTCTCAGTTCCCTTCAGCCATCTCCTTCCCCTCTCTCAGTTCCCTTCAGCCATCTTCTTCCCCTCTCTCAGTGCCCTTCAGCCATCTCCTTGCCCTCGTTCAGTGCCCTTCAGCCATCTCCTTCCCCTCTCTGTTCACTTAAGCCATCTTCTTCCCCTCTGTTCCCTTTCAGCCATCTCCTTCCCCTCTCTCAGTGCCCTTTCAGCCATCTTTTTCCATCTGTCAGCTCCCTTCCAACCCTCTTTTCCCCGTGTTAGCTTTCTTCCTCCCGTGCTAGCTTTCCCCCCCCCCGTGCAGCTTGTATCTCTTCTCCTTCCCCCCCGTGCAGCTCGTATCTCTTCTCCTTCCCCCCATGCAGCTCGTATCTCTTCTCCTTCCCCCCCGTGCAGCTCGTATCTCTTCTCCTCCCCCCCATGCAGCTCGTATCTCTTCTCCTTCCCCCCGTGCAGCTCGTATCTCTTCTCCTCCCCCCGTGCAGCTCGTATCTCTTCTCCTCCCCCCATGCAGCTCGTATCTCTTCTCCTTCCCACCCCCTGCAGCTTGTATCTCTTCTCCTTCACCCCCCCGTGCAGCTCGTATCTCTTCTCCTCCCCCCCATGCAGCTCGTATCTCTTCTCCTTCCCCCACATGTAGCTCATATCTCTTCTCCCCCCATCCCACGTGCAGCTTGTTCCTGTTCCTCTTCTCTTTATGCTTCCCTGTCCCCCGTCGTTTGTTCTGCTCTTCGTTTGAAATGACAGGAAACCGGTTCGGAACCTCCCGATGGTAAGGAACCTCTGCTGCTGCTGCATTCCGCTCTAGCATCACTTCCTTTTGGGGGCGGGACACGGCAGCAGCAGAAGTTCCTTACCGCTGCGAGGCTCCGCACTGGTTTCCTGTCATTTCATAATGTAGAGCAGAATGAACGACGGGGGACGGGCATCAATTTGTACGTGTTTTTTTTTTAACTGAAGGCGGAGTGAGGCAGCTCTTTTGGGGGCATTTCTGCCGCCCCCAAAGTTTGCTGCCTGAGGCCACCGCCTCACTTCACCTAATGATAGAGCCGCCCGTGGTCTCTATGACCATTAAGTGTGGATGAGTTGGAATGCAGTACAGTGGTCCACATTGGCCACTTTCAAGGCCTGCTGGTATGAGGGTTGGAGAGCGCTATTCACTTCTGCCACAATCACATTTCTGTCCTTTGTGCCTCCACTCTGTGCCAAGCACATTAACATCCTCTTATCCAAAGCAGTTTGCACACAAGTGTGCTTAAGCAGAATGCATCAGTAGCCCTGAAGTGTGACCAGCATGCCTATCTAGCCAGCCTTGCATTCACTGCATGCGGCGTGGTGCATAACCAGTATTACTTTATGAGGATAGGCCACATCTCCACCCTCCGGATTGGCCTCATGCTCAAGGGAACATTTCACATGCAGTGTGTATGGCATGTGATGGCACAGCATTTTGATCCGTCACAGGGTGGGCCTAACGATATCCTTTGGCTTTTCATGTGTATAGCACAAGTAGGCATAGGCAGTCCTGGTTCCATAGGAGGCATGGCCAGCAGTAAGAATGCCATTCTCAAGCATGCATTGAACAAATCGAGGCAGGAAGGGATGACCAGTAGAATGAGCATTCCTTATTTTTCTCATTATGAGTAGAGGTAAGATTTGCACATAGTAAAGGGGTGCATTTGATTGATTTCCTAAGTATAGGCAAAGCCATGGGCCAGGATCTGGGTGAAGGTAGTAAGCTGAGGCTGGAAACCAAACTCTTGCAAAGGACATCCCTCACAGAAGGAGGCAGCCTGTTGCAGGAAATGTGAAAAAGACTTACCAAAGTCCCTAGCTTTTCCTCAGCTGTTGTTTAAAACAAAAAATAGCTAGCCTCTTTTATGTGAGATCTAACATCTCTGTTCTTATTGCCTGTATGACTGGTAAAACATTTGGGGCAAATGATTCCATGTGTAATAGCACTTTTGTTGTTTATATCATTACATGCCCCTGTTATCTGATTTATACGGGTCGCACAAAGAAGGCCTTAAAATTGAAACTGAATGAATATTGCAGCAGATTAAACATGCAATCGATGACAGCCCCACAGGTCAGACATTTTACATCATTAAATCATAAAGTGGAGGAGATACAGTGGGGAATCACTGATCATGTATGGATTGACTGGCATGGTGGGGACTAAACTCGCCAACTGAATTATCAAGAGCAATTCTGGATATACAAATTACGATCAGTTCAATTTCGAGGTTTGAATATTGAGGTGGAATGGGTGACATTACTTTAATGTGGACTTATTGAGAATTCTTATTGAATTAATTAATTTGTTTAATATGACTGACAGAAAAAACAACAAAAGGGTATTGATCAAGGCTTGAAAGACACCTTTTTCAGGACCCAATCTGGCTCGGCCAAGTTTCATCAAATAATACCTGCATTAACTTAATTAAGAGTTTTCACATCGAGAGTCAAGTCACTGCAGAGCCCTGCAAAGGAGCTTGCTGGACGCAGAGCTGACTCATGGGAAGATTGCTGAGTCTTCACCGGTGAAAAAGCTTGAGGCTACACCTGAGCCAGGTAACCGGTACCTAACTAGGCTGGTTAGGATACCAGGGCAAGGGTGTAGAGTATTCGGTTAATAAAAGCAAGAAATACTGTGAAGTAGCTGTGGTATCGCACTTGGGTGTGTTTTTCTTGTAATTTCAGAATGGAGAGATCCATGGAATGCCAAGAAGTCTTCAAATGGATGGCGAGCCAGTTTGAAAGGCAACGAGAGATGTTGTTGCAGGCTCAGGCCCAATCCGCAGCGCAGATGCAGGCCCAACAAAAGCCACTCCTTGAAATGATGGAGGCCTGGCTGACAAGCCAGAAGGAGCAGGCTGCATCAGCGAGGATTCCACCAGGTTCTACAACACCACACCATGCATGCACACTAGATTTTCATGCTAGTGGGAACTTTAACTTTGGACCCTTGACCGATAAAGATGATATTGATGACTTTATTGAATCTTTCGATTGTGTAGCTCGTATTGGTGGGTGGCCTAAAGAACAGTGGGCCGTGCGCCTAGCCGCATCCCTTACTGGGGAGGCCTTAGCCGCATATCGGGCCATGCCCGCAGAGCACGCTAATAACTATGAAGAACTGCAAAAAGCCACTCGAGATAGGTTAGGTCTGACTCCCTTAGTATACCATAGGCTCTTGAGAAGTGTAAGGCTTAAGCCCGGTGAGACGCCTAAAGCCTTATGCCAGCGTGTTAGAGGCCTAGTAACTAAGTGGTTAGCACCTGAAGGGAAGTCTGTGGACTCCATAATTGATTGCATTGTGTTAGAGCAATATATGGCGGCTGTACCGAAAGATATCCATACCTTCCTGATACTCCAAAATTGTCAGAACCCACAAGAAGCGATAAGGCTGACGAAACGCTTCATGGAGGTGGAGTTGAATGCCCGAGAAAGGGGTTGCACTTCCAAGCTGACAATATCAGAGGTATCAGAAAGGAAGACGAAACTGAGGGAGGATCCCATGAAAGTATGTATGCCCATGTTAAAATCTCATGTTGTAACAAGGAAATGCTTCGAATGTGGCAATCAAGGTCATTTACAAAGAGAGTGTAATTGGAAAACAGCACTGATGACTGCAAACACCCAAAGAGTCAGGGAAGGTTTCATGATATCAGTGGAGGTACAAGGTGTTGTTACTGACGCGCTCTTAGACTCTGGTGCTGATCAAACCATGATGTCTAAGGCGTTTTGGCATCAAATTGAAACACATAGTGAGGCAGTTCCCAAGCAACCTATTAATGTTGTAAAGATAAGGTGTATTCATGGTTCAGCATCCTCTTACCCAGTTTACCAACTCCTAGTGAAAGGGTTAGGCCTGAAGAGGGAGATACCAATAGCTGTGGTCCCCAGATTGCCTTATAGTTTAGTGCTGGGGAGAGATTGGCCACAGTTTCACAAAGGCATAGAACAGGGTTTACAACGAGGAAGGCCATGGTGTCTGAGAAAACCCAGGCAGAAACACTAAGATGAGCAACGATCAAGGCAGTGGCCGTACCCAGTCCCTTATTTGCGAAGTCGCTGAAGCGAGATGTGAAGGGATACCCCCAGAAAAAGGAGTCTATTGAGAAGCTGAGATTCGTGCTGAAATACTGTAAAATGAGCCCCAACGCTCGAAGTCCCAAGAGAGCCTCTTCTAATGCAGCTGGATATGGTTTATGCAGTACCGAAGATATCGTAGTACCAAAGCAAGGGAAAGCTCTGGTGAATACCGCTCTGCAAATGGAAATGCCAATAGGGTGCTATGGGCGCATAGCACCCCGTACAGGATTGGCATTGAAGCACTTCATTGACATAGGAACCGGTGTCATCGACCCTGATTTTAGGGGAGCAGTGAAAGTGTTAATCTTCAATTTTGGAAAGGAAGATTTCAAAATAACTGCCGGAGACCGCATAGCTCAATTAATTTGTGAGAGGGTCGGGTTTCCCCCTCTCGAAGAGGTGTCTCTAGTGTCCTCGACATCTCGAGGAATGGGCGGATTCGGATCCACAGGGGGCACAAGCCTGCAAGGGTTGGCAGCTACCTCCGAAGGAAAACCTGAAGATTTAGGACCCCAGTTAGCCGACTGCAAAGAGAACCCAGAGCCTAGAGTGGGTGACGGACTTTCATGGGTGCAGAGACAAGACTTGGCCCGATTGTTAACCAGATTTCCTGATGTCTTGACCGCGAGGCCAGGCGAAACTAGCCTTGTGGCCCACGAGAGCCTAACGCCACCGGGGGAAGTAATCAGGCAGAGACCTTATAGGCTCCCAGAAGCGAAACGACAAGAGGTAATTAACCAGGTGCAGGAAATGCTAGAAATGGGGATCATAGAGGAATCCCGAAGCCCATGGAACAGCCCTATTGTCCTCGTACCCAAACCAGATGGAACAATGAGGTTTTGCATAGACTTCAGACGGGTCAATGCAATATCGAAATTTGACGCCTATCCGATGCCTCGCATAGAGGAACTGCTGGACAGCCTGGGGCGAGCCAAGTATCTTACCACCCTCGATATGACAAAAGGCTACTGGCAAATACCATTGACCAGAGAGGCACAGCAAAAGACAGCTTTTAGTACACCGGTGGGTTTATTCCACTTCAAAAGAATGCCCTTCGGCTTACATGGGGCTGCTGCCACATGTCAGAGGCTGGTAGACCTGGTCTTGCGCCCGCACTAGGAATACGTGACCGCCTACATGGATGACATAGTGATACATAGTGACACTTGGAACCAGCATTTACCCCGCGTAGAGGCTGTCCTACGAGCTATGCGAGATTCAGGACTTACCTTGAACCCAGCAAAATGCTTATTTGCTGGCCAAGAGGTTAAGTACCTTGGCCACATAGTAGGGCGGGGACTAATAAAACCCTTACTGAGCAAGACAGAGTGTGAAAGTTTTTCCCAGACCGACTACTAAGAAACAACTACAAAGGCTATTACAGACGCTTTATCCCTCACTTTGCGGAAAAGAGTGCCCCCCTAACGGACATGCTAAGGAAAAATGCGCCTAATCAATTGAAATGGTCCGAGGAAGCCAACGGAGCCTTTTGTATATTGAAAGAGAAGCTGTGCGCCGCAACAGTGCTACAAGGCGTGGATTTTGCCCAGCCATTCATTGTCCAAACAGACGCATCTGAGACGGGGCTAGGGGCAGTCTTGTCTCAAAAATTCGAAGGCACGGAACACCCTGTGATGTTTCTAAGCCGGAAGCTGTCTCCAGCGGAGAGAAATTACTCTACTATAGAGCGGGAGTGTCTAGCGATAAAATGGGCCATCGAAGCTCTAAAATTCTACCTCACAGGCAGGAAATGTTTGCTGGTCACGGACCATGCCCCACTAAAATGGCTCAATCAAATGAAGAATCACAACTCCCGGCTGACTAGGTGGTACATGGCACTACAGGCCTTTGAATTCCACATTGAGCACCGAGCAGGAAGAATGCACCAGAATGCCGATGCCCTAAGTAGAATCCTGAGCTGTGCAAGTAACATTTTGCCAGCCCGTGATATCTTAAGGGGGGGGGGATCTGTGGTGATGAGAGTGACCAGGAAAGAATGGAAATAGAAGAAAATGGTACTTGTGCCTTTAAAACTACTGACAGCCAAGCTTTGCACAGAGGGAGAAAAACTACTTTGAAAAAAAGTCAAGCCAAGCCACGCCTTAGCTCTGACGAGGAGGCAGGCTTGCTTACTGATTATGAGCACACGTGCAGAGAGAAAGGTGTGGCAGGAAAGAAGCAGGTTTTTAAACCCGTCTCCAAACAGAGCACAGGGGAGAAGAGGAGAGAGAACACACGGAGCTTACAGAGTTCACAGAGGAGTTCTCAGCGTGCAAGGAGGAATTCCCAGGAGGAAGAGAGTTCCCAGGGGGAAGAAAGTTCCCAAAAGGAAGGAGCTCAGAGAGTAAGGAGAGCTGAGAGCCACGAGGAGGCTGACTTCCAGTTGCTGAAGCCTGAAAGCAGAGAAGGAAGCACTCCATATATGAGAGAAACTCCCAGACCTAAAGCCAGCAGACGATTAGTTGGAAAGGCTACAAACCAGCTGGAACAGGTACCTCTGTCCAATATCCAGGACCCTATGCTGAAAGGTCCAACTGCTAGAAGGTGTGTGGATACGTTCCTTTGGGGAAAGAACCATAACCCAGCCACAAGCAGGGCAGTAAATGTGGACACAGTAGAGACTTTAAAGCAAGCATTAGAGGGAGGGAAAGCTCACTCCTCGAATGTAAATGTTCATGACCAGAAACAGAAGTTATGGAATGAGTTTTATGAATTCCTACAAGCCAGAAAGTTTGAAGAAGCTGTTGAGTCTAGAGATAAGCCAGCCGTAGTACCAGAACCCATGCTGATTGATTGCTGTGAGTCACAATCCATTCCAGAGGACTCTCTAATGGATTGCTCTCTTTGCTTTAAAGAAGCTTGAAAAACCTGTAAACAGGGTTAAAAAAAGGTTTTGAAAAAGAAGAAAATTACCTTTGCTGAAATTGCTTATAAGGCTGTGCTGTGTTTTGCTTTATTGAAGATAACAGTTTTTGTTAAAGAGACTTGTGCTCAGTTTACCTTCAGTTTCAGTTTTCCTTACTTTACTCTTGTGTTATTGGAGAAGTATCCATTGTGTTTGTGTGCCTGAACTTTAATGCGTTTGGAAATCCACAAAATATTCTTGTTTGCCTCAACCAACGGTTGCACAACTACAGTTTGTCTTTGAATGTGAATTATCAACTACAAGTCCCAGGGTGCATTGCTGGCGACAAAGAGTAAAGTTGCATTTTAAGGACAGACAAAAGGCAGCCCATAGCTGTAAGCCTTTTAGGCCCAGGCTAGGGTCCCACAATATATATGATGAAAAATCATTTCAGTCCACAAATTATCACTTGGCTTGCAGCTTATGGTGCTGTGAGGGTTTGTGTGCATCAGTGATGCTGAGAGCTAAGCTATCAGTAGCTTAACTACTAGCAGATTCTCCAAAAACAGACAGGTCTCAATTGGGGTGCCAAACTAAAACAAACCACCCATCTGGGGAGCAGTAGAATAGGACGGTGTTGACGGTGGAGGATCACATTTCTGTGACAACTGCAACACGAGAATTACCTGCGCAGAAGAAAGACCTGGCAAATCTACTTCTGTATCTTGTTACAAAAACCCAATGGATAGTCACAAAACAAATTGCACTATAGTTCTGGAAGATGAGACCCCCAAGGTCAGAAGGCACTCATCTGCCTACTGGGGATGAGTTGAATACCTCTCAGAGTAAAGTCAACATTTATGATGTGGTTGGATCAAAGCCCTCAAGACATCTGACTGCTGATGTAGCTGCACAGAAAATGAGAGTCAGAAGTTGCAAAGATGTCTTACATATTGGGACATGGAAATATACAAAGCATGAATCAAGGGAAGTTGGAGGTGATCAAGAATGAAATGGAACAAGTACTGAAACGGACTGGCATCAGGCACCTTGCATCTGATGATCACATGGTCTACTATGCTGGAAATGAAAGACAAAGAAAAAATGATGCATTTATAATTAAGAAGAAACTTGCAAGAATAATGAAATACAGTGCAGTCAGTGAACAATTTCTATTTGTCTCTGAGGAATGCCCATCAACACAATTATAATTCAGATATATCCCCAACAATAGCTGCAGAAGAGGATGAGTTCTATGAACAAGTACAAGCTGAAATTGACAGAACATACAAACAGGATATCCTGATAGTCATGGGTGACTGGATACAAAAGTTGATGACAAAGGCAGCGGCAAAGTGGTTGGAAAATATGGACTTGGAACAGAAATGAAGCTGGAGAAAGACTGAAAGAATTCTGCAAGACCAATTATCTATTCATCTCAAACACCTTCTTCTAGCAACACAAGCACCGACTTTACACGTGGACTTCACCCAATGGATTGTACAAAGATAAAATTGACTACATATGTCGAAGACAATGATGGAAAACCTCGATAACATCCATAAAGACAAAATCTGGAGCTGACTGTGGTACAGATCACCAACTACTAGTATGCAAACTCAAGCTAAAGTTGAAAAAGAGCAAGCCTCTCATGAATGTAGCAAAATATGACCTTGAGAATATACCACTGAAATTTAAAGACCACCCTCAAAATCAATTTGGTACTTTAGATACAAATGGCAGAGTTCCAGAAGAGTTATGGGATGACATCAAGATTGTTGTGTTGGAAGAAAGCGAGAAGTCTCTACAAAAAGTCAAAAAACAAAAACAGCCAAAATGGATGACTGAAGAAACTCTGAAAATTGCCCAGAAAGGCAGAGAAGCTAAAGCCAGAGGAAAAAGAGAGGCAATCAAAGAACTCAGAGATTTACAACATCAGCAAGATAAGACAAGGAGAAGTACTACAATGATGTAAGGAAATAGAATCAGAAACTCTTAGAGGAAGAACAAGATTGGCTTTCCTAAAGCTACGAGAATAAAAGAAAAAATTCCAGCCTCAAATTAGAATGCTACAAGATGCTCAAGGATCCATGTTGAATGATGCTGAGAAGATCAAGAAAAGGTGGAAAAAATATACAGTCATTATACAGTACCATAAAGATCAAGTGGACCAATAGCCATTTCAACCTGTACCTTATGATCAGGAACCATTGGTACTGAAAGAAGAAGTCAAAGCAGCATTGAAAGTCTTATCAAAGAACAAAGCACAGGGTATTGATGTCATTCCCATTGAAGTACTACAACAATTGGATTAAGCTGTTACCATACTTACAGGGCTCTGCCAGGAAATTTGGAAGACAAATTCATGGCCAACTGACTGGAGAAGATCTGTGTTTATACCAATACTGAAGAAAGGTGATCTGACTGACTGTGGAAATTATTGCTCTGATCCCACATGCCAGCAAGATTCTACTCGAGATCATTCAGCAGAGATTACAATCATACCTGGAACGAGAACTGCCTGAAGTGCAAGCAGGGTTCAGGAAAGGGCACGGGATGAGAGACATCATCTCGGATGTGAGATGGATTCTTGAAAAGACAAAAAAATACCAAAAGGATATCCATATGTGTTTTATTGAATACAGCAAGGCTTTTGACTGTGTAAACCATGAGAAACTCTGGGCCACGTTAAAAAATATGGGTATACCAGAACACCTGATAGTTCTCTTGCACAAACTTTATATTGATCAAGAAGCAACAGTTCGAACAGAACAAGGAGAAACAGAATGGTTTAAAATCAGCAAAGGTGTACGACAAGGCTGCATACTTTCCCCTTACTTCTTTAATTTATATGCAGAACAAATCATCAGAGAAGCAGGACTGTATGAAGGCAACCGAAGTGTGAAGATTGGTGGAAAACTTATCAACAACCTTTGCTATGCTGATACCACCACATTATTGGCTGAATGTGAAGACGATCTGAAACATTTGCTTCTCAAGATCAAGGAACATAGTCTTAAAATGGGCCTGCACCTTAACGTTAGGAAGGCAAAGATCCTGACAACTGGCAAAATCAATAAGTTCATCATTGGATGATGATATGTTCATCATATGGATGTGAAAGTTAGACAGTGAAAAACAGACAGGAAGAAAATTGATGCCTTTGAATTAAGGTGCACAGAATCGGACCCGTGGAATCGGACCCATGGATGGCCCCGCGTGCCGCTGCCGCCTGCAGGGACTTCCTCCCCGCAGGTGCTCCCGACTCCCACAGCTTAGGCCCCATTCATCCCTACCACCTGACTCACAGCAGACCAGCTGGGGTCTGGATCAGGTGGCAGGAACCCCCCCCCCCCCCCGCCACACCCAGCCCAGGTGGGGATCCCAGATCGCCGGTTTGGTGCTGCTTATTCCACCTCGAAGGTGGAATAAGCAGCATGTCCCCTTTGACCAGGCAGTACATACAAGCTTGTGACCTGAATCATCCCTGTATGTCCTGCCAAGCTGGCTCACCCCCACTCTGCCCAGATCCCGCCCCCCACCGGCTCTCCCCGTCCTGCTGCTCAGGACGTATTGGGAGAGCCGGAGGGGAAATCAGACCCGGACGGCTTGTGGGGCTGTATGTCCCTCCAGGACGTGCAGCCCCACAACTTGTGTCCCAGAATCGGGCCCTAAGTTTCTGTATCTGATTATCTCAGTGTCTTTTAAGACTTTTACTTATCTGTATCTTATTTTATTTTATTTATTCTACTTTATTTCATTTATTTTACCATTATTTCCTTACCACCTATTATACCTCTCCTTCTAACTTTACTTTTCCTCTCTGCCGTTTCTTTTGGCTCCACATCATTCTTTGCTCCTTTTTCTGATCCTCCCTAACCTTCCCTCACTCCAACAACTTAATACCCCCCCTCTTTCTCATCCTCTCTCCACTTTCCCTATTTCCTCTCCCATCTTATCCTCCACCCTTTCCTCAGCTCTTGAGTTTCACTCCCTCCTTCCTCTCATTCATCCCTCTGCTTCTTCTCGAAAACAACCTCATCCCTGTTTCCATCGTGCTGTCTCCTCTCTCCCTTGCACTCTTCTTCTCTTTCTCCTTGAGTCCTCTGGTGACATTAATCCCAACCTTGGTCCCCCTTCTCTCTCACTCCCATATTAATTCCTCTCTACACCACCCTAATCTCATCCATATCCCTCTCCTTTCCCCCTCCTCTCCCCCCTTCTCATGTGCTGTATGGAATGCTCATTCCATTCCTAATAAACTTCCCTTTACCCATGATCTCTTTATCTCTCGTGCTTTCCATCTCCTCGCTCTTACTGAAACCTGGCTCCTCCCTGATGACTCTGCTCCGGTTGCTGCCTTCTGCCATGACTGCTATCAATTATCCTACTCTCCTCGTCCCAATGGCTAAGGTTGGGTTTCTACTTTCTTCTTCTTGCAATTTCAATCACTCCTTTTCCCCTCAATCTCATTCCTTTCCTCCTTTGAAGTCCATTCCATCTGTCTTTTTAATCCCCTACCTCTCCAGATTGCTGTCATCTATAGACTCTATGACAAGTCCTCTTCTACCTTCCTTCCTGATTTTGACTCTTAGCTCTCCTTATTCCTGGATTCTTCTCCCCCCTCCCTTATTCTTGGTGACTTTAATTTCCATATTGATAACCTCTATGTCCCCTATGCTCCTTTCCCTTACCTCCTCTTTCAACCTCCAGCTTTGCTCTTCTGTCCCCACTCATCAGCTTGGTCATTGCTTGACCTCATTTTCTACTCTATTTGTTTAGCTTCTAATTTCCATATCTCCGCCTTTCCCTTATCTGACCATCACCTGTTAAGTTTCACTGTTCATTACTCCTTCCCTCAATCTCACCCAGTCTCCTCCTATCTTTTTAAGAATCTTCATGCTATCGATCCACTGACTCTATCCACTACTGTCTCATCTCTTCTCTCTTCCACTTTGTCCTCTAAGTCTGGATGAAGCCATAGCTTCCTATAAGACTGCTCTCTCCTCTATTCTGGTTACCCTTGTTCCACCCATTCCACGTCCTGTGAGGCACCCCTCACCTCAGCCCTGGTTGTCTTCAACTACCCACTACTTACATTCCTGTGCCTGCTCTGCTGAGCACACTTGACTCAAATCCCACTCTCTCTCTCTGACTTTTTTCTTCTTTCCAGTCCACCTTTGCACTCGCTAAGCAAAACTATTTTCTCCATCTAACCGTCTTGCCTCTAACCCTTGTTGTCTCTTTTCTACTCTCAATTCTCTTCTTAACGTATCTCCACCTCCAGTCCCTCCTTATCTCTCTGCCCAAACCTTAGCAGACTATTTCCAAAGTGCATAAGATTACTCTTCAATTCCCCACTAAATCTTCTTCACCTCCTTTTCATCTCTCTCTCCATTACCAACTTTTCCCCTCAACCTCTATCGCCCTGTCATCCTTTTCTAAAATCTCTGTTGAGGAAACCTCTCTTATTCTTTCCTCCTCTAAACTCACTACCTATTCTTCTGATCCTATCCCCACCCATCTCCTCTATCATCCCATTCATTGCACATATTTTCAACCTTTCATTTCCACTGCAAACTTCCCTGCAGCCTTCAAAAACCCTCACTTGGCCCTACTTGTCCTTCTAATTATCGACCCATCTTCCTTCTCTCATTCATTTCCAAAATTTGTCAACATGCAGTTCTCTGCCACTGTCTCAAATTTCTCTCCTCTCAAACCCTCCTTGATCCACTTCAATCTGGTTTTCGTCCAATTCATTCTACTGAAACGGCTCTTAACAAAGTCTCCAGTGATCTGTTCCTCGCTACATCCAAAGGCCTTTACTCAGTTCTCATTCTTCTTGATTGTTCTGCTGCTTTGGATACTGTTGACCACCTCCTCCTCTACACTTTATCCTCACTTGATTTTAGAGACCCTGTACTGTCTTGGATTTCTTATCTCTCCAATCTCTCTTTCAGTATTTGTTCTGGAGGTTCCTCCTCTACTGCCATCCCTCTCTCAGTTGGTGTACCTCAAGAGTCTGTTCTGGGCCCTCTCCTTTTCTCTCTCTATACCCAGTCCTTTGGTGCCCTCATCTCTTCCCATGGCTTTCAGAATCACTTTTATGCTGATGACTCTCAAATCTATCTATCTACACCTGACATCTCTCCTTCCTTCCAAACTTGTATCTCTAGTTGCTTATCTGACATCGCTGCTTGGATGTCTCACCGCCGCCTAAAATTGAATATGGCTAAAACTGAACTTCTTATTTTTCCCCCTAAACCCTCCTCCCCCTTCCGCCTTTCTCTATCACTGTTGACAACACTCTTCTTCCTGTTTCCTCGGCCCTTAACCTTGGGGGTCATCTTTCCTTCTCCATACATATTCAGCATATAGCTAAACCCTGTTGTTTCTTTCTCTACATTAACAAAATTCATCCCTTCTTCTCTGAACACACTACTAAGGCTCTTGTCCACACTTTGGTTACCTCCCGTCTTGACTATTACAACCTCCTCCTTGCTGGTCTTCCTCAGTGTCATCTCTCTCCTCTTCAGTCTATCTAGAACTCTGCTGCATGGCTAATTTTCCACCAGCCCCAATAAACTCATATAACCCCTCTTCTAAGGTCACTTCACTGGCTACCCTTCCATTTCCATATCCAATTCAAACTTCTCTTTCTCACGTATAAATGCATTCACTCTACTGCCCCTTATTACCTTTCCTCTCTTCTCTGTCCCTACACCCCTCCTCATGAACTCCATACCTCCTCTGGCTTTCTTCTCTCTATGCCTTTTTCGTCTTCTGCAACTCCAGACTTTGATCTTTTCACCTTGTTGCTCCTTATGCATGGAACAAACTTCTTCTATCTTTACATCAAGTCTTCCCCTTTACATCTTACTCTTCCCCTCTTCAAATCCTTGCTAAAGGCTTACTTCTTTGAGGAAGCATCTAGATCCTAATCCCTTGTTCTCCTTGTTTCCTTCCCTATTTGAACCCTTTTGTTTCTCTTGTATTGTTCTGTCTGTCTTGATAAGATTTGTAAATTCTATGAGCAGGGATTGTCTTCTTTATATGTTTGTGCAGTGCTGCATATGCCTTGTTGTTGTTAAGTGCCGTCGAGTCGGTGTCGACTCATGGCAATGCTCTGGATTGTTGACCTAAACTGTGTTCGGTCTTCAGTCAGGCGGCTCATTGTTGATAGAGTGACACCCATAGCTGCCTCTTATTGTATCAGTCTATTTCATTGCTGGCCTTCCTCTTTTATTTATTTATTTATTTATTATTGATTTATTTAACAAGCTTTTATATACCGCCCCTTCCTATGATCAAGGGCGGTTTACAAGGAACATCACAGCAAATTTTACATTAAACTTTTAAATTGACCTTTTATCTTGCCAAGCATTATGTCTTTCTTTAACAAGCTCTCTTTTCGCATGAAAAGTATGAAAGGCGAAGTTTTGTTATCTGGGCTTCTAAGAAAAGCTTAGGTTTGATCTCCTTTAGTACTGACTGGTTTGTTCTTTGGGCAGTTCATGAAATACACAGTATTCATTGACAGCACCATAATTCAAAAGCTTGTAGTGCTATAGAAATGATTAATCATAATAGTAATAGTGGTAATCATGTTTCTCAAAACTGAAGAGGAAGGCACCTCTAAGGAACAAAATTATGTAGTCAAACAATGAGTGGAGGAGTATAGTGGTTAGAACTAAAGCCTAGCAACCAAATAGAACAGTGTTTGAGTCTTACTGTCGCTCCTTGTGGTCCTGGGCAAGTCACTTAACTGTACGAGGTGTGACAAAAAAGAAACAAGACTGTGGGAGCTACGCCCATGACTCAATGCCAATTGGCTAACCGCTTATGTCACTGTGTTGTAGAACATCTCACCACTATTCTGCTATAAAATTTTTCATCTCTCGCACTCTGTTTTTCTTTTTCAGTTTTTTTTGTAGCACACTGTTCCATCGCTTTGTCATGCAACTGGAGGTGGCAGAGATATGGAGCAAACAATCAACTTGAAATTTCTGGTTAAGTTGCAGAAGAGCCTAACTGAGTGTCTCCAACATTTCTAAAAAGCTTATGGAGAAGATGCAATGTCAAGGCCCGAGTCTTCGAGTGGCACAAACACTTCAAGACTGGCCACGAGGAGGTGGAGGCTGACCCCAAGTCAGGACGGCCTTCCACAACAAAGATGGTTGAAAACATTGACAGAGTGAACCAGCTGGTGTGGAGTGATTGCAGATTGATGATGCGGATGATAGCTGAGGAGCTCAGCCTGAACAGGGAGTCAATGCGGACCATCTTGGTGCAGGAGCTGGGGATGCAGAAGGTGTGCGCCAAGATGGTGCCCAAGCTTTTATCAGACGACAAGAAAGAGCACCGGGTCAATGTTTGTCGAGACTTGCTAGAGAAGATCGGAGAAGATCCAAAGTTTGTTGGCCGAATCATCACAAGAGACGAGACATGGGTCTTCTGGTATGACCCTGAAAGCAAGAGACAGAGCCTGCAATGGAAGACTTGACTGTCATCCAGACCCAAGTAGGCGTGCATGTCGAAATCAAGGATCAAGTTCATGCTGATCGCATTCTTCGACCAGAAGGGAGTGGTCCATCATAAGTTTGTGCTTGAGGGTCAGACAGTCAACCAGCACTTCTACCAGCAGGTTCTCAATCGCCTCCATGACTGGGTTTGGCGCAGCAGGCAGGCTCTATGGAGAGACATTGTGGCTGCTCCACCACGACAACGTGCCCACACACACCACGCTCAGTGTGAGGCAGTTCTTGGCCAACAAACAGATCACAGCTCTCGACCACCCTCCTTATTCCCCAGATCTCGCACTCTGCAACTTCTGGTTCTTCTGTCTGAAGACAGTGCTCAAAGGAACTCATTTTGCCTCTGTAGAAGAGATCAAGGCCACTGTGGCGAGGAAGCTGAGGGACCTCAAGGAGGAGAACTTTACCGAGTGCTTCCGTACGTGGCAGAAGTGAATGTAGAAGTGCATTAACTCTGGGGGAGATTACTTTGAAGGGGACAATGCATAATTTCTCTGTAGATTTTGCAATAAAATATTTATGGGACAGTCTCGTTTCTTTTTTGTCACACCTCGTACGTTGCCTCAGGTACAAATTTAGATTGAAAGTCTTCTGGGGACAGGGAAATACCCACTATACTTGATTGTAATTTGCCTTGAACTATTTAGCATGAGCTAAGTAATAAGCATGTCCACATACTGCTCCATTGAAGCCCTGAAACAACCTGATACACACATTCATAATACATATTAGAGTTTCAGAAGCAAAGGTCACCTGCCTCCAGTGTTCTTCCCAAAATGCCTCACTGTTCCTCCACACAGTGGTACCCCTTGTTCCTGTTTATTGATAAAGCTAAGCATCCCCCTCCCCATCTCTATGGGGATAATATTGTGCAATAGACATAAAGTTGTAAAAGTAAAGCATTTTACTAGCTAGAGAAAATGGATTCTAGAAGACAAGGTTACAACAGCACAATGTTTTATATATGGCAAGAGGCCAGAAGAATCATTCATTATTCCTAACCAAACATATAATGAGCGTGGAGATTGAGGGGATAATTTATTAGCTCTTCATTTCATCATCAGAATGCTAAAAGGGTAATTGACTCAATCTGTGAATGTAACAATCAGATAATTGCTCAGGCTAATGATGCTAATGTTTTCAGAGATATTTATGAGTAATTATACTACTGAAGGAATGCCGTGTGTCTTGCAATGACCTCAGCTTAATCAAGGACTTCTTTTGCGAGTGTATACTATAGTAACTATATCTGTAACTTGGCATTTGGTCCACAACCCTTAGCCTCATCCTTCAAATCCGTATTGATTGCTGCAGCCATATTTACCTGCTAAAACTCAGAGGGTTTGATTTGGAAAGCTTTTTCCCTCTAGACGCATGAAAAACATTTTTGTAAATCTAGCCCCTGAATTACCTTGCCAAGTTTTTTAAAAGTAGCCAGATTTGCGATTTTGTCAGTGTGTGGGCAGAGTTAGCGTAATTACTCACCTGTAACAGGTGATCTCCAGGAACAGCAGGAATTTAGTCTTCACATATGGGTATCATTGGTACTGATGGAGCCTGCGCGGGAACGCTCCCCAGCGTCCAATAGGAACGCTTTTGGGAGCATCCCTCAGCACATACGCGCTGCCTTCCCGCCATTCCACCTGTCTCTCTTCAGTTAAGTTTGTAGCTGAGTGAAAGGATAGAGGGAGAGAGGAAAGAGACAAAAAGATAGAGAGACAACTCCTAGGGGAGGTGGGTGGGTTGTGAAGACTAAATTCCTGCTGTTCCCGGAGATCACCTGTTACAGGTGAGTAACTACGCTATCTCCAGGAACAAGCAGGAATGCAGTCTTCACATATGGGGACTCCCTAGCTGAAGATGCCAGGGAGATAGCCCCAGGAAGGTGCCACCCTAGAAAGGTGGGAATCCTTCCTCCCATGGATCTCTGGCATTCCACCAGGGTTGGTGGGTAGGAGTTGAATTAGGTCTGAAAGAGATTTTAAAGAACATCCCGACGGGAGGCTTTATCCAGGCAATAGTGGGCTGTGAAGGTGTGTACCGAAGTCCAGGTGGCTGCTCGACAAATGTCATCGATAGACACAGAGTGGAGATTAGCCATTGAAGTTGCCATGGCTCTCACGTTATGAGCTGTAACATGGTCCTGAAGAGGAAGACCCTTACTCTCATAAGCAAAGGATATGCACTGGGTAATCCATTTAAAGTTATTTTGGAGACTGGAAGTCCCAAATGACTAGGGTCAAAAGCTATAAAAAGTTGTGAGGACTTTCTATGTTGCTGTGTTCTCTGAAGGTAAAAGGCTAAGGCTCTTTTACAATCCAAAGTATGAAGGTTTCTTTCTGCATTAGAGGCGTAAGGCCTCGGAAAAAATACAGGAAGATAAATTGATTGATTTAAATGAAAAGGCGAAACCACCTTTGGCATAAAGTGTGGATGAGTTCTAAGAACTTTATCATGATGAAACTTAGTATAAGGAGGATCAGCCACTAAAGCTTGCAGTTCACTAATGCGACATGCAGAGGTGATTGCAATTAGGAAGATGACCTTCCAGGTCAAAAACCTAAGGGTTGTAGTGGCTAAAGGCTCAAAAGGTGGCTTCATGAGCTGCCCAAGAACTAGATTTAGATCCCATGCCACCGGTGGTGGCTTAATGGGAGGTTTGGTTAATAGAACACCTCTCATAAATCTGGATATGAGTGGATGAGAGGAACTTGGTTGTCCATTCAGAGGCTTATAAGAAGCTGCAATTGCACTAAGATGGACTCTTACCGAATTGGTCTTTAGACCAGAATTCGATAAGTGAAGGAGATACTCTAGTATCGATTCTAAGGGTATGACAAGGGGATTTAATCCCCTCTTGGAGCACCATATAGTAAAACGTTTCTACTTGAAGGCATAAGATCTTCTTGTGGAAAGTTTCCTGGAAGCCTGAAGGATATCCTTTACCTGTTGGGACAGGTTGAAATCCTGGAGGTCTAAGCCTTCAGCAACCAGGCCGTGAGATGCAGGGACTGGGGATTCGGGTGCAAAAGCATCTCGTCCTCTTGGGAAAGGAGATCTGGAGCATGCCCTAACTCCAGAGGTGCAGCTTGAGAGAGATGTAGAAGCAGGGGATACCACGCTTGGCGCTATGAGAATCATGCAACCCCCGTCTCTCTGAAGCTTGAAGAGTATTTTGGGGATGAGGGGAAAGGGTGGGAAGGCATAAAGGAAGTCCTGACCCCAGTGAAGGAGGAAGGCATCCGTTGCCTGACAATTGTGAGCCGGAATCCTGGAACAGAACCAGGGAAGTTTGGCATTCAGTGGACTTGCAAAGAGGTCTATGTCTGGAGTGCCCCAGAGACTAAATATCTTTGCCACCTGGTTTAGGTGGAGGGACCACTCGTGAGGCAGCAGTACTCGACTGAGTTTGTCTGCCCAAAGGTTTTGAATGCCTGGAAGATATACCACTAGAAGGCAAATTTGATACTCTCTGGCGAGGGCCCACAGTCGTAAAGCTTTGTTGCATAATGACAGAGAGCCTGTCCTGCCCTGCTTGTTCACATAGAACATGGCCACTTTCTCGGACTAGTCCTCTGAAACTCCTTACCATCTTCCTCCGTGCTGAGCTGTCCTTCCCCCGATTAGAGGCGATGCTGAAGACCCATCTCTTTGTCATCGCCTTTGATTCTCCCCCTACATAGGTTCATATTGCATCTCCCTTCCCCCATTGCCTGTATATCTGTGCTTTCTATCTTTCCTGTGTGCGCTGTCCTCTTCTCTTTCCTATTATGACTTTGACATTCTCTTCTCTCTGTTAGCAGCAATCGTATGTTATTGTACACTGCCCTGATGCCTTGGTTTCGGCGGTTAATCAAGTGTGAAAATAAAGATAAAGATAAAGATGAAAATGTAGGAGACTCCCCTTCCTGCATAACCAATTAACAAGTAGGAGAGCTCTATGTATAGCATCCAGAAGACTACTGGGTTTGAAAAGCAACAGTTTTCTTACCACTCTATGGCGGTTGAATCTGTTTTCAAAAAGAGCCAAAAGCTCCAAGTCTCATTCCTCGATGTTCCCAGGGAGAAAGGCCCAGACAGTGGACTCTCTGGAAAGAAAGATTTTACAGGATGCTATGCTTACTTCCACATAGCTTCTTTCCAGCTCTTGTTAAGCCAGTACATAGGAAACATTGTGCACAAGATTTAGGAGACTATTCCTTATAATAGGGCCGTGCATTTCTGTTCACAAGGGCAAAGGGAAGAAGTGTAGAAAACACGTGGTCAGAGTGACCTATGATTCTTTTGAAATGGCATTGAGAACTTCTGCACTGAGTATTAGAATCTGATTGCAATACTCATGATTCTTGACTTCTGCTCCCAGATATGTTGTGCAGGGAAAGCTCACTGATACAGAAACATAGAAACATGTCGGCAGAAAAAGACCACATGGCCTATCTAGTCGGCCCTTCCATATCAAATACTAAAGTCCCTTCTTTTCCTTTAGAGATCTACTGTGTTTGTTCCATGCTTTTTTGAATTCAGATAGAGGCCCATTCTGATCAGGGCACATCCAGCCTGTCCAGATGTCCAAAATCTGGACAGGCCGGATTTGCATCTGATTCCATACATGGAAGCAGAATCAGGGCAATGGGCTGGATGTGCTCCATTTCAGCCAACCTGCACGTCCAGCCATGGCCCCGTCTAACCCTCCCAATGCTAATGCATGGAGCCCTGGGGCCGCTGCGTCCTGTCACCTTAGCACCGGGACGTCATGCAGGAGCCACAATTGCCTGCAAACCTTACAAATGGTATTTCCCCACTGCCCAAACCCCAAAGGGCCCTGCCGAGGCCAGAATTGTGCGACGGGGATCCACATGCATGTGCTGACCTGGTCGGTTCCGATCCTCAACGTCACTGTTTGTAATGACTCCCATATTGTCCTTGCCTCTATTACCTCCACTGGGAGACTATTCAATGCATCTACAACTCCTTCCATAAAGAAATATTTCTGCATATTACTCCTGAGTCTGTCCCCTTTCACCCTCATCCTATGCCCCTCATAGCACAGCTTGCTTTCAATCGAAAGAGGCTTTCTTCTTGTGCATTAATGCCATAGAGGTATATAAATGTGTCTATCATATCTACTCTATACCGCCTTTGCTCTAATGCAGGGGTCTCAAACTCAAATTGCTTTGAGGGCCAAATGAGGACTTGTAAAGTAACCCACAGGCAGCATAAGATGTGGGGCCTCATTTGCATAAATATTTGCATAATGTTACCATACAAAGCGCAGACGTTAATGATGCACATTTCCCAGAGCTGACATATTCCAGTTAATAAATTCAAAATAGATATTTTTCTACTTTTTGTGCATTTTTTTCAGTTGCAATTGTTCCAGCCACTTTCTTCTGGTTTCTTCGTGTCTTCTGCTAACTCTCCATCGTCTGTTGTCCATGTGTCCTTTCTTCTCTCTTCTAGTTTTTTTTCCATTCTCTCTCTACATCTGCTTTAACATACTAATTTTTCTCCTTTTGCTCCTTCCTCATTCCTATTTCATCCACTCAAATTTTACCCCTCCATCCTCAATCACCACTTACTCCCCCAATACCCGGCCAATTGTAGATTTTTCTTCCCTCCCACACAAAATATTTTTCCCCTCTCCATTTCACTCTCCCAGCCCCATCCCATTCTAATCCTCCCCCAACATCAGCTCCCTTCTAGTTTCAGCCCCACCCAGAATCCGCTCCCTTCTAGTTCCCGCATCAGCCCATTTCCAGTCCTATCCTAGCCCCACCATCAGTCCATTTCCTGTCCTAGCTCCCCCCACTAAGCCCATTTCCAGTCCTAGCAACTGCCCCAGTCCATTACCATTTCTAGGCCCCCCCATAGCCCATTACCAGTCCTAAGCCCCCCAACAGCCCACTTCCAGTCCTAACCCTCCCATCACCCCATTTTCATTCTTAGCCCCCCCATAGCCAATTACCAGTCCTAACCCACCAATCAGCCCACCTCCAGCCCTAACCCCCATCTGCCCATTTCCAGTCCTAGCCCCCACCATAGCCCATTACCAGTCCTAACCCCCCCCCCCGCTGCCATTAGCCCACTTCCAGTCCTAACCCCCCATTACCCCATTTCAGTATTAGCCCCTCCGTAGCTCATTACCAGTACTAACTCCCCCCCATCAACCCACCTCCAGTCCTTCCTACCCCCCCATCAGCCCATTTCCAGTCCTAACCACCCCCCCCCCATCAGCCCAAGTAAATAAAATTTAAAAAAAAAACCCTGGCTTCTACTGCTGCCGCTGCCACCGTGGCAGCGGCAGAATCAACTGTCAATTTTTAAAAAAAACCTGGTTTCTGCTGCTGCAGCCGTGGCAGCGGCAGAATCAGCTGTCCTGCGGCCCCTTCCCCTCTGCCCAGAAGAGCCCCGAGTCTGCTCCATCAGCGGCGGGCTTTTCTGCTCTACCTGTCTAGCTACCTTAGGATCATCAGAAACAACCACATCCAGTTCCCACTCTTCTTTTGTGGACAGAAGTTCTTTGCTCCCTACACTGTACTGCTCCCTTGGATTTTTGCAGCCCAAATGCATGACCCTGCATTTTTTAGCATTAAATCTCAGTTGCCAAATTCTAGACCATTCTTCAAACTTAGCTAGATCCCTCCTCATGTTATCTACTCCTTCCTGGGTATCTACTCTATTGCAGATTTTGGTATCATCTGTAAACAGGCAAACCTTACCCGACAGCCCTTCCGCAATATCACTGACAAAGATGTTAAAAAGTATCAGACCAAGGACATATCCTTGTGGTACACCACTGGTGACTTTATTCTTCTCAGAGTGAGATCCATTTACCTGTACCCTTTGTCTCCTCCCACTCAACCAATTTCTAACCCAGTCAGTCATTTTAGGGTCCATCCCTAGGGTGCTCAGTTTGTTTATCTTGCCTGTATAGAATGGTGTTAAAGGCTTTACTGAAATCTAAGTACACCACATCTAGGGCTCTCCCTCAGTCCAACTCTCTGATCACCCAGTCAAAGAAATTAATCAGATTTGTCTGACAAGACTTGCCTCTGGTAAACCCATGCTACTTTGTATCCTGCAATCCATTGGACTACAGAAACCTCACTATCCTCCCTTCTAGCCGCGTTTCCAATAATTTGCACACCGTAGAAGTTAGACTAATCAGCCTGTAGTTTTCATCCTCATTTATACTTATGCTTTTGTGCAAAGGGACCACATGTGCCTTTCTCCAGTCCTCTGGGACCACTCCCAACTCTAAAGAAGCAATGAAAGATCTGTTAGTGGAACCACTAAAATGTCCCCAAGTTCCTTCAATATTCATGAATGTATTCCATCTGGTCCCATCGCTTTGTCTACTTTTAGTTTAGCTAGTTCCTCACAAACACAGTCTTCTGAAAATCATTCATTTATTTACTTATCGTTACTTTTATACCATTCCTTCCTGAGATCAGGGGCAGTGTACAATGAATAACATTATTACATAGAACAAATTTTAACATTCTATAATTGTAACAGGCAGAACTATTTACAAGACAGAGTGTGTGCTTTTAAGAGCATTCTAACAGTCAGAACTCTGTACACTCAAAGTCACTTAAAGGATCTAAAAGCAGGAATAGGAGAAAGTCAACTGAAGACTCCTTGGTATTAGAAGGTCCAAGGGATGCAAGGCACAGCCCGGGTATACCAGATGGTCACAGCAGTTACACGCTTCACAGTTGTTCAATTCAGGATTTTGAAATCGGAAGTACGGATACCAGTTTAGATATTTTAGAATGTAGAATGAGCACAGATGCCTTGCAGAGCACACCGTGGCCGGAAACAGAAATAATGTCAGCGGACAGCACAAATGACTTGTACTCATTTCAGGTCTCGCCCATGTCCTCTTCTGACGGAACAGAAGAGGAAAGCGAGAGACTGCTAACAGAAGACTTCGCAAAGCTTTTAGATCAGTCGACAGACTGGCATCAGATGAATGTAGATGGGAAAGGATTTTTCATCAATGGCTTCGGTGACCGCAGTGCTCAAGACCAGAATCCAGATTTGGAGAAAATGGCAGGGGGAGAAATTGAATTCCGACTCAGTGCAGATATGAAAGCTAGTTTAGATCTAATTAGCTGGCTGGATCCATTCATGGCAGCTATGCGATCTGCCAATTTAACGACAATCTCCTGCACACTCTAACCCAGTAAGACTGACCTACAACATTCCCTCCTGTCTTTTTTTGGAACCAAAAGAGGAGACAGCTTGGGGTTGTTTGACTGTGAAGTATTAGAGAAATTGAATGTCTCCTGCCTCTTGTTTCACCCCCTCTGCTAAGAAGCCCTGGTCATGGAGAACTTTACTACAGTGGAACAGTGGTTAAAGCTAGTAACCCAGCCTTCAGGTTATCTGACTCCTACTATCACCTCCTGAGATTTTCTGACATGAGGTTTTTCCATGCTCCTGTACCAACTGAATAAGAAACGGGGCTTGGATTGGGTCATCATGTAGCCTGTTTGTTCTTGCACTATGGGGAATGTTTTCCAAAGCACATCATCAACCCTCTAACACTTACAGTAAAAGTGTAAATGCCTTATTTACTCAAGATGATAATAAGAAATTCTATCCTGTGTATATAGGTTCTTTACATGTAAGATAATAAGAAATTCTATCCTGTGTATATAGGTTCTTTACATGTTACAAATATGTACAAAGTTTCCCTAAGTTAAAATCCAAGTTATATTCTCCTGTTATATGTAAACTCACCACAGTCTGTTGATTGCAATGAGTATTCCTGTTTAATGTAAACCGCGCTGATGAAAAAGAGTGCGGTATAAAAGAACTATAAATAAATAAATAAATAAAATAAATAAGTGGTAGCAGGTGAGACTATTTACAATTGGAGGAGAGGTGAGTGTCATTGTATGGGTTGAGTTTGGGGTGATTCGAGGAACGAACCATTACCTTCAATAAGTTCTCCAAAATGTTGAGTGAAAGATCCCCAACACTTCTGCTCCTAGCCCTTCATCTGTGAACACAGAACAGAAATATTTGTTAAGCAATTCCACTTTATCCTCATCAGCTTCTACATATTCCTTCCTTTCACCCTTGAGTCCGACAATACCACTTTGCACTTCCTTCTCTCACTAATGTATCTGAAAAATATCTTATCCCCTCATTTTATTGCACTAGCTATTTCTTCTTCTTTTTGTATCTTTGCTTTCCCAAAACCTTTCCTTTTTCTCTAAGTTTTTCCAAATATAGATGTTTGTCTTTCTCTCTATGATCTCTTGATTTCATGAAAGCCTCCCTCTTTTTCTTCACCTTTTCAGCTACTTCTTTTGAGAACCATACAAACCTCCTTTTCCTTTTGCATTTATTTCTACAGAGGTATTTAATGTTTCACTTACCTGGGGGCTTTCAGTTACTAGGGGGCTTTCTTCACCCTTCCCCAATGAATCTAGTTTAAAGCCCTCTTCAGTAGGTTAACCAGTCTGCTGCAGAAGACACTTCAACTCTTCTTGGACAGAAGAATGCCATCTATGTTCTGCAGCCCTTGGAACATCATCCCATGGTCCAGGATACTAAAATTCTCTCAATGACATCACCCACACAGCCATGCATTCATCTCCAGGATGCGAGATTCTTGCCTTGGCCTTTACCTTCAACAGGGAGGACTGAAGAGAACAACTTCTGCGCACTTATCTGCTTTACCCTCTGTCCCAGAGCCATGATGTTTTGAAATGCTTGGAGGGATATCTAGCAGTATCATTTGTGCCAACATGAATGAGCAACATCAGAAGGATGGCCCATCAGTCTTGAAGGACTAGAAAAAGGGACTGTTACTTCTGGAGAGAGATCTGCAACTGTGAGTATATACTTCTGGTAATTTTCTAAAAGGAATTCTTTGTATTAAAGCTAATTAATCTGTGAATCCACTATTTTTGTTAAATCAGTCAGGGCCTAGTAGCAGCAGTTTAAGTTTAAATTTAAAACACAGAGGAGAACTTTCTGGTTACATTTCATACCCAGCAGAGAGCTTGTAGTTTAAATTTAATAGTCACTCAGGGCCTAGTAACAGCAAAGTACTTTTAGTTTAAATTTAAAACACAGAAGAGAGCTTTCTGGTTACATTTGGAACCCAGCAGAGAGCTTGTAGTTTACATTTAATAGTCACTCAGGGCCTAGCATCAGAAAATTACTTTAAGTTTTAAAACACAGAGGAGAACTTTCTGGTTACATTTCATACCCAGCAGAGAGCTTGCAGTTTAAATTTAATAGTCACTCAGGGCCTAGCATCAGCAAAGTACTTTTAGCTTAAATTTAAAACACAGAAAAGAGCTTTCTGGTTAAATTTAGAACCCAGCAGAGAGCTTGTAGTTTAAATTTCATAAGAAGTTAGAGCCTAGCAGCAGCTAAGAGCTATAATTTAAATCAAATCAGAATATAGCTTACCTCAGCAGCACAAGACAGGGTACTGTGTAGCAGTCCTCTTTCAAGAAGTGATATTTCCCTCCCTCCCTCCCCACACCCACCCTCTCCTGCGATAATCATAGCTTTATAGGAGTCTCAATGCGTGGATGAGATAATGGTGCAGAGATGAGGGTTTTGGATTTGTTAGGAACTGGGGAACATTTTGGGGAAAGGAGGGGCTCTTCCGAAGGGATGGGCTTCACCTTAACCGGGATGGAACCAGGCTGCTGGCATTAACCTTTAAAAAGGAGATAGAGCAGCTTTTAAACTAGATATTAGGTGAAAGCCGACAGTCGCCCAAGAGCGGATGGTTCGGAAGAATGTATCTTTGAAGGATACTACCAAAAGCAGAGAGGTTCCACTAAAGAGTAAAGTAGCCCAAATGCCCTCAAGTATGGAGCAGACAGAGCTTAAAGATCCCAAATTACCCATGTCTAACAATAGCCAAATTAATATGAATAAAATACATTCTCTAAAATGCTTGTATGCAAATGCTAGAAGTCTAAAAAATAAGATGGAAGAGTTAGAATATATAGCACTAAATGAGAGGTTAGATATGATTGGAATATCAGAGACATGATGGAAGGAGGACAACCAGTGGGACACTGTGATACCTGGGTACAAACTATATCGTAATGATAGAGCTGATCAAATTGGTGGAGGGGTTGCGCTCTATGTTAGAGAGGGCATTGAGTCAGAAAAGATTAAAGTTTTGCAGGAAACAAAATCTGCTGTAGAATCTATATGGATTGAAATTCCATGTAAAAGGGGGAAGGCAATGGCAGTGGGGGTGTACTATCAAGTGCCTGGCCAGAATGACAAAATGGATGATGAAATGCTCAAAGAAATCAAGGAAGCTAACAAACGTTACAGCACAGTAACAATAATGGGTGATTTCAACTACCCCGGTATCGACTGGGTCATTGTCACGTCAGGACATGCTAGGGAGATAAAGTTCCTAGATGAAATAAATGACTGCTTCTTGGAGCAGCTGGTTCATGAACCAACCAGAGGGGAAGCCATATTAGACCTAATCCTTAGTGGAACACCAGATCTAGTGCAAGAGATAAGGTTGTTGGGGCCACTTGGCAATAGTGATCATAGCATGATTGCCTTTGATTTAATTAGTGGAGGATGGATAGTAAGGAAATCCACAGTACTACCTTTTAACTTTCGAAAGGGAGACTATGATAAAATGAGGAAAACAGTTAAGAAAAAACTAAAAGGAGCAGTTGCAAAGGTTAAAGACGTACATCAGGCTTGGCTGTTGTTGAAAAATACTATCTTGGAAGCCCTGGCCAGCTGTATTCCACGCTTTAAGAAAAGTGGAAGGAAGTCCAAAAAACTGCCAGCATGGTTTAAAGGTGAGGTCAGAGAGGCTGTTGTTGCCAAAAAAGCATCTTTCAGGAAATGGAAAAAAGAGCCAAACGACGAAACCTGGAAACAGCACAAGCACTGGCAAGTCAAATGCAAGGCATTGATAAGGCAGGCAAAGGGAGAATTTGAGAAGAAGCTTGCTGCGGAAGCGAAAACGCGAAGTAAAGACCTTTTCAAGTACATTCATAGCAAAAAACCTGTGAGAGAGTCAGTTGCTCCATTAGATGATAAAGGGGTTAAAGGAGCACTAAGAGGCGACAAGGCGATATCGGAGAGACTGAATGAATTCTTTACTTCAGTCTTTACTGAGGAAGATGTAGGGATGTTACCCATGACTGAAGTGGTATTTAAAGGTGTGGAAGAACTGAAGGAAATATCGATACATTGGGAAGATGTATTACAACTATTAGATAAGCTGAAGAGTAGCAAATCACCTGGGCCGGATGGTATACATCCAAAGGTGTTGAAAGAACTGAAATAAGAGATTGCAGATCTGCTATTAGTAATCTGTGAACTATCATTAAAATCATCTCTAATACCTGAAGATTGGAGGATCGCCAATGTAACACCAATTTTTAAAAAGGGTTCCAGGGGTGATCCGGGAAACTACAGACCGGTGAGCCTGACATCAGTACCGGGAAAAATGGTAGAAAACATCATAAATAATAAAATCACTCAGCATGTAGATAGTCATGACCTAATGGGAGACAGCCAACATGGCTTTAGACAAGGAAGATCTTATCTTACTAATCTGTTATGTTTTTTTGAAGGAGTGAATAATCAGGTGGACAAAGGTGAGTCGGTTGATATTGTGTATCTGGACTTTCAGAAAGCCTTTGACAAGGTCCCTCATGAGAGACTTTTGGCAAAACTAAAGAGTCATGGGATAGGAGGCAGTGTACTATTGTGGATCAGGAACTGGTTAAAAGATAGAAAGCAGAGGGTAGGGCTAAATGGCCAATTTTCCCAATGGAGAAAGGTGAATAGTGGTGTACCCGAGGGATCTGTGCTGGGTCTGCTGCTTTTTGACATATTCATAAATGACCTAGAAAGTGGAAAAATGAGTGAGGTTATCAAATTTGCAGATGATACAAAACTATTTAAAGTTGTTAAAACCCAAGAGGATTGTGGAAAATTGCAAGAGGATCTTGATAAATTGGAAGACTGGGCATCAAAATGGCAGATGAAATTTAATGTGGATAAGTGCAAGGTTATGCACCTAGGGAAGAACAACCCAAACTATGGTTACACGATGCAAGGTTCTACATTAGGAACCACTACCCAGTAAAAAGATTTAGGCGTCATTGTGGATACCATGTTAAAACCCTCGGCCCAGTGTGCAGCAGCGGCCAAGAGAGCAAATAGAATGCTAGGTATGATAAGGAAAGGAATGGAAAATAAAACAAAAGATATTATAATGCCTCTATATCGTTCCATGGTGAGACCGCAATTCTGGTTGCCGTATCTTAAAAAGGATATAGCGATTTTAGAAAAGGTTCAGAGAAGAGCCGCCAAAATGGTAAAGGGGATGGAAGGATACTCCTATGAATAAAGGCTAAAAAGGTTAGGGCTCTTTAACCTGGAAAAGAGACGGCTGAGGGGAGATATGATAGAAGTCTATAAATTAATGAACGGAGTGGAACGGATAAACGTAGATCGATTGTTTACCTTATCAGAATATAGAAAGACTAGGGGACCTGCAATGAAGCTACAGGGTAAACTAAGACTAATAAAAGAAAATATTTTTTCACTCAACGTGTAATCAAACTCTGGAATTTGTTACCGGAGGATGTAGTAAAAGCTGTTAGTGTAGCTGGGTTTAAAAAAGGTTTGGACAAGTTCCTGGAGGAAAGGTCCATAAACCATTATTAAGAAGGGACCCAGGATATCAATGCTTGAACCAATACAAGCATTGTAGAACCTGTGTCCCTTGGGGAAACTGCTAGGTACATATGACCTAGATTGGCCACTGTTGGAAACAGAATACTGGGCTTGATGGACCTTGGTCTGACCCAGTATGGCATATCTTATGTTCTTAGAAACATAGAAACATGATGACAGAAAAAGACCACAAGGCCCATCTAGTCTGTCCTTCCATAACAACAACTACAACAGTCCACTTTCTACCTTTAGAGATCCTCTGTGTTGGTCCCATGCTTTTTTGAATTCAGTTACTGTCCTCATCTCTACCACCTCCTGTAAAGAAATATTTCCGCATATCACTCCTGAATCTATCTCCCTTCACCCTCATCCCATGTCCCCTCGTCGCAGAACTTGCTTTCAATTGAAAGAGGCTCTCTCCCTGAACATTTATGCCACGGAGGTATTTAAACATCTCAATCATATCACCTCTATCCCGCCTTTCCTCTAAGGTGTACATATTAAGATCCTTAAGTCTGTCCTCATATGCTTTATAATGAAGCCCATTAATCATTTTAGTAGCAACCCTCTGCACCGACTCCATCCTGTTCACATCCTTTTGAAGGTGCGGTCTCCAGAATTGCACACCATACTCCAAATGAGGTCGCACCAAAGACTTATACAGAGGCATTATCACCTCCTTTTTTCTGCTAGCCATTCCTCTCCGTATGCACCCAAGCATCCTTCTAGCTTTTGCCGTCGCCTTTTCTACCTGTTTAGCTACTTTAAGATCATCAGACACAACCACGCCTAGGTCCCGCTCTTCTTTAGTGGACAAAATACTTCACCTCCTATACTGTATTGCTCCCTTGGATTGCTGCAGCCCAAATGCATGACCTTACATTTTTTAACATTAAATCCCAGCTGCCAAATTCTAGACCATTCTTCAAGCTTAGCTAGATCCCTCCTCATGTTATCTACACCTTCCTGGGTGTCTACTCTATTACAGATTTTGGTATCATCCGCAAAGAGGCAAACCTTACCCGACAGCCCTTCCGCTATATCACTAACAAAGATGTTAAAAAGAATGTGTAGATATTAGTTAGTAGACTTGATGAGTCTTGGCAAACTATTTGTAATATCTCAGATTTTGGCACATGGTAGACCGCACACCTTTCTGGACATCAAGTCTGGTCGGCAGATGGATGCCTCAGTACCCCTCAGAAGAGAGTCACCAATTGCCACTATCCTTTGCTTCCTTATGGTCACTGATTCTGCAACTTTGAGGTGCTCAAGCTCTGAATCTTCCCTTTCCAGGGAAGTTTTCATCTCCTCCACTTCCAGGGCTACATACAGTTCTTCAATTTAAGGGCTGGTGGAGTTGGATTGTTTATTCTACAGACCCTCTTCAATCCGTAGTCTCCCATCTTCACCTCTGTCAGACAGCTTGCTGTTTCAAGAAGCATCTCATCAATATACTTTTCACTGTTTCAAATTCTTCTCAGCCTCACCATCTCTTCTCTGAGCACCTCCACTTGTTTCATGAGGGCTTCAACTCACAGGCATCTTTCACATGGAATCGTTTCTTCAACTGGCATTGGACTCTGTCTGGACAGAGGCAAAAGCTGTAATGGGGCAACAGCTTTGGTAATATGATTTTTCTCATCTATCTTTCAATTGTTGGAGCCTTGGCACTTGATAAAGTAAATGAGAGAGACCTACCAAAGACCCTAGCTTTTCCTCAGCTGTCCCTTAAGAGAAATAGTGGTTAACCTCTTTTATGTGTGTTCTAACAGCACTGTTCTATATCCCTGTGTGTAGCTAACTGGGGAGTTGCCCTATAGAACAAGAATTCTCACATGGGGTGGGTGGGAGCTTGGGTTGGTAGGAGGGATCTAACACCTGATGAGACTAGTGGCTTGCAGGCAATGGAGACCCTGTTAGGAAGGCTGGTACTTGCAAGGCCCTGTAGACCTTTATACAGCACACAGCTGCTTGCTCCTTTGTAAGCTAATCAAGGACCACTAAAACCTGGTTAGTGGCTTCAAAGAGATGGCTCTGAATGGAAAGCTGGAAAAAAACCCAACAAACTCTAATAGGCAGAGCATTACCCAACATCACAAAAAAAATTCCCCTTTTGCAATACAGAAAACAATTTAGTGCCCGATATTCATTTGGGCGGGATATGTGCTACGCTGGCGCATAGCCCTGCCTGCTGACCTCTAAGCACAGATGACAACATTGAATATCTGGGTTTGGCGCTGAGTGGATTCACCCGCAGAGCCTAATCGGGTAGCGGCGATATTGGACCTCTACCCGGTTAGCATCTGTGGCTAGAACTAGGCGAGCCAAAAGCTCACCTAGTTTTAGGTGCAGATTGCTAACCGGGTAGTGGTCCAATATCACTGCTAGCCGGTTACCGGCAATCTCTAGCCCTACTCTGCCCCAGAATGCCCCCAACATGCCCCAATGCTATCCGGATAGCATCAGAGCACGTAGGGGACATAGAAGGGGATATTCAATGGCACTAACCATGTAGGTGCCATTGAATATTCCCGTTCATAGAAACATAGAAACATAGAAACATGATGACAGAAAAAGACCACAAGGCCCATCTAGTCTGTCCTTCCATAACAACAACTACAACAGTCCACTTTTTACCTTTAGAGATCCTCTGTGTTGGTCCCATGCTTTTTTGAATTCAGTTACTGTCCTCATCTCTACCACCTCCACTGGGAGACTATTCCACGGATCCACTACTCTTTCCGTAAAGAAATATTTCCGCATATCACTCCTGAATCTATCTCCCTTCACCCTCATCCCATGTCCCCTCGTCGCAGAACTTGCTTTCAATTGAAAGAGGCTCTCTCCCTGAACATTTATGCCACGGAGGTATTTAAACATCTCAATCATATCACCTCTATCCCGCCTTTCCTCTAAGGTGTACATATTAAGATCCTTAAGTCTGTCCTCATATGCTTTATAATGAAGACCACTAATCATCTTAGTAGCAACCCTCTGCACCGACTCCATCCTGTTCACATCCTTTTGAAGGTGCGGTCTCCAGACTTGCACACCATACTCCAAATGAGGTCGCACCAAAGACTTATACAGAGGCATTATCACCTCCTTTTTTCTGCTAACCATTCCTCTCCGTATGCACCCAAGCATCCTTCTAGCTTTTGCCGTCGCCTTTTCTACCTGTTTAGCTATTTTAAGATCATCGGACACAACTACGCCTAGGTCCCGCTCTTCTTTAGTGGACAAAAGTACTTCACCTCCTATACTGTATTGCTCCCTTGGATTGCTGCAGCCCAAATGCATGACCTTACATTTTTTAACATTAAATCCCAGTTGCCAAATTCTAGACCATTCTTCAAGCTTAGCTAGATCCCTCCTCATGTTATCTACACCTTCCTGGGTGTCTACTCTATTGCAGATTTTGGTATCATCTGCAAAGAGGCAAACCTTACCCGACAGCCCTTCCGCTATATCACTAACAAAGATGTTAAAAAGAATCGGACCAAGGACAGATCCCTGGGGCACACCACTGGTAACATCCTTCTCCTCAGAGTGAGCTCCATTTACTTGTACTCTTTGTCGCCTCCCACCCAACCAATTTCTAACCCAAGCAGTAACTTTAGGGTCCATCCCTAGGGTGCTCAGTTTGTTTATAAGTCGCCTGTGAGGAACAGTGTCAAAGGCTTTACTGAAATCTAAATACACCACATCTAGAGCTCTCCCGCGGTCCAACTCCCTGGTTACCCAGTCAAAGAAATCAATCAGATTTGTCTGACAAGACCTGCCTCTGGTGAATCCATGCTGCCTCGGATCCTGTAATCCGCTGGACTCCAGAAACATCACTATTTTCTCTTTCAACAGTGTTTCCATTAATTTACTCACCACTGAAGTTAAACTAACCGGCCTGTAGTTTTCAACCACATCCTTACTACCGCTTTTGTGTAAAGGCACCACATGAGCCTCTCTCTCCAGTCCTTTGGCACCACTCCCGACTCCAACGAGGCATTGAAAAGGTCAGTCAGTGGAGTTGCTAGAACGTCCCCAAGTTCCCTCAGTATTCTAGGGTGTATCCCATCCGGTCCCATCGCTTTGTCTATTTTAAGTTGAGCTAGTTTCTCACGAACACAGTCTTCTGAAAATTGTTCAAGATGTCCCTCGCTTCTGTTCTTATTTGTGGGTGTTTTCTGAGGTCCTGCTCCTGGTTCTTCATCTGTGAACACAGAACAAAAATATTTGTTAAGCAATTCCGCTTTATCCTTATCAGCTTCTACATATTCCCCCCCTGCACCCTTGAGTCTGACAATACCACTTTTGCCCTTCCTCTTCTCACTAATATATCTGAAAAATATCTTATCCCCCCATTTTATTGCATTGGCTATTTCCTCCTCTTTTTGAATCTTTGCCTTCTTTACTACTTTGCTAGCTTCTCTAAGTTTTTCCAAATACAGATGCCTGTCTTCCTCTCTCTGTGATCTCTTGTATTTCATGAAGGCCTCCCTCTTTTTCTTCACTTTTTCAGCTACTTTCCTTCGAAAACCATAGCGGTCTCCTGTTCCTTTTGCCTTTATTTACCTTTTTAACAAAAAGGTTGGTTGCCTTTAAAATACCCCCTTTCAGTTTTGCCCACTGTTTTTCTACATCCCCCAGCTGTTCCCATCCCACTAACGACTCCCTGAGGTATTGGCCCATCTTTGCAAAGTTAGTCTTCCTAAAGTCTAAGAACTTCACCTTGGAATGGATTCTAACAGCCCTAGTCCTAATACTGAACCACACCATGTGGTGATCACTGGATGCAAAATGATCTCCCACTACAACATCAGAAACACTTTCTCCATTGGTAAGCACCAAGTCCAGTATGGCCCCTTCACGTGTGGGGTCTGTTACCAATTGCCTGAATAGTTCTCCCTGTAGAGAATCCAGGATCTCCTTACTCCTAGATGATACTGCAGCAGGAATGTGCCAATCAACATCTGGCATATTGAAATCTCCTAGAAGTAGCACTTCCCCTTTCCTAGCAATGCTGCGTATGTCTTCAATTAACTCTCTCTCCACCTCTTCCTCTTGTGAGGGAGGTCTGTATAGCACACCAATGCAAATAGATTTCTCTTTCCAGGCTTTTACAGGATTTACTGGTCTGCAAACCGTGTAAATGCCTTTCGAATATCAAGCCCTTAGCTTTTAAAAATGAAGACCAAAAGCCCTTTAAGAGATGTCAGGCAGAAAGCTTGTATTTAAAAGCCATACAGTATTAGCTTGCTTGCAATGAAGACCTTGTTAGGAATGTGTTAGGGATGCCTTTGCTGTAGAGAAAATCAATTTGGAGATAAGATTAAGGAAGCAGCTTCCCTCATTAAGGAATACTGTAAGACCATAAATTCTAATTCAGGAGGGGCCCAATTTTCATTTGGGCGGTGCTATGTGCCGCGTTGGCGCATAGCCCACTCGCCGTCCGTCTAACCCAGATTTTCAATGCTGGGGTCATATGCGGCCCTGGCATTGAAAATCCGGTTTGTGCCGCACAACCCGGAAGCCACAGGAGCTAGTTGGGTAGCCGCAATTTTCGATGCTACCCGCTTAGCCCCTGCGCCTGAAAGATAGGCAAGGAAAAACCTTGCCTATCTTTCAGGCGCAGAGGGCTAAGCGGGTAGCATCAAAAATCACTGCTACCCATTTAGCCCTTTCCTCCACCCACACTCCACCCTGGAATGCCCCCAACATGCCTCAGTGCTAACCGCATAGCATCTAGGCATGTTAGGGACTTATCTGGGATTTTTGAAAGGCACTACCCATGAAGGTAACTTTCGAAAATCTCGGATAAGGTGGTTACCCGTGTAAATGCCTTTGAAAATGCCACACAAGTTTTGTAAGTTGTTTATTAAGGAGATCTCTTCCATCTTACAAACCAGTGCAGCTGCCCTATTCCCCGTGATGGAATGCCTTCAAGGATTCTACTCAGAGTTCAAGTCTAGCTACCTACTTTTTTAAACATCTTTATAGCCCCCCCTTGGCCACTGAGGCACAAAGTACTGCAACTACTTATCATTTCTACAGACCTACTGGGCATACTCCGTTCTGTACACATATGCATAAGGGACAGTCCCATTTGGAGAAATTGCTCTTAAAATCTGTTTAAAAGAGACAAACAGACCAAGCAGCTGACAAGGATAATTCTTACGGGAAATGATTAAAACACATATGAGTTAGACAGGAGAATAAGGAGGTTAGGATCTGAAAGAAGCCTCAAAGAGATGAGTTGCAAATGAATGCACTTATAGGTGAGTAGCAGAAGTTTGAACTGTATGCAGAAATGGATAGGGATCTAATGAAGTGACTTTACAAAAGGATTATGCAGATGAATTCAGCTTGTCTATTGCTATGATTCTACAGATTCACAATCATTCAAGGATGTTAATTTAAGCTTGAAACCCATTTACGACCGGCTGATCTCTCATCAACTGAAGCTGAGCCCCAAAGAAAACACTTATAATTAAACAAAATAAATAAAAAAAATGAAACAATAAGAAAAATGAAACAAAACATATTCCAATGCACTTCCCCAGAGTGAAGCTATCATTTATTTTTCCAGAGATTATCAAACCACTGTCTGATGGGAATGATTTTAGCTGCTTAAGACAGATTTGAACCAGTGTCCTAGTAGGTACAAGGCTCTCTAACATTGGTTATTCCCGTGGATCACCTAGTTCCTCAGACATAGCTGTTAACTGCTGGTAGTTTACCAGTGAGTTTCCACTATTCTTTGGCCTTCTATACTGTTTTCATACAATAATATGATTCCAGGTATTAAACCTTAAGGAGTTCCATTCCAGGCTCTGAGGAACTGAGGTTTTGCATAATGAAGACGATATTTCACTTGTGGTTTCTGATGTTTCATGCACTTGGCAAAAGACCTCTATAATTTAGTGACTTCTGCATCATGAAATATGACTCTCTTACCGTGCAAAAGAAACAATATACTTACCCTTCATGCCTGAGATACTGTCTGTAGCTTCGTCTTAATCACAAAATACAATGAATTTCCTTTATAAAAATATCCTTAGGAACAAAGAAGCAGAATGGATTTGGATAAAATAGATGTGAAGGATAGCCAGTCTCCTACTGCAGACAGGCAACCTTTTTTGTCTAATCTAAATTGATATTGAATAAAAGAGCTTGACTCAATTAATCACACATGTATTGCTATCTTGATACCTAAAATAGGCTCAAAATCATGTCTAGCTCTGCCTTATACCACATTACTGATATATTTCCAATCAATTCATTTCTTTTCAAGTGTCCTCTAAACTGGCTTCTTCGCTGCTTTTTCTCTGCAAGCAGAATCCCTTCTCCATATTGGGGTTCGGGGTTCATTTCAGGACATACATATACGTCAGAATCCATCTCTGGTCTAATTCAAATCCAGGCCAAAAACTCATCTCTTTGAGGTTTCTTTTGGACCCCCTTATTCTCCTGTCTAGCTTATATGTGTTTTAATCATTTCCCTTAAGAATTACTCTAGTCAGCTGTTTGGTCTATTTGAGTGAATGGTGAGAAAAGGGGCTAGAATGTTCAAATGTCAGAGAGTTATTAGCATAATGTCTAAATATACATGCAGAGGTCTGTGTATAAATGATTTTAGCTATCAAGCTGAAAACTGCTGTATCCAGTCTGTTTATACATTTCTGGCCAGCTATTCAAAGGCACTTACTGTATTAGGATAGCGGAAGCCACTATCCAGATTGACGCCCTATCTGGATAGTGTTATTGAAAATCGTAACAAATTCCCCGGCGCTCTGGCACTATCTAGATAACTATATAGATAAATTTCATGCAGATATGACAAAGTTAGACACTACCTTCTAATTGTCTTTCCTTGAGTCCATCTAGTCCACTCCAGTACGAGTGGGTTATCAGCCTCTACCAGCAGCTGGGAACTGAGCATGTCAGATCTCTGATGTCATAGTACAAGAGCTCTCAAAAAAACCACAAATGTCGTACTATGAACTTCCAATGATGGATCACTAGCTTTCACGAGGTCTCAGTAGAAAATAACACTGCTGGCATAAGGTTCTCACCGTATAGCCGCATATGTGTTGTGGTACATCAACGACCTCTCAAGCATCAAGGTAATTGAAGCACAGTCCTTCCAATATAATATCATAAACCACAAATAGTAAATACTCAGCTTCAGGAAGGACTGGTCCTACGCTTTGCCAGAATTAAATGATCCCGACGTACAGTCCCGGTACCAGCCAGACGTTTCAAATCCAGTTTCTTCAGGGGACCGATAAACTACACTGAGATGCTGCCCACGTTTAGTTTACAATAGACTCCTCTGGACTCATGTCCGTAGCAAAAAACGCCGCGTACAAGAGCTACCACCATAAGCTCCAGAGATCATTTTTTAGTTCCCAGAAGCAGGGAGAGCTTCCCCGTGCCTGAACTCCATGGGAAGATTTTATTCAGGCTTAAAAAAACAAACAAACAAGGAAAATAGAAGGGAAAGAGAGAAAAGAAAAGAAAAGGCGGCTGCAGGTTACTAGCAGAAGCTGAGCAGCTCTCAGCAGCTTACAGGCTGGGCTATTTCCTCTAAGAAACCTTTTACAACTGCCTCTTCAGCACCGGGAGTCAGCACAGGGACCTTTGAGTAGGTTAGGTGCAGCTTGTTGTCCAGGTCCCTCGGCCCTCCCTCCCTCCCCCCCCCCTCCCCCCAGCCCTCCCTCCCTCCCCCCCCCCTCCCCCCAGCCGGACAGTCCAGCATTTCTCTAAGGGGGTTCTGCTGACTTTCCTACTTTACTCCCTTCGATTCAGTCTTTGGTGTTTATATGCTACTGTGCCTTTAAATTCAAAGTGAAACCAAAACTGTGTACTGGATGATGAATTCAGTGTCTTATCAGCAGCACTGCAGGAGCTTTTTAACAGCTGTGGGAAAGTTGCCTCCTCATCTTGCTGTCCACGGAGAACCCCCGTTACAGGTAAGTAACCTTGCTTTCAGTTCAGAGCACTGTAATTACTAAGTACTTGCCTTTTTATCTCTCTTTTGGGCTGTTGGGGTTTGTTTTGTGTTCAACTGGCTTTTTTCCTGCCTGTTACAAGCTCCTTCCTGCTGTGCTGTCTGTGAGGAGAACCCTGGTTTGTTTTTCAGGAGGCTTTTGCAGAGGATGTGTTAGGCAGGAAAGGTTTTGCCTAAGGTTTTGGGGTTTTTTTTTACATTGGGGACATGGATTCTTCTTCAGAGTCTGCAGTACAGAATTCCTCTCAGTCTGGGGCTGCAGCAATTTTGGTGGCCATCACTCCTCAGCAAGCTAATGTAGCCCCTCCCCAGAGGAGACATATCAGACTTTTAGGTATTGATAATGGAAATATCAATGTCAGGCAAATAATCACATTCACTTTCAAATTTGGAATTAAAAAGTTACATTTATTATTACCAAATAAATTATTTTCAAAATCAGTTAAGAAATGTTCAGGAAACACAGCTAATTAAAATATTATTTCCATAAATAAGTGTTTGCACACTATTGCACTTAAGTTGCTTAGCATTTCTAAACCAAATATTCTTTAGTTGAGTAGAATTATGACAAAGAAGTACACAACTTCCTTTTACAATGAATTCAGGTCAATGAATTATTTTATAAATATTTCTTTTCCATTCCTAATATTAACTTAAGGATTTTATTCCTAGTAACCTAAGTTTCTTTCTTCGCCTACTCTTTAGCAGATAAGTATTTTTTTCATTTCAGAGTATTCTGAGTAGTATGTCTATATTTAAGAAAATTAGCTCATAAAATTCTCTTTTTTGTCCTTTTAGGTATTGGTGCACATATGACTCATGCTTCTCACTGCTCTTTTGCATCAGGGCCCAATGTAGTTCTGCTCATAGGTTCTGAGGATCCAATTCTTCTTTTCTTCAAATACCATAAAATATCTTGATACCTACTCCTTCTCTCAAACAACTGAGCAAAGGAAAACCCTAAATTAAGTTGGAGTAAACACAGTCTGCAGGCCCTTTAAAACTCAGACTGTTCAGTGTTTATTAAAGGGTTACTAGTTGTTTGCTGTTCTTTACTAAATAACATAAAGGATAATTACATGTTCCTATCTATCACATTCATACTACACTCCTTCTGGGACCAGAGTCCCTGTGTCATGTGTTACTCACAATATGCTCCCCACCCCGTGAGACTGGCCTCCGTTGTCACCAAAATCCAGTTCTGCGGTTCCAGCGGCATGCCTGCTGTAAGGAGCTCCAGCCGCAGCCACAAAAGAAGACTCTGTCTGGTGACCAGTGGGCAGACCAGCTTCTTTGAAAGCGGGTGTAGCTGCAGGGACCAATGACAGAGCAGAGCCTGCTGAAAAGGATGCATGCAAGGCCATGCCCTGGGCACCACCATGGAGCCTAGGAGATGAAGGTGTCATCATGCCAAGGAAAGACCATATCTGAGCTCAAATCTTCTGCACCCACTCTTCCAGGAGGAAAACAAGTCCCGCCTTGGTGTCGAAGTGAGCTCTCAGATAGACTAGATCCTGCACCAGATTGATCTTGTTCTTTGCCAAATTGACCACCCAGCCGAGGTGAATTTTGCTCTGATCAGCCACATTGAGATACAGATGAATAAACATGCCCTCCTTTCTCAGAGCAGCTGCCTTGACCATCAGGATCTGCAGCACCAAGGTCCACAGCACCATCATCAGGCCAAATGACAGTACGCTTCCATGAGATCCAGCTCTGAGAGGAACTCTCCTTTCCTGACCGCCACTATCACCGAATGCAAGGTTTCCATGCAAAAATGTGGCATCCGAAGGGCCTGGTTTGCATGCTTGAGGTCTAAGATGGGACCGAAAGGTGCCCTCTTTTTTGGAGACCACAAAATATATGGAGTATCGACCGGATTCGCATTCGTTGTTCAGAACAGGTACTACAGCCTGGAGGTCCAGCAACAGCTGTAAAGTATCCCGGACCACTCGATGTTTTAAGCGAGTTTTGCAAGGGGACTTCATGAAGACCTCAGAAAGAGGATGAGCCAATTCCAAAGTGTACTCCTCTCTGATAACTTTCAGCACCCAGTGGCCAGTGTTAATAGACACCCAGGAGGAATGAAACTGTTGAATATGACCCCCTTTTGGAACTACCCCTGCCTGGGCTTGCCTCGTTTCATTGGGACTTTTTGGGAAGAACCACAGGAGCAAAGAAGTAGCCCCTTCTGCAACCTCTGTAACCTCGAAAAGGCTAACCTCTTGAAGTATAGCGATCTTGCTGAAAACAAGCAAAACAAGTAGATTGAAACGTTATAAAATCCCTAGGCTAACCCCTTGGGATATTTCCCTACTTTGGCCCTTTAGGATAGTCTTCCAACAACAGAGCACCTTTAGATTCGCCCAGATCTTTAACCAATTTGTCCAGAGCTTCTCCAAAGAGCAGCTTGCCTTTAAAAGGAAGCTTGCTGAGCCTAATCTTAGAAGACACATCAGTCAACCAGTTTCATAACCACAGAAAGCACCTGGCCACAATAATTGAAGCCAGAGTCTTGGCTGAAGCTCATACCAGGTCATAAAAGGCATCCGCCAGGTAAGCCGAGGCCAACTCCAGCTTAGCCGCCTCTGGCACTGTGGCTTGCGATTCCAGTTATCCTGTAGTCAAACCTTGGATCCAGGAAATGGAATCCCTGGTCACGTAAACCCCACAGATGGAGGCCTGAAGAGTCAGAACACTAGTAACCAAAGCTTGCTTCAAAAGGGTCTTCAGCTTATGGTCCTGCAGGTCTTTCAATGCTGCCCCACCTTCTACCAGAATGGTGGTCTTTTTGGTCACTGCTGAGACTATAGCATCCACCTTAGGCATTTTAAGCAGATCTTTTTCCTCCTGAGGAATATGGTACAGAGGGCTCATAGTCAGACCCCTATAAGGCTGGCCTCTGACACTTCCCATTCTGTTTCTATCATTTTCCTGATGACTTTGTGCACAGGAAAGGTAATTTGTGAGGACTTCAATCCCTGCAGAAGTGGGTTCTCCAGGAGCTCCTCTATACTGGCCCCTGTAGTCAGGGCCGGCCTGTCCATTGTGCAAGAATGTTTTTTGAACAGGGCCCCGCATTTCAGGGGGCCCCACGCAAAGAACATTCTGCTTTAAAAATAAAATAATACAAAAAAAAGCTGGCTGCTGCCGCTGCTGCCACGGCAGTGGCAGAATCGACTGTCCCGCGGGGCCCCCCCCTCTCCGGCTCAGCCCTCCCTGCCCGGCTGAGCCTATCTGCGACGGCTTTCAGATTCGCAAAGGGAGAGTGTCTCCTCGCGGCTCTGTTAAGCCTGCAGGAGCTGATGGGAAATTTCCCATCAGCCCCTGCGGGCTTAACAGAGCCGCGAGGAGACAGTGAGACACTCTCCCTTTGAAGTTAAAGGCCCAGTATCATATAAATTCCAAAGACTGAATTGAAGGGAGAAAATTAGGAAAGTCAGCACAGCCCCCTTAGAGGGATGTCAGACTATCCGGCTGGGGGGAGGGGGAGAAAGGTCCTCGACCACCAGGTATTTGACCCCTGGGCTGTCCCTAACCCACTCAAACATCCTGGTGTTGAAGAGGTAGATCCTGAAGCTGCCAGTCCCCATCAGTAAAAGGTTTCTTAAAGAAAACAGCCCAGCCTGTAAACTCCTGAGAGCTGCTCAGCTTCTGCTAGTAATCTGCAGCCGCCTTTTCTTTTCTCGTCTCTCTTGTCTCTGTTCCCTTGTTTTGTTTTGTTTTTTAACCTGAATAAAAGCTTCCAGTGGAGTTCAGCCATGGGGAAGCTCTCCCAGCTGCTGAGAACCGAAAACTGATCCCTGGAGCTTATGAAGGGAGCTCTTGTACTATGACATCAGAAATCTGACATGCTCAGTTCCCAGCTGCTGGTGGAGGCTGATAACCACTCATACTGGCTTGGACTGGAGGGACGACAAGGAATTACAGGGCTGAATATCACAACTATCTGAATAGCCATGGCATTGATCGCTCTGTATGTATATTCAGCACTAAATGACAGTGCTGAATATACGCATTGTATTTAGATGTTGACTGTGCTTAACTCAGGGACTGCTGGGTTGCCAGGAGTCAGCATTGACTCAAAGGCACACATTGCATTTTTGTGGGCTTAAATATTGACCCAATAGCTTTGCTCACTTTCTTCATGCTGTACCGTGTTCATGAAGCAGCCAGCAGAACTCACAGGTGAAACTTGAGTGGACAACATCACAGCACTCTCAGCTTCTTAAGCAGACACACTGCCAAGAGGTCATTTAGAAGGCTTGCACAGGGTCTACACGTGCAACTAGTGGCATTTTCATACGATATATGTATTAGGGCAAGTATACACACATATAAAAGCTTGAGAGATGCCCATATATGAAAAGGCGGTTCTGAGAAGTCCAAAAATATACACGTATTCCCATTTATTTCCATTTTAGAATGGGAATACAAGTACATATCTATTTAAATTCCCCCAGCAGCATTAACATCTGCTTTAAAAGCAGATGTGTCAGTCACCTGCTTGTCTTCACCGGTGATTGATGGAGGTGTTTAACACCACTTCAAAATTCTTTTTAAAAAGTTATTTTATCCTGCTCCTTAATTAGCTGCTCTTATACATGTAATATTGTGAAATATCAAACAATTACCATTCAGCAATCTTATATTATCATAGGAAACACCTCCAAAACTGAAACTTTAACGTTTTGTGAAAAAGGGCCTCAGCTTGGTGTGCCAATGCTACTCTCTCAGCAATGGTAGACTGAAGGCTGACCTCACATGTTTTATTCATTGCTCCTTTTACGCTCCCGTCCATTTTTTTAATTGTCAAATATTCAAATTTAAAAATACTTAGCTCATCGTAGCTGAGAGTTCTGTGATGTTGTTGAAGTCCACTGTGCCAGTATGCAACTCGAGTTTCACCTGTGAGTTCTGCTGACTGCTTCAGGAGAACAGTACAACGTGAAGAAAGAGAGCAATGGTGTTCCTGTAAGCCATAACCCACACTTCCAGATCATATAGGAACCCGAGCTTTGCTGCTCTTCTCAAATAGTATTTTCTTGGGACTTTCAGTTCCCCTGTTTGCCCCCTTAGGGTGCAGTGAAGTTCTCTTAGGTGAGTGAAACTTTCTCCCACTTCACCGCACCCATATTTTATGACATTGTCATAAGCAGTTTACCACAGCACTATACATTTTTAGAAGGGATGTCTAGGAAAAATCTATGATATCCAGAGAACGTCCAGAAACCAAGGACTGGCAGCAGTGCCTTCTGAAATCGCTCTGTCGCCACCCTGAAACATGAACATCCCCATAACCAGTTATGATTAGACTGATTACCTTTTTTTGTAAAACTGAAAAAGCATAAAGAGATCCATGCCAGCTTAATGACTCCAGATTGAATTATACTCATAATTAAGTTCATGGAGTTGTAAACATAACATATAAGATATGCCATACTGGGTCAGACCAAGGTCCATCAAGTCCAGTATCCTGTTTCCAACAGTAGCCAATCTAGGTCATATGTACTGTCACACCCCCAGGGGCCCTATCGGTGGGGTCAGGTATTGCCTGATGATTCCTCCTCTTGGCTCTGTCAGTACTGCAGGCAGCCTTGCCTGGCCCTCTGAGAGTGGTAGTTGTACCTTTCTATTATATGAACCACATAACACACTTCAATTCCAAATCAGGGCTTTATTCCCCGTCCACAAGTTTTTTTTCTCTTTCTTGGCAAAACAAATAACAGACCACTTCGGGCATATAACAAAAATAGCTTACTTCAGCTTTTAAATACAAACAAAAGAAAAGAATTAAACAGCCTCACTGTTCCTAATACAGCCTTTTCTTTTGTTGCTACAGCACAGCTCACTTCTGTTGCTTTAAATTCTGGTTATCTTCAACCATTTACCTTAGAGAGAACTCTGGGTCAATCACAGACAATGAACAGTCCATTGGTTCAGGAACAACTGGTATATCTGAATTCTCACATTCCATTAATTCATATTCATCTGAACCCTTAATTCTAGGATCAGCTGTTTCACAGGGATAAGGCTTGTTTGCTCCATCAAACAGGAAGTTGCTCTGTCCCTCTGCACAAATGCCTTGCTGGGAAATACCATAAGGTTTTGAATGGGGCTCATAGGAGCTCTGCCCCTGTTGGTAACCAAAAGGATATTTCAAACCTTCACTAGCTCTGCTACTAGAGCATTTGTGGTATGTTCTGAGCTTGCTCGGGTCTAGCCCTTGCAACACAGCTGCCCTGGATTGCACTGCTCGAGACGGAACCTTATCACAGGTTGGGAGTTTAAACTTGCTAGAAAAATCACAAGCTTCTTCAGGTAAGAAAACTTCTCTTCTTTTAAAGCTTCTAGCACAAGGGAAGAAGTTATTCTCTGTTTCTCTTAAGCTTGTTTTATGTTGGCTTTTCCTGTTACTTCGGGGTTTTACCCACTCAGGTAGGAAACAGACTGTATTAGCATTTCCTGCTTTGTTACCTTCTATGGAAGTTTTTCTACGTCTCTCGTGCCCTCCACGCATACACACAGTATCTGGATGCTGATTTCCACACTTCTCACACAGGTCTAGGGACTCACTCAGACCTTCGCGTTGGTTCTTCTGCTGATCCAATAGTTCATTCTCTCTTTCTCTCTCCCTTTCATTCCAGTTCCATTCTTTCCACAGCTTCAGCTGCTGTCTCTCTTGCTGTGACCCTCGTTGGCTCACCTCCTCTCCCCCTCTAACTATTTGTGAGCGTGTTTTATATCTGTGTCTTTGGGCTCCACCTCCACCCAGCTGATTCCTATCAGGCAATGCAAACTCCCTTTGCTCGCTATCTGGGTGTGTCTTCCCAGCCCTTATCCACGTGTGCCCTGGTTGTCTATAGCAACCATCTGACAGTTTTCTGTTTACACTGTCATCTCTTCCCTGATCATCCCTGCTGATCTCCATTTTCTCAGGCTCCGATAGGTCCACCTTGTGACAGTACCTAGCAGTTTCCCCAAAAGACACAGGTTCCACAATGCTTGTACTGTGTCAAGCATTGATATCCTGGGTCCCTTCTTAATAATGGTTTATGGACCTTTCCTCCAGGAACTTGTCCAAACCTTTTTTAAAAACCCAGCTACACTAACAGCCTTTACTACATCCTCCGGTAACAAATTCCAGAGTTTGATTACACGTTGAGTGAAAAAATATTTTCTTTTATTAGTCTTAAATAGTTTACCCTGTAGCTTCATTGCATGTCCCCTAGTCTTTCTATATTCTGATAACATAAACAATCGATCTACTCGATAAAATTAAGGTATTATCTCTAGAATGCTTATACTGCTGTTCCAGCAATCCAGTCAGGGCTTCTATAAGTTGCCTATTTCATTCTTTTTTACACTTGACAGAATAGGAAATTATTTCTTCTTTAACAGTAGCTTTAAAGCCATCCCACTATAACCTTAATGATGTGTCCTGGGGCAGACTCTCCTCAGACTAGTGTAATATCATCTTTAAACTGAAGATCTTCTAAAAGCCCAGCATTAAACCACCACTTAGTGGACCCTAAGGTAGGACTGGCTCGTAACTCTGGACCTTCATAGTAATGACTGCATGATCTGAAAGTGTGATATCCAGAATATCAGTAGATTCTATCTTGTACAACATCCAATCCTCAGCTTTCAATATATATAAGGAATGTTTTCTTTTTAATTGGGTTATTGAGACCCTTAATGTTCCAAAAAAAACCAAAAAAACATCTCAGGACTGATTCACAGCATAGATTCTACACAAAAATCTAAAAAATCAATAGCAACAAGTTTGAAAAAATTGGATGGGCCAGGAAAAAACAACATATGAGCATGACTGAGAACAACAGAACATATCAATGCAGAATTTCCAATGTACTGTATTGCCCTACAATATTCTAATAAAGCTTATTTTATATCACCTCTCATTAATGATATATTGACCAAGAACATACCAAACACTATAAGTAACCCTCTGTCTTTCAACCCATCTCATAGGAACCAACACACTCCACACACATTAACCAACACAAACCCCACTCATGTAATTCAATCATTCCTCATAACCATATCACACATTCCACAAATAATCTAGTAAAATATCAAAGGGACCCACATATGAACTGTATCATATGCTACTAGCAGGAAACAACTAGCAGTTGAGTATCCAAAGAGTTAAACATAGGTAAATAAAGTGTACCGGAGACCAATTAGCCCCCCCCCCCCTATTTTATAAAAGTACTCAACCGAAATACAAAGTATCTCTGATACAATGTAAAGACATATTAAAGGTCAGTGATGTTCACGTCTCCATAGCCACACCAGATAGTTCCCTAATATAAGTTTGTAATGCAATCAGATCTTCAAAGGTGCATGTGTTGCTATGAATGGCGACATGCATCCTGGCTGCAAAAGTGCACATTGAGAGCTAAGCAACAAGAGTTCCCTCCTTCTGCTGGCTGTCTCTTTACTTAAGTCCAGAAATATAAGAACAGTCTTAACTTCATAGGAAAATGGTGCCTGAAATTTTATCTTTTGTAATATTGCTAAGTGAGGATACTATAAAACCTTTAATGTTATTGGTCAGGGGTATTTAGCTCTCTAGAAGCAGGAGACCAATAAACTCTTTTGATTACAAAGGGCCATATAAAGTTAAGGACCTAAAACATTGGCAAGAACTGTTCAATGAAGTAAGACTAATAAGAGAAAATGTATAATCAAACTCTGGAATTTGCTACCAGAGGATGTAGTGAAAGCTGTTAGTGTAGCCGGGTTCAAAAAAGGTTTGGACAAGTTCCTGGAGGAAAGGTCCATAAACCACTATTAAAGGGACCGAGGAAATCCATTGCTTTCCCCAGTATAAGAATTGTGGAACCTGTGTGTCTTTTGGGAAAACTGCTAGGTACTTGTGACCTAGATTTGCTACTGTTGGAAACAGGATACTGGGCTTGATAGGTCTTGGTCTGACCCATTATGGCATATCTTATGTTCTTATGCTCTTATGTTCTAAAGCCACAGCATTTGTAGCTTCCATGCCTTCAGATCTATGTAGGATCCTCAGGTTATTCCAGCATGCTGTGTTGCTTTGATTTGTTAGGATTAACGTTTTGCATGAAACAAAGTATGCTGTAGAATCTCTATGGATAGAAATCCCATGTAAAAAGCAGAAGGTGATGATAGTGGGGGTGTACTACCGACCGCCTGTCCAGAATAAACAGATGGATGATGAAATGCTAAGAGAAATGATAGAAGCTAACAAAAGTTACAGCACAGTAATAATGGGTGATTTAAATTACCCCAGTATCAACTGGGTCAGTATCACTGCAGAACAAGCTAGGGAGATAAACTTTCTAAATGAAATAAATGACTTTTTCTTGGAGCAACTGGTTAATGAACCAACAAGAAGGGAAGCTATTTTGGACCTAGTGAAACACAGGATCAGGTACAAGAGATAAGGGTCTTGGGGCCACTTGGCAATAATGATCATAAATGGGAACAGGATGGCAAGGAAATCCACAGTACTACCTTTTAACTTTCAAAAGGGAGACTATGATAAACTGAGGAGAATAGCTAAGAAAAAAAATGAAAGGAGCAGCTGCAAAGGTTTACATCAAGCATGAGCATTGTTAAAAAATACTATCTTGGAAACCCAGACCAGCTGTATTCCAAGCTATAAGAAAAGTGGAAGGAAGGCCAAAAAACTGCCAGTGTTGTTTAAAGGTGAGGTCAGAGGCTGTTTTAGCCAAAAATGCATCTTTCAGGAAATGGAAAAGGAGCCAAATGATGAAAATGGAAAACATAAGGGCTGGCACGTTATATGCAAGGCATTCATAAGCAGGCAAAGAGAGAATTTGAAAAAAAGCTTGCCGTGGAAGCAAAACCACATAATAATTTGAAGTACATACATTGCATAAAATCTGTGAGAGAGTCAATTGGATCACTGGATGATAGAAGGGTAAAAGGGGCACTAAGGGAGGACAAGGACATAGCAGAGAGAATGAATGAATTCTTTGCTTCAGCCTGTACTGAAATGGTATTTAAAAGTGAGATAGCGGAAGAATTGAAAGAAATGTCAATAAGATATATTACAAGAATTTGATAAACTAAAGAGTAGTAGATCACCTGGACTGGATGGTATACATCCGAGGGTATTGAAAGACGTGAACTATAAGATTGCAAACCTACTATTAGTAATCAGTGAACTATTAAAATCAGCTGTAGTACCTGAAGATTGGAGAATGGCCAATGTAACACCAATTTTTAAAAAGGGTTCCAGGGGTGATCAGGGAGCCTGACATTAGTACCGGGAAAAATGATAGAAACCATTATAAAGAAGAAAATTACTAAACCTGTAGATAGTCATAGTTTAATGGGAGAAACCAAATATGGATTTAGCCAAAGAAAGTCTTTTCTTACTAATCTATTATATTTTTTGAAGGTGTGAATTAAAATATAGACCAAGGTGAGCCAGTTAATGTGGAGCTGGTTTCTGGAAGCGGTAAGTCTAGGCCATCCGGACGTCCCCACTGAAGACAGGGCCGTTAGGATCCTATTCTGGTCCGCAGGAACAAAACGTTCCCACAGGAGCCAGAATCGGGCCTGAGGATGGCCCAGCATGCCCCTCCAGCTAGTGGGGACGTCCTCTCCACTGGCGCCCCAGACATCTGCGGCTCCGGACTCCAAGATCCCCCACGCCCGACCCACAGCTGGCATCTTGCAGCCTGGATCAGGTGGCAGGGATCCCTCCCCGCACTCAGCCCCAGCCCTAGTGGTGGCTGCCGTGCCCCGAATCACCGAAAAAGAATTGCTTATACCACCTCTGAGGTGGTATAAGCAGTACGGCTCAGCAGGCTCGGCAGCACATACAGGGCCTCCTGAAGCACAGGACATATAGGGAGAGCCAGTGGGGAAATAGGGTTTATTTATTTATTTATTTGAACTCATTTTTATACCGCTCCTTCCAGTGATCAGCAGCGGTTTACATTTAACATTTAACTCTGCAAAGTTAGCAGTTACATACAACAGTAATAGGGAACTTTGAAAATGGAAAGGGTAACATTAAGTTCAATAACAAACTATTTACATAATAGTAGATAACATATGTTAAGGCATATATGGTTATTATTAACTATATACAAAGGTTTATGATGTGATACAGTAAGAGATATTACATGCATGTGGGATTTACAGTTTAATTAATTCATTGAGGATTTGCATTTTCATATGATAACGGAGGAGTTAAGCTCCATCATATTTGTTTTGTGTATAAGTTTGCTTTATGTTATTTCTGCTTGATTGTAGTATTCTTGAAATAGGTGTGTTTTAAGGTTTTTTCTGAATGATTTGAGGTCTTTGTTAGCTCTTAAAGTGTCAGGGAGTTTGTTCCATTGTGTGGGTGCTAAGTATGTGAATGCTCTATTGCTAGTATTTATTTTTACTTTGCAGAAAGAAAGTGGAATTTGTAGTGTATTTAGATTGTGTGTACGCCTTTTTCGGTCAGGAGGTTGAGTTTTAATGAGTGTGGCAAGGTAAGATGGGGCGATATTGTGTATTAACTTGAATGTTGTAATTATTATTTTGTATCTTATTCGTGCTTGTATGGGTAGCCAGTGAAGTTCTCTTAGTATGGGTGTGATGTGATCAGAGAATGGTACACTCATCAAGATTCGAGCCGTGACATTTTGGGCCATCTGGAGTATGTTTGCTGTTTTTTTAGGAAGTCCTTGTAAGATGCCATTACAATAATCCAGATGTGGGGTGATGAGTGTTTGTATTACTGATCTAAACGCTGGTAGATCAATAATGTAACCAGGTATGGCGGACGTGTCCCTCTCCCCTCCCCCCCCCCAAACATTCCCCCCTCCCCCTTTTCCCTTCAAATAACCACCACAGAATTCAGTTATTGGCAAAACAACTGGTCGCAGCTTTATTGAACAAGCACAACATAACCTTACAACCATAACTGCATAACTTACGATTCCGGCAGCGGGACAATCCCTCACCAGCCATATGGGTAGCAAAGTGAGTTCCTTCCCGCCTCCGCCGAGAACCGTTCCCCGGCAATTCCATTCCCCTCTTCCGGCTTCGCCATATTACTAGCAAAAGCCGAGGGCTTCTCCGGGTTGGGGGTACCCCCACCCCAGCCCGGCAGATTGGCCTGCCGCCGGCCCCCGGACACCACCGGGACCCCCCCCCCCCCCCCCCCCCAGCTGCAACCCCCCCGCCTACCGCGCCCCGCACCCCATCATAGGGAGGGAGGGAGGGTACGCCCGTCCTTTTCACCAGCTCCGAAGGACTGGCGTCTGCCTGCCTGCTCCCTCGCTATCCACTTCACACCCGCTGACCTCATTGGCTCCCGTGGCCGCCCGGGCCCGCGGGAGCCAATGAATTTAAATGTATACTCCCTGCGGGCATGCGCCTCATGCCACCTACGGGGGCCAGCGCCACTCCGCCACCCCGGTTACATGCGGCCTCCGGGCACGTGGGCCCACGGCCTTCCATTAACCAGGTATGGCGGACGTGTCCCTCTCCCCTCCCCCCCAAACATTCCCCCCTCCCCCTTTTCCCTTCAAATAACCACCACAGAATTCAGTTATTGGCAAAACAACTGGTCGCAGCTTTATTGAACAAGCACAACATAACCTTACAACCATAACTGCATAACTTACGATTCCGGCAGCGGGACAATCCCTCACCAGCCATATGGGTAGCAAAGTGAGTTCCTTCCCGCCTCCGCCGAGAACCGTTCCCCGGCAATTCCATTCCCCTCTTCCGGCTTCACCATATTACTAGCAAAAGCCGAGGGCTTCTCCGGGTCGGGGGTACCCCCCCCCCCCGCCCTGCATATTGCCATGCCTCCGGACCACGGACACCTCCGGGATCCCACCACGGGCTCAGAGACACCTGTCCCTGAGCCCCCCCCCACCAAGTTCAAAGCTGCGACCAGCCACGCCGGCCGACACCGCCAACTCCAAGGCCTCCTGCCAATCATTCAGGAGTAAATCCATCCCAACCGGGGAAAGATGTACTCCATCTGAACGATACAGGCCCGCACATTCGACCTCTACCCAGGGATGCAAAATCTGATGACCTCCATGCGCCCCCACCCACCGGCCAATTTGCCGATTAACCTTAACCAACCCACGGGACCACCGCCGGTGACCCCAGCAAGCAGGCCTTGGAATTATGTCGGACCAGAACAATACCACACCGGGGAACATTGACAAGACTTCCCCCAAATCCCGCTGAGCCGCTCTGATCAGCTGCTTGACTGTCCAAGACCCCAAATCATTGCCGCCGAGATGGAGCAACAAGCACCCCGGGGATCCTCTGACGCGCTGATGGTGCCAGAGCAAAGGCAGGAGCTGCAACCAGCGAAGGCCGCGCTCGCCCAGCCATGATAACGCCACCTCTTCAGCCTGCAGTCCAAGGTTCGCCCCGAGCGGCCGTAGAGCTGCCTGCTTGCCGGCCCAATAAACAAAAGAATGGCCGATTATCCAGCAGGCAACCGGTGTTGGAATCCCATCTAAAAGAAAAAACACAGTTAGCACCCCGAACCCAAGACCCATACAGCCCGGCTCACAAACGAACATATCCCTTAAAGGCGTTGGAACTCCAGCAGCCAATCCGCTGAATCTCCGCCGCCGGAAAACCCACCACCGCCGCACTAGTAGCGGCCCCTATCCGGAAAGAATGCGGGGCAAAGTCGCCAGGTGATAAGCCAATCCGCCGCACCACCAACCGCAGCATGGCCGCGAACTGGAACCGCGTCAGCCACCGTGCATCCGCATGTACGAATAGCAGCCCGCCCCCCGACGGACGTACCCACAAGTAATCCGCCATTGCCGCAACGGGACAAATAGCAGAAGCCACCATCGGCCTTAAATGCACCCACACCCCCCGCCCTCTCTGATCGGTCTTAGACCTAGCCAGCCATAAGCTCAGCTGTCCCTGCGCCAAACACACATGCTGAAGTTGCAGAGCCGCACCTCCCGCGGCCCGGCTGGACGCCACCAATTCCCCCGACCGGAAGGCTCCAAAGAAAGCCAAACAGAACACAGCCCGGAACAGCCTAGTCTCGTATCCGGACTCCACTACTACTGGCAAAGCATCAATCAGCAGTCCCAACAGATCGGGGGTAATTGGCCGTCGGGCGTCCACCGGGGTAGGGGTAATGCGCTCCCACCCCAACAATAGCCGGCGAGAAAGAAATCCCCAATGGTGTACCTCCCACCCAACCGCCCTTGAGAAAAATGCAAAACCAGCCAGGTGACCCCGCACAGTGGATTTAGCAAACCCCGCAGCCTTTGCTGCCACGATGTAGGCACCAATGAGATGCTCAGGCACCGGGCCATGACGCCATCCGCGCGCCACCAAGAAATCCACCACGCTGTCGCAGTCCTTACAATAAGAGCGCCAGGTCGCCGACGACACCGAGCCTCGTAGCAAGCTCAGGATACCTGGAGGCCAAGCTGCCATAAACGCTCTGGGACCGACCGTCCCACTGTGTCCGCCTCTGGTGCCAAGCGCCAAAACAAATCCCACTTGAAACGAGAAAGAGCATCAGCGACCTGGTTAGCATATCCTGGCACATGCCGGGCCCGCACAACCACATTCAACTGCAAACAGGCAAAAATCACCTCCCTCATCAAAGCCGCCACTCTCATGCAACGCAGAGTGTACCGATTGATGACATGCACCACCGCCTCATTGTCGCACCACCACAACAGTTGCCTATTACGCAGCCTCTCTGGCCAGAGCTCCAGAACCACCAAAATAGGGAACAGTTCCAGAAACGTTATGCTGTCGGTTAAGCCCGCCGCCCTCCAAGCCGCCGGCCACGGCTCCGCACACCACGCACCCCCGAAATAAACACCCAGTCCGAACCCACCCGCCGCGTCAGTGAAAATCTGCAGTTCGAACGTAGACACTTCCCGGGCGAGGAGAACCGTAACCCCGTTAAAATCCCTCAAGAACCGGTCCCAAACCTCCAAGTCCGCCCGCATGCTCCGTGAAACCCTAATGCGATGATGCGGACGCCGCACTCCCGACGTAGCTGCCGCCAGCCGCCGTAGGAACACCCGGCCCATCGGGATAACCCTGCAGGCGAAGTTAAGGGAGCCCAACAAGGCTTGCATCTCCCGCAACGTGACTTTCGCCGACCCCAAGATGTTCGCTACTAACACCCGCAATCGCACCACCTTATCAGGCGGCAAGCGTGCTACCATGTCAACAGAATCCAATTCCACCCCCAAAAAAGTGAGTCACGTGGAAGGGCCCTCAGTCTTGCCTGCCGCCAGCGGGACCCCCCATTCCCGTGCGAGCCGCGTAAAACCCTCGAGAAGCTCCCGACAGAGCCCCGACTTCTCCGCACCGACGAAGAGAAAGTTGTCCAAATAGTGGACCACGTTCCGAGAGCCGACGGACACCTCCAGAGCCCAATGCATGAAGGAACTGAACATCTCGAAGTAACAACAAGAAACCGAACAGCCCATCGGCAGGCACTTGTCAACGTAAAAGTGGTCCTCGAACACAAAACCCAATAAATGGAAGGAACCAGGATGCACCGGCAGCAGTCGAAACGCGGACTCAATGTCCACCTTCGCCAGCAAACACCTGTGCCCACACTTCCGCACCAACCGCACCGCCTCATCGAACGACGCGTAACGCACCGCGCACAATTCCCTTGGGATAAGATCATTCACCGATGCACCCTCAGGGAAGGACAAATTGTGAATAAGCCGGAATTTCCCGGGCTCCTTCTTCGGGACAATGCCCAAAGGCGAAACCACGAAATTCCGGCACGGCCGGTCCACAAAAGGCCCGGCTACCCTCCCCAAAGCCATCTCGGCGGCCAGCTTACCCCTAACCACCTGCGCTAGATGCTTGACCGATGGTGCGTTGCGCGCCATCTCCGGGCCCCCCGCCCCCACCACCTGTATGGGGAACCCGAACTGGAAACCCCCTTCCAATACACGCCAAGCCCTAACCCTCCGATACCTCCTTAACCAAGGCCGTAGGGCTGCGAAACGAATCGGAGTAGGGGCCAACTCCATCCCACAGTCATTGCTTCGCGGCAGGGGGGTTAGGCACCTTTTTTCCGCAACGGAGCGCGGAGTGCCCTCCCCCGCATATGGAGCAACTATGCCGGAACTAACAGTCCGGAAAGGGGCAAGACGACTTATTGAAGCGCCAACAGACATCCCCGACCCCCTCGCCAGCGCCTTTTTGCAACCCGCGAGCCGGGCCGCTCCGAAAGGGCCGCCCTGCATCCGCCAACGCGCCGGGGGCCCCCTTTTGCCCCCCAGCACCCCCCCCTTTTGCAGACATCTGTGTCAACCATAGACTGATGTCCTGTGTCCCCCAAGACAAGGCGCGATTCTCCTCCATCTTATCCCGAAACTTCTCATCGTAGTTGAGCCACGCCCAACCTTCATGAGTCTGAGCCGCCTCGAGAATCGAGTCTGCATAGGCAAGTAACATTCCGTGTTGCCCCGGATAACGCTGCCCCCACACGCTAGCTAACCGCAGGAAAGCTCTCGTCCAGTTGATGACGTTCCAAGAAGTCTTCTTGACCCTGCCCGCCTTCTCGTCCGCCTTCCGTTTCTGCCTGCTCTCCCCCGAATGCTTCCTACCCTCCAACAGGTGGAATATATCTATATATTTCCGCTTCCAAATCCTACGCCGCAGCTTACGCGGAACCCCCTCCCACAGCTCCGAAAACGAAGCCAGCGTAGCACCCCCGCCCCCTCCCCCCCACCCCCCACGGGTCGATCGCCCCCCCCACAACCCGACGAGGACGACGAAGAGGACGACGAAGAGGAGCCCCCCCTCTGGCGTCGCTTACGCGAGTGACGGCTCTTCTTTCTCACTTTACCCCCCAACCCCCGTGCCTGGCTAACCTCCCCACTCGGTTCCGCCAGATGCTCATGTAACTCTCCAGACGCTGAACTCTGTGTTGACAGTCTAGAAGAGCAGGTAGCTGAATCCGCCGGAAGCACCTCCCGCAGTTCCTCCACCTCCGCGCCTGTCAGTTCAGTAGGAACCGCTCCTGCACTCTGCGTCGCCACTTCACTGCTCGGATTCGCTCCTCTCCCATCGCCAGCCTGCACCTGTGGAGACACCGGCAAAAAGGCAGGGGAACCTGACAAACCCCAAGGAAGCTGCCAAGGCCCCGTCCAATCCACCCTGGAGGGTCCCTGTCCCCCACCCCGCCAATAGTCCCAACCAGAAAGCCCCCCACCCCCTGGAACCATAGGCCAACCCCAGGGCCCCCCTCCAACCCACCCTTCCTGACTCCCAGCTGAACCCTGCCACCCTGCCGGGAACTGCGTCGCCCCCCACCAGCCCTGATGGGTCCACCACTGGTTGGAGCGGAGCAGCACTGCCTGCTGTCCCCCCTGTTGGCCCCGCCACCCGACTCTCACCTAGCACAGACCCTCGCAGGGCCCCCTGCGCTACCCCCCGGCCACGGCCTGCCCTACCCCCGCGGGACCTACCGGGAGCACGAGAGGGCACGGAAGCACCCCGCCTGCCTCGGTCTCCGGGGCCAGCCTGCCATGGGGCCCCTTTCTTGCCCCTAACCTGTCCTCTGGAGCCTCCCGAAACCCGTCCCAGTGGCCTCCTACCCCCCCTCATTCCCCTGCCCCCTCTGCCAGCACCCCCTATCCCCACCATCCCACTGTACGGCTCACCAAAACCGCCCAAAAGAAACCCAAACCACACACAACCAGCAACAAAAAAAACAAAACAAAAACAAAACAACGAACCACAGATCAACCCAGCAAAAGAAGCACCAGCAAGAAAAAGGAGAGAGAGCAGAGAGCAGAGAGCAACGAGCAACAGGAGCAACTGAGCCCCCCCCCCCAGCACCTGATCAGGCCGCCGACGACGACAGGACCGGAAGGACGCCCACGGGACCGCAAATGCTCCGATGCCAGCTCTCTAGCCTACCGCAGCCTGGACGCCGCAACGGTAAGTCTCCCACGAGCTGCAGCCAGACGCCCGTCCTTTTCACCAGCTCCAAAGGACTGGCGTCTGCCTGCCTGCTCCCTCGCTATCCACCTCACACCCGCCGACCTCATTGGCTCCCGTGGCCGCCCAGGCCCGCGGGAGCCAATGAATTTAAATGTATACTCCCCGCGGGCACGCGCCTCATGCCACCTACGGGGCCCGCGCCACTCCGCCCCCCCGGTTACATGCGGCCGCCGGGCACGTGGGCCCGCGGCCTTCCATTTGTGTAAGGGCTGTAAGGTTCTTATTTTGTAGAATATTGTTCTGTTTAAAAGTCTTAGGTGGGTTTCCATGTTAAGTGTCATATCAAGGGTGACACCTAGGTATTTTAGCTCTTGTTTAATATTGTAAGCTGTGTTATTTAGTGTGATTGTTGAGGGGTGTTTAAATTCTGGGTTTTTAGAGAAAAACATTACTTCTGTTTTTTTATGATTAATATTCATGTTGTTATTTTGGAGCCATAGCTGTGCTTCTTTAAGATAAGCTTCTATGTTGCTGTAATCTGGCTTACATATATCCAGTTGAGTATAGAGCATAATGTCGTCCGCATACAGATGATGGTCAAATTTGTATTTTTGGAATATTGTGCAGATGGGTCTTAGATATAGGTTAAATAGCATGGCAGATAATGCCGAGCCCTGTGGAATACCTTGTGTCTGTGGGAAGGCATTGGATGTGTTTTGTTCAAAGTATACTTGTTGTAACCTATTAGATAAATAGGAAGTGAACCATTTTAAGGGAGTTCCTATTATTCCTATTGATTCCAATTTCTTTAAGAGGGTCCTATGATTCACTGAATCAAAGGCTGCTGTTATGTCAATGAATATTAGGACGAACATTTTCTTGCAGTTTTCAATGCCCCTATACAGTTTATCAAATAGTAGTAGAAGTGTTTCTACTCCGTGTGATTGGCGAAAACCATATTGATGAGCATCAAGTGCATTTGTGCTATCTATATGATCTTGTAATTGGTATTGTACGGTTTTTTCGATAATTTTGGCTATGAATGGTATACTTGATATTGGTCTGTAAGCAGATGGATCTGCTTTGTTTAGAGATTTGTTTTTTAGTATAGGGCGTATAAGGGATCTTTTTAGTTAAGCTGGCATGGTTCCTTGTTTAGGCGGATTGTGGTGCTGCATGTCCCGGCGAGACGTATAGCCCTGCAACCCGCATTATAGAATGAGGGCCATAGTGTATCTGGATTTTCAGAAAGCCTTGGACAAGGTCCCTCATGAAAGACTTCTGGCCAAATTAAAGTCATGGGATTGGAGGCAGTGTAGTATTGTGGATCTGGAACTGGTTAAAAGATAGAAAGCGGAGAGTAGGGCTAAATGGCCAATTTTCCCAATGGAGAAAGGTAACTAGTGGAGTACCCCAGGGATTTGTACTGGGCCCACTGCTTTTTAACATATTCATAAATGACCTGGAAATGGGAGTGAGGTGATTCAAATTTGCAGATGACACAAAATTATTCAAAGCTTTTAAAAAGCATGAGGATTGTGAAAAATTGCAAGAGGACTGTGATAAATTGGAAGACTGGATGTTCAAATGGCAGATGAAATTTAATGCTGATAAGTGTAAAGTTATGCACCTAGGAAAGAACAACCCAAATTATGGTTACACAATGCAAGGTTCCACATTAGAAACCACAACCCAGATTTAGATGTCATCGTGAAAACATTCGCCCAGTGTGCAGTGGTGGCCAAGAAAGCAAATAGAATGCTAGGAATCATAAGGAAAGGAATGGAGAATAAAACCAAGGATAGTATATTACCTCTGTATAGTTCTATGGTGTGACCACACCTTGAATATTATGTACAGTTCTGGCTGCCATATCCTAAAAAGGATATAGCAGAATTAGAAAAGGTACAGAGAAGAGCCACCAACATGGTAAAGGGAATGTAAGGATACACTTATGAGGAAAGGCTTAAAAGGTTAGGGAGGAGAGTTATGATAGTAGTTTATAAATTGAGGAGAGTTATGATAGTAGTTTATAAATTAATAAATGGTATGGAACAGGTAAATGTAAATCGGTTGTTTATACTATCAAAAGTAGAAAGACTAGGGGACACCCAATGAAGCCACAATATTTATTCAATGCGTAATCAAACTCTGGAATTCGTTACCAGAGGATGTAGTGAAGGCTGCTAGTATAGCCAGGTTTAAAAAGGGTTGGACAAGTTCCTTGAGGAAAGGTCCATAAAACATTATAAAAGAGGACCCAGGAAATCCACTGCTTACCACAGGACAAGCATTGTGGAACCTGTGTGCCTTTTTGGGAACTTGCCAGGTACTTGTGACCTGGATTGGTCACTGTTGGAAACAGGATACTGTGCTTGATGGACCTTGGTCTGACCAAACATGACATTTCTTATGTTTTCCAAAGCTTGTTCAAGCATTGTGATTTTCTTTTTCTGTCATTGTAATTCATGGTACCGTTCAGCATGATCCTGAGTCAAGGTCTCCAGTGACTCTTCTTCTTCTAGGCTAGTTGAGATTGTACCCTGCTAACGGCTTATTTATTATATTGCAAATGTTATTTTGTTGAGAAGATTGCCACTCTACGTTCCACATTTCCATCTCACTGCCCTACCATCATCATGCCTTTACCATCCCCTAGCCTCATTGATACCCCACCACCTTCCCTTGGCTGCCTCTCATGGCATGCCTTTTCCCCCATCACTGCGAAAGCTTTAGCTAAGGCCCTGAAATCCTCTCATAAGACTACTTGCCCTTCTGACCCCATACCCTCCATATGTCTCCTCCCTTTCATTCTTGCCATTCTCAACTCCAGCCTTGTCTCCGGTGTTTTTCCCTCTCAGTGGAAACACGCTCTCATCTGCCCTGTCCTCAAGAAACCCTCTCTCACTCCTGACATTCTGACCAACTGGCGCCTTATCTCCAATCTTCCGTTCCTTTCTAAAGTCCTCGAAAAACTAGTCTTCGCTCAGCTGTCCTCTCACCTTGATTCTATCCACTTCTTGCACCCTCGTCAATCCGGATTTTGCCCTGGTCATAGCACAGAGACCATTATCCTTTCAATGCTCAATGAGGTTCACACAGCACATGACCGCGGTAACATCACCCTTGCAGTCTCCCTGGATCTTTCCACAGCTTTTGATCTGGTGGACCACTCCTTGCTGCTTTCTCATCTAGGCTAGCCGGGTACCTGTCTGGACATCCGGTAGACCAGAATCGGGGCACAGCCAGCCTGTCCAGGCCAGGTACACCAGATTCTGATCCTGTGGGGATGTCTAGCCCCCACGGGATCAGAATTGGCTTGCAAATCTGGCCTCTCCAGATTCTGGACATCCGGACAGGCCGGAGGTGCCCAGACCTGAATTAGCGTCATAGGTTCAAAATGAGCACCTACTGAGCCATCACACATAGGCAGCTTATTATAAAATCATCCTCCATATGAACAGAACTGAAAGTGGACAAGGCCATGGGACTGGATGGGATACATCCCAGGATACTGAAAGAGCTCAGAGAGGTTCTTACAGGGCATTTAAAGAATGTTTCAATAGATCCTTGGAGATAGGAGAAATTCCACAAGACTGGAGAAGGGTTGATATGATACCTTTTCACAAAAATGGCAATGGGGAAGAAGTGACAAACTACAGGCCAGTAAGCCTTACTTCAGTGGTGGGAAAAGTAATGGAGGCCCTCCTGAAAGAGAGAATAGTGGACTTTCTTGAAACCAATCGGTTGCATGATCCAAGGCAATATGGTTTTACCAAAAGACAATCATGTCAAACAAATGAAAGAACTAGATCAAGGGCTTGTGATGGATGTGATTTACCTAGATTTCAGCAAAGCCTTTGATACTGTTCCTCATAGGAGGCTTATCAATAAACTGAAGAGCCTGGGGATGGTCCCAAGATGGTGAACTGGATCAGAAATTGGTTGACTGACAGATGACAGAAGATGTGGTAAATGGAACTCACCTGGACGAAAGGAAGGTGAGTAGTGGCGTACTCCAGGGATCAATCCTGGGATCGGTACTCTTCAATATATTGGTGACTGATATTACTGAAGGACTGAATGGAAAAGCCTGTCTTATTGAAGATGATATGAAAATTTTCAACAGAGTGGACTTTCCTGAGGGAGTGGAAAACATGAGAAAAGATCTATAAAAGCTGGAAGAATGGTCTAATGCTTGGCAGTTAAGATTTAATGTGAAAAAATGCAGTGTCATGCACTTGGGATGCAGAAATCCAAGTTGTATGCGATAGGGGCGAGACATTTTTAAAATTTTTAAAAAGGGTTCCAGGGGTGATCCGGGAAACTACAGACCGGTGAGCCTCATGTCAGTACCAGGAAAAATGGTAGAAACCATCATAAAGAGTAAAATTACTCAGCATGTAGATAGTCATGGCCTAATAGGAGACAGTCAACATGGCTTTAGACAAGGAAGATCCTGTCTTACTAATCTGTTATGTTTTTTGAAAGTGTGAATAAACAGGTGGACAAAGGTGAGTCGGTTGATATAATGTATCTGGACTTTCAGAAAGCCTTTGACAACGTTCCTCATCAGAGACTTCTGGCAAAACTAAAGAGTCATGGGATAGGAGGCAGTGTACTACTGTGGATCAGGAACTGGTTAAAAGATAGAAAGCAGAGGGTTGGGCTAAATGGCCAATTTTCCCAATGGAGAAAGGTGAATAGTGGTGTACCCCAGGGATCTGTGCTGGGTCCGCTGCTTTTTGACATATTCATAAATGACCTGGAAAGTGGAATAACGAGTGAGGATATCAAATTTGCAGATGACACAAAACTATTTAAAGTTGTTAAAACCCAAGAGGATTGTGGAAAATTTCAAGAGGATCTTGATAAATTGGAAGACTGGGCATCAAAATGGCAGATGAAATTTAATGCGGACAAGTGCAAAGTTATGCACCTAGGGAAGAACAACCCAAACTATGGTTACACGATGCAAGGTTCCACATTAGGAACCACCACCCAGGAAAAAAGATTTAGGCGTCATTGTGGATAACATGTTAAAACCCTCGGCCCAGTGTGCATCGGCGGCCAAGAGAGCAAATAGAATGCTAGGTATCATAAGGAAAGAAATGGAAAATAAAACAAAAGATATTATAATGCCTCTATATCGTTCCATGGTGAGACCGCACCTTGAATATTGTGTGCAATTCTGGTCGCCATATCTTAAAAAGGATATAGCGTTATTAGAAAAGGTTCAGAGAAGAGCCACCAAAATGGTAAAGGGGATGGAAGGATACTCCTATGAAGAAAGGCTAAAAAGGTTAGGGCTCTTTAACCTGGAAAAGAGACGGCTGAGGGGAGATATGATAGAAGTCTATAAATTAATGAACGGAGTGGAACGGGTAAACGTAGATCGATTGTTTACGTTATCAGAATATAGAAAGACTAGGGGACATGCAATGAAGCTACAGGGTAAACTATTTAAGACTAATAAAAGAAAATATTTTTTCACTCAACGTGTCATCAAACTCTAGAATTTGTTACCTGAGGATGTAGTAAAGGCTGTTAGTGTAGCTGGGTTTAAAAAAGGTTTGGACAAGTTCCTGGAGGAAAGGTCCATAAACCATAATTAATAAGGGACCCAGGATTTCAATGCTTGACCCAGTACAAGCATTGCGGAACCTGTGTCTTTTGGGGAAACTGCTAGGTACTGTGATGAAGTAGCCCCATTCTATACCTTAAAAGCACAAGATTCACGGCAGTTTAGTCCTGAAGCTGACAGGGAAACAGACCATGTGAGCAGCTGTTGTCAGGGACAACAGAAACAAATGCAGCCACGAGGTCTGAAAAAACACTCAGCTGAGAGAAATTCCCTAGTTCCTGATAGCGTGCACCTGAGAAGGGGAAGAACTTACAGCCCTTATAAGGACAGTGCAGGGAACACAGGGTTTGAACCAGAATTGGAATGAGGAGAACGAAGAGAACAGGCTGACTTACCTGAAGCAGCTGGCCGAGAGGAAGCAGGAGGAGTCTCTTACTTTGACCTAGGAAGTGAGTCAGAGACAGGAAGGATTCACACAAGTAACTACCCAGAGTCCTACAGGAGAAAGCAGCTAGCAAGAGCCCAGAACAGGTGTGAATGTTCTGCTGATTGCAAACACTTTGGAACACGGAGGCTACGTTCCAGCCGGAGTGAGTGGAAACCAAAGGAAAAACTGTATGTATCAGGAAGCTGTGACCTGAGGAATGATTATAGTGGGAAGTTAAAAGTTGTGAATGATAGAAATTCCTACAGTGTGAATGCAGAGCAGCCTCATGCAGGAAGTCTAAGGTGGGGGCAGGGCTGGAACTTCCAACCGAGAGATTTAAGCAGAGAGCTAAGCAGAGAGCATTCACTGCCTTCAGAGAAGGAGAGACATTATCCAGAGGACGTGTGTATGTCAGAAGATGACCTGGTAGAAATCCCTAAGCCACAGAGAAAACCCCGCAGGCTAAAACCTGATAGCAAGAGGGGAAAAGGATATTATCTATCACCACCTGAGGATAGAAATAAAGAGAGACACTGTGACGGCACGGCACAGGGGAATTTACAAACATACTTTAATAAGGAGGGTTTTGAATGCGTGCAAGAACCCATGATAATTGACACACTCAGTGAGTGTTCATCCATCTGTGACCCAATGGACTGTACACTGATTTTGTCGCATAAAATAATGTCTTTATGCTAGTCAAAGCTGAGCATAGTGTTAAGGGAAAACACTACAACTGATAAATGCTGATTTCCACACAGTGAGACTGTGTGCTGCAATTGAATGCATAACGTTATTACTTACTTTGAAGCAAGAAGAAATTGTTCTAATATTCTTTATGTTTGTGCCAGAGGACATGGCTTATTTCTTTTGAGTACTTGTGTTTTGTTTGTTATTTGAATAATCCGACCCCGGGAGGGGAATAAATGCTAATTTGCCTTTACCACTCGAGGCTTGCAACTACATTCATTGCCATCAGGCGCAGCCCTGCTAGCCAGGAGGCAGTCTGCCCACCTGGTGGTGACAGTACGTATGACCTAGACTGGCCACTGTTGGAAACAGGATACTGGGCTTGATGGACCTTGGTCTGACCCAGTATGGCATATCTTATGTTCTTATGTTCTTACGTTGGTGTGCAAGGACCAGGAGAAGGACCTTAGAGTGATTGATTCTGAGGATCTCAAGGTGGTGAAACAATGTGACAAGGCAGTGGCCAAAGCCAGAAAGATGATGGATTGCATACAGTAAGGAATTACCAGCAGAAAGGAAGAGGTATAATGCCACTGTACAAGTCGCTGGTGAGGCCTCACTTGAAATATTGTGTTCAGTTTTAGAGACCATATCTTGCAAAGGACATAAAAAGGCTGGAAACAGTTCAGAGGAAGGTGACCAAAATGATTTGGAGCCTGTGTCAGAAGACTTATGAGAAGAAACTTGAAGACCTAAATATGTACACTCTGGAGGAAAGGAGGGACAGGGGAGATATGATTCAGACCTTTAAATACTTAAAGAGAAATAATAAACAAACAAACCTCTTCCAAAGACGGGGAAGCTGTAAAACTAGAGGGCATAACATGAAGCTGCAAGGGGGTAAACTGAAAGGCAATGTCAGGAAATACTTTTACACTGAAAGGATGTTGGATGCTTGGAATGCCCTCTCGTTGGGGGCAAATACAGTGACAGAATTCAAAATGGCATGGGACAGACACAATGGATCCATCTATAGCAACAGGATAAAATCAAAATAAACATAACTACCTCTTATATGTCAACAAATAGGGGTGATCTTTACGGAGTGGTGGGTACACCCCTAAACAAAGGCATGGGGAAGGGTGACCTGCACGGAGCGGCAGGTGCACCTACTCTTGCCACCTTGCTGGCCAGACTAGATGGACCATGTTGGTCTTTATCTGCCATCATATACTATGTTACTATGTAATAATAAAACTGGCACCAAAATTCAGTTCCTCTGGCAGATCAGTTTTTTCTGTGCTCTTCTCTGCCACTGCAAATTCCAAACGTCGTTCATTCCACCTTGCTGCTCCATATGCCTGGAACAAACTGCCTGAGTTAGTACACCAAGCTCCTTCTCAGGCCCTATTCAAATCCGGACTGAAAAACGCCTCTTTGAGGGTGCTTTTGGATACTGAGGCCCTTATTCTCCTGCTCTTCACCTATCTGTATCTTTGCCATTCCCCTAGATTTACCCTAATTCCCAGTTGTGTGGTCTGTCTTGATTAGATTGTAAGATCTGATGAGCAAGGACTCTCTTACTTGTACTGTATATGTACAGCGCTGCGTACGCCTTGTCACACTTTATAAATGATAACTAGTAGTAATAGCAGCAGTGAAATAACTAATATATGGAAATACCACCCAAATGGTAAAGTAGAAGTGAGCGGGCAGATGAACTCCTCCCCGCTCCACACCACCGGGACCTATCAGGCACCGCTCCTCTGTTCAAATCTAAGGGTGCGAAGGCGTGCCCGCACCTGGAGGGCCCGCGCCTGAGGGCTCCGCCAGAAGGCCCTTTGGTGTGGCCCTTAGGCACCGGCCTGAGGCGAATCAATCAAGTATCCACCAATGTAACACACTTGCAGAACTGTCTCCCACTGTCATGTAAGTTCTATATGCATATCCAAATTGTGCCTATTTACTTAATCTTTTCTCTGCCACTACCCTGCATTGGTATATATTCGCTATACCATTAGCAACACTCTGCCTCAGTGTAACACTACCTTCACCCGAGCTGTTTTACTATCTCAATGCCCTGTTGATTACATTGTATCTCATGCACTGTAGACTACAGTGTTAACTGTCTCATACACCTTTTTACAACCCAACTTGTATTGCTTTTTTTCTACACACCACCTTACTCTGTACCAACCTTCTCCCTCCTCGTCTGAGCAATTAAGCACTATACTACAGCCTCCCCCCCACTACCCCTACCAGAAACATCACTCAGCCATGCCTCACTTACATATCTATAAAGAACAATCCCTGCTACCAGTGACCAAAATAAATAATCACTGCAAAAAAGTCACCAATAAAGTCACTGAAAAACTCTAAATATTTTTTGTCGGAGTATACCACACCAGACGGTAAACTTAATTTTAATCATTATAGGTTCAAAACTTATCTTATAAATGTACTGCAGCTTGATAAATCGTCATTCAGGAACATGATGTGCATGCTTCGGGATGGAAATCCCTGTTTCAAGTGCTTTCAGCGTCCGTACTAATATCAACTGCCATTAAACGCCAACCTCCAGCCCTGCACATCTCCCCGGAGGGAGCGTGCTTTCAGCCAACTTGGGCCATCGCCGACGCTCCAGCCTGCTCCTCCTGCCCAATCGCGGCAGCCCAGCCGGATTTAAAAAGGGGCGCCAGAAGCAGCGATCCTCTCTCCAGCCCTGCACATCTCCCCGGAGGGAGCGTGCTTTCAGCCAACTCGGGCCACCGCCGACGTTCCAGCCTGCTCCTCCTGCCCAATCGCGGCAGCCCAGCCGGATTTAAAAAGGGGCGCCAGAAGCAGCGATCCTCTCTCCAGCCCTGCACATCTCCCCGGAGGGAGCGTGCTTTCAGCCAACTCGGGCCATCGCCGACGCTCCAGCCTGCTCCTCCTGCCCAATCGCGGCAGCCCAGCCGGATTTAAAAAGGGGCGCCAGAAGCAGCGATCCTCTCTCCAGCCCTGCACATCTCCCCGGAGGGAGCGTGCTTTCAGCCAACTCGGGCCACCGCCGACGTTCCAGCCTGCTCCTCCTGCCCAATCGCGGCAGCTCAGCCCATTTAAAAGAAGAACGTCGAAGGGCGCACCCGCGCCTTGCGGACCCGCGCCTGAGGGCCTCGCCAGAGTGCCCTTTGGCGTGGCCCTTAGGCAGTGGCACACACGTGAGCACCAAGACCACATTGACACATCGGCATCACTTCAGCAGATCAGCAGCTTGAGCTCCCCCACGGTCGAGCTCGCCCCCTCTCAACAGCCCTGTCTCTCCTCAAACGTTCTACAGCCAGCACAGCCTTCCTCACCACCAGAGCAACAGAGCGTAAGAACTGGATGCAAGACGAATAACTCAGAGGACCTAAGGTACAAACTAGCCAACACATGGTGCCTATCTAACTGAATTACTATACCTCATTGCTATACCTGAATTGCTACACGTCATTGCTACACTGTATTGCTGCACTATATTGCTACCCCTCATCGCTACACCTTAATTGCTATACTGCATTGCCACACTATATTGCTGCACTACTAAACTGCTATACCTCATTGCTACACTGTATTGATACATTATATTGCTGCACTGTATTGCTATACCGAATTGCTATACTGCATTGCCACACTATATTGCTGCACTACTAAACTGCTATACCTCATTGCTACACTGTATTGATACATTATATTGCTGCACTGTATTGCTATACCGAATTGATATACCTCATTGCCACACTATATTGCTATACTATATTGCTACACAGTACTGCTCTACTGAATCACTACACTGAAGTGCTAAACACCTCCACTAACACAACACATCACTAGAAAACACATACAACATCACAAAACACCCATTAACCTAGAAACGCCTCATTCCGGAAACATAAATGGCTTACCCATTACTTACTTTTGCCCTACTCTATACACTGGTCAGCACACTCTATGAATCAGTTGTATTGGCAGATGGATGCAACCCCATCCAACTACTAAAGAGTGCAAACGGTAAAACATACAACAACCAATACCACCGGCACTCAAACCCTTCACACAGAAGACTGTCACACTTAATATATATAGCCATAGAGACCTCAAACTCCACAAAACATAAAAACACAAAGCATCAACAAGAACTAAGGTGCGCCCTTATCAACGCACGTTCGATCCGTAATAAATGGCCGGTAATCACTGACCTAATCACTATGCACAATCTAGACATGCTAATGGTCACAGAAACATGGATCTCTGAATCAGACAATGTCATATTGAATCACCTTACACCACCTAACTTTTCGATCTATACCTGTAATAGGGAAAACAAAAGAGGAGGAGGTGTACTGATCCTTGCAAAAACATTGTTACAATACCGGACTAGCCTTACCAAGAGCACGCAACTCCTGAATACACTAACCATCACCAGCAAATACAATACTATTAACCTCATTTACAGAACCCCAGGAATTGGATCAGATGAGCTCTCAGACATCATTGACCTAGCATGTAATCCAGAAGACCCCTCCAAACCTAACTGGCTACTAGGAGACCTTAATCTCGCTTCCACTCAACCCACCCTAGCCAAAGCCTTCCTCGAAGCAATGGCTGACCTCAACTACAAGCAGGCTATAACTGATCCCACCCACCAAGGAGGAAACCCCCTTGACCTAATATTCATCCCACATACAGCCATGAGTACATCAAACCAATTTGACCTTACTATCTCACCAGTCCCCTGGTCAGACCACAATCTAATAACATTCCAGTTACCATCGCAACACTCTACGTGCCACCGCCCAAGTGCAACGGAAACATCAGGAACCACACGCTTCAAGCAACTCAACAGGGAAACAATCGTTAGTGATGTTCTCCCAAAACTTGATCAACCAGCAACCAACCTGAATGACATGATTTCCAACTGGAACGAGACCCTCTCCCATTACGCTCAACAGCCTGCCAACAACAAAAAAACCGCATCGGACAGAAGAGACACCAAGAAACACGCCGCCCCATGGTTTTCCCCGGAACTACGAGCGTCCCTACTCCGACTCAGAAAACTCGAAAGGAAATGGAGAGCTACTAGAAATACCTCAGACCAAGCCATCTATCAACAATATCTGAAGACCCACCGCGAATCAACGTGGGCCAAAAGGAAACAATTCCATGCAGAAATTCTCAGCCGCTCACTAAATAAGCCAAGAGACCTTTTCCAGCTGGTGAAATCCCTTACCAACCAACCTTCCCCTCCTCAACAAGAAGGTATTCAGCCACAAGCATATGCGAATTACATCCAATCAAAATCAATAAAGGTAACTACAATGGCATCATCACCTCATCTTAACCATATCACAAATCCCAAAACCACTCTTTCCCAGTCCACACTCACCAAACTCTCACCGCCATCAACAAAGACCATTGAAGAAGTAATTGCATCAATCAACGCCACGACCGCACCAACCGACCCCTGCCCAGCGCACTGGATCAAGACAATGCGCACGGAGTTCAGCCCTATCATAGCCAACATCACCAAGTTGTCATTCGAAACAGGAGTCTTCCCAGATGCGCTCAAGCACACATCCATCCGCCCACTACTAAAAAACAATCAACTTGACCCAAAGAAAGAGGAATCTTACAGACCAATCTCCAGTATCCCTTTTCTGGCTAAGATCCTAGAGAAAATAACCCTTAGACAGATCCAGCAGCATGTTGACTCCTCCTCACCACTGGATCCCTCTCAACATGGATTCAGAGAAGCACACGGTATCGAAACCCTACTGACAACATTAACCAGTTCACTGATCAATGGAATTGACAGTATAAAGAATGGCTTCGCACTAATCTTCCTTGATATATCAGCAGCGTTTGACTCCATAGACCACCTGCAGCTTCTCACCCGGCTACATGAGAAGGGAATCCGAGATCAAGCGTGGGACTGGTGTAAATCCTACCTCGAAGGCAGATGTCAACAAGTCCGGATTCAAAGCACCACCTCCGAACCTTTCCAACAGCACCAAGGTGTACCCCAAGGATCCTCCCTCTCCGCGTTGCTCTTTAACATCTATATGCAACCAATCTGTGACATCGCCCGTTCATTTGGCATATCGTGTCTTATGTATGCCGATGATGTCCTGCTATTCACACCCATTGCCATCAATTGTCCCGACTATACAGTGCTAGTTGACTGCTTCAACACAATAACTGACTGACTACTCACTCAGAACCTCCGGATAAACTTCAAGAAAACGGAAGTACTAATGATCACAAGGAATAAAGCCTTCTCTCCGCCACCAACACTCAAAGTCAGAGACGCGGAACTTCCAATCAAATCCAACATACGATATCTCGGGGTAATTCTTGATCAACAACTCAACTTCAAGGAACATATCAAACGCACTGTCAAGACCATCTATTTCAAGATAAAAACCCTACGGCATCTTAGGCCCATGATGGAATCCGCGGATTTCCGCACCATCTTCCAGGCACTAGTCACACCGCACTTCGACTATGCCAACATAGTTCTACATGGCCTTCCAAAGAGCTCCCTCAAACCATTACAGCTAGCCATGAATGCGGCAGCCCGTGTGCTCTACGGAACCTCAAGGGTCGACCACATCTCCCCCATTCTAAAGGAACTACACTGGCTTCCCATAAGCAGTAGAATCCTGTACAAAACCCTCCTCATTACCTTCAAGGCCTTCAACATGATAGCTCCCCCATCCATTTCCGACCTCATAACGCGTTCTCCAGACAACAGATCCAGGAGATCCCAGGCTGCCAACATGCTACTTATACCAATTGAATCCGCAAAACTCAACCAGATCACCACCAATAGGGCTTTCAGGAACTATGCCCCCGTATGCTGGAACAAACTCCCCCCACACATTAGAGCTATTAGAGACCTTATTCAATTTAGAAAAGCCCTCAAACACCACCTTTTTCTCTTACATTATACCCATCCCGATACCCCATTACCTCTCACACACCCCCACTATATCATACAGCCGCTACATGACGTAAAACACTGTAATCATACCTAATATGTAATACAACCGATTTGTACATGGTTTCCTAAGTTTGCTATAAACTTGAATGTAAATAGTTCCCCAAGTTCTCCTCCATGTTAACTCCCCGTTTTATGTAAACGACGGTCAATGTATCTGGTCAAGTGTTCTATTGTTTTGATGTAAACCGCGCTGATGACAAATAGCGCGGTATATAAGAAATGTTAAATAAATAAATAAATAAATAAATAAACCTTACAATAGAGGCATTCTTCTAGGGACCAAAGCTTATATAATTGGCTGAAACATGCTATCAATCAAAAAGGAACCCCCAGTGGAGAAAATGGAAACCCCATCATCAGGGAAAACCCTACTTCCCATTGGCTGGAGAAGATGAGACTTCCCTTTATTGTGTGATTGGCTGAAACTTACTATCATTGAAAGAGACCTCCAATGAGAAGGGAAAACCCCAGGAAACCCGTTTTTTCATTTGCTGAATCAGATAAGACTGATCCAATCGATCTCTCTGTTGAGTCCAAAGGGCTGAATTGAATTTAAAACATATATCCAACGTTGTTCTAACCATTGGAGCCGGTAAATCCTATCCCCACCCCTACCAAAGTGCTGAGACATTACTCCCCTCCCTCTTAGACTCATCGCTGGAACTGAAAAGCCCTCCTCTGGTTTCGTGCTGCTCTTTCTTGACATCTCTGCAGCATTCGATACTGTGTCCCACCAGACTCTACTCGACCTGCTCAACAATATTGGCGTTCATGAAAAGCCACTCAAATGGATCCACTTCTACCTTTCCAAATGCACCCAATTGATACGAATAGGACACCAATCCTCAACACCTTATATCCTTCCTCAAGGGGTCCCACAGGGTTCTGCCCTCTCCTCCCTCCTTTTTAACATTTATATTAGGCCCCTCTGCTACATCATACAGTGGTTTGACATTGGCTACCAACTCTATGCCGATGACATAATGATATTCACTCCATTCCACACCACCACTCCCAACTACTGCAGCCTAACCGCTTGTTTCAAAGAGTTCATCTCCTGGCTGCAGCTTCATAATCTTGTGGTCAATTCTAGTAAGGCTAAGATCCTTCACGTGACCAGAGACCCCAACTTCACCCCACCTCCAATCAACAAATTCAAGGACATAGAAATACAAGTTAGGTCTCAGATCAAATACCTCGGAGTCAACCTGGATCACCATCTAAATTTCCAACCTCACATTATGAACATCACCAAAAGCATCTACTTTAAACTTCAAATTCTCCATAACTTATGCCCCTTCCTCTCTCTCCTGACAGCTTCCGCCCTGTATGCCAAGCCTCCATGATACCTTTATTTGACTACTGAAACTCCATTCTCCAAGGGCTTCCCAAGGCTAACATTGCCCCTCTACAGCTTGCCCAAAACACTGCAGCACGCACCACAGCCAGAGTCTCCAGACACTCCTATATCACCCCAATACTGAAGTCTCTTCAGTGGCTCCCGGTCTCATCCAGGATCAAGTTCAAGGTACTTGCCATCACTCATAAAGCACTCATTAACACCTCCTCATAGCAACTCCAATCACTTATCAGGCGGCCTGACAACAACAGACTTCGTAGACAGAAAGCATTGAATCTTCTTCTCCCTCCCACACAGATACAAAAAAGCTCGCAACATACATGTACAAGAGCCTTTGAATTTTATGCTCCCACCATTTGGCACCAGCTGCCCCCCACATTACATTGCATTAAATCTCACAACTTATTCAAAAAAGCACATATCTCTTCAAAGAATACTATGGTACATCCCTCACAACCAAGCCCCAGCAAGAGCAACTCCCAGCAAGAGCTTCCCCACTCCCACATACCATTCCCATTACCCCCCTCCTTAAACACCCCCACTCACCTATATTATTCCCATGCCTTCTTCGTCTCATCACAGCCAGCCTCTAAAAGCCACCAGTATGACCTATGCTTGCCATACCTCATACCCCTACTGTATCATAAGCTCACTGTAACATAGGTTTCAAAGTTATACTATTCCTGTTTTTTACTCTTTCCCTTTTGTAATATACTGTTCCAACTTAAAGTTGCCTTCACGTTTTAAATTGTTCCATGTAAACTATTCCTTTTTGTTCCATGTAAACCATTTTGCCTGATTTAAAAATGGTATATTAAAATTGATTAAATAAATAAATAAAGTAGCAAAGCGATTAAATTTAAACTCAATAGATAAATTCAATAGTTAGGGAGGGAAAACCCTCCCTCAGATATGGCTTCAGATTAGCAGACTGCTGTCTTGCTAACTCAGCTGTTTATCACAGGCCAATTTAAAAATATATATTTATGCAAATTTTACTACAAATTGCTCATATTCTCCAGGACCAAGCAGGAAGTCAGTCCTCACATATGGGTGACATCGATGTCGATGGAGCCCCCATGCAGAGCATTTCCCCAGCTTTCTAAGAAAGCCTTTGGGAATACACCCACGCATGCGCGGTCCCCTTCCCGCCCAAAGGTGCCATCTTGCTCAGTCTTTCTTTTTCCGTGGAGCCCAACGGACGTGAGTCCGTGTCACCCGGAAAAGTTTGATTTTTTTCTGCGATTCTCATGTGATTATATAAAAAACAGAGTTTATTGAATTATTCTTACTGCCAACCCGACACAGGCCGTGTTTCGCACACTTTGTCAGAGGTTGATCAAGCAGATAAAACTAAAAACATAAATATATAAAATCAATTGATAATAAATACATGAATCATGTTAAAACACATAAAAGAAAAGATGATACAATAAAAATAAAAACTTCTAACATATATAATACCATTTATAAACTATAAAAACAATATTATATATATAAGGGAAAAAAAGTGTGGATAAATACTGTGATGATGTGCATGCTGCAGAGCCCTTTAAAACTAGAAAAAACACTGAAATTTGTTCCCATAAGCGGGGGATGGGCTCACTGAAACACAATTCCCACATAGAGAGTGAAACTAAGGCACACAGAAGCAGGGTTACCTTGAAGCCACACCTAGCCTCTAGGGCAGCTGCAAGCAGAGAGAGGGTGGGGCCAGGGAAGCAAACAATTCACAGAACATATAAACTGCGTCACACAGGAAGTGAGGAGAAACTGGAGGATCATCTGGGAGTTGATTCTAGAGTTCAGCACACATGAGGACCATGCACAGGACAGTGCAGAGGCAAGTGCAATACTAAGGAGAAACTGGAGGACCATCTGGGAGTTGATTCTAGAGTTCAGCACACACGAGGACCATGCACAGGACAGTGCAGAGGCAAGTGCAATACTAAGGAGAAACTGGCAGACTCCCGAGGACGGAGTCTCTCTAGAAGATCAGCTGAGCTAACAGAGGACTCAGACACTGATCAAACAGGATCTGCTCATACACCAGAGAGACTGCAGAGAAGGACTGCTCAAAGGCAGGACAGGCTGCAGGCTAGGAGCCAAGTGAGAAGGCCAAGAGACCGGGAGAGGAAGCAGCACTTCAAGGCTGTGTCTTCTGGTGGGTCCAGGAAGACTAGTCAACACTTACAAGGCAAGTGTAAAAGGTGTGGGCATAGAAGGAGCTGGGAGAGAATTCAGGACTTTACTTCTGAGTCAGAATATAGCAGCTCTAGCCCTGAGCCTCTATACAGACAATGTAAAAAGCCTGTTAGAAGGAGAGTCACTGCCAGCCCAAAAGCTTATGCATTTCCTGAAGAGGATTTATTAAGAGGGAGAAAGGCAAGAGGTTCCAACCCGGTTATAAAGGGGAACCAGAAGCTAAAGTGGGGAAAACTTTTAAAGCTGTTGAAGAACGTACAACAGGTTGAGCCAGAGGTTACCCCAAGCACAGAGCCATATAATTCCCCAGCAGAAATGGATGTGGACTATTTCTCTAATAATTCAGTATCCTCAGCTGAATCAATGGATTGCAGTCTGTGTGTGACTAATATATAATGCTTTTACTAAATGCTGTGTGAAAGAAGTAAGAAGGCAACAGAAGTGCTAGAATCACTGTATGCTTGAAAAACAGACAGGAAGATAACCAAACCCTCATGTGTAAAAGTAGCTGGTTCTATTGCTGCTGTGACCTCAGCTAAATAAGCTAACGGTTTTAAACTGAGAGGTGGACTCTGATTGATGTCTTGAACTTATGCCAGCAGAGAAAGTAAAGCTCCACTATTTCTAAGTTTATGAATGATGCACAAATGGTATCTTTGCTGTATCTGTAAATAATAGAAGTACTGCTACCAAGAGTGAAGAAGTTTATTTGTAGAATTCACCTTGGACATTCTTTGGAGAAGAATCCTATTTTGGTTAATGTGATTTTGCCTTTTTCTTGAGCTTTTTGCCACAAATGATTTACTTGAAGAAAAACAAATAAAAAGCAATTTATGTTACAAATTGCCCTGTGCCTCTTCCATTCGGACTGCTAAATAAAAGCAAACCACAACTACATTAAAAGAGGTGATCTTCGTGTCCTATTAGGCGGGCGCCTGCACAAATACAACAGTAAGCGTCCAAAAGCAGAAACAATCTGCCTTGCCGGCCCTAGGGGGCGTAGGCGCACGGAGTGTTAGGCCACAGGTGGCGTAGTGTGTTGGATTTTTTTTCTTTGGGATCACGTGGCACGCCAGAGAGGTGATCCATACCAGAAGGAAGGAGAGACAACCCCAGGGAGCAGCTGTATCAACTTCCAGGTCTGCGGAGCGGAAGGAAAGCCCGGAGTGACCACTGGAACCGGAGTCCAGGGCGACGGAGTTGATAAGGCGAGACTCTGCACCAGTACAAGGTAACCCGTAGGCTGGAGGGTTAGTTTGGATAATACTGGTGTAAGAGGGTGGCTGTTGGGAGGCAATCACCAAGACAGGGGCAAAGTGAAAGGTTCCGCACTTGGTGCTTTGTTTTTGTTTTCTTCGCAGGAAAAAAAAAAAAGATGGAGTCACGAGACATCTTGGACTGGGCGGCCGGCCAGATAGCCCGCCATCAAGAGCTGTCCGTACGGAGCCTGGAGCAGGCGAAGGCGCTGTTCCAATCGCAACAAGCACCGATCATCGAAACAATGTCCAGTTGGCTTGAAGCCCAGGGGAAAAGAGAAGATGCTGCTGGAACTGTGCCAGGTGCAAGGGCAGATTTTCGGGACTGGGACTGGTCAGGGACTGGGGCTTTTGCGGGTGGTCGTCTAACAAAAGATGACGATGTAGATGACTACATTGAATCTTTCGAGCGCATAGCTATTCTAGCAAAATGGCCGAAAGAACAATGGGCGCTAAGGTTTGCTGCCTCGCTTACAGGTGAAGCCTTAGCGGCCTATCGGGCCATGCCTGCTAGCTTAATTAAAAGCTATGATGATGTGAAGCAAGCGGTAAAGGATCGCTTAGGTCTAAATCCAGCGGTCTACCGCAGGCAGCTGCGGTCATGTAAATTGAGGTCAGGGGAGACACCTCAGGCATTATATTACCGCGTAAAGAACCTGGCATACAAGTGGTTGATGCTAGAAGGGAAAGACGTAGAGTCTATCTTAGACACAATAATTCTTGAACAGTTCATGGAGTCGGTACCGAGCGGTGTGCAAACCTTCCTAGTACTCCAAAGCTGCAAGAACACGCAGGAAGCTATCGCTATGACAGACCGCTTTCTAGAGGCCAATAAATTGAGCCTGGAGAAAGAGGGCATTTTTAAAACCAAAATGGAGTTACTAGAAAGGAAGGCCAAGCTTGAGGGGTTTGCTGATGGTAATGTGAAACTGTGTAAGAAAAATATGCCAAGAAAGTGTTTCTCGTGTGGAGAAGTAGGACACATAAAGAGGGACTGTAGAGCCAGGAAGGCCTTAATCACTACCCAGCACCGAGATACAGGGGAAGGATTCCTGCTGAAGGTGGAGGTAGAGGGGATATCGACTGAGGCACTCTTAGACTCGGGCGCCGATCAGTCTATGATCTCCCGGAAGCTTTGGCAGCAGATAGAGGCAAAAGACGAACCCTCGCCGCCAAGCTCTGGGGATCATATTCGGATCCGTTGCGTCCATGGCGCTGCCTCTACCTACCCCATGCACCCGGTGGTTATAGAGGGAATGGGTCTCAAGAAACAAATGCAAGTGGCCATAGTACCCAAGCTTCCGCACGAAGTAGTCCTAGGCCGAGATTGGCCGCAATTCAGAAAAGGTTTGGCTGAGGAATTACAGGGGGAAGCCAACCGATCAGCTACCTTTTCGCAAGACGATATAGCTAGGGAGAAGACTTTACCCGAGATAGGCAAGGTAGCTGACCCCACGCTAACTGAGAATAGGGCTATTAAGAATACCACAGATAGGGAGAAGACCTTACCCAAGGTAGGCAAGGTAGTTGATCCCAGACTTAATGAAAGTAAAGGTATGATCACTACTCGTACAGGGGGTGAGCCCTTAAGAAAAGAGAAGGGAAGACTCAGTTTTCTACCCGCTCCCTTGTTCGGAACCACGAATAAATATCGCAGGGATAAAGAGTCCCAGAGGGAAAAATTGGGCCCAAAGCCTAAGTTTATACTGAAGGTCTGTAGGACCACCCCTGAGGCTACGATACCCAAACGAGCGTCAGAACAGGCTGCAGAGGTCGATCTTTGCAGTGCGGTGGACATGGTAGTACCGCGACAGGGGAGGGCCCTGATTGAGACCGGCCTCCAGGTCGAAGTACTGCCTGGCTGCTATGGCCGAATTGCCCCTCGGTCAGGGTTGGCCCTTAAACATTTTATTGATGTAGGGGCAGGGGTCGTGGATCCGGATTACCGGGGGTCTATAAAAGTGCTCTTATTCAACTTTGCGCGTGAGGATTTCCGGGTAAATGTGGGGGATCGCATTGCGCAATTCATTTGCGAGAGGGTAGGGTTTCCACCCATAGGGGAGGTAGATGAATTAGCCCCTACGGCTCGAGGTTCGGGTGGCTTTGGTTCTACGGGGAAAGCTGAGATAAAGGGTTTGACTGCCAGCTGTGTTGAAAAGGACGAGGAAGACTTAGGCCCGCAACTCCTGGACGGGAAAACAGAGCCGGTACTTAGGATGGGGGAGGATCTCTCATGGGCTCAGCAGGAGGCACTGTCCAAATTGCTGAGTGGATTCTCGGATGTCCTTACCTCTTTACCGGGGGAGACAAACCTGGTGGCCCACAAAATAGTCACCCCCTATGGCGAGGTTATTCGCCAACGTCCTTACAGACTCCCGGAGGCCAAGCACGCGGAGGTCATCAGGCAAGTCCAAGAAATGTTACAGTTAGGAGTAATAGAGGAATCTAAAAGCCCCTGGAACAATCCGATAGTATTGGTGCCGAAACCTGATGGGTCATTGCGTTTTTGCATTGATTTTCGCAAAGTCAATGACATTTCCAGGTTCGACACCTACCCTATGCCACGCATAGAGGAGCTTTTAGGTCGTTTGGGACGCGCCACTTATTTGACCACCCTTGACATGACCAAAGGGTACTGGCAGATTCCCCTCACCAGGGAATCTCGCCAGAAAACCGCATTTAGCTCCCCAATTGGATTATTCCAATTTCGCCGAATGCCCTTTGGTCTTCATGGGGCGGCTGCGACCTGCCAACGATTGGTTGACTTGGTCCTTCGCCCCCACCAGTCATACGCAATAGCATATATGGATGATATTATCATCCACAGTACACGGTGGGACGAGCATTTGACGCAGATTAAGGCGGTGTTGGAGGCACTGAGGCAAGCTGGTCTCACGCTCAACCCGGCTAAATGCATGTTTGGTGCGACTGAAGTGAAATATCTGGGTCACTTGGTCGGCCGGGGTATTGTAAAGCCGCTCTTAGATAAAATAGAGAGCGTTAAAATGTTCCCAAAGCCACAGACGAAGAAGCAACTTCGGAGTTATTTGGGTCTGGTCGGCTATTACCGCCGTTTTATCCCACATTTCGCGACGGAGGCTGCGGCTCTCACGGAAATGTTGAGGAAAAATGCCCCCACACAACTGCAATGGTCTGGAGCCGCAGAACAGGCTTTTAAGATATTAAAAGATAAGTTGTGTGAAGCTCCGGTTTTGCGGGGGGTGGACTTTGACCAACCCTTTATCCTCCAAACTGATGCTTCAGAAACAGGCCTTGGGGCGGTTATGTCCCAAAAACATGAGGGGACGGAACATCCCGTGATGTTTTTAAGCCGCAAGCTTACCCCTCCAGAGAAAAAGTATTCGACCATTGAGCGCGAATGCCTTGCGATACGATGGGCTGTGATGGCCTTACGGTTTTATCTGACTGGGCGCCGGTTCCTGTTGGTGACAGATCACGCCCTGTTACAATGGTTGCACAAAATGAAAGATACAAATACGCGTCTGACCCGCTGGTATATGGCCCTGCAGGAATTTGATTTCCGCGTACAGCATCGCGCAGGGAAGCTCCATACCAACACGGACGCCTTATCTAGGATTTCCAGCTGTGCGCGGGTTGTAGCGCCAGCTGGCAATTGCTTAAGGTGGGGGATATGTGATGATGTGCATGCTGCAGAGCCCTTTAAAACTAGAAAAAACACTGAAATTTGTTCCCATAAGCGGGGGATGGGCTCACTGAAACACAATTCCCACATAGAGAGTGAAACTAAGGCACACAGAAGCAGGGTTACCTTGAAGCCACACCCAGCCTCTAGGGCAGCTGCAAGCAGAGAGAGGGTGGGGCCAGGGAAGCAAACAATTCACAGAACATATAAACTGCGTCACATAGGAAGTGAGGGGAAACTGAAGGATCAGCTGGGAGTTGATTCTAGAGTTCAGCACACACGAGGACCATGCACAGGACAGTGCAGAGGCAAGTGCAATACTAAGGAGAAACTGGCAGACTCCCGAGGACGGAGTCTCTCTAGAAGATCAGCTGAGCTAACAGAGGACTCAGACACTGATCAAACAGGATCTGCTCATACACCAGAGAGACTGCAGAGAAGGACTGCTCAAAGGCAGGACAGGCTGCAGGCTAGGAGCCAAGTGAGAAGGCCAAGAGACCGGGAGAGGAAGCAGCACTTCAAGGCTGTGTCTTCTGGTGGGTCCAGGAAGACTAGTCAACACTTACAAGGCAAGTGTAAAGGGTGTGGGCATAGAAGGAGCTGGGAGAGAATTCAGGACTTTACTTCTGAGTCAGAATATAGCAGCTCTAGCCCTGAGCCTCTATACAGACAATGTAAAAAGCCTGTTAGAAGGAGAGTCACTGCCAGCCCAAAAGCTTATGCATTTCCTGAAGAGGATTTATTAAGAGGGAGAAAGGCAAGAGGTTCCAACCCGGTTATAAAGGGGAACCAGAAGCTAAAGTGGGGAAAACTTTTAAAGCTGTTGAAGAACGTACAACAGGTTGAGCCAGAGGTTACCCCAAGCACAGAGCCATATAATTCCCCAGCAGAAATGGATGTGGACTATTTCTCTAATAATTCAGTATCCTCAGCTGAATCAATGGATTGCAGTCTGTGTGTGACTAATATATAATGCTTTTACTAAATGCTGTGTGAAAGAAGTAAGAAGGCAACAGAAGTGCTAGAATCACTGTATGCTTGAAAAACAGACAGGAAGATAACCAAACCCTCATGTGTAAAAGTAGCTGGTTCTATTGCTGCTGTGACCTCAGCTAAATAAGCTAACGGTTTTAAACTGAGAGGTGGACTCTGATTGATGTCTTGAACTTATGCCAGCAGAGAAAGTAAAGCTCCACTATTTCTAAGTTTATGAATGATGCACAAATGGTATCTTTGCTGTATCTGTAAATAATAGAAGTACTGCTACCAAGAGTGAAGAAGTTTATTTGTAGAATTCACCTTGGACATTCTTTGGAGAAGAATCCTATTTTGGTTAATGTGATTTTGCCTTTTTCTTGAGCTTTTTGCCACAAATGATTTACTTGAAGAAAAACAAATAAAAAGCAATTTATGTTACAAATTGCCCTGTGCCTCTTCCATTCGGACTGCTAAATAAAAGCAAACCACAACTACATTAAAAGAGGTGATCTTCGTGTCCTATTAGGCGGGCGCCTGCACAAATACAACAGTAAGCGTCCAAAAGCAGAAACAATCTGCCTTGCCGGCCCTAGGGGGCGTAGGCGCACGGAGTGGTAGGCCACAATACTAATAAATGATTAATAACCACATAGTTACTTACAATAAATACTTCACAATACATTAAAAACTCATTAAATAAAATTCATATACACATCGATAGAAGGAGATAGAAGAGAAGGAATGTAGAATGTAACAAACACTGGAGGGGGGATAAATACCTCTGAGGTGATAATAGAGGACAACTTTATAATTGACCTTAGTGTAATGGCAATCGTGCTAAAAAAATAAAAACAAATACAAAATTATAATTATTAAAAACACCTAAAATAAACAATACTATATATATGTATTATTATTTTAATGAAAGACCGGAAGAGAACAACAAAGAAGGAGCGTGGCAGGAGTGTATGGTGAAATTAAATATCCTCAAAGGGGATAAAAACATATATTCAAAAGCTTGCAGAAAAAACTGCTTGTTTTGGAAATAACTCAAGTCAAGAACTTGGAACATTGCCCATAAAAACTATTCTAACCTACATACAATGTATATTAAAATCTAAGTTAATGTCGCTGGAAGGGGGCTATAAATAACATGGATGGCCGACTCTGTATGTTTAGGTAAAAAACTTAGTCAATGAATGAAAGAAGTCTATGACTAATCGACCATGCATACACTAAAACTATGATTAAGTGAAATTTTGATGAATTAAATATTGAACAAACCAAGAGCCGATTTCTCCTATACTGCTGCTAGAAACTTCTGCGGAACGCCGGCACTGGTGCACTTTATTAGCTAGAGGAAACAAAGAAATTTGCTAAAGGAGATGCAAGCAATATTAAAAGAAATGAATCCAAATGTATACATTTTAATTCAGACCTGTCAAAAACCTTGGAAAGGCTCCTCTTGTGCTGCCATAAACACTCTGCAGAGGACGCCGGCGCATATTGGATAGAGAGATAGAGAGAAATCAGAGCTAATTAGGAAAGATGCTGAGCACATGGCCTCCTTGAAATTCTGGAAGGCCCGGTCCAGATCCAGGTCCAGTGACCATTGAGTCTGCTTGGGAGTAGCCTTTCAGATAATCTCTGCAAAGTTAGGGATAAATTGGCAGTAATAGCCAGTCAATCCAAGGAAGGCCTGAACATCTTTCTTTGACTTCAGGGTGGGGACCTGGGGACCTTCCATAGTTGAGGTCGTATCTGGCTATTCCTCATTAAGTAGCCCACATATGGATTTCCCGGCCTCCTAGAAAGCATTTCTTAGGGTTAGCCTTCAACCTGGCTTTATGCAAGCTGGTCAACACAACTTATTTCTTTTCTGGGGTAGATGGGTGGCAGTAGCTGCTGTAGATGATGATGTGATCAAGGTATGCAGCCACATACTCCTTGTGTGATTTCAGCAGGCGTTGAAACATGGCTGGAGCCCCATGTAATCCAAATGGCAGTACGTTAAACTGAAATAAGTCTTGCGGTATCAAAAAGTCAGTTTTCTCCTTGGCTGCCAGGATCAAGGGTACCTGTCAGCATCCCTTGATCAAGTCTAGGGTCAAGATAAAGCATGCTCCACCAAGTCATTTGATTAGCTTCCAATTTAGAAATGGCATTGACCTTTCGGAAGTGAATGCGGAATCTGATGTTCCCATCTGGTTTTGGGAACCAAAACGATGGAGGATGACCAATCACTCATTGACTCTTCTATAACTCCCAAGTTAAACATTTCCTCAAGTTCCTTGGCGACGGCCTGTCACCGGGCCTCTGGAATTCGATAGGGTCATTGTTGGATAACCATCCCAGGGTCAGTAATGATATAATGATTAGTGGGGTGGGTTCGTCTTGGGTGGGTGGAGAATACCTCTAGGTTCCAGTGGATCAGACCCTCTAAGTCTCTTCTCTAGGTAGCAGAGAGCTGGTCTTCAAGTCAGACTTTAACTGAATTAGACAGGGCTGATGTTTCCAGCCCAAAATCCTCCTGTACTACCATAGCCGTCCCTGGAGTCAACTTTTTCAGTAGATTAATATGGTAAACTTTGGCCGCCTTCCGTTTATCTGTCTGGGCAATTTGGTAGTTAACCGGTCCCACTTTCTTTTCCACTTCATAGGGCCCCTGCCATTTACAGAGTAACTTACTCTTGGATGACGGCAATAAGACTAAAACTCTGTCACCTGGTTGGAAGGTGTTATGCATGGCTGCTCAGTTTTGGCTTGTTAGGCTTGGGCTTTTCCCAGACTGAATGGCCTCCTCTCTGACTTTCTTCAGCTGGACCTGCATTTATATGACGTACTCTACCAGATTACACCTAGGATGGGGTTTCTCTTGTCAGGTTTCCCTCACCACATCTAATATGCCTCTTGGCTGTCTTCCAAAGAGCAATTCAAAAGGTGAAAACCCTGTAGAATTCTGAGGCAATTCATGCATGGCAAACATCAAGCAGGGTAGGAGAATGTCCCAATTCTTCCCGTCCTCCTGCACAAACGTGTTTAACATCTGCTTCCGATTTTTATTGAATCGCTCAACAAGGCCATCTGTTTGTGGGTGATATACTGACGTTCGCAGCATCTTAATGTTCAGCAAGGCACACACTTGCTTCATCACTCTGAATACAAAGGCTGTTCCTTGATCTGTGAGGATCTCACTGGGTATTTCCACCTTAGAAAAGACTTCCCAGAGGGCATTTATGATCGCAGTAGTCTTCATATTTCTAAGGGGGTTGGACTCCTGATATCTGGTAGCATAGTCCAGTATGGCTGAAATATACTTGTTACCTCGGGTTGTCCACTCCAGGGGATCAGATCCATGGCTACTCTTTGGAAAAAGGTTTCAATGATGGGCATAGGCACTACAGGGGCAGGTCTGACTCTGGCGGGGTTGTGAAGTTGGCAGGTGGGACATGATTGGCAATACAACTGTACCCGCTTATGGACCACAGACCAGAAAAATCGAGCTAAAATATACTCTAGTGTTTTCTCCACCCCCAGGTGTCCCTCTAACAAATGGCACCTGCTGATGATAGGGTCAGGGAACTATCAGTTCTTCTACCTCTTCCCCTTCTAGGGAACCCTCAGCTACTCTGTATAACAAATCGCCCTTTAGCACAAACTAGGGAAAGATTTTCCTAGAGGAGTCTCCATTGCCTATTGGAACTCCATCTACTTCCAAGACCTACTCTTGAGCATGCTGGGCCCTCTTGAAGTTCCCTGAATCTCCTTCTGGCCTCCACTCTGGGACCAGCTATCCCCAGCGATTTCTTCACTAGGCCCTTCCTCCCGGGACTCTTCCTCTATACCCAAGCCCAGATTCTGATGGTAATGTAGCTTCTCCCGGTGATGCTGCCTCTGGGATTTAGCAGGCTTGGGATTCTTAATATACAGATCTGGGTCTTCTAGGGGGAAAGCCTCTGGGAAACCTTTCTCGTTCGACTTAGCAGAGTCATTAGTTAGTCTGGTCCATATTGCCCAGAAGCTTGGGTAGTCTTAGACGATCACTGCTGGATATGGGAGCCAGGAAAGCACTATGACCTGGAATGTGTCATGCCCTGCTGGAGTCTTGAGTGAAACCTGTGCCACTGAATACTGCCTCTGGTCTCCATGAACACAGGCCAGTGATAACTTTACATAATCGATCTGAAATCGCTTAACGGTTCCTCAGCGAATGAGGGTCTGCACACTCCCTGAATCTATCGGCATGGAGGCAGGTCCCCTCAAGCTCCACTGGAATCACAAAGTTTGGTGCACCTGGATGGGGAATGTCCACAAAAGCGCAGGTGTGAGAGGTAGTTAGGCTGACATCCAGAGGGTTCCTCTGTACCCAAGGATATTTCCAAGCAAAGTGTCCCCAGGCCTCATATCTAAACAGGTGAAGGGGTCGTGACTGGGCCCACAACTTCAGGGTTGAGAACATGGGAGCCAACATCCATTCCAGCCTCCTCTTCTGTTCTCCTGGGCTAATGGGTGACTTCTACTTCTTCTCACTGTCCGCTCCAGTCACTGGCTGTGCTTCATGATACCCTTCCACTATTTCCAGTGCACTCTCCAGTGATAGCCTGGGGTGCTGATGTACGCTCTGTTTCATCGGGGTGGTCAAGCCCTCTAAAAATTGCTCCAATAACACAATTTTGGCTATCTTGGACCCAGTCTTTCCCTCTAGTTGTAACCACTTCTATGTGAGATCCTGTCTGTACCTTCTCTTTCCTGTAGTTAATGGCGTTCTTTTCTCTCTTTGCCTTTCTAGCAGCCTGCATTTTATTGTACACTGCTCTGATGCTTACGCCTTGCAAATAAAGATAAAGATTCAGTCAATAGCAGAACCTCTGAGGGCTTTCTTCTATCTGTCCTCTCTTTCTCAATCACTGGTGGTAGACCTCTAGTGTACAGCCAGCTTGTTCCAGTATGCAGCCTTGACAGCTGCGCATGTAGTTACCCATTCGGGTTGGCATCTGGGAATGCAGTTTAACTGCTACCCGTTAGCAGATTCCCCAAGTAAATAGTCCATGTTGCCTCCTGCCACCTGCCATGCGGGCGGTTCACTAAAAGTTCACCAAAAGGTGACCAGGCCCATCTTCAGGAGTAGGGTTGCCAACCAGCCGGTTTTCAGCCGGCCTGGCCGGTTTTCCTGTGGTTGGACCGGCTGCCGGCAGAGAACCGAAACCGGCCACTGAAAAGCCCTTTTTTTGCTCTGGCTGCGAGATCGGAGCGGCCAGAGCAGAAAACTGGCTTTGCGATCGCAATCGCGATTGCGATCACAGTCCTGGCCCCCCCCCTTGCAGCCGCTGCTGCTGCTTCTTACAGAGCAGCGGCTGCAATAAAGTTAATTTAAAAGTAAGGAATCCTGTGAGGGGCCTTCCGGCCCTATGAAACTCCTTCTGCAGTGCCCGCCCCTCTGATGTCACTTCTTTTTCAGCCAGGGACCCTGCAGAAGGAGTTTCATAGGAGCGGAGGGTTTCTCACAGGTTTCCTTACTTTTAAATTAACTTTATTGCAGCTGCTGCTCAGTAAGAAGCAGGAGCAGCAGCTGCACGGGGGGGGGGGGGACTACAAATGGGCTGTGATGGGGGGGACCGGTACTGGAAAAGGGCTATAGGGGAGGGGGACTTGGACTGGAAATGGGTTGTGATGGGGGGGACCTGGACCGGAAAAGGACTATGGGGGGGGGGGGGTACTTGGACAGGAAAGGGGATGTGTTGGGGGGGGGGACCTGGACTGTAAAAGGGCTATGGGAGGGGGGACATGGATTGGAAATGGGTTGTGATGGGGGGGACCTGGACTGGAAAACGGCTATGGGGGGGAGGGACCTTGGACTGGAAATGCGCTATGGTGGAGGGAGGGGGAACTTGGACTGGAAATAGGCTGTGATTAGGGGGGATAGGACTGCAAATGGGCTGTGATGGTGGGGGGCCTAGGACTGGAAATAGGCTGTGATGGGGGACTTGGACTGTAAATGGGCTGTGATTGGGGGGCAGGGCTAGGACTGGAAATGGCCTGTGATGTGAAGGCTAGCACTGGAAATGGGCTGATGAAGAGCTAGAATAGGACTGGAAATGGGCTGATGTGGGGCATGGGAGAATGGGACTAGAAGGGAGTGGATGCTGGGTGGGTCTAGAACTATAAGGGAACTGATTTTGGGGGAGGACTAGAATGGATGGGGAATGAGAATGGAGAGGGGAAAAAATATTTTGTGTGGAAGAAAAGTCTATGATGGGTCGGGTATTGGGAGAGTAAGAGGGGCTTGAGAATGGAAGGGTGAAATTTAAATGGATGATAAAGGAATAAGGAAAGAATTGGGGGAAAGAGCAAAAGGGAAACAATCAGTATGTTAAAGCAGATATAGAGAGAGAATGGAAAACATCTAAAAGAGAAGAAAGGCCAAATGGATAGCTCGCAGAAGACACGAAGAAACCAGAAGAAAGTGACTGGAGCAATTGCAACTGAAAAATAAAATGCCCAAACAGAAAGTAGAAAAATACTTTTTATTTTGAATTTATTAACTGGAATATGTCTGGTCTGGGAAGTGTGTATTGCTAACATCTTTGCGTTTTTGTTTAGTGCAAGAGGAAATTACTTTATAGTTTTATTTCTCCAGTGTTGTACATTTCATGTTTGGATTTTGGGGTTCCCAGTTTAATTATTATCTGACCAAGGAAGTTAGCCTACACGTATTCTCGGTAATTTTTGTGGGTGGGGCTGGGGGCGGGGCGGGGCAGGGGTGGGGCTAGGGGAGGAGAATGGGTGGAGCATGGCGAGCCAAAGGTGTCGGGATTTTCTCGGTGAAAAAGTTGGCAACCCTATTCAGGAGTGGTATAGTGGTTGGGGCCACTCCTGAAGATGGGCCCCAACCACTAGGCCAGAAGGCTGGGGGTTCAAATCCCACTAGAGGACAGCAACCTTGGGCCTGAAGGACTGGGGTTTCTAGTCCCACAGATGCTCCTTGTGGTCTTGGGCAAGCCACTTAACCCTCCATTGCCCATGTTCCCTGTAAGTATTAGTGTATGTGTCTCATATCCCCTCGTGTTAAATGTATCCCCCAATTGTGTTGTGACCACTTTGATTGAAGGATAAGGTGGTATACAAAACTGTCTAAATAAATTATTTTAAGTAACACTTGTGCTGGAGGGTGCAGCTGCAGTCTCTGTAGGGCTTGAATCAACTGCTGCTGTTGTTGTTGTCGCTGCCCTTCCAGCAGGAAGCGTCAAAACTGTTGTTGTTGCTGTTACCTTTTTGCCAGAAGCTGGAGGAGCTGCTCCATTCTGACTTGTCACTTGTTCTCTTGCAAATCAAACCACCACAGCTCACTCTTCTACTGCTGAGTTAACTCTGCAGGGTTGCAGCTTTTGTCTCCCCCCCCACACTGGCTCCATTCCTCCCTGGTTCTCCTATACCTCTGGTTGACTCATTCGATTACTCCTCCTTGTCCTTTCATGCCCATCTCACTTCCCTGATCCACTGTTCCTTTATTTCACTTTGTCAGATACATGCCATCCATCTGTTCTTCTCACTTCCATTTCTGACCACTTTAATCCTCACTCTTGTCATCTCAAAGATCAACTATTGTAATATCATCTTTCTTGGCCTTCCTCGGTATCAGCTTCATTGACTTCAACCTACAGTATATAAAACACTGCTGTACGTAATCTCTCCCATGCTTCACGTTCTGAACATCTCACTCCCCTCCTAATGCGTTACCATTGGGTTCCAGTAAAATATCATCTTCATTATAAAGCTCTTGTTCTGGTTCATCATGCATTACACTCTGATTCCCCCCGTTATCTTTCTGACTACTTCTCTGCTCCTCACATTATGCCTCTCGCAATATTCATGCTAATCACCTACACCTTCCATCTGCATCCCAGGCCTGGTTAATTTCTACTCATTCCTATGCCTTCTATTTCCTAGCTCCCGCCTCTTGAAATTCTCTACCTCCTGCCCTCTGGCTTGAATCCTCTCTTACCAAATTCAAAGTGCTATTAAAACCCATCTTTTCAGCATTGCATTTGACTGACTAGTCCCTTGAGTGTGTCTTACCCACTTTTTGGTGTCCCTTTTCTCTTCCCTTACCCTTCTTTGCCTCCCTGGTACGACTGCTAATCTGTCCTTTCGAAGCAATTGAATTCTTTTTTAACTACTTTATTTTTAACTTGTTTTATTTTGTACACTGCCCTGCGACACTAGTGAAGGGTGGTTTTATCAAATATAAATACAATAATCATAAACATAAACAAACTTTTAGCGGCCTATAGTGGTCAAACAAAACTCTACCTGTCTGGTACTAACCACTTTACTTTCAGCTCCTTAACTAGGGCGAGGCTAACCCTCTTAGCCCACGCAAAAAAATCCTGACCTGCTGTAGAGAAGCACAGCCCTGGAAGTACATGGATTTTCTCTCTGTCACGTGGTTAGAGGAAATCCCCAGGCTGCCACTACATTTGGTGCAACGTGGCATGTGCTGGCAAGGGAACTTTTAAAATATCAGGCAAACAACAGTTCAGGGCCAAACAAAGACCGCTTTTATTTCTCTTCAGTGGTCCAGCAATCACTCCCAGCTTGTTACTTTCACAAGGCTGGTTCTCAGTGCCCTTCCCCTGACCCACAATTTAAAGCACAGAATTCAGTTCAGCACAAAGTCCAGTCAGTCACTTGGGCTTCAGTGTCTGTAAACATGACTCCCACCTCCTGAATTGCCTACCTTACAGCTGGACTCCTCTCCCAGCCCTGCTTGGAAGGAGCCTTCTGTCTCCACAGGCCTCTCTCCTCCCTTATGCACATAGCTGGCTTCTTAAACCCTCTATCTGAGTCATGCCATCCCAGCCCTGGGTTCTGATCTGTAGACCACTTTAAGGTGGACTGCTGATAATCCCTTTGGAGAGGTACGGGTAACTTCCTCTATACCCAATCATAGTTGGCAACATGGAAAAGAGAGGGGATAGGAGAGTACCTCCTTCTCTATACTCTCCAGATGACTGACTGGCAAAATGAGCACTTTTCTAATGCCTATTATTCCCTAGAGCAAGTATAACCTTTAGCATGGCTTGAGATGTGCAGGGCATATCTGAAATTAGTCATCGACATCCAAGTTCTTGAGAGCACCCTGGACACACCTCCACCATACCACCTTCCCTGCTCAGATTTCTTTCCTCGGCCCCTTGCCCAAGGGATAAGGCATTCTACAGACCTGAGGAGTGTGTGAGGGTTCCCAAGAGCAAGTGGGGCTTCATTTCCTGGGGAGCTGATGTGCTGCAGCTGAGGTTGCCTGGACTCTGTGGGAGTGTATAGGATTTCCTGTGGTGGCTCCCCTGTGGTCTGCCCCCCTTCCTACAGAGGCAAGGCCACCAGGGTGGCTAGACGCAAGGGGGATGTAGCTGGATACCATGAATTCCATGTGGTGGAAAGGTAGGGTGCTATCTGTCCCCCATATCTGTGTGGTCTCAGTGTTGAGTATACTAATCCACAGGTTCTAGCACCCCCTTCCCCCCATGGGGCCTGCAGTCCTCACTGGTAAGGGTAATGTGCCGGATGTGTAATGGGAGTAGTCTCCACTGCCTCCCACACCAGAGATCTGGGGTCCTTCAACTGCAGCCTAGGTAATCGGGCATCCTGGCTGCCTTTGGGTGAGAGAGGTTCAAGCGCCCATTCCACATGTAGGACATTGCTGACACTCTGCCTGCACCAATACGGGAATCCGGATCCTTCTGATGCTGCATTTGCCCCTTATCCACCACAGAAAGACTGCAGCAGGGTCACTCTGCATGTGTTTGCTCTCCTGATCTGCATGCCCTGCTCCCTTATATTTTGGCACATAGCTAGGGGCTATATAGCTGGCTATGCCCATCTCCAGGTCATCCCTCTCTGTCATTCACTGGGAACATATTCTGGGGCCTTGGGGAGGGGTGGGAGGGGATACGTATTGCTGTCTGTTGCCTCTGCAGTGTTCCACTTCCTACTTGCCCCACAGCTTCACAACAGATAGCAAGCATTAGAAAGGTGTGCTTAGTGAGCACCTTCACGGTGTGCATGCACTACAGCTGCATGCTCCCTATTACAGTGCTGTTTCTATCACAGCTACTTTGCCCTGCCATGATAGAAACACACACTAACTACTGTGATAAGGAGAGCTGTGCTGAACCAAGGGAAACACAGGATAGTGGTGACTATGTCTTTAAGACAAGAGACAGGCAAGCTTTTCAGAGGGCTAAAGCTACAGCCAAGCAAAAGAAACATGTACTTGCTGAGGCTAAGCCACGCCCAAGCCCCAACGTGAGTGCAGGCTTGGACTTTAATGACAACCACCTGTGCAGAGATAAGGGTGTGGTAGCTAGGAAGCAGCTTTTTAAACCTGCTTCAGTGCAGGAGAGGGGAGCAGCGAGAGAAAGGACGAAGGAAGGAGAGAGGAGCAGTTCCAGCAGCAAAGGAAGCAACCCTTGGGTAAAAGGTACGCTTGAGCCAGAGACCAGCAGATGTATAGCTGGGGAGATTGCTGGAGAGGTGGAACAAAGTGCAGTGCAGTGTGTGCAAGAGACAGTTCAGAAAACCCAAGTTGCCAGAAGGGGGGTGGAAGCTGTTACAGATGGAAGTAACCAAGACCCAACCAAAGGCAGAGACGGAAAGCTGAACACAGGTGAAGCATTTAAGCTTTTGTTCCAGGGAAAGAAGCCTCACGCTCCTGATACAGCCAATGCTTACCAGGGAGAGCAGTTCTGGAAAGGACTTTTGAAATTTCTACAGAATAGTAAGTTGGAAAACTTTATTGAAAATCCTGAAAGAGATAAGCAATTTGCAGAACAAGAAGGTATGCAAATTGACACTCTTGACTCAGATTCAGTGTATGACGAATCACCGATGGATTGTTCTTTATGTATGAGGGAAATTGAAAACTGCTAGAAAGGACTATAAAAGAGAACCTTTTGCAGAGCAATTTTTCCTTAGCCAGGAAAGTGCTAAAAGCTACCTTAAGCTAAAGCGCTTTGACTAAGAACAGAGTTTGAATTAAAGCAGCATTATTGGAAAAGGATCAGAATTTACCTTGCTGTTTGAATGAAAGAAAGTGGTAACACAGGTGCTGAGATGTGTACTGAAAACAGCTGCCTTGTTTGAAGAAATACTTCAGTGCTTTAACTTCACGTGTACTTTTGTTCCTGTAAGTTTTCTGTTTTGGAGAATAATCCTTTTGCCTGCGTTGTTTTGAATTTAATGCGTGGAAGGAACCCAAAAAATAAATTTCTTGTTTTTGCCTTAAACAACCCCCAGTGGTCACACACTACTTTGTCTTTAATGAAAAGAACTACAAGTCCCAGGATTCCTTGCTGGAGACAAAAATAGTTTTATTTAAGGACAAATATGGCAGCCCTTTGCCTGTGAGCCACTGGCCCAGGCAGGGGGTCACGACAAGTGGCGTAGTAGTTGGCAGGATTTTCTTGGATCCACGCATGCGCTGAGGATTTCCAACCATAAGGAATTGGCACAGGAGTTGAATTCGTTGCAGAGCCGTACAGAGGAGCACATGGAACTAAAGCGGAGTAATCAGGAAGAGTGAAGACACCTATTCTTTGTGAGAAGCCTGAAGCTACACCTATATCAGGTAACCCGTACCTAACTGGGGTTATTTAAGGATACTAAACAGGGTGTAGAGATGTAGCCTGAAAAAGAAAAAGGTCACAAAGGAGTGGAGGAGTGGCCTAGTGGTTGGGGCAAGGTACTTCAGGCCAGAAGGTCGGCGGTTCAAATCCCACTAGAGGACAGCAACCTTGGGCTGGAAGGACTGGGGTTTCTAGTCCCACAGGTGCTCCTTGTGGTCTTGGGCAAGCCACTTAACCCTCCATAGCCCATGTTCCCTGTAAAATAGTTATCTCCAAGTTATAATGCCCTGTTCAATGTAATTTCAGTTTGTTCAATGTAAACCACACTGATGCAGAATAGCACGGTATATAAGAGAATATAAATAAATAAATAAATAAAAAGGAATAGTGCACTGGGTATTGTGATACCGCACTTGGGTGGTGTTCTTTTCTTTTTTCTCTTCACAGAATAAAAGAGGACCATGGATATCCAGGAGACGCTTCGATGGATGGTGGGCCAATTCGAAAAACAAAGAGCAATGTCTTTGCAAGTGCAGGAGCAAGCAGCGGCGCGAATGCAGGCTCAACAGCAACCGCTCTTAGAAATGATGGCGGCATGGATAGCGAGCCAGAAGAAGGACCCGGATCCAGCTATGCTTCCACCAGGTTCTACAGAACTGTTTCATTCATGTACACTAGGACCACACACTAGTGGGACATTTAACTTTGGACAGTTATCTGATAGGGATGATATAGACGATTTTTTGGAAGCCTTTGACCGAGTAGCCCATATAATTGGGTGGCCAAAAGACCAATGGGCTGTACGCTTGGCCACGTCCCTCATGGGTGAGGCCTTGGCAGCGTACCGAGCCATGCCTGAGGCACTCGCAAACAATTACGAAGAATTAAAGAAAGCCATTAGGGACAGGTTAGGACTAACTCCCTTGGTGTATCACCGTTTGCTGAGAAGCACAAAATTGAGGCCTGGCGAAACACCAAGAGCGTTATGCCAGAGAGTTAAGAGTCTGGTGTTAAAATGGTTAGTACCAGAGGGAAAGACAATAGACTCGATAATTGACAGTATTGTATTGGAACAGTATATGGCCGCAGTTCCGCAAGAAGTGCGTACCTTCCTGATATTACAAAATTGTCAAAACACCCAAGAAGCGACATTGCTTACAGAGCGTTTCATGGAGGCCGAAGTGGCTGCTCAAGAGAAAGGCAGTGCTTCTGGGTTGGCAATTCAGGCATTATCAGAAAGGAAGGGAAGGCCAAAAGATGATGGTGCAAAACTGTGCGTGCCTATGTTAAAGAGCAATTATGTAAACCGAAAATGCTTTAAATGTGGTAGTGAGAGTCATTTACTGAAAATTGTAAAGCGAAAACAGCACTGATAAATGCAGACACAAAAGAAATCAGAGAGGGTTTTCTTATATCTGTTAGAGTACAAGGTGTTGTTGCAGAGGCTTTACTGGACTCTGGATCGGATCAAAGCATGATATCCAGAAAGCTTTGGCAACAAATTGAATTCCAGAATGGGGCAGTCTCACTCAAGTCAGATGGATCTGTAAAGATAAGGTGCATTCACGGGTCAGCATCCTCTTACCCTGTATATAAAGTTTCAGTGAAAGGGTTAGGAGTGGAAAAGGAAATCCACGTAGCCGTTGTACCCAGATTGCCACATGATTTGGTTTTGGGGAGGGACTGGCCACAATTCCGGAAGGGTTTAAAACAGGGTTTGCAGTCAGCAGAAGGCATGATCTCTACAAGAGCTCAGTCGAAGTCCCTAGAGGGGAGGCGATGAACCTTCAGAGGGAGAATTAGAGGTTCCTCCGTCCCACGAAGATCTAATAACTGCTCCGGTGTTTAAGGATAAGAAAGGAAAAGGGGAAAAGCGCCGGGAGAAACAGACCCGATCCAAGAATAGAGCTGAGGTACAAGCCGGGCAAGGGTTACCTTGGGTCCCAGCCGAATTGATGGACAAATTCCCATCCTTCCCTAAAGAGAAACAGGCAAATCCAGCTCTTACACGGGCCTTCGAGTATGCCAAAAGTGGAAGAGATACCCTGCCTAGGTTTCTTTTAGATGGGGGAATTCTGTATGGGGAAAGTCTAGATCCACATACTGGGAACAAACGTAAACAGCTGGTAGTACCTACAACGTTTAAAACCCTAGTCTTAAGGCTTGCTCACGATCACCCCATAGGGGGGCACAAAGGGATACAGGGAACACTGGACCAGATATTAGCACGCTTTTACTGGCCAGGTGTTTTTAAAGAGACTTCCAGATTTTGTGAATCTTGTCCGTCTTGCCAACGGGTAACCTCGGTTCGGCCAACTGAGGTACCAATGTTACCCGTACCTGTAATTTCAGAACCCATTCACAGAGTAGCTATGGACATAGTAGGTCCCATGATATGGACACCCCGCGGATTCCAGTACGTGTTGGTCATGGTGGACCAAGCCACAAGATTTCCGTGTGCTGTGCCTCTGCGTAGCATATCCACCAAAACAGTGGCAGCAGAAGTGATAAAGCTGTTCTGCGAGGTAGGATTTCCTAGGGAGGTGTTGACCGATAGGGGCAGTAATTTTATGTCCAAATATTTAGCTCAGGTCTGGGATGCCTTTGGAATTAAGCATATAAAGACCGCCGCCTACCATCCACAGTCGAATGGACTAGTGGAGAGGCAGAATCAAACCTTAAAGAAAATGTTGAGAAGAAGTTTAGAAGGTAACAGGACGGAATGGGACACCATGCTTCCTTTCGTCCTGTACGCCTGTAGGGAATGAAAGCAGACATCCTTAGGGACCTCGCCATACGAATTAATGTATGGGCGACCCCCATGAGGTATTTTAGATATACTAAGGGAACAGTGGGTGGAACCCGGGATAGAAGAAGTAGGGGTGCCTCAGTTTTTGAGGGATTTAAGAGGCCGATTATCTCGAACCTCTCAAGTGGCCGAGGAGAATTTGAGAGCCAGTCAGTTAAGACAGAAAAGTTACTATGACCGGAATACAAAACCTCGCCAGCTGGCTATAGGCGAGAAAGTAATTGTAATGGTGGCAGGGGCCACTCCAAAATTTGAAAGCCAGTGGAAAGGGCCCTATAGAGTGGTAAAAACGGTAGGCCAGGTGTCATAATTAGTGGAGAACAGGAGAGGCCACCAACAGGTTTACCATGTAAATTGTTAAGGCCCTGGCACGAGAGAGTAGCGTTAGCACATTTGGCCATAGTAAACCCTAGAGCACAGAAAGCGAACAGCAACACTAATAACCTAGCAGGAATTACGAGCTGTGCAGATAGTGTTCAGCCAGCCCGTAATATCTTAAGGGGGGGAATGTGTGATAAGGAGAGCTGTGCTGAACCAAGGGAAACACAGGATAGTGGTGACTATGTCTTTAAGACAAGAGACAGGCAAGCTTTTCAGAGGGCTAAAGCTACAGCCAAGCAAAAGAAACACATACTTGCTGAGGCTAAGCCACGCCCAAGCCCCAATGTGAGAGCAGGCTTGGACTTTAATGACAACCACCTGTGCAGAGATAAGGGTGTGGTAGCTAGGAAGCAGCTTTTTAAACCTGCTTCAGTGCAGGAGGGAGCAGCGAGAGAAAGGACGAGGGAAGGAGAGAGGAGCAGTTCCAGCAGCAAAGGAAGCAACCCTTGGGTAAAAGGTACGCTTGAGCCAGAGACCAGCAGATGTAGAGCTGGGGAGATTGCTGGAGAGGTGGAACAAAGTGCAGTGCAGTGTGTGCAAGAGACAGTTCAGAAAACCCAAGCTGCCAGAAGGGGGGTGGAAGCTGTTACAGACGGACATAACCAAGACCCAGCCAAAGGCAGAGATGGAAAGCTGAACACAGGTGAAGCAGTTAAGCTTTTGTTCTAGGGAAAGAAGCCTCATGCTCCTGATACAGCCAATGCTTACCAGGGAGAGCAGTTCCGAAAAGGACTTTTGATATTTCTACAGAATAGTAAGTTGGAAAACCTTATTGAAAATCCTGAAAGAGATAAGCAATTTGCAGAACAAGAAGGTATGCAAATTGACACTCTTGACTCAGATTCAGTGTATGACGAATCACCGATGGATTGTTCTTTATGTATGAAGGAAATTGAAAACTGCTAGAAAGGACTATAAAAGAGAACCTTTTGCAGAGCAATTTTTCCTTAGCCAGGAAAGTGCTAAAAGCTACCTTAAGCTAAAGAGCTTTGACTAAGAACAGAGTTTGAATTAAAACAGCATTATTGGAAAAGAATCAGAATTTACCTTGCTGTTTGAATGAAAGAAAGTGGTAACACAGGTGCTGAGATGTGTATTGAAAACAGCTGCCTTGTTTGAAGAAATACTTCAGTGCTTTAACTTCACGTGTACTTTTGTTCCTGTAAGTTTTCTGTTTTGGAGAATAATCCTTTTGCCTGCGTTGTTTTGAATTTAATGCGTGGAAGGAACCCAAAAAATAAATTTCTTGTTTTTGCCTTAAACAACCCCCAGTGGTCACACACTACTTTGTCTTTAATGGAAAGAACTACAAGTCCCAGGATTCTTTGCTGGAGACAAAAATAGTTTTATTTAAGGACAAATATGGCAGCCCTTTGCCTGTGAGCCACTGGCCCAGGCAGGGGGTCACAACACTACATGTTAACCCCACACTGCATGCAGCACTTTAGTAAATATGCACCTGAATGTAATATTCCCTCTGCTGTTCTTTTCCCATCTACTCTCAAAACTCCACCAAAGAGGCCATTAAAATCACACACTCTTTTACAAACACCACTGCCAAAAACTGATTTTACTTAAACATAACACTACAAAAAATTTGTGTACAGAGAAAACCTAAAAGATAGTCACAATAAAACAAATTGTTCTATAGTGCTGTAAGATGAGACCTCCAGGTCAGAAGGCATTCAACTGATTACTGAGGAGGAGCTGAAGACTCTTTAGAGTAAAGCCAACATTTATGATGTGGTTGGATCAAAGCCCTTGGAACCTCTGACTGATGATGTAGTTGAACATGAAATGAGAGTCAGAAGCTGCAAAGATGTCTTACATATTGGGACTTGGAACATATGAAGCATGAACCAAGGAAAGTTGGATGTGGCCAAGAATTAAATGGAGCAAGCAAACTGAAATGGACTGGCATTAGACACTTTGCATCTGATGATCACATGGTCTACTATGCTGGAAATGAAAGACAAAGAAGAAATGGTGTTGCATTTTTATTTAATCAAGGATAAACTTGCAAGAACTAATGAAATACAATACAATCAGAGAACACTTAATTTCTATTCATCTACGAGGAATGCCCATCAGCACAACTATCATTCAGATATATCCCCCTACAATAGCTGCAGAACAGGATGAAGTTGACGAGTTCTATGAACAAGTACAAGCTGAAATTGACAGAACATGCAAACAGGATATCCTGATAGTTATGGGTGACTGGAACGCAAAAGTTGGCAACAAGCAATAGGCAAAGTGGTTGGAAAATATGGACTTGGCAACAGAAATGAAGCTGATAGAGTTCTGCAAGACCAACGATCTATTCATCTCAAACACCTTCTTCCAGCAACACAAGCGCCAGCTGTACACATGGACTTCACTCAATGGATTGTACAAAAATCAAATTGACTACATCTGTGGAAGTCAACGATGGAAAAGCTTGATAACATCAACAAAGACAAAACCTGGAGCTGACTGTGGTACAGATCACCAACTACTAGTATGCAAACTCAAGCTAAAATTGAAAAAGAGCAAGCCATTCATGAATGTAGCAAAATATGACCTTGAGAATATTGCACCAGAATTTAAAGTCTGCCCGCAAAATTCATTTACTGTTTTAACTAAAAATGACAAAACTCCAGAAGAGTTATGGGATGACATCAAAGAAGGTTCTGTTGGAAGAAAGTGAGAAATCTCTACAAATGGTGAACAAGCAAAAATGAAAGGAACAAGGAGAAGAGGAAAGCCTCCACAACTATACACTAGGATCCACAAAGGAGCAGAGGAAAACGGCCATACCAGCAAACGTGGAGATAAACACTTTTATTCAGGAGACCCAACTTGGCCAAGTTCCAGCTATAGGGGTCAGCATAAACAATGACAATAATCTTTTCCTCGTATTGTCTCACTTAGGAGAAATTTGTTATGCATAACCCAATTGTGGAGATTTGGCGCAAAAGATAAGGTTGCCAATAAAAATTGTGCAAACAGTTCTAAATAGTAAGTCAAGTATGCTGAGTGCTTGCTCGAGGTTTAAAAACAAGTGTGGGTAAAAGCCTTGGGACCTGCTTATGCTGCGCAATCCTAAGCATGATTGCTTTTGCGATTGCTTTGCACCTCTCCCCGCCAACATTCGGCAGAAATGCCAGCAGAGGACTCAGCACAGCTTAACGGGAATATTGGCAGAGGTTACAAATTGAAATTATTGTGTATAGAACAAGAATGGATATTTAGACTACATAATGCTGAATCATAATCAATAGGGATCTGTTCTTTTAAATACAGCTATCAAATCAGCGAGTTTTGATAGGTTGGGAAATGACATCAGAGTTGAAAGCACCACTTTAGAATTTCAACAAAGGCTTCAAAGGAGATTGTATGCCTTCCTGGTGAAGTTATAAAATGTATTATGTAGAGTTGTTTTTTTAAATGAGGAGTTTGGGGGGCATTCTGAACATTGTTTAGCAGGGATGCACGTCCAGTTTGGATGTACATCTTCTGCCAAACGTTTGTTCCTGATTCCCTGCCCAAAGCTCCCTGCACATACAGAGGAGATGTGGGGAGCTCTGGACAGAGGTGGGAGGGGGCAGGCCAGAGGAGAAACATGGGTGGGGTGGAGACAGGACCCTGACCCCAGATGTACAAGGCTGATTCTGATCACGGCCCTGTAGTTAGGGGGCTGAAGGTTAGATGAGGAACTCAGCAGCAGCAGGAGCAGCAGGGAAAGCTCCCCCGATCGGGGAGAAGTGCCTGAGCGGGAAACCATTCCGCTCAGAAGCTCCTGCCCAATCAGGGCAGTGGGAGGGTGGCATAAAAAGGAGTGCACCGTCGGCGCTGCTTCAATACACTCAGCAGTAGCAGGAGCAGCAGGGAAAGTTCCCCCGATTGGGGAGAAGTGCCTGAGCGGGAAACCGTCCTGCTCAGAAGCTCCTGCCCAATCGGGGCAGTGGGAGGGCGGCATAAAAAGAGTAGTTACTCACCTGTAACAGGTGTTCTCCAGGAGCAGCAGGAATCAGTCCTCACATATGGGTGACATCGACGTCGATGGAGCTCCCATGCGGAGCATTTCCCCAGCTTTCTAAGAAAGCCTTTGGGAATACACCCACGCATGCGCGGTCCCCTTCCCGCCCAAAGGTGCCATCTTGCTCAGTCAGATGACATAGCTAAAAGACAGCACAAAAAAACAAAATGAACTATGTACAACTGCAACTCCCAGGGGAGGAGGGAGGGTTGTGAGGACTGATTCCTGCTGCACCTGGAGAACACCTGTTACAGGTGAGTAACTACTCTTTCTCCAGGACCAAGCAGGAAGTCAGTCCTCATATATGGGTGACTCCCTAGCTCTGGGCTACCAGGAACCCAGGCTGAAAAATAGAGCTCCCTCTGTGAAGCCTCAGCATCAGGGAAAGAATTTTACTGAGAAGAGATCCCACCGGTAGCCCAACAAGAGGGCTGGAGGGCAGGAGTTGCCTAAACCTCAAAGAGATTCCGGAGTACTGCCTGACCAAAAGCACTGTCCCTATGGGACTCTCTCTCCAGGCAGTAATGGGCTGTAAAGGTCTGGCTTGAGGACCTAGTTGCAGCCCTACAGATGTCTGCCAACGGTACAGAGCAGAGATGAGCTACTGATGCAGCCATTGCCCGGACACGGTGGGCTGTGACTCGACCCTGCAAGGGAAGGTCTGCTGCCCCTATAAGCCCAGGTGATACAGTCCACCACCCATATGGACAAGGTATGCTTGGAGACAGGCAACCCCAAGTTGTTTGGGTCAAAGAAGACGAAGAGCTGAGTAGCCCTTCGATGACTCTTAGTACGCTCAAGGCAGAAAGACAAGGCCCTTCTACAGTCCAGGGTATGCAGGACTTCCTCAGTCCGGCTGGCATGGGGCCTAGGGAAGAATGTTGGAAGAACCACCTCCTGATTGAGGTGGAAAGAGGAGACTACCTTCGGGAGGAACTTAGGATGAGTCCTAAGGACTACCCTGTTCCTATAGAAACAAGTGTATGGCCTGTCACAGACCAGGGCTTGATGTTCACTCACTCGCCTGGCCGAGGTCAGTGCCACTAAGAAAAGAGCCTTCCAAGAAAGGAAGCGGAGAGAACACGTAGCCATCGGCTCAAAGGGAGGGCGAGTAAGCTGCTGCAAGACCACATTCAACTCCCACTCAGGGGCTGGTGGACGGAGAGGAGGCTTTAGCAAGAGTAAGCCTCTGAGGAAATGGGACACCAAGGGGTGAACCGATAAAGAGTGCCCTTCTACCAGTGAGTGGTGGGCTGCCAGAGCAGAAAGGTGTACCTGAACAGAATTGGACTTAAGACCCTGATTAGACAAGTGCAGCAGGTACTGAACCACCATTGGCACAGGACAGGAGAAAGGGTTCTCCTGGCGTTGGTCACCCCACAAGGAGAACCGTTTCCACTTCAGGGCATAGGTCTTTCTGGCGGATTGTTTCCTAGAGGCCAAGACCACCTCTTAAACTTCCTGAGGCAGGCCCCAGGGAGCCAGCACTACCCTTGCAGCCTCCAGGCCATCAAATTGAGAGTTTTGAGATTGGGGTGCAGGAGGGACCCCTGATCCTGAGAAAGAAGATAGGGTTGCAACCCCAAAGGGAGTGGGATGTCCACCGCCAGCTGTAACAGAAGCGGGTACCAGGGCTGTCTTGGCCATCTGGGGGCTACCAATATGACCGAGGCCCTGTCCCTTAGAATCTTGAACAAGGTTCGGGCCACCAGGGGCGTGGGAGGAAACGCATACAGGAGGCCCTTGGACCATGATATCAGGAAGGCATCTGCTGCGAATCTCATGGGATGCGGTTGCCTGGAGCAGAACTGAGGCATCCTAAGAGGGTAAATTTATAACAGAGCACCTAGTTTAAAAGGGAAAAGAGTTCCCTATTTAGGTACTGTTTGATAAAGGCACATAGGTATCTGCAGGTCTTTCTAAAATTACTCGCGTAAGAACTAGAGATTGTGTATTAAATGCATTTACATCCTCTGGAAAGCAGGTGTAAATGAGCATGCGTAATGTATGCAAATGTGCGCCTAGATTGAATATTTCTTAATGAACGTCCATACTTGTGAATACCACTGGTGCTCTGCCCAGAACGTGCCGCCACCTATGCTTGCTGGCAGACCACATGCATTCAGGCCAACAGGTGCATTTCCATGCCAGTCAGTGTTTCATAAGAGGACACATACGCATCAAAGTGACTTTATAAAAGTACTCACTAACTGCTGCTTCTGATCACGACAGCTCATTAACTCAGAATTTTAGTAAAAAAAGTTGACTATTGTGAGGAGTCATTTTCTGCAGCCTGAAATAATGGAAGTTTTGCACGTTATAAATGTTTAATAGTAGTAGTAGTATTTTGCATTTTTTAACTTGTGCCAGATCCAATTTGTAAAAAGCAATTGCAGCATAATATAGTGGGCCTGAAAACAGAAGTAAAAAAACTGAAAAGTTCAAAGTTTGTAGTGTTTTTACAATGAATGTTCTGTGTATCTGTTACTTTTCCCACTGCTAGTGCTTTCAGCATCCAATCTATTGGGATTCTAGCTTTTCTTTGATAAAGTGTTTGTCTAATACCGCATAGCATCTTTCCCCTAATACAAAATCACTGCAGCCTGTGATACATCAGGCGGCTCTGTGCACATTCTCCCACTGACTAGCTGTTACTTAAATAATATTCTTTTTTCTAAAAAACATTTTGCTTATTTCCCACAACATCGGCTTTTCTATCCAGCATAAAACACGTTCCTCAAGAAAGACGACTATTTCATAGGGGGATCTGGGAAAACTCCTTTTATGTACTTCACTTCATTGCACAGTTGTTACCACAGCTATTCTTAAAATATGTTTTTCATTGCACTTTTTTAAGGCTATAAATTTTTGATTAAAGCATTGTGCAGTCTATTGTACAGATACTGAGGAAATAATTTTATGAAGTCTTTCCCCCGTATCAGTGATGTAAGTAACAATGAGGGGTCCCCGAGCAAAATTTTGCTGAGGGCCCCTCCCCCATTGTCGCAGCAGTAGCACGCCCCCTTCACGTAGCGAGCCCCCTCATGTGGCAGTAGCGGTGCCAGCAGCACAGCTGACTTACTTTATCATGTCTGCCTTGCTGCTCTGCTCTTGTAAGTTCGCCATGGGGAACGCAGGCCCGGCCACTGTTCCCCGCTGGGCCGAAGTCTCACGGTGTGGATGTTATTGCGAGACTTCAGCCTGGAGAGGAACAGCCACAGGGCCCCCATTCCCTGTGACAAACTCACAAGACTGGAAGAGCACGGTAGACATGATAAAGTAAGTTTAAACCCTCTGTCCAGTGTGCAGCGGTGGCCAAGAAAGCAAATAGAATGCTGCAATTTTCTTTCGTCTATATGTTCTCTCCATGGAGGAATTGTTATATTTTTCTTCTTCTAGTCTTGTCTCCATGTTGGTAGGATTTATTAGTAGAATTGCATCTAATTTGGGGTTGGGTTTTTTAATGTATGTATTTTATTGGGGTTTTTATATGTTGTACACCCCACTGATTGGCCTTAGTCAGTACGGGGTTAAAGCATCTGGTAAATAAATCGTAAATAAGGAAAAGAATGGAGAATAAAACCAAGGATATTATATAATGCCTCTGTATCGCTCCATGGTGCCACCGCATCTTGAATATTGTGTGCAATTCTGGTCGCCATATCTTAAAAAGGATATAGGGGAATTAGAAAAGATACAGAGAAGAGCCCCCAAATGATAAAGGGGATCGAAGGATACCCCTTTGAGGAAAGGCTTAAAAGGTTACGTTTTTTCCACATGGAAAAGAGACGGCTGAGGGGAGATATGATAGAAGTCTACAAAATAATCAGTGGAGTGACACAGCTAAATGCAGTTCGGTTGTTTACTCCTTCAAACAATGGAAGGGCTAGGGGACAAGCAATGGTGTTACAATGTAGCACTTTTAAGACAAATCAGAGAACACTCAATGTGTCATCAAACTCTGGAATTCATTGTTGGAGGATGTTCTGTAGTAAAAGCTGTTAGTGTAGATGGATTTAAAAGAAGTTTGGACGAGTTCATGGAGGAAAAGTCCATAAATTATTATTAAAGTGGACTGGGAAAGCCACTGCTTACCCCTGGGATAAGCAGCATGGAACCTGCCTACCTTTTGGGAACCTGGCAGGTATTTGTGACCTGGTTTTGCCACTGTTAGAAACAGGATACTGGGCTCGATGGACCCTTGGTCTGACCTAGGATGGCTTATCTTATGCTCTTATGTAATGTTTTTTCCCAGTTTCCTATATAACTGCTTTGGGTTCCCTCTAAATGCCTTATTTTGATGTCTCATTTCTGCATTGATGCAGCTTTAGTCTTATTCTTGCATTTTCAGTTTATTATGGTTATATGTGAATTTAAGGTCTGTTAATGCAGCATTTTGCTGCTTGATGTTCTGGATTATTTTGATTAGTTTTGGGGTGCTCAATCTTATGATGTATTAGTTAGCCACAAGTGGCACCTCTGCATGCTGTGATTTTCTTTTTCTATATGTTCTCGCCATGGAGGAATTCATATATTTTTCTTCTTCTAGTCTTGTCTCCATGTTGGTAGGATTTTGTTAATAATGATTGCATCTGATTTATTTCTGAGGTATTAATAGATATAGTGTGGAGTGGTAGAGTAGCCTAATGGTTAGAACACTGGTTTGGTAATCAAGAGAACAGGGTTTGATTCCCACTGGCACTTCTTGTGGCCTTGGGCAAACCTCTTAACCCTCCATTGCCTCAGAAGAAAGACCTGGCAATCTACTAAAGGTCACACTGCCAAGAAAACCCAGGAGCTGCTGGGTCACCAGGAGACAGCACTGACTTGAAGGCACACACTGTATTGCAATAGATATAGTAGTGAGACCCTTTCTTTATGTTATGGCCTTCTCGCTAGGAAAACCTATATTGATTCTATAAAAAAGCGCACCCCCCCCCCCCAGCTGCACCCCACATCTCTACCCTCTCTCTTCATGTGCTGCTTGGGTAGTGCAGCGTTCTTACTGCAGTTGCCTTTGGGCTGTTTACTCCTTGCTACCATGTGGCCAAAACGTGCATTAGCCGTGCGCTAAACCCATGTTACCAGCTACTGTGCTTTAGTAAATATTCCCCTAAATGTAGATGGGAGAACTCAGCCACTTTAGATCTGGCCAGTCAAATCTTCTCCAGATGGATTTAAGGGAATGTTAAGCTGAAAACCTAATGTTCAGCTGAATATCTCCCTAAGAATGACCAGTTAAAATTAGCCACTTAACTTTCTTCTCCCAACCTAAATTCACCCCAGACCCACCAAAATTTTGATAAGCTAAATTTATCTCCTGGTGTAGACTAGGTGGTTAAGGTTAGCCAGCTAGCTATTTTCATGGACTTTGATCTAGACAAATAAGTCCTTAGTTAGCTAACATAAGGAATGCCATAATGAGTCAGACAAAAGGGGCATCAGGCAGAGCACTCTGTTTTCCAAAGTGGTCAATCCCACATACCTGGCACAATCACAGGAAGTAGGTAGCTTACGTGCTGCCTACTGCTAGGGATAAATGTTGGCTCTTCCCCAAGTCTACTTGTTAATAACTGTTTAAGTACTTTTCCTCCAGGAACTTGTACCACATCCTCTTTAATGAATTCCAGAGCTTAATTGTGCAGTGAGTGGAAAAAAATATATTTTCTCTGATTTGTTATTAATGTAGGGCCCGATTTTCAACAAGGCACAGAGGCATGCCATACCCGCATAAAAGATACCCACTCAGGAAAAGTGCTGGAATCGTGAGTCAGACACCTAAAAAATGGCCAACCCTTGAAAATGGCCAGCACAAACCGAGTACAGCTGCAGGTACCTAGTGCAGCATAGATGGTTACATGCAGGGGCCAGAACCTGGGCTCAGTGCCTAAGAAAATGTTAGCCCATGATACCCGTGTAGGGGTCCAAACCAGCGGGCAGATATGCGGGACGGCAAGTGTGCATGAACCCGTGTATCACCCATCCGGTGTACCCATGCACTGATGACACAGTCACGTAGACAATGCAAGCTGCTTGTTCAGGAGCCCCCTGTGGCTGGGTGGATAGACACCAGTGGCATGGCAGCATGGACGACAGCCAACTTCTGCCCTAACGAGGCTCTTGCCCGTTCCGGGCTGTGGTACGAGGGGGTGCTATACTCAGGGGGGGCCAGCAACTGAACTTGCAGCTGTCCATGGTCATATGGAGGGCCATCCAACTCCGCCTGCGCAGATAAGGAGACCTGAACAGGCAGGGGGGGGGGGGGGCTCAGCACCATGCTAGGCCATATTCACCTTGAAAGGCACAGCTATGTATCTGCACAGGGAGACAGGGTTATGGGGCTAAGCCACATGCTGGTGGCAGCACCAATGGTAGCAAAATAGGTGACAGCGGGGGGACAGGTCATGCATAATACAGGTGCCATCCCTGGCTGCCCACAGCAGTAGGCATGTCCAGACACAGCAGACGTGAAGGTTGCTGCACCCCCTGGTGGTGAATGGCAGCAACACCACAGGACTGGCACAGAAAAGGCATTGCCCTGTACATGAGGAGCTGTGAGTTGGGCTATCCTGCCCCAGGGAAACCCGCTGGTCAGTGTGGATGCCCTGGACATGCACCCTTCTCCCCAGTCCCTGCAACCCTAGTTCCACATATATGCTGTCAGTATGTCCCTGCAAGCAGATCAGTCACTGCTGCCCCCTATCTGGCAGCCATGGCAACTGGGGGCTGTGGCAGCATGTCAATAAAGTGATGCCACAGAAAATGGCAGATGTGTAATGGCGAGCATGCACAATCCACGACACCCTGTCCTGCATGGTGCCTAACAAACCATGCAGTGATATGGCCCCTGAAGCAGTGGATGCCCTTGCCATGAAACAGACCACAGCTGAGGCCACTCACAGTCCATAACCATGTACCATGGTGCCAAGGCAAGACTGTGCAACAGATGGGAGCAAGTGAAGGGAGAGGACTGCAGAAGTGGCTAAATGGACGAGGGGTGTCACAGGTGAATCAGTGGTCCAGATGGCACTGTTGGTAGTGGCATGGGGCATGTGTCAATGGCCCAGGGGAGTGGTGGGGATGAATCTGGTCCCAGATGCCAGAGGTATACTATCACATGCACCCCTCATCTGCTACCCATGGATATGCCCCTGCCCCCAGGATGGGCAGGCCACCAGGCAGAGACAGGATACAGGTATGTGCAGTAGATGATGTGGTGTGGAAACACACAACTGAGCCCATGTATGTCCTCTCCCCCTCTCTCTCAGTGAGACTATGGTATGCAATGTAACCTGGAGACCTTCAAGTATCTCTACATGACACTGCACCAGAAGCAACCAAACCAACTGCAGCGCATCAGGGAGCAGTTGGCAGCAGAGGAAGATCAGTGAGGTGCACAGTGGACCCTAGCAGACACAGGGAGTGGCAGCCATGGCTGCCGGACAGGTGCAGGCAGACCATCTGGTGGGGGATCCCCGTATACAATGATGGGAATGTGCTTGGGGTAGCCTTGCCATCCCCCAGTGCCGCTATCTCTTGTACACACCAGCCGGCACCCAATGCATGCAGATGTACACACACATGGCTGGGGCACAGCATGGAATGTTGGTACAGGGGCACACACCACCAGCGGGGGGCCAAGATACACATTGCACACCTACCCACACTGCCCCCTGTGGGGGTCTGTCATCCAGGATGGGCCAACAAGCCACAGCTGGACATGTGTTGGGGAGAACTCAACTGGCTGTAAGTGGGCAAAGGGGATGGTATGTAGTATGCACTGTGGAATGACACACCCCTGTGGCCTGAATGTGAGTTGCACAATGCATGTGTGGGTCTCCTGGAGATGTGGCAGTCCCACCCCATGGGCATCCCAGAACGGACAGTTAATTCCTCCTCCCTCTTTCCCCACAGTCAGTTCCAGGGAGGCCCCAGACAATGCTGGCCCACCATGGGCACCAACCCAGAGCAGCGGTCCAGCGCTGGCACAGCTGTCCTGAGGTACATGTCCCAGCGTCACCTGTTGGAACACCTACGTCTTATAAGGGAGATGGTGGCACAACAGGCAATGATTGCTGGTTCCTGCGCAGCTTAGAGGGCCTTATGCAGGCCCAGGAGACGGGTGCTGGGGTTGCCCGTGCACCAGCGCAGCCACCTACTAACCCTGAATCAGCAGCCAACCTTGCTTGGGAGGGTGATGATGCTGCCGACACATCATCAGAGATTGCTTCACTGTATCGCAGTGTATGTGTCAGCAAGCGCCCATGGCTGGCTGCAATCCCGGAGGCAGGGGACACACATGGGGGGGCGAATAAACACTCTGCACATGTAACGTCATTTAAGGCACTTTATTGGTGAATGTGTGTATCATATCTAGGTAATGGTGTGAGGCAGTCACCTCAGAAACTGTCTCGTATCCACCACACACAGTGGGCCAGTGCCTGGGTCTGGCCTCCCACTCCTCCTTAATGTCAGGATCTGGATCCAGCAATCCCTGCATCCATGCAAGGTTGTGGAGTATGCAGCATGATGCAAATATCAGGCATAAATGCACTGGGCTGTAGAGCTGTTCTCTGCCACTCCTGTCGAGGCACCAGAAGCGTCTCTTCAGACCCCTATTGCTTGCTCCTCCACTGTCTGGGTCTGCTGATGGGCGGCATTGTACTTCTCCTCCTGCCAGCTCCTGGGCTGATGCACTATGGTCAGCAGCCAGGTCCTCAGGGGATATCCATGGTCATCTGTGGGGGCAATGTGAGTTGTGCACATAAGCATGGGACATGTGTTGGTTAAGGTCTATGGGCTGTTATGGACAACATACAACATACAACACACCATCTACTAGCAGGGTGGGTGCAATATCAAACAATGAGAGACACAAAATTCTTGATAAAAAAATGGAAATAAATTCCACCACCTACACATGATGCACGATTATTCTGAAAAACCCTGTATAGAATCACTTGTAAATAACCTATGTAAATAGTTTGGACAGTTTTTTACATCTGTCATTATTTGTAAAAAGTTAGAAAGTTTCTCTGTTTCAATGAAATGTATATCTTATTCCATGTAAAAAGTTAAAAAGTTCTCTGTTCAATGTAAAGTATACAGAAGTATACATAATTTGTTAATTTGTTCCATGTAAACCACCCTTGATCACTGGAAGGGGCGGTATAGAAGAAATAAATAAATAAATAAATAAATAAATAAATTGAGAGGACACCAGCAAATAGCTTGTGTGGCAGTCAGGCATGTGGAGCAGGACAATGGGGGACGATGGCAAGGACTGGCCTGATGGAAGGGGGGGGCAGGGGCATTGCATGGAGATGTGGTGGGGGGGTCTGCTGGATGGGATAGGGGCAGACATCGATGTGCCCTATATGGGCTGCTGCCATGTGGCTGTGCTACATGGTGCCAGCCTGTGCCCCTCCTCATGCCACACATTGGTATGTGCTGTCTGCTCTTGGCCATGGGGCTTCCCCTGGTTGTCTCCTCAATGTGAAACATGGCCTGCTGTGCGCATGGATCTACAAACAACAGCACATGTAGACAGAATGGTCATCATGAGTTGCAATATGCACATAACACATATATACCCACATGTTTGCATTACACATAGCATCTACTACAGCAACTGTTGGTTCTGTGCTTGTCCTGGGGTTCACATATATGTGCACTCACCTAGCAGCTACGCATCTCTGAGCTGATCCCCCAGCTGCTGCCTGTCCCAGGCTGGACTGGGCAAGGCATCATGGCAGCACCCTGGGTAGCAGGCACACACATCAGTAAAGGTCATGTTGGCATCCACAATGACCTGTATGTTCATTGATGTGTAATGATGCCTATTCCAGTATGCCCTCTGATCGAGCTTTGGTACCCACAGTGTAATGTGGGTGCAGACTGTACTTCCAAGCACTGATGGGAATCCAGCCACATTGTAGAATGTGCCTACATGATCTTATGATGCTACTGCTGTACCCAGGGGAAGACTATTAGGTGGCACATCCTCCGCAGCAGGGCCCTAGTGAAGACACTTATGCAGTGGCTGCCAGTAGACTGCGTGATTCCACAGTCACATACTGGAAGCTGTCAGTTGCCAGATATCCCAGGGCAATGGTTGACTTCATAGCCACTGGCAGGGCCTGGCTTCTGGTGGTGGAGGGCTCCAGGTCCCCACTGAGAATGGTGCACAATTCAGTTATCATTGCCCTATCCAGTCTGTACCTCTGGTAGACCTCCTCCTCCATCAATTGCAGGTAGCTCACCCGGGCCTGTGTACACATGAGGCATGGTACCTGTGTCTCGGGTGCTGGGCCACTGCCTGCTGATGGATCGTCACTGCCGGCCACATCCTCCGCTGTGCTTGGGCATGACAGGCACGCCTCTACCTCTGTAACAACCTGTGCATGGCCCACATGGCTTCTCAGCTGGTCCAGCAATGATTTACCTCTGCACAGTTTGGAAAAAGGTCTAAATATGCTCTTCTCACTATACTATACACTGTAGGCAGAATTTAGGCTTTTAGGTAGGAAGTTGAAATCCAGAACTTCCAGGGTAGCATTCTCCGAAATGCTTCCTGTTCCACGCGCAGGACACAAAAGGCAGGCAGAGCTCCAGAGTCTCAATGCGTGGATGAGACAATGGTGCAGAGATGAGGGTTTTGGATTTGTTAGGAACTGCGGAACATTCTGGGGAAAGCATGGGCTCTTCCAAAGGGATGGGCTTCACCTTAACCGGGATGGAACCAGGCTGCTGGCATTAACCTTTAAAAAGGAGATAGAGCAGCTTTTAAACTAGATATTAGGGGAAAGCCAACAGTCGCCCAAGAGCGGATGGTTCGGAAGAATGTATCCTTGAAGGATACTACCAAAAGCAGAGAGGTTCCACAAAAGGGTAAAGTAGCCCAAATGCCCTCAAGTATGGAGCAGACAGAGCTTAAAGATCCCAATATACCCATGTCTAACAATAGCCAAATTAACATGAATAAAATACATTCTCTAAAATGCTTGTATGCAAATGCTAGAAGTCTAAAGAATAAGATGGGAGAGTTAGAATATATAGCACTAAATGAAAGGTTAGATATGATTGGACTATCAGAGACATGGTGGAAGGAGTACAACCAGTGGGACACTGTGATACCTGGGTACAAACTATATCCTAATGATAGAGCTGATCAAATTGGTGGAGGGGTTGTGCTCTATGTGAGAGAGGGCATTGACTCAGAAAGGATTAAAGTTTTGCAGGAAACAAAATCTGCTGTAGAATCTATATGGATTGAAATTCCATATAAAAGGGGGAAGGCAATGGCAGTGGGGGTGTACTATCGAGCACCTGGCCAGAATGACCAAATGGATGATGAAATGCTCAAAGAAATCAAGGAAGCTAACAAAAGTTACAGCGCAGTAATAATAATGGGTGATTTCAATTACCCCGGTATCGACTGGGTCAGTGTCACGTCAGGACATGCTAGGGAGATAAAGTTCCTAGATGAAATAAATGACTGCTTCTTGGAGCAGCTGGTTCATGAACCGACCAGAGGGGAAGCCATATTAGACCTAGTCCTTAGTGGAACACCAGATCTGGTGCAAGAGATAAGGGTGTTGGGGCCACTTGGCAATAGTGATCATAGCATGATCGCCTTTGATTTAATTAGTGGAGGAGGGATAGTAAGGAAATCCACAGTACTACCTTTTAACTTTTGAAAGGGAGACTATGATAAAATGAGGAAAACAGTTAAGAAAAAACTAAAAGGAGCAGTTGCAAAGGTTAAAGACGTACATCAAGCTTGGGTGTTGTTGAAAAATACTATCTTGGAAGCCCAGACCAGCTGTATTCCACGCTTTAAGAAAAGTGGAAGGAAGTCCAAAAAACTGCCAGCATGGTTTAAAGGTGAGGTCAGAGAGGCTGTTGTTGCCAAAAAAGCAACTTTCAGGACATGGAAAAAAGAGCCAAACGACAAAACCTGGAAACAGCACAAGCACTGGCAAGTCAAATGCAAGGCATTGATAAGGCAGGCAAAGAGAGAATTTGAGAAGAAGCTTGCTGCGGAAGCAAAAATGCAAAGTAAAGACCTTTTCAAGTACATTCGTAGCAAAAAACCTGTGAGAGAGTCAGTTGGTCCATTAGATGATAAAGGGGTTAAAGGAGCACTAAGAGGCGACAAGGCGATAGCGGAGAGACTGAATGAATTCTTTGCTTCGGTCTTTACTGAGGAAGATGTAGGGATGTTACCCATGACTGAAGTGGTATTTAAAGGTGCGGAATAATTGAAGGAAATATCGATACATCGGGAAGATGTCTTACAACTATTAGATAAACTGAAGAGTAGCAAATCACCTGGGCCGGATGGTATACATCCAAGGGTGTTGAAAGAACTGAAATATGAGATTGCAGACCTGCTATCAGTAATATGTGAACTATCATTAAAATCATCTCTAATACCTGAAGATTGGAGGATCGCCAATGTAACACCAATTTTTAAAAAGGGTTCCAGGGGTGATCCGGGAAACTACAGACCGGTGAGCCTGACGTCAGTACCGGGAAAAATGGTAGAAACCATCATAAAGAATAAAATTACTCAGCATGTAGATAGTCACAACCTAATGGGACTTGCAAAAAATGTAAACGTTCCTCCAAACTACCGTCTTGGACAAATTATCCCATAAGATGTAAAAACTTTCCAATTATTCATGTCAAAATTTTTTTTTTCTTTTTTAATTATCTCTTTTCAATTATTCTTTTTTCTTTTTTCATCTTTTTTTAAATGTTTCTACTTGAGTAGAACCAGGTCTCAGACAATCATCAGTACTTATCATGGGTTAAAATCCCTTTTGTACTTATTCGGCATCAATGACCACGGTTCAGTTAGTTAGTTCCTAAACTTTAGCATTCTCTTAGGTTAAAAAATCTGATCTGTTAAATATCCAAATCCACAGTAATATGATTGTGCCTGAGAATGCAAACAAATAAGTGGAACTTAACTTGCAGTTGATCTCAAGTACGTTGTTATCATTTATACTTCTCATTGAACTTTCCCCGACGCCACCAATCGGCACCGCATTTGCGTTTCACAATTGCTTTTTCAGGGGTCGAGTTTCATCAAAAGCTGGAGATAAACACATTCTTCATGTAATTCCAAGACCTGATAACATTATTAACTAAAGTTCAGCAATCCCACATATACCTTGTATAATGGCAACAAGAAATCTTTCAAGCGCTAGACTGCGTGTTCAACACCGGGCTCCTCGGCTCCAAAAAACGCCGCGCATGCAAGATGATGCAGCTCATGGCCATTTAAAAGAGATGAACACATGACATACCCAGTCAGCCACTTACAAGCATGCTCCCCATTCTATGCCGTTATTTAGACTGCCAGGGAATATTGTCCCTAGGCGGTGTATCCATCACTGTTCTTTGATGATCAATGCTTGCTCTCTAGTTTTACCATTTTGTCCCACTAACGTTCTATCAAAGCAGAAACAGCGCAGATCTTCAAATTGATGTTGATATTGTATGCAGTGTGCAACTATGGGGGCTTCTTGTACTTTACATCGATGCTCGTTCATACAAATTTTAAATGGCCTAGTCGTTTTTCCGATGTATAATAATTGACATGGGCATCTTATGCCATAAACTACATAATCAGTTGTACAGGAAGTTTGATGTCGCAGATGATAAGTCATGTTATTATATGCAAATTGTGTGATATCTTCTGATATTATACAAATAGTACAATCTCCACAAGGGTGGTGACCTGGACTAAACTGTATCAATTTATTAGATATTGGTCGGAGAACAGCCGGACTAAGTTTCTCTTTAATATTTTGATGGTGAGTCCAAACACACCTAACTTTCTTAGCCTCCAATCCCGGTAGCGTGCTGACCACATTATAATGACGTTTGACTGCTTTTTGTATCTGTTTATCATATGGGGAATGCTTCGTGATTAAATTAATGGAGACATCTTCAGCCCGTTGCACCTTGCTGGTACTTAGAAGCAGCGCTCAATTATTATATAATGCTCGTTTATAAGCTGAACGAACAACATGTTCGGGATACCCCCGTTGTTGAAAATCTCGTATTAACCATCGGGCTTGCTTCTTATACTCTCTGAGATCTGAACAGTTTCATCTGTACCGCAAAAACTGTGACAGGGGCAAACTATTCCCCATATGATAAAATACTGTCCTCATCTCTACCACCTCCACTGGGAGAATATTCCACGGATCCACGGGACAAGAAGGGCTGGTAGGGTTTTAGAGGTGGCACATGTGTGTATCAGAAAGGCCCCGTGCTTGTGCCATCTTTGCTTAGAGGAAGTGGGTGGCAAAGAAGAAGGCTAGATTGGAACATAAAGTTCTGTTACATGGGTTGGGAAGTTGGAGTATCCATGCATAGCAAGGGGAAGGAAGAAAAACAGGAGATCTTGGAGATGGAGGTGGAGATAGACTGAGGAGATGTTGGACATTTGGGGGGGCGAGACATTGGGTGACAGGGGAGCAATGCTGAACATGGGGGAAAACCATGGGGAGGCAGAGAGGTATGCTAGATGTGGGGAGGAAGGTCCAAGAGAGATAGTGAGGCTAGGGAGAAAGATAAGGAAGATGCTAGATGTGGGGATTAGAGAATACGGGGGAGATGCAGATATGAGGGAGAGAGAGAAGGGGAAGACACTGGGCTGGGAGGGTTAGAGAGGAGAAAGACACTGGGCAGAGAGGGGGAGAGAAAGGGGAAAAGACATTAGATGAGGGTGAGAAAGAGGGGGAATATATTGGGTAGAGAGCATGTGGGAGAAGGAAGATGCTGGATTTGGGGGAGAGTTAGTAAAGATAGGAATAAGAGGTTGGGGGAGAGTAGTGTTAGATGGACTTCAGGCTCTGGAAAAGAGAATTAAGAAAAGATAGGATGCAGAATCCAGACACAGGGAACAAAGCAATTAGAAAAATTAAAATAGCCGGTCCACAATGCTAAATAATTTATTTTCAGTTTAATGATGAGAATATATGGTCATCTTTATATTTTGCACAGTACAGTGGAACAGAATTAGTTTATTTCTCTGATGTTGTGATGCATGCAGAGCCTGGCTTCTTGGGGTTTCAATTTAATTTTTGTCTTTGAGATAGTGCAGGACTGGGGGAAGGTGCTAGACCAGTGAGGAAGGGGAAAGGAAGGTTGGATGGTGGACCACCAGGGAGGGGTAAAAGGGGAGGATGCTAGACATGATGGGGGATGTAATATGTTGTATGACAGGGATATTCTTGATGTGGGGGTGGTATAGCACAGGGAGGCAAAGGAGATGTTGGACATGGAGGAGGGGGAACGAGGAAGGTAGAGGAAATGCTGGACAGGGAAGTGAGGGAGATAGATAGACAGTGCTTGACATAGGGGGATACTGGGCAGGGAGACAGAGAAGCTGGATATGTTTGGGAAGATGACTGGTAAAACAAAGGAAATAATGGCCTTTGTGGAGGAACTTGGGAAACAGATGAGATACTGGACATGGGAAGGGAGGGCTAGGGAAATACAGGAGATAACTATTATGGGGAAAACTATGGAAGCAGAAGATGATGGAATGGAAGGAGGGATACAGACAGGAGATGTCTGACATGGGGGGGGGGGTTACTGGGGAGATAAGAGAGAAGAGATGCTGTACATTGAGAGTGCAACTGGTGAGAGACTGAACATGAAGGGTAGGGTAGGGAGACAGACAGAAAAGATACTGGTTGGGGGGGGGGGGGAACTAGGGAGACAGAAGAGATGCTGGACATGTGTTGGACAGTAGTACTATACAAATGATGATTAGTAGTAGTAGTCGTAGAAAGGAGCCGGTGGAAGGAAGTCAACCAGTGAGACACTGTGATACCTGGGTACAAATTATATTGCAATGATAGAATAGATCTAATTGGTGGAGAGGTTGCGCTCTATGTTAGAGAGGGCATTGAGTCACACAGAATTAAAGTGTTGCAGGAAACTAAATACACGATAGAATCTCTATGGATTGAAATTTGTCAGACGGCTGCCTAGGGTGAGAACTTACACAATCTTGACGATGCATATATTCATATGATTCTTGCAAGGTATTGTGGGTATTGTAGTTCATTCACTCCCAAACACAGCTGATGACAATAATTGAGTTGTGAAACCAAGTGGTAAGGCCAATAAAATACTTCTTTTATTGATGGGGTTTAATTCACCCAGCACATGTATGCTTGATAGCAATATAAATGAGGTTACTTGCTTGCAGTGTTTAAATGGATAACAAAAAGTCATAAAGCAAATCAGAAAAACAACCTTCAGCTTGTCAGGCAATTAGCTAATGTTTTCTTAGCAAATAATTACCAAATACAGTCAAACCTCGGTTTTCATTATTAATCCGTTCTAAGAAGTCTGACTAAAACCGAAACGTACGAAAACCGAAGCAATATTTCCCATAGGAAATAATGTAAATTCAATTAATCCGTTCCAGACACCCAGCTCCTGTCACTTCTCTCACCTGCCCGATCGTCCACAGGACAGCAAACACACAGATATTGTACTGTACGGCACTGCAACATCTCCTGCTTACATTGACAGCTACCCTGCTACCTCCGAGCCTGAGGGGGCGCTCCAGAGAACAGGCAGGCGGTGGAGAGATCGGGGCCTTCCTCTCTGGGCAATCCTTGGCTCTTGACTCTGACTCTTGCTCAGCTGACTTTCGCTTCAACACGCGATCGGTGAGTCCGGGGGTAGTGCTGCCGGGACTGGGGAGGCACATGGAGGCTGGCAATTTGTCCACATTCCTGCCCTTGCCCATAGGAGGAGCAGCACCAGCCACTATTGGGACCATCAGCTGTTCAGTAACACAACGAAAACCGAGGCGATATCCGATAACCGAGACAACATCTCAGTCAGAAAAGACGTCGAAAACCGAAACGTACGAAAACCGGGGCCAACGAAAACCGAGGTTTGACTGTACAAAGGCACAAAGAAATAAATAAACTTTGCTTGTTAGGTTAACTTCTGCTTATTTTCCACGCAGATCCCAGCAGTGATTCTCCCTTGCTCACACACACAATCAGGTGCAGCTTTAATTACTATCAATTGACCAGCTGGAAGCCTTTAGCTGGCTGGCTGCTACTGTGTGAACCCAAATCCTGCTTTAAGAGCTGTTTGCAGTGGAAATAAAGAACAAAGTTAGGTTTCTTTGTGATGGCTGATGTGTTTGCTCACAGAAAGCTAGCAATAGCATCTAGATAGAGAACAGTCCATGTAAGTAATAGTTTCATCTGCTGTATCTCCCCCTTCATCAATCAGCATATGGTCACTATCATACATTGGCACAGACGAGTCTTTCATTAAGGCACTATCATGAGAATGCTTATTCCCTTGCTGCCATTCTCTATTATAGATAGGGTCTGGATCAGTGTTCATACCTGAGCCCCTCCTGCTATCATTATTCCTCTCTGTATAGCCTGGCCAGTATGTAATCCAATTCTGATGTCCAGCCTTCCAATCTTGATCCCTGGACACTGGATCTCCTCTCACATACCTTCTGGCCTTGGTCTGAAAGTCCCTTCCACGTGCAGTCTTCTCTCTTCCAGGTAGCCACTGGTGATTCCTATCTCTGCCAATCCATTCCTCTGGCTGAATCCAGTCCAATGGACTCTGCTGGCACTTGGAATACCTCCCAGTATGGTTACTGCCTTGGACTCTCCCAGACCATCCAATGGGCTTTCTTCTCTTCCTTCCAGAGAGTTTCCTTCTCTCTCTATCCGCTTGACTTGGCTTCTGTTTCTCCAGGTGATGCTGGTGCTTGAGCTTGTAGCCGTTGCTGAAGCTCTCCCTGAAGCTCTTTCTGTAGCTTTTGCTGAAGCTGTTATCTGAAGAATAAGCTCTATTCTTATTCTTTCCTAATGTGTGCTCCTCCCTAACACAGCGCAGCTGTGTTGAATCAGGCCCTGCCCTTTGAGATGAGTGCTTAGGGATTACCTCATAGCTCTCTTGATTGCACACACATTTTCTCACTTCAGCCCCTCTCATGGCTGCTGGAAACCCGGTGCATTCTGGGACTGGTAGTCTTTTATGTGCAAACTCTGTTTTCTTGCTTCTACTAGAACTGACAGGTTGCTTGTTCAGAGTCACATCATCTTTTCTATAGCTCCTACCTGAGCTATGATAAGCTTCCTTATCACAAATTCCATGTAAAAAGGGGACAGCAATGGCAGTTGGGGGTGTACTATTGACCACCTGGCCAGAATGAACAAATGGATGATGAAGTGTTCAAAGAAATCAGAGAAGCTAACAAAAGTTACAATTCAGTATTAATAATGGGTGATTTCAATTATCCTGATATCGACTGGGTCAGTGTCACGGCGAGACATGCTAGGGAGATAAAGTTTCTAGATGAAATAAATGACTGCATCCTGGAACAGCTGGTTCATGAAACAAGAAGAGGGGAAGCCATTTTGCACCTAGTCCTTAGTGGTACACAAGATCTGGTGCAAGAGATAAGGGTGTTGGGGTCACTTGTGTCCCCCTCAGCCCCCTCTGGTGGCGGTGTAGTGGTACCACCGGGGCTGGGGAGCGCATAAGAAATAGAGGTTTTAGGGTTGACCTGTTGTGAGGGTCAATGAGGTAGCAGCCCTCTGTGTCAGCCTCATGGTCAACTTCCCAAAAAGCAACTCTTAGCCAAGTGTAGGGTAAAGAAAAGGCATTTATTTCACCTTTGCGCAAAAAAGAAGTTCAAAATAGGCGGTTATGAGTAACAGAGCGATAACTTTCCTTGTATCAAAAATGTAAATCAGCAAAACATTCAAAGTAACAATTGTTAACCTTCACAAACTCAAAGCATAAGGTCTCCTATATTCTTTTCATACATTGGGTTTGCTTCCCTTAACTTAAACACGTCTCATTGTGCAATAATTACAGTCCATCGGTTCGATGGCTTCCATAACCTCAGATTCCCCTGGCAGCCATTCCATTTCTGAGGGGTCCGAATCTGATGTCTCAGGGATGTTTAAAATCTGACTTTCTAAAAGCATGCCATACTGTATCCCAGTGTTGGCTTGACAGTTTGGGGCGTCGGCTTTTAGGTATGTTGTAACACCCTGGATTTTCTGCTGTTAGAGGATTAAAAGTTTGCTTATTCCAGTCTTTGGCAGCACTAACCTTTTTCCTATAAAGATTATCTGGTATTTCTGGTTTAAAACGGTCCTTATCATCCAGATAAAAGTTAGTCCTTTGTGTCTCTCTTGGCCTAGGCCTTGGTAGACAATTACATGCACCAACTGTTTCCCCTTTAAACTTCCTGCAATCCCTTTTGTGTAAGGCTTGAGGCCTAGTCTGAATGTCTTCCGCTTCAGGCAGTTTCCAGTGATCCCAGGATTTCTTTCTTGCTTTAGAATAGGGTATAACTCTTTTGAGGCAGGGCTGCTGCTGAGGCGCCTGTCTTCCACCTCCACCCCTGTGGCAGTTGGCTACTGGCCGCGCCCTCTCAGCTATGTCCTCTTCCCCATGCCTCTGAATCTTTCTTTCATCTTTCAGGTCACTTTTATAAAAACTTTTAAAAGTACCTTTTCCTCCTTGAAGGTTCCTTTCCAGTGGATATATCTTCCTCTGCTTGTATCCCCGTCCTTCTCCTTGGACAAGGCTTCCTCTCCAGCTGGAAGGGTAAGCACCTCCTTCCCTGGCTGCACTCTGTAATACTGCTCCTTGCAGTTGTGTATGGCCTTCCTCTAGGCCTGCTCTTGGGCCTTCACCTCGGCCTGCTCTCCCAGTAGCTTTCACTCCTTGAGTTATTCTGGGTCTGTCAGTGACTTCACCCCGGTCTCTGACTCCGGCTTCTGGAGCTGCTCTTGGCACTGCTTCCCGTAATGCTCTCTGCCAAGCTCCTTGCCTCTCTTCTTGTAATGCTCTCTGTGAAGCTCTCTACCAAGCTCCTTGCCTCCTCCTCTCTTGTAATGCTCTGTCCTTGCTTAAATCGAGACCAGCTGCTTCTGGGTCCTGCCCATAGAGGCGTGGTTCCTCTGCTTCCAGGCTTGCTCTCCTGCTCCCTCTATGTGTACCTTCATGTAATTGCGGGTAAATCTTGTTTTTTTCAAGATTTAAAACTTTTTTTCTTTGTGTCAGAGGGCCTGCAGTATCACACTTGGTAATAGTGATCACAGCATGATCACATTTGATTTCATAAATGGATGAAAGATGGCAAGGAAATCCACAGTACTACTTTTTAACTTTCAAAAGGGAGACTACGATAAAATGAGGAAAACAGTTCAGATAAAACTAAAAGAAGCAGCTGTAAAGGTTAAAGATTTACATCATGCATAGACGTGGTATAAAAAATGATATTTTGGAAGCTCAGATCAGCTGTCTTCCACACTTTAAGAAAGGTGGAAGGATGTCCAAAAAACTGCCAGCATAGTTTAAAAGTAGGCCAAAGAGGCTGTTGTAGCCACCAAAACAGCTTTCAGGACATGGAAAAAGGAGCCAAATGACAAAATCTGGAAGTAACATAAGCACTAGCAAGTTAGCTGCAAGGCAGGCAAAGACAGAATTTGAGAAGAAGCTTGTTGTGGAAGCAAAAACACATAATAAAGATTTTTTCAAGTACATTCTTGGCAAAAAACCTGTAAGAGAGTCAGTTGGACCATTAGATGATAGAGGGGTAAAAGGGGCACTAAGAGGGGACAAGGCCATAGCAGAAAGACTGAATGAATTCTTTGCCTCGGTCTTTACTGAAGAAGATGTAGCGAAGTTACCCATGACTTCAATGGTATTTAAAGGTGATGCATTGGAAGAATTGAAAGAAATATCGATAAACTGGGAAGATATATTACAACTATTTGATAAAACTAAACAGTAGCAAATCACCCAGACCAGATGATATACACCTGAGGATGATGAAAGAACTGCAATATGAGATTGCAGACCTACTATTACTAATCTGTAAACTATCATTAAAATCATCTGTAGTACCTGAAGATTGGCAAATAACCAATGTAACATCAATTTTTAAAAAGGGTTCCAGGGATGATCTCGGAAACTACAGGCCAGTGAGCCTGACATCAGTACCGGGCAAAGTGGTAGAAACCTTGTTTTTTTCAAGATTTAAAACTTTTTTTCTTTGTGTCAGAGGGCCTGCAGTATCACACTTGGTAATAGTGATCACAGCATGATCACATTTGATTTCATAAATGGATGAAAGATGGCAAGGAAATCCACAGTACTACTTTTTAACTTTCAAAAGGGAGACTACGATAAAATGAGGAAAACAGTTCAGATAAAACTAAAAGCAGCAGCTGTAAAGGTTAAAGATCTGCTCCACTTGATCCGTCTCAACATGGTTTCAGAGAGTCACATGGAGTAGAAACACTACTTACAACACTCCTCAACAACATAATCTCAGGTATGGATAACATACGCCAAGGTTTCGCTCTTGTATTTCTCGATATAGCAGCGGCCTTTGACTCGGTATGCCATGAAATTCTCATCTGCCGGTTAAGGGAAAAAGGCATCTGCGGAACAGCACTTGAATGGTGCAAATCTTACCTGTCCGACAGATGGCAGCACATCCGAATTGACGGGGATACATCTGAACCATTCCAACAAAGTCAAGGTGTACCCCAAGGATCCTCCTTATCTGCATTGATGTTTAATATATATATTCAACCCCTCTGCAACATCATCAGATCCTTTAATGTCAGTTACATGATATATGCAGACGATGTGCTACTATATATGCCAATATCATTGGATTGCCTGGATCTCACACCGCTGACTAACTGTTTTGACGCCGTAGCAGAGTGGCTCCTATCCCAAAACCTGAGAATACAACACAAAAAGACGGAAGTCCTTTTCGTCTCAAGGAACACCAACTTCACTCCTCCTAGTTGTATTAATGTAAAGGATGCCCAGCTCCAAGTGAAACCTGCAATACGTTACCTTGGAGTAACACTGGACCAAAACCTTGACATGAAGAGTCACATAGCCAACACAGTCAAGGCAATCTACTTTAAAATTAGATCCCTCAGACACCTACGCACACTACTTGAACCAGATGATTTCCGTACCATTTATCAAGCCCTTATACTTCCCCATTTCGACTTTGCAAACTCTATTCTACAGGGGCTCCCCCGGTCCACCCTGAACCCCCTGCAACTGGCCATGAATAGTGCAGCGAGGGTACTCCTCGGGGCATCTAGGAGAGACCACGTGACACCACTCCTAAAACAGCTACACTGGCTTCCCATTCAAGCAAGGATCAGTTTCAAGACTGTACTGCTAACATTTAAAGCGACCAAGGGGCTCACCTCTTCTTCTCTCTCCAACCTCATACTACCACTTGCACCAAACAGGCCAAGAAGAACAGCAGAAATGAACACACTAGCTATCCCAAACGACACCACAAGATGTGCCAGATCAACAGCCAACAGAGCATTCCGACTCTGTGCCCCCACTTTATGGAACACCTTACCAGCACAAATCAGATCAGTACCAAATTTGAGTCAGTTCAGAAAGTCACTGAAACATTTCCTCTTCCTTAAATATCTCAATGACAGCTCTGAACATAACCTCCAGGTGAATAGCAGGAGTGGCCAAACAGACAGACCATCGCAACAGGCCAACTACACAATGTAAATACAAACAGTTCCATATACTATTGCACCACCTTTGTATATAGTTAACCATGATATCTCTTGTCAGATAACACACCTTTGTATATAGTTTCCCCTATTTCCCAAGTTTATATCTCCTGTTAAATGTAATTGACCAGACATATGTAAATTGTCGGATGTTTTTGTTCAATGTAAACCGCGCTGATGTCTAATAGTGCGGTATATAAGAATTGTTAATAAATAAATAAATAAATAAATAAACCATTATAAAGAACAAAATGACTAAACATGTAGATAGTAATGGTTTAATGGGAGAAACCAAACATGGCTTTAGCCAAGGAAGGTCTTGTCTCACTAATCTTTTATTTTTTTTTTTGAAGGTATGAATAAGCAGGTAGATAAAGGTGAGCTGGTTGATATGGTGTATCTGGATTTTCAGAAAACCTTTGACAAGGTCCCTCATGAGAGACTCTTGGCAAAGTTACAAAGCCATGGGATAGGAGGCAGTGTACTATTGCAGATCAGGAACTGGTTAAAAGTTAGAAAGTGATGGTAGGGCAAAATGGCCAATTTTCCCAATAGAGAAAGGTGAATAGTGGAGCACCCCAGGGATCTGTGCTGGGTCCCCTGCTTTTTAACATATTCGTAAATGATGTGGAAATGGGAATACTGAGTGAGGCAGTCAAATTTGCAGATGACACAAAATTATTCAAAGTTGTTAAAACCCAAGAGGATTGTGAAAAATTGCAAGAGAACCTTGATAAATTGGAAGACTGGGCATTCAAATGACAGATGAATTTTAATGTGGACAAGTGCAAAGTTATGCACCTAGGAAAGAACAACCAAAGCTATGGTTACATGATACAAGATTCCATATTAGGAACCACCACCCAGGAAAAAGATTTAGGCGTCATCGTGGATAACACCTTGAAACCCCCCATCCAGTGTGCAGCGGCGGCCAAGAAGGCAAATAAAATGCTAGGAATCATAAGGAAAGGAACAGAGAATAAAACAAAGGACATTATAATGGCTCTGTATCGTTCTGTGGTGTGATCGCACCTTGAATATTGTGTGCAATTCTGGTCGCTGTATTTTAAAAAGGATATAGCAGAATTAGGAAAGGTACAGAGAAGAGCCACCAAAATGGTAAAAGGGATGAAAGGATACCCCTATGAGGAGATGCTTAAAAGGTTAGGGATCTTCAACCTGGAAAAGAAACAGCTGAGGGGCGATATGATAGAGGTCTATAAAAAGACTATGGGACATGCAATGAAGTTACAGTGTAGCCTGTTTATGACTAATAAGAGAAAATATTTTTTTCACTTAATGCATAATCAAACTCTGGAATTCATAACTGGATGATGTAGTGAAAGATGTTAGTGTAGCTGGGTTTAAAAATAGTTTGGAGAAGCTCCTGGAGGAAAGGTCCATAAACCATTATTAAAGAGGACCCAGGTAATCCACTGCTTACCCTTATACAAGCATTATGGAACCTGTGTGTCTTTTTGGGATACTGCTAGGTACTTGTGGCCTGGATTGATCACTGTTGGAAACAGTATACTGGGCTTGATGTACCTTGGTCTGATGCAGTATGGCATTTCTTATGTTCTTATGTTATTAACATGGGAGAGAGAGAGAAACCCTGGATAAGGAAGGTGAGAGAGGAAAGAGGGAAGATGATGGGCACACAGGCAGAGGTAGTAAAAGACTGGGCAATAAGAGGCTTGGGAATGGGAGGGCTGGATAAGGGAACATGATGGAAAGCTGTCGGTAAATGCAGTAAACAGTGGGAGAATAATGACTAAATGGTAAAAGGAGAAGGAAGAAAACCGAAAAGTAAGGTTAGTGTTACAGATTGATTAGGTGATGACAGGAGAAAGAAGAAATGGCAAGTAGACTGGTGACCCTGGAATAAAAAGCTAAGAGAAGACAGAAAGACAGAAGCATAAACCATAGCCAAATGATTAGAAAAATAAAATGGCCTGAAAACAAGGTAGAAAAAAATAATTTTCTTTTCTATTTAGTGATTGGAATATATGAGCTTTCGGAATGTACATCTGCCAGGGCTGGTGATAGATATGGTTGGGTACCAACTCAGAGTAAACTTTGGGAGGGGACCTCAAAGCCCACTAGCAAGCCGTGCTTTCTTCTGCTTCAGACATACACACACTGTCCCTAGTCACTTCATGGAGCAGCTGGTTCAGGAACTGACAAGAGAAGGAACTATTTTGGACCTAGTTCCAGAGTGAAGGAGTAGCCTAATGGTTAGAGCACTAGCTTGGTAACCAAGAGACCAGGGCTTGATTCCCACTAACATCCCTTGTGACCTTGGGCACATCACTTAACTCTCCATTGCCTCAGAAGAAAGGCCTGGTAATCTACTTCCAGTCGCACTGCCAAGAAAACCCAGGAGTGCGGGGTCACCAGGAGCCAGCATTGACTCAAAGCCATACATTGTATTCCCTTAGTGGAATATAGGATCTAGTGCAAGAGTGATGTAGGGGTGACTTGGCAATAGTGATCCTTATGTGACAAAATTTGATTTAATAAATGAAATAGGACAGCAGAAAAAAAACATATGGCCTATCCAGTCTGCCCTTTCATACCAATTACCATAGTCCCTTTTTTCCCATAGGAATATGATGGCAGATGGAAGGATAAGAGAAACTATGATAAAATAAGGAAAATGGTTAGAAAAAAATAAAAGGAGCAGTCTCAAAGATTAACAGTTTATCAACTGGGCATTGTTTAACACTAGAAGCCCCAAATACGTCAATTGATGCAAATGCATCTTCGAAGTTGTATACCAGTGCCACTGCTAAAACCATGTCAGTTATGTTCCATGACTGTGTTAGCAAGGTCAAGATGTTCAAATATGTGCATCGGAAATTAATGACAGATGTGCCACCTAGTGGGAAAATGAATTTATACCTAGAAGCCCCAAAGTACGTCAATTGACGCAATCAAGAAAAATGAGTGGTTTTCATAAGTTTTCTTACAACGACTAACATAAGAACAGTGTTAACTAAATTTAAAAGTAACTGCAAATTCAAAAGTAACTGCAAAGTCCATGTCAGTTAATGAACAAACAGAATAAGCATGTACGGTTTGCTATTGTACATTTAGAGGCTTGTTTACAGAGCCGCGGTAGCGGTTCGCGATCGTTATCGGAGCCGCGGCCCCATTTGATAACGATCGCGAATCGCTACCGCGGCTTTGTAAACAAGCCCCTTAGAGTCTATGCGCAACTGGCGCAGATTGTCGACAGACACTGTCTGCAAACTGGATGCTTGCATTTATCGCACAGTGTGACAGTGCAATTTCGTTTGCAGTTGGCCTTGACTGCACACATTACTCGCTTTGCCAGTTTGTTTGTTGCAACAATGGCTGGCATTGACTCGGAGTACGAACGTCGAGCAGCACAAGTTTGTCGCAGCTGCTCCGACAGTGTGTGAAGAAACTGTCTCCTTGGCATGGTGACACCGGTTTGCTTGCAGAAAATAATCCAGGCATTGATGGCCGCCAAGTTGAGAATATTGAAGAAAACGGCTAGTGTCCATCTACGACATGCAGATTTGGTGAACATTTGACGGTACATTGAGTCTAGCATGTTGACACTGCATTTATTCTTGTTGTAGTACAACACACTTTCAGGCTTCAGCTTGCCACTGGTTTCACATATCGCACCTTTGTGCAAAGTCGACAAAACGGCAACAGTCTTCTTATTTATTTATTTAGCAAACATTTATATACCGCTGCTTCCAGCGATCAGCAGCGGTCCGATTACAATAGGAGAACTGTCAAATCAGTACAGTAGAATTTGGGGCGCGCATAGGTTGATTCGGAGGGTAAGGTTCTTCTGTTTCGTCTGGTATTGTACTATGGTCATTGATCCATTGGTGTAGAACTTGGATTGGTATAGTTCGCGTTTTGTAAGTGATGGTAGTTCTCTGCGATTCAGACGAATGGTCCCGACCAACGAAGTGCGCTTCTCCAGTAGTTTCTCAGCGAGGTCACGGCTCGTAAAAAAATTATTGACCATAACGTTGTATCCTCACTGATAATATGGCTGCATTAGAGTCATGACCACATGCGTTCCTAAACTGCCAACTCTTTCATCATCTTTCCCAGTATACGGTTTCACATTCAAACAGTATTTGGACTGCAATTCTGCCAAGATCCAAAACTTTATTCCAAATTTATATGGCTTATTTGGCGTGTACTACGTGAATTTGCATCTGCTTTTCATTGGGAATAGTTATTTGTTCATCTACAGTAAGTGATTCTTCTGGTATGTAACACTTTTGTCTGTTATCAACAATTCTGGATAACACCAATGTCATTAGGCTGAATTTGACACACTTCACTCTTTCCTGCCATGAAGCTCTGACATCAAATCGCATGAATTTCTTTACTTCTTCGTATCTGTTTCGTGACATTGTTTGCCTAAATGCTGCACAGCCATAAGTTTCGGACCACATCAAATCAATTGGAAAGTTTTTGGCATTCATGAAACCTCTTAGATATGCCAGTCCCAGAAACGCTTCTAGTTCATCTTCGGCTACATCCCATGATGGGTCTGATAAACGGGCATACTCCACAGTGCAGCTCCTGATGTGACTCACAAAACCGGGGTCAACGATCAATCTAAATGCATCCACTGGTGTTTCAACAGTACGACAATATGCAGTAACCCCACTTTTAGCAGTGAATACATTTTGGGCCTGCAATCTGCCACTGCTTTCACCTTCTGACATGATCTTCCATTCAGTCCCATCTTTTGCTACCACTGTTGACCCTGTCGTCCTGCTCTTGTTTTCAGCGATTATTGGATAATGAGAATGAGCATCATCATCACTTTCATCAGTGTTTCTGCTGTAGTTTGAACCAGTCAAATCATCTACGCCTGCACAACCTGTAACATGTAGGTCAACGTTTGAATCTGATTCAGTCGAATCAGAGCCACTGTCAATTTCCAAAATATCTTGCAGCTTGGCAAGTGCTTGTGCTGCTGTCATGCGCTGCGGACGCGGTTCTCTCATTTTCTGCATCAAAGCGGTAGCCGCAGCTGGCAACAGATCAACTGATTTTGCACCAGCACATCTAGGCACTGCTGTCTTCTTACGAGGTCTCGGCATTCTGTACATAGAATCGTAGAAAAAAATGAATAAAATTTCAGGAAGGAAGCAATATGCTAATGGTTCTGGAGTGTCGGCCTGTTCTAGGGTGTGTTCAAAAGTCATGACATTGTACATACCTGTGTAACAGAGTAAATGTGGGTTTTAAATCAATCACTGTTTCCAGTTTTACTCCGAAATTACAAACCAATAAACACACGATGACGTCATGTAATGACGTCACATACTGCACGTATTAAACAAATAAGTAACTTCAAATTAATTCACATCTGCATTTCATGCTAAACGCAGTCGTCGTGATAATGTGTCAATTGACACACTTTGGGGTTTCTAGGTAAAATGCCTTTTGGGGCTTCTAGTGTTAAGAATCTTGGAAGCCTAGACAGATATATTATATACTTTAAAAATGGAAGGAGAAGGGTCAAATGACTGCCAGCGTGGTTCAAATGTGAGGCGAAAGAGGCTGTTATAGTCAAAAAAGAACCCTTTCAAAAAATGGAAAAAAGGACCCAAATGAAGAAAATAGGAAACAGGAAAATGACAGATGAAATTTATATGGCAAGTGCAATGTTGTGGAATTATGGAAGAACAACACAAACTAGAGCTGTATGAGGCAAGGTTCCACATTAGGAGTAACTGCACAGGAAAAGGATCTAGGCGAAAACATGAATAATACATTGAAATCCTCTGCTCAGTATGCAGTGGTATGAAAAATGAAATAGAATGCTAGGAATTATAAGGAAAGGAATGGAGAATAAAACAAAAGATATCATAATGCCTCTGTATCGCGCCATGGTGCGATCACACCTTGCGTATTGAATGCTGTTCTGGTTGCCACATCTAAAAAAAAGATATATTAGAATTTTAAAAAGTTATAATGAAGAGTGATCATAATTGTAAAGGTGATGAAAGGATACTCTATGAGGAAAGGCTTAAAAGATTAGGGTTTTTCAGCTGGAGAAGAGACAACTGAGGGAAGATATGATAGCAGTCTATAAGATAATAAGCGGTTGTTTATTCCTTCAAAAGTATGAAGACTAGAGAACATACAATGAAGCTACCAAGTAGTACATTTAAGACTAATCAGAGAAAATATTTTTTCATTAAACATGTAATTAATCTCTGAAATTCACTGCCGGAGGATGATAGTAAAAGCTGTTGGTACAGCTGGGTTTAAAAAATGTTTTGGACAAGTTCCTGGAGTAAAAGTCCATGAACCATTATTAAAGTGGACTGGGGGGATCCACTGCTTACCAATGGGATAAGCAGCACGGAATCTGTCTTCCTTTGGGGATCCTGCTAGGTTCTTGTGACCTGCATCAGCCATTGTTAGAAACAGGATACTGGACTTGATGGACCTTTGGTCTGACCCAATACGACAAATCTTATATTCTTATGTTCTAATTTTGATCCCACCCAGGCCACACCCCTGACATGCCCCCATCTACGTTTGACGTGCTATAGTCATCCACGTATAAAATGAACCCTTTCTAAAATGGCCATTTACACACATAAGAACATAAGATATTCCAAACTGGATCAGACCATCAGGCCCAGGATCCTGTTTCCAGCAGTGGCCTATCCAGGTCACAAGTACCTGTCAGGTTCCCACAGAGTATACAGACTCTGTGCTGCTTGTCTCAGGAGTAGGAGGTGGATTTCCCTGAACCTCTTTAATAATGGTGGGAGGAATGGCCTAGTGGTTGGGGCAAGTTACCTTGGGCCAGAGGCTTGAATCCTGCTAGAAGACAGCAACCTTGGGCCAGAAGGACTGGGGTTTCTAGTCCCACAGGTGCTCCCTGTGGCCTTGGGCAAACCACTTAACCCTCCGTTGCCTCAGGTACAGAAACATAGATTGTAAGTCCTTCTGGGACAAGGGAAAATTATATATACAGTACCTGAATGTACACCACTTTGACCGATTGAAAAGCGGTATATAAGCCTAGTTAAATAAATAAATAAATTACCTCTGGTAATGAATTCCAGAGTTTGAAGCTGTATTGAAATGTTTGAATTGCAAATCAGGCTGGATTTTCCACTTCAAAACTGGAAATAAGTTTCTAAAATAAACCTCTTGGTATTTTCATTTTCTCCATGGGCAAGCTTTCCGTGAGGCTCCGTGGAATGAAAAGGACTAGGTAAAATGGTGCAGACATGCATCATCAAGCTTCTAAAAGTTTCTAGAAGGAGCAGGAAAATCTCCCTCTCAGGATTCCACTGGATGATATAATCCCTACATCAGGAGAACACCTGCTACAGGTAAGTAATTATGCTTTCTACTGCTAGCAAGGACTGTGGCTAGTGCTCTGTTTACAATTCATAAGTTCTATCATATTGTATATCAATGAATTCTAATGCTGGAATGCCTGTAAACTGCTTTCCTTCCAAGAATCAGTCATAATTGACCATTCTTGAAGAAGCAACGGTACAAACTGGGCTCTAGGTGTTTTGAAACAGGAACTGCTGAGCTTACTGGCCTTGATCTTTAAAAGAAGGTATACTAGATTTTTGCATAAAAGTTGGATGGTAACAAATTGAGGGGTGTGTTTACTAAACCCTGCTATGGTAACATGGGTATGGGACACATTACTAGTGCCTGGTTTCTTGCTACATGAAGAGGATGACTACATCCATCTCCCTGCATCTAGCATGATGCACCACAGTAAAACAGCCGAGAGAGCAACTAAGGACACTCACTGAGGTGGCGTTAGTTGCACCCATGGTACTTACCCTGAACGCAGGTAGTGTGGGTTACAAATACCTGCACTACTGAGGCAGCCGGGAAGGTTGCGGCCCTCCCCCCCCCCCCCCCAGCCATGCAGCTTTTACATAAGGATCAGCTTGTTAAACTGGAACACAGAGATCTCAGCAGGCACCTCCCCCAAGCCAGAGCTGCTACAGTGAGACAAACCTAAAGCACAATACCCTCTCCCCTAGATAACAGCAGACCAGAGAATACCAGTTTGGACAGGTCACTGAGAATGCTTTATGATAGCTCACCTTACCCCCCCAGGGACCACTGATTGGTGGACAAAAGATACCTGAGACGAATCAGAAAGTAGAATGAGCTTGAAAATATACTGTATATAAGACAATGTATGACGTGGAGGGGGAACTCAGATCTTTTGTTCAGGGTGGCCGGCTCTGTCTCTGAGACTGTGTGCACACTATAAAAGATTCTGTTTGCATTCTAGTCTGTCTGACTCGTCTTCCTTCTGTGGGTGTGAGAGAGAGCTGTTATTAGCTGCTTTTGGGCTATTTCATTTGGCGACCCAGATGGGATGAAATTAGAAACATAGAAACATGATGACAGAAAAAGACCACATGGCCTATCTAGTCTGTCCTTCCATAACAACAACTACAACAGTCCACTTTTTTCCTTTAGAGATCCTCTGTGTTGCTCCCATGCTTTTTGAATTCAGTTACTGTCCTCATCTCTACCACCTCCACTGGGAGACTATTCCATGGATCCACTACTCTTTCTGTAAAGAAATATTTCCGCATATCACTCCTGAATCTATCTCCCTTCACCCTCATCCCATGTCCCCTCGTAGCAGAACTTGCTTTCAATTGAAAGAGGCTCTCTCCCTGAACATTTATGCCACGGAGGTATTTAAACATCTCAATCATATCACCTCTATCCCGCCTTTCCTCTAAGGTGTACATATTAAGATCCTTAAGTCTGTCCTCATATGCTTTATAATAAAGCCCATTAATCATTTTAGTAGCCATCATCTGCACCGACTCCATCCTGTTCACATCCTTTCAAATTGTTAACATATCAGCCTCTCCCCTTGCACCCACGGTGGGAGGTCGTCTGCTCTTGCAGCATCGGGCCTCGGCCGTTCAGGGACCGGCTCCCCGGGTGACGTTAACCGTCCTGGCGCCACCCGGCCCTTTGTCCGGAAGGATCCCTTGACTTGTCTGGTTGGTTGGTCCCGGCAGGCTGATTATTCCGATTGAAATCCGGATGGATAGACTGGCATCCAAACTTCTCTGATCGGAGGTCTGGTGAGTACTCTGCATTATTGCTTTGGGGATATTCGGTAACTGTAACCTGTAACTCTGGAACTCTGTAATCTGTTGCGGTCTGATCATCCACACGGGCAGCCTGAGTAAGGGCTCTGGGATCTCTGCTGAAACCTGAAACCGCTGCCCGTTCAGTCTGTGCTTGGTAAGAGGGAGAGAGAGAAAGGGGGGGTTTGTGCTGCAGCTAGAGAGAGACAGAGCGAGAGAGAGCGCGTGTGTATTTGTAACAGCTGCTGCTAGAGAGAAACTGAGAGTGTGGTGACGTTGTATGTAACGGCAGCTGCTGAAGATTACTAGAGAGAGAGAGAGGGAGCGTATGAGTTGCTGAGACGTCTCTGTTCCCCTTGTCGTTTTGTTTTGTTTTTCTCTCACCTTTTGTAGTCCTGTGTGTGTGTCCTGTGCAATTGGTCTCTGTCTGTTATCTGAACTTACACTGTACATTGCATTCTTTGCAGTGAGATTAGAGCGTTTATACTGCATATTTTACTTATTTATTGTACTGGGATTAGAGCATGGGGACAGGGGAATCCAAAGTGCAAACGCCCCTGCAGTGTATGCTTCATAATTTCAAGGCTGGGTTTGGGGAAGATTATGGGATACCTCTCCCTGCCTCTCGCCTGTCTGTTCTTTGTGAGCGGGAGTGGCCAGCTTTAGTTAAGCTGTGGCCTCCCGGGGGGGTCAACTGATCTGCCCACCGTGTTTTTAGTTCATCAAGTTGTAGCGAAAGAGCACCCAGACCAGTTCCCTTATATTGATTCATGGCTGGCTATATTCCAGCACAAGCCAAAATGGCTCCAGCGCTGCCACGAGAATCAGTGTAGGATAATGATAGTGGCCGTTGGTCGCCGGAAGGGACGAACACCCACCCCCATCTACCAGGGGCGGGACTCCCCGAATATCCCTCCACGCCCCTTTCCTCTGTTGCGCCCCCTTGTCCCATCTGCACTGTGACAGGATCCGCCCGTAGTTGAAGAACCCCCTCCAGGGGTGGGTGGAGCCAGGTCTGAGGAAGATTCTGAGGATCCCAGTCCTTCCTTTCTTGATTCCTCCCCACATAGGGATACACCCCTTCAGACCCCTCCGACATCCTTGACCCCTCCCACTCCTGATACCTCCAGTACTACTGTAGCATCCCCTGGTAGCACATTGGCTGAGCCTGAAACATCCACCCCGCTGGCCCACTGCCTGCGGTCACGTGATCTCCAAATGCCACTACGCCAAGTACAGGGGCTTCCGTACCTTGATGCCGCTGGGCAAGTAGCAGTGGGGACATCCAGCCTGATTTATGTCCCTTTCTCCCCAACGGACCTGCTGAACTGGAAAACCCACTATGCCTCCTATACTTGTTGGGTCCCCAGGAGCCTATGGTCAAAATGAATTTAGAGGACCGAGAAATGCAATTCATGGTCGATACAGGAGCAACACACTCAGTGGTCACCCAACAAGTGGCCCCGATCTCTGCCAAATCAGTCACAATTGTGGGAGCCACGGGAGAGAGGGCCCAGAGACCTTTTCTGAAAAACTGCACATGCCAGTTGGGGGGACGGACGATCACCCACCAGTTCCTGTATATGCCTGAATGTCCGATACCCTTGCTGGGTCGGGATGTTCTGGCAAAACTTCAAGCCCAAATCTCATTCGGGCCTGAGGGCCAGGCTGAGCTCGAAATACCCAGCCTGGGCCCAGCGGTTTTGGTACTGTCCGTCCCCCGAGAAGAAGAATGGCGGTTATATGAGGACAGGCCTAGATCTGATGTGGCTGCCCTGGATAAGTGGGATGCAGTGCCCCCTGGAGTTTGGACTGAAGGGAACCCCCCTGGAATGGCCATCAATATTCCTCCTGTAAGCATTGAAATGAAGCCAGGAGCCTCCCCTGTACATGTACGACAATACCCGCTGTTGCGGGCAGCTGTGGAAGGGATTCATCATCATTTGATGCGGCTACTACAGTATGGTATCCTGCGGCCCTGCCAATCGGCATGGAACACGCCTTTGCTGCCTGTCCATAAACCTGGAACCACCGACTACCGACCTGTTCAGGACCTCCGTCGTGTCAATGAAGCCACTGTGACCCTGCATCCAGTAGTACCAAACCCTTATACGCTGTTGGGCCTCATCCCAGCTGCTGCTTCTCACTTCTCAGTACTGGATCTAAAGGATGCCTTCTTCTGTATATGCCTGGCTACCACAAGCCAGCATTTGTTTGCCTTTGAGAAAGAGGATCCTGCTACTGGCAGGAAGGCCCAAGTCACCTGGACTCGCTTACCACAGGGATTCAAAAACTCCCCATTTTCAGCACAGCACTAGCCCAAGATCTTGCCAGTTTTCCCCCAGGGGAGCCTGGCAGACGAGTACTTCTACAGTATGTCGATGACCTACTAATTGCTGCCGACTCTGAAGCCGAATGTATACTGTGTGATGCAGCGGACCCTCTTGCAGAAGGAAGAAAAGTTTTAAATTTAAAAAAAAAACAGGTTTAAACTGCAATATCCTGAAGGTCCACATAGAGGGAGCAGGAGAGCCAGCATAGAGTCAGAAGAACCACGCCTCTATGGGCAGGACTTAGGCCCAGTCAGTTCCGATTTAAGCAGAGGCAGGCCTGAAGCAAGCAGAGCAGTCCAAAGACATCCGAGGTATGTCGTGGAGGAAAGATATCCAGGAGAAAGATATCCAGAAGGAAAAGATATCCAAGGAGAGAAAGGTATCCAGAGAGATATCCATAGAAGTAACTTGGGGGAGAAAAGTGGAGAACACAGAGGCCTGGTGAGCAGAGAGAAGCTGAAAGGGCGAGGCCACCAGACAACAGCCTCAGGAGTGAAAGCAAGGGCAGATGGCAACAGCTGCAGCCTTGGCTCAGAGTGGTTCCTCCACACACTAAGGCAAGAGAGACATCGTGGGAGTACTTGGGCCATCCTGAGTTGGAGGACAACCAGACTAGGCCTCAAGCCTTCCCTGAGAAAGACAGAAGAAAGCTCAAAGGTAAAGCTTCCATTTCTTGTAATTGTTTGCTTAAGCCTAGCATAGAAGAAAGGCAGGGGAAAGAAGTTTATCTGCATGACAATGACATTTATGAACAAAACTTAACAGATAATTTTCCTAAGAAGAGAACTGCCAATATTAAACATTGTGATAAGAGAGCTTTTAAAACTATAGCGGATGAAGAGCCACTGTTTTACCCAGTAGCCAGAAACCGACGCCCTAACCTAACAAACAAACACTGGGAAACTGTATGGCACACTTTTAAAAAGCCAGAGCTCAGCCAGGCAGAAGCCTCAGACTCAGAGCCATCTGATATAGAATGGATGCAAGTGGAATCGGCGGGTGAAGAGGCTGAGGAACCAATGGAATGTACATATTGTACAGCAGTGAAGCTGTAGTCTATTTGGAGTTCCATGAATGCATAAAGTGAATGCAGTATTTGTCCTACTTTAAGTTACTGTGAAGTTAACAGTTATTACTTTGACCATTTTTGTGCTTTAAACCTGATGTAAGGACTGGTACAATTCTGTTACTTTCCAAAGCCGTTTGTTTTTGAACCATTTTTGTGCAAAGGGGAAATAAAGCCTTTTTCTTTTTCCCTCCACTTTGGTGTGAAGTTATTCTTTTGGGAAGTTGGTAACGAGGTTGGCACAAAGGACCGCTACCTTTGACCCTCGCACCGGTCCAACCCCAATCACCCTAGTCTTGTGCGCTCCCCAGCCCTTCCGTGGAAAACTACGCCGCCACCAGGGGGGGCTGCGGGGGACATAAGTGGCGTAGTTGTCAGGATATTTACGGCACCCATAAGCCTACAGGACTGTACCTACACCTGTACAAAGGAAAGTACAATCTTTCTCTTTTTTTTTTTGGAAAAAACAAAAAAACAAAACTCAAAGTAAAACCCGAACCGTCTTGCTACAAAAACTGGACTGGAAGGAAAAACAGGAATAGAGCGGACACAAAAGCCGGAATGGAGTTGAAAATGTGGAGTGGAGTTCCTGAAATCCGGACCGGATTTGAAAAAAAAAAAATCCTGAAGGTTGGAGATCCTGCGGCGAGTCCAGAAGCAGTGGAGCGACCTTCCGATAACTACATATATTCCCCAAAGCTGACTCAACACTAGAACCAGGTAATGCGTATTTAAGCCTACCTAGTGTTGGATATCTGGGGAAGTTAAAAAAAAAAAAAAAAAAAAGAAAGAGGGTGTGGAGAAGTTTTTGTAAAGAGCCACACTTGGGTTTGTCTCTGTTTGTTCTTTCAACAGGTACCATGGAGCCCAAGGAACTATGTGCCTGGATGGCACACCAGTTCAGCAAGCAGATGGAGGTGGCACACCAGAGCCAAGAGCAAGCGCTGAAGGCGATACAAGCACAGCAACTGCCAGTCCTAGAGACTATGGACAGGTGGCTCACGCAGCAGCAGGAGGAACTGGCCAAAAGCAAGGCAGAGAAGCTATCACTTGCCGGACTGGTAAACTCTGACCACGGACAATGGTCTTGTTCTGACTTAGTGATTGGCAAGCTAAGTCCGAACGATGACATAGATGACTTTTTAGACACATTTGCTAGAATTGCGCATTCAGCTAAATGGCCAGAGGAGCAGTGGGCAATACGGCTAGCAGCATCACTCACGGGTGAGGCACTGGCTGCATATAGGTCGATGCCCCCGGATTTAGCAAATTTGTATAAAGATGTAGTAATAGCGATTAGGGATCGTATGGGCCTTACACCAGTAGCGTACAACAAAATGTTTAGGGCTACCTTTCTTAAGGCTAATGAAACACCTAAGGCACTAGGCCATAGATTACATAGCCTAGCCCATAAGTGGTTACAGCCCGAGAAAAAGAGCACAGGTACCCTAATGGACGCTATAATTCTGGAACAGTACATGATTGCCCTACCCAGTAGAGTGCAAAATTTCTTAATGCTACAGAATTGTTGCACTACCACAGAGGCAATAGCACTCACAGAAAGGTATTTAGAGGCCGAAAAAGTGACCCAGCCTAGGGCAGGCCCAAAAATAGCCATGGGGTTGGAGGCACAAAAAAGGGAGAGTCCCTCACGTCCTCCAGTTGGCTGGTGGAAAAGTGATAAGCCTTTAGTGACAGAGAGTTCAAGGAAATGTTTCACTTGTGGGAAAAGGGGACATGTGCAGTATAAGTGTCATTCACGAACTGCCTTGGTGGGAGAATCACCAAGACTAATGCGTAGTGGTTTTCTGATTGATGTAAAGGTACAAGGTATAAGTGTGCAAGCGTTATTGGATTCTGGAGCCGACCAGACCATGGTTTCTAAAAAATTATGGTCAACGATTCAGGCTCATGGCCTCTCGGTTCCAGAATTTCCACAGGGCAATGTAAAGATAAAGTGCATGCATGGAGCAGCCACACGCTATCCAGTTTATAAATTGTGGGTAAAAGGTATGGGCATTGTAAAAGAAATGCTGATCGCAGTAGTGCCAAAGTTACCACAGGAATTGGTCCTGGGCCGTGATTGGCCACAATTTAGAAAAACTTTGAAGGAAGGTTTGTCGCCTCAGATAAAGCCAGATTCCACTTGCATGTAACCTAGCCTTACTGAAAAGCCCAGAGTACAGCGGAGCGGCCTTGCTGCCGCTACGGATACTATGGTCCCTAGCCCACTTTGGGAGAAACCCCCGAGGGCTGTCATGAAGGATCGGTCACAGCCACTCAAAAGGTTTGTGCTGCGATACTGCAAAACATCCGCAAGAGCGCGGACTCCTCAAAGAGCGTCAGCACAAGCCGCAGGTTATGACCTCCATAGCGCCGTGGATATCGTCATCCCAAAGCAGGGAAGAACATTAGTTACCACAGACCTACAAATCGAGCTGCCCCCGGGATGTTACGGAAGAATAGCCCCAAGATCCGGACTGGCCGCCAAGTACAACCTTGACGTGGCTGCAGGAGTCGTGGACCCTGATTACAGGGGCATCTTAAAAGTCCTCTTATGTAACTTCTCAGAGGAAGATTACAAAGTCCAAGCCGGGGACAGAGTGGCACAGCTAATTTGTGAGCGTGTGGGATTCACTGATCTAGAAGAAGTCGCTATGCTAAATCCTACAAGCCGAGGAACGGGAGGTTTCGGCTCAACGGGGAGAGCGGAAATGGAAAGTTTAATGGCCATAGGGAGTGATCCACCCGAGGAAGACCTGGGTCCTCGTGTGGAAGATTGCAAAGAAGGCTCTACCCCGAAGCTGGGAGAGGAACTCTCAGTGAGAAAAAAGGAGGATTTGGCTCGATTGTTGAACAAGTATAAGGACGTCTTAACTCCAATGCCTGGAGAAACCTCCTTGGTGGCTCATGAAATTCATACTCCTCCAGGTAAAATTATCCGACAGTGTCCATATCGACTGCCGGAGGCGAAAAAGCAAGAGGTCATCAACCAGGTGCGAGAAATGCTGCAAATGAATATAATAGAGGAGTCACATAGTCCCTGGTGCAGCCCGGTGGTGCTGGTGCCTAAACCAGACGGGTCTATGCATTTCTGCATAGACTTTCGTCAAGTCAATGCGATATCCACCTTCGACGCTTACCCGATGCCGCGGATCGAGGAATTATTAGACCGGCTCGGGCAAGCAAAGTTCCTGACGACGTTAGACATGACCAAAGGGTATTGGCAGGTCCCTTTGACGCGGGATGCCAAGTCGAAAACTGCCTTCAGTACACCGTTGGGGCTCTACCAGTTTCGGAGAATGCCCTTTGGCTTGCATGGGGCAGCCGCTACGTGCCAACGTTTAATGGATGTTATTCTACGACCGTACCAGGATTTTGCTACTGCCTACATGGATGATGTAGTGATCCACAGCGCCACGTGGACGGAACATCTCCATCAAATAGGCGTCATATTAGAAGCTATGAGGAGAGCGGGCCTCACGCTTAACCCTAAGAAGTGTACTTTTGCGGCTGAAGAAGTCAAGTACCTGGGTCATCTGGTAGGCCGTGGAACCGTGCGGCCATTATTGGATAAAGTAGATAGCGTCAGAAAATTTCCAGTTCCACAGAACAAGAAGCAGTTGAGAAGCTTCCTTGGCCTCATCGGATATTATCGCCGTTTTATACCGCTCTTTGCGGAAGAAAGCAACGTCTTTACAGAGATGCTAAGAAAAAATGCCCCAAACATAGTACAGTGGACTCCCGAAGCAGAGACAGCTTTCCAAAAATTAAAAGGGAAGTTGTGCCAGGCCCCCGTATTGCGCGGGGTAGATTTTCAGCAAACTTTCCTGTTACAAACGGATGCCTCAGAGACAGGTCTGGGGGCCGTCCTGTCCCAGGTACAAGAAGGAGCAGAACATCCTATTCTGTTTCTTAGCAGGAAACTCTCGCTAGCGGAAAGGAAGTATGCCACAATTGAACGCGAATGTCTCGCTATTAAATGGGCCATCGAGGCATTGAAATTCTATCTCACCGGGAGGAAATTTGTCCTCATTACGGATCATGCTCCCCTGAAATGGCTGCATACCATGAGGAACGAAAATGCCAGATTAACCCGGTGGTATATGGCTTTGCAGCCCTATGACTTCCGTGTGGAGCATCGAGCTGGGAAGCTGCATTGTAACGCTGATACCATGTCCCGTATTACGTGCTGTGGAGAAGAATTTCCCCCAGCCCGTAATATTTTAAGAAGGGGGATGTGTGATGCAGCTGACCCTCTTGCAGAAGGAAGAAAAGTTTTAAATTCAGAAAAAAACAGGTTTAAACTGCAATATCCTGAAGGTCCACATAGAGGGAGCAGGAGAGCCAGCATAGAGTCAGAAGAACCACGCCTCTATGGGCAGGACTTAGGCCCAGTCAGTTCCGATTTAAGCAGAGGCAGGCCTGAAGCAAGCAGAGCAGTCCAAAGACCAGTCCAAAGACATCCGAGGTATGTCGTGGAGGAAAGATATCCAGTGAGAAGATATCCAGGAGAAAGATATCCAGAAGGAAAAGATATCCAAGGAGAGAAAGGTATCCAGAGAGATATCCATAGAAGTAACCTGGGAGAAAAGTGGAGAACACAGAGGCCTGGTGAGCAGAGAGAAGCTGAAAGGGCGAGGCCACCAGACAACAGCCTCAGGAGTGAAAGCAAGGGCAGATGGCAACAGCTGCAGCCTTGGCTCAGAGGGGTTCCTCCACACACTAAGGCAAGAGAGACATCGTGGGAGTACTTGGGCCATCCTGAGTTGGAGGACAACCAGACTAGGCCTCAAGCCTTCCCTGAGAAAGACAGAAGAAAGCTCAAAGGTAAAGCTTCCATTTCTTGTAATTGTTTGCTTAAGCCTAGCGTAGAAGAAAGGCAGGGGAAAGAGGTTTATCTGCATGACAATGACATTTATGAACAAAACCTAACAGATAATTTTCCTAAGAAGAGAACTGCCAATATTAAACATTGTGATAAGAGAGCTTTTAAAACTATAGCGGATGAAGAGCCACTGTTTTACCCAGTAGCCAGAAACCGACGCCCTAACCTAACAAACAAACACTGAGAAACTGTATGGCACGCTTTTAAAAAGCCAGAGCTCAGCCAGGCAGAAGCCTCAGACTCAGAGCCATCTGATATAGAATGGATGCAAGTGGAATCGGCGGGTGAAGAGGCTGAGGAACCAATGGAATGTACATATTGTACAGCAGTGAAGCTGTAGTCTATTTGGAGTTCCATGAATGCATAAAGTGAATGCAGTATTTGTCCTACTTTAAGTTACTGTGAAGTTAACAGTTATTACTTTGACCATTTTTGTGCTTTAAACCTGATGTAAGGACTGGTACAATTCTGTTACTTTCCAAAGCCATTTGTTTTTGAACCATTTTTGTGCAAAGGGGAAATAAAGCCTTTTTCTTTTTCCCTCCACTTTGGTGTGAAGTTATTCTTTTGGGAAGTTGGTAACGAGGTCGGCACAAAGGACCGCTACCTTTGACCCTCGCACCGGGCCAACCCCAATCACCCTAGTCTTGTGCGCTCCCCAGCCCTTCCGTGGAAAACTACGCCGCCACCAGGGGGGGCTGCGGGGGACAACTGGCAACCACAGAGCTTCTCCAACTCCTGTACAATGCAGGCTACCGAGCTTCAAGGAAAAAGGCTCAGTTTATGCCAGTCGGAAGTGAAGTATCTGGGATTCCATCTGTCGAAAGGAAGTCGACGGTTGGGGAGTGAAAGGAAGGAAGCAGTGTGTCGGATCCCTGTGCCAACAACCCGCAAGCAAGTGCGCGCTTTTCTCGGGGCTGCAGGGTACTGTCGTATCTGGATTCCCAACTTTGCAAAGATTGCAAAGCCCCTCTATTAGGTTACGAAAGGTCCAGAGAAGAACCCCCTTGAGTGGGGTCGAGACAAGCAGGGGGCCTTCGAACATCTGAAGAGGGCATTACTGTCATCTCCAGCCCTAGGCCTTCTGGATGTCACCAAGCCTTTCACTCTCTATGTGCACGAAGCAGCGGGAACAGCTATGGGGGTCGACCCAACATCTGGGGTCTTGGCCGTGGCCAGTCGCCTACCTGTCTAAACAGCTGGATCCAGTGGCCAAGGGATGGCCGCCTTGCCTGAGAGCAATAGCGGCAACAGCCTTATTAGTGAAGGAATCTGATAAACTATCCATGGGCCAAAACCTTTTAGTCACCGTCCCACATGCAGTCCAAACATTACTGGAGCATAAAGGAAGTCACTGGTTCACCAGTTCCCGGATGTTGAAATACCAGAGTATGTTATGGGGCAATCCCAGAGTGCAGATAACCACCAGCCAAGCCTTGAACCCTGCTACTTTCCTACCTGTCAGCCCGGGACCACCTGACCATGACTGCCTAGAAGTGATGGATACAATCTTCTCCAGTCGCCCTGATCTAACAGATGTGCCACTAAGCAATCCGGATGAGACCTACTTCATAGATGGAAGCAGTCTGGTGTTGGAGGGGCCGCAGGTGTGCGGGGTACACGGTGGTGACGATGGAGGTGACCGTTGAGGCTCAGCCTTTGTCCCCCGGCACTTCTGCACAGAAGGCAGAACTCATTGCCCTGACCCGTGCCTTAATCCTTGGGACTATCCTTCATGTGAATATATACACAGCCTCCCGGTATGCCTTTGCCACTCTCCATGCCCATGGGGCCCTATACAAGGAAAGAGGGTTAGTTACTACAGCTGGCTCAGAAATAAAGAACGGCCCCCAAGTATTGGCCCTTTTAGAAGCAGTCTGGCGTCCTAAGGCGGTAGCCGTTATGCACTGCCGAGGCCACCAGAAAGGGGACAGTGAAATAGCTAAGGGGAATAGACGGGCCGATGCAGAGGCCTGGCGGGTCGCAACCATATCCTTGTCCCAGTCCTTCCCCGAGGGCACCCAGGACCTACAAGCCCCACTGTTTCCAGTCCCACTAAGCCAATGGTCTAAGAGATACACAACACGAGAACTAGATTTCTTCTGCCAAGAGGAGGGAGGGGTGTTACACACGGATAAGGTTACCCAGAACAGGGACAGCTCCAGTGATAGTCATCCCAGACAGCCTTTCCCCAGCATTCCTATCCTCCTTCCATCAAGCCACTCATATGGGTAAGACAGCAATGGAAACTACCCTGCGCCCCTATTTCTTCATCTCCTGCCTGTCCTCTTTAGTGGCCCTGTTGTCAGACAATGCATCACATGTGCTAAAAATAACGCCCGTCAAGGTCCATGCCAACCCCCGGGGGTCCAATCTTATGGGGTCACCCCTATGGGAAACATCCAGGTTGACTTTTCAGAAATGCCCCGGGCAAATGGGTACCGGTATCTGCTAGTGTTAGTCTGTACTTTCACGGGGTGGGTGGAGGCCTTCCCAGTCCGCACCGAAAAAGCCAGAGAAGTGACTAAGGTGCTGCTGCATGAAATCATTCCCCGCTTTGGACTCCCAGTAGTAGTGGGATCAGATAATGGACCTGCCTTCGTGGCCCAGGTAGTGCAACAAGTAGCTAAGGCCTTGCAGATCGACTGTAAGCTGCACACAGCTTACCGTCCGCAGAGCTCAGGGAAAGTAGAACGCATGAACTGTACCATAAAGAGCCAACTAGCAAAACTGTGTCAGGAAACTTCGTTAAAGTGGCCCCAATTACTCCCTATTGCTTTGCTCCGCATACGATCTGCCCCACGAAAGGGTATTGGTATCTCCCCTTTTGAAGCTGTATATGGTCACCCTGCACCCCTCATACAGGGCATCCATGGAGATTTAATACAGATAGGTTCAGAAATAACCCGACAGGAACTGTTGGCTCTCAGTTCTGTTTTTTAGAAATTGCACCAGTGGATCCAGGAGCGGCTCCCCATCAACCTGACTGAAGCGCTCCATACATACCAGCCTGGTTCCCGAGTGTGGGTCAAGGAGTGGAAGAAGGATCCATTGACCCCCCAGTGGCGAGGTCCATATACCGTTCTGCTGACCACCCCCACGGCTGTCAAGGTGGCTGAAGTTGCTTCGTGGATCCATCATTCTCGCGTCAAGGCCGCTGCACTGGAGGTTGTTCCAGCCTGGACTTCAGTCCCGATCCCAGATCAACCCCTGTGTTTGAAATTGCAAAAGGATACCACCATCCATGAGGGATCCTAACAGACTGCCAGCGAACTCCGGACAACCAGCGAGAATGAGAAAATGTGCCTTAGCCTTATTCCTACCCCTGATATGGACCCACTTTCTAACAGCTGCAGGGACTACTAACACAGCAGTAATACTTGCCCAAACTGCTCTGAACATGACAGACTTTTGCATACGTAATTCTCCAAAAACTGGGATTTTTCTGTCAACCTGTCTCATTGCTGTACCGTCTAGTTTATGTGAAATGCAGAATCTTACCATACTTGCTAATCTGGACTGTAGACAACCTGGCATAGATTACTCCACATTCTTCTATCTTATTGGGGTTACCCGACCTATTTCTGCACGTTTTAACCAGGTGCCTTTTTCCTTACAGGTAGTTTCCACCCTGAATGCTACTGATTGCTTCTTTTTTGTAAATGCCAAGAAAGGGGGGGTCAATGTCTCGAATACTGTGTTATCATGCAACTCTGTAACTAAGGTATCCTATGCATATTCAGAAATGCATCTTCCCTTAGGTTGGTTTTTAGTTTGTGGTGAGATAGTGTATACTTATGTCCCCGCCAATGCCACCGGAGGTCCATGTACATCTGGTAGGCTCACAACTGCAGCCTTCCTTCATACACCCCGTACCACTAGGGTCCACCCCCAGACATCCCCGCTCTATCCCTATGCCCTCGACCTGCAACTCAAATGTAGAGCCCTACAGTGATGAGACAGCCCTTGGGCTGTCACTATCAATCCTTGGAACACCTGGTTTAGCCCTACACAACTCTTTGGAGATAAGCCGACTTGCTTGTTCTCTAGCCAAATCCCTTAATCTGACCTCGACGGTATTAGCTACCATGAATCACGAGCTGTCCAGCCTACGTACAGCAATCCTACAGAATAGAATGACCATAGACTTCCTACTTTTACGCCTCAACCATGGGTGTGAGGACTTTGAAGGTATGTGTTGTTTTAACCTCACTGATGAGAGCGTGTCCATTGAATGCTCTATCCAAGATCTACGTGACCTAGCACGTGACCCAGCTTTAATACATGGCTCCAGACCTGGTGCAGAAAAGAAGGATTCGGATTTATTGGCAACTGGGACAACAGATGGACCAACAAGAGACTATACTGTGCTGATGGACTACATCTCTCTTCCGCAGGGAAAAGAATCCTAAGTGAAAAATTCAGGCAATATATGGACATGCATTTAAACTAGGAAAAGGGGGTGACGGATGTGGAAGGTCAACATCTGCATGCCACCCCCAACAAAAGCAGAACAACATCAGAAACAGCCACACTTTTAAACCACACATCAAAAACATATGGGAGGAAGTGGGCAGAACAAAATCAATGCAAAATACACACAAGCCAGGAAAGTGCTGGAAAGCAATGAGCACAAATCCTCGAAGCTTAGCCAACAAAATTCCAGACCTGGAAGCCCTAATGATGGAAACGGACTTGGACATTGTGGCCATTACAGAAACATGGTTTAATGAATCACATGATTGGGATATAACCATAGCTGGCTATAATCTATTCAGAAGGGACCGAGAAAATGGAAAAGGAGGAGGAGTAGCCTTGTATGTCAAAAGCAATATTAAAGCTACTGAAATACAGGGGACATGGGGAAAAGAAGAAGCGCTCTGGATTGCATTGGAGAGAGGAGATGGCACTGTCATCCATATTGCTGTAGTCTATAGACCTCTGACTCAAATTGAAGAGAGAGACAATGAATTGATTATAGATATTGTCAAGATAGCATCAAAGGGGGAAGCAATCATATTGGGTGACTTTAATCTACCTGATGTGGATTGGATTACTCCTTCTGCACATCTGGAAAGAAGCAAAAAAATTGTGGATGCTCTCCAAGATGCATTATTTAGACAAATGGTGATGGAACCAACCAGGGAAAGATCAACGCTGGATGTAGTGCTCACCAACGGTGATAGTGTGTCAAATGTCTGCGTGAGTGCCCCTGTGAGCAACAGCGACCATCACACGGTGTGGTTTGAAATAAAAGCCATGGTACAGGCCAATCATAGCAAGCTCAGAGTCCTAAACTTCAAATACACTGACTTCAATAAAATGGCAGAGAGCGTAAAGGAGGAGATGACGGGGTGGGAAGAGATAAAGGAAGTGGAATTGCAATGGGCTAAACTAAAGGAGGCAATAAAAGGAGCAACAGATAAATATGTAAGAAAAGTAAATAAAAGCAAGAGGAGAAGGAAACCTATTTGGTTTTCCAAAGAGGTGGCTGCTCATATAAAGGCAAAAAACACAACTTTTGCAAAATTCAAAAGCTTGCAGACAGAAGAACACAGAAATGAATACAGGATCCAACTCAAAGAGTCTAAAAGAGTAATAAGGATAGCAAAATCAAAGGCAGAGGAAAAGATGACTAAAGATGTTAAGGGTGGCAACAAAAATTTCTTCAGGTATATTCGGGAAAGGAAAAAGATCAGAGTTTGAATTGCAGGACTCAGAAGTGCTGGGAAAGGACTCGTGGAAAGTGACACTGGAAAAGCAAAATTGCTAAACAATTACTTCTGCTCTGTGTTTACTAAAGAAGATCCTGGGGATGGACCAGCTGTGACTCCCAAATATAAAAATGGGAATGAAGTAGATACCACACCATTCACAGAAGAAGAGGTGTTAGAACAACTTGCTAAACTGAAAGTGGACAAGGCCATGGGACCGGATGGGATACATCCCAGGATACTGAAAGAGCTCAGAGAGGTTCTTGCAGGACCGTTAAAGGATGTCTTCAACAGATCCTTGGAAACAGGAGAGGTCCCTCAGGACTGGAGAATGGCTGATGTCGTACCTCTACACAAAAGTGGTGACAGGGAAGAAGTGTCAAACTACAGGCCCGAGAGCCTTACCTCGGTGGCGGGAAAAGTAATGGAGGCACTCCTGAAAGAGCGAATAGTGAACTTTCTGAAAACTAACAGCTTGCAAGACCCGAGGCAACATGGTTTTACCGAAGGACGATCTTGCCAAACAAATCTGATCGAGTTCTTTGACTGCAGTTCTTTGACTGCGTGACCAGGGAACTAGATCAGGGGCATGCGATGGATGTCATCTACCTGGATTTCAGCAAAGCCTTTGATACTGTTCCTCATAGGAGGCTTGTCAACAAACTCAGTAGCTTGGGGATGGGTCCCAAGATGGTAAACTGGATTAGAAATTGGTTGACTGACAGACGTCAGAAGTTGATTGTACATGGAGCTCACTCGGATGAGAGGAAGGTGATTAGCGGGGTGCCCCAGGGTTCAGTCCTGGGCCCGGCACTGTTCAATGTATTTGTGAGTGATATTGCTGAAGGACTGAATGGAAAGGTCTGTCTTTTTGCAGACGACACAAAAATTTGCAACAGAGTGGACTCCCCCGAGGGAGTGGTTAACATGAAGAAAGATCTACAAAAGCTGGAAGACTGGTCTAAAGCTTGGCAACTACGATTTAATGCAAAAAAGTGCAGTGTCATGCACTTGGGTAGCAGAAATCCAAGAGAAATGTACACGATAGGGGGAGAAAGGTTGGTATGCACAGTTCAGGAAAAAGACCTTGGTGTGATTATCTCTGCTGATCTCAAGGTGGCAAAACAGTGCGACAAGGCAGTGGCAAAAGCCAGGAGGATGTTGGGCTGCATACAAAGAGGGATTACCAGCAGAAAAGAAGAGGTACTTATGCCACTGTATAGGTCACTGGTGAGGCCTCACTTGGAATACTGTGTTCAGTTTTGGAGACCATATCTTGCAAAGGATGTAAAAAGACTGGAGACTGTTCAGAGGAAGGCAACCAAAATGATTTGGAGCCTGCATCAGAAGCCTTATGAGAAGAGACTTGAAGACCTAAATATGTATACTTTGGAGGAAAGGAGGGACAGGGGAGATATGATTCAGACCTTTAAATACTTAAAGAGAAATGATGAACAAACAAACCTCTTCCAAAGACAGGGAACCTGTAAAACTAGAGGGCATAACATGAAACTGCAAGGGGGTAAATTGAAAGGCAATGTCAGGAAATATTTTTTCACTGAAAGGGTTGTGGATGCTTGGAATACCCTCCCGATGGAAGTGGTAGGGGCGAACACGGTGACGGAATTCAAAAAGGCATGGGACAAACACAGAGGATCCCTTTACAGAAATAGGAAAAAAACAAAATAAACGGTACCATCTAACTTCTTAACCATATAACGTCTCAACAAATAGGGATGTCCTACATGGAGTGGTGGGTTTACCCCTGAACAAGGATAGGGGGAGGGGTGGCCTGCGCGGAGCGACAGGTGCATCTACTCTTGCCATCTTGCTGGGCAGACTGGATGGACCATGCTGGTCTTTATCTGCCGTCAACTACTATGTTACTATGTTAGCAAAACACATCTCAGACCCGTCCTTGGGATTGGGAACGGGTTGGTTCGTCAAATGGTTTGGTTGGTTAGGAGGCCTTAAAACCCTAGTTTTCGGGGTTATCCTCCTTCTCCTGGTATGTGCCCTCTTACCATGTTGTATCCCCATTCTGCACTGTTTCATCACCACCGCCCTCGAAACCCTAGTAGAGCGCAAAAGAGCTGCCACTGTCATGGCCCTATCCCAATGCACTTCTCTGCAGTTTGCCACCCGTGATGGTGCCCTCAACCGGTAGGTTGAGGTCACACCTAAAAGAGGGGGGAGTGAGGCAGCCGGGAAGGTAGCTGCCCCACCCCCCCCAGCCATGCAACTTTTACGTAAGGATCAGCTTGTTAAACGGGAACACAGAGATCTCAGCAGGCACCTCCCCCAAGTCAGAGCTGCTACAGTGAGATGAATCTAAAGCACAATACCCTCTCCCCTAGATAACAGCAGACCAGAGAATACCAGTTTGGACAGGTCACCGAGAATGCTTTATGATAGCCCACCTTACCCACCCCCAGGGACCACTGATTGGTGGACAAAAGATACCTAAGGCGAATCAGAAAGTAGAATGAGCTTGAAAATATACTGTATATAAGACAATGTATGACGTGGAGGGGGAACTCAGATCTTTTGTTCAGGGTGGCCGGCTCTGTCTCTGAGACTGTGTGCACACAATAAAAGATTCTGTTTGCTTTCTAGTCTGTCTGACTCGTCTTCCTTCTGTGGGTGTGTGAGAGAGTTGTTATTAGCTGCTTTTGGGCTATTTCGTTACCTGTCCTGTGAGGGGGGGAATGCCCCATCCAGCCTAATCTCCACCCAGATGCACACTACCCAAGTATTTTTAGCATGGGGGCCTGCACTACGTTTTAGCATGGCACCCGAACCACATGTTAAACCCATTATTGGATAGTGCACTTTAGTAAACATACCCTGAATGTGATGCTATTTCACTATCTGAAAGAGGTGATAACATAGGGGCTTAAACTGAATCTGTTGTTTGGGGGCAGGATTAACATAGAATCTGCTATTTCTAATTGAAAGTAATTGACGCTAATTTTTAGTATATAGCAATTATAAAACAAGACAGGCTCTGCATGGAAAATGATCTGACCTTTTCACTGTTGTTTTGTCAAGACATGTCAAGAGGCACTGTTTCCTTTCAAAGTCGGCAGACTTCCAAATGTATTATAGTACACTATAACTTGTTCTTGGATTTTGGGTATGACACAGATGAAATGGACACTGCTTTTTGAAATGGTAACCGTTAAGCTAGAAGAACAAAACAAAGCACACAGATCATGTGTATCATATGCTCGTGTGCACACCAACTATAAATGAACCGCTCTATATTTAGAGAAAAAAAGAAGCTTCATGCTGAAGGACTTGGAGCAAAGTATTCAGGAGTAGCCTAATGATCCAAGCTTTGGGCTAAGAAGAAGGGAAGCCAGGTTCAAATCCCACTGATGCTCCTTGTCATCTTGGACAAATCACTTATCCCTCCATTGCTACAAGTCCAAACTTAGATTGTAAACCTTCCAGGGACAGGTAAGTATGTACTCTACCTGAATTTAACTCTCGTTGAACTACCACTAAAAAACGTATCAGCCAAATTCAAGCACATTGATGAGCTACTGGTTTTTCCACCCTTCCTCCTTTCTTTTTCCAAGTTTCTCTTTTCCTTTGTTCATCCCCGATCAACATTTAAACCTTGGCAGGAATCAAGTCCCTTTAGGACTCACAAAGAAAGGAGGGAAGTTGGGAATTTTAGGCTGACTAGGGAGAAGCCATCTCAATTTCTGTGGACAGTGCTAATTAGTTAGTATGGACAAACTATAGTGCTGAAAAATCCAGTCCACATCTGCCCTCCACTATTTCTTTTGGTGACTGACAGTCATGCGAGAGAAGGCTTGAGGACTTGCCCCAGCCACCTATTGGCTAACCTGTTGCATACCTCCTAACTTATACTCATCGTTCTCTGATGTTACCTGTTGAAGTTTGTTATGATGTAACTGTTCTTTACTAGTTATCTCTAACCTGCTTTGATTTTCCTGAAAGATGGTATATAAAACCATTCAATAAATAAATTGGCTAGGCCTATAGCCTCAAGAGAAGGAACCATGGAAGTATGTTTATGCAGGGCCAGAGCTAGCAGAAAACAAACTGCATGTAAGATGGTGGAGAAGAACATCGGGTAAGGCAAGACTGTGGAGTGAATCAGCAGTAGTATGGTTCTCTTAACAGTCATCTAGAGGAACAGTCGCTATTGAAAGGATGAGGGACTGCAAGCACCTGCAAAAAATTTTTGAAGCTTGTGTGGAGCAGTGCTAGTAAAGTTGCATGATGACCTATGGCCACATGTTCTCATGGGTGCATGGTGGTTGTTGGCAAGAGTGGTGCCATCAACTACTGGAGCCATGCAGACTGATGCAATCTTTTCCCTGGATCCGACACTGGAAACTATGAATCCAACCTGCTAGGCGTGCCTGGCTGTCCTCTCTCAGGTTTTAGAAACAAAGAAACAGCAGCAGTTAAAGACCATGTGGCCTATCTAGTCTGCCTTTTTACACCAATAACTAAGGGGCTTGTGTACAAAGCCGCGGTAGCGGTTTCCGATCGTTATCAGAGCCGCGGCCCCATTGATTTCAAGCCCCTTAGCTTTCAAGCCCCTTAGCTTTGCAGTCCATTTTTTTCTTAAGAGACCCTCTGTGTTTGTCCCATGCTTTCTTGAATTCAGATGCTGTCCTTGTCTCTACCACCTCCACTGGGAAATTATTCCATGCATCCAGCACTATTTCCATAAACAATATTTCTGCAAAATACTCCATCACATACCCTCCCCCTCATGGGGTAAAAACATTTTTTGTATACATTTCTCCATTTTTAGTTTGGATTAATATATTCCCTACTTGGTTAAGATCTGTCTCTGTTTTGCATATGTGACTGTGGTTGCATGTTCTGTTAGCATGGAGTTTCTATGTAGGGATCTGTAGTAATCCAGCTTGCTCAGTTTTCTGAATATGAATATGGATGTTCTAGGGCCCACTGCAAATTTTATTGTGCTGCCCTTTTCTGGGTATGGTCCATATTGTGTGAGTTTCGGAAGTTAATGCTGTTGTGGAATAGAAGATTTGCTGTATGGATCCTGTACTCTGGGTTTGTGGTGTCGTCAACTGTAGGATGTTGGTTGGGGGGAGGTACTGGAATATGTATTGTCTTTGAGATTTGCAGTATTGCATTCTTTATGCTGCCAGACTGAAATTTAAAATATTTCATCAGTTCAGATTCAAGGACATTTCAAATTTTAAGGGAACATCTCAGTTTAATTTTGTTTAGTAGCCTGATAGCATCACCGCTGCTGTGTTCCAGACTTTTCCAGCTCTAACACAATCCAATCCAGCCTTTGAATTCATGGCTACCAGGATTAGTTTTTCTCATTTTATATCTTCCCTCCTCATCAATCTGTTCATAGCAAAATAAATTTGATGTGCAGATACTTGGGGAGGGCTCTGTAAATGGTTTTTCATTAAACAAATTTAATGTTTTATTATTATGTTTGTTTTATTGTAACATTTCTTTTACTAAATTGCATGTGTATGTTTGGAAGCCACTTAGGAGTTTAGAAGGGGTGGTATATACAGTCAGGTTTTCAGGATTTCCACAATGAATATGCATAAGATAGATTTGCATACAATGAAGGCAGAACATGCAAATCTTTCTCATGCATATTTATTTTGGGAATCCTGAAAGCCTGACTGGCCTAGGGTTCCCCGAGGACTGGGTTGAAAACCCCTGGCATTGACCATCACCAAACAAGGAATCACAATTTAGAAACAGGAAGACAATAATTAAACTGGGAACCCCAAAAGCCAAACTTGGAATGTACAACAACACTGTAGAAATAAAACTATAAATTAATTTCCTCTTGTACTAAACAAAGCACAGACATTAATGATGCACATTTCCCAGAGCTGACATATTCCAGTTAATAAATTCAAAATAAAGAGATATTTTACTACCTTATGTGCATTTTTTTTCAGTTGCAATTGCTCTAGCCACTTTCTTCTGCTTTCTTCCTGTCTTCTGCTAACTCTCCATTGTCTGCTGTTCATTTGTCCTTTCTTCTCTCTTCTAGTTTTTTCCATTTTCTCTTTATATCTGCTTTAACATACTAATCTTTCTCCTTTTGCTCTTTCCTCATTCCTATTTCATCCACTCAAATTTTACCCCTCCATCCTCAATAACCACTTACTCTCCCAATGCCCGGCCAATTGTAGATTTGTCTTCTCTCCCACACAAAATATTTTTCCCTTCTCCATTTTCATTCTCCCAGCTCCATCCCATTCTAATCCTCCCCCAACATCAGCTCCCTTCTAGTCCCCGCATCAGCCCATTTCCTGTCCTAGCTCCCCCCCCACTCAGCCCATTTCCAGTCATAGCTCCCTCCCCTCACAGCCCATTTCCATTCCAAGCCCCCCTCCCCATCAGCTATTTGCAATTCAAGACCCCCCTTCCACTCAGCCCATTTCCAGTCCTAGCAACTCCTCCAGCCCATTTCCAGTCCTAGGCCATTACTAGTCCTAACCCCCCTCCCCCCCATCAGCCCAGGTAGATAAAAAAAAAACAAACCGGCTGCTGCTGCTGCCACTGCCACCGTGGCAGCAGCAGAATCAAGTGTCCTGCGGGGCACCCCCTGCCCGGCAGAGCCTTCCCTGCAGCATCAGCTCCCAAAGCGCGGGCTTTTCAGAGCCACAAAGGGAGAATTTCTCTCTCACGGCTCTGTTAAGCCCGCTGGGGCTGATGGGACTTCCTGTTTTCCATGATTCCTGGCGGGCTTAACAGAGCCACGAGAAAAGGAAACTCCCTTCGTGGCTCTGAAAAGCCTGTGCTTTGGGAGCTGATGCTGCAGGGAAGGCTCTGCCGAGCAGTGGGGGGCCCCGCAGGACACTTGATTCTGCCGCTGCCACAGCGGCAGCTGCAGCAGCAGCAGCAGTAGCCATGTTGTTGTTTTTTTAATCTACTTGGGCTGATGAGAATGTTTTTTGCGCAGGGCCCCCTGAAACGCGGGGCCCTGTGCAAAAAACATTCTTGCTCAATGGACGGGCCGGCCCTGGGTACCATCTCATCACTCGCCACAGGCAGCAGATTGCCTTGAGCCCCCCTAGTAATACATGGTTCCTTTATGCAAATTATAGCCTTATTTTTTTATGTTGTTTTTTTTTTAAACTTTGGATGTCAGGTTGAACTTTTGCAAAGCAGGAGATGAACTTTTAACACCTCCATCTCCTGATCTCTTTCTTTCCTCTAATTCCTTCTGCTTTATTCCCTATTCATGAACTGATTTCTCTTCATTCTGCCTCCTGTTCTGTCCTGCATTTTCCTTTAATACAGCCCTACCATTCCCTCATCTAATTCTTCCTTCTCTTTTGATCCCAGTGGGGGTCAATATTCAGAAGAATAGCCTCTGTAGAAAAAAATTTGAATAAGATATCTGAAGAGCTTTATGAGGATTTTAAGTCAATCAGTATGTTAGACCCGCTCACTCTCTGCCCTAGCTCTGCCCAAACCCCCCTATTCATGTGCTGCTCAGGTAGTGTGGTGGTTTTAGCTTAGGTTCCTTATGGCTTGTACTCATGGCTAATGCGCAGCCAAAACACATACCAGAGCCATGCTAAACTCCATTCTCCCAGCTGCCATGCTTTAAGAAGCGTGGAAGTCTTCCTTTTAAACTTATGAAATGATGCTTCTAAATGAAGTTAAGGAGATGAAAGGGATGGGACAAAAAGGATAAAGGCTGCAGGGTGAGTAAATTCAAGGCGTGCTTGACATAGTGAGGGTATTACTAATAGATGAGTTTTGTGAACGTAGACTGCAAGACAAAACACAGGGAGTTAAACAGGCTGCAGGGTACTATACAGCATCATTATATAGATTCTCTTTTGTTACATTATTACGCCGAAGGTTTACCGAATTTCAGGTCCTTGTTCCCATGATCTACCCTGAGAAAATCTGGCATGGATTCTTAGATGGGGTTAGAAGATTACACAACTCTAAGATCCTAGGTAGAGTATTCTCACAACAGAGGAATCTAAGCATAAGTGTGGAGTTCCAAAAATAAAGTCTTTCCTGAACACATTTTCTAAATCCAAAAACATTTTCTTACACACAGATAATATAGAAAGACTGGAATGAATGCAGTGCAGTAGAATGGATGCGGATCCTTTACCCTTCTGCCTCTTTACTTTCTCTGGATACACCCTCTTCCTTTCTTCTGGGTAAAAAGCCTCCCGATCACAATACTGGGATCCAAGATGATGGAAGGCAGAGACCGCCACTCTGACGCCTTTTCCTAATACTGAGAAAGAGGAAAGTTAGGCTGAGCAAGTTGCTGACCAGCTGACCAGTTTCCTTCCTCTGTGCTTGCCACTACTGGTCCTCTTGACACTTTTCTACGTCAGGAGCAGTAGCCGCTGAATTTGGGGGCAGAAAGCCCAGATGCTGAGTTACATTGCTCCAGCAAACTCACATCTCCCTCGGGCAGTGATTGCACGCCCCCTGAACTGTGGAGGCCTCTGAAGCAGGTGTGTCCTGGTGCGCACCCAGAGGGTTTGGAGGCAGCAGGGGTGTTTTCACTGGGGATGGCTCCTGGTTGTGACGTGGGAGTGGGAATAGCCCCACAGGATCATCTTTCGCCTGCGACACTGCTCAGGTAAGGAAATCTGCCAGTGGTGGCTAGAAGAGCCATCGGTTCCCCTCCTGTGGACTCCACAGTTGCGGCAGCCACGATGGACAATATGCAGAACTCGCCGGTTTTCTCCTTCATTTTGCAGCGAACAAAGCAATGGACTGCCATTAAACAACTCGGCAAAGCTATTACTTCTCAGGTCCAACTTTTACAAGTACAAAATGCTGAGGTCTGTTCTAAGAATATTGAAATGGCTGAGTCGATAAAAACATCTGCGGCTGATTTGTCCCTCCAGACTAATCATCTGGAAGCTCAATCAAATGCTTTCATGAAAGACTCTAATAACACAGGTACACTACCAAAAAACTGCCTCCAGTTTTGCAACTGATTCCTATAGATTTTGGGGTGCTGAATCCAGGAAAAATAGCCAAAATGTTCCATCACGTCACGTTTTTTTGCAAAATTAGATTTCTTACCCATATAAGGAATGTTCACATAATTTCTTTTTAGCCGGCTGCAGTTTATTTTCTTGGCCCAAAATAGAGGTTGTAATGGTTAACTAACTAGAAACACTCCCTCATGATATTTTAGAGTGTTTTGTATTCATTTTATACATTAACAGGACAATTGGGAGGCGGGGGGCTAAATCCAGTACTCGCGCTGGCGCATGTTCTTTCCTGTTCGCCTCGCCTCGTTCGCTCGCTCAAACACGGTGGTTGCGACATGAACGTTCCTGTCAAATTTCAGTTTCTTGCAAGTTCATTATTACCTTTTGTTTGCTCAGTCTTAATCCAGCTTTATTCCGAAGTGGTTCACTACAGTTGTAGTTTGCAGTGCTGTGTATTTGTGATGGCTCACAGAGCCAGAGGTTGCGTCAACTCTCCGGACAGTTTTTGTTTTATTTGTGGGGAATATACCGTGAAAAAGCGGCAGAGGAACATTTCTGCATTTATTAAAAAAGTATATTTCGCCTATTTCGGTTTGAAGTTAGGCGATCAAGACAAACCGTGGGCTCCTCACAAAGTGTGCAAGACATGTGAGGAAGATCTACGCTTATGGATGAAAGGTAAAAAACAAGCATTTCGTTTCGGAATACCTATGATGTGGCGTGAACAAAGAGACCACAGCAGTGACTGCTGTTTTTGCTCTTGCATTGTGAAGGGATACAACTTAAAAAATAAGAACGTAATAAGTTACCCCAACCTTCCCTCAGCAATTAGGCCTATGCCTCATAGCAACGAAGTACCTGTGCCTGAACCACCAAAATCTTTGGATCATATTTGTGTGGACGGTTCTGATCATGATGAGACTCATCAGATGGCTTTTCCCGATGAGTCCAGTACTTCCGAGTTTGAAACTGAACCAGATCCGAAACCTGAACTTTTCTCTCAAGCTGAATTGAATGATTTAGTCCGGGATTTAGGACTCCCAAAAGATGCTGCCCAACTGCTAGGTTCTCGGCTTAAACAGAAAAATCTATTGTCACCAGGAACAACTTTTTATTGGTACCGCAACCGCGAGACACAATTTTTGAAGTATTTCAGCAAAGAGGAAGATTTGGTATTTTGCAACGATATATACGGAGTGATGGGAAAGTTTAAACTCAAGTATGATCCTGCTGAATGGCGACTGTTCATTGATTCGTCAAAAGACAGCATAAAAGGTGTTCTTCTTCATAATGGCAACACATTCGCTTCAGTTCCTATTGCTCACTCTGTTATTCTCCAAGAAAAATACGAGAATTTGGCCCTGATTCTTCAGAAGATTCGTTATGATGAGCATAAGTGGATGATTTGTGGAGACTTTAAAATTCTATCCATGCTATTAGGGCAGCAATCCGGTTTCACCAAATATCCCTGCTTCCTTTGCTTCCTTTGCTTGTGTTACTTTATTCTTATGTGCTGCCTTGTTACAATTTTCTTTATTCTTATTTGAATAACTACTAAACAATTAGTATAAAGAATTCATCCAAGAAACGTTTATCTCGATCGCACTCAATCTGAAACGTTCACCTCAAACTGCTAACCCAATGTAGCAAAAAATCTGTACGTGATGGAGCAAATTGGTTACCAGATTTGGATTCAGCGCACCAAAAAACGTAAAAATCAATCGAAACATTAGAGGCAGTTTAAAAAAAAATTTTTTTAGTGTACCTGTGTAATTTAAAGACTCGTTTGGAACAATTGGGCAATCATTCCAGATTAGCTAATTTACATTTGATACATTTCCCTAAGTTACCTGTATTTCTGCCAGAGAAATGTTTAAATATCTGTCAGAAATATTAGGGGTCCTTCCCGATTCCTGTCCATCATTAGTAAAGATATATTATCTTCTATGTGGCCAGAAAGTACCAGCTAGTGCTGAGATATCAGGTCCTCAGTTTGCTGCTGTATTGAATGTTTCTGCTATGTTAGGGAATTCCGATATAGATTCTGTTACTCCTGCCACATCTCTGGTTACATTAGCCCTGGTATTAGGGAGTGGCTTCTTAAGATGTTTTTTAGAAAGAGGAATTTGCTTTTAAAAGGCTGTCTGGTGCGCATTTTTCCTAACCTAGCTAGAGAAGTCCAACGTCGCAGGAGAGAATTTTTGATCCTTCAGCCACAGGTTTTGCAACTTGGTGGGTTATTTTTCCTTAAGTATCCCTGCAAGTGCCTTGTGAAGCTGAAAGGTGTTTCCTATATTTTCTTTGTTTCCTTCTCAGTTAATTTCCTTTTTGAATGCCCATGGGCCCATTGGATTGGGGCATGGTAGTGTCTCCATTCCGTAATTCAAAATGATGGGTATTTTGTTGCTACTTTCTCCTACTGTTTACTTTTTTTTCTTCTATTTTTGGATCACAATTTGTGAGCTGGGGGGGGGGGGTATTGCCTGTTAGATTTGTTTGCTTTTGTTATTATCGATGGCATACACCATTTCTTGTGGAAGTGATTGTATCCTTGTATCATATTTTGAAATTACATAAATAAAAAAACATAAAAAAGCACCTCCCTTCCCGTTGCCATAGACCACAAAGACCCTTTTTAGCCGCTAGAAACAGCTTGCACTCACTCAGCAAGAAATATACCTTTCATACTTCTTGGTGATATGAACTTTACAACAGTCTCTACCAACCAAGCCAACACTTTTCTGGAAGCTATCGATGCAATTGAACTCACTCAAATCATCCCTCTTCCTACTCATAAAAAAGGAAACGCATTAGACCTCCTCTGTGTACCTAAGGAACTTCACATTAACATCTCCCACATTCCTATCTTTGTAACGCCAATACCCTGGTCAGACCACGACATTGTCATGTTTAAACTACCGCAACTACCCCATAATAGCACCCAGCAGATTACATACCTAGTAGATCCAAGAAATTTCACAAACAATCCCTGCTATCCCATATTTTTTTTTATTTATTTATTTACATTTTTTATATACCGCACTATTCGGCATCAGCGCGGTTTACAGAGAACAAAACAAAAACCAGAACAACAAGCTGTTCGGTGTTACATATAACAGGAGCATAAACTTGGAAAAAACAAATTTAAAATGGGAGAACTATCTACATGGAGTATATGATCGGTTAACTAGACAACATACTCAACTATTTACACAATTTAGCCAGAATGTTAGTAACAATGAGAAATCTGTGATTACGTTTGCGGTGGGACTGTAAGTTTTATTTTATGTTGGGTATATCATTCAAGACTAGACACAAACACAAGCAACCTAACAACGATATAATTGGATTGACTCTATCGCCCCTTTTGCTCTACCCCACAAAGGAAAATCAGCATAAGGAAACCTCAAGCGCCATGGCACTCCTCAGAAATAAGAAAACTAAACGCAAGCTCAGGCAGATCAAACACTGATGGAGACATACTAGAGGCCCACTTTACCTTATGGAATACTCAACCAAGCAAAGAGAATATAACAACCTCATCAACAAACACAAAAAAGAAAACCATACAAATCTCATCTTAACCTCATTAAATCATACTAGAGAATTGTTCAAAATAGTCAAATCCCTCATCCGGGACCCTCCGCAGCAGTAACACTCAGAGCTTCAACCACAAGACCACCTCATTCCTACAGAATAAGCTGACACCTGGTAACGACACTGCTCGCAGTTTCCACCTATCCATCAAAAACACAAGAAGCACACAGAGGTGGAAAACATTTCAACCGGTCTCTAGTGAACAACTCGACCACATCCTCTCCTCTCTAAACACTACCAGCTCCCCCCTTGACCTGTGCCTCGTATCATGGATCAAGATGTTCAGAAAGGAACTTTCACCTACTGGACTGCTGTCTGCATCTTCATATTAGTGAGATTAGCTGTTTAGAGCTTTTAAGGGAGTAGCAACATCTAAATAAACACAGAGGCCTTTAGGATTATTTAGTATATTTTTGATTGCTTCCCAAGGGACTGCTAATTATATCTTTTAAGGTGTAATCACTGTTTGATGAAAATAGATTGTGGTGTCAAATCTCATTCTCTCTCTTAATTGAGAGAACCAACTATAAATTAAGGGATATACTTGGGTGGATGGGTGAAAAAAATAACTGCCTGCTCTATTTTAAGACTATAAGGGGCTACCCAAATCTAACAGACATTAATTTAAAACTTCTACAGCAAGCTCCTATTTGTCTGCTTTTTATTAAGACTATAACTTTATCTTTATTGCAGGCTTAATATATCTCCTTCCAAGCTATTATCAGAGTGATTTATACATTAAAATAGTCATAAATGAGAAAGGAATGCCACGTTTAACAAGAAAGCAGGAGAGTAGGACAAACAGAGAACAACAAATGCCAGAAATGACCATAACATTGTCGGCCCAGGTGACCGTCAAGCACTTTTGAAAATAGAGGTGAAAAGACATCTTTTGACGGCAGCTCTAAATTTTTATATGAAGCTTTAGTGTGAAGATGAGAGTAAAGCATATTCCCTAGAATAAGAGCGGTAAATAAAAAGTCTGTCATCTTGTAGAGATGAGATGGGTCTGCAGCACAGAAGGGATACAAAGGCGATTTTCTTGGGCCGACTGAAAAAAGTGTGCAGGAATTTATGGAACAATAAGAGGTGCCAGGTAAGGTAGTAAATTAATGTAAAGGGCTCTGTGAATTAAAGTCAGAATCTTAAACTGAACACAGCAAGAGAGGGGAAGCCATAGATACTGTTTCAATAACGGATGACATAGTCGAATTTACCAGCACAAGCATGGAGTCGAACTGCAGTATTCTGAATAGTTTTAAGACATTTAAGTTTGGAAGCCAGAATCACAGAATAAGAATGTTACAGTAGTCCAGTTGAAAGGTAATGAGAGCGTGAATAAGGGTGTGTTGCCCAGTGCAGTCAAGGTTAGAGCAGATGGTTCAGCATTGGCAAAGGACTAAGAAGGTAGATTTTTTTTATTTTTATTTACATTCTCTTATATACCGCGCTATTCTGCATCAGTGCGGTTTACATTGAACAAACTGAAATTACATTGAACAGGGCATTATAACTTGGAGATAACTATTTTACAGGGAACATGGGCTATGGAGGGTTAAGTGGCTTGCCCAAGACCACAAGGAGCACCTGTGGGACTAGAAACCTCAGTCCTTCCGGCCCAAGGTTGCTGTCCTCTAGTGGGATTTGAACCCCTGACCTTCTGGCCTGAAGTACCTTGCCCCAACCAGTAGGCCACTCCTCCACTCGCAGATTTGATCATAGCAGAGACCTGGTTGTTGAAGGATGGTCCAGAGTCAATGGCAATCCCAAGATACTTCAAGGAATCTGCAAATGGGATGGGCTTGCCGGAAAGAACTGGAGCGATAGGCAGTTGGAACAGTTGGAAATCCAGGTAGCAGTGGTCTTTGCAGGACTCAGTTTAAGATGGTTGTCAAAGCCAAGAGGAGACCTTATAAGAGTTCACCTACAGTAAATCAAACAGAAGTTAAATTAAAACCTCTAAAGCAGGCAGCTATTTGCCTACATGTATGTTCCCCATTTCACTTTGAATCATCTCTCTCCCCTTCAATCTGCTGCGTGGCTAGTCTTCTGCCAGCCTCGTCATGCCCATATTACCCCTCTTCTCAAGTAACTTCATTGGCTCCCTATCCGTTTCCACATCCAGTTCAAACTTCTCCTGATGACCTATAAGTGCATTCACTCTGCAGCTCCTCACTACCTTTCTTCTCTTATATCTCCCTACACCCCCCTCGGAAACTCCGCTCTTCTGGCATACTGCTTCTATCTGTGCCCTTCTATTCTATTGCTAACTCCAGACTTCGCTCCTTTCACCTTGCTGCACCTTACACCTGGAACAAACTACCTGAGTCTGTACATCAGGTGCCTTCTCTGGCCCTTTTCAAATCCAGGCTGAAAACTCACCTCTTCTCCAGGAACAAGCAGGAAGTCAGTCCTCACTTATGGGTGATGCCGGCACTAATGGAGCCCGTGCGAAGCAATTCCCCCGCTTTCAAAGAAAGCCTTTGGGATTGCTACCACGCATGCGTGGTCCTCTTCCCGCCCAAGGGTGCCATCTTGCTCAGTCTCCCTTTTTCCGTGGAGCCCTTTGGACGTACGTCCTCGTCCCTAGGAAAAGGTTTTCGTTTTCCTTGTCTTAACAGGCTATATCTCTTTTTTTCCGGTTGCACTGGTCCTCTCCCCGTCCTCCCCTTGCTCTCTTTTGGAGCTTGCGGGGATACCCTTTCTAAAAATTTTTATTCCCGGGCTTCGTGCCCTTTTTTCTCCAACCGCTGGCCACGTAGGTCTTCGACCTCGCAGGGGCCGTTTTTGCCACCATGGCCACCGGGTTTAAAAAATACGATAGATGCTCTAGGAACATGTCGCTTATGGACACTCATGACTGCTGTCTAAGGTGTCTGGGAGCCGGCCATGACCCTAAGCTCTGTTCACTCTGCAAGAAAATGTCGTCTAAGGCTCTGCTCAGCCGTAAGCAGAAGTCCGAAGACATTTTTCAAAAGGCTGCCTTGGAGTCCCCGGTGGCACCCTCGGTCGTCTCCCCTCCGGTGGGGTCTCCCCGTATGGCACCGCGTTCCAGACGTCATTCAGACCATGGGTCCCCCCGAGGTGGAACGGCGCAAAAAGAAGAAGGCCTCAAAGTCACTGTCCAGGGCCCCCGACAAGCGTAAGCACTCCCACGCCCGGTTACTTAGCCCCATTCGGTGTTCCCAAGAGTTGGACAAGGAGAGGCCCCTCAAGGTATCTCGCAGAGAAAAGGAGGCCTCCAGTGAAGGTACCCAGTCTCCTGAGGGCCGTCCGAGTGAGGACCCCCTCTTCTCATCGACGCCCAATCCGGTGACCCGGTATCGGCATCCCAGGGCCGGCGCTAGAATGCAGCGTTTCTGCATTCATTGCTGCCCAGCAGGCGCTCACGGCCAGCTTCACAGACTTGTGCCCGGAGACCGCGGGTCCCTCGCGTGGGACACCCAAATCAATCCAGGAAACCTGCTAAAGCCACGGGCCTCATGAGGGGACTTGATGTCGGTCTTGCTCGCTCTCCCGTTCTTCAGGGGCAAAGTCATCCAGGGCCTCCGACTCCAGGCTTCCGGCCATCAGACAGGGTGAACCGCCCAGCTTGGATCCCTCGACTGATTTCTCAGACTGGGAATCCGATGGGTACACATCTCCGGAGATTCGCACCCACAAGGCCTTCCTTCGGACCCCTGATCTCCAGTGGTGCTCACCACCCGAGGGCACCTCCTTTTTGGTGTTTATTCGGGACATGGCTTGGGCCCTCAACCTGGTCACTCAGACCGAGGAAGACCCTCGTACTGAAGAACTTGATATTCTTCAGTATGAGGCCCCGCCCAGGGAATCCCTCACCGTGCTGATGCCACCAATCCTCTCCCTGCTGTTGCTCCGCATGTGGGAGGTCCCGGCCTCAGTCCCCATTGTGAGCAAGCACCTTGACACAATGTACAAGGTGCAGCAAGGGCCAGGCTTCCATAAGACTCAACTTCCACACACCTCGATGGTAGTGGAATCAGCCATGAGGAAGCAGAAAAGCCCAAAGTCCCACTCCTCTTTTCCGCCTGGCCGGGAGTCCAGAGCCCTTGATGCCATGGGTCACAAGGCCTATCAAGGTTCCATGCTCTCCTGTTGCATCCAGGCATACCAATTATATATGGGTATGTTCCTCCGTGACTTGGCAAAAGACCTTGGAAGCTTCTCCTCGGGTTTCGAGGGTGAGCCTCTCGACAGGTTCCACATCCTGTTGAAATCTGTGGCGGATTGCTCCAAATATATTTCTCAAGCCTCCTATGACGGCTTCAAGACATTGGCTCGGGTGGCGGCCGCGGGTATTGGAGTCTTTGGATTTGGAGCAGTAGGTACAGGAGAAGCTCCTGGACGTACCCTGCCTCGGTGAAAAACTCTTTGGTAAGCCAATGGAGGAGAAGGCTACGGAGATTGAGACGAAGTACGTCACTAAGACCCATATCTCCCACAAGATTTCAACGCTGCCTCGGAAGAAGCAACCTGCCAAGAAGCCCTTCTTTCCCAGGAAAGGCCTCCAGTACCGCGGCTACCCACCATACCTGACTACCACCTTGCCACCACTCCAGCGCAGGGGAGGTCTGGCCAGGGTCACCGTAAACCAAAAGGCCTGAAGGCCCAGATGCCTGCTTCTGCACAACCCCTTCATGGGTTTTGACGCCAGTGGCATGGCCCCTTGCCCTCTGGTGGCACAGCAGCCAGTGGAGTTCGCCTTTCCCACTTCGCCCCGGCCAGGGCGCTTATCACCTCGGATACCTGGGTCCTCCAGGTCATCCGGGAGGGCTATCGCCTTCACTTCGACAGGCTGCCACCCCCTTTCTCACCGGTGAAGCCTCGACTCCCCGCACACCAGCTCTTGCTACAGTGGGAATTACACTCCTTCCTCGCCCAACGAGCAGTTGAGAAGGTCCCTTCCCACCTTCGAGGTCGGGGCTTTTATTCCCAGTACTTCCTCGTCCCGAAAAAGACGAGGGGGTCTGCGGCCCTTCCTCGACCTCCGCAAGCTGAACAAGTTTCTGGTGCGGGAGAAATTCAAGATGTTATCTCTTGACATGCTGCTGCCCTTCCTCCGGTAGGGCGACTGGCTATGCTCCTTGGATCTAAAGTACACTTACACCCATATCCTGATCCACCCCCAACACAGCCAGTACCTGCGTTTCAGGGTGCAGGGAGAGCACTTCCAGTACAGGGTGCTCTCCTTCGGCCTTGCATCTGCCCCACGGGTCTTCACGAAGTGCCTCGACATGGCCGCCGCTTACCTTCAGCGCCAGGCGTGTCAGTGTTTCCCTACCTCGATGACTGACTCGTTACGGGCTCCTCTGTCGAGGAGGCCTGGCAAGCGATGTCGCACACTATCCTCTTCTTGGAGAATTTGGGGTTCTTGGTCAACTACCCAAAATCTCACCTCGAGCCGGCACAGGCTCTCAAATTCATTGGGGTGCGCCTTGATACTCGGCAGGACATGGCCTTCTTGCCATTGGATCGCTCCACCCACCTACGGGCTCTGGCAGTGCGCATCCAGAGCGCCAACCAGGTCACCGCTCAGTCCATGCTACGTCTCTTGGGCTACATGGCCTCGGCCATGCATGTGATTTCTCACTCCCACCTGCACATGCAGATGACCCAGTGGTGCCTCAGCTTCCAATGGAGTCAATCCCTCGGGCACCTCAGGGACCCCGTCAGGGTTCTTCCCGACCTTCGCTTGTCCCTGAACTGGCAGCAAAACCCCTGCAACCTCCTGCGGGGATTGCCCTTCCAGGCCCCACAGCATGATGTGGTACTGACCACGGATGCTTCCCTGTTAGGGTGGGGAGCCCATTGCGGATCTCTCTGCACACAGGGGCAGTGGTCGCCAGTGAAGGCTCGACAGTAGATAAATCTGCTCGAGCTCCTGGCCATCCGTCCTCAGCGGGAAGTCGGTTCTGGTGCAGACAGACAACTGGGTAGCAATGTTCTATATCAACAAAGAAGGGGGCACAGGGTCGCGCTATTTCTGCAGGGAAGCAGTCCTCATCTGCTCTTTTGTCGCCCAGCGGAGGATATCCCTCAAGGCGACGTACCTCCCGTGTCAGGAGAATGGCCTGGCGGACAGGCTCAGCAGAATCCTTCGCCCCCATGAGTGGCGTCTCGATCCCAGAGTGGCAGGCTGGCTGTTTCTACGCGGGAGCACTCCAGCAATGGACCTCTTCCCCAGCCCTCAGAAATACAACTCCCTGAGAGGCGGAGCCTGGAGCTTGGTGGAATGGAAGCCTGAGACGGAGCTCTGAAGGGCTATTTGTAGAATTTGTTCTGTGTGCTGGCTTTTCTTAAGTGGACGCAGTAAAAGTGAAGTGGTTGGTGGTCGGAAGGTGGCTGGATGATGGTGGGAGCAAAACCAACCCGTTTGGAGTTTGCCGGAGGTCAGAATTCGAGCGTGAAAAGATCCAAAATGGAGCCACCGTCCCCCCAGAAAATGGCGGCGGGTCGAGACTGGCCGGAGGCGACACAGGAGATCCTGGCTGAAGTCAGAGCAATAAAGGAAATTGTTACGCAGAATAGCGACTCGCTAGTGTCGATGCAAGGAGATATAAGCATCTTGAAGCAGCAAATGGAGACATTGGTAGTGCGTCAAGACACAATGGAGTTGAAAGTGGCTGCGCATGAGGAGAAACTCAGGGAGATTGGTAAACACGTGAAGCAAATTAAGGATCTGCAAAAAGAACTCGAGGATAACAATAACAGATCCAGGAGGAATAACATACGAATTGTTGGATTACCGGAAGGAGTGGAAGGGAAAAATATGTGTGCTTTTTTGCAGCAGATTATCCCGACGGTGCTGAAACTCTCATTTGACCTCCCGTTTGAGATTGAGAGGGCCCATCGCGTTCCATCGCAGCCGCTGCTAAACAGTAAGAAAATGAGGCCAGTCATTCTTAAGGTGCTGAGATTTCAGCAAGTGACTCGAATCCTGGATGCAGCACGTGCATGTTCTCCAATTGAATTTGAAGGTCAAAAGTTGATGTTCTTTCCAGACTTTGCGAAATGCACGGTGGACAGAAGGAGAGACTTTCTAGCGATGAGGCCCAGGCTTCAACACCTTCAAGCACGTTTTGGCCTCCTGTATCCAGCGCGAATGAGGGTGACTCTACATAATCAAACCAGGAATTTTGATGAACCGGAGGCCCTAAGAGCCTTCTTGGACAGCAAGGAAGCAGAGCTGATGGCATGAATCTCTTTAAGGGCGCCCAGTGGTGATGCCAAGCTTTTGCTGAGGGGATGCTGTTATATGCGTTGTTAACAATAGGGCTAGAGTCTCTAGAATAACTCTAGTAAATTGTCTGGGGGGCTATGCTAACAATTTGGGGTGGGTCATTTTGTTGGTTGGTTCTTCCTTTTTAGTATGGAAGGTCAGCATAATAATGTTAGGTTGAGATCTGGCCCAGGCTTCTTCTGCCTTACAAGGCTCACCTATTTGGGGTTATAATGTTCTGCTCCTCACTAGGTTCATTGGGATTGGGTTTCGGGATATAGTTTTAAGGTTTTTTATGGGTAGCGCGGCAGTGTTTATGGTAATTAATCAGATAGAAGGGTTGTATCAAGATCAAACAAACTGGAATGACGTTGGCAAGTGCTTTGGGAGAGAGAAGAGGCCTCCGTCCACTCAGGATATAATAGACGTAATGTTTAGATGGCACCTCTGAAAGTGTTGTCTTTAAACGTGAAAGGAATCAATGGCCCCATAAAAAGGAAAAAAATAATGCAGTATGGCCAACAGGAAAAGGCAGATATACTGCTATTGCAGGAGACACGCCTCAATAAGAAGGATTCTCTTAAATTGAACGTCAAGCCTTATTTGGTGGTGGCTTTCTCTGCGACAATACAAAAACACAATGGAGTGGCAGTTTTAGTGCGGAGGGCTCTAGCTCCATTGGTGGTGTTTTCGCTGACGGATCAGTGTGGTAGATGGGTCAGGGTACACGTTCAGATAGGGCAGGCTGAACTAAACATAATAAACATCTACGCCCCAAACTGTGATAGCCCAGAGTTCTTCAGGGGCCTTGCAGAGGAAATATATAGAGACTCTTCCTGCCCGCTTATTGTGGGGGTGATTTTAACCTCGTTCTAGATGTCTTAGTGGATAGAAAGCCCCCTAGATCCGGTAAACCTCCCAGAGCGCATTCAGTGTTGACTTCCACTGTCCAAGAAGCCAGTTTGGTGGACATCTGGCAGCTTCTTCATCCTCGGGATCAGGAGTTCACTTTTTACTCTCCTCCGCACCACTCGTTGTCAAGAATAGACTTTTTCCTAATTTCTAAGTCTTTGACTGCCAATATCTTGGCGGCGGAAATACATGCCACCCACCTTTCGGATCATGCAGCGGTCTCCATTTTGTTGAACAGCAGTGGGCCGGTACCAAACCAGTCTCAGTGGTTTTTTGATAGAGCCCTGTTAGAGCAGGAGGACTTTAGGGTTAGAATCTGTGCAGCCATTAATGAATATTTTATTTATTTAACAGTATTTCTAAACCGCCTTATCTTATTAATCAAGGTGATATCACAGCAAACAATCGGGTAAAGTGAGAATGTTAAACATGCAGTGAGGGAGATATTTAGTTGAGTGTGTGTTGTATTGTGTGCTAGATTGGTTTGAGCTATGTACAATGTGTGTTGTATTGTGTGCTAGAGTGGTTTGAGCTATGTACAATATGGGCTATATACAGTGATGCAAAAAACATTTTCTATACATACAGTGTTTTAGGCGGTATCATGTGTCGCCTTTCTCAGGAGACGTCCAGTTGGGCGAGATGGGAGGGCTTTAAGGCTTCCATCAGGGCAGTCATTGCAGGTTGTAGTATCCATCAATCTAGGCAGCGTAGAGAGCAACTCAAAGATCTGGACTCTCAGATCAAAGCAGGTGAGCGTATTTTGGTGAAGAGGCAAGACCCGTGTATATTGCTTCACCTTCAGCGCCTGAGGTTTAAGTACAATCAACTGCTAACTAGTGAGGTAACTTGTAACATTAGAGCGCAGGAAGGTCTGTACTATTGGGAAAATAATAAGGCGGGACACCTGATGGCTAATACACTAAAGGCGAGGAAAGAAGCTAGTCGCATAGCAGCTATAAAGGTGGAAGGAAACCCCAATTTACTGGTGACCGATAAAGAGATTGCAGAAGCTTTTAGGGTATTTTTAACAGATCTCTATACCTCTGAAAAAGAGTGCTCACGAGAGGCATTTGAGCAGTTGTTAGAAAAGGTAGACAGACCAAGGTTGGACATAGTAGCAGCTGGGGAATTAGGTAATCCAGTCTCGTTAGAAGAGATTGAGCAAGCCACCATGGCGTTAAAGCCTGGCAAAGCCGTGGGACCAAATGGGCTGCCCGCTGAGTTTTTCAAGGTATTTGTTAAGGAGCTAGGTCCACATATGCAAGAATACTTCCAAGCATTGGTTAAAGAGAGTCCTCAAGTGGGCTCTTTTGCGGCAGCCAGGATTATTGTGTTAGAGAAGCCCGGCAGGGACCCACAAGTTGTAGGTAATTATAGACCGATATCCCTACTAAATGTAGATTATAAAATATATGCAACGGTGTTGGCAAGGCGCCTGGCCGCGGTAGTGCCGAACTTAATACACCCTGATCAATGTGGCTTTGTAGAGGGGCGTTCAACGGCAGACAATGCTAGGCTGTTCTTCCATGTCCTGGCTGGGGCGGAGTTTGAGAGGGAGCCGAGGGTGGGTCTATCATTAGACACTGAAAAAGCTTTTGATCGTGTTGAGTGGTCATTCCTATACCGAGCCTTGGAGTGGTTTGGGTTGGGAGAACGTTTCCTTAAGTTACTTCAAATCATGTATGAGAGGCCCACGGCTAGCCTATGTGTGAATGGCACTCAGTCGCAGGACTTCCTTTTGGGGCGGGGGACGCGACAAGGATTCCCACTATCGCCCCTTTTGTTTAATCTGGCATTGGAACCACTAGCCCTCCTTCTGCGGCAGAACAGTAACATCCAGGGAGTTAAGCTTGCTGGCAGGGAAATTAAGATTTCCGCGTATGCGGATGATCTGCTTCTCTTTACTAACCCAGAGTCAGTTGCACATATTCTTTTTTTTTTTTAACTTTTATTTTCATTTTGGAACATCGAAACAAAAGGACATACAGAATAAAAGACATGACAAATAATATTATACAATCACGGACAGTAAACCCCCACCACCCCCCTCCTTCTTCTCTGGGATACGTAACAATCCAGTATCGGGTGTATATATACATTATTGTCTTTCGAAATAATATAATTATCTGCAACATGATGAGTGTAGCTATACGGCTATATTGGAGCATCTGGCAATCTGAACATAGTCATTAAGCATCTGCCACTTAGACAAGTGAGAGCAGTCCTGAACCTGGAATGCCATCCGACGGGGTATCTGCTCATATGTACTATATAAGCAGACAGAATTCCACCATTCGGTAAAAGTTAGGCGGGAGCCATTCTTCCAATTTTTCGTGACTAAGCATACAGCCATACCCAACATAAAATCTAGGAGGAAGCGGCCTGTCCTGGGAAGAGAGGGGATCCCCGCCACAGAGCGGAGTCCCACAATCTTCCAAGAAAGGGGCTCCCGGAAGTGAAGGATACTTTGAATCCGGTCCCAAACCCGCCCCCAATATTGCTGTAGTGCTGGACATTCATAGATAACATGGGCGAAGGTACCCACCGCTGTATGGCAGGACCAACATCGATAGCTTGTATTGACATTCCATTTGGCCATCTTCTCAGGAGTATAAAAGCATCTGTGGGCAAAATAGAAGAGCGTTTGAGTGACAGAGGCGGATCTAGAGACCCGCACCACTTTGCTCCAGACTATCTTCCATTGCTGGGGAGTTAAAGTGATGTGCAATTCGCGCTCCCATGCCTGCTGGGCCCTAGGGGTGTCCCTGCCTGGACTATGAGTGAGTATTTTGTAAAAGTTAGATGCCACCCCTGGTAAACTCCCGATACAACGAATCACCTCTGACAGCCCTTCCACGCTAGTATCAGAGCGCGGAATGACCCGAGCGCCTTTAAGGCAATGTTGGAGCTGAACCCATTGAAAGTAATATTTCGCTGGTAGACCAAATTCCATTTGTAAAGCATTAAAGGTTTTCCAGCGATCCCCAGCAAACAGCTGCTTAGGTGTCCAAATCCCCCTAGAGTACCAGGGTCTCCATGCTATCGTTTTTTTTGTTAATTTGAAATCGAGAGTTATGCCATATCGGGAGATGGTCCGGGGGGCACGCCTGCGGACCCAGAGATTGAATGAGGGCATTAAAGGCCACTAGAGTGTCTACAACCATTGGTGAATGGCGGGAGTCTGAATGAGGGCACATTCCGGGGAAGTAGGCCAGCGGAACTGGTCCACTAAGCTCTTCTTCAATATCTAGCCACACCGGGCGGCCTGCTGCCGGGGTATCCAACCAACGGGCACCTTGCTTTAAGAGGAAGGCTTTATGATAATTGAGAAAATCTGGAAATCTAGCTCCTCCTCTCGCTTTATCAGATTGCAAGTATTGTTTAGCTATCCTGGGTGTTTTACCCTGCCATAGATAACGAATAAGAAGGCCTTCTATATCTTTGTAGATGTGTCGGGGCAGTAAACATGGTAGCATTTCGAGAATGTAGTTCACTTTAGGAACTATCATCATTTTCACTGTTTCCAAGCGGCCCCACCATGTAAGGGTTAGTGGAGACCACCGATTGGTAAGTTCACGGACTTTGGAGATTATCGCCTTGGCGTTGAAACTAATAGTGTCCTCTAAAGGATAGCAATAATGGACCCCGAGATATTTCACCATACTATGCTGCCAGAGAAAGGGAAAGGCTTGCATGTCGGCCGCATGTACCCGGTGGTTAAGTGGGAAAGCAACCGATTTGGTCCAGTTGATCTTATAGCCCGATAGCTGCGAATACCTGTCTAGTAATTCTAAGACTACTGGGACCGAGTCCAAAGTTATAAAAAGCATAAGATCATCTGCATAAGCGGAGAGTTTGATCTCTCTGTGTCTAAAGGGGGCACCTCGGATGTCTGCGGACTGCCTAAGTAACAGGGCTAAAGGTTCGAGCGCCAAGTCAAAGAGCAAAGGGGATAGGGGGCACCCTTGGCGTGTACCTCTTTGAAGGCTGAATGGCTGAGATTTGATAGCATTCACACATATACTGGCTGTGGGTTCGGCATACATGACTTGAAGAAACCGGAGAAAGCCCTCCCCAAAGCCGTACCAACGGAGAACAGCAAATAAGAAGGGCCATTCGAGACGGTCGAAGGCTTTCTCGGCGTCTAGGGAGAGGCCAACTAGTGGTAGATCTAGGCTTGCAGCATTAGTCAAAACATGACATAAAGTCCTAGCGTTGTCGGCAGTGGATCTTCCGGGTATAAAACCACATTGATCAGGGTGGATTAGTGTAGACATTTGGTCAGATAGTCGAGAGGCTAAGATAGTCGCAAAAATTTTATAGTCTGCGTTAAGAAGGGAGATTGGGCGGTAGTTAGCTGTTAACAGCGGATCCCTCCCTTCTTTTTCAAATACTACCACATTCGCCGCCGAAAAGGATCCCAAGCAAGATGTGTCTTCAGCCAGAGCAGTGAAATAGAGTTTTAGGTGGGGGGCTAGATCAGCACTGAACGTTTTATAAAATTCGGCCGGAAGACCGTCAGGGCCTGCGGCGCGTCCCGAGGCCACACGTTTAAGGGCGGAGTGAATTTCATTAGTAGAGAAGGGTTTATCCATCGCAACCCTATCCTCTTCGGAGAGGGTCGGCCGTTGGATTCCGGATAATAATCGCTCAAAAGCCTCTGACGTGAAGTCACATTCTGATTTATAAAGACGAGTGTAAAAATCCCGGAAGAGCTCTACTATCTCTGTATTATTTGTCACTATGTCCCCTCCTACCGGGTTTCAGAGAGCCGCTACCCGTTTGGCTTCTTTTTGACCTTTCAAGGCATTAGCTAAGAGTCTACCAGCACGGTTGCTTTCCCGATAGTACATCCCTTGCTGCGATGCGATATTTTTAGAAGCTGCAGCAGACAGGATTGAGTTATATTGAAAGCGTAGGCGTTGCAATCGTAACAACACACAAGGATCAGTGCGGGAAGTAAGAACCCGTTCCCCAGCTTTAATTTGTTGCTCTAATATTAATAACTGTTGCTTACGCTGTTTCCCCAAGCGAATTTGATAGCTAGTAATGGTTGCACGAATGGCAGCTTTAAAGCCCTCCCACCAAGCCCAACCCGTGGTATCATGTGGTAAGTTAAAATGAAAGTAGTCCTGAATGGCGGCCCGAATGTCTAACTGAAACTCTTGTTGCTCTAACAGGGTCCTATCAAAAAACCAATTTCCCGGATTCCCACTGGGCAGGTTAGCGTGCAACTGGAAGGAAATGGCAGCATGGTCTGAGATATGTAATGGGTGAATCATCGCTGTGTCTACCTGAGATACCAGCACTTTAGATATTAGGAAAAAATCTATTCTGGACTGTGATAGATGGGGGGGAGAATAGTAAGTAAATTCCAGTTCAGCAGGATGCAACAATCTCCAAAGATCCACTAAAGCGAGATCTTTGATCAAGGAGGTGAGTGTGAGGGAGCTCTTGGGCAGGCCACTCGTTCTAGGCGGTTGCCTGTCTATCAGAGGATCGACGACTTGATTAAAGTCGCCACCTATTATCAATGAGGTGCTAGCAGAGGCCTGCGCAACCCGAGCAATGGTAGCAAAAAAGGCAGGATTATCCACATTGGGGGCATAAATACATATACATGTTAGTTCAAGGTGTCCAATTTTAAGGTGGACGCGGGACCATCTGCCCTCCGTGTCAGAGCTAGTGGCAATAATGGTGACAGGCAAGGATTTCTTCACCAGAATAGCTACCCCACATTTCTTAGAAACAGCCGGAGAGTAGGCAGCTACCATGTAAGGTTTAATATTGAGTTTCAGAGTTTCGGTAGAATTTAAGTGCGTTTCCTGAAGAAAAACCAAATCCGCCTTTTCATGACTCAAATAACTAAGGATTTTCTTTCTTTTAATCGGGTTGTTGATTCCCTTTACGTTCAATGAAAAAACCTTACATAGGGCCATAAGACATTGTCATACATTTGAAGTAAAAGCGCAGGCGAGTATGGAATATATACCACATCTGCACATCTATTTCATACACATCAATTAAGATACCAGATACACCCCATATGAGAAAACAAGCACCGAAGTGCCCCAGAGAAGAAGCATAACCCCAACTATAAATGGCGACCATATGTCTGCGGGAGGAGGCCCAAGAGAGTGCGAATGTAATATTCGAACCCTTCTGTTATTATAGTCTCCGATCTCCACCGAAGTAGCTGTGGGCATGATAGAGCAGGGCCATCAAGGCTAGTGAAAGCCATGGTTGTGAATTGCCAAGGCGGTCTCCAAGGTAGAGAGCGTCCGACAACAATATGGCGGGTTTTACCAATATAAGGTCAATTAGCTAAGTGTTCCTTGGATCAACGCATCTGATCTGCCTCTTTGGACTCCAAAAATTCCGCAAGTAATTCAGGATCATCAAATGTTCTGGTCTGGTTGTGCAGCGTTACCCTAAGTTTAGCCGGGTACATCAGGCCATAGCGAGCTTGCAGTTGTTGTAGCCTCGGTCGAAATTCCAGGAATCGCTTTCTACGGTCAACCGTGGGCTTGGCCAAGTCAGGAAAGAAGGATATCCGGTGGCCCTCAAACTCGATGGGGCCTTTTGCGCGAGCGGCGTTCTGAATTTGCTCAACATGTTGGTATCTTAAGAGCCGAAAGATAATAGGCCTCGGGGTCTTCCGATTGAGCGCCATATTTGAGGGCACTCGATGAGCCTGGTCAATCTCCAGGTCTTTAGCAAATGTGATCCGAAGTAGGGAAGGAAGCGCCTTACAAAGAAACTCCTTCATGTCTCCAGACTCAGCTCCCTCCGGTATGCCCACGAGCCGTATGTTATTGCGGCGGGCCCGATTGTTGCCATCTTCCACTTCTTTCTGCAGGGCCCGTATCTGGCGCTCTACTTTGTCAAGTTTCGCCAACCGGACCGTGTGTGAGTCCAGTATGCCTTCCATTTTGTCTTGCCGTAGGGAAAGCCCTTCAAGTTTGCTTTGCAGCATGCCGAAATCTTCACGCAGCGCTCGGAGTGACTCCCCGTTGGATTGCACAAGGTCTTTTACCCCTCGTATTTCAGTGAGGATCTCCTGCTGCATCTCGGGACCTTCCCGAGGTGCGGGCTGCTTCTGCGGAGACGGGGGCTCGGTTTTGGAGCGTTTACCATGGGAATTCGTTGGGGTCCCGAAATCTAGACGTGCTGGTTTGGTCCCCGCCATCACCTCAAGGTACCCCGGTAGAGTCAAAGCGATATTCAGAATTAAAACGGTTCAAAATTCAGGAGTCTTGGTAGGCCTCTCGGGAGCCTCAGCGCTATGCGACTATCCCGCTGGACATCAGGCTCCGCCCCCCCAGTTGCACATATTCTTAAGCAGATAGACTTGTACTCTGAAATATCAGGTTACAAAATCAACTCGGAAAAATCAGTCGCCTTCCCTCTCAATAAGCAGACACATAAAGCGGACATGTCCGGGTTCCCTTTTGTATGGGAACCCGAGAAAATCAAGTATTTAGGTGTGCGCTATAGCCAATCCCTAGATGAGACATTGGAGAGTATCGCTGAGATAATTATGGCCAACATACAGGCTCTGACTACAAGATGGTCACCGCTGCTATTTTCCTGGTGGGGCAGACTGGAAATAATCAAAATGTCTATAGTCCCCAAAATTAATTATATACTTGAGATGGTGCAGCTGTTTTTTCCATCGCAAGTATACCAGCGGGTTGAGAAGCTTTTGGCCCTCTTCCTTTGGAGGAATAAGCCGCCCAGGATTGCCATTAAAAAACTGAAAGCAGGCAAGGAGGATGGGGGGGGGGGGGGGGGTTTCCGGACTTTTTTGCTTATCATTAAGCGTTCTTGTTGAAACAAGGGGCTCGATGGACAGAACCTATAACCACTCTGAGCCCGGTTTGGTTGGCCTTAGAGGAAAAGTATGCAGCCCTTTTTCCTATGCATCTCCTCCCAGGTATGGTGTTTGGAGAAAACTCTAAGCGGCCAAGGATCATGCTAGACACGCAAAGGGCTTTTAGGGTGCTAGCTAGTATGTTGGAGCCCAATGTAAACAATTCAGCCTGCCTCCCTTTGTGGTATAACCCCTCTTTTAAAATTCAGAAAAACACTTTTGCGTGGCCGCATTGGTATAAGAAGGGTATCTGGACCGTAGGGCAACTACTAGATAAGAGTAAGTGGAAAAGTTTTGACAAGCTGCAGCGTGAATTTCACCTCTCCAGTAGGTTATTTTTCCAATGGCTCCAGTTAAAGCATTGCAAAGGCAAAGCTTTGAGAGGAGGCACCTCTTTGCTGGATGAGTGGGAAGTGGCAAACAAAATCAAGCAGGCGAGACAGGTTCACGGAGTGGCCTCTTTCTTCTATAAGGAGCTAAAGCATAGGCCATTGTCACAGCTCCTAGGTTTGCAGAGAGTCTGGGAGCAAGATACGGGCCTGCAATTAACGCAGGGTTGTTGGCGATGCTTTTGGGCCCGGCAGGTCAGAATTGCCAAAGCTGCCTCTGTCACACAGAGCCTTTTCTTTTTGGCACACAGGGTTTATCTAACACCAGTGAAGCTCAGCAAATGGGACAGAGGGGTGTCAGGATCCTGTTGGTCCGGTTGTGGTCAAACAGATACACTGAAGCATATGGTGTTCGATTGCCCCGTAGTGCAAGAGTTTTGGACGCAAGTGTGGGAACGAATCCAGATTGTGTTGGATCTTGATACTCCCTTTACTTGGGGGGTGTTAGCTTTCCGTTCAGCGTTACCCATCCCGGGGCTGCACAAAGAAAACAGGTTCCTCCTGGATTTTATGTTAGGGGTGGCTATTCATGTTCTGGTTCGCAACTGGAAAAACATGGCAGACATCCATTTTTGTATTTGGTGGAACTCTCTTTGTGCGTATAGTATATTTGAACAAATGCCCGGTAAAGGGGTAATCCATGGTCCCAAGAGTATGTCAAAATGGAAAGCTCTGAAAGATTTTAGAGATGGTAGGCACTGCCGTTCTTCCCAAGAGGAGGGTGAGTTTCTTCTATGATTTTTTTTTTCTATGATATTACCTTATAAGTGTTAACAGAACTCTATGAACCTTCACTGGTTGAATGCATGGAGGGACCAGTGGGGGGGGGGGGCTTGGGAGGGGGGTGGCAGGGGAAGGGGCTAAGGGTGTTTTTCTTTTGATTGTTGACTGTTGTTAGATGTATTGCTTGGATCCGGTCTTTGTGCACAGTATTGTGCTTTTGTTGTTGTGTTTTTCCTTTGTTGAAAATTCAAAATAAGGTTGAAAAAAAAAAAAAAAAGGAATACAACTCCCTTGCTTCTGCGGCCCAGTGCCGCACCCAAACAGGGAGGGCCCCAATGTATTTCTCCTGGATTGGTCCTCCAGTCTTTTCTATGCATTCCCTCCTTTCCCCCTCATTGTGAAGACTCTGTTCAAGGTTCAACGGGACAGGGCATCGCTGATTCTCTTGGCCCCCTCGTGGCCTCGACAGCCTTGGCTTCCACTCCTGCTCCGGCTGTTGTCGGAGCCTCCGATCCCTCTGGGTTCTGCCAGGGACCTGCTGATGCAGGAGGAGGGTCGGGTACTACACCTGAATCTACCCTCCCTATCCCTCATGGCCTGGTGGCTGAACGGGTCTCTCTAGCCTCTCTGGCCCTTCCGGAGGAGGTCAAGGAAATACTCCTCACCTCGAGGAAGAACTCCACTAGGCGAGCTTATGCCTTTAAGTGGAAACGCTTCTCCGTCTGGTGCTCAGAGTGCCAGATCGACTCCTTTTCATGCCCAGTTCAGTGGATCCTCCAGTACCTTCTCCACCTCTCAATGGATGGGCTGAAGTAGAATTCTGTTAGAGTTCACCTGAGCGCCATATCGGCTAATCACCTCCCTGTCAAGGGAAAGCCTCTTTTGGAGCAACTACTAGTCTCCCACTTCATGCGGGGCCTTCTGTTGTCCAAGCCACCCATCCGTCCCCCTCCAGCGGAATGGGACTTGAACGTGGTGCTCACGCAGCTCACTCGTCCACCCTTCAAACCGATAGTGACGTGTTTGCTCCGGCATTTGTCCTGGAAGGTGGCCTTCCTGGTGGCCCTGACCTCGGCTCACCGAGTCAGTGAGCTTCAGGCGCTCATGGCTGGCGCCCCTTAAACCAGGTTTTATCGGAACAGGGTGGTCCTCCGGACCCATCCTAAATTCTTACCCAAGATCGTGTCGGCCTTTCAGTTCAACCAAGAGATAGTGCTCCCGACATTCTTGCCTAGGCCACACGTGTCCAGGCGTCAGTGACTCTCCACACCCTCGACTGCAAGCGGGCCCTCACCTTCTACTTGCAGCGTACCCAGACTCATTGCAAGTCTGACCAGCTCTTCGTGACCTACGATCCCAATAGGCAGGGACAAGCAGTCACCAACCGCACCCTCTTTGTTTGGGTGGTGGACTGCATTGCGTTTGTCCATGCGAAAGCAGGCGTCCCTCTGGATCATCAAGTCACTGTACATGGGGTCCGAGCCAAAGCGGCCTTGGTGGCCTCGCTGCACTCCGTGCCCATGATGGACATCTGCCGGGCCGCAACCTAGTCTTCTATGAATACCTTCGCCGTCCACTACTACCTGGAGAGGGAGTCCCGCCGGGACAGCGCCTTCGGCCAGGTTGTACTCCATAATCTGTTTGGGGTATAAGCAACTCCTGCCCTCCGATCCTCCTTCACGGCTACCGCTTATGGCCTCGCAGAGGCATATTTTTGGTTACAGGTTCAGTAGCCTGTAGCTAGGGAGTCCCATAAGTGAGGACTGACTTCCTGCTTGTTCCTGGAGAAAGCGTAGTTACTCACCTGTAACAGGTGCTCTCCAGGGACAGCAGGAATCAGTCTTCACTACCCTCCCACCTCCCCTGATGAGTTGCTGAAGTTTTGTCCTTCCCTTGTCATCTGCTTGGTAGGGCTTGAGCTAAAGGACCTGACTGAGCAAGATGGCACTCTTGGGCGGGAAGAGGACCACACATGCATGGTAACAATCCCAAAGACTTTCTTTGAAAGCTCGGGAATTGCTCCGTGCAGGCTCCGTTGGTGCCGACGTCACCCATAAGTGAGGACTGATTCCTGCTGTCCCTGGAGAACACCTGTTACAGGTGAGTAACTATGCTTTCACTGTTGGTTTTGGATCTTGACTCACCTAATCTCCTTGTTTCTTTACCTTTCTTCCTTGTTTTATCCCTCTCTACACCTTCTGTATTGTCTGTCTTGACTAGACTGTAAGCTCTGATGAGCAGGGACTGTCTCTTACATGTCTGTGCAGTGCTGCGTATGACTTGTAGCGTTATACAAATGTTCAGTAGAAGTAGTAGTAGCAGTAGCATATAGGGGATGTACATGCAAGCCCACGATTTCTCACATACAGATTTATACCTTTTTCCCCGACATGAAAATATATGAAAAAAGTACTCCATTCCCTCCCTTTACAGGAGGGATGAGGTGGAATATCCCCATTAGTCCACTAATGTTCATTTCCCCCTTTGAATTAAAATGATGTAAAGATAGGATTCTCTGTTGTTGAGTAGCAGCATCTGCACATCTCCCTTTGTAAAATTGCTTTGATACACATTTGTAATGGGGTATATAGAATGTTACTCATTCCTCACCAAAGGGATTATTAATAGTCCCCTTTAAGAGAGTCTGCAGCCCAGAGTTCAGGCCTGGGAGAGTGTGGATCAGAGGTAGAGGTTAACCCAGCAGGCTGCAGGAGAGAGAGAGGCCCATGGAGTCAGAAGTCCTTCCAAGACAAGCTGTGTAAAGGAGTTCTAAGGTAGGAACTTTAACTGAGGCTGGAGGAAGGGCCGGGAGAACCAGCTTGTGGAAGTTTACCAAGCTGGGATAGAAGTAAAGCAGCTTTTGTTTTCCCTAACTGCTGACTGTTCTAGGTTTTGCTTTGTGGAGGTTTCACAAGCCGGGACAGAATAAAAACTGCTTTTTTTTCTCTGAAATGCTGTCTGGCCTGGGTTGTAAAGAAAACCCCTTCCCACCGCATGCCACACTACCACTACATGTAAGTGCTGATGTTTATATGTTTGCATTGTAAAACGTTGGCACTTACATGTGTAAGTTGCTGGGTTTTCTCTATCCATATTTCTAATGTATACGTTTCTAAAATGGCTCTTCCCACTGCATGCAGATGCTTCACATTTAGCAGAACTGTACCTAAAATGCTGTCAGAATTATATCCTGACCTTGACATCTCAATATGATCTCCATATACTATTTAAAACGAGGCTTCACACTTACACATTGCAAGGGGGGTGGGTCAGGAGTATGGTTAAGGCATGACTTGGCCAGATCAAAATCTATATGTATACTGTATTTCCCATTTAATTTAGGGAATGCACGTGCATGGCCAAGATAACCCGTGTCAGGATTTACAACTGCTCCCTGGCACATATACTATAGGTGCTGATAATAGTAAGAGTTTTTAAAAAGTGCTCGTTTCACCCAGCCCTATATAGGAGGCATTAAGGGGGTTATCCTCCTCAATTCTTCATTGTTTATTTCCCCTTCCAAATGGAAATGTCTTAAAGATAGTGGCCTCTGTAGTTAATTGATAGTATTTAAACATAGAAGGACACATTTTAGAAATGACATTTAGGTGCAATCTGGGACATGCAGGTCAAAACATTTGAAAAAAGGCCAGTCGTGTGCAAGGTTTGGCCAAATTTTAGAAATTTGCACATGCTGAAAATGGATGTTGGCAGATATCAGAGTAGCTTCTTCACTACTCCCTCCAGGTATTTTGGTGGCAAAATGAGTTGTTTACTGATGTCTATTCATGCCCTGTAGCCCTGGTGGGTTTAGAGGTGCTCTCTGTTTCTGAAATTGGGCACACACGTGTAACTTTTCCAGAATGCCTTGAACATGCTTCCACATGCCCCATGTGACATGGACTTGTTTGTCCCGGAGATGCCCATAGATCTGGCTTTCTAAAAGGGCTACAGGGATGTCTTTGGGATTAGCACATCTATGTGCCTCTTTTTAGGAGTCCAACTCATGACTAGAGCTTCTAAAATGATCCCCATAGGTATCCAGAATACCAACTCACATGTGTAAGCTGTAAAATATAAACTTACTCGCATAAATTGCTATGTTGCCTCTATGGAGTTTTCCCATGTATAGGTTTGTCAAATGGCTCTTTCTGGTCTATGTGTTGGCAAATACACATGCCCTCCTGCACATCCTTATACAAATTTTAGAAAAGGCTGCAGGTTTGGCAGAACCTTTTCTAAAATGCTGCTAGAACTGTGTATGTCCCGCCCTCAACTTATCAATTCAATCTCCATGTACTATCTAAATTTCCCTTCATATGTGGAGGGAGTAGAGGCTCTCTGGAGGCTAGAACTCAGATTAGAAATCAAGATGATCAGTATTACTGACGTTAGGAAATGGTAAACACTCCACCAGATGAAATACCTTCCCAGTATTTCTTTTTCAGTTCTTTATCAGATGCTAGTAGGCATCTATAAATACCACATATGGTAATCAGACTTTAAACCCTGAAGGTGGCTACTTGCATATTTATACAATTCTTTGGGGCATGTTTACTAAAGTGCTACAAGTAGCGCGGCTGGCACTTGGTAATTAGGTGATAATACCGTAGCAGGGCATAGCAGCCATGGAAAATGCAGGGAGCACGGCTGCAGCCATGGTAGGGAGGTAATGTGAGATTAGCCACATCAGTAGTGTGGCCTTTGCAAACACGTGGCTAGTGTGCATGGCAGGGCCGACCCGTCCACTTGGCGAGCTAGGCAGTCACCTAAAGCAGCCAGCCCCAGTGGGCAAGGGCAGTGGCATAATGGCCGGTCTGCTGCCCCCCCCCCCCAGCTGCTGCCAATTCCATTTGGGAGGGGGAGGCGGGCAGCAGTGGCAGTATTTCCTAAAGCGCCTGCTTTTTTTCTGCTGCTTTCTTGCCTGCAGCAGGTCATGTCCTTCAACACACATGGCGTGCCGTGGGCAAGAAAGAGGCAGCAAAAAGCTGACACTTTTTGAAATACTGCCACTGCTGCTGCCCACCTCCCCCTCCTGAGATGGAATCAGTGGCAGCTGGGGGGGGGGGGCGGTGGCAAGGCCAGGGTTTCTGCCTAGTGCGGCAGAAACCCTTGAGTCGACCCTGGTGCATGGGTACTGTGATGGCATGCTAGGTGTGCCCTGTACTTGTTTGCTAGCAATGTGTTTTTATGGGCGGCACCAAACCCCTGCAGAGAGAGTAGATAGTCCGTACCCTGTTTGTGGAGTCGAGGGCCATACATTGGTAAGTGGGCAGTGAAGGAAAGAAAGGATTGACCCGGGAATAGACATATCCTGCTGTACAGCTCAGAGCTATGAGCCTAAGTACAAGGAGATGGAGCATGTAAATACAGCATCTGAAGAAGCAGGGGGCCCGTATGGATGTGGGCAGGGTGTCAGCAGTGGCCACTATGTAGAATGGCCATATGAACTCTTCTCATTCTGAGTTATCCAAGGTGCCTGTTTACCTAGGTTGCAGTGGACAGGTCACCATACTTTGTCACTTCCCTTATTCATCTGGCACAATACCTTAGGTATTTAGAAGTACTGCATCCATATGAAAGGAGGCGGCACTTGATTCTGCGTATCTGCATGCCCACCTAGAGTGACCACACAGATGTGAGGAGACACATGGTTGAGACAGGCATCCACCCACTCCCTCCAGCACATAGGGCCCACACTGCCCAGATGCAGCCCCTTGACCCACCACATATGACATCCATCCCTACAGGCTAATGTCTCTCGAAGAGGAAGGCAGTCTACAAAGGGCACTCATGTTCCCACCATGGAGAAGGGTCTGGGAACACACCATGGTAACCCTATGCATCCCCATGGAGATTGGGCAAACTGAATCAGCTCCCAGTCGGAGCACTCCAGCTTTCAGGGAACTGAAGACCCAAAGACCCATGGGAGCTCACAACAGCTCCTCAGGTCTGTGCAACACCTCATCCCCAGTGCAAGGAGTAGAAACAGAGATATCTGCACAGAGTCAGAAGGCCAGAGACATATCCTCATATGCTCAGGGTGCCCATGGCACTGTTACGGGCCACCATACAATGGAGATGGTAGTCTGACAGAACAGTTTGGTGCCAAACCTTTCTATTGCCAGTGGTTGGACCACCACCTTCGTCTGCCCCACCCCCAAATGAACTCTATTGTCTCCATCCCTGGCTGTGTGGCCAGTACTGGCTGTTTCAAACAGCACATGCCCTATCTCCCAACTCGTCCACAATTGATCATACCAGAAGCCCTCTCATATCTACCCATATGCAAGCATGAATTGCATACTGTCAAAACAGCCATTGCTGTGTATGTAGAGGTGTGCCCACTCTCATAGCTGGTATACACATGTGCTGGAGATCCTGGTTTTCTTTGGCAAGCTGTGAGGTTCTGCTGCCATGGCCCCTCTGTACCATTGACCTAGACGAGTGCCTGGTTCATATGTGAACTCTGCTATCCAGCGTTGTGATGAACAGCATATGTGTGGGACGGTTATGGCTTTTAAACTGTGTAGAATCTCCAGTGGGAACACGTGTTCATGATGCACTAGTAAGATGGGGGAAACTACCAACTGGTATCTTTTGCCTCTAGGGCGCAGCTAACACAGCCGTGCCAACCGTATGTGGCTGCTACTGCTCACTCTCCATGCCATCTCCACCCTAATCCTGCCTATTCACGTGCTGCATAGGTAGTATGAAGCATTTAGTGTGGGAGTCTTGTGACCATCCACTATGGACTGAAAATGCACATGAGCCTGCAATAAACCTCATGCTCTGGCTACCGTGCATCAGTAAACATGCCCCTTTGTATTTAAAGTCTTCATATTGTTTAATTTGGATTCATGTAGTGCCTTTTATCCATCTATGTAACAATATAGCTTTCTAAAAACCTCTTTAATTCTTCATTTATACCATATGTCTAAATGAAACAAATTTCCTGAAAAATAAGATCCTCTTACTGAAACAAAGGGTAAACTGGGAGAAACCTCTTCTAATACCATTGGAAAATTCTCCTGTATGTCTACAATTTTGAGGAGATACAAATCTGCAGTTAAAGATAATAGAAAAGAAGGAAAATAAATGAGGAATTTAAGTGACTATTGATCTTCAGCATTATACTCAAATAGGTCTAATGATACTCTATAACTAGGGAGAGATCCCAAGGCTGGGAGTGAGCCTACTAACGCCTAGCTCCAGGGATCTGACTACTGACAAAGACAGAAACCTGCAAAATTAAAAAGCTCTTCTCTACCCTACACATATATTCTCAAATACTTAATTTATTGACTTTCAGTCTAATATTTGGTATGCCTTTCTCTTAAGCAGTCATAGAAAGATATATTCTAATAAGAAACCCACTCTTTGTGAGAATCTCAACGTACTTCCCTTTATACAAGCAGCCAACCAGAATTTTTCAGATTGTCTTTGAAAGATAAAATCTCTGAGATAGTTAAAAGTACACATGAGATAGGACTGTGTAGATATTTTTTACCTGTATATATGGTAGGGCTTTCCAAAAGTTATGTACTGTTTTACCTGTGAAAATGGCTTTGAAGATTACCTTTAAAACTGGAAAACCAGAATCAAAACGGGTTGCAATTTTGAAACACATAGGCCACCCCCTAGATTGGCAGGCCAGGACACTGGGGCCAGCAGCAGAGCAGTGGGCGGGTCCCCACCACCCGATCGGTGTACTGGAAGCCTCTGTCAGGCTGTGGCGGCGGGGATTCTGGGTTTCAGGGGGTGCAGGACATGCAATGCTGCGGTGAGGATGTCTCCGATCTTGCACCTGCAGGAGCGGCTTGCTCCCGCAGTACAGAATCGGGTGCTGATGGCCTGGACATGCCCCATTGTGGGTCAGATTCATAGTAACAGTGGATGACAGCGGATAAACACTAATGTGGCCTATCAGTCTGCGCATCATGCGGTTAGGGTGGTGCCCGCCATGCAGTTTAAGTTACTCCCCCATACTTTTGTTATAACCTCTGAGGATAAAAACATAACCATTGAGACTTTACCTGAACCATATCATCCCTGCATTCTCTCCCCCTTCCCCCATAGCTGCCAATATAAATATACCATGTTAAGGTGCTTAACCCCATAGCATCAATCATTCTTATATAGCCCAATCCTAATGTTTAATGCCATACGTTCCATGTTAATATTCTATATTCTATATACAGACCATTAGGCTATATTGTTTCTTATAAATCACTTTGACTTTTAGATTTAGTGGTATATAAACACAGTTAAATAAATAAATAAATACATTTAGGGTTGCACCTACCGCACAGTGCAGGCTACTCCCTGAATGATTTCTAAGAATTTATTTATTTATTTAACCAGTTTTATATACCACCTTATCCTTCAATCAAAGTGGTTTACAGGGAACTAGATTATATACATTTATGACAGACTGGATGGGAAGGGGTGAAGGAGGGGTTTATGTACATCTATAACTATTTACAGTCAATTAAATGACTTGGTTTGCAGCTTGTCGTGCTGTGAGGGCTTGTGTGCATCAGTGATGCTGAGAGCTAAACTATCGGTAGTTTAACTACTGGCAGAGTCTCCCAAGATGGACAGGTCTCAGCTGAGGTGCCAGACCAAGACAAACCACCCATCTGGGCAGCAGCAGAATGGGATAGTGTTGACGGCGGAGGATCACATTTCTGTGACAACGGCAACAACACCAAACTTAAACTGCACGGAAGAAAGGCCTGGCAATCTACTTCTGTATCTTGCCATGAAAACCCAATGGATAGTTACAACAAAACAAATTGTGCTATAGTGCTGAAAGATGAGACCCCCAGGTCGGAAGGCACTCAACTAGCTACTGGGGAAGAGCTGAAGACTTCTCAGAGTAAAGCCAGCATTTATGATGCGGTTGGATCAAAGCCCTCGGGACGTCTGACTGCTGATGTAGCTGCACATGAAATGAGAGTCAGAAGCTGTAAAGATGTCTTACGCATTGGAACATGGAACGTATGAAGCATGAACCAAGGGAAGTTGGAGGTGGTCAAGAATGAAATGGAATGTGTACAACTTGATCTGTTGGGTGTCAGTGAACTGAAATGGACTGGCATCGGGCACTTTGCATCATATGATCACATAGTCTACTATGCTGGAAATGAAAGACAAAGAAGAAATGGTGTTGCATTTATAATAAAGAAGAAACTTGCAAGAACTGTAATGAAATACAATGCAGTCAGCGAACGCTTAATCTCTATTCGTCTACGGGGAATGCCTATCAACACAACTATAATTCAAGTATATGCCCAACAACAGCTGCAGAAGAGAATGAAATTGAAGAGTTCTATGAACAAGTACAAGCTGAAATTGACAGAACATGCAAACAGGATATCCTGATGATCATGGGTGACTGGAACGCAAAAGTTGGCAAAAAAGAAGAAGGCAAAGTAGTTGGAAAATATGGACTTGGCAACAGAAATGAAGCTGGAGAAAGACTGATAGAATTCTGCAAGACCAACGACCTATTCATCTCAAACACCTTCTTCCATCAACACAAGTGGCGATTGTACACATGGATTTCACCCAATGGATTGTATAAAAATCAAATTGACTACATCGGTGGAAGTCAACGATGGAAAAGTTCTATAACATCAACAAAGACAAAACCTGGAGCTGACTGTGGTACAGATCATCAACTACTAATATGCAAACTCAAGCTAAAGTTGAAAAAGAGCAAACCACTCATGAATGCAGCACAATATGACCTTGAGAATATACCACTGGAATTTAAAGACTGCCTGCAAAATCGAATTGATGCTTTAGATACAAATGACAGAGCTCCAGAAGAGTTATGGAATGATATCAAGAAGGTTGTGTTGGAAGAAAGCGAGAAGTCTCTACAAAAGGTGAAAAAGCAAAAACGGCCAAAATGGATGACGGAAGAAACTCTGAAAATTGCCCAGAAACGCAGAGAAGCTAAAGCCAGAGGAGAAAGAAAGACAATAACAGAACTCAACAGAGATTTCCAACGTGCAGCAAGACAGGACAAGGAAAAGTACTACAACGACGCATGCAAGGAAATAGAAGCAGAAACTATTAGAGGAAGAACAAGATCTGCTTTCCTAAAGCTACGAGAGTTAAAGAAAAAGTTCCAGCCTCGAATAGGAATGTTACAAGATGCTCAAGGTTCTATGTTGAATGATGCTGAGAAGATCAAGAAAAGATGGAAGGAATATACAGAGTTTTTATATGATAAAGATCAAGTGGACTAACAGCCGTTTCAACCTCTACCTTATGATCAGGAACCATTGGTGATGAAAGAAGAAGTTGAAGAAGCCTTGAAAGCCTTATCAAAGAACAAAGCACCAGGTATTGATAGCATTCCCATAGAAGTATTACAGTAATCTGATGCAGCTGTTACCATACTTACAAGCCTCTGCCAAGAAATATGGAAGACAACATCATGGCCAACTGACTGGAAAAGATCTGTGTTTATACCAATGCTAAAGAAAGGTGATCCAACTGACTGTGGAAATTATCGCACAATCGCTCTGATCCCACATGCCAGCAAGATTCTACTGAAGATTATTCAAGAGACTACAACCATACCTGGAACAAGAACTACCTGAAGTGCAAGCAGGGTTCAGGAAAGGGCGAGGAACGAGAGACATCATTGCGGATGTGAGATGGATCCTTGAAAAGACTAAAGAATACCAAAAGGATATCTATTTGTGCTTTATCGACTATAGCAAGGCTTTTGACTGTGTAAACCATGAGAAACTCTGGGCCACATTAAGAAGCATGGGTATACCAGAACACCTGATCGTACTCTTGCACAATCTGTACATTGATCAAGAAGCAACAGTTCGAACGGAACAAGGAGAAACAGAATGGTTTAAAATAAGCAAAGGTGTAAGACAAGGCTGTATACTTTCCCCCTACCTGTTTAATTTATATGCAGAACAAATCATCAGAAAAGCAGGATTGTATGAAGACAACAGAGGTGTGAAGATTGGTGGAAGACTCATCAACAACCTTCGCTATACTGATGATACCACATTACTGGCTGAAAATGAAGATGATCTGAAACATTTGCTTCTCACAATCAAAGAACATAGTCTCAAAATGGCCTGCACCTTAATGTAAAGAAGAGAAAGCTCATGACAACTAGCATAATCAACAGGTTCATCGTTGAAGGAGAAGAAATTGAAATCGTGAACAACTTTAACCTACTTGGATCAGCTATCAATAAAGAAGCAACAAGCAGTCAAGAAATCAGATGACACATTGCTCTTGGCAGAATGGCTATGAAAGACCTAGATAAGATTCTCAAGAGCAGAGATGTCTCTCTCTATACAAAGATTCGACTTGTTCAAGCCATGGTATTTTCAATAACATCATATGGATGTGAAAGCTGGACAGTGAAAAAGATAGACAGGAAGAAAATTGATGCCTTTGAATTATGGTGCTGGCGGCGAATACTGTGTATACCATGGACTGCCCGAAGAACAAACCAGTCGGTACTAGAGGAGATCAAACCTAAGCTTTCTTTAGAAGCTCAGATGACAAGTCTTCGTCTTTCATACTTTGGACACATCATGTGAAGAGAGAGATCATTAGAGAAAGACATGATGCTTGGCAAGATAGAAGGTCAACGCAAAAGAGGAAGGCCAGCAATGAGATGGATCGATAGAATAACAGCAGCTACGGGTACCAGTCTGTCAACAATGAGCCGCCTGACTCAAGACCGAACACAATTTAGGATAGTTATCCAGAGGGTTGCCATGAGTCAACTCTGACTCGACGGCACTTAACAACAACAACAAATGAGTCAGTTGCGGACTGTGTGTGATCAAACCTAAAGCCAGGGCAATGGACACTGGGAGAGTTTGTAGTATTCCGTGAACAGTATGGTCTTGAGAATCCTTCGGAAATCCTTGGTGTCTCTTGTAGCTCTCATGATGTCGGGTAGTGAATTCCATAGCTCAGGAGCATAGCGCCACTATGCTCTTCTGGATGTGGCCTGATTGGTTCTCTGGTATTCTGTGGGGGTGACGATGTTGTCCATGTTGTTTCTCCTAGGCCTTGTGCCAGTGTTCCTGGTTACTAGGTTTTGAAGGGCATTGGCTGAAATGTTGTTAATGATTTCGAATATGTTTACAATTGTTGTGCATCGTGCGCGTGCATGTATGGGAAGCCAGTGAAGGTGTTGGAGTACAGGTGTGATGTGCTCATTTCTTGTTGAATTCATGATGACCCTGGCTGCTGTATTCTGCACCCACTGGAAGGGGTGGGTGGCCTGTTTGGGGAGACTCTGATATAGTGAGTTACCATAGTCCAGTATGGGCGTGATGATAGCTTGACATACCGTTCTGAAGTGATCCTGGTTTAGGATCGGTTTGAGTCTCCTGATAAGATTCAATTTGTGGTATGCCTTTTTCAGCTGTTTTGTTAATTTATTTATTTATTTATTATTTATTTAATTGTTTTTCTATACCGCACTATTTATTATCAGCGCGGTTTACAGGAAACGTATTTGTGCAAAGAGGGCAGTTCAATGCACTTACAATAAACAGGGTAAATAAACATGGATAACAGGTTAACAGGTAACAACTATTTACAATTTAGTATGCAGGCTTATACACCTATGTGTGAATGAAGGTTTAGCTTGCTGTCTAGGGTGATTCCTAGGCAATGTTCCCTCTAATTTTCTGTAGGCTGTGTGCGCATAAAATATCAGCTGTGCAGCTTTTGAAGGAAGGTTAAATTTTTGTGCGCCACATAATGACACTTGGAGTTATATACTTTAAAATTTGACTACATGTCAGAATATAGTAGGTACACCACATTGATTTTAATCAAATTAAATGAAAATAGACGATTACTAAATGAAGCGGAAAATTTCTAGTAATTACAATCACAACTTTTAAATTTTAAGACGTCTGTGTTGTTTTCTATTAGAATCCGAACTGTAATTTTTGTGCGCTCTGTTGTAAAGTATGTGCGCTCGCTCAGCGAGGTGTGTGCGCGCGCACACGCGCACAGCTTAGAGGGAACAGTGTTCCTAGGTATCTTACGTCCTTCTTCACTTCGACCAATTTATCCTGGATGCAGATTCTGGATGGTGGGTTAAAAGTGGTACTTCTGGTAATGAACACAGCTTCTGTCTTGTTATAGTTGACCTACAGATTGTTGTTGGTGAGACATGTAGTCATCTCTAGGCATTTAGTTATGGATGTCAGGTCCGGTGCGTGTATATTTATTGGGGTGTATACCATGATGTTGTCTGCATAAATGTGGTAAGCATCTTGTGTTGCTTGAGGATATTGCAGATGGGCTGTATGTAAATGCTGAAGAGGATGGTATGCCTTGTGGCGTATTAAATTGTGTTGATCTCTTTTCGCCACATTTAACCTGCTGTGTTTGGCTGCTGAGGTATGATTTGAACCATTTTATTGTGTTGTTGCATAGCCCAGTCTCGTATAGCCATTGTATCATTCTGTTGTGGGAAATTGTATCGCAGGCAGCCGATATGTGCATAAAAATTAAGAGGAATCCTTTTTTGATATTATCTATGCCCCTTATGAGGTTGTCATATAGGGAGGTCAGCAGTGTTTCAATGTTGTGCTGTGGCTTGAATCCGTGTTGATGTATGTCCATTGGTGCATTCAGTTCAATGTGATCCTGTAGCTGCTTTTGGACAGATTTTTCAATAGTTTTTGCAATGAATGGCAGGCTGGAGATTGGACGGTAGGATTTAGCATCTGCTGGATTTAAGATGGCATTTTTAAGGACTGGTCGAATGAAAGATTGCTTGAGGTGATGTGGCATGCAGCCCTATTGGTGTGATAATTCCACTATCTTATGGATGTACTGGCTTAGCTGTTCCTTGGATGCTTTGATCCATGCCACTGGGCAGGGGTCTGCTGTCGAAGTTGTCATGTTCAAGGAGTCCACTATTTGTTTAATCTAGAGCACTGAGGGAATAGTGAAGTTTCCTATGTATTTTGGTGTTCTGTGGTTGCTGTGTTGTTCCTTGTGAGGGGAAGGTTTAGGGCCAGGATCTTGTATTTGCCAATTATGAAGTCTGCAAACTGTTGCGGGTCTATGTGCTGGTCATCATGCTGTGTAGAGTCTCTGGTGAGCCTCTGTACTATGCTAAAGAGCTCTCTAGGTCTGTTTGCTGCCTTCATAATAGTGTTGGCATGGTATTGTTGTTTGTATTTGTTAATTAGATCATTGCATTCTATCTGCCTGCCTCTGTATTATAGCATGTTGTCCTGTGTCTTATTTCTTCTCCATTTTCTTTCAGGTTTTTGTAGTGCCCTCTTAGCTTCTCTGATTGTGTTGGAGTACCAGGTTGTGTTGGTCCTTTTGAGGGTGTTTGGGTGGATTTGATTTATTGCTGAGGAGGCTGCAGTGATAATGTCATTCCAATTTTCAATGATACTGTCCAAGTTTTGGCCGTCATGCTGGAGTTAGGGGTTATCTCCTGCAGGAATAGGTCTTTGTGAAAGGTTCTGAATTTTCTTTTGATGTGTTCCTCCTTCTTACAGCTGGCAGGGCTCTTGTTTAGCATTGAGAATGTTATTGCGTGGTGGTTCTGACCAAGGAGTAAGGGTGCTTGTTATGGCCATGGCCTGGTCTTGTTCCATTATCTGTTTCAGTAGGAAGATGAGATCCAGGCATGTTCCATGATGCATTGGAGCATTCACTAGTTGGATGAACTGGAAAGATTTCATTGCATTGAGGAACGCTCTGGCTTCTCTGTTGGGTGCAGAGCAGAGGTTGTAGTCTCCTATGAGCGGTTTATGTTGGGAGTTGTATGTGCAGATTGTCTCCAATATTGTTGAGAGATCTGCAGACTTGGCATCAGGTGGTCTGTATGTAAAGCATATGGTCAGGTAGTTGTTAGAGATGGTGACTGTGTTCATCCTCATTGTGTTGATTGAATCTGTAGTTGTTTCTGAAAAGTTGTTCTAAGTGATTTTCTTGATTTTCCTTTTGAAATATTCTTTTCTTATGTTTCCAGACAATGCCACTTACTGTGCATGTTTTGATTGCTTAGTTATGTAATGATATAAATTCTATAAAAAAAGAGAAGTTGGAGCAGTCGGTGTGTCTGTTCCTTCCGACTGACCTATGGCATGCCGGTGACTTCTCTCCGGGCATGTCAGTTGTTGCAGGCACGCCGGTGGATGAACCTGCTGCCGTGTTGCGGCCCGTGGGTCGTGAACTGTAGGGGCGTGGCCATAGGGGCAGGCATACCCCTTTGGTGTCCTTTGGTGCACCTGACATCATGGTACTGCCTCTCTGTTTTCCGCATAAAGAAATGGGGAAGCAGAAAAACAAGGGAGGTGGAAGAGGGGATGTTGGGATCACAGGTATGGTTGTAGGTCCTATCTTGACCCCTAAACGCAGGTCAGTCTTCACTGGATGGAGTTTCATTAAGCTCAGGATACTAGACACCACCTCCTCACCCTTTGCCCCCCACTGTCTTCTACTGTTTTGAATGCTTTGTCACTTTCTCTAGCTGGTGAGGTTAAACTTTTGGAGGTTGTTCATACTCCAGTCTTGGACAATGCCTTGTCTGTAATAGTGTCTCCTGAGATCTCAGCTGAAGGGGAAGTAACTTTGAGAGATCTATTAGGGACTATTAAGAACACTGATGTAAAATTGTCCTCAACAGTGGTTTCCTTATGTAACTTTACCCAGGAGACTATGGTCAAGTTGGCTGATTTAGATTCTAAAGAATTGGGATTAGAGATGTTCTTGGTATGGTTAGATACTCAGGTACAAGCCTCCAATGCTGTGAATATATCACGTTAAGATTCTTCAGTTACTCATGCCAGACTAGAGGCACTTGTGAATTCCTTTCATGCCTGGAATCTACTGTTCCTGAATTCTCCACAAACGGATCTGCTCTTAATGAGCTTAATGAAACTCCATCCAGTGAAGACTGACCTGCGTTTAGGGGGCAAGATAGGACCTACAACCATACCTGTGATCCCAACATCCCCTCTTCGACCTCCCTTGTTTTTCTGCTTCCCCATTTCATTATGCAAAAAACAGAGAGGCAGTACCATGATGTCAGGTGCACCAAAGTCTAAACAATAAGATGGGAGAGTTAGAATATATAGCACTAAATGAGAGGTTAGATATGACTGCAATCTCAGAGACATGGTGGAAGGAGGACAACCAGTGGGACACTGTGATACCTGGATACAAACTATATTGTAATGATAGAACTGATCAAATTGGAGGAGGGGTTGCGCTCTATGTTAGAGAGGGCATTGAGTCACAAAGGATTCAAGTTTTGCAAGAAACAAAATTTGCTGTAGAATCTCTATGGATTGAAATTCCATGTATGAAGGGGAAGGTAATGGCAGTGGGGGTGTACTAGCGACTGCCTGGCCAGAATGAACAAATGGATAATGAAATGCTTAAAGAGATCAAGGAAGCTAACAAACGTTACAGCAGAGTAGTGATAATGGATGATTTCAATTACCCCAGTATCGACTGGGTCAGTGTCACGGCAGGACATGCTAGGGAGATAAAGTTTCTAGATGAAATAAATGACTGCTTCTTGGAGCAGCTAGTTCATGAAACAACCAGAGGGGAAGCCATACTAGATCTAGTCCTTAGTGGAACACCAGATCTGGTGCAAGAAATAAGGGTGTTGGGACCACTTGGCAATAGTGATCATAGCATGATCGTGTTTGATTTAATTAGTGGAGGAGGGATAGTAAAGACATCCACAGTACTACCTTTTAACTTTCGAAAGGGAGACTATGATAAAATGAGGATTATAGTTAAGAAAAAACTAAAAGGAGCGGTTGCAAAGGTTAAAGACTTACATCAAGCTTGGGTGTTGTTTAAAAATACTATCCTGGAAGCCCAGACCAGCGGTATTCCACGCATTAAGAAGAGTGGAAGAAAGTCCAAAAAACTGCCAGCATGGTTTAAAGGTGAGGTCAGAGAGGCTGTTGCTGCCAAAAAAGCATCTTTCAGGAAATGGAAAAAAGAGCCAAATGAAGAAAACTGGAAACAGCACAAGCACTGGCAACTTAAATACAAAGCATTGATAAGGCAGGCAAAGCGAGAATTTGAGAAGGAACTTGCTACGGAAGGAAAAACACGAAACTAAGACTTTTTCAAGTACATTTGTAGCAAAAGGCCTGTGAGAGAGTCAATTGGACCATTAGATGATAGAGGGGTAAAAGGGGCAGTAAAAGGAGACAAGGCTATAGCGGAGAGACTGAATGAATTCTTTGCTTCGGTCTTTACTGAGGAAGATGTAGGGATGTTACCCAAGACTGAAGTGGTATTTAAAGGTGATACTGCAGAGGAATTGAGAGAAATATCACTACACCAGGAAGATGTATTACAACTATTTGATAAATTGAATAGTAGCAAATCACCTGGACCAGATGGTATACATCCAAGAGTGTTGAAAGAACTGAAATATGAGATTGCAGACTCGCTATTAGTAATCTGTGAACTTTCATTACAATCATCTGTAATACCTGAAGATTGGAGGATCGCCAATGTAACACCAATTTTTAAAAAGGGTTCCAGGGGTGATCCGGAAAATTACAGACCGGTGAGCCTGACATCAGTACCGGGGAAAATGGTAGAAACCATCATAAAGAACAAAATTACACAGCATGTAGATAGTTATGGCCTAATGGGAGACAGCCAACATGGCTTTAGACAAGGAAGATCTTGTCTTACTAATCTGATATGTTTTTTTGAAGGTGTGAATAAACAGGTAGACAAAGGTGAGTCGGTTGATATAGTGTATCTGGACTTTCAGAAAGCCTTTGACAAGGTCCCTCATCAGAGACTTTTGGCAAAACTAAAAAGTCATGGGATAGGAGGCAGTGTACTATTGTGGATCGGGAACTGGTTAAAAGATAGAAAGCAGAGGGTAGGGCTTAATGGCCAATTTTCCCAATGGAGAAAGGTGAATAGTGGAGTACCTCAGGGATCTGTACTGGGTCCGCTACTTTTTGATATATTCATAAATGACCTGGAAAAGGGAATAACGAGTGAGGTTATCAAATTTGCAGACGACACAAAACTGTTTAAATTTGTTAAAACCCAAGAGGACTGTGGAGAACTGCAGGAGGATCTTGATAAATTGGAAGACTGGGCATCTAAATGGCAGATGAAATTTTATGTGGACAAGTGCAAAGTTATGCACCTAGGAAAGAACAACCCACACTATGGTTACACGATGCAAGGTTCCACATTGGGAACCACCACCCAGGAAAAAGATTTAGGAGTCATCGTGGATAACATGTTAAAACCCTCCACCCAGTGTGCAGCGGCGGCCAAGAGAGCAAATAGAATGCTAGGTATCATAAAGAAAAGGAATGGAAAATAAAACAAAGGATATTATAATGCCTCTGTATCGTTCCATGGTACGACCGCAACTTGAATATTGTGTGCAATTCTGGTCGCCTTATCTTAAAAAGGATATAGCGTTATTAGAAAAGGTACAGAGAAGAGCCACCAAAATGGTAAAGGGGATGGAAGGATACTCCTATGAAGAAAGGCTAAAAAGGTTAGGGCTCTTTAACCTGGAAAAGAGACGGCTGAGGGGAGATATGATAGAGGTCTATAAATTAATGAATGGAGTGGAACGGGTAAACGTAGATCAATTGTTTACGCTATCAGAATATAGAAAGACTAGGGGACATGCAATGAAGCTACAGGGTAAACTATTTAAGACAAATAAGAGAAAATATTTTTTCACTCAATGTGTAATCAAACTCTGGAATTTGTTACCGGAGGATGTAGTAAGAGCTGTTAGTGTAGCTGGGTTTAAAAAAGGTTTGGACAAGTTCCTGGAGGAAAGGTCCACAAACCATTATTAAAAAGGGACCCAGGATATCAATACTTGACCCAGTACAAGCATTGTGGAACCTTTGTCTTTTGGGGATACTGCTAGGTACATATGACCTAGATTGGCCACTGTTAGAAACAGGATACTGGGCTTGATAGACCTTGGTCTGACCCAGTATGGCATATCTTATTGTTTTATGTTCTCTCCCCTTAAATCTTGTTAAAAAAGCATTTTGTTGAGATTCTTAAATTTGTTGATCCTGTCAAATTAGTACAAATTTATTATGTTCTCCCAAGGGCTCGGGTTCCTGCTGTTGAGGAAGGAGTTGTTGGTTCCCTTTGAGCTACTGTTCAAAATTTGACAGATTTTCTTGAAGATTCCTCTGATGTGATCACTAAGCGTAATATCTTACTGGTCACATTTAGTTCAGAAGCTGTCAAATGTAAAATCCTAAAACTTTTCTTTCAATGTAAAGATGCTTTGTTTTGTGGGCAAAAGTTAAATGTGTTCCCAGATGTCATGCGGGTTACTCAGTTGAGAAGGAGACAGTTCCTTCAATTGAAACCAAAGGTTTTGGCTTTGGGCGGATCCCTTTTTCTTGCATTTCCCTGCAAGTGTGTCATAACCTTGCAGGGACAGACTTTGTTTTTACTGAGATACCCCGCTTAGAGAAATTTTTTTTTTTTTTTGGGCATTTTATGTTTAAATCTTTTTATTAATTTTTAAAAACATATTAGAGAAATTTTTTATAGATAGGGGGGTCAATGGGATGTTGTTGAAGTTGCTGTAGATAAGAAGTATGGTGTTCCTCCCAAAGTGGCCTTTTGGTGCCTATATTTCCTTTCAATTATTTTTTCTAATATATGTGCTGACACTATTCCCATGATGTGGGCTTCCCCAGATATTCTTGTTCTCTTGGAAAGTATGTAGATATTATGGGGTTGATTTCAATTTGCATTTAGCGGTGCTGGATGTACAGTTCGGACGTCCAGCCCTGCTTAATGCCTGGGTGCTGATTTTGCCAACAATACTCTCCACATGTACAGGCAAGATGTGTGGGGAGCTCTATTTCTGGGCAGGAGGGGGGTCTGAGGAAGGGCAAAGGCGGGCAGGAGGTGGGACCAGTGCCCCGGATGTACATGGTCGATTCTGGTGTTAGCCCTAGATGTACAGGGTCAGCACTGTAGATGGGGAACTTATTCAACCTCCAAGGTGAATAAGTCCCCCCAGATGGTGGCAGACAATGGATCCAGGGGTGGAAACAGGTAAGCAGGCGCAGTGGGTTCCCCATAGCCTGACCCCGGCCACGGCAGGCCCAATCGGGAGTCAGGTGGTGGGGAAATTGAATTTGCAGGATCTGCTAGGGATCGTGGCTCCTGCACTCTGTGTGTGCATCCTATACGAACCAGTGAGCGCGGGCACATAATCATATGCACTACCATAATGGACTCACATCAGCTCAGCACCACGCTTTTAAAAATTCTTCCATCTATTCCTTCAATAGTATATTGACCTCTAGCATAATAATCACATGCCTCATTTCTCATTTCTGTTTAAATGAAACACTTCTTGGCTCTAGTGTATCGGAGAACTTGATCAGCAACAGAAACACCCCTCCTGCAGCGTCTGATACCCTGCTGAAACACGTGTTGAACATAAGAACATAAGATATGCCATACTGGGTCAGACCAAGGTCCATCAAGCCCAGTATCCTGTTTCCAACAGTGGCCAATCTAGGTGTTGGGTTGACCTCATGTTGATGAATAAAATTGTCCTTCCATGGCTATTGTATCCTGCTCTTTTTTTGTGCTCTCTGAGAACTCTATTTCCAATACTGCGTCCTCTATGGAAAGCAAATAGAGGAGTCTAAAAAATACTGCATGTATCTGTATAACGTTTCGATGGTTGCAAATAATACAAGTAATTATCCTGAACAGTTGGAAAATGGAAAAACACATGTGAAACAGTCAGGCAATCCTCAGGGTCTTTGTTGCAGTAGCAGTTCTTTATTAATAAATATATCTGTATTTTAAGCATGAGGCAATTGATTTATGATATCCTCAAGATAAAAACTGATAACTCAAGCTATTGTTCTACAAATGCATGCAGTATTTTCTGGAACCTTCCATAGAGCATGCAGTGTGACTACACAAAAAGGACCAGCGATGATGATTTGGGCATACTGAGGAGCCATTGAAACAGCCCTTCTGGACTGAGATCCGAAGCTCTTTCACAAAAGAGTATGGCAAGGGAATATTTATATAGTTGCAATCTTGTTCCTCGCTGTGCATTTTGGGGGCTTCCTTTATAAAATATGCACAACATAAGTGCCTAAATAGCCTAGGCATCTTGTTATAAAATTACCCTCCATGTTTATTAAGCTAGTCCAATAAAAAAAGGTACCATCTTTCATTTTTTTGTTTGTTTTCATTTGTTAAACTTTATTTCTGAATAAGGAGATGCTACAGACACTCTATTGAGAAAAAAGATGAACCCTAGTCTATGCATTAATGCAGAGGTTCTTACTCCTCGGGACTCATATTGCCAGTCAGGTTTTCAGGATAACCACAATGGCACCACTTCCACTGTATGCAAATCTTTCTCATACATATTCATTGTGGTTATCCTGAAAACCTGATCGGCTCGGTGTGTCCTGAGGACTGGGTGAGAATCCTGCTTTAAGGGGACAATTTTTGAATAGGCCCATGAGAGTTGCAGGCCCCTAGATAGAGTGTAGTGCTGGATTTTCAAGTTAATTTTCAACAGGAAAATCCCCACAGACTTTCTGACAATATTTTAACTTCATGGTTGTGTTTTCGTTTTGTTTTTTAATTCTGGCCGTGACATTTAAATGAAATATGAATATTCAGTTCCAGAGTTTTCCAGTATTTAGTCTGCTACCCAGATAAGTATCTGGGAAAGTTTTGGACAGTCTTTTCACTGTTGTAGAGTTATCTGGATAGTTATCCAGATAGCAAAGTGAATATTGCCACTCTCCGGATAATATGGCACTCTATCTGCCGCCCCCCCCCCCATCACTATCTGTATAGGGCCGAGGTGGTTTGTAAGGATTTTAAGTGCCACTGTCCTTATGGTACCAATGAAATTCCATGGATAATGCTACCCTATGGAATTGATCCAGATAATTCCCTTTGAATCTTGACCCATCTGTATCCATGTGCTTGGTTCCCGCTTTCAAGCGGGTGCAAAATACAGTTTCAAATAATATACATGCAGGGATTTAGAAATGAAATCCTGAAGTGGATTTTCTCTCCCTTGGACTAATCATATACTTGCCACCAGCTCTATACGGTGGGGTCATAGTAATTTTAAAAATACATTTGTAAACGCGTGTTAGGCTATCTAAAATCTCTATCACCTTCCTTATTAGATGTTAGAAATATACGTTGTTTCATATTCGGTACAGCACTGTTCAGGAAACTGATCATGTACATAATGTACATGTCTGATCGTCTACACAGTGTACATGTAGACCCTGAGGCTGGTCTGAGCTGCAGCAGAACCAAAAAAATACTGCAGGTTTCCTCTAACGTCATTAATATTGTAGGACAATATTTTTCTCTGGTTGATCAATTTGCATAGGAAAACTTTTAGTACAAACATAATAAACAACTGTCATGGAAATACATATTAAACACCCCCTCCCACCCCCCATCTTTTTTGAGCTCTTACAATCTGGAAAGAAACCAAAGAAGCCTTAAGCTCTGGAGCCATTTCAAATGGGAATTTTGTGAGAGAAATGTGAAAGCTGTAATTAAAGCCCCTGGCAGCAAAAAAGACGTTGACGCCATGTTCTTCTTTTTAATGAAGCTTTCCAACAGATTGTATCCATGCTGTTCCCGAGCATGCAGCAAATTCAAAAGTAAGTTAAAAGAAAACTTTTCCCCTTGATAATGACAGAATCTGTCACGTGCTTATTCCGTCCCTTTTTTGTTGACTTCCAAGAGCATCTGCTTTCTCCCCTCCTAAACTGATGGCCATGGAAGAAATAAAACACTGCGATTGAGGAAATTTGACATTTGAAAATATCTCTGTCCACAAGGAGAAACATTTAAAAAGCGATCCTTTCAGATATAAAGACTGTACGGAGGTGTGTGGTCTGAAAGAGATTGCTTGTCACATACGGCAGACATCAGTTGTTTTCTGAGAAGCGCAAGCAAGGGGTCCTCTTGCAACCTTATGCAAATCTAGCTGTTTCCAAACAGTGAATAGCGTTGATGATGCTGTCAAGTGCTATACAGATATCACCTTTGAGATGTAACCTCACTGTCTTGTTTATTGAACTGGAGCCAGCATCTGAAGTTTCAGTAGCAACAACCAACTGACATGTTTATCTTTAGCTATAGCAGCATCACAATAATACATATAGTTTCTTTTCTACCTGTAAAAAGTACCTCACGTTTCTTGCAACATTCAGAACACTTGTGGCCTCTGGTATATGGTGTCACCAGAAACTCTCATATAATTCATACGGCTTTTGGTATCTGCAGTTTCATCTCCATGATGAATTCCTAATAAAGTATGTTACTCCCTCTCTGGGTATACTTTGTAGAAATGCCCCTCTTACTCGCCGGGGGGGAAGGAACCTCTCACTAGAAAATCCCTAAATTACCAAACAAGGGCGGGCCAAGGGTGATGCGGGGCCATGTGCAAAGACTCATTGCGGAGTCTCATTTGCATATCCCTTGGACCATATTTGCATAAATATAATTTCTTTTATTTTAAAATGTACATGTTGCCAACTAAAATTCTAGGTGACTTTCAAAGGAGCCTTTCACAAGCCTCTCTTTTGTCCTGGCAATGACTTAGGGGAATGTTTACTAAATATTAATGTGTGTTAAGAGCCTCTGCACCAATAGAAATAAATGGATAGTCCTGCACTTAGAGTACATTAACGTTTGTGAATGCACATTAACGTTTAGCAAACATGCCTCTTAATAAGTGTCTGACTGCTATTTGCATGGGCAGTGAGGATAAAGAAACTACCAGATTTCTACATTACTATACTCCAGTGACAGGCACATTAGGAAGTACTATACACCCTGCTTATTTAGAATCCATTGCAAACCTCTCTTATAATAATAGCATTACCAGGACTCACAAAGCACCAAACTCTACCTATCAAAAGGCAGCACTGCAAATATTAAACCAAGACATCCTACCAATAGTCAGATTAATATGAATAAAATACAGTCTCTAAAATGCTTGTATGCAAATAATAGAAGTCTAAAAAATAAGATGGGAGAGTTAGAATATATAGCACTAAATGAGAGTTAGATATGATTGGTATCTCAGAGACATGGTGGAAAGAGGACAACCAGTGGGACACTGTGATACCTGGGTACAAACTATATCGTAATGATAGGACTGATCAAATTGGTGGAGGGGCTGCGCTCTATATTAGAGAGGGCATTGAGTCACAAAGGATTAAAGTTTTGCAGGAAACAAAATTTGCTGTAGAATCACTATGGATTGAAATTCCATGTAAAAAGGGGAAGGCGGATATGCAGATTCCTGTTTGCTGCTGGGGAGTGGCTAAATTCTAAGATGGCGGCGGAGCATTAGTGGGCTGAACATGCCTAAACGCAAAGGCAAGCAAAATATTCCTCCCGCGGAGCCTGTACCTGCTGTTTCTGTTGGCCCTATGGATCGTTTCGTTCAGCTGACGGAGCTGCAAAAGGGAGAGATTCGAGCGTGCGCTACACCATCGGTTGAGGTGGCTTCTGCGTTGTCTGCCGTAGAGGCCTCTCTCCCCCCAGATGAGCATTTGCCGCCTTCACGTTTGACCTGCCCGGTGACCCCTCCCGCGAGATGAGATGCAGTTTTGTCCAGAGTGGGTGGTTCAGCGTCTTGTGAGCGGGTCTTGCCTGAGGAGTGTCCTGGAGACCAGCCCATGGTATTGGGGGCTGTGGATAAGGTCCCTTTTCAATCCTTGGAGTCGGATATACTTCCTCACCGAGTGGATGGAGCTGATGGGAGGGTACTCCCCTCGTTAGCTGAGCTATCAAAAGGTACCTTTTTGAAACGCCCGAAAGAGATATCTCTTGAGACTATCTGGGAGGCGATTTTACAATTGTCTTCTGCTGTCAGCCAGCAAGTGGAATTAACTACTCTGCGATTGGAAAAATTGCAAAGTATGTCTTCTGGATTTAAGGGGGAGTTAGCTGATCTTCAGTTGAAGATTGACGCTGGGAACAGAAAGTGACTCAGGTTTCAATAGTAACTAACTCTATAATAAAAGATAATGTTGCAATAAGAATGAAAATGGAAAATTTGGAAAATGTTGTAAGGGCTTCTAATATTCGTTTGTTAAATTTTCCAGTTGTGTCAGAGATTTCCCCGGTTGAGCTGTTTAAAAACTATATACATGAAACTTTAATGGTACCGGTTGATTTAACCCCTCCTGTTGTTAAAGCTTATTTTTTGCCTAGTGGTAAGAAGGAAGGGAAGATGACTGTGGGCCCGGTGGATATGGATATTTTAGATGCTTCCGCTCTTTTGCAGTCACCTAAAGAAGCAGATTTATTAGTTTCCACTATGTTAGTGACCTTCGCAATTTCATCTGATAGGGATTGGATATTAAAGCTTTACTTTAAAAAACGTTCTGCTTTATGGGGAAGAGAATTGTGATGTTCCCAGATGTCTCTAGAGAGACTCAGAGAAGGCGTAGAGCTTTTCTGTTTTTAAGGCCTGGTGTCATTCAGATTGGTGCTTCATTCCTATTACGTTTTCCTTGTAAATGTATAATTTTCTTTAGAGCGAATAAGTATGTTTTTTTTCAACCGGAGGAGCTATCCTTGTTTGTCAGTTCCCATTTAGTGACATCTTCCCCTCTGTGAGTAAGGTCTCATTATAATTATTATTGCTCTGTCCTCCACCGCTGTTTAGATTCTTTGGTTTCTTTTTCCTTGTATAGATGAATACCGAGGATCCACCTATCCTTGGTTGTTTCTTTTCTAATGCTGTCTCCCCAGTGATTGCGGGCTAACTATACTCTTGTTTGCTGAGTTTCATTGTATTATTTCCTTTTATTATTGCTGTACAAGTAGTTGTTTTCTGTACAAGCGTTGCTTGATTATTTGTTGTAAAATTGCATAAACAATTTTTTTTTTTAAAAAGGGGAAGACGATAGCAGTGGGGGTGTACTATTGACCACCTGGCCAGAATGAACAAATGGATGATGAAATGCTCAAAGAAATCAGGGAAGCTAACAAACGTTACTGCACAATAATAATAATGGGTGATTTCAATTACCCCTGAATTCACTGGGTCAGTGTCACAGCAGGACATGCTAGGGAGATAAAGTTTCTAGATGAAATAAATGACTGCTTCTTGGAGCAGATGGTTCATGAACTGACCAGAGGGGAAGTCATTTTGGACCTAGTTTTTAGTGGAACACCAGATGTGGTGCAAGAGATAAGGGTGTTGGGGCCACTGGCAATAGTGATCATAGCATAATCGTGTTTGATTTAATTAATGGGGGAGGGATGGTAAGGAAATCCACAGTACTACCTATTAACTTTAGAAAGGAAGACTTTGATAAAATGAGGAAAATAGTTAAGAAAAAACTAAAAGGAGCAGTTGCAAAGGTTAAAGACTTACATCAAGCTTGGGTGTTGTTTAAAAATGCTATCTTGGATGCCCAGACCAGCTGTATTCCATATTTTAAGAAAAGTAGAAGAAAGTCCAAAAAACTGCCAGCATAGTTTACAGATGAGGTCAGAGAAGCTGTTGTTGCCAAAAAAGCATCTTTCAGGAAATGGAAAAAAGAGCCAAATAACAAAAACGGGAAACAGCGCAAGCACTGGCAAGTTAGATGCAAGGCACTGATAAGGCAGGCAAAGAGAGAATTTGAGAAGCAGCTTGCTGTGGAAGCAAACACGCATAATAAAGACTTTTTCAAGTACATTTGTAGCAAAAAGCCTGTGAGAGAGTCAGTTGGACCATTAGATGATAGAGGGGTAAAAGGGGCATTAAGAGGGGACAAGGCCATAGCGGAGAGACTGAATGAATTCTTTGCTTCGTTCTTTACTGAAGAAGATGTAGGGATGTTACCCATGACTGAAGTGGTATTTAAAGGTGATACTGCAGAAGAATTGAAAGAAATATTGATACACCAGGAAGATGTATTACAACTGAAGAGTAGCAAATCACCTGGACCAGAAGGCATACATCCAAGGGTGTTGAAAAAACTGAAATATGAGATTGCACACCTGCTATTCATAATCTGTGAACTATCAATAAAATCATCTGTAATACCTGAAGACTGGAGGATGGCCAATGTAACGCCAATTTTTAAAAAGGTTTCCAGGGGAGATCTGGGAAACTACAGACTGGTGAGCCTGACGTCAGTAATGGGAAAAATGGTGGAAACCATCATAAAGAACAAAATTTAACATATTTGTAAATGATCTGTAAATGGGAATAATGAGTGAGGTTATCAAATTTGCAGATGACACAAAATTATTTAAAGTTGTTAAAACCCATGAGGATTGTAGAAAATTGCAAAAGGATCTTGATGATAAACTGAAAGACTGTGCATCCAAATGGCAGATGAACTTTAATGTGGACAAGTGTAAAGTTATGCACCTAGAAAAGAACAACCCAAACTATGGCTGCACGATGCAGGGTTCCACATTAGGAACCACCACCCAGGAAAAAGATTTAGGCGTCATCGTGGATAACATGTTAAAACCCTCGGCCCAGTGTGCAGCGGCGGCCAAGAGAGCAAATAGAATGCTAGGTATCATAAGGAAAGGAATGGAAAATAAAACAAAGGATATTATAATGCCTCTGTATCGTTCCATGGTGCAACCGCACCTTGAATATTGTGTGCAATTCTGGTCGCCATATCTTAAAAAGGATATAGCGTTATTAGAAAAGGTGCAGAGAAGAGCCACCAAAATGGTAAAGGGGATGGAATGATACCTCTATGAAGAGAAGCTAAAAAGGTTAGGGCTCTTCAATCTGGAAAAGAGATGGCTGAGAGGAGATATGATAGAGGTCTATAAATTTATGAATGGAGTGTAACGGGTAAACGTAGATCGATTGTTTACGTCATCAGAATATAAAAAGACTAGGGGACATGCAATGAAGCTACAGGGCATGCAATGAAGCTATTTAAGACTAATAAGAGAAAATATTTTTTCACTCAACGTGTAATCAAACTCTAGAATGTGTTACCTGAGGATGTAGTAAAAGCTGTTAGTGTAGCTGTGTTTAAAAAAGGTTTGGACAAGTTCCTGGAGGAAAAGTCCATAAACCATTATTAAAAGGGACCCGGGACATCACTGCTTGACCCAATACAACCATTGTGGAACCTGTGTGTTTTGGGGAGACTGCTAGGTACTTATGCCCTAGATTGGCCACTGTTGGAAACAGGATACTGGGCTTGATGGACCTTGGTCTGACCTAGTATGGTATATCTGATGTTCTTATGTTCTAGAATACCAGTACATCTCCTACTGGGGAAACAGAAGAAGTGGTACTGTCACATAGAAACTACATGAACAGAATACCTCAGCTTGTTTACAAATGCCGACCGTTACCAAGCATAAAACAAGGGAACACAATTTAGAAATATGGAGACAATAATTAAACTGGGAACCCCAAAAGCCAAACTTGGAATGTACAAAAACACTGGAGAAATAAAACTATAAATTACACAGGTACACTACCAAAAAACTGCCTCCAGTTTTGCAACTGATTCCTATAGATTTTGGGGTGCTGAATCCAGGAAAAATAGCCAAAATGTTCCATCACGTCACGTTTTCTTGCAAAATTAGATTTCTTACCCATATAAGGAATGTTCACATAATTTCTTTTTAGCCGACTGCAGTTTATTTTCTTGGCCCAAAATAGAGGTTGTAATGGTTAACTAACTAGAAACACTCCCTCATGATATTTTAGAGTGTTTTGTATTCATTTTATACATTAACAGAACAATTGGGAGGCGGGGGGCTAAATCCAGTACTCGCGCTGGCGCATGTTCTTTCCTGTTCGCCTCGTTCGCTCGCTCAAACACGGTGGTTGCGACATGAACTTTCCTGTCAAATTTCAGTTTCTTGCAAGTTCATTATTACCTTTTGTTTGCTGAGTCGTAATCCAGCTTTATTCCGAAGTGGTTCACTACAGTTGTAGTTTGCAGTGCTGTGTATTTGTGATGGCTCACAGAGCCAGAGGTTAAGTCAACTCTCCGGACAGTTTTTGTTTTATTTGTGGGGAATATACCGTGAAAAAGCGGCAGAGGAACATTTCTGCATTTATTTAAAAAGTATATTTCGCCTATTTTGGTTTGAAGTTAGGCGATCAAGACAAACTGTGGGCTCCTCACAAAGTGTGCAAGACATGTGAGCAAGATCTACGCTTATGGATGAAAGGTAAAAAACAAGCATTTCGTTTCGGAATACCTATGATGTGGCGTGAACAAAGAGACCACAGCAGTGACTGCTATTTTTGCTCTTGCATTGTGAAGGGATACAACTTAAAAAATAAGAACGTAATAAGTTACCCCAACCTTCCCTCAGCAATTAGGCCTATGCCTCATAGCAATGAAGTTCCTGTGCCTGAACCACCAAAATCTTTGGATCATATTTGTGTGGACGGTTCTGATCATGATGAGACTCATCAGATGGCTTTTCCCGATGAGTCCAGTACTTCCGAGTTTGAAACTGAACCAGATCCGAAACCTGAACTTTTCTCTCAAGCTGAATTGAATGATTTAGTCCGGGATTTAGGACTCCCAAAAGATGCTGCCCAACTGCTAGGTTCTCGGCTTAAACAGAAAAATCTATTGTCACCAGGAACAACTTTTTATTGGTACCGCAACCGCGAGACACAATTTTTGAAGTATTTCAGCAAAGAGGAAGATTTGGTATTTTGCAACAATATATACGGAGTGATGGAAAAGTTTAAACTCAAGTATGATCCTGCTGAATGGCGGCTGTTCATTGATTCATCAAAAGACAGCATAAAAGGTGTTCTTCTTCATAATGGCAACACATTCGCTTCAGTTCCTATTGCTCACTCTGTTATTCTCCAAGAAAAATACGAGAATTTGGCCCTGATTCTTCAGAAGATTCGTTATGATGAGCATAAGTGGATGATTTGTGGAGACTTTAAAATTCTATCCATGCTATTAGGGCAGCAATCCGGTTTCACCAAATATCCCTACTTCCTTTGCTTGTAGTATAGCCGGGCCCGCGACCTACACTGGGGGAAAAAAGACTGGCCAATTCGGGAGTATTTGAGACCCGGTGAGAAAAATGTTCTTCATGAGAGCTTGGTACCTCGTGATAAAATTCTATTACCACCTCTCCACATTAAGTTGGGTCTCATTAAGCAATTCATCAAGTCCCTTCCAAAAGATGGTGAGTGCTTTCGGTACCTTTGCTCAAAGTTCCCCCGACTTTCTGAAGCAAAGCTAAAGGAAGGAGTGTTTGTTGGCCCTGATATAAGGAAACTCATTTCAGATGGAGCATTCGCTGAAACGATGTCTGAGAAGGAAAAAAAAGCCTGGGATTCCTTCAAGGATGTTGTTCTCAAATTCTTGGGGAACAGGCGGGATGAGAACTATAAGGATATTGTTGCCAGGATGCTTAATGCCTTCAAAGAACAAGGCTGTAACATGAGCCTGAAAGTCCATTTCTTGCACTCCCATGTGAACTACTTTCCCGAAAACTTGGGGGCGTACAGTGAAGAACAAGGTGAAAGGTTTCACCAGGACATCAAGGACGCAGAGAGAAGGTACCAAGGAAGATGGAACACCACTATGATGGCTGATTTCTGCTGGTTGCTGCTGCGGGAAACCCCAGATGAAAAATACGCCAAGCAGCGCACCAAGAGAAGCATTCGGGGGAAGAAGAAACGGGCCCACCAGGAGATTGATTGACCCAAGAATGACTTTAAAATCTAAACTGTGTTGACAAATATCGTGTTTTTACTAAACTTTGAAATAAATATTTGCTAGTTATTACCACAGTGTCGGATCTCATTTATTAGAATTTTATTTTCACACCATCGGGTGTTTGTCTTCATGTATTGCAATGGAGCGGTTTGCGTTTTCTATTCTTACATACATACCTGTACAACATTTTTTGCACATTTCTTTGCTTTGCTTTGTGTCTAACCTCGCTCTTATATGCTCAATGTTTGTGCACATGTATGTGGCTGTTTTAAGTGCAGACAGTTTTGCTACCATCACAGTGTGTTTTGTTGACATTACTCTATTCTTATGTGCTGCCTTGTTACAATTTTCTTTATTCTTATTTGAATAACTACTAAACAATTAGTATAAAGAATTCATCCAAGAAACTTTTATCTCGATCGCACTCAATCTGAAACGTTCACCTCAAACTGCTAACCCAATGTAGCAAAAAATCTGTACGTGATGGAGCAAATTGGTTACCAGATTTGGATTCAGCGCACCAAAAAACGTAAAAATCAATCGAAACATTAGAGGCAGTTTAAAAAAATTTTTTTTTTAGTGTACCTGTGTTATTTTCCTCTTGTACTGAACAAAGCAGAAAGACGTTAGCAATGCACATTTCCCATAGCAGACATATATTCCAGTTAATCCATTTAAAATAAAAAAGTATTTTTCTACTTTTTGTTGTTTTGGCATTTTAGTTTTCAGTTTGTAATTGCTGCATCCACTTTCTTCTGGTTTCTTTCTGTCTTCTGCTAACTCTCCATTGTCTGCTGTCCATTTGTCCTTTCTTCTCTCCTAGTTTTTTCCATTCTCTCTCTACATCTGCTTTAACATTATGATCTTTCGCCTTTTGCTCTTTCATCTATTTCTTTTTTATTCCTTTTCCATCCACTCAAATATCACCCTTCCATCCTCAATCTACACTTACTTCACCAAAACCCGGTCAATCGTAGATTTTTCTTTCCTCCCACACAAAATATCTTTTCCCCTATCCATCCTCACTCCCCTAGCCCCATCCCCTTCTATCCATCCTCACTCCCCTAGCCCCATCCCCTTCTATCCATCCTCACTCCCCTAGCCCCATCCCCTTCTATCCATCCTCACTCCCCTTGCCCCATCCCCTTCTATCCATCCTCACTTCTCTAGCCCCATCCCCTTCTAGTCCTCTCCCAACATCAGCTCCCTTCTAGTTCCATTCTTCCTTCTCGTCCATTTCAAGTCCTAGACCCCATCAGCCTATTTCCAGTCCTCCCCCCATCAGCCATTTCCAGTCCTATCCTAGCCCCCCCAATCAGTCCATTTCAAGTCCTTGCCCCCCATGAGTTCATTTCCAGTCCTATCCTAGACCCCCCATCAGTTCATTTCAATTCCTAGCCCCCCATTAGCCCGTTTCCAGAACTATCCTAGCTCCCCCATCAGCCTATTTCCAGTTCTAGCTTCCCCCCCCCCCCCCGAAGAGCCCCACTTCCAGCTTCCGAGGGAGCTGGGAAGCCCGAAGCCCCAGCTCATTTCAGCACAGCTGCCAGTGAAGGGAGGCATTTTCCTTCATTCCAGAGACTTGCTGAGTGCTGGGAGGTACTTAAATGGAGGCATTTCTTGTTTTGCACAAGACAGGAAATGCCCCTGTTTAAGTACCTCCCAGCACTCAGTGCACTGCCGGAGTGAAGGAAAATGCTGCTCTTCACTCCAGCAGCTGTGCAGAGGTCATCTGGGACTTTGGGCCTCTCCTGCTCCCTCTAAAGCCAGTCAGGCAGGTGCAGGGCCATGTGTGGTTCGGCCTGCAAAGGGTCGGGACGCACTCCCAGGTATGTCAGACAGCATGAAGTTGGCACGGGGACACTTGAAGTGTGGGGCCCTATGTGAACAACATTCTCGCACATGCGTCGGGCCGGCCCTGCTACCAAAGATGCTAAGATGACAACAGCTTCCTCTTTGTGGGTTTATTACAAATTGCAAGTGTCTACAGGGAGACAGGAGAGTGAGATTGAAACAATTCAGTGTCAAGCTCCGGTCTGGGAGGCTACAAACTCTGCAATGTCCTGATACAATAACCTGATACAAACAAGCAAAAGCTTTGCCAGTCATATCTAAGCAGGAAGTTCGTACTGCATTACACGTTTCTCTTTTCACATCTTTATCTATATTTGGCTTTTCTTGCTGCGCCACACTATAAGGCCCCATCTCATGCTCTTATCAGAGGCACATAGTCTGTCCCTAGGTCAACCGATAATGGTTGCCATCTTAGGTAGATGTTTTATTTCACACTATAATGACAAATTTTAATTTAGTAATAATTTAATAAGGAAATGGAATTCAGAATACAGTAGTAAAATTGTGTGCTAAGTTAGAAATAAATGTTTAAAAGTATGCAAACATGGAAATGCAGTTAACTTCCATTTTAATGTCTACTTTTAAAGGTAGACTTTAAGTTTAAACCACAACTCTAACAACTGAATTTTTAAGAGTCCTTTTGGTTCAGTCCTAAGTCCTGGATCACGATTCATGGTTATTCTGCCCTGGACATCCGAGCCAAAGGGAGGCTGAATAGAGACCCCAAAGCCAGAGGTATTTGGAATCAGGAAATCTATGCCAGAGGTTTACTGTCCTGGAGCCCTGGGCAAATGACTCTCTTTTCTGTGACCCTTAGACCACAGTGACTTTGCCCTAGGAGTCTCATGCCAGAGGGACTGCCCTGGAGCACCCAGGCCAGAAACACTCTGCCATAGTTGGCCTCAAGACAACGGGACTCTCATACAGGGACAGAGAACCCTCTCCCCCCAATCTACCTATACCCCAACTCCCTACCCAGCTACCTGCTAACCACCAACTTAAACACCTACTTCCCTCTCCTCCACCATTCACACGCCACTATGGCCTCTCCAATTTAGGCACCCCCCAAACCTTCCTCTCCTGTAGAATGTCTCCTCTTTTTTCTATTATCAAGTAGTGTGATTTCAGCTGAGGACACAGAATTTAGCCAAAACCATATCATTTTTAAGATGTACAATATTTTATTTATTTATTTTATTTATTTAATTGGATTTCTATACCGCCTTATCATACAATCAAAGCGGTCTTACAAACAAAGATATTAAGAGTATTAGTGAGAAAATGTAAAGAAATAAAAGTTAAAGTTATGGTTTAATGTGTTAGAGTGAGTTGCATTATCTACATAGTGAGCTATACTATAATGTGAATAGGAATGAAAGGAGGCATTCTACCAGACACATACGTGCAAGGAAGTCCTGTAGAGAACCTAGATCTGGGGAAGGCATATTGGGGGGGGGGTGGGGGGGGGATAGGGTTCATTCCTTGTGGTTCTGTTTTCTCTCCAACCCTCCTTAATTTATTCTTGGTGCCCTTGGCAATACTAGTCCAGTCAATGGACATCATCTGCTTTAAAAAGAGTAAAATGGACCTGATTGCAAATAGAGGCATTGGTCCCATTACAACAGGTCCAACAAAAATAACTTATTATGCTTTATAGTTTTGTGTGACTCTATTGTTTGTTTAATATTAGTATATTTTGGAATTGAGCTCTTTCACTATTTTGGGGTTTGTTTATTCTTCATATTATGTATGATGACAACATCCAACTGAACGAAGCATGTGATGCGGTGGAGCCTGTTTTGATTGCACCAGTATCTTGATTCAGTAGCCAGCTGGCTTAAGGAACACAGGCTTAAGCTCGACCCCATGAAATCAGAGGCTACTGTATTTTGTTACTCTTTCCTCTACTTCTGTTCTTGGGAATCCGATTGCCTTTAAAGTTTTGGCAGATCAAATTGATCACCAACTGAACTTTCGACTACTGATCCCCTTCTTGATTAGCAGGTGGTGTGTAATGTTCTCTAAAGCAAAACATGTTACCCAAGTTGTTACTCCTGTTCTATGTGAAGCCAAACAGTTTGTTATGGTCATTTTGTTATATGTAAACCGCGCTGACAATAGTGCGGTATATAAGAAATTGTAATAAAATAAATAAAAATAAAATAAATAATAAAATATTTTTTAGAACTTCATTTGTAGTTTTTATATTTGTTGATAGCAGGCACAGTATAAGAGTCATACTCTTTTTAGTGTGGCACAACCCAGGGATATAGCATTCTCCTTCTCCTCCTTCATCTCCTTGTTTTCTCCAAACCTTTTCCCTTTCTACCCTTTCTGTACTCTCCTTCCCCTTTCCCCCTCCCCTTTTATTACTATCCTCTTTTTTCCCCTTATTGTCCCTCCAGTCTAGTCCCGAACCTCTGGGGTTGTGCCCCTCCTCCAGCAGCTTTGGAGACTGAGAAACATCATTCTTTTGATGACACTGATATAAAGACACAGGCACCTCCTTCTTCCTCCAGTTATCTCAGTCTCCAAGCAGCTGGAGGGTGGTGAGCCTGGAGGTCAGGGCCCACTAGAGGAATAATAATAGATAGGAGTGATTTAGTAAGAGAAAATAGCAGGATTGGTAGTTCAAAAGAATTTTTATTTAAGAGGTATACCTTTAAATTGGTTTGGATCTGCTGGAGAGCTCTCTTCCCTTCCCCCTCCCTTTTTCTCCCGGGGGGGGGGGGGGATAGTTTAAGCATTGGGGTGAAGGCAGGTGAAACAAACAGAAGCTCCGGTTCCGATCTCACCGATTGGAGTGGGGAACCGGGGGCAGACACATACCAGCACATTGCAGAAGGTTTGCCTGCTAGAGCTTGGGGGTCTGTGTGTGTGTGGAGAATACATAAGAGAGAGTGCAGCTGGACGCGTTGGGGGTACCGATTCCCAGCTCTCTGACCTGCCCTTCACGAGAGTCCAGCACCGGGCAGTCTCTGCGGGGGGAAAAACAGCGATAACAGAGGAGGCAACTGTGAGAGGCTGCAGAGACCTTCAGCACAGTATCCGGTAAGAAGGAAGGCCGCAAGACGCGCCAAGCTGGATGGGTTTTTTTCACGCAGGAAAGGCAATTTAGAGTTTTTCAGTTTAGAGGCGTCTTGTGCGGCGGGAAAGCTTCGTTTTTAAGTTTTCACTTCAGGATTTGCTTCGGAGGGATGCAGTGAGGCTTCCACGTTATTTCTAAAAAAAAAAAAACCGCGAAATCTTTGTTTGCAGAGAGGGATTTGCTAAGAACACTTGTGGAGGGCACAGGGCTTGTTCTATTGTGGATCCTAGGTAGTTTCACAGAAGTACCATTTGGCAGGATGCCTTCTAAACCCCAGTGTTTACGCTGCGGTGTTAGAACGGGAGCACTCTCTGAAGCAGGGGTTTGTAGAGGCTGCATCCAGGCGTCAGCTTCCATGGAGCTGGAATTGGAAGGCGGTAATGAAACTCAGCCGGCAGTCCTTCTGGAGCCAGTTTCGCCCAACTTATTTTCGCTAGAGCCTGTAGTGGGAACTTCCAGCCAAAATCTCAACCGCCGTTGCCGGGGGGGCCTGGCGGCAATATTTTCCCCAGAGTTCGTTACACTGATTCAGCAAGCGTTCGGGGGTGCTCAGGGACGTTCTGCAGTGGATTCCCCTGACATGGGGCTGGGAGAAAAAGGCCAGGAACACCGCTGATGACAGGGGAATCAGGGGTATTTCCTAAGACAGCTAGGTTAGAGAAAGAGCGGCCTGAGCAGTCGGTGACCTCAGAAGGTTTGCATTCGGAAGATGGAGAGCCGGATCTGGAATTGGATGAGGAGTTGCAAAAAGGGGAGATTGGTGAACCGGAGGACCAGGCCAGGGTGGTCCTTGTTTTTCAGAGAGATGAATTACCGGCTTTAATTTCAGAGACACTCAAAGCTCTTAATATGCCTACGGTGGGGCCAGCGGAGGATTCTACTTTGGAGGATCCATTGTTACAAGCTTTTAGGAAAACTCAGAGAGCATTTCCAATTCACAGGGTAGTTAAGGAAGTGATTCAGGGAGAATGGGACATGCCTGAAGTGGGACCTAAAGGGTCTAGGGTCACCAAGGTTCAGTCAAAGTCAAAGAGGTCATTTTCCCTATAGAAACCAGGGATTTTGGGGGTTTCGAGGAGCAGGCAGAGGATTTGCTGCCTCCTCATTAAATCTCAGAAAATCACAATGAAGTGAGGGGGACCCAGGCAGACCTGGTACTGGTGGGAGGTTGTTTAAGGGATTTTTACCCTGCCTGGGTCCATATTACGTCAGACCAATGGGTACTAGAGGTCATTTGAGAAGGTTATGCTTTGGAATTTCTTCGGCCGGTGACCGACTCTTTCGTGCAGTCACCGTGCAGAGCTCATCTCAAGTGCAAAGCCATCAAACAGACCATAGACAGACTGATAGATTTTCAAGCGATAGTGCCAGTTCCTCGAGACCAACACGATTCCAGTCGATACTCAATTTATTTCGTAGTTCCAAAAAAGGAGGGAACTTATCGGCCAATTCTGGATCTCAAGAGAGTAAATCGGTGTCTTCGAGTGTCGCATTTTCATACGGAAACCTTGAGGTCAGTCATAGTAGCAGTAAGAAAAGGAAAATTCCTTACTGCTCTGGATCTGTCAGAAGCGCACCTACACATTCCAATTTGGCAGGAACACCAAACGTTTCTAAGATTTGCTGTTCCGATGGGACATTTTCAATTCCGAGCATTGCCATTCGAGCTCGCGACAGCACCACGTACTTTCATCAAGGTGATGGTGGTAGTAGCGGCATCGCTAAGAAAGGATGGAGTTCTAGTACATCCTTATCTAGACAATTGGCTAATTCGAGCGAAGTCGAGGGCCGAGAGTGAGGCAGCTACAGCAAAGGTAGTCTTCAGTACCAGGCAAGCTGAGCCCATGGCACTGATGGGAAACAGCATTTCCTGTTTCCCATCAGCACCGCGGGCTCAGCTTTAACAGAGCTGCACGAAAGGGAAACATTCTCCCTTCGCACGGCTCTACAGAGCTGAGCCGGGGGGGGGGGGGAGTGCGGTTTGTGAGGGTTCTTCTGGGAAGGCGGCCACCACGGGGCACTTCATGCTGCCGCTGCCGCCACTCTGGCAGCAGCGGCGGCAGCAGCAGCTTTTTCAGCCAGGTTTTTTTTGTTGTTGTTTTTTTTATTATTATTTTGAAGGCCGAGTGAGGCGGTCTTTTTGAGGGCAATTTTTGCCGCCTTCAAAAAGATGCCACCTGAGGCAACTGCCTCACTCAGCCTCATTATAGAGCTGCCCCTGACCATCATTGCAAAGCCTATCGGACCTGTCAGACTTCAGAAAGAAACTGAAAAGACACCTCTTCAGTGAAGAATATAATACCCACTCAGAACTGGAGACTCAACCACCAGAAATCCTTACTGTAAAATCCCACGATTTAACCCAACAGACTCTAAAAATGTAAAAAGGACTCATTAAAACAAACATACAACATTGTAAATAGTTCATATTTATTTATGCCAGTTATTATCCAGTTATTGTTAAGCTATCATACTGTTCTAGTTCTCTGTAAAACATCGTACGTTTGGTCATGTTAATAGTTGTTAAATGTAAACCGCTTTGAATAGTAGAAAGGTGGTATAAAAATACGTTTAAATAAATAAATTTTGAAATACTGTTCTGGAGATGTCTAGGTAACTGTCCCCATAGACGTCCATATCGGGCATGGCCACGTTTGTGAAATCGTGCTTGAAATTAGATGTGTTTGCTTTTTTTCCAGATGTGTTCTGGCTTGGACATCCCAGATTACACTTGGACGTCCTTTTATTTTTTTTAAATTTATTCTTTATTGAATTTTTCAAAATATAACAAGTGTATCCACTAGTGAAAGAAAAGTGAAATGAGCAGTACAACAAAGAAAAAAAATCATGAGAAAAAAGAAATTCTGTTCATTTCATACCAGCCCTCGACTAAAAAGGGGAAAAAAGAACAAAGGATAAAACAATACCTCTTAAACATCAAAGGAAAAGCGGCCAAACTGAACAACTACTACTTCATAATAATAACCTGGATATCTAAGACCCACCCAAGATACTAAGGCCTCCACCTAGGGAACAAAGGGCCTGCGAGAATTAACAAATGCTAACAGTCATGACAGCTCATAAAAAATATAACTATGGGGGTAATTCCAGAACATGAATAAGGGGTTTGTACATACGACGGGGATGTTTATGCACCAAAAACATCCCAGACCGTATTCGGAAACACTGCTGATATGCACGTCCATGGCGCTAGCATGGGGGATCTTGGAATGTGGGCAGGAGAGGGCAGAATGGAGGCATGGTCAGCCGCGGAGACATAGAAAGCGTATTCAGGAAAGGCCCATGTATGTATTATGTTTCCTGGAAATGTCCATGTTATTCCTGCTGAAACATGGTATAAGGCTAGGACTTAGAAAAAATTCAGCTTTTCTCTGCAATGTGGCCCATATTGAAGAATGGTTGTGACAAGTATGGCATGACCCGAGATGACTGCAGTCTGGGAAAAAAACACAAGATGCAGTCTTAAGGTACAGGGAGCAGAGTTGAGGGAATGTTGTAAGGTATACCGTAGATACATTAATAAACAGCCTTACAGAAATATTAAGAAGAGCAATAGTTGTTATTCAGGCTATGCAATAATGTGCTGTTTGTACTAAAGGAGCCAATCTATGGGACCATCACATTTCCCATGTTCAGAAAAATGGGACTGCTGATTCTGGAATAGTATGGGTGTGAGCAGGGAAGGATTCCTTTTTGGGTGAGAAATGGAGATCACATTTGTAGTCCTGGTAGCCCATGCTATTATGTTATGTCATAGCTGTTATGTATAGATTCAGTGCATCTTTTTGGCAGAATCATGTTTTTGTGATAGAAAGGAAGGGTGTGTGTGTGTGTGGTTTGAGGGGTACATGGAGGGATCTGATGTGCTCATCTGTAATTAAGGGGTGGACAATGGAGCATGGTCAGCGTTGTGAAGGAAGAGGGAACAGGTCTGGTCAGGAAGAGACTTGATAATATACTTTCTGAATCATATGGCATAAAGATTTTTTTTAGTAAACACAAGGAAGAGCGAACACTCTTGCAGTGGGAACCAGGGAACACAAGGAGCAAGAGACGTGTGGAGGTCACAGGAGCCTTTATTAGGTAAACCCCAACGTGTTTCGGCAACGCCTTCCTCAGGGGATATGCAGCTTACAAAATAAAGTAAAATCAAAAAATAAATAATTAAAAAATAACATTTAAAACAATGAAAGATGATGCAAAAATACAACATTTTAAAAATACTGAAAAAGAGGAAAATAATATATGAATACATCATTTTAAAACCATTCGGTAAAAGAACAAAACGCAGGGCAGTAAAAGGAAAAACATGTATAAATACTAAATGTAGAAAAGACATTGGCAAGACTATGAGGAGGACAATGAGAAAATATTAAATTATGAACAAACATAAATTATAAGTGTACAGGACAATACTCACTGAAGATCCTGTGGTGAAACTCACGTAAAAGGGTAGTCTCTGGTGTTCTACTCTAACTATAAATTGAATAACAAGACAGAGTAATATTTGCACATGACATACCAGAAAAAATATATATTAACTCTAAACAATTTTCCTATAATTCAACATACATTAATAAAATATGTATATATATATATATTATATGGAATTTATGAATCTTAAATGTAGTATATCGCTCTTTACCAACATGGATACCACTGAGTTTAGGAGATATATATATTTTTAAAAAACTTATATGAAATATGTATATTATTTTGAAGGGCAGAGAGTTTTGGAATTAATGATATACCACAAAACTATATCTAATAGGTATGAATGACTGAATGACTGAACTGTTCATTGAAGACAGAAATTTTTATGCCTCCGATACTAATGGCTCTGGATTGGGTGTTTATAAAGGAAACACTGAAATACCTACAAGTGTAAAAAATGAAAGAAATGTAAAAAAGAAATGAAAAAATGAAGCACTTGAATGAATGAATGAAATATTTGAAAAGAATGAGAAGTTATCTTTTAGAGAAAACCAGGAATTTGTCTTAATTAAAAAGGATAATGTTGAATTTAAAACTATCTTGATCGTATGTAAAAGCAATGCATAAACATACTAACAAAGTGTAAAAGCTTACTAATTTAACAAGTAAACAAATCATTTATTTTTTTAAATGTTTATTTAAAAAAGGGGGGGGGGGGATTAAATCTTAACCTCATAATCTAGTCATAAATGCCAGAATCTATGTGTAAAGGGTACTGTAAAAAACTTTAATCATATGGATTGTAAGTGTATAAGTATCTTGTTTGATAGAAAACTAACCTCAGTACTGGAACCAATACTTTATAAAAAAGGGGGAAAAAAGAATACTATAGTGAAAATTCTGACTAATTTGTCGGCTAGGATTGACTAATATCTAAGGTAACTTAAAAGGACTGCTATGTAACCTTACTGTGGACATGTGTACTTCAGATCTAAAATGAAAAAACTGAAGACCTAATCAGATAAGGGTTACTGGATTTTAGGGTATATTTATTTTATTTAGCTGTATTTATATCCCGCTTTTCACCGGGTCAAAGCGGTCAATTGGGAGATACATTTAACACGAGGGGATATGACACACGTACGCTAATACTTACAGGGAACATGGGCAATGGAGGGTTAAGTGGCTTGCCCAAGACCACAAGGAGTGCCTATAGGACTAGAAATCCCAGTCCCTCCGGCCTGAGATTGCTGTCCCCAGGTGGGACTTGAACCCCTGGCCCTCCGGCCTGAAGTACCTTGTCCTAACCACTAGGCCACTCCTCCCACCTATGAGAACAAAGTCCTTTATATAGATGCTCTAAGTCGCGTCAAAGTGAAAGAAACCTCAAGCAATCTTATGGAAGAAATACAGCTTGCTATACTAGTGCTCAAACTGGAAAAAGTGGAATAATTTTAAGCCAAATTGAAAAAAACATACCGCTGCAGAAAACTGTGCAGCATGATGGTGTGACTCATACGCAGGAACAGAAAGTAAATAGTAATTTTAAAGCTAAGTGGACGCGCACTAGTCTGTACAGAACCCGAAATTGTACATTGTAAAAATCTATTGTTTGAAGAAAACTAAGTTAAATTTCATACCAGAACAAATATTGCCTTAATAATTCACGGGCTCAATATTCACTAAAAACTAGATTACCTAATGCTAAGTGCTGTGCACCCTTACTGTTGACATCCTAAGAACAATCGTAAGCAGGAAGAACAAATGCTGAAAAGCATTATCCGATAAAGGTTACTAACCTTAGAGTATATGTACAAAGGTTCCAAGTCTTTCGACAGATTTGTCTAAATTGAAAACCTGCGGTTAAACAGAGTCCTGTGTATAAACACTGAAATGAGCGCCAAAATGTAAGTAACAGCTGATCTTGTGGGTGGAGTTAAAAATCCTGCACAGACTCAGTATAGAGCGAGAATCTGACTCTAACAGTCTTATGAGATAATACAGCTTGCTATACTGATGGCTAAATAAAATAATTTGCAAACAAAAGATTTTTTATGCACTGAAATGTGTCTGAAAAGTAACCTTTGAAAAAGCCATGTTTGGAGTGGCAAAATCTGCAGCCGTGGTCAGGTTTCTTTCATTACCTCTTGTTTATGGAATGTGCTTCCTTAACACTCAGAGAAGATTCAGTGATTACCTCCTGTTCATGGAATGGGCTTAGTACTGCTCCAAGAAAGTCTGATGGTTTAACTTATACAAATGCTTGTGAAAATATCAGTTCTTAGGTATTTTGTATAAATGCATATTACCATATGACTGTTGTGCCTAAAATGGTTTAACTGTGAAGTTTTATAAAGTGCTTGTGAAATTTTGCATTAACGTTTATTAATTTTTGTATAAATGCATATGTGAGTAAACCATGGAACGATGATTAGTGTGACCAGGTGGTGTGGCAAGAAACTTTTCCAAGCTTGTAAAGTCCAGGGTTTGAATTCCAGGGTTCTGTTAATTGATAATTCATTGTTTGTTTTACAGTCATTAGGATGACGATGTTATTAAGGAGAATTTGGTGGGGACTACAATTGTAATATTCTGAAGTTTTTGAGTATATCTGTTTATCTTTATTACGTAGTGTTCCATTAATTGTTTGTAGTGTGGTATATACTTTTGGCGCTCTTTTTGATGGTGGTTAGGTATGTCCTGACATACATGTTCACATTTACATTCTTGTTTACCATATTGGGTTGCATTGGGATTACCTAGCACTTTTCAAGACATGGGGGGGGCTGGTATATGGTGTAGGTTGCAGCAGCTATCATTTCTCACTGGTATTTATGTCTAGTGTGCATCAGCAAACTACTGTCTGTGATAAGTAGTTTAGGAGATGCACATTTTTCCCGAGGCCTGTGGTATCCATGGGTATATCGTTGGGACAGGCAAGATCTGAAATGTAATGTTTCAGAATATGGTGTCGCAGGGATGTCCAAAACGTTTCCCCGTGTCCGAGGCATGTGGATGGCTGAATAGCGCTTGCACATGCCTGCTGAACATGTCTATCTCCCTGGTTCTGGAACCGCAGGCACATCCAGACCAACGGATGTAGAATTAGGTTCAAAGGGAGCCCATTTTTGATTTAGACATGTCCACGGGCTGGATGTGCACATTATGGAATCACGCTCCACATGTCTGATACTTGACCAGGCATTTAAAAGGAAATTTCAAAAAGAACAGAGCACCCAACTGCAAAACAGCAGGTCTAAGGAAGAGGAACTCTCCCCTCCTTTTCTGAATTACCCTGGATAAGTCCAGAAAAATCCGCACTCTAAGCCCTTTAAAGGAAATATTCTTCTTTTTAAAATACATTTTTAACAGTCATTCTCTATCAGATGTTAAAGCAAGTAAAACACACAATGTAGATGGTCCAAATACGAGTTTTCCAATATTCCAAAAATATTCAAAACCTCCATTCCTTCTTCCAGAGGATGGGGACCTAGAGATTCCTTCTTAGTTAAGGGAGGAAAAGATTCTTCAGGTATATTCAATGCTTCACATAAACATACTCTAAACACATCCCTGGCAGACATTAGAGATGCCCTATGAAAGTTAATCAAATGAAGGTTAGTAGACCTAATTTGGTTCTCCTAGTATTTCCATTTTAAATTTAACGCTAGAAAGATTTTTTACAAATAAATCTTAATTTCCATCAATCTTCTGGATCTTTGTTCTCCAGTCAATTACATTGGTTTTTAAAGAAGCAATATCCTCAACATCCTTTTGTATAGCAACTGTGTTACTATGGACTTGCATTTAAATAACTTGAAGCTGGGGTACTACTACTTCCCCCAGCTTAGAAATCGCATTCCATATAGACTCAAGTGTGAACATCTCTAGTCATTCCAGGCTAAAAGGAGAAGCAGGTCGAGAAACCGCTCCAGACTGCGAAACAGTTAAAAGAGAAGGAGAATCTGCCGACTCCATGATATAGGTTGTCACTGCTATCCTGGGGCAGTGCAGGGCCAGAACCCTCTGTGCTCACCTCTGCTGGCAGATGAAGATCTTGCAGTGTTGAAACCAATGACGTGGCTTTCCCGGGGCATTTGTCTCCATCAAGACCAGCATTGGTACTCACCGGTGCGGATGTCTGCTTGGACATCTACCATGGAAATACTCCAGCCGGTGGCATGGGGATGACTGAGCTTTAGTGAAGAGAGAGTGATGTCAAATCCCGAAGATGACGCTGAAGACTCCAGCTCTAGCATAGACACAGACGGAGAAACCCCTGAACCAGGTGGCCTGCTGCTCCAAATGAACAATGAAGGAGTCAAGGGAGCCTGACATTTGAGAAGGCAAATGAGAGGATGTCTCATGGGCCAGAAGAGGCCCGCTTTCCCCTTTTTCTTCAGCATCGCAGGAAAATCTGTTCAGTGCACCAAAGCCTGGTTGCTGCCATCTTGGATCTTCTCACCTCACTTTGACGTCCTTTGTAAAATGTACCTTCATGCCTCCTATAGACATATTTTTAGGGTTGTGTAATATTTGTCAGATCCTTGCAATATGCATAAGTCCCATTTTTCACTTCCTGATAGCATAAACCTGTATAACGTATAGGAAGTATGCAGAACGATTTTAGGGCTTTAAATAAGATAGCCCTAGCAAAGTTGAAAAGTAAAAAGTGCACCAATATCATAGTCATCCCTTTAACTCTTAGATATGCTATGGCATGCTTATTTGTCTTGTTCCACACTGAAGAAAGGAAAGGAGCATTTCAAGACAGAAACCAATTGCCATGATTAGTGAGGAATGAAATAGTTAAAACGTGTTTTTGTTTCTATTAAGTTGTTAAGTATAGATTGCTGTTAGAAGCTTAAAGTAATTGCAAGGCTTGCATTAATACATGCTTGAAGGTGATGCAAAGCAAAAAGCAAAAATGAGTATGTCTGTTAGACCATGAGGAGTCTTGCAAAGGGAACACGAGGTATGAAGATATAGGTCAAGATTCCATAACAGATTGCTTGGTCTGGGAAATGTGGCATAAGCTCTGTGAACTAGCCAATATGAATAAGGATAGTGATGTTGCTAGCCAGAGATATAGGAACATTGCTGTTAAAAATATTTTTTTAGACTAGACTTGAGAAATTATCAGGATGAAACACCTGCTCTTGGTACCTTTTCATTCTGCTTTCTCAGCATCTGTATTTCTGCCATTCTTAAGTTTCAATCCTGTGAAGTTCCGCTTATTGATTTATAAAAGATATATTTGAACAATGCTATTGAGAGACTTTTATTTCGGGCTAGAATCCCTGCACGTCTGACATCTCTCTCAATTCCACAATTTATATAATACAGGCTCTTTCCAATTATTCAAAGAATACTTCTTTATTTCAAAATTTACACGACAGTAGGTATTTGTATACATATATATTCTGTGTTAGTAAAGGTCTAGAGAGTGATGGCAGGGGATATGTTTGAGGACAACAGGAAGCATTAAAAAGGGGAACCATGGGAAGAACCTGGCTACCTTGAATCAGAATGATACTGAAATTATTATTATTTATTATCAGCACAATTTTAACATAGAAACATGACGACACAAAAAGACCACATGGCCTATCTAGTCTGTCCTTCCATATCAACAACTACAACAGTCCCCTTTTTTTCCTTTATAGAAACATAGAACTATGACGACAGAAAAAGACCACATAGCCTATCTAGTCTGTCCTAGAACATATGAAATGCCATACTGTGTCAGACCTAGGTCCATCAAGCCCAGTATCCTGTTTCCAACAGTGGCCAATCTAGGTCATAAGTACTTGCAGTTTCCCCAAAAGACACAGGTTCCTCAATGCTTGTATTGGGTCAAGCAGTGATATCCTGAGTCCCTTTTAATAATGGTTTATGGACCTTTCCTCCAGGAACTTGTCCAAACATTTTTTAAACCCAGCAACACTAATAGCTTTTACTACATCCTCTGGTAACAAATTCCAGAGTTTGATTACACGTTGAGTGAAAAATATTTTCTCTTATTAATCTTAAATAGGTTACCCTGTAGCTTCATTGCATGTCCCCTAGTCTTTTTATATTCTGATGACATAAACAATCGATCTACGTTTACCCATTCCACTCCATTCATTAATTTATAGACCTCTATCATATCTAACCTCAGCCGTCTCTTTCCAGGTTGAAGAGCCCTAACCTTGGTAGCCTCTCTTCATAGGAGTATCCTTCCATCCCCTTTACCATTTTGGTGGCTCTTCTCTGTACCTTTTCTAATAATGCTATATCTTTTTAAGATACGGTGACCAGAATTGCACACAATATTCAAGGTGTGGTCTCACCATGGAACGATATAGAGGCATTATAATATCCTTTCTTCTATTTTCCATTCCTTTCCTTATGATACCTAGCATTCTATTTGCTCTCTTGGCCACCCCTGCACACTGGGCAGAGGGTTATAACATGTTATCCACGATGACGCCTAAATCTTTTTCCGGGGTGGTGGTTCCCAATGTGGAACCTTGCATCGTGTAACCATAGTTTGGGTTGTTCTTTCCTAGGTGCATAACTTTGCACTTGTCCACATTAAATTTCATCTGCCATTTGGATGCCCAGTCTTCCAGTTTATCAAGATCCTCTTGTAATTTTCCACAATCCTCATGGGTTTTAACAACTTTAAATAGTTTTGTGTCATCTGCAAATTTGATAACCTCACTCGTTATTCCCTTTTCCAGGTCATTTATGAATATGTTAAAAAGCACCAGACCCAGCACAGATCCCTGGGGTACTCCACTATTCACCTTTTTCTATTGGGAAAATTGGCCATTTAGCCCTACCCTCTGTTTTCTTTCTTGTAACCAGTTCCTGATCCACAATAGTAAATCACCTCCTATCCCATTACTTTTTAGTTTTGCCAAACGTCTCTGATGAGGGACCTTGTCAAAGGCTTTCTGAAAGTCCAGATACACTATATCAACCGACTCAACTTTGTCTACCTGTTTATTCACACCTTCAAAAAAACATAACAGATTAGTAAGACGAGGCTAAAGACATGTTGGCTGTCTCCCATTATGCCATGACTATCTACATGCTGAGTAATTTTGTTCTTTATGATGGTTTCCACCATTTTTCCCAGTACTGACGTCAGGTTCACCAGTCTGTAATTTCCCAGATCACCCCTTCAATTCTGTATTGCACTCCTATGTCCCTTGATGATGACGCTCTCAACTGGGGATAGAGCTCAGAACAAGTACAAAAGGAGCCTCTTTTGATGAAAGCAAGCAGGTTCAACAGTCCCAAAGGTGACCCACCTCAGTATTTTGATTTTATAATGCAGTCCTGTGTCCCCTTGTGATGATGTTCTCAAATGGGGGCAGAGCCAGGGATGCTGAACACTGCAGTTGGCCTCAAGCGGTGATGTTCTGAGTTGCAAAGTGAGTACAAAAGGAGCCTCTTTCGATGAACACCTGCAAGCTTGGTCTTCTGTTTTAACCAAAGGTCATATGGCTTTCTTTCCATTTTTTTGATGCGTGGAACACATCTGATCGGGCCTTCCAAAATGACTGAAGTAAACTCTTAACGTTTATAGCTGCTTCTTTTAGTTATTTTTCCTAACCATTTCCCTACCTATTTTTCCTCATTGTATGGGTTCCCTCTTTTATCATGTCCCCTCCTCCTTATGTCGGGGGGGGGGGGGGGGGTAGGTAATGAATTCCATTAGCGGAGACTGAAGTAGGAAAAATAACTACATCTGGTTATCTCCAGATGGTAGGAAGCGGGTGGGAGGGAAGAACCAACTGATGTACGTAATGAGAATGTATCACATGAGAAGAGCAACATGGAGTTAATTAGTTGGAGTGATAGAAAGGAGTCCTGAGTGAAATGTTTTATGAACTAATAATAAGATTTTAAATTGAATTCTAGATTGGATTGTAAGGTCTCCAGAGACAGGTAAATATCTATCATATCTGGATGTAACTTGCCTTATGCTACCTAAATAAATAAATAAAATGATTATACTGCCAAACTTGTTAGTTTCACTTATTTTTGCAAGCATTCTATCACCTGTTTTTCATTCTAGCCAGTTGGACATTAGTATACTTCCATCGATTCTCTCTTTTCCATCACACACGGATTTCTATCCAAACAGATTCCATAGTGCATTTTGTTTCCCATTTTATTCTATATCATCTTTAACACATAGTAATTAGAGGCAAGCAAGAATATCATACCAATATAATAATGAAGTCGGAGAATAGACCAAGAGAATTATACAACATAGTACGTAAGATCACCGGCGACCCAACACAACTAAATATTCAGCACATATACCCTCAAGAAATAGCAGACTACATAAGGAATAAACAAACCAATCTCGCTCAGATCTCCACCCCTTTAATAAACAATCAATCAATGTTGGAGCCTCTACCAATCTGGGATGACTTCACCATAACCTCTGTACAACAAATTGAACACACTGAACACTACAACCTCTTTCGCAGACCCATGCCCAGTGGCATGGATCAAATCCTCAAAGAAACACCTCAGCCAGTACCTCCACAAGATTGTAAAGTTGGTGCTCCAGCAAGGCAACACGCCTCCCTCACTTAAACAAGCAATGATACTCAAAAGCACCACGCTAAATCCAACTGATCCTAATTCTTATCGCCCAATCTCCAGCTTACCATTCATCGCAAAAATCATTGAAAAGGCCATACAAATGCAGCCGTAGGACCACATCGACTTGAAAGCACCCCTTGACACCCACCAGCATGGGTTCAAGTCACATCATGGCATAGAGACACTGTTAACTTCCCTCTTCGACAACCTTAGGACTGGTTTCCTTTTAATCTGATTATTTTTAACATCTTTGTTAGTGATATAGAGGAAGGGCTGTCGGGTAAGGTTTGCCTCTTTGCGGATGATACCAAAATCTGCAATAGAGTAGATACTCAGGAAGGTGTAGATAACATGAGGAGGGATCTAGCTAAGCTTGAAGCATAGTCTAGAATATAGAATTTGGCAGCTGAGATTTAATGTTAAAATATGCAAGGTCATGCATTTGGGCTGCAGCAATCCAAGGGAGTGCTATAGTATAGAGGGTGAAATACTTTTTTCCACTAAAAGACAGCGGGACCTATCGGGACGGTAAGTGTGATTGTGTCTGATGACCTTAAAGTAGCTAAACAGGTAGAAAAGGTGACAGCAAAAGCTAGCAGGATGTTTGGGTGCATAGGGAGAGGAATGGCCAGCAGAAGAAAGGAGGTGATAGTGCCTCTGTATAAGTCTTTGGTGCGACCTCATTTGGAGTATAGTGTGCAATTCTGGAGACCGCACCTTCAAAAGGATATAAACAGGCTGGAGTCAGTTCAGAGGGTGGCTACTAAAATGGTTAGTGGTCTTCATTATAAAGCATATGAGGACAGACTTAAGGATCTTAATATGTATACCTTAGAGGAAAGGCAGGATAGAGGTGATATGATTGAGATGTTTAAATACCTCCGTGGCATAAATGCACAGGAGGAGAGCCTCTTTCAATTGAAAGCAAGCTCTGTTATGAGGGGACATGGGATGAGGGTAAAAGGGAATAGATTCAGGAGTGATATGCAGAAATATTTCTTTATGGAAAGAGTGGTGGATCCGTGGAATAGTCTCCCAGTGGAGGTGATAGAGGTGAGGACAGTAACTGAATTCAAAAAAGCATGGGACCAACACAGAGGATCTCTAAAGGAAGAAAGGGGACTGTTGTAGTGGTTGATATGGAAGGACAGACTAGATAGGCCATGTGGTCTTATTCTGTCATCATATTTCTATGTTTCTATGACATTGCAGCCACCTTTGATACAATATCCCATACCATAATGATACAATGCCTCCAAGACATCGGCCTTCGAAACAATACCATAAAATGGTTCTGCTTATACCTAAACAACAGAACACAGCAAGTCAAATTTGGCGACAACATCTCCATATCATTCTCCATCCCACTTGTCATTCCCCAGAGATCGGCACGCTTGTCTATTCTCGTTAACATATATATATACAGCCCATCTGTGACGGAAGCATTTTTCATCTCCAGAAACAACACCTTAAACCTACCACAATCAATCAATATTTTACAAAAGACAATAAAGGTGAAGGATAAAGTAAGATACCTGGGCATCACCTTGGACAAGAACCTTAACCTCCAGGCACATATCAACAAAACTGCTGCTAAAGCCTACCACAGATGAAAATTCATAAGGAGACTTAAACGACTACTAAACCAGGATTATTTCCGCTCAGTGTACCAGGCTATTATCAAGCCTATACTCAATTATGGAAACTCACTGTACCAAGATCTCCCTAAACAGACTATCCATCCACTCCAACTAGTGCAGAACACAACTACAAGAATCATTATAGGCACTGCCAAAACGGAGCACATCACTCCTATACAGGGGTGGCCCAAGGGGGGTGCGGGGCCATGTGCGGAGACGCGGTGCGGGGCCTCATTTGCATAAGGGGCCTCATTTGCATAAATATTTGCATAATGTTACCATACACTAAATTTTAGTAAGCATGCCTCTTAATGAGTATATGGATAAAGAAAGACTAAAAGATTTCTACATTGCTATAATCCAGTACCAACCGCCAGGCACATTAGGAACTACTACAAACACTGCCCATTTAGAACTCATAGCAAACCCGCCGTATCCTAACAGCACTACCAGGACTCACAAAGCACCATACTCTACCTATCAAAAGGCAACACTGCAAATATTAAACCAATACGTTTCAGAGAATAACAATACATGACCTACTGGGGAAAGAGAACAAGTGGCAATGTCAAATAGGAATTATATAAACAGAATACCTCAGCTCAGTTACGCATGCAGAACATAAACCATCACCAAACAACGAATCACAATTTAGAAACAGGAAGACAATAATTAAACTGGGAACCCCAAAAGCCAAACTTGGAATGTACAACACTGTAGAAATAAAACCATAAATTAATTTCCTCTTGTACTAAACAAAGCGCAGACGTTAATGATGCACATTTCCCAGAGCTGACATATTCCAGTTAATAAATTCAAAATAAAGAGTTATTTTTCTACCTTTGAGCATTTTTTTTCAGTGGCAATTGCTCCAGCCACTTTCTTCTGGTTTCTTCGTGTCTTCTGCTAACTCTCCATCGTCTGCTGTCCATTTGTCCTTTCTTCTCTCTTCTAGTTTTTTTCCATTCTCTCTCTACATCTGCTTTAACATACTAATCTTTCTCCTTTTGCTCTTTCCTCATTCCTATTTCGTCCACTCAAATTTAACCCTCCATCCTCAATCCCCACTTACTCTCCCAATATCGGGCCAATTGTAGATTTGTCTTCCCTCCCACATAAAATATTTTTTCCCTCTCCATTTCACTCTCCCAGCTCCATCCCATTCTTTTTTTTTATTTATTTAAAGGCAGCACAAAGTTACAGGGAAACAGTAAGGTCATGAGTTGCAAGCAAAATACATGAACAAGCAAGACAATTGAGAACTCACAAGCAAAACGCTGAGCCTTTTTTTTTTAATCCCCTACTCCCTGCTTATTACTCTGTAGCAGTCCCAAACCACCCTACCCACCTACACTAGTTACCCTCCCAAACCCCCTAAACCCCCTACCCACACTCCCCCCTCCACCCCCTGCCTTCCTCTAAGACTCTCCATGCTTAGTAAGATTGGTGAGAGAGCATTACTATATTAGGTCATGCGGAATGGGAAAGATGCTCAAAGACAACACCTCTCATGATTGCATATAGTCAGCATAGCCAGGGAGCGTAGTTGGCCCTGGGGCATTCAAGAACTGTACTTCAAAATAAAGACTTCCCACACTCGTTCAAACTGAGGCAGGCGTAGTTTTCCAGCCGCCACCCCACGCTCCATGGCGTACGTGTCCCACATCCGCTCCAACCAATTAGAGAAGGAGGGTGCCAGGGTCTGCTTCCAAGCAGCCGCCAGCGCCAGCCGAGCCGCATTCAAACCATGTCGAATCAGGGCAAGCTGAGGGGTTCTGGCTCCCGGGACATTCACACCAAAAAGAAAGATACCCGGATCCCAGGGGATGTGCAGCCCAACCAATTGTTTTAAGCGATACTGGATCCCCCTCCAGAAGGTGCAAATATGAGGACAGAACCACCAGACGTGTGCCAAGGTGCCCTTCAGTCCGCAATTCCGCCAGCACAAGGCGGAAGCCCCAGGATATGCACGCGCAATCCGCTCAGGCATCAGGTACCATCGGTAGAGAATTTTATAATTATTTTCTTGAGCATTAACCGCCGCCGAGCTTTTCCACAATCTCCCCTCAACCTGCTCCCAGCGTTGCTCCGAATAATGAAAAGTCAGGTCGCAGTTCCACTGCTCTCTATGCTTCCCGAGTCCCAAATGCCGCTCTTGTAGCTGAGCGTACAAGGCAGCAATAAGACCTTTCGTAGTGGTGTTCCCTTCACACAAGCGTTCAACATCTGACAAGTCACGAGCAACCTGAGAGTGAACTGCCCGGACCCGCACCCAATGAACCGCTTGCGTATACTGGAAGACATGACAATCAGGCAGCTCAAAATCTTCCTGAAGGGCCCGAAAAGAGCGCAGCTGTCCCTCATCAAACAGGTGTCCAGCTCGGCTAAGTCCCCTATGCCCCCACACTCGAAATACCTGATCACTCATCCCTGGGGGAAACAAAGAGTTATCCACAATGGGCGCTAGGGGAGTCAATTCTGTCCTCTGAGACCGAAAAGACCTGTCCCAGCATTGGAGAGTATGCAGGATATAGGGGTTGTTTGAGCACGGGCCTCCTCGCAGTCCAGAACCGAGCCACAGTTTATCTCCCTGTCCCACTCCCCCCGAGAGACAGTGCTCCAACTGAACCCAGCGCTTGGGACTGTCAGCGTCCATCCACTCCACTCCCGCACGACATTGCGCTGCCACATAATACCACTGGAGGTTAGGCATCCCCACACCTCCACGGCGGGTCTGCATATATAGAGTTCGACATGCTATGCGGGGTCGACGGAATTGCCATATAAACTTCATCAGCATTGCCTGCCAGGTAGCCAAAACTCCCCACGGGAGCGGGATAGGGAGTACCTGAAAGAGGTATAGGAACTTCGGAAGAACCACCATCTTAACCACTGCAATGCGCCCAAACCAGGACAACATCAACCCAGCCCAAGACTCAAGGTCCTGTCTAACCTGCTGTAGGAGTGGGTTATAATTTTCCTTATAAAGAGCCGCACGGTCAACCATAAGATTTACTCCCAAATAGCGTAAGGTACCTGTGACCCAACGAAAGGGATATGTGGCCCTCAGTTGCGAGCAGACCACGTCTGGGACCCCAACATTTAGAATCTCAGATTTAGTGTAGTTAATCTGGAACCTCGAGACCTGAGAGAAGGCGGCAAAAAGTTGCATAGCAGTAGGAAGAGATACAATCGGATCCACCAGGGATAATATGATATCATCCGTAAAAAGTGCTATTCGATATTCCGCTGAGCCCACCCGAACACCCAGTATGTCGGAGTGATCACGAAAACGCTGTGCTAAGGGTTCCATCACCAATGCAAATAGCAATGGCGATAGAGGACACCCCTGCCGGGTGCCCCTTTCCAGGGCAAAACTTGCAGACTGACCCCCATTAATGCGGACACGTGCCCTAGGCTCATGATACAGGCTATGAACCCAACGCCGGAAATTAGGGCCAAACCCCATCACTTCAAGGACACTCCACAGAAAGCCCCAACTAACACGATCAAAAGCTTTCTCAGCGTCAACTCCTACCAAAAGTGCCGGCTGGGGGTCCTGTCGCGCAGCATGGATAACCTGAAGCATCCGCCGGATATTGTCCGCTGCCTGTCGGCCTGGCACAAACCCGACTTGGTCTGGGTGTACTAAAGTTGGCAAAATCCGGTTCAGTCGAGCTGCCAACACAGATGCTAGGATTTTTACATCCGTGTTGAGCAAGGAGATTGGGCGATAAGAAGCTGCCTCTTGTAGGGGTTTACCCGGCTTAGGTATCATAGCCTGTCCGAGCATGCTCCAGTTGAAAACGTTGAGATTCTTCCTCTAATTGGCAGCTTTCCTGTTTCCAGGCCCGCCGAGTACGGGCTGCTTCTGCTATCAGATGGCCCCACGCGGTAGCCTTAAAGGCTTCCCATACTGTTGGTAAGGGGACTTCCCCAGTGTCGTTTAGTTCAAAAAGTTCTTTGAGAAAATGGTCATGATCCTGAACAGCATGCTGTCGCCGCAAAAAACGAGTATCTAGACGCCAGAGTCGATGTTGTTCACTGTAAAAATATGCAGGTAGGATGATCCAGCACGGTGCATGGTCCGACCACGTCAGCGTCCCATGCCCAGCCTCGACCCTCTCGTTCATCAAACGCTGATCTAATAGAAAATAATCAATATGGGTGTGTACTTGGTGAACCGGCGAATAATATGTATAGCTTTTTTCCCCGTCGTGTGTGTCTCTCCAAACGTCGCGCAAGCCGAAATCACGCATTAAGTTCCGCAGTGCCTTACTAGGCCCACGTGACTCCCGCTCTACTTTACCCGTCGAATCCAAATGAGGGATCAGATGGGTATTACCGTCCCTGCCGAGTATGATAGGACTAGTTGCAAATTCGGCCAAATGAGCTTTAAGCTGCGCAAAGAAGGACACCTGGCCTGCATTGGGGGCATATACATTGGCCAACATTAACAGACGGCCTTCCAGGCGCACATTCAAGAAGAGCCACCGCCCCAAATTATCCCTTTTAACATCTTCAACCTTGAGGGATAGGCTCTGAATGGAAGAGCACGGCTACACCACACTTCTTTAGTCCGTTTGCATCTGAAGCAACCCATACCTCTTGGTAAGGTTTGTGTTTTAACCACCCTTGTTTGCTTGGACGGAGGTGTGTCTCCTGCAAAAATACCATATCCGCTCTCAAGGATCTCAATTCTGCGAACAGCAAGGAATGCTTTCCTGGGGAATTGAGACCCTTTACATTCAGAAAAATGACTTTCAACATAGGTAATCAACTGATTTTACCGCTATAGGTCCCCCAACCCGCAGAGCCACTAGTCTGATACAAAAGAAATATTCTCTCACTTCCCCAACTTTTGGCAGTACTCGGAGATAGTCCCCACCCCCACCATACCCAATTCCCATCTTCAGTAGATATCCAGAAAACCCTCCTCCCCTTCCCTTCCCCCCAAAGCAATCTTATGTGTAGTTCTCTCCCATCCCACCCATCCCTCCCTCCCAGCTGTACCATCTGCCTGTCAGAGTAACAGGTCACGGTAAAGCTAACCCCTTATCCAGCTCCACCCGGTTCCCCATGCTGTAAAATATTAACATTTACCGTAAGGATATACCCCCCCCCCCCCCCGTCTGCAGTTTAAGAGCAGCTGACGATGTTTTTCATCCCCCATTCCCTATCCCAATGACCATTTCTTCTCCCCCCAGTTGAACACAGAACACGTTTCTAAAGCCCCATGGGAACCTTAAACCTTTAGAATATTAACAACCATTGTGATACAAAGCTACCTTATGCAAATATGCAATACTAAACGCTTCTCCATATCCAGAGAGTCTGAGAGAAGTTCTCCAATAGCTGGGAGACTATCCCGAGCAGTCCCAGGAGTCTCAAGTTGATCTTCCCACCCGAGTCCATTTAGAGCGCTGAGATGTGAGGGCCGAAGGTTCCGGCAGCGCATTATCTTCCACCAAACCTGCCTGTCGCAGCGCTCTCCAGGCCTCCGTAGAATCTTTGGCTGAAATTTTTTTGTTACCCAAAAGGAAGTTCATCCGAAAGGGAAAAGACCAGGAGTAACGTATCCCTTTATTATTCAACACCGCTGTAATTGGCTTCATCTCTCTCCGGAGGGCCAGTGTGAAGACTGAAAGGTCTTGGTACACCGAGACCGGTGAGTCCTGGAAGTAGATCACTTTTTTCTCTCGGCCCCGTCGCAGAAGGAGCTCCGCGTCTGTGTATCTCAGGAATCTGGCAATAACATCACGCGGTTGGTTGTTTTGGCGGCTTCCCCAAGGCATGGTGTACCCTCTCGATCTCCATCCCAGAACCTTGTGATGCAAATTCCTCGGGCGTAAGTAATTTCTCTATCAAGGTATTGAGCACCACCTGTAGATCTTCAGCGCCCCCCACCACTTCGGGGATGCCTCGGAAGCGCACATTGTTGCAGCGAATTCTGTTTTCGATATCATCAATTTTATAAGTTAGTTCCAATGCTTGCGCACGCTGTCTGTCAAGTGCACACTGTAAGTCCACCAGGGTACCATCATGATCCCCAATTTTTGTCTCAACCTCTTCCACACGAGTTCCTAAGTCTTTTATATCCACTTTGAGCTCTGCCACTGAGCTCATCACCTCCTCACGCATGGAGCGGAATTCATTCGCTAGCTCTTCAAAGCCCCTTCGAAGTTCCTTCTGCAAGAGGTCATGAGAGGAGGGCGCTGCGGAATCATGCTCAAGCTCACTCGTTGTTTCGTCCCCAGATCTGCTGGACAGCGCCTTTCTAGGCGGGGTAGTCTGTGCTCCATTCTTGCCCTGCAGGCATTGGGAGGCCTGCATACCGTCTCGGGGCTCAAGGCCCTTGGCTTTAGTAGCCATGAAGTCTACCCCACGAGGCTTCAGAGCAGTGGAAAATTAGTATTAGGGACAATTGGAAGCAAAGAGAGGTAAAGTCCCGCTCGTGACCAGCAGGTGGCAGTGCACCTAAAAGGCAGGTAGCAATGTTCAGTGTACTCCGGATGGCCCTGCAAGCTATGCAGTTGCTATGCTTTCTGCAGCACAGTAGAGAGCCCTCAGCAATGATGAGTCAAAGATCAGAAGGCAGCAATGGGATTCCAGTCGGCATGTCAATGCTCGTCACAGGGCTGAAAAAAGGCACACACAGGATTCAGCACGGCGCAAAGGCCCTAGTGGGGGTTGTTCCCGCCAAAAGTGCCTGGAATGCAGGGACGCCTGTGCGGTCCAAGGCCACGTGGTAATGGCCGCCAGTTTCCTCAGGCAAGGACCAGGAAGCTTTAGATCGGGGGGGGGGGGGGTGATGCGGGTTCTCACCTCTTTATGCAGCGTTGCTGTCAAGCTGGGAGCCCCGGGAGGTGGTAGAATGCAGTTGCTGCCCCTGCAGGCCCAAGTATTCTTCACAGTCCGCTCCCCAGCGATATCGCCCGCAGGTCTTCACGCTGTGCAGATCGCTGCTCACTGGCCGGCCTGCTGGCAACTGACCACGTTCCCTCAGGGGGCGGGCGATCCAGACAGGGTCGTTGTGGCAGCGGGCTTAAAGTCGCGGGTTACACCGCAGAGATCTGCGTTCTTTCTACCAGCGTTTACGGCAGGAGGGAGCCGGTGTTACGAGGAGGCTCCGGCCTCGGAGGTATGCTTTTCTTCCTCCCGCGCCTGCGTATCGCCACCAATCACTCTCTCTCGCAGTGGAGTGGTTCCCCACACTTTCCCCTCCCGGGGGCAGATAGACACGGGGGGGAAAAGTTATTTTTCTGCAATTGTTGGCTAAAGATAGGGAAGTCCCGGGATGGAGCGAATCTAAGTTGCGGCCATTCCTTCTCGGGCTCACTAGCGCCCCCCCAGCTCCATCCCATTCTAATCCTCCCCCAACATCAGTTCCCTTCTAGTTGCAGAACCACCCAGCATCCGCTCCCTTCTAGTCCCTGCATCAGCCCATTTCCAGTCCTAGCCCCCCATCAGCCCATTTCCAATCCTATCCCAGCCCCCCATCAACTCATTTCTAGTCCTTTCCTAGCCCCACTATCAGCCCATGTCAAATCCTAGCTCCCCTCCACTCAGCCCATTTCCAATCCAAGCCCCCCCATGAGCCTACTTCCAATTCTAGCCCCTCCATGAGTCCATTTCAATTCAAGCTCCCACCACAGCCCATTTCCAATCTTAGCACTCCTCAACAGCCCATTTCCAGTCCTATCCTAGACCCTCCTTCAGCCCATTTCCTGTCCTAGCCCCCCCCCCACTCAGCCCATTTCCAGTCCTAGCTCCCTCCCCTCACAGCCCATTTCCATCCCAAGCCCCCCTCCCCATCAGCTATATGCAGTTCAAGCCCCCCTTCCACTCAGCCCATTTCCAGTCCTAGCAACCCCCCAGCCCATTACCAGTCCTAGCCCCCCCATAGTCCATTACCAGTCCTAAGCCCCCCATCAGCCCACTTCGTCCTAACCCCCCCATCAGCCCACTTGTAGTATTAGCCCCCCCCCATAGCCCATTACCAGTCCTAACCCCCCCTCAGCCCACTTCCAGTCCTAACCCCCCCATCATCCCACTTGTAGTCTTAGCCACCCCATAGCCCATTACCAGTCCTAACCCCCCATAGCCCATTACCAGTCCTAACCCCCCATCAGCCCACTTGTAGTCTTAGCCCCCCCATGGAGTGGAGGAGTAGCCTAGTGGTTGGGGCAAGGTACTTCAGGCCGGAAGGTCAGGGGTTCAAATCCCACTAGAGGACAGCAACCTTGGGCCGAAAGGACTGGGGTTTCTAGTCCCACAGGTGCTCCTTGTGGTCTTGGGCAAGCCACTTAACCCTCCATAGCCCATGTTCCCTGTAAAATAGTTATTTCCAAGTTATAATACCCTGTTCAGTGTAATTTCAGTTTGTTCAATGTAAACAGCACTGATGCAGAATAGCGTGGTATATAAGAGAATGTAAATAAATAAATAAATAGCCCATTACCAGTCCTAACCCCCCCATCAGCCCACCTTGTAGTCTTAGCCCCCCATAGCCCATTACCAGTCCTAACCCCCTCCCCCCCATAGCCCATTACCAGTCCTAACCCCCCCATAGCCCATTACCAGTCCTAACCCCCTCCCCCCCATCAGCCCAGCTAGGTTAAAAAAAAACGCAAACAAGCTGCTGCTGCCACTGCCGCCATGGCAGCGGCAGAATAGATCATCTCGCGGGGGCCCCCCTGCCCTGCAGAGTCCTCCATGCGGCCTCAGCTCCCTCAGCGCGGGATTTTCAGAGCCGCACGAAGGGAGAGTTTCCCTTTCTCGCGGCTCTGTTAATCCCGCCACGGGGCTGATGGGAAATCCCATCAGCACCGCGGCGGGATTAACAGAGCCACAAGAGGAGAAGCTCTCTCTTTGCGCGGCTCTGACAGCCGACGCTGAGACTGCATGGAGAACTCTGCAGGGCGGGGGGGCCCCGTGGGATGGTCGATTCTGCTGCTGCCATGGCGGCAGAGGCAGCCGGTTTGCGGGGTTTTTTTTTTTTTATTTAGCATTTTAACAGTACAGCAACTGACACACCAAAAAATACCACAGCAACATAATAACCTTCAACTCAAAACCATCCCCCCTACCCCCCCTCCCGGCTCACCGAGGCACCACCCTACCAAAAAAGTATCCACAAAGACAGGACCACCCCTCAACCACAAGGTATACATCCTATCATTAATCATAGCAAAACTTTCTGTTCTCAACAACCCACATTACTAGTTTGAGACCGAGCAATAAAATTGTCCAATACTCTCCACCTATCTGTATTAATACCGTCTCTATCCGGATGGTGGATTTTACTGTACAACCTTTCAAATTTGACATATTGACAAAAAATATTCCACCATCCATCCAAACATAACTTTCGTGAATCTTTCCACTTTACAAAAATAACTTTTAAGGCTATAGCAAGCATAAAATTAAACAAAAAACAATTTTCTTTAGTTATGCCAACTAACCCAAAAGTCGATCTCAAACAGATTATATCCCAAGTCAATGTGGCAGTAAATTGCAATACAGACTGCATTTTGTTCCACACAAGCTGCCAAAATCTCTGAACGTGAGAGCATTCAAAGACCATGTGTTTAAATGTGCCGAAATCCGTTAAACAGGACCAGCATTTAGCCGAAGCCGATTTATCCCACTTGGCTACTTTAATTGGGGTAATATAGACCCTATGCATAAAAAAAAATAGCGACTGAGTGATCGCGGCTGACCTGGAGACTCTTGTAATGGGCCCCCAAATGATTCTCCATACATCTCAAGACACCGATCTCAGTACCTCCACTTCCCAACAGCTCTCAAGCCCCTTCAAGTAAGACGGACTACAATTCCTCAAAAGAGTGTAGATATTAGACATGGCTCCCTTACTCCCTATGATCTCCACCAGCCTTCGAACTAGGCCACCATTAGAAGATGACCCACACGGAGATATATTCGCTGCCTTGAGGCTACGCCGGAGCTGTACCCAATAAAACCAAGCTGAATCAGGGAGAGAGTAATGTTGTTGCAGAGTGCAGAAATCCTTCCAATCGCTAGGGCCAAGCAATTGATCTAAGGACCAAATACTGCACGCTTGCCATTTTTTCCAGGAGAACATCTTACCATGAATTTTAAATTTTGAATTCCACCATAAAGGTGTTCTCCAAGTTGGGGAACCAGCGGCTCCCGTCAGACCCGAGCACAGTAAGTAGGCCTCCTGGGTGGCTGCCACCACTTTACCTAACCGGGATTTCACGGAATGTTTCATACCCAAGAGTAACCAAAGCGGACAGGGGTCAATCAATCGCTTCTCAACCTCTAACCATACCGGCTTTATCTCCAATTCTGCCTCACAAGCCCACAAAGCACCTTGCTTTAAAAGAAAAGCTTGATGATAGGACCGAAAATCAGGGAAGTGGACACCCCCCCTGTCCTTAGCAGCTTTCAATTTTTTTAGGGCAATCCTAGGCTGCCGACCCCCCCATAGGAATCTCCCTAAACAACGTTCCACTTCATCATAAAACCCCGGAGCCAAAGGGACTGGAAGCATACCTAGGATATAATTGATTTTAGGCATTAGAGTCATTTTTATAGCTTCCAATCTCCCCCACCAGGAAAGATATAAAGGAGACCAGACTAGCACCGATTGTTTTAGAGATCGCAAAAGGTCATCAACATTTTCTTGGACCGCCTGCTCCAGGGGAAAACCATATTTAACGCCCAAGTATTTAATACTGTGAGCTTGCCATCTGAATGGGAAGGACTTCAATTGATCCGCAGTAACTAGACTATTCATCAGAAAAACAACAGATTTAGTCCAATTTATTTTGTACCCAGATAAGACAGAATAATGATCAACTAAGTTCAATATCGCAGGGATCGCAGAGGGCTGAGTGAACAACAATAGGTCATCAGCATACGCAGATAATTTTACTTGCCAATCCCCCACCACAAACCCACTAATATCTTTATTTTGTCTTATCGCGAGAGCCAATGGCTCTAAAGCCAAATTAAAGAGCAAAGGCGAAAGAGGGCAACCCTGACGAGTGCCCCGATGTAACGAAAAAACACAGGAGAGAGCCCCATTCGCGCATATTCGGGCCTTGGGATTCAAATAAAGAACCCGAATCTTATTGACAAACTTTGGGCCTAAGCCAAACCATTCTAAGATTTTAAACAGAAATGGCCATTTCAGCCTATCAAAGGTCTTTTCAGCATCTAACGAGACCCCGACATAGGGATCTTTTGAGTGATTCGCCCTCTCTAAAAGATTGCATAAAAGCCTGGCATTATCAGACGTCGCTCTCCCAGGAATAAAACCACACTGGTCAGGATGGATCAGCCCACCTACCCCTTTTACAAGTCTACTTGCCAAAATTGAGGCATATATTTTGTAATCTACATTTAATAGAGAGATGGGCCTATTGTTCGCAACTTGAGTAGGATCTCTCCCGGGCTTTTCCAAAACAACAACCGTGGCCTCTCCAAAATTGCCAACTTCCAATGGGGAGTTGCCAAGAGCCTCATAATATATCAGTATATAAGGGAGAAGCTCATTCCGAAACACTTTATAAAATTCTCCTGGGAGTCCGTCAGGTCCCACTGCTTTGCCCGATGGTATGCCAGGAATAGCCTTGCCAATTTCCTCACTGGAAAAAGGATTATCCATTTCGGTAGCTAAAGTAGCTGGCACCTGCAGATGATCAAGCTGTTGTAGAAACTCACCAATTAACCCATATTCAATAGAGCTCTCAGAGGTATACAACTTTTGATAATACTCTGAGAAGACTTCCAATATCTGCTCAGTACTACGCAGAGCCCCGCGAATTGGATCAACAATGACCGCCACTCTGGCCTTTTCCTGCCGCCTCTTTAAAGTATTAGCCAAGAGTTTGCTCCCTTTATTGCTCTCCCCATAAAACTGAGACTGTTGCTTCAACAGTACCTGCTCAATTTCTGAACTCAGCAATTCATTATACTGAAACCGAAGCCTTTGCAACCGAAGCATGATGCCTGTATCAACTCGCTTAAACAAAAGCCTCTCCCCCGCCTTAATTTGGTCCTCTAGGGTATTCAATTGGGCCTTTTTCCTTTTATATTCTTTTATGGAAAAGCTAGTAATCGCTGCTCTCAAGCGAGCCTTAAAGGCCTCCCACCACGCCCAAATCCCCGTGCCCCCCACATTGTTAGATTCAAAATATTCTTTAATAACTACCCTAATTTCTTCCTGAAAGTGAGGGTCTGCTAACATAGACCTATTGAAAGACCAAGCCCGCGACTGAATATTCCCCTGTTCCCATTTGACCTGTAAAGAAATGGCAGCGTGATCTGAAATGTGCATACCAAAGATTTCTGTACTCTGCACCCCGGGGACTAGACTTTTAGAGATCAAGAAAAAGTCCAATCTCGACCATGACTGGTGCGGGGATGAAAAAAAAGTAAAATCCTTCTCAGTAGGATGCATAAGCCTCCAAATGTCTACCAACCCAAGGGAAGTGAGCAAAGCCCGAAGAGCCACACGTGCTCTAGCAACTTTCTCCACCCTCCCAGGGTTTTTTATCTACCAGAGGGTCAAGGGTGACATTGTAGTCCCCCCCCCCCCCTATTATCAGTGGGGAAGTGGAGTATTCCTGCAACATGCCGAGCAAATCTGTAAAAAATACTGGATCATCCGAATTAGGGCCATACAAATTGACAACCACAAAAACCACCCCCCCAATCTCGACAGAAACTACAACCCATCGCCCCTCCAAGTCCGCACGCACTTCTTTAACCTTGCAACCCAGAAACTTCCTCCCCAAAATTACTACTACGTTTTTTTTGTATACTGAAGGAGAAGCCCCCAGTAGTACATAATGCCTATCCTCTAATTTTTTCGTCTCCTGCAAATCCAAATGGGTTTCTTGCAATAAGATCAAATCTGCCTTTTGATGTTTACAGTACGCAATTATTTTCTTCCTTTTTATCGGACTCTTAATACCTTTCACGTTCAGAAAAAGCAGCTGTACCAACCTAGCCATACACAATCACACATACATTAGGAGGATCCTGCCCCTGGGATACATCAAGCCATTCCTTAGTAACAACAACTTCAGCCACCCCCCGGAGAGCCATTGCAAAACCCAAGAAACAAACAAAAAAAAACCCACACACATCCCAGTTTGGGTAAGTCAGCGTGGACCAAGCAAGTCCCCCAGCGGACCCCCGTATAGGGAAAAATGAAAAACAGCTGTACGCCCCAGACCCAGCAGAACAGCCCTATACACCTCTTAATCTTAAGACAACAAGGATATAGTCCAAAAAAAGCACTCCTTCTTCGAGACCAGGTGCAGAAATAGGCCACCCGGGCTACTAAATCCACTTCCATCCGTAGCCCCAAGAAGAAAAAGAATCCCACGACTGTCTGTAGATCAGCCACTCATTGCATCTGAAGCGCCTCCTGCTCTGCAATGAACTTCTCCAGTGCCGGCGGATCATCAAAGTTCTTAGTGACATTATTAAGCGTGACTCGAAAGCGGGCTGGATAAAATAATCCGTAACGTGCTTGGAGGTGTTGCAATCTTCCCCTGAGTGCTAGAAATTGTTTCCTCTTTGCCACCGTAGGCTTGCTGAGATCATGAAAAAAGGATATTTTTTGGCCCTCAAAACAAAGCTCTGAGCTTGCCCTCGCAGCATTCATGATTTGCACCACGTGTTGATAACGTAAAGCACAAAAAATTAATGGCCTTGGTGATCTTAACTGCTGATTCAACCTTGATGGAACTCGGTGCGCCCTTTCTATTTCAAACGGACGATCAAAGTTCAATTTCAGCATTTTTTGGCACTATATCTTCCAAGAACGAAATAGGATCTCTGCCCTCTGCACCTTTGGGAATTCCAATTATCCGAATGTTATTCCTGCGCGCCCTATTGTTCATATCCTCCAATGTACACTCCAAAAAGTCAGTTTTCCTTAGTGCCTTCCCTAACTACGCCAATTTTTCCTCATGCGCTGCAGCCTTGAGTTCCATGTTTTCCACTCTAGTAACCAACGAAATCAGCTGTTCTTTTAGCTCCTTAGAATCCTCCTGGAGCTCACACAAACACTCACCATTTGTGTCTACACGAGCACGGACTGCCCGTAATTCAGTCAAGATCTCTCGAATTCCTTCTTCATGCTCGCGCTGCGACGCCATCTTATGCGGGGAAGGTGGATCCGCTTTCAATCGCTTTACCCCAGTAGTCTGCGGGTTCGGAAACTCCAACTTAGTTTGCTTACTAGTTGCCATCTCCGACCATGAATGGAAGCAATTGCAATTGTCAGGCTGCTCTGCAATCAGGAACGGGGCAGGATTTTAGTCTAGGTCCTCGGGAACTCTCCGATAGACATCCATGCAGGTCCCTGGCTGGCTCTGCCCCCCCCCCCCCCCCGGTTTGCATTTTTTTAACCTAGCTGGGCTGATGCAATATGTTTTTTGCGCGGGGCCCCCTGAAACGCGGGGCCCTGTGCAAAAAACATTCTTGCTCAATGGACAGGCCGGCCCTGCTCCTATACTCCAACAACTGCACTGGCTGCCCATTCATGCCTGAGTAAGGTTCAAGTCAATATTAAATATATTCAAAGTTATTCACCACTGCTCAGCAGACGCTCTAAAAACCATAGTTATCAGAAACCCAAGCACAAGACCCAGATGACACAATAATGAGAACATGCTTGCTACACCAGCAGGCTATCAAAGAACCAACCAGTCCACCTCCAGAAGAGCATTCTCACTCAACGCTCCAACCTTATGGAACTCCCTCCCTGAAGGAATAAGAACCATGAAAGACAGCAAAGACTTCCACAAGGCACTCAAAACTCTTATTTACAGAATACTTCAGACACATCACATAACCCATGACATGCAGAAGACACAGTCACCTACAAGGTAACTATAGGCCCCAGACCACATGCACAACTATAGAATTGCGAGCTGTAAATAGTTTGTACACCTGTATATAATCTTACCCTCACTCCTCCCCCTACCTCGACCCACATGTTGTAATGTATGATGACAAGTTATACTGTGAACCACTTTGATTGAAGGATAAGGTGTTATATAAATCTGATTAAATAAATAAATAAAGTAAGTACCACCCTTCCACCAATTTGATCCACCCTATCATTGCAATATAATTTGTAGTCTGGTATAATAATATCCCATTGTTTGCACCTCTTCCTCAAGGCTTTCGGTCTCCCTGATAATTCAGTTCTATACATGCTAATTTTCTCATTGTTTAGACTTCTGGCAGGAAGTTTAAAGTATATATTTTGTTTGTTCTTACAACCTGCCTAACAGTTAACAGGGATAATTTTAAAACTTTGAACTCTGTCCCTTCCTTACTGAAAGATACTGAGGCTACACTTCCTTTTATTACAACCTCTCTTTTGGGATGCCCTAACTTCCCCGTTTTGATTGCATCCTTCAGAGACATCTTGCACTGAATCATGTGGAGCTGAACGACTGTCAACCCTCCTTATGTTTGGTGGTGAGGGACGGTGCAGGCAGGAAAGGGGCCCATGCAATCCAGTGACCCCTAGCAACCATCCTTAAAATGTTTGCCACACTGCCTTCCACTACTTTCTGCTAAAAGTCTTTCTGGTCCAGTAGCCAGCACCATACACTACTGGTCCAAAAAGACTTTTAGCAGGAAGCAACAGCAATGGGAGACAGCACAGCAAACATTTTAAAGTTTGTTTGCTGGATGCAGGGAGGAAGGGGACCCTAAGAAATATTTCGCTTCGAGGATCTTCAGTAGAGGTTATGCCACTGCTCATGTTCTATTTTAAACACGGCTCTGTCTCCTTTTAAACTGTGATTAGTGCCCAGCAGCCAGATTTCACCCTGGTTACTCCTTCCCCAAAATGTTGCCTAGTTCCAAACAAATCTAAAGCTTATTTCCTGCACCAGGTTTGCATATTGGGCCCTTAATAGTCACATAAAACAATATTGCTTCTTTCCAATGTGAATGTTATAATAATTACAAGTTTCCATTTGCTATGGGTGGGGATGGTATGCAAAACTGACCACTATCAAGTTCCCAAAAGCAATTTAATCCATATTACAATAATGTACTGCATGCTTTGAGATTATAGCTTTATAGGTTTAGAGAAAAGACATTCTGTTTTAACTGGAGGCATGGCAACCAGACAAATAATAAAGGCAACTTAAAGGAGAAAAATATTTACATTTAAATACTAAAAAGGGACACATTTTATAAGTACATTTTAGTAAGTGGAAAGGCTGAGAATGTAAACTAGGTGGCAGCAGCCTCCATTGGCTGCTCTACAGGACCTTAGCAGAGATCACTTTTCCACTTTGGGGAACTTTTGAATGGAGCTCATTATTAAGTAAAGCAAGCTGCCCACAGAATAAAGATACACGTTAAGTCTTTATAATTGGATTACATGAGAATTTTGCAATTTGCTCTTTGTTTAGTCTTGAAACAGCAAGGAAGTGGCATAAGCTTGCGATTCTGTGGATCTTCTTCCCTCATATTGATGAAAGATACATACTCTTGGCATTCAAAATCTCTCCAGCCGTTCTTTGACAAATTACACAACCCATTAATTGCACACACAATGCCAAATTAATCATGCCACAATGACTACATTAGAAGTGTCAGCAGGGAAATTAAGAACAATTATTTTTTTTGGTGCGTATTAAAGGAAGGTGTGTTCTAGGTAATTTTCAACCCACTCTAGCCTCATGGGGGTCAAACAGATGGAAAAAATGAACTATTTGGTTTTAGTACAATTAATGGCACATCGCTGATAAAAATGGCATATGGTTTGATTAGATTTATGTGCTGACCCTAGGAAATAATGGTAGAGCATGGGGAAAGAGATATGCGTATACATGTGGGGAGTTTAAAAGGAGGAGTGATAAAGTAAGGGAAGTAATTTAGAAGGAATTAGCATAGACATAGTATGTGGAAATGTGTAATAAAAGAAGAGTCTAGAGGGATGCTGAAATGGAGAGAATGACCTGTAGGAGCTGGAATGTTAGCAAATACAAAAAGAAATCGTCATTACTGGATTGTGCTAGAATAATTTAATACCATATTGGCAGAATATCTCTTGTTGAAAAAAAAACATTAATACACATGATTGCTTAAGTACAATAAGGGAGAATAATGGTCTTTCCAAGCCAGTGGATGCTAAAACTTCACCAGACAGGACAATGTTATCAGTGCTGTCTTCTTTGAACTTCTGATTAATGGCCTGCCTCTGTATCTGGGCTTGAACTGTACATCTGTTTTGTGTTCTTATGACAATATCATAAATATCAGAAACAACTAGAAACATTATACTGTCATATGCAAAGAATACAGAATTTTAATAGTCATATTGTCATAGAGAAAAATGGACAATATTCAGCACTATTTCTCTGGTTAGCAATGCCACTGATTGGGATACTCCAAGGCATTACATGGATAGTGCTGATAGATATCCTTAAAGACCACCTCAGCAGTACCCAGGATAGTCCATCAGCAGAGCAGAATGGAGCCAGACATTATCCACTTGGGCCAGCATGCTGTCCTGCGAATAGTGAGGTTGGATTACACAGTGTTTGTGTGGGGAGCACTGGACAGGGGCGGGAGGGGGTGGTGCTGGAGCAGAATGGGGCGGTGTGGGGGAGGGTCTAGCTGCTGGGACATACAACGTCCGGCTCATTCCACTCCAGTGGCGGAATAAGTGCCCGACACATTGGTGTTTGCAGGCTGCAGCCCCACCCCAACTCCATCGTGCCATTGCGAGAGGCCACCCGCCACCTGATCCAGGCCTTGGGGGCCCCCGGCGAGGGTCAGACGGTGGTGAGCTGGGACCACTCCAGGAGTGGACATTCAGTGCCATGGCAACAGGACACCAATGCACTGGCATGCCAGCCGGAACACTGTGTGATGTGGATGGGCAACCCAGGGGACGTACCCCGCAGAGGAATACAGTGCATGTCGGAAGGGTGCATCTAACTCCCATGGATGTGGAATCGGGTACATATTGGCCACATGCAAGTTTTAGCTGTCCCCATGGCCCAGGCATGCACCATATGGAATCGGCCTCAATGCGGAGATCTTCAGTGCTGCTATATGGATAGCAATCCATGTAACACTACCGTTGTCTTGACTTTCTCTCCTCTCAAGCTCTTCTTGATCCATTGAAATCTGGCTTTCATCCTTTACATTCTACTGAAACAGCTCTTGCCAAAATCTCCAGAAACCTGTTCCTGGCAAACTCCAAGGGCCTTTACTCGATCCTCATCCTTCTTGACCTTTCTGATGCTTTTGACACTGTTGACCACCACCTTCTCCTTGCTTGGTTTTAAGGGCTCTGTGCTATCCTAGTTCTCTTCTCTCTCCTACTGCACTTTCAGTGTTTATTCTCATGGTTCCTCCTCTACTGCTATCCCACTCTCAGTTGCTGTACCCCAAGGGTCTGTCTTGGGTCCACTCCTTTTCTCTCTCTAACCCAGTCCCTTGGTGCACTTATTTCCTCCCATGGTTTTCAGTACAATCTTTACGCTGATGACTCTCAGATCTACCTCTCTACACCTGAAATCTCTCTGGCAGTCCAGGCCCAGATCTCTTCCTGCCTATCTGACATTGCTGCCTGGATGTCTCACTGTCATTTGAAATTGAACATGGCCAAAACCGAGCTTCTTCCCCCCCCCCCCCAAACTCCCCTCCCCCTTCCTCCTTTCTCAGTCTCTATGGATAATGCTCTACTCCCTGTTTTCTCACTTTACAATCATAGGGTCTTCCTTGACTCCTCCCTCTCCTTCTCCACACACTTCCAATTGATAGCTAAAATCTGTCGTTTCTTTCTGTATAACATCAGCAAAATTTGCCCCTTCTTTTCTGAACACACTAAGACACTTACTACTACTACTACTACTAATCATTTGTGCAGCGCTACAAGGTGAATGCAGCACTGAACATAAAGATGTAAGACACAGTCCCTGCTCATCAGAGCTTACAATCTAATCAAGATGAAAAAACATTGCAAAACTAGGGACTAGAGTACAGTAAGATACACATAAGTAGTGAACGAAAGAGTGAGGTGCATCGGGATCCAAAAGCACCCTCAAAGAGTTGGGGTTTTAGCCTGGATTTGAATAAGGCCAGAGAAGGAGCTTGATGCACTGACTCAGGTAGTTTGTTCTAGGCATATGGAGCAGCAAGATGGAATGGACGAAGTCTGGAGTTGGCAGTGGAAGAGAAGGGAACAGATAAAAGGAATTTGCCAGAAGAGTGGAGTTCCCGAGGAGGCGTGTAGAGCGAGATAAGAGAGGAAAGGTAGTGAGGAGCCGCAGAATGAATGCACTTTTAAGTAAATAGAAGAAATCTGAACTGGATGCGGAAATGGATAGAGAGCCAGTGAAGTGACTTGAAAAGAGAGGTTATATGAGCATAGTGGCACTGGCAGAAGTTAAGCCATCCAGCTGGGTTTTGAACAGATTGAAGGGGAGAAAGATGATTCGGAGAAAGACCAGTGAGGAGCAGGTTACAATAGTCAAGACGGGAGGTGACTAGTGAGTGGATGAGGGTCTTAGTAGTGTGTGTAGAGAGGATACAAATTTTGACAATATTATACAGAAAGAAATGACAGGTTTTAGCTAGCTGTTGGATATGTGCAGAGAGCGAGTAGAATCAAAGATGACCCCAAGGTTGAGAGCAGAGGAAACAGGGAGGAGTGGTCCACAGAAATAGAGAAGGGAGGAAGGGGGAGGTGGGTTTAGAGGGAAAGATAAGGAGCTCAGTTTTGGCCATGTTCCATTTCAGATGGCAATGAGATATTCAGGCAGAAATGTCTGCATGTGCCTGTGTATCTGCGCCTCTGCATATTTGCTGTGGACACGTCAGTGCCCCCTCGAGCCTGTATGGTTTTGACGGTGCCACCTGTAGCTCACTAAGCAATGCAACAATGTGTGCAATGTGTCCCCAGCAGCGCGCAACCAACTGGCTGGAATGGGACAATATGCAGGATATCCAGGGATGGTATGCGCTGGTCCTGCTGCACAGCTGTGACCATGGTGGGCAGCATATGGAGAGGAGGTGCTCTCATGCACGTGTCCCACAGCATAGAGTCCATACATGAGGGACATCAGTGATGCAGTATGTGCATTTGCTGCCATACACGACCTCTGCCAGCAGCTAGAGCCATGGCTCAAAAAACCCATACAGAAGTGACTTCCGATAGCAGTACACCTGAAGGTGATGACCATGCTGGCATTCCTGGTGACAGGCTCATTCCAGACAGTGCTATCAGCTGTCAGGGGACTCAACCAGCCTGTAGTATCCTGGTGCTCACACAGTTCCTGGGCACCTACCTTCAGTCCATGGCCCAGATCATCTGCTTCCTGGCAACTCAGCAGGACCAGAACCAGACCATACAGGACTTTTACACTGTGGCAGGGATCCAATCGGTCCTAGGTGTGGTGGACAAGCACACACATTTCCTTCCGGCCCCCGCAACTGTGTATCGGAACCAGAAGGCCTTCCACTTTGTCAACGTGCAGGTGGTGTGCAACGCACATGGGGAGATAATGGATGTCTGGACAAGTACCCGGGGTCCTGCCTTGACAACGATGTCCTGAGCCAGTCAGGGCTCCATGCCTGGTTTGAGGGAGGCCACATCACTGGCAGATGGCTGTTAGGTTGGCATATGTTCAGAAACTTTGTGACTGGGAGGCATGGGGCACTGCATGGGGGTGTGTGCACTGTGAAGGTGCTGGTGGGCCACCCCCATGACCCTGAGGCCCTGTTGGTGGACCCTGTGTCCCTGGGGGGACCACTGGGAAAATACAGGGGGTCCCCTGCCCCTATGATACCACAGTGGGGCCATGCTCAAGAAGTCCCCCCTGGAGACCCACGACATACATGGCCATGGTATATCCTGGCTCTGTACATCTGGGGGTTGGTCCCACCAACCCATCCTCCAAACGCATCCTGCCCCTGTCCCTCACAGTGCACACAGTGGCCCCATGCATCCAGCAGGGGACGGAGGCAGGTGACTAGAATGAAGGCAGCAGGCCTGCACATACTGGAATGCCATGCAGCCCTGACTCCTGCTGCCCAGGGGTGTGCTTGATGTGGGCCAGACACAGGGCAGGGGCACCATAGATTCCCACGGTGCTCAGAACCACCTCCCAGCAGGGACCCTCCATCTTTGGGGGTGACCATTGTGGTGAACAGCGCCCTCCTGAGCCTATGGAGATAGTAGAAAATCCTGAGGGTCAGCAGGATTTATACCAAAATGACAGGGCAAAGGAAAAAGAGAGACTCTATTCCTCAGAGCTGAGTAGGGAGACCAGCCCAGGGGAGGAGCCCTGCAGTTCTGATTGGGCACACCCAGCCCTAGGAAGGGGCGTGTCCAAAAGAGAATGTACATTTAAACCAGAGCATGGCTCTGAAGAGGAGGACGGATAAGAGATCCGAGTAGAGGACGGATAAGAGACCCGAGTGGAGGACGGATAAGAGATCCGAGTGGAGGACGGATAAGAGATCCGAGTAGAGGACGGATAAGAGATCCGAGTGGAGGACGGATAAGAGATCCGAGTGGAGGACGGATAAGAGACCCGAGTGGAGGACGGATAAGAGATCCGAGTGGAGGACGGATAAGAGATCCGAGTGAAGGATGGATAAGAGACCCGAGTAAGGGAAAGACGAGAGACCCGAGTAGAGGAAGCACGAGTGGAGGTGATACAAGGAGTACAAGAAGTACAAGGAATACAGGAGGTAAAGGAAGGAAGGAATATTGGAAGAAGAAACAAGGGGATGGTTGGAAAGCCAGTGGAGTGATTAATGATACTTTGGAACCTGGCATAAGAAGAAAACCTGCACAGTCCTATTCCAGGGAAATAAGCAGAAGTCCCACGCAGAGAGGATTTAACCTTGAAGTGGATAGCCCTTGGAAGGCATCGCCTTGGGGGAGAAAGACTTCAGGACAAGCACAGGTGAAAGAGCAATCATTCCCTGAAACGTCGTTTGTGCCGGAGAGCAACAAACAGATCAGCTGGAGAGCCTGGGAGCCATCTGCAGGCAGAAGTGCTGCACAAACAGTGAGTAATTGGCCACCCGGCTGCCAAGCTGAATATAGAGATAATTCTTCCTCCTATGAGTCAATTGCTAAAGAAACTAGCAATTATCCTAATACCTTTATCTTAAAGGAAGAGAAGACAAACAGCCTTGAGCAGAAGGGAAAAGCTATAGTAGATAGTAGTGCCCTCTCTCATAAGGAACAGGCTGAATTGCTACTTCAGAGCTTCCAACAGTTTTTAGACTTACAGGCTAGAAAACAGCTAGTATCACAAGAGGCAAATAATTCAGCACAGCTTGAAGGAGTAACCCAGGGAAATACAAACATACCTGAGTGTGAACAAATGGACTGTACATTCTGTTGTATAGGAAAGCCAAGCTGAAGGGAACTGCCTTTATCGTGTGTGAGCTGAGTTCTGTAAAGCTGTTGTATTGCCGTGAAAATGGAAGTTCTAATTACCTCCACCTGATTCTCAGCATAGTGAAAGTAACTGTGGCTGTAAGAGGTGCAGTGAAGCCAACTGACCTCTGGAGGCAAAAGAGAGCAATTTGCTGGAAAGAGAAAAAGCAGCATTTGTATTTTGAGTTGCATTTAACCTGAAGTTTCTGTTTGCCTTTTTGAAGCACCCTTGTTTGCATGTGATGGAACATTTACCTTTTTGCTTTAATAAAATACTTATTATAAAGAAACCACAACTACAGTTTCTTAATTCGGAGTGAGAAGAGCTGGAACTACAACTCCCAGCATTCCTGGGGGCAAAGGTTTCCTCCTTCCCTCACGAAGTACAGCGGCTGCTCATGTCCTTAACCCCTTGAGCCGGGCAGGGTCGCCGCAAGTTGGCTACGTTGGCAGGATATCTTCCACGCATGCGCAAGGTGCCGCGCAGAGAAAGAAACTTCAAAGGAGCAACTATAAGAAGGAACCGATTGCAGACCATCCTGAGAGGAAGGAGACAGTCCCAGCATCGGTGTGCCAGCTGCAACGAAGGCTGTGAAAGCGTGACTCAACACCTGAGCCAGGTAATAGGTATCCACCTGGGAAAGGGAAAGGATACAGGGCTGAGGGTGTTGGCCAGCTAGTGAAAAAAAAAAAAAAAAAAGGGAAAAGTGTTTTTTTGTTTTTTTTGGTGTGTGTGAGGAATCGCACTTGGTTTTTTTTTCTCTCTGTTTGCATTCACAGATAGCAAAGATGTCGCTGGAAGCAGCAGAGATATTCAAGTGGATGGCAACCCAACTTGAAAAACAACGAGACCTGAGTCTAGAGTTTCAAGAGCAGACTGCCGCTGCCATACAGGCTCAGCAGCAACCCCTCCTGGACATGCTGAAAAACTGGGTAGCTGAGCAGAAGATGCCAAAGGAGAAACCGACCGTACCTCCAGGTTTAGCTCCTATAGTTGCGCATGGTTTAGGCGCAGAGACTATGTTTAACTTTGGTCAGTTAAAGGACAATGATGACATTGACAATTTTATTGAAAGTTTTGAAAGGGTAGCACAGTTGAGTGCATGGCCAGAGGAATATTGGGCCATCAGGTTCGCAGCTTCCCTCACAGGAGAAGCAATGGCGGCCTACAGGAGCATGCCACCTGACCTTGCCGGAAATTATGGGGAGGTGAAGAAAGCGGTCCGGGAAAGGCTAGGCCTTACGCCGCTAGCCTACCATAATCTCTTGCGAGCGGTGAGGTTAAAACAGGGTGAGTCACCAAAAGCCCTAGTGTATAGGATAAGCACATTGTTGAATAAATGGCTTAATCCGGAGCGTAGGACTAAAGAGTCCATACTAGAAAGCTTAGTGCTAGAACAATATATGAACGCTATACCAGATGAAATAAAGACCTTCCTGATTCTGCAAAGCTGCAAAACCCCACATGAGGCAGTGGACCTCACGGAACGCTTCTTGCAGGCCAAAGCAATGCCTCTTGAAAGCAATAGTGAGTTAAAGGGGGCAGCAATCACGGAATCAGAAAGGAAGGGGAAATTTCAATATGGTGCAAGCAGAATGTGTATGCCGACTGTAAAGGCTAGGTTTCAGCCTGGCAAATGTTTTAAATGTGGCCGAGAAGGGCATATACAGAGAAATTGTTTTAAGACTGCCTTAGTAGCAGAGAGTGCGCATAAAGCTCGTGAAGGGTTTCTTATAGAGGTCGAGGTGCAGGGGATTGCCACCACTGCGATACTTGATTCTGGCGCAGAGCAAACAATGCTCTCCAAGGCGCTGTGGCGGCAAATCCAGGCAACAGGGATAGCGATTCAGCCTGTTCGAAATGTGAAGATACGCTGTGTACATGGTGGTACGTCGCTATACCCTGTATACAGTCTGCAGGTGAAAGCACTAGGTGCGCTGAAGAAAATCCCCATGGCAGTAGTCCCCAAGCTACCTCATAACCTAGTTTTGGGTAAAGACTGGCCACACTTCCATAAAGGAGTGGAACAAGGCTTAATTTTGAAAGAGCAAGAAGCTACCAGAGAATCCCCGGTAGAAGCTCCAACCCAAGCCACTAGGAAAAGCATAGTGCCTAGTCCTTTGTTTGCTCACCTAAAAAGGCAAAAAGGGAAAATACCGCCTCCAAGGGAAGAAATGGTGAAGAAACCGGTATTTGTGCTGAGATTCTGCAAACTGAACCCTAATGCGCAACCCCCTAAGAGAGCTTCAAGTAACTCAGCAGGTTATGACCTCTGTAGTGCTGAGGAGGTCATAGTGCCTAAGCAAGGGAAGGCATTGATAGATACTGCTCTACAAATGGAAATGCCACTAGGATGCTACGGCCGAATAGCCCCACGATCGGGACTCGCCGTGAAACATTTTCTGGACATAGGAGCCGGAGTGATAGACCCGGATTATAGGGGGTCTATTAAAATTCTTATGTTCAACTTCGGCAAGGAGGACTTTAAAATCCAGGTTGGAGACCGAGTAGCTCAACTAATCTGCGAGCGTGTAGGTCTGCCTCCGCTGGAAGAAGTATCCAGCTTATCTACAACGGCTCGAGGAGCAGGTGGATTCGGGTCAACGGGGGGTACCAGCTTCCAAGCTCTAGCTGCGGTGGTAGAAGAAGAAAAGGAAGAGGAAGACCTAGGGCCGCAAATCGCAGTCTGTAAAAGCCACCCTGAGCCTAGAATGGATGAAGGCTTGTCGTGGACCCAGAAACAAGAGTTGGTCCAGCTACTGACAAGGTACCAGGATGTCCTCACACCCATGCCAGGCAAGACAGGGTTATTGTGATGGTGTCGGGCCCTGATCCGAAATTCGAGAGCCGGTGGAAAGGCCCATGTACCGTGGTCCGGCCAGTCGGTCCAGTATCCTATCTCGTGAAGAATCAGACAGGACGCACACAAGTGTATCATATTAACCTTCTGAAGCCTTGGCACGATAGAACAGCCCTAGCTCAAGTAGCTACCGTAGTGCAAGACAGGAAAAGGAGGAAGAACGCACAGGTCAACGCCAGACCCCGGAGTAGAATCACGTGCTGTGCCTCTGGTCAGAAGCCAGCCCGTGATATCTTAAGGGGGGGGATCTGTGGTGAACAGCGCCCTCCTGAGCCTATGGAGATAGTAGAAAATCCTGAGGGTCAGCAGGATTTATACCAGCGGTTCTCAACCTGTGGGTCGGGACCCCCACGGGGGTCTCCTCGGGATTTACCAGGGGTCGCCTGACAAATCCTGGGAATTATTATTTCTTTTCTAATTTATTGTTCTAATTTTATCGCAAAGCCTAAAATGCCAAATACGTTGAATTTAATCAATTTATATATTACTTAGGCTATCCTTACTTACTTTTACATGTTCGCCAGAAACAATGCACTTCGAGACGTTATTTAGATCACTTCCTGTTTTGTAATGGCGGCCATGGGTCCTACTAAAATTAAATTTTCTATGTAATATTATATAACACTAGCAACTCCATTGAAAATGAATGACAGCGAGAAGAATACCAAGAAAAGAAAATTTGCGATGACTTTTTAAGGTATGGTTTCACCTCCATATTTTCAGCAGGGATTGAGAAACCACAATGTATTATTTGTAACGAAGTTCTATCAGCGGAATACATGAACAAACTGAAACAGCATTTTGACAGTAAGCATCCCACCTTTGTAGGCAAGTATTTTAAGAACAAAGCTGATGAAACCAAGAAAAGCAAACTTTATACTGGCGGAAAGTTCCAGCAGCAAAGCATAGCCGCTGTTGAAGCTTCATATATGGTGGCTCTCAGAATCGCCAACGCCAAGAAAGCTCACACCATTGCCCTTCGTCAGTCTTTTTGAATAAAGCATACTAAAACCATTGACTACAAAATCATAATAATTTCAAAATCAAATATTGTTACTTGTTATTGTGATTAATTATTATGGTTCCAATAAGTACATTTTATAAATAAAAACATACTGTAAAGGCCTATAATATATTAATAATTCAACAAATGATTACAGCGACAATGCATTAACAGTAAAGGAAGAGAGATGCATTCGATTTTATCATTAGGGGTCGTCACAAGTTGACCAATGGTAAAAAGGGTTGCGGTACAAAAAAGGTTGAGAACCGCTGATTTATACCAAAATGACAGGGCAAAGGAAAAAGAGAGACTCTATTCCTCAGAGCTGAGTAGGGAGACCAGCCCAGGGGAGGAGCCCTGCAGTTCTGATTGGGCACACCCAGCCCTAGGAAGGGGCGTGTCCAAAAGAGAATGTACATTTAAACCAGAGCATGGCTCTGAAGAGGAGGACGGATAAGAGATCCGAGTAGAGGACGGATAAGAGATCCGAGTGGAGGACGGATAAGAGACCCGAGTGGAGGACGGATAAGAGATCCGAGTAGAGGACGGATAAGAGATCCGAGTGGAGGACGGATAAGAGATCCGAGTGGAGGACGGATAAGAGACCCGAGTGGAGGACGGATAAGAGATCCGAGTGGAGGACGGATAAGAGATCCGAGTGAAGGACGGATAAGAGACCCGAGTAAGGGAAAGACGAGAGACCCGAGTAGAGGAAGCACGAGTGGAGGTGATACAAGGAGTACAAGAAGTACAAGGAATACAGGAGGTAAAGGAAGGAAGGAATATTGGAAGAAGAAACAAGGGGATGGTTGGAAAGCCAGTGGAGTGATTAATGATACTTTGGAACCTGGCATAAGAAGAAAACCTGCACAGTCCTATTCCAGGGAAATAAGCAGAAGTCCCACGCAGAGAGGATTTAACCTTGAAGTGGATAGCCCTTGGAAGGCATCGCCTTGGGGGAGAAAGACTTCAGGACAAGCACAGGTGAAAGAGCAATCATTCCCTGAAACGTCGTTTGTGCCGGAGAGCAACAAACAGATCAGCTGGAGAGCCTGGGAGCCATCTGCAGGCAGAAGTGCTGCACAAACAGTGAGTAATTGGCCACCCGGCTGCCAAGCTGAATATAGAGATAATTCTTCCTCCTATGAGTCAATTGCTAAAGAAACTAGCAATTATCCTAATACCTTTATCTTAAAGGAAGAGAAGACAAACAGCCTTGAGCAGAAGGGAAAAGCTATAGTAGATAGTAGTGCCCTCTCTCATAAGGAACAGGCTGAATTGCTACTTCAGAGCTTCCAACAGTTTTTAGACTTACAGGCTAGAAAACAGCTAGTATCACAAGAGGCAAATAATTCAGCACAGCTTGAAGGAGTAACCCAGGGAAATACAAACATACCTGAGTGTGAACAAATGGACTGTACATTCTGTTGTATAGGAAAGCCAAGCTGAAGGGAACTGCCTTTATCGTGTGTGAGCTGAGTTCTGTAAAGCTGTTGTATTGCCGTGAAAATGGAAGTTCTAATTACCTCCACCTGATTCTCAGCATAGTGAAAGTAACTGTGGCTGTAAGAGGTGCAGTGAAGCCAACTGACCTCTGGAGGCAAAAGAGAGCAATTTGCTGGAAAGAGAAAAAGCAGCATTTGTATTTTGAGTTGCATTTAACCTGAAGTTTCTGTTTGCCTTTTTGAAGCACCCTTGTTTGCATGTGATGGAACATTTACCTTTTTGCTTTAATAAAATACTTATTATAAAGAAACCACAACTACAGTTTCTTAATTCGGAGTGAGAAGAGCTGGAACTACAACTCCCAGCATTCCTGGGGGCAAAGGTTTCCTCCTTCCCTCACGAAGTACAGCGGCTGCTCATGTCCTTAACCCCTTGAGCCGGGCAGGGTCGCCGCACCATGCACATGTGGTGGGCTGTGGATGCACAATGCCCCAATGGCACCCCTGGGACCATCTATACATGAATATTTCCACACATATACAGTCAGCTTTCTGCAGCCCACAACATGTCACTAACACATGACCCCCTCACTAGCATACCAGCTGATCAACGGTTCACTGTTCTGTCTCCCACTACAGGTGACCAGGACTATTGCCTATGCAACTGGCTGCTGACTGCTACTCCACCCTAGCAGCCCAGCACATCACCGGTACAACCGTGTGCACCAGACCACATGGGATCATCGAGCACACCTTCAGCTAGCTGAAGTGTCAGTTTCGATGCCTGGACTGGTTCAGGGGGAAGCTGTTCTACAGGGCTCACAAGATGTGCCAGATCACCATGGCATGCTGCATACTTCAAAACTATGATTCATAACTATGTCCTGTGGTGCCAGTAGCCACTTCCAGATGAGCCTGAGCCTGAGGGTGATGGTGATGAACTGCAGAGGAGAAGATGGGTGCCAACAGAATGACGAAGGATGGAGACAAGTCACCAAGGCCTGCAGAATCACCAATCCAACTTCTCCAGCCCTTGAATTAGAGAACCATTATGCAGCCCTGGAAGTGGAGGAGGTGAAAGCATCCCTGGAAAGAAAAACCAGAGCTCAAGTACCCCAAAGTTGCAGAATCAGTGACCATAAGGAAGCGAAGGGTAGTGGTGGTTGGTGACTCTCTTCTGAGGGGTACTGAGGCATCCATCTGCCGACCAGACTTGATGTCCAGAGAGGTATGCTGTCTGCCTGGTGCCAAAATCCATGATGTTATGGTATGTTTGCCGAGACTCATCAAGCCCACCGACTATTACCCAATGTTGCTAATCCATGTCGGAACAAATGATACTGCCAGGTATCCCTCTGAGCGTATCAAAAGTGACTTCATGGCTCTGGGACAGAGGGTGAAGCAGTTAGGTGCACAGGTGGTGTTCTCTTCAATCCTCCCTGTTGAGGGTAAAGGCCACGGAAGAGAGGCTCGCATCCTGAAGATGAATGCATGGCTGCGTGGATGGTGTCATCGAGAGCGTTTTGGTTTCCTAGACCATGGGATGCTGTTCCAAGGGCTGCAGAACAGAGATGGCATCTATCTGTCCAAGAAAGGTCAATGCATCTTCAGTAGTAGACTGGCTAATCTACTGGAGGGCTTTAAACTAGATTCATTGGGGATGGGTGAAGAAAGCCCCCAGGTAAGTGAAAGCCCCCAGGTAAGTGATACATTAAATACCTTTATAGAAATGGGTAACGGGGTAACATATGGAAAGCAGTGTGTATAAATGCCCGTAGCATGAGAAATAAGATCCCTGATGTTGAAGCTTTGGTGGGAGTGACCGACTTGGATTTAGTAGCATTTACAGAAACATGGTTCACAGAAAGCCATAACTGGGATGTAAATATACCTGACTATACTTTATTCAGAAAGGACAGGGTAGGAAGAAGGGGAGGAGGAGTGGCACTATAAGTAAAAAAATACTATTAAAGCTTTGGAATTACAGAGCTTACAAGGGAGAGAGGAGGCATTGTGGGTTAAATTAGAAAGAGGGAAAGAGGTGGACAGAGCGTTAATTGAAGACATACGCAGCATTGCTAGGAAAGGGGAAGTGCTACTGATAGGGGATTGCAATATGCCCGATGTTGATTGGCACATTCCTGTTGCAGTATCATCTAGAAGTAAAGAGATCCTGGATTCTATACAGGGAGAACTATTCAAGCAATTGGTAACAGACCCCACATGTGAAGGGGCCATACTGGACTTGGTGCTTACCAATGGTGAAAGTGTTTCCGATGTTAAAGTGTGAGATCATTTTGCATCCAGTGATCACCAGATGGTGTTGTTCAGTATTAGGACTAGGGCTGTTAGAATCCATTCAAAGGTGAGGGTCTTAGACTTTAGGAAGACTAACTTTGCCGGGATAGGCCAATACTTCAGGGTGTCGTTAGCGGGATAGGAACAACTGAGGGATATAGAAAAACAGTGGGCAAAACTGAAAGGGGATATTTTAAGGGCAACAAACTTTTTGTTAGAATGGTAAATAAAGGTAAAAGGAAAAGGAGACCGCTATGGCTTTCGAAAGAAGTAGCTGAAAAAGTGAAGAAAAAGAGGGAGGCCTTCATGAAATACAAGAGATCACAGAGAGAGGAAGACAGGCATCTATATTTGGAAAAACGTAGGGAAGCTAGCAAAGTAGTCAAGAAAGCAAAGATTCAAAAAGAGGAGGAAATAGCCAATGCAATAAAATGGGGGGATAAGACATTTTTCAGATATGTTAGTGAGAAGAGGAAGGGCAAAAGTAGTATTGCCAGACTCAAGGGTGAAGGGGAGGAATATGTAGAAGCTGATGAGGATAAAGCAGAATTGCTTAACAAATATGTCTGTTCTGTGTTTACAGATGAAGAACCAGGAGCAGGCCCTCAGAAAACACCCACAAACAGGAACAGAAGCGAGGGATATCTTGAACAATTTTCAGAAGACTGTTCGTGAGAAACTATCTCAACTTAAATTAGACAAAGCAATGGAACCGGATGGGATACACCCTAGAATACTGAGGGAATTTGGGGACGTTCTAGCAGCTCCACTGACTGACCTATCTAATACCTCATTGGAGTCAGGAGTGGTGCCAAAGGACTGGAGAGAGGCTCATGTGGTGCCTTTACACAAAAGCGGAAGTAAGGATATGGTTGAAAACTACAGGTCAGTTAGTTTAACTTCGGTGGTGAGTAAATTATTTGAAAAGCTTCTGAAAGAGAAAATAGAGAGGTTTCTGGAGTCCAGCGGATTACAGGATCCGAGGCAGCATGGATTCACCAGAGGCAGGTCTTGTCAGACAAATCTGATTGATTTCTTTGACTGGGTGACCAGGGAGTTGGACCGAAGGAGAGCTCTAGATGTGGTGTATTTCGATTTCAGTAAAGCCTTTGACACTGTTCATCACAGGCGACTTATAAAGAAACTGAGCACCCTAGGGATGGACCCTAAAGTTACTGCTTGGGTTAGAAATTGGTTGGGTGGGAGGCGACAAAGAGTACAGGTAAATGGAGCTCACTCTGAGGAGAATGATGTTACCAGTGATGTGCCCCAGAGATCTGTCCTTGTTCTGATTCTTTCTAACATCTTTGTTAGTGATATAGTGGAAGGGCTGTCAGGTAAGGTTCGCCTCTTTGCGGATGATACCAAAATCTGCAATAGAGTAGACACCCAGGAAGGTGGAGGAGTGGCCTAGTGGTTGGGGCAAGGTACTTCAGGCCGGAAGGTCGGGGGTTCAAATCCCACTAGAGGACAGCAACCTTGGGCCGGAAGGACTGAGGTTTCTAGTCCCACAGGTGCTCCTTGTGGTCTTGGGTAAGCCACTTAACCCTCCATAGCCCATGTTCCCTGTAAAATAGTTATCTCCAAGTTATAATGCCCTGTTCAATGTAATTTCAGTTTGTTCAATATAAACCGCACTGATGCAGAATAGCGCAGTATATAAGAGAATGTAAATAAATAAATAAAATAAATAAATAAATAACATGAGGAGGGATCTAGCTAAGCTTGAAGAATGGTCTAGAATTTGGCAGCTGGGATTTAATGTTAAAAAAATGTAAGGTCATGCATTTGGGCTGCAGCAATCCAAGGAAGCAATATAGTATAGGGGGGTGAAGCACTTTTGTCCACTAAAGAGAGCAGGCCTAGGCGTGGTTGTGTCTGATGATCTTAAAGTAGCTAAACAGGTACAAAAGGTGACAGCAAAAGCTAGTAGGATGCTTGGGTACATACTTTTTATTTTATTTATTTATTTAGCTGTATTTATATCCCGCTTTTCACCGGGTCAAAGCGGTCAATTGGGGGATACATTTAACACGAGGGGATATGAGACACATACGCTAATACTTACAGGGAACATGGGCAATGGAGGGTTAAGTGGCTTGCCCAAGACCACAAGGAGTGCCTATAGGACTAGAAATCCCTGTCCCTCTGGCCTGAGATTGCTGTCCCCAGGTTGGACTTGAACCCCCGGCCCTCCGGCCTGAAGTACCTTGTCCTAACCACTAGACCACTCCTCCCTGGTGGTTTAGTGGTTAGGACAGGAAGAGGAATGGCTAACAGAAAAAAGGAGGTGATAGTGCCTCTGTATAAGTCTTTGGTGCAACATCATTTGGAGTATAGTGTGCAATTCTGGAGACCGCACCTTCAAAAGGATGTGAACAGAATGGAGCTGGTGCAGAGGATGGCTACTAAAATGGTTAGTGGTCTTCATTATAAAGCATAAGAGGACAGACTTAAGGATCTTAATATGTACACCTTAGAGGAAAGGAGGGATAGAGGTGATATGATTGAGATGTTTAAATACCTCCATGGCATAAATGTTCAGGGGGAGAGCCTCTTTCAATTGAAAGCAAGTTCTGCTACGAGGGGACATGGGATGAGGGTGATGGGGGATATATTCAGGAGTGATATGCAGAAATATTTCTTTATGGAAAGAGTGGTGGATCCGTGGAATAGTCTCCCAGTGGAGGTGGTAGAGTAACTGAATTCAAAAAAGCATGGGACAAACACAGAGGATCTCTAAAGGAAAAAAGGGGACTGTTGTAGTTGTTGATATGGAAGGACAGACTAGATAGGACATGTGGTCTTTTTCTGTCATCATATTTCTATGTTTCTGTGTTGCTGCAGACACGCCCCAGGGTGCACAGTTCAGATGGGGGGGGGGGGGGGGGGTGGCACATGACAGCCTTGTCCAGGCACACTTTGCCTTATTGCCTGAGACATATGTTCTCTGCACATACAACTCGATGCTCAAGTCAGCACCTGAGGAATGTAACACAACTACCATGGGCCTGTTTATTTCCACACCATACAGACATGGCCTGTGTGGCCATCCCATGACTCTGTGTGACATGCACATTACCTATCTGACGTGCCAGGGGGTGCAGGGTCCACCCAGCCAAGTGCCATGCCCCCCCCCCAGACCCCACGTGTGCCATGACTTGTCCGGTAGCATGTGTGTAGGTAAATGTACCTGGACGTGTGCTTCCATGGCTTGGCACCCATAGCTGCCGCAACTGGGACACACACATCACACAGTCTACCTGTCCCTTGTGCATCCATCACCTGCCCATTGCCCACTACCAGTGCTGCAAACATGCCGGCTGTCACGGAGAGCGGGTCATACACATGGTGTGCCATATACACATGGTACCCCCACAGCATGTCACCACCCAGTCACACAAGGCATACATGACTGCCATCGTAGACTGAAGACACAGTCCCAGGCCTGTTTCTGTCACCATGGGGTGGCAGAGCCACCGCACAGGCAGCCCCATGCATGGAACAGGTGTCTGTGGTAGCTTGTGGCCTCTGCCCCTAGCCCACCCATGCATCCACTGGCTCCACCATGCCACAGCAGGCCCCCCTACAGTTCACTGACCTGCAAATTCTACATGTGTCACATGCCTGGGATCTCCATGCACCCTCCCTTCACCCCTCTGCCATGCCTACTGCACCACCAGCACTGGTGGCCTGCCCCAGGCCCCTCCACCCTCCCCCTCTCTTGACACTGCACAGTGCAGCTGGTCAGCTGCGGACCACATCCTACCCAGCCCCGTGGACTGCCTGAAGAACATCCTGCTCCCACTCAGCTTCCACATCCAGGGCTGCTGCTGCATGCAGCCCTGACTGTGCAGTCAGTCCGCTGTGCCTCCCTATCCTCCCTGTCATGTGTCACCTCACATCCCTCTTCGGGGATGCCCACACAGCAGGGCTATCCATGTGACCTGGCCCTGCCATATCCACGGCCTACTCTGGCCCAGTCCCCTCTCCCCATCCCACCCCCTCTGGATTGCATGCACCATCTGTGCTGTGGCCAGCCCCACCGCACTGGGTCGTGGCAAATCCATGGACTCCTGGCTGTGCTGCTGCCACATGTTCATGGCTCCCCTCCACACTTGGGTGGCAACACTCCCATCCCCCTTGGTGTTTGCCCTCTCCCGTTCTACTGTGGTGGCCAGCCTACCTGGCTTTTTGAATCAGTCGTGCATGGACTACTATGAACATATGTCATGCAGCATAGCGGCTACTCTGTTGCACTATTCATATGACAGGGGACATTGTTGGTCAGGGTTGCTGTGGGGACCAGACACATAGGCACACAAGGCACACATGTTGAACATAATTACAATTTATTTTCCCAGCAAACTTGCATGGGACAGACACATAAAATGGACAAACAGTGCCCACACACACTGACAAAAAGGTGTGCCCCAAGGCACCCAACCCACACCCCTGCTGCACCTACAGAGCCATTAATACTGCCGGCCAGTCCGCCTTGGTGTCTGTCACTGCACCTGCAGCCACTGGCATGACTCATGCCGCTTGGTGGTATGGCTGCCCCGTGCACCTCACTGGTGGTGGGGCCCCCTCAATGCCCCAAAGAGCTGCCTGCTGTGCGAATGGGGGGTGGTATATGGGGCTGCAGTTGGGCCTCAAGCAGCAGTCGCAGGCCCCTGAGCTTGCCCCTCAGGTCCCAAACCTCACCCTTGAGGCCCTCCACATGATGTGAGAGGTGGGAGAAGGGCCTATGCAGTTGTGCAAGGCTGCGTGCAAGCATGAGCTCAAGACGTCCCAAGGCTGGTGTGTCTCTGGGGCTTCCACCTGCCTCTTAGACACCCTTATCAGGCCCCACATCAGATAGGGCTGAGCTCTGTGGCCCATCAACATGAGCACCCCGCTCCCAGATGCCCAGGCATCTCTGCCGCATCACTATTCTCATCGCTACCATGACTTGGGCCCCCCACTGGTTCCTCACCATCCATGTCCACCTCCAGCTGCACCATTACCTCCCACCCCACACCTTCACTCAGAACCCTCATCCTTGCCCACACTCTCTCCCTGCATGCCCTCCATCCCCTCACCCCTGCTCCCATCTTCCTGACACTCACACACCCCCATACGCTCACCTGCCTGCACACACACCCTCACCTATGCCCTCTGCCACTCACACCCCCCACATGCTCACCTGGCCTGCACACAGACCCCTTACCCTCGTTGCCACCCTCCTGCCACTCACAGACCCCTGCAAGCTAACCCTGCCTGCACACAGATCCCTCACCCTTGCTACCACCCTCCTGCCACTCACACCCCCTCCACACACTCACCTGGCCTGCACACAGACCCCTTGCTCTTGTTGCCACCCTCCTGCCACTCACAGACCCCACACACTCACCCCGCCTGCACACAGACCCCTCACCCTTGCACCCACCCTCCTGCCACTCACACCCCCCCACACACTCACCCTTGCTGCACACAAACCCCTCACCCTCACTTACACCCTCCTGCCACTCACACACACCTGCTCACCCTGCCTGCACACAGACCCCTCACCTTCACTGCCACCCTCCTACCACTCAATACCCCCACATGCTCACCTTGCCTGCGCACAGACCCCTCACTCTTGATCCCACCCTCCTGCCACTCACACACCACTGCATATTCCCCCTGCATGTGCTCCATCCCCTCACTCTGAGCACCATCCTCCAGACACTCACCCTCCCCCATATACTCATGTGCTGACCCCTTGCCACCCCTGGCTGACCCCTCAGCCTGTCACTACAGTTTCCCCCACAACATTCCATGGGCCACCTGCCACTCTCCCTATCACACCACATACCTCCACCACCAGGGGATGGAGGATGAGGGTCCAGAGATCGCCCCCCTGTCTCCGCAGCACCTGTGCAAGGCATTGGTGGGACCTGGCTGCTAGCTAATGTACATAATCCCCCAGGTATGCTGTGGGACATAGGCCCCCCTGCCCACTGCCATCGGCTCTTCCCCCTTCAGAGGAGATGGAGGGGGAAAGCACTGTCTCCCATGCTGGGCCCTCCTCGACCTCATCATCCACAGATGGTATTGGGCTGGACAGGAGGATGGGGCTTGTTGGAATGCTGGTGCTGCACCTGCCAGTCATCATACTGCTGCTCCCGCTAGGGCTAGGGAGTGTATCTGCACTGGTGTCCTCCAGGATGTCAGGGATGGAGCCATCAGGAGATGGGGGTGGGGATGATTCCTCCTGCTGTGCTGCCATTGTGGGGGACAGAGATCACTGTTAGCTGCATGGCTGTGGTGTCTCTGCTGCATGTCTGGCAGGTCATCCATGGGCAGCTGGGTTTCTGGTGTGCCTATGGCACAGGGTGCTGTCATTCTGGGCCCATGGGTGGCCCACATCAGGTTTGTGTTTCCTGTGTGACCCTCCAGACAATGCTTCTGTCACTGCCACTGTGGTGGGGCAGACAAGCCTCTTTATGTCACCTTACCATGCTCCATGCCCATAACTCTCTGTGGACAGATCAAGAGAGCTGGTGTGTGGATTGATGGTCAAAAAACTTTATTTTAAAAACTCCAATGCGTTTCGGCCAATGGCCTTCTTCAAGAGGTACAAACCTCATAAAACAAAACAGACATAAAACAATAAATAATAAGTAAAATCACAATATCAAATGCATATAAAAGGTAGTTAAATAAATAAAAAGGAGAATAAAACCAGTAAAATAAACTAATAAATAACAGCTGATGCTTAAAAGGCCATAAAAATTATAAATATATCTAAATAGAGCAATGAGCATATAAAATGTGGAGGAAAGCCCATATGAGAAAATACCTGTGAATTAAAGCTGCCCAAAAGCAGACTCTAGAGGCTAGGGGTATAACTCTGTGTACTGAAGCTACCAAAGTACAAACTTGAGCATCTGTGTACTATAGTCCTGTATTTAAAAGATAAAGAGACACATAACTACATAAGCAATAGTGCTATCTATACTAACGTATTACCATAGGAGAGAAAGGCTAACAGAAATTGAACTTACCTGAGAACCGTGCTGCCAACTGTAAAAACAAATGGAGGAACTGAACCGGCTTTTTAAGTCAGTGCTCCCTTTCACACCAAAATAGGTCAAAGCTCGAATCGGACGGAATGTAAAAGTGTACCAACATGAGGAAAATAAACTAGAAGAAAAAGCTAACTATACTATATGTAGCAAACCTTTGCATGAAATTTGGATAGATGGCACTCAAAACCGCTGTATGAAATAAAATGAAAGCAATGACAAGCAATGGGATACTGAAAGCAATGGGATACTGAAGCCCACCACACTGACAAGGGGCTCTTAAAACTACCTGTTCTGGTGCTTACCTACTAGTGCTTAGCCAATGAGAGCTGTATTAAAACCAAAATAAATAATCCAATTAATAAAAAGTAACCACTTTAGTGCCATATATGAGCACCCAGAATCAATATCAAAACCCTAAAAGTAAATTAAGAAAAGATAAAGAAGATAAATACAAAGAAAAATAAGGCTGGCTAAGAGGTCAGAGCCAGCAAACCATCTCAAGACACTAGGGTGACTTTTAAAATGAAATGTTATTTGATATGTCACACTAGGGCCGTGATGTGGCAAGGAAGAGAGATTTGCAAAGCTCAAAAGGAGATCAACGGAGGATTGCTGGGTCCAAGCAGACCTTCATTCAGCGAAGGATTATCTGGTCTCAATCAGAGTTCAGAGAAATCCTCAATGTTGTGTTGTTGTTAAGTGCCGTCGAGTCGGAGTCGACTCATGGCGACCCTCTGGATAGCTATCCTAAATTGTGTTCGGTCTTCAGTCAGGCGGCTCATTGTTGACAGACTGGTACCCGTAGCTGCTGTTATTGTATCGATCCATCTCATTGCTGGCCTTCCTCTTTTGCGTTGACCTTCTATCTTGCCAAGCATAATGTCTTTCTCTAATGATCTCTCTTTTCGCATGATGTGTCCAAAGTATGAAAGTCGAAGTCTTGTCATCTGAGCTTCTAAAGAAATCTTAGGTTTGATCTCCTCTAGTACCGACTGGTTTGTTCTTCGGGCAGTCCATGGTATACACAGTATTCGCCGCCAGCACCATAATTCAAAGGCATCAATTTTCTTCCTGTCTATCTTTTTCACTGTCCAGCTTTCACATCCATATGATGTTATTGAAAATACCATGGCTTGAACAAGTCGAATCTTTGAATGGAGAGAGACATCTCTGCTCTTGAGAATCTTATCTAGGTCTTTCTTAGCCATTCTGCCAAGAGCAATGCGTCGTCTGATTTCTTGACTGCTTGTTGCTTCTTTATTGATAGTTGATCCAAGTAGGTTAAAGTTGTTCACAATTTCAATTTCTTCTCCTTCAACGATGAACCTGTTGATTATGCCAGTTGTCATGATCTTTGTCTTCTTTACATTAAGGTGCAGGCCCATTTTGAGACTATGTTCTTTGATTGTGAGAAGCAAATGTTTCAGATCATCTTCACTTTCAGCCAGTAATGTGGTATCATCAGCATAGCGAAGGTTGTTGATGAGTCTTCCACCAATCTTCACACCTCTGTCTTCATACAATCCTGCTTCTCTGATGATTTGTTCTGCATATAAATTAAACAGGTAGGGGGAAAGTATGCAGCCTTGTCTTACACCTTTGCTTATTTTAAACTACTCTGTTTCTCCTTGTTCCGTTCGAACTGTTGCTTCTTGATCAATGTACAGATTGCGCAAGAGAACGATCAGGTGTTCTGGTATACCCATGCTTCTTAATGTGGCCCAGAGTTTCTCATGGTTTACACAGTCAAAAGCCTTGCTATAGTCAATAAAGCACAAATAGATATCCTTTTGGTATTCTTTAGTCTTTTCAAGGATCCATCTCACATCCGCAATGATGTCTCTCGTTCCTCGCCCTTTCCTGAACCCTGCTTGCACTTTAGGTAGTTCTTGTTCCAGGTATGGTTGTAGTCTCTTTTGAATAATCTTCAGTAGAATCTTGCTGGCATGTGGGATCAGAGCGATTGTGCGATAATTTCCACAGTCAGTTGGATCACCTTTCTTTAGTATTGGTATAAACACAGATTTTTTCCAGTCAGTCGGCCATGATGTTGTCTTCCATATTTCTTGGCAGAGCCTTGTGAGTACGGTAACAGCTGCATCAGATTGCTGCAATACTTCTATGGGAATGCTATCAATGCCTGGTGCTTTGTTCTTTGATAAGGCTTTCAATGCTGCTTCAACTTCTTCTTTCATCACCAATGGTTCCCGATCATAAGGTACAGGTTGAAACGGCTGTTGGTCCACTTGATCTTTATCATATAAAAACTCTGTATATTCCTTCCTTCCTTCCTTTTGAGTCTTGAAGGACTAGAAAGGGGGGCTGTTACTTCTGGAGAGAAATCTGAAATTGTGAGTATATACTTCTGGGAATTTTTCTGAAAGGAATTTTTTTTTTCTTTTAAAGCTAATTAATCTGTGAACCCACTATTTTTTTTGTTAAATCAGTCAGGGCCTAGTAGCAACAGTTTAAGATTCAATTTAAAACACAGAAGAGAACTTTCTGGTTACCTTTCATACCCAGTAGACAGCTGTAGTTTAAATTTCATAGTCACTCAGGGCCTAGCATCAGCAAAGTACTTTTAGTTTCAAATTAAAACACAGAAGAAAGCTTTCTGGTTAAATTTAGAATCCAGCAGAGAGCTTGTAGTTTAAATTTCTTAATAGGTTAGAGCCTAGTAGCAGCAAAGAGCTATAATTTAAATCAAATCAGAATATAGCTTACCTCAGCGGCACAGGACAAGGTACTGTGTAGCAGCCCTTTTTTAATAAGTGTTATATCCCTCCCTCCTCCCCACACCCACCCTCCCCTGGGATAATCACAGCTTTATAGGTACTTGCACAACTTAAAAGACAGGAGGTGCTCTCAGGTGAAGCTCATTACCCAAATCAGTCATACACTAAGGACCTGAGATTAATTAAGCTTCAGGTGAACAAGGTATATTAAATTTCTTAGGTACAGTTTTAGTGGTATAAATATCCATAGCACCCTTTAGTACATAAAGAACTTAAAGATCTAAACACAAACTTAAAACTAAGATGCAGACAGCAGTCCAGCAGCGGGATGTGGGCTTTCCAGTCTTTTGCATTGAGTGTCACATGTATGATTTTCTCCCAGCTGGTGAGAGGTCTTACGTGTGCACTAGGTGCAAGGAGCTCTCTGCTCTCAGAGAACGAGTCCGTTCTCTAGAGGCTAGAGTAGCAGACTTGGAAAACATAAGACAGACAGAGAGGTACATAGACGAGACCTACAGGGAAATAGTCCTGAAGTCCCACCTCCAGTCTGGCAGCATCCCTTTTGCCAGGGAGGAGAGAGGTCACGTGACAGGAGAGCATCACCCTGGTGTGGCAGGAAGTGATCCTGTAACTAGGACCTGTCCTCCAGGTGATGTAAACCCCTCTCGCACCGAGGAGGTTTCTCCAGGGCCAAGTGCCCATGAGGGAAGGGTTAGGACAGCAGTTATAGTTGGTGATTCGATCATTAGGCATGTAGATAGCTGGGTGGCTGGTGGACGTGAGGATCGCCTGGTAACATGCCTGCCTGGTGCGAAGGTAGCGGACCTCACACACCACCTAGATAAGGTCTTAGATAGTGCTGGGGAGGAGTCTGCTGTCTTGGTACATGTCGGTACCAATGACATAGGAAAATGTGGTAGGGAGGTTCTGGAAGCTAAATTTAGGCTTTTAGGTAGGAAGTTGAAATCCAGAACTTCCAGGGTAGCGTTCTCCGAAATGCTTCCCGTTCCACGCGCAGGACCCAAAAGGCAGGCAGAGCTCCGGAGTCTCAATGCGTGGATGAGACAATGGTGCAGAGATGAGGGGTTCGGATTTGTTAGGAACTGGGGAACATTCTGGGGAAAGGAGGGGCTCTTCCGAAGGGATGGGCTTCACCTTAACCGGGATGGAACCAGGCTGCTGGCATTAACCTTTAAAAAGGAGATAGAGCAGCTTTTAAACTAGATAATAGGGGAAAGCCGACAGTCGCCCAAGAGTGCATGGTTCGGAAGAATGTATCCTTGAAGGATACTACAAAAAGCAGAGAGGTTCCAAAAAAGAGTAAAGTAGCCCAAATGCCCTCGAGTATGGAGCAGACAGAACTTAAAGATCCCAAATTACCCATGTCTACCAATAGCCAAATTAATATGAATAAAATACAGTCTCTAAAATGCTTGTATGCAAATGCTAGAAGTCTACAAAACAAGATGGGAGAGTTAGAATATATAGCACTAAACGAGAGGTTAGATATGATTGGAATATCAGAGACATGGTGGAAGGAGGACAACCAGTGGGACACTGTGATACCTGGGTACAAACTATATCGTAATGATAGAGCTGACCAAACTGGTGGAGGGGTTGCGCTCTATGTTAGAGAGGGCATTGAGTCAGAAAGGATTAAAGTTTTGCAAGAAACAAAATTTGCTGTAGAATCTCTATGGATTGAAATTCCATGTAAAAAGGGGAAGGTGATGGCAGTGGGGGTGTACTATCGTCCGCCTGGCCAGAATGAACAAATGGATGATGAAATGCTCAAAGAAATCAAGGAAGCTAGCAAAAGTTACAGTGCAGTAATAATAATGGGTGATTTCAATTACCCCGGCATCGACTGGGTCAGTGTCACAACAGGACATGCTAGGGAGATAAAGTTCCTAGATGAAATAAATGACTGCTTCTTGGAGCAGCTGGTTCATGAACCAACCAGAGGGGAAGCAATATTAGACCTAGTCCTTAGTGGAACACCAGATGTAGTGCAAGAGATAAGGGTGTTGGGGCCACTTGGCAATAGTGATCATAGCATGATCACCTTTGATTTAATTAGTGGAGGAGGGATAGTAAGGAAATCCACAGTACTACCCTTTAACTTTCGAAAGGGAGACTATGATAAAATGAGGAAAACAGTTAAGAAAAAACTAAAAGGAGCAGTTGCAAAGGTTAAAGACGTACATCAAGCTTGGGTGTTGTTGAAAAATACTATCTTGGAAGCCCAGACCAGCTGTATTCCACGCTTTAAGAAAAGTGGAAGGAAGTCCAAAAAACTGCCAGCATGGTTTAAAGGTGAGGTCAGAGAGGCTGTTGTTGCCAAAAAAGCATCTTTCAGGAAATGGAAAAAAGAGCCAAACGATGAAACCTGGAAACAGCACAAGCACTGGCAAGTCAAATGCAAGGCATTGATAAGGCAGGCAAAGAGAGAATTTGAGAAGAAGCTTGCTGCGGAAGCAAAAACGCAAAATAAAGACCTTTTCAAGTACGTTCGTAACAAAAAACCTGTGAGAGAGTCAGTTGGTCCATTAGATGATAAAGGGGTTAAAGGAGCACTAAGAGGCGACAAGGCGATAGCGGAGAGACTGAATGAATTCTTTGCTTCGGTCTTTACTGAGGAAGATGTAGGGATGTTACCCATGACTGAAGTGGTATTTAAAGGTGTGGAAGAATTGAAGGAAATATCGATACATCAGGAAGATGTCTTACAATTATTAGATAAACTGAAGAGTAGCAAATCACCTGGGCCGGATGGTATACATCCAAGGGTGTTGAAAGAACTGAAATTTGAGATTGCAGACCTGCTATCAGTAATCTGTGAACTATCATTAAAATCATCTCTAATACCTGAGGATTGGAGGATCGCCAATGTAACACCAATTTTTAAAAAGGGTTCGAGGGGTGATCCGGGAAACTACAGACCAGTGAGCCTGACATCAGTACCGGGAAAAATGGTAGAAACCATCATAAAGAATAAAATTACTCAGCATGTAGATAGTCATGACCTAATGGGAGACAGCCAACATGGCTTTAGACAAGGAAGATCTTGTCTTACTAATCTGTTATGTTTTTTTGAAGGACTGAATAAACAGGTGGACAAAGGTGAGTCGGTTGATATTTTGTATCTGGACTTTCAGAAAGCCTTTGACAAAGTCCCTCATGAGAGACTTTTGGCAAAACTAAAGAGTCATGGGATAGAAGGCAGTGTACTACTGTGGATCAGGAACTGGTTAAAAGATAGAAAGCAGAGGGTAGGGCTAAATGGCCAATTTTCCCAATGGAGAAAGGTGAATAGTGGTGTACCCCAGGGATCTGTGCTGGGTCCGCTGCTTTTTGACATATTCATAAATGACCTGGAAAGTGGAATAACAAGTGAGGTTATCAAATTTGCAGATGACACAAAACTATTTAAAGTTGTTAAAACCCAGGAGGACTGTGGCAAATTGCAAGAGGATCTTGATAAATTGGAAGACTGGGCATCAAAATGGCAGATGAAATTTAATGTGGAGAAGTGCAAGGTTATGCACCTAGGGAAGAACAACCCAAACTATGGTTACACGATGCAAGGTTCCACATTAGGAACCAAAACCCAGGAAAAGATTTAGGCGTCATTGTGGATACCTTGTTAAAACCCTCGGCCCAGTGTGCAGCGGCGGCCAAGAGAGCAAATAGAATGCTAGGTATGATAAGGAAAGGAATGGAAAATAAAACAAAAGATATTATAATGCCTCTATATCGTTCCATGGTGAGACCGCACCTTGAATATTGTGTGCAATTCTGGTCGCCGTATCTTAAAAAGGATATAGTGTCATTAGAAAAGGTTCAGAGAAGAGCCACCAAAATGGTAAAGGGGATGGAAGGCTACTCCTATGAAGAAAGGCTAAAAAGGTTGGGGCTCTTTAGCCTTGAGAAGAGACGGCTGAGGGGAGATATGATAGAAGTCTATAAATTAATGAACGGAGTGGAACGGGTAAACGTAGATCGATTGTTTACCTTATCAGAATATGGAAAGACTAGGGGACATGCAATAAAGCTACAGGGTAAACTATTTAAGACTAATAAAAGAAAATATTTTTTCACTCAACGTGTAATCAAACTCTGGAATTTGTTACCGGAGGATGTAGTAAAGGCTGTTAGTGTAGCTGGGTTTAAAAAAGGTTTGGACAAGTTCCTGGAGGAAAGGTCCATAAACCATTATTAAGAAGGGACCCAGGATATCAATGCTTGAACCAGTACAAGCATTGTGGAACCTGTGTCCCTTGGGGAAACTGCTAGGTACGTATGACCTAGATTGGCCACTGTTGGAAACAGAATGCTGGGCTTGATGGACCTTGGTCTGACCCAGTATGGCATATCTTATGTTCTTATGTTCTTATGTTCCACCTTTTCTTGATCTTCTCAGCATCATTCAACATAGAACCTTCAGCATCTTGTAACATTCCAATTTGAGGCTGGAACTTTTTCTTTAACTCTCGTTGCTTTAGGAAAGCCGATCTTGTTCTTCCTGTAATAGTTTCTGCTTCTATTTCCTTGCAAGTGTCATTGTAGTACTTTTCCTTGTCCTGTCTTGCTGCACGTTGGAAATCTCTGTTGAGTTCTGCGATTGTCTTTCTTTCTCCTCTGGCTTTAGCTTCTCTGCGTTTCTGGGCAATTTTCAGAGTTTCTTCCGTCATCCATTTTGGCCGTTTTTGCTTTTTCACCTTTTGTAGAGACTTCTCGCTTTCTTCCAACACAACATTCTTGATGTCATTCCATAACTCTTCCGGAGCTCTGTCATTTGTATCTAAAACAGCAAATCGATTTTGCAGGCAGTCTTTAAATTCCAGTGGTATATTCTCAAGGTCATATTTTGCTGCATTCATGAGTGGTTTGCTCTTTTTCAACTTTAGCTTGAGTTTGCATACTAGTAGTTGATGATCTGTACCACAGTCGGCTCCAGGTTTTGTCTTTGTTGATGTTACAGAGCTTTTCCATCGTTGACTTCCACATATGTAGTCAATTTGATTTTTATATAATCCATTCGGTGAAGTCCATGTGTACAGTCGCCGCTTGTGTTGCTGGAAGAAGGTGTTTGAGATGAATAGATCATTGGTCTTGCAGAATTCTATCAGTCTTTCTCCAGCTTCATTTCTGTTGCCAAGCCCATATTTTCCAACTACTTTGCCTTCTTCTTTGTTGCCAACTTTTGCGTTCCAGTCACCCATGACTATCAGGATATCCTGTTTGCATGTTCTGTCAATTTCAGCTTGTACTTGTTCATAGAACTCTTCAATTTCATTCTCTTCAGCAGCTGTTGTTGGGGCATATACTTGAATTATAGTTGTGTTGATAGGCAATCCTCGTAGACGAATAGAGATTAAGCGTTCGCTGACTGCATTGTATTTCATTACAGTTCTTGCAAGTTTCTTCTTTATTATAAATGCAACACCATTTCTTCTTTGTCTTTCATTTCCAGCATAGTAGATCATGTGATCATCTGATGCAAAGTGCCCCATGCCAGTCCATTTCAGTTCGCTGACACCCAACAGATCAAGTTGTACACGTTCCATTTCATTCTTGACCACCTCCAACTTCCCTTGGTTCATGCTTTGTACGTTCCATGTTCCAATGTGTAAGACATCTTTACAGCTTCTGACTCTCATTTCATGCGCAGCTACATCAGCAGTCAGACTTCCCGAGGGCTTTGATCCAACCACATCATAAATGCTGGCTTTACTCTGAAAAGTCTTCAGCTCTTCCCCAGTAACTAGTTGAGTGCCTTCTGACCTGGGGGTCTCATCTTCCAGCACCATAGCACAATTTGTTTTGTTGTAACTATATCTAACATAAAATCAAAAGGGGCTCAGGAAAACCTAATTAGTGCCATAACAAAAGAATATATAAGTAAACCTGTGAGGCTACCATGTGCATGATAAAAAATACAGAGAACTGTCTCAATACTATGGAGCCAATGGAGTCCTCTAAGTGGACAATACCCAACTGCCTGCTAAGAACAAAAATAAACCACTCAGAGGGTCAATAAAATTAGCACAGAGGCTACATACCAATATAGAGAAAAGACACATAAATTGTGAGAAGATCTATAATAAAATCATAATAATAATAACTTATAAAAAACCAAGTCCAGTACAAAACCAGACCTAAAAGGTATAATAATGCAAGGAATAAAACCAACTAAAGATAACCAAGCATTACAAGACCAAACCTAAAAGGTATAAAAACACAATGAATAAGACCAACTAAATTGGGAGACCAGAAACAGGGATGTATAGGTAGCAAATAATAAAATGGGGGGAGGAACGCATAACACCCAATAAGAACTGAATTAAAACCAAAATAAATAGTCCCATGAATAAATTATAAAAAGTGACCGCTTCAATGCCATATATGAACACCCAAAATCAAAATTAAAACCATAAAAGTATAAAAGGAGTGAATAAAACAAGTGATAAGACTGGCCAGAGAGCCAGAAACAGCAGACCATTTCAGAACCATAGGGAGTATTCCTCAGAGGCATATAGACCCAAAAGGGGGGAGGGGGGAGTTTTAAAAACCTATGACCTCCAAACAGCAAGGGCTGAGTATATGATGTTTCTATGGTATGAATGTCACAGCAGTGTGTGCTCTTACATGTGGTGCCTGTCGGCCTGCTGCTCATACTGGGTATCTGCATGGCTACTCACCCTGCTCCTCCTGCAGCTGCTGTCGGATACACCTTATCAACCGTGGACGTGCGCGGTGGATTGTGCGGTATCACACACTGTAAGCCTCTGTGTCACGCAACATCTGGAATCGCCTGTGGAGTAGAGACAGACTTCATTATTCCCCCATGCCAAGGGCACAGGCCTGCCTATACATTAGTGGGCGGCTGCTGGCGCTGTGCATCATGTGCCCTGTCCCCATCTGCTATCGATGGCACGTCACCCTGCCATGCCATGCCATGCCATGCCAGGGGGAGGGGCTGCATCTGCTCATTGCATTTGGTGTACATGACAGGGCCCAGTCCCCTCTCATTTCCTAGGGCCTGGGAGCAATCATAGCTCTAGCCTGCTGGTTCTGTGTCTGACCTACAGTGCTCAGGATGCTGGGCTCGCCTCATGCCTGGGGGCATGTACAGGGTCATTTTTTTGGCCTCCAAAGGGGGCATCTGCATGACTTGGGGTTGTGGCTGACATTCTGGGGTAGCTGTCTGCTATGTGTGTCCCTTCTATCTGTTACTGTGTCCCCTTGTACCTTCACTGTGGGCCTGTTTGCATCCAGTTCTCCCTTGTTTCTTGGGTCCCTGCTGTGGGGCTGCTCTGTTTGTGCTGTGCTGTGCTGTCACTGTGCATCCTGACTGCTTTCTGCCAGATCATGACTTTCCCTGCCCTTCCTCTCCACCTTGGTGCCTGCCTCTCTCTATGCCACCTTATGTGCTGCTCCAGCCTGCTCACTTCTTTCAACTTCCAGGTTAGTCTGTCTGTGTTATGATGTACTAACTGGGTGAGGGTGGTCCTGATGTATTCCCAGCCCCTGCAGGCTGCTGTGTGGGCTTCCCACTTCTGCCCATTGGAGAGGAGAGTCTCCTCCTGCTCCAGGACCATGGTCACCAGCAGCCTCATCTCCACCTCACAGAAATTAGGCTGCCTGGTAGCCATGTTGATGTGTGCATTATGATGGGGGGGGCCTTCTTCCTGGTTCCGGTTGCACGTGGTCTGCGGGACATGGAGTTGGGGATGCTTTTGGAGTTGCAAGTGTGCAAGGTGGCTCATGTGTGCATGTCCTACACATGTGCATGGCTCAGGACGGAGCAATGGACCACCAGTTAGGCATGCTTCTCCGGGCATGACCACAGCCACATGACAATTCTACATTCCTGTGTGTGTGTCTATGCATGGTTGTGGAATAGGTACTGTGCATGCATGTCCTCTCTGGAGATGTGCACGGGGCCCAGACATATACCTTTCTGAATCGGGCTCCACATGTATATATATTGATTCTGCATCCTAATTAATACCTTATCCAGAAATGTTTAGAATTCCACTATGCTGTGGTATTCAAAATAGCAAAGCACTGTCATTCTAAAGTACTTGAAAAACAGGCTGAGAAATACTCCAAAAGAATAATTATTCAATCTATAGCTGCATTTCTTCCAAGCCAGCAACTCTCCAGGTAATAATACAAGTTCTACTCGAGGAAGAGGTGAGGAAGCGGCGAAGGTCCAGGAATGGACAATAAACATAAACCAACAGAGGTGTACGTCTTGGGGTGAGCTGGGCCACTGGAAATCTGATTGCCCCAAGCAACCTCCTTGAGGATTGAAACCTTGCATTATTCATGTCTCTGAAGAGACATGACTAAACATGGAGGATGTTGGCCAAAAAAGAATCCGAGGAGGTCTCCTAACCAGGCTACCCATAGATGCCTTGCGCCCTCTTATTCCTCTTGCCTCAGAGTGATCCTTTAACACAATTAATGGAAAACCTACACATATCCTAGTAGATATCAGAGCCACAAGATCATTAGTGCCCAGGTTGTGGAACTTATTGCCCTTACTAGAGTCTGTAGCCTTGCCTCCAAATCTCTATTAGAGGCCATGTTTCTTCCTCTTGAGACTGCTATTGTAAAACTGTTGTGTAAAAAAAGTCTATGTATTAGTTGGTGGATTGATACAAGTGATAAAGGTGCTGTGAAAAAAGTAAGATGGGATAATGCAGAATAGTAAAAAAACAATGGAATTTGAATGACAATAAACTGGTTCTGGATGGTTCCAAAGGGGAAAGAAGGTAGAAGTGACCGAAAGTAACCTAAAGATGTAAAGTGATGTGTTAGTCTAATGATTATGTACATTAAAAAAAATCATGAATATTTTACTCTACAACCCCCATATTTAGTCCTGCCATCTCCATTATTTCCAGTTCAGAAAGTTATTCAAGCCCAGATACATGCTCAGCAATTTGAAATACTGTAGATACTTGAAAACAGGCTTGATGCATCTTGCATCGTGATGGGCTCTGGAAAACCATTCATTGGTTATGTGATGCTTCCAGATGCTCTTTTACCTCATGTTGCTTCTGTGTGTCATGGCCAGACACACAAAGGCAAAGGGGGGGGGGGGGGTGATTTACAAATTCTCACAAGACTGGTACAATCCTAAATTCACCAAAAATTGCAAAAGGAGTGTGCAACTTGCATTATCTATAAACAGCACAATCATGTTAAAATGTGAAGGCCACGGGGACCCTTTCTGAATTTACAAATGGATTTTATCCAATTACCCCAAATGTCAGGGATTTGAATATTGCATGGTGATGATTTGCTTGTTTTCTGGATGGGTAGAAAAGCTGATGCTACTGCTGTTGCAAAGAAATTGATCCAGCATTTCATAGCATAATGGGGAGTCCCATATGGGCTCTCCAGTGATAAAGGAATTACGTTTAGAAGGAGCATTGCTAACCCAGAAAAGTACTGTGCCCATAGTGCCCAATGTGCCACTATGGTGCGTAGCCATACCCACCAACCCCTAGCCCCAATATTCAATGCCGGGCTCATATGTGGCCCCAAAATTGAATATCTGTGGTTTGCCACACATGCCAGAAGCCACATTAGCTAACCGGGTAGCAGTGATAGTACATGCTGCCTGGTTAGCTCCTGCGCCTTAAAGATAGGCAAGGATTCTCCTCGCTTATCTTTTCAGTGCAGGTCACTAACTGGGCAGTATGCAATATCGCTGTTGTCTGGTTATCGCTTGTTGCCACCTCTACTCCACTCCGGAACGCCCCCAACACGCCCCGATGCTAAGCAGTTAGCATTGGGGTGTGTAAGGGAGATAATCGCAGATATTCAGCTGTGGAATATCCCTTTCAACGATATTTACACAGTTTACAGGGCCGTAAACCATGTAACTGCCCTCTGAATATTGGGACCTGAAGATTTATTAATAAATTACAGAAGACACACTAAGTATAATTACTTTATAAAAACACTTGTTAATAACCCGATTTCCTGCATCAGAGACACAATCTCCTTCCGTAAAGCAAAGTGACTTTTCCAAAAACAATGAAATGAAATAAAATTCAGTGACACGAAATAAAATTCTCCAGGATCTGAAGCATACATTTATAGAAATACAAGAAAAAAAGGACATAAAAGCTCAGATATTAGTTAAACAAAGTAAAATCATAAAAATGGAACAAAAAATGACTACAAACTTCCAGAAGACATTACCACACAATTCCCTGGACAGAACTAAAAAGCACAACTTCCGCCTCTAATAATACAAAATATAATTATGCCTTGTTCACCTTAACCCATTATATAAACACACAGAAAGACAAATATAAAAATATATACAAAAATCTATATTAAAAATACTGCAGAATATTCAGCTTCAGGAGGATTAACTACAAAACATGTCTCTCTCCCAAAGCTGGGGAAAAGCGAATTGCATTAGCAATTCCGAAGACAAAGAGAAAATGAAAAAGTCACAAGATACTGTCTTCTCAAACAGTGGTCCAAACTGCTCTGTATGGGATATGTTTACTAATCAGCGGTAGCGGTTTCTGTGCAATATCGGAGCCGCGGCCTCATTGAATTCAATGGGGCCGTGGCTCCAGTATCACACGGAAGCCACTACCGCCAATTAGCAAACATACCCCTATATCTCTGCAAAGGCTAAACACAAACTCTCGTATCTACTGTAACTCAGCATCTGTCACCAAAAGAAGGGGGGGGGGGGACACTGCTGCTACCTTTAAACCCGAAACAGCAATCTAATAGCCACAAGCCACTACTATTAACATCTCTAGTATTTTTATGCACATTAAAAGTCAATTAAAAAAACATTAGGGACAAGAGAAGGGTTAGACCATTATAGCCAGAAGTAAATACATCACCATTCAGGACTTTAAAACCAAAACAAATAGGCTGAGAACTTTAAACCCTCTCACTGTTAACGATGCCTAAAAAACCTCAGGACAGGCTAAAAAGTGCTGCAAACAATAAAATCAAAGATAACACCTTAGAAACTCATGAAATTGCTGTTTCTATGTGTACAATACACTATAGTGTGTGTGATCAGGCTGGTGCCATTTAAGGACGGTTTCTCACTGAAATGTCATGAAAACAAGGCTGCCCACACTGAAACAATAAAAAAATGTAAAAACAATCAAAAATGACAGAAAAAGCCCCAATTTAAAAAAGGCCCTTTTTAAAAAAAATGGAGGAAAACATGTGCCTCAAAAAATGTACACCTCCTAAAGAGTCCATCGCAGGTCACCTGCCAAAAAATACGCCTTTGTTGCTCCTTTAACAGGAGGGAGTCCAAATTGCTTCCTCGCCATGAGAGAAGGATACCACCTTTAGGATGCAGAACTCTAGACTTTCAAAACTATGTGACAAGTGAGCATAATGTGCAACCAAGGAGACAGTCATAATCAGGGGCGGCCCAAGGGGGGGTGCGGGCAGGGCCGGCCCGTCCATTGAGCAAGAATGTTTTTTGCACAGGGCCCCGCGTTTCGGGGGGCCCCGCACAAAGAACATTCTGCTTTTTTTTCTTAATTAAATTTAAAAAAAAAAAAAAGCTGGCCGCTGCCGCCGCGGCGGCATGGAGTGTCCCGCGGGGCTCCCTCTGCCCGGCGGAACTCTTCCGGCGCGGCTGAGCCCCTCTGTGCCGGCTTGCAGATACGCGAAGGGAGAGTGTCTCCCTCGCGTCTCTGTTAAGCCCGCAGGGGATGATGGGAAGCAGGGGCTGATGGGAAATTTCCCATCTGCCTCTGTGGGCTTAACAGAGACGCGAGGGAGACACTCTCCCTTCGCGTATCTGCAAGCCGGAGCAGATGGGCTCAGCCGCGCCGGGAGAGTTCCGCCGGGCAGAGGGAGCCCCGCGGGACACTCCATGTGGCGGCAGCGGCCAGCTTTTGTTTTGTTTTTTTTAAATTGCCATGAGGCGGGAGGGTTAAGACTGGCAATGGGCTAGGGAGGGAGGGGGGTTAAGACTGGCAATGGGCTAGGAGGGGGGTTAAGACTGGGGTTAAGACTGGCAATGGGCTGGGGGGGGTTAAGACTGGCAGTGGGCTGGGGAGGGGGGGTTAAGACGGGCTATGGGGGGGTTAAGACTGGCAATGGGCTGGGGGGGTTAAGACTGGCATTGGGCTGGGGAGGGGGGTTAAGACTGGCAATGGGCTATGGGGGGGGGTTAAGACTGGCAGTGGGCTGGGGGGGTTAAGACTGGCAGTGGGCTATGGGGAGGGTTAAGACTGGCAGTGGGCTGGGGAGGGGGGGTTAAGACTGGCAATGGGCTATGGGGGGGTTAAGACTGGCAATGGGCTGGGGGGTTAAGACTGGCAGTGGGCTGGGGAGGGGGGGTTAAGATGGGCCATGGGGGGGTTAAGACTGGCAATGGGCTAGGGGGGGTTAAGACTGGGTTTTAAGACTGGCAATGGGCTGGGGGGGTTAAGACTGGGAATGGGCTGGGGGGGGTTAAGACAGGCAGTGGGCAGGGGAGGGGGGTTAAGACTGGCAATGGGCTAGTTGGGGGTTAAGACAGGCAGTGGGCTGGGGGGGTTATGACAGGCTGTGGGCTATGGGGGGGTTATGACTGGCAGTGGGCTGTGGGCTGATGAGGGCTGGCAATGGGCTATGGGGGGTTAAGACTGGCAATGGGCTGGGGGTTAAGACTGGCAGTGGGCTGGGGAGGGGGGTAAGACTGGCAATGGGCTATGGGGGGGTTAAGACTGGCAATGGGCATGGGGGTTAAGACTGGCAATGGGCTGGGGGGGGTTGAGACTGGGAAGGGGCTGGGGGGGTTTTGAGTGGCGGAGGGCTGGGGGGGGGGTTAAGACTGGCAATGGGCTATGGGGGGGTTAAGACTGGCAGTGGGCTATGGAGGGGGGTTAAGAATGGCAATGGGCTGTGGGCTGATGAGGGCTGGCAATGGGCTATGGGGGGTTAAGACTGGCAATGGGCTGTGGGCTGATGAGGGCTGTCTGGAAATGGGGTGATGGTGGTTAGGACTGGCAATGGGCTATGGGGGGGTTAAGACTGGCAATGGGCTATGGGGGGTTAAGACTGGCAATGGGCTGTGGGCTGATGAGGGCTGTCTGGAAATGGGGTGATGGGGGGTTAGGACTGGTAGTGGGATGATTGGGGGGGGGTTAGGACTGGTAGTGGGCTGATTGGGGGGGTTAGGACTGGTAATGGGCTTTGGGGGTTTAAGACTGGTAATGGGCTGTGGGCTGATGGGGCTGTCTGGAAATGGGGTGATTGGGGGTTAGGACTGGTAATGGGCTATGGGCTGTTGGGGGCTGTCTGAAAATGGGGTGATTGGGGGTTAGGACTGGTAATGAGCTATGGGAGGGGTTAGGACTGGTAGTGGGCTGATGGGGGGGTTAGGACTGATAATGGGCTATGGGGGGGCTAGGACAGGAAATGGGCTGATGGGGAGGGGTTAGGACTTGAGGTGGGCTGATGTGGTTAGGACTGGTAATGGGCTGTGGGCTGATGGGGGGGTTTAGGACTGGCAATGGGCTATGGGGGGGCTGACTGGAAATGGGCTGATGGGGGGTTAGGACTGGTAATGGGTTATAGGGGGGGCTTAAACTGAAAATGGGGTGATGGGGTTAGGACTGGAAGTTGATTGACGGGGGGCTAGGACTGGTAATGGGTTGGGGGGTTGCTAGGACTGGAAATGGGCTGAGTGGAAGGGGAGGCTTGAACTGCAAATAGCTGATGGGGAGGGGGCTTGGAATGGAAATGGGCTGTGAGGGAAGGGAGCTAGGACTGAAAATGGGCTGATGGAACAGCTAGGATAGGACTGGAAATGGGCTGTTGGGGGGAGCTAAGATTGGAAATGGGCTGTGGTGGGGGCTTGAATTGAAATGGACTCATGGAGGGGCTAGAACTGGAAGTAGGCTCATGGGGGGCTTGGACTGGAATTGGGCTGAGTGGAGGGGAGCTATGATTTGACATGGGCTGATGGTGGGGCTAGGAAATGACTAGAAATGGGCTGAAGGGGGGGCTAGGATTGGAAATGAGCTGATGAAGGGACTTGGACTGGAAATGGATGGGGGAGCTAGGACTGGAAATGGGCTGATGCAGGGACTAGAAGGGAATGGATGCTGGGTGAGACTGGAACTAGAAGGGAGCTGATGTTGGGGGAGGATTAGAATGGGATGGGGCTGGGAGAGTAAAATGGAGAGGGGAAAAATATTTTGTGTAGGAGGGATGAAAAATCTACAATTGGCCGGGTATTGGGAGAGTAATTGGGGATTGAGGATGGAGGGGTAAAATTTGTGTGGATGAAATAGGAATGAGGAAAGAGCAAAAGGAGAAAGATTAGTATGTTAAAGCAGATGTAGAGAGAGAGAGAATGGAAAAAAAACTAGAAGAAAGGACAAATGGACAGCAGACGATGGAGAGTTAGCAGAAAACATGAAGAAACCAGAAGAAAGTGGCTGGACCAATTGCAACTGAAAAAAAATGCACAAAAGGTAGAAAGATATCTCTTTATTTTGAATTTATTAACTGGAATATGAAAGCTCTGGGAAATGTGCATCATTAACGTCTGCGCTTCGTTTGGTACAAGAGGAAATTAATTTATAGTTTTATTTCTACAGTGTTGTTGTACATTCCAAGTTTGGCTTTTGGGGTTCCCAGTTTAATTATTGCCTTCCTGTTTCTAAATTGTGATTCCTTGTTTGGTGATGGTCTATGTTCTGCATGTGTAACTGAGCTGAGGTATTCTGTTTATGTAATTCCTATTTGACGTTGCCACTTGTTCTCTTTCCTCAGTATTCTCTGAAATGTATTGGTTTAATATTTGCAGTGTTGCCTTTTGATAGGTAGGGTATGGTGCTTTGTGAGTCCTGGTAATGCTGTCTTAATGAGTGTAAGGATAAAGAAAGACTAAAAGATTTTTACATTACTATACTCCAGTGCCAACCGCCAGGCACATTAGGAACTACTACAAACACTGCCCATTTAGAACCCATAGCAAACCCGCCATATCATAACAGCACTACCAGGACTCACAAAGCACCATAACTTACCTATCAAAAAGGCAACTCTGCAAATGCTAAACCAATACATTTCAGAGAATAACAATACATGACCTACTGGGGAAAGAGAACAAGTGGCAATGTCAAATAGGAATTACATAAACAGAATACCTCAGCTCAGATAGACATGCAGAACATAGATCATCACCAAACAAGGAATCACAATTTAGAAACAAGAAGACAATAATTAAACTGGGAACCCCAAAAGCCAAAGTTGGAATGTACAACAACACTGTAGAAATAAAAATATAAATTAATTTCCTCTTGTACTAAACAAAGTGCAGACGTTAATGATGCACATTTCCCACAGCTGACATATTCCAGTTAATAAATTCAAAATAAAGATATTTTTCTACCTTTTGTGCATTTTTTTTTCAGTTGCAATTGCTCCAGCCACTTTCTTCTGGTTTCTTCGTGTCTTCTGCTAACTCTCCATCGTCTGCTGTCCATTTGTCCTTTCTTCTCTCTTCTAGTTTTTTTCACTTCTCTCTCTACATATGCTTTAACATACTAATCTTTCTCCGTTTACACTTTCCTCATTCCTATTTCATCCACTCAAATTTTACCACTCCATCCTCAATCCCCACTTACTCTCCCAATACCCGGCCAATTGTAGATTTTTCTTCCCTCCCACACAAAATATTTTTCCCCTCTCCATTTCACTCTCCCAGCCGCATGCCATTCTAATCCTCCCCCAACATCAGCTTCCTTCTAGTTCCAGCCCCACCCAGCATCCGCTCCCTTCTAGTCCCCGCATCAGCCCATTTGAAGTCCTAGCCCCCCATCAGCCCATTTCCAGTCCTATCCTAGCCCCACCATCAGCCCATTTCCAGTCCTAGCTCCCCCATCCATTTCCAGTCCAATCTGAGTCCCTCCATCAGCTCATTTCCAAACCCAGCCCCCATCAGCCCATTTCTAGTCCTTTCCTAGCCCTACCATCAGCCCATGTCAAATCCTAGCTCCCCTCCACTCAGCCCATTTCCAATCCAAGCCCCCATGAGCCTACTTCTAGTTCTAGCCCCTCCATGAGTCCATTTCAATCCAAGCCCCCACCACAGCCCATTTCCAATTGTAGCACCCCCAATAGCCCATTTCCAGTCCTATCCTAGCCCCTCCACAGCCCATTTCCAGTCCTAGCTCCCTCCCCTCACAGCCCATTTCCATTCCATGCCCCCTCCCATCAGCTATTTGCAGTTAAAGCCCCCCTTCCATTCAGCCCATTTCCAGTCCTAGAACCCCCAGCCCATTTCCAGCCCTAGCCCCCCATAGCCCATTACCAGTCCTAAGCCCCCCATCAGCCCACTTCCAGTCCTAATCCCCCATCAGCCCATTTTCAGTCTTAGCCCCCCATAGCCCATTACCATTCCTAACCCCCCATCAGCCCACCTCCAGTCCTAACCCCCATCAGCCAATTTCCAGTCCTAGCCCCCCATAGCCTATTACCAGTCCTAGCCCCCCTTCCACTCAGCCCATTTCCAGTCCTAGAACCCCCCCCCCAGCCCATTACCAGTCCTAGCTCCCCATAGCCCATTACCAGTCCTAAGCCCCCCATCAGCCCACTTCCACTCCTAACCCCCCATCACCCCATTTTCAGTCTTAGCCCCCCCCCCCCATAGCCCATTACCGGACCTAACCCCCCTCCCCCCATCAGCCCAGGTAAAATTAAAAAAAAAAAAAAAAACTGGCTGCTGCTGCTGCCGCCGCCGTGGCAGCACCAGAATCAAGTGTCCCTTGGGCCCCCCCCCACCTGCCCAGCAGAGCTCTGCATCAGTCCCTCTCCGCGCCGGCTTTCAGAGCCGCGAAGGGAGTGGGTTTAACAGAGCAGCGAGAGGGAAACTCTCCCTTTGCAGCTCTGAAAGCCGGCGCGGAGAGGGACTGATGCAGGGAGGGAGGGAGGGAGGGCTCTGCCAGGCAGGTGGGGGGGGGGGACTGCCTAGTCATAATCCCCCTTTTGATACAACTGGTATGTTCTGCCAACCTTCTGTGGAGCATCTTTTTTATTTTATCTATATATGGCAAATTACAAGGGCACTTAATAACATATACTGTATGAATCCATGTGTACTACAATTTGAAAAGATTTAGGCTGTTCTTTTTTTTTTTTTTTTTTTTTAAACTTTTATTTTCATTTTACAACAAGCAAAAAGAAACGACACACCAAGGAAACAAATACAAACATACAATAAGGAAAAGCAACCCCAATTACCCCCCACCCCTATGCTTCTTCTCTAAGCTGATAAGTATCATCACATAAGCGCTTACAAACAACAGTAATTGTACATCAAAACAAACAGAAATAGTATCTGCGATACAGAATGATCATGTGACAGAGAATTGCACAGATTTAAACAGTCAGATGAGAGCATTGAGCAGTTTGAACATAGTCGTTGAGCATCTTCCATTTAGACAAGTGGTGGGGGGTCTGAGCGGAAGAAGCTAACATACGAGGTATTTGCTCATATTTACTGTAGAGACAGACATGATTCCACCATTCATTGGGGCTCAGATGGGAGCTATTTTTCCAGTATTTTGTAATAAGGGAAATAGCTATTCCCAGCATAAAGTCTAAGAGGAAGTAAGCCGATTTGGGAAGAGAGGGGATCCCCGCAGCTGAGCGGAGTCCCACTATCTTCCAAGAGAGGGGCTCTTGAAAGTGCAAAATAGATTGAATACGACCCCAGACCCGACTCCAGTAATACTGTAATGCGGGGCATTCATACATAACATGAGTGAGGGAACCAATGGCCGCATGGCATGTCCAGCATCTATTGCTCTGGGTGGCGTTCCATTTGGCTAACCTGTCGGGAGTATAGAAACATCGGTGGGCTAGAAAGAAAAGTGTCTGAGTGAGTGAGGCGGATCGAGAGACCCGTGTCACCTTGCTCCAGACTAGGCTCCATTGCTCCGGGGTCAAAGTTACATGCATTTCCCGCTCCCAGGATTTCTGTGCTATAGGAGTGCCTCTATTTACAGTATTACATAAAGTTTTGTAAAAGTTAGATGCTACACCCGATAAGCTCCCAATAGATCGGATAATCTCCGACAAGCCTTGGGTATGGGGTTCCGATGGCGGGAGCACCTTAGCACTCCGAAGACAATGCTGAAGTTGCACCAACTGAAAGTAGTGTTTCGCTGGGAGACCAAATTCAATTTGTAATTCGCTAAAAGTCTTCCAGCGACCATCAGAGAACAGCTGGTTAGGGATCCAAATGCCCCTAGTGTACCAGGGGCTCCACGCCATCGGTTTATTTTGTATTTGAAATCGAGCATTGTGCCAAAGCGGGAGTCTATCTAGCGGACAAAGTCGGGAGTCTAGAGATTGCTCAAGGGTATTAAAGGCACCTAAAGTGTCTAAGAGCATTGGTGGATAGTGGGAGTCTGATGGGAGAGTCATACCAGGGAGATAAGTAAGAGGGATTGGCTTGCAAAGGTCCTCCTCTATATCTAGCCACACTGGTCTACCCGGTGTTGGGTCTTCCAGCCAACGAGCGCCTTGTTTGAGAAGAAAAGAGTGGTGGTATTTCAGGAAATCAGGGAATCTGACACCACCATTTTCTTTATCTGCTTGTAACTTATGTTTCGCTATCCTAGGTGTCTTGTTTTGCCATAAGTATCTAGTCAGAAGACCCTCTAAATCTTTATATGTACGTCGAGGTAGGAGACATGGCAACATTTCTAAAATGTAGTTCACTTTGGGAACAATCATCATTTTAATGGTTTCTAGGCGGCCCCACCAAGTAAGTGTTAAAGGAGTCCAGCGTTGAGTAAGCGCCCGGACCTTAGAGGTTAAGTCTTTAGCATTAAAGGTGATGGTGTCTTCTAAAGGAGAGCAGTAGTGCACCCCAAGGTATTTGACCATGCGAGGTTGCCATAAAAAGGGAAAGGATTGCATATCTGCCTGATGAATCAAAGGATTTAGTGGAAATGCAACCGATTTGGTCCAATTTATCTTATAGCCCGAAAGTTGTGAATATTTACCAATTTGCTCTAGGACAGCCGGCACTGAGTCTAGGGAGACAAAGAGCATCAGGTCATCAGCATATGCTGAAATTTTGATTTCCCTATGAGAGAAAGGGACTCCGTGAATATCCTTGGATTGCTGGATTAGTAAAGCTAAGGGTTCGAGTGCGAGATCGAAAAGAAGTGGAGACAGTGGGCATCCCTGGCGGGTACCGCGTTGCAGGGGAAATGGCTGAGACTTTAAAGCATTAGCACAGATACTAGCTGTAGGCTGTGCATACATGGTTTGGAGACAACGGAGAAAGCCTTCTCCGAATCCGTACCAGCGAAGAGTTGCAAACAAGAAGGGCCATTCTAAGCGGTTGAAGGCCTTCTCAGCATCAAGTGAGAGGCCAACCAATGGTCGATCAAGATTAACTGCGGCAGTCAGCACATGACATAGGGTCCTAGCATTATCAGCAGTTGATCTACCGGGAATGAAACCGCATTGATCTGGGTGTATTAAAGTAGACATCTTGTCAGAGAGCCGGGCGGAGAGAATGGTGGCGAATATTTTATAGTCTGCGTTTAGTAGGGAAATTGGACGATAATTAGCTGTTAGTTGCGGATCTCTCCCCTCTTTCTCAAAAACTACTACATTTGCCATTGAGAAGGATCCAGAGAGAGATCCCTCCTCGGCCAGAGCAGAAAAATAAAGTTTCAAAAACGGAGCTAAGTCAGCGTTAAAAGTTTTGTAGAATTCAGCTGGGAGACCGTCCGGGCCTGCGGCTCGACCTGTGGCACATCTCTTGAGTGCCGATTGAATTTCTGATAGAGTGAATGGTTTGTCCATGGCCTCTCTATCTTCGTCAGATAAGGTCGGTCGCTGTACCCCTGATAGTAATCATTCAAATACTTCTGGCTCGAAGTCACATTCAGATTGATAAAGCCGAGTATAAAAATCACGAAAGAGTGCTAATATTTCTGTATCTTTAGTGACCAAGCTCCCCCCCGACGGATTGCGGAGAGCGGTAACACGCTTGGCTTCTTTTTGACCTTTCAGGGCATTGGCTAGCAATTTGCCAGCACGGTTATTTTCCCGATAGTACATCCCGTGTTGTGATTCAATATTTTTAGCAGCAGCGGTATATAAAAGCTGATTGTATTGAAAACGAAGACGTTGTAAGCGAAGTAAAATACATGGGTCAGTACGGGACGTGAGGAGACGCTCTCCTGCTTGTATCTGTTGTTCTAGAATCAGTAAATGTTGCTTTCGTTGTTTCCCCTGTCGGATTTGATAGCTAGTTATAGTTGCACGGATAGACGCCTTGAAACCCTCCCACCAAGCCCAGCTCGCAGTGTCATGGGGTGAATTAAAATGAAAGTAATCTTGGATAGCGGCCTTTATGTCAACCTGAAAATCTGTTTGGTCTAGTAGGGATCTATCAAAAAACCAAGCACGGGGATGTTCACCTTGCGTAGTGACATGTAATGAGAAAGATATGGCAGCATGATCTGAAATATGGAGAGGATGAATCTTAGCCGTGTCCACTTGGGGTATCAGTGCTTTGGAGATAAGAAAAAAATCTATTCTAGATTGTGAGTGATGGGGGGCTGAGAAAAAGGTGAACTCTAAGTCGGAGGGGTGAAGCAGCCTCCATATATCTACTAACGCAAGATCTTTCATCAGAGCTGTAAGGGTATCAAGACTCTTGGGTGGACCACTCGTTCTAGGCGGCTGTCTATCTATCAAAGGATCAAGTACTTGGTTGAAATCGCCGCCAAGTATTAATGGAGTATTGGCAGAGGCCTGTGCCAACTGCGCAATACTTGCATAGTAAGCAGGGTTATCCACATTCGGAGCATAAATACAAATACACGTGATTTCACTATCTCCAACCTTAAGGTGTGCACGGGCCCATCTACCCTCCTTATCAGAGCTAGTATCCAGTACAGTAGCTTGCAAAGACTTCTTAACCAAGATGGCTACCCCACACCGTTTGGAAACGGCGGAAGAGTAGGCAGCCACCATGTAAGGCTTAGCATTAAGTTTCAGTGTTTCAGCGGAGTTTAAATGCGTTTCCTGAAGAAACACTAAATCAGCATGCTCATGATTAAGATAGCTAAGGATTTTCTTTCTTTTGATTGGACTATTGATGCCTTTTACATTCAGTGATAAGAGCTTACATAAGGCCATTCTGAAAAGTTAAAAATTCTGAAAAAGAACATGATAACGCACATAATTTCACAATGTCCCTCATATTAACTGTATATGGCTGTACACATGACATGATAGAAAGTAAGCTAATGAAAAACAATGAAGCGCCCCATATAAAAAAATAAGCACCGAAGTGCATTAGAGAAGAAGCAAAACCCCAGAAATTACTGGCGACCATGTGTCTGCAGGGAGAAAACCCCAGAGAAGGCCTAATTGAAACATATAACCTGTATAGCTGTGCATGTTCCGAATCCAACCGAGGTGCACATCATGGAGGGATAGGAGACCAAGAAAGTTATATATAGACAGAAAGAAAAGTCCAGGCAGTCTCTGTTCCAGGCGGTGATCACCGCGTCGGGCCATTCAAAATGGCGGGCAGATCCGGCGGGTTACAGATCCAAGTTGTTGGATTAGCGCATCTGGTCTGCTTCTTTGGAATCTAAAAATGTTGCTAGTAGATCAGGATCTTCGAATGTCCTAGTTTGGTTATGGAGAGTCACTCTGAGCTTCGCTGGATACAATAGGCCAAAGCGAGCCTGTAGCTGTTGAAGTCTAGGGCGAAAAGCAAGGAGTCTCTTCCGACGGTCAACTGTGGGCTTTGCCAAGTCAGGGAAGAAGGAGACTTTATGACTTTCAAACTCCAGATGATGATTCGCCCGGGCAGCATTTAGAATCTGCTCAACTTGTTGATATCTCAGTAATCGAAAGATGATAGGCCGGGGGGTCGTCCGATTGAGGGCCATGTTGGTAGGAACACGATGTGCTCGGTCAATTTCCAGATCTCTGTGAAAAGTGATCTTCAGCAAGGAGGGAAGAGTTTTGACCAGGAATTCTCTTATATCTCCTGCTTCGGCCCCCTCCGGTACTCCAATGAGCCTTACATTGTTGCGACGGGCTCGATTATTGCTATCCTCTAACTCTTTTTGAAGATTCTGTATCTGACGCTCAGCCTTGTCCAGTTTCACCAAGCGCACCGCGTGCGAGTCGAGGACCCCCGCCATGTTGTCCTGCCGTAGTGAGAGACCTTCAAGCCGGTCCTGAAGCATACCGAAGTCTTCTCGCATGGCTCGGAGCGCTTCTCCGTTGGACTGTACCAGTTCCTTCACACCGCGTATTTCCTCCAAGATCTCCTGTTGCATTTCGGGGTTTTCCCGAAGTGGAACTGTCTTTTGTGGGGAAGACAACTCTGTTTTGGAGCGTTTTCCGTGTGAAGAAGAGGGAGACCCGAAGTCTAAGCGCGCTGGTTTGTGGGCCGCCATCCCCCCCGAGGTACCCCGGTAAGTTTGGAGCAAAATATTAAGTTTAGGTAGGTATTAAGTCAGGATTCTTAGTAGGCCTCTCGGGAGCTTCAGCGCGAAGCGTCTCAGATTTAGGCTGTTCTAAGTTTTGCTGCTGAAGTTAACCAGGCACTGGCTTTAGCGCTATCCTGGCAACCCGGGTACGGCCTCATCATTGAATATCTGGGATTAATGTTTAGCTGCAGCCACTGAATATCGGGCCCTTAGGGTTAAGAGAAAATGCACTGAATTTTAACACAGGAGCGATCTGTTATTCAGCTCTTTTGCCTGCCACCCTATCCTTTAGCACAGTGGTTTTACACAAGATGTTGTCATGCTAGAAGTCTTTCTGCATTGAGAGTAAGCCTAGCATGGAAGAATCTCTATAGTAAACCACTCTGCCAATGCATAGCACGGTTTACTGAATCAGCCCCTCAGTCAACACTGATAGTTGTGGCCTATTTGCTTTATGAATAACAAAGGGAGGATAGGTTCCACTAATGAGGAGAAGCTCTAATCGTAATGGTGATGTATTCGATATTATTATTGTTATTAATGTAAATAATTTGTAGAAAGTTACCCCACTTCTCTATCCAAGTTATATTTCCTGTTTATTGTAAATACAATGCAGCCACGACTGCATTGTATAAGATTTTGTTGAATGTACACCGCACTGATATTGAATAGCGTGGTATAGAAGAGACGTTAAATAAATAAATAAATAACTTCTAGGCATCTCCAAGACTGTGGTATTCCTTTCTACAAAAAGATTTGAGTAACATGCTTCCATTACTATGCTTCATCGAACATTATAAACCATTTAATTATCATGGTTGCCACAAACATCTGAGCATGAATTCCCTCTTTCCCTTCTCAGATTTGACATAAAATTGAACCCTGTATACCAATCGCTAAGAAACACAACTAACAAATTTATTCTATTCAGCCAGTAGAGAAATTGCAGATACTGCAGTTTTCAGGCCTCTTCATTATTTCCCATCTATAAATTTATAACAACCATAATTATCTCAGGTCTGAGCAGGAAATCTGTCACAGACCTAGTGCTTGGAAATAACTTGAAGGCTCCCCTGCCCCGTTAGAAACATTATCATACAATATCCTCATGATTATAGCACCACCTCTTTGGATTCTTATAACAAGGGACTTCACAATGTTTCACTGCCACTGTCTGAAAAGGATATTATAAACTTACTTGATAAAAAATCAACTGAAACTACATACCATATAATTATTTTGTATTGATTATCCATAGTTCACACTAGTTATTCTGGACTTTCATTATTTTTCCCTGGATCAATATTTTTTGAATTACCAGAAAAATGTCACCCTGCTATCTGAGTTATTTTTGAAGTATGCTTTGTAAAGTTGAAAGGAAATGAGTAAGGGGCATGTTTACAAATGTGCGTGTTAGTAAATATGCCCCCTGCTTATGCCCTTTCAATTTTACATAGTACAGTATATTCAAGAAATATCTCAAGGTAGCATGGAGTTCATGCATGGTTTCAGTGCTGCGCTAAAAAGTAGCCCAGGATCTTGTGCCAAAAACCTCACGTTATTTATTTTATTTATTTGCAAAGTTTTTCTATACCGCCTCGTCCCAAGATCAAGGACGGTTTACTATAAATGAAAAGGTTACATAGAACAATGTCAAGGTGAAACATTAAACACAACTATTTACATATGGAACTATTTACAGGCTTCATGTTTACATTTTTACATTTGTCTTGCATTCAGCATTTAGGGTTGAAAGTCATTTTACCTGGTGTCAGTAGTGTTTGAGGGGAACAAAGTACATGGCTTTAGGTTGGATAGATGCCATTTCTTCCAGTTGATACTATAGTGTTCGATGAATAGTAGTGTTTTGATTTCCTTTCTGAATGTTTGGAGGTCTTTGATAGATCGCCATGTGTCTGGAAGGGCATTCCAGAGTGTCGGGGCGACAGTATGTGAAAGCTCTGTTGCTTGTGCTCTGTTTTGTTTTGTGGAAGGTCAGTGGGACTAGAAGTGTATTTTGTGTGCATCCTCTTTGAGATCTTTGGTCTATTGGATGTTTAATTAGGTTTGCGAAGAATGAGGTGCTATGTTATTCATTAGCTTGAATGAAGTCCCTGCGGGAGCATGATCGCAGCACAGTGGCTGGATGTACAGGGGGGTGCCACGATTCAGGCACCAAGGACGTCCAGCCACTTCCCTGGCTAATTCAGCCAGGCTCCTCCATAGAACGGCAGTGGCATGGCATCCTGTTGCCATGCCACCGCAGCACCATGAAGGAGCCGTGATCACCGGCAGCCCCTGAAACATTCTTTCCCCAAAGCCCGACCCCTGATTGGGCCTCCTTTGGCCGGAGTTGGGCTGCAGAGAACCTCCTGCATCCCCTCACCTCTTCGGTCTGCCACAGTTCTGTCATTCTCTGATGTCCAGGGGGACTTATTTCACCTCCGAGATGGAATAAGTCCCCCGTCTAACCTGCCGACCCCGGACTACACGGCTGACCTCAGAATCGGCCCTGTATGTCTGGGGTCGCTTCCCCTCCCACCGCCCACCCTCTCTCCTCCCCCCTTCCACCCCTCCCACCCATGATTACAGCTCACAGCACAAGTCAGCTATATATACAGGGAGCTCTGTGGCTGCCAGTGCAATCTGGATGTTCAGTGGGACTGGATGTTTGGATCGGATGTCCAGACCCGCTAAATGAGGATCGGAATCTACCCCATAAAGTTTTCTGTCCTAGGAGTATACCAGTAAAGGGCAGTAGGTGCTGCTGTTGTATAGGTAAGAGTACATGTTATCTTACAGAAAGAACTTTATATTCCAGAAGCCTTATGAAAAGGAAACAGTCAGAAGATGGGAATTCCAGTTGTTGTTTACTAGTAGCAGCTGTCTAGTTCTGTTAAGATATCCATGTGCTTGTAGCCATCTTACTATGTCTGTAAATCTCATGTAATTACTCATTAAACCTTTTTCCCTTCTGAACTTGTATAAAGCAACAAACAAGTGGGCTATAAGATAAATTGGACCAAATCGGTCGCCTTTCCACTAAATCCTTTGATCCATCAGGCAGATATGCAATCCTTTCCCTTTTTATGGCAACCTCGCATGGTCAAATACCTTGGGGTGCACTACTGCTCTCCTTTAGAAGACACCATTACCTTTAATGCTAAAGACTTAACCTCTAAGGTCCGGGCGCTTACTCAACGCTGGACTCCTTTAACACTTACTTGGTGGGGCCGCCTAGAAACCATTAAAATGATGATTGTTCCCAAAGTGAACTACATTTTAGAAATGTTGCCATGTCTCCTACCTCGACGTACATATAAAGATTTAGAGGGTCTTCTGACTAGATACTTATGGCAAAACAAGACACCTAGGATAGCGAAACATAAGTTAGAAGCAGATAAAGAAAATGGTGGTGTCAGATTCCCTGACTTCCTGAAATACCACCAATCTTTTCTTCTCAAACAAGGCACTCGTTGGCTGGAAGACCTAACACCGAGTAGACCAGTGTGGCTAGATATTGAGGAGGACCTTTGCAAACCAATCCCTCTTACTTATCTCCCTGGTATGACTCTCCCATCAGACTCCCACTATCCACCAATGCTCTTAGACACTTTAGGTGCCTTTAATACCCTTGTGCAATCTCTAGACTCCCGACTTTGTCCGCTAGATAGACTCCCGCTTTGGCACAATGCTCGATTTCAAATACAAAATAAACCGATGGCGTGGAGCCCCTGGTACACTAGGGGCATTTGGATCCCTAACCAGCTGTTCTCTGCTGGTCGCTGGAAGACTTTTAGCGAATTACAAATTGAATTTGGTCTCCCAGCGAAACACTACTTTCAGTTGGTGCAACTTCAGCATTGTCTTCGGAGTGCTAAGGTGCTCCCGCCATCGGAACCCCATACCCAAGGATTGTCGGAGATTATCCGATCTATCGTGAGCTTATCGGGGGTAGCATCTAACTTTTACAAAACTTTATGTAATGCTGTCAATAGAGGCACTCCTACAGCACAGAAATCCTGGGAGCGGGAAATGCATGTAACTTTGACCCCGGAGCAATGGAGCCTAGTCTGGAGCAAGGTGACACGGGTCTCTCGATCCGCCTCACTCACTCAGACACTTTTCTTTCTAGCCCACCGATGTTTCTATACTCCTGACAGGTTAGCCAAATGGAACGCCACCCTGAGCAATAGATGCTGGACATGCCATGCGGCCATTGGTTCACTCACTCATGTTATGTATGAATGCCCCGCATTACAGTATTACTGGAGTCGGGTCTGGGGTCGTATTCAATCTATTTTGCACTTTCAAGAGCCCCTCTCTTGGAAGATAGTGGGACTCCGCTCAGCTGCGGGGATCCCCTCTCTTCCCAAATCGGCTTACTTCCTTTTAGACTTTATGCTGGGCATAGCTATTTCCCTAATTACGAAATACTGGAAAAATAGCTCCCATCTGAGCCCCAATGAATGGTGGAATCATGTCTGTCTCTACAGTAAATATGAGCAAATACCTCGTATGTTAGCTTCTTCCGCTCAGACCCCCCACCACTTGTCTAAATGGAAGATGCTCAACGACTATGTTCAAACTGCTCAATGCTCTCATCTGACTGTTTAAATCTGTGTAAATCTCTGTCACATGATCATTCTGTATCGCAGATACTATTTCTGTTTGTTTTGATGTACAATTACTGTTGTTTGTAAGCGCTTATATGATGATACTAATCAGTTTAGAGAAGAAGCATAGGGGTGGGGGGTAATTGGGGTTGCTTTTCCTTATTGTATGTTTGTATTTGTTTCCTTTGGTGTGTTGTTTCTTTTTGCTTGTTGTAAAATGAAAATAAAAGCTTAAAAAAAAAAAAAGCAACAAACGTGTTTTTTTTTTTACTGCAGTGCTTTATCTTTATTCAGTTTTTAATATACCGCACAACATGCAAGTATCTGAGCGGTTTACAATACAAGTTAAGTGTTACTTGTAAGGGAAACAGAACACCAATGGTTAAACAGGAAATAAATAGAGAAGAAAGGCAAGAGAGGTGCCTTGAGATGAAAGAAAGGGGCAGGAGGGGAGGCAGGTGGTGTGAGATTGAAGGCAGTGCAGAAAAGATGGGTTTTTAACCTTGCTTTGAAGCTGATGAAAGAGGGTTCCATACGGAGATTCAGAGGAAGAGAGCTCCAGAAATTAGGGCCAAGAAAGAAGAAGGCAGAGGTACTGGTGGATTCCAGATGGGCATGGGATGGGGAAGGAAGGAACATGCGATTAGAGTGAATGAACCTGAGTGAACGCCAGGAGAGATGGAGGCGGACAAGGTTGGAAAGGTATTGTGGTACTCCGGTATGAATTGCTTTATGGACAAAGGTGAGAATCTTATATTGAATTCTGGAAGCCATGGGGAGCCAATAGAGATGGATGAGTAGGGGAGTGATAATGGTCCGAGTGGGAAGCGTGGTGAGGATGCAGGCTACTGTGTTCTGTACAAGTTGAAGTCTACGAAGTTCATACTGAGGGAAGCCAGCTAAGGAGATGTTACAATAGTCTAGGTGGGACATGACAAGGGAGAGGAGCAGTGTGGTCAGGGAAGAAATGGGTAGAAAGGGGAGAATGGTGCATATTTGTTTTAGTGAGTGAAAGGAGCATTTGACTACGGAGTATAGCTCACAATATATATAGTGCACCTTTTCCCAAGACATTTAATCATATATTTACAAACGATGTATATATTATCACAGATTTTTTCACTATTACTAATTTTCTCTTTTGTTAAACCGCTTTGATTGTATGATAAGGCGGTATAAAAATCCAATTAAATAAATAAAATAAATAAATAAATAAAGAGACAGGGCGGAATCCAGAGTGACACTGAGATAGCACAGGGTAGAAACAAGGGGGATAGGAGAGGAGAACATTGGGGCTAGGGATGGGGAGGGACTGCTGAAAGTGAGCAGATAGCCATAGTTTTAGTAAGGCTGATGTGAAGAAAGTTAGAGTACATCCAGGAGTCAATGCAGGAGAGAAGAGCACTGAGAGGAGCGATGTCGGGAGAGGAGAAGTCAGTGTGGTGAAGAAGAATGATACCATCCATGTAGTAATACGCGGAGATACCATGCTGCTGAACAAGAAGGGATAGAGTGGCCAAGGAAATGTTGAACAGAAGGGGGGCTAGAACGGATCCTTGTGGGACACCACAGAAAAGCGGGGTAACAGATGAGGAAGCTTACCCAGAGAGAAAAGAAAAGGACCTATTGGTAAGGAAAGAGCGGAACCAGTGGAGGACAGTGCCAGAGATCCCAACATCATGAAGACAGTTAAGTAGGGTGTGATGGTCTACCAGGTTGAAGGTGGCAGACAGGTCAAATGAAACTGCTGCTTTTAGTGTATGGTAACTGTTAACATGGGTCCGCTTAGTGTGGGTTTTATTTATTTAAAATAGCAGGCTTCTTTGTATGGAATGATGAAATAAGATTGCAGTAGAAGTCAACACAAATATTTTAGCACTGGCTTTTTAAAAAAAAACTATTGTCGAAATCCTCCTCTTACTCGGGGGGGGGGGGGGGGCGGAGAGGAGGGGAGTGGCGGGAATCCCCAAATTACCAAAGAAACTGAGATGACAACAGCTTCTTCTTGTGGGTTTATTACAAAATGCAAGTAGCTACAGAGAGACAGGAGAGCGAGACTGAAACAGATCAGTATCAAGCTCTGGGCTGGGAGGTTGCAGACTGTGCAAGGTATTTATATCCTGATGCAGGAGGATGGGGATGAGGGACAGTGTCTTCAGTGGTCTGCATGTTAAGATCTTAGGGTCTTTTTACGTTTTGTGAGCCGCCTTAAATGCATTTTAGCATAGTGTATGGTGTATAAAAATGGTTTTAAATAAATATATAAATAAAATAAAAACAAACAAGCAAAAGCTTTGCGAGTCATATCTAAGCATATAGTTCATCCTGCATTACACATTTCCTTTTGTCATATTCTTATCTATATTTGGCTTTTCTTGCTGCGCCACACCAGAAGGTCGTCATCTCATGCTCCTATTAGATACACATAGTCTGTCCCGGGTCACATGATAATGGCTACCATCTTAGGTAGACGTTTTATTCCATAGTTTCCCTCTTTTGGTCATACCCCTCCCAAGGGGTATTGGCCAATCACAATCTAGAGCATGTTATCTAGGTGAATGGCTCAGTGTCACAAATATTTTTCTTCCATCAAGTTTTCTTAGTTACTCATCCAACCTTCTATCAAGGTCAAATCATCATTAACATCTGAGGTATTATGTATAGTTCTAGTCAATCTAATAGCTATTACCTATGCTCGCATTGAGTATTATTTACTATTGCCAGGTAAGAGGAAACAGACAGTGTATAGACTGAACGCTTACCTGACTACCATTGAAGAAGCCCCACGTGTGATGTAGCAAGCCCTTCTGGCCCGGCAGAGAAGCTAGAAAATCAGGTAGGAAATGCAGGGCTGAGGGATAAACAAAGACACATGGCTACCAGTTGCCGGGGAAACAAAACACAAGAGAAGGAAACACGCCCCTGCTATCAATATAGCCAGGAGTCACGGGGGAAGTTTGAACACCTGCTAGGGGGTGGGACTAGGCCCTACCCAGAAAGGCAGTCTCATAAGGAGACTCCAGCAGGCAGAAAGGGGGAGGAGAGAGAGGAAAGCAGACGCCCAGTCAGGAGGTGGGCAGAGTTTTCAGCCGACGGGAGGTCAGAGGCTTCGGTGGATAATTACAGGAGAAGCAGACCAGAACAGCTGAAGCACTCACAGCCTTACAAGCAGCCCAAAAAGCAGTTGGGAACTGTTTCCCCCTGGTTTAACAGGGAACCAGCCGGTACATGGGAACTTCAGAGGAAGGCCTCAAAAGCCAGGTCCCCAGGTAAGCCTAAGGGCTGGGATTACCGGAATCCGTGTGGAGGTAGCAGCCTGGAAAATTGGGGCTATGATAATGGCTTTAGGCCCTATTTAAACCCTGTGTGCATTGACGGGCTCAGGGTTGGAAGACAGGGCGCGGCCCTGGAAGGCCTGGGCCAAACTAATGCTAGTTCAGAGGTGGAATTGATGGATACAGAACCACCTTGCATGAATTATCCTACAGAGGAGATGGACTGTACAACAATTTCTTCTGAACAAATTATATCTTTGCTTTAAACTTTGTGGTGAAAAGAATACATGCTGGCTGTGAAGGAACAGAGCTGTATTAACCATGTGCTGAAGCTCTAATTGCTGGAAAGAGAAAACTGTTTATTTTTGCTGAAGAAAGCTACATTTACTTTGTCCTTTTTCTGCAAGGAGCAGTTAATTTGTGTTCATCTTTTGTCCTTGTAAAAGTCCAACCCCGGGAGGGGAAATAAATCCCTTTACTTATAACCACTTTGAGTCACACTACTCTTCTTTTAAAACTGATGGTAAAAACTACACTTCCCAACAAGCACTGCTCCAGGAAGTGAAAGGCCCTTGGTTTAAAGAAGGACTTAACCTCCTTAACCCCTACCTACGGGTACTGGCAAGGGGAGGCACGACACACGTTATATGCAAAATACATCAAAGCTTACATTTGATCTACACTTAAACATTGGCCAACTTTCAGTTATAATACCTTATCAGCATGACAGCTCATACCATTATCTTCATCAGGCTCTGCACTTCCCCTGTCTAGTCCATCATAATCAGAAGCTTCATCCATATGTACTCTCAGAAATATGAGCTGCAATCAAAAAGTATCGAGTTTGTACAACACAAGTGTAACAATGACAGTTATTGCACTCAGTCTACTTCAGAATAGTCCCCTTCTGATAAAACACACTACCTCCGGCATTTCTGCCACTGCTGGAAACAATTTTAAAATGCCTCTTTCATTATGCTGTGAAGCTGTTGGAGAGCTTGGATGTTTCAAGAAGCATCTCATTCTTGCTGTCTCGAATGCTTCTCAGCCTCACCACCTCTTCTCTGAGCTCCTCAACTTGCTTTATGAGGGTTTCAGCTTGCAGACATCCTGCACATGGAACCAGTCCTTCAATTGGCATTGGGCTGTCTGTCTGGAGAGAGGCAGAAGCTTCAACAGGGGCAACAGCTTTGACAATATGATTTTTCCCAGCTATTGTTCAGTTGGTGGAGCTTTGGTACCTATTGAAGCACTGTTCTATGTCCCTGTGTATAGCTAATTGGTGAGTTGCTCTATAAAACAAGAATGCTCACATGGGGTGGGTGGGGAGGGATCTAACATATGATGAGGTCAATGGCTTCACAGAGCGGGTCTAAATGGAAAGCTGCAACAAGAAACAATGAGCTCTAACAGACAAAGCTATGTCCAACACCATAAAAAAAATTCCTTTCACAATATAGAAAAAGAATTAGCTTTTAAAAATAAAAACCAAAACCCCTTTAAGAGCTCTCAAACAGAGAGACTGCATTTAAAAGCCACACAGTATTATCTGACTTGCAATGGAGCCCCTGTTAGGAACACTAGTACTTGCAAAGGACTGCAGACCCTTATACAACACTCAGCTGCCTAGATGGTTTGCAAGTTAATCTAACAGCTGATGAGGCCAGTGGCTTCAAAGAGCTGGGTCTGAATGGGAAGCTGGAACAAGAAACAATGAGCTCTAGCAGACAGAGCTATATCCAACACCATAAAAATTCCCCTTTCATAATAGAGTAGTTACCTGTAACAGATGATCTCTGGGAACAGCAGGAATTTAGTCTTTGCATATGGGTGACGTCGGTACCAACAGAGCCCACGAGGGAACGCTCCCCGGCATCCTATATAAAAGCCTTTAGGAGCACTCCACTGCACCTGCGTGACTGCCTTCCCACTCTTCTGACTCCCTCTCCTCAATTGGGTTTGTAGCTGAGAAGGAAGAGTAAAAATAACCCTACAAAACTTCATAGGAAGGAGGGTGGGTTGTGAAGACTAAATTCTTGCTTTTCCCAGAGAATATCTGTTACAGGTGAGTAACTACACTATCTCCAGGAACAAGCAGGAATGTAGTCTTCACACATAGAATTCCCTAGCTTCCAGATCTACTGGAGACTTGGAAACCAGGTCAGAGAGGTCAGACTGGGTTCAGCTGGACATAGACATCCCCACCATGGAGATCTGGAATAACAGTGTGGGTGGGGGGAGGTGTTCTAGCTATGTGCCAAAGAGATGTTGGAAAACCGCTTGGCCAAAGGCCGCATCCTGGCAGGAGTCTTGTCTAAGCAGTAGTGCGTAGCAAAAGTGTGGATGGAGGACCATGTTGCTGCCCAGCATATTTTGTCAATGGCTACTTAGCGTATGTTGGCTACAGAAGTTGCCATGATTCGGACATTGTGAGCACTGATGTGCCCTGTGAGGGTGGGTCCATAAGCGAAAGCGATGCAGTCTGCTATCCATCTGGAGAATGTAATGGAGAACATAATGTTACAGGAAGCCCCAAGTGAGTGGGGTCAAAGGAAACAAACAGCTGTGAGGATTTGCGGAGCTCCTAAGTCCTCTGCAGATAGAAGGCGAGGGCTCATTTGCAATTGAGAGTGTGCAGGGTGACCTCTTCATGGGACTGGCAACTTCCCCTCCCATTGGAAGCACGCCCTTATCCGTCCCCTTTTGAAGAAACCCTCCTTAGATCCCTCAATTCCCTCAAACTGGCGCCCCATCTCTAACCTGCCCTTTCTCTCTAAGCTTCTCGAGAGACTGGTCTTCTCTTAGCTTTCTGCGCAACTTGAGGCTTCTTTGGTTCTTCACTCCTGTCAATCTGGTTTTCGCCCTGGCCACAGTACTGAATCTATTCTTATTTCTTTTCTCAACGAGTTACACGTCACTCACGATCAAGGTTCTATATTTCTAGCCGTCTCACTCGATCTTTCTGCTGCTTTTGATGTCATCGACCACTGTACTCTTCTCTCACATCTTAGCGCTATCGGTCTGTCTGGCCAAGTTCTTCACTGGTTCCACTCTTTTCTCTTTAATCAGTCTTTTTAGGTTCTTTCTGGTACTACCTCTTCTTCTCCAATGACTCTTCACTGTGGTGTTCCTCAGGGTTCAGTATTGGCACCACTGCTATTTAACATCTTCCTGGCCCCTCTCTCTCTCCTTATTCAACAGCATAGTATCTCTGCGTATTATTATGCAGATGATATCATTCTTCTTTATCACACTGATTCACTCGCTCCCGATATTGGTCCCCTCAACGTCTGTCTTTCCTCTGTTTCTTCTTGGCTCTCTGATAATTATCTGCATGTTAATCTACCAAAAACTGCGGCCATATGGTTCACTGCTGGTGCTCCTGTCCCTTCTCTTGCTCTGCTTTTCTCAGCTGCTCCCATCCCTCTTGTTACCTCACTGCGCTATCTCGGTGTTACTCTGGATTCTGCTCTGACCTTTAGAGAGCACGTTTCCTCTGTTGTTCAACGTTCATTTCACACCCTTCGGCAACTCCGTGCAGTCCGTCCTTTCCTTTCTTCCTCTTCTCTAACCACCTTGCTCCTTTCTCTTGTCACTTCACGTTTGGATTATTGTAATGCCTCTCTAGATGGTCTTCCCCTCACTCAACTTCGAAGACTTCAATTGGTTCACAACACTTCTGCCCGTCTTTTGACCCACACCTCTTGGTCTGTTCATATCACCCCCCTTCTTATCCGGCTACATTGGCTACCTATCCCTTTCCGTATTCAGTATAAGATCCTCATTTTCGTACATAGATCACTCCACACCGGCATTCCACTTTACCTCTCCAATCTGGTCCATTTTCACTGCCCCCCCAAGAATCCTCAGATCCATTCATGCCAACCGTTTATTTCTTCCCTCTCCATCCCAGGCTCGCCTTGAGTCAATGCGCTCTTCCGCCTTCTTCTTTCTCGGTCCTCATCTCTGGAATTCCCTGCCATCCGCCCTCCATCTGAAACTTTATTTTCCCGCCTTCAAAGCGAAACTCAAAACCTATCTTTTCTGCACAGCTTTTGACCTTCCTCACCACTCTCCCTCTTCCTCTCCCCTCCTCGTTGATACCCATTGAGTACTTATTCTTCTTGTTGTTATTGCTACCTACTGTCCCTTTCCTCTAACGCTGTCCCTTTCCTATCAACAAATGGCATTCCTTTTCCATTTCCTTCTTCAGCAGTATTCCCTTTGTTTTTATTGTAAACTGCCATATGCCTCGGTTCTGGCAGTATATTAAGTTTTAAATAAATATAAAGATAAAGTATTACCGATTGATTGATGTGGAATGGTGATACCACTTTTGGTTGAAAGTGAAGGTGTGTCCCGAGGACAACCTTGTCAGGATGGAATTTGTGTTTGGTGGATGAGCCACCAATGCTTGTAATTCACTAATGCACCTGGCCGAGATCAGTGCAACTAGGAATATGACCTTCCAGGACAAGTACCACAGGTGAGTGGTTGCTAGGGGTTCAAACAGGAGTTTGAGAAGCTGAGCCAAGACCACATTGAGATCCCATGCCACTGGAGGTTGTCAAATGGGTGGCTTAGAGAGGAGGTGGCCTCTCATGAAATGCACCACTAGGGGGTGTGCTGAGATTGGCCATCGATTGGTTTGTGAAAAGCCGCAATGGCATTGAGGTGAACTAGAAACTAAATTAGTTTTTAGTCCTGAAGAAAAGTGCAATAGATATTGCAGAAGTACAGACACTGATGCGTGGTCCTCTTGCCCCCGCCACCATCATCAGCTCTCCCCAGTCCGGGGATCGAGCCTCCAGTAGCGGGAGGAGCAGCGGCAACATCCCGCCCAATCGGGGCGCACAGCAGCGGCTTTAAAAGCTCGCGCCATCCGGCGTGTGGTCCTCTTGCCCCCGCCACCATCATCAGCTCTCCCCAGTCCGGGGATCGAGCCTCCAGTAGCAGGAGGAGCAGCGGCAACATCCCGCCCAATCGGGGCACACAGCAGCGGCTTTAAAAGCTCGCGCCATCTGGCGCATGGTCCTCTTGCCCCCGCCACCATCATCAGCTCTCCCCAGTCCGGGGATCGAGCCTCCAGTAGCAGGAGGAGCAGCGGCAACATCCCGCCCAATCGGGGCGCACAGCAGCGGCTTTAAAAGCTCGTGCCATCCGGCACGCCCGCGCCTGGTGGGCCCGCGCCTGAGGGCCTCGCCAGAGGGCCCTTTGGCGTGGCCCTTAGGCGTGGACCAGGAGGAAGGACACTCTAAACCGAAACCACCTAGCTCCAGGATAAACCTCCAGGAGTCGTTCACCAATAACAAGTCACCCAGCTACTGACCATGTCGGAACTTCGTAACTTTGAACCTGACACCGCATAAGGGGAATAATCCAACCGAGGGGTCCGACCTCAACCTTCCAAGCTCCCTCCTTATTCTTCATCCTTACCTGATGCGCCTCTGATACTTCTCATTTTGGACCATCTCAGGAACAGCACTGCTCATTGGTACATAGATCTACATATTCAAACAGCTGAGCTCCCTGGAGGTCGAACTCGCTCCCACCTCCACTCAGATGATCTGCTGACCACCGCAAGTATACTACAGCTAAATGATCTGACTGGAATTGTTATAGCACTCCTGACTGATATACCTCATTGCTGATATACCTGATATACCTCATTGTTATAGCACTGTTTGTCTAACATACCTGATATACCTGAGATACCTGACTGTAATTGTTATAGCACCGCCTGACTGATATACCTCATTACTGATATACCTGATATACATCATTGTTGACGCTTTCTCCAACTGTAAACTATCACTGTAGTACTGCTACTATTATGTAATTAACCTGTGATGTTATTGCAATTGACTGACTGAAAAACCTCACTGATAACCGCATTTCCAATTTAATACCCTCCCATTAGTAGTGCTACTTCTGCTACCTGCGGGCGCTCACATGTTACCTTTTTCTACCTACCAAATACCACTTTTCTAAGGAAACAAACTGCACAACTAGTTACATAATCTGTTTGCATTGCTGTGCATCGCTTTCTCTGCTGACTATTCCAGGGCTCTCAAATAACTCCTCTGCAGCTGACCACGCTGCCTATAACCATGTCCCCCATCATGTATCAAATACCTCACTTAGTCCCCATACTGCTTATCGCATCGATCCCAGTCCTAACACTTGTCCTAGACCCTGGCATTAAGCAGATCCCTATCCTTTATAGCATGGGTAGGTGCTCAATGGAATATCCCTGCCACTCCACCATGAGAACCAGAATTCCCTATTCACGCCTCTTACATATCCCGTTGCTGCTCTCTGACAAGGACCCTACTGAGAAGCACAAGACCAATCGCCTACTCAAGTGTGCCTTAATAAATGCCAGATCTATACGTTCCAAATGGCCTGCAGCTATTGATCTGATAGCAGCACATAACCTGGACTTACTGCTGATAACTGAGACATGGCTAACTGACAACGACAACGTCCTCATCAACCAGATGATTCCACCAGGATTCTCCATTTACGCCTGCCACAGATCTAACCAGAGAGGTGGTGGCACACTCATTCTCGCCAAATCGGACCTCCAATTCAAACTGAGCAATACCACCAGCACACCACATCTTGACGCTCTTTCCATATCTAATAGGATCTGTACGATAAATCTACTCTATCGAGCTCCGTCACCCTCCCCAGAGGACCTTCCATCAATAATCAACATTGTATGTAACTCTTCTAACCCACAAGCTCCTAACTGGCTAGTAGGTGATTTTAACCTACCCTCGTTACAAACCTCACACTCCTCAGCATTCATTGAAGCCATGGGCTAAGTAGGATATGAACAACTTATTGACGCTCCCACCCATATCAAAGGCAGCACATTGGATTTAATTTTCGCTCCCCAAGCGTTACTCAACACATCTCAGAAGCTCCTGATCTCCATACCCCTGTACCCTGGTCTGATCACAATTTACTCCTCTTTTACATCCCCACTGAACACCGCACCTTTGACAGCAACAAATCAGGCCGCCCCCCAAGTGCCCTTGAAACACGCTTCCGTCCTTTCAATAAGATCGAAGCCTTGGAGAAAATCCTACCTGCCCTCCACAAGGACTTACCTTCCCAAGATGACTTATTAACCAACTGGGACAACACATTGAAAGCCGCTGCCTGCATCCCTGCTACTGACAGGATCAAGACCAAGGGCAAACATAAACCTTGGTTCTCCTATGATCTACAAGAATCTCTCCTCCACCTACGCAGACTTGAGAGACGCTGGCGTTCCTCCTGCTCTCCTGATGCTCTCTGCTCATACAATTCATACTTACAAACTCACCGGAGGATGACAATCGAGAGAAGAAAGAAATACCACTCGGAAACACTAATGCGGTCCTTAAACAAGCCACATGACCTCTTCAACATTGTTAAATCCTTAACAGGTGATCCAACCACAACTCAATCACCTATGCCACACCCTCAAGATTATGCCGAATACCTACAATCAAAAATGATACAAACTAGTCTGATCCTCACAGCATCAGCACCTTCCACCCCTCAAACTGTGACCCAACTAGCCACGCTTGACAATTTCTCTCAGGTATCCAAAAAAGAGATCGAAGAAATCATAACAGCTATTAATTTAACTACTGCACCTAATGACCCCTGCCCAGCCAGGTGGATCAAAGAACTACGACATGAACTTAGCCCAACTATCAGCAAGATTGTCAACTATTCCTTCTCAACTGGATCCTTCCCACAGAGCCTGAAGCATTCATCCATCCGCCCGCTCTTGAAGAACAGCAAGCTAGACCCAACAAAAGTTGAATCTTTTAGACCAATATCAAGCATCCCTCTACTAGCAAAAATCATGGAAAAAGTAGTCCAGCAACAAATACAACACCATGTTAACTCAGAAGCCCCCCTGGACCCCTCACAACACGGTTTTAGAGAAGAACATGGTGTTGACACCCTTCTCACAATCCTCTTCAATAACCTAATCATAAGCATTGACAATATCCATCAAGGGTTCATTCTCATTTTTCTCGACATAGCTGCCGCATTTGATTCGGTAAACCACAATACTCTCCTACAGCGCCTCCAAGATAAGGGTATCCAAGGTCTAGCCCTGAACTGGTGCAAATCTTACTTATCAGACAGACAGCAGCAAGTCAGAACAGGAGAAGCAATATCTGATTCATTCCCCCTTAAACAAGGTGTCCCTCAGGGATCCTCCTTGTCCGCACTAATGTTCAATATATATATATATGCAGCCAATTTGTGATTTGATACGTACCTTCAACATTCAATGTCCTGCATATGCTGATGACATCCTGATGTATGCTCCATTCAACGTAAAACAACCAGATTATACATCAATAGTTCATTGCTTTGAAGCTGTATCAAACTGGCTCCTCAAACAGAATCTATGCATAAATCACAACAAAACAGACGTCCTATTCGTCACCCGGAATCCAACATTCATACCCCCTGCCTCATTACAGGTGAACAACATTGAGCTGAAGGCACAACCCACAATCCGATACTTAGGGATTACTTTAGACCAGCGGCTGGATATGTCAGCACACATCAAGAAAGTAACGAACGCAATTTACCACAAGATTAGATCCCTATGTAATCTCCAACCTCTACTTGACTATTCTGACTTCCGCACTATCTTCCAAGCCTTGGTATTACCACACCTGGATTTTGCCAATATCATTCTACATGGTCTCCCTCAATCTACTCTAAACCCCCTCCGTCTGGCCATGAATGCAGCCGCGAGAATTCTCGTAGGTGCTCCACGCTCAGAGCACATAACCCCAATACTGAAGAGTTTACATTGATTACCCCTCCAGGCCAGAACCCTATATAAAACCCTGGTCATGACTTTTAAAGCCTCAAAGAGCCCATCTCTATCACCTATCAGCAATATGATACATGTCACTCCAGCTAACAGATCCAGGAGATCTGTGACATTGAACTCCATTGACCTTCCGAAACTCCTTACGAAATGCTCTAAATCGACAGCCTCTACAGCCTTCTCGCTGTTTGCGCCCAGAGCCTGGAATGCCCTTCCACCCAAAATCAGAGCCATCACAAGCCTAATGACGTTCAGAAAGGCCTTAAAATATCATCTGTTCCTAATATACTACCCGGAAGCTACTCCGAATGAACATAGCCCTCATGCTGGTCTTTCCCACTTGACCCCGGTAGAAAATGGCTAATCATAACGGTTCATACTTGCACACTCTATCCATACCGTATTTATATTGTACTTGTGATTTATTTATTTACCACTTCCATGTAATTGACCATATAATTATACCATGTATATAGTCAACCTTGTTTACCGCCATGTTCTTGTATATAGTTAACCCTGTTTACTGCCAGGTTTTGTACCCTAGTGTTCATTGTAAAAAACCAATGCTGACCATGTCATTGTGTTTAAATTTGTTCATATGTAAACCGCACTGATTAAAAGAGCGCGGTATATAAGAAATAAAAATAAATAAATAAATAAATAAAGGGATTGAGGTTATCTTTTGAGCACCATGATCCAAATCTGTGCCATTTGAACAAGTAGGCCCTTCTGGTGGAGGGTTTCCTGGAAGCCAGGAGAATGTCTTTTACTTACTGAGAAATGTGGAGATGCTGGAGCATCCACCCTTCAGCAGCCATGCAGTCAGACAAGAGATATCAGATTGGGATGTAGGACTGTTCCATCGTCCTGGGATAGAAGGTCTGGATTGCAGCCCAGATGGATCAGTTCCTTTGGTAACAGGGGTGTGGGGGGAATGCAGTCCCTGACCCCAATGTAGGTGAAAAGCATCTTTTGCTTGGCTTAGCTTGGATGGAACTCTGAAACAGAACTGCGGACGTTTGCTGTTCTATGGGGTGGCAAAAGGTCAATGACTGGTGTTCCTCAGGCTTTGAAGACCTGAGCCACTGTGCGAGGATCTAGACTCCACTCATGTGGGTGGAAGATCCGACTGAGCCTGTCTGCAAGGTGATTCTGATCGCCTGGAATATACACTGCATGAAGGTGTATGTGGTGAGAGATGGCGAAGTTCCACAGGCAACAGGCCTCTTTGCTGAGGGGAAGCGAACCTGTCCCACCTTGCTTGTTCACATAGAACATTGCCACTTGGTTGTCTGTCTTGATAAGCACCAGGCTGTTTGCAAGGTGGTGTTGAAACACCTGAAGGGCATTCATGATTGCCAGAAGTTCCAACAAGTTGATCTGTAAGGATGACTCCTGATTTGTCCACAGGCCCTGTGTGGACACTGACTCCAGGTAGGTTCCCCAACCCAGTTTGGATGCATTTGCAGTTAGGGTGTGTTGAGGTTGAGGCATTCAAAAAGATGATCCTCCCAGCAGGTTTGCTGAGGTGCACCACCCTAGGAGGGTTGGGCTAGTGGGTGGGTGATGTGAATGATGGCCTGTGGATTCTGTCCATTCGAATGCTAGGATCCATTGTGCTAGGCACATATGTAGTCTTGCATATGGTACCATGTGCCCTGTGGATGCCATGCGTCCTAAGAGATGAAGGCAGACTCAAGCTGTCGAGCTTGTCTGTTGACACATGTAGGTGATTAGGGTTACTAGTCGGTTCATACAGTCTAGTGGTAGAAAGGCTCTGGATAGCGGAGTGTTTTGCAGTGCTCCTATGAGCTCCAATCTTTGAGTTGGGGTTAGATTTATTTATTTAGCTATGCTTATATACCGCTTTTCCCTGGTCAAAGCAGTTTACAATAAACAACAAGAGACACATCGAATAGGTCATAACTTATTTACAGGGGGCTATACATTCAACATGGGCTTAACTGATTTACATTCCTGATTGGGTATGTATCATGCTTTCCTAACTTATTTACAATTCTACTTTGTCTCTCGGTCTCAAACTTAGCTGATATTCAACATGGTCATGTATTCATTGGGTGGTGCTTGGATCTGTGCCAAAGTGTTCTCTGAATAATTGTTTTCAAAATGAGGAGAGGTCCTTGTTGTTCCAGATTTTGGTTGGGAGAGAGTTTCATAAGGACGGGGCATAGAGGTCAAATGCACGGGTTCATGTCAGAACATTGTTAGTGGTCTGTCTTGTTGGTCTTCCAGAGTTTGGTTGTGGTAATAGGGTGTGAATATGCAATGTTTGTTTTTGGTGTAGTGCTTTGTGAATCAGTATTAATGTTTTGTACTTGATCTGAGCTTCCAACGGAAGAATGTGGAGATGCTTCGGTACCAGGGTGATGTGGTCAAATTTCTTCACCCTTTGAATGATCCTGGCTGTTATATTAAGGGCTGTCCGTAGAGGGTTGAGTGTGGGGAATGGGAGTCCTTGACATATCGCATTAAGGTAGTCCGGGAGGGAGGGGAGTGTCATTGCTTGTAGAACTGAAGTCCTGAGAGTCTAGGAGTGGTCTGAGGCACTGTATCATCTTGGTTTTGAAGAATATTGTCCTTGCAGTTTTGCAATCTGTTGCTTGAATGATAGGGTTTGGTCGAGAATGACTCCCAGGTACTTTATTTGTGTTTGAACTCTTATCTGTGTTGTTCCCAGGGTGAGGTGTGTTGGTGGGGTGAAGTTTGACCCTCTGTAATAAATAATGCCTCTGTCTTCTTGAGGTTGATTGTGTGATTATTTTCTTGGAGCCATCTAGAGACGTCATTGAAGCAGTGTAGTAACTGTGGGTTTACTGGATTTGCGGTGGTTATTGGTCCATATAGCATAATGTCATCTGCGTGTATGTGAAAGTTGATGTTGTGTGACTGTATTATGGAGCAGAGTGGTTGTAAATATATAGGACTTTAGGAAGTTTACTACAAATCCCAAGTGCTGCAGTGTTGCGAGGGTGGTTTGGAGTGAAGTGCAAAGTTCTTCTGGAGAGTCTGCCTTTATCAACCAGTCATCTAAGTAAGGAAGACAAAGATTCCCTTGTCTCACAGGGAGACGGCTATCACTGACATGTATTTTGTGAAACCTTGGGAGCCGATGCCAGGTCAAAGGAGAGGACTTGGTAGGGGGTCCCTTGAAAGACAAAGGGAAGATATTTCCTTTGTCCTGGATATATCAGGATATGGGTATATGCATCTTTGAGATCTCGGGAACATAGCCAGTCTTGTTCCTGCAGATAGGTTAGAAGAGTTCCAAGGGAAATCATTTTGAACATTTCCTTGACCAGGATTTGTTGAGATTTCGGTGGTTGAGGATAGGCCTGTATTTTTCTGACTTTTTCGATATAAGGAAGTAAGGAGAGTAGAAGCCCTCATGAAGTTCTTGTTGTGGAACTTCCTCTATGGCCCCTTGGGTGAGCAGGTTGAAGATTTCCTCTTTGAATAGGGTCCTGAGGATATGCTGGAGAGGATATTCACCTCTGAAGTGAGGTAGAGGAGATTGTTTGAAGTTTAATTGGTACCCCTCCTGAATGATGTTTAGGGGCCACTGTTCGGAGGTGATCATTTGCCAATGGCTGGCAAAGGAACAAAGTCGACCTTCTATTTTTGTTGGATTGGGGCTTTGCAGGGGGAAGGTGACCATGTTCTCAAGGACTGAGTCAAAAGTCGAGTGTCACTTCTGTTTGAGCTGCTGGCTATTGCTCAGCAGTTCTGGGTTTCTTAGCAGGTTTAGGCTCCTGTTGCTTGCCCTGAGGCTGATAAGATGGTTGTAAATAAGAAGGGCAGAACCTCTTCTTTTTAGGATAGAAAGGCTTCTTTGCTGCCGGTTTCTTTTTTGAGGAGTCAGCAGTCTTTCTGGAGAGCATCTTCTGAGTTGTTTCATTGGTTTCAAGCTCTCCAGCTTTTTCTCTCCAGTTTTTACTGAAGAGATTTTCCCCAGTGCAGGGAATGTTACCCAGTTTGTCTTGGACCCATTGCTCTAGGTCCGAGGCCTGTAATCATGCTAGTCTTCGAGCATCAATGGCAATAGCTGATGCTCTGCTGGTGGATTTGAATGCATCAAAGGCTACCCTGTTCACAAACTTGGAGACATTCTGGCTGTTTTAGAGGACTGTCTCAAAATCTGGCCTCTTTTCCTCTGGGATGAAGGGAAGGAAGGCTTCCCAATCCTTACTGATTTCCTTAAGGAACATTCCCATATATAAGGTGCAGAAATTGATCCTACTTGCCAGCATGAAGGCCTGAAACGGGATATTATGAACTGACAAGATCGTTGCCTCCTTCGGGGCCATGGGGCACTGTAGAATCTCCAGTTCCTCTGCCTGGGGCTCTGGTTCCGCCATGGCTGGTATCGATAGCCCTGCCGCAATGTCCCAAATAAATTCTTGGAAGGATATGTCTTCCTGTGGGGACTTTCAGCAGGAGGTGGTGTTTGCAGGTGATGGCTCAATGCTGATGCCATATCCAGTAGCTCCTCAGAGTCGAGGGACCAATGGTCTGAATCGGAGGCCTCAGAATCTGAGCTCGGTGAGTGCTGTCTGTGCTGATGACAGTGTGAATGGTGCTGCCAGTACTGGTCGTGCTCAATGTCCTACCCTTGCTGTCTTAGCAGCGGTACAGAACCTGTAATTGACCAAGTTGATGGGGCTCTGGACATCAGTCCCAGTGGTGGAGTGAAGGCATGGGGAATGTGGACATCAGGTGTTTGCACCAGTAGTGATACCGATGTCAGTACCGATTCTGCTTACGCTCTCAGTACCAGTGTCGATACCGATGTAAGCAGTCCTGAATTCATTGGTGCTTGGGGTACCGAGGCTGCTAGAACTGCTAAAGTCTTCTTGATGGATAGCATGTGCTGATCCAACGAGATTGCTTGAGTCTGGTCCAGAAACAGAATGGGGCTTGCAGCCACCGTACCAGAGCATGGCACAAGGGGCTCTGCCAAGGTCGATGCCATGGAGGTCTCCCGGTTCCCCACAGAAGCTTTGGAGGACAAGTCCTCCCACCAGGGGCATTCGGTTTGACAGCCAGCTTCAGAGGATGTCTTTGGGGAGTCTCTGTGCTTTGAACGGGACCTCTCCCTCGATTCTCTCAATGTCTCTTGGATTCCTTGGATGCAGCCCGAGACTCCTTTGGATCTTGTGGAGATTTTTGCAGGGATCTCAAAGTTTTTTTCCTTTTAGAGTCTGAACTATGCTTTGAGGTTTTCGAGGTTTTGGATACCTTTGAAGCCAATGAATTTCGGAAGGATGTCGATGTCAACAAAACTGAATCTAATGGGAAAAGCTCTGACAATTTTCTGGCCCAGCTTCCTAGTCCTTTCTTAGTCATCTACTTACACAAGGAACAAGAGTCTGGGTCATGGTTGGGACCGAGGCACTTGAGGCACCATTCATGTGTGTCTGTGACAGAAATTGTCCGGGAACACCTTTCTTGAAACACATTTCTTGAAACCGCTACAGTGTTTCACCATGGTGGAAAGGGTTGGTCTAAGGCCTATGAGGTGTACGAGGCCTTCTAATGAAAAAATGAAAAATAAACAAAGTAAAAAGAAATAAAAATTGAAAGTACTGGAATCGGGGGCAATGCCAGAGTGAAAACAGGAAGGCAGAAGCGTTGTTCCGAGAAATGTTTTCTTCCGTGACAGGAAAAGGGAAGTTACTGATCCTGCTGGCTCCACGGAAAAAAAACAACTGAGAAGAGGGAGTCAGAAGAGCGGGAAGACAGTCACGCAGGTGCAGTGCAGTGCTCCCAAAGGCTTTTCTATAGGATGCTGGGAAGTGTTCCCACGTGGCTTTCGTCAGTACCAACGTCACCCATATGTGAAGACTACATTCCTGCTTGTTTCTGGTGAAAGAAAAATAATTAACTTTTAAAAATAAAACCCAAAACTCCTTTAATAATAAGATATATATGGAATACAAAAGATTTAGCTCCCAGCAGAGCATTCTCATGAATATGGCAGAAGAATTAGACAAGTGTGATTATATCTGATATAAATGTCCATGGATTAGTGTGATAAAAGTCCAAATTTAGGCTTGCATATTAAAAACTGCTGTTGCATATTCGTGAGAAAGTGTTCATTTTAATAGGAGAAATAACCTGTCACTGTCCTACTTCTTTTTGCAAAAATTATTTTTGAAAATGTGTTTTTCAGAAATGTTTTCTTCAATCTTGATTCAGGTCTAATTATACCACAACTAAGTGGGGAGAAAGGATATTATAGAAATTAGAAATAAATTTCTCAGTATTATGCTATAATGTCCAAATGTACAATTAGCCTTGCTGTGCTGCATTAATGTGTGAAAGAGGAGCTGTGAGGTCATGACCTCAGGGTAAAGGGCTGAGTATTAATTGGTATATGTGTGTAAGACAGACAGTTGTCAGTCAAGCATAGATTCTAAAGAATAGCAAAGCAGGGACAGGTATTAACATTTTGACATATGCTGCCCTTTCATACCAGCGGTTTCTCCAGCACTGCAACTTTTTAAGGCATTCACAGGTTTTGTTTTCTTTTCGTAGGTAATAACTGGATATATGTATGACTATTGGTGTTTTTCGAAGGATTCCTATAAAGCATAGCTATTAAACTGTGAAGTTCTTTACCATTTTCTATTATATATTTTAATTTATGTAAATCACCCTGCTAGTTAAAGAAGGGCAGTAGATCAAATTTTAATAAGCTATAAGCTACAAAAAAAGACATTCTTGGGATTGATGTTTAGGAAAATTAATTTTTTTCCCAACTTCACACTGATATTGTGGTGTGGAAATGTACACTGCTATTTTTCTTCTTACTATTAATCATTTATATACTGCTCCAATGCTAGACTGTGCACTGAGTACCAAATGTCAGAAAACAGCACACTGAGGGTTTGGTCGACTATAAAACTCATGCTAAATATGTTTACGTGTGAGTTGATAAAAAATTAACAAACATTTTGGAATGCCACTAAAGGAGTGAAGCAATAATATTTATTACGTGCATAGTACAAATATTCCTGATGGTGTACAAATGCCACCATCATGTAGAGCAGGCATGTCCAACAGGTAGATCGCGATCTACCTGTAGATCGCGAAGGGATCAGAGGTAGATCACCAGCCCCACTTGGCTTCATCTCTCCAGCAGCTCGCCCAATCACTAGGAGAGAGCTCGTGCCGGCAGGTCGTCTGCTGAGGGCTTGCCGCCACTGCTGATCCTTTGCCTGTCTTTTTTCCCTGCCTGCGGGAATCTTGCCCGTGGGTGTATTGGAGGCGCTTGTTGTTTTCGTGCCAATAGATTGTGGGTACCCCAGGGGGCCTGCGCCCTGCGACGAGATGCCACAGGCCCGGCATCATACCTGGTCTCCTGCCTCTCAGAATCACCCATTCCTGCCCCCGCCCCAACACCCCTTAGAAGTGTGCTATATACCGGGCGATATCCATTCACCCGGGCTTTACCTGAATACACTTACCGTATTAGTTGTGTCATGTGCTGGTCGTTGGTCGCTTTATAGTTTGCTTTCATTAAATGTTTTCGGGCAGACACAACAAAGTGTCAAGAATTTGGTGATTTTGGTGGGCTTTTCCAATTTTGTTCTAACTGGCCTATGCCTTGCCTTCAAATTGGTTCAAACCACTGTGACTTTTGCTTGCCCCTGCAATTTTTTTTGCCTAGCCTTTGCGTTGATTCTACACGGCAATTTTATTTCGCCTTGCCTTTGCATTGATCCTACACTGTGTGCAGAATTTATTAAATCGCATGTGGTGGTATTTGAACTTGTTTGGCGGTATTTGATTTTATCTGGTTTGCTGGACAGGTGTTTGAATTTTTTTGATGATTGTTTGGTGGTATTTGATTATTGGTACCAGTATGATGAATTCTTATTTTTACTTTTAGAACTGCATGTGTGGTTTTGGCATCTCCAGTCCTTGTATTGCACATCATCCAGAGGTCTTCAGTTCCTGTTAATCTTTAATACTTTGGGACAGTGACCGTTTTGGACAAGATTCAGCCAGTGTTTAAACTAACATAGCAGATTTGGCCTTCTTATATCCAGCCACCCCAGTATAACAAAGATGAGTGTTCCAAAGAACAAAACCTACCACTTTCATGATGAATGGGAAATGGACTACTTCTTCATCATGGTGAAAGACAAGTGTTGTTGTCTAATTTGTAACGCTCCAGTATCCTTGCCCAAAAAGGGTAATCTGGAATGTCATTATAAGGCTCTGCATAGCAATAAGTTTGATGCTGATTTTCCACCCAAAAGTGAAATTCATAAACGGAAGCTCAAAGAACTTAAATCAAAATTGACTACTCAGCAACAGTTGATGGTGAAGCCAAGGTCACATTCGGTCAATGCAACCATAGCATCCTTCAAGGTCAGTAACCTGATCGCAAAGAAATGCAAACCTTTCACTGAAGGGGAATTTGTAAAAGACTGTTGTCTTGAAGCAGCTGACAATCTTTTTGAAGGATCTAAAAATAAGAAAGAGATCATAGCTGCTATTCAAGATGTACAATTGTCAAGAAACACCGTCGTGCGGCGAATAGAAAAGATGTGTGGAGACACAACTGAACAATTGTTGGAGGATGTTTCAAATTGTGTTGCTTTCTCACTCCAAAATGAATCTACAGACATAAGAGACATACCCCAGTTACTAGTCTTTATCCGGATGGTTTTTGAAGACTTCAGTGTTAAAGAAGAACTACTTGGAATAATTTCTTTAAAAGGGAGAACTACCGGTCAGGAAATATTCAGTTCTTTCCATTCTTTTGTGATAAAGTGTAATCTTCCATTGCATAGACTTGTTTCCATCACTACTGATGGAGCAAAAGCAATGACAGCTGAGGTTAACGGTTTCAAAGCCCTCTGTAGACAGCATGACGACTTCCCAAATTTCCTTTCTTACCACTGCATCATTCACCAGCAATTTTTGGCAAGCAAGAGACTCAATACAAATACCGTCATGGACATCACTTTCAAAATTGTAAATTCAGTTCGTGGAAGATCACTTCAAAGATGGCTTTTCAATCTTACTCTTGATGAAGGGGCAGCGGAAATCATTTTGCACACAGATGTAAGGTGGCTAAATAGGCACAAATTTCTGCAAAGATTTCATGATTTGCTGAATGAAATAAGATGTTTTTTGAAAGAGAGGGGAGATGACCAAGCAGAGTTGGAAGATGAGGAGTGGTTATGTGATCTGGCATTTCTTGCTGAATTTACAGACAAACTAAGTGATATGAACCTTGAACTACAAGGTAAAAACAAATGCATTGGCGAGATGATGAGTACAGTTTCATCCTTCAAGAGCAAATTTGAGCTAATGATGACTGACCTTGCAAACAACACTTTTGATTATTTTCCTAATACGCAGGACCATCTGGGACAATATCCAATTTTTTTTTTCAGAACGAGAAGTATGTGACAGAAATCTGTTCTGTTATCCAGGAATTCGAAAATAGATTCTGTGACTTCCAAAAAATTGGAACAGTTGTGGAGTACTTGTCATACCCATTCAAAGTAGATGTGGACATTAAAGAAACTGCAGCTGCTCCATAAAAATTACTCATTGAACAAACCATCTCTTGAAAACAAAATATTTACCCTTAAAAATAACATTTTCTCAAGACCCGTGCTGAGCAAGAATCGTTTTGGAAGCTAGTGCCTAGAGACAAATTTCCCAACTTGAGAAGATGCAGTGAAGCTGTACACTCCTGTTTTGGTTCAACTTATTTGTGTGAATCTGCGTTTTCCCATCTGAAAATGACAGAGTACACAACATTCCAGCATGACAGATGAACATCTCCAGGATTCCCTGAGACTGGCTCTCACACAATATTCACCCAACTTCAAAAAGCTGGTAGATGAGCAAGAGCGAAATATTAAAGATTGTGCAAGATCAGCCTGGATCAATACGCGACCTAAATTTAACACAAATTACTCAATAAAAGTTAAAGAAAGTTATTAAGAGTAGAGTGGAGGAGTAGCCTAATGGTTAGAGCACTGGCTTGAAAACCCAGCGACCAGGGTTCAATTCCCACTAGTACTCCTTATGGCCTTGAGCAAGTCACTTAATCCTCCATTGCTTCAGAAAAATCCAAGTTATAAATATCCCTGTTTAATGTGCATTACCAAGTTTAAGTTACATTGACATGATAAAGCAGTATATAAAACCTGATAAATAACTTAAGAAAGTTATTACTCAATAAAACTTTAAGAAAAAATGTACTTTCCATTTCCCCTCACAGTTCTTACTGGATCTTCGTCTCTCTGTTTTGTTTTTGCTTAATTTGCTTAACAGCTGATCACATCCAAGTAAATGACAGAAGGTTCATTAAAAATGGGGGGGGGAATCCTCCAACTTTATTGGGTTAAAATTTAATTTGAAACTAATTTGAAACTTAATTTTCATGGTGGTAGATCACCGGCACTTTTGGCCAGAAAAAGTAGATCATGACCTTTTTGAAGTTGGACGTGCCTGATGTAGAGAGAAGCAAAATAACATGGTTATTGAAAAAATGATCATGCTCTATTTGTTTTTCTCTTTGCACCTTGTGTGAGTCAGTGCAATGCAAAGGGTTTGTCTATGACTGTTGAGGGGAATAACAGAAAAGTTAGTAGTCTCCAGGAAGGGAGATGAAAGAACAGAGATCCTGGAGAAGAGAAAGCTGGATTGAATGTGCTTTTATAACTACTGCATCTGTCTTTTGTGGCAAGGTCTTGAAAAAATAGTGTGAAGGCATATGGTTGGGGAGAACAGAGAGCATGGAAGTGGAATACTTGGGAAGGACTATCATCTTAAATTGACTCAGAAGGACTGTAGTATCTAAATAACAGCTGCAATTTAAAGTGGACAAGGACAAAATGATGCACATAGGGAAAAATAACCTTAACTAAGGGTACACAATGTTGGGTTGCATGTTAGGAATTATCACCTAGGAAAAAGATATTGAAGTCACTAGAGTCAGTGTGGGACTCATCTCAAACTAAAGTACTTTTGTGGCTTTTACAAAAAGTGCTCTGCCCGAAACCTTTAAATAGAAGGAACTTTTTTGTTATATTTGTAAAAGGAAAAGGAGGCTGCTATGGTTCCCAAAAGAAGTAGCTGAAAAGGTGAAATAAAAACAGGGAAGCCTTCATGAAATATAAGAGATCACAGAGAGAAGACGACAGACATCTATATTTGGTAAAATTTAGAGAACCTAGCAAAGTAGTCAGGAAAGTAAAGGTAGAAAAAGAAGAAATAGCCAATGCAATAAAATGGGGAAGGGGGGGGGATAAGGCATTTTTCAGATATGCTAGTGAGAAAAGGAAAAGCATAAGTGATATTATCAGACTCAAGGATGAAGGGAAGGAATATGTAGAAACTGATGAGGATAAAGCAGAATCTCTTAACAAGTATTTCTGTTCTTTGTTCACAGATGAAGGGCCAGGAGCAGAATCTCAGAAAACCCCCACAAATAGGAAATGAAGTGACAGGGATCTTGAACAATTTTCAGAAGACTGTGTTTGTGAGGAACTAGCTAAACTAAACTTGGGGACATTCTAGCAGCTCCACTGACAGACCTTTTCAATGCCTCTTTGGAGTTGGGAGTGATGTCAGAAGAATGAAGAGAGGCACATGTGGTCCCTTTACACAAAAGTGGAAGGAAGGATGTGGTTAAAAACTACAGGCTGGTTAGTCTAACCTCTGCGGTAAGTTAATTATTGGAAATGCTGCTGAAAGAGAAAATAGTGAGGTTTCTGGAGTCCAAAGGATTACAGGATCGAAGGCAGCACAGATTCACCAGAGACAGATCTTGTCATACAAATCTGATTGATTTCCTTGACTGGGTGACCAGGGAGTTAGACCAAGGAAGAGCCCTAGATGTGGTGTACTTGGATTTCAGTAAAGCCTTGGACATTGTTCTGCACAGGTGACTTATAAAAGAAATGAGCACCCTAGGTATGGACCCTAAAGTTACTGATTGGGTTAGAAATTGGTTGAGTGGGAGGCGACAAAGGGTACAAGTAAATGGAGCTCATTCTGAGGAGGAGGTGGTTACTGGTGGTGTGCCACAGGGATCTATCCTAGATCCAATTCTTTTTAACATATTTGTTAGTGATATTGCAGAAGGGCTGTTGGATAAGGTTTGCCTCTGCAAATGATACCAATATCTGCAATAGAGTAGACGCCCAGGAAGGCGTCAATAACATGAGGAGGGATCTAGCTAAGCTTGAAGAATGGTCAAGAATTTGACAGCTGAGATTTAATGTTAAAAAATGCAGGGTCATGCATTTGAGCTGCAAAAACCCAAAGGAGCAGTACAGTTTAAGGGGTGCAGTACTTTTGTCCACAAAAGAAGAGCAGAACCTGGGTGTGATTGTGCCTGACAATCTTAAAGTAGTTTAAACAGATAGAATTGGAATGCTACAAGATGCTCAAGGATCCATGTTGAATGATGCTGAGAAAATACTGAAGAAAGATGATGCGACTGACTTCACTCTGATCCACATACCAGCAAGATTGTACTCAAAATCAATCAGCAGAGACTACATCCATACCTGGAATGAGAACTGCCTGAAGTGCAAGCAGTATTCAGGAAAGGGCGACGAATGAAAGACATTATCGCGCATGTGAGATGGATCCTTAAAAAGACAAAAGAATACCAAAAGGATATCCATATGTGTTTTATTGACTACAGCAAGGCTTTTGACTGTGTAAACCATGAGAAACTCTGGGCCACATTAAGAAGCATGAGTATACCAGAACACCTGATCGTTCTCTTGCACAACCTTTACATTGATCAAAAAGCAACAGTTTGAATGGAACTAGGAGAAACAGAATGGTTTAAAATCAGCAAAGTTGTACAACAAGGCTGCATACTCTCCCCCTACCTCTTTAATTTATATGCAGAACAAATCATCAGAGAAGCAGGACTGTATGAAGACAACCGAGGTGTAAAGATTGGTGGAAGACTCATCAACAACCTTTGCTGTTTTGATGATATCACATTACTGGCTGAAAGTCAAGATGATTTGAAACATTTGCTTCTCAAGATCAAGGAATATAGTCTTAAAATGGGTCTTCACCTTAACATTAAGAAGACAAAGTTCCTGACAACTGGCAAAATGAATAAGTTCATCATTGATGGAGAAGAAATTGAAATAGTTGACAGTTTTAACTTACTTGGATCAACAAACAATAAAGAAAGGACTAGCAGTCAAGAAATCCAATGGCATATTGCTCTTGGTAAAATGGCTATGAAGGACCTAGACAAGATTCTCAAGAGCAGAGATGTCTCTCGCCATACAAAGATTTGACTTGTTCAGGCCATGGTATTTTCAATAATGTCATATGGATGCGAAAGTTGAACAGTGAAAAAGATGGACAGGAAGACAATTGATGTCTTTGAATTATAGTGCCTGCAACGAATACTGTATATATCATGGACTGCCCGAAGAACAAACCAGTTAGTACTAGAGGAGATGAAACGAAGCTTTCTTTAGAAGCTCAGATGACAAGACTTCGAATTTCATACTTTGGACACATCATGCAAAGAGAGAGATCATTGGAGAAAGACATAATGCGTGGCAAGGTAGAAGGTCACAGTAAAAGAGAAAGGACGGCAATGAGATGGATTGAAATACTAACAGCAGCTATGAATACCACTCTATCAACAGTGAGCCGCTTGGCTGAAGACTGAACAAAGTTAGATCAACTATCCAGATGGTCACCATGAGTCAACACTGACTCAACGGCACTTAACAACAACAAACAGAAAAGATGACGGAGAAAGCTAGAAGGATGCTTGGGTGAATAGGGAGAGGGGTGGCCACAGAAAATAAGAAGTGATAGTGCCTCTGTATAAGTCTTTGGTGTGACCTCATTTAGAGTATTGTGTGCAATTCCAGAGACCATACCTTCAAAAGGATATAAAGAGGTTGGACTTGGTGCAGAGGGTGGCTACGAAAACAGTTAGTGGCCTTCATTATAAAGCATCTGAGAACAGACTTAAGGATCTTAATATGTATACCATAGAGGAAAGGTGGGATAGAGGAGATATGACAGACATTTAAATACCTCCGTGGCATAAATGTACAGGAGAAGAGCCTCTTTTGATTGAAAGCAAACTCTGCTACGAGGGAACATAAATGAGAGTGAAAGGGGATATACTCATAAATAATATGTGGAAATATTTCTTTACGGAAAGAATGGTAGATGCATGGAATAGTCTCCCAGTGGAGGTAGTAGAGATGGGACAAACACAGAGGACCTCTAAAGGGAGAAAGGGGACTATTGTAGTAGTTGATATGGAAGGGCAGACTAGATAGGCCATGTGGTCTTTTTCTGCCGTCATGTTTCAATGTTTCTTTGGAAAAAATGTCTTTAGCACCATAGATTTATCTTTTATAGCCGCAAACATTACCAGCATTGTCGCTCTGAAAGAAATTATATCCATGAAATCCTCAAAGAACTACATTAAATTAGTTACAGAGGGTACTTAAAGATTATCCATTGTACATTCCTGGTCATTTACCTTCTTAACTTTCTGAGGAATATAGTCAATGTTAAAAAATGATATAGAATCAGAAGTAGGGAGTCAAAGAACCTCTTTCAAAAATTTCTGCAATAAATTTCTGAAAGAGATGTGTAATTGCAAAATTCAGAAATCTTAAATTTTTTTGTCTTAGAGATATTTTCCAATGCCTTCAACTTATTATACAACAAACTGTCCTTCACATGAGCAGCCCCAGCAGTGTGGTGGGATGAAAATTGATGTCCCTATTTCCCTAAAGATTGTTTAGATCTCCAACTTGTTTATCCATTTGCTGGAACTTCTCATCTATTTGCTTAGAAAATTCACATAACTCAAACACTATCCCCTTAAGCATGGACTCCATCTGAGTTATCACCTTCCAAACATCCAACAATGTAACTTCCTTAGAAGAAGAAGAACTGCTTCCTGAGCAACCAGCAGTGAAACAACTCAAGATAAAAAAGATAAAGACAAAAAATCACTTCCAAAATGTGAGGATCAACCCCAGATGTAACAGGAAAAAGTGTGAAAGAGTGTCCCGGGCAGTTTCTCCAAATGAGTTTGTTTTATTTATTATTTATTTATTTATTAAAATTTTCTTACATACCGTGCTATTCAGATCAGTGCGGTGTACATTCAAAACATAACACATTACAGTGCAGCAAGCCGCATTGTATTTACAATGAACAGGGTAGTAAACGGGTATAACTGGAGAAAACTATCTACATTTCATATACATTGGTGACTATATTCCTAGATATAGGCAATTTGGGTCGAGGGGTTCAAGCTGGCTAACCGTTTTCTTGCTGGGTATGTATGTTGGGGCGGTTTGGGTGGGTAGTCAGAGTGCTTTTGTGCATACCATGATAGTTGTGAGCCTCACTTCTAAGCCAGGGCATGGGGAGTATGATCCCAGTCTCTCATATTTGCTGACTAAGCCTAGGTGTAGTACTTGCATTGTGCCAAAGACAGCCTCCTGCTGGAGTTCATAAGATGTAACATGTATGGGTAGTTTGTCAAGTTGTGCTTGGAAATTCATCTTTATCAAACTTGTGGCATCCAACATGATGGGAAATATTTCTGTATCTTTTTGCCACATTTTCTTGGTCTCTGACTGCATTTCCTGGTATTTCATGATCTTCTGCCTCTCCACGCAATTTACAGAGTAGTCGTTTGGAACTGACACCTCTATTGTCATTCTGGTGTTTTTCTCCTTAACCAATATATCCGGCTTCCTCGCATCCTACTTTTTATCGGTCGGAATGGGTGATCAGAACCTCTTCATTCTCTGTAATTCTCTTAGGGTCATGATTCCAGTGCTTTTCGGGCACAGTGATGTTGTAGTATTTAGAGTTTCCAATGGATGAAGCACACTACTTTATTTTGTCTTTCTGTATAAATCCTTTCAGCCATCAGAACTTCACAGCCCACTAAGAGATGAGGCATTGTTTCCAGGTCTTTCTTACAGAATTGACATATGTCTATATTGCCAGTTTTTTTCAATGCTCGCTGTAAACCATAAGCCGCTGTCCTGGGCTGCAACTATCAACCTCTCATCCGTCGTTTTCAGTTCACTCCTCCTTAACCATTTATGTGTCCATTCTCAATTGACAAATGATTCTTGGAGTAACATTCTGTATTTCCCACTGTATTTGTGCATCTGTGCGGCTGTAGTGGGGTGGGGGAGGCCTATCAGGTGATCTCAAAGAAGCTCCATCCAGAGAGGAATCAACAACAGAAGACCATTCCTGAAGAGGCCCATGAACCAAATGATTATCAATGGGGCCCTTCACCTGTGGTGTTAAGGCAGTACTTGATGGATTCTTTCTCTTCCTTTTCTCTTTGGGCATACTGCAAATCAAAATAAGCAAAGAAAACAGTACTCACAAAGAGCCAACACTACTGATGCTCCAAGACTCCGAGGTGCTCCAAAGGAGTTTTAAAGGGGCAAGACCTGCCCTTTAGGGCATGCCCATTTGGCCACGTATCTGCATTCTGTTGCAGGGCCTTTTAAAGGCCCAGGAGTTTCTGCAAGATGATGTCACCAAGCACCACCGATGTTCCAGCCCGGTCAGCCAGTCAGTCGCATCAGGCAGGGAAGCTGAGCATGATCCTTCACGCCCTCGGGATCTCCAACTTCTGCATCCTCCCTGAATTCTTAATTTTACTGGATTCAGGTTAATGGACTATGTCTGTTGCTGGAGTTTCTGGGGATGTTTCTGTAGAAATTTTTCTCGCTCTTCTATTAACTGTCCTGCAGAGGGACACCTGATAGTGATCAAACATTGCTTGTAGAGAAAATTTTCTTTCTGAAGAGTATGGGAGGAAGAACAGAGGGAGCAGAACTTGCTTTCTTCCTAAGTGAAGAAGGGAACTAGACATCCAGAGAGAGAGACTGGGATAAATAGTTATATTTTCTTGTAGGCACATAGCAGGAAGAAACGAAACTGGTTCTTTCTAGTAGAAAGGTAGTTCAGATTGTCTTAGTTGGTCACATGTTTCTTTACAGGCTAGGTGTTCAAATAATATATCCAAGAATATTCAGAGTATTACCTCAGAGATTATCTGTACTTGATCCATAATTATCATCAAAGACAAGATTCTGCCCGGTCTTTGATGGATCTTTGTCTGAAAATATGCACATCACAAAAGATCAAGGAAGATATCCCGACTTTTTCATTACTATAAAGATGCAAAAAAATGGAAACCTCAAAATCCTTCTCTCTTAGCCAGGCTTGATCACATTTTCTTATATGGTTGTCCTTATGTTTCTTATATGGTTGTTAGAATTAGTTTTAATTATTTTATGCAAACTTGAGTTCTTGTTCCTGTTTTCATTCCTTCATCACACAGTTTTGCTATTATCAGTTCCCATATACCATCTTTGGTAGAGCAGATCTGCTATCAGGTGGCTTTTCTTCAAGTTGGCCTTAGTCATTAAGTGGATGAAGGGTTCCGGCATCTGTTTTCCAGTGTTAGTTCTTGAGATGGCAGGTTTCTCTAGGCAGCTTTTACATTTCTCCGAATCCAGTAAAATCAAAAATTCAGCATATCATGCTATAATAAAAGCACTCATGTACTTCACAAGTATGTGAACTATTTGGAATTTTCCCTCATACAATATATCAGAGCACTAAATTCCTTTTTTTAGGCCAATGTAGCTATTTGTTTTGTAAATTGCCCCACTACCAAAAGACACGGCCCCACTCATACATCCTCCTCTCTTATTCCCTGAAGAGCTCACACAGGGACGCCATTTCCTTCTTCCACACAGATTCCATTGCATCTGATTAAACTCAAGGAAGTATGTTTACTAAGGACTGTTAAGGGTGCACCATTTGCGAGCACAAAATGGCATCATTAAGGGCCCAAACGTGCATTAAAGGCCAGGGTAGAGAGTAGCTGTCCAGCAATAATGGTGCTAGCGGACGGTTATCAGGTGGTAACATGACATCGGGTGATAAGAGTGTCAAGTGTGCACCATAACGCCCAATAAGACAGGTTGCCTTAACGCAGGATAAGGGAGCTTATCTGCCAGTCACATCTGAGCTGCTGGATGTGAGCAAAGGTAATAGCTGATGAACATGCTACATACATATGTCCTTTACATGTTAGAGTGAGTGTGAGAATAATGTGGGAGGCAATTGGACTGTATCAGTGAGGGGTGCTCATGTAACCTGCATGTGATGCCAGTGGATTGGGTAGAGGTGTGCCCTGGAAGTGCCAGCATGGCCACGATGTGGACATCAAAAGAATGACTGGCAGGAGTGGTGAAATGTACAGCAGCTGCAGGAGAGGTATGAGTGATATGTCCTAATGAGTAAAGTGAGTGAGACCGCACCTTGAATATTGTGTGCAGTTCTGGTCGCCGTATCTTAAAAAGGATATAGCGATATTAGAAAAGGTTCAGAGAAGAGCCACCAACATGGTAAAGGGGATGGAAGGATACTCCTATGAAGAAAGGCTAAAAAGGTTAGGGCTCTTTAACCTGGAAAAGAGACGGCTGAGGGGAGATATGATAGAAGTCTATAAATTAATGAACGGAGTGGAACGGGTAAACGTAGATCGATTGTTTACCTTATCAGAATATAAAAAAACTAGGGGACATGCAATGAAGCTACAGGGTAAACTATTTAAGGCTAATAAAAGAAAATATTTTTCACTCAACGTGTAATCAAACTCTGGAATTTGTTACCGGAGGATGTAGTAAAGGCTGTTAATGTAGCTGGGTTTAAAAAAGGTTTGGACAAGTTCCTAGAGGAAAGGTCCATGAACCATTATTAAGAAGGGACCCAGGATATCAATGCTTGACCCAGTACAAGCATTGTGGAACTTGTGTCTTTTTGGGAAACTGCTAGGTACGTATGACCTAGATTGGCCACTGTTGGAAACAGGATACTGGGCTTGATGGACCTTGGGCTGACCCAGTATGGCATATCTTATGTTCTTAAAGTTTTACTGTCTGGGCCATGGTGTAGCAGCTGGCACGAGAATACATGAGTGAACATGATGGACATATGCTGATGGATGGGGCTGAAGGATGGATGGGGATAGATGAGAATGTTGTATGGCCTTGCTGCCCTGATGTCCCCGATGTGACCTCGCAAATGCAGCTAACTTCAATTGTAGTGTGTGAAAAATAGTTTCTGTGCCACAGGGAAGGTCTATTATCATCTATTTGGGTATCATAGCTGTCTCAGCTGCTCTAACTACCATACAATCTCCCTGACACATATGCATATAACATCTGGCCAAGTAAGTAGGCTATGATCCAAGGACAGGACAGAAGGTGCATGCAACACAAAGTGCTTTTGTACAAATAAGGTCTACACTCAAAATCCTTCTGTCTAGCAGAACAAGGTTACTCGCATGATGTTACACACCTGGCATCCATTCATGTCAGCACTGAAGCAAACCTCAATCTGACACCTCCTGAAAAGCAGAAAACTTGACCCAACCTCCCTTAAATCCTATAGACCAATATCTAGCATCCCATTGATCTAAAAAATAATAAAAAAAATTGTCCTAAGATAACTCCAAGACCATCTCAATTAGCACACACCCCTAGACCCCCACCAACATGGATTCAGGCAGCTACATGGGTCGAAATTCTCATCACCTCCCTCCTAAACACTCCTACAACCTGCTTGAAAAACTCCAAGAATGGATTCATCCTAATTTTCCTTGACATCACTGCTGCCTTTGACCCCCTCCCACATCATCAAATACTAGAAAGATTCTCCGAAATCGGCCTCCACGACATCACACACAACTGGGTCCGCTCTTATCTGGATTCCCGGAAACAGAAAATAAGAATTGTCAAGAAGATTCAAGCCCCTTCCCCCAACAAATAGGAGTACCTCAGGGATCAAGTCTATCAGCTCTCCTTTTCAATATCTATATCCAACCATTGTGTCAGATATTCAAGGCACACAAAATGCTATACCAGATCTATGCAGACTACATAATGTTTTTCACACCCATCAACATCTTATCTCTGGATCTCACCAGTTTACAACAGTGCTTCACAGATGTAAAAGGATGGCTTAGTAGATACAATCTACTCATCAACCAAGAGAAGACTGAGGCACTTTGCATAACCATTAACCCAACCTTTGCCTCACCATTAACACTGAAAATAGACGATGTAACAATCAAAGTAAGATCTGAAACTAAATACCTAGGCAAAACAATAGACCAACAATTGACTTTCCAACTTAACATAAAAATAATAACCACCTCTGTTTACCACAAACTAAGAACCCTGAAGCATCTCTGGCCACTACTCCCCTCCAGAACTTTTCCGAACCATGTACCAGGTAATGATTACACCTATGTTAGACTACTGCAATATCATCTTACAAGGCCTACCTAAACAAACTCTCCACTTGCTACAAATGGCCCAAAATACTGCAGCCGAATATTATATAGGGCTCCTCCCCCATACTAATACAACTTCATTGGCTTCCCATCTCAGCCAGAATCAGGTACAAAGTCCTCATTATTTAAAATCCTTCACAAAGAATCTCTCACATGCCTCAAACACAAATAATGAAAGACTGTGAAGGAACTCCACCCTCAACATACTTGCCATCCCACAACAGAAAACAAAGAGCAAGCAGTCAACGTGCAATAGAACATTCACTTTATTCACCACATCCTTACAGAATACCTTATTGCCAACACTGAAGGACTCTCAGACCTGTCTGAATTCAGGAAGAAATTAAAAACGCACCTCTTCAAGGAAGACTATAACATATCCTCAGACCTAGAGACTCATCCACCATAAATTCTTACTGTTAAAATCCTCCAATCCAATACGCTAGACACATAGCTAGTATTCAATATTGGATCGCTGATACAGTGTATCTCTTACCTTCAACAACATTTTATATAGCTTAAAGTTAAATGCAGCTACTGTTATGTAGTTATACTGTTATTTTGTTATATTGTTCCAGTTCCTTGTACAACAGTGTGCCTTATGGTCCTGTTAAATTGTTGTTTCACTATAAACCACATTGGCCATATGGAGCAAGTAAGGACCTGTGATTATCTGTGCAGATGGCCATCCGGGAGTCTGCTGTGTCTGTATGTACTGCATATAGGTGATGGAGCAAAAGATGTTCATTCAATTATCATGAAAGTTTCCAGTCATGTACAACTCATATGACATGCATCTACAGGGTGAAGTTGTACCCCTTGCAATGTGCTGCAGCAGAGCCAAAGAAATCCTGCTGTCAGATGGGTATGACTTCAATGTGCAGCTTGCAGACCCGTTAGCACATAAAAACAGACTAATAATAACGTACATCCTTAAGTCAATGTTTATGTTTATGTTTATTTAGAGATTTGATATATCGCCCTTCATTACAGCAGGGCGGTTTACAATACAGTAGCAAATTGGGGGAGGGGCACAGGCCTGGAAATATAGAAAGGAACTACATTGTTGAGACAGGAAACGAAGAGGATAAGAAGCAATAGGTGAAGCGGTTGAGAGTGGGGAGGACAAAAAACAAAGAGAAGTACAAACACAGATAAACCAGGTCAGCTGGGTGTTGCCGGAAGGTTATATGCTGAGGTGAACAGATGGGACTTAAGTAGGGACCTGAAGGTGGTGAAGTTATCTTCCAGACGGAGCGGAGTGGGCAGAGAGTTCCATAGAGCTGGACCAAGGAATAAAAAGGCAGACTGATGGGTAGACTGTAGGTGTGCACGAGATGGTGGGGGGAGGTGAAGTCGGTTAATGTGAAGAGAACGAAGACTACGTGTAGGGATGTGCTCACTCCTAACAACCCAGCAGCAAGACTGTAGACTCTGAGGGTCTGGAATCCTTCACATAAAACCTGGATTCTTTTATATTTCTATACCTCTCAATAGGAAGAAAAGACGAGATACAATTAATTAATTAATCACTACGGAGCTCTGTACGGAGGAAACACATGGAGTCTAAGTCAGACATATCCATTGAGTTTCTTCAAAGATGGCTTCACAGGGCTCCCACTTTTATTGGAAAATATCAGCTGACTCAGTTAATCTTTAAGTAACATCTGGTGCTTTCCAAATTACAAAGTGTACATAAAATTTTGCTAACATATGCAACACTGTCATATAGAAAGAAGAAGTTACACCTCATGACTATATTCACTCGACCCAATAGGGGTCACTGTGTTTCTACTATTCAACAGAAGCTAATTAGTTACTTATAATATTTGCTGACTTTCTACTATTTACGCAAGCTATGTTTGTGGTTGACTTAAAGAGCAGTTCATCCTGCCCCAGCAACCTCTTTAGCCTATCAGATGTACCCTATGTTCTATTTATTTAGAGAAGTTCAACCTGACCTAATATCTATTTCTACACAAGCTCTATTTGCTTATCACACACAAGCCCTATTTGCTAAGTCCAGTGTCCTAGAGAAAGCAGAAGTGCACTTAAAGAGACAGTTTTGCTGCAGTTCAGACCTGTAACTTTCTGTGGCCTAGAGCTAAGTTAGGTTCTATAATCCAGTTTCATGTATAGATTGGCTGCTTCCTATCCCTATGGATATTATGGATCCAGATCCACTGTCTGTCCCTGAATCTGATAACTCCAAATCTCCATATACCGGGTGAATCATAGTTGTATAAATTTGTTTGTCAGAGGCTGCTTCATCCAATTCACTAATTATATCCAATTTACTTTTGGGGCCTGGCCTAGTTGGCCCTTGTCTACAAGACCAGAAGTGGATTGCAATGCCACAAATGGGTTTTGAATTCTGGTCTCTTCCTTACTGAGCCAGTGTTCTAACCATTCAGCTACACCGCCACACCTTTCTCTACAGCACACCACCACACCTTTCTCTACAGCACTCTCTAGAATAAAGCAGTCTATACATCCCTCCCTCTAATGGCCTGAACCCAGGACTTGAAACAACATTGCAGGCACATTCTGAGACAGGTGTAAACCACGTCTAGGGCCTACATGCAGCAGTACACATAGAATACGGCCTGCACTAGACACTCAATACTGTATCTGTATAACAGACACAAAGCAGAAGTATCAATCTCTTGTCAAAAGGCCAAACCACATGTGAAGACAAGATGTCTTTACCTCCACTGTACCTCCTAAGCCAAACCACATTCGCACACAGAGGTCTGCTGGGCTGCAGTGTGGCACTAATCCCTAAGGCAGCACATCTGCAGGGTGTGCGTTCCTTTGTGACCTGCAGTACACTACAAGATAAGTACTTTTGAACATATACTTTGTCTGCTTAGTGGACTAACCGGCCCAGCTCAGTCACTCACATGGCACCACATTTGCCACTTTGGCACCAACAACATAGTGCCCATTATTGAAAGGGCTCCATGCTGTGACTGCCAATAGATCACTACTATCACTAATTTCAGGGCTTCAGTCTGTTTGCTGCACACTGCTTACATGTGAAGGGGCTCCATGTGTGCTGTTTAACGACCGACAACAGTTCTCTGTCTTCAAAAAGAGCTCTTAGCTGGAATTACGGTTCCCGGTGACTGCACCTGTAGCGCACAATAAGAGAAACATAGAAACAGAGAAAAATGATGAAAGAAAAAGATCACATGGCCTATCTAGTCTGTCCTTCCATATCAACAACTACAACAGTCTCCTTTTTTCCTTTAGAGATCCTCTGTGTTTTGTGGTGAACAGCGCCCTCCTGAGGCCATGGAGACGGATGAAAATCCTGAGGTTCAGCAGGATTTATGCCAATTTGATAAAGCTAGAAAGAAAGAGAGACTCTATTCCACGGAGCTGAGCATGGAGACCAGCCCAGGGGAGGAGTCCTGCAGTCCTGATTGGGCACACCCTGTCCTTGGAAGGGGTGTGACCAGGAGAGAACGTGGTTTTAAACCAGAGTATGGCTCTGCTAGTAAGAAGAAGGAGGATAGGAATAAGCTGCAGAGGAAGAAGCAGCTGGAGCATGAGAAGGAGAGATGAATAGAGAAGAAGAATGAGAATGATTGGAAGTCCAGAAGACAGTATGCTGATACTTGGGAGCCTGGCACTAGAAGGAGACCTGCAAAGATCTATTCAGAGGCAGTAAGTAGAAGTCCCAAGGAAAGTGGACCTAGCCCTGGAATAGACAACCGCTGGAAGGCACAGCCCTGGGAGAGGAAGCCTTCAAGGCAGGCACGAGAGAGAAAACAATCATTCTGGGAATTACCGTTTGGGCCAGAGAGCCACGGACATTCTCACAGCTGGAGAACCTTGGAGCCATCTGAAGGAAGAGGGGCTTGGCAACAAATAAGTGATTTGCCAGAGAGTTTCCAGACTGAAGGTAAAGCTAACTCTCCTGTTTTTGAAACATTAGTAAAAGAGCCTAAGAGTTACTCTGATACAATTAACCTAATAGAGGAGAAGAGAAACAGCCTTAAGCCAGAGGGAAGTTTTATAGCTGATAGCAACTCCCTATCTCACAAACAACAGGCTGAATTGCTCCTACAGGGTTTTAAAGAGTTTTTAGAGCTACAAGCTAAAAGACAGCCAGTGTTACAAGAAGCCAATAATTCCATACAGCTTGAAGAATTAGCACAAGATAGTTCAGACTTACCTGATTGTGAGAGCATGGACTGTACGGTCTGTTGTGTGGAGATGCCAAGCTGAAGGGAACTGGTTTCACCGTATATGAACTGAATACTACGGAGCTGTTGTGCTGCCTTGCTAAGGAAAGCTCTAATTACATGCACCTGAAATCCCCAGCACTGTGAAGGTAACAGTGGCTGAGAGAGGCTGCAGTTTAAGTGAGTGACCTCTTGGGGCAAAGTTGAGTAACTTGCTTAGAAGTGAAAAGCAGCAGTTCTACTTTAAGTTGACTTTATCCTGAGTTTATTCTGTTTGCATTTGAAGCACCTATTTTGTTCACATTTATTTGTCATGCGATGGAAAAATATCCTTTACTATAATAAATATACTTGCTATTAAGAAACCCCACAACTACAACTCTTTATTTCGGAGTGAAAGGAGCAGGAAACTACAATACCCAGCATTCCATGGATACAGGTTACTCTCCTTCCTCACGAAGCATCAGACCGCCGCTCCTGTCTTTAGCCCCAAGGCCGCGCAGGAGCGCCGCAGTTTGTGACACGCTTTGGTGAATTCAGATACCGTTCTTCATCTCTATCACCTCCACTGGGAGACTATTCCACGGATCCATCACTCTTTCCGTAAAGAAATATTTCAGCATATCACTGCTGAATCTATCCCCTTTCACCCTCATCCTATGTCCACTCATAGCAGAACTTGCTTTCTATCAAAAGAGGCTCTCGCCATGTGCATTTATGCCACAGAGGTATTTAAACGTCTCAATCATATCACCTCTATCCTGCCTTTCCTCTGAGGTATACATATTAAGATCCTTAAGTCTGTTCTCATATACTTTAAAATGAAGACCACTAACCATTTTAGTAGCCACTCTCTGTACCGACTCTATCCTGTTTATATCCTTTTGAAGGTGCGGTCTCCAGAATTGCACACAATACTCCAAATGAGGTCGCACCAAAGACGTATATAGAGGCAATATCACCTCCTTTTTTCTGCTAGCCATTCTTCTCCGTATCCACCCAAGCTTCCTTCTAGCTTTTGATGTCGCCTTTTCTACCTGTGTAGCTACTTTAAGATCATCAGACACAACCACACCGAGGTCCCTCTCTTCTTTAGTGGACAAAAGTGCTTCACCCCCTATACTATATTGCTCCCTTGGATTGCTGCAGCCCAAATGCATGACCTTACATTTTTTAACATTAAATCCCAGCTGCCATATTCTAGACCATTCTTCAAGCTTAGCTAGATCCCTCCTCATGTTATCGACACCTTCCTTGGTATCTACTCTATTGCAGGATTTTGGTATCATCCGCAAAGAGGCAAACCTTACCTGACAGCCCTTCCGCTATATCACTAACAAAGATGTTGAAAAGAATTGGACCAATGACAGATCCCTGGGGCACACCATTGGTAACTTCCTTCTCCTCAGAGTGAGCTCCATTTACCTGTACCCTTTGTCACCTCCCACTCAACAAATTTCTAACCCAAGCCTTAAGTTTATGGTCCAACCCTAGGGTGTTCAGTTTGTTTATAAGTCGCCTGTGAAGAACAGTGCCAAAAGCTTTACTGAAATCGAAATACACCACATCTAGGGCTCTCCCTCAGTCCAACTCTCTTGTCACCCAGTCAAAGAAATCAATCAGATTTGTCTGACAAGACCTGCCTCTGGTGAATCAATGCTGCCTCAGATCCTGTAATCTGATGGACTCCAGAAACCTCATTATTTTCTCTTTCAGCAGCGTTTACAATAATTTACTCACCACCGAAGTTAAACTAACCGGCCTGTAGTTTTCAAACACATCCTTACTTCCGCTTTTATGTAAAGGGACCACACTTAACAAATAGGGGTATCCTACATGGAGTGGCGGGGTCACCCCTGTTCAAAGACATGGGGAGGGGGGACCTGCACAGAGCGGCAGGTGTACCTACTCTTGGCATCGTACTGGGCAGACTAGATGGACCATACTGGTCTTTATCTGCCGTCATTTACTATGTTACTATGTGCCTCTCTCCAGACCTTTGGCACCACTCCCGACTCCAACGAGGCATTGAAAAGGTCAGTCAGTGGAGCTGCTAGAATGTCCCCAAGTTCCCTAAGTATTCTAGGGTGTATCCCATCTGGTCCGATAAGGGCACATATGCTGTCTATGCCTACATGTTGCATAGTTAACACCCCTTCACTACCCCTTTGTAACTTACCAGCCAGTAACAGGTACCAGCTGTTAAGCCTATGTTATCGGTGTTTTCTGCAGCAGTAACCATTACTACATACTGTGGTGGAGAAGCAGCCGCTGAGGGCAGAAAAAAAAAGGGAAAACTGCCTTTTTTTTCTTTTACCCATAAAACTGCAGGCACTGAAAGGGTTAACACCAATACTAAAGGTAAAGATTTCTCACAGAGAAGTGCAGACCTAAGCACACGCCCTGTTCCTATGGAGATAGAGGGAGGAGAAGGGAGTGGTTTGGGGGCGGAGTCAAAGGGGATAGGACAGCCCCAAACATTTAGGAACGGAAGCTGCACTCATACAGCAGAGAAGGGGAGAGAGAAGGAGAGAGACCCGTATGAGAGAGAGAGGACACAGACACAGAGGACACGAGGGTTCCAGGAAGGAAGGACAAGAAACCCATGGAAACCCCTTGCACAGAAGCAATTGAGAACCAGGAGCAAAGAGCTGACAAGGCCAGTGGAAAGCTCAGGGGAGGAGTCCTCAGAGGAGGAAATATTCTCCAAGAGTTCATGGCTCAACTCTTCTCCTAGTAAGGAATCTATAAGGAGGAAAAGCAGCACTAATAAGGTGAGCCCTTTACAACGTTAGAAAGGCTTATTAGACAAAGAGGGTTTTTCCTGCCCTTCCCCCACAAGCTCACATACTGTTAAGGGTACCTGGGAGAAGCTCCTAAAGGCTGTGCAAGCTAGTGAGGCTTCTCAGGAAGATACCAGGGGAAACAGTGACCAGGAAGAGTCTAACGTGGAGGATATGGACTTGGGAGACACTGTGGATTTTGACAATGTCTCAGACATGGAAATAAGCTGTGCAATCTGTGCTAAAGAAGTATGAAGGAACCAAATAGGGTTTGAAAGCAGAAAGCAACCCAGCTGGTCTTGATTACTGAATGCATCTGTGTTACCTCGTGGGAAGTAAAAGAACTGAAGGTAGTTTATTGTCTGAAAGAAACCAGAGGTTCTTTTACCAGGACATTTTAAAGCCCATTACTTTTTAGCTGTGCTTTTAAAAGTAGCTCTCCTGTTTAAAGCTGCTTGGGAAGAAGCTGTGCTGAATGTTTGTGTTATAAGTGGAAAAGAATTCTATTGCTTGTGAAAGTATCTAGGTGGGCCAGGAAGTTTTGCTACACCTACTGTGAAGTAACAGAGGGTTGTATAGCGCCTCCTGGAGACCAGGAAACAGAATACTGCTGTATATAGAGTTTTACCAGAAAGCAAGTTTCAAAGCTGTATCAAGCCAAGGACTGTATAAAAGGCTTGTGTGCTGTTATTTGGAGAAGTATCCTGAATTTTGTTTTGGTCAACTTCAATCAATTCATGTCCAAGAATTGAACTGGTTAGGAAATCCTTGTTTCTAAAAATAAAGAAATATTCCTGCGACCTTTGCACTTGGCTCTAATCCTTTCGGGGACACAACTACATGCTACTGGGCTAATTTCAATAAAGGACAATCGGCGCCTCCCCTGTAGCCCTAGGCAACCGCCTGGCCACATGGGGGCGCGCCGACAGTACCTATAACATTCGCACATGGCACCATTGCACTCTTAATGGTTCTTCATATACATACACCAAAGATTTCACGAGTCATCAGAAAATTCCCCTTAATAAACTCTTGGAACAATACCCAAAAGAAGGTTACATTTCTCACCTTTAGGTTATATAATGCAAGATCCTGTCCCGTGATGCCACATATATGTAAATCGCCTCTATTACCCCAAGGACGCAGCCCTACTAACATAAGAACATAAGATATGCCATAATGGGTCAGACCAAAGTCCATCAAGCCCAGTATCTCTTTTCCAACAGTGACTAATCCAGGTCACAAGTACCTAGCAGTTTCCCAAAAAACACACACGTGTTTCTCAGTGCTTGTACTGGGGCAAGCAGTGGATTTCCCGGTTCCTCTTTAAAAATGGTTTATGGTCCTCTCCTCCAAGAACTTGTCCAAACCTTTTTTAAACCCAATTACACTAACAGCTTTACCTGCATCCTCTGGTAATGAATTTCAGAGTTTGATTATGCATTGAGATAAAAAATATTTTCTCTTATTAGTCTTAAATGGATTACACTGTAACTGCAATGCATTTCCGCTAGTCTTTCTACTTTTTGATGGCGTAAAGAATCGATCTACATTTACGTATTCCACTCCATTCATGAATTTATAGATCTCTATCATATCTCCCCACAGCCATCACTTTTCCAGATTGTAGAGCCCTAACCTTTTAAGCTTCTCCTCCTAGGGGTATCCTTCCATCTTCTTAACCATTTTGATGGCTCTTCTCTGTATCTTTTCTAATTCTGCTATATCCTTTTTAAGAAACGGCAACCAGAATTGCACACAATGTTCAAGATGCGGTTGCACCATGGAACGATACAGAGGCATTATCATATATTTTGTTTTATTCTCCATTCTTTTCCTTATGATACCTAGTATTCTATTTGTCTTCTTGGTTGCCACGGCACACTGGGTGGAGTGTTTCAATGTGTTATCCATGATGATGCTTAAATCTTTTTCCTGGGGTTGGTTTGTAATGTGGAACCTTGTAGCGTGTAACCATAGTTTGGGTTTTTCTTTCCTAGATGCATAACTTTGCACTTGTCCACATTACATTTCATTTGCCATTTGAACGCCCAGTCTTCCAATTTATCAAGATCCTCTTGCAATTTTCCACAATCCTCTTGGGTTTTAACAACTTTAAATAGTTTTGTGTCATCTGCAAATCTGATAACCTCACTCATTATTCCCTTTTCTAGGTCATTTATGAATATGTCAAAAAGCAGCGGACCCAGCACAGATCCCTGGGGTTCACCATTATTCACCTTTCTCCTTTGGGAAAATTGGCCATTTAGCCCTACCCTCTGCTTTCTATCTTTTAACCAGTTTCTCTCTCATGGCTCTCTTAAGCCCGCCGGGGCTGATGGAAAATCCCATCAGCCCCGGCGGTCTTAACAGAGCCACGAGAAAGGGAAACTCTCCCTTCGTGGCTCTGAAATGCCTGTGCTTTGAGAGCAGATGCCGGGAGGGCTCTGCCAGGCAGGGGGGGGCCCCGTGAGACGCTTGATTCTGCCACAGCCACGGCAGCAGCAGCAGCCAGGTATTTCTTTTTAATCTATGGTCTGAGAAATCAGATAACGGGGGGAGTGTCCAACAAGATGGCGGCAGCCGGCTGCTCTGGCTGAGCGCGTTTTTTTTTCCATGGGAAATAAACATAAGGGGAAAGGTGGGTTGTTGCCCTCTCACCCCCCCCCCCTTACCTCCACGCCGGTTTCCTTTGGTCCTCTAGACGCTTTTGTTCTGCGCGCTGCCCGGGATCTGGTAGATGCTGGGGAAGAACGCCGAGCTTCAGTCTTACCAGAGTCGGGTGACTCGGCAGCTGCGTCGGTATCATCTTTCTCCCCAGTGAGTCCAGCGCCGAAGGTGCCCTGGGGACAGCCCCTGTCTGAGGGGTTTCTGGTGCTCGATTCTCCCTCGAAGCAGGAAGTTTCTGGTGGCTTGATAGGGCCAGGAGTGGAAGAACCACGGGAGCCAGAGAGTGCAGCCAGTGTGCAGCACAACTTATTATCATCATCGGTGCTGAGTGGTGAGGAGCATACAGGGCACGAGTTTCCTGTGTGGCGTGGAGGAGAGACGCCAGCGAGAATGGAAGCTGTTCTGACACCTGCGGATCTGGGTTTGGCTTTTTCCCTTCAGCGTCCAGTTAACTTCACTTTGGAGGCCATTTGGCAGGCAATCGTTTCCTTGGGAGAAGCTTTGGTGCCACAGATTATATCGTTGGCTCAGAAGGTGAATAACTCAGCGGCTGTGGTGGAGGGACTTGAACGGAAGGTCATGGATATACAGTCTGAAGCAGTGGTGACTCAGAGAAAAGTTGCTGCTCCAGAAGATCAGTCTGATGCATTTAAAAAGAACTTTTCTTCTGTGCAAGCTAAGTTGGAACATTTGGACAATTTGTCTAGAGCTCATAATTTAAGATTAATTAATTTTCCAAGACACATTTTACTGTGTCTCCTAGAGATATGTTTAAACAATATTGGGTGGATGTGCTGGCTAGGATTTATTACTTACCCAAGGCAAAATTAACACCTGGTTTGGTTAATTTAGGGGGGGGGGGGTCTCGGGTCCAAGGGAATATTTTGAATGTTATGGATTTATTGGAGCAATCTGATTTTGATTCTCAGGTTCTCTCTACCTTACTAATAACATTTGCCTTACTTTCTGATAAAAAAATGGTTGTTAAAGCTTTTCTTTCGGAAACTGAATTTATTGTTTAGAGGGTTAATGGTCCGTATTTACCCGGATTTATCTCCTCCAACTATCTCCTCCAACCATCTCAGACCTCATCACACACACCGAGAGCTGCAGGCCTAAAAGAGCTTCTGCCATTGATATGCTAATTATACCAAAAAATGCTGTAAAGTCTAATCAATCAACTATCAACAGAGTTTTTGTTAATTTACCTCCATTTTATCTGCCTGTTATCTGTAAACGAAGGCCAGTCATCTGACCTATGTGTTTTATTGTTACACTGTGAACCACACTGATGATAAATAGCGTGGTATATAAGAAATATTAAATAAATAAAATAAATAAATACAATTTAGCTAGGGAATTTCTCCTGCTGAGTCCTGGTGTTTTACAATTTGGGGGGGGGGGGGGGTTTTTTTTTATTAAAAAACCCCTGTAAATGTTTAGTGAAGTATGATGCTATTTCTTATATTTTCTACAAGCTCTCTCAATTAACAGCTTTCATTAACGCTCGGCATTTGGAGTCCTCCATTGGTGCCTCACCCAAGCTCGCTTAACTAGGAATCTGGATTTAGTTGCTGCCTACTTTTCTTGGTATACTGGGTTGTAATTTGTTTTTGTGATATCTCTGCTCTCATGTTTTGTGGGCTATTTATGAATTACTTTACTTGTATCTTTGTATCTCTGTAATTGAAGATTTGCTAATGTATCTGCTATTTTTTCTGCAAGAATGTTTTGGAAACTTTCTTGATTTAATTTGTAAAATTTCATAAATATAAATCTGTGGGCTGATGGGGGGAGGGGGGTTAGGACTGGTAATGGGCTATGGGGGGCTAATACTGGAAGTGGGCTGTTGGGGGGTTAGGACTAGTAATGGGCTATGGGGGGCAAGGACTGGAAATGGACTGATGGGGGGTTAGGACTGGTAATGGGCTATGGGGGGGGGGGCTAATTCTGGAAATGGGCTGATGGGGGGATAGGACTGGAGATGGGGAGGTTAGGACTGGTAATGGGCTATGGGGGGGCTAAAACTAGAAATGGGCTGATGGACAGTTAGGACTTGAAGTGGGCTTATAGGGGGTTTTAGGACTGGTAATGGGCTATGGGGGGGCTAAGACTGGAATTGGGCTTATGGGGGGGGGGGTTAGGATTGGTAATGTGCTATGGGGGGACTAAGACTTCAAATGGGCTGATGGGGGGGGGGGGTTAGGATTGGAAGTGGCCTGATGGGGGAGATAGGACTGGTAATGGGCTATGGGGGGGGGGGCTAAGACTGGAAATGGGCTGATGGGGGTAGGGCGTAATGGGCTATGGGGGGGGGCTAAGACTGGAAATGGGCTGATGGGGGTTTTAGGAATGGTAATGGGCTATGGGGGAGCTAAGACTGAAAATGGGGTGATGAGGGGGTTAGGACTGGTAATGGGCTATGGGGGGCTAGGACTGGTAATGGGCTGGGGGGTTGCTAGGACTGGAAATGGGTTGAGTGGAAGGGGGGCTTGAACTTCAAATAGCTGATGGGGATGGGGGCTTGGAATGGAAAAGGGCTGTGAGGGGAGGGAGCTAGGACTGCAAATGGGCTGAGTGTGGGGGGGGGGGTGAGCTAGGACAGGAAATGGGCTGATGGATGGGCTAGGATAGGACTGGAAATGGGCTGTTGGGGGGTGCTAAGATTGGAAATGGGCTGTGGTGGGGGCTTAGATTGAAATGGACTCATGGAGGGGCTGAGTGGAGGGGAGCTAGGATTTGACATGGGCTAATGGTGGGGCTAGGAAAGGACTAGAAATGGGATGATGGGGTGCTGGGATTGGAAATGAGCTGATGGAGGGACTCGGATAGGACTGGAAATGGATGGGGGAGGTAGGACTGGAAATGGGCTGATGGTGTGGCTAGTATAGGATTGGAAATGGGCTGATGGAGGCTAGGACCGGAAATGGGCTGATGCAGGGACTAGAAGGGAGCTGATGTTGGGGGAGGATTAGAATGGGATGGAGCTGGGAGAGTGAAATGGAGAGGGGAAAAATATTTTGTGTGGGAGGGAAGACAAATCTACAATTGGCCGGGTATTGGGAGAGTAAGTGGGGAGTGAGGATGGAGGGGTAAAATGTGAGTGGATGAAATAGGAATGAGGAAAGAGCAAAAGGAGAAAGATTAATATGTTAAAGCAGATGTAGAGAGAGAATGGAAAAAAAAAACTAGAAGAGAGAAGAAAGGACAAATGGACAGCAGACGATGGAGAGTTAGCAGAACACACAAAGAAACCAGAAGAAAGTGGCTGGAGCAATTGCAACTGAAAAAAGAAATGCACAAAAGGTAGAAAAATCTCTTTATTTTGAATTTATTTACTGGAATATGTCAGCTCTGGGAAATGTTCATCATTAACGTCTGTGCTTTGTTTAGTACAAGAGGAAATTCCAAGTACATTCCAAGTTTGGCTTTTGGGGTTCCCAGCTTAATTATTGTCTTCCTGTTTCTAAATTGTGATTCCTTGTTTGGTGATGGTCTATGTTCTGCATGTGTAACTGAACCGAGGTATTCTGTTTATGTAATTCCTATTTGACATTGCCACTTGTTCTCTTTCCCCAGTAGGAGATGTATTGGTATTCTCTGAGATGCATTTTATTTATTTATTTATTTAGTATACATTTGTATACCGCTACTTCCAGCGATCAGCAGCGGTTTGATTACAGATTGGAAATTGTCAAATTGGTTTAATATTTGCAGTGTTACCTTTTGATAGGTGGGTTTTGGTGCTTTGTGGGTCCTGGTAGTGCTGTTATGATACGGTGGGTTTGCTATGGGTTCTAAATGAACTCAGGTTCTTTTATAGAGTGTAGGTCCTGTCAAAAAGAGTAATGGCACCAGTTTTGAGGAATGAGGAAGCTCAATCATTGGTAGTGAATTTGTCTACTTTTGTGTTATCTGCAGATCATATTAAGGTGCTCAATAGAGGGCTATCTTTTGTGCCGGTTATTTAGTTTGATTCTTTTCAATTTAGAGTGGACTTTGAGAGCCTGATGAGAAAACTTCGGTTAAAGGTGTTTTTTGCATCCTCTCAAATACATCATAAGGATGAGACATGTAAATTGCAGAGAAGATTGAACATTCCGATGAGATCTAATTGGATGCCGCCAGGACAAATCCCTCCTGCCTTATCGGTGTTTAAACGGCTGGTCTTGCGAGATATTGAATGTTTGGAATCTCTATAGCATTACTGGTCTTTTTCTTCTCTTTCTAGGTCTGAGAAATTGGCTCTGGATGATCTGGTATCAAGACCAGACCTTGTTATTAGAAGAGCTGATAAGGGTGGGGCCATTGTGGTGTGGGCACGGGAAGATTATATGCGTGAAGCTGAACGTCATCTGTTGGATGAAACTATTTATGTACGTTTAAAGTTAGATCCAACTCAATTTTTACAGATGAAAATTAAAAATCTTGCAGCAAAAGCTTTGGAGGCGAAAATTATTTCTAGGAAGGAATGTCAGTTTTTAAATGTTCAATCTCCGGTGATAGCTAAATTCTACCTGTTGCCAAAAATTTATAAAACCTCTGGGGAGACCTATTGTGTCAACTAGGGGCACAGTGTTGGAGCCGTTGTCTGGTTTTGTGGATTCTTTTTTACGCCCCTTGTTGTTGGATATTCCTTCTTATTTGAGGGATACGACCCATTTCTTGAATATTCTGAATGAGTATTCGTTGTTGGCTAGCTCTCCTTTGATCTTGCTAGTCACGTTAGACGTGACATCATTGTATACGTCGATACCACAGAGGGCGGCATGTAGTGCGATTGAAAGTGGGCTTCGTGGCCGAGGAGATTTATCTGAAGAGTTGATTCAGTTTTTGATGGAGATTACTGAGTTGGCGATTTCTCAAAATTATTTTGTTTTTGAGGATCAGATTTATCATCAAATCTCGGGGGTTGCGATGGGGGCCACTGTGGCACCGTCTGTTGCCAATCTGTTCATGGGTGTGTTTGAATCACAATGGATCCCTGGTTCTCGTTTTGAGCCCCACATTAAACTGTGGCGCCGTTTCATTGATGATGTGTTTGTTTTATGGGATGGCTCTGTTAGTGATTTTCAAGAGTTTATGGTGTGGCTTAATGATTGTGATAGTAACATTCAGTTTACGGGTACAATGGACCCCAAGGAGATGGTGTTTTTGGATTTGGTGGTGAAAAAAGGCTCTAATGGTTGGGTAACTTCAGTGCATAGGAAGTCCACTGATAGGAATATGTTTTTACACTATGAAAGTGCCCATCCTGAGGGAGAGCTTACCATTTTCACAATTTGTGCGTTATCGAAGAAATTGTTCAGATGATGTAGATTTTAGACAGTGTTCAAAAGTTTTGAAAAAAGGTTTTTTGTCCAGGGGATATCCTGAGGAGGTGGTTCAGAGAGCTTTTAAAAGGGCTTCTTATAGTAACAGAGCACTTTTGTTAACACCACGCCAGAAAGGTGAGGAAGTGGATGACGATTGTGTTAACTTTGTTTCTAAATATTCTCCCTTCAGTGCTCATATTCAACGTATTATTCAGAGACATAAGAAAGTTTTGAATATTGTTCCGGGTCTACAGGAAAAATGGATTAGATGTGTGTGGAAACGGCAACGCAATTTGCAAGACTATTTGTGTCCTTCGGTATTGCGTCCATTGAGCAAAGCTGTTGAGGAGGTGGGACATAGTCCCTGTGAGAATTATTCTATTTGTATGGTGTCTATTAAGATTTCTCAGCTTACATATCATGGTAAGCTGTGGAAATTGAAGAAACACACCACCTGGTAGTTCTTGTTCAGTGGTTTATGGGATTTTGTGTCTGTGTGCTTTATTGTATATAGTTAAAACTAACAGGATGTTCTGACAGCGCATTCTGGAGCATAAAAGCAGAATTGCTTGTAAGGTACTTGAGGCTCCGTTAGTAGCGCATTGTTTGGAAAAGGGACATGGATTTGTTGATTTGCAATGTTTTTGTTTGGATCAGGTTTTGGTAGGAAGGGAGGGACGAACGCGGGAGCAATCACTTGTGCAATGTGAGCAGAAATTGATTTTTTTTTAGTGAGAACTTTGTTTCCTGACTGATTGAATGCCCAAATTGAATGGGGGAGTTGCATTTGAAGGTAATTGGTTGTTTTCTGTGAAGTGAGGGATGGGTTCGATGAAGGTTATGACGTCATTGTTGTGCGTAGGTTTTTAAAAGGTAGGAGGAGATGTTTCAAGTTTATACACGCAGAGTTGAAGCTGGTTGGCTGTGTGTACGGAAATCGGCAGCCACGTAGCTAGTTGGTAGCGTGTGGAACCCTAATGGGTAGAAGTAAGTAAATATATTTATATTTATATTTTTCATTTTTTGTAAGGTGTTGGTTGATTTTAGGTTGGGTTGTGGATAAGAGGTTGGGGTGTTTAACTGCTGTATGTTTTTATTTTTAGTCCCCCTGATGAAGCTACAGAAGTAGTGAAATGTTTACAAGTGCTTGTTGTGAGGCACTGGGGCTGAAAAGCTCATGGGGTGGAAAAGTTTTGAAAAAGCGACAACATTTGAAAGCTAAGTGCCTTGTGGCTTTTCTATTTCATTTAGGGTTTGGTGGAGGAAGTCGTTGATGTTATGATGGGCTTGGAATTTTGGTGTGTGTGATAAATGATGCACTGTACACCACCCCGAAAAAAGCTGAGACCTTTCTTCACTAAATTGACAATTAATGTTGGATGTAGCAGTTTGGTATGGTAATTGATTGTCCATAACTGAATATATATGGATTGCTGAATTTTTGTTTCATTGGGTTGTGTGGAAAATGGGTTCTAAATGTGCAGTGTTTGTAGTAGTTCCTAATGTGCCTGGCGGTTGGCACTGGATTATAGTAAAGTAGAAATCTTTTAGTCTTTCTTTATCCATACACTCATTAAGAGGCATGTTTACTAAAAGTTAGTGTATGGTAACATTATGCAAATATTTATGCAAATGAGGCCCCTTATGCAAATGAGGACCCACACCGAGTCTCCACACATGGCCCCGCACCCCCCTTGGGCCGCCCCTGAATGTATGATGGCTGTTTTTTGGACTTCCTTCCACTTTTCTTAAAGCATGGGCTTCCAAAATAGTATTTTTAAACAACACCCTTGCTTGATGTAAATCTTTAACCTTTGCAGTGCTCCTTTTAGTTTTTTCTTAACTGTTTTCCTCATTTTATCACATTCTCCCTTATTATCACCCATTATTATTAATGTGCTGTAAATTTTGTTAGCTTCCCTGATTTCTTTGAGCATTTCATCATCCATTTGTTCATTCTAACCAGGTGGTCAATAGAACACCCCACAGCCATCACCTTCCCCTTTTTACATGGAATTTCAATCCATAGAGATTCTAAATTGTATTTTGTTTCCTGCAAAACTTTAATCCTGTGGACTCAATGTCCTTTCTAACATAGAGTGCAACCCCTCCACCAATTTAATATACTCTGTCATTGTGATATAATTTGAACCCAGGTATTACAGTGTCCCACTTGTTGTCCTCTTTCCAACAGGTCTCTGAGATACCAATCATATCTTACCTCTCATTTACTGCTACATATTCTAATTCTCCCATCTTATTTTGTAGACTTCATAATTTGCATAGAAGCATTTTAGAAGTTGTATTTTAGTCATTTTAACCCTGGGAGTACCGATGGGGTCAAAAGTGACCACATTGCAAGTTTCACAACGTGTATGTCGGAAACTAGTTGTTCAAGAATGCAATCTTTTTATGACTTTTCACATGTCAATATTCTCTTTATATTGCGCCATGAGAGGAATAATTTTCATCCACTAGGTGACGCTAGTGATGAATTGCAGCACAGAGTACCAGTGGGGTCATTTTTGACCCCAGTTGCTTATGTCCGGTTTGGATCGTGATACAATTTGCAGTTTTGTGAATTTTTTGATCTGACAAAGGTATTTTTCACTAATTATGTATCATTTATTTTTTGTACTTATTTTATGAAAATTACACATTTTCTGTAATTGATATCATACGTTCTCGCATTATTTCCGATGAAATCTAAAGGCTTTCAGCTCGTTCATCATGATTATTGTACACCTATAGTAAAACTGCTTTGCGTTTTATTCAACTTTATCTTTGTTTATTTATTTTAGGTTATTGTTTATGATGTCAAAATGAAAGTATTCAGCTGCCCAAGTAAGAGAAATATTGCAACGAGATGCTAACAGTGACGGCTCTGAGTCGTCTGATGATTCAGTATATTCAGCAAGCGAAGAAGCATATCAGCCAAGTTCTGCTGGAAGATACGCCAGAGCTAATGTCATGCCCGTACAACAAGGTCCTACAAGGTATGCTGTCTGAAATGTTGATGGCCCTCTCGCAGCATTCCACTTGTTCATGAGGAAGAACTTATTGAATGAAATCATGATGTGGACGAGCGAACAAGGAAGGCACATTTATGACGACACCTGGAAAGATTTGACAGACGGAGAATTTCAATGTTTTCTCAGACGTGTACAAGTCACAAAATGAATCCATAGTTCAATTGTGGAACCTTGAAGATGGTCGTTCTGTTTACAGCAAAAATATGGCCCGTAACCATTTTCAGCAAATTTCTTGTGCTCTCAGATTTGATGATGCAACCAACAGACGTGAACAACGAGGCGTGTATAAGCTTGCTCCAATCAGACACGTTTTTGATACCTGGGAAGCAACTCTAAGTGATGCCTTTGTTCCTGGTGAAAATGTTGCCGTGGATGAGCAACTGCTTACATTTCGTGGCCGTGTTCCGTTCAGACAATATATTCCCAGCAAACCTGGGAAATATGGCATAAAGCTATGGATGTTGTGTGACAGTGCAATGTCATATGTTCTGCGTCTTCAAGTATATACAAGAAGGGAATTCGGACAAAACAGGGAACAGAATCAGGGTGAAAGGGTTGTGCTGCAACTCACTGAAGGATTGACGCTATCTGGCAGAAATGTTACTGGTGACAATTTCTTCTGCAGCTTATCCCTGTCACAGAAATTGCTAGAAAAACAAATGACACTTTTGGGGACAATTCAAAAGAACAGAAAAGAATTACCTCCAGAATTTGTTAACAGCAAAGGGCTGAGAGGTATTCACTTCACTGTTTGCCTTTCGCGATGACGCCACTCTGGTTTCCTATTGCCCGAAGAAAGGAAAAGTGGTTGTTCTTCTGAGCAGTTTGCATGATCAAGAAGAAGTAGATAACACACGTCCAGACAAAAAACCATGCATGATCTTGGACTATAATTCTAGTAAAGGTGGAGTAGATACGTCAGATCAAATGTTGCGCACATATACCACAAAACGAATGACAAGACGCTGGCCAGTGACAATCTTCTACAATATGTTGGACATCTGTGCTTTGAATGCCTTCATTGTTTGGATGTCACTAAATCCAGAATAGCAGTCCAAGTCAAAGCACAGACGTCGTCTATTTCTCTTGGAATTAGGAAAGCAGCTGCTTCAGAGTAATTGCAGCGAGACTTCTTCCAGCATTGAAGAACCAACTGATGCTGTTTGCAATGTCGGGATCCCAAAGAAAAGGGCAAGGTGTCACTGCTGTTCCAGAGAAGAAGACAAGAAAAACAACATAGTTTGCACCTCCTGCAAGTGCAATGTTTGCAAAGAACATTCAGAAATTGTCTGTGTCTCGTGCAGATGACTGTAGTACTTTACTGTGTTCATCAAGTGCATGCAAAAACTGCTTTCATGGCAACTCTTCTTCATGTAATTTTATGATAAAGCATTAAGTTTCAAAACATTTAACCTTCAAATAATAAATAATTAATTTGGAATAATATTTTGTCTGTTTAGTTTAAATTTTTCATGGTTAACAATTAAAATTCATTGTGGGATCATTTATGACCCCCAACGGTATTCAGTGTGTGCAAAAAATCTTGGTAATTCCAGGGTTAATCTGGTTATTGGTAGGCAGGAGTAATTTGGAATCTTTAATCTCTGTCTGCTCTGTACCTAAGGGCATTTGAAACATCACCTTGAAACATCACCTTTTCATCAAATATTTCCCAGAGAGCATAGTAACACAGGCACACCCAAATAACAACAATCCCGCTCTTAACACGTAACCCTGCTAACCCACCAACACTTCACACCTCTCTCTCATACTAACAAGGTTCTTTTCTTACAATATATCTTCCAAATGTAAATAGTTCAATGACTATTATTTATTGTAAATAATTGCCCCGGTTACCCAAGTTATTGTTCCTGTTTTATGTAAAAAACAGATAATATGTATCTTATCTGATGTTTTCTTGTTCTATGTAAACCGCGCTGATCATGAATAGTGCGGTATATAAAAGATGTTAAATAAATAAATAAATAAAAATTGGGTTACTTTTGTCTTTATTGGAACATACTACTACTACTAATCATTTGCATAGTACTACAAGGTGTACGCCACACTGTACAAAAACATTAAAGTGATGTGCCCTGCTGATGAGAATTTACAATCTAGTCAACAGACAACACTACAGCTACTCAAAACTTCCCACTATTCAAATTTCTTAGTCTTAGTCAGCCAAGCTGGTTACTTTGTAATGCACCCAGGAAAGATGAGCAATCACAAAGATGGTATTATTTCAGGGAATTCTCTGCTTGTAACACTTCATGTCAAGCAAGTGAAGAAAAGATTCTAAAGTTCAGAATTTGTATGTATTATCTCACAAATTAGATCAAAACAATCCTCCATCATTTGGTTCTCAAAGACATCTGGAAATTGCACTTTTCAACCCCAGATGACTAGGAACTTTATTCCTATCAAAGATGCAATAACCTCTCAGGATTATTATAGACAATGACCTGACTTTTTCTTTGCAAATTGCTAAGTTAATACAGAAATCATTTTTTGTGCTGAGGCTCATAAAATCAATTCAACCTTTCCTTGACTCCAGATCTTTGAAGACACATTTACTTTCATTTGTAATGACCTATTTAGACTACTGTAATTCATTATTAATTACTATGCCACAATACTCCTTGAAACATTTGCAACTTTTTCAAATGCAGTGGTTAAATTTATCTATTTTGCTAAAGCTTCAAACCATGTTATACCTTTCTTAACAGCAGCATTGGTTCCCCATTTTAAGTATAACATAAAATTCTCTTACTCGCCGACTGATCATTCTACATTGACTAACTCTTATCTTGCTTCCTTTCTGATTCCTTATTCTCCTTCAATACCCCTACATTCCTCCAATGCAAATTTGCTGGTTGTCAGCTTATATCACAAGATTTGAATGAATCCAGACTTCTACTTTATCTTAATGGGCTTCTACTCTCTGGAATGCTCTTTCCCTCCCCTGATATTCATTCAGTGTTCACATAACAAATTTTAAAAATTGCTGAAGACTAAGTTATTCCAAAATACTTTCAGGGAATACCTACCTGCCTAATTGTGTAGGATCTGGTCTACTCTGAACTCTGGCTGGAGTTGGAATTCCCCTTCTGTGTTATCCCTTATAGGGGTCATTCCAGAAAATGAATAAGGGGTTTGTACGTATTGTGGGGATGTTTATGTGCCAAAAATGTCCCCGACTGTATTCTGAAACACTGCTATCATACACATACACGACACTAGCATGGGGATCTCACAATGTGCCCAGAAGGATGGAACAGGGGCGTGGTCATTTGCAGAGACGTATAAAGTGTATTCAGGAAAGGCCCATGCATGTTTTAAGAGTTTCCTGGAAACGTCCATGTTATTTCTGCTGAAACATGGAATAAAGCTAGGACTTAGAAAATATTCTGCTGTGTTCTACAATTCATCCCATATAGAAAAATGGTTGTGACAAGTATGTGCTGAACTGGTGTGAATGCATTCTGGAAAAATACCAGATGCAGTTACAAAGAACAGAAAGCAGAGGTGAGGGAATGTTGTAAGGTAAAGAAACATTTATAAACACCCTTACAGAAATATTAAGAAGAGCATTAGTGTTTATTCAGGCTATGCTGAAATGTGCTGCTTGTGCTAGAACAGCTGATACAGGGGACCCTAACAAATCCTGTGTTCTGAAAGCTGGGACTGCTGATGTAAGAATACTATGTGAGCGAGTCTGGAAACAAATTATGCTGCAGTGAGAAAGGGAGATCATTTGTGTAGTCCTGGGATGTCATGCCATCATAGCATAGAAGCTGTTAGTCATAGGTTTGGTTTGGTCGAATGATGTCTTTTGTGACTGTAAGTGAGAGTGTGTGGTGTGAGGGTAGCACAGGAGGATCTGGTGTGTTGATCTGCAATTCAGGGAGGCCATGAATTGACTGGCCAGTACCTGGATCTTATGGATGACCGCAGTGCAATAGGGAAGCCATACATTATGTGGTGATGAGGCTGCAGCTCAGCCCTGGAAAACAGATAAAAAGGAAACTTTTTCTTCTGTGTGGGGGAAGGGCTCAGCTAGACACACGTTTCAAAATGCAGGTAGTGGAAAAACCCACACTTCCAGAGCTACTAGGCTCAGACCACACCCAGACTCCATGGCAACCCAGAGGAGGGATAGGAGACACCTGTGGGAGGAGCCAGGAGAGGGAGGATGCTTGCATACATTTAAGCTCACAGAAACACACAGGAACAGGTTCGGGAACAGGTTGGAGAACAAGTCCAAGTTGGGACATGGGAACAGGTTCAGCAGCAGCAGCTGGGACAGAGCCAGGAGCAGGGCTAATCCCACTCCTTCCAAGAGAGAGGAACTGAGGAAGCTAGCTGTAAGCAAGCTGGAAAGAGAATCCTTAAGCCAAACTGAAGAGGACCAAAGCTTCAGTGGTGGAGAGCAGAGGGAGTCTAGGAACAGATACCGGAGTGATTCCCAGAGCAGCTCTGATTCTGAGGATGCTACTTCAAAGAAGAGCCCCTGCTGTGAGAGATTTGAAGCCAGGCTTGGAGGTAGGAGGGAAAGACCTGGGGAAGCTGAAGAATACAGCCAAGGTACAGGACTAGCCCTACAGGATTCTGAGGCAGAAGTTTTATCTTTTAAGAAGCCTGTCAGGAAGAATGTTCCCAGAAGTAAAGAAAGACAGACAGAACTTTAAGTGTTTTATTAAAGGGTAAAAAGTCTGGTAGCCATACTGAAAACCCAGAGGGAAGACGAAAAGCTCATTGGGAAAAGGTGTTCAAGCTTTTAAAAGAAATTAGGCCTGAATACTCTGAGCCAGTCTCAAGCCCAGAGATATGTGATTTTGAGTGCGAAGATTTGGAGACGGAATCCTATGAAGTGGAACAGCAGGACTCCATTGATTCCTTAATGGAATGCTCCTTGTGCATAGCTTCAGACTGAGGGGAGGCCAACGGTTTAAGCTAAAGAGAAACCAGAAGCCAGCTAACCTGATACACTGAGTGCTGGGAGCCTGAGATAGAGAAAGAATTATTCAAGGTTGAAAATTACCCCAAATGTTTATGCTGGAGTAAAATGTTTTAAAGCAGCAGTTTTCTGTTAGTTTTCTGGTAAGCAGAAGAAGCCTTACTTTTAAAACCCTACGCAGTTGAAAGAATCTGAGAGCTTTGCTGGACTTTGATAATAGCAATAATTTACAACTGTGGCTTGTTGGGGAAAATAAGTTATCTTCTGTTAGAGAGCTGAAGGAAGCAACCTCATTTATAGCATTGTTGGAGCACAGTTTATGTGACGGTTTTGTTGGAGAAATTATCCTATATTCTGTTAATTTGTTCAGGAACTTCCATAACAGTTTTGTTTGCAAAGTGTTGACTACAAAAGAAAAAAATTAAGAAATTTTTCCTGTGTTGCCTCTAAAACCACTTGGTTGGCATTTTTTGCACACAACTACAACTCCAGAGGCCTTGGCCCTGGAATCTCTGCAAAATACAAGACATTAGATGGCACGCTGTCTCCACTAGGCGACTGCCTAGTTGGGGTGCAGCGCCACAATTAGCTGTGCCAGGCACTGGGAGACATGCCTGATGTTGCGCCAACATCCCCTAGATCAGTGATGGCTAACCTTTTTGAGCCCGAGTGCCCAAACTGCCGCACAAAACCAAAGAATTTCCTCAAAGTGCCAGCATGTCATTTGCATAAGTGGTCTTATTTGCATAAATATTTGCATAATGTTACCATACACTAACTTTTAGTAAACATGTCTCTTAATGAGTGTATGGATAAAGAAAGACTAAAAGATTTCTACATTACTATAATCCAGTGCCAACCGCCAGGCACATTAGGAACTACTACAAACGCTGCCCATTTAGAACCCATAGCAAACCCGCCGTATCCTGACAGCATTACCAGGACTCACAAAGCACCATACCCTACCTATCAAAAGGCAACACTGCAAATATTAAACCAATACATTTCAGAGAATACTGGGGAAAGAGAACAAGTGGCAACGTCAAATAGGAATTTCCTCTTGTACCAAACAAAGCGCAGATGTTAATGATGCACATTTCCCAGAGCTGACATATTCCAGTTAATAAATTCAAAATAAAGAGATATCTTTCTACCTTTTGTGCATTTTTTTTCAGTTGCAATTGGTCCAGCCACCTTCTTCTGGTTTCTTCATGTTTTCTGCTAACTCTCCATCGTCTGCTGTCCATTTGTCCTTTCTTCTCTCTTCTAGTTTTTTTTCCATTCTCTCTCTCTCTCTACATCTGCTTTAACATACTAATCTTTCTCCTTTTGCTCTTTCCTCATTCCTATTTCATCCACACAAATTTTACCCCTCCATCCTCAATCCCCAATTACTCTCCCAATACCTGGCCAATTGTAGATTTTTCATCCCTCCTACACAAAATATTTTTCCCCTCTCCATTTTACTCTCCCAGCCCCATCCCATTCTAATCCTCCCCCAACATCAGCTCCCTTCTAGTTCCAGTCTCACCCAGCATCCATTCCCTTCTAGTCCCTGCATCAGCCCATTTCCAGTCCAAGTCCCTTCATCAGCTCATTTTCAATCCTAGCCCCCCCATCAGCCCATTTCTACTCATTTCCTAGCCCCACCATCAGCCCATGTCAAATCATAGCTCCCCTCCACTCAGCCCAATTCCAGTCCAAGCCCCCCATGAGCCTACTTCCAGTTCTAGCCCCTCCATGAGTCCATTTCAATTCAAGCCCCCACCACAGCCCATTTCCAATCTTAGCTCCCCCCAACAGCCCATTTCCAGTCCTATCCTAGCTGTTCCATCAGCCCATTTTCAGTCCTAGCTCCCTTCCCTCACAGCCCATTTCCATTCCAAGCCCCCTCCCCATCAGCTATTTGCAGTTCAAGCCTCCCCTTCCACTCAGCCCATTTCCAGTCCTAGCAACACCCCAACCCATTACCAGTCCTAGCCCCCCGTCAATCAACTTCCAGTCCTAACCCCCATCACCCCATTTTCAGTTTAAGCCCCCCCCCTATAACCCTTTACCAGTCCTAACCCCCCATCAGCCCATTTCCAGTCAGCCCCCCATAGCCCATTGCCAGTCCTAAACCCCCCCATCAGCCCACAGCCCATTACCAGTCCTAACCACATCAGCCCACCTCAAGTTCTAACCCCTCCCCATCAGCCCATTTCCTGTCCTAGCCCCCCCCATAACCCATTATCAGTCCTACACCCCCATCAGCCCACTACCAGTCTTAACCCCCCCATAGCCCATTACCAGTCCTAACCCCCCCATCACCCCATTTCCAGACAGCCCTCATCAGCTCATAGCCCATTGCCAGCCCTCATCAGCCCACAGCCCATTGCTAGTCTTAACTCCCCCCCATAGCCCACTGCGTCTTAACCCCCCTCCCCAGCCCACTGCCAGTCTTAACCCCCCCTCCCTAGCCCATTGCCAGTCTCAACCCCCTCCCTCCCTCCCTCCCTCCCTAGCCCATTGCCAGTCTCAACCCCCCTCCCTCCCTAGCCCATTGCCAGTCTCAACCCCCCTCCCCCCCTCCCTAGCCCATTGCCAGTCTTAACCTCCCTCCCTCCCTAGCCCATTGCCAGTCTTAACCTCCCTCCCTAGCCCATTGCCAGTCTCAACCCCCTCCCTCCCTCCCTAGCCCATTGCCAGTCTCAACCCCCTCCCTCCCTCCCTAGCCCATTGCCAGTCTCAACCCCCCTCCCTCCCTAGCCCATTGCCAGTCTTAACCTCCCTCCCTCCCTAGCCCATTGCCAGTCTTAACCCCCCTCCCTCCCTCCCTCCCTAGCCCATTGCCAGTCTTAACCCCCCTCTCCCTCCCTAGCCCATTGCCAGTCTTAACCCCCCTCCCTCGGCTCATGGCAATTAAAAAAAAAAAAAGCTGCCCGCTGCCGCCGCGGCGGCATGGAGTGTCCCGCGGGGCTCCCTCTGCCCGGCGGGACTCTCCCGGCGCTGCTCAGCCCCTCTCTGCCGGCTTGCAGAGACGCGAAGGGAGAGAGAGTCTCCCTCGCGTCTCTCTTAAGCTCGCAGGGGCAGATGGGAAATTTCCCATCAGCCCCTGCGGGCTTAACAGAGACCCGAGGGAGACTCTCCCTTCGCGTCTCTGCAAGCCGGCAGAGAGGGGCTGAGCAGCGCCGGGAGAGTCCCGCCGGACACTCCATGCCGCCGCGGCGGCAGCGGGCAGCTTTTTTTTTTTTTAATGTGCGACCTTCCCGCGTGCCAGCTGCAAGGCCTTCGCGTGCCACAGCTGGCACGCGTGCCATAGGTTCGCCATCGCTGCCCTAGATTGTGCCATGAGGCCTACATCCTTCACCAGTCCAGGTTCTATGCAAGCTGCAAGAGGGGTGATATATCTGGAGGCTGGCTACCTGAGTATGATGGCACAGGGTTCTCCCCTCCCATGAACACACAGGCTTGACCAGGGGAACAGTGCCTCAAAGCAGACTGTGGGAAGGCAGACAAGGTTGCCCCACAGATAGAGGATGTATACAGACTGACATACACCATGATGGGGCAGGTGTAGATGCTGTGAGAAATGTCAGCACCCAGATATGTGGAAATTAGGTGCCATAGCCAGAAGACCATACTATCACTATGACTGATTTGTATAGCACTACAAGTAGGGTTGCCAACTGGCCGGTTTTCAGCCGGCCTGGCCGGTTTTTCCATGGCCAGGCCGGCTGCCAGCGCAGATGCAAAACCGGCCCTTGAAAAGCCGGTTTTTTGTTCTGGCCGCAAGATCGGGAGCGGCCAGAGCAAAAGACCGGCTTTTCATCCGACCTGATACCCGAAGTAAAAAAAAAAAAAAACATCCAGGGCCAGCCCACACACCGGAGGGCTTCAGAGGGAGCCGGGGAAGCCCGCGCGAGGCCCCGGCTCCCTCTGTACAGCCGCCAGCGTGAAGAGCCTTTTCCTTCACGCTGGCGGCTGTTTCTGTGAAGCCGCGATTGGTGGGAAAGGTTAAAGGCGGTTGTACAGAGGGAGCCGGGGCCTCGCGCGGGCTTCCCCGGCTCCCTCTGAAGCACCTCAGACAGCCTCGGTGCTGGTGCTGGTGCTGGTGCTGGTCTGGTGCTGGGGGGGAGGCCAAGGACTGCATGGGTTGTGATGGGGGGGGGCTAGGACTACAAATGGGCTGTGATGGGGGGGACCTGGACTGGAAAAGGGCTGGGGGGGGGGGGAACTTGGACTGCAAATGGGTTGTTATGGGGGGGACCTGGACCTGAAAAGGGCTATGGGGGGGACGACTTGGACTGGAAATAGGCTGTGATGGGGGGGGACGTGGATTGTAAAAGGGTTTTGGGGGGGGGCATGGACTGGAAATGGGTTGTGATGGGGGTGGAGGGGACCTGGACTGGAAAAGGGCTATGGAGGGGGGACTTGGACTGGAAATGGGCTATGGTGGAGGGAGGGGGAACTTGGACTAGAAATAGGCTGTGATTAGGGGGGCTAGGACTGCAAATGGGCTGTGATGGTGGGGGGGCCTAGGACTGCAAATGGGCTGTGATTGGGGAGGGGCTAGGACTGGAAATGGCCTGTGATGTGAGGGCTAGCACTGGAAATGGGCTGATGAAGAGCTGGAATAGGACTGGAAATGGGCTGATGTGGGGCATGGGAGAATGGGACTAGAAGGGAGTGGATGCTGGGTGGGTCTAGAACTATAAGGGAACTGATTTTGGGGGTGGACTAGAATGGATGGGGAATGAAAATGGAGAGGGGAAAAATATTTTGTGTGGAAGAAAAGTCTATGATGGGCCGGGTATTGGGAGAGTAAGAGGGGCTTGAGAATGGAAGGGTGAAATTTAAACGGATGATAAAGGAATAAAGAAAGAATTGGAGGAAAGAGCAAAAAGGAAACAATCAGTATGTTAAAGCAGAAATAGAGAGAGAATGGAAAACATCTAAAAGAGAAGAAAGGACAAATGGATAGCTCGCAGAAGACACAAAGAAACCAGAAGAAAGTGACTGGAGCAATTGCAACTGAAAAATAAAACGCCCAAACAGAAGGTAGAAAAATACTTTTTATTTTGAATTTATTAACTGGAATATGTCTGGTCTGGGAAGTGTGTATTGCTAACATCTTTGCGTTTTTGTTTAGTGCAAGAGGAAATTACTTTATAGTTTTATTTCTCCAGTGTTGTACATTTCATGTTTGGATTTTGGGGTTCCCAGTTTAATTATTATCTGATCAAGGAAGTTAGCCTACACGTATCCTCGGTAATTTTTGTGGGTGGGGCTGGGGGTGGGACTAGGGGCGGAGAATGGGTGGAGCATGACGAGCCACAGGTGTCGGGTTTTTCTCGGTGAAAAAGTTGGCAATCCTAACTACAAGGTGTACGAGTGCTGCACAGACACACGTAAAAGATGGTCTCTGCTCAGCAGAGCTTGCAATCTTGTCAAGATAGACAACACAGCAGCTGTATACAAGAAACATTTAAGGGGAATGGTAAGGAAACACAAGGGAGCTTAGGCGGATCAGATCTAAAAGAGGCAATTTGGAAGGACCAGAAAAGAAGCCTTATGTACAGACAGGTGGTTTGTTCTAGGCATAGGGAGCAGCAAGGTGAGAGGGGCACAGCCTGGATTTGGCAGTAGAGGAGGAGGCCACAGATAGAAGCAATCTGACAGAAGAGTAGAGTTCCTGAGGAAGGGTGTGGGGAGAGATAAGAAGGGAAAGGTAGTGCGGAGTAGCAGAATGAGTACATGTTTAGGCCTGAGGCACGAAAAGGGCATACATTTATTGCTCAGCAATAGTATGCATCCTTTGGGGAACTGCAATGTTAGTTTCGGGTTTGGTGCACTTGGTAAGGGTCTATCCTTGGCAGTTTAAAATGTGTCTGTAGAGTTGACCAAGGCAGGAATCACTGGCGCCAGTTCCTAATGCCAGGTACCATTTGATGCAAAGTATGTCCTGACATACATGTTCACATTTATATTCTCTTATTCCATATTAGGGTGCACTGGAATTACCTAGAATTTCTCAGAGCCTGTAGAAGACTGGCATGTAGTCTAGGTTGCAGCAGCAGTCATTTCTCATTGGTATTTATGTCAAGTTTGCATCAACATACTACTGTCAGTATGAAGAGCAGCTTAGGAGACACACATTTTTCCAGAGGGGTGTGGCATCTGCAGGTACATCATGGATCCGAAATGAGCAACTTTTCAGAATACGGTGGGTGCAGGGACATCCAAAATGTTTACCCATGTCTGATAATATTGACAGGGGACATTATATCTCATGGTCCATGCCTGCACACATGCATGGGCCCCGTGCAAGATGTGTGCATGGGTCAGCTGAACAGCGCTTTGCCCGTGCCATGCCAAACACATCTACCTCCCATATTCCAGATCCGTGGGCACATCTAGAACTGCGGAATTAGGTTCAAATGGAGCCTGCTTTTAATTTAGATATGTCTGTGGGCTGGACATGCATGTTATGGAATTGGGCAATAAATGTTTATTTATTTATTTGATTTTATATACCGCACTATTTTAAATCAGCGTGGTTTAAAGTAAAACTACTCATTACATAGAACAGGTTTACATGGAACAAGTTAACAAAACTAAACAGGCATGAAAATGAACAATGGCTATTTAAGCCAGTTGAACATACCACTATAACATGGGTGACAAATAGGGTAGAACACTGGGCAACTATATACAATTAGTGTAGAACCCATGACACCTATATACATGATGATCGGAGGACTTTAATGTGAAGGTAAGTCTGTGCTATGGTGAGGATTTGTGTCAAGGAAGGGCTGTACTGTTTGTTCAAAGTAAAGTTGGAAGAGGTGTGTCTTTAATGCCTTTCTGAAGGTCGCAAGGTCAGATATGCCTCGGATTGGGGCCGGGAGGGAGTTACAGAGCGAAGGTGCATAAAAGGTGAAAGCTCTGTGCTTAGCAGTTTGGGAGCTATGTCTGGATGAGGTGAGGATGATAAGAGTGTTAGCCATGCTTGACTTCCTAGCTTTGTTGTCCAGTGTCTATTGTACAAGTTTTTCTAGGATGCTTGCAGAGAGGTGGTGAAGAATTTTAAACATTATTTTGAGAGCTTTGTACTTGAGGCGATAAGCTATCGGGACCAATGAAGCTGCTTTAGGATAGGTGTTACATGCTCATATCTGGAAACTCCGTAAAGGGCTCTAGCTGTGGCGTTCATGGCCAATTTTAGAGGATGGAGTGCACAATCAGGTAGGCCATGTAGAATAATGTTAGTGTAGTCAAAATGAGGGATGATAAGAGCCTGGAATACAGTGTGTTAGTCAGCAGGATCAAGTAAGGGCCATAGGTCCGTATCTTGAGGTATACTGTTTTGGTGATATTACTTATATGGGATTCCATATTCAGGCACTGATCTAAAGTGGTCCCAAGATATTGTACCTCCTGAGTTGTTTTCAGATCTGCATCTTTTTCCTGTAGGGCAGGTGGAGGTATGAAAGATGAGTCCCTTGTGATAAATAAAACTTCCGTCTTCTTGCAGTTCATTCTTAGATTGTGGGTTCCCATTCAGTCTAAGACCACATTAAAGCATTCTCCAGGACCAAGCAGGAAGTCAGTCCTCACATATGGGTGACGTCGGCGCCGACGGAACCCTCGTGCGGAGCATTTCCCCAGCTTTCAAAGAAAGCCTTTGGGAACTGCAGCGCGCATGCACGGTCCCCTTCCCGCCCAAGGGTGCCATCTTGCTCAGTCTTCTTTTTTCCGCTGAGCCCGACGGACGTAGTTCGTTTTTCCCCGAGGAAAAAGTTGATTTTCCCTATTTTTCTCCGGTTCGATGCCGGATCCTTTTCCCGCTCGGACCGATACGCCGGTATCGAGTCCTTTTCTCTCTTTTTTGGTTTTTGTCCTTTGTGACTGGCGTTTGCGCCTTTTTTCTTTTTTCCCTGGTAGCCCGGTCTTTTGACCTAGCAGGGGCCCTTTTTCCCCCGATGGCTACCAGCGGGTTTAAGAAGTGTGATCGGTGTAAGAAACTTTTGTCTCTTACCGACACACACGACTGCTGCCTCCGTTGCCTCGGACCCGATCATGACCCGATGATCTGTGGTCCGTGTGGCAAAATGTCCTCAAAAGCGTTGAGGAGTCGGCAGCACCAGAAGGATCAAATGTTTTCTGACTCCGCGTCCGGCCGGGCCAGGACCTCGTCAGAGGCCTCGACGTCTCGGGACTCCGGCCCCGAGCAGCGTTGGGGTTCCTCTGAGTGCGGGTCTCCTTCGCGGGAACATTGCAGGAAGAAGAAACCCACGAGGGCGGCGTCGGTGGACGCTCCTGGTTCCTCGAGGGCCCCGATAGCCGCCCCGGGTCTTCGGAGTTGGAGAGGCCTGCCAAGCATCCTGGTGTCGAGATGGAGTTTTCTGGACACGTAAGTGCTGTTGTCCTTGTGGACTCTCCTCCGAGGGAGCCGACATCAGGCCCAACGCCGTCGGGGCCCGAGTCGGGGACTGCTGGGTCTCCTGAGCTCGGACTCAGGTTGACGGCCTTGGAGAGCAGCTTCGCTGCCTTCATGGAACAGCAGCGGGCACTGATCGCCGGTCTCACCGGTGCATCTGCCCCGACCACCGGGACCTCGACGTCTAAATCGACCCTGGAGGCCGAGCCGATCCTCGAGTCCATGCGGGCTGTGATAAGGAAGCTTATCATAGCTCAGGAAGAAGCTATAGTAAAGGTGAAGTGACTCTGAACAAGCAACCTGTCAGTTCTGGTAGAAATAAGAAAAAGTTTAGCAGGCAACAGGAGCTAGCACAGCAGGCTCAGGACACTGCTATGAAAGCCTTAATGGACCAGCAGAGGCCAGTGCTTGATCTGGTGCAAGCCCTAGTTAAATTGCAGAACCAAAGTGGACCAGATGCAAGACCAGCAGTAAATACTGGTACACCACATGTGGACAGTGTGGGACTCAATCAGGGAATTGGGGCATTTAGTTTTGGGAAGCTAACTCCAGATGATAATGTTGATGATTTTCTAGAGTCTTTTGAAAGAGTGGCACAAGCATTAGCATGGCCAGAGACCCAGTGGGCAGTAAGGCTGGCAGCCTCATTAACTGGAGAGGGGCTTGCAGCTTATAGAGCAATGCCAGCAGCCCAGGCTTTGAATTATAAGGATGTAAAGGCTGCTATTAGAGATCGCCTAGGGTTGTCTATTTCAGAGTATAGGCGAATGTTTAGAGCTACTAAATTAAGAGTGGGTGAAACACCCAGGGCTCTGAGTCAGAGAATCAGAGGATTAGTGGTAAAATGGTTGGAGCCTGAGCAAAAGACGGTAGAAATGTTATTAGACATTATTATGCTTGAACAATTTATGTCTGCGGTGCCTAAAGATTTGCACACTTTCCTTATACAGCAAAATTGCCAAAATCTTGGAGAGGCAACCATGCTAGCAGAGAGATTCTTGGAAGCCACGCAGGCTTGCCATAGAATGGGTGGCCCTCTGAGGATTGGTGCTGAGGCAAGCTGTGCTGTATCAGAAAAGAAAATAGTTAAAAATGTTTCTGAAAATAAATGTACTGTGCCAAACCAGATGACACAGTGGAGTAGAAAGAAATGTTTCAAGTGTGGAAAATGGGGACATTTAGAAAAGGGATGCCAGACACACACTAGCTTAATGGGAGTGGATTTAAAAGAGCCCAAAGAAGGATTTCTTTTGATGGTTGATGTGCAAGGAATTACCACAAATGCTTTGTTAGACTCTGGGGCAGACCAGAGTATGATGTCAAAAAGGTTTTGGAAGAGGATAGAGGCCCAAGAAGGATTTGTGCCTAGAACCCCTGAAAGCCAAGTTCACATCAGATGCATTCATGGTGCTGCAACATCATATCCCACCTAGAGGGCTAAAGGTTCAGTGCCTGGGGAAACAAGAGGAAGTCCGGTTAGCAGTGGTGCCTAGGCTACCCTTTGATTTGGTTCTAGGAAAGGACTGGCCAAGATTTAAGCAGGGTCTAGTGGAAGGGCTAGGAAAGAAGGAGGGAGAAGGTTTAATGTTAATAGCTCCCGGGCCTTTCTTTGGAAGTCCTCAGTCCCTAGCTAAAAAGATGGTTAAGCTTCCAGAAGGCCAAACTATAGGTAATAAGAGGGGCCTTGTATCCACCCGCTCGCAGGCTAAGGTAGAGAGCCAGCAGAAGGAGGAGGGGGAGCAGGCAGAGTTATTAGGAGACTTACCCTCTCATGATGATTTAATACCCCCATCATCTGGTAAAGTAAGAAAGTTGAAAGCACAAAAGCGGCGTGAGAGACTTTGCACAGCACAGGGTAGGGCTGAGATGTTAGCTGGTCAAAGTTTACCCTGGGTGCCAGCTGAGTTAGTGGCAAAGTTTCCTAACTTTCCACAAGAACAGCGAGCTGATCAAGCTCTCACCCGAGCTTTTAGGTATGCTCATGAGCTCAGGGAGGAATTGCCCAGATTCAGACTAGATAATGAAATATTATATAGAGAGAGTCAGGACCCCAGAAATGGGACCATACGTAAACAATTGGTGGTACCCACAACTTTCAAAGGCCTAGTACTTAGATTAGCACATGATCATCCAGTTGGAGGTCATAAAGGGATGCAAGGAACGCTGGATCAAATACTTATGCGTTTTTACTGGCCAGGTATTTTCAAAGAAACTGCCCAGTTTTGTGCTGCATGTCCAGCGTGTCAGCGAGTTACAGCGGCTCACCCACCGGTGGTGCCTTTGATTTCCATGCCAATTATCACAGACCCAATTGGTCGCATTGCCATGGATATTGTAGGCCCATTAGTCAAAACGCCCCGAGGTTTCCAATACATCCTAGTTATGGTAGATCAGGCAACAAGGTTTCCCTGGGCCATACCATTGAGGAATGTTTCTGCAAAAACAATAGCTTTAGAGCTAGTAAAATTGTTTTGTGAAGTGGGATTCCCAAGAGAGGTGTTGACTGACCGAGGGTCCAATTTTGTATCCAAATATTTGGCCCAGGTCTGGGATGCCTTTGGCATTCATCACGTGAAAACCTCAGCCTACCATCCACAATCAAACGGTTTGGTGGAGAGATTCAACCAAACTCTCAAACAAATGTTGAGAAGGGGGTTAGCAGGAGAGGTAAAAGAATGGGATATGTTATTGCCCTTTGCCTTATATGCCTGCGGGGAAAGAATTCAGGTGTCCCTAGGTGTAACTCCATATGAATTGATGTTTGGTAGGGCTCCACGGGGTTTATTAGATATTTTGAGGGAACAATGGATTGATCCTGAACCAGGAAGTCAGGAGGTGCTACAGTTTCTACGTGACTTGAGAGCACGTTTGAAAAAGACCTCGCAGGTTGCTGAGAGGAACCTGCAGGACAGTGAAGTGCGCCAGAAAGGGTGGTATGATAGGAAGGCCAAAAGCCGCCAATTAAGCATTGGTGAAAAGGTTTTGGTTCAAGTAGCAGGTACAGCCCCAAAATTTGAAGTACAGTGGAAAGGGCCATGGAAGGTTGTTAAACATGTGAGCCCAGTGTCTTATATGGTAGAAAATGCAAGAGGGCATAGGCAGACCTACCATATTAATGTACTTAAGTCTTGGAAGGAGAGGCCTGTAAATAATAATGACCCTGAAGCCAGTTAGGAAGTAAGTGAGCTTCAAAAAGAGAACACTCTCGTAGGTATTACGGACTGTAGGAAAGAAGTTTCACCAGTTAAACCAGTCCGTAATAACTTAAGCAGGGGGGGTATGTGATAAGGAAGCTTATCATAGCTCAGGAAGGAGCTATAGTAAAGGTGAAGTGACTCTGAACAAGCAACCTGTCAGTTCTGGTAGAAATAAGAAAAAAGAATTTTCCCATAAAAGACTACCAGTCCCAGAATGCACCAGGTTTCCAACAGCCATTAGAGGAGCTGAAGTTGGGAAACATGTGTTCAATCAAGAGGGCTATGAGGTAATCCCCAAGCACTCATCTCAAAGGGCAGGGCCTGATTCAGCACAGCTGCGCTGTGCTAAGGTGGAGCACTCATCTAAGCAGAATAAAGGTAGAGTTTATTCTACAGAGAATTATCCTCAGTTTCATCTGGGAGATCCTCAGAATCAGCTTGGATATCCTCATCTTGGACAGCTTCATCTGGAGGATCATCAGAAACAGAAGCCAGTGCGGATGGACAGAGAGGGCAAGAAACCCTTTGGAAGAAAGAAGAGAAAAGCATTTGGGAGGTCTAAAGGAGTCCAGAGCAGTACGTATACTGGGAGACATTCAAAAGGCCAGCATACACAATTGGACTGGGGAAAACCAGAGGAGTGGTGCTGCAGAGCTAGGAATCTCCAGACGGTACCTGTGAGGGAGACGGCTGCACTTGGAAGGGACCCTAGGACCCGTGCCAGAAGGTATGTGAAGAGAGATCCAGTGTCCAGGGATCTGGATTGGAAGGCTGGACATAAGAACTGGACTACATACTGGCCAGGCTATTTAGAGAGGAACTCTAACAGCAATGGAAGCTCAGGTATGAACACTGATCTATGCCCTAGCTATACCCTTGAAAGACAGCAGGGAAACAAGTATTCTCCTGAGAGTGCTCCATTGAGAAATTCCTCTGTGCCAATCCATGATATTGAACCCATAATTGTTGAAGAAGGGGGAGCGGTTATAGATACAGGCTGTGAATACATGGATTGCTCTCTGTCTAAACTCCTTTGGTAATTTACTGTTACAAAGTACAACAACCATCACAAAGAAATACAAATTTGTTCTTTAATCTACTCAGAAAAGCTCCTGAGTAGGATTTTGAGCCACGCAGTAGAAAGCAAGCCAGCTAAGGGGTTTCAGCTGGATAACTGCTAGCAATTGAGCCTTACCTAATTGCTTGTGAGCTCTGAGGAAATCACTTCTGAGTCTATGTGTGAAGATATAAGAAGTTAACCTGAAAAGAACAGTTTTTCCCTTCTTTGTGGGTTTTGTTTGTTGATTAAAGCACTGCTAAGAAAATATTAGCTAGAGCCTACAGAAAAGACCAGTTTGTTACCAACCAGGTCTTTATTCTTTTGATTTGATTGCCTGACAAGTTCAACTGTTGTTTTCCTGATTTTGTTTTTCTAAGTTTAACACTGAAAGCAGGTATCCTGTTTTATGTGCTACCAAGCATATCTGTGTTGGGAGAAATAACCCCATAAATAAATATCTTATTGGCTTTACACTCAAGCACAACTAATTATTGTGAGCGGCTGTGTCTGGTGTGAATGGACTGCATTTCCCACAATCCCTTGCAAATCATATTGATATATGTCTTTGCCAAGACTGTGAACATTCTCACCCAGGCACCCGTCTGACAGGGCTCGAGTCGATCCTCGGCCACGGTCTCCCTCGACCTCCCGTTCGTGGCCGAGGTCGTCGTCGTCGCCGATACCCTCGGCGTCGGGTGGAGGGCATCGGTGCCCGCCCGACCGGAGCCGCTCAATTCCTCCTCCGAGGAGTCGGGCTGGGAGACGGAGGGCGAAGAGTCACCTGACACCCATCGGGCTCGGTGTGTCCAATCGGACTCGCCCGAGTCCGAACCTCGGAGACGATCCCCACCGGAGGATACCCGGTTCTCGGACTTCGTGCAGGATATGGCCAAGGCTTTGGCCTTCCCCATGGATCCTGAGGGGAAGCCTCTAGCCAAGGAACTCGAGGCCCTCCAGTATGACTCTCCCCCGAAAGAGGCCTTTACTGTTCCGGTTCCTCCGATGCTGGAGCGGCTGCTCTTCCGCATGTGGGAGACCCCGGTCTCGATGCCGGTGTTAAGCAAGCGGGTCGATTCCATTTATTGAGTCCGCAAGAGTCCCGGGTTCCAAAAGGCACAAATACTGCACCACTCCAACCTGGATGCCATCGGTAAGAAGTGCTTCCAGGGCTCTATGCTTGCTTGCCGTGTCCAGACTTACCAGCTCTACATGGGCATGCACCTCCGAGACCTGGCAAAGGAGATTGCCGTGTTCTCTGCTGGTCTCTTCGAGGAACCTTTGCAGAGGTTCCAAGCCTTGTCCTCCGGTATTCGAGAGTGCTCCAAATTTATTTCTCGAGCAGCCTACGATGGCTTCGAGGCTTCGGCCCGAGTAGCCGGGGCCAGCATAGGTGCCCGCCAACAGGCTTGGCTACAGTCATCCGACCTCGAGCCATGGGTCCAGGACAAGTTGGTCGATGTCCCCTGCCGAGGTGAAAACCTCTTTGGCAAGCCCATGGCTGAAAAGGCTGCCAAACTCGAGACCGAGACTCTGACCAGGACTAGGCTTTCCAGGAAAACCTCTGCCCCTTCTCAGAAGAAGGAGGGCTCGGGAAAAAAGTCCTTTTACCCGAGGAAGTCGTCTGCCTATAAACAATGCCCTCATTATCAGGCCTCTGCAGCTCCCCAACAGGGTCAGCAGGCCAAGGGGCAGGGTCAAGGGCCCCGTAGGCAGAGGGCCTCCAAGCCACCTACACCGGCCCCTGCTCAGCAGGGTGGGGGTTTTTGACTCAAACAGCATAGCCTCTTCTCCTCAGCTGGCTTCTCTTAGCACAGGAGGCCGGCTGGCCCACTTTGCCCACAGGTGGTCAGCCATCACATCAGATGCCTGGGTTCTTCATATAGTCCAAAAGGGCTATCTTCTCCATTTTCACCAGGTACCTCCCTCTTGTTTTCCAGGGGAGCCTCCAAGACCCCCTCTGCACAGGGACCTACTCCTTCAGGAGTTAGCAGGTCTGCTAAAGGATCAGGCTGTGGAACTGGTGCCCCACCACCTGAAAGGTCAAGGCTTTTATTCCAGGTACTTTCTGGTACCAAAAAGAACAGGAGGCCTCAGACCCATCCTGGACTTGCGAAACCTCAACAAGTTCCTGGAGAGGGAAAAGTTCAAGATGCTTACCCTTGGAATCCAGTAGGGAGACTGGCTATGTTCCTTAGATCTAAAGGATGGGTATACTCACATCCTTATCCATCCAGACCACAGACAATATCTCAGGTTTGTTGTGGGAGGAAACCACTATCAGTACAGAGTACTACCCTTTGGCCTGTCCTCCGCTCCCAGAGTATTCACCAAGTGACTGGCAGTGGTGGCGGCCTACCTGAGGCTTCAGGGTCTCTTTGTGTTTCCGTACCTGGACGACTGGCTCATAAGGGGCCAATCTTCCCAAGAGGCCAACCAGGCCACCCTTTGCACTGTGGCTCTGCTTCAGCACTTGGGGTTTGTCATAAACTTCGCAAAGTCCACTTTGCTCCCGTCCCAGAACTTGGAGTTCATAGGGGCCAGAGTAGACACTCTTCAAGCAAAGGCTTTTCTGCCTCTAGACAGGGCCCACAGGCTAATGGATCTGGCCAGCCAGTTTCGCAGCAATTCCCTGGTCTCTGCCAGGCAATTCCTGAGACTACTCGGCCATATGGCTTCCACGGTTCATGTCACTCCCAATGCCTGCCTGCACATGCGACCTGCTCAGTGGAGCCTTCGCACTCAGTGGCATCAAGCCACAGGGGGCCTAGCAGACTCAGTGAGAATCTCTGACCTCCTGGTCTCCTCTCTGCAATGGTGGCTTCATCTTACGAATCTGGTGTTCGGAGTGGTTTTTAAATCCCCTCCGCATACTTAGGTGCTGACAACCGATGCCTCTCTTCTCTGTTGGGGAGCACATTGCCAAGGGACATGTACTCAGGGTCTCTGGACCCCTTGGGAGGCTACTCAACAGATAAACTTCCTGGAGCTACGGGCGATACGCCTAGCTCTGAGAGCCTTCTCCCACCTCGCCTCTCATCAGTCTGTACTGGTCCAGACGGACAACCATGTTGCCATGTTCTATGTAAACAAACAAGGAGGCACAGGCTCCTTCCTTCTTTGTCAGGAGGCACAACGACTGTGCTCTTGGGCTGTCAATCACGGAATCCTTCTCAAGGCTGTCTACCTCCCAGGTCAGGAAAATTACCTGGCAGACAGACTAAGCCGGATCCTGCAACCACACGAATGGAGATTGAACCCATTGGTGGTTCAGCGGGTCTTTCTCAAGTGGGGACTCCCCACCATGGATCTTTTCGCCAGTCCTTTGAACCGGCAACTCCCGCGATTTTGCTCCAGACAACCGCATCCTCTCCGAGTAGCAGCGGATGTGTTTCTGACCTCGTGGTCCACAGGCCTACTATATGTTTCCTCCCACACCACTAGTGTCCAGAATGCTGTTCAAAGTCCTCAGGGACGGGGCTTCATTGATTCTCATAGCCCCCAGGTGGCCAAGGCAACCGTGGTTCCCGCTTCTGCTACAACTGGCGGTGGACACACCTCTTCCTCTGGGGTTTCAACACGATCTCCTGTCTCAGGATCAGGGGACTCTCTTGCACCCCAATCTCCAGTCCCTTCATCTGATGGCCTGGCTGCTGAAAGGGTAGTCCTAGCTCCCCTACTACTGCCTCGAGAGGTGGAGGATGTAGTCTTGGCCTCTCGGCGTCAATCCACTAGGAAATCCTACGCTCTTAAGTGGCGTAGATTCTCCGCATGGTGTGCTCAGCACTGTGAGAATCCCTTCTCATGCTTGGTAGCGGTAGTGTTGCAATATTTGCTCTACCTCTCCAATCTGGGCCTTAAGTCTAACTCTGTCCGAGTTCACCTTAGTGCTCTCTCAGCACACCACTTGCCGGTGGATGGCAAGCCTCTTTCCAACCACCCTTTGTTGGCTCGTTTCCTCAGAGGCCTCCTTCTACTGAAGCCTCCTTTGCGTCCACCAGCCCCTGAGTGGGATCTGAATGTGGTGTTACAGCGGCTTACTTGTTCGCCTTTTGAACCTATGGCTACCTGCCCTCTCCATTTTCTCTCCTGGAAAACTTTATTTCTGGTAGCTCTCACCTCTGCTAGGCATGTGAGTGAACTGCAGGCACTAGTGTCTGATCCTCCTTACACTAGGTTCTACAGGAATAGGGTAGTCTTACGGACTCACCCTAAGTTTCTTCCTAAAGTTGTTTCACCTTTTCACCTCAATCAGGAGGTGGTTCTTCCGACCTTCTTTCCCAGGCCGCATGCCAACTGGGCTGAGATGGTCTTGCATACCCTGGACTGTAGGAGGGCGTTATCCTTCTACCTTGACCGTACACGGGAGCATCGGAAGGCTGTTCAGCTTTTCGTTTCTTTTGACCCCAATAAGTTGGGGCTCCCTGTCTCCAAGCGTACGTTGTCCATATGAGTCGCTGACTATCACCTGGGCTTATGGGGCAGCCAGCCTCTCATTGGAGGGTCGGGTCACGGCTCACCGTGTCAGGGCGAAGGCTGCGTCAGTGGCTCATCTCCGCTCTGTTCCGTTGGCAGACATCTGCCGGGCTGCTATTTGGTCTTCAAGCCAGACTTTTGCGGCCCATTACTGCCTTGAGAGGGAGTCCCGCAGGGACAGTGCTTTCGGACAGGCAGTACTCCAGAATCTCTTTGGGGTTTATGCAGCTCCTACCCTCCGGCCCTGATGTTGGGCTACCGGTCGGGGGCGTTCTCAGAGAAGATTCCTTCCTTCTGTGCTGACGAGCTCGAGGGAGCTCATTTTTTCGCTTGGGGTCTCCGGTAGCCTTAAGCTGGGGAGTCCCATATATGAGGACTGACTTCCTGCTTGGTCCTGGAGAAAGAGTAGTTACTCACCTGTAACAGGTGTTCTCCAGGAGCAGCAGGAATCAGTCCTCACAACCCTCCCTCCTCCCCTTGGAGTTGCAGTCATATGATTTATTTTTGCTAATTTTTGCTGTCTTTTAGCTATGTCATCAGACTGAGCAAGATGGCACCCTTGAGCGGGAAGGGGACCGCGCATGCGTGCTGCAATTCCCAAAGGCTTTCTTTTAAAGCTGGGGAAATGCTCCGCACGAGGGCTCCGTCGGCGCCAACGTTACCCATATGTGAGGACTGATTCCTGCTGCTCCTGGAGAACACCTGTTACAGGTGAGTAACTACTCTGTCTGTGATTATGGTGTAGTTGGGACATGCTGTAGAGAAAGGGGTGTAAAGCAGCACATTGTTGGCATACGTTCAGAACAATATGCCGTAGGATTGAATGATTGCACAAATCAGTTGTATATATTTTGAAGGGTAGGGTGGATAGGGAAGAAAGCTGTGGTACTCTTTGGGTTTGTTGGAACTCAGAAGAAGTTTGAGCACCTATGCGAATCAGTTGCTGGTGGTCTGATAGGTATGAGCAACACCATTCCAAGGCTAGGTTCCTTATGCCTTTCAGATGTAATTGAGTTAGGAGGAGGCTGTGACAGACTGAATCAAAGGCTGTTGTGATGTCTAGAAAGATTAGGATGAAGCCCTGCTTTGAATTGACCATACCCCTTAAAGATTGTCTATAAGGGAGGCAAGCAGGGTTTCAACACCATGTTGCAGACAGAAGCCATGCTATTGCTGGTCCAGTGGGGTGAAGGCATCAATGTGGTCTTGGATTTGCTGTTGGACAATCTTCTCTGTTGTGTCCTCTCAATATGTGTCCTCCGCTATTTTTGATTTCAATAGAACTGGTGGATATAGTTGTGCTATACCATCCCCGATCCTCCTTTTTTTTTTCATCCTTTTTTCTATTTTAACTGTTTTCCTGTAGTTTTTATTGGCCTATTTGCCTTTAATCAGTTTTAGTACCTGTTCAAATGGTGATATACCAAATGTCACTAAGTAAATAAAATTATTCCTCAAAGTAATATTAGCAAAGCTTTGTTAAGAATCTCATTCAAATTACTGAGGCAGCCATGAGGTTTAGCTGTGGGTAACCCTTCCCCCAAGCCATGAGGTTTTACATAGTGATCAGCTTGCAAAGAGAAGATAAAGGTTTCAGTAGGCACCCTTCCCCCCGCCCCTCCAGGCCTGAGCACAATACCCCCTTGCCCAGAAATCAGCAGACCAGAGCATACCGGTTTGGAAAGGTCACCCAGGCACCTTCCCCCAGGGGCTGCTGATTGGTGGACAGGAAATACCTGAGACGAATGAGATTGTAGAATGAGTTTGAAAATGTACTGTATATAAGACAATGTAGGACGTCCTTCGGGGCTCAGATTTTTGTGGAGGGTACTGGCTCTTTGTCTGGGCCTGTGTGCACATTAAAAGATCCTGTTTGCATTCCAGCCTGTCTGTGTGTTTCCTTCTGTGGGTGAGAGAGAGAATGAGAGCATTTTCAGCTGCTTGGCTGCAACATTTTGGAACCCCAGGTGGGACTTATTAGTTAAATAAAAGCCTTTCTCATCACACCCACGGTGGGAAGACTTCTGCTCTTGCAGCTTCGGGCCTCCACCGGTCAGGGACCGGCCCCTCCAGGTGATTAACGGACCTTGGCGCCCCGGGCCCCTTTGTGCTCTGGAAGGACACCTTGACTCGTCTGGTCGGTTGGTCCCTGCGGCTGACTACCCTAATTGAAATCCGGCTGGATAGACTGGCATCCAAACTCTCTCTGATCAGAGGTCTGGTGAGTACTACTGCCTTACTGTTTTGGGTAGTTCTGTATTTCTGTATCTGGAAATTCTGGTAAAATCTGGTAAATTCTGTGAACCTGTAGCGGCCTGATCACCCACACGAGCAGTCCGAGTAAGGGCCCCAGAGTCCCTGAAACCACTGCTCGTCCAGTCTGTGGGGGAAAAAGGGGGGTAACTCTGTGAACCTGTAGCGGCCTGATCACCCACACGAGCAGTCCAAGTAAGGGCCCCAGAGTCCCTGAAACCACTGCTCATCCAGTCTGTGGGGAAAACTCTGTATCTGTAGCGGTTTGATCACCCGCACGAGCAGTCCGAGTAAGGGCCCCAGAGACCCTGAAACCACAGCTCGTCCAGTCTGTGGGGAAAAAGGGGAGGGGGAGAGGGAGGGGGCCCTTGCGAGCGCCAAAAATGGTCGCAGTAACCTCGGGTACCTTAAAGCACTTTAAAGTGCTGCCAAAACTTCTTAAAATGACCAAAAACATTAGCACTTGACCCCCTTAAGTGTGCCTTTCAAGCCTGTTTATTAATAATTGCACTGATCACAATTCTCCGATGATTGGGGCGATTTATTTAGAGCCTGCACACACTGTCTCTAATGAAGCATACCTGGGGGCTTATTTTGTGCTGCCATGTGCTTGTGCTGCCATGTGCTTCTAGTGTTGAGGGCTTCTTTTGTGCTGCCATGTGCTTCTAGTGTTGGGGGCTTCTTTTGTGCTGCCATGTGCCTCTAATGTTGGGGGCTTCTTTTGTGCTGCCATGTGCTTGTGCTGCCATGTGCTTCTAGTGTTGGGGGCTTCTTTTGTGCTGCCATGTGCTTGTGCTGCCATGTGCTTCTACTGTTGGGGGCTTCTTTTGTGCTGCCATGTACTTGTGCTGCCATGTGCTTCTAGTGTTGGGGGCTTCTTTTGTGCTAGTGATCCTGGAGCTCCATCTATTGGACATTAGAAAAATAGCTAGCTATATTTCTCATATTACTATTATCCTCATGGTAAAAGTTAAATCCTATGCTACAGCTAGAGAGAGTGTGTGAAATGTGTATTTGTAACAGCTGCTACTGAGGAAAGAGAGTGTATGAGTATTCGCTGCTGAGACACCTCTGTTTTCTGTTTTCCCTCTCTCTTTTTCCCTTTGTGGTCCTGTGTGTTTTGTGCAACCAAACTCTGCCTGTTACCTGGATTATATTGTATATTGCATTCCCTGAAATGAGATTAGAAGATTATATTGTATATTGCATTCCCTGAAATGAGATTAGAAGATCTATATTGTAATATTGCATTTTCCTGAATTGAGATTGGATTAGGAGATCTATATTGTAATATTACTTTTTCCTGAATTAAGATTACATTAGAAGATCTATATTGATATATTGCATTTCCTAAATTGAGATTAGATTAGAAGATCCATATTGTACATTGCAATTCCAGAATTGAGAATAGATCAGAAGATCCACATTGTATACTGCATTTAGTCATTGAACTAGAATTAGAGCATGGGGTCCACTGATCTGCCCACTGTGTTTTTAGTCCATCAAATTGTAGCGAAAGAGCACCCAGACCAGTTTCCCTATATTGATTCATGGCTGGCCATATGCCAGCTCAGGCCAAAATGGCTCCAGCACTGCCATGAGGATCAGTGCAGAATAATTATGGCGGCCATCGGTCGCCAAAAGGGACGGACGCCCGCCCCTATCTACCAGGGGAGGGACTCTCCAGATATTCCTCCATGCCCCCTCCCTCTGCTTCGACCCCTTGTCCCATCCGCACCACTGCAGGATCTGCCCATAGCTGAAGGGTCAGGAAGACCTCCTCTTGGGGTGGGTGATGCCAGATTTAGGGAAGATTCTGCGGATTCCAGCCCCTCATCTTCAGATTCCCCTCCCACATCCTCCACCCCTCCCACTCCTGGTACCACCTCCAGTGCCACCATCTCCTCCCCTGAGAGCACACAGGCTGAGCTTGGATCGTCCACCCCGGTGGCCCACCGCCTGCAGTCGCATGATCTCCAAATGCCACTACGACAAGTACAGGGGCTCCTGTACCTTGATGCTGCTGGGCGTATGGCAGTGGGACCATCCAACCTGATTTATGTCCCTTTCTCCACCACGGACCTGTTGAATTGGAAAACCCACTATGCCTCCTACACGGGAGCAAGACCAGCATGATGCTTTCCCGCCTCCACCGGGACCAGCCATCGAAGACCTTGCAACTATGGAACATTATGACTCAGATGGCTACTAGGCCAGAACGGGCTCCAAGTTTCTGTTGGGTCCCCAGGAGCCTATGGTCAACATGAATTTAGGGGACCGGAAAATGCAATTCATGGTCGATACCAGAGCAACACACTCGGTGGTCACCCAGCAAGTGGCCCCAATCTCCTCCCAATCAGTACTATTGTGGGAGCCACGGGGGAGAGGGCCCAGACACTTTTTTTCCTGCAAAAACCGCACGTGCCAGTCGGGGGGACGGACCATCACTCACCAGTTCCTGTATATGCTTGAATGTCCTATATCCCTGCTGGGTCGGGATGTTCTGGCAAAACTCCAGGCCCAAATCTCATTCGGGCCTGAGGGCCAGGCTGATCTAAAAATACCCAGCCTGGGCCCAGCGGTTTTGATACTGTCCGTCCCCCGAGAAGAAGAATGGCCGTTATATGAGGACAGACCCAAATCTGATGTGGCTGCCCTGGATACGTGGGATTCAGTGCCCCCTGGAGTATGGGCTGAAGGAAACCCCCCCCCCCCCCCCCCAGAATGGCCATCAACATCCCTCCCGTATGCATTGAAATGAAGCCGGGAGCCTCCCCTTTGCATGTGCGACAATACCCGCTGCCGCGGGCAGCTGTGGAAGGAATTCATCATTATCTGGTGCAGCTACTACAGCATGGTATCCTGCGGCCCTCTCAATCAGCATGGAACACTCCTTTGCTCCCGGTCCGAAAACCGGGAACCACCGACTACCGACCTGTTCAGGATCTCCGTCGTGTTAATGAGGCCGCTGTGACTCTGCATCCAGTAGTACCAAACCCTTATACACTGTTGGGCCTCATCCCGGCGACTGCTTCACACTTCTCAGTACTGGACCTAAAAGATGCTTTTTTGTATACGCCTGGCTACTGCAAGCCAACACCTGTTTGCCTTCGAGAAAGAGGATCCTGCTACTGGCAGAAAGTCCCAAGTTACCTGGACTCGCTTACCACAGGGATTCAAGAACTCCCCTACCATTTTCAGCTCAGCATTGGCCCAAGACCTCACTAGTTTCCCCCTGGGAGAGCCCAGCAGACGAGTACTTCTGCAGTACATCGATGACCTGCTAAATCACTGCTGACTCTGAGGCTGAATGTATACTGGCAACCACAGAGCTTCTCCAACTCTTGTACAATGCGGGTTACCGAGCTTCAAGGAAAAAGGCTCAGTTATGCTAGTTGGAAGTGAAGTATCTGGGATTCCATCTGTCAAAAGGAAGCCGACGGTTGGGGAGCGAGAGGAAGGAAACAGTGTGCCGGATCCCTGTGCCAACAACCCGCAAGCAAGTACGCGCTTTTCTCGGGGCCGCTGGGTACTGTCGTATCTGGATTCCCAACTTCGCAAAGAATGGGGTCGAGACCAACTGCAGAGGCCTTCGAACATTTGAAAAGGGCATTACTGTCATCACCAGCCCTAGGTCTTCCGGATGTTACCAAGCCTTTCACCCTCTATGTACACGAAGCAGCAGGAACAGCTTTGGCGGTCTTGACCCAACAACTGGGGTCTTGGCCGCGGCCAGTCACCTACCTGTCTAAACTGCTGGATCCAGTGGCCAAGGGATGGCCACCTTGCCTGAGAACAATAGCAGCAACAGCCTTGTTGGTGGAAGAGTCTGATAAACTATCCATGGGCCAAGACCTTTTAGTCACCGTCCCACATTCAGTCCAAACATTACAGGAGCATAAAAGAAGTCACTGATTCACCAGCTCCCGGATGATGAAATACCAGAGCATGTTATGGGGAAATCCCAGAGTGCAGATAACTACCAGCCTGCTACATTCATGCCTGTTGGCCCGGGACCACCTGATCACGACTGCCTGGAAGTGATGGATACAATCTTCTCCAGTCACCCTGATCTGACAGATGTGCCATTAAGCAATCCGGATGAGACCTACTTTGTAGATGGAAGCAGTCTGGTGTTGGAGGGCCTCCAGGCCTGAGCACAATACCCCCTTGCCCAGAAATCAGCAGTCCAGAGCAAACTGGTTTGGACAGGTCACCCAGGCACCTTCCCCCAGGGGCTGCTGATTGGTGGACAGGAAATACCTGAGACGAATGAGATTGTAGAATGAGTTTGAAAATGTACTGTATATAAGACAATGTAGGACGTCCTTCGGGGCTCAGAGTTTTGTGGAGGGTACCGGCTCTCTGTCTGGGCCTGTGTGCACATTAAAAGATCCTGTTTGCATTCCAGCCTGTCTGTGTGTTTCCTTCTGTGGGTGAGAGAGAGAATGAGAGCATTTTCAGCTGCTTGGCTGCAACATTACAACAGAACAGTAGGAGGCCTTTTTACTAAAGGTTTTAACATGCATTAATGAAGTCAATGTGCGGTAAGTGTCCACAGCTCTTTTATGGGCACAATGGCACAATGCGCGTTAACCTTTAGTAAAAGGGGCCCTAGGTATTAGAACAGTTTACTATAATCCTTTTTGCCATAAATAATGTAAATGTTTTCTCTTTCAGCTTAAGGAAACTAAATTTCAGCTAAAGCAAGTGACTAGTGCCTCGGTTACTCAGCTAATAACAACCCCTTTTATAACTTCTTTATTTATATTTTCCAACAAAATACTAAAGAAAAGAAAATCAAATTACAATAAAATCAAAATACAAAATACTTCTCTGTAACAAGAAACAAAAAAAGAAAAAGGCTATTCATAGCCCACCCCATCCTGTCCCTCCCATCATCATGTGATCATCCAGGGTTATAGAAAAAGAAACAAAGAACAGCTGAAGGCCTGCAAGGCCTACAAGGGCTATAAAACATCAAGCACTCCACTACATAGGAAATGAGAAGATTTGACTAATAACCCCTTATTATATCTCATATCGTGCTTTAGAGATGTAATTCTGTAGGGGTTTCCACTTGAGAAGAGTGGAGGGCGTGAGGGTTCTACCACACTGTGGCATTTACCCATATTTGCAGCATAAGCACAAGCGGCTCCACCATTCATGCCAACTAAGCTCTGCTGTATGTTTCCAGTTAGAAATAACGAGATGCAGGGCCACTCCAAACATGAAGTCAAATAAAAACTGACAATCCCTCTGTAACGATGAGATGCCAATTGCTGATCGAAAAATGACAACAGACCAGGAGAGAGTGGCCCTGAATCCCAGCACCTCTTTAATGTGATTCCATATTGAAACCCAGTAAGACTGAATGTTAAGGCAATCATACACCACATGCCTCAAAGTGCCGACATCTCCCCAACAAGACCATCACTCATTCCCAGCTGCCTTATCCCATTTAGCAATCTTTACCGGAGTAAAGCGTGTTCTATGCGCAAAGAAGTACAAAGCTTGTGAGACAGAGGCAGACTGAGAAACCCTGTTTATCTTACTCCAGAATTTTGTCCAAGTTTCCAGTGAAAGGACTCCCCCAGTGTCATGTTCCCATATTCGTTGAACACCAATGGCCTGAGAACTGTTGTTCTGAACCACCAGTTTATAATAATGAGAAGCCACCCCAGAGGTCATAGTTACTGAGTCTATCTTACTCAGCAACCCCCACTCGTCAGACAACAATGTAATATCCAACTGGGGTTTCTCTATACAATGCCTCAGCTGGATCCACTTGAAATATAGGGATTTAGGCAAATCAAATTCACTTTGTAGAGAGGAAAAAGGTTTCCACTTACCATCCATTACACAGGTACACTACCAAAAAACTGCCTCCAGTTTTGCAACTGATTCCTATAGATTTTGGGGTGCTGAATCCAGGAAAAATAGCCAAAATGTTCCATCACGTCACGTTTTCTTGCAAAATTAGATTTCTTACCCATATAAGGAATGTTCACATAATTTCTTTTTAGCCGACTGCAGTTTATTTTCTTGGCCCAAAATAGAGGTTGTAATGGTTAACTAACTAGAAACACTCCCTCATGATATTTTAGAGTGTTTTGTATTCATTTTATACATTAACAGGACAATTGGGAGGCGGGGGGCTAAATCCAGTACTCGCGCTGGCGCATGTTCTTTCCTGTTCGCCTCACCTCGTTCGCTCGCTCAAACACGGTGGTTGCGACATGAACGTTCCTGTCAAATTTCAGTTTCTTGCAAGTTCATTATTACCTTTTGTTTGCTCAGTCGTAATCCAGCTTTATTCCGAAGTGGTTCACTACAGTTGTAGTTTGCAGTGCTGTGTATTTGTGATGGCTCACAGAGCCAGAGGTTGCGTCAACTCTCCGGACAGTTTTTGTTTTATTTGTGGGGAATATACTGTGAAAAAGCGGCAGAGGAACATTTCTGCATTTATTAAAAAAGTATATTTCGTCTATTTCGGTTTGAAGTTAGGCGATCAAGACAAACCGTGGGCTCCTCACAAAGTGTGCAAGACATGTGAGGAAGATCTACGCTTATGGATGAAAGGTAAAAAACAAGCATTTTGTTTCGGAATACCTATGATGTGGCGTGAACAAAGAGACCACAGCAGTGACTGCTATTTTTGCTCTTGTATTGTGAAGGGATACAACTTAAAAAATAAGAACGTAATAAGTTACCCCAACCTTCCCTCAGCAATTAGGCCTATGCCTCATAGCAAAGAAGTACCTGTGCCTGAACCACCAAAATCTTTGGATCATATTTGTGTGGACGGTTCTGATCATGATGAGACTCATCAGATGGCTTTTCCCGATGAGTCCAGTACTTCCGAGTTTGAAACTGAACCAGATCCGAAACCTGAACTTTTCTCTCAAGCTGAATTGAATGATTTAGTCCGGGATTTAGGACTCCCAAAAGATGCTGCCCAACTGCTAGGTTCTCGGCTTAAACAGAAAAATCTATTGTCACCAGGAACAACTTTTTATTGGTACCGCAACCGCGAGACACAATTTTTGAAGTATTTCAGCAAAGAGGAAGATTTGGTATTTTGCAACGATATATACGGAGTGATGGAAAAGTTTAAACTCAAGTATGATCCTGCTGAATGGCGGCTGTTCATTGATTCGTCAAAAGACAGCATAAAAGGTGTTCTTCATAATGGCAACACATTCGCTTCAGTTCCTATTGCTCACTCTGTTATTCTGCAAGAAAAATACGAGAATTTGGCCCTGATTCTTCAGAAGATTCGTTATGGTGAGCATAAGTGGATGATTTGTGGAGACTTTAAAATTCTATCCATGCTATTAGGGCAGCAATCCGGTTTCACCAAATATCCCTGCTTCCTTTGCTTGTGGGATAGCCGGGCCCGCGACCTACACTGGGGGAAAAAAGACTGGCCAATTCGGGAGTATTTGAGACCCGGTGAGAAAAATGTTCTTCATGAGAGCTTGGTACCTCGTGATAAAATTCTATTACCACCTCTCCACATTAAGTTGGGTCTCATTAAGCAATTCATCAAGTCCCTTCCAAAAGACGGTGAGTGCTTTCGGTACCTTTGCTCAAAGTTCCCCCGACTTTCTGAAGCAAAGCTAAAGGAAGGAGTGTTTGTTGGCCCTGATATAAGGAAACTCATTTCAGATGGCGCATTCGCTGAAATGATGTCTGAGAAGGAAAAAGAAGCCTGGGATTCCTTCAAGGATGTTGTTCTCAAATTCTTGGGGAACAGGCGGGATGAGAACCAGCAGAAATCAGCCATCATAGTGGTGTTCCATCTTCCTTGGTACCTTCTCTCTGCGTCCTTGATGTCCTGGTGAAACCTTTCACCTTGTTCTTCACTGTACGCCCCCAGGTTTTCGGGAAAGTAGTTCACATGGGAGTGCAAGAAATGGACTTTCAGGCTCATGTTACAGCCTTGTTCTTTGAAGGCATTGAGCATCCTGGCAACAATATCCTTATAGTTGCTGCTGCGGGAAACCCCAGATGAAAAATACGCCAAGCAGCGCACCAAGAGAAGCATTCGGGGGAAGAAGAAACGGGCCCACCAGGAGATTGATTGACCCAAGAATGACTTTAAAATCTAAACTGTGTTGACAAATATCATGTTTTTACTAAACTTTGAAATAAAAATTTGCTAGTTATTACCACAGTGTCGGATGTCATTTATTAGAATTTTATTTTCACACCATCGGGTGTTTGTCTTCATGTATTGCAATGGTGCGGTTTGCGTTTTCTATTCTTACATACATACCTGTACAACATTTTTTGCACATTTCTTTGCTTTGCTTTGTGTCTAACCTCGCTCTTATATGCTCAATGTTTGTGCACATGTATGTGGCTGTTTTAAGTGCAGACAATTTTGCTACCATCACAGTGTGTTTTGTTGACATTACTCTATTCTTATGTGCTGCCTTGTTACAATTTTCTTTATTCTTATTTGAATAACTACTAAACAATTAGTATAAAGAATTCATCCAAGAAACTTTTATCTCGATCGCACTCAATCTGAAACGTTCACCTCAAACTGCTAACCCAATGTAGCAAAAACTCTGTACGTGATGGAGCAAATTGGTTACCAGATTTGGATTCAGCGCACCAAAAAACGTAAAAATCAATCGAAACATTAGAGGCAGTTTAAAAAAATATATTTTTAGTGTACCTGTGTTATCAGTTGGCCAACACTCCAAATGCCCCTGCTAAACCATTGTTGCCATGCGAATGAACTTTGATTGATTTTAAAAAGAGGACTATGCCAGATGGGTATTAGTTTCAATATGCAATCCTCCTTAGGAATTGCATTTGCTAACTGTTGGAAAGCCTTCTGAGTGTCTGATATAACCCTATGAGACTTCAGCCTCTTAACAGACACCATGCCAGTAAGGAGATTTAAGGGTGAAGGAGCACTTAATCTCTCTTCTAGTTCAAGCCATACTGGACGTATACCTACAGCCCCCTCCACCCATCATGAACCTTGTTTTAGATAAAAAGCACAGTGATAGGCCTGAAAGTCAGGGAAATTCCCCCCCCCCTTCTTTTTTAGATTTAGGTTTCCTAAGAGCAATTCTAGGCAGTTTATTTTTCCATAGAAATTGAACCAGAATCCTTTCAATTTGACGATAAAATTATTTATAAGAAAGACTGGTAGCATTTTTAATACATAATTCACTTTAGGAGTGATAGTAATTTCATAGCTTCAAGACAAGCCACCAAGAAAGATAGACTGGCGACCACTTTGCTGTTATATTACAAACTGTAGATAGGATCTCTTCTTCATTGTACTGTAGGGTTAAACTAAGTGGGCAGCAATAGTGAGCTCCCAAATACTTCTCCATCTTAGGCTCCCATGCAAAAGGAAAATCCTCCAAATCTGTCCTACACACTCTTGAGTTCAAGGGGAATATGACAGACTTTGACCAATTAATTTTATAGCCAGACAATCCTGAATATTTATCTATCAATTCTAAAATGATCGGTATGGAGCTAGGCGTGGTGAAATGCAGCAAATTATCCGCATATGCAGAAAGTTTAATTTCCATGCGAGCAATAGAAACACCCTTAACCGCGAGTCTTTGCCTTATCAGTAGAACCAAAGGTTCCAAGGCCAGATTGAAAAGAATGGGAGAAAGAGAACAACCCTGACGAGTACCCCGCCCTAGAAGAAATTCTCTAGACCGAGTCGCATTCACAGAAATTTTTGCACTCGGTCTCGCATACATAAGTTTAATTAGATTGCAGAAACCCTCACCAAATCCAAACCACTTCAGAACAGCAAACAGGAAAGGCTACTCCATTCGATCAAACACTTTCTCTGCGTCTAGTGAGAGCCCCACAAGAGGGTCCTTTGTTTCCTCCGCGCCTTCCAAAACGTGACAAAGCACTCTGGCATTATCGGCTGTGGAGCATCCCTCAGTAAAGCCATATTGGTCCAGGTGAATCAAAGAAGGTATCAATTTGGAGAGACGACCAGCTAAGATGGTCGCAAAAATTTTATAATCTGCATTTAACAACAAAATTGGCCGATAGTTACTAACCAACTGAGGTTTTTCAAGAACAACAATGTTTGCAGAGGCAAACGCTCTGGTCTGTGCTGCATTATCCAGAAGAAGTCTATAATATTATTGAAGGTATGGCCCTAAGGTTTTGGAAAAGGTTTTATAGAATTCAACCGGAAGGCTGTCTGGTCCAGTAGCCTTGCCCACTTGCGCAGAGTCAATATCCTGAATAATTTCCATGACTGTGATCTGCTTAGCCAGTCCCACAGCAGTTTTTTGATCTAACACCAGCCTTTGAATATTATTTAGCAATCTATCAAACTCTTCTCAGAGAAATCTATCTCTGGGGAGTATAACTGAGCGTAAAATTGGCAAAAGGTCTCTGCAGTGTCGGGGTCCTTGACAATCAATTGTTGCACCTGAGTATCCCTTAAAGCTGTAATGTGCGAAGCTTCCTTATGACCCTTTAATGAGTTAGCTAGCAGCCGTCCAGCTCTGTTACCTTCCAAGTAATATCAATCTTTCTGCCCTTGAATATTCTGTGAAGCCTCAGTGGTCAAAATCAAATTATATCTAAATCTAAGGCGCTGTAATCTTATCAAAATATTAGGATCAGTTTTGTGGCATAAAATACTTTTCCCACTTTAATCTGCTTGTGTAGAGCACCAAGTTCTGCTTTACGCAGTTTGGCCTGTTTTATAGCAAAACTGGTAATGGTGGCCCACATACTAGCTTTAAAGCCTTCCCAACACACCCACCCGGAGAAGTCTTGAGGTAGATTGAATTGAAAATACTCCTTTATAGCCACCAGGATGGTTTCGCAAAATTCCTGACTTGCCAGAAGAGTCCTATCAAATTGCCAACGTGAGTGAGATTGATAGCTCGTTGAGTCAAATAGGGTGATTGAGATTGCAGAATGATCAGAGATGTGAGCCGCCTGAATATTAGACTCACTGATTCTAGAACAAAGTCCCTTGGAGACTAGGAAAAAGTCTATACGTCATAACGAGTTATGAGGAGGAGAAAAGAAAGTGAATTCTTTGTTTGTAGGGTGTTGCAACTGCCATATGTCTATCAGGCCCAATTCCTGCATTAGAGATACAAGAACTGGGTGAGCCTTGGGAACTCTAATGGTTCTCACTGGACTCCTATCCACCAATGGGTCTAACACGAGGTTGAAGTCTTCCCCCACAATAGTCGGATATCTGGACACCTCTTGCGCCAAGGCCGGAATGGAGCAAAAAAAGTAGGGCAGTCAATGTTAGGAGCATAAATATTAATTAAGGCCAATTCAGTGGATCCAATTTTAATGACAGCCATTGTCCACCACCCATCAGTATCAGACCTAGTTTGAATAACCGTGGGGGATAAAGCTTTCCTCACTAAAATGGCTACCCCATTTTTCTTATGATGGACAGCTGAATAAGCCACTAGAGAAAAGAGTTTAATATTTAGTTTTTACAACTCCTTTACATTCAAGTGTGTCTCTTTTAGCAGTAAGATGTCAGCACTTTCTTTCCTACCGTACAAAATAATATTTTTCCTCTTAATGGGATTGTTAATGCCCTTAACATTCAGTGAAACTATCTTAAAGGAAAACATTTATTTATTTATTTATTTATTAACAGTCTTTTTTATACTGTGCTATTCGACATCAGTGTGGTTTACATGAAACAGAAACTTATACGGTGCAGGGGCTGTTCCGTATTTACAATAAACAGGTGCTTAAAACTTGGATAAACTGGGGTAACTATTTACATATAGGCTTCATATCAGGTCCTAGCATAGATTAATGATGGTGTGTTGGTGTAGGTGGGATGGTTGTTGGTACACCTAAGTCCAGGTAGTGTTTGAGGAAGAGGTGGTGTTTTAAAGCCTTCCTGAATTGTATTAGGTCAGGGATTGCCCGGATGTCAGGTGGTAGGGCATTCCAGCATCTGGGTGCGCAGAATCTAAATGCCCTGTTTACTGTTGCCTGGGTGCATTGAGTTACTGTCTTAGGGATTAACAGTGTGTTTATTGCTGCAGATCTTCTGGCCCTGTGGGGGGAGTCATGTGGGTGAGCTCTGAGAGTGAGGCGGAGGAGAGACCATTGATGGCCTTGAAGGTCAGCAGTAGGGTCTTGAAGGTGAGTCTGCTGTGGACAGGGAGCCAATGGGGCTGTTTCAAGATGGGCGTCACATGGTCACGCCTGGAGGCGTCATGTAGCAATCTGGCTGCGGTATTCATTGCTAGCTGGAGTACTGGAATACTGACAATATAGCACAGATTGATAGTCAAATGTTGCAAATACATACCAAATTGTAGCATAAAGTTTAACATTGTAGAACACCACCTTAAGCGCCATCCGAGTGTTAGCTGCACTTATAGCCCAGAAAAGAAAACCCAACAAAAAGAGCTACAATTCAGCCCTGGCCCCTGCACATGATCGCTCACAATAAGAACACATAATTCTGAAAAACAAATCACGAAAACCACCAAACCCAGGGGGGCTATAAAACACACATAACCTAGCGGTTGAGTCCACCAGGACAAGACAGACATGGAGGGCAAAATGACCTAGTACATTCCCACTTCTTTGTAACTTAAAATATTGCACCTTGCCCACCTCCCACAATAAGAGTAAAGACAGTGTACCCAAACCCAAAACACCAGAGCTGCATGGCAGGGCAGCCCCCGTCGAAACAGTTTATGACCTAGAAAACCCTAACCTAATAAATAAGGGCCATCCCACTCTTCCAAGCGCCAATACTCTCTCAACCGCCTTAGACATCACAGACAACATAGAACACAAAAGAAGAAAGAGAGAGACAACAGGAGAAACATCTTGACCAGGATAATACCCTGGAGCTCCTTCAAAAGAGGCAGAATGAATCTCCCAGTATATAGCAATACTGCATGATTAAATGTCACTTCTGCATGGATAAGTCACCTTTATACGACCTCAGACCAGTCCAACCAGTCAAACACCCATGACAGCTAGCGCCGTTGAACTTCAGCAAATAAGAACTGCAAAGTAAATTTCACCGTATCACCGCCGACTCCTTGTCTTCCAGAAATGCATAGAGCTCCCCAGGATCATCAAAAGTCTTGGTCTGGTTATGCAGCATGACTCTCATGCGGGCAGGATAGAGCAGTCCAAAACAGGCCTGAAGCTGCAACAAGCATGGACGCAGCGCCAGAAAATTCTTTCTCCGATTCACCGTCGCCTTCGCGAAGTCCGGGAAGAACAGGAGTTTGTGTCCCTGATATTCCAAAGTTGAAAGTGCTCTGGCTGCTCCCATTATTTGTGACACTTGCTGAAAACGTAAGACTTTCAAGATGATTGGGAGAGGATGCTTGCCCGCGGCCATGGACTGAGTAGGCACCTGATGGGCGCACTCGATCTCGAGTGGAATGGCAAACTGCAACTTTAACACACCTGGAATCATAGCCTGCACAAAGGATACCATATCAGGGCCCTCTGCAACTCCTAGTATTCTTATGTTGTTTATGTATTTAACATTTCTAATATACTGCCTTTCATGATATCAAGGTGAGTTAGGGGAAGGGTTAGGACAGCCGTTATAGTTGGTGATTCGATCATTAGGCATGTAGATAGCTGGGTGGCTGGTCGATGTGAGGATCACCTGGTAACATGCCTGCCTGGTGCGAAGGTAGCAGACCTCAGGCGCCACCTAGATAAGGTCTTAGATAGTGCTGGGGAGGAGTCTGATGTCTTGGTACATGTCGGTACCAATGACATAGGAAAATGTGGTAGGGAGGTTCTGGAGGCTAAATTTAGGCTTTTAGGTAGGAAGTTGAAATCCAGAACTTCCAGGATAGCGTTCTCCGAAATGCTTCCTGTTCCATGTGCAGGACCCAAAAGGCAGGCAGAGCTCCGGAGTCTCAATGGGTGGATGAGACAATGGTGCAGAGATGAGGGGTTTGGATTTCTTAGGAACTGGGGTACATTCTGGGGAAAAGAGGGACTCTTCCGAAGGGATGGGCTTCACCTTAACCGGGATGGAACCTTTAAAAAGGAGATAGAGCAGCTTTTAAACTAGATAATAGGGGAAAGCCGACAGTCGCCCAAGAGCGGATGGTTCGGAAGAATGTATCCTTGAAGGATACTACCAAAAGCAGAGAGGTTCCAAAAAGAGTAAAGTAGCCCAAATGCCCTCGAGTATGGAGCAGACAGAGCTTAAAGATCCCAAATTACTCATGTCTACCAATAGTCAAATTAATATGAATAAAAAACAGTCTCTAAAATGCTTGTATGCAAATGCTAGAAGTCTAAAAAATAAGATGGGAGAGTTAGAATATATAGCACTAAATGAGAGGTTAGATATGATTGGAATATCAGAGACATGGTGGAAGGAGGACAACCAGTGGGACATTGTGATATCTGGGTACAAACTATATCGTAATGATAGAGCTGTTCAAATTGGTGGAGGGGTTCCGCTCTATGTTAGAGAGGGCATTGAGTCAGAAAGGATTAAGGTTTTGCAGGAAAGAAAATTTGATGTAGAATCTCTATGGATTGAAATTCCATGTAAAAAGGGGAAGGCGATGGCGGTGGGGGTGTACTATCGACCGCCTGGCCAGAATGAACAAATGGATGATGAAATGCTCAAAGAAATCAAGGAAGCTAACAAAAGTTAAGCTCGGTAATAATAATGGGTGATTTCAATTACCCCGGTATCGACTGGGTCAGTGTCACGGCAGGACATGCTAAGGAGATAAAGTTCCTAGATGACATAAATGATTGCTTCTTGGAGCAGCTGGTTCATAAACCGACCAGAGGGGAAGCCATATTAGACCTAGTCCTTAGTGGAACACCATATCTAGTGCAAGAGATAAGGGTGTTGGGGCCACTTGGCAATAGTGATCATAGCATGATTGCCTTTGATTTAATTAGTGGAGGAAGGATAGTAAGGAAATCCACAGTACTACTTTTTAACTTTCGAAAGGGAGACTATGATAAAATGAGGAAAATAGTTAAGAAAAAACTAAAAGGAGCAGTTGCAAAGGTTAAAGACTTACATCAAGCTTGGGTGTTGTTGAAAAATACTATCTTGGAAGCCCAGACCAGCTGTATTCCACGCTTTAAGAAAAATGGAAGGAAGTCCAAAAAACTGCCAGCATGGTTTAAAGGTGAGGTCAGAGAGGCTGTTGCCAAAAAAGCATCTTTCAGGAAATGGAAAAAAGAGCCAAACGACGAAACCTGGAAACAGCATAAGCACTGGCAGGTCAAATGCAAGGCACTGATAAAGAAGGCAAAGGGAGAATTGAGAAGAAGCTTGCTGCGGAAGCAAAAATGCGAAATAAAGATTTTTTTCAAGTACATTCGTAGCAAAAAACCTGTGAGAGTTGGTTGGACCATTAGATGATAGAGGAGATAAAGGGACACTAAGAAGCGACAAGGCGATAGCGGAGAGACTGAATGAATTCTTTGCTTCGGTCGTAACTGAGGAAGATGTAGGGATGTTACCCATGACTGAAGTGGTATTTAAAGGTGCGGAAGAATTGAAGGAAATTTTGATACATTGGGAAGATGTATTACAACTATTAGATAAACTGAAGAGTAGCAAATCACCTGGGCCGGATGTTATACATCCTAGGGTGTTGAAAGAACTGAAATATGAGATTGCAGGCCTGCTATTAGTAATCTGTGAACTATTATTAAAATCATCTCTAATACCTGAAGATTGGAGGATCGCCAATGTAACACCAATTTTTAAAAAGGGTTCCACGGGTGATCCGGGAAACTACAGACCGGTGAGCCTGACGTCAGTACCGGGAAAAATGGTAGAAACCATCATAAAGAATAAAATTAGTTAGCATGTAGATAGTCATGGCCTAATGGGAGACAGCCAACATGGCTTTAGACGAGGAAAATCTTGTCTTACTAATCTGTTATGTTTTTTTAAAAGTGTGAATAAACAGGTGGACAAAGGTGAGTCGGTTGATATAGTGTATCTGGACTTTCAGAAAGCCTTTGACAAGGTCCCTCATCAGAGACTTTTGGCAAAACTAAAGAGTCATGGGATAGGAGGCAGTGTACTACTGTGGATCAGGAGCTGGTTAAAATATAGAAAGCAGAGGGTTGGGTTAAATGGCCAATTTTCCCAATGGAGCAAAGTGAATAGTGGTGTACCCCAGGGAATCTCTGCTGGGTCCTCAGCTTTTTGACATATTCATAAATGACCTGGAAAGTGGAATAACGAGTGAGGTTATCAAATTTGCAGATGACACAAAACTATTTAAAGTTGTTAAAACCCAAGAGGACTGAGGAAAATTGCAAGAGGATCTTGATAAATTGGAAGACTGGGCATCAAAATGTCAGATGAAATTTAATGTGGACAAGTGCAAAGTTATGCACCTAGGGAAGAACTACCCAAACTATGGTTACACGATGCAAGGTTCCACATTAGGAACCACCACCCAGGAAAAAGATTTAGGCGTCATTGTGGATAACATGTTAAAACCCTCGGCCCAGTGTGCAGTGGCAGCCAAGAGAGCAAATAGAATGATAGGTATCATAAGGAAAGGAAAGGAATGGAAAATAAAACAAAATATATTATAATGCCTCTATACCGTTCCATGGTGAGACCGCACCTTGAATATTGTGTGCAATTCTGGTCGCCGTATCTTAAAAAGGATATAGCGTTATTAGAAAAGGTTCAGAGAAGAGCCACCAAAATGGTAAAGGGGATGGAAGGATACTCCTTTGAAGAAAGGCTAAAAAAGTTAGGGCTCTTTAACCTGGAAAAGAGATGGCTGAGGGGAGATATTATAGAAGTCTATAAATTAATGAATGGAGTGGAACGGGTAAACGTAGATCGATTGTTTACGTTATCAGAATATAGAAAGACTAGGGGACGTGCAATGAAGCTACAGGGTAAACTATTTAAGACTAATAAAAGAAAATATTTTTTCACTCAACGTGTAATCAAACTCTGGAATTTGTTACCGGAGGATGTAGTAAAGGCTGTTACTGTAGCTGGGTTTAAAAAAGGTTTGGACAAGTTCCTGGAGGAAAGGTCCATAAACCATTATTAAGAAGGGACTCAGGATATCAATGCTTGACCCAGTATAGGCATTGCGGAACCTGTGTCTTTTGGGGAAACTGCTAGGTACGTATGACCTAGATTGGCCACTGTTGGAAACAGGATACTGGGCTTGATGGACCTTGGTCTGACCCAGTATGGCATATCTTATGTTCTTATGGGTTAGGTTGAACAAACTGAAATTACATTGAACAGGGCATTATAATTTGGAGATAACTATTTACAGGGAACATGGGCAATGGAGGTTAAGTGGCTTGCCCAAGACCACAAGGAGCACCCGTGGGACTAGAAACCTCAGTCCTTCTGACCCAAGATTGCTGTCCTCTTGTGGGATTTGAACCCCTGAACTTCTGGCCTGAGGTAACTTGCCCCAACTACTAGGCCACTCCTCCCTCTAAGAGTGATTGTTACCATCTTACACCTCTCTGCAATGAACATATCAGCTTGGCCTGCTTCTCATCGGCCTTGAGCCTCTCCCCATGCGATGCCACCACATTCTCTACCTTCTCCAAATGAGCCGTAATTGACTCCAAAGAAGTTCTCAAAGCGTTGATATCTTCCTGCATTGCACACAGCGGGTCTCCATTTAGATTTGACCAAGTCTTTGACTGCCCGAAGCTCAGCCAGGAGCTCCTGCAAGGTCTCAGGACAATCTCGGATGACCGCCATCTTGTGAGGAGAGAGAGGTTCCATTTTGGTTCTCTTTGTGCTGGCGTTTTGAGATACTTGGTAATCCAGCCGCATCTGCTTGGGGCCTGACATATCCGGAATCAAATTATATTAAAGTAGGTAGGAACTATTTGATTAAAGACTGCATAAGTCAGGATTCTTGCCTACTGCCCTCCTGAGCACAGCTCTTATACGTCCATCTTGACCAAATGCCAGGATCCGTCCCCACACAACCCCTTTTTTAATGTATCATTTTTGATTTTGTTTCTTTTCCTAAAACTGGATTATAGAAAAAACACTATCCTTTCTTTCAGCATCATCCTATTACTTTTCCCACCATTGAGGTAAGGATTACCAGCTTGTAATTTGGCACCTCTTCTCCATTATCACATTTGTGAAGAGAGACAATATCAGCCTTTCTCCATAATCTATTAAAAATGTCTTTTAAAGATTCTGTCCAAACCTCCCTGGCCTCCTTTAATATCTTGTGATGTATTTGATCTGGTCTCATGTCCTTGTCAATGTTCAGTTTTGCAAGCTAAAACACAAGAGGAGCAAACCCCTCGCAGCAAAGCCAAAGAAACACAAGGAACAAGTGGTAATGCTGGTCACAAATCGCTTTATTCATGACAAAGGGAGCCCCAATGCGTTTCAGCCGAAGCCTTTCTCAGGGGGCTAAGGATGGCAAACAAAATTAACATGTAAAATTATAAATAATAACACAATAATTATAAAACATGAACAATGTAGGTATACATAAACATATATAAAATATACATGAAAGATAAAATATAAATAATAATAAATTAAATATGTGTAATATAATAATTGGTTAAAACAATAATATTAATCGCAAAATTAGCATGCCAAAAAATAAAATAATAAATGAGATTAAAATAAAACTAAAAGCATAAAAACATAAAAAACAAATTAAAGCATAACAGACAAGAACAAGAGAACGAGATGAGGAGGAACCAAAAAAACAAACATGTAGAATGAATCTAAAAATACTTACAAATGTACAAGATGGTGTGAATTTCAGAATAGCACTTAGTAGCACACAGCAATAACATCCGGTGAGTGAATCACCTCTATGATAAAAAAGCTTAAAGAACGTAATAAAAATCATTAGGGAACCTTATTAAAACATGATAACGGAATAAAAACACAACATAGAGACTGATTCACAGCTAATGAAATGGTAGTAAAAACAGAACTATACCAAAGCAGACCAAAAAATATAATGAAAACATGGATAAAAATATAATGACTATTCATTGAATAAAGATTATATAAAAGTATATATGTAAAAAATAATGAAACGCGTAAATAAATAATTAAAACCATTTCACAGAGGACAGTGTGATTGGTAATGGCAAAACCAGGGTGGCAAGGATGAAGGCACAAACAATGGTTGTGAGTACCAATAACAAGGTGCACTAAATGGACCAAGAATATGCATAAACTATATTATAAATGGACACTCTGTGGAAAGGGGAAGGTCGAAAACATGTCCAACACCCACAAAATTTAATGAAGTCTCCAAGATATCAGCACAAGACCCGGGAGTTTCGCCCCTCCTTCTCACCACGAGGGGGGGGGGGACGAGGGAGAGGCCAGGGTCAACAAAGGACCTCAGAATAGAACCTGCAGGGGGCATTTTTAACCTTTCCAGTCATAGTCTTAGCAAGAATCAGATTGAGGTACTAGGGAAAGGTCTATCATTTGTCCCCTTTACCAGACATGATCAATTCAGCACACACGCTGTGTTATACACATTTTTTCGTAAATTAAAAATTATTGATTTCTTTCACCAACAAGGTAATGCAACTACTGATGTTTCAGTACTTCGCAGACCATCCACATGGGCTCTGCCCAATACCTCCAACATTTTAATAGAGGCCTTTGAAAAAGTGGTTCTTACTCGGGTAGAAGCACTTTATACTACAAAACCACGTTCCTTTTACAATCTGACAGTTTCACAAAAGACATCTACTCCGTTCCCCTTGTCACCTTTGTCAGGCATGCATGGCTCTTCTCCAGGATTTTCTTTTGTGAACACAGAAGTATTTATCGCTTTCCACAAATTGCCTTCCACCTTTCCCCAATACTCGTACCTGAAAAAAGTCTTGTCACCTCTCTCCACAACTGTAGCCATTTTTTCTTCCGCAGGTGCTTTTGCCATCCTGATTTCTTTGTCTTTTTCAGCTTTATCCAGTATTGTTTTCTGTGTTCCTCTTTTTGTGATCGTCTGAAATTTGTGAACACTGCCATTTTTGCCTTTATTTTTACAGCCAGTACTTTGGAGAAGCATTTTGGTTTCCTTTTTACATTTATATACTTTACACATAGATCCACTGCCCTTGTTATGGCCTCTTTCAGTTTAACCCACTGCCTTTCCATGCCTCTTATTTATTTATTCTATACCACCTTTCAGGATTATTTGATTATTTGATAATTATCAAAGCAGTTTACAAGAAACTCAGATTTTTACATTGAACCGTTTAAGTGTTAGCTATCTTACATTGATCTAAAAACTGTGAGTATATACATGGAGGGCTTGGTGTGGGCATAGAACAACAAAGGGTTGGTAGTGGATCCTGTATAAATTTGGGTTTTAACAGTGACTTGATTAAATAATATCTAGTCTACAGTATCCTGGTCATGTCTCTGGCTGTGTTACATGAGTTGGTACAGACATGGAGAAACAGAGGGTTTGGCAGGACTCATAATCTGATTCACAATTCAATCAGCACATGGCATCGGTTACATACAGCACCTCCTCCTACTGCTGCACTAGCCACTAAGCTACTGGAGGTTAAGTAGTGGACTGACAATCAAGGAAGCCAGGGTTCAAATCTCCCTGCTGCTTCTTGTGACCTTGGGCAAGTAACTTAACCCTGCACTGTAAGCCATTTATGGAGCGGGAAATGCCTAGCATACCTGAATGTAACTTACTCAAGCTGCTACCATTGGTGAAAGTTCACATGCAGGGACCCCAAGCAAAATGTGCTTAGGGCCCCTTATGACAACAAGGTGAGGGGGGAACACTGTCCTGGATGAAAAGTCCATAAACTATTATTGAATTGGACTGAGGAAATCCTCTGCTTAACCCTGGGTTAAGCAGCATGGAATCTGACAGGTACCTGTGATCTTGATTGGCCACAGTTGGAAACAGGATACTGGGCTTGATGGATCTTTGACATATCTTATGTTCTTATGTACTTTTCCAATTTACTGAAGTCAACATTTTTGAACTCTAGGATTTCGATTTTGTTAAGAATGGACTCTGTCTTGGCTTTTCCTCAAACGATACCATGTGGTGATCACTGCTGCTCAAATAGACATTGGACACACAGGGGGTCATTCTGCCACGCGAATAGCGGGGATGGACATCCTTGTTGGGATGTCCATCCCAGCTATTCACCCCCCTGCTGGCTCTGGCAAAAGCCTCCCCATACGAACGACGTATTTGTACGTGAAGGCTTAGACGTGGGCAGGAGGGGAGTTCTGGAGGCAGAGCATGGGCGGGGCATGGGCAGTCCACAACACTGGATGTACAGGGCTGGTTCTGAGGTCAGCTCTGTACATCCAGGTGTCGTGAGCTTAATTGGGGGATCCTTTTGTCAGCCAGGGACAAAAGGTAGGGGGTGCAAGAAGTTCCCTAAAGCCGAACCCTAGCCATGGGAGGCCAGATCAGGGGTCCGGCTGTGGGGAATGAAGAAATCGGCAGCAGCCAGCATTCATGGCTCCTAAATGGAGCCGAGGTGTCATGGTGACAGGACACCATGGCACTGCGGCTCCATTCAAGCACTTTAATGAGGTAGCTGGGCAAGTGGCTGTGCATGCAGGCTGATCAGAATCGGGGCCCGACCTGCACATTCAGGCCCTAGACCAGATTCTGATCCCGCGGGCACCTCTAGCCCCCACAGGATCAGAATCTGGTCTACCTTTGGGCATCCTGATTCTGATTGAACGCACAGGGGCCTGGACGGCCACATTGGAATGTGCCTCGATATCTCTATTAATGAACACCAGATTCAGCATTGACTGTTCCCCCACTGGCTTATTTCACCAGTTGCCTGAGCAAAACCTCTTGTAGGGCATCCATTATCTTTTAATTCTTTCCATATTTGCAGACAAGATACTACAGTTACCATCTGGCAGATTAAAGTCCCCCAGTATCATTACCTCTCTCCTATTTTTTTTCACCTTTGCAATATCATTGATTGAGTCTCTGTCCATTTCCTCTGAGATGGATTCTGTAAACTACACCAGTGTGGATGGTAGTACCATCTCCTCTTTTCAAACCAATCCACAACACTTCTCTTTTCCATTAATCCCCTGAATTTCAGCTGCTTTAATACCGTTTGTGACATAAAGGTCTACTCCTCCTTTCAAAAATTCTCTGTCCCTCCTAAATACATTATAGCCAGGAATGGCAATATACCATTTATGAGACTCACTAAACCATGTTTACATAATGGCCACAATGTCCAAGTCTATTTCCAACATAAGACCTTCCAGGTCAGGAACTTTATTACCTAGACTGTGAGCATTTGTGCTCATTGGCCTCTAGCAGGTTTTGGTAGGTTTGCTTCTATTCTGCATAGGTTTCACCCAATTACAATTTAATTAGTTTGCTGATAATCTGCCAACAGGTGGCAGAAAAGCTGTTGAGGATGTGTTCACATTTTTTCTTTGTGCCTTAATTTTCAGTGCAAAATTCGCTAATTACTAATCTGTTATATTTTTTGAGGGGGAATAAACAGGTAGACAGAGCTGAGCCAACAATATAATATATTTGGATTTTCGGAAAGCCTTTGACAAGGTCCCTCATGAGGGACGCTTGGCGAAATTAAAACATCATGGGATAGGAGACAGTGTACTATTGTAGATCAGGAACCGGTTAAAAGATAGGCTAAATGACAGTTTTCTCAATGGAGAAAGATGAATAGTGCAGATGACACAAAATTATTTAAAGTTGTTAAAACACAAGAGGAATGTGAAAAATTGCAAGAGGACCTTCATAAATTGGAAGACTGTACGTCCAAATGGCAAATGAAATTTAATATGGACAAGTACAAAGTTATGCACTTAGAGAAGAACAACCCAAACCATGGTTACACAATACAAAGCTCCACATTAGAAACCATCACCCAGGAAAAGGATTTAAGTGTCATCATGGATAATACATTGAAATCCTCGGCCCAGAGTGCAGCAGTGGCCAAGAAAGCAAATAGAATGCTGGGAATCATAAGGAAAGGAATGGAGAATAAAACCAAGGATATTCTAATGTCTCTGGTGTGACCGCACCTTGAATATCATGTGCAGCTCTGGTCACCATATCTTAAAAAGGATAGAGAGGATTAGAAAAGGTACAGAGAAGAGCCCGCAAAATGGTAAAGGGGATGGAAGAATACTCCTTTGAGGAGAGGCTTAAAAGGTTAGGGTTCTTCAACTTGGAAAAGAGACAGCTGAGGGTAGATATGATAGAGGTCTATAGCTTATGTTTATCTGTTCCGCTCCATTTATTAAATTTGTTGTTTACTTCAGAAAGTAAAAAGACTGGTGGACACGTGGAGCCCCATTCCAGGAGGAGGACATCCGGGCTGTCCGGACGTCCCCACTGAAGACGGGGTCATTAGGACCTAATTCTGATCCATGGGAACAAAACATTCCTGCGGGAGCCAGAATCGGGCCCGATGATGGTCTGGTATGCCCCCTCTGCCTGTGGGGACATCCTCCCTGCAGGTGCACCCAGCATCCATGGCTCCAGCCCCCCAAAACGCCGCTGCCCGATCTACTGCTTGCCTCCTGTGGCTTGGATCGGGTGGTGGGGATCCCTCTGCACCTGCCCCTGGCCCCGGGGTGGCTCACCTGCCCCGATCCTGCAAATTGTGCTGCTTATACCACCTCTGAGGTGGTATAAGTAGCATGCCCCAGCAGGCCTGGCAGCAAGTAGAGGGCTGTGACCTGAATCGGCCCTGTATGTGCTGCCAGGTGGCCCAACCCCGCTCTGCCCCCTGTCAGCTCTCCCCGTCCTGAAGCACATGGTACAGCCAGTGGGGGAATAGAGTCTAGGTGGATTGCAGGGCCACATTCTAGAATGAGGGCTTTAATGAAGCTATAATGTAGCCCATTTAGGACTAATAAGAGAAAATATTTTTTCACTCAATGAGTAATCAAACTCTGGAATTCGTTACCAGAGGATGTATTAAAATCTGTTACTGCAGCTGAGTTTAAAAAAGATTTGGACAAGTTCCTGGAGGAAAAGTCCATAAACCATTATTAGAGAGAACCGGGGACATCCACTGCTTACCCCTGGATAAGCATTGTGGAATCCGTGTGCCTTTCTGGGAACCTCCCTGGTACTTATGACCTGGATTGGTCACTGTTGGAAACAGGATACTGGGCTTGATGGAGCTTGGTCTGACCCAGTACGGCATTTCTTATATTCTTCTTATGCAATAAATGAAGCTAACTATCCACATGTGTAGTAAACACTGTAACCTTTCACTTTCTGCTGCAGTTCAGTCACTTTTGTCTTTGGAATATATTTGTTATTGGAGTAATAATATTCGGGATCCTCTGCAAAATTCCAGTATCAATTGTAAAAAACCTTTTGAGTATATGGTCATCATGAATGTTATAAATACATTAAATCTGCTCCATTTGCACTGCAGGACCTGAAATCTCATGATAGCTGTGCGGGAAAGATTTACTGGCAATTAATTCCACTTTTTATTTTCAACTTGAAGTGCTAAACCTATTGAACCATAAGCCCTAGGTGAATAGGTACCTTCACTTTCAGTAGTTACTGTTCTGGTAAATTAGGTGTACTTAATCACCAGCTGTTGATCTACAAATATAATACAGTCAAGCTGTATAAATTCACACCATCTCAGTCACGTGCATTTTCCCCTTCTTTTCTTATGCAAAAGTTTGCACATGCAGTAAACAATTTTCGAGCTTATCACCTAATTTCCTGACAACTTTGTTATTACTTCACTTACAGTATTTAGTTGACAGCCTGCAAAGCAGATTTTGTTCCCTGGGGACTCACACCAAGTTTTATCACATGCAACATTTCAAATATATAATGTATGCCTTAAAGCTATGAATATAAGTTCTTACTCTTTTAAACTTTCTTTATATATTTATTTACAGCAAATATATTATTTCAAATGGCACCATATTAACCAGCATATAGTGTCCTGTTTCCACATCGTGTTTCCAGTACAATGTTACACAGATAGTCAAGCCACTTTGACATCCAAGGAGAATTAAAGTAAAATTAAAGCACTTACTATAGTAGTTGCAGTGAAGAGGCAACATGCAGCAGGCTGAGTCTGAGTTATCTATTCCAACTGGACTATTGCTGACAAGGTGGGTCGTGGGACTGGCTGTACGGCTGGATACGGAATCTGTAAGCAGAGTGGATGATGGAAGCTGAATTCTGAATAGAAGGACTGGGTGTTGAGAGAATGTGAGAGTTATAAAAAGATGGCAGGCTAGCCCTAGGCATGTTCAGGAATGTTTCCTGAACATGGCCATGCACCTTCAGTGCAGTAGACAAAAGGGAACCAATGGTAGCTGGTGAACATGGCCATGCACCTTCAGTGCAGTAGACAAAAGGGAACCAATGGTAGCTGGTGAAGGGAGGAGCCTTTCTGTTTTGCCTGCCTCTTGCACTCACAGTGCTCCTACCTGAGTAATTTTTCTATTTGCTCCTCTTTCAGCCTGGGCCACGGAGTTTCTTTTAGGCTCAGGAGATCACAACTCCTTCTGGCCAGTGCCATAAAAAGCCTCCACAGCAGTCAACCCATTGCACCCGCCCCCGCCCCTCCCCCCCACCCCCACACACAGTGCCAAAGCAGCCTTGATATGGAAAACAGGTTGGATGATAAAACGCAGCTTTCTTTCTTGACACCTCTCTCTCCATGGGAAGCAGCACCTGGGGGGGGGGGGGGGGGGATCAGGGGTTTCCTCTGGGCTTTTCAGTCCAAACATCCCATCCCATGCAGCTCTTTCATATTATAACCAGAAAAAAGGAAGGTCAGCCTTCCTCTCTCATGCAGGCTGCAGATATTCCTGAGACCAAAGGCTCCCAATAACATCCTTAGCCTCCTTCCAGCACAGCCCAAATATTTCCCACACCTCTTTCCTCAGTGGCTCACTCTTTCACCACCCACTTAGTAGGAAATTGGTTTAGGTTAAAAAAATAATTGCAGCTCATTCTGCTCAAACGTAAAGGGTTGCAATGTAGCTGACTCAAACATGCCATTGCTCAAATGTTAAAACCCTTTTATTGAGTACAAAATCTCGCAAGTTTAAGTTCCACTTAGACTCAAAGTTAATTTTGTCTCCAGTCACCACCAATTGGATACAGTGTTTATATTTATTAGGAAAGGTATACTATATCTTAACAGTTTCTTAAGAAACAAAAGAAGGGGGAATTTGATTTTTCAAATACAAAAAAACAAGTTGAAAAGTGAATACAAGAAGCATTACAATTAGCACATTTTGCTGAGTGTGCTGGCGTGTGTAAACCCAGCAAAGTGGCAGGATGTGTGCGCTTGTGCGCAAGAGTGCAGCAGAATAGCAGGGGTGTGCATGCGTGTGTTTTGTTTTGGTTTGGTAATCCTTAGTTTAGAACGTTTTAAGGCTTAGTCTGTAAGGATTAGTATGTTTTGATGGTTTATGCATGTATATTAGCTGGCCTGGGTAAGTGATTAGAAGGTATTGCGTGAAGTGAGATATAAGATTATAATGATAGAAGATTTTTTTGATAGTAAACTGAATATGGAAGGGGACGAGATTCTATGATGGATTTTGCAGTGTTAATGTATTTGGATAGCTAGTGGGGGTTTTTCCCCCTATCTGTATGAGTTTGTACTGTAGTATGGAATAGATTTTCTGAGTCAATGGATTGGAATTGGAATGTGTTCTACACTGAAGTAAGAACCTTAGAAGCAGACAAGACAGATAACTAGTCTGGCAGAATTTTGTGTGTTTACAATAGTGTGAGATACTGTGTGCAGTTATCTGACTGGAAGCCCTTGACTGCAAGTTTTGTTAGAGAAGTTCTCTTAAACAAGAAAAATAGTTTATAGTTAAAGTACAGCCTGAATGTTGCAAATTATTTTCTTTTTCTCTGTGAATATATAATAAGATCAACTTCTGATTCCAATTGGCAGTAGAGTTATTAATTAATAAATCTGCATAATTGTATTATATTTAAGATTTGATAAGTGTGATAGAGGAGGAAGAAAGGACATTAACCATTTCTTTATTTGTGTGCAGTAAATAAGTTTAATCTACGATGTGTACGTTTTGTTTTCTAGGTTAGGGATCTGAGTGTATCCTGGTTAAGAGTGTATTCTGTCAAGAGATTAGAGTAGTAATGTCCTCAAAGGCAGCTCTAAAATGAGGCCACGTGAGGTGGTAGCCTCAGGCAGCAACATTTTGGGGACGGCAAAAATTGGCAGGAGTAGGTGCCACTCTGTGCAGGCCACCCCTCCCCATGTCTTTGTTTAGGGGTGAACCCACCGCTCTATGCAGGACACCCCTATTTGTTGAGAAGTTAGATGGTTCAGTTTATTTTGATTTTATTCTGTTGCTATAAATGGATCCATTGTGTCTGTCCCATGCCATTTTGAATTCTGTCACTGTATTTGCCCCAACCACCTCCATCTGGAGGGCATTCCAAGCATCCCCCAGCCTCTCAGTGAAAAAGTATTTCCTGATATTGCCTTTCAATTTTCCACCTTGCAGCTTCATGTTATGCCCTCTTGTTTTACAGCTTCCCCATCTTTGGAAGAGGTTTGTTTGTTCATTATTTCTCCTTAAGTATTTAAAGGTCTGAATCATATCTCCCCTATCCCTCCTCTCCTCCAAAGTGTACATAGATAGGTCTTCAAGTCTTTTCTCATAAGGCTTCTGATGCAGGCTCCAAATCATTTTAGTCGCCTTCCTCTGAACAGCTTCCATTCTTTTTACATCCTTTGCAAGATGCGGTCTCCAAAACTGAACACAGTATTCCAAGTGAGGCCTCATCAGTGACTTATACAGTGGTATTAGAACCTCTTTCTTTCTGCTGGTAATTCCTCTTCATATGCAGCCCAACATCCTCCTGCCTTTTGCCACTGCCTTGTCGCACTGCTTTGCCAGCTTGAGATCTACAGAAATAATCACACGAAGGTCTTTCTCCTGATCCGTGCACACCAACCTCTCACCCCCTATCGTGTACATTTCTCTTGGGTTTTTGCTACCCAAGTGCAGGACTCTGCACTTCTTTGCATTAAATCTTAATTGCCAAGCATTTGACCATTCTTCCAGCTTTTGTAGATCTTTTCTCATGTTAAGGACTCCCTCGGGGGATTCCACTCTGTTGCAAATTTTCATGTCATCTGCAAAAAGACAGACCTTTCCATTCAGTCTTTCAGCAATATCACTCACAAATACTTTGAACAGTGCCGGGCCCAGGACCGAACCCTGGGACACCCCGCTAATCACCTTCCTTTCCTCCGAGTGAGCTCCATTTACCATCACCTTCTGTTGTCTATCAGTCAACCAATTTCTGATCCAGTTTACCACCTTGGGACTCATCCCCAAACTACTGAGTTTATTGATAAGCCTCCTATGAGGAACAGTATCAAAGGCTTTGCTGAAATCCAGGTAGATGACATCCATCGCATGCCCCTAATCTAGTTCTCTGGTCACCCAGTCAAAGAACTCAATCAGATTTGTTTGGCAAGATCGTCCTTCAGTAAAACCATGTTGCCTTGGATCTTGCAACCTGTTGGTTTTTAGAAAGTTCACTATTCGCTCCTTCAGAAGCGCCTCCATTGCTTTTCCCACCACCGAGGTAAGGCTCACGGGCCTGTAGTTTGACACTTCTTCTCTGTCACCACTTTTGTGTAGAGGTACGACATCAGCCATTCTCCAGTCCTGAGGAACTACTCCTGTTTCCAAGGAACTGTTGAAAACATCCTTTAATGGCCCTGCAAGAACCTCTCTGAGCTCTTTCCTGGGATGTATGCCATTCGGTCCCATGGCATTGTCCACGTTCAGTTTTGCAAGTTGTTCTAACACATCATCTTCTGTGAATGGTGTGGTTCATTCCCATCTTTATATTTGGGAGTCACAGTTGGTCCTTCTCCAGGATTTTCTTTAGTAAAATTGTTTAGCAATTCCTCTTTTTCAATGTCCCTTTCCACGAGTTCATTCCCAGCACTTCTGAGTCCTCCGATTCCACCTCTGATCTTCTTCCTTTCCCGAATATACCTGAAGAAGGTTTTTTCACCACACTTCACATCTTTAGCCATCTTTTCCTCTGCCTTTGATTTTGCTATCCTTATTTCTCTTTTTGTCTCTGAGTTTGATCCTGTATTCATTTCTGTGTTCCTCTGTTTGCAAGCTTTTGTATTTTGTGAAAGCTGTGTTTTTTGCCTTTATTTGAGGAGCCACTTCTTTGGAAAACCAAATAGGTTTCCTTCTCCTTTTGTTTTTGTTTACTTTTCTTACATATTTATCCATTGCCCCTTTTATTGCCACCTTTAGTATAGCCCATTGCAATTCCACTTCCCTTATCTCCGTCCACCCTGTCAACTCCTCTTTTAGGTACATGGCCATTTTATTGAAGTCAGTGTTTCTGAAGTTTAGGACTTTGAGCTTGCTATAGTTGGACTGCACCTTGGTTTTTATCTCAAATCACACCGTGTGATGATCGTTGCTGCTCACAGGTTCACACACCCAGACATTTGACACGCTATCGCCCTTGGTGAGGACTAAATCCAGCATTGAGCTTTCCCTTGTTGGCCATTACCATTTGTCTAAGTAATGCATCTTGCAGAGCATCCACAATTTTTTTTGCTTCTTTCCAGATTTGCAGAAGGAGTAATCCAATCCACATCAGATCACCCAATATGATCGCTTCCCCCTTTGTGGCTATTTTGACAATGTCTATAATCAATTTTTTATCTAGCTCTTTGATTTGAGTTGGAGGTCTGTAGACTACAGCAGTATGGATGACAGTGCCATCTCCTCTTTCCAACACAACCCAGAGTGCTTCTTCTTTTCCCCATGCCTCCTGCATTTCAGTAGCTTTAATATTGCTTTTGACATACAAGGCTACTCCTCCTCCTCTTACATTTTCTCTGTCTCTTCTGAATAGATTATAGCCAGCTATGGCTATATCCCAATCATGAGATTCATTAAACCATATTTCTGTAATGGCCACAATGTCCAAGTCCATTTCCACCATTAGGGCTTCCAGGTCTGGAACTTTATTGGATAAGCTTCAAGCATTTGTGCTCATTGCTTTCCAGCATTTAACTGGCTTGTTTGTGTTTTGCATTGATTTTGTTCTGTCTACTTCTTCCCACTTGTTTTTGTTGTGAGGTTTAAAGTGTGTCTGTTTCTGATGTTGTTCTGCTTTTGCAGGGAGTGACGTCCAGAACTTGACCTTCCCCATCCGTCACCCCCTTTTTCTAGTTTAAATGCGTATCCACATACTGGCTGAATTTTTCACTTAGGATTCTTCTCCCTGCAACAGAGAGATTTAGTCCATCAGCACAGTATAGTCTCTTGTTGGTCCATCTGTTTCCCCAGTCACCTATAAATCTGAATCCTTCCTCTTTGCACCAGGTTTGGAGCCATGCGTTAAAGCTGTTTATGCGATTTAGCCTTTCTGCCCCCTTACCAAGAACAGGTAGAACTTCTGAGAATGCTACAGTGTTAACAACGGACTTTAGTTTCTCCCCGAGTTTGAAAGTTCCTTTGAACTGTAGTGGCACTGTTTCTAGCTAGGTCATTTGTACCCAAGTGGATGATAACATCAATTTTGGAGTGCTCATTTTCAGCGCTAAGTACATCAACAATTTGGTTTGTATTCTTGCTAGATGAAGAGCCTGGGAGGCATTTGACTAACTTCCCTCCTGTGAACTGTGTTTCCAAGTTGATGCCTCTGATGATGGAATCACCAAGTAGTAGTAGTTTTCTGTTCCTTGAGTCTCTCTTCATAATTGGTGCTTTATCAGGAGATTGGGCATTGACTATCTTTATTTAAGGGCCCTTGAGCTTCCCTGGCTTGGGCATCCTCATTAACCAAAGCAGAAAAGGCACTATGCAGTGATATCTCTTGATGTACAGGGTGTTTCTGCATTACCGGACGTAGTCTACCAGAGCCCACTGTGATCCATTTGTTCCTGGGATGTTTGAGTTTCTGTGGGAGCGGCGGAGGACTATGTTTGGTTTGTTATGTTTGGTTTGTATCCTACTTCTTCCCTTAATAGAGTCAATTCATTTTGTATGGCTGCCAACTTGAGGCACATAGGGCAAGCTCTTAGGTTCCAGATGATTAGTCTCAGAATGAAGGCCCTACAATTATTGCACTGAATACAAGACATGTGTGGTCGACTTAAGAGGATAGATGTCAACGTATATGACCGCTATATAAGCTCGGGGGTGGGTGGGGCGAGGGGTAGGGGGTGGGAACCTAAGTGTCCATGGCCAGCAGGCCTTACCTGAACCCAGGGCATCTTTAGATTTCTGATTGCAGGGCTACCCAAGGAATGCAAGCAGATTATTCCCAGAAGTGAATGTAAAACCAGCAGTTAACTTAGCTACACAACAGCAGTTAAATATTATATATCAGCTACACAACCAACAGGATAGGTAAGAAAATAGGTAAGAGATACCAAGCTGCAAGCTTATTAAAAGATACAAAGCTATAAGCTTATCTGTTTGTATGAGAAGCTGTGGAGCCCAGATTCAACCAGGTGTCTGCAGGAAGTCCACTATTCAAGAGCCCCTCCCTGGCAGCAAGTTTGCAGACAATTTCAAGCAATGGAAGCTGAATTAGCCAACTGCAATCTTAATGTTTCCCTGTCTTTTGTGAAAAGGTCCCTGTTGTACTTGGCCCCCTTAGATTTCTGATTGGAGGGCTACCCAAGGAATGCAAGCAGACAGATTATTCCCAGAAGGTGTGTCTATTAAGTCACATGCTAACTTTAATTTGCTAGATAAAGAGAAAAATTGATAGAAACAGCAATAGGAGTAACAATTATTCTGATGAACAGTGGTAATTCCAAAAAATGGGAATACATAGCAGCAAGCAAATGTTACTTGCAAGAATAAAATGATGTATTTTCTTTTTTAGGTTATGTCTAAACTTTGTGACCCTCCTTCGAAGCTAATGGACCAGTACACTTCAATCAAGGACCGGGATAGATTCCAGCAAGCTTTTGTATATCATTTAGTGACATGGGCACTCATTGCTAGCCTGGTCTTTGGTGTACGGAGACTCTGTTACCGAAGAGTTTGAGATACACAACCCGAGTTGCATTTGCCTAAGCATTTAATTAATGCTTTAGAAGAACCTCAGAATATTTGAACTTACTTAGAAACATTTCTAACATTTGTCTTTCAGACATGCATAGTCCAGTTGATCTATTGACTACATGCTTAATTGCAATTCCTGCACCGGCTCAAGTCTTGTTGTACTATTTTAAAGCTACACAAAATGACATTCTTGCAAACAAAGAAGATGTAAGGACACACCTTATGTTATAAAATGACATGTAATCCTGATGAAATATCAAAATGTCAGCACCTGAAGATACAAAGGGGAACTGCTAATGACATTGATACAATACCTTTTTTGCAATACAACTAGAAAATGTAAAAATGTAACTAACCCTATGAGTTGAAATAATACAATGTTACAATCTAGTTATAGTAGAAATGTTAAGTTGCCAAAAGGATGGTGATTTTCTTGTGGTAATACCAGCTATACCTATATTCCAGGTAATCTCACAGGGGGGCCATGTACTTTCAGTCGATTAGGATTTATTCTCCAGGACCAAGCAGGAAGTCAGTCCTCACTTATGGGTGTCATCGACGCCGATGAAGCCCCAGCGGAGCATTTCCCCAGCTTTTCATGAAAGCCTTTGGGAATGCTGGCACGCATGCGCGGTTCCCTTCCCGCCTAAAGGTGCCATCTTAACTCAGTCTCTTTTTTCTGTGAAGCCCATCGGACGTGTGTCCTTTTTTTCCCGGAAAAGAGAAGTTTTTTCTTGGCGTTATTTCGCTTTTTTCCTCGGATTCGACGTCGGTTCCCCTCCCGCCGGGTTCGGTACACCGGTATCGAATCCCTTTTTTCCTTTTTTTGTTTTTTGCCCTTAGTGGCTAGGCCAGGGGTCGGCAACCCGCGGCTCCGGATCCGCATGCGGCTCTTTCTCACCTTTGCCGCGGCTCCGGAGCACACTGCCCGCCCGGTGACAGGCAATAGTGTTGTAAGCTCCCTCCCTTCTTCTGCAGCCACGGCTCCCTGCCTCTTAGGGAACCGCAGCTGTGCTTTTAAAATCATCTCGGAGCCCTTCCTGTCTTGACGGGCTCCGTGCAGCATTGTCCCGCCTCTAAAGGAAGTTTGGAGGCGGGCCACTGCTGCACGGAGCCCTTCAAGACAGGAAGGGCTCCGAGATGATTTTAAAAGCACAGCCACGGTTCCGTAAGAGGCAGGGAGCCGCGGCTGCAGAAGAAGGGAGGGGAGCTGACATGGAGGGAGGGAGCAGATATGGATGGAGGGAGGGGGCTGACATGGAGGGATGGAGGGGGCTGACATGGAGGGAGGGGGGCTGACATGGAGGGAGGGAGCTGATATGGATGGATGGAGGGAGGGAGCTGATATGGATGGAGGGAGGGGAGCTGATATGGATGGAGGGAGGGGGGCTGACATGGAGGGAGGGGGGCTGACATGGATGGATGGAGGGAGGAGGGGCTGACATGGATGGAGGGAGGGGGGCTGACATGGATGGAGGGAGGGGGGCTGACAGGGAGGGAAGGAGCTGATATGGATGGAGGGAGGGGGGCTGACATGGAGGGAGGGAGCTGATATGGATGGATGGAGGGAGGGAGCTGATATGGATGGAGGGAGGGGGGCTGACATGGATGGAGGAAGGGGGGCTGACATGGATGGATGGAGGGAGGAGGGGCTGACATGGAGGGAGGGAGCTGATATGGATGGCGGGTGGGGGGGGGACCTGGATGGTTGGCGGGAGGAGGGGCTGACATGGAGGGAGGGAGGGGGCTGACATGGAGAGATGGAGGGGGCTGACATGGAGGGAGGGAGGGAGCTGATATGGATGGAGGGAGGGGGGCTGACATGGAGGGAGGGAGGGGGCTGACATGGAGGGAGGGGGGCTGACATGGAGGGATGGAGGGGGCTGACATGGCGGGAGGGAGCTGATATGGATGGAGGGAGGGGGGCTGACATGGAGGGATGGAGCACTGGTAATGGGGTTGAGGGGACTAGCACTGGAAATGAGCTGATTAGGGGAGGCTAGGACTGGTAATGAGCTGATGGGGGGTAGGACTGGTATTGGGCTGATTAGGGGAGGCTAGCACTGGTAATGGGGTTGAGGGGGGATTAGCACTGGAAGCGAGCTGATTGGGGGGCTTTGAATGGGCATGGGCTGATTGTGGGGAGGGGAGGATAGAGCTGCTGGCCCTGGAAGATAACTGGGGGCTAAGGCTGCCATGGTATTTGTACTAGAAGGGACTGGTCAGTGGGGAAGGAGGGGGATTGGAAGGAAATGGACACCAGTGGCAATCATGGGAATGCAAGTTGACATTGGAAGGTACTGGGAGTGAGGACTGGAAAGGGGCTGATATAGGGGAGGGTTACTGGGACTGGAAATAGGCTGATGGAAAGAAGTGAAGAAAACGAAAGAAGAGATAAGAAATGGCAGATGGACCATAGACCACAGAAAGAGAGCTAAGAGAAGACAGGAAAGCAGAAGCCTCAGATCGGGACCAGCATGATCAAAGAATAAATTGGTCAGACAACAAAGGTAGAAAAAATAATTTTATTTCATATTAGTGATTTGACTACAAAATCATCATAATTTTGAAATCAAATATTGTTACTTGTTGTTGTGATATTTTCTGGCGTATTTTTTTTGGTGTGCGAAGGAAGAGGGGTAGTCTTATACGGCGAGTATAGGCCAAACACCTATATTTTAACAGGAAAAGTAGGGGGTCGTATATAGCATTAAGGTAAGAAACAATATATGCAGTGTTAGATTTGTTTTAAATGTCGCAATGGTTTTGCGGCTCCCAGGTTTTTTTTTCCCTTCGGAAACGGGTCCAAGTGGCTCTTTATGTCTTAAAGGTTGCAGACCCCTGGGCTAGGCGCTCGTGCCAAATCTTTTTCTTTTCCCTGGAAGGCCGGTCCTTTGACCTCGCGGGGACCCTTTTCTCCCCAATGTCTTCCAGTGGTTTTAAAAAGTGTGATCAGTGTAAGAAGATAATGTCTCTCACCGACACACACGACTGCTGCATTCGGTGCCTTGGCCCGGACCACGATTCTAAATCGTGCGGGCCATGTGGAAAAATGTCTTCCAAGGCCCTCCGAAGTCGTCAGCAACAAAGTGAAAGGCTTTTCTCGGACTCGGCCTCTGTCCGGGCCTGGACCTCGTCTGAGGCCTCGACATCTCGGGATTCCAATCCCGAGAGGCGTCGAAGCTCCTCGGACAGGAGGTCCCCTGACCGGGAATGTAAGAGGAAGAAGCGGCTCGCAAGGGTGGCGTCAGAGGAGGTCCCTGAGCCCTCGAGGGCCAGGTCTACGACCCCCGACCGTCGTCCCGGGCCCATGGATCAGGAGAAGCCATCTAAAGTTCCTCGCATGGAGCCGGAGTCTGCTGGACACGTAAGTCCTGTTGTCCTCATGGACTCGTCTCCCCGAGTACCGACGTCGGGCCCGGCGCCGCCGGGGCCTGAGTCGGGGGCTGCTGCGTCACCCGAGCTGAGTCTCAGGTTGACAGCCTTGGAGAGCAGAATGTCTGCCTTCAGCGGGCACTGATGGCCAGCCTGTCTGGCGCATCTGCCCCGACCACCGGGACGTCGACTTCGAAGTCGACCCCGGAGACCAAGCCGATACTTGAGCCCCTTGCGGCTCGAAGTCGTCCTCGTTCAAGGTCTCCCTCGACCTCCCGTTCGGGACCGAGGGTCTCGGGGCGGGTGCCTAGGGGCCCCGCGGGGTCGGACCTCAACTCGACATCGGACGAGTCTGCTTGGGAGACCGAAGACGAGGAGTCTCCTGACACCTTCAGGACTCGGTGTGTCCCTTCGGACTCACCTGAGTCTGAGCCCCAGAGTAGATCCCCTCCAGAGGATACTAGGTTCTCGGAGTTTGTCCGCGATATAGCCACTGCCCTGGCTATATCGGCTGACCCCGAGGAGGAGCCTCGAGCCAAAGAGCTCGATGCTCAGCAGTATGACTCTCCTCCGAAGGAGGCCTTTACTGTCCCGGTTCCTCCGATGCTGGAACGGCTCCTCTTCCGGATGTGGGAGGCACCAGCCTCGGTGCCGGTTTTGAGCAAGCGAGTCGATTCCATCTATCGACTCCGAAAGAGTCCTGGCTTCCAGAAAGCACAGCTACCACACCATTCCATGGTTGTGGAATCGGCCATGCATCATCTGAAGAGTCAGAAGATGCACTCCGCGGTGCCTCCTGGAAGGGAAGCCCGAAGCCTTGATGGCATCGGTAGAAAGTGCTTTCAGGGCTCGATGCTTGCTTGCCGTGTCCAGACTTACAAGCTGTACATGGGCATGTATTTACGAGCCCTGGCCAAGGAGTTGGCCGGATTCTCTGCTGGTCTCTCCGGGGAACCCTTGCAGAGTTTTAAGTCCTTGTCTTCGAGGATCCGGGAATGCTCTAAGTTCATGTCCCGTGCCGCCTACAATGGCTTCGAGGCTTCGGCCCAAGTAGCGGCAGCCGGCATCGCGGCCCGACACCAGGCATGGCTACATTCATCGGACCTCGAGCCATGGGTTCAGGACAAGTTGGTCGATGTCCCTTGCCGAGGTGAAAACCTTTTTGGCAACCTTGTGGCTGAGAAGGCCGCTCAGCTCGAGACAGAGCACCTCACGAGGACAAGGCTGTCGAGGAAGACCTCTGCCCCTTCTCATAAGAAGAAGGGCTCGGGTAAAAAGTCCTTTTACCCGAGGAAGGGCACTGCCTACAAACAGTACCCACAATATCCGGCTGCCCAAGCTGCCCCCCAGGGCCAGCAAGCCAAGGGCCAGGGTAATGGGCCCCGTAGGCAGAGGACCCCCAAGTCTGCAGCCCCTGCTCCCACTCAGCAGGGTGGGGTTTTTTGACTCCTTGAGTATAGCCATTCCTCCCTTGCAGACCCAGCCCTGCACAGGAGGCTGCCTAGCCTTGTTCGCCCACAAGTGGCCCTTGATAACCCAAGACAGTTGGGTGCTGGACATAGTCCATCGAGGCTATGCCCTGCACTTTCACCAACTGCCTCTGCCAAACTTCCCAGGGGAACCTTTCCGGCCTCCCCTGCATACAGCCCTTCTCCTCCAGGAGCTACAAGGTCTGTTGCTGGACAAGGCGGTGGAGCCTGTGCCTCCCCACTTCCAAGGTCACGGGTTTTACTCCAGGTATTTCCTGGTGCCAAAAAGAACCGGTGGTCTTCGACCCATTTTGGATCTCAGAAACCTGAACAAGTTTCTGGTGAAAGAGAAGTTCAAGATGCTTACTCTTGGAACACTTCTGCCCTACCTCCAGCAGGGAGATTGGCTTTGCTCTTTAGATCTCAAGGATGCTTACACTCACATCCTTATTCATCCAGACCACAGAAAGTACCTCAGGTTCATTGTGGGAGGAAACCATTATCAGTACAGAGTATTGCCTTTTGGACTGACCTCCGCTCCCAGGGTGTTTACCAAGTGCCTGGCAGTGGTGGCAGCCTACCTGAGAAATCAGGGCATGTTTGTGTTTCCTTACCTAGACGACTGGCTCATCAGAGGCCAGACTTCCCTGGAAGTTCAACAGGCCACCAACAGGACCATAGAACTGCTCCAAAAGGTGGGCTTTGTCATCAACTTCGCAAAGTCCACTTTGCTCCCCTCCCAGAACCTGGAGTTCATAGGGGCAAGGTTGGATTCTCAGCTGGCAAGAGCATTCTTACCAGTGGACCGAGCACAAAGGCTCATGGACCTCGCCAGAAAGTTTCTGCACAGGTCCCTGGTCTCCGCCAGACTCTGTCTCAGGCTTCTGGGCCACATGGCGTTGATGGTACAGGTGACCCCCAATGCCAGGCTCCATATGAGGCCTGCCCAGTGGTGCCTTCGGACTCAGTGGTCACAAGCCTCAGGCAGTCTCAGAGATAGGATCAGAGTGTCCCACCATTTCCTGGCCTCCCTCAACTGGTGGTTACACCCCCCCCCCCAATCTGCTGGTGGGGGTGCCCTTTCAGATCCCACCTCATACGGTGGTACTGACCACCGATGCCTCTCTGCAGGGTTGGGGAGCACACTGCCTAGACAAGTGCACCCAGGGCCTGTGGTCTCATTGGGAGGCGTCCCAGCAGATCAATCTGCTGGAACTCAGAGCTATTCGCTTGGCCCTCAAGGCCTTTACTGCTTCCCTGGCACAACAGTCTGTCTTGATCCAGACAGACAATCAGGTAGCCATGTTCTATGTAAACAAACAAGGCGGGACTGGTTCCCAGCCCCTTTGCCAGGAGGCCCAGGACCTCTGTTCCTTTGCCCTGAGACACAACATGCTTCTCAAAGCAGTCTATCTTCCAGGCCAGAAGAATTCCCTGGCCGACAGACTGAGAAGGATTCTGCAACCACACGAGTGGCAGCTACATCCTTTGGTGGTTCAAAAGATTTTCTTGAAATGGGGGCTTCCCTCCATAGACCTGTTTGCCAGTCCACTGAGCAACCAGCTGCCAAGGTTCTGCTCCAGGCAACGCATCTTCTGAGAGTAGCGGCAGATGCTTTTCTGATTCCCTGGACTCAGGGCCTACTCTATGCGTTTCCTCCCACCCCTCTGGTGGCCCGAACACTGTTCAAGATTCTCCGAGACGGGGCCTCAGTCCTCCTGGTAGCTCCCAGGTGGCCAAGGCAGCCTTGGTTCCCCCTCCTGCTTCAACTGGCAGTGGATCTGCCTCTGCCTCTGGGATTGCAACCCGACCTTCTCTCTCAGGATCAGGGCTCCTTGCTGCATCCCAATCTCAAAGCTCTCAATTTGATGGCCTGGAGGCTGCAAGGGTAGTGTTGGCTCCCTGGGGCCTGCCTCCCGAGGTTGAGGAAGTTCTCCTAGCCTCCAGGAAACAATCCACTAGGAAGACCTATGCTCTCAAGTGGAAAAGGTTCTCTGTGTGGTGTCAGCTACGTGCTGAGGATTGTTTCTCCTGTACTGTGTCAGTAGTGCTTCAGTACCTGCTGCACTTGTCCAATCAGGGTATCAAGTCCAACTCTGTTTGGGTCCACCTCTCTGCTTTGGCAGCTCATCACTCCCTAGTTGAGGGCCATTCCTTGTCTGTGCACCCTTTGGTGTCTAGGTTTCTCAGAGGCTTGCTTCTGCTCAATCTCCCATACGTCCTCTTGCTCCTGAGTGGGAGCTTAATGTGGTCTTGCAGCAACTGACTCGCCCACCTTTTGAGCCTATGGCTACTTGCCCTCTACGCTTCCTTTCCTGGAAGACTCTCTTTCTGATAGCCCTTACTTCGGCTAGGAGAGTGAGTGAGCTTCAGGCTTTGGTCTGTGATAGGCCTTACACCAGGTTCTATAAGAACAGGGTTGTCCTCAGGACTCACCCTAAGTTCCTTCCTAAGGTTGTCTCCTCTTTCCACCTCAACCAGGAGGTGGTTCTTCCTACTTTCTTCCCTAGGCCTCATGCAAGACAGGCTGAAACAGTTCTCCATACCTTGGACTGTAGGAAGGCCTTATCCTTCTACCTTGAACGTACGCAGGGTCACAGGAAGGCTTCTCAGCTCTTCCTTTCTTTTGACCCCAATAACTTGGGGAGGCCTCTGTCCAAGCGTACCTTGTCCATCTGGGTGGCTGACTGTATCACCTGGGCTTACAAGGCAGCTGACCTTCCTTTGCAGGGTAGGGTCACGGCCCACCGTGTGAGGGCAATGGCTGCATCAGTAGCTCACCTCCGCTCTGTTCCATTGCAAGACATCTGCAGGGCTGCTACTTGGTCTTCAAGCCAGACTTTTGCAGCCCACTACTGTCTGGAGAGGGAGTCCCGTAGGGACAGTGCTTTTGGCCAAGCAGTACTCCGGAATCTCTTTGAGGTCTAGGCAACTCCTGCCCTCCTGCCCTCTGGTTGGGCTACCTGTGGAGGGTGTGTCCTTGCAAAGTCTTTCTGTGTTGCTGAGACTAGAGGGAGTTCTCTTGTTCAGCCTGGGTTCCTGGTAACCCAGAGCTGGGGAGTCACCCATAAGTGAGGACTGACTTCCTGCTTGGTCCTGGAGAAAGAGTGGTTACTCACCTGTAACAGGTGTTCTCCAGGAGCAGCAGGAATCAGTCCTCACTACCCTCCCTCCTCCCCTTGGAGTTGCAGTTGTACATAGTTTAATTTTTTTACATTTTTGTGTGCTGTTCTTAGCTATGTCATTTGACTGAGGTAAGATGGCACCTTTAGGCGGGAAGGGAACCGCGCACGCGTGCCAGCATTCCCAAAGGCTTTCATGGAAAGCTGGGGAAATGCTCTGCTGGGGTTTCATCGGCGTCGATGACACCCATAAGTGAGGACTGATTCCTGCTGCTCCTGGAGAACACCTGTTACAGGTGAGTAACCACTCTTTATGCCACCCTCACCTAAAGTTAAAATTAGAAATAGAACAGCAATAATACCTATGCTACCTACAGATTGTGATCCAGAGCAGAATATACCAGTGTATCTGTTTCCCTAGTGGGAGTGCCTGGTCTAGCCTTATATAACACCTGCACAATTAATGCTTTAGCTTACGCCATAGTAAAAAGTCTTAATCATACTTCAGCTGCTTTGCAATAATTATTTATAGATTTAAGAAGCACTAGAAAAGCAGTCTTGCAAAACTGAGTAGCAATAGATCATTTGCTTTTAAAACACAATTATGGATGTAAACGTTTTGAAGGCATGTGTTGCTTCAATTTAACTGATCATGCTACTTCTATTTAGTCTCATATTCAAGCTTTGCAAAAATTAGCCAACGGTATTAAACAAGATATTATTGCTAATTGGTGGGATTTGTTATTTGGATGGCTACCCGGTATAGGTAACCTCAGACAGATCATTGGATGAATTATTATCTGTATCTGTTTATTGATTACACAGGTACACTACCAAAAAACTGCCTCCAGTTTTGCAACTGATTCCTATAGATTTTGGGGTGCTGAATCCAGGAAAAATAGCCAAAATGTTCCATCACGTCAAGTTTTCTTGCAAAATTAGATTTCTTACCCATATAAGGAATGTTCACACAATTTCTTTTTAGCCGACTGCAGTTTATTTTCTTGGCCCAAAATAGAGGTTGTAATGGTTAACTAACTAGAAACACTCCCTCATGATATTTTAGAGTGTTTTGTATTCATTTTATACATTAACAGGACAATTGGGAGGCGGGGGGCTAAATCCAGTACTCGCGCTGGCGCATGTTCTTTCCTGTTCGCCTCGCCTCATTCGCTCGCTCAAACACGGTGGTTGCGACATGAACGTTCCTGTCAAATTTCAGTTTCTTGCAAGTTCATTATTACCTTTTGTTTGCTCAGTCGTAATCCAGCTTTATTCCGAAGTGGTTCACTACAGTTGTAGTTTGCAGTGCTGTGTATTTGTGATGGCTCACAGAGCCAGAGGTTGCGTCAACTCTCCGGACAGTTTTTGTTTTATTTCTGGGGAATATACCGTGAAAAAGCGGCAGAGGAACATTTCTGCATTTATTAAAAAAGTATATTTCGCCTATTTCAGTTTGAAGTTAGGCGATCAAGACAAACCGTGGGCTCCTCACAAAGTGTGTAAGACATGTGAGGAAGATCTACGCTTATGGATGAAAGGTAAAAAACAAGCATTTTGTTTCGGAATACCTATGATGTGGCGTGAACAAAGAGACCACAGCAGTGACTGCTATTTTGCTCTTGCATTGTGAAGGGATACAACTTAAAAAATAAGAACGTAATAAGTTACCCCAACCTTCCCTCAGCAATTAGGCCTATGCCTCATAGCAACGAAGTACCTGTGCCTGAACCACCAAAATCTTTGGATCATATTTGTGTGGACGGTTCTGATCATGATGAGACTCATCAGATGGCTTTTCCCGATGAGTCCAGTACTTCCGAGTTTGAAACTGAACCAGATCCGAAACCTGAACTTTTCTCTCAAGCTGAATTGAATGATTTAGTCCGGGATTTAGGACTCCCAAAAGATGCTGCCCAACTGCTAGGTTCTCGGCTTAAACAGAAAAATCTATTGTCACCAGGAACAACTTTTTATTGGTACCGCAACCGCGAGACACAATTTTTGAAGTATTTCAGCAAAGAGGAAGATTTGGTATTTTGCAACGATATATATGGAGTGATGGAAAAGTTTAAACTCAAGTATGATCCTGCTGAATGGCGGCTGTTCATTGATTCGTCAAAAGACAGCATAAAAGGTGTTCTTCTTCTTAATGGCAACACATTCGCTTCAGTTCCTATTGCTCACTCTGTTATTCTCCAAGAAAAATACAAGAATTTGGCCCTGATTCTTCAGAAGATTCGTTATGATGAGCATAAGTGGATGATTTGTGGAGACTTTAAAATTCTATCCATGCTATTAGGGCAGCAATCCGGTTTCACCAAATATCCCTGCTTCCTTTGCTTGTGGGATAGCCGGGCCCGCGACCTACACTGGGGGAAAAAAGACTGGCCAATTCAGGAGTATTTGAGACCCGGTGAGAAAAATGTTCTTCATGAGAGCTTGGTACCTCGTGATAAAATTCTATTACCACCTGTCCACATTAAGTTGGGTCTCATTAAGCAATTCATCAAGTCCCTTCCAAAAGATGGTGAGTGCTTTCGGTACCTTTGCTCAAAGTTCCCCCGACTTTCTGAAGCAAAGCTAAAGGAAGGAGTGTTTGTTGGCCCTGATATAAGGAAACTCATTTCAGATGGAGCATTCGCTGAAACGATGTCTGAGAAGGAAAAAGAAGCCTGGGATTCCTTCAAGGATGTTGTTCTCAAATTCTTGGGGAACAGGCGGGATGAGAACTATAAGCATATTGTTGCCAGGATGCTCAATGCCTTCAAAGAACAAGGCTGTAACATGAGCCTGAAAGTCCATTTCTTGCACTCCCATGTGAACTACTTTCCCGAAAACTTGGGGGCGTACAGTGAAGAACAAGGTGAAAGGTTTCACCAGGACATCAAGGACGCAGAGAGAAGGTACCAAGGAAGATGGAACACCACTATGATGGCTGATTTCTGCTGGTTGCTGCTGCGGGAAACCCCAGATGAAAAATATGCCAAGCAGCGCACCAAGAGAAGCATTCGGGGGAAGAAGAAACGGGCCCACCAGGAGATTGATTGACCCAAGAATGACTTTAAAATCTAAACTGTGCTGACAAATATCGTGGTTTTACTAAACTTTGAAATAAAAATTTGCTAGTTATTACCACAGTGTCGGATCTCATTTATTAGAATTTTATTTTCACACCATCGGGTGTTTGTCTTCATGTATTGCAATGGTGCGGTTTGCGTTTTCTATTCTTACATACATACCTGTACAACATTTTTTGCACATTTCTTTGCTTTGCTTGGTGTCTAACCTCGCTCTTATATGCTCAATGTTTGTGCACATGTATGTGGCTGTTTTAAGTGCAGACAATTTTGCTACCATCACAGTGTGTTTTGTTGACATTACTCTATTCGTATGTGCTGCCTTGTTACAATTTTCTTTATTCTTATTTGAATAACTACTAAACAATTAGTATAAAGAATTCATCCAAGAAACTTTTATCTCGATCGCACTCAATCTGAAACGTTCACCTCAAACTGCTAACCCAATGTAGCAAAAAATCTGTACGTGATGGAGCAAATTGGTTACCAGATTTGGATTCAGCGCACCAAAAAACGTAAAAATCAATCGAAACATTAGAGGCAGTTTAAAAAAATTTTTTTTTAGTGTACCTGTGTTATTATAGTTGATATGGAAGAGCAGACTAGATAGGCTGTGTGGTCTATTTCTGCCGTCATGTTTCTATATGACAGAAAATGGTGGTAAACGGAACTCACTCAGAAGAAAGGAAGATGCATAGTGGCGTGCCTTAGATATCAGTCCCGGGACTAATACTGTTCAATTTCTGTAAAGAAATATTTCCTTAGATTACTCCTGAGTCTATTCCATTTCACCTTCATCATAATCCATTTGTACCAGAGGTTCCTTTCAATTGAAAGCACCTGTCTCTCGGGCATTTATGCCATGGAAGAATTTAAACGCCTCTATCATCTCTCCACTCTCCCTTCTTTCCTAAAAAGTATACATACTGAGATATTTAAGTCTATTCCATATGCTTTATGACAAAGAGTACTGATTACTGCCTTCTGGACTGACTCCATCTTGTTTACATCTGATTGAAGATGTGGCTTCCAGAACTGCTTGCAATACTCCAAATTAGTGCCCCTTTATAAATCTTTAGCAAGACCTATTACCTCCTTTTTTCCTTCTAACCTTTCTTCTTTCTATGCACCCAAGCGCCCTTCTCACTTTAGCCATCACCTATTGGGCATCTTAATTTTATCAGATACAATATGAACACCCCCAGGTCTTGCTTGTTTTGCATGCAGAGAAATACTTTACCCTCTATAGTGTGTCACCTAGTCTTTGTACTTTTTGAAAGAGTAAACAATCGATTCATGTTTACCTATTCCAATCCACTCCACTCTATTCAAGATTTTATAGACCTCTATCATACAATATCTCCTCTCAGCTATTTTTTCCTGTTGTAGAACTCTAACCTTTTTAGTCTTTCCTCATATAAGAGCTGTTCCATCCTCTTTATCATTTTAGCCACTCTCCTCTGTACCTTTTCTAATTCCACTACATTTTTTTATTTTTTCCAACCGAACAAAAGTTGAAAAGAATTAAACAAAAGTAGTTGAGAATGCCTGTCTGGAGGCAAAATAACTCTCCAAAAAATTAATGGAATGGGAAGAAACTTGGCATGTAGGAAAAACTGGTAGAAAGATACATCTGGGCTGATTTTATAAAAGGTGCGCAGGATAGTACAAACACAAAATGTTTGTAAGTCTCGATTTTAAAGGACTTATGTGTGTGAATGGGCACTTAGGCATGCGCTTAAGGTGCCCACTTTTATGCAAGCCAGTAGAAGAGTGGAGTTCACGAGGAGGGAAGTAGGGAGAGAGGAAAGGTAGAGAGGAGCAGATGAATGAATGTATTTATAGATAGATCAGAAAGAGAAGTTTGAATTGAATATGGAAATAGAAGGGAAGGCAGTGAAGGTTATGAGTATATCGAGGCTGGTGAAAGATTAGTCACACAGCAGAGTTCTGAACAGATTGAAGGGGAGAGAGGTGGCTCAGAGGGAGACCAGCAAGGAGGAGGGTGCAGTAGTCAAGACGGGAAGTAACTAGAGAGTGGACAAGTGTTTTAGTAGTGTGTTCAGAAAGGAATGGGCAAATTTTGTTAATGTTAAAGAGAAAGAAATGACCGATTTTAGCTATCTGCTGGATATGTGAGGAGAAGAAAAGGGAGGAGTCAAAGATGACTCCAAGGTTATGGGCTGAGGAAACAGGAAGCAGAAGACTACTTCTACTATTTAGCACTTACATAGCGCTACACACACAGCGCTGTACAGACAAACATACAAGAGACGGTCCCTGCTCATCAGAGCTTACAATCTAGTTGAGACAATACAGAGCATTAGTCAATTTGGTGTAAATCACAATATGGTCTTTACAATTCGATTATGAAAATTGATGGGAGTCAGGTTAAGATAAAGGATAGAAGTCAGGATCTGAAAGCAACAGTGAAGAGCTGGGTCTTCAGTCTGGATTTGAAGAGGGCCAGGGAGGGTGCCTGGCATACAGACACAGGTAGGTTGTTCCAGGCATAAGGTGCAGCAAGGTGAAAGGAGCGAAGTCGGCAGTTAGCGCTGCAAGTGAAAGGCCTATATAGAAGTAGTTTGTTAACGGAACGAAGTTCACAAGAGGGGATGTAGGGAGAGATAATAGAAGAGAGGTATTGAGGGGCTGTAGAATGAATGCATTTATAGGTCAATAGGAGAAGTTTGAATTGGATGCGGAATTGGATAGGGAGCCAGTGAAGCAACTTGAGAAGAGGAGTAATGTGGGCATGATGAGACTAGCGTAAAATTAGTCGAGTAGCATGATTTTGTATAGATTGAAGGGGAGAGAGATGGCTCACGGGGAGACCAGCAAGGTTGCAACAGTCGAGGCGAGAGGACATTACCAGGAAAAATGGTGGAAACCATCATAAAGATATTGCTGAAGGACTGAATGGAAAAGTCTGTCTTTTTGCAGATGACACAAAAATTTGCAACAGAGTGGACTCCCCTGAGGGAGTGGATAACATGAGGAAAGATCTACAAAAGCTGGAAGACTGGTCTAATGCTTGGCAACTATGATTTAATGTGAAAAAGTGCAGTGTCATGCGCTTGGGTAGCAGAAATCCAAGGGAAAAGTACACAATAGGGGGTGAGAGGTTGGTATGCACGGTTCAGGAGAAAGACCTTGGTGTGATTATCTCTGATGATCTCAAGGTGGCAAAACAGTGCGACAAGGCGGTGGCAAAAGCCAGGAGGATGTTGGGCTGCATACAAAGAGGGATTACCAGCAGAAAGGAAGAGGTACTTATGCCATTGTACAAGTCACTGGTGAGGCCTCACTTGGAATACTGTGTTCAGTTTTGGAGACCATATCTTGCAAAGGATGTAAAAAGACTGGAAACTGTTCAGAGAAAGGCGACCAAAATGATTTGGAGCCTGCGTCAGAAGCCTTATGAGAAGAGACTTGAAGACCTAAATATGTACACTTTGGAGGAGAGGAGGGACAGGGGAGATATGATTCAGACCTTTAAATACTTAAAGAGAAATGATGAACAAACAAACCCCTTCCAAAGACGGGGGAGCTGTAAAACTAGAGGGCATAACATGAAGCTGCAAGGTGGTAAATTGAAAGGCAATGTCAGGAAATATTTCTTCACTGAAAGGGTGGTGGATGCTTGGAATGCCCTCCCGATGGAAGTGGTGGGGGCAAACACGGTGATGGAATTCAAAACGGCATGGGACAAACACAGTGGATCCATTTACAGCAACAGGATAAAGAAAAATAAATGGTACCATCTAACTTCTGAACTATCTAGCGTCTGAACAAATAAGGGTGTCCTACATGGAGTGGTGGGTTCACCCCTAAACAGAAACAAAACATGGGGAGAGGTGGCCTGTACAGAGCGACAGGTGCACCTACTCTTGCCATCTTGCTGGGCAGACTAGATGGACCATGCTGGTCTTTATCTGCTGTCACTTACTATGTTACTATGAACAAAATTACTCAGCATGTAGATAGTCATGGCCTAATAGGAGACAGTCAACATGGCTTTACACAAGGAAGATCTTGTCTTAATAATCTGTTATGCTTTTTTTGAAGGTGTAAATAAACAAGTGGACAAAGGTGAGTCGGTTGATATATTGTATCTGCAATTTCAGAAAGCCTTTGACAAGGTCTCTCATCAGAGACTTTTGGCAAAGCTAGAGTCATGGGATAGGAGGATACTATTGTGGATCAGGAACTGGTTAAAAGATAGAAGGCAAAGGGTAGGGCTAAATGGCCAGTTTTCCCAATGGAGAAAGGTGAAGAGTGGTGTACCCCAGGGATCTGTGCTGGGTCCGCTGCTTTTTGACATATTCATAAATGACCTGGAAAAGGGAATAACGAGTGAGGTTATCAAATTTGCAGATGACACAAAACTATTTAAAGCTGTTAAAACCCAAGAGGATTGTGGAAAATTGCAAGAGGATCTTGATAAATTGGAAGACTGGGCATCAAAATGGCAGATGAAATTTAATGTGGACAAGTGCAAAGTTATGCACGTAGGGAAGAACAACCCAAACTATGGTTACACGATGCAAGGTTCTGCATTAGGTACCACCACCCAGGAAAAAGATTTAGGCGTCATTGTGGATAACATGTTAAAACCCTCAGCCCAGTGTGCAGCGGCGGCCAAGAGAGCAAATAGAATGCTAGGTATCATAAGGAGAGGAATGGAAAATAAAACAAAAGATATTATAATGCCTCTGTATCGTTCCATGGTGAGACAGCACCTTGAAAATTGTGTGCAATTCTGGTCGCCGTATCTTAAAAAGGATATAGCGTCATTAGAAAAGGTTCAGAGAAGAGCCACCAAAATGCTAAAGGGGATGGAAGGATACTCCTATGAGGAGAGGCTAAAAAGGTTAGGGCTCTTTAACATGGAAAAGAGATGGCTGAGGGGAGATATGATAGAAGTCTATAAATTAATGAATGGAGTGGAACGGGTAAACGTAGATCGATTGTTTATGTTATCAGAATATAGAAAGACTAGGGGACATGCAATGAAGCTACAGGGTAATAAGGTACAGGGTAATAAGGTACAGGGTAAGACTAATAAAAGAAAATATTTTTTCACTCAACGTGTAATCAAACTCTGGAATTTGTTACCGGAGGATGTAGTAAAGGCTATTAATGTAGCTGGGTTTAAAAAAGGTTTGGACAAGTTCCTGGAAGAAAGGTCCATTAACCATTATTAAGAAGGGACACAGGATATCAATGCTTGACCCAGTACAAGCATTGTGGAACCTGTGTCTTTTGGGGAAACTGCTAGGTACGTATGACCTAGATTGGCCACTATTGGAAACAGGATACTGGGCTTGATGGACCTTGGTCTGACCCAGTATGGCATATCTTATGATCTTATGTTCTTATAAGGTGTGGATAAGCATTTTGGTGGCGTGTTCAGAAAGGAAGGGGCGGATTTTGCTAATGTTGTAAAGAAAGAAGCGGCAGATCTTAGCTATGAACTGGATATGTGTGGAGAAGGAGAGAGAGGTGTCAAAGATAACCCCCAGGTTGCGGGCCGAGGGAACAGGAAGGATCATTGATCCCTCCATGGATACTGAGAAGGGGGGAAGAGGAGGGGAGGAACTGGAGGGAAAGATAAGGAGTTCAGTCTTGGCCATGTTCAACTTCAGGTGGCGGTGAGACATCCAGACAGCGATGTCAGAAAGGTAGGCAGAAATCCTGGTCTGGATTGCTGGAGAGATATTAGGTGTAGAGAGGTAGATTTGGGAGTCATCGGCATAGAGATGGTACTGAAAGCCATGGGAGGAGATAAGCGCGCCAAGGGATTGGGTATAGAGAGAGAGAGTGTAGAAGAGTGTTATCTACAGAGATAGAGAAAGGAGGAAGGGGGAAGGAAGGTTTAGGAGGGAAAATAAGTTAGGTTTTGGCCATGTTTAATTTCAAATGGCGGTGAGACATCTAAGTGGCAATGTCAGACAGGCATGCAAAGATGCGGATCTGGGGTGTCAAACAGATATCAGGTATAGAAAGATAGATCTGAGATTTGTTGGCATAAAAATGATACTGAAATCCATAGGAGGAGATGATAGCAGCAAGGGACTAGGTGTAGAGAGAGAAAAGGAGAGCGCCCAGAACAGAACCTTGGAGTGCACCAATTGAGAGCAGGACAGCAGTAGAGGAGGAACCACAAGAAGAAATACAGAAATGCAATGGGAGAGATAAGAAGAGAACCAGGACAGCACACAGTCCCTAAAACCAAGTGTGTCAAGGAGAAGATGGTGGTCAACAATGTCAAAAGCAGCAGAATGGTCATGAATGATGAGGATAGAATAAAGGTCCTTTGATTTTGCCAGAAACAAGTCACTGGAGACTTTAGCAAGTGTCATCTCAGTAGAATGTGGGACAAAAGCCAGACTGAAGTGGATCCAGCAGGACTTAAGAAAATAGAATTCAAGACATGGTGGAGAACTGCACGCTCAAAAGCTTCGAAATGAAAGGAAGAAGGGAGATGGTCGATAATTAGAATGGCAATTAGGGTCAAGAGAAGGTTTCTTAAGGAGAGGTGTGACCACAGCATGCTTGAACGCTGCAGGGACAGTAGCAGTGGAGAGCAAGAGGTTGAAAGTATATGAGATGGAAGGGATAACAGAAGAGGAAATTGAGTTAAAGAGATGGATGGGGATAGGATCAGAAGTGCAAGTAGTAGGTTTAGAGGAGGAAAGATGATAAGAGGTTTCCTTCTTCAGAGATCTTAGAAAAGGATGAAAGGGTAACAGAGATTGAAGGGAAAAGTTGATATTGAGGTGCGATAAGAGGGGATGAAGCTTACCTCGAGAAGAATTGGAGTGTAATCCTGTGAATTTTGTTATGGAAATAGCTAGGATTTGGACAGAAAGAGAAGGAGGGGTCAAAGGGAGAGGCACTTTGAGGAGACAGTTAAAAGCTGAGAAGAGATGGTGAGGGTCAGAGGCAAGAGAGTTAGTCAGATGGACATAGACGTTTTGCTTGGTGAGTGCTAAGGCTGATTGAAAGGAGGTAAGAATGAATTTGAAATGAAGTCAGAAAGGCAGCAGGATTTGAGCCAAATGTGCTCAGCTGAGCGAACGCAAGAGCATAGATAGTGGTTGGTTGAAGACAACCATGGCTGAGGTATAATGCATCCAATAGGACATAGGATGGGTGGAGCAAGAGTATCCAGAGCAGAGGAGAAGGCAGTATTATAGGAAGCTATAGCCTCATCAAAAGATTTAAAAGATAAAGTGGAAGAAAGAGGTGAAGAGATGATAATGGAGACAGCTAATGGATCGATAGCAATGAGGATTCCTAAAAAGGTAGGAGGAAGCTGGGCAAGATTGAAGAGGGGAGTGATGAAAGGTGAAACTTAGGAGGTGCTGATGAAAGATGGGAAGAACTGAGGTACAGAAATTGGAGGGTAAACAATTAGAGGAAAAAAACAGGTTGAAGCAGTTACAGAACCGATGAGTCGGAGCAGAAGAGCAAAGTTGGAGGCTAAATGAGGAAGTAAGGGAAAGGAGTTTAGAAACATAAGGGTCTTTATCTTTATTCTTGCGCTTGATATACCATCCATTCAGGAGCTTCAGGATGGTTCATAATACAAAAAGAGGCTGTAAAGTCAAAAGATTGAAAGGAACGCCATAGTTCTGCATGCACTGCTTCCATTGTATGCAGATCTATCTCATGCATATTCATTGTGGCTATCCTGAAAACGTGACTGGCCGGGGGGTACCCGAAGACTGGGTTGGAAACCACTGTTGTAGGCTTTGTTGAGGGTGCTCTGCAGATTATGTCTTCCAGGCAGGGAGCTGATGTGTTATGGATGATTTTATAGATGGTGGTTATGACCTTGTATTTTGTCATTTGGGCTTTTGGTAGCCAGTGAAGGCTCTTTAGAGTTGGTGTGATGTGTTGCCTTCTTGAAGTTCCCGTCAGGATTCTGGCAACTGTATTCTGTACTAATTGGCTATTAACTAAAACAAAATAAGGTATTAGCCAGTCCACTCCCCCCCCCCCTACACACACCTTTTGCTGCCGTTGCCAGATTTCTCAACTCTCCCCTTTTTCTCTTCCTCTCCCAGCACCCCCTCCTCCTTGTCCAGCATCGGCCCTTCACCTTCCTCCCCGCCCTCCCCCCACAGCCTGTTGCTGCTGCCCTTCTCAACAGGGGTGGCAACAATCGCAAAAAAACAAACGAACCCCAGTGTAGGGTCTTTTTACTCATTGTACTGTGAAGGCTTTGCAGATCCCTCCCCCCTCTGAGCATTTTATGTCAGAGGGGCGTGTCCAGTAAAGCCTTACAAGTGCGCTGGATAGGCGAACACCCCACACTTTTGTTTTTTAAACTGGAAGTCTGCATATCTTCTTCCCTTCCTTTCACCCATCATCTTCCCTCAACCCCTGGTATCTAGCATGTCTCATCTCCTTTCCTTCTCACTGGGTCTGAATTGGCAGCGGCAGTGGCAGAAGAGGGGGAGATGCCGCTGCTGCCGCAGACCAGAAGAAATGGCGGCACTGGCAATGGCAACAGCTTCTCCCCAAAATATTACTTTTAAAAGAAGGCAGAGTGAGGCGGTGCCGCTGGGGTGCCACTTACGAAACTCTGTCACCTCACCCTGCCTAAAGGTAGAGCCACCCCTGGTCTCGCCAGTGCAGAAAAACTGGCTATTCAACAGTCGGTTTCAGCTGTCTGCCGACAGCTATCCTGGCCATATAGAAACTGTCCGGTAGCTCACCAAAGCAAACGCCATCATTACGTTTATGGGTTTTCCAACTGCCCCCTGCATTTTTCTCACTACTCTAAAACAGCACCATCCAAAAATCTACTGCCCTACAACTGTCCTAACCCCAAAAACTACCCCTCACAACCTCTGTACCACCCTGCAAACTGCCCCACCCCAAAAAATATCCATAACAACTAAGGTTACCTGATTTTTGCAGGCAAATGTGGGATACTAAGACAAAGCTGGGGGGGGGGGGTCCTTAGTTCCAGGGCTGCACAACAGGGAATAGGAGAGGAAAGAGGAGTCCGTCTCCTCTCTCCAACCATCCCGTGATAACAATGTCACTTTCATAGAGATGAAGCGCCAATGCCAGATGTAAATGACAAAAACTGTCATATTCCAATCAATAAATTGAAAATAAAATTATTTTTCTACCTTTGCTGTCCAATAATTTTTTCCAACTCATCTTGTTTCCAGTGATTGGTTTCTGCTTTTATCTGTGTCTTCTTAATGCTGTTCCCGGGGTGTCCTTTCCATTTTCTATTTCTTTTCTCTCCTCCTTTCTTCACTTTCTTCCCTACATCCATCTTTGACACTGATCTTTCAGATTTCTTCCATTTATTTTTCTGCTTCGCTGTTCATTCTGATTTTGCTATTCCTCATCATTCAATCTTCCCCTTTTTTACTGTATCTACCTATAGCTTTCCATCCCCCTGACCCCATTCTTCTCATTTTCCATCTTTCTCCCTCCTTCACCACGGATTCCACTTCTGTCATAATATCTGCCATTCTGGGTCTGACAAAAGGTCCATTAAGCCCAATATCCTCCATCTCTCTTTTGTAGGGGTCATTCCAAGCCACAAATAGCAGGGATGTACGCCCTGCCTGGATGTACATCCATGCTATTCGTCCCCCTGCTGATCCCGCACAAAGGCTCCCCATACAAACAGCTGAGTTGTATGGAGAACATTAGACAGGGCAGGAGGGGGCAAATGGAAGCCGGAGCGAAGGTGGGGCATGGGCAGGTCATCACCCCAGATGCACAAGGCCAATTCTGAGGTCGGCCCTCTATGTCTGGGGTAAGCTGCTTAGATGGGGGACATATTTCACCTCAGAGGTGGAACAAGTCCCCCTGGATACGGGGTAGCAGCGGCAGTCAGCAGAGACAAAACCAGGAGGCATACAGGAGGTTCCCTTCAGACAAACCCTGGCCATGGGAGGCCATATCGGGGGTTTGGCCGCAGGGAAAGGAAATTCTCAGCGGCGGCCAGGGATCACGGCTCTATAATGGAGCCGCGGTGCCATGGCAATGGAACACCAAGACACTGTGGCTCCATTATGGAGCCAGGCTGAGTTAGCCAGATATGTAGCTGGACATGTGGCCAATCAGAATCGGGTCCCGGCCTGCACGTCTAGGCCATATACCCGATTCTGATCCTGTGGGCACGTCTAGGCCCCACGGGATCAGAATCGGGTCTACCTCTGTATGTCCAGATTCTGATTGACCGTACAGGGGCTGGATGACCAGTACAGAATTTGCCTCCATGTGTCTCCAACTCTCTTCCCTTCTCCCTGCTCTATATCCAGCCTTCACTCTTCTCTTCCCTTCCCCACCATCCTGTAGTCCTGCACCTCTGCATCTCGCCTTAACCATCTTTTGCAGGTGTTCAGCATCTTCCTTTTCTTAACCCCTCCCCAAGGTATCCAGCATTTGCCATTGCTTTCCTTATCCCCCCTTCCCTTCTTTATCCACCCCCCAGGTGTCCAACATCTTCTTTTCCCATGACTGTCCACCCCCCCTCCCCCCGGGTGTCCAGCATCTGCCCTCCCTTCCCTACCTCCCTGCCCTTCAAGTGTCCATCATTTTCCCTTCTCTTTCGTATTCATCCCCCATTCCCACAGGTCTGGCACTATATGTAAAAACTACTATTAAAGCTTTGGAATTACAGAGCTTAAAAGGGAGAGGGGAGGCATTGTGGGTTAAACTAGAAAGAGGGAAAGAGAAATCTATTTGCATTGGTGTGATATACAGACCTCCCTCACAAGAGGAAGAGGTGGACAGAGAGTTAATTGAAGACATGCACAGCATTGCTAGGAAAGGGGAAGTGCTACTGATAGGAGATTTCAATATGCCAGATGTTGATTGGCACATTACTGCTGCAGTATCATCTAGAAGTAAGGAGATCCTGGATTCTCTACAGGGAGAACTATTCAGGCAATTGGTAACAGACCCCACACATGAAGGGGCCATACTGGACTTGGTGCTTACCAATGGTGAAAGTGTTTCTGATGTTGTAGTGGGAGATCATTTTGCATCCAGTGATCACCAGATGGTGTGGTTCAGTATTAGGACTAGGGCTGTTAGAATCCATTCAAAGGCGAGGATCTTAGACTTTAGGAAGACTAACTTTGCGAAGATGGGCCAATACCTCAGAGAGTCATTAGTTGGATGGGAACAGCTGAGGGATGTAGAAAAACAGTGGGAAAAACTGAAAGGGGATATTTTAAGGGCAACCAACCTTTTTGTTAAAATGATAAATAAAGGTAAAAGGAAAAGGAGACTGCTATGATTTTCGAAAGAAGTAGCTGAAAAAGTGAAGAAAAAGAGGGAGGCTTTCATGAAATACAAGAGATCACAGAGAGAGGAAGACAGGCATCTGTATTTGGAAAAACGTAGGGAAGCTAGCAAAGTAGTCAAGAAGGCAAAGATTCAAAAGGAGGAGGAAATAGCCAATGCAATAAAATGGGGAGATAAGACATTTTTCAGATATATTAGTTAGAAGAGGAAGGGCAAGAGTGGTATTGTCAGACTCAAGGGTGCAGGGGAGGAATATGTAGAAGCTGATAAGGATAAAGCGGAATTGCTTAACAAATATTTTTGTTCTGTGCTCACAGATGAAGCACCAGGAGCAGGACCTCAGAAAATACCCACAATTAGGAACAGAAGCAAAGGACTTCTTGAACAGTTTTCAAAAGACTGTGTTCGTGAGAAACTATCTCAACTTAAAGTAGACAAAGAGATGGGACCGGATGGGATACACTCGAGAATACTGAGGGAACTTGGGGACGTTCTAGCAGCTCCACTGACTGACATTTTCAATGCCTCGTTGGAGTCGGGAGTGGAGCCAAAGGACTGGAGAGAGGCTCATGTGGTGCCTTTACACAAAAGCGGAAGTAAGGATGTGGTTGAAAACTACAGGCCAGTTAGTTTAACTTCGGTGGTGAGTAAATTATTGGAAACGCTGCTGAAAGAGAAAATAATGAGGTTTCTGGAGTCCAGCGGATTACAGGATCCGAGGCAGCATGGATTCACCAGAGGCAAGTCTTGTCAGACAAATCTGATTGATTTCTTTGACTGGGTTACCAGGGAGTTGGACTGAGGGAGAGCCCTAGATGTGGTGTATTTAGATTTCAGTAAAGCCTTTGACACTGTTCCTCACAGGCGATTTATAAACAAACTGAGCACCCTAGGGATGGACCCTAAAGTTACTGCTTGGGTTAGAAATTGGTTGGGTGGGAGGCGACAAAGAGTACAAGTAAATGGAGCTCACTCTAAGGAGAAGGATGTTATCAGTGGTGTGCCCCAGGGATATGTCCTTGGTCCGATTCTTTTTAACATCTTTGTTAGTGATATAGTGGAAGGGCTGTCGGGTAAGGTTTGCTTCTTTGCTGATGATACCAAAATCTGCAATAGAGTAGACACCCAGGAAGGGGTAGATAACAAGAGGAGGGATCTAGCTAAGCTTGAAGAATGGTCTAGAATTTGGCAGCTGGGATTTAATGTTAAAAAATGTAAGGCCATGCATTTGGGCTGCAGCAATCCAAGGGAGCAATATAGTATAGGGGGTGAAGTACTTTTGTCCACTAAGAAGAGCGGGACCTAGGCGTGGTTGTGTCTGATGATCTTAAAGTAGCTAAACAGGTAGAAAATTTGACTGGAAAAGCTTGAAGGATGCTTGGGTGCATACGGAGAGGAATGGCTAGCAGAAAAAAGGAGGTGATAATGCCTCTGTATAAGTCTATGGTGCGACCTCATTTGGAGTATAGTGTGCAATTCTGGAGATCGCACCTTCAAAAGGATGTGAACAGGATGGAGTCGGTGCAGAGGGTGGCTACTAAAATGATTAGTGGTCTTCATTATAAAGCATATGAGGACAGACTGAAGGATCTTAATATGTACACCTTAGAGGAAAGGCGGGATAGAGGTGATATGATTGAGATGTTTAAATACCTCTGTGGCATAAATGTTCAGGGAGAGAGCCTCTTTCAATTACGAGGGGACATGGGATGAGGGTGAAGGGAGATAGATTCAGGAGTGATTTGTGGAAATATTTCTTTACGGAAAGAGTAGTGGATCTGTGGAATAGTCTCCCAGTGGAGGTGGTAGAGATGAGGACAGTAACTGAATTCAAAAAAGCATGGGACCAACACAGAGGATCTCTAAAGGTAAAAAGGGGACTGTTGTAGTTGTTATGGAAGGACAGACTAGATAGGCCATGTGGTCTTTCTGTCGTCATATTTCTATGTTTCTATGTATCCAGCATCTTTCCTTTCTTCCCCCCTCAATTGTTCAGCATCTCCCCTGTCTTTCCTTGCCTCTCCTAGGTATCCAGCATCTCTCCTTCCCTTCCTTTCACACATCATCTTCCCTCAACCCCAGGTAGCGAGCATATCTCATCCCCTTTCCTTCCCTTAAGTTGCTTACCTCCTCTTTCTGCAAGGATCGTGTCAAACATTTCTTCCTATCTTCTTGCTGGCCCTTCCCTTATCTGCTTCTTTGCCATTGTTTCTACCTTTTCCACTGGGTTACCCTCCTGTCCTAAAGATCAATGCAAGTGCACACGACCTTCCATGTTCTGCCCTTTCCAATACAAATTTCCCGTCAGAGGGATGGGACATGGCAGGCTTTTAGCATGCACATGCGCTCAAAAGTCCCAAGCCTCCTGCCACACTGAGGGCATTTAAATGCTTGTTTTGACATTCCAGCATTGTACCACCTGCCACCATCTCCCACCAAAATGTCACCTCTTTCCCCATTTCTGGAATCAAGGACAGAAGACAGTGTCAAAGAGGTGAGAACCAGAGAGAAGAGTCAGAAATCGGGGAGAGTCCCCCAAAATGGGGACATCTTACCCACAACTGCTACTATTTAGCACTTATACAGTGCTGAGCATGCAGTGCTGTACACGTATGACATGCATGTAAAAATATACATATAATAGACAGTCCCTGCTCGTCAGAGTCGTGCTCATCCGAGCTTACAATCTAATACAACAATACAAAATTCCCCCCTATGCAACTGTCCCAACCCTAAAAACTCCCAACCACAACTGTCCCACAACCCTGCAAACTATGCTCACCTCCAAAATCAACTCCCCACGTTCCCCACCAAAACTATGTACCTTGGAAATGCCCAACCACCACAGTTCATTTTCTTTATTGCTGTTTCTGCTATACAGTAGATACTGATTCAGCTGCTGTCCCTTCGGCTTTATGGACTAGATTTTGAGTTAGGCAGCCATGTGCCGCAGTGGCGCACAGCCTACCTGCTGACATCCTTAACCCGGATTTTCATTTCTGCGGCAACGGACATGAAAATACAGGTTAGCCTGGATGCCCCAGCAGCCGCAGAGGCTACATGGGTAGCAGCGATGTTCGATGCTATCTGCATAGCCTCTGCACCTTAAAGAAAGGCGAGGAAAACCCTTCTCTATTTTTAAGGCGCAGAGGGCTACGCAGGTAGCATCGAACATCACTGTTACCCATGTAGCACTTTCCTCCATCCCGCCCCACCCCGGAATGCCCCTAATATACCCTGGTGCTACCCACATTAGGGAGTTGTCCGGAATTTTCAAAGTTACCCATTTAAGGCCTTCGTAAATCCGTCCCTTTGTGGTTATTGGCATTTGCTGTTTTCCTTTGCATGCTGCTGCAGCTCTTTGTTGCAACCCTGATGCTGCTGGCCTTGTGAACCTGTCTTAGCATATGGTTGGGCCAGCTCTGCCTGCAGGTGAATAGATGTGCTCCTGTCTTCTTGGCTGGAATATCTATCCAGATCGCTGGAATTGCTCGGCCAACTGTTGCTCTTTGTTGCCCCTCCCCCCAGGTTCTTCAGTAATAGGCAGTGGCCTAATGTGGCCTACTGTGTAGCCTTCCCTACTCTTGCCTATATGCAAAATACCTTGACAGCTTGGCCTCCACGAGATCCTGGTAGATAGAGTCAGGTTGGTTCTCCCGTGACCCACTTGAGTAGAGTACACAGTCCAATCTCAGCATCATTTTTACCATCTGTTTTCTGTGGGGCGCCACTTTGCTGCTCTGATGACTTCGGCCAGAGAGGCACTTGACCATTCACTAGCCAATTCAGGTGCCATCTGAATCCCTGGCTCTGTCTCAGACAATCCAGATTTCACCTCTTACCCGGCAGCACCCTGTGAATTTCACCTCTTATCTGGGGATATTTTAAGCTGCAGCACTGCTTGTCTTTTTTACGTGGATTGTGTGCATATCCATTACTATCTGGCTAACTCAAAGCAACATTTAAGCAGCAATGCCGCCGCTAACCTGTCCGTCCATATTCAGGCACTCTTTGGGCCTATGCTCGCTATCTGGTCAATCAACAGCTTGCTGAATATTGACCCCATAGTATACTAATGCTATTACCATGCTGCCTTTTTTCATAGGTTACTTCTGATGTTTTCTATTTTTTTCCATTCACTGGAAGAGATTGACCATGACACAAATGTGTCTTTTCTGTTCTTGCTACATTTTACAATACTCGATCTTTGATTTTGTACATCTCTTTGAAGATTAGCAAGAGCTGTGAAAACATCAGATCTAATTAATTATAGTTTGATCAGAACTGGGACAATATCAACATCAACCTTGGAAACAGCTCCAAAGCTTGGGGGAACTGGGGGAAATGGAAGCCCTTCACTTCCCTTATTCACCTCCATTAATTTTAGACCTTACTTTGACTCTATGACAGTCTCTCTGAAGAATTAAGTCAGTGGAGGGACAAGCACCCATTTAGCTACCATAATGCAAAATCAAATCAGAATTGTATGTAATAAAATGGAAGCCACTGACGAGCACAATTACAGATTATAAAGTCCTGTATTTTATATGTAGACAGGCTTTGGAAAGCTTTGCTCTGTGGAATGGCCAAGTTAGTTAATAATGAGAAGTAAAAATGATTCAGTAGGACTAACACTTGATATTTTAGTAGTAACAGCATGAAATTATTAATCCACTCACATAAAAAGAGGGTTTAGGACATGAAAAGGATAATTTTGCTCTAAGAGCTTGAGAGTGCTGTGGCCAATTGTTTGAAGGGCGGCTAAGCACACTCTCCTCATCAGTTCAGGAGTACTGCCATAGACTTGGCAGTCAGCCAAAGCACAATGCTGATATGTTAGCAGTAAAAAAAGGAAAATTATGTTATGTGGCTGGCCAAAATGGATCTTGTCTACTTACTCACAAGCAGTGCCTCGTATCATATCAGCTCAATGCATATTAGACTATTTAGGAACAAGATGCACAATGATCTGAGCTACAGATTTATGGACCAAAGACTCTTCAAGCTCAATTCCTGTTTCAGCTCAGGATCCAGTATTGAAAGGCTGTGCTGTTCTATCTATAGGGTTAGTTAACTCATTCTATAGTTGAGGACTTGGATATCTATTTCAGAGACTTGCTTGGGAGAGGGTAATATTATAAAGCCAATGTTGTGTCCAGAAGGCTTTCTTTGTCAGCCTTTCAGCAGGAGACCGGGGAGGAGTGGTGGTTTCCCTAAGAATGCCCAGACTAGTAAGACTAATGTGATGAACATCACCCCCATTGAGTATTAATAAAGAATTCGGGAGAGCCCAGAACTTGCTTTTTATTACTTTGTAGTTTGCAACTCACCAGTCAGTGGATTTTGGATTTATTGTTGCAGAGAACGTGTTAATGGTGGGTGATTTTAATATCCCTGGAGAAGGGTGAATAGTGGATTACCCAAGGGATCTGTGCTGGGCCCACTGCTTTTTAACATATTTATAAATGACCTGGAAATGGGAATAATGAGTGAGGTGATCAAATTTGAAGATGACACAAAACACAAGAGGACTATAAAAAATTGCAAAAGGACCTTGAAAAATCACGAGACTGGGCATTCAAATGGCAGATGAAATTTAATGTGGGCAAGTGCAAAGAATTATGCACTTAGAGGCCAATTCTGAAAATGTGCACAACCGGGCAGCAGGCACGTCCAAATGGAAACGTGCAGGAATATAACCCAATTCAGCACACGTGTTGATAGACTCACCCGCGTGCGCAGAATCGACCACACAATCGGGCTAGGCGCGGCACGGACACAGCACAACTTTGTACGAAGATGGCTTTATCCCAACAATGGCTGTGTATGTCCCCGTGCTCATTGTATTCTGAAAAGATGTATGTCTGCGACGCTGTTCATCTCCGCGATATACTCGCGAACAGCCACGCCCTCTTTAAAACGTGCAACTTTGAAACTGCTGTGACACGGACAGTGCTGTAATGAGGCTGTGTGACAATGAAAGTTGGCGATACCTATATGTGGATGCAAGTTAGACAATAGAAACTAGTCTGTGGCATGTTCAGATCACTACAAAGCAATTGCAGTGCACAGTAACGTAGCAGGAAAACAGGTAGAGAGTGAACCTATGGGCACAAGATGCAGTGCTGCACTACATACATGACAATAGATGACCTCCCAATGCATGCACATCGTGAACATCGCAGAAACATGACTGTACAATGCAAAGTAAGGACATGATCCCAGAAAAACAGGCACCCCATAGTGAACTGCCCGAACATTCCCCCCTGCACTACTAAAAGGCCACTGGAATGACAGCAGTCAGCAGTGGAAGCACCACACAGACATGCCCAGAGACACCATCATAGCTCCCTACAACTGCGCACATCTGTAGAGAACAATGCTGGTGCACCTGAGCTTTGCACACTCTCCATCTGATCTCCCATGAGTACTGACAGGGAAGTGTGTGGACAGAGAACTGATTGTGAAACCATTCTGCTTACTCCTGCCTGTATACACTGACACCTGGTGATGCTGCAGACAGCCCTATGGTCCAGGTACCTGCCAGGCATACCTGTCCCTCCTGGATATGTGGATGAGCAATCTTGACCCCCCCCCCATGCAGCCCTCCAACCCCCCCCCCCCCCCACACACACACACTCTCACTTGCAGTCCCACAGAAACAGCCATCTGCCAAAAGACTGCCCTGCACCAAATGTTTTAGCTGATGGAAAGGAAACTATAGCAATCAATACTTCCAGCCCAGCATCATACCTGCTTACTATATTTCTATGTGGCTACGTACATACATGATAACTACAATAGTGGACTTCTAACAGATACAGAGCTGCAGAAGGTCCAAACAGCCTTTCCAGTATATCAGCCTCAAGGGTCAAACCCTGTATGTGCATTGCACATCACAGGCCCACATATGTAAACAACTGCAACAGTGACCTGTACACATGATATGTGCCATATAGCCACTGGTGTAAGATATCCCCAATATAGTGTTCCAGTAGGAATCACATAAGCCTTATCTGCATCAGGGGACTGTACACATTTCATAGAGCATATTGTAGTAATCCACTGTGTGGACTGCAACACTCCAGCTGGTTGGGTGCTGCACATTGCACCAATGGCTGGGCTTACATGTTTGCATGGGGTGCTAGGGCTCCATCACCAGTATCATTGCCAGGAAGTGGACATTGTTAGGTAGCCCTAGCTGTGCCCGTCTAGCTCACACAGCAACTGCCAACATAGCCAGATTGAGCACCTGTGCTCTACTGCATACATTTGTGGGGGTGTTTATTTCTGCTGCTTTGACCTACATCCTCCCTCTCTTCTACTTTCTGTTAGGCATGTGAAGGCCATTTCCAATCAGGGCATGTCCAGGCCATCTAGATGTGCAAAATCTGGATGGCCTGGATATGCATCCGATTCTTCTCCCGTGGGAGCTAGAAGACCCCATGGGAGCAGAATTGTGGCACAGGGACTGGATGTCTAGGACATGCCCTGATTCCATCCTGCTATATGCCTCACAGATTCCCTGACTAGCTCAGCTTGGGCTCCTGGATGGAGCCGCAGTGCAGTAGCATCCTGTCGCCTGCAGGGAACCCGCTGCCCATCTTACTGCTGTCTGGGGTCCTGGGCTGGTCGGCCTCTGACATTGGCGGAGGACTTATTCCACTTCCCTTGTCTAACTGGCCATGCCTGGACATACAGGGCCGATGTCGGAATAGGCCCTGTACGTCTGGGTTGGGAGTCATGCTTCCGGCCCACCCTCGATCCTCCCTCGGCCTGCCCCCACCCCTTCTCTCATACAGAGCTCCCTGCGCATCTCTGCTGTATGTACGGGAAGTTCTTTGGCAGGAATACGACCCGGGCTGGGATGTATATCCCCGTTAAATGTGGATCAGAATCTACCCCTTAGAAAACAAATGGAACACGTCCTGGAGCCAGGGTGATAGAAATTGTTGTAGGCCACCATGTAGCTAGTATCACTAAAAGTAAAAGCTGCTTCAGATTGATGCAATACTCCAATGGGAATGCCATCAATGCCTGGTTCTTTGTTCATTCATAAAGCTTTCAATGCTGCTTCAACTTCTTTCATCACCAATGGTTCCAAATCATAAGGTAGAGGTTGAAATGGCTGTTGGGACAACTTGATCTTTATCATATAATAAACTCTGTATATTCTTTCCACCTTTTCTTGATCTTCTCAGCATCATTCAAAATCAATTCGAGACTGGAATTTTTTCTTTAACTCTCTTAGCTTTAGGAAAGCCAATCTTGTTCTTCCTCTAATAGTTTCTGCTTCTTTTTCCTTGTATGCATCAATGTAGTACTTCTCCTTGTCTTGTTTTGATGCACATTGGAAATGTCTGTTGAGTTCTGCAATTGCCTCTCTTTCTCCTCTGGCTTTAGCTTCTCTGCTTTTCTGGGCAATTTTCAGAGTTTGTTCGGTCATCCATTTTGGCCATTTTTGCTTTTTCACCTTTTGTAAAGACTTCTCACTTTCTTCCAATACAACCTTCTTGATATCATTCCATAACCTCCTGCTCTTCACCACCTGATTGGAATCATCGAGGGAGAGCAGGCAGGTAATCTCCTCCCCACTCCCCTCCGACAAGGCCAATTGAGCCACACTGCCACACTGCACCAGAGACCTTCAAAAGCTGCTGCAAAAGGAAAATCCAGCCTTTCCTCCTGCTCTTCACCCCCCGATCGGCATCATCGAGGGACAGTGGGCAGGCAAGCTCCTCCCCACTCCCCTCTGACAAGGCCAATTGGGCCACACTGCCACGCTGCACTGGAGACCTTAAATCTACAGCATGCCTAGGTGCGCCCATGCCTGGCGGTGCGCTTAGGCGAAACCACATCCGACATCTCTAGTCCTCAAGAAAACCCAGGTACAAGAGAACTCACAACATCTTCCCAACTTAATTCATGACATAATGTTTTACCAGCATTCTAAACCAGCGTATTCACCATTACCAACAAAACACGCCATATATCCTTTCAGAGCAAATTCTCACACACTCTGGTCTATTTTAACAACTTCATAACTCTATTCTATCATAATCCTATCTACAACATAAGGTTGCTCTCCCAGTTTCTGCAGATCAAAGATTCATTTTGCATAATCTCAGCATTAGTTTGCTCTCTCTGTTTCTGCAAAACAATGATTTATTGTGAATTCTGTCAGTATTAAAAAATTAAATTTGTTTACAAAATTGCTGTTCATAAGCTTGCTACATTTCTATGCTAAATCTGCCTTCTATTCTTGAAGAATTATACTTGTGCATACTTCCCGTGATTGCCACATTGACCACCCAAATGCTTTACACATCAAGATTTTTCACCCCTTAACCTCCTTTATGCACTATCTAGCTCAGTCATATCTTCCACTGACAATGGCAAACCTAAAGTGAATTATCCTTCTAAGCATACTGCTCCTACTTGCACCAATAGCCACTTCTTCTATACAACCTCAACATCATCACTATCCTACCCTATGCCTACCCATCCTACCCTACCGCCAAAGAAACTTCCAATTATTTCCCTTCCATATATCCTCACCTCTCCACCAAAACCATTCTCCTATTAGACCAATACATCTAATCCCCATTCATACCCACTCGAATCTCCAAAACAGAAATGCAACACGCTTGATAAAAATCTCACTTATCAACTCCAGATCTATCAGAAACAAGATCCCAGCTATACTTGATCGCATTTACTACAACGATCCAAACATACTCTGTTTAACACTAGAAGCCCCAAAGTGCGTCAATTGACACAAATGCATCTTCAAAGTTGTATACCAGCGCCACTGCTAGAACCATGTCAGTCATGTTCCATGACTTTGTTAGCAAGGTCAAGATGTTCAAATATGTGCATCGAAAATTAATGACAGATGCAACACTTAGCGGGAAAATGAATTTATACCTAGAAGCCCCAAAGTACGTCAATTGACACACTCAATTGTCTTGGATGCGTCAATTGACGTACCTTGGGGCTTCTAGATATAAATTCATGTTCCCCCTAGGTGGCGCATCTCAATTACTGTTTACAGTTTTATCTGGATATAATCTATTCAGAAGAGACAGAGAAAATGGAAAAGGGGGAGGAGTAGCCTTGTATGTCAAAAGCAATATCAAAGCTACTGAAATGCAAGGTGCATGGGGAAAAGAAGAAGCGCTCTGGATCGTGTTGGAAAGAGGAGATGGCACTGTCATCCATATTGCTGTAATCTACAGACCTCCGACTCAAATTGAAGAGATAGATAACAAATTGATTATAGATATTGCCAAGATAGCAACAAAGGGAGAAGTGATCATATTGGGTGACTGTAATCTACCCAATGTGGATTGGATTACTCCTTCTGCAAATCTGGAAAGAAGCAAAAACATTGTGGACCCTATCCAAGATGTGTTACTTAGACAAATGGTGATGGAACCAACCAGGGAAAGCTCAACACTGAATTTGGTGCTCACCAACAGTGATAACGTGTCTAATGTCTGGGTGAGTGCCCCTGTGAGCAACAGTGATCATCACAAAGTGTGGTTTGAGATAAAAGCCAAGGTGCAATCCAATCATAGCAAGCTCAAAGTCCTAAACTTCAAAAACACTGACTTCAATAAAATGGCCGAGTACCTAAAGGAGGAGCTGACAGGGTGGAAGGGGATAAGGGGGGTGGAATTGCAATGGGCTAAACTAAAAGGGCCAATAAAAGGGGCAACAGATAAATATCCTGGAGAAGGACCACCTGTGACTCCCAAATATAAAAATGGAAATGAGGTAGATACCACACCATTCAGAGAGGATGAGGTTTTAGAACAACTTGAAAGTGGACAAGGGCATGGGACCAGATGGGATATGCCCAGGATACTGAACGAGCTCAGAGAGGTTCTTGCAGGGCCGTTAAATGATGTTTTCAACAGATCCTTGGAAACAGGAAAGGTTCCTCAGGACTGGAGAATGGCTGACGTCATGCCTCTACAAAAAAGTAGTGACAGGGAAGAAGTGACAAACTATAGGCCCGTGAACCTTACCTCGGTGGCGGGAAAAGTAATGGAGACGCTCCTGAAAGAGCGAATAGTGAACTTTCTCAAAACCAGCGGGTTACAGGATCCGAGGCAACATGGTTTTACTGAGGGACGATCTTGCCAGACAAATCTGATTGAGTTCTTTGACTGGGTGACCAGAGAACTAGATCAAGGACACGCGATGGATGTCATCTACCTGGATTTCAGCAAAGCCTTTGATACTGTCCCTCATAGGAGGCTTATCAATAAACTCAGTAGTTTGGGGATGGGTCCCAAGGTGGTAAACTGGATCAGAAATTGGTTGACTGACAGATGACAGAAGGTGATGATAAATGGAGCTCACTCGGATGAAAGGAAGGTGATTAGCGGGGTGCCTCAGGGTTTGTTCCTAGGCCCGGAACTGTTCAATGTATTTGTGAGTGATATTGCTGAAGGACTGAATGGAAAAGTCTGTCTTTTTGCAGATGACACGAAAATTTGCAACAGAGTGGACTCCCCCGAGAGAGTGCTAAACATGAGGAGGGATCTGCAAATCTGGAGGAATGGTCTGATGCTTGGCAATTAAGATTTAATGTGAGGAAGTGCAGTGTCATGCACTTGGGTAGCAGAAATCCAAGGGAAATGTACGCGATAGGGGGCGAGAGGGTGAGCAGGAGAACATAAGAACATAAGATATGCCATACTGGGTCAGACCAAGGTTCATCAAGCCCAGTATTCTGTTTCCAACAGTGGCCAATCTAGGTCATATGTACCTAGCAGTTTCCCCAAGGGACACAGGTTCCACAATGCTTGTATTGGTTCAAGCATTGATATCCTGGGTCCCTTCTTAATAATGGTTTATGGACCTTTCTCCTCCAGGAACTTGTCCAAACCTTTTTTAAACCCAGCTACACTAACAGCCTTTACTACATCCTCCGGTAACAAATTCCAGAGTTTGATTACATTTTGAGTGAAAAAATATTTTCTTTTATTAGTCTTAAATAGTTTACCCTGTAGCTTCATTGCATGTCCCCTAGTCTTTCTATATTCTGATAAGGTAAACAATCGATCTACGTTTACCCGTTCCACTCCGTTCATTAATTTATAGACTTCTATCATATCTCCCCTTAGCCGTCTCTTTTCCAGGTTAAAGAGCCCTAACCTTTTTAGCCTTTCTTCATAGGAGTATCCTTCCATCCCCCTTACCATTTTGGTGGCTCTTCTCTGAACCTTTTCTAAAATCGCTATATCCTTTTTAAGATACGGCGACCAGAATTGCACACAATATTCAAGGTGCGGTCTCACCATGGAACGATATAGAGGCATTATAATATCTTTTGTTTTATTTTCCATTCCTTTCCTTATCATACCTAGCATTCTATTTGCTCTCTTGGCCGCCGCTGCACACTGGGCCGAGGGTTTTAACATGGTATCCACAATGACGCCTAAATCTTTTTCCTGGGTGGTGGTTCCTAATGTGGAACCTTGCATCATGTAGCCATAGTTTGGGTTGTTCTTCCCTAGGTGCATAACCTTGCACTTGTCCACATTAAATTTCATCTGCCATTTTGATGCCCGGTCTTCCAATTTATCAAGATCCTCTTGCAATTTTCCACAATCCTCTTGGGTTTTAACAACTTTAAATAGTTTTGTGTCATCTGCAAATTTGATAACCTCACTCGTTATTCCACTTTCCAGAAAGACCTTGGTGTGATTATTTCTGTAGATCTTAAGGTGGCAAAACAGTGCAACAAGGCAGTGTCAAAGCCAGGAGGATGTTGGGCTGCATTCAAAGAGGAATTACCAGCAGAAAGGAAGGGGTACTAGTGCCACTGTATAAGTCTATGGTGAGCCTCATTTGGAATACTGTGTTCAGTTTTGGAGACCGTATCTTGCAAAGGATGTAAAAAGAATGGAAGCTGTTCAGAGGAAGGCAACCAAAATGATTTGGAACCTACGTCAGAAGCCTTATGAGGAGAGACTTGAAGACCTAAATATGTACACTTTGGAGGAGAGGAGGGATAGGGGAGATATGATTCAGACTTTTAAATACTTAAAGAGAAATAATGAACAAACAAACCTCTTCCAGAGACGGGGAAGCTGTAAAACTAGAGGGCATGACATGAAGCTGCAAGGTGGTAAATTGAAAGGGAATGTTAGGAAATACGTTTTTACTGAAAGGGTGGTGGATGCTTGGAATGCCCTCCCGATGGAGGTGGTGGGGGAAAACACAGTGACGGATTTCAAAGTGGCCTGGGACAGACACAGTGGATCACTTTACAGCAACAAGATTAAGTCAAAATAAACGGAACCATCTGATTTCTCAACAAATAGGGGTGTCCTACATGGAACGATGGGGGGAGGAGCGGTGGGTTCACCCCTAAACAAACAAAGAAACAAAGATATGGGGGGGGGTGCACCTGCTCCTGGTGGGTGGACCATTAAGCAAAGACATGGGTAGGGGTGGACCTACTCCCTAAAATACATGGGAAGGGGTGCACCTTCTCCTGCCATATAGCTGGGCAGACTAGATGGAACATACTGGTCTTTATCTGCCATCATTTACTATGTTACTATGTTACTCTGATATTACAAACAATAAACACATGATGATGTCATGTAATGACATCACATACTGCACATATTTAACAAATAAGTAACCACATTAATTCACATCTGTATTTCATGCTAAACACAGTCGTCGTGATAATGCATCAATTGACACACTTTGGGGTTTCTAGGTAAAATTCCTTTTGGGTCGTCTAGTGTTAACCTGGACATCAAACATTGACAATGTTTAGCCCTCCCCAATTATGACCTTTTCCAATCTTCTAGACCTGACAAGCACGGAGTCTGAGTACTAATTCTAGTGAAAAAAGATCTAAAATTCTTTCTTCACTTAAGTAACACTACAGAAGATATGGATGTACTTATCATCAGCAAGAAATACATCTCAATCAGCTTGATCTACAGACCTCCCTCCCACAACCCAGACAACCTGTCATCCATCCTAGAACCGACTCACCTTTGTCCACCTGTTTATTCACACCTTCAAAAAAGCATACAGATTAGTAAAACAAGATCTTCCTTGTCTAAAGCCATGTTGGCTGTCTCCCATTAGGCCATGACTATCTACATGCTGTGTAATTTTGTTCTTTATGATGGTTTCTACCATTTTCCCCGGTACAGACATCAGGCTCACTGGTCTGTAGTTTCCCGGATCACCTCTGGAACTCTTTTTAAAAATTGGCGATCCTCCAATCTTCAGGTATTAAAGATGATTTTTATGAAAGTTCACAGATTACTAATAGCAGGTCTGCAATCTCATATTTCACTTCTTTCAACACTCTTGGATGTATACCATCCGTCCAGGTGATTTGCTACTATTCAGTTTATCAAATAGTTTTAATACATCTTCCTGGTGTAGCGATATTTCTCTCAATTCCTCTGCAGTATCACCTTTAAATACCACTTCAGTCTTGGGTAACATCCCTAAAGCTTCCTCAGTAAAGACCGAAGCAAAGAATTCATTCAGTCTCTCCGCTATAGCCTTGTCTCCTCTTACTGCCCCTTTTACCCCTCTATCATCTGACGGTCCAATTGACTCTCTCACAGGTCTTTTGCTACGAATGTACTTGAAAAAGTCTTTATTTTCCGTTTTTGCTTCCATAGCAAGTTTCTTCTCAAATTCTCGCTTTGCCTGCCTTATCAATGATTTGCATTTTACTTGACAGGGCTTGTGCTGTTTCCTGTTTTCATTGTTTGGCTCTTTTTTCCATTTCCTGAAAGATGCTTTTTCGGCAGCAACAGCCTCTCTGACCTCACCTTTAAACCATGCTGGCAGTTTTTTGGACTTTCTTCCACTTTTCTTAATGCGTGGAATACATCTGGTCTGGGCTTCCAGGATAGAATATTCTACAACACCCAAGTTTGATGTAAGTCTTTAACCTTTGCAATCGCTCCCTTTATTTTTTTCTTAACTATATTCCTCATTTTATCATAGTCTCCCTTTCAAAAGCTAAAAGGTAGTACTGTGGATTTCTTTCCTATCCCTCCTCCACTAATTAAATCAAAGATGATCATGCTATGATCACTATTGCCAAGTGGCCCCAACACCCTTATTTCTTGCACCAGATCTGGTGTTCCACTAAGGACTAGGTCCAGTATGGCTTCTCCTCTGGTCGGTTCATGAACCAGCTGCTCCAAGAAGCAGTCATTTATTTCATCTAGAAACTTTATCTCCCTAGCATGTCCTGCCGTGACACTGATCCAGTCGATACTGGGGTAATTGAAATCACCCATTATTACTGTGCTGTGACTTTTGTTAGCTTCCTTGATTTCTTTGAGCATTTCATCATCCATTTGTTCACTCTGGCCAGGCGGTCCATAATACACCCCCACTGCCATCACCTTCCCCTTCATACATGGAATTTTAATCCATAGAGATTCTACAGCAAATTTTGTTTCCTGCAAAACTTTAATCCTTTCTGACTCAATGCCCTCTCTAACATAGAGCGCAACCCCTCCACCAATTTGATCAGTTCTATCATTATGATATAGTTTGTATCCAGGTATCACAGTGTCCCACTGGTTATCATCCTTCCACCATGTCTCTGAGATTGCAATCATATCTAACCTCTCATTTAGTGCTATGTATTCTAACTCTCCCATCTTATTGTTTAGACTTCTAGCACTTGCATACAAGCATTTTAGAGACTGTATTTAATCATATTAATCTGGCTATTGGTAGGCATGGGTAATTTGGAATCTTTATGCTCTGTCTGCACCATACTCAAGGGCATTTGGGCTACTTTACTCTTTTTTGGAATCTCACTGCTTTTGGCAGTATCCTTCAAGGATACCTTCTTCCGAACCATGGGTGACTGTCGGCTTTCCCCTATTTTCTAGTTTAGAAACTTCTCTATCTCCTTTTTAAAGGTTAATGCCAGCAGTCTGGTTCCATCCTGGTTAAGGTGAAGCTCATCCCTTTGGGAGAGCCCCTCCTTTCCCCAGAATGTTCCATAGTTCCTAACAAATCCAAAACCCTAATCCTTGCACCATCGTCTCATCCACGCATTGAGACTCCGGAGCTCTGTCTGCCTTTTGGGTCCTGCACGTGGCATGGGAAGCATTTCAGAGAACACTACCCTGGAAGTTCTGGATTTCAACTTCCTACCTAAAATCTTAAATCTAGCCTCCAGAACCTCCCTACCACATTTTCCTATGTCATTGGTACCGACATGTACCAAGACAGCAGACTCCTCCCCAGCACTATCTAAGATCTTTTCTAGGCAGTGCGTGAGGTCCGCTACCTTCGCACCAGGCAGGCATGTTACCAGGCAATCCTCACGTCCACCAGCCACCCAGCTATCTACATGCCTACTGATTGAATCACCAACTATAACAGCTGTCCTAACCCTTCCCTCATGGGCACATGGCCCTGGAGAAACGTCCTCAGTGCGAGAGGGTTTTACATCACCTGGAGGACAGGTCCTAGTTACAGAATCACATCCTGCCACACCAGGGTGATGCTCTCCTGTCACGTGACCTCTCTCCTCCATGGCAAAAGGGATACTGCCAGACTGGAGGTAGGACTTCAGGACTATATCCTTGTAGGTCTAGTCCATGTACTTCTATGTCTTTCTTATGTCTTCCTGGTCTGCTACTCTAGCCTCTAGAGAATGAACTTGTCCCCTGAGAGCAAAGAGCTCCTTGCACTTAGTGCATACATAAGACCTCTCACCAACTGGGAGAAAATCATACATGTGACACTCAATGCAAAAGACTGGAAAGCCCCCATCTCGCTGCTGGACTGTTGTCTGCATCTTAGTTTAAAGCTTGTGTTTAGGTCTTTAAATTCTGTACTTACTAAGGGTTGGTGTAGATACTTATACTAATAAAAGTGTATCTAATACCTCTAATATACCTTGTTCACCTGAAGCTTAATTAATCTCAGGTCCTTAATGTATGACTGATTTGGATAAAGAGCTGCACCTGAGAGCAGCCCCTTTCCTCTAAGACGTGTAAGTACCTATAAAGCTACAATTACCCCAGTGGCGGGTGGGTGTCAGGGAGGGAGAGAGGGAAATAAGGCCTATTAAAAGAGGGCTGTTACAAGGTAACCTGTCCTGTACCCTCAGCAGGGGCGGAGGGGGGGTAGTCCCTCAGGTAGGCTAGAGCAGAAAAAAAAGTTTAAAACGCAGCACGTTCTGGGGACAGAGCAGGGAGAGATATTTAATTTAAAGTAACAGTTAACCTGGCTACCACACAAAGCCCAGTTAGTTGAGAGAGGCAGGGTAAGTTATACAGCTGAGAAAGCTGAAGTAGAAAACTAAAGGGAACAGGGAGGTGAAGTAGCACACCAATAAAGACAACAAATAAATAAATAAATAGACAGATAGAACTCACAGCAAAGTCATCACAGGAGTTAAATATCCACCTCTCTAGCAGAGCACTGTGAGGGCACTGTTCTTCCCAGAGCAGAGAGAGGCAAACAGGCCCACACTTTGCGGTCCCAGAAGAGGAAGTTCTTGGTGGAGTGTTACCATGCACATGCTTTCGGGTCCATACTGTGGAATATCCTCCCAAACCAATTGCATAGGTTGATAGATTTTGAAGTTTTTAAAAGTAAGTTGAAGACTCATTTGTTTATGGAGGCATTTGGTGGGGGGAGGGGAGTCTGAATTTGTATTTTCTTTCTGGTGTATTTTATCATCATTGTTGACTATGGCCTATATAATTATGTATAACTAAATAAATAAATGACAATGCTGCCCATGTTTGAGGAATCATCTTTGTAAGCTGAAGTCTCTGTAATTTGAATGAGCATCAAACTGCACCCCCAAGCTAACCAAAGAGGTGCAGTTGTAAGAGTAAGCAGGTTGCCAAATCATCCCAAGCTAATTAATAAGGCCTACTGAACAGGAGAAAATTAGGTATATTAAGCAGTTAGCATGCGTTAAGCACTTCCACAAACCCGTGGTAACTTATCACATAGGGAGGTCAATATTTCTTGCTCTGAAACATGTGTCAACTATGTATCATGCGATGGGGTAGGGTCTGCGCCAGGGTTAGGGCAGAGAGAGTGCATTGACTACACACTGTTGTTAGTGCAGGCATCAGTAGCGTGCGCTAATTGCCAATGTTGCAGTTAGTGTGGGTGTACTTACTGCCACCTTAATAGGTAGCTATAGGTGCACCACAGTAATTACCAAAGGCTGGAACCCATGCTAAGGGGCTTGCTTGAGTGCTTATTGCTGGGCACATGCTGGCCAAACCCCTTACATTACCATGGTACAGCTGTACCTAATGCGCATTGATTTTGGCTCAAAATACACTTTAGGGGGCAAAAGAAATACCATGCATTAATAAAAGGACCCCTTAGTGTTGATGTCAGTGACATTAATAGTGTAGTTACTCACCCGTAACAAGTGTTCTCCATGGACTGCAGGAATCAGTCCTCAAATATGGGTGATATCTGCGCTGATGGAGCCCTCATGGAAGCATCTCCCCAGCTTTCAAAAAGAGCCTTTGGGAGATGCACCACGCATGTGTGGTCCCCTTTCCGCCCAAGAGTGCCATTTTGGCTCAGTCTAATGACATAGCTAAGATGGTAAAAAATTAAAATACGGTAAAGAAGCAATTCCAATGGGAGGAGGGAGTGTTGTGAGGACTGATTCCTGCTGTTACAGGTGAGTAACTACACTTTCTCCGGGAACAAGCAGAAAGTCAGTTCTCATATATGGGACTTCCCAGTTATAGACTACTAAGAACCTGTACAAAATGCCATGGCAGCTAGAGAAGGTGAGCCATGAGCTGCAGTAGTTGAGTCCCAGCTGAGAGTCTCTTGCATGACCCAAGTCTCCGGCAGAGAACCAGCACTCTGGTAGCCTGAACACAGAAGGGTCAGAAAGCAGCATTTGCCTACACCCCGAATAAATTATGGAGTATGGCTTGGCCAAAGGTGCTGTCCCATTGGGGCTTCCTCTCCAGGCAGTAGTAAGCTGTCATGGTATGGACTGAAGACCAAGTGGCGGCCCAGTAGATTTCCATCACAGGTATGGAATGCAGATTTGCCACAGAGTTAGCTATGGCCCTGACATGGTGCACTGTGACCTAGTGGTCCAGTGAGATCCCAGGCTGCTCATAGGCAAAGGCAATGAAGTCTGCCACCCAAGTGGACAGAGTTTGCTTGGTCACTGGAAGCCCCAGTCGACTGGGGTCATAGGAGATGAGAAGCTGAGGTGCTTTGCAGTGGCCCTGATTCCATTGCAGATAGAAGGATAGGGCTCCCTTGCAATCCAGAGTATGGAGAACAGTCTCCACCTTGCCGACATGAGGCCTTGGGAAGAAAATGGGAAGCACCATCTCCTGAATGAAGTAGGAGGATGATACCACCTTTGGCAGAAACTTGGAATGCGTGCAGAACACCACCCTGTTCTTGTAGAACCTTGTATAGGGGGGCTCTGCCATCAGAGCCTGGAGCTCGCTGACCCTGCAAGCTGACGTTAGTGCCACAAAAAGACAACCTTCCAGGAGAGGTACCACAAGCGGCAGGTAGCAAGGGCTCAAAAGGCGGTTTATTAAGCTGTGACAGCACTATGTTGAAATCCCACTTTGCTGGTGGTGTGTGGAAGTAGGCTTAGACAACATGAGGCCCCACAGAAAGCGAGAAACGAGGGGCTGAGCTGAGAGGGGCTTTCCTCAACAGAGTTATGGTGCACTGCAATAGCGCTCAGATGCACTCTGACTGATTTGGATTTGTCCCAGGTGGAGGCGGATACGTTCCTGGGACAGGTGGAGTAGGTACTGGAGTACCAGCTGCACTGAGCAGGAGAACGGGCATGCCTGTCTCTCTGTGCACCACACCAAAAAATGGAGCCACTTAAAGATGTATGCCCTTCTCATGGAGGTCGAAGGGAGCAAGAGCTGCCCTTTCAGAAGCCAGGCCGTGAGTGATAGAGACCCCAAGTTGGGGTGCAGGAGAGAGCCCTTCTCCTGTGAGAGAAGTCCTGTGGCATGGCCCAAGGGAATCGGAAACACCGCCGACAGGCAGAGAAGTAGCGGGAACCAAGGTTGCCTGGACCACCTGGGGACTATCAATATCAGTGACAATCTGTCACTCTAGATAAGAACATAAGAACATAAGATATGCCATACTGGGTCAGACCAAGGTCCATCAAGCCCAGTATTCTGTTTCCAACAGTGGCCAATCTAGGTCATATGTACCTAGCAGTTTCCCCAAGGGACACAGGTTCCACAATGCTTGTATTGGTTCAAGCATTGATATCCTGGGTCCCTTCTTAATAATGGTTTATGGACCTTTCCTCCAGGAACTTGTCCAAACCTTTTTTAAACCCAGCTACACTAACAGCCTTTACTACATCCTCCGGTAACAAATTCCAGAGTTTGATTACACGTTGAGTGAAAAAATATTTTCTTTTATTAGTCTTAAATAGTTTACCCTGTAGCTTTATTGCATGTCCCCTAGTCTTTCTATATTCTGATAAGGTAAACAATCGATCTACGTTTACCCGTTCCACTCCGTTCATTAATTTATAGACTTCTATCATATCTCCCCTCAGCCGTCTCTTTTCCAGGTTAAAGAGCCCTAACCTTTTTAGCCTTTCTTCATAGGAGTATCCTTCCATCCCCTTTACCATTTTGGTGGCTCTTCTCTGAACCTTTTCTAAAATCGCTATATCCTTTTTAAGATACGGCGACCAGAATTGCACACAATATTCAAGGTGCGGTCTCACCATGGAACGATACAGAGGCATTATAATATCTTTTGTTTTCTTTTCCATTCCTTTCCTTATCATACCTAGCATTCTATTTGCTCTCTTGAAGAGGGTCTTAGTGAACAGCGGTGTTGGCAGGAAGGCATAGAGAAGACCTTCCGTCCATGGAATGAGGAACGTATCTGCCACCACCCGGGACAGGTGCAGCTGGTGGGAGCAGAAACTGAGCAACTGTGTGTTGTCTGAGTTGGCGAACAGGTCCACTAGGGGGATGTCCCAGAGCCGGAAAAGCTGGGAGGCCATTCTGAGGTCCAGATGCTAATTGTGCAGCTGGAGAACTCTGCTCAGCTTGTCCACCAAGACATTCTGCTGGCCTGGGAGGTAGACAGCCTGCAGGAGAATCCCATTGCGCATCGCATAGGAGCAGAGGGCCACTGCCTCCTGGCAGAGGGAGTACGACCCCATGCCTCCCTGCTTGTTCATGTAGAACATTGCAACTTGGTTGTCCATCTGAACCAGCACCAACTAGTGCTGGAGCCTGTGGCAAAAGGCTCGGAGGGCCAGAAATATCGCCCAGAGCTCCATAAAGTTGATCTGCAACTGGCCTTCCGCCTGGGTCCAACTGCCTTGTGTGCAGAGGTCCTTGCAGTGAGCTCCCCAACCTAGCAGTGAAGCTTCTGTAGTATGGACCCTCTGGGGGATGGGTGCCTAGAGGGGCATCCCGGCCTGAAGGTGATGGGGGAGCTGCCACCAGTTGAGGGAGTCCACCAGATGGTGGGTCACTCTTATCCTGTCTCGAAGCCAGCCCGTGGCATTTGTCCACTGGGAGCAGAGACACCACTGAGCTGCTCTCATATGCAGGCAAGTGTATGGGGTCACATGGACCGTGGAGGCCATGTGGTCTAGCAGGTGGAGAAGTGTGGGCATGGACCGGTGGTGCTGCACCTCTTAGGCTAGTGCCCTGAGATGTTCTGACCTCTCCAGAGAGAGGAAGGCCTTGGACTGGAGGGTGTCTAGCTGAGCCCCTATGGGACTCGGGGTAGTTGATGATGAACCCCAGATGCTACAGAGCATGATAGTGCACTTGTGGTGTGATGCGCCTCTGGAGCTGTGCCTCCTCTTATGAGCCAGTCAACAAGGTAAGGGAAGACAAAGGCCTCTTGAAGATGAAGGTGGGCTGCGACCACCGCTAGGAACTTGGTGAAGACCCTTGGCAAGGAAGCCAGCCCAAAGGCTAGCACCCTGTACTGGTAGTGACCTTCTTCCACCACAAATTGTAGGTATTTGTGGTGGCTGGGATGAATCAGAATGCGAGTATAAACATCCTTCAGGTCTAAGGAGTATAGCCAGTCTCCCTGCTGGAGATATGGCAGCTGTGCTCCAAGGAAGAGCATCTTTAATTTCTCCCTCACCTGGAATCTGTTCAGGTCTTACAGGTCTAGGAAGGTCCAGAGGCCCCCTGTCCGCTTTGAACAAGAAAATATCTGGAGTAGAAGCCTTTGGCCCATAGATGTTTGGGCACTGGCTCTACTGCTTTGTCCTTGAGGAGTCCTGCAAGCTCTGTGAGGAGCAGAGCCCGGTAAAGGAGAGGCCTGACAGGCTCTCCTGGAAATTGAGAGGGTGGCATCTGTTGCAGGTGGAGAAGGTAACTTGACAACTTGTAGTACCCAGGAATCGGTAGTGATGGAGGATCACCTGTGGGCAAACAGAGCCAGATGCCCCCCTGTGGGCTGCAGAGGACCTCCCGGGGGGAGGGAGGAGGAGGTCATGCCCAAGTAGTCAAAAACAAAAATGTCCTTCAGGCTGGGCTGGGGTAGACATCTCAGAAAAGGCTTGAAACTTTGGGGCATTGCCAAAACCCTGTTTTTTCCTTGGGAAGAAAGGCTTCTTCCCTGGGGCCTTCTTACAGGGATACACCAAGATCTTTTTAGAGAGTCTGGTCCTTGTCAGGAACTCAGTCTCTATTTCAGTCACTATCTGCCATGGGTTTCCTGAAGAGATTCTCTCTGATACAGGGTACATCAATGAGTTTGTACTGAACCCATTGCTCAAGGTTAGATGACTGCAGCCAGGCCTGGCGTTGTGTCCTGATGCCTTGGGCGGCTACTCTGGCTGAGGACTTGAAGCTCAAGATAAGAACTTTAATCACTCCTTAATCGCAGAGGCCAGCAACTTGTACCACTGGAGAGGATCCCCATCAAGGCCTGCTGAGAAACCAGCGAGCTCCCTTACCAGCTCCTTGAGAAATATGCTGATGTATAATTGGTAGGATTGGACTCAGCATGCAAGCATCAAGCCCTGAAAGGCCTTTTGGCCAAGGGCATTGAGAGTCCGGGCCTCCCTGCCAGGATACACTGAGGAATGGGTCTTTTGGCTTTTGAGTCTGTGCATGGCGGACTCAATGATCATCGAGTTGTGGGGAAGTTGTGTTTTCTGGAACCCGGGGATTTGGTGGACTCGGTACATGGAGTCGATCTGTCTGTTTACTATGGGCATTGATGCTGTTGTTTCCCACATATGGAGGAGGAGATGATCTAGGATTGGAGGGTCAGGCACCGTGAGGGCCTCCTTCGGGGGGAGAATCTTCAGTTCCTCCATGAAGGGTCCTCCTCCGCTTCAGTCTAGAAGTGCCTTAGCCATGCCTTGCACAAAGTTGAGGAAGGTGACCTCCTCGAGAAGAGAATGGCACCAGGACCCCAGGGGAGATGGTTCCAAGAGCACATCTCAGTGTCGCTGAGTGTGTGGGGACTGCTCATCCTCTGTTTCCCAATCTAATTGAAGTCTGAGGAAGAGTCCAAGGACCAGGCTTTGAGGCCCACTGCCTCTGAAGGACCTGCGATGTGAGCTGCGGACATTGGCTAGAGAGGATGAACTGGAGGATCTGGACATGAATGCCTGCAGCTGGGCCATGATGGCAGATATATTGCGCTCCAAGGTCACAATCCTTGTCTCCATGACAGTTGGCCCCTCAGCCTTTGACACGGGCACCGAAGGCTTCAAGCCCGGCATCGTCGCTGTCGAGGGAGAGTCCTCGACAGAGATGATCTTGGGTGTCCAAGACTGGTCGCCAGCTGCCAATGACTACTTCTAGGGAGCTTGTAAGGCCGCTCCCACTCCGATCCCTTGGACTTACACCTGGGACTGCAGGACCTGGAATGGGATTTTCCCAATTTCCCAGACCCGTCCTCCGAGGCAGTCTTCGAGGGTTTCGACTTCTTGTATTGCACCTCTGGGGATTTTACCTTGGAGGATCCATGGCCACGGGACTTCGAGGCAGCCTAGGCATCATGGGGCACTGAGGTAATGGAGGGGGCCCTGGAGCACGGTGTTGCTGGAGACTCCAACACAGAGTCGGACTTGTGAAAGATCTTTTCCTGCTGCAGCTGATGGCTCTTGATGGCCTTTGTGGTCATCACCTTGCAAAGTTCTCATTCCGAGTTGTCGTGGTCCGGCCCAAGGCAGTGGAGGCAGCAGTTATGTGGTTGGTGGGGCACATCATCTTACTGCACCAATCACATTTTTTGAAACCGCTGGAGGCCATCAGGGAAAAACGAGGCCATGCTACCCGGGCACGGGTCCAAGGCCTGCGGCCAAAAAAGGGCACGAAATGCTGGTCGAGGAATACATTGAGAAAGTAAAAAGAGAGAGAAAAAAAAGGATGCACACAAGGAGCAATGCCAAGGCGAGCTGGCTTGGGGGCGAGAAAGGAACTGGTATGTGTACCGGATAAAACAAGACAAAAAAGAGACTTTTTCTGGGGGAAACTAGACAGATGTCTGAAGGGTTCCATGGAAAAAAGGAGATTGAAGCAAGATAGCACCCTTGGGCAGGAAGGAGACCACACATGTGTGGTGCATCTCCCAAAGGCCAATGTCAACCATATGTGAGGACTGATTTCCTGCTTGTTTGCGGAGAATAGTTGATTACATTGCTATAACAATTCTTAGGCATTCCTCAAGCTAGTCTGAATCAGCTTCAGCTTGTACAAAACACGACAGTGCGCTTCTGATGTGGGCCACAAAAGGGAGCAAGTAACTTGTATTTTAAAGAACCTTCAATGGCTGCCAGTTGAGGACAGAGTGGAATTTAAAGGGATCAGTATTTTATGTTAAATCTGTTTTATTCGTTTTAAACATATAAAGCATATCAATCAAAAAAAAAAATACATCTATTATCGTACATGGACTCCCTTTAGGTAAAAATACAGGCTTCCAGAAGAACAGCACATGACAAAATAAAATAACCCTATACAAGCTCAAAAAATCTACGCACGTATGTAAAAGGAAAAAAAAAAAGGGAAAGAGGACATGCAGAGGAGCTGTTACAGGACCCCCTCCACCTCCCCAGAGGGCATTTATAACCAAGCCAACTCGTCCTATCCGATTCCGCAAACCCATCTGCCCCTCTCATCCCTCAATGCTGTAGTGGCAAGAGAGTATAGGGAGATCCAGGGCACCCAAAAGCCAAACACACCACCCAAAAGTCACCTCTCAAGCAGAAAATCATCCAAACCGTATCCCGAGTCAGAAACTCACTTCCCTTGCCAACCAGCAGTCAAACCTGGGACTTGGGTCACTGGGTGAACATTATAGTGCTACTGCTTGCCCGAAACAGGAGAAAGAGACCCCACAGTAAAGTACAGTACCCCCCCCCTCTCCTTAGCGAGCCCCCCCTCTGCACCCCCCCCCCCGAACAGACCTCCCTCCCAGTATCCCTTCTCCCCCCCCCGACAAACAAGCTATAAGTTGTACTCTTGTGCCCCCCCCCCATTGAACTCTATCTAGCTACTCCATCCAAAACACGATTCCTAGCTTTGGCTGGCATACCATGAAGATGGGGGCCCCAGCCCTTCAAGAAAAGGTCCCAGCGCCGTGGGTGACCCCGCGCACGGTACCTCTCTAACCACAAGAGACCATGCAAACGCACCCTCCACTGCCCATACAGCGGCCCTCGTGCCTCCACCCAGGAGTGCAGGATAGTCATGCGAGCCGTAACAAGCACCAATCGTAGCCAATCCCCTTGTACCTTATCTATACCAGGCCCAATCTCTGCCCGCCAAATATCAAGCACTAGATTGACGGACGTCAACCGCAGCACCATGGCCAAGCACACCTCCAAATATCGAAGTACTTTACCCCAGAAACTCCGGGCCACCGAGCAGTGCCAAAACATGTGGCCCAGGGTAGCGTCTGCAACCCCACACCGCGGGCAACAGTTCGTGGGCGCTAACCCCGCCCGCCAAGCCCGGTTTGGGGCAAAATATAATCGGCGGATCAGCCTATATTGCATATCGCGGAAATTGACAGACACCGTTAGCTGGGGAATACACGCCATAGCCTCCACCACTTCCTCACCCGTCAGGCACTCCCCAAGATCCCTGGTCCAGGCCGCCGCCAGGGCGTCCTCCTGCCCAGGAGGGATCAAATCCGCAAGAGACTTATGCAGCTGAGCCACTCGAGCCACCCGATCCCCTCCCAGCAGAGACTCCTCCACCTGAGAACATATAGCGCCCTTCAATGAGGCCACAGGTAAAGTACGAATGTAGTTCCGAATCTGAGCATACGGGAACACATCCACACATGTCCAGGAGTACTGTCCACGCAGTACAGCAAAGGATTCAATGAGCCCCTCTCCAGTAAGTAACAAGTCTATAGCAGAAATGCCCATCCCATCCCACCGCACAAAACTCGCCTCATCCAGGCCAGGCGCAAAATCTTTATTCCCGCGAATGGGAAGGTATGGGGAACAAAAAGGCGAACATCCCAATTGTCCACAGAGATACCGCCATGCGCGAACAATGGGAGAGAGCAGCACCATCCACACCCACTGGTCTATACCTTTGGCCCCTTTCATATGTAAGACGTAGGAAACACGCAAAGGTGCAATCAATGCTCCCAGCATCTCTAGCGGGGTATAATCACCAGACCCCCATAGCCAATCCCGCACATGCCGAAGCAGGCATGCCCGGTTATACAGTTTAATGTCAGGAAGGCCCATACCCCCCCTACTCCACGGGCGCTGCAACACTGCCAGTCGCACACGAGGACGCCCGCTCCGCCAGAGCAAAAGGTTAAGCTGTTTTTCCATCAGTTTGAGATCCTTCCGGTGCACAAACAGAGGGAGTGTCTGCAGGACATATAGCCACTTGGGAAACAATGTCATTTTGTACAATGCTATCCGACCCCCTAGGGAGAGCGGCAAGGCCTTCCACTTTTGTACCTTATCAGTCAAGTGCTGCAACAGCACATTGATATTAATACGGTATAGGTCACGCAGGTCCGCGGGCAAATAAATCCCCAGATATTTAAATCGGTCAGCCACCCATCTCAGGGGGAATGTACCTGGCCAGCACCGAACAATATCCGCGACAAGCGGCAGTGCCTCAGATTTGTCCAAATTTAATTTAAAGCCAGAAACCTGGCCATAGACCTGGATGAGCTGCAACAGTGCGGGGAGACCTTCCTCCGGCTTATCAATGTGCATCAAAAGGTCATCAGCGAATGCCGCGACCCGAAATTCCCTCGGTCCCACGGGTATCCCCTGAAAGGCTGGTGAACTCCGAAGTTGACACAATAAAGGCTCCAGTGTCAATACGAACAATAACGGGGAAAGGGGGCAACCCTGCCGGGTCCCTTTCTGGATCGAAAATTCAGGGGATAAATGACCATTCACCAGGATCGCCCCCTTGGGATTCGCATACAGTAGCCGGATAACCTCTACGAAAAAGCCCTGAATTCCCACCCTCTCCAAAACTTGGTACATAAAACTCCAGGCTACCCGGTCGAATGCCTTTTCGGCATCGAAGCTAATAAGCATTGAACGCCGGTTAGCCTTTCTACTAGCACACATGGAGGCTAGTACGCGCTGCAAGCTATAGGTTGCATGTCTGTCCCTCACAAAGCCAACCTGATCCCTATGTATCAAAGCAGGAAGGAACTCGGCCAACCTCTCTGCCATTATCTTGGCCAGAATTTTTATGTCCACATTCAACAGAGAGATAGGCCGGTAAGAACCCGGTAAGAGCGGATCCCGGCCCGGCTTAGGCAGCACTGTGACTAATGCTTTATTCGCCGCATAAGGAAAGTGACCTCTGCTAATCAGATCTCCATAATAGTCTAGTAAGGGGAGCACTACCTTGTCGTCCAAGATTTTATAGAATTCTCCCCTCAGGCCATCAACACCAGGGGCCTTCCCATGCTTTAAGCTCTTAATCGCACGCTGCACCTCATGCGCTGACAGCGGCACATTCAACACCTGCAGCTGGTCGGGCGTTACACTCGGCAAGGCACAAGCCTCCAAGAAGTCCCATTCCCCCTTCTCATCCCCACCTTCCCGGGCATACAGGGTTTGATAGTAGTCACAAAAAATCCTTTCAATTTCCTCTTCGGTGGACCGAACCATACCATCCTCATGCCGGAGCACCCCAACTCGTCCGGGACCCCCCTCTGCCCGCACCAACGCCGAAAGCAACTTACCCGCATGATTCCCATACCTGTATAGCTGGTATTTGTAAAACATCATAGATTTCCTAGCCCGTTGCCCAAGTAACAGCTCCAGTTCTGATTGGAGTTCTCGTAACCGAGCCCGTGCCTCCCCACTGTGACTGCGGGCATGCCAGCGGCGCGCTTTAGCCAAAGCGCTTTCTAGGTGCAAAATACGACTATTCAATCTCTTCCGTTTTTGGCAGTGATAGCTAATGATTTCCCCCCGCATCACAGCCTTTCCCGCCTCCCAAAAGAGAGCAGGATTATCCGTGTGCTGAGAGTTATTTTGCGCATATTCCGCCCACCGTTCCTGGAGATATTTCACAAACTCTACATCCCCTCCAAGATCCAAGGGATATCTCCACAACCTCCCAGTCCCCCTATCCCGCTGCTGCATTTCCAGAACCACCATGGCATGGTCAGAAAGGACGAGGGGCCCAATATCCACCCGGGAGACCCCACCAAATAAGGCCCTGGAAAGAAGGAAGTAATCAATCCTCGACCATGTCCCGTGAGCCCGCGACAGATGTGTGTATGCCCTGTCTCCCGGGTGCATCACTCTCCAGACATCCAAAAGATCATACCCTTCACACAACCCTCTCAGGCTTCGGGAGCTCCTCTGGTCCCGCACTCCGCCCCCCCCGGGACCTATCCAGTGTGTCATCCATAACGGAATTAAAATCACCCCCTAAGTACAGGTGATATTGCCCCAGGTTGGCCATGATTCGCGACAGCTGCCGGAAGAACCGGGCCTCAAATTCGTTCGGTGCATAAACAGAGCCCAACACCACTCGCACACCATCCAGTGTCCCCCAAGCAAACACATATCTCCCCTCCGAATCAACTTCCACACGTTCTTCAACCCAGCCCACCGTCTTAGCAATCAAGATAACCACCCCTCTTTTTTTTCCCACTGCAGGGGCCCCATACATGCGTCCAACCCAGCCTCTACACAATTTCTCTTGTTCTATCAGGGACTGGTGCGTCTCCTGTAACAGGGCAATGTCAACCCTCTTGGACCTCAACTGTTGTAACACTTTGTACCGCTTTATAGGAGTTCCTAAGCCACACACATTCCAGGATGCTAATTTCAAGAGCTTACCCATTATCCGGGGGCTCCCATGTTACCAGAAACACCAAGAGCTGTTTAATAGATGGTGCAGACCCCCCCAACCCGGGATCCACCCCTCCCTCTATCCCCGCTCGACTCAAAGCCCGACCCTGGACATGCAGCAAACCCACCACTAGATGCCACAAACGTATCGCCCCCCCCACCCCAGTCGCAATCCCCGCCCCCCCTCCCCCTTTATGCCCGTCCCCCCCCTTCCTGACCTCCCCCTTCTTATCCACCATCACCGTCCCTCTCCACCTGGGACCCTATGCCGATGACATTCGGGCCTACCCCACCAAAAAAAAAAGCGTGCTCCCCCCTTCCTGCTAACCCTCCAGAACCGACAACAGTCAGCGCCGCACATCGGCGCCCTCCCCCCAGCCACCACCCCCTCTTCTGCCCCTAATTCTAACAAGTTAACACGAACCCATGCAAGCAAAACCAGTACACAAAAATTGGCAAGAATACAAACATCCTGTACATATAACAGTAATTATAAAAATATAACAGTGATTATAAGAATGTAACACTGTCCTAGCAAATAGCCGGTGTCAGCCATCAGGAGCTCTGTTTGCCTGAAAAACCTTAATGCAAACCATGTCCAGGCCCCTTTTTTGCAGCGCTCACGTTGTCCATCCAGAACTCAAACCTCACGAGGCCCGGCTTATCTCAGGAGGCTGAACAGTCACCAAGTTGCCCTAAAAAGGTTTGTGCCTCCTCTGGTGTTGAGAAGTACCTCGGGCGGCCATTATGGTCAACCCGCAGTTTTGCGGGATACAGTAAAGCAAAACGCAGGTCCCGATTGATCAGCTGCCCACAGACCGCGCTAAAGGCCTTGCGCCGTTGGCTCACGAGAATGGAATAGTCCTGGAAGACCAATATCTGAGACTCGTCCCCCGACTGCCGGCGTCAGCCCCGGGCAGCCCGCAAAACCTCCTCTTTCTGGCGATATTCGAGAAATCGGGCAATGACTGCACGTTGTCTGTGCGTGCCGTCCTGGCGCTGGCCCAGTCGATGTACACGCTCCAGCCTGAGCGGGCCAGTCACCGCAGTAGGTAAGGCCTGCTTGATCCAAGTCTCCAGAAAGCCAGTAAGCTCTCGGTCCGAGACTGACTCCGCAATGCCCACGAAGCGTAAGTTCTTCCTCCTTCCCCGATTTTCCAAATCGTCGAGTTTATCTCGTTGCTGCTGGGCTAAAGTCTCCAGGGCCGTCACCCGTTCCTGCAAGGTGCGCTGCGAGTCCTCCACCTCCGAAACCCTTGTTTCCACGTGTTCAATGCGCCCCGTAAAGTCACTGATACTTTGGCTGACCTGAGTGAGCTGCTCCGCCAAGGAGCGAAAGCGATCATCTAAGGCACTGACGACCGCCGTGCTCACTTCAGCCACCATGGCCTGGTGCGTGTCAGCCGCAGGGCTGCTCGGCTGCTCATCCGCCATCTTACTCTCTGGGGGCCGAACCTTCTCCTTCCGACTGGGTTTCGAGGCCATCGGAGCAATTAAGGAGGCTCGTGCAGGTTTCACCTTGACCACCTCGCACTTTGCGGTTTGCGCGGGAGCCAGGAGCAAGCGCGCCCCAGACTGGAGAGGAATTGGTAGGTTTTAATGAGGGGTTTCCCCGGAGCTGATCGGCTTGCGTCCTCTCAGCTCATTGCCACCGGAAGTCTCCCGGGATCAGTATTTTAAAGGGACTTCTCTAATTAGCAGCAGCTGCTAACTGGATATTCAGTGGCACTATCCAGATCCTGTTGCTTAGTATCTTCACAGAACATTGTGGCTTGATCCGGCCAGTGTTGGGGAAGTCTGGGGTCGGGGACTTGAGTTATCTGGAGAGCAGTGACTTTTGTTGCTGCTATTCAGAAAAGCTAGGGTGGCAAAACAAAAAGCTGTCCTAAGTGCTCTCTGGACGGTAGTTAAATATTGCTGCTTCCTGGACAGCGCAAGCCACTCACCACACACAATCCAGATATTCATCGGCAGCCAGTCATATACCACCACTGAATATTCTGATTTCTTTTACCTGTTGTGGCATTTTAAAAAAAATGCTGATTGCTGTAGGCTCAGTATTCACCCCAAAGTGCTTTTCATAGAGGTCAGCAACAGTATCTTGTTGATGGACTTTTGCATCAATTTCTTTCTAGGCCACATTATTCATCATCTAGGGATTTGTTGCAAAAATCTTTAATGGCAGAGGTATGAGAAAGGATGCTTTTAGTTCCTTTATGTGAGGATGAGGAAAAGGAACAGGAAACCAATATGGTTCTCTAAAGACGTGGCTAAAAATAAAGGAAATAAAAGTAGAAGAGGAACACAAATAAAAATATTGGATAAAGCTCAAAGCAGCAAAGAAAGAAATAAGAATGACAAAAGTGTGGGCAAAGAAAACAATAGCTATAAAGCAAGGTGGCAAGACATTTTCAGGTATATGAGGGAGAGGAGAAAGGCTAGATATGAGAGTGTAATACTGAAAAATGCCGAGAACCTCTGTGTAGAGTTTAATGATTAAAAAGCACAAATGCTAAACAAATATTATTTTTATTCACTGTTCACTGAAGAAAATCTTGGTGAAGCACCACAGCTGGCTGAGAAAGGTACATATGGAAATGCAACGGAGTAGACACCACACCACTCATGGAAGAAGCTGTTGTTTAACAACCTGAAAAAATGAAAGTGGATAAAGCCAAGGCAATGGATGGGATACATTCCAGGATACTGAGAGAGAGGTTCCATGGGATTGGAGAGGGGCTGATGGAATCCCTCTCTTACAAAAATGGTAACAGAGAAGAGGTGGGAAACTATAGGCCAGTAAGCTTTATCTCAGTGGTTAGAAAAGTAATGGAGAAGCTGCTGAAGGAAAGGATAGTGAACTTTCTACAATTTAATGGGTTGCAAGATTCAAGGCAGCATGATTTTACTGAAGGCAGATCATGCCAGCCAAATCTGATTGACAAGAGAACTAGATCAGTGGTGTGCTTTGGATGTGATCTACTTGAATTTGAGCAAAGCCTTTGATATAATTCCTCACAAGAGGCTCATGAACAAATGAAGTAGCCTGAAGTTAGGAACAAAAGTGGTGAACTAGATTGTAAATTGATCGATGGACAGATTTATTTATTTAAATATAGATTTAGCTAGCTTGTATACTGCATTTCCAATGATCGAGGTGGGTTACAGAAAACATAACGTAACATTACAGAGAACATTTTAAATAGGTATATATCAATTTAACACAGGTATTTAAGAACTTAGAATTTACATTCAACATTTAATATTCAACCATGTAACTAGGTTATAGTTAGGATGTCAGGGTGATGTGGATTTAGGAGCTAAAGTCAAATGGGAATCAAGTGGTCCAGATGTAACAAGTGGGTAGGATGGAATTTACTACTCGAGAGGTTCATGGATAGATAGTCTAAGTTATGCCTCCAAAGTGATCTGTAAAGAGGAGAGTTTTTAATAACTTCCGGAAAGTTGTAGTATCAGTGGTAGCTCTTATGTGTCCAGGTATGGAGTTCCAAAGGCTGGGAGCGTATAAGGAGAATACACGCAAACTGGTTGTCTAGTTGAATTTGGTGAAGTCGGAAGGGTGTGCGAGTAGACATTGAGCAGGGCTCCTTCTATGCCGATTATTCAGTGTTCTTGCAATTATTGATTGCAAGTACTGTGAGGATAATTCATGATGGACTTTAAATATGTTCATTATGTATTTTATATTGCTGCTTCCTGGACAGCGCAACCCACTCACCACACACAATCCAGAAATTCATTGGCAGTCAGTCAGATACCCCAACTGAATATTCTGATTTATTTATTTATTTAGCAATGCTTATATACTGTTTTTCAGGTACAGTATATATTTCCCTTGTCTCCAAAGGGCTCACAATCTACAAGCTCCGAACGCCGCCTGTTCAACTTTATGACTTTTAGGTATACCTTGGATAATTATATTACAGTAATCTATGTGGGGGAATATCATCGTCGGGAAGATAGTTCTGAATCCTTTGCCTCGAGAAGAGGTTACAGATGTTGGAGCATTCAAATTTTATTGTAAATAATTTTTGTTGCTTTGTTTATGTGAGATTGTAATAAGAACATAAGAACATAAGATATGCCATACTGGATCAGACCAAGGTCCATCAAGCCCAGTATCCTGTTTCCAACAGTGGACAATCTAGGTCATACATACCTAGCAGTATCCCCAAGAGACACAGGTCCCACAATGCTTGTATTGGATCAAGCATTGATATCCTGAGTCCCTTTTTAATAATGGTTTATGGACCTTTCCTCCAGGAACTTGTCCAAACCTTTTTTAAACCCAGCTACACTACCAGCCTTTATCACATCCTCCGGCAACAAATTCCAGAGTTTGATTACACGTTGAGTGAAAAAATATTTTCTCTTATTTGTCTTAAATAGATCACCTTGTAGCTTCATTACATGTCCTCTAGTCTTTCTATATTCTGATAACGTAAACAATCGATCTACGTTTACCCGTTCCACTCCATTCATTAATTTAAAGACCTCTATCATATCTCCCCTCAGCCGTCTCATTTCCAGGCTGAAGATCCCCAACCTTTGTAGCCTTTCTTCATAGGAGCAGCCTTCCATCCCTTTTACCATTTTGGTGGCTCTTTTCTGTACCTTTTCTAATAACACTATATCCTTTTTAAGATACGGCGACCAGAATTGCACACAATATTCAAGGTGCGGTCGTACCATGGAACGATACAGAGGCATTATAATATCCTTTGTTTTATTTTCCATTCCTTTCCTTATGATACCTAGCATTTTATTTGCTTTCTTGGCTGCTGCTGCACACTGCGCGGAGGGTTTTCACATGTTATCCACGATGACTCCTAAATCTTTTTCCTGTGTGGTGGTTCCCAATGTGGAACCTTGCATAGTGTAACCATAGTTTGGGTCGTTCTTCCCTAGGTGCATAACTTTGCACTTGTCCACATTGCATTTCACCTGCCATTTGAATGCCCAGTCTTCCAATTTATCCAGATCCTACTGCAGTTTTGCACAGTCCTCTTGGGTTTTAACAACTTTAAACAGTTTTGTGTCGTCCGCAAATTTGATATCCTCACTAGTTATTCCCTTTTCCAGGTCATTTATGAATATGTCAAAAAGTAGCGAACCCAGTACAGATCCCTGGGGTACTCCACTATTCACCCTTTTCCATTGGGAAAATTGACCATTTAGCCCTACCCTCTGTTTCTATCTTTTAACCAGTTCCCGATCCACAACAGTACACTGCCTCCTATCCCATGACTTTTTAGTTTTGCCAAACGTCTCTGATGAGGGACCTTGTCAAAAGCTTTCTGAAAGTTCAGATACACTATATCGACTGACTCACCTTTGTCTACCTGTTTATTCACACCTTCAAAAAAACAACAAATTGGTAAGACAAGATCTTCCTTGTCTAAAGCCATGTTGGCTGGGAGAGTGGAGCTCAGCTGATCGGGGAGAGTGGAGCTCAGCTGATCGGGCAGAGGAGAACACCTGCAGGCTGTAGACGCTGTGAGTGACGTCCAGCGTCTGTGTATTTGATCCAGCCTTGAACCGCGGGACGCCGGAGAGTGGAGCTCAGCTGATCGGGCAGAGGAGAACACCTGCAGGCTGTAGACGCTGTGAGTGACGTCCAGCGTCTGTGTATTTGATCCAGCCTTGAACCGCGGGACGCCGGAGAGTGGAGCTCAGCTGATCGGGCAGAGGAGAACACCTGCAGGCTGTAGACGCTGTGAGTGACGTCCAGCGTCTGTGTATTTGATCCAGCCTTGAACCGCGGGACGCCGGAGAGTGGAGCTCAGCTGATCGGGCAGAGGAGAACACCTGCAGGCTGTAGACGCTGTGAGTGACGTCCAGCGTCTGTGTATTTGATCCAGCCTTGAACCGCGGGACGCCGGAGAGTGGAGCTCAGCTGATCGGGCAGAGGAGAACACCTGCAGGCTGTAGACGCTGTGAGTGACGTCCAGCGTCTGTGTATTTGATCCAGCCTTGAACCGCGGGACGCCGGAGAGTGGAGCTCAGCTGATCGGGCAGAGGAGAACACCTGCAGGCTGTAGACGCTGTGAGTGACGTCCAGCGTCTGTGTATTTGATCCAGCCTTGAACCGCGGGACGCCGGAGAGTGGAGCTCAGCTGATCGGGCAGAGGAGAACACCTGCAGGCTGTAGACGCTGTGAGTGACGTCCAGCGTCTGTGTATTTGATCCAGCCTTGAACCGCGGGACGCCGGAGAGTGGAGCTCAGCTGATCGGGCAGAGGAGAACACCTGCAGGCTGTAGACGCTGTGAGTGACGTCCAGCGTCTGTGTATTTGATCCAGCCTTGAACCGCGGGACGCCGGAGAGTGGAGCTCAGCTGATCGGGCAGAGGAGAACACCTGCAGGCTGTAGACGCTGTGAGTGACGTCCAGCGTCTGTGTATTTGATCCAGCCTTGAACCGCGGGACGCCGGAGAGTGGAGCTCAGCTGATCGGGCAGAGGAGAACACCTGCAGGCTGTAGACGCTGTGAGTGACATCCAGCGTCTGTGTATTTGATCCAGCCTTGAACTGCGGGACGCGGCCGCGGGCGCGTCCTTTGGGCGCGTGCCCGAAGGGGCGTGACCAAAGGGGCAGGCCACGCCCCTTTGGAGCCCCTTCGGAGAGCTACGGAGATTGAGGAGTTAAGGCGGTGTGAACGGCAATGGGGAAGAGAAGAAAGAAGAACTTTCTACTCGCTTCAAATATGAAAGCTCAAAAGAACGAAGGCCCTATGGATAGGCATCTTGTGAAACGGGTCCCGGAAGAAAACAGTAGCTTTGAGGCCTCGTCCTCGGTGAGTACTCCCTCATTGTCTGCCTCCTCCCCAATAGGGGTTTCTACCCTTCCCCATTCGTCACAAGTGCAGAGAGTGCCGCCGAACGACGGAGAGCTGGGAGCACCGTCAGTAGTTTCGCCGGCGCTAGAGTTGGGACTGTCTTCAGGAGATGTAACTTTATCAGCTGTGAGGGTCCCTGTACCTAAAGTGATTCACCTCCCGTCTTTGGTGGGGGGTGAAAGGTCTTCCTCAGCTACTTCTCAGGATGTGACACTTCAGGATATTTGGACGGTAGTCTCTCGAACTGAGGCAGTTCTTACAGGAACTATGAGACAACTTGAAGAGTTTACTAAGGACTCTGTTGCTAAATTTTTGGATAATGATGTGCAATTAGGGCAGATGGGAGAGCGCCTAGGTCAGATAGAAGCGAAGGTGGGAACTGTGCAAGCAGTCTCTGTCGCTTCGGTAAAGGAGAGTTTATATTTTCATAAGCAATTTGAGGTTTGTGAGAATATGTTGCGTGCAAGAAATTTGAGGTTTTTGAATTTTCCTATAACGCATTATCTCTCCCCACTTATCCTATTCCATAAGTATTTAAAGGAGGTATTACTTTTTGATCAACCAGATGTGTTTAAAGTTGCAAATATTTATTATATTCCCAAAAATAAAAGAGTAAATACTGTGGGAAGTGGTGGGCCTGATCCGGAAATCTCTCCTCCTACCCTAGATGTTTCTGATTTTCTTGAGTCCTCTCTGGATATTATTGAGGCTCGTGCAACTTTAGTAGTTACTTTTTTATCCGAGATGGACAAGAATGTTATATTGAAATCTTATTTTCCTAAAAAGAACATTTTATTTTGTGGCCAGAAGGTTTTACTCTTCCCTGATGTCTCACGAATAACCCAGATGCGCCGTAAGGCATTTCTGGAATTGAAAGATCGGGTTTTGGCAGTGGGAGCTTCATTTTTTCTCAAGTTCCCCTGCAAATGTGTAGTGGGCCTTTCAGGGAAGATTTATAGCTTTCTGGAACCTGACTACTTATTGGCTTTTTTGATTGCTCAGGAGTCCTTGGTTCCAGTGACGAATTAGTATTAAGGGTAATAAATATGTTTTAGTTCTAGCTCTGCTAAGGTCTAATGTGATTAACGGATGATTTTCCTTTCTTTGTAAATTTTGAATTCCACTCTCCCGTAATGTGGGCTAGTATGTATGATGTGATGGGTAGTGATGGTCTTGAGTTGTCCTATCCTTTGATTGTAATTTTTTTTTTTTTCCTTCATATTGCATTTATTGTTCTATATGTAAAATATAGGAACTTAATAAAATATAAATAAAAAAAATAAAAAAATAAAGCCATGTTGGCTGTCTCCCATTAGGCCATGACTATCTACATGCTGTGTAATTTTGTTTTTTATGATGGTTTCTACCATTTTCCCCAGTACCGACGTCAGGCTCACTGGTCTGTAATTTCCCGGATCACCCCTTGAACCCTTTTTAAAAATTGGCGTTACATTAGCAATCCTCCAATCTTCAGGTATTACAGATGATTTTAATGAAAGTTCACAGATTACTAATAGCAGGTCTGCAATCTCATATTTCAGTTCTTTCAACACTCTTGGATGTATACCATCTGGTCCAGGTGATTTGCTACTATTCAGTTTATCAAATAGTTGTAATACATCTGCCCGGTGTAATGATATTTCTCTCAATTCCTCTGCTGTATCACCTTTAAATACCACTTCAGTCTTGGGTAACATCCCTACATCTTCCTCAGTAAAGACCGAAGCAAAGAATTCATTCAGTCTCTCCGCTATAGCCTTATCTCCTCTTACTGCCCCTTTTACCCCTCCATCATCATCCAATTGACTCTCTCACAGGCCTTTTGCTACGAATATACTTGAAAAAGTCTTTATTTCGTGTTTTTGCTTCCATAGCAAGTTCCTTCTCAAATTCTCGCTTTGCCTGCCTTATCAATGCTTTGCATTTAACTTGCCAGTGCTTGTGCTGTTTCCAGTTTTCATCGTTTGGCTATTTTTTCTATTTCCTGAAAGACGCTTTTTTGGCAGCAACAACCTCTCTGACCTCACCTTTAAACCATGCTGGCAGTTTTTTGGACTTTCTTCCACTTTTCTTAATGCGTGGAATACAGCTGGTCTGGGCTTCCAGGATAGTATTTTTAAACAACACCCAAGCTTGATGTAAGTTTTTAACCTTTCTAACCACTTCTTTTAGTTTTTTCTTAACCGTATTCCTCATTTTATCATAGTCTCCCTTCCGAAAGTTAAAAGGTAGTACTGTGTATTTCTTTACTATCCCTCCTCCACTGACTAAATCAAACACGATCATGCTATGATCACTATTGCCAAGTGGTCCCAACACCCTTATTTCTTGCACCAGATCTGGTGTTCCGCTAAGGACTAAGTCCAGTATGGCTTCCCCTCTGGTCGGTTCATGAACTAGCTGCTCCAAGAAGCAGTCATTTATTTCATCTAGGAACTTTATCTCCCTAGCATGTCCTGCCATGACACTGACCCAGTCGATACTGGGGTAATTGAAATCACCCATTATTACTACTCTGCTGTGACTTTTGTTAGCTTCCTTGATTTCTCTGAGCATTTCATCATCCATTTGTTCATTCTGGCTAGGCGGTCGATAGTACACCCCCACTGCCACCGCCTTCCCCTTTTTACATGGAATTTCAATCCATAGAGATTCTACAGCAAATTTTGTTTCTGCAAAACTTTAATCCTTTCTGACTCAATGCCCTCTCTAACATAGAGCGCAACCCCTCCACCAATTTGATCAGTTCTATCATTACAATATACTTTGTATCCAGGTATCACAGTGTCCCACTGGTTATCCTCCTTCCACCATGTCTCTGCGATTGCAATCATATCTAACCTCTCATTTAGAGCTATATATTCTAACTCTCCCATCTTATTGTTTAGACTTCTAGCGTTTGCATACAAGAATTTTAGAGACTGTATTTTATTAATATTAATCTGGTTATTGGTAGAAATGGGTAATTTGGGATCTTTAAGCTCTGTCTGCTCCATACTCAAGGGCATTTGGGCTACTATACTCTTTTTCGGAACCTCATTGCTTTTGGTAGTATCCTTCAAGGATACCTTCTTCCGAACCATCTGCTCTTGGGCGACTGTCGGCTTTCCCCTATTATCTAGTTGAAAAGTTGCTCTATCTCCTTTTTAAAGGTTAATGCCAGCAGTCTGGTTCCATCCCGGTTAAGGTGAAACCCATCCCTTCGGAAGAGCCCCTCCTTTCCCCAGAATGTTCCCCAGTTCCTAACAAATCCAAAACCCTCATCCTTGCACCACTGTCTCATCCACGCGTTGAGACTCCGGAGCTCTGCCTGCCATTTGGGTCCTGCACGTGGAACGGGAAGCATTTCGGAGAACGCTATCCTGGAAGTTCTGGATTTCAACTTCCTACCTAAAAGCTTAAATTTAGCCTCCAGAACCTCCCTACCACATTTTCCTATGTCATTGGTACCGACATGTACCAAGACAGCAGACTCCTCCCCAGCACTATCTAAGATATTATCTAGGCAGCGCGTGAGGTCCGCTACCTTCGCACCAGGCAGGCATGTTACCAGGCGATCCTCACGTCCACCAGCCACCCAGCTATCTACATGCCTAATGATCGAATCACCAACTATAACAGCTGTCCTAACCCTCCCCTCATGGGCACATGGCCCTGGAGAAACATCCTCAGTGCGAGAGGGTTTTACATCATCTGGATGACAGGTCCTAGTTACAGGATCACGTCCTGCCACACCAGGGTGATGCTCTCCTGTCACGTGACCTCTCTCCTCCATGGCAACAGGGCTGCTGCCAGACTGGAGGTGGGACTTCAGGACTATATCCCTGTAGGTCTCGTCCATGCACTTCTCTGTCTTTCTAAAGTCTTCCAGGTCTGCTACTCTTTGTTCCCTGAGATCAAAGAGCTCCTTGCACTTAGTGCATAAGTAAAACCTCTCACCAACTGGGAGAAAATCATACATGTGACACTCAATGCAAAAGACTGGAAAGCCCCCATCTCGCTTCTCGACTGCTGACTGCATCTTAGTTTAAAACTTGTGTTTAGGTCCTTAATTCTGTACTTACTAAGGTTGGTGTAGATGCTTATACTAATAGAAGTGTATCTAATACCTCTAATATACCTTGTTCAGCTGAAGCTTAATTAATCTCAGGTCTTCAATGTGTGACTGATTTGGATAAAGAGCTGCACCTGAGAGCAGCTCCCTTCCTCTAAGATGTGTAAGTACCTATAAAGCTACAATTACCCCAGGGGTGGGTGGGAGTTGGAGAGGGAGGTAGGGAATATAAGACCTATGTAGGGAGGGCTGTTAGAACATAAGAACATAAGATATGCCATACTGAGTCAGACCAAGGTCCATCAAGCCCAGTATCCTGTTTCCAACAGTGGCCAATCTAGGTCATATGTACCTAGCAGTTTCCCCAAAAGACACAGGTTAGTCCCTCAGGGGGTTAGTCCCTCAGGTAGGCTAGAGCAGGAATACAAAGTTTAAAACACAACAAATTCTGGGGACAGAGCAGGGAGAGATATCTAGTTTAAAGCAACAATTAACCTGGCTACCCATCAAAGGCCAGTTAGTTGAGAGAGGCAAGGTAAGTTATACAGCTGAGAAAAGCTGAAGTTCAAACTAAGGAAACAGTGAGGTGAAATAGCACACCAATAAGAGAACAAGAGTCAGACAGCTAGGACACAACAATAAATAAATAATATAAATAGACAGCTAGAACTCACAGCAAGTTGTCACAGAAAATATCCACCTCTCTTAGCAGAGCACTGTGAGGGCACTGCTCTTCCCAGAGCAGAGAGGCACTGTGAGGGCACTGCTCTTCCCAGAGCAGAGAGAGGCAATAGTGAGATCTTGATCAATAATTACTCTAAGGTATCTGTCTTAAATTTTCATTTCGACTTTTCAGGTAATCGGTTGGGAGTTCTTTTCTTTGGTTACAAAGAGAATGGCGGTGTTCGGAGAGCCAATGGTTAATTGCAGCGAAGCAGTTTGCTATTGGTGTGGTTTTTATTAGAGGCTGAGAAGGGAGCATTGATTATGATGTCGTCCACATATTGATGATAAAAGACATCATGAGAATGGATGAGGTCGCAAATTGGTTGAATATACAGTAGATGCTGAAAAAGGGCTGAAAGTGCTGAGCTCTGGGAGACACCTTGTTTTTGAGTGTAAGTGTCAGAGGTATTTGTTCCTGACTGAACTATTCATTGACGGCCAGAGAGGTAGGAGTGAAGCCATGTAAGGGCTAGATCATGAATGCCAATGCTTTCTAATCATTGCATTATTATGTCATGACATATTCTAGTAAACGCTGCTGCAATGTCCAGGAATATAAGGATGAAATCCTGCTTTGGATTTTCTATGCCTTTCATCAGTCTATCTATTAATGAGGTTAGCAGGGTTTCAACTCCATGGCCAGGTCAGAATCCATGTTGCTTTGGGTCAAGGGGTACATTTGCATTGATGTGATCCTGCAATTGGATTTGGACAATCTTTTCCAATATTTTGCCAGGAAGGTCAAGCTAGATTTTGGTCTGTAAATGGATTTTGGTGGTGGTAAATGGAAGAAAGGTGAGTAGTGGAGTGCCTCAAGGATTCATCCTGAGGCTGATTCTGTTCAATATCTTTGTGAGTGGCATTGTTGAAAACTTGGAAGGAAATGATTGCCTTTTTGTGGATGACACAAAAATTTGCAACAGGGAGAACACCTAGGAGGGAACTGAGAACATGAAATATGAACTGCAAGATTTAGAATAGTCTAATGCAGGGCAGTTAAGATTTAATACAAAGAATTGCAAAGTGATGCACTTGGGGTGCAGAAATCCAAAAAAGCAGTATTGGATAAGGGGGCAAGAGGCTGATCTGCATGCAGCAGGAAAGACACCTGGTGTGATAGTATCTGAGGATCTCAAAATGGTGAAACAATATGAAAAGACAGTGGCCAAAGCCAAAAGGAAAGCTAGGCTGCATAGAGAGAGACTATGCCAGATTAATCTGATTGATTTCTTTGACTGGATGACCAGACAACTAAATCAGGGTGTGCACTGGATATGATCTACTAGGATTTCAGCAAAGCCTTTGATACTGTTCCTCACTGGAGGATCACGAACAAATGAAACAAGATAAGTTTAAAATCAGCAAAGGCATACAACAAGGCTGCATACTTTCCCCATACCTGTTCAATTTATATGAAGAACAAATCATCAGAAAAGCAGGTCTGTATGAAGACAATCAAAGTGTGAAGACTGGTGGAAAACTTAACAATTTTTGCTATGCTGATGATACCACATTACTGCTCAAAGTGAAGACAATCTGACATATCTGTTTATCAGGGTCAAGGCACATAGTTTTAAAGTTGCCTGCACCTTTACATGAAGAAGACAGAGATCCTAACAACTGGCAAAATCAATTTCGGCCTTGATGAAGAAAAATAGAAATGGTAGACAACTTTAACCTGCTTAGATCAATAATCAATAAAGAAACAACAAACAGTCAAGAAATACGATGATGCATTGCTCTTGGTAGAATGGCTTTGAAGAACCTTATCAAGATTTTCAAGGGCAGAGATGTCTCTTTTAATACAAAATTTGACTTATCCAAGCCCAGGTATTTTCAGCAATATCATATGGATGTGAAAGTTGGACAGTGAAGAACAAAGAGAGGCAGAAAATTGATGTGTTTGAATTATGGTGCTGGCGAAGAATATTGTGTATATCATGGACTGTCCGAAGAACAAATCAATACTAGAGGAGCTCAAACCTAAGTTTAGAAGCTCAACTGACAAGACTTTGACTTTCATACTTTGGACACATAATGCAAAGAGAGAGATCATAGAGAAAAGACATCATGCTTGAAAAGGGTGAATGTCAGTACAAAAAAGGGGAAGACGTGAAATGTGATGGATCGATACAGTAACAGCTGCTATAGATGCCACTCTACCAACAATGAGTAGCCTGACTGAAAACCAAACTCAGTAACAACTATCCACAGAGTTGACATACATTGACTCAATGGTATTTAACTACAAAGGAAAGGAGGGACAGGAGAGATACTGTACAGATATCTAAATACTTGAAAGGTATTAAAGAATGGGAAACTATAAAACCAGAAAACACAAAATGAAGCTATAAGGAAGTAAACTTCAAAATAACATCAGGAAGCACTTTTTCATGGAAAGGGTGATAGAGCCAGGAATGCCATCCTGGTATAGGTAGTGGGGACAAAAACAGTGACTGAATTCAAAAGGGCACGTGATAAGCACAGAGAATTCATATATAGCAAGAGGAGCATTCCTGCTCACAGCAAAACGTAATAACTTTTACACTTCAGAAAAAGCACAGAGTAGGTGTACCCTGCACAGAGCGGTAGTTACATCCCAAAGTAAAAGCATCTTATTGGGTAGACTGGATGGGCCAAGTTAGTCTTTATCTGACATCATTTACTATATTTCTATGTTACAGGAAGATTGTAATGTTGAAATGCCTCCCAATAGGGCTGAGGGACTGCATTATGCCCAGTTTCTGAAGCTGTTACAAGCTTGTTTTTCAGAACAGGTATTTGGGTATTTTCACTTGCTTTGGATGGGAAGAGAAGAGTTAGATAGAGGGAATGTTATTTATTTGTAAATGCAGCCTGCCTGCTGCCTCTTCAAAAGCAGAACCACGCTTCTCTCCAGCCCTTTTCCTGCATGCTGAACTGATCGTAAGATATGATAGAGGTCTATAAATTAATGAATGGAGTGGAACGGGTAAATGTAGATCAATTGTTTACGTCATCAAAATATAGAAAGACTAGGGGACATGCAATGAAGCTACAGGGTAACCTATTTAAGACTAATAAGAGAAAATATTTTTTCACTCAACGTGTAATCAAACTCTGGAATTTGTTACCGGAGGATGTTGTAAAAGCTGTTAGTGTAGCTGGGTTTAAAAAAGGTTTGGACAAGTTCCTGGAGGAAAGGTCCATAAACCATTATTAAAAGAGACCCAGGATATCACTGCTTGATCCAATACAAGCATTGAGGAAACTGTGTCTTTTGGGGAAACTGCTAGGCACTTATGAGCTAGATTGGCCACTGTTGGAAACAGGATACTGGGTTTGATGGACCTTCGGCTGACCCAGTATGGTATATCTTTTCTTATGTTCTTACCAGCAGAGAGCTCCCCATCAAGACCACCATTGAGCTCGTCACTACAACTCCAGCTAGCCTGCCTGCTGACTCTTCAAAAGCAGAACCACGGCTAGGCGTGCCCGTGCCTGGTGGGCCCACGCCTGAGGGCCTCGCCAGAGGGCTCTTTGGCATGGCCCTTAGGTGGGGACCGAAGGCCCATCCTCCTACAAGAACCTAACTAAACTTCCCAGAATTCGAATCCACACACACAAGCAAAATCTACTAGATCACCTGATCGCTTAGTCACTTAAGCGTAAGTCTCTGCTTATGTACTATGTCTTTTTTATGTTCATTGTCATTGCTTATGTACTCTGTATCCTCCCATACTCACAGCCTCCAACCTCATCCAGCCTCAACATATGACCCCACTACACCCCTCAACCACCAAATTAGAAACCTTGCAACATTCTAAGAACCCAGAAACTAAGAATAAGCAAGCACACCAAGGCTCAACCGACCCCCCCCCCAGCTCCTCATTACCAATCAACATGTCACAACTACACTCCCTCTTCTTCTCCCTGCTACCCTCCTTATCCTACCTCACACTACAAAACCCCTCCTACTCCACCACCCAAATCCCCACCACTAACCCTCCCCCTTTCCTCATCACCCCCACCCCCATGCTACACATTAGCTAACCCCCCACCAATCCACTCCCGCAACTCAAAACACCTAATCATCATCCCAACACATAACACTGAAACCAAACTCAATACCCCAATACCCCTCAACTGTGCCCTCATCAACGCACGCTCAGTAAACAACAAGATAACACCCATAAGGGATCTCCTTTATACCCAAAACCTAGACATCCTCTGCATCCCAGAGTCTTGGTTCACAGAAACAGACTCAATCTTCTTAAATCAAATTTGACACCCAAACCACAGCCTCCTTCCACTCCCCATGCATTCATAAAAAAGGAGGTGGCATCCTCATTCTCGCCAAAGACAACCTCAACTTCACCATGAGGGCTGCTGAATCCACCACTATCCTTGATGCACTCACCATCACAAACAAACAACTCACCATCTGCCTTGTCTACTGTTCCCCATCAGCATCAGCCATTGATCTCTCTGAGCTGATTCACACAGCCCTGGAGAACAATATGAAATACAAGGACCTCATCATGTTGGGTGACCTCATCCTCCAATCAGCCCCTCCTAAACAATCAGCAGCCTTCTTGGAGTGGAGTAGCAGCATAATGGTTAAGAACATTGGCTTGGGAACCCAGAGACCAGGGTTTGATTCCCACTAGCACTCCTTGTGGCCTTGGGCAAGTCACTTAATTCTCCATCGCCTCAGAAAAAAAAATACAAGTTATCAATGTCCCTGTTTAATGTACATTACCAAGTTTCAATGTAAACCACTTTGATTGAAATGATTAAGCAGTATATAAAACCTGTTAAATAAATAAATGCAATGACAGCAATGGACTTCTCACAAAAGTGAACTCCTCCACCCACTGCAAAGGTAGCACCATAGACCTCATCTTCACCACTAACAACCCCACCCACAATGTCTCCCCAGCTACAGTCCAAACCACCCTGGTCAGACCACATGATAGTAACCTTTCAACTATCCCTCAAAAGATTTAGCACAATCACAACCCACAACCTGCACACAAATAGATTAAAACAATTCTACAAAGACTCCTTCCTCACCCATATCTCCCCAATCACTACCTCAGAACCCCAAGAACTTGACTCTACTATCAACACCTGGAATGATCTCCTCAGCGAAGCAGCCTCCCTACCATCCTCAACCCAGGCTCTCAACCTTGCCCACAAACAGACCTCACACCCCCGACCTCCACTTGCTCAAATCCCATCTAAGGAAACAAGAACGAAGATGGAGGAAATCACGACTACCATCAGATCAAACTCAGTACATGACCCAATTAAGAGAGTACAATCAAGCTACCAACTTCACAAAACAAAGCTATCAAACAAAACTAACCGCCCAAGTGAACTATTCACCCTCGTAAAAATTTTCACATCAACACCCACCAACAACGCAATAAACTGCCCCATCTCCCCTCAACATATTTTACCGACTTCTTCTCAACCCACCACCCCCAACTACTTACCCAAGCCGATTTACCCCCACCTCCCACCAAGCCAACACACTCATGGACCACCTTCAAAACAATCTCTCCCAAAAACATCCAGATCATCATCTTATTGCTTAACACCTCCACCTCCCCCCTCGACCCCTGTCCACCCAGCAGGATCAAAGCCACCCTAATCGAACTTTCACATTTTCTAGCCAAACTCACCAAATGCTGACTGCTGCATGGCTACTTACTGGCCTGCCTAAAAACCTCCTCAATCTGCCCTCTCCTAAAAAAGCCCCACCTTGACCCTCAGATCCATCCTCTTATAGACATAAGATATGCCATACCATACATAAGATATGCCATACTGGGTCAGACCAAGGTACATCAAGCCCAGTATCCTGTTTCCAACAATGGCCAATCTAGGTCATAAGTACCTAGAAGTTTCCCCAAAAGACACAGGTTCCACAATGTTTGTATTGAGGAAAGCAGTGAATATTCTGGGTCCACTTTAATAATGGTTTATGGACCTTTCCTCCAGGAACTTGTCCAAACCTTTTTTAAACCCAGCTACATTAACAGCTTTTACTACATCCTCCGGTAGCAAATTCAAAAGTTTGATTACAAGTTGAGTGAAAAAATATTTTATCTTATTAGTCTTAAATAAGTTACACTGTAGCTTCATTGCATGTCCCCTAGTCTTTCTATATTCTGATGGTGTAAGCAATCGATCTACGTTTACCAGTTCCACTCCATTCATTAATTTATAGACCTCTATCATATCTCCCCTCAGCTGTCTCTTTTCAAGGTTGAAGAGCCCTAACCTTTTTTAGCCTCTCTTCATAGGGGTATCCATCCATCCCCTTTACCATTTTGGTGGCTTTTCTCTGTACCTTTTCTAATAGCGCTATATTCTTTTTAAGATACGGCGACCAGAATTGCACAAAATATTCAAGGTGCGGTCGCACCATGGAACGATACAGAGGTATTATAATATCCTTTGTTTTATTCTCCATTCCATTCCTTATGATACCTAGCATTCTATTTGCTCTCTTTGCTGCCGCTCCACACTACATAAGAACATAAGATATGCCATACTGGGTCAGACCAAGGTCCATCAAGCCCAGTATTCTGTTTCCAACAGTGGCCAATATAGGTCATATGTACCTAGCAGTTTCCCCAAGAGACACAAGTTCCACAATGCTTGTATTGGGTCAAGCATTGATATCTTCGGTCACTTCTTAATAATGGTTTATGGACCTTTCCTCCAGGAACTTGTCCAAACATTTTTTAAACCCAGCTACACTAACAGCCTTTACTACATCCTCCGGTAACAAATTCCAGAGTTTGATTACACGTTGAGTGAAAAAATATTTTATCTTATTAGTCTTAAATAGTTTACCCTGTAGCTTCATTGCATGTCCCCTAGTCTTTCTATATTCTGATAACGTAAACAATCGATCTACGTTTACCCGTTCCACTCCGTTCATTAATTTATAGACTTCTATCATATCTCCCCTCAGCCGTCTCTTTTCCAGGTTAAAGAGCCCTAACCTTTTTAGCCTTTCTTCATAGGAGTATCCTTCCAGCCCCTTTACCATTTTGGTGGCTCTTCTCTGAACCTTTTCTAAAATCGCTATATCCTTTTTAAGATACGGCGACCAGAATTGCACACAATATTCAAGGTGCGGTCTCACCGTGGAATGATATAGAGGCATTATAATATCTTTTGTTTTATTTTCCATTCCTTTCCTTATCATACCTAGCATTCTATTTGCTCTCTTGGCCGCTGCTGCACACTGGGCCGAGGGTTTTAACATGGTATCCACAATGACGCCTAAATCTTTTTCCTGGGTGGTGGTTCCTAATGTGGAACCTTGCATCGTGTAACCATAGTTTGGGTTGCTCTTCCCTAGGTGCATAACCTTGCACTTGTCCACATTAAATTTCATCAGCCATTTTGATACCGTCTTCCAATTTATCAAGATCCTCTTGCAATTTTTCACAATCCTCTTGGGTTTTAACAACTTTAAATAGTTTTGTATCATCTGCAAATTTGATAACCTCACTCGTTATTCCACTTTCCAGGTCATTTATGAATATGTCAAAAAGCAGCGGACCCAGCACAGATCCCTGGGGTACACCACTATTCACCTTTCTCCATTGGGAAAATTGGCCATTTAGCCCTACCCTCTGCTTTCTATCTTTTAACCAGTTCCTGATCCACAATAGTACACTGCTTCCTATCCCATGACTCTTTAGTTTTGCCAAAAGTCTCTGATGAGGGACCTTGTCAAAGGCTTTCTGAAAGTCTAGATACACAATATCAACCGACTCACCTTTGTCCACCTGTTTATTCACTCCTTCAAAAAAACATAACAGATTAGTAAGACAAGATCTTCCTTGTCTAAAGCCATGTTGGCTGTCTCCCATTAGGTTGTGACTATCTACATGCTGAGTAATTTTATTCTTTATGATGGTTTCTACCATTTTTCCTGGTACTGACGTCAGGCTCACCGGTCTGTAGTTTCCCGGATCACCCCTGGAACCCTTTTTAAAAATTGGTGTTACATTGGCGATCCTCCAATCTTCAGGTTATTAGAGATGATTTTAATGATAGTTCACAGATTACTAATAGCAGGTCTGCAATCTCATATTTCAGTTCTTTCAACACCCTTGGATGTATACCATCCAGCCCAGGTGATTTGCTACTCTTCAGTTTATCTAATAGTTGTAAGACATCTTCCCGATGTATCGATATTTCCTTCAATTCTTCTGCACCTTTAAATACCACTTCAGTCATGGGTAACATCCCTACATCTTCCTCAGTAAAGACCGAAGCAAAGAATTCATTCAGTCTCTCCGTTATCGCCTTGTCGCCTCTTAGTGCTCCTTTAACCCCTTTATCATCTAATGGACCAACTGACTCTCTCACAGGTTTTTTGCTACGAATGTACTTGAAAAGGTCTTTATTTCGCGTTTTTGCTTCCGCCGCAAGCTTCTTCTCAAATTCTCTCTTTGCCTGCCTTATCAATGCCTTGCATTTGACTTGCCAGTGCTTGTGCTGTTTCCAGGTTTCGTCGTTTGGCTCTTTTTTCCATTTCCTGAAAGATGCTTTTTTGGCAGCAACAGCCTCTCTGACCTCACCTTTAAACCATGCTGGCAGTTTTTTGGACTTCCTTCCACTTTTCTTAAAGCGTGGAATACAGCTGGTCGGGCCTTCCAAGATAGTATTTTTCAACAACATCCAAGCTCGATGTATGACTTTAACCTTTGCAACTGCTCCTTTTAGTTTTTTCTTAACTGTTTTCCTCATTTTATCATAGTCTCCCTTTCGAAAGTTAAAAGGTAGTACTGTGGATTTCCTTACTATCCCTCCTCCACTAATTAAATCAAAGGCGATCATGCTATGATCACTATTGCCAAGTGGCCCCAACACCCATATCTCTTGCACTAGATCTGGTGTTCCACTAAGGACTAGGTCTAATATGGCTTCCCCTCTGGTCCACTAGGTGGAGGGTTTTAACATGTTATCCATGATGATGCCTAAATCTTTTTCCTGGGTGGTGGTTCCTAATTTGGAACTTTGCTTCATATAACCAAAGTGTGGGTTTTTCTTTCCTAGGTGCATAAATTTGCACTTGTCCACATTAAATTTCATCTGCCATTTGGATGCCCAGTCATCCAATTTATCAAGATTCGCTTTCAGTTTTCCACAATCCTCATGAGTTTTAACAACTCTGAATAGTTTTGTATCATCTGAAAATGTAATAACCTCACTAGTTATTCCCATTTCCAGGTCATTTATGTATATGTTAAAAAGCAGAGGACTCAGCACAGATCCCTGGGGTACTCCAATATAAACTTTTCTCCATTTGGAAAATTGGCCATTTAGCCCTACCCTCTGCTTTCTATCTTTTAACCAGTTCCTGATCCACAATAGTTCCCTGCCTTTTATCCCATGACTCTTTAGTTTTGCCAAAAGTCTCTGATGAGGGACCTTGTCAAAGGCTTTTTGAAAGTCCAGATACACTATATCAACTGATTCACCTTTGTCTACCTGTTTATTCACACCTTCAAAAAACATAACAGATTAGTATGACAAGACCCTCCTTGTTTAAAGCCATGTTGGCTGTCTCCAATTAAGCCATGACTATCTACAGTACATGTTCAGTAATTCTGTTCTTTATTATGGTTTCCACCATTTTCCCCATTACTGACGTCAGGCTTACCGGTCTGTAGTTTCCCGGATCACCCCTGAAACCCTTTTTAAAAATTGGCATTACAATGGCTATCCTCCAATCTTCAGGTATTACAGATGATGTTAATGATAGTTCACAGATTACTAATAGTAGGTCTGCAATCTCATATATTTCAATTCATTCAACACCCTTGGATGTATACCATCAGGTGATTTGCTACTCTTCAGTTTATCAAATACTTGTAATACATCTTCTTTCAATTCTTCTGCAGCATCTCCTTTGAATACCATTTCAGTCATGGGTAGCATTCCTACATCTTCCTCAGTAAAGACTGAAGCAAAGAATTCATTCAGTCTCTCCGCTATGGCCTTGTCCCCTCTTAGTGCTCCTTTACCCCTCTATCATCTAATTGTCCAACTGACTCTCACAGGTTTTTTGCTATGAATGTACTTGAAAAAGTCTTTATTATGCGTTTTTGCTTCCACAGCAAGCTTCTTCTCAATTTCTCTCTTTGCCTGCCTTATCAATGCCTTGCATCTAACTTGCCAGTGCTTGCGTTGTTTCCACATTTTCGTCATTTAGCTCCTTTTTCCATTTACTGAAAGATGCTTTGTTGGCAAAAATAACCTCTCCTATATCAGCCTTAAACCATGTTGGCAGTTTTTTGGCTTCCTTCCACTTTCCTTGGTCTGGGCTTCCAAGATAGTATTTTTAAACAACACCGGAGATGATGTAAGTCTTTAACCTTTGCAACTGCTCCTTTTAGTTTTTTCTTAACTATTTTCCTCATTTTATCATAGTCTCCCTTTTGAAAGTTAAAAGGTATTACTGTGGATTTCCTTAACGCCCTTCCTTCATTTATTAAATCAAACACAATCATGCTGTGATCACTATTGTCAAGTGGCCCCAACGCCCTTAACTCTTGCACCAGATCTTGTGTTGCACTAAGGTCTAGCTCCAAAATGGCTTCCCCTCTGGTGCTTTCATGAACCAGCTGCTCAAAGAAGCAGTCATTTATTTCATCTAGAAACTTTATGCATGGCTGCGTGGATGGTGTCATCGAGAGCGTTTTGGTTTCCTAGACCATGGGATGCTGTTCCAAGAGTTGCAGAGCAGAGATGGCATTCACCTGTCCAAGAAAGGTCAACGCGTCTTCGGTAGTAGACTGGCTAATCTACTGAAGAGGGCTTTAAACTTGATTTGTTGGGGATTTATTTATTTATTTGAACAGCTTTTATATACCGCTGCTTCCAAGGATCAGCAGTGGTTTACATTACAACAATAACACAGGTACACTACCAAAAAACTGCCTCCAGTTTTGCAACTGATTCCTATAGATTTTGGGGTGCTGAATCCAGGAAAAATAGCCAAAATGTTCCATCACGTCACGTTTTCTTGCAAAATTAGATTTCTTACCCATATAAGGAATGTTCACATAATTTCTTTTTAGCCGACTGCAGTTTATTTTCTTGGCCCAAAATAGAGGTTGTAATGGTTAACTAACTAGAAACACTCCCTCATGATATTTTAGAGTGTTTTGTATTCATTTTATACATTAACAGGACAATTGGGAGGCGGGGGGCTAAATCCAGTACTCGCGCTGGCGCATGTTCTTTCCTGTTCGCCTCGCCTCGTTCGCTCGCTCAAACACGGTGGTTGCGACATGAACGTTCCTGTCAAATTTCAGTTTCTTGCAAGTTCATTATTACCTTTTGTTTGCTCAGTCGTAATCCAGCTTTATTCCGAAGTGGTTCACTACAGTTGTAGTTTGCAGTGCTGTGTATTTGTGATGGCTCACAGAGCCAGAGGTTGCGTCAACTCTCTGGACAGTTTTTGTTTTATTTGTGGGGAATATACCGTGAAAAAGCGGCAGAGGAACATTTCTGCATTTATTAAAAAAGTATATTTCGCATATTTTGGTTTGAAGTTAGGCGATCAAGACAAACCGTGGGCTCCTCACAAAGTGTGCAAGACATGTGAGGAAGATCTACGCTTATGGATGAAAGGTAAAAAACAAGCATTTTGTTTCGGAATACCTATGATGTGGCGTGAACAAAGAGACCACAGCAGTGACTGCTATTTTTGCTCTTGCATTGTGAAGGGATACAACTTAAGAAATAAGAACGTAATAAGTTACCCCAACTTTCCCTCAGCAATTAGGCCTATGCCTCATAGCAACGAAGTACCTGTGCCTGAACCACCAAAATCTTTGGATCATATTTGTGTGGACGGTTCTGATCATGATGAGACTCATCAGATGGCTTTTCCCGATGAGTCCAGTACTTCCGAGTTTGAAACTGAACCAGATCCGAAACCTGAACTTTTCTCTCAAGCTGAATTGAATGATTTAGTCCGGGATTTAGGACTCCCAAAAGATGCTGCCCAACTGCTAGGTTCTCGGCTTAAACAGAAAAATCTATTGTCACCAGGAACAACTTTTTATTGGTACGGCAACCGCGAGACACAATTTTTGAAGTATTTCAGCAAAGAGGAAGATTTGGTATTTTGCAACGATATATACGGAGTGATGGAAAAGTTTAAACTCAAGTATGATCCTGCTGAATGGCGGCTGTTCATTGATTCGTCAAAAGACAGCATAAAAGGTGTTCTTCTTCATAATGGCAACACATTCGCTTCAGTTCCTATTGTTCACTCTGTTATTCTCCAAGAAAAATACGAGAATTTGGCCCTGATTCTTCAGAAGATTCGTTATGATGAGCATAAGTGGATGATTTGTGGAGACTTTAAAATTCTATCCATGCTATTAGGGCAGCAATCCGGTTTCACCAAATATCCCTGCTTCCTTTGCTTGTGGGATAGCCGGGCCCGCGACCTACACTACGGGAAAAAAGACTGGCCAATTCGGGAGTATTTGAGACCCGGTGAGAAAAATGTTCTTCATGAGAGCTTGGTACCTCGTGATAAAATTCTATTACCACCTCTCCACATTAAGTTGGGTCTCATTAAGCAATTCATCAAGTCCCTTCCAAAAGATGGTGAGTGCTTTCGGTACCTTTGCTCAAAGTTCCCCCGACTTTCTGAAGCAAAGCTAAAGGAAGGAGTGTTTGTTGGCCCTGATATAAGGAAACTCATTTCAGATGGAGCATTCGCTGAAACGATGTCTGAGAAGGAAAAAGAAGCCTGGGATTCCTTCAAGGATGTTGTTCTCAAATTCTTGGGGAACAGGCGGGATGAGAACTATAAGGATATTGTTGCCAGGATGCTCAATGCCTTCAAAGAACAAGGCTGTAACATGAGCCTGAAAGTCCATTTCTTGCACTCCCATGTGAACTACTTTCCCGAAAACTTGGGGGCGTACAGTGAAGAACAAGGTGAAAGGTTTCACCAGGACATCAAGGACACAGAGAGAAGGTACCAAGGAAGATGGAACACCACTAATACGCCAAGCAGCGCACCAAGAGAAGCATTCGGGGGAAGAAGAAACGGGCCCACCAGGAGATTGATTGACCCAAGAATGACTTTAAAATCTAAACTGTGTTGACAAATATCGTGTTTTTACTAAATTTTGAAATAAAAATTTGCTAGTTATTACCACAATGTCGGATCTCATTTATTAGAATTTTATTTTCACACCATCGGGTGTTTGTCTTCATGTATTGCAATGGTGCGGTTTGCGTTTTCTATTCTTACATACATACCTGTACAACATTTTTTGCACATTTCTTTGCTTTGCTTGGTGTCTAACCTCGCTCTTATATGCTCAATGTTTGTGCACATGTATGTGGCTGTTTTAAATGCAGACAATTTTGCTACCATCACAGTGTGATTTGTTGACATTACTCTATTCTTATGTGCTGCCTTGTTACAATTTTCTTTATTCTTATTTGAATAACTACTAAACAATTAGTATAAAGAATTCATCCAAGAAACTTTTATCTCGATGGCACTCAATCTGAAACGTTCACCTCAAACTGCTAACCCAATGTAGCAAAAAATCTGTACGTGATTGAGCAAATTGGTTACCAGATTTGGATTCAGCGCACCAAAAAACGTAAAAATCAATCGAAACATTATAGGCAGTTTAAAAAAAAATTTTTTTAGTGTACCTGTGTAATCGAACAGATACATAGAACTTTATGAACTATATTACATTACAACAATAATCGAACAGATACATAGAACTTTATGAACTATATTACATTATAACATGAATTGTGTAGAACATCATTAATGTATTACAATATAACAGGAACATTATTGAACTATATTACAATAAAAATATATTATATATGTATATGTAAGAAACATTAATATCATGTTAAATATCATTTGCAGTTGTCGTTGTTCCAATTGTTGATATACATTTGGATAGTTTAAATAAATTCAGTTTATGGTGGTTGGGAAGTTATACCTGTTTCACCATTGGTGTAGTGTTGTGTGAATAGATGAGTTTTTAGATCTTTTCTGAATGTTAGTAGATCTTTAGTTTCTCTTAGTTGATCCGGAAGATTGTTCCACAGTATTGGAGCAACAAGGGAAAAGGATGGGTGAAGAAAGTCCCCAGGTAGGTGAAAGCCCCCAGGTACGTGATACATTAAATACCTTTATGGAAATGGGTAACAGGGGTAACATATGGAAAGCAGTGTATTTAAATGCCCATAGCATGGGAAATAAGATCCCTGATGTTGAAGCTTTGGTGGGAGTGACCGACTTGGATTTAGTTGCATTTACAGAAACATGGTTCACAGAAAGCCATAACTGGGATGTAAATATACCTGGCTATACTTTATTCAGAAAGGACAGGGTAGGAATAAGGGGAGGAGGAGTGGCACTATATGTAAAAAATACTATTAAAGCTTTGGAATTACAGTGCTTAAAAGGGAGAGAGGAGGCATTGTGGGTTAAATTAGAAAGAGGGAAAGAGAAATCTATTTACATTGGCATGATATACAGACCTCCCTCACAAGAGGAAGAGGTGGACAGAGAGTTAATTGAAGACATGCGCAGCATTGCTAGAAAAGGGGAAGTGCTACTGATAGGGGATTTCAATATGCCAGATGTTGATTGGCAAATTCCTGCTGCAGTATCATCTAGAAGTAAGGAGATCCTGGATTCTCTACAGGGAGAACTATTTTATGTCAGATGTTGATTGGCAAATTCCTGCTGCAGTATCATCTAGAAGTAAGGAGATCCTGGATTCTTTACAGGGAGAACTATTCAGGCAACTGGTAACAGAACCCACACATGAAGGGGCCATACTGGACTTGGTGCTTACCAATGGTGAAAGTGTTTCTGATGTTGTAGTGGAAGATCATTTTGCATCCAGTGATCAACAGATGGTGTGGTTCACTATTAGGATTAGGACTGTTAGAATCCATTCAAAGGTGAGGATCTTAGACTTTAGGAAGACTAACTTTGCCAAGATGGGCCAATACCTCAGGGAGTCGTTAGTAGGATGGGAACAGCTGGGGGATTTAGAAAAACAGTGGGCAAAACTGAAAGGGGATATTTGAAGGGCAACCAACCTTTTTGTTAAAATGGTAAATAAAGGTAAAAGGAAAAGGAGACCGCTATGGCTTTCGAAAGAAGTAGCTGAAAAAATGAAGAAAAAGAGGGAGGCCTTCATGAAATACAAGAGATCACAGAGAGAGGAAGACAGGCATCTATATTTGGAAAAACTTAGAGAAGCTAGCAAAGTAGTCAGGAAGGCAAAGAATCAAAAGGAGGAGAAAATAGCCAATGCAATAAAATGGGGGGATAAGACATTTTTCAGATATGTTAGTGAGAAGAGGAAGGGCAAAAGTGGTATTGTCAGACTCAAGGGTGCAGGGGAGGAATATGTAGAAGCTGATAAGGATAAAGCAGAATTGCTTAACAAATATTTCTGTTCTGTGTTCACAGATGAAGAACCAGGAACTGGACCTCAGAAAACACCCACAAACAGGAATAGAAGCGAGGGGCATCTTAAAGAATTTTCAGAGGTGTTCATGAGAAACTAGCTCAACTTAAAGTAGACAAAGCGATGGGACCGGATGGGATACACCCTAGAATACTGAGGGAACTTGGGGACGTTCTAGCAGCTCCACTTACTGACCTTTTCAATGCCTCGTTGGAATCAGGAGTTGTGCCAAAGGACTGGAGAGAGGCCCATTGTGGTGCCTTTACACAAAAGCGGAAGTAAGGATGTGGTTGGAAACTACAGGCCGGTTAGTTTAACTTCGGTGGTGAGTACATTATTGGAAACGCTGCTGAAAGATCTGAGGTTTCTGGAGTCCAGCAGATTACAGGATCCGAGGCTGCATGGATTCACCAGAGGCAGGTCTTGTCAGACAAATCTGATTGATTTCTTTGACTGGGTTACCAGGGAGTTGGACCAAGGGAGAGCCCTAGATGTGGTGTATTTAGATTTCAGTAAAACCTTTGACACTGTTCTTCACAGGCGACTTATAAACAAACTGGGCACCCTAGGGATGGACCCTAAAGTTACTGCTTGGGTTAGAAATTGGTTGGGTGGGAGGTGACAAAGAGTACAGGTAAATGGAGCTCACTCTGAGGAGAAGGATGTTACCAGTGGTGTGCCCCAGGGATCTGTCCTTGGTCTGATTCTTTTTAACATCTTTGTTAGTGATATAGCGGAAGGGCTGTCGGGTAAGGTTTGCCTCTTTGCGGATGATACCAAAATCTGCAATAGAGTAGACACCCAGGAAGGTGTAGATAACATGAGGAGGGATCTAGCTAAGCTTGAAGAATGGTCTAGAATTTAGCAACTGGGATTTAATGTTAAAAAATATAAGGTCATGCATTTGGGCTGCAGCAATCCAAGGGAGCAATATAGTATAGGGGGTAAAGTACGTTTGTCCTCAAAAGAAGTACGGGATCTAGGTGTGATTGTGTCTGATGATCTTAAAGTAGCTAAACAGGTAGAAAAGTTGACAGCAAAAGCTAGAAGGATGCTTGGGTGCATATGGAGAGGAATGGCTAGCAGAAAAAAGGAGGTGATAATGCCTCTGTATAAGTCTTTGGTTGAACCTCATTTGGAGTATAGTGGGCAATTCTGCAGACCGCACCTTCAAAAGGATGTGAACAGGATGGAGTAGGTGCAGAGGGTGGCTACTAAAATGATTAGTCGTCTTCAATAAAAAGCATATGAGGACAGACATAAGGATCTTAATATGTACACCTTAGAGGAAAGGCGGGATAGAGGTGATATGATTGAGATGGTTAAATACTTCCATGGCATAAATGTTCAGGGAGAGAGCCTCTTTCAATTGAAAGCAAGTTCTGCTATGAGGGGACATGGGATGAGGATGAAGGGAGATATATTCAGAAGTGATATGCGGAAATATTTCTTTACGGAAAGAGTAGTGGATCCGTGGAATAGTCTCCCAGTGGAGGTGGTAGAGATGAGGATACTAACTGAATTCAAAAAAGCATGGGACAAACACAGAAGATCTCTAAAGGTAAAAAGGGGACTGTTGTAGTTGTTGATATGGAAGGACAGACTAGATAGGCCATGTGGTCTTTTTCTGTCGTCATATTTCTATGTTTCTATGTTTATCTCCGTTACATGTTCTGCCATGACACTGACCCAGTCGATACTGGGGTAATTGAAATCACCCATTATTATTACGGTGTTGTAAATTTTGTTAGCTTCCCTGATTTCTTTGAGCATTTCATTGTCCATTTGTTCATTCTGGCCAGGTGGTCGATAGTACACCCCCACTGCCATTGCCTTCCCCTTCCTCTTTTTATGTGGAATTTCAATCCATAGATAATCTACATTGAATTTTGTTTCCTGCAAAACTTTAATCCTTTGGGATTCAATGCCCTCTCTAACATAGAGTGCAACCCCTCTACCAATTTCATCTTCTCTATAATTATAATATAATTTGTACCCAGGTATCACAGTGTCCCACTGGTTGTCCTCCTTCCACCATGTCTCTGAGATATCAATCATATCTAACCTCTCATTTAGTGCTATATATTCTAACTCTCCCATCTTACTTTTTAGACTTCTAGCATTTGCAAGCAAGCATTTTAGAAGCTGTATTTTATTCATATTAATCTGGCTATCAGTAGGCAGGAGCAATTTGAAATCTTTAAGCTCTGCCTGCTCTGTACTCAACGACATTTGGCCACTTTTGTCTTTATTGGAACCTCTCTACTGATATGTCCTATATGCCTCTCTACTGATATGCCCTTTTGCTAGCATCCTTCAAGGATACATTGTTCCGAACCATGCACTCTTGGGCAACTGTCGGCTTTCCCCTATTACCTAGTTTAAAAGTTGCTCTACTTTCCCCATTTCCAGCTTACCGTTCCTATCCAAAATAATAGAGAAAGCAGTCCAAATGCAACTACAGGACCATCTTGACACACACACTCCACTAGACCCACAACATCATGGTTTCCAATCCCAGCATGGAGTGGAAACCCTCCTAACCTCCCTACTCAACAACCTAATGAAGGGAACCCAGACCATCCACCAAGGATTTATCATGATATTCCTTGGCATCTTTGCTGCCTTTGATACCATCAACCACAATACCCTCCTACAATGCTTGCAATCAATTGGAATACAAGCCACTGTATTGTTGGTTCCAAGACTACCTTTATAACAGAACTCAGCTGATAAGAATCGGTGCTTTAACCTCAACCCCCTACACTCAAACCCAAGGCATCCCTCAAGGATCTACCCCTTCTGCATTCCTCTTCAACATCTACCTACCACCTCTCTGTAACATCATCCAAACATACACCCATTAGCATTTCTTCATAGGAGTATCCTTCCATCCTCTTTACCATTATGGTGGCTCTTCTCTGTACTTTTTCTAATAACGCTATATCCTTTTTAAGATACAGCGACCAGAACTGCACTCAATATTCAAGGTGTGGTCGCACCATGGAATGATACAGAGGCATTATAATATCCTTTGTTTTATTTTCCATTTCTTTCTTTATGATACTCAGCATTGTATTTGCTCTCTTGGCCGCCGCTGCACGCTGGGTGGAGGGTTTTAACAAGTTATCCACAATGACGCCTAAATCTTTTTCCTGGATGGTGGTTCCCAATGTGAAACTTTGCATCGTGTAACCATAGTTTAGGTTGTTCTTTCCGATGCTATCAGTGTTTCGCCTGGTGCTGCATCAGGGAGATTAATACTATAAAACAATAGAGCACAGGTCACTATCTCACTATGTGGGAGGAAACCCCTTTAAACTCACCTATTATTCTAAATATTAATTTATTTACTTATTAATATAATATTTCTTTTATACCGCTTTTCAGTGGTATCAAGGTGGTTTACATCGAACGCAACTGAATAACTGTTACATAGAACATGGTTTCAATTAGCAGTAAGTTTGCTCTTAGACTAGCTAAGCCTCACATGGCTCAGGAACACCCCTTTCAAGACTATATTACTGTACATTATTTGTTACTGTTCTACTTCACTCATACCCACACACACACACACACACACACACAGTCAAGTGACTCACACTCTATATCTACTACTTATCTCATTCTCATTGCTAAACTCTACATTGCTTGCATAGAAAGAAAGAAACGTGATGACAGAAAAAGACCAAATTTACTATCTAATCTGCCCTACCATCAACTACAATAGTGCCCTTTTAACCTTTAGAGATCCTCTGTGTTTGTCCCATGCTTTTTTAAATTCACTCTCTTCGTCTCTATCACCTCCACTGGGAGACTATTCCACGCATCTACCACTCTTTCCATAAAAAAATATTTCAGCATATTACTCCTGAATCTGGGCAGCAGCAGTATAGGATAGTGTTGTAAGTGGAATATCATATTTCAATGACAAATGAAACAACATTGGAATTCACTGTATGGAAGAAAGGCATGGCAAATCTATTTCTGTATCTTGCCTCGAATACCCAATGGATAGTCACAAAACAAATTGCACTATAGTGCTGGAAGATGAGACACACAGGTTGGAAAGCACTCAAATGGCTACTGGGATGAGCTGAAGACTTCTAAGAGCAAATCCAACATTTTTGATGTGGTTGGATCTGCTGATATAGCTGCACATAAAAAGAGTCAGAAATTGCAAAGATATCTTACATATTGGGACATGGAACGTACGAAGCATGAATCAAGGGAAGTTGGAGGTGGTCAAGAATGAAATGGAATGTTGGGTGTCAGTGAACTGAAAAGGACTGGCTTTGGGCAATTTGCATCTGATGATCATATGGTTTATTATGCTGGAAATGAAAGACAAAGAAGAAATGGTGTTTCATTAATAGTTAAGAAGAAACTTGCAAGAACTGTAATGAAATGTCATGTAGTCAGTGAACGCTTAATTTATATTTGTCTACGAGGAAAGCCCTTCAGCACAACTATAATTCAGGTATATGCCCCAACAACAGCTGCAGAAGAGGAAGACATTGATGAGTTCTATGAACAAGTACAAGCTGAAATTGACAGAACATGCAAAGAGGATATCCTGATAGTCATGGGTGACTGGAATGCAAAAGTTGGCAACGAAGAGGAAGGCAAAATGGTTTGAAAATATGGGCTTGGAATTCTGCAAGACCAATGATCTATTCATCTCAGACATATTCTCTAGCAACAGAAGCGCCGACTGTACACATGGACTTCACTCAATGGATTGTTCAGAAATCAAATTGATTATATCTGTGGAAGACAATGATGGAAAAGCTTGATAACATCAACAAAGACAAAACCTGGAGCTGACTGTGGTACAGATCTCCAACTATTAGTATGCAATCTCAAGTTAAAGTTGAAAAAGAGCAAGCCATTCATGAATGTAGCAAAATATGATCTTGAGAATAGACCACTGGAATTTAAAGACTGCTTGAGAAATCGATTTGCTGCTTTAGATGCAAATGACAGAATTCTAGAACAGCAAGGCCGCGGGTCCCGTCCGCGTGGCCGCTCCTAACCGGGGGGGTGGCGGGCCGTTCGCCCCGCCCCCTCTCGGTTGCGGCGGCGCGCGGCTGGTTACTGCCCGCGCGGCCGGGCGCCTCATTGGCTCCCCGTGGCGTTTTAAACGCCCGGGAGCCAATGGGAGGCTGGGCCGCGGCAGCAGGGGGGGGGGATAAGTGGCGCGGGGACCCAGCTCAGCATCGGCAGTTGCTTGGTATAGGCTGGAGGCTCCTGTTGTCCCGCCCGCCCACCCAGGCTGGGGGAGGCTTTGGGGGGGTGTTTGGGTTGTTGCAGCTGGAGGGGGGGCTTTGGCGGGATCCCGGAGGTTTCCGGGGTCCGGAGCCGGTGGCAAGCATGAGGGCAGGGGTGGGGCCTGGGGAGGGGCGAGAGGCGTCGTCCGCCTTACCCAGTTAGAGTTATGGGATGACATCAAGAAGGTTGTGTTGGAAGAAAGTGATAAGTCTCTACATAAATTGAAAAAGCAAAAGCAACCAGATGAGTGAAGAAACTCTGAAAATTGTCCAGAAATGCAGAGAAGCTAAAACCTGAGGAGAAAGAGAGGCAATTTCAGAACTCAACAGAGATTTCCAACATGCAGCAAGACATGACAAGGAAAAGTTCTACAATGACACATGCAAGGAAACAGAATCAGAAGCTATTAGAGGAAGAACAAGATCAGCTTTTCTAAAGCTACGAGAGTTAAAGAAAAAATTCCAGCCTCAAATTGGAATGCTACAAGATGCTCAAGAATCCATGTTGAATGATGGTGAGAAGATCAAGAAAAGATATAAAGAATATACAGAGACATTATACCATAAAGATCAAGTGGACCAACAGCCAATGTTCACGCTAAGCTGTGCTGGGTCCTCCGCCAACATTCCTGCCAGCGGGGGGAGGTGCAGAGCGATCGATCGATCTGCCCCTCCCCCCCCCACCGGAGGGAATGCCGGTGGAGGACTCGGCGTAGATTAAAGAGAACACTGCGAGGGTGCTGCGGCATGTGTCTAACACACACCGCAGCACTCTCGCAATGTTCTCTTTAATCTGCGCCAGGTCCTCTGCTGGCATTCCCACCAGTGGGGGGAGGAGCAGAGTGATCAATCGCTCTGCACCTCCCCCCGCTGGCAGGAATGTTGGCGGCGGACCCAGCGCAGCTTAGCGGGAACATTGCCAACAGCCATTTCAATCTATATCTTAAGATCAGGAACCATTAGTGATCAAAGAAGAAGTCGAGACAGCATTGAAAGCTTTATCAAAGAACAAAGCACTGGGCATTGATGGCATTCCCATCAAGGTATTGCAGCAATCGCATGAAGCTGTTATCATACTTACAGGACTCTGCCAGGAAATTTGGAAGACAAATTCATGGCCAACTGACTGGAAAAGATCTGTCTGAAGAAAGGTGACTGGACTGACTGTGGAAATTATCACATAATCGCTCTGATCCCACATGCCAGCAAGATTCTACTCAAGATCATTCAGCAGAGATTACAACCATACCTAGAACGAGAACTGCCTGAAGTGCAAGACCAATATACAATTTACTGCCCAGGTCGAGACAAAATGTATTCAATTTCTTGACATCACTGTGACACTTACTGAAGCAGGCTTTGAGACATCATTATATAGAAAAAAAGTTCAGCGTAACACTCTTTTGCATTATGACAGCTTTCACCCGCCTTCTTTGAAACGTGGCCTACCCTACGGTCAATTCCTTCGTATTCGCAGGAACTGCACTCATAAAACGGAATTCACTCAGCATGCGGCAGATTTACATTCCCGCTTGATGGCTAGGGGATATCCACCCCATTTGATACGGAGGGCCTATAAACGAACTTGCCACATTCACAGGGAATGGTTGTTATGTGACTCTTCAACTACCCTCTCATCTTCTGAGCCTTCCACTGTCACGGCTGTTTTCCCTTACATGAGGGGTTCTTCAAAAATAGTGGGGATTCTACATCGTTATTGGCCTATTTTGGCTTTGCACCCCTGTTTCCGGAGAAAACTTCAGATAGCATACTCCAGACAATCAAACCTGCGGGACATGATAGTGCACACCACGACGACCCTGGATCGTCCACTAACTTTTCATGAGAATGCTGGTCATTTCCCCTGTGGCAGTTGTGCATACTGCTCTCATACCATTTCAGGGGCATCTTGGTTGGATGATCATACTCATATTACTTATTGGGCTCGTTGGAATACCTGTTGCACCACATCCTATGTGGTATATTTGATTGTATGTCCTTGTACTCTATACTATTTCGGATGTACTTCCTGGCCTTTTAAAATTCGTCTGGGTGAACATGCCTCGCGATTACGCACAATGACGTTTTCTGCACCTTTGGTAGAACACTGTGTACACCAAGCCCATTCTTTTGAAATGCTTACCTGGGGGATCTTGGATTTTGTGCCTTCTAACCCTCGAGGCGGGAATCGCTTACAGCTCTTACAATATCGGGAGCAACGCTGGATCTACCTGCTCAATTCAGTATCACCTAATGGTTTAAATTTACAACAGGACTGGTACACGATCATATAATTGCAGATCTATCACCATTTTCAGATGCAGGGGCTGGTCTTTGTGCAGTGGCCTTCCCCTTTTGGTTCTGATTGGTGCTTCTCATGACGCCTTTCATTTGGAGACGTTCACACAGCTGTGCTCACGCTGCCACGGCCGTGTTAAAGAACCGGCCTTTTGAAGCAATGTTACACAAGGGATTAGTTCACCGAGCAATGTCTATGACCTGAAGCAGGGGTATAAATGTTATCACCCCGAAACGTGCCACGTCGACTTGCTACATTGCTGATTGAACACAATGGACTACTAGACTTCAGTTAAGTAAATACTGACTTTTAAAAAATACTTTATTAAAAAGGAATTGGCCACAGCGGTACGAGGTTTTTTCCTCTTCACTGGGATGGCTATTCCAACAAAAAGAATTTTGCTTTCCTCACCGGTGTGTTAGTTTTCCTGGTTTCTATTTTGTTTGTTTACATTTAAACCAGGGGTTTGGTATTATTGTTAGGATTAGTTTAGAGGAAAGGCAGGATAGGGGAGATGTAATAGAGATGTAGACCCTTGTGCCTACCACCATCACTGGGAGACTACCACCATCACTGGAAGACTATTCCATGCATCTACTACCCTTTCCATAAAAAAATATTTCCTCATATTATTTATTTATTTATTTATTTACTTATTTCTTCTATACCGCCCCTTCCAGTGATCAGGGGCGGTTTACATGGAACAAATTATGTATACTACTGTATACTTTACATGGAACAGGAAACTTTCTAACTTTTTACATGGAAACTTTCTAACTTTTTACATGGAATAGATTAACAAATTATGTGTACTACTGCATACATTACATTGAAACAGAGAAACTCCTAAGTCTATCGCCTTTCACTCTCATCCTGTGTCCCTTCGTAGCAGAGTTTGCCTTCAATTGAAAGAGACCCTCCTGTGCATTTGTGCCAAGAAGGTATTTAAATATCTCTATCATATTGCCCCCATTCCACCTTTCCTCTAAAGTATACATATTAAGATCTTTAAGTCTGTCCTCATATGCTACATAACAAACACCACTAACCATTTTAGTAGCCACCCTCTGCACTGACTCCAACCTGCTTATATCCTTTTGAAGGTGTAGTCTCCAGAATTGCACACAACGATCCAACCAAGGTTGCATCAGAGACTTATACAGAGGCATTATCACATCCTTTTTTCCGGCTGGCTATTCCTCTCTCTATATATTCAATTATCCTAATTGCTTTTGCAGTCACCTTTTCTATCTGTTTAGCTACCTTAAGCTCATCAGACACAATTACACCCAGGTCCCGCTCTTCTTTTGTGGACAGTAGTACTTCATCCCCTACACTGTACCGTTCCTTTGGATTTTTACAGCCCAAATGCATGACTCTGCAGTTTTTTCCCATTAAATCTCAGCTGCCAAATTCTAGACCATTCTTCAAGTTTAGCTAGATCCCTCCTCATGTTATCTATTCCTTCCTGGGTGGCTACTCTATTGTAGATTTTGGTATCATCCACAAAGAAGCAAACCTTATCTGACAGGCCTTCTGCAATATCACTAGCTAAGATGTTAAAACGAACTGGACCTGCGGCACACCACTGACGACCTCCTTCTCCTCAGAGTGTGCTCCATTTACCTGTACCCTTTGTCACCTCCAACTCAACCAATTTCTAATCTAATCAGTAACTTCTGGGTCCATCCCTAGGGTGCTCAGTTTGTTTATAAATTGCTAGTGTGGAATAGTGTCAAAGGCTTTACTGAAATCTAAATACACCACATCTAGGGCTCTCCCTCAGTCCAATTCCCTGGTCACTTAGTCAAAGAAATCAATCAGATTTGTCTGATAAGACCTGCCTTTGGTGAATCCATGATGCCTTGGATTCTGTAATCCATTGGACTTAAGAAATCTCACTATTCTCTCTTTTAGTAGCCTTTCCACTAATTTACTAACCACAGAGGATAGACTAACTGAGAACTACAGGCATACAGAGGCATTACCATGTCCGCTTTTCATGTGCCTTTCTTCAGTCCTCTGGCACCACTCCTGACTCCAAAATTCCCTCAGTGTTCTTGGATGTATCCCATCCAGACCAATGGCTTGTCTACTGTAGTTTAGCTAGTTTCTCATGGACACAGTCTTCTGAAAATCATTTAAGATCTCTGTTGCTTCTGTTCCTATTTGTGGGTGTTTTCTGAGGTCCTGCTCCTGGCCTGTCATCTTTATCCTCATCAGTTTCTGCATATTCCTCTCGTGCACCCTGGAGTCAGACAGTATTTATTTATTTAGACAGTTTTGTATACCGCCTTATCCTTCAATCAAAGTGGTCACAACACAATTGGGGGATACATTTAACACGCGGGGATATGAGACACATACACTAATACTTACAGGGAACATGGGCAATGGAGGGTTAAGTGGCTTGCCCAAGACCACAAGGAGCACCTGTGGGACTAGAAACCCCAGTCCTTCCGGCCCAAGGTTGCTGTCCTCTAGTGGGATTTGAACCCCGACCTTCTGGCCTGAAGTACCTTGCCCCAACCACTAGGCTACTCCTTCACCTTTGCCCTTCCTTCTTTCACTAATTACCACCAGCAATCCGAGCCATCATCGATCTCACACAATTCAGGAAAGCACTAAAACATTACTTATTTATTCAACATTACCAGATCAACCATACTCCACCATAGCCACACCTTTCCTTCCAGAAACCTCTACATATTAGTCCCTATACTTAATATCTTTCTGTAGGTTCATAACCCACTATGCAAAGCTTACTGCTACATATGTAAATAGTTGATGTGCATGTTTCCCTAAGTTATCCAAGTTGTATTTCCTTGTTCTCTGTAAAACTAACATTTGTTCATTATGTTTCACTGTTCCATGTAAACCGCGCTGATACTAAATAGTGCGGTATATAAGAAACTAAAATAAATAAATAAATAAATAAATAAATAAATATCTGAAAAATGCATTCACTATTTCTTCTTCTTTTTGTGCCTTTGCTTTCCTGACTACTTTGCTAGCTTCTCTAAGATTTTCCTCTCGCTGTGATCTCTTGTATTTCATGAGGCCTCCTCCTTTTTCTTCACCTTTTCAGCTACCTCTTTTTAGAACCATAGTGGTTTCCTTTTCCTTTTACATTTATTTACCTTTCTAACAAAAAGGTTTGCTGCTCTTAAAATATCCCCTTTCAGTTTTGCCCACTGTTTTTCTACATCCCCTAGCTGTTCCCATCCCACTAATGACTCTTTGAGGTATTTTCCCATCTTGGCAAAGTTAGTTTTCCTAAAGTCTCTCGCTTTTGAATGGATTTTATCAGCCCCAGTCCTAATACTGAATCATACCATCTGGTGATCACTGGATGCAATATGATCTCCCACTGTATCATCAGAAACACTTTTACCACTGGTAAGCACTAAGTCCATTATCACCCCTTCATGTGTGGGGTCTGTTACCAGTTGCCTGAAAAGTTCTTCCTGTAGAGAATCCAGGATCTCCTTACTTCTAGATAGCTCTGCAGCATACTGAAATTACCTGCCAATAGCATTTCTCCTTTGATGGCAATACAGTGTATGTCTTCTATTAAATCTTCGTCCACTTTTCTGCCCTCTGAGGGGGATCTGTATATAACTCCAGTGCAAACGGATTTCCCTTTCCCTCTCTCTAGTTTAATCCATAGTGCCTCCTCCCTCCTTTTAAGCCCTGCAATTCTATAGCTTTAATATTATTTTTTACATATAGTGCCACTCCACCTCCCCTTCTTCCAGCCCTGTCCTTCCTGAATAAAGTATAGCCTGGTATAATTATATCCCAGTTATGGTTTTCTATGAACCATTTCTCTGAAACTGCCACTAAATATAAGTCAACCTCTTCCATTAAAGCCTCAACATCTGAGATCTTATTTCCCATGCTACCGGCATTTACATATACCGCTTTCCAGATGTTGCCCTATTACCCTTTCTACAGAGGTATTTAATGTTTCACTCACCTGGGGGATTTCTTCACCCATTCCCAACAAATCTAGCTTAAAGCTCTTTTCAGTAGGTTAGCTAGTCTGCTGCTGAAAATACTTCATCCCTTCTTGGACAAATGGACACCAACTCTGCTCTGCAGCCCTTGGGACATCATCCCATGGTCCAGGAAACCAAAACACTCTTGAAGAAACCATCCATGCAGCCATGCATTCATCTCCAGGATGTGGGCTTCTCTGCCTCAGCCTTTACCCTCTACAGGGAGGACTGAAGAGAACAACACCTGCACTCCCATCTGCTTCACTCTCTGTTCCAGAGCCATGAAGTCACTTTTGATATGCTCGGAGAGATACCTAGCAGTATCATTTGTGCTGACATGGATAAGCACAGGGCCGGCCCGTCCATTGAGCAAGAATGTTTTTTGCACAGGGCCCCGCGTTTCAGGGGGCCCCGCGCAAAGAACATTCTGCTTGCAAAGTAAATTTTAAAATAAATAAAAAAAGCTGTCTGCTGCCGCTGCCGCCGCGGCGGCAACGGCAGAATCACATATCCCGCGGGGTCCCCCCGCCCGACAGAGCCTGCCCTCCCTGCATCAGCTCCGTCGGCTTTCAGAGCTCGAAGGGAGACTAGTTTCCCTTCCGAGGCTCTGTTAAGCCCGCAGGGGCTGATGGGACTTTCCCATCAGCCCCTGCAGGCTTAACAGAGCCACGAGGGAGAAACTCTCCTTTCGCGCTCTGAAAGCCGACGGAGCTGATGCAGGGAGGGCAGGCTCTGTCGGGCAGGGGGGGGGGGCCCGCGGGATATGCGATTCTGCTGTTGCTGCCGCGGTGGCAGCGGCAGTGGCAGCAGACAGCTTTTTTTTAAATTTTACATTTTTCCTGGGCTGTTGGGGTGGGAGTTAGGATTGGAAATGGGCTAATGGGGTTAGAACTGGAAGAGGGTTGATAGGGGGTTAGGACTGGGGCTATGGGGAGCTAAGTCTGGAAATGGGGTGATGGGGGGTTAGGACTGGTAATGGCCATGGGGGGGGCTAAGACTGGAAATGGGCTGATGGGGTTAGGACTGCAAGTGAGCTGATGGGGGTTTAGGACTAGTAATGGGCTATGGGGGGGGCTTAAACTGAAAATTGGGTGATGGGGGTTAGGACTGGAAATGGGCTGATGGGGTTAGGACTGGGAGTGGGCTGATGGGGGGTTAGGACTGGGAATGGGCTATGGGGGGCTTAAACTGAAAATTGGGTGATGGGGGTTAGGACTGGAAATGGGCTGATGGGATTAGGACTGAGAGTGGGCTGATGGGGACTTAGGACTGGTAATAGGCTATGGGGGGGGGCTAGGACTGGTAACCGGTTGGGGGCGTTCCTAGGACTGGAAATGGGCTGAGTGGAAGAGAAGGCTTGAACTGCAAATAGCTGATGGGGACGGGGGCTTGAAATGGAAATGGGCTGAGGGGAAGGGGGCTTGAACTGCAAATAGCTGATGGGGAGCGGGACTTGGAAGGGGGAATGGGCTGATGGGGAGGGGGACTTGGAATGGAAATGGGCTGAGTGGAAGTGGGGCTTGAACTGCAAATAGCTGATGGGGAGGGGGGCTTGGAATGGAAATGAGTTGTGAGGGGAGGGAGCTAGGACAGGAAACGGGCTGATGAAAGGGGCTAGGATAGGACTGGGAATTGGGTGTTGGGGGGAGCTAAGATTGGAAATGGGCTGTGGTGGGGGCTTGGATTGAAATAGACTTATGGAGGGGCTAGAACTGGATGTAGGCTCATGGGGGGCTTGGATTGGAAATGGGCTGAGTGGAGGGGAGCTAGGATTTGACATGGGCTGATGGTGGGGCTAGGAAAGGACTAGAAATGGGCTGATGGGAGGCTGGTATTGGAAATGAGCTGATGGAGGGACTTGGATAGGACTGGAAATGGATGGGGGAGCTAGGACTGGAAATGAGCTGATGGAGGGACTTGGATAGGACTGGAAATGGATGGGGGAGCTAGGACTGGAAATGGGCTGATGAGGGGACTAGAAGGGAGTGGATGCTGGGTGGGGCTGGAACTAGAAGGGAGATGATGTTGGGGGAGATTAGAATGGGATGGAGCTGGGAGAGTGAAATGGAGAGGGGAAAAATATTTTGTGTGGGACGGAAGAAAAATCTACAATTGGCTGGGTATTGGGAGACTGGGGATGGAGGGGTAAAATTTGAGTGGATGAAATAGGAATGAGGAAAGAGCAAAAGGAGAAAGATTAGTATGTTAAAGCAGATGTAGAAAGAGAATGGAAAAAAATTAGAAGAGAGAAGAAAGGACAAATGGACAGCAGACGATGGAGAGTTAGCAGAAGACACAAAGAAACCAGAAGAAAGTGGCTGGAGCAATTGCAACTGAAAAAAAAATGCACAAAAGGTAGAAAGATATCTCTTTATTTTGAATTTATTAACTGGAATATGTCAGCTCTGGGAAATGTGCATCATTAACGTCTGCGCTTTGTTTAGTACAAGAGGAAATTAATTTATAGTTTTATTTCTACAGAGTTGTTGTACATTCCAAGTTTGGCTTTTGGGGTTCCCAGTTTAATTGTCTTCCTGTTTCTAAATTGTGATTCCTTGTTTGGTGATTGTCTGTGTTCTGCATGTGTAACTGAGCTGAGGTATTCTGTTTATGTAATTCCTATTTGACATTGCCACTTGTTCCCTTTCCCCAGTAGGTCATGTATTATTATTCTCTGAAATGTATTGGTTTAATATTTGCAGTGTTGCTTTTTGATAGGTAGGGTATGGTGCTTTGTGAGTCCTGGTAGTGCTGTTAGGATATGGCGGGTTTGCTATGGGTTCTAAATGGGCAGTGTTTGTAGTAGTTCCTAATGTGCCTGGCGGTTGGCACTGGATTATAGCAATGTAGAAATCTTTTAGTCTTTCTTTATCCATACACTCATTAAGAGGCATTTTTACTAAAAGTTAGTGTATGGTAACATTATGCAAATATGTATGCAAATGAGGCCCCACACCGAGTCTCCGCACATGGCCCCGCACCCCCCTTGGGCCGCCCCTGGATAAGCAACATCAGTAGATTTGATGAGTCTCTGCAAATTCACCATAACGTTTCAAATTTTGGCACCTGGCAGAGAGCACACCTCTCTGGCCATCAAATCTGATCGGCAGATGGATGCCTCATTACCCCTCAGAAGAGTCACCAACCACCACTACCCTTTGCTTCTTTGTGGTGATGATTCTGCAACTTTGGGGTGCTTGAGCTGTGGTTCTTCCCTTTCCTCAGATGCTTTCAACTCCTCCACTTCCAGGTTGTATACTGGTTCTTCAATTCAAGGGCTGGAGTGTTGATATTGCAGACTTTGGTGACTTATGTTCAGCCTTCTTTCTTTTGTAGCCTTCCATCTTCACCTCTGTCGGAGAACTTGTATGTTGCAAGAAGCATTTCATCAATGTCCTTCTCACTGTCTCAAATGCTTCTCAGCCTCACCACCTCTTCCCCAAGTTCCTCCACTTCTTTCCTGAGAGCTTCAGCATGCAGGCATGCTACACATGGAACCAGTCCTTCAATTAGCATTGGGATCTCTGTGTGGACAGAGGCAAAAGCTGTATCGGAGGCAACAGCTTTAGTAATACGATTTTTCCCAGCCATTGTTTAGTTGATGGAGCTTTGGTACTTTGCTTTGTAATGGAGTCTGTCAGTACATACATGGGTAGTGGCATTATCATATCACATACTGAACTCCCATCATACTTTTTTATATACTCACAAACATGCAAGACATTTAAAAACATCAAAATAATTACAACACAAATGTGGATGGAACCTATGAGGAAAGGGACAAAACTCGTTTTTTACATTTGTGCAGTCCTCTGATGAGAAAATAAAGCATGCTTAAACAGACGTCTATTCCCACTGTAAGATTGGAAATCCATGCATTAATATTTGGCCCATCCTAAACATGCCCAATCTTGCCCCCTTGAAATTTCTGTGTCTCAAGCCTCTGTTTGCAGTGTCTTTCTGAAAAAGCCATTTACACTTCTTGTGTCTTTTTATAAAATAGACACTCACTTCGCCTCTCCATCTAGGCTCCTGTCACAATTAAAATCTTTTGTTCCTATTGAAAATATTTATCTAGTTCTATTAATCAGTCTAGGATCATATTTATATATTTATTGATAAAACTTGATGTTCTTCCTATGTCACAAAGGTGTTTAAACTACCATGTTTCCATTTTATTGTTATCACATGCTCTGAATAGAATCTGGAAAATCTCACTTACAAGCAAATACCATATTTGGCAGGGCTCAAAATCAAAATCCAAATCTTGATTTATTTAGTGCATCTGTTTACTGGACCATGGGAAGATATCAGCTTCTGACTCTAATGGCAGAAAATGAAGTCTCCTTTTTAGCAAATTTCTAACCTGCAATCATAATTTTCTTTCCCAGGCACTGAAAGACAAAATGAAAAAATAAACTCAGCTACTTCTGTTATCCAGGAGATGTTATCACCATGTTAGAAAAAGGATGTGTGAATTACAGTACCTCTGTCGTGATATGTTAATGAATTTCTAGATTTGAGTTTGCTTTTGACATCTGGTCCTGGCAGCAGAGTAACTGAAAAACAAAAAACAACCTTGCTTATCCTTTCATTTAATAAAAAGTGCAGTTAAACATGCATTAACTTTCCTCATGAATCTCTTGCTAGAAATACAGTGATATTCATGTCAGTGAAAGTTCACAACATGTTTATTTTGAAAATGTTTCAATTGAAGTCTCATTATAATTGCACCGAAATGTTGCTATATATGAACTTTCACAACCGCCCGTCTTGTTACCCACTCCACCCTCCGCGACCATGTAACTCCATTGCTCTTCCACCTCCACTGGTTACCTATTTCTGCTCGCTCCCAATTCAAATTGCTTACTCTGGTCCACAAAGTTCTCTACACTAGCACCCCTCAATATTTGGCAGACCTCATAAACTTTCACTCTCCTAGGCACACTCCTCGCTCCTTCCACCTCAATCGCCTCACCCTTCCTTCCCCTTCATCTGCTCACCTGCAATCCACCCGCTCCTCTGCCTTCTTCTTCACCGGCCCTGCTCTTTGGAATGCTCTCCCCTCCTCCTTACGTTTAGAGACCCATCATACCACCTTCAAACAAAATCTGAAGACCCATCTTTTCTCCCTGGCCTTTGACCTTCCCTCCCCTTTCGTGTGACCTTCTTGCTTTCCCTACCCTTTTGTTTCTATCTTGGAATATGTATTCTCTCCCATCTCGTCCTATCTCTCCTCCCTCTTCTTCTTTCCTGTCAAAGAATTGTAACTTCCTTTCTTATTTTCACTGGCCCCCGGCCTTGACTTTTCTTTTGTTTTTTTGAAAATTGTACACCGCCTTGATTCCTGCAGAAAGGCGGTTCTATCAAATTCAATAAACATAAACATAAACACAGAAAGTTCTTTATGATGTACAGGATGGACCTCTGAGGTCCATAAGCTTTTATACAGCAACATTTTAGAGAGATAGTTTGGATAGCCCAATAAGATGGGCCTAGTGTTATATTGGGGGCACCATAACATGGCCGAGCGCATGCCAAATGGGCTATAGGGCCAGGATTAGTTGGGATATGACTCGGTGTGGAAAAGGGGAGGAGGAGATGATTTGGTGGGATGGAAAGGGAAGGAGGGCACAGGAAAGGAGTATAAGGTGGATTTGGTGGCAGAGAAGGTAGAGCTGCAAGGGAAGATGTGTAAAAAGGTTTCAGGAGGTAAGGCAGTTAGGTCTTTGGGCAGGAAATAAACCAGAATGGGAGGGGTAAGCATTTTATTTGCGATGCTGCCAGTTTTTTGCTTGCTGCGCTGCTGCCCTGCTCCCTTGATCTGGGCCTACCAGTGGGGAGAACTGCATTCCCTGGGGCCTATCCATAGTGCATTGGGGTGGATCATCATGATGGGGGAAGTCTAGTGCAGTGACTGATCATAGATAGGGGTGGTGAGCTCAGCCCGGGGTGGCATCAGCCAACTGGAGCAGTTGTTGGAGCTGAGAGCTCCAGGCTTGGTGGGCCAAAGTATAGGAGGCCACAGATTAACCTGTTTTCGGTGCTGGTGATCACATGGTGCTAGTACTGGCTGGATTCCGTGCTAACCAGCCCAGAGCGATTCTGGAATAGTGCAAAGCTTTTATATCCCACAGTTTATCAGAGGTATAAGGAGTGAGGAAGAGAGCGCATACCTTATTGGCATATCGACACATGGCCCTGCAGTCTGACAACACAGCTGTGGTAATCTGTGAACTATCATTAAAATCATCAGTAGCACCTAAAGACTGGAAAGCAGCCAATGTAATACCAATTTTTAAAAAGGGTTCCAGGCGTGATCTTGGAAACTACAACCAGTGAACTTGACATCTGTGCTGGGCAAACTAATAACACAGAAACATGATGGAAGAAAAACACCGCATGGCCTATCTAGTCTGCCCTTCCATAGCAACCACTACAACAGTCCCCTTTTTTGTTTAAGAGATCCTCTGTGTTTGACCTATGATTTTTTGAATTCAGACACTGTCCTCATCTCTACTACCTCCACTCGGAGACTATTTCACGCATCTACCACTCTTTCCGTAAAGAAATATTTCTGCATATTACTCCTGAGTCTATCCCCTTTCACCTTCATCATATGCCCCCTCATAGCAGAGCTTTCTTTCAATCGAAAGAGGCTCTCCTCCAGTGCATTTATGCCATGGAGATATCTAAACGTCTCAATCATATCACTTCTATCTTGCCTTTTCTCTAAAGTATACATATTAAGCTCCTTAAGTCTGTCCTCAAATGCTTTATAACATAGACCACTAACCATTTTAGTAGCAACCCTCTGCACCGACTCCAACCTGTTTATATCCTCTTGAAGGTGCGTTCTCCAGAAATGCACACAATACTCCAAAAGAGGTCACACCAAAGACTTATATAGAAGCACTATCATCTCCTTTCTTCTGCTGGCCATTCCTCTCCCTATGCACCCAAGCAACCTTCTAGGTTTCACTGTTGCCTTTTCTACCTGTTTAGCTACTTTAAGATCATCAGACACAATCACCCCTAGGTCCCCCTCTTCTTTTGTGGACAGAAGTACTATATTGCTCTTTTGGATTGCTGCAGCCTAAATGCATGACTTTGCACTTTTTATATTAAATCTCAGCAGCCAAATTCTAGACCATTCTTCAATCTTAGCTAGATCCCTCCTCATGTTATTTAAACCTTCCTGGGTGTCTACTCTATTGCAGATTTTGGTATCATCCATAAAGAGCAAAATCTTACCTGACAGCCCTTCCACAATATCACTAAAAATATGTTAAAAAGAATTGGACCAAGGACAGATCCCTGGGGAACACCACTGGTAACCTCCTTCTCCTCAGAAGGAGCTCCATTCTCCTCAGAGTGAGCTCCATTTACCTGTACCCTTTACAGCCTCCCTCTCAACCAATTTCTAACCCAAGCAGGAATTTTAGGATCCATCCGTAGGGTGCTCAGTTTGTTTAAAAGTCGCCTGTGCAGAATAGTATCAAAGGCTTCAATGAAATCTAAATACACCACATCTAGGGTTCTCCCTCGGTCCAACTCCCTGGTCAACCAGTCAAAGAAATCACTCAGAATTGTCTGACAAGACCTGCCTCTGGTGAATCCATGCTGCCTCGGATCCAGTAATCCGTTGGACTCCAGGAACCTCACTACTTTTTCTTTCAGCAGCATTTCCAAACATTTGCTCACCACAGAGGTTGGTAAACCACATTCTTACTTCCGCTTTTGTGTAAAGGGACCACATGTGCCTCTCTCCATTCCTCTGGTACCAATCCCAAATCCAAAAAAGCATCAAAAAGGTCGGTCAGTGGAATTGATAGAATGTCCCCAAGTTCCTTCAGTATTCTCAGGTGTATCCCATCTGGTCCCATCTCTTTGTCTACTTTAAATATAGCAAGTTCCTCACGAACACAGTCTTTTGAAAATCGTTCAAGATGCCCCTCCACTTCTGTTTCGGTTTGTGGGTGTTTTCTGAGATTCTGCTCCTGGTTCTTCATCTGTGAATACAGAAAAGAAATATTTGTTAAGCAATTCTGTTTTATCCTCATCATCTTCTACATATTCCTCCCCTTCACCTTTGAGTCTGACAATACCACTTTTGCCCTTCCTCTTCTCACTGACATATCTGAAAAATGTCTAATCCCCCCATTTTATTGCATTGGCTATTTCCTCCTCTTTTTGAATCTTTGCTTTCCTGACAACTTTGCTAGCTTCTCTAATTTTTTCCAAATATAAATGCCTATCTTCTTCTCTCTGTGATCTCTTGTATTTCATGAAGGCCTTCCTCTTATTCTTCACATTTTCAGCTACTGCTTTTAAAAACCATAGTGGTCTCTTTTTCCTTTTACCTTTATTTACCATTTTAACAAAAGGTTGGTTGCCCTTAAAATATCCCCTTTCAGTTCTGCCCACTGTTTTTCTACATCCCCCAGTTGTTCCCATCCCACTAACAACTCCCTGAGAATTTGGCCCATCTTGGCAAAGTTAGTCTTCCTAAAGTCTAAGACCTTCGCTTTTGAATGGATTTTATGAGCAGTAATTCTAATATTCAAAACACCATCTGGTGATCACCGGATGCAAGATGATTTCCCACTATAACATCAAAAACACTTTCACCATTGGCAAGCACCAAGTCCAGTATCTGGACAGTTTGGACAGTTTTTTATACCGCCCCTTCCAGAGATCAGGGGCGGTTTACATAGAAAACAACAAGCTACATAGAACCAAGTATAACTATATACATTGTAACAACTGAACTATGTGCATTGTATCTTGTTTTCAAGAGGACCGTGAAAAATTGTGAGACTGGCCGTCCATATGGTAGATGAAATTTAAAGTTGACAAGCGCAAAGTTATGCACTTAGTGCCCGATTTTCGAAGCACCTACACGGGTAGTGCCTTCGAAAATTCTCTAGTTTGTCCCTTATATGCCCTGATGCTGGGCGTATTATGATTATTCTGGGGCAGTGCAGAGTTGGGTCATGGTGTTACCTGTGTAGCACTGATTTTCAATGATACACGGTTAGCGCACTGCACCTTAAAGATAGTTGAGGGAAACTCTCGCCTATCCGTAAGGCGCTGGTTCTATGTAGCATCAAAAATCTGTGCTACATGGGTAGCTCCTGCAGCCTCCTAGCTGTGCGGCAATACCCGGACTTTTGATGCCAGGACCGCATATGACCCGGTTTGGAAATTCTGGGTTAGCGTGAGGGGAGCAGGCTACGCGCTGATGCGGTGCATAGAACCGCGCAGATCAATATTGAGCCTGATTCCAATAACATGCATGCCTGGCCCGCAGACATGTCCAAATCAGAAATGGGCCTGATTTTACCCTAATTACGTAGCTGTGGTGCACATTTTTAGAGACCAATGATGGTGCTTTTGGGCATGTATTAGTGCTGTTTGAATTGTTGAATGCTCCCATTCTGAGGGTCCTTTATTATTGACAGGGATATGTCTTGATCTTTAACTATAGAGAACATTTTCAGATTTTTTGTGCCCGATCATACTGGCAGCTGGTGACGCTGCAGTCATCCCTACGAACCAGGTACTGGCCAGGCATTCATGTCCCTCTAGAACTGTGAATGAGCATACCAGATCCTCCCATGCAACACTCAAACTACACACACACACTCTCACTTACAGTCAACAAAAAACATACTTCCACCAAAATGATGCCCTGCATCTATCAAGAAAAGCTGATCTGCATTTCTCACCAAACAAGAATCTTTTCCATACTCACTCACATACTTTCCCTACATCAATAGTCTCATTTTGCAGAACATAGGGAATTGTTAGGAGATCCTAGATTAGTTTCTATAGCACAAACAGCAAATATCAGCATAGCCAGAATAAACACTATTGCTCTACTTAAAAATTCTGTAGGGGTGTTTATTAAAGCTTCTTTATCTTACAACCTTCCCTCACCCTCTGCCTTATATTCTTTAAAACTGCTTCGTGTGTTTTTCCAAACTGCAGATGCACCAGTTCAAAACATAATTGTCACAACCATTCTTCAATATGTTTCTGCAGGAATAACTGGGACATCCACAAAAAGCACTGAAAACATATACAAGCTTTTCCTGAATACACTTTAAACATCTCCATGGCTGACCATGCCCACGGTCCACCCTGCTCTGAGATCCCCATGCTAGCATCGTAGATGTGCAGGGCCGCGGGGGTTTCAGAATACAGTCTTAGACGTTTTCACTAGAAAAATGTCTACGACACACTTCCAAATGGCTTATTCTTGTTACGGAATGACTTTCTTAGGGAAGAACAACCCAAACTATGGTTACACGATGCAAGGTTCCACGCTAGGAATCACCACTCAGGAAAAGAATCTAGGTGTCATCATGCCAGTGTGCAGCGGCAGCCAAGAAAGCAAACACAATGCTAGAAATCATAAGGACAGGAATGAAGTATAAAACTAAGGATATTATAATGCTTCTGTAATCGTTCCATTTTGCGACCACACCTTGAATATTGTGTGCAGTTATGGTCGCCATATCTTAAAAAGTATATAGCAGAATTAGAAAAGGTACAGAGAAGAGCCACCAAAATGGTAAAGGGGCTCTTTACTGAAATGGTATGAGGAAAGGCTTTAAAGGTTAGGGCTCTTCAACTTGGAAAAAAGACATCTGAGGGGGGATATGATAGAGGTCTATAAAATAATGGATGAAGTGGAACGGGTAAATATAGATTGGTTGTTTATTCCTTCAAAAAGTAGAAAGACTAAGGGGTATGCATTGAATCTACAATGTAACCCATTTAAGACTATTTGGAGAAAATATTTTTTTGACTCCATGCATAATCAAACTCTGGAATTCATTACCGGAGGATGTTATAAAAGCTTTTAGTGTAGCTGAGTATAAAAAAGGTTTGGACAAGTTATTGGAGGAAAAGTCCATAACCCATTACTAAAGAGGACGGAGCAAATCCACTGCTTACCCATGGGACAAGCAGCATGAAATCTTTGTACCTTTTGGGAACCTGATAGGTACTTGTGCCCTATAATACACACGATTGGAAACAGGATACTGAGCTTAATGGACCCTTGGTCTGACTTGGTATAGCATATCTTAAGTTCAGGCTATTAACCAACAGTATGCTTGCTGCTTGTTGTTGTCTGAGCATCTGCAGTTGGTGGTACTGCATTATCAGCTGATGAACATAACTTTGATGGTGTACCAAGTCCTGAGCATTTCTAATCAGATTGAAGCAGCAAGGATGACGTGCATGTCTTGTTTTCATGGAGAGGGCACTGGTTGACTTTTGTTTTTGCCACGCAAGAGGGCATGTCAGCAGGCATGCTGACTACGTTTGCTGGTGAGAGTGGCATTTATTAGTAAAGCAAGAGGGTGTGGAGACCTCACTGCTTCCTTTGGTGTGGCAGTTGCTGAAAAAGTATATTCCCCTTAGTCCAGTGGTGGGTTGCACCAGCTGATTGTGTATGCTGTCCTGGAAAACTGATGCAGTTTGGTAAGTGTACCTCACCTTTTTGAGGTGCTTTTGCTCTCCAGGACTAAGCAGGAAGTCAGTCCTCACATTTGGGTAACGTCGGTGCCGACGGAGCCCTCATGCGGAGCATTTCCCCAGCTTTCAAAGAAAGCCTTTGGGAATGCAGCGCGCATGCACGGTCCCCTTCCCGCCCAAGGGTGCCATCTTGCTCAGTCTTTATTTTTCCACAGAGCCCGACGGACATGTGTCCCTGTCACCCAGTTAAAGTTGACTTTCCATTGTGCTCATGGGTTGTACATACACCTTGTAGCACTATATAAATAAGGATGGCTCCTGTTGTCTAGATTTCAATTAGCAGTATTTCTGAGAAGAGTCTGTTGAAGAAATAAAGGTTGTGAGGCCTAGTTGGCAGATGCTCACCATTGGCAAATCCATGTTATTTCTAGCAAAGTGCAAGAAGTAACATCTCACCATATGAGAAGTGAAACAGCTGATGATTATGAGATGGTTTACTGTACAAATCATCCTTGGCACATAGACAGAATCCAACCATTTGTGTTATACACATTTAGAGGCTATGAACTATCACAATCACATAGCATGTGAGGCTAACCTTTTATTGGTTGCCAGTTTTCTGTGGGTGGTCCTTTGCAGCAGTCCCACTGCTCTTTAGCTGTGTACCGCATGCTACACATGCAACTGACAACATGGGTGCATTTACTGCCTCCTCTGAGTTAGGAGATCTGCACTATATGGCAAGTTGGGACTTACACATGTTAGGGTCATTCACATCATCAGCAATGCATGATCCATGCCCTCAACACACCCACTGCCCACCCCTGGACCTCATCTCATGTTACCCACAGAGTGCATGAGATAGCATGTGCTAAGTGGCATGGTCACTTGTTAACCATTACCAAGCTGGTTTGTACTTGTAAAAGCACGTTAACAGCTTAAAGAGCTTTATATAAGGGCCCCATGACAAAAATGGAGAGGTTGAGCATTCCTATCATGTGCATAAGGCTAGGTGTGCTTAGGAAGTGTTCTGTGAATGCTGTCCCTTCCTGGACAGGGCCTCTGAGTGGGAAAACATATTTGGTATTTTGACATATGCTAGCCTTCCATATCAGCAGCTCCTCAAGCATTGCGTTTCAATATATCATTCACACTTTCTTCTTTGCTGCAATAAAAAGATTGGAATATTTGTTAGTGATGTGCATTCATTTGAAACGACATAGGGCGTTTTGTTGATCTTTTTGCATTTTATTTTCAGTCAGAACATGGCACTGAAAATACAAAATTTGTTCCCCCTCCCCTCTATTTTTGTCCCAGACTGCCCTCAAACAGGTAACCTTTGGGTTGGAAGGAAGGCATCTTGCAGAAGAGCCATCAGGTCTCAAGAAGGGCTGGTTTTAGCCAGTCTGCTCTTAACTCTTTAATTGCTAATGAAGTGGTGGGGAAAATACAGCGAAAGAATTCAAAATGGCATGGGACAGACACATTGGATCCCTTTATAGCAACAGGATAAAATAAAAATAAATATAATTATCTCTTATATCTGAACCAATAGGGGTGACCTACACGGAGCGATAGGTATACCCCTAAATAAAGGCATGGGGAGGGGTGACCTGCACGGAGCGGCAGGTGCACCTACTTTTTCCGCCTTGCTGGGCAGACTAGATGGACTATACTGGTCTTTATCTGCCATCATTTACTATGTAACTACGCTAGTGATCTCCGTTCCTGTTTCCTGATTGACCCAAAGTTTTGTCTGGTCTGGCGCTCTATTGAAAATGTTAACTGGATTTTTTTGTTGTTGTTTTGTGAATCTATTGACTACTGCTGTAGAGATTTACTCCAAAGATTTTTCTTTTGCCATGTTCCTGTGTCCAGCCACTTCTGCCCCCATGCAAACAAGACGTCTGCATTGGAAGTGGCAGAAGCAAGAATATCAACACAGCGCTGAAGGTTATGGTAAGTGCTATGGCACAGTTTCAGGTCATTGCTGCCTCTGCAGCTAGTCCCAGAGGGGGGAGAAGTGCAGCAAAGTGATCTAGGTGACTGGCTAGTTTACCCAATAGAGTGCACAGCCCTCTTACATCATTGTGCTAACTACTAGTTCACACTCACAAATGTATCTCTAAATTTAACGCTCTTCAGTTCTCAGCTGAAAGAAATGGAAAAGTCACTTTTATAAATATCAAAGAATAATAGAAGAAAATATTTGATTATTTTTTAGATTAAAAGTTCAATTACCATCTGTCTGCAAACCATAATAGTATTTTTGGATTTTAAGACATAATTTTAGTGTTTTGAAATTAAGAAACAAAATCTTAAGTGACCCTTTAACAATGGTCCTCAAATTGAAATGTGGAGAAATTCTTTTGTCCCTGAACAGGAATCTTCCTGATTTTTAGAACTCTTCATGGTAACAACAGTTTGAGAAAGTTAAAGCAAATACAATTATATTGTTGCATAAAGTAGACTGTATTTATTCATCGTGTCTCCTTGTTAAGGGACTGGTTATTTATACCCTATTTTACCTGTTATACCTGCTTAATGCATACCCAAGTTTAATTTTCCTGTTTAATGTATACCCAAGTTATTATACCTGTTTCACTGTAAGCACAAATCATGAAATTGAGATGTGCAACTCTTATGTTCATTGTAAACCGCACTGATGTCGAATAGCGTGGTATAAAAGAGACTGCAAATAAATAAATAAATTAATTAATTAATATTGCAGTTTGGCTACCTGTCATTTAAAATTGTTACCTTCAGTACATATTTCAGAATCTATCCTAGAACTGTGGCTAGAGTGACAGTGAAAACCAGTCTAAAGGGAAGGTAATTGGAGTGTGTTGACCCCAAGAAGCCACATTACATGAGTTGGGTGCATCCATTTGGAGCAGAAAGCAGCCTAGTGGCCTGATTGGTTGATTCAGAGATAATGACCTGGCCAGTCCTATGTACGGCATGCAGCAACAGAAGCAGCAAGCTGTTAGATATGAAGGTTTATGGCTCAGGTACATCGTATGATTAATTCGTTACTAATGTAAATACAATGGCAATCTTTATAATGCCAGAATTGCTGTATACTGGGCGTGCTATTTTGAGTTCTGAGCTATGAGATAAGGAAGGGAAGAGGTGATAAGGGTAGGTTTGGATAATCATAGTTGTTGATACTAATAATTTTGGGTAATTTTCAAAAGTCCTTTGGTGCTTTTTGCCCATGGGTTTTGTATCCTTTCATAACTGCTCTTAAAAAAAAAACCGCAAAAAAGAAACCTGTAAAGATTTCTACCAGATTTTAATGTGGGTACTTCTCACTTGAAAATGATATATGTACCTTTCAAAATGTAATCTGAACACATTACTTACCTGCCTGAACCTAACACACTACATATTCTTCACATGGCTAAAACTGCATGTGGGTAAGGGCTGGACAATTTTCAAATGGCCTATGCACTCAGAAAATAAATGACTTCTGAAAATCATTAAGCTCTCACCATTACCTGAATGATACTGAAGTCTTTTTACGTGTGTCCTTCCTTTCGTCTCACCAGCAAACATAGTAAGATGGATTAGGAGAAGAAATTTCTTTCACAATTATGGCAGTCTAAGAAATGGCTTTTGTCTCTCTCCCTTGGCCTCTTCTCCTGCCCCTCCCTCAGCCATCCCAGTCCAATGCATCGTGGTTTGGGTGAATCAATAGCTATTTCTTCTTCTCCCTGCTGCCCTACATGTTGGTAACCTTCTGCAATGGATTCTTCTGTTTCAACCTGGCCATTTGCTGTTTCCAGCTCAGTGATCTTTCTCTCTGCTTCCACTATTCTCAACGGAGTCAGTTTCTTTCTGTCATTTCTTTTATTTGTCTTCTTTCGTGTTTATTACTTTCCATTCCCAAAACTCTTTCCTCTCAAATGAACTCTTATTAAGTCTTATTTTTGCAAATCTGTTTAGCGTTTCATCCTCCTCCACAGTTCTATTCATATGTTACTTAGCTTCTTTAACTCTTCAAATGCTATATGGAAGTATTTGAAATGACATTTACAAACAGAAAAATGGTTGCAGGTTTCTTTTGGAATAAGACTCAGAAAATCAGAAATTAAATCTCAATTCAAAGGTACAAACAGCAGACTATAAAGAGAGATATTTTCAGTTGGCCCCCTAAAATGTCTTTAGCCAACCATACACGGTCACACAAAAATTGTCCCACATTAAGAACATAAGAAATGCCTTATTTATTTATTTATTTATTTTTATTTATTTATTTATTTATTTAACACTCATTTTTATACCGCATCTTCCAGAGATCAGGTGCGGTGTACAAACAACAACAATTAACAAAGCTAAGTTTGTTTTACATAGAACATCTTAATTTTTACATAGAACATCTTAACATATCATAAATAAACAAAGTGGGTTTTTGAACTGGGACCGTGTAAAAAACAGTTAACTAACAAAGTGTAGTATCTATATACGTAAAACAGTACATAACTGATACAACTATATACATGCGTTGGTATTAGGTCATAGGAGATAGGATCGTCATTTCATTAGCGCTGAGTGTTGTCCATTTAGGTGTGAGGTTGTGCTTTAAGTGGTCATTTACCTGATTATCCTTTATCTATGTTGATTGGAAGGTTTTCTATGGAATTGTAGTGTTTAGTGAATAGATAAGTTTTTAGTTTTTTGCGGAATTCCAAGATCTCGGAGGTGGGATGGAGGTCCACGTCGGCTGTTCCGACCGCGTCGATCCAGCTGCGAACCCCAAATTGGTAACATGATGCACAGTGCACGCAGCTTGTTGTTCAAGGGGCAGACGGCCGCCCGCCCATTAACCTAAACCAGGATAAGGGCCAGGGTTCCCTCATCATGGTTACATCAGGTAAAAGCTGTCACAGTCCACGGAACTCAGCGACACCTCGGAGGTCCGCTACCAGCGCAGATTTTCAGCACGCAAGCCATGCTACCGCCGCTCGCCTATCTACCCTCAGCGCCGGCAGAGGGAAGCCCTTCTAATGCGCGAATGAAAGCCCATTGGCCAGCATTCCATAGCCCTTCCTTCAGCTGATACTGGCTGCGGTGCTCCTGTCTCACTACCTCCCCAATGGTCACTTCACTGCCTGTGGAGACAGAGGTCGTGGGTTCAAACCCACAGTGGGGTTACTGATAACCCCTCAATAGACTTGTTGCTACAAGGAGGACGGCCCCAAGGGCCTGAGCACACGCACACACAGACTTGCACAATGCCAACAACAGGCTCGCACAATCCGGGCAGCGAATTGATGGGTGTACTATCTCACTCCAGACAGCTTCTTACGCTGGTCCCCATAATTCGCACGCCTCAGCTCCCCGGCATGCCTTTAACGTGGCAAGAGCAGAGCCACAGCACAATGGTTAACGCACCTACCAATGGTGCAGGGATCTGGGGTTCAATCCCCCAAAGTGCCCAATGAACAAGGATGGCTGAGGCATTGCGTATGATGGGCATGAGTGCTTTAGGGGGCATGTTATAAACTTAAGGCTTAAATATCTTAATGCAGACTCCTGAAGTGCAATCATTGCCCGTCCCTCCAGCTACAGCAGTGTCTGGTTTTCCCCAGCAACTGACCACTACTCATAAAGTCTGGAGATCATTTTCCTCGGTCCCCTGGCTAGCTAGCGGGTGCCGTACTACATCGTCGCATTAGCTCTGATCCTAATTAACTCGAGCGCTCTCTTCTAACCGACTGCGGTCACAGTGTGGTGCAGCAGACATAGCTAGCGCCTGTAGGACTAGAGGGTCACAAGTTCAAACCCCATACTTTTCAGCGGTTCCCATATCAGCAGCTAGTAAGGAGATCCTTACGGGGCCAACAAGCTGTCCACTCCTCCCCGCAGAGCCTGCATAGCAGGAAGGGGGGAAAGGGACGGTGGCTTCGCATCCGGACCAAGTGTACACAGGCCTCCCTGTACCGCGTAGCACTCGGGACCTGCACCAAGAATACCCTGAGGGCTAATAGGATCCTCGTCCCACTAGGAGACGTGGGATGTGCTGCGCAATCATTGCAGCACTGGTTAATGCTTGGACGGATAAAGCAGGGGTCATGATTCGATTCCCAGTGGGCTTAATGAGTAGGGCCGTCTGAGACGTTACTCTGCAGAACGGCCTCCTAAGGAGGTCTGAACTGACAGTCAGCCACACTCGCGCTTCCCTTGGCCTAAAGCACCTAGGGTCTGACATCCTCCTACGGGTGACTGTTGCAGCAGGTTACTATAGTACATAGAGTCGTTGCTTCAACTACATCCTCACTTCAATTAAAGGGACTACGAAGCTCGCATCGACAGCGGCCATGGCCACTCACCAGAGGTCCCCAAGCGCTACCTGCATATGGGAATGTAAGGACAACGTTCTCAACACTTTGACACATAAAAGGTGCCGCATGGCCCCTGTTCCCTCTAGGAGGCCATGCCCACGGGTTAATACATGACCGAGGAACCATAGAACGACGTCAGCTGTTGGCCAGTACGCTGTCCTTAAGCACGGGACGTGGTCTTCTCCCTACCACTATTGCATGGGTCCCTGTACACTCCCACCTGACCAAACGGGAAAAGGTCAGCGCCACCCCACTATCAGTCGGGGCTTTCCTGTCCATCCCTGACTCGCCAGCTGTTCCGCCAAAGGACAGCCTTTCTTGCTGACAGTGGCCTCATGGACGCACATCCCTCCATCTGTGCGGATACGCCCATGCCGTGCCCCCAAATCAAACAGAGGGGTGGCGGCGCAGTGCACACAGAAGTGTGTGCAAGAACAGAAGGTCATAGGTCAAACTCCCTGCTGTGGCACCACAGTTCACCTCCGCGGCTGGTCACCTCACACCTGCAGATGAGTCCGCCACAGCCCGCCTGCCCAATAAACCTCTATGGTGCTAAACCTGCCTTAATACCCTGGTCTAAACCTATCATTACAAGTCGCATACAGATGGAGTGACAGGCTCTCAGCCAGACTGAGATCCCCAGTGTTGTCTAAACCTGTCGTTACAAGGCGCATATAGATGGAGTGACAGGCTCTCAGCCGGACTGAGATCCCCAGTGTGGATCCCCTTCTTGCCTTCTTGATCCACTCGAGGGCGTCACCCTAACTCAGCATCCACAGAGCCAGGGGCACCGGACCATTGGTCACGGGATACGAGCAACTCCCGCGGCTCTTGATTCCAGGGCCTGGACCGTGAGGGAATGTATCCTCCATCGGTCAGGCTCACCACAGCAGGTCCGCATGCTATCTAGGTACTCTGACTCATTCTATTCTGACACGTTCTGTCTGACAGGTCTCTGTCAAATTCTCCTCAACAGTCACACCCAGTTGTCTCATTGGGTCCCTGTTGATGGCTGTGGTCCATACCCGCCCTTGCGGTCATCTAACCACCCATGCAGGGCATCTACTTACCGTGCTCAACGGAACAGCGTGAGCCTCAAGCTATGGTCCTGACAGCTCTATGCCTCACCGGGATATACCCAGCACATCCTACCAGCCCATCCTCTGAACAGCGCTTAGTCTGCCTAGTCGAAGCGGACCGCTTCGGTCAAAGCGGACTGCTTTCCCGACCCTCCTGCACCCCCACTCAAGGGAGGCGTGGCATCTCCTCCAATGAAAGAGCAGCAGAGCAGCCAAGTGGCTAGGCCCCCCGCTGCGAATCACCTTGCCGGCTGCCCAGGAACAGGCAACGACTGCCAGCTGCCCAGATACATACAACCCTCCATCGGTAATCACCTGCCAGCTGCCCGTATGCAGACAAGGGATGGGCTACCTTATCGACATAGGCCTAAGGCAGGCCAGGAGTGATCCACAACTGACTGATGGTGCAGGGATCGTGGGTTCAATCCCCCACTGTACCCAATGAATAAGGCTGGCTGAGGCGTTACCTATCAAAACGCATGTATCACACATCTGCAAGGCCACCACAAACTCGCAACAAAGCCATCACGGTACACACCATTCAAGGACACCGTCTACATGGGCACACCTCTCATGCAGGACCATGCGGAGGAGGATGAGGTCTGGAATCTCACATTAGCCAGCCAGACAATTGTTCTGCCACCGCCGCCGTCCGCGGAACACACTTGGGCACTGCGAGCTTGGTGGTCACCTCTGGCCTGATACTTTTCAGCGATCACCCCATGGAACATCGATGCATTCCACTGCTGACTCAGTCCGGATGTTACGCCATACTGGGTCAAACCCAGGAAGGAGGAATATCCCAGTAGTTGGCACTACTGCCTAGTAACCATGAATCAAGGTTTTATCTCACGATCCCTACTTGCCTTGGACAGTCTTATGGTGATAAGTTGCCAAACCGGTACTGGTACCGCCATGCAGTGATCTACCTGTTCCTGTCATCCCCTATCAGGCTACACTATGGCTGACAGCATCCTCCGGTATCAAGCTACGGAGTTATCAAAATAAATAAATAAATAAAAAAAAATTTAAATCTAAATAAAACTATCAATATAAATAGATAGTGAATGATGGCCTAAAGTCCTTGCACTCTGTGACCAGTGTTTGCCATCTCTGTGCCGTCACTGTTGGGAGGACATCCCACTGCTTGCGGGTTCCTCACAGAGAGGGCCCTCTTTCGTTCTTCGCACAAAGACGGCTTGATAGCTGCCTGCTGCTCCTTCATCACCGCTACTCCCGCACAGAGAGGGCCCTCTTTCGTTCTTCATCACCGCTACTCCCGCTGCTCTATTGGCCTACACTGCAGAGATGCCTGGCCGCCTCAGTGGTGCATCAAGACGGCAGACCGTCGCATAGTGCCCTTCACATCGCTGCGACAACACACGCAGTCATGAACCTGCTCCTTCTCGGCACTCACAGGCATCACCCCTCGTTGCTTAACACGGGTGCATGCCTGGCCTGGGAAAGGTTATCGGCCTTCCCCCATCCTCCTCAGCAACTGCCAGCTTGGGAGGCACCAATTGTGGCTGACTCATCCTGCTTGTCCTAGGAGAAAACGGAGTTACTTACCTGTAACTGGAGTTCTCCGGGGACAGCAGGATAAGTCAGCCACACATACCCACCCACCTCCCCTGGATGGGGTCGGCCTCCGTCCTACTGCCCGCCTCCTAGCGGCGAAAGGCTAAGCTAGAGGACGTACTGGCTAGCTAGGGGCGGGCAGGGGGGTGGGGCCAGTTGGCCCATGCTCAGAAGGGCAAAGCCCTTCTGAGCTATGGAGAGTACTTCCGTCTTACAGTGGCAAATCCAGGTCAAAGTACCTGTCAGGTTCCCAAAAAGGTATGCAGGTTCCATAGTGCTTGTCCCGCAGTGGATTTCAAGGGTCCTCTTTAATAATGGTTTATGGACTTTTCCTCCAGGAACTTGCCCAAACCTTTTTTAAAATCAGCTACACTAACAGCTTTTACTACATCCTCCAGTAATGAAGTCCAGAGTTTGATTATGTATTGAGTGAAAAGCATAGTTGCTCACTTGTGGCAGGTGTTCTCCAGGGACAGCAGGAATCAGTCCTCGCATATGGGTGATGTCAGCACCAATGGAGCCCACGCGGAGCATTTCCCCACCTTTTGAAGAAAGCTTTTGGGAATGCCACCATGCATGCGTAGTCCCCTTCCTGCCCAAAGGTGCCAGCTTAGTCAGGTGCCATAGCTATAGCCCCTTCAAAAAGATGGCAAAACTATACAAAAACTCAAAGGGGAGGAGGGAGTTGTGAGGACTGGTTTCTGCTGTCCCTGGAGAACACCTGCTACAGGTGAGTAACTATGCTTTCTCCAGGAACAAGCAGGAAGTCAGTCCTCACATATGGGACTCCCTAGCTACAGACTACTGAGGACCTGTAGGAAAAAGCACAGTAGCACCGTGAGCAGTCGCTAGTGAAAGCCGAAGGCAGCCTGAGGACCCCGGGTCCATTAATTGCCACGCTTCTGGTAGCCGAAACAAGAAGGGTCGGAGGACAAGAGTTGCTTAAACCCCGAACAGATTACGGAATACAGCCTGGCCAAAGGCAGCATCCTGATGGGACTCCCTTTCCAGGCAGTAATGCACTGTGAAGGTGTGAGTGGAAGACCAGGTGGCGGCCCGGCAGATGTCTGCCAGTGGCACCAAGCGCAGGCTAGTGACCGATGTCACCATCGCTCGGTCATTGTGAGCCATGACTCGGCAATCCAAGGAGAAACCCAGCCTGGGCCTGGGCAAAGGCAATGCAATCCGCCACCCAAAAGGACAAGGTACGCTTGGTGACCGCCAGCCCCAGACAGCTGGGATTGAAGGCGATGAAGAGCTGCCTGGATCTGCGGTGGTCCCATGTCCATTGCAGATAGAGAGAGAGAGAGCCCTCTTGCAATCCAGGGTGTGGATTATCACTGACTCCCGGTCGGCATGGGGCTTTGGGTTGAAAGTGGGCAGCACTATCTCTTGATTGAGATGACCTTAGGAAAGAACTTGGGGTGAGTCCGCAGGACTATCCTGTTCCTATAAAACCTCATGTACGGTGCCTCGGCTATCAGTGCCTGAAGTGTGGAGGTGAGAGCCACCAGGAAAGCCACCTTCCATGACAGATGCTACAGCAAGCAGATAGCCATGGGCTTAAAGGGCGTCTTGGTCAGCTGTGTTAGGATCACATTGAGGTCGCATTCCACTGGAGAAGGGTGGGTAGGGGCCCTGGAAAAGAGCAGGCCTCGGATGAAACGAGACAAGTGGTTGCCTCAAAAGGGGTTTGCCTTCAATGGGGTGGTGGTTCACTGAGATGGCACTCAGGTGAACCCTGACCGAGTTAGACTTCAGCCCAGACTGCGAGAGGTGGAGCAGGTACTGCAAGACCAATCCAGTAGGGCATGAAATTGGGTTCACTTGGAGTTCTAAGCACCACTCCAAGAACTGATGCCACTTGAAGGCATAAGCCCATCTGGTCGAGTCCTTTTGTGAGGCCAAAAGAATGTCCTCAATCTCCACAGGAAGATGGTAGGAGACTAGAGCGACCCACTCAGCCACCAAGCTGTGAAGGATAGGGACATCAGATTGGGGTGAAGAAGCAGACTTCCTCCTGTGTCAGCAGCTCTGATGAGAACCCAAGAGGGACCAGGGGCTCCACTGAGAGGCAGAGCAGCAGAGAAAATCAAGGCTGCCTGGGCTACCTCGGGGATATGAGAATCATCAAGGCCCTGTCCTGATGGACCTTGAGAAGGGTCCGGGCAATGAAGGACATGGGGGGAAGGCATTCAGCAGGCCCATTTCCCATGAGATGAGGAAGGTATCTTGGGCCACCCTGCCTGAGTGAGGGAGGGGACCGCAGAAACGTGGGAGCTGCAAATTTGCAGGACTGGGAAAGAGGTCCAGATCTGGAATCCCCTAATGCTGGAAGAGCCACTGCACTGTTCCAGACACAGGTGCCACTCGTGCAGCCGGAGGACTCTGCTGAGCCAGTCCACCAATGTATTATCCTGACCCAGGAGGTAAGTGGCCTGGGTGATCATGCCCTGACTCACTGCAAAGGAGCATAGGGCTGTTGACTCTGAACAGAGGCTGCAGGAGCTGGTACCTCCATGTTCGTTTACATAGAACATAGTGACCTGGTTGTCCATCTGGGCCAGCACTGCTCGGTGCTGTAGGCAGTCCCTGAAAACCTAGAGTGCAAGGCGGATGGCCCAGAGCTCGAGCAGGTTGATCTGCTGCCGGGACTCCTCGAGCGACCAGGTCCCTTGAGTGTGCCACCCCTTGCACTGGACTCCCCAGCCTGCCAGGGAGGCATCCATCATCAAGACCATCTGATGCAATGGAGCTTGGAAGGGCATACCTTGAAGCAAGTTCCAAGACTCCTGCCACCAAGCGAGAGACTCCACCACACTGGGAGAGACAGAGATGGGGTCTCAGAGGCAGCTAGTCGACTGCACCCATTGCGCTTGGAGGCACTACTGCGCCGCCCAAATGTTGAGAAGGGCATTGGGCACGACATGGACCTTGGAGGCCATGTGGCCAAGAAGGAAAAGCATCATCCAGGCTGAGAGGGTGCTGCGGCACCGCACTTCGGACACCAGGGACACGAGGCAGTCTGCCCTGTCCTGAGGAAGGAATGCCATGGTTCACAGGGTGTCCAAGCAAGCCACGATGAGCTCCAGGGACTGAATTGGAGTGAGGTGGGACTTGGGTAATTGATCACGAACCCCATATGCTCCAGGAGGCAAATTGTGCTTTCTGTGGCCTGCCTAGCTTTGAAGGCCGAGCCCCCTGTTACGAGCCAGTCATCTAGATATGGACAGATGAACGGCCAGGCACTTTGTGAAGACCCGAAGGGCAGACACAAGGCTGAAAGGGAAGTCACCTGTACTGGTAATGGCTATCCTGAACCATGAAGCAGAGGTACTTTCTGTGTTTGGGGTGGATGAGAATGTGAGTATAGGCATCCTTTAAGTCCAAGGAACATAGTCAATCATCCTGCTGGAGGTAGGGCAGTAATGTTCCAAGGGAGAGCATCTTGAACTTCTCCCACACCAGGAACTTGTTGAGGTTTGTCAGACGGCTGCCTAGGGTGAGAACTTACACAATCTTGACGATGCATATATTCATATGATTCTTGCAAGGTATTGTGGGTATTGTAGTTCATTCACTCCCAAACACAGCTGATGACAATAATTTGAGTTGTGAAACCAAGTGGTAAGATCAATAAAATACTTCTTTTATTGATGGGGTTTAATTCACCCAGCACATGTATGCTTGATAGCACTATAAATGAGGTTACTTGCTTGCAGTGTTTAAAAATGGATAACAAAAAGTCACAAAGTAAACCAGAAACAACCTTCAGCTTGTCAGGCAATTAGCTAATGTTTTCTTAGCAAATAATTACCAAATACAAAGGCACAAAGAAAAGAATAAACTTTGCTGGTCAGGTTAACTTCTGCTTATTTTCCACGCCGATCTCAGCAGTGATTCTCCCTTGCTCACACACACAATCAGGTGCAGCCCTAATTACTATCAATGGACCAGCTGAAAGCCTTTAGCTGGCTGGCTGCTACTGTGTGAGCCCAAATCCTGCTTTAAGAGCTGAGCCTCTCCTGCCATCATAATTCCTCTCTGTAAAGCCTGGCCAATATGTAATCCAATTCTGATGTCCAGCCTTCCAATCTTGATCCCTGGACACTGGATCTTCTCTCACATACCTTCTGGCCTTGGTCTGAAAGTCCCTTCCACGTGCAGTCTTTTCTCTTCCAGGTAGCCACTGGTGATTCCTATCTCTGCCACTCCATTCCTCTGGCTGAATCCAGTCCAATGGACTCTGCTGGCTTTTGGAATACCTCCCAGTATGAGTACTGCCTTGGAATCTCCCAGACCTTCCAATGGCCTTCCTTCTCTTCCTTCCAGAGAGTTTCCTTCTCTCTCTATCTGCTTGGCTTGGCTTCTGTTTCTCCAGGTGATACTGGTGCTTGAGCTCGTAGCCGTTGCTGTCTCTGTATCTCTTCCTCCCTCTGTAGCTGAAGCTCTCCCTGAAGCTGGGCTGGAGCTTGTAGTAACCGTTATCTGAAGAATAATCTCTATTCTTATTCTTTCCTAATGTGTGCTGCTCCCTAACACAGCGCAGCTGTCTTGAATCAGGCCCTGCCCTTTGAGATGAGTGCTTAGGGATTACCTCATAGCTCTCTTGATTGCACACACATTTCCTCACTTCAGCCCCTCTCATGGCTGCTGGAAACCTGGTGCATTCTGGGACTGGTAGTCTTTTATGTGAAAACTCTGTTTTCTCACTCCTACCAGAACTGACAGGTTGCTTGTTCAGAGTCACATCATCTTTTCTATAGCTCCTACCTGAGCTATGATAAGCTTCCTTATCACAGGTTCTGCAGGTCGAGGATGGGCCGAAGACCCATGTCCGCTTCGGGATGAGGAAGTATCAGGAGTAAAATCCCCATCCTTAGAAGTGCAATGAGGCTGGTTCTATCGCTCCGTCCTTGAGGAGGCCTGCAAGCTCCTGACTCAGGAGGGTCTGGTGCTGGGGAAGCCGACTTGGCTCCCCAGGGAAGTACGGAGGAGGGGCCTGGTCCAGATGGAGAAGATAGCCCTCCCGAATGGCCTGACCACCAGACCCAGGCGTTGGTGGAGATGGACTCCCAACTGTGGAAGAAATGGACCAGACACCCCACGATGGACAGCCGCCCTGCCAGAGAACGAGAGGCTATGCTGAAGGCATCAAAACCCCGAGGGTGGCTGAGCCGGCACCAGGGGTTGGGTCTTGGGACCCTTCAGCTTATGAGGGCCATGGACCGTGATCATGTCCTGACCGCCCTGAATGGGGGTTGACGCCGGCAGGTAGGCCAGGTAGCTCCTTTATGAGAGCCCCTTCCAATGGAAGAAGGACTTCTTGCTCTGTTGTTTCTTCCTGGGGAGGGAGAAAGTTTTCTGGGAGAGGTGAGTACGAGTCACATACTCCATCTCAATCTCCGCTACCTTATCCTCCATGGGCTTGCCAAATAATTGCTTCCCGAGGCAAGGGGCATCCAGCAGCTTCTGGACCAACTGTTCCAGGTCATAGAACTGGAGCCAAGCCTGCTGGCGGACTCTGATGCCAACCGCCACTATCACTACCCGGGTGGAAGACTCAAAGCCGTCATATGCTACTTGCGAGAGGTACATCGAGCATTCTCTGATGGATTTGGAAGGCCTGAAAATGCAGAAATGGTCTCCATCAAGGCCCACCTGCAAAGCCCCCGAGCTCTTTAGCGAGGTCATGGAGAAACATCCCAATGTATAATTGGTAAATTTGGATGCAGCATGACAGCATGGAGTCCTGATAAGCCTTGCACCCGAGGGCATCAAGGGTATGAGACTCTCTGCCCGGCAGGGCCGAAGAATGAGTCTTTGGGCTCTTTAGCTTCCACATGGCGAATTCAACCACCATCGAGGTGTGGGGAAGCTGGGCTTTCTGAAACCCAGGGCCCCACTGAACCCTATACATAGTGTTGAGGCACTTGCTCACAATAGGGACAGAGGGCAGGGTCTCCCACATGCATAGGAGGAGTCTGTTCAGAATGGGAGGAACCGGCATGAAGAGAACTTATTTTGGAGGGGCTTCATACTGAAGAATATCAAGCTCCTCCACGCGGGGCTCCTCCTCCTTCTTGGTGGCGAGTGCTAGGGCCCGTATCATGTCTCGAATAAACTCCAGAAAGGAGGTGTCCTAAGGAGGTGACCGCCGCCTCTGGGTCAGTGGGGAGGGGTCCGAGGGAGGTCTCGGTGGGACCGAGTCTCCGGGCAGGTCTCCCCTTCAGGCTATCACTCTGAATAGTCTGTGGAGAACTCGAGGTCGGGCGGTTCGATATGGGTCGGTGACCCACGCAGGGTATCCAAGCCCAAAATCTGCCCAGAGCCGGAGGCGCTCACCCGAGAATATCTCACGCTGGAGGACCGGGACGGAGATCAAGAACCAAGCTGAGGATCATCACGAGGCTTCGGGCACTCAGGGGTCACTGCAGCAGCCTGGGGAATCTTTGAGGTCGAGTTCCCTGCAGGCTGGGAAGTGAGAAATGCAGAAACGCTGCGCTCCATTGCCAGAATCTGGGCCTCGCACTCGGAAGTGGAGACCTGTGACACCGACGCAGGGATGACGGTCAGGTGTCGAGGAGGAGAGGGGTCCTCACCGGGACGACCCTCAGGAGACCAGGTGCCGTCGCCAGAGTTATTGGTTCGAGGTACTTTACTGGGCCGCTCCATCTCTGACTCCAGAGGCGGCCATAAAAGCAAATAGAATGCAAGGAATAATAAGGAAATGAATGGAGAATAAAGCAAAGGATATCATAATGCCTCTGTATCATTCCATGGTGCGACCCCACCTTGAATAGTGTGTGCAATTCTGGTTGCCTTATCTTAAAAAGGATACAATATAGTGGTATTAGAAAACGTACAGAGAAGAGCCACCAAAATGGTAAAAGGGATGGGAGAATAACCCTATAAGGAGAGGCTAAAAGGATTCACCAGAAGCAGGTCTTGTCAGACAAATCTGATTGATTTCTTTGACTGGGTTACCAGGGAGTTGGACCGAGGGAGAGCCCTAGATGTGGTGTATTTAGATTTCAGTAAAGCCTTTGACACTGTTCCTAACAGGCGACTTATAAACAAACTGAGCATCCTAGGGATGGACCCTAAAGTTACTGCTTGGGTTGGAAATTGGTTGAGTGGGAGGCGACAAAGGATAGAGGTAAATGGAGCTCACTCTGAGGAGGAGGTGGTTACTAGTGGTGTGCCCCAAGGACCTGTCCTTGTTCCGATTCTTTTTAACATCTTTGTTAGTGATATAGAGGAAGGGCTGTCGGGTACATTTTCCTCTTTGTGGATGATACCAAAATCTGCAATAGAGTAGACACCCAGGAAAGTGTAGATAACATGAGGAGGGCTCTAGCTAAGCTTGAAGAATATTCTAGAATTTGGTAGCTGGTCATGCATTTGGGCTGCAGCAATCCAAGGGAGTGATATAGTATAGGGGGTAAAGTACTTTTGTCCACTAAAGAAGAGTGGGACCTAAGCATGATTGTGTCTGACGATTTTAAAGTAGCTAAACAGATAGAAAAGGCGACAGCAAAAGCTAAAAGGATGCCTGGGTGCATAGGGAGAGGAATGACCAGCAGAAGAAAGGAGGTGATGGTGCCTCTGTATAAGTCTTTGGTGCGACCTCATTTGGAGTATTGTGTGTAATTCTGGACCGCACCTTCAAAAGGATATACACAGGATGGAATCAGTACAGAGGGTGGCTACTAAAATGGTTAATGGTCTTCATTATAAAGTATATGAGGACAGACTTAAGGATCTTAATATGTACACCTTAGAAGAAAGGCTGGATAGAGATGATATGATTGAAATGTTTAAATACCTCCATGGCATAAATGCACTGTAGGAGAGCCTCTTTCGAGTGAAAGCAATATCTGCTACGAGGGGACATGGGATGAGAGTGAAAGGGGATAGATTCAGGAGCGATATGTGGAAATATTTCTTTACAGAAAGAGTGGTGGATCCATGGAATAGTCTCCCAGTGGAGGTGGTAGAGATGAGGACAGTGTATGAATTCAAAGAAGCATGGGACCAATACAGAGGATCTCTAAAGGAAAAAAAAAAAGGATTGTTTAGTGGTTCATATGGAAGGACAGACTAGATAGGCCATGTGGTCTTTTTCTGTCATCATGTTTCTATGTTTCTAAGTTCACCAAGTCTGTGGGCAGAGGTGAGTGCCACCAGGAAGGCAACCTTCCAGGAGAGATAACGCAAATGGCAGGTAGCCAGAGGTTTAAAAGGCGGCTTGGTGAGCTACATCAGAACCACATTGAGGTCCCATTGTACCGGGGGTGGGCGAATGGGAGGCTTACAGAGCAGAAGTCCCCACATAAATCGGGTAATGAGGACCTGTGCAAAACCAGGTTCGCCCTCTATGGGAATGATGGTGTGCCGAGAGCGCGCTCAGTTGCATTTTGATGGAGCTGTGCTTGGGTTTGGTTTGTGAAAGGTAAAGCAAGTACTGCAGCACTGTATGCACCTGGCAAAAGAACGGGTCAACCCGATGCTCTACACACGAAACTGAGAATCTGTGCCACTTGAGGGCATAGGCCTGCCTTGTGGAGTTCTTATGAGAGGCCAGGAGGACTTCCTCCACCTCCCTTGGGAAGTTGAAAGGTGCTAAGGCTACCCATTCAGCAGCCATGCTGTTAATGACAGAGACCCCAGATTGAAGTGAAGAAGGGAGCCTCTTCCTGGGTCAGTCGCCCCAGGGTGTTCCCCAAAGGGACCGGGAGCTTCGTCGAGAGGCGGAGCAACAGGGGAAACCAAAGCTGACTGGGCCACCGCGGGGCCCCCAGGATAATGGAGGCCTTGTCCTGTAGGACCTTGAAGAGGGTTCAGAGAATAAGTACCGTGTGAGGGAAGGCATACAAAAGGCCCTCCGACCACAAGATGGAGAAGGCATCTGCCTCTATCTGGGACGGATGTAGTTGGAGACAGTAGAAATGGGGCAGCTGAGCATTGGTTGTGCTGGTGAAGAGATCCAGACTTGGGGTTCCCCACAGTCGGAAGAGCCTCTGTGCCACCCTGGGGTCTAGTTGCCATTCACGCAGCTGGAGGACCCTGCTCAGCCTGTCCACCAGGGCATTGTCTTGGCATTGAAGATATACCACCCCGAGGAGCATTCCCTGACCAATCGCGTAGAAGCAGAGGGCTACTGCCTCCTGGCAGAAACGCTGAGACCCTGTGTCCCCCCTGCTTTGGGGTAGTGCCAGAGGACTGGAGGGAAGCACATGTGGTCCCTTTACACAAAAGTGGAAGTAAGGATATGGTTGAAAACTACAGGCCTGTTAGTTTAGCAGTGAGCAAATTATTGGAAACGCTGATAAAAGAGAAAGCGTAGTTACTAATCTGTAGCAGGTGATCTCTGGGAGGAGTGGCCTAGTGGTTATGACATAATAACTCAGGCTGGAGGGCCGGAAGTTCAAGTCCTACCTGGGGACAGTGATCTCAGGCTGGAGGGACTGAGGTTTCTAGTCCTATAGGCACTCCTTGTGGCCCTGGGCAAGCCACTTTACCCGCTGTACACATAGATTGTGAGCCCTTTGGGGACAAGGGAATGTATCCAGTACTTGTTTGTAGTGAGTACATAATGTAAACCGCTTTGATTGAAGGATAAGGTGGTATAGAAAACTGGTTAAATAAAATAAATAAATTAAATAACAGTAGGAATTTAGTCCTCACATATGGGTGACTACCAACGGAGAGTACCAACGGGGAGTACCAATGGAGCCTGCGCGGGAAGCTCCCCAGCTACCAATAGGAAAGCCTTTGGGAGCAGTCCACTGCCCCTGTGCTGCTGCTTTCCCACTCTTCTAATTGATTCTCCTTAGCTGAGTGTATAGATAAAGAGAAAGAGTAGAACGAAGGAGAGAACCCTACAAATCCTCTGGAAGGTGGGCGGGTTGTAAGGACTAAATTCCTGCTGTTCCCAGAGATCACCTGCTACAGGTGAGTAACTACACTATCTCCAGGAACAAGCAGGAATATGGTCCTCATGTATGGGACTCCCTAGCTCCCAGATCGCATGAGGGCTGGAACCTGGACAGGTTCGTTGACCTCGACTTGAAGGACTACAAAAGGGGACTGCTATTTCTGGAGAGAGATCCTCAATAGTGAGTATATACGTCTGGGAATTTTTCTGAAGGGAATTCTTTGGCTTAAAGCTGATTAATCTGTGAACCCAGTGTATTTCTTAAATCAGTCAGGGCCTAGTAGCAGCAGTTAAAGTTTAAATTTAGAACCCAGCAGAGAACTTCTAGTTTAAATTTCAGGTGAACAAGGTATATTAAAAGTATTAGGCACACTTTTATTAATATAAGTATCCACAGCAACCCTTAGTAAGTAAAGAACTTAAAGATCTAAACACAAGCTTAAAACTAAGATGTAGACAGCAGTCCAGCAGCGAGATGGGGGTTTTCCAGTCTTTTGCACTGAATGTCACATGTTTTCTCCCATTTGGTGAGATGTCTTACATGTGCACTAGGTGCAAGGAGCTCTTTGCTCTCAGGGAACGAGTCCATTCTCTAGATGCTAGAGTAGCAGACTTGGAAGATATAAGAAAGAAAGAGGTACATAGACGAGACCTACAGGGATATAGTCCTGAAGTCCCACCTCCAGTCTGGCAGTATCCCTGTTGCCATGGACAAGAGAGGTCACGTGACAGGAGAGAATCACCCTGGTGTGGCAGGAAGTGATCCTATAACTAGGACCTGTCCTCCAGGTGATGTAAAACCCTCTCACACCGAGGAAGTTTCTCCAGGGCCATGTGCCCATGAGGGAAGGGTTAGGACAGCCGTTATAGTTGGTGATTCAATCATTAGGCATGTAGATAGCTGGGTGGCTGGTGGCCATGAGGATCGCCTAGTAACGTGCCTGCCTGTTGCAAAGGTAGTGGACCTCACGCGCCACCTAGATAAGGTCTTCGTGCTGGGGAGGAGTCTCCTGTCTTGGTACATGTCGGTACCAATGACAGGAAAATGTGGTAGGGAGGTTCTGGAGGCTAAATTTAGGCTTTTAGGTAGGAAGTTGAAATCCAGAACTTCCAGGGTAGCGTTCTCCGAAATGCTTCCCATTCCACGCACAGGACCCAAAAGGCAGGCAGAGCTCCGGAGTCTCAAAACGTGGATGAGTCGATGGTGCAAGGATGAGGGTTTGGGATTTGTTAGGAAAAGGGGAACATTCTGGGAAAAGGATGGGCTCTTCTGAAGGGATGGGCTTCACCTTATCCGGATGGAGCCATGCTGCTGATATTAACTTTTAAAAAGTAGATAGGGCAGCTTTTAAACTAGATAATAGGGGAAAGCCGACAGTCGCACAAGAGCGCATGGTTCGGAAGGATACTACCAAAAGCAGAGAAGTTCCAAATAAGAATAAAGTAGCTCAAATGCCCTTGAGTATGGAGCAGACAGAGCTTAAAGATTCCAAATTACCCATGCCTACCAATAGCCAGATTAATATGAATAAAATACAGTCTCTAAAATGCTTGTATGCAAATAATAGAAGTTGAAGGGCTGCTCTTTGCCCCCCCTCACCAGCAACCTGCAGGGCTCTTGGAGTCACAGAAAACCACACTCAAAGCAATGAGAAGGAAATCTAAGAGACAGCAATAAAATACCACACACTTCTATATAGATACACCAAAGCTTTGCGGAGAGAAACAAATAGAAACAAGTTCTCTTTGTTTACTCTAACTATTAGCTGTGGTTTACTTTATTTATAAGGCTCTTTTGGAGGATACAGCATGATTTCACTTTATTATTCTACATCAGGTATTACGTATTCATCACATCATAGGTCAATTTCTAATCAGCATGGGTCAGTATGAGGAGACATACATGTATTCCAAGACATAACTGTTTACTGCTGACTGCTTGATATCTAGTAACCCTGAGACTGAAAGGCTGGAGGACAACCTGCCCCTTTTCTTATTTACAGGACTTGTACCTCTTCACCTACTTAGTAAGCAAATATATGAAGTTTATTTCTAAGCAAAGTTCTGAACAAAATTAACTCTTTCTCAGGTTTTCTTAGACAGTCTGGTTGTGTACACTGCCCTGTACAGACCAGCTTACATTCAGTCCCTCCTCTGATTCTGTAAAGAATCATTCCCAAAGTAAGGAAACTCAGACATTGCCATTAAAGTGGGATTAAAACTAGTTTCCGGGTCAATCTGTAACATCATTGTAGGGGTCAGTGATTCCACTGATTTCTTACAGCAAGCTGATAGTACACAGATAATTAATGCTCCTAAAATGAGAATCCCCAAAATGCCAAGCAAAGATGCTAATAAGCCTTGCAAAGGCCTGGATAATGAATTCCAAAATGAAGAAACAGAATCAAATAGAGCTGAAAAAGAACTTACATAACTATCACTTGAAACAAAAGTACGGTTTCTAACTTTATCCAATAGGCCTTTTACTATTTTTCCATTATTATCAAGCATACTAAAACAAAAACCAACTATTATTCCACACACACCATTTTCCTTTGCTAGGAGATAGTCTAAAGTCATTCGGTTCTGGGCTGCATAAGCTGACACTTTGTTCACTGCACCTTGCAAGACACTAATTGCCTCAGTGAGGTCTAGGGCTGTAAGTTCAACAACTGCCTGTAGTCGCATAATCTGGGTACCATATTCTCTAGTGGGTGCTATAGCTCCAAAGGTTGAAAGCCACACAGTACCTGTGAATGCATCTATTTGAGATTTAGTTAAAGGTTTTGTAGTGTCTACCAGTTGTTGAGCAGCCTCTATGGCCTTATCTTGTGAAGAAACATCCTTTTTTCTTCTAACAGAATTGTTCAGGGTTGATAATAAAGTAATGTTCTGGTAAGGTACAAATCGCCACGGGGTATCTAATTGGGCTATATAACAAGTACCTGACCAACCTCTGGGAAGCTCTGTATACGCAAACGTACCACACACAAAATAATCTCCTTCTAAAGCCACTAAGCCATCTTCCCAGATTGTCAAATTCTGAGGACAAGATATATTCTGGATACAATTATTCAAGGCCCACTGAGTCATGGCCATTTCATTGAGCCCTCCAGACAAATTACGTTTCCAGGGATGATAATACCCCAGTAAAAGGGAAACTCCAGTTAGGTATGCCTAGGTCTGAACTAGAAAAACTATATGTGGTCTTTTTGGAGCTATATATGAAATGATATAAGTAAATTGCTCCACTCTAACTTACAACTAAATCTGAGGTGTTCATGTGGTCATTCCTCATAAAGCTTCTATTACCCAATTTGTAGTCTCAGATTACCACGGCACTGATTGTCACAAAATTCAATGAAAATCAACGTGCCTAGAAAACATCAATGACTACTGGGTTCTTTTTTCTTTTTTTCGTGATGCTAGTTCACACCCTCTATATTTCTCTTCCCTTGTGACAAAATATATATATTCATGTTGATTGATATTTAAGGATACTAATTCTCCTCCTTGATAACAGATGTGTTGTTTTTTCTCAAAATATATATATATTCATGTTAATGAACTTATCTTTTGATGTTGACAAATCTTCATATGCTTAAGAATTCTAATTCTTCTCCTTGGCGAAATGCAATGTTTTGTCTTTACTCAACGCCCCACTTGGCGCCTATGCGTTTCACTCTCTTATGAGAGTTTCATCAGGAGATCTGTGTATAAGCAAAAGTAGCATTATAGATAAAGAGACAAATATCCACTTGGGTTAGTAAGTTGTTTTTCAAAACCTAATGCTAACGTGCTGACCTTAAAAACGTTTAAAAACTATATTGTAAAAAACTATGTTTAAAAAGCTAGTTAACTGTTCAAACCTGTTTCCTTCTGTTTCTACCGGCTCTGTGTTAACTGCTGCCCACGTCTCTCTGTGGTTTTCATATCAAAAAACGCCACGCATGCGGACTTGTCTTCGCTACCTCCTTTTAAAGTTCTCAGCTGATCCGCCCAGATCGGAAATCATTTACATATTTGCCATTCTATGCACGCATTTAAACCTGATGGTTGAACAGTATTTAGTAAAAAAATCCAGCGTTGTTCATAGAACAGCAAAGTTTCATCCAACGTTTTGCCTTTTTTAGATTTGCAAATATGATCAATACAAAAACAACGAAGATGTAGGAAATCATGGTTCAGTTCTATACAATGTTGCACTAAGGGTGCCGTCAAGATTTTGTTTTTCAACCGGCTCTTGTGTTCTTGTATCCGGACCCTGAACCAGCTGAGAACTTTAAAAGGAGGTAGTGAAGACAAGTCCGCATGCGCGGCGTTTTTTGATATGAAAACCACAGAGAGACGTGGGCAGCAGTTAACACAGAACCGGTAGAAACAGAAGGAAACAGGTTTGAACAGTTAACTAGCTTTTTAAACATAGTTTTTTACAATATAGTTTTTAAACGTTTTTAAGGTCAGCACGTTAGCATTAGGTTTTGAAAAACAACTTACTAACCCAAGTGGATATTTGTCTCTTTATCTATAATGCTACTTTTGCTTATACACAGATCTCCTGATGAAACTCTCATAAGAGAGTGAAACGCATAGGCGCCAAGTGGGGCGTTGAGTAAAGACAAAACATTGCATTTCGCCAAGGAGAAGAATTAGCATTCTTAAGCATATGAAGATTTGTCAACATCAAAAGATAAGTTCATTAACATGAATATATATATTTTGAGAAAAAAACACATCTGTTATCAAGGAGGAGAATTAGTATCCTTAAATAACAATCAACATGAATATATATATTTTGTCACAAGGGAAGAGAAATATAGAGGGTGTGAACTAGCATCACGAAAAAAAGAAAAAAGAACCCAGTAGTCATTGATGTTTTCTAGGCACGTTGATTTTCATTGAATTTTGTGACAATCAGTGCCGTGGTAATCTGAGACTACAAATTGGGTAATAGAAGCTTTATGAGGAATGACCACATGAACACCTCAGATTTAGTTGTAAGTTAGAGTGGAGCAATTTACTTAGGTCTGAACTAGAGGCATGCAAAGGGTAGCCAGAACTATTATATTGTAGTAATTCATAATCTTGCACCTGGTTCCCTCGAACTGACATTAATTGTACCACTGAAATATAAGAGTTTCCTACATGGGATTTCTTATACCAGATAGAAGGATTATGCAGCATTACTATTCTACAAACATTCCATGGAGTATCCCCTACCTTTCTTCCCTTACCCTGAGCCATAAAACATGTTGGAGGATGTTGCAGAGGCATAGGACTAACTATTCTAGGTTCTGGGCCTGTATGAGACCATTGTACAGAAGTTAGATTAAAGGCTATGTCACGAAACTCCTCAAAGGTCTTAGGCCTAACCCTAGGTAGAAATCCATGCTGAGTAGCTGTCACAGATGGAAGACACACTGCACAATCTGATAAATTAAAATGTTTTGTCACTGAGTGCACCTGTGACTCGAAAATATTTGAATATTCATCATAACATTCCCAAGGTTCTAACTGCAGCACCGCTTTACTACTACTAATATGCCTCAGCACAATGAAGATTAGATATAAAAACATTCTTAGCAAAACTTTTAAATATCTAAAACTATAATTACTTAAAAATATACTAAATCAAAACTGAAAATATACCTATTCTTCTTAATACTCTCCTTTATATAATGAAGATATATACTGTAGCTATGATTGGCCTCTGAGGCTCAATAAGTTTATGAAGTAGAGGTTAAGTACTTAAAGGTCATTGCATATATATCAGGAAAATACTAATCTAAATACTAATCTAATATGACCTCATCCCTCTAAGCAATACTATAAATGCCGAACAAGAGCATTTTGCATGAATAGTCCATTCAGAATTTACTTAATACAATAATCTTTTTCTGTGATGTCACCATTGTTCTCTCTGAAAGTACTTTAAATCATAAAAAATCTTTTTCTGCAATATCACTGTAGTAGTCCGCGTTGTATTTCTTGAATCATGGATGCAGGGAATCTTCTGAATCTTGTGAGGGAGCCTTCTTACACTGCGTAAGATGTATCCAACGAGAATGTCCTTCCACTTTACAGGCCGAATATCCCACCAGAAGTACACGAAATGGACCTATGAATTTTGGAGCCAGAAGCGTCTTTGGATGCAAATTCTTAATCAGGACCCAATCCCCTGGTTTCATTTCTGGATGTGATGATTCTGGAGGAGCATCTTGTTGAGGATTCACCTTCAATAAAGGGGAAACAGACAGGGCTGAGTGCAATCGTGCACAATAAGTCAAGATATCGCTGCGCAACATCTGGAGGTCTGGGATAACTGCCAAGGCATGTGGATAAGTAGCTGGACGTCCAGTAACTATTTCATATGGTGTCAGACCTCCTCGAGTGCCCTGGGGGGAGTTATGCACCGCCATAAGGGCAAAAGGAAGGGCTTCTGTCCAATCTGTAGCCCAATCCTGTGTCATAGTGCGCAAGAAACCTTTGAGAGTCCTATTCATCCGCTCCACTTGGCCAGAGCTTTGCGGGTGATAGGGTGTGTGTAACTGTCTTTTTACACCAAACCAATTTTCAATATCCTCCCAGACACGTGCAATGAAGGCCGGACCCTGATCAGAAGAAAGAACAAAAGGTACACCCCAGACAGGAATAAACTGAGTGAGCAATGATACTGGTAGTGGGATAAGCCTCCACCCAACCAGAGAAAAGACAAGTGATCACCAACAAATACCGCCTCCCTCCTCTGGCACAGGGCAAATCAGTAAAATCAAGCTGCAAAATCAGAAATGGGCCAGAGGGCTTGGGAAGAGCAGCAGCAATCTTCAGAAGGGGCCCCACCCTGCTAGCCTGCAAGCAATCCAAGCAAGCAGCATACACAGCCTGTGCCACAGAAACAAACTTCGGGTGATACCACAAAACCGCAAAGGCATGAGTCATGGCTGCAGCAGATAAGTGAAGTTTATGATGCAGGAACAGAGCAAGTGGAAACAAAAGAGAGTCAGGGCAAATGAGTAGGTGCTCCTTCTTCCAGTAGCCCTGAGTATCACAGAATGCACCCCATGAAGTCCATAGAGTTTTGGTTTCAAGGGAAGTGTCTTTATACTGCTGTAAAAGAGAGGACAGGGAGAACAAAGTCATATTAGAAGGCTTTAAATACAGCAGCGTTGGGGACACTAATGCCTGAAGAGCAGCCTTCCGAGCTTCTTGGTCTGCAAAATGATTGCCCTTTGAAACTAAATCACCAGCAGAGGAATGTCCTTTACATTTCAAAACTGCAACTTGTGCTGGCAAAAGAACGGCTTGTAACAAGCGGTCAATGTGTTCAGCATGTTTAATTGGTTTATTAGCAGAAGTTAAAAATCCTCTTTGCAACCAAATATTACCAAAATCCCATAGCACACTCATTGCATAAGAGCTATCTGAATATATATTTGCTAGAAGATATCTAGAGAGTTCAAGAGCACGTGTCAATGCAAAAACGTCTGCTAACTGGGCACTAGAAAATGGCAGAGAAGCTGATTCAACCACATCATCAATTGTGGTCACTGCATAGCCCACACAAAGCTTTCCCATTCCATCTCTGAAGGCTGAACCATCCACAAATAAGGTTACATGCGGGGCTGGCAGGGGTACAGGTGAGAGATCAGGTCTAGCATGGGAAGAAGTTAAAATACTTTGAAAATAATCATGGGACCCATCCTCCTCCACCAGATCTGCCAAAGGAGCCAGGAGCGTAGATGGATTGCATATGGATGTAGTATATATTTTTACATGAGACTGAGAAACTATCAATTCAAGAGTCAATAAACGTGTGGAAGATAAGGGTTGTGTTTTAGTTAAATGGAGCAACCTAGAAATGGAATGTGCCACATATACCTCAAGAGGGTGCTGTAGCACTAAAAAATCTGTAATTTCAATTGCAAATGCCACCGATATTAAACTGCGCAGGCAGGGAGGAAGTCCCAAAGTCACTGAATCAAACCGCTTTGAAAAATATCCTATCGGCTTGCGACCAGTTGGAAATGTTTGCAAAAGCACAGGTGGCAGATATGGCTGAACTAGCCACATACAATTTGAATGTTAAAGAATAATCTGGAAAAGACAAGCATGGAGCAGAGCTTAGTGCAGTCTTCAAATTTACAAAAGCTTCCCACTGTGATAACGTAGGTACAATGAGACCCTGTGGACCCTCTTTCCCAATTAACGCATAAAGCGGAGCTGTAAGGTCTGAAAAATTAGCTATCCACTGTTTACAGAAAATCAATAATCCCAGGAATCTACGTAATAACACTGGTGTCGCTGGAAAAGATAATGACAAAATAGGTTTCAATCTGGCATAAATAATTTCACGACCAGCTGGAGTTAGAACAACACCCAGAAAAATAACATTTTGAGATACAAATTGCAACTTAGACAAACTAACTTTTAGTCCTAATTGGCAATATGAGCTAATAATGACAACGAGTCTAATAGACAAATCTCATAACTTGGTGAACATAAAAGCAAATCATCCACATATTGAATTAAAGAGGATTGGTCAAGCTTCACATCTAATAACGCAGTTCTTAGAGCCTGCGAAAAGTACGCAGGACTGTCCGTGTAGCCCTGGCATAGTCTAGTCCATGTGTACTGCTGATTGTCAAAATGAAAATCAAATAAAAATTGGTTTTCTTTGCTAATTTGCACTGAAAAATAAGCAGAACTCAAATCTACAACAGAAAACCACGTAGATTTTTGAGGTACCTGTGTCCAGATATCATGCGGATTAGGTACCAAGGGAAAGATTGGCAAAATTACCTTGTTAACAGCTCGCAGATCTTGCACAAATCGATAAGTCTTGCCGTCAGCTTTCAGTACAGGAAGAATTGGAGTATTACACGGCGACGTAGTAGGATAGATGACACCTTGCATCTGTAAATCTTCAATTACCGGTCAAATTCCATCTATAGCAGCTGCTGATAGTGGATACTGTTTGAGTCTAGGAAGTTGTACACCAGGATTTACAGTAATCTTCACAGGAGGAATTGAGAGACATCCGACATTTGATCCTGGGACTGCCCACAGAGTAGATGGAAGTTTTCCCAGATCAGGGTGAATAGCTTTGACATCCGCAGGGGGCTGCACTTCAGAGAGAGAATACAACTGAAAATGTAACTTTCCACTCATCCAGGATAAAGTTTCATGATGTGAAGCCAGGAAATCACGACCCAAAAGATTCACTGGTAATGTGTCTCCTACCAGAAAGTTAGTAGGGTATACAGTCTCTCCAATCTGCAAAGGCAAAGCTTCAGGTTTAGGTATTATCTTACCTTCAATGCCTTCACAATGCACTGTTGGAGCATGTGCTAGAAGAGTTTGATAAACTGCAGGCAGATCCTGTAGACGCAGCGCAGATGTAGTAGCTCCCGAATCAATGATGAATTTCACAGTAGAGCCTCCCAGTTTAGCTTCTAACTCACCCTGAGAAGTTACATTCAGATTCAATAATAGTCAATGCATCCCAAGAATCACAGTCTTCTGGGTTAGAAAAACATTGATATACAGGAGTAAACTCAGCAGGTGGGGGAGGAAGGCACGCAGCTCTCTGGCCATCCAAGTTCAGATTCTGTGGACAGGCTCGTTGTAAATGGCCACACTCACCACATGTATAACAAGCACGCATTCCTCTGGCTTGTCCATGCCCTCGCTGAGAATTGCCTCGCTGAGAATTCCCATAGTTTCCTCTGAACCTGTCTCTCCCCGCCCTCTTCCCAGGGCTGGATGCATAGAAGCAATTTGTAAATTAAGCAGTTTAGTCTTCTTTACATCTAATCTGGCTTGTTGTTCCTGCAATTCCTTGAGATATTTCAATTCACTGTACCGTGCACCCTCCAAAATTGCATCAGCTGATCTAGCAGGCAAATCTATTATTGAAGTTTCCAAAATCTCTTTTATTCTTGGAATCAAACCATTTACAAAAATATTAGTAAATCCTGAAGATGTATCTTCTGTCTCACCAGAATAATCCTTAAACGCTAGCATACACCTAGTGTGGAAAGCTGTAACTTTCTCACCCCTTTCCTGTGTTAAAGAAGTAAGCTTTGACCAATCCCTCACAGACTTACATGCTACTTTAAGAGATTCTAACAATTTCTCTCTACACAGAACAAAACTATCTCTTTGTGTCTGTTCTTGAAAATCTGTTACAGGGTTTGTCTGTGGCCATACCCAATTATCATCTCTAATTGGATGAGTTACCTCATGAAAATCAGCTGGATTAATTAAAACAGCTCTAAGCAGATTATCTAGATCTGCCCAAGTAGGATTATAACTATTAATTATTTGAGACCATAAGGACACAAATCTACCTGAATTTTCCTTGTAATCAGGAAAGGTTTTAGACAAATCAAATACTTCCTTAGGACTCCAATTTGCAGGCACAACCATTGCACCTGTAGGTCCTGTTGGATATACACGAAAAGGATATGCAGGTACTATATCCTCTTCTACAGGTTTTGCATTTACAGAACATGAATCATTATGTTGGCGTAAAACAGTCGGAAGAAAACTTATATCACCATATAATTGATCACATTTCTCCTTATAGGTGAAAAAATGCTTATCCAGATCTTTTTCAATAGCATCAATACGTTTACTAGAAATTCCCAATTCCTTTGTAGCAGAAATATTATTCCTTACTATTCCTTTTAAGGTTTCTATCTTATGTACATATACTTTCTATTTCATGGCTAAGAAGGGCATTCACTTCATTAAGCTGAGAAATATTACAATTACTGAAATCTTCAATCTTTGCATCTCCCAATATCTTCTGTTTATTCCGTATCTCTTCTCTTAGTTCAGCTGCACGAGGGATCCTCCCCCTTCCAGAAGCTACATGACTCTCAGAAGAAACAGGGGGAGACGATGGGGATGCACTTGGGACTATTCCAGCTCCAATTACCAATGCAGCCACATCTGCATCATATTCTGGAGAAAGAACGGCTGGGAATTTCCCTGCCCGTTCATTATCATTCTCCTGTGGTTCACTCGCTTTACCAGCATTGTTTAACACAAACAAATCATTTTCCGTATCATGTGCCATTCGTCGCCACCAATTAAACACTAGCCCTTCACGGGCATCACATAATTTATGTTTAGCCTGCAAAGCACATTTCAGATAACGAAGTTTATCTATAGAAAAAGTTCCCTCCAAAGGAAACTGTAAAAGCACATTATCGTTAGTCACTGCATGCCAGTGTACAATATAATTAGTAGCCATATCCCCATACTTCTCACGCATACAATAAGAAGGGCTACCTTTCTGAACAGCTAAAACCTTAGCTTTGTCATGCCATTCACGCAACTGAGATAACTCTCGTCTCCCCAACAGATTACCCATTGCTGTCACCATACAATACTCACAAACACCGTCTGCCCTTGCCAGGAATGGAGAAATCTGTAGACCGGCACGGCACTAACTGAAGGGCTTCTCTTTGCCCCCCCCCCCTCACCAGCAACCTGCAGGGCTCTTGGAGTCACAGAAAACCACACTCAAAGCAATGAGAAGGAAATCTAAGAGACAGCAATAAAATACCACACACTTCTATATAGATACACCAAAGCTTTGCGGAGAGAAACAAATAGAAACAAGTTCTCTTTGTTTACTCTAACTATTAGCTGTGGTTTACTTTATTTATAAGGCTCTTTTGGAGGATACAGCATGATTTCACTTTATTATTCTACGTCAGGTATTACGTATTCATCACATCATAGGTCAATTTCTAATCAGCATGGGTCAGTATGAGGAGACATACATGTATTCCAAGACATAACTGTTTACTGCTGACTGCTTGATATCTAGTAACCCTGAGACTGAAAGGCTGGAGGACAACCTGCCCCTTTTCTTATTTACAGGACTTGTACCTCTTCACCTACTTAGTAAGCAAATATATGAAGTTTATTTCTAAGCAAAGTTCTGAACAAAATGAACTCTTTCTCAGGTTTTCTTAGACAGTCCTGTACAGACCAGCTTACATTCAGAAGTCTAAAAAATAAGATGGGAGAGTTAGAATATATAGCACTAAATGAAAGGTTAGATATGATTGGAATCTCAGAGACATGGTGGAAGGAGGACAACCAGTGGGACATTGTGATACCTGGATGCAAACTATATCATAATGATAGAGCTGATCAAATTGGTGGAGGGGTTGCGCTCTATGGTAGAGAGGGAATTGAGTCAGAAAGGATTAAAACTTTGCAGGAATCAAAATTTGCTGTAGCATCTCTATGGATTGAAATTCCATGTAAAATGGGGGAGGCGATGGCAGTGGAGGTGTACTATCAACCGCCTGGCCAGAATGAACAAATGGATGATGAAATGCTCAGAGAAATCAAGGAAGCTAACAAAAGTTACAGCACAGTAATAATAATGGGTGATTTCAATTACCCCGGTATCGACTGGGCAGTGTCACGGCAGGACATGCTAAGGAGATAAAGTTCCTAGATGAAATAAATGACTGCTTCTTAGAGCAACTGGTTCATGAACCAACCAGAGGGGAAGTCATATTGGACCTAGTCGTTAGTGGAACACCAGATCCGGTGCAAGAGATAAGGGTGTTGGGGCCACTTAGCAATAGTGATCATAGCATGATCGTGTTTGATTTAATTAATGGAGGAGGGATGGTAAGGAAATCCCCAGTACTATCTTTCAACTTTTGAAAACGAGACTATGATAAAATGAGGAAAGTAGTTAAGAAAAAACTAAAAGGAGTAGTTGCAAAGGTTAAAGACTTAGATCAAGCTTGGGAGTTGTTGAAAAATACTATCTTGGAAGCCCAGACCAGCTGTATTCCACACTTTAAGAAAAGTGGAGAGCAAGATGGCGGCAGGAAGTGGATCATCGGTGGCTGCTCCGCAGTAAGGCTCGACGCTTTTTCTTTCTAGTGGCGAACTCTGCCTCTGGTTGAGATGGGGCGGAGGAAAAGGAAGCAAGCAGGGTTACCTGGAGTTTTCTCGCTGCCTTCTCCTACCGGCCAGAGGACCCTGGACCTATGCGGGTTTGCAGCTGTCAGGTCCGGAGCGGCGTCTTCGCTGGCACAGCATGAAGAGCTGTTGTCTGTGCTGGGTGCATCAGGGGTGAGTCTCTCACCGGATCAGTGGGCGCCCTCGATACAGCCAGGAAGTGTGCCATCTGCTGACTGTGTTTTCTCTGTGTCTTTGCCTGGCTTGCTGGTAAGCACCCCGGAGCCTGGTGGTGAGGGACAACTGCTGGAGGTGTTTAGCTTACACTCCGGTGGATGGAGACAGCTGGAGGGAGGCAGTTCATTGGAGCTGCCCCTCGCTGTGGTGGATCCGCGGCTGTCGGAGCCTGGAGGTGCGTTACTTCCTGTTAATCAGAGTTTGGTTAAACCCACAGTAAAAACATTGGATGCGCTGTGGATGTCATTTCTGCTTTGACCACAACTGTTGTGGGAACTGTTAGTTCTGAATTGTCTACAATGAAATTATTGGTATCCGAGGATAACAGAGGCCAGGAGTTACAGGCTGGTACCTTATCATAGGAGAAAGAAGATTTGAGTCATCTTCATGAGGAGCATGTAGCCCTGATGAAGGAAAGATCAGTGTTGACTTGAAAGAATGAGCAATTAGAAAATCAAGCACAAAGGAACAATCTTCGTATATTGACCTTTCCTAGGTCCCCTCACATGTCCCCTTTGGAAATGGTGAGGAAGTAACTTGGTGAGGTGCTCAAGATTCCATTGGAGCACCTGCCTCCTGTGACCAGGGCTCAATATCTATCTGTTAACACCTTGGGAGCACGGAGAAATGGCTCGGAGGCTTTAATGTGTGGAGATGGGGACCTGACTGGTTTCCTGGAAAGTTCTTTAGATGTGATAACAGAGAGAACTACTATGCTAGTGACTCTAGCACTGGAGTCCGTAGCTTCTAGAATTCTTAAGTGCAAGGGATGTGATCAAGGTTAACGTGTGTTCCCATACGGCTGACACATAAGTCTTACCCTGCCTTATTTAATAATTTTTTCTTTATTAAGGGTCTCTTTACATTCGAGATGGGATTGTAAATTGATGACCTTGGTATAAATTTCCTGATGCCCCTCCTTTTTTTCCTATGATTTTTTATGTGGGCTAATGTTTGGTATAGGATGTTTTTTCTTATGCTTATTTATGTAGTTGTATAATGCGATATTTCCATATTTCTTGGTTCATTCATATGAATGCCTGAGTGTTCTTATATATAAAATCCAATAAAGATTAAATATTAAAAAAAAAAAGAAAGGTGGATGGAAGTCCAAAAAACTACCAGTATGGTTTAAAGGTGAGGTCAGAGAGGCTGTTGTTGCCAAAAGAGAAATGAAAAAAAGAGCCAAATGACGAAAAATAGAAACAACACAATCACTGGCAAGTTAAATGCAAGGCATTGATAAGGCAGGCAAAGGGAGAATTTGAGAAGAAGCTTGCTGCGGAAGCAAAAACGCATAATAAAGACTTTTTCAAGTACATTCGTAGCAAAAAACCTATGAGAGAGTCAGTTGGTCCATTAGATGATAGAGGGGTTAAAGGGACACTAAGGGGTATGTTTACTAAACCTTCTTAACGTGCGCGCTGTGCAATTAGCGCACGCTAATGACACTTTACGGGGCACAAATGTGCCTTAGTGCGTGCTCATGCGCGCAGCGGCACAAATGAGCGCTGAAGGCGGGGAAAGGCTCCCGGAGGGCGGAGGAAGGCTCCCCAGGGGCGGAGAGAAGGGGTCAATGGGTGGAGAGTGGGAAGGGAGAGGATCCCTGCACACTAACGATGTGAAATCCGAGGCCAAAACTAACGCAAGTGAAAACCTCGCGTTAGAGCTGATTTAAAGGGAAAATAAACCATTTCTGTCAGCAATGTACAGCAAAACCAGGGAAACCTATAATAAAGTGATAAGTGTGATACATGTGCACGGAACAAAAGTGCAAACATTGAAAATGACCCCAACAAAATAAAAAAAAATCATAATCAAGCTGGGCAATAGTGATAGTAATGGAAAACATCAAAAAACACTCCCAAGAAAGCCCCAAAAAATAAATATGAATTTTGGAAGGGTCTACGTTCCGTCCCCATACAAGGTGAATGATCCCACAGTGAAATAGCACTGATCAGGGTTTCCCTCTCCATTGGACAGGTTACCTATGGCATGCACATGTTCCACAACAGCAGGGCGGGCATGTCGGAATGGGCAACTGGACAGATGCTGGGAAAGGGGATACAGAGGGCTGCAGGCGGCACATGCTGTGGTGCAGCTGGGGCACAGTGCAGACTAGGCAGATGTCTATGTGGCACTTAGGAATGCTGAAACTGAACAGCAGCCAGACAGCAACTGATGAGGGCCCAACATGGGCACGAGAGTGTTTATCACAGTGTCACAGGGGATAGTACCCAGCAGGTACCTCCAAGGGCACAGAACATTGGCAGGCGGTGTTGGGGGGAAGCGTGGATGCCTTTGCAGGCACCCCTACCCCAGAACACGCACCATAGGCAGCCGCCTACCTGCACACTGGATGGCTTGAGACTGCAAACCATCAGCACCACCAGCAGAATGGCATGTCAGCAAGGTGGCAGAGGGGTACTGGTGGTGGAGGGGGGCAGTGGCAGCTGCCCAGAGCAGACCATGGCCTAGCCCTGTGTAGGTGGGTGCCATGCGTTGCAACAGACAGGCCCTGCCGGACAAACAGTCATGGTATCACCAGGGAATGCACTGTCTCTGTGGCAACATGGTGGTGCAGTGCACACAACCAGTGTGTTTGGAGGCAGAAGGTCACAGGTTCAAGTCCCAGCTATGGTGCCTGCCAATCCAGTCCCCATATTTTACCCACTACTACAACATGCTAATACAGACAGAACCTTTATTGCAGATGACGTAAACATGCCCAAAACACCTACATTTTACCCTACAGAGCACAGACTCCATAAACAGGCGCGGTATATAAGAGATGTTAAATAAATAAATAAATAAATAAATTACCTACAGCAGAGTCTCCCAAATGCAGTCCTTGAGGGCCAAACACCATTCAGATTCCATGATGCCTCTAATAAAGATGCCTGTGCTGCATATCTATGCACCACCCCCATGGTATGCAGATGTATCTCATGCATATTCATGAGGGACAGCATGAAAACCCGAACAGTGTTTGGCACACCAGGACTGGAGTTGGGAACCTCTGCCATAAAGCAGCAGCCAACAGGGGCAGACACACCCACACCCACAGGCTCCATTAGCCAATGCCTCCTGGAGAGGCAGGACACTGGGCCCTGCGTGCATCTCCCAATACTAGCACTTGCATACCTTAGCAATGCCACCCTACACCTGGGAATACGGTACACAGCTATCAAAAGTTTGCTATGATTACTGGCAGATAGCAATTCCTAAGTTAAGCACAGTTTGCTGATTGAGCTCCATCATAGCAACCTTTCTGATGTCTGTGGAGTGTGCTTCAGGGTATAGCCCAGACAGGGTGGCCTGACCAGGATGCATCTGCACAGGGCATAGGGCACTGGCTGGGATATTGTAGTGCTCGGCCACCACCTGCACAGACAGGGTGGCCACAGCATGTTCTGCTGGGAGATCACTCTCACCCTGACTGAGCAGTGACCATGGCATGGCTAGGCTCCCCCATAGTGCTATATAGTATTTCTCTCATGTGATATTTATGGGTTCCTTTTTGGGGCCCAATCACTGACTTATCTGCTTGGTGTGTATGCTGACATCCAAGTTCTGGGTGCATGCATCTCCTCCAGGAACATGCCCTATGGACTAGCTATCAGACCGTCTGCAGCTAGTATGTGTCTTGCTGGAACACCTTGCAGGGTGCAGTGGCTGCAGGCTTGCTGCAGGAGAATATCAGATTGTGGTGGGGTGCAGCTGAGTATTTCTGGGCCTAATGTCTGTTTGCTATTGCTTTATAGATGTGTACAGAGCTGCATTGACTGCCCTGTAGGGTGTCTGTTCCCCAGCAGGACTGCGGTTGGTGGTCCCCTCTACTGCTGCAATTGCAGGGACGTAAAACATGGATATGTCGGTGGGAGACCCTGTTTCCCACCCACAGCCCCAGAGGGTGGGTTGGGTGGTGGTACATAATCTGCCTATGGGTCCATAAGGGTCAAACCTGACTGAGAAATACAGATGTATCCAAAGTGTGTCTGCAGGAACTACCTATCTCACATACTAGCACTGCTGGGGACCTACAGCATGGCCTATTTCTGCCATGGAAGGTGCTGTGGACCTGGTGCTGGGCGCCCCACCGCACCCTCAGGGTGAGCACAGTACCCACACAATGTGACGGTGTGTAGCTACTCTGTGCCAGTAACACACATGGTCAGTTCCCCCTACCAGGCCGAGGTGCTGTGGGGGTGCATACCCCATCATGTGTTCATCTGTAGACAGCTGATTTGCATGTGCAGTGCATCATGGGTACTGGTGGGCTAACCCTATCCTGGTGACCACAGCAGACTGTTTGTGTGGTGACGTGCAGTCCTGCAGCCAGCCACTGGTTACTTCACTGCCTGTGGAGCCAGAGGTCATGGGTTCAAACCCACAGTGGGGTTATTTGATAGGGCTGTCCAAAGCATTATCTATTTTTAATGTACATTAGTGCTGCCAGCAAAAACACCCTCAGCGTACTGTACCCATAAGGTGCCTCAGAGGGCGCTTTATAGGGCGCCCTCTAGGGCACCTTATGGTTACCGTCCATATAAGGTGCACTATACGGTATCCTATGGAGCGACTTATAGGGTGCCCTATAGGGGACATTATAGGGTGCCGTGGCGGACAGTGCACTTTATAATGTGCCCTATGGAGTGCCTTATAGGGTGCCTTATGCGGCACCTTAGGTTACGGCATGTGAGGGTGTGTTTGCTGGCAGCAATTAATAAAATACAAATAAAGTGCCACAGGAAACAATACTTACATGTCAAAGCTGATGCCTCAGCCAGCCTTAAGTATTAGGCACACTGGGGATCGAACTCATGATCCCTGTATCATCAGTCAGTGCCTTAACCATTGTGCTATACTGCTGTTCCTCCTTGCATGTCAGCGCACCTACTTAAGATTTTCATGCGTTTAAATGCACAGTGCTGCCATCAAAAACAGTGCTATGACCTTGCTGTGCCTCATAGGGCACCCTATATGGCGCCCTATAGGCCACCCTTTAAGCAACATTGTAGGGTGCCGTGGCAGACAGTGCACTTTAAAATGTGCCCTCTGGGGTACCTTATGGGGTGCCTTATGCAGCACCTTATGTTACAGCGCTTTGAGAGTGCGTTTGCTAGGAGCAGTAATTAAAATAAAATTAAAAAGCCTCATAATGCAATATTACACATAAATGGTAGTGCCTCAGCCAGCCTTATTCATTGGGCACAGTGGGGGATTGAACCCATGACCTCTGCACCATTTGTCAGTGTCTTCACCATTGTACTGCAGCCCTGTTCCTCTGTTTGCACATCAGTGCGCCTGCTTATGCTTCCCGCGTGTGTTTTTCGTGCGCTAATGTGCGCGGTGCACAAGAGCGCGCAGCGCAGCACACACTAATCCCATTTTGCTACTTTTGACGAGACCGCCCACATCTTTTATGGCATCCTACAGACTAACGTGGCGTGCACGTTAAGAGGGTTTAGTAAACATACCCCTAAGAGGCGACAAGGCAATAGCGGAGAGACTGAATGAATTCTTTGCTTTGGTCTTTACTGAGGAAGATGTAGGGATGTTACCCATGACTGAAGTGGAATTTAAAGGTGTGGAAGAACTGAAGGAAATATCAATACATCGGGAAGATGCATTACAACTATTTGATAAACTGAAGAGTAGCAAATCACTTGCACTGGATTATATACATCCAAGGGTGTTGAAAGAACTGAAATATGAGATTGCAGACCTGTTATTAGTAGTCTATGAACTATCAATAAAATCATCTGTAATAGCTTAAGATTGGAGGATGGCCAACGTAACGCCAATTTTTAAAAAGGGTTCCAGGGGTGATCTGGGAAACTACAGACTGGTGAACCTGATGTCAGTACCGGGAAAAATGGTAGAAACCATCATAAAGAACAAAATTAGTGAACATGTAGATAGTTATGGCTAAATGGGAGACAGCCAACATGGCTTTAGACAAGGAAGATCTTGTCTTACTAATCTGTTATGTTTTTTTGAAGGTGTGAATAAACAGGTAGATAAAGGTGAGTCTATTGATATAGGGGTATGTTTACTAAACTGCGGTAATCGTAAATAACGTGCGTTATGTAACATTAACGATCATAAGCGCATCATAACGCGTGTTATGATGCGCTTACAATCGTTAACGTTACATAACGCGCGTTAACCGTAGTTAACGATCGTAAACTCCCGCAGTGCGGTAAAACACCGCAGAAGGTGGAGAGAGGGCGGAGAGAAGGGGTCAATGGGCAGAGAGTGGGCGGGGAGAGGCTCCCTTCACACTAACGCGCTGATCTGAAGAGCTCAATTCCAACGCGAATGAAAACCTGCCGTTAAATGCACATTACAGGGGAGAGAAACCATTTAAGTGTCAGCAATGTACATCCCAGGCAGGGAAACCAAAAAAAAGTGATAAGTGTGATACATGTGCACAGAACAAAAGGGCACATAAACACTGAAAATGACCTCAACAAACTGGAAAAAAACCATAAACTAGCTGGCCAATAGTGGTATCAATGAGAAACATCAACCCCCCCCCCCCCGAGTAAGCCCCATAGAAAAGATATAAATCGTGGAAGGGTCCATACTCCGTCCCCATACAAGGTGAATGAGCCCACAGTGAAATAGCGCTGCTCAGGGTTTTCACCTCCATCGCACAGGGTTCCTATGGTGTGCACATGTCCCACAACATCAGGGCGGGCATGTCGGAACGGCAACTGGACAGATGCCGGAGAAGGGGATACAGAGGGCCGCAGGCAGCACATGCTGTGGTGCAGCTGGGCCACAGTGCGGACTAGGGTGATGCCTAGGTGGCCCATACGAATGCTGAAACAGCAGAGCAGCCAGACAGCAACTGCTGAAGGCCCAACATGGGCACGAGTGTGTTTCCCACAGTATCACAGGGGATAGTACCCAGCAGCTACCTTCAAGGGCACCGAACAGTGGCAGTCGGTCCTGGGGGGAAGCGTGGACGTCTATGCAGGCAACCCTACCCCAGAACCCGCACCATAGGCAGCTGCCACCTGCACACTGTCTGGCCCGAGATTGTGCACCACCAACAAAACCAGCAGAAAGGCATGGCAGCGGAGGGCGTACAGGCAGTGGAGGGGGCAGTGCCACCTGGCTGCAGCAGACCATGGCCTAGTCCGGGCCAAGTGGGTGCCCTGCACCGCAGCAGACAGGCCCTGTATGACAAACAGGCATGGTATCTCCAGGGAATGAAGCACCCCTGTGGCATCAGTGTGGTGCAGTCTGCACAGCCAGTGCGCTCAGGAGCAGAAGGTCACAGGTTCAAACCCTAGCTGCGCTCCCTGCCAACTCTCTCCCCATAGTTTTACCCAGTAATAAACCGTGGTAAGAAAGACGGAACCTTTTAGTGCTGATAGAATAAACATGCCTCAAACACCTACATTCTAATCAACAGAGCACAGACACCCCAAACAGGCACATTACCGAGAGCAGAGTCAGCCAAATGCAGTCCGGGAGGGCTACAACACATGCAGGTCTCATGCTGTCATTAACAGAAGGACATGGCAGCATGGTGTTTGGAACACCTTGCAGGGTTCAGCGGCTGGTGACTCACATGCCTTGCTGCTGGAAAATGTCAGATAGTGGTGTGGGGCAGCTTTGTCGTAACAGGCCTACTGTCTGTCTGTCACTGCCCAATGTATGGGGGGGGGGGGGTGTCCATTCCCTGCCGGGACAGGGGTGAATGGTACCCATTACTTTCACCAGTGCAGGGTGTAAAATGTTGATGTTTTGCTTGGAAATCCTGTTGCCCACCCAGACCCATCGAGGATGTGTTGGTTGTTGGTACGGAAACCACCTAGGGGTCCATAAACCTCTACACCCCTGTCATGAAATCATGTGACCATGGCACCCACACAGTTTATGCACTATTGCAGTTGCAACATAGTCAACAGGTGCATGATGTGATATACAGATAAACACAGGTATATGCTAGGGTTATCTGCAACAACCACTTATCACACAGTGGCACTGATGGGGACCTATCGCATAGGCAACTGCAACCAAACCAGGTGCTGCGGACATGGTGCTAGGCACCCCACCTCACCCTCAGGGTGAGCACAGGACCCGTCCACTGTGATGGTCTCTAGGCACTCTGTGACAGTAACACACACGGTCAGTATACCCTACCATGCCGAGGTGCTGTGGGGCTGCACATGGTCAGGACCCCCCACCAATCCTAGGTGATGGTGGAGGGTGCACACCTCAACATATGACCATCTGTACATGGCTGATTTGCATGTGCAGTGCATCATGGGTGTGACTGCCCCAATCCAACCCTGTGAACCACTGCAGATGGACTGTGTAGTGAACTGAAGTCCCTCTGTAGCCAGCCAGGCATGTAGAAGGAGCTACAGAGATGTAGTCCACTGGCAAATGCACTGACTGTGGAGCCAGAGGTTATGGGTTTGAACCCACTGTGGTGATACGTGGCAGGGCTGTCAGATGCATTTCCATCTGGAGCAGTGGTGTCTGCAACCAAATAATACCAGAGGTAAAGTACAGAATCCAAGCCTATGTTTTCTGCCAAAAACCCAGAGAGGAACGAGTCCAAAGGTGAATGAGCACGCTTGGACAGGAGCAAATTCATGCTATACATTTCCAAACAGTCTAATACACACAAGCTCTCCATTGGTCCCAATGCCACCCCTACGTTTATCCAATCAGGGACTCTCTCTGTGCCTTTGTCTCCACACACCCTCCTCAATTCATCTAAACAAAAGGGACATTAGAAATGTGAGATACATCTCCACGTCAAGGACATCTCTAGCCAAAGGAATGTGAATGTATCCTAATGCGAGCTGTGTGAAGCAGAAGGTGTTATAAAACATAATGCAGACTCTGCAATAAGCAGAGTCCTAAAACCTTTAACTCGGATATGTAGCAGCAGTACTAAAAAGTGGGGGGGTTTAAAATCCAGCTCTTGCTCACAGGCTCTGATAAGCCATAGGCCATCGCACCTATAGATGGTAGCATTAATTTGAGGTGCAATACACCCTCAAGGGTCTGTAATCTAAAGTGCCCACGCTGGCACCAACACACGTATCCACGCACGTACCCACGCACGCTGCTACGCCCGCGCCAACGCACGTGGCTACGCACCAGAGATACATTCTGAGGAGATGGCTACCATGTCCAGGAAGCCTGCGTTCACACAGAGAAAGCTCTACATGCTCACAGAGCTGTTCTGCCTCCGCCAGCAGCGCCTCTTTCCTGGCTCATCCAGGAGGCAGAATCTGGCAAGGGTCAGGAGGGCCTGGGAGCGCCTCACAAATAGGCATAACAGGAGCTCTGATTACCCACGTGAGGTAAGTGCATGGGGACAGGCACCCCAACTTAGGATGTGAGGAAGAACACCCTGTAACCAAAGCACCAATCAACTATGCACTGCCAGGGAATGTCAGGTGTTGCCGCATCCAGCTGGGAGTTAAGTCTGCCCCACCCCCAAAAACAGAACCCCCCAGCCCCCGGGGGTAGCTGCACCCATCGCAGAGGTGAATTACAGACCACATTGGTATGGTATGTGGCGCTGTTGCAGCCTCAGTGATGTGCCCTATCCACAGGAAACCACAGGCCCACCACTAAGGCCAAGAGACACACAGGGGTCTGTCACTTGCCCTTGTCAGCTATCACAAGGCCCGAATACATCCCAGGATGCTACAGGCCCCAAAAGAGGGGTCCATCTCCTGTCCTGGTGCTATGGTATCTGGCCCTGTTTGTGATTACAAGAAACAAACTATAGCCCCAGGATGCTGCAGGCCCCAAAAGAGGGGTCTATCCCCCATCCTGGTGCTATGGAATCTGGCCCTGTTTGTAATTACCAGCCTCAACTATAGCCCCAGGATGCTGCAGGCCCCAAAAGAGGGGTCCATCTCCCGTCCTGGTGCTATGGAATCTGGCCCTGTTTGTGATTACCAGCCTCAACTATAGCCCCAGGATGCTTCAGGCCCCAAAAGAGGGGTCCATCCCCCATCCTGGTGCTATGGAATCTGGCCCTGTTTGTGATTACCAGCCTCAACTATAGCCCCAGGATGCTGCAGGTCCCAAAAGAGGGGTCCATCTCCCGTCCTGGTGCAATGGAATCTGGCCCTGTTTGTGATTACCAGCCTCAACTATAGCCCCAGGATGCTGCAGGCCCCAAAAGAGGGGTCCATCTCCCGTCCTGGTGCTATGGTATCTGGCCCTGTTTGTGATTACAAGAAACAAACTATAGCCCCAGGATGCTTCAGGCCCCAAAAGAGGGGTCCATCCCCCGTCCTGCTGCCATGGTATTGGGCCCTGTTTGTGATTACCAGGCCTAACTATAGCCCCAGGATGCTGCAGGCCCCAAAAGAGGGGTCCATCTCCCGTCCTGGTGCTATGGTATCTGGCCCTGTTTGTGATTACAAGAAACAAACTATAGCCCCAGGATGCTGCAGGCCCCAAAAGAGGCGTCCATCCCCCGTCCTGGTGCTATGGAATCTGGTCCTGTTTGTGATTACCAGCCTCAACAATAGTCCCAGGATGCTGCAGGCCCCAAAAGAGGGGTCCATCCCCCGTCCTGGTGCCATGGTATTGGGCCCTGTTTGTGATTACCAGCCTCAACTATAGCCCCAGGATGCTGCAGGGCTCAAAAGAGGGGTCCATCCCCTGTCCTGGTGCCATGGTATCGGGCCCTGTTTGTGTTTACAAGGCTCAACTATAGCCCTAGGATACTGAAGGGAGCACTGCAGAGGCACACCACCCACCCCGGCATTGCCTGATGGGCACTGGCAGATGTGTAGAGGTGGCCCACAGAGATGTGCTGTGTCTGGCTCGCTGGGGCCCACACACAGGGCACATGGGGCCCAGGCCGGACAGGCGTGTGCGCGGGGGAAACATGGGGCTGTCCCTTGTGAAAGCATGGGGCATGAATGTATCACTCAATAGGGGCAGGCACCTGTTGCATAAAGAGATAGATATGTGTTGCGTCAGAGGACCCTAAAGTGTCTGTGCTAGCTAATGTCAATGTGCATTGTCAACCCTACAGGTGGAGGACCTGCAGAAAAAGGCCTGGGAGTTAAGGGCAAGATACCCGCGCTTTGTTGCACGCGTCCAGCGGGAACGGATGGCCCAAAGGAATGGTGAGTAATGTGACATGGCCCTGTGGGGCAATGGGCGGCAGATCCACAGGATGCATGTGACTGCGTTATCTGATATGTGAGCATGGAGATGATATGTGTTCCCCTCTCCCACAGCAGATGCACGTGCTGCCGTGGAGCCAGTGGGACCTGAGGAAGCGGATGGTGCTGCGGGCCTGGAGGAGCAGATGGCGACGTGGGCCAGGAGGGCGACAACGGCCAGGAGCCCATGGAGGAGGCCAATGGCAGTGGAGGCCACGAGGGGGGTTCCGCAGCCCTCACCGAGGGGGAGGAAGGGGACGGGGAGGATGATGAGGGGGAGTGGGATGGGGAGGGGGAGGAGGTGGGGGACAGGGAAAGGGAGGGGGAGGAGGGGCAGGGGGAGGAGTGGGATGGGGAGGATGATGAGGGGGACAGGGAGGAGGGGAGGGGGAGGGGGAGGAGGTGGGGGACAGAGAAAGGGAGGGGGAGGTGGGGAGGGGGAGGTGGAGAGGGAGGTGGGGGCCGGGGATGGGGGGAAGGGGATGGTTTGGGCACAGGGATGGGGGGGTGACTATGGCAGGTCCCCATTGGCACGGTCTGCCACAGGGCAATGGGGGCACCAGCCACCTGCCCCTTGATGTCGGTGATGCACACCTACTGGACGTGTGCCTGCCACACACAGCCGCAGACAGGTGCACCGTGCATGCAGCCACACAGACAAGGGGAGATGTGTGTCTGTGCGGCTGCATGTGCGGGCTGCGCCTGGCTGCGGCTGTGCATGCCCAGGCGCACGCTCAGAGGCAGTATGCCCTCATCCAGGGGCAGGTGCTGGCGACCCTGGCCATGGTGGCTGACCGGCTGCGTGAGCTGGATGAGCGGATTGCCGGTGGCGCCCCCGGCTAGCCATCATGTGACAGGCGTCCCCGGGGTGTGTAGTGTGGTGATACACATGGCACACCTGCCCTGTGACAGCCCGTGCCATGGCCTGCCACACCCAACAGGGACAGGGATGGGTGGGCCCCACAAATGTTGCCATGTGCGGCTATGTTAACAGAGGGCAATGTAAATAAAGATGTTAATATTTTGCATATACCAATGGTGGCCAGATATTCCTCAATGCTATGTGTCAGTGTTGTGTGAATGACAAATGTGAACACCCACATGTGTGTCAGCGTGCATCAAAACGGGAGAGTGCAGGGTACTGTACCCATGTCAGGGGTGGGGGGATAATACGGGCATCATATGGGGAGGTGCCACACGTGGACAAACCAACACACATGTCACAGTGGGTATGGGCCATCTGTGGTGGGCCATGCAAGGGTATGGGCAACAGTGGCGATAGGTACAGACCAGGGTAGATGCTGACATGGACAAGGCACATGGGCTAATGGACACTGTGGTGGACAGTGCACATGGCTAGGGGTGAACCAAGTGGCCATGGACGCAGGAGGACAGGGGATGGGTGGCATATATGGGGCATGGGGGGGCCGAGATCACCACAGGTGTGATTGGACAGGAGCACATGGTGATGGCACCAGGATCCACATGTGGCCCGTGGTCAGCGTGTTGTGGTGGCAGCATGAGGCGTGGAAGGCTATGCAGGATCCACAGTGCACTTATCACAGTCCTGTAGACCGTTAGCCCTATGTGGTGGGTGTCCTGTGGCCTGGAAACGCAGTAGGCACCTGCCCATGTCCATCAGTAGTGTCCAGGCGTCTCAGGTATGGGGCCAGCGTGGTAAGGGCACCACCATGGCACACATTGCAATGAGCTATGCACGTTGGAACATCTGGTACCAGCAGTACCATACAGTGTGATAACAGTGTTGGGCATGGGAACAAAGCCACATAGCAACGTAGGCATATGACCACAGAAAAAGACCACTAGGCATATCTAGTCTGTCCATCTAGAAACACTACAATGGTCCTCCCTCAACACCTTTGTGAACCTCTGTGTGTGTTCCATGATTTACTGAAGTCAGATACTATCCTCAACACCACCACCTCAACTGGGGGACTATTCCACGGATCAACTACCCCCTCAGTAAGTAGAAAGCTGTGCAAAGCTCAACTGCTATCTCCCATAACCCGCACCCCATGTCCCACCGTTGCGGAACATGCTCCCAATGGAGGTAGCCCCGCCCCCTGAACAGGTATGCCATGGAGGTATGTAAAAATCTCAATAATGTCACCAACATTCCACTTGTCAAATAAGGGGAACATCTTAAGATCCCTCCGTCTGTGCCATATGCCGTTTAGCGGGGACAATAATCATTCTGTTAGCCACCCTCTACACTGACCCCATCCTAGTCACATCCCTTAAAAGGTGCGGTCTCAGGGATTGGACACAATACGCTACATGGGGATGCCGCAAAGGCCTATGGGTCACACCCTTGTTACTGTTGGTCATCCCCCTCCATAAGCACCCAAGCATCCCCCTAGCCATTGCCGTCGCCGCCTCCCTGAGCTACCCTGAGATCATCAGACGCAACCACACCTAGGCCCCGCTCACCATTAGTGGACAAACGTACCTTGCGCCCCATACAGTATTGCTCCCCTGGATTACTGCCCCCTAAGTGCATGGCCCCACGGTTGTGAAACTTTAACCCCAACTGCTGAATCCCACATCAGTCCTCACGCTTAGCTAGATCCCACCTCATGTTATCCATACCTCCCTGGGTTCCCACCCTAATGCACAGTGTGCTATCATCTGCACAGGGGCAAGCCGTACCTGAAGGTCCATGCATCAAAGCACCAACACAGATGTTACATATGGGCGGACCATGGACAGCTCCCTGGGGCACCCCACAGACAACACCCCACCCATCAGAGCAAACACCATGTATATGTACCCTCTGTCACCCCCACCCAAACGGCCTCTAAACCAAGCAGTGACATTTGGGTCCACCCCTAGGGTGCCCAGTCTTTGTCTTGTCAGACGGATGCCTGGGTGAGAATGTTCACAGTCTTGGCAAAGGCATATATTAATATGATTTGCAAGGGATTGTGGGAAATGTAGTCCATTCACACCAGACCCAGCCGTTCACAATAATTAGTTGTGCTTGAGTGTAAAGCCAATAAGATATTTATTTATGGGGTTATTTCTCCCAACACAGATATGCTTGGTAGCACATAAAACAGGATACTTGCTTTCAGTGTAAAACTTAGAAAAACAAAATCAGGAAAACAACAGCTGAACTTGTCAGGCAATCAAAGCAAAAGAATAAAGACCTGGTTGGTAACAAACTGGTCTTTTCTGTAGGCTCTAGCTAATATTTTCTTAGCAGTGCTTTAATCAACAAACAAAACCCACAAAGTAGGGAAAAACTGTTCTTTTCAGGTTAACTTCTTATATCTTCACATATAGACTCAGAAGTGATTTCCTCAGAGCTCACAAGCAATTAGGTAAGGCTCAATTGCTAGCAGTTACCCAGCTGAAACCCCTTAGCTGGCTTGCTTTCTACTGCGTGGCTCAAATCCTACTCAGGAGCTTTTCTGAGTAGATTAAAGAACAAGTTTGTATTTCTTTGTGATGGTTGTTGTACTTTGTAACAGTAATTACCAAAGGAGTTTAGACAGAGAGCAATCCATGTATTCACAGCCTGGATCTATAACCTCTCCCCCTTCTTCAACAATCATGGGTTCAATATCATGAATTGGCACAGAGGAATTTCTCAATGGAGCACTCTCAGGAGAATACTTGTTTCCCTGCTGTCTTTCAAGGGTATAGCTAGGGCATAGATCAGTGTTCATACCTGAGCTTCCATTGCTGCTAGAGTTCCTCTCTATATAGCCTGGCCAGTATGTAGTCCAGTTCTTATGTCCAGCCTTCCAATCCAGATCCCTGGACACTGGATCTCTCTTCACATACCTTCTGGCACAGGTCTTAGGGTCCCTTCCACGTGCAGCCGTCTCTCTCACAGGTAGCGTCTGGAGATTCCTAGCTCTGCAGCACCATTCCTCTGGCTTTCCCCAGTCCAATGGTGTATGCTGGCCCTTGGAATACCTCCAAGTATACGTACTGCTCTGGACTCTTCTAGACCTCTCAAAGGCTTTTCTCCTCTTTCTTCCAGAGGGTTTCTTTCCCTCTCTGTCCGTCCGGTTTGGCTTCTGCTTCTGATGATCCTCCTGATGATGAAGATGATCAAGCTCAAGCTGATTCTCAAGATACTGAGGATGATTCTCTGTAGAATAAACTCTACTTTTATTCTGCCTAGATGAGTGCTCCTCCCTAACACAGCGCAGCTGTGCTGAATCAGGCCCTGCCCTTTGAGATGAGTGCTTAGGGATTACCTCATAGCCCTCCTGATTGAACACACGTTTCCCCACTTCAGCTCCTCTAATGGCTGTTGGAAACCTGGTGCATTCTGGGACTGGTAGTCTTTTATGGGAAAATTCTGTTTTCTTATTTCTACCAGAACTGACAGGTTGCTTGTTCAGAGTCACTTCACCTTTTCTATAGCTCCTTCCTGAGCTATGATAAGCTTCCTTATCACATACCCCCCTGCTTAAGTTATTACGGACTGGTTTAACTGGTGAAACGTCTTTCCTACAGTCCGTAATACTTACGAGAGTGTTCTCTTTTTGAAGCTCACTTACTTCCTGACTGGCTTCAGGGTCATTATTATTTACAGGCCTGCTAGAAGTCTAAACAATAAGATGGGAGAATTAGAATATATAGCATTAAATGAGAGGTTAGATATGATTGCACTCTCAGAGACATGGTGGAAGGAGGATAACCAGTGGGACACTGTGATACCTGGATACAAACTATATCGTAATGATAGAGCTGAACAAATTGGTGGAGGGGTTGCGCTCTATGTTAGAGAGGGCATTGAGTCAGAAAGGATTAAAGTTTTGCAGGGAACAAAATATGCTGTAGAATCTCTATAGATTGAAATTCCATTTATGAAGGGGAAGGTGATGGCAGTGGGAGTATACTATCGACCTCCTGGCCAGAATGAACAAATGGATGATGAAATGCTCAAAGAAATCAAGGAAGCTAACAAAAGCCACAACAGAGTAGTAATAATGGGTGATTTCAATTACCCCGGTATCGACTGGGACAGTGTCACAGCAGGACAAGCTAAAGAGATAAAGTTTCTAGATGAAATAAATGACTGCTTCTTGGAGCAGCAGGTTCATGAACCGACCAGAGGGGAAGCCATACTGGACCTAGTCCTTAGTGGAACGCCAGATCTGGTGCAAGAAATAAGGGTGTTGGGACCACTTGGCAATAGTGATCATAGTATGATCATGTTTGATTTAATCAGTGGAGGACAGATAGTAAAGGAATCCACAGTACTACCTTTTAACTTTCAAAAGGGTGACTATGATAGAATGAGGAATATAGTTCGGAAAAAACTAAAAGGAGCGGTTCCAAAGGTTAAAGACTTACAGCAAGCTTGGGTGTTATTTAAAAATACTATCCTCGAAGCCCAGACCAGCTGTATTCCACGCATTAAGAAAAGTGGAAGAAAGTCCAAAAAACTGCCAGCATGGTTTAAAGGTGAGGTCAGAGAGGCTGTTGCTGCCAAAAGAGCAACCTTCAGAAAATGGAAAAAAGAGCCAAATGATGAAAACTGGAAACAGCACAAGCACTGGCAAGTTAAATGCAAAGCATTGATAAGGCAGGCAAAGCGGGAATTTGAGAAGAAACTTGCTACGGAAGCAAAAACACGAAATAAAGACTTTTTCAAGTACATTCGTAGCAAAAGGCCTGTGAGAGAGTCAATTGGACCATTAGATGATAGAGGGGTAAAAGGGGCAGTAAGAGGAGACAAGGCTATAGCAGAGAGACTGAATGAATTCTTTGCTTCGGTCTTTACTGAGGAAGATGTAGGGGTGTTACCCAAGACTGAAGTGGTATTTAAAGGTGATACTGCAGAGGAATTGAGAGAAATATCGCTACACCGGGAAGATATATTACAACTATTTGATAAACTGAATAGTAGCAAATCACCTGGACCGGATGGTATACATCCCAGAGTGTTGAAAGAACTGAAATATGAGATTGCAGACCTGTTATTGGTAATCTGTGAACTTTCATTAAAATCATCTGTAATACCTGAAGACTGGAGGGTCGCCAACGTAACACCAATTTTTAAAAAGGGTTCCAGGGGTGACCCGGGAAATTACAGACCGGTGAGCCTGACGTCAGTACCAGGGAAAATGGTAGAAGCCATCATAAAGAACAAAATTACACAGCATGTAGATAGTCATGGCCTAATGGGAGACAGCCAACATGGCTTTAGACAAGGAAGATCTTGTCTTACTAATCTGATCTGTTTTTTTGAAGGTGTGCATAAACAGGTAGACAAAGGTGAGTCGGTTGATATAGTGTATCTGGACTTTCAGAAAGCTTTTGACAAGGTCCCCCATCAGAGACTTTTGGCGAAGCTAAAACGTCATGGGATAGGAGGCAGTGTACTATTGTGGATCGGGAACTGGTTAAAAGATAGAAAGCAGAGGGTAGGGCTAAATGGCCAATATTCCCAATGGAAAAAGGTGAATAGTGGAGTACCCCAGGGATCTGTACTGGGTCCGCTACTTTTTGACATATTCATAAATGACCTGGAAAAGGGAATAACTAGTGAGGTAATCAAATTTGCAGATGACACAAAACTGTTTAAAGTTGTTAAAACCCAAGAGGATTGTGGAAAACTGCAGGAGGATCTGGATAAATTGGAAGACTGGGCATCCAAATGGCAGATGAAATTTAATGTGGACAAGTGCAAAGTTATGCACCTAGGAAAGAACAACCCACACTATAGTTACAAGATGCAAGGCTCCACATTAGAAACCACCACCCAGGAAAAAGATTTAGGAGTCATCGTGGATAACATGTTAAAACCCTCCGCCCAGTGTGCAGCGGCGGCCAAGAAAGCAAATAGAATGCTAGGTATCATAAGGAAAGGGATGGAGAATAAAACAAAGGATATTATAATGCCTCTGTATCGCTCCATGGTACGACCGCACCTTGAATATTGTGTGCAATTCTGGTCACCGTATCTTAAAAAGGACATAGAGTTATTAGAAAAAGTACAGAGAAGAGCCACCAAATTGGTGAAGGGGATGGAAGGCTACTCCTATGAAGAGAGGCTAAAAAGGTTAGGGCTCTTTAACCTAGAAAAGAGGCGGCTGAGGGGAGATATGATAGAGGTGTATAAATTAATGAATGGAGTGGAACGGATAAACGTGGATAAATTGTTTACGCTATCAGAATATAGAAGGACTAGGGGGCATGTAATGAAGCTACAGGGTAAACTATTTAAGACAAATAGGAGAAAATATTTCTTCTCTCAACGTGTAATCAAACTCTGGAATCTGTTACCGGAGGATGTAGTAAGGGCTGTTAGTATAGCTGGGTTTAAAAAAGGTTTGGACAAGTTCCTGGAGGAAAGGTCCATAAACCACTATTAAAAAGGGACCCAGGATATCAATGCTTGGCCTAGTACAAGCACTGCAGAACCTGTGTCTTTTGGGGAAACTGCTAGGTACGTATGACCTAGATTGGCCACTGTTGGAAACAGGATACTGGGCTTGATGGACCTCGGTCTGACCCAGTATGGCATTTCTTATGTTCTTATGTTCTTATGTTCCTTCCAAGACTTAAGTACATTAATATGGTAGGTCTGCCTACGCCCTCTTGCATTTTCTACCATATAAGATACTGGGCTCACTTGTTTAACAACCTTCCATGGCCCTTTCCACTGTACTTCAAATTTTGGGGCTGTACCTGCTACTTGAACCAAAACCTTTTCACCAATGCTTAATTGGCGGCTTTTGGCCTTCCTATCATACCACCCTTTCTGGCGCACTTGACTGTCCTGCAGGTTCCTCTCAGCAACCTGCGAGGTCCTTTTTAAACGTGCCCTCAGGTCACGTAGAAACTGTGGCACCTCCTGACTTCCTGGTTCAGGATCAATCCATTGTTCCCTCAAAATATCTAACAAACCCCGTGGAGCCCTACCATACATCAATTCATATGGAGTTACACCTAGGGACACCTGAATTCTTTCCCTGCAGGCATATAAGGCAAAGGGCAATAACATATCCCATTCTTTTACCTCTCCTGCTAACCCCCTTCTCAACATTTGTTTGAGAGTTTGGTTGAATCTCTCCACCAAACCGTTTGATTGTGGATGGTAGGCTGAGGTTTTCACGTGATGAATGCCAAAGGCATCCCAGACCTGGGCCAAATATTTGGATACAAAATTGGACCCTCGGTCAGTCAACACCTCTCTTGGGAATCCCACTTCACAAAACAATTTTACTAGCTCTAAAGCTATTGTTTTTGCAGAAACATTCCTCAATGGTATGGCCCAGGGAAACCTTGTTGCCTGATCTACCATAACTAGGATGTATTGGAAACCTCGGGGCGTTTTGACTAATGGGCCTACAATATCCATGGCAATGCGACCAATTGGGTCTGTGATAATTGGCATGGGAATCAATGGCACCACCGGTGGGTGAGCCGCTGTAACTCGCTGACACGCTGGACATGCAGCACAAAACTGGGCAGTTTCTTTGAAAATATGCTAATCTAAGTACTAGCCCTTTGAAAGTTGTGGGTACCACCAATTGTTTACGTATGGTCCCATTTCTGGGGTCCTGACTCTCTCTATATAATATTTCATTATCTAGTCTGAATCTGGGCAATTCCTCCCTGACCTCCTGAGCATACTTAAAAGCTCGGGTGAGAGCTTGATCAGCTCGCTGCTCTTGTGGAAAGTTAGGAAACTTTGCCACTAACTCAGCTGGCACCCAGGGTAAACTTTGACCAGCTAACAGCTCAGCCCTACCCTGTGCTCTGCAAAGTCTCTCACGCCGCTTTTGTGCTTTCAACTTTCTTACTTTACCAGATGATGGGGTTATTAAATCATCATGAGAGGGTAAGTCTCCTAATAACTCTGCATGCTCCCCCTCCTCCTTCTGCTGACTCTCTACCTTAGCCTGCGAGCAGGTGGATACAAGGCCCCTCTTATTACCTATAGCTTGACCTTCTGGAAGCTTAACCATCTTTTTAGCTAGGGACTGAGGACTTCCAAAGAAAGGCCCGGGAGCTATTTCCATTAAACCTTCTCCCTCCTTCTTTCCTAGTCCTTCCACTAGACCCTGCTTAAATCTTGGCCAGTCTCTTCCTAGAACCAAATCAAAGGGTAGCCTAGGCACCACTGCTAACAGGACTTCCTCTTGTTCCCCCAGGCACTTAACCTTTAGCCTATAGGTGGGATATGATGTTGCAGCACCATGAATGCATCTGATGTGAACTTGGCTTTCAGGGGTTCTAGGCACAAATCCTTCTTGGGCCTCTATCCTCTTCCAAAGCCTTTTTGACATCATACTCTGGTCTGCCCCAGAGTCTAACAAAGCATTTGTGGTAATTCCTTGCACATCAACCATCAAAAGAAATCCTTCTTTGGGCTGTGTTAAATCCACACCCACTAAGCTAGTGTGTGTCTGGCATCTCTTTTCTAAATGTCCCCATTTTCCACACTTGAAACATTTCTTTCTATTCCACTGTGTCATCTGGTTTGATACAGTACATTCATTTTCAGAAACATTTTTAATTATTTTCTTTTCTGATACAGCACATCTTGCCTCAGCACCAATCTTCAGAGGGCCACCCATTCTATGGCAAGCCTGCGTGGCTTCCAAGAATCTCTCTGCTAGCATGGTTGCCTCTCCAAGATTTTGGCAATTTTGCTGTATAAGGAAAGTGTGCAAATCTTTAGGGACCGCAGACATAAATTGTTCAAGCATTATAATGTCTAATAACATTTCTACCGTCTTTTGCTCAGGCTCCAACCATTTTACAGCTAAACCTCTGATTCTCTGACTCAGAGCCCTGGGTGTTTCACCCACTCTCAATGTAGTAGCTCTAAACATTCGCCTATACTCTGAAATAGACAACCCTAGGCGATCTCTAATAGCAGCCTTTACATCCTTATAATTCAAAGCCTGGGCTGCTGGCATTGCTCTATAAGCTGCAAGCGCCTCTCCAGTTAATGAGGCTGCCAGCCTTACTGCCCACTGGGTCTCTGGCCATGCTAATGCTTGTGCCACTCTTTCAAAAGACTCTAGAAAATCATCAACATTATCATCTGGAGTTAGCTTCCCAAACCTAAATGCCCCAATTCCTTGATTGAGTCCCACACTGTCCACATGTGGTGTACCAGTATTTACTGCTGGTCTTGCATCTGGTCCACTTTGGTTCTGCAGCTTAACTAGGGCTTGCACCAGATCAAGCACTGGCCTCTGCTGTTCCATTAAGGCTTTCATAGCAGTGTCCTGAGCCTGCTGTGCTAGCTCCTGCTGCCTGCTAAACTGGGCTGCCATCCATTCAGCTAGTTCCCTTGGATCCATCTTGATCCCTGCAAGAAACAAAAAAAAAAAAAACCAAAGTGTACCACCTTCCAAACAGGTGTGTTTTTTTCTACTTTTTTTTTTTCAATTACCCCTGTGCTTACTCCCATCCACCACTAGACATGCCCAGGTACTTATTACCTTGTGCTAGTGATGAATCCAGCTCTGCACAGGGTCTTTTCCTCCTGGGACATTCACTTCTCCTCCAAAGTGCAGTTGAGGGAAAATCTTTTTTTCCAGCTTTAAACTTGAACTTTAGTTGTAATCCTCAGCAAGTAAATCCCTTTTGTGCAAAAGCAATCCGAAAAACTACGCCATTTGTCTTCACAGTCTTGGCAAGTGCATATATCTATATGATTTGTAAGGGATTCTGGGCAATGTAGTTCATTCACACCAGACACAGCTGCTGACAATAATTTAGTTGTGCTCAAGTGTTAAAGCCAATAAGATATTTATTTATGGGGTTATTTCTCCCAACACAGATATGCTTGGTAGCACATAAATCAGGTTACTTGCTTTCAGTGTTAAACTTGGAAAAACAAAGTCAAAATCAGGAAAACAACATTTAACTTATCAGGCAATCAAAAGCAAAAGAAATAAGACCTGGTTGATAACAAACTGGTCGTTTTCTGTTGGCTTAGCTAATATCCTCTTAGCAAGTATCAAACAACAAACCAAAAGCTACAAAGAGAAAAAAAAACTGTTCTTTTCAGGTTAACTTCTTATATCTTCCCACATAGATTCAGAAGTGATTCTCTCCTAGCTCACAAGCAATTAGGTAAGGCTCAATTGCTAGCAGTTATAGAGCTGAAACCCCTTAGCTGGCTTGCTTTCTACTGTGTGGGTCAAATCCTGCTTCAGGAGCTTTTCTGAGTAGATTAAAGAACAAGTTTGTATTTCTTTGTGATGGTTGCTGTACTTTAACAGAAAGTTACCAAAGGAGTTTGGACAGAGAGCAGTCCATATAAACACATTCTTCATCTGCAATCATTCCCCCTTCTTCAACAAGCATGGGTTCAACATCATGGATTGGCACAGATGAATCTCTCAATGGAGCACTTTCAGGAGAATACTTGTTTCGCTGCTGTCTTTCAAGGTTATAGCTAGGGCATAGATCAGTGTTCATACCTGAGCTTCCATTGCTGCTAGAGTTCCTCTCTATATAGCCTGGCCAGTATGTAGTCCAGTTCTTATGTCCAGCCTTCCAATCCAGATCCCTGGACACTGGATCTCTCTTCACATACCTTCTGGCACAGGTCTTAGGGTCCCTTCCACGTGCAGCCGTCTCCCTCACAGGTAGCGTCTGGAGATTCCTAGCTCTGCAGCACCATTCCTCTGGCTTTCCCCAGTCCAATGGTGTATGCTGGCCCTTGGAATACCTCCCAGTATACGTACTGCTCTGGACTCTTCTAGACCTCTCAAAGGCTTTTCTCCTCTTTCTTCCAGAGGGTTTCTTTCCCTCTCTGTCCGTCCGGTTTGGCTTCTGCTTCTGATGATCCTCCTGATGATGAAGATGATCAAGCTCAAGCTGATTCTCAAGATACTGAGGATGATTCTCTGTAGAATAAACTCTACTTTTATTCTGCCTAGATGAGTGCTCCTCCCTAACACAGCGCAGCTGTGCTGAATCAGGCCCTGCCCTTTGAGATGAGTGCTTAGGGATTACCTCATAGCCCTCCTGATTGAACACACGTTTCCCCACTTCAGCTCCTCTAATGGCTGTTGGAAACCTGGTGCATTCTGGAACTGGTAGTCTTTTATGGGAAAATTCTGTTTTCTTATTTCTACCAGAACTGACAGGTTGCTTGTTCAGAGTCACTTCAGCTTTTCTATAGCTCCTTCCTGAGCTATGATAAGCTTCCTTATCACAGGCATCCTGTACCGCGCCCTATAGGGTGCTCCATGGGAGACATTATAGGGTGCCCTGGCAGACAGTGCACATTATACTGTACCCTCTGGTGTGCCTTGTAGGGTACCTTATGCGGCACCTTGGGTTACGGCCCTGTGAGCGTGTATTTGCCAGCAGCACTTCTTAAACGTACAAAACAAACCACTTCAGACAGCACTGAATTAGTGTAAAGGTAATGTCTCAGCCAGCTTTAGTCCTTAGACCCACAAGGGGATTGAACTCACAACCCTTGCACCATCTGTCAGTGTATTAACCATTGTGCTATGGCTCAGGCTGCCTTACTGGACACCTTTTCAAGCTCCTTATGGGGTACCCTGTTAGGCTACTGTCTGTTGCTACTCTGTGGCAGTGACGCACACGGTCATCTCGCCCTACCGGGCAAGGGTGCTGTGGGGGTGCATACCCCATCTTGTGTTCATCTCTGGACTGCTGATCTGCATGTGCAGTGCACCATGGGTATGGGTGCATTGACCCAGATCCTGGGCAACACAGCGGGCGGTTTGGGTGGTGGCCTGACGCCCTTCAGTAGGCAGTCAAGGGGGTTGTTGGTGCTGGGGGAACAGGCGCCTGGATATTCTTTATCCACATATTCATAGTGAGTTCATTTTTTCCTTTGCTTTTGCCAGTAGCTTTCAGTGTATGAAAAGGTCTGTGATGTTATTGGGCTTTCTGTATTTGGTAATGATCTAGACCTTGGTCTTGATTGTGTTTGCCATGTGCCCTTGTTTGCTGAGACCTTGGTTTGTTTCACTGCCAAACCTTCTTTGTTTGTACGTAGTGAAACTGTGGTTTATCTGGGGTGGGGGGTTTTGACATTGGACAGTTCTACTCCATAAGCTGGCCACATCGTTATTAGGGATTTGTTTGTCACACTAGCGATATAGGCGAAAGGTTACTTCACTGCCTGTGGGGGCCAGAGGTCATGGGTTTGATCCCACAGTGGTGTTATTTGGTGGCGGTGTCTGAGGCATTTTCTTTTTTTTACTTTACATTGCTGCTGCCAGCAACACCACCCTCACAGTGCGTACTCCTCACAGTGCCTTATCGGGCACCCTATAACGTGCCCTATGAGGCACCCTGTACCGCGCCCTATAGGGTGCCCTATGGGAGACATTATAGGGTGCCCTGGCGGACAGTGCACATTATACTGTACCCTCTGGTGTGCCTTGTAGGGTACCTTATGCGGCACCTTGGGTTACGGCCCTGTGAGCGTGTGTTTGCCAGCAGCACTTCTTAAACGTACAAAACAAACCACTTCAGACAGCACTGAATTAGTGTAAAGGTAATGTCTCAGCCAGCTTTAGTCCTTAGACCCACAGGGGGACTGAACTCACAACCCTTGCACCATCTGTCAGTGTATTAACCATTGTGCTATGGCTCAGGTTGCCTTACTGGACACCTTTTCAAGCTCCTTATGGGGCACCCTGTTAGGCTACTGTCTGTTGCTACTCTGTGGCAGTGATGCACACGGTCATCTCGCCCTACTGGGCCAGGGTGCTGTGGGGGTGCATACCCCATCTTGTGTTCATCTCTGGACCTCTGATCTGCATGTGCAGTGCACCATGGGTATGGGTGCGTTGACCCAGATCCTGGCCAACACAGCAGGCGGTTTGGGTGGTGGCCTGACGCCCTTCAGTAGGCAGCCAGGGGGTTCTTAGCAGCTATGGGGCTGTAGCCCAGTGGCTCCTTCATTACCTGTGGGGCCAGTGGTCATGGGTTCAAACCCACAGTAGGCTTATTTTATAGGGTTGTCTGCAGCATTGTTTATTTTTAATGTACATTAGTGCTGCCAGCGACAACCCCTCAGCGTACTGTAACCTTACAGTGCCTCATAAGGCGCCCCATGCGGCACCTTATATGGCGCCCTATAAGGTGCCTTATAGGGTGATCTATAGGGGACATTATGGGGTGCCTCAGCAGACAGTGCACTTTATAATGTAGCCTATGGAGTGCGTTATGGGGTAACTTATGCGGCACCTTAGCTTACGCCACTGTGAGGGTGTGTTTGCTGGCAACACTACTGAAAATAAACGTAAAATGCCTCCTCATTCACTACTTAAATGTACAGGGTGACACCTCAGCCAGCCTTATGCATTAGGCACACTGGGGAATCGAACCCATGACGCCTGTATCATCAGTCAGTGCAGTAACCATTGTGCTACAGCTCTGTTTCAGTGTTTTGTGTCTGTGCGCCTTCTTAAGATTAACGCACGGTAATGCGGCACGGCGCCCTCTAACGCTCGTTAATTTCTGTAACGCGCGTTATCGGTAACGATGTACTGCCCATGTCCTTATTTGGGATTTCTGTCTCTACCGCGGCTCCTAACGCGAATCGCACTAACGCAGTTTAGTAAACATACCCCATAGTGTATTTGGACTTTCAGAAAGCCTTTGACAAAGTCCCTCATCAGAGACTTTGACAAAAAAGAGTCATCGGATAGGAGGCAGTGTACTATTATGGATCATGAACTGGCTAAAAGGTAGAAAGCAGAGGGTAGGGCTAAATGGCCAATTTTCCCAATGGAGAAAGGTGAATAGTGGTGTACCCCAGGGATCTGTGCTGGGACTGCTGATTTTTGACATATTCATAAATGACCTGGAAAAGGGAATAACAAGTGAGGTTATCAAATTTGCAGATGACACAAAACTATTTAAAGTTGTTAAAACCCATGAGGATTGTGGAAAATTGCAAGAGGATCTTGATAAATTGGAAGACTGGGCATGAAAATGGCAGATAAAATTTAATGTGGACAAGTGCAAAGTTAAGCACCTAGGAAAGAAAACCCAAACTATGGTTACACGATGCAAGGTTCCACATTAGGTACCACCACCCAGGAAAAAGATTTAGGCATCATTGTGGATAGTGTTATTAGAAAAGGTTCAGAGAAGAGCCACCAAAATGGTAAAAGGGATGGAAGGATACCCCTATGAAGAAAGGCTAAAAAGGTTAGGGCTCTTTAACCTGAAAAAGAGACGGCTGAGGGGAGATATGATAGAAGTCTATAAATTAATGAATGGAGTGGAACGGGTAAACGTAGATCGATTGTTTACGTTTTCAGAATATAGGAAGACTAGGGGACATGCAATGAAGCTGCAGGGTAAACTATTTAAGACTAATAAGAGAAAATATTTTTTCACTCAACATGTAATCAAACTTTGGAATTTGTTACCGGAGAATGTAGTAAAAGCTGTTAGTGTAGCTGGGTTTAAAAAAGGTTTGGACATGTTCCTGGAGGAAAGGTCCATAAACCATTATTAAAAAGGGACCCAGGATATCAGTGCTTGACCCAATACAAGCATTGTGGAACCTGTGTCTTTTGGGAAACTGCTAGGTACGTATGACCTAGCTGTTGGAAACAGGATACTGGGCTTGATGGACCTTGGTCTGACCCAGTATGCCATATCTTGTGTTCTTATGTTCTTAAGATCTCAATTCAACCTGCATGGATCAGTGGGTACAACTACTTTCACCACTTTACTGTGTAGACTAGATGGCCCATACTGGTCTTTGTCTGCCATCATACACTATATTATTATATGTTATTTGAAGGAAAGGCAGGAAAGAAATATGATAGAGATGTTTAAATACCTCCATGGCATAAATGCACAGAAGAAGAGCTTCTTTCAACTGAAAGAAAACTCTGCAACGAGGGGGAATAGGATCAAGGTGAAAGGAGATAGACTCAGAAGTAATATGCTGAAATATTTATTTACGGAAAGAGGGGTAAGATGCATAGAATAGTCTACCTGTGGAGGTAGTAGTGACGAGGACAGTATCTTTATTCAAGAAGACATGCACAGAATATCTGTAAAGGAACAAACACAGATCTGGGATTTACACAAAAGATCTCTAAAGGTAAAAAAAAGGGACTATAGTACTTTGTATGGAAGGCCACACTGGATAGGCCATATAGTCTTTTTCTGCCGTCATGTTTCTATGTTTTTACCGGGGCCTTGAGATCCCACAGAGCATGTGTAGGGTGGGGGACATTTTAATCCATTATATGCCCATATTAGGGCTGGGGAGGGAGGTTCCAGGGGCTCTTGGCCCATCGGGAGTCAGCCCCATGGGGGACTGAGGAGCCTCCAAAGTATTCCATCTATTCCCTTTAAATCATATTGCCACCATGCAAAATAGGTCTTTTTAAAAGATTTCTTGTGTGTTGCCATAGCTGGGAACCTGTGAAGTTCATAGTCACAGGAATATGCATCTCACAGATAAATTTTGCAAACATGGATACTGATCCAAAAACATTTATATGGGTTAGTACATAAGGACCATTAGTGTTTCAAATTTTAAGAGGTCTATATTTGCTGAAGACTTAGGACCCTATATATGTCTAAAAACAGGTGTTAAATTTGATTTCTCAGCCATCTGATGTTAAAGCTCATGGTTTAAAGAGAGCTGTACTATTCGCCTTCTTTTGGTCATTGTAAACTACCAGGTCCTCAAGAAGCACCAGACTGGTTTGGTTCTCAGGATAACTACAATAAATATTTATGAGATAAATACAGAAACAATGGAGGCAGCACATGCACATGTAACTTTCCTCTAACCTGGTGGCCTCCAATGTATTTCATACATTGCTCGACACATTAAAGACATAGGCCATCATGAAGATGGTCGCTGACGACAGCTTTACATTCCATAGCTGCTAATCTAACACCTGACTGTTCTGTAACACTGAGAACTTTCCTGGACATGTGCCTCTTTCTCACTTTTCCATTAGGACAAAGTCAGAAAGTACTTATCGGTGAAGCACATAAGCTCAGGGCAGGTTTCATTATGTTCTCCGGTCCTTCAGGGCAGGATGTGGCTCTCTCTTATGATGGCAGTGGATAATAAAACACTAGCACATTCATTCTGGATCTAAAAAAAAATAATAAGAGAGACTTATGAGTTTAAAAATGTGATTAAACCAGAAACATAATAGCTTTAAGTGTAATAAAACATTTAAGCCAATAGCTCTTTTAGGAAACAATATTTTTATAATTTATATCTCCATAAATCAAATATTAAATATAACACAAATCTCCTTTTGGCACAGAGCAAGTCAAATGGCTAATATTAATATTTAACACAGAAAACACTACAACCATTAATGGAAAATTAGGCTTTATTATAGAGAATGTATAGATATAAAACCACATAATTCAGGAAGATGAAAAGAATCCAAGCACAAAGTGTGCTACTCAAAATAAATACAGAGGTGATCTGGGAAACCACAGACCAGTGAACCTGACGTCAGTACCAGGAAAAATGGTGGAAACCATCATAAAGAACAAAATTACTGAACATACAGATAGTCATGACTTAATGGGAGACAGCCAACACGGCTTAAGCCAAGGAAGGTCTTGTTTTACTAATCTGTTATGTTTTTCTGAAGGTGTGAATAAACAGGTGGACAAAGGTGAGTCAGTTGATATATCTGGACTTCCAGAAAGCCTTTGACAAGGTCCCTCATCAGAGACTTTTGGCAAAACTAAAGAGTCATGGGATAGGAGGCAGTGTACTATTGTGGATCAGGAACTGGTTAAAAGATAGAAAGCAGAGGGTAGGGCTAAATGGCCAATTTTCCCAATGGAGAAAGGTGAATAGTGGTGTACCCCAGGGATCTGTGCTGGGTCCGCTGCTTTTTAACATACTCATGAATGACCTGGAAATGGGAATAATGAGTGAGGTTATCAAATTTGCAGATGTCACAAAATTATTCAAAGTTGTTAAAACCCATGAGGATTGTGGAAAATTGCAAGAGGATCTTGATAAATTGGAAGACTGGGCATCCACATGGCAGATGAAATTTAATGTGGACAAGTACAAAGTTACGCACCTAGGAAAGAACAACCCAAACTATGGTTACACGATGCAAGGATCGACATTAGGAACCACCACCCAAGAAAAAGATTTAGGCATCATCATGGATAACATGTTAAAACCCTCGGCCCAGTGTGCAGCAGTGACCAAGAGAACAAATAGAATGCTAGTATCATAAGGAAAGGAATGGAGAATAATACAAAGGATATTATAATGCCTCTATATCATTCCATGGTGAGACCGCACCTTGAATATTTGTGTGCAATTCTGGTTGCCGTATCTTAAAAAGGATATAGTGTTATTAGAAAAGGTACAGAGAAGAGCCACCAAAATGGTAAAGGGGATGGAAGGATACCCCTATGAAGAAAGACTAAAAAGGTTAGGGCTCTTCAACCTGGAAAAGAGACGGCTGAGGGGAGATATGATAGAAGTCTATAAATTAATGAATGGAGTGGAACAGGTAAACGTAGATCGATTGTTTACGCCATCAAAATATGGAAAGACTAGTGGACATGCAATAAAGCTACAGGCTAACCTATTTAAGGCTAATAAGAGAAAATATTTTTTCACTCAACATGCAATCAAACTCTGGAATTTGTTATCGGAGGATTAAAAAAGTTTTGGACAAATTCCTGGAGGAAAAATTTAGAAACCATTATTAAAGTGGACCCAGAATATCCACTGTTTACCCCAGTACAAGCATTTTGGAACCTGTGTCTTATGGGGAAACTGCTAGGTACTTGTGACCTAGATTGGCCACTGCTGGAAACAGGATGCTGGGCTTGATGGACCTTGGTCTGTCCCAGTATGACATATTCTTATGTTCTTATAAAATATTTAACTGTATATCGCTGTAAAATTTGCCTGTGAAAAAAGAAGTAAATGTAGAGAAAACACATTTTGGAAGCAACATCTACACTGAGCTGGTGGACCTTGAAGGAGGAAGATTGAATATTTTTGTTGCTGTATATAGCGTGGGCACTAACACCTGAGTGAGGACACCTGGTGGGGCGCCAGGAAATGACCTAAGGAATCAATTTTAAGATACTCCGTGAATTTGGAGGATGAAGAGAAAAATTAAGCTGTGAAGGACACCCAGTATATGTACATGTTTGCACCAAGATAACGATGACTGCAAATGTCAGATAGAACTTTAGAGATCCCATGAGTTAAACTTCGATTTTGCTACATCAAAACAGCAGACAGAAAAGAATCATCATGTTCATTCTGTTGCCTCTATGGTGCCTGCATTTATTTCAAATCACTACAATTACTGTAACTGTCTGCATGCAGGGCTTCTGAAGAGGCAGCCATGATGGCAATAGTTGATACAAAATGCAGCACCCTGGTTGTTAACAGGGACGAAAGCTTACGATCGTATTTGTCATTTTTTTTTTTTTTTTGTAAACTCTGTTTATTGAAAACCAAATAATACAGAACATGCAAAACAATATATAAAAAACAACAACAAATACCTCAAAAAATGGCATTTCTAGTGATCTCTCAGACCTGGATTCCTCAGCAAATCAATCATACAAATACAGCAAGAAAAAAAGAATTTACAATATTCCCCTCTCCCCCCCTTTCCCCACCAACCTCCCTCCCACCCCACAGCCTCCCCCTTCAGCAACCAACCCCCCATAGTGAACATGCATATTAATTATATTATTAATATCCTACGACCTTCTCATCCCAATTGAAGCACTTCATTTCGGACACGAGGCCTCAATATCTGAATATATGGTTCCCAAATTAGCAGGAATAAGGCCCAACGTCGAGCACTTCCTCTAGCCTCTCTCCTTTCCATAAGCATCAGTTGGTGAAAAGTTGTTGCGCCATTCCCAATATGTGGGACCTGACGCTTCTCTCCACCTATGAAGTATCGGGCCTTTACCCACCAGACATGCCTTCCTGACCAAAAGGCATTCCCATCTCCCTTTCGGGTGGAGTGGTCCAAGCTGATCTAACACCACAAGAGATGCTGTCCAACGGACTCACTGTAACACAATCCTACTCATAAAATCAGCTATCCTCTTCCAGTATAGGCAAACTATCGGACACCCCCACCACATATGTCCTAAGTCCGCCAAAGGGCATGGACATTTTTGGCATCTGCCCAACTCAGTGAGATGGGATCGTAACGCCCGTCTTGGAGAGAAATGTGCCCGTAGGATGCATTTAAACTGTACCTCCCGCCATCGAGCTCCCCTCACCAGCTCCGCAATCCCACTCAAGGCCTGAAGGAGTGAACCAGGAGTTACCAAGATATTCAATTCTTGTGCCCACAAAGCTTCTTCCACCCTATAATCAGGCAAACTACTATAGTCATCTAATCGTCTTTTCAGCTGTGCAATTGTAGGCGGTGACTCCTCCCCCAGTGCAAAGAACTCTAATATCTGTGCCGATCTTTCCACCCGCAGTGCATCCTGTGGTAGGGAAGCCACATAGTGAGAGAGTTGCACGTAAGCAAAATAATGCCGCCTGCTAAGTCCATACTCCATGAGCAAAGTCTCCCAAGATTTACACTGCCCCATTTGATCCACCACATGTCCAATATTACATATGCCTTGTCTCCTCCAATATACAAATGCTGACGTTTCTGATCCTGGTGTAAACTGATCATTCCCCTGTATGGGTAGCCAGCTTGAAACCCCTGATGGTTCACCCCAGAGCCTATTCAAATGTTGCCACACTCTTTGTGCCGGGTAAACCAATTCACTACTAATCACTCTACCAGGCAGGAGCCTACTTTCCTGGTGCAATACTGCAAACAAGGTCTGTGGAGCCACAAGAGCCTCTTCCAGCGCTCTTGGCGTATACACCTCAGTATTCCCTAGCCAGTCTCCAATATGCCGTGCCTGGCATGCCAGAGCATAAGTCCGAAGATCTGGGATTCCTATCCCTCCAGACTTCCATCTCCTTCTCAATCTATGTAAGGGGATGCGAGCTCGCACACCTTTCCAAAGGAAATTCCTAATCTTGCGGTCAATAGCATTTAAATCACGCTTCAATAACCACACTGGGAGAGTTTGCAGCCAATAAAGCACCCGAGGCAGAATCACCATTCCCAGTGCTGCCGCCCTGCCCAGTAAGGACAAGGGCAGTGGAGACCACACCTGAAGTTGTGAACGAACTTTTACAAGGATTCTTTCCATGTTTTTCCTATATAGCTCCCGCGGTTCTCTCGTCAGAAGAATCCCTAAATACACAAATGTATCACCTGCCCACTTAAGCGGAAAACTTCCTCTCCAATGTCCCCTTATTGACCCTTCCACATCCATGGCTTCAGACTTTTCCATATTGATACAAAGCCCAGCAAAACCCCCATAACAAGAAAATTCCTTTAATAAATTGGGCAACGACGTCTGAGGAGATAGCAAATGAACCAGTATGTCATCTGCAAATGCTGCCATCTTAAACATATGACTCCCTATGCCTATACCTTGTATTTCATCAGACATCTCTATTCGTCGTATCAGTGGGTCAAGTGACAACACAAAAAGCAACGGTGAGAGTGGGCATCCCTGTCTTGTACCTCTCTCCAGGGTAAACTCATCTGATAGCACTCCATTACATAACACTCTAGCTGTGGGCCTCGTATATAAAAGCTCTACCATATTGCAAAAAGAAGCTCCCAGTCCATAGTGTGGCAATTCACTTGATCAAATGCCTTTTCTGCATCAAAACTAATCAAAAGCGACTGTTGCATCCTATCTCTTACCCACTCCAGCGATGCCACAATTTTACGTAGATTCCGCACCGCATATCGCCCTTTTACAAAACCTACTTGAGAATCATGCACAAGCTCACTTAATACCTGACCCAAACGGTCCGCCAGCACCTTAGCCAGTATTTTCATATCAAAATTCAGCAAGGAGATAGGTCGATAAGAGGCAGCTTGTAAAGGATCTTTCCCTGGTTTATGTATAAGAATAATGTGCGCCCGATTCTCCCCCCACATGAATCTCCCCTCATCCACCCTTCTATGATATGTCGCCACTAGGGAAGGGGCCAACTCATCTCTTAATAACTTATAAAATTCTGCCCCAAACCCATCCGGGCCAGGCGCTTTGTGACAATCCGCTCTTAAAATGACCCTCTGAACCTCCTCTTCAGTCACTGGGTTATCCAGCTCTGCCTGTTGAACCATCGTTAACCTTGGCAAACTCACTTGTTTCAAATACTCTACCATATCAGTCTGAGATCCAACTCTCCTTGTATAAAGCTTCTTGTAAAATGTCCGATATACTTGAGCAATCGCTCGCCTTTCTTTATGCAGTTGGCCCTGATCGTCTCGCAGCGCCGCCACAGTACCAGTCCCCCTACTGCCTTTAAGGCATCTTGCCAATAACTTTCCTGGCCTGTCTCCATATCTATAGAGCTGAAAGCAGTAGTACAGAAACGACTTCTTTGCTCTTTGATGTAGCAGCTCATTTAGGGCTGTTTGTGTCTCCCACAATTTCCTCCTATTCACTGCCGACGGACATGACGCTTGCCTTCTCCTCTCTCTCTCTACCTGCCTGCTGTTCCAAGCGAACAATCTGTTGCATCAACATTTTCCGTTTCCTCCCTACATACCCTATAATGTCCCCCCGCAGGACTACTTTAGCAGTTTCCCAAAAAAGCTCTGGATCCTCTTTATGCTGAGCATTATGGGTTGAGAATTCTTGCCACCGCATTTTAAGCTCAGAATCAAATTTAAAATATTGTGTCTGCTGTTTCTGGTTTTGCACACCAAAAACATTTTTTTTTGGCTAACGAGTTGATTCCTTATGTTTTCAAGAGGCTTCTTAGTTCCCCGCAGAAAGCCTTGCTGGCTATTCCTGATTGCAATGATTCTTTACTCCTTGTTGTAGACTTCCCTACCTTTTTCTAAGGCATTAGAGAATAATTACTTTAGCTTTTTAAATTAGCAAAAGCATGGTTTTTGCCAGTATAGACAGGGAAACAAAGAGAATATTCTGAACAACTGTGTGAAAATAAGAATTTTCAGTTAACTTTAAAAAAATTTCTTTATGTTCTTGTTATATTATTGCAATGCACTTACTGAAGCTTGAATAAGGCATATACAGTAAAACATTTGAAAAAATAAGTGAGAAGAGCTGGCAAACTACAAGCCAGTAAAACTGTATCCAGTCTCTTGAACTGAGTGTCACATATGATTTTCTCCTAGTTGGTGAAAGGTTTTGGGTGTGCACCAGGTGCAATGAGTGCCTTCCTTTTAGGAAATGAGTCCTATCTCTGCAGGCTAAAGTAGCAGACTTGGAGGAGCTGAGGCAGACAGCGTAGTTACTCACCTGTAACAGGTGTTCTTCAGGGACAGCAGGAATCTTTATCTTTATCTTTATTGCCAAACTTGATATACCACTTTGGTCAAGACATATAAGCGGTTTACAATAATTTAAAAGACTACGCTCCCTAACTAAAAGAAAAAGAACGCCATAATAAAAAGATAGGACAGAGGGAAAAGGATAGTGCAGACAAACAATAGAATACTACAAACACAACAAACCAAACTCAGGAGGGGAGGGGAGGGTGGTGGGCAGATCAAAAGTTTGTTGAAATAGATGGGTTTTTAGTAAATCTTTAAACTTTGAGTTTGAGGCCTGGAATCAATCCTCACTTATGGATGACGTTGGCACCGACGGAGCCGCTCGGAGCAATTCCCCAGCTTTCAAAGAAAGCCTTTGGGATTGCTGCCACGCATGCGTGGTCCTTTTCCTGCCCAAGGGTGCCATCTTTCTCAGTCAGGTCCCTTAGCTCGAACCCTACCAAGCAGATGGCAAGGGAAGGACAAAAATTCAGCAACTCATCTGGGGAGGCGGGAGTGTAGTGAAGTCTTATTCCTGCTGTCCCTAGAGAATACCTGTTACAGGTGAGTAACTACGCTTTCTCCAGGAACAAGCAGGAAGTCAGTCCTCACTTATTGGACTCCCTAGCTACAGGCTACCAAACCTGTAACCAAAAAACGCCTCCGCAAAGCCGTCAGCAGAAGCCAAAGCACGAAGGAGCCCGAGTCCTCAGGTCCTCGGTGCGAAGCCCTCGGTAGCCATGAAGAAGGGTCAGAGGGCAGGAGTTGCTTATACCCTGAACAGGTTATGGAGTACAGCCTGGCCAAAGGCACTGTCCCAGCGGAACTCCCTTTCCAGGCAGTAGTGGGCAGCTAAGGTATTCGCGGAAGACCAGGTTGCTGCCCGGCAGATGTCCATCAGGGGCACGGAGCACAGCGAGGCCACCAAGGCCACTTTGGCATGGACCCCATGTGCGGTGACTCGACGATCTAATGGGACGCGCGCCTTCACATGGGCAAAAGCGATGCAGTCCACCACCCAAACCGAGAGGTGACTGCCTGCCCCAGCCTATTGGGATCATAGGTCACGAAAAGCCGGTCAGACTTGCGATGAGTCTAGGTACGCTGCAAATAAAAGGCAAGGACCTGTTTGCAGCCGAGGGTGTGAAGAGCCACCGACGCCTGATCAGCGTGGGGCCTCGGGAAGAAGGTCGGCAGAACTATCTTTTGGTTGAGATGGAAGTCTGAAACGACCTTAGGCAGGAATTTAGGGTGGGTACGGAGGACCACCCTGTTCCGATAAAACCTGGTGAAAAGGGCACCAGCAGTGAGAGCCTGGAGCTCACTGACTCAGCGAGCTGAGGTCAGCGCCACCAGGAAGGTTACCTTCCAAGACAGATGCCGGAGTGAACACATAGCCATTGGCTCGAAGGGTAGATGGGTAAGCTGCAAGAGGACCATGCTCAGATCCCATTCTGACTGATGGGTGGCTTGGAAAGCAGAAGACCCCGCATAAAGCGGGAGACTAACGGCTGCCCCGAGAGGGGCTTTCCTTCGGTGGGAAGGTGATTAACTGAGATGGCACTCAAATGAACCCTGACAGAGTTCGACTTCAGCCCTTCTCTCGAGAGATGAAGGAGGTACTGGAGAACCCATCTAACGGGGCACAAGAAGGGGCCGATCTGGTGCTCCAAGCACCAGATGGAGAAGCGCCTCCACTTAAAGGCGTAGGCTCACCTAGTGGAGTCCTTCCTTGAAATGAGGAGGACTTCCTCGACCTCCACCGGAAGGGCCAGAGAGGTTAGGGAGACCTGTTCAGCCATCAGGCCGTGAGGGATAGGGAGGTTAGGTTCAGGTGCAGCACCCGACCCTCCTCCTGCATCAGCAGATCCCAGCCAGAGCCCAAGGGAACCGGAGGTTCTGCCAACAGCTGGAGAAGGAGCAGAAACCAAGGCTGCCGAGGCCATGAGAATCAATGATGCCCCATCCTGCTGAGCCTTGAAAAGAGTCCTCCCAATGAGGGGGAAAGGAGGGAATGCATAGAGAAGGCTGGACGACCAGTCCAGGAGAAATGCATCGGGGCCGTCCCTGCTCGGGTGCGGTACTGGCCTGCAAAAATGGGGGAGCTGCATGTTCTTGGGACTGTCAAAGAGATCTATTGCCGGCATCCCCCAGTGGAGAAACAGCCAGTCTGCTACTCTGGGATCCAGTCGCCATTCGTGGGGGCGAAGGATTCTGCTGAGTCTGTCCGCCAGGCCATTATCCTGACCCGAGAGGTACGTCGCCTTAAGGGACATCCTCTTTTGGTCAGCGAAAGAGAAGATTAGGACCGCTTCCATGCAGAAGGAGTGCGATCCCGTGCCTCCCTCCTTGTTGATGTAGAACATCGCTACACAGTTTTCGGTCTGCACGAGAACCGACTTCCCGCTGAGATGTTCCTCAAAGGCCCTCAGGGCCCACTGAATTGCCTGGAGTTCAAGCAGGTTTATTTGTTGCTGAGACTCCTTGGGTGACCATTGCCCCTGAGTGCAGAGTGGCCCACAGTGGGCTCCCCACCCTAACAGGGATGCATCCATTGTCAACACTGTATCGTGCTGTGGGGCCTGAAAGGACAATCTCTGAAGGAGGTTGCGAGGATTTTGCCACCAGGTTTGGGACAAGTAGAGGTCGGGGAGAACCCTGATGGGGTCTCTGAGGTGTCTAAGGGACTGACTCCATTGGGCACTGAGGCACCACTGAGCCATCTGCATGTGCAGGGGGGCGTGGGGAACTACATGCACGGTTGAGGCCATATGGCCCAGGAGACGTAGCATGGTCCGAGTGGTGACCTGGAGAGTGCCTTGGATGTGAGCCGCGAGAGCTCGGAGGTGGATGGCGCAATCCACCGGCAAGAAGGTGGTCGCCCGTTGAGTATCGAGACGCGCCCCGATAAACTCGAGAGCCTGCACAGGCTCGAGGTGACACTTCAGGTAGTTGACCAAAAATCCCACGCTTTCCATGAGGAGGACATCACGAGACATTGCTCGCTGAGCCTCCTGGCCGAGGAGTCGGTAACGAGCCAGTCATCGAGGTAGGGAAAGACCGGCATGCCCTGGTGCTGAAGGCAAGCGGTGAACACGACGAGGCACTTTGTGAAGACTCGTGGGGCAGATGCAAGGCCGAAGGGAAGCACCCTGTACTGGAAGTGCTCTCCCTACATCTTGAAACACAGATACTGCCTGTGTTGGGGGTGGATTAAGATGTGGGCGTAAGTGTCCTTTAGATCCAAGGAGCATAGCCAGTCGACCTTCCAGAGGAAGGAAAGTAGAATACCAAGAGATAACATATTGAATTTCTCCCGCACCAGAAACTTGTTTAGCCTGTGGAGGTCGAGGATGGGCTGCAGACCACCCGTCTTCTTCTGGATGAGGAAGTACCAGGAATAGAAGACCTTCTCGACTGCCCGTTGGGCAAGGAGAGGGTGTAATTCCCACTGCAGCAGAATTTGGTGTGCGGGGAGTCGAGGAGGCTCCGCCAGGGAGAAAGGGGATAGAAGCCTGTTGAAGTGAAGGTGGTAACCCTCTCGGACAACTTGGAGGACCCACGTATTTATTTTATTTATTTATTTCAACTTCTTATATACCGCACTCTTTGACATCAGCGCGGTTTACAGATAACATAAAGAAACCAGAACAACAGGCTGTTTGGTATTACATATAACAGGAGTATCAACTTGGATAACATGGGAGAACTATTTACATGGAGTATATAATCTATTAACTAGATAACATGCTCAAACTATTTACATAAAATTAGCAGGAATGCTTGGAACAAGGAGAGAGACTGTGGATTGTATTAGGGAGGGGCTATTATGTTACGCTTCATGTGGATTGTATTAGGGTGGGGCTATTATGTTACGCTTCATGTGGGGTAGTATTTGATGAAAAGGTGCAGTTTAAGGGCCTTTCTGAACTGGGTTAGGTCGGTTATGGCGCGGAGATCAGGTGTGAGAGAATTCCAGCATTTTGGTGCGCTAAACATGAAAGCTCTGTTTGACGTTGATAGGCTGCACGTTGTTATAGCCTTTGGGGTTGTTAGTGAGTTTAATGCTGCCTGTCTCCTATTTCTGTTTGATGGGATGGTTTGGATGAGTTTAGAAAGTGATGTGGACGATAAACCATTTATGGCCTTAAAAGTGAGAATAAGGGTTTTGAATGTAAGTCTTCCGTGTATAGGGAGCCAATGGAGCTGTTTGAGGATAGGTGTGATGTCTTCATTTTTGGGCGCTCCTAGAAGAACCCTGGCAGCGGTGTTCATGGCAAGCTGTAAGGCGCTTATGGTGGATTGTGGGAGTCCTTGTAGAATGGAGTTGGCGAAGTCGAAATGCGGTAGTATCAGAGCTTGGTAGATGGTGATGGAAATCCAAGCTGGGGAAAAGTGGGACAGACGTCCCCCCACTGACTGCTGCATTGCCAGAGGGTGAGGGGCTATGCCGATGGCATCAAAACTCCTGAGTGGGTTGTGGGGGAGCCTGTACCTGGACCTTCAGTCCCTTTGGCTTACGATGCCCCTGGCCAGATTTTCTCTACACCGGAGTGGTTGGTGTGTGGGTAGCTGGATAGTGCGGATGGCACTGATACTGGAGACCCTTTCTAGGGAAGAAGGGTTTTTGGATGGCTGCTTCTTCCGAGGCAGGGTGGAAGTTTTGTGGGAGAGATGGGTTCTGGTGTCAAACTCCGCTTCAATTTTCACAGCCTTCTCCTTCATCGGCTTGCCAAAGAGATGCTCACCGAGACAGGGCACGTCCAGGAGCTTCTCCTGCACCCATTGCTCTAAATCCAAGGATTGGAGCCATGCCTGGTGGTGGGCGCCAATGCCCGCGGCCGCCACTCGAGCCGATGTCTCGAAGTGATCATAGGAGGCTCGGGAGAGGTAATTCAAGTAAGTAGCGGTATACAAATGTATACTAAATAAATAAATAATTCCGCAATGGACTTTAGCAGTGTGCGGAATCTACCGAGGGGTTCTCCCTCGAGGCCCATGGAGAACCCCCCGAGTTCCTTAGCCAAATCGTGCAGGAACATACCAATGTACAATTGATATGCCAGGATGCGATGAGAGAGCATGGAGCCTTGGTAGGCCTTGCGGCCCAGGGCATCAAGGGCCCTCAACTCTCAGCAGGGTGGTACCGACGAGTGCGATTTTGGGCTCTTTTGCTTCCTCATGGCCGATTCCACCACCATTGAGGTGTGTGGAAGCTGGGTATTTCGGAAGCCTGGACCACATTGCACCTTATACATCATGTCAAGGTGCTTGCTCACATGGGTACCGAGGCCGGGGCCTCCCAAATTCGGAGCAGCAGCCGAGAAAGAATAGGGGGACAGGCACAGTGAGGGATTCCCTGGGTGGGGACTCATACTGAAGAATGTTGAGTTCTTCAACACGAGGGTCCTCCTCAGCCTGGATGGCCAGGTTAAGGGCCCATGCCATGTCCCAAATGAACACCAGGAAGGAGGTGTCTTCGGGTGGCGAGCACTGCTGGAACGCGGGCGATGAGGGGTCTGACGGAAGATCCCAGTGGGTATGGGTTTTCGGGAGAGGTGTCTCTATTGGACTCCCAGTCTGAGAAATCAGTCGAGGAGTCCAAGCCGGGCAGATCACCCTGCCCAGTGGTCGGTGGTCTGGTGCCGGAGGCCCTGGACGATCACGCCTCCGAGGAATGGGAGGGTGAGCAAGACCGATGTCGAGGACTCTCATGAGGCCCGCGACTCTCGGGGGTTTCCTGGATGGAATGGGGTGTCCCATGCGAGAGACCTGCGATCTCTTGGCGTGAGTCAGCAAAGCTGGCTGTGAGCGCCTGCTGGGAAGCAATGAATGCAGAAATGCTGCGTTCCAGTGCCAGCATGTGGGACTCCCATGCGGGTGTGGGGCCCTGCGACACCGATTCTGGGGTCACTGGGTGTGGCGTCGAGAAAGAGAGGGGGGTCCTCACCAGGATGGCCCTCAAGAGACTGGACGCCTTCGCCAGAGGCCTCTGCTTCCGTGTGGGGTACTTTGCGGGGCTGCTTCTTATCTGACTCTCGGAAATGCTGAAGGGGGCTAAGCGACCAGGCGTGAGAGCACTCGCGTTTGTCGGGAACCCTGGACAATGACTTTGAGGCCTTCTTCTTTTTGCGCTGCTCCACCTCAGGGGACCCATGGTAGGAGTGCCGCCGAGAACATGGGGCCATAGGGGGGCAACCAACCAGAGGAGAGAAGACCGAGGGTGCCACTGGGGACTCTGAGGCAGCCTTTCGAAAAATGTCTTTGGACTTCTGCTAAGGCTGAGCAGGGCCTTAGAGGACATTTTCCTGCAGAGCAAACAGAGCTCTGGATCATGGTCGGCTCTGAGGCACTGCAGACAACAGTCATGAGTGTCCGTAAGTGACATGTTCCTAGAGCATCTATCAAATTTTTTAAATCCGGTGGCCAAGGGGGCAAAAATGGTCCCTACGAAGTCGAAGATCCACGCGGCCAATGGTTAGGAAGAAAAAAGGGTGCCAAGCCCAAAACAAAATATGAAAAGAAAAGGCGTATCCCCAATAACTCCCAAAAAATAGAGCAGGAGAACGATGGGTAGAGGACTGGTGCAACCAGAAAATAGAAAGCCTGTTAAGGCAAAAAAAAGGAAAATTTTTCCAAGGGTCGAGGACGTGCGTCTGAAGGGCTCCATGGAAAAAGGGAGGCTGAGCAAGATGGTGCCCTTGGGAGGGAAGAGGACCACCCATGCATGGCAGCAATCCCAAAGGCTTTCTTTGAAAGCTGGGGAATTGCTCCGCGCGGGGTCCGTCAGCACCAACATCACCCATAAGTGAGGACTGACTTTCTGCTTGTTCCTGGAGAAAGAGAGGTATTGGCATAGAGCAGGAGCTAATAAAAATGAGGACATAGGAAAAGAAGCTGTCTGTTCCAAAACAAATGAGGTGCAGAGAATGCAATTGCCTAGCAAAACAGCTAGAGGGAGCAGGCGTGCACTTACAGAGGCTGAGTGGACACACCTAGCTAATCAGCAGCACCTGAGAACTAGCCCGGGAAGCTCAAAGGCAGAAGACCTTTATAAGCGAGAAGCTGGAAACATAAGGCAGAGCAGCACCGGAGGGCGGAGCAGCACCGGAAAGGAGAGCACTGCTGAGGAAAGGAGCAGTGGAACCAGGACTAGTGGCATGGCTGCAGGAACTGGAAAAGAACCAGAGTTCCCAGAGAAAGACAGACGGAGGAGAGTCAGTCCTGTGGAAGTCGTGGTAGCCAGAAACTCCGGAGGTAAAGAGCTAAGAAGCAGGAAGCCAGGCTTGGAGAGAGGCCTACGCTTGCCAGAAAGCCCAGAGACCAGATTGAAAGGTACCAGAAGCTTTCAAGAGAAAGATTGCCAGAGAGACTGGGTCCTAAGGGAAATACCTGAGGAGGAAACTTCCAGCTATGCCTATTACAGGAAACCAAGGTATGATGATTCTTTATTCATGAAGAAAGGCTCAGCTGCTAGAAGCCCGTATAAAACAGATGCCCAGTTTAAAAGAAGAGAAAGCAGGCCAGAGTTTTACCAGCCAAGATATAGAGGCAATAAAACAGGCCACACTCATTTAAGAACCTTAGAACAACTGTATGGAAAACAAGGGAACAGAAATAGGGACTGGCCACTGATAACAGCCAGAGAAAGCCCCAGCTCAGAAGAAGATAATAGTGATTTAGAACCAATGCAAGTGAAGCTTATAGACCCTATTTCCTCATCTCAGGAGGAATTGATGGATTGTTCCATGTGTGTTGTGGGTGATTTGGAATCACTGCCAGAACTATGAGCCATACAAATATTACCTTAAGAACTTTTCATATTTGTGCTGAATGAAAGAAGAATGTTCAGACTTGTAATTTACTCCCATGTTGAAAGAATCCTTGGTTAATTTCCTTTCTACTACTGTGAAGATTATAACAGTTTACTTTGTACCTCGAGTTTGGTTTATGCCTGAAAAGAAGGACGTTCCTTAATTTTTGTAGCCCAACAAATCTTTTTGTGAAAAGGGAAATAAAAGCCTTATTCTCCCTCCATTTGGCTTACATGACTTATTTGCACCAGGAGCAGGACTACATAGTTTACCTCTTATTCCCAAGTTCTAAACTCCTGTTACTTGTAAAATGCACTACAGTTTTCTGTATGTATATGTTTGTTTCATGTAAACCACGCTGATGACAATAGTGCGGTATATAAGAGATGTTAAATAAATAAATAAAATAGACCAGGCTGTACCTGGTCTTAAAAAACCCTCCTCTCCTAAAATTAACTATATGCCCAAATTTCCCGTTCAGCCACCGGCCACCAGGGGGAGGTTGGTGACAGTATATAGATGAGACCTACAGGGACAAAGTAGAGAAGTCCCATCTCTTCCTTTTCTGAACCCTGCTTGCTCTTAAGATAGTTCTCATTCCAGGTAGGTTTGTAATCTCTGTTGGATGATCCTGAGCAGAATCTTGCTGGCATGTGGGATCAGAGCAATTGTGCAATAATTTCCAGTGTCATTCAGATCACCTTTCTTCAGTACTGGTATAAACACAGATCTTTTCCAGTCAGTTGGCCATGATGTTGTCTTCCAAATTTCCTGGCAGAGCCTTGTAAGTATGGCAACAGCTGCATCAGGTACCTGTAATACTTCAATGAGAATGCCATCCCCAGTGCTTTGTTCTTTGATAATGCTTTTAATGCTGCTTTGACTTCTTCCTTCATCACCAATTGTTCCTGATCATAAGGTACTAGTTGAAACAGTTGTTGGTCCACTTATCTTTATGGTATAATGACTGAATATTATTTCCACCTTTTCTTGATCTTCTCAGTATCATTCAACATGGATCCTTGAACATCTGTAGCATTCCAGTTCGAGGATGGAATTTTCAATAATTCTCGTAGTTTTAGGAAAGCCAATCTTGTTCTTTCTCTAATAGTTTCTGATTCTATTTCCTTGCATGCATCATTGTAGTACTTCTCCTTGTCTCATCTTGCTGTACATTGGAAATCTCTGTTGAGTTCTACGATTGCCTCTCTTTCTGTTCTTGCTTTAGCTTCTCTGGGTTTCTGTGCAATTTTCAGAGTGTCTTTGTTCATCCATTTTGGTCTTTTTTGCTTTTTTACTTTTTATAGAGACTTCTCACTTTCTTCAAGCACAACTTTCTTGATGGCATCCCATAACTCTTCTGATGCTCTGTCATTTGTATCCAAAGCAGCAAATCAATTTTGAAGGCAGTCTTTAAATTCCGGTGGTATATTCTCAAGGCCATATTTTGCTACATTTATGAGTGGCTTGCTCTTTTTCAACTTTAGCATGAGTTTGCATACCAGTAGTTGGTGATCTATACCACAGTCAGCTCTAGGTTTTGCCTTTGTTGATGTTACAGAGCTTTTCCATCATTGACTTCCACAGATGTAGTCAATATGATTTTTGTACAAGCCATTGGGTGAAGTCCATGTGTACAGTCACCGCATGTGTTGCTGGAAGAAGGAATTTGAGATGAATAGATCGTTGGTTTTGCAGAATTCTATCCGTTTTTTGCCAGCTTCATTTCTATTGCCAAGTCCTTATTTTCCAATCATTTTGGTACAGCTATGGTTTGTTAAACCCAATGGATTTTGTCCAGGAAAACTCCAACATTAAGGGACAAGTGTTGCAGGTGTTGTGTACAAAGGCATTGGTAAGGACCCATGCAAAGCCAGGGATGCTAGAGCAATTGTTATGGCTGTGTTGTGTGTTATATCAATGTCAATGCCAATGGACAAAGTGCTAGAGGCCATGAGCTCAAGGGTTGCATGTTCTATCTGCAGAAAATGCTGGTTCAGGCCCTGACACCAAGAAAGTGTACTCAGCTATGTGATGGCAACATCAGATGCAGTCATTTTCTTATGATAATATGTTAGTAACATGCCCATAGGGTAGTACAGATCAGGATGAGAGCAAGCTTACACAGTCCACACATGTCACTGAGAGCAAGCACTAGGGGGCGGGCAGTTGAAAAGTTATTTGAAAGCCAAGGAAAGTCAGCTGGGAAACATGTGCCTCTGAAGTTATTTTACTGCTCTTTGAATAAAGACTAGGTCATAGGCAGCATGTATGGATCAGTGTCCCCCAACCACCCTTGACATCCTCATAAGTGCATTTGTGTAAGATCTGAGCTTTACTGGACACCATGTCACATGTTTCTCTGGCAGAGCTGTGTAAACAAGCACACACACCTAGTGGAGGTATGTCAAGGTGAGACAGTGTCCTCAGATGTGTAAGTCCTCAGTTGGCTGTTGTTAGCACACTGCTGTTGTTGGTAGCCGAGCACTCCCCAAGCCTCTGCCTTATGGACAGTAAGCTCTTGAGCAAGGGAGCATTTCAGAAGTGAATGAAGTGCTGACAGTATGAATCACAGCTCCTGTGAGCTTTGCATTTCCCATATACTGTAGTCACCACACATCCCCTGCCAGCCTACTGAGACACACTTTACCATGTCTCTTCCCGCCAGTTTTCACTGACCACACATGCAAGAGTTTGCAAATGGAGGAAGGGGAAATGTGTTATTGTATCAGACTATGAGCATAATTTTTTAAAGCACCTAGTTAACGTGCATTTTTGCATGTGTCTATGGTGCCTATTTTATAAAATGAAGTACGAGTATATTTTACCTATAAAACAAGGGCATAAGTTTATTTATTTATTTATTTATAATCTCATATACCGCACTATTCAGCATCAGCGCGGTTTACATGGAACAAAAATGCTCAGTACAGTTAACACGTATGAGTTCACAGATAACAGGGCACAAAAAACCTGGAGAACAGGGGTAAACTATTTACAATACTTACTACATGCACAAAAACTTGGAGAACAGGGGTAAACTATTTACAATACTTACTACATGCACAAAAACTTGGAGAACAGGGGTAAACTATTTACAATACTTACTACATGCACAAAAACTTGGAGAACAGGGGTAAACTATTTACAATACTTACTACATGCACAAAAACGTGGATAACAGGGGTAAACTTTACAATACTTACTACATGGAATCATATGAACAGGGGTTTCATAGAAACATATACACCACTATGGGTTCTATAAGTGGGGGGATATGTGCATCAAATCTAGGCAAAATCAGTGTAAATGCCCACACTTAGATTTTTAAAGAACGTGAAAGCTACAGTATTTTATAACTTATATGCATAGATTTGCATTCTGCTTCTGCTCATTCCAAGCTCTGTCCCTGTACATGCCCGCAATGAAAGCACATGCCAATGGTCTGGGTGCTTACAGAATAGCGACCGGATTAAGTATGCATGCAAAGGACCATTCGCAGGCCTATATAAGTCACTGAAAATAGGTTATTTATGTGCATTGAAGGTGCGTATCTTTACTTGACTCCTTGTAAATGTACCTCCTAGAAGCAAACACTCACCATATGTTTTATACTTGCCTATTTTAACACTAGTGAACCTACAATCCACCTGCAAGGCCTGTGCCAAGATAGCCTCCTTGTCAGAACAATGAACAATGATTTTAAGGCTGTTAATATTGAAGGGTCAAATATAAAATTGCTCTGCATTGAAATCTAGAATAATTATAACCTGAAAAAAATATTGCATTTATTACAGAATCTACGATTGGATCTAATATTTCATCTTTCAGACACAAAAGCTACCAAAAATAATAACCACTCAATAAACATTGTCTACAATGAAGTTGAATTTACTATTCACATTGCTCTAAAAATGTTTCCTATGGTCTATGCCCTCACTTCCATTATTAATTATATCTCAGATCAATAGAAGAATGGACATTATTAGGCTACCAGAAAATATTCCTTCTGGCAAATGCTGAAAAACGATAATTATCAGTTATGTGAAAGGAGAGCATATAATAATTTATGTTAAAGTTCAAAAGAATAGTTTTTAGTCTAAGGTACGTGCTAGTAGTGCATGATTGTGCTTTCAAATTAGCACAGAGGCCTGCATACATTTTTGGAGGTATGTGTGTCTGATCCCTTGCTGATAGCATGATGCTAACAGGCATAGGGGGTCATTCTGAGCCACGAATAGCGGGGATGGATGTGCCTGCTATTTGTGCCCTTTCCCATCCCCACTGTATGGGGAAGTTAAACATGGGCAGAAAAGTGACAGATTGTGGGTGGCATAAGGGCGGGCGGTGGGCAGTTGTTGGCCCCGGACGTATAGGACCAATTCCAATCTTGGCCCTGTATATCTGGGGCCGATGGCTTAGATGGAGAACTTATTCCACCTCTGAGGAATAAGTTCCCCGATCGGGCAGAGGACGGCGGCACGGGGCATGGCAGCAGCGGGAGGCTGGATAGGGGTTCGGGCTGCGGGAAAAGCATTGTAGGACCCGGCGGTGGAGGATTGCGGCTTTATAATACAGCTCCGGTGCCATGGCAACCTGACACCATGGCACCATGGCTCCATTGTAAAGCCCATACTGAGTTAGTTGGGTATGGCCTGTATGTGCAGGCCAGGCTGAATCGCAGTCCCGGCCTGCCTATACAGACCTGTTCGTGATTCCGATCCCAAGGGGCTAGACATGCCCCGCGGGATTGGAATCACGTCTCCCTCTGTGTGTCCGGATCAGGCCGGATGCACAGAGGGCCTGTACATCTGGATTGGAATCAGGCCCCTAGGGACTATCACCTAAGCTAAATCCCCTTTAAAAAGAACTCATGCACACAGAGTTCAATTACCCACTTATTGCCCTACTCCCAAGTTGCTTGTACCTAAACCTCACTGTTTAATGTTCTCCCCTATGTTCGATGTAAACCTTAACTCCTCGCATTAAGTCACTTAGTCACTTTTGTTAATTGTAAACTGCTTTGAGATTAGAGAAAGCAGTATATTAGAAATGTTAAATAAATAAATAATTGGTGGGGGGGAGGGGGAATAATGTCACCCATTGAAGTGACGCTAACAGCACCCACACTAACGGCAATAGGAATGCAACCAAAATGCCCACGCTACACTCCCAGTCCACTCAGATCCCATCCCATCACACACTGACTAGTTTGCCTGGAATTTTTAGCTCAGGGCACCAGACTGTTAGTGCAGTGCCCATAAGCATGTCTCAAACCCCTCATTAATGGCTCGAGCACTTTAGTAAACATGCCCCTAAAATATGAATAACAATAATAATTTCAGAAATAAATACGTTTTCTTTGGTATTGGGGTTATACAATTTGCTATTTATATAGAGGCTCAATTAACTCTATTTTATTTTGATCTCAGGTGGTCAATAAAAGCCACATTTTTATGGGCTATTTAGGTGTCTCCTGGAGCATCCATGTCAAAACATCTAATAGTCCCCATGGGAGGAGCAGCAGAGAAGGTGGATCTGTGGGAATGCCTTCCAAAATCAACCTCTCCTCCCCCCCCCCCCCCAAAAAAAAAATCCTTTCCAAAAACATATAAAGAAAATGAGATCATGCAGAATAAGGACACAGACAGACTGTGGAGTTCAGAAATGTGCATGTGGGAAATACGGACATAAGAACATAAGATATGCCATACTGGGTCAGACCGAGGTCCATCAAGCCCAGTATCCTGTTTCCAACAGTGGCCAATCTAGGTCATATGTACCTAGCAGTTTCCCCAAGGGACACAGGTTCCACAATGCTTGTACTGGGGCAAGCAGAGGATTTCCCGGGTCCTCTTTAATAACGGTTTATGGACCTTTCCTTCAGGAACTTGTCCAAACCTTTTTTAAACCCAGCTACACTAACAGCCTTTACTACATCCTCCGGTAACAAATTCCAGAGTTTGATTACACGTTGAGTGAAAAAATATTTTCTTTTATTAGTCTTAAATAGTTTACCCTGTAGCTTCATTGCATGTCCCCTAGTCTTTCTATATTCTGATAATGCAAACAATCGATCTACGTTAACCCGTTCCACTCCGTTCATTAATTTATAGACTTCTATCATATCTCCCCTCAGCCGTCTCTTTTCCAGGTTAAAGAGCCCTAACCTTTTTAGCCTTTCTTCATAGGAGTATCCTTCCATCCCCATTACCATTTTGGTGGCTCTTCTCTGAACCTTTTCTAATAACACTATATCCTTTCTAAGATACGGCGACCAGAATTGCACACAATATTCAAGGTGCGGTCTCACCATGGAATGATATAGAGGCATTATAATATCTTTTGTTTTATTTTCCATTCCTTTCCTTATCATACCTAGCATTCTATTTGCTCTCTTGGCCGCAGCTGCACACTGGGCCGAGGGTTTTAACATGTTATCCACGATGACTCCTAAATCCTTTTCCTGGGTGGTGGTTCCCAATGTGGAACCTTGCATTGTGTAACCATAGTTTGGGTTGTTCTTCCCTAGGTGCATAACTTTGCACTTGTCCACATTAAATTTTATCTGCCATTTGGATGCCCAGTCTTCCAATTTATCCAGATCCTCCTGCAGTTTTCCACAGTCCTCTTGGGTTTTAACAGCTTTAAATAGTTTTGTGTCATCTGCAAATTTGATAACCTCACTAGTTATTCCCTTTTCCAGGTCATTTATGAATATGTCAAAAAGTAGCAGACACAGCACAGATCCCTGGGGTACACCACTATTCACCTTTCTCCATTGGGAAAATTGGCCATTTAGCCCTAACCTCTGCTTTCTAGCTTTTAACCAGTTCCCGATCCACAATAGTACACTGCCTCCTATCCCATGACTTTTTGGTTTTGCCAAAAGTCTCTGATGAGGGACCTTGTCAAAGGCTTTCTGAAAGTCCAGATACACTATATCAACCGATTCACCTTTGTCCACCTGTTTATTCACACCTTCAAAAAAACATATCAGATTACTAAGACAAGATCTTCCTTGTCTAAAGCCATGTTGGCTGTCTCCCGTTAGGCCATGACTATCTACATGCTGAGTAATTTTATTCTTTATGATGGTTTCTATCATTTTTCCCGGTACTGACGTCAGGCTCACCGGTCTGTAGTTTCCCGGATCACCCCTGGAACCCTTTTTAAAAATTGGCGTTACATTAGCGATCCTCCAATCTTCATGTATTACAGATGATTTTAATGAAAGTTCAGAGATTACTAATAGCAGGTCTGCAATCTCATATTTCAATTCTTTCAACACTCTGGTCCAGGTAATTTGTTACTATTCAGTTTATCAAATAGTTGTAATACATCTTCCCGGTGTAGCGATATTTCTCTCAATTCCTCTGCAGTATCACCTTTAAATACCACTTCAGTCATGGGTAACATCCCTATATCTTCCTCAGTGAAGACCGAAGCAAAGAATTCATTCAGTCTCTCTGCTATCGCCTTGTCTCCTCTTACTGCCCCTTTACCCCCTCTATCATCTAATGGTCCAACTGACTCTCTCACAGGCCTTTTGCTTCAAATGTATTTGAAAAAGTCTTTATTTCGTGTTTTTGCTTCCATAGCAAGTTCCTTCTCAAATTCTTGCTTTGCCTGCCTTATCAATGCTTTGCATTTAACTTGCCAGTGCTTGTGCTGTTTCCAGTGCCAGTGCTTGTGTCTGCTGGTAATGCCCTTCCATATCAAATACTTCTTTCCTTTAGAGATCTTCTGGGTTTGTCCCATGCTTTCCTGAATTCAGATACTGTCATCTTCTCTACTACCTCCACTGGGAGACTATTCCATGCATCTACCACTCTTACCGAAAATAAGAAATATTTCTGCATATTACTCCTGAGTCTATCCCCTTTCACTCTCATCCTATGTCCACTCATTGCAGAGCTTACTTTCAATCAAAAGAGGTCACGGAGGTATTTAAATGTTTCTATCATATCTCCTTTATCCCACTTTTCCTCTAATATCACTTTATGGTCCATCCCTAGGGTGCTCAATTTATTTATAAGTCATGAAGGAGCACTGCTAGTTGGCTGGAGTACATAGATTATGGTGGGTAGTATAGCCGCCACAACTCTTACAAAGGAGTCAGGCCAATAAGGGTATGAATCCATCAACATGCATTTTGATTTTTGGCCACCTAAAAATGTAAACTATGTGTACATCGCTTGTAGGGCCCGATTTTGTGCTGGGCTGTGCTATGCACTACATCAGCGCATAGCCCGCCCGCCTCGCGCCTAACCTGGATTTTCCATGCTGGGGTCATATGCGGCTCCGGCATCAAAAATCCGGGAATCGCCATACAGCCAGGAAGCCACAAAGCAACCTATGCAGCACTGATTTTTGATGCTACATGGTTAGCCCAAGCGCCTTAAAGATAGGCGAGGTTTTCCCACGCCTATCTTTAAGGTGCAGAGCATTAACCGTGTAGCATCAAAAATCAGTGCTACATGGGTAGCGCCATGGCCCGCCTCCGCTCCACCCCGGAATGCTCTCAACACGTCCCAGTACTAAGCAGATAGAATCTGGGTGTGTTAGGGACATATCCGAGATTTTCGAAGGGCACTACCCGTTTAGGTACCCTTCGAAAATCCCGGATAAGGCATTTTACATGGGTAACTAGGGAAGTTATCCATGTAAATGCATTCGAAAATCAGGCCCAAAGTGTAGCAGCGTCATATCCCTGGATTAGGCTGGGCTAGAATAGCCAAGAACATGGGTTAGCTCCAAAACACACCTCTGGCACTTAAAAATTTTCCCTTTCAAGCCAAAATCCCTGGAGAAGCATTAAAGGGAGGAGAGCAGGAGTGCTAGGGATGGGGTAAAGGGTGGTCTTTGAGAGTGCATTGCTACATGCACGAGATCAAAGACTAACTGTAAGTACTTTGGAAATGCATGTGGATTAATCTACTTGTGCAGACCTGAGTTTTCACTTTTCTTTTCTTTACTATTATTATCAGGCTTTTGTTCACCCTTTCTGGTGCGACTGTGCCACTGCACAGCATGGGTTACAGTAGTTTAAGATTACTTTCAAAAAAATTTAAGACTCCGCTGGTGGTTCAGTTAATGCTAGGGTTCTAAATTTGGTTATACTATATGTCCTGAATTCTTTTGGGGCCTTTTATTATTGTCAAGCTTAATCACACATTTCTGCTGGTATATTATGGAATAATCTGACACTGACATAGAAAGTCTAACCAGTATTATCCAGCTAAAATTCTGTTCCATTTTTGTTTATAGCTGTGATGGCATCTATAGAATGTTACCCATCGCTCTTCAAAGAGATTATCAACAGTCCTCTTTAAGAGAGTCTACAAACCCAGAGCTCAGGGATGGGAGGGCTTGGCTCACAGGGAGAGGTTCAGAACCCAGCAGGCTGCAGGAGGGAGAGAGGTCCATGGAACCAGAAGTCCTTCCAAGGCAAGTCAGGCAGAGGAGTTCTGAAGTAGGAACTTTAACTGGAAAGGCCGAGAGAAACAACTTGTGGAGGTTTAACAAGCTGGGACAGAAGTAAAGCTGATTTTATTTTCCCTTAACTGCTGTCAGTTCTGTGTTTTGCTTTGTGGAGGTTTAACAAGATGGGACAGAACAAAGATTGTTTTTGTTTTTCATGAACTTCTGTCTATGTTGTGCAGAAGCCCCTTCCCATCACATGCCAACACTACCACAATAGCATTTTTTGATTAGTCATATTTTCTGTATTCATTTAGCATCCTCATTATGATTAATATTGTCATATTTTATTTGAGGTGCCTTTTCAGTCTTAGCCCACATGTATACATATGGTCCCCATATTTTGTTTTGTCTTTTTAGTGCCATGTACTGACCACATGCGCACAATTTTTTTACATGCTTGAATCCTGATTTTTTTAGAGACATAATGTAGTAATATGTTGGTATATAGAGACATATATATATATATATATATATATATATATATACATATACAGGGTGGCCCAAAAAAAGTGAGAACATCTCATAAATTAAAAGCTTAAATAGTTTACTTATTTACCTTTTTTAGCTATATAACATCTTTATTTCGACAATTTCCAGTCGCCATCTTTGTTTTTTTAATTTGCCAATCGTTTACATCTGTCTTTTTGAATTTTTAAATAACTTATATGCTACGAGATGTTCTCACTTTTTTTGGGCCACACTGTATATATATATATATATACACCTTTTAACGTAGTCATTTTTAAATTCATATAATTTTACATTATTGCTGGATGTCATTTTTGTTAGAATTTGTATATCTCCTTGTTATATATTTTTTTTTTGTTACATCCTTACATTTCATGTTTGCACATTACAAGAGACATTTGGCCATATGTTTCACTTCCTAGCATCTCCTGCCTGCTGAGCCCCCCCCTAGCCAAGGTTTACTGTTGTTCTACCAGATGACACTGAATGATGATTTACTATACTGTAATGTACCCTTTGAACCCTTTTCCCCTGCTGTGAGCATGGAGATCCCTTGGTAGCTTGCTGCCATGTTCAGCAGTTGCCCAACTATGCCTTCATTCACCTGCACATTGTCATGTGCATTATACTCTCCCATCTGGCTGCCTCTCACATCAATGCCACTAATAATCCTTTTTCTGTGTCCTTCTGTGCGTGTGTGACTGATCTCATGCTGCACTTGCTGTTCTGTATCTACATATGAGCTGCTCATGTAGTCTTTGTCTCATACAATCTGTGTCCTTCCCCCTTGTCGACTGAGACTGCACTTTCCTGTGGTCCTGATAATATGTAACCTGTGCCTACAATGCTGACCTATCAACTCTGCATGATGTGTGCTATGGTTCTGCAGACCTTGCCCCAGTGCTGTGTGGTGGCAGCCCTCAACCATATGTCATTTAGGATCCCCCTCCTACCACCCTCCTTTACACAGACCACCTGTGCCAGCTCACATAACACAAATCTTCTTGCTTACAGCACTGGGTTCTGAGGTGCTGCAACAACCATGGTTGATTACAGCAGATGGCACGATAACTGTATGGCACGATAACAGATGGCACGATAACTGTATGGCACGATTTCATTTCTCATCCACTCAAGTTAGTCTACTCCCAATACTTTATTTATGATCACAAATAACTATTATAGTCTCTTACTAACCATGTAAATCTACCCCTCTGGTTCCTTGTAACATAGTTTTATGACTCCTTGTAACATAGTTTTATACTTCCCTTTATGTTAATAACCCTCACATTGTTTTCCATTTAACCTAGTTATTATGCAACCTAGTTTATGTTCACCTAATATTTAATGTAATTCAATATTGCACTGTTCTGCTATATTGTTGTTTAAGTTCCTTGTTTTTGCTCAACTAATGTTTAATGTAATTCAATATTGCAATGTTCTGCTATATTGTTGTTTAAGTTCCTTGTAAACCGCCCCTGATCTCTGGAAGGGGCGGTATAAAAAAGCACTGAAATAAATAAATAAAATAAATAACGGCGCTTCAGGGCCTCTACTTTCTGCCATATGTGGTACTGCCTGTAGGAAATTACCATACAAGACATGAGATGGGACAACACACTGCCACTCCAGCATTCCTCTCAAGGCCTCCATTTGACACCTGCCACCCAACTCTGCTCTAGGTATGGACTGCACTGCTGGATGTGGATGTCTCTCGCCTTACCACATCAGGGAAGGCGAGAGACATATTACATTCACATAAGTACAAAGAAATACCAAGGAAGTCAATGGGGAGAGATCCCTCTAACAAAAACATGCTAAACTACACTATTTGGACCTCTAATGAATTATCCAACAAGAATTTCTCCAGTTGGGATGAATCAAAAAAAGAAAATGTATTCCCATGCCATGATACCACACATTTGCATGGAAGCTGCAAAAAAAGGTTGCACAGATACCAATAACCCTAGGCTTCAGGGACAGAAACTGTCTTCTATGATGCTGAGTACCTCTAGAGAAATCTGGAAATATATTTCGCTTTTTCCTGCAGAAAACAGAATCTTTGCTTTTAAAGAATGACTTTAAGAACAAGAACCCGAACACACCAAACTGGATCATGGGCGATTTCAATCTGCCTGCCCTCCCAGACGCTCACTCCAGAGCCTTCCTCAACGCGCTTAACGAGCTGGCTGCAATCAAGTAATCAACGCACCCACTCACTCAAAAGGAAACAAGCTGGACCTGATCTTCGTCCCGCGGTCGGCCACAGGCCTGAACCATACGCTTGCCCTATCCATCAAGTCAGTCCCATGGTCTGACCACAGCTTAATAAGATTCCAAATGCCCACACATCTGGATCATACAAGCAACCGTACCACAGCCAATGCCTGCCCAACACCAAAAGCATGATTCCGGCCCTTCGACAAGGAAGAGATACTCAGCAAAACCCTACCACTCTTCGACCTCACAGAACCTAGCCTCGAGGAAATGCTCGCCGCCTGGAACAATAGAGGGAGGAGTGGCCTAGAAGTTGGGGCAAGTTATCTCAGGCTGGAAGGTCAGGGGTTCAAATCCCACTAGAGGACAGCAACCTTGGGCCAGAAGGACTGGGGTTTCTAGTCCCACAGGTGCTCCTTGTGGTCTTGGGCAAGCCACTTAACCCTCCATTGCCCATGTTCCCTGTAAGTATTAGTGTCTGTGTCTCATATCCCCTTGTGTTAAATGTATCCCCCAATTGTGTTGTGACTACTTTGATTGAAGGATAAGGTGGTATACAAAACTGTCTAAATAAATAGTCTCAGCTCCATTGCCCATCAACCAACTGTGGACATACCACCAAAGAGAAGAAAGACTACTCTGTGGTATTCTCCCAAGCTACAAACATCACTCCACCACCTAAGGAAGCTCCACTGATGACCAGGGCACTTACACCTCCCACCTGAAGAAACACCGTGTGGCAATCACAGAGAGAATGAAACAATACCATGCAGAAATTCTGCAGCACTCCCTGAACAAACCACAGGACTTATTCAACCTGGTGAGGACCCTCACAAAAGAACCTTCCCTCACCCAACTAAGCATGCCACATCCATAGGAATTTGCAGACTACCTACAGTTGAAAACAATCCAGACTGACAAAACTACACCACCCACCTCTGTGCATGGATAACACCACTATCCATCTTCTCAACACCATCAGAGAAAGGCATCAAGGACACCCTCACTGCTATTAACATCACCACAGCTCCAAATGATCCCTGCCCAGGGTTCTGGATAAAAGCACTGCGCAAAGAATTCAGCCCATTCCTGGCCAAACTCATGGATCTATCCTTCTCAACGGGCTCATTCCCACAAAGCTTGAAGCAAACATCCATTAGACCACTCCTAAAAAACAGCAAACTTGCCCCCAGAAGGTGGATTCTTACAGACCAATCTCAAGCATCCTACTAATGGCCAAAATAATTGAAAAAGTTGTCCAACAACAAATCCAACACCATATTGAGACCACCGCTCCCCTCGACCCATGCCAACACGGATTCAGGGAATTGCTCAGAGTCGAGACACTCCTGACCACTCTCTTCAGCACACTAATCACAGGATTGGACAACATCAGACAAGGATACACCCTAATCTTCCTGGACATTGCCACAACATTCGACTCCATCGACCATGAACTGCTCCTTGGGCACCTCGCAGAAAAAGGGATCCAGGACACTGCCTTAAGCTGGTGCAAATCATACCTGACAGACAGATGGCAACATGTATGGACCAGCCCCATGACTTCCAAACCGTTCCAACAGGAACAGGGCGTACCACAGGGCTCCTCTCTCTCGACACTGTTCTTCAACATATATTGTCATGAGGTAGACAGCACTGAGCCTGGGATAATAAAGGAAAATGGAAAAGAAGAGCTTACCTCACAGCCTCATGAGCAGTTAATACATTCAGGTTGCAGAGAAGCAAAGAATGGAGGAACAAACTTTCCTCATAGCATTAGTGACGCAGTAGAAACTCAGAGTCCTAATCATGCTCACCTGTGGAAAGAATCACGTACAACGTACAACAAGCAGGGAGATAAAACCAGGTGGGAAATCCCACAGAGGGGGCTAAGGCAGACGCAGGAGAGGCTATGGCAGGAGAGGAGTTAGATCCAGAAGGGGATTGAGACTCAGGAGCAGACACAGAGAGACACGCTGTCAAGGAGAGAGAGGGCAGAGTGGAAGCAAGCTGTTGAACCAGAGAGTGCTGGGAGAAGCAGTGCAAGAGACTTCCAAGCCAGAGGGGTCCTCGTGCCGGGGAAGGCAACCAAGCAGGTAGAGAGCAAACGTCACACCCAGGAAAGCTCACTGAAGCCAGGAAGTGGTTACAGCTCAGCTAAGCCCAATGCTTGGAACTCCCGGAGAAAGGCAGCTTACACCCCAGAGAAGAAGCCCTGGCTAACAGAGGAAGGGCTGGAAACTTTCTATACCAGAAAGAAAGATAAGTACCCTGTTTTCTACAGAGGGAAGGAAGTGGGTCCTTTTATAAAGAGCCAAGCTTACAGTGTGTTAGAAAACCCTTATTGGAATGGGTATTGGAAAGAAACCCCAAGCACAGCTCCTTATGTCCATGTCTGCACAGAACAGTCTCCTCTCATAGAAACTGAGGTCTCTCAGGGGCAAGGTTGTGAAACCAGCAGTGCTGAAGCATGGTGCCCGTATACAGGACCAGGTCCTGATTTGATGCAGTGGGAAAGTTCAAACCCAGAGAGTATTCCAGAACCCATGGATTGTGCTCTATGTATTTCTGACGAGATAGACTCTCTATGTTAAAAAGAAAGAAGAAGCATTGTTATCTTTTGAAAAGCTTTTATTTTTCTGTGAAGCAACAGTTTATTTGTGTTACCATTATCTGATGTATCCGGAAGGCAATCCTCAAGGGAAGGGGAATAAAGCCCAGCTTTAACTATACTTGGACACACGACTACAGAGTATTCCTTTAACAAACAGAGCTATACCCCATATCTAGGTGGGCGCCTAAAGAGGGTATATTCTCACAATATATATGCATCCCATCTGTGCAGTCACCCGCTCCTTCAACATATCATGCCTCATATATGCTGATGACGTGCTACTCTACTGTACATGCCTTTCTCAACCGACCAGCCAGACTTCTCACCACTAACTACCTGCTTCGACGCTGTCACTGACTGGCTCCACACTCAAAACCTCAGAATAAAGTTCAAGAAAACTGAGGCACTATTCATCACCAGGAACCAAGCTTTCACCCCCGCCCCCCCCTCCCCCGCATCACTAAAAGTAAGATGTGCCGAGCTCCAAAGCAAGCCCACGATCCGCTACCTAGGGGTCACACTAAACCAACAATTGGATATGAAAGCCCACATAAACAACATTGTCAAGGCAGTATATCACAAAATACGGACAATCCGGCATCTATGACCCCTACTGGAGCCAGACGATTTCCGGACAATCTACCAAGCCTTGGTAATCCCCCACTTTGACTACGCCAACTCAATCATACAGGGACTCCCAAAAAATATGCTGAACCCACTTCAGCTGCCAATGAATGCACCTGCCAGAATACTACACGGAGCCGCCAGGAGGAACCATATAACCCCAATCCTGAAACACCTCCATTGGCTGCCTGTCCACTGTAGACTCTCCTTCAAAATTCTACTGTTGACTTTCAAGGACATCAATAGCCTCACCTCCTTCTCCATAACGGACCTCGTCCTCCCCACTCCCTCAAACAGAGTCAGAAGGTCAGTCGCTGCCAACACACTGAGTATCCCTAGCAAGATTACGAAGTGCTCTCAAGCAACAAGAAACAGAGCCTTCGTGTACTATGTACCCACATGTTGGAATGCCCTCCTGCCCGACATCCGGTCCATTACTGACCTTACCCAATTCAGGAAGGCTCTGAAACACCACCTTTTCCTCCAGCACTACTCTCACAACAGGGACATACAACATCCAGTCATATGCAACCACTGAGCCACCCCAAAACACAGTCTCAGCGTTGCACATTAGCACTACCAGACACCCTGGTATGCACATTTATATAGTCTGTGATAAGGAAGCTTATCATAGCTCAGGAAGGAGCTATAGAAAAGGTGAAGTGACTCTGAACAAGCAACCTGTCAGTTCTGGTAGAAATAAGAAAACAGAATTTTCCCATAAAAGACTACCAGTCCCAGAATGCACCAGGTTTCCAACAGCCATTAGAGGAGCTGAAGTGGGGAAACGTGTGTTCAATCAGGAGGGCTATGAGGTAATCCCTAAGCACTCATCTCAAAGGGCAGGGCCTGATTCAGCACAGCTGCGCTGTGTTAGGGAGGAGCACTCATCTAAGCAGAATAAGAGTAGAGTTTATTCTACAGATGACCATCTTCATGATCACCTTGGATATCCAGAGAATTGTCCTCAGTATCCTGAGAATCAGCTTGAGTTTGATCATCAGTTTCATCTGAAGGATCATCAGAATCAGAAGCCAAACCGGACGGACAGAGAGGGAAAGAGACCCTTTGGAAGAAGGAAGAGAAAAGCCTTTGAGAGGTTTAGAAGAGTCCAAAGCAGTACGTATACTGGGAGGTATTCCAAGGGCCAGCATACACCATTGGACTGGGGAAAGCCAGAGGAATGGTGCTGCAGAGCTAGGAATCACCAGAGGCTATCTGTGAGGGGTCTAGACGGCTGCACGTGGAAGGGACCCTAAGACCTGTGCCAGAAGGTATGTGAAGAGAGATCCAGTGTCCAGGGATCTGGATTGGAAGGCTGGACATAAGAACTGGACTACATACTGGCCAGGCTATATAGAGAGGAACTCTAGCAGCAATGGAAGCTCAGGTATGAACACTGATCTATGCCCTAGCTATAACCTTGAAAGACAGCAGGGAAACAAGTATTCTCCTGAAAATGCTCCATTGAGAGATTCATCTGTGCCAATCCATAATATTGAACCCATGCTTGTTGAACAAGGGGGAATAATAGCAGATGAGGATCCTGTTTATATGGACTGCTCTCTATCTAAACTCCGTTGGTAACTTTCTGTTATAAAGTACAGCAACCATCACAAAGAAATACAAATTTGTTCTTTAATCTACTCAGAAAAGCTCCTGAAGCAGGATTTGACCCACACAGTACAAAGCAAGCCAGCTAAGGGGTTTCAGCTGGATAACTGCTAGCAATTAAGCCTTACCTAATTGCTTGTGAGCTAGGAGAGAATCACTTCTGAATCTGTGTGGGAAGTAATCAGAAGTTAATCTGAAAAGAACAGTTTGTTTCTTGCTTTGTGGCTTTTCATTTGTTGTTTTCCTGATTTTGACTTTGTTTTTCCAAGTTAACACTGAAAGCAAGTTACCTGATTTTATGTGCTACTAAGCATATCTGTGTTGGGAGAAATAACCCCATAAATAAATATCTTATTGGCTTTACCCAAGAGCACAACTAAATTATTGTCAGCAGCTGTGTCTGGTGTGAATGAACTACATTGCCCACAATACCTTGCAAATCATATAGAAATATGCACTTGCCAAGAGTGTGAAGATTCTCACTCAGGCAGCCGTCTAAGTCACCTAATCTTGTAAATAGTCGCCAAGCAGCCCTGTCGCCACTCCACTTCTGTTGACCTGACTGCTTAGCTTGTATATAGTTATTTAAACGAGTAGACAAGCTACTGCGTAGCCTGTACATAGTTACCCCAGTTAGCCCAAGTTGCAAAACCTGTTCTTTGTAAGTACAGTGCGGGCGCCGCCTGCACTGTACAAATTTGCTGTTGACTGCAAACCAAGCTGATTTTAAAGAGCGTGGTATAGAAAAGACTTTAAATAAATAAATAAAATAAGACTCTGATTTTATCAGCAATAGACACAAATGATACTAATAATGTAGCCCTCTTACTGTATTTATAACATCTAAAGAGTCCTCCAAAATGTTTGTCAAATTTTGACTAACATTTGGAGTTAGAACATCAATACCATCCCCAATCACATCAACCCGCTGCCCAGCTGGCAAATAGAAACATTTTTGAATGGGAATATCTTCTGTAATAGACAGAACCTCTTTGAAATATTTTGTCAAGAGAATTTATGCAGATAACAAACGAATTGTAGGAAAATTTAGAAACCTCAGGTTGTTAGCCCTAGACAAATTCTCCATATTTTCTAACTTATTATGAATAAAGAATCTTTAATTGCAGAAATACTAGTCAGTTTTAAGACTTGCATCTGACCCTCAAGCCTAACAAGAGTACCATCAATCCCAGATAGCCTAGGGCCCAATTCTGTGCCAAGAATAGCCTTCTCTGGCCGCATCTAACTTCCCTACCAGTTGTGCGGGGAAGTTAGATGGGGGTGGGGAAAGGGTGGCTCAGGGGCAGAGTTTAGGCGGTCGCTGGCTCTGGACGTACAGGGCCGATTCTATTGTCAGCCCTGTATGTCCAGGGCTGGCGACATGTGCAAGGAAGTTATTCCACATCCGAGATGGAAGAACTTCCATGGACCTGTTTTTTTTGTACTGCCGGGGCATGGATGGGGCGGGGGGGGGGGCTGTAGGACATTCCCCGAGCCTGACCCTGGCCTTAGGAGGCCAGATTGGGGGTTGGGCTGCGGGGAATGAACATTTTTATCCGGCGGCTGGCATTGCGGCTTTTAAATGGAGCCACAGTGCCATCGCACCGCAGCTCCCTTTAAAAGTCCTGACTGAATCACAGTCCTGGCCAGCACGTACATGACTGATTGTGATTCTGATCCAGTAGATGTGCCCCGTGGGATCAGAATTGTGATTCCTTCTGTATGTCCGGTTCAGACCAGACATATAGAGGGATCTACTTCCGGAACAGAATGAGCCCTCTAGTATCTACCTTCTGTGACTCCTGAGTAAATACACAAAGAGATGCTACAGTACTAGACAGTGTAGAGTCAATTTTAGAGATGGCAGTACATTGGTTATAGTTATATGACGTTATATGTAAAACAAATCCATGATTTGTTGCCTGTTGTTATTTGTGAACCGCAGCTGATCTTAGGAAGTTGCGGTATATAAGAGATTGTTAAATAAATAAAATAAATAAATAAAATAAATCTTTTAAAGTAATATCCTGTGTAGGGTCAGTCTTGAAGGATTACAAAAGGGAACTGCTACTTCTGGAGAGAAATCTGCAATTGTAAATATTTACATCTGGGAATTTTTCTAAATCGTGAGGAAAAAGGAATTCTTTAGATTAAAGCTCATTAATCTGTGAACCCAGTGTATTTCTTAAATCAGTCAGGGCCTAGTAGCAGCAAAGAGTTTTCAGTTTAAATTTAAAACACAGCAGAGAGCTTTCTGGTTAAATTTCGAACCCAAGACTCCCATTATTCAAGCAAGGGCTGTGGGACTACCCTGGAGATTGGTCACAGATTACCTTAGAAGCACAGGACAGGGTACTGTGCAGCAGCCAGCTTTTAATAAGTCTTCTTTCCGTCCCTCCCTCTCTGACACCCACCCACCCCTGGGATAAACGTAGCTTTATAGGGTCTTAAACCTCTTAAAGGAAAAGAGGTGCCATATTCACTCTCAGGTGCAGCTTCCAAGATAGTACTTTTAAACAATGCCCATGCTTGATATAAATCTTTAAACTTTGCAGCAGCTTCATTTAGTATTGTCTTAACTATTTTACTTATTTTATCACAGTCTTCCTTTTGAAAGTTAAAAGTAGTACTGTGGATTTCCTTGCCATCCTTCTTCGTTATTAAATCAAATGCGATCATGCTATGATTACTATTGCCAAGTGGCCCAAAAACCCTTATCTTTAGCACCCGATCCTGTGTTCCACTAAGGACTAGGTCCAAAATAGCTTCCCCCGTTTTTGGTTGATGAACCGACTGCTCCAAGTTTCATCTAGAAACTTTGGGCCCAATTCTGGGATGCAACTAGCAAGGCTGCACGTCGTAGGGAGTGTATGCTGCCTCACTCTCTCCCTGTACACACTGAGCCGCTGTGCAAAGAGAGCTGGACGTGGACAGGAGGCGATGGGGAGTGGGCGGTGTGGGGGTGGACTGAAGCACCCAGACATACAGGGCAGATTCAAGTCAGAGCCCTGTTATGTCCTGTGGGTGGGGGAACCATGTGCAGCTTATTCCACCTCAGAGATGGAATAAGCAGCAGCAATGGCCAAGATTGGGCCCAAAAGACCACTAGGTAGAGATCAGCTGGAGGGAGACCCTCTCCGCCTGATCCCAGCCCTGGCAGATCCCGCCGGGGGTTGGGCGGCAGGGAAAGCAGGTATGTTGATGCACTGGCAATTCGGGGCTCCAGCTGGAGTACAGGTCCTAGTTACAGAATCACTTCCTGCCACACCAGGGTGATGCTCTCCTGTCACGTGACCTCTCTCCTCCATGGCAACAGGGATGCTGCCAGACTGGAGGTGGGACTTCAGGACTATAGCCCTGTAGGTCTCGTCTATATACCTCTCTGTCTTTCTTATGTCTTCCAAGTCTCAGTGCCATGGCAAGAGGATGCCATGCACTGGCACTCCAGCAGGAGCATAGGGAGGGCTGGACGGAGTACCAGGCGAACATCCTGCACCTCAAAATCAGGGCACCACCAGGCTACCTATGTGCCCAATTCTGCAGCCGTAAGAACATCTAGCTCCCACGATGCAGAATCGGATATGATGAAGGCCCGTCCTGTTCCTAGACGTCTCGACGACCTGGACATGCCCTTTATTGCATGGGGCTTTTTGTCTCCCTAGCATTTCCTTCTTTGACATTGACCTAGTCGATACTGGGTTAATTGAAATCACCTATTATTACTGTGTTGTACCTTTTGTTAAGCAGGAAACAAAATTCGCTGTAGGATCTTTATGGATTGAAATTCCATGTAAAAAGGGGAAGGTGATGGCAGTGGAGTGGTACTATCAACCGCCTGGCCAGAATGAACAAATGGATGATGAAATGCTCAAAGAAATCAGGGAAGCTAACAAAAATTACAGAACAGTAATAATAATGGGTGATTTCAATTATCCCGGTATCGACTGGGTCAGTGTCACGGCAGGACTTGATAGGGAGATAAAGTTTCTAGATGAAATAAGTAACTGCTTCTTGGAGCAGCTGGTTCATGAATCGACTAGAGGAGAAGCCATTTTGGACATAGTCCTTAGTGGAACACCAGATCTGGTGCAAGAGGATTGTGGAAAATTGCAAGAAAATTGCAAATTTCTAGTCCCACAGGTGCTCCTTGTGGTCTTGGGCAAGCCACTTAACCCTCCATAGTCCATGTTCCCTGTAAAATAGTTATCTCCAAGTTATAATGCCCTGTTCAATGTAATTTCAGTTTGTTCAATGTAAACCGCACTGATGCAGAATAGCACAGTATATAAGAGAATGTAAATAAATAAATAAATAAGAGGATCTTGATAAATTGGAAGACTGGGCATCCAAATGGCAGATGAAATTTAATGTGGACAAGTGCAAAATTATTCACCTAGGAAAGAACAACCCAAACTATGCTTACACGATGCAAGGTTCCACATTCGGAAACCCCACCCAGGAAAAAGATTTAGGCGTCATCGTGGATAACTTGTTAAAACCCTCCACCTGTGTGCAGCGGTGGCCAAGAGAGCAAATAGAATGTTAGGTATCATAAGGAAAGGAATGGAAAATAAAACAAAGGATATTATAATTCCTCTGTATTGTTCCATGGTGCGACCGCATCTTGAATATTGTGTGCAATTCTGCTCGCTGTATCTTAAAAAATATGTAGCGTTATAAGAAAAAGTACACAGAAGAGCCACCAAAATGATAAAGGGGATGGAAGGATACTCCTATGAAAAGAGGCTAAAAATTTTAGGGCTCTTAAACCTGGAAAAGAGACGTCTGAGGGGAGATATGATAGAGGTCTATAAATTAATGAATGGAGTGGAACGGGTAAATGTAGATCGATTGTTTACGTCATCAGAATATAAAAAGATTAGAGGACATGCAATGAAGCTACAGGGTAACCTATTTAAGACTAATAAGAAAAAACATTTTTTCACTCAACGTGTAATCAAACTCTGGAATTTGTTACTGGAGGATGTAGTAAAAGCTGTTAGTGTAGCTGGGTTTAAAAAAGGTTTGGACAAGTTCCTGGAGGAAAGATCCATAAACCATTATTAAAAGGGACCCAGGATATCAATGCTTTACCCAATACAAGCATCGAGGAACCTGTGTTTTTTGGGAAATTGCTAGGTACTTATGACCTAGATTGGCCACTGTTGGAAACAGGATACTGGGCTTGATGGACCTTGGTCTGACCCAGTATGGCATATCTTATGTTCTTATGTTCTTAGGTCCAACTGCAGATGTTCTCTGCTCTAGTTATGAAACAAATTTTGATACAGAAACCAAATTAACAGAGGATCGAACCGACAATCCAGGAGAACTTTCAGTTATAATAATAGAAGAGAAATGAAGGTATGGGAACGGTGGAGGCGTGATCCACTCTTCTGGACTAAGAAATGCCTTTTCAGTTGAGTGTGAATCATCTGTGTATACAGCAAACTGTTTGTCCAAGGGACCAACGGTCTTTGTTGAAGTTTGAACTAAAGGCGTAGCCTTAGATACCCCTTTTGCTGTCTACTCTTAGGAGGAGGGAGCAGATAAATTAAACCCAGTACCTGATGAAACAGCAGACCACTTCAACTTCTCTGCCCGTCTTCACAGCATCAGACACAGTCGGTACGCCAAAAGGATGCCAAGGGGATGTGGCATGCCCATATGGGCCACTATCCAGAAAGCCTCTGGGCCAGATTAAATAAAGCATTCGGGCCTCAGCAGGCTGATGTCATGGGGGGGGGGGGGAAGAGTCACTGCCAAAGTGCCAGTACAGGCAGACCCTCACTGCTTCTTATTCCATGTATAGAGAATCGACCAGAAGATGAGAACCCAGATAGTAAGAACTCTGTCCTCCACTGTAGTTATCTCTGAACCAGATTAAATAGAATCTTGGGGCCTCAGCAGGCTGATGTCATGGGGGGTGGGGCGGAGGATGGGGAGGGTCGCTGCCATAGTGCCGGTACAGGCACACCCTCACTGCTGCTTCTTCCTGTGCATAGAGACTCGACCAGCATTTGAGTGGCCAGATAGTAAGAACTCGGTCCTCCAGGTCATTACCTTCTTGAATGTGCATCCCCCCCTTTCCCAGGTTCTGATGGCCCATCCCCAGTTTATACCTCCATATTGTGTCCTGTTGTTTCTGCAGCAATGATCATTGAATATATGCTACCTTTCCCCTCACTCACTGACCCACTCTGCTGTGTGTACCCAGCACACTACCCCTTAAATTAAACATAGAAACAAAATGACAGAAAAAGACCACATGGCCTATCTAGTCTGTCTTTCCATATCAACAACTACAACAGTCCCTTTTTTTCCCTTTAGAGATCCTCCGCCTTTGTCCCATGCTTCTTTGAATTCAGATATGTCCTCATCTCTATCACCTCCATTGGGAGACTATTCCACACATCTACCACTCTTTCCATAAAGAAATATTTCTGCATATCACTCCTGAATCTATCCCCTTTCACAGTCATCCTATGTCCCCTCATAGCAGAACTTGCTTTCAATCAAAAGAGGCTCTCTCCCTGTGCATTTATGCCATGGAGGCATTTAAACATCTCAATCATATCACCTCTATCTCGCCTTTCTTCTAAGGTGTACATATTAAGATCCTTAAATCTGTCCTCATATGCTTTATAATGAAGACCACTAACAATTTTAGTAGTGTTTTGCTCTGGAATCCATATTGTTTAATTTATTTCTTAGTTCCTTAGCAAATTATAGCACAGCTGTATGGGTCAGTGGATTCTATTTCGTCGACAACATACAGATAGTAGCTTACATCATAAGAAGATAATATATGCCATACTGGGTCAGACCAAGGTCCATCAAGCCCAGTATCATGTTTCCAATAGTGGCCAGTCTAGGTCATACGTACCTAGCAGTTTCCCCAAAGGCCACAGGTTCCACAATGCTTGTTATCCTGGGTCCCTTTTTAATAATGGTTTATGGACCTTTCTTCCAGGAACTTGTCCAAACCTTTTTTAAACCCACCCACACTAACAGCCTTTACTACATCCTCCGGTAACAAATTCCAGAGTAGATTACACATTGACCATAGTTTGGGTTGTTCTTTCCTAGGTGCATAATTTTGCACGTCTCCAAATTAAATTTCATCTGCCATTTGGATGCCCAGTCTTCCAATTTATCAAGATCCTCTTGCAATTTTCCACAATCCTCTTGGGTTTTAACAACTTTAAATAGTTTTGTGTCATCTGCAAATTTGATAACCTCACTTGTTATTCACTTTTCCAGGTCATTTATGAATATGTTAAAAAGCAGCGGACCCAGCACAGATCCCTTGGGGTACTCCACTATTTACCTTTTTCCATTGGGAAAATTGGCCTTTAGCCCTACCCTCTGCTTTCTATCTTTTTACCAGTTCCTGATCCACAATAGTACACTACCTCCTATCCCATGACTCTTTAGTTTGGCAAATGTCTTTGATGAGGGACCTTGTCAAAGGCTTTCTGAAAGTCCAGATACACTATATCAACGGACTCACCTTTGCCTACCTGTTTATTCACACCTTCAAAAAACGTAACAGATTATTAAGACAAGATCTTCCTTGTCTAAAGCCATGTTGGCTGTCTCCCATTAGGCCATGACTATCTACATGCTGAGTAATTTTGTTCTTTATGATGGTTTCTACCATTTTTCCCGGTAGTGACGACGGGCTCACCAGTCTGTAGTTTACCGGATCACCCCTGGAACGCTTTTCAAAAATTGGCATTACATTGGCGATCCTCCAATCTTCTGGTACTACAGATAATTTTAATGAAAGTTCACAGATTAAATAGCAGGTCTGCAATCTCATATTTCAGTTCTTTCAACACCCTTGAATGTATATCATCTGGTCCAGGTAATTTGCTACTCTTCAGTTTATCAAATAGTTGTAATACATCTTCCCGGTGTAGTGATATTTCTTTCAATTCCTCTGCAGTATCACCTTAAATACCACTTCAGTCATGGGTAACATCCCTACATCTTCCTCAGTAAAGACTGAAGCAAAGAATTCATTCAGTCTCTCCTATATAGCCTTATCCCCTCTTACTGTCCCTTTTACTCCTCTATCATCTAAAGGTCCAACTGACTCTCTCACAGGTTTTTTGCTACGAATGTACTTGAAAAGTCTTTATTACGCGTTTTTGCTTCCATAGGAAGTTTCCTCTCAAATTCTCGCTTTGCCTGCCTTATCATTGCCTTGCATTTAACTTGTCAGTGCTTGTGCTGTTTCCAGTTTTCGTCATTTGGCTCTTTTTTCCATTTCCAAAAAGATGCTTTTTTGACAACAACAGCCTCTCTGACCTCACCTTTAAACCATGCTGGCAGTTTTTTGGACTTCCTTCCACTTTTCTTAATGTGTGGAATACAGCTGGTCTGGGCTTCCAAGATAGTATTTTTAAACAACACCCAAGTTTGATGTAAGTCTTTAACCTTTGCAACTGCTCCTTTTAGTTTTTTCCTAACTATTTTCCTCATTTTATCATAGTCTCCCTTTCAAAAATTAAAAGGCAGTACTGTGGATTTCCATACCATCCCTCCTCTACTAATTAAATCAAATGCGATCATGCTATGATCACTATTGCCAAGTGACCTCAACACCCTTATCTCTTGCACCAGATCTGGTATTCCACTAAGGACTAGGTCCAATATGGCTTCCCCTCTGGTCGGTTCGTGAACCAGCTGCTCCAAGAAGCAGTCATTTATTTCATCTAGGAACTTTATCTCCCTAGCATGTCCTGTTGATATGGAAGGACAGACTAGATAGGCCATGTGGTCTTTTTCTGTCGTCATATTTCTATGTTTCTATGTTTATCTCCTTAACATGTTCGAAGCTTTGGTGGGAGTGGCTGACTTGGATTTAGTGGCAGTTACAGAAACATGGTTCACAGAAAACCATGACTGGGATGTAACTATACCTGGCTATACTTTATTGAGAAAGGACAGGGTAGGAAGAAGGGGAGGAGGAGTGGCACTATATGTAAAAACTACTATTAAAGCTTTGGAATTACAGAGCTTAAAAGGGAGAGAGGAGGCATTGTGGGTTAAACTAGAAAGAGGGAAAGAGAAATCTATTTGCATTGGTGTGATATACAGACCTCCCTCACAAGAGGAAGAGGTGGACAGAGAGTTAATTGAAGACATACGCAGCATTGCTAGGAAAGGGGAAGTGCTATTGATAGGAGATTTCAATATGCCAGATGTTGATTGGCACATTCCTGCTGCAGTATCATCTAGAAGTAAGGAGATCCTGGATTCTCTACAGGGAGAACTATTCAGGCAATTGGTAACAGACCCCACACGTGAAGGGGCCATACTGGACTTGGTGCTTACCAATGGTGAAAGTGTTTCTGATGTTGTAGTGGGAGATCATTTTGCATCCAGTGATCACCAGATGGTGTGGTCCAGTATTAGGACTAGGGCTGTTAGAATCCATTCCAAGGTGAGGATCTTAGACTTTAGGAAGACTAATTTTGCGAAGATGGGCCAATACCTCAGGGAGTAGTTAGTGGGATGGGAACAACTGGGGGATGTAGAAAACAGTGGGCAAAACTGAAAGGGGGTATTTTAAAGGCAACCAACCTTTTTGTTAAAATGGTAAATAAAGGCAAAAGGAAAAGGAGACCGCTATGGTTTTCGAAGGAAGTAGCTGAAAAAGTGAAGAAAAAGAGGGAGGCCTTCATGAAATACAAGAGATCACAGAGAGAGGAAGACAGGCATCTGTATTTGGAAAAACTTAGAGAAGCTAGCAAAGTAGTCAAGAAGGCAAAGATTCAAAAGGAGGAGGAAATAGCCAATGCAATAAAATGGGGGGATAAGACATTTTCCAGATATATTAGTGAGAAGAGGAAGGGCAAAAGTGGTATTGTCAGACTCAAGGGTGCAGGGGGGGAATATGTAGAAGCTGATAAGGATAAAGCAGAATTGCATAACAAATATTTTTGTTCTGTGTTCACAGATGAAGAACCAGGAGCAGGACCTCAGAAAACACCCACAAATAAGAACAGAAGCGAGGGACATCTTGAACAATTTTCAGAAGACTGTGTTCGTGAGAAACTAGCTCAACTTAAAGTAGACAAAGTGATGGAACCGGATGGGATACACCCTAGAATACTGAGGGAACTTCGGAACATTCTAGCAACTCCACTGACTGACCTTTTCAATGCCTCGTTGGAGTCAGGAGTGGTGCCAAAGGACTGGAGAGAGGCTCATGTGGTGCCTTTACACAAAAGCGGAAGTAAGGATGTGGTTGAAAACTACAGGCCGGTTAGTTTAACTTCGGTGGTGAGTAAATTATTGGAAACACTGCTGAAAGAGAAAATAGTGAGCTTTCTGGAGTCCAGCGGATTACAGGATCCGAGGCAGCATGGATTCACCAGAGGTAGGTCTTGTCAAACAAATCTGATTGATTTCTTTGACTGGGTGACCAGGGAGTTGGACAGAGGGAGAGCTCTAGATGTGGTGTATTTAGATTTCAGTAAAGCCTTTGACACTGTTCCTCACAGGCGACTTATTAACAAACTGAGCACCCTAGGGATGGACCCTAAAGTTACTGCTTGGGTTAGAAATTGGTTGGGTGGGAGGCGACAAAGAGTACAAGTAAATGGAGCTCACTCTGAGGAGAAGGATGTTACCAGGGGTGTGCCCCAGGGATCTGTCCTTGGTCCGATTCTTTTTAACATCTTTGTTAGTGATATAGCGGAAGGGCTGTCGGGTAAGGTTTGCCTCTTTGCAGATGATACCAAAATCTGCAATAGAGTAGACACCCAGGAAGGTGTAGATAACATGAGGAGGGATCTAGCTAAGCTTGAAGAATGGTCTAGAATTTGGCAGCTGGGATTTAATGTTAAAAAATGTAAGGTCATGCATTTGGACTGCAGCAATCCAAGGGAGCAATACAGTATAGGAGGTGAAGTACTTTTGTCCACTAAAGAAGAGCGGGACCTAGGCGTGGTTGTGTCTGATGATCTTAAAGTAGCTAAACAGGTAGAAAAGGCGACGGCAAAAGCTAGAAGGATGCTTGGGTGCATACGGAGAGGAATGGCTAGCAGAAAAAAGGAGGTGATAATGCCTCTGTATAAGTCTTTGGTGCGACTTCATTTGGAGTATGTTGTGCAATTCTGGAGAACGCACCTTCTAAAGGATGTGAACAGGATGGAGTCGGTGCAGAGGGTGGCTACTAAAATGATCAGTGGGCTTCATTATAAAGCATATGAGGACAGACTTAAGGATCTTAATATGTACACCTTAGAGGAAAGGCGGGATAGAGGTGATATGATTGAGATGTTTAAATACCTCCGTGGCATAAATGTTCAGGGAGAGAGCCTCTTTCAATTGAAACCAAGTTCTGCTACGAGGGGACATGGGATGAGGGTGAAGGGAGATAGATTCAGGAGTGATATGCGGAAATATTTCTTTTCAGAAAGAGTAGTGGATCCATGGAATAGTCTCCCAGTGGAGGTGGTAGAGATGAGGACAGTAACTGAATTCAAAAAAGCATGGGACCAACACAGAGGATCTCTAAAGGTAAAAGGTGGACTGTTGTAGTTGTTGTTATCGAAGGACAGACTAGATAGGACATGTGGTCTTTTTCTGTCATCATGTTTCTATGTTTCTATAGTATTCTATAGCAAATTTTGTTTCCTGCAATTCTTTTGAGAATTTCATCATCCATTTGTTCATTCTGGCCAGGCGGCGGCGGTCGATAGTACACCCCCACTGCCATCATCTTCCTCTTCTTACATGGAATTTCAATCCATAGAATTCTACAAGAAATTTTGTTTCCTGCAAAACTTTCATCCTTTCTGACTCAATGCCTTCTCTAACATAGAGTGCAACCCCTCCACCTATTTGATCAGTTCTATCATTACGATATATTTTTGTATCCAGGTATCACAGTGCCCACTGGCTGTCCTCCTTCCTCCATGTCTCTGAGATTCCAATCATATCTAACCTCTCATTTAGTGCTACTGTATATATTATAACTCTCCCATCTTATTTTTTAGACTTTTAGCATTTGCATACAAGCATTTTAGAGACTGTATTTTATTCATATTCATCTGGCTATTGGTAAGCATGGGTAATTTGGAATCTTTAAGCTCTGTCTGCACCATACTCAAGGGCATTTGGGCTAGTTTACTCTTTTTTGGAACCTCTCTGCTTTTGGTAGTATCCTTTAAGGATACCTTCTTCTTCTGAACTATGCACTCTTGGGCGATGGTCGGCTTTCCCGTATTATCTAGTTTAAAAGCTGCTCTATCTGCTTTTTAAAGGTTAATGCCAGCAGCCTGATTCCATCCCGGTTAAGGTGAAGCCCATCCCTTCGGAAGAGCCCCTCCTTTCCATAGAATGTTCCTCCATTCCTAACAAATCCAAAACCCTCATCCTTGCACCATCGTCTCATCCACGCATTGAGACTCTGAAGCTCTGCCTGCCTTTTGGGTCCTGCGCGTGGAACGGGAAACGTTTCGGAGAACGCTACCCTGGAATTTCTGGATTTCAACTTCCTACCTAAAAGCCTAAGTTTAGCCTCCAGAACCTCCCTACCACATTTTCCTATGTCATTGATACTGACATGTACCAAGACAGCAGACTCCTCCACAGCACTATCTAAGACCTTATATCTAGGTGGCTCGTGAGGTCTGCTACATTCGCACCAGGCAGGCATGTTACCAGGTGATCCTCATGTCTACCAACCACCCAGCTATCTACAGTACATGCCTAATGATTGAATCACCAACTATAACGGCTGTCCTAACTCTTCCCTCATGGGCACATGGCCCTAAGAAACCTCCTTGGTGCGAGAGGGTTTTACATCACCTGGAGTACAGGTCCTAGTTACAGAATCACTTCCTGCCACACCAGGGTGATGCTCTCCTGTCACGTGACCTCTCTCCTCCATGGCAACAGGGATGCTGCCAGACTGGAGGTGGGACTTCAGGACTATAGCCCTGTAGGTCTCGTCTATATACCTCTCTGTCTTTCTTATGTCTTCCAAGTCTGCTACTCTAGCCTCTAGAGAATGAACTCATTCCCTGAGAGCAAAGAGCTCCTTGCACCTAGTACACACATAAGACCGCTCACCAACTGGGAGAAAACCATACATGTGACACTCAATGCAAAAAGACTGGAAAGCCCCCATCTCGCTGCTGGACTGCTGTCTGCATCTTAGTTTTAAGCTTGTGTTTAGATCTTTAAGTTCTTTACTTACTAAGGGTTGGTGTGGATGCTTATACTAATAAAAGTGTATCTAATACATTTAATATACCTTGTTCACCTGAAGCTTAGTTAATCTCAGGTCCTTAATGTATGACTGATTTGGATAAAAAGCTGCACCTGAGAGCAGCTCCTTTCCTTTAAGATGTGTAAGTACCTATAAAGCTACGATTATCCCAGGGGTGGGTGGGTATTGGGGAGGGAGGGAGGGAAATAAGACTAATTAACAGAGGGCTGCTACACAGTACCCTGTCCTGTGCTTCTAAGGCAAGCTGTGACCAACTTCCTGGGTGATTAACAGTCCCTGCTTGGATAGAAGGAGTCTTTCAAAATGGCCTTTTGACCTGCCCCCTAGCTTTAACACCTACTTATTTAAAAGGTTTCACAGGTCTCTTGCCCCCTAGGTAGAAGGCCTCTTTGTAAAGGTCTCTAGAAGATTTTATTTATTGCTCAAAAACACTGACCCTGTTTTGCTTTTTATGCTAAGTTATAATCTGATTTGATTTAAATTATAGCTCTTTGCTGCTGCTAGGCTCTGACCTAGTATGAAATTTAAACTAGAAGCTCTCTGCTGGGTTCTAAATTTGAAACTCGACCATACCCCAAAGATTGACTTCCCTGTAGCTATTGCCACCAAGTTTAATGAGAAGCACCTGAAACGGAATTTTTTAAAACCATAGGTCATGTGGATCACAGATCGCCCATCTGATTCTACTTTAGCCCCCACTATCCTAGGACAAGCGCTATCCATTCAACTAGTTCTTCGGATACTGGAATATTTCCTTGAATCTTATCTCGCCTTAGCCCATCAAGTTTCTTCTGTGACAAAATCTTGACTCTGAGAAAGATCGGATCCACCATTCCATTTTTAAATAAAGAAGCATTAGCAACTCCATTCCATGTGTTAGTTATCTGCACCTCATTACAATGGACTCACAATTGTAAATATGTAAGGCCCCAATTTATTCAAAACTCTGCAATCATGTAATTCCACTTCTCATCAAAGAACACTTCAATAGTGCATAAAGGTACACCTGCGCAGAGGCAGATATAAATGTACTCTACATTTATGTACACAGTTTATAAAATACATGCGTACGCCCTAACTCTGCCCCTGTGTAGAGGACACCAACTGTCATAATCCAGGCAATGATCAATCCATAGGCATGCGTAGACAGAAACATTTCACCTATTTTCTTTTTGCTTTATTCTTTTCTTTTGGTTTCATTTTTTGTTTGTATATTTCATTTTTTTTCACTTTCTTTCATTTCAGGTAGTTTCATTTTAGCATATCATTTTATGTTACCGAGCTCATTTAGCAAAATGGAAATGCACTCTTTAAAAACCCAAAATGTGGTGAATTGAGCCCATAATAGTTGTCATCTAAGGAGTGTAGTTACTAAAGTGCGTTTATGTTAACATATTAATTTAACATAAGTCCCATGTTATTCAATAACACACATTAATGGTGAATTAATGCATGTCAGTGTTAGCATACCTTAGCAATTAAATCCCTACGTGGTTCTCTCAGTGCATGCAGAACATATTTTCCCCAAATAATACTTCTCTTTACCATTTTTGAGTTATTGGAGCATCTTCTTTAATTTGTGATAAGCAAGAATTAAACCTTTTGCAATTGTGAGTTCAAAGAGAGAGTTTCTCCCTATTTGAAATGGTCTAGAAACCTTTGTGCTGAAAGTGATTCATGAATGTCTCTCTAAGCCAGGGGCTAATAGCAGATATGCCTTTTTGGCAATGTCTTATTCAAAAGGGGTAGTATTTGACATTGTTTATTCTCCAATAAGTGGTCTTTGCGCCAGACCTAAAGAGCAAGTGGAGAGTTGATGCTATGAACACATGCTCCAGAGAGGCAGAAGACAGATGCCAAGGTAAACTTGAAACAATAGCAGAACAAGGAGTAATCACAAATGTCATCTGATGACTACCGCGTCAAAGGATGCTATATCAGCTTAGTATCATATTTCCTGTATGTTCATAGTAACTTCCCATAAACAATAGCAACTAAAGCAGCTCATTGTTCAAAGAAAAATAGAAACATAAAAACATGATGACAGAAAAAGACCACATGGCCTATCTAGTCTGTCCTTCGATAACAACAACTACAACAGTCCACTTTTTACCTTTAGAGGTCCTCTGTGTTTGTCCCATGCTTTTTTGAATTCAGTTACTGTCCTCATCTCTACCACCTCCACTGGGAGACTATTCCATGGATCCACTACTCTTTCTGTAAAGAAATATTTTCGCATATCACTCACTCCTGAATCTATCTCCCTTCACCCTCATCCCATGTCCCCTCGTAGCAGAACTTGCTTTCAATTGAAAGAGGCTCTCTCCCTGAACATTTATGCCACGGAGGTATTTAAACATCTCAATCATATCACCTCTATCCCGCCTTTCCTCGAAGGTGTACATATTAAGATCCTTAAGTCTGTCCTCATATGCTTTATAATGAAGCACATTAATCATTTTAGTAGCAACCCTCTGAACCGACTCCATCCTGTTCACATCCTTTGGAAGGTGCGGTCTCCAGAATTGCACACCATACTCCAAATGAGGTCGCACCAAAGACTTATACAGAGGCATTATCACCTCCTTTTTTCTGGTGGCCATTCCTCTCTGTATACACCCAAGCATCCTTCTAGCTTTTGCCGTCGCCTTTTCTACCTGTTTAGCTACTTTAAGATCATCAGACACAACCACGCCTAGGTCCCGTTCTTCTTTAGTGGACAAAAGTACTTCACCTCCTATACTGTATTGCTCCCTTGGATTGCTGCAGCCCAAATGCATGACCTTACATTTTTTAACATTAAATCCCAGCTGCCAAATTCTAGACCATTCTTCAAGCTTAGCTAGATCCCTCCTCATGTTATCTACACCTTCCTGGGTGTCCACTCTATTGCAGATTTTGGTATCATCTGCAAAGAGGCAAACCTTACCCGACAGCCCTTCCTCTATATCACCAACAAAGATGTTAAAAAGAATCGGACCAAGGACAGATCCCTGGGGCACACCACTGGTAACATCCTTCTCCTCAGAGTGAGCTCCATTTACTTGTACTCTTTGTCGACTCCCACCCAACCAATTTCTAACCCAAGCAGTAACTTTAGGGTCCATCCCTAGGGTGCTCAGTTTGTTTATAAGTCGCCTGTGAGGAACAGTGTCAAAGGCTTTACTGAAATCTAAATACACCACATCTAGAGCTCTCCCTCGGTCCAACTCCCTGGTCACCCAGTCAAAGAAATCAATCAGATTTGTCTGACAAGACCTGCCTCTGGTGAATCAATGCTGCCTCGGATCCTGTAATCCGCTGGACTCCAGAAACCTCACTATTTTCTCTTTCAGCAGCGTTTCCAATAATTTACTCACCACTGAAGTTAAACTAACCGGCCTGTAGTTTTCAACCACATCCTTACTTCCGCTTTTGTGTAAAGGTACCACATGAGCCTCTCTCCAGTCCTTTGGCACCACTGCTGACTCCAACGAGGCATTGAAAAGGTCAGTCAGTGGAGTTGCTAAAACGTCCCCAGTTCCCTCAGTATTCTAGGGTGTATCCGATCCGGTCCCATCGCTTTGTCTACTTTAAGTTGAGCTAGTTTCTCACGAACAGAGTCTTCTGAAAATTGTTCAAGATGTCCCTCCCTTCTGTTCTTATTTGTGGGTGTTTTCTGAGGTCCTGCTCCTGGTTCTTCATCTGTGAACACAGAACAAAAATATTTGTTAAGCAATTCCGCTTTATCCTTATCAGCTTTTACATATTCCCCCCCTGCACCCTTGAGTCTGACAATACCACTTTTGCCCTTCCTCTTCTCACTAATATATCTGAAAAATGTCTTATCCCCCCATTTTATTGCATTGGCTATTTCCTCTTCCTTTTGAATCTTTGCCTTCTTGACTACTTTACTAGCTTCTCTAAGTTTTTCCAAATAAAGATGCCTGTCTTCCTCTCTCTGTGATCTCTTGTATTTCATGAAGGCCTCCCTCTTTTTCTTGACTTTTTCAGCTACTTCCTTCGAAAACCATAGCGGTCTCCTGTTCCTTTTGCCTTTATTTACCATTTTAACAAAAAGGTTGGTTGCCTTTAAAATACCCCCTTTCAGTTTTGCCCACTGTTTTTCTACATCCCCCAGCTGTTCCCATCCCACTAACGACTCCCTGAGGTATTGGCCCATCTTCGCAAAGTTAGTCTTCCTAAAGTCTAAGATCCTCACCTTGGAATGGATTCTAACAGCCCTAGTCCTAATACTGAACCACACCATCTGGTGATCACTGGATGCAAAATGATCTCCCACTACAACATCAGAAACACTTTCACCATTGGTAAGCACCAAGTCCAGTATGGCTCCTTCACGTGTGGGGTCTGTTACCAATTGCCTGAATAGTTCTCCCTGTAGAGAATCCAGGATCTCCTTACTTCTAGATGATACTGCAGCAGGAATGTGCCAATCAACATCTGGCATATTGAAATTTATTTATTTATTTATTTATTTGACAATTCTTATATACTGCACTATTTGCAATCAGCGCGGTTTACATGTAACAAAAAACATCCGACAAAATGCATATGTCTGGTCATTACATTGAACAGGGAGTGGGATTTGGAGAACAAGTATCAACTATATAAATCTCCTATCAGTAGCACTTCCCTTTTCCTAGCAATGCTGTGTATGTCTTCAATTAACTCTCTGTCCACCTCTTCCTCTTGTGAGGGAGGTCTGTATATCACACCAATGCAAATAGATTTCTCTTTCCCTCTTTCTAGTTTAACCCACAATGACTCCTCTCTCCCTTTTAAGCTCTGTAATTCCAAAGCTATAATAGTAGTTTTTACATATAGTGCCACTCCTCCTCCCCTTCTTCCTACCCTGTCCTTTCTGAATAAAGTATAGCCAGGTATAGTTACATCCCAGTCATGGTTTTCTGTGAACCATGTTTCTGTAACTGCCACTAAATCCAATTCAGCCACTCCCACCAAAGCTTTAACTTCAGGGATCTTATTTCCCATGCTACGGGCATTAATACACACTGCTTTCCATATGTTACCCCTGTTACACATTTCCATAAAGGTATTTAATGTATCACCTACCTGGGGGCTTTCACTTACCTGAGGGCTTTCTTCACCCATCCCCAACGAATCTAGTTTAAAGCCCTCTTCAGTAGATTAGCCAGTCTACTTCCAAAGATGCGTTGACCTTTCTTGGACAGATGGATGCCATCTCTGCTCTGCAACCTTTGGAACAGCATCACATGGTCTAGGAAACCAAAACGCTCTCGATGACACCATCCACGCAGCCATGCATTCATCTCCAGGATGCGAGCCTCTCTGCCTTGGCCTTTACCCTCAACAGGGAGGATTGAAGAGAACACCATCTGTGCACCTAACTGCTTCATCCTCTGTCCCAGAGCCATGAAGTCACTTTTGATATGTTCCGAGGTATACCTGGCAGTATCATTTGTTCCAACATGGATTAGCAACATTGGGTAATAGTCAGTGGGCTTGATGAGTCTCGGCAAACTCTCTGTAACATCTTGGATTTTGGCACCAGGCAGACAGCATACCTCTCTGGACATCAAGTCTGGTCGGCAGATGGACGCCTCAGTACCCCTCAGAAGAGAGTCTCCAACCACCACTACCCTTCGTTTTCTTCTGGTCACTGATTCCGCAACTTTTGGGTACTTGAACTCTGGATCTTCCCTTTCCAGGGATGCTTTCACCTTCTCCACTTCCAGGGCTGCATAATGGTTCTTCAATTCAAGGGCTGGAGAAGTTGGATTGGTGTTTTGGCAGGCCCTGGTGACTTGTGTCCAACCATCGACATTCTGTTGGCACCCATCTTCTCCTGTGCTGGAGAGCCCGGTTGCTGCAAGAAGCATCTCATCAATCTACTTCTCACTGTCTTGAATGCTCCTCAGCCTCGCCACCTCCTCTCTGAGTTCCTCCACTTGTTTCCTCAGAGCTTCAGCATGCAGGCACCCTGCACATGGAACCGTGCAGGGTGGAACCTTTGAAAAGGACTCATTTGTCTGAGAAGAAAAACAGAGATAACTATAAACAGGTGGAAATAATTAATTTCTAAAGTTACAGCTTGTTTGTACTTGTGCGACGTATTGGGATAAGTCCTGATTAATGGATAGCTGACTAGAATACAACAAAGGCATTATGTTGTCCGAGGAGCAGACATGCTATTACATATTTCTATCACTAACACTGCAAGACGTAATAATGAAACACACCCTGCTAGCAATATTACCAATGAAAAAGCTATGGCTGAGATGGATAACAGAGAATCTCACATTTTTCAGCTGAGAATAAAAGAAAGACAACCTTCCAAGACAAAGTAAAACTAAATCACATTTGCACTGGTCTTGATGTTGGAGAAATTTGTGATACTCTAGCAATAGCCCACAATTATTATGACGTGTTGCATGCATCTTACAGGCTGTACACTAGACTTGTGTTTTGCTGTTGTCAAGCTCAACATGTGTCACTAAATATTTAATTACAAAAATTATATTACTGATACATTTTGCTTTTCTAAATGCAAGTCTGTGCCAGCAATGACACCTCCCTCCACAATAATACAAAGAGACTGTCAGGAGGAAGCATTAATGAGACCAGACTTCCAATATAAAGAGCAAAACAAATTGCTAAGTTCATCCTGTTTTAAAATATATGGGATTTAAAGTTATAAGAGGGCATATGTACCACATCAGTAATTTCAAACTCGAAAACATAATATTAATTCCAAAATCCAACAAGTGGGGAAAGCATGCAGCACATGGCTCATGGAATTCTTTCCAACCCCTCTGTGCGCGCTTGTGTGCAGCTGCTAAGCCTGCAAGGAAAGCTGCATGCAGGCATATGAAACCCTCTGAACATCAGAGGACAGAACACTTTTCAGTGGAGGAATATTATTTCATTATTGAAATGGCCACCGACATTTATTTATTTACAAAACATTTTTATACAGTCTTAAGTCTTAAGGTTCCTGTTATAGTGGAAGGGTTTAGCAAGGTCAGTCAGTGCTCTGCAAGTGGCCAAAAAGCCCATGAGTCAGCTCACCCAGTACCACAGAGCCTCAAGAGGAAGCTGCTGAGATCTCCACCAGACCCTCATGCATGCGTGTGTAAGGACTATGTTCAGTAACCATTTCACCAAAGGAACAGAGGCTTGCCCACCTCCTTGGGCTCTCTGAGTATCTTAACATGGTATCTGAACCTACAAGTAGGAGATGAGGAAATTTTTACTTAATTATTTTTTTTAATTTATTTATTACACATTTGTATACCGCCCCTTCCAGAGATAGGGTTTGAACTTTTTACATTATAACAATATTAGTCATAGACTTAACCAGAGAAACTATATACATATAACTACGAGTATAAATGCATGTTAACCAGGCTTATGAGAGTGGAATACAGTGTGTCGGGGGGGGGGGGGGGTTAGGTGCGTAGTTGCTGTCATTACATGCGTGGCTAAGTTATTTGTGAGTTTAGGCAGGTATTGCCAACTCCATAGTGAGCGGTGAAGAGGTGGGTTTTGAGGGTTTTTCTGAAAGTCTGAAGGTCTTTAATTGCTTGGATTGAGGGTGGGAGGGAGTTCCGTAGGTTAGGGACGGTGAAGGTGAAAGCTCTGGAGCTTGTGGTATGTTTCATTTTGTGAAATGAGCTGGGGTTCTCAAGGCAGTATAGTGTATTTTCTCTTCGAGATCTAGTTGGCGGTGGGGTCTGAAGGAGTGTCGAGAGGGCAGATGGCGCTACTTGACAAAGTAGCCACACCTCTTGGGGGGAAGCAGGGTAACTGTGCTGGGTGCTCCTCTCTTAGGCTGGGGTGGGGGAAGGGGAAGAAATGGTATGACATCCATGTACAGATTGTTATATCCTATACTTATAAATCTATATCCTATTAGGATGAAGCTTCAGATAACCGTGAATATAAAAGACTCAAACAATCCATCGGAAGATGTTTGTAAGTATCATAATGACAGTAGGAATACCCTTACAACTGAGAAGAAGGGCAACTGTTATCCATGTCACACAGCACAGATACAGGACCCGAAAGGCTGGTCCTCTCCAGTGCATCAACGAGCTCTTCCTGGAATGTGTCGTAGCCTGTCAGTATATCATGATCTCCACCATGCGCATGGATAAGGTGGTTTGCATGAATATCTAGCACATGCATAGGCTTGCTGGAGAAGCTGAAACCTTTTTTAATTTGGGGCTCTTAGGGCCCAAAACATTTGATCCAAACTGTCTTACTGATCTACTGTTAGCATGGTAGTTGACATTTGCCATATGCCATCAAGTTTGAATGTGTGTCCTATTTTTCTGTGACTTGCCCCTGGTGCTGATGTGAAACTGTTGTGTTACAGTTTCTGATTTCTTCTTGCTTGTTAAGTCAAAATCGTATCACAGAATCCAACATTTTCATATTAGTTGTCCATATCTGCTCATTTACACAGGTTCCCTGTTTCCGCCCTTCACTTTTCTATGCCCTAAACTAACATTCTTGTCATCTATCTGCTTGGTTTCACCTCCGCTTGGGTCATGTTGTCAATCAAACCCCACAATGGGGGAGCACCATTCAAAAGACAGCGGACAGCTCTGCATGGCAATTGATCTTTCAAGCCATTCTGAGACCATTTCAAGCATTTTTGGTTGAGATTTCTATGTGATTTTGAAGTGCAGCAAAGTTAGTTTTGTGGGGAGCTTAGATTCACAGTTTTGGTTATTTGGTCCCAGGACCAGCCCCCGAGATGATTTAAAGTGCCCTAGGCAAATCTTATCTTTTACACACACACACACACAGCTATCAAATTCTACTGAATTTTCTGCCCTTTGCTGCTCCCCTACGTGACCGCCTAATGCTTATGCCAATCTAGGCTGGTCTTGCATTTTTTTTGTAAAGTTTCGAGCTTTTTTGAGCCAGTTTAGTTCTATTAAGTGGGTGTTTTTGTGGCTCAGTATGTCAGTAATTACAAGTTGAGTTTGTTTGAGCTGAATGATTTTAAAGCTATTTGGAGTCAATTTTGCTGTGACCCCTATATAGCTTAATGGCACGCCTGCAGAGTAAGTCTCCTGTGAAGGCTTTCCAGACAGTTTAACCCTGAGAGTACCGATGGGGTCAAAAGTGACCCCATTGCAAGTTTCACAACGCATATCTCGGAAACTAGTTCTTCAAGAATGCAGTCTTTTTATGACTTTTCACATGTCAATATTCTCTTTATATTGCACCATGAGAGGAATAATTTTCATCCGCTAGGTGACGCTAGTGATGAATTGCAGCACAGAGTACCAGTGGGGTCATTTTTGACCCCAGTTGCTTACGTCCGGTTTGGATCATGATACAATTTGCAGTTTTGTGAATGTTTTGATCTGACAAAGGTATTTATCATTAATTATGTATCATTTAGTTTTTGTACTCTTATTTTATGAAAATTACACATTTTCTGTAATTGATATCATACGTTCTCTCATTATTTCCGATGAAATCTAAAGGCTTTAGCTTGAGCTTGTTCATCACGATTATTGTACACCTATAGTAAAACTGCTTTGCGTTTTATTCAACTTTATATTTGTTTATTTATTTTAGGTTATTGTTTATGATATCAAAACGAAAGTATTCAGCTGCCGAAGTAAGAGAAATATTGCAATGAGATACTGACAGTGACGGTTCTGAGTCGTCTGATGATGCAGCATATTCAGCAAGCGAAGAAGCATAACAGCCAAGTTTGGGCGATAAATCTGATGATGACAGTCATGATTCAGATGGCGATAGCAGTTGGTCGCCAAATGAATGTGAGACTGATGTTGAGCCGGTAACATCGCCTGCAACAAAGAGTCAAGATACAGGTCGAGGCAAAGGTCGAGGCTGTGCTGGACGGAGAAGAAGGCAGGAGTCCTCGGTGTCAGTATCATCTGTGAGGAAACTTAGTTGTGGTCATAGAGGAGCTAAGAGGTCATCAACTATAAGCACAAATGTTGCCAATGAAGCCTATGTATCTAAGGATGCCACATCAAGGAACAGGAAACCTATAAAGCAAGCTGCTTGAAGATACGCCAGAGCTAATGTCATGCCCGTACAACAAGGTTCTACAAGGTATGCTGTACGAAATGTTGATGGCCGTCTCGCAGCATTCCACTTGTTCATGAGGAAGAACTTATTGAATGAAATCATGATGTGGATGAGCAAACAAGGAAGACACATTTATAACGACACCTGGAAAGATTTGACAGACGGAGAATTTTAACGTTTTCTTGGACTTCTGATACTCTCAGGCGTGTACAAGTCATGAAATGAATCCATAGTTCAGTTGTGGAACCTTGAAGATGGTTGTTCTGTTTTCGGCAAAAATATGGCCCGTAATCGTTTTCAGCAAATTTCTTGTGCTCTCAGATTTGATAATGCAACCAACAGACGTGAACAACGAGGCGTGGATAAGCTTGCTCCAATCAGACACGTTTTTGATACCTGGGAAGCAACTCTAAGTGACGCCTTTGTTCCTGGTGAAAATGTTACCATGAATGAGCAACTGCTTACATTTCGTGGCCATGTTCCGTTCAGAAAATATATTTCCAGCAAACCTGGGAAATATGGCATAAAGCTATGGATGTTGTGTGACAGTGCAACGTCATATGTTCTGCATCTTCAAGTATATACAGGAAGGGAACTCGGACAAAACATGGAACAGAATCAGAGTGAAAGGGTTGTGCTGCAACTCACTGAAGGATTGACGCGATCTGGCAGAAATGTTACTGTTGACAATTTCTTCTGCAGTTTATCCCTGTCACGGAAATTGCTAGAAAAACAAATGACATTTTTGGGGACAATTCGAAAGAACAGAAAAGAATTACCTCCAGAATTTGTAGAACAAAGGGCCGAGAGGTATTCACTTCACTGTTTGCCTTTCGCGATGACGCCACTCTGGTTTCCTATTGCCCGAAGAATGGAAAAGTGGTTGTTCTTCTGAACAGTTTGCATGATCAAGAAGAAGTAGATAACACACGTCCAGACAAAAAAACACGCATGATCTTGGACTATAATTCTAGTAAAGGTGGAGTAGATACGGCAGATCTAATGTTGCGCACGTATACCACAAAACAAATGACAAGACGCTGGCCAGTGACAATCTTCTACAACATGTTGGACATCAGTGCTTTGAACGCCTTCATTGTTTGGATGTCACTAAATCCAGAATGGCAGTCCAAGTCAAAGCACAGACGTTGTCTATTCCTCTTGGAATTAGGAAAGCAGCTGCTTCAGAGTAATTGCAGCGAGACTTCTTCCAGCATTGAAGAAGCCACTGATGCTGTTTGCAATGTCAGGATCCCAAAGAAAAGGGCAAGGTGTCACTGCTGTTTCATAGAAAAAGACAAGAAAAGCAACATAGTTTGCACCTCCTGTAAGCACAATGTTTGCAAAGAACATTCAGAAATTGTCTGTGTCTCATGCAAATGACTGTAGTACTTTACTGTGTTCATCAAGTGCATGCAAAAACTGCTTTCATGGCAACTCTTCTTCATGTAATTTTATGATAAAGCATTACATTTCAAAACATTTAACCTTCATATAATAAATAATTAATTCAGAATAATATTTTGTCTGTTTAGTTTAAAATTTTCATGGTTAACAATTAAAATTCGTCGTGGGGTCATTTATGACCCCAATGGTATTCAGTGTGTGCAAAAAATCTCGGTAATTCCAGAATTAAATTTGCTTAGGCTATGCTGTTTTCTAGGTGCTGGATGTTTGGTTCGCATGGATGTTTTTTTCTCATACTACTCTTTAAAAGAACTTTAGGCTTTCGTTGATAAAGATGACTTTTGCACAAATTCATGACGATAGTTGCTTTTATTTGCTCAAGCATTTATTTCACTATTTATACAACTTTATTGTTTCATTTTTTTCATAATGTGAAACATATGATCACCATCTAGCTCCTTAGAATTGATTTGTGTTTCACAAACTGTTAGTCTTTCCAACTCCACAGAAGTTCAAATTATATAAAAGGAGTTGAGAGTCTCTGTCTGGGAGCAAAATAACTCTGAAATTTAATAAGAACATAAGAACCTAAAATATGCCATATCGGGTCAGACCAAAAATCTATCAAGCCTAGTCCTTGTTATCAACAATGGCCAATCCAGGTCAGAAGTACCTGACCTGTTTCCCAAAAAAGTACATAGATTCCATACTGCTTATCCCAGGGACAAGCAGTGGATTTCCCTGGGCCTCTTTAACAATGGTTTATGGTTCCAGGAATTTGTCCTAACGTCTTTTAAACCCAGCTACATTAACAGCTTTTAACTACATCTTCCGGCAACGAATTCCAGAGTATGATTATCCATTGAGTGAAAAGATATTTTCTCCATTTATTCTTAAATGTGTTACATTGTGGCTTAATGACGTGTCCCCTAATCTTCCTACATGAAGGAGTAAACAACCGATCTATGTTTACCCATTCCACTCCATTCCTTATTTTGTAGACCTCTATCGTATCTCCCCTCAGCAACCTCTTTTCTAAGGTGAAGGGCCTTAACCTTTTAAGCCTTTCCTCGTAGAAGTATCCTTCCATCCCCTTCATCATTTTGGTTGTTCTTCTCTGTACCTTTTCTAATTCTTCTATATTCTTTTTTAGATATGGTGACCAGAACTGCACACAGTATTTGAGGTATGGTTGTACCATGAAGAGATACAGAGGCATTATCTATCTTTGGTTTTCTCCACTCCTTTCCTTATGATTTGTAACTTTGCACTTGTCCATATTAACTTTCATCTGTAATTTGGACGGCCAGACTCCAATTTCTCAAGATCCTCTTGCAATTTTTCACAATCCTCTTGTGTTTTAACAACTTTGAATAATTTTCTGTCATCTGTAAATTTGATCACCTCACTCGATGTTTCATTTCCAGCTTATTTGTGAATATATGTTAAAAAGCAATGGGAGAGTACAAATCCCTAGGGTACTCCACTATTCACCTTTCTCTATTGAGAAAATTGATTATTTAGCCCTACTCTCCATTTTCTGTCTTAATCATTTCCCAGTCCACAATAGTACATTATCTCCTACCCATGACTTTTTAGTTTCCTAAACAGTCTCTCATGAGAGACCTTGACAAAGTCTTTCTGAGAATCCAGTGACACTGTTATCAATTGGCTCACCCTTATCTGCCTGTTAATTCACATGCTCATTCATTTCAAAGGATTTTCCATGTAAGAGCGTGGTCATTGACTTTATTTATATGAATCGTTTGTCTGAAGGTTTGCCTTCTCATATGTTACCCCCCTAAGGAAGGCCGTTGGCCGAAACGCGTAGGGGTCATCAGTAAAAGGGGTTTTACCTGAATCACTGCCAGTAGACCAGTAGTCACTATTCAAACCTATTTCTCAACTTTTAGACCCTTTTTCTCTGACATACCCTCCTATGTGAGGGACTCTTTTCATAATATCAATATCTTGGAACAATTTGAAGGCTACCATGACAATTTGATCTTGGTTACAATGGATATAGAGTGTGTCATGAAGAAGTCCCTTCTGAGCCTATAAAGATAGGGCAAGATGAGGATTTGCTTTCAGAAACTGACAGGCAGTCTGGGCACATGGCTCAGTGTTTGCAAAGAAGAAGTAAACAAACAGAGTCACGAGCTAGAAAGACACGCCCCTGCTGGGACGTATTCCCTAGCTCAGAAGGTAATGAGTTTCACTTGTTTCAGGGCAGGGCACAGCTAAGCCCTGAGAGTTACAATGATAAAAACTGGTCATTAGCTTGGACCAGGCAGAGCCAGAGGGGGAACTGGAATGAGAGCCAGAGGGAGAGCCAGAAGCAGGACTGGAACTGGGAAGAGAGCCAGAAAGGAAGCCAGCAAAGGAGCACGCTGACTAGAAGGAGTCAAAGGGGAGTGAAAACCAAGGGAGCCATATTCCTGAGGCCAGAAGAACATTTATGCTTTATAATGAAGCCCACTAATCATTTTAGTAGCCACCCTATGCACTGTCTCCATCCTGTTCACATCCTTTTGAAGGTGCGGTCTCCAGAATTGCACACTATACTCCAAATGAGGTCGCACCAAAGACTTATACAGAGGCATTATCACCTCCTTTTTTCTGCTAGCCATTCCTCTCCGTATGCACCCAAGCATCCTTCTAGCTTTTGCCGTCGCCTTTTCTACCTGTTTAGCTACTTTAAGATCATCAGACATAACCACGCCTAGGTCCCGCTCTTCTTTAGTGGACAAATGTACTTCACCTCCTATACTGTATTGCTCCCTTGGATTGCTGCAGCCCAAATGCATGACCTTACATTTTTTAACATTAAATCCCAGCTGCCAAATTCTAGACCATTCTTCAAGCTTAGCTAGATCCCTCCTCATGTTATCTACACCTTCCTGGGTGTCTACTCTATTGCAGATTTTAGGTATCATCTGCAAAGAGGCGAACCTTACCCGACAGCCCTTCCGCTATATCACTAACAGATCCCTGGGACACACCACTGGTAACATCCTTCTCCTCAGAGTGAGCACCATTTACTTGTACTCTTTGTCGCCTCCCACCCAACCAATTTCTAACCCAAGCAGTAACTTTAGGGTCCATCCCTAGGGTGCTCAGTTTGTTTATAAGTCGCCTGTGAGGAACAGTTTCAAAGGCTTTACTGAAATCTAAATACACCACATCTAGAGCTCTCCCTAGGTCCAACTCCCTGGTCACCCAGTCAAAGAAATCAATCAGATTTGTCTGACAAGACCTGCCTCTGGTGAATCCATGCTACCTCAAGTACCAAGTAATCAAGTACCCAATGGGTCCAATCTCCTCACACCTTTGTGAACCCCATAATCTGCCAATGTCGTATTCAATACTACATTGTATATAGTTCATAATTATTGTTAATTACCCATAAGATGCTCTGTTTCACTGTATAGCACCAAAAGAAAGATCTCAATAGCTCTTGTGTTTCAAATAAAGCATCAAAAAATCAACCAAGAAACACTAATCACACTAAAGACAGATTACCTTCTGCCCAATTAATGAAATCGGGAAATCACCTAAATGGTGTAAGGGAACCTCAGTAGGGGTAACTTGCTGCATACACTTGTATGACTGAAAAAGCGAGTTCTAACACCCTCTATATTCAGTCATAGGTTACCACTCAGAACCATGTTTTTTGTTTCAATTTTTCTAAGCATATAAAAATCGAAAACTCAAAATACTTATCAGTATGTGAGACACCAAAGGTACATCAACGCCCAGGATTATGCTCAACTTGAGTTTTGCCCAAATTTAACAGGGCTGTATCAGGAGAGTCTCAGCATGGCAGAAGGAAATCATCATGGCATAAAGCTCAATGGCAGATCAAAAAGGTTTAAATAAGAATGGAGCCAGGGACATAGAAATAATGTCATGATTGGATTGGTCTCAGCTGAGATGCACAAAATGTTGCATCGCTGAGATCCATTCAATGGATTCATTCAGCACCTTGGGTTGAATGTAGTCCAGGCAAAAAATCCACCGTTGCTCTAATTGAGTCAAGTGTTGTTCTCTATTGGCACAATTGTGAACAATGACTCACCATAGCAAATCATCACAAATGTGGTTACAAGACTTGACTCAGTAAGTCTGGTTTAACCAACCTGCTCATCCGTCCCACATACAATTTCTTACAGGGAAAATAATTGTGGATATAACCCACTTGGTACATCAATTGGTGGCATTTTGGAAATGATACTGCCTGCCAGAGACAAGAAAAGACCAGTTATCCACAATGCTTGTAGTGGCACACATACTGCAATTCCCAGAAAGAGAATGGCCAGGGGTTATCAATGCCATAGATGGTGAAGCACAAAGATCTGCTTGGACCACTCGGTCCTTGATATTTCTGTCCCAAGTATATGCTATACAGGAGCCATTTTGAAACAGGGGATGCAGCGCCAAGACTTGCCAGAGTTGATATATACTTTCATACTTTGGACACATCATGCAAGAGAGATCATTAGAGAAAGACATAATGCTTGGCAAGGTAGAAGGTCAACACAAAAGAAGGCCAGCAATGAAATAGATCATAGTAACATGGAGGCCTATTTTAATCTGGACGTCCCGGCCTCTGTGCATCTGGTCGGAACTGGACACATAGAAGTAAGATGTGATTCTGATCCTGTAGGGTACGTCTAACCCCCGCGGGATCAGAATCCCGCCTAGGCCTGTATGTGCAGGCTGGGACCCGATTCCGGTCAACTGCACATACAGGCCTCTATCTGGCTAACTCAGTCAAGGCTCTCGAATGGAGCCTAAGCACCATCGTGTCTGGGTACCATTGCACTGCGGCTCCATTCAGGAGCCGCAATCCCTGGCCACCAGCGACTCTGTTCATTCCCCGCAGCCCGACCCCTGATTCGGCCTCCCAAGGCCATGGTCGGGCTGTGGGGAATCTCCTGCATCCCTCCCACCCTTTGATGTGCCCCAGGCCTGCCGTCCCCGATGTCTGGGGGAACTTATTCCTCAAAGGTGGAATAAGTTCCCCGTATAGTCTGCCAGCCCCGGACGTACAAAGTTGACATCAGAACTGGCCCTGTAAGTCCAAGGCCACAGGCCGCTCTGTGCGGGTCACTTCTCCCCATGCCAGTTCTGATGTCGGCCTTGTACGTCCGGGACTGGCAGACCTTTTCTATCCTCTCTATCTCTTCTAAATAGATTATAGCCAGCTATGGCTATATCCCATTCATGCAACTTGTTAAACCATATTTCTGTAATGGCCACAATGTCCAAGTCCATTTCCACCGTTAGGGCTTCCAGATCAGGAACTTTATTAGCTAGGCTTCGAGCATTTGTGCTCATTGCTTTCCAGCATTTGTTGACTGGCTTGGCTGTATTTTACATGAATTTTCTTTTTTACACGCCTCTTCCCACTTGGCATTGATGTGTGGGTTAATACTACGGCTGTTTCCAGTGTTATTATGTTGTTACTGGGAGTGACATCCTGAACTTGTTGTTTTCCATCCATCATTTATTTATTTATTTGCATATATTTCTATACCGCTCCTTCCAGCGATCAGTCGCGGTTTACATTTTAATAAATTGGTTCTGCAACAATAGCAGTTACATATAACAGCAGTAGCAATAAAAAACAAACTATGTACAATTAACAGCGGTATCAATAGTTAAACTATGTACATCATAAGGATAACAGTTGGTCAAAACCATAGTAAACGGTAAATATGTTTGGAGTGAATTGTGATTAGGTTGTAAGGTATCTATCAGGCTATGGTTTAAATTGGGAATTAGGTTATTTCATTCGAATTGTAGTATTCGTGTAATAGATGTGTTTTGAGGTTTTTGCGGAATGATTGGAGGTCTTTGTTAGCTCTTAGAGACTCTGGGAGCTTGTTCCATTGTGAGAGGGCTATGTATGTGAAAGCTCTATTGCTAGTGTTTATTTTTACCTTGCGTATAGAAATTGGAGTTTGCAGCATATTTAGATTATGTCTTCGTCTGTTTCTATTAGGTGGTTGTGTATTAATGAGTGTGGTGAGGAAGGATGGGGCGATATTGTGTATTAGCTTAAAAGTTGTAATTATTATTTTGTATCTGATGCGTGCTTGTATAGGTAGCCAGTGGAGTTCTCGAAGGATAGGTGTGATGTGGTCTGTAATCCGCACATTCATTAGTATCCGAGCTGTGACATTCTGGGCCATTTGGAGTATGTTGGTAGTTTTTTTAGGTAAACCATCATCCCCTTTCCCTAGTTAAAATGCCTATCCACATAATGCCTGAATTTTTTACTTAGGATCCTTTTCTCTGCAAAAGAGAGACGAAGTCTATTAACATAGTATAACCTCTTGTTGTTCCATCTATTTTCCCCAGTCGCCTATATATCTAAATCCTTCTTATTTGTACCAGGATTGGAACCATGTATTAAAATTGATTATGTGATGCAGCCTTTCTGCCCCTTACCAAGAACAGGTAGAACTTCTGAGAATGATATATTATTAGCAATGGGTTTGAGTTTCTCTCCCAGAATCTGGAAGTTCTTCTGAACTGTAGATGCACTGTTTCTAGCCAGGTCATTTGTACCCAAGTGGATGATAACATCAATTTTGGAGTGCTCACTTTCTGCACTAACTATGCCAGCAATTTGCTTCATTTTCCTGCTGGCTGAAGAGCCTGGGAGGTATTTGACCAACTTCTACCCTTTGTACAGTATTCCCAAGTTGGTGCCTCTGAGGATGGAATCTCCAAATAGTAGCAATTTCCTCTTTTGTAACAGTTTCTTCATATTTAGGATCAATACAATAACAGCAGCTATAGGTGCCACTCTTATTTATTTATTTATTTATACAAAAAAATTTATACTGCTTTTCACATAATTAAAGCAGTTTACAATGAACAGTTATCAAGTACATTATAACAGTAGTAAATATTGCTCAATTGCCTAGGCGTCAAGAAAGCTCTATCATTCTTATGGGGGATCATTTGAAATTAAGCTAAATTACTGGTAGTAGAGGTGTGCGGGCAAAAACAAATTTCATATAGTTTTGTTTTTGGATGCAAATGTTAAAACTTATCCCATTTAGCCTTTTTCTTCTTAGGGTTTTTTCCATCATCTCTGGGTTTTTTATCAATAGTGCACAAATATTGATGAAAACTTAGATGTGATTAAATTGTCGTTTCCTCTATCATTTTTGTTTGAAAACAGTATGAAATTGGAAATTATTATGAAATTTCCTATTTTGTTTCAAACAAATGAACATCACTTACAATATGTGGGGGGTGGGCGGATTTTTATGTTTGTGTTCAGTCTCTTCATTCAATTTTCACTTATATAACCAAATAACAGTTGGTTTGTATTCATATCTAGTATGAAGGTTTTTTTGCATGTTTACTACATAAACCATTTAGTAGTGCTATTAATGGGCAGTGTATAATTTAAAAAATTAAATTGCCATAAAATAAATTCTTTCACTTCTGAGTTAATCTAGTGAAGGAGTAGGTGCCAGCTCCTTCCTGGGGAGGGACCCTTTTGCCTGCACCGAGATTATTCTGCCAAGTTCCTCTAAATAGAGCTCCGGTCACCATGCCTGATGAACCATAGCATAGGCTCTTGCAGACTACAGGTTGGTAGCAACGGAAGTGAAGATTTATTTATTTATTTAACAGTTTTTATATACCGTCTTTATTCAATTCAAGACGGTTTACAGAGAACATAACATGACAGTATATTTCAACTGATTACATAGAACCAAACTACATAACAAGAATATATATGGTTAATATAAGTAACTTTTGTACATGAGGAGTCTTCATGGACAAGAACTATTTACATGCTTATTTACAGGAGAGGTTAGGGAGAGGTCATAGGAAAATGAACTGGGTAAGGTATTAAAGGGAGGGTGGGGAGTGATTTGGACTTGGGCAGGCTTCTGACCTGCCATGGCTTGAGATATATCAAACGGCAGTGGTAGCAGTGACAGTTCTGCTCTTTCTGGCTGATGATGCAGACAACCCCGAGGTGGAGATGGCGATGGAGTGGAATTGCCCCAGTGGATGAGCTACAAAAATGTAGGGACAATACTACCCTCTCCAGCCACTGATACAGCCATCTTTGAAGTAAAAATAGGAGTGGCAGGCTGCTGTGACTGGAGATTTTCTTAATATTAGAATCACTGCCCCTGGTTTGTGTTGTACCGAGGCAGGATTAATATTCCCAGCAACGATGTTTACAGTCCCACTGCCGGGACATATAGAGCACTTAGGGTGGGTGCAGCAACTGGGGCGGGAGGAGCTGAAGCTAATGGTATTGCTGCAGCTTTATGGGTAGTATTGATTATCTTTATGTCTTTTTTTTTTTTTGTAAGCAACTTGCATCTACTCCCCTTGATCTTTCTTATGTTCCCTCCAGTTTTCTTGCTGCTATTTTGAGGGCACTTCTTCCCCATTGAAGGGCTGTTATGAAGTGCCCTTATGAAATGAAGGAGGGAGGGTATGCCCCTTTAGGAGAAAAAATATATTTTTTAAACAAAACAATAAAGTACATTCATAGCAAAAAAAACCTATTAGAGAGTCAGTTGGACCACTGGATAATAGAAAAGATTGTACTTATTCACTTCAAGACCATATTGAACATCACACACCTCTTGATAAACACCCATATGGTTTCAGACCACATCACAGTACCGAAACACTACTTCTGACACTGTTTAACAACCTCATAAAAGGTACTGAAAATTCCAAAACTGCATTCAGACTCATCTCCTTAGACATTACCTCAGCTTTTGATTCTATCAACCATAACATTCTCCTTGGCCGTTTACAGCAAACTGGTACCACACTCCAATGGTTTAAATCCTATCTATCCGACAGATCCCAAGAAGTGAAAATTGACCAATTGACTTCAAATACCTATGGTCAACAACAGGGTTTACCCCAAGGCTCAACCCTTTCTGCATTATTATTTAATATATACCTTCAGCCAATATGCTCAATCATTAATAAGTTCCAAGTTAACTACGCTATTTATGCCAATGACATAATGCTCTATCTGCCCTTTAACTTAACAAACCTCAATTTTGAGCCCATTATATCCTGCTTTAATGACATTTATTTTTATTTTATTTATTTTATACACATTTATATACCGCATCATCCAAAGTTCAGTTGCGGTTCACAGTGAACAACAATTAACAAAGCAAGTTTGTTTTACATAGAACGTCATAGTATCACAGAACATATGTACAGGGAACATCATATTATAATCTAGACAATGTGATATAATACAGAACAGCATAAACTATATACAAATATATATGTATATATATATACATGGAAGTGAGAAGACAAAAGATGTGGGATCATCAAGAATGTGTGCTATGTGTGAGGGTTGAAGGGATTTTGGTTAAGGCAGACAGATACCCGTTTAGCCTTTGTCTAAAGCAGGTAATGATTTATCTATGTTATAGTGTTTGGTGAATAGATAAGTTTTCAGTTTTTTGCGGAGTTCCATGATCTCCGTTAGTGTTCGTAGCTCCTCTGGGAGGGAATTCCAGATAGTTGGGGCTATGTGAGAAAAGGCTCTGTTGTTTGTTGATTTATGGGCTCTTGTATACTCTCTTGGAATCTTTAATTTGTTTAATTGTCCTTTTCTGTGTGTAGGCTTAGATGGTTCTTTGTGTATTAGGTTGCATAGCGTAGTCGGGGCCATATCATATAAGGCTTTGAATGAAGTTATTATTGTTTTGTAGATTATTCTACTTTGAATTGGTAGCCAATGGAGGGAGACTAGTATTGGTGATATGTGTTGGGGTGAGTTAATTTTCAATATAATTCTGGCCGCTGCGTTTTGAGCTAATTGCATTCGTTTGATGTTTTGTTTTGATATGCCTATTAGAATTAGATTGGCAAAGTCAAAATGTGGAGTTATGGTGGCCTGGATTATGTTGATGAAGTCTTTTGTAAATACTAGAGGACGAAGTTGTTTGAGGGTTTTGAGTTTGAAATAAATTTTCTTTATGGTGTTGCTAATGTGTGTTTCCAGCGTAAGGTGTGTATCTAATATAACGCCTAGATATCTTATTTCCTCTTTTATTTTAATTTCTTGGTTTTGAAGTCTTATGTGTGTTGGGGGGATATAGGATTTGTTCTTGGTCACGATTAGAACTTCAGTTTTAGTGTGATTTATGTGGAGGTTTTGTGCTTTAAGCCAGGTTGTAATTTCATTATAGCAGTCTGATAGGAGTTGAAGCAGTAGGTTGGGTATCGTAAAGGGAATATACATCATAATATCATCTGTGTATAGGTGATATTTTACTCCAAATTTTTTGAAAATGTTGCAGACTGGTTTTATGTAAATATTGAAAAGCAGGGCTGACAGCGCTGATCCTTGTGGTAATCCAATTTCTTGTTTATATGTGGTTGAGTTTTGGTTCCCAATTCTTACATTTTGCGTTCTGTTATTTAGGTAGGATGAGAACCAATTATGTACTGTGGAGTTTAAGCCTATTTGTTTCAAGTTATTGAGCATTATTGTGTGGTGTACGCTATCGAACGCAGCTGATATATCAATAAAAAGTAGAATGAATGCCTGTTTATGATTATCAATCCCTCTTAGGAGCGCATCTATTAAAACTGTAAGGAGTGTTTCAACTCCATGGCGGGGCCGAAAGCCATACTGTTGCTCATCAAGAGGGTAAGATGAGTCTAGAAAATCCTGTGTCTGTAATTGAACCACTTTTTCAATTATTTTAGCCAAGAATGGTATGCTAGAGATGGGTCTATATAAATGACATCTAAAACTGACTTAAAACCCATAACCTCAATATTAACTATAAGAAAACCAATGTTTTGTTTATTTCAAAAAACATGATTTCAACCCACCCACTAATATTAAGATGAAAGATACCACTTTGGAAGTAAAAAATGAAGTCAAATACCTGGGATTACTATAGACAAAATGCTCAACTTAACCACTTACATAAGATTAACCACCAGAACCATTTATAACAAAATGAGGGTAATTCAACAATTACATCCACTAAAGCATGACTTTAGATCTGTCCTGCAGGCAATGGTCCTCCCACACTTCAACTATTGTAACAGCATTCTAAATGGACTACCCAAACAAGCCCTACACAGTCTTCAGGTAGCTCAAAACATGGCAGCACGTATTATACTCAAAGCAAACATGACTGAACATATAACCCCAATTCTATATAAACTCCATTGGCTTGCAATACACAGCAGAATTAAATACAAACTTCTAATGACAACCTTCAAAGTATTTAAAAACATAGCCTCTTCCTTCCTATCCAGTCTTATAAAAGCAACCGCAGATGACCGGCTCTGAAGAGGCTGCTCACAAAACACCTTGATAGTCCCTTCCGAGTTCCGCAATACAAACATCACCACCAGTAATAGAGCATTCACATTCATAGCCCCAATCCTAACAAACAAACTCCCAGATAAACTAAGAGCAGCCTGAGACCTATCTACTTTCAGGAAAGGTCTTAAAACCTATCTCTTTATGGACCACTTCAGAAATTCTCACATGCATCAAATACTCTCAACCTAAACTAGCAGTCACCAAGTACCAGAACCCGTTTATACCCAGCCTTCCCTTATCTTTACATATGCTTGTTTGAACAACTTGTACATAGTTTGTATATACGTTACACAGCCAAATTGTTAATGGTTACATGTTATCTTTTATTCTCTTTATAGCTAGTTTACTGTACTTATGTTAATTTGTATTTTATCTCGTTTTAATGTATAATGATGATACACTGTAAACTGCTTTGATCTTTGTAAAGGCGGTATAAAAAAACCTTTAAATAAATAAATGATAGAGGGGTAAAAGGAGGAGACAAGGCCATAGTGGAGAGACTTAATGAATTCTTTGCTTCATTTTTTCCTGAAGATGTAGGGAATTACCTGCGCCAGAGGATGTATTACAACTCTTTGATAAACTGAAACGTAGCAAATCACCTAGACCGGATGGTATTCATTCACGGGTGTTGAAAGAACTGTCATTAAAATCATCTGTAGTATTGGAGAGTGGCCAATGTAACTCCAATTTTTCAAAAGGGTTCCAGGGATGATCCGGGAAACTATAGAACAGTGAGCCTGACGTCTGTATCGGGTAAAATGGTAGAAACTATTAAAAAGAATAAAATTACTGAACATGTAGATAGCCAAGGTTTAATGGGAGAAAGCCAACATGTATTTAGCCAAGGAAAGTCTTGTCTTACTAATTTTTTTTTTTGAAGGTATGGATAAACAGGTAGACAAAGGTGAGCCAGTTGATATAGTGTATCTGGGATTTTCAGAAAGCCTTTGACAAGGTCCCTCATAAGAGACTCTTGGCCAAATTAAAAATCATGGGACTGGAGGCAGTGAAGTACTGTGGATCAGGAACTGATTAAAAGATAGAAAGCAGAGATTAGGACTAAATGGACAATTTTCCCAATGGAGAAAGTACCCCAGGGATCTGTGCTAGGCCCACTGCTTTTTAAGATATTCATAAATGACCTGGAAATAAGAATGAGTAAGGTGATCAAATTTGCAGATGACACAAAATTATTCAAAGTTGTTAAAATGCAAGATGATTCAGAAAAATTACAAGAGGACCTTAAAAAATTGGAAGAATGGACGTTCAAATATTAGATGGAATTTAATATGGACAAGTGTAAAGTTATGCACTTAGGAAAAGACAACCCAAATGATGCATGGTTCCACCTTTGAAACTACCATCCAGGAAAAAGATATAGGAGTCATCGTGGATAATATGTTAAAACCCACCACCCAGTGTACAGTGGTGGTGAAAAAAGCAAATAAAATGCTAGGAATTGTAAGGAAAGCAATAGAGAATAAAACAAATTATATTATAAAGCCTCTGTATCGTTCCATAGTGCGACCGCATTTTGAATATTGTGTGCAATTCTGGTTGCCATATCTTAACAAGGATATAGCTGAATTAGAAAAGGTACAAAGGATAGTTGGGGCAGGTGGAAGGATCCAAGATAGCAACTGTGATTGGACGTGCTCTGGCTGCCTATTGGTGAATGGACTCTGGCCTTGAGAATTTTGTGTTTTAGGTGCTACGTTTCTTACCTTTGTGATGGGAAAGAGAAGGGGAAAGTCAAGTACCCCAAAGCTGACTTTTCACCTAAGCAGCAGCCCATAACCAAGTTAGCTGCTGTCGGAGCGATGCAGAGTTCTGCTGAGGTAAGTGTCGGAGCTGATAAAGGCGGTATTTTCAAATTCAGATGTTAATCTGAGCCCTGAGCAACGTGTTCCACCAGATCAGCCTCTTCCACCTTCAGTTGAGCAGGCTTCCCAGCTGCAGCCACATCCAGGTGAGGCAATTGCTGCTTTGCCATCTTCATGGGTAATGCCGAGACCAGGAACACTGCTAAATGCTTCTGGAGGGGTCAGGGAAGTCTCCCTGCTTGATTCTGAACAGACTGTTGGGGGTTTGGCCCCTATGATGTCCAGTGTGGTAAATCCATCTTGCCCGATGTTGGCAGGGAACCTTAGTACCCCGGCCAGCGGCAGTGCTTTGGTGAAGCCAACGGTGGTTACTTTGGACTCTATCTGGACTTTGATAGCTTCATTGGAACGTTCTGTCTCCACTCGCTTAAATTTAGTGGAAGGGGTTAACCAGGACCTTCAGACAAGGTTTGAATGGCAAGAGCAAGTTTATAAGGACTCTGCTAAAACATTAGAGTTTTTATCCTTTCAAATGAACACATTATCACAACAGTGCACTTCCTTTATTAAGGATAGTTCTGTGCTTCATGCTAAGATGGAAAAGTTGGAGAACTTTTCCAAGAGGCTGAATTTGCATTTTGTTAATTTTCCTGTTTCCTCCGCTATCTCTTCAGATGAGCTTTTTAAAAAATATTTGTTGGAAGTTCTTGTAGTGCCAGAGAATATCCTCCCACCCACTTCTTAAGTTTATTATTTGCCTATGAAGAAGTGTTCTAGTAGTATTGTAGTTAATGAAGTGGGGGAGGAGACGGACAACTTTGACACTCTTAATTTATCTCAAGTTTTGGAAACCTCTACTGAAGAAGAAACGCGGAGAGTAACTCTGTTGGTGGTGTTTTTGTTGGAGCCTGATCGGGCTTGGACTTTAAAATTGTATTTTAGGAAGGCTGCAAAATTGTTATTTGGTCAGAAAGTTTGGGTTTTTCCAGATGTTTCCTATGTAACACAAGCTAAAAGGAGGTTATTTCTGTCTATGTGCCCTGAGGTAGTCTCATTAGATTTTTCCTATGTATTAAGATTTCCTTGTAAGTGTGCTAGTGAGTCTGTATCATCTAGATATATTTTTCATGATTCAAAGCATTTGCGTATGTTTTTGTATTCCAGAAATGAAGTTGGATCTGTCTCAGTTACAGTGGGGTCCTCTTACATCGATTCATTTTTGGACACTTGTTACATAGTTGTGCAGCACGGTCTCTTGTTTCCTAGGGAATATATTTCCTGTTATTGTTTGTATTTATTATTCTAGCTTCCTTTCCGGAATTCTCCCTCCTCTTATGTAACGCCTGTAGTATCAGGTGCAAATTTTGACATATTGCCTTTTTTGTTGTTTAAAATGTTTCCTATGTAGCATTTCCTGTTTGCACCTTTCCATTTCCTTCAAGTATGCTAATGTTGCTTGATGTAACTTGTTTAAATTCAGAAATAAAAAAATAAAGAAAAGGTACAAAGGGAATGGGAGGATATCTCTATGAGGAGAGGTTTTGGAATTACATTGAATATGGCCAAAACAAAACTTCTTATTTTTCCATACAAAACATACCTCTCCCCTTCCTCTTTTCTCAGTTTCTGTGTATAATACCCTACTTCTCCCTGTTTCCTCGGTTTGCAAGCTTTGGGTCATCTTTGACTCCTCCCTCTCCTTCTCCACACACATCCCCAACTGATAGCTAAAAACCTGTCGTTTCTTTCTGTATAACATCAGCAAAATTTGCCCCTTCCTCTCTGAACACACTACTATGACGCTCATACACTCTTTAGTGACCTCCCGCCTAGACTATTGCAAACACCTCTTTGCTGGTCTCCCTCTGAATCATCTCTCTCCCCTTCTATCTGTTCAAGACTCAGCTGCACAGCTAATCTTCAGCCAGCCTCGATATGTTCAAATAACTCCTCTTCTCAAGTCACTTCACTGGCTCTCTATCCAGTTAAAACGTCTCCTACTGACCTATAAGTGCACGCATTCTGCTGCTCCTCACTAACTTTCCTCTCTTATCTCTCCTGACACCCCTCCTCATGAACTCTGCTCCTCTGGCACAACACTTCTACACTTCTACCTCTTCTACTGCTAACTCCAGACTTCGATCCTTTCACCTTGCTGCTCCTTATGCCTGGAATATACTACCGAAGTCTGTTCATCAGGCTTCATCTCTGGCCCTTTTCAAATCCAGGCTGAAAACTCACCTTTTCAAGGCTGCTTTTGGATCCTGATCTGCTTAGTCTCCAATGTATTTCCTTACCATGCCCCTAGATATATCCTTGTCTTCAGCTGTTGTGCTGTCTTGATTGGATTGCAAGTTCTGATGAACAGGGACCGTGTCTTACATATGTCTATACAGCACTATGTATGCCTTGTAGCACTATACAAATGATCAGCAGTAGTAGCGGGCTTAAAAGGTTGGGCTGTTCAACTTTTTAAAGAGATGGCTGAGGAGGAATGTTATAGAGCTCTATAAATTAATAAATGGAGTGGAACAGGCAAACGTAGATCGGCTGCTGTTTACGCCATCAAAACGTAGAAAGTCTAAAGGACACGCAATGAACATGGTAACATAGTAAATGATGGCAGATAAAGACCAGCATGGTCCATCTAGCCTGCCCAGCAAGGTGGCAAGAGTAAGTGCACCTGCCGCTCCGTGCAGGCCACCCCTCCCCATGCCTTTGTTTAGGGGTGAACCCACCAATCCATGTACGATATCCCTGTTTGTTGAGAAATTAGTTAATTTTGATTTTATCCTGTTGCTGTAAAGGGATCCACTGTGTCTGTCCCATGCCATTTGAATTCTGTCACTGTGTTTGCCCCCACCATTTCCATCGGGAGGGCATTCCAAGCATCCACCACCCTTTCAGTGAAAAAGTATTTCCTGACATTGCCTTTCAGTTTACCCCCTTGCAGCTTCATGTTATGTCTTCTAGTTTTACAGCTTCCCCGTCTTTGGAAGAGGTTTGTTTGTTCATCGTTCTTCTTTAAGTATTTAAAGGTCTGAATCATATCTCCCCTGTCCCTCCTCTCCTCCAGGGTGTACATATTTAGGACTTCAAGTCTCTTCTCATAAGGCTTCTGACACAGGCTCCAAATCATTTTGGTCACCTTCCTCTGATCAGTTTCCAGTCTTTTTACATCCTTTGCGAGATATGGTCTCCAAAACTGAACACAGTATTCCAAGTGAGGCCTCACCAGTGACTTGTACAGTGGCATAAGTACCTCTTCCTTTCTGCTGGTAACCCCTCTTTGTTGCAGCCCAACATCCTCCTGGCTTTTGCCACTGCTTGTCGCACTGTTTTGCCACCTTGAGATTCTCAGAAATAATCACACCAAGGTCCTTTTCCTGGTCCATGCACACTAACCTCTCGCCCCCTATCGCGTACATTTCCCTTGGATTTCTGCTTCCCAAGTGCATGACACTGCACTTCTTCACATTACGAGGTAAATCTTAACTGCCAAGTATTAGTCCATTCTTCCAGCTTTTGTAAATCTTTCCTCATGTTATCCACTCACTCAGGGGAGTCCACTCTGTTGCACATTTTCATGTCATCTGCAAAAAGACAGATTTTTCCATTCAGTCCTTCAGCAATATCACTCACAAATACATTGAACAGTGCCGGTCCCAGGACCGAACCCTGGGGACCCCGCTTATCACCCTCCTTTCATCCGAGTGAACTCCATTTACCATCACCTTCTGTCGTCTGTCAGTCAACCAATTTCTGATCCAGTTCACCACCTTGGGACCCCAAAGATACAATGCAACCCATTTAAGGCTAATAAAAGAAAATATTGTTTTAGTCAATGTGTAATCAAACTCTGGAATTCGTTATTGGAGGGTGTAGTAAAATCTATTAGCATCGCTGGGTTTAAAAAAGGTTTGGAGACGTTCCCGGAGGAAAGGTCCATAAACCATTATTATAGAGGACCCAGGAAATCCACTTAGCCCTAATACAAGCATTGTGGAACCTGTGTGCCTGTTTGGGAACCTGCCAGGCACTTGTGATTTGGATTGGCCACTGTTGGAAACAGGATACTGGGCATGATGGACCTTGGTCTGACCCAGTAAGGCATTTCTTATGTTCTTGTGTTCTTAAAGAAAAACCCAAATGAAAAGAATACTGCACTCCTAAGATTTTTCCCTTTTTTATAAATAATAAACAATATTAAAAATGAAAGCAGAAACTTTGAAGTGTGTGTGTGTGTTTTAATAAATGAATCTACTACAAAAAAGTAGAAGCCTATTTTGTTTAATTATAATAATAAGAAATATCTCAGAGATAGGCAATACAGTCTTTATCTGCAGTTATTTTTCTGTGTTTCTATATTTCTAGGTAATGATAGATAGCCATGTTGTTGTTAAGTGCTGGTGAGTCTGTGTCGACTTATGATGACCCTCTGGATAGTTGTTCTAAACTGCGTTCAGTCTTCATTCGGACGGCTGGCTCATTGTTCATAGAGTGAAACCCATAGCTGCTGTTATTGGATCAATTGACATCATTGCTGGCCTTCCTCTTTTGAGTTGACTTTCTACCTTGCCAAGCAGGATGTCTTTAACTAATAATCTCTCTCTTCGCATGATGTGTCAAAGTATGAAAGTCGAAGTCTTGTCATCTGAGCTTCTAAAGAATGCTTAGGTTTGATCTTCTCAAGTACTGACTGGTGTGTTCTTCGGACAATTCATGGTAAACATAATATTTATTGCCAGCACCATAATTCAAAGGCATCAATTTTCTTCCTATCTTTTTCACTGGCCAAACTTCGAATCCATATGACATTATTGAAAATGCCCTGGCTTGAAGAAGTCAAATCATTGAATGGAGAGAGACATCTCTGCTCTTGAGAATCTTGTCTAGGTGCTTCAATGCCATTCTGCAGAGAGCAATGTGTCGTTGGATTTCTTGACTGCTTGTCGTTTCTTTATTGATAGTTGATCCAAGTAGGTTAAAGTTGTCAACTATTTCAATTTCCTCTCCATCAATGATGAACTTATTGGTTTTGCCAGTTGTCAGAATCTTTTTTCTCTTTACATTAAGGTGTATACATGTTAAGAATATGTTCCTTGAGCTTGAGAAGCAAATGTTTCAGATCATCTTCAATTTCAGCCAGTAATGTCGTATCATTAGCATAGTGAAAGTTGCTGATGAGTCTTCCAACAATTTTCACACACTCCTATTTCTCTGATGATTTGTTCTGCATATAAATTAAAGAGGTAGGGGGAAAGCATGCAGCCTTGTCATACACCTTTGCTGATTTTAAACCATTCTGTTTCTCTTAGTTGCGTTAGAACTGTTTCTTCTTGATCAATGTAAAGGTTGTGCAAGAGAACGATCAGGTTTTCTGGTATACTCATGCTTCTTAATGTGGCCCAGAGTTTCTCATGGTTTACACAGTCAAAAGCCTTGCTGTAGTCAATAAAACACATATGGATATCCTTTTGGTATTCTTTTGTCTTTTCAAGGAACCATCTCACATCTGCGATGATGTCTCTCATTCCTCACCCTTTCCTGAACCCTGCTTGCACTTCAGGCATTTCTCGTTCCAGGTATGGTTGTAGTCTCTGCTGAATGATCTTGAGTAGAATCTTGCTGGCATGAGGGATCAGAGTGATTGTGTGATAATTTCCACAGTCAGACGGGTCATCTTTCTTCAATATTGGTATAAACACAGATCTTTTCCAGTCAGTTGGCCATAAATTTGCCTTCCATATTTCTTGGCAGAACCTTGTAAGTATGGTAACAGCTTCATATGATTGCTGTAATAACTCAATGGGAATGCCATCAATGCCCAGTGCTTAATTCTTTTATAAGGCTTTCAGTGCTGCTTCAACTTCTTCTTTCATCACCAATGGTTCCTGATAGAAACATAGAAAAATGATGACAGAAAAAGACCACATGGCCTATCTAGTCTGTCCTTCCATATCAACCACTACAACAGTCCCTTTTTTTCCTTTAGAGATCCTCTGTGTTTGTCCCATGCTTTTTTGAATTCAGATACTGTCCTCATTTCTACCACCTCCACTGGGAGACTATTCCGCGGATCCACCACTCTTTCCATAAAGAAATATTACCGCATATCACTCCTGAATCTATCCCCTTTCACCCTCATCCCATCTCCCCTCGTAGCAGAATTGTTTTCAAAGAGGCTCTCCCACTGTGCATTTATGCCTCAGAGATATTTAAAAATCTCAAACATATCACCTCTATCCTGCCTTTCCTTTAAGGTGTGCATATTAAGATCCTTTAGTCTGTCTTCATATGCTTTATAATGAAGACCATTAACCATTTTAGTAGCCACCCTCTGTACTGACTCCATCCTGTTTATATCCTTTTAAAGGTGTGGTCTACAGAATTGCACACTATACTCCAAATGAGGTTGCACCAAAGACTTATACAGAGGCACTATTACCTCCTTTTTTCTGCTGGCCATTCCTCTCTGTATGCACCCAAGCATCCTTCTAGCTTTTGCTGTCGCCTTTTCTACCTGTTTAGCTACTTAAAGATCATCAGACACAACCATGCCTAGGTCCCGCTCTTCTTTAGTGGACAAAAGTATTTCATCCCCTATACTATATTGCTCCCTTGGATTGCTGCAGCCCAAATGCATGACCTTGCATTTTTTAACATTAAATCCCAGCTGCCAAATTCTAGACCATTCTTCAAGCTTAGCTAGATCCCTCCTCATGTTATCTACACCTTCCTGGGTGTCTACTCTAATGCAGATTTTGGTATCATCCGCAAAGAGGCAAACCTTACCCGACAGCCCTTCTGCTATATCACTAACAAAGATTTTAAAATGAATCTGAGCAAGGACAGATCCCTTGGGCACACCACTGGTAACTTCCTTCTACTCAGAGTGAGCTCCATTTACCTGTACTCTTTGTCGCCTCCCACTCAACCAATTTCTAACCCAAGCAGTAACTTTAGGGTCCATCTCTAGGGTGCTCAGTTTGTTTATAAGTCGCCTGTGAGGAACGGTGTCAAAGGCTTTACTGAAATCTAAATACACCACATCTAGGGCTCTCCCTCGGTCCAACTCCCTGGTCACCCAGTCAAAGAAATCAAACAGATTTGTCTGACAAGACTTGCCTCTGGTGAATCCATGCTGCCCCGGATCCTGTAATCCACTGGACTCCAGAAACCTCACTATTTTCTCTTTCAGCTGCGTTTCCAATAATTTATTCACCACCAAAGTTAAACTAACTGGCCTGTAGTTTTCAATCACATCCTTATTTCCGCTTTTGTGTAAAGGCACCACATGAACCTCTCTCCAGTCTTTTGGCACCACTCCCGACTCCAACGAGGCACTGAAAAGGTCAGTCAGTGGAGCTTCTAGAATGTCCCCAAGTTCCCTCAGTATTCTAGGGTGAATCCCATCCGGTCCCATCCCTTTGTCTACTTTAGCTAGTTTCTCACAAACACAGTCTTCTGAAAATTGTTCAAGATCCCCCTTGCTTCTGTTCCTGTTTGTAGGTATTTTCTGAGGTCCTGTTCCTGGTTCTTCTTCTGTGAACACAGAACAGAAATATTTGTTATGTAACTCTGCTTTATCCTCATTAGCTTCTACATATTCCTCCCCTTCACCCTTGAGTCTGACAATACCACTTTGCCCTTTCTCTTCTCACTAGGTTGAAATGGCTGTTGGTCCACTTGATCTTTATGATATAATGACTCTGTATATTCTTTCCACCTTTTCTTGATCTTCTAAGCGTCATTCAATATGTATCCTTGAGCATCTTATACCATTCCAATTCGAGGCTGGAATTTTCTCTTTAACTCTTGTAGTTTTAGAAAAGCCGATCTTTTTCTTCTCTAATAGCTTCTGATTCTATTTCCTTACATGTGTCATTGTAGTACTTCTTATCTTGTCTTGCTGCACATTGGAAATCTCTGTTGAGTTCTGTGATTGCCTCTCTTTTTCCTCTGACTAGCTTCTCTGCGTTTCTGGACAATTTTCAGAGTTTCTTCAATCATCCATTTTGGTCATTTTTGCTTTTTCACCATATGTAGAGACTTCTCGCTTTCTTCCAACACAACTTTCTTGATGTCATCCCATAACTCTTCTGGAACTCTGTCATTTGTATCTAAAATATCAAATTGATTTTTTCAGGCAGTCTTCAAATTCCAGTGGTATATTCTCAAAGTCATATTTGCTACATTCATGAGTGGCTTGCTCTTTTTCAACAGTTTGCATACTAGTAGTTGAGATTTGCACCACAGTCAGCTCCAGGTTTTGTCTTTGTGGATGGTATAGAGTTTTTTCCATCATTGTCTTCCACAGATGTAGTCAATTTGATTTCTATACAATCCATTGGGTGAAATCTACATGTACAGTCAGTGCTTGTTTTGCTGGAAGAAGGTGTTTGAGATTGATCTTGCAGAATTCTATCAGTCTTTCTCCAGCTTCGTTTCTGTTGCCATCCATATTTTCCATCCACTTTGCCTTCTTCTTTGTCGCTAACTTTTGCGTTCTAGTCACCCATGACTATCAGGATATCCTGTATGAATGTTCTGTCAATTTCAGCTTGTATTTGTTTATGGAACTCATCAATTTCATCCTCTTCTGCAGCTGTTGTTGTTGCATATACCTGAATTATAGTTGTGTTGATGGGCTTTCCTCGTAGACAAATAGAAATTAAGCGTTCACTGACTGCATTGTATTTCATTACAGTTCTTTCAAGCTTCTTCTTAGCTATAAATGCAACACCACTTCTTCTTTGTCTTTCATTTCCAGCATAGTAAACCATATGATCATCAGATGCAAAGTGCCCAAAGCCAGTCCATTTCACTTCACTGATACCCAATAGATTAAGTTATACACATTCCATTTCATTCTTCACCACCTCCAACTTCCCTTGGTTCATGCTTCATACATTCCATGTCCCAATATATAAGATATTTTGTAACCTATGACTCTCTTTTCATGCACAGCTACATCAGAAGATCTAACCATATCATAAATGCTGGCTTTACTCTGAGAAGTCTTCAGTTCATCCCTAGTAGCCATTTGAGTGCCTTCCAACCTGGGGGTCTGATCTTCCAGCACTATAGTGCAATTTGTTTTGTGAATATCCATTGTGTTTTGAGGCAAGATACAGCAGTTGATTTGCCCAGCCTTTCTTCCCTGCAGTTAATTCCAGTGTTGTTGCATTTGTCACAGAAATATGATCCTCCACTTACAACATCATCCCATTTTGCTGCTGCCCAGATGGGTGGTTTGTCTTAATCTGGCATCTCAGCTGTATCTTGGGAGACCCTGCCAGTAACTAATCTACTGATAGCTCAGCTCTCAGCATCGCTGATGCACATAAGCCCTCACAGCACGACAAGCTACAAACCAAGTGAGGGACCCAATTTCTTATCCATCGGAATGGGAATGTCCTAGGTGATCAGCACCTCTTCATTCTCTGTTATTCTCTTAGGATCAGGATCCCAGTGTTTTCAAGGACAGTGATTTTGTAGTGTTTACAGCGTTTCCAGTGGAGGAGGTATGCTACTTTGTTGTGCCTTTCTATATAGAAATTTTCCACCATCAGAACTTCACAGACTGCTATAAGGCGAGTCACTGTTTCCAGCTCTTTCTTACAGAATTGACCTATGTCTGTTTTGCCAGTTTTTTCAATGCTCGCTGTAAACCATCTCATCTATAATCCTCTGTCCTGGGCTGCAATTATCAATCTTTCATCCTTCAGTTTCAGTTCACCTTGCCTTAACTGAAAGAAAGCTTGATTGTACCGGGTTGGATACACAGTCAGGCATAAGCCCTAAGAAAGAGTTAATATCATTTGTAGCTCCTTATTTAATGCCATCCTTGAAAACTCTGTAGAAGAAATTGGGTGAAAGGTTTAGATAGCATAAACATTAGCCTATGTTATTAGAAAGATAAGTAAAAGGCAAGCTGTTTACCTAGCCTCTCAGTCTTACAGTCTCTGGTCAGAGATATCAAACTGTCAGTGTTAGAATTAATTAGAATTAAGGCCTACATAGTCATGCCTGAGAATATATGTATGTCTTTTCATGACTGTCTATGACGTGCATGCCTATAGAAAAGTATGTTATGAATATATGTAACACTAGACGTAGAATAGAATATGTATATTATGAATATACGTGATGTGAGACGTAGAATAATAAAGTGAAATTATGCTGTGTAATAGAATCTTTCCCTATAAATAAAGTGGCCTAAAGCTAGGATGTGAGAGTAAGCATAGGCAAAGGCCGGGCTTGCTCTCCCAAAGCGCTTTGGTCCTGTGTGTATAATACAAGTTTGTTGTGTATTATTTACAGATTTGTGTACTATTTAAAGACTGTGATCAATTAACCTTCTCCTTGCTTTGTGTGTGGATTTCTGTGACCCAAGAGCCCTGCCTCGTTGTAGGTGAGGGGAGGTGCAGAGTATTCTTTCATTAACCATTCATGTGTCCGTTCCTGATCGACAAAAGGTTCTTGGCGTAATGCTCTTTATTTTCCACTGTATTTGTGCATTTGCCACTTGTTTTTCTTTGCTTGCTGGTCCACGTCTTTGAAAAGCTTTTTCTCTTGTTGTGCAAATTCTGTTACTTCCTTTCTCATGCATGCCTGTGGATTTTCACTCATTCCTTCTTGTTGTCAGAATGCTTGTCCAAGTTTGATGATGGAGAAAGATTCTGGATGTTTGTCTGCTATGTGGAGGGGCTGGGGACGCTCCAGAGTCAGATTGGCAATGTTTTCTAGGAAAGATTCAAAAACCAGGTGCAAGTTGTGCCTGTGCAGCTGGTTGAGGCTTAAGAGACTTGGGCTTCTTTGGTTGGTGAGGACCCTGCTGCCTCTGCTGAGGATGCTGAGGCTGATAGGCAGCTGAAGGCAGATAAGAAGGATAATATCTCTTCTTCTTAGAATAGAAAGACTTCTTGGAAGGAACCTTCCTCTTGGATGGGTCAGCTGTCTTCCTGGACAGGCATTTCAGGGTGAGATCATCTGTCTCAATCTCTCCTGCCTTTTCCCTCCAGTCTTTACCAAAAACGTTTTTCTCCAGTACATGGGATATTGTTCAGTTTATCCTGGACCCATTACTGAAGATCTGACGCCTGTAACCAGACCATTCTATGAGCCCCAATTCAGACTGCTGAAGCTTTTCTTGTTTATTCAAAGGTATCAAATGAGGCTCTGGAAGTATTTTGGCCTTGCTTGATGAGTGTCTGGAATGTACTCCACTCATCGTCAGGAAGCAGGGGGATGAAAGTCTCCAGATCCCTGGTGACATCCTTCAGAAACATTGAGTAGTGGGGGAGCTGAGGTTTCTGAAATCCTGGGTAGCCTGGTACTCGGTACATGGTATCTAGCCTCTTGCTGAAAGGTGGAAACATAAGTGGGTCCTCCCACATGCAGAGCTAAGATCTTGCAGGATACAGTGTAGCAGTAAGGTAGCTGCCTCCTTGGGCATGGGAGAGTACTGGAGTATCTCCAATTCCACTGCCCTAGGTTCCTTTTCCAAAACTACCATAATGGAATTCCCTGGTACCATGTCACGTATGAATTCCTGAAAAAACATATCTTTTGTTGGGGATCGAGATAGTGAAGGGTCCAAAGGGATGTCGGAATTGAGTGGAACCTTTGTCGGATTCTTAAGAACTGGAATCAGAGTCTGGCAGGAAGTTGAAGTATCAGCGGTCTTGGGTTTGACCTTCATGCTTCTTGGACGTCAAGGGTCGATGCTAATACTGATGCTCGGAGGTATTGGAATCAAGAGCCATGGCGATTTGAGACTGTTGGATACTGGGGGTCGGTTCCAACTGAGGTGTCGGTATCGGCCTCAGCGGTTCCAACATGTAAGTTCGAGGGACTTTCTCAGTGTTATGCTTGGAACGAACACCTGCATTCTCTGAGCTCTCAATGTTATGGGTACTGAGGCTGCCAGGAGTGCAGCCAAACGCCTCTCGAGAGCCAGCATGTGCTGGTCCATGGAGATGGCCGATGTCTGGATAGAGTAACCTACAGGGCTTTGAGCCACCATTTCGGAACATGGAACAGGTAGCTCACCGGAGGTCGATGGCTCAGGAGCGTTCTGGAGACCCTCCTGTGATTTGGAGGACAGATCCTCCCACCAGGGCTGTTTGGCTGGCCGGTCTGCATCAGAAGAATCTCTAGGGGAGTCATGATGCTTATGCTGGGGACTTCTCCTTGGTTTCGATATCTGTCTTCGATGCCGATGCCGATGCTGATGACCCGGGAGCGGCCAGAGACTTCGACTTACTTTTATGTTTGGACTTTGAAGATACCTGAGACCCATGCAAGGAAGTCAATGCCCTGATGAAGTTGAAGCCACTGAAACAGAGTCCAAGACGAACAACAATCCGTACTTGTTGGCTCAGTTTTTTAGGCTTCTCTTTGTCATTTGTTGACACAAAGGACAAGACTTGGTTTGATAGCATTTGAGATACCAGTCATGTTTATCAGTGACTGATATGGTACTGGCACACTTGGTATATTTTTTGAAGCAACTAGTTGGCTTTTCCATGCCTTAAATAGTTGTTTTCAAGTTGAAGACTATGGAGGCCCAGAGGCGTAGTTTAGTGGTGAAACCCGTCTAAAAATATATAGAAAAAATTATAGAAAGAAAAAAAGAAAAAGAAAAGAAAATTATCAGGGCCAGTGTCAGAATTGATGGAACCAGCGGCGACAGGAAGGCAGAAGCACAATGTTCCAGAAAAAGAGAAAGATTTTCAGCAGTGACAGGATTGTACGTCCTGCTAGCTCTGCAGAAAATGAAGAATTGAGGAGAGGAGTTGGGAAGGGGGGAAGGCAGGTGCACAGGCACAGTGAAGTGCTCCCAAAGGCTTTCCTATTGGACATTGGGGAGCATGCCCGCGTGGGCTTCGTCGGTGACGTTCACCCATATGTGAAGACTGAATTCCTGCTTGTTCCTGGAGATAAAGTATTAAGATGTTTTTTTATATTAAATAAATAAGGTATGAAACTATTTAGAAACTGAAGCCTCAGTAATGAGATAAACTAGTTAAAAGAACATTAAACATGCTAAAAAAACCTCTTGCACATGCTGGTTGAGAATTCTACATAGAATACTAAACATAAATGTGTCCTTGTGTTACAAAGCCTTCAAACCTTGCCTTACAGAATTCAGATTCTATTCATCTATTAAGAATAAAGTTTTAATAATTCTACAACAAATGTAATTGTTATTTTTTTAGTGCAGTCAAATCTTATCTGAAAATTCTTTTTTCTCACCCCTAAGGTTCAGATACACAAGAACCTACTGTTGAAGGGCCGGTACGTATAATGGCATATGTATGTTGACACATTAAATATTAAACTTCAACTTTTTTTCTCAGGAATCTCCTGCCAAGCGTCTAACTTTGGTTTTAACTTGGTCAGGTTTTCAAGCACCTTTTCTTTTCGGGAAGCCCAGGTAAATATTGCTGTTAGTCTTTAAGCCCCACAGTTTGCCTAATGTTACTTGGGCCCAGACCGTCTTCTTCTGGCCAGGATCAGATCCTCTGATCTCCAAGCTCGGCTTCACTCAGATTCAGGGCAGATGCAGTCTCCTACCCTACTATAAGAACCTAAATAAAAGAAACTACCTCCCTAAGCTTTTGGGGTGGGTACTTCTCAGTCAGCTAATACTATCTTTCTTTTTCAGAATATTTTTCCTTAACTAGGGGATATGTTTACCATGATTTGGATCAGAAACACACGATCAGCTCTGAAAATGAGCACAGAGGTGGCGCTCGATATGTGCTGTAGAACAGATGCATGCCCCGCATGTCCCCATGTAGTTAGTGCAGGTTTCATGCCTCCAAGTTCCTACTGTTGGGTACACCACCCACTGAGGTGGCGGTAAGTGCCCACACTACCCACGATGTGTACGCTGTGCCCCTGAACTGCCCATTCTCTGCCACAACCCGCGCTGCTATGGTAGGGCAGGATTTTTAGTGTAGCCGTATTTTTAGCGCATGGTACTTTTTATCATGGCGCATTTGGCAAGCGCTGAACCCCCTGCTACCCAGTAGCACACTTTACTAAACATGCCCCTAAAAATCTCAGTCTCCCTCTTTCCAAGATCCACCCTTAACATCTTTGGTCTTTTACCAGAGGCACTGGAAAGTGAAAATTACTCGTTCAAATTCCCTTGTTCTCCGCTCACTGCTCTAACCACTAGGCCACTGCACTCCAAGCATGTGCTTACACAGAAGTCATGCTCACTCACAAGTCTGGGACTACTGCGAGACTCAGAACTATGCTCTGCTGTTTCCCCCCTGCTAGGTGAAGTGCAGGGACGTAGGCATAAAGGCACATTTTACAAAGGATGCCCAAGTGCAATCTAGAATTAGGGTTGCCAACCGGCCGGTTTTCAGCCGGCCTGGCCGGTTTTTCCATGGCCAGGCTGGCTGCCGGCGCAGAGGTAAAACCGGCCCTTGAAAAGCCGGTTTTTTGCTCTGGCCTCAAGATCGGAAGCAGCCAGAGCAAAAAACCGGCTTTTCTTCTGATCCGAAGAAGTCCGCGGAGTTAAAAAAAAAACCAGCCCACACACCGGAAGGCTTCAGAGGGAGCCGGGGAAGCCCGCGCGAGGCCCCGGCTCTCTCTGTACAACTGCCAGTGTGAAGATCCTTTTCCTTCACGCTGGCGGCTGTTTCTGTGAAGCCGCGATTGCTGGGAAAGGTTAAAGGCAATGCCCTTTAACCTTTCCCAGCATTCGCGGCTTCACTGAAACAACCGCCAGCGTGATGGAAAAGGATCTTCACGCTGGCAGTTGTACAGAGGGAGCCGGGGCCTCGCACGGGCTTCTCCGGCTCCCTCTGAAGCCCCTCAGACAGCCGTGGTGCTGGTCGGGGGGGGGGGGGGAGAGGCCAAGGACTGCAAGGGGGGTGGTGGGGGGGCTAGGACTACAAATGGGGGGGGGGGGAGACCTGGACTGGAAAAGGGCTATGGGGGGGGGGGGACGTGGGACTGGAAAAGGGCTATGGGGGGGGGGAACTTGGACTGGAAATGTTGCTGTGATGGGTGGGGGGGGGGCCTGGACTGGAAATGGGCTATGAGGGGGGGAACTTGGACTGGAAAAGGGCTATGGGGGGGGGACTTGGACTGGAAATGTTGCTGTGATGGGGGGGGGGACCTGGACTGGAAATGGGCTGTGAGGAGGGGAACTTGGACTGGAAAAGGGCTATGGGGGGTGGGGACTTGGAATGGAAATGTTGTGGTGATGGGGGGGGGACCTGGACTGGAAATGGGCTATGGTGGAGGGAGGGGGAACTTGGACTGGAAATAGGCTGTGTTTAGGGGGGCTAGGACTGCAAATGGGCTGTGATGGTGCGGGGGGGACTAGGACTGCAAATGGGCTGTGATGGTGGGGGGGCCTAGGACTGGAAATAGGCTGTGATGGGGGGGGGGCTAGGGCTAGAAAGAGGCTGTGATGGGGGACTTGGACTGGAAATGGGCTGTGATTGGGGGGGGGCTAGGACTGGAAATGGCCTGTGATGTGAGGGCTAGCACTGGAAATGGGCTGATGAAGAGCTGGAATAGGACTGGAAATGGGCTGATGGGGGCTACAATAGGACTGAAAATGGGCTGATGTGGGGCATGGGAGAATGGGACTAGAAGGGAGTGGATGCTGGGTGGGTCTAGAACTATAAGGGAACTGATTTTGGGGGAGGACTAGAATGGATGGGGAATGAGAATGGAAGGGGAAAAGATATTTTGTGTGGAAGAAAAGTCTATGATGGGCCGGGTATTGGGAGAGTAAGAGGGGCTTGAGAATGGAAGGGTGAAATTTAAATGGATGATAAAGGAATAAGGAAAGAATTGGGGGGAAAGAGCAAAAGGGAAACAATCAGTATGTTAAAGCAGAAATAGAGAGAGAATGGAAAACATCTAAAAGAGAAGAAAGGACAAATGGATAGCTCGCAGAAGACACGAAGAAACCAGAAGAAAGTGACTGGAGCAATTGCAACTGAAAAATAAAATGCCCAAACAAAAGGTAGAAAAATACTTTTATTTTGAATTTATTAACTGGAATATGTCTGGTCTGGGAAGTGTGTATTGCTAACATCTTTGCGTTTTTGTTTAGTGCAAGAGGAAATTACTTTATAGTTTTATTTCTCCAGTGTTGTACATTTCATGTTTGGCTTTTGGGGTTTCCAGTTTAATTATTATCTGACCAAGGAAGTTAGCCTACACGTATCCTCGGTAATTTTTGTGGGTGGGGCTGGGGGTGGGGCGGGGTGGGGCAGGGGTGGGACTAGGGGCGGAGAATGGGTGGAGCATGGCGAGTCACAGGTGTCGGGTTTTTCTCGGGGAAAAAGTTGGCAACCCTATCTAGAATGCCCAAGACAGAAAGTTTAAAAAAAAAAAAACCACAGGCATTTCCAAGTTCTGGCATGTGTGCCCGATATAGATTTCTGTGAGAATATCTAATAGCCTAATGGTTAGAGTAATGGGCTGTGGTCAGGGTTTAAATCCAGTGCTGCTCCTTGTGGTCATAGGCTAGACACTTAACTCTTCATCTTCTCCAAAACAGGCCTGATGCCTATTTGTGCCTGGAGTGGGCCTAAACATGGATGGGGTCACAGACATCCCTGACATTTCTGAAATCAAGTGTGGATGTCTAAGCCCATTGAAGCTCCCCAGACATGCCTCTGCCACGTTCCCTGCCTACCTGGATGTACCTGCAGCCGAGATATCTTTAAAAGTCATTTATAAAATGGCTCCAGGGATGTCTCCGTGATTTGGACATCCACATGCACGTCTTTGGACATCCAAATCATAACTAAGACTTTTAAAATGACCTCCATAGTGTCCACAGTGCACATCCATTTTTGTTTATCAGTTACCTGCAGCAGAATATTTTTTTTTGGTGCACCACCAACTGAAAGCAGTGAGCAGCAACCCTGTGTGTGTGAGGGAGACGGCATGAAGATCCAAGGAGGATGCAAGAGAAGAGTGAATGTGACTCTTGAAGGGTGATATTGAGAAAAGAAGTAAATGAGGGTCCACAGTAGGGGTCCACAAATGTATATTTGCCTAATCTAGCCATGCTTCTGTTCCTATGTCACAAAGAGGTCTCTTAACAGCAGATCTTTTTGATTAGGTCTGGTCTAATCGATTATATAAAAAGAAAAAGCAAGGCAGATATACGTTTTCCATCTATAGCATTAAGCTCTCTCTTACTGTATTATCGTGCTTTTTAAAATCAGTAGTTCTGGCCTGTAGCCAGCCTCTTTCTTCTCTTTTAGAAATTTAGCGAAGGTATAAAAGGAAGGTTTCCAAAAATAAAAATGATGTTTAGATTTTCTATGAGGGGCAGAGAAAAGATACTTCTAGCAATGCAAAACTACTGCTACTACTATTAAAAGCGAAAGAAAATATGTGACACATTCACTCACAGGTAAAAAAAATAACAAATCACCCATTGCATTTCTGCACTTAATTCCTTTAAAATGCTTGAGACAACAAGAAAGTGCATTGCCTCCTTGGAAAATGCAAATCAGATATGAAAATTCTGAACAGATGAAAAAAAAATCTATATCCACAGATGCTCAGAACTATTTCCAAGATTTATTAAGTCAGAGGTACATTACCGAATATAATCCATCTTATTTGTCACTAACACATGCATCCAGACTTATTTATCTGTGGTGGTGCAGAAGTCCACAGAGAATTAAATAAGGAAGGCATGCAAAGTAGGCTATAAATTTTCGAACAAAGACAACATAGAAATGATTGTGCAATCCTCTGTTAATCAACTTACTTTAAATTAATATTTTACAAATGTGATAGAGGATTATGAATATCTTAACAGCTTGATAGTTTAAACTCAAAATTCAAAGATAATCTGGATGTTCAGTGCCATGGTCCAGATTGTGGGTGATGCAGAATATCCAAGTGCGGCTATTTTCTGGATAGTGGCGCTATTCAGATTGATATTCAGCTTCAGGTACAAACTGAGGAGCCCTTTTACTAAAGTGCACCATGCAAGTCACAGTTGCCATGGGGGTATGACAGTTAACGCATGCCGCTTTTTCAGCTAATTGCCAATCGTGCATTAGGGTGTTGAATGGGCGGGTTAGGGGCAGGGAGTGGGTGTGGGTGTGGTGAGCACACTGCAGTTAATGCAGGGGAACATATCACACGCTGTCAATGTTGCAATTACAGCAGCTACCTTTATCTCCACTTTAACAGGTGCAGATAAGTGCACCCGAGGTAATAGAGCCACGCATTAGGGTACACAATCACGTGTTAATTATTGGGAGTACACTGATCACACACCCCCCCCCCCCCCCCAGCATTTACTATGGAAACTTTGTACTCACACATTAGTTTTCATATTACTGTAAATACGCATTAACTGCAAAAACGTAACACACTTTAGTAAAAGGGTCCCTTAGACTGTAAGCTCTTCAGGAACCTGGAAATACCTATTGTACCTGAATGTAAGTCACCTTGAACTACTACTAGAAATGCATAAACTAAATACATAAAAATAAATTAATAATAACTTTAGGACAAAATAACGTTTAAAAAAACGTATCTGTAAATTGCCCCTGATCTTTGGAAGGGGCGGTATATAAAAATCAAATAAATAAATAAAATGGCAGTCATAGCACTGTATGAGCTACGCTGATGAAAGCAAGAGGTGGCCAATGGAGTAAGCATATTTGAGGGAGACAGTATTTGTCAACAGAGGAACTGGTTTATTGTGGAAATTTTGCCTATTCCACTGGAGATTTCTGTTGCACTTAAAGAAGGAGAAGCCACAGGGTCTCGAGAAAAGCATATTCCTAGCATGAAGTCAGAGCTACTGCCGAACAACCTATGCAGGCAGGGTTGCTAACTGGTTGCAGATTTTCCAGAACTGGCTATTCCAATCTTGATTTTATCCCACTGCCTACACTAACTTGTAGTTCTGTTTTTGTACGGTAAGCAACAGGAAGAACGGAACTACACATCCCTGTAGGCAGTGTGATAAAACTAGGATGTCCTAGAAAATCTTTATCGAGAAAACGGCCCTAGGTAGTGCTTTCCATGCAGGCCTCTTATCTCACAAAGTCCTCGTATGTACATTCAGGTGAACATGATGATAGCCCAGATAAATGGGTTTTAAGAAAGTCGTTCTGTACTGTTTTCACTGTTCTCATGATCTTCCTTGTTTTGCTCATAATCTGTCAGATGAGGGAGTCCCGGTGCATCTGTGCTAATGTACTAGCTATGCTGGTATTCCTCTTTCTCTAACTCTTCTCCTAATTTCAGTGTGTACAGATAACTGTCCTGAAGGGCTTAAGCAGTGGTTCCCACGCCTGTCGTGAAGGCTCCCCAGCCAGTCGGATTTCCAGGATATTCACTATGAATATTCATGAGAGAGATTTGCATGCACTGCCTCCACTGCATGAAAAATCTACCGCATGCATATTCATTGTGGATATCCTGAAAACATGACCGTCTGGGGAGCCCCCAGGACAGGTTTGGGAACCACTAGCTTAGGGGAAGCTTTTATATAAATTTTGTTTTCCCACAAATCAATGCAGTGAGCTGACATCTGCATCTTACCGAAAAGCAGAAGAAGGCTCCTCTCAGATAGTAAAGACTTTCCCTTCCAACTCTGGTAGTTTCCCTCTTTGCAACCCTCTCCCTCACCTAGATTCTAGGTCCTATACAAGGCTAGAGCAGAAGGTAGCCTAGAAAGACCCAGATCCATGGAGACTCTGTCTATAAAGGGTTGCCAGCTTGCTTCAGATGTGCCTGACAGACTTGATCCAGTCCTGGGTTCATTCCATTGCATGCAGGGGCTTCTTGGCTTGCTTTTCTTATAGAGGTGCAATAGAGAAATCAAAACTACATATCCCTGCATGCAATGGGGTGAACCCATGACTCGATCAAGCTTGTCGGGTACATTTGGAGGCAGTTGGCATCCCTAACTCTGTAGGATCAAAACATTCCTGGAATCAGGAGTAACTGCAGAGTTTCGATCCACATGAATTTGAATTTCCAACTCTCGGCTCAAGGCAAGTTACATGTGAGTACAGTAGATAACCAAATAGACTTGCAATCTAAGGGCACATTATTTAGGCAAAGAGACATATTTATTAATAATATGTGATAACAAGGTAGCACACTTTTATTATATTTTGCCAAATGTTTTATACCTGAGGCAATTAAGGGTTAAGAGATTTGCCAACATAAAATAATGTCTGTGAGAGAAGTGGGATTTTAACCTTACGTTTTACTGGTTCTCAGCCCACTGCTTCAGCTACTAGGCTACTCCTCCATGCCATGTTGCTTACTCTTTTTACAGACATGTGAAGGTGCACCCCAAGTTAAGGGGAAAGAATGTATATTAAGGGCTCTAATCCATGTGCAAATAGATCAGACTCAAACAGAAACCAATATCTAGATTTTGTTTTTCATTTTGGCATAGGTAATTAATATAAAGGTCAACTTTATAAAGTGTATGGGACAAAAGAGAGAAAACTCAGGCATAAACCTGAAGGTCACAATCTTGTTTTCCCTTAAAGATCAGAAAATGGAGGTCCTGGAAGTCTATCCAATGGAAGTGGTAAAGTCTTTTGACCTAGGGATGCAACTGAACAGCTAGACTTACAGTATGCATGTTCCTGGCATCCTTGAACTAGTCCAACAAACAGAGATTGGTAAGTAAGAGAGATATGTCTGTGACTGATCTCTTCCAAGGAGCATTTATCACAGCACCAGAAGAAGGATCTGAAGATGGACATTCAGAAACATGACCTTTTGGTAGGAAACAGTTGAATGATGGAGAGGCAGAGAAAGAACATCTCACATATGCACTTTTATTTATATTTCATAGTAAACTATGTAAGAGTAGCTCCTCTGCCCAGCCAGAATGTCATGTGTCATATGTCTACTGTAGATGGTGGGACACTGGCTTGAATGTCTAATGTTGATGGCATTTCCTGACTTGTAGTGGGCAGGTCTTCTATTTATTTTTTGGGGGAAGTAGAGGCTGTTGGAGTGGAGGAGTTGCCTAGTACCCAGAGCAACAGCCTAGTACCCAAGAGATCCAGGTTCACTTCCCATTGGCATGCCTTGTGACTTTGGGCAAGTACCTTTCTCTCCATTGCCTCAGAAAAAAGCCTGGCAATCTGCTTCCAGTCATACCTTGCCAAAAAAACCAAGGGGCTTCTGGATTGCCAGTTGTCAGCATTGACTTGCTGGCATGTTAAAAAAAAAAAGCTGTTACCTCTAGTCCTACAAAGTGCTTCTTGAAAGGGACAGTAATGGCTCTAGTAGCAGTGGCAAAACACTCTCAATGAGCCCGTTCACCTCAAGTGACTAGTATGGATGCATTATTTGGTATACTACCCTTTGAGCTAAACATCAAGATGGTTTACAAACTTAAAAACTACTTAGCACATCTTCTTAGATGTGACTGAGGATCTCAAATCCTTTTTCTTCCTCTGCACATCTACTATATCTTCCATGCTTAGTTGGCCAGCCAAAGCCTGGGCTAGAAATGCTGATGGAACAGGTGGGGGCTGTGTAGTGTTCATACCTGTGAAACAGATCAATAACACACAGCACCTTAAATATTGTGTGCAATTATGTTCACCGTATCTTAAAAAGGATATAGCAGAATTAGAAAAGGTACAGAGAAGAGCCACCAAAATGGTAAAAAATGTAAAAAGTTAGAAAATTCTGCTCAATATTATAATACAGGAATTTATAAAAGTATACAAAATGTAAATAGTTCCGACAGTTTAATGCACTGTTATCTGTATAAAGTTAGAAATCTCTGTTCCATGTAATATAGTATCTAATATCTGTATAAAGTTAAAAATCTCTGTTCCATGTAATGTATACAGCAGTATACAAATGTTTACTTGTTCCATGTAAACCGCCCCTGATCTCTGGAAGGGGCGGTATAGAAGAAATAGATAGATAAATAAATAAATAAATAAAATAAAAATGGAAGAATACCCTTATGAGGAAAGATTTAAAAAGTTAGGGCTCCTCAGCTTGGAAAAAGAGATAGCTTAAGGGGGGATATGATAGAGATCTGTAAAATAATGAATGGAGTAGAACGGGTAAATGTAGGTAGGTTGTTTACTGCATCAAAAAGTAGAAACACTAGGGGACACACAATGAAGCTACAATGCAACCCATTTAAGAGTAATAAGAGAACATATTTTTTCACTCAACACATATTCAAACACAAATTTGTTAGCAGAGGATGTAGTAAAAGCTGTTAGTCTAGTTGGATTTAAAAAAGGTTTGGACAAGTTCCTGGAGGACAGGTCCATAAACCATTATTAAAGAGGACCTGGGAAATCCATTGTTTACCAGGGACAAGCACTGTGGAACCTATGTGCCTTTTTGGGAACCTGCTAAGTACCTGTGACCTGGATTGCTCACTGTTGGAAACGGAATACTGGGCTTGATGGACCTTGGTCTGACCCAGTATGGCATTTCTTATGTTCTTTTAAATATCAGCTCTTTGATGTTGGGTGAAATGTTTATAATAAGCTTCTTTTCTACACAAAATACACTAAAACATCTGCCTTGCATACTCACTAGGGATGTACAGTCATTTGAAGTAACAGGAAATGTCAACATGGTATATTATCATGTACTTAGAACCTTTTGTAGAAAACCATTTCTGAACATTGTACTTAAGAAGGTAGGGCCTATGAAAGATGCCACTTGTACTGAATGTGACTCCCTCCTAGTATATGTGCCTCTTTAGCTGAATGCTATCATGCCAGGGCCGGCCCTATCAGTAAGTAAACTAGATGGTCGCCAAGGGTGGCAAAATTTTACGAGCAGTACACAACAGATGCAATGTACGAGAAGAAATTCAACTCCATGTAATTATTTGAAGGAACGACTGAATCAGAGACAAAGTAAGAATTACTGGTTGTGTTGGCTATCATATAGCAGCATACAAACAGTACAGGAGAAGGGTGCATGGCAGGGGGGACCATAGTAGGAGAGGCACGCATTTCATGGTGGGGGGTACATAGCTGAAGATTTGCCTAGGGCACCAGATACCCTTGGGCTATCTGATCAGGAATATGGTTTGCACCATTTGTATAAGGACTACAGTTGTAGTCAACATTATTGGCACCCTTGCATTTTAGGTATGTTGTGTACAATATCTTGAGAAATAATTGGAAACATTCCAACTGTATGTCATCATAATATTTTGATAGTATGTTCAAAGGTATAAAAAAAAACCCCAGTGTAACTTAGACGTAGTAATATCTGAGAAAAAAAAAACATGACCTGGATAGGATTGATGGCACCTTTCAGTAGTATTTGGTTGCACAACCCTTGGCAGTGATGACATTTCTTGTAGCCATCTATAAGTTTCATATATCTGTCTGCTGGTAGTTTCTCACACTCTTCAACTTTGTTTTGTTCTAACTCATGAATGTTTCCAGAATTCCTTTTACCAATGACGGATTTCAGCTCTTTCCAAAGGTTCTCGATTAGACTGAGATTGGGACTCATTGCTGGCCAGTTTAAAACAGTCCGATTTTTTTCCCTTTTAACCATTCTTTTGTACTTTTGGATGTATGTTTTGGGTCATTGTCCTGCTGAAGGACCCATGATCTTTGACCCAGACTTAGCTTTCTGACACTAGAAAATACATTTCACTCCAAAACACCTTGGTAGACCTCTGACTTCAGGATTCCTTTAATACGTTCCAAGCCTCCAGTTCCTGAGGCAGCAAAATAGCCACACAACTTTATGGAAACTCCACCATATTAAACTGTAGGAAGAGTGTTTTTTTCCTTATGAGCTTCATTTCTTCTCCTGTAAATGTATTGCTGGTCTGCATTGCCAAAGAGCTCCAGTTTCATCTGTCCACAGAACATTTTCCCAGAAGGATTGTGGTTTCTCAAGGTGGGTTTGGGCAAAGATCAGGTATGACTTTTTATGTCTGTCTTTGAGCAGTGGGGTCCTCCTTGGCCTTTGCCCATGAAGTCCTTCTTTGTTTATGCATGGTGTATGGTGCAGGTTGAAACCACCACTCCAGATTGCTCCAGGTCAGTCTTAAGCTCTTTGGATGTTGTTTCTACTAATCTAAAAAGACATCTTGGTTTAAGTTTCTTCTTCCCACCATGTCCTGGGAGGTTCTTGAGCAGAAATTGTCTTAGCAACATTGCTAACTGTAGAGACAGGAATCCCAAGGTCTTTGGAGATGATCTTGTACCCCTTTGAAGTTTGATGATAATGGCTTTTCTGATGGTCTTAGGCAGCTCTCTTGTCTTCACCATTGTGAAAATGGAACAGGGAATGAATGTGTCCATTTTAAATGTTAAAGCCATCGTTCACTGGTTGATTCAAGCATGTGAGTACAGACAATTGATCACAGGTGAGTCAAATTTTACTGCACTAGGAATGTGGTTCTTCTGTTCAAACTGATTTGAATTGTTTAGAAGGGTGTCAATCATGTCCTGGCAATGTCCCAGTTTTTATACTATTTTCTACTATTTCCTTTTTTAATTGGTCTTATTTTACTTGATTCTTTTATGTGTTAAATATGTGTGCATATATAGACCAAAGCCATTTCACTGCCCACTCTTTATTAGGAGATATTGAACATTAAGTGGTTAAACTGCAAAGGGGCCAATAATGTTGGCCACACTGTACATGGGCTTCCAGCTGAATTTTGTTACCCTTATTTTCAAACCTTTGAACGGCATTGGACTTAATTATTTGATGATCAAATTGACTCACTATTTCCCTGTGAGAACTCTTAAATCATCTCTTAGTAATTTTCTGGCAGGGATGTACAGAAAGCAAAAATTTGTTGGTTCATTTTCCCCAGTTTTTGGATATTTTTTCAGTTTGTTTCACACATTCATTTTCATAAGACTTTTTTAAATATGAGTTAAAGCTTTCTAATTGACTTAGAACATGCTAATTCATAGGTTATGTGTGTTAAATCAATTTAGGGAGTTATTTATTTATGTGCCATCAAGTCAGTGTTGACTCATAGTGACCCAGCTACCTCTGGGTTTTCTTGGCAATGTGTCACTGGAAGTAGATTGCCAGCCTTTTCTTCTGAGGCAATGGAGGGTAAAGTGACTTGCGCAAGATCACAAGGAGTGCCAGTGGAATCGAACCCTTGATCTTAGGGGTACTAGGCATTTGCTCTAACCACTAGGCTACTTCGCCACTCCAGGGAGTTATTTTAGAAGCCCTATTTGCATTTTATACATGTGTGCCAGCACATACACATGTAAATGACATGCGCATGCAAACAGCCATTTTAGAAAGGGTAAGATACATGGGGGCATGTCAGGGCATGGCAAGGGAGTGGTCAGGGCGGCCCAACAATCTACACTTCTATTCCCCACTACCACTGGGTGAGTAGGCGATTGTCTAGAGTGCTATCTCTCCAGGTGTACCCATTGCTGCCAACTGTCAACCCTTTTGGGACCTGCAGTGACAGCAATGCCCTCAAAAGGCACATGTGGTCACACAAAAGTGGAAGTAAGGATGTGGTTGAAAACTACAGACCAGTTAGTTTAACTTCGGTGGTGAGTAAATTATTGGACATGCTGCTGAAAGAGAAAATAGTGAGGTTTCTGGAGACCAGCGGATTACAGGATCCAAGGCAGCATGGATTCACCAAAGGCAGGTCTTGTCAGACAAATCTGATTGATTTCTTTGATTGGGTAACCAGGGAGTTGGACCGAGGGAGAGCCCTAGATGTGGTGTACTTAGATTGCAGTAAAGCTTTTGACACCATCCACAGAGGCGACTTAAAAACAAACTGAGCACCCTATGGATGGACCCTAAAGTGACTGACTGTGTTAGAAACTGGTTCAGTGGGAGGTGACAAATGTTACAGGTAAATGGAGCTCACTCGGAGGAGAAAGATGTTACCAGTGGTGTGCCCCAGGGATCTGTCCTTGGTCCGATTCTTTTTAACATCTTTGTTAATGATATTGCAGAAGGCCTGTCGGGTAAGGTTTGCCTCTTTGCAGATGATACCAAAATCTGCAATAGAGTAGACACCCAGGAAGGAGTACATAACATGAGGAGGGATCTAACTAAGCTTGAAGAATGGTCTAGAATTTGGCAGCTGAGATTTAATGCTAAAAAATGCAGGGTCATGCATTTGGGCTGCAAAAATCCAAGGGAGTGGTACAGTGTAGGGGGTGAAGTACTTCTGTCCACAAAAGAGCGGGACTTGGGCATGATTGTGACTGATGATCTTCAAGTAGCTAAACAGGTAGAAAAGGGGCAAAACTAGAAGGATGCTTGGGTGCATAGGGAGAGGAATGGCCAGCAGAAAAAAGGAGGTGGTAGTGCCTCTGTATAAGTCTTTGGTGGGACCTCACTTGAAGCATTGTGTGCAGTTCTAGAGACCACACTTTCAAAAAAATATAAACAGGTCGGAGGTGGTGCAGAGGGTGGCTACTAAAATGGTTAGTGGTCCTCATTATAAAGTTTATGAAGACAGACGTAAAGATCTTAATATGTATGCGTTAGAGAAAGGCGGGATAGAGATATGATAGAGACATTTAAATACCTCCGTGGCATAAAAGCACAGGAGGAGAGTCTCTTTCAATTAAAAACAAACTCTGCTACGAGGGGATATAGGTGAGGGTGAAAGAAGATAGACTCAAGAGTAAGATGCGGAAATATTTCTTTACAGAAAGAGTGGTAGATGCGTGGTATAGTCTCCCATTGGAGGTGGTAGAGGTGAGGACAATATCTGAATTAAAAAAAGAATGAGACAAACACAGAGGATCTCTAAAGGAAAAAAGGGGACTGTTGTAGTTGTTGATATGGAAGGACAGACTAAATAGGCCATGTGATCTTTTTCTGCCCTCATGTTTCTATGTTTCTAATCATGGCTAGTGTAAATGACTGCAGCTAGATTTTTTTTTTAAATTTTAGCTATGAATTTTATTTATTTATTTATTTAACAGGTTTTCTATACCGCCTTTTCCTTAAATCAAAGCGGTTACCAGACACAAGAAGGGAGAACAGAGACAGGGGGGCATACACTGACTAAACTAAAGAGTGAAGGTAAAATTGGGATACGCAACATCAAGGAACCGTTACAGTAAAACAAGTTTGCAATTATAACAATAGTACAGAAGAAAAAGAGAAAACAAAAGCTACACGTCAACAACTACCCACAATCTCTCCCCCCCCCCCCTTTTCCTGGTTCCATGAGAATGGGAAGAGCAGTTCCATACAGTTAAGCAAGAATAACATCACAAGGGACATATAACGTAGTGATCTAATGTTTTCCAGATAGAGTAAAGTTATTCTGTGCAGCTTGAAGAGTACATCTAGAATAGGTGGCCTCATGCTTCTGATAGAGACAAACTACGTTCCACCAGTGATGGCCATCAAGGTCAATAGGGGCCTTCCAATTAGTTATAATGAGTTTTAGGGCAACACTAAGTATAATGTCAAAAATTGACAAACTGATGACTGAGAGAAGGAAGTCCTGCTAAGACTCTATAAATCACATTGCACAGTGTGATAGGTTCCTGTACTCCTAGGTTGTCTTGAACCCTTTCCCAGACCTGCCTCCAATAAGACAGAGGTCAGGACAATCAAAGAGTAGGTGAGAAAGGATTTTGACATCAGAGTTGCAGGTCCACTTGAACTTAGGGGTTGAATAAGGGAGTTCCAGAAGATTTGCCACTGTCAGGCCTTAGCCAGTTGGTCAATATCAGACTCCCAAGTACGTTCCGCCCACAGTCTAGGCCAGGGCAGTCCAGTCTTAAACATGGCATAAAACTTCAAGGCCAACCTCAGGAAGGCCACAATAGACAATCACCTCCGCAGCTTTCCAATCGGCCACTAGAGGTGACCGGAACCATTCAGTTTTCAGTATGCAGTGGCGAAGTTGCAGCCATTGAAAAAAACAGCATCATGGTAATTGAAATTCCTGCTGCAGTTCTAGAAAAGGTTTCAAAGTTACATCTCTCAGAGTTTGCCAATAGTCCAACCACAGCGTCTTGCCAGATGCGCCAGCCAAATGTGCGACACTGAATTCTCAGCCTGGGATTGTACCAAATAGGGTGAAATTTGGATCCTATATTGTCTTCGGAACATATCTGCATAAATGCTGATGGTGTGGAGAGTATAATTGGGAAGATACATTTCAGGTGTGGGAATAACATGGCGGGGTGCGAGCCCAAAGTGAACCTTGCTTTAAGAGGAAGGAGTAATAATATTGCTTAGGGTCTAGTAACTGAACCCCACACATTTCTTGGGGAGCTTCCTCTTCCAGGCTGCTAAGCATGGGGGTTAATTCTTCCAGAGGAAGGTCATGAAGGGCTTTTCAATTCCCTTGTAAAAAGAGTCCAGGAAAAGGATGAGGATCATGCTAAGAAGGTATTTAACTTTAGGGATGAACATCATTTTGATGATTTAAATTGCCCCCACCAAGACAGACATAAAAGGAGACCACCATTTAATTAAGTTCCGAATCATAGCTAAGCAGTTTGCAGCACTGGGTTCTAGTGTTTCTGCCAAAGTGGAGTAGAAATGTACTCCCAGATATTTAACTGAGGGGTCCACCCATTGAAAAGGATAGAGGTTGAGGTAAACTTTCTTGATTCAATTATTCGAGAGAAATGCTACTGACTTAGACCAATTGATCTTATAGCCTGATAGGCATGAGTAGTGGTCAATCAAAGCTAGGGTGTGAGGCATGGTGGGGAGCTCAACAAATAACAACAGATCATCTGCATACGCAGAAAGCTTTATATGAATATCGCCTGAGTGCACACCAATGATGTCTGGGGATTGGTGGATGAGAAGCATCAAAGGTTGCAATGCCAGGTTAAAAAGCAAAGGAGATGAAGGCCTTTTTGGCATCCAGAGAGAGATCAACTAGTGGTACATTGAGGTGTTGAGTAACCGCAAATACATTACAGAGCAGTCGTAAATTGTCTGTGGTGGATCTGCCGGTTACAAATCCACATTGATCAGGATGGATGAGCGATGGAATCAACTTATTCAAGAAATTGGCCAAGATCTTGACATGAATTTTGTAATCTGTGTTAAGGAGAGAAACAGGATGATAGTTTTCCACTTTTTGAGGGTCTCTGCCTGACTTGGGGTGGACTACAATATTGGCATCAGCAGGGGTGGCCAAAGGGGGGGTGGGGGGCCATGTGTGGAAACTCGGCGTGGGGCCTCATTTGCATAAATATTTGCATAATGTTACCATACACTAACTTTTAGTAAACATGCCTCTTAATGAGTGTATGGATAAAGAAAGACTAAAAGATTTCTACATTACTATAATGCAGTGCCAACCGCCAGGCACATTAGGAACTACTACAAACACTGCCCATTTAGAAACTATAGCAAACCTAACGTATCGTATCACTCTCCCAACCCCATCCCATTCTAATCCTCCCCCAACATCAGCTCCCTTCTAGTTCCAGCCCCACCCAGCATCCGCTCCCTTCTAGTCCCCGCATCATCCCATTTCCAGTCCTATCCTAGCCCCACCATCAGCCCATTTCCAGTCCTATCCGAGTCCCTCCATCAGCTCATTTACAATCCCAGCTCCCATTAGCCCATTTCTAGTCATTTCCTAGCCCCATCAGCCCATGTCAAATCCTAGCTCCCTTCCACTCAGCCCATTCCAATCAAAACCCCCTATGAGCCTACTTCCAGTTCTAGCCCCTCCATGAGTCCATTTCAATCCAAGCCCCCGCCACAGCCCACTTCCAATCTTAGAACCCCCAACAGCCCAATTCCAGTCCTATCCTAGCCCCTCCATCAGCACATTTCCTGTCCTAGCACCCCCCCCCCCCCCACTCAGCCCATTTCCAGTTCAAGCTCCCTCCTCTCACAGCCCTTTTCCATTCTAAGCCCCCCTCCCCATCAGCTACTTGCAGTTCAAGCCCCTCTTTCACTCAGGCCATTTCCATTCCAAGCCCCCATCCCCATCATCTATTTGCAGTTCAAGCCCCCCCTTCCACTCAGCCCATTTCCAGTCCTAGCAACCCCCCCACAGCCCATTACCAGTCCTAGCCCCCCCATAGCCCATTACCAGTCCTAAACCCCCCATCAGCCCACTTCCAGTCCTACCCCCCAACACCCCAATTTCAGTATTAGCCCCCCCATAGCCCATTACCAGTCCTAACTCTGCATCAGCCCACTTCCAGTCCTAACCCCCCCATCAGCCCATTTCCAGTCTTAGCCCCCCCATAGCCCATTACTAGTCCTAACCCCTCCATCAACCCACCTACAGTCATAACCCCCCCCCATAGGCCATTACCAGTCCTAACCCCCCAATAGCCCATTACCAGTCCTAACCTCCCCATCAGCCCATAGCCCATAGCCCACAGTCCATTACCAGTCCTAACCCCCCTCCCCCCATCATCCCAGGGAAAAAATCAAAAGAAAAAAAAACTGGCTGCTGCTGCTGCCGCTGCCACTGTGGCAGCGGCAGAATCAAGTGTCCTGCGGCACCCCCGCATGCCCGGCAGAGCCCTCCCTGAATCAGTCCCCTCAGTGCCGTCTTTCAGAGCCACAAATTGAGAGTTTCTCTCTAGAGGCTCTGTTAAGCCCGCCGTCGCTAATGGGCTTAACAGGGTTCATGAGAATGCCATTCTGTGAGGGTATACAGGAATGTGCTAGACAGGGGTTCATGATGCATAGTGAGATCTCAATAGTGAGGTGGGTTTTCACCAAGGGCAAAGTAAAGTTAAAACTGATCGTGGTATATGAGGTAAAGTTATTAGTTCCTGACTAATGAGTGTCCATAGTCTCGAATTCCAAGAGGAAAGCCCATAATTGATTCGGATCTTCGAATGATCTAGTGTGATTATGAATGGAGACCCATAATCGCGCCAGGTAATATAGGTCGTAGCGGGCTTGTAACTTCTGTAGCTGAGGTTGCAGAGAGAGAAACTGCTTATGCTATTCTACCGTTGACTTGTTAAAGTCCGTAAAAAAACATTACTTTGTGCCCATCATACTGTGTTGGTGTCCGAAACTTCGCAGCTTGTAGGATTTGTAGTGCTTGAGGGTAGCGCAGCACTTTCATGACAAAAGGCCGCAAAGCTTGGGACTGGTGACCCCAGTGGAGGGGGTTCAATATGCCCATTCTATTTCAAATGGGCACTAAAGGTCCAATTGTAGGAGTTTAGGAAGGAGCCCTAAGAAAAGGATACCGAGGATTCACATATTACTGCATCTGTTGTGGTTGTTAGAGTCCTCAAGCTGCTTTTTCAGTAACAAGACTTTTATTGGGCCTACTTCCATGCACTGTAATCGCTCCTTCTGAGTGAGAAGTTTGGTATCAGCTGCGTCCAAAAGTAAGGAGAGTGAGGAAAGCTGTGATCAGATTTCGGAGAGCTCAGAATGAACCAAGGCAAGAGATTCTCCGTTGGTGGACATTAATCCCTTTACTTGTCAGATCTCCATTAAAAGCGGTTTCAAGGCCTCGTCCGTTTCTTTATTCAGCACCATCTTGAACAGAGAGGATGGATCGTGTTTAGAGCGCTTTACACTTCGGCTTTGGAAGACATATTCTAATCGCATCAGTTTGAGGTTCGACATTGCCTAGAGGGCATAGAATAGGTGAGTAAGCGTTTCAGGTTGGCGGGGGAGACAGAGAAGAGCAAAGATTCAGAAACAGGCTCAGAAGAACATTCCTCAGGCCTTCATTCTTGAGCCACAGCAAGCTTCACCTTCCGCAGCTAGATTTTTAAAGAACATATATAAATGATAGCAGGTCCTCTGATATGCATACCCCCACTGAAAGCATGTGCCATCAGCCCAATTCATGTACTTACAGAATAATAACTGGCTATAGTATGCGCATAAAGGCTCATTTGTGCTTGTAAATCACTGGAAAGAGGTGTTTTATGTGTGTTGATGGGGTGTCTCGTTGTTGTTGTTGTTGTTAAGTGCCGTCGAGTCGGAGTCGACTCATGGCGACCCTCTGGATAGCTATCCTAAATTGTGTTCGGTCTTCAGTCAGGCGGCTTATTGTTGACAGACTGGTACCCGTAGCTGCTGTTATTATATCGATCCATCTCATTGGAATAAAATAGGAATAAAAGACACTGTACATAAATGGTTTACCTCTTACTTAAATAATAGAACACAAAATGTAAGAATTGGTAACCAAACATCAACCATATATAAACAAGAAATTGGTCTCCCACAAGGCTCCGCACTATCAGCCCTCCTGTTTAATATTTACATAAAACCTGTCAGTGATATCTTTAAAAAATTCGGAGTATACTATCATCTATACGCAGATGATATTATGATGTACATCCCATTCACGATTCCTAATTTACCAATAAAACTACTATCAGACTGCTTCAATGAAATTACTACATGGCTAAAAGCTCAAAACCTTCACATTAATCATTCAAAAACAGAAGTCCTAATTGTAACAAAAAATCAATCATATATCCCCCCAACCCATATAACATTACAAAACCATGACATTAAAATAAAAAATGAAATAAGATACCTAGGTGTTATTCTAGATACTCATCTGACGATGAACACTCACATCAGAAACACCATAAAGAAAATATACTTTAAACTTAAAATTCTTAAACAATTACGCCCGTTAGTACACCAACTAGACTTCATTAATATAATCCAGGCTACAATAACACCGCACTTTGATTTTGCCAACCTAATTCTTTTAGGTATAACGAAACAAAACATAAAAAGAATCCAATTAGCACAAAACGCAGCAGCCAGAATTATAATGAAAGCACACTCAATCCAGCACATAACACCAATACTAGCTTCCCTACACTGGTTGCCAATTCAAAGTAGGATAATATATAAAACCACAATAACTACATATAAAGCTTTAAACAACATGGCCCCAATCCCATTAAGCAAACTAATTAGCATGGAATCTCAAAAAACCACGCACAGAAAAGGATACTCAAATAAACTAAATACTCCTAATGATTTCATAAAAGCAAATAAATTAACTAACAAAAGAGCTTTTTCTCATGCTGCCCCATCTATTTGGAATTCCCTTCCGGAGGACCTACGAACTATAACTGAAATCATGGAACTCCGTAAAAAACTAAAAACCTATTTATTCTCCATGCACTACGGCAACATAGATAACCCCTGGATACACTCAGATAAAGGTTAAAAATTATGACAGAGTAATACTAATCCCAACAATTTAACAGACAATACACTATTATAAAAACACTATGATCCAATTCCAGAGTACCCACAACATGTATTTGTATATAGTTTTTTGTACATAGTTTACAAGCCAGTTTTGCTATTTTGCATTAGTTCATGCTGTTAACCATTACTTTTATTGTTACAAAATGTTCGATGTAAAACTAAGCTTATGCTTTGTGGATTGTTGTTTTATTGTGAACCGCAACTGAACTCTGGAAGTTGCGGGTTATAAATATATGTTAAATAAATAAAATAAATTGCTGGCCTTCCTCTTTTGCGTTGACCTTCTATCTTGCCAAGCATGTTGTCTTTCTCTAATGATCTCTCTCTCCGCATGATGTGTCCAAAGTATGAAAGTCGAAGTCTTGTCATCTGAGCTTCTAAAGAAAGCTTAGGTTTGATCTCCTCTAGTACAGACTGGTTTGTTCTTCGGGCAGTCCATGGTATACACAGTATTCGCCGCCAGCACCATAATTCAAAGGCATCAATTTTCTTCCTGTCTATCTTTTTCACTGTCCAGCTTTCACATCCATATGATGTTATTGAAAATACCATGGCTTGAACAAGTCGAATCTTTGTATGGAGAGAGACATCTCTGCTCTTGAGAATCTTATCTAGGTCTTTCATAGCCATTCTGCCAAGAGCAATGCGTCGTCTGATTTCTTGACTGCTTGTTGCTTCTTTATTGATAGTTGATCCAAGTAGGTTAAAGTTATTCACAATTTCAATTTCTTCTCCTTCGACGATGAACCTGTTGATTATGCCAGTTGTCATGATCTTTGTCTTCTTTACATTAAGGTGCAGGCCCATTTTGAGACTATGTTCTTTGATTGTGAGAAGTAAATGTTTCAGATCATCTTCACTTTCAGCCAGTAATGTGGTATCATCAGCATAGCGAAGGTTGTTGATAAGTCTTCCACCAATCTTCACACCTCTGTTGTCTTCATACAATCCTGCTTCTCTGATGATTTGTTCTGCATATAAATTAAACAGGTAGGGGGAAAGTATGCAGCCTTGTCTTACACCTTTGCTTATTTTAAACCATTCTGTTTCTCCTTGTTCCGTTCAAACTGTTGCTTCTTGATCAATGTACAGATTGTGCAAGAGAACGATCAGGTGTTCTGGTATACCCATGCTTCTTAATGTGGCCCAGAGTTTCTCATGGTTTTATGTGTGTTGATGGGGTGTCTCGTTATGAGGCTCTTTTTAAAATTACTGCCTAAATTACAGTAGGACCCTAAGTTTAGGAGCTCATCTTTTTTTAATATCACGCCCTATATGTATAAGTATCAGTATTTATCTGCTAAACATCTAGATGTGTAAATGTAGGCATTTGCACACGTCCAAATAGGGGCGGCCCAAGGGGGATGCAGGACCATGTGCGAAGACTCATTGTGGGGTCTCATTTGCATAAATATTTGCATAATGTTAATGTGCACCAACGTTTAGTAAATATGCCTCTTAATAAGTGTCTGGATAAAGAAAGACTACCAGATTTCTACTTTACAATACTCCAGTGACAACTGCCAGGCATATTAGGAAGTACTATAAACACTGCCCATTTAGAACCCATAGCAAACCTGCCGTATCATAACGGCACTACCAGGACTCACAAAGCACCAAACCCTACCTATCAAAAAGGCAACACTGTAAATATTAAGCCAATACATCTCAGAGAATACCAATACACCTTCTACTGGGGAAAGAGAACAAGTGGCACTGTCAAATAGAAACTACATAAACAAAATACCTTAGCTCGGTTACACATGCAGAACATAGACCGTCACCAAACGAAGAACAAGGGATCAGAATTTAGAAATAGAAAGACAATAATTAAACTGGGAACCCCAAAGGCCAAAGTTGGAATGTACAACACTGGAAAAATAAAACTATAAATGAATTTCCTCTTGTACTAAACAAAAATGCAAAGACGTTAGCGATACACATTTCCCACAGCTGACATATTCCAGTTAATAAATTCAAAATAAAAAAGTATTTTTCTACCTTTTGTTGTTTTGGGCATTTTATTTTTCAGTTGCAATTGCTCCAGTCATTTTCTTCTGGTTTCTTCATGTCTTCGGCTAACTCTCCATTGCCTGCTGTCCATTTGTCCTTTCTTCTCTCTTCTAGTTTTTTCCCATTCTCTCTCTACATCTCCTCTAACATACTAATCTTCCCCTTTTGCTCTTTCCTCCATTTATTCATTTATTTTTTCATCCACTCAAATTTCAACCTTCCATCCTCAGTCCCCACTTACTCTCCCAATACCTGGCCATTCGTAGATTTTTCTTCCCTCCCACACAAAATCTCTTCCCCTCTCCATCCTCACTCTTCAGCCCCATCCACTTCTAGTTCTCCCCCAATATTAGCTCCCTTCTAGTTCCAGCTCCACCCAGCATCCACCCCCTTCTAGTCCCATTCTCGCATCCCCCCACATCAGCCCATTTCCAGTCCTAGCCCCCCCATCAGCCATTTCCAGTCCTATTCCAGCCCCCACTCATTAGCCCATTTCCAGTCCAAGCTCCTCCAAAAGGCCCTTTTCCAGTCCTAGCCCCCCATCAGCCATTTCCAGTCCTATTCCAGCCCCCCTCATTAGCCCATTTCCAGTCCAAGCTCCACCAAAAAATCAATTTCCAATCCTAGCCACCCCATCAGCCATTTCCAGTCCTATTCCAGCCCCCCATCAGCCCATTTCTAGTCCAAGCTCCCCATCTGCCCATTTCCAATCCTATCCCCCCATCAGCCCATTTCCAATCCTATTCCAGACCCCCATCAGCTCATTTCCAATCCTAGCCCCCTGTCAAGCCCATTTCCAGTCCTAGCCTCCCCCCATCAGCCCATTTCCAGTCCAAGCTCCTCCATCAGCCCATTTCCAATCCTAGCCTCCCCATCAGCCATTTCAAGTTCTATTCTAGCCCCCATCAGCCCATTTCCAGTCCAAGCTTCCCCCATCAGCCCATTTCCAACCCCAACCCCCCATCAGCCATTCCAGTCCTATTCCAGCCCCATCAGCCCATTTCCAGTCCAAGCTGACCCATCAGCCCATTTCCAATTCTAGCCTCCCCATCAGCCATTTCAAGTTCTATTCCAGCCCCCATCAGCCCATTTCCAGTCCAAGCTTCCCCCATCAACCATTTCCAATCCTAGCCCCCCATCAGCCATTTCCAGTCCTAGCTCCCATCAGCCATTTCCAGTCCTATTCCAGCCCCCATCAGCCCATTTCCAGTCCAAGCTCCTCCCATCAGTCCATTTCCTATCCTAGCCTCCATCAGTCATTTCCAGTCCTATTCCAGCCCATCAGCCCATTTCCAGTCCAAGCTCCCCCCATCTGCCTATTTCCAATCCTAGTCCCCCGTCAACCCATTTCCAATCCTATTCCAGACCCCCATCAGCCCATTTCCAATCCTAGCCCCCCTATCAGCCTTTTCCAGTCCTAGTTTCCCCCATAGCCCATTTACAGTCCTATCATAGCCCCCATCAGCCCATTTCCAGTCCAAGCTCCCCCATCAGCCCATTTCCAATCCTAGTTCCCCCATCAGCCATTTCCAGTCCTAGTCCAGCCCTCCATCTGCCCATTTCCAATCCTAGTTCCCCCATCAGCCATTTCCAGTCCTAGTCCAGCCCTCCATCAGCCCATTTCCAATCCTAGTTCCCCCATCAGCCATTTCCAGTCCTAGTCCAGCCCGCCATCTGCCCAGTTCCAATCCTAGCCCCCCCATCAGCCCATTTCCAGTCCTAGCCCCCCAATGGCCATTTCTTGTCCTATCCTAGACCCCCCCCCCCAAGAGCCCCATAGCTGTCTAAGGGGCTTCAGAGGTGAAGCGGGGAAGTCCGCACGAGGCCCCGGCTCCCTCTGCACAGCCTCCAGTGTGAAGAGCATTGTTTTCCCTCATGCTGGCAGCTGTGTTACTGTGAAGCACGCTGAATGCTGGGAAAGGTTAAAGGGCCTTTCCTGGCACTCACGCGCTTCACAGTAACACAGCCACCAGCGTTAGGGAAAACACTGCTTTTCATGCTAGTGACTGTGCAGAGGTGAACCAGGGACTTGCGCCGGCTTCCCCGACTCACCTCTGAAGCCGTCCATTGTGTGCGAATGAAGTTCGCGCGGGGCCCTTTGTGAACAACATTCTCGCACAATGGACATGCCGGCCCTGAGTCCAAATGGCTACTTTAAGAACATAAGAAATGCCATACTGGGTCAGACCAAGGTCCATGAAGCTCAGTATCCTGTTTGCAACAGTGGCCAATCCAGGTCACAAGTACCTGGCAGCTTCCACTTTAGAATGCTGCTATTTGGATATGTACGTATATTCCCAGGTTACAAAAATTTAAAGAGGGCATCACAAGGAAGTGGTGGGGGCATTGTTTGGGTGTGCTGCAAAAATAGATATGTACTTCTCATATTACAGTAGGAAGACAAGTCTAGCTTGAAAAATATCTCTGTCAGCACTTGCACCTGTCCAAAGTCATGAGCAAGTGTCAGCTCCCAGTTGAAATCTGGGGTTTCAATCAAGGCACGGGTACAAAACTGATGGCACCCCACAACTGCTCCCACAAGGCCCTCCAGTATCAGTCACAATCCTTTCCTACCCTCCTTAGACCCTCCCAATCAATCAGAATCCCCTCCCCACCTTCCTGAGACCCCTAACTATAAATCAGCCCTTTCTCAGCCCTCAAACCCCACAGGCTTTTACCAGAGGTCTCTCTAATGTCTAGTAGGGGGCAAGAGTGATCCCTAGTTGCTACTGTCTGTTGATTGCCTTGTTCAAAATGACTCCTCTAACCTCCTAGTGACATCATGGTACTTCCCACTACCATAAGAGCACCCCGGGCCATGCTACCCCCAGAATACAGGAATCAAATGCTCAACCTAACTAACAGTCAGGTCCTCAGCTCCAAACCTCAAGCATAGCCCCTACCAGGGCCCTCCAGACGGGTTGTCTCTTCCTCCTCCAGGTGGCCATATGCTAACACCATCCTCCTTTTCTTATTCCCCCTATCCCACAAGACCTGCCAGTCAGCAGTCAGGTATAATAAGGACATCAGGGACCCCCCCCCCCCATATCCCGGTCCCTTAAAGAGTCAGCACATTGTTACACACTCTCAGGGCTAAATGAGAAAGAAAGGGCTCTCAGAGTGTAAGCAAAGCCTCCTGCCAAGCCTCCAATACCACCAACTGATGTAGAGCACTGCGCCATTCCCAAAATCCAGGGGTCTTTGTATCCCGCCAATATCGCAGAAGACACTGCTAAGCAAGAAGACACTTCTAAGCAAGAAGACACCCTTTCGGTACCAGGGTCCTGACCCCCGCCCCCCCCCCCCCCGAGCCCAGGCACATGCTGCCATCCAATATAGTACCCCCCCGGGGACAGGACAAATTGTTGCTCTAAAAATCACTATAATATTGCTGGACCACCTTCCAAAGTGTGTGCACTAAAGGACGGTCCCAAAACATATGACCCAGGTGAGCATTTCTCTGCGCACACCAGGGACAGCTCCCAGAGTCCGTGAATCCCTCCCTCCAGGCAGGCACGGTGAGGAGAGAAATGCACCCTATCCAAAATTTTATATTGCATCTCCTGGAGGCATTCCCTTTGAACCACCCAAGGAATACGAGCTATTGCTGGCCCCCACGCAAACTCATCCAACATTATCCCCAAATCCACCTCCCATTTTGTTGCCAGATGAGCAGATCTCTCATGTATCAAGCATAGCAGATGGTTTATGGACAACACAAACCACAGAGGCGACAAGGGTTAACCCTGTCGCGTACCCCTCTCCAACCCAAAGCGTCATGTCAACCCCTCGTGTACCACAACCACCATTGTTGAGGATTGGTACAAGACTCGCACCCCTCATATAAACCCTTCATCCAGCCCATAGGCCTTTAATACCGCAAACAAATACTGCTAGCCCACCGTGTCAAATGTTTTTTCAGCATCAAAACTAATAAGAAGGGAAGGCTCCTTCTGATGGTGCACCCATTTGAGCGACGCCAAGATCTTGCACAAATTACTGGCCGAGTACCTCCCCGAATGAAACCCACTTCTAGTAGCCAAAGTGCCAACTGATCAGCTAATATCTTGGCAAAACCTTCAAATCAGAATTAATCAAAGAAATGGGCTGACAGGCTTCTGCCAAACAAGGGCAGGACCAGAATATGGGCTGTATTAACATCATGCATATGGGAGACAGTCTCTAACCATACATTAAAGACCTCATAAGAACATAAGACATGCCATACTGGGTCAGACCGAGGTCCATCAAGCCCAGTATCCTGTTTCCAACAGTGGCCAATCTAGGTCATACGTACCTAGCAATATCCCCAAAAGACACAGGTTCCACAATGCTTGTACTGGGTCAAGCATTGATATCCTGGGTCCCTTTTTAATAGTGGTTTATGGACCTTTCCTCCAGGAACTTGTCCAAACCTTTTTTAAACCCAGCTATACTAACAGCCCTTACTAGATCCTCCGGTAACAGATTCCAGAATTTGATTACACGTTGAGTGAAAAAATATTTTCTCTTATTTGTCTTAAATAGTTTACCCTGTAGCTTCATTACATGTCCCCTAGTCTTTCTATATTCTGATAGCGTAAACAATTGATCCACGTTTATCCGTTCCACTCCATTCATTAATTTATAGACCTCTATCATATCTCCCCTCAGCCGTCTCTTTTCCAGGTTAAAGAGCCCTAACCTTTTTAGCCTCTCTTCATAGGAGTAGCCTTCCATCCCCTTCACCAATTTGGTGGCTCTTCTCTGTACTTTTTCTAATAACGCTCCACCAGCGGGGGAATAAGCTGTTCCTTGACCAGGGGTCTGATAGGTGACCGTGCCCTGAATCACCCATTGCACCTCCTCTGCAGTAATGGGGGCCCCCCAACTGCTCCGTTTGGGCCTACAAGAGCTTTGGCAGGTGAGCCTTAGCCTGTACAATGTGGAGTAATAATCCACCATGATCTCCCCAATTTCTGCCATTGTCCTTCACACCATACCCCCCCCCCCATCATGAAGGGCTGCCACAAACCGAGACCCCTGGATCCATTGCAAACAACAGGCCAGTATCTTCCCCATCTTGTCTCCATGTTGGTAAAGCTGGAATTCATAAAATATCAATTTCCACGCTCTCTGATGGAGAAGGGTATTAAGGGCCACCTGTGTAGTCAATAACCTGGCCCAATTGGTCACTGTCAGCTGTTATGTCAAGAGCCACCTATCTCAACAAACCTGTTTTTCAAGATGTAGGATACACAAAGCCATATCTTTATGCCGCTTGGTAACATAGGCAATAATATCCCCCTGCAATATCACCTTTGAGGCCTCCCAAAACAACTCTGGTTGACTTATGAGCTCCCCATTGTGAAACAGATAGTCCGCCCAATGCTCCTTTAAGTAGGCCCTGGCAAAGTTCGAGCAGGAAATGCCATATGCAACATTAACAAGGCACCTCCCCCTATACAGGTCCAGCCATATAAGAGCATGAACAGATATCTCATAGGCCATGATCGTAACCTCCTCAATCCCTTCAAACACACCCTCCGACAGCAACAGATGAGCGGGCCCTGGACAAATGGGCATATTCACAGTTCTGGGGCAGGAGCACCTGCCGGCATCCACCAACTGACACTGTCTCAAAAAATGCTGCAAGGGCCTAGTCATGGGTGACCACCCCTGCCAGGTCCCGCTGGAAGTATCCAAGCTAGGATACAACACCCTATTCAAATCCCCTCCCATAATCAAAGGATGTTGGGAAATTGTTCAATATCCGCTGCCAGCCTAGGAAAAAAAAGCTGGATCTGCTACATTGGGTGCATGAACACTCTCTAGGACTACATGTGTTCCTTGTTCTCCCCCTCCCCACAAGCACATAGCACCCCACAGGATCTACGACCACCTTATTGGACTGAAAGCTAACCTCTCTGTGAACTTAGAGGGCAACCCCTCTCTTATTCTCTGTCGCAGGAGCCCCAAACACCTGATCCACATACCCCCGCTACAGTTTGTCAAGCTTGAATTGAGACTGGAGAGTCTCTCGCAAAATTACTGTCTTCTTTGTGGCAATTTGTGGTACCGGAGTACCTTCCTACACTTTATGAGGCTACTCAGCCCACAAACATTCTAGGAGAGAACTCTCAACCAGGGCCATGACAAGCTATATCTGCACCCTGTGCAACTTGCGAATCTGGTGTTCCCCCCACCCCCCCATACCCAGTGGGCTTCATTTGCATATATTTAATTTTCAAATTTATATGCAGCCCATCTAAAATTTTAGGAGGCTTTCATAACAGCACTACCAGGATTCACACCACACCAAACTTTACATATGTCTTCTGACACAGGCTCCAAATCATTTTGATTACCTTCCTCTGGACCGTTTCCAGACTTTTTATATCCTTTGCGATATACGGTCTCCAGAATGGAACATAATATTCCAAGTGAGGCCTCACCAGTGACTTGTACCTCTTCCTTTCTGCTGGTAATTCCTCTCTGTATGCAACCCAGCATCCTTCTAGCTTTAGCCACCACCTTGTCACACTGTTTCGCCACCTCGAGATCTTCAGAAACATTCACTCTGAGGTCCTTCTCCTGGTCCATGCACACCAACCTCTCGCCCCCTACTGCCTACAATTCCCTTGTATTTCTGCTTCCCAAGTGCACTTCTTCACATTAAATCTTAACTGCCAAGCATTAGACCATTCTTCCAGCTTTTGTAGATTTTTCTTCATATTATCCACTCCCTCAGGGGAGTCCACTTTGTTGCAAATGTTCATGTTATCTGCAAAAAGATAGACTTTTCCATTCAGTCCTTCAGCAATATCACTCACAAATACATTGAACAGTACCAGTCCCAGGACTGACCCCTGGGGCACACTGTTAATCACCTTCCTTTCATCCGAGTGAGTTCCATTTACCTTCTGTCGTCTGTCAGTCAAATAATTTCTGATCCAGTTCACCACCCTTGGGACCCATCCCCAAGCTGTTGAGTTTATTGATAAGTCTCTGATGAGGAACACTAGCAAAGGCTTTGCTGAAATCTAGGTAGATCATATCCATCTCATGCCCTTGATCTAGTTCTCTGGACACCCAGTCAAAGAACTCAAACAGATTTGTTTGGCAAGATCGTTCTTTGGTAAAACCATGTTGCCTCAGATCATGAAACCTGTTGGTTTTGAGGAAGTCCACTATTCTCTCTTTCAGGAGCCCCTCCATTACTTTTCCCGCCACCGAGGTAATGCTTACAGGCCTGTAGTTTGACACTTCTTCCCTATTACCACTTTTGTGAAGGGGTATCGGCTCAGCCTTTCTCCAGTCCTGTGGAACTTCTTCTGTCTCCAAGGATCTATTAAAAACATCCTTTAGAGGCCTTGCAAGAAGCTCTCTGAGCTCTTGCAGGGCTGTTAAAGGAATTGCACATTTAAATGCCTATTTTCAGAAGTCCAAATCACAAATAGAACTTCTAAAACATCACCCATAATGGGTGTATCTATATATAGTGGTATATTCAATAGTGTTTACTAATGTAACTCACCACTGAATATGCCGATGATATGAAGTGTCAAATTATTTGCTGGCTGTTCTGCTGAATTTTGACCTCAAAATGTCACTTCTGTAGAATATGGTAGTCATTAATGGTTGCAAAAATCATTTGGATATCACCTTTATTATTATTATTTATTATTTAACAATCATTTATATACCGCATCTTCCAGAGATCACCTGTGCTGTTTGTGCAACTATGAAGCGCTGCTAATCTATAAATGAACGTCTCTAGGAGCAGGTTTCCTTAAGACAAAATCCAAATATGAATACCATAGCAAGATGAAAGAATTTGCAACATTTCTGATGGGTGCCTGATAGATTACCCAACTGAAAAATTATGCATCCAACTGTCCTAAATATTAGCGAAAGACAACTTTTTGAATATATTCACGTTACATTTTCCAATCATATTCATAAAGAGAAACTAGTAATTAAGCATAGCACTGCCACAGTCCACAGGCTCTGTGCAATTAACTTTACAGCAGGAAATAACATTCTAGCCTTTATGCAAGTACTTCATCTAGCAGCAGGAACCCCATGACTGAGTCATGCATGTCTAATCTTCAAACAGCCAATGTTAATATGCTCGCCTGAATTAATCCATGTTTTGTTTAAAAATACAGTTACAAATATATTATAAGTAATGATTGCATGGATGGATTCCTTTCAGAAAGCATAGCTACAGAATGGACTGCAATAGGATGAAAACCTGATGCATTTCCACCCTAATAGTAATTTCCCAAGGAAAAAGACATGACAAAAAATAAATTCAGCCCCATTTATCAATATATGGTGCTGGCACAAATTCATTCTGGTTTTAAGTTCAAATTGTTTTTTTATTAACAGACAGTAACACAGCCATTTCCGATATGGGAACACTTATACAGTAGATCACCAGGAATGAACCAAAACAGAACACAATTTTCATTTTTCTTTTTCCAACCCAATTTCCCCCACTCCATGACCACATATGTCTTATAAGTAAGTCAACATATTTCTCTCAACATTACAGTATGCATTCAATCTTCATTGGACAAACAACCCCCTACTCAGCGCTGTATACTAATACCATTAACAATTAACATAATTTCTTAATGCATCTCTGTCACCCCTACCCCCATTTTAATCCCAACATCTAGGGTATCTTCAGTCCATCACACTCTCATTCTTAATAGTCACTCCAAACCCAATGAGCCAAAACTGCACTCATTCACACTGTAAGACTCCCAGACTAAACCACTAACCAAAATCCCAAGAGCTCCCCTACCCCCCACCCCTTGCCTTGTCTGTGGCAAGGGAGCACTCATTAAGGGGGACACCTTCCACCACCCCATTGTCCAAGACCCAGTCATTTCTATCCCTATCTCTCTCCTACATCACCCACAAGACTCCAAGGTCTCTAGAAAGTCAAAAGTTCAAGACACACTCTGGGTATTAAGGAAGAAAGAATCTCCAAACCCAAGAAGGCTTCCTATGCCTCTCCAAACCCCAGGAGGCCAATCTCCCTCAACAGAAGACAGGCGCTTTCAAACCAATCCTCAGGACACACCTAACCAGTCAAGTTTTCAGGATAATCATAATTAAAATGCATGATAGAGATTTGCATACAATGGAGGCAGTGCATGCAAACCATACGCATTCATTGTAGTTATCCTGAAAATGTGACTGGGTAGGTGTGTCTCGAGGAATGGGTTAAGAACCATTAACACAAGGTGACAGTACAAATTCCTCCAGTCCCAATAAGGAAGTGCTTCAATATCATTATATGCTTGAATAGAGAAGGTTCCTAGCTGAGTATGCTGCTCAGAGTTGGGCTACGATGAAATGGGGAATATCTATGCCTATGTTGTTGTTGTTTATTGCCACTGGATTAATGTCAACTTATGGAAATCCTCTAGATAGCTGTCCTAAACTGTGTTCGATCTTCAGTCAGATGGCCAGTTGTTGATGAGTGGCATCCATAGCTGCTGCAACTGCATTGATCTATCGCATTGATGGCCTTCCTCTTTTGTCTGATCTTGAATCTTGCAAAGCATAATGCTCTTCTCTATGCATGATGTGCCCAAAGTATGAAAGTCAAAGTCTTATCATTTGAGTTCTAAAGAAAGCTTAGGTTTGATTTTCTCTAATACGGCTTTGTTCTTCAGATTATGTTGGTAGTGGTCATTGGCAATAATGCTTGTTGGTTGGTTGGAGTTCATGTGGTAGTGTCGTTCAACTGATGAAGCTTTCTTATAGCTGTGCTGTTGGAGATTGCTTTGTGCAGATTGCAGTTGTTTCCGCCTTGGGACCCCGCCTAATGGCTACGCCAAAGGGCCCTCTGGCGCAGGCCTGCCAGGTGCGGACGCGCCGGAGCTCTTCAGCTTTTTTAAAATGTCCTGCTGGGGGTTTCTTTGGCCTGATTGGCCTTGGTGAAGGGGAGCAGGGAGAAGGTTACCTGTCTGGTCCTTTTTGCCAATGCCGATCGGGCCGCTGTGCTGCCAATGTTCCTGCGCCAGAGCTCTTCAACTTTTTTAAAAAGCTGCTGGGGGTTCTCCCTCAACTTCTCCCTCACCAGGAATTTGTTGAGGTTGCACAGGTTGAGGATGGGCCTTAGGCTCCCTGTCCATTTTGGGATGAAGAAGTACCTGGAGTAGAACCCTTTGCCCTTGAGGTGGTGGGGCACTGGTTCCACTGCTTTGTCCTTGAGAAGACCCACCAACTCCTTCAGTAGAAGGTTCCAGTGAAGGGGAGACCTGAGGGGCTCTCCCGGAAAGTAAAGGGGAGGCGTCTGAGTCAGGTGGAGGAGGTAACCCTCCCTGACTACCCGAAGTGCCCAGCAGTCAGTGGTGATGGTCAACCACCTCTGGGTATACAGGGTCAGATGACCCCCTGTGGGATGCTGATTTCCTTGGGGTAGATAGGTTATGTTCAAGGAGTCAAAACCTCCCCACTGACTGGGCTGGAGCCGGTGTCTAAGGTTTTGGCACCTTCTGCTTACAAGGGCCATGCCCATGTCCCTTGACCTGCTGACCCTGTTGGGGATCTGGGGAGGCCTGAAAAAGTGGGTAATTTCTGTAAGTAGCTCCCTTCCTCGGGTAAAAGCAATTTTTACCTGAGCCCTTCCATTGGGGAGAGGCTGCAGTCTTTTTAGAGAGCCTGGTCCTCGTCATGAACTCGGTCTCCAGCTCAGCAACCTTGTCGGTCATGGGTTTGCCAAAGAGGTTCTCTCCTTGGCAGGGAACATCGACCAATTTGTTCTGAACCCACTGCTCAAGGTCGGATGACTGTAGCCAAGCTTGGCGGTATGCACTGTTGCCTGCCGCCGTTACTCGAGCCGCTGACTTGAACATGTCATAGGCAGCTCAAGACATGAATTTGGAGCATTCACAGACCGTCTTGGCCAGGTTCTTGAACCGCTGCAAGGGTTCCTCGGAAAGACCAGCAGAGAACCTGGCGAGTTCCTTCTCCAGGTCTCTCAGGTAATGCCCATGTACAGCTGGTAGGTCTGGATGCGGCTGATGAGCACTGAGCCCTTGAAGCACTTTCTGCTGAGGGCATTCAGGGTGCGGGCCTCCCTGCCGGGGGGGAGGGCACCGAGGAGTGCATCTTCTGGCTTTTCATTTGACACATGGCTGACTCCACCAACATGGAGTTATGCAGCAGCTGTGACATTTGGAAGCTCGGACTCTGGCAGACTCGGTACATTGAGTCGAGCTGTTTGCTCACCACAGGTACTGAAGCCAGTGTCTCCCTTATCCGGAGCATCAGCCATTCCAGGATAGGAGGAATGGGTACCGTGAGCTATTCCCTCGGAGGAGCCTCGTACTGGAGGATTTGCATGAAGGTCCTCCTCAGTCCAATTCCCTGGTCACCCAGTCAAAGAAATCAATCAGATTTGTTTGACAAGACCTGCCTCTGGTAAACCCATCCTGCCTCGGATCCTGCAATCCATTGTTCTCCAGAAACCTCACTATTCTCTCTTTTAGCAGCGTTTCTGATAATTCACTCACCACAGAGGTTAGACTAACCAGCATGTAGTTTTCAACCTCATCTTTACTTCCGCTTTTGTGTAAAGGGACCACATGTGCCTTTCTCCAGTCCTCTGGGACCGCTCCCAACTCTAAAGAGCCATTGGAAAGGTCAGTCAGTGGAGCAGCTAGAACGTCCCCATCAATTTATCTACTTTTAATTTAGCTAATTCCTCACGAAAACAGTCATGAAAATCGTTTGAGCTCCCCGTCACTTATGTTCCTATTTGTAGGTTCTTTCTGAGGTCCTGCTCCTGGCCCTTCATCTGTGAACACAGAACAGAAATATTTGTTAAGCAATTCTGCTAATCCTCATCAGCTTCTACATATTCCTCCACTTCACCTTGGAGTCCGACAATACCATTTTTGCACTTCCTCCTCTCACTAACATATCTGAAAAATGTCTTATTCCTCCGGCCCGATCGGCACTGGGGAAGGGAGCAGGCAGGTAAGCTCCTCCCTGCTCCCCACCGCCAAGGCCAATCAGGCTGAAGATCACAACCAAAACCCGGCTTAAATTTAAAGTGCTCCAAGGTGCGCCCACACTTGACGGGCCCCACACCTGAGGGCCTCACCAGAGGGCCCTTAGGTGTGGCCCTTAAGTGGAGCACTTGGAAAGCACACTGATCCACAGGACCCATCGACATGGACAAACAAAACAAGATGCTGCTGAATAACTAAGAGCAATCACAATTCAGAAACCGACAGAAATGCGAGTAGATCCAGTATTTCTATATACATGTAATTCAACCCCTGGAAATAGATTCAGCAAATTAAAAAATGCACTTCACCCCTCACTACCTCACTGCCTACCTTACACTCCTCCACACTTCTGCACCATGCGCACAGGGCATCGGACCCAACGAGCAAATCCCCTTGCTCCACCTACATACCACCCAACCTGTATGGACACAATCCATCTCTAAAGAACACCAGCATACTAAACCTACAGTTCACAAAACGCACAATGCCACACGTACTACGTCCACTTATCTGACAAATAGTGTATACACCAACACAATCATAATGGCCTAAATTAGATGAGCGTTACTGAATGCCAGATCAATTAGGAACAAACCCAATACTATCCTCAACCTCATCCTCAACAAAAAACATAGAAACATAGAAATATGACGACAGAAAAAGACTACATGGCCTATGTAGTCTGTCCTTCCATAACAACTAAACAGTCCCCTTTTTACCTTTAGAGATCCTCTGTGTTTGTCCCATGCTTTTTTGAATTCAGTTACTGTCCTCATCTCTACCACCTCCACTGGGAGACTATTCCATGGATCCACTACTCTTTCCATAAAGAAATATTTGCACATATCACTCCTGAATCTATCTCCCTTCACCCTCATCCCATGTCCCCTCATAGCAGAACTTGCTTTCAATTGAAAGAGGCTCTCTCCCTGAACATTTATGCCACGGAGGTATTTAAACATCTCAATCATATCACCTCTATCCCACCTTTCCTCTAAGGTGTTGTCCCCCGCAGCCCCCTCTGGTGGCGGCGTAGTGGTTCCACCGGGGCTGGGGAGCGCATAAGATTAGGGGTATTAGGGTTGGCCTGTTGCGAGGGTCATGAGGTAGCGGCCCTCTGTGCCGACCTCGTTGCCAACTTCCCAATAAAGCGACTTTCAGCCAAGTGTAGGGAAAAAGGAAAAAGGCTTTTATTTCACCTTTACGCAAAATGGTTCAAAATATGCGGTTAAGAAAATAACAGGGCTGTATCATTCCTTGTATCAGGTTCAACTCACACAAAACGTTCAAAATAACATTGTTAACCTTCACAGAAACTTAAAACATAAAGCATCCTGTATTCACTTCATACATTCTGTTGCTCCAAACAGCTTAAAGCTTTCCTACTGTACAATAAATACAATCCATGGGTTCATCTGCCTCATCAACCTCAGATTCCCCTGGCATCCATTCCATCTCTGAGGGGTCTGAGTCTGAAACCTCAGGAAGGTTGAATTCAGGCTTTCTGAAAGCATGCCACACTGTGTTCCAATGCTGGTTTGTCAGCTTGGGGCGTCGGTTTTTGGCTGTGGTATAGAACCCTGGCTGTTCATCTGCTACAGGTTTGAAAGTTCGCTTGTCCCAACCTTTAGCATTACTAGCTTTCTTCTTGGGGAGATTATCTGTTACTTTTTGCATAAAAGTGTCCTTATCATACAGATAAAACTCATTCTTTTGTTTCTCGCTTGTGCTAGGTTTAGGCAAGCAATCGCAGGCAACAACTGTTTTACCTTTAAACTTCCTGCAGTCTCTTACAGGAAAGGCTTGAGGCCTAGCCTGATTGTCCTCCAATTCTTGCTGGCTCAAGTATTCCCAGTGTATCTTTCTTTCTTTAGAGTGGGGAGAAACTTCTCTGAGGCATGGCTGCAGCTGATGCGCTTGTCCTTTACTTCCACCCCTGTGGCAATTGGCTAATGGCCGCGCCCTCTCAGCTCTTCCCTGTTCCCCAGGCCTCTGAGTTTTCCACTCCTCCTTCAGGTTACTTCTATAAAAATCTTTAAAAGTACCTTTCACTCCTTGGGTATTCTTTTCAGCTGGATATCTCTTTCTCAGATTGTGTCCCAGCCCTTATCCCTGGATAGGGCTTTCTCTCAGGCTGGAAGGGAGAGCACCTCCTTCCTTGGCTGCTCTCTGCAGTGCTGCTCCTTCCAGTTGTCTCTGGCCTGCTCTTCGGCCTGCTCTTTGGCCTTCCTCTAGGCCTGCTCTTTGGCCTTCACCTCGGCCTGCTCTCTGAGTTACTCCTTGGCCTGCTTCTCGGCCTACTCTCTGGCCTGCTCCCCAAGTTGCTTCAACTCCTCGAGCTGCTCTGGGTCTGACACCGACTCCAACTCTGACTCTCCTTGACTCAGCTCTGTCCCTGCTTAAATCGGGACTAACTGATTCTAGGTCCTGCCCATAGAGGCGTGGTTCCTCTGCTTCCAGGCTGGCTCTCCTGCTCCCTCTATGTAGACCTTCAGGAAATTGCATGTGAAGCTTGTTTTTTTCAAAATTTAAAACTTTTTTCCTTTCTGCCAGAGGGTCCGCTGTATCACAGTGTACATATTAAGATCCTTCAGTCTGTCCTCATGCTTTATAATGAAGACCACTAATCATTTTAGTAGCCACCCTCTGCACCGACTCCATCCTGTTCACATCCTTTTGAAGGTGCGGTCTCCAGAATTGCACACTATACTCCAAATGAGGTCGCACCAAAGACTTATACAGAGGCATTATCACCTCCTTTTTTCTGCTAGCCATTCCTCTCCGTATGCACCCAAGCATCCTTCTAGCTTTTGCCGTTGCCTTTTCTACCTGTTTAGCTACTTTAAGATCATCAGACACAACCACGCCTAGGTCCCGCTCTTCTTTAGTGGACAAAAGTACTTCACCCCCTATACTATATTGCTCCCTTGGATTGCTGCAGCCCAAATGCATGACCTTACATTTTTTATTTATTTATTTATTTATTTTATTTTATTTAACATCTCTTATATACCGCACTATTGTCATCAGCGCGGTTTACATGGAACCAAACATATACATACAGAAAACTGTAGTGCATTTTACAAGTAACAGGAATTTAGAACTTGGGAATAGAGGTAAACTATTTAACATTAAATCCCAGCTGCCAAATTCTAGACCATTCTTCAAGCTTAGCTAGATCCCTCCTCATGTTATCTACCCCTTCCTGGGTGTCTACTCTGTGGCAGATTTTGGTATCATCCGCAAAGAGGCAAACCTTACCTGAAAGCCCTTCCGCTATATCACTAACAAAGATGTTAAAAAGAATCGGACCAAGGACAGATCCCTGGGACACACCACTGATAACATCCTTCTCCTCAGAGTGAGCTCCATTTACTTGTACTCTTTGTCGCCTCCCACCCAACCAATTTCTAACCCAAGCAGTAACTTTAGGGTCCATCCCTAGTGTGCTCAGTTTGTTTATAAGTTGCCTGTGAGGAACAGTGTCAAAAGCTTTACTGAAATCTAAATACACCACATCTAGGGCTCTCCCTCGGTCCAATTAACTGGTCACCCAGTCAAAGAAATGAATCAGATTTGTCTGACAAGACCTGCCATAGGGTGAATCCATGCTGCCTCGGAATCTGTAATCCGCTGGACTCCAGAAACCTCACTATTTTCTCTTTCAGCAGCATTTCCAATAATCTACTCACCACCAAAGTTAAACTAACCGGCCTGTAGTTTTCAACCACATCCTTACTTTCGCTTTTGTGTAAAGGCACCACATGAGCCTCTCTCCAGTACTTAGGCACCACTCCCGACTCCAACGAGGCATTGAAAAGGTCAGTCAGTGGAGCTGCTAGAATGTCCCCAAGTTCCCTCAATATTCTCGGGTGTATCCCATCCGGTCCCATTGCTTTGTCTACTTTAAGTTGAGAGAGTTTCTCACGAACACAGTCTTTTGAAAATTGTTCAAGATGTCCTTTGCTTCTGTTCCTATTTGTGGGTGTTTTCTGAGGTCCTGCTCCTGATGCTTCATCTGTGAATACAGAACATAAATATTTGTTAAGCAATTCCGCTTTATCCTTATCAGCTTCTACATATTCCTCCCCTGCACCCTTGAGTCTGACAATACCACTCTTGCCCTTCCTCTTCTCACTAATATATCTGAAAAATGTCTTATCCCCCCATTTTATTGCATTGGCTATTTCCTCCTCCTTTTGAATCTTTGCCTTCTTGACTACTTTGCTAGCTTCTCTAAGTTTTTCCAAATACAGATGCCTGTCTTCCTCTCTCTGTGATCTCTTGTATTTCATGAAGGCCTCCCTCTTTTTCTTCACTTTTTCAGCTACTTCTTTCGAAAACCATAGCGGTCTCCTTTTCCTTTTACCTTTATTTACCATTTTAACAAAAAGGTTGCTTGCCCTTAAAATATCCCCTTTCAGTTTTTCCCACTGTTTTTCTACATCCCTCAGCTGTTCCCATCCAACTAACGATTCCCTGAGGTATTGGCCCATCTTCGCAGTTAGTCTTCCTAAAGTCTAAGATCCTCGCCTTTGAATGGATTCTAACAGGCCTAGTCCTAATACTGAACCACACCATCTGGTGATCACTGGATGCAAAATGATCTCCCACTACAACATCAGAAACACTTTCACCATTGGTAAGCACCAAGTCCAGTATGGCCCCTTCATGTGTGGGGTCTGTTACCAATTGCCTGAATAGTTCTCCCTGTAGAGAATCCAGGATCTCCTTACTTCTAGATGATACTGCAGCAGGAATGTGCCAATCAACATCTGGCATATTGAAATCTCCTATCAGTAGCACTAACCCTTTCCTAGCAATGCTGCGCATGTCTTCAATTAACTCTCTGTCCACCTCTTCCTCTTGTGAGGGAGGTCTGTATATCACACCAATATAAATAGATTTCTCTTTCCCTCTTTCTAGTTTAACCCACAATGCCTCCTCTCTCCCTTTTAAGCTCTGTAATTCCAAAGCTTTAATAGTAGTTTTTACATATAGTGCCACTCCTCCTCCCCTACTTCCTACCCTGTCCTTTCTGAATAAAGTATAGCCAGGTATAGTTACATCCCAATCATGGTTTTCTGTGAACCATGTTTCTGTAACTGCCACTAAATCCAAGTCTGCCACTCCCACCAAAGCTTCAACATCAGGGATCTTATTTCCCATGCTACGGGCATTTATACACACTGCTTTCTATATGTTACCCCTGTTACCGATTTCCATAAAGTTATTTAATGTATCACCTACCTGGGGGCTTTCACTTACCTGGGGGCTTTCTTCACCCATCCCCAACGAATCTAGTTTAAAGCCCTCTTCAGTAGATTAGCCAGTCTACTACTGAAGACGCGTTGACCTTTCTTGGACAGATGGATGCCACCTCTGCTCTGCAACCCTTGGAACACCATCCCATGGTCTAGGAAACCAAAACGCTCTCGATGACACCATCCACGCAGCCATGCATTCATCTCCAGGATGCGAGTCTCTCTACCGTGGCCTTTACCCTCAACAGGGAGGATTGAAGAGAACACCACCTGTGCACCTAACTGCTTCACCCTCTGTCCCAGAGCCATGAAGTCACTTTTGATACGTTCCGAGGTATACCTGGCAGTGTCATTTGTTTCAACATGGATTAGCAACATTGGGTAATAGTCAGTGTGCTTGATGAGTTTCGGCAATCTCTCCGTAACATCTTGGATTTTGGCACCAGGCAGACAGCATACCTCTCTGGACATCAAGTCTGGTCGGCAGATGGACGTCTCAGTACCCCTCAGTAGAGAGTCTCCAACCACCACTACCCTTTGTTTCGTTGTGGTCACTGATTCTGCAACTTTGGGGTACTTGAGCTCTGGTTCTTCCCGTTCCAGGGATGCTTTCACCTTTTCCACTTCCAGGGCTGCATAATAGTTCTTCAGTTCAAGGGCTGGAGAAGTTGGATTTGTGATTTTGCAGGCCCTGGTGACTTGTGTACAACCATCGACATTCTGTTGGCACCCATCTTCTCCTCTGCTGGAGAACTTGGTTGCTGCAAAAAGCATCTCATCAATGTACTTCTCATTGTCTTGAATGCTCCTCAGCCTCGCCACCTCCTCTCTGAGTTCCTCCACTTGTTTCCTCAGAGCTTCAGCATGCAGGCACCCTGCACATGGAACCGGTCCTTCAACTGGCATTAGGACCTCTGTCTGGACCGAGGCAGAAGCTGTAACTGGGGCAACAGCTTTAGCCATATGATTTTTTTCAGCCATTGTTCTGTTCATGGAGCTTAGGTATCTGTTAAACTGAATATAATCTGCATCACCAAGACCTGGCTAGATGACTCAGACAAGGTCATATTAAATCAAGTAACACCAACAGGCTACTCAGCATTCAATTGCATTAGAGCACAAAAGAGAGGAGGAGGTGTGCTAATACTAGCCGGAAAGGAATACAGATTTAAAACAATCTCTACCAGTAATACGATAGAATCCAACACACTCACCATAGCTAACAAGTACCTAAGCATCTCCCTCAACTACAGGCCTCCTGGAGCCACAACTGAACATCTCTCCACGGTACTTGAGGCAATATGTGCACACAACAGAAAACACAAACCCCTCATTGTACTAGGAGACTACAATCTAACCTCCATACCTACCAAGGAAGCCGCAGCATTCCTAAAAGCCATGGTGTCACTAAAATATTGCCAATCAACGCCCGAACACACCAGCATGGTACAACTCTGGATATGGTCTTTATTCCAATGCGCTTGGTGGAACAGGGCAAGGCCAACGCACCAACAATCACGCCGGTCCCTTGGTCAGATCATCATGTGATTGAGTTCACTTTGACCCTGAATAACCCCACTCAACACGTAAAAGATGATTTTCTCCCAGTTGGTGAGAGGTCTTACGTGTTCACCAGGTGCAAGGAGCTCTTTGCTCTCAAGGAACGAGTCCTTTCTCTAGAGGCTAGAGTAGCAGACTTGGAAGAAATAAGAAAGACAAAGAGGTACATAGACGAGACCTACAGGGATATGGTCCTGAAGTCCCACCTCCAGTCTGCCAGCATCCCTGTTGCCATGGAGGAGAGAGGTCACGTGACAGGAGAGCATCACCCTGGTGTGGCAGGAGGTGATCCTGTAACTAGGATCTGTCCTCCAGGTGATGTAAAACCCTCTCGCACTGAGGAAGTTTCTCCAGGGCCATGTGCCCATGAGGGAAGGGTTAAAACCAACAGGCTACTCAGCATTCAATTGCATTAGAGCACAAAAGAGAGGAAACTGCTAGGTACATATGACCTAGATTGGCCACTGTTGGAAACAGAATACTGGGCTTGATGGACCTTGGTCTGACCCAGTATGGCATATCTTATGTTCTTATATGTTAGGACAGCCGTTATAGTTGGTAATTCGATCAATAGGCATGTAGATAGCTGGGTGGCTGGTGAACGTGAGGATCACCTGGCAACATGCTCGCCTGGTGCGAAGGTAGCGGACCTCATGTGCCACCTACATAAGGTCTTAGATAGTGCTGGGGAGGAGTCTGCTGTCTTGGTGTAGCAGCAAAGCGCAGACAAACCAATGATACCAGGAGTCTGTTCAGAAGGTCCAAATCATTTATTTGTGCACAAGTCTCGAACCAGTCAATTTCAAAATGGCTGAGCAAAGTTTTCAAGCATTACAACAACTTTTATAGACTTCTGTTCCATTCTAGGTATAGAAAAACATTTCATTGGTCCCGGTAACCTCCCGTACCTCCCGTACCTCTTCCATTGGCCCCGGTACTGATAAGTTTATCCAATTATGTCCCTTCTGTGGGCATGACACCTGCATGCCCCCCTTCTAGTCCCAATTACAATGGTCAGTTCATCAACTTGTTACTTTCACACTCTCAAGGCCATAGAACCAATTTGTGTATGCAGAGGAGCAGGGTTCTGCAACTCATCTGTCAGCACTCCCAATTATTTCTTTGCAGATGTACTTTTTCTTATCAGTAACTTTTAAACATGTCTTTCTGTGTTTTTTCCATCTTTCAGCTCTGCAGTTCTGCCTACCTAAGCTAATTCAATACTTCTACTGAGTTCTATCTTACAATAGCAGCATATTGGGGGATGTGCAATCCTATATGCCTCTCCACAGGCCTCATTTACAGGTCAAGCTAGCCATGCTGGCCTGCTTATGTCAGACACCGTGGGTCACAGGCCTGCACCTGCCACATTGGTACATGTCGGTACCAATGACATAGGAAAATGTGGTAGGGAGGGCCTGGAGGCTAAATTTAGACTTTTAGTTAGGAAGTTGAAATCCAGAACTTCCAGAGTAGCTTTCTCCGAAATGCTTCCCGCTGCACGCGCAGGAGCTAAAAGGTAGGCAGAGCTCCGGAGTCTCAATGCGTGGATGAGACAATGGTGCAGAGATGAGGGTTTTGGATTTGTTAGGAACTGGGGAACATTCTGGGGAAAGGAGGGGCTCTTCCAAAGGGATGAGTTTCACCTTAACCGGGATGGAACCAGGCTGCTGGCATTAACCTTTAAAAAGGATAGAGCAGCTTTTAAACTAGATAATAGGGGAGAGCCGACAGTCGCACAAGAGCGCATGGTTTGGAAGAATGTATCCTTGAAGGATACTACCAAAAGTAGAGAGGTTCCAAAAAAGAGTAAAGTAGCTCAAATGCCCTCGAGTATGGAGCAGACAGAGCTTAAAAATCCCAAATTACCCATGCCTATCAACAGCCAGATTAATATGATTAAACACAGTCTCTAAAATGTTTGTATGCAAATGCTAGAAGTCTAAAAAATAAGATGGGAGAGTTAGAATATATAGCACTAAATGAGAGGCTAGATATGATTGGCATCTCAGAGACATGGTGGAAGGAGGCCAACCAGTGGGACACTGATACCTGGGTACAATCTATATTGTAATGATAGAGTTGATCAAATTGGTGGAGGGGTTGCGCTCTATGTTAGAGAGGGCATTGAGTCAGAAAGGATTAAAGTTTTGCAGGAAACAAAATTTGCTGTAGAATCTCTATGGATTGAATTTCCATGTAAAAAGGGGAAGGCGATGGCAGTGGGGGTGTACTATCGACCGCCTGGCCAGAATGCACAAATGGATGATGAAATGCTCAAAGAAATCAAGGAAGCTAACAAAAGTTACAGCGCAGTAATGGGTGATTTCAATTACCCCGGTATCGACTGGATCAGTGTCACAGCAGGACATGCTAGGGAGATAAAGTTCCTAGATAAAATAAATGACTGCTTCTTGGAGCAGCTGGTTCATAAACTGACCAGAGGGGAAGCCATATTAGACCTAGTCCTTAGTGGAAAACCAGATCTAGTGCAAGAAATAAAGGTGTTGGAGCCACTTGGCAATAGTGATCATAGCATGATTGCATTTGATTTAATTAGTGGAGGAGGGATAGTAAGGAAATCCGCAGTACTACCTTTTAACTTTTGAAAGGGAGACTATGATAAAATGAGGAAAAAAGTTAAGAAAAAAATAAAAGGAGCAGTTGCAAAGGTTAAAGACTTACATCAAGCTTGGGTGTTGTTGAAAAATACCATCTTGGAAGCCCAGACCAGCTGTATTCCACACTTTAAGAAAAGTGGAAAACGCAATAACATTGTAGCTCCAATAGAAAGAACACCAGATCTCAGAAGCAAAAAAGCCTTACGCCTCTTTTGGGTCTCTCGGGATGCATCAGGGAAAATAACAATTCTCTTACCCATAAACAATACAGTACGCTTTTTAAAATACAGCTTTAACAGCCAATCCCGGTCTGAAGATAATGCAAAAGTGTATAGTTTATTTCAGAGCTAACAAGTATGTTTTTCTTCAGCCTGAGGACCTGTCCATGTTTGTATCATCTCATTTGTTGACCTCATCACCTATGGATAATTGATCGTCATATGAAATATGCTCCGAATCATGCCCCCCCTCTTGGTATTTTGTATTATTTCCTAGTTTTTGGAACGCGGCTTTACCTGGTCTCATTTGGTAGTTTTCCTCACGCGCCCCCCCCCCCACTCTAGTGGGCTACAACTATACTGTGTTAACTAAGTTTGATGTTGAGAAATTTCCTTTATTTTTTGTTTTTTTTCTGCACAGTTGTGTTTTTCTGTACAAGTATTGCTTGGTTTATAATTGTAAATTGCATAAATAAAAAATTTAAAAAAAAATGTGGAAGGAAGGAGTGGAGGAGTGGCCTAGTGGTTGGGGCAAGGTACTTCAGGCCGGAAGGTCGGAGGTTCAAATCCCACTGGAGGACAGCAACCTTGGGTCAGAAGGACTGGGGTTTCTAGTCCCACAGGTGCTCCTTGTGGTCTTGGGCAAGCCACTTAACCCTCCATAGCCCATGTTCCCTGTAAAAAATAGTTATCTCCAAGTTATAATGCCCTGTTCAATGTAATTTCAGTTTGTTCAATGTAAACCACACTGATGCAGAATAGCACAGTATATAAGAGAATGTAAATAAATAATAAATAAATAAGTCCAAAAAACTGCCAGCATGGTTTTAAAGGTGAGGTCAGAGAGGCGGCTGTTGCCAAAAAAACATCTTTCAGGAAATGGAAAAAAGAGCCAAATGACAAAACCTGGAAACAGCACAAGCACTGGCAAGTCAAATGTAAGGCATTGATAAGGCAGGCAAAGGGAGAATTTGAGAAGAAGCTTGCTGCAAAAGCAAAAACGCGAAATAAAGACTTTTTCAAGTACATTCGTAGCAAAAAACCTGTGAGAAAGTCAGTTGGTCCATTAGATAATAGAGGGGATAAAGGGGCACTAAGAGGTGAAAAGGCGATAGCTGAGAGACTGAATGAATTCTTTGCTTCTGTCTTTACTGAGGAAGATGTAGGCATGTTACCCATGACTGAAGTGGTATTTAAAGGTGCGGAAGACTTGAAGGCAATATCGATACATCGAGAAGATGTATTACAACTATTAGATAAACTAAAGAGTAGCAAATCACCTGGGCCGGATGGTATACATCCATGGGTGTTGAAAGAACTGAAATATGAGATTGCAGACCTGCTATTAGTAATCTGTGAACTTTCATTAAAATCTTCTGTAATACCTGAAGATTGGAGGATCGCCAATGTAACACCAATTTTTAAAAAGGGTTCCTGAGTCTTTGTGGGATGCCTTCTCTACTATGCACCTCAATATTACATCTCAGCTCCAGTCTATCTCCCAACAGTTTCAACTTTTTGGGCAACAATTGCAAGTATTTGATTCTTCTTATACTGAGATAAGTGCCAAAGTGGCCTCCTTGGAGGGGTCCTTAGGGCAGGTAAAAGATGTTACCCAGTCTTTAGTTAAGGATTTATCGGCAGTGCATAGGAGGTTGGAATTTCTTGAGAATCGTGCAGAAAACTGTAACCTTCGTGTTTTAAACTTTCCTAAAGTTCCGTCGGTTTCTCCCTTGGAACTTTTTTTTTTTTTTTTTAAATTTAATATTTAAACAATTTCCCATTTTTACAAACACAAAAAATTAGGAACATTCCACGCAAAAGATATATACAACAAAATATACTTACTTCACAATAATCAGTAGAATAGTTCCATTAACTTAGTCCCCAATAGAAATACCTCTATAGGGTTCCAAAGAAAGTAATCATAAACAGGAAAAAAATGTAAAATCAATTGAGCAAAGATATAACACATGGCAGCCAGTACAGGAATTATCCCTCCTCCCCCCCTCCCGCCTCCCTCGCCTGTAGAAATTTAAGTAGCTGTAAGGGTTCAAAAAACAAGAATTGCTTAGACTGATACAATAATGCACACTTACAAGGAAACCTCAACTTAAATTGGGCACCCAAAGCAGTAGCTCTCTGGCGTAAAGCCAGAAACTCCTTCCGCCGTTTTTGGGTGTCCCTAGACAAATCAGGAAATAACATTACCTTTGAGCCCATAAACTGAGAGAATGACATTCTAGTGAAATATAAGCTAAGCACGGTATTGCGGTCAGACTCAAAGGCAAAGGAGACTAACAAGGTGGCTTTACCAGTAACCACCTCCAGGGAGCTCTCCAGGAAATCTGTTAACTCCAACTGGGCCGGCTCAGAAGCTCCCACATCCCCTCCCTTCGCCCCAGACCCAAAAGGCAAAACATACTGCACTCTAACAATAGGCGGTAAATTGTCCGATGGCATCAGGAGGACTTCCGTAAGATACTTCCGAACCAGACCCAGTGGTTCCAATAATGGTGATCTCGGAAAGTTCAAAAACCGCAGCGTATTCCTACGCAAAGCATTGTCCATATATTCCAATCGCCGCAAAGATATCAAACGTTCCTTGGTAGAAGCCTCCCCCATATTCTGTAACTCCTCCACCTTAGCTTCCAATACTGCCATCTTATCAGCCTGCTCCACACACTTGGACTCAACCGCCACACACCGGCCTTTCACAAGTAAAAATTCTTGAGACAATGCTCCCACTACCGGAGCAAGGGAGTTCTGGAGTGAAGAGATAGCTTCCCATAAGCTATCTAAAGTTACCTTAGCTGGTTTCTTCAAGCCGCATATCACCCGCATTGCTGGAGGTCCTGTCGACTCGATTGATATTGGAGCCCTACCGGGTCCCCCGACAGAAAAACACTCCGCTGCCACTGCTCCTCCTGAATGTACCGCAGGGCTCCTAGGCGGAAGAAAGGACGCGCCCTCGCACACGGTAGGATCCTCCTGACCCGGAGGCACACCCGTTCTCTCTGCTTCCTCTCGCCGACTACTGGGCTGCGGCGGCAACAGCTGACTGACAGGGCTGAGATCCACCCCGTCGCTGCTCAGATCCCCCGACACTTCAGAGGGATCCGCTGAAGCCATGATAGCCGTCGGACGAGCACAGAAGGAAGCAATAGAGGTTTGTACCAAGCCCCCAGTAGGGGTAGAAGAAGCAGAGGGCTGTGTTGACTTTTGCTTCCGCTTTCTCCCCATCGTAGCCGCGTCCACCTCACTGCTATCCTGAGCTCCGACTGGCGGCGTCTACTCCTCCGCCATCTTGGAACCTCATCGTGACATTTCCCCTTGGAACTTTTTAAACAGTTTCTTGTTACTGTTTTGAAGGTTTCAGTGGATGCTATTCCTCCAATTTCAAGAGCCTTCTATTTGCCGACTGCAAAGATTGGTCTGAAGGGTGAAGGAGAAAACCTGTTAATGTCTTCGGATAGCTTAGACCTTTCTACCTTTTTAGAACGGTCCCCCACTGCAGTGGGGATGACTGCTACGCTATTGGTGACCTTCGCTCTTGAAGTGGATAGAGACTGGCTCCTGAAGTTATTTTTTAGATCTTCCAGCAAAATGTTCTTGGAGTCCCAGATCCGAATGTTTCCCGACGTCTCGAGAGCAACACAGAGAAGGAGGAAGCAGTTTCTTATGTATCGCTCAGGGGTTGCTCAGTTGGGGGGTTTATTTTTTTTGCGATTTCCCTGTAAATGTTTGGTAAAGTTATCTGGTAACAGGTATATTTTCTTTGAGCCATCCCAATTAGCATCCTTTATAAATTCAAAACGGGTGGACCCATTGGCTTTTCCCCCCTCTCTCCCTCAAGTTGGGCCCCCTGTTTAGGTGGTCCTTTACTGTGGTTAGTGTGTTATGCACTCTCTTTTGTATCCGTTTTGCCTGTTTGTAATTGCTGGGTACGAATTTTCCTTTGTTTTGTGACCCATCTTGCCTGATGTATGGTGGACTTGTGGACCTTAATAGGTCCTTTTCTGTACAAGTTGTTTGCTTGTTGTATTTTGAAAATTGCATAAATAAAAAATTAAAAAAAAAAAAAAAAAAAAGGGTTCCAGGGGTGATCCGGGAAACTACAGACCGGTGAGCCTCACGTGAGTACTGGGAAAAATGGTAGAAACCATCATTAAGGATAAAATTAATCAGCATGTAGATAGTCATGGCCTAATGGGAGACAGCCAACATGGCTTTAGACAAGGAAGATCTTGTCTTACTAATCTGTTATGTTTTTTTGAAGGTGTGAATAAACAGGTGGACAAAGGTTAGTCAGTTGATATAGTGTATCTGGACTTTCAGAAAGCCTTTGACAAGGTCCCTCATCGGAGACCTTTGGCAAAACTAAAGAGTCATGGGATAGGAGGCAGTGTACTATTGTGGATCAGGAACAGGTTAAAAGATAGAAAGCAGAGAGTAGGGCTAAATGGCCAATTTTCCCAATGGAAAAAGGGAAATAGTGTTGTAACCCAGGGATCTGTGCTGGGTCCGCTGCTTTTTGACATATTCATAAATGACCTGGAAAAGGAAATAACGAGTGAGGTTATAAAATTTGCAGATGACACAAAACTATTTAAAGTTGTTAAAACCCAAGAGGATTGTGGAAAATTGCAAGATGATCTAGATAAATTGGAAGACTGGGCATCAAAATGGCAGATGAAATTTAATGTGGACAAGTGCAACGTTATGCACCTAGGGAAGAACAACCTAAACTATGGTTATACGATGCAAGGTTCCACATTAGGAACCACCACCCAGGAAAAAGATTTAGGCGTCATTGTGGATAACATCTTAAAACCCTCGGCCCAGTGTGCAGCAGCGGCCAAGAGAGCAAATAGAATGCTAGGTATCATAAGGAAAGGAATGGAAAATAAAACAAAAGATATTATAATGCTTCTATATCGTTCCATGATGAGACCGCACCTTGAATATTGTGTGCAATTATGGTCACCGTATCTTAAAAAGGATATGGCGTTATTAAAAAAGGTTCAGAGAAGAGCCACCAAAATGGTAAAGGGGATTGAAGGATACTCCTAAAAAGGCTAAAAAGGTTAGGGCTCTTTAACCTGGAAAAGAGACGGCTGAGGGGAGATATTATAGAAGTCTATAAATTAATGAACGGAGTGGAACGGGTAAATGTAGATCAATTGTTTACGTTATCAGAATATAGAAAGACTAGAGGACATGCAATGAAGCTACAGGGTAAACTATTTCAGACTAATAAAAGAAAATATTTTTTCACTCAACGTGTAATCAAACTCTGGTACTTGTTACCGGAGGATGTAGTAAAGGCTGTTAGTGTAGCTGGTTTTAAAAAAGGTTTGGACAAGTTCCTGGAGGAAAGGTCCATAAACCTTTATTAAGAAGGGACCCAGGATATCAATGCTTGACCCAGTTTAACCTGTGTCTTTTGGGGAAACTGCTAGGTATGTATGACCTAGATTGGCCACTGTTGGAAACAGGATACTGGGCTTGATGGACCTTGGTCTGACCCAGTATGGTATATCTTATATTCTTACGTTCTTATGAGCATAGCCAGGTGTTTTAGAGCCTTCAACCAAGACTCATTCACAAAAGAAATCATTCCACAACTCCAACGGGATTATGGCACCCTTGACATAAGCATAGAGAAATGGAACTCCATAAGATCTAAGGCAGCATCAGCCCCTACCAGAACAGAACCACAAACACACAGGAGATCCAACGCCCCCTGGTACTCAAGTGATATCAGGGATGCAAAGCGCACTCTCAGAAGACTGAAGAGAAAATGGAGGCAGAACAAGTCGCATAACTCCCTGACTCAATACAGAGCCAAGCAACTGGAATATAACAATCTGATAAATGAGTGTAAACAACAGCACCATACCAACCTAATCATGAAATCTGTCAACAGACCGAGAGAACTCTTTAGCATTGTCCAAAAACTCCCTAAAGACACCACGCAGCAATGTACCCACCATCTTGACCCACAGGAATTTGTGGACTACATGAAATCGAAAAGCACCATCCATACATGCTCCCTCACACTGCATACGGATGACCATGAAATGGAAGAGCTACATCAAACCTGGGAGGACTTCAGCATACCATCAACACATCAAATAGAGGACATAATGAATAACTCAACACAACCACCTCACTGTCAGACCCATGCCCAGTGTCTTGGCTCAAAGCCACAAGAAGCCAGCTCTCACATCACATTCACAAAATTGTCAAGGATTCACTCCAACAAGGATACATGCCACAATCCCTGAAGCAAGCCATGATATGACCGATACTTAAAAGCAACGCCCTAAGCCCCCTCTGAACCAAAATCATACCGTCCCATCTCAAGCCTACCATGCCTTGCAAAAACCATTGAAAAGACAGTGCAAAGGCAACTTCAGGACCACATTGACATGAATGCCCCATTGGACATCCAAAAGCATGGCTTTAAACCCCAGCACAGTGTGGAAACATAGTAACATAGTAAATGACGGCAGATAAAGACCAGCATTGTCCATCTAGTCTGCCCAGCAAGATGGCAAGAGTAGGTGCTCCTGTCACTCTGTGCAGGCCACCACTCCCCATGTCTTTGTTTAGGGGTGAACCCACCACTCCATGTAGGACACCACTATTTGTTGAGACGTTAGATGTTTCAGAAGTCAGATGGTACCGTTTAGTTTGTTTTTATCCTGTTGCTGTAAAGGGATCCACTGTGTTTGTCCCATGCCTTTTTGAATTTCGTCACCGTGTTTGCCCCCACCACTTCCATCGGGAGGGCATTCCAAGCATCCACCACCCTTTTAGTGAAAAAATATTTCCTGACCTTGCCGCTTCATGTTATGCCCTCTAGTTTTACAGCTTCCCCGTCTTTGGAAGAGGTTTGTTTGTTCATCATTTCTCTTTAAGTATTTGAAGGTCTGAATCATAACTCCCCTGTCCCTCCTCTCCTCCAAAATGTACATATTTAGGTCTTCAAGTCTCATCTCATAAGGCCTCTGAACAGTTTCCAGTCTTTTCACATCTTTTGCAAGATATGGTCTCCAAAACTGAACACAGTATTCCAAGTGAGGCCTCACCAGTGACTTGTACAGTGGCATAAGCACCTCTTCCTTTCTGCTGGTAACCCCTCTTTGTTGCAGCCCAACATCCTCCTGACTTTTGCCACCGCCTTGTCGCACTGTTTTGCCACCTTGAGATCATCAGAGATAATCACACCAAGGTCTTTCTCCCGAACCATGCACCCCAACCTCTCGCCCCCTATCGCGTACATTTCCCTTGAATTTCTGCTACCCAAGTGCATGACACTGCACTTTTTCGCATTAAATCATAGTTGCCAAGCATTAGACCATTCTTCCAGCTTTTGTAGACCTTTCCTCATGTTATCCACTCCCTTGGGGGAGTCCACTCTGTTGCAAATTTTTGTGTCATCTGCAAAAAGACAGACATTTCCATTCAGTCCTTCAGCAATATCACAAAATACATTGAACAGTGCCGGGCCCAGGACCGAACCCTAGGCCTCCCTCTTTGACAATCTCCTAAGAGGCATAGATAACATAAAGAACGGATTCCTTCTAGTGTCCATGGCCATCTTGGCAGCATTTGACACCGTGTCCCACGCCAGGTTACTGCAATGCCTGCGGTAGATAGGAGTACACAAGAATACTCTGAAGTGGTTTACTTCCTACTTGGAAGATCGAAGGCAACAGGTCAAACGTGCCCAAAATAAATCAATGCAGTTCCCCGTCTCCCAGGGAATACCACAAGGTTCAGCCCTGTCATTAATGCTCTTTAATATTTACATCCAACCCATATGCAACATCATCAAATGCCACAAACTTCACTATCACCTCTATGCTGACGATATCATGGTGTATGCTCCAATCAACCTACTAGCTCTTGACACCACAGCAATAACCAGATGCCTTGAAGACATGAATGCCTGGTTCATAACCAATAACCTGACAGTCAACTATGGTAAAACTGAGGCAATGTTCTCACCTTCATTCTACCACAAACTATCAGCATTCTAGACAAACCAATAGCAGTCAAAGATGAAGTTAAGTACCTGGACATCACAATGGACAAAGGTCTGAACCTGAAAACCCACGTCACCAAAACCGCAAACAAGGCCTATCAACGTTTGAGGACCATCAGAAAGCTCAAGCCAATACTCCGCCAGGACCACTTCCGCACAGTGTGCCAAGCACTCATCACACCTATACTTGATTACGTAAACTTGCTATATCAAGTGTGATAAGGAAGCTTATCAGGGCCCAGGAAACAAGACCTTTGCCAAGACCTTTGCCTTCCTGTGGGGGGTACCACTATCTGCACTTTCTCTGTTTGCTGCTTCTTTCCCTACATTTCCTTTCAACTTCCTGCCCTTCTTACACTACCCCAGTCGCTCCTGTTCCTTTCGCTGACCCTCAGTCCTCTATTCAGGCCTTTCCTATGGCCTCTATTCCTGTTCTCTGGGGGAACCGTCCCTCGCCGGTCTCCTCTATTCCATCAGGGGTCTGCGCCCGGAATATGCATAATCTTGTGGCGTGTCCTACTACCCAGTTCTCTTCCTCACCTCCACTTCAATCTGTCTGTTCTCTACTGACTCTTTCTTTTGCTCTCCTAAATTGCAGGTCTATCCGTGCTAAAACTCCTCTGGTCTATGACCTCGTATCACAACACTCTCTTGATGCTCTGTTCCTCACCGAAACCTGGCTCCGTGAGGGTGAGGACGGTATCCTTCACCGATGCCTTCCCCCCGGTTATTCTACTTTTCACGTTCCCCGGCTTCATCGATCCGGGGCGGCGTAGCTGTTATTCATCGCTCTTCTGTTCCTTTCTCACTTGCGTCCCCTCAACCCCGCTATCCTGAAGCTTAGCTGCTGCGTTCAGGAACTTCTGTCCCTATATTTTTCCTCCTTATCTATGCCCCGCCCTCAATGCGTCCTGATCTCTGGGAGTCTCTTCTGCTCACCCTCTCTGAGACATCCTTACTTACCTCTCATCTGGTTATCCTTGGTGATTTCAACGTGCACCTTTCTTCCCAAACTCGCCCTCGCGATAGGGCCCTCAGTTCACTTTTCTCTGACCTTGATCTCATCCAATATGTGCATTGTCCCACTCATTCCTCTGGTTACACTCTCGATCTCATTCTTACGTTTTCATCCTCCCCCTATGATCCCTCTTCTATCTCATCCACCCCTCTTCCCTGGTCTGACCATCATTGCCTGTTCTTTTCCTTCTCCCTCCCTCCTTTGCAGACTCTTGCTTCATCTGCAACAACCTCACTTAAGGTCCTCAAACGCCGTCTCACGCCCCTCACTCTGCAGGCCTTTCCTCCTGCTGACTCTCTCTTTTCCTCTGAGTTTTTTTCTCTTCCTGTCAGCCAGCAGGCTGATTCCTGGTCCTCTGTTCTCACCAGTACCCTTGACATGCTAGCACCTCTATGCCCCACGTCCTGCCGCTCCACGTCCCATCACCCCTGGTATCACTCGGGCCTCTATCTCCAGCGCACCCATCTCCGACGTGCTGAACGTCATTGGCGTAAACATCCCTCTTCTGCTTCCCTGACTTCTTTCCGCTGTGCACATCGTTCCTACCACACTATGATCACTGAGGCCAAGAAGACCTACTTCTCAGATCTCATCGCTGCCTCCTCTAACTCTTCTCGCTGCTTGTTTTGGGTCCTTCGCTCTCTATCTTCTCCCTCAACCTGCCCTTCCTCCTCAGCGCCCCCTCCCACTGCCCCCAGTCCAACAGCCCTTGCCTCCTTTTTTGTAAATAAAATCCAGTCCCTTCGTTCCTCTTTCCCCCTCTGCCCCCCTCCTCTCTCGCCTCCTCCTTCCCTCTCTGCTTTCCCTGACCTTCCCTCCCCTCCTCCCTCCAGTACTTTCCCTCACACTTGGTGTTCCTTCAGTCCTGTCACTTCCGCTGAGCTTCTTCAGGTAATTTCCTCCTCCCACAAAACCACCTGCCCGCTTGATTCTCTCCCTTCCTCTTGGCTCCTTGATCCCTCTCTTCAACTTCTGCCGTATATCCTTGCCATGGTCAACACCAGTCTCTCTACCGGTAGCTTTCCCACCTCCTGGAAGCATGCCTTGGTCCGCCCTCTCCTTAAGAAACCCTCTCTTGACCCAAGCCTTCCTGCCAACTGGCGTCCCGTCTCAAACCTTCCCTTCCTCTCTAAGGTCCTTGAAAAATTGGTTTTTGCACAGCTTTCAGCACACCTTGATTCTACTCTCTATCTTCACCCTCGTCAATCTGGTTTTAGGCCTGGACACAGCACTGAGACTATCCTTCTTGCCCTTCTCAGTGACCTCCACTGTTCTCACGATCGGGGTGACCTATCTATTGCCGTCTCTCTAGATCTCTCTGCCGCTTTTGACGTCATTGATCACCGCACCCTTCTCACTCATTTGTCTGATTCTGGTATCCATGGCACTGTACTGCGCTGGTTTCATTCTTTTCTTTCTCACCGTTCTTTTGCAGTTCACTTTGGCTCCTCCACCTCTGCCCCCTCCCCTCTACACAGCGGTGTTCCACAAGGTTCCATCCTCGCCCCTCTACTTTTCAATGTTTTCCTCGCTCCCCTGGCCCTTCTCATTCAGCAGTCCGGTATCTCTTTCTACTTCTACGCAGATGATATTCTCCTTGTCCATCACACCAGCTCTGCTTCCCCAGACCTTTCTGCCCTCAATGCTTACCTTACTCATGTCGCCTCTTGGTTCTCTAATAATTTTCTTTCTGTCAACCCCTCCAAATCCTCTGCCATCTGGTTCTCTTTCTCCACCCCTCCTCCCAGCCTAGCCCCCATGATGTCCTCCCTCCCCATCCCCGTTGTTTCCTCCCTCCATTATCTGGGTGTTACTCTGGATTCCTCCCTTTCCTTTCACCCTCACATTTCTTCCGTTGTCCGTAGTTGTCTCTTCCACCTCCGTCGTATTCGCTCCCTCCGGCCTTTTCTTTCCACTCAATCCCTCACTACTCTAGTCCTTTCCCTGGTGACTTCTCGTTTGGATTACTGTAACTCCATTCTCGCTGGTCTTCCGTCCTATCAACTCCGTCGTCTTCAGCTCCTTCAAAACACTGCCGCCCGCCTACTCACCTTTTCCTCCCCCTCCTCTCTCTTCATTGGCTCCCCATCAAATTCAGGTTTATCTACAAGTATCTCATCATCACTCACAGAGTTCTCCACACCAATACTCCTCAGTACCTCTCTGATCTTATCTTTCATCAACCTGCTCCCCGTCTTCTTCGTTCATCCCATACCAACTGTCTTTTCCTTCCCTCTCCATCCCAGGCCCATCTTGAACTCACCCGTCACTCTGCATTTTTCTTCTTAGCCCCCGCTCTCTGGAATTCCCTCCCTCACACTCTCCGCACTGAGCCCTCTTTCCCGCACTTCAAAGTTCTCCTCAAGACCCATCTTTTCTCTCAGGCTTTTGACCTTCCAGTTTCTTCCTGACCATCATGCCAGATTCAATTGCCACGACTCACCCCCCCACTCCCCTCCCCCCATGTCTACTTGTCTAGTGCTGTAACCTCTGTCCTTTTCTTTCTATCTATCTCTCCCTAGCTCTTTCCTGTCTTCAAATGGTGTTCTTTTCTCTCTTTTCTTTCCTGCAGCTGCTTTTCCTTTATTGTACACCGCTCTGATACTTCGGTCTTGGGCGGTATATCAAGCCTGTATATAAATAAAAAAAAAATAAAAAGGATAATGAGGGGGAATTTATCTTTATCAAAGGACCTGTATTGCCAGGTCAGAGATACAAAACCTCAATTGTACCTAGAAACCAGATTGTACCAGGCTGCAATAGGTTGCAGAGTGTCCCTTGTGGTGAGAAGGAGAGGGAAAGCAAGCTTAGAGTAAGGAACCATTACATCACTGACTTTCCAAATTACTCAGCTGCCAAGAGGCAGGCTGATTTGCAACACCTGAGAGGAGAAAGGGCAGGGTTAGAGCCTGGGAGGTTTAAAGCTAGGACAGAATATTCAGGAGGGGAGAGGAGAAGGAGTAGGAATGCCTACTGGAGGAGAAATGGAGCTGAAGCCCTGAGAACCAAGAGCCCATGCTGGAGGACAAGACAGGGAAGCTCAGATACATGCTGGCCAGAATATGAGGGAGGAACCACTGAACCAAGCCTTGACCCAGGTATGAGTTTTGGAAGCCTGTCTGATGGGGAGCATTACAGATTTGCTGGAGACAGCGCTTGTCCTGATGGGAGGCAGTCAGCTAAGCCCTCTGAGCCAGAAGTAGAACCCATGCAGCTAGGAGAACAGGAATTCGTTCTGGAATAGGATGATTCTTACATGGACTGTTCTTTATGCCAAACTGCCAAGCACAAAGAAGTCCTGAGAGGGAATACATCATAAGGGAACCTTCCAGAGTCCAGTACCCTAGAGAGCCTGTATGTGAAGTGAAAACGTTCTTTGAAAAGGAAAATACTTGTGCTGAGAATGTCTGCAGCTGCTTAATTGTTTGCTCATTGACCAGCTGAAGTCAGTGCAGTGCAGAGCTTATGCCATACTCACGGTGGATTTAAGAAGTTTCTTTTGGAACAGAAAAGAGAGCTGTTTATGTGAAGCTGATATTTTTGGTTTTGTTTTAAACAGCACTGCTAGACACGTTTGCTAGCAGTGGCTGTGGAAAGGACTTTCTGCTTTGCATTGAAAGACATTACAAGCTGTTTGTGCTTAAGTTCAGTTATCTACTGTTGTACTAAATATAATCCTGGAGAAAAAATCCAATAGGTGACAATTTGTGAACCTTATTTGCGTTTACCTCATAAATTAATTCTGTCAATGCCTTAACTCTCGACCAACTACAATAGAGTGTTTTTCTGCCTAAAAGTCAAGTGTAACCTGACTGACTACCTTTCCCATGGTGCACTTCAAAGTCAGTCAGTCAGGCACATTGCTGAAGTGGTGGAATCTGCTATAACAAGCATGCCCCTCCACACTGCTGTAAGGGGCTATGGGCGTGACACAAGGCCTCCCTCAGCAGACCTTACACCTACTCCAAATGAAGCAAAACACTGCAGCACGCATCATTACAGACACTCCAAGAACTGAGCACATCACCCCCGTCTTACAGCAACTGCACTGGCTCCCAATGATAGCCAGAGCAAAATTCAAAACAGTCATGATCATCTTTAAAATCATTCACCATCTCTCGGCAGATGCACTCCAACATATCATAACAAGGGATATCAGCAATAGACCAAGAAGGACCAATAATGACAACATAATCAGCACACCTGCAGGATATCACAAGACTAAACAAACAACATCAAGAAGAGCTCCAACGCTACTGGCGCCCACACTTTGGAACTCCCTCCCAACGGGCCTGAGGGCCTTGAATGACATCATAGACTTCCGCAAGGCCCTTAAAACCCTGCTCTTTATAGAAACTTATGAGCAGACAGACAACCGTCTCCACCCAAACCTCCACCCGAGCGGTGGTGCAACTACCTCCACCAACTCAATATTCACTCATCCCAACTAGACACATGAGTTCATTGTATAGTGTTGTCAAGTACCCTCATGTTAAATGTAACCCTCCAGTTGTGATGTGACCACTTTGATGTAGGATAAGGTGATATACAAATCTGTCTAAATAAATAAATTTTATTGCACTGGCTATTCTTCTTTTTGTATCTTTGCTTTGTATCTTTGCTTTAATAGTTTCTCTATGTTTTTCCAAATATAGATGCTTGTCTTCCTCTCTCTATGATCGCTTGTATTTTATGACGGCCTTCCTCTTTTTCTTCACCTTCTCAACTACTTCTTTTGAGAACCATAGCAGCCTCCTTTTCCTTTTATGTACCTAACAAAAAGATTTGCTGCCCTTAAAATAACCAATTTCAGTTTTGCCCATTGTTTTTCTACATCCCCCAGCTGTTCCCATCCTGCTAACGTCTTCTTGAGGCCCTTCTTGGCAAAGTTAGTTTTCCTAAAGTCTAAAATGCTCACTTTTGAATGGATTTTATCAGCCCTAGTCCTAATACTGAACCACACCATCTGGTGATCACTGGATGTGAGATGATCTCCCAGTATGACATCAGAAACATTGGTAAGCACAGTCTAGTATGGCCCCTTCACATGTGGGTTCTATTACCAGTTGCTGGAATAGTGCTCTCTGTAGAGAACTTAGGATCTCCTTACTTCTAGATGACACTGCAGCAGGGATGTTTCAATCAACATCCAGCATATTGAAATCACCTATCAGTAGCACTTCTCCTTTCATGGCAATACTACGTATGTCTCCTATTAAATCACCATACACTTCTCCCTGTGAGGGAGATCTTTTTATCACACTAATGCAAATAGATTTCCCTTTCCCTCTTTCTAGTTTAACCCACAGTGCCTCCTGGCTCCCTTTTAAGCCCTGTAATTTCTATAACTTTAATATTATTTTTTATATATAGTGTCACTCTTCTTCCCCTTCTTCTTCCCCTGTCCTTCCCGAATAAAGTATAGCCCAGTAAAATTATATCCCAGTCATGGCTGTCTGTGAACCATGTCTCTGTAACCACCACTAAATCCAAGTCAGCCTCTTCCATTAAAGCCTCAATATCTGGGATCTTATTCCCGGGCATTTATACACACCGCTTTCCAGATGTAGCCTTTATTACTCATTTCTGCAGAGGTATTTAATGTTTCACTAACCTGCAGGCTTTCTTCACCCATCTGCAATGAATCTAGTTTAAAGCCCTAAAAAGTAGGTTAGCCAGTCTGCTGAGAAAGACATTTCGACCCTTCTTGGTCAGATAGACTCCATCTTCCCATGTTCCAGGAAACCAAGATGCTCTTGATTACACCATCCAAGCAGCCATGCATTCATCTCCAAGATGCAAGATTCTCTGCCTCGGCCTTTACCCTCAACAGGGAGTATTGAAGAGACCACCACCTGCACACTTATCTGCTTCACCCTCTGTCCCAGAGCCATGTAGTTTCCTATCTTCACCTCTGTCGGAAAGCTTGGATGTTTCAAGAAGCATCTCATCAGTGCACTTTTCACTGTCTTGAATGCTTCTCAGCCTTGCCGCCTCTTCTCTGAACTCCTCCACTTGATTATGAGGACTTCAGCTCGCAGGCATCCTGCACTTGGAACCAGTTCTTCGACTGGCATCGGGCTCTCTGTCTGGACAGAGTCAGAAGTTATAACGGGGCCAACAGCTTTGGCAATATGATCTGTCCCGGCTATCTTTCAGTTGGTGGAGCTTTCGTAACTGGTTAAGTAAATGAGAGAGACTTACCAAAGAACCTAACTTTTCCTCAGCTGTCCCTTAAGAGAAAAAGCAGTTAACCTCTTTTATGTGTGTTCTAACAGTGCTGTTCTATATTCCAGTGTGTAGCTAATTGGGGAGTTGCCCTATAATGCCAGAATGTTCACATGGGGTGAATGGGAGCTGGGGTGGGTAAGGAGGGATCTAAAACCTGATGAGGTCAGTGGCTTCAAAGAGCTGGTCCTGAATAGTAAGCTGGAAAAAGAAAACAATGAACTGTAATAGGAAGAGATTTACCTAAGACCACAGAAAAAAATCCCCTTTCGCAATAGAGAAAAGGATTTAGCTTTTAAATATGAAGACCAAAATCCCTTTAAGAGCTTGTATTTAAAAGTCACACAGTATTACTTTGCTTGCAATGGAGACCCTGTATGGCACTCTGCTAACTGGCCAGTGGGCATACTCAATGCCAGCCATTGAGATGGCATTAAATACACCAAAGCTAATGGAAACAGTAATGGTTAGCACATGGCCATACCACCTTGCTAACCAAAATGCACTGTCAACACCCCTAATTGCACCCCTAATCTGCCCTGTCCCTACCCACTCATGTGTTAACTGGTTAGTGCAAGCTTGCTAGCTGAGGGCTCTGTGCTATCTTAGTAAACAGGCCCCACATTGGGTCCAAAAATGTAAGCCAAACAAGCACAAAAAATGCCCCAAAGTTGGGAAAATATTGTTTTAAACCTTTTACAAACTGAACTGTGTTTTATATTTTTTTCTATTTATGCAGTTTTCAATTATACAATCAATAAAATAAAATAAAGTACAGATGTATACAGGAAAGTTCACCAAAGAAAAATACTGCTAACAAAAATTAAAACCAAAGAAAAAATAATTACTCTATTAGCAACAGCATTTAATGAAGAACCATAATATAGAAGCAACTGTATTTCATCATCTATAAAAATTGCGCAGGGATGTCTCAGACCACCGGCTTAAAACAAAGACACAGAAGTGTCTGAGAGTGCCGTAATAGCATCAAGGACTATCCACTGGGCATTAAATTAACGTATTCAAAACTCCTTTTAAAGATGTTCAAAAACAGTGCCAAAATAGCAACAATATTGAAAAGCAGTACTTAACTTCATTCTGAGACATCCCTGCGCAATTTTTATAGATGATGAAATACAGTTGCTTCTATATTATGGTTCTTCATTAAATGCTGTTGCTAATAGAGTAATTATTTTTTCTTTGGTCACTTTCATTACTCTACGAATTGACCTACGACTATTTTGTACAATAACAAAAATTAAAAGACAAAATAGAAAAAAAATTCTCAGGACATCTTTAATCCGCAATATAAGAAAGCTTCCAGAGGATTAAAAAGGAAACATGATTCTGAAACTATACAAAGAATAGGGTTCAAATCTCATTGGTGTGCCATGTGTAAGTTACTTAACCCTCCATTGCTTCAGTTACCAATTTAGTCTGTAAGCTCTCTGGGGACAGGGAAAAATCCATTGTACCTGAATGTACTGTAACTTGCCTTGACGTCTGTTGGAAAGACATGAGCTAAATATAATACTTTTTTCCCTGAGAGCAAAGAAGGACAGTAAAGTCTACACCCGAAATGAACAGGTTTACATTTTTTCCTTCTCAATTGTATTATAGTCCTTTGTAGTCGTTCGTTTGTGCATCAAAATTTGAAGCATTTGTGCGGATTGCATGTGTGTGCATAGATGTGTGCATGTGTGTGCATAGATTGCATGTGTGTGCATAGATTAGATTTACATGTGTAAATTCAGAGGTACAGACACATACATAAGCAATTTGTGCACACAGTAGGTGCCCAATTACAACAAAAACTTAAAATGTTTTGGTTCATATGTGATGAATGCGACAATAATCTTGGCTTTGCACATGCCTACTGCATTAGCTTTGTGCTGGCTTTACAGTTTGTGTTTTATTGTCTGGTAGAATTACTCTTCCCAGTTTTATTTATGTCATTCAAAGGATATATATTTTGGTATCTGTGATTAACTTACGACATGCTTTCTATTTTACTGTCCTTGGCCACGTTTGAATGTACTGCCTGGCAAGGCTTTAAGATATTTCCCAGTGTTTGGTGAATTACTTGAACCTGTGGCTCTCAGAGCAAGATAGGGAGGACGTTGTTTACATTGGGCAGGGGATCCCGTATCTGGGTATGATGCGGGAGTTTTAGAGACAGACCTTTCCCCATTCACTCATGGTTCACAGCTGTGATAAGGCCAAATGATTTCTTCTGGAAGAAAGGGAGGAGCCTCCCTTCCTTGGCATCTGATTACTCAGAGGGGGATGTTATACATGGGCATTTAGAGATGGGCACAGTTCACCATACTACTCCAAATGAAAGTAATATTGCTAAAACAAACAAACAAACAAAAAAAAAACAACGGGTGGAAGATAATGGCCAAAGAATACGAAGTGTGAATGACCAGCACAGTTTGTGTTTCTTTATTGCCAAGCCGCCATCTAAGTAATATTAGAGGATGTCAGCCATTTGACTTTTTGAGAGTCATTTTATAAACTCCTGCATAGTTAGCACACTTGTGTACTTTATTTTACTTTAGAAACTGAATGTGTAAGTGTTTGGAAACATGCATTAGATCTAGGCGTGAGTAATGCAGATAATATGCATTCTGCCCACGCTTCACCCATGTGCACACCCACGATTATCCTGATGCACCTTACGAAATAAAGACCGTCTAAAATATACACGTCATTGCCCACTTATCTGCGTAAGTCACTGAACATGCATGATTTACGCGCATTGATGGTGCCTACTTAGAAACATAGAAAAATGACAACAGAAAAAGACCACATGGCCTATCTAGTCTGTCCTTCCATATCAACAACTACAACAGTCCACTTTTTACCTTTAGAGATCCTCTGTGTTTGTCCCATGCCCTTTTGAAATCAGATACTGTCCTCATCTCTACCACCTCCACTGGGAGACTATTCCACGGATCCACCACTCTTTCCGTAAAGAAATATTTCAGCATATCACTCCTGAATCTATCCCCTTTCACCCTCATCCCATGTCCCCTTGCAGCAGAACATGCTTTCAATTGAAAGAGGCTCTCCCCCTGTGCATTTATGCCACGGAGGTATTTAAACGTCTCAATCATATCACCTCTATCCCGCCTTTCCTCTAAGGTGTACATATTAAGATCCTTAAGTCTATCCTCATATGCTTTATAAGAAAGACCACTAACCATTTTGGTAGCCACCCTCTGTACCGACTCCATCCTGTATATATCCTTTTGAAGGTGCGGTCTCCAGAACTGCACACAGTACTCCAAATGAGGTTGCACCAAAGACTTATACAGAGGCACTATCACCTCCTTTTTTCTGTTAGCCATTCCTCTCCGTATGCACTCAAACATCCTTCTAGCTTTTGCTGTCGACTTTTACCTGTTTAGCTACTTTACGATCATCAGACACAACCACGCCTAGGTCCCACACTTCTTTAGTGGACAAAAGTACTTCACCCCCCTATACTATATTGCTCTCTTGGATTGCTGCAGCCCAAATGCATGACCTTGCTTTTTTTAACATTAAATCCCAGCTGCCAAATTCTAGACCATTCTCCAAGCTCAGCTAGATCCCTCCATGTTATCTACACCTTCCTGGGTGTCTACTCTTTTGCAGATTTTGGTATCATCCACAAAGCAGCAAACCTTAGCTGACAGCCATTCCGCTATATCACTAACAAAGATGTTAAACAGAATTGGACCAACGACAGATCCCTCGGGCACACCACTGGTAACTTCCATCTACTCAGAGTGAGCTCCATTTACCTGTACCCTTTGTCGGCTCCCACTCAACCAATTTCTAACCCAAACAGTAACTTTAGAGTCCATCCCTAGGGTGCTCAGTTTGTTTATAAGTCATCTGTGAGGAACGGTGTCAAAGGCTTTACTAAAATCTAAATACACCACATCAAGGGTTCTCCCTTGGTCCAACTCCCTGGTCATCCAGTCAAATAAATCAATCAGATTTGTCTGACAAGTCCTGCCTCTGATGAATCTATGCTGCCTCGGATCCTGCTTGACTCCAGAAACCTCACTATTTTATCTTTCAGCAGCATTTACAATAATTTACTCAACACTGAAGTTAAACTAACTGACTTGTAGTTTTCAACTACATCCTTATTTCTCCTTTTGTGTAAAGGCACCACATGAGCCTCTCTCCAGTCCTTTGGCACCACTCCTGACTCCAACGAGGCATTGAAAAGGTCTGTCAGTGGAGCTGCTAGAACAACCCCAAGTTCCCTCAGTACTCTAGGATGTATCTCATCTGGTCCCATCACTTTGTCTACTTTAAGTTCAGCTAGTTTCTCACAAACACAGTCTTCTGAAAATTCTTCAATATGCCCCTCGCTTCTATTCCTGTTTGTGGGTGTTTTCTGAGGTCCTGCTCCTGGTTCTTCAACTGTGAACACAGAAGGGAAATATTTGTTAAGCAATTTCACTTTATCCTCATCAGCTTCTACATATTCCTCCCCTTCACCCTTGAGTCTGACAATACCACTTTTGCCATTCCTGTTCTCACTAACATATCTGAAAAATGTCTTATCCCTCCATTTTATTGCATTGGCTATTTCTTCCTCTTTTTGAATCGTTGCCTTCCTGACTACTTTGCTAGCTTCTCTAAGTTTTTCCAAATATAGATGCCTGTCTTCCTCTCTCTGTGATCTCTTGTATTTCATGAAGGCCTCCCTCTTTTTCTTCACTTTTCAGCTATTTCTTTCGAAAGCCATAGTGGTCTTCTTTTCCTTTTACCTTTATATACCATTTTAACAAAAAGGTTGGTTGCCCTTAAAATATTCCCTTTCAGTTTTGCCCACTGTTTTTCTACATTCCCCAGCTGTTCTCATCCTGCTAACGAATCCCTGAGGTTTTGGCTCATCTTGGCAAAGTTAGTTTTCCTAAAGTCTAAGACTCTCGCTTTTGAATGGATTCTAACAGCCCTAGTCCTAATACTGGACCACACCATCTGGTGATCACTGGATGCATAATGATCTCCCACTATAACATCAGAAACACTTTCACCATTGGTAAGCACCAAGTCCAGTATGGCCCCTTCACATGTGGGGTCTGTTACCAATTGCCTGAATAGTTCTCCCTGTAGAGAATCCAGGATCTCCTTACTTCTAGATGATACTGCAGCAGGAATGTGCCAATCAACATCTGGCATATTGAAATCCCCTATTTGTATCACTTCCCCTTTCCTAGCAATACTGCATATGTCTTCAATTAACCCTCTGTCCACCTCTTCCTCTTGTGAAGGAGGTCTGTATATCACGCCAATGCAAATAGATTTCTCTTTCCCTCTTTCTAATTTAACCCACAGAGCCTCCTCTCTCCCTTTTAAACTCTGTAATTTCAAGTCTTTAATATTATGTTTTACATATAGTGCCACTCCTCCTCCCCTTCTTCTTACCCTGTCCTTTTTGAATAAAGTATAACCTGGTATAGTTACATCCCACTTATAGTTTTCTGTGAACCATGTTTCTGTAACTGCCACTAAATCCAAGTCAGTCACTCCCACCAAAGCGTCAACATCAGGGATCTTATTTCCCATGCTACGGGCATTTATACACACTGCTTTCCATATGTTACCCTTTTTACCCATTTCCATAAAGGTATTTAATGTTTCACTTACCTGGGGGCTGTCTTCATCCATCCCCAAAGAATCTAGTTTAAAGCCCTCTTCAGTAGATTAGCCATTCTACTACTGAAGATGCGTCAACCTTTCTTGGAGAGGTGGACGCCATCTCTGTTCTGCAACCCTTGAAATAGCATCCCATGGTCCAGGAAACCAAAACGCTCTCGATGACACCATCCACACAGCCATGCATTCATCTCCAGGATGCGAGCCTCTTTGCCTTGGCCTTTACCCTCAACAGGGAGAATTGAAGAGAACACCACCTGCGCACCTATCTGCTTCACCCTCTGTCCCAGAACCATGAAGTCCCTCTTGATATGCTCAGTGGAATACCTGGCAGTATCATTTGTTCCGACATGGATTAGCAACATTGGGTAATAGTTAGTGTGCTTGATGAGTCTCGGCAAACTCTCTGTAACGTCGATTTTGGCACCTGGCAGACAGCATACCTCTCTGGACATCAAGTCTGGTCGGCAGATGGACGCCTCAGTACCCCTCAGAAGAGAGTCACCAACCACCACTACCATTCGCTTCCTTGTGGTCACTGATTCTGCAACTTTGGGGTACTTGAGCTCTGGTTCTTCCCTTTCCAGGGATGCTTTCACCTCCTGCACTTCCAGGGCTGTATAATGGTTCTTCAGTTCAAGGGCTGGAGAAGTTGGATTGGTGATTCTGCAGGCTCTGGTGACTTGTGTCCAATCTTTGTCATTCTGTAGGCACCCATCTTCTCTTCTGCTGGAGAGCTTAGTTGTTGCAAGAAGCATCTCATCAATGTACTTCTCACTGTCTTGAATGCTCCTCAGCCTTGCCAACTCCTCTCTGAGTTCCTCCACTTGTTTCCTGAGCACTTCAGCATGCAGGCACCCTGCACATGGAACCAGTCCTTCAATTGGCATTGGGACCTCTGTCTGGACAGAGGCAGAAGCTGTAACGGGGGCAACTTTAGTGATACGATTTTTCCCAGCCATTGTTCTGTTCATGGAGCTTAGGTATCTGTTAATACAAAAGATAGAGATCTACCAAAGTACCAGCTGGTTTCCCAGCTGTCCTTTCAGAGAAAAGTAGTTAAATCTCTTTAATTATTTTGAGAATGTGCTGTTCCAAATCCCTGTGTTGTGTTAATTGGGGAGGTGCCCTCTAAAGCAAGACCACTCACTAGGAGTGGGTGGGTGTTTTGGGGGGCGGGGGTAGGGAGGGAACTAACTCCTGATTAGGTGTCAGTTGCTTCAAAGAGCTAAGAAAGTTACTAAGGCAGAGTTTTAAACCTACCCCACTAAAGAAAATATTCCTCCCTTTAAACTAAAGCACCACAAAGAATGTAACTTTGTTTTAAAAATGTACCAAACCCCTTTTAAGAGCTCCCTGTCAGAGAGCTAGCAATAAAAAAAAACCCACAAATGCTTACCTTTGTTTGAAATGTATAGCCCCTGTTAGCCACAGCTCCTTATAGAATCACTCCATTTTTGTATACTGTAATCTCTCCTTCTATTTCTCAGCAGTGCTCAGGGAGAGAGGTTGGACCAGGCAGTGATCTTTTAAGGGAGTGTGATGACTGGGAAACAAATGGCCATGAAACATTGAGAGGAACAGAAATGAGTCTAACATTCAAATGCAATAAAGAAGGAAGTAATGGCTAAACTACTTTCTTTTTCTTTAATTAAAACATCTGTGATACCATCTTTCATAAAATACCACCAAAGGGAAAGGAAGGAAGGAGCACTGCAATGGATGGTGGAAACAGAGAATGCAGCTGGCTCCCAGCAGGTGCAGACAGTGTACCTGCAAAGAGGGAACCAGACATTTCACTATGCTTAGGCATGTATTGTGACAGACATTGGTAGCAGGGTGGCTGACACTGTGTGTGTGGGGGGGGGGGCATTTTCAAAGTATTTTAGCAGTTAGTAGACCCTCTAGCCAGTTAAAACATGATCAGCCTGATATTCAATGACACCAACTAGTTAGTTCTGATGAATATCCACCGAGACCACCAAAAAAATGCCCGGTCTATGGGTGAATTGGGAGGTGGTGATGGCAACTATCCAGTTAACGGCAATATTCAGTCACTAACTGGATAGATAAACCACTTAAGTTAGGTCAACTGCCTGATCCCAGTCGAGGGACTGGTTCCATGTGCACGAAGCCTGCAAGTTTAAGCCCTCATGAAACAAGTGGAGGAGCTCAGAGAAGAGGTGGAAAGGCTGAGAAGCATCAACACCAGCAAAAAGTACGTTGATGAGATGCTCATCGTTTATTGGGTCTTAATATACCACCCTTTGCAGGCATACAGGGTGGTTCATTTAAAAAACAGGAAGAAAACAGAAATGGATGCCATCATGGTACAGAAAAGGAAGGAGGTAAGGCATGCAAAACACACGTACAGGCAGAGATAGATACAGAAATATAAGGATATAACATTTACAGCTCTCCTAGACTGGCACAAGGTCAAAAGCCTACTCAAACAAGTATGTTTTCAGAAGAGATTTAAAATTGCAGAAAGAAACCTCATGGTGGATTCACGAGGGAGACAATTTCAAAGGGTCGGAGCCAGAAAGAAGAAAGTGGCCCGCCAAGTTGACTTATACTTAGCACACAACAGAGGAGGTTGAACTCATCTCTTATCATGGTGAGAGGGTGGGCAGCGGGAAATGACATATTGGATAGTGAGCCGTGAAAGGTACTGGGGAGTGTTATTGTGAAGAGCTTTATGTGTCAGAGTGGGAATCTTGTATTGGATACGCTGAGGGAATGGGGAGCCAGTAGCACTGAAGGAAGAATGCCTCTTGAGATATCCAAGCTCTCTGACTTAGGTGAACATGGGATGCTACAGAATAAAGAGTTGGACACGAGTCACCAGAGCCTGCAAAATCTACAATCCAACTTCTCCAGTCCTCAAACTGAAGAACCTGTATGCAGCCCTAAAAGTGGGGGGAGGTAGAAACATCCCAGGAATAGGAAGAACCGGTGCTTAAGCACCCCAAAGTTGCAGAATCAGAGATCACAAGGAAGTGAAGGGTAATGGTGGATGGTGACTCTCTTCTGAGGGGTTCTGAGGCATCCATCTCCCAACCAGACTTGATGTCCATGGAGGTGTGCTGTCTGCCAGGTGCCAAAATCTGAGATGTTAAGGAGAGTTTGCCGAGACTCATCAAGTCTACTGATTATTATCCGATGATGCTCATCTATGTTGGCACAAATAATATTACTAGGTATCCCTCCAAGTGTATCCAGAGTGACTTCATGGCTCTGAGAGAGAGGGTGAAGCAGATAGGTGTGCAGGTGTTCTCCTCTTGAGGGTAAAAGCTGAGGCAGAGAAGATCACATCCTGGAGATGAATACATTGAGAGAGTTTTGGTTTCATGGACCATGAGATGATTTTCCAAGGGCTTCTGAGCAGAGATGGTGTTCAGATCCTAGATGAGTAAAAGTGTTATCCACAGAAGACTGGATAATCTACTGAAGAGGGCTTTAAACTAGATTCATTGAAGATGGATGACGAAAGCCCCCAGGTAAGTAAAAGCCCTCAGGTAAGTAAAACATTAAATATCTCTGTAGAAATGGTTAAAAGACACAACATCTGGAAAGTAGTGTGCATAAATATCCATAGCATGGGAAATAAGATCCCAGATGTTGAGGCTTTAATGGAAGAGGCTGACTTGGATTAAGTGGCGGTTACTGAGACATGGTTACAGAAACCATGACTGGGATGTAATTATACCAGGCTATACTTTATTCAGGAAGGACAGAGTAGGACAAAGGGGCAGAGGTGTGCCACTATATGTAAAAAAACAATATTAAAGCTATAGAATTACAGGGCTTAAAAGGGAGCCAGGAGGCACTGTGGGTTAAACTAGAAAGAGGGAAAAGGAAATCCATTTGACATAGTTTTCCTTCAGAGGGAGATTATACATAAAAATAATACAAATACTATAAATACTATAATTTTTTTAAATAAATTTTAAATAAGAAGTGGACAGAGATTTAATTGAAGACATTTACAGCACTGCTATGAAAGAAGTGCTATTGATAGGTTATTTCAATATGCCAGATGTTGTTTGGCACATCCCTGCTGCAGAGTCACCTAGAAGTAAGGAGATCCTGGATTCTCTGCAGGAAAAACGATTCTGGCAACTGATGAAAGAACCCATACGTAAGGGTACATACTGGACCTAGTGCTTACCAATGGGGAAAGTGTTTCTGATGTTATAGTGGGAGATCATCTCACATCCAGTGATCACTAGATGGTGAGGTTCATATTAGGAGTAGGTCTGATAAAGTCTATTCAAAAGCCAGGGTTCTAGACTTTAGAAAAATTAACTTTTCCAAGATGAGACAATACCTCAAAGAGTCATTAGTGGGATGGGAACTGTTGGGGGATGTAGAAAAGCAGTGGACAAAACTGAAAGGGGATATTTTAAGTGCAACAAACCTTTTTGTTAGAAAAGTAAATAAATGGAAATTGAAAATGAGGTCAATATGGTTCTCAAAAGAAGTATCTGAAAATACAAGAAATCAGAGTAAGAGGATGACAAGCATCAATATTTGGAAAAAAAAAACTTAGATAAGCTAGGAAAGTAGTCAGGAAAGAAAAGATACAAACAGAGAAAAAAAATAGCCAATGCAGCAACATAAAGAATACATTTTTCAGATATATCAGTGAGAGGAGAAAGTGCAAAAGTGGTATTATCAGAATCAAGGGCAAAGGGAAGGAATATATAGAAGCAAAGGAGGATAAAGCAGAATTACTTCACAAATATTTTTATTCTACAGTATGTTCACAGATGAAGGGCCAGCAGCAGGACCTCAGAAAACATCCACAAATAGGAACAGAAGTGAAGGATATCATGAACAATTTTCAGAAGACTGTTTTTGTAAGAAACTAGCTAAACTAAAAGGAGACAAAGCGATGGGACCGGATGGGATACATCTGAGAGTATTGAAGGAATTTGGGGAAGTTCCAGCAGCTCCACCTCTGACCTTTTCAATGCTTCTTTGGAGTTGGGAGTGGTCCCAGAAGATTGGAGAAAGGTACATGTGGTCCCTTTACACAAAAGCGGAAGTAAGGATAAGGTTGAGAACTACAAGTAGGTTACTCTAACCCCTGTGGTGAGTAAATTAATGGAAACACTGCCAAAACAGAGGATAGTGAGGTTTCTGGAGTCCAATGGATTGCAGGTTCTGAGGCAGCATGGTTTTACTAGAAGCAGATCTTTTCAGACAAATCTGATTAATTTCTTTGAGTGAGCGACCAGAGAGTTGGATTGAGGAAGAGCTCTAGACTGGTGTACTGATAAATAAATTGAGCACCCTAGGAATAGAACCTAAAGTGACTGGCTGGCTTAGAAATTGGCTGAGTGGGAGGCGTCAAGGATACAGGTAAATGGAGCTCACTGAGAGGAAAAACATTTTATCAGTGGTGTGCCACAGGGATCTGTCCTTGGTCTGATTATTTTAACATTTTTGTTAGTGATTTTGAGAAAGGTAAGGTTTGCCTCTTTGCAGATGACACCAAAGTCCTGCAATACCCAGGAAGGTATAGATAACTTGAGGAGAGATCTAGCAAAGCTTGAAGAATGGTTAAGAGATTGGCAGCTAAAATTTAACGCTAAAAAATGCAGGGTCATGCATTTGGGCTGAAAAAATCGAAGGGAACAGTACAGAAAAGGGGCTGAAGTACTTCTGTCCATGAAAGAAGAGTGGGACCTGGGAATGGTTGTTTCTGATGATCTTAAGGTGGCTAAACAGGTAAGAACATAACATAAGAATTTAAGAAATGCCATACTGGGTCAGACCAAAATCCATCAAGCCCAGTGTTCTGTTTCCAATAGTGGACAATCCAGGTCACAAGTACCTGTCAGGTTCCTAAAAAGGCACACAAGTTCCACAATGGTCGTCCTGGAGTAAGCAGTGGATTTATTGGGTCCTCTTTAATAATGGTTTGAGGACCTTTCCTCCAGGAAAGTGTCCAAACCTTTTTAAAACCCAGCTACACTAACAGCTTTTACTACATCCTCCAATAACGAATTCCAGAGTTTGATTGCACATTGAGTAAAAAAATACATTCTCTTATTATTCTTAAATGGGTTACATTGTAGCTTCATTGTGTGTTCTCTAGTCTTTTTACTTTGATGGCATAAACAACCGATCTACGTTTATGCGTTCCACTCCATTCATTAATTTATAGATCTCTATCATATCCCCCCTCAGCCGTCTCTTTTCCATGTTGTAGCACCCTAACCTTTTAAGTCTCTCCTCATAGGGGTATCCTACCATCCCTTTTAGCATTTTTGTCACTCTTCTCTGTACTTTTTCTTATTTTGTTATATCCTTTTTAAGATATGGCAATGAGAATTGCACACAATATTCAAGGTGTGGTCGCACCATGGAACGATACAGAGGCATTATAATATCCTTGGTTTTATTCTCCATTCCTTTCCTTATGATTCCAAGCATTCTATTTGCTTTCTTGGCCACTCCTACACACTGGGCAGAGGGTTTCAAAGTATAATCAATGATGATGCCTAAATCATTTTACTGGGTGGTGGTTTCGAAGTTGTACCTTCAGGGCTGGCTCAAGGGTTTCTGTCACCCTAGTCAGAAACCCCAGCATGCCACCCCACTATGTGCCTCCCCATGCTGTGCTCTCCCCCTTTCTTGTGCTGAGCCATGCTGCTACTGATTCTGGCAGCCAGGTCAGGTGGGAAGCTCAGCGACAGTGGCAGGCCAAGTGCTTTGGCACACATGGCCTGCCATTTCTGACCCCAACATAACTTGGGGGGGGGGGGGGGGGTCAGAAGGAGCATGCCATGTGTGCCGAAGCAAATGGCCTACTGCTGCTGCCAAGTCAAACCCACCCCTGGAATCAGCGGTAGTAGGGGGCAGTCGCATGGCTTGACTCAGTATGAGGGAATGGCAGGCCATCTGTGCCATGCCGCCCATGGAGGTCTGCTGCCCTAGGCGACTGCCTAGGTTCACCTAGTGAACGTGCCAGCCCTGAATACCTTGCATCGTGTAACAAAAGTTTCGGTTGTTCTTTCCTAGGTGCACAACTTTGCACTTGTCCACATTAAATTTCATCAGCCATTTGGATGTCCAGTCCTCCAATTTATGAAGGTCCTCTTACAATTTTTCAGAATCTTCTTGTGTTATAACAACCTTGAATAATTTTGTGTCATTTGCAAACTTGATCACCTCACTCGTAATTCCCATTTCCAGGTCATTTATGAATATGTTAAAAAGCAGTGGGCCAGCACAGATCCCAAGGGACTTCACTTTTCACCTTTCTCCATTGGGAAAATAGGCCATTTAGCCCTACCCTCTGCTTTCTATCTTTTAACCAATTCCTGATCCACAATACTACATTGCCTCCACTCCCATTACTTTTTAATTTTGCCAAGACTCTCATGAGGGACTTTGTCAAAGGGTTTCTGAAAATCCAGATACACTATCCACTGGCTCATCTTAGTATACCTGTTTATTCACACCTTCAAAAAGATATAACAGATTAGTAAGACAAGACCTTCCTTGGCTAATTCCATATTGGCTTTTTCCTATTAAACCATGACTATCTGCATGTTCAGTCATTTTATTTTTTATAATGGTTTCTACCATTTTGCCCAATACTGACGTCAGGCTCAATCATCTGTAGTTTGCCGGATCACCACTGGAACCCTTTTTAAAATTGGCATTACATTAGCCATTCTCCACTCTTCCAGTACTAAAGATGATTCTAATGATAGTTCACAGATTACGAATAGTAGGTCTGCAATCCTTTCCAAATGATTTGCTACTCTTCAGTTTATCAAATAGTAGTAATATAGTAGTAATACATCTTCCGGGTTTATCAATATTTCTTTCAATTCTTCTTCCCTACATCTTCTTCAGTAAAGACCGAAGCAAAGAATTCATTGTGTCTCTCCGCTATGAACCCTTTTACCCCTCTATCATCCAGTGGTCCAACTGACTCTCTCACAAGGTTTTTTGCTACAAATGTACTTGAAAAAACTTTATTATGCATTTTTGCTTCCACAGCAAGCTTTTTTTCAAATTCTCTCTTTACCTGCCTTATTAATGCCTTGCATCTAACTTGCCAGTGCTTATGTTTCCATTTTCGTCATTTGGCTCCTTTTTCTATTTCCTGAAAGATGCTTTTTTGCCAGTGGCTTCTCTGGCCTCACCTTTAAACCATGCTGGCAGTTTTTTAGCATTCCTTCCACTATTCTAAAAGCATGAAATACATCTGTCCTGGGCTTCCAAGATAGTACTTTTAAACAGCATCCATGCTTGATATAAATCTTTAACCTTTACAGCTGCTCCTTTTAGTTGTTTCTTAACTACTTTACTCATTTTATCACAGTCTTCCTTTTGAAAGTTAAAAATAGCACTGTGGATTTCCTTGCCGTCCTTCTTCCAGTTATTATTAAATCAAACGTGATCATGCTATGATTACTTTTGCCAAGTGGCCCCAAAACCCTTAACTCTTGCACTCGATCCTGTGTTCCACTAAGGACTAGGTCCAAAATAGCTTCCCCCCTTGTTGGTTCATGAACCAGCTGCTCCAAGAAGCAGTTATTTATTTCATCTAGAAACATTGAGCCCAATTCTGGGACATGAATAGCAAGGCTGAACATCGTAGGGAGAGTATGCTGCCTCACTCTCTCCCCATACGCACTGAGCCGCTGTGCAGAGAGAGCTGGGCAAGGAAAGGAGGCGGCGGGGAGTGGGCATGGGGGGGGGGGCCTGAGGTACCCGGACATACAGGGCAGATTCAGATCACGGCCCTGTATGTCCAGTGGGTAGGGGAACAACGTGCAGCTTATTCCCTCAAAACCTATCTGTTCAGGGCCTTCTTTGAACAAGAACCTCAACTCCCACCCTGCCAATAAGACGCATCTAGCACCATCACCCCTCCTGGGGCAACCCCCCCCCCCCAGATTATATTTATGTTTGTCCCCGATGTTAAATGTACTACCTCGTCCCCCCTACCATTTTGATTGAAGGAAAAGGTGGTATACAAATCTGGCTAAATAAATAAATAAATTCCACCTCACAGATGGAATTAGCAGCAGCAATGGCCGAGATTGGGCTGAAAAGACCCCAAGGCAGGGATCAGCTGCAGGGAGACCCCTTCCGCCTGATCCCAGCCCTGGCAGACCTCGCTGGGGATTGGGCGGTGGGGAAAGGAGGTATGTTGCTGCATTGGCCATTCGGGGCTTCTGCTGGGCATCCCAGTGCCATGGCAACAGGATGCAGTGACAATGGCACTCCAGCAGGAGCATAGGGAGGGCTGGACAGAGTGCCAGGGAAACGTCCTGCACCTCAGAATCAGGGCACCACCAGGCCGCCTATGTGCCCAATTCTGCAGCCATAAGAATGTCTAGCTCCCACGATGCAGAATCAGGTACGATCCAGGCACGTCCTATTCTTAGACATCTGGGCGGCGCGGATGTGCCCCTTATTGCATCAGGCTCTTTGTCTCCCTAGCATTTCCTGCTTTGACATTGACCTAGTCAATACTGGGTTAATTGAAATCACCCATTATTAGTGTGTTGTACCTTTTGATAGCTTCCCTGATTTCTTTCAGCATTTTATCATCCATGTGTTCATTCTGGTCAGATGGTCGGTAGTACACCCCCACTGCCATCACCTTCCCCTTTTTACATGGAATTTCTATCCATTGAGATTCTACGGTATATTTTACTTCCTGCATAACTTTAATCCTATGTGACTCAATGCCCTCTCTAACATAGAGTGCAACTCCTCCACTAATTTAATCTGTTCTATCATTGTGATATAGTTTGTACCCAGGTATCACAGGGACCTATTGGTTGCTCTCCTTCCACCATATAGTGCTATATATTCTAGCTCTCCCATCTTATTGCATACAAGCATATTAGAGATTGTATTTTATTCATATTAATCTGGTTATCAGTTGATAGAGGCAATTTGGAATCTTTCAGCTCTGCACTTAAGGGCATCTGGGTTATTTTTATCATTATTGGAACCCCTCTGTTGGAATGATCTAACTTTCCTCTTTTGCTAGTATCCTTCAAGGATCCACCTACGTAGGAGAAGTGCAGGGAACTCTGGATGGGGGTGGACAGGGGCGGCAACGGGGAAAAGAGTGGGCGGGCCGAGGGTGAGGTATACAACCCGGACATACAGGGCCTCAGAAGTGGAATAAGTCCCCTCAGCATTGGAGGATGGCACCATCGAGCTCCCAAAACCAGGTAGGTGGCTGCAGGGAGTTTTGCGTTGCCCGATCCCGGCTTCAGAAGGCCCAATCGAGGGTCAGGCTGCAGGGAAAAGTGCAATTTGTCGGTGCAAGCAATCGGGGCTCCTGCATGGAGCCATGGTGCAATGGTAATGGGACGCCAGGGCACCGCAGATCCATGCAGAATTTATTTATTTATTCTATACCACCCCTTCCAGAGATCAAGGGTGCTTTACAGTTAACAGTTAAACAACTTTTACATAGAACAGTGCTATTAACTATTTACAAGGAACATATTGTACAAACAAACTTGTGTGTCAACTTTGTATTTACATATATACAAAAGCCAGGCTGTTAGCCAGGCAGGGCTCTGGACATCCGGGTGCTGGAATCAGGGTACAGCCTGGACATACAGGCCCTATGCTGCGATTCTACTCCTGCAGGGATGTCTAGCCCCTGTGAGAGCAGAATCGGAGGCATCTCTGGGCCATCCGGATAGCCCGGACGTATACCTCCAGAATTGGCCTCTATGAGGACAGTCTTAGGGATGTTCTTATAATCCAGTTAGATCCAAGTGCTACTTTGGACATCATGGACCATAGAATCCCTAAAAGAAGTTCATATAGCAGATATCACTCTCAGTTGATTCCGTTCATATTTATCAAGATGTACCTTCCAAGTATCCATAAATGAATCTACCACTGTGATCTATCCATTTTCTTACTATGTTTTACAAGGCTCGATCCTTGCTCCTACCCTATTTAATCTTTTCATTTCATCCCAGTCTCTTTGATCTAAAATGTAGGTTATTGGCACATACCTCTCTGCAGGTAAAGCACAGTTACTTACCTGTAACAGGTGATCTCTGGGAACAGCAGGAATAAGTCTTCACATATGGGTACGTCGGTACCGATGGAGTCTGCACGGGAACGCTTCCCAGCGTCCAATCAGAACGCTTTTGGAAGCATCCCAACACGCCTGCTTGCTGCCTTCCCACCTTTCCCAACTGCCTTTCCTCAGATAAGTTTGAAAGCTGAGGCAAAGAGAGAGAGCAAGAAAGGGAAAGATGGAGAAAGAGAAATAGCAACTCCTAGGGGAGGTGGGTGGGTTGTGAAGACTTATTCCTGATGTTCCCAGAGATCACCTGTTACAGGTAAGTAACTGTGCTATCTCCAGGAACAAGCAGGAATGAGTCTTCACATATGGGGACTCCCCAAGCTAAGATGCCTAGAGGGAGTCCTGGCATGTAGCGAATGTGGAGAGAGCCATGCTACTCCTCAGAACCTCAGACATCTTGGGAATGGAGGGTAGGAGTTGAATTATAGGAAAGGTGCTGTGGAACAGCTGGACTAGAACAGGACTTCTATGGAGGAAGATCCTGTATAGATGACCCTTGGTAGTAAAATATTGAATGCAATATTCTAATATGGACCTCCCTTGGTGGTATTTTAAAAGTCTATTGAGGTTCAGATGGATCTGTTAGAAGAGCCAGTAGAAGATCCTCAAGCGTTACCTTTAGGAACGAGAATTGAAGGAAATATCGATACATCGGGAAGATGTATTACAACTATTAGATAAACTGAAGAGTAGCAAATCACCTGGGCCGGATGGTATACATCCAAGGGTGTTGAAAGAACTGAAATACGAGATTGCAGACCTGCTATTAGTAATCTGTGAACTATCATTAAAATCATCTCTAATACCTGAAGATTGGAGGATCGCCAATGTAACACCAATTTTTAAAAAGGGTTCCTGGGATGATCCGGGAAACTACAGACCGGTGAGCCTGACATCAGTACCGGGAAAAATGGTAGAAACCATCACAAAGAATAAAATTACTCAGCATGTAGATAATCATGACCTAATGGGAGACAGCCAACATGGCTTTAGACAAGGAAGATCTTGTCTTACTAATCTGTTATGTTTTTTTGAAGGAGTGAATAATCAGGTGGACAAAGGTGAGTCGGTTGATATTGTGTATCTGGACTTTCAGAAAGCCTTTGACAAGGTCCCTCATGAGAGACTTTTGGCAAAACTAAAGAGTCATGGGATAGGAGGCAGTGTACTATTGTGGATCAGGAACTGGTTAAAAGATAGAAAGCAGAGGGTAGGGCTAAATGGCCAATTTTCCGAATGGAGAAAGGTGAATAGTGGTGTACCCCAGGGATCTGTGCTGGGTCCGCTGCTTTTTGACATATTCATAAATGACCTGGAAAGCGGAATAACGAGTGAGGTTATCAAATTTGCAGGTGACACAAAACTATTTAAAGTTGTTAAAACCCAAGAGGATTGTGGAAAATTGCAAGAGGATCTTGTTAAATTGGAAGACTGGGCATCAAAATGGCAGATGAAATTTAATGTGGACAAGTGCAAGGTTATGCACCTAGGGAAGAACAACCCAAACTATGGTTACACGATGCAAGGTTCCACATTAGGAACCACCACCCAGGAAAAAGATTTAGGCGTCATTGTGGATACCATGTTAAAACCCTCGGCCCGGTGTGCAGCAGCGGCCAAGAGAGCAAATAGAATGCTAGGTATGATAAGGAAAGGAATGGAAAATAAAACAAAAGATATTATAATGCCTCTATATCGTTCCATGGTGAGACCGCACCTTGAATATTGTGTGCAATTCTGGTCGCCGTATCTTAAAAAGGATATAGCGATTTTAGAAAAGGTTCAGAGAAGAGCCACCAAAATGGTAAAGGGGATGGAAGGATACTCCTATAAAGAAAGGCTAAAAAGGTTGGGGCCCTTTAACCTGGAAAAGAGACGGCTGAGGGGAGATATGATAGAAGTCTATAAATTAATGAACGGAATGGAACGGGTAAACGTAGATCGATTGTTTACCTTATCAGAATATAGAAAGACTAGGGGACATGCAATGAAGCTATAGGGTAAACTATTTAAGACTAATAAAAGAAAATATTTTTTCACTCAACGTGTAATCAAACTCTGGAATTTGTTACCGGAGGATGTGGTAAAGGCTGTTAGTGTAGCTGGGTTTAGAAAAGGTTTGGACAAGTTCCCGGAGGAAAGGTCTATAAACCATTATTAAGAAGGGACCCAGGATATCAATGCTTGAACCAATACAAGCATTGTGGAACCAGTGTCCCTTGGGGAAACTGCTAGGTACGTATGACCTAGATTGGCCACTGTTGGAAACAGAATACTGGGCTTGATAGACCGTGGTCTGACCCAGTATGGCATATCTTATGTTCTTATGACAATTGGAGGTCAGAACCCATCAGGGTGAGAAATAGCCCCAGGGGAAAACTGGGGTAGTACAATGAGGTAGGGCTTCAGCGGGAAACGCAGAAGGTACTGTTAGATAACGCTTAAGCCCCTTTGGTCGAAGAACAGCACAATGCTAGGACCAAAAGGAAAATAAGTCTGACCGATTTGGACTGACAAAAGAAATAGTCCCTGTGGGAGAGAAGGGGTATGGAGACCCCTATATCCGATCCCAAAGTGAGGGCAGACTTATGAAGCGTTACAGCTTTAGATTAACTGAAAATCCGCTATGTCTTTCCAAATGAGGTCAATTAGGAAAGAAAAGGTACCTGGAAGCTTCAGAGGTACCTAAATCTGAAAGGTTATGGTAAGAGAAACAAAACATTTGTTAATTACCACAGGGAGTGGTTATATGTGTAGAACCCTAGCATGCTGGCACAGCATTGATAGGGGTAGTGCACATCTGTCAGAGTCATATAGGAATATATAGATATATGAACCTAGACAGAGAGATATCTCAACAGGAGTATATATGAATATATATACATATATAAACAGAGATATACTTGGGCGGAAGATACAGATATATCTATATCAATATCTATATATATATCTATATCTATCTATATATATATATAAATATAATCTGTAGACATATAGACACAGGTCTCCATGTGGGTAGATGGAGACATGGCTATATAACTAGATCCCCATAGGGATATGGGAATAGAGAGAAGATTCATCTGATAGCAAGAAGGGAGGTACCTGCTTGAATAGATGTATAGAGCATCTTCTTTCCCTGGTTATAATTGACAGAGTCAGAGGAATGGTCTCCCTGACAAAGAGGAGTCTAGATTCCTTTAAGAATTTGAGCTCTTGAATAACCAGGATGGCCTACGTGAAAAATGCAGAGGATAGCTTCAGTCTGCAGGCAGCAAGTCCAGATCTCTCTAGAAATGCAGTATAGTGAATAGATAGAGGACGCCCTTCCCTTTTGCAGGATGAGGGCAAGATGGGTATCAGGCGTCCCTGAGCTGCAACAGAAAGAAAGCTATCCCTGGCGAGAAGACCAAAGGAGATATGGACCAAGCCAGGGAATTGGCCATATCTTAGGTTTTCACGTGATGTAAGACCTGTGTGTTCTGTCTCGAAAAGAGATTTTAGACGAGATGGTAAGGGTAGGGAAACCCTACCAGTCATGGGAACATGACTGGGTGAACCTCTCCTAACCATCTAGGCTTATCTGCTAGACAAGATACTAATGCTCTCTAGCAAGGGCCCACAGTGCAAAGCTACTCTGTAGAGTTGCAGAGAGCATGTTAGAGGTTGGTTAGAAGAAAAAACTGGCTGCTCAAAGCCAGTAGGTTACTTAAACTATTCTGCCAAAACCAAGGGGATTGGAGGTGGCGAAGAATAGAAGTCAACCAACAAATCTGTGATGATAGGGTTTTCCAAAAAGGTTGATAACCTGTTTTGGGTCTAGCAGTGAGGCTAGAAGGAATGCTAGTGGAGGACAAACCCTGGTTGTGTGGAGAACAGAACCAGTGGGTTGACCACTAGGAATTGCTGCATTTGCAGCAACTACCAGGGCAGCAGAAAAAAATTTATTTTCCGTTGTTTTAGATTGGAAAAAGAAGTAACAGACTTAAGCAGAAGTGGTAAGACTTCCTTATTGTCTGATAAGCTGCCCTAAAGTAAGAATATGTACAAAAAGGGGGGAGACAACTCTGGAAGGGAAACCCCTTTGTGGAATAGGTAGAGAACCATAGGGGCTTACCAGTGTAATAGAACCCCTCTTACAAACTGAATGTTGTAGTAAGAGGGGGGTAAGACAGAGTTGAAGAGACTGACCATGTCGGAAGTCTCTGAAAGGTAAGATGATACATGCTAGTACAGGGGAAAAACTATCTTTTTGATAGTTGTCACATCTCTTTCTCCCAGAGGAAGGAAGAGAAACCTGTTAACTATAGGCATGATCATCATAAAGACTCTTAGAGCAAAAAGAAAGGATGTCTCGTGAAGAGAGATCCATGAGAATTTAGAATAAAATTAGTGTAGATGCTTCAAGTGAAAAGAAGCATACTGCAAACTCTAACCATCAAACAGGAGATATAATCTATCTGAAACCCTTCGACTGATGGGTTTGCTGAACCTGTTGAGGTTGTGGTTTCTTTGGACCAGAGCAATATTTCCCTTGTTTGGGAACATCTGTATGATGGGTAGAAGAGGGATAAAACTTTTTCCCTTTAGGGGAACAAAGTTTGTTAGAAAATTTCCTACCAACTGGGAAAGAGGAAGGCGTAGAACAGCCTCTGGAAACAGCAATGTCAGTGGTTAACTGAGCAACTTGGAGTAAAGACTCCTTGTTAAAAAGATTTTCTCCAGTGCAAGGAGTATTTCCCAGTCTTTCTTGTGCCCATTTGTCCAAATCTGAAACTTGGAGCCAGGCTTTACGTCGTGCCCCTATAGCAGTGATGGCGAACCTATGGCACGCGTGCCAGCTGTGGCACGCGAAGGCCTTGCAGCTGGCACGCGGGAAGGTCCGCTAGGACAGGTGTCTGCCTCCCTTCGTCTGCAGCCGCGGCTCCCTGCCTGTTAGGGAACCGCGGCTGTGCTTGTAAAATCGTTGCGGAGCCCTTCCTGTCCTGTACTTACAACTTCCTTTAGAGGCGGGACAATGCTGCACGGAGCCCGTCAAGACAGGAAGGGCTCCGCAACGATTTTACAAGCACAGCCGCGGTTCCCTAACAGGCAGGGAGCCGCGGCTGCAGACGAAGGGAGGAAGACATGGGGAGAGGGGGGGGGCTACCATCGACACATGGGGAGAGGGGGGGGCTACCATCGACATGGGGAGAGGGGGGGTCGACATGGGGAGAGGGGGGGCTACCATCGACATGGGGGGAGGGGGGCTTACATGGAGGGAGGGAGCTGATATGGATGGATGGAAGGAGGGGGGCTTACATGGAGGGAGGGAGCTGATATGGATGGATGGAAGGAGGGGGGCTTACATGGAGGGAGGGGGGACTGACATGGAGGGAGGCTGACATGGACAGTGGGGCTGACAGGGAGGGAGGGAGGGAGGGAGCTGACATGGACAGATGGAAGGACGGGGTCTGACATGGAGGGAGGGGGGCTGGCATGCACAAAGGGGAGAGACAGGGACATACTGGACAGACGGGATAAATGCTGGAGAGAGGCGAGAGACATTGTGGCTTAGGATTATAATGGGCTGATGGGGGAGCTAGCACTGGTAATGGGCAGATGGGAGGGGACTAGGACTGGTAATGGGTTGAAGGCTAGGACTGGGAATGGACTGATCAAGGGGGGGGTTGGGACTGGTAATGGGCTGATAGGGGGGTATGACTGATAATGGACTGATGGGGGGCTAGCATTGGAAATGAGCTGATCGGTGAGGTTAGGACTGGAAATGGGCTGATGGGGGGATAGGACTGGTGATGGGGGGGGGGGTAGGACTGGTGGTATTGGGCTGATTAGGGGAGGCTAGCACTGGTAATGGGGTTGAGGGGGGATTAGCACTGGAAGTGAGCTGATTGGGGGGCTTTGACTGAGAATGGGCTGATTGTGGGGAGGTGAGGATAGAGCTGCTGGCCCTGGAAGAAAACTGGGGGCTAAGGCTACAAATGGGCTGATGCGAGGGGATGGGAGAATGGAACTGGAAGGGAGTGGATCTGAGAGGGGCTGCCATGGTATTTGTACTAGAAGGGACTGGTCAGTGGGGAAGGAGGGGGACTGGAAGGGAATGGACACCAGTGGCAATCATGGGAATGCAAGTTGACATTGGAAGGTACTGGGAGTGAGGACTGGAAAGGGGCTGATACTGGGGAGGGTTACTGGGACTGGAAATAGGCTGATGGAAAGAAGTGAAGAAAACGAAAGAAGAGATAAGAAATGGCAGATGGACCATAGACCACAGAAACAGAGCTAAGAGAAGACAGGAAAGCAGAAGCCTCAGATCGGGACCAGCATGATCAGAGAATAAATTGGTCAGACAACAAAGGTAGAAAAAATAATTTTATTTCATATTAGTGATTTGACTACAAAATCATCATAATTTTGAAATCAAATATTGTTACTTGTTGTGATTAATTAACCGTATTTTCCGGCGTATTTTTTTGGTGTGCGCTGGAAGAGGGGTAGTCTTATACGGCGAGTATAGGCCAAACACCTATATTTTAACAGGAAAAGTAGGGGGTCGTCTTATACGCCCAGTCGTCTTATACGCCGGAAAATACGGTAAGTAAATTTAACGTTTTCTATGAAAAGTAGTTCTGAGGGGGGTCAAAAAAATATTAAAAGAAAAGTGACAATAATATAATAATATATTTATAATGTGGATTACATTTGGGCCCTCATATTTACCTCAGGCTATGATTGTGATTGTGATTATGATGGTACACTGTAAGAAACAATATATGCAGTGTTAGATTTGTTTTAAATGTCGCAATGGTTTTGCGGCTCCCAGTTTTTTTTTTCCCTTCGGAAACGGGTCCAAGTGGCTCTTTATGTCTTAAAGGTTGCAGACCCCTGTGCTAGGAGAAAGGCCCCAGCCCGGCCCCGCGCTTCCCCTTCCGGTCGGAGCTTCTGCGCGCCTCTCGCCGAGAAGCTGCACGCTAGGGCTCGTGCGCCGTCCTCTCGCGAGATTATAGGACCCGCGCGGGAGCTGGGTTCCAAAGAAGAGCAAAACCTACCACTTTCATGATGAATGGGAAATGGACTACTTCTTCATCATGGTTAAAGACAAGTGTTGTGTAATTTGTAACGCCCCAGTATCCTTGCCCAAAATGGGTGATCTGGAACATCATTATAAGGCTCTAAAATATTGTTGTTAAGGTTTAATTGACGTGCTGGCACTTTGAGGAAATTCTTTGGTTTTGTGCGGCAGTTTGGGCACTCGGGCTCAAAAAGGTTAGCCATCACTGCCCTATAGCTATAGCAGAGGTTCTGCTAACAGACTCAAAAGAGTCTAGGGAAGCACGAGTAAGGAACCCAGAGATATTTTTAGCATGACTAACCAGTAAGGAATAGTCTGCTCTTTTGGGCTCTTGAAGAAAAGGGGTCAAAAGTAGTAATTTATTTGTGACTTCTTCAAGAGATAATCCCATATAGAAAATATACGAGAGAATTCTTGCTAAAAGCATGAATGCCTGGAAGGTTTGGCGTCCAAAGGCATCTAAAGTCTTAGACTCACGACCTGGCGGATAAGAAGAGTGCTTTTTAGTACTCTTAATACGCCTCATTGCTGATTCCACAACAATGGAATGATGAGGAAGTTGAGTCTTTTGAAAACCTGGAGAGGGGGGCACCTGATATAGAAGATCAGTTGCCCTAGAAGGTGGGGGTACCGTTAAAGGAGCTTCCCACATTCGTAAGAGGAGATCCTGCAAGGACTGATGCAAAGGAAGCATGATGTTCTCCTTTGGACTCCCGGGAATATACAGGGATTCTGTATTCCCTGGTGCAGGATCCTGCCCAGGGATAGAAATGGCAAGTGATTTTGCCATATCAAGCAGAAAGGCTTGAAAAGAAAAATCCCCAGAGGGAAATCCTCTCGAAAGAGGAGGACAGGCTAGATCTGTTGAAGAACTAGCATTGGCACTGAGGGATCTATCCAATTTTAGAGGAATAGAAGATCCTAAAGGGTGGAGTATGGGATCCTTAGAGGACGGTTGCCGGTACCGCAGGAGGTCGGGACCAGCAACAGTCGGTAGCGCATCGTCTATGCTAGGGATCGATTCCAAACTCGGTACCGAGGGAAGCAAGCCTGATGAAAGAAGCATGGAAGGTACCGACAGCAATGGTAATGTGGATACCGGTACCGACTCTGGTACCGTATCCAATACCGGTGGATGAAGGCCAGCCGGTGACAGCTCTAACGGTATCGATGAAACCGAGGGTGCCGGACATGGATCATCGGAACCGTGCCTTCGGTATCGTCCGGTGTTGGTACCAAGGCGAGTCGGTACCCAGTCCTCCAGACTGGAGATCAATTCTAGACTCGGCATTGAAGGAAGCGAGTCTATCGATGCACATCTGGAGGGTACCGACGTCGGTACCAGTACCGGTACTGGGATCGATACCGATACTGGAAGATTGGTCTGCAGCGTATCCAACGGGCCCGTAGGTACCGAGGACACCAGACTACGATCCTTGGTGAGGAATGTTTCATCCAACACCATTGCCAATGCCGGGGTATCGGTACTGCTCGAAGCAGATGCCACCACCGAGCATGGCACAGGTATGTTCGGAGAGGGGTGAACCTCAGGAACAACCTGAACCCCCACACAGGATTTGGAGGCCGAAGACTCCCACCGGGGTTTTAAAGCCAGTGTGTTCTCGAGGGCAAGGCCAGAGGCATCTCTATGCTGTGCATGAGATCTACCACTTGAGGACTGGCTAGTCTTAACAGACTGTTTTTGGGTTACCTGATCCTGTGAAGAAGGGGTGGTCGGTGCCCTGAAGTTGAATGGGGACCGCGTATCGAGGGGAACTCGATGCTGAAGACTTCTTCCAACTATACTGTTACAGGAGGGACACTCCAGAGGAAAATGGTCAGGACCCAAGCAGGGTCCAATTATGAGTGTCTAAAATAAATTTTGTACCGCCACAGTTTGAACATTTCTTAGGGATAGTGGCTGGCGCTTCCATGAGGAAAAAAGGGTAGGCCTAGCAGGCCGGAAAAAAACCCATCAGGCACTAAGAGGAAAAAAGTATTCCTTATAAAGGAATATGATGAAGAAAAAAGAAAAGAAACACCGGCGGTACCGGTGGCGTCGGGGAAGGCAGCCGCGACCACAAGAAAACAAAAAAATAAAAGAAGAATTTTCTGCGGTGAGAGAAGGACGTCCTGCCGGCTCCGCGGAAAAACGAAAACTGAGAAGAGGCAGTTGGGAAAGGCGGGAAGGCAGCATGCAGGTGTGTTGGGATGCTTCCAAAAGCGTTCTGATTGGACGCTGGGAAGCGTTTCCGCGCAGACTCCGTCGGTACCGACGTACCCATATGTGAAGACTCATTCCTGCTTGTTCCTGGAGATTATTCAGTTGATTAAAGTTCATGATAGCTAGGATTTGACACACCAACATAATCTAGAGCATAATCTAAAAAGAAAAGTGATGCCAGATAAAGACCATACGGCCTATCCAGACTGCTCTTCCATAGCAACTACTAAGCTTTACAATCTCTATTTTCCTTTAGAGATCCTCTCTGTTTGTCCTCTGCTTTATTGAATTAAGATACAGTCCTTGTCTCTACTACCTCTGATGGGAGGCTATTCCATGCATTTGGCACTCTGTAAAGATAAATTTACACAGATTACTTATGAGTCTATCCACTTTGACCTTCATCCTATGCCCCCTCATTGCAGAGCTTTCTTTCAATTGAAAAAGGCTTTCCTCCTGTGCATTTATGCCATGGAGATATTTAAACTTCTCTATCATATCTTCGCTTTCCTGTCTTTCCTCCAAAGTAAATATATTGAGATTTTTAAGTCTGTCTGCATATGCCTTATGACAATTTTATGACTATTTTAGTAGCCACCTCCTGTACTAATTCCATGCTGTTTCTTTTTTTTAAATTCTTTATTTTCGTTTTATAACAACAAAGGAAAGGAAGACATACAGCTAAAAGACAAATACATAACGTGTAATACACACACCAAAGTAAACCCCTACCACCCCCCTCCCCCCTGCTTCTTCTCTAGAAAACTAAACATTCCCGAAGCGGGCGTGTACTTACATTATTGTATTACAAAACCTAACGGTGATTTAAAACATGATGAGTGCACATTATACAGGCATGTTGGAGCAATGAGCAGATTGTACATAATCATTAAGCATCTGCCATTTAGATAAGCAAGAGTGAGTTTGGACATGGGGAATAGCTCTCCGAGGTATCTGCTCATATTTACTATATAAGCAGACGAGGTTCCACCATTCATTGACAGTAAGTCGAGAGCTATCCTTCCAATTCCTCGTGATTAAGCATATAGCTATACCCAGCATGAAATCAAGGAGAAAGCGACCCTTCTTAGGAAGAGAGGGGACCTCCGCCACAGAGCGGAGTCCCACGACCTTCCAAGAGAGAGGTTCATGAAAGTGTAAGATAGATTGAATACGACCCCAGACCCGCCCCCAATAGACCTGCAGTTGAGGACATTCATAAATAACATGAGCGAAGGTTCCCACAGCAGTATGGCAAGACCAACACAGGTCCCTAGCATTTGGGTTCCATTTGGCTATTTTTTCTGGGGTATAAAAGCATCTGTGTGCAAAAAAGAAGAGAGTTTGGGTAACAGAGGCAGACCGGGAAACCCGCACTACTTTACTCCAAAAAAACGCTCCATTGCACAGGGGTTATGGTAGTTTGCAGTTCGCGCTCCCAGGCTTGTTGAGCTATAAAAGTGTCCGTATCTGTACCCTGACAAATTATTTTATAAAAGTTAGAGGCGCTCTATCAAAGAACCAGGCTCCCGAGTTTCCCTGGGGTGCAGTAGTGTGTAATTGAAAGGAAATGGCAGCATGATCTGAAATATGTTGGGAGTGAATCTTTGCAGTGTCCACCTGAGGAACTAACAGTTTTGAGACTAGAAAGAAGTCTATGCGAGACTGAGATTTATGAGGGGAGGAGAAGAAGGTGAAGTCAAGCTCATTGGGGTGTAGTAACCTCCATAGATCAACTAAAGCAAGATCCTTGATCAGGGAGGTAAGCGTGGCGTGACTCTTGGGGGGACCACTCGTCCTAGGCGGCTGTTTATCAATCAGGGGATCAAGGACTAAATTGAAATCCCCCCCAATGATCAATGAAGTATTAGCAGAAGCCTGCGCAACCTGAGCAATGGTAGCAAAAAAGGCAGGGTCATCAACATTAGGAGCGTGAAGGCATATACATGTAACTTCTAGGCTACCTATCTTGAGGTGAACTCTAGACCATCTACCTTCTGTATCTGAGCTAGTCGCAATAACAGTAGCATGCAAAGATTTCCTAACCAGTATGGCAACCCCACATTTCTTAGAAACGGCTGGGGAATAAGCGGCCACCATGTAAGGTTTAATATTGAGTTTAAGAGTTTCCTTCGAATTTAAATGCGTTTCTTGGAGAAAAATCAGATCCGCTGCTTCCTGACTGAGGTAGCTTAGGATTTTCTTCCGTTTTATCGGATTATTGATGCCTTTTACGTTCAATGAAAAAATCTTACATGGTGCCATCAATCGGTAATAGACATTTTAGGGAAGGGCGCTTGATAACATAGAACATAAGCAGAATCTGTACAACAATGTCATAATCACCGAGTATTCTGGCTAATACACCCCATATTGAAAAGTATGTACCAACGGATCTTAGAGAAGAAGCAAAACCCCCAAAGAATATGGCGACCATGTGTCTGCGGGAGGAGGCCCTAGAGAGGAAATAGAAGACATGTAAAAAAGGAAAAGAAACACCAGAGTCCATAATAACACTGTCTCTGATACTCATCGAGGCTACTGTGGGTAGATGGAGTCGGGTCACAGATACCATCAAGAGTAAGGCAACAGACTGCCCACGCCAGACTCTTTGCTAGGCTGCGGCAGATCCAATATGGCAGATACAGCGGGTATGAGGAGGCTTGCAGGAATATTCTGGAAGTCAGCGCATCAAGTCGGCTTCTTTGGAATCCAAAAACTCCGCTAGTAGATCAGGGTCCTCGAATGTTCTTGTCTGATTGTGAAGCGTGACTCGGAGCTTGGCCGGGTACATCAGGCCATAGCGTGCTTGTAGTTGTTGAAGCCTCGGCCGGAATTCCAGAAAGTGCTTTCGGCGGTCGACTGTGGGTTTAGACAAGTCGGGATAGAAGGAGATCTTGTGGCTCTCAAACTCCATATGGCCCTTTGCCCGAGAGGCACTTAGAATTTGCTCCACGTGTTGATATCTCAATAGTCGAAAAATGATAGGCCGCGGGGTCTTCCTGTTGAGCGTTATGTTTGTGGGTACACGATGAGCGCGATCAATCTCCAAATCTTTGGTAAAGGTGATTTGGAGCAGGGAAGGGAGGATTTTGCATAAAAACTCTTTCATGTCTCCCGATTCCGCTCCCTCCGGGATGCCCACGAGTCGTATGTTGTTACGGCGCGCTCTATTATTGCCATCTTCCACCTCTTTCTGCAAGGCCCGCACCTGTCGTTCAACTTTGTCGAGTTGGGACAACCGGGCCGCATGGGAGTCCAATATGCTCTCCATTTTGTCTTGACGCGAAGAAAGCCCTTCTAGCTTGCTTTGCAGCACACCAAAATCGTCCCGCAGCGCTCGGAGTGCTTCCCCGTTTGCCTGCACAAGGTTTTTGACCCCTCTAATCTCTACGAGGATTTCCTGCTGCATTTCGGGGCCCTCGCACAAGGCCGGCCCCTTCTGCGGGGACGGAGGTTCAGTTTTGGAACGTTTGCCGTGAGACGCCGCTGGAGACCCAAATTCCAGGCGCGTTGGTTTGGTCCCCGCCATCTCACCAATGTGCCCCGGCAAGAACAGAGTAGAAGTTCCAGGTATATGAGGTGTTAATTCAGGATTCTGAGTAGGCCCCTCGGGAGCCTCAGCGTTATGCGACCATCCCGCTGGACATCAGGCTCCGCCCCCAATTCCATGCTGTTTCTATTCTTTTCAAGTTGTGGTCTCCAGAAATTTATATTGTCATTAGGTGGTAAAATCAATGATAAGGTATCCTTCAAACCTCATATTTCTGAAATGGTTAAGAAATTCTTCATTGCACTCAGAAGAATTAAATCTATGAAGGGCATAAATACTATACTGCATGCTCTTGTAATGAACCATTTAGACAATTGCAATTCCTTGCTTGCAGGTGTCCCTTAATACCAATTAAAAAGACTACAGTTCAAGCAAAATATCATCTGATCATGTGACCCTTTTGTTGTATAAGCAACATGAGCTCCCAGTGTGGGCCAGGATTCGATTCAAGACTACTTCTAGCACATTTTGCCCACTGTTCCAGAATTCCTATATATCTTAATCTCTTCCTATTCCCTGCTGTCCAACAGAAACTTTCAAGATCATCTCAGATGAACTACCTACCTATTCCGTCCATAGTCAAATTGACGCTTAAATCATCCCATCACATGGCTTTCAGTTGTATCGCCTCCTCACTCTGGAAATTGCTTCCAGCAGACATTGTGGCAAGGAGGCCTATCCGGAGTCCGGGGAAGGACAAAGAGAGAGGGAAGTCACCCTAGTAAAAGGCCCCCTTTTACCAAATCAGGGTAGGAAAGCCATAAACACCTCCAGGAATCAGAAAACTTCCATGTGGTCCACATTTCAAGCTCCCCCTAGTGGAATGAAGGGGAGAGGATACAGGGCACAGAACCCCTTAGGCAGTGAATGCTCCAAGCACTCAGGTGCCCAAAGTCAGGCTGATTGCCGTCACCTGAGTAGGGAGGGGTTGGAGCTAGAGCCCTGGAAGTATAAACCCATGCCAGAGTATGAGAGAAGGGGAGGAGAAGCAGGAAGCCAGGCTGCCACAAGCAGAAGCACAGATGCAATCAAGGGAAGCTTGACTGGTGCTGAGCAGAACACAGGAACTGAGCTTCCAGGAGAGGAAAGTGCTAATTGGCATATAGCATGTCTGCAGGAGAGTTTGGAGCCAGGAACAAGAGAGACTCCAAGATTCCCCGGGAGGCTGTTAGCTGACCACGGTGAGCAGGACGGGGAGTCAGAACCTATGCAGCTGGGAGAGCCCGAGGCGAAGCTGAATGATGAGGACACTCCCATAGACTGTTCCTTGTGCCAAGCTTTAAACCTGAGAATGTAGAGAAAGCATGTGTTTGTAAAGGGGAAGTTTACGTGGACTAAGGAGCAAGCCTGGAACTGTGATAAGCTTGTTAATCACCTGCTGCTGGAATGAGGACACTGGGGTAAGCTAAAGTAGCTAGTTGAACAAAGCTTTCTTTTGCATCTGAATTATATTGGTTACTTGGAAGGTAACCAAGAAGGGTTTGAAGCTGAATAGAAGCTAAACTACCACAGTCTGTAAATGGGATTTTGTTTTTGTGCTTTGGCCAGCAAGGCTAAAAAGGGAATGCAATATCCTTGCTGTTAAAGACTGTGTATCCTGAACTATAGAGCACCTTTAAAACAGCATTTTTGTGTTTGGGTTTGTTTTGGACAATGCTCTACTTCAAAGAGTCCTGAAGAAACAATCCTGTATGTGGTATGATCGAACCATTGTGTATAAAATAAATTTCTGTCATTTGCCTTACCTCTTTGAGCCTGACTACAGCTGTCAGCCTGATGCACCCATACAGCTAAGCAAAGACTACATTTCCCAGAGGGCACTGCAGAGAAATAGTTTGAAAAAGTGGATAGCAGAAAGTTCTTCTAAAAACTACACCCCTCTAAGCTAGAGGCGAGTGGTGGTGGCGTGATAACATGCATCAGGAAAGTTTGTATAATAAATTTAAGATCAGAGTGAAAACTTGGCTTATGCAGGCCTTTTCATGAGGAATTTCTTCCCATTACCATCACCTGACAATAGGTATGGCATGAGCATGCTTCCCCCCCTCCCTTTGTTTTCAGCCCTATGTATGTTACCAGGGCCAGCACTACCATTAGATGAACTCAGCAGTCGCCTAGAGCACCGACCTTTAAAGAGTAGCCCATTGCTCCCAATATCACCATTGCCACTCTGCTCCGCTCCAGAAGTTATCACAGAGGCAATGCCAATACAATAGCAACACAAGGCTTACCCAGAGCCTCTGACCTGCATGTTGTGCTTTGATCAGCTGGTTCCACCTCCAACAGAAAGCATTTATTTATTTGAGCAGCTCTTCTATAACGCCCCTTCCAAAGATCGGGGCAGTTTACATTGAACAAAGGTTATTACATAGAAATGATGTTTGAACTATAATACATTAAACTATTTACAAACTGTCTATTCTAAAGCAGAACACAACACTTGTGGTTACATCATAATGGCAAACTATATACAAACTAATTTACAATAAAGTATGAAATTAGGTATTTATGGCTATTGAGGTTAAGCTTGCTCTACATGGTTTCCATAATGTTCAATGAAAAGGAGAGTTTTAAGATCTTTATGGAACTGTTGGAGGTCTTTTATAGATCTTAGGTTATCAGGAAGTATGTATCGGAAGGGGCACAACAGGATGGTTAGAGCACAGTATCAACAACATGCAGTGTCAGAGATTCTGGGTAAGCACTGCTTTGCTGTTTTATTGTCACTGCAGGTCCTGGTGAGGGGTGGCAGTGGGAGAAGAGGGGTGGCAGGAATGAGTGTTTGCCTTTTATCCTTGCACTGGCCCTGTATGTTACTCATGAAAAGATTGTTGTGCTATGCATAATTCCCTCTCTTCTGGTTTTATTGAGTTATCATTTACATGAATTATTGTCTGAACCTGTAACAAACTCTGTCTTTGTAAACTGCTGTGATAACAGGATTGAACAATGGTATATCAAATCCAGATAGATAAAATAAGTGCAAAGATCATCAGTTTGGGAAGCGCCGTCTTTAGAAACGTTAGCCTAGTGTTTTCCTTTTGTAATACAATTCATTCTCTGGTCTATTCACTCATGCTGTAGATGACAAAAAGGCATCTCTTCTCTGGTGTTTTAGTGCTGATTCAGTGCTAGGCTGGTTGCCGTAGATGCTGAAATCAATCATGTATCCTCTGAATTACTGGGACATCAAAATTCAACTGCCATTCAGTCCTTGACCTCTGTAGAGATTGTTAAGCAAGAGTCCATTTGTCACCAACTGTCATGCCATTCCACTATGTAATAGTCATGCATACCACTCTATAAAAGTGGCAGAGATGGGGAAATCAAGCAATTCGTCAGGTTAGATGTAGCCACATGGGATGCTGAAAATTACAGCACCCTGCACAGAAAGTCAGATGTGGACAAAATGTCTACCATTACAAACATGTTTGCTTCTTGGCTTTACTGAAATATATTTTCACTTGAAAAATCAGTGTAGAAAGTAAAAAAACCTTTCTTTTCTGACTAAATTATTTTTACCCATCTCCACTGTCTGAAGTAATGGAAGGAAGATGACATTGATTTCTTCATGGTGTGGTCTCTAAAGGTAGCGATGAGAGCGTAGATGACTAATTTTCAAAATATAAAATGACAGAGTAGGATTTTATCATCAAAATATATTTTTTAATGTTTCTAAACTATCTGACGATATTACACTGTATTTTAGAAAATGATGGGGGGGGGGGGGAAGTAGAGTCAAGATGGCGGCACTCCTCATCTGAGCTCTAAATGCCAAGAACATTTTCCTCTAAAATTTCATCTGCACGTGAAATCCCCGCTGTGAAGCCAGAAGGTGGAGACTGGAGGTGTGGTCTCTGATCCCACAGCAGCAGTCCATGCCGCTACCAATGTAGTAAGAGTGGCTTAATTTCGAGTGGTTGGGAGACGTTCCAACGTCAGCATCGCCCACTGAAGCCCTGGTTATACAGCAAGATGAATTAGTGGAAGGTTCTATCTCAGGTGAAGTGGATTCAGAACACAGTCAGCAGTTTGATTCATTTTGTGCAACTGGGTAAGAAATTAATTTCTACCCCTGTATTGACATCAGAGACGTCCTAAGACAATGCTTTTCAAACTTTTATCCTGTATGACCTAATTTTAACAATTGAAAGTTCACATGACCCAGATGATGATGAAATCAAAATAGCAGGTCTTCAGACTCCTTCCCCTTCCTCCACTCATCTAAAGCAGCAAGACAGCAACAACAGTAGAGGCAACAGCAACAGCAGTCAGCACAATGGCGCTAAGTGCAAAACCTTGGCAGAAACTGTCAGAGGTGCAAACAGCATGTTCCCAAGTTAATGCATACCCCAACCTGGGACACAATTACCAAGGGTTTACCTAACATTACCCATTGAACCCATGCTAACTGCAACCTTGACAGCACATGATATGTACCTCTGTGCTAACTACAATGTGCTCACTACACCCATTCTTTGTCGCTAATCAACCCATTTGGCACTCTAACACGCGATTGGCAGTTAGCACAAAATCAGCATGCATTTACAGTCACATCTGTGTGGTAACTGTTAACACGAGCCTGAGCGCATAGTTAATGCATGCAAAATCATTCATTAACTGCTAGCACACTTTAGTAAAAGGGTCTCTTATTGTTCTGCAGCTTTGTGAAAGTAAAAATAAATATGTTTCGAAAAGCATGATATTGTCTTCTGAAAATTATATTCCAACAAATTGACTCACCTATATTTCAACTTATTCTGGTTGATGCTTTCACAGGAAAACAATATATGTGAAGGCACATTCTAAGATGTGCGTGTAGGACACGGGGGAAGTGCAAATCACACACATGCCAATATGGAGCTGTATTCTGCATGCATGTACACACGTGGGACCGGAATACTGCATTGGACGTGGCTCCATATGGGTGCAGAGTAAGGCACATTGTACGTGCACGTCTGGTGCATCCAGGGAGCATAAACGTCCAAAACCACAAAACGTCCACGTGGCCCCATGGCCCATTCTGTCTGTACGCCTATGTCCATTCCGATTCTGTGGTGCCCATGCAGCACTGGGCCCGTGCGCATCTGCACCATGGTCCACATGCGACAGGAAACAGGATGGAGTGTGCCTCCCCCTCCCAGAGCCTGAGAGAAAGAACACACAATGGCCAACCGGCAGCCCAACTTCTCAGAGGCCAAGACCCGCCTGCTATGTAGGCTCATGTTGCAGGAGAAGGAAGTGCTTCTCCCAAGGGGTCGCTGACAGCCAGCCCATGCTGCCTCATGCAGGGGCCAGGAGAGGATACAGTCCACCCTTGCCCAGTAGGTACACATAGTGCATCAGAGCATGGAAACAATTACTGAGTAAGGAAGACATAAATGTGCTGGGCCATATGTATGGAAAAAAAGTGTGCCCCCCAATCTGGGAAAGTTGCATGTATGTTTATGAAGCTGGACATAGCATGAAGCTGGACATAGCAGAGAGTGTAACCTTTCCCCCACCTCTGTGTAAGACAGGAGGAGACAGTCAATGGTGTGAGTGGCTCCCTGACTCTGATAATATGCACACAGGGAGATCACATCACCCAAAGGATGAACACACAACACACGGAAAAGCATGATTAAGTAGAGGTCCTGTGAGCAAATGTAGTGAGGCGTACTGAGCAGTGATAGCTGTCAAGGTCCACAGGAGGCCACCGAGAACCATAAACATAAGCAATAGACAAAACATGCATATACACCCCTCCCCCACACACCAACTGTCCCACAGCGCAACCCCCATGCACCCCATGGCCAGCCTATGGACAGATACCACCCATATTTCTGAAGCAGCAGTGCATCAGCAAAAGGCATGCAATAATACACAGAGACATGGCTACAGACAACCAGCAGCTGCACAATGTATGTGAGTGCAGCCCTGTACAGGGAGGGGTCAATGATATAACCGAGGTCTCAGGAAATGTCACAGGAAAGGGAACCACAGCCCCACTGCTACCACCATCAAAGGAGCCCAGCACACATGGCAGGCACTGATGTATGTTTAAATACCGTGATCATTTTAAAATAATGTGATCATCTTAAGGAAGGATGTTTTTCTACTCCAGTGAAGTAGGACATATATAACGCTGAGTCATCATATAGATAAGTGAATGTTACTTTATATAATTGGTTTTTATCGGTAATATTGTAATGTGATGGGTCAGTTCTTTCGGTTTATTATTTTAAGGTTTCCCGTATTCTGATTCAGCCTTTGAAAAATGCAAAACGCCTTTGCTTTTTATTATTATTAGAATCGGCAATTGATGAATCCATAGCTTGGAAGAATAAACGTCACGTTGTACAGGTAGATGAACCCCTTTTTTGAAACATTCCTTTGGACTGTTCCATTGAGAGATATGGTTTCCTTTCCCCTGATTCCACTGAGTTCATTCTATGTTTTACAGTCATATGAGTTTCATAGCTTTGTTTGCACGCATGGATACATATCATATGTTTTCTTTACGCCCTTTTAATTTAATTTATATTAATACAGTTACATTATTTATTTTTTATCAATGTTTTTATATTGGAATTATCAAGTTTTTATCCATATGGTTTATGTCTATAATAATAAATTATATTTTAAATTTATTTGTTAATCAATTTGATTTGATATTGGCTATGCTAGTTTATTTGATACATATATATATATATATATATATATATATATATATATCTTGTTTTATATATATATATTTATAGATATATGTGTTATTGATTTGGCATGTTGTTTTTAATTATTTATTTATTTATTATTATATACAGTATCTTAGGCTTTATCTTTGGTGTGATGATTTTATGTTATTTATTTATTTATGTTTTAATTCATGATGTTATTATTATTTATATTATGTTTTTAATTTAGCCTGCCCCTGAAGAAGGTAGCGAAACACGGCCTGTGTCGGGCCATAGGCTAATAGTATAACATGGCACTGTACAGGGAGGGATATGCTGTCTGGGAGATGTGTCTGTTCACTGGGGCAGTGACCTGCCAGCCATGGAAGAATGAGTGTGTAGCTGCAAGGGCACATTAGGGTGGGGTTCACATGAACATGCGTTGATAGAGTGCACCTCTCTGTCCACTGATGCTTCCATATCATGAGGAACACAGAGGCTTACCATGTCTGCTATAGGGCCATCAGGCAAATGAGGCCAAGGCTCCTCCTGAGACTGAGGTAGCAGCTGGAGTGAGAGCAAGGTGAGTGTTCATGTGCACTGCTGCCCTCCAAGCCATGTCCCCACACACATCTGGGACACACCAAAACACAGCCACACATCACTTTATGCATACTGCCTACATGACCTCACCATGAAGGTGTACAAAGCAGCTGTGTGCCTTAGGAGCAAAGAGGTGACACATGAGCGTATCTGCAAAGCATGTTGGTGGCCGCATTGACATGGGCTGTGCCTGGGACCACCACAGGGTCCTGAGAGGGGGTGGATGCTCCATTCCACAGCAGGTGTGTGTGGGGGACACCAATGGCAGCCTTGCACATGTTGCACAGCATATATGTTGCAGCACATGCCCAAGATGTGGTGTGGCACGGGAACACATGTTTGTAGGGCTGTAAACATGGCACATCAGCAATCCATGCAGTCTGGGGATAAAAACAGGGTCCCACATAATAGCAACCACTGGCAATGCAAACAATGTATGTGAGGCAGATGGGGTGGGTACCCACATGCCTGCAAAATACCAATTGGCCAGCATCCATCCCCAGTATATCAGTGATGCAGCAAAGAACAGGCATGTAACCTCCCTTAGACAACCTTGTCCTGTTGTAAGATAAGTGTCATTAACACAGCCCCAAAGCAAGGTCTGCAAACCACACAACAACTCCCACAGAGCATACCTGCAGAGTCAAAAATCACACCGTTACATGTGGTGGATGGTACAACACATCATCAGGAACACTACTTAATGTACCACGCAGCACTCCAACCCATCTCTCACAGCAACACCATTTACATAGCACCCTGCCCACATGGCACGCAGCACCCTCACTGGGCATACGGAGAACAGATGAACAAGAGAGGTAGTCCAACATGCTGTGAGTTGAGAGAGGATTTCTCATATGCCTACCTGCCATCACCCAGAAAGGCACATGCTCCCAACCAAAGTGGCAGTGGCCAGAACACAAATCCAAAACCCACAAATTGGGAAGACAGCAATGGTATTCATCAGAGGCTGCCAGTGTGACTGTGGATGGGCCACTGAAATGAGGGTGATGTACCCAGAATGTGATGTTGGTGTGCACAGATGCACAATTAGACAACCACCATTGTTGTGACTGGGTCTGTCTGTGAATCCCGGCTTGAAAGCACATGTAATGTCCTGTGTTCCCCCGCAGCATATGGGAGGTAGAAAGCCATGGCCATGTGTAACTGATCTATGAAACAACATTCTAGCCTGCGTATACATCTTCTGGAACCCAGATGTGAGTGCCACTATAAACCACATAGTGTCAGGCACTCATTGTAGAGGTGACAGTATCTGCATGCATATTCCATTGGTGCACAGGTTGTAGGTGTATGTGTAGCACAGGTTCATACAACTAAACACCATGTGTTCCCCCCCCGCAGGTATGGTGGCAGCAACTACTATGATTTCATCAGCCCCCTGTGAGAATGGCCCTAAAGGTCAGTGGCGAGTATGTGGCCTGACAATACTTAATCATAGCACTGCCCATGTTCCCTGTAAAATAGTTATCTCCAAGTTATAATGCCCTGTTCAATGTAATTTCAGTTTGTTCAATGTAAACCGCACTGATACAGAATAGCGCGGTATATAAGAGAATGTAAATAAATAATCATGTCATGCACTGCATGTGGCAGTAACCATAGAGGCCAGGGGTTGGGAGTGCATATGTGAAGATCGTACAGGTCCAAGGGGTCGTCCAACCATACCTGAAATGGACAAAGTTGGATCCTGATCACTGCTGTAGAGATGCTGGTTCAGAGGGGAAACCCTGGAGGTAGGAGGGCATGTAGCCAATGCAGGGCATAAGGCCAGGATATGGAGATAAGCGGCATATATGGGGGCATGTAGCTGATGCTCCAGCCATGCTCCAGCCTCCAGCAGGAGCTGAGCTCTACTCGATTGAGGCAGAGCTCGCTGCATGCCGCCGCAGCCAGCTCCAGCCCGACGACCACCTGCCCGCCCAATCGGGGCCGCCTCGGGAAGGATAAAAAGAGCGCCATCGGACACCAAGCTACAGCCTCCAGCCATCCAGCAGCAGCTGAGCTCTACCCGATCGGGGCAGAGCTCGCTGCATGCCGCTGCAGCCAGCTCCAGCCCGACGACCGCCCGCCCGCCCAATCGTGGCCGCCTCGGGGAGGATAAAAAGAGCGCCATCGGGTGCCAAGCTACAGCCTCCAGCCATCCAGCAGCAGCTGAGCTCTACCCGATCTGGGCAGAGCTCGATGCACGCTGCCGCAGCCAGATCCAGCCCGACGAACGCCCGCCCACCCGCCCAATCGGGGCCGCCTCGGGGAGAATAAAAAGAGCGACATCGGGCGCCAGCCCGCACTTGGTGGGCCCACGCCTGAGGGCCTAGCCAGAGGGCCCTTTGGCGTGGCCCTTTGGTGAGGCACGGAGGTGAGCACAAAAGAAATAAGAAGGGGAACAGGCCCTCCTACAAGACCCCCAGAAGCTGCACAATAATCACCGGGAAGCGAACAGAGGGAAGAAACAGCTAAACGGGCTTTTAGAAACTCTGCTGTGGGTAGAGCCCGGCGACTCTACAACCTCCCTCCCGCCAGAGAGCCAAGCTCCCCCGAGTAGAGCGCCTGAGTGGGAAATCCTCCCGCTCAGAAGCTCCTGCCCAATCGGGGCCGTGGGAGCAACGATAAAAACAGCGGCCTCAGAAGCAGCCACGGTCTACATCTCCAAACACAGATACCAGCTGCTAGCAACCAACAACAGCAGACCAAAGTAAGTCCAGCCATACCCCAAAATCAGCCTGATAAACATGTACCCAGCTCTGATAATACCCTGCTGCCTCCTCCTAACTCAACTCATAACAACTCAGGAAACCAGCAACAACCCACTAGCAAACACGCCATGGCAGCCAGCAATGCTCTACTCACACCCACAGTATACGCATTGGAACACACATAAGACACCCAAGAACAAAAGGCAAAACAGACACAAGCCCAAAACATACACAAACCCAAACGAAGAACAAAGAACACTAAACACCCCAACTACAATCACAATAGACCTTATCAATGCCAGATCCATACAAAACAAAATCAACACAATAGCTGACCACATAGAAGATCAGCAACTAGACATACTGTGCATCACAGAAACATGGCTCACCCCCACAGATAACGTATTACTTAACCAACTAGTACCACCCACATACGCAGCATTCAACTGCCCACGCACACAACGGAGAGGAGGAGGGGTCTTGATCATTGCCAGGAACAGTCTAAGACTCAAGTCACGAAGCTCTACCAACACAAACCAATGCAACACCATCACAACGGAAAACAAATGGATGGCCCTATGCCTCACCTATAGAGCCCCGAATGCGACACCAGATGAATTAGCCTCCACACTAGAAGAGGTCTGTGCCATCAACACAAAACCATGCTACTACTAGGAGACTTCAACCTAAAATCTACCAACACCAAAGATGCAGATGCTTTCCTACGAGTCATGGGATCCTTACATTACAAACAACTGATCAATACCCCAACATGGATCATCACCAGACCTCATATTCGCACCCAACTCTCTACTGGACAGTGGTAACATATCAACGCCCGATGTCACCCCTGTACCTTGGTCAGACCATCACTTAATCAAACTAAAGCTCATACCGCAAGGGCAAAACCATGACAAGAACTCGGACAACCCACCAACCCAAAGAAGATTCAAATGCTTCGACAGAGAACAATTTTTACAGGACACACTACCCCACCTGAACATGGAAGAAGAAGATCTAGATGATCAAATCAAAAGATGGAACAGTATCATCAATGCTGCTGCCAAAGCCACCGAATACAGACCCAGGAAAGATCGCCTTACTAAAGCACATCACACCCTGGTATTTAAAAATCATACGGACAGAGAAGAGAGAACTCAGGAAGTTAGAACGGCAATAGAGATGCGCCAAGTCACCCAACACTCAGGCACAATACGTAACAAAACAAAAAGAATACAAAGACCTCATCAACCAAAGAGAGAATACCACACCAACATCATACTCAAATCAAACAACAAACCAAGAGAGCTCTTCGAGATTGTGAAAACCCTCACCAAAGAACAGAAAACCGAGAACGAAGTGCAAATAGACCCACAAGCATTTGCTGACCATATCCAGAAGAAATTCCACTTAGCTCCACAACGGAAAACACACACAAGCCCTAAAACAACAACCCCCTCGAGTAAAACATGGGATAAATTCAGCAACCCATCCACAGAGCAGCTCTCACACATCATCACCGCACTCAACACAAGCACAGCCCCAACAGACCCATGCCCAGCAACATGGATTAAAGCGACAGAATCAAGCTTCATCCACACCATACACAACATGGTAAACAGCTCATTAACCCAAGGAATCATGCCAGTTCAGCTAAAACTTGCCACAATAAGACCAATCCCAAAGAAATCAACACTCGACAAGAACAACCCAGCAGCCTACAGACCTATCTCAAGCATCCCACTACTGGCTAAGATCGTTGAGAAAGCGGTACAACATCAGTTACAGGACCACATAGACAACCACGCACAACTGGACCTCAACCAACACGGTTTCTGCCCCAACCATGGAGTTGAAACTCTCCTGCTATACCTATTCGACGATATACTCCACCTCATAAACAACAGCAAAACCGGAATACTTATGATCCCCATCGACATTTCATCAGCATTTGATATAGTGGACCACGGAATCCTACTCACAAGGCTACAGAACATCGAACTACATGGAGCCACCCTGAGATGGCTCCACTCCTACTTGACAGACAGACAGATACAGGTCAAGAATGGCCCCAACACTTCCCAATCCATAAAGGTCATGCAAGGCGTACCCCAAGGATCCACCCTATCAGCACTATTATTCAACCTCTACATCCAGCCAATATGCAGCATCATCCAAGAACACAGGATAAGATACACAATCTATGTGGACGATATAATGATATACACGCCAATCACCCTTGACATCCCAGACTACTCAAAGATAACAGAATGTCTAATGCACATGAACAGCTGGTTTCAAGACATAGAAACATAGAAATATGACGACAGAAAAAGACCACATGGCCTATCTAGTCTGTCCTTCCATAACAACTACAACAGTCCTCTTTTTACCTTCAGAGATCCTCAGTGGTTGTCCCATGCTTTTTTGAATTCAGTTACTGTCCTCATCTCTACCACCTCCACTGGGAGAGTATTCCACGGATCCACTACTCCTTCCGTAAAGAAATATTACCGCATATCACTCCTGAATCTATCTCCCTTCACCCTCATCCCATGTCCCCTCGTAGCAGAACTTGCTTTCAATTGAAAGAGGCTCTCTCCCTGAACATTTATGCCACGGAGGTATTTAAACATCTCAATCATATCACCTCTATCCTGCCTTTCCTCTAAGGTGTACATATTAAGATCCTTCAATCTGTCCTCATATGCTTTATAATGAAGACCACTAATCATCTTAGTAGCCACCCTCTGCACCGACTCCATCCTGTTCACATCCTTTTGAAGGTGCGGTCTCCAGAATTGCACACTATACTCCAAATGAGGTCGCACCAAAGACTTATACAGAGGCATTATCACCTCCTTTTTTCTGCTAGCCATTCCTCTCCGTATACACCCAAGCATCCTTCTAGCTTTTGCCGTCACCTTTTCTACCTGTTTAGCTACTTTAAGATCATCAGGCACAACCACGCCTAGGTCCCGCTCTTCTTTAGTGGACAAAAGTACTTCACCCCCTATACTATATTGCTCCCTTGGATTGCTGCAACCCAAATGCATGACCTTACATTTTTTAACATTAAATCCCAGCTGCCAAATTCTAGACCATTCTTCAAGCTTAGCTAGATCCCTCCTCATGTTATCTACCCCTTCCTGGGTATCTACTCTGTGGCAGATTTTGGTATCATCCGCAAAGAGGCAAACCTTACCTGAAAGCCCTTCCGCTATATCACCAATAAAGATGTTAAAAAGAATCGCACCAAGGACAGATCCCTGGGGCACACCACTGATAACATTCTTCTCCTCAGAGTGAGCTCCATTTACTTGTACTCTTTGTCGCCTCCCACGCAACCAATTTCTAACCCAAGCAGTAACTTTAGGGTCCATCCCTAGGGTGCTCAGTTTGTTTATAAGTCGCCTGTGAGGAACAGTGTCAAAGGCTTTACTGAAATCTAAATACACCACATCTAGGGCTCTCCCTCGGTCCAACTCCCTTGTCACCCAGTCAAAGAAATCAATCAGATTTGTCTGACAAGACCTGCCTCTGGTGAATCCATGCTGCCTTGGATCCTGTAATCCGCTGGACTCCAGAAACCTCACTATTTTCTCTTTCAGCAGCGTTTCCAATAATTTACTCACCACCGAAGTTAAACTAACCGGCCTGTAGTTTTCAACCACATCCTTACTCACGCTTTTGTGTAAAGGCACCACATGAGCCTCTCTCTACAGTCCTTTGGCACCACTCCCGACTCCAACGAGGCATTGACAAGGTCAGTCAGTGGAGCTGCTAGAACGTCCCCACGTTCCCTCAGTATTCTCGGGTGTATCCCATCCAGTCCCATCGCTTTGTCTACTTTAAGTTGAGATAGTTTCTCACGAACACAGTCTTTTGAAAATTGTTCAAGATGTCCTTTGCTTCTGTCCCTATTTGTTAAGACAACAACTTAACAATAAACTACAACAAGACCGAGGCTCTAATCATCACACGAAACTCCAACTTTATCCCCCCTCCCAACATCAAGATAGACACCACAACCATACCCATACAAACAGAAGTGAAATACCTCAGAGTGACGCTGGACAAAGAACTGAACCTCCAGTCCCACATCAGCAGAACCACCAGAAATGCATACCACAGGATGAGACTAGTCCGACGCCTCAAGCCCCTCCTCTCTCAAGAACACTTCCGCACAGTATGTCAGGCTTTAATAACCCCAATCCTAGACTTCTGTAACCCAATCTATCTTGGCCTAACAAAACAAGCACTCAGACCACTGCAATTGGCACAAAACACAGCAGCACGCATAATAACCAGCACCAAAAGACAAGAACACATCACCTCCACCCTAAAAGAGCTCCACTGGCTATCAATCAGTGCCCGAATCAAATACAAGACTATCATAAACATCTTCAAAATCAAACGCTCATCAGCTCTCAGCCTACACCCATTCATACAACCCGACAGCAGCACACGACCGAGGAGGAGAGGCACATCCAACCGTGTCAACACCCCTGATGACTTCAACAAAGTACTCAAGGACACCGAAAAACTAGCCCTTTCAAAAGTGGCTCCAACAATCTGGAACGCACTTCCTGACGAACTAAGGGCAGCAGCAGACATTAAGGACTTTAGGAAACTGCTAAAGACGACACTCTTCACTGAGCGCTTTGGTAACGTCACATAAGCTGTGCAACAAACTATACCCCACCTCACCAACATACCATTGAGACCAGATCACAGTACAGAACCAAAGCCCCGATGTACATAGTATTGTAGATAGTATTGTAGATCAAGGACACTGTGCTCCAATGGTTCAGATCCTATCTAACCAACAGACAGCAACTGATCCGCACCCTCACCGCAACCTCACCCCCCTACCAACAACATCAAGGAGTACCCCAAGGATCCACTTTATCAGCCATGCTCTTTAACATCTATCTCCGCCCACTCTGCTCAATCATACGCACACACAACATCAACTTCCACATATATGCTGACGACATAATGCTCTATGCACCGATCACAACCACCAACCCAACAAATGACCAGCTATCAGCCTGCTTCACTGACGTGTCCAACTGGCTACAGGAGAACAACCTATCCATCAACATAAAGAAAACTGAAGCCCTTATAGTAACAAAAGACCCAGATTTCAAACCACCTACCCACCTCAACATGGGAACCATGTAAATTCAAATACAACCTCAAATAAGGTACCTAGGCATTATCATTGACCAAGCTCTCACCTTTAAACATCAAATCAACAAGACCACCGGGACAATATTCCACAAAGCTAAAACTGTGCAACGCCTCCGACCCCTCCTCGAACCCCAAGACTTCAGGACAGTAATGCAAGCCATGACACTCCCTCATCTGGATTTTTGCAACATAATCTACCATGGACTACCCACCACCCAAACCAACCCCCTCCGAACTGCCTTAAATACTACGGCAAGGATTATCCAGAATGCAAAAAAGCGGGATCACATCACCCCAATCCTAAGAGACCTCCACATCCTGCCCTTCGAAGCAAGAATCAAATATAAAGCTATCCTACTCACCCACAAGACTATCCACCAAACACGGAACACCTCTCTCCACACCCTACTGTCTCGCCCAACCCACAGCAGACCAACCAGACAATCCTCCAATAACTCCATCATCGCCCCCCACAAAAGAACCAAGTCCACACAACGGACCTGCAACAGAGCCTTCAAACTTTATGCTCCATCCCTCTGGAACTCTCTGCCAACCCACATCAGGAACAACGCTGACATCACAACATTCAAAAAACAGCTGAAAACAATCCTATTCCGTGAACATCTCTGATCAAGAAAACCTACCACCGCCTCACAAACTCATGCTTAGATACTGCAGAATTGTACATGTCTTTGTCCACCCCAAATCATGAATGTTGCTCCCTGGTGATGGCCCCACCCTATAAAAGATTGAACCCCCCCCCCCCCTGTTATATGTTACACCGCTTTGACCCGGTGAAAAGCGATATATAAATACAGTTAAATAAATTAAATAAATAAATAGCGCACGTTGTAATTAGCTCACCATGAATCAACAACCAGCTACCCTCACATGCACACACTGCTCACTGCATGCGCACACTAAACACATGACTTTGTTGATTGTTTGCTGTGTAGACCGCCTTGATTGAAGGAAAAGGCGGTATAGAAATCTGTTTAAATAAAATAAATAAACAACACATATGGACTATCTTGGGTCATCTCTGAGGGGGGGTGGGGCAATGCATGGGACAGCAGGCATCACTGCAGCAGACAACAGATGGTGGAAGGGTAGACACAGTGACAGTGCTGTGAGATGCAGCCTGCTGAAGGCTGTGTGTGCAGCATATAGTAGCATGCACTGGTGAGCCACAGCCATCTGGGAGAGGCATTGTGCAGGTAAAAGGGATGTGTCGAATGCACACTGGATGGTGCCTCCATGGGGCACTTTGACAGCACCAGCTGAAGTAGTGACCCTCTGCCACAGGCTTGGACCCTGTTCAGTCACACAGCAGAAGTGGTGTGAGCTGGGACTCAACCAATTTCTAACCCAAGCAGTAACTTAGGGTCCATCCCTAGGGTGCTCAGTTTGTTTATGTCACTTGTGTGGAACGGTGTCAAAAGCTTTACTGAAATCTAAATACACCACATCTAGGGCTCTCCATTGGTCCAACTCCCTAGTCACCCAGTCAAAGAAATCAATTAGATTTGTCTGACAAGACCTGCCTGAGGGTCTACAATCTGGGATCTGACAACCATAGGACACATTTGACGGAGCAGCAGAAGAGGGTGTTAGCAACAGTGGAACCCACATCCATGGAGGGGTCAGTGGCCTGGATACATCTTGTGGCCGCCATGCGCATGCACATGGTCACCAGTCAGTGCACGCTGTTTCGGCATGATTCTCACAGGTGTGGGTTTGGGGCATCATCCACCACCATGTGAACTGGGCAGAGTTATCAACATGTATAATAGTTATCTCCAAGTTATAATGCCCTGTTCAGTGTAATTTCAGTTTGTTCAATGTAAAACTGCTCTGTGGGGCGTGCTTACTCCACCCTCGTTTCCACAGGTGGCAATGCAGTGGCAGCACCCAGTTCTGCTACACAACTCACACATGCAGAGGGTGGGCATCCAAGTCTTCCTACAAACCCTCCTCCTGTGCCAGGTACATCCGACACTACAGATGCTGCTCCCACACAAGTGGTGCAAGACGGGATCGACCATCAGCAAATGAGGAACAGTAGCTGGCCACTACTGACTCTGGTGGTGATGACAGCATACCTGTACCATCTGGGCCACCAGCTGCAGAGAGGGCACAGCGTCACAGGGACAGAAACAATATGTGCATTACTGCACGGCTCCTACTATGCTCTGAGCGCCTGCTGGCACACAAAGAGGAACAGGGTGGGATGGAGTGCAAGAAGCTGGGGATCATGGAGCAGACAATGGCACTACGTGAATGCCAGCTCACAGCAACTGAGAGACTGGACACATCAGTGCGCAGGCTGAACCACAACATAGAGAACCTTCAGGGACAGGGCAAATGGTCTGGGGGGCATCCTTCAGCACAACAGCATGTGTCAGTGGCATCCAGTCATCAAAGACACAGAGCACACAGGTACATTCATCTTCTCCTGCTCCTACACGGCCCACTGGCACAGGCACACTGGTGGATGACACACCTGCATCTCAGCACAGGGTCACTACTCGCTCCTTCTCTCGGGCTCCTTATGTTACTGCGCAAATCAGCATTGGCTACACTCAGGTTTTGGGGCTTGTCCCTTGTGGTGCAGGACCAGCAATGATCTTCAAACCTTTCCCTGATGCAAAGGAGAGATCCAGTGGTGACAGTAGCAGCTCCAGCTCTAAGGGGCACAGATCAGGACACTGTGGAGCGTGACATGGAGGATGCAGCTGCCTTCAGGGAGGGGGAGGGCATGGGAACAGTCATGGGGGTGGGGAGATTATCATGAATGTTAGGACATGTAATTTTCACAGGGGTGGTAGGAGTGCCTCTGTGTGTTCATTTGGGGATGGGGGGTGTTGTATGGCAGGAGGTGGTGGGGGGGGGTCTGCAGGTCTATGAGTGAACATGGGCAAAATTTCCTGCATTGTGGGGTATGGCGGGGCTGCATACATCACTGTCCCTGCTGCAGTCAGCTTGTCATTGCGTTGACAGCAAAATAAACACGTTGCATATTACACATCCTGTCGCTTTGGTCTATTTGTCCAATATTCAGCGGGCTAATGCTTGATCACACACATTTGCACTTTCACGGGGTGACAGGGGCACGACACATGCTTCCTCAGGCCACTGGTTCCATCACATTCCTATGCTTACACTCTACAGATATGCCAGTACAGCCTTTGTGTTGGCTACTGCTTTTTCTAAGTCCTTTCCTTATTCGTGCCTTCTGCTGGTCTAAGTTGCACGTTTATATTCTCTTCCCTGAACGTACACAGTCACACACGGAATCCCAGTTGCACGTTCAGCACTGCAGGCAAGTCCCCATTTTATACATTCTAGGTAACACATCTATACAGCATATATGTTCACATATCAGTATGTGTGGAATGCCAGTTTGCATGTACATGGGTCCTGCACGTCCATCTTGAACATTCATACGACTTATTTGTGGTTCAGAATGACCCCCATAATGATCTCATGAAATATTACAACTACATCACTTTAGGTACTGTAAATCATAAAAGATCTGCTGGTGACTTAGGAAGGAATAATCAAAACACATTTTTTAAATTTGGCAATTCACAGTTGCTCCTATTTCTTCCAGCTCATTCATCAATTGTGTCTCTTACATAAAATCAAGTACTTTATAACATAGGTGCGTAAGCAGTGAGAAATGTGCATTGAATGCAGCTGCGATCACTTATGGATGATGTAAATTGTTTCTCAAGAACATGTGGAAAGTACAGTGCTTTGTAATTTATGCATGTAAATTTGCAGTCCACCCATGCTCCGCCTATGTGCCTGCCACAGTGAAAGTCTGTGCCAAAGGTCTTACATGCACTCTTATAGAATAGTGACCAGCTAAAGTACATCTCACTGAAATTACACGATTTACAGATTCTTATAAAATCACCCCACGAGTCTCTCAGGCAGCATTGCCTTTCGGAGAGTGTCACTGTATAAATTGACTTGGCATGCCCTAACAATGGGCAATATGTCTTTTAAATTCTAAGCACTGGCCTCACATCATCAGTATGATATTAGTGGCATGCAAAGGGGAAACTGTCAAAGATAATTAAAATGCAACACAATATGATAAAGATAAAAGTTTCTCAAAAACTTTGGATAAGTAATTTCTTCTGAAACAGGAAAACATTTCCAGTAGTTTATCTTGTGAGCAGTAGATATATTCCCTTCTATTTATTAAAAGCAACCATGAGAATATCTTTTTCTATTCTAGCTTGCATACCATTTTTCTTCCCAAAAAAGAACATGCAAAGAGGTTTGCATTTGAAGAAAAAAAAAATACATTCAATATAACCAAATACATAAAAAAATATAAAAGTATCTCCACAGGGTTGATATTAAAAGGTGGCGGCCAGCACTTTAGAAGTGGTTAGCCATTGACGCTTTAACTTAAATCCAGATATTCGATATCAGGGTCTTATACTGCCACCAGCATTGAATAACCAGGTTGCTCGGTTAGCAATTTAGATAACAGTATATCTGCAATATTTAGTCTATAAGCGGTTATCCTTAAATGGTTAAGTTAGGCCAGCCTTTTATCTGCCTAACTTTACCCGGTTAAGGATCATCTCTTATCTTTGGGTACTGCACCCAGAGCTCTCCATCCTAGCTGGTAAGTGTCAACATGGTTAGATGAGTTAGGAGGAGATATTCAGCGGCACTAACAGGTAAATGCCTTTGAATATCCTGGTTAGTGGCATTTACAAGATTTATAGGTCTGCAAACCAGGTAAATGCCCTTCAATATGCTCCCCTAATATATCAAAATAATATAATAAACAAATACAAAATGTAGCCCCTCAGACCCCTCTTTCACTAGGGAATTGAAAAGACAATGGGGCCCTTTTATTTAGATATTCTTTTACTAAAGTATGCTAGGCTTTTGCACTTCATGCACACTTAGTGCTAAAACTAAGGGGTGGTAAAAGCAAAGCTTCCACGGTAACTGGTGGGAGCATGGTCAGCCCGTTCCGGGCAGTTACCATGCAGACACATATTCTACCACATGCTGCAGTTAACGTAGGTGCGCTTAGCATCACACATTGTGGTGTCGTTAAGTGAACCATGCTAAATGCAACACTGACAGTTGGCCCACACTATGTTCCCCTGCACTAACTGCAATATGTTCTCCACGCCCATTCTCGGCACCAAATCCACACATTCTACAACCAACATCTGATCTGTGGTTACTGCAAGAATTAGCATTCAAAATTTCTCATACCTGTGTGCTAACAATTGCTGTGGCCCTGCGGCATTTAGTACACTTCCGTAAAAGGGCCCCAGTGTGACAAATCTAAAAAAATAACAACCCCCCACAGCCATCCCAATACACTATTATGAAGTGACCCACACCAAGTCAGGAGTACATCAGGCCACATTACAGACAATAGTACTAAACACCCAAAAATTGCACTACCACCCAAACCCTATGACTTGATTAAAATGTTAACAGATCCCACTACAAGACCCTCAAATAACAACCCATACTGCTAACATTAAAACCCAACACTATTTGCCAAATTAACAAAAATATATCATCTGGATGAAAATGCTAACACTTAGCTCCCTGATGGAGCTCCCATTGGGGTGACCCTGCCTTTGGTGCACCTTCTGGGGATAGTCCAGTCCTCAGTGAAAATCTTCCACTTACAGATCTCTAATATTATCACAAGGGATCAGAGTTCTGATGGGGGCTAGATTAAGGCAAGTAGAAGCAGGACATAGCATCATGGAAGAATATTTCACCCATTCTGGCCTCTAGTTGGTGGTTTCACTCTCTTTTTACTCCTCAGAGGTGGTCTTCCACTTATGGGCTGCTGCTTGCAACATAATGGAGAGTGGAACTCCAACAGAGACCCAACTGAGGTAGGCAAAAGCAGGACACGGCACCATGGAGGGAGCCTTCTGCAACATCTCACCCTCTCAGGGGGTCATGCATACTTTATCCTCATGGCAGGTTTCAAAAGGAAAGTAACCTAAGATTTTTGCTCTTGCATTATTTGCCTGTAATCTTGAAAATGTTGTGAATCAATTTTGACTCATGGTGACCCTGTGGACTGTTGCCCTAAACTGTATTTGGTCTTCAGTCACGTAGCTAATTGTTCATATATCTGCATCCATAGCTGCTGTTATTGTATCCATTCGTTGCATTGCTGACCTTCAACCTTGCAAGCATGAGGTCTTTCTCTAATGATATTTCTTTTCAAATGATGTGCTGAAAGTATGAATGTTTTGTCATTTGAGCTTCTAAAGAAAGCTTAAGCTTGATCTCCTCTACTACTGACTGATTTATTCTTCAAGCAGTCCACGGTATACATAGTATTCTTTGCCAGCACCATAATTTGAAGGCATTGGTTTTCTTCCTATCTTTCTTCTTCACTGTCCAACTTTTGCATCCATGTGACGTTACTTGGGCAAGTTGAATCTTTGTATGCAGAGATACATCTCTGCACCTGAAAATCTTATCTAGGTCTTTAATAGCTGTCTGCCAAGAGCCAGTCATCGTCAGATTTCTTGACTGCTTGTCATTTTTTATTGATTATTGATGCAAGCAGCTTAAAGTTGTCTAATGTTCTTTTCCATCAAGGATAAAATTATTGCTTTTGCCAGTTGTCAGGATCTGTGTCTTCTTCATGTTAAGGTGCAGGTGCATTTTAACACTATGGAGGGGGGGAGCATATTCAATGGTGGCAGCCAGCACATTTAAAGTGGCTGGTCATCACTGCTGTAAATTTGCCCTGCATATTCAATGCCAGGGGCCATATATGGTCACCAACACTGAATATATGGGTTGACCGGATAGCAATTTGACTGTCTGATAAGTGGCAACATTTAGCCACTGGCCAGATTATGGTGTTTCTTAATCAATGTAAAGGTTTTGCATGAGAACTATCAGGTGTTCTGGTATACCCAAGCTTCTTAACGTGACCGAGAATTTCATGATTTACAAAAAGGTCTTCTTGTAGTCAATAAAACACATATAAATATACTTTTGGCATTTATTTTGTCTTTTCAAGGAGCCATCTCACATCTGCAATGATGTTCCTCATCCTTTCTAAACCCTGCTTGCATTTCAGAAAGTTGTTGTTCAAGGAATGGTTGTAGTTTACACTGAAGGATTTTGAATTACCCCAGAGTAATGATTCCCACGGTATATTAAATGAGAAATGCTATCCCAACTTAGTAACTAGCTCCTTTAGTTGGTACTTAAGTAAAATACTCAAGAAGTTAATGTTTCATAAGTAGGTGTCAAAATCCTCAGACCCCTCAGATCTTCAAAGAGCCAACAGGATACAGGAAAGTATTGCCACATGAAGGGCCTATGTACTAAGCAGCTAACGGAAGAATTAATGCAGTTAATGGAGCAATTAGTGCATGCTAACAACGTGAGCCCATCCAGCTGCATAGCAGCTTGACAATGAGCAATACTAATTCCCGCATTTACTTTCAAATGTAGAAGGGGACAGGGAATATTCGGAGAATGTACCTTACACATAATATACAGTATCACAGGTTAATAGTTAATGCAGCTAACTGCATTGTTTTTGTGTGCTGTAAAGGCATTCCCTCTGTGTTAACTACATAAGATGATGGTGGTTATACACCCAATAGTTATGCAAACTTTTTACAGTCACTGCGCAGTAATTATAGCTGTTCACATTTGGTGCATGCAAAACCTTACCACAGTTTGGGAAATAAGCCTGTAAATGAGGACATTTTCTGGCAGCAAGTTAAGAAGGGTAATTGCTAATGTACGTTGAAGTAATAAAGCGTAGTTACTCTCCTGTAACAGGTGATCTCCGGGAACAGCAGGGATTTAGTCTTCACATATGGGTATCATCGGTACCGACGGAGCCTGCGCGGGAACGCTCCCCAGCATCCAATAGGAAAGCTTTTGGGAGCATCCCACAGCACCTGCGTGCTGCCTTCCTGCCATTCCAACTCTCTCTCTTCAGTTGAGTTTATAGCTGAGACAAAGGAGAGAAGGAGAGAGAGAGATAGAGAGACAACTCCTAGGGGACGTGGGTGGGTTGTGAAGATTAAATTCCTGCTGTTCCCGGAGATCACCTGTTACAGGTGAGTAACTATGATATCTCCAGGAACAAGCAGGAATGTGGTCTTCACATATGGGGACTCCCGAGCTAAAAGATGCCAGGGAGAGGGCCCCAGAAAGCTGCAAACCCATGGTGAGATGGGTCATGCTTCCTCCCATGGATCTCTGGCATCCAAATCCGGACGGTGGGTAGGAGTTGCATTAAGTCTGAAAGAGATGCTGAAGAACAGCTTGGCCAAACAAGGCATCCCAATGGGAGTCCTTGTCTAAACAGTAGTGGGCTGTAAAAGTGTGCACTGAAGCCCAAGTAGCTGCTCTGAAGATGCCGTTTATAGACACAGAATGAAGGTTAGCCATAGAGGCTGCCATGGCTCTCACATTGTGAGCTGTGACATGGCTCTCGAGAGAAAGCCCCTTACTCTCATAAGCGAAGGATAGGCACTGTGCAATCCAGTTAGAGAGAGTTCTTTTGGAAACTGGAAGTCCCAAATGACTAGAATCAAAAGCAACAAAAAGTTGAGAAGATTTACTATGTTGCTGCGTTCTTTGCAGGTAAAAGGCTAAGGCTCTTTTGCAGTCTAAGGTATGAAGGTTCCTTTCTGCATTGGAGGCATGAGGCCTCGGAAAGAATACAGGAAGGTAAACTGCTTGGTTTAAGTGGAAAGGCGAGACCACCTAAAGTGAGGATGACTCCTAAGAACAACCTTATCATGGTGAAATCTTGTATAAGGAGGATCAACCACTAAAGCTTGTAACTCACTAATGCGTCATGCAGATGTGATTGCAATTAGGAAGATGACCTTCCATGAAAGGAATTTTAGAGCTGTAGTGGCTAAAGGCTCAAAGGGCGGTTTCATGAGCTGCCCGAGAACAAGGTTCAAATCCCATGCCACCGGTGGTGGTCTAATGGGAGGTTTTGTTAGTAGAAGACCTCTCATAAATCTTGTTATGAGTGGATGAGAGGAAATAGGTTGCCCATTTAGAGGCTTGTAAGAGGCTGCAATAGCACTAAGATGGACTCTTACTGAATTGGTCTTAAGACCAGAATTTGATAAATGAAGGAGATACTCCAGTAATGATTCCAAAGGTATCGCAAGAGGGTTAAGTCCCTTTTGAGAAAACCATATGGTAAACCGTTTCCACTTGAAGGCATATGATCGCCTTGTGGAGGGTTTTCTGGAAGCCTGAAGGATATCCTTTACCTGTTGAGAAAGGTTGAGATCCTGAAGTTCTAGGCTTTCAGCAACCAGGCCCTGAGATGCAGGGACTGGGGATTTGGGTGCCATAGCGTTCCGTTCTCCAGGGAGAGAAGATCTGGAGTGCATCCCAACTCCAGAGGTGTAGCCGAGAGAGATGTAGAAGCAGAGGATACCACGTTTGCCGTGGCCAATGTGGCACTATGAGTATCATATGACCTCTGTCTCTCTGAAGCTTTAACAGTGCTTTGGGGATGAGGGGAATGGGTGGGAAGGCATAGAGGAAGTCCTGACCCCAATGAAGAAGGAAAGCACCCCTTGCCTGACAACATCGAGCCGGAATTCTGAAACAGAACCGGGGAAGTTTGGCATTCTGTGGACTTGCAAAGAGGTCTATGTCTGGGGTTCCCCAGATTTGGAATACTCGGGCAAACTGGTCCAAGGGGAGAGACCATTCGTGTGGCAGCTGTACTCGGCTGAGTTTGTCTGCCCAAAGGTTTTGAACGCCTGGAAGATATACCACAAGGAGGTGAATTTGATGCTCTCTGGTGAGGGCTCATAGTCTTAAAGCTTTGTTGCATAACGACAGAGAACCTGTTCCGCCCTGCTTGTTCACATAGAACATGGCTACTTGATTGTCGGTTTGGACTAGGACTGTCTTATAGCTGAGCTGGGCTTGGAATACTTGAAGAGCAAGGACGATTTCTCTGAATTCTAGGAGGTTTATGTGAAGATAAGCCTCCTCTGGGGTCCAGAGACCCTGGGTGGAGAGATCGTGCAGGTGGGCCCCCCATCCCAACTGGGACGCATCTGTTGTTAGAGTGGCCTGGAATAGGGCTGCTGGAAAGGAAAGCCTATGAGAAGGTTTTCCAGCAATTCCCACCATTGGAGGGATGAAAAAAGACATTCTGAGTTTCTTATTTTGTCCGAAAGGTGACCTGAGGCTTGTGTCCACTGAGAGAATAGGGTCCACTGGGCTGCTCGCATATGAAGACGAGCATAGGGAACCACATGTGCAGTGGATGCCATATGTCCCAGTAGCTGAAACATTTCCTGTGCAGTTAGGGAGGTTTTTACTGCTGCTTGGGAAGCTAGATGCACTATGCGAAGACAGCAGGGCTGTGGAAGGAAAGACCTTTATTGTCTGGTATCTAGGCGAGCTCCTATGAATTCTAGGGACTGAGAAGGAGCGAGATGGGATTTTGGAAGGTTTATGAACAATCCCAAGTAATGCAAAACTTGCATTGTGTGAGTAAGAGCAGAGTTGGCTTCTGGAGCTGTGGGTGCTTGAATGAGCCAGTTGTCCAAGTACATAAAAACATAAGATATGCCATACTGGGTCAGACCAAGGTCCATCAAGCCCAGTATTCTGTTTCCAACAGTGGCCAATCTAGGTCATATATACCTAGCAATTTCCCCAAGGGACACAGGTTCCACAATGCTTGTATTGGTTCAAGCATTGATATCCTGGGTCCCTTCTTAATAATGGTTTATGGACCTTTTCTCCAGGAACTTGTCCAAACCTTTTTTAAACCCAGCTACACTAACAGCCTTTACTACATCCTCCGGTAACAAATTCCAGAGTTTGATTACACGTTGAGTGAAAAAATATTTTCTTTTATTAATCTTAAATAGTTTACCCTGTAGCTTCATTGCATGTCCCCTAGTCTTTCTATATTCTGATAAGGTAAACAATCGATCTACGTTTACCCGTTCCACTCCGTTCATTAATTTATAGACTTCTATCATATCTCCCCTCAGCTGTCTCTTTTCCAGGTTAAAGAGCCCTAACCTTTTTAGCCTTTCTTCATAGGAGTATCCTTCCAACCCCTTTACCATTTTGGTGGCTCTTCTCTGAACCTTTTCTAAAATCGCTATATCCTTTTTAAGATACGGCGACCAGAATTGCACACAATATTCAAGGTGCGGTCTCACCATGGAACGATATAGAGGCATTATAATATCTTTTGTTTTATTTTCCATTCCTTTCCTTATCATACCTAGCATTCTATTTGCTCTCTTGGCCGCCGCTGCACACTGGGCCGAGGGTTCTAACATGGTATCCACAATGACGCCTAAATCTTTTTCCGGGGTGGTGGTTCCTAATGTGGAACCTTGCATCGTGTAACCATAGTTTGGGTTGTTCTTCCCTAGGTGCATAACCTTGCACTTGTCCACATTAAATTTCATCTGCCATTTTGATGCCCAGTCTTCCAATTTATCGAGATCCTCTTGCACTTTTCCACAATCCTCTTGGGTTTTAACAACTTTAAATAGTTTTGTGTCATCTGCAAATTTGATAACCTCACTCGTTATTCCACTTTCCAGGTCATTTATGAATATGTCAAAAAGCAGCGAACCCAGCACAGATCCCTGGGGTACACCACTATTCATCTTTCTCCATTGGGAAAATTGGCCATTTAGCCCTACCCTCTGCTTTCTATCTTTTAACCAGTTCCTGATCCACAATAGTACACTGCCTCCTATCCCATGACTCTTTAGTTTTGCCAAAAGTCTCTCATGAGGGACCTTGTCAAAGGCTTTCTGAAAGTCCAGATACACAATATCAACCGACTCACCTTTGTCCACCTGATTATTCACTCCTTCAAAAAAACATAACAGATTAGTAAGACAAGATCTTCCTTGTCTAAAGCCATGTTGGCTGTCTCCCATTAGGTCATGACTATCTACATGCTGAGTAATTTTATTCTTTATGATGGTTTCTACCATTTTTCCCGGTACTGATGTCAGGCTCACCGGTCTGTAGTTTCCCGGATCACCCCTGGAACCCTTTCTAAAAACTTGGTGTTACATTGGCGATCCTCCAATCTTCAGGTATTAGAGATGATTTTAATGATAGTTCACAGATTACTAATAGCAGGTCTGCAATCTCGTATTTCAGTTCTTTCAACACCCTTGGATGTATACCATCCGGCCCAGGTGATTTGCTACTCTTCAGCTTATCTAATAGTTGTAATACATCTTCCCGATGTATCGATATTTCCTTCAATTCTTCCGCACCTTTAAATACCACTTCAGTCATGGGTAACATCCCTACATCTTCCTCAGTAAAGACTGAAGCAAAGAATTCATTCAGTCTCTCCGCTATCGCCTTGTCGCCTCTTAGTGCTCCTTTAACCCCTTTATCATCTAATGGACCAACTGACTCTCTCACAGTTTTTTTGCTACGAATGTACTTGATAAGGTCTTTACTTCGCGTTTTTGCTTCTGCAGCAAGCTTCTTCTCAAATTCTCCCTTTGCTTGCCTTATCAATGCCTTGCATTTGACTTGCTAGTGCTTGTGCTGTTTCCAGGTTTCGTCGTTTGGCTCTTTTTTTCCATTTCCTGAAAGATGCTTTTTTGGCAACAACAGCCTCTCTGACCTCACCTTTAAACCATGCTGGCAGTTTTTTGGACTTCCTTCCACTTTTCTTAAAGCGTGGAATACAGCTGGTCTGGGCTTCCAAGATAGTATTTTTCAACAACAGCCAAGCCTGATGTACGTCTTTAACCTTTGCAGCTGCTCCTTTTAGTTTTTTCTTAACTGTTTTCCTCATTTTATCATAGTCTCCCTTTCGAAAGTTAAAAGGTAGTACTGTGGATTTCCTTACTATCCTTCCTCCACTAATTAAATCAAAGGCGATCATGCTATGATCGCTATTGCCAAGTGGCCCCAACAACCTTATCTCTTGCACTAGATCTGGTGTTCCACTAAGGATTAGGTCTAATATGGCTTCCCCTCTGGTTGGTTCATGAACCATGTGCTCCAAGAAGCAGTCATTTATTTCATCTAGGAACTTTATCTCCCTAGCATGTCCTGACGTGACACTGACCCAGTCGATACCAGGGTAGTTGAAATCACCCATTATTATTACTGTGCTGTAACATTTGTTAGCTTCCTTGATTTCTTTGAGCATTTCATCATCCATTTGGTCATTCTGGCCAGGCGCTCGATAGAACACCCCTACTGCCATTGCCTTCCCCCTTTTACATGGAATTTTAATCCATATAGATTCTACAGCATATTTTGTTTCCTGCAAAACTTTAATCCTTTCTGACTCAATGTCCTCTCTAACATAGAGAGCAACCCCTCCACCAATTTGATCAGCTCTATCATTACGATATAGTTTGTACCCAGATATCAAGTAAGGGAAGACGAATAGCCCCAGAGTCCATAGGAATGCTAGTACTGCCATGCATTTTGTAAAAACTCTTGGGGCAGAAGCCAGACCAAAGTGAAGAACCCTGTATTGGAAGTGTATTCCCCTGGAAAAGGAATCGAAGGAACTTCCTGTGATCTGGATGGATGAATATATGAGTATAAGCATCCTTTAGATCTAGAGAACATAGCCAATCCTGACTCTGAAGGTATGGCAGAAGTGTTCCGAGAGAGATCATTTTGAATTTTTCTTGGAACAGATATTTGTTCAATTCTCTGAGGTCCAAAATGGGTCTGTGTCCCCCTGTTTTCTTTGGGATGAGAAAATAGGGGGAGTAGAACCCTGTACCCTGTTGAGGTATGGGCACCTCTTCTATTGCTACCTGGGCAAGAAGTATTGTGACCTCCTGACTCAGAAGGCTGGTGACAGGGGCTTGAGAATTGAACTGTCTTATGAATGTAGGAGGGGGCATGCTGTGAAAATGAAGTCTGTACCCCTCTCGTACAATGGACAGAGTCCAATGTTCTGATGTTATTTGGTGCCATCTGGTGGGAAACTGACATAATCTACTGGGGATGGTAGGGGTTCTGGACCCTGCAGGGGCAGGAAGACTAACTTCTCTAGAAAAGAGTCAAAGCCCCTGAGGAGGCTGAGCCTGCTGAGCTGGCCGAGCTCTTGGGACTTTTGGTTTCTTCTGTTGTCTAGTTTGTTGCTGTTGTTCCTTTTGGGCAGCATGGACTGGACAGTGACCCTGCTGGGTATAAGAAGGATAAAACTTCTTCTTCTTGTTGAAAAGGGTTTTTTTTTCATTAGATCTTTTCTTTGCTGGGTTGGCTGTAGAATTTAACAACCTGTCCAAGGTAATATTGTCAGAGTCAATCTCATTAGCTTTTTCTTGCCAAAGAGATTTTCTCTTGTGCAAGGAATGTTGCCCAGTTTATCTTATACCCAAATTTTCAAGTCTGATGCCTGAAGCCAGGCAATACGACGTGCACCAATGGAGATAGCAGATGTTCTGCTGATGCATTCAAAGCAATCAAAGGCTGATTCTAGCTGAGAGCATGGAAGCATCGACGCCCAAAAGCATCGAGAGTCCTGGACTCGCGGCCTGGAGGATTGGAAGAATGTCTTTTTGCACTCTTTATCCTATGCATAGCCGATTCCACTACCATTGAATGGTGTGGCAATTGAGTCTTCTGAAAGCCAGGACAAGGTGGAACTCGGTACATAGTATGGAGTTTGTGAGAGTGTGGAGATGTGGTTAAAGGAGTCTCCCACATTCTCAGCATAAGAGAACATAAGAACATAAGATAAGCCATACTGGGTCAGACCAAGGTTCATCAAGCCCAGTATCCTGTTTCCAACAGTGGCCAATATATGTCATACGTACCTAGCAGTTTCCCCAAAAGACACAAGTTCCACAATGCTTGTATTGGGTCAAGGATTGATATCCTTGGTCCCTTCTTATAATGGCTTATGGACCTTTCCTCCAGGAACTTGTCCAAACCTTTTTTTAATTTAATTTAAATTTTATGAATTTTACATACAATGAAGCTATAAACAAAACTTCATGGAAATTAGGAAAATTGGAAGGAAAAACAACATTGATACAATCAATATTTACAATACAGAAAGTCATAAAGAAAACAGTTCCAACTCCTACTATAGCCCACCACAAAGAGGAGATCCAAAAAGAAAAATTAATTAACACACAAAGGCGAGAGGATAAAGACATGTCAGCAAAACAATCATAACTAACTTATTGGCAGTGGATCTGGGGCCATGTCAGGAGGGCGCCGAGCACTCAGAAAGCTCAATAACTGAGAAGGTTCAAAGAAAATATATGAAGCGTTATTCAACCTGACCATACATTTACAAGGAAATTTAAAAAAATATAAACCCCCCAACAGCAAAACCCCGGGACGTAATAACAAATTCTTTTCTACGTTTTTGAGTTTCCTTAGCTAAATCTGGAAAAACGCGAACTGTTAACCCATAAAACTGTACAGAACGCTTCTTAAAGAACATGTAGAAACCAGTCCCTATCAGAAGATAGAGCAAACGTAACTATCAATGTAGAAGGAGAAGCTACGTCATCAATCGAGGATTCCAATAAAGCAGAAATATTTAATAAATCTGCTTGACCTTCTACATCAATTGTTTCACCCCCAGACACTTTTTTCCCCGAAGGAATATATTTGGTGCGACCTCATTTGGAGTATGGTGTGCAATTCTGGAGACCGCACCTTCAAAAGGATGTGAACAGGATGGAGTCGGTGCAGAGGGTTGCTACCAAAATGATTAATGGGCTTCATTATAAAGCATATGAGGACAGACTTAAGGATCTTAATATGTACACCTTAGAGGAAAGGCGGGATAGAGGTGATATGATTGAGATGTTTAAATACCTCCGTGGCATAAATGTTCAGGGAGAGAGCCTCTTTCAATTGAAAGCAAGTTCTGCTACGAGGGGACATGGGATGAGGGTGAAGGGAGATAGATTCAGGAGTGATATGCGGAAATATTTCTTTACGGAAAGAGTAGTGGATCCGTGGAATAGTCTCCCAGTGGAGGTGGTAGAGATGAGGACAGTAACTGAATTCAAGAAAGCATGGGACCAACACAGAGGATCTCTAAAGGCAAAAAGTGGACTGTTGTAGTTGTTATGGAAGGACAGACTAGATAGGCCATGTGGTCTTTTTCTGTCGTCATGTTTCTATGTTTCTATATACCTTAAGCATAGGAGGGTGGGATTCATTTGGAACATCTAAAACTTCCAACAAATATTCCCTAAACATATCTTTAGCGGAAATAGTGGGAAGTCTAGGAAAATTTATGCAACGTAGATTACAATATCTAGAAGCATTTTCCAACAATTCAATCCGTGATTTTAACGTCAGCATGCCCTTCTGACACGATGAAACACCATCCTCAAAGCTAGAAACTTTATGTCATAGTTCTGTTACCGATGAATGTAAAGCAGAGACTTCAAGGGTATGTTGCTGTAGCAGAGTAGTATGAACCTGAAACTGGGCTCCTACAACCAACACCTGGGGAGCAAGAAGTTCTCCAAGTTTGACTATAGCTGCCAGATCGATTCCAGGGTGAACACAGCTGGTCGCTCAACAATGAAAGGCTGAACCTGTCCAGTAGAGCCCTCTGTTGCTTGGCGATCAACCCTCGATTCCCCAGACTCAGAGAAGGTGTCCATCAACCTGCCTGAAGACCCCCTCAAAAACAAATCCTCTGCACTGGAATTACAAGCGGATCCAAAATCTCCACTCCTCCGTTGCACAGCCGATCCTCCAGGATCAGAGCCCTCTACAACTTCGGAAGAGAGCTCCTCCTCAGGCTGCACTGGACTCCGCCTCAGCAAAGGATCTTTGGGAGGCTGCCACTGCACCAGCGGAGAGATCTCAGGCACCGAGCCTCCCGTCGAGCCATCCAACTCCGGCAGGGGAACAATGGGACTCTGCCCCGTCGACATACACGACTGCTGTAGCGGCGTAACATAAGAGTCAAGCAGGCCCACCACCTGAGAGGAAAGGGCAGGAGGGGCTGCCGGGCTAGTGGAGGATTTCTTGAGCCCTTTAGCCTTCCATTTGCCCATAATACAAGAAATAAAAAAGGCAGCCACCGATAGCTCACAGTCAGACTGCCAATGCTTGTATTGGGTCAAGGATTGATATCCTTGGTCCCTTCTTATAATGGTTTATAGACCTTTCCACCAGGAACTCGTCCAAACCTTTTTTAAACCCAGCTACACTAACAGCCTTTACTACATCCTCCGTTAACAAATTCCAGAGTTTGATTACACGTTGAGTGAAAAAATATTTTCTTTTATTAGTCTTAAATAGTTTACCCTGTAGCTTCATTGCATGTCCCCTAGTCTTTCTATATTCTGATAACGTAAACAATCGATCTACGTTTACACGTTCCACTCCATTCATTAATTTATAGACTTCTATCATATCTCCCCTCAGCCGTCTCTTTTCCAGGTTAAAGAGCCCTAACCTTTTTAGCCTTTCTTCATAGGGGTATCCTTCCGTCCCCTTTACCATTTTGGTGGCTCTTCTCTGAACCTTTTCTAATAACGCTATATCCTTTTTAAGATACAGCGACCAGATTTGCACACAATATTCAAGGTGCGGTCTCACCATGGAACGATATAGAGGCATTATAATATCTTTTGTTTTATTTTCCATTCCTTTCCTTATGATACCTAGCATTCTATTTGCTCTCTTGTCCGCCGCTGCACACTGGGCTGCGGATTTTAACATCTTTTTCCTGGGTGGTGGTTCCTAATGTGGAACCTTGCATCATGTAACCATAGTTTGGGATGTCCTTCCCTAGGTGCATAACTTTGCACTTGTCCACATTAAATTTCATCTGCCATTTTGATGCCCAGTCTTCAAATTTATCAAGATCCTCTTGCAATTTTCCACAATCCTCTTGGGTTTTAATAACTTTAAATAGTTGTGTGTCATCTGCAAATTTGATAACCTCACTCATTATTCCCTTTTCCAGGTCATTTATGAATATGTCAAAAAGCAGCGGACCCAGCACAGATCCCTGGGGTACACCACTATTCACCTTTCTCCATTGGGAAAATTGGCCATTTAGCCCTACCCTCTGCTTTCTATCTTTTAACCAGTTCCTAACCCACACTAGTACACTGCCTCCTATCCCATGACTCTTTAGTTTTGCCAAAGGTCTCTGATGAGGGACCTTGTCAAAGACTTTCTGAAAGTCCAAATACACTATATCAACCGACTCGCCTTTGTCTACCTGTTTATTCACACCTTCAAAAAAACATAACAGATTAGTAAGACAAGATCTTCCTTGTCTAAAGCCATGTTGGCTGTCTCCCATTAAGCCATGACTATCTACATGTTCAGCAATTTTGTTCTTTATGATGGTTTCAACCATTTTTCCCGGTACTGACGTCAGGCTCACCGGTCTGTAGTTTCCCGGATCACCCCTGGAACCCTTTTTAAAAATAGGTGCTACATTCGCCATCCTACAATCTTCAGGTATTACAGATGATTTTAATGATGCAGGTTTGCAATCTCAAATTTCAGTTCTTTCAACACCCTTGGATGTATATCATCCAGCCCAGGTGATTTCCTACTCTTCAGTTTATCTAATAGTTGCAATACATCTTCCCGATGTATCGATATTTCCTTCAATTCTTCCGCACCTTTAAATACCACTTCAGTAATGGGTAACATCCCTACATCTTCCTCAGTAAAGACCGAAGCAAAGAATTCATTCAGTCTCTCCGCTATCGCCTTGTTGCCTCTTAGTGCCCCTTTAACCCCTCTATCATCTAATGGACCAACTGACTCTCTCTGGTTTTTTGCTACAAATGTACTTGAAAAAGTCTTTATTATGCGGTTTTGCTTCCGCAGCAAGCTTCTTCTCAAATTCTCCCTTTGCCTGCCTTATCAATGCTTTGCATTTAACTTGCCAGTGCTTGTGCTGTTTTCAGGTTTCGTCGTTTGGCTCTTTTTTCCATTTCCTGAAAGATGCTTTTTTTGGCAACAACAGCCTCTCTGACCTTACCTTTAAACCATGCTGGCAGTTTTTTGGACTTCCTTCCATTTTTCTTAAAGCGTGGAATTCAGCTGGTCTGGGCTTCCAAGATAGTATTTTTCAACAACACCCAAGCTTTATGTAAGTCTTTAACCTTTGCAACTACTCCTTTTATTTTTTTCTTAACTATTTTCCTCATTTTATCATAGTCTCCTTTCGAAAGTTAAAAGGTAGTACTGTGGATTTCCTTACAATCCCTCCTCCACTAATTAAATCAAATGCGATCATGCTATTGCCAAGTGGCCCCAACACCCTTATCTCTAGTACCAGATCTGGTGTTCCACTAAGGACTAGGTCCAATATGGCTTCCCCTCTGATCAGTTCATGAACCAGTTGCTCCAAGAAGCAGTCATTTATTTCATCTAGGAACTTTATCTCCCTAGCATGTCCTGCCGTGACACTGACCCAGTCGATACCGGGGTAATTGAAATCACCCATTATTATTACTGTGCTGTATCTTTTGTTAGCTGCCTTGATTTCTTTGAGCATTTCATCATCAATTTGTTCATTCTGGCCAGGCGGTTGATAGTACACCCCCACTGCCATCGCCTTCCCCTTTTTACATGGAATTTCAATCCATATACATTCTACAGCAAATTTTGTTTGCTGCAAAACTTTAATCCTTTCTGACTCGATACCCTCTCTAACATAGAACGCAACCCCTCCACCAATTTGAGCAGCTCTATCAGTATGATATAGTTTGAACCCAGGTATCACAGTGTCCCACTGGTTGTCCTCCTTTCACCCTGTCTCTGAGATTCCAATCATATATCGTTTAGTGCTATATATTCTAACTCTCCCATCTTATTTTTTAGACTTCTAGCATTTGCATACAAACATTTTAGAGACTGTATTTTATTCATATTAATTTGACTATTGGTAGGCATGGGTAATTTGGGATCTTTAAGCACTGTCTGCTCCATACTCGAGGGCATTTGGGCTAATTTACTCTTTTTTGGAACCTCTCTGCTTTTGGTAGTTCCTTCAAGGATACATTCTCCTTGAAGGATACTTCCGAACCATGCACTCTTGGGCGACTGTTGGCTTTCCCCTAGTTTAAAAGCTGTTCTATCTCCTTTTTAAATGTTAATGCCAGCAGCCTGGTTAAGGTGAAGCCCATTCCTTCGGAAGAGTCCCTCCTTTCCCCAGAATGTTCCCCAGTTCTTAACAAATCCAAAATGCTCATCCTTGCACCATCATCTCATCCATGCATTGTGACTCCGGAGCTCTTCCCATTCCATGCGTTTTGGGTCCTACGCATGGAATGGGAAGCATTTCTGAGAACGCTACCCTGGAAGTTCTGGATTTCAACTTCCTACCTAAAAGCCTAAATTTAGCCTCCAGAACCTCCCTAACACATTTTCCTATGTCATTGGTACCCACATGTACCAAGACAGCAGACTCCTCCCCAGCACTATCTAAGACCTTATCTAGGTGGCGCGTGAGGTCTGCTACCTTTGCACCAGGCAGGAATGTTATCAGGCGATCCTCATGTCCACCAGCCACCCAGCTATCTACATGCCTAATGATTGAATCACCAACTATAACGGCTGTCCTAACCCTTCCCTCATGGGCACATGGCCCTGGAGAAACTTCCTCGATCCGAGAGCGTTTTACATCACCTGGAGGACAGGTCCTATTTATAGTATCACTTCCTACCACACCAGGGTGATGCTCTCCTGTCACGTGACCTCTCTCCTCCATGGCAACAGGGATGCTGCCAGACTGGAGGTGGGACTTCAGGACTATATCCCTGTCACTGTTCCCTCTAAGCTGTGCGTGTGTGCGCGCGCACACACCTCGCCGAGCAAGCGCACATACTTTACAACAGAGCGCACAAAAATTACAGTTCTGATTCTGATAGAAAACAACAAACGTCTTAAAATTTAAAAGTTGTGATTGTAATTACTAGAAAATTTCCGCTTCATTTAGTAATTGTCTATTTTCATTTAATTTGATTAAAATCAATGTGGTGTGCATACTGTATTCTGACGTGTAGTCAATTTTTAAAATATATAACTCCGAGTGTCGTCATGTGGCGCACAAAAATTTAACCTTCCTTCAAAAGCTGCACAGCTGATATTTTATGCGCACACAGCCTACAGAAAATTAGAGGGAACATTGATCCCTGTAGGTCTCGTCTATGTACCTCTCTGTCTTTCTTATGTCTTCCAAGTCTGCTACTCTAGACTCTAGAGAACGGACTTGTTCCCTGAGAACAAAGAGCTCCTTGCACCTAGTGCACACGTAAGACCTCTCACCAACTGGGAGAAAATCATACATGTGACACTCAATGCAAAAGACTGGAAAGCCCCTATCTTGCTGCTGGACTGTTGTCTGCATCTTAGTTTTATGCTTGTGTTTATATCTTTAAGTTCTTTACTTACTAAGGGTTGCTATGGATACTTAAACTAATAAAATTGTACCTAATATGTTTAATATACCTTGTTCACCTGAAGCTTAATTAATGTCAGGTCCTTAGTGTATGACTGATTTGGATAACCAGCTGCACCCGAGAGCACCTCCTTTCCTTTAAGGTGTGTAAGTACCTATAAAGCTACGATTATCCCAGGGGTGGGTGGGTATTAGGGAGGGAGGGGGGAAATAACACTTATTAAAAGAGAGCTGCTACACAGTACCCTGTCCTGTGCTTCTGAGGTAAGCTGTGACCTACTTCCTGGGTGATTAACAGGTCTCTTGCCCCCTAGGTAGAAGGCCTCTTTGTAGATGTCTCTAGAATACTTTATTTGTTGCTCAAAGAATACTGATCCTGTTCTGCCTTTTATGCTAAGTTATATTCTGATTTGATTTAAATTAAAGCTCTTTGCTGCTGCTAGGCTCCGACTTATTATGAAATTTAAACTAGAAGCTCTCTGCTGGGTTCTAAATTTAACCAGAAAGCTCTCTTCTGTGTTTTAAATTTAAACTAAAAGTACTTTGCTGATACTAGTCCCTGAGTGAATATTAAATTTAAACTACAAGCTCTCTGCTGGGTATGAAATCTAACCAGAAAGCTCTCTTCTGTGTTTTAAATTTAAACGTAAACTGCTGCTACTAGGCCCTGACTGATTTAACAATACACTGGGTTCTCAGATTAATCAGCTTTAATCCAAAGAAGTCCCCTTCAGAAAAATTCCCAGAAGTATATACTGTGATAAGGAAGCTTATCATAGTTCAGGAAGGAGCTATAATAGAGGTGAAGTGACTCTGAACAAGCACCCTGTCTGTTCTGGTAGAAATAATAAAACATAATGTTTCCATAAAAGACTACCAGTCCCAGAATGCACCAGGTTTCCAACAGCCATTAGAAGAGCTGAAGTGGGGAAACGTGTGTTCAATCAGGAGGGCTATGAGATAATCCCCAAGCACTCATCTCCAAGGGCAGGGCTTGATTCAGCACAGCTGCGCTGTGCTAGGGTGGAGCATTCATCTAAGCAGGATAAAAGAAAAGCTTATTCTACAGAGAATCATGAGAGGCATGTTCATTTTGATCAGAGGCATCTTGATCAGAAGCACCTTGATCATCCTGACCATCATCATCAGCAGAAGCCAGAGCTAACGGACAGAGAGAGCAAGGAACACTTTGGAAGAAAGAAGAGAAAAGCATTTGGGAGGTCTAAAGGAGTCCATAGCAGTACGTATACTGGGAGGCATTCCAGAGGCAAGCATACACCATTGGACTGGGGAAAGCCAGAGGAGTGGGTTTGCAGAGCCAGGAATCCCCGGACGGCACCTGTGAGGGAGACGGCTGCACTTGGAAGTGACCCTAAGACCAGTGCAAGAAGGTATGTGAAGAGAGATCCAGTGTCCAGGGATCTTGATTGGAAGGCTGGACATAAGAAATGGACTACATACTGGCCAGGATATTTAGAGAGGAACTCTAACAGCAATGGAAGCTCAGGTATGAACACTGATCTATGCCCTAGCTCTTCACTGGGAAGACAGCAGGGAAACAAGTATTGTCCTGAGAGTGCTCCATTGAGAAATTCCTCGGTGCCAATCCATGATATGGAACCTATGATAGTTGAAGAAGGGGGAGATGTTGAATACATGGATTGCTCTCTGTCTAAACTTCTGTGGTAATATGCTGTCACAAAATACAACAACCATCACAAAGAAATATAAACTTGTTCTTTAATCTACTCGGAAAAGCTTCTGAGTAGGATTTGAGCCACGTAATAGAAAGTAAACCAGCCAAGAGGGTTTCAGCTGGTAATTGTTAGCAATTGAGCCTTGCCTAATTGCCAGTGAGCTCTGAAGGGACACTTCTGAGTGTGTGTGAAGATACAAGAGGTTATCCCTGAAAAAGAACAGTTTTTTTCCTACTTTGTGGGGTTTTGTTTGTTCTTTGAAGCACTGCTAAGAAGATATTAGCAGGTGCCTACAGAAAAGACCTCTCTGTTCCCATCCAGGTCTTTATGCTTTGATTTGATTGCTTAACAAGTTCAGCTGTTGTTTTTCCTTATTTGTTTTTCTAAGTATAATACTGAAAGCAAGTATTCCTTTTTATGTGCTACCAAGTATATCTGTGTTGGGAGAAATAACCCCATAAATAAAATATCTTCTTTGCTTTACCCTTGAGCAAGCACAACTAATTTATTGTGAACGGCTGAGTCTGGTATGAATGGACTACATTTCCCACAATCCTTTGCAAGTCATATTAATATTTGCCTTTGCCAAGACTGTGGACATTCTCACCCAGCGCCCCCGTTGACAATACTCACAATTGCAGATCTCTCTCCAGAAGTAGCAGTCCCCTTTTCTAGTCCTTCAAGACCGAGGATCACAGAACTCTGGTTCTTATGAATGGGCAGAGTAGCTGCCTCTTTAGGAGCTTTAAGGTATTGAAGAATCTGCAACTCTTCTGCCCTAGGCTCTTTTTCAGGAGCCACTGTGATTGCAAGGCCTCGAGCCACATCACAAATGAAATCCTGGAAGGACATGTCCTCTGGAGGAAACATTCTACACTGAGGAGATGGATCCTCCGGAAGAAATGCTCTAGTATCGGCAGAGTCATCGGAGTCATTGGAATCGGAAGATTCAAAATATCTCTGATCCCGATGTTCGTGCAAGGCACGGTACCGGTATCGATATCGAGGTGTCCCGGTACTGATCTTTCGATACCGGGGATGAACTCTAGACTTGGCATGGGGGGGTATACCTGCCGAGACTGGTGCCATCGGTACCAGTGCCTGTTGAACGGTCTGAAGCGGTTTCAACGATACTGAAGCCGTTAGAAGAGCCGCTAGACTGCATTTGATAGCGAGAAATCTTTGATCTATCGCTCCTGCCGATGCCTGGGTGTCGGTACCGGAAGAAGCGGCCGGGACCCCAGAGCATGGCACCAGTAGTTCTGCAGAGGTGGAAGCCTCGAGAACATCCTGGAGCCCCGTTAGTGCTTTGGAAGCTGAAGCCTCCTGCCGGGGCTGTTTTGCCGGTGAACTTTCTTCAAGGGCAATGCCGATGGCATCTTGATACTTTGAAGGAGATCTACCCTTTGAGGACCGGCTAGTCTTTGCAGACTAATGTTTAGTTACCTGAGATCCATGGGAGGAAGATGGATCCCTGGAAGACGTTGATGCAACGGACATCGCATCTGCAGCAAAAAGGGTACCAGGATTTGCAGCTCTATTCTGCAGGCCCCTCTTGGTCATCTTTCTTCAGGAGAGACAATCCAATGGAGAGTGGGCAGGTCCTAAACATTTGAGACACCAGTCATGGGTGTTGGTGACGGATATGGTACCGCTACATTTAGAACATTTTTTTAAACCAGTAGCTGGTTTTTCCATTGTAAAAGAAAAATGGGCCTAATCCCCAAAATGGCGCCTAGCACAGAGAGGGCTTCTGAAGAAAGTACTTCAGAAAAGATATATATATTTTTTTTAGTAAAGAAGAGAACCGGCGGTATCAGTAGGCATCGAATGAAGGCAGAAGCGACCACAAAAAACAAAGAAGTAACAAAGAATTTTCTGCGGTGACAGGGTATGCGATCTGTCGGCTCCGCGGAAAACGGAAACCTGAAGAGGGAGAGTTGGAATGGCAGCACACAGGTGCTGTGGGATGCTCCCAAAAGCTTTCCTATTGGACGCTGGGGAGCATTCCCGTGGAGGCTCCGTCGGTACCGACGATACCCATATATGAAGACTACATTCCTGCTTGTTCCTGGAGATTGCCCAATTGCAGCCTCTTAATGAGCATTAAAAGACAGAATCAGGTGTTATTTTGCTGTAATACATGGTTGATGCAACACATGCAAATGTACCCAAAGCACTTCATTATTTTGCAAATGAAATAACACAGCTTACACTGAAATGCTTTTTCCCCTAGCGGTGGTACTGCAAGTCTACCACTATAGGTTGCAGGCATCATTTTGAACCCAGCACCAACCAGCGAAGGAGTGAGAGGGGATCGCTCCTGCCCAGATCACCTGGAGTACCAGGGATTGCATCAGCTAGACCACGAGGTGACTGTGTGTGGAAGTAGAGATTGGTGGGCTCTGAGGAGTGGGGGTTCTTTGGGGCCTTGGAATTAGGTTTGAGTGTGAGGAGTGGAGGGTATGTTCAGGAGGGAGTGGCTTTCTTTTTTGGGGCAGGTGGCAGGAGGCAATGAAACAGCTTGTAAGGTTGATCGCAAGATGCATTATTCATTTTGCACAATTGTTACAAACCTGCAGTACAGGGTTACAGTAGGTTAGTGATTAGCCCCTTTAATAGCATAACAACTAATTTAAAAACTGCTCTCTGCCAGTAGGAAAAGGTTATTATCTTTTACATCTGTGATTCCCAAACAGTGGGCAAAAAATGCAATGTGTGCCTTTGAGTCAGTCCTGACTCCTGGCGACCCAGAAGCTCCTGGGTTTTCTTGGTAGTGTCACTGGAAGTAGATTGCCAGGCCTTTCTTCCGAGGCAATGGAGGGTTAAATGACTTGCCCAAGGCCACAAGGAGTGCTAGTGGGAATTGAACCCTGGTTGCTTGGTTACTAAGCCAGTGTTCTAACCACTAGGCTACTCCTCCACTCAGTGGGCAGTGACCCCAAATTGGGGTCACAGAATTCTCTTTTGGGGTTGAGACCACTTGCGAGTTAAAAGAAAAATATCCAAGCACTGCAGCACCCTGCAATTATCACAACACGTTTTCCTACAAGCACGTGTGTGGACAGTGAACAGTATGGAGCTGGCTGCTCTACTTTGCTGTATGTTCAAAGTGTGTTCCCCTGTAGCTGATGCCGTATGGTAAGTGAAGGCTTTGTTTTTTCCTCCCCCTCCCCCATCATAGCCGCTGCTGCTGCATACCTCTGTGTATCCCCTGTTAAAGCATCTGTCTGCCTCCACTCTAGGGCCTCCTCTGCCTGACACTGATACTGCAGAGTCTTCTTACCATTCTGCCACCACCCCTGGGGGCCTTCTGCCTGCCACAACATTCTGGGATTTTCCAACTGCCCCGGGGCCCTTTTCTGTCCGCTCCCACTGCTACAAGAAATTTTTTATGGTCCTGCTGTCACCCCCTGGGCTGTCTTTGCCTGCCTACAACTGCAGGTCAAACACCAGCTTCCTTCCTGTTATTGCACTCTCAATTCTACTTCTCCCTTCCACCTATGGGCTCAACTGATATTGAGATAACATCAGGGGGGGGGGGGGATTTGAAATAAACATTGAGAAACTATAGAGGGTTGAGACTGGAGAAGAGTCTCTGCACCTACATTAACACACTGCACTCTGTTACACAGCTCCTGCTTCTGTATCCATCTACATGCCCCCATGCCCCCCCCCCTATACTGCACCCTGGCACTTAGTCCTTCAAACCATCCATCCCCCCCCCATAAACACACTGTATCCTGGCCCTTAGTCCCTACAGACACACGCACACAAACACTCTGCTCCCTGGCTTTCATTCCCTGTACCTACACACATACGTACTGTACCTAGGCACTCAGTCCAGCACACACACACACACCACAACAGGGCACTCTGTACCTGTACACACACACGCTCTCCAACTGGGCACACAGTCCTTGCACCCACATGCACCTAGGTATTCAGTTCCTCCACCTACTCCTTCCATGAGCTCACTCTGACACATATTGCACTCTTGGAACTCACTCTGTGCACCTACATCCAGATGTATTACACATAGGCATTCATTCCCTGTACCCATACACATGCCACCTGGGCACTCAGTCTGTGCACCTACATCCAGATGTATTACACATAGGCATTCATTCCCTGTACCCATACACATGCCACCTGGGCACTCAGTCTGTGCACCTACATCCAGATGTATTACACATAGGCATTCATTCCCTGTACCCATACACATGCCACCTGGGCACTCAGTCTGTGCACCTATATCCAGATGTATTACACATAGGCATTCATTCCCTGTACCCATACACATGCCACCTGGGCACTCAGTCTGTGCACCTATATCCAGATGTATTACACATAGGCATTCATTCCCTGTACCCATACACATGCCACCTGGGCACTCAGTCTGTGCACCTACATCCAGATGTATTACACATAGGCATTCATTCCCTGTACCCATACACATGCCACCTGGGCACTCAGTCTGTGCACCTATATCCAGATGTATTACACATAGGCATTCATTCCCTGTACCCATACACATGCCACCTGGGCACTCAGTCTGTGCACCTATATCCAGATGTATTACACATAGGCATTCATTCCCTGTACCCATACACATGCCACCTGGGCACTCAGTCTGTGCACCTACATCCAGATGTATTACACATAGGCATTCATTCCCTGTACCCATACACATGCCACCTGGGCACTCAGTCTGTGCACCTACATCCAGATGTATTACACATAGGCATTCATTCCCTGTACCCATACACATGCCACCTGGGCACTCAGTCTGTGCACCTACATCCAGATGTATTACACATAGGCATTCATTCCCTGTACCCATACACATGCCACCTGGGCACTCAGTCTGTGCACCTACATCCAGATGTATTACACATAGGCATTCATTCCCTGTACCCATACACATGCCACCTGGGCACTCAGTCTGTGCACCTACATCCAGATGTATTACACATAGGCATTCATTCCCTGTACCCATACACATGCCACCTGGGCACTCAGTCTGTGCACCTATATCCAGATGTATTACACATAGGCATTCATTCCCTGTACCCATACACATGCCACCTGGGCACTCAGTCTGTGCACCTATATCCAGATGTATTACACATAGGCATTCATTCCCTGTACCCATACACATGCCACCTGGGCACTCAGTCTGTGCACCTATATCCAGATGTATTACACATAGGCATTCATTCCCTGTACCCATACACATGCCACCTGGGCACTCAGTCTGTGCACCTATATCCAGATGTATTACACATAGGCATTCATTCCCTGTACCCATACACATGCCACCTGGGCACTCAGTCTGTGCACCTATATCCAGATGTATTACACATAGGCATTCATTCCCTGTACCCATACACATGCCACCTGGGCACTCAGTCTGTGCACCTATATCCAGATGTATTACACATAGGCATTCATTCCCTGTACCCATACACATGCCACCTGGGCACTCAGTCCGTGCACCTATATCCAGATGTATTACACATAGGCATTCATTCCCTGTACCCATACACATGCCACCTGGGCACTCAGTCCGTGCACCTATATCCAGATGTATTACACATAGGCATTCATTCCCTGAACCCATACACATGCCACCTGGGCACTCAGTCCGTGCACCTATATCCAGATGTATTACACATAGGCATTCATTCCCTGTACCCATACACATGCCACCTGGGCACTCAGTCTGTGCACCTATATCCAGATGTATTACACATAGGCATTCATTCCCTGTACCCATACACATGCCACCTGGGCACTCAGTCTGTGCATCTACATCCAGATGTATTACACATAGGCATTCATTCCCTGTACCCATACACATGCCACCTGGGCACTCAGTCCGTGCACCTATATCCAGATGTATTACACATAGGCATTCATTCCCTGTACCCATACACATGCCACCTGGGCACTCAGTCCGTGCACCTATATCCAGATGTATTACACATAGGCATTCATTCCCTGTACCCATACACATGCCACCTGGGCACTCAGTCTGTGCACCTATATCCAGATGTATTACACATAGGCATTCATTCCCTGTACCCATACACATGCCACCTGGGCACTCAGTCCGTGCATCTACATCCAGATGTATTACACATAGGCATTCATTCCCTGTACCCATACACATGCCACCTGGGCACTCAGTCCATGCACCTATATCCAGATGTATTACACATAGGCATTCATTCCCTGTACCCATACACATGCCACCTGGGCACTCAGTCCGCGCACCTATATCCAGATGTATTACACATAGGCATTCATTCCCTGTACCCATACACATGCCACCTGGGCACTCAGTCCGCGCACCTATATCCAGATGTATTACACATAGGCATTCATTCCCTGTACCCATACACATGCCACCTGGGCACTCAGTCCGTGCACCTATATCCAGATGTATTACACATAGGCATTCATTCCCTGTACCCATACACATGCCACCTGGGCACTCAGTCTGTGCACCTATATCCAGATGTATTACACATAGGCATTCATTCCCTGTACCCATACACATGCCACCTGGGCACTTAGTCTGTGCATCTACATCCAGATGTATTACACATAGGCATTCATTTCCTGTACCCATACACATGCCACCTGGGCACTCAGTCTGTGCACCTATATCCAGATGTATTACACATAGGCATTCATTCCCTGAACCCATACACATGCCACCTGGGCACTCAGTCTGTGCACCTATATCCAGATGTATTACACATAGGCATTCATTCCCTGTACCCATACACATGCCACCTGGGCACTCAGTCTGTGCACCTATATCCAGATGTATTACACATAGGCATTCATTCCCTGTACCCATACACATGCCACCTGGGCACTCAGTCTGTGCACCTATATCCAGATGTATTACACATAGGCATTCATTCCCTGTACCCATACACATGCCACCTGGGCACTCAGTCTGTGCATCTACATCCAGATGTATTACACATAGGCATTCATTCCCTGTACCCATACACATGCCACCTGGGCACTCAGTCTGTGCACCTATATCCAGATGTATTACACATAGGCATTCATTCCCTGAACCCATACACATGCCACCTGGGCACTCAGTCTGTGCACCTATATCCAGATGTATTACACATAGGCATTCATTCCCTGTACCCATACACATGCCACCTGGGCACTCAGTCCACGCACCTATATCCAGATGTATTACACATAGGCATTCATTCCCTGTACCCATACACATGCCACCTGGGCACTCAGTCTGTGCACCTATATCCAGATGTATTACACATAGGCATTCATTCCCTGTACCCATACACATGCCACCTGGGCACTCAGTCTGTGCACCTATATCCAGATGTATTACACATAGGCATTCATTCCCTGAACCCATACACATGCCACCTGGGCACTCAGTCTGTGCACCTATATCCAGATGTATTACACATAGGCATTCATTCCCTGTACCATACACATGCCACCTGGGCACTCAGTCTGTGCATCTACATCCAGATGTATTACACATAGGCATTCATTCCCTGTACCCATACACATGCCACCTGGGCACTCAGTCTGTGCACCTACATCCAGATGTATTACACATAGGCATTCATTCCCTGTACCCATACACATGCCACCTGGGCACTCAGTCTGTGCACCTATATCCAGATGTATTACACATAGGCATTCATTCCCTGTACCCATACACATGCCACCTGGGCACTCAGTCTGTGCATCTACATCCAGATGTATTACACATAGGCATTCATTCCCTGTACCCATACACATGCCACCTGGGCACTCAGTCTGTGCACCTATATCCAGATGTATTACACATAGGCATTCATTCCCTGTACCCATACACATGCCACCTGGGCACTCAGTCTGTGCACCTACATCCAGATGTATTACACATAGGCATTCATTCCCTGTACCCATACACATGCCACCTGGGCACTCAGTCTGTGCACCTATATCCAGATGTATTACACATAGGCATTCATTCCCTGTACCCATACACATGCCACCTGGGCACTCAGTCTGTGCACCTATATCTAGATGTATTACACATAGGCATTCATTCCCTGTACCCATACACATGCCACCTGGGCACTCAGTCTCTGTATTGGACCTAGGCATTCATTCCCTGTACCCATACACATGCCACCTGGGCACTCAGTCTCTGCATTGGACCTAGGCACTCGGTTCCTGTAACCAAACACATGCCACCTAGGCACTTGGAGTCCCATTTCAGGAGGCGGATGTCTGGGCCATTCTGGACGTTCCCCCTGAAGAAGAGGCCGTTAGGACTCAATTATGGTCCATGGGAACAAAACATTCTCACATGAGCCAGAGCCTGGCCCGAGGGCGGCCGGCATTTGCGGCTCTGGCCCCCCAAATCCCCACCTGACCAACGGCTGGCTTGCCGCGGCCAAGATCAGGTGGTGTGGACACACCGCACCCGGCCCCAGGGTGGCTCCCCTGCCCCGATCTGGCAAATTGTGTTGCTTATAGCACCTCTAAGGTGGTATAAGCAGCACGTCCCAGCAGCATGTACAGGGCTGTGACATGAATCGTCACTGTATGTGCTGCCTGGCTGGCCCACCCCTGCTCCACCCGGATCCTGCCCCCTCCCACTGGATCTTCCTGTCCTGATGCACCAGATGTATAGCGAGAGCCGGTGGGGGAATAGGGAATAGGCGGCTGGTTGGACTGCAGCCCCACAACCCGCGTTCGAGAATGAGGGCCTGTCTCTGCACCTACGTCCAGATGCATGACACGTAAGCACTCAGCCTCCACATCACTACCCACACTATTAAACTTTCAAGCCCGTGGGTCTCAGGCATGCTGAGTACTTCAGAGAATAATTTTTAAAAGTACAAATTTACATTTTTGTATGTTTATATCTAGGTTTGCATGATAATTTAGTTACCATGGGGGTCACATGAATTTTCAGCTGCCAAAAGGGGGTCACATTGGAAAAACATTTGGGAAGCACTGTATTATGCAACTTTGGAGTTCCACAATTTATTTTTCTATAATTAATGTTGCATAGGGCTGTAAAGAAAACTGTACTGGCATAAAACAGATACAAATGCTTTTCCAATCAATTATCATTAAAATCAAAAGCACTATGTTCTTCTAGTCTTTATATAGACCTGGTCCATCTTGCCAAATTTCTGGTCATTGATAAAATTGCACTTGGAAGGGGGAGGGGGGAGGAATCAATTGTGTTGGACTCAAAAATACTTTATCAAAAAGCACTTGACTAGTTATACCTGTCATCATTTTCTTGAGAAATTATATCTCAACAAGCACCTGAATCAATTTTGTTGTTGAAATGTATTTCATCAAAGTCCTACATCCATTTTCCTGACAAAATGTACTAGACCAAGTATTTTCTTCCAGGAACTAATTAAATCAAAACTTTCAGTACTCTTCAAACCAGAACACCTTATATGATATTTTCACCATATTCATCAAGCCAGATGTCAGTGCAATGTACGAGTAAACATCTTCTAATGCAGTTTGTCATATGCCGATGGTTCTTATAACCCTCTTCCATAATGTACAGCATGATGTCCTCCATATGTACCTCAGTTAGAGCTTTAGAAAGCATGAACGAGTGGATTTCAAAACATTAAGGAAAGGAAATTGCAAACTCTTCTTTTAAGTCAACAAAATGTAGTATCATGTTTCAGTTTTATCAAACATTTGGCAAGTTTCAGCATACTGTGTGTCAAGCTAGGATGTCTTGGGAATCCAAGATGGACTCCATTAAAGCAGATGATCCTGTTAACCATAACACATTTGTTTTTTCATCCCAAAGCATTTACATCTTTCTAATTTTGCCATATTGCAAAGAGGGAGCAATCTCTGCTGCTCTTTGGATCTGCCATTGAGAAATGGATAAAGTGTGGATTATCTCTACTGATTACTCTCTGTTTTCTTGTGGTCTTGGGCAAGCCACTTAACCCTCCATTGCCCATGTTCCCTGTAAGTATTAGCGTATGTATCTCATATCCCCTCGTGTTAAATGTATCCCCCAATTGACCGCTTTGACCCGGTGAAAAGCGGGATATAAATACAGCTAAATAAATACATAAATAATAATAAATAAATAATAAATAATTGTACCTGTATAATTTAATGCAGGGCATGATTTATTAAAGGCTTTTCCCTAATTTTCGCCTGCTTAAAAATGCTTCATACATCTAGTCTCTAATCATTGCAATACCTGGGGGTATGTTTACTGAAGGTTAATGTATGATAAATAAAGTTAACGTGCTAACTCAGCGATGGTGTTGATTCAGCGTATTTTGGAGGATGGTAAGTTCCATAAGGTGCAAATAGTGAAAAGTCCATTTGAATGTTGGAATTTATATGGAAAGCACATTTACTTACCTGTAACAGGTGATCTCTGGGAACAGCAGGAATAAGTCTTCACATATGGGTACGTCGGTACCGACGGAGCCTGCGTGGGAACGCTCCACAGCGTCCAAAAAGAAAGCCTTTGGGAGCATCCCACACGCATACGCGCTGCCTTCCCGACTAAACACTTCCCTCTCATCAGTTGGGTTTGTAGCTGAGACCGAAGGAGGGAAGTAGACAAATCAGAAAGAGAGAGAGAGAAAAAGAGAGCAACTCCTAGGGGAGGTGGGTGGGTTGTGAAGACTTATTCCTGCTGTTCCCAGAGATCACCTGTTACAGGTAAGTAACTGTGCTATCTCCAGGAACAAGCAGGAACGAGTCTTCACATATGGGGACTCCCAAGCTAAGATGCCTGGAGGAAGCCCCAGCATGTTGCAAATCCGATGGATGGGCAATGCTTATCCTTTAGAACCCCAGGCATCTAAGGGATGGAGGGTAGGAGTTGAATTAGAAAAGAAAAAAGGGTGCTGTGGAACAGCTTGACTAAACAAGGTATCCAGAGGGGGGCCCTTGTGTAGATCATAACTATTAGAAAAAATTGAATCCCAATTTTCTAATGTGGATCTTACTCAAAATATTGCAAAAGTATTTGTTGAGGCCAATATGGGTCTGTAATTGAGAGCCAGTATATTATCCTCAAAGAAATTCCCTCACTGTGAAGTAGAGGAAAAATAAATTTTGCAATACAGGAAGAGATAAGAATTCTTGATGGCTAGAACTAACCCCAGAATAAGAAGTGGGGAAGTTTAATGGGGTTGGACTTTAGAGAACTAGGTAAAGCTTCTGTAAAGTCCAAGTTTGAACTCTTTGTCCTTGGAGCAGAATAAGGCCCTAGGCAAGAGTGGAGATAAATCTGACTGGTTTGGATGAAAAGGTAGAAATACCCCTTACAGAAAAAGGGGTAGGTCTTTAAGACCCCTTTTATCCAAAAGAAAAACAGTCATTTGAATTAGGCGTTGGGCCTCCAACTTCTTGAAGAACAGTAAAAATCTTTCATAAGTGATGTCACTTATGATAATGACTTTACATGAAGAGCTACAGATGTGATGTAACCGAAAAGGTTACGGTAAGAAGGTATTTCCCAATTTACCAGAGAAATTGGTTGTCCATTAAGTTTTATGATATGCTGGGACAGCATTAATATGGACAGTAAACAAATCTTTCAAAGTCAGATATTGTATAGAGATTGACTCAATAACAAGAAGGATTAAGACCTACTTGAGAATATTGATGGAGAATCTCTGCTTGGTTAAAAATGGAAGAACTATAGGGAAAGTTTCGTCGAAACTGGTATTATGTTCTTCACTTACAAGGAGAGGACTAGATTTCTTTAAAAGATCTAGGTCCTGAATAACCAGATCTGGAGACCTACGTGAAGGAGTGCAGAGGAGATCCTTAGTATTAAGACAGCAAGTCTGGATCCTTCTATAACTTCAGGTAGTAGCTGGAGAAAAAGACGCAATACAAGGAGATACCATGTTTGCCCCTCCATGAGGGCAATATGAGTATCATGCATCTTTTTTATTCATTATAAGCTACAATGAAGTATAGGGAATTAGAAGGAAAGTAGTAATTAAGGACCGACTGCAGTGAAAAGAATGCATCCCTGTTGTAGGAGTTCCAGTGAAATGTGGAACAACCCAGGGATTGTGTAATTTTTTACGCCTTCGCGTGGTCTAAGCCCTGGTTAGTTTTCCTTAAAAGAAAATTTTTAAGGAAGTTGGTAAGAGTAGGAACAAACCAGTCATGTAGGAGCATGACTGGGCAGAGTCTACCAGCTGAAGCCCTTTTAACCATCTGGAAGCTACCTGCTAGGAGTAGCTCTTAGGCTCTCTGGCAAGGCCCATAGTTGCAGAGCTTCCTTATATAATGGCAGAGAGCATGTTGTAGGTTGGTTAGATCTGGTTGTTTAATTGCCAGTGTGCAACCTAATCTATTCTGTTGGAGCCAAAAAGAAATGAAGATGGCTAAGAATAGTAGACAGGCCTGATGCCTGCAACAATAAAGTGTAACCTCTCTTGGAGTTATCTGTTATTAAAGCAGCAGAAAAAGTAGGTCCTATAGGTTGGAGAGGACCGACAGCCATAATTTGGAGTGGTAATACTCAATTTCTGTCTGATAAGCTGCCTTAAAGAAGTATCTGAGATACATAGAGAAAAAGATGAGCCACAAAGGGGAAGAAAACTCTGTATGGAAACTACCCACTGGAGTAGGTATTGAAGAAAAATCCTATGGGCTTAGAGAATAAGCCCTCCAGTTGATTAGTAGTACTCTTAGAGACTGAAAGTCTGGACTAAGAGGATAGAAAGTAATACAGAGTTGAGAGGACTTACAATTTGGTAAGTCTTTGAAGAGGTAGGGTCCCCTTGCGGTTAAAAGTATAAGATATCCTCGTACAGAAAAACTGTCAAGGTGAAGGGTATAGCTCACCTTGTTGTTAGTTCTCCCTTTCTTTTAAAAGGAGAAACCTGTTATCTCTAGGGTATGATGGTCCTCAATAGCTCTTGGAGCTAAAAAGATGGATTTCCCTTGTAGTAAGAGATTCATGCCCAGAGTCGAGGATTGAGTCAATGTATGACTGGTATCTCAGCATGGATGAGATGAACCTTAGATGCTTCTGTTAAAAAGAAGTAGGCTCAGAGGTTCTAAACCTCACACAGAAAAAACAGAGAATAGAAATATCAGAAACCCTGCGACTGCTGGGCTTGCTGAGGCTGTTGAGGTCTTGATTTTCTTAGCCTGGTTTGATGTTGCCTGTCTGGAAACATCTGCATGATGGGTAGGAGATGGATAAAACTTTTTTCCCCTAGGGGAATAAAGCTTTTTAGGAGAGTTTTTATTGGCTGGGATAGAGGAAATTTTTGACAATCCTCTGACAGTAAGAGCATCAGTGTTTAACTGAGTAGCTTGAAATAAAGCATCCTTGTTAAAGAGATTTTCACCAGTTCAAGGAGTATTTCCCAGCCTTTCTTGTACCCATCTGTTCAATTCTGAAGCTTGGAGCCAGGCCAGGCGTTGTGCTCCTATGGCTATAGCAGAAGTTCTGCTAATAGACTCAAAACAGTCTAGGGAAGCACGATTAAAGAACCTAGAGATATTTTGAGCATGATTGCTCTTGAAGGAAAGGGTTCAAAAGCTTTAAGCTCTTTGTGACCTCTTCAAGAGACAATCCCATATAGAAAATATATGAGATAATTCTTGCTGAAAGCATGGATGCCTGGAAGCATCGACGTCCAAAGGCATCTAAAGTCCTAGACTCACGACCTGGCGGATAAGAGGAGTGCTTCTTTGCACTCTTAATACGCCTCATTGCTGATTCTACAACAATAGAATGATGAGGAAGTTGAGTCTTTTGAAAACCTGGAGAAGGTGGCACTTTGTACCTAGTTTCAAGTGTCTCAGAATGTGGTGATACCGTTAAAGGAGTTTCCCACATCTTTAAAAGTAGATCTTGTAAGACCTGATGCAAAGGAAGCATGATAAGCTCCTTTGGCAACCAGGGGGATTGCAGGGTATCTGAATCCCCTGGTAAGGATTCTTCACCAGGTACAGAAATGGCAAGTAACCTCGCCATATCAAGCAGAAAAGCTTGAAAAGAAATCTCCCCTGAGGAGGACCCTCTAAAATGAAGGGTAAAGGCTAGACTTGTTGAAGATTCAGCCTTGGTACCGATGGGCTCATCCCAGTCATCGGTATTGGAAGACTTGAAAGGATGAAGCATTGGATTTTCCTTAAATTGATGTCTTCGGTACCACCCAAAGTCGGTACCGAGACGAGTCGGTACCGAATCATCCATGCTAGGGATCGATTCCAGGCTCGGCATCGAAGGAATCGAGTCTGTCGAAGCAAGCATGGATGGTACCGACACTGATGCCGATGTCGATACCGGTACCGAAGGTGATATCGATACTGGAGGTCTGCAGCCACTCTAACGGTACCGAAGTAACCGAGAGCGCTAGACTACGTTCAATGGTGAGGAGTGTTTCATCCATCACCGTAGCCGATGCCGGGGTGTCGGTACCGCTCGAAGCGGCCACAACCACCGAGCATGGCCCAGGTATGTTCATCGAGGTGAGAACCCCGGGAACAATCTGAAGCCCCGTTAATGCTTTGGAGCCCGAAGACTCCCGCCGGGGCTTTATTGCCAAAATGTCCTCGAGGGCAAAGCTGATGCAATCTCGATACTGGAAAGGAGATCTACCACTCGAGGACTGGCTAGTCTTTACAGACTTTTGTTTGGTTACCTGATTCTGTGGAGACATTCTAGCTGGTGACATTGAGTGCGATGTGAACCGGGTATCGAGCTGTGCTCGATTCTGAAGATTTCTTCTGTTTGGACTCCAGCAGGAAAGACATTCCAGTGAGCAATGGTCAGGACCCAAACATTTTAGACACCAAATATGGATGTCTAAAAGAATATTTGTACCACCACACTTAGAGCATTTCTTAAGGGTAGTGGCTGGCTTTTCCATAGCGGAAAAATGGAGGCCTAGTAGCCTAGAAACTGTCAGACACTAACAGGAAAAAATTTCTGTCGAAAAGAAGAAATTATTTAGAAAAAACAAAAGAAAAGCACTGGCGGTACCGGTGGCGTCGAGGGAAGGCAGACGCGACCACAAAAAAGTAAGAATAAAAAGAAGAATTTTCTGCGGTGATAGGAATACGTCCTGCCGGCTCCGCGGAAAATGGAAAACTGATGAGAGGGAAGTGTTTAGGCAGGAAGGCAGCGCACATGCATGTGGGATGCTCCCAAAGGCTTTCTTTTTGGACGCTGGGGAGCGTTCCCGTGCAGGCTCCATCGGTACCGACGTACCCATATGTGAAGACTCATTCCTGCTTGTTCCTGGAGATTCTAGTTTTCCCTAAAGGTGTTGTAAAGCAGTGTGGCTGCTGAGTTAGTCCCCAAAAATAAAGGCTAATATGTGCATGAATAAACATATATATAGGCCAGTGATGTAAGTTACAATGAGGGGCCCTCCAAGCAAACTTTTGCTGAGGGGCCCCAATCGTCATAGCGGTAGTGCACCCTCCCCCCCCCCCCCCCCGTGGCACCCCCTCATGCCGCAGCGGCAGTAGCAGCATACCAAACTTACTTTATCATGTTTGCCGCACTGCTCCATTCTTGTAAGTTCACCGCGGGCCTGGCGGCTGTTCGCCAGCAGGTCAAAGTCTCACAGTGTGGATGTTATCACGAGACTTCGGTCCAGCGAGGAACAGTCACATGGCCCATGGCAGACTTACAAGAGCAGAGCAGCACGGCAAACATGATAAAGTAAGTTTGCTGTGCTGCTGCTGCCATTGCTGTGTGGGCCCCCTTTCTGCCTGGGCCTCCGCACATTGTGGGGCTACTTGAGCAGAATTTGTGCCAGTTGATATATATATACAGGGTGGCCCAAAAAAAGTGAGAACATCTCGTAGCAAATCACTGCATCTCTTATTCTGTCCTCTCGTATAAATGGCGTTCTTTTCATATTTTCTGTAATATTTATATTGTGTAGTAAACTACTCTGATGATTCGGGCTCAGCGGTATATCAAATGTAATTAAACATTAAATATTAAGTTATTTAAAAAGTTCAAAAAGACAGATGTAAACGATTGACAAATTTAAAAAAAAAAGATGGCGACTGGAAATTGTCAAAATAAAGACATTATATAGCTAAAAAAGGTAAATAAGTAAACTATTTAAGCTTTTAATTTACGAGATGTTCTCACTTTGTTTTGGGCCACCCTGTATATATATATATATATATATATAAATATAGATATATAGATACAAGGTGTGACAAAAAAGAAACGAGACTGTCCCATAAATGTTTTACTACAAAATCTACAGAGAAATTACACATTGTCCCCTTCAAAGTAATCCCCCCCCACCCCCCAGAGTTAATACACTTCTGCATGCATTCACTTCTGACACATACGGAAGCACTCGGTAAAGTCCTCCTCCTTGAGGTCCCTCAGCTCCCTCGTCACAGTGGCCTTGTTCTCTTCTACAGAGGCGAAATGAGCTCCTTTGAGCACATTCTTCAGCCTGGGGAAGAGCCAGAAGTCGCTTGGTGCAAGATCTGGGGAATAAGGAGGGTGTTCGAGAGCTGTGATCTGTTTGTTGGCCAAGAACTGCCTCACACTGAGCGCGGTGTGTGCGGGCGTGTTGTCGTGGTGGAGCTGCTATGACTTGTCTCTCCACAGAGCCTGCCTGCTGCACCGAACACAGTCATGGAGGCGATTGAGGACCTGCTGGTAGAAGTGCTGGTTGACTGTCTGACCCTCAGGCACAAACTCATGATGGACCACTCCCTTCTAGTCGAAGACTGCGATCAGCATGACCTTGATCCATCATTTGGACATGCGTGCCTTCTTGGGTCTGGGTGACAGTCGAGTCTTCCACTGCAGGCTCTGTCTCTTCCTCTCAGGGTCGTACTGGAAGACCCAAGTCTCGTCTCCTGTGATGACTCAGCTAAAAAACTCTGGATCTTCTCCAGAAATTTCAAGTTGATTCTTTGCTCCATATTTCTGCCACCTCCAGTTGCATGACAAAGCGATGGAGCAGTGTGCTACAAAAAAACCTGAAAATGAAAAACAGAGTGAGACAGATGAAAAATATTATAGCAGAATAGTGGTGAAATGTTGCACAACACAGTGACATTAGTGGTTAGCCCATTGGCATTGAGTCATGGGTGTGCTGCCACAGTCTCGTTTCTTTTTTGTCACATCTCATATATATATATAGATATATAAAAATTTAAAGAGAGAGACCTCTATCATATCTCCCCTCAGCTGTCTTTTCTCCAGGTTGTAGAACCCTAACCTCTTTAGCCTTTCCGTACAGGAGAGTCATTCCATCCCCTTTATCAATTTGGTTGCCTTTCTCTGTATCTTTTCTAATGGCTCTATATCTTTAGGTGCAGAGACCAGAACTGCATACAATGGTCTAGATGTGGTTAGCAGGATATTCACTGCCATATACTTGTTCTGTGCTGCTAAACATACTGAAGCCCTGACACCAAACGCTTAGCAGCAGGCTGGAGCGGAGGTGGCACCAAAGGTTAGCCAGTTAGCAATAATATTGAGCCCTGGCTGGTTAATCCTAATCGGCTAACATTAAGTCAAAAAACAACTGTCCTAGCTTTAGCAAGTGTAGAAATCTGTCAAGCAGGTTAATATTGCCATTGACTAGAGAGCTAATTTGTTATCCAGGCAAACAGATTTATTTGATACCGGTGGCCAGATATGGCCTTGGTATTGAATGCAAAGCAATGTATGCCTTTGGGTCAATAACGACTTTGAATATCCCGGTTTAATTTAAAGTGACGATGGCCAGCCACTTAACTCTCGCTGGCTACCACCACTGAACATACCCCCTGGTTTTTTTGTACTTGCTCTTTGGGAGAAAGGCAAGTGAATTTACTGAGAATAATCCTTCTTAGGAGGCATATAGGAGAGGATTTTGATATTTTGGATCCAGAACAGAAATATACTGAGAGGAAGATTTTGAAGGTGACTTAAAAAGTGGTATTTTAGAAAAGACGTTCAGATGAAATATGGGGTATACAGGGCAAAACATCCAAAAAAAACCTACAGGAACATTTTGTTTTGGTCTGTTTGGATGCCCCTGAAGTGGATGCCAGCATGACTGGCATCATAAACATTCCCATTTTGAACACTTGTGGTGGGGACATCTATCCTATGCTGAATGTGTGTCCATGAAAGTTCTTTTGCATGAGGGGATGTGCATCAGTGTGCCAAACCGAAAACAAGTCTCTCCATTTCCCTGCAGTTTTTGTTATCATCATGGAAAGAATCAGGGATATAAGAGTACCTTCCTCTCTATGCCTCCCTGGTGTCTAGATGGCAGAATAAGAGCTTTTCTGATGCCTATCCATGCACTGGAGCAGGAATAGACATGGACAGTCCTGCTAATGAGTGGAGACATGCTTGCTGTTTCTTAAATCAGGAGTGCACATCCAACTTGCCTCAAATGCCCATGGTTATACCTCAGTCATGCCCCTTTGTGACTTGGACGGCCTCATGCTGGGGATATCTATAATACTGGATTCTAAAATGGCTCCAGGGATGTCTCTATGATTTGGACATCTGCATGCCCATTTTCAGGTGTCTAAAGCTTGACTAGGGCTTCTAAAATAACTCCCACAGTCTCTAATCTAAAAGAGCCCAAGGAGAAGAATGTGAAGATACTCAGCTGGGGACTGCCTAAAAGAAGACTGATGGAGAAAGGAGAATTAAGAAGAAAACCACTAAAGAGAAGCTTTAGTCCCAAAGATTTTGCTCTACTAAAACTTTCCTGTCTTATCTATTGCTTTGTGCTTGAAGCAAGGACTGTCTATTTATTTTTGGGATCACAGTAATTAAGGCGTTGTACCTAATTTTGCCTTTTGCTCTCCTTGGTATTTTTGTCTGCTGTGTTTATTTGTTCTCCAGTTAAGACCCTGAGCATAGTAACATAGTAGGTGATCTCAGATTTGGCAGCTTTGTCCCCTAGTGTTGGGGGGGGGGGGGTCATTTCCAAGAGGAGTGCTTCTGGACTCCAGATTGTCCTCCCTGGAATTCTTTTCTTTTTTTTTTTGCAACAGATCTGATCCTTCTGGCATGGAAATTCAGACCCTTTTCAATTACCTTTAACCAAGCATTCCCGGCAAGGGGCGCCCCCTGGAGATGGGGAACAGCTGGAAGCTGACCGAGATTTTGACTTTGGCTCAGATTCAGATGGCTCGGTAATTGGCTCTGATGTGGATGAAGTACTCTTGCCTTCAGAAGACTGTGAAGAGGCCTATTCTGGAAGGAGTTGGCAGCATTGATTGCCAGGTTTCAGCTGCCTTGAACTTGATAGATGCTTCCAGCACAGAGCAGGAGCCAAAGGTTCACCTGCTCCTTCAAGGGGTGCGGAAATAGGCAGGCTTCTCCCTTTCTTTCAGGAATGGGCCCGGATTACTAAGGATCGCTGGGTGCTAGACACCATTCAGTTCAGCTATGTCCTGCAATGCATCTTCCTGTCTTCATCTTCCCTTGTGGATCTGCGATCAAAAGTACCACAGTGTGGACTGCCTTGGACAGGTTGCTGCGCCTAAAGGTGCCTGTGCCCAAAAAGGACTGTTCCTTCTGGCCCATTTGGAACCTTAAGGGGGTCAACGTGCACTTGTGTGACCTGTGCTTCTGGATAGAAACATTACACTCCATGATTCAAGAGTGTGCCAAGCGGAGTTCTTGGCTTCTCTGGATCTGGACGAGGCATATTTTCATATCCTGATTTGGACGGATCAACAAAAGTATCTGCATTTTGCCATGCTTGGCTCTCACGGTTGGTTTGCTGCCCTCCCTTTCGGGCTGAAGAGGAGGAAGGACTTCAAAGACTTTAAAAGTTTAAAGTTGAGAGCCATCGTGCATGCCCACGCCTGGTGGGCTCATGCCGAAGGGCCTTGCCAGAGGGCCCTTAGGAGAGGACCACAGGAGAAGACAGCAACAAATAAGATACTGACCTAAAGAGAAAGAGGAAAGCAATACAAAGGAGGTGAGAATAGCTTCTAGATTCATCTGATTTAACACCCTAGGGTCTGAGTAGAAGGTTGTACAGACTTGTTTGTGCAATATGTATTAACAACTATTTATAGCTCAGTCAAAGAGTAATCTATTCCTCAAAAATCCCCCACTGACATGCAGTGGACGACAAAACTAATTCACAATAACTGAAAGCCACTGCTGCCTGCCCAACTCTAAAGAGACAAACATATAAATTACTACAAATCCAGACTGTCCTCTGGTCGGACCACTTCACAATTAACTTCGACATACAATATGAAACATTAAACATATATAACACATATACTACTGCTGCGACTCAAAGATATCACAAATTTGACAAGTTATTTGTAGATGAAATCACACCACAATTTATGTCAGACTCCCCAGAAACTGACACATTCATACAGAACTGGAACTCAACCATTCAAAATGCAGCAATTGAAAATAACAACCATGAATACCTACAAAAAATAAAAACAGTGCAGTATGGTACACACAAGACCTCAGAAACCAGAAAAAGCACCTGAGAAAACTGAAAGGACCTGAAGACGAACAAAATAACATGAAACACAAATAAACTACATGAAAAAATTAGAAGAGTACCATGAATCCATCAACAGAAATAAGAAATAATTTCACTCAAAACTCGTCAATCCTCACAAAACAAATTGAAAGAACTCTTCAGCATTGTCAAATCCCTAATCAAACCACAGATTCAAGACTAGCCTACACTTTCACCAGTAGCAATTGCACAATACTACATCCTGCTGGGTCAAAGGGGATGTGACACTTATTCCACCTCAAAGGTGGAATAAGCAGCACTAATCTGGCGATTGGGCCCGAGATCCCCCTCCCCACCCTCCGGCACCAGGGCTGGGTGGGGGGGGGGGGGTCCCTGCTGCTGATACCACTACACTATTTTTAAGACACTACAGACTGAACCAAATAGGAAAAGGAGAGCACATGCAAGGAATTCCCTAACCACCCCAGCAGAATTCACTAAGACTAACTCATCTACATCAAGCAGATCCTTCTCTCCTAATGCACCAAGTCTCTGGAACTCACTCCCAGAAATAATAAGATCCACAAAAGACCATCAAGCTTTCCGCAAAAAGCGTAGTTACTCACCTGTAACAGGTGTTCTCCGGGGACAGCAGGAATCAGACCTCAACCCAAACTATGGTTACACAATGCAGGGTTCCACATTAGGAACCACCACGCAGGAAAAAGATTTAGGCATCATCGTGGATAACATGTTAAAACCCTCCGCCCAGTGTGCAGCAGCGGCCAAGAGAGCAAATAGAATGCTAGGTATTATATCTGCCCTATTATTCAATGTATTGTCATGCCCTTGCCCCTTACTTCCAGTATGGAGGGGCGTAGTTATCATAGAAAGTTTCACCTTTTAGCCTTTAACTGACTGGTTCCTTTGCCATGCCCTTTGGGAAAGGTAGTTCAGTCACAATCCACTTGGCTTCAGGTAGAAAAAACACTTGTAGTTGGCTCGAATGATAAGGCAATGACAGAATTTATTGACTCAAACGCAAGGTTCACAAATACTACCCTTGGATACTTTCTCCAGGATTCTTCACAATACACATCAGGACATAAATAAACTCAAAGCAAACTTTCAGCTTATAGTGTTCTTCAACTCAAAAGGAAAAACCTTTTAACAGTCAATGCTACCAGCTTGGCTAGCATTGCTGTTTAAAGCAAACAAAAACAGCATTTCTCAATGGCAGTTTTCTGTTCTGATAGTCCCAAACACTTCCAGGCTGGTTTGTCTCCTTACAAAGTAAAACTTTTAACAGGATAAAAACTTCTCATAAGCAAATAATGCTCTATTCCATGCTTTAGGAATATTCAAAAACAAAGCCAAAAACTTTCCTTCTTTTCACCATTAGCCCGGCTTCTTGCCAGTGCACTGCTCTGGATATCAGGTGTTTATCAAGCACAATCAGAGAGCTTCAGCTTGCTCTTGCTTTCTCAGGAAACGTATTTCTTCTTTAACACAGGACATGCACAAAACCATCTACAGGTTTTCAAGGTTACCTGACTCTGAAGGTTTTCTCTTAAGGGCGGGTTTCTTTCAATCCCTCTGCAGTAAAGGATTGGCACAAGGAGCAATCCATGTATGAGTCTTCGTCATTCACAGCTAGGTCTGGTTCACCTAGTTGCATAGGCTCTAGCTCTCCTTCCAGTTCACAGGGTTCAGCTGACTGCCTTCCGTTAGAGCTGAGAGTATTCCTTGCAACTCTGCACTGCTCTGTATTAGTCAAGCTTTCAAGGCTCATACCTGGGCCTGGGCCTGGGCTTGTAGCAGCTTCTCCTCCCTCAAGCTCTGGCCACCATTCTCCTGTGCTTCCTCGTCCTGTCCTTCAGCTTGTGTTTCTGCTTGGGTCTCTCCTTGAGACTCTCTCTGGGACTCTCCTCCTCCTCTCCCTTGCTTCTTTCTCTATCCTAGACTTAAATCCCCAAGGCTCCAGCCCCACCTCTTCTCCTCTCAGGTGACGGAGATCAGCTTGCCTCCTGGCAGCTGGGTAATTAGGGAACTCAGTGACGTAAGGGTACTTTACCTTGGGTCTGTATTCCCTCTCCTTTTCTCCACTAGGGGAACTCTGAAACCTATCCCATCTGGGAATTTCCTGCTTTCTAGGTGTGATTAGGGTTTTGTTTCTCTGACTTTGCAAAATAGGTCCTTTTATAAGGATGAATTCCTTTCCTTTATCCCTTTCTGCTCTGTCATGATAAGCTTCCTTATCACAGTATACTAACTCACACCGCCCATGTTCCATCCAAACTCTACCCATTGTCATGAGGTGGATCAAATAGTACCTATGGAAATAGGAAAATCTGAGCAGAGCAGTTCTAATAGTGACAGGTTAGAACAGCACATGGACCAGGGCTGCTATGGGCAACAAACACAAACTGAAGTACTAGGTGTAAGAGCACGCCCAAGCAGTAGATTACCTCATAGCCCATTAGGTAATGAGGGACAGCTGGGGAGAGGTGAGGCTCAGAGGAACACTAAGAGTGACGCAGTTAAAAATCACTCACCAGAGTTCAGTGTTAGAGCCGAGGAAGGAACCGGTTGGAGAGCAGAGGAAGGAGCCAGTTGGGGAGCAGTGGAAGGAACTGGTGGGAGAGCTTATGAGAAAGCTTTACCAGGAGTCTCACACAGAATCCTACAGGAAGAAGCCCAGGAGAGAATACCAGGGATTTGTTTCAGGGAGCAGTGCAGGACTGAACAAAAGCCCAGTGGTCTGAGCCACGGAGGTATTTCTGAAGGCAAGCTGAGAAAAGCTGTGGGAAAGAATCTTCCTAAGAACAGGTACCAGAAAGGCAAAAGCTTTTATCTGGAAGATACTTTTGTGCCTAAAGAGAAATGGAGAGAGAAAGGCAGTGAGAGGCTTTCATTTGAGAAAAGCTCCGTTAAGTTTCCTGTGCCCAGAAACTCCGTGAAAACCAAGCCAGAAGGTAGGCTTATTCCTCATAATAGAAGGGAAGCTGAAAGTCAGAGTTTTTCCTACACTTACCCAAGAGTGTGTGGCTCTCAGGAAGGAAACTCTGCAGTATGTGGTAACCTCCCATTTTACTCCGGTAGAGAGGAGGAGGGGAGCCCTCTTAACAGAGAAGAGGGATTGTTTAAAAGTAGCCTGAGTTACAATCCTATAGAAGATAGCTCTGGGGAAGCATATGAGGATATGCAATGTGATTTTTGTGATGAAACACCTGCTGAATGCTACATGGATTGTACACTGACAATTTCAGATGATATTTCTTCATTGTGCTGAACTGGCCAGAGAGAGAATCTGTTTAAGGAAACAGAAGTGAAGAAATGTGCTTGTTTTAAGAATAAGGACTGTTTTGCACTACCTTTGTTTTGTCAAGGCTGAAGATACAAGCATTCATTTTTGTTATAATAGTTTGCTTTATTTCATACCAGAAGTATGGTTTATGTCCTTTGTTCATATGTGCTAAAATTCACCCGGGACGGGTAAATAAAAAGACCTCTTTTGAAGCCTGGCTACTCGACTGCAACTACACTCTTAGATTAGCTTGTGGGACTACAAATCCCAGGGGGCATTTCAACACCTGCTTGAGACACCCTCGCTGTTTAAGAAGAGGCCCCACCATACCTCCTGTGCTTTATGCCTCTGGGAACCTAGAGGTGGGTGACACCATGCACATGACTCTGGTGAAAATATGTGCAAGGCAAATTATGTGCACAGTTTAATGCCAGTTGGTATTTTATAAGAGGTCATTTATGTCCCTCAGTGGCTAAAATACCAACATTTATGTGTATATCTGCCATATAAATTTAGAGTGTTCTTATAAAATGACCCCTCGATTCTTTGGGAGGTTCTGATTTAATGTCAGAAGCTGATGGTGCTAGTGACAGTGATGTAAAGGCTGAAGGCTGAATAGTAGGCATATTTACTGTCCTGAAGCTTAGCCAATCTTCCTCAGACATTGACTATCATATTCTAACTTTACATCATCTAGTGTAAGGACTTTCCATGGAAATCTGTACATTTTTTTAAACTTTTTTCAGGGGTGTTTCAAGGCAGTGTGGTGCTTTGAACCAATTTTTGTTTTTGCACTCTCCCCACATCTTGGAGCCAATCTTGCAGTACAAACTGCGCAGATAGATGGAAATTATCACCTGGCCCCGATCACTGGATAAAGTTAAATACCGGTGCTGCCATTTAATATCATCCATATATTTGGTGCCACTATCCATCAAGGTGGAGTGGAGAAGTAGCCTAGTGGTTAGAGCAACAGCCTAGTACCCAAAAGGTCAAGGTTTAATTCCCACTGGCACTCCTTGCGACCTTGGGCAAGTTACTTTACCCTTCATTATCTTGTAAGAAAAGGCCTGGTAATCTACTTCTGGTCATAGCTTGCCAAGGAAACCCAGGGGCTGTTGGGTCACCAGGAGTCAGTATTGACTTGATGGCACATAAAAATAAGGAAAAAAATCCATATAGTAGCAGCACTAAGCATGGTGACTGCATTAGCATGATCTATTTAGTTGAGGACTGCTATTCAGCCTAAAATATACAACTCATTCAAACTGGCTGAATATCACGGCTATCTGGATAATTTTCTGGCTTATTCTTGCAGTTTCCAAGCATGGCCCACAAATATGTGGATAATATCCAGCCATTTAGCAATTTATGTGGCCCCCACATCGGTACATCTTTTGAAAATACACAGATAGGCTAATTATATGTTTTGCTGGTCTAAAGCATTATTGCCTTTGAATATCAGTCTGAAAGAACATAATTGTTCATTCATAAGGATCATTCCCAGACTCTCCAATAAAACTCTCCAAATGACGGTTGCAAAGCAGAAGTATGATGCTCATCTGTACAACTCAACATTTCAAATTCTGGTGTTATCACAAACTCCCTTACTGCAAGACTTGGAGGTCATTCATGAATAAGGTACGTGCGGCAGGGATGTTTATCTGCCGAAAATGTCCTTGACCATATTCTGAAACTCTGCTGTTATGCACGTCCACGGCGCAAGCACGAGAACCTCAAAACATGCCCAGAAGGGGTGGAGCAGGGGCGCAGTCAGTTGTGGAGTCATGCATAGTGTATTTGCGAGAAGCCTGTGTACGTTCTGTGATATCCCTGTGCATTTCCCCGTTATTCCTGCTGCAACATGGAATAAGGCTAGGACTTAGAAAATATTTTGCTGTGCTCTTCAATTCATCCCATATTGAAAAATGGTTGTGACAAGTATTTTCTGAAATGGTGTGACTGCAGTCTGGAAACATATAAGATGCAGTTACAAAGAACAGGAAGCAGAGGTGAGGGAATGTTGTAAAGTAAAGAAACATTAATAAACACTCTTACAGAAATATTAAGAGCAATAGTGTTTATTCAGGCTATGCTGAAATGTGCTGTTTGTGTTAAAGGAGCTAATCCAGGGGACCCTAACAAATCCTGTATTGTGAAAACTGGGACTGTTGATGTAAGAATAGCACTGTATGTGAGTGAGTCTAGAAACAAGTCATGTTGGAGTTAGAAAGAGAGATTATAGGTGTAGTCCTGGGATGTCATGCCATTATGGTATAAGCAGCTGTTAGTTATAAGTTTGGTTTGGCAGAATGATGTTTTTGTGACTGCAAGTGAATGTGTGTGATTTGAGGGTAGTACGGGAGGATCTGATGTGCTAATCTGCAATTCAGGGAGGACAAGAATGTCTGGCCAGTACCTGGACCATATGGATGACCGCAGTGTCACCAGGTGCCAGTGTGATAGGGCAGCCATACATCAGATGTGCCAGGCACTGGGAGACATGATTGATGTTGTGTCAACATCCCCTAGATTGTGCCATGAGGCACAACCCCCGGTCCTGGCTCTATGCAAGCTGTGAGAGTGGTGATATATCTGGAGGCTGGCCCCCTTCCATGCGCACAAAGACCTGACTAGGGGAGCAGTGCCATAAAGCAGACTGTGGAAAGGGAGACAGGGTTGCCCCACAGATAGCAAATGTATACAGACAGACATATGCCACGATGGGACACATGAAGCTGCTGTGAGAAATGCAAGTAAACGTAGTTACTCACCTGTAACAGGCATTCGCCGGGGACAGCAGGAATCAATCCTCACATATGGATGACATGGGCACCAACAGAGCCCTCGCAGAAGCATCCCCCCATCTTTCAAAGAAAGACTTTGGGAGATGCTACCACACATGCGCGGTTCCCTTCCCGCTCAAGGGTGCCATCTTGTTCAGTCAGATGACAAAGTTAAAAGACGGAAAAAAATAAAAGATGGTAAAGAAGCAACTCCAAGGGGAGGAGGGAGGGTTGTGAAGACTGATTCCTGCTGTCCCCGGAGAACACCTGTTACAGGTAACTACGTTTTCTCTGGAAACAAGCAGGAAGTCAGTCCTCACATATGGGACTCTCCAGCTACAGGCTACCGAAAGCCTTTAGTGAAAAAACATGGTCGTCCTCAAGGAGAGCTGTGAGCTGCAATTGAGTCCGTGGCTACAGACTACAGTAGGACCCTTGTGTCCGATGAAAACCAACACTCTGGTAGCCAGAATACAGAAGGGTCAGAGGGTAGGAGTAGCCTAAACCCCGAAAAGATTACGGAGCACAGCCTGGCTGAAGGCACTGTCCTTTTGGACTCCCTTTCCAGGCTGCAAAGGTATGGGCTGCAAAGGTATGGACTGAAGACCAGGTGGTGGCCTGGTAGATGTCCACCATCGGGATGGAGTATAGGTCTGCCACCAAGGCCGCCATGGACCTGACACGGTGCACCGTGACACGGCCTTCCAGCAGGAGCCCTGTCTGCTCATAGGTGAAGGCGATATAGTCCACCACCCAGGTAGACATTGTACGTTTGGCCATCACCTCCCACAGACAACTGGGGTCGTATGAGACGAAAAGCTGAGCAGCTTTGCAGTGGCCCTGAGTACACTGGATGTAGAAGGACAAGGCCCTTTTACAGTCCAAAATGTGAAGGACCGTCTCACCCTACTGGTGTGAGGTCTTGGAAAGAAGGTGGGAAGTACCACTTCCTGGTTGAGGTAGAAGGATGATACTACCTTTGGAAGGAACTTAGGGTGCATGTGGAGCATCACCCTGCTCTTGTAGAACCTGGCATAGGGCGCCTCCACCACTAAGGCCTGAAGCTCGCTAACTGCAAGTGGAGGTGTGTACAACCAGGAATTCAACCTTCCACGAGAGGTATCGTAGGTGGCAGGTAGCCAGAGGCTCAAAGGGTGGGTGAGTGAGCTGCCCCAACACCACATTGAGGTCCCACTCAGTTGCTGGAGGGCGAACTGGGGGCTTCAATAAGAACAGGCCCCTTAGGAAGCGGGTCACCAACGGCTGGACCGAGAGGAGTTTGCTATCCACTGGGTGGTGATGCACTGCTAGGGCACTGAGGTGTACCCTGTTGGATTTAGATTTAAGTCTAGATTGTGAGAGGTGGAGAAGGCACTGTAACACCAGTCCCAGCAGGGAGGAGAATGGGTCGGCTACATGCTCTGCACACCAAGCTGAAAACCTGAGCCATTTGAGAGCGTAAGCTTTCCTAGTGGAAGCCTTACGAGAGGCCAGCAGGATCTCCTCTACCTCACCTGAGAGGTTGAAAGGGGCTAGGGTCACCTTTTCAGCAGCTACGCCATCAGTGACAGGGACCCCAAGTTGGGGTGTAGAAAAGAGCCCCCCTCCTGAGACAGGAGCCCTAGAAAGTTCCCCAATGGGATGGGGGTTTCCACCAATAGTCGTCGGAGTAGCAGGAACCACAGTTGCCTGGGCCATCGAGGGGCTATCAGGATGAGTGAGGCCTTGTCGCGGAGGGTCATAAGAACATAAGATAAGCCATACTGGGTCAGACCAAGGTCCATCAAGCCCAGTATCCTGTTTCCAACAGTGGCCAATCTAGGTCACAAGTACCTAGCAGTCTCCCCAAAAGACACAGTTTCCTCAATGCTTGTATTGGATCAAGCAGTGATATCCCAGGTCCCTTTTAATAATGGTTTATGGACCTTTCCTCCAGGAACTTGTCCAAACCTTTTTAAATCCAGCTACAATAAGAGCTTTTACTACATCATCCAGTAACAAATTCCAGAGTTTGATTACACGCTGAGTGAAAAAATATTTTATCTTATTAATCTTAAATAGGTTACCCTGTAGCTTCATTTATCTCCAGGAACAAGCAGGAATGTAGTCATCACATATGGTATCGTCGGTACCGACGGAGCCTGGACGGGAACGCTCCCCAGCGTCCAATTAGAAAGCTTTTGGAAGCATCCCACAGTGCCTGCGTGCTGCCTTCCCGCCTTTCCCAACTGCCTCTCTCCAGTTCTTCTTTTTCCGCAGAGCCAGCAGGTCGTGTTCCTGTCACCGCAGAAGAATTCTTTTTTATTTCTTTCTTTTTTGTGGTTGCGTCTGCCTTCCTCGACGCTTTATCGGTACCGCCAGTTTTTTTCTTCTTTTTGCTGCCTTAAAAAAGAAATGTATATTTATATATATTCTCTTTTTTCTTTTTCTTCAGGTGCACGCGCCTTTTTGGGCCTTAGGCCCAAAAAACCTTTCCTTACCATGGAGAAACCTGCCTCAGGTTTCAAAAAGTACACCAAGTGTGGCGGTACCATTTTAGACACATGAATGGTGTCTAAAATGTTTAGGTCCTGACCACTCCATCATGGATTCTATGTCCTGCACCATGATGTCTAAAAGAGGTCGGCAGAACCGAGCTGCTAAGCTCAGTACCCTGTTTCCCTCTGATGCAGCTTCGGTGGCATCGACGTCTTCCAGGGCTTCTTCTTCCTCCCGTGGATCTCAGGTAACTAAACATAAGTCCAGCTGGTCCTCAAAGGATAGATCTCCTTCTAAGCATCGAGATGTCTCTGGCGTTGCCCTTGAGGATTCTGCACCGGCAAAATTACCCCAGCGGGAGACTTCGGCTTCCAAAGCATTATCGGGGTTCCAGGATGTTCTCGAGGCCTCGACCTCAGCAGAACTACTGGTGCCATGCTCTGGGGTACCGGCGGTCTCCTCCGGTACCGACATCCAGGCATTGGCAGCGTCGATAGACCAAAGAGTCCTGGCTATTGAGCGCGGTCTGGCAGCTTTCCTTGCGGCATCGACGCCCTCGGAACCGCGACAGACAATTCCTCTGGTACCGGCCCCGGCATTGGTATCGGTACCAGTACCGATAGCATCGACATTGGCATCAGTGTCTGCTTTGCCGGTACCCAGTCATCTGATGACCTCCGGTACCGATATTCCGGTACCGGTTACTCCTGGTGCCGACTTTGGTCGGTACGGGTATCGGGCTCTTCAAGAGCATCCGGACAGACGGTACTTCGGGTCCTCAGAAGAATCTGAGGATTCTGACAGTTCTGTCGATGCAGCGATGCTTCTCCCAGAGGAGCCCTCCTCCCCTAAACGCAGGATGTCTCCTCCAGAAGATATTTCCTTCCAGGATTTTATCAGGGAGGTGGCTCGGGGCCTGTCCATTACTGTGGCCCCTGAAACAGAGCCAAGGGCCAAGGAGTTGGAAATTCTACAATATCCCAAAACTCCTAAGGAGGCAGCTACCTTGCCCATTCATGAGATTTTATATGATCTCATGTTAAGGATGTGGGAGATACCTCTTACCACCTCTCCTCATTCTCGCAGACTGGATACTATGTATCGAGTCCCTCCTTGTCCTGGTTTCCATAAGACTCAGCTTCCTCACCACTCTATTGTAGTGGAATCAGCTATGAGAAGGATCAAGAGTGCAAAGAGGCATGCCTCTAATCCTCCAGGACGTGAGTGCAGAACCCTGGATGCTTTTGGACGTCAGGTCTTCCAAGCTTCCATGCTTTCTGCCAGGATCAGTTCCTATAGTCTCTACATGGGAAGGTTCCTGAAGGAGGTCACAGATGATTTAGAGGCTTTAAGTCCTATTCTTCCTGATGATAGAAGACAGGATTTTCTCACTTTGGTCAAACATGCCCAAGATGCTTCTAAATTTGCCAACCGTGCAGCCTTTGACTGCTTTGAGTGCATAAGCAGAACCTCGGCTATTGCCATAGGTGCACGCAGAATTGCTTGGCTCCAGGCATCTGATATAGAGCTCTGGGTACAAGACAAATTGGGAAATATCCCTTGTACTGGTGAGAACCTGTTTGGTAAAGATTGGAAGGAAAAGGCCAATGAAATGGATGCTGAAAATTCCACCTTGGATATCCAAGTCCACTGCTGATCCTGCTAGAAAGAAATTGTTCAAGAAACCATTCTTTTCTAAAAAGAAAAGATTTTATCCTGCTTATGTTCGGCAGGGACATTCTGCAGGTCAGCTTGCCAGGAAAGGTCAACAACCACCCAAACAGAAGAAAGCAAATGCTGCTAGGCCTCAACCGGCCCAGCAGGCTCAGCCTCCACAGGGCCTTTGACTCTCAACTAGAGAACTTAGCCTTCCTGGCTCTCGGGGGACCAGAGCCTTCCACCATTCCAGGAAGGTTTTGTCATTTTGCCCCCAGAGGGGGGCAAATAACAGCAGAGCATTGGACACTCTCCATCATAAAGGAGGGGTACAAGCTTCATTTTTCAAGCATGCCCCCTCACACAATAATAAAGCAGTTCAAATCTTCAACCTCTCTCATCAACCTGTTAGGTCAGGAGGTTGCTATCCTTCTTGCCCAAGGGGCAATAGAAGAAGTACCCATTCACCAGCAGGGTACAGGGTTCTATTCCCCTTATTTTCTTATCCCAAAGAAAACAGGGGGTTACAGACCTATCTTAGACCTCAGAGAATTGAACAAATTCCTTGTCAGAGAGAAATTCAAGATGATTTCTCTCGGATCTCTGCTGCCATACCTTCAGAGTCAGGATTGGCTTTGTTCTCTAGATCTCAAGGATGCGTACACTCATGTCCTCATCCATCCAACCCACAGAAGGTTCCTTCGGTTCCTTTTTCAGCAAAAGCACTACCAATACAGGGTGCTTCCCTTTGGCCTGGCCTCAGCACCAAGGGTGTTCATGAAATGCATGGCTGTAGTAGCAGCATTTCTCCGCACTCTAGGGATATTCGTCTTCCCTTACTTAGACGACTGGCTCATTCGAGCACCAACAGAGTCAGAGGCCAGGACTTCTCTATCCTGCACAATGCATATCCTTCAGTATTTAGGGCTGGTAATAAACATCCCAAAATCCAGTCTAACTCCCACTCAGTCTTTAGAGTTCATAGGAGCTTTGCTGGATACCAAAAAGTCAAGGGCCTATCTCCCCCAGGCCCGTTGCCTTCGCATGGCGCAGTTAGCTTCTCAAGCAGTGCTAAAGCCTCATCTAACTGCTCGAGAAATGTTACAACTACTAGGCCTCATGGCATCTACTGTGCATGTGGTTCCCTATGCTCGCCTCCATATGAGGGGAGCTCAGTGGACTTTATCCACCCAATGGACCCAGGCATCAGGAGGCCTGTCAAACAAAATAGCAAACACAAGTCGCCTTATTTTGTCCCTCCAGTGGTGGAAGTCCACTCAAAACCTGTTGCTGGGGTCCCCTTTCCAACAACCCTTACCCCACGCAACTCTCACAACAGATGCTTCTCCGATGGGTTGGGGAGCTCATCTCCAAGACCTCTCCACCCAAGGCACCTGGTCTCCACAGGAAAGTCATCTATATATCAATCTCTTGGAGCTCAGAGCAATCTTCCTTGCTCTGCAAGTGTTCCACACCCTGCTCAGCTACAAGACAGTCCTCATTCATATGGACAATCAAGAAGCCATGTTCTATGTGAACAAGCAGGAGGAACAGGCTCTCTGTCGCTTTGCAACGAAGCTTTGTGACTATGGGCCCTCGCCAGAGAGCATCAGATTCATCTCCTGGCAGTGTATCTTCCAGGCATACAAAACTCTTGGGCAGACAGACTCAGTCGAGTTCTGCTTCCGCATGAATGGTCTTTGCATGCAGACCAGGTAACCAAAATTTTTCAAATTTGGGGAACCCCGGACATAGACCTCTTTTGCAAGTCCATGGAATGCCAAACTTCCCCGGTTCTGTTCCAGAATTCCGGCTCAGAAGGCTCAGGCCAGGGATGCTTTCCTCCTTCATTGGGGTCAAGACTTCCTGTATGCCTTTCCACCCATTCCCCTAATTCCCAAAACCCTGTTCCAGCTTCAGAGAGACAGAGGCCATATGATTCTCATAGCTCCACATTGGCCAAGGCAAGTGTGGTACCCTCTGCTTCTACATCTCTCTCAAGCTCCCTCCCTGGAGTTAGGGTCTGCTCCAGATCTCCTATCTCAGGAGGACGGAATGTTATGGCATCCCAATCCCCAGTCTCTGCATCTCAGGGCTTGGTTGCTGAAGGCCTAGATCTCCAAGATCTCAATCTTCCTCAGCAAGTAAAAGATATGTTTTGCTTCCAGGAAACCTTCCACTAGACGCTCTTATGCTTTTAAGTGGAAAAGGTTTACCATATGGTGTTCGCAGAAGGGTCTTAACCCCCTTGCGATACCTCTGGAATCATTGCTGGAGTATCTCCTTCATTTATCCAATGCAGGACTTAAGACTAACTCAGTAAGAGTCCATTTGAGTGCTATTGCAGCTTCCTTTAAGCCTCTAAATGGACAACCTATTTCCTCTCATCCTCTAATAGCAAGATTCATGAGAGGCCTTCTTCTAACTAAGCCTCCCATCAGGCCACCACCGGTGGCATGGGACTTAAACCTGGTTCTTGGGCAGCTCATGAAGCCACCCTTTGAACCTTTAGCTACTACCTCCTTGAAATTCCTTTCTTGGAAGGTTATCTTTCTCATTGCAATCACATCAGCACGCCGCATTAGTGAGTTGCAAGCGCTAGTAGCTGATCCACCTTATACAAGGTTCCATCATGACAAGGTAGTCCTTAGGACTCATCCACACTTTATGCCAAAGTGGTCTCACCTTTTCATCTTAACCAAGTGGTCTACCTACCTGTGTTTTTTCCAAGGCCTCATGCATCAAATGCAGAGAGGAGTCTTCATACCTTGGACTGTAAAAGAGCTTTAGCCTTTTACTTACAAAGAACACAGCAACATAGAAAGTCCTCTCAACTCTTTGTTGCTTTTGATTCTTCTCATTTAGGACTTCCAGTCTCCAAGAGAACACTCTCTAACTGGATTGCTCAGTGTACTTCCTTCACCTATCAGAGTAAGAACCTTTCTATGGAGGGCCATGTCACAGCTCACAATGGCTCATCTGCACTCTCTGTCTATCGACGACATCTGTCGAGCAGCCACTTGGGCCTCGGTTCATACCTTCACAGCCCATTACTGCTTGGACAAGGACTCCCGCCGGGATGCCTTGTTTGGTCAGGCTGTTCTCCAACACCTGTTCCATACCTAATCAACTCCTACCCACCATCCCTGGTAGGATGCCAGAGATCCATGGGGGGAAGTGGAGCCCTGTTCAGGGACACACAACTTCTGGGGTCTCTCCCTGGCACCTAAAGACAGGGAGTCCCCATATGTGATGACTACATTCCTGCTTGTTCCTGGAGATAGCATAGTTACTCACCTGTAACAGGTGATCTCCGTGAACAGCAGGAATTTAGTCCTCACAACCCACCCACCTCCCCTAGCAGTGGTATCTCTCTATCTATCTCTTTCCTTTCCCTCTCTCTCTCTTTGTCTCAGCTTTAAAACTCAACTGGAGAGAGGCAGTTGGGAAAGGCGGGAAAGCAGCACGCAGGCGCTGTGGGATGCTCCCAAAAGCTTTCTAATTGGACGCTGGGGAGCGTTCCCGCACAGGCTCCGTCGGTACTAACGATACCATATGTGAGGACTAAATTCCTGCTGTTCCCGGAGATCACCTGTTACAGGTGAGCAACTATGCTTTATATTCCGATAACATAAATAATCAATCTACGTTTACCCGTTCCACTCCATTCATTAATTTATAGACCTCTATCATATCTCCCTCAATCGTCTCTTTTCCAGGCTGAAGAGCCCTAAGCTTTTTAGCCTCTCTTCATAGGAGGATCCTTCCATCCCCTTTCCATTTTGGTGGCTCTTCTCTGTACCTTTTCTAATAATGCTATATCCTTTTTAAGATACGGCGACCAGAATTGCACACAATATTCAAGGTGCGGTCGCACCATGGAATGATACAGAGGCATCATAATATCCTTTGTTTTATTTTCTATTCCTTTCCTTATGATACCCAGTATTTTGTTAATCAGCAGCATGGAAGGGAAAGCATACATGAGTCCCTCTGACCACCACAAGACAAGGAACACATCCACTGCCACCCTGGAGGGATGGGCCTGCCGGGAGCAGAAGCAGGGCAACTTGTAGTTGTCCGGGCTGGTGAACAGGTCCATCATGGGTTCCCCCCAGAGCTGGAAGAGCCGGTTGGCCACACTGGGGTCCAGCTGCCACTCGTGCAGCTAGAGGACCCTGCTCAATCTGTCGGCCAGTAAGGTGTTCTGGCCTGGCAGGTATTCTGTCCATAGGAGTATACCCTGTTGGACTGCGTAGGAGCAGAGGACCATCGCCTCTCGGCAGAGGGCATGAGACCCCATGCCCCCTGTTTGTTCACATAGAATATTGCCACCTGGTGGTCCGTCTGGTGATGCAGATCACCAGCTGGTGACACAGGCAGTGGCAAAAAGCTTGGCGGGCTAAGTATATTGCCCGTAGTTCCAGGAGTTTGATCTCTACTGGTTGCTCTCATCCTGAAACACGCTGCCCTGGGTGCGGAGTTCCTCATGGTGGGCTCCCTAGCCGAGCAGGGAAGTGTCCATGGGGAGGACCCTTAAGGGGCTCGGTGCTTGAAAAGGCATCCCCGCCTTGAGATATTGGGAAGTCTGCCACCTGGTCAGAGAATCCACCAATTGGTGGGTCACTGAGACTTTTTCCCGAAGGCACCCCGTGGCCTGTGTCCAATGGTCACAGAGGCACCATTGTGTGGTCCTCATGTGGAGTTGTGTGTCTGCAGTGCCATGGACCATGGAGGCCATGTGCATGACTAGGTGCAAGAGGAGTCTAGTAAGCACTGACAAACTGTGCTGTACGTTCAGTGCCAGGGCCCTGAGGCGGTCGGCTCGGTCTCCGGGCAGGAAGGCCTTTGCCTGGAGGGTGTCCAGTCTTGCCCCTATGAACTCCAGACATTGTGTAGAAGTAGGTGGAACTTGGGATAGTTTATCACAAACCCGAAGTGTTGCAGGACCTGGATGGTGCACGCAGTTGCCTGCTGCACCTCTGAGGCCGCACCTCCCTTTATGAACCAGTTGTTCAGGTAGGGAAAGAAAGATCCCCTGGAGGCAGAGGAAGGCAGCTATGACTGCCAGGCACCTTGTGAAGATCCTTGGGGCAGAGGCCAAGTCAAAAGGCAGCACCCTGTACTGGTAGTGTCCACCCCCCACCATAAACCGCAGGTACTGCCTGTGGTTGGGGTGAATAAGGATGTGGGTATAGGCATCCTTCAAATCCAAGGAGCATAGCCAATCTCCCCACTGGAGGTAAGGTAGCAATGTTCCAAGGGAGAGCATCTTGAACTTCTCCCTCACCAGGAACTTGTTGAGGTTGCACAGGTTGAGGATGGGCCTTAGGCCTCCTATCATTTTTTGCATAAGGAAGTACCTGGAGTAGAACCCCTTGCCCTTGAGATGGTGGGATACTGGTTCCACCACTTTGTCCTCGAGAAGACCTGCAAGCTCCTTCAGAAGAAAATCTCAGTAAAGGGGAGACCTGTGGGGCTCTTCTTGAAAATAAGGGGGAGGTGTCTGAGACAGATGGAGGAGGTAACCCCTCCTTGACCACCCGAAGTGCCCAGGAATTGGTGGCGATAGTTAGCCACCATTGGGCATAGTGGATCAGATGTCCCCCTGTGGGCTGCTGACCTCCTTGGGGTGGAGAGGCTATGCCAAAGGAGTCAAAAGCTCCCCCATGACTGGGCCGGGGCCGGCACCTGGGGTTTGGGAGCCTTCTGATTATGAGGGCCATTTATTTTATTTATTTATTTATTTATTTTTCTTATATACCGCACTCTTTAGCATCAGCGCGGTTTACATGGAACCATAATTAACAATAACAGTTTTACATGCCCATGCCCATGTCCCTTGTCCTGCTGATCCTGCTGGGGAGCCAGAGAGGCCTGAAAATGTGGGTAGTTTCTGTAAGCAGCCCCTTTCCTCAGGTAGATGGGCTTTTTACCTGAGCCATTCCATCAGGGAGGGGCCGTGGTCTTCTTAGAGAGCCTGGTCCTCCTCATGAACACAGTCTCCAGCTCATCAGCTTTGTCGGTAATGGGCTTGCTAAAGAGGTTCTCTCCTTGGCATAGGACATTGTCCGATTTGTCCTGAACCCATTGCTGGAGGTCGGACGACTGTAGCCAAACCTAGTGCGGGCACCAATGCCCGCCACCGCTACTCGAGCCCCGACTTGAATCCATCATAGTCTGCCCAAGACAAACTTGGAGCACACACGGATGGCCTTAGCCAGGTTCTTGAACCACTGCAGAGGTTCCTCGGACAGACCAGCAGAGAATCCGGCAAGTTCCTTCACCAGGTCTCTCAGGTACATACCCATATACAGCTGGGTAGGCCTGGATGCGGCTGATGAGCATCGAGCTATGCTAACACTTTCTGCCGAGGGTGTCCAAGGTGCGTGATTCCTTCCTGGGGGGCACCGAGGAGTGCGTCTTCTGACCATTCGACGCATGGCCGACTCCACCACCATGGAATGGTGTGGCAGCTGTGACTTCTGGAAGTTGAGCTCTGGCGGACTCGATACATCTGCTGTAGCTCAGTAGGGAATGGAAAGGCCTTGGAAGGCTTTTTTGTGCCCATGATGATGGGATCCACTTGAGCCTTAGCCAGATCCAAAGGGGCTGAAGCATCGGAGAGGTGAAGAGCCTCAGTAACCTCGGCAATCAGTCGGGAGCTCCTCCTTTTGGAACAGCCGGATGTCCTGTCTGTCATCTCGAGACTCCTGATCTTCAGGTTCCTCTTCTGGGGGCAAAGTTCCCTTTCCTCTTTATCAGACTCTGAGAAGAAAAATCCTCTGAATGGCACTCCTCGTCTTCTCTGACAGGGTGCAAGTCCCTGGGAGAGAGTAGGCTCTAGGGGGTTGGTCAGCAGTAAGAAAAGCAGATGCAACCACAGTGCTGAGCCTTGTGTGCTTTTTCTGAGGTGATGCAGGATGAAGGGGCCCAAGGCCTAGTGAAAGAGCCATAAATTGTTGATCTGAGGGCCCATCCTCTGGCTGAGGAAGCTGTGCAGGAAAACTGGCAGCAGAAAGGGAAAGGGTTTCTTTGCCAGAATCTATTTTGTAACTCTTTGAAGGGAGGGGAGAGTGTAGGGTGCTTATTTTAGAAACTCTAGTCATGATCTGCACATCTGAGAAAGAGCATTGAGAGGTGCCAATCACAAAGACTTCCCAGGAGCCATTTTAGAAAGCCTGGGATAAAAAATGTGTCAGGCGCATTATCTCTATGTTGCATGGGAGCGCGGTGGCGGCGTGGGCTGGGCAGTCTTAAGAAAATGCACATGTGCACCTTAGAGGAAAGGCGGGATAGAGGTGATATGATTGAGATGGTTAAATACCTCCGTAGTATAAATGCACAGGGAGAGAACCTCTTTCGACTGAAATCAAGCTCTGCTACGAGGGGACATGGGGGATAGTTTCAGGAGTGATATGCGGAAATATTTCTTTACGGAAAGAGTAGTGGATCCGTGGAATAGTCTCCCAGTGGACGTGGTAGAGATGAGGACAGTAACTGAATTCAAGAAAGCATGGGACAAACAGAGGATCTCTAAAGGTAAAAAGTGGACTGTTGTAATTGTTGATATGGAAGGACAGACTAGATAGGCCATGTGGTCTTTTTCTGTTGTTAGATTTCTATGTTTCTATGTCTGTGCAATTTCAGAAAGGGATGCATACATCTGGACCCAACTGCTGACATGTCCATGCCTATACCTGCTCCAGGTTCCAATCCTAAGAATGCCACCAAATAGACTATATTTTCAGTTTTATTTGTTGGAGCCTCATTCAAAAAGAGGGCAGTAAATTCCTCAGCTCCTCGCTGTACAGTAGATGCTCCTTTTAATTTTAATTCTGTGAAATAAGAGCCAAAACCCAAAATTACATTATTACTTATCTGATCACGTGCCAAACCCTTTCAGTCAACAATAACGATGTGCCACATTTCAGACCACTCAACTGGTCCTGCATCAGGTCAAAAAAAACTTTTGGCAGGCTTCCAAATGTGGCTCAAACTCAGATTCAACATGCTCTGGATCAGCATCTCTTCAATAAAATCCAGTCTGAGGGTTTTTTAAAAATTGCATCTGACGTCATGTTTTCATTTTGAAATGCTTGGCCAATGAGCAGGGGAAACCTTCCACCAATAGGAAAGATCCTCCCGATTCATTCAAAAAAGCAGGAGTCAAAGGGCACATAGAGAATGGATCTTGGATAATAATATAGCAAGCGATCAACGGATAGCTTCTAAGGATAAAGTGGTGGGGTGCTCCCTTATATGACTGGCATCCATAAAGTGACTAAACCTTTGCACAAATATTGGCCAATTCTTGTTCTTCATGCTTGTTTTAATAACAAAAAAACGTTTGTTTTCATATTCTAGGGGAGCAAATTTAAGAGATAAAATAATACACTCCACCACCGTAAGAAACAGTCCGTTGATTTCTCATGATAATCCTGGCCATTTTGTTTGTGGCAACTGCAGATTTTGCTCTTTAACAATTCAGGGCTTGATATGGCATGACTCCCGAGGAAATAATACATTGACTTCATGCTGGCATACTACCTGTCAATCATCTTTTGTAGAATATTACGTTTTTTGCCCCTGTGATTTATATTATGTGGGACGTACTAACAGACCTGTGAAGGTGCAACTGACTGAACATGCTTCTCGACTACAGACACAAACAATGTCAGCTCTCATCGTGGAACACTGCCTGTCTTTGGGACACAGCTTTGATCAACTACGCTGGTGAGTGTTAGATTTCATACCCCTGGATCCTCGGGTGTGGGGGGGGTGGAGGAGATCGGTTATATAAATTACAAAAAAGAGAGCAAAGCTGGATTTTTTCTTTACAGACAGTGACTCCCTGTGGTCTTATTGCTGAACCTGAATGATCTAGCCTTCTATAACTTTGACTCCTCCTGCGTTTTTGAATGAATTGGGAGGATCTTTCCTATTGGTGGAAGGTTTCCCCTGCTCATTGGCCAAACATTTCAAAATGAAAGCATGATGTCAGATGCTATTTTTTAAAAAAACCATAGAATGGATTCTATTGAAGAGATGCTGATCAGAGCCTTGTTGATTCTAAGTTTGGGCTGCATTTGGAAACCTGCCAAATTTGTTTTTGGACGTGATGAAGGACCAGTTGAGTGGTCAAAAACGTGGCACGTCATTATTATTGGCTGACAGGGTTTGGCACATGATCAGATAAGTAATGATGTACTTTTGGGTTTTATCTCACAGAATTAAAATTAAAAAATTAAGAGGAGCATCTACAGTGAAGAGGTGAGGAATTTACCGCCCTTCTTTTGAATGAGGCTCCAACAAATAAAAATGAAAATATAATCAATTTGGTGGCATTAGTAGGATTGGAACCTTTTTTGAGGATTGTTGGTTATTTGGTTGCAAAATCTATTTTAGGGATATTTTGTTGGAGTATACCTGCTCCAGGGCATAAATAGGTACCAGAAAAGTACTTGTTTCATGATGGCAGTACCTGTAGAAAGAAGAGGTAAATGTGCTCTCACTTCCCCACTAATTTTCACTGGATCAAAGGAATATCCATGTAAATCACATCTTACATTTTCCCACCCTGCCGTCTCATCTGCACTTATAAAATGGCAGGCCAGGTCATGCATGTAGCATAGGATAGACATCCCCATCCTGAAATACCTTTGCGGGCATGTCTATGCACCCGGGTCTGCCGTCGTGCATTTTGGCCACTTGCTTGTTAATAAAATCAGCTAGAAACGTGCCTGTGACTGGTCTATCCATATGCACAGACCCATTTTAAATGGTTGCGGAGAAATGTATCTTGTGGGGCAGAGACACAACAATTTTAGAAGGCACTTATATGCACCCACCTTCACTTCTGCCATGCCCACGATTTTTGGGACCTTTTGGCCTGAATGTCCAAACTTGCACTCAGTTGGCATTTCTTAAATGTGCCTTCGCTTGTATGGATCTGTAGTTCAGCCTATTTTCTGAAAAAATGTTCAAGTAAAGTGATTATTAGAGGAGTTGAAGCTATAGGAAAATAGACTGAGCACACTCTTTTTCATCATGATGTAACTTGGGGCTGTCTTTTCTGCTCTGCAGTTACATAAAACGTACAAGAGACACACCTTCAGACACCTTCAGGAGCCTGGAAATGTTTGGTGCTTAGATGTGTGCTCCAGCTCTGGGAAAATGTTTACAGGAGTCAAAGGATTTTTATCAGTTGTAGTGAGAATGGTTAACTCCAAATGAAATAGTGGGCACTGAGTCCTATGGTGTAATACTGTTCAAATTAAAAGCAGACAAAAAATACTTGAACTAATCCTTTTTTTTTTAAATCTCATGAACAAGAGCGAGCTCACAAAGCAAAAACAATACAGATATTTACCAAAGGTTAGTTTAACTAAACTAAACTAAATATTTTACCAAAGCAAATCACAGATATAAATAGAATTATTAAATAACAATAAAATGGGGGGATACAAAGTTTTTCTGATATCTTGATGAAAGGAGGAAGGGCAAAAGTGGTATTGTCAGACTCAAGGGTGAATGGGAGGAATATGAAGAAGCTGATAAGGATAAAGCGGAATTGCTTAACAAATATCTGTATTCTGTGTTCATAGATAAAGGGCCAGGAGCAAGATCTTACAAAATACCCACAAATTGGAACAAAAGAGACAGGGATCTTGAACGATTTTCAAGGGCTCCGTACTATCCTGGTTCTCCTCCTACCTCTCCCATCGCTCCTTCAGAGTATGCTCTGGGAGCTCCGCCTCCTCTTCCGCCCCGCTCCATGTTGGTGTACCCCAAGGATCCGTCTTGGGCCCCCTCCTTTTCTCTTTCTATACCTAGTCCCTTGGCATGCTCATCTCCTCCCATGGCTTTCAGTACCATCTCTATTCCGATGACTCCCAAATCTACCTCTCTACACCTACTAATATCTCTCCAGCAATCTAGACCAGGATCTCTGCCTGCTTCTCTGACATTGCTGCCTGGATGTCTCATCGCTGTTTGAAGTTGAACATAGCCAAGACTGAACTCCTTGTCTTTCCCCCAACTCCTCCCCTCCTCTTCCCCCCTTCTCAGTCTCCGTGGATGGATCCACGATCCTTCCTGTCCCCTCGGCCCGCAATCTGGGGGTGATCTTTGATTCCTCTCTCTCCTTCTCCACACACATCCAGCTCGTAGCTAAGACCTGCTGCTTCTTTCTCTACAACATTAGTAAAATCCGGCCCTTCCTTTCTGAGCACACTACCAAAACACTTATCCACTCCTTAATCTCCTCTTGCCTCGACTACTGCAACCTACTCCTTGCTGGTCTCCCCATGAGCCATTTTCTCCCCCTTCAATCTTTTCAAAATCATGCTGCTCGACTAATCTTCCAACAGTCTCGCCATGCCCGCATTACTTCTCTCCTCAAATCACTTCACTGGCTCCCTATCCAGTTCCGTATCCAATTCAAGCTTCTCCTGCTGACCTATAAATGCATTCACTCCACAGCCCCTCAATACCTCTCATCCCTTATCTCTCCCTACATCCCCTCCCGGGAACTTCACTCCACTAACAAATTACTTCTATCCAGGCCTTTCACTCGCACTGCTAACTCCCAATTTTGCTCCTTTCACCTTGCTGCACCTTACGCCTGGAACAGCCTACCTCTGTCTGTACACCAAGCACCCTCCCTGGCCCTCTTCAAATCCAGATTGAAGACCCACCTCTTCACTATCGCTTTCAGATCTTGACGTCTATCCTTTATCTCAACCTGATTCCCATCAATTTTCATGACCGAATTGTAACGACCATATTGTGCTTTGCACCAAATTGACCAATGCTCTGTGTTGTCTCAACTTAATTGTAAGCTCGTACGAGCATGACTCTTGTATGTTTTGTACAGCGCTGCCTGCGTGGTGCTATATAAGTGCTAAATAGTAGTAGTAGTAGTAGTAGAAGACTGTGTTCGTGAGGAACTAGCTAAACTAAAAGTAGACAAAGCGATAGGACCGGATGAGATACATCCAAGAAAATTGAAGGAACTTGGGAACAGTCTAGTGGCTCCACTGACTAAACTTTTCAATGCTTCTTTAGAGTTGGGAGTGGTCCCAGGGGAATGGAGAAAGGCATATGTGGTCCCTTTACACAAAAGTGGAAGTAAGGATGAGGTTGAAAACTACAGGCTGGTTAGTATAACCTCTGTGATGAGTAAATTATTGGAAATGCTGCTAAAACAGAGAATAGTGAGGTTTCTGATTCTAATAATTGCAGGATCCGAGGCAGCATGGGTTTACCAGAGGCAAGTCTTGTCAGACAAATCTGACTGATTTCTTTGATCAGGTGACCAGGGAGTTGGACCAAAGGAGAGCCCTAGATGTGCTGTACTTAGATTTCAGTAAAGCCTTTGACACCGTTCCACACAGATGACTTATAAACAAACAGGCAGCAATGAAGTCATGCTCTATCAACTTTTTACACTTATTTGCAGTGCACCAATAGCGCACGACTTCAGGGCGGGCATGCAGAAAAGGGTGAGCATGCAAACGAGCTACCTGTTAAACTGTGCGCAAAATGGCAGCACTGGGAAAGCAAGCCAAACACATGCTCACAACCAAAAATAACCCTGGTGGCCCAGCGGCCCTAAACTCCCCACCCCTCTCCCGATACTGGGAGGTCAGATTGCCATATCAGGCATATTCTATCTTATATGGCAGACTGACCTAGTCTGGTGCATTGCAGGATTCACAAAGCAGCAGGGCCAGGCACCGCATTTTTCAAGATGGCAGGGCAAGAGCAGAAGCGCATGGGTAGCACTCCTGCTCATTTCTGAAGGTACCGGGAGGGAGGTTCAGGGCTGCTAGGTCACCAGTGATTGTTTTTACTGGGGGGATCGGATCCGCTGGGCTGGATCAGATCCGCTGGGGCTACGAAGGATTGTTTTTACTTGGGCGGGGACTGGGGTAGGAATTGGGGCTGCTGGTCACCAGGTATTTGCTTTCTGTTGGGAGCATCGGCCCCCAAACAGTATTTTGATGGCACTGGGGGCTTTCCTCAATGCCTAGATCATCTTTGAGATTTCTCCTCAGATGATCCAGGCATCAGGAACAGCACCTGATGCCAACAAAATACTGGGCACAGCCACTATTTGCATACCAGTTTATTATGTGCAGTTCATTTGCCTATAATTTAAATATTCTTGGTGTTAATAGTGCGCTAGTTTTTCCATCACTGTTTACATGTGCATCAGTCTCTTTTCTGGTAGCAGTAAGTGTGCTTAAAAGTGGCATTATCAGTGCTTAAAGGCCGCACTACTTTTCTGCATCGGCCTGAAAATCAGCACCCTAGAGATGGATCCTAAAGTGACTAGCTGGGTTAGAAATTGGTTGAGTGGGAGGCGACAAAGGGTACAGTTAAATGGAGCTCACTCTGAGAAGAAGGATGTTACTAGTGGTGTGCGGCAGGGATCTGTCCTTGGTCTGATTCTTTTTAACATCTTTGCTAGTGATATTGCGGAAGGGCTGTTGGGTTAGGTTTGCCTCTTTGTGAATGATACCAAAATCTGCTATAGACACCCAGGAAGGAGTAGATGACATGAGGGGAGTTCTAGCTAAGCTTTAAGAATGGTCTAGAATTTAGCAGCTGAGACTTAATACTAAAAAATGCAAGGTCATGCATTTGGGCTGCAGCAATCCAAGGGAGCAATATAGTATAGGGGTGAAGTACTTCTGTCCAATAAAGAAGAGCGGGACCTCGGTGTGATTTTTTCTGATGATCTTAGTGACTAAACAGGTAGAAAAGGCACTGGTGAAAGCCAGAAGGATGCTTGTGTGCATAGGGAGAGGAATGGCCAGCAGAAAAAAGGGGGCGATAGTGCCTCTGTTTAAGTCTCTGGTGTGACCTCATTTGGAGTATTGTGTACAATTCTGGAGACCGCACCTTCAAAAGGATATAAAAAGGATGGAGTTGGTGCAGAGGGTGTATATTAAAATAGTTAGTGGTCTTCATTATAAAGCATATGAGGACAGATTTAATTATCTTAATATTTATTTATTTATTTATTTATTTATTTATTTACAGTTTCTTTTATACCGCACTATTCGACATCAGCGCGGTTTACAATGAACAGAAACTACACTTACCAAATATTGATCGGTGCTTACAATGAACAGCTGGGTATACATTAAACAGGTATACGTTAAATATGTATACGTTAGAGGAAAGGCGGGATAGAGGTGATATGATTGAGATGTTTAAATACCTCTGTATCATAAAAGCACAAGAGGAGAGGCTCTTTTGATTGAAATTAAGCTCTGCTACGAGGGGACATAGGATGAGGGTGAAAAGGGATAGACTCAGGGAGCCCGATATTCAATTGGGGTGGTTATGTGCTGCCATGGCTCATAGCTGTTGCCGCTGACCTCTAACCCTAGATATTCAATGCCAGGATCATATGCAACCCCGGTATTGACTATCCAGGGTCACAGCACAGAAGGTAACTGGGTAGTGGCAATATTGTTAGCTCCCATGGGTAAAACTAGTTCAGATTTCACTTTGCCTACCTTTACCTGGAGGTCGCTAACCAGGTAGCAGTGCAATATTGCCACTACTGGTTAGCGACTTTTGCCACCCATGACATGCCCTGGAACGCCAACCACATACCCCGATGCTAAGCGTATAGCAGTGTTAGTTGGGGATATTCAGAATCACTAAACATGTTAGTGCTGTTGAATATCCCTTTCAGCAGCCTTTACACAATTTACAGGTTAGCAAACCATGCAAACGCCTTTAGAATATCGAACCCAGGTGTAATATGCAGAAATGTTTCTTTACAGAAAGAGTGTCAGATCTGTGGAATAGTCTCCCAGTGGAGGTAGAGACGAGGACGGTATCTGAATTCAAGAAAGCATGAGACAAACACAGAAGATCTCTAAAGGAAAAAAGGGGTCTATTATAGTTGATATGGAAGGGCAGACTGGATAGGCCATGTGGTCTTTTTCTGCCGTCATGTTTCTATTTTCCAAAATAAATCAGCAATTTAGGTAAACTGTAGAATATTTATTTATTTACATTCTCTTACATACTGTGCTCTTCTGCATCAGTGCAGTTTACATTGAACAAACTGAAATTACATTGAACAGGGCATTGTAACTTGGAGATAACTATTTTACAGGGAACATGGGCTATGGAGGGTTAAGTGGCTTGCCCAAGACCACAAGGAGCACCTGTGGGACTAGAAACCCCAGTCCTTCCAGCCCAAGGTTGCTGTCCTCTAGTGGGATTTGAACCCCTGACCCTCTGGCCTGAAGTACCTTGCCCCAACCACTAGGCCACTCCGTTTTAATATGTAAATTAAAATGTTTGCACTGACAACAGACACTAAAGCAGTTTTTTTTTTAAACCCAGTTATAGTAGTCGATTTGGTAATTGAAAATCAATGATTTCTGAGAATATTGCACAAGTACTATAAATTCTGTTTGGATCTGGATATAAGCCCAGTCCCATCCAAATCCTTAGTGCCTTTTCCTGTTAGGAAAAAATCCTGGCTTTTTTAAACTTATTTATGGTTTGATTTCACCTTTTAGAATGGCAGCTCAGTTTGGTTTCTGGCGGCTGCAAGGCTGAGCCTCTTCCCAAGGGTTGTCAGAAGATACAGAATATTTTCTTCTGAACTCTGACCCAGAGCTGGGCCAGAACAAATCCTTGCTGGATTTTTTTTTTTAAGTCCGAGTCAAAGGCTTGAAATTCTGGCGCAGAGTTGAAGCCCAACTCCCAGGTTTTTCTCTCCCAAAACCAAAAACAATCTCTTGATGCTTCTTAGCCAGAAGATGAACAGTAATTGTCTCCCTCAATTTCAAAAAAAAAAAAAATCTGTAAATTTCAACCAATCACAGAGGGCTGCAGTCTGCTGTCGACTATAAAATCAATGCAACACTTTCTGTTAATTTAAAAAAAATTTGCTCATTGGGTTTGTAATTTCCAAAGCTTGTAACAAGCATCCATGCCAGGATTTCTGTCCTTAAAGGCAAAAATCTCTGAAAGGAGATGCAGCTTTATCAGTCAATTTTAAATAGGCACAAAGACTGGAGTCTCTATTTTAGTAATATCCTCACAATGACATATAAGAGGATAATTTAATAACAATCTGCCTAAGATGAAGGCCAAATAAACAACTATTTTAATACTATTTTATTGTATTTTAATATATAGGCACCTATATGTTGTTCTAAAATACTAGGGCAAAAGCAGCAGAAATCATGACTAGATTGAAACAATGGACATTTAAACAGACATAAATATTCATGCATGTACATTAGGGTGGTCCACAAACCAATGCAAAAAAGTAATGTTTGTAGAATCATTTCTCCACAAGGTTTATTTTTGTCCATATATATTTTTGTCCATATATATTGTAAATAATCTCCCATCACTACGGTGATACTTGTATATAGTTAATACTACAACTGTACATAGTTCCCCTGTTCTTTCCAAGTTATCCATCCTGTTATAATGTAAGCCTATGACAGTTTTGTTTGTGGCAATTTTTCCGTTATTTGTAAACCGCACTGATACGAAAATGCGCGGTATAGAAGAATTGTAAATAAATAAATATAAATAAGATAAATTAGGAATAGCTTGCTTACCTATGAAATTTCAGCCTGATTTTGAAATATTTAGAGGTCACCCCATTCTGAACACTTTATGGATGGTAAAAGGCATTTATGTATCAAAAATATCCTGTTTTAAGGCTCAGTATTTATTTATTTAGCCAGTTTTATATACCACCTTATCCTTCAATCAAAGTGGTTTACAGGGAACTAGGTTGTATACATTTATGAAAGACAGGGCGAGAGGGGGTGAAGGAGAGGGCTATGTTCATCTATAACCAGATGCTTAAACTGCTGCTCACAGCCCTGCTGAGCCCTGATCAGTGGCAGGGAAGAAAGCGGGAGGCTGAAACCACACGCTCTCCAACTCATGGCCAATCAGGGCCCAACAAGCACCATCTTCAAAAGAAGCACCTCCCGGCGTGCCCGTGCCTGATGGCCTCGCCAGAGGGCCCTTTGGCATGGCCCTTAGGTGTGGAAATTAGGCGCTACAAAATAAAAAGGGAAGATCTACCATGTATAGCAGCATTGGTGACAAGGTTCATAGTCAACAGTGAGAAACCTGTCCAAGACACCAAGTGCTTCTCAAATGAACTAAAAGGACACACCATCATAGGCATTAGAAACAACAGAAAACCAGAGCAGGACCAAACAACAGCAAACACCAACCAAAATCTGAGGAACCAACCACCAACCTCCCCCATACCACCACCTCCTGCCTTCAGGCGCCTACCAATCACCTCACCGCTCAGACAAGAAGGCTACTCAAGGTACTGTAAACCCCTAACTCACACATATTACAAATCTGTCTCTAGAACACATTAGAATCAACTCATAGCACCTCCGATACACCCAGTGCCAGCACTGATTATAAATAAAATAGCACACCTATCATGGCAGATAAGCAGCAGCAGCACCTCGGATGTTCCCGCTGACCACTTTACTAGCTAATGCATGCATCACAGGCTATGTAGGCATACAACGCAACGGATCCATTACTTATGAGGATACCACAACAAAGAACAGCGACAAAGCCTCATCCTATTCTTCCACCTATAGTCCTCCCCAAGATACACTCGAACGTGGATACAAATAAACCTGCACTAATACTTTGTTGCCTAATAATACTGCGCCAAGCCATAAAAGCAAGCACAACAGACAATACACAATGCAATATACTGAATTACATACCAATCCTACAAGCTACCAGAATCAACATCTTCCACTGCCTATACCAAAACCCGACATACAAGAGACGCAACAGATTACTTCAAATTAACCCATCAAGCCGCTTGAAGGAACCAAATAAGAATCAACTGACCTCCCACACCTTGAAATGTGCCTTGATCAACACCCGATCCATACGGAACAAATTCCACATCATCACGGACTACATCGAGGAACATCAGTTGGATATAATGTGCATAACAGAAACATGTCTCACTGACAAACATCAAATAATATTAAACCAAATCTTGTCACAAATATATGAAATCCATAACAGCCCAAGATCCAATAAAAGGGGTGGCAGAGTCCTTATCACAAGAAAATCCCTAAGATTCAATAACTTATCAACTCAGCACCGACAGCTGCAACATTACAACCATCCCAAATAAATATATAGCTTTCTGCTTAATATACAGAGCACCTAGTGCCAGGAACAAAGACCTATCACTAATACTAGAAGAAATACGTTCTAACTCTAGTCCAAAAAAACCCCTCATCATTCTGGAGGACCCTCAACATACCCTCCACATCCACAAAACATGGCCAAGCCTTTATACAAGCCATCGAGAACCTACAATATAAGCAGATAATAGACACCCCAACCCATAACAAAGGTGGAACCCTTGATCTCATCTTTGTACCAAACATACTTTTGGAAACGTACCTCACACAGCTTACAACTATTATGCCCATCCCATGGTCAGACCACATCATAACCTTCCATACTACCATCACTGCACAAAATACCTCCTGTGATGATGCAGAGGCTTTAAACAGAGAGAAAATGGGTTTAAAACTGTAGCTTTCCTCTAATGCACATATTAAGGCAGGCAAGGAAGGGGTTAAAGCACAAACCCAGAGAAACTCTCTGCACAGAAAGGCAGTGAGAGAGCCACACCCCAGCTCCAGGACAAACAGGGGAGCTGACGTAAGAGGCAAGGGGGCGGAGTCAAACCGGATAGGACAGCCCAATGCTCTTAACCCAGGAAGTAACGGAGAGAGTGAGTTCGGGATTGAGACTAAGATCGGGTGAGAGCTCGTGTGGGAGAAGGAGATTGAGTTCTGATCTGAGGAGAGTTCGTGGAGGAGCAGGAGGAGTGCCTGGGAGAACAGGAAGTGTTCAGGCAGGAGACTCAGGACCTGACTCTGACCAAGAGGCAGAGAGAAGCAAAGGGTGGAGCAGCCATTGCCAGGATAGCACATGGTGCTGGGAAAGTTGCCATCCAGACTGCTGTGAGACACGGAGGTCTCTGAGACAGCAGGGGAGCAAGCTTCCGCTGAGAGAGAGAGGTCAACGCGAACCAGACAGCCAGGAGAAGCAGGTGGGAACATACTTTTATTCTCATGGGGAGAGGCTGGAACCCTTAACCAGAAGAGAGAGTATATCGTCCCTAGACTCTTCCCTAGAAGCTGTGAACAGAGGTGAGAGTTTAACCAAGTATAAAACTCTGTATGCTAAGCTGCCTAAGCGTTCCAAGTGCAGGAAGCCAGATACTAGCCGAAGCTTAGGAAGTACCTCAGCTGTTCTTAATTCATCAGCTGATGGTAGGCTTCAACGAGAGAAGCTAACGCTAGCTCACGCTGTGCCAGTGAAACAGGAGCAGTGCAAGAACAGAGACTTGTCTTTTTACCCACCTTTGCAACCCAGACGTACTAGAAGAGGAGCAAGCCAGTTGAGTTCCTTTAACACCACTTTAAAGGAGGCTGCTGATTATAGTTATAATTATATTCCACGGAGGGAAAGGAATAGAGAGTGGAAACAACTTAGACCCTATTTGGAACCATGGAAGCCTGTTGATCTGCAGTACCCTGATTTGAATCATGAGACGTCTGACTCAGATGTTGAATCCATGCAGTTAGGTTCAACCAAATCAGATAGGTCTTATTCTGACATGAAAGCAGACTGTGCTATGTGTTGCCAAGAGTGAAGCTGTTAATAGTATTGTATAAGAGAAGTGCTGATAAGTAATTCATGCTACTGAGTTTGCACGGAGAGAAGCAGCGTTCTGCGGGAGTGAAACTCAACGTCTGTAAGCAGTTGAATAGGGTGAAAGCTATGGAAGTGATTAGCTGCTACTGAAGCTGTTCGTTGATGAGAAGAAGTTGAATTAACTTTGTACATAATCTGACAACCCTGAGAAGGATCAGGTTGGACTGTATTTCAGTTGGACTTTATATTGGCATATAAAAGTATCCACCGTTTTGTTTATTTATTTATTTAACAAGTTTTTTATACCGCCTTTTCCTTCAATCAAAGCGGTCACAAGAAATACAAGGTATAAACAAGGGAAACAAACAGTATAGACATGACAACATATGGTAATGTAGGAAAAATAACAAGGGTTAACAAAATAGTGGATTATTTATAAAATATATACAATAGATGATATCTTAGTCATTTGTTGATCCATAGTGCTCAATAAAAAGTAAAGTTTTTAATTGCTTACGAAAGTCACTTAAAACATCAATTGCACGTAAATCAGGGGGAGAGAGTTCCAAATCAAAGGGGCAGCCAAAGAAATTGCTCGTTGTGATGTACATTTGCGTGATTTAGCGAAGTTTCTTGGGGTATTGAGGGTGTTTGAGGTGGATAATCTTCTAGGTCTGTTGCTGGTATCACGGGATAAGAGGGCATGGAGGCTGGTTGCAGAACTGTTGTGCTTCATTTTGAAGATGTTTATGATTAACTTATACTGGTTAGGGGAGGATAGATGACAGAATCCTGTGCAACAAATAAAGTTTTTGTTATCACACAAAACCTTGGCTGTCTTTCGTTTGGGCCACAACTACAGGGATACCAAGCATCAGCACTTACAAGGATAATCTGGCACATTTCCCACTCTCCCAGGCAACCGCCTATACGCTGAGAAAGGGGGTGTGACACTCCACAGAAGCGATTAGCACCCAAAGAAGATTTAAACAATTTGACAAAAACACTTTTATACAGCAGGCCTTACCATGAATAAACAAAGAATCAACAGACTTAGAAGAGATAATAAGAAACTGGAACTCAACAATTTTCAATGCAGCCATTGCCCCACACAAGAAAACGCACAACAGGAAGAACATCGCACCATGGTATTCCAATAACATTAATAAACTAAAACAAGCCTTGAAAAAAAATGGAACGAAAATGGAAAAGAATGAAGGTTCCACAAGACAGAACAACCTACACAACCAAGATGCAAGAATACCAGGCCCTAATAAATGCCTGTAAGAAAGAATACCATACCAATCTAATCATGAGCTCCCTAAACAAACCACAAGAACTATTCAACATAACAAGGACCTAACAAAAGACAACCCTAAAGAACACAATCTAATCGAACCCCAAACCATGGCTGACTTCCTTCAATCAAAAATCAAACCTAACACAAAGCAATGCCAACCTTCAACAACAGAAATCCACCCAATAGGAAAACAAGCCTACCCATAGAACACCTTTCACATACCATCAATAAAAGAATTAAAAAAACATCATAAACAATCTCAACACCACAACTTCCCCCCTTGATCCATGCCCAATATCCTGTATCAAAGTGACAACCGAACATTTAGCCCCCCCTCTACTCGAAATAGTGCAACTCTCTCTTACACAAGGCACTATAAGAACATAAGAACATAAGATATGCCATACTGGGTCAGACCAAGGTCCATCAAGCCCAGTATTCTGTTTCCAACAGTGGCCAATCTAGGTCATACGTACCTAGCAGTTTCCCCAAGGGACACAGGTTCCACAATGCTTGTATTGGTTCAAGCATTGATATCCTGGGTCCCTTCTTAATAATGGTTTATGGACCTTTCCTCCAGGAACTTGTCCAAACCTTTTTTAAACCCAGCTACACTAACAGCCTTTACTACATCCTCCGGTAACAAATTCCAGAGTTTGATTACACGTTGAGTGAAAAAATATTTTCTTTTATTAGTCTTAAATAGTTTACCCTGTAGCTTCATTGCATGTCCCCTAGTCTTTCTATATTCTGATAAGGTAAACAATCGATCTACGTTTACCCGTTCCACTCCGTTCATTAATTTATAGACTTCTATCATATCTCCCCTCAGCCGTCTCTTTTCCAGGTTAAAGAGCCCCAACCTTTTTAGCCTTTCTTCATAGGAGTAGCCTTCCAGCCCCTTTACCATTTTGGTGGCTCTTCTCTGAACCTTTTCTAAAATTGCTATATCATTTTTAAGATATGGCGACCAGAACTGCACACAATATTCAAGGTGCGGTCTCACCATGGAACGATATAGAGGCATTATAATATCTTTTGTTTTATTTTCCATTCCTTTCCTTATCATACCTAGCATTCTATTTGCTCTCTTGGCCGCCGCTGCACACTGGGCCGAGGGTTTTAACATGGTATCCACAAGGACGCCTAAATCTTTTTCTTGGGTGGTGGTTCCTAATGTGGAACCTTGCATCGTGTAACCATAGTTTGGGTTGTTCTTCCCTAGGTGCATAACCTTGCACTTCTCCACATTAAATTTCATCTGCCATTTTGATGCCCAGTCTTCCAATTTATCAAGATCCTCTTGCAATTTTCCACAATCCTCCTGGGTTTTAACAACTTTAAATAGTTTTGTGTCATCAGCAAATTTGATAACCTCACTCGTTATTCCACTTTCCAGGTCATTTATGAATATGTCAAAAAGCAGCGGACCCAGCACAGATCCCTGGGGTACACCACTATTCACCTTTCTCCATTGGGAAAATTGGCCATTTAGCCCTACCCTCTGCTTTCTATCTTTTAACCAGTTCCTGATCCACAGTAGTACACTGCCTCCTATCCCATGACTCTTTAGTTTTGCCAAAAGTCTCTCATGAGGGACCTTGTCAAAGGCTTTCTGAAAGTCCAGATACACAATATCAACCGACTCACCTTTGTCCACCTGTTTATTCACTCCTTCAAAAAAACATAACAGATTAGTAAGACAAGATCTTCCTTGTCTAAAGCCATGTTGGCTGTCTCCCATTAGGTCATGACTATCTATATGCTGAGTAATTTTATTCTTTATGATGGTTTCTACCATTTTTCCCGGTACTGATGTCAGGCTCACCGGTCTGTAGTTTCCCGGATCACCCCTCGAACCCTTTTTAAAAATTGGTGTTACATTGGCGATCCTCCAATCCTCAGGTATTAGAGATGATTTTAATGATAGTTCACAGATTACTGATAGCAGGTCTGCAATCTCAAATTTCAGTTCTTTCAACACCCTTGGATGTATACCATCCGGCCCAGGTGATTTGCTACTCTTCAGTTTATCTAATAGTTGTAGGACATCTTCCCGATGTATCGATATTTCCTTCAATTCTTCCACACCTTTAAATACCACTTCAGTCGTGGGTAACATCCCTACATCTTCCTCAGTAAAGACCGAAGCAAAGAATTCATTCAGTCTCTCCGCTATCGCCTTGTCGCCTCTTAGTGCTCCTTTAACCCCTTTATCATCTAATGGACCAACTGACTCTCTCACGGGTTTTTTGCTACGAATGTACTTGAAAAGGTCTTTATTTCGCGTTTTTGCTTCCGCAGCAAGCTTCTTCTCAAATTCTCTCTTTGCCTGCCTTATCAATGCCTTGCATTTGACTTGCCAGTGCTTGTGCTGTTTCCAGGTTTCATCATTTGGCTCTTTTTTTTCCATTTCTTGAAAGATGCTTTTTTGGCAACAACAGCCTCTCTGACCTCAGCTTTAAACCATGCTGGCAATTTTTTGGACTTCCTTCCATTTTTCTTAAAGCGTGGAATACAGCTGGTCTGGGCTTCCAAGATAGTATTTTTCAACAACACCCAAGCTTGATGTACGTCTTTAACCTTTGCAACTGCTCCTTTTAGTTTTTTCTTAACTGTTTTCCTCATTCTATCATAGTCTCCCTTTCGAAAGTTAAAGGGTAGTACTGTGGATTTCCTTACTATCCCTCCTCCACTAATTAAATCAAAGGCGATCATGCTATGATCACTATTGCCAAGTGGCCCCAACACCCTTATCTCTTGCACTACATCTGGTGTTCCACTAAGGACTAGGTCTAATATTGCTTCCCCTCTGGTCGGTTCATGAACCAGCTGCTCCAAGAAGCAGTCATTTATTTCATCTAGGAACTTTATCTCCCTAGCATGTCCTGTTGTGACACTGACCCAGTCGATGCCGGGGTAATTGAAATCACCCATTATTATTACTGCACTGTAACTTTTGCTAGCTTCCTTGATTTCTTTGAGCATTTCATCATCCATTTGTTCATTCTGGCCAGGCGGACGATAGTACACCCCCACTGCCATCGCCTTCCCCTTTTTACATGGAATTTCAATCCATAGAGATTCTACAGCAAATTTTGTTTCTTGCAAAACTTTAATCCTTTCTGACTCAATGCCCTCTCTAACATAGAGCGCAACCCCTCCACCAATTTGATCAGCTCTATCATTTCGATATAGTTTGTACCCAGGTATCACAGTGTCCCACTGGTTGTCCTCCTTCCACCATGTCTCTGATATTCCAATCATATCTAACCTCTCGTTTAGTGCTATATATTCTAACTCTCCCATCTTGTTTTGTAGACTTCTAGCATTTGCATACAAGCATTTTAGAGACTGTATTTTATTCATATTAATTTGGCTATTGGTAGACATGGGTAATTTGGGATCTTTAAGTTCTGTCTGCTCCATACTCGAGGGCATTTGGGCTACTTTACTCTTTTTTGGAACCTCTCTGCTTTTTGTAGTATCCTTCAAGGATACATTCTTCCGAACCATGCGCTCTTGGGCGACTGTCGGCTTTCCCCTATTATCTAGTTTAAAAGCTGCTCTATCTCCTTTTTAAAGGTTAATGCCAGCAGCCTGGTTCCATCCCGGTTAAGGTGAAGCCCATCCCTTCGGAAGAGCCCCTCCTTTCCCCAGAATGTTCCCCAGTTCCTAACAAATCCGAACCCCTCATCTCTGCACCATTGTCTCATCCACGCATTGAGACTCCGGAGCTCTGCCTGCCTATTGGGTCCTGCGCGTGGAACGGGAAGCATTTCGGAGAACGCTACCCTGGAAGTTCTGGATTTCAACTTCCTACCTAAAAGCCTAAATTTAGCTTCCAGAACCTCCCTACCACATTTTCCTATGTCATTGGTACCAACATGTACCAAGACAGCAGACTCCTCCCCAGCACTATCTAAGACCTTATCTAGGTGGCGTGTGAGGTCCGCTACCTTCGCACCAGGCAGGCATGTTACCAGGCGATCCTCACGTCCACCAGCCACCCAGCTATCTACATGCCTAATGATCGAATCACCAACTATAACTGCTGTCCTAACCCTTCCCGCATGGGCACTTGGCCCTGGAGAAACCTCCTCGGTGCGAGAGGGGTTTACATCACCTGGAGGACAGGTCCTAGTTACAGGATCACTTCCTGCCACACCAGGGTGATGCTCTCCTGTCACGTGACCTCTCTCCTCCATGGCAACAGGGATGCTGCCAGACTGGAGGTGGGACTTCAGGACTATATCCTTGTAGGTCTCGTCTATGTACCTCTCTGTCTGTCTTATGTTTTCCAAGTCTGCTACTCTAGCCTCTAGAGAACGGACTCGTTCCCTGAGAGCAGAGAGCTCCTTGCACCTAGTGCACACGTAAGACCTCTCACCAGCTGGGAGAAAATCATACATGTGACACTCAATGCAAAAGACTGGAAAGCCCACATCCCGCTGCTGGACTGCTGTCTGCATCTTAGTTTTAAGTTTATGTTTAGATCTTTAAGTTCTATATGTACTAAAGGGTGCAATGGATATTTATACCACTAAAACTGTACCTAAGAAGTTTAATATACCTTGTTCACCTGAAGCTTAATTAATCTCAGGTCCTTGGTGTATGACTGATTTGGGTAATGAGCTTCACCTGAGAGCACCTCCTGTCTTTTAAGTTGTGCAAGTACCTATAAAGCTGTGATTTTCCCAGGGGAGGGTGGGTGTGGGGAGGGAGGGAGGGATATAACACTTATTAAAAAAGGGCTGCTACACAGTACCTTGTCCTGTGCTGCTGAGGAAAACTATATTCTGATTTGATTTAAATTATAGCTCTTTGCTGCTACTAGGCTCTAACCTATTATGAAATTTAAACTACAAGCTCTCTGCTGGATTCTAAATTTAACCAGAAAGCTCTCCTCTGTGTTTTAATTTGAAACTAAAAGTACTTTGCTGATGCTAGGCCCTGAGTGACTATGAAATTTAAACTACAGCTGTCTACTGGGTATGAAAGGTAACCAGAAAGTTCTCTTCTGTGTTTTTAAATTGAATCTTAAACTGTTGCTACTAGGCCCTGACTGATTTAACAAAACAAATAGTGGGTTCACAGATTAATTAGCTTTAAAAGAAAAAAAATTCCTTTCAGAAAAATTCCCAGAAGTATATACTCACAATTTCAGATTTCTCTCCAGAAGTAACAGCCCCCCTTTCCAGTCCTTCAAGACAGGGTCACAGAGCTCTGGTTGAGCTATTTATGCTTGTGCTGATGATGTAAGCAGTGACCTACTTCCTGGGTAATTAACAGTCCTTGCTTGGATAGAAGGAGTCTTTCAAAATGGCCTTTTGAACTGCCAGCTGGTGTTAACACCTATTGAAAAAGCTTCACAGGTTGCTTGCCCACTAGGTAGAAGGCCTCTTTGTAAAGGTCTCTAGAAGACTTTATATGCTGCTCAAGGAGAATTGACCTTGTTTTGCCTCTTGTGCTAAGCTATATTCTGATTTGATTTAAATTATAGCTCTTTGCTGCTACTAGGCTCTAACCTATTATGAAATTTAAACTACAAGCTCTCTGCTGGATTCTAAATTTAACCAGAAAGCTCTCCTCTGTGTTTTAATTTGAAACTAAAAGTACTTTGCTGATGCTAGGCCCTGAGTGACTATGAAATTTAAACTACAGCTGTCTACTGGGTATGAAAGGTAACCAGAAAGTTCTCTTCTGTGTTTTTAAATTGAATCTTAAACTGTTGCTACTAGGCCCTGACTGATTTAACAAAACAAATAGTGGGTTCACAGATTAATTAGCTTTAAAAGAAAAAAAATTCCTTTCAGAAAAATTCCCAGAAGTATATACTCACAATTTCAGATTTCTCTCCAGAAGTAACAGCCCCCCTTTCCAGTCCTTCAAGGTCATAAGTACCCAGCAGTTTCCCCAAAAGACACAGGTTCCACAATACTTGTATTGAGTCAAGCAGTGATATCCCGGGTCCCTTTTAATAATGGTTTATGAACCTTTCCTCCAGGAATTTGTCTAAACTTTTTTTAAACCCAGCTACAATAACAACATTTACTACATTCTCCGGTAACAAATTAGAGTTTGATAACAGGTCGCTTCATTACATGTCCCCTAGTCTTTCTATATTGTAATGATGTAAACAATCGATCTACATTTACCCATTCCACTCCACTCATTAATTTATAGCAGTCTATCATATCTCCCCTCAGCCATCTCTGTCCAGGTTGAAGAGCCCTAACATTTTTAGCTTCTCTTCATAGGGGTATCCTTCCATCCCCTTTACCATTTTGGTGGCTCTTCTCTGTACCTTTTCTAATAATGCTATATCCTTTTTAAGATACGGCAACCAGAATTGCACACAATATTCAAGGTGCAATCGCACCATGGAACGATACAGATGCATTATAATATCCTTCATTTTATTTTCCATTCCTTTCCTTATTTATTATTTATTTATTACAAGCTCTTATATACCGCACTATTTAGCATCAGCGCGGTTTATGATATCTAGCATTCTATTTGCTCTCTTGGCTGCCGCTGCACACTGAGCAGATTGTTTAAACATGATATCTACAATGACGCCTAAACTTTACATCATGCAACCATACTTTGGGTTGTTCTTTCCTAGGTGCATAACTTCGCACTTGTCCACAGTAAATTTCATCTGCCATTTTGATGCCTAGTCTTCCAATTTATCAAAATCCTCTTGCAATTTTCCACGATCCTCATGGGTTTTAACCACTTTAAATAGTTTGTCATCTGTGAATTTGATAACCTCACTCGTTATTTCCATTTCCAGGTCATTTATGAATATGTTAAAAAGCAGCAGACCTAGCACAGATCCCTGAGGTACTCTACTGTTCACTTTTCTCCATTGGGAAAATTGGCCATTTAGCCATACCCTCTGCTGTTATCTGCCCCCATCTGGGGGCAAAATGACATAACCTTCCTGGAATGGTGGAAGGCTCTGGTCCCCCGAGAGCCAGGAAGGCTAAGTTCTCTAGTTGAGAGTCAAAGGCCCTGTGGAGACTGAGCCTGCTGGGCCGGCTGAGGCCTAGCAGTCTTTGCTTTCTTCTGTTTTGGTGGTTGCTGACCTTTCCTGCAGAACGTCCCTGCTGAACATAAGCAGGATAAAATATTTTCTTCTTAGAAAAGAATGGTTTCTTGAACAATTTCTTTCTAGCAGGATCAGCAGTGGACTTGGATAATCTATCCAAGGTGGAATTTTCAGCATCCATCTCATTGGCCTTTTCCTGCCAATCTCTATCAAACAGGTTCTCACCAGTACAAGGGATGTTTCCCAATTTGTCTTGTACCCAGAGCTCCAGATCAGATGCCTGGAGCCAAGCAATTCTACGTGCACCTATGGAAATAGCAGAGGTCCTGCTTATGCACTCAAAACAATCAAAGGCTGCACGGTTGGCAAATTTAGAAACATCTTGGGCATGTTTGACCAAAGTGAGAAAATCCTGTCTTCTATCCTCAGAAAGAATAGGACTTAAAGCTTCTAAATCATCTGTGACCTCCTTCAGGAACATTCCCATGTAGAGACTATAGGAACTGATCCTGGCAGAAAGCATGGAAGCTTGGAAGACCCGACGTCCAAAAGCATCCAGGGTTCTGCACTCACGTCCTGGAGGATTAGAGGCATGCCTCTTTGCACTCTTGATCCTTCTCATAGCTGATTCCACTACAATAGAGTGGTGAGGAAGCTGAGTCTTTTGGAAACCAGGACAAGGAGGGACTCAATACATAGTATCGAGTCTGCGAGAATGAGGAGAGGTGGTAAGAGGTGTCTCCCACATCCTTAACATGAGATCATATAAAATCTCATCAATGGGCAAGGTAGCTGCCTCCTTAGGAGTTTTGGGATATTGTAGAATTTCCAACTCCTTGGTCCTTGGCTCTGTTTCAGGGGCCACAGTAATGGATAGACCCTGAGCCACCTCCCTGATAAAATCCTGGAAGGAAATATCTTCTGGAGGAGACATCCTGCGCTTGGGGGAGGAGGGCTCCTCTGGGAGAAGCATTCCTGCATCGACAGAACTGTCAGAATCCTCAGATTCCTCTGAGGACTCGAAGTACCGTTTGTCTGGATGCTCTTGAAGAGCCCGATACCCGTACCGACTGAAGTCGGTACCGGGAGTAACCGGTACCGGGGTATCAATTAAAGTTGTCAATTAAATGAGTGCGAAGTTGTCAATTAAATGAGTCATTTGCAGACTGTGTGTGATCAAGCCAATGGCGGGGCTATGGGAACTGGGAGAGTTCATAATATTCTGCTTACAGTATGTCTTGAACATCCTTCAGAAGTTCTTGGTGTCTCTTGTGGCTCTCATGACGTCGGGTAATGATGACTACACGCGAGTGATGACTGCATATGAGTCCAAGAATATCACAGATTTGACTCTGCTTGTCAGTCTTATTTATTTATTTACATTCTCTTATATACTACGCTATTCTGCATCAGTGCGGTTTACATTGAACAAACTGAAATTACATTAAACAGGGCATTATAACTTGGAGATAACTATTTTACAGGGAACATGGGCTATGGAGGGTTAAGTGGCTTGCCCAAGACCACAAGGAGCACCTGTGGGACTAGAAACCCCAGTCCTTCTGGCCCAAGGTTGCTGTCCTCTAGTGGGATTTGAACCCCTGACCTTCCGGCCTGAAGTACCTTGCCCCAACCACTCTCCACTCCTCCACTCCACTCTTGTTTATGTCAGACAGTGAAATGAAGCACTATTTGCAATCTGAGCTCCTCTCAATGACATTGAATATTTATCAGTTCTTAAGACTTACCCAAAGCAAACTGTTGCATTTTCAAGGCACCTCTGTTTTTTTCTGAACATCTGGCAGATCTAGCCCTCTTTGATGACAGAGGCTCAGCAGAAACAAAGAAAAAGGTGTTGCCAAACCTTCAGTGGCCACCATTACCAGACATTCCAGTTGTCTGTTATTTAGTTCAGATGGTATAAAAATTGCCAAATGGAGTGACCTCTAAATGTTGTTTATTTTCATTAAAATTTTGTGTTTTTGTTATAAATGTGATAAAGAACGAAACCAGCCTTGTGGAGAACTGAAATCTGTGGAGAACTGAAATCTGTTTTTTTAGACCACCCTACATATACATGCATATTTTATAAACATCATAAGTAAATCATTATTCTGCCTGTGCTCCACCCAAACAGCCCCAGAACATGCCTATACATAGATTATGCGAATGTATGTGCCTTATAGACACTGCATATACTTGTATGGGCATATCCCCTAGGGTAATTTTTTAAGAGGCCGTGAGACACATGAAAAATGCTTTATAAAATTCTCCCCATGATTCTGCTCCCCTCTCTCAAAAGGAAAAAAACAACAGGACAATAAGTTCACATTTAAAGCAAAACCAGGACCGGCTTAGACTGTCTCCTGAAATATATGGAAACCTGATAACATCTTCAATACTTACAAGCAGATAAGCTGAAACTCTAATTAGCAGATTTTTATCAGAAGTATTATTTGTGAAGAAGCAGACGTCTCTAACTGGAATTTGAAAGTGAAAAAATTTACCAAGGAGCTTAGGATAATACCTGGCTAAGTTCCTTTCCTCAATGTGTTTCTTCCTACTAAAGCTGCAGGCTCATCAATCTGGGCTCCAAACTGGGAGTCATTTCTCCCAGTTTAGAGCTCAGATAGTCTATGCCTAGTTACACTATGGTAAGAAAAGGATGACTAGTAACAATATATAAAACTAGAGTTTGTCTTTAAATATTTACAGACCCCACCCAGTATTATATTTCTTGATAATTAATTCTCAACTTCATCCCGCCCATTTTAATTCTTTGAAGTCATGGTTGGTCTATCTCAAAGCCAAGGAGTTGGGACTATCTATTATATGTCTCTGTACTGTAGAGATGTGTATTAGTCTTGAAATGAAATGAAAAACATAATGGGGGCATTTTCAGTGGTGGCGGCCAGTGTTGTTGCCACTTTAAATTAAACCTGGATATTCAGTACCTGCACATAGCCGGCAACTGGCACTTAATATCTGGTTTTGCCAGATTGTTGTTTTGCAGTCCGATTACCTGCTATATTTAGCACTAACCAGATTGCAAAGCCATATAAAAAAGTATAATAGGACTGGCTGAAAATTAGCCATGCCGCAGAGTTCTGAACAGACTGAAGGGGAGAAAGATGACTCAGGGGGTGACCAGCAAGGAGGAGGTTGCAATAATCTAAGTGAAAGGTGATTAAAGTGTGTATAAGTGTTTCAGTAATGTGTTAAGAAAGGAAGAGGCAAATTCTGTTAATGCTATAGAGAAAGAAATGACAGGTTTTTGCTAACTGTTGGACATGTGAGGTAAAGGAAAGGGAGGAGTCGATGATGACCCCAAGGTCACAGACTGAGGAAACAGGAAGCAGAAGGGTGCTATCAACAGAGACAGACAAAGGAGGAAAGGGGAAATAGGGTTTAGGGGGAACTATAATAAATTCAGTTTTGGCCATATTCAATTTCAAATGGTGGTGAGACATCCAGGCAGCAATACTATATAGACAGGCAGATATACAAGCTTGGAATGTAGGAAAAATATCAGGTGTAGATAGATAGATTTGAGAGTCATCAGCATAAAAATGATATTGAAAACCATGGGAGAAGATGAGAGCACCAAGGGACTGGGTATAGAGAGAGAAAAGAAGAGGGGGTCTAGAAGAAACCCTTAGGGTACACCAACTGAGAGAGGGATAGCAGTAGAGGAGAAACCACCAGAACAGTCACTGAAAGAGTGCTAGTAAAGATAAGATGAGTACAGAGCTCCTAAAAACAAGTGAGGACAATGTATTAAGGAGAAGGAGGTGGTCAACAATGTCAAAAGCAGCAGAAGGTCAAGAGGAATCAGGAGTGAGTAAAGGCCCATGGATTTAGCCAGGAACAAGTCACTGGAGACTTTGGCAAGGGTTGTTTCAGTGGAATGTAAGGGACAAAAGCCAGAAGTTGATCAAGGAGGACTTGAGAGGAGAGAAATTCAAGACAATGGTGGAGAACTGCACATTCAAGAATTTTGGAAATGAAGGGGAGATGAGTTGATAATTAGAGGGAGAAGTAGGGTCAAGTGAAGGTTTCTTGAGGAGAGGTGTGACCAAAGAATGCTTGAAGGCTGCAGGGAAAGTAGCACTGGAGAATGATAGATTGAGAATGAGTGTGAAAGAAGGGATGATAGAGGAGGAGATGGAATTAAGGAGATGGGAGGGAATGGGATCAGAGGAACAGGAAGTAAGTTTAGAGAAGGAAAGAAGATAATAGATTTCCTCTTCGAGATCTTAGAAAAGGAAGAAATGGTAACAGAGATTGAAGGAAAAAGTTGGTTTTGAAGAGGGAAAGAGGGGATGAGGCCGATCTTGAGGGGAGTTGGACTTTATCATGGAAATAATCTTGTGGACTTTATCATGGAAATAGTCGGCTAGGGTTTGAGCAGAAAGAGAAGGAGGGGTCAGAGGCGGAGATGCCTTGAGTAGAGAAGAGACGATGGGGGTCAGAGGCAAGAAAGTTAGCTAGACATAGTAGTTTTACTTGGCGAGAGCCCTACCATATGAGGTTTAGCTAACCAGTTAGCAGATATATATCGCCACTAACCAGCTAGCTAATGGTGCCACCCCATTCTGCTACCAGAATGCCTTGGTGCCATCTGGGTAGCACTGAGGCATATAAATCACTAAGGGCTGTATATTCCGGTCAGAGGGATTTATGCAGTTTGCAGGTCTGTAAATGACATAAATCACTTTGAATAGGGCCTCCAACAAATCAGTCGTGTCTTTATTTTTCATTTCAAATTCAATGAAAATAAAAGATTCTTCTATTTCATACCGTTGGATTTAGCTCATACTGTCTTCAGTAGTAGCTCAGGGTGGGTTATAATCAGGTACAATGGGCATTTCTCTGATCCCAGAGAGCTCACAATCTAACTGGTATGTTTACTAAAAGTTAAAGTGCATTAAGTGACATTAAAATGCATTAAGTGCTGCAATGGCCCATAGAAATGAATGGGCAGTGGAAGCACTTAACGTGCGTTAACCTTCAATAAGTTTATATTTGAAGGAATGGAGGATTAAGGGACTTGCCTAAGGCCACAAGGAGCATCAATGTTATTCGTACCCTGGCTTCTCTGGTTCTCAGCACAAAGCTCTAACCATTAGGTTATATCTTCACTATTTTGTTTCATTCTTAATATGTACACAACATGAACTAAAACAAAAAATAAAATAAAACATCCAGAAAATCCCCTCAAATTAAAAAAAAAAAAGAATGGCAAGCATATCTTTCTGGGCACCTCCTATATTATTTGATGGTAACTTTATAATTCCCAAGCCCTTGGGTAGGACTGGAATCATGAGGAAGAAAACCAGCCAACATTGAAAAGTGCACAGCTATAGTGTGACAAAATGGCCCAGTTCCTCTTTCCAGGAAAGACACAACTGGGAGCAGCGCTCTTGCAACACCGACCAGGTTACACAAAAAAAGCAAGAGACGAAGTCATCAATGGATGGTCAACAGGCATTTATTCGTAAAAAACCCCAACGCGTTTCGGCGCTACCGCCTTCTTCAGGGGGTATACAGCTTAAAAACATAAAACAAATTTAAATAAATATACATATAAATAATTAAATAGATAAATAAAAAGCCCCATATAGATATCTTTAACAAAACATGTAAATAAAACATCACATGAATACAAATAAAACCTCCAAAATAAGACCTATACTATGAACGCAGGACATAAAACCATACTTCAGTAAAGAATGTATAGACAAACATATCAACTAAAGAATACAATAATATATAATCTTAAAAATGACAATAGAGAATGGATTTACTCATACCATATAATAGTATTAAACTCTCATATGGTAACTTAATGCGGATTATCTTATTCTAAATAAAAATAATAATGAATAATGATAATTACAATGATAAGTATTTGATTAGATATGTGATCTTTGAGTTACATCAATGTGTAATGTAGCGATTATTGTTGTTACTGTCTTAAAAAACCTGTTAAATTGTTAAGATAATCATCAATGTAATGTAAAACCCTTCTGTGCTTAAAAAACGTTATTGTGCTCTAAAGAAATGTCTACCATTTCTACTCCAGTAAATACATACTGGGTCGACTAACCTGAGCTTGTAGACTCAATTCATTCTAAAGGAGAACCTGTGTGTACAGAAAAGATACATCTCACAAGTTGAAAACAAGAAAACAATACTGATCAAATAGAATACAGCAAAAAATATCTATAGTCCTCAAAATAGGAGGGGTGTTCTTTTACGGTACACACAGGTTCTTCCTCTTCTACATCCTTCCCCCTGCCCTGTGGAGTCCCCCAGGGATCCATCCTTGCTCCACTACTTTTTAATATTTTTCTTGCACCACTAGCACTGCTCATTCAGCAAACCGGTCTTTCTGCTTACTTCTTTGCTGATGACATTCGTGTGATTCACCATACATCATCATCTCACGCCCCCGACCTTTCCCCCCTTAACACCTGTCTAACCTCAGTCGCAAATTGGTTCAATGACAACTTTCTCATTGCCAACCCTTCTAAGTCTGCAGCAATCTGGTTCACTTTCGGGGCTCCCTCTCCTTCCTTGGCTCCTATGATGTCAGATGCACCCATCCCACTTGCACCTACCCTCCGTTACCTTGGCGTGACCCTTGATTCCGCACTATCTTTCCATCAGCACATCTCTGGGGTAGTACGCACCTCTCTTTTTCAACTCCGTAAAATCCGTGCCGTCCGTTCCCTCCTCCCCATCACATCTCTGACTACACTGGTTATCTCCCTGGTGATTAGTCGTCTTGACTATTGCAACTCTATATTCGCCGGTCTTCCCCAGTACCAACTTCGCAGGTTACAATTAATCCAGAATACCGCTGCCCGTCTTCTCACCTTTTCATCCCCACGCGATCATGTCACCCCCTGCCTGGTTTCCCTCCACTGGCTCCCTATTAAAGTCCGCTTTGTCTACAAACTCCTTATCACTACCCACAAGGTCCTCCATACTAATACCCCTCAATACTTGGCCGATCTCATCTTTCTTCAACCCACCCCTCGCCTATTGCGCTCCGCTCACGGAAACCGCCTTTTTCTCCCATCCCCAATCCAGGCACATCTCGAATCCACCCGCCACGCCGCCTTCTTTTTTGCCAGCCCCGCCCTGTGGAACTCTCTCCCACACCTTCTTCGCACTGAACTGTCTTTTTCAAAATTCAAGACCATGCTTAAAACTTTTCTTTTCTGCCAGGCTTTCGACCTTCCCCCTCCTCTACTCACTCCCACTCAATCAGCTACAAACTACTCACCCACCATCCCTGTCCGGGCTGTAACACTCCCCGCCGTCTCGTTGTCCCGACCCGCCCTCATGTGATTCCTTGTATATCTGTTATGTAGTTCGTCTATCTGTACACTATTTATTATTTGTTACCTGCCGACTACTAGTCTTGTTAGTCCACGGGCTGAGTCCCGTCTCAACTAGTCTGTAATTTCTGTAGGCTGTCCTTTGCTGTCCTTTGCTGTCCCTACTACTTTTCTTTCTCTACTTACTTTCCTTTCTACAATTGGCGTTCCTTTCCATTTTCCATTTTCTTTTTCGCAGCCCACCTTGTTTATATTGTACACCGCCTTAATACTTGTGTAAAGGCGGTATATCAAATTCTCTGAATAAAAGATAAAGATAAAAGATAAAGAAAGCCATGGCTGTCCATGAAATTTGAACTTTGGTCTTTCGAACACGTTATGTTGAAGAACCAATACCATAAAAAGAACTCAAGGGAGCTTTGCCATGTTCCTTTATATTGTCTGTATGTAAAGATTTTTTCTTTTTTAATTTGTTCTCTCTAAATTCTCTCTAAATTCTATATACATCTGTTTAACTTATGGTTTCCTAGACTTTACATGGTTCTCAGCGTTGCAATTTTCGAGTCACAGCACACGCAAAGCATTGGTTCATTCTTGTGGCACAACATAAAGGTTTAATGCCCTTTAGCCCTTTAATATGTCTATTGCCGCAATATGTCAATTGATGTCTACGTGTTTCTCTTGTGTATTGCAAGCTCCGCCCACTACCTATTCTCCTCCCCTTTTGGCACAAATCTGATGGCGTTATAACACAGTGCTTGCCCTTCAGGCTTTCTATGTAATTTTTAGATGCAGAACTATTGACGGTGCTCTTTTCAACTCTAAAGGTAGGATGTGCAAGGTTTATCAATTAATTTTACATCCAAGTTAAGATGCATTGCTCAACACAGTCTCAGCAATTTGCTTTCAATACAGTAAAGTTTAAGCAATTTCTTTTTCAGTCTTGTAGCAGAAACTCCTACCTGAACCTTGCTGGTTGACGCTATAATGAATTGAATCTACAAGCTCAGGTTAGTCGACCCAGCACGTATTTCCCGGAGTAGAAATAGTAGAAATTTCTTTAGAGCACAATAACGTTGTTTTTTAAGCACAGAAGGGTTTTACATTACATTGATGATTATCTTAACAATTTAACAGGTTTTTTAAGACAGTAACAACAATAATCGCTATATTACGTATTGATGTAACTTAAAGACCATATATCTAATCAAATAATGATTTGAGTCTACTAGCTCAGGTCAGTCGACCCAGTACGTATTTCCCGAAGTTTATACAGTGAGTTAGAAATAGCAGACACTTCTTTATAATAATTTTAGAACACAATAATGTTGTTTTTAAGTACAGAAGGGTTCTACATTACATTCACGATTGTCTTAACAATTTGATAGGTTTTAAGACAGTAACAACAATAATTGCTACATTACACATTGATGTAACTCAAAGATCACATATCTAATCAAATACTTATTGTAATTATCATTATTCATTATTATTTTTATTTAGAATAAGATAATCCGCATTAAGTTACCATATGAGAGTTTAATACTATTATATGGTGCGAGTAAATCCATTCTCTATTGTCATTTTTAAGATTATATATTATTGTATTCTTTAGTTGATATGTTTGTCTATACAATCTTTACTGAAGTATGGTTTTTTGGTTTTATGTCCTGCGTTCATAGTATAGGTCTTATTTTGGAGGTTTTATTTGTATTCATGTGATGTTTTATTTACATGTTTTGTTGAAGATATCTATATGGGGCTTTTTATTTATCTATTTAATTATTTATATGTATATTTATTTAAATTTGTTTTATGTTTTTAAGCTGTATACCCCCTGAAGAAGGCGGCAGCGCCGAAACGCGTTGGGGTTTTTTACGAATAAACGCCTGTTGACCATCCATTGACGACTTCGTCTCTTGCTTTTTTGTGTAACCAGTTCCTCTTTCCTCCATACACAGATAAGAACATAAGAACACAAGTGTACAATTGTATATAAGTCTCAGAAATACTTTTTTTGAACCTGAGGATCTTTCTTCATTCATTAGTGCTCGAGTGTCTATTTCTTCAGCTCCTGAGTAGGATTCCCATCCATATGTAGGAATGTTCTCAGGCCCTCAGCTCCCATTTAATTTCTTGATAATGGTTACCTTATATATACTGTATATCAATGGGGTTTGCCTGCCCCTATTGTTTGTTCTTTTCCACCCCTCCTATTTTGAGGACTATAGATATTTTTTGCTGTATTCTATTTGATCAGTATTGTTTTCTTGTTTTCAACTTGTGAGATGTATCTTTTCTGTATAATCGTTGTTGCTTGATTTATTTGTTAAACGCATAAATATTTAAAAAAAAAAGAGAACATAAGATATGCCATACTGGATCAGACTAAGGTCCATCAAGTCCAGTATCCTGTTTCCAGCAGTGGACAATCTAAGTCATACAGACCTAGCAGTTTCCCCAGAAGACACAGGTTCCACAATTCTTGTATTGGGTCAAGCATTGATATCCTGGGTCCCTTTTTAATAATGGTTTATGGACCTTTCCTTCAGGAACTTGTCCAAACCTTTTTTAAACCCAGCTACACTAACGGCCTTTACTATATCCTCCGGTAACAAATTCCAGAGTTTGATTACACATTCAGTGAAAAAATATTTTTTATTTGTCTTAAATAGTTTACCCTGTAGCTTCATTGCATGTCCCCTAGTCTTTCTATATTCTGATAACGTAAACAATGGATCTACGTTCACCCGTTCTACTCCGTTCATTAATTTATAGACGTCGATCATATCTCCCCTCAGCCATCTCTTTTCCAGGTTAAAGTGCCCTAACCTTTTTCGCCTTTCTTCACAGGGGTATCCTTCCATCCCCTTTACCATACTGGTGGCTCTTCTCTGAACCTTTTCTAATAATGCTATATCCTTTTTAAGATACTGCGACCAGAATTCCACATAATATTCAAGATGCGGTCACACCATGGAATGATACAGAGGCAATATAATATCCTTTGTTTTATTTTCCATTCCTTTTCTTATGATACCTAGGCATTCTATTTGCTCTCTTGGCTACCGCTGCACTCTGGGCAGAGGGTTTTAACATGTTATCCACAATGACACCTAAATCTTTTTCCTGGGTAGTGGTTCCTAATGTGGAATCTTGCATTGTGTAACCATAGTTTGGGTTGTTCTTCCCTAGGTGCATTACTTTGCACTTGTCCACATTAAATTTCATCTGCCATTTTGATGCCCAGTCTTCCAATTTATCAAGATCCTCTTGCAATTTTCCACAAATCCTCATGGGTTTTAACAACTTTAAATAGTTTTGTGTCATCTGAAAATTTGATAACATCACTCGTTATTCCCTTTTCCATGTCATTTATGAATATGTCAAAAAGCAGCGGACCCAGCACAGATCCCTGGGGTACACCAATATTCACCTTTCTCCATTGGGAAAATTGGCCATTTAGCCCTATCCTCTGCTTTCTATCTTTTAACCTGTTCCTGATCCACAATAGTGCACTGCCTCCTATCCCATGACTTTAGTTTTTCCAGATCTCTCTGATGAGGGACCTTGTCAAAGGCTTTCTGAAAGTCCAGATATACAATATCAACTGACTCACCTTTGTCTACCTCTTTATTCACACCTTCAAAAAAAATAACAGATTAGTAAGACAAGATTTTCCTTGTCTAAAACCATGTTGGCTGTCTCCCATTAAGCCATGACTATCTACATGTTCAGCAATTTTGTTCTTTATGATGGTTTCTACCATTTTTCCCGGTACTGTCAGGCTCACCGGTCTGTAGTTTCCTGGATCTCCCCTGGAACCCTTTTTAAAAATTGGCATTATGTTGGTCATCCTCCAATCTTCAGGTATTACAGATGATTTTAATGATAGTTCACAGATTATTAATAGCAGGTCTGCAATCTCATATTTCAGTTTTTTCAATACCCTTGGATGTATATCATCCGGTCCAGGTGATTTGCTACCCTTCAGTTTATCAAATAGTTGTAATACATCTTCCCGGTATCTCGATATTTCTTTCAAATCTCCCGCACCTTTAAATACCACTTCAGTCATAGGTAACATCACTGCATCTTCCTCAGTAAAGACTGAAGCAAAGAATTCATTCAGTTTCTCCGCTATTGCCTTGTCGCCTCTTAGTGCCCCTTTTACCCCTCTATCATCTAATGGACCAACTGACTCTCTCACAGTTTTTTTGCTACGAATGTACTTGAAAAAGTCTTTATTATGCGTTTTTGCTTCCGCAGCAAGCTTCTTCTCAAATTCTCCCTTTGCCTGCCTTATCAATGCCTTGCATTTAACTTGCCAGTGCTTGTGCTGTTTCCAGTTTTTGTCATTTGGCACTTTTTTCCATTTCCTGAAAGATGCTCTTTTGGCAACAGCCGCCTCTGATCTTTAAACCATGCTGGCAGTTTTTTGGACTCCTTCCACTTTTATTAAAGCGTGGAATACAGCTGATCTGGGCTTCCAAGATAGTATTTTTCAACAACACCCAAGCTTGATGCAAGTCTTTAACCTTTGCATTTTATCATAGGCTCCCTTTTGAAAGTTAAAAGGTAGTACTGTTGATTTCCTTACCATCTCTCCTACACTAATTAATTCAAATGTGATCATGCTATGATCACTATTGCCAAGTGGCCCCAACACTTTTATCTCTTGCACCAGATCTGGTGTTCCACTAAGGACTAGGTCCAATATGGCTTCCTCTCTGGTCGTTTCATGAACCAGCTGCTCCAAGAAGCAGTCATTTATTTCATCTAGGATCTTTATCGCCCTAGCATATCCTGCCGTGACACTGACCCTGTCAATACCGGAGTAATTGAAATCACCCATTATTATTACTGTGCTGTAACTTTTGTTAGCTTCCTTCATTTCTTTGAGCATTTCATCATCCATTTGTTCATTTTGGCCAGGCGGTCGATAGTACACCCACACTGGCATCGCATTTCCCTTTTTACATGGAATTTCAATCCATAGAGATTCTACAGCAAATTTTGTTTCCTGCAAAACTTTAATCCTTTCTGACTCAATGCCCTCTCTAACATAGAGCGCAACCCCTCCACCAATTTGATCAGCTCTATCATTACGATATAGTTTGTACCTAGGTATCACAGTGTCCCACTGGTTGTCCTCCTTCCACCATGTCTCTGAGATGACAATCATAGCTAACCTCTCATTTAGTGCATTATATATTCTAACGCTCCCATCTTATTTTTTAGGACTTCTAGCATTTGCATACAAGCATTTTAGAGACTGTATTTTATTCATATTAATCTGACTTTTGGTAGGTATGGGTAATTTGGAATCTTTAAGCTCTGTCTGCTCCATACTCAAGGGCATTTGGGCTACTTTTCTCTTTTTTGAAACCTCTCTGCTTTTGGTAGTATCCTTCAAGGATACATTCTTCCGAACCATGTGCTCTTGGGCGACTGTCGGCTTTCCCCTGTTATCTAGTTTAAAAGCTGCTCTATCTACTTTTTAAAGTTCAATACCAGCAGCCTGGTTCCATCCCGATTAAGGTGAAGCTCATCCCTTCAGAAGAGCCTCCCCTTTCCCCAGAATGTTCCCCAGTTCCTAACAATCTGAAATCACCTGAAACCACCCCCGAAATCACAATGTATGTTCCAAATCCGGCCTGTACAGCCGCACCATTATGTATAGAAAACCGCTGCTGATCGCTGGAAGAAGCGGGATACAAGTGTACACTAAATAAATAAATAAAATAAATACATGCTCGGGCATGACTGTGTTGGAGATTTGGTAAAGTGTGACTCAATAGGGTAGCGGGGCATGTGTAGCTGGATGGACATAAGGATTGATGGTGTACATGAAGTGCGTGTGTGTGTGTTAATCAGTGGTATGATGTGCATATGTACAGTATTTCCATAGGGAGAGTTTATCTGTTTATGAAGATGTGAGTTTGGGATGTCCGAGAGTGGGAGGATGTGTGCATATGTATGTATGTTCAGGATGTGGAGGTGTCTGTATTGAGGGATGGGGGTGGGGGTAGGGGTAGGGGTGGTTTCTCAGTATTGGGGTTTGTTTGTTGGGGGGATTGATAGGATGGTGTGTGTAGGACTGCATGCATGCATGTTGTGTGTGGCTGTGGTGTGCAGGTTCCTCTATCCCTTGCACTAGTACCCCTCCCTGACTTTTAAAACCCTCCCTCCTTCCTTTCCATCTAGTCATGCACTCCCCCTCTCCCATCCCACTTTACTTTCTCTCTCCCTTCTGAGCCTTGCATATTTATTTATTTATTTAGACAGATTTGTATCCCACCTTATCCTTCAATCAAAGTGGTCACAATACAAGTGGAAGGTTACAAATAATATAGGGTAGATAAGACATTAACAAATAAAACTAAGATGAATTAATGTAATAAAATGGGCCTATTGGTAATAACAATTATATATCAAATTATAAGTTTCAGCAAATAGCAGGGTCTTCAAGGCCTTGCGAAAATCTTTGATATCAGTCATAATTCTGAGGTCCATCAGGAGAGAGTTCCAAAGTTTGGAAGCCAGTAAAGAAGGAGCACTTTTTGAAGTTGCTTGTTTAGTCCTACAATATCCAGCAGGGGTATTAATTATGTTGTCATTATTGGTGCTGCTTCTTCTTGGTCTATTGATAATGTCTCTAGTTATAATATTTTATAAAGCATCTGCTGACAGGTGATTGTAAATCCTAGAGATAATTAAAAGTGTCTTGAATTTTGACCTGACACTTACTGGAAGCCAGTGCAACTGTTGTAGAATAGGGGAGATATGGTCTGTTTTTGCTGTACCAGTAATACGTGCAGCAGTATTCTGAACCATCTGGAGAGGGTGTAGAGTTAGCTGAGGGAGGCCTTGATAAAGTAGGTTTCCGTGTTCTAAGAGGGGGGTGATGAGAACCTGACAAATGGTACGGAAATGGTCTTGATGGAGTAATGGCTTTAGTTTTCTCACAATCTTTAGACGATGATAGGCCTTGTTAGCGATTTTAGCAATGTGAGATTTAAGATTCAATGCCTTATCCAAAATTATGCCAAGGTATTTGATTTCATTTTTAACTATGATAGGCCTACCTAATAAATCAATAGTATTTGGAGGAATGAAGTTAGGGTTCCTAGTAACAAATATTACCTCCGTTTTGTCATAATTAAGTGTAAAGTTATTATTTGAAAGCCAGGTATTCATGTCTTGGAGACATCTAGAAATTGCTGAAAAATCAAGGGATTGTAAAACAATTGAGGCATATACCATTATGTCATCAGCATAAAGGCGATAATGGAATTTGTGTAGTTTAATAATATTGCATAAAGGTTGGATATAAATATTGAACAGAATAGAAGATAAAGCTGAACCCTGAGGCACTCCTTGAATGACTGCCACCCTGCCACCCTCTTTGTTCTCTCCTCCAACCCTGCCCCTCCCCTCATCCACCACAGCCCTTTCCCTTATGTTTCACTTTATTTATTTATTTATTTTATTTTACAGTTTTTATATACCGCGCTCTTTGGTATCAGTGCGGTTTACAGATAACAAATTTCGCATTAGAACAGTCCTTTGCTTACATTATAACAGGTCTTTTGCTTACATTATAACAGGGTCAGTAACTTGGAGACAAACATGGTAAACTATATACAAGCTATATACAGAAAGATATATTACTTCTCCTTTTCAGACCCAGGAGATATTTAAAGGGCCACTGGGGATAGAAAGGCAAAAACAGAAGGGAAAACCCTGGTGGCGAGGAGGGAGGGAAAATGAAGGAAGGGGGTAAAGGGAAGGAGCAGGAGAGGTGCTGGAGGAAAGAGAGCATGAGGAAGGGGACAGAATATATATATATATACTAAGAGGCACAACTCGATGGATAGACATGCCCCATGGGATTGGAATCGGGTCTGGGCCTGTACATGCAGGCCGGGACCTGATTCACATTGGCCTGCATGTACAGGCCCCTGCCCAGCTAAGTCAGTGAGACTCCTGAATGGAGCCATGACCCCCGGCCTCTAGCCACTTGTTCCTTTACTCACAGCCTGACCCCCGATCTGGCCTCCCATGGCCAGGGTTGGACTGCGAGGAACCCCTGCACCCCCTTGCCCCACTTCTGCCGCCCCCCACTGCCGTCCCCTAACGTCCAGGGAGATGGAATAATTTCCCTTTCCAGTTTTCCGGCCCCAGACAGAGGGCCGACTTCAGAAAGCGTAGTTACTCACCTGTAACAGGTGTTCTCCAGGGACAACAGGAATCAGTCCTCACTTATGGCTGACATCAGCACTGACAGAGTCAGCACAGAGCAATTCCCCAGCTTTCAAAGAAAGCCTTTGGGATTGCTACCACGCATGCGTGGTCCTCTTTCCACCCAAGGGTGCCATCTTGCTCAGTCAGGTCCCTTAGCTCGAGCCCTACCAAGCAGATGGCAAGGGAAGGATAAAAATCCAGCAACTCATCAGGGGAGGTGGGAGGGTAGTGAGGACTGATTCCTGCTGTCCCTGGAGAACACCTGTTACAGGTGAGTAACTATGCTTTCTCCAGGAACAAGCAGGAAGTCAGTCCTCACTTATGGGACTCCCCAGCTACAGGCTACCAAACCTGTAACCAAAAAACGCCTCCGCGAGGTCTTGAGCAGAAACCAATGTCCGAAGGAACCTGAGACCTAAGGTCCTCAAGGTGAAGCCCTCGGTAGCCATGAAGAAGGGTCAGAGGGCAGGAGTTGCTTATACCCTGAACAGATTATGGAATATGGCCTGGCCGAAGGCACTGTCCTGATGGGACTCAATCTCCAGGTAGTAGTATGCAGCGAAGGTGTTTGCTGAAGGCCAGGTTATCGCCTGGCAAATGTCCCGCAGGGGCACCGAGTGCAGTGAGGCCACCGAAGCCTCCTTGGCTCAGATACTGTGCACAGTGACTCACCGATCCAAAGGGACACCCGCCTTTGAATAGGCGAAGGCAATGTAGTCCGCTACCCAAATAGAAAGGGTACGCTTTGTGACTGCCTGCCCCAGACGGTTGGGATTGTAGGTCACGAAGAGCCAGCCAGACTTGCGATGAGGCTTGGTATGCTGCAGATAGAAGGCAAGAGCCCTCTTGCAGTCAAGTGTATGCAAAGCTGCTGACGCCTGGTCGGCATTGGGTCTCGGAATGAAGGTCGGTAAGACTATCTCCTGATTGAGATGGAAATCCGAGACAACTTTCAGCAGGAATTTGGGGTGGGTAAAGAGGACCACCCTATTCCTATAGAATCTAGCATAAGGGGCTTCAGCCATGAGAGCCTGGAGCTCGCTGACTCGGCGGGCCGAGGTCAGAGCCACCAGAAAGACCACCTTCCAGGAGAGCTGTCGAAGCGAACACATTGCTATCGGCTTGAAAGGCGAACACGTGAGCTGCATGAGCACAGGTCCCTTCTGCCGGGGGCGGTTGAATGGCAGGCTTGGACAGTAAGAGACCCCACATAAAGCGGAAGACCAACGGCTGACCCGAAAGGGCCTTCCCTCGACAGGGAGGTGATTCGCCGAGATGACGCTCAGATGTAACCAGACTTTCCTTCGAGAGATGGAGGAGGTACTTAAAGACCCAGCGAGTGGAGCAGGAGAAGGGATCAACCTGAGCACCAGACCGAGAAACGCTGCCACTTGAAGGCGTAGGCTCGCCTAGTTGAGGCCTTCCTTGACGCGAGGAGAATCTTCTCGACCTCCTCCAGGAGGTCCAGCGGGGCTAGAGAAAACCGTTCAGCCGCCAGGCTGTGAGGGATAAGGAGGCCTGGTTCAGGTGCAGCACCCGCCCCTCCTCCTGCGTTAGCAGGCTTGGGCACAGCCCAGAGGAATTGGAGGCTCCGATGATAGCCGGAGCAGAAGTGGGAACCAGGGTTGCCGAGGCCACGAGGGAGCTACAAGGATCAGCGATGCCCGGTCCCGCTGAGCCTTGAAGAGGGTCCTCACAATTAGAAGAGTGGGAGGGAACACATAGAGCAGGTCGGAGGACCAGCTCAGCAGGAACGCATCCAGGCCCTCCCTCCTCTGGTGCGGTACAGGCCCGCAGAAGCAGAGGAGATGAGTGTTCAGCGGACTGGCAAACAGGTCCATCGCCGGAGTCCCCCATCGAAGGAACAGCCAACTGGCTACCCCCGGATCCATCCACCATTCATGAGGGCAGAGAATTCTGCTGAGTCTGTTGGCTAGGACATTCTCCTGGCCCGGGAGGTAGAACTTCCTGAGGATCATCCCCCGGTGGGAGGCGGAGGAACAGAGGAGGACCGCTTCCCGACAAAGGGAACGTGATCCGGTCCCCCCTCTTTGTTGATGTAGAATATCGCCACATGGTTGTCGGTCTGTATAAGCACCGATCTCCCTTGGAGGGGGTTCTTGAAGGTCCTCAGGGCCCACTGAATTGCCCGGAGCACGAGAAAGTTGATCTGCTGCTGAAGCTCTTCTGGTGACCACTGCCCCTGCGTGCATAGTGCACTGTAGTGGGCACCCCACCCCAGCAGGGAGGCATCCTTTGTTAGTACCAGGTCATGCTGCGGGGTCTGGAAGGGCAACCCCCATAGAAGGTTGTGGGGGGGTTTCCACCAATTCAGGGACAAGCGAAGGCTGTGGGAGACCTTACGGTGTCCCTCAGATGGCCAGAGGACTGACTCCTTGGGAGCAGAGGCACCACTGGGCAGTTCACATATGCAGGTGGGCGTGGAGAACCACATGGACGGTAGAAGCCATGTGACCCAGGAGGTGCAGCATAGTTCGCGCCATGACCTGGGGGGTACTCTGGACCTGAGCTGCCAGGGCTCAGAGGCGGTCGGCGCGATACGCCGGCAGGAACGCGGCTGCCTGCTGAATGTCGAGGTGTGCCCCGATGAACTCTAAAGCCTGCACCGGCTCAAGGCGAGACTTGGGGTAGGTAACCAAGAAGCCCAGGCTCTTGAGTAGAAGAATCACATGCGACATCGCCTGGCGAGTTTCCTCAACCGAGGATCCCATAATGAATCAGTCATTGAGTTAGGAGAAGACTAGTGCTCCCTGATGTCTGAGACAGGTGGCGACCGCAGAGAGGCATTTCGTGAAGACCCACGGGGTGAACGCGAGGCCGAAGGGGAGCACCCTGTAGTAGGAGTGCTCTCCCCATACCCTGAAACTCAGGTACTGCCTGTGCTGCAGGTGAATAAGAATGTGGGCGTAAGCGTCCTTTAGATCCAAGGAGCACAGCAAGGCATCCTGCTGAAGGAAGGGTAGCAGAATGCCAAGGGATAACATCTTGAACTTCTCACACACCAAGAATCTGTTTAACTTTCAGAGGTTGAGGATGGGCAGCAGAACCCCCATCTTTTTTGGGATGAGGAAGTACCAGGAATAGAAGCCCTGACCATAGAGGTGTGGCAGCACCTTCTTGACCATCCACTGGGTGACGAGGTTGACTAATTCTCGCTGCAGGAAAACCTGGTGCGCGTGGAGTCGAGGAAGCTCCGCCGGGGAGAAGGGAGGGAGAAGCCTGTACAGACGGAGGCAATAGCTGTTTCGGATGACCCGGAGGACCAAGGCATCCGAGGTGATGGAAGCCCATTGAGGGACGAAAGAGGACAGGCATCCCCCGACCGGCTGCTGAGTCGCCAAAGGACGAGAGGCTATGCGGCTGGCGTCAAAACCCCTGTGCGGGTTGTGGCGGAGCCGGGATCTGGGCTTTGGGCCCTTTCAGCTTGCGGTGACCCTGGCCAGACTTCCCTTGCACCGGTGTGGTCGGCGTGGGGGTGGTCGGGTAAGAACATAAGATATGCTAGGCTGGGTTTGACCAAGGTCCATCAAGCCCAGTATCCTGTTTCCAACAGTGGCCAATCTAGGTCATACGTACCTAACAGTTTCCCCAAAAGACACAGGTTCCACAATGCTTCTACTGGGTCAAGCATTGATATCCTGGGTCCCTTTTAATAATGATTTATGCACCTTTCATCCAGGAACTTGTCCAAATCTTTTTTAAACCCAGCTACACTAACAGCTTTTACTACATCCTCCGGTAATAAATTCCAGAGTTTGATTACATGTTGAATGAAAAAATATTTCTCTTATTAGTCTTAAATAGGTTACCCTGTAACTTCATTGCATGTCCTCTAGTCTTTTTCTATTCTGATGATATAAACAATCGATCTACGTTTATTTATTTATTTATACATTTTTTTCTATACCGCCACTTCCAGAGATCAGTGGCGGTTTACAGGTAACAAAAACATGAATAATAGCGTGGCAGCCTATCATTTTTACAAAGAACAATTGAAGAACATTTTTAACATTTAACTCTTGACATCAAAACAGGAGGAACTGGGTGCATAATAATATGCCGTTTCATATAAGTGATTGCATTCAATATTAAAAAGGTAACTATTTACATTAGTGATAACAAATATTCAAGAGTTAGTTGATCTAGGTAGGTATTATGACCGAGTGAGAAGCGGGTGAGTGCCTTGATTAGGTAGGATCTAAGTATAATTGTTGTTCAGTGCTGTTTACCTGTTCCACTCCATTCATTAATTTATAGACCTCTATCATATCTCCCCTCAGCCATCTTTTTTCCAGATTGAAGAGCCCTAACCTTTTTAGCCTCTCCTCATAGGAGTATCCTTCCATCCCCTTTACCATTTTGGTGGCTCTTCTCTGTACCTTTTCTAATAATGCTATATCCTTTTTAAGATACGGCGACCAGAAATGCACACAATATTCAAGGTGCGGTCGAACCATGAACGATACAGAGGCATTATAATAACCATTGTTTTATTTTCCATTCTTTTCCTTATGATACCTAGCATTCTATTTGTTCTCTTGACTGCCGCTGCACACTGGGCGGAGGGTTTTAACAAGTTATCCACGATGGCGCCTAAATCTTTTTCCTGGGTGGTGGTTCCCAATGTGGAACCTTGCATCGTGTAACCATAGTTTGGGTTGTTCTTTCCTAGGTGCATAACTTTGCACTTGTCCACATTAAATATCATCTGCTATTTGGATGCCCGGTCTTCCAATTTAAAAAGATCCTCTTTCAGTTTTCCACAATCCTCTTGGATTTAACAACTTTAAATACTCGTAGTTGTGTGTTATCTGCCATGGTAGGGAAGGTCTTTCCTAAAAAAAAAAGGCTTTTTAGCCTGCTGCTTCTTCCAAGGGAGGGAAGAAGTCTTGCACGAGAGACGGGTTCGAGTGACTTACTCCGTCTCTATCTCCGCAGATTTCTCCTCCATTGGCTTGCCAAAAAGCTATTAGCCGAGGCAAGTAACATCCAGGAGCTTGTCCTGCACCCACTGCTCTAAGTCTGAGGACTGGAGCCATGTCTGGAGACTGACCCCAATACCCACAGCTGCTACCCGAGCTGAAGACTCAAAACCATCGTAGGCGGCATAAGAAAGGTATTTTGAACAATCCACAACAGACTTGAGCAGGTTACTGAACCTGTTAAGAGGTTAGCACTAGAGGCCCGCGGAGAAACCCCCAGCTGTTTGGCTAGGTTGCGAAGTACATATCCATGTATAATTGGTACACTTGAATGTGACAAGAGAGCATGGATCCCTGGTAGGCCATGCAGCCTAGGGCATCAAGGGCCCTTGACTCCCAGCCCAGGGGAACCAAAGAGTGTGACTTCGGGCTCTTCTGCTTCCTCATGGCTGACTCCACCACCATGGAGGTGTGGGGGAGTTGGGTCTTTCTGAACCCAGAGCCACGCTGTACCTTGTACATAGCATCGAGGCGCTTGCTCACGATGGGAATCGAGGCAGGTGCCTCCCACATAAGGAACAGAAGCCTGGACAGGATAGGAGGGACCGGGACGGTAAGCGACTCCCTAGGCAGGGACTCATATTGGAGGATGTCGAGCTCTTCAGCTCGAGGATCCTCCTCAGCCTGGTGGCCAAGTTAAGGGCCCATGCCATGTCCCAAATGAACAACAGAAAAGAGGTGTCTTTGGGCGGCAAACACCATTGAGCCGCTGGCAGAGAGGGGTCTGACGAAGGTCCCAGTGTGTACGGGTTTCCGTGGAGCTGTCCCCATCGGACTCCCAGTCTGAGAACTCCACTTCAGGGGACCCCTGGTCGGAGTGCCACTGAGAAAGCGGGGCTGAAGTGTGGGATCCCACCGGCGGAAAGATGACAGAGAGCGCCACCAGGGACTCCGAGATGGCCTTTCTGAAAATGTTTTCGGACTTCTGCTTACGACTGAGGAAGGCTTTAGAGGACATTTTCTTACAGAGCGAACAGAGCTCCGGATCGTGATCAACCCCGAGATACCGCAGGCAACAGTCAGGGGTGTCTGTAAGCAACATATTCTTAGAGCATCTATCGCATTTTTTGAATCTGGTGGCCATGTGGGGCCAAAACAGCCCCCGCGAGGGCAGCGGTTGGAGCAAACAAAAAAAAAAGTCAGAAAAAACATCCCCCGGAGGCTGTAAAAAGATAGAGCAGGGAAAGGACAGGTAGAGGACCGGTGCAACTGGAAAAGAAATAACCAGCAGGCCGAAAAAGAAACACTTTTTCCGAGGGAAGAGGACGTGCGTCCGAAGCTCTCTGCAGAAAAAGGGAGACTGAGCAAGATGGCACCCTTGGGCGGGAAGAGGACCACGCATGCGTGGTAGCAATCCCAAAGGCTTTCTTTGAAAGCTAGGGAATTGCTCCGTGCGGGCTCCATCTGTGCCGATGTCACCCATAAGTGAGGACTGACTTCCTGTTTGTTCCTGGAGAATCAGCCTTGTATGTCCGGCACTGCAGACCGCCCACTGCCTGCCCTCACCCTGCCCACTCACACCCTCCTCTAAGCCTCCCCATACAATCTCTTTGTTCGTACGAGGAGGCTTTCATCGGGGATGGCAAGGGGACGAATAGCAGAGATGGACGTCCCCACTCTTCACGTGTCGGAATAGACCCCATACTGTCCTGGTGTCCACCACCTCCAATGGGAGAATATTCCACGCATCTACCACTCTTTCCATAATGAAATATTTCCGCATATTACTCCTGTGTCTATCCCCTTTCACTCTCCTATGTTTCCTCGTAGCAGAACTTTGCCTTCAATTGGAAGAGACCCTTCTGTGCATTTATGCCATAGAGGTATTTAAAGGTTTCTATCATATTGACTCTATTCTGACTTTAGTCTAAAGTGTGCTGGCCAACTCCGGTCCTAGTGCACAATGATCTAGCTTGGTTTTCAGGATGCCCCTAATGAATATATATGAGGTATATTTACATCCACTGCCTCCCATTGTATGCAAAGATACCTCATGAATATTCATTAGGATCATCCTGAAAACCAATTTGGATTGTGGTGCACTAGGACCGGAGTTGGCCACCCCTGCTTCATAACGAAGACCTCTAACCATTTTAGTTGCCTTCCTCTGCACTGACTCCAACCTTCTTATATACTTTTGGAGGTGCGGTCTCCAGAATTGCACACAATACTCCAAATGAGATCGCACCAGACTTATACAGAGGCATTATCACCTTTTTTCTGCTGGCCATTCCTTTCCCTATACACCCATGCATTCTTCTGGCTTTTGCAGTCACCTTTTCTATCTGTTTAGCTACTTTAATATCGTCAACACAATTACGCCAAGATCCTACTCTTCTTCCATGGACAGAAGTACCTCACCTCCTACTCCGTACAGCTCCTTTGGATTTTTTCAGCCTAAATGCATGATCCTGCATTTTTTAGCATTAAATTTCAGTTGCCAAATTCTAGACCATTCTTCAAGCTTAACTAGATCCCTCCTCTTGTCATTGACTCCTTCCTGTGTGATTACTCTATTGCAGATTTTGGTATCCTCTGCAAACAAGCAAATATTACCAGACAGTCCTTCCACAATATCACTAACAAAGATGTTAAATAGAATTGGACTCAGGAGAGATCCCTGCAGCACACCACTGGTAATGTGCTTCTCTCATAGTGAGCTCCATTTACCTGATCCCTTTGTCGCCTCCCACTCAACCAATTTCTAACTCAATCAGTAACTTTAGAGTCCATCCCTAGTGTGCTCAGTTTGTTTATTGTGTCTGTTGATCTTAAAGTAGCTAAACAGGTAGAAAAGGCAACAGCAAAAGCTAGAAGGATGGCCATCAGAAGAAAGGAGGTGATAGTGCCTCTGTATAAGTCTTTGGTGTGACCTCATTTGGAATATTGTGTGCAATTCTGGAGACCGTACCTTCAAAAGGATATAAACAGGATGGAATCAGTAAAGAGGGTGGCTACTAAAATGGCGAGTGGTCTTCATTATAAAGCATATGAGGACAGACTTAAGGATCTTAATATGTACACCTTAGAGGAAAGGCGGGATGGAGGTGATATGATTGAGACATTTAAATACCTCCGTGGCATAAATGCACAGAAGGAGAGCCTCTTTCGATTGAAAGCAAGTTCTGCTACAAGGGAATATGGGATGAGGGTGAAAGGGGATAGATTCAGGAGTGATATGTGGAAATATCTCTTTATGGAAAGAGTGGTGGATCCGTGGAATAGTCTCCCAGTGGAGGTGGTAGAGATGAGGACAGTAACTGAATTCAAAAAAGCATGGGACCAACACAGAGGATCTCTAAAGGAAAAAAAGGGACTTTTGTAGTGGTTGATATGAAAGGATAGACTAGATATTCCATGTGTTCTTTTTCTGTCATCATGTTTCTATGTTTCTATGATATTATATAAAACCAAAGGATCTAAAAACAAAAGTGTGAAATAAGAATGAAAATAAAAACAGGACAATAAAAGGAATAAAAACAAATAAAAGACACACACAATTGCTGGACAAATAAAAGCCCAATAAAAATTATGTAAAAAGCAAAAGATTGAACTAAAACAAGGAATAAAAAAATAACTAAAAAATGTTAAATAAATATATGGAACATAAAAGAGGAAAGTCCATATAAAAAGCCAACAACACTTAAAAAAGCCGTTTGAATATATACAAACATATGAATATAAAAAATAAGGTAGGGGAAAGTAAGAGGGGGGAGGGGGAGAGGGAGGGAAGGATAGGAGAGAGGCGAGGGGGAGAAGGGGTGGGAGAGGCGAGGGGGAGAAGGGGTGGGGGAGGGGGAGGGGGAGGGGAGAAGGGAGAAGGGGGAAGGAAAGGGGGTGGGAGGGGAAGGGGAAAGGGAAAGGGAAAGGAAAGGGGGGTGGGAGGGGGAGATGAAGGGAAATTTACATTATATGTACTTCTCCCTAGGATGTGTATCCCCTGAAGAAGGCAGATGTCATATTTCTCCTATCCTTCCTCTCCTGTAGAGTATACCATATTAAGGTCTTCAAGTTTTTTGTCATATATCTTCTGGCGCAGGCACCAAATAATTTTGGTTGCCTTCTTCTGAACCATTTCCAGTCTTTTTATATCCTTTACGAGATATCGTCTTTAAAACTGAACGCAATATTCCAAGTGAGGCCTCACTAGCGACTTTTATAGTGGCATTAGTACCTCCTCCTTTTTGCTGGTAATTCCTCTCTGTATGCAACCCAGCATCCTTCTGCTTTGGTCAACGCCTTGTCACACTGTTTTGCCACCTTGAGATCCTCAGAAGCAATCACTCCGAGGTCATTCTCCTGGTCCGTGCACAACCTCTTGCCCCCTATCGCATACAATTTCCTTGGTTTTCCACATCATAAGTGCATGACACTACTTCACATTAAATCTCTACTGCCAAGCATTAGACCATTCTTCCAGCTTTTGTAGATCTTTCCTCATGTTATCTACTCCCTCAGGGGAATCCACTCTGTTGCAAATTTTCGTGTCATCTGCAAAAAGAGACTTTGCCATTCAGTCCTTCAACAATATCACTCACTAATACATTGAACAGTACCAGTCCCAGGACTGATCCCTGGGACATTCCACTAATCATGTTCCTTTCATCCGAGTGAGCTCCGTTTATCATCACCTTCTGTCATTTGTCAGTCAACCAATTTCTAATCCAGTTCACCACCTTGGGAACCATTCTCAGGCCATTCAGTTTATTGATAAGCCTCCTATGAAGGATCAATAACAGTTTTTTATTAAATTGTCCAAGCATCCCTCCCTGCACGAGCCGTGTTTTGGCTAGTGAGAATTGTTGTTAGAGGCTGTGGGACCTTATTTAAAAACATAGAACATATTAAATATGAATATATATATACATCATCATCAGATTAAAATAAATCCAAATAAAATGAAGATAAAACATGCTGAATAATAAGTGGCATAGGATAATAAAAGTAAATATAATATCAAATAAGAATCATACTAAAATTGTAAAATTATGAAAAGGACAAAATTCAAGCATAATCATTAAGTGGAATGTAGTATAGACATAAGCCAAAAAGTGCATAAGGTATAGGAGGTAGGACATCAACCCCAATTTTACATTAACAATGGGAAAAATGGAGGCAGATTATAAATGTATACAATCTTTCCTATGGCGGTATATAAGAAACTGTTAAATAAAATAAATAAATAAAATAAAGACACAAAGGTGTGAAGGGGGTACTTACTTTGGAAATATATCACTCCTCAGGACAGACACGGTACTAAAATGGCAGCTAAAATCATGTAAAAATGGCAATTGACACCATCATACACAAAGACTAACACACTAAAAGGGAATATTTTATTGAAACCCCATAGGCAGTCCTGGAAAACCATATAAAAAATGTCTACCATACATCGCAGCATTAGGGTGGGGAGTAAAATGGATGATAGAAATACCTACAACAAGGAATGGGGGGGGGGGAGGGGGACAGATTGTACACGTTAGTTTTCTGCCTCTGTTTTTCCAATAGTTAATGCTCACTTGGGGTTGATTTCCTATCCCCTATACCTTATGCACTTTCTGCCTTATAATATCTATACTACATCTTACTTAACGATTATGTTTGAATTTTGTCCTTTTTATAATTTTACAATTTTATGTGATTCTATTTGCTGTTATATTTACTTTTATTATCGTATGTCACTTATTATTCAGCATGTTTTATCTTCATTTTATTTGGATTTATTTTAACCTCACGATGATGGATATATATATCTATGTATATTTCATGGTTAATATGTTGTTTTATGCTTTAAATAAGGTCCCAAAGCCCCCGACAAAGGCTCCCACTAGCCGAAACATGGTCCATGTAGGGACGGACACTAGGACAATTTAATAAAAGGCTATTATTAATCCTTCTACAGGTTCATCATTCTGCTCTGCTGTGTCCTGTTTTATTTTGTGCGTGTGGTTGCTCTGTTGCTCAATTACTACTTATAAAGATGCTATATACAACCCCACAGCTCCTGCTGCATAATGAAACATAGAAACATGACCACATATCACAGGCTACTAGAGTCCCATGTTTTCCGTTAGAAAGCCTCTGTTTGTCCAATGCTTTTTTGAATTTAGATACTGTCCTCATCTCTACCACCTTCACAGGGATACTATTCCACACATCTACCACTCTTTCCGTAATGAAATATTTCCGCATATTACTCCTGAGTCTATCCCCTTTCACACTCATCCTATGAAAGCTAGGGGGATGCTTCTGCGAGGGCTCCATCGGCACTGATGTCACCCATATGTGAAGACTGGTTTCTGCTTGTTCTCAGAGAAATGCATGCTAAATTTATGAAGAAAAAAGATAGATTGTGTGAGAAGTATAACCGGACTAAGGCAGCCATTTAGTACACATTAGTGTATTAACATGCTTTAACAAATAGGCTTCAGTCATGAGATCTAAAGTTTGGGTATAAAATGTCAGGATACTCACTAGTACGTCCCAGGTTCCCAATAAACCCCAGGCTTGCAACATTTAAATAAAGTCATTAATAAGTAGGGAAAGAATCATCCAGAGTTTGAAACTCTAAAATAAACCACCACTCTTTACGGAGAGAGGTGGAAATCATGAGCACTGTCCTTGGAAGCAGAGGAAACGCACTGATCTGGAAAGTCAGAATTCTGATGAGTGTAAGGTATTTTTAGATATATATTATTTTAAGATAGGCAGCTGCTCATGACGGGGTTCCTTTCCTCACTGCGGCCTTCAGAAGTTCCTTTTCTCTTCTTCAAAGCACCAGGGCATGGCAGGTCACCTCAGCACATTGTTTTTCTATTCTTCTTCTTCATCTACTCAGTAATATCAAGGCTGCTATGTTTTGACAGCTAGAGACCAGCAGGGGTTTGAAGAGGAGCAGTTCTCCAGATGTCTGACTTTCAGGTCTTAGAAAAATATTTTAATTTTTGTGCTTTTTGTTTTGTTTTGTTTTTTTTTGCTTGCAAGGAAACTAGGTAGAAAATATCCAATTATGTTCTTCCTGCCTATATGCCTCTTATCTGGCATTCAGAAATGTATTTTGCCTTGATTGCTGAAGTTTTTCTTTTGTTGTTTATTTCACATGGCCTATAGATGGCCTACCATGTAAAATGACCTTACGACTAGGATACCTGGAGATGAGTCTGATTCACAAATGAGGATTAAGACTTGGATCCATAAGGCCAATGTAAACAAATTATTCTTCCAGTTCACTGAGAACTGCAATTATCAATACAGAAACATAGAACATATTACCCATAGGATTAAAGATTAAAGCATATTGCAATATTGCAATAGTGTGTACAGAAAAATAATATTGTTTCAGGCTAGCTTGTGAGTTGTATTTTTTAAACTCTCAATAAACTCGTTCCAACCCACAAGAATATAAAATATGTCATACTGAATTAGACCAAGAATCTATCAAACTCAATATCTAGTTTCCAACAGTGGCCAATCCAGGTCATAAGTACCTGTCCGGTTCCCAAAAGATATACAGATTCCATGCTCCTTGTTCCATGAGTAAGCAGTGGATTTCTTCTTAGTGGCTATGTCTCAGGGAAAGATGTTTATGTTTATGTTTATTTAAAACTTGTTATACCGCTCAATACCGTGGGCACCTGAGCGGTTTACAATAAATAAAATAAGGCGAGTTAATTAAAACAAGCACTTGGCTGCAGAAAAGAAATGTAAAGAATCCATGTGAAATCTGAGTTGGGGTGGAGCAAAGTGAGCAACTATATCTCTAGAGTTGAGTATCATGGAGGAGTTGGTGACATAGGAGGAAAGCAGCAAATTTGCCTGCTTGCTCCCTGAAAAGCAAATTGTGGATATTGGAGCCAGTAAGGAAGGCCCCAGACCTGCGTTAAAAACCCTATCAGAAGGGAAAATCAAAAAAGTAAGTAAGTATTTCATAACTTACAGTACATGTAAAGCGTAGTTACTCACTTGTAACAGGTGATCTCCAGGAACAGCAGGAAAGCACAGTTACTTACCTGTAACAGGTGATCTCTGGGAACAGCAGGAATTAGTCCTCACATATGGGTACGTCGGTACCGACGGAGCCCGTGCGGGAAAGCTCCCCAGCTTCTTAGAATAGAAGCTTTTGGGACCTCCCACTACACATGCGCACTGCCTTCCCGCCTTCCTGAACAGCTCTCCTCAGTTTCGAGTTTATAGCTGAGTCAACAGAGAGAGGACAGGAAGATAGATAGATAAAAGATACAACTCCTAGGGGAGGTGGGTGGGTTGTGAGGACTAATTCCTGCTGTTCCCAGAGATCACCTGTTACAGGTAAGTAACTGTGCTATCTCCAGGAACAAGCAGGAATAAGTCCTCACATATGGGGACTCCCTAGCTTAGATGCATGGGATCCCCTGTAAAGGTTCGCCATCTTCGTATGGATCTCAGGCATCCATTCTGGGAAGGTGGGCAGGAGTTGTTTAGGAATGGAACAGGTGCTTGAGGACAGCCTGGCCAAACAAGGCATCCCGGCGGGAGTCCTTGTCCAAACAGTAATGGGCTGTGAAGGTATGAACCGAGGCCCAGGTAGCGGCTCGACAGATCTGATCTATGGAAACAGAGTGCAGATGAGCCATAGAAGTTGCCATGGCCCTCACATTGTGAGCAGTGACATGGCCTTCCAGAGAAATGTTTTTGCTCTGGTAAGCAAAAGAAATACACTGAGCAATCCAATTGGAAAGTGTACGCTTGGAGACTGGAAGTCCCAAATGGGAAGGATCAAAGGCCACAAAAAGTTGAGAAGACTTTCGATGTGGCTGAGTCCTATTAAGGTAAAAAGCGAGAGCTCTTTTACAATCCAGAGTATGAAGGTTCCTCTCTGCATTGGATGCATGAGGAGCTGGAAAAAAGACAGGTAGATATACCTCTTGATTAAGATGAAAAGGCGAGACCACTTCAGGCATAAAGTGGGGATTCGTCCTAAGGACCACCTTATCATGATGAAATCTTGTGTAAGGTGGATTAGCCACTAAAGCCTGCAGCTCACTGATGCGGCGAGCCGAAGTGACTGCAATGAGGAAGATGACCTTCCAGGAAAGAAATTTCAAGGAGGTGGAAAACATTGGCTCAAAAGGTGGCTTCATAAGTTGACCGAGCACTAGATTCAAATCCCATGCGACCGGGGGTGGTCTGATGGGAGGTTTAGTGAGAGTCAGGCCTCTCATGAATCTTGCAACAAGAGGATGAGAGGAGATAGGTTGTCCATTTATATGTTTCAAGGATGCTGCAATAGCACTTAAATGGACTCTTACCGAATTCGTCTTGAGGCCTGCATTGGAGAGATGCAGGAGATAATCAAGAAGAGAATTCAAAGGAAGTGCCAGAGGGTCAAGACCCTGCTGAGCACACCAAATGGAAAAACGTTTCCATTTGAAAGCATAGGAACGCCTGGTAGAGGGTTTCCTAGAGGCAGAAAGGATATCTTTCACTGGTTGGGAAAGATGAAAGTCTTGAAGGTTTAAGCCTTCAGTAACCAAGCACTGAGGTGAAGGGATTTGGGGTTTGGGTGCCACAAAGTCCCCTCCTCCTGAGACAGGAGGTCTGGCGCAGCTCCCAGATCCAAGTAGGATCCCTGGGAGAGCTGTAGAAGTAGAGGGAACCACACTTGGCGTGGCCAGCGTGGAGCTATGAGGATCATAGTTCCATGATCCCTCTGGAGTTTGAACAGAGTCTTGGGAATCAAAGGAATGGGTGGAAAGGCATATAGGAATGCCTGATTCCAATTCAGGAGAAAGGCGTCCGTAGCCTGAGCTCCCTGACACGGAGTTCTGGAACAGAACCGGGGAAGTTTGGCATTCCACGGACTTGCAAAGAGGTCTATGTCCGGGGTCCCCCATTCCTGAAAGATTCGGTTTATTTGGTCCAAATGTAGGGACCATTCGTGTGTGGCAGCAGAACTCGACTGAGCCTGTCTGCCCGAGAGTTTTGAACTCCTGGGAGATACACTGCTAGCAGGTGAATCTGATGCTCTCTGGCGAAGGCCCATAGTCTTAGAGCTTCGTTGCAAAGCGACAGAGAGCCCGTCCCTCCTTGTTTGTTTATGTAAAACATGGCCACCTGATTGTCCGTCTGAACTAGGACAGTGAGGTTGGTTAGGAGGGAGTGGAAGACCTTGAGGGCAAGGTAAATTGCTCGCAGTTCCAGAAGATTGATATGAAGGGTGGTCTCCTGTAGAGACCAAGTGCCCTGAGTGGAGAGAGTTTGCAGATGGGCTCCCCACCCTGTTTGGGAGGCATCTGTTGTGAGGGTTGCTTGGGGTAGCAATGGTTGAAATGGAGCCCCCAACAACAGATTCTTGGTGGAAGTCCACCAGTGGAGGGACCAAAACAGACGATCGGAGGTTTGTATTTGGTCTGAGAGCGCTCCTGACGCCTGAGTCCACTGAGTGGCCAGGGTCCATTGAGCTGCTCTCATATGAAGACGAGCATAGGGCACCACATGCACTGTGGAGGCCATATGACCCAGTAGGCGTAGCATTTCCCTGGCTGTCAAGTGAGTGCTGGACTGAGCTTGGGAGGCCAAACTCAGGAGGCGCTGGCCTCGAACATGTGGAAGGTAGGCCCTTGCAGTGATGGTGTCCAACTGGGCCCCTATGAATTCTAGAGATTGAGTAGGGATGAGTTGGGACTTGGGAAGGTTTACTACCAGTCCCAGATACTGCAAAAGGCTCCTTGTGTGGTCCAGGGAAATCTGGGCCTGTGACTGAGTTGGAGCTCGGATGAGCCAGTCGTCCAGATATGGGAAGACAAAGATTCCCATGCCTCTTAGAAATGCGGCTACGACTGCCATGCATTTTGTGAATACTCTTGGAGCAGAGGCTAGACCGAAGGGGAGTACTCTGTATTGGAAATGTTTTCCCTGAAACAGAAAGCGAAGATACTTTCTGTGGGATGGATGGATGAGTATATGTGTATACGCATCCTGTAGGTCTAGAGAACAAAGCCAGTCCTGACCCTGGAGGTAAGGAAGGAGAATGCCGAGAGACAGCATTTTGAATTTCTCCTTGAAGAGAAATTTGTTCAATTCTCTCAGATCTAGGATTGGTCTGAATCCCCCTGTCTTCTTTGGAATGAGAAAATAAGGGGAGTAGAAACCGGACCCTTGTTGAGGAAGAGGAACCTCTTCTATGGCCCCTTGGGCAAGAAGAGAGGAAACCTCTTGACCCAACAGGGTTAGGAGAGATGGGGGAGAATTGAATGGTCTCACCATATGATGGGGAGGAAGGCTGGAGAAATGAAGTTTGTAACCCTCTCGAATGATAGAGAGGGTCCATTGTTCTGTTGTGATTTGTTCCCATCTGGGAGCAAAGTGAACCAACCTTCCGGGTATGGTGAGAGGTTCTGGTTGTGTTAGAACCAGAAGTGGCAAGTTCCCTAGGAGCAAGTCAAAACCCCTGAGGGGTTGGAGCCTGCTGAGCTACAGTAGCTGCTGCAGGCTTAGCTCGTGCTTGTTTGGATTGCTGACGCTTAGCAGTATAGCGAGGTTGAGAAGACTGCTGGCCAGTATTTGAAGCAACTCTGGCCTTCTTATAGTAAGGCCTTTTAAAAGACTTTTTCTTAGTAGGAATTGAAGTGGACTTTGAAAGTCTTTCCAAGGTGGCATTTTCAGCATCCATCTGGGTGGCTTTGATTTGCCACTCTTCCCCAAATAAGTTCTCACCTGTACAGGGCAGATTCCGTAAGCCATCTAGAACCCAAGGTTCCAGATCAGAGGCCTGGAGCCAAGCAAGACGTCGGGCTGCAATAGCAATGCCCGAAGCCCTACTGGCTCCCTCAAAGGAATCATATGCTGCCCTATTAGAGAACTTAGAAACCTCTAAGAGTTGTTTCACTAGGGAAAGGAATCCCTGCTTTTTATCCTCAGGGATAAAGGGGGCAAAATGCCGCACCTTTTTGGCAAGTTCCTCCAGGAACATGCCCATATAGAGACTGTAGGAATTAATCCTGGCTATAAGCATACTAGCCTGGAAAATTTTCCTACCAAAAGAGTCCAAAGTCTTACATTCCCGTCCTGGAGGGGTGGAAGAGTGCCTTTTGGTACTCCTAATCTTCTTCATTGCAGACTTCACCACAATAGAGTGGTGGGGCAATTGAGTCTTTTGGAAACCAGGAGAAGGAGGGACCCTATACATGGTGTCCAACCTACGGGAATAAGGAGACAAAGTCAAAGGATTTTCCCAGAAATCCATCAGTTGTTCTGGAAGGATTTCATGGATAGGCAGGGTAACTGCCTCCTTAGGGGCCTTTGAGTATCCCAAAATATCCAGTTTTTTGGATCTGGGTTCCTTTTCAGAGGATGTGGTAATAGAAAGGGCTGTAGCCATATCTAAAACAAAGTCCTGGAAGGACAAATCCTCTGGAGGGGACATTCTCCTTTTAGGAGAAGAGGGCTCCTCAGGTAAGTTGAGTGAAAACTCAGCAGAATCATCAGAGGAATGAAAATCCTCAGAGGAATCGGTGCTTTCCTCTAACGCACGATACGCGTACCGATCGGTATCGATATCGGGCGTATCGGGTATGGAACCGGTATGGAGCGAAAGCCCATACGGTACCGACTTGCGTTTAGAGGTGGACGGCCTCGATACCGGCATGGCGGACGATACCGGTATCGGGCCCGGAACCGCTGAAAGCGGAACCGATGGCGTTGCAGCTTTAATGAAAGCCATGACGGCCTGCTGCATGGACTGAGGAGAGCTGTTCAGGAAGGCGGGAAGGCAGTGCGCATGTGTAGTGGGAGGTCCCAAAAGCTTCTATTCTAAGAAGCTGGGGAGCTTTCCCGCACGGGCTCCGTCGGTACCGACGTACCCATATGTGAGGACTTATTCCTGCTTGTTCCTGGAGATTTTAGTCTTCACATATGGGTATTGTCGGTACCGACGGAGCCTGCGTGGGAACGCTCCCCAGCATCCAATAGGAATGCTTTTGGGAGCATCCCTCAGCACATCCGCGCTGCCTTCCCGCCTTTCCAACTGTCCCTCTTCAGTTAAGTTTGTAGCTGAGTGAAAGGACAGAGGGAGAGAGGAAAGAGACAGAGAGATAGAGAGACAACTCCTAGGGGAGGTGGGTGGGTTGTGAAGACTAAATTCCTGCTGTTCCTGGAGATCACCTGTTACAGGTGAGTAACTATGCTATCTCCAAGAACAAGCAGGAATGTAGTCTTCACATATGGGGACTCCCTAGCTGAAGATGCCAGGGAGATAGCCCCAGGAAGCTGCCATCCAAGTAAGGTGGGCCATGCTTCCTCCCATGGATCTCTGGCATCCCACCAGGGTTGGTGGGTAGGAGTTGAATTAGATCTGGAAGAGATTTTGAAGAACAGCTTGGCCAAAGAAGGCATCCCAACGGGAGGCTTTATCTAGGCAGTAGTGGGCTGTAAAAGTGTGTACCAAAGCCCAGGTGGCTGCTCGACAAATGTCATCAATAGACACAGAGTGAAGGTTAGCCATAGAGGCTGCCATGGCTCTCACATTATGAGCTGTGACATGGCCTTGAAAAGGAAGACTCTTACTCTCATAAGCAAAGGATATGCATTGTGCAATCCATTTGGACAGAGTTCTCTTGGAGACTGGAAGTCCCAAATGACTAGAATCAAAAGCAATAAAAAGTTGAGAAGACTTTCTATGTTGCTGTGTTCTTTGTATGTAAAAAGCCAAGACTCTTTTACAATCCAAAGTATGAAGGTTCCTTTCTGCATTAGAGGCATGAGGCCTCGGAAAGAATACAGGAAGATAAATTGATTGATTTAAATGAAAAGGCGAAACCACCTTTGGCATAAAGTGTGGATGAGTTCTAAGAACAACCTTATCATGGTGAAACCTAGTATAAGGAGGATCAGCCACTAAAGCTTGCAATTCACTAATGCGACGTACAGAGGTGATTGCAGTTAGGAAGATGACCTTCCAGGACAAAAGCTTTAGGGTTGTAGTGGCTAAAGGTTCAAAAGGCGGTTTCATGAGCTGCCCGAGAACTAGGTTTAAATCCCATGCCACCAGTGGTGGCCTGATGGGAGGCTTTGTTAATAGAAGACCTCTCATAAATCTTGTTATGAGTGGATGAGAGGAAATTGATTGTCCATTTAGAGCAGGGGTCTCAAACTCAAATTGCTTTGAGGGCCAAATGAGGACTTGTAAAGTAACCCGGGGGCCGCATAAGACGCGGGGCCTCATTTGCATAAGGGGCCTCATTTGCATAAATATTTGCATAATGTTACCATACACTAACTTTTAGTAAACATGCCTCTTTAATGAGTATGGATAAAGAAAGACTAAAAGATTTAGAAACAAGAAGACAGTAATTAAACTGGGAACCCCAAAAGCCAAACTTGGAATGTACAACAACACTGTAGAAATAAAACTATAAATTAATTTCCTCTTGTACTAAACAAAGCGCAAACATTAATGATGCACATTTCCCAGAGCTGACATATTCCAGTTAATAAATTCAAAATAAAGAGATATTTTTCTACCTTTTGTGCATTTTTTTCAGTTGCAATTGTTCCAGCCACTTTCTTCTGGTTTCTTCATGTCTTCTGCTAACTCTCCATCGTCTGCTGTCCATTTGCCCTTTCTTCTCTCCTAGTTTTTTTTCCATTCTCTCTCTACATCTGCTTTAACATACTAATCTTTCTCCTTTTTCTCTTTCCTCATTCCTATTTCATCCACTCAAATTTTACCCCTCCATCCTCAATCCCCACTTACTCTCCCAATACCTGGCCAATTGTAGATTTGTCTTCTCTCCCAGACAAAATATTTTTCCCCTCTCCATTTCACTTTCCCAGCTCCATCCCATTCTAATCCTCCCCCAACATCAGCTCCCTTCTAGTTCCAGCCCCACCCAGCATCCGCTCCCTTCTAGTCCCCCCATTAGTCCATTTCCAGTCCTATCCTAGCCTCACCATCAGCCCATTTCCAATCCTAGCCCCCCATCAGCCCATTTCCAATCCTAGCTCCCTCCCCTCACAGCCCATTTCCATTCCAAGCCCCCCTCCCCATCAGCCATTTGCAGTTCAAGCCCCCCTTCCACTCAGCCCATTTCCAGGCCTAGCAACCCCCCCCCCCCAGCCCATACCAGTCCTAGACCCCCCATAGCCCATTACCAGTCCTAACCTCCCCATAGCGCACTTCCAGTTTTACCCCCATCACCCCATTTTCAGTCTTACCCCCCCCATAGCCCATTACCAGTCATAACCCCCCTGCCAATAGCCCACTTCCAGCCCTAACCCCCATTACCCCATTTCAGTCAGCCCTTCCATAGCTCATTACCAGTCCGATCTCCCCCCAACAGCCCACCTCCAGTCCTTCCTAACCCCCACCTGCCCATTTCCAGTCCTAGCCCCCACCATAGCCCATTACCAGTCATAACCCCCCTGCCAAAAGCCCATCTCCAGTCATAACCCCCCCCCTGCCAATAGCCCATCTCCAGTCATAACCCCCCCCTGCCAATAGCCCATCTCCAGTCATAACCCCCCCCTGCCAATAGCCCATTTCCAGTCATACCCCCCCCTGCCAATAGCCCATTTCCAGTCATACCCCCCCCCTGCCAATAGCCCATTTCCAGTCATACCCCCCCCCCTGCCAATAGCCCATTTCCAGTCCTACACCCCCCCCCCCAGGTAAATTAAAAAAAAACCTGGCTTCTGCTGCTCAAGCAGCAAAATCAGCTGTCCTGCGGCCCCTTCCCCTGTGCCCGGAGAACCGAGTCTGCTCTATCAGCGGCGTGCTTTTCAAGCCGCGAGGAGAGTATTCCCCTCTCGCGCGGCTTGAAACCGCGCGAGAGGGGAATACTCTCTTCGCGGCTTGAAAAGCACGCCGCTGATAGAGCAGACTTGGATCTCCGGGCACAGGGGAAGGGGCCGCAGGACAGCTGATTTTGCTGCTTGAGCAGCAGAAGTCAGTTTTTTAAAAAATTTGACAATTGATTCTGCCGCTGCCACGGCGGCAACGGCAGAAGCCAGGGTTTTGGGGTTTTTTTGTTTTCCTCCGTCGCGGGCCGCACAAAGTTGTCTCGCGGGCCGCATGACCCCTGATTTAGAGGCTTATAGAAAGCTGCAATTGCACTAAGATGGACTCTTACTGAATTGGTCTTTAGACCAGAAGTTGATACTCTAGTATCGATTCCAAAGGTATCATAAGAGAGTTTAACCCCTTCTGTGAACACCATATAGTAAAACGTTTCCATTGAAGGCGTAAGAGCGTCTTGTGGAAGGTTTTCTAGAAGCCTGAAGGATATCCTTTACCTGTTGGGAAAGGTTAAGATCCTGAAGGTCTAAGCTTTCAGCAACCAGGCCCTGAGATGCAGGGACTGGGGATTTGGGTGCCATAGCCAATGTTCCCTCTAATTTTCTGTAGGCTGTGTGCGCATAAAATATCAGCTGTGCAGATTTTGAAGGAAGGTTAAATTTTTGTGCACCACATAATTACACGGAGTTATATACTTTAAAATTTGACTACACGTCAGAATACAGTATGTACACCACATTGATTTTAATCAAATTAAATGAAAATAGACGATTACTAAATGAAGCGGGAAATTTGTAGTAATTACAATCATAACTTTAAAATTTTAAGACGTCTGTGTTGTTTTCTATCAGAATCAGAGCCGTAATTTTTGTGCGCTCTGTTGTAAAGTATGTGCGCTCGCTTGGCGAGGTGTGTGCGCGCGCACACGCGCACAGCTTAGAGGGAACAGTGGCCATAGCATCCCGTTCTCTTGGGAAAGGAGATTGGAGCATAGCCTAACTCCAGAGGTACAGCTTGAGAGAGATGTAGAAGCAGGGGATACCGCGTTTGGCGTGGCCACTGTGGCACTATGAGGATCATACGACCTCTGTCTCTCTGAAGCTTGAAGAGTGTTTTGGGAAAGAGGGGAATGGGTGGGAAGGCATAGAGGAAGTCGTGACCCCAGTGAAGAAGGAAGGCGTCCCTTGCCTGGCAATTTTGAGCCGGAATCCTGGAACAGAACCGGGGAAGTTTGGCATTCAGTGGACTTGCAAATAGGTCTATGTCTGGGGTTCCCCAGATCTGAAATATCTTGGCCACCTGGTCTAGGTGGAGAGACCATTCATGAGGCAGCAGTACTCGGCTGAGTATGTCTGCCCAAAGGTTTTGAATGCCTGGAAGATATACCACGAGAAGGTGAATTTGATGCTCTTTGGCGAGGGCCCATAGTCATAAAGCTTCATTGCATAAGAACAGAGAGCCTGTTCCACCCTGCTTGTTCACGTAGAACATAGCTACTTGATTGTCCGTTTGGACTAGGACTGTCTTGCAGCTGAGCTGGGCATGGAATACTCGAAGAGCTAGATAGATTGCTCTGAGTTCCAGGAGGTTTATGTGAAGACAAGCCTCCTGTGGAGTCCAGGTACCCTGGGTAGAGAGATGATGCAGGTATGCTCCCCATCCCACCTGTGAAGCATCTGTTGTTAGGGTGGCCTGAAGTAGGGGTTGCTGAAAAGGAGACCCCACTAGAAGATTTTCCAGTGATTGCCACCATTGTAGGGACACGATCAGTCGTTGCGAGTTTGATATCTTGTCCGACAGATGTCCTGTGGCCTGTGTCCACTGTGTGGATAGGGTCCACTGGGCTGCTCGCATATGAAGGTGAGCGTAGGGAACCACATGAACCATGGATGCCATATGTCCCAATAGTTGTAGTAGTTCTCGAGCAGTTAGGAAGGACTTCACCGCTGCTTGTGAAGCTAGCTGCATTATACGAAGACAGTTGGGTTGTGGGAGAAAAGCCCTTGACCGTCTGCTATCTAGACGAGCTCCTATGAACTCTAGGGACTGAGACGGAGCAAGTTGGAATTTTAGGAGGTTTATGACCAATCCCAAGTATTGAAGGATTTGCTTTGTGCGAGGCAGTGCAGAGCTGGCTTCTGGAACCGTGGGGGCTCGAATGAGCCAGTTGTCCAAGTAAGGGAAGACGAATATCCCCAGGGTTCGCAGAAATGCAGCTACTACTGTCGTGCAGTTCGTGAATATTCTTGATGCCGAAGCCAGACTAAAGGGAAGAACCCTGTATTGGAAATGTTTTCCCTTGAAAAGGAATTGTAAGAATTTCCTGTGATCTGGATGGATCAGAATGTGGGTATATGCATCATTTAGAACTAGAGAACAAAGCCAATCCTGACTTTGAAGGTATGGCAGAAGAGTTCCCAGAGAAATCATTTTGAACTTTTCTCGGAACAGATATTTGTTCAATTCTCTGAGGTCTAGAATGGGTCTGTGTCCTCCTGTTTTCTTTGGGATAAGAAAATAAGGGGAGTAGAACCCTGCACCCTGCTGAAGAATGGGCACCTAAGTTATGCACCTATGGAAGAACAACCCAAACTATGGTTACACAATGCAAGGTTCCACATTAGGAACCACCACCCAGAAAAAAGATTTAGGCGTCATTGTGGATAACATGTTCAAACCCTCGGCCCAGTGTGCATCCGCAGCCAAGAGAGCAAATAGAATGCTAGGTATCATAAGGAAAGGAATGGAAAATAAAACAAAAGATATTATAATGCCTCTATATTGTTCCATGGTGAGACCGCACCTTGAATATTGTGTGCAATTCTGGTCGCCGTATCTTAAAAAGGATATAGCATTATTAGAAAAGGTTCAGAGAAGAGCCACCAAAATGGTAAAGGGGATGGAAGGATACTCCTATGAAGAAAGGCTAAAAAGGTTAGGGCTCTTTAACCTGGAAAAGAGACGGCTGAGGGGAGATATACTAGAAGTCTATAAATTAATGAATGGAGTGGAACGGGTAAACGTAGATAGATTGTTTATCAGAATATAGAAAGACTAGGGGACATGCAATAAAGCTAACGGGTAAACAATTTAAGACTAATAAAAGAAAATATTTTTACACTCAATGTGTAATCAAACTCTGGAATTTGTTACCGGAGGATGTAGTAAAGGCTGTTAGTGTAGCTGGGTTTAAAAAAGGTTTGGACAAGTTCCTGGAGGAAAGGTCCATAAACCATTATTAAGAAGGGACCCAGGATATCAATGCTTGACCCAGTACAAGCATTGCGGAACCTGTGTCTTTTGGCGAAACTGCTAGGTACGTATGACCTAGATTGGCCACTGTTGGAAACAGGATACTGGGCTTGATGGACCTTGGTCTGACCCAGTGTGGCATATCTTATGTTCTTACTGCTCCTTGAGCAAAGAGTGTTGAGACCTCTTGATCCAGTAGATTGTCTGGAGAGGTTTGGGAACTTAACTGTCTTACTAATGTAGGAGGGGGCATACTGTGAAAATGAAGCTTGTACCCCTCTCCCACAATGGACAGAGTCCAGTTTTCTGTTATTTGGTGCCATCTGTTGGCAAAATGACACAACCTGCCTGGAATGTTTAGCGGTTCTAGACCTTTCAGAAGCAGGAAGGCTAAGATCTCTATGAAGGAGTCAAAGCTCTTGAGGGGGCTGGGCCTGTGGAACTGGTTGAGCTCTAAGGCCTTTTGGCTTCTTTTGTCTGGATTGTTGTTGTTGACCCTTCTAGGCAACTTGACCCTGAGCTTACCCTTGCTGGGTATAGGATGGGTAAAACTTCCTGTTTTTGCTGAAAAAAGGTTTTTTTTATAGGGTTTCTTTTTGGCTGGAGTGGCTGTAGATTTTGACAATCTATCTAAAGTGATATTGTCAGCAACTATCTCATTAGCCTTCTCCTGCCAATTTTTCCCAAAGAGGTTTTCTCCTTTGCAAGGGATGTTACCCAATTTATCCTGTACCGAAATCTCCAAGTCTGATGCCTGAAGCCAGGCAATCCGATCTGCACCAATGGCAATAGCAGAGGTTCTGCTGATGCATTCAAAGCAGTCAAAGGCTGCATGGTTTACAAACTTGGAGACATCTTGAGCATGCTTGACAAGGGTAAGAAAGTCCTGTCATTTGTCGTCAGGGAGAAGGGGGCTCAAAAGCTCCAAATCTCCTGTGACCTCTTTGAGGAACATTCCCACATATAAAATATATGAGCTGATCCTAGCTGAAAGCATGGAAGCCTGAAAAGTTTGATGCCCAAAAGCATCAAGAGTCCTGAATTCACGACCTGGAGGACTGGATGCATGTCTCTTTGCACTTTTCATTCTACGCATGGCTGACTCCACTACCATTGAATGGTATGGCAGCTGAGTCTTTTGAAAATCAGGTTATGGTGGAACTCGATACATGGTATCGAGTCTCCTAGAATGAGGAGATGTGGTCAAAGGTGTCTCCCACATTCTGAGCATCAAATCATGAAGAATTTCATGAAAGGGCAGAGTGGCTGCCTCCTTAAGAACCTTAGGGTATTGGAGAATTTCCAATTCCTTTGCTCTAGGTTATTTTTCAGGAGCTACCGTGATTGAAAGGCCTCGGGCCACATCACGAATGAAATCCTGAAAAGCCATGTCTTCCGGAGGAGACATTCTGCGTTGGGGAGAAGAGTAGTCTTCCGGGAGAAACACTCTGGTACCGGCAGAATTATCAGAGTCATCGGAATCGGAGGATTCGAAGTATCTCTGATCCCAATGTTCATGCAAAGCACGGTCTCGGTATCGATCGAAGTCGATACCGAATTGGTCCGGTATCGATCTGTCGATGCCAAAAAAAGTCTGCATGCGAAGGATTCCCACCGGGGCTGGTACCGGTATCTGTACCAGTGCTGTACCGGTGCCCGTTGAACCACTGGTGTCAACGGTACCACAGCTGTAAGGAGAGCTGCAAGACTGCGTTCGATAGCGAGGAATCTCTGGTCTATCAACGCTGCCGATGCCTGGGTATCGGTACTGGTAAAAGTGGCCGGAACCCCTGAGCATGGCACCAGTAGTTCTGCCGAGGTTGAAGCCTCGAGAACATCCTGGAACCCTGTTGATGCTTTGTAGGCTGAAGCCTCCCACCGGGGCTGTTTTGCCGGTGTAGTTTCCTCAAGGGCAATGCCAATGGCCTCTCGATGCTTTGAAGGAGAGCTACCCTTTGAGGACCGGCTCTTATGTTTAGTTATCTGAGATCCATGGGAGGAAGACGAGGCTCTTGAAGACGTCGATGCAATGGACCTGGTATCCGAAGAAAAGAGGGTACTGAGCTTTGCAGCTCGGTTCTGTCTTCCTCTTTTAGTCATCCCCATACAGGAGGAACACTGATATGTAGAATGGTCAGGGCCTAAACATTTTAGACACCAGTCATGGGTGTCGGTGACGGAGATGGTACCGCCACATTTAGTACTTTTTTAAAATCACTAGCTGGTTTTTCCATCTTTTGGGAAAAATGGGGCCTAAAGCCCAAAATGGCGCCTAGCACCAAAAGAAAAAGTTTCTGAAGCGATACAGTTAAAATAAAATATTTTTTTTTTTAAAAAAGAAGAAAGAAAGAACCGGTGGTACTGGTAGGTGTCGTGCAGAGGCAGGCGCGACCAGAAGAAAACAAGTTTAAAGAAGAAATTTTCTGCGGTGACAGGGTATGCGTCCTATCGGCTCCGCGGAAAATGAAGAACTGAACAGGGATAGTTAGAAAGGTGGGAAGGCAGCGTGCATGTGCTGAGGGATGCTCCCAAAAGCGTTCCTATTGGACGCTGGGGAGCGTTCCCGCGCAGGCTCCATCGGTACCGACGATACCCATATGTGAAGACTACATTCCTGCTTGTTCCTGGAGGTATACTAAATACCCGCTAGGCCTCTCACCATGAGAGTGCCTATTCCTCTAGTCACAGCTGTGGAGAAACCGCTAGACATCTGCTTTGCCTTGCCTTGGTTTGATATTTTTCATCCAAGCCCACTCACAATATGGTGATGAGCACTGATTTCGCCTTTAGGACCATGAGCACGTGCTTTGCGCCAGTCATCTCTGTGCTCCTGTTGATCCTGTCATCTGCTGACAGGTAGTGCAGGAGATGGATGAGGTCTCAGCCACACCGGATGTGACCCACCTTTGTTGTTGCCACTGGTGATACCATTGCAACAGGCTCGCATCCACTGCCATCTTGGTGTCTGGAGGCCACAAAGGAACCAGCTGAAAGTGATTTAAATTTGTCCTAGTTCTTCCTTGTACTGAGTGGCTGATCTTGAGCAGTCTTGTACCGCTGCCCTTTTGAAGTGCCGCGTTTGACTTGGACTCAATGCTGCTTTGGTGCCAAGATGTTAGAGGCTTAGGAATGAAGCGCCAGTGGCTATAACTGGGCTTTCTGTATGGTTTGACTGTACTCCTTGTGCTGAGCCTGGCAGTCCTCTCTCGCCTGACCACAACTGTGTGCCCAAATTCTCTAGGCGAGGAAGCTTCACATGGGAAACCTCTCGGAGACACTGGACTTTGGGGTTCACTATCTATTTGTACTGTGGTATGGCTTTCCCACTCCGCCTAGCCTTATTAAATAGACAGTATTGTAGCAGCAAAGCGCAGACAAACCAATGATACCAGGAGTCTGTTCAGAAGGTCCAAATCATTTATTTGTGCACAAGTCTCAAGCAAGACAATTTCAAAATGGCTGAGCAAAGTTTTCAAGCATTACAACAACTTTTATAGACTTCTGTTCCATTCTAGGTATAGAAAAACATTTCATTGGTCCCGGTACGCTCCCGTACCTCCCGTAGCCCCTCTATTGGTCCCGGTACTGATAAGTTTCTCCAATTATGTTCCTTCTGTGGGCTTCTGTAGGCATGACACCTGCCTGCCCCCCTTCTAGTCCCAATTACAATGGTCAGTTCATCAACTTGTTACTTTCACACTTTCAAGGCTATGGGACCATTTGTGCGTGCAGAAGAGCAAGGTTCTGTAACTCATCTGTCAGCACTCCTCAATATTTCTCTGCAAATGTACTCTTTCTTATCAGTAACTTTAAAACACATCTTTTCTGTATTTTTCCATTTCTTAATTCTGCAATTCTGCTTATCTAAGCTAATTCAATATTTCTACTGAGTTCTTTCTTACAATAGCAGCATATTGGGGGATGTGCAATCCTATATGCCTCTCCACAGGCCTCATTTACAGGTCAAGCTAGCCATGCTGGCCTGCCTATGTCAGACACCGTGGGTCACAGGCCTGCACCTGCCACATTCCCCCCTTTGATTAATCTCACCCTATTACTTAATAAGGTGTGAGAATTAAATCACTTTCTAGAAGATTCACATCCTGATTAAAGGATTCTTACTAGTTCCACTAGGGCTAGCTTTGTATAAAGCCATTATTCTAGTTGCGGTCTTCCGCTCTACTGTACTATCAATAGCACTATGAAGGGAACGCATACAACATGGGATTAAACATGGTAAGCAGAGGACAACAGCAACAAGGATTAGTACTAAGATAATAAAAGTCTTAAATCCTCCCAGCCAAGAGAAAAGGTTAGCAAACCAATTAGGAAATTTCAAGGCGTGCCAAGTCTGTACTGGCACATAAGCATGTCTCTGCATATCTTTAGCAATTTCTTCAACTACCTGACCTTTATCATCTATTTTCAAACAGCAATTGGTTAAATTCAGCTTACCACATACTCCTCCTTCAGCTGCTAGCAAATAATCAAGGGCTAAGCGATTCTGATATATGGCAGTGCGCATCTGAGTACTTTGTCTAGCTAAGAGCGTGAGAGCATGACTAGTTTCATTGGTTATTATTTCAACTACTGCTTGTAAGCGAATAATACGATTAATCATGTAGACTGGGGTTCGGTAGCCCCACATACCATCATCATTCCAAGTGGCAGGTCCATAATACGCAATAATTCTTTCTGGTGGCCAATCATCACCTTGCCATTTCTCCCACTTGCCTATCTGTAAGGCCTCTCTTTTCTGTCTAGATGCTCCTTTGTGTTTGTGGGTGGTATATACAGGGTATCCTAATTGTTCTCCATGTTCAGTGTTTAACAAGAAGAAAGAAGGTCTGATGGTTCCTAAGACACATGCTCCTCCCCATTGTGGTGGGAGTTGCGCATATGCTCGGTTTCCACAGATCCAATATAGGCCAGGTGGGGCTTGCCAGGCTTGGACTTTGGCGAGGTTAGTCCATAGACCTGCAAGTTCAGGAAATCTGGCTAATGGGTTAGGAGGTTCAGGATGTCTGATTCCTGACCACCATGCTACCTTCTTGGTCGTGGCATTGTAGTATTTCTGGCTAAGACAGACCAGCTGTCCTACCTTTTGAGTGAACTGGGGTCCAGTTCTGGCATAGCAAAGACGTCCAACGATTGAGTGCGCTAACACCCATTCACTGGTTGTCTTGTGTAATTCAGTCTGATTGTAAATCATGGAATAATTCAATTCTTGGGCTTCCCAGGGCCATTGGTCTCCCATTTGGGTTCCGCCACAGAAATAACAATCTGTGATCTTAAGACTAGATACTACTGCTCCGGCTAATTCTAGAAACAAATTCTGTGAAGGGTGAGGGATCTCAAACTTATTTACATGCATAGCTTCATAAAAGGTGCTATGAATATGATATTTAGATGACTTGTGGGCTTGGGTATTCAATCTAACATACACAATGGTCCCTGGATCTGTTCCTCCTCCTGCAATACGTAAACCAAACTTATATCCTTGTTTCCATGCATGGGGGTTATGTACACGCAAATGTAAGGGGTTGCAAGCATCTTTCTGACATTTATCATTCGTGATTGGCTTGGTTAGAGTAGCCATCCGTTTATCTATTTTCTCATCAGTTATACCAGTGTTCCAGGTAGCATAAAAAACACATTCCCAATACGGGCAATAGTAGTCTGCCGCTGTAGCAGTACTATACCCTGATCCTGTTTTACCTGTACACTTCCACCAATTTGTGGCACCTTCCGGACACATATACTTATGGTCATTTCGATACGCTTTCTCCCATGTACCACAGGTGGACTGACTATCTCTATTAATAGCATTACATGCATCAAAATTCAGAACAGCAGGTTTAGTAATGTCCTTAAGTGGTGGTGTAGCAGCTAATATAGGTCCATCTGCATCCTTCCATCTTATTTCCAACGTGTAATAGGATGGATTCTGATGCGGATTATAGCATGCTTTAATTTTGCCATGAGTGCAAACATTTAGTTCAGTGGTGTTATAGATACACCGAGTTACTGTTCCCTTGCAGGTATAGTAAGAATGGTAAAGCAAAGTCTGAGTTACTTTCAGTCCAGTTCTAGTAGAAGTTATGCAAGCAGTGCATGGAGGTAGAGCATAAGTCTGTTCAAAACCTCCAAAGAAGGCAACCAAGGCAAAGCAGAAGCAAAGATACATGTTGATGTTGATTGGAGTTCTTCTGAATCCTCAGCTTGCTGATCTTGATCACGACGGTCTATTATTCTTCGTCCCGTTTGCTAATGAAGCAATTTAACGGGTGCTGAGTGTTGATTGAAGATCCTCAAGATGTCCAGCACACATTAACCAACTTAGCAATCCAGTTGGCTTGTGAAGTCTGGCTTAGTCAATGTAGTCTCAAAGTAGTGTGTCAAATCACACACAAATTGGGTTCGTTGAAACAAAACTGTTGCTGCATGAAAAACAGCAATCCTCTTCGAAAGACTTGGCTACTGCAAAGCACTTGTGATGAAGTGTCTATGCTGCTGGTTGCCGTCTCAGAGTAACTCGCAAGGGTACATCAGGGTGCTGCTCTGCTGTCCACCGCTCTGGTTCAGGATCGGCGGCGGGCTTGACTCGGCTGTGGTGGATCCAGGCGTCGATCTCGGCTACCTTTACTGCAGTTGGGGTAGACAGGATGACGGTGTACGGTCCCTTCCAATGGGGTTCCAACGGTATCTTCTTCCAATCTTTGATCCACACCGAAGTTCCAGGCTGGTAGGGATGCAAGGGTTCCGTCAAGTTGATAGGCAACTGGTCTTGGATCCACGTATGGAGAGTCTGCAGAACAAAACTAAGAGCTAGGAGTTCTTGTCTGGTTACTTCTGAACCAATCTGGGCTAGATTTCCTTTGACTCCCTGCACTATTGGTGGGGGTTTACCATACAAAACTTCAAAAGGGGAAAATCCTGTTGACTTTACAGGGGCTGAGCGTATTCTGAGTAAAGCTATGGGGAGCACTTGGGGCCATTTCAAGTGTGTCTCCTGACAAAGCTTAGACATTTGGGCTTTCAATGTACGATTCATTCGCTCAACTTTCCCTGAACTCTGGGGTCTGTATGCAGTGTGGAGCTTCCACTGTATCTGCAAAGCTTTTGCTAACTGCTGAGTAACTTGAGAGACAAATGAGGGTCCATTGTCTGACCCTATTACTGCTGGGATTCCAAATCTGGGGACAATCTCTCTCATTAAGGCTTTGGTAACTTCTCGGGCTTTCTCAGTTCTGGTTGGGAATGCTTCTACCCACCCAGAGAAAGTACAAACTAATACTAGTAGGTAATGGTATCCATTAGCTTTTGGCATTTCGGTGAAATCAACTTGGAGGTTGTGCATGGGGGTCACACCTCTTGACTGAACTCGGGGTGCTGTAATAAGGCCTTGCTTGGCATTATTCTTGGCACAGATTTGACATTGTCGGGCTACTGAGGCTGATATGGTTGTCATTAGAGGGATGTAGAAATGTGGTCTGAGTGCTTTCTCCATAGCACTCTTTCCATAGTGGGTGGCTTCATGGAAAGCTTTAACAAAGGCTGGTCCTAACAATTCTGGAATTACTATTCTTCCCGGAGGTTGACTGCCTTCTTCTGGTGGCAGCTCAATCCATCCATCTTTCAATACTCCCTCTTCTTTGTCACAATAGTAATCCAATTCTTTGGTGGTATATCGTGGGGTCCATAGATTCAAGGGTACTGGAAACAATGCTGCTTGCATTGGCATAGCTTGTGGGGCAATCTGTCCTGTCATAGCTGCTTGTCGTGCTGAGGCATCTGCGAATCTATTCCCTCGAGCAACTTCTCCTTTTCCTGCTTGATGTCCTCTACAATGCATGACAGCTACACGTGTTGGGGCCCAGACTGCATCAAGTAACATCAATATCTCGGGACCATATTTGACTGATTTTCCTCCGGATGTGATGAGTCCTCTTTCTTTGTAGAGAGCTCCATGGGCATGCAAGGTAGTGAAAGCATATTTGGAATCTGTATATACATTTAGCACAAGTTTTTCTCCTAATAACAATGCTCTGGTGAGTGCTATCAATTCGGCTTTCTGGGCTGATGTGCCTGAGGCTAGGGCTGATGATTCAACTACTTCGTGTTGAGTGACGACTGCATATCCGGCACAGCGTCGTCCGTCAAGGATGAGACTGCTCCCATCAACATAATAGATCTGGTCAGGATTGTCTATGGGCACATCTGTTAGATCAGGTCGACTTGAGAACACAGTTTCCATGACTTCGATACAGTCATGTTCTGGGAGTTCTTCACTGATGGGTATCAAGGTAGCTGGGTTCAAAGCATGGCTCACTTCGAGTTGTATCTGTGGGTTTTCACATAACATGCTCTGGTACTTTAGCATTCGGGAATTGGTGAGCCAATAATTTGCTTTCTGTTCCATAAGGGCAAGGACTGCATGTGGCACAGTGACTCGTATGTTCTGTCCTAATGTGAGTTTGTCTGCTTCACTCACTAGTAGTGCTGTAGCTGCAACTGCTCTCAAGCAGGGTGGCCATCCTTTGGCCACAGGGTCCAATTGTTTCGATAGGTAGGCTACAGGTCGTTCCCAATTTCCTAATTTCTGAGTCAACATGCCTAAGGCATTTCCCTGTGCTTCATGTACAAACAAGTGGAAAGGTTTGTGGACATCTGGTAGTCCAAGTGCTGGTGATGACATCAGTTCTTCTTTTAACTTCTGGAAGGCTGTATCCTGCTCAAGTCCCCACTCCAGTGGTGACTTCTCTTCTCCTTTTGTGGCTTCATACAGTGGTTTGGCAATTTGGGCAAAGTTGGGTATCCAGATTCGGCAATATCCTGCCGCTCCCAGAAAGGCTCTAACTTGCTTTCTGGTTGTTGGAGTTGGAATTCTACATACTGCTTCTTTTCTTTCTCTGCCTAATCTTCTGCTTCCTTGGGTAATACGAAAACCCAAGTATTTCACTTCTGTTTGGCATAGTTGTGCTTTGGCTCTGGAAACTTTATATCCAGCTTCATTTAGTAACTGCAAGAGATCTTGGGTGGCTCGTATACATTCTTTTTCTGATACGGCAGCTATCAACAGATCATCCACATACTGGAGAAGTACTCTCCTCCCCGGGGCTACTGGATAGCTTGAAAGGTCTTGATTTAGTGCAGCACTAAAGATGGTAGGTGAATTCTTGAATCCTTGGGGTAATCTTGTCCAGGTGAGTTGGCCCCCTCTTCCAGAGATGGGGTCTTGCCATTCAAATGCAAACAATATTTGGCTTACAGGGGCTAATCTTATGCAAAAGAATGCATCTTTCAAATCTAGTACAGTGAAATGAGTAGCTTCAGCGGGTATCAATCCTAATAAAGTGTAAGGATTGGGTACAACTGGGTGTATAGTTTCAACTGCATCATTTACTCTTCTCAAATCTTGCACTGGGCGATAATCATCTGTCTCAGGCTTCTTTACTGGCAAAAGTGGGGTGTTCCATGGGGATTGACATACTTTCAGTAGGCCATACTCAAGTAATCTCTGTAGGTGGCGATGAATACCTTCAATTGCAGCTCTTGGGAGAGGGTACTGTTTGACGTGCACTGGTGTAGCGCTAGGCTTGAGGGTTACAATCACTGGAGCTATATGTTTGGCTAGGCCTGGGGGACTGCCTTCTGCCCATACTTCAAGTGGTGCATGAATGTTCTTTAAAGTTTGTTCAAAATAGGTATCTTGAATCGAATCATCAATGTAGTATCTCCACTCTTCTTCTCGGGGTACTGTCAGCAGCATTATTCCTGCTGGTTTGGCTTGAGAATTCACTGTCATTTGCATTTCTCCTTGTTCGGAGAGAAAGATATTTGGGCTTGAAGCTTGGCTAGCATGTCTCGTCCCAGTAGGGGTACTGGACATTCGGGCATGTAAAGGAATTGATGAGTTACTTGCTGTCCTCCTAGACTGCATATTCGGTTTTGTAGAAAAGACTTTGTGGCTTTGGCACCAGTTGCTCCTATAATGGTGACTGCTTTCTTGGTGAATGGGGCTATCTTTTTGTCTATTACTGAATGTTCTGCTCCAGTATCAACCATAAAGTTCATAAATTGGTCTCCTATTTGTATTTCGACCATAGGCTCCTGGAGACCTAAAGCAAACTTGGAGCCCGGTCTGTCCTAATCCACGTCATCCTCGTCATGGGCCTGTGTGGCCAATGCTTGGATGGCTCCTCCTCCCCTCTCTCGCTGGAATTGTTCTCGATTGGCTCCTCCTCGGCCTCGGGGACGGCCTCTTCTTTCTTCTCGCCACTGATGATCGTATTCGTCATCTTGCTGGGCGTCTTCGAGTTGCGGGCAAGTATCTCTCCAATGTCCTTCTTCTTTGCAATAGGCGCATTGGTTCACGCCTAGTCTCTGGGTCCGGCCTCCGCCTTGACCCCGCCCTCTTCCTCTGCTCCTTCGATTAGGGACACCTCCCCTTTTCTTTTCAACTATGGCCGCAGCCAAAAAATCAGCTTTCTTCTTCATCTTTCTATCACATTCTCTCTGTCTTTCAGTATCACGATTCACATACACTTTATGAGCGACTTCCAATAACTGTGTTGCATTCATGCCCGCAAACCCTTCTAATTTCTGTAATTTACGTCTAATGTCTGGTTGAGACTGGTTTACAAAAGCAGAATTCACCATGCATAAACTTCCTGGTGCCTCGGGATCATAGGGAGTATACATTCTATAAGCTTCAGTTAATCTTTCATAATAATCTGCTGGACTCTCATCTATTCCTTGGATAATTCCTGCTACTTTGGAAAGGTTCATAGCTTTTTGGCCTCCTCTTCGCAGGCCTTGTAAAAAGCCTTGGCGAAAACGGGCTAGGGCGGTGGATCCTTCATCTGTATTTGGATCCCATTGGGGGTCTTCATTTGGGAATTCTCTCTGAGCTGCTTCTCTACGATCTATTATATTCTGCCCCTGCGCTGGAGCTGCAGGGTTTTCTGCCATCCATTCAATAGCTGCTTTTCTAATTCTCGCTCGTTCTTCTGTAGTGAATAGGGTGGTCAGGAGCTGACGGCAATCTGGCCAAGTGGGCTGGTGAGTTTCCATAATACTAGTTACTAATTCTGTCAGCTCCTGGGGCTTGCTAGTATAGGAGGCATAGTGCGACCTCCAATTTAATAAATCAGTTGTAGAGAATGGGATATACACATAAGTTAGGGGTCCCGCTACCACTTCATCATTATCATTCTTTACGGGCACCCCCGGGACTTGCCTTAAGGGAAACAGTTTGGCTGTCCTCGGCGTCATTTGAGTCTGGGATCTAAGGGCTATTGTCGTTGTCTTTGCAGGAGTTGCTGTCTTTTTCTCAACTGGTTTTGCTTTGGGTTTTTCTTTCACTGGCTTGCTAGTGCTGGCGCTGACTTCCTCAATTATTTGTACACTTTCCTCTTCTTCTTCTTCTGGGGGATCCTCACTTTCCTCTTCTTCTAGCTCCGCTTCTGGCTCACTTTTTACATCCTCCTCTCTTCTCTCCGCTAATTCTCTCTCTTCCTCTTCTCCAGGAGGAGGGAGGTCAGGGATTGGGTCTCGCCTCGGCTCCGGCGGTCTCTGGGGTGCTGGGGCAGGACGCCGCCGGGCTATTCTTACTGGACCTGGGGTTCGGGGCTGCCTGAGGACTACTTCTGGGGAATCGGGATCTGCCAAGATGGGTTTCTTCTTGGCTTTCTTATCCTGCTCTTTCATTCTAGGCTGTTCCTTTCTCTGTCTAGAATCTGTTTTAGCTAACATTATTCTGCACTGTTCCTCATAACAGCGCTGCGCCCAGGAGGGCGGATCTTCACAAATACTTAACCAGGAATCTATATAGGGGTACTGATCGGGGTGCGCTACCCGCACTCTACGATGTATTGACTGGATAATCTCTACGGTGAACGTTCCCTCTCGGGGCCAGATGGGGTCTAGATCGGGCCACTCCCTAGTACACAAAATCTGCAAACGGGCTGCTGTCATTTTAATACCATAATCTCCTGAATATCCCTCTTTAAAATGTGCGATCATACATTCTAATGGAGTGTTTCTAGTAGACTCCGCCCCTCCCATTTCGATGTGTGCGCGCAACAACAGACAGAAGGGAAAAGGTGGGCGGACCGTGGGTAAGGGGTCCTCACGGCCCTGGAAACATATAGGGAATACAAATAACAAGACAAGACGACAATCGCTTCCCCCTTTTCGCGACCTGAACGCGGTCGCCCGGTCAGGAAATGCGCTAATCAGGGGTCAGCTTTCACTTGGTCCGTGCTGCCAGACCTCTCATTCATACTTCGGTCACACACTCATGCTAGCAACGTATTCCCAGAATGCATTCGTTTCTATCTGTTCTGACTAGTCTTTTCCAAGTACAATTACAAAAAGGAGGAGGGTTTCACCTAGCGAATTCCCATGCCAGGCTACTCGGCTCTTCCTTGAGAGTTGATCAGGCTCTCTTACCAATTCCCAATATCTCGAGATTACAAATTCCAAATTCCAAGTTCCAATGGCAGTACTGCTCTTTCTATTTCTGTCTAGACCCAAAATCAAAACTATACTCACCGGATCCGGTCCTCAAACTTCCCAAGCAGGCGCATGAGTTGGACCTCGGACTCCCCTCACTCGGGTTCGAGGCGTTGACTCCAGCCGGGCTCGTCGCCCGCCGAGGTCCGACCAGCTCCCTCCGATACAAGGGACCGGTGGCGCCAGGGAGCGGGCCCTCGTCGGAAGGGCGCGATCCCGGCAGGACCAAGCCTATAGAGGCGGAAAGTCGTGGTATATTGCCCTATATACACTTTGATTCCACAACTTCCCGGCCAACGCACCAAGGAATATGTAGCAGCAAAGCGCAGACAAACCAATGATACCAGGAGTCTGTTCAGAAGGTCCAAATCATTTATTTGTGCACAAGTCTCAAGCAAGACAATTTCAAAATGGCTGAGCAAAGTTTTCAAGCATTACAACAACTTTTATAGACTTCTGTTCCATTCTAGGTATAGAAAAACATTTCATTGGTCCCGGTACGCTCCCGTACCTCCCGTAGCCCCTCTATTGGTCCCGGTACTGATAAGTTTCTCCAATTATGTTCCTTCTGTGGGCTTCTGTAGGCATGACACCTGCCTGCCCCCCTTCTAGTCCCAATTACAATGGTCAGTTCATCAACTTGTTACTTTCACACTTTCAAGGCTATGGGACCATTTGTGCGTGCAGAAGAGCAAGGTTCTGTAACTCATCTGTCAGCACTCCTCAATATTTCTCTGCAAATGTACTCTTTCTTATCAGTAACTTTAAAACACATCTTTTCTGTATTTTTCCATTTCTTAATTCTGCAATTCTGCTTATCTAAGCTAATTCAATATTTCTACTGAGTTCTTTCTTACAATAGCAGCATATTGGGGGATGTGCAATCCTATATGCCTCTCCACAGGCCTCATTTACAGGTCAAGCTAGCCATGCTGGCCTGCCTATGTCAGACACCGTGGGTCACAGGCCTGCACCTGCCACAGTATCATTGCTACTGGCTTCACCATCTGACCTGACTGAATGGACATTGACCATTTTGGTCTTTCTTAATTTTGGACTAGTTAGATTAGTTACTTTATTTTATTCGCTAACTAATTTGCTTTTATCCCTCTCCTTTCTTTTTGATAGAACTTCACCCTCCTACACTGTCATTTCTTAGCTTGGATTTTACCTCCTGTATTCCCAGTGCTCTCTTCTCCCTCAATCTTTCTACTATCTTTCCTTCAATCCTTCAATGATTTCTTCTGTCCTCTGTTCTCCTCTCCATTTTCTGATGGCTCCACACCACTTTTTCTTCCTTTTACCAACACTCCCTAACCTTCTCCCCTCATTCCAAAAACTTAAACCTCCCTTCTTATCACCCTCTCTCCACCTTCCCCATTTCTTCCCCCATCTTATTATTTATTTATTTTATTATTTATTTATTACAATTTCTTATATACCGCACTATTGTCAGCGCGGTTTACATACAACAAAATGACCATAACAAACTGTTTGGCTTCACATAGAACAGGAGAAAACAACTTGGATAACATGCTTCTGCTTTACATAGAACAGGAGTAATAACTTGGATAAACGGGGTATGCAAACTAAACTACTTACATATGGCGGTCAAAGGCAGCAAGATCAGCAGGTTGAGAGAAAACATATCTAGCAGAATTATAAAACACCAAACATTTACAATAAAATTTTAAATGAAAAGTACCCCCAATCTGCCAAACACCCGGTTTATGGAGGAGAAACAACTTCCTCCTCTTTTGCAACTCTTTTGTAATATCTGGGAACATGGAAATGGTAAGGCCACAAAAAGTTTCCCTTTGTTTCTTAAAGAACATCTTGAGAAGCCAATCTTTATCCAAAACCAATATGCAGGAAACCAACAACGTGGCAGGAATATACTTCTCCCCAACAGCAGAACTGTCCAGAAGCTCGGAAACATTCAAAATTTCCAAAATAGAATCTTCCCTTGAGGTCGCTGGCTCTTTTTTCCCCATAGGTAGATAATATACCTTTTTAAAGGTGTAATTAAGTCTGGAGGAACTTTCAAAACTTTGGTTAAATATCGCTTAAACATAGCCAAAACAGAAACACCCTTCACCTTAAGGAAATTCAAAACCCGAAGGTTCAACCTGTGCAGCACTGTCCAACACCTACAGCTTATATTGGAGAGCCAAATTATCTTTAACTAATTCAGCATTCACATCAGATAGTCTTACCAACCGACTTCCATAATCGTCCATTTATAGTTTAACATTATCCGAAATCTTTACATTGACATTTATTTATTTTATTTAACAAGTTTTTTATACCGCCTTTTCCTTCAATCAAAGCGGTTACAAAGACATACAAAGGTTATACAAAAGCAAGGGAAACATGCACTGCTTAATCAAAACATCGAAGTAGAAAGGTGGGATACATAACATAGGTAAACCATTACAGACAATCACATTACATAAAGGTTACAATAAATGGAATCTAGTTAGGTGTTTGAGCCGTAGTGCTCTGTGAATAGTACAGTCTTTAATTGCTTTCAGAAGTCCTTTATATCCTCAATTGATCGTAAGTCGGGAGGGAGAGAGTTCCATATTAATGGGGCCGCTAAAGAACGTGCTCTTTGTGTAGTGAATTTGCATGATTTTGTGTAGTTACTTGGGGTGCTGAGGGTGTCTGATGTGGTTTTCCTTCTTGGTCTGTTGTTGGTGTTAGGGAGTATGAGGGCTTGGAGGCTGATTGCAGAGCTCTTTTGTCTGATTTTGAATATATTTATGATCATCTTATATTTGATGCGGTGGCTTATTGGGAGCCAGTGGAGTTCTTTGAGGATGGGGGTGATGTGGGCTTGAGTTGTGGAGCCGGTGATTATTCTGACTGCTGTGTTTTGAGCCATTTGAAGCGGTTTGAGTGAATGTTTTGATATTCCGTTGTAGATCGAGTTCTCTTGAACCTTAGAGGAGAGAGCCAAAGGAGGGAGACATGATAGCTTTCCAGAAAAGTTCCAAGGTAAAAACCTGGGGATGAGAAAGCAACAACAACACCGGCATGGAAATTGCAGCGTAGGAAGGCTGAAGTAATGTTCCCTCAAACGCGGTCTCATTAGTCAGGAGAGGATCTGCCTGCCACAAAGTGCCTGAGTCCTCCCCAGACACAATGGGGGATACCTGTGTCAAGTCTCCGCTTTCATCCCCTCGAAAAACGTCAGCCCGACACGTAGAAGGCAGTGTTTGACTCACCAGGGCAAGGCTCAGGGTAGCAGAGCATTGCGACAGCACTCTCTGAACAGGAGACAAAGAGGTCCAAAGTCCGAAGGTGGCAGCATTCCCTCCTCTAAAGTCGTCACCAAGCCAGCATGGATCTCCTGCTTTTTCTCTTGGGAAACTTCCAACAAATCGAGCCATTGGACCGCAGATAGGAGACAAGAGCTCCGAGGGAAAAACCCTCGCTTTCCCCTTTCGTTTAGGCATCCGGTAAGCAACAACACGTAGCAGCTATCTTAGTTAGCCACACCCCCTTGTTGCAATTTTAAAGGATATGGTCTTTTAATGTCTGGGATGGGAGAAAAACAAGGTCCAGGGTATTTTCTTTGGTGTGTGTAGCAGTATTTATAATTTGTGTAAAGTCCATTTCATTCATGGCTTTAATGAAGGAAAGAGCTTGGGTATTTTGTAGTGAGGCTAAATTAAAGTCACCAAATGTTATTAACTGTTTGGGTTGTCATGGGCGCATGTTGTTTTAAGTATTGTGCTAAGGGAATTAGAGTCCTTTGAGGGTGCTCTGCATATAAGGTAGAATTTTGCCTTACTTGTATCAATTAGGAGGGTGTCAGAACTTCATAAGATATGGTCTCAATTAAGGTGGGTTTCAGGCCAGGATCCTGGCCAGAATCGATGCTCCACCTCAGTGTTTGCTTTTTCTTGTAGCGTGAAAGGATTCATATTCGGGGTGCTTAATTTGGTTGATCAGAACTGTATCTTTCTGCCAGCCAAGTTTCTGCGATGAACACAATATATGGATAGTTGTACTGGACATAATCCAATAATATGGGAATTTTGTTTTTTATTGATCTGGCATTTATTAGGAGACAGGTTATATGATCTGGGGGTCGTTGGTTTGTTGATTGGGTGTGAAGTACTGTATGTTATTGCATGGAATTACATCACCTCTGACCTCTCATTGGCCAGCTTCAGCCTATCCAACACTTCTAGTCTGGCCAATCGCACACTTCTCCGAATTTCTGGCGCCCGTCACATCTCTTTACTTCAAACATCGCTCTCCATTGGCTAGCTTCTTCCTGTTTACATCAGTCCTGCAACTTCATTGGCCAGCTTCTTCCTGTGCCTTCAACAAGGTCATTTTTTAAAATTTGCTGCTGCCAGCAATCGAGTTGCAGATCAGCCCCAAGGTCACACAAAAAAACCCCTGAATGCAGCAATCAACTGCTTCCAGGACAGACCATGCAACCCTGGACCATGATCAGGCTGTCAAGGGTAGCCTCAGAACCTTGCCCCCCCCTCCCCAGCCAGGTAAATTTATACATGTTTTAGCTCTGGTTACATTAGGATTCAACTGATTTTTACAATAATATCTAGAAGCTAGAAGGATGACTAATATGTCAAACCACGCATAGTATCACCTCTGCCAGCCCCCCAACTGCGTCTCTAGTTGCCCTAGGAGCTTTTTGTAATTTAAATCAAACAATTCCTCAAGGGACCTCCCCACCTGCACCCCCAGGTACCTGATCAACCTCTTTGCCCATCGAAATGGGAAGCTCCTCTGTAATTCCCTCTGCTGGTCCTCCTCTCCCACCACGTTTAATATTTCTGATTTCCCCCAATTAATTCGAAACCCCGCCATGCCCCAGTATTTCTATATCTCGTCCATTAAAGCTGGTAAAGTCCCCCCTGGTTGTGTGATTGATAACAAAATGTCATCCGCAAAGAGTGACATACGATACTCCCGTTGCCCTAGTCTCACCCCCCTAATCTCAGTGCTCTCCCTTATCCTCGCCGCCAGTGGCTCCAGAGAGAGCACAAATAGCAAGGGCGATAGCGGGCATCCCTGCCTCGTTCCCCTCCCCAATGAAAAAAAGCGTGAGTACCCTCCATTTACCCTCACACATGCTTTGGGACCGTCATATAAAGCCTTTACCCACTTCACAAATTCTGCTCCAAACCCCATAACTCCTAAAACTGAGAACAAACATTTCCATGACACTTGGTCAAATGCCTTTTCAGCATCTAACGACACTAGCAATATAGGCTCTCCCGAGCGCTTTCCTGTCCAAATTACATTGAGTACCTTTCGAATATTATCCGCCACCTGCCTCCCCGATATAAACCCCGCTTGGTCCTCATGGACCAGTTTCCTTAGATACTTATTGAGCCTTGTCGTTAAAATTTTTGCCAACAATTTCGCATCATGATTTAATGATGATATTGGCCTGTAGGACGCACATTCCATTGGGTCTTTCCCTTCTTTGTGTAGCACGGTAATGCCTGCCCATCCCATCGTATCTGCCAGCTTTTCCCCCCACCGTGGCGCATTGAAAACTGATAATAAAGGCCGGGTTAGCAAACTCCCAAATTTCTTATAGAAACTCGCCGTCAGCCCGTCTAAGCCCGGGGCCTTCCATAGCCTCATCTCTTTAATCGCCCTTCCCACTTCCTCTGCCCCTATCTCCCTATCCAGATCTTCCTGTTCCCTTTCTTTCAACCGTGGCAACCTCACTTTTCCCAAATATGCAGTGATATCCCCCTCTGTTCCCTCTGCCTGGGCTGCATATAACTTCTGGTAAAACTCCACAAACTCCTCTCTAATCTGATGATCATCCCTCACTATGTTTATGTTTATGTTTATTATTTACTTAAGCGCCCTTCAGGGTAAACAGAGCGGTGTACAATAGAAAAAAAAGACAACAATACAGCAAGGCTCGGGGCCAGAAAGGAAAAGAAGTTACAATTCAATAATAGGACAGAGAAAAAAGAACAGGGAAAGAGTAGTAGACCCAGGGGAGAGACTAAGGCTGGGAAGGGGGAAGGTCAAAGGCGAGGGTAAATAGGTGGGTCTTTAGGGCGCATTTGAAGGTGGGGTGATGTGGTTCAAGACGGAGGGTAGCGGGGAGGGAGTTCCAGAGGGCGGGACCTACAAAGAAGAAGGCTGAGGAGCGGGTGGAATGAAGGTGGGCCTGTGATGGAGGGGGTAGTGCAAGGCGATTGAGGTGGAAGGACCGAGGGGTGTGCCGAGGAGTATGAAAGTGGATGAGATCAGCAAGGTATTGCGGGGTGGAGGTGTGAAGGACCTTATGAACGAGTGTGAGAAGCTTGAATTGGATACGGAAGGGTATGGGAAGCCAGTGAAGGCGTAGCAGAAGGGGGGTGACGTGGTCTCTAGGGGAGGAGTGGGACACAAGTCAGGCAGCGGTATTCTGGATCCTTTGTAAGCGTGTCAGCTGGAACTTGGTGATGCCTGAGAAAACAGAATTGGAGAAATCAATCCGGGAGATGACCAAAGATAGCAGGAGGGTAGCAAGAGCAGAGGGAGAGAGGAAGGGGCGGATTGCACGAATCTGACGAAGGTAAAAGAAGGAAGTTTTTGAGACATGTGAGACGTGGGCAGAAAAAGAAAGATCAGAGTCGAAAAGAACCCCAAGATACCGAAAGGTGGAAACTAGAGAGATAGAGGTACCTGGGAAAGAAGGTGCCAGTGATGGGGTAGGGTGACCATGCGGGAACCAGATAGCAGTGGTTTTTGAAAGATTGAGGTGTAAGCAATTTTGGGTCATCCAGTTGGAGATAGCAGCAAGACAGGAGTCAAGTGGGGCAAGATCGGGACACAGAGGGGAAGTGTGGTATAGTAGAAGAATGTCATCCGCATAGTAGAAAGCCGAGATACCGAATTGTTGAATTAGTAGTGTGAGAGGGGTTAGGAAGAGATTAAAGAGCAGAGGGGCAAGAACAGAACCCTGGGGAACCCCACAGGATAGGGGAAAGGAGTCGGAGGAAGCGATGGATGGAGAGGATGAGAGAACAGTGCCAGACCGAGAAGAGAGGAAGGAGTGGAACCACCGAAAAACAGTGCTACAGAGACCAGCATCGCGAAGTCGAGAGAGAAGAAGGGAGTGATCGACTAGGTCAAAAGCGGCGGAAAGGTCGAGAGCCACCGCCACCGAGATGTCACCACGATCGTGAGCCACGTGCAGGGAATTAGTGAAGGCGAGAAGAATGGTTTCAACACTGTGCCCGGTGCGAAAGCCTGACTGACGAGGGTGAAGGAGATTGATAGAATCCAGATGGTGAGATAGTTGAGCAAAGACGATTTTCTCAAGGAGCTTGGAAAGAAATGAAAGGTTGGAAACTGGGCGATAGTTGTTAGGGTCCAGGGGGTCAAGAGAAGATTTCTTAAGGATAGGACGGATTAGAGCGTGCTTCCAGGGAGAAGGGAAGGTTCCTGTGGAAAGACTAGAGTTGAGCATAATTTGAAGGTAGGGAATGAGGGATAAAGAAGGGGTAAGCAGCCAGGCATAGGGGATAGGGTCGAGGGAGCAGAAGGTTTTGTTTGAAGAGGAAATGAGGTGGTGGAGTTCACTGGTGGTGGTCAGAGAGAAGGAGGACCAGGTGTGGGATAGCAGGGAAATGGGGGGAGGGGAGGCAACTGGGGGGGGGGGAAGAAATAGGTGGAGGATGGGAGGGCAGAGAGGCCCTCAGGGTGGCAATTTTATTGCTGAAAGCTGAGGCTAAAAGAGAGGGGGCAGGTACAGGGTGAGAAGAGGCAGTGGTGGTAGAGGGATGTAGGGAGGTGAGGAAACGTAATGTGGAGTAGAGGTGACGGGTCTGATTGGGGGCATTGGCGATGGCAGTGGAAAAATAAGTGGATTTGGCGAGGTGGACCTGAGAACGGTAGTAAGAGTGCTGAGCTTTAAAAAAGGAGAGGGTGGATGAGGAGGGGGATTTGCGCCAACGCCTTTCAGCTCTTCTGAGTTGAGACCGGAGTAAGAGAAGACCAGGATGATACCAGGGGTGTGATGGGCGGCGAGAGGATACGCGTGGACAAAGAGGGGCAACTTGGTCGAGGGCAGTTGAAAGGGATGAGAACCAAACAGATGCCTGAGAGGTGGGAGATAGAGAAGAGAAGTTAGAGGGGAGCAGTTCTGTGGCTGGGGGAAAACGCTGAGTTGTAGAGGGGGTGATAGAGTGTGAGAGATGCGGAGCAGGTGGAGATGCTGGGGAGGAGGCTGGAGTCGAGGCTTGAGGATAGGAGCAAAAAAACGTTAGGCAAAGGTTGTCAGACCAGGGGAGAGGAAGAGAAGACAGATCATGCAGTGAGAGTGTGGAGGAGGAGAGGGTCAGAAAGAGATCAAGGGTGTGACCAGCAGAGTGGGTGGGGAAAGGGACATGCTGGTGGAGAGACAGGTCCTGAATGAGGGCGAGGAAGGCATGATCCCTAGGGGATGAAGGGGAGTCCAGGTGAAGATTGAAATCTCCCGCGATAAGGAGGTGAGGGAAAAGCAGAGAGAGATCTGAGAGCAAATGAAGAAGAGAGTCCCAGAGATCGGGACGGAGGGCAGGAGGTGCATAGACTAGAAGAACATGGGTAGGGGGAGAGGTATGAAGACGGAGAAGAAGGGCCTCGGGGTAAGAGAGAGATGGGGAGGAGATCTGGGTGAAGGGGAGAGAGAGGGCGAGGATGGCTGCCACACCGCCACCTGAACGGATGATGCGGGGAACGGAAACTGCTGAAAAGCCGGGAGGAAGGCAACGAGCAAGAAGGGCGTCCTCCCCTTCCCTCAGCCATGTTTCAGTGAGGAGGGTAAGGTCGAAGGACGCCTGAGAGATTAGGTCTTGGATAAGGAGAGACTTAGATCTTATTGAGCGGCAGTTAAGAAGACCAACTTTGAACGTCATAAGAGAAGAGCCAAAGGTGGGAGGGGCTAGCAAAGAGGTAGAGGTAGAAAGAACACAGGGGCGAAGATTAAGATAGCAACGCGAACGGTGGTGAGGGGCCCTGGGTGGGCGGTGACCCCATTGGACCGGTATGTATGCCATGGAAAAGGTGGTAAGCGAGAGGACAGGAGCTGTAAGTGGAGTAAGTGAATAGGAGGAGTTAAATACCTGTAAGTACTGACAAGTAGTGCAGGAGGTGAGGACGGGTGAGGAAACAGCAGATCCAGATCCACTTGTGGCAGTAAAGGTGAGGGCTGAGAGGAGACAAAAGTGCAGCGTGAGGTTAGAACCTTTTCCTCCGCTTCTAATCTGAAGTATATGATTCCTTTCCTGTCTCTTCTTTAACTGCCGGGCCAAGTACTTCCCAGCTTTATTTCCCCCTTTGAAGAAATTCTGTCTTAGCATCTGCAATCTGTGCTTTATTCGCCCCGCCTCCATAGCATTTTAAATTATTTATTTAGATTTTCCTGAACACAAGAATGAATCAAAACAAGAAATCTTTTAACAAGAATTATAAAAAGTATTCAATAACAAAATAATATTCACATCAATCGAGTCACATCAAGAGAGAGAAAAACCAACACATCACCCCAAAGGGGAGGAAGCAAATACAAGGAAAAAAGGAGTTTAAAAGTAAACTCCAAGTTAGGGAGCTCGAAAACAAAAAAGCTAACCCACCTAAACTTCTCCCTCCTTTACAACATCCTCCTTATCAGAAAGAAACTTACGCAGATGAATCACATCAGTGTACACATAATCCCGACCCTCAAAAGTTACTAAACATCGACAGGGAAACTTCAAGAAAAAAGAAGCCCCCAGGGCTATAACCCTGGCTCTTAGCTCGAGAAACTGTTTTCGTGAGCCTGAGTCACCTGGCCAACATCTGGAAAAACCTGGAGCTTATATCCACAAAACAAGACATCTTTACATTTAAAATAAGCACATATAATTCACAGTTTAAGAGATTCAGATCCGAACGTCACAACCAAAGTACAACGCTTTGGGATGACGTCCAGCGAATCTTGCAGAAAATCTGTTAAATTAAGGGCAACCGAATTATCCAAAGGGGAAGAATCCGCCTTTAGCTTCGGCATAGCCTTAATACCAGGAAAAAAAGAATGAACTTGTACAATATCCACAGATTCTTTTAAATGTAAGATCTCAGAAAGATACTTTTTCAATAATATTTCGGGAGAGAGTAAATGAGTTGAGGGAAAATTAAAAAAGCGTAGGTTCCTAGCCCGTTGTTGATTCTCAAGCTGTTCCAAACGATAGGAAACTGAAGAAATATCCTTAATTAAAACAACGTTAGAATCCCTATGCGTTTGGAGCTGAGAGTCCACCCGGGTTCTAGAACCGGCAACAGCAGTCAATTGATTATCAATAGCTTTAACTTTAGTTACAACATCATGTTCCCTGTAAAAATAGTTCTCTGTGTGCTGTGCTTTCCTGTCTAATCAATGTGTTTATACCTCAAAAAAAAAAAAAAAATTTCCTGTCATGATTTGACAATTTCCAATCTGTAATCAAACCGCTGCTGATCGCTGGAAGTAGCGGTATACAAATGTATACTAAATAAATAAATAAATAAAATCATGTGAAAAATTACATAAAGAAGTAACAGTAGTAGTCAAACGAGTGTCAATCTTTTGAAGCACTGACCAGATATCCAAAAGAGTCACTTCCCGATTGAGAGGCACAAACAAATCTTCAGAAGTGGCAGGATCCACAGGGGATAGTACCGGGGGTGTAACTTGTGGGGAAGACTCCAAAAACGTAGAAGAGTGTGGAAGTTGGGGGAAGGGAGGTGGTGTCCGGATGTCCAGGCTCAAGGAGGCCCCATCCAGGGACTGGCTCGCAGGTGGAAGGGAAGTTATGTGTTTAAACATGGGGCCGGTCACCTTACCTCCTTCTCCTGATGTTACCTTGGCAGCTGACTTTGCCTTCCGTTTCCCCATTAGTAAACACACAAACAACTAGCGATCCTGAGAACCACCTCAGGAGCACCAAAGGAGCACACAAGGAGCGTGTCTTACCCCTTGTGACACACCCCTTAGGATGCGACCCCGCAGGCCGCGAACACGCAGCCGCGTGTAACTCCCGCTGGGCTTTGTAGGTCTCGGGGGGGTCCTCGATGCAAAAGGTGGCTGCGCACTGCCTGCAGCTGTCCCCGCAGGCATCCAACTCCGACCGACCACGCTGCTCCGCGGCAAAGGAGGACCGCAGCAGCTCCCAGGCAAAAGCAGTTCTCTCTCCAGCGAAGCTCAGCTCCCGCTGGGCTTTGTAGGTCTCAGGGGGGTCCTCGACGCAAAAGGTGGCTACCCACTGCCTGCAGCTGTCCCTGCAGGCATCCAACTCCGACCGACCACGCTGCTCCGCGGCAAAGGAGGACCGCGGCAGCTCCCAAGCAAAAGCAGTTCTCTCTCCCCATAGCATTTAATTTAGCTCTTACTTCTAGTACCGCTCCCCTAGCTGTCCCCCCTCCAGTGCATCTTTCTCTTCTAGTTCCATTAGTTGGTGCCTCAACTGCAATTCTTGCTCCTCTCACTCCTGTTTGATCGGCGCTCCCCACTTAACCAATACCCCTCGCACTACTGAAGGCATCCCAGACCACTCCCTCATTTACCTCTCCCTTCCCATTCTCTTCAAAATAGTCCGGTATTAGCTTTTCCACCTCTTTCACCACCCTCGCATCTTCCAGCAACCCTTCATTAAGCTTCCAGTATTGCCCTCCCTTGCTCTCTCCCCTCACTTTCACCTGTATCACCACTTGTGCATGATCCGACCATGTAATCGATTCTATTTCTCCTTCCTTTATCCTGCCCGCCAATTCCTTCCATACCCAAATGGCGTCTAGTCTAGAGTATGTTCCATGCACGGCCGAGAAGAATGAAAACTGCCTCCTACCCGGGTTAATCAGTCTCCATGCATCTATCAAATCATTCTCATTCACAAACCTATGTTACCTCTGTCTATCTGCCCTCCTCCCTTCCCTCTTCTCCGTAGTGTCCCTCCCCACCTCCCATGACATGCTGAAATCCCCTCCACATATTAATACTCCTTCCTCTACTACCGCCATCTGCTTCCCCAACTCCTCCCAGAATTCTTTCTGTGACCCCGTAGGAGCATACATATTCACCACACAATACCACTCCTTCCCAACTTTCACACACACCACCAAGTACCCCCCCCCCCTTATCCCTCATCACCGTCTGCACTTCCGTTTTATATACCCCTGCAATAAAAATCGCCAACCCTCCTTTTTTCCTTTCCCGTAAGTTTGATGCAAAAATGTACTCTCTATATCCCTTCGGGCACACTAGCGCTTCATGTTTTTTAAGCAAATGTGTCTCTTGCACCATCACAATCGCTGCCCTATGCCTTTCCATTTCTTTATACAATTTTTGTCTCTTCCATGGTAAATTCAACCCCTTCACATTTAATGTTACAATTTTCATAACTTCCTCCACCTTTGCTCCCCCCTTCTCTCCAGTTTTTCCCCCGCCCCCACCCCTCTTTCCCCTTGCTCCCCTCCCACCCTTCTGCGTCTCGCCTTGACTCCCCTTCTCCCCCCCTACCCCCTCTCCCCCTCCCTCCCTCCTACTTCTCCGACCCGGAGATCTGACTTCCATTACAGTGACCTCGGATCAGACCCTCGCCTGCCTCCCCCTCTGTTCCCCTTCCCTCCCTCCCCTCTTTCACCCCCTCTACCCCCACCCCACTTGTTCCTCATCTCCACACTTCCTCCCCATCCCTTCTACCTTCCCTCTCCTCCTACTGCATTATTCAACATTATCCCCCTTAACCTTTCCACGTTATAGATTATCCAGCCCCTGCCCTTGGAATATCAGCCACTTCCTCCTGCTGCTCCTTCGTGCTCCCGCTCGCGCTGCCGCTACTTGACCAGTCTCACCCGTCTCCGACCACCTTCTGCTACTCTATGCCACTTCAAGCTTTCCGTCGTGCTCCCACTGGCCGTGTCATCCCTTGATTTAACTGGACTGGTGGCTCTCTCTGGTAAATTCTCAGCTCCCAGCTCTCTCAGTGCCGTCCATGCTTCTGCACTTGTCTTTACTTTCCTCGACCTCCCTTGTACTGTGATCAACAGTCCAAATGGGTACAGCCACTTGTATCTCAAACTAGCCCTTCTCAAGTAGGCCGTGACTTCTTTTATTTCTTGTCTACGCTGCAATGTCCCCTGCGATAGGTCCTGAAACAACTCCAGATTGTTTCCTTCCCACTGGACTTGTTTTAGCTTTCTCGCTGCTCCCATTATTCGCTCTTTCAGCTTATATGAAGCCAGGCAAACTACAATGTCTCTCGGGCGATTTTCCCACACTGGCCCCGGCCCTCTGTGAGCTCTTTCTATTTTCACCTGACTTTCTTCCTCCTCCTCTGTGCATTCCACCTCTTAAGATTTCTCCAAATATTTTCTGTACAACCACTTTGCTGTTCCTATATCTGAGGCCCTCCGGGACTCCCCGCACTCTGATGTTGCACCTTCTTGAGCGGTCTTCCAGATCTTCCGTTTTTGCCTTCAACTCCTCTTGCGCTTCCTTCAGCTCTTTCCAGCCTTTCTTGATTTTCTCCACCTCTGCCACATGAGCTTCTAATTGATGCTCTACATCTTCTACTCGCTCCCCCAGCTCCGTCATATCTTGCTTGACTGACTGTAACACCTCTTTCAACTCATTTCTAACTGCTCCAATCTCTTCCTTTAAATCCTCCTTCAATTCCAACAGCCACTGCTTGATTTTCTCTGCCATTCCCAGGCATTCCTCTCCTTCTGTCTCTTCCTCATGCTCCGGCGAGAGGCCCCCTCTCTGCTTGCACGTTTTCTCCTCCTCCTTTCCACCTCTGGGAATCGCATACAGCGAGCAAAACTCTGCCAGCTTCTTCTTCACTGCCCCCTCTCTCTTTGCTTTCTCCATGCTGTATTTATTTGGTGTTTCCCTGCGAGCAGCTGGCTCCACGTTTGCTTCTACTCTCCTCCCCCAGTCTGTGAGGTGCTGCGTGGACTTTAGCGATGTTCTCTGCTTCTTTTATCTGTTATGGCCTTACTGTTTCTCTTGGATGTTCTCCCTTGCTGCAGATCTGTGGCTTTCACCGCCAACTCAACTCCCACTTGCTTGTCCTCCCCCCCTTCTTGTCGTCTTGATCTGCTCCGCACCTTTAACCTTTCCCGGCATTCGCGGCTTCATTGAAACAGCTGCCAGCAGGAAGGTAAAGGTTCTTCACGCTGGCGGGCTGTGCAAAGGGAGCCGGGGCCTCACGCTGGCTTCCCCGGCTCCCTCTGCAGCCCCTTAGACGGCGCGGGGCTCTTAGGAGGGGGGGGGGTGGCTAGGACTGGATGGACTGTGATGGGGGGAAACAGACTGGAAATGGGCTGTGATGGGCGGGGGGGGGGAACGGACTGCAATTGGGCTGTGATGGGGGGGAAACAGACTGGAAATGGGCTGTAATGGGGGGAAACAGACTGGAAATGGGCTGTGATGTGGGGGGGGGGAATGTACTGCAATTGGGCTGTGGGGGGGGAGGACTGCAAGTGGGCTGTGATGGTGGGAGGAACGGACTGGAAACGGGCTGTGATGTGGGGAAACAGACTGGAAATGGGCTGTGATGGGGGAATGGACTGAAATTGGGCTGTGGGGGGGGAGGACTGCAAGTGGGCTGTGATGGTGGGGGGGGAACGACTGGAAATGGGCTGTGATGGTGGGGGGGAATGGACGAAATGGGCTGTGATGGTGGGGGGGATAAATTGGACTGGAAATGGGCTGATGAAGAGCTGGATTAGGACTGGAAAAGGGCTGATGGGGGCTGGAATAGGGTGAAGTGGGCTGACGAGGGGGCTAGGATTGGAAATTAGCTGATGGGGGAGTGTGGAGTGGAAATGGGCTGATGGGGGACTGGAATGGAACTGGAAAAGAGCATATGGGGGGCTAGGACTGGAAATGGGCTGATGAGGAGCTAGGATAGGACTAGAAATGGGCTGATGGGGGAACGTGGACTGCAAATGGGTGATGGGCTGGAATAGGACTGGAAATGGGCTGATGGGGGCTGGAATAGGACTGGAAGTGGGCTGATGGGGGCTGGAATAGGACTGGAAGTGGGCTGATGGGAGTTGGAATAGGGCTGGAAATGGGCTGATGGGGAGCTTGGAGTGGAAATGGACTGATGGGGGGCTGGAATGGAACTAGAAAACAGCATATGGAAGGCTAGGACTGGAAATGGGCTGATGTGGAAGCTTGGGAGACTGGGACTAGAAGGGGGCAGATGCTGGGTGGGTCTAGAACTATAAAGGAGCTGATTTTGGGGGAGGACTAGAAAGGGATGGGGAATGAGAATGGAGAGGGGAAAAGATATTTTGTGTGGGAGGGAAGAAAAGTCTATGATGGGCCGGGTATTGGAAGAGTAAGTGGAGATTGAGAATGGAAGGGTGAAAGTTGAGTGTATGATAAAGGAATAAGGAAAGAAATGGAGGAAAGAGCAAAAGGGGAAAGATCAGTATGTTAAAGCAGATATAGAGAAAAAATTTGCAAAAAAATCTAAAAGAGAAGAAAGGAAAATGGATAGCTCGCAGAAGACACAAAGAAACCAGAAGAAAATGACTGGAGCAATTACAACTGAAAAGAAAATGCACAAGCAACAAAAGGTAGAAAAATACTTTTTTATTTTGAATTTATTAACTGGAATATATCAGCTCTGGGAAATATGCATCGTTAACGTCTTTTGTGTTTTGTTTAGTACAAGAGGAAATTAATTTATAGTTTTATTTCTCCAGTGTTGTTGTACATCCCAAGTTTGGCTTTTGGGGTTCCCAGTTTAATTATTGTCTTCCTATTTCTAAATTGTGATCCCTTGTTCTTTGGTGACGGTCTATGTTCTGCATTTTAACCAAGCTGAGGTATTCTGTTCATGTAGTTTCTATTTTACCATGTCACTTGTTCTCTTTCCCCAGTAGGAGATGCATTGGTATTCTCTGAGATGTATTGGTTTAATATTTGCAGTGTTGCCTTTTGATAGGTAGGGTTTGGTGCTTTGTGAGTCCTGGCAGAGCTGTTATGATATGGTGGATTTGCTATGAGTTCTAAATGGTCAGTGTTTATAGTACTTCCTAATGGGCCTGGCGGTTGGCACTGGAATATAGTAACGTAGAAATCTGTTAGTCTTTCTTTATCCAGACACTCATTAAGAAGCATGTTTACTAAAAATGCATGTTAACATTATGCAAGTATTTATGCAAATGAGGCTTCCTATGCAAATGAGGCCCCAAAATTAATCTCCGCACATGGCCCCGCACCCCCCTTGGGCTGCCCCTGTGGATGACATCGGCACCAATGGAACCCGCGTGGTAACCACTCCTCAGCTTTCAGATAAAGCCTTTGGAAGTTACACCACAGTTGCAAAGGGAGCCATCTTACCTTAGTATGATGACATATCTTAATCAAGCATAAAAAAGAAAACAAGTCCACAAGGTGGAGGGAGGATTATGAGGACTGATTCCTGCTGTCTTCGGAGACCACCTGTTACAGGAGAGTAACTATGCTTTCTCCGAGAACAAGCAGGAAGTCAGTCCTCACATACCGAAAAAACATGTAAAATCGGCAGGCCATGAATGGTAGCAGGGAGAGACAAAATGACTTCAAGTCCTGAGATGCAACCCCCATAGCAAGGATGGAATCACCTCTCCAATAGCATGGATGTAAGGGCCGGAGGGAAGGAGTTTCACTAATTCCCAAAGAGATGACGGAGTACTACCTGGCCGAAGGCACTGTCATGCTGTGAGTTCTCCTCCAGGCAGTAACGAGTTGCAAAAGTATGAATTGAGGACCAGGTGACAGCCCAGAATATGTCTTGCAGAGGGAAAGAGTGCAGATGCACCACTGAGGCTGCCATAGCGTGCATATTATGGGTGGTAACATGACGCTCCAGAAAGAGTCCAGCCTGCTTGTAGGCAAAGGAGATGCAGTCCGCCACCCAGGTGGACAGGGTGAGCTTGGAGCAGGGCTGGCCCTAGAGTTGGTTCAAAGTATTGGTGCCCTAGGCAAACCTCACGCTTTATATGTCCTCTCACTGTCAAAATCTATTATTTAGCTTTGAGTGCCTTGATTTTGGTGCCCTCTGGAAGTTGCTGCCCTAGGCAACCACCTGGTTTTCCTAGTGGTTTGGCCGGCCCTGACTTAGAGACAGCAATGCCAAGCCTGTTTGGGTCGTAGGAGATGAACAGTTGTGACAAGCGGAAATGGGCCTTCATCCACTTAAGGTAGAAGACCAGTGCCCTCTTACAGTCAAGGGTATGAAGGGAGGCCTCTGCTTGAGATACATGAGTACTACTACTACCGTGTTTCCCCGAAAATAAGACCGGGTCTTATATTTATTTTTGCTCCAAAAATAGCACTAGGGCTTATTTTCGGGGTAGGGCTTATTTTTTTTACTGATGCCGGTAGCACTTGCTGATTGGCTGCCATCTCCTGACAGTCAGCCAATCAGTGAAGTGTTACCACAGAGCGCACAGGGAAGCAGTGGATGCGGGCAGTGACAGCCCCTTGGAGAGAAGGAAGAGGCCCGCAGCGCAGAGACAGCACCGGCAGCTGATTGGCTTTGGTGGGAGGACCGGGGAGCAGCTTTCCTCCTGCTCTACTCCCCGACGCGATCAGCTCTGCCGGTGCTGTGCTGCGCTGCGGGCCTCTTCATTCCAAGGGGCTGTATTTCCTTTTTTGCTGCTGATTGGCTTTGGTGGGAGGACCGGGGAGGAGCTTTCCTCTTGCTCCACTCCCCGACGCAATCAGCAGCAAAAAAGGAAATACAGCCCCTTGGAATGAAGAGGCCCACAGCGCAGCACAGCACCGGCAGAGCTGATCACGTCGGGGAGTGGAGCAGGAGGAAAGCTCCTCCCCGGTCCTCCCACCAAAGCCAATCAGCAGCAAAAAAGGAAATACAGCCCCTTGGAATGAAGAGGCCCGCAGCGCAGCACAGCACCGGCAGAGCTGAACGCGTCAGGGAGTGGAGCAGGAGGAAAGCCCCCCCCCCCCCCCAGGTACCGAATCTGTCCGTCCGTCGATGATCTGCACTAGGTCTTAGTTTCAGGGTAGGGCTTATATTACAGAAATCACTGAAAAACTTGCTAGGGCTTATTTTCGGGGTAGGTCTTATTTTCGGGGAAACACGGTACTGAACACTTGTATAGCGCTACAAGATGTATGCAGCACTGCACAGACATGTGTAAAAGACAGTCCCTACTCATCTGAGCTTACAATTTAGTCAAGATAGACAACACAGTATGGGTAGATATGGGCTACATCTAGAGGGAATGTTAAGGAAACACAAAGGAGATCAGATGAGTCAAGATCTGAAAGCTGCTGTGAAGGAGTGAGTTTTCAACCTGGATTTGAAAAGGGTCAGAGAAGTCACCTGGCATATAGACTCAGGTAGTTTATTGCAGGCATAAGGAGCAGCAAGGTGAAAGGAGCAAAGTCTGGAGTTAGCAATAGATGAGAAGGGCACAGATAGAAACACAGAAACATGATGACAGAAAAAGACCACTTGGCCTATCTAGTCTGTCCTTCCATAACAACAACTACAACAGTCCAGATAAAAGCGATTTGCCAGAACAGCAGAGTTCCCAAGGAGGGGTGTAGGGAGAGATAAGAGAGGAAAGGTAGTGATGACTGCAGAGCAAATGCACTTATAGGTCAGCAGGAGAAGTTTGAACTGGATGTGGAAATGGATAGGGAGCCAATGAAGTGACTTGAGAAGAGGGGTAATATGAGCATGACGAGACTGAGGAAGATTAGCAGTGCAGCAGAGTGTTGAACAGATTGAAGGGAAGAGTGATGATTCAGAGGGAGACCAGCAAGGAGTAGGTTACAATAGTCTAGACGGGAGGTAACTAAGGAGAAGATAAGTAGTGTGTCTTAGTAGTGTGTAGAAAAAGAAATAGCAGGTTTTAGCTATCAGCTGGATATGTGTGAAGAAGGAGAGAGAGGAGTCAAAGATGACTCCAAGGTCGTGAGCTGAGGAGACATGGAAGAGAAGAGAGTTATCCGAAGAGACAAAGAAAGGAGGAAGGGGAGAGAAGCGTTTAGGGGCTGTTTTGGCCACATTGAATTTTAAGTGGCGGTGAGACATCCAAGCAGCAATGTCAGAAAGGTAGGCAGAAATCCTAGTGTGAATTGCTGGAGAGATTTCAGGTATAGAGTGGTAGATCTGGGAGTCATCAGCATAAAGATGGTACTGATAGCCTTGGAAAAGATGAGTGCACCAAGGGACTGGATATAGAGAGAAAAGGAGTGGACCCAAGACAGATCCTTGGGGTACACCAACTGAGAGCGAGATAGCAGTAGAGGAGGATCCACCAGAACAAATACTGAAAGTGCGATGGGAGAGATAAGACGAGAACCAGGATAGCACGGAACCCTTAAAACCAAGCGAGGACAAGGTATCAAGGAGAAGGTTGCCATCAACAGTGTCAAAAGCAGCAGAAACGTCAAGAAGGATAAGGATTGCATATGAGAATGAGGATGAAATGGGGAGAACCACCTCCTGGTTGAGATGAAAAGTAGATACAGCTTTCGGCAGAAACATAGGATGGATGCGGAGAACCACTCTATTCTTGTGAAATCTGGTATATGGAGCATGGGCCACCAATGGAAACAATTAAGAAAAAACTAAAAGCAGCAGTTGCAAATGTTAAAGATTTACATCAAGCTTGGGTGTTATTTAAAAATGCTATCTGGAAGCAAACATGTTCAAAGTAACACAGAAGAAATATATGTATTATAAGCAGGATAAGACTTATGTGTCAGCCGTATTGAGACCCACCTCCACCCGTAGCTCTTCCTTTGCACATATAAATTCTGAGAGTTGCTTAGGGTCAAAGAAAAGGAAATTCTTCCCTTGATAGGAAATATAACACCTAGACGGATACTTTAACACAAAAGTTGCACCCAAGGAAATAATCCTGGAACGGTAAGCCAGGAATTCTTTCCTCCTTAATTGGGTTACTCGAGAGAAATCTGGAAAAATTCTAACATTTGAACCTAAGAACGTCTCATTAATATTCTTAAAAAATAAAGGAAGAATCAATGCCTTGTCGGCCTGCAAAGCTAGAGTTACAAGCATTCTAGTTCTTTCTGTAACCACGTCCAAAGAACTTTCCAAAAAGCCTGTCAGATCTCCAATTCCACTCGCTGTTGCCTCCAAATTTCTCCCCCGTACTTCCAAGTTGTTCGACGACAAATATTGTGCCCTAGTAAGTGGGCAACACCCATAACACAATCCAATCAAATTAGGGAAAACAACTAGGCTGAAACCATTTCATGTGTCGGAGTATGTCAGCCCAGTGTCAGGGAAGCATCCCGCAGACACCACAAATGGCGATTGAACTTGCATAGCCCAGAAAACCCGTCTTCTTTATCTTCGGCGGCGTCTGACGTCATAGGAGGAAAACAGATGATGAACCAATCACAGCAAAACATCCTCTGGGCCAATACAAAGGGGAATCCCACAACATAGGGAAAACCCTGAAAGGCTCATCGGATTCAAGAAAAAACGATCAAATAATCGTGTACCAGTCCAGTTGAGAGTTAAGCCCATTCGGGGGCTATGCAAGTTCAATCGCCATTTGTGGTGTCTGCGGGATGCTTCCCTGACACTGGGCTGACATACTCCGACACATGAAATGGTTTCAGCCTAGTTGTTTTCCCTAATTTGATTGGATTGTGTTATGGGTGTTGTGTATTTTATAATCCAATACGGTTCTTGATTTTTACCCCTAGTAAGTGGGGGCATGTGCTCAGTTGGAATCTTGAGCACCTCTCGCAGATATTTTCAATGGGGACAAGAGTGGAGACTTTGGAAAGTTTAAAAGACGAAGGTTATTTTGTCAGGTAAGATTTCAAGGTGTTCAGTCTTCCGCAACAGCACAGTTCTCTCCCTCATTAGAGCATTATGCTCCCCTTTAAGATGCCCTAACTCTTCCTTCACCTGCAGCAAAGAACTCGCTTGCAGCTCTTGGCTCTTAGAGGACTCCAATTTCATTACAGCTAACTCAGTACTTACAGAACCCACCACTGTTGAAAGGTTGAAGTTAAGGCAGAGATAGCGTCCCAAAGTGCTTCCAACATTATTACAACGGGCTTTTCCCCCATCCGACTCAGAGATATAAGCCCTATACCAGGCTCCACTGCCATGGGGCTACCACATGAGGAGATGGGTCTTCCATACCACGTTCCTCCAGCTGTCTACCCCCTCTGGAAACCAGGGCCATCTGCAGCAGAACTTGCTCCTCACCTGCAGGCAAGGGAGTGCTCACCCGGAGATCAGGCGGCAGTGAAAAAACAGAGCCGTCTGCAGAAAGAAAACTTCCGGGCTGTGTCGGGGGCTCCCGCTGTTCTGGAGACAAACTTACTCCCGATGCACCCAGCACAGAGATAGACTCCTCCTGCTGTGCTGGCGAAGATGCTGCTACTGACCCGGCAACCGCAAAACCGCAATGCTCCAGCGTCCTCTGACCAACAACTGAAGCTTGCGGTGGGGCACAGGGGTAGCCCGTTTGCTTCCTTTTTCTCCGCCCCATACTCGACAAAGCGGAACTCGCCGAAAAGACAGGAATGCTGAGCAAACGCCGAGTGGCCAGCACAGGTCAGGTTCCTGCCGCCATCTTGCCATGGTCAATTGTTAAATTTCCTGTAGCCCCCCTGATAATTGTGGACTAATCATGGGGATGATTACTCTGAATACTTTTATTTGTAATTGTTGGAATGTTGTGGATTTCCCATTATTTCTATTCATTCATCTATATGCTTGAGTGTTTATATAAATATCAATAAAAAAAATGCTATCTTCGAAGCCCAGACCAACTGTATTCCACGCTTTAAGAAAAGTGGAAGGAAGTCCAAAAAACTGCCTGCATGGTTTAAAGGTGAGGTCAGAGAGACTGCTGTTGCCAAAAAAGCATCTTTCAGGAAATGGAAAAAGGAGCCAAATGTAGAAAACTGGAAAGAACACAAGCACTAGCAAATAAGATGCAAAGCATTGATAAGGCAGGCAAAGATAGAATTTGAGAAGAAGCTTGCTGTGGAAGCAAAAATGCATAATAAAGACTTTTTCAAGGACATCCATAGCAAAAAAAACTTGTGAATCAGTTAGACCATTAGATGATAGAGGGGTAAAAGGGGCACAAAGAGAGGACAAGGTAATAGCAAGAGATTGAATTAATTCTTTGCTTTGGTCTTTACTGAGGAAGATGTAAGGATGTTACCCATGACTGAAATGGTATTTAAAGGTGGAAGAATTGAAAGAAATATTGATATACAAGGAAGATGTATTACAACTATTTGATAAACTGAAGAGAAGCAAATCACCTGGACCAGATGGTATATATCCAAGGGTTTTGAAAGACCTGAAATATGATATTGCAGACCTACTATCTGTGAACAATCATTAAAATCATCTGTAATACCTGAAGATTGGAGGACGGCCAATGTAATGCCAAATTTTAAAAAAGGGTTCCAGGGGTGATCCGGGAGACTACAGACCGGTGAGCCCAACGTCAGTACCAGGAAAAATGGTAGAAACCATCATAAAGAACAAAATTAATGAACATATAGATAGTCAGGGCTTAATGGGAGACAGCAAACATGGCTTTAGCGAAGGACGGTCTTGTCTTACTAATCTGTTATATTTTTTTGAAGGTGTAAATAAACAGGTAGACAAAGATAAGTCAGTTGATATAGTGTATTTGGACTGTCAGAAAGCCTTTGACAAGGTCCCTCGTGAGACACATTTGGCAAAATTAAAAAGTCATGGGATAGGAGGCAGTGTACTATTGTGGATCAGGAACTGGTTAAAAGACAGAAAGCAGAGGGTAGGGTTAAATGGCCAATTCTCCCAACGGAGAAAGTTGACTAGTGGAGTCTGTTGCTTTTTAACATATTCATAAATGACCTGGAAATAGGAATAACGAGTGAGGTTATCAAATTTGCAGATGACACAAAACTATTCAAAGTTGTTAAAATCCATGAGGAATGTGGAAAATTGCAAGAGGATCTTGATAAATTGGAAGACTGGGCATACAAATGGCAGATGAAATTTAATGTGGACAAGTGCAAAGTTATGCACCTAGAAAAGAAAAACCCAAACTATGATTACACGATGCAAGGTTCCACAGTAGAAATCACCACCCAAGAAAAAGATTTAGGCGTCATCATGGATAACATGTTAAAACCCTCCACCCAGTGTGCAGCAGCAGCCAAGAGAGCAAATAGAAAGCGTAGTTACTCACCTGTAACAGGTGTTCTCCAGGAGTAGCAGGAATCAGTCCTCACATATGGGTGACGTCGGCGCCGACGGAGCCCTCGCGGAACAATTTTCCCCAGCTTTCAAAGAAAGCCTTTGGGAATTGCAGCGAGCATGCGCGGTCGCCTTCCCGCCCAAGGGTGCCATCTTAGCCAGTCTGATGACATAGCTAAAAGACAGCATAAAAATTTGCAAAAAAACTTAAGCAGATGATTGCAACTCCACGGGGAGGAGGGAGGGTTGTGAGGACTGATTCCTGCTGCTCCTGGAGAACACCTGTTACAGGTGAGTAACTACGCTTTCTCCAGGACCAAGCAGGAAGTCAGTCCTCACATATGGGACTCCCAAGCTTAAGGCTACCGGAGACCCTAAGCACAAAAATGAGCTCCCTCTAGCTCAACGGCACAGAAGGAAGGAATCTTCACTGAATTATCACCCACCGGTAGCCCCCATCCGGGATGGAGGGTAGGAGTTGCTCAAACCTCGAAGAGATTTCGGAGGACTGCCTGTCCGAAAGCACTGTCCCTACGGGACTCCCTCTCGAGACAGTAATGGACCGCAAAAGTCTGGCTCGAAGACCAAGTAGCGGCCCGGCAGATGTCTGCCAGCGGAACAGAGCGGAGGTAAGCCACTGACGCAGCCTTCGCCCGAACACAATGAGCCGTGACTCGACTTTCTAATGAGAGTCCGGCTGCCCCATAAGCCCAAGCGATACAGTCCGCAACCCCGATGGACAGAGTACGCTTGGAGACCGGGAGCCCCAATTTATTGGGGTCAAAAGACACAAAAAGCTGAGCAGCTTTACGGTGCTCTCGCGTACGGTCAAGGTAGAAGTTCAATGCCCTTCTACAGTCCAGGGTATGCAGGACTCGTTCAGCTCGGCTGGAGTGAGGCCTGGGAAAGAAGGTCGGAAGTACCACCTCCTGATTGATGTGAAAAGGGGAAACCACTTTTGGAAGAAACTTTGGGTGAGTCCGTAGGACTACCCTATTTTTGTAGAACCGAGTGAAGGGAGGATCAGACACGAGGGCCTGCAATTCACTTACGCGTCTAGCGAAAGTGAGGACTATCAGGAATAAGGTTTTCCACGAAAGAAAACGCAGAGAACAGGTAGCCATCGGTTCAAAAGGCGGACAGGTGATCCGCTGTAAAACCACATTCAGATTCCAGTCAGGTGCTGGCGGGCGTAGAGGTGGTTTAAGTAGAAGGAGACCTCGGAGAAACCTCGCTACGAGAGGGTCGCTGGAAAGAGGTCTGCCGTCCACCGGCACATGGTGTGCGGACAGAGCACTGAGGTGGACTTTGACGGAGTTGGACTTAAGTCCGAGATTAGAGAGGTAGAGCAGGTACTGCAAGATCACCGACACCGAGCAGGAGAAGGGATCCTGAGACTGCTGCACACACCAAACTGAAAAACGACGCCATTTTAGGGCGTAGCATTTGCGGGTAGAAGGTCGTCGAGAAGCTAGGACGACCTCTTCCACCTCTGCCGGCAGGAGAAGGGGAGCAAGGACTACCCTCTCAGCCGCCAGGCCATTAGGTTGAGAGATCTGAGGTTGGGGTGTAGCAGAGACCCCTGATCCTGTGTCAGGAGATCCGGTTGAAACCCCAGAGGGAACGGATCCTCTGTCGCCAATTGTAACAGGAGTGGGAACCACGGCTGTCTGGGCCAGTGAGGAGCCACCAGGATCATGGACGCTTTGTCCCGTAGAACCTTGAACAGAGTTCGGGAGACTAGCGGGATGGGAGGAAAAGCATAGAGAAGGCTTTCCGACCATGAGAGCAGAAAAGCATCCGCCGCCACTCGAAGGGGATGTGGCTGACGAGAGCAGAAGCGCGGAAGTTGCCGGTTGAGAGGACTGGCAAAGAGGTCCATCGTGGGGAGGCCCCACATTAAAAAGAGCTTCTGAACTACCAAGGGATCCAGGCGCCACTCGTGCGGCTGGAGGATCCTGCTGAGTTTGTCCGCCAGGCAATTTTCTTGGCCTGGGAGATAAACTGCCTTGAGAAGAATGCCGTGACTGACGGCCCAAGAGCAGAGCTTCTGAGCTTCTCGGCAGAGAAGGTAAGAGCCCGTGCCCCCCTGTTTGTTCACATAGAACATGGCCACCTGATTGTCCGTCTGGACCAGGACAGACTGGTGAGAAGTCAGGTGGGAGAAAGTCTTGAGCGCTAGACGAATTGCTCTGAGCTCCAGGAAGTTGATCTGCTGAGAAGACTCCCACGCGGTCCAGAGACCCTGAGTACATGCCCCTTGGCAATGTGCTCCCCAACCAGGAGGGACGCATCTGTCGTCAGCACTCGAGCCGGCTGAGGTGACTGAAAAGGCATGCCGATTAGCAGGTTCGGTCGATGAAGCCACCACTGGAGAGAAGAGGCCAGCGGCTCGGAGATGCGCACTAAGTCGGCTAGACTGCCTGTGGCTTGTTGCCACTGCTTGCGAAGGCACCATTGAGCAGGCCGCATATTCAGGCGGGCATTGGGGGTCACATGAACGGTGGAAGCCATATGGCCGAGCATTCTCAGGAAGCGCCTGGTGGAGACCAGGGACTGGCTGTGAAAACGGCTGACTAGTTCCATGAGCCGTTGAGCCCTGTCGAGAGGCAGAAAAGCTCACGCCTGAGGAGTGTGCAGTCTTGCGCCGATGAACTCGAGATCCTGTGAGGGGAGCAAAGTGGACTTTGCGAAGTTTATGACAAAGCCCAAGTACTGCAGAAGAGTCACCGTGCGGTTTGTGGCGTTGGTGACCTCCGGAGCGGACGCTGCTCGGATGAGCCAGTCGTCGAGGTACGGAAAGACATAGAGGCCGTGAAGCCGGAGATGGGCCGCCACCACCGCGAGGCATTTTGTGAAGACTCGCGGTGCGGAGGATAGGCCAAAGGGCAGTACCCTGTACTGGTAGTGATTTCCTGCCACCACAAACCTTAGGTACTGGCGGTGGCTTGGGTGGATGAGGATGTGCGTGTAGGCATCCTTTAGATCCAAGGAGCATAGCCAATCTCCCTGCTGGAGGTAGGGCAGAAGGATTCCAAGGGTAAGCATCTTGAACTTCTCCCGCACGAGGAACTTGTTGAGGTTGCGCAAGTCCAGGATGGGTCTGAGGCCTCCTGTCCTTTTTGGTATTAGGAAATACCTGGAATAAAAGCCTTGACCTCTCAGGTGGTGGGGCACCGGTTCCACAGCCTGTTCCTTGAGAAGACTTGCTAACTCCTGAAGGAGTAAGTCCCTGTGCAGAGGGAGTCGAGGGGGTTCTCCTGGAAAATAGGAGGGAGGGACCTGATGGAAGTGGAGAAGATATCCTTCTCGCACGACTTGAAGCACCCAGGCATCTGAAGTGATGTTGGACCACCTGTGGGCGAAGTGAACCAGCCGGCCTCCGGTGCTGGGAGGAACCAGCTGAGGGGGAGAGGCTATGTAGAGGAAGTCAAAAACCCCCACCCTGCAGAGCAGGGGCTGGTGGTGCAGGCTTGGGGGCTTGCTGCCTACGGGACCCGTTACCCCGTCCCTTGGCCTGCTGGCCCTGTTGGGGAGCTGGAGGGGCCTGATATTGGGGGTAGTGTTTGTAGGCAGCCGCCTTTCTTGGGTAAAAGGTCTTTTTTCCCGAGCCCTTCTTTTTCTGGGAAGGGGCGGAGGTCTTCCTAGAAAGCCTAGTTCTGGTGAGAGTCTCCGTCTCGATTTGTGCAGCCTTTTCCGCCATGGGTTTTCCAAAGAGGTTCTCACCTCTGCAGGGGACATCGACCAACTTGTCCTGGACCCAAGGTTCAAGGTCGGACGACTGAAGCCAAGCCTGTCGGCGGGCACCGATGCCAGCTGCGGCTACACGATCCGAGGCTTCAAAGCCATCATAGGCTGCTCGGGACATGAATTTGGAGCATTCCCGAATACCATTTGACAAGGCTAGGAACCTCCGCAAAGGTTCCTCGGATAGTCCAGCGGAGAACCCGGCTAGTTCTTTAGCCAGGTCTCGGAGATAGATGCCCATGTATAGCTGGTAGGTCTGGACACGACAAGCCAGCATAGAGCCCTGGAAACACTTCTTACCCAGGCCATCCAGGTTACGGGCCTCCCTGCCAGGAGGCACCGAGGAGTGCATTTTTTGGCTCTTAAGCCTGTGCATGGCCGATTCCACTACCATGGACTGGTGTGGTAGCTGTGCTTTTTGGAAGCCAGGACTCTTGCGGACTCGATAAACTGAATCGACCCGCTTGCTCAATACCGGCGACGAGGCCGGACTCTCCCACATGCGGAAGAGTAGTCGTTCCAGCATGGGAGGCACCGGTACAGTAAAGTGCTCCCGGGCGGGAGAGTCATACTGAAGGGCGTCGAGCTCTTCGGCTCGAGGCTCCTCCTCGGGATCCGCCAGGAAGGCCAAAGCCTTGGCCATATCCCTGACGAAGTCCGAGAACCGGGCATCCTCCGGAGGGGACTGTTTCCGAGGTTCGGACTCAGGCGAGTCCGAGGGGACACACCGAGTCCGAAAGGAATCAGGTGACTCTTCCTCTTCAGACTCCCAGACCGACTCCGAGGAGGAATCAGTGGGGTCGGCTCGGGCAGGCGGAGGCGTCGGCGACGACCTCGGTCCCGAACGGGAGGCCGAGGGTGACCTCGACCGAGGATCGACTCGAGTTCGCATGGACTCGAGGATCGGCTCGGTCTCCGGGGTCGACTTGGACGTCGACGTCCCGGTGGTCGGGGCAGCGGCGCCAGCGAGGCTAGCGATCAGTGCCCGCTGCTGGTCCATGAAAGCAGACAGTCTGCTCTCCAAGGCCGTCAACCTAAGTCCGACCTCAGGTGACCCAGCAACCCCCGACTCGGGCCCCGACGGCGTCGGGCCCGACGTCGGCACTCTCGGAGGCGAGTCCAGAAGGACCACAGGACTTACCCGAGCAGGAACTCCGACTCCAGGCGAGGTCGCTTCGGGAGGTGCTCCTTCTCCAAGGACCCGGGACGGCTGTCAGGGCTATGCGACCTGGCCCTCGCGGAGCCAGGAGCGTCCACCGACGCCGCCCTCGCGGGTTTTTTCTTCCGTCGATGGTCTCCGGAGGGAGAACCCCTGTCGGAGGAACTTCGGCGATGGTCCGAGCTGGAACCTTTGGATGCCGAGGCCTCCGACGAGGTCCGGGTACGGCTGGGGTCAGCGAAGATTCTATCCCGCTGATGCCGCCGACTCCTCAACGCTTTGGAGGACATTTTGCCACAGGCTCCACAGATCATTTCTTCATGATCCGGGCCCAGGCAGCGGAGGCAACTATCGTGTGTGTCAGTGAGTGACATATTTCTGTCACACTGACCACACCGCTTGAAACCACTGGCAGCCATCGGGGGAAAAAGGGCCCCTGCAAGGTCAAAGGACCGGGCTGCCAGCGAAAAAACCGAAAACGAAACTGACTAAAATTCAGAAAAACCGAAAAAGTAGTGAAGGACTCATGACGGCGTCACTAGGCCGGGCAGGAAAACGACCGGCGTCGAATCGATTGAAAAACGAGAAAACTCACGAAAATCAACTTTTTTAGCGGGGACACGACGGGTACGTCTGTAGGGCTCCGCGGAAAAAAGAAGACTGGCTAAGATGGCACCCTTGGGCGGGAAGGCGACCGCGCATGCGCGCTGCAATTCCCAAAGGCTTTCTTTGAAAGCTGGGGAAAATTGCTCCGCGAGGGCTCCGTCGGCGCCGACGTCACCCATATGTGAGGACTGACTTCCTGCTTGGTCCTGGAGAATACTTGGTATCATGAGGAAAGGAATGGAGAATAAAATAAAGGATATTATAATGCCTCTGTATCGTTCCATGGTGCAACCGCACCTTGAATATTGTGTGCAATTCTGGTTGCCGTATCTTAAAAAGGATATAGTGTTATTAGAAAAGGTATAGAGAAGAGCCACCAAAATAGTAAAGGGATGGAAGGATATCCCTAGGTGGAGAAGCTAAAAAGGTTAGGGCTATTCAATCTGGAAAAGAGACGGCTGAGGGGAGATATGATAGAGGTCTATAAATTAATGAATGGAGTGGAATGGGTAAATGTAGATTGATTGTTTACGCCATCAGAATATAAAAAGACTAGCGGACATGCAATGAAGCTACAGGGTAATCTATTTAAGACTAATAAGAGAAAATATTTTTTCATTCAATGTGTAATCAAACTCTGGAATTTGCTACTGGAGGATGTAGTAAAAGCTATTAGTGTAGCTGGTTTTAAAAAAGTTAGGTAAGGTCCATAAACCATTATTAAAGGGGGACCCAGAATATTCACTGCTTGACCCAATACAAGCATTGTGGAACCTGTGTCTTTTGGGGAAACTACTAGGTACTTGTGACCTAGATTGGCCACTGTAGGAAACAGGATACTGGGCTTGATGGACAGTGGTCTGACCCAGTATTGCATATCTTATGTTCTTAATGCCTGAAACTCACTGACTCACTGAGCAGATGTAAGGGTGACAAGAAAGAAAACTTTCCAGGAAAGGAATCCGAGGTGAGCAAAAGCAAGTGGTTCAAAGTGAGGGGCCATGAGTTTCCTGAGAACCACATTCAGGTCCCATGCCAAAGGGATGGCCGCACCTGGGAACGCAAGAGGAGCAGACCCCTCATGAAGCGGCCCATGAAAGGATGGACAGAAATGGACTGCCCATCCACCAGATGGTGATGTGCAGCCAGGGCACTGAGGTGCACCCTGTTGGATATGGACTTCAGACCAGCATGAGAAAGATGCAATAGGTACAGGAGTATTGACTGCAAGGGACAGAAAAAGGGACTAAAGCCCTCATCGGTGCACCAGAGAGAAAATTGGCAACATTTGGAGGCATACGCCTGCCTGGTGGAATCTTTACAGGAGGCCAACAGGACATCGTCAACCTCCCTGGGAAGATAGGTGTGGGCCAGACCTACCCTTTCAGTAGCCAGGCAATCAGCGCTAAGGACTGGAGGTTGGGATGCAGGAGTGCATTGTTCTCCTGCAAGATCAAGTCCAGAGCATAGCCCAGTGAGATCAAGTCTAGAGCATAGCCCAGAGGGATCAGCGACAGTTGCAGCAGCAGCAGGAACCATGGATGCCAGGGCCACCGTGGAGCGCTGAGGATCACCACGGCTTGGTCCGACTGAATCTGGAGCAGGGTTTGGGGAACCAGTGGAGTGGGAGGATACATGTACAGTAGACTCCCTGTCCATATCAAGAGGAATGCATCAGCCGCTGCTCGGTCCCAGGCTGGCATCCAGGAACAAAAGTGGAATAACCGAGCATTGCTGGGGCTGGCGATGAGGTCCTTCATCGGAGTACCCCAACGTTGGAAAAGAGAGTGGGCTATGGCCAGATCCAGATGCCACTCGTGCAGCTGATGGACCCTGTTGAATCTGTCTGCCAAGATGTCTTCATGTCCTGGGAGATAGGTCACCCAAAGGAGCATGCCCCTCATCGTGGCAAAGGTCCAGATGTGAACCGCTTCCCAACAAAGGAGTTACAAACTCATGCCACCCTGCATGTTGACGTAAAACATTGCAACCTGTTTGTCCATTTGAATGAGAACTACCTGGTTTTACAGCTGACTCGAAAGGCCGAAGGGCGGAACCTTGTACTGGTAGTGGCACCCGCTCAAGATGAAGCAGAGGAACTGACAGTGTCTGGAATGGATCAGGATTTGGGTATCAATATCTTTTAGATCCAAGGAGCATAGCCAATCTCCCTGCTGGAGGTAGGGCAACAACATTCCAAGGGATACCATTTTGAATTTCTCTCTGACCAAAAGGTGGTTTAGATCCCACAGATCTAGAATAGGATAAAAACCTCCTGTCTTTCTGAGGACAAGAAAGTAGCAGGAGTAGAAGCCCTTGCCCTAGAGATGTTGGGGAAAGGGCTCCGCAGCCCGGTCTGCAAGGAGGGTCCTGAGCTCTTTCTGCAGGAGGTCTCTGTGAAGAGAAATCATGGGAGGCTCCCCTGGAAAGAACGGAGGGGGCGTCTGCTCAAAGTGGAGGAGGTAACCCTCCCACACCACCTGTAGAACCCAGGCATCGGAGGTGATGCCAGATCAGAGGTGGCCGAAGTGAACAAGGAGCCCCCTCCCCCCCCCCCCCCGTGTGTGCTGGGTCTTGGCCCTCGAGGGGGGAGGGGCTATGCCCAAAGAGTCAAAGGCCCCCCCAGGTTAGGCAGGGGCACTGTCTGGGGCTTGGGGGCCTTAGATGTACGAGGGCCATGACCCTGGCCTGCCAACCCTGTTGTGGAGCTTGGTAGACCGGAAACTGCAGGCAAGTTCCATAAGTTTTTTTCTTCTTTGGGTAAAAGGGTTTTTTTCCCCCTGAAGCCTTCCACCAGGAAGGGTCAATAGTCTTCCTAGAGAATCTGGTTCTGGCCATATATTCAGACTCCAACTCTGTGGCCTTGTCCATCATGGGCTTCCCAAAGAGACTGTCCCTTCAGCAAGGGACACTGAACAACTTGTCCTGAATCCACTGCTCTAGGTCTGAGGACTGTAGCCAGGCCATGCAGTCGGCACTAATGCCTACAGCAGCTAGCCGAACCATGGACTCAAAGTCATCATGCAGGGAGGAGTGTCTCAATGGTTGGGACAGGTTACCTCAGGCCAGAAGGCTGGGGGTTCAATTCCCGCATGGGGACAAGCAACTTCAGGCTGGAGGGACTGGGGTCTCTAGTCCCAAGGCCACTCCTTATGGCTTTGGACAAGCCACTTAACCCTCCATTGCCTCAGATACACTTAGATTGTGAGGCCTTTGGGGACAAGGGAATAAAAAGTACCTGTTAGTATACATGTAAACCACACTGATTCTAAATAGTGCAGTATAAAAAAGAAATAAATAAAATCATAGGCTGCCCAAATCATAAACTTGGAGCAGTCTTTGATCAAAGACACCAGGGTCTGGAACCATGCCAGTAGTTCATCAGTCAGCCCATCCAAGAATCCAGCAAGCACCTTCATCAGGTCCCTTAAGTATATGCCCATGTACAGCTAGTAAGCTTGGATGTGGGCTGCAAGCATTTTGCCCTGGTAGCATTTCCTACCAAATCCATCCATGGTGCAAGCCTCCCTGCCTGGGGGCACTGAGGAGTGCATCTTCTGGCTTTTGATCCAATGCATGGCTCCCACAAGGTCAAACTTGAATGTTACAGTCAGTGTGGGCATAAGAAAAACTCCATGCACAGAAAAAAAGTGGAAAAGAAAAAAGGGACCCGAAAAAAATGCGATGCCAAGGCAAGGATGATCATGGGTGAAGGGAAGGTGACTGGCAAGCGAACTGGCAGAAAAGAGCGAAAATGCAAGTAAAATAATAGTGAAAAATCAACTTTTTACCAGAGCATCAGACTAGACATCCGCTGGGCTCCTGGGAAAAAAGAAAACCAAGGTAAAATGGCACCTTTGGGCGGGAAGGTGACCACGCATGCGTGGTATAACTCCCAAAGGCTTTCTTTGAAAGCTGGGGAGTGATTATTGCACAGACTCCATCAGTGCTGATGTCACCCATATGTGAGGACTGATTTCCTGCTTGTTTCCAGAGAACAGGCAACACCCCATCAATTAAGCAGAGATATAGACATGTTTCCCCAAATGTATATGAGAAGTTCAAATATATACAAGATTTAGTGGCACAATCCATGCTGAAAGGGAACACCAGCTCATGAGTATTGCCTGTGGTCAATTATATGGAACAAAGATGGCATGTTTCACTTTTTTGTGATTACAGGAAACTCAGTCAGGTCACTGTTAAGGACATCTACCAGCCCCCAAAAATAGATGAGTCCTTGATGTCCTAATCCAAGCTATTTTGTTCTCATCATTAGATTTGACTTCAGGCTACTTCATAGTTGCCATGAAGGAAGAAGATCTGCAAAAGACCACAGTGACTACTTTTTAGATTTTACTAATGGATTAGGATGCCTTTTTTTTTTTTTTTTTTTGCACAATGCTGCTGCAACATTCCAGCATCTTATGGTGCAGGTTTTGAGAGATTGCATCTTCGAAATGCTATTATTGTATTTAGGTGACATCCTTATCATCTCCAAAGACTTGGAATGGCTGGATCAGTTTTCACAAATTTGGCTGACAGTGGTCAAAAATTAAAGCCTAAAGTTACTTTTTAGAAAAATGAACTACCTTGGGCATGTAGTCTCAGAGAAGGGGAACACAGAAAATGCTAACAAGGCGGAAGCATTGAAAAATTGGCAGATTCTGAGGAATTTACAGAGTTGTGCATATTTTTAGGGTTTGCAAGCTATTACCAGAAATGTATGCCTTCCTTTGCAGAAATAGCAGCCCCATTGCATGTCCTAATGGGAAAAATAGGAAAAGTAGAAAGCCACTGATACCCTAGTGCCAACAGGCTAATTGAAAGGCTTACTTCACCGCCGATCTTGGCCTAACCAATTTTTGAATCACCCTTCATACTTACCACCGATGCTAGTCTAAAAGGGCTGGGTGCCTATGTGAGTTGGGGACTCCGAAAATCTGAAAGAAATGATAAATACGATTATGTATTTAAATTATGATTACTTGCACTTAAGTAGACTGCCACCATGAAATTTAAAGATCATCTAGTGTACAAAATTGACCAAATAAGTTTCAATATTTAGATACAGCAAACTTTCAAATAACCAAGCAGAGGTGGATAGCACAGTTGTCAGAGCTCGACTTTCAAATATGCTACACGTTAGGCAAGATTAACATATTAGGAATTGGTGTGACGTGTTTGGAATTATATTTCATGCTATTTGAGTAATCTAGTTACTTTTCGGCTCAAGATTAACAAAGTGGCAGGTGCATTATCAAAACTACTGTCAGTTAAGGAAGAAAACAGAAGATTGAGAACAAGACTATTAAAATGAACCCCAAAGTGTATGGGAGTACGTATGGAAAAAGGAAAAAGCTGATAATAGCTGTAACAAGAGCACTCAGACACATATAATGTCACATGCTTGCTGATTACTTAGTGCCCTACAGAGCTATCAGCAAAGAGATGAAGATATGCATCTGATATTAAATGCAATGAGAGAAGCGATTGATGTAGACCACTGAAATTGGATATGTAGTCAAAAGAAATTGTGGGAACAAACGAGCAAGGTCATCAACAGGACTGGGCTCTGGTGCAGAAAAATGGTGAGTCCACGAGACAGCACAGAAATAAAACAATTTACTGTTCCTAAAGCGTTTAAAAAAGGAGGTCTTCGGAGCCAAGCAGGTCATCCCGGGGAGGAGGTCACATTAAGGAATTTGCAAGAAGGTTATTATTGGCAAAGCATGACTGCAGAGGTGAAGGAGTAGGTATAGCACTGCGAGATGTTCAACTGAATAAAAAATAAAAGTAGAAATAGATTGCATTCCTTATTTATGCTCAACAATGGGTTACAACATCAAACTACTTGAGTATCCGGGCAAATCAATCCTTTTCAACAAAAGAATCATTTTATAACTTATGCTTAAAAACCATGTTGTATATTTGCATATAGACATATATAAAACAATTTAAGTACACAGACAGGTTAGAATTATTACTTAAGAATAAATGTCCACAGATACATGATAAAAACAAACTTAATGACAGGCGGCAATAAATTATACATGTAAATGATCATATAAATATATGAAAACATGCTCAAAATGTTACAGTAACAAGACCTGTACAGATAAAAGGATCTGTCTATATCAATGAATAAATAGATGGATGCATGATAATAAACAGAAGGCCTAATTATCTATTAAAATGAAATAAAACCGAGTAGCCTAAGTCTTGATTAACATATGTGGATGTAGTGTTTTAAAAACAAATATACCTCTCTTTTCCATTTGTAATATGTTTTTCTTTTAAATCACCGTCTCTCAAGGTCCACTTGGCTACATCCATTGCACCCAATATAAAATCTTCAAATATATAGTAACATAGTATATGACGGCAGATAAAGATCAGTATGGTCCATCTAGTCTGCCCAGCAAGGCAGTAAGAGTAGGTGCATCTGCTGCTCCGTGCAGGTCACTCCTCCCCATGCCTTTGTATAGGCATATACCCACCGCTTCATGTAGAGCACCACTATTTGTTGAGATATAAGAGATAGTTATGCTTATTTTGATTTTATCCTGTTGCTATAAAGGGATCCACTGTGTCTGCCCCATGCCATTTTGAATTCTGTCACTGCATTTGCCCCCACCACTTCCATTGGGAGGGCATTCCAAGCATCCACCACCCTTTCAGTGAAAAAGTATTTCCTTACATTGCCTTTCAGTTTACCCCCTTGCAGCTTCATGTTATGCCCTCCTATGAGGAGTTTTACAGCTTCCCTATCTTTGGAAGAGGTTTGTTTGTCCATGAATACTCTTAAGTATTTAAAGGTCTGAATCATATTTCCCCTGTCTCTCCTCTCCTCTAGGGTATACATATTTAGGTCTTCAAGTCTTTTCTCATAAGTTTTCTGATGCAGGCTCCAAATCATTTTGGTCACCTTCCTCTGAACTGCTTCCAGCCTTTTTATATCCTTTGTGAGATACAGTCTCCAAAACTGAACACAATATTCCAAGTGAGGCCTCACCAGTGACTTGTACAGTGGCATTAGTACCTCTTACTTTCTGCTGGTAATTCTTTTCTGAATGCCACCCAGCATCCTTCTGGCTTTTGCCACCTCCTTGTCACATTGTTTTGCCACCTTGAGATCATCAGAAACAATCACTCTGAGGTCCTTCTCCTGGTCCGTGCACACCAATCTCTCGCCTCCTATCGCATACAATTCCCTTGGATTTTTGCTTCCCAAATGCATGACAGTGCACTTCTTCACATTAAATCTTAACTGCCAAGCATTAGACTAGTCTTCCAGCTTTTGTAGATCTTTCCTCATGTTCTCCACCTCCCTCAGGGGAGTGCACTCTATTGCAAATTTTGGTGTCATCTGCAAAAAGACAGACTTTTCCATTCAGCCCCTTCGGCAATATTGCTCACGAATATATTGAACAGTACTGGCCCCAGGACTGAAACCTGGAGCATACCGCTAATCACCTTCCTTTCATCTGAGTTCGTTCCATTTACCGTCACCTTCTGTCATCTGTCAGTCAACCAGTTTCTGATCCAGTTCACCATCTTGGGACCCATCCCCAAGCTGTTGAGTTTATTGATAAGCCTCCTATGAGGAACAGTATCAAAGGCTTTGCTGAAATCTAGGTAGATCACATCCATTGCATGCCTTTGATCTAGTTCTCTGGTCACCCATTCAAAGAACTCAGATTGTAGTTTTTTTCCCACATGGTGGTACACCAGAGGTTTGCTATTAGAGACATATTAAAAATGCATTTGGCACATAATTCAGAACTTACATTGTTGCTCAGGAAAAATCCTCACTGCAGCATATAAAAGAGGAAGACATTTAAGAGATGAGTTGGTCCCTTTGGCATTACCACAATTAGAAGACATCAGTAATAGACCAAACGTGTCATGTGCAGTATGGGCCTGATATTCAAAGGCATTTACACGGTTTAAAAAACTGTAAATCATGTAAATTCTGCTATAGAGGAAACAGGTTGAATATCAACATGTTCCGCAGCTACATGCTACTACTACTAAGCATTTATAAAGCGCTACCAGGCACACGCAGCGCTGTACAATGAAAACACAAAAAGACAGTCCCTGCTCAAACGAGCTTACAATCTATAAAAGACAAAGCAAGAAAAGGAGTAGAAAAAGATAAGAACAAGGGCAAAGAGACAAGAGCAGGAGAGACAGGACAAAGGAAAGAGGTAAGAACAAGAGTAAGAGGAAGAAAGAAAGGTGAAATAAAAGAGGGGAAGGAAGGAAGGAGAACAGCAAAATCAAGAGCCAAAGGCAGAGGCGAAAAGATGAGCTTTTAACTTGAGTTTGAAGAGGGGCAAAGAAGATGCCTGACGTATAGACAAAGGAAGTTTATTCCAAGCGTAAGGAGCAGCAAGGTGAAAAGAGCGGAATCTGAAGTTGGCAATAGAGGAGAAGGGCATAGCAAGAAGCAACTGGGAAGAAGAACGGAGTACACGAGGGGGGAAATAGGGAGAAATGAGATAAGAAAGGTACTGAGGAGCCACAGAGTGAATGCACTTATAGGTCAGAAGGAGAAGCTTATTTATTTATTTAACAGTTTTTATATACCGCACTATTCATCATCAGTGCGGTTTACATTAAACAACATATTACCTAGACAGGGTAAAACTGACATAGGTTTACAGATAACAGGGTATATAAACTGGGTATGAACAGGGGAAAAACTATATACAGTTAAACAGGTAAAGTGAATACGGAAACGGATAGGGAGCCAGTGAAGAGATCTGAGGAGAGGAGTGATGTGGGCAAAACGAGGCTGACGGAAAATCAAACGGGCAGCGGAGTGCTGAATAGATCTGCTTCTTACTCCCTCAGCCCCGACTTCTCTCCTACAGTCCCCTCATGCTTTCTCCTTGCCCTGGACCGACCACTATTGCATTACTTTTCAATGTCTGCCTACCTCCTCCATATCATCGCCCCCTTCTTCCTCTCCTCGCACTTCTTCACCTCCCCCTACCTCTTTACCTTACACTCGTCATGTATCCTCCGAGACCCTTCAACAATTCCCTCCCGCATCGGATCTTCTCCCATCTGACTTCCGCCTTCTCTCTCCCTCTTCCCAAGCTAGCACTTGGTTCTCTTCCCTTTCTGCTGCTTTAGATCACGTTGCCCCTCTTCGCCCCCGGTCCTCCTCTCGTCATCCCTCACAGCCCTGGTTCCACTCCGGCCTCCTTCTCCTTTGGGCACAGCTCCGCCGAGCTAAACGTCGGTGGCGCAAAACCCCTCCCCCACTACTCTCTCGCGCTTTAAGTCCGAGCACTCTCATTACAGAATCCACGTGCACAAAGCCAAACAGGCTTACTTCTCAGCTGCTATTTCCTCCGCACCGAATCAGAAGCGTCACCTCTACTCTGTTCTCCATTCACTCACCTCCCTCCAGTCTCGTACCATTCCTCCTCCCCCTGCCCCCTCACCCTCCCCTTCAGAGCTAGCATCCTACTTCAGCACTAAAATATCAGACCTCAGAATGTCTCTCCCTTACTGCCCACCTCCTATCTCTAGCCCCCCTCCTTGCTCCCCTCCCCCTACCCCTCAACTGTCCCATGTCTGGCATTCCTTTCATTCTCTCACCTCATCCGAGCTTCTGACATTAATCTCATCCTCTAAGAAAATATTCTGCGCTCTGGATCCTATCCCATCTTCCTGGATGCTCACCTCCTCCCTAGCTCTTCTTCCTCCAGCTCTTACCATGATTAACTCTAATCTCTCTTCAGGTGTCTTTCCCCAGCCTTGGAAACATGCTTTGGTCCGCCCTATCCTTAAAAAGCCTTCACTGGATCCCTTAGCTCCCGCACACTACCGCCCTGTATCTAATCTCCCTTTTCTATCTAAAGTTCTAGAAAAGGTCGTTTTCTCCCAACTGTCCTCCTACCTTGAATCCACCCACTTTCTTCACCCTCATCAGTCTGGCTTTCGACCCGGTCATAGCATTGTAACTGTTCTACCGGGCTTTCTAAACGAACTTCACACGGCTCACGGACGTGGTGATCTTTCGGTGGTAGTCTCCCTCGATCTCTCCGCCGCTTTCGATCTTGTCGATCACTCCCTTCTACTAGTCCAGTTGCGTGAGGCAGGTCTTTGTAGCACGGTCCTTCACTGGTTTCATTCTTTTCTCTTCTCTAGGTCTTATTCAGTCCTCCCCACCTCTTTCTCCTCCTCTGCCTCTGAACCCACCCCCCTTCTTTGTGGTGTTCCCCAAGGTTCAGTTTTGGCCCCGCTTCTTTTCAACATTTTTCTCGCACCTCTTGCCCTACTGATCCATCAATACGGGATATCTGCTTTTTACTATGCTGATGACTTGGTCCTTCTCTATCACACCTCCCCTCTTTCCCTCGATCTTTCCCCTTTGAACTCCTATCTCACTGCCGTTGCTGACTAGCTCACTACCCATTGCTTGCACCTAAATCTCACAAAAACTCTTGCTATCTGGTTCTCTCGCAATGTTTCCCCCCCCCCCCACCGTTTCCCCCTCGTTCTCTGGTTCGCCCGTTCCCCTTGTCTCTTCCCTTCATTACCTGGGAGTCCTCTTCGATCCTGCCCTGACCTTCCGAGATCACGTTGCTCACGTATCTAAGACATCCTTCTTCTTCCTGCATCAAATTTGCGCCATCAGACCCTTTCTTACCACACAGGCTCTCACCACCCTTCTCCTGTCACTCGTTATGTCTCGCATCAACTTCTGCAACTCGGTCTTAGCTGGCCTCCCTAACGTGCAACTCCATCGTATCCAACGTATCCAGAACACCGCTGCTCGACTCATTTTTCACTCTTCCACCCGGGATCATATTACACCTCTTCTCATCCGTCTGCACTGGCTTCCGATCAAATCACGCATTCATTTCAAAATCCTGGTACTCCTTCACCGTGTCCTCCATACCCACTCCCCTCAGTATTTGGCTGACCTTGTCCGCCTGCACACTCCAACTCGCTCCCTCCGATCCTTCCACCTTAACTGCTTATACCTTCCTTCACTTACTTATGCTCGCCTCCAATCTACTCGCTCCTCCGCATTCTTCTTCCTAGCCCCTGCCTTATGGAACTCTCTGCTTTCCTCTATCCGTCTCGAGCACGACCACTCTACCTTTAAGAACAGCCTCAAAACCCACTTCTTTGCCCTTGCTTTTGACCTCCCAGATCCCTCTGTATGACCTTACTCTCCCCTGCCCTTACTCTCTCCCTCTTCCTTATTGTCTTGTTGTATGATTCCGTCTGATGTGCTTTCCTATTTTAGTATTGTAATTTCCTTTCTTCTCTATACCTTTATGATTTTTCTTTAATTTGTACTTTGTAAACCGCTTTGATGTTTTTCCTTTAGCGGTATAATCAAGATAATAAACATAAACATAGACTGAAGAGGGAAGAGATGAGACTGAGGGAGGCCAGCAAGAAGGAGGTCACAATAATCAAGGCGGGAGGTGATTAGGGAATGGGTGAGGGTTTTAGTAGTGAGCTCAGAGAGAAAGGGGCGGATTTTGCCAAAGTTGAGGAGTTGAAGAGAAAGAAGCGACAAGTCTTAGCGATGAGTTGGATATCTGTGTAGAATCGAGGCATGTCGTGGGCGTTCTGGGGTGGAGCAGAGGTGGCACCCATTGCTAACCAGTCAGTGGTATATTGAACGGCTGCCCGATTAGTTACCCACGGGTAAAGATAGGTGTGGGAAAAGCTGGCCTATCTTTATCAATGGGAGCTAACCTGGCAGCGGCTCAATATCGCCACTGCCCAGTTAGCTTCTATACCATGTGGAGCACTGCAGCAGACCCTGATATTCAATTCCAGTGGCCCTGGCATTGAATATCCAGGGTTAAGGTTCAGCAGCGATGGCTATGCGCTTTAGAGGTGCATAGCCATCACAACTGAATACCGGGCCCTATATGTATAGAGACCCTAGAAACGCAAGGGAGCATATTCAGCATCGACCATTAGGCTATTTAAAGTGCTCAGTCGCTGCCACTTTATTTAAACCCAGATATTCGGCACTGTAACATATCCAGTTTCTGCTGCCTCAATATCTGGACTCGCCGGATAGCAGCATCGCTCTCTGGGTAATAGCGAAATGCAGTCAATGTTAGGACAGCTATTCAGATCAATCAAGTTTTAAGCAGGCATTTTTTTTCACTGTCTGTGGGGATATTCTTTGGCACTAACTGGTTAGTGCTGCTCAATGTCGGGCTCAATGAGTTTTAACCTATTAGCAGTTCTGCTACCCAGCTAAAATTCTTTGACTATCCCCCCAAAAGTTTTTATTCATCCACAAAGTGATCAAGCTTAGACTCTGAAAAATTATTTGAATTCTAGTGCCACCCATGTGATTGATGTTTTGGTTTAAATTTAAAACACAGAAGAGAGCTTTCTGGTTACATTTGGAACCCAGCAGAGAGCTGTAGTTTAAATTTAATAGTCACTCAGGGCCTAGCATCAGCAGAGAGCTTGTAGTTTAAATTTCATAATAAGTCAGAGCCTAGTAGCAGCAAAGAGCTATAATTTAAATCAAATAAGAATATAGATTAGCACAAAAGGCAAAACAGGGTCAGTACTCTTTGAGCAGCAAATAAAGTCTTCTAGAGACCTTTACAAAGAGGCCTTCTACCTAGGGGGCAAAAGACCTGTGAAACGTTTTCAATAGGTGTTAACACCAGGTGGCAGATCAAAAGGCCATTTTGAAAGACTCCTTCTATCCAAGCAAGGACTGTTGATCATCCAGGAAGTTGGTCACAGTTTACCTCAACAGCACAGGCATAAATAGCTCAACCAGAGCTCTGTGATCCTCAGTCTTGAAGGACTAGAAAAGGGGACTGTTACTTCTGGAGAGAGATCTGCAATTGTGAGTATATACTTCTGGGAATTTTCTGAAAGGAATTATTTCTATTAAAGCTATTTAATCTGTGAACCCACTAGTTTTTTGTTAAATCAGTCAGGGCCTAGTAGCAGCAGTTTAAGTTTAAATTTAAAACACAGAAGAGAACTTTCTGGTTACATTTCATACCCAGCAGAGAGCTTGTAGTTTATATTTCATAATAAGTTAGAGCCTAGCAGCAGCAAAGAGCTATAATTTAAATCAAATAAGAATATTGCTTACCTCAGCAGCACAGGACAAGGTACTGTGTAGCAGCCCTCTTTTAATAAGTGTTATTTCCCTGCCTCCCTCCCCACACCCACCCAACCCTGGGATAATCGTAGCTTTATAGGTACTTACACATCTTAAAAGACAGGAGGTGCTCTCAGGTGAAGCTCATTACCCAAATCAGTCATACACTAAGGACCTGAGATTAATTAAGCTTCAGGTGAACAAGGTATATTAAACGTAATAGGTACAGTTTTATTGTTATAAATATCCATAGCAACCCTTAGTAAGTAAAGAACTTAAAGACTTAAACAAAAACTTAAAACTAAGATGCACACAGCAGTCCAGCAGCGAGATGGGGGCTTTGCAGTCTTTTGCATTGAGTGTCACGTGTATGATTTTCTCCCAGTTGGTGAGAGGTCTTACGTGTGCACTAGGTGCAAGGAGCTCTTTCCTCTCAGGGAACAAGTCCGTTCTCTAGAGGCTAGAGTAGCAGACTTGGAAAACATAAGAAAGACAGAGAGGTACATAGACGAGACCTACAGGGATATAGTCCTGAAGTCCCACCTCCAGTCTGGCAGCATCCTTGTTGCCATGGAGGAGAGAGGTCATGTGACAGGAGAGCATCACCCTGGTGTGGCAGGAAGTGATCCTGTAACTAGGACCTGTCCTCCAGGTGATGTAAAACCCTCTTGCACCGAGGAAGATTCTCCAGGAACATGTGCCCATGAGGAAAGGGTTAGGACAGCCGTTATAGTTGGTGATTCGATCATTGGGCATGTAGATAGCTGGGTGGCTGGTGGATGTGAGGATCGACTGGTAACATGCCTGCCTGGTGCGAAGGTAGCGGAGCTCACGCGCCACCTAGATAAGGTCTTAGATAGTGCTGAGGAGGAGTCTGCTGTCTTGGTACATGTCGGTACCAATAACATAGGAAAATGTGGTAGGGAAGTTCTGGAGGCTAAAGTTAGGCTTTTAGGTAGGAAGTTGAAATCCAGAACTTCCAGGGTAGGGTTCTCCGAAATGCTTCCTTTTCCACGTGCAGGACCCAAAAGGCAGGCAGAGCTCCGGAGTCTCAATGCGTGGATGAGACAAAAGGTGCAGAGATGAGTGGTTTGGATTTGTTAGGAACTGGGTACATTCTGGGGAAAGGAGGGGCTCTTCCGAAGGGATGGGCTTCACCTTAACCAGGATGGAACCAGGCTGCTGGCATTAACCTTTAAAAAGGAGATAGAACAGCTTTTAAACTAGATAATAGGGGAAAGCCGACAGTCGCCCAAGAGCGGATGGTTCGGAAGAATGTATCCTTGAAGGATATTACCAAAAGCAGAGAGGTTCCAAAAAAGAGTAAAGTAGCCCAAATGCCCTCAAGTATGGAGCAGACAGAGCTTAAAGATCCCAAATTACCCATGTCTACCAATAGCCAAATTAATATAAATAAAATACAGTCTCTAAAATGCTTGTATGCAGATGCTAGAAGTCTAAAAAATAAGATAGGAGAGTTAGAATATATAGCACTAAATGAGAGGTTAGATATGAGTGGAATATCAGAGACATGGTGGAAGGAGGACAACCAGTGGGACACTGTGATACCTGGGTACAAACTATATCGCAATGATAGAGCTGATCAAATTGGTGGAGGGGTTGCGCTCTATATTAGAGAGGGCATTGAGTCAGAAAGGATTAAAGTTTTGCAGGAAACAAAATTTGCTGTAGAATCTCTATGCATTCAAATTCCATGTAAAAAGAGGAAGGCAATGGCAGTGGGGGTGTACTATCGACCGCCTGGCCAGAATGAACAAACGAATGATGAAATGCTCAAAGAAATCAAGGAAGCTAACAAAAGTTACAGTGCGGTAATAATAATGGGTGATTTCAATTACCCCGGTATCGATTGGGTCAGTGTCAAGGCAGGACATGCTAGGGAGATAAAGTTCCTAGATGACATAAATGACTGCTTCTTGGAGCAGCTGGTTCATGAACCGATCAGAGGGGAAGCCATATTAGACATAGTCCTTAGTGGAACACCAGATCTAGTGCAAGAGATAAGGGTGTTGGGGCCACTTGGCAATAGTGAACATGATCGCCTTTGATTTAATTAGTGGAGGAGGGATAGTAAGGAAATCCACAGTACTACCTTTTAACTTTCGAAAGGGAGACTATGATAAAATGAGGAAAATAGTTAAGAAAAAACTAAAAGGAGCAGTTGCAAAGGTTAAAGACTTACATCAAGCTTGGGTGTTTTTGAAAAATACTATCTTGGAAGCCCAGACCAGCTGTATTCCACGCTTTAAGAAAAGTGGAAGGAAGTCCAAAAAACTGCCAGCATGGTTTAAAAGTGAGGTCAGAGAGGCTGTTGTTGCCAAAAAAGCATCTTTCAGGAAATGGAAAAAAGAGCCAAATGACGAAACCTGGAAACAGCACAAGCACTGGCAGGTCAAATGCAAGGCATTGATAAAGCAGGCAAAGGGAGAATTTGAAAAGAAGCTTCCTGCGGAAGCAAAAACGTGAAATAAAGATTTTTTCAAGTACATTTGTAGCAAAATACCTGTGAGAGAGTCAGTTGGTCCATTAGATGATAGAGGAGTTAAAGGGGCACTAAGGGGAGACAAGGCGATAGTGGAGAGACTGAATGAATTCTTTGCTTCGGTCTTTACTGAGGAAGATGTAGGGATGTCATAAAGGTGTGGAAGAATTGAAGGAAATATCGATACATCGGGAAGATGTATTACAACTATTAGATAAACTGAAGAGTAGCAAATCACCTGCGCCAGAAGGTATACATCCAAGGGTTTTGAAAGAACTGAAATATGAGATTGCAGACCTGCTATTAGCAATCTGTGAACTATCATTAAAATCATCTCTAATACCTGAAGATTGGAGGATCGCCAATATAACACCAATTTTTAAAAAGGGTTCCTGGGGTTATCCGGGAAACTACAGACCAGTGAGCCTCACGTCAGTACCGGGAAAAATGGTACTAATGGGAGAAAGCCAACATGGCTTTAGAGAAGGAAGATCTTGTCTTACTAATCTGTTATGTTTTTTTGAAAGTGTGAATAAACAGGTGGACAAAGGTGAGTCGGTTGATATAGTGTATCTGGACTTTCAGAAAGCCTTTGACAAGGTCCCTCATCAGAGACTTTTGGCAAAACTAAAGAGTCATGGGATAGGAGGCAGTGTACTACTGTGGATCAGGAACTGGTTAAAAGATAGAAAGCAGAGTGTTGGGCTAAATGGCCAATTTTCCCAATGGAGAAAGGTGAATAGTGGTGTACCCCAGGGATCTGTGCTGGGTCTGCTGCTTTTTGACATATTCATAAATGACCTGGAAAGTGGAATAACGAGTGAGGTTATCAAATTTACAGATAACACAAAACTATTTAAAGTTGTTAAAACCCAAGAGGATTGTGGAAAATTGCAAGAGGATCTTGATAAATTGGAAGACTGGGCATCAAAATGGCAGATTAAATTTAATGTGGACAAGTGCAAGGTTATGCACCTAGGGAAGAACAACCCAAACTATGGTTACACAATGCAAGGTTCCACATTAGGAACCACCACCCAGGAAAACGATTTAGGCATCATTGTGGATAACATGTTAAATCCCTCGACCCAGTGTGCAGCGGCAGCCAAGAGAGCAAATAGAATGCTAGGTATCATAAGGAAAGGAATGGAAAATAAAACAAAAGATATTATAATGCCTCTATACCGTTCCATGGTGAGACCGCACCTTGAATATTGTGTGCAATTCTGGTCGCCGTATCTTAAAAAGGATATAGCGTTATTAGAAAAGGTTCAGAGAAGAGCCACCAAAATGGTAAAGGGGATGGAAGGATACTCCTATGAAGAAAGGCTAAAAAGGTTAGGGCTCTTTAACCTGGAAAAGAGACGGCTGAGGGGAGATATGATAGAAGTCTATAAATTAATGAACGGAGTGGAACGGGTAAACGTAGATCGATTGTTTACGTTATCAGAATATAGAAAGACTAGGGGACATGCAATGAAGCTACAGGGTAAACTATTTAAGACTAATAAAAGAAAATATTTTTTCACTCAATGTGTAATCAAACTGTGGAATTTGTTACCTGAGGATGTAGTAAAGGCTGTTAGTGTAGCTGGGTTTAAAAAAGGTTTGGACAAGTTCCTGGAGGAAAGGTCCATAAACCATTATTAAGAAGGGACCCAGGATATCAATGCTTGACCCAGTAGAAGCATTGCGGAACCTGTGTCTTTTGGGGAAACTGCTAGGTACATGTGACCTAGATTGGCCACTGTTGGAAACAGAATACTGGGCTTGATGAACCTTGGTCTGATCCTGTATGGCATATCTTATGTTCTTATGTTGCCATGGGCCTGTGTACATTTCTATATGTAGGAAAGTCAAAAAGAAAATTTAAGACTCACATCTTGGAATATAAGGCAAATAAGAAAAACCTCTGGTGGACCACTGTCTTGAGAAAAAACATACATTTGAAGATTTTAGAGTGGGTGCAATTGAAGTAACCAAGTTAATCTGGGTGATTAAAAAAAAATTACAAATAGAAGAGAGATTTGTATTTGATTTTAACACACTGCATCCGAATGGGTTAAATTAAAATTGCTAGCGATGTGAATAGACTGGAGCTTGTGTTGAGGTGTCAGCATACCCCTAAGGAATCCTTTCATTGCTGTTGTGATCTGCAAGGGTAAGATGAGGCACTACCGCCGCATCCCAAGGACAAATCCGGACAGGGAAAAGGAGGAGGAAGGGCCAGAAACAAACTCTCAGAAAAAAGTCACAGCTCCTTTAAAAGTAAAACTTCCCAACCAGTTTTCACGCCCCTGCCCAGCCACAAAAGGTTACAGGGGTGGCCAAAGGGGGAGGGGGGGGGTGCGGGGCCATGTGAAGAGACTCATTGCAGGACCTCATTTGCATTAATATTTGCATAATGTTAACATGCACTAACTTTTAGTAAACGTACCTCTTAATGAGTGTCTGGATAAAGAAAGACTACCAGATTTCTAAATTACTATACTTCAGTGACAATCGCCAGGCATATTAGGAAGTACTATAAACACTGACCATTTAGAACCCATAGCAAACCCACCATATCAGAACAGCACTACAAGAACCCATAGCAAACCCACCGTATCATAACAGCACTACCAAGACTCACAAAGCACTAAACCCTACCTATAAAAAGGCAACACTGAAATACATCTCAGAGAAAAGCAATGGAGTGGAGGAGTGGCCTAGTGGTTGGGGCAAGGTACTTCAGGCCGGAAGGTTCAAATCCCACTAGAGGACAGCAACCTTGGGCCGGAAGGACTGGGGTTTCTAGTCCCACAGGTGCTCCTTGTGGTCTTGGGCAAGCCACTTAACCCTCAATAGCCCATGTTCCCTGTAAAATAGTTATCTCCAAGTTATAATGCCCTGTTCAATGTAATTTCAGTTTATTCAATGTAAACCGCACTGATGCAGAAAAGTGCGGTATATAAGAGAATGTAAATAAATAAATACATCTCACTGGGGGAAAGAGAACAAGTGGCACTGTCAAATAGAAACTACATGAACAGAATACCTCAGCTCGGTTACATATGCCGAACACAGGCCGTCACCAAACAAAGAACAAGGGATCACAATTTAGAAACTGAAACACAATAATTAAACTGGGAACACTAAAGGTCAAAGTTGGAACGCACTCTACAACAACACTGGAGAAATAAAACTATAAATTAATTTCCTCTTGTACTAAACAAAAACACAAAGACGTTAGTGATGCACATTTCCTAGAGCTGAAATATTCCAGTTAATAAAATCAAAATAAAAAAAGTATTTTTCTACCTTTTGTTGTTTGGGCATTTTACTTTTCAGTTGAAATTGCTCCAGTCACTTTCTTCTGGTTTCTTCATGTCTTCTACTAACGCTCCATTGTCTGCTATCCATTTGTCCTAGTTTTTTTCCATTATCGCTCTACATCTGCTTTAACATACTGATCTTTCCCCTTTAGCTCTTTCCTCCATTTCTTTCTTTATTCCTTTTTCATCCAATCAAATTTCACCCTTCCATCCTCAATCCCCACTTACTCTCCCAATACCCATCCAGTCGTAGGTTTTATATCCTCTCTCCATCCTCATTCCCCCAACCCCATCCTCTTCTAGTCCTCCCCCAACATCAGCTCCCTTCTAGTTCTACCCCACTCAGCATCCGCTCCCTTCTAGCCCCATTCTCTTTTGCCCCTGCATCAGCCCATTTTCAGTCCTAGCCCCCCCATCAGCCTATTTCCAATCCTAGCCCCCCCATCAGTCCATTTCCAGTCCTAACCTAGCCCCCCCATCAGCCATTTCCAGTCCTAACCTAGTCCCCCATCAGCCCATTTCCAGTCCAAGCCCCCCCCCATCAGCCTATTTCCAGTGCTATCCTAGTCCCCCTCCCCTCAAAGAGCCCCGCGCCTGACTGTACAAGCATTGTGGAACTTGTGTCTCTTGGGGAAACTGCTAGGTACATATGACCTAGATTGGCCACTGTTGGAAACAGAATACTGGACTTGATGGACCTTGGTCTGACCCAGTATGGCATATCTTATGTTCTTATGACTGACTGGCTTCAGAGGGAGCTAGGGAGGACGATTCACTTCTACACAGCGCTGGAGTGAAAAACAGCATGTTCCTTCACTCCTGCTGTGTTCTGGTGAAGCGCGCTGAGTACCAGGAAAGGTTAAAGGGCATTTCCTCTTTCCCAGCATTCAGCGCCCTTCACCAGAACACAGTGGGAATGAAGGACCATGTTGATCTTCTCTCCAGCGCTGTGTAGAGGTGAACTAGGGCTTCTGCCCTCCCCAGATCTCTCTGAAGCTGGCTCTACAAACCAAGCAGAATGAAGTTTGTGCAGGGCCCTGTGCGAACAACATTCTCGCACAATGGACGGGCCAGCCCTGAATGGAGAGCTATCTTGGGGTGAGGGGAGGAGTTCCCAGGGCAAACCTGCAGTGACATAACTTCCTCTAGACATGCCAGAAGTATCCATAGCTGAAGAGGAACTTTGTGAAACTGAACAAGTGAAGACAGACTACGCTTCAGTGGAACCTCTGCTACCAGGTACTGACCTGTGTCCAGCTCCATTTCAGCCTGCACCTTGTCCATCTAGGCGGCACAGCCCAATGGCGGGTATTGGGTCCTCTTCGTCAAGCAAGCTACCCCTTTCTATTTATGAAGTTATTTATTTTAGAAAGAGGATGGAATCAAAGCAAATGTAAATAACTTCATAAATAGAGAGGGGTAGCCTGCCTGGAGTGGCAGGTACAACCACAGGCAAAGGTGTGGAGGGGGAGTAACCTGCATTGAGCAGCAGGTGCAACTCTATTTATTCAATAGGTTTTTTTTATACTGCTTTATCATTTCAGTCAAAGTGGTTTACATTGCAACTTAAACTTGGTAATGTATATTAAACAGGGACATTGACAACTTGGATTTTTATGAAGCAATGGAGGGTTAAGTGACTTGCCCAAGGCCACAAGGAGTGCTAGTGGGAACTGAATGTTGGTCTCTTAGTTCCCAAGCCCATGCTCTAACCATTAGGCTATTCCTCCACTCACCAGATGGACCATGCTCATGTTTATCTGCCATCATTTACTAAGTTACTATATGGCACATTTTATAAAGGACATCCCAGTGCAATCTGGGACATCCAAACCAGAACGTCTGAAATAAAAACAGGCACATCCAAGTTCAGGCACGATTTCCCAAACATGGATATGCCCAATATGGACACTTGCAGGGACAGCTACACAGACGTCCCTGGAATGGTATCTTTATAATAGGGATATCTAATAGCCTAATGGTTAGAGGAGTGGGCTATATCCAGAGAAGCCAAGGTTCAAATCCCACTGCTCCTTGTTGTGATCTTGGGCAAGTCACTTAACTCTCAAACTTCTCTACACCCTCTTGATGTTTTACAGTGAAAACAAGCACTTTCCCTATGCCTATTCAAGCCTACAGCAGGTCTAAACTTGGATGTCTCTGACATTTCTGAGATTGAGCAGGGACCAAGGTCAGCCCAATCACTAAGCAGCCACCTAGAGTGGCAGTTTCTCGGGGGGCAGTAAAGGGAAGAGCATTCAAAGCTAAAAGATTCTGACAGCCAGGTAGAGCATGAGGAATAAGGTTTGCCTAGGGTGCCAACACCTTGAACCAACTATAGGGCTGGCCCTGGTAGGGACATCCATTGAACCACTCCTGACATGCCTCCACCATGCTCACAATCTACGTGGATGTCCACACACTGGAGATGTCTTTAAAAGTCATTTGTAAAATGGCTTTGGGGACATCTCCGTGATTTGGACATCCACATGCACGTTTTCAGGCATCCAAATTGTGACTAAGGCTTTTAAAATGACCCCCTTGTTACTGTATAGATCCTCTGTCTAAAAGAGAGAGAAGAAGAAGGACCCTATCCTCGTTTTGCTTGCTTTCTCTAGATGAGGGGTTCTCAACCCTGTCCTCAGGACACATCTAGCCAGTCAGGTTTTCAGGATAACCACAATGAATATGCATAGGAGAGATTTGCATACAATGGGGGAACTCCATGCAAATCTCTCTCATGCATATTCACTGCTGTCCTGAAAACCTGACTGGCTAAGTGTGTCCCGAGGACTGTGTTGAGAACTCCTGCTCTAGACCCCGTCTACAGGTGATATTTCATCCCTTGGTAGCCTGTATGACCCCTATTTATTTATTTAACAGGTTTTGCTATACCATTTTTCTACCAGTCAAAGCAGTTTACATGGAACTAGATGAATACAATGAACATGTGCAAACAACTGGATGACATATGAGTAACAGGAGGTAACAATAAGCTTAAAATAAGGTATTACAACTATTTACATAGTTAGAGGGGGCAAGAGAGGGGTGAGCTGGGGTATCTGAGGGAGGCTGGGTTGGGGAAGTTCTATTTGATTGTGAAAGTTCATGTTACGTTGCTTTCTGTTGTGATTCAGTGCCGTAGTGTTCTTGAAAGAAGTAGGCTTTTAGTTTCTTTCAGAAGTCTGCGATTGAGCTGATGTTTCTTAGTGTGGGGGGGGGGGGGTAGTAAGTTCCAGAGGGTGGCGGCATAGAGTGTGAATGCTCTAAGTCATGTTCTTTGGTTGCTCTTGCAAATCTGGGAAGGTAGACTGAGGAGATTTTGTGTGCTATTCCTTCTTGGTCTGTCTTGGGAATGTGGATTAGTAATTGAAGGTGCTCAGAGGAAAGGTTATTTAGTGCCTAGTATATTGTGATGAGAACCTTGTATTTTATTCTTGAGTTGATGGGTATCCAGTGTAGGAGTTTGAGAACTGCAGTGATATAAAATCTGCCTGGATACTTGGCAGATAGTACGTGCTGCAGTGTTCTGGGCGAGGTGTAGTAGAAGAAAAGTGTGCTTGGGTAGGCTTTGATATATTGAGTTGCAGTAATTGATAGTAGGGTGATAGTTGCTTGGAAGACTCAGCGGAATGTTTCCACAGTTAGGAGGGGACATAGGTTTCACAGCATTCTGAGCTTGTAGTAAACAGACCTAGTAGTCTACTGGATTTGGGTTTGGAAGCTCAGTTGTTGGTCGAGTATCACGCCTAGATATCTGATTTCTGTTTTGACATGGGGGTCAGAGGTGCCAATCCTGATAGATGAGGGGGGGGGGAGTTGGGGGTGAAGTTAGTGTCTCTTGTAGCATGAATAACACATGTACACTACCAAAAAACTGCCTCCAGTTTTGCAACTGATTCCTATAGATTTTGGGGTGCTGAATCCAGGAAAAATAGCCAAAATGTTCCATCACGTCACGTTTTCTTGCAAAATTAGATTTCTTACCCATATAAGGAATGTTCACATCATTTCTTTTTAGCCGACTGCAGTTTATTTTCTTGGCCCAAAATAGAGGTTGTAATGGTTAACTAACTAGAAACACTCCCTCATGATATTTTAGAGTGTTTTGTATTCATTTTATACATTAACAGGACAATTGGGAAGCGGGGGGCTAAATCCAGTACTCGCGCTGGCGCATGTTCTTTCCTGTTCGCCTCCCCTCGTTCGCTCGCTCAAACACGGTGGTTGCGACATGAACGTTCCTGTCAAATTTCAGTTTCTTGCAAGTTCATTATTACCTTTTGTTTGCTCAGTCGTAATCCAGCTTTATTCCGAAGTGGTTCACTACTGTTGTAGTGAGCAGTGCTGTGTATTTGTGATGGCTCACAGAGCCAGAGGTTGCGTCAACTCTACGGACAGTTTTTGTTTTATTTCTGGGGAATATACCGTGAAAAAGCGGCAGAGGAACATTTCTGCATTTATTAAAAAAGTATATTTCGCCTATTTCGGTTTGAAGTTAGGCGATCAAGACAAACCGTGGGCTCCTCACAAAGTGTGCAAGACATGTGAGGAAGATCTACGCTTATGGATGAAAGGTAAAAAACAAGCATTTCGTTTCGGAATACCTATGATGTGGCGTGAACAAAGAAGACCACAGCAGTGACTGCTATTTTTGCTCTTGCATTGTGAAGGGATACAACTTAAAAAATAAGAACGTAATAAGTTACCCCAACCTTCCCTCAGCAATTAGGCCTATGCCTCATAGCAACGAAGTACCTGTGCCTGAACCACCAAAATCTTTGGATCATATTTGTGTGGACGGTTCTGATCATGATGAGACTCATCAGATGGCTTTTCCCGATGAGTCCAGTACTTCTGAGTTTGAAACTGAACCAGATCCGAAACCTGAACTTTTCTCTCAAGCTGAATTGAATGATTTAGTCCGGGATTTAGGACTCCCAAAAGATGCTGCCCAACTGCTAGGTTCTCGGCTTAAACAGAAAAATCTATTGTCACCAGGAACAACTTTTTATTGGTACCGCAACCGCGAGACACAATTTTTGAAGTATTTCAGCAAAGAGGAAGATTTGGTATTTTGCAACGATATATACGGAGTGATGGAAAAGTTTAAACTCAAGTATGATTCTGCTGAATGGCGGCTGTTCATTGATTCGTCAAAAGACAGCATAAAAGGTGATCTCTTCTTCATAATGGCAACACATTCGCTTCAGTTCCTATTGCTCACTCTGTTATTCTCCAAGAAAATACAAGAATTTGGCCCTGATTCTTCAGAAGATTCGTTATGATGAGCATAAGTGGATGATTTGTGGAGACTTTAAAATTCTATCCATGCTATTAGGGCAGCAATCCGGTTTCACCAAATATCCCTGCTTCCTTTGCTTGTGGATAGCCGGGCCCGCGACCTACACTGGGGGAAAAAAGACTGGCCAATTCGGGAGTATTTGAGACCCGGTGAGAAAAATGTTCTTCATGAGAGCTTGGTACCTTGTGATAAAATTCTATTACCACCTCTCCACATTAAGTTGGGTCTCATTAAGCAATTCATCAAGTCCCTTCCAAAAGATGGTGAGTGCTTTCGGTACCTTTGCTCAAAGTTCCCCCGACTTTCTGAAGCAAAGCTAAAGGAAGGAGTGTTTGTTGGCCCTGATATAAGGAAACTCATTTCAGATGGAGCATTCGCTGAAACGATGTCTGAGAAGGAAAAAGAAGCCTGGGATTCCTTCAAGGATGTTGTTCTCAAATTCTTGGGGAACAGGCGGGATGAGAACTATAAGGATATTGTTGCCAGGATGCTCAATGCCTTCAAAGAACAAGGCTGTAACATGAGCCTGAAAGTCCATTTCTTGCACTCCCATGTGAACTACTTTCCCGAAAACTTGGGGGCGTACAGTGAAGAACAAGGTGAAAGGTTTCACCAGGACATCAAGGACACAGAGAGAAGGTACCAAGGAAGATGGAACACCACTATGATGGCTGATTTCTGCTGGTTGCTGCTGCGGGAAACCCCAGATGAAAAATATGCCAAGCAGCGCACCAAGAGAAGCATTCGGGGGAAGAAGAAACGGGCCCACCAGGAGATTGATTGACCCAAGAATGACTTTAAAATCTAAACTGTGTTGACAATATCGTGTTTTTACTAAACTTTGAAATAAAAATTTGCTAGTTATTACCACAGTGTCGGATCTCATTTATTAGAATTTTATTTTCACACCATCGGGTGTTTGTCTTCATGTATTGCAATGGTGTGGTTTGCGTTTTCTATTCTTACATACATACCTGTACAACATTTTTTGCACATTTCTTTGCTTTGCTTTATGTCTAACCTCGCTCTTATATGCTCAGTGTTTGTGCACATGTATGTGGCTGTTTTAAGTGCAGACAATTTTGCTACCATCACAGTGTGTTTTGTTGACATTACTCTATTCTTATGTGCTGCCTTGTTACAATTTTCTTTATTCTTATTTGAATAACTACTAAACAATTAGTATAAAGAATTCATCCAAGAAACTTTTATCTCGATCGCACTCAATCTGAAACGTTCACCTCAAACTGCTAACCCAATGTAGCAAAAAATCTGTACGTGATGGAGCAAATTGGTTACCAGATTTGGATTCAGCGCACCAAAAAACGTAAAAATCAATTGAAACATTAGAGGCAGTTTAAAAAAAATTTTTTTAGTGTACCTGTGTAATTTCTGTTTTGTTAAAGCTGACTGACAAGTTGTGAAAGTGGAGCCATTTGACTATTTCAGTGAAGCAGTCTGATTTTCGAATATTCAGGAGCAGATATGGAGAAAGATGTATAAATCATTATGTCATCAGCATAAATTAGGTAATGGACATTGAATTTTTGGATGATTGTGCACAGGGGTTGAATGTAGATTTGAATAGTAGAACGAAGAGAAATGAGCCTTGGAGTATTCCTCGAGTTAGGATGCAAGGATGTGATTTTTGGGTTCCAATTTTTGACTCCAGTTGGATAGGTAGGAATTAATCCATTTGAGGTGGATGCCTTGTACTCTGATGTGATGGTGTTGGTTAAGAGGGATTTGAGGAGACACAGTGTCAAAAACGGCAGATATGTCTTGAAAAAATAGGATGAATCCATGGGTGAGAATTTCTGTGCCAGGGATGAGTGTGTTTAGCAGGGAGGTCAGTAAGGTTTCTGCATTGTGATGAGGACGTAAACTATGTTGATGCTGATCAAGTCAGGTATGGTGATCTATGTAGTCCTGGAGATGGGTTTGAATGGCTTTTTCCATGATTTTTGCTAGGAATGGTACGCTGGCTATGGGTCCGTATGAGGCGGGTGAGCTGGTATCTAGGTTCAGCTTTTTTAGGAGAGGTCCAATACAGGTTTGTTTGAGTGAGAGTGGGATAAAGCCTTGTGAAAGAGATGTCTGGAACATGTTTGATATGATTGGTAGAAAATGTGCTCTTGCAGTTTTTACCCAGGATACTGGGCAGGGATCAAGTGTGGAGGTAGTAGTGTTGATGTTGGTGATTATTTCTTCAAGCTCCTCAAAGGATACAGTTCTGAAGGCAGTCCAGAAGTGTTCAATAGTGGCGTCTGCGTTTAGTATGGGTAAGGTGAAGTTGTTGGTAAGACCTGAGTTGTGCTTGGTTTGTAGGTAGGAGGCCATGTCTTGAGGGTGCAGGGTGATGTTTTGGCAGGGATGAGTGGGATCCTTAGTGAAAGTTTTGATGAGATCGAAGACTTCCCGGGGTTTATTGATGGCACATAGAAGGAAGTGGTTATAATATTCTATTTTGGCCTTTATGGTGGAGTTACAGTTAACTTCTTAAACTGTCCAGGTAAGTAGTTTGTAGTCGACGGTTCTGCGACTTCCTCCACTGGCATTCGAGGCAACGTAAGTCATGTTTTTGCATTCTTAGCAATGCGGAGAACCAAGCTGCATGTGTTTATTGCTTCTTAGGAGGAGCTCTTGTTGAGGCAAGAGCTGTGGTGGAGATGGTGGAGTTCCACATGTTGATCAGAGTTTCAAGGTCGGTCTGTGCTTGTATGTTTGCTAGGTGTGGTAAGGGTTTTTGGAGAAAAGTTTCTTCATCAAATGCGAGGAATCTCCGAGCTGAACGGGTAGCATTCTGTGGTGGGTTTTGGGTGTGATATGGGGGTAAGTTGAAGGATATGAGGTTATCAATACTATAATGCCTCTGTATCGTTCCATGGTGCGACCGCACCTTGAATATTGTGTGCAATTCTGGTCACCGTATCTTAAAAAGGATATAGCGTTATTAGAAAAGGTTCAGAGAAGAGCCACCAAAATGGTAAAGGGATGAAAAGATACCCCTATGAAGAAAGGCTAAAAAGGTTAGGGCTCTTTAACCTGGAAAAGAGACGGCTGATATGATATGAAGAGATATGATAGAAGTCTAAAAATTAATGAACGAAGTGGAACGGGTAAACGTAGATCGATTGTTTACGTTATCAGAATATAGGAAGACTAGGGGACATGCAATGAAGCTACAGGGTAAACTATTTAAGTCTAATAAAAGAAAATATTTGTTTACTCAACGTGTAATAAAACTCTGGAATTTGTTACCAGAGGATGTAATAAAAGCTGTTAGTGTAGCTGAGTTTAAAAAAGGTTTGGGCAAGTTCCTGGAGGAAAGGTCCATAAACCATTATTAAAAAGGGACCCAGGATATCACTGCTTGACCCAATACCTGTGTCTTTTGGGGAAACTGCTAGGTATGTATGACCTAGATTGGCCACTGTTGGAAAAGAGTAGTTACTCACCTGTAACGGGTGTTCTCCAGGAGCAGCAGGAATCAGTCCTCACATATGGGTGACGTCGGCGTCGACGGAGCCCCCATGCGGAGCATTTCCCCAGCTTTCAAAGAAAGCCTTTAGGAATGCAGGCACGCATGCGCGGTCCCCTTCCCGCCCAAAGGTGCCATCTTGCTCAGTCTAATGACATAGCTAAAAGACAGCACAAAAATAAAATTAACTATATACAACCGCAACTCCAAGGGGAGGTGGGAGGGTCGTGAGGACTGATTCCTGCTGCTCCTGGAGAACACTTGTTACAGGTGAGTAACTACTCTTTCTCCAGGACCAAGCAGGAAGTCAGTCCTCACATATGGGTGACTCCCTAGCTCTGGGCTACCAGGAACCCAGGCTGAAAAATAGAGCTCCCTCTAGAGCCTCAGCAACAGTGAGAGAATCTTCTCTGAGACCACACCTGAATGGTAGCCAAACACCAGGGCCGGAGGGTAGGAGTTGCCTAAACTTCAAAGAGATTACGGAGTACCGCTTGCCCGAAAGCACTGTCCCTACGGGACTCCCTCTCGAGGCAGTAGTGGTCTGCAAAAGTCTGGCTTGAAGACCAAGTAGCGGCCCGGCAGATGTCTGCCAACAGAACAGAACAGAAGTGAGCTACTGATGCGGCCTTCGCCCTGACCCGGTGGGCCATGACTCGACCCTCCAGGGAGAGGCCGGCTGCCCTGTATGCCCAGGCGATACAGTCTGCCACCCAAATGGACAACATACGCTTAGTGACAGGCAACCCCAATTTATTAGGGTCAAAGGAAATGAAGAGCTGAGAAGCCCTTCTATGCCCCTGTGTACGTTCAAGGTAAAAGGACAGTGCCCTTCTACAATCCAGGGTATGCAAGACAGTCTCTGCCCTACTAACGTGCGGCCTGGGAAAGAATGTTGGAAGTACCACCTCCTGGTTGAGGTGAAAGGAGGACACTACCTTTGGAAGGAACTTAGGATGAGTTCGCAAGACTACCCTGTTCTTATAGAACCTGGTATACGGCCTATCCGAGACCAGGACCTGAAGCTCACTCACCCGCCTAGCCGAGGTGAGTGCCACAAGGAACAACACCTTCCAGGAGAGGAAACGTAAATGGCAGGTTGCCATTGGCTCAAAAGGTGGTCGAGTCAGTTGCTGCAAGACCACATTGAGATCCCACTCAGTGGCCGGTGGATGAATAGAAGGCTTAAGAAGAAGCAGACCTCTGAGAAAGCGAGACACCAGAGGGTGGCCTGAGAGAGATTGTCCATCCACCGGTGAGTGGTGAGCTGAGAGGGCACTGAGGTGAACCCGGACAGAGTTGGACTGAAGTCCTAGGTTGGAAAGGTGGAGCAGGTATTGTAGCACCACCTGGACAGAGCAGGAGAAGGGGTCCTCTTGCTGTTGAGAACACCAAGTAGAGAACCTATGCCACTTCAGAGCATAGGCCTTCCTAGTGGAATGCTTCCTGGAGGGCAACACCACCTCTTCAACCTCCCTTGATAGGAGCAACGGAGCAAGGACTAGCCTTTCAGCAGCCAGGCCATCAAACTGAGGGATTTGAGGTTGGGATGCAAGAGGGACCCCTGATCCTGAGTCAGAAGGTCGGGTTGCAACCCCAGAGGAAGTGGAATATCCACTGCCAACTGCAGAAAAAGAGGGAACCATAGCTGCCTGGGCCATCTGGGGGCTATCAGGATCACTGTGGCTCGGTCATGCTCGATTTTGAATAGAGTCCGGGCCACCAGAAGTGTGGGAGGAAAGGCATACAACAGGCTCTCTGACTAGGGATCAGGAACGCATCTGGCGCTGTTCTCAAGGGATGTGGTTGCCTGGAACAGAACCTGGGTAAGTTGCCTGTTCAGCGGACTGGCAAAAAGATCCATGGTCAGAAGACCCCACTTCAGAAAGATCTGTTGAACTACCAGAGGATCCAACTGCCACTCATGAGGCTGCAGGAGTCTGCTGAGCCTGTCCGCCAGATAGTTTTCCTGGCCTGGGAGGTAGACTGCCCTGAGGGTCATGCCCTGGGTGACAGCTCAGGAGCAGAGAGCTTGCGCTTCCAGGCAGAGAAGTCTGGATCCTGTGCATCCCTGCTTGTTGATGTAGAACATAGCCACCTGGTTGTCCGTCTGAACTAGGACAGACTGGTAAGACAGGATCTGAGAGAAAGTCCATAAGGCTAGTCTAATGGCCCTCAATTCCAACAGGTTGATCTGCTGGGCGGCCTCCCACGGAGACAACAGGCCTTGGGTGCAGGCTCCCTGGCAGTGTGCCCCCCAGCCCTGCAGGGAAGCATCGGTTGTCAGTACCTGAGTGTGTGGGGAGGCCTGAAAAGGGACACCCCTGACCAGATTTGGGAGATGCCTCCACCAGCGTAAGGAGTCCACCAAGAGTTTGGACACCTTTATTCTGTCTGACAATTTCCCTGTGGCCTGCAGCCACTGCACCCTGAGGTGACACTGAGCCGGCCTCATGTGTAGCCGGGCATGTAGGGTGACATGCACTGTGGAAGCCATGTGACCTAAGAGCCGGAGGAAGTGTCTGGCCGAGACCAGAGAGTTTACCCGAAACTGGTCGGTCAACTTTATCAGCCTGTGAGCTCTGTCCACAGGCAAATAGGCCTTTGCATGGATGATATCCAACCTTGCCCCTATGAATTCCATGTCCTGTGAGGGGACCGAAGTGGACTTTGGGAAGTTTATAACGAACCCCAGGTGCTGAAGCAGGGATATGGTTCTGCAGGTGGCCTGCCTGGCCTCTTGTGGAGACTGGCCCCTGATTATCCAGTCGTCCAGGTAAGGGAATACAAAGATCCCTTGGTTCCTGAGGTAGGCCGCAACCACCATCAGACATTTTGTAAAAACCCTGGGGGCAGAGGTGAGGCCAAAAGGAAGCACTCTGTACTGGAAGTGCTTTCCTCCCACCACAAATCTGAGGAATTGTCTGTGACTTGGATGGATGAGGATGTGAGTATAAGCATCCTTCAGGTCTAAGGAGCATAGCCAATCTCCCTGCTGGAGGTAGGGCAGTAAGATCCCAAGGGTAAGCATCTTGAACTTTTCCCTCTCCAGAAACTTGTTCAGATTTCTCAGGTCGAGGATGGGTCTGAGGCCTCCTCTCTTAGTAGACCTTCCAACTCCTGAAGGAGTAAGTTTCTGTGCAGAGGGGGTCTTGGAGGCTCCCCTGGAAAGTAGGAGGGGGGTATCTGGGTGAAGTGGAGCAGATAGCCCCTTTCGATGATTCTTAACACCCAAGTATCCCCTGTGACAGCCACCTGTCTGCGTACAGGGTCAGCCGACCTCCTGTGCCCTGGAGAGGAGGAGAGGCTATGCTGGCATAGTCAAAAACCCCCTCCCTGCTGAGCAGGAGCCGGAGTAGGAGGCTTGGGGGCCTTCTGTCTACGGGGCCCATGACCCTGCCCCTTGGCCTGCTGGCCCTGTTAGGGAGCTGCAGAGGCCTGGTAGTGAGGGTAGGTTTTGTAGGCAGCGTTCTTCCTCGGGTAAAAGGTCTTTTTCCCCGAGCCCTTCTTCTTCTAAGAAGGGGCAGAGGTTTTCCTGGACAGCCTTGTCCAGGTAAGAGTCTCAGTCTCAGGTTCTGCAGCTTTTTCGGCCATGGGCTTGCCAAAGAGGTTTTCACCTCGGCAAGGGGCATCGACCAACTTCTCCTGTACTCACGGCTCGAGGTCCGAGGATTGTAGCCATGCCTGGCGGTGTGCACCAATGCCGGCCCCTGCTACCAGCGCCGAAGCCTCAAATCCATTGTAGGCTGCTCGAGATATAAACTTCGAGCACTCTCGAATACCAGAAGACAAGGCCTTGAACCTCTGCAAAGGTTCCTCAGACAGACCAGCAGAGAACCCGTCAATCTCCTTCACCAGGTCTCGAAGGTACATGCCCATGTACAGCTGGTAGGTCTGGACACGGCAAGCAAGCATAGAGCCCTGGAAGCACTTTCTACCGAGGGCATCCAGGTTCCAGGCTTCCCTGCCGGGAGGCACCGAGGAGTGCATCTTCTGACTCTTCAGGCAATACATGGCCGATTCCACAACCATGGAATGGTGCGGTAGCTGTGACTTTTGAAACCCGGGGCTCTTGCAGACTCTATAGATGGAATCGACCCGCTTGCTTAGAACCGGCATCGAGGCCGGCGCCTCCCACATACGGAAGAGCAACCGCTCCAGCATCAGAGGAACTGGGACAGTAAAGGCCTCCTTGGGAGGAGAGTCATCTGCAGAGCCTCGAGCTCCTCGGCTCGAGGCTCCTCCTCGGGGTCCGCAGGGAATGCCAGTGCTTTGGCCATGTCCCTCACAAAATCCGAGAACCTGGTATCCTCCAGAGGGGACCTTGTCCGAGGCTCGGAACCCGGTGAGTCCGAAGGGACGCACTGAGTCCGGAAGGTGTCAGGGGACTCCTCCTCCTCCGTTTCCCACCCCGATTCCTCCGAGGAGGAATCGAGCGGCTCCGAGTGGGCAGGCACTGATGCCATCCGCCCCGACGCCGAGGGAACCAGCGTCGATGACCTCGGTCCCGAACATGAGGCCGAGGGTGACCTCGGCTGAGGATCAACTTGAGTTTGCATGGTCTCGAGGATCGGCTCGGCCTCCAGGGTCGACTTGGACATCGATGTCCTGGTGGTCGGGGCAGATGCGCCGGTGAGACCGGCGATCAGCACCTGCTGCTGCTCCATGAAGGCAGACAATCTGCTCTCCAAGGCCATCAACCTGAGTCCAAGCTCAGGAGACCCAGCAGCCTCCGACTCGGGCCCCAATGGTGTCAGGCCCAACGTCGGCTCCCCCGGAGGAGAGTCCACGAGGACTACAGTACTCACGTGACTCGGGGCCTCCGACTCTACACGAGGATGCTTTGCAGGCCTCTCCGACTCCGAAGACCCGGGACGGCGATCGGGGCTATGCGACCTGGCCCTCGAGGAGCCAAGAGTGTCCACCGATGCTGCCCTCGCGGATTTCTTCTTCCTTCGGTAGTCCCTCGAGGGGGACTCCCTTTCAGAGGAGCCCGACGATGTTCGGGGTCAGACTCCCAAGACGCCGAGGCCTCTGACGAAGTCCGGACCCATCTAGAGGCAGATTCGGAGAAGATCCTCTCACGCTGGTGCTGACGGCTCCATAATGCCTTGGAAGATATTTTGCCACAGGGACTACAGACCGTAGAATCATGGTCTGGCCCCAGGCACCGGAGGCAGCAGTCGTGTGTGTCGGTGAGAGACATCAGTTTCTTGCACCGATCACACTTCTTAAAGCCACTGGCAGCCATCGGGGGAAAAAGGACCCCTGCAAGATCAAAAAATTGGGCTGCCAGGGAAAAGAAAAAAGGCCCGAAGGACAAAACAAAAAAAGAGATCCGGGCTCGGCACCAGTGTACCGAGTCCAGGCGGGAAAGGAACCGACGTCGAACCGAAGAAAAAACTCGACCCAACGCAGAAAAATCAACTTTTTTCACGGGTGACAACAAGGACAGGCGTCCGTAGGGTTCCGCGGAAAAAAGAAGACTGAGCAAGATGGCACCTTTGGGCGGGAAGGGGACCGCGCATGCGTGCCTGCATTTCCAAAGGCTTTCTTTGAAAGCTGGGGAAATGCTCCGCATGGGGGATCCGTCGACGCTGACGTCACCCATATGTGAGGACTGACTTCCTGCTTGGTCCTGGAGAACAGGATACTGGGCTCGATGGACCTTGGTCTCACCCAGTATGGCATATCTTATGTTCTTATGGTCAGACTAGGGGTGGAATATGTCCAGCTGAATTAAGAAGGCTGTTGGAGAGAAAAATGAGGTTGAGATGCCTCCTCTTGAGTGGGTTGGAGCAGATACGATTTGAGTGAAGTGCAGGTCATTCATTGTGCCCAGAAATGCAGAGGTTTGGCTGTTGGAGGCGGTGGGTAGATTCAGGTCTCCAAGGAAAATAAAGTTATTTTGCATGGAGGAGTGTGAGCAGGTTGCTTCAAATAATGTGATTAGTTCTTCGGCTTTGCTATGAGGGGCTCTATAGGTCAGGCAGATGGTGAGGTGGTTATTTGTAACTGTGAGGATGTCAATATTATTTATTGAGGCTGAGTCTGTGGTGTGAAAGTTAAGGGTCCTGTTTGTAAGTATGCAGATTCCTCCTCCTCTGTTAGAGGTTTGGAGACAGTTGTGGATGGTGTGCGTGCTGATGTTAAGTTGGTTCAGAAAGACGTCATTTTCTGTGAAGCAGATTTCTGTAATGCACATAATGTCAATTTTGTTGTCCGTGATGTGGTCAGATAGGGTCTGTATTTTGTTGCTGGAAAAGCGTGAGTTGATTAAGGCGCAAGTGATTAGGTTATTGCGGTGTGGGAGTTTGGTGTTCCTAGTAGGTGGAGTAGCAGTACATTTGGGTTAAATTTTGATGAGATGCCCAAATTTTCTTTTGAGGTGTGTGCTGGATGGGTGCCATACATTTAGTAGTTTTCCCTGTGCTGTGTATTATCAGGATGTGGTGATGATTAATTGAGAATGCTGAGCTCCAGGAGAGTAGGGGGATGGAGAGGCCCAAGAAGGTCAGCCAGACTTGTATGTGGGGCATACTTGGTCCTGATGTTGAGCAGGTGTGTCACATAAAATACATTATTGTAGAATACATGTGAGCGGGTGAGAGGAGAGGAGGCTTCTTACCTTACCTCTGAGGGCGCTTATGGTAACTCTCCCATGCGAAGGGCTGCTGTTGTGGTCGGTAGGGAGCAAGTGAAGGTCCTCAGGTGTAGTCTGCTGAGGTACAGGGATGAGGCTGAAGTGTGGTGGTGGTTACCTCCAATAGGGTTAGGACTGGGGCGATATGGTGGTAGTTGAACATTGAGAAGGGAGTAATTGGCAATAGCTGGCAGATTTGCCTCCGTGTGAATTTTGATGTTGGATTGCAACGTTGCAGGCACTGAGTACACCTGGACCACCCCTGGCCCTTTGGTTTGGCCCTTAGATGCAGGCACCTGGAAAGGTGCTGGCTTTTTATCTCAGCTGTTGTGGTGCATTGTTTGCATGCTTGATTGGGGGGGGGGGGGTTACTTACCACCTTTCCAATGTGGGCCCAGGGATCCTCGCTGTTGTTGCTGTTATGGTGGCGTGGAGAGTGATTCCAGATGGTGGTTTGCGTTCTGGGGTGAGCTCCGATGCGGCCGGCGAGATAAAGGGACGTGTCCCTCAGTCTGTTGCCTTTTATCTCAGCTGTTGTGGCATGTTATTTGCACGCACGATCGGGGGGGGAGGGGGGGTTGGAGCTTAACACCTTCTCAATGTGGGCCCAGGGATCCTCGCTGTTGTTGCTGTGATGGTGGCGTGGAGAGCGGTTCCGGATGGTGGTTTGCGTTCCGGGATGAGCTCTGATGTGGCCGTCGAGGTAAGGGGATGTATCCATGAGTCTGTTGCCTTTTATCTCGCTCCCTATGTAGCCTGGCTATGCTTAATTTCAGTCATTTTTCCATGTATGGCAGTTGAACACTGTCCCCCCCATCTACTAGCTTCCTTTCTATGTACGTAGTAGAATACTCGCTTAGATGCCAGTTACTGCAGGATGATCATCTAGCCTTTCCAGGCCGCCATGTTCTTGTATCAGTCATAGCCAGGCACCAGGAAGATGTCAAATGCAGAATGTGTCTATCTTCCAGCTCTGTACCTCTGTGGGCCAATGGTTTAACAATGCAGCATCCTAGCCCATCGTATATTGCTTTTCCCTTCCAATTATTCTCTGCGCCCCCCTTTCTCTAAGGCTATGCTGTGGATCTTAACTGCACTCCCTTATGATTCTTTCCTCTAAGGATATGATGCCCCTCTGTTGTAGCACTGGAAAAGGCATGCACAGGCTTGATTCATTACTTCTTCGGCTCTCCTCGGGCCTTGAATAGGGAACAGCTTGTGTTATATTCATTTAGTAACTTCTTTATTAGGGTTGCCAACTTTTTGAAAGAGATAAACCTGCCACCTGTGGCTAGTCATGCTTCGCCCAAGCCCACCCCCACCCCGCCCTTTCCATGCCCCGCCCAACCCCACCCTTGCTCCACCCCCTGTCCCACCCCACCCCACCCTTGCTCCACCCCCTGTCCTCAAAAGAATTGCAAACTGAACAAGCAAGATTGCTACACATTCTTAAACAGAAATTCTATACTGACAAAACACGCAGCATTGTTTGTACACACATACACAATATAGACAGGGCTTCATCAATAAATTAGCACAAAACAAAAAGAGAAATATATAGGAAAAATTAAACTGAAACCCCAAGCAGCCAGACTCTGCATGCAGTGCAATATCAGATAAATAAGAGATGCAGTTCCCCATTTTGTGTAAAATATAAAGGCAGCAAAAAGTCCAGTCATTAAATTGAAAATACAATTATTTTTTCTACCTTTGTTGTCTGACCATTTTATTCTCTGATCATGTGGTACCAATCTGAGGCTTCTGCTTTCCTGTCTTCTCTTAGATCTCTTTCTATGGTCTATAGTCCATCTGCCATTTCTTGTCTCTTCTTTTGTTTTGTTTTTCACTTCCTTCCATCAGCCTATTTCCAGTCCCAGTAACTGTCCTCAGTATCAGCCCCCTTTTCAGTCCTCCCCTCCCATTACATTCCAAAGTCAATCCCCTTGCATTCCCAGGACTGCCAGTGGTGTCCATTCCCTTCTAGTCCCCCTCCTTCCTCGCTGTCTAGTCCAAATACCATCCCAGATATCAGCTCACTTCCACTCCCAGTGCCTTCCCCATGTCTGCTCTCTTCCAGTCACCCTCTGTCCATTCCCCTTCCAGTGCCATCCCGTGTCTGCTTCCTTCCAGTCCCAGTGGCCCCTGCCTTCCAGCCTCCTCCCCATTACCCAGTCACCTACCAGTACCATTCCCAGGTGTCAGCTCTCTTTGAGCCCCCTCCTTACCCCCTCCCTTCCAGTCACCTCCTTCCCGACCTCTGTCAGCTCCCTCCCAGCCACCTCTTTACCCCGTCTTTCAGCTCGCTTCCAGCCACCTCTTTCCCCCCGCCCTTTCAGCTCTCTTCCAGCCAACTCTTTCACCCTGTCAGTCCCTTCTGACAGCTTCTTCCCCTTGCAGCCACTGCTCCTACTTCTTAAAGAGCAGCAGCTGCAATAAAGCAAATTTAAAAACAAAAGGAAACCTGTGCGGAGCACTCTGGCCTTATGAAATCCCTGCTGCAGTGCTCACACTCACAAGGAAGTGACGTTATAGGGGGCAGGAGCTGCAGCAGGGACTTCATAGGGCCAGAGGGCTCTGAACAGGTTTCCTTTTGTTTTTAAATTAATTTTATTGTAGCCACTGCTCTGTAAGAAGAGGAGCAGTGGCTGCACCGAGGGCCGTGGAACGCAGATGAAAAGCCCATTTTTTGTTCTGGCCGCTCCCGGTCTTGTGGCCAGAGGAAAAAAACGGGCTGTGATGGGGGGGAAACAGACTGGAAATGGGCTGTGATGGGTGGGACGGAGGGACTGAAAATGGGCTGGGCTGGGATGGGGGAAACAGACTGGAAATGGGCTGTGATGTGGGGGGGGGGAATGATGTGGGGGGGGGGGAACAGACTGGAAATGGGCTGTGATGGGGGAACGGACAAATTGGGCTGGGTTGGGGGAGAACAGACTGGAAATGGGCTGTGATGGGGGGGGGACGGACTACAATTGGGCTGCGATGGGGGAACGGACTACAATTGGGCTGTGATGGTGGGGGGATAGGACTTAAAATGGGCTGTGATGGTGGGGGGGGGAATGGACGAAATGGGCTGTGATGGGGGGGAACTTGGACTGGAAATGGGCTGATGAAGAGCTGGATTAGGACTGGAAATGGGCTGATGGGGGCTGGAATAGGGCGAAGTGGGCTGACGAGGGGGCTAGGATTGGAAATTAGCTGATAGGGGAGCGTGGAAAAAATGGGCTGATGAGGGACTGGAATGGAACTGGAAAAGAGCATATGGGGGCTAGGACTGGAAATGGGCTGATGAGGAGCTAGGATAGCACTAGAAATGGGCTGATGGGGGGAATGTAGACTGCAAATGGGTGATGGGCTGAAATAGGACACTGGAAATGGGCTGATGGGGGCTGGAATAGGACTGGAAGTGGGCTGATGGGAGTTGGAAAAGGGCTGGAAATGGGCTGATGGGGAGCTTGGAGTGGAAATGGGCTGATGGGTGGCTGGAATTGAACTGGAAAACAGCATATGGGAGGCTAGGACTGGAAATGGGCTGATGTGGAAGCTTGGGAGACTGGGACTAGAAGGGGGCAGATGCTGGGTAGGTCTAGAACTATAAAGGAGCTGATTTTGGGGGAGGACTAGAAAGGGATGGGAAATGAGAATGGAGAGGGGAAAAGATATTTTGTGTGGGAGGGAAGAAAAGTCTACGAAGGGCCGGGTATTGGAAGAGTAAGTGTAGATTGAGAATGGAAGGGTGAAATTTGAGTGGATGATAAAGCAATAAGGAAAGAAATGGAGGAAAGAGCAAAAGGGGAAAGATCAGTATGTTAAAGCCGATATAGAGAAAAAATTTGGAAAAAAATCTAAAAGAGAAGAAAGAAAATGGATAGCTCGCAGAAGACACAAAGAAACCAGAAGAAAGTGACTGGAGCAATTGCAACTGAAAAGAAAATGCACAAGCAACAAAAGGTAGAAAAATACTTTTTTATTTTGAATTTATTAACTGGAATATATCAGCTCTGGGAAATGTGCATTGTTAACATCTTTTGTGTTTTGTTTAGTACAAGAGGAAATTAATTTATAGTTTTATTTCTCCAGTGTTGTTGTACATCCCAAGTTTGGCTTTTGGGGTTCCAAGTTTAATTATTGTCTTCCTATTTCTAAATTGTGATCCCTTGTTCTTTGGTGACAGTCTATATTCTGCATTTTAACCAAGCTGAGGTATTCTGTTCATGTAGTTTCTATTTGACCATGTCACTTGTTCTCTTTCCCCAGTAGGAGATGCATTGGTATTCTCTGAGATGTATTGGTTTAATATTTGCAGTGTTGCCTTTTGATAGGTAGGGTTTGGTGCTTTGTGAGTCCTGGCAGAGCTGTTATGATATGGTGGATTTGCTATGAGTTCTAAATGGTCAGTGTTTATAGTACTTCCTAATGGGCCTGGCGGTTGGCACTGGAATATAGTAACGTAGAAATCTGTTAGTCTTTCTTTATCCAGACACTCATTAAGAAGCATGTTTACTAAAAATGCATGTTAACATTATGCAAGTATTTATGCAAATGATGCTCCCTATGCAAATGAGGCCCCGCAATTAATCTCCGCACATGGCCCCGCACCCCCCTTGGGCCGCCCCTGCCTCCACTGGGAGACTATTCTACGGATCCACCACTCTTTCCATAAAGAAATATTTCCGCATATCACTCCTGAATCTATCCCCCTTCACCCTCATCCCATGTCCCCTCATAGCAGAACTTGCTTTCAATTGAAAGAGGCTCTCTCCCTGAACATTTATGCCATGGAGGTATTTAAACATCTCAATCAAATCACCTCTATCCCGCCTTTCTTCTAAGGTGTACATATTAAGATCCTTAAGTCTGTCCTCATATGCTTTATAATGAAGACCACTAACCATTTTAGTAGCCACCCGCTGCATCGACTCCATCCTGTTCACATCCTTTCGAAGGTGCGGTTTCCAGAATTGCACACCATACTCCAAATGAGGTCTCACCAAAGACTTATACAGAGGGACTATCACCTCATTTTTTCTGCTAGCCATTCCTCTCCGTATGCACCCAAGCATCCTTCTAGCTTTTGCCATCGCCTTTTCTACCTGTTTAGCTACTTTGAGATCATCAGACACAACCACGCCTATGTCCCGCTCTTCTTTAGTGGATAGAAGTACTTCACCCCCTATACTATATTGCTCCCTTGAATTGCTGCTGCCCAAATGCATGACCTATTGCGGGCAGTTATAAAATTATCACTTTTTTAGCTAAGGGAAAGAAAATAGTTATGAATACATTTGAGTACAAATGATTCTTTATTCAGAGCCTTTCTTTAAGGCGGTAACATCTGGAGGCACAGAGCTATGGTAGGATGAACAAGAGGAAGGATCTTTCAGGAGGTACGTCCAAAAGAAAGATCAAAACCCATGAAGAAGAGAGAGCAGGATTGGAATGAAAGAGACAAGAATGATAGGACACTACCACCATCATGAAACAACAAGAAAACAAGCCCAGCACAGCAAAATTTCCCACCCAACCTTTTCCATTTGTTTTCAAACTGATGAAACTTTGCTTCAGTTCAGTGCTGACTCAATATCAAATTTGATGCTATTTAAGATCCTGAAAGAGAATAAATTGAGTGAGAGAGGTACATTTTTCAAGGCTCATGCTTTTGGTTCATCACCATGGGAACCGGCTCTGGATGTGTGAAGAACTGTGAGAACTAAAGATTGCAATGTTTGTCTATCACAACACAAAAATAGGAATGCTACTTACACATAAAACTAATAAAATTGTGGATTTACTGTATATAGTGCCCTTCATTTTAATTTAACCCCAGCATGCTTGTAGCTATGTGCATTCATTGTGCACATCAGTTCCTTTGGGGGATTAAAATTATTGATTTACAGGCTTAAAGTTTGAGCACATATAAAGAACACATAGGAGGTTATTCTATAACATGAATAAGCCGTTTGGACGTGCATTGTAGAGGTTTTCTAGCAAAAATGTCTAAGACCATATTCTGAAACCCCCGTGACCATGCATGTCTACGGCACCAGCCCAGGGATCCCAGAGCAGTACGGAACAGAGACATTGTAAGCCACAGAGAGATATAAAGCGTATTCAGGAAAGGCCCGTGTACATTTTCAGTGTTTCCCACAGACACCCCCATTGTTCATGCGGAAATGTGGAATAAGGCCAGGACAGAAAATATTCTGCTCTGCTCTTCAATGCATCCCATATTTAAGAATGGTTGTAAGGTAAGGAAAGGTTTTAAGGTAAAGAAACATTAATAAACACCCTTACAGAAATATTAGTGAAGAGCAATAGTGTTTATTCTGGCTATTCAGAGAGCTTGTAGTCTAAATTTAATAGTCACTCAGGGCCTAGCATCAGCAAAGTACTTTTAGCTTAAATTTAAAACACAGAAGATAACTTTCTGGTTAAATTTAGAACCCAGCAGAGAGCTTGTAGTTTAAATTTCATAAGAAGTTAGAGCCTAGCCGCAGCTAAGAGCTATAATTTAAATCAAATCAGAATTTAGCTTAGCACAAAAGGCAAAACAGGGTCTGTACACTTTGAGCAACAAATAAAGTCTTCTATAGACCTTTACAGAGAGGCCTTCTACCTAGGGGGCAAGAGACCTGTGAAACTTTTTCAATAGGTGTTAACACCAGGTGGCATATCAAAAGGCCATTTTGAAAGACTCCTCCTATCCAAGCAAGTACTGTTAATCATCCAGGAAGTTGGTCACAGCTTACCTTAGCAGCACAGGCATAAATAGCTCAACCAGAGCTCTGTGATCCTCTGTCTTGAAGGACTAGAAAAAGGGACTGTTACTTCTGGAGAGAGAACTGCAACTGTGAGTATATACTTCTGGTAATTTTCTAAAAGGAATTCTTTGTATTAAAGCTAATTAATCTGTGAACCCACTATTTTTTGTTAAATCAGTCAGGGCCTAGTAGCAGCAGTTTAAGTTTAAATATAAAACACAGAGGAGAACTTTCTGGTTACATTTGGAACCCAGCAGAGAGCTTGCAGTCTAAATTTAATAGTCACTCAGGGCCTAGCATCAGCAAAGTACTTTTAGCTTAAATTTAAAACACAGAAGAGAGCTTTTTGGTTAAATTTAGAACCCAGCAGAGAGCTTGTAGTTTAAATTTCATAAGAAGTTAGAGCCTAGCAGCAGCTAAGAGCTATAATTTAATCAAATCAGAATATAGCTTACCTCAGCAGCACAAGACAGGGCAGTGTGTAGCAGCCCTCTTTTAATAAGTGTTATTTCCCTCCCTCCCTCCCCACACCCACCCACCCCTGGGATAATCGTAGCTTTATAGGTACTTACACATCTTACAAGACAGGAGGTGCTCTCAGGTGAAGCTCATTACCCAAGTCAGTCATACACTAAGGACCTGAGATTAGTTAAGCTTCAGGTGAACAAGGTATATTACACGTATTAGGTACAGTTTCATTAGTATAAATATCCATAGCAACCCTTAGTAAGTAAAGAACTTAGATCTAAACACAAACTTAAAACTAAGATGCAGACAGCAGTCCAGCAGCGGGATGGGGGCTTTCCAGTCTTTTGCATTGAGTGTCACATGTATGATTTTCTCCCAGTTGGTGAGAGGTCTTACATGTGCACTAGGTGCAAGGAGCTCTTTGCTCTCAGGGAACGAGTCCGTTCTCTAGAGGCTAAAGTAGCAGACTTGGAAAGCATAAGACAGACAGAGAGGTACATAGACGAGACATACAGGGATATAGTCCTGAAGTCCCACCTCCAGTCTGGCAGCATACCTGTTGCCATGGAGGAGAGAGGTCACGTGACAGGAGAGCATCACCCTGGTGTGGCAGGAAGTGATCCTGTAACTAGGACCTGTCCTCCAGGTGATGTAAAACCATCTTGCACTGAGGAAGTTTCTCCAGGGCCATGTGCCCATGAGGGAAGGGTTAGGACAGCCGTTATAGTTGGTGATTCGATCAATAGGCATGTAGATAGCTGGGTGGCTGGTGGACGTGAGGATCGCCTGGTAACATGCCTGCCTGGTGCGAAGGTAGCGGACCTCACGCGCCACCTATATAAGGTCTTAGATAGTGCTGGGGAGGAGTCTGCTGTCTTAGTACATGTCGGCACCAATGACATAGGAAAATATGGTAGGGAGGTTCTGGAGGCTAAATTTAGACTGTTAGGTAGGAAGTTGAAATCCAGAACTTCCAGGGTAGCGTTCTCCAAAATGCTTCCTGTTCCACGCGCAGAACCCAAAAGGCAGGCAGAGCTCCGGAGTCTCAATGCGTGGATGAGACAATGGTGCAGAGATGAGGGTTTTGGATTTGTTAGGAACTGGGGAACATTCTGGGGAAAGGAGGGGCTCTTCCGAAGGGATGGGCTTCACCTTAACCGGGATGAAACCAGGCTGTTGGCATTAACCTTTAAAAAGGAGATAGAGCAGCTTTTAAACTAGATATTAGGGGAAAGCCGACAGTCGCCCAAGAGCGGATGGTTCGGAAGAATGTATCTTTGAAGGATACTACCAAAAGCAGAGAGGTTCCACAAAAGAGTAAAGTAGCCCAAATGCCCTCAAGTATGGAGCAGACTGAGCTTAAAGATCCCAAATTACCCATGTCTAACAATAGCCAAATTAATATGAATAAAATACATTCTCTAAAATGCTTGTATGCAAATGCTAGAAGTCTAAAAAATAAGATGGGAGAGTTAGAATATATAGCACTAAATGAAAGGTTACATATGATTGGAATATCAGAGACATGGTGGAAGGAGGACAACCAGTGGGACACTGTGATACCTGGGTACAAACTATATCGTAATGATAGAGCTGATCAAATTGGTGGAGGGGTTGCTCTCTATGTTAGAGAGGGCATTGAGTGAGAAAGGATTAAAGTTTTGCAGGAAACAAAATCTGCTGTAGAATCTATATGGATTGAAATTCCATGTAAAAGGGGGAAGGCAATGGCAGTGGGGGTGTACTATCGAGTGCCTTGCCAGAATGACCAAATGGATGATGAAATGCTGAAAGAAATCAAGGAAGCTAACAAACGTTACAGTGCAGTAATAATAATGGGTGATTTCAACTACCCCGGTATCGACTGGGTCAGTGTCACATCAGGACATGCTAGGGAGATAAAGTTCTTAGATGAAATAAATGACTGCTTCTTGGAGCAGCTGGTTCATGAACCAACCAGAGGGGAAGCCATATTAGACCTAGTCCTTAGTGGAACAACAGATCTAGTGCAAGAGATAAGGTTGTTGGGGCCACTTGGCTATAGTGATCATAGCATGATCGCCTTTGATTTAATTAGTGGAGGAGGGATAGTAAGGAAATCCACAGTACTACCTTTTAACTTTCAAAAGGGAGACTATGATAAAATGAGGAAAACAGTTAAGAAAAAACTAAAAGGAGGAGTTGCAAAGGTTAAAGACGTACATCAGGCTTGGCTGCTGTTGAAAAATACTATCTTGGAAGCCCAGACCAGCTGTATTCTACGCTTTAAGAAAAGTCCAAAAAACTGCCAGCATGGTTTAAAGGTGAGGTCAGAGAGGCTGTTGCCAAAAAAGCTTCTTTCAGGAAATGGAAAAAAGAGCCAAACGACGAAACCTGGAAACAGCACAAGCACTGGCAAGTCAAATGCAAGGCATTGATAAGGCAGACAAAGGGAGAATTTGAGAAGAAGCTTGCTGCGGAAGCAAAAATGCGAAGTAAAGACCTTTTCAAGTACATTTGTAGCAAAAAACCTGTGAGAGAGTCAGTTGGTCCATTAGATGATAAAGTGGTTCAAGGAGCACTAAGAGGTGACAAGGCGATAGCGGAGAGATTGAATGAATTCTTTGCTTCAGTCTTTACTGAGGAAGATGTAAGGATGTTACCCATGACTGAAGTGGTATTTAAAGGTGCGGAAGAATTGAAGGAAATATCGATACATCGGGAAGATGTATTACAACTATTAGATAAACTGAAGAGTAGCAAATCACCTGGGTCGGATGGTATACATCCAAGGGTGTTGAAAGAACTGAAATATGAGATTGCAGACCTGTTATTAGTAATCTGTGAACTATCATTAAAATCATCTCTAATACCTGAAGATTGGAGGATCGCCAATGTAACACCAATTTTTAAAAAGGGTTCCAGGGGTGATCCGGGAAACTACAGACCGGTGTGCCTGACATCAGTACCGGGAAAAATGGTAGAAACCATCATAAAGAATAAAATTACTCAGCATGTAGATAGTCATGACCTAATGGGAGACAGCCAACATGGCTTTAGACAAGGAAGATCTTGTCTTACTAATCTGTTGTTTTTTTGAAGGAGTGAATAATCAGGTGGACAAAGGTGAGTCGGTTGATATTGTGTATCTGGACTTTCAGAAAGCCTTTGACAAGGTCCCTCATCAGAGACTTTTGGCAAAACTAAAGAGTCATGGAATAGGAGGCAGTGTACAATTGTGGATCAGGAACTGGTTAAAAGATAGAAAGCAGAGGGTAGGGCTGAATGGCCAATTTTCCCAATGGAAAAAGGTGAATAGTGGTGTATTCCAGGGATCTGTGCTGGGTCCGCTGCTTTTTGACATATTCATAAATGACCTGGAAAGTGGAATAACGAGTGAGGTTATCAAATTTGCAGATGACACAAAACTATTTAAAGTTGTTAAAACCCAAGAGGATTGTGGAAAATTGCAAGAGGATCTTGATAAATTGGAAGACTGGGCATCAAAATGGCAGATGAAATTTAATGTGGACAAGTGCAAGCTTATGTACCTAGGGAAGAACAACCCAAACTATGGTTACACGATGCAAGGTTTCACATTAGGAACCACCACCCAGGAAAAAGATTTAGGCGTCATTCTGAATAACATGTTAAAACCCTCGGCCCAGTGTGCAGCGGCGGCCAAGAGAGCAAATAGAATGCTAGATATCATAAGGAAAGGAATGGAAAATAAAACAAAAGATATTATAATGCCTCTATATCATTCCATGGTGAGACCGCACCTTGAATATTGTATGCAATTCTGGTCGCCGTATCTTAAAAAGGATATAGCGATTTTAGAAAAGGTTCAGAGAAGAGCCACCAAAATGGTAAAGGGGATGGAAGGATACTCCTATGAAGAAAGGCTAAAAAGGTTAGGGCTCTTTAACCTGGAAAAGAGACGTCTGAGGGGTGATATGATAGAAGTCTATAAATTAATGAATGGAGTGGAACGGGTAAACGTAGATCGATTGTTTACCTTATCAGAATATAGAAAGACTAGGGGATATGCAATGAAGCTACAGGGTAAACTATTTAAGACTAATAAAAGAAAATATTTTTTCACTCAACGTGTAATCAAACTCTGGAATTTGTTACCGGAGGATGTAGTAAAGGCTGTTAGTGTAGCTGGGTTTAAAAAAGGTTTGGACAAGTTCCTGGAGGAAAGGTCCATAAACCATTATTAAGAAGGGACCCAGGATATCAATGCTTGAACCAATACAAGCATTGTGGAACCTGTGCCTCTTGGGGAAACTGCTAGGTACGTATGACCTAGATTGGCCACTGTTGGAAACAGAATACTGGGCTTGATGGACCTTGGTCTGACCCAGTATGGCATATCTTATGTTCTTATGAGATAATCTAGGGTTCCCTAACAATTCCTATGTTCTGAAAAATGGGACAGTTGATGTAGGGATAGTATGTGAGTGAGTATGGAAAAAATTCTTGTTTGGGTGAGAAACGCAGATCAGCCGTTCTTGATACATGCATGGCATCTTTTTGGCAGAAGTATGGTTTTTGTGACTGCAAATGAAAGTGTGTGTGGTTTGAGTGTTGCACAGGAGGATCTGGTGTGCTCATATGCAATTCTAGGGGGACATGAATTCCTGGCCAGTACCTGCCCCGTAGGGATGACCGCGGTGTCACCAGGTGCCAGTATGACCAATCAGAAAAAAATCAGAGGACGTTCTCTATAGCTAAAGGTCAAAACATACCACTGTCAATAATAAGGAACCCTCAGAATGAGGGCATTCAACAGTGCAAACAGCACTAATACATGCCCAAAAGCATCGGTCTCTAAAAATGTGCATTTTTAGAGACCGATGATGATATTTTTCGGCATGTATTAGTGCTGTTTGCACTGTTGAATGCCCTCATTCTGAGGGTCACTTATTATTCACAGGGATATGTTTTGACCTTTAGCTATAGAGAACCTTTTCTGATTTTGGCTGTCCATACTTAGCATTGTACAGACAGTAATTCTTACATTGTCGTCTCTGAAAACAAAGGAGTTCTTTTACTGCCATGTATATTGTGATGCAAGGAATGTCATGACAGTGTTCTGGGCATTCAACAGACTAGTATATATAGTCTAGCTTGCCTCAGCATTTATGTATCATCAGTATTTATGTGTAGTTTGCATCAGCACAACATTGTCAGTGAGAGGAGCAGCTTAGGAGCTGCATGTTTTATAGAAGAGGTGTGGCAGTCCACGGGTATATGGCAGAGACAGGCAGATGTTTTTCAGAATACGGTGAGCACGGGGACGTCCATGGCCGTTTGCTGCATATACTTGTCTCTCATACGTCATAGTACTTTGTTCGCGCCACGCTGGAAATGTCTATGTCCCCAGTTCTGGAACTGCAGGTACATCTATAACCGTGGGTGTGGAATTCAGTTTAAATCAGGCCCATTTTTTTTATTTAGACGTGCCCGCGGGCCGGATGTGCATGTTATGGAATTGGGCTCATGCTCTGTGTGAAACAAATACAAAATAATGCCCAAAAATGGGAACAATTCATTTTAAAAGAACATAAACCAAACTATTTTTTTGTGCATACACACATACATACTTCAGTAACATATAAGGTGAAAAATCCAGCTTTCAATTAAACAGTAATAGGCTTATCAAATTGCAAACTCATTAACTGTCCAACTTTTGAGAAAACTAAAAGTAACTCTCTCCAGGACTAGAAATAGCTTACCTTACTCAGCTTCGTACACCTCTATGATCATTCAGGACTGTTTTGGAGTTTATATTGTTCAGCTTTAAGAGAATCTGTCAGGGTCGGTGAAATGGAAACTGGAAGATCCAAGGATGCTATGTTTATGTTTATGTTTATTTAACTTGATATACCGCTCTTCATTACACCAGAGCGGTTTACAAAATATTACAGCGGTGGGCACAAGCTATCTCAGCGTGTTACCATATATTAGCCATGCGTTTCTTTTAATGTGCTGGTGTTATTTTTTTAAACCATTTTAACGGCAGTGGGAATGTTTAGGGCATTAGTGAGTCACACTGCTGTGAGTGATGTTTGTGACAGGGGTGTAGTCGTAAAGATGGGTGTGTAATAGTGTCAGAGATAATTCAGTAACTAACAGGAATTAGTCTGACTGGAAAATTCAACCCTGGGTCTTCAGTCTTCTGATCAACTTTGCTGATGACTGCTTTCTCAGAAGAGAGAGAAAGGCAGAATAAAACCTTTCACAATTCTTTTTATTTGGTATTTAGGAGTGAAATTATGTAAATTAGGCCATTTTCCAGTATCTGACAGACCATTCCAGGTTTGGATTCAGACTCTCTGGATAAGCAAAAAAGCTGCCCTTCCAAATACCATTCAAACCCTTAACTCTTGCACTGCATGTTCTGCGTTTCATTTTACAGTTGACTTTGAGGTCACTAACAGACCTTCAGATAATGAGTTCTGCTAAAGGGTGTGCCCCTGCTGAAATGGTTATTGAATAGAGGTGTATAGGTCAATAGTAAGCGATTTGGGACACACTCCTCTGCTAGGGACCAGAATGCATTACATGAGGATTATTATACATGAGGATTATTATACCTTTTCTGCAATAGCTCAAATTTGGAAAACTCAGTATCATGAAACTTATATAAAATGCATTCTCAGAGCCCAGGACACCACCCACAATGGCACAGGAAGGAACAAGCATAAGAGCTGTTAGCAAGGGAGATTTGCAAGTGTGAAAACCTTAGAAATTACATTTTGCTAGCTCTGCAGTTTTTCTTTTTCTATATTATTGAATAATAGCTTTTTGCCATGGGGAGGAAATTTTTCCAAAAGGCCATTTCCACTTATAAATCTGTGTTGTATGCTCAATAATGCGTTTGAAAACTGACGTCTAAGAAGGTGAATTTATATGCTATATATAAGCATGAAATATTATTTACATGCAGAAAAACGTAGTTACTCACCTATAAAAGGTGATCTCCGGAAATAGCAGAAAATTAGTCTTCACATATGGGTGACATCAGCACCAATGGAGCCCGTACAGGAACGCTCCCGAGCGTCCAATAGGAGAGCTTTTGGGAGCACTCCGCAGCGCCTGCGCAGCTGCCTTCCCGCTCTTCCAACTCCCTCTCCTTAGTTGAGTTTATAGCTGAGAAAAAGAGTGAAAACAACCCTACAACTCCAAGGGGAGGAGGGTGGGTTGTGAAGACTAAATTCCTGCTGTTCCCAGAGATCACCTGTTACAGGTGAGTAGCTACGCTATCTCCAGGAACAAGCAGGAATATAGTCTTCACATATGGGACTCCTCAGCTCCCAGATCACAGGAGATTTAGAAACCAGGCCAGAATAGAGAATTTGGACAGGATTCACAGATTCATTGACATCCCCGTCATGGTGATCTGGTAACAAGAAGTCTGGGCGAGGGGCAGGAGTTGTGGCTGTGTGTCAAATAGATGTTTGAGGACCACCTGACCAAAGGCAGCATCCCAGCAGGAGTCCGTGTCTAAGCAATAGTGGGCGGCAAAGTTATGGATGGAGGACCAGGCTGCTGCCCGATAGATTTCATCAATGGCTACTGAGCGTAAGTTGGCTACAGAGGTTGCCATCACTCGGACATTGTGAGCAATGATGTGTCCTGTGAGGGTGAGGTCTGCTCAGTCGTAAGCCAAGGATATACAATCTGCTATCCATCTGGAGATCATGCATTTCAATACAGGAAGTCCCAAGTAATTGGAGTCAAAGGAAATGAACAATTGTGAGGATTTACAGAGATCCTGAGTTCTCTGGAGATAGGGCCCGCTTACAGTCTTGAGTTTGCAATGTTGCTTCTGCACGTGAAGAATGTGGTCTTAGAAAGAAGACTGGAAGGATAACGGATTGATTGATATGGAAAGGTGATACCACTTTTGGTAGAAAGTTGGGATGCATGTGAAGGACAACCTTGTCATGATGGAATCTGGTGTATGGTGGAAGCACCACCAAAGCCTAACGTTCAGTGATGCACCTGGTCGAGATCAGAGCATTGAGGAAGATGACCTTCCAAGACAAGAATTGGAGGTGAGTGGTGGCTAGAGGTTCAAATAGTTGTTTGAGAAGTTGTGCCAAAACAACATTAAGGTCCCAAGACACTGGAAGAGATTTGAGGGGTGGCTTAGAGAGTAGGAAACCTCTCATGAAGTGTACAACCAGTGGATGCGAGGACATAGGTTGACCATCGACTGGCTTGTGAAAAGCTGCAATTGCACTGAGGTGACCTCCCACTGAATTGGTACTGAGTCCTGAGGAAGGCAGATGAAGTAGATATTGCAGAAGTGAAACTATTGGTGCGGTGAACAGACTGAGGACCTTTTCCGAGCATCATGAAGCAAATCTGCACTATTTGAAGGCATAGATGTGTCTGGTGGATGGTTTTCTTGATGCCAGGAGGATATCTTTTACTCCTTGTGGAAGGTTGAGATGCTGCAGCATCAACCCTTCAGGAGCCTTACTGTCAGACGGAGAGTGCACAGATTGGGATGCAGACTGTTCTGTTGTCCTGGAACAGAAGGCCTGCTTTGCATCTCAATCATATTGGTTGAGCCTGTAATCATCAAAGCACTAGAGGAAACCAGGGCTGATGAGGCCAGAAAGGAGCTATGTGTATCATCGTGCCTCTGTCCCTCTGGAATTTGAAGAGTATTTTGGGGATTAGGGGGGGGGGAGGAAAAGCATACAGCAGTCCCTGAACCCAATGAAGAAGGAAGGCATCGGGTGCCTGGCTGAGTCTGGAGGGTACTCTGGAGTAGAACAACGGGTGCTGCCTGTTTTGGGGAGTGGCAAAAAGATGGTTGGTTGGGGCTCCCCATTTTTGGAAGATCCTTGCCACAATGTTTGGGCCGAGGTTCCACTCATGCAGGTGGAGTATCCGACTCAGCCAGTCTGCTAGGTGATTGTGTTCGCCAGGGATACAGACTGCTCGGAAGTGGATCTTCTGAGAGACTGTAAAGGACCACAGACAAATGGCTTCTTTGCAGAGAGGACGTGAATCTGTTCCTCCCTGTTTGTTAACATAGAACATGGCCACCTGGTTGTCTTTCTGGATCAGGACTTGACTGTCCCTGAGGTGATGTCGAAAGACATGAAGGGCATTTGTGATTGCCCAAAGCTCTACGAGGTTGATCTTCAGAGTTGATTCTTGTGTCATCCAGAGACCCAGAGTGGAGATGGAATTGAGATGGGCTCCCCATCCAAGATTAGATGCATCTATGGAGAGAATATGTTGAGGTGGAGGCATTTGAAAAGGTGACCCTACAATAAGATTTTCTGGTGTGCACCACTAGATCAGGGACTGGACCAATTTTTTTTGTTTTTTTTTAAATTTGGTTCAGATCCCATAAGACCCCTGTGGCCTGTGTCCACTGGGAAGTTAAAGTCCACTGTGTGACACGCATATGTAGCTGTGCATATGGTACCACGTGCATTGTGGATGCCATGTTACCCAAGAGACGCAGGAAATCTTGAGCTGTGGGAATCAGCTCTTCTTTCTTGGGCACATGTGGGTGGCTAGGCCTAAAAGGCAATTCATGATGGGAAGATGAGATTTTGGGAAATTTACAACAAATCCCGGGTGTTGTAATACTGCAAAGGTTCATTTGTGTGAACTGCAAAGTTCTACTAGAGAGTCTGCCTTGATCAGCCAATTGTCTAAGTAGGGGTAGACAAAGATTCCTAAGCTGCGAAGGTATGCGACTACTACAGCCATACACTTCATGAAAACTCTGGGTGCAGACGCGAGGCCAAAGATAAGGACCCTGTACTGATAGTGGGTCCTCTGCACTTTGGAGGCCTGTACTCTGGATGTATGAAAATGTGAGTAGAGGCCTCCTTCAGATCCAGAGAACAAAGCCAATCTTGTTCCTGTAGGTAGGGTAGGAGAATCTAGTGAGATCAAATTGAACTTCTCTTTTACCAGGAAGTTGTTCAGATCCCTGAGGTCGAGTATGGGCCTGTATCCTCCAGACTTCTTCGGAATGGATTGAAATTGAAATTCCATATAAAAGGGGGAAGGCGATGGCAGTGGGGGTGTACTATCGAGCACCTGGCCAGAATGACCAAATGGATGATGAAATGCTCAAAGAAATCAAGGAAGCTAACAAAAGTTACAGCGCAGTAACAATAATGGGTGATTTCAATAACCCCGGTATCGACTGGGTCAGTGTCACGTCAGGACATGTTAGGGAGATAAAGTTCCCAGATAAAATAAATGACTGCTTCTTGGAGCAGTTGGTTCATGAACCGACCAGAGGGGAAGCCATATTAGACCTAGTCCTTAGTGGAACACCAGATCTAGTGCAAGAGATAAGGGTGTTCAGGCCACTTGGCAATAGTGATCATAGCATGATCACCTTTGATTTAATTAGTGGAGGAGGGATAGTAAGGAAATCCACAGTACTACCTTTTAACTTTCGAAAGGGAGACTATGATAAAATGAGGAAAACAGTTAAGAAAAAACTAAAAGGAGCAGTTGCGAAGGTTAAAGATGTACATCAAGCTTGGGTGTTGTTGAAAAATACTATCTTGGAAGCCCAGACCAGCTGTATTCCATGCTTTAAGAAAAGTGGAAGGAAGTCCAAAAAACTGCCAGCATGGTTTAAAGGTGAGGTCAGAGACGCTGTTGTTGCCAAAAAAGCATCTTTCAGGAAATGGAAAAAAGAGCCAAACGACGAAACCTGGAAACAGCACAAGCACTGGCAAGTCAAATGCAAGGCATTGATAAGGCAGGCAAAGAGAGAATTTGAGAAAAAGCTTGCTGCGGAAGCAAAAACGCGAAATAAAGACCTTTTCAAGTACATTCGTAGCAAAAAACCTGTGAGAGAGTCAGTTGGTCCATTAGATGATAAAGGAGTTAAAGGAGCACTAAGAGGCGACAAGGCGATAGCGGAGAGACTGAATGAATTCTTTGCTTCGGTCTTTACTGAAGAAGATGTAGGGATGTTACCCATGACTGAAGTGGTATTTAAAGGTGCGGAAGAATTGAAGGAAAGATCGATACATCGGGAAGATGTCTTACAACTATTAGATAAACTGAAGAGTAGCAAATCACCTGGGCCGGATGGTATACATCCAAGGGTGTTGAAAGAACTGAAATATGAGATTGCAGACCTGCTATTAGTAATCTGTGAACTATCATTAAAATCATCTCTAATACCTGAAGATTGGAGGATCGCCAATGTAACACCAATTTTTAAAAAGGGTTCCAGGGGTGATCCGGGAAACTACAGACCGGTGAGCCTGACGTCAGTACCCAGAAAAATGGTAGAAACCATCATAAAGAATAAAATTACTCAGCATGTAGATAGTCACAACCTAATGGGAGACAGCCAACATGGCTTTAGACAAGGAAGATCTTGTCTTACTAATCTGTTATGTTTTTTTGAAGGAGTGAATAAACAGGTGGACAAAGGTGAGTCGGTTGATATTGTGTATCTGGACTTTCAGAAAGCCTTTGACAAGGTCCCTCATCAGAGACTTTTGGCAAAACTAAAGAGTCATGGGATAGGAGGCAGTGTACTATTGTGGATCAGGAACTGGTTAAAAGATAGAAAGCAGAGGGTAGGGCTAAATGGCCAATTTTCCCAATGGAGAAAGGTGAATAGTGTTGTACCCCAGGGATCTGTGCTGGGTCCGCTGCTTTTTGACATATTCATAAATGACCTGGAAAGTGGAATAACGAGTGAGGTTATCAAATTTGCAGATGACACAAAACTATTTAAAGTTGTTAAAACCCAAGAGGATTGTGAAAAATTGCAAGAGGATCTTGATAAATTGGAAGACTGGGCATCAAAATGGCAGATGAAATTTAATGTGGACAAGTGCAAGGTTATGCACCTAGGGAAGAACAACCCAAACTATGGTTACACAATGCAAGGTTCCACATTAGGAACCACCACCCAGGAAAAAGATTTAGGCGTCATTGTGGATACCATGTTAAAACCCTCGGCCCAGTGTGCAGCGGTGGCCAAGAGAGCAAATAGAATGCTAGGTATGATAAGGAAAGGAATGGAAAATAAAACAAAAGATATTATAATGCCTCTATATCGTTCCATGGTGAGACCGCACCTTGAATATTGTGTGCAATTCTGGTCGCCGTATCTTAAAAAGGGCTCTTTAACCTGGAAAAGAGACGGCTGAGGGGAGATATGATAGAAGTCTATAAATTAATGAACGGAGTGGAACGGGTAAACGTAGATCGATTGTTTACCTTATCAGAATATAGAAAAACTAGGGGACATGCAATGAAGCTACAGGGTAAACTATTTAAGACTAATAAAAGAAAATATTTTTTCACTCAACGTGTAATCAAACTCTGGAATTTGTTACCGGAGGATGTAGTAAAGGCTGTTAGTGTAGCTGGGTTTAAAAAAGGTTTGGACAAATTCCTGGAGGAAAGGTCCATAAACCATTATTAAGAAGTGACCGAAGATATCAATGCTTGACCCAGTACAAGCATTGTGGAACTTGTGTCTCTTGGGGAAACTGCTAGGTACATATGACCTAGATTGGCCACTGTTGGAAACAGAATACTGGGCTTGATGGACCTTGGTCTGACCCAGTATGGCATATCTTATGTTCTTATGTTCTTATGAGGAAATAAGGAGTGTAGAAGCCTGTGAGATGTTGCTGTTTTGGAACTTTCTCTATGGTCCCCTTGGAAAGCAGTGCAGTTATCTCTTCTTGTAGTAGAACCCAGAGGTGAGGTTGAGTAGGGTAATCTCCACTAAAAGGAGGAGAGGGAATATGTTGGAAGTTTAACTGATAACCCCCTTGAATGATTTGCAGGGTCCACCGTTCTGTAGTGATAAGGTGCCACAAGGATTTGGAGGACAAGTCCTCCCACCGGAGATGCTTAGCTAGACAGATAGAGTCAGAGAAGGCCCTCGGAGAATCCTGGTGTTCAGAGAAGGACCTCTCATTCAATTCCCATGACTTCTCCCTGGATTCCTAGGGCTTCTCCCGCGATTCTTGAGACACTTTAATCAGGGATCTTGGTTCTTGAGTGATTCCTTTTTGGAGCCTTTTCCATGTTTAGAATTCTTAAATACCTGAGAGGCATGGAGGATGACAATGTCCTCGATGATGTCAAGGCCAAGGGAAAGAGTTATCCATATTTGTTAGCCTGGTTCTTAAGACCCCTTTTGGTCATGAGCTGGCAGAAGGAACAGGATTCTGGTGTGTGCTCCGGCCCAAGGCATTTTAAGCACTAGTCATGTCTGTCTGTGACCAAGATGGTGCAGGAAAACTTTGTACACTTTTTTAAAACCAGTTTTTCCATCATGGAGATGGGAGGCTCAAGGCCTGAGAGGGCGCGATGCCCACAAGGAAAAAAGAAAATGCAATAAAAGTAGAAAATAAAAAGAAAAGATAATAAGAAAACAGAATGGAATCGTATTTGTGATTCCAGTGAGAACGGAAAGGCAAAAGTGCTTTGAAGAAAGATTTTTTTCTTTGTGGTGATGGGATTTTTGTCCCGAAGGCATGGAAAAAGAACTGAGGAGAGGGAGTTGAAGAGTGGGAAGGCAACTGCGCAAGCACAGTGGGGTGCTTCCAAAAGCTCTCCTATTGGATGCTAGGGAGTGTTCCTGCACACGCTCTGTCGATGCCAATGTCACCCATATGTGAAGATTTGCATTCCTGCTTGATCTTGGAGATGAGGCACTTACAAAGTTGCCACGGATGTATGTGCTGCTAAAACATAGATGGTACTTTAAAAAAATATGCCAGATGTTGATTGGCACATTCCTGCTGCAGTATCATCTAGAACAGAAATGGGCAAACTATGGCCCGTTTCCCTGCCGCTGTTTTCCGCCCGCGGCTAGGCCGCTGCCTGGCTCTAGGAGTTTGAGCCGCGCGCTGGACGAACTCCCGAACTGGCCTCGCGAGATTCTATACACTTGTAGCTGTAAGATTACAAGTGACTTTAATTACAGTGACTAACACCTTGTACAGGGAGGCAATGAAGCAGCTCAAAAATGGAGTTAGCTAGTGGAAAATCAACCTAGATGGGGCAAATCTATGTTTTACTCAATCTGCAGTGCCCTAGTTGTACAGGCTAGTAAACTCTGGTTGATGATATTTCAGTAGTTAGTGGCAAAACTAGAGTCTGCAAGAATATACAAAAGTTATCAAACAAGGGCTCTAGGAGTTCGAGCCGTGCTTTGGACGAACTCCCGAACTGGCCTCGCGAGACCAGGGCCGGCCGGAGATCACGCTGAGGTTAAGGCTCTAGAACAGGAATGGGCAAACTGAGCTATCTTACCTGGCCTGCTCGAGGTGAAGCAATAGCATCGTAGTAAGTACACACCATATGCTGGGGCGACGTAGAGGTAAATGTGTTTGAAATTGAGAATTGCAACAACAAAGCTATCTCCTGACTTTGATGCCTTAACAAAAAAGGGAGACCAACAACACTGTTCCCACTAAAATTGAAGGTACTATTTTATGAAAGAAATACATTGCATACAAGTTTTGTAAAATAACTCTTTTTATGCTTTTCTACCTTAAATTAATCTAAACATTTAATGTTACAAATTTAAATTTAATTTATATTAATTCACACATACACACCGTCCATCTACTCTTGGTCCGGCCCCCGGGTCCAATATATGAACCCATTGCGGCCCTCGAGTCAAAAGGTTTGCCCATCCCTGATCTAAAAGTAAGGAGATTCTTGATTCTCTATAGGGAGAAATAGTCAGGCAACTAGTAACAGAACCCACACATGAAGGGGGCCATACTGGACTTGGTGCTTACCAATGGAGAAAGTGTTTATGATGTTATAGTGGGAGATCATTTTGCATCCAGTCATCACCAGATGGTGCGGTTCAGTATTAGGACTAGGACTGTTTAAGACCCTCACTTTTGAATGGATTTTGACTTTAGGAAAACTAACTTTGCCAAGATGGGCCAATACCAATGTTCCCTCTAATATTCTGTAGGCTGTGTGCGCATAAAATATCAGCTGTGCAGCTTTTGAAGGAAGGTTAAATTTTTGTGCGCCACATAACGACACTCGGAGTTATATACTTTAAAATTTAACTACACATCAGAATACAGTATGTACACCACATTGATTGCACTAGAAAACATTGTAGAACTTGTGAAAACCGTAAATACATAACAACTTTTAAATTTTAAGACGTCTGTGTTGTTTTCTATCAGAATCAGAACCCTAATTTTTGTGCGCTCTGTTGTAAAGTATGTGCGCTCGCTCGGCGAGGTGTGTGCGCGCGCACATGCGCACAGCTTAGAGGGAACAGTGGCCAATACCTCAGGGAGTTGTTAGCAGGATGGGAACAGCTGGATGTAGTAGAAAACATTGGGTAAAACTGAAGGAGATATTTTAAGGGCAACCAACCTTTTTGTTAAAATGGTGAATAAAGGTAAAAGGAAAAGGACACAGCTATGGCTTTCGAAAGAAGTAACTGAAAAGGTGAAGAAAAAGAGGGAGGCCTTCATGAAATACAAGAGATCACAGAGAGAGGAAAACAGGCATCTATATTTGGAAAAACTTAGTCAGAAAAGCAAAGATTCAAAAAGAGGAGGAAATAGCAATAAAATGGGGGGATAAGGCATTTTTCAGATATGTTAGGGAGAAGAGGAAGGGCAAAAGTGGTATTGTCAGACTCAAGGGTAAAGGGGAGGAATATTTAGAAGCTGATAAGGATAAAGCGGAATTGCTTAACAAATATTTCTGTTCTGTGTTCACAGATGAACCAGGTGCAGGACCTCAGTAAACAGCCACAAACAGGAACAGAAGCGAGGGACATCTTGAACACTTTTCAGAAGACTGTGTTCGAGAGAAACTAGCTAACTTACAGTAGACAGAGTGATGGGACTGGATGGGATACACCCTAGAATACTGAGGGAACTTGGGGACGTTCTAGCAGCTCCACTGACTGATTTTTTCAATGCCTCGTTGGAGTCAGGAGTGGTGCCAAGGGACTGGCACCACAAAAGCAGAAGTATGGATGTGGTTGAACAGGCTGGTTAATTTAACTTCGGTGGTGAGTAAATTATTGGAAGCGCTGCTGAATGAGAAAATAGGGAGGTTTCTGGAGTCCAGCGGATTACAGGATCAGAGGCAGTATGGATTGATTCACAAGAAGCAGGTCTTGTCAGACAAACCTGATAGATTTCTTTGACTGGGTGACCAGGGAGTTGGACCAAGAGAGAGCCCTAGATGTGGTATATTTAGATTTCAGTAAAGCCTTTGACACCGTTCCTTACAGGCGACTTATAAACAAACTGAGCACCCTAGGGATGGACCCTAAAAATTACTGTTTGGGCTAGAAGTTGGTTGAGTGGGAGGCGACAAAGGGTACAGGTAAAGGGAGCTCACTCTGAGGAGAAGGAGGTTACCAATGGTATGCCCCAGGGAACTGTCCTTGGTCCGATTCTTTTTAACGTCTGTATTAGTTAAATAGCAGAAGGGCTGCCGGGTAAGGTTTGCCTCTTTGCAGATGCTACCAATAGAGAAGACACCCAGGAAGATGTAGATAATATGAGGAGGGATCTAGCTAAACTTGAAGAATGGTCTAGAATTTGGCAGCTGTGATTTAATGTTAAAAAATGCAAGATCATCCATTTGGTCTGCAGCAATCCAAGGGAGAGATATAGTATAGGGGGTGAAGTACTTTTGCCCACTAAAGAAGAGCGGGACCTAGGTGTGATTGTATCTGATGATATTAAAGTAGCTTAACTGGTAGAAAAGGCAACAGCAAAATCTAAAAGGCTGCTTGAGTGCATAGGGCGAGGAACGTTCAGCAGAAGAAAGGAGGTGATGGTGCCTCTGTATAGGTCTTTGATGCAACCTAATTTGGAGTATTGTGTGCAATTCTGGAGACTGCACCTTCAAAAGATATACGAGACTGGAGTCAGTACGAGGGGACATGGGATGAGGGTGAAAGGGGGTAGATTCAGGAGTGAGATGCAGAAATATTTCTTTACGGAAAAAGTGGTAGATGCGTGGAATAGTCTCCCAGTGGAGGTGGTAGAGATGAGGACAGTATCTGAATTCAAAGAAGCATGGGACAAACACAGAGGATCTCTAAAGGAAAAAAGGGGACTGTCGTAGTGGTTGATATGGAAGGACAGACTAAATAGGCCATGTGGTCTTTTTCTGTCGTCATGTTTCTATGTTTTGACTGGTGCAGCAAAGCGATAGGCCTGGGTGATTGAGACTTGTAAGCCTCTGTGTGCTTGGATCGTGGGTCTCCTTGAGTTGACAACTGTTTTTTTTCAGTGCTGTTATCCGTGGGTTCCAGTACTGGTGGGCCAAAGAGCAGACAGGAGGACTTCATAAGGGCCCTGAGGAGGGCGCTAAGTTTGGGCCCACCTCTCCTTCCCTCTTGCTGTCCTCCATCTGTTTGCTGAAATCTTCCCCCCCCCCCCCCATGTGTGATAGTGACACCTTTTTTTGGCAATTTGGGACCACCCACAAGAGGCTGATTATAATGGTTTATGGTTTATTCAATATATCACCCATTACTTAGTATCAGAGCTGTTTACAATGTAATTCAAATCCAATAGAATTAAAAACCAAAAAGAGATACATTCAAATTATATAAAATGAAATAATAAACTGTGTGTGCCTTTGAGTCAATGCTTGCTCCTGGTGACCCATGGTTTTCTTGGTAGTGTGACTGGAAGTAGATTGCCAGGTCTTTCTATTTATTTATTTAAAATTATTTATAGCCTGCACAATAACCAAGGCAGGTAAGAGATAACATACACAATTCAGCATACAAACTAAAAATCATATAAGGTGCTGAGACAATGGAGGACTAAGTGACATGCCAAAGGCCACAAATAGTGCAAGTGGGAATCCAACCCTGGCCTCTTGGTTAGCAAGCCAGGGCTTGAACCACTAGGCTACTCCTCCATTCCAAAATAAAATAAGGAGTAGGAAATAAGGAAAAAAAGATGGAGGGAGATGGCGAGAGTTGAACAGATAACTATTATGTCCTGTATTTATTGTGTTAATATACTTGGAATGCCCTCTCGATGGAAGTGGTGGGGGTAAATACAGTGACAGAATTCAAAATGGCATGAAACAGACACAGTGGATTCCTTTTTAAGAAACAGGATAAAATCAAAATAAACTTAACTGTCTCTGATATCTCAACAAGTAGACGTTTGAGTTAAAAACTCTATAAAGTTAGCTAAAATGTAAATGTATGTAGTTCAGAACGTTTGTGGCTCCACAACCGGACCTGTGGCATACCTGTGCACAAACAGCTCCGTTGTATATAGTTTCCCCTGTTAACCCAAGTTATAATACCTGTTCTCTGTAATCTGCACTGCGTGCTATGCTGCTTTGCACAATTTGTTGCTACCTGTAAACCGCTCTGATTTTAAAGAGTGCAGTATAGAAGCAATTTAAAATAAAAATAAATAAATAAAAGTGACCTACACGGAGCGTTGGGTACACCCCTAAACAAAGGCATGGGAAAGGGTAGCCTACACGGAGCAGTGGGCGCAGCTACTCTTGCCACCTTGCTGGGCAGACTAGATGGACCATGCTTGTCTGTATCTGCAGTCATGTACTATGTTATTATGTTACTCTGAGAGTAAGATTTTATATTGATATTGCTGCTAAGACTCCTCGCTACATAAAAGCTAACTCAATAGGCCTTCAGATTTTTTTTGAATGCCCTTAGAGAGGAGTTTTCCTGAAAATAGCAAGGGAGAAAATTCCAAAGCTGTGGAGCAATAGTGTAAAAAGCAGAGGTTCTTGTAGACTCAAGCCAGGCAGTACATCTAGTTGGGACCACCAGTAGGTGAGCCTTGAGAGACTGCAGAGTTCAATTGGATCTATAAGCGATTGGGGGACAGGAGAGATATGAAGAAATTTCTGAGTAGAATCTTTTTGGCCAGGATCAGGATCTTGAATTTTATTTGGCAATTTATTGGGAAGTAATAGCTTTTGAAGAGCAGTGAGGTCACATGATCAAATTTGGAAGCATTGTGAAGTAGTTTACGCCCATGTTCTGAAGATGTTGCAATTCAGATTGATTGGCTGCTGAAATGCCATGTAGATGGCTATCACAGTAATCCCAAAATGACACTACCAGTGTGATAAGGAGAGTATGGATAAGGGGGTAAGACATTTTTTGATGGAGCGAATGTCTCTACTTAATCTCCTATGGCTTTCCCATCCATTGGGCTGGTGAACATCTTGAATAGTTGCATGGTCTCTGCAGAGGGGGAATGTGGTGAGGAAGGCTTTAGCCGGCAGTCCCCCTTGGGCCCTCCTAGAGCTCTTTTTTGGCTGGCTGTGAATAGCACCCTTGAAACAGTTTACGGGCAGATTTCAATCGTTGTGAGCTACTTGGCTACCTCCTTCAGGGGTACAAAGCCCAGGCTTCCCCTGAAAAGGACCCAGGGCCTTCAAGAGCCTCTGTTATTGGCAAGTATCCCTGCTTTGCTCTTTCAGCCATCCACTCCTCCAGGAGCCCAGCCTTAGTCATTACAGAGGTTGTTTGGGATATAGATGAGGAATACTTTTCTGTAGAAGGTGAGTCAGAGGAGGAAGGGCAAATTACTACTACTACTACTACTGAGCATTTGTAATTCCCATAATGCAAAGCAAAAATCCATCTGTAACCTGCCTTTTTACAGGGAGGACCTTCATCTTATTCAGGATGCCACAGTGGTTTTGCATATTGCTGAGCCTGCTGCAAGGCAGGCTTTGGAAGTGGATCCTTCTGAATTTTTCCGTCTCCATGATCCCATGTGGCTCCCAGTGGGACACTCCTGAGCTGGGCCTTATAGGCCTTAAGGTCCTGTTTCAGCTGTACCCTCTGCCCCAGAATGAGCTGGACTAGTTTTTGGGCTCCCTTGGGTAGACACCATCATCATGGTTGTGACAAAATGCATGAACATCCTGATGAAGGCAGAGCTGTGCTCAAGGGGTCTCATGATAAGTTGGTTGAAGCCCTGACTGTGACAAAGTAGTATATTATTACCTGCTAATTCACATAGCATACTGATTTCTTGAACTGGAGCTCTCTGGATCCTAGCAAGTGGGAGTTAAACTCTTACACATCCAACCTCATAGTGAAGAGATAAGGGCCTTCTAATATGGCTTCAAGAGGGGCTTCTTTATGTCTTCCCTCTGTGGCATTTGGTAGGCCATCTTCTGTATAGATTTCGGGCCTGATGATTCTAGTAGCTATCAACTGGCTGTGCAGGCCATATGCTTATGTTTATTCCATTTGATATACCGCACCTTCAAACAGCAGGGCAGTGCACAATTCTAACAGGTAAAAAGGAAAATAGAAAGAAAAGGAACTCCATTTTATGACAGGAAAGATCATACATTCATATAGCAAGGAAGAGGAGAAAGAAAAGCAGATACAAGCAAAGAGTCAGAAGGAGGGAGATCAAAAGCAGTGCAGGTGTGTCTTGAGCATGCTTTTGAGCCTGGGGTATAAGAGTTCCACGCAAAGGGCAGAAGGAAGAGAGTTCCAGAGTGCAGGGCCAATAAAGTAGAGGGTAGAAGACCGAGTAGATTCCAGGTGGGCAGTAGAGGGTGAGGGCAGGTGGAGACGGATGGAATGTACTGAACGGTCAGAGGGGAGCATGGAGGTGGAGAAAGTCAGTGCCAGTTTGAAAAGCCCTGTGAACAAGAATCAGAAGTTTGTATTTGGAATGGTACTTAAGAGGAAGCCAGTGAAGGTGAGTCAGAAGGGGGGTAATATGGTTGGCGCGAGTAGCATGCATGACAAGTCGGGCAGCAGTATTTTGTATGAGTTGTAAAGGGTGGATAGAGTATTGTGATAACCCAAGATAAACAACGTTACAGTAGTCAAGTTTTGCCATTACCAGAGACAGGAGAAGGGGTTCAGGGAGGAAGAAGATAAGAAAGGACAAACTGCACAAATGCGATGGAGAGAGAAGAAAGCCTGACGAATGCCTAGTATGATATGAGCCTGGAAGGTTAAGGGTAGAATCAAGAGTTACTCCAAGCTAGTGGAGGGTGTCAACTAAGAAGATGACATCTGAAGGAAAAGTAGGGGCCAGAGGAGGAGGAGGAGCCAACAGGGAGAACCAAATGGCAGTAGTCTTAAATGGGTTCAGATGCAGAAAGCTGTCAGAAAAAAGACAGCTATATTTGAAAGGCAGGTGTTAAGAGGGAGAAGATTGGGAGCAGAGGGATCCATGTGGTACAGAAGGAGGATATCATCCACATAATAATAGGCAGAGACTCCATGCTGTTGGATAAGTGCAGTGAGCGGGATGAGGAAAACATTAAAGAGGAGAGGAGCCAGCACCAAGCCCTGGGGAACATCACAGGTGAGCAAGTAAGAGGGGGAGGACAAAAGATGAAGAGCCATTGCAAACAGAGAAAGACCAGTGACAAAGAAATGAGTGAAACCAACAGTGAACAGTACCATGGATCCCCAGATCATGTAAAAGAGTAAGAAGAGTTGCATTGTCTCAAAGGTCGAGGAAAGATCCAAGGAAACAGCTAGAGATAGATCACCACAATCATGAGCCTAGTGAATTTCATTCAAGAGAGATAGAAGCATCATCTCCATACTGCGACTCTTGCAAAAACTGGACTGATGAGGGTGGAGAGCATGGGTGGTATCCAGGTGAGAGGTGAGCTGAGTGAAAACTAGTAAGTAGCTTAGATAGGAAGAGAAGCATGGACAGAGGACAATAATGAGGCAGAGTAGAGGGATCGAGGGACGGTTTCTTCAGAAGGGGCTTGACCAGGGCGTTCTCCAGGCAGAAGGGAAGATACCAGAAGAAAAGCTGCTATTAACCATGGCCAGAATCAGAGGGAGAAATACCAAAGAGGGTTTGTGAAGCCAGGTGGTAGGAATAGGATTGGAAGGGCATGTAGTTTTGTGAGCGGCTGAAAGAACCCCAAGAAGCTCAACAGGAAGAAATTGCATTAAAGGAGGACCAAGTATGGGAAAGAACAGGGAAGGGAGATGGGGGGGGGGGAGGAAGAAGGGGGGTGAAGGCAGGGGCAGGAGACAGGCACAAAGGAAGAACGAAGGGTCTGAATCTTGTTCTGACAGTAATGGGCGATGGTAGAGCTGTGGAGTTTTCCTGACATGATGTGCTTCTAGTCATACTGCAGAAACAGACTAGATAATTCAGAGATCGCTATGAAGAGCAAAGAAGGAACTCCCAGTTCTCATGTGATGTGTTTGTTTTTTCTTACAAGCGCAGTACTGACCAGACCCAGCAAGTGAAAGCACAGAGGCATCATATAAGAACATAAGAATTGCCATACTGGGTTAGACCAAAGGTCCATGAAGTCCAGTGTCCTGTTTCCACCAGTGACCAATCCAGGTCACAAGTACCAGACATATCCCAAAAGTAATACAAAAGAGGAGCAGAGAGGGACCACAGCTACACCAAATGAATCTTCTCTCAAGGAGCTTTATTAGAAACTCAACTTGGCCAAGTTTCAGCAAACATGCCTGCGTAAGTCAATGTTATAGTCACACATAACACCTTCAGCATGAAAATGTCAGAGTCAATAGTATTGGGAACAAATATTGGAGTACCAGCATACATAGCAAACCGCCGGTACTCCAGTATTTGTTTATTGACCCCTGACATAGGTGTGTTTGCCAAAACTTGGTTTGTCAAAACTTGGTTTTAAAAGCTCCTTGAGAGAAGATTTGGTGTAGCTGTGGTCCCTCTCTGCTCATCTTTTGTGTTGCTTGTTGCCCGAGAAGGCTTTTTCCTCTCATATCATAAATAGTAGCCAGTTTTATGCTACTTAACCTCAGGAATAAGGAGGGTGTTTCTCTTGGACTACCTTAACCACTTAAAGACTTTTCCTCCATGAATTTGTCCAAACCTTTTTTTAAACCCAGCTACAACTGGAAAGAGAAACAGGCATGTGTGGATTCTGGTCCTACTAATTATGCACAAAATCCAGGTGTTGGTGTGATCTAACCTCCTCCTCCCCCCCCCCCCCCCGAAAAGATGAAAAGTGCTGACCTAGTAGTTTTGGTTTTTGTTTTTTTACTATACAGCAGCAACAATGTTGCCTTGTATGTCTCTCATTAGGCAGATTTAGGGATATGTTTATGAAAATACTAACTCTGCTGTACTATTTTAGCAAATTGCTGAAGATGTGTAGGTGGGACAGAGAATGTTACTGAGACTCTGTTCCCCAGTGATTTGACCAAAATAAATAGTTTTATTTCTGCAATATTGCCTAGCAATTTCCCTGACACTTAAAAAGAACAAAATAATATCTTTAGATAAAGTCAGATATTAAATAAAATCTATTCTTTAAAAACATTTTCTGTGATTTTCATTTTGCCTTCATTGTGGTAATGTCTGCTATTGTCATAATTTTGAGTATTTATTTGAGAATTAAAAGTTTCATTTCAACTAATTACCTTTTCTTTCCAAATTGATTCCATAAAGACCTATCATTAAGTACTGGGTTGTTTCCTCAACAGCTGCCCCACTGAGAGTAAAGGAGTTGTTACCTCTACACAGGGGCGGCTCAAGGCAATCCGCAGCCTGAGGTGAAGAATGAGATGACGGCACCCCCCCCCCCCCCACACACACACACCTTTAGAGGGGGAGGGGCTTTTTCAGAAATCCAGTCAGAGACTGAACCAAACCAAAAAGCCAATTAGATTGGAGAAAATGCAAGATGTTTGCAAACGGCCATAACAAGCTGCAATTTCGCCCTGTGCGACTTCCGGTTCAGGTGCACGCCCCACCTCTCCCCCCAAACCTCCGTCCAGCGCTGCCTGCTCTTTCTCTGCTGCTACTGCCCTCTGTTCTTTTTCAAGGCGGCGCCGGCAGCAGGGAAAGAGCAGGCAGAGCTGAACGGAGGTATGGGGAGGAGGAAGGGGGGCATGTGCCCGATCTGAAAGGCGCCGGCACTTTAAGCAGATCTGTCCCTCCCTGCTCTGACATCGCGTTGGAGGAGGGAGGGACCAGACCTGCTTAAAGTGCTGCGAAAAGGCTTGGGGAGCACATTTCGACTGCCTGCTAGTGTCCTGCCAGCGGCGGCAGGGCAACAGCTGACAGCCGAAATACGGCCCCCAAGCCTTTGTGCCCTGTGTAGCTGCACCGCTTGCACAGGGCTAGGTACGATCCTGTTTGCACACCAAGGAACTAAAAGACAGCAAGAACCAACAGCGCAGTTTATAAAACTAAATTATAACTCATTTTTATTTTGTTGCTATAAACTGCGTTATGGTTCTTGCTTTTTCTTTTTCAACATATATTTTGCATCCACAGTAGGTGCAGAGCAGAACTAGGACATTCACCCACAGAACTCAATATTTGAAAAAATAATCTGATTCTTATCATCTCACTAACAACAACAACTACCACTGTTCTCCAGTACCAGGCATATTGTGAACTAATACAAAACTCTACAACAAAGAGCAAACCTAGCATACCATACTATATCAGCACAAACTTCCAAAGCTCACATAAGGAGCCCATCCAAAAAAAAAGCATCCTGTAAATACTACAGTGGGCCCTGGAACATCCATACATTTATTTGAAAAGCTGAACAATTTAAATTACTACAGTACAGTATAGATCTTTATGTACAAACTCCATGTTAACAGAACACCTGACCTCAGTCACACACTCGCAACATCGACCCTCACCAAGCACAGAATAAGTAATCACAGTCTAAAGTAAAAATTTAAATATGTAGACAAAATTTAAACTGAAGCCCCAAGAAGCCAGAGTCCACATGCAGTGCAACATCAGATAAATAAGAGTTCCCCAATACTGTGTAAAATATAAAGATAGCACAAAGTCCAATAACTAAAATTAAATAAAATTATTTTTTCTACCTTTATTGTCTGACCATTTTATTCTCTGATCATGCTGGTCCTGATCTGAGGCTTCTGCTTTCCTGTCTTCTCTTAGCTCTCTTTCTGTGGTCTATGACCCATGGTCCATCTGCCATTTCTTATCTCTTCTTTTGTTTTCTTCACTTACTTGCATCAGCCCATTTCCAGTTCCAGTAACCCTCCCCAGTATCAGCCCCCTTTCCAGTCTTCCCCTGTCAACCGCTTTGCATTCCATGAGTGCCACTGGTGTCCATTCCCTTCCAGTCCCCCCCCCCTTCCCCACTGTCCAGCCCCTTCTAGTACAAATACCATCCCAAGTATGAGCTCACGTCCACTCTCAGTGCCACCCCCCCCCCCCCAGTCAGCTCCCTTCCAGTCGCTCTATCCTCTGTCCATCCCCCTTCCAGTGCCATTCGCATATCAGCTCCCTTCCAGCCTCCTCCCTATTACCCAGCCACCTACCATTCCCATCCCCAGTGTCAGCTCCCTTCCAGTCCCCCTTCAGTACATCAAAGGTGTCAGCTCCTTTCCATCCCCCTCCTTCCCCCGTGTCAGCTCCCTTCCTGCCCCCTTCTGCCCCTGGCAGATCCTCTCAGTATCCGCTCCCTTACAGTCCTAGAAACATAAAAACAGAGAAATATGACAGAAAAAGACCACATGGCTTATCTAGTCTGTCCTTCAATATCAACAACTACAACAGTCCCCTTTTACATTTAAAGATCCTCTGTGTATGTCCCATGCTTTTTTGAATTCAGTTACTGTCCTCATCTCTACCACCTCCACTTGGAGAAAATGCCACGGATCCACTACTCTTTCCGTAAAGAAATAGTTCCGCATATCACTCCTGAATCTATCTCCCTTCACCCTCATCCCATGTCCCTTCATGGCAGAACTTGCTTTCAATTGAAAGAGGCTCTCTCCCTGAACATTTATGCCACGGAGGTATTTAAACGTCCCAATCATATCACCTCTATCCCACCTTTCCTCTAAGGTGTACATTTTAAGATCCTTAAGTCTGTCCTCATATGCTTTATAATGAAGACCACTAATCATTTTAGTAGCCACCCTCTGCACCGACTCCATCCTTTTCACATCCTTTGGAAGGTGCGGTCTCCAGAATTGCACACTATACTGCAAATGAGGTCACACCAAAGACTTATACAGAGGCATTATCACCTCCTTTTTTCTGCTAGCCATTCCTCTCCGAATGCACCAAAGCATCCTTCTAGCTTTTGCCATCACCTTTTCTACCTGTTTAGCTACTTTAAGATCATCAGACACAACCACACCTAGGTCCCGCTGTTCTTTAGTGGACAAAAGTACTTCACCCCCTATACTATATTGCTCCCTTGGATTGCTGTAGCCCAAATGCATGACCTTACATTTTTTAACATTAAATCCCAGCTGCGAAATTCTAGACCATTCTTCAAGCTCAGCTAGATCCCTCCTCCTGTTATCTACACCTTCCTGGGTGTCTACTCTATTGCAGATTTTGGTATCATCCGCAACGAGGCAAACCTTACCCGACAGCCCTTCCACTATATCACTAACAAAGATGTTGAAAAGAATTGGACCAAGGACAGACCCCTGGGGCACACCACTGGTAATATCCTTCTCCTCAGAGTAAGCTCCATTTACCTGTACTCTTTGTCGCCTCCCACCCAACCAATTTCTAACTCAAGCAGTAACTTTAGGGTCCATCCCTAGGGTGCTCAGTTTGTTTATAAGTCACCTATGATGAACAGTGTCAAAGGCTTTACTGAAATCTAAATACACCACATCTAGGGCTCTCCCTCAGTCAAACTCCCTGGTCACCCAGTCAAAGAAATCAATCAGATTTGTCTGACAAGACCTGCCTCTGGTGAATCCATGCTGCCTCGGATCCTGTAATCTGCTGGACTCCAGAAACCTCACTATTTTCTCTTTCAGCAGCGTTTCCAATAATTTACTCACCACCGAAGTTAAACTAACCGGCCTGTAGTTTTCAACCACATCCTTACTTCCGCTACCATCACCCCGCATCAGCCCATTTGTAGCCCTAGCCCCTAGTTTTCTTCCAGGGCCAGCAGCACTCTCCTCCCCTTCCCCATTTCCAGACCCAGCCGATTTCTAGTCCTATGCCCCTTATGAGCCCACACCAATCCTAGCCCCCCAATCAGCCCATTACCAGTCCTAACTCATTTCCAGTGATAGCCGCCCATCAGCCCATTACCAGTTCTAAACCCGCAAGAAGTCCATTTCGTGTCTTAGCCCCCCTAATCAGCCCATTTCCAGTCCTAGTCCTCCCCCCACCTAAACATTACTATTTCCTGTGCTACCCCCACCAGCCCACCCCAGCGATAGACCTTCTTTAGGGAACTAGAAAAAAAAACCAGCTGCAAAAGCTGCTGCCACTGCAGCAGCGGCAGCATGAAGTGCCCCACGGCAGCCGTTTCCTCAGAAGACCCCTCACACAGCACACCCCCCCCCCCCCCGCGCCAGCTCAGCTTTGCAGAGCTGCACAAAAGAAGAGTGTTTCCCTTTCCCGCGGTCTGCAAAGCTGAACCAGTGTGGGGTTGCTGTGTGAGGGCTCTTTCGGGGAGGCGGCCGCCACAGGGCAGCAGCTTTTGCAGCCGTGTTTGTTTGTTTTTTTTAAATTATTTTGAAGGCCGAGTGAGTCGGTCTTTTTGGGGGAAATTTTTGCCACTCCCAAAACGTTGCCACCTGAGGCTACCACCTCACTCGGCCGCATTATAGAGTCGCCCCAGCCTCTACAGATTTAAAAGATGTGTGCATAGGTTGCCACTCTGAGTCACCTATGACTGGATATGAGATGTTAAAGTGTCATATAATCTTCCACTTGGAGATCAATGAAATAGGAAGGAAATTTATGAAGGAATTGAAGGGACGTGTATAATTTCCTTAAGAAGATTACAATATGTGCTTTATGGATTAACTTTATTTTTGTGGATGCGAGAGAGATGATTTCTAGTGCAGTCAAGTTCATTGACCCTGCAGCTAAAGAAATGTTGTGGAATTTTTGGAGGGTGCAATGTCTTCCACCTGCCGCACATGCATTCCTCATGAAGGGTTGAGCAAGCTATGTTCCCATCCTTGTACGCATGGAAGCATTAGTGAGCCTTTAAAGTCTGTATTATAGTTAGCGCTGAAGTGAATTTTTCCATTTGCCCTTGACTATGGATGGGCTGCAGTACCCTAGACATAGCAATTATACTGTTAAGTTTGCCTCTTCTATTTCTAGAAGGCGGCTTTGTGCAGTAAAAAAAAAACAATGGATTCATGATAGTTCCAATATATCTAAGGTTGCCAGATATCTTTGGTCCAAAATCAGGACATCTTTTTCAAAAAATAACACTTTTCAAATAAAACATTTTATTAGGCTTCAAACACAATAAACATTTACATGTATTTACTGTTTGACGATATTTGATTTAGCAGATTTTCGTCAGCCAAAATCTTTTGGACAAATTACTACAAAATAATGAATAGTTTATTTTAACTTGAAGCAAGAATTTTACAGTTCTAATATCCAATCGATTTCAATCATCCGTCCATTGCTTCTTGCACACCGAAAATATTAATTCCTCTAGTGATGTTATACATAATTGCAAATTAATTTATATTAGTAACACTATTATGATGACAAAAATTTAAAAATTTTAACAAATGATAAATTATGAACAAGACTTTGCGCTTCCGGAAAATTTTTATATTTTCCCCCTCTTTATTTGCTATACAGTAATACGTTGACTTACGAGTTTAATTCGTTCTGTGACCGTTTCCCCATGCTCTATCGCTTGAAGGTTTTATTCAATACGTGACGTGAAAAGTTGAGAGAAAGTAAAGAACTATCTAAAAGATGTGCAGGTGCTACAAAGATAACCACATGAACTGAATGCTCACTGATGGCGGGTGGCATAAGCTCGCTCGCTAGCTCGTAACTCAGATCTCGGCTCGCATCATAAAGCAAAACATCGACTGAGCGACAGCTCGTATCTCGGAAAACTCGTAAGTTGATTCACTCATAAGTCGAGGTTTCACTGTTTTTTGTATCTAGAATGGAACTCAAACTTTCACATTTTCATGAAAAAGCCCAAAACGTTTCCCCTTTTTCAAACTCCAAAAAGAATGATTTTGGGCAAAACACACATTCACATTCACACTTGAAAAAGAAAAACTTATAACTAATGTTTCATTTTTTCATTTTATGTACAATAAGCAAATACAGATAATTTCATTTGTATTATAATGTTCATCTTAATCAGCAGTCAAATTTTACAGAATTTCAGGACAAGTCAGGACAAAATGCCAAAATTCAGGACAAAATCAGGGCATTTTTAAAATCAGGACAAGCTTCCAAAAATCACTACAATCCTGATAAAATCAGGACATCTGGCAATCCAAAATCATTAACACAGTCTATATATTATTGATGTAGATTCTAAATATTAGTTATCCATACAGCATAGTTACTCAACTGTAACAGGTGATCTCCAGGAACAGCAGGAATTTAGTCTTCACATATGGGGTATCTTCGGTACCGACGGAGCCTGTGCAGGAACGCTCCACAGCGTCCAATTAGGAAGCTTTTGGGAGCATCCCACAGCGCTTATGTGCTACCTTCCCGCCTTTCCCAACTGCCTCACTCCACTTGAGCTTAAAGCTGAGACAAAGAGAGAGAGAGAGGGAAAGAGAAAGAGATAGATAGAGAGATACAACTCCTAGGGGAGGTGGGTGGGTTGTGAAGACTAAATTCCTGCTGTTCCCGGAGATCACCTGTTACGGGTGAGTAACTATGCTATCTCCAGGAACAAGCAGGAATGTAGTCTTCACATATGGGGATTCCCTAGCTTTAGATGCCAGGGAAAGACCCTAGATGTTCTGTGTCCCTGAGACAGGGCTCCACTTCCCCCCATGGATCTCTGGCACCCAACCTGGGATGGCGGGTAGGAGTTGATTAGGTATGGAACAGGTGTTGGAGAACAGCCTGACCAAACAAGGCATCCCGGCAGGAGTCCTTGTCCAAGCAGTAATGGGCTGTGAAGGTATGAACTGAGGCCCAAGTGGCTGCTCGACAGATGTCGTCAATAGACACAAAGTGCAGATGAGCCATTGAAGCTGCCATGGCTCTCACACTGTGAGCAGTGACATAGCCCTCCAGAGGAAGGTTCTTACTCTGATAGGTAAAGGAAATAGACTGTGCAAACCAGTTGGACAGTGTTTTCTTGGAGACTGGAAGTCCCAAATGAGAAGGATCAAAAGCAACAAAGAATTGGGAGGACTTTCTATGTTGCTGTGTTCTTTGCAAGTAAAAGGCTAAAGCTCTTTTACAGTCCAAAGTATGCAGATTCCTTTCTGCATTTGATGCATGAGGTCTTGGAAAGAACACAGGCGGGTAGACCGCTTGGTTAAGATGAAAAGGCAAGACCACCTTTGGCATAAAGTGTGGATGAGTCCTTGTCATGATGAAACCTTGTATAAGGTGGATCAGCCACTAGTGCTTGCAACTCACTGATGCGACGTGCTGATGTGATTGCAATAAGAAAGATAACTTTCCAAGAAAGGAATTTTAAAGAGGTAGTAGCTAACGGTTCGAAAGGTGGCTTCATGAGCTGACCAAGAACCAGGTTTAAGTCCCATGCCACCAGTGGTGGCCTAATGGGAGGCTTAGTTAGAAGAAGGCCTCTCATAAATCTTGCTATAAGAGGATGGGAGGAGATAGGTTATCCATTTAGAGGCTTGAAAGAAGCTGCAATAGCACTCAAATGGACCCTTACTGAGTTAGTCTTAAGTCCTGCATTACATAAATGAAGGAGATACTCAAGTAATAATTCCAGAGGTATCGCTAAGGGGTTAAGACCCTTCTGCGAACACCATATGGTAAACCTTTTCCACTTGAAAGCATAAGAGCATCTAGTGGAAGGTTTCCTGGAAGCATAAAGGATATCCTTTACTTGCTGAGGAAGGTTAAGATCATGAAGATCTAGGCCTTCAGCAACCAAGCTCTGAGGTGCAGAGACTGGGGATTGGGATGCCATAACCTTCCGTCCTCCTGTGACAGGAGATCTGGAGCAGACCCTAACTCCAGGGAGGGGGCTTGAGAGAGATGTAGAAGCAGGGGGTACCACACTTGCCGTGGCCAATGTGGAGCTATGAGAATCATCCGCCCCCTGTCTCTCTGAAGCTTGAACAGGGTTTTGGAAATGAGGGGAATGGGTGGAAAGGCATAAAGGAAGTCTTGACCCCAGTGAAGGAGGAAGGCATCCCTGGCCTGAGAACCCTGAGCCGGAATTCTGGAACAGAACCGGGGAAGTTTGGCATTCAACGGACTTGCAAAGAGGTTTATGTCCGGGGTTCCTCAAATTTGAAAAATCTTGGTCACCTGGTCCGCATGTAGAGACCATTCGTGTGGAAGCAGAACTCGACTGAGTCTGTCTGCCCAAGAGTTTTGAATGCCTGGAAGATAAATTGCCAGGAGGTGAATCTGATGCTCTCTGGAGAGGGCCCATAGTCGCAAAGCTTCGTTGCAAAGCGACAGAGAGCCTGTTCCCCCTGCTTGTTCACGTAGAACATGGCTACCTGATTGTCCGTATGAATGAGGACTGTCTTGTAGCTGAGCAGGGTATGGAACACTCGAAGAGGAAGGAAGATTGCTCTGAGCTCTAAGAGATTGATATGTAGATGAGTCTCCTGTGGAGTACAGGTGCCTTGGGTGGAGAGGTCTTGTAGATGAGCTCCCCAACCCATTGGTGAAGCATCTGTTGTGAGAGTTGCCTGCGGTAAGGGTTGTTGAAAAGGGGACCCCAGCAACAGGTTCTGAGTGGACTGCCACCATTGGAGGGACAAAATAAGGTGAATTGTGTTTGCTATTTTGTCTGACAGGCACCCTGATGCTTGAGTCCATTGGGTGGATAAAGTCCACTGGGCTGCTCTCATATGGAGGCGAGCATAAGGAACCACATGCATGGTGGATGCCATGTGGCCTAGTAGTTGTAGCATTTCTCGGACAGTGAGAAGAGGTTTTAGCACTGCTTGAGAAGCTAACCGCACCATGCAAAGGCAACGGGCCTGGGGGAGATAGGCCCTTGCCTCTTTGGTATCCAGCAAAGCTCCTATGAACTCTAGAGACTGAGTGGGAGTTAGACTGGATTTTGGGATGTTTATGACCAGACCCAAATACTGTAGGATACGCATTGTGCAAGATAGGGAAGTCCTGGCCTCTGACTCTGATGGGGCTCGAATGAGCCAGTCGTCTAAGTAGGGGAAGACGAATATGCCTAGAGTGCGGAGAAATGCTGCTACCACAGCCATGCATTTCGTGAACACTTTTGGAGCTGAGGCTAGGCCAAAAGGAAGCACCCTGTATTGGTAGTGCTTTCCTTGGAAAAGGAACCAAAGGAACTGTGAGTTGGATGGATGAGAACATGGGTGTATGCATCCTTGAGATCTAGAGAACAAAGCCAATCCTGACTCTGAAGGTATGGCAGCAGAGTTCCTAGAGAAATCATTTTGAATTTCTCCTTGAACAGGAATTTGTTCAATTCCCTGAGGTCCAAAATAGGTCTGTATCCCCCTATTTTCTTTGGGATAAGGAAATAGGGGGAGTAAAACCCTTTACCCTGTTGATGAATGGGTACTTCTTCTATTGCCCCTTGGGCAAGAAGTATAGTGACCTCTTGATCCAACAGGTTGATGAGAGATGTCTGAGAACTGAACTGTCTTACCATTGTGGGAGGGGGCATGCACAGAAAGTGCAACTTGTACCCCTCTCTTATAATGGCGAGTGTCCAGTGTTCTGCTGTTATCTGCTCCCACCTGGGGGCAAAGTGACATAACCTTCCTGGAATGGTGGAAGGCTCTGGTCAATTGAGGGCCAGGAAGGCTAAGTTCTCTAGATGAAAGTCAAAGGCCTTGTGGAGGCTGAGACTGCTGAGACGTTAGAGGCTTGGCAGTCTTTGCTTTCCTTTGTTGAGGTGGTTGCTGACCCTTTCAGACAAGCTGACCTGCAGAACATCCCTGTTGGGAATAAGAGGGATAAAACATCTTCTTTTTCGAGAAAAAAGGCTTCTTGAAAAATTTCTTTCTGGCAGGATCAGCTGTGCCTTTGGATAGCCTATCCAAAGTAGAGTTGTCAGCATCCATCTCATTGGCTTTTTCTTGCCAATTCTTGACGAATAGATTCTTAACTGTACAAGGGATATTTCCCAGTTTGTCCTGCACCCAGAGCTCCAAATCAGATGCCTGGAGCCAGGCAATTCTTCGTGCACCTATGGCAATGGCAGAGGTTCTGCTTATGCACTCAAAACAGTCAAAAGCTGCACGACTGACAAACTTTGAAACATCCTGGGCATGTTTAACCAGTGTGAGAAAATCCTGCCTTCTGTCCTCAGGAAGAAGAGGGCTCAAAACCTCTAAATCTCATGTGACCTCTTTAAGGAATATTCCCATATATAAAATATAGGAACTGATCCTGGCAGAAAGGATGGAAGCCTGGAAGGTACGACGTCCAAAGGCATCCAAGGTTCTACACTCACGTCCTGGAGGATTAGAGGCATGCCTCTTTGCACTTCTGATTCTTCTCATAGCTGACACCACCACAATGGAGTGGTGGGGAAGCTGAGTTTTTTGGAAGCCAGGACAAGGAGGGACTCGATACATAGTATCCAGTCTACGAGAGTGAGGAGAGGTGGCAAGAGCTGTCTCCCACATTCTCAACATGAGATCATGTAAAATCTCATGGATAGGCAAGGTAACCGCCTCCTTAGAAGCTTTGGGATATTGTAAAATCTCCAACTCCTTAGCTCTGGGCTCTGTTTCAGGAGTCACAGTAATGGACAACCCACGAGCCACGTCCCTGATGAAATCCTGAAAGGAAATATCTTCTGGAGGAGACATCCTACGCTTAGGAGAGGAAGGATCCTCCGGGAGAAGTATCCCGGTACCGGCAGAGCTGTCAGAATCCTTGGAGTCCTCCGAGGATTTGAAGTACCGTCTGTCCGGATGCTCTTGAAGAGCCCGATACCCATACCGACCGAAGTCGGTACCGGGGGTAATCGGTACCAGTGTATCGGCACCGGAAGGCATCGCATGACTGGGTGCCGGCAAAGCCGATACCAATGTCGATGTCATTGCTATCGGTACCGGTACCGGTACCGACACCAGTACCGGCATCGGTGCCGGTACCGATTGAACCGTCTGACGTGGTTCCGAGGGCATCGATGCCGCAAGGAGAGTCGCCAGACTGCATTCAATCGCCAGGAAACTCTGGTCTATCGACGCTGCCAATGCCTGGGTGTCGGTACCGGACGCAACCGATACCCCAGAGCATGGCACCAGTAGTTCTGCTGAGATCGAGGCCTCGAGAACATCCTGGAGCCCCAATAATGCTTTGGAAGCCGAAGCCTCCCGCCGGGGCAATTTTGCCGGTATGGAACCCTCAAGGGCAACGCCAGAGGCATCTCGATGCTTAGAAGGAGATCTACCCTTTGAGGACCGGCTGGACTTATGTTTAATTACCTGAGATCCATGGGAGGAAGACGAAGCCCTGGAAGATGTCGATGCCACTGAAGCTGCATCGGAAGGAAAAAGGGCACTGAGCTTGGTAGCTCGGCTCTGTCGACCCCTTTTGGACATCATGGTACAAGCCATACACTCAGAGATGGAGTGGTCAGGACCTAAACATTTAAGACATCACTCGTGGGTGTCAGTGACAGAGATGGTACCGCCACACTTTGTGCATTTTTTACAACCCGAGGCGGGTTTCTCCATAGTGGAGGAAGTTTTGGGCCTAAGGCCCAAAATGTCACGCACCTGGAAGAAAGTTTGGAATAAGGAATATTATTATTATTTTTTTTTTTTTTTAAAGAAAGAAAGAAGAACTGGCGGTACCGGTATAGCATCGGGAAAGGCAGACGCGACCACAAAAAAATAAAGAATAAAGAAACAATTTTCTGCGGTGACAGGAACACGACCTGCTGGCTCCGCAGAAAATGAAGAACTGGAGAGAGGCAGTTGGGAAAGGCAGGAAGGCAGCACGCAGGCGCTGTGGGATGCTCCCAAAAGCTTCCTAATTGGACGCTGGGGAGCGTTCCCGCTCAGGCTCCGTCGGTACTGACGATACCCATATGTGAAGACCACATTCCTGCTTGTTCCTGGAGATTTATGCTAACTAAATTACACTATTATTATTATTATTATTATTATTATTATGTATACATTTCTATACCGCTACTTCCAGCGATCAGCAGCGGGGTTTTTTTTTGATTACAGATTGGAAATTGTCAAATCATGACAGGAAATTTTTGAGGTATAAACACATTGATTAGACAGGAAAGCACAGCACACAGAGAACTATTTTACAGGGAACATGGGCTATGGAGGGTTAAGTGGCTTGCCCAAGACCACAAGGAGCACCTGTGGGACTAGAAACCCCAGTCCTTCCGGCCCAAGGTTGCTGTCCTCTAGTGGGATTTGAACCCCCGACCTTCCGGCCTGAAGTACCTTGACCCAACCACTAGGCTACTCCTCCACTCCACTAACCATAGCAATCTCTTTTCTGGAACAAATCTTCACAGGTCATAAAATCCTCTAACTAGCATCATGCAGGCAATACTCAGGGAGGGATGTTTTGTATGAATTTTAAAAAACTAACATTCAAGGAGTGATACATCCATTTACTAATGCTTGTGTACATACTCCTGATGCAAAGATGTGCAAAACATTGGCCTCATCAGGTATGCCACAAGTGTGCTGTATGATTAATTGGCAAGATAAGTACTTGTTAGAAGGTACAGAGAAGAGCCACCAAAATGGTAAAGGGGAAGGAAGGATACCCCTATGAAGAGAGGCTAAAAAGGTTAGAGCTCTTCAACTTGGAAAAGAGACGGCTGAGGGGAGATATGATAGAGGTCTATAAATTAATGAATGGAGTGGAACAGGTAAACGTAGATCATTGTTTACGTCATCACAATATAGAAAGGCTAGGGGACATGCAATGAAGCTACAGGATAAATTACACAGGTACACTACCAAAAATCTGCCTCCAGTTTTGCAACTGATTCCTATAGATTTTGGGGTGCTGAATCCAGGAAAAATAGCCAAAATGTTCCATCACGTCACGTTTTCTTGCAAAATTAGATTTCTTACCCATATAAGGAATGTTCACATAATTTCTTTTTAGCCGACTGCAGTTTATTTTCTTGGCCCAAAATAGAGGTTGTAATGGTTAACTAACTAGAAACACTCCCTCATGATATTTTAGAGTGTTTTGTATTCATTTTATACATTAACAGGACAATTGGGAGGCGGGGGGCTAAATCCAGTACTCGCGCTGGCGCATGTTCTTTCCTGTTCGCCTCGCCTCGTTCGCTCGCTCAAACACGGTGGTTGCGACATGAACGTTCCTGTCAAATTTCAGTTTCTTGCAACTTCATTATTACCTTTTGCTTGCTCAGTCGTAATCCAGCTTTATTCCGAAGTGGTTCACTACAGTTGTAGTTTGTAGTGCTGTGTATTTGTGATGGCTCACAGAGCCAGAGGTTGCGTCAACTCTCCGGACAGTTTTTGTTTTATTTTTGGGGAATATACCGTGAAAAAGCGGCAGAGGAACATTTCTGCATTTATTAAAAAAGTATATTTCGCCTATTTCGGTTTGAAGTTAGGCAATCAAGACAAACCGTAGGCTCCTCACAAAGTGTGCAAGACATGTGAGGAAGATCTACGCTTATGGATGAAAGGTAAAAAACAAGCATTTCGTTTCGGAATACCTATGAAGTGGCGTGAACAAAGAGACCACAGCAGTGACTGCTATTTTTGCTCTTGCATTGTGAAGGGATACAACTTAAAAAATAAGAACGTAATAAGTTACCCCAATCTTCCCTCAGCAATTAGGCCTATGCCTCATAGCAACGAAGTACCTGTGCCTGAACCACCAAAATCTTTGGATCATATTTGTGTGGACGGTTCTGATCATGATGAGACTCATCAGATGGCTTTTCCCGGTGAGTCCAGTACTTCCGAGTTTGAAACTGAACCAGATCCGAAACCTGAACTTTTCTCTCAAGCTGAATTGAATGATTTAGTCCGGGATTTAGGACTCCCAAAAGATGCTGCCCAACTGCTAGGTTCTCGGCTTAAACAGAAAAATCTATTGTCACCAGGAACAACTTTTTATTGGTACCGCAACCGCGAGACACAATTTTTGAAGTATTTCAGCAAAGAGGAAGATTTGGTATTTTGCAACGATATATACGGAGTGATGGAAAAGTTTCAACTCAAGTATGATCCTGCTGAATGGCGGCTGTTCATTGATTCGTCAAAAGACAGCATAAAAGGTGTTCTTCTTCATAATGGCAACACATTCGCTTCAGTTCCTATTGCTCACTCTGTTATTCTCCAAGAAAAATACGAGAATTTGGCCCTGATTCTTCAGAAGATTCGTTATGATGAGCATAAGTGGATGATTTGTGGAGACTTTAAAATTCTATCCATGCTATTAGGGCAGCAATCCGGTTTCACCAAATATCCCTGCTTCCTTTGCTTGTGGGATAGCCGGGCCCGCGACCTACACTGGGGGAAAAAAGACTGGCCAATTCGGGAGTATTTGAGACCCGGTGAGAAAAATGTTCTTCATGAGAGCTTGGTACCTCGTGATAAAATTCTATTACCACCTCTCCACATTAAGTTGGGTCTCATTAAGCAATTCATCAAGTCCCTTCCAAAAGATGGTGAGTGCTTTCGGTACCTTTGCTCAAAGTTCCCCCGACTTTCTGAAGCAAAGCTAAAGGAAGGAGTGTTTGTTGGCCCTGATATAAGGAAACTCATTTCAGATGGAGCATTCGCTGAAACGATGTCTGAGAAGGAAAAAGAAGCCTGGGATTCCTTCAAGGATGTTGTTCTCAAATTCTTGGGGAACAGGCGGGATGAGAACTATAAGGATATTGTTGCCAGGATGCTCAATGCCTTCAAAGAACAAGGCTGTAACATGAGCCTGAAAGTCCATTTCTTGCACTCCCATGTGAACTACTTTCCCGAAAACTTGGGGGCGTACAGTGAAGAACAAGGTGAAAGGTTTCACCAGGACATCAAGGACGCAGAGAGAAGGTACCAAGGAAGATGGAACACCACTATGATGGCTGATTTCTGCTGGTTGCTGCTGCGGGAAACCCCAGATGAAAAATACGCCAAGCAGCGCACCAAGAGAAGCATTCGGGGGAAGAAGAAACGGGCCCACCAGGAGATTGATTGACCCAAGAATGACTTTAAAATCTAAACTGTGTTGACAAATATTGTGTTTTTATTAAACTTTGAAATAAAAATTTGCTAGTTATTACCACAGTGTCGGATCTCATTTATTAGAATTTTATTTTCACACCATCGGGTGTTTGTCTTCATGTATTGCAATGGTGCGGTTTGCGTTTTCTATTCTTACATACATACCTGTACAACATTTTTTGCACATTTCTTTGCTTTGCTTTGTGTCTAACCTCGCTCTTATATGCTCAATGTTTGTGCACATGTATGTGGCTGTTTTAAGTGCAGACAATTTTGCTACCATCACAGTGTGTTTTGTTGACATTACTCTATTCTTATGTGCTGCCTTGTTACAATTTTCTTTATTCTTATTTGAATAACTACTAAACAATTAGTATAAAGAATTCATCCAAGAAACTTATCTCGATCGCACTCAATCTAAAACGTTCACCTCAAACTGCTAACCCAATGTAGCAAAAAATCTGTACATGATGGAGCAAATTGGTTACCAGATTTGGATTCAGCGCACCAAAAAACGTAAAAATCAATCGAAACATTAGAGGCAGTTTAAAAAAAATTTTTTTTAGTGTACCTGTGTTATTTAAGACTAATAAGAGATTTTTTTTTCCACTCAATGAGTAATCAAACTCTGGAATTTGTTACCAGAGGATGTAGTAGCTGTTAGTGTAGCTGAATTTAAAAAAGATTTGGACAAGTTCCTGGAGGAAAGGTCCATACACTATTATTAAAAGGGATCCGGGATATCATTGCTTGACCCAATACAAGCATTGTGGAACATGTCTCTTTTGGGGAAACTGCTAGGTATTTATGACCTAGATTGGCCACTGTTGGAAACAGGATACTGGGCTTGATGGACCTTGGTCTGACTCAGCATGGCTTATCTTATGTTCTTATGTTCTAAAGGATATATAAGTAATTAAATTTAAGGTTTTGTAAAGAGGTGATAATATGAATATAAAATAGAGGAGTTTTTGGCCTTGAGAAACAGTACCTATATTTTATTTATTTATTTAGCTAGCCTTATATACCGCTTTTCATTGGGTCAAAGCAGTTTACATTGAACTGTAGTAGCTGATAAGCATGCAATAAATAATACCCGGAGTCAGGCAAAGATTCAAGCCGGTTTAATGTGCACAGGCTCAGATTGCAGTAACATTCAAAATAGTCTGAGCACAGAGCTCAGAAAAATGACAGTTTATATACTTTTCTTCTCCAGTCTAATACAGGCAAAACTCCTCATTGGCCACAGTGGCCCACTTACTCTCATCCAATAGACATCTCTGACCAGGCCCAGGACTCGCTCCCCCTGCTTGGGTGTTACTAGCCACGGGTCAGCAACTAGACATAACACTAAACATAATACTTCTACTACAGTATATTTTGCTACTTCTGCAAGGTCAGTTAGCTTGCATAGATAGTGGAAGGCATATCAGAAGCATTCTTAACAAAAGCAAAACAAAGCAAGGCCAAGATGTGTTTCTAAACAACCAAAACGCTAGACAAAATATTCTTACACTGTTCAGTTTCTCTGCTATATTTTCATCCTAATTACAAGGTCAGTGCACAATCAGCAAAGATACAGTGGCGCGGCATTCTACTGAAAGAGACATCTGACTTACCTAAACAATAAACAGTACCAAGGTTTAATTCTCTTATCTCCAAGAGAGCAGAACATGTTATCAAACCAGAATAGAACGGAATTTCTTTCTAACAGCTAACAGCATTCTGCAATTTTCCAAAATCAGCAATAACATTCTCTCCAGGAGAAGGAGGGCTTCAGACCTAGCTCTGCTACATACTAGGCCATCGCCTATCACAGAACAAGAAATCTCAATTACATAAAACATAACAGTGAACTAGGTACAAATAGTACAGCTTAACTATTTACAAGTAACAGCTCTTATATAATTAACATATCTACAGTATGTGTTGGAATGGGCGGGGGGGGGGTAGGTAGTGGGGTCATAGTGCTCTGAAAATAGGAGGGTCTTCAGGTGCTTGTGGAATGAGTGTAGTTCGGTGATATTTCTTATAGTGTCTGGTAGAGCATTCCAGAGGGGTGGTGCGTTGAATTCAAAGACTCTGCGGCAGGGTTGTTGGTTAGACTTTGTCTTGGAGTAGGGTATGGCGAGTTTGTTGGTTGTAGAGGATCTTTGAGGTCTGTTTGGGTTGAGTGCTTGTAGGAGGGATTGGAAGTGGGTGGCTGTGTGGGAGTGCAATGCTTTGTGGGTCAGCAGTAAGGATTTGTATTTGGTTCTACTGGGGAGTGGTAGCCAGTGAAGCTGTTTGAGGATGTTGCCAAGTTTGGAAGTTACCTAGATTGTGCGAGTGGCAGTAAGTAGGGCAGTTTGTAATGGGAGGAGAGTGGATTGTGGGAGGCCATGATAGATTATGTTGCAGTAGTTGATGTATGGGAGAATGAGGGCTTGGAGTGCTGAGCGGAAGTCTGTAGTTTTGAGGAGTGGTGGAGGCGTTGTAGGGTTTTGGTTTTGAAGTCTATCATCTTGGCTGTTGCTGTTATTTGTGTCTTGAAGGAGAATTGTTGATCAAGAATAATGCCAAGGTACTTTAGTTCTGGTCGTACATTTATTTGGTGGTTGTTTAAGGTTATGGGAGGTTGGGGAGGCTATAATAAACAGAGCTTCAGTCTTCTTGTAGTTGATTGTGAGGTTGCTTGCCATTAGCCAGTGGGAGACATCTGTAAAGCATTTTTTGGATTTGTGTGTATGATGGCTGTTTTGTGTGGAGCGGACAGTATAACATGTTGAAAGGCCTCCGCAGGGCATCTCATAGCTAACAACTTTGAGGACTTGTGCCAGTACTGCACAAGTATACTGTATGAGATCTTATTCCCTCTTGACAATGAGATTTAGTTATACCAGGCTATAATCTATTCAGGAAAGACAGGGTAGGAAGCATATATTTGTAAACCGCTTTGACCAGGTGAAAAGCGGTATATAAGCATAGCTAAATAAAGATAGGAGGAGTAGTGATATGTAAAAAAATATTAAAGCTGTTTTAATATTGCTTATGAGAGAAGGAGGCGGCACTGGCGTTAGTCTGGAAAGAGGATGGGAAATCTATTTACATTGGTATGATTATACAGACCTCTCTTGCAGGCAGAGATAGAGATTTAATTGAAGATATTCACAATATTGCTATGAAAGGGGAATTACTATTGGTCGGAGATTTTAATTTGTCAGATACTGATTGGGATATCCCTGCTGTGGGTGTCATCTAGAAGTAAGGCGTTCCTGGTTTCCCTTCAGAGAGAAATATTCTAGCAACTGGTAATGGAACCCACATGATACGGGGTGATATTGGACTTGGTGTTTACAAATAGGAAGACTGTTTCTGATGTTGCAGTGAGTGATCATCTGGCGTGCAGTGATCATTGGATGATGAGCTCCAACATTAGGACATGAGTGGAGACTGTTCCTTCAAAGGAGAAGCTCTTAGACTTCAGGAAAACTAACTTTACAAAGATGGGGGAATGCCTCAATGAGTCATTAGTTGAATGGAAAAATATGGAGAAGTAGAAGAGCAGTGGGAAATACTGAAAGATATTTTAAGGACAACCAAATCAACCAAAAAAAAAGAGCAAATGCCTACTGTAAATTGACATAACAGACCAGGAAACATAGGTATAGCATGGCACAAGTCATTAAAAGTTGCTATGGGGATAGATAGATGGCAATTATAAATCATAAAAAACTTTTATTAATAAAATATCTATTTATACAACTATAAAATCAGAAAACTATCAGCGAAAGCCCAACAGCTATGTTTTGATATTCTGTCAATATTAGGAGCATATAACTATAGAGCACTAAAACCAAGACTACAATTCACTTTTTCTTTTTTTAAGTGCCATCAAGTCAATGCTGACTCCTGGCAACCCCTGGCAAAGTAGGACTGGAAATAATAAAGTGACTTGCCCAAGATCACAAGGAGTGCCAGTGGAAATCAAACCCAGATCACTTGGGTACTAGGCTACTCCTCCACTCCCATTACATTTGAGACCTTCACTGTAGTATATCCTTAGTTCGTATTTTAAATTCCTCAGATCTAAGTAGTCCATGAATGCTTTTTCCTCTGTGCTCAAGGTCCCTATGCTGGGATCAAAGTCCTCAGTTCCAGGACTCTAACTTGCTTAGCTGAACTTCCCCACTCCAGCCGCCAGGACTTGTGCCATCTCCTCTGGTGTTTTAGGGCCTTGCAGTTTGTTCAGGTGCTGTGTTAGTCCCCTAGGTGTGTTTTAGGCCTTGCTGCTGAACAAGAAACTGTGCTTATCCTTTTTGGGTGTTGTGGGGCTTTATTGCTGATTGAGGTGCTCTGCTGCTGGTCTGGTTCCCTGGCATGTTGCAGGGCCTTGCAGTCGATCTGTATGTTGTGCTGGTCCCCTTGGCTTGTTATAGGATTTTACAGCTGACTTTGATGTTATGCTGGTCATGTTGGCTAGCTTAACTCTTTTTACAATGGTGATCGGCAGTGCCCCCAATCCACCCACAGACTACCACGGTTTATCTGGAGTCATAGCACAATTAGTTTGAAAGAGTGACCTTCAACTTTTTTTCCTTTCTGTCAATTACAGTGTTTTAGTTAAAAACTTTAAGAACAATGTTACAATTCTCGCTCTTCATCCAAGGTTAGTGTCATTGACAGACACCTAAGTAAAATTTCCAATTATACAGGCACCTAAAACTATCTCTGTGCACAAATTCTCTAGTACAAACTTATACTTGCATCCACGGTGTAAATGTGTGTGTGTGTGTCTGAACTTTATGCATCTACCGTACATACATATTGCAACTCCACCCAAGTGCACATATGAGTCAATGGGACCTTGACTGTGTATACTATATATGCATATCAGGTACGATTTTATAACAGCCATTTTGTATATGTGAAACAAGCTTTATACACTGAAAATGGTTAATAGAATTAGCCCCTGCTTGCTGACATGGGGAAACAAATGCCCTTTGTCAAGCTGAAGTATTATTTGAAAAACACTAAATAGCAGATGACAGATTGCTATAGTGTTTAATGACTGAATAGCTGACCATTTTATATGCAGGTACTAGATGGAAGCAAAATCAATTTCCTGATGTCTTAGGGAGTTGAACTGCTTTCACAAATTGGAAAAAGGTTATTGAGTTATTCAGGTAGTGGAGCTGCTTCAATCCAACAGAATGAGAACTCTGCAGTTAATAAGCCTGATTGCAGTAAAAATAGAAACATCTATTACATTGATTCTTTTTTAATTTTCTCTATTCCTTGATATCCTGTCTCTTTTCTCTCTTTATTGCCAGTATCAAAAACCTGCAACATCTTTCAGATCAACTTTGATTTCTACATCTTTGGCATTTAGGAGATGACAATGGATTGACAAATATTTGGGGGTAGGGGGAGAGAAGACTTCAATTAGAACAATCACAACATTGAAATGATCAGCAATAAAAATGTGCAAGGGTTACCGACTATGAGGTTGGAGTTGCAACTTTAGGGCTGCAAAATTGTGTGGCAGGACCAGTGAGCCACCAGACCCTGCACTAGTGACAGAGTGATCTGTTCCCTAAGGAGATGTGTGCAGTGCAGGGCCGGCCCAATCACCAGGCAAACAACATCACTGACTAGGGCAGCAGCTTCCATGGGGGAAGCACAATGAGCAGGGCATTCAAAGCTAGATTCTGACAGCCGGGGAACAGGGCTGCCAACTTTTTGAAAAAGAACACCCGCCACCTGATGCTGCCTGTGCTCTGCTCTGCCACCACCCCCTGTTCCACCCCCAACAATAACTGCTATAATGGCAGCCATACAGGGTTTAGTTCTTGCAGATCACCTATGGTAGGGTGGGGTACAAGAGGTGCAGTCTTCAACTCCCATTGAGTTACAGTCCCTTTCTTAGTCCCTCAATACACATATGGTGTTAAATCCAACATATATTCTGCATCCACAGAACCCGCTTCCCCTCCCCCAACAGCGGATGCAGAGCAGAGCCAGGACATTTCCTCATAGAACATACCATACAAAAAAATGTCCCAATTATTTTGTCATCTCACCGACAGAAAATATATTGTATACCCTTTCAGTACCAAGCATACTATGAAGTAATACAAAACCCTACAAAAAAGTCACTTAGGACCTACCAAAAATCTAGCATGCCAGCATTAATTTAAATCCTTCAGCATGTGATCTAAACAGTCCATGAAGTGGAGTGGAGGAGTGGTCTAGTGGTTAGGACAAGAGCCTAGAGCCATAAAGACCAGCGTTGAAATCCCACTGGCACTCCTTGTGGCCTTGGGCAAGTCACTTAACTCTCCCTTGACTCAGGTACAGTTTCAGACTGTGAGCCCTTTGGGAACGGTGAAGTGCATACTGTAGCTGAATGTAACTCACTTTGATCTTCTACTGGAAAGGTGTGAGCTAGATACATAACAAAATAATAATTTCCAAAACTCACACAACAAGGACCCTACCAAGGAAAAATACAGTTTTGTAAATATTTCAGTGAGCCCTAGAACATCAGTACATCATTCTGAGATGCTATTCAGCCCCTCTTCTGACCCCAACTAACTTTCCCGCACTTTGTAAAGGGAGGTTAGACAGGGACAGTAAAGGGCCAGAGCAGGGGCAGGCAGTCCTGGACATACAGGGCCAATTCCAATGTTGGCCCTGTATGTGCGGGGCCGGCGGCCTGAATGGGGAGCTTATAAGTTCCTCTAGTTGAGTGGATCTGGCATGTCTGTGGCACAGCGAAGGCAGGAGGGGGCAGAGGAGATTCCTGGCAGCCCGACTCTGGCCTTGGGAAGCAAGATCAGGGCTCGGGCTGTGGAGAATGAAGACTTCTGTCTAGTGGCCAGGGATTGCAGCCCCTTCGGTGCCACGGCAACCGGATGCCATGGCACCGCAGCTCCATTCAGGAGCCCTGACTGAATTAGCCAGGGAAGGCCTGTATGTGCAGGCTGACCAGAATCGGGGTCCTGTCCTGGATGCGATTCCGATCCCACAGGGCTAGATTTGCCTCATGGAATCAGAATCTCAGCTAACTCTGTGCATCTGATTCCAATCAGGCGCACAGAGGGCCGGGACGTCCAAAACAAAATCTGGCCCCTACTGTATTAGGAAAACTGAACAAGTCAGAATAACTATACATTCTTATATATAAACTCCATGCTAACAGAATGGAGGAATGGCCTTGGCCAAGCCAATCAACAAATGCTGGACAACAATGAGCACAAATGCGTGAAGTCTAGCCAACAAAGCTCCTGACTTGGAAGCACTAATGGTGGAGACGGACTTCGTTTGTGGCCATTACAGAAACATGGTTTAACGAGTCACATGAATGGGATATAGCCATAGCTGGCTATAATTTATTTAGGAGAGATAGAGAAGGCAAAAAAGGAGGAGGAATATACCTCTTGGTTCAGATGAAAAGGCGAGACCACTTTAGGCATAAAGTGTGGATTGGTCCTGAGGACTACCTTATGATGGAACCTTGTATAAGGTGGATTAGCCACCAAAGCTTGCAACTCACTGATGCGGCGTGCTGAGGTGACTGCAATGAGAAAAACAACTTTCCAAGAAAGAAATTTCAAGGAGGTGGTGGCTAAAGGTTCAAAGGGTGGCTTTATAAGCTGGCCAAGAACCAGGTTTAAGTCCCATGCCACTGGAGGAGGTATAATGGGAGGTTTAGTTAAAAGAAGGCCTCTCATGAATCTTGCTATAAGAGGATGAGAGGAAATAGGTTGTCCATTGAGAGGCTTGAGGGACACTGCAATAGCACTCAAATGGACTCTTACTGAATTCGTTTTCAGACCTGCATGAGATAGATGCAGGAGATACTCTAGTAGAGAATTCAGAGGTATTGCAAGAGGGTTTAGACCCTTCCCCGAACACCAAATGGTAAATCTTTTCCATTTGAAAGCATAGGAACTTCTACTAGAAGGCTTTCTAGAGGCATGACTAACATCTCTGACTTGCTGAGAGAGATTAAAATCTTGAAGGTCTAGGCCCTCAGCAACCAAGCCCTGAGATGGAGAGACTGGGGGTTTGGGTGCCATAACGTTCCTTCTTCCTGGGATAGAAGGTCTGGTGCAGAGCCCAAGTCCAGGGAAGGAGCTTGAGAGAGATGCAGAAGTAGAGGGTACCACACTTGGCGTGGCCAATGTGGTGCTATGAGGATCATGGTCCCTCGATCTCTCTGAAGCTTGAATAGTGTTTTGGGAATTAGTGGAATTGGTGGAAAGGCATAAAGGAAGTCTTGACCCCAGTGAAGGAGGAAGGCATCCTTGGCCTGAACTCCCTGACACGGAAAAAAGAGAGCCGCTGCCGGCGGGAAATTCAAAAAAGCACCATCTTCCCCTAATCGGGGCTGAGATCTGCACCCGGCCAGCCTGCCCTCCCGAGCAGCAACTCCGGCCCATTCGGGGCTGTGGGAGGAGGGGAGGAGCAGCAGGCCGGCTTAAAAGAGAGCCGCTGCCGGCGGGAAATTCAAAAAAGCACCATCTTCCCCTAATCGGGGCTGAGATCTGCACCCGGCCAGCCTGCCCTCCCGAGCAGCAACTCCGGCCCATTCGGGGCTGTGGGAGGAGGGGAGGAGCAGCAGGCCGGCTTAAAAGAGAGCCGCTGCCAGGCGGGCCCGCGCCTGTTCGGGCCCGCGCCTGAGGGCCTCGCCAGAGGGCCCTTTGGCGTGGCCCTTAGGCGGGGCACGTATCAGGGCTGAGCAAAGAGCAAGAAGCCATTGTGTTTGAGGTCACAGAGGCCTATAGAAAAACAAACGACGACGCTCCGAGACAGCCCTTTGTCCACAACTACAGTCATCTTTACCGTCTCCATTGTTGATGCTGATCACAGTCCCTGACGAAAGCTGCAACATAATGAAAACCAGCAGCCACTCTCAAGTCCAGCTATTTACTAAATAGACTGTAAGTTACAATATCAAGTGCTCTTGCAAGAATTGGTCATATGCAACAAGTAATGTAAGACTGTAAAAATATCACACAACTGCCTAATCACTACATGCTCCAGATAGTAAATATTCCTTCATTTGCTATATCGAAAACATCACAAATGCGTTAATACTTACAACTAATATCTTTGCCAGTATTCACATTTGTGCTCACAAGGTTTTCCAATAGTGCAAACTTTGATGTTATTTCATTGTGCTTGCTAATACGTTGCCATTCATTGCTATCAGCATCCTCTCATGTAACATTTTCTCCCATATGTCTAGTACTTCGCACATATATCTACATTGTTTCTAATCTGTTTACACTGTTCCCAGTACCTCTCACATTTGGTAATTTGTTATTTGTACCTAGCTATACTCCATTGAACTAGCTCTGCCTAACCAAATTGCTCCTCTCACTATCTAAGCTTCAGTTACACCTTTCTGTAACTAACTAATCTCCAGTGTACAATCTTCCCCTAACCAGATATTAATACTTCACCACAATAGTACAAACCATCTCTCTAAAACCTCTCTCTCAAGTAACATTCCTCACACCCACACAATGGCCCTCCTCTTCAAGATTATAGTAGGCCTATACCTCCTCCTCATAGGTCTTATACCGGATATCCTAGCTCTAATTTCTTCAGAAAATTCCATACCTATCGTACATAACAACTGGCAAAAATGGTCAGGCACCAACCACCACAATGGAAATTGGTACCACCGCTCTCATCACCATTATTTATTATACATACCTCTCCAGCACTCTACAAAGTCAAACGCAGAAAATTACAAGCAATCATGCCCTCTCAAATGTGCCCTCATTAATGCTCGCTCGCTTCGTAAAAAATGGCCAGCTGTCATAGACATAATAACATCTAATAACCTTGACATACTTATGGTCACTGAAACATGGCTATCGCCCGAAGACAATATTATTCTTAACCAGCTCCTCCCCGATAACTTTGACGTCTTCATCAGCAGTAGACAAGGCAAAAGAGGTGGAGGGGTACTTATCCTCGCCAAGGCTGAATTTCAACTTAAAATGATCGACTCTTCCAGCAATAACCGCCTTGAGACCGTCTCTATCTCTAACAGCATTCTCTCTATAAACTTAATTTACAGAGCGCCATCACCTTCACCAGATGACCTTTCAACTATCATAAATCTTGCCTCCAATTCACAGAATCCAAACAGACCCAATTGGATCCTAGGAGACATTAATCTACCGTCTCTACAAGACAACCAATCTGATGCCTTTATAGATGCTCTAGAATCTTTAGGTTACAAGCAAGTGATACAACAATCCACACATACTAAAGGTAACATCCTGGATCTCATATTTGCCCCACTATCAGCTCTCAATCAACTTCAAAATATTATACTATCAATTACAGATGTCCCATGGTCAGATCATAATCTCATTCTGTTCCAGATTCCCATTCAAAAGATTAAATATTCTGATGTCAAGAACCTAAACAAATATTCAAATACCACATCCAGAAGCTTCCAACCTTTTAACAGGGAACAGATACTCGAGGAAACTGACGCAATCTTTAATGACTCCACCCTAAATCTGGATGAGATTATCACTTCTTGGAACAACAGACTCAACCGCATTTCATTTCGTCCACCCAGAATCAACCCCTCAAGAAGAAAAGTTACGGCACCTTGGTTTACATCAGATCTGAAAGAATCCCTAAAACTCTTGCGAAAACTCGAGAAGAAATGGAGGAGATCACGCACCAATACCAATCAGACCTCATACTTGCAGCACCTTGACGCCCACCGTAAAGCCATTTCAGAAAAAATGAGACTATATCATTCAGACTCCCTTAAACGTGCTATAAACAAACCCCATGATCTATTTACCCTTGTCAAGAAATTAGCCAAGGAACCATCACAGGAACAACAGTGCGAAATCAACCCACAAGAATATGCCCTTTACATACAATCTAAGATGTGCTGTACAAATAAAATTACAATACCCCCTATCCCGAATATTCATGGTCTCCCAGCTCCGTTAGTTTCATTCTCAACCCCCTCTCTGAAGCTAATTGAAGATACAATCTCATCTCTCAACTTATCCACAGCACATACTGATCCGTGTCCAGCCTTTTGGATTAAAAACCTTCGCAAAGAGCTTGCTCCAATAATATCCAAGATCATAAGCCTATCTTTTGACACCGGCTCATTCCCTGCTGCCCTCAAACAGACCTCCATCAGACCTCTACTCAAAAACCTCAAGTTAGACCCACAAAAACAGACTCTTACCGACCTATCTCCAGTATACCCACTCTTGCTAAAATAATTGAAAAAATAGCTTACAGACAACTGCAAGATCATATCGACATTGAAGCGCCTTTGGATACCTGTCAACATGGATTTAGGGAATTCCACGGCGTCGAAACGCTCCTCACCTCTCTTCTCAACAGCTTAAACTCTGGTATCGACAACATCAAACAGGGCTTTGTTCTCATCTTCTTAGATATCGCGGCTGCTTTTGACTCGGTCTGTCACGATCTGCTTATTATCCGCTTAAGAGAGAAGGGCCTTTGTGGAAATGCCCTCGATTGGTGCATCTCATACCTCTCAGAAAGATGGCAGCAGGTCCGCTCAAATGGCGAAACATCAGATCCATTTCACCAAGGACAAGGAGTCCCGCAAGGTTCTTCTTTGTCATCACTATTATTCAACATCTACATGCAACCCTTATGCAACATTATCAAGTCTTTCAATGTCAACTACATGATATATGCTGACGATGTGTTACTATATATCCCTTTCTGCATAGATAAGATTAATCTCACCCCCATAACCAACTGTTTTAATGCCATCTCAGATTGGCTACTGACTCAAAATCTCAGAATCCAGAACAAAAAAACAGAGGTTCTTTTCATCTCAAGGAATCCTAAGTTTACACCACCCACATTTCTTGAAGTTCAAGATGCCAAGCTGCAAGTAAAATCCCACATCCGATACCTTGGAGTGACCTTGGATCAGAATCTAGATATGAAGACCCACATAGCCAACACCGTAAGGACAATTTATTTTAAGATTCTCTCCCTCAGACACCTCCGCCAACTGATTGATCCAGATGATTTCCGTACGGTCTACCAGGCTCTGGTTATACCGCACTTTGACTTCGCAAACTGTATATTACAGGGGCTCCCCCAATCTACCCTTAACCCACTTCAACTAACATTAAACAGCGCAGCAAGAATACTCTTCGGGGTTCCAAAAAGAGAACATGTAACACCTCTCCTGAAACAATTACACTGGCTCCCTATCCAAGCGAGAATTACCTTCAAGACCTTGCTTCTAGCCTTCAAAGCTCAAAAAGGGCTTGCTCCTCCTTCACTTTCGTAGTTAATCCTACCAATTCCTTCCAACAGGAGTAGACAAACCACTGAACTAAACATGCTAAGAGTTCCAAAAGAGTCCTTAAGATACAACTCCGCAACTGTAAACCGATCCTTCAGTTTATGTGCTCCAAAGCTATGGAACACCCTCCCACCACAAATTAGAACCATCACTGACCTCTTCCAGTTTAGAAAGGCCTTGAAGCATCACCTTTTCATCAAATATTTCCCAGAAAACACAATAACACAAGATCACTCAAATAGCACCATTTCCGTTCTTAACACGCCACCTCTACTAACCCAATAACTTTTCACACCTCTCTCTCATACTATGAAAATTCTTTTAGGCTTTATTCCGTTCATATGTAAATAGCCAATGTGTTGTATTCATTGTAAATAATTGCCCCGGTTATCCAAGTTTTTGTTCCTTGTTCTATGTAAAAAACAGATAACATGTACCTTATCTGATGTTTTCTTGTTCTATGTAAACCGCGCTGATTATAAATAGAGCGGTATATAAAAGATGTTAAATAAAATAAATAAATAAATAAATTCTGGAACAGAACCGGGGAAGTTTGGCATTCCACAGACTTGCAAAGAGGTCTATGTCCGGGGTTCCCCAAATTCGAAAAATCCTGGCTACCTGGTCCATGTGGAGGGACCACTCGTGTGGAAACAGAACTCGACTGAGTCTGTCCGCCCAAGAGTTTTGAACGCCTGGAAGATATACTGCCAGAAGATGGATGTGATGCTCTCTGACGAAGGCCCACAGTCGCAAAGCTTTGTTGCAAAATGACAGAGAGCCAGTCCCGCCCTGCTTGTTTACAAAGAACATGGCTACTTGGTTGTCCATATGGATGAGGACTGTCCTGTAGCTGAGCAGGGAATGGAAGACTCTGAGAGCTAAGAATATTGCTCTGAGTTCCAAGAGATTGATATGCAGAGAAGTCTCCTATGGAGACCAGATGCCCTGGGTGGAGAGATCCTGCAGATGAGCTCCCCAACCCATTGGAGAAGCATCTGTTGTCAGAGTTGCTTGGGGTAGCGACTGCTGAAAAGGGGACCCCAGCAACAGATTTGGAGGGGACTTCCACCACTGGAGAGACCAAAATAAGCGACTGGAGTTTGCTATTTTGTCTGACAGACAACCTGATGCCTGAGTCCATTGGGTGGACAAAGTCCATTGAGCTGCCCTCATGTGAAGGCGAGCATATGGAACCACATGCACGGTGGATGCCATGTGGCCTAGTAGTTGTAACATCTCTCGAGCAGTTAAATGGGACTTTAACTGTATCCGGGAGGCTAACTGCACCAAGCGTAGGCAATGGGCCTGAGGAAGATAGGCCCTTGCAGTTGTGGTATCCAGCAAGGCCCCTATAAACTCCAGAAACTGAGTAGGGGTGAGATGGGATTTTGGGATATTTATTACCAGTCCCAAATACTGAAGGACACGCATTGTGCAGGTTAGACAAGTCTGGGCCTCTGACTGGGATGGAGCTCGAATGAGCCAGTCGTCCAGCTATGGGAAAACAAATATTCCTAGAGTGCGTAGAAATGCGGTTACTACCCATGCATTTCGTGAACACCCTTGGTGCAGAGGCCAGACCGAAAGGAAGCACCCTGTATTGGTAGTGCTTTCCTTGAAAAAGGAACCGAAGGAACCTTCTGTGTGTTGGATGGATGAGGACATGGGTGTACGCATCCTTGAGATCTAGAGAACAAAGCCAGTCCTGACTCTGAAGGTATGGCAGCAGAATACCGAGAGAAATCATCTTGAATTTCTCTTTGAATAGAAACTTGTTCAATTCTCTGAGATCTAATATGGGTCTGTAGCCCCCTGTTTTCTTTGGAATAAGAAAATAAGGGGAGTAGAACCCTGAGCCCTGTTGAAGAAGAGGTACTTCTTCTATTGCCCCTTGGGCAAGAAGGGTAGCAATCTCCTGACCCAGAAGGTTGAGGAGAGATGTTGGAGAATTGAACTGTTTCACCATGGTGTGGGGAGGAAGGTTTAAGAAACAAAGCTTGTACCCTTCCCTTATAATGGAGAGGGTCCATTGCTCTGCTGTGATTTGCTCCCATCTGGGAGCAAAGTAAGCCAACCTTCCTGGAATGGTGAGGGGCTCTGGTTCTTCCAGAGCTAGAAAGGCTAAGTTCTCTAGTTGCAAGTCAAAGGCCCTGAGGAGGCTGAGGCTGCTGGGCCGTGGGAGGCCTGGCAGCCTTTGACTTGGCCTGTTTAGGTGGTTGCTGATGCTTTGCAGCAAAGCAGAGTTCTCAGCATCCATCTGAGTGGCCTTTGCTTGCCAATCCCTGCCAAAAAGGTTTTCACCTGTACAAGGAAGATTTCCCAGTTCATCTTGGACCCAGAGTTCCAAATCAGAGGCTTGTAACCAAGCAATTCTGCGTGCATCTATGGCAATAGCCGAGGCTCTGCTTACACACTCAAAAGTGTCAAAGGCTGCACGGTTGGAAAATTTGGAAACATCTTGGGCATGTTTGAGCCAAGTGAGAAATTCCTGCCTTTTGTCTTCTGAAATAAAAGGGGCTGAAGTCTGCAGATGATCTGTGACTTCTTTTAGAAACATCCCCATATAGAGACTATAGGAGTTGATTCTGGCAGCAAGCATATTAGCTTGGAAAACCCTTCGGCCAAAAGCATCAAGGGTCCTGCATTCACGTCCTGGAGGATTAGATGAGTGTCTCTTTGCACTCCTTATTTTCCTCATGGCAGACTCTACCACAATAGAGTGGTGAGGAAGTTGAGACTTATGAAAGCCAGGACAAGGAGGGACACGGTACATGGTTTCTAACCTACGAGAATGAGGAGAGGTGGTAAGAGGAGTCTCCCACATGCTCAACATGAGATCATAGAGAATCTCATGAATAGGTAAGGTAGCTGCTTCTTTAGGAGCCTTAGGATATTGCAAAATATCTAATTGCTTGGCTCTAGGCTCTGACTCAGGGGCCACTGTAATGGAGAGGCCCCTAGCCACTTCCCTAATGAAGTCTTGAAAAGACAAGTCTTCTGGAGGAGACATTCTTCTTTTTGGAGAAGCAGACTCCTGAGGAAGAAGTACCTGTGCCTCGAGAGAAGCCTCCGACTCAGAGTCTTCGGAGAAATCGAAGTATCGCCTGTCTGGATGCTCCCCTAAAGCCCGATACGCGTACCGAGTGGGATCGACATCAGGAGTAAGCGGTACCGGTTCGGTACCGATGGGCATCATAGGACAGGGTACCGTTGCAGTCGACACCAAAGCCGATGTCGATACAATCGGTACCGTCACCGGGAACGATGCCTGTGCCAGAGTCGGTACCGGCAACAGAGATTGTTGCGGTACCGGAGGCGTCGAAGCCTGCATAAACACCGTTAGGGTGCATTGCATGGACAGAATCTTCTGATCCATCGACGCCACCAGAGTCTGGATGTCGGTACCAGTGGAGGCCACCGGTACCACAGAACACGGCACCAGGTGATCGGTCGAGGCCAAGCCATCGATGTCAACCTGTGACCCCATAGACAATGCTTTGGAAGCCGTAACTTCCCGCCGGGGTAATTTTGCCGGTGCGGAATCCTCGAGGACAAGCCCGGAGGCATCTCGATGCTTAGAGGGAGATTTGCCCTTCGAGGACTGGCTAGATTTATGTTTGGTTACCTGAGATCCATGGGAGGAAGAAAAAGCCCTGGAAGACGTCGATGCCACCGAGGCTGCATCAGAGGGAAACAGGGTACTGAGCTTGGCTGCTCGGTTCTGCCGACCTCTTTTAGACATCATGGTACAGGACACACAATCCGTGATGGAATGGTCAGGACCCAAACATTTTAGACACCAATCATGGGTGTCGGTGACAGAAATAGTACCGCCACATTTTGTGCACTTTTTGAACCCGGAAGCGGGCTTCTCCATGAGGAGAAAAATGTTCAGGCCTAAGGCCCAAACTGAAAATGCACAGTTGAAGAAAGAAAAGGGTTTTTTTTGTTTTTTTTTAAGAAAGAAAAGAAAAGACCGGCGGTACCGGTCTGACGTCAAAGAAGGCAGACACGACACAGAAAAATAAAGAAAAAAATAAAGAACTTCTTCTGCAGTGACAGGAACACGACCTGCTGGCTCCGCGGAAAAGAAGAACTGGAGAGAGGCGGTTGGGAAAGGCGGGAAGGCAGTGCGCAGGCGCTGTGGGATGCTCCCAAAAGCTTTCTTACTGGACGCTGGGGAGCGTTCCCGCGCAGGCTCTGTCGGTACCAACGATACCCATATGTGAAGACTCATTCCTGCTTGTTCCTGGAGATACTAAACATCAACTTCAAGAAAACGGAGGTCCTATTCTTCACCAGAAATAGATCATGTCTCCACCCAAAGGAGCTAAAAATGTAAAAAAAACTTACCTAAAGGTTAGATCCGAGGTAAGATACCTGGGAGTTACCATTGACCAGCATCTCACATGCCAGTCACATTTAAACAAAGTAATGGTGCATTTACAGCAAGCTGCGGTCACTCCATCAATTATGACCTATACATGAGCCTCATGATTTCCATACAGTCTACCAGGCAAGGATTCTACTGCACTTTGACTTTTGCAATGCCATCCTACAAGGCATCTCAAAAAGCTCCCAACATCCGCTTCAGTTTGCACAACATACAGCTGCACAAATTCTGACATGCTCACCACGAGCTAACCACATCACACCTATTCTAAAGGAGTTGCATTGGTTATCTCTCCTGAGCCGCATTAATTATAAGACTATCATGATAACCTTCAAAGTAAAATCCATCAACTATCCCCTAGATGTTAACAGTCAATCATAACAAGAACCCCGGAAAACCATCTAGGAAGGAGCAACGCATCAAACCTCCTTAACCTACCTCCAGCACTAACCAAGTGTAATCAGTCAACTTGATCTAGGGTATTCTCCCTACATGCCCCATGCCTATGGAATACCTTACCACCATAAGTAAGAGACACCCATGACCCTGCAACTTTATGGAAACTACTTAAAACACACTTATTCAAGGAACATTTTGACCCTCTCCTATCTATTTACCCCTCAATATACCATCAGATATAAGCAATCCTCTTACATAGTCACTCTAAGTTGTACGCAACTCTCTAACTGTATATAGTTACTGTTATGTGTTATCTAATACTATATATACATGTTCTATTTAATACTGTTCATGTATTGTTCAGTTATGTTCCCTGTAAACCGCACTGATCTTCGGAAATGCCGTATATTTATTTATTTATTATTTATTACAATTTCTTATATACCGCACTATTGTCAGCGCGGTTTACATACAACAAAATGACCATAACAAACTGTTTGGCTTCACATAGAACAGGAGAAAACAACTTGGATAACATGCTTCTGCTTTACATAGAACAGGAGTAATAACTTGGATAAACGGGGTATGCAAACTAAACTACTTACATATGTACAATGAGATCGAGTATTGGGAATTCAGTGTGAACATGTGTACAATAGAGTTGATATATTAACTTGAGGGGGTGAGGGAGAGGCACTTATGTAGGGGTAGGGTTAATCTGGTAGTATTGAGTAAATAAATGGGATTTGAGAGCCTTTCTGAATTGTGATAGGTCAGTAATCGCACGGATGCCTGGTGGTAATGCGTTCCAACATTTTGGGGCATAGATACTGAATGCCCTGTTAGATATTGCAGTTGTGTACTTTGTTGAAGCCTTTGGAATTACTAGCACATTTGTAGATGGGGTTCTCCTTGTTCTGTTGGGAGGAGCTGACTGGATGATGTTGGTTAATGAGGGGGAGGTGATGCCATGGATAGATTTGAAGGTGAGTAACAAAGATTTGAATGTAAGCCTTCCTTGGACGGGGAGCCAATGAAGTTGTATTAGGATAGGCGTTATATGGTCGCATCTTGCTGCTCCTACTAAGATTCTAGCTGCGGCATTCATGGCAAGTTGCAACGGATTTAGAGATGATTGAGGGAGACCTTGGAGAATAGCGTTGGCAAAGTCAAAGTGTGGCAAGATAAGGGCTTGGTATATTGTCCGGAAGTCTTCAGGGCTTAGAAGGGATTGCAGGTGTCTGAGTGACCGGATTTTGAAATATACGGCTCTGACTATGTTGGATATATGGGTTTTCATATCTAGTCGTTGGTCGAGGGTGACCCCTAAGTACCGAATTGCTGATTTGGTTTGGAGCTCAGCTTCTTTAACCTTTATATGAGGTGGAGGGCAGAAATTCTGGTCTCTGGTGATAAATAGCACCTCAGACTTTTTGTGTTGGATCCTGAGGTTTTGTGATAGAAGCCATTCGGAGACTGTGTTGAAGCATTCAATCAGTGGCGAAAGGTCCATTTGTTCTGTGGAAAATGGCATAAATAGGAGGATGTCATCAGCATAAATTAGACAGTCGACCTTGAATGATTCGATAATGTTGAAAATAGGTTGCATGTAAATATTAAATAATAGAGATGAGAGGGAGGACCCTTGGGGGACGCCTTGTCGCTGATGGAAGGGTTCGGAAGATCTTGAACCTGATTTTACATGCTGCCATCTGCCATCAAGGTACGATCTGCACCAATCGAGGGCGACGCCACTTATGCCCTTTTCTTTTAGTCGTTCTACTAGCAGACCATGGTGTACAGAGTCAAAGGCTGCCGCAATGTCTATAAAGATGAGAGCGAAACCTTGATGGATGTTGTCGATACCTGTGACGATTTTATTGAAGAGAGAGGTAAGTAGGGTTTCGACGCCATGGTATTCCCTGAAGCCATGTTGCCGATGGTCTAGTGGGGAGGCTAAATCTATATGGTCTTGCAGTTGCCTTTGTGCTTCCTTTTCGATTATTTTGGCTAATAGAGGTATACTGGCTATGGGTCTATAGGATTCAACTTTGCTTGGGTCCAGTTTAGGGTTCTTTAACAGAGGTCTGATGGATGTTTGCTTGAGTGGTGCAGGGAAGGATCCATTTGAGAATGATAGGTTCATCATTTTTGTGATAAGTGGGCTGAGTTCTGATCGTAAATTTTTAATCCAATATGCGGGGCAAGGGTCGGTTTGTGCAGTCGTGGTGTTGAGTGCTGCAATAGTATCTTCCACATGTTTCTTGGATGGTGTGGAGAACTTATAAAGTAAAGTTGGACTGGTGGTGCCTTGTGCTATGAACGTGTTAACTTCATCAGTTTGAAGTAGCTTGGATTGTAAATGGTTGGCAAACTCTTGTGGGTGGATCTCTTCAGGATGGCTTGGGGATGGTTCCTTAGAGAATGATTTAACTAGTTCGAAGAGGTCACGAGGTTTGTTTAGAGATCTTTTGAGGGTGTCAGTATGGTATTGTTTCATATTTGTTAGGATAGCCTCTTTGTAGATTGCAAGGTGAGTTCTGTAAGCTGACAGGTCTCCGGCGGAGTGGGAACGCCTCCATCTTTTCTCTAGTTTCCGTAAATGAGAGCGGGAGATACATAGTTCAGGAGAGAACCAAGGAGAATGTTTTCTATTATTTACGATGTTGTTCTTCATAGGTTTTTGGGCAATAGAGCTAAGATTCTTATTCCATGAGGAGATTAAATTGTCGAGGTTGAGGGTTGCATTGTTGTATAGGGGAAGAGTTTCAGCCAGTATGAGATCTTTGTTGAAGGCTCTGAAGTTTCGAGAAGTGGTGTTGCTTAACGTTCCATTGTTGTGTAGTGAGTTGTTGTTGATAGGTATGCTGAAATTGATAAGCTTGTGATCTGACCATGGTACAGAGGTGAGTGATGTCACCAGCTTTTCTTCATTTGGATCTTGTACTGACAGAGGGGCAAAAATCATGTCCAGTATGTTCCCTTTGGTGTGGGTGGGTTCGTTGATGATTTGTCTGTAGCCCAGATCATTAATTGCTTCTAGTAGGGCAGTGGCATGACTGGAGTGAAGTGAAGGGAGATTGAAATCTCCTAGTATCCAGTTTGATAAGTTGAGGTTGCGAGTGTTGGCTGCTAGGTCGAGGATGTTGCAGAGATCGTCAGTTGAGGATGAGGGTGCTCTATATAGAAGGTTGATGGCGCATTGGTCATTTGCAATGGATATGATATCAAGATTGTTGGTACTGGAGGAGTCTGTTGTATGAAAATGCAAGTCCGTTTTGGTCAAGATAAGGGCCCCCCCTCCTCTTTTGATTCCTCTATGCCGGGAGTGGCTTGTGAAGTTGTTGGGTAATAGTTGGTTGAGAATTACATTGTCTATGTCGGAAAGCCACGTTTCAGTTATTAAGAGAATATCCAGGTTGTGGGATGCAATTAATTCAGTGACAACTGGCCATTTATTATGAATTGATCTCGCATTTATAAGGGCGCAATTAAGAACTAGAGTGGATTTCTCTGGTTTAGTTTGTTTGTTATGTTGGAGGGCTATGTGTAACAAATATGATTGACGTGTGTGTGTGTTCTTTAAGTGGTTAGGGTAGGCAGAGTTTGTCCATGTTTTGGCATGGTGCTGGAGTATTGGGATATGATTAGTAGCGTGGAATAAGGCTAGGGACTCAACAATCAGCCAAGAAAAGATCATGAGGCCGCTCATTATGGCCGTGATGGGTGGGGCCATTTCAGTGTTGATCTTGGATGTTGAAGATCTGGTGTCAGCCTTGTTGTTAGTGTATTGGTGGTAAGTCTATGCTGTGTTAGTGGGTGTTACTGACTGCTGGGAGTTGCCAAGGGAGCAAATGCAATATTTTGTAGTGGTTTGGCAGTGAATAGAGATAAGAGTGTAAACAGATGTAAAATATGCAAGTTCTAGTAGTGTACAACAGGCAAAAATGGATCAAACATATCAATAAGACAGTATTTAGAGGTAAAGCTATTAAGTATTACACAAAGTATATGACGGATTTCAGAATATATCTATTTCTGACTGAGTTTTAGAGACAAGGCTGTTCGGTGGGGTATATAGGAATAAATAAAATAAAATATTACAAAGGTAGCCATGAAGGGGGAAGTGATCATATTAGGTGGCTTTAATCTACCCGATGTGGATTGGAGTATTCCTTCTGAAAATCTGTAAAATAAAAAAATTGTGGACGCCTTCCAAGATGCACTGCTTAGACAAATGGTGATGGAATCAACCAGGGAAAGTTTGAAGCTAGATTTAGTACTCACCAAAGGAGATAGCATGTTGAATTTCCATGTGGGTGCCCATCTGAGCAGCAGTGATCATCACACAATGTGATTTAAGATAAAAGCCAAGGCGGAGTCCAATCACAGCAAGCTCAAAGTCCTAAACTTCAAAAATGCTAACTTCAGTAAAATAGCCAAGTGCCTGAAGGAGGAGATGGCAGGGCGGGAGAAGGTAAGGGAAGTGGAACTTCAGTGGGCTAAACTAAAGGAGGCAATAAAAGGGGCAACATATAGATATGTAAGGAAAGTAAATAAAAACAAAAGGAAAAGGAAACCTATTTGGTTCTCCAAAGAGGCTGCACAAATAAAAGGAAAAAAGCGTAGTTACTCATCTGTAACAGTTGTTCTCCAGGGACAGCAGGAATCAGTCCTCACATATGGGTGACGTCGGTGCAGAGCCCCCGCAGAAGCATCTCTCCAGCTTTCAAAAAAAGCCTTTGAGAGATGCCACCATGCATGCTTGGTCCCCTACCCACTCAAGGGTGCCATCTTACTCAGTCAGATGACATAGCTAGAGCAGACAAAAGAAGATGGCAAAAACTGTACAGCAACTCTAAGGGGAGGAGGGAGGGCTGTGTGGACCGATTCCTGCTGTCCCTGGAGAACACCTGTTACAGGTAAGTAACTATGTTTTCTCCAGGAACAAGCAGGAAATCAGTCCTCACATATGGGAATCCCTAGCTATAGGCTACCGAGAGCTTGTAGAAAAACATGGCCCAACAAGGGCAGTTTAGTGAGCTGCGCTAGAATCATGTTGAGGTTTCATTCCATCGGGGGCAGGCAGATAGGCTTAGAGAGCAGGTGGCCACAAATAAATCAGGCGATGAGGGGCTGTGCAGAAAGAGGTTTGTCCTCTGTGGAATGATGGTGCACCAAAAGCGTGCTCAGGTGCATTCTGACAGAGTTGGACTTGAGTCCAGTTTGTGAAAGGTGAAGCAAGTACTTAAGCACCATGTGCACCAGGCAAGAGAATGGGTCAACCCATTGCTCCACACATCATACTGAGAATCTGCACCACTTGAAGGCATAGGCCTGATTCGTGGAGTTCTTACGAAAGGCCAGGAGGACTTCCTCCACCTCCCTTGGGAGTTGAAGGGTGCTAAGGCTACCCGTTCAGCAGCCATGCTGTTAACGACAGGGACCCCAGGTTGGGGTGATGAAGGGAGCCCTCCTCCTGGGTCGGTAGCCCCGGGACATTTCCAAGAGGGACCAGGAGCTCCATCGAGAGGCGGACAACAGGGGAAACCAAGGCTGCCTGGGCCACTGCAGGGCCACCAGGATCATGGAGGCCTTGTCCCAAAGGACCTTGAAGAGGGTTCGGGCGATTAAGGGTGTGGGAGGGAAAGCATATAGAAGGCCCTCAGACCATGAGATGAGGAAGGTGTCTGCCACTATCTGGAACGGATGCGGTTGGGGACAGCAGAAGCGGGGCAGCTGAGCATAGGTCAGGCTGGCGAAGAGGTCTAGACCTGGGGTTCCTCAGAGTCAGAAGAGCCGCTGTGCCACCCTGGGGTCAAATCACTATTTGTGTGGATGGAGGATCCTGCTCAGCCTGTCCGCTAGGACATTGTCTTGGCCCGGAAGGTATACAGTCTGAGGAGTATTCCCTCACCAATTGCTTATGAGCAGAGGGCTACTGCCTCCTGGCAGAGGCACTGAAAACCTGTACTCCCCTGCTTGTTCAGGCAGAACATCAGAACCTGTTTGTCCATTTGGACTAGCACTGGTTCTGCAGGCAGTGGTGGAAAGTTTTGATCACCAGGAAAATGGCCCTGAGATCCAGAAGGTTGATCTGTTATTGGCTCTCTGCTAGGGACCAGTTGCCCTGCAGTAGGCGCCCCAGCCCAATAGGGACACGTCCGAGGTGAGGACCCTCTGGGGATTTGGGGCTGGAAGGGCATGCCCTCCTGCAGGTGCTGTGTGCCCTGCCAACAGTCGAGCAACTCCGCTAGCTGACAGGACACTAAGACCCTGTCCCGGAGCCTGTCCGTGGCTTGTGTCCACTGTGAGCAGAGACACCATTGAGTTGCCCGCATGTGGAGGTGAGCGTTGGGAACCACATGGACTGTGGGGATGCTATGTGGCCCAGTAGGCAGAGCATGGACTGTGCTGACACTCCATGATGGCGCTGTACCTTGGTGGCCAGGGCCCTGAGGCGATCTGCCCCTGTCCAGGGAAAGAAAGGCCTTGGCATGGAGAACGTCCAGACTAGCTCCTATGAACTCCAGGTCCTGCACTGGAGTGCGGAGAGACTTGGAGTGGTTTATCACTAATCCCAAATGGTGCTGGACCTTGAAGGTGTGGGCTATGGCCTGATGCATCTCGGTGGCTGTGTCCCCTTTTACAAGCCAGTCATCCAAGTATGGGAAGATGGAGACCCCTTTGAGATGGAAGTAGGCGGCCACCACTGCTAGGCATTTGGTAGGGCAGCAATGTTCCAAGGGAGAGCATCTTGAACTTCTCCCACATGAGGAACTTGTTCAGGTTTCACAAATCCAAAATGGGCCTTAGGCCCCCCTGTTCTTTTTGGGACCAGAAAGTAACATGAGTAGAACCCCTTGCCCCTGAGGTGGAGGAGTACTGGTTCCAAGGCTCCATCCCTGATGAGGCCTGTGAGTTCCTGCAGTAACAGGTCTGCTGCAGCAAAGTCCGAGGGGGCTCTCCTGGAAAGAAAGGGGGAGGCATCCAGTCCAAGTGAAAGAGGTAGCCTTCTCTGACTACCTGGAGGGCCCAGGTGTCAGTGATTATGGCCGGCCACCGATGTGCAAACTGGATCAGACACCCCCTGTTGGGAGCTGCTCTCCCCAGGGAGGAGAGGCCATGCTCAGAGTCAAAACCCCAACTCAGCCTGGGCAGGAGCCGGTTTATGGGGCTTAGAGCCCTTAGGCTTGCGTTGGCCTTGGCCCGCTCCTTTGCCCTGGTGACCCTGCTGTGGGGTCTGGGGGGCCTGGTATTGGAGATAGCCTTGGTAAAGCTAGCTTTTTCTATGAAAAGGGGGCCTCTTCCCTGACAGTTTCTTCTTGGGAAGGGTGGAGGTCTTCCTTGAGAGCAGAGTCCTCGTGACAAACTCAGTCTCGATCTCAGCCACCTTATCCTCCATCAAAGGTTTGCCGAAGAGATTTTCACCGAGACAGGGGACATCAAGTTTTTCCTGGACCCACTGCTCGAGATCCGATGCCTGTAACTAGGCCTGGCATCGGGCACCGATGCCTGCAGAGGCCACCCTCATGTTAGACTCAAAGCTGTCACAGGCGGCTCAAGACATGTATTTCAAGCACTCCCCGACGCACTTCGTAAGGGTTTGGAATCACTGCAGGTGATCTCCACTGAGACCCACTGAAAAACCTGTGAGTTCTTTTGCTAGGTCTTGGAGATATATGGTAGTCTCGGATTTGGCAACTCAACATCGAGCCCTGGTAGCATTTACATCCACGGGCATTGAGGGCGTGAGACTCCCTGCCTGAGGCACGGAGGAGCAAGTCTTCAGGCTTTTCTGCCGGCGCATGGTCTATTCTACCATATAGAGATATGAGGGAGCTGCACCTTCCGAAAGTCGGGACCCCGATGGACCTGGTACATGGTGTTGAGGTATCGACTAACTATTGGCACCGACACCAGTGTCTCCCATATCCGAAGGAGTCGTCGTCTGAGGATGGCAGAGACAGGGACCATCAGGGCCTCTTTAGGTGGAGCCTCATTGTATAGGATTTCCAGTTCCTCCATGAGAGGGTCCTCCTCAGACTCCGTGGTGAGAGACAAGGCTTTCGCCATGTCCCAGGCAAGCTCGAGGAACGATGTGTCCTTCAGTGGGGATTGACACGGGGGAGATGGATCCGAGGGGCGATCACAGTGTTTACATGTCTCCGGGGAAGCCTCATCCTCAGAATCCCAGTCTGAGTAGTTGGTCGAAGACTCGAGGCCAAACAACATCTGAGGCATCGGGCTCGGATCAGGTCTTCGCTGGCCCACAGTGGCTGCTTGGCCAGAGCCACAGACACTTGCCAGGGAGGATCTCACTCCCAAGGAATGGGAGTGGAATTGAGACCCTTGCCGAGGATCGGCTCAAGGCTCGGGGCTCTCAAGGGTCATCTTGGTGGCCCAGGGAATCCTCAATATCAAGGTCTCTGCAGTCTCGGAGTGAGCACCAGTGGGGCTGGGCATCGATGCTTGCTGCAAAGCAAGGAAGGCCGTGACACTGCGTTCCAATGCCATTATCCTGGCTTCCCACTCAGGGTTGCAGCCTTCGATGCAGACACTGGAGTGACCTTTGGGCACCTTTGCTGGCTGCTCCAGCACAGACTCCTCCAATATCCTGCGGGGACTGTAGGACCTGGCACGAGACTTGCTGTATGCACCAGATTCCCAGGATGAGATCCTCAAGGATTTCTATTTCTTGCGCTCTGCTCCGGAGAACCCTTAACGGCATGTCCACAGACCCGATCGGGCACTGCGGGGGCTTTACGTGACTCCGAGGATCTGTGCATGGCTTTACAGCATGAGGCTACTGGGAACACCGGTACAGAATCTGACCTGTGGAAGATGGCTTGTCCGATGGCTTTGGATGGCCTTCGCAGACATCTTTTTGCACAGAGCACAAACCTCTGGGTCATGGTCGGCACCTAGACACTGGAGGCAGCAGTCCTATGTATTGGTTAGAGACATGTTCTTTGCGCACCAATCACACTTTTTGAACCCACTGGCCATTGGGGCAAAAAGGACCCTGAGAGGCTGAAGACCCGAGATGCGGCCAGCAGTAAAAAAAAAGGTGCGAAACCCATGCTGGGAGAAAAACTAAAAACTATTCCGAGACTTGAAGCCGTGGCAATGGAACCAGAGAAAGAAAGGCAGTTTGATGCACAAAAATATCAACTTTTTTTTTCCGGGGAAGGAAAATGGATGTCTGTTGGGCTCCGCAGAAAAAGGGAGACTGAGTAAGATGCCACCCTTGGATGGGAAGGGGACCAAGCATGCGTGGTGGCATCTCCCAAAGGCTTTCTTTGAAAGCTGGTGAGATGCTTCCGCCGGGGCTCCATCGGCACCAGTGTCACCCATATGTGAGGACTGGCTTCCAGTTTGTTCCTGGAGAAACACAACTTTCACAAAATTCTGAAGTTCGCACACAGAGAAAAATAGAAAAGAATACAGGATAAAGCTAACATAATCTAAGGCAGAAGAAAAGATGGCTAAAGATCTAAAGCATGATGACAAAACTTTTTTCAGGTATATTCAGGAGAAGAGGAATATCAGAGGTGGCACTGCAAGATTCAAAAGTGCCAAGAACGAATTCATGGAAAGTGACACTGAAAAAGCAAAAATGCTAAAAAATACTTCTGTTATGTTTTTACTCAAGAAAATCATGGAGAAGGACTATCTGTGATTGACAAATATACAAATGGAATGGTGTAGACACCACACCATTCACAGAAGAAGATGTGTTTGAACAGCTTGCAAAACTGAAAGTGAATAAGGCCTTGGGATCGGATGAGATATATCCCAGGATACTGAAAGAGCTCAGAGAGGTTCTTGCAGGGCCATTAAAAGATGTTTTTAATAGAACCTTGGAGACAGGAAAAGATCCACAGGTATGGAGAAGGGTTGATGTGGTAACTCTTCACAAAAGTGGCAATAGGGATGAAGTGCAAACTACAGGGTAGTAAACCTTACCTTGGTGGCAGGAAAAGTAATGGAGGTGCTCCTGAAAGAGAGAATAGTGGGCTTTCTCGATACCAGTAGGTTGCATTATCCGAGGCAACGTGGTTTTACCAAAGGATGATCATGCCAAACAAATCTGTTTAAGTTCTTTGACTGGGTGACCAGAAAACTACATCAAGGGCATGCGATGGATGTGATCTACCTAAATTTCAGCAAAGCCTTTGATACTGTTCCTGATAAGGAGGCTTATCAATAAACTGAACAACCTGGGGATGGGTTCCAAAGTATTGAAATGAATCTGAAATTGGTTGACTAACAGATGACAGAAGGTGATGGTAAACGGAACTCTCTCAGATGAAAGGAAGGTGATTAGTAGCATGCCCCCAGGGATCGATCCCGGGACTGGCATTGTTCAATATATTTGTGAGTGATATTTCTGAACGACTGAATTGCAGATGACACGGAAATTTGCAACAGACTCCCCTAAGGGAGTGGATAACAATAAGGAAAGATCTACAAAAGCTGGAAGAATGGTCTAATGCTTGGTAGGTCAGATTCAATGTAAATAAGTGCAGTGTCATGCACTTGGGATGCAGAAATACAAGTCGCTGATGAGGCCTCACTTGAAATATTGTGTTCAGATTTGGAGACCGTATCTTACAAAGGATATAAAAAGACTGGAAATGGTTCAGAGGAAGGCAACCAAAATGATTTGGATCCTGCATCAGAAGACGTATAAGAGACTTGAAGACCTAAACCTAAATATGTTTACTCTAGAGGAGAGGAGGGACAGGGGAGAGACAATACAGACCTTTAAATATTTAAAGAGTATTAATGAACAAACAAACCTTTTTCAAAGATGGGGAAGATGTAAAACTAGAGGACATAACATGAAGCGTCAAGTGGGTAAATTGAAAGGCAACGTCAGGAAATACTTTTTCACGGAAAGGGTGGTGGATGCATGAAAAGCCCTCCCGATGGAAGTGGTGGGGGCAAACACAGTGACAGAATTCAAAATGGCATGGGACAGACACAGTGGATCCCTTTACAGCAACAGGATAAAATCAAAATAAGCATAACTATCTCTTATAGCTGAAGAAATAGGGGTGACCTACATGGAGTGGTGGGTTCACCCCTAAACAAAGGCATGGGGAGAGGTGACCTGCACGGAGCGGCGGGTGCACCTACTCTTGCCATCTTGCTGGGCAGATAAGATGGACCATACTGGTCTTTATCTGCCATCATATACTATGTTACTATGTTACTATATTTTTGAAAATAGCAAGCCTCACAAATAACAGAAATAGAAAAAAAGGGAGGTAGTCTCTTTTACTGAGAGAAAAGAGGATCCTAAGGCGCCCAAAGTTAAGAAAGCAGTAATACCTGGAAAGAAGATTTGAGATAAGTGACTGACACACCACAGTGACTACTATTTGGCAAAACACTAGTACACTAGTAGTTATTTTTTTTTTAAACAAAGGTGTCTTTACCTGAATGATAATACTCATTCACCTGCAAAGTTATAAATAAAAGACCTTGTTAGAACTGAACCTTTCTTCTACTAAGGAGTAAAGAAATCTCAAGCTTTAAATTGGTTAACTAATATTTTCCTGCTTTTGAAAGAAACAATGTTGTACCACTGTTGAATAGAAGCATTTAAGATTTATTCACAGAAAATACTTGACTACATTTATAAAGATTGTTGTTGTTTGCTTACAGAATTTGAATTTGCACTATGTTTACAAATTAAAGTAGAAAATTTTGCAAAAGTTAAATTTGTTCAAGTGGTTCATTGTGGGAGAGTTCTTATACCGTGGTAAGTTTTGATTTGAAATTTGAGGTTCCTGAAACGCTAAAGTGTGTTGTAGAAAAAATATTTTTTCTGTAAGCTGGGAGTTTCCATTCATAACATCAAGGTAAAGTAGGGTAATGCCCCCGTGGAGCACCCGGTTTACAGTTGTTTGAGACAGGGAATAGCTGACCGACTCTGGACCAAGAGAACCTGAACCAGGATCTAAATAAGGAGGACCTGACCCTGTGCTGGTAGCGCAGCCCCCATGTGCGTTACCTGTGCCGGGCTTCGTAAACATGCCCCTTAGTGTCTTCGTTAATTTCTCTAATAAAATGTGTAGTAGAGCGCAGCCAAATACCTCTCTTTCCAGCACTGCCTTGTGTAGAGGCCCACCTCTCTGGTCCAGGATCTGGTCCTCCTTACTTAGGGAGGTGTACATCCCTCCCCCTGCAGTTAGTGCAGACAAGCCATACCATACCATGGAGACCGGGCCTCAGGTGCAGTTTTTAACATGCACAAATATGTTTTTACAACAGAAATACCTTTAAAATACCTACTGTCCAGTACTAAACTCTATTCACCTCTTCAAATTCTACACATACTCTTCATTTATCATTTCACCGCTATAGCTACTACTACTAATAATAATATTTGTATAGTGCTACAAGGCATACAAAGTGCTGTACAGAGACATGTAAGAGACAGTCCCTGCTCATCAGAGCTTACCAGCTAGTCAAGGCAAACAACACAAATGGGGACTAAGGGGAATGGAAGGGAAACACATGGTTGGAGAGCAGAAGACTAAATAATTCAGGATTCAAAAGCAACCTCGAAGAGGTGAGTTTTTAGCCTGGATTTGAAAAGGGCCAGAGATGGAGCCTGATGTACCAACTCGGGAAGTTTGTTCCAGGCATAAGGAGCAGTAAGATGGAAAGACCAAAGTCTGGAGTTGGCTGTGGAAGAGAAGGGCACAGATAGAAGTGATCTGAGCAAGTCACTTAACCCTTCATTTCCTCAGGAAAATCCAAGTTATCAATGGCCCTGTTTATTGTACATCATCAAGTTTAAGATACAGTGTAAAAACTGCTTTGAGTGAAATGATAAAGAGGTATAAAAAAAAGCTGATAAGTAAATAAAATCTGCCAGAAGAGGAGAGTTGCTGAGGAGGGGTGTAGGGAGAGATAAGAGGAAGGGTAACGAGGAGAAGCAGAATGAATGCACTTACAGGTCTGTAGAAGAGGAGAGTTCCTGAGGAGGGGTGTAGGGAGAGATAAGAGGAAGGGTAACGAGGAGAAGCAGAATAAATGCACTTACAGGTCTGTAGAAGAGGAGAGTTCCTGAGGAGGGGTGTAGGGAGAGATAAGAGGAAGGGTAACGAGGAGAAGCAGAATAAATGCACTTACAGGTCTCTAGAAGAGGAGAGTTGCTGAGGAGGGGTGTAGGGAGAGATAAGAGGAAGGGTAACGAGGAGAAGCAGAATGAATGCACTTACAGGTCTGTAGAAGAGGAGAGTTGCTGAGGAGGGGTGTAGGGAGAGATAAGAGGAAGGGTAGCAAGGAGAAGCAGAATGAATGCACTTACAGGTCTCTAGAAGAGGAGAGTTGCTGAGGAGGGGTGTAGGGAGAGATAAGAGGAAGGGTAACGAGGAGAAGCAGAATGAATGCACTTACAGGTCTGTAGAAGAGGAGAGTTGCTGAGGAGGGGTGTAGGGAGAGATAAGAGGAAGGGTAGCGAGGAGAAGCAGAATGAATGCACTTACAGGTCTGTAGAAGAGGAGAGTTGCTGAGGAGGGGTGTAGGGAGAGATAAGAGGAAGGGTAACGAGGAGAAGCAGAATGAATGCACTTACAGGTCTGTAGAAGAGGAGAGTTGCTGAGGAGGGGTTTAGGGAGAGATAAGAGGAAGGGTAACGAGGAGAAGCAGAATGAATGCACTTACAGGTCTGTAGAAGTTTGACATTGATAAAGATACAGTGCCATGCTTCGGACTTTCATCACTTCCAACAGATCCTGCTCAGGACAATATTAAGGGATATGTTTACAAAGAAACACACCGGTAGTATGTTGTAGGGCCTGAAAGTTAGTGTGGACACCCATGCTAACTTTTTGGGGCATGTGCATCTGTCCCCCCCCCCCCCCGCCCCTTCCGCCATTAGGTAGCATTAAGTGAACTTACGCTAACCTTCGTGGTTCATGCGCCGCCAAAACACCTACACTAATCATGAAGCACCATCTACGCCATTATTCCATCCACAACCTGCGCAGTCCCTGTTTGATCGTACACTACCTAGTTACCATTGCATTTTTAGCATAGAGCCCTATGCTGCTGGCGCAGGGCACTTACGGCACACTAAACCCTGTACTAACAGTTGCTAAACATGCCCCTAAATTTCCCTTATCCATCTGAAGGTTTCATTCAAACCATCAATCAGACATCTTTATCCATTCAAGATGTAGCAGCAAACCAGTTTCAAATAGATAGAGAGATGTCTGATGGTCTGAACGAAACCTTCCGACAGATAAGAAAGCATTTAGTATTGCCCTGAAGCAGGACTTATTGGAAATGCTAGAAGTCTAAAACATGATGCTGTTTTGGGAAATTGGTAAATGAGTTGTTCATACAGAATTTGAAGAGGTGAATAGAGCTTAGTGCTAGACATTAGGTATTTTAAAAGAACATTACTAGTAAAAAAAAATTCCCGTTATTAGAAACACATTTGTGCATGTTAAAAAAAAAACACAGAAAAAGGACCTCGGTTATCTCCTTGCTGTTTGAGGGGGGAGAGTTTGATTTAAGTCTGACATATAAATGATATATTCGGTAACGTCGGCTAGTGCTGATAAATCAGCTAGCTGCCACCGCTGAACTTTAAAGCTGGATATCTTTGTGGGGCCATATCCAGCCACTGGCCTTAAATAGCCAGGTTGCCTGGACAGTGCCGCAGCTAATCAGCCAGTACGATATTCATCTACAGCCCGGCTAGCTATTGCCGTAACATAGTAACATAGTAGATGGCGGCAGATAAAGACCAGCATGGTCCATCTAGTCTGCCCAGGAAGATGGCAAGAGTAGGTGCAGGCCACCCCTCTCCGTGTCTTTGTTTGGGGGTGAACCCACCTCTCCATGTAGGACACCCCTATTTCTTGAGACGTTAGATGGTTCAGAAGTTATATGTTTCAGTTTATTTTGTTTTTATCCTATTGCTGTAAAAGGATCCACTGTGTTTGTCCCATGCCGTTTTGAATTCCGTCACCATGTTTGCCCCCACCACTTCCATCGGGAGGGCATTCCAAGCATCTACCACTCTTTCAGTGTAAAAATATTTCCTGACATTGCCTTTCAATTTACCACCTTGCAGTGAAGGTTGATGAGCCTCTCAGATGCCTAACTTTCACCGCTGTGGGATAACCGGCTAGAGGCTGAATATTTCACATAAGAGGTCTTCCATAAAATATCAACCTGCATACAAAAATGCGTTTTGGCATGAAGGTGCATACTTTGCAGGTAGGCATAGCTGGTTTGGATGAATAAAGAATGCAGTTCACAATTACACATTTTGATTAACAAGTATTTTAATCTACGTGTGTACTTTATGTGTTTTCATTTTCTCCTACTCGTGAGCAGACGCAAATGTCCATGCCTGCATTTAAGACATGATTTCTACTTCTTATACTAGTATTCTAGAAAGACACAGAAAGGCACATTTTAGAAATGATGTCCAAGTGCAATCCAGGACGTCCAGGTCAAAACATGCCAAAAAAGGCTGTGAATGTCCATGTTCGGGAATGATCTTAGAAATGCGTATGCACCTGATATGGGCGTCATCAGGGACGGGTACATAGACGTCCCTGTGGAATTATTCCAGACAGTGGACACGTACCAGATGGTCATGCTGTAAGTGACAAGGGTGTCCCTAATTCCTAATTAAAGGTTGCTATGGTGGTGGACAGTACTGGGAATACCAGAGTACTTTCTCTACACCTTCAGGGGCTATACTGACAAAACAAGCACTTTTCAGATTCCGAGTCCTGCCCTGGAGTAGGTGCAGATGTAGATGTGGGCCCAGATGTGCTGGCTGATTCTGAAATTGGACACGCATGTCTAAGGTGAGAAGAACACCCCAGGCATGCCCCTATCCTAGATAGACATCCTTGCACCAGGGATGTCTCCAGAACTCTTTTGTGAAATGGGTCTGGGGGCATCTCTGTGATTTGGACATCACCTTACCTGTATTCAGATGTCCAAAGCATGATTAGAGCAGCTAAAATTGAAAAGTGGTGTAAGCGCCTAGCTAAATAAATAAATAAATAAAAATGATCCCCCCATAGGCACCTATGTATCTTTATAAAACAGCATCGACTCATGCTTTTAAACTCTGTGTCCTGTTATAAATTTGCCCCCATAGGGGACACACATCCATTACACCTTCAGAGCAGTTGTACATCTCTGCATGAGGTAGTGTAAATGTCTCGAGCAGGGCCACAAGCTAGATGCTATTTCTGTAGAATTTGGTGCTAGTATTTTATAAAGATGTACTGTATAAATACCTCTGTCTTTTTAATGTAGACTAAAAGAGGGATCTTTCAACCTCCAAACTTAGGCACTCTGCTACTAAATCACCCTCTTTCCTCATTCCTCGTCTTAGCTATTACAATATTCTTTTGGTAGTTTGAAGTCAATATGTGTCCTCAAATTTCTAAGGAAAGGTTTGTAGGAAGGTAGACTAGTCCTGCAGTAAACAACTGCCTTGTTTAAGCATTAGTAATGCCCACTTTAGGGGTCATGAATAAGTAAACTTAGACTGCAAGGTGTGGAGTAGTAGCCTAGATATGGACATAGTAGGCTAAGAGCCAGCAAAGCAAGGTTTCAAATCCCACTTCCCCCACTGACCCACCTTGGGAAGTCACTTCACCCTTCATTCTCTCAGTTACAAATTGTGATTATTATTGAGCTAGCACTGAAAAAGCATGAGCTGAATAAAACGAAACAGTTACATTTGGTGTAACAAATGCAATGTGTGCCTTCAAGCCAATAATGACTCCTGCTGACCCAGAAACACCTGAGTATTCTTGGCAGTGTGACCAGAAGTAGATTGCCAGGCCTTTCTTCCGAAGCAGTGGCGGGTTAAGTGACTTGTCCAAGGCCATAAGGAGGGCTAGTGGAAATCATACCCTTGTCTCTTGGATTACCAAGCCAGTGCTCTAACTACTAGGCTGCTCCTCATCATTAATTTGCGGGAACATCAAAAGTCATAGTGCATACTTCTAGATGAGCCCCAAGTTGGGCTCCCAGTTCCATCAAAGTGCAGCAAGGCTAATGGGCTGGGACTGAAGGAAAACTCCAAGAGATTTCTGCAACGTGGTCATTGCCTGTGACAGCTGTATAGAACATTAATTCTGTCACTATAGTCAGCTCCCCATCTGCCTCTGCAGGACTTCCAACACTCCCTAGAGTTGGCTGGATTCTTCCACCTGTAGGTTTTAAATTGCAGACCATGATATGCTGCTAGGACAGTGGACTGTAAATATATTCAGTTGGTCATTGTCTAACAGATGGTTACACATTCAGCACTGTGTCAGTTCCCTCTTCATAGTTCCACGTGAGAATACAAAAGTGTGAAAATTACCAGATCTGTTGGAATGCTTACTGCAAGTATGAAGCAATTTTGAAACTCTGGGAGCTGCTTTGTGCCAAGGGGCCTGCAGAGAAGATTTCTAAAGGAAATCTCTTGTGCAGTTTCTTTTTAACAATCCACCCCACGTGCAGATGTAGTTACTTTCATACCTGCATTCTTTGTGCCTCAGTGGGAGCAGGTTCAAAGTACACGAAAGAATCTGCAGATTTTTGAATAAAATCGCTGTGGCCCTTTTATCAGAAGTGTAAAAACATGCATTTCATAAAACAGTTTGCATATTATCTGCAAATTGTGGAAGGAGCATTTTCCAAATGCTTTTTGTTTTGTTAATACAGCTAATCACGCATTTATCTATATAAAAACCTCTTCTTATTGCATCCATAAGGCCACAGTCATCTCATTGTTCAGGGTAAAAGGTAAGCGTTTTAGCTCTTAAAAATATCTCACACCTCAGTCACTGCTGGCTAAACACCAAGGGGTGTATTTACTAAGCCGGGCTAACGGTTAACCCAGGCTATCTACAACTAAGTCCCATTGAATAAAATGGCTAGGGGGTTTCTGAAAGCGAGAGACTGGGTGATGGCAGGAGGGGCTACGAGAGAGAGAGAGAGAGAGAAAGACACTGGATGATGCTGGGAGGAGGTATGAGAGAAAGAGAAAGAGACTGGAAGAAGCCTGGGAGGGAGATCATGAGAGAGAGAGAGAGAGAGAAAGACACTGGATGATGCTGGGAGGAGGTATGAGAGAAAAAGAGAAAGAGGCTGGAAGAAGCCTGGGAGGGAGATCATGAGAGAGAGAGAGAGAGAGAGAAAGACACTGGATGATGCTGGGAGGAGGTATGAGAGAAAAAGAGAAAGAGGCTGGAAGAAGCCTGGGAGGGAGATCATGAGAGAGAGAGAGAGAGAGAGAAAGACACTGGATGATGCTGGGAGGAGGTATGAGAGAAAAAGAGAAAGAGGCTGGAAGAAGCCTGGGAGGGAGATCATGAGAGAGAGAGAGAGAGAGAGAGAAAGACACTGGATGATGCTGGGAGGAGGTATGAGAGAAAGAGAAAGAGGCTGGAAGAAGCCTGGGAGGGAGATCATGAGAGAGAGAGAGAGAGAGAAAGACACTGGATGATGCTGGGAGGAGGTATGAGAGAAAGAGAAAGAGGCTGGAAGAAGCCTGGGAGGGAGATCATGAGAGAGAGAGAGAGAGAAAGACACTGGATGATGCTGGGAGGAGGTATGAGAGAAAAAGAGAAAGAGGCTGGAAGAAGCCTGGGAGGGAGATCATGAGAGAGAGAGAGAGAGAGAAAGACACTGGATGATGCTGGGAGGAGGTATGAGAGAAAGAGAAAGAGGCTGGAAGAAGCCTGGGAGGGAGATCATGAGAGAGAGAGAGAGAGAGAAAGACACTGGATGATGCTGGGAGGAGGTATGAGAGAAAGAGAAAGAGGCTGGAAGAAGCCTGGGAGGGAGATCATGAGAGAGAGAGAGAGAGAGAGAGAGAAAGACACTGGATGATGCTGGGAGGAGGTATGAGAGAAAGAGAAAGAGGCTGGAAGAAGCCTGGGAGGGAGATCATGAGAGAGAGAGAGAGAGAGAGAAAGACACTGGATGATGCTGGGAGGAGGTATGAGAGAAAAAGAGAAAGAGGCTGGAAGAAGCCTGGGAGGGAGATCATGAGAGAGAGAGAGAGAGATATACACAGGAGCTTTAGCGGAGGGGAGTTGTGAGAGAAAGAGAAAGAGGCTGGAAGAAGCCTGGGAGGGAGATCATGAGAGAGAGAGAGAGAGAGAGAGAGAAAGACACTGGATGATGCTGGGAGGAGGTATGAGAGAAAGAGAAAGAGGCTGGAAGAAGCCTGGGAGGGAGATCATGAGAGAGAGAGAGAGAGAGAAAGACACTGGATGATGCTGGGAGGAGGTATGAGAGAAAGAGAAAGAGGCTGGAAGAAGCCTGGGAGGGAGATCATGAGAGAGAGAGAGAGAGAAAGACACTGGATGATGCTGGGAGGAGGTATGAGAGAAAAAGAGAAAGAGGCTGGAAGAAGCCTGGGAGGGAGATCATGAGAGAGAGGCATGCACACAGCCTGTGACACTCCCCATGCTGGATTCACACACATACAGTATGCAGCCTCTGATGCTTCCCATGACAGACAGACATACACATATGCTGTACACGCAAGCCCCTCACATTCCCCTTGAGACACACACACACATACACATGCATGCAGCCTGCACCCATCTAGCCCCTGATACTGCCTGACACCTTCAGTGAGAAATGCATCAACACCCCATATGCCTGATTCTGAAAATGGGGGAAATGCATCATTGTGTTACACTGATAGTGTACACTTTTCAAGTTGTTGCTTTTCAAATTGCTGATGGTAAATGCTAAAGTAAAGGAGAGATGAGCGGGGAGGGAGATAGAAGCTGCAAAGGGGAAAAGGAAACAAGTTCAAAAAGATTCTTGGAGTGTTAATCTGGTGGAAAATCACCACTAACAGCATCCAAGCTTTGGATGCACTGTATAAGGGACCATGGCGGACCTACATGGGGACTCATCTCAGGGATGATGATGAATCGGATGTAGCCCGTTTGTTGGCTTGACTTGTCTATCAAGAGGTGAAGTCTTAACATTATAAGCATTAGCTAGTTCTGTTTACTGGGGAAAAGTACTGAGAAATGCAATACACTTTAAATATGTGGAATCCCTTTGAGTATAACTTCTCTACTGGTTGATGATGGGGGGCCATATCATTTGAGAATCTGAGCATGCAGCATATAAGTGCAATATTAGCATTTAAAGGACAAGCTTCAGAAATCTACTTTCTACTATCTATCATAGGGGATGGGGAGATACTGGCCTGCTTGGGGGGGGGGGCGGATATGCTGAGCTATGAAGGGATGGTGCAGGGGAGGCTTTATAGGTGCAGTGATGTTGTAGTGTTTACAGAGTTTCCAGTGTATGAGACATGCAACTTTGTTGTGTCTTTCTGCACAGAAATTTTCCGCTATCAGAACTTTGCAGCCATCTTTAAGATGAGACACTGTTTCCAGGTCTTTATTACCGAATCGACATATGCCTGTTTTGACAGTTTTTTCAATGTTCACTTTAAGCCATCTCGTCCATAATCTGCTGTTCTGGGTTGCAACTATCAATCTCTCATCCTTCGGTTTCAGTTCACCTCTCCTTAACCATTCATAGGTCCATTCTTGATCGACAAAGGGTTTCTGGAGTTACATTTTGGATGTCCCACTGTATTTGTGCATTTTCTATTTGTTCTTTCTCTTTTGATGATCAAATTTTTGAAGAGATTTTTTCTCTTGTTTTGAAAATTGTTGCTTCCTTTCTTGAGTGTGCTTGTGGATTCTCACTCATTCCTTCTAGCCATCAGAACGCCTGTCCAAGTTTGATGATGGAGACATATTCTGGATGTTTACTTTCATATTTTATTTATTTATTTGTTACACTTTTTTATACCACCCCTTCCAGACATCAAGGGTTTACAGAGAATCAACAAGTTACAGATAACAGTAATAGGGTATAACATCAGAACAACATGGAACTATTTACAGTTAACTATGTACATGCTTTACATGGACAGATTGCTGGCTTTGTTATGGGGGCTAGGACTGTGGTGCGCTGGGAGCATGGGGGTATGAGTCATTTGTAAATGGAGGATCTTGTGTAGAGGGTTGGAATAGCTGAGTGTTCAAACTGTTGGTAGTGTTGCCATAGTGTTGAATAAACAGAAAGGTTTTGAGTTCTTTTCTGAACACTTGTAGGTCTTTGATTGAGCAGATGGAGTAAGGGAGGGAGTTCCAAAGGATCAGGGATGTGTAAGTGAAAGCTCTATTGCTTGTAAGCTGTTTGGTCCTATGGATAGTGGGAGAAATTGAGAGGGTATGTTGGGTGTTGGTCCTTCTGGGGCATGTAAGAGAGTTGTAAGGTAGGAGGGAGCCAGGTTATTGATCTAATTGAACGTGGTCATGATGGTTTTATATTTTATTCGGTTTGCAATTGGGAGCCAGTGGAGTTCGTGGAGTATGGGCGTGATGTGGTCTGAAATTCTGGCTCTGCAGATAATTCGGGCTGTGACATTCTGTACCCTCTGGAGGGCACTTGGGTTCTTTTTGCTGATATCTTGTAACAGACTGTTACAGTAGTCAAATTGTGGGTAATGTGTTTGAACCACAGATCTAAAGTCAGGCGGGTCAAGTAGAGGTCTCAGATGCTGAATGATCTTTAATTTGAAGTAGATATTTCGGATTACTTGCTTTATGTGAGCAATCACCTGGACCAGATGGTATACATCCAAGGGTTTTGAAAGAACTGAAATATGAGATTGCAGACCTGCTATTGGTAATCTGTGAACTATCATTAAAATCATCTGTAATACCTGAAGACTGGAGGATGGCTAATGTAATGCCAATTTTTAAAAAGGGTTCCAGGGGTGATCCGGGAAACTACAGACCGGAGAGTCTGACATCAGTAGCAGGAAAAATGGTAGAAACCATAATAAAGAACAAAATTACTGAACATGTAGATAGTCATGGCTTAATGGGAGACAGCCAACATGGCTTTAGACAAGGAATATCTTATCTTACTAATCTGTTATGTTTTTTTGAAGGTGTGAATAAACAGGTAGACAAAGGTGAGTCAGTTGATATGGTCTATCTGGACTTTACCACCTTGCAGCTTCATATTATGCCCTTTAGTTTTACAGCATCCCTGTCATTGGAAGAGGTTTGTTTGTCCATTAACACTCTTAAGTATTTAAAGGTCTGAATCATATTTCCCCTATCCCTCCTCTCCTTCAGAGTGTATGTATTTAGGTCTTCAAGTCTCTTCTCATAAGTCTTCTGACGCAGACTCCAAATTATTTTGCTTGCCTTTCTCTAAACCTCTTCCAGCCTTTTTATATCCTTTGTGAGATATGGTCTCCAAAACTGAACACAATATTCCAAGTGAGGCCTCACCAGCAACTTGTGCAGTGGCATTCTGCTAGGTTTAAATGAGTTTCCTGTAACAGAATCAGGTCAGCCTGTTGCTGTTTACAATACACAATGATCTTCTTCCTTTTTATTGGATTTTTAATCCCTTTAAAGTTCAGAGATATTATCTTCATCCCCTTAACCATCTTTCCTTCCCAAGCCCAGCTTAAACCTGACAAAGCCTGTGACCATCCTGCTAATTGTTATCAACCCTTCTAAGCTTCCCAGTGAGCCAATTGTTACCCCTAAAAACAGAAAAAACCTTGTTGGGTGAGACAGCTCGAACAGCATGCATATGCCCCCTTGACCCCCACACATAGCAAAATTAAACATCTCCCTACCTGCCCACTTACATTTAGTAGAGTAATGACCCATTGCTTGACACAGATTAACAAGAACCCCTAACCTACTTTCTTGTAGCCCGACCCCCCATCCCCACTTCTTTAAACCAGCACCTTCTTGCAACCGCTAAGACATGAACTACCGCCGAAGTTCCATCATCAAAGCCTACTTAAACATTTCTACCTACAAATATAATATGTCGGAAAAGTCAGATGCCTCTTCGCTGCTACCCAGCCCCACATCCCTTGCACAAATGCGAACCATGCGCGCTCCCAGGGTAGGCATCCAGAAACCATCACGAGGCTCGCCATGTCCATGTGAAACATTCGTGCCTTCATTGCATTTCGAGCACTTCTTGATCTTCAATAAACCTCTCAAGCGAAGCAGGGTCTTCGAAGGTTCTAGTCAAATTATCCAGAGTCACTCTGAGACGTGCCGGGTAAAATAGTCCATAGCGAGCTTGTAGACTCTGAAGTCTTCGACTGAGAGCCAAGAATTGCTTTCTCTTATCTACTGTGATTTTGCTGAAATTCGGTAGAACGAAAATCTATATCCATCAAATTGGAGATTCACACTGGATCTCGCAGCCTGCAGAATTTGCACCACTTGCTGGTACTTTAATGTGCAAAGAATCAAAGGCCTGGGAGTTTTGGACTACAAACGTAACACCACAGGAACACGATGAGCCCTTTCAATTTCGAATGGCCGGGCCATGTCCAACTTCAGCAATTTCGGAATTAAGTTCTCTAAGAAAGCAATCAGGTCTTTCCCCTCCGCGCCCTCCGGGATTCCGATGATTCTTATATTGTTCCTCCTTGCTCTATTATTCATGTCTTCATGACTGCGTTCTAGCAACTCTGTCCTCTGCCGATTTAGCGAGCTGCACGATACTTTCTTCCTGAACCGCAGCCGTGGCCTCGACTTTCTCCACCCTGGCCGCCAGCGATAACATTTGGGGTTTTAAGTCCTTTGTGTCTGCTTGTAGTTCACATAGGAATTCGCCATTCGCATCAACCCGGGTGCGAACCACCCGGATTTCTTTTAGAACCTCTCTTATCCCCTCTTCCGGCTCCTGCTGCGGTGCCATCTTAAGCAGGGCCAGCGGGTCGGCATTAGATCATTTTGCCCCCGTATTCTGCGGGTTACTGAATTCTAGCCAAGTTTGTTTGCTGCCTGCCATGTTCTCTCACCCGAGAAAAAGTTTTGGAGGGGTTCACTGCCACTCGACGCGGTTGGGACAGGATTTGCTGTTTGGGTCCGCGGGAGAAAACTCCTAAGCGCCTCCTGTCTCTACCTTTTTAAACAAGTTCACTTCAGACTGGAAAAATATTTCTAATGACCAAAGATTACCACAAGGAACTATTCCTCATTGGAGATTCCAAAGGAAATATTTTTCAATTAGGCAAATCAAGTTTTTCAGGTAACTTTCAGGTAACCCCAATCACACTATTTTTTCAGAGGCCAGCACCAAACTTAATGGAAAGAAGAATTTTTATTTTGGAAGAGAAGATTAATCTTTCAATTTTAGCCAAACTAACTGCATGAACAGACTCAGCTTCTGTCAGAATAACTGTTCAAACAGTCTCACTTCAGATCGTAGGGTTTAAATTCAGAAATAATTTCCAGACACACTCCTTACTCCTTTTAACTTAACCTTTCTCCGAGGATCCTCTTTCTTTCTCACAGGAAAAACACCCTGCCTCAGAAAAGTTATTTTCCAAAGTAATTTTTGCCCACATTAATACTAACAAGTTAGTTTCAGCCAAATTCCACAGCTTTTTAGATCCCCTCTCACCAGTCACGCAACCACACACCCCACTTCAGTCTCAGCTGAGCCCCAACTGCCATAAACCCCTGGAACACCAGCATTCCACAGCCCTGCACAACGCATTTCTCTGCATGGCCCTGAGGTTGAATAGTTTCCTGGAGGCACTGCAACAAGGAATGCCACATGCATGTGATTACCAGTTTACAAACTCTCAAAACTCTGGCTTGTTTTCTGCAAGTTTTAAAATAACTGTGCCAGACCCCAATCTCCTTTGTGTGCTTCCTGTGTTACTGCTGTCCCAAAGTACCTTACAGCCACCATCTCCGTAGTATCCTTTACAGGCTTGTGCAATACCCTCCCCCTCTGCACATGCTCACCATTCTGCGCATGCTGTCAGACGGCTGCCTAGGGTGAGAACTTACACAATCTTGACGATGCATATATTCATATGATTCTTGCAAGGTATTGTGGGTATTGTAGTTCATTCATTCCCAAACACAGCTGATGACAATAATTTGAGTTGTGAAACCAAGTGGTAAGATCAATAAAATAATACTTTTATTGATGGGGTTTAATTCACCCAGCACATGTATGCTTGATAGCACTATAAATGAGGTTACTTGCTTGCAGTGTTTAAAATGGATAACAAAAAGTCACAAAGTAAACCAGAAAACAACCTTCAGCTTGTCAGGCAATTAGCTAATGTTTTCTTAGCAAGTAATTACCAAATACAAAGGCACAAAGTAAAGAATAAACTTTGCTGGTTAGGTTAACTTCTGCTTATTTTCCACGCCGATCTCAGCAGTGATTCTCCCTTGCTCACACACACAATCAGGTGCAGCCCTAATTACTATCAATGGACCAGCTGAAAGCCTTTAGCTGGCTGGCTGCTACTGTGTGAGCCCAAATCCTGCTTTTAAGAGCTGTTTGCAGTGGAAATAAAGAACAAAGTTAGGTTTCTTTGTGATGGCTGATGTGTTTGCTCATAGCAAGCTAGCAATAGCATTTAGATAGAGAACAGTCCATATAAATAGTTTCATCTGCTGTATCTCCCTCTTCATCAACAATCATAGGGTCTATATCATACATTGGCACAGATGAGTCTTTCATTAAGGCACTATCATGAGAATGCTTATTCCCTTGCTGCCATTCTCTATTATAGATAGGGTCTGGATCAGTGTTCATACCTGAGCCTCTCCTGCTATCATTATTCCTCTCTGTATAGCCTGGCCAATATGTAATCCAATTCTGATGTCCAGCCTTCCAATCTTGATCCCTGGACACTGGATCTTCTCTCACATACCTTCTGGCCTTGGTCTGAAAGTCCCTTCCACATGCAGTCTTCTCTCTTCCAGGTAGCCACTGGTGATTCCTATCTCTGCCACTCCATTCCTCTGGCTGAATCCAGTCCAATGGACTCTGCTGGCTTTTGGAATACCTCCCAGTATGAGTACTGCCTTGGAATCTCCCAGACCTTCCAATGGCCTTTCTTCTCTTCCTTCCAGAGGGTTTCCTTCTCTCTCTATCTGCTTGGCTTGGCTTCTGTTTCTCCAGGTGATACTGGTGCTTGTAACCGTTGCTGTCTCTGTATCTCTTCCTCCCTCTGTTCTTGAAACTGTTGCTGAAACTGTTTCCTGAAGAATAATCTCTATTCTTATTCTTTCCTAATGTGTGCTGCTCCCTAACACAGCGCAGCTGTGTTGAATCAAGCCCTGCCCTTTGAGATGAGTGCTTAGGGATTACCTCATAGCTCTCTTGATTGCACACACATTCTCTCACTTCAGCCCCTCTCATGGCTGCTGGAAAGCTGGTGCATTCTGGGACTGGTAGTCTTTTATGTGAAAACTCTGTTTTCTCAATTCTACCAGAACTGACAGGTTGCTTGTTCAGAGTCACATCATCTTTTCTATAGCTCCTACCTGAGCTATGATAAGCTTCCTTATCACAATGCACACTCAACTTTACTTCCAGGTTGGGGCCCCCGATTCTGATCCATTAATTTTAAATTTTAATTTGTCTTTGAACACTTAATAATAGTCACCCCGCTGAACCCCCATCCAAACGAGGCCTCCAGAATCCACTCAGATCCTCCACAAATGCTAGCTTTAACTCCGACCCCAGCTACGAACCATAGCAAACCTTCACTTGCCCCAACCACATACACACTGCCTCAGTGCCTGTCCCCACCTTCCCCAAGCCCAGTCCTCCACATAGCCAAACTAGGGCGACTAAAAGAAAAAGGCATAAATAACACTGCCCTGGAGTGGTGCAAGTCATACCTTGATCAGAGATGGCAGTACGTTACCTCAGGGACCGCAACATCCGCACCTTACCACCAAAAGCAAGGCGTACCACAAGGATCATCCCTATCTTCACTCTTTTTCAATATATACATACAGCCAGTTTGCAACATCATCAGGTCCTTCAAGGTTGAATGCTTGATATACGCGGATGACATCCTTCTATACATGCCTTTCTCCACAGTCCATATGGACCTTTCCCCGCTAGCCAAATGTTTTGATGCAGTATCTGAATGGCTTCAATCCCAGAACCTCCGAATTCAACACAAAAAGACTGAGATTCTCTTCATCACTAGGGACCCACTTTTCACCCCCCCCCCCATCCCACATAATGGTGAAAGAAGCCGAACTCCAGTCAAAACCTTCCATTTGTTACCTTGGGGTCACTTTGGACCAATGCATGGATTTAAAACTACATATAACCAACGTAGTCAGAGCAATCTACCTCAAGATCCGGACACTCCGCCATCTTCGCCCCCTACTTGATCCTGATGACTTCCGAACTATATTTCAAGCCTTAACCCTACCACACCTTGACTATGCCAATGCCATTCTCCAAGGCCTCCCACACTCCACATTAAACCCTTTGCAACTCGCCATGAATACCGCTGCTAGAGTCCTCTACGGAGCATCAAGAAGGGACCATGTAACACCCATCCTAGAGCAACTCCACTGGCTCCCCATACATGGCAGAATATTGTTCAAAACATTATTACTAACCTTCAAGGCCACTAAAAGCATCACCTCCTCCTCTCTAATAGACCTCATTCAGGCCGTTCCACCCAACAGATCCAGGAGAACGATATCAACAAATGTTCTAATTATCCCTAAAGCAGCGACAAAATGCCTATCAGTAACATCTAACAGGGCCTTCAGATTCTATGCCTCTAAGTGCTGGAACGCCCTACCTCCAGAGATTCGGGCTATCACTGATCTATCCCTTTTCAGAAAGGCACTCAAATCCCACCTTTTCCCCCAATATTACTTGACCAGCTAACCAATCTCGATCACTACCCAAACTAAGAACAAATCCTGTTATGTATACTTGTAAATACTCATGTAAATAGTTACAGTAATGACATCCCATGTTTTATCCAAGTTCTCTGTCCTTGTTCTCTGTAAAACCAAACAGTTTGTTGTTCTGGTCTGTTATATTGTGAACCGCGCTGATGCTGAATAGAGCGGTATATAAGAGCCTGTAATAAATAAATAAATAAAATAGCCCAGCCCCTTGCTTTCACACCTCAGCCTGTCTGCCAGTAGACTATGCTCCCATAAAGACCTCAGAGCCAGATCTCACACCACTTCAACCTGGAGCCCCCATCTAGAACTCCCCAGACCCAAAACTGCCCAAGTTGATTACCACTGCCACCACCTGGCCCTAAAGAAGAACACAATCTGCAGCCTGCTCCCTCCTAAAAAAGAAATACTTTGCTGAGGCTAGAATTGGCTGCATTTAGTAGGCTCTCTCCCATTGCCTGTCCTCTTGTGACAGTGCTGAAGCACACGGCTCCCAGAAACAAAACCTCCGAAGGTACCATCTTTTTCTTAAAGAAAAAAATGTATTATTTGTCACTGGGTTACATGCTGTTATTTTGCACAATCCCAACATAGATCAATCAAAGATTTATCATTGCTTTCTCTGGCATATTGTGGTGATCTATGATATTTTAAAATTAGTATAGGGTCAATATTCAGGCAACAGTGGTCAGCATATCTTTTTAAAAGTTAGCGCCCTAGTTAAAAAAAATCTAGATTTTCTGGGCAGTTCCATGTAGTATATGGATAGCGGCAATACAAGGTGTGACAAAAAAGAAACGAGACCGTGGCAGCCACACCCATGACTCAATGCCAATTGGCTAACCGCTTATGTCACTGTGTTGTACAACATCTCGCCACTATTCTGCTATAATATTTTTCATCTTTCTCTGTTTTTCTTTTTCAGGTTTTTTTGTAGCACATTGCTCCATTGCTTTGTCACACAACTGGAGGTGGCAGAAATATGGAGCGAAGAACCAACTTGAAATTTCTGGTTAAGTTACAGAAGGGCCCAACTGAGTGTCTCCAACTTCTCCAAAAGGCTTATGGAGAAGATGCAATGTCAAGGCCATGAGTCTGAGTGGCAAAAAAGCTTCAAGACTGGCTGCGAGGAGGTGGAGGATGACCCCAAGTCAGGACGGCCTTCCACGACAAAGACGGCTGAAAACATGGACAGAGTGAACCAGCTGGTGCGGAGTGATCGCAGATTGATGGTGCGGATGATAGCTGAGGAGCTCAGCCTGAACAGAGAGTCAGTGCGGACCATCTTGGTGCAGGAGCTGGGGATGCGGAAGGTGTGCGCCAAGATGGTGCCCAAGCTTTTATCAGACGACCAGAAGGAGCACCAGGTCAATGTTTGTCAAGACTTGCTAGAGAAGATCGGAGAAGATCCAGAGTTCATTGGCCGAATCATCACAGGAAACGAGATTTGGGTCTTCCAGTATGACCCTGAAAGCAAGAGACAGAGCCTGCAGTGGAAGATCGAATGTCACCCAGACCCAAGAAGGTGCGCATGTCCAAATCAAAGATCAAGGTCAAGCTGATTGCATTCTTCGACCAGAAGGGAGTGGTTCATCATGAGTTTGTACCTGAGGGTCAGACAGTAAACCAGCACTTCTACCAGCAGGTCTTCAATCGCCTCCATAACCGGGTTCAGCACAGCAGGTGGGCTTTGTGGAGACACAAGTCATGGCTGCTCCACCACAACAATGTGCCCGCACACACCAAGCTCAGTATGAGGCAGTTCTTTGCCAACAGATCACAGCTTTCGACCACCCTCCTTATTCCCCAGATCTCGCACCGTGCATCTTCTGGCTGTTCTCCAGGCTGAAGACTGTGCTCAAAGGAACTCATTTTGCTTCTGTAGAAAAGATCAAGGCCACTGTGATGAGGGAGCTGAGGGACCTCAAGGAGGAGGACTTTACCGAGTGCTTCCGTACGTGGCAGAAGCGAATGCAGAAGTGCATTAACTCTGGGGGGGATTACTTTGAAGGGGACAATGCGTAATTTCTCTGTAGATTTTATAATAAAACATTTATGGGACAGTCTCGTTTCTTTTTTGCCACATCACGTATTCAGCCACTATCTGGACAGCCAGTCCACATACTACTTACAAGATCCTTTTTGCTGTCCTAAGTTAAGTGGATTGGTATTCAGATAGTGGCACTGAAAATCACCACTATCCAGATAATTCCATCTCTGCACTAGCGCTGCCTCCAAACCACACCAGCACTATCTGGCTAGTGCCGAGACGGCCAGACATAGTGCTGCTGAATAGTATCTAAATAGTGCTGAGACAGCCAGACATAGTGCTGCTGAATGGTACCTGGAAAGTGCCAAGGCGGCCAGACAGTGCTGCTAAATTTTATCTGGATAGTGCAGAGGCAGCCAGACATAGTGCTGCTGAATGGTACCTGGAAAGTGCCAAGGCGGCCAGACAGTGCTGCTGAATAGTATCTGGATAGTGCAGAGGCGGCCAGAGATAGTGCTGCTGAATAGTATCTGATAGTACTGCTAAATATTAGGTCCAATAGTACTTAGCTGGTAAACAGCTCCTGCTAACCCCATAAGAGCCCTTGAATATCAGCCCCACTATTTTGCTCAGATTGAACCTTAAGAACATAAGATATGCCATACTGGGTCAGACCAAGGTCCATCAAGCCCAGTATCCTGTTTCCAACAGTGGCCAATCTAGGTCACAAGTACCTAGCAGTTTCCCCAAAAGACACAGGTTCCACAATGCTTGTACTGGGTCAAGCAGTGATATCCCAGGTCCCTTCTTAATAATGGTTTATGGACCTTTCCTCCAGGAACTTGTCCAAACCTTTTTTAAACCCAGCTACACTAACAGCTTTTATTACATCCTCCAGTAATGAATTACAGAGTTTGATTACGCGTTGAATGAAAAAATATTTTCTCTTATTAGTCTTAAATGGGTTACCCTGTAGCTTCATTGTATGTCCCCTAGTCTTTCTATATTCCGATGACGTAAACGACCGATCTACGTTTACCTATTCCACTACATTCATTAATTTATAGACCTCTATCATATCTCTCCTCAGCCATCTCTTTTCCAGGTTAAAGAGCCCTAACCTTTTAAGCCTCTATCCAGGCACAATCCCTGTGCCTGTTAGAGATCAGATTGGCATTTTTGAATAAGATACAAGATACAGGTAGAAAGAGAGTGATATTGTTCTTCCAAGCATCCAACTCAAAATATAGAAGACTGTCAAATGCTTTATCTTCTATGCTTCCCTATGTTTGTGCTATCAACATTAATAACGCTAATGTACATATTTCATATATTCTGTTGTTGATTGTGGCGATATATGTGCAAGTTTCTATTTTATTACAACTTTGAATCTGAGTTGGTCTTCTTTTTAATTTGCACCTTTTGGATTGTTATCCTTTATACTACATCATTCGCACAGTTAAATTAACTTGTGTAGAGCATACATTATCTTAAATTTAAATGAAGGACTTATATATTTGGAAAAAAGGCCATGAATTACATTGACATTTTAATCTAGAGCTCGGCTCTACAACTGCCATAGACAAGCACTGGGGTCTTTTGAATTCTAAAGAGCCCCTAAAGACATCAATACAGATATCTCCAAAGATATAATACAAGCAGGTCTGACACAACCTACTGTACAAACCGTGCATTTGCATGTGTAGCTCTCAGAGGATGGCACGGACACTGGCAACGAACAATTAACTGGCTGGAGTTGCAGCTGGATCTTGGCGAAGATCAGCAACAAAAAGAAGAAAGAAGCACCGGACCATATGTGTGCTGAAGGCCTGTGGCTCCTCATTCCCTTCAATAAACACTTCCGCTTCCTGAGGGGCAAGGACATGGTGGACCTTCAGGGTAATCATGGGAACAAAGGCCCCATGCTTTTGTTTTTCCTTTTGGCATTGGTGCTGAAAGTCTGAGATGCAGTGGCAAGAGAAAGGGAATATGCTGGGCCGTGGTGTGTACAGGGAAAGGGGGAGAGGACAGAAAGATGCTGGATGATGAGGGAAGACTATGGGAAGAGAGAGGGAGGATACTGGACTGTGTGGGGAGGAGAGGGGTGAGGAAGAGAGGAAAAGGAGATGTAGAAACATAGGGGAAAGGGAGAAAATGGGAAGGTGTTGAATTATTAGGGGGAAGAAAAAAAGATGGAAGATGCTGAACTGTAGGAGGACAGAGAAGATAAAGGAATGAGAAGCTGAACTGCAGGGAGAGGGGAAGTAGAACAGTGGAGATGCTGGGGTGTGGTGGGGCGGGGATTAAAGAGGAGATAGAGCTTGGGAAGTGGCAATCTGAGACTGGGTGGGTATATAAAACAGAAGAAAGGGGCTAGGGGATGACAGAGGGGTGCAAATGCAATGTGTGCTATCAAGACAATGCTGACAATTTGCAACCCAGCACCTGGGTTTTCTTGGCAAGGAACGACTGAAAGCAGATTGCCAGGACTTCCTTCCAAGCAGTGACTTTACAGTCCCTGGTATTCCAAGGCAGTCTCCCATCCAAGTACTAGCCAGGCCTGGCTCTGCTTCAGAGATTAGGTGAGAGCAAATTCATTCAGGACAGCTGAAGAATCACTGAGAAAAACAAGTTGGGGATAGTGAATGGATGAGAACAGGCCCAGATTTAGGCATAAGCAACATATGCAACTGCCTCCTTGCCAAATTTTGATAGGCCTGAAGCATCACCATCACTGTGAAGCCTCAATTTGAGCTTGAGATCATGGGCACTCCTATTCTGTATAGTGGTGGTTGATCTGAGCAGAAATAGCAACTCCTAAAGCAGAATGCAGCATAGGGTCTGCAAACCACCCTTTGCTACAGGTCTGTGGCATCTCACTCTCTACACCTACACTGGTTGCCTTAGTAACAGGAAGCCCATCTGGGTAGATTGGAGCCTGTCATAATAGGAAAGTTTGCACGCTGCACGCCCCAAGGTGAATTCCACTTTAGGTACTGTTTTTGCTTGGGACTCACTGCAGCTAGAAGGAATTCTAGTTGGGGCAGGAAGGACCCCCTTCCTTGCTTATGGGCTCCCTCACTTAAAATCCAGCTCTGGATGAGAGGAAATGGGAGAGCTAAGGAACAGGTAATAGTGTGGAGAGGGCTGGAAAGGAGGTAAAAAGCTGATGGAAAGGTGAACAGTAAAAGAAGGGAGATTGAGGAATGGGAGGTGAGAAGGAGGGTGAAATGTGTGTCGATAGAGCTGAAAGCGAAAGATCAATGTCAAAGATAAAGGTTGGGAAGGAATGGAAGGTGACAGGAAGATACTGTACATAAGAAATGGCAAATAGCAAACTTTCAAAAGAAAATTCAGACATAAGCCTAAGATTTGCCATACTGTTAGACCAAAGATCCATCAAGGCCAATATTCTCTTTCCAGCAGTGACCAATCACCTGACAGGATATCAAAAGGCAGATAGATTCCACGCTCTTTATCCCAGGGGTAAGCAGTGGATTTCCCCAGTTCCCTTCAATTATGGTTAATGCACTTTTCCTCCAGGAACTTGTCCACACCTCTTTTAAAGCCATGTACACTAAAAGCAACAAATTCCAGAATGTCATTACACAGAGTGAAAAGATATTTTCTCCCCTTAGACTTAAATGTGCTACATTTTTATAGTCTAGGTCCACAAGCAATTTGATCTAGCTATCTGTTGGTATCCAATCAGCAGCTGTACAATATATAGGGACATATCATAGTGCTGTTTGTTTATAAAAGGAAGTCTCACCAAGGTAGGGTGTAGTATTGGTCTGGACTTTTAATCAATCACTTTCCAAGGTGGTATCATCCCTGCTAATTCCACTTTCATTTAAAGGTATAGCAACCATAGGGTAGCATGATTTTGGAATAAAGGGTTCCTGCTGCAAATCCAACAATAAGAAATGCTAGTAATGTTAACTACTGAACTCATTGAGTCCAGCTATTAGATTCAGACATTGAATATACTGGCATTAACAATGAGAAAATATCATGTCACATATAAATTCTTAACAGTCATGGGTGTCGGTAGCAGAAATGGTACTGCTACATTTGGAACACTTCTTGAAACCACTAGTTGGTTTCTCCATTTTGAGGAACAAAGGGGCCTAAGGCCCAAAATGGCGCCTAAGCACCTAGAGGGCAAATACCCTCAAAGAAAGCTTTTTTTTTTTTTAAAGAAAATAGAAGAAAAGAGACACCGACGATACCGGTGCTAGCATCGATGGGAAAGGAGACGCAACCACAAAAGAAGATTTTCTGCATTGACAGGAATTGCTCCCTTTCGGCTCAGCGGAAAATGAAAAACTGAGGAGGGAGAGTTGGAAAGGCGGGAAGGCAGCAGCACAGGCGCAGTGGGATGCTCCCAAAAGCTTTCCTATAGGACGCTGGGAAGCATTCCCGCATGGGCTCCATCGGTGCTGACGTCAACCATATGTGAAGACTACATTCCTGCTTGTTCCTGGAGATGCAATGTATCAATGGTAGGATCAGGGACATTTCTAAAAGGTATCTGACAGAGGTTAACAAGCATTTTGTCTCTATTTTTAAGAGCTCCCGATAGCCCTAAATATTCAGTACCCTGTCACAGGTGTAATGAGTTAAAGGGAGTTTGGTTATCCTAATGTGAATCTACTGCTCATAGTGCGTGCAGATGGTCCCAGAGATGGGCTCACGGTGCAGGCAGGAACCACTGCATCTTGCTCCAAGAAATCCTATCTCTCTTGCACTTCCGTTGATGTGAGGGAATCCACGGGAGTTTATTACCTTCATCCCTGTCCTCGACATTCTTAAGCATATGGTGGAGGTCTTGGGCCAGTGTTATGTAAAAGCCATTCTACGTAATCTTTACTTTCAAAAGCATCTCCTTCAGCACATTTCTCTTCACTTGTAAATATAATTTCTGTTGTTGCAAAGGCTGTTCCTCCAGCTGCGTCAGCAATTTTATAAAGCTTTCTCATGTGATTTTGTCTGTTGTCGGATGCTTCATCATAACACTCAAAGTATGGTGACCACTGATCATCCTTTCCCTTTCCTGTTTTCATAACCCTCTTATAAAAGCTTTAAAATTCACATCTTAAATGATTCTGCAATAGAGAGCTGCAGTAAAAACAAACGTCCCTAGTATATAGATTCCATTTAGACACAAACTTTCAGGATCATAGTTTTTATTCATATAAGCAGTAGGTGCCGCTATAGGAGGTCTTGAAATCTGTTTACTTTGCGGGGTACACATTTTTTTTTATGGGGAACGATGCCAACCACTGTCTATTCTCCAAACATGGGAACACTGGTAGTGAACACCTATTCTCTGGCAGGAAATGCCACTCCTTAAATATAGAAGCGCCAACAGCAGTCACCCATTCCCTTTAATATACGTCCAGAAAATGCTAAGGTGTTTTCTGTTTTTACTGAAACGCGTTACCTAGGAGGCACTGTCAGTCATGATACTCATCCCTGTTAGAGAAACACTGGCCCTTTACTACCCATCCCTCTTTCCATACCTAGCCTCTATGCTTACTTAATAAATTCTGGTTACAGAAAACATGCGAAAAGTCAGATAATATACAAATGCAGACTAACATGGTAACCGACACTCCTTACCTCGTTCTGTTGCCGGACTTAGATCCTCTCACCATCCATCCAAAAAGGGGGACACTAGGGATCCCAGAAATAAGCCCCCAAATTGTCAGCTTTTAGCTAAAATAAAACAATAAAATATTATTTTCCAGAGCTAGTAATTTATTTTGCTAACATAAGAGAGTGAAATACAGAGCACAGTGCAGTGTACTTCAGTCTATAATTCTCTCTAAGCATTACAAGCACATGGGTCGATGCAGAAATGTTAATGCGCCTTTTGCGCGCAGATAATGCAGTAAAAAGCAGAAGTACTGCCTGCACCTAATGGAGAAAAAAAGATTGGTGTACATCCAAACAGCACAAAAAAGTATGCGCACACAGCAACATCAAGCATATTTAAATGATACGCAAATGAGCTGCACATATTAAAATGAAATGCTAATAAGATCTTCACCTGATACAGAGAATCACATAGAGGATTACATAACCAGTCGGAAAGGTCAGGAGCGCCATTATCTTTATGCCTGGTCTGAGGTGATATTAAATTCTTGTGCATGTAGGGAAAGGCTATTTCCGCGTGTGTAATGGTGAACAGACCTTCAGTGTGAAAAACCTCTGCGTGTATGTTTCAGCGTATAAGCAAAGTTCGGTGTTCTAGAAGAAATGTCATCCTTTTTGATGCTTGCAAGAGCTAGAACTTCACATCAAAGAACTGGAGAGAACAGAGAAGGCATAAGAGAGGAGGATGAGGAGGTACAGGCTCAGCCCCTCATCATGAGGCTCTGCCGTGATGTTATCCCTATGCACATAACGTGAGCATCTGAAATTTACATGCATGTGCACATGGCTGCCTGTAGTACGTCTGGTTTGCGAATGCATTTGCTCCCCTCCTTTCAACTTAATGCCAAAGTTTTGCACTTATCTCATCTGCATACATGCCTCTTGCTGCATATCGGCACTGAAGATTCGTGCTATCAGCGCACTGTGAAAACGCGTACGCAGCTAATAGCGTGCAACTTCAGCACCAGCTTTCTGCATCAAGCTGACAGTTTTCATTTTTATCGAGATGCATCAAAACCTTGCTCATTATCTAGGAATGTTACAGGCTACTGCATTTGCCAAATTCTCATCATGCAAATTTTCTTTTATCATAAAGCAGAACCTCCTGCACCTTCACAAACCTTGCAGCATGCATGTCCTTCAAAACAGATGTTAGGATAAAGGGAATCATCCTTCCTTCTACAGTTTTTAATCACTGATATAAAATACTGCTATTATTTACTTATTGACCTTCAGTTCTGCACACCCTTATATTTCAAGCATAACGCATTTTCTGCATTTATTAGAACTACAGATTAACTCAACCTTTCCAGTGTGTGTGTGTTTGTTCTGTATCTCTGCATGTTTTGTGTGTGCATGTTGTGTCTGTGGTGGGGTAGCTGAGGGCGATTTTGACATTTACGGAGGACATAGTTTTCAAGGTTGGTGACAGTTATCAGGAGGTAATTTTGGGAGTCGAAGTAGTTTGTAGGGGGTGGTGCCTTTGCATGGAGGGATTATTTTGGGTGGGTGGGGCTGTTTGTAAGGTGGTGGGACAGTTGCAGGGAGTAGTTTTGGGGAAAGAGGCAATTGCAGGTGGTACGTTTTGGAAGTGAAGGGAGTTGGTTTGGTGGTGGAGTAGATGTAGAGGCATTTGTTGAGGTGGTTGACCAGTTGCAGTTATTGGGTATTTTGCAGGGGGGAACATTTAGGATTTTTTTTTAGGGGAGAGGCAGTTGTGGGCTTTTAGGCCTGTTGCAAGGGAGTGTTGTTTTAGGAGTAGGGTCAATAGGTTTGTTAGCGTAGCAGTTGTGAAGGAGTAGTTTTGGGGGAGTGGGCTATTGCAGGGCAGTAGCTTTTGGGAACTGAGACATTTTTGGAGTGGTGGGTCAGTTGTAGGAGGGTAGAAAGCATCTTTCTGAAAAGTGAAAAAAAAAGGAGCCAAATGACAAAAACAGGAAACATAAGCACTGGTATGTTGGATGCAAGGCATTGATAAGGCAGGGAAAGAGAATTTGAAAAGAAGCTAGCTGTGGCAGCAATAACATATAACATAATAACATATAACAATAAAATATCAGTGTCCCTGTTTAATGTTCATTACTAAGTTACAATGTAAACCACTTTGAAATGATAAAGCGGTATAAGAAAACCTATGAAACGAAATAAATAAAATATAATAAAAGCTTTTTGAAGTACATTCTTAGCAAAACAAATATGAGAGAATCAGTTGGGCCATTTGATGATGGAGGAGTAAAGGGGGCAATAAGAGAGGACAAGGCCTATAGCAGAGACACTGAATGAATTATTTGCTTCAGTTACCCATGCCAGAACTGATATTTAAAGGTGATGTATAAGAGGAAATGAAAGAGATCTCGATAAACAGGGAAGATGTAATACAGCAATTTCATAAAGAGTAGCAAATCACTTGGACCGGATGGCATACATCCCAGAGTGCTGAAAGAGCTCAAAAATGAAACTGCAGACCTGCTATTAGAAAGCTGTAAACTACCATTAAAATTCTTTATAGCATCTAAAGATTGAAGAGTGGCCATTGTAATGCCAATTTTTAAAAAGGGTTTCAGGGGTGATCTGGGAAACTATAGACTGTTAAGCCTGATGCTGGTGCTGGGGCAAATGGTAAAAACCATTATAAAGAACAAAATAACCAAACATATAACTGTTGTCAAGTACCATCAAGTCTGTTTTGACTCAGGGCGACCCTCTGGATAGTTGTCCTAAATTGTGTTTGGTCTTCAGTCAGGTGGCTCATTGTTGATAGACTGGCACCCGTAGCTGCTGTTATTGTATTGATCCATCTCATTGCTGGCCTTCTTCTTTTGTTTTGACCTTCTACCTTGCCAAGCACGATGTCTTTCTCTAATGATCTCTGTTGATATGGAAGGACAGACTAGATAGGCCATGTGGTCTTTTTCTGTCATCATATTTCTATGTTTCTGTGTGTCCAAAGTATGAAAGTCAAAGAAAGCTTAGGTTTGATCTCCTCTAGTACTGACTGGTTTGTTTTTCGGGCAGTCCATGGTATACACAGTATTCGTCACCAGCACCATAATTCAAAGGCATCAATTTTCTTCCTGTCTTTATCACTGTTCAGCTTTCACATCCATATGATTTTATTGAAAATGCCATAGCTTGAACAAGTCGAATCTTTGTATGGCTAGAGACATCTCTGCTCTTGAGAATCTTGTCTAGGTCCTTCATAGACATTCTACCAAGAGCAATGCGTAGTCTGATTTCTTGACTGCTTGTTGCTTCTTTATTGATAGTTGATCCAAATAGGTTAAAGTTGTTGACTATTTTAATTTCTTCTCCATCAATGATGAACTTATTCATTTTACCAGTTGTCAAGATCTTTGTTTTCTTAACATTAAGGTGCAGACCCATTTTAAGACTATATTCTTTTATCTTGAGAAGCAAATGTTTCAAATCGTCTTCACTTTCAGCCAGTAATGTGGTATCATCAGCATAGCGAAGGTTGCTGATGAGTCTTCCACCAATCTTCACATCTCTATTGTCTTCATACAGTCCTGCTGTGGCTTTTTTTTTTTAATTTATTTTTTATTGAACCGGATATTGTAAAAACACCACAATCCCCACCCAAGCATCCCCTCCCTGTACAATTGCTTTGGTCCCATTGCAAACACTAATTTCAAGTATCTTGTACATTGCCTCATGCAATTTAGTTAGTTTAGTTTTTTGTTATATTCATTATACTGCTTATAGCAGATAGCAGTTGAGTGGTTAAGGAAGTTGAATACACTAACTGAATGTATTTCACAGTACCTGAATGTATTCCCCTGTCCCCAAAAGGCTCACAATCTAAGGCCATACCTGAGGAAATGAAGGGTTAAGTGGCTTGCTCAAGGCCACATTGCCAGTGAGACCAAGGCTACTGCCTCAACCACTAGGCCACGCCTCCCTCCATCCCAACCCCACCCCCATCATCCTCCCAACTCTCCCCAACTCTCCCCATCCACACAATGGAAGGAGCACCCTCCTGCAAGTCTAATCCATACCATACAAGCCAATACAATACTCACCCTTAAATCAGCCTATATATATCTTATAACCAGCAATGAATTCAATAAATTCCCAGTTAAGTATTTCCACAGAACTGTTCATTCCAGTTGATTTAAACATAAATCCCCACAGAAGCAATACTTAAAGTGCCCAATCAGGCTTGCATCAAGGGGTAGCTACAAGTCAACCTATAATAAAGACTATCCTGATTCAGACAGCTGCAGTTGTACTTCCATATTTAGGCCCGGGAACTTGTGCTCATCTCCATGCCCCATATAGCTCCCACACCTTCTCAAATTTACTCCCAGTATGATTTCTATCTCACAAATTCAGTACACATAGTCCAGGCACTTAAGTAACATCCCTCGAGTGGGTAGCTCCATTTTCTTCCAAACCAAAGCCAATTCCATACATCCGACCACCACACAGTACCCTAAGAGCTGGCCTATCAGCCCTTCTCAGCCTCCCCCAGTTCATTCAACAAAACCTCCTCTGGCTTCAAACACCTGGATCCCAGTGATCTCTTCAAACAGTGCTTCCACATTCTTTCACACCATCCACACTTTTGAGCACCCCCACAACATATGTTTCAGACTGCCTACTTCTCCATGTCCCTTCCAGCACTCTGCTAGAACCTTCCCATTTATATATAGCATGTAGCCTTTCAGGGATCTAATACATCCTATAGAGCACCTTAAAGCTATTTTCTAACAAGTCTACATTAGGAACCAGCCTCTGAATATGCAGATAAATAGTTGACCATCTGTCGGGGCCCCACTCGCCCAGTAACAACTCCTCCCTGTGTGTATAGGCAGGGACTCTCCAACAGATATTAACAGCTCATACAAAGCTGACAACCTACCCTTTGTCCCCACCGCCTTCTCCAGTAGCACCTCAAATGGAGTGCATCTGGCAACCACATCCCTCTGTACCTCCCGCTGACTGACTGCGAATGTGCCGTAGTTGCAAATACGGATACTGATCTGCTTCTCCCAGCCCATATGCAGCCCTCAACTCCTCAAAACCCTGCACTGCCCCTCCCTCCCCCAGCACCTGCCCAGTCCGTTTGTCCTTTACTTGCCCACTTGTGAAACAGACCATATTTGTTTCCTGGCAGAAAACCATCTAGGCCCACTAGAAAGGTCAACTTAGAATATACTTTATTCCTCAACAATCTCTTCTGACATCTCTGCCAAGCCCCCATGGCAGCCCTTAACATAGGATTCCCACACTACTCCCTCCTCTGCTCTCTATTCCTCCTCCATACACCTAGCTCTCAAACCTAACTCCTCTCCCCAAGCTCCTGTTGCTCTAGGTCCACCCATTGCTTCCATTCAACGTCCCCTCCAATCCAGCAAGGCTCTAACCTTGAAAGCTTGGGACCCCAGCCCTCCCGCCTTCCATTTCTGAAAAATAACTTGCCTGGCCACCTTTGTGACTTTCCCTCCCCAGATAAACCCCCGACATTAGAGCCTGCAGCCTTTGCAGATAGGCTTTCAGAACCACACAGGGCAATGACAAACAAATATAATGCTCTTGGTAAGATATTCATGGTAACTGCCTCAATTCTGCCTATCGAGTAGACATAACAGTCCCTTCCACCTCCCCAAGTCCCTTCTGAATGCCTCCAAAAGGGGGTGGTAATTCCACTCAAATAAATTCTTGAATTCAACTGCCAAATTAACTTGAACGGGAATGCAATCTGTAACCACTCCATCAGGTTCTCTGAGATATGTAACCCCAAAACAGCAGAAAGAGACCACATGGTCTATCTAGCATCCATATCAACTACAATAGTCCCCTTTTTACCTTTAGAGATCCTCTGTGTTTGTCCCATGATTTTATGAATTCAGATACCGTCCTCATCTCTACCACCTGCACTGGAAGACTATTCCACACATCTAACACTAGAAATATTTCCGCGTATTACTCTCGAGTATATCTCCTTTCACCCTCATCCTATCTCCCCTCATAGCAGAGCTTGCTTGCAATCGAAATAGGCTCTCTTCCTGTGCATTTATGCCACAGAGATATTTTAACATCTCTATCATATCTCCTCTATCCCGCATTTCCTGTAAAGTACTGTCGCCCCCGCCTGGCCAGGTAGGTAACTGGTAGCAGGTGAGGTCGCCTTTTGGCTTTAAAATAAGATTCCCTCAAAATGGCTGCCAGGAGGGCTGCTGGGAATTGTAGTCCTATATTAAAGCAAGGAGTTGTGACTCAAGGGTTCAGGCGTAAGACAGAGAAATTTATTCAATGTATTCAGGGGTTCCTTCATACACAGGACGCGAGGGGTAAATTATATAAAGGAGGTTTTTAATCCACAGTACAGCTTCAAAACGAAACAGGAATAACTTTGCTTTCTATTCCAAACTTCAAAGAAACAGGCACAGCTTTTGCTTGTAACTCAAAATTGCCACTTTCCAAAACTTTTAAACTCTTAAAGGTTTTCTCCTTTGCAGGAACAAACTTCTGGCAGCAAAAATAAACTTTTAAATGTCCCTTGAACATTTACATCCAGCTCTCAACCTTATCAGTTGAACTCAGCTGTTTCTTTCAGTTGTGACGTCTTCAGAATTAGGCTGCTTCCTAAGCACGGCATACATACAATTGCTCTCTAGGACTCTTCTACATCAGAGACCTGACATATAGCACATTGTAAATCCATGGTACTGTTCTCCACACTTGTTATGTCCATTTCCTCTACACTATCTCTCTCACTTACATCAAAAGGTAACTGAACAGAGAGCTGACTATTTTCTTTCTCTATTAGTTCATTTAACTTCTTAAGTAGAGCCTGCTTTTGCAGTAGCTCTCCTGTTAAGTGAGCTACTCGGTGCTTGGATAAACTTTCTCCCTTTATCCTGGTACTTTGTCTATAACTAGAATTAGCTTTCCCTTCTGTAGCTAATTCTCGTGGGCATTTCTTGTCTAGGAATTGAGAAGGACACACTTGCCTTGATTCTGAGGTATTTAGAAACTCTCTCTGCTCTGCAAGCCAGTCATGCTGTCTCTTAGCTGCAGCACCTTCGTTTGCTTGCACCAGCCTCTCGTTCCTTGCTTCCTCAGCTGTGCTTGGCAATCTCTCATCAAGCTTCTCTCTTCGGCTTCCAGTGTTTCTTACACTCTGCCTTTCATGCTCTGCAAGCACTCTCTCACTTGCTCTCCATGCTCCTTGTCTTTCTCCTTGTCCTTCTCTTCCCGTGCTGCTTCTCCGTCTCAAGAGTGGCACCTTCTTACCACTTCTTATTCTTCTTCTGTGTTACTGCATATCAGCTTTTTAAACTTTCCTTCCTCCTGAGCCACACCTTGCTCCCAGCACATGTGACTAGGGTCAAGCTTCTCCCTGACGTGCTGCGGTGGGCGGGGCTTAGGGATGACTATTCTGAGTCACAGACTCTTGGTTACTAGGGAAACCCTTGATACATTCTGCCTTAAAGTGACAGGACTCATTTTCCTGTGTATTTCTAGGTTCAGCAGTGGTTTCCTCACCACAGTATACATATTAAGATTTTTAAGTTTGTCCTCATATGCTTTATAACGAAGACCACTAACCATTTTAATAGCCACCCTCTGCACAGACTCCAACCTGTTATATCCTTTTGAAGATGTCGTCTCCAGAATTGCACACAATATTACAAATTAGGTCACACCAGAGGCACTATCACCTCCTTTTTTCTGCTGGCCATTCCTCTCCATATGCACACAAGCATCTGTCTAGCTTTCACTGTCACCTTTTCTACCTGTTTAGCTACTCTAAGGTTGACAGACACAATCACACTCAGGTCCTGCTCTTCTTTTGTGGACAGAAGTACTTTACCCCCTACAATGTACAACTCCCTTGGATTACTGCAGCTGAAATGCAAGACCTTGCATTTTTTTGGTTAAATCTCAGCTGCCAAACTCTAGACCATTCTTCAAGCTTAGTTTGATCCCTCCTCATGATATCTACTCCTTCCTCGGTATCTGCTCTATTGCAGATTTTGGTATCATATGCAAACAGGCAAACCTTACCCAACAGCCCTTCCACAATATCACTAATAACGATGTTAAAAAGAATTGGACCAAGGACAGATTCTTGCGGCACATCACTGGTAACCTCAGAGTGAGATCCATTTACCTGTACCTTTTCCCACTCAACCAATTCTAACCCAGTCGGTAACTTTAGGGTTAATCCTTAGCGTGCACAGTTTGTTTATGTCACCTTTGCAGAACGGTGTAAAAGGCTTTACTGAAATCTAAGTACACCACATATAGGGTGATCCCTCGGTGCAACTACCTGGTCACCCAATCAAAGAAATCAGATTTGTCTGACAAGACCTGCCTCTGGTAAATCCATGCTGTTTCAGATCCTGCACTCCATTGGACTCCAGAAACCTCACTAATCTCTCTTTTAGCAGGGTTTAGAAACATAGAAACACAGAAAAATGATGATAGAAAAGACCACATGGCCTATCTAGTCTGTCCTTCCATATCAACAACTACAACAGTCCCCTTTTTCCTTTAGAGATCCTCTGTGTTTGTCCCATGCTTTTTTTAATTCAGATACTGTCCTCATCTCTACCACCTCCACTGGGAGACTATTCCATGGATCTACCAGTCTTTCCGTAAAGAAATATTTCCGCATATCACTCATGAATCTATCCTCTTTCATCCTCATCCCATGTCCCCTAGTAGCAGAACTTGCTTTCAATCGAAAGAGGCTCTCCACCTGTGCATTTATGCCACTGAGGTATTTAAGTGTCTCAATCATATCACCTCTATCCCGTCTTTCCTCTAAGGTGTACATATTAAGATCCTTAAGTCTATCTTCATGCTTTATAACAAAGACCTCTAACCATATGAATAGCCACCCTCTGTACAGACTCCAGCCTGTTTATATCCTTTTGAAGGTGCGGTCTCCAGAATTGCACACAATACTCCAAATGAGGTCGCACCAAGGACATATAGACAGGCACTATCATCTCCTTTCTTCTGCTAGCCGTTCCTCTCCGTTTGCACCCAAGCATCCTTCTAGCTTTTGCTGTCGCCTTTTCTACCTGTTTAGCTACTTTAAGATCATCAGACACAACCACGCCTAGGTCCCGCTCTTCTTTAGTGGACAAACATACTTCACCCCCTATACTATATTGCTCTCTTGGATTGCTATGCATGACCTTGCATTTTTTAACTTTAAATCCCAGCTGTCAAATTCGAGACCATTCTTCAAGCTTAGCTGGATCCCTCCTCATGTTATCTACACCTTCCTGGGTTTCTACTCTATTGCAGATTTTGGTATCATCCGCAAAGAGGCAAACCTTATTTGACAGCCCTTCCGCTATATCACTAATAAAGATGTTAAAAAGAATCGGACCAAGGACGGATCCCTGGGGCACACCACCGGTAACTTTCTTCTCCTCAGAATGAGCTCCATTTACCTGTACCCTTTGTTGCCTCCCACTCAACCAATTTCTAACTCAAGCAGTAACTTTAGGGTCCAACCCTAGGGTGCTCAGTTTATGTCACCTATGAGGAACAGTGTCAAAGGCTTTCCTGAAATCTAAATATACCACATCTAGGGCTCTCTCTTGGTCCAACTCCCTGGTCACCCAGTCAAGGAAATCAATCAGATTTGTCTGACAAGACCTGCCTCTGGTGAATCCATGCTGCCTCGAATCCTGTAATCCACTGGACTCCAGAAACCTCACTATTTTCTCTTTCAGCAACGTTTCCAATAATTTACTCACCACTGAAATTAAACTAACCAGCCTATAGTTTTCAACCTCATCCTTACTTCCGCTTTTGTGTAAAGGGACCACATGTGCCTTTCTCCAGTCCTCTGGAACCACTCCCCACTCCAAAGAAGCATTGAAAAGGTTAGTTAGTGGAGCCACTAAAGGTCCCCAAGCTCCTTCAGTATTTTCAGATAAATCCCATCCGGTCCCATCACTTTATCTACTTTTAGTTTAGCTAGTTCCTCACAAACAATCTTCTGAAAATCATTTGAGCTCCCCTTCACTTATGTTCCTATTTATGGGTGTTTTTTGAAGTCCTGCTCCTGGCTTTTCATCTGTGAACACAGAACAGAAATATTTGTTAAAGAAAGCTTAGTTACTCACTTGTAACAGGTGTTCTCCAGGGACAGCAGGAATCAGTCCTCATATATGGGTGATGTCAACACCGACAGAGCCCTTGTGGACCCAATCCCCAGCTTTCAAAGAAAGCCTTTGGGACCTACACCGCACATGCCCAGTCACCTTCCTGCCCTAAGGGGCTATGTTACCTCAGTATGATGACATACCTCAAAAGCAGAAAAAGAAAAAAACTCCTCCACGGGGAAGAGGGAGGGTTGTGAGGACTGATTCCTGCTGTCCTCGGAGAACACCTGCTACAGGTGAGTAACTATGCTTTCTCTAGGAACAAGCATGAAGTCAGTACTCACATATGGGACTCCCAAGCTACAGGCTACTGAAAAACCTGTAAAAGCCATGGGCAATCCAAAAAGCAGATTGTAAAGGGCAGTAGAGAGTGCTGATTGATGCTGCTGCTGCAGAGGCAGACTTCCAGCCAAAGATGCAATCCCCACTCTGGTAGCCTGGACATCACGGGTCGGAGGGAGGAGTTGCATTATTCCCCAAAGAGGTGACTGACTATGGCCTGGCAGAAGGCACTATCCCTCCAGGAGATCTCTTCCAAACAGTAGTATGCAGCAAAGTTGTGCACAGAGGACCAGGTTGCTGCCCGGCAGATGTCCAGCAAGGGCCCAAAGCGCAGGCTTGCCACAAAGGTCACCATGGCATGCACATTGTGAGCAGTCACATGATGTTCCAGAGAACCCCGCCTGTTGATAGGGGAAAACAATTCAGTCGGCTACCCACTGTGAGGGGATGCAGTGAGGGGATGCACTTGGAGACTGCAACCTCCTGACGACTGGGGTCAAGAGAGATAAAGTGCTGCATTGAGGGTGCATCCTCTGGATTTAGAAGGACAATGCATGCTTGCAGTCCCGCGTGTGCAGGGAGGCCTTCACCCTAGAAGAATGAGGCCTGGGAAAGAAGGTGGACAATACCACCTCTTGATTCAAATGGAAGGCTGAGACAACTTTTGGCAAGAACTTCAGGTGAGTTCTAAGGACAACCCTCTTCTTGAGGAACCTGGTGTAGGGCGCATGTGTCACCAGCACCTTCAGCTTACTCACATGCCTGGCTGAGGTGAGCACCACCTGGAACATAACCTTCCAAGAATGATATTTGAGATGGCAGGTAGCCATCAGATTTCCCAATACCACATTGAGATCCCATGTCACTGGTGGCGGAGGGATTGGGGGCTGTTAGAGGAGGAGGCCTCGCATGGATCGGCCCACCAGGGGTGCCCTGACACAGTCTAGCCATTCACTGCATGGTGGTGAGCCAAGATAGCACAGAGGTGCACTCTGACAGTGTTGGACTTGAGGTCAGCCCCTGATAGGTGCAGAAGGTACCATAAAATGCCTGGCATCACACAGGAGAAGGGGTTGAGATCTTCATCCGCGCATCAGTGTGAGAACATGTGCCATTTAAAGGCATATGCCCCATGTATGGAGTCCTTACACGAGGAAAAGAGAATGTCCTACACTGGCCTGGAGAGGCAGTGATGCACTATAGCTAGCCTCTCAGGGCATGGCAGACTGCTCTGAGTACTAGTAAATTGATCTATGAGGCATTCTCTTCTGGTGACCAGGGTCTCTGCAATTGCAGCACACTGCAGTGGGCCCCCCAACCTAACTTAGACGTGTCTATTGTGAGGATGCACTGAACTGGAGGAGCCTGGAAAGGCAGGCCGGATCTGAGGCAATGGAAGTCGCCAGGGCTGGTGTGATCAGGATGCAAGTTTCTAGACATCTGGAAACTTGTGTCCACTGGGTGCTTAGCGTCCACTGTGTCTGCCTCATGAGTAGGCGGGCAAAAGGGGTGATGTGGACTGTGGATGCCATGTGCCCCAAGAGACAGAGCATTTGTCTGGCTATCACAGCCAAACTGCCTTGTATGGCTTGGGCCAGGGCAGATAAACGCGCCGGATTGAAAGGCAGGAAGGCCCTTGCTTGAGTGGAATCCATAAGGGTGCTAATGAACTCCAACCATTTGGGTGGGCCATTGGTGAGACTTTGGGAAGTTCACAAAAAAGTCCAGGCAGTGGAGCAGTCCTATGGTGAGCAGCACTGCATTGTGTACATCAGCTAACTTGTCCTGAACCCATTGCTCCAAGTCAGAGGACTGTAGTCAGGCAAGCTGTCGGGCATTAATACCTACTGCAGCTACCTGAGCCACCGACTCAAAGCTGTCTAAGGCTGCCCAAGTTTGGAACTTGGAACACGCCTTGACCGTCAATACCAGGGTCCTGAAGCACTCAAGAGGTTCACCTTCTAACCCAGCCAAAAACCTGGCAAGCTCCCTTGCCAGGTCTCTGAGGTACATGTCCATGTACAGCTGGTATGCCTGGATCTGGGCTGTGAGCATGGAGCCTTGGAAACATTTCCTGCCAAAAGCATCCATGGTGTGTGCCTCCCTGCTGAGAGGCACTGAGGAGTGCATCTTCTGACTCTTAATGCCGCATAACTCATTATATTGTTGCATAAAGTAGACTGTATTTATTCATCGTGTCTCCTTGTTAAGGGACTGGTTATTTATACCCTATTTTACCTGTTATACCTGCTTAATGCATACCCAAGTTTAATTTTCCTGTTTAATGTATACCCAAGTTATTATACCTGTTTCACTGTAAGCACAAATCACGAAATTGAGATGTGCAACTCTTATGTTCATTGTAAACCGCACTGATGTCGAATAGCGCGGTATAAGAGAGACTGCAAATAAATAAATTAATTAATGTGATACATAGCAGATTCCACAACCATGGAGTTATATGGCAGTTCTGTTTTATGGAAGCCAGGGCTCCTGCTGACCCAATACTGCAAATTGAGTCGACAGTTCACAATTGGCACCATCACTAGTCTCCCACATCCTGAACAGTAGCCGTTCAAGGATGCGGGTCATGGACACTGTCAGTGCCTCTTGAGGAGAAGCCTCATACTGGAGGACCTCAAGATCCTCAGTACGCAGCTCGTCCTCTGGCACCACCACAAAGGCGAGTGCCTGGGACATCTCCCAAACAAACTCCAGGAAAGCCAGGTCTTCTGGAGATGACCGCCACTGATAGTGTGGCAGAGACGGGTTGGAGGGGATGTCCCAATGGAGGATGGTGTTGGGAGACACCTCATCCATCTCCCAGGCAGATTTACAGCCGGAAGAGTCAGCTAGAGCTCCGTGTTCATTGGACTGACTCGGCATCAACAACTTTTGCCATCGAGGTTCCGGCGGTGCCATGCCTGATACTGTGTCACTCCTCTACTCTGATGCTGATGCTGATAGCATCAACACAGAGCAGACTAGCCTCTCAAGGATGGGAGGGGCATCCTCTGGGGAGGTCCTGGATGAGAACAGTCCCATTATAGGCACCAACAACCTGGAGTGACCAGGAGTTGGGCCCCGCTGAGCCTCGATGAACACAGTGAAGCTGTGCTCCAGGGCTAGCATCCTGGCCTCGATGCCAGATGGTTCCGCTGAGGCGGGAACCAACTTGAGAACGCTGAGGCCGGTGTCAGGTCCCTGGTAGGGGAGTCCCGGATGGTAATGGCATCGGGGGAACAGACTCAATCCCCTGACTCTGCGGATGACACTTCCCTCCGGGGTTGCTTGGAGGGGCGTTCCTGGCCCGCATCACCAGTGTCAAGTCGAGAGATCTTACCCCCCAGGCCGTGGTCGGAGCTTCGGCAGAGCTTTTGACACAGGGGGAAGGTCCTCCAGGGACGTCTCCAATGCATGCCGGTCCTGCGGCTCTGACCGAGATGGGGAGCTGGTGTCCGAATCACCCGACACTGGTATCGAAGGCAGATTCCAGCCCCAATGCCAATCCTGAGGCAGATTTGCTGAACAGCTCCCTCTGCTGCCTTTCATGTTCCTTCCGGGTCTTAGCCACCATCAAAATGCAAAGAGGGCAGGAAGACACATCGTGGTCCACCCCAAGGCATTTTATGCAGATGCTGTGGCGGCTGCACTTGCCACACTGCTTAAATCCACTGGTTGACAACATAGTGGGAAAAACAAGCCCCACAAAGTTCAACTCCAACATCTCGGCTAGCTAGGCTGCGAGCAAAAAACCCACAGGCCAAAAAAGAAAAGAAAATTACCTGAGCGAAATGTACGACGCCGAAGTGCTGTATTCGGGCAGTGGAAGGTGATCAATACTGAATAAAAAGAAGAAAAGTTAATGAGAAACGGTGAAAAAAATATACTTTAACTGGGGTGCACAGACAGGAAGTCTGCAGGGCTCCAAGGAAAAAAGAAGACTGAGGTAAGATGGCACCTTTGGGTGGGAATTTGACTGTGCATGCGCAGTGTAAGTCCCACAGGCTTTCTTTCAAAGCTGGGGACTGGTTCTGCACGGGCTCTGTTGACGCTGTCACCCATATGTGAGGTTTGACTTCCTGCTTGTTCCCAGAGAATTCCCCTTCATCCTCATCAGCTTCTACATATTCCTTCCCTTTACCCTTGAGTCTGACAATACCACTTTTGCCCTTCCTCCTCTCACTAACATATCTGAAAAATGTCTTATCCCCCCATTTTATTGCATTGTGTCAGACGGCTGCCTAGGGTGAGAACTTACACAATCTTGACGATGCATATATTCATATGATTCTTGCAAGGTATTGTGGGTATTGTAGTTCATTCACTCCCAAACACAGCTGATGACAATAATTTGAGTTGTGAAACCAAGTGGTAAGATCAATAAAATACTTCTTTTATTGATGGGGTTTAATTCACCCAGCACATGTATGCTTGATAGCACTATAAATGAGGTTACTTGCTTGCAGTGTTTAAAGGGATAACAAAAAGTCACAAAGTAAACCAGAAAACAACCTTCAACTTGTCAGGCAATTAGCTAATGTTTTCTTAGCAAGTAATTACCAAATACAAAGGCACAAAGTAAAGAATAAACTTTGCTGGTTAGGTTAACTTCTGCTTATTTTCCACGCTGATCTCAGCAGTGATTCTCCCTTGCTCACACACACACAATCAGGTGCAGCCCTAATTACTATCCATGGACCAGCTGAAAGCCTTTAGCTGGCTGGCTGCTACTGTGTGAGCCCAAATCCTGCTTTAAGAGCTGTTTGCAGTGGAAATAAAGAACAAAGTTAGGTTTCTTTGTGATGGCTGATGTGTTTGCTCATAGAAAACTAGCAATAGCATTTAGATAGAGAACAGTCCATATAAATAGTTTCATTTGCTGTATCTCCCTCTTCATCAATCAGCATATGGTCACTATCATACATTGGCACAGACGAGTCTTTCATTAAGGCACTATCATGAGAATGCTTATTCCCTGGCTGCCATTCTCTGTTATAGATAGGGTCTGGATCAGTGTTCATACCTGAGCCTCTCCTGCTATCATTATTCCTCTCCGTATAGCCTGGCCAATATGCAACCCAATTCTGATGTCCAGCCTTCCAATCTTGATCCCTGGACACTGGATCTCCTCTCACATACCTTCTGGCCTTGGTCTGAAAGTCCCTTCCACATGCAGTCTTCTCTCTTCCAGGTAGCCACTGGTGATTCCTATCTCTGCCACTCCATTCCTCTGGCTGAATCCAGTCCAATGGACTCTGCTGGCTTTTGGAATACCTCCCAGTATGAGTACTGCCTTGGAATCTCCCAGACCTTCCAATAGCCTTTCTTCTCTTCCTTCCAGAGAGTTTCCTTCTCTCTCTATCTGCTTGGTTTGGCTTCTGTTTCTCCAGGTGATACTGGTGCTTGTAGCCGTTGCTGAAGCTCCCCCCTCTGTATCTCTTCCTGAAGCTGTTCTTGAAACTGTTATCTGAAGAATAAGCTCTATTCTTATCCTGTTCTAATGTGTGCTGCTCCCTAACACAGCGCAGCTGTCTTGAATCAGGCCCTGCCCTTTGAGATGAGTGCTTAGGGATTACCTCATAGCTCTCTTGATTGCACACACATTTCCTCACTTCAGCCCCTCTCATGGCTGCTGGAAACCTGGTGCATTCTGGGACTGGTAGTCTTTTATGTGAAAACTCCGTTTTCTTGCTTCTACCAGAACTGACAGGTTGCTTGTTCAGAGTCACATCATCTTTTCTATAGCTCCTACCTGAGCTATGATAAGCTTCCTTATCACAATTGGCTATGTCCTCTTTTTGTATCTTTGCTTTCTGACTACTTTGCTAGCTTCTCTGTTTTTCCAAATATAGATGTCTGTCTTCCTCTCTCTGATTTCTTGTATTTTCTGAAGGCCTTCCTCTTTTTCTTCACCTTTTTTTAGATACTTCTTTTGAGAACCATAGTGGCCTCCTTTTCCTTTTACATTTACATTTATTTACCTGTCTAACAAAAAGGTTTGTTGCCCTTAAAATATCCCCTTTCAGTTTTCCCCTCTGTTTTTCTACATCCCTCAGCTGTTCCCATCCTGCTAACCACTCCTTGAGTTACTGTCCCATCTTGGCAAAGTTAGTTTTCCTAAAGTGTAAGACCCTTGCTTTTGAATGGATTCTATTAGCCCTAGTCCTAATCCTGAACCACACCATCGGTGATCACTGGATGTGAGATGATCTACCACTATAACATGAGAAACACTTTCCCTATTCGTAAGCACCAAATCCAGTATATGCCTTTCTCATTTGGGTTCTATTACCAGTTGCCTGAATAGTTCTCCCTGTAGAAAATCCAGGATCTCCTTACTTCTAGATGACACTATAGCAAGGATATGACAATCAACATCCAACATATTGAAATCACCTATCAGTAGCACTTCTCTTTTCATGACAATGTTGAGTTCATGTCTTCTATTAAATCTCCATTCATTTCTCCTCCCTGTGAGGGGAATCTGTATATCACTCCAAAGTAAATGGATTTCCCTTTCCCTCTTTCTAGTTTAACCCACAGTGCCTCCTCTCTCCCTGTAATTCCATAGCTTTTATATTATTTTGTACATATAGTGCCACTCCTCCTCCCCTTCTTCCTACCCTGTCCTTTTTGAATAAAGTATAGCCTGGTATAATTACATCCTGGTCATGGTTGTCAATGAACCATGTCTCTGTAACCGCTACTAATTCCAAGTCAGCCTCTTCCATTAAAAATTCAACATCTGGGATCTTATTTTCTATGCTATGGACATTTATACACACTGCTTTCCAGATGTTGCCTATTTCTCCAAAGGTATTTCATGTTTCACTTACTTACTACTACTTGTCATTTGTATAGTGCTGCAAGGCATATGCAGCACTATATAGACATGTAAAAGATGGTCTATGCTCATCGGAGCTTACAATCTAGTCAAGACAGACTACGCAACAGCTGAGGACAAGGACACATCTAGGGGCTTTCACTTACCTGGGGCTTTTCTTCACCCATCCCCAGTGTATCCAGTTTAAAGCCCTCTTCAGTAGATTAGCTAGTCTATTGCTGAAGACACTTCAACCCTTCTTGGATAGATGGACTCCATCTCTGTTCTGCAGCCCTTGAAACATCATCCCATGGTCCAGGAAATCAAAACGCTCTCGTCGGCACCATCAATGCAGCCATGCATTCATCTCCAGGATGCAAGCTTCTCTGCCTCGGCCTTTACCCTCAACATGGAGGCTTGAAGAGGACACCACCTGCACACCGATCTGCTTCACCCTCTGTCCCAGAGCCATGAAGTCACTTTTGATATGCTCACAGGGATACCTAGCGATATATCCAAAAGAAAACTATGGCAACTTGAACGTCGCTGGAGACGGAACAAAGCAGAAACTACTCTGAAGCAATACCAAGAGAAGCAAAAAGAATACAATAACCTAATAAACAAACACACAATACCACACAAACCTCGTACTAAAAGCCTATAATAAACCTAAAGAACTATTCAACATTGTTCGCACCCTAGCAAATGACCCGACCATGAAAGACGAAAGCAAGATGCACCCACAAACATTTGCTGATTACCTAATAGCTAAGAATAGTACTACCATACCCCCAAAAAACACCTCTCTTATGGACACAACAACTGAAGATGGCTTTACAGCTACCAATCAATGGAAGACCTTCTGCATCCCATCAACGAAACAAATAGAACAAACCATCACTGCCCTAAACACCACCACCTCTCCATCGGACCCCTGCCTGGTGACTTGAATCACATCCGCCAAAGAAGAATTCAACACATTCATCCAAAAGATAGTAAGCACCTCTCTCACTCAGGGCTACATGCCCAAAGCACTCAAGCAAACTACTATCCGCCCCATCCCTAAAAGCACCACATCTAACAGCACAGACACTTCAACCTACCGCCCAATAACCAGTCTCCCATTCCTGGCAAAAATAACTGAAATAATTGTACAAAGACAGCTCCAAGATCACATTGACGAATTTGCCCCACTTGACCCCCACCATCATGGATTTCGCCCATGAAAAAGAACCTCACTGAGCACATTACCCCTGTACTAATCGAGCTTCACTGGCTCCCCATTGCAGCCCGGGTAAAATATAAAATACTAGTAACCACCTTCAAACTGATTCATAACATAGCACCATCCTTTCTTTCCACCTTTATCAGCACGCAACCACCCAACAGAAGCAGGCGAACTGTCCACTCAAATACACTCCATGTTCCCCCGGATATCAGATCTGTAAATACCACTACTAGCCAACGAGCATTCTCCTATTTGGCCCCGTCCATCTGGAACCAACTACCCCCGGAGCTACGAGCTGTCAAAGACCTTATGGAATTCAGAAAGAAGCTCAAGACACATCTTTTCCAGTGCCAATACAGTCTGTTATAATCCCAGGGATAGAAACGATACCACCCAATGAAACATGGTGGCAATTTGTGTAAATAAGTAAATATGTAAATATGTGATGTCTGAATCATCCCCATATGACCTCCCACGTGTGCTGTGCTTTCTCCTTCAAATCAATGTGTGTATATTTCTAAATTTTGACATGATTGTACAAATCCGTTTCGTTAATCAAACCGCTACTGATCGCTGGAAGTAGCGGTATACAAATGTATGCTAAATAAAAATAAATAAAATAAAACATGGTGTTGAGACATACATCTGCTCGACAACTTAATCAAAGGAATAGACAAGAGAAAGCAAGGCTTCTTACTAATATTTATTGACATATCAGCCTCCTTCGACACAGTTTCCCATCACATCCTTTTGAAGTGACTAATGGAGATTGGTCTACAAGATACCACCATCAAATGGTTACAATCATACCTCGAATCAGACAACAGAAAGTAAAATCTGGGAACCTCACCTCAGCACCCTTCAGTACCACACAATGAGTTCCCCAAGGCTCATCACTATCACCTCTTCTCTTCATCATCTATATTCAGCCTATACGCAAAATATTCAACAAATACAACAAATGCTCAAATACCACTTATTCCTCCATCATTACCAGGTTAGCTAGACACCAACTTATTCACGTCCTGTCTAGACTATTGCAACCTCCTCGTTGCTGGTCTTCCTCTGAATCATCTCTCCCCATTTCAAACTGTTGAGAACTCAGCTGCATGACTAATCTAATAAAAAAAGTACTTTGTAACAGAAGCAGAAGATTTAGAACCGCAAACATGTTGCACATACCAGCCTTAACCACCAAGCCCACCTGTTCCACCTCTAAAAGGGCATTCTCGCTTTTCGCCCCAACTTTATGGAATTCAATTTCTCCCATGCTTCGTAGCATTGATGACCTTCAGGAATCTCAGCAGAAATTAAAAACTTTCCTCTTTTTCAACCATTTCTCAGTTAATAAAACTACGCAATCACATTCAACCTAATTAAGGCTTGATTAACCTTGTTTACTTTTTTGCCATTTGCCCTCACACATGTTTTATCTCCCCTTTTTTTAACTTCTTGTTTTATGTAAAGCCATATTGGCTCACTTGTTCTCTGTAAACCGCTATGACTATTAAACTAAGCGGTATATGCTAACAACATAAGAACATAAGATATGCCATACTGGGTCAGACCAAGGTCCATCAAGCCCAGTATCCTGTTTCCAACAGGGGCCAAACTAGGTCATACGTACCTAGCAGTTTCCCCAAAGGACAGAGGTTCTACAATGCTTGTATTAGGTCAAGCATTGATATCCTGTGTCCCTTTTTATTTATTTATTTATTTATGTATATATTTCTATACCGCCCCTTCCAGCGATCAAGGGCGGTTTACAAGGAACATTTTAACAACTGTACACAGATGTATACATTTACATTGAACAATTAGATTTAACTATTTACAATGAACGGTTGAGTATAACTATTTACATTAAACAAAACTTCAACTTCAAGGTGTATTAATAATACAAACATCCATTAACTTATTTACATTGGATATTTACAGTGGTTGTGTATGTTTTGGAATTTATTTCCTTTTTTTGACGTAAATCGGGGGTGTGTTTGGGGTTTCAGACGGGGGGGAGTTATTTAGTTTTGAGTAAGGGGGTTCATGTGTGTATTATCATGGTTATGGAGGTGTTTTGGGGAATATGGGATTTCAAAGTGTTCAGTAAAGAGGTAAGTTTTTAGCTCTTTCCTGAACTGATGGAGGTCATTTATGACACGAAGGTCTATTGGGAGGTCGTTCCAGAGCGTAGGGGCAGTGAATGTGAATGCTCTGGAGCTGGTAGTTTTCTTTGTCTTCCTGAAGGCTTTTGGTGTGATAAGAGAGTGGGCTTCGTTTTGTCTGTGTGATCTAGTTTTGTTTGGTGATTGTAGAAGTGTGGAAAGGTGTGAGGGGGCTATGTCTTTTATGAGTTTAAAGGTTGTTAGGATAGTTTTGTATCTGATTCGGCTGTTGATTGGGAGCCAGTGTAGTTCTAGCAGTATTGGGGTTACGTGGTCTGTTATACGTGCTTTGGCTGTTACTTTTGCACAGATGTTTTGAGCTCTTTGAAGAAGGTATGTGTATTTTTGAGGGAGGCCTATTAATAGACTATTGCAGTAGTCGAAGTGGGGGGTGATTAGTGTATTTACTACAGATCTAAAATCTTGAGTTTCTAGGAGTGGCCTTAGGTGCTGTATAGTTTTTAGTTTGTAGTAGATGGTTTTTACGGTTTGTTTTATGTGGGGTAGCATGGTGAGTGTGTGATCTATTATCACACCTAAATATTTTACTTCTTTTCTAACAGGTATGGACGTTCTGTTAATTGTGATTGTTTCTGGGAAGGTGTTCTCTGTGATTGATGACCTTGTTACGAACATTGCTTCCGTTTTTTTGAGGTTGATGCTGAGGTAGTTAGATTCTAACCAGGAGGAGGTTTCAGACATACATTCAGATAGTGTGTCATATGAGGGGTTTTTAGCGGTTATAGGGATAGCGAGCATGATGTCGTCGGCGTATATAAAGTGGTTAATCCTGTGTTTTTTAAATATGTCTGTTATTGGTTGTAGATACAGGTTAAATAGGAGGGCGGAGAGGGCTAATCCTTGGGGTATTCCTTGGCCTTGAGGGAATGGTTCAGATGCTTCTTGGTCGATTTGTACGCGTATTAGTCTGTTTGATATGTATGGTTTATGGACATTTCCTCCAGGAACTTGTCCAAACCTTTTTTAAACCCAGCTACACTAACAGCCTTTACTACATCCTCCGGTAACAAATTCCAGAGTTTGATTACACGTTGAGTGAAAAAATATTTTCTCTTATTTCGCTTAAATAGTTTACCATGTAGCTTCATTGCATGTCCCCTAGTCTTTCTATATTCTGATAACGCAAACAATCGATCTACGTTTACCTGTTCCACTCCATTCATTAATTTATAGACTTCTATCATATCTCCTCTCAGCCATCTCTTTTCGAGGTTAAAGAGCCCTAACCTTTTTAGCCTTTCTTCATAGGGGTATCCTTCCATCCCCTTTACCATGTTGGTGGCTCTTCTCTGAACCTTTTATAATAATGCTATATCCTTTTTAAGATACGTTGACCAGAATTGCACACAATATTCAAGGTGCGGTCGCACCATGGAACGATACAGAGGCATTATAATATCCTTTGTTTTATTTTCCTTTTCTTATGAAACCTAGCATTCTATTCGCTCTCTTGGCTGCTGCTGCACACTGGGCTGAGGGTTTTAACATGTTATCCACAAAGTTGCCTAAATCTTTTTCCTGGGTGGTGGTTCCTAATGTGGAACCTTGCATCGTGTAACCATAGCTTGGGTTGTTCTTCCCTAAGGTGCATAACTTTGCACTTGTCCACATTAAATTTCATCTGCCATTTTGATGCCCAGTCTTCCAATTTATCAAGATCCTCTTGCAATTTTCCACAATCCTCATGGGTTTTAACAACTTTAAATAGTTTTGTCTCATCTGCAAATTTGATAACCTCACGCATTCCCTTTTCCAGGTCATTTATAAATATGTCAAAAAGCAGCGGACCCAGCACAGATCCCTGGGGTACACCACTATTCACCTTTCTCCATTGGGGAAATTGGCCATTTAGCCCTACCCTCTGCTTTCTATCTTTTAACCAGTTCCTGATCCACAATAGTACACTGCCTCCTATCCTATGACTCTTTAGTTTTGCCAAAAGTCTCTGATGAGGGATCTTGCCAAAGGCTTTCTGAAATTCCAGATACACTATATCAACTGACTCATCTTTGTCTACCTGTTTATTCACACCTTCAAAAAAACATAACAGATTAGCAAGACAAGATCTTCCTTGTCTAAAGCCATGTTGGTTATCTCCCATTAAGCCATGACTATCTACATGTTCAACAATTTTGTTCTTTATGATGGTTTCTAACATTTTTCTGGTACTGCCGTCAGGCTCACTGGTCTGTAGTTTCCAGGATCACCCCTGAAACCCTTTTTAAAAATTGGCGTTACGTTGGCCATCCTCCAAGCTTCAGCTATTATAGATGATTTTAATGATAGTTCACAGATTACTAATAGCCAGTCTGCAATCTCATATTTCAGTTCTTTCAACTCAATTGGATGTATACCATCTGGTCCAGGTGATTTGCTACTCTTCAGTTTATCAAATAGTTGTAATACATCTTCCCGATGTATCGATATTTCCTTCAATTCTTCTGCACCTTTAAATACCATTTCAGTCATTCCAACATCTTCCTCAGTAAATACAGAAGCAAAGAATTCATTCAGTCTCTCCGCTATCGCCTTGTCACCTCTTAGTGCCCCTTTAATCCCTCTATCATCTAATGGACCAACTGACTCTCTCACGGTTTTTTTGCTATGAATGTACTTGAAAAAGTCTTTATTACATGTTTTTGCTTCCGCAGCAAGCTTCTCCTCAAATTCTCCCTTTGCCTGACTTATCAATGCCTTGCATTTAACTTGCCAGTGCTTGTGCTGTTTCCAGTTTGTCATTTGGCTCTTTTTAACATTACCTGAAAGATGCTTTTTTTTGGAAACAACAGCCTCTCTGACCTCACCTTTAAACTATGCTGCCAGTTTTTTGGAATTCCTTCCACTTTTCTTAAAGCGTGGAATACAGCTGGTCTGGGCTGCCAAGATAGTATTTTTCAACAACACCCAAGCATGATTTAAGTCTTTAACCTTTGCACCTGCTCCTTTTAGTTTTTTCTTAACTATTTTCCTCATTTTGTCATTGTCTCCCTTTCAAAAGTTAAAAGGTAGTACTGTGGATTTCCTTACTATCCTTCCTCCACTAATTAAATCAAACGCGATCATGCTATGATCTCTACTGCCAAGTGACCCCAACACCCTTATCTCTTGTACCAGATCTGGTGTTCTACTAAGGAATAGGTCCAATATGGCTTCCCCTCTGGTCGGTTCATGAACCAGCTGCTCCAAGAAGCAGTTATTTATTTCATCTAGGAACTTTATCTCCCTAGCATGTCCTTATTTATTTATTTATTTTATTTTATAACTTTTATATACCGCGCTATTTGTTATCAGTGCGGTTTACATACAACAAGGGTGCACAGTCAGAAGTCTGTTCTGTGCTTACATTGTAACAGGAGTTTAAACTTGGAACATACATGCCATGACACTGACCCAGTCGATACAGGGGTAATTGAAATCACTCATTATTAATACTGTGCTGTAACTTTTGTTAGCTTCCCTGATTTCTTTGAGCATTTCATCATCCATTTGTTCATTCTGGCCAGAAGGTTGATAGTACACCCCCACTGCCATTGCCTTCCCCTTTTTACATGGAATTTCAATCCATTGAGATTCTACAGCAAATTTTGTTTCCTGTAAAACGTTAATCCTTTCTGACTCAATGCCCTCTCTAACAGAGTGCATCCCCTCCACCAATTTGATCAGCTCTATCATTACAATATAGTTTGTACCCAGGTATCACAGTGTCCCACTGGTTGTCCTTCCTGTTTCAGCCCCATTGTTTCCCAAGTAGACCTCAGAAATCAGAAGAGAGCAGATAGAGCAAAGAGCTTGTCTGCCTCTTAAACCCCCACCCTCCCATCATTCAAGAGAGGAGCATGACTGACTGGAGCATATATTTCAGATCAAAGCAGAGCCCCTACTTTCTCTCTTCCAGTCTCTTTCTCTTCTATTTCAGATGGAGGAAAAAAACTTTTATTTTTAGGTTTTCAATTCTAATGTCTGAGCTAGCATCTGTAAGCTTCCTGGAATAATCTGGATGCTCTGGATCCCAATGCAAAATCTGACTTGAACCTTTCTCCTTCACAGAATTTACATGTTGAGAATAGTTTTATTGTGTTAGCCAATCTGATTTTTTCTGGTGCATAATTAGTAGTCTTGTAGAAGAGGACATACCCATCAGCCCTGAGGTTTTTTTATTGAATCAAAAAATATTTTGCAGTAGCAACACTGAAAGAATGTGCTTTTAAGTATAGTTTAGAGTAGATTAACTAAAGTTTTTCATGGAGAGATTCCATTATACTCCCAACCAAGCTAAACTGATTGCTTACTACTAGCACTCCCTCTCCCATTTATAAGATGGCCTCCCTTCCTGTTGTTGTTGTTAAGTGCCGTTGAGTCTGTGTCGACTCATGGCGCCCCTAAACTGTGTTCGGTTTTCAGTCAGGTGGCCTATTGTTGACAGAGTGGCACCCATAGCTGCTGTTATTGTATCGACCCATCTAATTACTGGCCTTCCTCTTTTGCATTGATCTTCTACGTTGCCAAGCATGATGCCTTTCTCCAATGATCTTTCTCTTTGCATGATGTGTCCAAAGTATGAAAGTCGAAGTCTTGTCATTTGAGCTTCTAAGGAAAGCTTAGATTTAATCTCATCTAGTACTGACTGGTTTGTTCTTCAGTCCATGGGATACACAGTATTCGTCACCAGCACCATAATTCAAAGACATCAATTTTCTTCCTGTCGATCTTTTTCACTGTCCAAGTTTCGCATCTATATATCGTTATTGAAAATACCAAGGCTCGAACAAGTCAAATCTTTGTATGGAGAGAGACATCTCTGCTCTTGAGATTCATGTCTAGGTCCTTCATAGCCATTCTGCCAAGAGCAATGCATTGTCAGATTCCTTGACTGCTTGTCCTTTATTGATAGTTGATCCAAGTAGATTAAAGTTGTCCATTATTTCAATTTCTTAAGAACATAAGATATGCCATACTGGGTTAGACCAAGGTCCATCAAGCCCAGTATCCTGTTTCCAACTATGGCCAATCTACGTCATACGTACCTAGAAGTTTCCCCAAAAGACACAGGTTCCACAATGCTTGTATTGGGTCAAGCATTGATATCCTGGGTCCCTTTTTAATAATGGTTTATGGACCTTTCCTCCAGGAACTTGTCCAAACCTTTTTTAAACCCAGCTACATTAACAGCCTTTACTACATCCTCCGTTAAATTCCAGAATTTGATTACACATTGAGTGAAAAAATATTTTCTCTTCTTAGTCTTAAATAGTTTACCCTGTAGCTTCTTTGCCTAGTCTTTCTATATTCTGATAATGTAAACAATTGATCTACTATTACCCATTCCACTCCATTCATTAATTTATAGACTTCTATCATATCTCCCCATCTCCATTAACGATGAACTTATTGATTTTGCCAGTTGTCAGAATCTCCGTCTTCTTTACATTAAGGTGCAGGCCCTTTTTAAGACTGTGTTCCTTGATCTTGAGAAGCAAATGTTTCAGATCGTCTTCACTTTCAGCCAAGCATCATCATAGCTCATCATAGCTTGGTATCATCAGCATAGCGAAGGTTGTTTTTGAGTCTTCCACTAATCTTCACACCTTGGTTATCTTCCTACAATCCTGCTTCTCTGATGATTTGTTCTGCATATAAATTAAACAGGTAGGGGGAAAGTATGCAGCCTTGTCATACACCTTTGCTGATTTTAAGCTATTCTGTTTCTTCTTGTTCTGTATGAACTGTTGCTTCTTGATTGATGTAAAAGTTGTGCAAGAGAACGATCAGGTGTTCTGGTATACCCATGCTTCTTAATGTGGCCCAAAGTTTCTCATAGTTTCCACAGTCAAAAGTCTTGCTGTAGTCGATAAAATACATAGATATCTTTTTAGTACTCTTTTTCTTTTCAAGGATTCATCTGACATCTGCGATGATGTCTCTCATTCCTGAACCCTGCTTGCACTTCAGGCAGTTCTCATTCCAGGTATGGTTGTAGTCTCTGCTGAATGATCTTTGATAATTTACTCTGCTCCTCCACTCGCCAGTAACAGCACCTGGGTAACAGATCTCCACACTCAGAGTAATGAGAAGGAAGCAATAACAATTAATAGTACAATTCACACACAATTGTATTACACACACAACCAAAGCTTTGGGAGAGAGAGCAAAAGCTTGCACCTTCTCTCTCTGTCACCTACTTCGGTCATTGTTTTTATTGGTCAAAATTCCATCTCACAGCATAATTTCCACATTATTATTCTACATCAAACATCACGTATATTCATAATGTGCATCTCTATGTCATAGGTCAGATTTTATTAGTATTGGTCATCAGGAGGAGACATACATGTATTCCCAGACATAACTTCTTAAACAATAATTCTAACACAAGCAGATTTCACATGTATGTTTCAAGACTTTAGAGAAAGTTCTTCCCTGCACTTTCTGTATTATAAATAATCCTAGTTTCTCCGTTATGTGAAAGCTCAGCATAGTTTTTCAGTAGAGTCTCTCAAGGTCGTTAGCTAAGTAATAGACCCTGGAATGTCTGAGCTACTGAATCTGTGGTATAAATAGTACATCACTGAAAGCCTCAGAAAGAGTTAAGTACCCTCACAGGGTACAGAGCCTTGTATAGACAAGCCTCCTTTCAATCTTGAATAGAATCTTGCTGGCATGTGGGATCAGAGCGATTGTGTGATAATTTTCACAGTCAGTCGGATCACCTTTATTCAGTATTGGTATAAACACAGATCTTTTCCAGTTAGTAGGCCATGATGCTGTCTTCTAAATTTCCTGGCAGCAGATTGCTGTAATACTTCAATGGGAATACCATCAATGCCTAGTGCTTTGTTCTTTGATAATGTTTTAAATGCTGCTTTGACTTTTTCTTTCATCACCAATGGTCCCTGATCATAAGGTAGAGGTTGAAACAGCTGTTGATCCATTTACTCTTTATCGTATAATCACTCTGTATATTCTTTCCACCTTTTCTTGATCTTCTCAGCATCATTCAACATGAATCCTTGTGCATCTTGTAACATTCCAATTTGAGGCTGGAATTTTTTCTTTAACTCTCGTAGCTTTAGGAAAGCTGATCTTGTTCTTCCTCTAATAGTTTCTACTTCTATTTCCTTGCATGCATTATTGTAGTACTTTTTGTCTTGTCTTGTCTTGCTGCCCATTGGAAATCTCTGTTGAGTTCTGCAATTGCCTCTCTCCTCTGGCTTTAGCTTCTCTGCGTTTCTGGGCAATTTTCAGTCTCTTCGGTCATCAATTTTAGCCATTTTGCTTTTTCACCTTTTGTAGCGACTTCTCACTTTCTTCCAACACAACCTTCTCAATATCATCCCCTAACTCTTCTGGAGCTCTGTCATTTTTATCTAAAGCAGCAAATCAATTTTCTAGGCAGTCCTTAAATTCTGGTGGTATATTCTCAAGGTCATATTTTGCTACATTTATAAGTGGCTTGCTCTTTTTCAACTTTTGCTTGAGTTTGCATACTAGTAGCTGGTGATCTATTCTGCAGTCATCTCCAGGTTCTCTCTTCATTATAGAGCTTTTCTATCATTGACTTCCACGGATGTAGTCAATTTGATTTTTGTACAATTCATTAGGTGAAGTCCATGTGTACAGTCGCCGTTTGTGTCGCTGGAAGAAGGTGTTTGAGATAAATAGATCGCTGGTCTTGCAGATTTCTATCAGTCTTTCTCAGGCTTCATTTCTGTTACTAAGTCCATATTTTCCAACCACGTTGCCTTCTTTGTTGCCAACTTTGCATGACCATCAGGATATCCTATCTGTATATTCTGTCAATTTCAACTTGTACTTGTTCATAGAACTACTCAACTTCATCCTCTTCTGCAGCTGTTGTTGAGGCATATATTTGAATTATATTTGTGTTGATGGGCATTCCTCATAGAGTAATTGAAATTAAGCATTCGCTGATTGCATTGTATTTCATTACAGTTCTTACAAGTTTCTTCTTAGTTATAAATGCAACACCATTTCTTCTTTGTTTTTCATTTCCAGCATAGTAGACCATGTGATCACCAGATGCAAAGTGCCCGGTGCCAGTCCATTTCAGTTTGCTGATACCCAACAGATCAAGTTATACACATTCCATTTCATTCTTGACCACCTCTGACTTTCCTTGGTTCATGCTTAGTACGTTCTGTATCCCAATATGTATGACATCTTTGCAGCTTCTGACTCATTTCATTTGTATCTACATCAGCAGTCAGACTTCAAGGATTTTGATCCAACCACATCATAAATGCTAGCTTTACTCCGAAAAGTCTTCAACTCCTCCCCAGTAGCTAGTTGAGTGACTTCTGACATGAGGGTCTCATCTTCCAGCACTATAGTGCAATTTGTTTTGTTGTGACTATCCACTGGGTTTTCATGGCAAGTTATGGAAGTAGATTTCCAGGCCTTTCTTCTGTGCAGGTAATTCTAGTATTGTGCTGTTGTCACAGAAATGTGATCCTCTGCTGCCAACACCATCCCATTCTGCTGCTGCCCAGATGGGTGGTTTGTCTTGGTCTGGCACCTCAGCTGAGACCTGTCCATCTTGGGAGACCCTCCCAGTAGTTGAGCTACTGATAGCTTAGCCCTCAGCATCACTGATGCACATAAGCCCACACAGCATGGCAAGCTGCAAACTACGTGAGGGCAGCCCTTCCTAAGGATGCAGTTTCTCCAAATTAGTTTTGCACATACCATAACAGTAATGAACCTCACTCTTAAGCCAGGGAATATGGAGGAGTCTTACCTGTATGCCTCCTCTGCTGGTTTTAGTCTGGTGTCTGAATGCATGGAGCTCTGCCATCTTACATGACTTGCTGGCCTCATATGCTCAGATGTGAGATTGAATCCACAGGTAAAAAATGTTGCTCTCCTGCCAGTGGGAGAGACTAAGCAGTGAGGATCATGCAAAGAGGGCCAGCCCAACCACTAGGCAAATCAGGTAGTCGCTTAGGAAAGCGGATTCTGGTGGAGGTGGCATGGCAGCAAAGAGTGACTATAGTCGAATCTAAGCAATGGGTTCTGGCAGCCACACAAACTCAGTGTGTGCTTTTACCTGCAGGAAGAATGGGTAGTATGAAAATAGTCCATTTACCCTTCTAAGTGGCTTTTACAAATTTCCCTCATACATATGTTTATAAAATAAAGTTTAATATTTAAAAGTGTGATCCATATATGCATTTTATAAGATGGAGGGGGTGCTAGGGTTTAAAAGCTAATTGTGAGGGGATGCCAGACTTAAGTTTCGCCTAGGGTGCCTAATACCTTGCACCAGCCCTCACCAGCCCCAAACTCAAAAGTATGCCACATAGTGAAAAGGGTTGAGAAGCACTGCCCTATCTGGGAAGTATGAATGCAACCAATTCAAGACTACTCCTGAGAAACCAGCCTGCTGTGGCCTGTGCAGAAGATTATGATCCACAACATCAAAAGCAGCTGTCAAAGCAAGTTGTATCAGTAAGACTTCACGAAAATTGTCCTGCTGCATGATAATTTTGTTTAAAAGAGCCAGTAGTGCTGACTTTGTACTATGACCACCTCTAAAGTCAGATTGTCTTGGATGTAAGGTATTGTTTGAGTAAAGAAAACATAGGGGTTCTCTGTGGATAGCAGGATAAGTCAGCCACACGTTCCCACCCACCTCCCCTACGGATAAAGAAGGGCATGGGCTTCCGCCCAATGATGTCCTTCAAGACACAATGCCTGCTATCCTACCTGAGGTAGTAAGACTGGCCTAGGCTTGGTACGAACTGAGCTTTGCCTTTCTGAGCATGACCAGGTGCCCACACCCCTTGGCCCGCCCCTTTCTGAGCTATAGGAGAGCACTTCCATGTCCATGGTGCTGTCGGATGACATCACCAGGCATGGCTGACTTATCCTGCTGTCCACGGAGAACTCCTGTTACAGGTAAATAATAACCTCACATTCTGTTTCTTTATACTCCTTGTTTTCATCCTTCCCTACATTTCTTTCTGACGCTGATCCTTCTGTTTCATTTTTTTTCTGTTTGTCATCTGTCTTTCTACGTAACTATAGATTCATTCCACAGGCAATATGAAAGGCCAGAGCTGCACAAGACACAGATAAGCTTATTCCTTTCTAACTCTGCTGGTTTTTTATTGCAAATATAGAATACTAAGGGTTGGTTAAACTTTAGGTATTGGGAAAATTGCTAATTGCTGGTCCTACATTACGTTTGGGGATAGTCATACTGCTTGATTTCCTTGTATAGCCTTAACAGCTTCTGAGTGTGCCCACAGTTCAGGTATAAGCCTACTGGGGAGGGACACTTGGGTTCCCACCCACCCTACCCCTCACCCCACCCACCCTTGGGGCTGCATTGCCTATATAGTGGCCAATAGCTTGGGATACGCCCACATTCTCTTAACCAGCATGTCTTGTATTCAGTGCAATACCTGCGGTACTTTCATTCCAAGAAGAATCATTTGGAGCCTAAGAGCATGTCCTATGGGCCGAAGGTCATCTGCCACGTATAACGAATTGACTCTACTAAGAGAAGACCTGGCTGCCATGCATAAAGAATTGTCTCTACTGAGGGAAGAACTGACTGCAATGAAGTACACCTCTTCTAGGATACAGATTGAACAAAGTCTACCACCGCTCCCACAAAGAGTCAAACACACCAGGAACAAATGGATCACAGTGGGTTTGGGTAGATTGTGATCTGCGACACAGAGACATCCTATACACCAAGAGATATCCCTGTATAATGCATTCTCTGCCTTGGTTAATGAGAATGCCCTATCCAAAGAAACTGAACAGCCCTTAGAGGAGTCAGTGAATGCCCAATCTCCTGCTAAAGCACCAAATATGAAAAACTCACCAAACAGAAAACTACTACTACTTGGAGATTCCATCATCAGAGACACCAACTTGGGAACACAGTTCAAAGGAGAGAAAAAAGTCAAATGCCTCCCAGGCTCCTTAGCCGGCAGGAATACTAGCCAAATTATTGATGTACTTAGCGCGGAAAGCAAACACTCCAAACTTGATGTTGTCATCCACTGAGGTACAAATGACCTGGCTAGAAATAGTGCCTCCACAGTCCAAAAGGACTTCCAATCTCTGGGAGAAAAACTCAAGCCCATTGTTAACACTGTAGCATTCTCAGAAGTTCTACCTGTTCTAGGTAAGGGAACAAAAAGACTAAATCGTATTAACAGCTTTAATACATGGCTCCAGACCTGGTGCAAACGAGAAGGATTCAGATTTATTGGTGACTGGGAAAACACATAGACCAACAAGAAACTATACTGTGCTGATGGACTACACCTCTCTGTTGCAGGAAAAAGAATCCTACGTGAAAAATTCAGGCAGTATGCCGATTTGCATTTAAACTAGAAGAAGGGGGTGATGGATGGGGAAGGTCAAGTTCTGGACGTCACCCCCTGCCAAAGAAGAATAACTGAAACAACCACACTTTTAAACAACACATCAAACGCAACTGGGAAGAAGTGGGTAGAATAAAATCAATGCAAAATACACACAAGCCAGTTAAATGCTGGAAAGCATTGAGTGCAAATGCTTGAAGCTTAGCCAACAAACCTCCGGACCTGGAAGCCCTAATGGTGGAAAAGGACTTGGACATTGTGGCCATTACAGAAACATGTTTTTTTTTTTTAAATATTTTTATTGATTATATCAAAACACACCACACATAAAGGAAAAATACAGTACAATGCTACTCAAAAACCAAAAACGAGAATGAGAAAGAAAAAAGAATAACACAGTACAACTAATAATAAAACATCCATTACAACAAGCCTTCAAGTAGGAACTGACTGATTCCAAAGGACTCACAGATCTCAATCCTATCCTTCGAAACTCCCCACACAATAATGTACATCAAGCTTCTAATACAAAAGAAAACTCACAACAGTTCCCACCCGCCTCCCTCCCCAGGCACTGCAGGCAACAGGGGTCCGAAGCGGCTTCACCTAGTGCACCCGGTGCTATTCGCACCCCGTGAATGCAGGGGTTTGACATGTTGCATTGACAAAATTATCTAATGCAGACCACTTTGAGAGATTTGGCCTAACACCTCTCGCATATAAGACTCTGTCCGCGGCTTTCTCATACCTGGCGAACAAGCATAATTGATTCCACCATTCCCCATACGTGGGTTTGCAGGGGTTCTTCCAGTACGTTAGAAGAAGCTTTATGGCAACCATTATCATAAAATTCAGAAGAAAGCAATTATTCTTATCAAGATCAGGTAATGTCCCCACATTTCTGAATGCAAGTATTCGCCAGGTTAAGTCAGCTGAGAAGTTTAAAACTAGTTGAATCTTGTCCCAGACTTTTGCCCAAAACTGCTGAATGTGAGGGCACTCCAGTAGCATATGGCTGAGCGTGCCAACTGCCCCATGGCAATTCCAACATGCATTGCCCTCTGACTTATTCCATTTGCTCAGAACGACGGGAGTGATGTAAGCCCTATGCGCCAGGAAGAAGAGAGATTGTGTGAGGGCCGCTGACTTGGAAGCTCGAATCGAAGAGCCCCAAAATCTTTTCCATTCCAACAATGACAAATTGGCTTGCGTCTCTGTTTCCCAGATACGGCGTAGCCCCACATTTGCTGGAGCAAAATGATCCACAAACATAGCATAGAAACGCGAGGCTACTCCTCTTCGAGCGTTTATTTCTTCAACAATCTCCAACAACCCCCAGGAGCTAGCTATCCCCTCCGGGGATGGAAACACACTTCCGATACAGTCAGGGCCGGCCCGTCCATTGAGCGAGAATGTTTTTTGCACAGGGCCCCGCGTTTCAGGGGGCCCCGCGCAAAAAACATTCTTTTCGAAAAGTAAAATTGGAAAAAAAAAAAAAAAACCTGTCTGCTGCCGCGGTCGGGGCTGCCGCGGCAGAATCGAGCGTGCCGCGGGGCCCCCCTGTGCACGGCAGAGCCTGCCCTCCCCTGTAGCAGCTCTCTCTTTGGAGCTGAAGTCAGACGCGCCGGCTTGCAGAGCGCGAGGGAGGATTTTCTACCTCGCTGCTCTGTTAAGCCCGCGGTGGCTGATGGGAAGTTCCCATCAGCCCCCGCGGGCTTAACAGAGCAGCGAGGGAGAAACTCTTCTCTCGCGCTCTGCTCTGCAAGCCGGCGCGTCTGACTTCAGCTCCAAAGAGAGAGCTGCTACAGGGGAGGGCAGGCTCTGCCGTGCACAGGGGGGCCCCGCGGCACGCTCGATTCTGCCGCGGCGGCCCCGACCGCGGCAGCAGACAGGTTTTCTTTTTATTTAATTTTCCCTGGGCTGGGCTGGGGGGGGGGGGGTTGTTAGGACTGCTAATGGGCTGGGCTGGGCTGGGCTGGGGGGGGTTGTTAGGACTTCTAATGGGCTGGGCTGGGCTGGGCTGGGGGGGTTGTTAGGACTGCTAATGGGCTGGGCTGGGCTGGGGGGGGTTGTTAGGACTGCTAATGGGCTGGGCTGGGCTGGGGGGGGTTGTTAGGACTGCTAATGGGCTGGGCTGGGTTGTTAGGACTGCTAATGGGCTGGGGGGGTTGTTAGGACTGCTAATGGGCTGGGCTGGGCTGGGCTGGGGGGGGTTGTTAGGACTGCTAATGGGCTGGGGGGGTTGTTAGGACTGCTAATGGAATGGGCTGGGCTGGGGGGGGGTTGTTAGGACTGCTGCTGCTGGGCTGGGGGGGGGTTGTTAGGACTGCTAATGGGCTGGGGGGGTTGTTAGGACTGCTGCTGGGCTGGGCTGGGGGTTGTTAGGACTGCTAATGGGCTGAGCTGGGGGGGGTGTTAGGACTGCTAATGGGCTGGGCTGGGCTGGGCTGGGGGGGGGGTTTTTAGGACTGCTGGGGGTGGGGGTGGGTTGTTAGGACTGCTAATGGGCTGGGGGGGGGGTTGTTAGGACCGCTAATGGGCTGGGGGGGGGTTGTTAGGACAGCTAATGGGCTGGGGCTGGGGCTGGGGGTGGGTTAGGACTGCTAATGGGCTGGGGGGGTGTTAGGACTGCTAATGGGCTGGGGGGTGGGGGTGGGTTAGGACTGCTAATGGGCTGGGGGGTGGGGTTAGGACTTGAGGTGGGCTGATCGTGGGGGGTTTAGGACTGGCAATGGGCTGATGGGGTTAAGACTGGAAGTGGGCTGATGGGGGGGTTAGGACTGGTAATGGGTTATAGGGGGGGGCTTAAACTGAAAATGGGGTGATGGGGGGGTTAGGACTGGAAGTGGGTTGATGGGGGGCTAGGACTGGTAATGGGTTGGGTGGTTGCTATGACTGGAAATGGGCTGAGTGGAAGGGGAGGCTTGAACTGCAAATAGCTGATGGGGAGGGAGCTTGGAATGGAAATGGGCTGTGAGGGAAGGGAGCTAGGACTGAAAATGGGCTGATGGAGCAGCTAGGATAGGACTGGAAATGGGCTGTGGTGGGGGCTTGAATTGAAATGGACTCATGGAGGGGCTAGAACTGAAAGTAGGCTCATTGGGGGGGGGGGGCTTGGACTGGAATTGGACTGAGTGGAGGGGAGCTATGATTTGACATGGGCTGATGATGGGGCTAGGAAATGACTAGAAATGGGCTGATGGGGGGCTAGGATTGGAAATGAGCTGATGAAGGGACTCAGACTGAAAATGGATGGGGGAGCTAGGACTGGAAATGGGTTGATGGTGGGCTAGGACTGGAAATGGGCTGATGCAGGGACTAGAAGGGAATGGATGCTGGGTGAGACTGGAACTAGAAGGGAGCTGATGTTGGGGGAGGATTAGAATGGGATGGGGCTGGGAGAGTAAAATGGAGAGGGGAAAAATATTTTGTGTGGGAGGGATGAAAAATCTACAATTGGCCTGGTATTGGGAGAGTAAGTGGGGATTGAGGATGGAGGGGTAAAATTTGTGTGGATGAAATAGGAATGAGGAAAGAGCAAAAGGAGAAAGATTAGTATGTTAAAGCAGATGTAGAGAGAGAGAATGGAAAAAAAAACTAGAAGAGAGAAGAAAGAACAAATGGACAGCAGACGATGGACAGTTAGCAGAAAACATGAAGAAACCAGAAGAAAGTGGCTGGAGCAATTGCAACTGAAAAAAAATGCACAAAAGGTAGAAATATCTCTTTATTTTGAATTTATTAACTGGAATATGAAACCTCTAGGAAATGTGCATCATTAACGTCTGTGCTTTGTTTGGTACAAGAGGAAATTAATTTATAGTTTTATTTCTACAGTGTTGTTGTACTTCCAAGTTTGGCTTTTGGGGTTCCCAGTTTAATTATTGCCTTCCTGTTTCTAAATTGTGATTCCTTGTTTGGTGATGGTCTATGTTCTGCATGTGTAACTGAGCTGATGTATTCTGTTTATGTAATTCCTATTTGACATTGCCACTTGTTCTCTTTCCCCAGTATTCTCTGAAATGTATTGGTTTAATATTTGCAGTGTTGCCTTTTGATAGGTAGGGTATGGTGCTTTGTGAGTCCTGGTAATGCTGTCAGGATACGGCGGGTTTGCTATGGGTTCTAAATGGGCAGCGTTTGTAGTAGTCCCTAATGTGCCTGGCGGTTAGCACTGGATTATAGTAATGTAGAAATCTTTTAGTCTTTCTTTATCCATACACTCATTAAGAGACATGTTTACTAAAAGTTAGTGTATGGTAACATTATGCAAATATTTATGCAAATAATGCCCATTATGCAAATGAGGCCCCGCACTGAGTCTCCGCACATGGCCCCGCACCCCCCTTGGGCCGCCCCTGGATACAGTGTCTCAATTGTAGCCACTGGTAATGCCAAGAAGGCGGTAGATCAAATTCCCGTTGAAGGGTATCGAAGGATTTCCAAGAAGAACACTCCAGCAGTTGCCCAACAGTCCATATTCCTCTTCGTTGCCACTGCACCCAGGCACAAATCCCATTGTGAATTACAAAAGCAGGGTTGAACCAAATCGGTACTAAATGTGAAGGGGGATTGTTCTGCGCAATGACGGGAAGGAATGACTGAAACGCTGATTGAGTCGAAGCTATCAACAGAAACATGGTTTAATGAATTGCATGATTGGGATATAGCCATACCTGGCTATAATCTATTCAGAAGAGACAGAGAAAATGGAAAAGGGGGAGGAGTAGCCTTGTATGTCAAAAGCAATATCAAAGCTACTGAAATGCAGGGTGCATGGGGAAAAGAAGAAGTGATCTGGATCATGTTGGAAAGAAAAGGCACTGTCATCCATACTGCTGTAATCTACAGACCTCCGACTCAAATTGAAGAGATGGATAACAAATTGATTATAGATATTGCCAAGATAGCAACAAAGGGGGAAACAATCATATTGGGTGACTTTAATCTACCCGATGTGGATTGGATTACTCCTGCAAATCTGGAAAGAAGCAAAAAGAATTGTGGACGCTATCCAAGATGCATTACTTAGACAAATGGTGATGAAACCAAACAGGGAAAGCTCAGCGTTGGATTTAGTGATCACCAACAGTGATAGCGTGTCTAATGTCTGGGTGAGTGCCCCTGTGAGCAACAGTGATCATCACACGGTGTGGTTTGAGATAAAAGCCAAAGGTGCAATCCAATCGTAGCAAGCTCAAAGTCCTAAACTTAAAAAACACTCACTTCAATAAAATGGCTGAGTACTTAAAGGAGGAGCTGACAGGGTGGAAGGGGATAAGGGAAGTGGAATTGCAATGGGCTAAACTAAAAGGGGCAATACAAGGGGCAAAATATAAATATGTAAGAAAAGTAAATAAAAACAAGAGGAGAAGGAAACCTATTTGGTTTTCCAAAGAAATGGCTGCTCAAATAAGGGCAAAAAACACAGCTTTCGCAAAATTCAAAAGCTTGCGAACAGAACACCACAAATGAATACAGGATCAAACTCAAGGAGACAAAAAGAAAAATAAGGACAGCAAAATCAAAGACAGAGGAAAAGATAGCTAAAGATGTTAAGTGTGGCGACAAAACTTTCTTTAGGTATATTCAGGAAAGGAAGAAGATCAGAGGTGGAATTGCAGGACTCAGAAGTGCTGGAAACGGACTTGTGGAAAATGACATTGATAAAGCAAAATTACTAAACAAATACTTCTGCTCTGTTTTTACTAAAGAAAATCCTGGAGAAGGACCACCTGTGACTCCCAAATATAATAATGGGAATGAGGTAGATACCACACCATTCAGAGAGGATGAGGTGTTAGAACAACTTGCAAAACTGAAAGTGGACAAGGCCATGGGACTGGATACTGGATACAGTATCCCAGGATACTGAAAGAGCTCAGAGAGGTTCTTGCAGGGCCGTTAAAGGATGTTTTCAACAGATCCTTGGAAACAGGAGAGGTTCCTCAGAACTGGAGAATGGCTGACATCGTACCTCTACACAAAAGTGGTGACAGGGAAGAAGTGTCAAGCTACAGGCCCGTGAGCCTTACCTCGGTGGTGGGAAAAATAATGGAGATGCTCTTGAAAGAGTGAATAGTGGACTTTCTCAAAACCAGCGGGTTACAGGATCCGAGGCAACATGGTTTTACCGAGGGGTGATCTTGCCAGACAAATCTCATTGAGTTCTTTGACTGGGTGACCAGAGAACTGGATCAAGGACACGCGATGGATGTCATCTACCTGGATTTCAGAAAAGCCTTTGATACTATCCCTCATAGGAGGCTTATCAGTAAACTTAATAGTTTGGGGATGGGTCCCAAAGTGGTAAACTGGATCAGAAATTAGTTGACTGACAGACAGAAGGTGATGATAAATGGAGCTCACTCGGATGAAAGGAAGGTGATTAGTGGGGTACCTCAGGGTTCGGTCCTAGGACTGGCAATGTTCAATGTATTTGTGAGTGATATTGCTGAAGGACTGAATGGAAAAGTCTGTCTTTTTGCAGATGACATGAAAATTTGCAACAGAGTGGACTCCCCCGAGGTAGTGCTTAACATGAGGAGGGATCTGCAAAAGCTGAAGGAATGGTCTGATGCTTGGCAATTAAGATTTAATGCAAAAAAGTGCAGTGTCATGCACTTGGGTAGCAGAAATCCAAGGGAAATGTACATGATAGGGGGCGAGAGGTTGGTGTGCACGGAGCAGGAGAAAGACCTCAGTGTGATTATTTCTGTAGATCTCAAAGTGGCAAAACAGTGTGAAAAGGCGGTGGCAAAAGCCAGGAGGATGTTGGGCTGCATTCAAAGAGGGGTTACCAGCAGAAAATTTATCAATTTTTAAAATGAGTGCACTTTCTCTTTAAATTCTAGTTTAAAACTACTTCCCTTCCTTGAACTTTCTATGGTAGAAAAATAGCCTTAAACTAATGCTCTCCTTACCACCTTTAATACCCTGACCGCCCCAGCAACTGGCGCGATGCAGAACTGAGAATGCAGATCTTCTTTCCCACAGTGCTGGTATATAGTTCTTGAAACTGCATCTCCCTACAATATGCTGCTTCTCCCTCAGACCCAAAAAGACCGCGGGCCTCCAATCAGCTTCTTCCTCCTCCCTCCCCCCGATGGAGACCATAGTCACAGAACCTGCAGCCAGGTAAAAAAATAAAATCTAATTTATGGCGTCTCTCTTGTAGTCTTTATTATTATTTTGGCACTTGATTACAGTATAACTGCTCCAAATGCGTCTTTAGGCACATCAACCTGAATAGACACTTCTTTTCTTATGCCAACAGCATAGGTTAGTGAACCTGTAATTGAAACTAGTTTTTCATTTTGCCAGTTGTGTCATCTTGCTGTGCCTCCCATTGAAAATCTCAGCTTTTCTTTGAAAGGGCTCTCAGGAGTTATACACAATCAGCAAGATGCGGAATGAAATTTTCTAGAATTTGCCATACCGAAAATTATTTCCAGTTCCGATCTACTTTTTCTGTGGGCGACACTTATGCACATGCTATACTCGGGCATTATTCTGTAAACATGTGTGTGAGTGTCCATCATGTGTATGTTCTGGTGAGCCGTAACTAGAGGCGGCACTTGGGCAGAGTGCAGGTGTGGCATTTTCCAACACAGAAATTATAAAATACTATGCTTACGTGTGTCGGATCACAGATCTAGACAGTGCAAGCTAAGCCTGCCCTTGAGCAGGGTCTAGCGCATCCGCACGTCCTCTAGAATAGGCTCAAACTGCACATGGTAAACCGTGCGTTGCCAACACAGAGGAATACAAAATTACCATCCAGCTGACCAAAGTATTTTACTTTACAAGCTCTTATTGTGTACGTCTCCAAGTTTAGCTTGACACCCTTTTCTCCGATTCTTTGAAGCACAGCTTTTATTTGACATTCTCTCCCTCCACACTCGTGGCGTACACTAGGATCTGGGTGTTCCTGGGGTGGAGCGAGGGCAGTACCCAGGGATAACTGGTCAGCTGTTGCTCAGTTATCCCTTGGCAGTAAAGGCTGGCCAAACTTTCACTGCCAAAGTTAACCGGACAGCAGCTGAATATCGCTGCTGCACAGTTAGCTTCCTGGCTATTCGGCCAACCCAGATATTTGATGCCGGTGGCCAGATATGGCCCCAATATTGAATATCTGGGTCTAGGGTCCAGCGGCAGCAGCTAGCCACTGTAATTGTATTAGCCACTGCTGCTGAATATTGGATCCTAAATCTTTAACTTACACTGTCAGCTAATCAGCCCACATCTACTGCATACTTTTCAACAGTCCCTTCTCAATAACATTTATGGAGTTGAAGATACTATGAAGATTTATCCATAAAAATAGCTATGAGTCCTCTTGTGAGCCCATATTGATGTCCTGCACACCCTTTGTTTTACACATCTTGGCAAAATGACGGCTCCTATTACATATGCGACACACCCGACCATCTTTGTTTTGCTGCACGTCTGATGCACTTGAGTTTATAAAATACAGACGCAAGTGGTTCAAAACGCATGTTAAATTAAAGTGTGATCATTTATACCAGCCCTATGGCCTGCATGTAAACTGTAATATTTTATAATTATAATTTATGCATGTACTCGCTCTTACTGTACCTAAGGTCTGCCCATGCGCAAGTCCACAGTGAAAGTATGCACCATCTGCCATGAACAGTGACAGTAGGACGGCAACCTGCTAAAGTACATGCACAAAGGCCTAATTGCACAATGTCAGTCCATAAAATGCTGTGGTTTATGAGTGTTGATGGCACACAACTTTATGAACAAGCGATATATTTAAGTAAATAAATCAAATCAATCCTCCCCTACTCCACGAGTACCCAAAAATGCCTCTGCCTTTTTTCCCTTCTCTACTCACTCCATGATACGAGGCTACCAAACTCTCTCAGCCTCCCAGCCAGAGCATCTCTGCTGTGAAAGGGGGGAAGGTTGTGGGAGGGAGTCAGATGCCTCAAACTACATGTTGGCTGCACAGGGTGAGGTAGGTGTAGGAACTATAAGGGAGGAGCTACCACCTTGTCTGGTAGGGATGGTTCAGGGGTGAAATCAGAGGGGGTAGAATCCCTTTCCTCTCAATCAGAGGCTACCAGCAGCAAGGAAGAAGTAGCTGAGGCCTTAGCCACTGCCAGTTTGAGGAGTAAGACTGATGCTTCCTTCCCTCAATCCAACCAGGGAATGGAACCCACTCCACCCCCCATAGGGGCAAGGAATTTACTGACTCAAGAGAAGGAAACCTCAAAATATAAAAGTCACTTGAAAATTAAACATATAAGCCCTTTCCACCCTCCTACTATTTAGGGGAAAAGGAAACCTGATGGTACCCTCCCAGTCCATGAGGGGTAACCTCTCAGGCCCTCATAGAGTCTCTCAAGGTACAAGAGAAACTGTCTCATGTAGCAGTTGTGGCTGCCACCCAACTGATCCTTCCACTCTGAGGTGTATCATCAGTTGTTAGGGGCATTGGGGTTTAGTCATGAAACAGTCTATGCCACTTCCTGTTGCCCAGGCAGGATACACAGCTATATGTCCTGCCTTAGCCAAAGTTTTAGGGAGCAACAGAGTCATCTCTGCTATCAAAATGTTTGACAAATTAGTGTTTTTTGTAGATCCCTCACAGCTGTCAGTAGAACTCTCAAGAAAGGTGTCTTTCACCAGGTAGAACTCTTGAGGGGTCAGGAACAATGGCAAGTCTCTCGAACATGCCATCCTTTATCCCAAACACCCTGCTTATACAGTGCCCGAGTGTTCCTGGGAAGCTGACATCCATCTTTACCCTCCCCTTTGTGGCCTGCCCAAGGGTTTTTCAGCATGCTGAATCATTCCATAGACTGGCATGAAGAAGCTTCCAACAGAATAGCAACAAGTGAAGGGAGGTTTAGCATCCTCTATGGTGAAAGAAGCTTCCAGGTGTCTTACTCCATAGAAGAGACATGATGTTTTCAGTGCTGCCAGTATAGAAATAACTAACACATACAGAAATTGCTGGTGGAGCTGGTACTAGAGATCTTTTTTTAAATTGTATTTTTATAAATTTTACAATAAAGTACAAGGACAAGACTTGGAAGAAAAGTTATGTCATGCAAGGCAAATAATTACTAAGCAAAATGTAAACGCACTAGAGATCTCTAACCCTAGACTTCCCCTAACCAACTGTTCCCACTCTTCTGAGCACATTGCTGTGACAGTGGGTGCTTCTGCAGAGGCAGGAGGAAAAGATACTTCAACCCCTCTTTCTGCCCTGAGAGGATCTTCTCGCATTTCTATCACTGCCACCAATATCAAGAAAACCATAATGGATGCAGACAATCCTACCTGGAAGCAGGCCAAAGGGCCAGAATACCCTATTGAATGCATAGACATTCTCTTCGGTACTCATGCCTAAGATAGAGGAAACTCTTAACATTATGGAATGCAGAAATAACCTTAGGTGGAGAAAGTGGTGTGGAATCTGTACCACCACCTCTTTCAGTCATCCCAGGTGAGCTTCCTGAAGCATCTGTTAGCCCAGAACATGAAGGAGAAGTAAGAGAATCTTCCACTCCTTTCTTGGTTTTAATGTGCAAGAATATTCCTTCAATTTTAATGCCTTCATTCTCTTACCTTCTGTTTTGGGCAAGAGGAAGATGGCTGAGGAGGACCCCATTCCTCAGCTTGGGGACCCACCTATTCCACAGGAGAAATGGGAGATGAAGGATGATGAAGGGAACTAAGAGAATTCTCTCTCAAACATGTAGGACTTTGAACTAGCCACTGTCAAATGACCTCCTGTCCCTGCCCAGGAGGTGACTAGAGAGATTTCTCCCCTCCCTTCTCTCAGGTCCATCATCAATCAGGGAAGCAGCAAACTCCTTGGTGGAAGGGGATGGATTTCTAAATGTCTTACCATGGCGGGTCATGGATTAGCTTCAGGTTTATCCCTCCCCCACCCTCTCCAGTCTTTAGATAGTGCCTTATTCCCCCAGAAGACTCCTAAGATATAAAGTCCATGATAACGTCCACAAGATTACACTCCAATTCCCCTCAGGATCATCTTCATCCCCTCTTCCCTCTCTTCAATACCACCCTTTCCCTTCAATCACTGTTACCCTTTCTTCCTTTTCTAAGATATCTGAAAAGGAAACCTCTCTTCTTTCCTCCTCTAAACTTACTACCTGTTCCTCTGATCCTATCCCCTCCCATCTCTTTAATTTTATCTCCTCCTCTGTCATCCCTTCCATCACACACATTCTCAACATATCATTTGCTACTGCTACTTTCCCTGCAGCCTTCAAGCATGCTCTGGTCACACCTCTCCTCAAGAAACCTTCACTTGACCCTACTTGTCCCTCTAATTATCGACCCTTCTTCCCTTCATTTCCAAAACTCTTGAATGTGCATTTCTCTGCCGTTGCCTTAAATTTCTCTCATCTCTGGCCCTCCTTGATCTACTTCAGTCTGACTTTCGTCCCTCACATTCCACTGAAAACGACCATTGCGAAAGTTTCCATTGAAACGGCCCTTGCGAAAGTCTTCAGCAACTTGTTCCTGGCTAAATCCAAAGGCCTTTATTCAGTCCTCAGTCTTCTTAACCTTTCTGATGCTTTTAACACTGTTGACCATCACCTTCTCCTCGATACATTGTCCTCACTTGGTTTTAGGGGCTTTGTACTGTCATGGCTCTCTTATTTCAACCAGCTCTCTTTCAGTGTCTGTTCTGGTGGTTTCTCCTCTACTGCTATCCCTCTCTTAGTTGGTGTACCCCAAGGGTCTGTCTAGGCCCTCTCCTTTTCTCTCTTTACACACAGTCCCTCGGCACTCATCTCCTCCCGTGGTTTTCAATATAATTTTTATGCTGATGGCGCTCAAATCTATTTATCTACACCAGATATTTCTCCTACACTCCAAGCCCGTATATCTGCCTGCCTATCTGACATTGCTGCCTAGATGTCTCACCGCCGTTTGAAATTGAACATGGCCAAAAGTGAACTTCTTTTTTTTCCCCCTAAATCCTCTTTCCCCCTTCCTCCTTTCTCTGTCTCTGTTGATAATACTCAGCTTGTAACCTTGGGGTCATCTTCGACTCCTCCCTCTCCTTCTCCTCACATATCCATCAGATAGCAAAAGCCTGTTTCTTTCTCTATAACATTAACAAAATTCACCCTTTCTTTTCTGAACATATTACTAAACACTTATCCACTCTTTAATCACCTCTCGCTTAGATTATTGCAGCCTCCACCTTGCTGGTCTCCCTCGGAGTCATCTTTCTCCCCTTCAGTCTGTTCAAAACTCTGCTGTGTGGATAATCTTACACTAGTCCCATTATACTCATATAACCCCTCTTCTTAAATCACTTCATTGGCTTTCTTTCCGTTCCCGTATCCAATAGAGACTTCTCCTTCTGGCCTATAAATGCATTCATTCTGTAGCTCCTCACTAATTTCCTCTCTCCCCACTCGTGGCGGCGAAGTGAAAAATGGCACAGGAATGATAAGACATCAGGTGATGGCTGGGGGAAGGAGCAATGAAATCCTGGGCCTCACATGGCAACCTGGCATACTGGATTTGTTGAGCCCTGTCTTAGAGGATAATTTTATAAAAGACTCACATGGTTCATGTGTGTTTCTCTGCATCTATTTCACAAGTACACATGTGCTTTACTTTATAAAATAGAGGCGTAAGTGGTCCAAAACGTTAAATGTAGGCATGGTCACTTACACCAGCCCACATCTAGATTTGTCAAGCATGCACATAAATGGTATCATTTTATAATCTATGCATGTACTTGTGAACTCTACCCAAACCCCACCCACACCCATGCCTACACAAAGTACGCACATACTGTATTTATAGAATAGTGATCGGCTAAAATACGATATGTGAATCACTAAAATACATGGATTTACACCCATAGACTGTGTGTAACTTTACACGGCTGTTTATAAAATTATCCCCATAAGCAGGACTGTCCAGTCCACTAGGTGGGCTAGGCAGCTGCCTAGGGCAGCAGAACTCTGTGGGCAGCAGGCGATGTGCTTCGGAACACATAGCCTGCCTTCCCTCATGCTGAACTGCGATGTCATGCTCCCTGCTGCCACTGATTCCACCGGCAGGCAGTTAGGCTCTGCAGTAGCAGCCCATGGCCTGCCGCTGCCAGTGAACCGTCCACCACCGGGAATCAGTGGCAACGGGGTGTAGGGTGGAGCATGGCACGGCAGGGGAACACAGCTCAACATGGTGGGGGGGGGGTGAGGTGCACAGGGGGGGCAGCACGGCCGGGGCTTCTACCTAGGGCAGCAAAAAAACTTGGGCCGACCCTGCCCATAATGTTTGTCCATGTTAAGCAAGCTGGTTGCTTGCTTTGGAGAAACAGTGGGTAAGCCCCTTCTTGTCAACCCCACTCAGGGTGTAGAGGTGTTGTAGAACCCCATCGTAAGCACCTACTAGCTCATCTATGACACAGCTATGAGGGTCAGTAACCTGTTGTGGTTTCACTGGTGGTGGGCCACACCCTAAAAGCTGGCCAAGCATGAGATTAGGGTTGACCCATGTGCTGCATACATTTTGAAATGGAAAAATAGCTGTCTAGCTTCTAGACCAACTGCCCTGATGTATGGAGCTCTTAGTGTGGGAGGGGGGGGGGGCCTGTCTGAATCTTACCTCTACATCTCTGATCCAGTATTAGTGCCCACGGTACCGTCCAGAAAGCTCCCCCTACATCAGTCTCTCCAAATTCTCAGCATTAGCAGGTTGAAGTCAGTTCCTCTGAAGTCCCTTTGCACCATGTTGTAGAGAAACCTCTACCAGCCAGTGGCTCACAGAGTGTATCATCTTGCCCTTGCCTCCCACCTTGAAGTTGATGAGAGCCCCCTCTGGAAGTTTCTTTACTGAGACAATGCAGAAATTCAGCAGGAACCAATCTTGGAGATGAGTGCATGAGAACATAAGAACCTAAGATATGCCATACTGGGTCAGACCAAGGTCCATCAAGCCCAGTATTCTGTTTCCAACAGTGGCCAATCTAGGTCATATGTACCTAGCAGTTTCCCCAAAAGACACAGGTTCCTCAATGCTTGTACTGTGTCAAGCATTGATATCCCGGGTCCCTTCTTAATAATGGTTTATGGACCTTTCCTCCAGGAACTTGTCCAAACCTTTTTTAAACCCAGCTACACTAACAGCCTTTACTACATCCTTCGGTAACAAATTCCAGAGTTTGATTACACCTTGAGTGAAAAAATATTTTCTTTTATTAGTCTTAAATAGTTTACCCTGTAGCTTGATTGCATGTCCCCTAGTCTTTCTAAATTCTGATAACGTATACAATCGATCTACGTTTACCCATTCCACTCCGTTCATTAATTTATAGACTTCTATCATATCTCCCCTCAGCCGTCTCTTTTCCAGGTTAAAGAGCCCTAACCTTTTTAGCCTTTCATAGGAGTATCCTTCCATCCCCTTTACCATTTTGGTGGCTCTTCTCTGAACCTTTTCTAATAACGCTATATACTTTTTAAGATACGGCGACCAGAATTGCACACAATATTCAAGGTGCGGTCTCACCATGGAACGATATAGAGGCATTATAATATCTTTTGTTTTATTTTCCATTCCTTTCATTATGATACCTAGCATTCTATTTGCTCTCTTGGCCGCCGCTGCACACTGGGCCGAGGGTTTTAACATGTTATCCACAATGACGCCTAAATCTTTTTCCTGGGTGGTGGTTCCTAATGTGGAACCTTGCATCGTGTAACCATAGTTTGGGTTGTTCTTCCCTAAGGTGCATAACTTTGCACTTGTCCACATTAAATTTCATCTGCCATTTTTATGCCCAGTCTTCTAATTTATCAAGATCCTCTTGCAATTTTCCACAATCCTCTTGGGTTTTAACAACTGCAAATAGTTTTGTGTCATCTGCAAATTTGATAACCTCACTCGTTATTCCACTTTCCAGGTCATTTATGAATATGTCAAAAAACAGCGGACCCAGCACAGATCCCTGGGGTACACCACTATTCACCTTTCTCCATTGGGAAAATTGGCCATTTAGCCCAACCCTCTGCTTTCTATCTTTTAACCAGTTCTTGATCCACAGTAGTACACTGCCTCCTATCCCATGACACTTTAGTTTTGCCAAAAGTCTCTGATGAGGGACCTTGTCAAAGGCTTTCTGAAAGTCCAGATACACTATATCAACCGACTCACCTTTGTCCACCTGTTTATTCGCACTTTCAAAAAAACCTAACAGATTCGTAAGACAAGATCGTCCTTGTCTAAAGCCATGTTGGCTGTCTCCCATTAGGCCATGACTATCTACATGCTGAGTAATTTTATTCTTTATGATGGTTTCTACCATTTTTCCCGGTACTGACGTGAGGCTCACCAGTCTGTAGTTTCCCCGATCACCCCTGGAACCCTTTTTAAAAATTGGTGTTACATTGGCAATCCTCCAATCTTCAGGTATTAGAGATGATTTTAATGATAGTTCACAGATTACTAATAGCAGGTCTACAATCTCATATTTCAGTTCTTTCAACACCCTTGGATATATACCATCCGGCCCAGGTGATTTGCTACTCTTCAGTTTATCTAACAGTTGTAATACATCTTCCCGATGTATCGATATTTCCTTCAATTCTTCCGCACCTTTAAATACCACTTCAGTCATGGGTAACATCCCTATATCTTCTTCCTCAGTAAAGACCGAAGCAAAGAATTCATTCAGTCTCTCCGCTATCGCCTTGTCGCCTCTTAGTGCCCCTTTAACTCCGCTATCATCTAATGGACCAACTGACTCTCACAGTTTTTTTGCTATGAAAGTACGTGAAAAAAATCTTTATTTCGCGTTTTTGCTTCCGCAGCAAGCTTCTTCTAAAATTCTCCCTTTGCCTGCTTTATCAATGCCTTGCATTTGACTTGCCAGTGCTTGTGCTGTTTCCAGGTTTTGTCGTTTGGCTCTTTTTTCCATTTCCTGAAAGATGCTTTTTTGGAAACAGCCTCTCTAACCTCACCTTTAAACCATGCTGGCAGTTTTTTGGACTTCCTTCCACTTTTCTTAAAGCGTGGAATACAGCTGGTCTGGGCTGCCAAGATAGTATTTTTCAACAACACCCAAGCTTGATGTAAGTCTTTAATCTTTGCAACTGCTCCTATTTTCCTCATTTTATCATAGTCTCCCTTTCAAAAGTTAAAAGGTAGTACTGTGGATTTCCGTATTATCCCTCCTCCACTAATTAAATCAAAGGCTATCATGCTATGATCACTATTGCCAAGTGGCCCCAACACCCTTATCTCTTGCACTAGATCTGGTGTTCCACTAAGGACTAGGTCTAATATGGCTTCCCCTCTGGTCGGTTCATGAACCAGCTGCTCCAAGAAGCAGTCATTTATGTCATCTAGGAACTTTATCTCCCTAGCATGTCCTGCCGTGACAATGACCCAGTCGATACCGGGGTAATTGAAATCACCCATTATTATTACTGCGCTGTAACGTTTGTTAGCTTCCTTAATTTCTTTGAGCATTTCATCATCCATTTGTTCATTCTGGCCAGGCGGTCCATAGTACACCCCCACTACCATCGCCTTCCCCTTTTTACATGGAATTTCAATCCATAGAGATTCTACAGCAAATTTTTTTTCCACAAAACTTTAATCCTTTCTGACTCAATGCCCTCTCTAACATAGAGCGCAACCCATCTACCAATTTGATCATCTCTATCATTACGATATAGTTTGTACCCAGGTATCACAGTGTCCCACTGGTTGTCCTCCTTCCACCATGTCTCTGATATTCCAATCATATCTAACCTCTCATTTAGTGCTATATATTCTAACTCTCCCATCTTATTTTTTAGACTTCTAGCATTTGCATACAAGCATTTTAGAGACTGTATTTTATTCATATTAATTTGGCTATTGGTAGACATAGGTAATTTGGGATCTTTAAGCTCTGTCTGCTCCATACTCGAGGGCATTTGGGCTCCTTTACTCTTTTTTGGAACCTCTCTGCTTTTGGTAGTATCCTTCAAGGATACATTCTTCTGAACCATCCGCTCTTGGGTGACTGTCGGCTTTCCCCTATTATCTAGTTTAAAAGCTGCTCTATCTCCTTTTTAAAGGTTAATGCCAGCAGCCTGGTTCCATCCCGGTTAAGGTGAAGCCCATCCCTTCGGAAAAGCCCCTCCTTTCCCCAGAATGTTCCCCAGCTCCTAACAAATCCAAAACCCTCATCTCTGCACCATTGTCTCATCCACGCATTGAGACTCCGGAGCTCTGCCTGCCTTTTGGGTCCTGCACGTGGAACGGGAAGCATTTCTGAGAATGCTACCCTGGAAGTTCTGAATTTCAACTTCCTACCTAAAAGCCTAAATTTAGCCTCCAGAACCTCCCTACCACATTTTCCAATGTCAATGGTACCGACATGTACCAAGACAGCAGACTCCTCTCCAGCACTGTCTAAGACCTTATCTAGGTGGCGTGTGAGGTCCGCTACCTTTGCACCAGGCAGGCATGTTACCAGGTGATCCTCACGTCCACCAGCCACCCAGCTATCTACATGCCTAATGATCGAATCACCAACTATAACGGCTGTCCTAACCCTTCCCTCATGGGCACATGGCCCTGGAGAAACTTCCTCAGTGCGAGGGTTTTACATCACCTGGAGGACAGGTCCTAGTTACAAGATCACTTCCTGCCACACCAGGGTGATGCTCTCCTGTCACGTGACCTCTCTCCTCCATGGCAACAGAGATGCTGCCAGACTGGAGGTGGGACTTGTCAGACGGCTGCCTAGGGTGAGAACTTACACAATCTTGACGATGCATATATTCATATGATTCTTGCAAGGTATTGTGGGTAATGTAGTTCTTTCACTCCAAACACAGCTGAAGACAATAATTGAGTTGTGTAACCAGTGGTAAAGCCAATAAAATACTTCTTTTATTGATGGGGTTTAATTCACCCAGCACAAGTATGCTTGTTAGCAATATAAATGAGGTTACTTGCTTGCAGTGTTTAAATGGATAACATAAAGTCACAAAGCAAATCAGAAAACAACCTTCAGCTTGTCAGGCAATTAGCTAATGTTTTCTTAGCAAATAATTACCAAATAAAAAGGCACAAAGAAATGAATAAACTTTGCTTGTTAGGTTAACTTCTGCTTATTTTCCACGCAGATCCCAGCAGTGATTCTCCCTTGCTCACACACACAATCAGGTGCAGCTTTAATTACTATCAATTGACCAGCTGAAACCCTTTAGCTGGCTGGCTGCTACTGTGTGAACCCAAATCCTGCTTTAAGAGCTGTTTGCAGTGGAAATAAAGAACAAAGTTAGGTTTCTTTGTGATGGCTGATGTGTTTGCTCACAGAAAGCTAGCAATAGCATTTAGATAGAGAACAGTCCATGTAATTAATAGTTTCATCTGCTGTATCTCCCCCTTCATCAATCAGCATAGGGTCACTATCATACACTGGCACAGACGAGTCTTTCATTAAGGCACTATCATGAGAATGCTTATTCCCTTGCTGCCATTCTCTATTATAGATAGGGTCTGGATCAGTGTTCATACCTGAGCCTCTCCTGCTATCATAATTCCTCTCTGTATAGCCTGGCCAGTATGTAATCCAATTCTTATGTCCAGCCTTCCAATCTTGATCCCTGGACACTGGATCTCCTCTCACATACCTTCTGGCCTTGGTCTGAAAGTCCTTTCCACGTGCAGTCTTCTCTCTTCCAGGTAGCCACTGGTGATTCCTATCTCTGCCAATCCATTCCTCTGGCTGACTCCAGTCCAATGGACTCTGCTGGCATTTGGAAGACCTCCCAGTATAGGTACCGCCTTGGAATCTCCCAGACCTTTCAATGGCCTTTCTTCTCTTCCTTCCAGAGAGTTTCCTTCTCTCTCTATCCGCTTGGCTTGGCTTCTGCTTCTCGAGATGATGTTGGTGCTTGAGCTTGAAGCTGTTGCTGTATCTGTGTCTGTAGCTGTTGCTGTCTCTGTCTCTGTAGCTTTTGCTGAAGCTGTTATCTGTAGAATAAGCTCTATTCTTATTCTGTCCTAATGTGTGCTCCTCCCTAACACAGCGCAGCTGTGTTGAATCAGGCCCTGCCCTTTGAGATGAGTGCTTAGGGATTACCTCATAGCTCTCTTGATTGCACACACGTTTTCTCACTTCAGCCCCTCTCATGGCTGCTGGAAGCCTGGTGCATTCTGGGACTGGTAGTCTTTTATGTGAAAACTCTGTTTTCTTACTTCTACCAAAACTGACAGGTTGCTTGTTCAGAGTCACATCATCTTTTCTATAGCTCCTACCTGAGCTATGATAAGCTTCCTTATCACAGACTTCAGGACTATATCCCTGTAGGTCTTGTCTATGTACCTCTCTGTCTGTCTTATGTTTTCCAAGTCTGCTACTCTAGCCTCTAGAGAATGGACTCGCTCCCTGAGAGCAAAGAGCTCCTTGCACCTAGTGCACACGTAAGACCTCTCACCAACTGGGAGAAAATCATACATGTGACACTCAATGCAAAAGACTGGAAAGCCCCCATCTCGCTGCTGGACTGCTGTCTGCATCTTAGTTTTAAGTTTTTGTTTAGATCTTTAAGTTCTTTACTTACTAAGGGTTGCTATGGATATTTATACCAATAAAACTGTACCTAAAACGTTTAATATACCTTGTTCACCTGAAGCTTAATTAATCTCAGGTCCTTAGTGTATGACTGATTTGGGTAACGAGCTTCACCTGAGAGCACCTCCTGTCTTTTAAAATGTGTAAGTACCTATAAAGCTACGATTATCCCAGGGGTGGGTGGGTGTGGGGAGGGAGGGAGGGAAATAACACTTATTAAAAGAGGGCTGCTACACAGTACCCTGTCCTGTGCTACTGAGGTAAGCTATATTCTTACTTGATTTAAATTATAGCTCTTTGTTGCTGCTAGGCTCTAACTTATGAAATTTAAACTACAAGCTCCCTGCTGGGTTCTAAATTTAACCAGAAAGCTCTTTTCTGTGTTTTAAATTTAAACTAAAAGTACTTTGCTGATGCTAGCCCCTGAGTGATTATTAAATTTAAATTACAAGCTCTCTGCTGGGTTCTAAATTTAACCAGAAAGCTCTCTTCTGTGTTTTAAATGTAAACTTAAACTGCTGCTACTAGGCCCTGACTGATTTAACAAAAAATAGTGGGTTCACAGATTAATTAGCTTCAATAAAAAGAATTCCTTATAGAAAATTCCCAGAAGTATATATTCACAATTGCAGATCTCTCTCCAGAAGTAACAGTCCCCTTTTCTAGTCCTTCAAGCCGTGGAGCAGAAACCACCAGCAGGTTTGTAAGTACAGATTCCTGGCACATTTTCCATAGCTTTTCCTTCTGAGGGCGAGCCAAGAGACTCGCTCACATGATAGTTTAATCTCCTAGGCTACCTCAGTTTATAGCTTTTCTTTCAGAGGTGTTTTTTGAGGTTTTGGTTGTATAATTTTCCATCTCTTGCTCTTCGATGGCCATTCAGTCGAGACGCTCCAAGCAAACCTGAAGTCATCTAGTCAGCTACTTCCTCATCACAGCTAAAGACATTTTCTAGGGGATGAGGGAGTGGTCTAAACTAGCTGGACAGTCCCACCAAAGCTCTCTTCAGAGTGATTATGCGTGCTCAAATCAATGTGAAGCCCTTCCACATGATGTTCACTTATGCAGTGCAGGAGTTTGCCAGCTGACAGGCTGTTGGTGAAGCACTCTTTCCCCTACCCCATCCAGCTTAACCCTCAGTTTCTTTATTTAGGCATGCCACAACGGTTCTCTTCTTTGTCACCCATTTTAATTGTATTAATCATAGAGTCTGTCGGGACTTTAGTTATGGACAGTGGCAATGGAGGAACAACTTAATGGTGAAGGAAGTGGGATGAGAACCAGGGATGTCAGGATTCAAAGCCCACTGATGCTCCATCTGACTTTGGGCAAGTCGCTTAACCCTCCATTGCCTAAGGGACTGATGTTGAAAAAGCCTACTATTAGTCTGGCAACTACAACAATGGCACAGTATCCGGATAGTGGCTGCTGCTGTGTATCCTGATTGAATAGACACTGTATCTGGTTACACTGTCTGGATATGTGCTAACCTTATCTGGAGATTATTTATGTGTTGTGAAATTATGGAAGACAGACATTCTTGTCTGTATAAAAGTATAGGAATACTTATTGATGAACAGATCCTATATCTGGATACACTAAGCCAATTCTATTCTGGCCGTCCAGCCCCAGGCAGGACATACATCCTGCTATTTGTGACGCAAAATGACCCCCTAACAATTTAGGCCTGTTTTTCATGCTTCCTAATTATCCAGATAAGTGTCAGCTGAAAATCGCCACTATCCATATAAGGTTGGCAGTTATCCAGATAATGGTTGTACAACCCTAGCTCCACCATAGACCAGGTCTGCATTGACTGAAAAATGCCAGGGTGGTCTGTGGTCTGATTAGATTATAAGCTTTGATGAACAGGGACTGTCTTACATATATATGTACAGCGCTGCACAAATGATTAGTAGTACTAGTAGTAGTCTGTGAAGATATTTGTGGCATTATCCGCACAGTGCCATTGAATAACTCTTTCAGCCCTCCAAGGGTTAAATGGATAAGGACTTTGAATATCGGCCCGTTAGATTTTAAGCCCTTTGTACCTGAATGTAACTCACCTACTCACCCTGAAAAAGTTATTAGCTAAATCCAAAATCCCTCCCCCTAATAGGTCTGCGAGTTTTCATCAAATGTGAGCAACCCCTAATCCTCTCTTGCCTGGCCTACAGCATCTGTACCCCGCCCCCATCTGCATTTAAATAGGGCACACAAGCAGCTGCTCTAACTTAACTTAGCTGTTCTGTTCTTAACTGTTTAAGTTCAGGACCATATATACTGTATGGTAGTTTTACTTAAATGGATAGTGCTACTGAAAAGCCATCATAAAGATAAGTGGATAAGCCGTTCACTTCTCTTTATACAGCTGCCGCCGCATTGAATATCAACCGCCAAGGGTTTTAAGTAAGCTTGCTCACTATAGCAACTACAGGGCAAGTCTGCTAAAATTAACATAGCATTATTCGGAGTACATTTTCCCAATGCAAATGATGGGGGCTCCCATCTCTTTGTGCATGAGTAATTCTGCATTGAGGGCTTGATTCACTACAGCTTTCTTGCCTTTTTGTGTCTATGGGGAAAAATAGCTAAGTGAATGGTGCCCTAACAGTCTCCCTGGTAGCAAGGATACAATTCCTCCTCCATGCTGTAAAATGAAGATAAAGATCACTAGGGGAAGAATGGCCATATGCTTCCATTATATCAGCAGATAATAAGGGGGAAGGGGTGGAAAACATTCAACCTGAATCTGGCATATAGAAAAGACACACATGCTTAAAGGACAAGGACATGCATTGATAGTCAAATGATTTTTTAATTGCTTATTTATCTTTTGTGCATTTTTCTTCAGTACTTTTACAATGAAATCTTTAGCTATATTAATCCTTTAGGAATGATGGCTATTGGCAAGTTGTTGAAAAGTTTATTTTGCTATTATAATTTGTTTTTTTCCATTCCCATTCAATTGTTTCTTATTTTATTTTTAGTTCTATTTTCTGCTTTACACACGGAAGCCATCTGTTTTATTATTTTCCCATGCTATTGTCCGCTGCATGATAACAAATGTAACATCAAATCACCATTAAATGGAGCTTTTCAGTATATTCTGTAAATGGAGTTTTAAAACAGAATAAAAATATTATGCATATCTTGCAAAACACTGTTATTGTGCAAATACTTGATGTGAATTATTTTTGCTTCTTATCCTTACTTCATTTAAATATTGCCAAGCATGAAAAGCATGTTCCTAGCAGATAAATGTTGTCTCCGTTCCTCCTCCACGTTTAATTTCTAAATTTTAATCTCTTTAGCTAACAGCTGCCCACCAGGTCTGGTAGATTTATATTTCCACTTGGGAGTCCAAGCATGTGCACTATATTTCTGCAAAAGCTTGGGCTGATAAAATCTATTTTATTTCTTTCTAAGCTGAATTCTACATCCAAGTTTAACTCTGTAGCAGTGCTAGTAGTCTGGTATTATTTATGAGAATATCATATAGGAGATGAATATCAGCTGATTGATTATTGAAACTTTCTTTTCATGATATTATGTCATTGTTTTATGTTTTTTATGTTAATATGTATGCAGGGGGATATGCAAAGAGATTAACTCAGTTAGCTGTGTTATCTGCTAACCATGTTAATGCCCCTATTCTGGATATTCAGCAGCACTAACACAATGCCACTGACTGTCCACGATTGCCACTGATGCTAATTGGTTAGCACTGCGGAGCTCTGGGGGGCGCCACTTGGCGATAAGCGGGAAGTGGAGATATTGAGCTGCTGCCCAATGAGCTTCCTGGCAATCTGGACAACCCAGATATTCAATTCCAGGACCTGGATATGGCTCCACACTGAATATCCGGGTCCAGGGTCCAGTGTTCAGCGGCAGTGTCTAGCCACTTTAGGAGTGCTAGCCGCTGCTGCTGAATAATGGGGCCGTAATTTGTACCCACTTAGAGTTTTAGATAATACAGGTGAGTTGGCAAGTTGAGCACTGTGGATTACATTGAGCGTTTGTTGGAGGATTTTTCCTTGATTCACCCGAGTTCTTACATATATCAAGTCTCCGAGAGGAAGGCAGCGGTGCCGAAACAAGGTCGTGTTGGGACGTTTCTTACTGAAGGACTCTTTTTACTCTTTGCTCCTTTAGGTTTCTGTTTGTATTTTGTGCAAGGGGTGGTGCTCCCTCGTGGACCCTTGGCACAGCTGGTCAAGGCAGAGGGTAGCAGCATGCATTATTCCATCAGCATATGGCAGTCACTATTGTACATACACCTAGCTCACCTGATAACCCACTGGAAGCAGCTGGCTTAGATGTAGGAGTACAGCATGGTGGAGGTGGGCTACGCTGCATCCCCAGGTGATAGAGGATAGTCATACCTCGGCCAGAAAGCAAAAAGTCAATGATGTAGGTCTGGAAACAAGGATGAAGTATGACACTGTGCTTCCTATCTTAGCTTTTATGTAATAAACAGCAGGGAGGACACAATTAAAGTAGAAAAAGGAGACTTTTTGTTATTTCATGCTTTGCTGTATCTGTTAGTGTCAAGATGCCTAGGCCTGTGCAGCAAGAAAAAGAGCAGCATCTCCTGAGGCTGTTTATTGAGAAGTGTGGAAAAATAGCAGGGTCTTTCCGCTGGCACAAGACGGACATCTACCTACTAGCTACTGGAAAGATTAGCGAAGCAACAGGCAGTCCTACATATGCGCAGTCACTGTATAAACTTGTGCCTAGTTGATGTACTCTTTAACTTCTGTCTATCATGCCTATTTTATAAAGTCACAAACACATGAACTTAACTTTAGAAAAACAGGAGTATATGTAGTGGAGGAGTGGCCTAGTGGTTGGGGCAAGGTACTTCAGGCCGGAAGGTCGGGGGTTCAAATCCCACTAGAGGACAGCAACCTTGGGCCGGAAGGACTTGGGTTTCTAGTCCCACAGGTGCTCCTTGTGGTCTTGGGCAAGCCACTTAACCCTCCATAGCCCATGTTCCCTGTAAAATAGTTATCTCCAAGTTATAATGCCCTGTTCAATGTAATTTCAGTTTGTTCAATGTAAACCACACTGATGCAGAATAGCACAGTATATAAGAGAATGTAAATAAATAAATAAAATAAAATGTAGTAGGATATGTGGGAGAAATCAAAGCAACATCAGTTACACTATCCTAGGGCTGCTATAAATGCCTGCGCCTAGATTTTTAAGGAACACACATAAATTAGTACCTGATAGTGTGGAAACATAAAAACAAGACGGCAGAAAAAGACCACATGGCCTATCTACTCTGCCCTTCCATATCGACCACTACAATAGTCCCCTCTTTTCTCTTAGAGATCCTCAGTGTTTGCCACATGCTTTTGTGAATTCAGATACTGTCCTCATCTCTACTGGGAGACTATTCCACGCATCTACTACTCTTTCCATAAAGAAATATTTCTGCATATTACTCCTGAGTCTATCGCCTTTCACCCTCATCCTATGTCCCCTCGTAGCAGAGCTTGCTTTCAATAGAAAGAGGTTCTTCTCCTGTGCATTTATGCCATGGAGATATTTAAACATCTCTATCATATCTCCTCTATCCCGGCAATCCTCTAAAGTATATATATTAAGATTCTTAAGACTATCCTCATATGCTTTATAATGAAGACCACTAATCATTTCAGTTGCGGCCCTCTGCACCGACTCCAACCTGTTTATATCCTTTTTGAAGGTGCAGTCTCCAGAATTCCACACAATACTCCAAATGAGGTTGTACCCAGACTTATACAGAAGCACTATCACCTCCTTTTTTCTGCTGGTCATTCGTCTCCCTGTGCACCCAAGCATCTGTCTAGCTTTTGCCGTCGCCTTTTCTACCTGTTGAGCTACTTTACTGTAAGATCATCAGACAATCACTTCCAAGTCCCACTCTTATTTTGTGGACAGAAGTACTTTTCCCCTTACAATCTACCGCTCCTTTGGATTTTTGCAGACCAAATATATGATCCTGCATTTTTTAGCATTAAATCTCAGCTGCCAAATTCTAGACCATTCTTCAAGCTTAGCTAGATCCCTCCTCATATTATCTACTCCTTCCTGGATGTCTACTCTATTGCAGATTTTGGTATCATCCGCAAAGAGGCAAACCTTACCCGACAGCCCTTCCACAATATCACTAACAAAGATGTTAAAAAGAAGTGGACCCAGGACAGATCACTGCGGCACACCACTGGTAGCCTCCCTCTTCTCAGAGTGAGCTCCATTTGCCTGTACACTTTGTTTCCTCCCCCTCAACCAATTTCTTACCCAATCAGTAACTTTAGGGTCCACCCTAGGGTGCTAAGTTTGTTGATAAGTGCAGAACAGTGTCAAAGGCTTTACTGATATCCAAGTACACCACATCTGGGGCTCTCCCTCGATCCAATTCCCTGGTGCCAAAGACTGGAGAGAGGCACATGTGGTCCATTAACACAAAAGCAGAAGTAAGGATGTGGTTAAAAACTACAGGCCGGTTAGTTTAACTTCGGTGGTGAGTAAATTATTGGAAGCGCTGCTGAAAGAGAAAAGAGTGAGATTTCCGGAGTCCAGTAGATTACAGGATCCAAGGCAGCATGGATTCAACAGAGGCAGGTCTTGTCAGGAAAATCTGATTGATTTCTTTGACTGAATGATCAGGGAGTTGGACCAAGGGAGAGACCTAGATGTGGTGTATTTAGATTTCAGTAAAGTCTTTGACACCGTTCCTCACAGGTGACTTATAAACAAAGTGAGCACCTTAGTGATGGATCTTAAAGTTACTGCTTGGATTAGAAATTGGTTGACTGTGAGGCAACAAAGTATACAGGTTTGGTCCTTGGTCTGTTTCTTTTTAACATCTTTGTTTGTGATATAGCAGAAGGGCTGTCGGCAATGTTCCCTCTAATTTTCTGTAGGCTGTGTGCGCATAAAATATCAGCTGTGCAGCTTTTGAAGGAAGGTTACATTTTTGTGTGCCACATAACGACACTCGGAGTTATATACTTTAAAATTTGACTACACGTCAGAATACAGTATGTACACCACATTGATTGCACTAGAAAATATTGTAGAACTTGTGAAAACTGTAAATACACAACACCTTTAAAATTTTAAGACGTATGTGTTGTTTTCTATCAGAATCAGAACCGTAATTTTTGTGCGCTCTGTTGTAAAGTATGTGCGCTCGCTTGGCAAGGTGTGTGCGCGCGCACACGCGCACAGCTTAGAGGGAACAGTGGCTGTCGGGTAAGTTTTTCCTCTTTGCGGATGATACCAAAATCTGCAATAGAGTAGAGTAGACACCCAGGAAGGTGTAGATAACATGAGGAGGGAGCTAGCTAAGCTTGAAGAATGGTCTAGAATTTGACAGCTGAGATTTAATATTAAAATATGCAAGGTCATGCATTTGGGCTGCAGCAATCCAAGGGAGCAATATAGTATAGGGGGTGAAGTACTTTTGTCCACTAAAGAAGAACGGGACCTAGATGTGATTGTGTCTGATGACCTTAAAGTAGCTAAACAGGTAGAAAAGGCAATAGCAAAAGCTAGAAGGATGCTTGGGTGCATAGGGAGAGGAATGGCTAGCAGAAGAAAGTAGGTGATAGTGCCTCTGTATAAGTCTTGGGCATGACCTTATTGGGAGTATTTATTTTATTTATTTATTTATCAGTTTCTTCTATACCGCCCCTTCCAGAGATCAAGGGCGGTTTACATGCAACAATTAACAATTTTGTATACTAGTGTATAATTTACATAGAACGGTGTTTGGAACTATGTACAAATAATACTATATGGAACAGTAATACAACTATTTGTAACTATTTACAAAACCTATTCACAAGGATCGTCAACAACAGTTTGCATAAGACATTTTGCAGAAAATAAATGAGTTATTAGTGAGAGGTATGGCAGTGTTAGTCATTTGTTATATCTTGAGTCATGTGGGTATGCTTCTGTGATTGTTGGGGGAGGTGCTCTGTTGGTAGAGGATTTCAAAATGGTTCGTGAAGAGGTAGGTTTTGAGTTCTCTTTTGAATTGATGAAGGTCTTTCATCAAACGAAGGGTTAGTGGGAATTCGTTCCATAGAGTGGGGGCGGCAAAGGAGAAGGCCCTGGCACTTGTTGTTGACTTCATTTTTCTGACGGTTGTTTCTATGATGAGAGAGTGCGTTGCGTTTTGTCTGCGCGTTCTTGTATCTGATGGGGCATGTAGTAGTGTGGACAGGTGTGAGGGTGAGATGTCATTAAGGAGTTTGAAGGTTGTTAGTAAGATTTTATATTTTATTTTATTGTGTGCAATTCTGGAGACCGCATCTTCAAAAGGATATAAACAGGCTGGAGTCAGTACAGAAGGTGGCTACTAAAATGGTTAGTGGTATTCATTAGAAGGCATATGAGGACAGAATTAATAATCTTAATATGTACACCTTAGAGCAGCGATGGCGAACCTATGGCACGCGTGCCAGCTGTGGCACGCGAAGGCCTTGCAGCTGGCACGCGGGAAAGTCCGCAATCGAAAAAAAAACAACAACCCTGTCTGCTGCCGTTGTCGGGGCCGCCGCGGCAGAATCGAGCGTGCCGCGGGGCCCCCCTGTACCCACCCAGCAGAGCCTGTCCTCCCCGTAGCAGCTCTCTCTTTGGAGCTGCAGTCAGACGCGCCGGCTTGCAGAGCGCGAAGGGAAGAGTTTCCCTTTCGCGACTCTGTTAAGCCCGCGGGGGCTGATGGGAACTTCCCATCAGCCCCCGCGGGCTTAACAGAGCAGCGAGGGAACTCTTCCCTCGCGCTCTGCAAGCCGGCGCGTCTGACTGCAGCTCCAAAAAGAGAGCTGCTACGGGGAGGACAGGCTCTGCCGGGTGGGTACAGGGGGGCCCCGCGGCACGCTCGATTCTGCCGCGGCGGCCCCGATAGCGGCAGCAGACAGGTTTTCTTTTTTTTTTTTAATTTTCCCTGGGCTGGGCTGGGCTGGGCTGGGGGGGGGGTGGGGGTTAGGAGTGGTGATGGGCTCGGGTGGGGGGCTTAGTAGTGATGATGGCCTGGGCTGGGCTGGGGGGGGGGTTAGGAGTAGTGATGGGCTGGGCTGGGCTGGGGGGGGGTTAGGAGTAGTGATGGGCTGGGGTGGGGGGGGTTAGGAGTGGTGATGGGCACTGGGCTGGCTGGGGGGGTTAGGAGTGGTGATGGGCACTGGGCTGGCTGGGGGGGTTAGGAGTGGTGATGGGCGCTGGGCTGGGGGGGGTTAGGAGTGGTGATGGGCGCTGGGGGGGTTAGTAGTGGTGATGGGCGCTGGGGGGGTTAGGAGTGGTGATAGGCGCTGGGGGGGCTTAAACTAAAAATTGAGTGATGGGGGATTAGGACTGGGAGTGGGCTGATGGGGAGGTTAGGACTGGAAATGGGCTGGTGGGATTAGGACTGGGAGTGGGCTATGGGGGGCTAGGACTGGTAATGGGTTGGGGGGGTTGCTAGGACTGGAAATGGGCTGAGTGGAAGGGGGCTTGAACTGCAAATAGCTGTTGGGGATGGGGCTTGGAATGGAAATGGGCTGAGGGGAAGTGGGGGGCTTGAACTGCAAATAGCTGATGGGGACGGGGCTTGGAATGGAAATGGGCTGAGGGGAAGTGGGGGGCTTGAAGAAGGGAATGGATGCTGGGTGAGACTGGAACTAGAAGGGAGCTGATGTTGGGGGAGGATTAGAATGGGATGGGGCTGGGAGAGTAAAATGGAGAGGGGAAAAATATTTTGTGTAGGAGGGATGAAAAATCTACAATTGGCCAGGTATTGGGAGAGTAATTGGGGATTGAGGATGGAGGGGTAAAATTTGTGTGGATGAAATAGGAATGAGGAAAGAGCAAAAGGAGAAAGATTAGTATGTTAAAGCAGATGTAGAGAGAGAGAGAATGGAAAAAAAAACTATAAGAGAGAAGAAGGAAAGGACAGCAGACGATGGAGAGTTAGCAGAAAACATGAAGAAACCAGAAGAAAATGGCTGGACCAATTGCAACTGAAAAAAAATGCACAAAAGGTAGAACGATATCTCTTTATTTTGAATTTATTAACTGGAATATGTCAGCTCTGGGAAATGTGCATCATTAACATCTGCGCTTTGTTTGGTACAAGAGGAAATTCCTATTTGACGTTGCCACTTGTTCTCTTTCCCCAGTATTCACTGAAATGTATTGGTTTAATATTTGCAGTGTTGCCTTTTGATAGGTAGGGTATGGTGCTTTGTGAGTCCTGGTAATGCTGTCAGGATACGGCGGGTTTGCTATGGGTTCTAAATGGGCAGCGTTTGTAGTAGTTCCTAATGTGCCTGGCGGTTGGCACTGGATTATAGTAATGTAGAAATCTTTTAGTCTTTCTTTATCCATACACTCATTAAGAGACATGTTTACTAAAAGTTAGTGTATGGTAACATTATGCAAATATTTATGCAAATAAGACCACTTATGCAAATGACGTGCTGGCACTTTGAGGAAATTCTTTGGTTTTGTGCGGCAGTTTGGGCACTCGGGCTCAAAAAGGTTAGCCATCACTGCCTTAGAGGAAAGGCAGGATAGATGTGATATGATTGAGGCATTTAAATACCTCAGTGGCATAAATGCACAGGGAGAGAGCCTCTTTCGACTGAAAGCATGCTCTGCTGTGAGGCAACATGGGATGAGGGTGAAAAGGGATAGATTCAGGAGTGATGTGCAGAAATATTTCTTTATGCAAAGAGTGGTGGATCCATGGAATATTCTCCCAGTGGAGGTGGTAGAGATGGGGACAGTATCTGAATTCAAAGAAGCATGGGACAAACACAGAGGATCTCTAAAGGAAAAAGGAGACTGTTGTAGAGGTTGATATGAAAGGACAGACAATAGGCCATGTGGTCTTTTTCTGTTGTCTTGTTTCCATGTTCCTATTTGTGGATGTTTTCTGAGATGCTGATCCAGAACACAGAACAGAAATATATGTTAAGCAATTCCGCTTTATCCTCATCAACCTCTACACATTCCTCCCCTTCACCCTTGAGTCTTACAATACCACTTTTGCCCTTCCTCTTCTCACTAACATATATGAAAAAAGTCTTATCCCCCCATTTTATTGCATTGGCTATTTCTTCTTCTTTTAATCTCTTTGCTTTTCTATTTTGCTAGTTTCTCTAAGTTTTTCCAAATATAGATGCCTGTCTTCCTCTCTCTGTGATCTCCTGTATTTCCTCCCTCTTCTTCACCTTTTCAGCTACATTTTTTTGAGAACCATAGCGGCTTCCTTTGTCTTTTACATTTCTAACAAAAAGATTGGTTGCCTTAAAAATATCCCCTTTCATTTTTGCCCAATGTTTTTGTACATCCCCCAGCTGTTCCCATTCCACTAATTCACCGCCACCTTCATCAGCTCTCCCTAGTCGGGGGATCGAGCCTCCAGCGGCGGGGGGAGCAGAGACACCATCTTGCCCAATCGGGGCACCCTCCTGCACATTTAAAGATCGCGCCATTGGGCGCGTGGTCCCAGTTCACCGCCACCTTCATCAGCTCTCCCCAGTCGGGGGATCGAGCCTCCAGCGGCGGGGGGAGCAGAGACACCATCTTGCCCAATCGGGGCACCCTCCTGCACATTTAAAGATCGCACCATTGGGCGCGTGGTCCCAGTTCACCGCCACCTTCATCAGCTCTCCCCAGTCGGGGGATCGAGCCTCCAGCGGCGGGGGGAGCAGAGACACCATCTTGCCCAATCGGGGCACCCTCCTGCACATTTAAAGATCGCGCCATCGGGCGCGTGGTCCCACTTCACCGCCATCTTCATCAGCTCTCCCCAGTCGGGGGATCGAGCCTCCAGCGGCGGGGGGAGCAGAGACACCATCTTGCCCAATCGGGGCACCCTCCTGCACATTTAAAGATCGCACCATCGGGCGCGTGGTCCCAGTTCACCGCCACCTTCATCAGCTCTCCCCAGTCGGGGGATCGAGCCTCCAGCGGCGGGGGGAGCAGAGACACCATCTTGCCCAATCGGGGCACCCTCCTGCACATTTAAAGATCGCGCCATCGGGCGCGTGGTCCCAGTTCACCGCCACCTTCATCAGCTCTCCCCAGTCGGAGGATCGAGCCTCCAGCGACGGGGGGAGCAGAGACACCATCTTGCCCAATCGGGGCACCCTCCTGCACATTTAAAGATCGCGCCATTGGGCGCGTTGTCCCAGTTCACCGCCACCTTCATCAGCTCTCCCCAGTCGTGGGATCGAGCCTCCAGCGGCGGGGGGAGCAGAGACACCATCTTGCCCAATCGGGGCACCCTCCTGCACATTTAAAAATCGCGCCATCGGGCGGGCCCGTGCCTGAGGGCCTCGCCAGAGGGTCCTTTGGCGTGGCCCTTAGGCGTGGACCGAGAGGAAGGACACCCTAAGGACACCCTAAAACCGCTACCTTCCACACAGCTCCAGAAGACGACCTCCAACGAGCTCACCCTAGCTACAGATAGCAACGCCGGATTGTAAAACTGAACAGCACTACATAAGAAAACCAGCCTGCTCTAAGGATCTGAACTCACACGGGAAAGGTACCAATCAACGTAGCCCTTATGTTTCATGATTGTTTTGCCCGTTCAAAGTACCATGTAACCTGTTAGTATTCTATCCTACTACTGCATCATTCATGTATTGCATTACCCATTTTGTATCTCCTCGACATGACTTAAGTATCTCCTGTATGCCAGCATATGTTATCTGTACCCTGAGGTCTCATGCTATTACAGACCTCCCTATTGTACCATCTCAATCTTGTATTTTCGCATAACTCCCCTTTTCTGTAGTGTCTCATTACTGTACCATACAGTGTCTCATTACTGCGCTGTACTGTCCCACTATCGCACTATACTGCATCATAACTTCCGTTTCCCACACCAGTTGCCACACACAACACAACTCTCAAAATGGCCCTCCAGCTTGCTTCCCTTATTAGCCTCTACCTCCTTACTCACATCCCAGGCCCTTTATACGTCCCACGGCAATATTCCTGTCTTGAATAGCCATGGAAAAAGATGGTCTGGATCCCCATACTCCCACCCAGGAAATGACGCCTACACGTGCCGCTCCCACCTGATACATGTAACACTCCAGTTATCCAAAACACCCAACCTGGAACAACCTCTGAACTGCAGACCCCTAAAATGTGCCATCATAAACGCACGCTCTATTCGCAAAAAATGGCCTGTTGTTCTAGACACAATCTCCCTTTATGACCTAGAGATACGTATGATTACGGAAACCTGGCTATCTCCAGAGGACAACGTTCTACTCAACCAACTCCTGCCCCCCAATTTCTCCACAGTCCAACACACAGGCACGGACCCACGTTAAAGGGAACAAACCAGTACAACGAACGTGGAAACCTCAGAAGGATAAAGCAAACTTTATTGAGAAACAATTGCCACTGGCCCGACACAGGCCGTGTTTCGCTGCCTTCTTCAGGGGCACTAAAGTGGACTTAAAAGCTGCTTTTATCCTTGTGTTTATGTCTAATACTACACCTGCAAGGTTTATATTCCAACGCGTGTGAAAAAGGAAAGAATCCTTTACACTATACAGCAAATTGGACTTTCACCAAGACAACATCGGCATAATATAGGCTTTCACACCACTTGTTAAATCAAAGCGCCTTCTAATTGTGCCTTTGAGAAAAAAATGCGTCGGAGTTTGAGTCCCTGTCTGAGACCCAATCACTCCTCAACAAAACCGCGCCTGACCTTGAAGAACTGATCTCCTCCTGGAACTCCAACCTACATGCCATCTCTCAACGCCCGGACTCCAACAATACAGCAAGGATAAAAAGAAACTCTGCCCCATGGTTCTCTCCTGAGCTGCGATCTTCGCTTACTCAACTACGCAGACTTGAGCGCCGATGGCGCCGATCACATTCTACTGAAGATCAGACCGCCTACCGAACCCACCTCCTAATACACCGGGAAGCAATCACAACCAAAATGAAACAACATCACACTGACATCCTAAAGAGATCACTGAATAAACCACGTGACCTCTTCAACTTGGTCAAATCCCTCTCGAAGGAACCATCTCCCGAGCAACGCAGTGAAATTCACCCACAAAAATTCACTGACTACTTGCAATCCAAGATCGTGCAAACTAACAAGGTTTCAGCAGACCCGTATCAAGAACCAGCTGGCCTAACCCCACTAAACAAATTTACCACACCATCCACTAAATGCACTGAGAATACCATAGCATTCCTCAATACCTCCACTGCACAGACCGACCCATGCCCAGCTTTTTGGATTAAGGAGCTACGTAGTGCATTTAGCCCTTTCATCGTGAATCTGATGAACCTCTCCTTCACAACAGGATACTTCCCCACAGCACTCAAGCAGACTTCCATTAGGCCACTGTTGAAAAACCCCAAACTAGACCCCCAAAGGGTCGACTCTTACAGGCCAATAGCTAGTATCCCACTCCTAGCTAAGATAATCGAGAAAGAGGCACAACGGCAAATTCAAGACCATATAGATTCTGCAGCTCCCCTAGATCACTGTCAACATGGGTTCAGAGAACATCATGGTGTCGAGACCCTACTCACTAGCCTATTCAACGATATCATCACAGGCATTGACAACATCCGACAAGGTGTTGTGCTCATCTTCCTAGATATTGCCGCAGCGTTCGACTCGGTGAGCCACGAAATTCTCCTCGGAAGACTGAAAGAGAAGGGCATCTGCAACATTGCGCTAAGATGGTGTGAATCTTATCTGGAGGGAAGATGGCAATATGTGAAGTCCGGATCTGAAGAGTTAAAACGCTTCCATCAGAAACAAGGTGTACCTCAAGGCTCCTCGTTGTCTTCCCTGTTATTCAATATATACATGCAGCCCATCTGCAACATCATTAGATCATTCAATGTGAACTGTTTGATATATGCAGATGACATTCTCTTATACATGCCATTCTCTACAGCTCAAATGGACCTAGCACCACTGATAAGACTGCTTCAATGCAGTCTCAGAGTGGCTCCAATCACAAAACCTCCGCATACAACATAAGAAAACGGAGGTGCTTTTCATCACCAGAGACCCAAGCTTTACTCCTCCATCCCATGTCAGTGTCAAGGAAGCTGACTTACAAACTAAAGAAACAATAAGATACCTTGGAGTTACATTTGACCAACGTCTGGATATGAAACACCACATAAGTAACATAGTCAAAGCTGTGTACTTCAAAATCCGCACGCTCAGGCATCTGCGCTCACTGTTGGACCTAGACGATTTCCGGACCATATACCAAGCGCTAATCCTGCCACACTTCGACTTTGCAAATGCAATATTACAAGGTCTCCCTCTATCCACACTGAGCCCATTACAGCTGGCCATGAATGCTGCAGCTAGGGTCCTCTACGGACCCTCCAGAAGTGACCACGTGACTTCCATTCTCAAACAGCTTCACTGGCTCCCCATCCATGGGAGAATTATCTTCAAAACCATACTCCTATCATTCAAGGCAATCAAAGGTATTTCATCCTCATCACTCACAGAACTCATTCACACGGTGCCCCCCAACAGAGCCAGAAGAACAACTGCCGTAAACCTACTAATAACCCCTAAGGCACTGACGAAGTGTAACATGACAACCATAAACAGGGCATTCAGTTTCTATGTCCCCAAATGCTGGAATGCTTTGCCCCCCGACATTAGGACCATTGCTGACCTATCGCAGTTCAGGAAGGCACTCAAATACCACCTTTTCCTCCAGTACTACCCAACCATCAATTGAACCTAGGTATCCCCCTGAAGAAATGACCCACTTAAGAAATGACCCTCACTTTCAGTATGTTATTTTTACCTAACCTTGTTCTGCATAAATATCTCATGTATATAGTTCACCCATGTTATCCAAGTTTTTAATCCTGTTCTATGTAAAACCAAACAGCTTGTTGTTATGGTCGTTGTGTTATATTGTAAACCGCGCTGATACCGAATAGTGCGGTATATAAGAAATTGTAATAAATAAATAAAATAATAATGACTCCTTGAGGCACTGGCCCATCTTGGCAAAGTTAGTTTTCCTACAAGGTGTGACCAAAAAGAAACGAGACTGTCCCATAAATATTTTATTACAAAATCTACAGAGAAATTATGCATGGTCTTCTTCAAAGTTATCCCCCCAGAGTTAATGCACTTCTGCATTCGCTTATGCCACGTATAGAAGCACTCGGTAAAGTCCTCTTCCTTGTGGTCCCTCAGCTCTGTCGTCACAGTGGTCTTGATGTCTTCTACAGAGGTGAAATGAGTTCCTTTGAACACAGTCTTCAGCCTGGGGAAGAGCCAGAAGTCGCACAGTGTGAGATCTAGGGAATAAGGAGGGTGATTGAGAACTCTGATCTGTTTGTTGGCCAAGAACTGTCTCACACTGACCACAGCGTATGTAGGTGCATTGACATGGTGGAGCAGCCACAACTTGTCTCTCCACAGAACCTGCCTGCTGCACCAAACCCGGTCATGGAGGCGATTGAGGACCTGCTGACCCTCAGGCACAAACTCATGATGGACCACTCCCTTCTGGTCGAAGAATGCGATCAGCATGACCTTAATCCTTGATTTGGACATGCGCACCTTCTTGGGTCTGGGTGACAGTCGAGTCTTCCACTGCAGGCTCTGTTTCTTGCTTTCAGGGCCGTACTGGAAGACCTAAGTCTCATCTCCTGTGATGACTTGGCCAACAAACTCTGGATCTTCTCCGATCTTCTCTAGCAAGTCTCGACAAACATTGACCCGGTGCTCCTTCTGGTCGTCCGATAAAAGCTTGGGCACCATCTTGGCACACACCTTCTGCAGCACCAAGATGGCCCGCACTCACTCTCTGTTCAGGATGAGCTCCTCAGCTATCATCCGCACCGCCAATCTGCGATCGCTCCGCACCAGCTGATTCACTGTCAATGTTCTCAGCCATCTGTGTCGTGAAAGGTCATCCTGACTTGGGGTCATCCTCCACCTCCTCGCGACCAGTCTTGAAGCATCTGCACAACTCGAAGACTCGTGGCCTTGACATTTCGTCTTCTCCATAAACCTTTTGGAGAAGTTGCATCTTCTCCATAAGCCTTCTGGAGAAGTTGCATCTTCTCCATAAGCCTTTTGGAGAAGCCCTTCTACAGCTTAACCAGAAATTTCAAGTTGATTCTTTGCTCCATATTTCTGCCACCTCCAGTTGCGTGACAAAGCGATGGAGCAGTGTGCTACAAAAACACCTGAAAAACAAAAACAGAGTGAGAGATGTAAAATATTTTAGCAGAATAGTGTGATGAAGAAGACGCCAGTAAACCCATGGAGGTAGAAGAAAACACTGATCTCTTTAAAGGAAATGATATACATAAAGTGCAGTTAGTGAGAAGTGCAGCTAGAGGGAGCATGCACGTAGATTCAGAAGGTAGGCTGATGGGATGGGATGATGCAAGAACTAATTCAAAGCATAATCAGATACACCTGGTCAGAGGGACAGAATCCCTGTTGAACCTGACCCTTTGCTAACTGAATGCCCTATGGACTGTACGTTTTGTTGTACTGGGAGCTGAGAATCCTTGAGAGAAATATAGCATGCAGGATATACTTTTGAAACACAGTTTTGTTTGACAAGCTGAAAGAAGAAGCATTGCTTTTGTTTATATAACCTGTTTTGTTTGAACCCTGCATAACTAACAAAGACTGTGAAGCATATCCAAGTTTTTGACCTATGTAAATATCTTATGTGAAAATCCTGAACAAGGTGGAAATCCTGTTGTCTTCGTTTGAACCTTTTGTGCATTAAGAGAATAAAACCCTATACTTTACCATTCACATGGCTTACACAACTATTCATTATGAAGAAAGGGACTACTAGTACCAGAAGGCTTCTGGGCTAACAAAAGTTTCTACCTTCAATACAACAATAATGTCCACCCTGACCTTTAAGCACGTGGCTAAAGGGACGGGGTTGTGACATAGTGGCATAATTTTTAGGATTTTCTTCTTGCGAAGCAAAAGAAGACTACACCAGTTCATGAAGAAAAGCTGCCAAGTTTGAAAAAAAACCCCAAAAAAACCACGTGAAGGTTCGCTGCCAGCACTGGTGGAACGGTGGAGGACCAGCGGACACATCTTTTCTAAAAGCATGAGTCAATGCCTGATGCAGGTAATGAGTGATTAGGCATAACCTGTGGCGGATTCAGGTGCAAGAAGTATTAAGAGTCCAGATAAAAGGGGGACTGACAAAGAGTTGCTAGTACCGCACTTGGGGGTTTTTTTGTCTCTCTTTCTGTAGGAAAAGTGGCTACTATGGAGCCAAAGGAGGTCCTACAATGGATGGCTGCGCAGTTTGATAAGCAAAGAGAGATGGCTTTCCATGCGCAGGAGCAAGTGGTGCAAGCTATGCAGGCTCAGCAAAAGCCCATGCTTGAACTAATAGAAGCATGGTTGGCTAACCAGAGGAAGACGCCGGATGCAGCTTCGTCTCCTCAGGGGACTAGATGCTATAGCTAACAATTGTATGGTAGGATCATGGTCTTCTGAGACATTGACATTGGGGAAATTATCACCTGATGATGATGATATAGGTGATTTTCTTGAATCCTTTGATAGGATAGCTCATATGATAGGCTGGCCAAAGGAGCAGTTGGCCATACGCCTGGCAACCTCGCTCACCGGAAAGGCGTTGTCTGCCTATAGGGCTATGCCTGTAGCTCTTGCCAATAATTATATAAAAGTAACAAAGGCTATTAGAGATCGCCTTGGGTTAACTTCTATGGTGTATAACCGGATGTTAAGAGCAACCCGACTTAAAGCTGGGGAGACACCGAAAGCTCTAGGTTAAATGGTTAAGAGCCTGACAATGAAATGGTTGATGCCTGAGGGTAAGACCATAGATACCATAGTTGATACTATTGTACTAGAACAGTTTATGGCTGCTGTGCCTAGAGAAGTGCAGACCTTCCTGATACTGCAAAACTGCCATACCACGGAGGAAGCAATCCTCCTAACGGAAAGGTATTTTGAAGCAGAATTGGCTATTCACAAAGATGGTGAAGCTTCCAAAACGGCAGTAGGGGCTAGTGTGCAGTCATCAGAAAGGGGGCCAAGGTCTAAACTAGAAGGTTTAAAAACTAGTATGCCTATGCTAAGAAGTCACTTTGAAAAAAAAAGGTGTTTTCATTGTGGGAAACTGGGGCATGTACAAAGTGAATGTAAAGCGCGTACCGCACTAATAACTGAAAATACAGAAATGACAAGAGAAGGTTTTCTTTTAGAGGTTAAGGTGAAAGGTATAACCACAAGTGCTCTACTCGATTCGGGTGCAGATCAGAGCATGATCTCCAAGAAACTATGGCGTACCATAGAAGATCAGTCTGAGTCAGTACCGAACCGAACAGAGGGAAAAGTGAGAATAAGATGCATTCATGGAGCCTCATCTTTCTATCCTGTATATAAGCCGTTAGTGAAAGGATTAGGGATAAAAAAGGAAATATTGGTAGCCGTAGTTCCAAAGTTGCCACATGACTTGGTGCTAGTTAGTGACTGGCCCCAATTTAGAAAAGGGTTGGAGAAGGGCCTATATCCCTGTGAAGCCCTTGTGTCTATTCGAACCCAGTCCAAGGCTCTAGGGGAAACATCTGAACCCCAGGATGAAACACTAGCAGAGTTGCCCTCACATGATGACCTAATAACTGCCCTGCCCGAAAGGAGTAGGAAGGGCAAGGCGGAAAAACGCAAAGAAAGGCGGTGCCGCTCTCAACGGAGAGTTGAGTTAGAGGCGGGACAAGGATTGCCCTGGGTCCCGGCTGATTTAGTAGAGAGGTTCCCATCTTTCCCCAAAGAGCAGAGAGCTGATCCCACGCTTGCTCGGGCGCTTGAGTATGCCCAGGTGGAAAAGCATACCTTCCCAAGATTCCTTTTCGATAAAGGGGTGCTCTACAGGGAAAGTTTAGATCCCCAATCCGTAAACAATTGGTGGTACCCGCCGCTTTCAAGTCCCTAGTTTTGAGGCTGGCTCACGACCACCCAATAGGGGGCCATAAAGGGGTACAGGGAACGCTAGACCAAATGCTGGCCCAGTTTTACTGGCCAGGCGTCTTTAGGGAGACCTCGCGATTTTGCGAGTCCTGTTCTTCCTGCCACCTCTGTCTGGCCAGCCGAGCCGCCTTTGCTCCCGATGCCCGTTATATCGGAACCAATCTGTAGAATAGCCATTGATATAGTGGGACCCTTGTTGAAGACGTCTCGAGGTTTTCAATACATGCTAGTTATGGTCGACCAAGCCACAAGATTTCCGTGGGCTATTCCCCTAAGGAACATATCCACCGAGACTATAGCCTTGGAGATAATAAAGTTATTCTGTGAAATAGGTTTTCTACAGGAGGTGCTAACTGATTGGGGCAGTACCTTTATGTCGAAGTATTTGGCCCAAGTGTGGGACGCCTTTGGCGTACGACACGTCAGGACAGCCGTCTATCACCCCAATGTAATGGGTTAGTAGAAAGACTAAACCAAACCCTAAAGCAGATGTTGTTGAGACGTGCTTTAGATGGAGAAATGGCTGAATGGGATACCATGCTCCCGTTTGTATTATATGCTTGACGGGAGCAGACGCAGGCTTCTTTGGGGACTTCTCCCTACGAGTTGATGTATGGACGTGCCCCACGAGGGATTTTGGACATACTCCACGAACAATGGGTGGAACCGGGTGAAAAGGAAATAGGAGTACCCCAGTTTCTGCGAAACTTGCGGGAACGACTGCACAGGACCTCCCGATTCGCAGAGGAGAAATTAAGGGCCAGTCAAGGGCGACAGAAAAAGTATTATGATAGTGACACAAAGCCACGACAACTATCAGTAGGAGAGAAAGTGATAGTGATGGTGACAGGGGCTACCCCCAAATTTGAATGCCAGTGGAGAGGACCATATAAAGTGGTTAAGCAGCTTGGTACAGTGTCATATATGATAGAGGACAAGAGCGGTCACCAGCAAGTGTATCACATTAACGTACTCAGACCCTGGCATGAGCGAACGGCCTTGGTCACCTCAGCTGAAATAGGGCCGAAGGAGGAGAAATTACAGCCATGCGATTATAAGCACAGAGCGGGAAAATTGCACCACAATGCAGATGCCATGTCTAGGATTACGAGCTGTGCAGATGAGAAAATGCCAGCCCGTAATATCTTAAGGGGGGGGGGGGGATATGTGATGAAGCAGACGCCAGTAAACCCATGGAGGTAGAAGAAAACACTGATCTCTTTAAAGGAAATGATATACATAAAGTGCAGTTAGTGAGAAGTGCACCTAGAGGGAGCATGCACTGAGATTCAGAAGGTAGGCTGACACGCCCAGGTTGGGATGATGCAAGAACTAATTCAAAGCATAATCAGATACACCTGGTCAGAGGGACAGAATCCTTACCTAAGAAACAGCTTTATAAGCAAAGCATAGACAAGCCAGAGAGGAGAGGAGCGGCACGAGCCGCAGCAGCTGCTGATAGCGAAGAAAGAGAAAGGAGACGGCTCCAAAGAGAGGAGAAAAGGCAGTTGAACTTGCAGCCCTTACAGGAAAGGAACAAGTTCCAGGAGAGCCAGTTTCAGGCTGGGAAACTCCAGAAGGAAGTCTTCAGGAAGGACAGAAGGAGAACCGGGAGAGTGCCTGGTAGGGAGAATACCAGAGACACAGACCCAAGAGTTCAGAGGTACCTTCATGCTTCTTCCCCTGTATGTTTATGTTTATTGAGCTTAATATACCGCCCTTCAGTAAACATCAGAGCGGTTCACATGATACAATAACATAAAGAAATCATATTTGTGAAAAGGGAAAGGAAGTTACAATAAAAACAGGAAAGCAAATCAGCAGAATCGGTCAACGAGACAGGGAGGGGGAGAGGAGAAGAGGGAAGAGAGGGGGAATGGGCTACACAGAAGGGTCAGGGAGGTCAAAGGCAAAGGCAAAGAGATGGGTTTTGAGTTTGATTCTGAAGGTGGTAAATGTCTGTTCAAGCCGGATGGAGGTGGGGAGAGAGTTCCATAGTGCAGGGCCAAGGAAAAAGAAAGCAGAGGAACGGGTGGACTGGAGGTGAGCGTGAGCAGGAGAAGGAAGATGAAGGCGGTTGAGGTGCATAGACCATAGGGAGCGAGCTGAGGAATGAAAATGAACGAGGTCAGCGAGGTACTGAGGGGCGTGGGAATAAAGAACACGGTGAAGAGTGGTCAGGACCTTGAAATGGATACAGGACTTGACAGGAAGCCAGTGGAGGTGAACGAGCAGGGGTGTAACGTGATCACGGGGAGAGGAGTGGAAAATGAGACGGGTGGCAGTGTTATGGATGCGCTGGAGGCGGTGAAGCTGAGTGACAGGGAGACCGGCTAAAATAGAATTACAAAAATCAGCACGGGACATAACCAGGGACAGAAGGAGTGTAGTAAGTGTTCGGGCGGTGAGAAAAGGCCTGATGGCACGGATCTGGCGAAGGAAGTAGAAAGAGGATTTTGATATATGAGCGATGTGGTCGTGGAAAGAGAGCTGAGAATCGAAGTAAACACCCAGATAGCGGAAGGAGGTGACCAGTGGGATTGGAGAGCCAGAAAAAGAGGGGGCGATCTGAGGAGAGGTGTCACTGCGAGAGAACCAGATGGCAAGGGTTTTGGTGAGGTTAAGGTGAAGACAGTGCGTGGTGAGCCAGTTGGCAACGGCAGTGAGGCAGGCATTAAGAGGGGAGAGATCAGGGGAAAGGGGAGAAGTGTGGTGAAGAAGAAGCAAGTCATCGGCGTAGTAGAATGCGGAGATACCATGTTGCTGAACAAGCAAGGTGAGGGGGGTGAGAAAAATGTTAAAGAGGAGGGGGGCCAAGACAGAACCCTGGGGAACACCACAGGGGAGAGGAACGGGCTCAGAGGGGGAGGAGAAGGAAGAAGAGGGAAGAACGGAGTAGGACCGAGAAGAGAGAAAAGAATGGAACCAATGAAGAACGGTGCTGCAGACGCCAGCATCCTGAAAACGAGCCAGAAGGAGAGAGTGATCAACAAGGTCGAAAGCAGCGGAAAGGTCAAGGGAGACCGACACCGACAGATCACCACGATCATGTGCTGTGCGAAGTTCATTCGTGAAACCCAAGAGGACTGTCTCGACACTATGGCCGGGACGGAACCCAGATTGGCGGGGGTGAAGGAAGTGAGTGGAATCGAGAAAAGCGGACAGCTGCGAGAAAACAGCTTTCTCGAGGATTTTAGAAAGAAAGGGAAGGTTGGAGACGGGTCGGTAGTTGGCAGGAATCATGGAGTCTAGAGAGGGCTTTTTGAGGATGGGACGGACCAGGGCGTGCTTCCAGGGCTTAGGAAAGACACCAAGGGAGAGGCTGGTGTTGATGATGGAGAGAGCAGGAGGAACGAGGGCCAGGGATGGAAGAAGTAGCCAAGAGGAGGGAATAGGATCAAGTGGGCAGAAAGTCTTTTTAGAGGAGGAGAGTAACGTAATCAGCTCGGGAGAGGTGAGTGGGTGGAAAGAGTGCCAAGTGTGAGAAAGCTGAGAGGAGGGAGGAGGAGAAACAGGAGGGGGACTGGAGATGGGTGGAGGGCAGTGGGGAAGAGAAGCACGGAGATCAACTATCTTGGAGCTGAAATAAGTAGCCAGCTGGGATGGAACGGGTGAAGGAGGCGAGAGGGATGACCTAGTACCGGACTGGAGAGAGGTAAGAGACTGAAGAACTGAGTAGAGGTGGCGTGTCTGGTTGGGAGCAGAGGAGATGGCAGAAGAGAAGTAAGACTGTTTGGCTTTATGGACCTCGGTTCGGTAGTGCATGTGGTTAGATTTGAAACGTGAAAGGGTGTCGGGACAGGGGGATTTACGCCAAAGGCGCTCAGCACGGCGGAGCTGAGTGCGCAAGAGGTAAAGACCGGGATGGTACCAAGGTTGGGAAGGACGGCAGGTGGGGGAACGGGGACGAAGAGGGGCAATATGGTCGAGAGTGGCAGAAAGCACTGAAGCCCAGGTGGAGGCCTGAGTGGAAGGAGAGAGGAGAGAGAAGTCAGACGGAAAGATAACAGACGCAGGGGGGAATTGCATAGGGGTCTGGGGGGTTAGCCGACGAGAGCAAGGACGGGAGGTGGTTGCGGGGGGGGGGGGGGAGTCAGAGAGGGAGAGGCAACAAAGGAAGGTGATGCAGTAATGGTCGGTCCAGGGTAGGGGAAGGGCTTGAAGGGGCTGCAGTTGGTAAGTGGAAGCTGAAGGAGAGAGAAGCAGATCAAGGGTATAACCGGCAGAGTGGGTTGGGAAAGGGATAAGCTGGAGGAGGGACAAGTCGTGAAGGAGGGTGTTAAAGGAGTGGGCAGCATATCCAAGTTTTTGACCTATGTAAATATCTTATGTGAAAATCCTGAACAAGGTGGAAATCCTGTTGTCTTCGTTTGAACCTTTTGTGCATTAAGGGAATAAAACCCTGTACTTTACCATTCACATGGCTTACACAACTATTCATTATGAGGAAAGGGACTACTAGTACCAGAAGGCTTCTGGGCTAACAAAAGTTTCTACCTTCAATACAACAATAATGTCCACCCTGACCTTTAAGCACGTGGCTAAAGTGACGGGGTTGTGACAATAGTGGCGAGATGTTGCAAAACACAGTGACATAAGCGGTTAGCCAATTGGCAGTGAGTCATGGGTGTGGCTGCCACAGTCTTGTTTCTTTTTTGTCACACCTTGTAAAATCTAAGGCCCTCACTTTTGAATAGATTTTATCAGCCCTAGTCCTAATACTGAACCACACTGTCTGGTGATTACTGGATGCGAGATGATCTCCCACTATAACATCAGAACCATTTTCACCATTGGTAAGCACCACATCCAGTATGGCCCCTTCATGTGTGGGTTCTGTTGCCAGTTGCCTGAATAATTCTCCCTGTAGAGAATACAGGATCTCCTTACTTCTAAATGACCCCGCAGCAGGGATATGCCAATCCACATCCAGCATATTGAAATCAACTACCAATAGCACTGCCCCTTTCCTAGTAATGCTGTGTATGTCTTCTATTAAATCTCAGTCTACTTCTTCTCCCTGAGAGAAGAGGGGGGGGGGGGGTCTGTATATCACACCAATGCAAATTGATTTATCTTTCCCTCTTTCTAGTTTAAACCACAGTGCCTCCTCTCTCCGTTTTAAGCCCTGTAATTCTATAGTTTTAATGTTGTTGTTTTTTTTTACATATAGTGCCACTCCTCCTCCCCTTCCTCCTACCCTGTCCTTCATGAATAAGGTATAACCTGGTATAATTACATCCCAGTTATGGCTGTCTATGAACCATATCTCTGTGACTACCACTAAATCCAAGTCAGCCTGTTCCATTAAAGCCTCAAAATCTGGGATCTTATTTTTGGAATCTGATCAATTGAATCTATTTCTGCTTGGTAAAGAAAATGGTTAGAAAGAATTGTTATTTACTTCCTTTCTAAGTCTTAGGGTTAGTAGCGGTATTATGGTATCATGGGACCAGTATGTATTTGTTATTCTGGGTTTTTTTCCGTTTTTTCTGGCCTCTTTCCTCTCCCTTTGATGTGGACTTGATTGTAATTCCTTTTCGTTTTGAAATAAAGATTGTTAAAATCTAAAAAAAAAAAAAAAAAAATCTGGGATCTTATTTCCCATGCTATGGGCATTTATACACACTGCTTTCCAGATATTGCCCCTTTTACCCATTTCTATAGAGATATTTAATGTTTCACATACCTGGGGGCTTTCACTTATCTTGGGGCTTCTTCACACATCCCCAACAAGTTAGTTTAAAGCCCTCTTCAGTAGGTTAGCCAGTCTTCTACTGAAGACATATCAACCCTTCTTGGACAGATGGATGCTATCTCTGCTTACACATGTAGATTTGTGCTTCACCCTTGTACTTGCCCACTGCAAAAGTACTGTGCTGAGCAGACAGGGGTCTGCTCACTACTCTATTCTCCAACCTAAATAAATATGGGAGTGATAGGAAACATCATTGTATCTGTAGGGAATCTGGCTATAGAAGGTCTGTCCTCCTTAAATATAGGAGGAAGCTATAATCTAATTTGACCTCTAGAAGGGACTACATCTCCCAGGAGTCATTGGCCACTATTGGAAACAGGATACTGGGCTTGATGGACCTTCATCTGACGTAGTATGGCATGTCTTATGTTTTTTGTTCTTAAGCTGAGGAAAGCACAGTTACTTACCTGTAACAGGTGATCTCTGGGAACAGCAGGAATTAGTCTTCACATATGGGTACGTCAGTACTGACGGAGCCTGCACGGGAATGCTCCCCAGCATCCAATCAGAAAGCTTTTGGGAGCATCCCTCGCGCCTGCGCGCTGACTTCCCGCCTTTTCCACTGCCTCTCCTCAGTTGAGTGTCATAGCTGAGACAGAAGGAGAGAAAGAGGAAAGGAGATAGATAGATACAACTCCTAGGGGAGGTGGGTGGGTTGTGAAGACTAATTCCTGCTGTTCCCAGAGATCACCTGTTACAGGTAAGTAACTGTGCTATCTCCAGGAACAAGCAGGAATGAGTCTTCACATATGGGGACTCCCTAGCTGTGGGTGCCAGGGGAGATCCCATAAAATGTGTATCCCTGGAAAAGGACTGCATTTCCCAAACCTGGATCCCCGGCATCCCCTGAGGGATGGGGGGTAGGAGTTGAATAGAGAAGAGCTGTAGAGGAACAGCGAATCTAAAGACTACAGAAAAAATGAGTCTTTAGAATGTATCTCAAGTATCAACTGGGGTAGGAGAAGAACGGCAGGTCTTCAATGGAAAGCTTTATGGGAAAAAGCTGAAAACTCTTTTAGGTACAGAGTTATTAACATTGAGGACTAAAAGAAGAAGACTGACCGATCTGGAGAATTAGCCCAGTCTTGAAGGGAAGAGGGGGTATGGAAAAAAGCCCCTATTCCCAAGGAGAACAGAAGTGTACTCAGAAATACTGAAGATGTACACTGTCTTTCCTAGCTGGTAAGAGATAGGAAGACATTGAAGTTTGATACTTCATAGACAGGGAGATCTATAACAAAAATAGAAGCAGTTGACATCACAGCAGTAATTGTGTGTATAACCGCTCCCACTTATTGAGCCGTATGAGAATAGGCAAGTTGACTGTCTGGACCCCTTAAGAAGGTAAAAGCTTTATAGCACAGACAGTTAGGGAGATAGTAGGTAATACATAGCGTCCTATGGACATCTCCCAATGGGCACATTATATATATATATATATATATATATATATATATATATATATATATATATATATATGGAGATACATACATATCTATATATATGTGCATATATGTCTAGATATGTGTGATATATATATAGATATATAGATATAGATAGATGGGCATGACTTATGCCCACACAGATTACAGAAATATGTATGTATAGGACATATACATACATGAATATAAGTCTGAGGATACATGCCTGCAACTGAGCCCCACAAAAACATTCACATGGGGAATGTGATGGGAAAAGATTCATCTAATAATAAGGGGGTGAAAACCACCTGAAGATATATAGAAAATCTATTTCTGCTGTGCAGGAATGTAGTTCAGTGGAATAACCAGTATGGTTGCGTGAAAAAACAGAGGATAATAGCAGTCTGGCAAGAGCATGTCAGGAGTACTTTAGGACTCTGACATGTCCTAAGGACAAAAAAACGCATAGGCTAAGACACCAGGATGACCCAGCCAAGGGACACAGGGGTATCATGTACACTAAAAGAGTATGCGTTGTCCAAGTGGAGCAGAAAAGCATAATGCCAAGCTGTAAAGAAAAAAGGGGTAGATTCCTGCAAGATTGGGAACTCCTTGGACATTCACGCAGAAAAAGCTTGTCTTCTGTATCACAACAGGAGACAAGAGGGTATAAAGAACCCATATAGCCATGGAATGATTATATAAGCTTTTTCTACTATATGGAAAAAACCCTCAGAGACAAAGTTCAATGCTCTGTAGCAAGGGCCCATAGTAGAAAGCTTCTCTGAAGAGATTGCAGAGCATTGTGCAGGAGAATTATGAGATAAAACTGACTGAAGTCAGGTGAGTAGTATTATGCAAGATAGTTGAAAGTAGCTTGCAATGAGCATTAAAGTAATCACTGGAACTCCTGCATGCACAGCAACTGAACAAAACAGCAGAGGGGATTCTCCTGTATAAAAACAGAGAGAAAACAGACAAAGGGAGCGGAGATATTTCCGTCCCTGTCTGATGAGTTGTTCAGAGCATGCATTGAAGGATAACAAAAAGTCTACACTGGAAAGAGAGAGAAGTGTTTCAGTATGGTACCAACTCAAGCAGGGGAAAACCCTGGAAGAGAGGGGGTTGGAAGGTGACTTACCATATGGTAAGTCAGCTGAAGGAAAAGATGTCCATGTGGGGACAGAAACTATCATGGGATAGTTGTAACCTCCCTTCGTAGTAGTAAGAAGGGGAGAATTCTGTAACCCATGGACAAAAATATCCTAACAGCTTAGCATACTGAAAGAGAAAAAAACAGTGTAGAGTTTGAAGAATAAACTTCTACTAAGAAGAAGTTAACTGTAGATTGCAACATACAGGAACCTATGGTTGCTGGTTATGATTAGACTGGTTAGAGTCTGGAGACTTCAGACTAGGATGAGATGTCCCTTGCTTGGGTACATCTGGAGGATGGGCAAGAGAAGGGTGAAACCTTCTTTTCTTAGGGAAAGAAGGTTTGGTAGGACATTTCCTACGTCCTGGGGAAAAAGAAGGCTTAGGATGGTTTCCAGAACCAGGGAAGTCAGTGGAGCAATGAGCAACCTGACGTAAAGCCTCTCTATTGAAGAGATTTCTCCAGTACAAGGAGAATTACCCAGTGTATGTTGAGCCCATCTGCTCAAGTCTGAAGCTTGCAGCCAGGCTTTACGACGTGCTCCAATGGCAATAGCAGAGGATCTGCTAACAGACTCAAAAGAGTCTAGAGAAGCACGAGAAAGAAACCAAGAGATATTCCTGCTATGATTAAGAAGCAAGGAATAGTCAGTGGCCTTAGGCTCTGACAAAAAAGGGGACAAAAGAGAATTTCTCTGTGACCTCCTGAAGTGTCAGAATCATATAAAAAAATATATGAAATAATTCTTGAAGCCAGCATAGAAGTTTGGAAGGTTTGACGTCCAAAGGCATCAAGTGCTTTAGATGCATGACCTGGCGGATAAGAAGAATGCTTCTTCTTGCTTCTTACCTTCCTCATTGCTGATTCCACTACAATGGAATGATGTGGAAGTTGGGTTTTTTGAAACCCCGGAGAGGGAGGCACATGATACAGAACATTAGTGGCTGTAGAAGGCAAAGGAACCTTTAAAGGTGATTCCCACATCCTCAGAAGTAGATCCTGCAAAGAATGATGTAAAGGAAGCATTATATTTTCCTTTTCTGCAGGATCTTGGTTAAGAGTAGAGCCAGGAATAGGAATGGCAAGAAAGGTTGCCATGTCAAGAAGAAATTTCTGAAAAGAAGGATCTCCAATGGGAACTATTCCTGGGTAAGCTGAGGTTGAAGGAGCAGCTTGAGCACCAGAAGACATACTGGACTGGTGCAGAAAAAGAATCCTGCTAGATGGACAGTGATACTGACAGTTCTGATTCGAGGCAGTTAGTAGTGCATCGTCAGTGCCCGGTATCGATTCCAAGCTAGGCATAGAAAGGATCGATGGCACCGATGGAACTGCAGGAATCGACATCGATACCAATACCGGTATCGGAGACGGTAATGTCATCGAAGCAGTAATCGGGGGCTGCTGAAGCGGTACCGAGGTAGCCAGAGAGCCTTGGTGAATATCCTCGATACTGCGTAGTCGGAAACGATATGGATCGGTTCCGAAACGCGTCGGTACCAAGTCATCTAGACTGGATATTGATTCTAGACTCGGCATCGAAGGGAGCGAGTCTATCGATGCATGTCTAGAAGGTACCGACGTTGGTGGTGGTATCGGCGATGCCGATACAGGAAAGTCAATCGGAGTCATATCGATCGGTTCCGAAGGTACCGAGGACGTCCAAAGACGATGCCTGGTGAAGAGAGGAACACTCGACACCGGCGCCGATGTCGGGGTATCGGTACCGCTCAAAGCCGATACCAACCCCGAGCATGGCAAAGATACAGGAAAGTCAATCTGGGTCGTATCGATCGGCCCCGAAGGTACCGAGGATACCAGATGACGATCCCAGGTGAAGAGTGGAATTCTCGACACCGATGCCAATGCATCGGTACCGCTCGAAGCCGGTACCAACCCCGAGCATGGCGGAGATACAGGAAAGCCAATCTGGGTCGTATCGATCGGCCCTGAAGGTACCGAGGACACCAGATGACGATCCCTGGTGAAGAGTGGAACACTCGACACCGGTGCCGATGCCGGGGTATCGGTACCGCTCGAAGCGGATACCACCCCCGAGCATGGCTCAGGTATGTTCTGTGAGGGGTGAGCCCCAGGAACAACCTGAAACCCCGTAAATGCTTTGGAGCCCGAAGACTCCCGCCGGGGTTTTATTGCCAATGGGGTCTTGAGGGCAAGGCCGGAGCCGTCATCATGCTGGGCATGAGACTTACCCTTCAAGAATTGGCTAGTCTTAACAGACTGTTTGTGGGTTACCTGATCCTGGAGAGAAGAATAAACCGGTGTCCTCACCTCAGGAGGAAAAACGGCATCGAGGGAAACTCGAAAAAGGGAAGGTCTTCTCCCAATAATACAGCCTGATGGATCAGGGAAAAAAGGGTCAGGACCCAAACAGGTTAGACACCAAGCATTGGAGTCTAAAAAGAAAACTATGTTTCCACAGTGAAGGCACTTCTTAGGGGAAGAAGGCTCCATGTTGGAGAGGCCTGGTAGGCTCAAAAATTTAAGACAAAAACTGAGGAGAAAAAATTTCTCTAAGTTTAGAAAAGAAAAGAATAAAGCACCGGCGGTACTGGTATCGGCGGGAAAGACAGCCGCGACCACAAGAAAACAAGGAAATAAGAATTTTAAAGAAAAAAGTTTCTGCGGTGACAGGAGGACGTCCTGTCGGCTCCGCGGAAAAACGAAAACTGAGGAGAGGCAGTGGGAAAGGCGGGAAGTCAGCACGCAGGTGCGAGGGATGCTCCCAAAAGCTTTCTGATTGGATGCTGGGGAGCATTCCCGTGCAGGCTCCGTTGGTACCAACGTACCCATATGTGAAGACTCATTCCTGCTTGTTCCTGGAGATTGGGTCAATGGGTGGAGCCCAGAGAGAAAGGCAGGAATCATTAAAAAGAAATGGCTCTTACTAAGGGGGATATTTTCCCCAGAGAGATGGCTGTGTGTGTTTGGAAAGCATAGCAACAACTTTTATTAGAATGGGGACTAGCTCTGGGTTGGTATCCAGAGGAGATGCTTTACTCATCTAAGGAGGAGGACTTCACCTCACCCTGAAGGGGTAAACATGGGGATTGCAGACGTGCACACAGTGTAGTTTCTCACCTGTAACAGGTTCTCCAGGGATAACAGGAATCAGGCCTCAATTATGTGTGACGTCGGCACTGATGGAGCCCGTGTGGACCAATTTCCCACCTTTCAAAGAAAGCCTTTGGGATTGCTGCCATGCATGCGTGGTCTTCTTCCCACCCAAAAGTGCTATCTTGCTCAGTCAGGTCCCAAAGCTAGAGCCCTACTAAGCAGATGGCAAGGAAAGGATAAAAAAATTGCAACTCTTCAGGGGAGGTGGGAGGGTAGTGAGGACTAATTCCTGCTGTCCCTGGAGAACACTTGTTACAGGTGAATAACTATGCTTTCTCCAGGAACACGCAGGAAGTCAGTCTTTATTTATGGGACTCCCCAGCTACAGGCTACCGAAACCTTCAAGCCAAAAATGCCTCCGAGGCCGTGAGCAGAAGCCAATGTCCGAAGGAAGCTCAAGTCCTCGAGCCTTCAGGGAAAGCTCTCGGTAGCCACAGAAGAAGGGTTGGAGGGCAAGAGTTGCTTATAGCCTGAACAGACTATGGGGTACAGCCTGGACGAAGGTGCTGTCGCATCGGGACCCCTCCCCAGGCAGTAGCCCGGCAAATGTCTGTCAGAGGCACTGAGCGCAGCGAAGCCACCGATGCCGTCTTGGTGCGGATGCCATGCAGGTTGACCTGACGATCCAGCGGGCACCCGCCTTTGCCTGGGCAAAGGTGATGCAGTCCGCCACCCAGATGGAGAGGGTGCACTTGGTAACTGCCAGCCCCAGGCAGTTGGGATCATAGGTGATGAAGAGCCGGTCGGACCTGAGATGACCCTGGGTGTGCTGCAGGTAGAAGGTGAGAGTCCTCTTGCAGTCGAGTGTATGCAGGACCTCTGATGCCTGGTCGGTGTGAGGTATCAAGAAGAAAGTCAGCAAGACCACCTCCTGATTGAGGTGGAAATCCGAGACAACCTGCGGTAGGAACTTGGGATGGGTGCGAAGGACCACCCTGTTCTTGTAAAAATTGGTGTAGGGGGCCTCAGCTTGAGGACTTGAAGTTCACTGACTTGCCGCACCGAGGTCAGTGCCACCAGGAAAAGCACTGGATCTTGTGGAGCGTCCTCGCAAGGAGAGGACTGGGAGGGAATGCGTACAGAAGCCCAGAGGTCCAGCTCAGGAGAAACGCATCTGGGATCACCCTGCTCGGGTGCGGTATCGGCCCGCAGAAACAGGGAAGCTGCGCGTTCACTGGGCTGGCAAACAGCTCTATGGACGGAGTCCCCTAGCGGTAGAACAGGTGAAGAACCACCTCTGGACTCAGGTGCCACTCGTGTGGGTGAAGGAGCCTGCTGAGACTGTCCGCGAGGGGATTGTCCTGGCCCGGGAGGTAAACCACTAGGAGCAGAGGAGGACTGCCTTCTGACAGAGGAGGTGGGAGTCCGTGCCCCCCCTCCTTGTTTAGGTAGAGCATCGCGACTCGGTAGTCGGTCTGCATGAGCACCGACTTGTCCTTCAAGTGGTACTCGAAGACCTTCAGGGCCAACCGGAATGCTCGAAGTTTGAGCAGGTTGATCTGCTGCTGAGATTCCTTGGTGACCACCAACCCTGGGTGCAAAGGTGGCCACAGTGACATATCTTCAGTAGTAGACTAGCTAACCTACAGCGAGGTGTCTCATCAAGACAAGCTTGTGCTGTTGAGTCTGGAAGGGCATGCCCCGAAGGAGGCTCTGCCACCAGACTAGGTACCCAACTAGGCTGCGAGACACCCGGAGGCAGCCGAAGGCTTGGACCCATTGTGCTCTGAGGCAACACCGGGTTGCTCGCATTTGCATGTGAACATGGGGAACGATGTGGACGGTCGAGGCCATGTGCCCCAAGAGCACAGCATGGGCTGCGCCGAGACCCTGGCCAGCCTTGGACCTCAGTGGCCAGAGCGCGGAGCCGATCTGCACATGCTCGAGGGAGAAAGGCGGTCGCGCATTCTGTGTCAAGTAGAGCACCAATGAACTCCAAGGTTGCATCGGTTCGAGGTGGGATTTGAAATAGTTGACCAGGAAACCGAGGCACTCAAGGAGGACTGTGCACGATGCCAAGAGGCGAGCCACCTCTGCCGATGTGCCTGAGATGAGCCAGTCATCTAGGTAAGGGTAGACGGATATGCCATGCAGCCAGAGGTGGGCCATTGACAGGCACTTGGTGAAGACTCGTGGGGCAGATGCGAGCCCGAAGGGGAGCACTCTGTACTGGAAGTGCTCTCCTTGCACCCTGAAATGCAGGTACTTCCTATGCTTGGGGTGGACAGGATGTGGGCGTAAGTATCTCTGAGATCCAAGGAGCATAACCAATTGACTTGCTGGAGGTAGGGCAGCAAGACACCAAGCGATAGCATTTTGAACTTCTCCCGCACCAAAAACTTGTTCAGATTCCTGAGATCGAGGATGGGGTGCAGGCCCCCTGTCCTCTTCGGAATGAGGAAGTACTGGAAGTAAAACCTCCAACCTCAGGAGGTGTGGCAGAACTCTCTCGACCGCCTGTTGACCGAGGAGGTTGTTCAGCTCTTACTGCAAGCAAGCCTGATGCGAGGGAAGCCGAGTAGGCTCCGCTGGGGAGAAGGGAGGAAGGAGTCTGTCTAGACAAAGACGATATCCATCCTGGTTCACCTGCAAGACCCAGGTGTCCATTGTAATAGCTGCCCTTTTGGAGGCAAAAAGAGAAAGGCGTCCTCCCATGGGTGGAAGCGTACCTGGGGGGGCGAGAGGCTATGCTTTCGGCGTCAAAACCCTGGGGCTGGCTGGGGTGGCACCAGTGGTTGGGTCTTGGGCCTCTTGGGTTTCCAGTGACCCTGAGCTCCCCATATTCCCTGAGCGCTGGTCGTTGGCGCAGGGGTAGGCGGGTATGGTGGGTATCCCCAGTAGGGGAGCCCTTTCCTCTGGAAGAAAGGGTTTTTTTTTTGCTGTGCTGTTCTTCCGTGGAAGAGAGGAGGTTTTACGGGAGAGACAGGTGCTCCAGGGAAAAAGGGAGACTGAGCAAGATGGCACCTTTAGGCAGGAAGAGGACCACGCATGCATTGCAGCAATCCCAAAGGCTTTCTTTGAAAGCTGGGGAATTGCTCCGTGTGGGCTCCATTTGTGCCGACGTCACCCATAAGTGAGGACTGACTTCCTGCTTGTTCCTGGAGAATGCATAAATCCAGATGACCAGGATAGTAGGCAGCAGTAACCCAGTCAGTGCTGCTGAATATCCCCTGCTAACTAAGTTAAATGCCCCAGCACTATTTAGCTCCTGGAGAAGAGCATGGGTGGAAACACTGACTGTCCAGTCGGTGTTGTTTTTCACCCTCTAACCAGATAGTCAGTGCAAATAAAGTTAGGACAGGTAAAAGCTTGTCCTAACTTTATGCGGTTTTGCAATCTGATTAGTAGTTGAATATTGCCGCTGTCTAGATTGCCAAACTTTAATCCTGGCAAAGTAGATATTCAGAACCAGTCACCGGATATGCATCAGCACTGAATATCCAGTTTAAATATAAAGCTGTGGTAGCCAGCCATTTGAATAGTATATGCCTTGTCACACCCTTAGCCCCTTACAGACAGTGGAGGGGCGTGCTTGTCATAGGAGAGATTCACCATTTAGCCTTTACCTGACTGGCTGCTTTGTAATGCCTCATGGGAAAGGTAGTTCAGTCAGGAGGTACTTGGCTTTAGGTTAAAAAAAAACACATTTGTAGTTGGCTTTGAGTGGTAAGGCTTTGACAGAAATTTAGTTATGGGGAAAACGCTAGGCTCACAAATTAACACCTTTGGATTGTTTCTCCAGAATTCTTTCAAAAATACATCAGGATATAACTGAACTCAAAACAAAACAGCTTATAATGTTCTTCAGCATAAAGAAAAGTCCTTTCAACAGCCAATGCTATCAGATATGGCTAGCAGTGATGTTTTAAAACAAACAGAAACAGCTTTTCCTAAAACAGGTTTATTTTCTCTCAGTCCAGAACACTTCCCGGCTGTTTGTCTCCTTAAGCACAGGAAAACTTTCAACAAGAAGTTAAACTCTTCATAGGCAAACAATTCTCTATGCAAGGTTTTCAGGAATAGTGAAAACACAATCAAAGCTTTTCTTACTTTTACCATCAGCACGGCTTCAAGCTGTGCACGGCACCAGCTAGCAGCTGTTTAACAAGTTTTAATTAGACAGCTTCAGCTTGCTCAGCAACGGTATTTATCCTTTAATACAGGACTTGCACAAGTTATCTACAGGCTCTCAGGGTTACCGGGCTCTGGAGGTTTTCCTTACGGTTGACTCACTTCCAAACCCTCTGTATTTGAAGATTGGCATAAAGAGCAATCCATGTATGAGTCTTCTTCTTCTACAGCTAGGTCCTGTTCACCCAGTTGCATTGGCTCTACCTTCGTTTCTAGCTCAGAGGTCTTGGCTGACTGCCTTCCGTTAGGGCAAAAGCTGTCTCTTGTAACTCTGTAGTGCTCCAAATTAGACAAGCTTCTAATGCTCATACCTGGGTCAAGGCTTGTATCAGCTTCTCCTCGCTCATGCTCTGGCCACCATCCACCTGAGCTTGCTCGTCCTGTCCTCCAACTTGTGTTCCTTGTTCCTGCTGTTCTTACTGTTCCAGCTCCATTCCTCTTCCAGTAAGCATTCCTACTCCTCTCCTTCTCTGGATAATCTGACCTAGTCTTAAACCTCTCAGGCTCCAGCTGCACCCCTTCTCCTCTCAGGTATTGGAGATCAAACTGCCTCGTGGCAGCTGAGTAATTGGGGAATTCAGTGACGTAAGGGTTCCTTACCCTGGGCCTGCATTCCCTCTCCTTTTCTCCACTAGGGGCATTCTGCAACCTATTGCAGCTAGGAATTACCTGCTTTCTAGGTGTAAATGGAGTTTTGTGTCTCTGACCTTGTAAAATAGGTCCTTTGATAAGGGTGAATTCCTTCTCTTTATCCCTGTCTCCTAGGTCCTGATAAGCTTCCTTATCACAGCCTCCAGTGTCTTTCTACGTAGATGACAGTCTTCCTTCTCTGTCTGAATTTCAGCTTCCCTCTTCATTCTACTGCAGCTGTTGCTGCTTTACCTCTTCTGTCGTGCCTAGAGTTTGCTTTCCTTCATTGTACAGAGAGGGAGGAATAGCTGTATCTCTTACCACCCAATTATAAAGCACACTCCAAGATAACATTTCCTAAGCTAACAAATTTTGTATACCCAAGCACCTCAGGAATCTTTGGGTATTGATGGCACTTAGAATTCTGACCTGCACCCTGAACCCCCTGGCCATATCTGTGGGGATAATCGCCTCCCACCACACCACTGAACAGCAAAGCCCAAGCTTTTATTCTCATTCCCTTGGAGTCTTCCTGTCACTATGAATACTGTTTTGCTCCTCTCCCAGTGTCATGGAGTTTTTGTACCACTGTTTATTGATTTCACATTACAATCCTATTGTCCCAGAACCGTGTTTGGGAGTGGTCAGTAGTATCTCCTATGACAGTGGAAAAGTACCGCTGAATATTTAGACTGCATTCCAATCTCCCTTTCAAAGAAGGGACCTTAAGTCCTTTTGTGTGATCTTTCTGACAGTGTGACAAAGAGTAGGCTCTTGCTGCCAAATTCTCTGGCAATTGTCCATGGAGATACTCAGATGGTTTCATTTTCCCATAAAATTCCAACACTGATCTAACCTATTAAAGGGGAGCCAGGATATCCACTGATTGCCCCAATACAAGCATTGTGGGACCTGTGTCTTTTAGGGAAACTGCTAGGTACTTGTGACCTAGAATGGCCACTGTTGGAAACAGGATACTAGGCTTGATGGACATTGGTCTGACCCAGTATCAAGGGTCCATCGAGCCCAGTATCCTGTTTCTAACAGTGGCTATTCCAAATCTCAAGTAGCTGTCAGGTTCCCAAAGGTATATACATTCCATGCTGCTTGTCCCGGGGTAAGCAGTGGATTTCCTCAGTCCTCTTTAATATTGGATTCATGGACTTTCCCTCAAGGAACTCGTCCAAACCTGTTTTGAACCCAGCTACACTAACAGCTTTTACTACATCCTTCGGTAAGGAATTACAGAGTTTGATTATGCTTTGCGTGAAAAAATATTTTCTCCGATTAGAATTAAATGTGCCAAATTGTAGAGCTGCATTGCATGTTTCCTAGTCTTTCTATATTTTTTTAAGGGGTAAACTGTTTACCTGTTCCACTCCATTTTATTATTTTATAGACCTTTATCATATCTCCCCTCAGCTGTCTCCTTTCCAAGTAGAAGAGCCCTGACCTCTTAAACCTTTCCTCATAGGGATATCCTTCCATCTCCTTTACCATTTTGCTATGCCCTGTTCATGATGGCTTGCAGTCTTCATGCTGTTGTTCGTGCCCTTTGCCTCTCTTCCGGTGTCATAAGGTCTTCATGCATCTCTCGATGCCTTTGAGTGACATTGCTTCAGTGAGAGATGCAATAGTGGGGTGGGCAATTCCGGTCCTGGAGGGCCGCAGACCAGTCAGGTTTTCATTATGTCCCTAATGAATATTCATGAGATCTATTTGCATCCACTGCCTTCCATTGTATGGAAATAGGTCCATGAATATTCATTAGGGACATCATGAAAACCTGACTGGTCTGCGGCCCTCCAGGACCGGAATTGCCTACAATAGTAAATGGAGCAGTTTTCTTTGAAATCTCTGTCAGAAAGTAAATGTTGTAGCAAGGGTCCTTGACTGATCTGACTGCAAATTGTTCTTTTTAAAGGAAAAACTTGTTATGTAATTAAGGCTTGCAGCAAGATGGAATCAGTCCTCACGGTCTACTTCCTCATCAAGTTTACTCACGCATCTTTACTGACAAAGGAAGAAAATAAACCTTTTCAGTGCCTCAGTTATAATATTCCTGTCTCACAAGGCCTGTGCTTAAAAGATAAACAGCTGTGCCCCTAAATGAGAAATTATATGCATACATGTGAAAATGGGACAGATTTGGATTGCCTACTGTTTAGTGCCACGCAGGGCCGGCCCGTCCATTGAGCAAGAATGTTTTTTGCACAGGGCCCCGCGTTTCAGGGGGCCCCGCGCAAAAAACATTCTTCAGCATCCCAAGTTTTAAAAAAAAAAACCAAACCGGCTGCTTCTGCCGCGGCAGCAGCAAGAGCTCTGCCGCGGCAGCAGCAAGAGCTCTGCCGCGGGGCCCCCCCTGCCCGGCAGAGCCTCCGTGCATCCTCAGCAGCTTTCTTCATGTCCAAACCGCGGGCTTCTTCCAGCGCCGCGAGAGTTTCCGTACTCGCGGCTCTGTAAACCCCGCCGAGGGTGATGGTTCCCATCAGCCCCGCGGGATTAAGAGCGCCGCGAGAAAAGAAACTCTCGCGGCTCTGAAAGAAGCCTGCGTTTTGGACATGAAGAAAGCTGCTGAGGATGCACGGAGGCTCTGCCGGGCAGGGGGGGCCCCGCGGCAGAGCTCTTGATGCTGCCGCGGCAGAAGCAGCCGGTTTGGTTTTTTTTTAATTTTAATTTGGAATGATAGGGGGGGGGGGTGGTTAGGACTGGTAATGGGCAATGGGAGGGGAGGCTAAACAGGAAGTGGGCAGATGGGGGGGGGGAGGTGAGGAATGGTAATGGGCCGGGGGGGGGGGGGGGTAGGACGGGTAATGGGCCAGGGGGGGGGTGGTGGTTAGGACTGGTAATGGGCCATGGGGGGGAGGCTAAGACTGGAAGTGGGCTGATGGGGGGGGGGTTAGGACTGGTAATGGGCAATGGGGGGGGCTAAGTGGGCTGATGGGGGGGGGTTAGGACTGGTAATGGGCCATGGGGGGTGGAGGCTAGGACTGGTAATGGGCCATGGGGGGGGGCTAAGTGGGCTGGGGGGGGTTAGGACTGGTAATGGGCCATGGGGGGGGGAGGCTAGGACTGGTAATGGGCTGATGGGGGGGGGTTAGGACTGGTAATGGGCTGATGGGGGGGGGTTAGGACTGGTAATGGGCTATGGGGGGCTAAGTGGGCTGATGGGGGGGGTTAGGACTGGTAATGGGCTATGGGGAGGGGGCTAAGGCTGGAAGTGGGGGGGTAGGACTGAAAATGGGCTGATGGGGGGGCTAAGACTGGAAATGGGCTGATGGGGGGGTAGGACAGGTAATTGACTATGGGGAGGGGGCTAAGGCTGGAAGTGGGGGGGTAGGACTGGAAATGGGCTGATGGGGGGGGTTAGGACTGGTAATGGGCTATGGGGGGGCTAATACTGGAAGTGGGATGATGGGGGGGGGGGTGGTTAGGACTGGTAATGGGCAATGGGGGGGCTAGGACTGGAAATGGGCTGATGGGGGGGTTAGGACTGGTAATGGGCTATGGGGGGGCTAAGACTGGAAGTGGACTGATGGGGGGGGATGGTTAGGACTGGTAATGGGCCATGGGGGGGGTTAGGACTGGTAATGGGCCGGGGGGGGGGGGTTAGGACTGGTAATGGGCTGATGGGGGGGAGGGAATAGACTGGAAAATGGCCATGGGGGGGGAGGCAAAGACAGGAAGTGGGATGATGGGGGGGTAGGACTGGTTATTGGCTATGGGGGGGCTAAGACTGGAAATAGGCTGATGGGGGGGCTAGTACTGGAAATAGGTTGATGGGGGGTTAGGACTGGTAATGGGCTATGGGGGGCTAAGACTGGAAATGGGCTGATGGGGGGGTAGGACTGGTAATTGGCTATGGGAGGGGGGCTAAGACTGGAAATAGGCTGATGGGGGGCTAGGACTGGAAATAGGGTGATGGGGGGTTAGGACGTAATGGGCTGATGGGGGGTTAGGACTAGTAATGGGCTATGAGGAGGCTAGGACTGGAAATGGGCTGAGTGGAAGGAGGGCTTGAACTGCAAATAGCTGATGGGGACGGGGGCTTGGAATGGAAATGGGTTGTGAGGGGGAGGGAGCTAGGACTGGAAATGGGTGAGGGGGGGGCTAGGACAGGAAATGGGCTGATGGAGGGGCTAGAATAGGACTGGAAATTGGCTGTTGGGGGGTGCTAAGATTGGAAATGGGCTGTGGTGGGGGTTTGGATTGAAATGGACTCATGAAGGGGCTAGAACTGGAAGTAGGCTCATGGGGGGCTTGGATTGGAAATGGGCTGAGTGGAGGGGAGCTAGGATTTGACATGGGCTGATGGTGGGGCTAGGAAAGGACTAGAAATGGGCTCATGGGGGGCTGGGATTGGAAATGAGCTGATGGAGGGACTTGGATGGGACTGCAAATAGATGGGGGAGCTAGGACTGGAAATGGGCTTATGGGGGGCTAGGACTGGAAATGGGCTGATGCGGGGACTAGAAGGGAGCGGATGCTGGGTGGGACTGGAACTAGAATGGAGCTGATGTTGGGGGAGGATTAGAATGGGATGGAGCTGGGAGAGTGAAATGGAGAGGGAAAAAATATTTTGTGTGGGAGGGAAGACAAATCTACAATTGTCCGGATATTGGGAGAGTAAGTGGGGATTGAGGATGGAGGGGTAAAATTTGAGTGGATGAAATAGGAATGAGGAAAGAGGAAAAGGAGAAAGATTAGTATGTTAAAGCAGATGTAGAGAGAGAATGGAAAAAAACTAGAAGAGAGAAGAAAAGACAAATGGACAGCAGACGATGAAGAATTAGCGGAAGACATGAAGAAACCAGAAGAAAGTGGCTGGAGCAATTGCAGCTGAAAAAAAATGCACAAAAGTAGTTATTTTGAATTTATTAATTGGAATATGTCAGCTCTGGGAAATGTGCATCATTAACGTCTGCGCTTTGTTTAGTACAAGAGCAAATTAATGTATAGTTTTATTTCTACAGTGTTGTACATTCCAAGTTTGGCTTTTGGGATTCCCAGTTTAATTATTGTCTTCCTGTTTCTAAATTGTGATTCCTTGTTTGGTGATGGTTTATGTTCTGTTCATGTGTAACTGAGCTGAGGTATTCTGTTTATGTAATTCCTATTTGACATTGCCACTTGTTCTCTTTCCCCAGTAGGTCATGTATTGTTGTTCTCTGAAATGTATTGGTTTAATATTTGCAGCGTTTCCTTTTGATAGTTAGGGTATGGTGCTTTATGAGTCCTGGTAGTGCTGTTAGGATACGGCGGGTTTGCTATGGGTTCTAAATGGGCAGTGTTTGTAGTAGTTCCTAATGTGTCTGGCGGTTGGCACTGGATTATAGTAATGTAGAAGTCTTTTAGTCTTTCTTTATTCATACACTCATTAAGAGGCATGTTTACTAAAAGTTCGTGTATGGTAACATTATGCAAATATTTATGCAAATGAGGACCCTTATGCAAATGAGGCCCCGCACTGAGTCTCCGCACCCCCCTTGGGCCGCCCCTGGTGCCACGTTCCCTGAACCAGGAAAGAGAAGGTTAAATAACCCTTCCCCCACCGAAACTCCTTGTGACAAGGAAGACAAAATTAGACTTACCTGCTAATTGTTGTTCCTTGAGGAACTCCAGTCCAGTCCCGAACCTCTGGGTAATGCACCTCTTCCAGCAGCTTGGAACCTGAGCACATCATCTTCTTGATGACACTAATACTAATAGAATAAGCACCGCCCCTTCTGCCCAGTACCTATTGACAAAGCAGACTCACAGGAGTAACAAATAAGTAGTTAACCAGAACAGAACTTAACAGTCTAACTAAATACAGAAATAATAACCCCTCCCGACCCGGGGGAGGGAATCCTTCTATCCCTTGGGAGAGAGAACCTAACCCTGTATGAGAGAGAAACATCCTTGCCCAACCCGCCACAGACCAAATTCTTGAGACGTGCAAACAACAGGTGGGATGCGGGACTGGACAACAATTAGCAGGTAAGTCTAATTTCATCTTCCTTATCATTCCTCAAGTCCAGTCCCGAACCTCTGGGATGTAACAGAGCAGTTAAGCAGAATGGGAGGGACCAGCCGCACCGGCTCAGAGCACCGCCAAACCGAAACAAGCATCCCCCACTGACTGAACGTCCAGACGGTAATGCTTTGCAAAGGTATGCGATGACGACCAGGTGGCTGCCTTGTAAATCTCCACTGGCAGAACCAGACTGTATTCCACCCAAGAAACTGCCTGCACTCTGTTAGAATGCACCCGTAATCCTGCTGGTATCGGCCTACCCTTGAGGAAATATGCCGACGAGATCGCTTCCCTGATCCATCGAGAAATAGACACCTTAGCCGCAGCCTCTCCCTTGCAGGGGCCCCCAAACAGCACAAAAAGATGATCCAACCTACGGAACTCACTAGTAGCCTTCAAATAAGGACGGAGAACTCGCCTCACATCCAAGAACCACAGCGGAAGATGATCGCCCGTTTCTCCCACTCCAGCCAAAACTGGCAGAGACACCAGTTGATTCATATGAAAAGCCGAAACCACCTTAGGCAAGAAGGAAGGAACTGTACGAAGCACCACCTTCTCCTTAGAAAACAGAAGAAACGGCTCCCGGCACGATAAAGCTTGCAACTCAGATATCCAGCGTGCTGAACAGATAGCCACAAGGAACACTTTAAGGGTCAAATCCTTACAAGAAGCCCGAGCCAAAGGCTCAAACGGCTCCCTACACATCGCTGACAGCACCATATTGAGGTCCCATGGCAGAACCAATTCTCTTCGCAGAGGACAGAGGCGAAGAACCGCTTTCAAGAATTGTGCCACATCTGGATGCATGCCCAACGCCTTACCTTGAATCTTTCCTCGATAACAGGCGATCGCCGCCAGTTGAACTCTCAAGGAATTAGCAGCCAACCCTTTTTTGAAACCGGCCTGCAAGAATTCCAAGATCAGGGGAACAGCGGCCGAATGTGGTCTTACCTACCTGCTAGCACAGGCGCCAGACCCTAATGTAGGCCAACGAAGTCGACCTTCTCCTTGCTTTCAACAATGTCGCAATCACCGGCCACGAATAGCCCTTGCACCTCAGCCACGCCCTTTCAAGAGCCAGGCTGTAAGCAAGAATCGATCCACCTGAGGCATTAGTACTGGCCCTTGCAACAAGAGATCTGCTCATGCCGGGAGACGCCATGGCCGATCCATGTGATTCCTTACCAGGTCCGCGTACCATGGATGACGGGGCCAGTCCAGAACGATGAGAACCACCATCCCGCGATGTGACTCTATCCTCTGCACCACCCGGCCGATTAGCAGCCAGGGCAGAAACACTTAGAGGAGTCCCTCGGCTGGCCACCTTTGCACCAGGCATCTAGCCCTTCCAACATTCTCTCTCTCTTTCTGCTGAAAAACTGACTCGCATTGGCGCCCGCGAACTTCGCCATCAAATCCATGATCGGTGCACCCTAATCGGTGTACCAGTAATTCGAACACCTCCTGATTGAGCACTCATTCTCCCAGGTCTACTCGAACCCGGCTCAGATAATCCACCGTGACATTGTCGGTTCCCGCTATATGGGCCGCCGACAATGCCTGGAGATGAGCCTCTACCCAGCCCATCAGGGATTCGGCCTCTGCCTCCAGAGCTGAACTGCCTGAGCTGCACTGCCTGTGCCGCGCTGCCGGTTGATGTAGGCTATCGTTGTTGCATTGTCCAACGTACTGCCGCCCCCTGCAACCTCGTCTGAAAACTCTGCAATGCCAGGGACACCACCCGCATCTCCAGCCTGTTGATGGACCAACAAGCCTCTTGTGGGTGCCACTGCCCCTGTGCAAAATGATTCTGGCAATGAGCCCCCCCCAACGGTATCCTATCCAGAGATTCGAGAGGCATCCCTCTCTCCAGATGCTGACTTGTCAGCCACCATCTGAAGGCCTTCTTGACCTCCTGTGGGCAGGGGAGCCTCTGGGACAGAGAGGAAGACTGATGCGACCAACGCCGGAGCAGCAACCTCTGGAAAGGCTTCATGTGTGCCCTTGCCCACGGCAATAGATCGAGAGCAGCCACCATGGCACCGAGGAGTTGAAGATAGTGCCATGCTGTGGGTTCCGGACGTCGCAGGAACTCCCGCACTAGGCGCTGAAGCTCTCAGCTCTGGCAAAAAGAGTCTCCCCACCCGCATATCAAAACGGGCTCTGGAGATACTCCAACATCTGAGACGGATGCAAGTGATTTTTGGCCACATTGACCACCCACCCCAGGCTTTGCAAAAACTACACCAATCAGGCTGTAGTGCGTTCGTTCTTGGCCCTTGACTTCATCCTGATGAGCCAGTCTTCAAGATAGGGATGTACGAGGATACCTTCCTTGCGCAACGCTGCTGTCGCCACCACCATGACCTTGGTAAAGGTACGTGGCGCTGTCACAAGACCGAAAGGCAGGGCCCGGAACTAAAAATGCCCCATGGGCACTGCAAACCTGAGGAACTGCTGATGCTCTGGCTGAATGGGAATGTGCAGGTACGCTTCCGTAAGGTCGAGGGATGTGAGAAACTCCCCTTTGCGGACCGCCACAATGACGGACTGCAAGGTTTCCATCTGAAAATGCAGTCCTGCAGACAGTGGTTTACGCGCTTTAAGTCAAGAATGGGCCTAAACGCCCCTTCCTTCTTTGGTACCATGAAATAAATGGGAGTATTGACCGCAGCCGTACTGGTCTTGAGGCACTGGCACCACAGCCCGGAGCTGCAGCAATTGCCTCAGAGTGTCGTGAACCGCAAGTGCTTTGGCCCGTGCTTTGCACGGAGACTGTACAAAGGAGCTGCCCAGCGGATGATCGAACTCTAGCGCATAGCCCTCTTAATTGACCTCCAGGACCCACTGAGCGGAGGTGATTTGGGCCCAGGGTAAAAGCCCTGCAACCGTCCTCCTAGGGGCTGTTCCTCCACCTTGGCCCCCTCTCACTTCATTGAGGTTTCTTAGGTCCCGAGCACGAGGCCGCCGCGAATCTGCGCCCCGCTCCTCGGAAACCTCAAAATCCCTGCAACCGTGCAGGAAAACAGCCTCTTTGGAAAGGCGTCTGGCGTGCGGGATGAACATGCCGAAATTCCCGCTGCTGCCCCCAAGGGACCGAGACACTCCAGCTCGGTTTCTGCTTGTCCTCTGGCAATCGGCTGCCCTTGGACTCCCAAGTCCTTAACCAGCTTTTCCAGATCCTCTCCGAACAGGAGCTTCCCTCTAAAAGGAAGCTTACTGAGTCAGGCCTTGGAAGAGGAATCTGCTGCCCAATTTCAAAGCCACAAATAACAGCGTGCCGTCACCACCGAGGCCATATTATTAGAGAGACCTCTGATGAGATCATAATGAATATCCGCCAGGTACGCCGCCCGGATTCCAACCAGGAAGCCTCCTCCATCTGGTCCGACTCCTCGTGCTGCTGTATGCACTGAGACCAACGAATACAGGCACACGCTACTCAAGCTCCACAAATGGAGGCTTGGAGGGAAAGGGCATTGACATTGAATGCCTGCTTCAGCAGCGCATCCAGCTTCCTATCCTGAGCATCCTTCAGTGCCGCCGCCCCTTCCACTGGAATTGTCGTCTTCTTTGTGACCACTGACACCACTGCATCCACCTTTGGAGAACGAAAGAGTTCCTTATCCAGATCTGACAATGGATAAAGGTGGTTCATGAGCTTAGCACCGCGAAGCCCGTTCTCTGGCAGATCTCACTCATCCTGGATCATCTGTCGCAACAGTCTATGTATGGGGAAGACAGACTGGGTCGTCCGAACGTCTCACAGGAGAGGATCCTCCAAGGTCTCGTCCTCCATTGAGGACCTGACCGGAATATTTAGTGTCTTCAACAATTCCATTATTAGTGCCGACAACTCTTCTCTACAGAAAACCCTGACTATCCTGGCTTGATCTTCCTGCTCGGGCATTTTGCTATCCTCAAGCTCCTCATCTAAATCCATCTCCGTTTCAAGATCCTCTCTCTTGAGCTCCGTCGACATTAGCGATTGCTCTTGCCCTGCCCCTGTGGGCTTAAAGCGCTTCGCCAGACCACACGTGGGCTCCTCATAGAGACCACCCAGCCTCTTTATGCTCTGCACTAACAAGGGTGCTTCTTCCGCCCCCTGCTGGTGCAAATAGAATGCCTGGTGAAGCAGCAGATCAAACTCGGGTGAAAATAAACCCGCGACCCCTCCTCCCGATACCCCATGGGAGGAGGAAGGCTCGGGAACAGCTTGGGAAATGGAGGGTGGGTCTTGTGAAGCAGGTGCTGGTCCTGTCATCACCTGCTCGATCAGAGACAGGCCAAGGGTGCTTTCCATCTCAGATTGCTCCATCGCAATGTTCTCCTGAGTGCAGCCCCTACAAACCCCCATCTCTGAAACTGTACTTCGCCTGGTTCCACACTCCACACACCAGACACTGTGGCCTTACTGGCATGCCCACACTGCGACCCAGACCTCAGTCCAGGTAACCCGAGCCACTGACAGAAAAAAAAAATTTGAGTGCCCTTGATCTTTTTTTTTTTTAAGCTGAAGAAAAAGAAGAAAAACAACTGAAATTGAAATTAAATTGAAAAGAAAGCACTTAACTACCACAAAAAACACTCAATTTCTGCAGAGCATCCCAGTCACGAACCTTCCCCTGCACCTGCACTTTCAGGCGGGAAAAAGAACACGGTCAACAGCCCCCGCCGAAACTCAGGCCGCAGCACGCCATCGCAGTAGCCAATCCACCTACTTCTAAGGGTGTTTCTTCCAGCCCTCTGTGCCATAGCAGGAGAAACAACCTTGTCTCACACAGTGCTGAGGGCTCCTCTCTGCACCCCTCCCCCCGCGCTCAGCCAGAACTTACCAGCTTCGGCGCTGAGAGTCCTCCGGGAAAAAATAGCTCTGTTTAAAGCCACAAGCAGAGCACACCCGTCTCCCTGATAGCCGCCAGCTGATTGCGGGATCAGGATCAGCCCTTGCCCGGGTAAACCACCACCTACTCACCACCCCACCGCCGAAGTCAGAACAAACATTTTTTTTTTAATCGCTTCTGTCTTTTTTTTTTTTCTTTTTCAAAACAAAGTGCTCTAATCAGAGACTGTAAACCAAAGAAAAATCCCCAAAACTAACTAAACTAACTAATCTCCTTAGTTGTACCCGGTGAGCCAAGCCTACAGGCTCACCTCCTCTAGCTGCTTGGAGACTGAGTATACTGGGCAGAAGGGACGGTGCTTGCTCTATTAGTACTAGTGTCATCAAGAAGATGACATGTTCAGTCTCCAAGCTGCTGGAAGAGGTGCATTACCCAGAGGTTCAGGACTAGACTGGAGGGATGATAAAGAACAAATCATTAAACCCCCAGTGCCTCAGATACCAAATGTAGGGCTTGATTTACTAATATTATTTATTTATTTATTTATTTATTACAGTTTCTTATATACCGCGCTATTTAGAATCAGCGCGATTTACATCATAACAAAACGATCATTACGACAAACTGTCAGGTTTTACATTGAACAGGAGTACAAACTTGGATAACTGGGTTAACTAGATACATAATCTATCTACACTGCAGTGTGAGGGCATTTCTAGATTGGGTCATTTCTTGGAGGGGATATCTGGTTCAGGTCAAGTTTATAACAGAGCACGCAGGTTATTTTTTTAAGCCTGTTGCTGACCGCCTAAGCCTCCTCCTGCACCTCCGGAGCTACTGGTTGAGGAAGGAAAGAGTGGGGGAACTTTCCCCACACTCAAGGACCACCAAAAATGAAAATAAGAACCAGATGCACTAAATAAAATAAATGAAACCAAAGAAACAAAAAACCCCTAGAACCTAAGCGTCTCTCCAGTAAGCCTTTTTCCCCTGGCTTACTGAGTCCCTCCAGCTGCTTGGAGATTGAGCTTACTGGAGCTGGTGGGAGGTGCCAGGGGTATTTATACCCTAGAGTCATCAAAAGATGGCGTGCTCAGTCTCCAAGCTGCTGGAAGGGGAGCACAACCCAGTGGAAAGGGACTGGACTGGAGGGACGCTTAGGAATGCCTGATTGTGGCAAGTGTAAAGCATTTGATAACACAGGTACACTAAAAAAAATTTTTTTAAACTGCCTCTAATGTTTCGATTGATTTTTACGTTTTTTGGTGCGCTGAATCCAAATCTGGTAACCAATTTGCTCCATCACGTACAGATTTTTTTGCTACATTGGGTTAGCAGTTTGAGGTGAACGTTTCAGATTGAGTGCGATCGAGATAAAAGTTTCTTGGATGAATTCTTTATACTAATTGTTTAGTAGTTATTCAAATAAGAATAAAGAAAATTGTAACAAGGCAGCACATAAGAATAGAGTAATGTCAACAAAACACACTGTGATGGTAGCAAAATTGTCTGCACTTAAAACAGCCACATACATGTGCACAAACATTGAGCATATAAGAGCGAGGTTAGACACAAAGCAAAGCAAAACAATGTGCAAAAAATATTGTACAGGTATGTATGTAAGAATAGAAAACGCAAACCGCACCATTGCAATACATGAAGACAAACACCCGATGGTGTGAAAATAAAATTCTAATAAATGAGATCCGACACTGTGGTAATAACTAGCAAATTTTTATTTCAAAGTTTAGTAAAAACACGATATTTGTCAACACAGTTTAGATTTTAAAGTCATTCTTGGGTCAATCAATCTCCTGGTGGGCCCGTTTCTTCTTCCCCCGAATGCTTCTCTTGGTGCGCTGCTTGGCGTATTTTTCATCTGGGGTTTCCCGCAGCAACAACCAGCAGAAATCAGCCATCATAGTGGTGTTCCATCTTCCTTGGTACCTTCTCTCTGCGTCCTTGATGTCCTGGTGAAACCTTTCACCTTGTTCTTCACTGTACGCCCCCAAGTTTTCGGGAAAGTAGTTCACATGGGAGTGCAAGAAATGGACTTTCAGGCTCATGTTACAGCCTTGTTCTTTGAAGGCATTGAGCATCCTGGCAACAATATCCTTATAGTTCTCATCCCGCCTGTTCCCCAAGAATTTGAGAACAACATCCTTGAAGGAATCCCAGGCTTCTTTTTCCTTCTCAGACATCGTTTCAGCGAATGCTCCATCTGAAATGAGTTTCCTTATATCAGGGCCAACAAACACTCCTTCCTTTAGCTTTGCTTCAGAAAGTCGGGGGAACTTTGAGCAAAGGTACCGAAAGCACTCACCATCTTTTGGAAGGGACTTGATGAATTGCTTAATGAGACCCAACTTAATGTGGAGAGGTGGTAATAGAATTTTATCACGAGGTACCAAGCTCTCATGAAGAACATTTTTCTCACCGGGTCTCAAATACTCCCGAATTGGCCAGTCTTTTTTCCCCCAGTGTAGGTCACGGGCCCGGCTATCCCACAAGCAAAGGAAGCAGGGATATTTGGTGAAACCGGATTGCTGCCCTAATAGCATGGATAGAATTTTAAAGTCTCCACAAATCATCCACTTATGCTCATCATAACGAATCTTCTGAAGAAATCAGGGCCAAATTCTCGTATTTTTCTTGGAGAATAACAGAGTGAGCAATAGGAACTGAAGCGAATGTGTTGCCATTATGAAGAAGAACACCTTTTATGCTGTCTTTTGACGAATCAATGAACAGCCGCCATTCAGCAGGATCATACTTGAGTTGAAACTTTTCCATCACTCCGTATATATCGTTGCAAAATACCAAATCTTCCTCTTTGCTGAAATACTTCAAAAATTGTGTCTCGCGGTTGCGGTACCAATAAAAAGTTGTTCCTGGTGACAATAGATTTTTTCTGTTTAAGCCGAGAACCTAGCAGTTGGGCAGCATCTTTTGGGAGTCCTAAATCCCGGACTAAATCATTCAATTCAGCTTGAGAGACAAGTTCAGGTTTCGGATCTGGTTCAGTTTCAAACTCGGAAGTACTGGACTCATCGGGAAAAGCCATCTGATGAGTCTCATCATGATCAGAACCATCCACACAAATATGATCCAAAGATTTTGGTGGTTCAGGCACAGGTACTTCGTTGCTATGAGGCATAGGCCTAATTGCTGAGGGAAGGTTGGGGTAACTTATTACGTTCTTATTTTTTAAGTTGTATCCCTTCACAATGCAAGAGCAAAAATAGCAGTCACTGCTGTGGTCTCTTTGTTCACGCCACATCATAGGTATTCCGAAACGAAATGCTTGTTTTTTACCTTTCATCCATAAGCGTAGATCTTCCTCACATGTCTTGCACACTTTGTGAGGAGCCCACGGTTTGTCTTGATCGCCTAACTTCAAACCGAAATAGGCGAAATATACTTTTTTAATAAATGCAGAAATGTTCCTCTGCCGCTTTTTCACGGTATATTCCCCACAAATAAAACAAAAACTGTCCGGAGAGTTGATGCAACCTCTGGCTCTGTGAGCCATCACAAATACACAGCACTGCAAACTACAACTGTAGTGAACCACTTCGGAATAAAGCTGGATTACGACTGAGCAAACAAAAGGTAATAATGAACTTGCAAGAAACTGAAATTTGACAGGAACGTTCATGTCGCAACCACCGTGTTTGAGCGAGCAAACGAGGCGAGGCGAACAGGAAAGAACATGCGCCAGCGCGAGTACTGGATTTAGCCCACCGCCTCCCAATTGTCCTGTTAATGTATAAAATGAATACAAAACACTCTAAAATATCATGAGGAGTGTTTCTAGTTAGTTAACCATTACAACCTCTATTTTGGGCCAAGAAAATAAACTGCAGTCGGCTAAAAAGAAATTATGTGAACATTCCTTATATGGGTAAGAAATCTAATTTTGCAAGAAAACGTGACGTGATGGAACATTTTGGCTATTTTTCCTGGATTCAGCACCCCAAAATCTATAGGAATCAGTTGCAAAACTGGAGGCAGTTTTTTGGTAGTGTACCTGTGTAATCAATGTGCCCACTTTGCGACTTTGCCCATGTTCCGCCCAGACCATGCCCTTAGCAAGCTACAGTAAAAGTACTTTATACCTGCTACAATTTTTTAAAATTCATTTTACACACATTTATTACAACATACTAGCTAAAATGACTTTATAAAATGACCCCCAATGTGTGTTAACAAGTTCAAGCAAGTTTTGCACTTTAGGGGTTAATTTTTTTGAGGGTTTCGTCATCTGTAAAGGCCATTAACAAAAATTACCCCAGGGATTTACGTAACCGGCGTGTAGACATGTTTCAGGCAGAGTTCGGATGGTGCGCAGGCAGAGTAGCGAGTCACATGCATTATTTATAAGGTCCTTATGTATTTTACATGCGAACATTTACACCTTCTGCAAAGCAGAGCGCAACTATCGGTCCCTATGAGCCTTTATAAACTAGACTTACAACGAACAACCTTTCAATAAAACTACAAAAAACAAGCTATTTTTATTACAAGGGACCCCTCATTCACCCCTCCAACCTCAATCACACTAAACATCCAGATACATGTTAAACCAGAGTTAAAATACTTAGGCATAACCCTTGACCAACAACTCTCCTTTAAAAACAGTCAACACAATATACTATAAAACTAAGACTCTACAATGACTTTGTCCACTCCTTAAATCAGAAGACTCACTCTCCCTCATGCTGATTACTGCAACAATATATACCAGGGACTACCCACAGGTTACCCTCCTCCCCCTCCAATCTGTACTCCACACAGGTGCACGCACAATACAGAATGCTGCCAAATTTGACCACATTACCCCCATCCTAAAGCAGCTCCATTGCTGCCTCTTACAAGAAGAATCTTGACAAACTACCCATACATTTTACATCTTATGAACTCCAGCAGTAGGCTCTCTTTGGCACAATGCAAGTATTATGCTGAGCATTAGCAGTAAATTTGAGAGGATATGATCATATTCCACATACCCTGGCTTAGAAGTGAGGTTCACGACTGCCATGGTATGCGCAAAACTAACCCATTAGGAGAAACTACCCCAGAAGAACTGATATAAGACCTTGCTACTAATACACAAGGTACTACACTCACACTCTCCCACTGTCCTACAATCCCTCCTGCAGAGGTTCACCACGAACAGACCACGGAGAGCCACTTCATCCAACAAGCTCCAAATACCGCAATCAAAAACAAAATTCAAACATACCTGTCAAAGAGCATTTCAACTTTCCGCACCATCCCTTTGGAACTCTTTACCAGACACATTAAGGAGCATCACTGACTTCCCTCTTTCCGCAAACATTTGAAAACCCACTTATTCATCAACCACTTTGGACCCACCACTTTACCTCCCCTAACATGATAAAAACATGCCGAATTCACACATCATAGAGCTCACGATAGGTACAACTATTACAATTGTACAAAGTTCGATGGTTGAAATTAGTTGAAAAATCAAAAACAGTTTACATATAAGTTAACCAACACAATGTTATCCTGTTCAATGTACTAAGTTAATTATATGTTCCATGTAAAAACTGATTTGTTCATTGTAAATCGCTTTGACCTAGTGGAAAGCAGTATATAAACACAATTAAATGAATAAATAAATAAAATAAATAAGACCTACGTGTTCTTCCCACATAGGCAGCCCCATTAAGTATTTGATAATGCCAATTAGGGGGAGTGGACAAGAAGGTGCTTATTTTGCAGCTGTTTTATGAAGATACGAGGGGGTACCCCAAAAAAACAGGAACAACATTGCTGTGGGCGGAGCTTGTGTAGTACGGACTTCTGCCGCTAGGCGTGTATAGTGCAACTCATTGTCAGTTCCGTGCCGCCTGTGTTGTCGACCTGGCTTGTTCTGTTCATCTGCAGTGATTGTTTTTGCTAGCGCTGTTTTGTTCTTGTTTCTTTTTTTATGATGACAAGTTTAAGTGAACAACGTGCAGCTGTGAAATTTTGTTTTCTACTCGGTAAAAATGCTGCTGAAACTGTTTCAATGTTGAAAACAGCTTATCAAGATGATGCTATGGGAAAAAGTCAAGTGTACCAGTGGTTTGCTCGGTTTAAAAATGGCGACATGTCAATTGATGACAAACCTCGTTCTGGGCGTCCATCAACTGCCCGAATCGATGAAAATATTGAAAAAATTAGAGAGCTTGTCTCACAGACCGTCGACAGACAATTGATCAACTGTCAGAGATTAGTGGGTTATCTTGGAGCTCGGTTCAGCGAATTTTAACGGAAGATTTGGGAATGAAAAGGATTGCTGCCAAGTTTGTTCCTCGGGTTCTGACTCACAATCAAAAGGAACATCGAGTTGAAACATGTCGTGTTTTGAAACAATAGCTTGAAACTGATCCAGATTTTCTGTCAAAGGTCATTACAGGTGATGAGTCATGGTGCTATGGTTAAGACCCAGAAACAAAGCAACAGTCAAGCCAATGGAAGAGGTCATCGTTACCCCGTCCATAAAAATGTCGTCAAGTCAAATCAAACATCAAAACAATGCTGATTTGCTTTTTTGATGCCAAGGGGGTAGTTCATTCAGAGTTTGTTCCCCCAGGTCAGACCGTCAATCAAACCTTTTATTTGGAAATTTTAAGAAGATTGCGCAACAGTGTTCATCAAAAAAGACCCAATTTGTGGCAGACAAGAGACTGGTTCTTCCACCACGACAACGCACCTGCACACACAGCCATCTCTGTTAGACAGTTTTTGGCTAAAAATGGCATGGTTCCACTGCCCCACGCACCTTACTCGCCTGACCTGGCTACGTGCGACGTTTTCTTATTTCCATGCATGAAAAGGGGCATGAAAGGACACCGATTTGACAACATTGAAGAAGTCAAGAAAAAAAGGAGGGAGGAACTGTCAGCCGTTTCTAAAGATGACTACAAAAAATGTTTCGAACAGTGGAAGCACCAGTGGGACAAATGTATCAGTTGTAATGGAGAGTATTTTGAAGGGGATAAGGTTGTTTTGTAAAGAATTTGAAATAAATAGCTTTTTTATAGTTAAATCTTTTTATTCGTTTTGAATAGTGTACAGAAACAAACAAGAAAATCAACATACGCAGTGGAACATTTCAAACAGTATAAACAATTGAAACAGCGTAAAACAGTATAACTGAGCTGACTTGGTGCCCCAAAGCAAAGACCAAGCCAATTGAGCATGTCCAGCAACTTATAGTGCAAACATTACAGACAGCTGACAGTGTATCATGCGGCATACAAAAATGTAGAAGCGGACCAACAATAATCCAGCCCAAGACGGGGAAATATTCCATCCGGTAGGCCTAGCTCTGTAGAATCAAACCTGATAGTAGAGAATAGACCATAAAGGAGAACAAAGAAAGAGCTAACATAGAGTATGCCAATCAAAGCACCCGGTCCCCTGGAAATCTAACGCCGTCCGCTAAAGACGGTGCCCACTAAGCAAAAGCCCCCAGAGAAAAAACTTTTAAAAAATAATTCCTGGTTTTTTTGGGTACCCCATCGTATATTGGTACCTATGTGTCTTTATAAAATACTAGCAGCAATAGCATGGACATTATGCCATCTTGACAGCAGGTATAAATGTCCAAACTGTGAATCTATCCACACTCCGCCCCACACATGCCTACTGTGTAAGTGACCATCAGCTTGCTCTCCATGTGCTTTTAGGCAAGCCGTAATTTTCTAAGAACTCATATGCATACAACTTTTTTAGATGTAAAAATGGTTTATAAATTACTCGCTAAGAGGGCGCTTTTATGAAAAAAGTCACCTATGTGTGAAGGGCAAGTAGGCAGCCTAATTTATAAAGATACATTGGCGCTTAAGTGTTTACAGAAAATACTCACACAAATCCTACATAAATCACAGGTAAAAGGAACCTGCATATGTTTACACCAGCATAAAATACCCATAATTGTTTGTGTTTTATAAATTGTGTGCGTATATCACGAGTTCACCTGCGCTATATCCAAGCTCCACTCCAGGTGTCTTGCTCAAAGTGAGGTCTAGAGAATTATTAAAAAGAAAAGAAAAGAAATAAGCATGTAAGGTAATTTTACATACACTGCCATCTACGCACAAAAATGCCTTTTTTAAAATTAAACACACATGTACAAATCTAATTCTAAGCCCTTTTGGGCAGAGAAATATCTCCTTTGCCTGCACGTAACCTGCCTTGGGCTTGGATGTAGAAAGGCAAAGATTCAAATGTGAAACTGAATATAAGTTTAGAACATTTTTCAAATGTCAATTTGGTCACCAAAGTTTGGCATCTCTTTAGACATAGAAATACAGAGTGCAGGACTGAGCACTCAGAGGCTGATTTTCAAAATGGCCGATATTCAAATGCCATGGAAGTCAGTAGTGGCGATTAAATATCAGTGGGATATTCAGAGTTAGGATCCGCACAGGAGTGGCCACTGAATATCTGGGTTGGGCAATGCTATCCAGATTTTCAAATGGCACTTATCCAGATAGCAAGATAGGCCGCATGTAAAGCTGGCCTGTTATCCAGATAAGCGCCATTTGGAAATCCCCGATATGCAGATTATTTATTTAATTATTTAACAGCTCTTATATACTGCGCTCTTTGTTATCAGTGCGGTTTACATTCAACAATATAACACTCAGACAGTCAAGAACTGACCTAAGTTTACATATAACAGGGAACATAACATGGATTTGAACTGGGGAAACTATTTGCATCTTAGGCAGATACCATGACGGTAGTCTATTTACAGTAAAGTACTTCTTGCGGCTCTACTATTGAATTCAAATAAGGAGGAGAGGAGGGGAGGAGTTAAGTTGTGAGAAGTGCATAAGGAAGAGATGGTGCTTGAGGGCTTTTCTGAATTGCATAAGGTCCTTGATTGCTCTGATGCTGGGAGGGAGTTTGTTCCAGGATCTGGGGGCATAGGATGCAAATGCTCTATTATTAATTGATTGAGTACATTTTGTGGATTCACTTGGAATAACTAGCGTATTTGCAGCTAATGATCTCCTGGATCTATTGTTTGGGGTGTGGGTGATAAGGGCTGAAATTGAGGAGGGGGATATTTTATTGATGGACTTGAAGGTAATGAGTAGGGCTTTATATGAGATCCTGCAACTTATCGGGAGCCAGTGTAGATCCCTTAGGATGGGGGTTATGTGGTCTCTCCTTGATGCTCCACACAAGACATGGGCCGCGGCATTCATAGCTAATTGAAGCGGGTTTAGTGTATTCTTGGGGAGGCCATGTAGTATAATATTCGCATAGTCAAAATGGGGTGTGACTAGTGCTTGGAATATTGTGCGGAAATCATCAGTCTCCAACATGGGTCTCAGGTGCCGAAGGGTTTTGATCTTGTAGTAGATGGCTTTTACAGTGCGTTTTATGTGCTGTTTGAAGTCTAGCTGTTGATCCAGTGTCACACCCAAGTAGCGTATGGTGGACTTGATTGGTAGTTCTGCATCTCTTACTTTCAGGGACGGTGGGGGAGAGAAGCATTTGTTTCTTGTGACTATTAGGACTTCGGGTTTTTATAAATTTATTCGCAGGTTCTGATTGAGTAGCCAATCTGTTATTGCGTTGAAGCAGTTGATTAATGCAGTATAATCAGGATGTGTGACATTGATAGGCGTAAACATCAGCACATCGTCTGCATACATGAGGCAAGATATGCCGAAGGCGCGAGTGATTTCGCAAATTGGCTGCACATATATGCTAAAGAGCAGCGCAGATAGGAAGGAGCCTTGGGGTACTCCTTGCTTTTGCTGGAAAGGATCGGATGTATTGGAACCAATCCGAACTTGTTGCCATCTATCTTCTAGGTAGGATTTACACCAATCCCATGCGAGACCCTGGATTCCCTTCTCATGGAGTCGCGCTAGGAGTCGTTTGTGGTCGAATGAATCAAACGCAGCAGCGATGTCGAGAAAGATCAACGCAAAGCCCTTCTTGATGCTGTCAATCCCACTGATGAGTGTGTTAGTTAGGGATGTCAGGAGTGTTTCAGCTCCGTGAGCTTCTCTAAATCCATGTTGGCATGGGTCTAGGGGGGATGATGTGTCTATATGTTGCTGGATCTGTCTCTGAGTCACCTTCTCGAGTATTTTGGCTAGTAATGGGATACTGGAGATAGGCCGATAAGATTCCTCCTTCTTTGGATCCAATTGGTTGTTCTTTAGTAGTGGTCGGATAGATGTCTGCTTAAGAGCAGCTGGGAATACTCCAATTGAGAAGGACCGGTCTGCGATCTCAGCTATGAATGGGCTGAGTTCCGAGCGCATTGCTCTAATCCAGTGTGCGAGCATAGGTCGTTTGGTGCGGTGATGGTGTTGATGGTGGCAATAATGTCTTCAATGGTTTTTGCCGATGGAGGTGAGAGTTTAATGAGAGGGTTCTGAAAATGGGTAGATTGGGAGGGTTCTCGTATTGGGGTTGTAGTTGTTTTGACTGCTTTAGATCGAATATGTTTAACATATAATTGTGGCTGTATATATTCTTGTTGTGGTGGTGATGGCTCCTTGGTCAAGGATTTTACTAAATTGAAGAGGTCTCGTGGCTTATTTAGCGAGCTCAGAGTGGAATTCCGCCATCTTGACCCAAGTTGATTCGCGATGGATTTTCTGGAGGGCTAAGTAAGCGTCTTGGTCCAAAGTGTTATGCGTACGCCTCCATTTTCTCTCTAGTTTTCTCAGTCGAAGTAGGGATGTCCGTAGCTCTGGAGAGAACCATGGAGCAGTCTGTTTTTTAGCAGTATGGATGTTGGGTGTTGATTGTTTGTTAGTGGGTGGTTGTAGAGCGTACAGGTTAAGGGTGTCATTCCAATTAGAGACCATTTCGTTGATATTGGCTGTTGGCTGAGCCAGTTTTGGGAGTGCATGTTTGGTGATCACTTCCTTGTCCAATGGCTTGAAACGTACAGGGTTTGCTGATGTCCTAATATTTGGTCGGTTGCGTGTGTTCTATTGTGATGGTATCTGAAATGTTATCAGGCTGTGATCTGACCAGGGGACAGGAGTGATGGAGAGGTTGAATTGGCGTATCATGCTTGTATCTGTGGGTGGGGCGAAGACAAGATCTAGGAGGTTCCCTCATTGGTGTGTGGTATCCTTTACGATTTGCTTGTAGCAGAGGTTGGCCATTGCTTTGAGGAAGGTGTTAGATAAGGCGGGTTGTGTGGAGGTGAGATTAAAGTCACCCAACAGCCAGTTTGGTTTGCTAGGGTTTTCAGGGTTACAGGCTAAGTTGATTAGAGCTCATCTGATGAGGCGCTTGGTGCCCTGTAAATGAGGTTGATAGTGTTGAAATTGTTTGAGATGGTTAATGTGTCTAGATGCTGTGTGCGCCTGGCTAGGTGCGTCCTGTATTGTAGAGCAGTTTTTGCTAATATGAAGATGCCTCCTCCTCTTCTATTTTCTCTGTTACATGTGTACATTGAGAAGTTAGGGGGGTGAGTTGGTTTAATAGAACATTATCAGTGTCCGAAAGCCATGTTTCTGTGACCATTAGTATGTCTAGGTTAAGATTGGTTATTAAGTCTGTTATGACTGGCCATTTATTGCGGGCAGAACATGTGTTGATGAGGGCGCACCTGAGATCTTGATGAGCATCTGTTTTATTGGCTTTTGTGAAAGTTCTAATATCTAGAGATACATAGAACAGGTGTGTCTGTCTCTTGTAATAGGAGTTTGGTGGAGGCTGGTATTGATTGCGGTGGTATTTCCTACTTGTGCCTTGAAGTAGTGGGATAGGGTTGTAGTCATGTAGGAGTGCATTAGTATCACAGAAGGCACTTGTAAGTATGTAAATGAACACGAGGGCTAGTGTAGAGATGGCCATGATTAGCTATGTGTTGGGTTAGCTTTGGGTGTCTGTATATGTTTTTTCAAGTGCTTGAGGTGTTTGGAGTATCGCTTTTGAGGTTGTAGGTAAGAGGCAAGGCTTGAGGGTCAGCAATTATCAATTTTTTTTTCAGATAAGTCAGCAATTATCAAATTTTTGCTCATACCTTTATTCTGGTTGGTATTTTATAAGAGGTCATTTATGCGTGCATATGGACACCTAATTTGCATATTTACGTGCATCCTTACTTCCTAAAAATAGGTACCTCCTCATAAATATACTCTAAAAATCCTTTAAATAATTACCATCTAAGTGAGTCAATGGGATATTATAAAATTACCCCATAGTATAAGTACATTGTGCATGCAGTGAGAAGACAGGAGGCATTTGTGTGCTACTCATGCGTAAGTATATTGTAAGCAATTTTATAAGGAGCTGCGTAAAGTTATGCACCATCTGTGCACTTAAGTGATGTACTCTCAATGACTTACTTGCACGGACGGGCACAGTTGCGTACTTTATGCAGTCGCTCTTCTACTAGTACATGCCTCAGGCCCATGGCACCTAGTTTCAAGGTGGGCATGGCCCATGGGCAGATCTTTTGCAGAGAATGGGTGAAGCACGATCATTTTTTTAATAAATCCAAGTGCTCATATTTATACCAAGTCTAGGGCTGGCGTGAGTGCTCACATCTAGGTTTGGCACAGGAATCTTATGACTTACGAGCCCAATATTCAACTAGGCAGGGCTAAGCGCCGTAGCTGCTTAGCCCTGCCCACCGAGCCCCAAACCCTGAATATTCACTTCTGTGGCAATGGAAGTGAATATCCGGGTCTGGCTGTGATGCCTGTAAGCCGCCAAGGCTAACCGCGCAGCATCCAATATCAGTGCTGCACAGTTAGCGCCGGTTCCCGCCTCTGCTCCACCCTGGAACGCCCCCGGCAAACCCTGATTCTAGCCGGCTAGCATCAGGGCGCATAGGGGACTTAGTTGGGGAAATTCGATGGCACTACCTGTGTATGTGCCACTGAATATCCGGTTAGCAGGAATTTGCACGATTAACTGGCTGTTAACTTTTTTTTATAAAATAGGCATGAGTTGCATGTTAAGTAGAACTAGAAGACCCTTGCAAAAATTACCCCAATTAAGAACCTAAGAATAGTCTTCCTGGATCAGACCAACGGTCCATCAAGCCCAGTATCCTTTTTCAAACAGTGACCACTCCAGGCCATAGGTACCTGACAGAATCCCAAAAAGTAGCAAGACTCCACGCTACTTACCCCCCAGAAATGAGCAGTGGTTTCCCCATAAATCTGCCTTAACAGTTTATGTATTTTACCTCCAGGAACTTGTCCAAACCTTTCTTAAACCCAGCAAAGCTAACTGCTTGCACCACATGTTCTGGCAATGAATATCAGCACTTAATTATGTGTTGAGTGATGTAGCCTAGCATAGGTTAGTGTAGTGTGTGTTGGCACTGGCCAGGTTACTAAAGTGTGGGGGGGGGAGTAGTAGTAGTAGTAAACGTTTGTATGGGAGAAGTTTTAATAGCAGGATGTGTATTAGGAGAAGAAGTGAACAGATATTACAGCTGTTTCTCGCTGCATTATAGACTATTGATGTAAATACAGTATGTGTAAATCATTTCATCCTCAAAGTTTATAAATAAAGAAGGTTATAAAAAAAAGATGCATTGAGTGAAAAAATACTTGTTCAGGGGTGTAGTTTTGGGAAGAGTCATGAACAGGGTCAACTCTACCATTAGGCAAACTGAAAACCGCCTAGAGCACTGGTTCTCCAGCACCCATTTCTGCTGCTGTCACCCCTCCCTGGGACCTATAGCAGCGGCAATGGACTGAAACAGCCCAATGGTGCTTATCTGTAAAGTTTGGTGCCCCAGGGCTGTCTGCTTCCACCCCCTCTAATGGCTGACTTCCTGTTTGCATGGGGTTCCAGCACAGTGTCCTGCATCTCTCCCCTTCTCTCCTGCCCTGTCTTGGGTCTCCCTCTGTCTCACTATCTAGCACTTCTCCCCTTTTTCTCATCCTATCCCCTCTATGTCCAGCATCCCCCTCTCTCCTCCACCCTGTGTCCAGCATCTCCTCTATCTTCCCATGTCCAGCATCTGCCCTCCATCCCTACCCTGTGTCCAACCTCTGTTCACTATCCAATATACCTCCAATTCCCTGTCTAGCATATGTCTTTCTCCCCCTATGATCCCTACCCTATGTCCATTCTCTGCTATCAATCCCTCCATCTCATGTCCCTCTGCTTGCTATCCCCTAAGCCACCAGCCCATGTCCAGTATCTGCCCTCCAATCCCCATGACCGCTACCCCATGTCCAGGATCAGCCCTCTACCCCTGCCCTTCTCCACCCTATATCCCCCCATCTACCCTCATTATGCCCTCACCCGTATGCAGCCTCTGCTGTGAAATCCATGTCCAACTTCTTCCCCCATCCCTCTATTCATCTTGTATCCACCATGTGTCCTCTGTCTTCTTATATACCCCACCTATGTCTGCTGTCTAATCCTCCACTATATGTCCAGCATCTACCCCTACAGTGTTCTGTATCTCCCTTCCAACCATTCCCCATCCCCCTTCATGCCCTGCATCCCTCTTCCAGATGTTCTCCCCCCCTCCCCCCCCACACACACACACACCTTCCACCATCGCTTTTCCTACGTCTGCAGCCATGGTAGGCCTCATACTTGAAAACACTGCCCAAAAATTAAGGGTCCAGGTCTTTGCGACTCTGCGCCTGGAAGGACCGCAAATGCCCATCCCCTCTAATACCATGTGATGCATCAGAAGGAGCGGGCATTTGCAGTCCTTCCAAGCGTAGAGTCGCAAAAACCCACGCTTGGGTTTTTTGTGGAGTGTTAGTCGTCTGAGGACTGCCGCCACTGCAGATATAGGAAAAGCAGCAGCATTGGTGGCGGAGGAGGGAGGAGAGTGGGAGCGATCGGTGGTTAGCAGAAAACCAGCCCTTTATTGACCGGTTTTATTGTCACACTGGCCATTGGCCTCCTCCTTATAAAACCATCCAGGCTGGCCTAAAACCAGTCGGTTGGCAACCCTAACTTCAGCTCCCAAAGAGTTGTAAATGTACACAGCTGCATTTTAGGCATTATTATTTCAGCAGTTTTTGTGAGGCTATTTTATAAACACAAATATGTATTTTTAAGTCTTGCGTTTGAGGAGGAGACAGTGTTGCTAACTTTTTGAAAGAGAAAAACCTGCCATCATGCCTAGCCATGCTCCACCCCTGCCTACCCTCTTCTCTGCCCATAAAAATAATTGCAGAGGATAACAGCATCTGCAGGCTATATCAAGGGGGAGGAGGGGTACAAGAGGTTGAACTCTTCAGCACCTATTCAGCCACAGTCCCCTTCTCAGGCCCCTCCAACATGCATGTGCACTGCCATATTTATTTACTTACAGGTTTTCTATACCGCCTTTTCCATTAATCAAAGCAGTTGCCAGAGAACAAAACTTGTTACGTTAAACATAATTATAACATGGGGGACTAACCGGGATATGGACGTGTAACTATATACAAAAGTTTTAGACATCTGATTCAGGATCAACTATTGCAATAATCATTTTTTACAATGGGTAAATCAATTCCGGACATGTTTAATGAGCTCAGAGGTCATCGACTAGATAGGGTTAGTTGCATGGGAAAGTTAGGTTGGATAGACTTTGACTTGGTCTGGTGGATTGTCAAAATGTTCAAACAGATGTGTTTTAAAGGTCCTTACAAAATGTGGAAAGGTCATTAATGGATTTCAGCTTATCAGGGAGGGAATTCCAGATAATAGGTGCAGTGTAGGTAAAAGCTCTGTTACTCGTCAAGTGGTTAGTGTTCAGAGTGCATCCTCTTCTTATTTGTGCATTTCAAAGTTCACTAATGAGAGAGATGAGGTTTGATGGAGCCAGGGGCGGCCCAAGGAGGGTACGGGGCCATGTGCGGAGACTCGGTGCAGGGCCTCATTTGCATAAGTGGCCTTATTTGCATAAATATTTGCATAATGTTACCATACACTAACTTTTAGTAAACACATCTCTTAATGAATGTATGGATAAAGAAAGTCTAAAAGATTTCTACATTACTATAATCCAGTGCCATCCGCCAGGCACATTAGGAACTACTACAAACAATGCCCATTTAGAACCCATATATATACACCCCCAGGAATCAACACATCAAGGAGTAGCCTAGTGGTTGGGGCAAGGTACGTCAGGCTGGAAGGTCGGTGGTTCAAATCCCACTAGAGGACAGCAACCTTGGGCCGGAAGGACTGGGGTTTCTAGTCCCACAGGTGCTCCTTGTGGTCTTGGGCAAGCCACTTAACCCTCCATAGCCCATGTTCCCTGTAAAATAGTTATCTCCAAGTTATAATACCCTGTTCAATGTAATTTCAGTTTGTTCAATGTAAACCGCACTGATGCAGAATAGCGCGGTATATAAGAGAATGTAAATAAATAAATAAAATAAAATCAAATCCCAAATATAAATCTTGATTCCATACATAGCACCATGTGGAACTACTACTCCATCACTGGATACACTCACGTGCTCCCAAAGTTCCAAAGACTAATATATGTGCCACCAATAAATTTTTTGTCGGATCGCTCACCTTGAAAGGGAAGTATCCCATTCTCGGAGTGAGCCCTCCATTTTAATCAATTTAAAGCATGCCACCCATGGGCTATTTAGAAACCGACTCCACGACACAAGTCGCCGTCAGAATCCACATATAAAGTCGATAAAAGTTCAGGAAGCTTATTCTCCCATTTAGAACCCATAGCAAACCTGCCGTATCGTAACAGCACTACTAGGACTCACAAAGCACCAGACCCTACCTATCAAAAGGCAACACTGCAAATATTAAACAAATACATTTTAGAGAACAACAATACATGACCTACTGGGGAAAGAGAACAAGTGGCAATGTCAAATAGGAATTATATAAACAGAACACCTCAGCTCAGTTACACATGCAGAACATAGACCATCACCAAACAAGGAATCACAATTTAGAAACAGGAAGGCAATAATTAAACTGGGAACCCCAAAAGCCAAACTTGGAATGTACAACACTGTAGAAATAAAACTATAAATTAATTTCCTCTTGTACTAAACAAAGCGCAGATGTTAATGATGCACATTTCCCAGAGCTGACATATTCCAGTTAATAAATTCAAAATAAAGAGATATTTTTCTACCTTTTGTGCATTTTTTTCTGGTTTCTTCATGTCTTCTGCTAACTCTCCATCGTCTGCTGTCCATTTGTCCTTTCTTCTCTCTTCTAGTTTTTTTTCCATTCTCTCTCTCTACATCTGCTTTAACATACTAATCTTTCTCCTTTTGCTCTTTAGTCATTCCTATTCATCCACTCAAATTTTACCCCTCCATCCTCAATCCCCACTTACCTCTCCCAATACCCAGCCAATTGTAGATTTTTCATCCCTCCCACACAAAATATTTTCCCCTCTCCATTTCACTCTCCCAGCCCCATCCCATTCTAATCCTCCCCCAACATCAGCTCCCTTCTAGTTCCAGCCTCACCCAGCATCCACTCCCTTCTAGTCCCTGCATCAGCCCATTTCCAGTCCTAGCCCCCCATCAGCCCATTTCCAGTCCTAGCTCCCCATCCATTTCCAGTCCTATCCAAGTCCCTCCATCAGCCCATTTCTAGTCCTTTCCTAGCCCCACCATCAGCCCATGTCAAATCCTAGCTCCCCTCCACTCAGCCCAATTCCAATCCAAGCCCCCCATAAGCCTACTTCCAGTTCTAGCCCCTACATGAGTCCATTTCAATCCAAGCCCCCACCACAGCCCATTTCCAATCTTAGCTCCCCCAACAGGCCATTTCCAGTCCTATCCTAGCTGCTCCATCAGCCCATTTCCTGTCCTAGCTCCCTCCCCTCACAGCCCATTTCCATTCCAAGCCCCCCTCCCCATCAGCTATTTGCAGTTCAAGCCCCCCTTCCACTCAGCCCATTTCCATTCCAAGTCCCCGTCACCATCAGCTATTTGCAGTTCAAGCCTCCCCTTCCACTCAGCCCATTTCCAGTCCTAGCAACCCCCAAACCCATTACCAGTCCTAGCCCCCCATCAACCCACTTCCAGTCCTAACCCCCATCACCCTATTTTCAGTTTAAGCCCCCCCATAGCCCATTACCAGTCCTAACCCTCCATCAGCCCACTTCCAGTCCTAACCCCATCAGCCCATTTCCAGTCTTAGCCTCCCCATAGCCCATTACCAGTCCTAACCCCCCATCCCCCCATTTCTAGACCTAGCCCCCCCCCCCCCCACAGCCCATTTCCAGTCCTAACCCCATCAGCTCACCTCCAGTCCTAACCCCATCAGCCCATTTCCAGTCCTAGCCCCACCTCATAGCCCATTTTCAGTCCTAGCCCCACCCCCCCCCATCAGCCCACAGCCCATTACCAGTCCTAACCCCCCCTACCCCCCATTGGCCCAGGGAAAATTAAAAAAAATAAAGCTGGCTGCTGCCGCTGCCACTGCAGCAGCAGCAGAATCGACTGTCCCGCGGGAGGAGAGTGTCTCCTCGTGGCTCTGTTAAGCCTGCAGGGGCTGATGGGAAATTTCCCATCGGCCCCTGCGGGCTTAACAGAGCCACAAGGGAGACAGTGAGACACTCTCCCTTCGCGGATCTGAAAGCCATCGGGGAGAAGCTCAGCCGGGCAGGGGGGGGCCCCCTGCGGGGCAGTCGATGCTGCCGCAGCCGCAGCAACAGCAGCCAGCTTTTTTTTTTTAATTTATTTTACTTATTTTTAAAGCAGAATGTTCTTTGCGCAGGGCCCCCCTGAAGCTCAGGGCCCTGTGCAAAATACATTCTTGCTCAATGGACGGGCCGGCCCTGGATGGAGCTATATTCCTTAGAAGCTTGAATGTGATCATCAGTAATTTGTATTTAATACAACTATGAATTAGCAACCAGTGTAAATCGTATAAGATAGGTGTGATATGATCAGTAATATGAGCCTTCCAAGTAATACGAACAGCCATATGTTGGGCCATCTGTAACTGTGCCTGTTTTGGGAGGCTCTGGGAAATGCTATTGTAATAAAGTGTGGAATGATCACTGCCTGAAGGACGGGCCAGAAGTCATAACTTGATAACAAGGGTCTCCATTGCTGAATCGTCCTTAATTTGTAATAGATCTTGCCAGTAGTTAATTTTATATGGATGGCCATGCTAAAAGTTTGATCTAGAGTAACCCCTAGATATTTCACATCATTTTTTACCTGTAGGTCTGCTTCTTTAAGGTGTAATATTATGGAAGAAGTAAATTCATGGTTCCTAGTCATATATAGTACATAAGTTTTGTTATAGTTAATCTTTAGATTATGGGAGTTCAGCCACTTTGACAGTTCACTGAAACAGGATGTAATCTGATGAAGGTTAGGATTAGTAATATCAAAGGGAAGATATAACATTATATCATTTGCATAGATATGATATCCCACTTTAAATATATGGAAGATACTACAGATTGGCTGGAGGTAAATATTAAATAAGAGGGCTGAGAGAACTGACCCTTGCAGTATGCCTTGCTCTTGTCTGTATGGTTTAGATGTCTATAGACCAATTTTGACCTATTGTGTATGGTCAGATAGGCCCGAAACCATTGGAAAATGGTGCCTTGGATCCCTATTTGTAGGAGTCTTGCAAGGAGGATACTATGGCTTATGCTGCCAAATGCACCTGCAGTGTCTAAAAACATAAGGATAAATGTTCTTTTCGAATTATCCATTCCTCGGATCAGTTTATCAAAAAGAGCTAAAAGAAGAGTCTCTACACAGTGATTCTGCCTGAATCCGTATTGATGTTCATCAAGAGGTGAATTTATGTCAATATGGTCCTGAAGTTGGATTTGTACAATTTTTTCAATTACCTTTGCCAAGAATGGGAGGCTAGAAATCAGCCTATATGAGTTAGGATAAGCTTTATCCAATGGTTTAAGTTTTAGAATAGGGCGGATTATTGCTTGCTTCAGCGCTATTGGCATGATGCCTTGTGTCAAAGATAGGTTAATATTTTTAGGATGATTGGAGATAGCTAAAAGTTTTCCGAGCTGAACTAACTGACTGGGCAAGGATCCAGACTAGATGTTGTATTATTAAGTTTGGATATTATCTAAGTGTTCTAGACTAACTTGATGAGATGTTAGCCATTTTGTAGAGTAATTCAAGCTGGAGTTTAGAGGCAAGCTTGGCTCGGTAGGAGGCGGATTTAGTTAATTTAGATAATGGCTAGGGCTTGAGGTTCAAAACTAAGGTTATTTATATCTGGGTTAGGGGCATGAGTTAGGACTTTCACAATTTCAAAGAGATCTCGGGCAATTGAATGAGCTGATGAGAATCTTAGTATGGTATTCTTTCTTCTTTTCTTTTATAGCATCTTTGTAATGCTGGAGAATAGTCAAGTAAAGCCATCTGTCTTCTGTCGATTTAAATATATACTAGGTATGCTCAATCTTCCTTAAAGATCTCTTTATGGTCTTTACATCATGAGTGTACCAATCTTCAGATCGTTTTTGTCTCCTATTGATGTAGGAGATGGATGTAGTAGCAACCCTAGAGATGGAAGTGTTCCAATTTTGCCAAGATGGCATCTAACTCACTCAATTATAGGTCCATCTGTGGAAGGATTTCATTTAAGGCGGCATCAAATTTCTTATACCTTCTGCATTGATTATCTTTATTATCTGGTACAGAAGTAGGGAGTTGGGATGAAAATGCAAAATTAATTTGAAAGTGGTCGGACCAGGGGACTTGTACTGCTTGTGAAGGTGAATATTGAGGATGCTGGCAGAGATCATTAGGAAGGAATACTAGATCTAAGGTGTTTCCTTTATTGTGGGTAGGCACATGTATTATCTGTTGGTAATCCATATCAGACATAGCATTGAGGAAGGACACAGCATGTGTATTGTGTACAATGCAAGGTTAAAATCACCTAGTAGAATTAGTGGTTTTTTGTTGGGGTAGCACATTCTGTTTTATTGATTGTGGTAAGGCTATCTGGATCAGTTACTGGAGGCCTGTATAGTAGGCAGAATGATATGTGTTTATTCTCAATAATAAGGATGTCCATACCTTCAATGATCTTAGTTAGGAGGGAAGATTTAAGTTCATTTTTTATAATAACGAGGATGCCACCTCTACGCTTAGTGACTCTGGGACAATGGAACAGATCATATCCAGGGATCTTAAGCTGATTGAATAAAACCATATCAGATTCTGAGAGCCATGTTTCTGTAATACACATGATCTCAGGATTGGAATCATTCATGAGGTCAAGAAAAACTGGTCATTTATTACTTATAGATCATATTTAACCATTGAAGATTAGTCTATCAGTATTGCGTCTATAGCCATGTGTTGCTTTATAGCAGCAGAACGTGGAGCTATAGCATGCCTGGCTATAAATTTTTGGAATGTGTTGATGAGTGAGTGCATATGGGTGTGTGTTAACTCAGATAATGAGGCATAGTAGCAGCATAACGCTATATATACACCAGAAGTACTTCATATTCTCCATAATGATACTTGGGAGCTAAGGATTAACTTAGATTCTTCACAGGGAGTGCTACCTACAGCAATGAGGCGCATGGCAACAATTCAGTTAAAGGAACAATTAACAGCAATAACACATAGTAACAAAAACTAATGATGTATCACTTTCAAAAATAAAACTATTCCTCAGGGTAGTTCTCAGGTAACACGTATCCCACCTCAAAGGAAAGAACAGTAGTTGGAATTAGCAACATTAAGCAGTGAGTCACAGTGTCACTGGGTTGAGGCCCATCTATAATAGGTCTGGGGCTCCCCAGTGAATATCAGCGGAGCACAGAACAAATGCTACGCGAGTGTACAGAGCGTAATAATAACCAAAGCAGAATACAGTGATAGTACAGACTGATCTGGACGTCTGAAAGATGAACGGTTGTGGGGCTAGGGTGCGGCCTGACTTTTGAGAAAGTCTGACCCATTAGCTGGCAGACAGACTATGAAGGCCACTCCAAGGGCCACGTTTAAGGGCCCTTAGGCATGGGTGTGCCTCAAAGCACGTTTATTTGAAGCTCGTTGCTGTCAATCGGTGATGATGCCTTGGGCGGAGCTTAGTGACCGCGTGCTGGTGACGTGCTTAGCTGAAGGAGGTAGCACCAAAAAGCAGCGACTGGAAGGGTGAAGAGGTGGCAGGTCTTGTGGGCTCACCTCAATTCGTCATTTGCTGGCAATTATGTCCCTTAACGCCCGGACTAATCCTGGTAATCCCATATACCTTGGAGGGTGGTTAGAACTGACAATGGGGCAATGATGGCGCCTGCAAAATGCCAATCGTGTGGCAGGTCCTGCTGACTGTCCGATGAGGGGTGAAGGGACCCTGTATGGTTTTTATCTGCCATCATATTTCTCTCATAATCATACATTTCGCTCAGATACTGCACTCTCAGCTCCTGTGGCGTCTCGCCTTTCCCAATCTCTTGTTTTCAAATGTAATCCCTTATTCCAGAGATTTCCCAGCATAAGGAAGTTCTGGGCACATGCCTGGCATTAAATATAAAAATATATTCTGCATCGACTGAAGACCGCCCCCCCAACCACTTCCCCAACAATCTGCGAAGAGCAGCGCAGAGCTAGAGCCTTCCCCATAAAACTAGAAAAAAATCTCTTTCAATACCAAACATATTGTGAATTAATCATGGCCAGTCCCAGAATTGATTCAAAGTATTGCCCCCCTAGCAGTCAGAATTTATTGTTTAGCTTTCAATGCCCTACTTTCTGCCAGCCCTCAGAAGTGATCACCTATGTTGCCTGATGGTTCGGCCGGCCCTGAAATTAATACAAAAAAAAAAAAAATCATTCGAGACCAAGATCAAATCTACCATGCCAGTACTATCTTCCAAAACTCACACAAGGACCCTTCCTAGAGAAAGTCATCACTGTAAATAGTGCAGTGGGCTCTAAAAAGCTGGACAAGCCAGATTACTACACATTCCTAAGCAGAAAAGTGTAGTTACTCAGATGTTCTCGGGGACAGCAGGAATCAGTCCTCATATATGGGTGATGTCGGTGCCAATGGAGCCCATGCGGAAGGACATCCACAGCTTTCAAAGAAAGCCTTTGGGAGATGCACCACACATGTGTGGTCCTCTTCCTGCCCAAGGGTTCCAACTTGCCTCAGTCTAATGACATAGCTAAGATGACAAAAATTAAAATATGGTAAAGAAACAACTCCAAGGGGAGGAGGGAGGGTTATGAGGACTTATTTCTGCTGTCCCCAGAGAACACCTGTTACAGGTGAGTAACTACGCTTTTTCCGGGAACAAGCAGGAAGCCATTCCTCACATATGGGAATCCCCAGCTACAGGCTACTGAGTACCTGTACAAATGCCATGGAGGACAGAGAAGTGAGCTGTGAGCTGCAGCAGCTGAGTCCCTATGGAGAGACTCTTGCAAGACCCAAGCGTCCGGATGAGAAACAGCACTCCGGTAGCATGAACACCTGAAGAGGTTACGGAGCACGGCCTGGCCGAAGGCGCTGTCCTGTTGGGACTCCCTATCCAGGCAGTAGTGAGCTGCGAAGGTATGGACTGAAGACCAGATGACAACTTGGCAGATTTCCATCACATGTACAGAATGCAGATTTGTCAAAGAAGTGGACATGGCCCTGACACAGTGCACCGTGACCCACTGGTGTAGTGAGATCCCACCCTAGTGGACAGAGTTTGCTTAGTCACTGGGAGCCCCTGTTGACTGGGGTCATAGGAGACTAAATGATGAGGTGCTTTGGGGTGGCCCTGAGTCCATTACAGATAGAAGGACAGGACCCTTTTACAATCTAAAGAATGGAGGATGGTCTCTGCCTTGCCACTGTGAGGACTCTGAAAGAAGGTGGGGATCACCACCTCCTGATTGAGGTGGAATGGGGACACCACCTTCAGCAGAAACTTGGAATGTATGCGGAGCACCACCCTGTTTTTGTAGAACCTCATGCAGGGAGGCTCTGCCATCAGAGCCTAGAGCTCACTGACCCTGCGAGCTGATGTGAATGCCACGAGGAGGACAACTTTCCAGGAGAGGTACTGCAAGAAGTAGGTAGCTAGGGGCTCAAACAACAGCTTAGTAAGCTGCGAGAGCACCATGTTAAGATCCCATTCCGCCGCTGGTGGGTGGACAGGGTGTTTGGATAGCATGAGGCCCCACGGGAACTGAGATACAAGAGGCCGAGCCGAGAGGGGTTTCCCTGAACAGCATGGTGATACATTGCAATAGCACACATGTGCACTCTGACAGAGTTGGACTTTAGTCCCAGCTGCGAAAGGTGGAGTAGGTACTGGAGTACCATCTGAACCAAGCAGGAGGTCAGAAGGACCTCTTCCATGTCCTGTGGGAGGTTAAAGGAAGCCAGGGCTACCCTTTCAGTAGCCAAGTCGTAAGTGACAGAGACCCCTAAGTTGGGGTACAGGAGAGAGCCCTTCTCCTCTGATAGCAGTCCTGGGGCACAATCCAGGGAAATTGGTGACACCGCCAAAAGGTGGAGAAGCAATGGGAACCAAGGTTGCCTAGGCCACCATGGGGCTATCGGTATCAATGATGCCCTGTCACGCTGGGCCTTGAAGAGGGTCTTGGGAACCAGTGGAGTTGGCATAAAGGAGGCCTTCTGTCCATGGAATGTGGAACAAGTCCAATGTCACTCAGGATGGTGTGGCTGGCGGGAACAGAAGTGGGGCAAATGTGTGTTGTCCAGGCAGGTGAACAAGTCCACTAGAGGGACACCCCAGAGTCAAAACAGCCAAAAGGCCACCCTGGGATCCAGGCACCACTCGTGCAGCTGGAGGACTCTGCTCAGCTTGTCTGCCAGGGCATTCTCTTGGTCCAGGAGGTAGACCGCCCTTAGGAGCATCCTGTTGCATGACACATATGAACAGAGGGCTACCGCCTCCTGGCAGAGACAGTACGACCCTGCACCCCCTTGCTTATTCATGTAGAACACTGTAATTTGGTTGTATGTCCTGATCAGCACCGACTGGTACTGCAGCCATTGGCAGAAGGCTTGGAGAGCCAGGAATATCGCACACAGCTCCAGAAGGTTGATCTGCAGCTGGCATTCCATCTGGGACCAGCTGCCTTGTGTGCAGAGGTCCTTGCAATGAGCTCCCCAGCCCAGCAGGGAGGTGTCCGTAGTGAGGACCCTCTGGGTTGTGGCAGCCTGGAAGGGCATCCTGACCTGCAGGTGGGGGGGGGGGGGATCTGCCACTAATCAAGGGAGTCTACTAGCTAGTGGGCCACTCTCATCCTCTTCCAAAGCCTGCCCATGGCTTCTTTCCATTGAGAATGAAGGCATCACTGGGCCACCCTCATGTGTAGTGGGACATATGGGGTCACATGGACTGTAGAAGCCATGTGGCCCAGCAAGCAGAGGAGAAGCCGGGCGGATAGTGACCGGCGGTGCTGTACCTCTGCAGCTAGCCCCCTGAGGCGATCTGATCTCTCTTGATGGAGGAAGGCCTTTGCCTGGAAGGTGTCTAGCTGAGTCCCTATGAACTCCAGCCACTGAGTCGGGGGGAGGTGGGACTTGGGGTAGTTGATGACAAACCCAAGGTGCTGCAGGGCATCTACGGTGCACACTGTGGCATGGTGCACCTCTGCAACTGTGCCTCCCTTTATGAGCCAGTCAACCAGGTAGGGAAAGACGAAGACCCCTTGGAGATGAAGGTGGGCTGCGACCACTGCTAGGCACTTGGTGAAGATCCCTGGCAATGAGGCAAGCCCAAATGGCAGCACCCTGTATTGGTAGTGACCTCTTCCCACCACAAAGCAGAGGTATTTTTGGTGGCCAGGATGGATGTGCATTTAGGCATCCTTCATATCTGTCTAAGGAGCATCGCCAATCTCCCTGCTGGGAGGTATGGCAGCAGTGTTCCAAGGGAGAGCATCTTGAACTTCTCCCTTATCAGAAATCTGTTCAGGTCGCACAGGTCCAAGATGGGCCTGAGGCCCCCTGTTCGCTTGGGAATGAGGAAATACTAGAAGTAGCAGCCGATGCCCCAGAGATGCTTGGTTACTGGTTCTACCACCTTGATCTCGAGCAGACCTGCAAGCTCGATGAGGAGCAGAGTCTGGTGGAGGAGAGGTCTTATGGGCTCTACTGGAAAGTATGAGAGTGGTGCCCATTGCAGGTGGAGTAGGTAGCCCTCCTTGACCACTTGCAGTACCCAGGAATTGAAGATGATGGATCACCGGTGGGCAAACAGGGTCAGATGCCCCCCTGTGGGCTGTTGGGGATCTCCTGAGGGAGAGACGGTCATGCCCAAGAAGTCAAAAGCTCTCCCCCCTCCCAAACGTAGCCAGGGCCGGCGCCTGGGACTTGGGAGGACTTTTGTTTGTGGGGGCTGTGCCCTTGTCCCTTGTGCTGTTGGCCTTGCTGCGGGGCCGAGGAGGTTTGGAACTGTGAGGCATTGCCAAAACCTCCCTTTTTCCTCGGGGCTGCACCGAGATTTTTTTTTAGAGAGCCTGGTCCTTGTCTGGAACTCAGTCTCTATTTCAGCCGCCTTGCCTGCTATGGATTTCTCAAGAGATTCTCTCTGATAAAGGGGATATCGATAAGTTTGTCCTGAACTCATTGTTTGAGGTCAGATGACTGCAGCCATGCCTGGTGTTGGGCCCCGATGCCCACGACGGCTATGCTGGCCAAGGACTCAAAGCCATTGTTAGTTGCTTGGGATAAAACTTTGAGCACTCACTCCTTGAGCACCCAGGCCAGAGATTTGAACCACTGAAGGGGTTCCCTGTTGAGGCCTGCCAAGAAATCAGCGAGCTCCCTTTCCAGCTCTTTAGGTACATGTTGATAGGATTGGACTCGGCACGCAAGCACCAAGCACTGCAAGACTTCTCGGCAGGGGGCGTTGAGGGTCAGGGCCTCCCTGCCAGGGGGCACCGAGGAATGCATCTTTTGGCTTGAGTCTTTGGGTAAGTTGAGTCTGCTGGAACCCAGGGCTTCAGCAGACTCGCTGCACAGAGTCAATTCGCCTGTTGACAATGGGCACCGGCACTAGTGTCTCTCACATATGGAGGAGGAGGCGCTTGAGGATCAGAAGCATAGGCATTATAAGGGGGGGGGACCTCATACTGGAGAATCTCCAGTACCTCCATGCGGGGATCCTCCTCGGCCTTGATGGCAAGTGCCTTAGCTATGTTCCAGGGGAAGCCGGGACTGGGGGCACGTCTCTGTGTTGCTGAGTGTCCGGGAACTCCTTGTCCTCGGTCTCCCATTCTGACTCTAAGTCCGAGGAACATAAGAACATAAGATATGCCATACTGGATCAGACCAAGGTCCATCAAGCCCAGTATCCTGTTTCCAACAGTGGCCAATCTAGGTCATACATACCTAGCAGTTTCCCCAAAAGACACAGGTTCCACAATGCTTGGATTGGGTCAAGCATTCATATCCTGGGTCCCTTTTTAATAATGGTTTATGGACCTTTTCTCCAGGAACTTGTCCAAACCTTTTTTTAAGCCCAGCTACACTAACAGCCTTTACTACATCCTCCGGTAACAAATTCGAGAGTTTGATTACACGTTGAGTGAAAAAATATTTTCTCTTATTAGTCTTAGTTTACCCTGTAGCTTCATTGCATGTCCCCTAGTCTTTCTATATTCTGATAACACAAACAAGTGATCTACATTTACCCGTTCCACTCTGTTCATTAATTTATAGACTTCTATCATATCTCCCCTCAGCCGTCTCTTTTCCAGGTTAAAGAGCCCTAACCTTTTTAGCCTTTCTTCATAGGGGTATCCTTCCATCCCAAGGCACCACAGTAGAGGCCTGTAACCTCTAGGGGAACTGCGGTCTGAACCACATGCACTCACCAGAGAGGACCGGTCTCTCAAGGAACAGGACCGGCACCTCATCCGATGCCAATTGATCTCTCGAGGCTGATGGCACTCGACAATTAGTTCGACGTCCAGGGAAGCCCTCGATGTCGAGGGTCCCATCGTTGGGGCGGATGAACCAGAGGAACTGGAAATAAACATCCGCTGCATGGCCACATGGGCAGATATACTGATCTGTAAGGTCGCCATCTTGGTCTCCATGCCAGTTGGCTCCACAACCTTCGACATGGGCACAGAGAGCTTCAGGCTTCAGGCCCAGCATCAGTTCTGTCGAGATGGAGTCCTCGATGAGGATGGCCTCGGGTGTCCAAGGCCAGTCGTCAGATACAGATGACTTATTCCGGGGCAGCTTGTGGGGCCGCTCCTGCTCCAACCCCTCGGACTCATGCCAGGGACTGCGGGGCCTGGAATGGGATTGTCCCTTCTTCCCAGATCCGTCCTCCAAGGTGGCCTTCTAGAATTTCGGCTTCTTGCGTTCCATCTCTGAGGATTTCCTCTCGGAGGTCCCGTGGCTGCAGAACTCCGAGGCAGCCCAAGCCTCGTGGGGCACCAAGGTACCGAAGGGGGGCACTGAAGCACGATGTCATCAGAAACTCCAGTGCAGAGTTGGACTTGTAAAAGAACTGTTCCTGCTGCAGCTGATGGCTCTTGGTGGGCTTTGTGGTCATGGTCCTGCAGAATTTGCAATCCAAGTCATCATGCTCTGGCCCAAGGCAGCAGAAGCAGCAGTCATGTGGGTCAGTGCAGGACATCATCTTACCACACCGATCAGATTTCTTGAAGCCGCTGGAGGCCATCGGGAAAAAAAAGAGGCCCTGTCACCTGACACATGTCAGAGGCCTGTTGCAAAAAAGGGCACAAAGCTATGGTCGAGGAATACTTTGAGGAAAAAACAAAAACAAAGGAACAAGCCTTAGGAGCGATACCGAGGTAAGCTGACTCGGGGATGGGGAAGATTATAAAATGCACTTTTTCCGGGGTAAACTGGACAGACATCTCGAGGGCTCCTTAGAAAAAAGGAGACTGAGGCAAGATGTGTGGTGCATCTCCCAAAGGCTTTCTTTGAAATCTGGGGAGATGCTTCCGTGCAGGCTTCGTTGGCGCTGTCGTCATCCATATGTGAGAACTGACTTCCTGCTTGTTCCCGGAGAATTCCATGCTAACAGAATACCCGTCTTGGTCACACACACACACACACACACACACACACATTACAGAAAGGCCTTCACCAATAAGTGACCACAAAGTGAAAACAGAAATATGTAGACAAAAATTAAAATAAAATCTCTGAAAACCATATGCTGAATGCAGTGCAACATCATAGAAACAGAAAGAAATACATTTCCCCTTATATTGTACAATACAAAAGACAGCAGAAGTCAGGATTGGCATTAGGACGGTAGCAACCAGGGCATTTCCATATTCCCAGTGGACCAGGCACAAGAAAATGCAAGAGCGCTACACGGGGCTTGTGTTTAGACTATGTTGTGCTGAGACGGCTCTGCCGTGTCCCACTCTATCCGATGATGTCTGTGTTTAGAAGGGGGCGGGACATGGAAGAGCTGTCTTAGCACACACGGATGGTTTAAATCAGGCCTTAATAATTTTTTTTTTTTGAATCTTGAGGCCAGCCGTTGAAACATAGGTCACACTGCATGGCCCCCCTCCCCCCACACACACTTTTTAAGTTTTAGGGCCTGATTTATTATGACTGCTTTCCCATTTTCCATGGTAAAAAAATGCTTAATAAAACCTAGCAGGACTGCGGCCCTCCAGGACAGGTTTGGAGATCCCTGTTCTAGAAGTACTAAATGATATAGGTATTAATGCCAAAATACTAAAATGGTCCGAAGGCTTCCTGAAAAAACAGGTCTGTAAGTTTGCTGGAATGACAAACTATCAGAACCCAAGATTCTAACTTCTGGAGTCCCTCAACGTTCTTGAGTATCCCCAGTTCTATTCAATGCTTTCTTAAGCCCCTTAGAGAAATACCACATGGATCTTGAACCCAACATCGCATTATATTCTTACGCAGATGACATTGCAGTACTAATTCCAGTCAATGGCCCCACTGACACTTTTCATGATCGCACTACTTTGACTTGATTTAGTTCTGGATGCTTTCCCATAAACATAAAATAAACCTTGAGTAAACCAAACAACCTCTCCATCAATGACACAATCATACAAATCCACCTATATACCAGCAAACAACCTTACTACTGCTTAGCACCCCCTCCCAGACTGCTCCCCCCCCCCCGTCATCCCAACTCACTACACACTGTGTGACTTCAATCATGTATATAGTTATATTATCCAACCTTTACTATACTCCTCCTGGGTATAGATAACATGGTAAATGTTCTCTGTATAAATTTTAAATTATTGTTCTATGTAACATTAAAGTTCTACGTAAACCGCCCCTGATCGTTGGAAGGGGTGGTAGAGAAAATTGTTCAAATAAATAAATAAAATAAATAAAACTTCTATGGATAAACACCAAAAAAAGAGATATCTCCAATGAAGCCCCCAAAATAGGAGGAAACAAGATTAAATACAGCAGTGAAATAAAACGTCATTTTATTGGATATTTTACCTGTTCTTAAAATTAGCCCAAAGCAGAATACAAAAAACACACATATACATACAAACCCCCCATACAATGATAAACAAAATACAAACAGATCAATATACTGGTATTACCAACATCATAGCAGCAGCAGTAGTAGTAGAAGCACCCTCAAAGCACCCCACCACTCAGCCACACCGAGGGAATAGAAATTACTTCACCGCCTTCCTAAACCTCATAAGATCATCCAGGAAACAGATGTCAACCAGCAACACAGTCCATAAACAAGTCAACAAGCATAAAAAACAAATCAGACACCGCCCTTCTTCCTACACCGCCCTTCTTCCTACCCCATCCTGCACGTTAATGAAATTAAAATTTCCCATTATCAGATGAGAATATTGCACAGACTCCAAATCATTTTGGTTGCCTTCCTCTGAACTGTTTCAAGTCTTCTTGTATCCTTTGTGAGATATGGTCTCCAAAACTGAACACAATACTACAATTGAGGCCTCCCCAGTGACTTGTACAGGGCATTAATACCTCTTATCTTCTGCATAGAATCACTATTTGATTTTCCGTCAGCCTCATTTTGCCCACATCACTCCTCTCCTCAGATCTCTTCACTGGCTTCCTATCCCTTTCCGTATTCACTTTAAGCTTCTCCTTCTGACCTATAAGTGCATTCACTCTCTGGCTCCTCAGTACCTTTCTTCTCTCATTTTTCCCTATTTCCCCCCTCGTGTACTCCGTTCTTCTTCCCAGTTGCTTCTTGCTATGCCCTTCTCCTCTATTGCCAACTCCAGATTCCGCTCTTTTCACCTTGCTGCTCCTTACGCTTGGAATAAACTTCCTTTGTCTATACGTCAGGCATCTTCTTTGCCCCTCTTCAAACTCAAGTTAAAAGCTCATCTTTTCGCCTCTGCCTTTGGCTCTTGATTTTTCTGTTCTCCTTCCTTCCCCTCTTTTATTTCACCTTTCTTTCTCTTACACTTGTTCTTACCTCTTTCCTTTGTCCTGTCTCTCCTGCTCGTCTCTTTGCCCTTGTTCTTATCTTTTTTTCTACTCCTTTTCTTGCTTTGTCTTTTTAGATTGTAAGCTCTTTTGAGCAGGGACTGTCTTTTTGTGATTTCATTGTACAGCGCTGCGTGCGCCTGGTATCGCTTTATAAATGCTTAGTAGTAGTAGTAGTATTTATTTAACATTTTTATATACCATTTTATCATTTCAGTTGGAGTGGTTTACATTGTAACTTAAACTTGATCATGTACATTAAACAGGGATGTTAATAATTTGGAATTTTCTAAGGCAATGGAGAGTTAAGTGACTAGCTCATGGCCACAAGGAGTACTAGTGCGAATTGAACCCTGGTCTCTTGGTTCCCAAGCCAGAGCTCTAACCATTAGGCTCCTCCTCCACTCTCTCCATGAAAAGTAGCTTTTAAAGGCATGTCTATCTTAGCTTACCACATATATCACTCTCAGCATCCTCTAGCTCTTTAGTCTTTCCATTTGCACTGGTTATCAGGCCTCCAGGCAAGAGTCTAGTGCCTAAACCCTTTGGTTGCAATCCCTGCTTTTAGGCACAACCCTATGTTACATTAATTGTTACTTCTCTATAAACCGCTTTGATTTATAGATAAAGTGGTATAAAAGAACAGATAAATAAATAACAGCTTTCACCACACTTTCATTCTTAGCAGGTAGTGCAAATAAACTCAGTTCCTACCTGCTTTCAGTCTGAGACTGGCTCACCCAGTTGTTGCACAGTCATCCGTGCTTTACTCGCCTGTATCAGCCTTCACTGGGTTAGCTGCCCCAGAGGTCTCCACTTCCATAGGCTCGCAATCCAACTCCATCCTTCTCGCTGTTGTCCATGTGTGAATCCTCCTCACGACTGTGGGTTTGTAACTGGCTCTGACGTTGAAAACCCCACTTAGCCTTCTCTCCGGTTTCCTCCCACAGGGCCAGTCTTATCCCAGAATTCCCTAGGGTGAGTCACCCTGCCTCTGGGGATGTAGGGAAATGTAGTCCTGTCTTAACTTCTCTGTCTTTAGCCCTGTGGGTTAAAGCCTTTACATTTCTTAGGAATGGGGAGCTCACCCCAAGTTTCACAGAAGGCACTATGCTGTCTTTATAAAGCAGGTGCATATGTGCCTTTCCTGCATAGGTATGTAAAGCATGTTTCAGACACTTATGGTGGCTCTGATAAAATTGCATGAGGATATGCATGCATAAAAAGTAAGACTGCTGAATGGTGGTGTCTAATTCTATGCAATCTGTGGGTAAACATTTCCAGGAACAGAGCCTAGCTGGAGCTGGGATAGAGCTCCCACACGCCTCATCCCACTGGCCGTGGTGGTGGTGTTGGGCTTCTACTTTCTCCCTCCTGCCAATTCCAAGCCCTCCCGCTGCCTCAGTCTCACTCCTTTCTCTCCTTTGAAGTCCACACCATCCGCCTTTTCACTCCACCTCCTCTCCGGGTAGCTGTTATTTATCGCCCTCCCGATAAGTCTGCTTCTACCTTTCTCACTGACCTTGACTTTTGGCTTTCCTTCTTTCTGGATTCCTCTTCCCCTACTCTTATTCTTGGGGATTTTAACATTCACGTCGATAACTCCTCTGATCCTTATGCTTTAAAGCTCCTCTCCCTTACCTCCTCGTTCAACCTCCAACTTTGTTCCACTGCCCCCACTCACCAACATGGCCACTGCCTGGACCTGATATTTTTCTTGAGTTGCTTACCCTCGAACTTCTGTAGCTCAGTTCTCCCCATATCTGACCATCACCTTTTAAGCATTAATCTTCATCACCAGTTGCCTCAGCCTTGTCCTGTCTCCTCCAACCTATTTAGAAATCTTCATGGTACTAATCCCTTGGCTCTCTCTTCCACCATTTCTTCATCTCTTTCTTCCACTATGTCATCTAAGTCTGTTGACGAGACAGCAACTTCTTATAATGCTGCACTCTCCTCGGCTCTGGATGCTCTTGCCCCGCCCACCCCACATCCTGTGAGATGTTTTGCACCCCAGCCCTGATTTTTATCCACTACCCACTATCTACATTCCTATGCCCATTCTGCTGAGCGTGCTTGGCTCAAACCCCGCTCCCGTGCAGACTTTCTACACTTCAAATTCATGCTTGTATTTTTCCAGTCAGCCATAGCTCTTGTCAAACAAAACTACTATGTCCATCTTACTAACTCGCTTGTCTCTGATCCTCGCCGTCTCATTAATACCCTCAGCTATCTCCTCAAAGTACCTCTGCCTCTGATCCCTCCCTTCCTTTCTGCCCAAACCCTGGCTATTTCCATGACAAAATGCACAAGATCACCCTCCAGTTCCCCACAAAGTCAGTTACTTCTCCTTCTCCCCCTCTCCACTCCCAACTCTCCCCCTCTACCTCTGCTACCCTCTCCTCCTGTCCTGTGATCTCTGAAGAGGAAACTGCACACCTTCTTTCTTCCTCCAAACTCACCACCTGCTCCTCTGATCCAACCCCACCTGTCTCCTTAGCCCCGTCACCTCCACCATTGTCCCTTCCATCTCTCATATTCTCAAACTATCGCTCTCCACTGCAACAGTCCCTGCAGACTTCAAGCATGCTGTGGTCACACCTCTCCTCAAGAAACCCTCACTTGTTCCCACCCGTCCTTCTAACTATCGACCCATCTCTCTCCTTCCCTTCATTTCTAAACTACTTGAACGTGCGGTTCACCACCGCTGCCTTGACCTCCACTCCTTCATGCCCTCCTGGATCCCTTACAGTCTGGCTTTCGTCCTTTACACTCTATTGAAATGGCTCTTGCCAAAATCTCCAGTGACTTGTTCCTGGCAAAATCCAGTTACTCTGTCCTCATCCTTCTTGACCTCTTTGCTGCTTTTGACACTGTTGACCACAACCTTCTTCTCAATACCCTGTCCTCACTTGGTTTTAGTAGCTCTGTACTATCCTGGTTCTCCTCCTATCTCTCCCATCGCTCCTTCCGTGTGTGTTCTGGTGGCTCCTCCTCCTCTGCTACCCCGCTCCCAGTTGGTGTACCCCAAGGATCTGTCTTGGGTCCACTCCTTTTCTCTCTCTATACCAGTCCCTTGGTGCGCTTATCTCTTCCCATGGCTTTCAGTACCCTCTGTATGCCGATGACTCCCAGATCTAACTCTCTACAGCTGAAATCTCTCCGGCAATCCAGACTTGGATCTCTGCCTGCCTTTCTGACATTGCTACTGGATGTCTTACCGCCGCTTGAAATTGAACATGGCCAAGAATGAACTTCTTATCTTTCCTCCTAAAACCTCCCCTCCTCTTCCTCCTTTCTCAGTCTCTGTGGAGAACTCTGTAATCTTTCCTGTTTCCTCAGCCTGCAATCTGGGGGTTGTCTTTTACTCCTCTCTCTCTCTTTCTCCACACATATCCAGCTCGTAGCTAAGACCTGCTGTTTCTTTCTTTATAACATTAGCAAAATCCACCCTTCCCTTTCTGAACACACTACTAAATTGCTCATCCACTCCTTATTCACCTCTCATCTTGACTACTGTAACCTACTCTTTGCTGGTCTCCCTTTGAATCATCTCTCTCCCCTTCAATCTGTTCAACACTCTGCTGTGCTGCTAATCTTCCGCCATCCTCGTCAAGCCCATATTACTCCTCTTCTCAAGTCTCTTCATTGGCTTCCTATCCATTTCCGCATCCAGTTCAAACTTCTCCTGCTGACCTATAAATGCATTCACTCTACAGCTCCTCAGTACCTTTCTTCTCTTATCTCTCCTTACAACCCCCCTCGGGAACTCCGCTCTTCTAACAAACTGCTTCTATCTGTGCCCTTCTCTTCTACTGCTAACTCCAGACTTCGCTCCTTTCACCTTTCTGCACCCTACACCTGGAACAAACTACCTGCGTCTGTACGCCAGGCACCTGCTCTAACCCTCTTCAAATCCAGGCTGAAAACTCATCTCTTCGCTGCTGCTTTTGGATCTTGACCCACCTGATCTCCTTTTCTTTCCCTAGTTGTTATCCCTGTTTACACCTTCTGTGTTTTGTCTTGTGTTTTGTCTTGACTAGATTGTAAGCTCTGATGAGCAGGGACTGTCTCTTGCATGTCTGTACGGCGCTGGCGACTGGTATGACTGGTAACGCTATAAAAATGCTCAGTAGTAGTAGAGCTGCTTCTTAGGAGCAAGTGTAAATTTGTTTAAGAGAATTTGGACACTTTTGGAGCACATATGGGGCCCTTGGAATGAAGGAGTAGCCTAGTGATTAGAGCAACTGCTTACTGCCCAGAAAATCAAGGGTTCAATTCCCACTAGCATTCCTTGTGAACTTAAGTAAGTCACTTTACCCTTCATTGTCTTGGAAGAAAAGGCCTGGCAATCTACTTCTGGTGATACATTACCAAGAAAATCCAGAGGTAGCTGAGTTGCTAAGAGTTAGCACTAAAAGAAATGTGAGCCTCTTTTATAAAGGTTCCTCTGCAACTATATTCCTTTATAAAACAGTTAAAAAGTAAGACACTTTTTGAAAATCCTTTAGGTTCCCTGACTACAGCAAAATGTGTTTCCATAATAGTTACCAGCAAAACCATTGCAAATTGCTGTAAAAATCATTGTCAGCAGTTTTGCTTTTCCTGTCATTTCTACAAGCTCATTTTTTGCAGAAGCTAAGCATATGAATCTGCAAGGTGGATCTTTCTCCAAAGCGTTTCCAGTTTATTGTATGCACTGCAGCATGTTGTCGATTCTCTGGCATATAGCAGAAGGTTATGGAAATGAAACTGATTTTGATCCCTTTTTTAATGGAAATTCAAGATGTGTGTTCTTTGAATCATAACCACTTGTGAAAATATCATCCATTCATCTACGCTCACTTTCTGAATCCAAAGCACATCATCTATAAATCATAGCCTGGCTTTTGCTTTTTAAGCAAGCTGATTCTTGATTGCTACTCTTTTGAATTCATGATGCCTCTCTATGTGCCCGGTGTACTACAAATGTATTAAAATTCCTCTTGCAATCTTTAGGAATTACTCGGGTGATATCATGCAGTGGGTGAATGGTACCATGAATTTATCTTTACAACTGGGTTGTCTGCCAGACGTTTTATGCTTAGAAATATTTTATTAAAGTTTGAACGGTGAATAACACGATATAGTGACAAATGATATTAAAACACCTAATTCTGTTAATACAGCAAGCAAAATCACCACCACAGTGAAGCATTATTCCACCTAAGCCTGCTAAAAAATGAAGCCACATGACAGATGGGAAGGATGCAATTGCATTCACTGTTCCTTATTAAGTTCCCATAACTAAACCTCCCCTAAGCCCATCCCAAAAGCCTTAATGCTAACAAGAAGCCTAAAGGGAAAGTAGAGAACATATGCTTAAATGAGGGAATAAAAGATAATAGAAATAAAGAAAGGATAAATAACAATTTAGAGGGTAATTTTATAGCAGGGTATAGAGGGTAAGCAGGCATCTATTTTACGTCTATTATTATGGAGTGGAGGAGTAGCCTAATGGTTAGAGTGCTGGCTTGCTAACCAAAAACCAGGATTTGATTCCCACTAGTACTCCTTGTGGCCTTAAGCAAGTCACTTAAACCTCCATTGCCTCAGAAAAAAGGCCTGGCAATCCACTTCTTGTCACACAGCCAAAAAACCCACCAGAGCTGCTGTGACACATTGCATAAAGACTGATAAGCATCTATTTGTTTCCACAGAAAGATTGTGCCTACATTACAGACATGGACATTAAGCCTGGCGTAGAGTAGGTGAAAATGTCCAAGCATTGATTATTACAGTATATGTGTAAATGAAGATATTTTATAATGTACTTGCCTACTTGTGAACTCTGCTCATACGCTGCCCAGACTGTGGCCCTAGCTACGCCTACCAGATCATTTATGTGGCTATGTGGTGTCACCAGCTCTCCTTAAACCCCCGAGTAGAGGTTAAGGGAGTGGGTTTTTCCCTATTGAAATAGCTGTTTTACAGATCCTGGAGCAATGCCCCTTGGGAAATGTAGTCTTTTCACCCAATCAATAAGGAGCAGTTGTGGAAAAAGTGGTTAAGCAACCAAAGGATTTTATTTCCCCTCCCGGGGTGGATTTTACCATGAACAGAAAACACAATCCAGGTATTTACTGGTATTTGGACAAACAGAAGTTCTTTAACAGAAAAAGGCTTTCTTCAGCATTAACCAAGGTGAAAACAAACATTCAAACAAAACCACGCTGTTTCCTCACAGCTCTCTGTTTCCACGTGCTATCTGTGCTGTACTCTCCTTTCAAGCAGGTTTTCAACGCAATGAAACTATTCCATTGGCCAGAGATAATGTACAGTCCATTATATCTATATCTTCTCCAGTATCAATACACTCTGGTTCACAGTCCATCAATTCCTCCTGCTCATAAGGAAATGTTTGAACCGGCACTGCTGGTGCCACGCCCTTTCTTATTGCTCCAGGCTTTACACGATATGTTTGGGTCAAATACTGGCTTTCACACAGACTATCAGGCCCAGTATTCTTTTCCCAGCACCACCCTTCTGGATACAAACAGTCACTGTAATTAAGTATATTCAAGCCTTTTGGCTTACCTTTCAGCCTTACTGGTGGAGGGTTTCTCTGGTGCTTTTGAATAGCTGTAGGTTCCCAACCTAAGCCCTGCTCATAGCATTTCACTTGCCTCCTAGGCTTTCTATCTCTCCCGTGCTCCCCAGGATATTGCAGACAATCTCCTTTGCCCTTGTTATATCCTGTCCTCAGGGTTTCTTTCTTTCTCCTCAAGAAGGAATCTGTCTCGCCTTTCCATAGAGACTCTGGCTTACTCTGGGCATAGCTGTCTTCAGTGTAGCTCTCAATAGCTTCTCTCTCCAGCTCATATGCCTCACTTCCTGCTTCTTCATCCAACTCTTCATTACCTCCTTCTCTGCCTAACTCCATAAGCTCCACTAAAGTTTTCTTAATAGGGTGAATTCTGGGGCCGTGCTCAACTCCACCCCCTGACAGGTGTCCTGCATTACCTTGTGATTCACCCCTTGAATGATAGCACTGGCGTTTCTCTTGCCTCTGTGCCTGGTTCCCACGGTAACCAGGAGCCATGTGCTTCTGTTTACAGCTCAGCTCTACTTTTGTTCCTGGCTTTTTAGCTTCATTACACGGGCTAGAAGGACCCACTATGTCACAGGGGCCATTTACATGCAAAAATGACAAAAACATTATCACATTAGTGGGTAATTTTATAAAGTTGCACCTTCTCCTATTTTATGAAGTCAAGTATGCATATATTTGGATGGCCACCTTTTTTCCGGCAGGTATGCTAGCATTATCTCATCATGAGTCTGTTTCCAGGTAACTATTCATGCTTTGCAGTGTCCTCTACATCAGCTTGATGTCCGACAGCAAACAAAACAAAATTGAGATGGCTTTGGCCTCTACCGGGGTGAGGCAAACTGAGTAAGAACTTAAAGATGGCACCTGCGGTGGAGCTTTTGGATTTCACCAGGCACATCCTTACTGAGTTATCTTAGTTGAAAATGTTAATCGAAGGTAATCACAAAGGGATTCAAGAAATCTGACAAGATCTAGCTCGCTTTGTCAAATGCAAGTGGCGCAGGAGTAAATGAATACTCTCACCAGAATAGTTATGGTGGTGAATGATGTCTTGACTTGCAACATGATTCGGACTATGTTCATCAAAGCCGCTATCACAAGCTGCTTCTAACTTAATAGTCCCTTTTTCTCTTAGGTCAACTTTTAATTTGTCAACTTTTTCATGTATCAACTTTATAATATTTAATTCAAAATGTGGTCCATTAAATTCAGTATCATTTTCTTGAAGAATAATGTCTTTTAGGCTTCCACACTTTTGTAAATTCTTTTTTCACCTTTAGTGCTGTAGCAAAGTGCAATCAATGAATAAATCCAGGAGTCAATTGAGAGGGTCCAAGCCAGTTTATTGTGCACAGGCCCAGTCAGTCAAAGCTTTAAAAGGAACTGAGCAAAGCTTTTACAGAGACATAACCATTTATACCTCTTTTTCAATTTGATACATGAGAACTTTCTATTGGTTCTAGCTCGATACATGCAAACTTCTCATTGGTTCCACGTTTCCTGCACCTGTCCAATTAGAAATCCCTCCGGGGCCTAGCAACCAGCCCTTTCCCTTAGGATTGTTCTAACAATGGTACAGTTCTTGATTTCGATACTTCTCTACTGCAAGGTTATCCCTAGCTCCAGGAATGCATGTATTGAAACATTTCTTTTCTTTCACACACAAGAGAATAATGAAAGACTTATGAATTCATAAAAACTTCTTATTAAGCATTTTAAAACAGTTTTCTCATTTCTCACAGATTTTTGGTTCTTTTCTAGCTATAATGAGAGTTAGGATCCAGGCCTAACTTACAGGCCTTTCATAGTAGCAGGCCATGCTAGGCCATAGCCTACCACATTAGTAACAACTGTATATTGTGATAAGGAAGCTTATCATAGCTCAGGAAGGAGCTATAGAAAAGGTGAAGTGACTCTGAACAAGTAACCTCTCAGTTCTGGTAGAAATACGAAAACAGAATTTTTCCATAAAAGACTACCAGTCCCAGAATGCACCAGGTTTCCAACAGCCATTAGAGGAGCTGAAGTGGGGAAACGTGTGTTCAATCAGGAGGGCTATGAGGTAATCCCCAAGCACTCATCTCAAAGGGCAGGGCCTGATTCAGCACAGCTGCGCTGTGCTAGGGTGGAGCACTCATCAAAGCAGAATAAAGGTAGAGTTTATTCTACAGAGAATTATCCTCATCCTCAGTTTCATCTGGGAGATCCTCATCCTCAGGATCTTGATCATCTTGGACAGCTTCATCATCTGGAGGACCATCAGAAGCAGAAGCCAGAGCGGACTGACAGAGAGGGCAAGAAACCCTTTGGAAGAAAGAAGAGAAAAGCATTTGGGAGGTCTAAAGGAGTCCAGAGCAGTACGTATACTGGGAGACATTCAAAAGGCAAGCTTACACCATTGGACTGGGGAAAACCAGAGGAATGTTGCTGCAGGGCTAGGAATCTCCAGATGGTACCTGTGAGGGAGACGGCTGCACGTGGAAGGGACCCTAAGACCCGTGCCAGAAGGTATGTGAAAAAAGATCCAGTGTCCAGGGATCTGGATTGGAAGGCTGGACATAAGAACTGGACTACATACTGGCCAGGCTATTTAGAGAGGAACTCTAACAGCAATGGAAGCTCAGGTATGAACACTGATCTATGCCCTAGCTATAACCTTGAAATACAGCAGGGAAACAAGTATTCTCCTGAAAGTGCTCCATTGAGAAATTCCTCTGTGCCAATCCATGATATTGAACCCATGATTGTTGAAGAAGGGGGAGGAGTCTTAGATACAGGCTGTGAATACATGGATTGCTCTCTGTCTAAACTCCTTTGGTAATTTACTGTTACAAAGTACAACAACCATCACAAAGAAATACAAACTTGTTCTTTAATCTACTCAGAAAAGCTCCTGAATAGGATTTTGAGCCACGCAGCAGAAAGCAAGCCAGCTAAGGGGTTTCAGCTGGGTAAATGCTAGCAATTGAGCCTTACCTAATTGCTTGTGAGCTCTGAGGGAATCACTTCTGAATCTATGTGTGAAGATATAAGAAGTTAACCTGAAAAGAACAGTTTTTCCCTTCTTTGTGGGTTTTGCTTGTTGTTTGAAACACTGCTAAGAAAATATTAGCTAGAGTCTACAGAAAAGACCAGTTTGTTACCAACCAGGTCTTTATTCTTTTGCTTTGATTGCCTGACAAGTTCATCTGTTGTTTTCCTGATTTTGTTTTTCTAAGTTTAACACTGAAAGCAAGTATCCTGTTTTATGTGCTACCAAGCATATCTGTGTTGGGAGAAATAACCCCATAAATAAATATCTTATTGGCTTTACACGCAAGCACAACTAATTATTGTGAGCAGCTGTGTCTGGTGTGAATGGACTGCATTTCCCACAATCCCTTGCAAATCATATTGATATATGCCTTTGCCAAGACTGTGAATATTCTCACCCAGGCAGCCGTCTGACAATATTCACCGACCATGACCATCGTGTTTTGAACAGTATTAACTTATTCTGCTTCAGGGTCTAACAGTTTTCTCTACACAGTTCTTAACCACACTTATCTTTTTTCAAAGGATGCCTCCATTCACTGTCTGATACCACCAGGATCACACATTGTTTTTTCATGAGCATCCCAGACCTTCTGACAATGACTTTGTGCTTAGTATATAGCAAGTAACCACTCCCCTCTTCACCCACTGGTACCTCAATACCCAATGAAATCAAAGACCCATTATTCCCTATTATGACATCATCCTCCATTCACAAACATCCTCTCAGATTACCATAGGGTAGGAATTACAAACCTAGTTCCCTATTCCTACAAAGTGAACCACTCTAGCTGCCTATTTAAGCAAGCGGGTATCACAGTAGTCAAAGAGAAAATCCAGTACTGTGGCAGGTGCAGGCCTGTGACCCACGGTGTCTGACATAGGCAGGCCAGCATGGCTAGCTTGACCTGTAAATGAGGCCTGTGGAGAGGCATATAGGATTGCACATCCCCCAATATGCTGCTATTGTAAGAAAGAACTCAGTAGAAATATTGAATTAGCTTAGATAAGCAGAATTGCAGAATTAAGAAATGGAAAAATACAGAAAAGATGTGTTTTAAAGTTACTGATAAGAAAGAGTACATTTGCAGAGAAATATTGAGGAGTGCTGACAGATGAGTTACAGAACCTTGCTCTTCTGCACGCACAAATGGTCCCATAGCCTTGAAAGTGTGAAAGTAACAAGTTGATGAACTGACCATTGTAATTGGGACTAGAGGGGGGGGCAGGCAGGTGTCATGCTCACAGAAGCCCACAGAAGGAACATAATTGGAGAAACTTATCAGTACCGGGACCAATAGAGGGGCTACGGGAGGTACGGGAGCGTACCGGGACCAATGAATTGTTTTTCTATACCTAGAATGGAACAGAAGTCTATAAAAGTTGTTGTAATGCTTGAAAACTTTGCTCAGCCATTTTGAAATTGTCTTGCTTGAGACTTGTGCACAAATAAATGATTTGGACCTTCTGAACAGACTCCTGGTATCATTGGTTTGTCTGCGCTTTGCTGCTACATATTCCTTGGTGCGTTGGCCGGGAAGTTGTGGAATCAAAGTGTATATAGGGCAATATACCACGACTTTCCGCCTCTATAGGCTTGGTCCTGCCGGGATCGCGCCCTTCCGACGAGGGCCGCTCCCTGGCGCCGCCGGTCCCTTGTATCGGAGGGAGCTGGTCAGACCTCGGCGGGTGACGAGCCCGGCTGGAGTCAACGCCTCGAACCCGAGTGAGGGGAGTCCGAGGTCCAACTCATGCGCCTGCTTGGGAAGTTTTGAGGACCGGATCCGGTGAGTATAGTTTTGATTTTGGGTCTAGACAGAAATAGAAAGAGCAGTACTGCCATTGGAACTTGGAATTTGGAATTTGTAATCTCGAGATATTGGGAATTGGTAAGAGAGCCTGATCAACTCTCAAGGAAGAGCCGAGTAGCCTGGCATGGGAATTCGCTAGGTGAAACCCTCATCCTTTTTGTAATTGTATTTGGAAAAGACTAGTCAGAACAGATAGAAACGAATGCATTCTGGGAATACGTTGCTAGCATGAGTGTGTGAACGAAGTGTGACTGAGAGGTCTGGCAGCACGGACCAAGTGAAAGCTGACCCCTGATTAGCGCATTTCCTGACCGGGCGACCGCGTTCAGGTCGCGAAAAGGGGGAAGCGATTGTCGTCTTGTCTTGTTATCTGTATTCCCTATACGTTTCCAGGGCCGTGAGGACCCCTTACCCACGGTCCACCCACCTTTTCCCTTCTGTCTGTTGTTGCGCGCACACATCGAAATGGGAGGGGCGGAGTCTACTAGGAACACTCCATTAGAATGTATGATCGCACATTTTAAAGAGGGATATTCAGGAGATTATGGTATTAAAATGACAGCAGCCCGTTTGCAGATTTTGTGTACTAGGGAGTGGCCCGATCTAGACCCCATCTGGCCCCGAGAGGGAACGTTCACTGTAGAGATTATTCAGTCAATACATCGTAGAGTGCGGGTAGCGCACCCCGATCAGTACCCCTATATAGATTCCTGGTTAAGTATTTGTGAAGATCCGCCCTCCTGGGCGCAGCGCTGTTATGAGGAACAGTGCAGAATAATGTTAGCTAAAACAGATTCTAGACAGAGAAAGGAACAGCCTAGAATGAAAGAGCAGGATAAGAAAGCCAAGAAGAAACCCATCTTGGCAGATCCCGATTCCCCGGAAGTAGTCCTCAGGCAGCCCCGAACCCCAGGTCCAGTAAGAATAGCCCGGCGGCGTCCTGCCCCAGATCCCCAGAGACCGCCGGAGCCGAGGCGGGACCCAATCCCTGACCTCCCTCCTCCTGGAGAAGAGGAAGAGAGAGAGTTAGCGGGAAGAGAAGAGGAGGATGTAAAAAGTGAGCCAGAAGCGGAATTAGAAGAAGAAGAAAGAGAGGATCCCCCAGAAGAGGAAGAAGAGGAAAGTGTACAAATAATTGAGGAAGCTAGCGCCAGCACTAGCAAGCCAGTGAAAGAAAAACCCAAAGCAAAACCAGTTGAGAAAAAGACAGCAACTCCTGCAAAGACAACGACAATAGCCCTTAGATCCCAGACCCAAATGACGCCTAGGACAGCCAAACTGTTTCCCTTAAGGCAAGTCCCGGGAGTGCCCGTAAAGAATGATAATGATGAAGTGGTAGCGGGACCCCTAACTTATGTGTATATCCCCTTCTCTACAACTGATTTATTAAATTGGAGGTCGCACTATGCCTCCTATACTAGCAAGCCCCAGGAGCTGACAGAATTAGTAACTAGTATTATGGAAACTCACCAACCCACTTGGCCAGATTGCCGTCAGCTCCTGACCACCCTATTCACTACAGAAGAAGAACGAGCGAGAATTAGAAAAGCAGCTATTGAATGGATGGCAGAAAACCCTGCAGCTCCAGCGCAGGGGCAGAATATAATAGATCGTAGAGAAGCAGCTCAGAGAGAATTCCCAAACGAAGACCCCCAATGGGATCCAAATACAGATGAAGGATCCACCGCCCTAGCCCGTTTTCGCCAAGGCTTTTTACAAGGCCTGCGAAGAGGAGGCCAAAAAGCTATGAACCTTTCCAAAGTAGCAGGAATTATCCAAGGAATAGATGAGAGCCCAGCAGATTATTATGAAAGATTAACTGAAGCTTATAGAATGTATACTCCCTATGATCCCGAGGCACCAGGAAGTTTATGCATGGTGAATTCTGCTTTTGTAAACCAGTCTCAACCAGACATTAGACGTAAATTACAGAAATTAGAAGGGTTTGCGGGCATGAATGCAACACAGTTATTGGAAGTCGCTCATAAAGTGTATGTGAATCGTGATACTGAAAGACAGAGAGAATGTGATAGAAAGATGAAGAAGAAAGCTGATTTTTTGGCTGCGGCCATAGTTGAAAAGAAAAGGGGAGGTGTCCCTAATCGAAGGAGCAGAGGAAGAGGGCGGGGTCAAGGCGGAGGCCGGACCCAGAGACTAGGCGTGAACCAATGCGCCTACTGCAAAGAGGAAGGACATTGGAGAGATACGTGCCCGCAACTCGAAGACGCCCAGCAAGATGACGAATACGATCATCAGTGGCGAGAAGAAAGACGAGGCCGTCCCCGAGGCCGAGGAGGAGCCAATCGAGAACAATTCCAGCGAGAGAGGGGAGGAGGAGCCATCCAAGCATTGGCCACGCAGGCCCATGAAGAGGATGACGTGGATTAGGACAGACCGGGCTCCAAGTTTGCTTTAGGTCTCCAGGAGCCTATGGTCGAAATACAAATAGGAGACCAATTTATGAACTTTATGGTTGATACTGGAGCAGAACATTCAGTAATAGACAAAAAGATAGCCCCTTTCACCAAGAAAGCAGTCACCATTATAGGAGCAACTGGTGCCAAAGCCACAAAGTCTTTTCTACAAAACCGAATATGCAGTCTAGGAGGACAGCAAGTAACGCATCAATTCCTTTACATGCCCGAATGTCCAGTACCCCTACTGGGACGAGATATGCTAGCCAAGCTTCAAGCCCAAATATCTTTCTCTGAGCAAGGAGAAATGCAAATGACAGTGAATTCTCAAGCCAAACCAGCAGGAGTAATGCTGCTGACAGTACCCCGAGAAGAAGAGTGGAGATACTACATTGATGATTCGATTCAAGATACCTATTTTGAACAAACTTTAAAGAACATTCATGCACCACTTGAAGTATGGGCAGAAGGCAGTCCCCCAGGCCTAGCCAAGCATATAGCACCAGTGATTGTAACCCTCAAGCCTAGTGCTACCCCAGTGCACGTCAAACAGTACCCTCTCCCAAGAGCTGCAATTGAAGGCATTCATCGCCACCTACAGAGATTACTTGAGTATGGCCTACTGAAAGTATGTCAATCCCCATGGAACACCCCACTTTTGCCAGTAAAGAAGCCTGAGACAGATGATTATCGACCAGTGCAAGATTTGAGAAGAGTAAATGATGCAGTTGAAACTATACACCCAGTTGTACCCAATCCTTACACTCTACTAGGATTGATACCCGCTGAAGCTACCCATTTCACTGTACTGGATTTAAAAGATGCATTCTTTTGCATAAGATTAGCCCCTGTAAGCCAAATATTGTTTGCATTCGAATGGCAAGACCCCATCTCTGGAAGAGGGGGCCAACTCACCTGGACAAGATTACCCCAAGGATTCAAGAATTCACCTACCATCTTTAGTGCTGCACTAAACCAAGATCTTTCAAGCTATCCAGTAGCCCCGGGGAAGAGAGTACTTCTCCAGTACGTGGATGATCTGTTGATAGCTGCCGTATCAGAAAGAGAATGTATACGAGCCACCCAAGATCTCTTGCAGTTACTAAATGAAGCTGGATATAAAGTTTCCAGAGCCAAAGCACAACTATGCCAAACAGAAGTGAAATACTTGGGTTTTCGTATTACCCAAGGAAGCAGAAGATTAGGCAGAGAAAGAAAAGAAGCAGTATGCAGAATTCCAACTCCAACAACCAGAAAGCAAGTCAGAGCCTTTCTGGGAGCGGCAGGATATTGCCGAATCTGGATACCCAACTTTGCCCAAATTGCCAAACCACTGTATGAAGCCACAAAAGGAGAAGAGAAGTCACCACTGGAGTGGGGACTTGAGCAGGATACAGCCTTCCAGAAGTTAAAAGAAGAATTGATGTCATCACCAGCACTTGGACTACCAGATGTCCACAAACCTTTCCACTTGTTTGTACATGAAGCACAGGGAAATGCCCTAGGCATGTTGACTCAGAAACTAGGAAATTGGGAACGACCTGTAGCCTACCTATCGAAACAATTGGACCCTGTGGCCAAGGGATGGCCACCCTGCTTGAGAGCAGTTGCAGCTACAGCACTACTAGTGAGTGAAGCAGACAAACTCACATTAGGACAGAACATACGAGTCACTGTGCCACATGCAGTCCTTGCCCTTATGGAACAGAAAGCGAATTATTGGCTCACCAATTCCCGAATGTTAAAGTACCAGAGCATGTTATGTGAAAACCCACAGATACAACTCGAAGTGAGCCATGCTTTAAACCCAGCTACCTTGATACCCATCAGTGAAGAACTCCCAGAACATGACTGTATCGAAGTCATGGAAACTGTGTTCTCAAGTCGACCTGACCTAACAGATGTGCCCATAGACAATCCCGACCAGATCTATTATGTTGATGGGAGCAGTCTCATCCTTGACGGACGACGCTGTGCCGGATATGCAGTCGTCACTCAACACGAAGTAGTTGAATCATCAGCCCTAGCCTCAGGCACATCAGCCCAGAAAGCCGAATTGATAGCACTCACCAGAGCATTGTTGTTAGGAGAAAAACTTGTGCTGAATGTATATACAGATTCCAAATATGCTTTCACTACCTTGCATGCCCATGGAGCTCTCTACAAAGAAAGAGGACTCATCACATCCGGAGGAAAATCAGTCAAATATGGTCCCGAGATATTGATGTTACTTGATGCAGTCTGGGCCCCAACACGTGTAGCTGTCATGCATTGTAGAGGACATCAAGCAGGAAAAGGAGAAGTTGCTCGAGGAAATAGATTCGCAGATGCCTCAGCACGACAAGCAGCTATGACAGGACAGATTGCCCCTCAAGCTATGCCAATGCAAGCAGCATTGTTTCCAGTACCTTTGAATCTATGGACCCCACGATATACCACCAAAGAATTAGATTACTATTGTGACAAAGAAAATGGAGTATTAAAAGATGGATGGATTGAGCTGCCACCAGAAGAGGGTAGTCAACCTCCAGGACGAATAGTAATTCCTGAACTGTTAGGACCATCCTTTGTTAAAGCTTTTCATGAAGCCACCCACTATGGAAAGAGTGCTATGGAGAAAGCACTCAGACCACATTTCTACATCCCTCTGATGACAACCATATCAGCCTCAGTAGCACGACAATGTCAGATCTGTGCCAAGAATAATGCCAAGCAAGGCCTTATTACAGCACCCCGAGTTCAGTCAAGAGGTGTGACCCCCATGCACAACCTCCAAGTTGATTTCACCGAAATGCCAAAAGCCAATGGATACCATTACCTACTAGTATTAGTTTGTACTTTCTCCGGGTGGGTAGAAGCCTTCCCAACCAGAACTGAGAAAGCCCGAGAAGTTACCAAAGCCTTAATGAGAGAGATTGTCCCCAGATTTGGAATTCCAGCAGTAATAGGGTCAGACAATGGACCCTCATTTGTCTCCCAAGTTACTCAGCAGTTAGCAAAAGCTTTGCAGATACAGTGGAAGCTCCACACTGCATACCGACCCCAGAGTTCAGGGAAAGTTGAGCGAATGAATCGTACTTTGAAAGCCCAAATGTCTAAGCTTTGTCAGGAGACACACTTGAAATGGCCCCAAGTGCTCCCCATAGCTTTACTCAGAATACGCTCAGCCCCTGTAAAGTCAACAGGATTTTCCCCTTTTGAAGTTTTGTATGGTAAACCCCCACCAATAGTGCAGGGAGTCAAAGGAAATCTAGCCCAGATTGGTTCAGAAGTAACCAGACAAGAACTCCTAGCTCTTAGTTTTGTTCTGCAGACTCTCCATACGTGGATCCAAGACCAGTTGCCTATCAACTTGACGGAACCCTTGCATCCCTACCAGCCTGGAACTTCGGTGTGGATCAAAGATTGGAAGAAGATACCGTTGGAACCCCATTGGAAGGGACCGTACACCGTCATCCTGTCTACCCCAACTGCAGTAAAGGTAGCCGAGATCGACGCCTGGATCCACCACAGCCGAGTCAAGCCCGCCGCCGATCCTGAACCAGAGCGGTGGACAGCAGAGCAGCACCCTGATGTACCCTTGCGAGTTACTTTGAGACGGCAACCAGCAGTATAGACACTTCATCACAAGTGCTTTGCAGTAGCCAAGTCTTTCGAAGAGGATTGCTGTTTTCCATGCAGCAACAGCTTTGTTTCAACGAACCCAATTTGTGTGTGTGTTTTGACACACTACTTTGAGACTACATTGACTAAGCCAGACTTCACAAGCCGACTGAAATTGCTAAGTTGGTTAATGTGTGCTGGACACCTTGAGGATCTTCAATCAACACTCAGCACCCGTTAAATTGCTTCATTAGCAAACGGGACGAAGAATAATAGACCGTCGTGATCAAGATCAGCAAGCTGAGGATTCAGAAGAACTCCAATCAACATCAACATGTATCTTTGCTTCTGCTTTGCCTTGGTTGCCTTCTTCGGAGGTTTTGAACAGACTTATGCTCTACCTCCATGCACCGCTTGCATTACCTCTACTAGAACTGGATTGAAAGTAACTCAGACTTTGCTTTACCATTCTTACTATACCTGCAAGGGAACAATAACTCGGTGTATCTATAACACCACTGAACTAAATGTTTGCACTCATGGCAAAATTAAAGCATGCTATAATCCGCATCAGAATCCATCCTATTACACGTTGGAAATAAGATGGAAGGATGCAGATGGACCTATATTAGCTGCTACACCACCACTTAAGGACATTACTAAACCTGCTGTTTTGAATTTTGATGCATGTAATGCTATTAATAGAGATAGTCAGTCCACCTGTGGTACATGGGAGAAAGCGTATCGAAATGACCATAAGTATATGTGTCCAGAAGGTGCCACAAATTGGTGGAAGTGTACAGGTAAAACAGGATCAGGGTATAGTACTGCTACAGCGGCAGACTACTATTGCCCGTATTGGGAATGTGTTTTCTATGCTACCTGGAACACTGGTATAACTAATGAGAAAATAGATAAACGGATGGCTACTCTAACCAAGCCAACCACAAATGATAAATGTCAGAAAGATGCTTGCAACCCCTTACATTTGCGTGTACATAACCCCCATGCATGGAAACAAGGATATAAGTTTGGTTTACGTATTGCGGGAGGAGGAACAGATCCAGGGACCATTGTGTATGTTAGATTGAATACTCAAGCCCATAAGTCATCTAAATATCATATTCATAATACCTTTTATGAAGCTATGCATGTAAATAAGTTTGAGATCCCTCACCCTTCACAGAATTTGTTTCTAGAATTAGCCGGAGCAGTAGTATCTAGTCTTAAGATCACAGATTGTTATTTCTGTGGCGGAACCCAAATGGGAGACCAATGGCCCTGGGAAGCCCAAGAATTGAATTATTCCATGATTTACAATCAGACTGAATTACACAAGACAACCAGTGAATGGGTGTTAGCGCACTCAATCGTTGGACGTCTTTGCTTTGCCAGAACTGGACCCCAGTTCACCCAAAAGGTAGGACAGCTGGTCTGTCTTAGCCAGAAGTACTATAATGCCACGACCAAGAAGGTAGCATGGTGGTCAGGAATCAGACATCCTGAACCTCCTAACCCATTAGCCAGATTTCCTGAACTTGCAGGTCTATGGACTAACCTTGCCAAAGTCCAAGCCTGGCAAGCCCCACCTGGCCTATATTGGATCTGTGGAAACCGAGCATATGCGCAACTCCCACCACAATGGGGAGGAGCATGTGTCTTAGGAACCATCAGACCTTCGTTCTTCCTGTTAAACACTGAACATGGAGAACAATTAGGATACCCTGTATATACTACCCACAAACACAAAGGAGCATCTAGACAGAAAAGAGAGGCCTTACAGATAGGCAAGTGGGAGAAATGGCAAGGTGATGATTGGCCACCAGAAAGAATTATTGAGTATTATGGACCTGCCACTTGGAATGATGATGGTATGTGGGGCTACCGAACCCCAGTCTATATGATTAATCGTATTATTCGCTTACAAGCAGTAGTTGAAATAATAACCAATGAAACTAGTCATGCTCTTACGCTTTTAGCTAGACAAAGTACTCAGATGCGCACTGCCATATACCAGAATCGCTTAGCCCTTGATTATTTGCTAGCAGCTGAAGGAGGAGTATGTGGTAAACTGAATTTAACTAATTGCTGTTTGAAAATAGATGATAAAGGTCAAGTAGTTGAAGAAATTGCTAAAGATATGCAAAGACATGCTTATGTGCCAGTACAGACTTGGCACGCCTTGAAATTTCCTAATTGGTTTGCTAACCTTTTCTCTTGGCTGGGAGGATTTAAGACTTTCGTTATCTTAGTACTAATCCTTGTTGCTGTTGTCCTCTGCTTACCATGTTTAATCCCATGTTGCATGCGTTCCCTTCATAGTGCTATTGATAGTACAGTAGAGCGGAAGACCGCAACTAGAATAATGGCTTTATACAAAGCTAGCCCTAGTGGAACTAATAAGAATCCTTTAATCAGGATGTGAATTTTCTGGAAAGTGATTTAATTCTCACACCTTATTAAGTAATAGGGTGAGATTAATCAAAGGGGGGAATGTGGCAGGTGCAGGCCTGTGACCCACGGTGTCTGACATAGGCAGGCCAGCATGGCTAGCTTGACCTGTAAATGAGGCCTGTGGAGAGGCATATAGGATTGCACATCCCCCAATATGCTGCTATTGTAAGAAAGAACTCAGTAGAAATATTGAATTAGCTTAGATAAGCAGAATTGCAGAATTAAGAAATGGAAAAATACAGAAAAGATGTGTTTTAAAGTTACTGATAAGAAAGAGTACATTTGCAGAGAAATATTGAGGAGTGCTGACAGATGAGTTACAGAACCTTGCTCTTCTGCACGCACAAATGGTCCCATAGCCTTGAAAGTGTGAAAGTAACAAGTTGATGAACTGACCATTGTAATTGGGACTAGAGGGGGGGGCAGGCAGGTGTCATGCTCACAGAAGCCCACAGAAGGAACATAATTGGAGAAACTTATCAGTACCGGGACCAATAGAGGGGCTACGGGAGGTACGGGAGCGTACCGGGACCAATGAATTGTTTTTCTATACCTAGAATGGAACAGAAGTCTATAAAAGTTGTTGTAATGCTTGAAAACTTTGCTCAGCCATTTTGAAATTGTCTTGCTTGAGACTTGTGCACAAATAAATGATTTGGACCTTCTGAACAGACTCCTGGTATCATTGGTTTGTCTGCGCTTTGCTGCTACAGTACTGTTCCCTGTAATTCAATTTTCCTTCACTATTACCACCCCACCAACTTAAAGGAACATGATCCAAAATTCACCATCTAAGATCAGTAAATGAATGGTGAAACACACAATGTTCCACAATCAGGGCTGACAATGTTTTGGAGGATATCCGAGACTGATGTTCTCTTAAATGCTGAAAAAAGGGACGGCTTGTCCATCCCACACAGAGCTTATTACAAGGGCATAAACGGCCATTTACCACAAAAGATGTATGACAAGATGTCTTCCATCTCTGGAAGTTAACAGAACAAGGAGAACATTCGCCACCAACACCCTTAAGATCCCCAACGAAATAACAAAATGTACCCAGGCAACAAAAAACCAAGCTTTCAAATTCTATGCCCCCAGCTGTTGGAATGCACTCCCAACCACCATCAGAGCAATCACAGATCTCACCCAATTCAGAAAAGCACTAAAGCATCACCTCTTTCTCCTACACTACTCTCAACCCAGTAATTCAACCCAGTCATTTAACACCACCAACCATACATCTTGCCATGTCAAGTTTGTATATAACTGTAAAAAGATGTAGATAGTTACCCCAATTGAATCAAGTTGTATGTACCCGTTCATTGTAAGTGCACAGCAGTATGTCTGTTATGCGCAGAAATGTTAAATGTAAACCGCACTGATTTTAAAGAGCACAGTATATAAAAGCAAGAAATAAATTAAATAAATAAATAAACAAAGACAAAATCTCGAGATGGCTGTGATACAGATCCCTAGTTACTAGTATGCAAATTCAAGCTAAAGCTGAAAAAAGAGGAAGCCACTCATGAATGTAGCAAATTATGATCTTGAAAATATACCATCAGAGATCCAATAGAGGGTGTGTTACAGAGACAGCTGTTCCTGATGTCATTTCCTAATGCCGCGTTGGAGGAAGGTGTGGTTCGGGTTAGCTCCCCAGACTCCCTTACAAGTGTCCTCCGAGTTACCTGAGAGAGCCCCGGTTGTTGGTCCTCTAGATGCATTTCTTCATCGGAAGGTCAGCCACAAGTGGGGGTGAAAAGCCCGGCTAAGAGTTCGCCAGAGCAGGTGAGCTAGACGTCCCCTTCGGGCAGTGATCTGATGCCCCCGGAAGTGAGGAGACCGCTGAAGCTAGCGTGTGTTGGGGATCAGTCAAGTGGCGACGACACTGTGGTGCCTTACATAGGTAATTCTTCAGAGTTGCTGGGGTCGCCGCTGAGCGTGTCTGCGAGTGGTGAAGTGCCCTCGCGAGTTCCTTCTGCCCCAGGGACGCTTGGATTACAGCAGCTGGCGGCGGAAGGGGAGTAGTTTCTTCACCGGTATCGGCTCCCGAGATGGCACTCACTTCAGTTGAGCACCTGCCCTTTTCTTTGAATTGCAGAGGCCGGAGCAATTTACACTTGAAGCCATTTGATTGGCTATTAAGCAACTTGGTGAGGCTGTTGTTCCCCAGGTTCAAAGTTTGCAGGCTAAGGTGGTGTTGGCTGAGAGGAATTGTTCCTTGAATTCTGAGGTCACCGATGCCTTGAAATCTACAGTTACTGAGTCTTCTGGTCAAATTGAGTGTTTGGATTCCAAGACGGAGGCTTTGATGAAGGATTTTAGTAATTTGAGAAGCCGGATGGAAGCATTGGATAATCATTCAAGATTGACTAATTTACGTATGATTAACTTTCCAAAAGTGGCGGGTATTTCAGCTAACGATATGTTTAAAGTTTATATGTGAGAGGTGCTTGGGGTGTCCTCTGAGCTTTGTCCACCATTGGTTAAGATATATTATATTCCTATGGGTCAAAAGGTTTCTTCAGACGCTGTTGTACCCGGTTTACAAGAGGTAGATGTTTTAAATGTTACAGCTATGTTAGAGTCATCAGACATAGAGGTAGCCATCCCGGCTACTTGTTTAATAACTTTTCCCTTGGCATCTGACAGGGAATGGCTTCTAAAAATGTTCTTTAAGAAGAGAAATATTGTCTATAAGGGTTGCCTGGTCAGCATGTTTCCTGATTTGGCTAGAGAAACCCAAAGACACAGAAAATAATTTTTAATTCTGCGTCCAAGGGTTTCCCAATTGGGCGGGCTCTTCTTTTTGAAATACCCTTGTAAGTGTCTTGTGAAATTAGAAGGTAATTCATATATATATTTTTTCCATCTCAATTGATTTCCTTTTTGAATGCCAGAGGGGCCCCTACTGGTGGGTCTATCTCCTGTTCTACTCCCTCTTGATTAAGCTGGGCTGATATGTCTCTGTTTAATTCCTATTAGAGTATTTTGTTGTATTAATTTCCTATTTTTGGATCTTTCCATATTGTGGGCTAAAACGGGAATTTCAGTTAAAAGTATTTCTTCTGGATTTTTCTTACTTGTTATTTGTATTCTCTGATTTCCCGATTTTCTTGCAAGTGTATATATCCTTATAGTTATTGATTATTCTATAAATAAAAAGTTTAAAAAAAGAAAAATATACCATCAGAATTTAAATTGATTTGTGACTTTGGATATAAAGGACAGAGCACCAGAAAAAAGCGAAAGGTCTCGGCAAAAGGGGAAAAAACAAAAAACGGACAAAAATGGATGACTGAAGAAACTCTAAAAATTGCTCAGAAACCGAGAGGAAATGAAGGCAGAGAAGAAAGAGAGAGAGGTAATCACAGAACTTAACAGAGATTCCCAACATGCAGCAAGGCAAGATAAAGAAAAGTACTACAGTGGCGCATGCAAGGAAATAGAATCAGAAACTATTGGAGGAAGAACAGGATTGACTTTCCTAAAGCTGCATGAGTTAAAAGAAAACTGCTGCTTGGGATTGCAGTGTTAAAAAATGTCCATCTCAAATGATGCTGAGAAGATCAAGAAATTACAGAAAGAATACACAGAGTAATTACACCATGAAGTTCAAGTGGATCAACAGCCATTTCAACCTCTACCTTATGATCAAGAACTGTTAGAAACATACTGTAGAAACATAGAAAAATGGCGACAGAAAAAGACCACATGGCCATGTTTTTTTCAATTCAGATACCGTTCTCATCTCTGCCATTTCCACTGGGAGACTATTCCACGGATCTACCACTCTTTCCGTAAAGAAATATTTCTGCACATCACTCCTGAATCTATCCCCTTTCACCCTCATCCCATGTCCCCTCATTGCAGAACTTGCTTTCAATCGAAAGAGGCTCTCTCCCTGTGTGTTTATGCCACAGAGGAATTTAAATGTCTCAATCATATCACCTCTATTCCGCCTTTCCTCTAAGGGGTAAATATTAAGATCCTCAAGTCTGTCCTCATATGCTTTATAATGAAGACCACTAACCATTTTAGTAGCCACCCTCTGTGCTGACTCCATCCTGTTTATATCTTTTTGATTGTGCGATCTCCAGTAACTCAGGTAACCCGGAGGCCCACCTCGCCCTCTACCGCATCTTCACATCCCCCGCACATATTTTGTTATACATAATAAATACCCAGACACTTCAATATGGTACAACCTTGGTCGCAGCTTTATTTACCAATGCATACATATAATAACCGCCCAACATGGGCAACCAACCTGTATCACAAACCCCACACCCCATACCGGACGATGCTCCGCCTGCCATACTATTAGCAAGGCGGAACATCCTCCTCACCACCCCCCCCCCACCGCCAGCCTCGCCATCCTAGTAGCAAAGGCCGGCTCTCACACCCCCCTACCGGGCCGAGACCCCCAACCGGGATGCCTCGCCCCCACCCCCGGGGCGCCCGGCACTCCCCACAGCACCGAAAGCCGAGAGCGCGCCCGCCGCCTCGGCGAGCGCGGGCGTGCTACCCGCCCCCCCCCGCTCAAACACACCCACCCCCCCCACCCCCCCCTCCCCCAAAACCACGGGTGGGTGGGCGGTAAAGACAACCGACCATCAGCGAGGAGCCGCGCGAAAGGCCGAGCCACGCGGCTCCTCGCACTCACTACCCCCTCCCTTTCCTGAAGGAGCCAATGGGATCGCTTCCCGCAACCGCGGCAAGCGATCCCATGGCAACCCTCTCCCCGCTCTCTGGCCCCCACCTTCGCTTGCCCCCGGTCACGTGACGAGGGCCGAGGCCGGGCCCGGGCCCGAGTTACAGTCGGCCGCGGGACCGGCCCAGCGGCCTCATCATTAACTCAGGTAACCCGGAGGCCCACCTCGCCCTCTACCGCATCTTCACATCCCCCGCCCATATTTGTTATACATAATAAATACCCAGACACTTCAATATGGTACAACCTTGGTCGCAGCTTTATTTACCAATGCATACATATAATAACCGCCCAACATGGGCAACCAACCTGTATCACAAACCCCACACCCCATACCGGACGATGCTCCGCCTGCCATACTATTAGCAAGGCGGAACATCCTCCTCACCACCCCCCCCCACCGCCAGCCTCGCCATCCTAGTAGCAAAGGCCGGCTCTCACACCCCCCTACCGGGCCGAGACCCCCAACCGGGATGCCTCGCCCCCACCCCCGGGGAGCCCTTCACTCCCCACATCTCCTAAAGCAGTTAGCACTCCCGCCGCCTCGGCGAGCGCTGTCTTGCTACCCCGCCACCGGCGCGAGGTATTACATATCCTCGCGCCGACCCCCCCCAATAAAGCTGCGACCAACCACAAGCTCCAAAATCTCCTGCCAATCATTTAAGAGGAGATCCTGTCCCACCGGGGACAAGTGAACACCGTCCGTGCGGTAGAGTCCGGAACACTGAACATCCACCCAGGAATGGTGAACCTGCAAGCCACCTGCCTGCAGAACCCATCGCCCGATCTGGCGATTCACTTTTGCCAGACCACGAGATCACCGCCGCTGAGCCTGGCAAGCCGGACGCTGGATGATATCCGACCAGATAATCGAGACCTCCGGCCACTCTTGCTGCAGCACGCGAAGATCACGCTGAACCGCCCTGATGAGTTGCCGACACGTCCAGCCGGACAAATCGTTGCCTCCAAGATGGACCAGGATTCCCAACGGACGCCTCCATTGATCCGCTGCCCGCCGCACCACCGGAAGGAAGTGCCACCACCGCATGCCGCGCTCACCCAGCCACCGCAACCGCACATGACGGACCGCCAGGCCCAGGTGCACTCCAAGCGGGCGCCGCACAGCTCTCCTCTCGGCCCAATATACGAAGGAGTGCCCGACGATCCACCATTCTCCGGTTGAGGACCCACTCTCAGTAGCATTCCGGGCGAGCAGCGGCAGCTGTCCATCTGCAACAGAAAACAAAGCATGAAAGAACCCCCCCCCCCCGTCCAACCCCCCGCCACCCCCCCCCCCACCGGCGCCACCCCTTAAACTCTGTCAGGCCGCACATAGCCCACATACGCCCCAGAGCGCCACCTACCAATGCGCTGAATCACCCCACCATCCAAACCAGCCGCAGCAGCGCTTGTCGCAGCACCGATACGGAAGGAGTGCGAGGCGAACTGCCGCTCAGGGCACCCCAACCGCCGGAGCGCCAAGCGCAACACCGCCGTGAATTGATACTGAGTTACCGGACCCCCGTCCCCATGACGAAAAAAGTGCCCACCCAGCGCCGGGCGCACCCGGACATACGCCTGCACATTGCGCACCGGGCAGGACAACAGCCCCGGGGCCGCCGACAGCACCACCTGCCTACCCCTACCAGTCTGGTCAGTCTTGGACCGTGACAGGGAAATCCGCACCACAGAGTGCCCCACTGTCACGCAATGCACCGCCAAACCTCCACCACAATCCCCCGCCGCGAACGCGGCACCAGCTCACTCACCCGGAAAGCCCCGAAAAAGGCAGTAACAAACAGAGCACGAAACAACACCGCCTCATGCTCCGTCGCCGCCACCTCCCCCAGAACCTCCCATATCCGTACGAGCAGTTCATGGGTGACCGGGCGCCGCCAATCTCTCACCGCTGGCCGCTCCCGCCCCCAGCCCGCCAGCAACCGCGTCACCAAGAACGACCCGCTCGGGTTCCCCCAACCCGCCGCTTTACTGAAAAAGGAGAAACCCGCCAACGCGGCCCGGACCGAAGACCGAGACCAGCCCCGCTCCCGCGCCCACACAATGAAGGACCCCCCCAACTGCTCCCCAAGCGGGCCACCGCACCAACCCCTCCCGAGTAAAAAGGCCCGCACCCGGCTATACCCATTCCGATAGGCAGTCCACGTACCTGGAGCCACAGAGGACCTCAGCAACCCCATCAGAGCAGGGTCCCAATCTGCCAAAGGTTCCCCGGCACAGGCGTCGCCGCCACGTCCGCCCCTGGGGCCAGCAACCGAAACTGCGCCCACTGGAAACGAGACAAGGCATCAGCAATAGAATTACGCACTCCCGGAACATGGCGTGCCCGCGCTGTAACATTGAGGCGCAAACAAGCCAAGACAAAAACTCGCATCAACGCCGTCACTCGCGGACACCTAGGGGACTGCCGATTAATGACCTGCACCACCGCCGCGTTATCGCACCAGAACACCACCTTCCGATTTCGTAACCACTCGGGCCATACCCAGAAGGCCACCACAATCGGAAAGAGCTCTAAGAAGGCGACATTACGCGTCAAGCCAGCCTCCGCCCAGGCCACCGGCCAGGCCTCCGCACACCAGGAACCCTGGCAATACAAGCCAAACCCCGAACCGCCCGCCGCATCCGAGAATAGCTGCAAATCCCCATTGGACAGTTCCTCAGATTGCACCAAGGTGCAACCATTGAAATCAGCGAGGAACGCCCCCCACACCCGCAGATCCTCCCGCAGCCCGACCGTGATCCGAATACGATGGTGCGGGCTCCGCACCCCAACCGTAGCCAAGGCCAAACGCCGCGCAAACGGCCGCCCCATCGGAATCACCCTGCAGGCAAAATTCAGGTGCCCCAGCAGCGACTGCAACTCCCGCAACGTGACCTTCGCCGCCGACCCCACCGCCGCCACCAGCGCTTTCAATCGCTCCACCTTGTCCGCCGGCAAACGAATTTCGAAGGCGACGGAGTCAATCTCGATCCCCAAAAAGCACAGACATGTGACCGGGCCCACGGTCTTTTCCACAGCCAAGGGAATCCCAAACGCCCCCGCCATCTCACCGAACTGACGCAACAAGTCCGCGCAAGTCGCGGACTGCGCAGGACCCACGAACAAAAACTCATCCAGGTAGTGCACAATAGAGCTACGCCCCGTTCGCTGAGCTACAACCCAATGGAGGAAGGAACTAAATTTTTCGAAATAGGCACAGGAGATCGCACAGCCCATCGGCATGCACCGGTCAAAATAATAACGACCATCCATCTGAAAGCCGAGCAAGGGGAAAGCCGAAGGATGCACCGGCAGCAAGCGAAACGCGGATTCAATGTCCACCTTCGCCAGCAGAGCCCCACGACCACATTGTCGCAACAAATCCACCGCCGCATCAAAGGGGGCGTACCTCACCGAGCAGCACTCCGTCGGAATATGGTCATTCACCGAGTCCCCCGGAGGAAAGGAGAGGTTGTGTATCAGTCGATACTTACCCGGCTCCTTCTTGGGTATCACCCCCAGCGGCGATACAACGAAGGGGGAAAAGGGCGGGTGGACAAACGGCCCCGCAATCCGGCCGAGCGCACACTCCGCCGTGATCTTATCCCGTGCCACCGCAGCCAATTGACGCACCGAGGCAGAATTACAGGCCACCTGACCCGAAATTACGCCCTGAAACGGAATACGAAAGCCCTCCGTAAACCCCAACCACAACTCCCGTGCCGCCCACCCGCGCCGCCCCAGCCGATACCGCTCCAACCACGGCCCCAACGCCCCGGCGTCAATGGGAGTTGGCGCCAACCCCCAACGCTGCCCCTCACTTACTCGCCCCTGCGGATCCGGACACCCCTTTTCGACTGCACTTCGCGGCCGAGTGTCCCCCCCCACAGATAGAGCAGGCGTGTCGGAACTTACAGTCCGAGAACGGGCAGGACGCCTTATTAAATCGCCCACAAACATCCCCGCTGGGACCGCCACTGGGCGCTCCGGGGACCGCGCCCGCGGCACGAAAGGGCCGCACGCCTGCCACCACCGACTGCCCGCCGGCTTTAACAGGCCCGCTGCCACCTCCCCCTACCCCCTTCTTGGCCGACATCTGCGTGAGCCATAAATTAATATCGCGCGTCCCCCAGGACAGCTGCGCATTCTCCTCCATCCGATCCCGAAATTCCTCATCATAGTTGAGCCACGCCCAACCATCATGAGCCTGCGACGCCGCCAGGATGGCATCCGCATACGCCAACAATTCCCCATACAGGGCCGGCTCCGCATGCCCGCAGACACTCGCCAGCCGCAAAAAACGCCCGGGTCCAATTCAAGGTATTCCGTGAAACCGTGCGCACCCTGCCCGCCTTCTCGTCCGCCTTCCGCTTCCTGCGGCTCTCACCCGAACGCTTCCGCCCCTCCAGGAGCCGGAAAATGTCAATATACTGCCGCCTCCGTATGCGTCTACGCAACTTGCGTGGCACACTCTCCCAAAGCTCCGCGCAACGCACCACGGCGGGACCCGCCCCCTCCCCCCGCCCCCGCTCAGCGACCCCGTCCTCAGACGAACTCCCACTGGACGACGAGGACGAAGAGGAAGCTCGGCGACAGCGACGCCCGTGCTTCCGCTTAGCCTTGGACTTATGCCCGACCGCTGCCGAAGCCTCGCCGACCGAAGCCCCACCTGCCCCAACCCCCAGGGTGTCACCCAACTCACCTTCCGCGCTCGGAGCACCCGACACCGGCACCACCACGGCCGGACCTGCCGCTTCGACATTCTGCCCGGACACCTCCATGCCGCCGCCCGCCAACACAGGCGCCGACTCTCCGCCAACCGGGACCTGCAAAGGAAAAACAGGGCCCACAGTAGCCGCACCCAACCCCTGCTGCCCAGCCCCCCATGCCGCTAGCCCCCCATGCCGCCACCCCGAGGCACCCACCCCCCAGCTGCCCAGTGCGCATCCCCCCCCGGCGCACAGCCTGCCCCGGCAACTCCCGCCCCAGCCCAATTCCCGAAACCCGCTCCCCAACTGCCCAGCGGCAGAAAGGCCCCCCCCCCTGTTACCGGCATGCCACCCCCGTAGGAGTAAGGCGGCACCGGCCCCCCTGGAAACCACTGGCCAGCCCCACTGGACCCCGGGAGACCCCCGGAGGGAGCGAAACCCCACGGCCAGCCGCCTGGTCCCCGCAGGCCCCCACCCCACCAGCCGCTTGGGACGACCCCGGGCCGGCACGCAGGGCCGACCCCGCACCCGGAGCCCCCAGCACTACCCCTCTTGCTGCCTCCCCTGGAGCCGCCGCAGCCCCCACCGTAGCGGTGGACCGACGCCGCCCCCGCCCCCTCTGGCCATCGCCCATCCCCTCCGGGATAGCCAGCCCACCCAGCCGTCCCCCCCCCCTGGCAGCAGGAGGCCCCCTTCTTCCCCCACGGACACTCTGGGACCGGGTACGAACTCCCGCTCGTCCCGGCCGTCCAGACTTGGACCCCCCCATGCCCCCCAGGGACCGCAGCACTAACAACACCCCCCCCCACCACCCCACACTGCCCAAGTGCAGGCCGCGAAATTACGCGCCCTACCTTGTCTTTGTTTTTTTTTTTTTTTTTTTTAAATCTAAACCCCGCTGCAGGGGCCCCCCAAGGACACCGAAACCGGTCTTCTCTCCCCCCCGACTCCCGCAATCTCACCGCACTCCGGAGCCCGGAAAAAGACAACCGACCATCAGCGAGGAGCCGCGCGAAAGGCCGAGCCACGCGGCTCCTCGCACTCACTACCCCCTCCCTTTCCTGAAGGAGCCAATGGGATCGCTTCCCGCAACCGCGGCAAGCGATCCCATGGCAACCCTCTCCCCGCTCTCTGGCCCCCACCTTCGCTTGCCCCCGGTCACGTGACGAGGGCCGAGGCCGGGCCCGGGCCCGAGTTACAGTCGGCCGCGGGACCGGCCCAGCGGCCTCATCATAATTGCACACAATACTCCAAATGAGGTTGCACCAAAGACTTATACAGAGGCACTATCACCTCCTTTTCTCTGCTAGCCATTCCTCTCCCTATGCACCCAAGCATCCTTCTGGCTTTTGCTGTCACCTTTTCTACCTGTTTAGAGAAGGAAAACTGAATTATCGACCACCTAGCCAGAATGAACAAATGGATTATGAAATGCTCAAAGAAATCAGGGAAGCTAACAAAAGTTACAAAACAGTAATAATAATGGGTGATTTCAATTACCCTGGTATTGACTGGGTCAGTGTCACAGCAGGACATGCTAGGGAGAAGAAGTTTATAGATGAAATAAATGACTGCTTCTTGGAGCAGCTGGTTCATGAACCAACCAGAGGGGAAGCCATTTTGGACTTAGTCCTTACTGGAACACCAGATCTGGTATAAGAGATAAGGGTGTTGGGGCCACTTGGCAATAGTGATCATAGCATGATCGCATTTGATTTAATTAATGGAGGACGAATGGTAAGGAAATCCACAGTAGTACCTTTTAACTTTCAAAAGGGAGAATATAATAGAATGAGGAAAATAGATAAGAAAAAACTAAAAGGAGCAGTTGCAAAGGTTAAAGACTTATATCAAGCTTTGGGGTTGCTTAAAAATACTATCTTGGAAGCCCAGACCAGCTGTATTCCATGCTTTAAGAAAAGTGGAAGTAAGTGCAAAAAACTGCCAGCATGGTTTAAAGGTGAAGTCAGAGAGTCTGTTGTTGCCAAAAAAGCATCTTTCAGGAAATGTTAAAAAGAACCAAATGACAAAAACGGGAAACAGAACAAGCACTGTCAAGTTAAATGCAAGGCATTGATAAGGCAGGCAAAGAAAGATTTTGAGAAGAAACTTGCTGTGGAAGCAAAAATGCGTAATAAAGACTTTTTACGGACATTCGTATCAAAAAACCTGTGAGAGAGTCAGTTGGACCATTAGATGATAGAGGGGTAAAAGGGGCAGTAAGAGGGGACAAGGCTATAGTGGAGAGACTGAATGAATTCTTTGCTTCGGTCTTTACTGAGGAAGATGTACGGATGTTACCCATGACTGAAGTGGTATTTAAAGGTGATACTGTGGAAGAATTGAAAGAAATATCCATACACTCATACACTAGGAAAATGTATTACAACTATTTGATAAACTGAAGAGTAGCAAATCACCTGGACATCCAAAGGTGTTGAAAGAACTGAAATATGAGATTGCAGACCTGTTATTAGTAATCTGTGAACTATCATTAAAATCATCTGTAAAACATGAAGATTGGAGGATCGCCAATGTAACACCAATTTTTAAAAAGGGTTCCAGGGGTGATCCAGGAAACTATAGACCAGTGAGCCTGATGTCAGTACCAGGAAAAATGGTAGAACCATCATAAAGAACACAATTAGTGAACATGTAGATAGTCATGGCTTAATGGACGACAGCCAACATGGCTTTAGACAAGGAAGATTTTGTCTTACTAATCAGTTGGTTTTTTTAAATGTGTGAATAAACTGGTAGACAGAGGTGAGTCAGTAGATATAATGTATCTGGACTTTCAGAAAGTCTTTGACAAGGTCCCTCATCAGAGACTTTTGGCAAAACTAAAAAGTCATGGGATAGGAGGCAGTGTACTATTGTGGATCAGGAACTGGTTAAAAGATAGAAAGCAGAGGGTAGGGCTAAATGGCCAATTTTCCCAATGGAAAAAGGTGGAGTACCCCAGGGATCTGTGCTGGGTCTGCTGCTTTTTGACATATTCATAAATGACCTGGAAAAGGGAATAACGATTGAGGTTATCAAATTTGCAGATGACACAAAACTATTTAAAGTTGTTAAAACCCATGAGGATTGTGGAAAATTGCAAGAGGATCTTGATAATTTGGAAGACTGGGCATCCAAAAGGCAGATGAAATTTAATGTGGACAAGTGCAAAGTTATGCACCTAAGAAAGAAAAACCCAAACTATGGTTACACAATGCAAGGTTAGACATTAGGAACAACCACCCAGGAAAAAGATTTAGGTGTCATCGTGGATAACATGTAAAACCCTCCGCCCAGTGTGCAACGGTGGCCAAGAGAGCAAATAGAATGCTAGGTATCATAAAGAAAGGAATAGAAAATAAAACAAAGGATATTATAATGCCTCTGTATTGTTCCATGGGGTGACCGCACCTTGGGTATTGTGTACAATTCTGGTCGCCGTATCTTAAAAAGGATACAGTATAGCGTTATTAGAAAAAGTACAGAGAATAGCCACCAAAATTGTAAAGGGGATGGAAGGATACCCCTATGAAGAGAGGCTAAAAAGGTTAGGGCTGTTCAGCCTGGAAAAGAGACAGCTGAGGGGAGATATGATAGAGGTCTATAAATTAATGAATGGAGTCGAACGGGTAAATGTAGATCGATTGTTTAGATCATCAGAATATAGAAAGACTAGGGGACATGCAATGAAGCTACAGGGTAAACTATTTAGGACTAATAAGAGAAAATATTTTTTCACTGAACGTGTAATCAAATTCTGGAATTTGCTACTGGAGGATGTAGTAAAAGCTGTTAGTGTAGCTGGGTTTAAAAAAAGTTTGGGCAAGTTCCTAGAGGAAAGATCCATAAACCTTTATTAAAAGGGACCCAGGATATCACTGCTTGACCCAATACAAGCATTGCGGAACCTGTGTCTTTTGGAGAAATTGCTAGGTACTTATGACCTAGATTGGCCACTGTTGGAAACAGGATGCTGGGCTTGATGGACCTTGGTCTGACCCAGTCTGGCATATCTTATGTTCTTATTTTAGCAAAGATGTATGACAAGAGTCATACTTTCCCTAACAATACAATGGATCAATGCAATAGCAACTGCTATGGATGCCACTCTATCAAAGATTAGCCACCTGATGGAAGACCTCGTTTCTTAAACTATGTGTATTGGTGTGCAAGTTATTCTAATCTTTCATTTATTTGCTCCTGATGAGGCTTTTTCCTCATTTCTCCTTGATGTGGTCTATATAATCTGATGTGTTTTCATTTCTAAATCCGTTGCAACTTGCCATGAATGCCGCAGCCAGAATCTTAGTAGGAGCAGCAAGATGCGACCATATAACGCCTATCCTAATACAACTTCATTGGCTCCCCATTCAAGGAAGGCTTACATTCAAATCTTTGTTACTCACCTTCAAATCTATCCATGGCATCACCTCCCCCTCTTTAACCAACATCATCCAGCCAGCTCCTCCCAACAGAACAAGGAGAACCCCATCTACAAATGTGCTAGTAATTCCAAAGGCTTCAACAAAGTACACAACCGCAACATCTAACAGGGCATTTAGTATCTATGCCCCAAAATGTTGGAACGCATTACCACCAGGCATCCGTGCAATTACTGACCTATCAAAATTCAGAAAGGCTCTCAAATCCCATTTATTTACTCAATACTACCAGATTAACCCTACCACTACATAAGTGCCTCTCCCTCACCCCCTCAAGTTAATATATCAACTCCATTGTACACATGTTCACACTGAATTCCCAATACTCGGTCTCATTGTACATATGTAAGTAGTTTAGTTTGCATTCCCCGTTTATCCAAGTTATTACTCCTGTTCTATGTAAAGCATAAACATGTTATCCAAGTTGTTTTCTCCTGTTCTATGTGAAGCCAAACAGTTTGTTATGGTCATTTGGTTGTATGTAAACCGCGCTGACAATAGTGCGGTATATAAGAAATTGTAATAAATAATAATAAATAAATAATAAATTTCTTTATTGGAATTTTCTGTGTATAAGATTTTCTACAATTTCCTTTTTGCTGTGTATAAAGTTGATGATAAACCTAATAAAATTAAAAAAAAAATAGGACAACGGTCCAGAAGGTCACCATGAGTCAACATTGACTCAATGGCACTTAACAACAACAACAATAGAAGATTATATCACCATGCCAGAACTTGTGTCTTTGGTATAGTGCTTGGGCATTTTTCTGGTTATAAAATCAATTGGACAAAGACAGAGATCAGGCTCCTCAATAAGTATTTTTTGAAGCTCAGTTTCGAGTCCTGCCAACTTCAATTGAAACTTGAAAGGATAACCTTTTTTGTTCATATTATTTTCCTCATCCCTGAAGTTCACAAGAACTTATGCAGGTGATGCAGTCCATTGTTTTTATCTTGGTGGTGAAGGCTGGTGACCATTAAAATGATGATACACCCATAGTCATATATGTCCTTAATATGTTACCCATCCATCCTTTAATAAGAAACTCGTTAGAATGCTAGTGGCTTTTCTATGGTCCAAGAAGTGCTCTAGCATTTCACTGAGGATGTTGAAAGCCCCTAAACATCTAGGCGGAATAGGTTCCCCTAATGTTTTGTCCTTTTGACATGCATTTATGCTTAGGAAGCCAGTGGGTACAGGAGTAGCACCATGCTTTTGACCGGGAACAGGATATAGTTAAACCATTAGTCTGCAATATTTACCTGGTAGTTCCCCTTCCCTGTTCCACATGATTCAATCTGGTTTTGACCTCAACACTCAAGGTCTTCAAGGCCTTGGATAATCCCAGATGTCTAAGTATTGTCAAAGGGAGATGGAGGTGGAAGCTGTTGATCAGCCCCATTGATAACATCCTCTTCCTCCTTCACTTGGCAGTGGCATGGTCATCCTTAGTAGCCTAATATTCCTCGGCTCTGAACTCCTACTCCTCCACCTTGGCTGGACTAGCATCATCATCCCTGGTTGTAACGGCCTGTGATATGGGACTTTCTCTAGGGGTGTGGCTGCCATGATCCATACCATTGCCCTCCAGTGCATCTCCAGACTCCTCATCTCCTATAAGTAGGACATGAAATGCACTTATGTACCATGTTTCATCTTTCTATCCAGCCTATGTCATGTTAGTGGTTCATACCCTTTCCACACTATATACTCTGTCAGACGGCTGCCTTTGTGAGAATGTTCACAGTCTTGGCAAGTGCATATATCAATATGATTTGTAAGGGATTGTGGGAAATGCAGCCCATTCACACCAGACACAGCTGCTCACAATAATTAGTTGTGCTTGAGTGTAAAGCCAATAAGATATTTATTTATGGGGTTATTTCTCCCAACACAGATATGCTTGGTAGCACATAAAACAGGATACTTGCTTTCAGTGTTAAACTTAGAAAAACAAAATCAGGAAAACAACAGTTGAACTTGTCAGGCAATCAAATGAAAAGAATAAAGACCTGGTTGGTAACAAACTGGTCTTTTCTGTAGGCTTTAGCTAATATTTTCTTAGCAGTGTTTCCAACAACAAGCAAAACCCACAAAGAAGGGAAAAACTGTTCTTTTCAGGTTAACTTCTTATATCTTCACACATAGATTCAGAAGTGATTCCCTCAGAGCTCACAAGCAATTAGGTAAGGCTCAATTGCTAGCAGTTATCCAGCTGAAACCCCTTAGCTGGCTTAATTTCTACTGCATGGCTAAAAATCCTACTCAGGAGCTTTTCTGAGTAGATTAAAGAACAAGTTTGTATTTCTTTGTGATGGTTGCTGTACTTTGTAACAGAAAATTACTAAAGGAGTTTAGACAGAGAGCAATCCATATATTCACAGCCTGTATCTAAGACCGCTCCTTCCCCTTCTTCAACAATCATGGGTTCAATATCAGGGATTGGCACAGAGGAATTTCTCAATGGAGCACTTTCAGGAGAATACTTGTTTCCCTGCTGTCTTTCAAGGTTATAGCTAGGGCATAGATCAGTGTTCATACCTGAGCTTCCATTGCTGTTAGAGTTCCTCTCTAAATAGCCTGGCCAGTATGTAGTCCAGTTTTTATGTCCAGCCTTCCAATCCAGATCCCTGGACACTGGATCTCTCTTCACATACCTTCTGGCATGGGTCTTAGGGTCCCTTCCACGTGCAGCCGTCTCCCTCACAGGTAGCCTCTGGAGATTCCTAGCCCTGCAGCACCACTCCTCTGGTTTTCCCCAGTCCAATGGTGTATGCTGGCCTTTTGAATGTCTCCCAGTATACGTACTGCTCTGGACTCCTCTAGACCTCCCAAATGCTTTTCTCTTCTTTCTTCCAAAGGGTTTCTTGCCCTCTCTGTCCGTCCGCTCTGGCTTCTGCTTCTGATGATCCTCCAGATGATGAAGCTGTCCAAGATGAGGATATCCAAGCTGATCAAGACACTGAGGATCTCCCAGATGAAACTGAGGATGAGGATAATTCTCTGTAGAATAAACTCTACCTTTATTCTGCTTTGATGAGTGCTCCACCTTAGCACAGCGCAGCTGTGCTGAATCAGGCCCTGCCCTTTGAGATGAGTGCTTGGGGATTACCTCATAGCCCTCCTGATTGAACACACGTTTCCCCACTTCAGCTCCTCTAATGGCTGTTGGAAACCTGGTGCATTCTGGGACTGGTAGTCTTTTATGGGAAAATTCTGTTTTCTTATTTGTACCAGAACTGACAGGTTGCTTGTTTAGAGTCACTTCACCTTTTCTATAGCTCCTTCCTGAGCTATGATAAGCTTCCTTATCACAACTCCTATTGCATTAGTGCTGCCAATGGCTACTTGCACCATAGAAGTGAGAGGGCCAAGGCTATGGCCAGACTCCCACTAGATGGAGTCTAAAGGCCGCGCTGTCCAATGCCACAAACTCAGCATATCCACTGCAAGCTGCATATTCAAAATTACATATTGGGAGTGGGTGTTGGCAGGTTATATGATCCAGAGGTGCTGTTTGCATACATCCCATCACCACACCCACAACTACATGCATGTACCAAAAGTTCAAATGTCCATAGATATGTGCTGGCCCCAACCTAAGTCAGATGTAGCGTCCTGTACAGGGACAGGCAAGTGGGAAACAGGCATTAGCCAAGAGGGTGTTGATGAACCTGGTGCAGGGCTGCGGTACAAGGATCAAACAGTAAGGACCAAGATTGATCCTGATTACACACTCCCAAAGCAGAAGGTCCAGGGAGTGGCCTGTGTGTCCCTTGGAAGCCCCTTTCAGATGCTACATAAGAACATAAGAAATATCATATTGGGTCAGACCAAGATCCATCAAGCCCAGTATCCTGTTTCCAATAGTGACAAATCCAGGTCACAAGCACCTGTCAGATTCCCAAAAAGGTACACCGATTCCACAATGCTGATCTTGGGTTAAGCAGTGGATTTCTCTGATCCTCTTTAATAATAGTTTTGGACTTTTCCTCCAAGAACCTATCCAAACCTTTTCAAACCTAGCTTTTCAAACCTAGAAAACTAACAGCTTTTACTACATCCTCGGGTAACAAATTGCAGAGTTTGATTACTCATTGAATGAAAAAATATTTTCTCTTATTAGTAGCTTCATTGAGTATCCCCTAGTCATTCTACTTTTTGAAGGTGTAACAACCAAATGTAAACTGTTCTATGTAAGATGCTGTTATTTTGTAAACTGTGCTGATCATGAATAGTGTGGTATAAAACCAAATAAATAATAAATAATAATACATTTACCCATTCCACTCCATTCATTAATTTATAGACCTTTTTCATATCTCCCTTCAGTCGTCTCTTTTCCAAGTTGAAGAGCCCTAACCTTTTAAGCATCTCCTCATAGAGGTATCCTTTCATCCCCTTTACCATTTTGGTGGCTCTTCTCTGTACCTTTTCTAATTCTGCTGTATCCTTTTTAAGATATGGTGACCAGATATGGTGACTATCCATTGGGTTTCCGTGCAGGTAATTCTAGTGTTGTTGCCGCTGTCACAAAAATGTGATCCTCCAACGCCAACACCGTCCCATTCTGCTGCTGCCCAAATGGATGGTTTGTCTTCAGCTGAGATATGTCCATCTTGGGAGACCCTGCCAGTTGTTAAGCTACCGATAGTTTAGCTCTCAGTATTACTAATGCATGCAAGCCCTCACAGCATGACAAGCTGCAAACCAAGTGAGGGCAAAACATGAATAATGTAGTCTAGACTCTCATAATCCTGGTGAATAAATAGCTCTGACAAAATGGATTATTTTGATTATTTTTTCAGCAAAAAATATTCAACAGTGGTTATCTTTGTATGAAAAATCATGCAAAAAACCCAGCTTCATTAACACAATTAATTGGCTAATTTAGAATAACGTGCATAATAATTGAGTAACATGTAAATCATCCTGAAGAATAAATCTGCAAAACTGAGTTTAGGCATCATGTCCTATATTTATTTATTTAACTGTATTTATATCCCACTTTTCACCGGGTCAAAGCGGTGGGACATATAACAAGGGGGGGAAATCAATGGTGGGGGGGGGGGGCCCATCACCGGGGGTTCAACATTGATGATTTTGGGATGAACATAGAGACTGACAGGGTAGCATAGTTACTGGTCTGGAGCTCTTGAGGAAAAATAGGGGGATTCCTATTCAGAGATGTTCTTGGAATAGGATGGCTTTAGCTGCTTTTTGAATGATGGGAGATCACCGTTGTTCCTGATGTGGTTAGGTAGAGAGTTCCAGAGGGATGGGGCATAGAGTTCAAAGGCTCTGTTGCAGGTCCGTTGTGTTGCCTTGGTCCTTTTGTGGGGGACGGCAATGGAGCTGTTGGAGGATAGTCTGGTCATTCTGCTGTGGGTTGGTCGAGGTAGTAGGGAGCAGAGTGGGGTGCCTTGTGTTTGGTGGATGGTTTTGTGGGTGAGTAGAAGAGCTTTGTATTTGATTCTTGCTTTGATGGGGAGAATATGAAGGTCTTTCAGAATTGGGGTGATGTGGTCTCTTTTCTTTGCATTGTGAATTATTCTCGCCGTGGTGTTTAGGGCAATTCGGAGAGGATTGGTTTGTGTGGCAGGTAGGCCATGGTAGATTATGTTGCAGTAGTCTAGATGAGGGAGTGTCAGAGCTTGCATTACTGTCCTGAAGTCCTGTGGTTCGAGGAGAGGTCAGAGACGTTGTACCGTTTTTGCCTTGTGGAATACTGTTCGAGTGGTCTTGTTGATTTTCTGCTTAAGGGTTAGGGCTTGGTCAATGATAATGCCGAGATATCTTATGTGTGGTTGTATTTGGATTTGTGTGGTTCCCATGGTGATGTGAGTGGGTGGTTTGAAGTCTGGGTCTTTTGTCACTATAAGAGCCTCGGTCTTCTTTATGTTAATGGATAAGTTGTTCTCTTGTAGCCAGTTGGATACGTCGGTGAAGCAGGTTGACAGCTGGTCATTTGTTGGGTCTGTGGTTGTAATGGGGGCGTAGAGCATTATATCATTGGCGTATATGTGGAAGTGGACATTGTGAGTGCGTATGACTGAACAGAGTGGACGGAGGTAGATGTTGAAAAGCATGGCTGATAATGTGGATCCTTGCGGTACTCCTTGATGTTGCTGGAAGGGGGGTGAGGTTGAGTTTTTGGTGCAGATTAGTTGCTGTCGGTTGGTTAGATAGGACTTGAACCATTGGAGTACAGTATCTTTGATCCCAATTGTTTGGAGTCTGTGGATAAGGGTGTTATGGGAGATGGTGTCGAAGGCCGCTGATATGTCCAGGAAGATTAGGATGAATCCTGATTGTTTCTCTTGGGTTCCTATGATGAGGGTGTTCATCAGCGTGGTCATGAGGGTCTCGACCCCATGTAATGGTCGGAAACCGTGTTGCTGCGGGTCCAGTATGTTGTTGACGTCTAGGTGTTCTTGAAGCTGACATTGTACTATCTTCTCGATTATTTTTGCGGTGAGTGGGAGGCTCGCTACTGGTCTGTAGGAGGTGGGGTCTAGGGGATCTAGGTTGTGCTTTTTTAGGGTTGGACGAATGATTGTGGTTTTGAGGGCATCTGGCATGTGGCTTTGGGTAAAGGATTCGTTTACGATGTGGGTTAGTGGTGCACTGAGATCTTCTTTGGTTTTCTTTATCCAGTCAGTAGGACAGGGATCCAGCGGGGAGGTGGTGGTGTTCAAGCAGGAGATGGTGGAAGATATTTCTTCTTTTGAGGTTGTGTCAAATGTATTCCAGATTTTGTTCAGGATGGGGTATGAGTTTGTCTTGGTTGTTTCAGCATAGCGCTGTGAGCTTTGTGGTTGTTGAAGCTGTTTGTATTGTCGGGCCAGAGTTTGGTCTTCACCATATAAGTTGGTTACAATGGGTGGGTTCTAGTGACTCAAGGAAAGAAAATGAGCAGGTAATCATCATTCCAGTCCAATTTAGACACATGGGATGTACCAGAGCAGTACTAATGTGAGGAGGGAACATTGGCCATTCACCAGTGTTCAGGTTCACAGATTACTAATAGTTGGTCTGCAATCTCATATTTCAATTCTTTCAACACCCTTGGATGTATACCATCTGGTCCAGGTGATTTGCTACTCTTCAGTTTATCAAATACTTGTAATACATCTCAGTTTATCGATATTTCTGTCAGGTATGGTACCTTCCCTACATCTTTTTCAGTAAAGACCAAAGCAAAGATTTCATTCAGTCTGTCTACTATGGCCTTGTCCTCCCGTAGTGCTACTTTTAACCCTCATTCATCTAAAGGTCCAACTGGCTCTCTCAGAGGATTTTTGTTATGAATATACTTGATCAAGTTTTTATTATGCATGTTTGCTTTCATATCAAGCTTTTTTTCAAATTTTCTCTTTGCCTGCCTTATAAGTGCCTTGCATCTAACTTGCCAGTGCTTTTGTTGTTTCTCATTTTTGTCATATGGCTCCTTTTTCTATTTCCTGAAAGATGCTTTTTCAGCTACAACAGCCTAACCTCAGCTTTAAACCATGCTGGCAGTTTTGTGGCCTTCCTTCTACTCTGGTTTGAGCTTCCAAGATAGTATTTTTAAACATTGCCGATGCTTGATGCTTGATGCTTGATGTAGCTGTTCCTTTTAGTTTTTTTCTTAACTATTAGAACATAAGAACATAAGAACATAAGATATGCCATACTGGGTCAGACCAAGGTCCATCAAGCCCAGTATTCTGTTTCCAACAGTGGCCAATCTAGGTCATATGTACCTAGCAGTTTCCCCAAGGGACACAGGTTCCACAATGCTTGTTTTGGTTCAAGCATTTTATTTATTTATTTATTACAAGTTCTTATATACCGCACTATTCGGCATCAGCGCGGTTTACATTATAACATAAAGACCATAACAACAAGCTGTTTGGTTTACATCGAACAGGAGTACAAACTTGGAGAACCGGGGTAAACTATATACATGAGATAATTACATAGAACATAATAGAGTCTTAATAATATAAAGAACGGCATTGATATCCTGGGTCCCTTCTTAATAATGGTTTATGGACCTTTCCTCCAGGAACTTGTCCAAACCTTTTTTAAACCCAGCTACACTAACACGTTGAGTGAAAAAATATTTTCTTTTATTAGTCTTAAATAGTTTACCCTGTAGCTTCATTGCAGGGTAAACTATTTAAGACTAATAAAAGAAAATATTTTTTCACTCAACGTGTAATCAAACTCTGGAATTTGTTACCGGAGGATGTAGTAAAGGCTGTTAGTGTAGCTTGTCCTCATTTTATCTTGTCTCCCTTTTGAAAGTTAAAAGATAGTAATGTGGATTACTTTGCCATCATCCCTCCATTTATTAAATCAAATGCAATCATGCATTTAAATTAAAGGAAGGGCTACCATTCTCACAATTCCTATGCTATCGTAGGAATTGTTCAGATACAGTGGAATTTAAAAGACAAGCGCAACATCTACGAAAAAACTTTTTGGATAGAGGTTACCCTACACAAGTGATATCAAGAGCGTATCAAAGGGCACTTTACAATCACAGGCCTTTATTTTTACGAGAAACACTACGATCCAATCGTAGTCAAGTAGATAGTTCAGCAGTAAATTTAGTGACCAGATACTCCCCACTAAGTAATTCGATACAGAAGATTTTGAACAAACATAAGAATGTACTTAGTACCACTCCGGGAGTGCAGGACAAACGTATTAGGTGTGTATGGCGGAGAGGCCGTACGCTAAAAGATTGGTTGAGTCCGGCAAAACTTCCTTCACTCACATCAGAGTTAGTCAAAGGTACCCACCAAAAGTGTGGGCAATGTGACGTATGTTCCATAATGATGGAGACCACTACATTGATTTATAAACAGAAACAATATCCACTATGATCGCATACCAACTGCGAATCTAATAATGTAGTGTATGGTATATTATGTCCGTGTGGGCTCTGGTCCATAGGTAAAACAACTCGCCCCTTAAAAGTACGTTTGAGAGAACATCAAAGCCGTTTCAGATGCGGCAGAATGGAGGCGCCTATGGTAGCCCATAGTGTAGAATTGCAACATACGTTTGAACAAATGAGATGTCAAGTGATTGAACAGGTTATGAAAGGCCGAGATGGTAGAACAATAGATAGTACCCTTGTGAAGAGAGAACAATACTGGATTTTCCATCTCAATACAGTTATACCGGCAGGCCTTAACATAGCCTTAGACTGGAATTTATGCACATGAAGAGCTAGATAAATCAGGGATTTCGAATAAACGTTTTTATAAAAACAAGTCAATTATAAAATTGCAAAATATCGAATTCATAAAATGGTGAGAATTTAGAAAGGTCATACTTTACAGCAGTTTTTCAATGAAAGACATAAAAAGTCACCAGTTGTCAAGTAGTACGAGTCAATGGATGAAGTATTTAGGAGGAGTTAGTTGGAACACAATGTTAGCATTGCTTATGATTCCTCCTTAACGGGTATGAGGTTGGGCTATAAAGCTTTAGTCATTTCAGTACTCCGCATGCGCGGCGTTTTTTAGTACAGCCTGGCTATTACCGGACTGCTCCATAGAAGAACGATAGACGCGGGCAGCATTGCTAAACAGGAAGTGTTGAGTACGAATATACATAGAAGGAAAGATATCACAAAGTGGAAATTGGATTTGGGCACGCAGTTTATGAGTTAAGCACTGTTTTGTTTTGTTACTTAGAGCACTAACAGCAGATCCCCTGACGAAACTGGCAATTGTGAAACGCCATAGCGGTTCCCCCTGGGAGCGTTGGGATCAAAGATTACAAATGTCAAGCTAAAGCCATGAACTTTGGGATACACTGAAGAAGTTTCAGATAAGTGCAGTGTTACAGTATAAAGTTTACTGAGCCAGCTGGATCTAGCTTGGTGGAGAGACATTAGCACGTTTATGAGTGAACCTTCACTGATACCCTGTTGTGTTAAAGAATGTTTGGCTAGGACATTGTTGAAAATCAAAAAAAAGGTTTCCTTTGATGGAAGGTCATTGATGTGATCAAGGCTTTAGCCAATAGATGTGAGTCTTAAGGTTTAGCCACAAGACAACTGAGACCTATGGAAACCGCTAGTGCCATATAGTAACATAAAATATTAAATTATTACTATTTTTGTATGTTGAAGGTGCTAGATGCTGACAGTATTTTCTATGATTTCCCTGTAGGTGGTGATCTGCAATAGGGGTGAGTGGGACTTTAGAGAGAGGTGTGAGGGAGAAGTGGGGAAGGGTTTTTAGGTGCTTTTTAACAATGTAAATATATGCTCCATCAGGGCTCCCATAGTCTATTTTATTTTGAGTCCCTACATTGTTGCCTGACCAATCCCATGTCTCCGTGATATGGTTCTACTGTGCGCAGGATGTTGCCTGCATTGAGATCCTGTATTCGGCCTCTCTTCTTCATGTGCGCACATGCAGTGCAAGGTACATTGTTATTCATCATACATGGAGGAGTGGCCTAGTGGTTGGGGCAAGGTACTTCAGGCCGGAAGGTCAGGGGTTCAAATCCCACTAGAGGACAGCAACCTTGGGCCGGAAGGACTGGGGTTTCTAGTCCCACAGGTGCTCCTTGTGGTCTTGGGCAAGCCACTTAACCCTCCATAGCCCATGTTCCCTGTAAATAGTTATCTCCAAGTTATAATGCCCTGTTCAATGTAATTTCAGTTTGTTCAATGTAAACCGCACTGATGCAGAACAGTGCGGTATGTAAGAGAATATAAATAAATAAATAAATGATGTGCTGGTGCATCTCTCTGCAGATGCTGTGAGCATAGAGGCTGCCAGATGGGGTAAAGTAGCTGGGGGCTACTGCCAGGCAGATGGGTGAGTGGCTAATGACAGTCCACTGACATTCTGGCACCTTTGTAGGTGACTCTAAGTTGGGGATTGACTGTACCTCCTTCCCAGAAGATATCTTGTACCTGTATGCCTTTAGAGATGGTACATACAACAACCATGTTGCCTCTCGGTGCCTGACAGCAGTATCTCATCCACAGTTGTGTCCTACACATGTATGTAGGTGTAGACAAAGACTCCTATACAGTGGTCATCATTGTCCACCACATATGTGCAAGCTGATCTGGTTAGCTCCTATACACTGCTTCGCCCTGTCCCCAAGGACTATCCTGGGGATTCCCTGGGTCATGCTAATGACCCTCCCCAGTTGCACCTACATGTAACATAGTAACATAGTAAATGACGGCAGATAAAGACCAGCATGGTCCATCTAGTCTGCCCAGCACGATGGCAAGAGTAGGTGCACCTGCTGCTCCGTGCAGGCCACCCCTCCCCATGTCCATGTTTAGGGGTGAACCCACTACTCCATACAGGACACTCCTATTTGTTGAGAAATTAGATGGTTCAGTTTATTTTGATTTTATCCTGTTGCTGTAAATGGATCCACTGTGTCTGTCCCATACCATTTTGAATTCCGTCACCATGTTTGCCCCCACCACTTTCATCGGGAGGGCATTCCAAGCATCCACCACCCTTTCTGTGAAAAAGCATTTCCTGACATTGCCTTTCAATTTACCACCTTCTGGCTTCATGTTATGCCCTCTAGTTTTACAGCTTCCCCATCTTTGGAAGAGGTTTGTTTGTTCATTATTTCCCTTTAAGTATTTAAAGGTCTGAATCATATCTCCCCTGTCCCTCCTCTCCTCCAAAGTGTACATGTTTAGGTCTTCAAGTCTCTTCTCATAAGGCTTCTGATGCAGGCTCCAAATCATTTTGGTCGCCTTCCTCTGAACAGTTTCCAGTCTTTTTACATCCTTTGCAAGATACGGTCTCCAAAACTGAACACAGTATTCCAAGTGAGGCCTCACCAGTGACTTGTACAGTAGCATAAGTACCTTTTCCTTTCTGCTGGTAATCCCTCTTTGTATGCAGCCCAACATCCTCCTGGCTTTTGCCACCGCCTTGTCGCACTGTTTTGCCACCTTGAGATCTTCAGAAATAATCACACCAAGGTCTTTCTCCTGATCCGTGCACACCAACCTCTCGCCCCCTATCACCTACATTTCCCTTGGATTTCTGCTACCCAGGTGCATGACTCTGCACTTCTTCACATTAAATCTTAATTGTCAAGCATTAGACCATTCTTCCAGCTTTTGTAGATCTTTCCTCATGTTAATCACTCCCTCAGGGGAGACCACTCTGTTGCAAATTTTCTGCAAAAATAGGGGTGACCTGCATGGAGCAGTGGGTATACCCCTAAACGAAGGCATGAGGAGAGGTGACCTGTACAGAGCAGTGGGTGCACCTATTCTTCCCGCCTTGCTGGGCAGACTAGATGGACCATTCTGGTCTTTATCAGTCGTCATATATTATGTTACTATGACCATCTGGTCAGCACCCCTGCAATTCCCATTCTGCCTGTGAGTCTCATGGTACATACTACTGTGCCATTGCTATATGTGCTTGGGTTGTATGTGTGTTCTCACTCTTCCAGAGGAGTGCTGCTTGTGCATCTGGATGCCTCAGTGTATATGGATGCACGGATATCTTGCACTACTGTTCTCCTGCTCTTTACTGACCCTCAGAGGATAGTGCCCTAGGTGCCATTCCCATCTGGTCTGCTGTTTGGCCCAGCCCTACATGTCCTACCTTCCTACCAACACACTAGTTGTCAGCAAGCAGCTGGGTGTCCCTCTGTGAGAAGCACCTGTTGGTGTGCAATGATTGGCTCACCTGGCTAAGCTTACACAGATGCTCTCTCAAACCCTCCCCTTGCAGTTGCATGTGGTGGCCCACACCATCATTGTGGGTACAGGACCTCTTCATTGGCAAACACTAACCTGCACAGCATCAGGATTTCAGCCCTGGAGAAGTTGAGCTGCCTGGTGGCCAATATGTTCCTCTGTCTGCACAGGCACAGCTAGACATGCAGATGTTCCGTGGAAGAGGTCATGTGCCACACACACGGGCACAAATGGGTCCCACAGGCACATGAACGTGCATATAGGAAGAAAACATACATCTCCATTTTGGAATGCAGAAGGATGTCACCGTTGTTCTCTGGAGGGACTGTGCATATTTGTGGCGACTGATTTTCTATTGCATGCAAATGAATATCCCTGCCACACATTTCTTTTCACATGTGTATGCTCAGGAGCAGAGATATGTTGACTTTAGGTGGCCTGTGCGCATGCATAGTGCCTTTGCTATAATTGCCATGGACTTTTGCACGTTTGGACTTTTATGTCTCCGCCACTGCCTAGACAAGCTTTCTATTGTTTATTCTGGCAACGTAATTGATGTAGCATTTGGGACCCATTGCTCTAATCATAAAGTGCAGTGTTTTGTAAAAGGTCAAACACAGAGCAAGAGTGTTTCCTTGAATCATGCAAGTGGTGCACCCTCAGGAAAAATAGTCTAGGGATGTTCTCAATCCTTGATTGCCCTTCTGAACTAAAGTTAAAGATTCTGGGAATTGCTGGATGAATTTGTCTGTAGATTGACATTAAGAACGAGATAAAACAAGATACGTGTTGCCTCTGGTAACTGCAGTACAGTTCCTTGTAAAGTAAAATTCACTTTATTTCACCATAGTTCAAATACTCTCAGAATTCAAGATTGCTTTTAGATATAAATGCACAATAGAGAGTAGAAATAGAAAGTTTGCTTACAGTATTTATATTGTAAATTTTTGGAGCTTGGGAGAAGTAGGTTTAGGAATAAATGTTAGAAGCCATGTTGCAGCTTTACAGTGATGGATTCTGCTCTGGCATGGGCTGAACCAGCAGGGGAGAACTACATGTATGTATATGTGTAGGTGTGGGGTGGAAAGGAGGGAGCACATGTGATCATGGCAGTGCCATTATATCTCGGGCAGCAGGGTTGGGTGCCTTGGCCACACCAACTGCTTGTGCCCCTTTCCCTGTGACTGTCTTGGTTCACTCAATGGTTGTGGTCATTTGGTCACCACCCCTGCGATCCCCATTCTCTCTGTGGCCTCCTGGCACATATTACTTTGCCATTGCTATGTGTTCTTGAGTTGTATGTATGGTATGTGAATTTTGCATGTAAGTGATTTTTTAATTAAAGCAATATTTTAGAAGATATGTTTATGAGCTGACGCTGATAGAATTTTTTGTTTGTATATCTTCTTTAGTATTAGTAGAGGTATTGAGGCATTTCCCTGGTGATGCAAATCCTTGGGCAAGGTCATAAAAGAGTTTTAAAACTCCACTGTAGTGGGGTCACTGTGGAAATAACTCACTATGAAGCCCAATGCCCCCATTTTTTTTAATGCTGTAGAGTTTGAACTTTTTCCAGTGTTTCATGCAGTTAATTAAAGGAGGAGCTTTAATTAATACTAGGTTGTATATCTGAACATACCATTTATTTTATTGGACTGAGTAATCTGTTTTTAATTTTGAGTTCCATTAATAATTTAGTTGGACTGGGCATGGGTGATGAATCCATTTTTTCCATCTGGTGGTTTGAGTGATAAGAGCATGGAACAATAAACAATGACATTGAATAAGTCTTTTCCAAATGTAATATGAGTTCACCCTCCTCATAAAATTATTTATTAATCATAGTTTGAGACTATACATTTTACTTGATGAATAAAGGAAGGAATGGTGTATTTTTGGAATGATGCTGAGTTACTGGTTATGAATTTCTGATGAGTTTCTTTGGATAAATGTCTTTCCCGTAAATGTTTTGACTACATACAGATGTAAGCAGTGAATGTACAAAATGGAAGCATGTGTTGGGCGGCCCTTTCACATAGACGTGTTCCATATTTTGGCATGGCAACACACACATATCTCAGCATTAAAAACCTACTTCAAATTATGCAAAATCACTGACTAACTTCACTCTGAGACCTAGACTTTGGAGGAGTGCTTGTTTGGGGGGGGAGGGGGGGAGGAGGGGAAGGGCATATGCTCACTCCTCTAAATTGAAAACCACCTCCCTTGGGACAAAGTTTGAGTTTTGGAGGATTGTCTTGCACATGCAGGTTTACAAAATGCATATTCCTGGTGACACTTACACCAACGCTCTGGCATGGCATATGTGCCTTAATACTGCCCCTTAGATAGACAGAAATATATCCCCCTTCCCCCTAGTGATGCTGCTCCTTTCTTGGAGATGTGCCAGTCCAAAATTGTTTCATTTGCTGTTCATTGTGCTAATTCTACATACATCTTCTGTGGCGCAATATGTACTTTATTAAAGGGCACAACACTTGCTGAGCCTTTTATATAATACTTGGCTAATTTTACAAGTATAGACCAAAATGGCTGTTTAGCCATATGCACGACCTATTCAAAGCTATCTTTCTGGAGGGTCATTTTGTAATCAAAACAAAAGCAGCGGGCAATCAAAGACAACATACAATATCAGAACAACAAAAGCACAGGAATACAAAAAACCCCACCTTTTAATAATAAAAATATAGATAGATAGATCTATATCTGTATATACTGTATCTATATCTAGATATAGCAAGTCAGGCAGACCATAGATGCCTTTGAATTATGGTGCTGGCGAAGAATATCATGGACTGTCCAAAGAACAAACTGGTCAGTACTGGAGGAGATCAAAACTAAGCTTTCCTTAGAAACTCAAATACAACTTTGACTTTCACCTTGCTGCTCCTTATGCCTGAAACAAACTACCTGAATCTCTACGTTGGGTTCATCTCTCTCCCTTTTCAAATCCTTTCGCTATTTGTACTCTTATTCTCAACTTTTGTACTGTCTTAGATTAGATTGTAAGCCCTAACGAGCAGGGACCGTCTTTTATACAGTATGTATCTGTACAGCAATGCGTACGCCTTGTAGCGCTATATAAATAATTAATAGTAGCAGCAGGAGACTTTCATACTTTGGACACATCATGCAAACAGAAAAATCTTTTGAGAAAGACATGATGCTGGACGAGGCTGAAGGTGAGTGCAAAAGAGGAAGGCCAGCAATGCGATGGATCAATACAATAGCAGCAGTTATGGATGCCCCTCTGTCAGCCTTGGTACTTGAATATTGCAAGATATGAAGTGGCAATATCCAAATAGGAGATACCATTGAATATCCAAGGCTGAGCAGCACTAAGCAAATATGTGCCGACACTCACCCAGTTAGCGCAATTTTCAGGTGCCACTTATATGGATGGCAATGTAAACATGCTAAATATCGTGGTTTGCTCCCTTAGCCAGCCCGCAAAGAGCTTTGAATATCAGTCCAAAGCATGCATTTACAGCCAATCACATCTTTGCTTTATTAAAAGTGGTGGTGGGGGAGGGGGGGAGTTGTATCCCTGTGCTTTTCTAGTTCTGCTATTTTTTGTTTTGCTTATTGTTGCTCTGCAGCGGGGAAAGCAAGATTCTCTGTTCTTCATTTATGTAATTTAAAAGCCATTTTTGCCTGTAAGTGGGTTCTTATAAAATTAGGTCATGGCTAAAAGTATGCATGCTGCAAGCCAGCACATACTTACACAGTAGGCATGAACAAGGGCAGAGTTTGGGTGGACCATTGGTGGAGTTGCAAATTGCATCTGTATTTTATATAATGCAGGCATTTGTGCTAACATTTATGCCTGCTCTTAAACAGATTTAATGTCCATACCTTCAGTCTAGGCACCATTCCCAGAATCGGGAGCAGCGGCCATCATGAAGGGAGTGAGCGGGAGCTCCTCCTCCTCTCCCCTGCCTGCCTCACCAACGGCATGAAATCTGCCGCTTCGGAGCGCGCCCGCGCCTTGCGGGCCCGCGCCTGAGGGCCTCGCCAGAGGGCCCTTTGGTGTGGCCCTTAGGCGTTGGTCCGTGGCGTCCGTTGCTGTGGGTGGCATTGATGACATAATGTGGACTAGAGTGATGTGCTGCTATTTTGTGGTAACTCGCTGTTCCATGTTCCTCTTCTTCTCCTATCTGTTTGACTGTCTCTGTCCTCTTCTCTGTCCTATCATATAAATGGCATTCTTTTCCGTTTTTCTCAAATGATATAGTATTGTAAACCGCTCTAATGCCTCTGGCCTGAGCGGTATATCAAATTGAATAAACATAAACATTCCAATAGCATTTATGCTAGTGTTTTATAATGACATACAGTTGCCTATATATTTTATAAAATGGCACCTTCCTGACTTACTAACTTAGGCATACTAGGGGGGGATATTTACTAAGTGTGTGCTATAATCGTTCACATGAAGGTTCTCACTGATTGCTGGTAAGTCAAAGGCAGATATGGCCTTTAGGGGTCGTGAGAGGTATTGCATGCACCCCCACAGCCATTTCTCTAGCAGCTGCTTCTCTGTGTGGACCATATGGCATTATGGGTCATACATGTGGCAGAACCTGTGTGCACAGGCATGTTCTTAACAGCGAGTGTGGCTGCACAGTATGCTGATGTGTATCTGGGACTGTTAGAGGTGATGTGTTGTGCTCAGTACAGCATTTTGCTCTCCCTTTGGAATTTTTCAGATTTTTCTTGATGATGGCTGGAGGCAAGATGGCTGGTGAGATGTTCTGAGAGTGTTAAACAGCCAGAAAGAACATGATGCATTGACAGAGGGGATGTTTGTGAGATTCCTTATTCTGACTTGAAGACCTAAATATGTATACCCTAGAGGAGAGGAGGGACATGGGAGATATGATACAGACCTTTAAATACTTAAACAATATTAATGAACAAATAAACATTTTTTCATTGAAGGGGAAGCTGTAAAACTAGAGGACATATGATGAAGCTGCAAGGCGATAAACAAAAGCAACACCAGGAAATATTTTTTCACTAAAAGGGTGGTGGATGCTTGGAATGCACTCCCGAAGGAGGTGGTGGGGGCAAATTCAGTGACAGAATTCAAAATGGCATTGGATAGACACAGTGGATCCCTTTATAGCAAAAGGATGAAATCAAAGCAAGCTTAAATATCTGTTATACTTAAAAAAAACATAGAGGCCTGCACAGAGCAGCGGGTACAACCATAAACAAAGACGTGGGAGGATAACTTGCATGGAGCAGCGGATACAACCTTAAACAAAGGCATGGAGGGGAGGGTGACCTGCACAGAGTGGCGGGTACAGCACTAAAAAAAGACAGAGTGGGGTGACTTGCATGAAGCAGTGGCTGCAACCACTCTAGCTACCTTACTGGGCAGTCTAGCTGAATCATACTGGTCTTTATCTTCCATCATATACTACGTTACTATGTTACTATGATGTCCTGGGCCTGTATCTCAGAAGGGCTTGCTCATATGGTGACTTTCACATGGGATGGACTGGCTTGTTGAATATAGCAACATATATGTCACTAGAACAACACGGACACACATCCAGCACCATCTCTAGGGGTCAGCCTTTGATGGTGGATCTACATGCGGCACTTGTGACTAAGGTTCATACTTGAACATTCTTCCATGTGCACTTGGTACTGCTCCTTGGTTGATTGATATGATACAGTATCTGTGTATCTGGGGTACCTAAGTATATGGACTGTATGCCCATTTGGGCCCGCAGCTATTCATAGGGGCAACACAAGGCATTTTTGAGTTCTCCCATATGTGTAGACTTTGGCTCCTGCTGAATCTGCTTCCCATCTGTGTGCTGTGAGGCCAGCTGGCAGAGACTTCACATACCCACATAAGAACATAAGATATGACATACTGCGTCAGACCAAAGGTCCATCAAGCACAGTATCTTGTTACTACAATCCAAGGCACAAGTATCTGCCAGGTTTCCAAAAGGTGTAGAGATACCATGCTGCTTTTCCCAGGAGTAAGCAGTGGATTTTCTAGTCCACTTTAATAATGGCTTGCAGACTTTTCCTCCAGGAACTTGTACGAACCTCTTTTAAACCCAGCTGCACTAACAGCTTTTATTACATCCTCTAGCAAACAATTTCAGAGTTTGATTACTTATTAAGTGAAAAAATATTTTCTCCAATTTGTTTTATATTGTAGCTTCATTGTGTGTCCCCTAGTCTTTGTACTTTTTGAAGGAGTAAACAACCAATCTACATTTACCCATTCCACTCCACACTTATTTTATAAACCTCTATCATATTTTCCCTTAACCATCTCTTTTCCAAGCTGAAGAGCCCTTACTTTTTAAGCCTTTCCTCGTAGGAGTATCTTCCCATCCCCTTTTTTTTCAATTATTTATTTATGAGATTTTACTGACAATACAATTATCAGATAAAAGAAGCAAATACAGAAATAGAAAATCAGCTGCCATAATACTTCAAAACATAGCATAAAGCAAAACTAGGTACATTAGCCCACATTTCGGGGAATAAATCACAGGAATTAATGAAGAAAATAAAACTGGGGAAAACCCTGAACTAAGGCAGCCCCAGTTAAGATAAATAATCTAGCCAATATTCCTTCCCACTTACACCTAGAAGATACAAGCAAACTAAAAAATAAAATAGAAAGGAACTTCAAAGCGCCTTTTCCTTATCTAGAATCCATTTTTCTAAATCTAAAACAGAAAGAAAAACATATTTATTATATCTGAATGACACCAAACATTTGCAAGGGTACCGGAGAAAAAAGGTAGCACCTAAAGCAAGAACTCTAACTTTATAAGGGAGGAGTGGTCTAGTGGTTAGGACCAGGTACTTCAGGCTGAAGGGCCAGGGGTTCAAGTCCCACCTGGGGACAGCAATCTCAGGCCGGAGGGACTGGGATTTCTAGTCCTATAGGCACTCCTTGTGGTCTTGGGCAAGCCACTTAACCCTCCATTGCCCATGTTCCCTGTAAGTATTAGCGTATGTGTCTCATATCCCCTCGTGTTAAATGTATCCCACAATTGACCACTTTGACCCGGTGAAAAAGCGGGATATAAATACAGCTAAATAAATAAAATAAGCCAGAAATGATTTCCTACAAATTTGTGTAGAGCATGACACATCTGGAAAAATGGATACTTTATCACCACAAAACAAGGAATCTTTATATGCTTTAAGAATATCTATTTTATCATTATCTGAGGACAAAGAAACTAACAAAGTGGCCCTGGTAGAAATCGTATCTTGAGTATCCTCTAAAAAAGCTGTCAAATTGAGATTATCTCTATCCTCAGGGGCCACAACTTCCTCATCTAAACTAGATACTACAGTTTTAGAAGGGAGATAGTAACAGTTAATGAACATCAAAGTATCCGCATTAGACAAGAGAAGGATATCCTTTAAGTACTTCCTTAATAAGATTGCAGGGGAAAGAAGAGTTGTACAGGGAAAATTAAGTAACCTTAGATTCTTACTTCGAGAGAAATTCTCCAAATTTTCCAGTTTCTGTTGTATAAACACACTATCTTTCATAGCACTGGCTTGAAACAATGAAAACGATTTTACTTGACTATCAACTTTCAGGAAACCAGAATTTAAAGAAGTAACTTGAGAGTCCAAGCTTTGAAATTTAGCAATGGTGCCCTTAGTAAATTGGCACAGAGCAGGAACAGTATCAATGAGAATCCTCTCAGTCCAGTTAACCACCTGCCAAGTGTCTAGTAATGAAACTGAAGCTGCTTGAGATTTATCGGGGGAAGCGATAGGCTCCTTCCAAGCTACCACTTTGGGGAGCTCACCTTCCCCTCAAGGACTCAGGGAGGAAAAAGGCACATCCGATAGTTCTAAGAAACCAGGTGGAAGCGGGGGAGTTTGCTCCGGAGAGCTTAGGCTGGCTCCCTCAACAGAAGGAATAAAGAGAGCAGTACCTGACGTGGGAACGTCCGGCATCGAGATCACATGTTTATCCATGGGGCCTCCAACGGTCTCCATTGGTATGGGTTTCTTCTTCCTCTTACCACCAGGCATTACAGCAACCTTGGGCCGGAAGGACTGGGGTTTCTAGTCCCACAGGTGCTCCTTGTGGTCTTGGGCAAGCCACTTAACCCTCCATAGCCCATGTTCCCTGTAAAATAGTTATCTCCAAGTTATAATGCCCTGTTCAATGTAATTTCAATTTGTTCAATGTAAACCGCACTGATGCAGAATAGCGCGGTATATAAGAGAATGTAAATAAATAAATAAATAAAAATTACAGAATAAAACAGCAAGCAAACTCCAATGGACTCCTAAGGGGCTCACAAGGGGCCTGAAATTCCCCTTTGGATACGCCCTTAGGAGACGCCCAAAATAGGTGCTGATGGCTGGTGCCTCAAAAAAAAAGTGCAGCTATTATCTGGGCCATTTGATGATGTCGCTGTGGTTGCCCAACACGGGCCAGCAGTTTGCAAAGCCAGCTGCACTCAATCCTCCGTGGGAACACAGGATTGCAGGCAAACACTCCCCATCTTTCCATCCCCTTTATCATTTTGGTTGCTTGTCTGTACCTTTTCCAAATCTGCTATATCCTTTTTTAGATATGATGACCAGAATGGCACACAATATTCAATATGCGGTTGCACCATGGAGTGATACAGAGGCAATATAACATCTTTGGTTTTATTCTCCATTCCTTTTCCTAATGATTCCTAGCTTTCTATTTGCTTTCTTGGCTGCCATTGCACATCGTATTATCCACGATGATGCCTAAATTCTCCTGGGTGGTGATTCCTAATTTGGAACTGTACATTGTATAACTGTAGTTTGGGTTGTTCTTCCCTAAGTGCATGATTTTGCACTTATTTTTATTAAATTTCACCTGCCATTTGGATGCCCAGTCTTCTAATTTCTCAAGGTCCTCTTGCAATTTTTCACAATTTTCTTGTGATTTAATAACTGAATAATTTTGTGTCATCTGCAAAGTTGATCACCTCGCTCATTGTTCCCATTTTAATTCATTTAATTCATGTTATTGTTAAGTGCCATCAAGTTACTAAGAGCCCAATTCTGCAAGGTGGACAGTGGGGCTGTACATCCCAGGACACGTCCAGAAGGCCCGGATGTGCCCCATCTGGAATCGGGCTCCACATGTTTCCTTACCACTCCCCTAGATATATCCTTGTCCTCAGCAGTTGTGCTGTCTTGACTAGATTGTAAGCTTTGATGAGCAGGGAGTAGGGACTGTCTTTTACATGTGTTTGTATAGCGCTGCGTACGCCTTGTAGCACTATACAAATGATAATAGTAGGAGGAGTAGGAGTAGTAAGTCAGTGCCAACTCATGGCTACCCTCTGGATAGTTATCCTAACCTGTGTCCCTTGGGGAAACTGCTAGGTACGTATGACCTAGATTGGCCACTGTTGGAAACAGAATACTGGGCTTGATGGACCTTGGTCTGACCCAGTATGGCATATCTTATGTTCTTATGTTCTTATTATTAACCATTATTAAGAAGGGACCCAGGATATCAATGCTTGAACCAATAAAAGCATTGTGGAACCTGTGTCCCTTGGGGAAACTGCTAGGTACGTATGACCTAGATTGGCCACTGTTGGAAACAGAATACTGGGCTTGATGGACCTTGGTCTGACCCAGTATGGCATATCTTATGTTCTTATTATTAACCATTATTAAGAAGGGACCCAGGATATCAATGCTTGAACCAATAAAAGCATTGTGGAACCTGTGTCCCTTGGGGAAACTGCTAGGTACGTATGACCTAGATTGGCCACTGTTGGAAACAGAATACTGGGCTTGATGGACCTTGGTCTGACCCAGTATGGCATATCTTATGTTCTTATAAACTGTGTTTGGTCTTCAGATACTGTAGGTGGCAAATTGTTGGTAGAATAGCATCTATAGCTGCTCTCCATCCATCGTATTGCTGGCCTTCCTCTTTTTCACTGACTTTCAACCTTGCCAAGAATGATGATGCCTGCATCTGATTGCTGTAATACTTCAATAAGAATACCACAAATGCCCGGGGCTTTGTTCTTTGATAATGCTTTCAATTCTGCTTTGACTTCTTTCATCACCAATGGTTTAAATAGCTGTTGATCCACTTGATCTTTATGGTATGATGACTTTGTGTATTTTTTCCACCTTTCCTTGATCTTCTGAGCATCATTCAACATGGACCATTGAGTATCTCTTAGCATTCCGATTTGAGGCTGAAATTTTCTCTTTAACTATCATAGCTTTAGGAAAGCCAATCTTGTTTTTCCTCTAATAATTTCTGATTCTATTTTCTTGAATGCATCATGGTAATATTTCTCCTTGTCTTGTCTTGCTGCATGTTGGAAATCTCTGTTAAGTAACCGGGTAGCCGGACCCGGCGTCCCCTCACTCTTTACCCCCCCATCCACCCTTATTCTACCCCCCACCCCTTCCAGTATCAATTAACAACACAGACATCAATTTTGGTGACAACTGGTCGCAGCTTTATTTCAATGAACATCATTAACATTAACAAATATCTTCCCCCAACTCCCCCCGCGGATTTATGTACCACCAGCCATGCAACTAGCAAGGCGGCCACGCCTCCGCTCAAGCCGTGGTCCTCACCAACGGCCGAGTTCTGCCACCCCTATCCGACTTCGCCATGCTACTAGCAAAAGTCTTCCAGGGGTCGTCCGGGTCGAGGGCACCCCGCCCCCTCCCCAATTTGCCAAAGGCTCCGGACCCCGGACCTCCGGGATCCCGCCACCGGCGCAGGGGATGAAATCTACCTGTGCCGCCCCCCAAAAACCCCAAGCTGCGACCAGTGTGGCCTTTCTTGAATCACCTTCTCCAGTGCCTCCTGCCAATCATTCAGGAGCAAATCCATTCCCACTGGAGATAAGTGCACCCCGTCATTCCTGTACAATCCTGAGCAGGCCACCTCAACCCAGGGATGCTGAACCTGCAAGCCACCTTGAGCGCAGACCCACCTCCCTATCTGCCGATTGATCTTGGTCACACCACGAGACCAGCGCCGGTGATCCCAGCACGCTGGCCTCGGTATGATGTCAGACCATATTCACAAAACACCTTGAAACATTTTAAACAAACCCGAAAAGTCTTTCTTGGCTGCCCTGATCAGCTGCTTACAAGTCCAAGCTGCTAGATCATTACCCCCCAAGTGCACCAACAAAATCGTCGGCTGTCCCCTTATGCGTCCATGGTGACGGAGCAAAGGCATCAGCTGCGACCACCGCAGACCCCGCTCGCCCAGCCATGACACCGCCACCACCGCAGGATCCAGACTCAGGTTCGCACCACAAGGTTGCTGCGCCGCCCGCTGGCCAGCCCAATAGACGAAGGAGTGCCCCAACATCCAGCAGCCCCGCACATGCACACCCCCATCTGCAAGAGAAAAAACACAGTATTAGCAAACCCCCCACCCTCCCCCCGAACATTCACAGTCGGACATAGCCCTCGAAAGCCCTCGAGCGCCACCTGCCAATGCTCCATATCAGCTCGCTCGACAGGCCTGCCGCCGCCGCACTGGTAGCCGCTCCGATCCGGAAGGAGTGCGACGAAAAAAGACTAGGGTCCTCGCCGAGCCGCCGCAAAACCAAGCGCAAAACTGCCGTGACCTGAAAATGCGTCAGCGGGGAGGCATCCCCGTGCACGAACAGACCCCCTACTCGCACCGGGCGAATGGCCAAGTACTCGCGCATGGCAGCAAGAGGGCATGTCAGCCCGCCCGTCCCACGAAGGACCACCCATAACCCCTTACCCTTTTGGTCCGTTTTGGACTTAGCCAACAAAACCCGCATACGCTCGTGCTCAAGCCATACATGCTGCCGACGCAAACTCTGGCCACTATCCAATTTACCCGAAGCCTCGGCTAACTCACTGACTCTGAAGGCCCCGAAAAAGGCCAAACAGAATACCGCCCGGAAAAGCACGTACTCATAGGGGGCCCTCGCCACATGCGTCAACTCCCGGCACACCCTCTCAAGTAACTCGTGTGTTATCAGCCATCTGTGATCGCGCGTGGCAGGCTGAGACCTTTCCCACCCTGTGAGCAACCGCCGAGCTAGCAAGCCTCTACCCCCAAACTCCCACCCTACTGCCCGGGCAAAAAATCCAAACCCCGCGAGATGACCACGCACAGCCGACCTCGTGACCCCGTGCTCCTTCGCCCACGCTACGTATTGCCCAAGCAACATGTCAGGCACCCTCCCCCCATGCCAGCCCCTCTCACGCAAAAATTGCTGCACTCGTGCGCAACCCCGTTGATAAGCTTCCCAGGTGTGAGCTGCCACGGAGCTCTTCAATAGGTGCCTCATTGCTGCAGGCCAGAGCTCCACAAGTTCGAGGGGACCACAAGCCCCACTTCGTCCGCCTCCGGCGCCAACTTCCGGAAACGCTCCATCTGTAAACGGGAAAGAGCATCAGCTATTTGGTTAACTTGCCCTGGAATATGCCGCGCTTTTAAGTCAATATTCAAACGCATACATGCCAGTACCACCTGACGCATAAGCGACGCCACCCGACTACAGTGAGGAGAATAACGATTGACGACAGTGACAACCGCCTCGTTATCGCACCACCAATGAACCCTACGGTTCGCCAGCCTATCCGGCCACAACTCCAACACGACCAATATTGGAAAAAGCTCCAGGAAAGTAATGTTGCTCAGCAAACCCGCGTCCGCCCAAACCTGCGGCCATCTGTCAGCACACCAAGCTCCCGCAAAATAGATCCCCAAGCCAACTCCTCCCGCCGCGTCAGTGTACAACTGCAGGTCGCCGCTGGAGATCTCCGCCTCGTGCAGCACGAACGTCCCATTAAAGTCCCTTAATAATGTATCCCAGACCCGCAGATTCTCTCGCATAACCCGAGACACCCGAATGCGATGATGCGGCCTTTTTACCCCGGCCGCCGCCGCCGCCAAGCGCCTACTGAACACTCGCCCCATAGGAATGACTTTACAGGCAAAGTTAAGAGACCCTAACAGAGATTGCAGCTCCTTTAATGTCACTTTAGTCGAGGCCGATATAGTGGCTACTAGGATCCTGAGCTTCCTGACCTTGTCCTGGGGCAACCGCGCCACCATGCACTGCGAATCCAGTTCCACACCTAGGAAACTCAGCTGCATGGTCGGACCCACCGTCTTGCCCTCAGTGAGCGGAACCCCCAACTCCCCAGCCATTGCCATGAAACCTTTTAACAAGTCCCCGCAGGCGTCCGACTCCGCCCTGCCGACAAATAGGAAATCGTCGAGATAATGCACCACCGCGGAGGCACCCACCCTTTGCACCACCATCCAATGGAGGAAGCTACTAAGCATCTCGAAATAGGCGCATGATATCGCACAACCCATCGGCATACACTTGTCAAAGTAAAAGGCACCCTCAAACTGAAAACCCAGCAACCGAAACGCCGACGGATGAACTGGCAGCAAGCGAAAGGCCGACTCTATATCCACCTTCGCCATCAGTGCCCCGCAACCGGCCTTCGATACCAACTCAACCGCCTTATCGAAAGAGGCATACCTCACCCTGCAGAGCTCGCGTGGGATAGCATCGTTAATGGACGTTCCGAGCAGCGAAGACAAGTTGTGTATAAGTCGAAATTTGCCCGGCTCCTTCTTGGGAATAACACCTAAAGGGGAGATGACAAAATTCGGAAAAGGCGGGTTGCCGAAAGGCCCAGCTATTCTCCCCAAGCTCAATTCGCCTGCCAACTTCTCACGCGCTATCGCCGCCCAGCGACGAATACTCGAGGAATTCCTAACCGATCCCGTGACCACTTCGCCTTGCCGGGGAATAACAAAGCCACACTTAAAACCGAATTGCAACGTCAAACTATCTTTTTTCTTCGGATACCGCAGCAGCCAGCGACATAGCACCTGTACCCGAATCGGGGAAGGAGCTAATTCCTTAAGCGCCGCCTCACTTGGCTCCCGGAACCGAGGGCGGCACAGCTCCTTTCTTAATACATTTTGTCGCAGAATGGGGCCCTCCGCAAACCGAGCATGCATGGCGGAACTTACAGTCCGGGAAGGGACAAGTGGCCCTATTATATCTCCAACACAGGTCGGGTCCCGCTCCAAGAACCGACTTCGGCTGCCCCACGGGGGGCGCTGCATGAAAGGAACGACTCGCTCCCCCCGCAACCCCCTGCCCAAACTTAACTCCCCCCGCACCTCCCGCTCCAGCCTTAACCGACATCTGTGTCAACCACAGATTGATATCTTGCGTCCCCCAAGTTAAAAGCTTATTTTCTTCCATTTTGTCCCGAAACTTCTCGTCATAATTAAGCCACGACCAGCCGTCGTGCGCTTGCGAAGCTCCCAAGATAGCGTCAGCATACGACAGCAAACTGCCATACTGCTCCGGAAAATGATGACCCCACACACTCGCCAATCTCAAGAACGAACGGACCCAATTAACGACGTTGCGTGATACAGAACGGATCCGCCCGGCCTTCTCATCTTCCTTCCGTTTTTTCTTGCTATCCCCGAAGCGCTTCCGCCCTTCGAGCAGGCGAAAAATGTCAATGTACTTGCGCTTTAATATCTTCCGCCGCAACATTTTTGGTACACCTTCCCATAATTCGGCCACCGCCGCCAAAGAAGCCGAACCTACGCCCCCCAACCCCGAAGTCCCCCGTCTCCAGCCGCCACCGTTCTCCGCGACATGTCCAAAGAGGAATCAGAACTTTCAGAAGAGGAAGAGGATGAGGAGTCAGAGCTATGCCTCCGCCGACAGGCATGCTTCCGCTTCTTACGCGCCTTCCCAGATCGCTCGCCCCGGGACCTCCCCCCCGCACTCCCCCCAAGCCCCTGCCCCTGTGACTCACCCGCCGCTCCTCCAGCCGCTGCCCCACCGGACACAACAGGCATCTCGTCGCGAGGGTCCACCACCCGCTGCTGAGCACGTGGGCCCTGCTCCCGTTCCGCCACGTCCGAGACTGCTTCCGCCACACCGCTGCCAGACTCCATACTCCTTGCTTGCGTTGAATCCTCAGAAGGCAGCACTCCCCGCGGAGCCACAAGAAAAGGCACCTGTGGAGAGAAAAAGGGGGGACACGGCGGGGAGAAAACCGAGGGCCAAGAAGGCTGCCATGCCCCCACCCAATCCATCCCCGAGGAACCCTGCCCACCCGCATGCCACCTATCCCAAGCGGTCTGCTGCCCTTGATGCCCCAAACCACCCGGCGATGGCACAGACCCCCTGTGAAATTCTCTACCACCGCTGCCGCCTCGCAAGGAGCCGGCCCACAGGCTACTCCAGTCCCAAGGCCCAAAAGCACCCAGTCCCCCACCCCCCTCGAGATTCCCAAAAGTAGGACCCCTCTCCCCCGAGTTACCTACGGCCACCTCATCCCTGCGTCCCATCCCGGCAGTGTCCGGCTCGGGTGACATCCCTACCGACCCAACTAACCCCCCCAGAGTCCGCGCCCCCCGGGGCCTAGGTGAGCGCCCTCTTCCAGCTACCCTCCCTACCCTTGGAGACAAGGAGGAACCCCTTGAAGAGCCCTGTGCTGCCCCTGGAGCTTGCCCGGCCTCAGTGCCCCTTTGTCTCACTCTACCCCTGGTAGGAGCCCCCCTATCACGCTGCCCTCTAGCCCTCCCTAGAGAAGCTGCCCTTCGCGCCACTGGATTCACTGCAGCTCGTTTTGGCCCCATCCCCTATCCTCACCACCCTTCCCGCAGCCGAACAAGCTTAGCAGCTAACAGTGGGGATAATCTGTCCCCCTCCTGAGCTCTCTCCCAAAACCAGACTCGTCCTTCAAGTTTATTTTATTTTATGTGTTGTATATATAGCCGTCCCAACCGGGGATCCTAACTACCCCCCCCCCCCACCACCCCCCGCTATCGGTATCACTGTTTTCTGTTTCTTTTTCTTTTTTTTTGATAATAAGCTGCCTTATGCACCGGCAAGACCTACTCGCCTGAAGAATACACCGCAGCGCCCAGCCGACTCCGAAGACCCGTCCCGCTCACGCTGCTCACCCGGAGGCCTCCACCGCACAGAGGCCTAGCGCCGACAACCGCAATGCTGCCGGTGCACCTCCTGCCTGTTGGCCGCCCGTTCGCATTTGCTCCGTGCAGGCCACGCGCTCCGGAGCACATGCCAGATGCACGCCTCTGATTGGCTCCGCTCGCGAAGCCCCGAGCGGAGCCAATCAATTCAAACGATGCGCCCCAGCGTATTGACGCAGGCACGCGCATCCCTTGTTCCCAATGAGCAGGGTCCTGCGCCGGGCCGCGCACCCAGTTACGGGCGGGCTCCGGGACCCTGCCCGCACCCTGATACTTCTGTGACTACTTCTCTTTCTCATCTGGCTTTTGCTTCCCTACATTTTTGGGCAAATTTCAGTGTTTCTTTTGTCATCCATTTTGGTCCTCTTTTGCTTTTTTGGTTGTGTAGAGACTTCTCACTTTTTTTGAGCACTACTTTCTTGATGACAACCCATAACTCTTCCTGTGCTCTGTCATTTGTATCCAAAGCGGCAAATAGATTTTTCAGGCAGACTTTAAATTCTGGTAGTATTTTTCAAGATCATATTTTGCTACATTCATGAGTGGCTTGCTCTTTTTCAACTTTAACTTGAGTTTATATAGCAATAGCTGGTGATCCGTACAACAGTCAGCTCTAGGTTTTGTCTTTATTCATGTTATTGAGGTTTTTCTATCACTGACTTCCACAGATGTATTCAGTTTGATTTTTTCTACAATCCATTAGCAGAAGTCCATGTATACAGCTGTTACTTGTGTTACTAGAAGAAGGTGTCTGAGATGAATAGATTGATGATCTTGCAGAATTCTATTAATCTTTCTCCAGCTTTATTTCTTTTGCCAAACACATATTTTCTATTTTGCCTTCTTTGTTGCTAAATTTTACATTCCAGTCACCCATGACTATCAGGATATCTTGTTTGCATGTTCTGTCAATTTCAGCTTTTCCATAGAACTGATCCACTTTTTCCTCTTCTGAAGCTATTGGAACACATACCTGAATAATAGTTGTGTTGATGGGTGTTCCTGAATATGAATATGTTAAAAAGCAGCAGGTCCAACACAGATACCTGGGGTATTTCCCCCCCCCCCTTTATCTGCCCTGTGGCTTGCAGCTCAAAACCACTGGCCAATGGGTTTTGGGAGAAATCCCAGTGAAGCACAAAACACCACAAACATCCAAGAAGGAAAGTATAAGGAGCGAGGTGATGAGAACCGCACTGTGGAAATACAAATGAAAGCTTTATTAGTGTGTCAAACAAGTCCCACCTTACACATCCATGTTTCAGCAAGAAGCCTTCATCAGGGGCATAGAACCTCAATTAAAAACATAAACATATATCATTATTAAAAAATAAAAACATGCAAACCTCTATAAAAAAATGTAATAGATGGTGGGGGACAGTAACAAAAAGAAATAATAAACAGTAAACACATACCAATAAGATACATTAATCAAATAGGATTAATACGAAAACAAAATAAGAACAATCACAGAATCAATTGTAAAATAAAAATAAAAAGAATAGAAAAATCTAAAAAACAAGATCTGGAATGCTATAATTAAATATCACAAACAGCATGTTATTAATGAAAAGAAGTAGCAAAGGTTTACCAATAAGACATAAGAGTAAAAAGAAAATTAAAATAAAAATCAATTACAAGGACAATGCAATAAAATATAAATACAATAAAATGACAATTATAAACCATAGGAATTGTATAAAAATGGCCAAAGTATTGTCGCGTACTGCCCCTGGTGGCCAGTGGTCATAGGGGTAGGTTGGACACAAAGATATTTTTATATGTGAGGAGGTTCCTTTAAGAACCAGGTGCAGCTTGGTCTTAGTAGTTCAGCTCCTATTAAGAAGTAAATTGTGAATGCAGAGTAGAGGGATAACATAGGCTTTTATTTCCCTTTACGCAAACAGGAATGAAACAAACTCATGGTAAAGAAAAACTGTTATGCTTCACAGTTGTAACAAAGATTAATTAAGGCTTCCTAGAGTAACTCAACCGCTTCAACACTCTTCTTCCTTTTAGCATACAAGTAACACTCTGGAGACAGCATATATTGTTTACAAGTCTAGCAGTGATTCTATACTGCTTGTAACACATAGAGAACAGTCCATCTCCTCTTGAGACAAAAGACTAGGCTCCACAAGTTCCACTTGCATCGGCTCTGAGTCAGTTATCCCTTTCTGTATCTGGGGTTTCTCTGGCTATTGGAACTGGCCAGTCGCTATTCTTATTCTCTGAGTGTTTGTAGAGTTTTTCTAAGGTTCGCCAGCAATGTTCCCTCTAATTTTCTGTAGGCTGTGTGCGCATAAAATACCATCTGTGTGCAGCTTTTGAAGGAAAGTTAAATTTTTGTGCGCCACATAACACTCAGAGTTATATACTTTAAAATTTGACTACACGTCAGAATACAGTATGTACACCACATTGATTTTAATCAAATTAAATGAAAATAGACGATTACTAAATGAAGCGGGAAATTTCTAGTAATTACAATCATAACTTTTAAATTTTAAGACGTCTGTGTTGTTTTCTATCAGAATCGGAGCCGTAATTTTTGTGCGCTCTGTTTTAAAGTATGTGCGCTCGCTCGGCGAGATGTGTGCGCGTGCACACGCGCACAGCTTAGAGGGAACAGTGTTCGCCAGTGAGCGTGGCCTACCTTTGTGCTTTTACCATCTGGGTTATACAAAGTAGGTTTACTTTCCTTTCTGGTAAAACGAGCATTGCTTTTAAAAGGGCACTTATGAGATGAGCTTTTTCTCTTAAAAACAGAGTCAGCATACCTTGGCTTCCAACAGCATGTAGAACAGGAACTTTCTCCTGGGATACAATCTTCATGCCAGTCTTTTCCCTGAAAGCTCTTGTTACCTTTCAGTCTGGTCACTGGTTCCTCCGGTAAGCGCAGGCCTCTTTCCAAGCCTAACTTCTGGCTTCTTCCTTCAGCACTGCTCTGCTTCCCAAAGTGACTGTTCCTTTGCTCAGCATTGCTTTCCCATTCACTCCTAGGGCTTAGCTCAAAGCTCCTGGTGCTTCCTTCTTCTTGGCCCTTGCTCGTGGTGCATTTCTCTCGCACAGCTTTGCTCCTGGTGCTTCTCTCCAGTCCACCTCTACCTCCACCTCCTCTCCAGGCTCCAGCCTCTTGCTTATAAAGCTCTCCTGTGTTTGAGCTTTCTGGGCTGCTTGTCAGGTGGTGTCGATTAGCTAGGTGTGTCCAGTCAGCCTCTGTGAGTGCACGCCTGCTCCCTCTAGCTGCTCTGTGTGGGCATTGCATCCCATGCACATCTTTTATATTATGAAAAACAGCTTATTTTCTTGCATCTTGCTTCCATCAGCTCCTGCTGCATGACAGTATATAATGAGAGCAAAATTGGGCATTTTAGAGAATGGAAATGAACAGCTAAACAGCGACTGATATGTACTACTAGGCTGACGCGGGAAAGCAGATGGAAGTGCAGAGCGTCACTATAACAAAAGAGGATATTGCAGTGTAACATGAATAAATAAAGAGAAGCATCGCAAAAAAGTAATCGCACAAAAGGGGTGCAGCCACTTCATCACTAATGAAGAAGTGCACAAGGGAGGGGGAAGGAGGGAGGTTCAGCAGAGGGGAGCTGCATGTACAGGCAAGCTTGGCATTACCTGTATATACCTTGTTATATGGATCGTTTTCTCAGTGCTTTACTATGCCAAGCTTGTCTGTACATGCAGCTCCCCTTTGCCGTTCCTCCCCCTTCCCCCCTCCCTTGTGCACTTCTTCATTAGTGATGTAGTGTGTGATTAATTTTTTTGCAATGCTCTTCTTTATTTATTCATGTTACACTGCAATCTACTTCCGGTGATACATTGCCCAGAAAGCTCGGAGGCAGCTGGGTTGCCAGGAGTCAGCACTGACTTGACAGCACTTAAAAACTCCCCACTGCAATATCCTCTTTTGTTATAGTGGCGCTGTGCACATTCATCTGCTATCCCGTGTGAGTATAGCAATACATACCCGTCACTTCATTTCCATTCTTCATGGTGTTCATTTCTGCTCTTGCTATATTTGCAATAGCTGCCTGCCAGTTTCTGGCCACATATACATCATATCAGTCAATGAGAGTCTTTTTCCTTTAGTAACCCCCCCCCCCCCCACACCACCTTTATACATCTTTTAATATTTTGGGCGCTTTTATGCAATTCCTGTGGTTTATAATTTTCCTTTTAATTTTTTGAGCACTATATTTTATTGCATTGTCTTTGTAATTGATTTTTATTGTTATTTTCATTTTACTCCTGGGTCCTATCGGTAAGCCTTTACCACTTCCTTTCATTGATGACATGCTATTTATGATATTTAATTATGGCGTCTTTTAGATTTTTCTATTTTTTTTATTTTTATTTTAGAATTGATTCCATGATTGTTCTTATTTTGTTTTTGCATTAATTCCAGAGGTATGTTTACTAAATGGCGCTAACGTTGCAGCTGCAACATTATCGTGCGATAGGTCATGTTATCGTGCGATAATGGCGCATTACCATGTGATAACATCACGTATCGCGCGATAACGTCTCCTGCGGTGGTAAGGTGCGCCGAGGGTGGAGTAAGGCTCCCCAGGGGCGAAGGAGTCAATGGGCGGAGAGAGGGTGGGGAGAGGCTCCAGGCACACTATCGCTGTGAAAGGAAGGTCCGGAAAATAGCACAAGTGAAAACCTGGCATTAGAGGCAAAAGTGAAGGAGAGAGAAACCATTTCAGTTAGCAGTGTACAGCAAAGGCAGGGAGACCAAGAACAGTGATAGTAGTGATACATGTGCAGCAGCAGCAGATAGTGCCCAAGTATGAAAGGGCACTATGGTGAGGCTGCACATGGGATACAGGGGGCTGCAGGTGTGACATGCAGTGGTGCAGCTGGGGCATCTGGGGCAGAGGGCAGGCTAGGCAGAAGCCCAGGTGACACATAGAGAAACAGGAATGCAATATGAGCAACTGATCAAGGTCAAACATGCCCACGAGTGTGTGTGTCCCACAGTGTCCCAGGGGGCAGTTCCCAGCAAACACCCCAAAGGGCACAGAACATTGGCAGGCGGTGACGGGGGGGGGGGGGAAGCATGGATGTCTATGCAGGCACCCTTACCCCAGATTACACACCATAGGCAGCCACCTACTGGGACACTGGATGGCCTGGGACTGCGCACCACCGGCATAAGGGCATGTCAGCATGGTGGCGGAGGGGTGCTGGTGGTAGAGGGGGCAATGGCATCTGCCCGCAGCAGACCAAGGCAAAGCCCTGTCTAGGTGGGTGTCGTGCACTGCAAAAGATGTCTGTCTGTCTGATGAACAGTAATGGTATCTCCAGGGAATGACTTGCCTCTGTGGCAACAGTTTGGTGCAGTACATCCAGCCAGTGCATTCAGGGTCAGAAGGTCACAGGTTCAAGTCTCAGCTGTGGCTCTTGCAGACCATGTCCCCATATATTACCCAGTACTAAACCATGGTAATAATGAAGGAACTGTTTTTGCAGATAAAATAAACACGCCATAAATGCCTATATCCTACCCTACAGAGCACATTCACCATAGACATGTGCAGTCTCTACAGCAGAGTTTCCCAACTGCAGTCCCGGAGGGCCAAACAACATTCAGGTCTTATGCTGTCCCTAAGACATATGCTTGAGATGCATTGTTATGCACCGCCCCCATTGTAAGCTAATGTAGCTCCTGTATATTCATTCAGGACAGCATGAAAACCTGAATCTTGTTGGGCCCACCAGGACCGAAGTTGGGAACCTCTGCACCAGAGCATTGGCCAGCTCCACTATCCAAAGACTCATGGAGAGTCAGGCTGTTGGGCCCTGCGCAGAGCAGCATCTACCAATACTAGAACCTGCATACCTCAGCATTGCCGTCATAAACTTGGAAACACGTTCCACATATATCAAACGGTTGCTATGATTAATATCAGTTAACAAGTCCAACATTAAACACAATTTGTTAATAGAAATCCATCAGAGCAACCTTTCTGATATCTGTGGAGTGTGTTTCGGTGTTTGTTTCTGACAGTGTTTACCACCCCGGAGAGTGACCCCAACAGTATTGAGTACCATAGCAATGCCTGCGCTGTGCCCAGGACTGGTGTGGCGGCCAGGGCTGCCAGCCATCTCTATATTTGCACAATGCTGAAATAGGCGTGGGAGTGTGTGTATGTCTATCCAGTGTTTTGTGGCTGCCCACACCTTAATTAGCCCACAATGCTTGCACTATTTCCAGTGTTAGCCTGCCAATGTGCATAATGAGGAGCAAGGTACTGTGGGTATGGGCCAAACAGGGCAGCCTGGGCAGGATGCATCTGCACAGGGCATAGGACAATTGTAGCGTCTGATCACCACCTGCACAGACAAGTAGAGGTACTAATACCACTGTACAAGTCGCTGGTGAGGCCTCACTTGGAATATTGTGTTCAGTTTTGGAGACCGTATCTCGCAAAGGATATAAAAAGGCTGGAAGCAGTTCAGAGGAAGGTGACCAAAATGATTTGGATCCTGCATCAGAAGACTTATGAGAAGAGACTTGAAGACCTACTATAAGTATGTATACTTTGGAGGAGAGGAGGGACAGGGGAGATATGATTCAGACCTTTAAATACTTAGGGGCTTGTTTACAAAGCCGTGGTAGCGGTTTCTGCCCGATATCGGAGCTGCAGCCCCATTGAATTCAATATCGGGCCGCGGCTTCGATATCGGGCGGAAACCGCGACTGCGTCTTTGTAAACAAGCCCCTTAGAGTATTAATAAACAAACAAACCTTTTCCAAAGATGAGGAAGCTGTAAAACTAGAGGGCATAACATGAAGCTGGAAGGGGTTAAACTGAAAGGCAATGTCAGGAAATACTTTTTCACTGAAAGGGTGGTGGATGCTTTGAATGTCCTTCTGATGGAAGTGGTGGGGGCAAATACAGTGACAGAATTCAAAATGGCACGGGACAGACACAGTGGATCCCTTTATAGCAACAGGATAAAATCAAAATAAGCATAACCATCTATCTCTTATATCTGAACAAATGGGGGTGACCTACATGGAGCGGCAGATTCACCTATTCTTACCGCCTTGCTGGGCAGACTAGATGGACCATAGTGGTTTTTATCTGCCATCATATACTATGTTACTGTGTTACTAGATGGAACAAAAAGGTCTACTTTCTCCCTATAATAAAAATGGATGTCCTATCTAAAAGACAAAGAATGAGATAAACAGTGTTGTGGTAGTGGCACTGGTGGTAGGGCTGTTGGCACATCTGCTGCTACTAGCATGGGTGCTGCCACCACGGCTGCTTGGGATGAGACATGTAGGATCTGGTTTGCTGCATACTGGTAACAGCCTCCCTCACTTGGTTGCTCTGCATCAGTTGGCCTCTGATCACTGCCATCCAGATGGTGGCCTCACCCACATGATGCAAGGGGATAAGCTGAGGGCCTATGCTATGGGGCACCCTCTGGCTTTGTCCTACAATGCAACTTTAGGCAGCTGCAATGTCTTGGTTCTGGTTGACAGTTGACCTACTCCATTTTCCAGGTTGCTCATGAGTGGTATGTCTGGCTGCACTCCCCCCATCTATACCTGTGACACCCATTTCTCTCTGGAACACACCTTTCAACATCCCTGACTTGTCCTGCTTCCCCTTCCTTAGTGGTATCTGTGTACTGCACAATCATCCCTCTGCCACTCACACCAGTATCCCTTCCTTGCCCTCCACCTCGGGTCTCCCAGCCTGTGCTGGCCGTTCCCTGACACACACTCCCCCCCCCCCCCCGTGGACATTTTGCCTACCTCCCTTATTCAAAGGCTCTGCCATTTGCTATTCCACCACATTCCTGTCACCATGTCAGTCTAACCTTTCTATACCCTTCTCTATTGACCAACAGATACCAGACTCTACCTCACTGATAGAAAGTTGGTATGTGCTGTCATTGCTTTGTTTGTGCAGCTCTTAGCCACCCTTCCACTGGGTATGCGGTCCATGCCAGCTGTTCAGTGGCATGCACAGCCCTCACCAGTGACCTCTATCACAGAGGTCTCTTGCACCCGTTGCCAGAGTTGAGGCCACAGACACACCACGTACCTTGCTGCTTCTGTTGCTGCCTCCTCAGATGCCCAGCCCTGTGGTGGATTTTAAGGGCTTCAATATCACAGCATATTCTGAATTTCGTGTGGGAAAGGGGAATACATAGCATGCTAAATGGAGCCATCCAGCCCAGCTTGCATCCCCAGTCATCCCTCTCTGTGCCTCCATGTTTCACCCAGTCACTAATGTTACTCCTTAACCACATTGCCTGTCATTGTGTCTTTGGATCTAATTCTGCCTTCAGGTGGAAGGAGAATTCCCCCCGCCACTCCCTCCAATCCTGTTCCTATTGCGGCTTATGTACATTGCTGGCTGCAGACTTCTGTGTTCTTTTTTTTTTTTTAATTTGCATCTATAATGCTACATTCTCAAATAACAAGAATTAAGGCAAAATCAAGGAACAAAAATATCAAGAAAAATCATTCCAAAAAGAAATTCAAAACATGATACATAAGCCCACCAAATACATAGTCAGGGAGCAAACTTAGGAAAATTTTTACATAAAGAAGTATCAAGGCGTGGCAAGTAACACAGCCAACTTAAACAGGAAGACCACTAACCCTCAGCCGAACCCTCCTGACTTACCAAGAAACCGAGGAGCTGCTTAGGGTCAAAAACCAGAAATCTCTTTGATTCCAGGAACACAAAACATCAACAGGGAAATTTTAACAAGAAAGTAGCTCCCAAGGCAAGAACCCTTGATTTTAACAGCAATAATTCTTTACGCCTTAATTGGGTAGCCTGTGAAAAATCAGGAAAAATGTGAATCCTGGCCCCCCAAAACAGCTCCTTCATATATCGAAAATATAACTTCAACACCATATGACGGTCAAACTCAGCAGCAAAGTTAACAAGCAAGGTAGTCCATTCTGTCACAGAGAACTGTTTTTTAGAGAACTCTCTAAAAAAACAGTGAGGTCCAAAGAGCCCATCTGGTTTTGGGATTGCACCGATCCAATGGCAACTATGTTGGAAATCGAAGACACATATTGCGCCCATGTTATCAAGGGCAAATTGTCCAACGGCAACTTCAGGATTTCTGGGAAATATTTCCTAGCCATCTTGATAGATGACTTAGGAAAATTAATAAACCTTAAATTATTCCTCCTGACAGAGTTCTCCATTTTCCGAGAACACTGAAGAGTCCTTAACTATTGTACTTTGAAAATCCTGTAGTTTCCTGAATCTAACTTCAACAACAGACAACCTAGATGCCTGCTGAGTCTACTCCTTGGATATCTCACTCAAAGAATCTTTCAAAGAAGTTAAGTCCAAAGAAACAGTGCCTGCAAGAGTTTGCATGGAAGAGTTGACCAGAGCTACTGCTTCCCACACGGCTTCCAAAGTCACAACTGCCATTTTTTTTCAGCCCACCGGGGCCCGGGAGATAAGGCATTCCACCCTCAGGCACTGATTGCCCCTCCAAAGCCACAGCGTTCGATGCCACCAACCCCCCAACAATAAGGGAGGATGCCACAGTGGGGGATCCTCCAGGGCACACACCGGCTCCATCACTCAAATCTGGAATCGGCAGTTACCACACAGGTGGGCTGGTAATGTTTCCAGGTCACGAGGGTAAAGCTCTGTCCTCGGTGCTTAGAGATACCCCCTCCAAGACCGACTCTGATATCACTGATGGCCCCGCTGAAGAGCTACTGCCACACCTCAGGCTCACCCCATAGTCAGTGAGCATCCGTTGAGCCCCGGGACCAGATGCCATTGAACCGGAGGATTGACTCTTCGGTTTCCTCTTCCTTCCCCCCATCTGAGGCTAGGGAAACCCTCAGGATATGGCGCAAGCTGAAAGGTGAGAGCTGCTGCTAATAGCCAAATGCCATCTTGCTCCCCGTCCAAAACTGTGCTGTTCTAGTTACTGGTGTTTCTCCGGGTGCATGCTTTTTTCTATCTGCCCTGGTGCATAGTGCGGTCTCCAGGTGCTTACACCTGTGAATGGGACATGATCCCAACCTGGACCTCTTCCTTTCCAGTCTCGGGCACATTCTCCAAATGGGTTAGTTTTCTGCATACAAAAAATAGCTGTGCAAGAACTAAGCAGTAAAGCCAAATAGTAAAAGCTCTTAGATTACGACATTCCACATTATAAACCCATTCACCATTAACTCATAAGCAATGTGATCTCAGGAAAGCTCGATATCTCACACAAAGTGAAAATCTCACTTAAAGAGCAGCTGACGCTTACATCATCGGTCACCAAAGCCCATCACAAATTCATTCACAATACTCATACATACCAAAACTTAATACCAACCCAATCAAATAACACCAAAGGGAAAATTCCTAAATACAATATACACTCACTCACAACCACACTACCACACCACACATACAAATAGCGTCAAATACACTGAAAAAGAATTTGCCAATGCTCAACAACAGGATCCATCAGGACTACAGAAAACCCCTAAAAAAGAAAATACATAAGGAATATATAGAAAAATCACTAACCCAAAAGAGTCCGCAATTACTTATCTTTAAGTTGCAACTCTCCAGCAGTCACAAACGGGTCCATTAGTGAAATACAATCTTCAAAAGCTATTAAGCTATAGATTCAGCAGAAAAGGAAATAGCAGTAAACAGTCATCATATATAATCTAAACTACAACCCTACCCTAGAAGAAAGCGAGAAGTCTCTACAAAAGGTGAAAAAGCAAAAACGGCCAAAATGGATGACGGAAGAAACTCTGAAAATTGCCCAGAAACGCAGAGAAGCTAAAGCCAAAGGAGAAAGAAAGACAATCGTAGAACTCAACAGAGATTTCCAACGTGCAGCAAGACAGGACAAGGAAAAGTACTACAATGACACTTGCAAGGAAATAGAAGCAGAAACTATTAGAGGAAGAACAAGATCGGCTTTCCTAAAGCTGCGAGAGTTAAAGAAAAAGTTCCAGCCTCGAATTGGAATGTTACAAGATGCTCAAGGTTCTATGTTGAATGATGCTGAGAAGATCAAGAAAAGGTGGAAGGCATATACAGAGTTTTTATATGATAAAGATCAAGTGGACCAACAGCCGTTTCAACCTGTACCTTATGATCGGGAACCATTGGTGATGAAAGAAGAAGTTGAAGCAGCATTGAAAGCCTTATCAAAGAACAAAGCAACAGGCATTGATGGCATTCCCATAGAAGTATTGCAGCAATCTGATGCAGCTGTTACCGTACTTACAAGGCTCTGCCAAGAAATATGGAAGACAACATCATGGCCAACTGACTGGAAAAGATCTGTGTTTATACCAATACTAAAGAAAGGTGATCCAACTGACTGTGGAAATTATCGCACAATCGCTCTGATCCCACATGCCAGCAAGATTCTACTGAAGATTATTCAAAAGAGACTACAGCCATACCTAGAACAAGAACTACCTGAAGTGCAAGCAGGGTTCAGGAAAGGGCGAGGAACGAGAGACATCATTGCGGATGTGAGATGGATCCTTGAAAAGACTAAAGAATACCAAAAGGATATCTATTTGTGCTTTATCGACTATAGCAAGGCTTTTGACTGTGTAAACCATGAGAAACTCTGGACCACATTAAGAAGAATGGGTATACCAGAACACCTGATCGTTCTCTTGCGCAATCTGTACATTGATCAAGAAGCAACAGTTCGAACGGAACAAGGAGAAACAGAATGGTTTAAAATAAGCAAGGGTGTAAGACAAGGCTGCATACTTTCCCCCTGCCTGTTTAATTTATATGCAGAACAAATCATCAGAGAAGCAGGACTGTATGAAGACAACAGAGGTGTGAAGATTGGTGGAAGACTCATCAACAACCTTCGCTATGCTGATGATACCACATTACTGGCTGAAAGTGAAGATGATCTGAAACATTTGCTTCTCACAATCAAAGAACATAGTCTCAAAATGGGCCTGCACCTTAATGTAAAGAAGACAAAGATCATGACAACTGGCAAAATCAACAGGTTCATCGTTGAAGGAGAAGAAATTGAAATCGTGAACAACTTTAACCTACTTGGATCAACTATCAATAAAGAAGCAACAAGCAGTCAAGAAATCATACGACGCATTGCTCTTGGCAGAATGGCTATGAAAGACCTAGATAAGATTCTCAAGAGCAGAGATGTCTCTCTCCATACAAAGATTCGACTTGTTCAAGCCATGGTATTTTCAATAACATCATATGGATGTGAAAGCTGGACAGTGAAAAAGACAGACAGGAAGAAAATTGATGCCTTTGAATTATGGTGCTGGCGGCGAATACTGTGTATACCATGGACTGCCCGAAGAACAAACCAGTCGGTACTAGAGGAGATCAAACCTAAGCTTTCTTTAGAAGCTCAGATGACAAGACTTCGACTTTCATACTTCGGACACATCATGCGAAGAGAGAGATCATTAGAGAAAGACATCATGCTTGGCAAGATAGAAGGTCAACGCAAAAGAGGAAGGCCAGCAATGAGATGGATCGCTACAATAACAGCAGCTACGGGTACCAGCCTGTCAACAATGAGCCGCCTGACTGAAGACCGAACACAATTTAGGATAGCTATCCAGAGGGTCGCCATGAGTCGACTCCGACTCGACGGCACTTAACAACAACAACAACAACCCTACAGAAGCTGCTGTTTCGCCAACCAAGAGGCGTCATCAGGGGTTACCCAGTAATCAAAAGTTACTTCGTAGCTATTCTAACTGCCAACTTTCCACCGTCTAACAAGGACGGTGTATGGCGCACCACTTATAACCCATATCAACCAATCATAACCTCCAGCCAAGAATGACGTCAACATCCACACACACCTCAACTACCCATATAAACAGGCTAGAACTACAGAGTGCATCCATATTGCTGAACATAAACCGAAAGTAACAACAAAAAAAAATTCAAAAAAACAAAGTCCATTTGATTTTATCATTCAGCCCATTAGGAGAAAGCGTCTGCAAGTTGAATATCCACCATTGTTCCTTTCTCAAAAGAATCTTATTCCGATCGCCCCCTCTGATATTTTGTGGGACATACTCCAAAACCGTGCAGCAAAGATCTTCAAATCGATGATTAAATTCGGCAAAATGTAGCACTAACGATGTATCTCCGCGTACTTTATGGAGGCTATACTTATGTTCTGCTAGCCGCGTTCGCAAAGGTCGTGAAGTTTTACCAATATAAAGCTTAGGGCAAGAGCACCAAAGTCCATATACTACATACGAAGTGGCACATGTCGTAGCAATACACAGTCTTCGGGTGATCTTATTATATTCGGCACACACTGTACTCCTCATCAAGCTGCAAAAAGAGCAGCGATCACAACTAGAGTGCCCTACAAGTAAAGGGACTTGACTGACAGCTTCTCGTGCCACCGCAGGACACAGCCTATCACGCAAATTGCGACCGTGGCTATATGCCATCTTCAGCGTATATCTTGCCAATATAGGATGTGCTGCAAAAAGGCTCCATCGTTGCCGCAAAACTGACGCTATCCGATGGGAAAGACTGGAATGCTGTAAAACACACACTACAGTGGTGGGTGATCGTTGTTGTTTTTGTGGCGCCCGGTCAGAGCTAAGCAATCACTCCTGGTGATTATACTTTGCCCGTTTGTATGCCTTACGCAAGACTTCTAATGGGTAGCCTCATTCTGTAAACTTTTTCAACATCAATCTCGCTTGAACCTTAAATTCAGGTAAAGTAGAGCAGATGCGCCGACAACGCAAAAGCTGCGAAAAGGGCAAACTATGCTTCAAATGCACAGGATGGAAACTGTCAAAGTGAAGTAAAGTGTTCCTGTCTGTAGGTTTTGAATAAATGGTAGTAAAAAACCCAGTTGTTTGTTTCAAAACCCGAACATCTAGAAAATGTAATTCAAATTTTTGGATATTGATGTCAAATTGTATATGCACATTACAAATATTTAGATAACGAAAAAAAGCAGTCAATGATTCCTTAGAACCGTGCCACAGAAGAAAGACATCATCAATATAGCGATACCATCCAACGATCTGTTCTGTATAGCGTGAACAATAAACATATTGATCTTCAAAGCGGCTCATATATAGGTTAGCCAATGATGGAGCAAAAGTAGCCCCCATGGCTGTTCCAGAGATTTGTTGAAAAAAAGAACGATGATAAACAAAATAATTCTTCTTTAAAGCAATCTCCGCCAGAGACATCAAAACCACAGTAGGGACATTTTGTGGTTGCATTCGGGCATCCCAAACTGTCTTCAATACTGCCAAAGCCTCATCTTGAGGGATCGAGGTGTACAAAGCAGCTACATCCAAACTAGCCATCCAATCAATTCGAACAGTTGATTCAAACTCCGCCAACAATTGCAAAAAGTGGGTGGTATCTTTAATGTAGGACTTGATCAGAGGAACTTCAGATTTCAAAAAACTATCCAAAAAGACACCGACCCTCTCCAACAAGGAATCATTGCTGGACAGAATCAGACGGCCAGGAGGAGATATCAAAGTTATGTGAATCTTAGGTAGAATATAAAATGCCGGAACCTTCGGGTATAATGGAGTCAAAAAGATTTTTTCTTTTTCGGTCAAATAGCCGAGCGCCATTCCCTCGGACGTAATTGAATGCAATAACTGTTGCAATTCCTCAGTAGGATCTTTCATTAAGGCCAAATAGTGGTCACGATTATTCAACTGCCGCCAAACTTCTTTCTCATAGTCTGCAGTATTCATTCAAATAGTTAAAACGTTCGAAAAATATAGGACTGATTTGAAGGGTGCTAAAGTTAAGAAGCTATTGAAAGACGAGAAGAGGACTAAGGAAGGACCAATTTATAATTGGTCTTTGAGGAAGGTGCGACAACAAAACTATCATTGGAAAGGTACTAATAGTGGCAGTGAAACTTCGGTGTATTCTTCAGATTCTAGTTTTGAGGGTAAAAACATTGACACCCTTCAAATCAGTCCTATATTTTTCCAACGTTTTAACTATTTTAATGAATACTGCAGACTATGAGAAAGAAGTTTGGCGGCAGTTGAATAATCGTGACCACTATTTGGCCTTAATGAAAGATCCTACTAAGGAATTGCAGCAGTTATTGCATTCAATTACGTCCGAGGGAATGGCGCTCGGCTATTTGACCGAAAAAGAAAAAATCTTTTTGACTCCGTTATACCCGAAGGTTCCGGCGTTTTATATTCTACCTAAGATTCACAAAACTTTGATATCTCCTCCTGGCCGTCCGATTCTCTCCAGCAATGATTCCTTGTTGGAGAGGGTCGGTGTCTTTTTGGATAGTTTTTTGAAATCTGAAGTTCCTCTGATCAAGTCCTACATTAAAGATACCACCCACTTTTTGCAATTGTTGGCGGAGTTTGAATCAACTGTTCGAATTGATTGGATGGCTAGTTTGGATGTAGCTGCTTTGTACACCTCGATCCCTCAAGATGAGGCTTTGGCAGTATTGAAGACAGTTTGGGATGCCCGAATGCAACCACAAAATGTCCCTACTGTGGTTTTGATGTCTCTGGCGGAGATTGCTTTAAAGAAGAATTATTTTGTTTATCATCGTTCTTTTTTCAACAAATCTCTGGAACAGCCATGGGGGCTACTTTTGCTCCATCATTGGCTAACCTATATATGAGCCGCTTTGAAGATCAATATGTTTATTGTTCACGCTATACAGAACAGATCGTTGGATGGTATCGCTATATTGATGATGTCTTTCTTCTGTGGCACGGTTCTAAGGAATCATTGACTGCTTTTTTTCGTTATCTAAATATTTGTAATGTGCATATACAATTTGACATCAATATCCAACAATTTGAATTACATTTTCTAGATGTTCGGGTTTTGAAACAAACAACTGGGTTTTTTACTACCATTTATTCAAAACCTACAGACAGGAACACTTTACTTCACTTTGACAGTTTCCATCCTGTGCATTTGAAGCATAGTTTGCCCTTTTCGCAGCTTTTGCGTTGTCGGCGCATCTGCTCTACTTTACCTGAATTTAAGGTTCAAGCGAGATTGATGTTGAAAAAGTTTACAGAACGAGGCTACCCATTAGGAGTCTTGCGTAAGGCATACAAACGGGCAAAGTATAATCACCGGGAGTGATTGCTTAGCTCTGACCGGGCGCCACAAAAACAACAACAACGATCACCCACCACTGTAGTGTGTGTTTTACAGCATTCCAGTCTTTCCCATCGGATAGCGTTAGTTTTGCGGCAACGATGGAGCCTTTTTGCAGCACATCCTATATTGGCAAGATATACGCTGAAGATGGCATATAGCCGCGGTCGCAATTTGTGTGATAGGCTGTGTCCTGCGGTGGCACGAGAAGCTGTCAGTCAAGTCCCTTTACTTGTAGGCCACTCTAGTTGTGATCGCTGCTCTTTTTGCAGCTTGATGAGGAGTACAGTGTGTGCCGAATATAATAAGATCACCCGAAGGTTGTGTATTGCTACGACATGTGCCACTTCGTATGTAGTATATGGACTTTGGTGCTCTTGCCCTAAGCTTTATATTGGTAAAACTTCACGACCTTTGCGAACGCGGCTAGCAGAACATAAGTATAGCCTCCATAAAGTACGTGGAGATACATCTTTAGTGCTACATTGTGCCGAATTTAATCATCGATTTGAAGATCTTTGCTGCACGGTTTTGGAGTATGTCCCACAAAATATCAGAGGGGGCGATCGGAATAAGATTCTTTTGAGAAAGGAACAATGGTGGATATTCAACTTGCAGACGCTTTCTCCTAATGGGCTGAATGATAAAATCAAATGGATTTTGTTTTTTTGAATTTTTTTTTATTGTTACTTTCAGTTTATGTTCAGCAATATGGATGCACTCTGTAGTTCTAGCCTGTTTATATGGGTAGTTGAGGTGTGTGTGGATGTTGACGTCATTCTTGGCTGGAGGTTATGATTGGTTGATATGGGTTATAAGTGGTGCGTCATACGCCGTCCTTGTTAGACGGTGGAAAGTTGGCAGTTAGAATAGCTACGAAGTAACTTTTGATTACTGGGTAACCCCTGATGATGCCTCTTGGTTGGCGAAACAGCAGCTTCTGTAGGGTTGTAGTTTAGATTATATATGATGACTGTTTACTGCTATTTCCTTTTCTCCTGAATCTATAGCTTAATAGCTTTTGAAGATTGCATTTCACTAATGGACCCGTTTGTGACTGCTGGAGAGTTGCAACTTAAAGATAAGTAATTGCGGACCCTTTTGGGTTAGTGATTTTTCTATATATTCCTTATGTATTTTCTTTTTTAGGGGTTTTCTGTAGTCCTGACGGATCCTGTTGTTGAGCATTGGCAAATTCTTTTTCAGTGTATTTGACGCTGTTTGTATGTGTGGTGTGGTAGTGTGGTTGTGAGTGAGTGTATGTTGTATTTAGGAATTTTCCCTTTGGTGTTATTTGATTGGGTTGGTATTAAGTTTTGGTATGTATGAGTATTGTGAATGAATTTGTGATGGGCTTTGGTGACCGATGATGTAAGCATCAGCTGCTCTTTAAGTGAGATTTTCACTTTGTGTGAGATATCGAGCTTTCCTGAGGTCACATTGCTTATGAGTTAATGGTGAATGGGTTTATAATGTGGAATGTTGTAATCTAAGTGCTTTTACTATTTGGCTTTAGTTTTCTGCATACCATCTTAAACCAGGGTATGCGGTTTGATCTCAATCTCTCAGATTTACTGCTAATGCTTGCCATAGTAGTTGCATCATGCCAAAGATAGCTTTCAGTCAGGGTACTTTCTCCAAATGGGTTAGTTTTGCGCATACCATGACAGTCACGAACCTCACTTATAAGCCAGGGGATGTGGAGTATGATCTTAGGGGTATGTTTACTAAATATCGATAACGTAGCAGAGGCTATGTTATTTATTTATTTATTTATTTTATTACAGTTTCTTATATACCGCGCTATTTAGAATCAGCGCGGTTTACATCATAACAAAACGACCATAACGACAAACTGTCAGGTTTTACATTGAACAGGAGTACAAACTTGGATAACTGGGTTAACTATATACATAAACTATTTACACTGCAGTGTGAGGGCATTTCTAGATTGGGTCATTTCTTGGAGGGGATATCTAGTTCAGTTGCTGTCTGGGAAATATTGGCAGAAAAGGTATGTTTTGAGAGCCTTTCTGAACTGATATAGATTGGTAATGGCTCTAATGTCAGGGGGTAGGGTGTTCCAGCATTTTGGTACATAAAAACTGAATGCCCTGTTTGTGGTGTTCGTGTTGGACTTTGTTGAAGCCTTTGGTATTGCTAGCAGGTTTACAGCTGATGTTCTTCTTGCTCTGTTGGGGGGGACCATGTGGATTAGATTCGTGAGTGAGAGGGATGAGGTGCCTTTGATTGCCTTAAATGCTAATACAAGGGATTTGAAGGTGATTCTCCCGTGAATTGGTAGCCAGTGTAGCTGTTTGAGAATAGGAGTCACATGGTCATTTCTGGATGCACCGTAGAGGACCCTAGCTGCGGCATTCATGGCCAACTGTAAGGGGGTTAGTGTGGATTGGGGGAGACCTTGTAGGATGGCATTTGCAAAGTCAAAATGCAGCAGGATCAGCGCTTGATATATGGTATGGAAATCGTCTGGGTCCAGCAGGGAACGTAGGTGTTTGAGGGAACGGATTTTGAAGTAGATGGCTTTGACTACGCTGCTTATGTGGCGTCTCATGTCTAGATGTTGGTCCAGTGTAACTCCCAAATATTTTATTGCATCTTTAGTTTGCAAATCAGCTTCCTTGACACTGACGTGGGATGGGGGCGTAAAGTTGGAGTCTCTGGAGATGAAAAGGACCTCTGTTTTTTATGCTGGATACGTAGGTTCTGTGTCTGGAGCCATGTTGAAACTGCATTGAAACAATCTGTGAGTGGGGTCAGGTCCATGTGGGTTGTGGAGAAAGGCATGTATAAAAGAATGTCATCTGCATATATCATGCAGTTTACGTTGAATGATCTTATGATATTGCATATGGGCTGCATGTAGATATTGAAGAGTAAGGAGGATAATGAGGATCCTTGAGGTACCCCTTGTTTTTGATGGAAGTGGCTAGACTCTTCTGATCCAGACTTCACATATTGCCATCTATCGTCCAGATAAGACTTGCACCATTTTAGTGCCTTGTTGCAGACACCCTTTTCTTTTAGTCTTCCCAGGAGGATTTCGTGACTCACGGAGTCAAAAGCCGCGGCGATGTCTAGGAAAATGAGGACAAAACCTTGATGGATGTTGTCAATTCCTGTGATGATATTGTTGATTAGACCAGTGAGTAGTGTCTCAACCCCATGATGTTCTCTGAACCCATGTTGGCAGTTATCTAAGGGAGCAACAGAGTCTATGTGATCTTGAATTTGCCGTTGTGCTTCCTTCTCAATTATTTTGGCTAAGATGGGGATGCTAGCTATTGGTCGATAGGAGTCCACCCTTTGGGGGTCCAGTTTGGGGTTTTTCAGTAATGGTCTAATGGAAGTCTGTTTGAGTGAAGTGGGAAAATAACCTGTTGTAAAGGAGAGTTTCATTATATTTGCGATGACAGGACTGAGCACATCACGTAGTTCCTTGATCCAAAAAGCTGGACATGGGTCGGTCTGTGCAGTGGAGGTGTTGAGTGATGCTATGGTGTTCTCAATACATTTATTGGATGGTGTGGAAAAAAAGTTAAGTGGAGAGAGGTCCGCCGGTTCTTGATATTGGACTGCTGTGACCTTGTTAGTTTATACAATCTTGGATTGCAGATAATCAGCGAATTCTTGTGGGTGTATGTTGATGTGTTGCTCGGGTGATGGTTCCTTTGAGAGGGATTTGACCAAATTGAAGAGGTCACGAGGTTTATTCAATGACCTCTTTAGGGTGTCAGCGTGATATTGTCTCATTCTGATAGAGATTGTTCCTCGATGTATTGCAAGGTGGGTTAGGTATGCGGTCTGATCTTCCGGTGAGCGTGATCGGCGCCATCGGCGTTCGAGTCTACGTAGTTGCATGAGGGAAGCGCGTAGGTCAGGAGAGAACCATGGGGTGGATTTTCTTTTCGCTCTTGCTGTATTTTTAGGGTTTGGGTGTTGTGAGATGGCAAGCAGGCTGGAATTCCAGTGAGAGATTAGTTCATCAAGGTCAGGTGTTGTTTTGTTGATGAGTGATGGGGTCTCCGAAAGGATGAGTTCCCTATCGAAGGGGATATCGTGTGATAACGTTACTTATCACGTAATAATGTCTCCGGCGGCGTTAAGCCACACAAAGGGTGGAGAGAGGGCGGGGAGAAGGGGTCAATGGACGGGGGGTGGTCACAGATGTAGATGATTGCCCCATATGTATCCAAGTTTCAATCCCTGTTCAAATGTGAATGCATTGAGCTAGCCTGCAATGTATATGGTTTTCTTTGATGTACACCGCACTGATGTGAATAGCGCGATATAGAAGAAATAACAATAAATAAATACCAGTGGGAATTGAACCTGTGATTTTCTGGGCATGAGGCAGTTGCTCTAACCACTAGGCTACTCCTCCACTCCCTAAAATATGATATACCACCCTTCAAAAAGATGGCAGAGCAGTTTACAATAAAATGTATTAAAAGAAAGAAAAGAACTCTATAAAATTATAGGAAAGAGGAACGCAAACAGGCTGGGTGAGGAGTGGGGAGAGAGACCAGGAGGAGGTAAGTATTATCAACAGTGGGCCTGGAACTGACACCTCTATTATCAATGCCGTTCTGCTGTTTTTCTTCCAGTCCTTTGTGAAACGTGCAGTGCCATTTCCACCCCTTCTTCTCCTGCGCTCTTCCCTGTTGTTCAGAGGGTCTTCTACTGCTTTTCCCCTTACCCACTGAGCTGCTGTAGTGTGTGCTCAGACTTTATTGACCGCATGACTGCTGCAACTGAAACTTTGTGTGTCGCCATCTGGTTTGTGTTCCCTGCATATTACTGGCTTTTCACCAATCTAAGTTGTCCCTCTGCTGAGGGTGTGATGGGTACCTGCTCCTTTGCCTAAATGCCGCTCCTTCTGCACTAATCTTTTGCCTCAAGCCAAAGGCACTTTTGTGGGCATTATGTTTATTTATTTAACAGGTTTTTTTATACCGCTTTATCATTTTAATCAAAGCGGTTTACATTGTAACTTAAACTTGGAAATGTACATTAAACAGGAACATTGATAACTTGGATTTTTCTGAAGCAATGGAGGGTTAAGTGGCTTGCCCAAGGCCACAAGGAGTGCTAATAGGAGTTATGTTGTCGGCACTTACTGAGCAAGGGTCTCATGGATCCACTGCCAGATCTCAAATGCCTTCGGTTAGGCAGGCCTGTGTTCCTATGACAGCTAGAGCACTACTTCATTTTCCAGGATCAGCTCGTAGAGCCTCTAGGTCCCCGCAGTTTGGCTGCCTCGTAACCCGATTTGTGCTCACTCTGTCTGCGTGCGGAGCCTCTGCGTGCCAGTGCATATATTGCGTACTTTGCATTGGACATGCATTTCTCCGTCCCCATTTCTGGAAATGGGACCTTGTATGTCTGCATCGTGCTGCATGTGTGTTGACAGTCTTGTGCCCTACATCTAACTCCTCAGACATTCGCATGGCAATCTCAGATGGATCCTGCGCGTTCACAGGCCCATTTCTGATAACAGCTTGCATGTTCTCCCCCACTGCCTTTTAAAACCCTACTTAGGGTTATTTACCCAAATACAGAAAGTCAAGAAGCTTTGATTAATCAAAACCATTCAAAACACTGAAAACAGATGGGAGGCAATCCAGCAATAAACCTGCAGCAAGAATAGAAGAGGTAGGAGAAGTGCTGCATACACTATGGTTTAAATAGATGTATTTATTAGTATTTAGCTCACGCCTTCCACAAGTAATTTAAGGTGCCTTACATTCAGGTATAATAGGCATTTTGTTGTCCCCAGACAGCTTACAATCAAAGTTTTTACCTGAGGCAGTGGAAGGTTAAGTGACTTGCCCAAGGCCACGGGGAGTACCAGTGAGCTGTAAGATAAATTAACTCCAGCATTCTCTCTCCTTCCCAAGCCAGTCCCCATCACTCACTGTCCCTCCCTTCTTAGCCAGCCCCCATCACTTCTCTTTCTCCGTTCCCATCACTCATTGTCCCCATCTCAAAGTCTCCCTTCCAAGCCAATCCCCACCTCTCACTCACCCTTTCTAGTCAGATCCCATCATTCACTGTTCCAGCCAGTCCCCATCACACACTCGCCCTCACAGATCCCAGCCAGTCCCTTACTTTCACACTCCCCCCACCAATTTCCCAGCCCCTAAGTCACACTCTTTTCTCCCATCCCAGTTCCCAGCCAGTGCCCATCTCACACTCGCCCTCACAGATCCCAGCCAGTCCCTTGCTTTCACACTCCCCCCACCAATTTCCCAGCCCCTAAGTCACACTCTTTTCTCCCATCCCAGTTCCCAGCCAGTGCCCATCTCACACTCGCCCTCACAGATCCCAGCCAGTCCCTTGCTTTCACACTCCCCCCACCAATTTCCCAGCCCCTAAGTCACACTCTTTTCTCCCATCCCAGTTCCCAGCCAGTGCCCATCTCACACTCGCCCTCACAGATCCCAGCCAGTCCCTTGCTTTCACACTCCCCCACCAATTTCCCAGCCCCTAAGTCACACTCTTTTCTCCCATCCCAGTTCCCAGCCAGTGCCCATCTCACACTCGCCCTCACAGATCCCAGCCAGTCCCTTACTTTCACACTCCCCCCACCAATTTCCCAGCCCCTAAGTCACACTCTTTTCTCCCATCCCAGTTCCCAGCCAGTGCCCATCTCACACTCGCCCTCACAGATTCCAGCCAGTCCCTTACTTTCACACTCCCCCCACCAATTTCCCAGCCCCTAAGTCACACTCTTTTCTCCCATCCCAGTTCCCAGCCAGTCCCCATCTCACACGCGCCCTCACAGATTCCAGCCAGTCCCTTACTTGCACACTCCGTCCACCAGGTTTCCCAGCCCCAACTCATATGCTTTTCTCTCATCCCAGTTCCCATCCAGCAGCCAGTCCCCATCTCACAATCTCACTCCACCAGTTCCCAAATCAAACCCCCCTGCCGCCCCCCCAAGTTCCCAGCCAGTCCCATTCTTGCACTCTCTCTCCCCCTCAACCAGATCGCTATACGGAGAATTCACGCTGAGAATACCTGTCCTTGGTTCTCACACACAGAACACAGACCGACCTTACCCTAGCCCCCCTCTGAGAAATAACCTGCAGATGGGCTTTGGGGTCCCCTTACTATTTTTTGCCCTGAGCCCCTGAATGTCTAACAGTGATTCTAGCAAAGGCTCATCTGTATCCCACCCCCTACTGAGACTTCCTGCGTCTGTGAGGGTGTGATAGACTCCAGTGCTTCTTCCACTGCTCCCTTCAATATGAAAAGTTTTCACAAGGCAGCTAACATGACAGAAGAGAAATGGAGGAGATAGAGAGAGTGAATCACAGAGAGAATGATGATCTATATTTATATGGGAGACAGGACTTAACTTGAAATATGTCAGTGACAGGAAGAAATGCAAAACTCTGAAGTGAAGAGGAGGAATACGTGAAACACCCTGGAAGATGTGAAAAACATGAGGCGAAATCTATCAGATTTGAGAAATGGTTTACCATTTTATAGCTAAGATTTAATGCTAACAAAAATGCAGTCAACGCATTTGGGAAAAGACTGAAGAGACTGCTATACTGTAGTATAAGCACAGTCCATGTAACATTCTCCAATGAAAGAAAAGAAGAGTGTCTCCATGAAGAGTTCCATCTGCCAATCAGGATGCCAGTGATCATGTGACTGAGGCCATCAAATTTCCATTTATGTGACTCAAAGAAACCACACCATGACACACACTATGGGGCCCCTTTACAGTTAACATGTGCTTTGGCGTGTGTTCACCGCACACTTGGGCCTGCAATGACAGTTACCATGAGGACATGATGGTTAACGCATACCAATTTCCACACTATCTGCCAATCATACATTACAGGCGGGTTAGGGACGCAGAGTGGGCTTGATAAGCACATTGCAGTTTGTTAGAGTTGCAATTACCTCTTCCTCGATATATGAAGATCAGTGCAGTCATGCTGACAGCACAGTGCATTAGGATCCATGCATTAACTCTTGGGAACACCTGGTCACATCCCCGACAGTTACTACCAAGGCGTTGCACTAACACATGTTAGTTGTCATGCCAAATGCTCAGTAAGTGTAGAAACCTCATACCCCTATATCTGAGTTCATAACAAAGGTAAATTTAGGTCACTGATGGAGATTCGAACTGAGACACTGAAACCACGACTTACACAATTTAGTAGTATTTTAGAAAGTGCTCTGCCAAAAATGGAGCCTTTTCTGAAAGAGGTCTAAGGGTGTGCAGACGTGCATATGCATTCGCTGATGGGTAGAACTGGCAGTGCCATTTTACAAGTCTACACATGGGAAAATCAACGGAGGCCTCTCAGCAGCTTACACATGTAGTGTTGCACTTACACACCTAAGTTGATATTTTGTGAACCTAAATGTTTGAAAGCCTCCGATTAACTACAGAGGCTGCTCTCTTTAATTCCTTTCATTTGGAGTGGGAAATAAACAACGAGGGATTAAGGAGGATAGCCCCCTTAATCCCTCCTGTAAAGGGACGGCTGAAACAAGCACTTTTCATAAACTTACACATGCCAGGGAGCAGCTGCAGTCCCGAGGTGCTCATGCACGTGCAATTTCTGGATGAACTGGGGAATACACAAATGGTTTATGATTGAGTGGGATTTGATATACTGCCCTTGGCGAGGCAGACAGAGCGGTTTACAATAAAATCAAATACATATCATAAGTAGGAGAAGATTAAGGAAAGGAACTCCATACATTAACAGGATAGAGAAGGGCATGATAGAAAAGAGGACATAAGGACAACCTTTATAGACAAAGGACACGGCTATTTGAAACTGCAGCTTACTAGGAGGGGTCTATAGCATATGCTTGGATGAAAGCTGAGTTTTGAGAAGGCTCTTGGGGAAGGAAGACTCCAGCCGTAGCTGGGAGGGAAGGCAGTTCCAGAGGGCGGGTACAACGTAGAAGAAAGTGGAGCAGCGTGTGGATTCGTACTTTGCACGTGAGGGGGAAGGGAGGACCGGGCGGTTGTCATGCAGAGATCTGAGACACTGTTGGGGTATGAATGGGATGGTCAGGGAAGACAGGTAATGTGGTGCACAGCTGCGAAAAGCCTTGTGTATGAATGTAAGGATTTTGAATTGTATCCTCTGGGGAATGGGGAGCCAGTGATGTTGGATGAGAAGAGGCATGACGTGGTTGGGTTTCCTGGTGTGGGTGAGAGTGTGAATAGCAGCATTCTCTATTGTTTGGAGGCATTTCAGTTGGTATTCTAGGAGTCCAACAAAGCTGGCATTGCAATAATCGATTCGGGTGATGACAGTACTAAGGAGGAGAATGGTCAGGGCTGCCTGGTCAAAGAAGGGGCGAATGCCCAAATTCTACGAAGAGCAGAGAAGGTGGATCAAGTTAAATGAGAAATATGGGTGGAAAAAGAAAGTTCTGAGTCAATGTGGATAGCAAGGTATTTGAAGGAAGCGCATAGCACAACGGGGGAGGAACCTAGGGAGTGGTCTTCAAACCTGTAATCCAAATTGCTGTGGTCTTGGCAGGGTTGAGCTTCAGAATGTTATTGTAAAGCCAGACTGAGATGGAATCTAATGCAGTGTTGATTGAGGAAAGATCTGGGGATACACTGTTGAGGCGGACGAGTAGTAAGATGTCATCTGCATAGATTTTGATCCACACTGACCATACCCTAACCATTCCACTCACACACACCCTTGAGATGTCTATGTTTTATAGTCACAGACATATAAATGAACCCTTTATGAAATTGCTATATATACGAGGATGTAATTTCAATGTGTACTGTAAATGCTTGATTTTCCACATGGAAATTGCAAATAAGGTTTCCAAAATAATTCCCCAAACCTAAGAAAAAAGGTTTTTTTTTATTTTTTTTTATAAAGCAAAGTTATCAAAATTCAAATCCAGTTATAACATTTGTATTGGCTCACACCATGAATTTTGCCATTTGCCACTGAATATCATGCCCATCATGTATACAAAAAATTAACTACCTTCTGAGGCTCAGTGTACTTTACTCTTGTTGAACCAGTATGACATTGTCATCTATGTAAAGAAATGTTTACTTATTTTAAAATTATTTTCTATAACTCAATGAAACTCCATTCTTATTGACCCAACATTTATGTTTTAGCTACTGCCTGCCTTGGGGTCCATATGCATTTAATTGATGACACTAATGATCACATGATACAATGCACCAACTAGGGAATCTCCATGCAAAAGGGGCTATACTGGGCTTTCATTTCCAAGTTTTGAATTCAAACAATTTTGTTCTGTATGATAAATGCCACTAGAATGACTAAATGCACTGGGGGAGAGCATCTTTCAATTAAAAGAGCTCTGAAATGGGGCATAGGATGAAGGTGAAAGGGGTAGACTCAGGAGTAATGGAAAGAGTGGTAGATGCATGGAATATTTATTTACTTAACAGGTTTTATATACTGCTTTATCATTTTAGTCAAAGCAGTTTACATTGTAACTTAAATTTGGTAATGTACATTAAACAGGGACATTGATAACTTGGTTGCTTCTGAGGCAATGGAGGGTTAAGTGACTTGCCCAAGGCCACAAGGAATGCTAATGGGAATCGAGCCCTGGTCTCTTGGTTCCCAAGCCATTAGACTACTTGTCTACTCCCAGTGGAGCTAGTAGAGACCAGGACCGTATCTAAATTCAAGAAAATATGGGACAACTACAGAAGATCTCTAAATGAAAAAAAGGGATTACAGTGCAGTAGTTGGTATGGAAGGGCAGAATGGAAGGCCGAGCGGCATAAATTCTGTCCAAGCAGCCTCCGGGGAAGGGGAGGGGGAGGGGGGCGGGCAGGAAGGCAGCCCACACAGCAGCGTGGCAAAGTTACTTTTATGTGTTTGCAGTGCTGCCGTCGTTCCAGCCTGGGAGGTGTTCCTCCTGGCTGAAGTCTAGAACTATTGTCACTGGATAGACCATATGGTCTTTATCTGTTGTCATGTTTCTCTGTGTAATACTCTGTTTCACCAGGCAAAGTCAAAAGAAGGTTTTATAGGCTGTACTATAGATGATGGTTCCTATATGTGAGTGTGTAAAATAGTGAGACTTTACATTTCAAACAGTAGATCATTGCCGACATTTGTTATCGTTTGGCAGCCCTAACTTTATGCAGACAGCTATCGGTATAGCAGACTGAATATTGCCATAATCCAGACAGCTCCAACGCTGATTACATTATCCAGATTTTCAGCACTGGCCACAGAGCCGAATATCTGGATATATTTGGGCTGCAGAGATGGGTGTTTAAAAAAACACCAACCACAGCTGCCCGATATTGGCCCAATGGAACTTTAAAGCAAGTAGGAGGTTTTTTGACCTATGATATAGTGCTTACAAAATATTTTTAGGGCTTTCCCTCCCTTATTGTCATTATTTTTGACAGTACTGACAATTCTTTATTTATCCAGTTTTCTATTCTGCCTTGTCCTTCAATCAAAGCAGTTTACATTATGTAATTACTACAAACAGGTACTGGATACATTTCCTTGTCCCCAAAGGGCTCACAATCTAAGTGTACTTGAGGCAATGGAGAGTTAAGTGAGATTGTTGTCCCCAGGTGGGAATTAAACCCTTGGCCTTGTGGCCTGAGGTACCTTCTCTTAACCATGAGGCCACTCAGCCCTCATGAACTGCTAATAGTACAGGTGGACTTTGTTTATTTGTTGTGACCACATCTATCTGCACTTCCCCTGTAATGTGGATGGATAATGTCAGGGTGTAGAAAGGTACCATGCAGGTTGTAATTCAGTAGGCTTGCTGGAAGAGTTCCACCAATGTTTAATGCTTGGCACTATGCCCTAAGGCCACAGCACAAAACAAAGCAATGCTGCATAATGGATTATCAAGAATACAAAATACTCTTCTAATTCTGGCAGCATGCCATACAAGAAAAACGTTGCATGAAATATTTACTTGAATACTGTTTTCTTGAGAGAGAAATCAGTTGCATGTTGCTAAAGCAAAATGCTCCCAAAAATATAGAATAAATGGCATGGCGAGGCATAAGGGACGTATATATTAGATCAGCAGATACTATGGACTGGGGTTAAGCACAAAATGTAGTAACAATGTTGAAGGATGGTTGAAAATTGATTTAATTAGCCAGCTAAAGCAGTCTGGAAATTGATTGCCCTTTAACACATTCTGCATAATTGTATTTTGTTGACACTTTATGTATTTTTAAGCAGATGTATCAAATAAGTTCATTGAAATACAAAAGGGGCATTCCAATCGCTTTGCTATATGCAGCAGAAGACATAAGGGGAAATTAGTGGTTACACATCTTTGGATTATTGGACAAGAAATAACTTGCTCAAAAGAGAAAGGCAATTAGACTTTTACCTTCCCTCATTCTAGTATGAACATGACAAATCATTTTAAGAACAATTACTTCAAGTAATTCACTTTTTATCATATCTTGTCTTCCTTTCCTTGTTCATATCTGTTTAATATCTGTGACTCTTTGTTAGTGATATAGCAGAAGGGCTGTCGGGTAAGGTTTGCCTCTTTGTGGATGATACCAAAATCTGCAATAGAGTAGACACTCAGGAAGGTGTAGATAACATGAGGAGGGATCTAGCTAAGCTTGAAGAATGGTCTAGAATTTGGCAGCTGAGATTTAATGTTAAAAAATGCAAGGTCATGCATTTGGGCTGCAGCAATCCAAGGGAACAATATAGTCCACTAAAGAAGCGCGGGGCCTAGGAGTGATTGTGTCTGATTATCTTAAAGTAGCTAAACAGGTAGAAAAGGTGATGGCAAAAGCTAGAAGGTTGCTTGGGTGCATATGGAGAGGAATGGCCATCAGAAGAAAGGAGGTGATAGTGCCTCTCTATAAGTCCTTGGTGCGACCTCATTTGGAGTATTGTGTGCAATTCTGGAGACCGCACCTTCAAAAGGATATAAACAGGCTGGAGTCCGTACAGAGGGTGGCTATTCATATGGTTAGAGGTCTTCATTATAAGCCATGAGGATAGACTTAAGGATCTTAATATGTACACCATAGAGGAAAGGCAGGATAGAGGTGATATGATTGAGACGTTTAAATACCTCCATGGCATAAATGCACAGGAGGAGAGCCTCTTTCAACTGAAATCAAGCTCTGCTATGAGGGGACATGGGATGAAGGTGAAAGGGGATAGATTCAGGAGTGATATGCGGAAATATTTCTTTCCGGAAAGAGTGGTGGATCCATGGAATAGTCTCCCAGTGGAGGTAGTAGAGATGAGGACAGTATCTGAATTCAAAGAAGCATGGGACAAACGCAGAGAATTTCTAAAATTAAAAAGGGACTGTTGTAGTGGTTGATATGGGAGGATAGATTAGATAGGCCATGTGGTCTCTTTCTGTCATCATGTTTCTACGTTTCTCTTTCGAGCAGTTGAAAGATGGAGACTGTGCTAGAAATTTGGTCTTAGTATGAATAATTACAGATATCCTTTCTCCAGCTCCAAGATGAGATGTTGAGGTGAGAACTGTACCATTTGAGAAGGTAGTGATGCTAAATCTGGTATAACTGTTGCTTCAAAAGAAAACATAAGATATGCCATACTGGGTCAAGACCATGGTCCATCAAGCCCAGTATCTTGTTTCCAACAGTGGCCAATCTAGGTCATACATACCTAGCAGTTTCTCCAAAAGACACAGGTTCCACAATGCCTATATTGGGTCAAGCATTAATATCCTGGGTCCCTTTTTAATAATGGTTTATGGACCTTTCATCCAGGAACTTGTCCAAAACTTTTTTAAACCCAGCTACACTAACAGCCTTTACTACATCCTCCGTTAACAAAGTCCAGAGTTTGATTTCAAATTGAGTGAAAAAATATTTTCTCTTATTAGTCTTAAATAGTTTACCCTGTAGCTTCATTGCATGTCCCCTAGTCTTTCTATATTCTGATAATGTAAACAATCGATCTACATTTACCCATTCCACTCTGTTCATTAATTTATAGACTTCTATCATATCTCCCCTCAGCGTCTCTTTGAGGTTAAAGAGCCCTAACCTTTTTAGCCTTTCTTCATAGGGGTATCCTTCCATCCCCTTTACCATTTTGGTGGCGCTTCTCTGAACCTTTTCTAATAACGCTATATCCTTTTTAAGAAACAACGACCACAATTGCACACAATATTCAAGGTGCAGTCTCACCATGGAATGATATAGAGGCATTATAATATCCTTTGTTTTATTTTCAATTCCTTTCCTTATGATACCTAGCATTCTATTTGCTCTCTTGGCCGCCACTGCACACTGGGCGGTTTTAACATGTTATCCACAATGACGCCTAAATCTTTTTCCTGGGTGGTGGTTCCTAATGTGGAACCTTGCATCGTGTAACCATAGTTTGGGTTGTTCTTCCCTAGGAGCATAACTTTGCACTTGTCCTCCTTCTCTAAAACATGCACAGATTCGCCCAATCTTAAAAAACTCCACCCTTGACAAATCATCACCTAAATCCTACAGATCCATATCAAGCATCCCGTTTATGGCTAAAGTAATCGAAAAAGCAGTATAAATTCAGACCCAAGAATACATTGATAGTTCAGCCCCCCTTGATGATCAACAGTATGGGTTTTGCCCTCATCACGGGGTAGAGTCACTACTAACAGTTCTAATTGATACCCTTGTAAGAGGTATTGATAATTCAAAACAGGCGTTCCTACTCATATTCATTGGACATCGCTGCAGCCTTTGACAGTGTTCACCACTCAACAATGATTAGTAAACTAAGACAAATAGGAATAAAATCCATGGTTCTTAACTGGTTTTCCTCTTACCTAAGTGACCGAACTCAAACGGTACGAATTGGTAACCTCACCTCAAAAACTTACAATCAGGAACTAGGTCTTCCCCAAGGCTCTGCACTGTCAGCGCTACTATTTAATATTTACTTAAAACACATCTGTCAAATATTTAAAAAATTCAATGTTTACTATCACCTTTATGCGGATGACATAATGATGTATGTCCCATTCACAATTCCTAATATTCCCACACTTCTTATTAATACCTGCCTCAATGAAATAAACAACTGGCTAATTGAAAACAACTTATACATTAATCACGCAAAAACAGAAGCCCTAATAGTAACTAAAAATACAACTTTCATCCCCCCATCACACATTACACTGCAAAACAATGATATCAAAATAAAAACTGAAATACGTTACCTAGGCATAATACTAGACAAACACCTCAGTATGGACACGCATATAAGAAATATAACAAAAAAAGTTTATCTTAAACTTAAAGTATTAAAACAACTCCGCCCCCTTTTGCACCTACAGGATTTTCAACGTATAATACAAGCTATAATAACTCCCCATTTCGACTTTGCGAACTTAACCCTACTAGGCGTAACAAAACGTAATTTAAAAAAACTCCAACTAGCACAAAATGCAACAGCCAGGACTATCATGAATACCCCACCATTCCAACATATAACACCTATTTTAGAGTATTTACACTGGCTCCCGATTCAATGCCGGATACATTATAAAACTCTTTTAACTACATACAAAGCCCTAAATAATACAGCACCTCTTACTTTAAAAACCTTATCAATAAAGAACCCAATCATAATCCTCAAAGGAGAGACCAACTAAATAAACTAAAAACACCAAAGGAATTTATAAAGGCCAAAAAATCAACAAACATGAAAGCATTCTCCCATGCTGCCCCTATAATTTGGAATAACATTCCATCGGAATTAAGATCCTTACCTCAAATCTTGGAGTTCAGGAAAAAACTCAAAACACATTTATTCTCAACATACTACGGATCCTTGTCGAACGCACCTTTTCACCAAGAAAAAGGATAGTTTCACCAGCTAACATAATCCATCTCTGAACTGGAATAAATACTAAAACCCCAAACCGATGCTGTCGAAAACATACATACCTTGTTGTTGTTGTTGTTGTTAAGTGCCGTCGAGTCGGAGTCGACTCATGGCGACCCTCTGGATAGCTATCCTAAATTGTGTTCAATCTTCAGTCAGGCGGCTCATTGTTGACAGACTGGTACCCGTAGCTGCTGTTATTGTATCGATCCATCTCATTGCTGGCCTTCCTCTTTTGCGTTGACCTTCTATCTTGCCAAGCATGATGTCTTTCTCTAATGATCTCCCTCTCCGCATGATGTGTCCAAAGTATGAAAGTCGAAGTCTTGTCATCTGAGCTTCTAAAGAAAGCTTAGGTTTGATCTCCTCTAGTACAGACTGGTTTGTTCTTCGGGCAGTCCATGGTATACACAGTATTCGCCGCCAGCACCATAATTCAAAGGCATCAATTTTCTTCCTGTCTATCTTTTTCACTGTCCAGCTTTCACATCCATATGATGTTATTGAAAATACCATGGCTTGAACAAGTCAAATCTTTGTATGGAGAGAGACATCTCTGCTCTTGAGAATCTTATCTAGGTCTTTCATAGCCATTCTGCCAAGAGCAATGCGTCATCTGATTTCTTGACTGCTTGTTGCTTCTTTATTGATAGTTGATCCAAGTAGGTTAAAGTTATTCACGATTTCAATTTCTTCTCCTTCGACGATGAACCTGTTGATTATGCCAGTTGTCATGATCTTTGTCTTCTTTACATTAAGGTGCAGGCCCATTTTGAGACTATGTTCTTTGATTGTGAGAAGCAAATGTTTCAGATCATCTTCACTTTCCGCCAGTAATGTGGTATCATCAGCATAGCGAAGGTTATTGATGAGTCTTCCACCAATCTTCACACCTCTTCATACAATCCTGCTTCTCTGATGATTTGTTCTGCATATAAATTAAACAGGTAGGGGGAAAGTATGCAGCCTTGTCTTATACCTTTGCTTATTTTAAACCATTCTGTTTCTCCTTGTTCCGTTCGAACTGTTGCTTCTTGATCAATGTACAGATTGTGCAAGAGAACGATCAGGTGTTCTGATATACCCATGCTTCTTAATGTGGCCCAGAGTTTCTCATGGTTTACACAGTCAAAAGCTTAGCTATAGTCGATAAAGCACAAATAGATATTCTTTTGGTATTCTTTATTCTTTTCAAGGATCCATCTCACATCCGCAATGTCTCTCGTTCCTCGCCCTTTTCTGAACCCTGCTTGCACTTCAGGTAGTGTACATAGTTCTAATATTGTATGTTCTTTGTATATAGTTTACAACTGTTAATTGTAAGATTGAATCTCTTGTAGTTTCACATTGTTATCTGTAAAAACAGCATTGCCTGTTTACTGTTGTTCCATGTAAACCACAACTGATCAATGGAAAGTGCGGTATATAAAAACTTGCTAATTAAATTAAAAATTAAATTGTCTACAATAAATTTCATCTGCCATTTTGATGCCCAGTCTTCCAATTTATCAAGATCCTCTTGCAATTTTCCACAATCTTCATGGGTTTTAACAACTTTAAATAGTTTTGTGTCATCTGCAAATTTGATAACCTCACTGGTTATTCCCTTTTCCAGGTCATTTATGAATATGTCAAAAAGCAGTGGACCCAGCACAGATCCACTATTCACCTTTCTCCATAGGGAAAATTGGCCATTTAGCCCTACCCTCTGCTTTCTATCTTTTAACCAGTTCCTGATCCTTAATAGTACACTGCCTCCTATCCCATGACTCTTTAGTTTTGCCAAAAGTCTCTGATGAGGGACCTTGTCAAAGGCTTTCTGAAAGTCCAAATACACTATATCAACCGACTCACCTTTGTCTACCAGTTTATTCACACCTTCAAAAAATCATAACAGATTAGTAAGACGAGATCTTCCTTGTCTAAAACCATGTTGGCTGTCTCCCATTAAGCCATGACTATCTACATGTTCAGCAATTTCGTTCTTTATAATGGTTTCTACCATTTTTCCCGGTACTGACGTCAGGCTCACCGGTCTGTAGTTTCCTGGATCACCCCTGGAACCCTTTTTAAAAATTGGTGTTATGTTCACCATCCTCGAATCTTCAGGTATTACAGAATAGCAGGTCTGCAATCTCATATTTCAGTTCTTTCAACACCCTTGGATGTATATCATCCGGTCCAGGTGATTTGCTACTCTTCAGTTTATCAAATAGTTGTAATACATCTTCCCAATGTATCGATATTTTCTTCAATTCTTCTGCACCTTTAAATACCACTTCAGTCATGGGTAACATCCCTACATCTTCCTCAGTAAAGACCGAAGCAAAGAATTTATTCAGTCTCTCCGCTATCGCCTTGTCGCCTCTTAGTGCCCCTTTAACCCCTCTATCATCTAATGGAACAACTGACTCTCTCAGTTTTTTTGCTGCGAATGTACTTGAAAAAGTCTCTCTTACATGTTTTTGCTTCCGCAGCAAGCTTCTTCTCAAATTCTCCTTTTGCCTGCCTTATCAATGCCTTGCATTTAACTTGCCAGTGCTTGTGCTGTTTCCAGTTTTCGTTGTTTGGCTCTGTTTTCCATTTCCTGAAAGATGCTTTTTTGGCCACAACAGCCTCTCTGACCTCACCTTTAAACCATGCTGGCAGTTTTTTGGACTTACAACCACTTTTCTTAAAGTGTGGAATACAGCTGGTCTGGGCTTCCAAGATAGTATTTTTCAACAACACCCAAGCTTGATGTAAGTCTTTAACCTTTGCAACTGTTCCTTTTAGTTTTTTCTTAACTATTTTCCTCATTTTATCATAGTCTCTCTTTCAAAGTTAAAAGGTAGTACTGTGAATTTCCTTACCATCCCTCCTGCACTAATTAAATCGAACGCGATCATGCTATGATCACTACTGCCAAGTGACCCCAACACCCTTATCTCTCGCACTACATCTGGTGTTCCACTAAGGACTAGGTCCAATATGGCTTCCCCTCTGGTCGGTTCATGAACCAGCTGCTCCAAGAAACAGTCATTTATTTCATCTAGGAACTTTATCTCCCTAACATGTCCTGCCTTTACACTGACCCAGTGGATACCGGGGTAATTGAAATCACCCATTATTATTACTGTGCAGTAACGTTTGTTAGCTTCCCTGATTTCTTTGAGCATTTCATCATCCATTTGTTCATTCTGGCCAGGCGTTGATAGTACACCCCCACTGCTATCACCTTCCCCTTCATACATGGAATTTCAATCCATAGAGATTCTACAGCAAATTTTGTTTCCTGCAAAACTTTAATCCTTTCTGACTCAATGCTCTCTCTAACAGAGCGTAACCCCTCCACCAATTTGATCAGCTCTATCATTACGATATAGTTTGTTCCCAGGTATCACAGTGTCCCACTGGTTGTCCTCCTTCCACCATGTCTCTGAGATTCCAATCATATCTAACCTCTCATTTAGTACTATATTTTCTAAGTCAGATGCAGGTTGTGCGGAGGTGGCAGTAGTAATGTTATCAACTGTCATAATTGTACTGAGATAGGAAGATTGAGTCCTGTTTATACCCAGCTGCACAAGTGGACTTATTAATCCTGTTATTCTTAGGGTAACAAATAGTAAAATCTGAACTTCTCGTCCATGCATGAGATGGGACAAAACCAGGATGGGATAAAGATGCTGTGAAACAATGAGAAAAAAGATGTTTTCCAATATATGATAAATTTGTAGACAAGATATGTGAATGTAGTGTGAGGGGTGTGGTGGTAGTGGTTCATTGTGGGGGAATGGGGATTATAAATGTTTGAGGCTATGTATGTGGTAGGTGTGTTTATTATTATCATCTATTAATTAGCATCTAGTTCATGCCTTTCCAGTAGTAGTTCAAGACCAGTTACAATCTGGTACTGTAGATATTTGGAGCTTACAATCCGGTAATTCAATCCTACTCTGATTCAATTGCTCCATCATTTAATTACATTGATTTGAATTCCTCTTTGTACTTGCAGTGTGTTTTGTGCCACCTATTTTGCCTGTTGCTAGTGCTGTCCCTTTGTGGGTGGCAGACAGCTGAGGATATATGGGAAGCTCATGCGTAAAGAGATAGTAGCCATGTGTGTGTGTGTGGAGGAGTTATATGTGGCGGTGTGGAAGAGAGTTTGTAAATATGTGTGTTGGGGGAGTATATGGTTGTGGGTATGCGGTATGTGAATTCTGGATATGTGTATGGAGAGGTTGTAAAGGATGATCCGTATAAGGGTATGGAGATAAAACTGTGTGTAGTGTGTGGATGTGTATGAATGGGGATACAGATGTGTGTTAATTAGTGGATTATAGGAGAAATTTGAGCTGGATGCAGAAATGACTAGGGATCCAGTAAAGAAACTTAGAAGAGGGATTATATTGGCATAGCAACACTGGAAAAAGAAATGATTAGTAGTAGTACTAGTAGATTAAAGGGGGGAGAGAGATAATTCAGGGGAAGATCAGCGAGAAGCAGATTGCAATAGTCTATATGGGAGGAAGGACCATATCAAGGACTGTGTGAGCGGTGCGGGTGCAAGCTCAGAAGGGGAGCTGATATCATCACTGGGCTTCTAGGAAGCTCAAAAAGAGTGAGTTACTGAATGTGACTGGGTGGAGGTGGCACCAGATTTGTTAGTTGCACATGGTGCATTTCTAACTTGGTACAGTCCTGACAAGAGGTGACCAGAGTGTTGATTTTTTTTTTTAAAGTGCCATCAAATCAATGTTGACTCCTGGTGACCCAGCAGCCCCTGTTTTTTTATGGCAAGGTATGACTGGAAGTAGATCGTCAGGCCTTTTCATCCTAGGTAATAGAGGGTAAAGTGACTTGCCTGAGGTCACAAGGACTTCCAGTGGTAATCAAACCCTGATGGGTACTAGACTGTTGTTCTAATCACTAGGCTCCTCCTCCTCTCTGAAGTGTGGATAAGGTTTTTAATAGTGTGTTCAGAATGGAAGGGATGAATTTTGCCTATGTTATAGAGAAAGCTATCTATTCGATGTGTGAGGAGAAAGAGAGAGAAGGGTCAAAGATGAACCCAAGGTTGTGAGCTGAGGAAACTGGGAGGATGGTAGTGTTATCCACAGAAACAGAAAAAAGAGGAAGGGGGGGGTGGGTTGGGGGGGGGGAGATAAAGAACTCAGTTTTGGCCATGTTCAGTTTCAGATGGTGGTGAGACATCTAGGTAGCAACATCAGATAAGCAGGCTGAAATAGAACCTGGTTTCTTGGAGAGATTTCAGGCACAGAAAGGTAGATCTGAGAGTCATCTCCATAATGATGGTACTGAAAGCCATGGGAGGAGATAAGTGCTCCAGTGCAGAGAGTGAAAAGGAGGGTACCCAAGACAGATCTTTGAGGTACACCAACTGATGCATATAAATGACTTCTTATACTGTAAAATACCAACAGGCATAAAACTAAAAGCTTTGTCACCAAGGTGCATTTTTTTCATAGTAAATATAGCTGGAAGTGTGGTCTGGGCAGAGTGTGGGTAGAGTTTGCACATACATGCATGGATTCTAAACTACCTTAATCTAGGTGTGTACATAGGTAAAGTATACCGTACATGAACATTTACAGCTGTTCCCAAGAAGGTAAAGCAATTGTGTCTATATTCAAGGCACGTTCTCTGCCATATATGCTAGCATTTTATACAAACAAGCAGACACCTACTTGTCTTTATAAAATAGTGCCTACTTGGTGCCTCCATAGATTCCTACCCATTGTGCTTGTTATTAAATTACCCTCCACATGTGGGAGCTGTGGGTAGATGTGTGTGCGACTAGAAACTTTGAACAAAATAATAAATAGTATTGTACCTATTTAAGAAAAAAACATAAAACCTGACTGTTTTGTAAAATTGGATCCTAGTGATAGATATTAGTTACTTTAGTTCAGAGCTGAATGAATTTGAATATTTCTTTGTTATTAATCTGGATTGATGTTTACGGAGCTCCATTTCTTGCCTCTGGATAAGAATGTTGCATAGATTCTGCAGTCTGTTTTCTGAACTCTTCTGCTTGTAAAATGGATTTCTGTGATTTATGTTTATGTTTATTATCAGACTTGAAATACCGCCTGTGGCGTGATTCTTCTACTACTACTACTACTAATCATTTATATAGTGCTATAAGGTGTATGCAGCACTGTACAGATACATGTAAGGACGGTTTCTGCATCAAAATGGTTTACATAAGACCAAATGATGTAAAAGAGGTGAAAATAATGCCATAAACAAATTAAGGAAAGAAGTTAGAGAGAGGACATAAGCAGACGAAATGACAAGCAAAGTCATAAGCATGGGTGTAAGGGATTACACTGTAGATCGGCACTACCCTCAAGCTACCCCGGCTTCTGGTACTCAGGAAAAGCTAGAGTGAAGTAACAGATTTTAAGGACTACCAAAAGGGACTGCTACTGCTGGAAAGACATCTGCACTTGTATTTTTTTCTGGGAAGTTTTCTAAATCTTGGTGAAAAGGGAATTCTTTGAGTTAAAGCTGATAAATCTGTGTATTTTAGAACCCACTGTATTAGTTAACTCAGTCAGGGCTTCATACCAGCAGAGAGCTTTCACTTAAATCAAAACTCTGTCAGGGCTTATTACCAGCAGAGGGATTTTAATTTAAATCAAAACAGTGTATAGCTTAGCATAGCAGGGAGAATAGGGTAAATATTTTTTGAGTAGAAAGAAAGACATGTTTTTTTAAAGACCTTTACAAAGAGGCCTTTCAGTTAGGAGGCAAGGGACATGAAAAATTGTTTTAAATCTGTTTAAGTAACAGATCAAAGGCTCCCTCTATCAAACCAAGGGCTGTGTGAATCACCCAGGAAATGTTTAAGAGATTATCCCATTCACTGATGATATGACACCATTTGGAATCCTGACCCCCCAAGTTTGGGAACCATTGAACAAAATAGGGGAAAGCCGACAGTTGCCCAAGAGTCTATGATTCTGAAGGATGTATCTTTCAAGAGAGAAGTTAGGGCATCCCGACAGAGAGGTTCCAATAAAGATAAAAGTATCCCAATGCCCTTAAATACAGAGCAGACAGAGCTGAAATATTCCAAATTACCCCTATCAACTGATAACCAGATTAATATGAATAATCTCTAAAATGTCTGTATGCAAATGCTATTAGGTTATACAATGCAAGGTTCCGCATTAGGAACCACCACCCAGGAAAAGGATTTAGGCGTCATCATAGATAATGCAGTGTGCAGCGGTGGCCAAGAAAGCAAATAGATGCTAGGAATCATAAGGAAAGGAATAGATATTAAAACTAAGGATATTATAATGTGTCTGTATCGTTCCATGTTGCAACTGCACCCTGAATATTGTGTGTAGTTCTGATCTCCATCTCTTAAAATGGATTATCAAAATTAAAAAAGGTACAGAGAAGAGCCATCAAAAGGGGATGGAAGGATACCCCTATGAAGAAAGATTTAAAAGGTTAGGGTTCTTCAACTTGGAAAAACAGATGGCTGAAGGGGGATATGACAGAGGTCTATAAATTAATGAGTGGAGTGGAACGGGTAAACTTAGATCGGTTGTTTATGCCATCAAAAAGTAGAAAGACTAGGGGACAAACAATGAAGCTACAATTAGCCTATTTAACACTAATAAGATATTTTTTCACTCAAAGCCTAGTCAAACTCTGAAATTCGTTAGCGGAGGATATAGTAAAAGCTGTTAATGTAGTTGAGTCTAAAAAACGTTTGGACAAGTTCCTGGAAGAGAGACCAGGGAAACCATTACACAGGTACACTACCAAAAAACTGCCTCCAGTTTTGCAACTGATTCCTATAGATTTTGGGGTGCTGAATCCAGGAAAAATAGCCAAAATGTTCCATCACGTCACGTTTTCTTGCAAAATTAGATTTCTTACCCATATAAGGAATGTTCACACAATTTCTTTTTAGCCGACTGCAGTTTATTTTCTTGGCCCAAAATAGAGGTTGTAATGGTTAACTAACTAGAAACACTCCCTCATGATATTTTAGAGTGTTTTGTATTCATTTTATACATTAACAGGACAATTGGGAGGCGGGGGGCTAAATCCAGTACTCGCCCTGGCGCATGTTCTTTCCTGTTCGCCTCGCCTCGTTCGCTCGCTCAAACACAGTGGTTGCGACATGAACGTTCCTGTCAAATTTCAGTTTCTTGCAAGTTCATTATTACCTTTTGTTTGCTCAGTCGTAATCCAGCTTTATTCCGAAGTGGTTCACTACAGTTGTAGTTTGCAGTGCTGTGTATTTGTGATGGCTCACAGAGCCAGAGGTTGCGTCAACTCTCCGGACAGTTTTTGTTTTATTTGTGGGGAATATACCGTGAAAAAGCGGCAGAGGAACATTTCTGCATTTATTAAAAAAGTATATTTCGCCTATTTCGGTTTGAAGTTAGGCGATCAAGACAAACCGTGGGCTCCTCACAAAGTGTGCAAGACATGTGAGGAAGATCTACGCTTATGGATGAAAGGTAAAAAACAAGCATTTCGTTTCGGAATACCTATGATGTGGCGTGAACAAAGAGACCACAGCAGTGACTGCTATTTTTGCTCTTGCATTGTGAAGGGATACAACTTAAAAAATAAGAACGTAATAAGTTACCCCAACCTTCCCTCAGCAATTAGGCCTATGCCTCATAGCAACGAAGTACCTGTGCCTGAACCACCAAAATCTTTGGATCATATTTGTGTGGACGGTTCTGATCATGATGAGACTCATCATATGGCTTTTCCCGATGAGTCCAGTACTTCCGAGTTTGAAACTGAACCAGATCCGAAACCTGAACTTTTCTCTCAAGCTGAATTGAATGATTTAGTCCGGGATTTAGGACTCCCAAAAGATGCTGCCCAACTGCTAGGTTCTCGGCTTAAACAGACAAATATATTGTCACCAGGAACAACTTTTTATTGGTACCGCAACCGCGAGACACAATTTTTGAAGTATTTCAGCAAAGAGGAAGATTTGGTATTTTGCAACGATATATACGGAGTGATGGAAAAGTTTCAACTCAAGTATGATCCTGCTGAATGGCGGCTGTTCATTGATTCGTCAAAAGACAGCATAAAAGGTGTTCTTCTTCATAATGGCAACACATTCGCTTCAGTTCCTATTGCTCACTCTGTTATTCTCCAAGAAAAATACGAGAATTTGGCCCTGATTCTTCAGAAGATTCGTTATGATGAGCATAAGTGGATGATTTGTGGAGACTTTAAAATTCTATCCATGCTATTAGGGCAGCAATCCGGTTTCACCAAATATCCCTGCTTCCTTTGCTTGTGGGATAGCCGGGCCCGCGACCTACACTGGGGGAAAAAAGACTGGCCAATTCGGGAGTATTTGAGACCCGGTGAGAAAAATGTTCTTCATGAGAGCTTGGTACCTCGTGATAAAATTCTATTACCACCTCTCCACATTAAGTTGGGTCTCATTAAGCAATTCATCAAGTCCCTTCCAAAAGATGGTGAGTGCTTTCGGTACCTTTGCTCAAAGTTCCCCCGACTTTCTGAAGCAAAGCTAAAGGAAGGAGTGTTTGTTGGCCCTGATATAAGGAAACTCATTTCAGATGGAGCATTCGCTGAAACGATGTCTGAGAAGGAAAAAGAAGCCTGGGATTCCTTCAAGGATGTTGTTCTCAAATTCTTGGGGAACAGGCGGGATGAGAACTATAAGGATATTGTTGCCAGGATGCTCAATGCCTTCAAAGAACAAGGCTGTAACATGAGCCTGAAAGTCCATTTCTTGCACTCCCTTGTGAACTACTTTCCCGAAAACATGGGGGCGTACAGTGAAGAACAAGGTGAAAGGTTTCACCAGGACATCAAGGACGCAGAGAGAAGGTACCAAGGAAGATGGAACACCACTATGATGGCTGATTTCTGCTGGTTGCTGCTGCGGGAAACCCCAGATGAAAAATACGCCAAGTAGCGCACCAAGAGAAGTGTTCGGGGGAAGAAGAAACGGGCCCACCAGGAGATTGACTGACCCAAGAATGACTTTAAAATCTAAACTGTGTTGACAAATATCGTGTTTTTACTAAACTTTGAAATAAAAATTTGCTAGTTATTACCACAGTGTCGGATCTCATTTATTAGAATTTTATTTTCACACCATCGGGTGTTTGTCTTCATGTATTGCAATGGTGTGGTTTGCATTTTCTATTCTTACATACATACCTGTACAACATTTTTTGCATATTTCTTTGCTTTGCTTTGTGTCTAACCTCGCTCTTATATGCTCAATGTTTGTGCACATGTATGTGGCTGTTTTAAGTGCAGACATTTTGCTACCATCACAGTGTGTTTTGTTGACATTACTCTATTCTTATGTGCTGCCTTGTTACAATTTTCTTTATTCTTATTTGAGTAACTACTAAACAATTAGTATAAAGAATTCATCCAAGAAACTTTTATCTCGATCGCACTCAATCTGAAACGTTCACCTCAAACTGCTAACCCAATGTAGCAAAAAATCTGTACGTGATGGAGCAAATTGGTTACCAGATTTGGATTCAGTGCACCAAAAAACGTAAAAATCAATCGAAACATTAGAGGCAGTTTTAAAAAATTTTTTTTAGTGTACCTGTGTTATTAAAGAGGACAGGGAAATCCACTGCTTATCCTGGGACAAGCATTGTGGAACCTATGTAGCATTTTGGGAACCTGCCAGGTACTTGTGACCTGGATTGCCCACTGTTGGAAATAGGATACTGGGCTTGATGGACCTTGATCTGACTCCATATAGCATTTCTTATGTTCTTATGGAGTTTCTTAAATTTCCTTAAATTAGACTCATGGCATAGATAATGTGGTAGGGAGTTCCAATGATGAGAGGCAAGAAAGAAGAAAGCAAACTGACGAGTGGATTCCAGATGTGCATGAGAAACAGAGGGAGGCACTAGTAAATTGGCCGGCTGAGGCTTTAGCAACCGAGTGGGACAGTAGGGGACCAGAAGGGAAGATAGGCACAGTAGAAAGCACGAGTAAAAAGCTCTATTGGTGAGAACAAGGATTTACAATGAGATCGGTAACTGAGGGGTAACCAGTGGTTCTGATGGAGCAGGGGAGTAGCATGGTCAAATTAGGCAGCATTGGAGAGTAGATGAACTACAGTACTTTATGTTGAATCAATTGCAGTTTTTTGAGTAGATGTTTAAAAAACGCAGTAGATACTGTTGCAATATTGCAGCCATGAAATAACTAAGGCATGGATTAGGGAGTATAAAGCTGCATTAGTAAGAAATGGTTTGATGGAGCGGATACGGCGAAGGGCATGAAATGATGATTGAATGGATTTAACCTAAATGGAAAAGTCTATCTTTTTGCAGATAGGGACAAAGGAGCTGGTATACCAACTGGTGGTAAAAACAGGTTTTATTGAGCCCTGGTGCATTTCGGCCACTACGTCTTTACTCAGAGGGAGATAAAACTCAAAAAATACAAAAAAACATGAATAAATAATAAAAGAAAACGTGTACAAACAATAACAAGCATATACATACCAATATAAAAACCATATTATAGTTGCCTAAACTCAGGTTTGGTCTTTTTCTGCTTGATATACATTAATCTTACTGCTAATACCACAATTACTGATTGGGACATATTGTCCGATACTTTATAATTCCTCCCTGTATATTTGATTGTCAATGCTGACCTTTCTCTCCCTTTGTTATACTGCTATACTGTTTGTATCTTGCTGTTTCTTGGTGTGAAGTGCACTGCCACAGGGTTAAGTCCTTCGATATCAGGACAGATTTTTACTTTATTCTTTTCTTGGGCTTTATTTCATGCTGACATGACATGTCACAGCAGTGCTCCTTCTACTGAGAACTGTAGTACAGTGCACTGTACTTTTGATCCAGGAGTGTTTCCCGACGATCATCTTATTTTTAGTTTCATTTTTATTTTCATCTTTATTCTTATTGTTATGCCTATTTATGACTGTGTTTTATTTATTTTTTTCTGTATTCAACAAAGCAAGATTAGTTTACTTTTGACGTTTGAACATTTTGGGTGCAAACTTTCTTTGGTAGCTTAAGTAGCACCCGTTATACACTGACAGCTTCTTTTCCTTCACAACAAATTGAGAAGCAGTTGCTGTATTATTTGTTTGGTAAGATCTTTATTCTTCTGTTAAGTTAAAACAAGAATTATAAAAAGGAATAGTTGTGACCTGTTCTTCCCTCCATTGTAGCGGAGTCTCCGGTCTTACATTGTGGAGGCTTTACTTAATTTACTAACAGTACAAGATTGCAGGTACCCACACATTTTTTTAGCCTCCCCCATGTTAATCTTACACAGTTGTCTTATGCATGCACTTTTCCAGTGGTACGGAAAACAGGTACCCACAATTCCCCTCTCCACCTCCCCTTTTTTCTTCTGTTTGGTTTATGAGTGAGATGTTATTCTTATTTGTACTCAGATTTGGGTCCTCCTCATCTCTCCTCTTCTTCCGTGGCAAATTTTTGTACTGGTGACACATTTTGATAATACTGTGTGTGCTTCATTTGGTCAATGCATAGAAGCTTCATCCACGCTTTTTGTTTTTATTTGTTTTAAGTGTTATTTATTGTTTTATCTATTTAGCCATATGTGTTACCATTATCCTTTCATAGTTTTAAATATCTAGTTTATCATTTTATCCAATCATATGTGACATTTATTGTGTTCCATTATTGTAGTATTTAATATAGATGGATTTTGGTTATTTTAGCCTGTTTTATAATATGTTTTTTATATTGGCATTTATATGCTTGTTAATTATAGTTTGTGCAAGTTTTCTTTTATTATTTGTTCATGTTTTTATTGTATTTTTTGAGGTTTGTCTCCCCCTGAGGAAGGCTGTAGTGGCTGAAACGCATCGGGGCTCAATAAAACCTGTTTTTACCGCCGGTTGGTGTACCAGCTGCTTTGTTCCTAGTTCTTTGCAGCAGGTATTTTGTTCTCTCCTTTTGGTCATGTCCTTTTGCAGATGACACAAAAATTTGCAACAGCGTGGACTCCACTGAGGGAGGGGATAACATGAGGAAAGATATGCAAAAGCTGGAAGAATTGTCTAATGCTTGGCAGTTAAGATTTAATGTGAAGTGCAGTGTCATGTGCTTGGGATGCAGAAATCCAAAGGAATTGTATGCGAGATGGGGCAAAACATTGTTGTACATGGACGAGGAGAAGGACATTGGAGTGATTGATTCTGAGGATTTGAAGATGGGGAAACAGTGTGATAAGACGGTGGCAAAAGCCAGATGGATGTTGGGTTGCATACAGAGAGAAATTACCAGCAAAAAGGAAGAGTTACTAATGCCACTGTACAAGTCACTGGTGAGGACTCACTTGGAATATTGTGTTCAGTTTTAGAGACCATATCTTGCAAAGGATATAAAGAGGCTGGAAGAAGTTCAGAGGAAGGCAACCAAAATGATTTGGAGCCTGTGTCAGAAGACTTATGAGAAGAGACTTGAAGACCTAAATATGTACATTCTGGAGGAGAGGAGGGACAGGGGAGGTAGGATACAGACCTTTAAGTACTTAAAAAGTATTAATGAACAAACAAACCTTTTTCAAAGATGGGGAAGCTGTAAAACAAGAGGGCATAACATTGAAGCTGCAAGGGGGTAAACTGAAAGGCAATGTCAGGAAATACGTTTTCACTGAAAGGGTGGTAGATGCTTGGAATACCCTCCCAATGGAACTGGTGGGGGCAAATACAGTGACAGAATTCAAAGTAACATGGGACAGACACAGTGGATTCCTTTATAGCAAAAGGATAAAATCAAAATAGACTTGAATATCTCTTGTATCTCACAAATAGGCATAACCTACATGGAGCGGTGGGACACCCCTAAAAAAAGGCATGGAGAGGGGTGCACGTGCTCTTGCCACCTTGCTGGGCAGACGAGATGGACCATGTTGGTCTTTATATGCCGTCATATACTATGTTACTATGTAGGTCCTGGCATGAGAGGCACCTCCCCATTTAACAGAACACAGGGACTTGGAACAGCACATTTTGAATGTAATTAAAGAGATTTAACTGTTTTTTCTCTGAAAGGACAGCTGGGAAACTGGCTAGTACTTTGGTAGATCTCTCTCTTTTGCTTTAGCTGATACATAAGCTCCACAAACTGAACAATGACTGGGAAAAATTGTATCGCTAAAGCTGTTGCCCCTGTTACAGCTTCTGCCTCTGTCCAGACAGAGGTCCCAATGCCAGCTGAAGTTCCATGAGCAGGGTGCCTGCATGCTGAAGCTCTGAGGAAACAAGTGGAGGAACTCAGAAAGGAGGTGGCGAGGCTGAGGAGCATTCAAGAGGTACATTGATGAGATGCTTCTTGCAGCAACCAAGCTCTCCAGCAGAGGAGAAGATGGGTGCCTACAGAATGACGAAGGTTGGACACAAGTCACCAGGGTCTGCAGAATCACCAATCCAATTTCTCCAGCCCTTGAATTGAAGAACCATTATGCAGCCCTGGAAGAGGAGGAGGTGAAAGCATCCCTGGAAAGGGAAGAACCAGAGCTCAAGTACCCCAAAGTTGCAGAATCAGTGACCACAAGGAGGCGAAGGGTAGTGGTGGTTGGTGACTCTCTTCTGAGGGGTACTGAGGCATCCATCTGCCGACCAGACTTGATGTCCAGAGAGGTATGCTATCTGCCTGGTGCCAAACTCCAAGATGTTATGGAGAGCTTGATGAGACTCATCAAGCCCACTGACTATTACCCAATGTTAATAATCCATGTCGGAACAAATGATACTGTCATGTATCCCTCTGAGCGTATCAAAAGTGACTTCATGGCTCTGGGACAGAGGGTGAAGCAGTTAGGTGCACAGGTGGTGTTCTCTTCAATCCTCCCTGTTGAGGGTAAAGGCCAAGGCAGAGAGGCTCGCATCCTGGCGATGAATGAATGGCTGCGTGGATGGTGTCATCGAGAGCATTTTGGTTTCTAGACCATGGGATGCTGTTTCAAGGGTTGCAGAGCAGAGATGGCATCCATCTGTCCAAGAAAGGTCAACACAACTTCAGTAGTAGACTGGCTAATCTACTGAAGAGGGCTTTAAACTAGATTCGTTGGGGATGGGTGAAGAAAGCCCCCAGGAAAGTGAAAGCCCCCAGGTAAGTGATACATTAAATACCTTTCTGGAAATGGGTAACAGGGGTAACATATGGAAAGCAGTGTGTATAAATGTCCGTAGCATGGGAAATAAGATCCCTGATGTTGAAGCTTTGGTGGGAGTGGCCGACTTGGATTTAGTGACAGTTACAGAAACTTGGTTCACAGAAAACCATGACTGGGATGTAACTATACCTGGCTATACTTTATTCAGAAAGGACAGGGTAACAAGAAGGGGAGGAGGAGTGGCACTATATGTAAAAAATACTATTAAAGCTTTGGAATTACAGAGCTTAAAAGGGAGAGAGGAGGCATTGTTGGTTAAATTAGAAAGAGGGAAAGAGAAATCTATTTGCATTGGCATGATATACAGACCTCCCTCACAAGAGGAAGAAGTGGACAGAGAGTTAATTGAAGACATACGCAGCATTGCTAGGAAAGGGGAAGTGCTACTGATAGGGGATTTCAATATGGTTGATTGGCACATTCCTACTGCAGTATCATCTAGAAGTAAAGAGATCCTGGATTCTCTGCAGGGAGAACTATTCAGGCAATTGGTAACAGACCCCACACGTGAAGGGACCATACTGGACTTGGTGCTTACCAATGGTGAAAGTGTTTCTGATGTTATAGTGGGAGATCATTTTGCATCCAGTGATCACCAGATGGTGTGGTTCAGTATTAGGACTAGGGCTGTTAGAATCCATTCAAAGGTGAGGGTCTTAGACTTTAGGAAGACTGACTTTGCCAAGATGGGGCAATACCCCAGGGTATTAGAGGGATGGGAACAGCTGGGGGATGTAGAAAAACAGTTGGCAAAACAAAGGGGATATTTTAAGGGCAACCAACCTTTTTGTTAAAATGGTAAATAAAGGTAAAAGGAAAAGGAGATCGCTATGGCTTTCGAAAGAAGTAGCTGAAAAGGTGAAGACAAAGAGGGAGGCCTTCATGAAATACAAGAGATCACAGAGACAGGAAGACAGGCATCTACATTTGGAAAAACTTAGAGAAGCTAGCAAAGTAGTCAGGAAAGCAAAGATTCAAAAAGAGGAGGAAATAGCCAATGTAATAAAATGGGGGGGGGGGGGGGGGGGTAAGACATTTTTCAGATATGTTAGTGAGAAGAGGAAGGGCAAAGGTGGTATTGCAGACTCAAGAGTGAAGGGGAGGAATATGTAGAAGCTGATGAGGATAAAGCGGAATTGCTTAACAAATATTTCTGTTCTGTGTTCATAGATGAAGAACCAGGAGCAAGACCTCAGAAAACACCTATAAACAGTAACAGAAGCGAGAGACATTTTGTTTATTATCACTTGATATACCGCTCTTTGTGACATCAGGGTGGTGTGCAATCCAAAAATCCAAAGTAAGGCCAGAGGCCAGAAAAGGAAAAGAACTACAATTTATGACAGAAAAGAAAAGTCAATCAAGCACTCAGACAAGACCCAGAAGAAACAAACACACATGTATAACCAGGTCAAGGAGCTGGATCTGGGAGATCATAGGCAGTGGAAAAGAGGTGTGTTTCGAGTAATGGATTGAATTTGGAGTAATTCTGCTCTAGTCAGAGTGGGGTAGGCAGGGATTTCCAGAGGGTGGGACCGAGGAAAAAGAAGACTGAATGACGAGTAGGCTGTAAATGAGCACAGGATGGCGAGGGAAGATGGAGATGGCTTACATGAGCTGAATGAAGGCTGCATGTAGGGACGTGAAAATGAAGGAGGTCTGCTAGGTATTGCGGAGTATGAGTATATATAACCCAATGAACTACAATGAGAATAAATAATTCCATGATGTCTCACAAGCACATACCAGGAAATGGGAGCATTGGCATTCTGCTAGTAAACCCATGGTCTGCAATGTGTGTGTTCATGTATCATGGCTTGCCCCTTTGACTAGACAGATCCCATATGGAAGACATGAATATCAGTTAAACCAGCAACATAGCAAGGCAGTACAACATACAGACATAACAAGATGCCCCTCTCCCACACCTGCGAAACTTACCTTGACAGACAAGAATGGCACAGAGCCTGCAGAGATCTAAGCAGACATAGGCATACCCAAACTCATGCCCGCATGTATCCTTACAATGACTATATATATATATATATATATATATATATATATATATATATATATATATATATATATATATACACCCATGGAATGATGCACCTACATGGCTGCTCTGTGGCTCCAAACTCATGGCCAGTGTGTGTATGTGACAAAGGTCACAGGTTCAAGACCAGCCTATGGAATAGGAAATGTATGTCCTGTTGTGTTAACCTCCTCCTACATTTCCAGAACTCTATCAGCATTTTGTCTAGCAAAGGTCCACACACTCAGCTGCCACACTGAGAAGCTGCTCCAGCCACAGCTGGATGTTAGAGCAGGCTAATAGCACTGGCACAGTGAGCAGGCTTTGACAATGGTGGAGATCAAAAGAGGCCTAAGGGGCAGGTAGGAATACCAACTTACTCCACTTCTGGACAGCAGGATCATGTGTGTGTGTGTGTGAGTGTGTGTGTCCAGAGTAGTGTGAGCCTCAGCAATGCCCTGTGTATGCATATGGTGCCCAGACGATATGGCTGGGTATACAACATGCTACAGGTCAGCTATACAGCAACCCTACATACTGTGTGAGCAGGTGCGGCCCAAGGGGGGTGCGGGGCCATGTGCGGAGACTCGGTGCGGGGCCTCATTTGCATAAGGGGCCTCATTTGCATAGATATTTGCATAATGTTACCATATATTAACTTTTAGTAAACGTGCCTCTTAATGAGTGTATGAATAAAGAAAGACTAAAAGATTTCTACATAACTATAATCCAGTGCCAACTGCCAGACACATTAGGAACTACTACAAACACTGCCCATTTAGAACCCATAGCAAACCCGCCGTATCCTAACAGCACTACCAGGACTCACAAAGCACCATACTCTACCAATCAAAAGGCAACACTGCAAATATTAAACCAATACATTTCAGAGAACAAGAATACATGACCTACTGGGGAAAGAGAACAAGTGGCAATGTCAAATAGGTTGTCACACGGTTGCCGGTGACACAAAGATTGTGCACCACTAGGTAGCGCTATTAAAGAACAAAGAGTCCAAGTGTAGGGTAATAAAGGCTTTTATTCCCCGTTTAAAGCAAGGTTCAACTAAGAGATATTTTAGTTAACAGAAACAGTCCTTTGTTTTAAAGGTACCAATATCCACTGGTTAGTTAACTGTTACTTCACAGTTTAAAGCAGGTTTTCTTCAAAGTAATATTCAGTATAATAAACATCAAATCAATTCATTTATTCTTCTGTGGAGCATACACACTTTGGAGCATAGGCAGTGCACCAATCACATTCCATTTCCTCAGGCAAAGATGAGGGAATAGTGCTGGGAGAATCCACTTCCATCAAATCCTCTCCCCTATATTGATTCAAAGAGCTTTCACTATCCCTGTCTATTTCAGCCTGGTAATCTCCAGCTTGGGAGTTTGGCTTCACATAACCAGGGACTCTTAAGGCTGGTGGTAGTTTAGTGAACCAGTCTGCACTCTTGTTTCCCTTAGGAGGAATCCTTCTTCTAGCATAGCTTTTAGCAGTGCAATCATTACAGTTAAAGTTCAATGCCTCATACCTTGGCTCACTGAGTAAAAACTTCCGTTGCTTATAAAACTGCTCTTCCTTCTGAATAGGTGAAACTGGGCAATGATCCTTTAGAGATAAGCTTCCGTCAGAACCTCCCTCTCTGGTTCTTAGCTTTCTTCTCTCTATGTTACAAACAGGCAGAGTATAGGAACTAGGCGTGGCAAAGCCTCTCACCTTGGAGCAACTTCCACCAAACTCCCCTTGCACAACAGGTCCAGTTTGGGTTTTCTGGCTTCCCACCTTGTGAGGTCTGTTTCTCCTCCAGCTTCCAGCTTGGCTTCTTCCACAGCAATCAGGCTTATGTCCTTGATAGCCTCCAGGCTTCTCTGCTGTTTCTCCTTCTAATCCAGCTCCAGCTCCTTCTTCCTCTTTCTCCTCCTTCCTCAGCTCCTGCTGCTTCACATGCTCATTCCACTGCCGCCTCTGCTCTCTCTGCTGTCCAGAAGCATTCTGCTCTGGCTTATAAAGTGAACCTTTACTGCTGACTTCCTGGTTCCCTTTCAGCTGCAGGTGATCAGTGAGGTTAGGTTCATTAAGACCAGTATGTCTGTTCCTGCTCCCTCTAGCTGTGCCTGGAGGTAACTGCACATCTAGTTCTTCTAAAACAGGATTTCTTTTCTTAAAACCAACTTTATTAGTGCCCGCATCATGACAAGGTATTATATAAACAGAATACTCAGCTCAGCGCAGAACATAGACCATCACCAAACAAGTAATCACAATTTAGAAACAGGAAGACAATAATTAAACTGGGAATCCCAAAAGCCAAACTTGGAATGTACAACACTGTAAAAATAAAACTATACATTAATTTGCTCTAGTACTAAACAAAGCGCAGACATTAATGATGCACATTTACCAGAGCTGACATATTCCAATTAATAAATTCAAAATAAAAAGATATTTTTCTACCTTTTGTGCATTTTTTTTTAGCTGCAATTGCTCCAGCCACTTTCTTCTGGTTTCTTTGTGTCTTCTGCTAACTCTCCATCGTCTGCTGTCCATTTGTCCTTTCTTCTCTCTTCTAGTTTTTTTCCATTCTCTCTCTACATCTGCTTTAACATACTAATCTTTCTCCTTTTGCTCTTTCCTCATTCCTATTTCATCCACTCAAATTTTACCCCTCCATCCTCAATCCCCACTTACTCTCCCCATACCTGGCCAATTGTAGATTTTTTATCCCTCCCACACAAAATATTTTTCCCTTCTCCATTTTACTCTTCCAGCCCCATCTCATTCTAATCCTCCCCCAACATCAGCTCCCTTCTAGTTCCAGCCTCACCCAGCATCCATTCCCTTCTAGTCCCTGCATCAGCCCATTTCCAGTCCTAGCCACCCATCAGCCCATTTCCAGTCCTAGCAACCCCCCATCAACCCACTTCCAGTCCTAACCCTATCACCCCATTTTCAGTTTAAGCCCCCCATAGCCCATTGCCAGTCCTAACCCCCCCATCAGCCCACAGCCTATTACCAGTCCTAACCCCATCAGCCCACCTCAAGTCCTAACCCCTCCCCTTCAGCCCACTTCCTGTCCTAGCCCCCCCAGCCTATTATGTGTCCTATCCCACCGATAGGCGATTTTCAGACAGCGCCCATCAGCCCACAGCCCATTTCCAGTCTTAACCCCCCATAGCCCATTACCAGTTCTAACCCCCCCCAACAGCCCACAGCCCATTACCAGTCCTAACCCCATCAGCCCACCTCAAGTCCTAACCCCTCCCCATCATCCCATTTCCAGTCCTAGCAACCCCCCATAGCCCATTATCAGTCCTAACCCCCCCATAGCCCATTACCAGTCCTAACCCCCATCAGCCCACAGCCCATTACCAGTCCTAACCCCATCAGCCCACCTCCAGTCTTAAGCCCCCCGGCCCTTTTCCAGTCCTAGCCCCCCCATAGCCCATTACCAGACAGCCCCCATCAGCCCACAGCACATTACCTGTCTTAACCCCCCCCCCATAGCCCATTACCAGTTCTAACCCTCCCCAACAGCCCATTACCAGTCCTAACCCCATCAGCCCACCTCCAGTCTTAACCCCCCAGACCATTTCCAATCCTAGCCCCCCCAGCCCATTTCCCGTCCTAGCCCCCCCATAGCCCATTACCAGTCCTAACCCCCCCCCCCATCGGCTCAAGTAAAATTAAATTTAAAAAAAAACGCTGGCTGCTACTGCTGCCGCCGCCGCCGCGGCAGCGGCAGAATGGACTGTCCTGCGGGGCCCCTTCTGCCCAGCTGAATCCCTCCCCCCCCCCTTCCCTCCCTCCCTCCGTGCTGGCTGAGCCCCTCTGTGCCGGCTTTGAGAGTCGCGAAGGGAGAGTGTCTCCCTCGCGTCTCTGTTAAGCCCACAGGGGCTCAGCCGGCACGGAGGGAGGGAGGGAGGGGGGGAGGGAGGGATTCAGCCGAGCAGAAAGGGCCCCGCGGGACAGTCCATTCTGCTGCTGCTGCGGCGGCAGTGGTAGCAGCCAGCGTTTTTTTTTTTAAATTTAGTTTTGAAAAAAGCAGAATGTTCTTTGCGCGGGGCCCCCTGAAACGCGGGGCCCTGTGCAAAAAACATTCTTGCTCAATGGACGGGCCAGCCCTGTGTGTGAGACACCATTGACTAGCAGATGTTTAGTTTGCAGTAAGTAGTTGCAACCTGTGACTATGACGCCATAATGCATTCCCAATTACACTATCAACGAGGCCCATCACCTCAGCATTCCCCTATACTTACCTCCCAACATGACACTTTCTAGTTATTAATATAGAGTCTAACTGTCTGTTTTGTGGGAATTGTTAATATAAAGTTTAACTGTGGCTATAAATTAAGCTTGGAGATATTCAGCCTACTGGAACCTGAGTATCCAGATAACAAAGGTTTAAATCTGTTGGAGAAGGCTTGCTCTTTCTGGGCGGGGGAGGTGAAAGTTTTTGCTCTCAGTTTCTGCTCTCGGGCAGGCAGGCAGGCAGGGGCTAATTTGAGCCCATCTCACACCTGACCAGCGGCCACACCTACAGGTCTCTGAGGCTGTCTGCAGGAGCTGTGGATATTTCACAAAGCTAAGACTCCAGTTTTCTCTCTTATTTCTGATGCTTTCTAGTTATCAATATAGAGTCTAACTGTCTGTTTTGTGGAACTTGTTAATATAAAGTTTAACTGTGGTTATAAATTAAACTTGGGGATAATCTGACTGTCTCCTTTTCTGGGTAGCCTTGGAGCAGATATCTGTGGGTGCCCCCAATTTAGGAACAGCCTACTGGCCAGAGACACTTAGGTTCCCGCCCACCCTACCCCTCGCCCCACCCACCCCAGGGGCTGCATTGCCTATATAGTACTCGCATACGTTGCCATCTATCCTTTTAACTTAGGTTACAGCCCACATCTTCTTCCTCTTCTCCTTCTAGGACTGCTTATTCAGCATGTCGTGTATTCAGTGCAATAACTGTAGTACTTTCATTCCAAGACGAATCATATGGAACCTCAGAGCTTATCCTATGTGCCTCAGGTCAGCTACCATGCATAAAGAACTCACTCTATTAAGGGAAGACCTAGCTGCCATGCATAAAGAGGTGACCCTACTCAGGGAAGAACTGGCTGCAATGAAGCACACCTCTTCTAGGATACAAACTGAACAATGCTCACCACCGCTCCCACAAAGCATCAAATATCCCAGGGACAAGGGGATCACAGTGGGTTCTGGTAGATTGTGACCTGTAATGCACAGACATTCTATGCATCAAAAGATATCCCTGCATAATGCCTTCTCTGCCTTGGCTAATGAGGATGAGGAACTGAGGGAGGAACTGGCTGCAATGAAGCACACCTTTTCTAGGATACAAACTGAACAAAGTTCACCACCACTTCCACAAAGAATGAAACACCCCAGGAACAAATGGATCACAGTGGGTTCTGGTAGATTGTGACCTGTGACACAGAGGCATCCTATGCATCAGGAGATATCCCTGCATAATGCCTTCTCTGCCTTGGTGAATGAGGATGCCCAATCCAAAGAAACTGAAGGGTCCTTAAATGAGACAAACAATGCCTAATCTCCTGCTAAAGGACCAAATATGAAGAAAACCTCACCAAACAGCAAACTACTAATACTTGGTGATTCCATCATCAGTGGCATCAACTTGGGGACACAGTTCAAAGGAGAGAAGATAGTCAAGTGCTTCCCAGGCTCTTCAGCCAACAGGAATACAAACCACGTTGTTGAAGTACTTAGCGCAGAAAGTGAACACTCCAAACTTGATGTGGTTATCCACTTGGGCACAAATGACCTGGCTAGAAACAGTACCTCTACAGTCCAAAAGAACTTCCAATCTCTGGGAGAGAAACTCAAGCCCATTGTTAACACTGTTGCATTCTCAGAGGTTCTACCTGTGCTTGGTAAAGGGGCAAAAAGGCTGCATCGCATTAACAGCTTTAATACGTGGCTCCAGACCTGGTGCAAACAAGAAGGATTCAGATTTATTAGCAACTGGGGTAACAGATGGAACAAGAGACTATACTGTGCTGATGGACTACATCTCTCTGTCGCAGGGAAAATAATCCTAAGTGAAAAATACAAGCAGTATGTGGATATGCATTTAAACTAGAAAAAGGGGGTGACAGATGTGGAAGGTCAAGCTCTGGACGTCACCCCCAGCAAAAGCAGATTAAAATCAGAAACAGCCAAACATTTAAACCACACATCATAAACAAGTGGGAAGACGTAGACCGAACAAAATCAATGCTAAATACACTCAAGCCAGTTAAATGCTGGAAAGCAATGAGCACAAATGCTTGAAGCTTAGCCAACAAAGTTCCAGACCTAGAAGCCCTAATGGTGGAAATGGATTTGGACATTGTGGCCATTACAGAAACATGGCTAAACGAATTGCATGATTGGGATATAGCCATACCTGGCTATAATCTATTCAGAAGAGACAGAGAAAATGGAAGAGGAGGAGGAGTAGCCTTGTATGTCAAAAGCAATATTAAAGCTACTGAAATGCAGGGGGCATGGGGAAAAGAAGAAGCATAGCAACCTCTCCCCCCTTTCAGCAACACCAAGGAGTACCCCAAGGATCCACACTATCCGCCATGCTCTTTAACATCTACCTGCAACCACTCTGCTCAATCATATGTGCCCATAACATCAACTACCACATCTACACAGATGACATTATGCTCTATGGACCGATCACAACCACCAACCCGACAAACAATCAACTAACAGACTGCTTCATATAAGTCTCCAGCTGGCTACAAAAGAACAACCTATCCATCAACCTAAAAAAAACAGAAGCCCTCATAGTAACCAAGGATCCAAACTTCACACCACCACCACACCTCAACTTAGGAACCACACAAATACAAATACAACCACACATAAAATACTTAGGAATCATCATAGACCAAGCACTCACACTCAAGCAACAGATCAAAAAGACTACCTGAATAATATTCCACAAAGCAAAAACAGTACAACGCCTCAGGCCTCTCCTTGATCCACAAGACTTCAGAACAGTCATACAAGCTATGACGCTCCCCCACCTGGACTACTGCAACATAATCTATCACGGACTACCTTCCACCCACACCAACCCACTAAGAACTGCCTTAAATACCACAGCAAGAATTATCCAGAAAGCAAAAAAAAAGATCATATCACCCCAGTCCTGAGAGAACTGCACATACTCCCTCTCGAAGCAAGAATCAAATACAAATCAGCCCCACTTATCCACAAAGCCCTCTATCAAACGCAGACCTCCCAGTTCGGAACTTTACTGCTCCAACCCACCCACAAAAGAACAACCAGACAAACCACCAGCAACACCCTCACCATCCCCCATGAACGAACTAAATACAATCAACGGACCTACAACAGAGCCTTTGAACTATACGTGCCATCCCTTTGGAACTCCCTACCAAGCCAAATCAGAAACAACGGAGATCCTTCAACATTCAGAAAACAACTAAAAACCACCCTGTTACAAGAATACCTCGGACCAGAAACTCCACCACTGACTCCCTCCCTGACCCTTTAACATACCCACAGATCTCCCCACTAAGAGACTAATGTTCATTGTTTATGACCTTAATATCTGTTTAGATCATTAATGTTGGTCTCCCGGTGACAGCCACCTACCCAAGTATTGATTACTGCCCCCCCCCCCCTTTTTCTGTTAAACCGCTTTGACCCGGTGAAAAGCGGGATATAAATACAGTTAAATAAATAAATAAAATAAGAAGCACTCTGGATTGTGTTGGAAGGAGGAGATGGCACTGTCATCCATACTGCTGTAGTCTACAGACCTCCAACACAAATTGAAGAGATAGATAACGAATTGATTATAGATATTGCCAAGATAACCACAAAGGGGGAAGCGATCATATTGGATGACTTTAATCTACCTGATGTGGATTGGATTACTCCTTCTGCAAATCTGGAAAGAAGCAAAATTGTGAAAGACGGGGATTTGTGACTTAGCACTCGAATGGTGCAAGTCATATCTCTCGGATAGATGGCAACACGTAAGATCAGATGAAGCAACATCAGAACCTTTCCACCAGAGCCAAGGGGTCCCACAAGGATCCTCTCAATCCACCCGGTTGTTTAATATTTATATGCAACTGGTCTGCGAGATCGTCCAGTCCTTCAAGGTGGAATGCCTGTTATACGCAGATGACGCGTTCCTATATATGCCTTTTGCAGCGGAGAACCCCGAACTCTCACCGCTCATGGACTGTTTCAAAGCAGTATCCAGTTGGCTCCAATCACAAAACCTACGAATCCAACATAAGAAAACTGAAGTCCTTTTCGTCACCATAGATCCGAAATTCATCACACCACTGTGCTTAAAGGCCTTAGATGCAGAACTACTTACCAAACCCTCTATTAGATATCTAGGAGGCACACTTGACCAGCGACTCGACATGAAGACCCATATAGGCAATGTAGCAAGAGCGATATACCATAAAATCCGATCACTTAGACACATACGCACCTTATTGGAACCTGGCGACTTCCGCACAGTATACCAAGCCTTGATCACACCGCATCTTGACTATGCAAACGCCATACTCCACGGTCTCCCACAATCCACGCTACACCCTTTACAGCTTGCAATAAACTCTGCTGCAAGAGTGCTCCTGTGCACTTCCAAGTGGGAACACATTACACCCATCCTTAAACAACTCCACTGGCTCCCCATAAAAGGCAGAATTACGTTCAAAACCATAATTCTGACCTTCAAGATCATAAATAAGCTCGCCCCACCAGCCCTAGCAGACCTCATTCAGATAACCCCCTGAACAGACCTAGAAGATCCCCTGAGGACAATAAACTAATAGTCCCAAGAGAAACAACCAAGTGCTGCCAGACAACAGTGAACAGGGCTTTCAAATTCTCGGCAACAAAATGCTGGAACAGCCTCTCTCCTAGTATACGGGCAATCACTAATTTAACGCAGTTTAGGAAAGCTCTGAAATACCACCTTTTCCTCGAGCATTACCCGGATGACAGCACCTCAAATGCCTCATCAGTAAACTAACCACGTCAAACAGATGTTCAGCCCGCTCTTTCTGTACAGTTGTAAATAGAGCAACAGATCATTCTCATACGCAGCACCACTTCTCTGGAACCGACTGCCTCACGAGCTACGATCAACAAGCGACTTGAAAGACTTTAGGAAAAAGCTCAAGACCCACCTATTCCAGACTCATTACAACCTGTCCTAGGCAGTGAGCCCTTTCTACTAGCTCTGCACCAAAATGGTACCGCCCCTTCCCGACCTTATGACAAGGGAAACTGCAATTGTTGACCTATAATATTGTATATATGTACATATGTAAAGACTCCCACACTCAATCAAGTGTAAACTCAGTGACCTAACTGCTGTGTTGTGTGCAAATCCTTTTAATCAAAATGTATATCGTGCAGATTACTGTCCTGTACAGTCCATCCTGATGTGTAAAGTAAACCGCTGCTGATCGTAGGAAGTAGCGATATACAAATGTGTACTAAATAAATAAATAAATAAATAAATAAAATAAATAGTTACCCCCTTGTTATCTATCCAAGTTCTGTTGCCTGTTAATTGTAAGCACAAATCGAAGTTTTGAGATGTGTATTTAACTGGTTCTATGTAAACCGCACTGATGGAAAATAGCGCGGTATATAAGTGCATGTAATAAATAAATAATAAAAATAAAATAAGCAACAAAATTGTGGATGCTCTCCAAGATGCGTTACTTAGACAAATGGTGATGGAACCAACCAGGGAAAGCTCAACGCTGGATTTAGTGCTCACCAACGGCGATAGCATGTCGAACGTCTGCGTGTGTGCTTCTTTGAGCAGCAGCGATCATCACACGGTGTGGTTTGAGATAAAAGCCAATCGTAGCAGGCTCAAAGTCCTAAACTTCAAAAACACCAACTTCAATAAAATAGCCGAGTACCTAAAGGAGGAGCTGACAGGGTGGAAGGAGATAAGGGAAGTGGAATTGCAATGGGCTAAACTAAAGGTGACAATAAAAGGGGCAACAGAAATATGTAACAAAAGTAAACAAGAACAAGAGGAGAAGAAAACCTATTTGGTTTTCCAAAGAAGTGGCTGCACAAATAAAGGCAAAAAACACAGCTTTTGCAAAATTCAAAAGCTCGCAAACAGAGGAACACAGAAATGAATACAGGATCAAACTCAAAGAGACAAAGAGAGAAATAAGGATAGCAAAATTAAAGGCAGAGGAAAAGATGGCTAAAGATGTGAAGTGTGGTGACAAAACCTTCTTCAGGTATATTCGAGAAAGGAAGATCAGAGGTGGAATTGCAGGACTCAGAAATGCTGTGAACGGACTTGTGGAAAGTGACATTGAAAAAGTGAAATTGCTAAACGAATACTTCTACTCTGTTTTTACTATAGAAAGTCCTGGAGAAGGACCACTTGTGACTCCCAAATATAAAAATGGGAATGAAGTAGTTTTATTTATTTATTTAGCTGTATTTATATTTATAGTTACCACACCATTCACAGAAGATGAGGTGTTAGAACAACTTGCAAAACTGAAAATGGACAAGGCCATGGGACCGGATGGGATACATCCCAGGATACTGAAAGAGCTCAGAGAGGTTCTTGCAGGGCCATTAAAGGATGTTTTCAACAGATCCTTGGAAACAGGAGAGGTTCCTCAAAACTGGAAAATGGCTGATGTCGTACCTCTACACAAAAGTGGTGACAGGGAAGAAGTGTCAAACTACAGGCCTGTGAGCCTTACCTCGGTGGCGGGAAAAGTCATGGAGGCGCTCCTGAAAGAGCGAATAGTGAACTTTCTCAAAACCAACAGGTTGCAAGACCCAAGGTAACATGGTTTTACTGAAGGACGATCTTGCCAAACAAATCTGATTGAGTTCTTTGACTGGGTGACCAAGGAGCTAGATCAGGGGCATGCAATGGATGTCATCTACCTGGATTTTAGCAAAGCCTTTGATACTGTTCCTCATAGGAGGCTTATCAATAAACTCAGTAGCTTGGGGATGGATCCTAAGATGGTAAATTGGATCAGAAATTGGTTGACTGACAGACGACAGAGGGTGATGGTAAATGGAGCTCACTCGGATGAAGGGAAGGTGATTAGTGGAGTGCCCCAGGGGTCGGTCCTGGGCCTGGCACTGTTCAATGTATTTGTAAGTGATATTGCTGAAGGACTGAATGGAAAAGTCTGTCTTTTTGCAGATGACACAAAAATTTACAACAGAGTAGACTCCCCCGAGGGAGTGGTTAACAAGAGGAAAGATCTACAAAAGCTGGAAGAATGGTCAAATGCTTGGCAATTAAGATTTAATGCGAAGAAGTGCAGAGTCATGCACTTGGGTAGCAGAAATCCAAGGGAAATGTACGCGATAGGGGGCAAGAGGTTGGTGTGCACGGATCAGGAGAAAGACCTTGGTGTGATTATTTCTGAAGATCTCAAGATGGCAAAACAGTGTGACAAGGCGGTGGCAAAAGCCAGGAGGATGTTGGGCTGCATACGAAGAGGAATCACCAGCAGAAAGAAAGAGGTACTTATGCCACTGTACAAGTCACTGGTGAGGCCTCACTTGGAATACTGTGTTCAGTTTTGGAGACCGTATCTTTCAAAGGATGTAAATAGACTGGAAGCTGTTCAGAGGAAGGCAACCAAAATGATTTGGAGCCTGCGTCAGAAGCCTTATGAGAAGAGACTTGAAGACCTAAACATGTACACTTTGGAGGAGAGGAGGGACAGGGGAGATATGATTCAGACCTTTAAATACTTAAATGGAAATAATGAACAAACAAACCTCTTCCAAAGACAGGGAAGCTGTAAAACTAGAGGACACAACAGGAAGCTGCAAGGTGGTAAATTGAAAAGCAATGTCAGGAAATACTTTTTCACGGAAAGAGTGGTGGATGCTTGGAATGCTCTCCCGATGGAAGTGGTGGGGGCAAACATGGTGACAGAATTCAAAATGGCATGGGACAGACACAGTGGATCCCTTCACAGCAACAGGATAAAATCATAATAAACTGAACCATCTAATTTCTCAACAAATAGGGGTGTCCAGCATGGAGTGGTGGGTTCACCCCTAAACAGGGACGTGGGAATGGGTGGCCTGCACGGAGCGGCAGGTGCACCTACTCTTGCCATTGTGGTGGGCAGACTAGATGGACTATGCTGGTCTTTATCTGCCGTCATTTACTATGTTACTATGTGCATCTCCCAAATTTCCCACATGTGTTCCTCCTGCTCACTCCAGCCAAACTAGCAGATGATTTGGGAGATGCACAACAGTGTCATGTTGGGAGATAAGTATAGGGGAAAGCTGAGGTGATGGGCCTCGTCGATAGTGTAACTGGGAATGCATTATGGAGTCATAGTCACACCTCTGACTCAGTCAATAGTGTAACTGGGAATGCATTATGTCGATAGTGTAACTGGGAATGCATTATGGCATCAGCCTCACCTCTGACTCAGCCTCTAGGCCCCAGGTCACACCCATTTCCACAGGTGAAAGGCTAGAGTAATGCCAACTGCCATAACAGCTGTATCTGTGGCAACAGTGTCAGCCCACCTGGCACAGCTGTAGACTATAGGGAGCCAGGCACAGGGAAGGGCTAGCCTCTATGAATGTGCAATCCATTCACTTAGCTGGTGACATTGGCAGGGATCTGTGATTTATCTGCATGCACGTTGCTCTTGTCCCATGCTGTATTCACAGAGTGCAAGCGAGGGGGCTCTTTGTTCCATGCACATACAGGGAAGTATGTATCAGGCAGATTCGCAAACAAGAAACACCATTTCAACACTGTCTACTGATCATTGGCCAAAACATCCAGCAGTACATTACCTATTACCCCAAATGAGTGCTGTGTGCTTCTCAGGGACAGTGGGATACTGACCTCTGAATGGTGCATGCACACTTCCAGCTACCGAAATGTGGCATAGAATGTCATGTTGGTCTCTGCATTGCCTGCCACCATATGGGACGACAATGCCTGGGGGGTGAATGTTGCGGTGGGGGTAGGGGTGCGGAGAACAATGCCAAACATGTTTATCATGTGCCCTTCGTAGATGGCATTGCTGGCCAAAGCCTATGTTCACATGCCAGAACCTATGCAGGCCTACTCAGTGTCCTCATGTTTTACCTTAGAGGGCCTGCATGACAACCTCAATGGCTTCCCATGGGCACAGAATATGACAAGGAGTCAGGGTATGGTGGCATATGTGTCACCAGCAACTGTCCCTACTTCCAACCCATGTCCGACTTGCCATGATTCCATGCATTCTTGGGGGGGGGGGGGAATGCATCTTCAGCAAATATTAAACCTATACATCTCAGAGAATACCAATATAGTACATCTAATGGGGAAAGAGAACAAGTGGCACTGTCAAATAGAAACTACATGAACAGAATGCCTCAGTTTGCTTACGCATGAAGAACATAGACTGTCACCAAAGAAAAAACAAGGGATCACAATTTAGAAATAGGAAGACAATATTAAACTGGGAACCCCAAAAGCCAAATTTGGAATGTACAACAAAACTGGAGAAATAAACAAAATGCAAAGACATTAGCGATGAACATTTCCCAGAGCTAACATGTTCCAGTTAATAAAGTCAAAATATAAAAGTATTTTTCTATCTTTTGTTGTTTGGGCATTTTATTTTTCAGTTGCAATTGCTCTAGTCACTTTCTTCTGGGTTTTTTTGTGTCTTTTGCTAACTCTCCATTGTATGCTGTCCATTTGTCCTTTCTTCTAGTTTTTTCTACTCTCTCTCTATATCTGCTTTAACATACTGATCTTTCCCCTTTTGCTCTTTCCTCCATTTCTTTCTTTATTTCTTTGTCATCCATTCAAATTTCACTCTTCCATCCTCAATCCCAACTTCCTCTCCCAATACCCGGCCAATCATAGATTTTTCTTTCCTCCCACACAAAATATCTTTTCCCCTCTCTATCCTCACTCTGTCAGCCCCATCTCCTTCTAGTTCTCCCCAATATCAGCTTCCTTCTAGTTCCAGCTCCATCCAGCATTCACACCCTTCTAGTCTCATTCTCCCATCCCCCCCATCAGCCCATTTCCAGTCCTAGCCCCCCATCAGCCATTTACAGTCCTATCCTAGCTCCCATCATCCCATTTCCAGTCCAAGCTCCCCCCAATCAGTCCATTTCCAGTCCAAGCTCCCACAATCAGCCCATTTCCAGTCCTATCCTAGCAACAGCTCCCTTTTAGTTCCATTCTCTTATCCCCCCATTCAGTCCATTTCCAGTCCTAGCTCCCCATAATCAATTAATTCCCAGTCCTAGCCCCTCCATCAGCCTATTTCCAGTCCTAGCCCCATCAGTCATTTCCAGTCCTATCCTAGCTCCCATCTGCCCATTTCAAGTCCTAGCTCCCCTATCAGCCATTTCCAGTCCTAGCCCCCACATCAGCTCATTTCCAGTCCTATCCTAGAACTCCCCCAAAGAGCCCCACACCTGTCTGACCTCTTCAGTGGAAGCCAGGGAGGCCCAAAGCCCCAGCTCACCTCTGCACTGTTGCCATAAGAACATAAGATATGCCATACTGGGTCAGACCAAGGTCTATCAAGCCCAGTATCTTATTTCCAACAGTGGCCAATCTAGGTCATAAGTACCTAGCAGTTTCCCCAAAAGACACAGGTTCCTCAATGCTTGTATTGGGCCAAACAGTGGATATTCTGAGTCCACTTTAATAATGATTTATGGACCTTTCCTCCAGAAACTTGTCCAAACCATTTTTAAACCCGGCTACACTAACAGCTATTACTACATCCTCCAGTAGCAAATTCCAGAGTTTGATTACAAGTTGAGTGAAAAAATATTTTCTCTTATTAGTTTTAAATAGTTTACCCTGTAGCTTCATTGCATGCCCCCTAGTCTTTCTATATTTTGATGGTGTAAACAATTGATCTATGTTTACCCGTTCCATTCCATTCATTAATTTATAGACCTCTATCATATTTTCCCTCAGCCTTCTCTTTTCCATGTTAAAGAGCCCAAAACATTTTAGCCTCTCTTAAGAACTTAAGAACATAAAATATGCCATACTGTGTCAGACAAAGGTCCATCAAGCCCAGTATCCTATTTTATTTATTTATTTTATTTATTTAGACAGTTTTTGTATACTGCCTTATCCTTCAATCAAAGCGGTCATGACACAATTGGGGAATACATTTAACACGCGGGGATATGAGACATATACACTAATACTTACAATACTAATACTTTCCAACAGTGGCCAATCTAGGTTATACATACCTAGCAGTTTCCCCAAAAGACAGAGGGGTATCCTTCCATCCCCTTTACCATTTTGGTGACTCTTCTCTGTACCTTTTCTAAAAACACTATATCTTTTTTTAAGAAATGGCGACCAGAACTGCACACAATATTCAAGGTACGGTTGCACCATGGAACGATACAGAGGCATTATAATATCCTTTGTTTTATTCTTCATTCTTTTCCTTATGATACCTTGCATTCTATTTGCTCTCTTGGCTGCCGTTGCACACTGGGCCGAGGGTTTCAACATGTTATCCATGATGACGCCTAAATCTTTTTTCCTGGGTGGTGTTTCCTAATGTGGAACCTTGCATCGTGAAGAGCGGCATGTTCCTTCACTATGGCAGCTGTGTTCTCGCGCTGGAAGTCAAAGGGCATTTTCTGTTTCCTGGCTCTCCATTCACTTCACAAGAACACAGCTGCTAGAGTGGAGGAGCATGCCGCTCTTCACTCTGGCAGCTGTGCAGAGGTGAGCCAGAGCCTCAGGCCTCCCCGACTCCCTCTGAAGCCGGCCCTGCAAACCGATCATGTGCGGAATGAAGTTGATGCATGGCCCCCTGAAGCCTGGGGTCTTGTGCGAACAACATTCTCACACAGCAGATGGGCTGGCCCTGTGTACAGTCCTGTATTCTTCTGCCAGCTGCTATGCCATGGCCCACACAGGAACAGTCTCATTGTTTAGATACATCACTCACTCCTCTCCTGTGAATGATCTGCACATCACCACTCTTGCTCGGTCATCCTTTTGATGCCCACATCATGGGGATGCTGGCTCCGCCAGGGGACACTTCTTCCCAATTCTATGCCACACACAGACATTACAGCTTCTTACATGAGCACCCCTCACTGATACATTAGAGCTGCCTTCCACATGCTCATCCCACTTACTGATTGACACGTGGGATACCTATGGATCTGACAGATACATTTGCTCTTACTTTTCCTTCCATCTATCACCTACAAGATTACTGCCATTTTCAGGCATCAAGGTGTGGCTTGACACCTTAACTCCCAATGTCCTATTAGTGTCCCATAAGTGGAGCCAAGTGCCTTTACCGCTGGAATGCTTATTGCTCACCCCGGCCCTTACTGCACGATGACACCATTACCGCTGCCATTACCACTTGCTAACAGGTCCGCTCTTAACGCTCTTTAGTAAACATACCCCAAAGTGTACTCCACAAATCAGACTAGATTGAAGGAAGTGTGGCTAAATAGTACTATGAAAAAGACTATCAAAAATACATCTTTAAAAATTGGAAAGCAGGTACAAATGAATAAAATACGAAGGCATATACACACTGGCAAATTGGATGTAAAATCAATAAAGCAGCCAAGGGAGAATTTAAAAAGGAACATGCTAAATAGACAAAAATTAATAACCTTTTGAAGTACATTAAGAAGAAACCTGTGAGGGAATCAATTGATCCATTAGATGACTAGGGAGTAAACGATCAGAGAGGATAAAGCCAAAGCTGAAAAATTAAATGAGTTCTTTGCTTAAATTTTATATGATGTCAGATGTTGGAGAGAGAACTGCACTTTGTAGGTGATAAATCAGAGGAGATAAAACAAAGTGAAAAACTAACCCATTTGGAGAAACTGCCACCAGTGCCAATCTGGGAGAGGTACTAGAACAAATTGGAAAACTACATAGTAACAAATCACTGGGACCTGATTGTATTCACTCAAGTGTTCTAAAGGGCTCAAATTTGAAATTGTCTTCCTGCTACTGGCAGTCTTTGACTTATCATCAAATCTATCTCTGTACCTGAAGATTGGAGGGTAACAAATATCATTTTTTAAAAAGGGTTCTGGGTGGAAGCAATTGTAAAGACCAAAATTGCTAATCTTATAGATAAACATTCTTTAATGGGAAATCGCATGGATTTAGAATAGGAATGATGAGCCTTACTAATCTATTATTGTTCTTTGAAAATATGAATACACTTGTGGATAAAGAAGACCAGTTAATATAGTATATTTGGATTTTCTGAAGGAATTTAATAGAGTCACCCATGAGATATCCCTTAGGAAATTTAGAATTATGATATCTTACCGTGGATCTAGTTAACTAGTTAAAAAGATAGGAAGCAAAGAGGAGGAATGGATGGTCCATTTTCCCAATAGAAAAGGGTAAATAGTGGAATGTTTTGAGTCATTTGTGCTGAGGCTGCTTTTATTGAACATATTCATTAACAACCTGAAAAAGGCAGCAATGATCAAATTTGCAGATGACACAGAATTATTCAGATTTGTTAAAGGAAAAACAAGCATACTGTGAGGAACTGGAGAAGGACCTTGTCAGACTGTGCATTAAACTGGCAGATGACATTTAATGTGGACAAATGCAACAATCCTAATTATATGGACAAAATGTGGACAAACAATCATAATTATACTTATACAATGGCGGGCCAGCAACGATGGGGTGCAGGCCCCATAACGGGGCAGCTGGATAGGGAGGCAAGGGAAGAGCAGTCGGGATAGATGGGGAGGGGGAGGGAGGAGGGGGAGGGCAGGAGGTAAAAGGAAGGGGGCAAGAGCCCCCCTTCCTTTTTGCAGCGGGTGAGCAGGTCTTACCAGGATCGGTGGGCCCAGGCAGCAGAGATCCTTGGCGGCATTAGCAACTGAACAGGGTGTCTGTTGGTGGCTGCAGCGGCAGCCAGAAATCAGTGTTTTTGGGGTTTTTTTTACATGGTGGGCAGCAATGGCGAGAGTGGCTCTGATCCAGGAAGCAGTGTTTCATGTGGTAGGCAGCAGTGGCTCTTATCTACGCCCCTCCGGCCTAAATCTGGACCGGAGCACCAAGAACACTGTTAAAAAGTGATTAGCATGCTGCACGGGTAGGAGCAGGAGGTGCAGAGGGAAGAAGGGCAGTGGCAGGAGGAAGAAGGACACTGGCAGCAGGAGCACGTGGGAGAAGAGAAGCAGCAGTGAAGCAGCATCAGAATCAGTGAGGTGAGGCTGCCACCTGCTGGCTGCAGGGTATTAAAGCAGAAGACCCTGCACAACGTTCTCAGCAGACTGTTTTTTAAAGACTTGGAACCCAAATTCACTGATTTGGGAAACCTGGTGGTCGGGTGAGGCACTGGACCTTCAGCGGCGCAGACATCAGGGGAGGCTTGAGACAGCGAAGGGTGTACACCATGGCCAAGCAGCAGTGATCTGAAGGTGGGAACAGTGGACCGGTGAAGAAAAAAGCAAAGAAAAGCGAAGGATCAGCAAGGGTAGCCTGGAAAGGAAAAGAGAACAAGTGCAAGAATGGCAGGAAGTTTACTGGTGAGGGAGAGGCCCAGGCGAGACGGCCTGGTGCTCAGCAGTGCAGGGAGCCAGCAGATGGGCCAATGGGGGCTGGTGATGAAACTCACAATCAGCAACCTACTCCCGCCATGCGACAGTGATGTGATGGAGACCCCTAATATTTGTAACCTCGTGAACCAGGTCAGGGCCATGGCCGCAGTCCACACATTCAGGCTCTCCTGAGTTAATAACATACTGGGTCAGACCAAGGTCCATCAAGCCCAGTATCCTGTTTGGCTCTTTTTTCCATTTCTTGAAAGATGCTTTTATAGCAACAACAGCCTCTCTGGCCTCATCTTTAAACCATGCTGGCGTTTTTTTGTACTTCCTTCCACTTTTCTTAAAACATGGAATACAGCTGGTCTGGGCTCCCAAGCTAGTATTTTAAAACAACATCCACGTTTGATGTAAGTCTTTAACTTTTGCAACTGCTCCTTTTAATTTTTTCTTAACTATTTTCCTCATTTTATCATAGTCTCCCTTTCGAAAGTTAAAAGGTAGTACTGTGGATTTCCTTATCATCCCTCCTCCATTAATTAAATCAAACGCGATCATGCTATGATCACTGTTGCCAAGTGGCCCCAACACCCTTATCTCTTGCACCAGATCTGGTGTTCCACTAAGGACTAGGTCCAAAATGGCTTCCCCTCTAATCAGTCCATGAACCAGCTGCTCCAAGAAGCAGTCATTTATTTCATCTAGAAACTTTATCTCCCTAGCATTTCCTGCCATGACACTAACCTAGTCAATAATGGGGTAATTGAAATCACCCATTATTATTACTGTGCTGTAACTTTTGTAACTTTTGTTAGCTTCCCTGATTTCTTTGAGCATTTCATCATCCATTTGTTTATTCTGGCCAGGCGGTCAATAATACACCCCCACTGCCATCGCCTTCCCCTTTTAACATGGAATTTCAATCCATGGAGATTCTACAGCAAATTTTGTTTCCTGCAAAACTTTAATCCTTTCTGGCTCAATGCCCTCTCTAACAGAGAGCAACCCCTCCACCAATTTGATCAGCTCTAGCATTACGATACAGTTTGTACCCAGGTATCACAGTGTCCCACTGGTTGTCCTCCTTCCACCATGTCTCTGAGATACCAGTCATATCTAACTTCTCATTTAGTGCTATATATTCTAACTCCCTATCTTATTTTTTAGACTTCTAGCATTTACATATAAACATTTTAGAGACTGTATTTTATTCATATTAATCTGGCTGTCGGTAGGCAGGGGTAATTTGGAATCTTTAAACTCTGTCTGCTCCATACTCCAGCAAAATACATGGAATGCAGAAAGGACATGCAAATGAGCTTTTATTTAAATATAACACTCCAGCCACTGGCCTGACACAGGCCGTGTTTCGCAAGACCTTCCTCAGGGGCTTAAATGGCTGAAAACAATCATAAAACATGCTTAAAAACATAAATAAATTAAAAATTAAAAACACCAGAGATAGAAACACACCTGCATATAAATAAATAAATAACAAAATTAAGCTACAATTACGTACAGCAAAAGGAGCTAATAAGAACAAATTACCATATAGAAATCATAATGATCCAAATTATGCTAAAATGGTACATAATAATAATAAATATACTGGACTTATATAAAAAAATATATAATAAAAATATAAATATTGTGGTGGCGCAGAGGAGAAAGAGCCTGAGAAAGAAGGGAGAAATCAGACATTTTTCCCAGAGAAGAGAAACAAAACCAGAAGTTCAGGGGTTAAAACTCCTGGTTTAGAAAAAAACTCCTCACAGAATACTTGTTGTCAAGGGACACGCCCTAGCTCCCTAGTTACCAGCCCTGCTCAGGAGGGACAGCTAGGGGAGGAGCTAGCAAGTAGGAAGGGGAAATACAGATATAAACGGCAGGAATCTGTAGAGAGAAGCAGAGGAGAGAGAGGGAACGGACAAAGAGCAGCAAGAGTAGCAGAGAACTCAAGGAGTCCGGGAAGTACAGGACGTGCTCAGAGTGCAGGTGTGAGGTACACTGCAAGAGAAAGCAGCCTTAGAGGAAGGTGCTTTGGGAGCCAGACTTCCAGTGAAGGAGAATCTTCTTCTGAGAGAGAGAGAAGAAGGAGGAGTTCCAGTTCTGAGTCCAATGCTGAGGTGAATGGGTCTGAGAGTCCTAGAAGGGAAAGAGGCTCTAGGAGCTCAGCAGAATTACCCAAGAGAGGCTTGCAGAGAGTGAAGGAAGCTTCACCCAAAGCTCCGTGGAGAAAGACAAAACCAGCCAGAGGTTTTAAAGCTTATCCAGGGGAATTTCCAAGCCATGTGAGTAACCTGAAACATGCTCCAAAAGTTTATATGGAACCAGAGCAGTTAGCTGTAGAGCCGGCTAAATCCTTATTTCCTCAGACTAAAGTGAGCAGTGTTAAACCCTCTAACAAACTTGTGAAAGTTAAAGAATTACCTAAGAGTAAAGACATCTCTCAGAGGAGAGGCGAATCTGCTTTAAATAAGGTTTTACAAATCTTAAAAGGTTTAAAGCAAGACAATTCTGAATTCCTGAATAATGCTTCTCTAGCAAACTCAGATGTTGAGAGCATGGAATTTGAATCTTCTATGACACAGGAACCTGACCCTGTTGAAGAAATGGAATGTTCTTTAGTTTTTAGAAAGTAGCTAAAAACTAGAGTGTGTCACGAAGCCAAAGCTAGCAGCTGTTTCAAAGACGCAGAGCTGAGAGGAATATGCTAATTAGGAGAGCTGTGATTCTCTAAGCTTAACCCCTTCTTTGAAAGACTGCTTGTACAAAGTATAGAGCCTGGCAGATAGCAGGTGAAGAAAACAGAGTTACTTACCTGTAACTGGAGTTCTCCGGGGACAGCAGTATAAGTCAGCCACACTTGGTGACGTCATCCGATGGCGCTGAGATGGAAGTACTCTCCATAGCTCAGAAGGGCTTTCGCCCTTCTGAGCATGAGCCAACTGGCCCCACACCCCAGCCCGCCCCTAGCTAGCCAGTTTGTCACTAGCTGAGCCTTTGCCGCTACGAGGCGGGCACCAAGCACTAGGTCCGGAGGCCAAGGCCTTCCCCCTTCCTAGGGGAGGTGGGCGGGATTGTGTGGCTGACTTATCCTGCTGTCCCCGGAGAACTCCAGTTACAGGTAAGTAACTCCGTTTTCTCCTAGGACAAGCAGGATGAGTCAGCCACACTTGGTGCCTCCCAAGCTGCCATGCGCTGTGGTGAATGGGGGAAGGCCGAGGTTTAGGTCACCTCCTCATTGTCAGCGTGCGGTCATGTGGCATGGCATGACAAGAGCATGTGGCTTGCACTCGCAAGGCACACATGTGCGACAGTCGTGAAGTATGCAGATACTAGGTGGCACCAGGTCACAGCGGTCAAGTACTTAGAGCAGTGGTAGTGAGGTAGATCATAGCGATCAAGCAGTGGTGCTAAGAGCTTAGAGCAGTGGTAATGAGGTAGTCGCTTAGAGCGGCGGTAGTGAGGTAGTCAAAGCGATCATGAATAGCAACGGCCTCGAGGACGGCTGGCCAAGAGGGTGGTGCAAATCGGAGCCAAGAGAGGACTGGTCCCTGTGTGCAAGGGTAGCACCCTCCCCAATATCGGCAGTCTGTGAAGGTGGTGTGAATTGAGAGTGGCGTGAAAGAAGCATTGAGACAACTCGGGAATCGCCGCTTTGTCCGAAACAAGCTTAAGGAACATGTGTCTCTAATTGCTAGGTGCTTAAGACCTAGATATATTATGCACCATGGAAGAAGAAACTGGATGTGGAGTGTCCACGGAGAACTTGGGCCCACGGCACATCTTATGTTCTTATGCTGAAACTGCTAGGTAAACAGCTAGGTGCTGAGACCTAGATTCGCCCTTTTAGAAGGAGAACTGGGTTAGGTGGGCCCACGGAGACTGGGGCCCACAGCATACCTTATGTCCTTATGTTAGCAGCGAGTAGCAAGAAAATGCGGTAGGTTTGGCTGGGGTGTATCCTGTTGCGAGGTGTAGGAACAGTCCATGACCTTGCACTTCTCAAGTGCACAGATGCTCCTTGTGGTCTTGGGCAAGCCACTTAACCCTCCATTGCCCATGTTCCCTGTAAGTATTAGTGTATGTGTCTCATATCCCCGCGTGTTAAATGTATCCCCCAATTGTGCTGTGACCGCTTTGATTGAAGGATAAGGCAGTATACAAAAAACTGTCTAAATAAAATAAAATATGGTACAGAGTGCGGTCTCCCCGGCGCTGCCACCGATGTCCTGGTTGGGGATTTGATAGTCCCTGTTGCCGGGTCAAGGAGGCATGCTATAAGACATGAGGAAGGGTCTTTGGGTGGAGATGTGGATGGGGTCCCAGAGGTGCAGTCCGCTGGGATGGTGGCTAGGCCCTTATTTGCCTGGTTGATTGTACATTAATTCTGTGTCTGTCCTGGGCATACAGTAGCCTAGGGTCCTGATGCTTCCCAGAGTTTGTAGCATCAGCTCCTCCCGGGAAGGCTCCTGTAGGCCAGAGGGCTGGCTGGCCAGGGGTAGAGTACCAGGTAGTGTGGCCTGTGTGGCGGGGAGTGCCACCATGACTGGCAGTTAAGATGCTGGGTCTATTTCAGATACGATTGGATCTGGTTGCCGAGACACGGCAGTGGGATTGTCCAGAGCCCAGCTCTAGAGAAGTTCCCGTATGGCTGGCAGAGGGCTAGTGGGGGTAGCCGCGAGGCAGTCGGGGGTATAGGGTGAACTGCCCATGTCAATGCTCACGCTAGGCGCTGCTGAGGACGGCATACTGATGGGTGTATGGTCGCCAATCCTCTGAAGAGCATAGGTAGGTAGGAGACAACATGGACAATGACATAGGAAAATGTGGTAGGGAGGTTCTGGAGGCAAAATTTAAGCTTTTAGGTAGGAAGTTGAAATCCAGAACTTCCATGGTAGCATTCTCTGAAATGCTTCCTGTTCCACGCGCAGGACCCAAAAGGCAGGCAGAGCTCCGGAGTCTCAATGCGTGGATGAGACAATGGTGCAGAGATGAGGGTTTTGGATTTGTTAGGAACTGGGGAACATTCTGGGGAAAGGAGGGGCTCTTCCGAAGGGATGGGCTTCACCTTAACCGGGATGGAACCAGGCTGCTGGCATTAACCTTTAAAAAGGAGATAGAGCAGCTTTTAAACTAGATATTAGGGGAAAGCCGACAGTCGCCCAAGAGCGGATGGTTCGGAAGAATGTATCCTTGAAGGATTCTACCAAAAGCAGAGAGGTTCCACAAAAGAGTAAAGTAGCCCAAATGCCCTCAAGTATGGAGCAGACAGAGCTTAAAGATCCCAATTTACCCATGTCTAACAATAGCCAAATAAACATGAATAAAATACATTCTCTAAAATGCTTGTATGCAAATGCTAGAAGTCTAAAGAATAAGATGGGAGAGTTAGAATATATAGCACTAAATGAAAGGTTAGATATGATTGGAATATCAGAGACATGGTGGAAGGAGGACAACCAGTGGGACACTGTGATACCTGGGTACAAACTATATAGTAATGATAGACCTGATCAAATTGGTGGAGGGGTTGCGCTCTATGTTAGAGAGGGCATTGACTCAGAAAGGATTAAAGTTTTGCAGGAAACAAAATCTGCTGTAGAATCTATATGGATTGAAATTCAATATAAAAGGGGGAAGGCAATGGCAGTGGGGGCGTACTATCGAGCACCTGGCCAGAATGACCAAATGGATGATGAAATGCTCAAAGAAATCAAGGAAGCTAACAAAAGTTACAGCGCAGTAATAATAATGGGTGATTTCAATTACCCCGGAATCGACTGGCTCAGTGTCACGGCAGGACATGCTAGGGAGATAAAGTTCCTAGATGAAATAAATGACTGCTTCTTGGAGCAGCTGGTTCATGAACTGACCAGAGGGGAAGCCATATTAGACCTAGTCCTTAGTGGAACACCAGATCTAGTGCAAGAGATAAGGGTGTTGGGGCCACTTGGCAATAGTGATCATAGCATGATCGCCTTTGATTTAATTAGTGGAGGAGGGATAGTAAGGAAATCCACAGTACTACCTTTTAACTTTCGAAAGGGAGACTATGATAAAATGAGGAAAACAGTTAAGAAAAAACTAAAAGGAGCAGTTGCAAAGGTTAAAGACGTACATCAAGCTTGGGTGTTGTTGAAAAATACTATCTTGGAAGCCCAGACGAGCTGTATTCCACGCTTTAAGAAAAGTGGAAGGAAGTCCAAAAAACTGCCAGCGTGGTTTAAAGGTGAGGTCAGAGAGGCTGTTGTTGCCAAAAAAGCATCTTTCAGGAAATGGAAAAAAGAGCCAAACGACGAAACCTGAAAACAGCACAAGCACTGGCAAGTCAAATGCAAGGCATTGATAATGCAGGCAAAGAGAGAATTTGAGAAGAAGCTTGCTGCGGAAGCAAAAACGCGAAATAAAGACCTTTTCAAGTACATTCTTAGCAAAAAACCTGTGAGAGAGTCAGTTGGTCCATTAGATGATAAAGGGGTTAAAGGAGCACTAAGAGGCGACAAGGCGATAGCGGAGAGACTGAATGAATTCTTTGCTTCGGTCTTTACTGAGGAAGATGTAGGGATGTTACCCATGACTGAAGTGGTATTTAAAGGTGCGGAAGAATTGAAGGAAATATAGATACATCGGGAAGATGTCTTACAACTATTAGATAAACTGAAGAGTAGCAAATCACCTGGGCCGGATGCTATACATCCAATGGTGTTGAAAGAACTGAAATATGAGATTGCAGACCTGCTATCAGTAATCTGTGAACTATCATTAAAATCATCTCTAATACCTGAAGATTGGAGGATCGCCAATGTAACACCAATTTTTAAAAAGGGTTCCAGGGGTGATCTGGGAAACTACAGACTGGTGAGCCTGACGTCAGTACCAGGAAAAATGGTAGAAACCATCATAAAGAATAAAATTACTCAGCATGTAGATAGTCACAACCTAATGGGAGACAGCCAACATGGCTTTAGACAAGGAAGATCTTGTCTTACTAATCTGTTATGTTTTTTTGAAGGAGTGAATAAACAGGTGGACAAAGGTGAGTCAGCTGATATTGTGTATCTGGACTTTCAGAAAGCCTTTGACAAGGTCCCTCATCAGAGACGTTTGGCAAAACTAAAGAGTCATGGGATAGGAGGCAGTGTACTATTGTGGATCAGGAACTGGTTAAAAGATAGAAAGCAGAGGGTAGGGCTAAATGGCCAATTTTCCCAATGGAGAAAGGTGAATAGTGGTGTACCCCAGGGATCTGTGCTGGGTCCGCTGCTTTTTGACATATTCATAAATGACCTGGAAAGTGGAATAACGAGTGAGGTTATCAAATTTGCAGATGACACAAAACTATTTAAAGTTGTTAAAACCCAAGAGGATTGTGAAAAATTGCAAGAGGATCTTGATAAATTGGAAGTCTGGGCATCAAAATGGCTGATGAAATTTAATGTGGACAAGTGCAAGGTTATGCACCTAGGGAAAAACAACCCAAACTATGGTTACACGATGCAAGGTTCCACATTAGGAACCACCACCCAGGAAAAAGATTTAGGCGTCATTGTGGATACCATGTTAAAACCCTCGGCCCAGTGTGCAGCGGCGGCCAAGAGAGCAAATAGAATGCTAGGTATGATAAGGAAAGGAATGGAAAATAAAACAAAAGATATTATAATGCCTCTATATCGTTCCATGCTGAGACCGCACCTTGAATATTGTGTGCAATTCTGGTCGCCGTATCTTAAAAAGGATATAGCGATTTTAGAAAAGGTTCAGAGAAGAGCCACCAAAATGGTAAAGGGGATGGAAGGATACTCCTATGAAGAAAGGCTAAAAAGGTTAGGGCTCTTTAACCTGGATAAGAGACGGCTGAGGGGAGATCTGATAGAAGTCTATAAATTAATGAATGGAGTGGAACGGGTAAACGTAGATCGATTGTTTACGTTATCAGAATATAGAAAGACTAGGGGACATGCAATGAAGCTACAGGGTAAACTATTTAAGACTAATAAAAGAAAATATTTTTTCACTCAACGTGTAATCAAACTCTGGAATTTGTTACTGGAGGATGTAGTAAAGGCTGTTAGTGTAGCTTGGTTTAAAAAAGGTTTGGACAGGTTCCTGGAGGAAAGGTCCATAAACCATTATTAAGAAGTGACCGAAGATATCAATGCTTGACCCGGTACAAGCATTGTGTAACTTGTGTCTCTTGGGGAAACTGCTAGGTACATATGACCTAGATTGGCCATTGTTGGAAACAGAATACTGGGCTTGATGGACCTTGGTCTGACCCAGTATGGCATATCTTATGTTCTTATGTTCATATCTTATGACATGTAAGGACTATAATCTGTCGACAGGGTATTACAATCTGTCGACGGGGTCCGGCTCTTGCGTTTCGTGTGTGTTGTCTGTGAATGTTTGAGGCGTAGAGCTAACCCGAGGAGTGAAGCTCGCTGCTGTCTGAAGACGGACTGGGTTGCTATCTGTTAGAACAGTTGCACTTTGTGCTCGCCACATGGCGAGTAGATAGATTTGCGGTCAGCCCAAGGGGTGCTTTTGAATCAACCCGCTTCCCTTGTGTACTATTGTGAGGCCATGGTCGCCTTGTCAACTGCCTGAGGCGTCCGATCTTCACAATTAAGAGCCTTGAGTGCAGGGCCCTAGGCATCGCCACACGGTGTATTGGGGTGATGTGTTATAGCTCCCCAGCCTGGTCCTCAGCCAGGGCTTGAATCTGTGGCCAAGATGCATTTTACTTTGTGCACGTGATTGGCTACATCAGTTTTGTGTGCGCCATGTCAAATTGCTGCTTTTGGATTGATTATAATGTAAGATGCAAAACAGGTGATTCCAAGGCCGGTTTTGAGTCTGCCTCTATGTCTTTACACACGCCGTGACCTTGGGTTCAGTGCCACAGAGGTTGCTAGGGGAGCCTGCTTAGTGCGGGGCTCTCTCTGACATGTGGTGGTTGTCCCTCAACTGTGGGAGGAATGGCTTGGTGTCACTCCATGAGGCCAAATGCGATGGATTTCCTCCAAGCTATGGGAGGATACCCTTGGAGATTGCAGTGTTGCTGTCTGCTCCAACAGCATCCGGGCAATACTGAGGTGATTAACCAGAAGGCCCAGGGGAGCAGGAGGGAATGGACCGCTGTACGGGGGTCCCGGGATGGTAAGACTGAGGCGAGCACAAGGAAGACCGATACCTTTTCCGCGGAGGTGTGCAGCCATCGCCTGTTCTTGAGGAGCACCTGCAGGCGCAGGCATGTAGCGTGGCCTCATTTGTCTGGGTAGGGTCTGGATGCTTAGCAGGGTCCCAATTCAGAGAGTGATAGCTCCTTGGCGACAATGACAGTGTTGTAAATATAGGGATTGGGTTGGCAGGAGCCACAGCTGGGACTTGAACTTGTGACTGTCTGCTCATGAACACACTGGCTGTGTGTACCGCACCACACTGTTGCCACCTGAGACTGGGAAGTGGAAGCTGCTTACTTTGGAACCTAGGGCTCTCCTTAAGCTTTTGTATAGCTGTGGAGACTGGGCACTTTCTCTTCTGGACAACCTTAGCCTTGTGGGAGCAGAGCCCTGACCTTTAGGTGACACCCGCATACCAATAGAAGATGCGGGGTAGACAATGCACCTCCAGCGGGGCTGACTGATCAATGCAGGCCCTGTTTATCACCAGCACCATTGGGCGATGAGGATCGCCCTCTGCATGTCCTCAGTATGGCAGTGCGCGACAGTAGGCCGAGGTTTTTCCTTTTGTGTCCGAGGAATTGTGACTGTGATCCCCCACATTCTGAATGTGGTTGGAGCTCATGACCTGCCATCATTCGAGCTTCTTGATCTTCTTGGATGTGTAATTACAGCTGGAGGTGGACTAGCAAGCGTTCCTAGGGAGCGACGAGGACTGCAATAGGTTAGATTGCCCGGACTTCTTCTGGGGGCCGCAGCAACACCACCATCTGCGGACTGTTCCTCTAACACCTCAGGCAGGCACTCAAGCATTGCTGTCCTGTACATGCCCAGTTGTCCAAGGAGGAAACAGCAACTCACCCATCCGTGGCCGGAGGGGACCCCCTTGTGGACTGCTCCTCCAACACTTCGGGCAGACACAGAGTGACCTGTGCAGTCTGATAGGGCTGGTGTGGAGCCTTGCATCGCTTTGAGCAATTGGGTGAATTGTGTTACCGAGTGAGGCTCGCATGGGCAGTCATGGAACCTGTTTGCCCCAGGAGAAGGCAGCCTCCCCTTTGGATATGTGGGCACGCTCATGCAACTAGCACCGTCCCACTGGCATTTCCTGTTAATGACTGAGATCATACAGCAGTGAATACAAATAAGGAAACAAGGGCATTAGTTTTGCCACCCCAATCTTGCAATAGGTCTGCTTCTCTGCTCTGGAGCTAGGAAGAGATTGCCATGGTGATTTACGTTAGAGGGCCTTGGTTACCAATCCAGTGCTCTAATCCTTAGGGTACTCCTCCACTCCAGCGGGCAGGACCCAGTAGGAGTGTAGTGAAGCAGCTATTCTGCCCTTGTAAGGATTCTGTAGCTGCTGTTTGGGTTACCCCTGGCAGGCAGCTATGATGGGCCCTGTTTGTAGGGCCAGCGTGATTCAAGGGCGACAGTCCAGTTAAGCAGATTTATGCTGCGGAGCTCCCTCTTATCAGGGCCTGGACGATGGACAGCTCTGCTCAATGCGGTGTGAGATGGTGAGGGGGGCTGCTGCCTCCCTGCGGGAGGGGCTTCTGCCTTGGTGCCGAATCGTTGACTTCCTTGCCGAAGGGATAGAACAGGGCTGACAGTGTTGATTATGCGCTCTGGGAGCAGAGTCCCCATAGGCGTTGCGTGCTCCGCTGGAGCTTTCCCTTCTATTGAAGCCTTCCCAGGGATCAGGGTTCACAACGTTGATTACTCATTGTTTTTCTTGTTATTACCTAAGATCTCACTGGGCTGAAGCTTTCCTGTTCAACGAAGAGGTCGGCGCCAATGAGTCGAAGAAGAGGAAAAGCTGTTTTGTAGCTCCTGCACTGTTCCAAGGGCTCATGCAGCAGCAATAGAAGCCACGATCCTCAAGGGACTCAGCATGTCAAGCGCGTGCGGCTTACGCCCGGAGTTACGGGGTGGGAGGAGTGCATCCTCCTCGGCGCCAGGTTTGTCGGCACGGAAGGGGAGTTCCAGCATCGACATCGTGGGACGGAGTTAGGCTTCAGTGGGTCTGAAGCAGGGTGGGAGATCCTCTCCACCATCTGCTCCATCGGAACGGCACTGAGAGAGGAGTTCCCACATCGGTGAGGCACTCCCTCCGGAGTATGAGCTAACCAATGGCGCCGCGGGGCGGGGTTGGAAATCAGCCCATGGGAAGGCAGTGCAAGGTCTTCTGCTCGGCGCCGATGGACAGAGGTACAGCTCAGGATTCGGCGCTGAACGGGGCTGTCGGCGAAGGGGGTGTCTCTAACAAGCGGCTCCTCCTTTCCTGAGATGACTGGATCGGTGCCGACCAATAGCACCGAAGAGGAGGAGCCGGGAGCTGTGACGATGCCTGCAAGATGGCCGCTGCCATGGAAGCCACGAGGCCAATCGGGGCTGCCGGGCTGAGCAGGAAGCAATTACCGGGGAGTCCAGGGCCGTGGGGCTGTGAGCAGAGGCCCTTGAGGGCATGCTCAGAGCCGCCGGGGTCGGCAGAGGCCGCGGCGATGTCGCCAATCCAATGGAGAGCAGCCGCCCTCGTGCAGCAGCAATACTGGAGGGACCCAGGAGGCTGGCCGGGAACGGAGGCCTCAGGCACGTCCCGGGCTGTTGTAGGGGTTGATCTCTGCGAGAATTCCTCTCTCTGTCCTTGAAGGCATCGTGAAGTCTGCCGCGTCCATCGTCGACGCCTGCCGCTGGGGGAGGAGGCCCATAGGCACACCCCAAGCGGAGGCCGAAGCTGGCGGCGGTGCCCCTCAAAGGCACATGTGTCGTGTGCCCCCATGCCTGAGGGCTGCAGCATCAATTGGCATTCCAGGTCATCTGTTGGGCATAGCTGGAGGGAGTCCAATTCAACCACTGGAGATCTGCAGAGGTATTTTCAACGCATGGATCTGCAGCAGGAGTTTTCGGATCTTCGTTTAAAGGCAATCTGAAACGAGAAGCCACTGGACGAGCATCAATAGTAAGTTAAATTGATATATACATACATACGTTCTACGAAGAGATTTTTTTTTTTTTTTTTTTAAGAGAATAACTTTGGTGGAGAGTAGAAGTCCGTCTTGCTGGCAAGGCGGAAGAACTGAAACTGGCTAGCTAGGGGCGGGCTGGGGGATGGGGCCAGTTGGCTCATGCTCAGAAGGGCGAAAGCCCTTCTGAGCTATGGAGAGTACTTCCGTCTCGGCGCCGTCGGATGACGTCACCAAGTGTGGCTGACTCATCCTGCTTGTCCTAGGAGAAACCATTGTATGTGAGAAGAGAGAAAACAGTGTGCAGTGAAATTTTACTTTGTGGGATTACTTGAAGTTGTACATGTTTTAAAAGTCACATTCTGGAGAAGAAGGTTTTTGCACCAAAGTTCTTTTGCTATGATTTTGGTATGAAGAAATACTTTGTTTAAGTTTGCTGATAAGCTGAATACAAAGCCTTTTACCTTGTTGTTTTTCTCTGGAAGTTTCCATACCTTATGTTGATATTTGGAACTTTAAGAAGTTCCTCTGGCCTAAAGGAATAATAAAAATCTTGCGTGCCTATTTTCCCTCTTGGCTTAAGTTATTTCAACTACACAACTACAACTATAGGCATGTGTTAAAATAAATAAAGACTATCATCACTCCCAGCACTTAGGCAACCGCCTAGGGTAAAGGGCGTGGTGACAATATATAAGCAAAAGTGAACTCAAAAGAGTACAACAGCATGTATACATGGTACCATAAAAATCATTGATTATAAATGTACACTATGTACTGAAAAACAATGAATAAATAAATAAATAAGAAATGAATACATATCGTACAACCCCATGAGGGACATACATATTATAAAAAAGACATAAAAACGTACGCATGTAACAAAGATAAGCTTATGGAGGACGTGACAGTAACCAACAGATAAGATTCAGGCGATTGGGAGATAGGCTTCTGACAGATATAAACAGTACATTAGGCAATTTATTTATTTACATTCTCTTATATACCACACTATTCTGCATCAGTGTAGTTTACATTGAACAAGCTGAAAGTACATTAAACAGGGCATTATAACTTGGAGATAACTATTTCACAGGGAACATGGGCTATGGAGGGTTAAGTGGCTTGCCCAAGACCACAAGGAGCACCTGTGGGACTAGAAACCCCAGTCCTTCCAGTCCAAGGTTGCTGTCCTCTAGTGGGATTTGAACCCCTCACCTTCTGGCCTGAAGTACCTTGCCCCAACCACTAGGCCACTCCTCCACTCCACGCCACTCCACTCAATAATGACGCTCAAAGACACTGCTTCCCCTCTCATCCACTATGTCCTGGAGTGGTTTCAGTATGGATTGTGGGACACTCCTATGTCCACTGGGCAGGACGAAGGACTATTGGGCAAGCAGCTTGGTTTCAATCCCAACAGCATCTGTATACACTGGATGGGTCAAAGAGGGATACGATGGGACCAGTTGAGGCCCGTCCTCTCTGGCTGGAGACAGGCCAGCCACCCGCCGAACTGGATGGTCCTGCATCTTGGGGGCAATGATCTGGTATCCATGAAAGGCATGGATCTCATCATCTGGATTAAGGCGGACATGGCTTGGATACGTGCCAAGCTGGGGGCAGCGGGCATTAGGCGAGGTGGTAGTGGAGTACCAGGGCATACTGGTGGGAGGAGAGACTGTGTACTCGGCAGATGGGGTCCACTTGAATTACATCAGCTTGTAACTGATCCTTGAGGGCTTATGACAGGCTATCAGTTTGGTACTCACGTTGGGGTGAGTCAGACCATGGATCCTCCTTGTGGTGGACCTCATTGAAGGAAAAAGGGGAGGAAAAGGGTACCATGGAGAAAAGGGGGACCTAGGTACCAAGGTGTGGATGCCGGGGCCCAGTAGCAGGGGGGGCTAGGTACCAGGGGTTGGGGGTGCCTGGCCTCAGTTTCCTAAAGAATAGAACAAAGCAGGCCACCCAGGCACCAACACAGAGCAGTTGGATATAGGGGTAAGGGGGCAAGACACTGGCCACGGGATGCGCCAATGTCGCCGACCAGGCAACAGGGACAGTGGTAACCCTCCATATTAACGCAGCCTAGGGTTATAGTGGTTTATTATTCATAATATTTTGTACAGAGTTTAAGTTTGTCATAGTTACGATTGTTACCAGTGCAATAATTATGTATCCGAAGCTGTGGCCCGCAAGATAAAACTAATAAAAGCAGTTGTGAAGCAATGGATTGGGCCTGTTTCTTTTGGAGTGCATGAGGGGGGAAAGGGGTGTGGGAAAAGGGAGGTGGGAAGCAAGGGGAATCCGGAGTCATTCTAGTGTGAACCTGGATATACTAGATTCAGTGTTAGGAGTCACCACCCAAGAAAAGGATCTTCGAGACATTGTGGGAAATACCTTGAAATCCTCAACTCAGTATGTGAGGGCAGTCAAAAAAATCAAATAGAATGACAGGAATCATTTGAAGAGGATACTAAAACAAGGAATATTATAATGTTTCAGTATAGTTCCATGGTATGACTATATCTTGAATATTATGTACAGTTCTGGTCACCCAGGTTCAGCAAAGATATAAAAGAACGGGAAATAATATAGAGAAAATCAACAAACAGAAATAAAGAAAGTGATGACAGATAAAGATCATACAGCCTATCCAGTCTGCCCTTCCATAAGAGATCCTCTGTATTTGCCTCATGCTTTCGTGAATTCAGATATAGTTCTTGTCTCCACCACCCCCATTGGGAGGTTGTTCCATGCATCCACCACCCTTTCTGTAAAGAAATATTTACTCATATTACTCCTGAGTCTGTCCTCTTTCACCTTCATCCTATGACCCCCTTCTTCCAGAGCTTCCTTTCAACTGGAAGAGGGCCACCTCCTGTGCATATATCCCATGGAGGTATTTAATGTGTCTCATATCACCTCTCTCCTGCTTTTCCTAAAAAAAATATACATATTGAGATCTTAAAGTCTATTCCCATATGCCTTGAACAAATATCACTGACCATTTAATTAGCCATCCCCTTATGAAGAAAGGCTGAACACACTGGGGTTCTTCAGCTTGGAATATAAATGACTGAAAGGATATATGATAGAGGTTTTCAAAATCATGAATAGAGTGGAACTGGTAAATATGGGGCAGTATCAGGATTAGGGACATGTTATGAAACTTAATGGGTAGCAGATGTCAAACAAATGGAGAAATGGATTGTTTTCACTCAACAAACAATCAAACTGTGGGATTTGTTACTAAAGGATGTGGTCAAAGAATCTAACATAAACATGTTTAAAGGGGGGTTTGCACAAATCCTAGTGCAGAAGTCCATAAATAATTTTAGCTAAGTAGATTTCAGAATGCTACCAGTCATCCTTGGGAGAACACTGCAAGAAATGGATCTATTTTTTCTGATCTGCCAGGTACTTCTTAGTGAACTGGGTTGACCACTCTCAGAAAGAAGATTCTGGGCTTGATGGATCTTTGGTACGACCCAGCATGTTATTTCTTTTTTTTAAAAATATTTTATTTATTAACCATCATAAACATAGCATCCAGTAAAAGTACAAACAATAAGCCACAGCAGAGTGGAGTCTTATCTCCGCTGAGGGCATGCAATATACAGTTATGTCGAAATCCACGTACAATACACAATTGTATCTGTCCATGGTTAAACAGTTTTCCCCCAGTTTTCATAAAACCCCAACCTCCCTTCCCCATCCCCTCCCCCACCCCCCAACCCCCGCCCCCCATCATCGCATCCCGAGCTCCACTTCAAACCGCAGTACCCCTTCTAATAGTTCGCTGTCCCCTCCTCTCCCCCAATCTCCCGGCTTTTAGTAGCCCCCATTTACCACTTCACTCCGGCAGCGGGGGCCTAAACTCTGTATATATGGGTCCCAGATTAACATAAAGGTGGCCCATCGCTTCACTGAGCCCCGAGCCCTCCATCGCTCCATCAGCATCAGTTGATGAAAGCTATTGCGTCACTCCAGGAACGTAGGGGGGTCACCATCTCTCCACTTGTGTAGTATCGGGCCCTTCCCCACCAAACATGCTTTCCGTACCAGTAATCTTGCCCATCTCCCTGTGGGTAGAGTTTGATGTAGTTGGTCAAGCGTGACCAGGGATCTGGTCCAGGGGAACCTTTGCTGCAATAATCTCGTAATGTATCTGCAAATATGGGACCAGTAGGGGAGGATGCGCCTGCACTGCCACCACATATGGGTTAAGGTGGCCAAGGGCTGAGAACACCTAGGGCAAGACCCATCTTGTGTGATATGACTCCGCAACGCTCGTCAGGGCCTTATATTGTATTTCCCTCCATCGCGCTCCCTCTACCAACTCCACTATCCGCCCCACCGCCTTGCATATCGTGCCTGGCAGTACCTCCCGCCCCAGTTCACTACCCCAAGCCGTCTCAACTCTCCCATAGTCCGGCCGAACCCCAAAGCATTCTAGCCGAGTCTTCAGCCCAGCTATCGTCGGAGGTGCATCCCCCCCCAGGTCGAACAATTCGATAATCTGCGCCGACCTGTCCACCCCCAATTCCTCCCTAGGCAACGTCGCAACATAGTGAGAAAGCTGGAGATATGCGTAAGATTGTGTAGGGGGCAGCCGATATTCCTCTTGTAATTCCAAAAACGACTTGCATTTGCCCGAGAGGTCGACGACATGTCCTATATGTCTCATTCCCTGTCTATGCCAGATCTGGAACGCTCTAGAATCAGAACCGGGCAAAAAGTGTACATTGCCACGTATGGGAAGCCAGCTGGACACCTGCCAATTGCGTTGCCAGAAGCTATTTATTTGTCGCCATGTACGTCTCAGCGCAGTTAGCATAATATTACGTGTGAGGCGCTCTGGCAGTCGGGTACTGTCCACATGTAGAGCCCCCACCAGGGAGAAAGGCGCCACGAAGGCTGCCTCCAAGTCCCTTGGTGTGTATACAGCCGTTCCCCCCAAACAATCCCCAACATGCCGCGCTTGGCATGCCAGGGCGTAGAGTCGTATATCCGGAAGCCCAAGGCCTCCGCTACGCCATTTACCAATCATGCGCGACATCGGGATCCGCGCTCTGGCCCCCTTCCACAGAAACCCTTGAATCTCCCGTTCCATTCGAAGCAGATCCCGTCGCAGTAGCCACACCGGCAAAGTTTGTAGCCAATACAGGATACGAGGTAAAATCACCATTTTAACTGCTGTGATCCTTCCCAACAGTGATAGTGGTAGCGGGTTCCAGGCTCGCAGTTGACGCCGCATCCCAGAGAGGACACTTTCAAAATTATAGTGATAGAGTTCTTGCGGTAACCTCGTCAAGACAATACCCAAGTATTTAACCCTATGATCTGACCATTTCAGGGGAAATGTCTCCCCCCAGCTATCCCGCAACCGCCCCGAGACATCCAGGGCTATTGATTTAGCCGCGTTGATCCTAAGCCCGGCAAAACTACCGAACCGCCGGAACTCGTCCATCAAATGCGGAAGAGATTCTCGTGGGGCCTGTAAATGCACCAGCAGGTCATCGGCAAAGGCCGACATCTTGAATCCCTGGTTACCCACCTCAATTCCCCGTATCTGCCTGTCTTGTTCAATACGCCGTATGAGTGGGTCTAAAGACAAAACAAATAATAAGGGGGATAGTGGACAGCCCTGCCTCGTGCCCCTATGTAACGGGAAAGGGGCTGATAAGACCCCATTGCAAAGCACTCTGGCTGTCGGAGTATCATATAAACTCTTCACCATGGCACAAAAAGCCTGTCCAAACCCATATAACGGCAACAGATACTCCAAATACTTCCAATCGACTCTATCAAATGCCTTTTCTGCATCGAAACTCACCAGGAGGGACTGCATCTGGTGACCGTGCACCCACTCTAGAGATGTTAGTATGCGTCGGATATTTCGGACTGCATACCGGCCCCGTACAAATCCCACCTGTGATTAGTGTACAACGTCACTCAATAATACCGCCAGGCGCTCTGCCAAGACTTTCGCCAACAGCTTCGCGTCGAAATTTAACAGAGAGATCGGTCTATAGGAGGCCGCTTGCAGCGGGTCCTTATCTGGCTTAGGTATTAGCGTAATATAGGCCTGATTCTCTCCCCATCTTCTACTGCCTCTCTCTATTCGCTGACGGTAGGTGTCCACTAACAGGGGGCTCACCCAGTCGGACAAGAGTTTGTAAAACTCAGCTCCATAGCCGTCTGGGCCCGGGGCCTTATAACAGCTGGCTCGTGTAATCACGGACTGTACCTCCTGTAGGGTTATCGGTTGCCCCAACTGATCCCGTTGGGTGTCTGTCACCTTTGGGAGTTTCAACCCTTGTAAATAGTCCTCCATATTGGAGGGGTTGTGCTCCTCTGCGGAGTACAGCTTCTGGAAGAAGCCTTTAAATAAAGCACTAATCACCTCCCGATTTTGTTGGAGTTTCCCTCGCTCATCTCGGAGGGCAGCCACCCCCCTCCCCCCTCTCGGACCCTTTAAGCAGCGGCCCAATAACTTCCCCGGTTTATCGCCAAAACAATACAATCTAAATTTATAATATTTCATAGATTTCTTAGCTCTCTGGTGAAGCAATTCGTTTAATGCTACCTGAAGTTCCCATAGCCGTTTCCTGTTAGACACTGTAGGTGTATGACCACTAAGCACTCTCGCTCGAGACACTTGTTGCTCCAGCCGAACAATTTGTTCTGCCAACAGTCGTCGCTGCCGAGCCACATACCCGATTATATCTCCTCTCAGCACCACCTTGGCGGTTTCCCACACCAGTTCCGGATCTTCTCTGTGTGCCTCGTGGTTAAGCTCAAAGTCACGCCAACGCTGACCCAGAAATTGCCGGAACTGATTATCCTTGTAGAGCTCAATGGGGAATCGCCATACCCGAGATGCGCCAGTTCCACCCCCCCATTGCACCTCAGTCCAAGCCATTGCGTGGTCGGAAATCTCTAAAGGGCCTATCTGTGCGTCTTCCACTTGCGCAAAAGTGGTTGTGGAAAGCAGAAGATAATCTATTCTCGCACTAGTCCCATGCGCCCGCGAAACGTGAGTATACTCTCTCCCGGAGGGGTGTAAGAGTCTCCAGGGATCTATCAGGCCTAGTCGCACCCGAAAACGTTGCAATACTTGTGAGCCAAGCACTCTATCTCGCGTCCCTCGGCCGCTGGAGGTGTCTAAGCCCACATCTAACACCCCGTTGAGGTCCCCTCCCAGTAGCAGAGGCACATCGGGCAGCTGTTCCACTTTAGCAGCTATGCGATCAAAAAACTCCCGATCCAACAAATTGGGACCATAGACATCTCCCAGTATTATCTCCCGATCTTCCAGTAGGCCCTTTAGTAGCAGAAATTTCCCATTGGGGTCCACCACCTGACTTTGCATCGTGAAGCGCACCCGTCTATGAATTAAAATGGCCACCCCCCCCCTTCTTCCCCAGTGCAGGCGCCCCCCACACCTGACCAACCCAATCCCGACATAGTTTAGCATGTTCTTCAGCTGTTTGGTGTGTTTCCTGGAGCAGCGCAATATCACAACGTTGCCTAGCCAATGCCTTTAATATTTTATATCGCTTTATCGGGCTACCCAACCCACAAACATTCCAAGTTATTACCCTCAGATCAACACGAGATTTTTACGGCACAGCTGCCAGCACATCATGTTTGGAGGGACCCCCCCAGCCTGGGGCCCTCTCCTATGTTTGCCAACACAGTTTAAATGTTGCCTCTGCATGAAGTTCAGAATGCGATGCCCCCTCCCCCACCCTTCCCGTTGCCCCCTATTCCCACTACCCCTCCCCACCTCTAACCCTTCTCCTATCTCTCCCTACCACAGATCTAACCCTCCCCTTCCCCTTGTCCCCCCTATCCCCCCCTCCAAACTACTCCTCTTCTCCACAGGACTCCCGGCTCCTACCCCTACCCCGGTAGCCCTCCCAAGACCCCTCCAAGCGTGACCCGTCCCCCCGCTCTGCAAGTCACCCATCCTGCCAGAAACCTACATTTCTCCACTGTTACTCACGGCGGAACGATATCTTCCTCCCAATGCCTGAGGACTACCAAACCCGATGGTCTAGGCCTCGGTGGGGCGTTCTCCCCCCCCCCCTTCTGCAGGGACCGCTGGCCATGACCTTCCCCCCGTCCGCCTTTTCGCTCACTGTCCCTTCTCCTCCCACTGAGACCCCCTCACACTGTGGGTCCACCTGCCACCATCGGGGCCTGCCTGCCGGTAAGGAGTACGGCTGACCTCTAAATCTCGTAAGGCACAGCTCTACTACCACACCGAGGTCGAGCCCGGCCAACACCCACACCGGCAATCCCCTCCTCCCCCAGATCCACTCCTACACCCCCACCGCCGGCCAAGCACCACAGCTGCGGCACTCCGCGATGTGTTGGGACCACGTCCCCTCAGAGTGTACCGGCGGGCTGGTCTTGGCGAGCCATAGCCCGCCTCCAGGCCTTCGGGTAAACCCTCCTTCTCTCTCTACTACGGGCCGCCACCCCACCCCCAACAACAATCGGAGCCATGCTGACTCCCCTTGCCCACTGAAACCTGGGGGTCTATACAGGATATGCCCCTTCAGCAGTGAGATATATAAACTCTTTTAACACTAAACCTTGAATTCTGAACAGCAATAACTTATAGAAACAAATTTAAAAGAACAAGTAACTTTGTTACAGTACTATACAAAGAGCGGTTCACTTTGCAGTAAGAGACAAAAAGACACAAAGTTACACCAGGAGGGCAGTGCTTTTAGAATCTCATAAGTAGCTAAATATTATGTCCAGTGTATCACTGCCTTTCCCCAGATTTCTTTCACTTACAAGAGTTCCTCCTAGCAGCATAGCACAACTGGCTCCCGAGGGTTTCATGATGAAGGTGCCGATACAGCCTGCTTTTGGGTGCACAGCCATTGCACATACTCTTCTGCAGTATCCGCCGACTCAAAGGTGCGGTGAGCTCCGTCGCAAAGCACATGCAGCTTGGCCGGATATTGTACTGAAAATCGGATCCCGGCCGCAATAAGCTGTCCACAGAGGGGGGCATATTCCCGCCTTTTCCTGCTTACCGCCATTGAGTAATCTTGAGCCACACGAAGCTTAGTATTATTATAGGACACGTCCCCCTTCTGCCGAGCTGCTCGGAGGATTAGTTCCTTCTGTGGGAAGTGCAGGAATTTAGCTAATACAATGCGAGGGCGAGGGTCGCGCGTTTGCTTAGCGCCGACCCGGTGCACCCGCTCAATGTAAACTGACCCACCAAGCTCTTCTGCTCCCACAAGCTGCTTGACCAGGTCGCCTAGGTAGCCTCTGAGATCTTTGTCTGCAACAGTTTCAGGGATCCCTAGAAAGCGCAAGTTGTTTCTCCTTGACCTGTTTTCCAGGTCATCCAACTTGGCTTCTTGCTGAGATAGCCGAGATTTTAGGCCTGCCACCTCTGCAGTTAGCGTCCCCACCGTCTCTTCCACCGCTCCCACGCGGTCCTCGGCCTCTTGCAGCCTGTTACCTAGCTGATCTACCGAGGACCTCAGTCCATCCATCTTGCTGTGGAGAGCGTCGAACTGGGGTAGCAGAGCCGTTGCTACCGCCGCGGGCATCTCTTCCAGTGTGGTAGGCGACTTGGGTGATGCCGGCATCGAGCCGGGGTCCGCCATCTTACTTTGGCCGGCCCCCCATTCCCGGTCTCGCCGAAGTGCTTTTACTACCGTCGCCATGCACTTTAGTCTCCCCCACTGCTGTACAAGAGTCCACTGGCACTTCGAAGCAATTTGGGTAACTTCTGGGCAGGTTGGTGCAGTTTGTCACGGTACTAAATCGCCGGTTTTTGGTCGGGGTTTCAGGACACGCTCAGGATGCGACCTTCATCCAGTCCGCATCACGTGGTCCGCCCAGCATGTTATTTCTTATGTTCTTATGATTATGAATTTCTTGTAGCCTTGTTCTCTTTTCTTTATATTATTGAAAAAGCTATGATATTTTAAATGTTTAAAACAGATTGTTTTGTAATCTGCCTTGAATTTAATTAGGATAAGCAAAATATGAATTCCAAGTTAAATTAAATTTAATTTAAACTTAAGCACCATTTGGTGCCAACTTTCACCAGTCACTTCAGCTCTACTTCCCTGTATATGTTGCTGTAACCAAAGCGCTAAAGGCTGAGGAAGGATAGTTAGCATTCTACAGGTCTAACAGCAAATGGTCCAGTTTTCTAGATACAGTATAGATATAAATAGATATACATATAGATATGGATATATGTATATAGAGAGAGGTTCAGTGTTTCTAGAGTTTCTGGTTTTCAAGGACATTGACAGCAGTTTCTTCCCACATGCCAAAATTTGGTGAATGTCGTGGATAACATGTTGAAACGCTCCACCCAGTGTGCAGTGGCAGCCAAGAGAGCAAGTGGAAATGCTCCACCTCATAAGGAAGGGAATGGAAAATAAAACAAAGGATATTATAATGCCCCTGTATCATTCCATGGTGCGACCGCACCTTGAATATCATGTGCAATTCTGGTTGCCGTATCTTAAAAAAGGATATACCCTTATTAGAAAAGGTACAGAGAAGAGCCACCAAAATGGTAAAGGGGATGGAAGGATACTCCTATGAAGAGAGGCTAAAAAGGTTAGGGCTCCTCAACCTGGAAAAGAGATGGCTGAGGGGAGATATGATAGAGGTCTATAAATTAATGAATGGAGTGGAACGGGTAAACGTAGATCGATTGTTTACGTCATCAGAATATAAAAAGACTAGGGGACATGCAATGAAGCTACAGGGTAACCTATTTAAGACTAATAAGAGAAAATATTTTTTCACTCAACGTGTAATCAAACTCTGGAATTTGTTACCGGAGGATGTTGTTAAAGCTGTTAGTGTAGCTGTGTTTAAAAAAGGTCTGGACAAGTTCCTGGAGGAAAGGTCCATAAAACATTACTAAAAGGGACCCAGGATATCACTACTTGACCCAATACAAGCATTCATGAAACTGTGTCTTTTGGGGAGACTGCTAGGTACTTATGACCTAGATTGGCCACTGGTGGAAACAAGATACTTGGCTTGATGGACCTTAGCCTGACCCAGTATGGCATATCATATGTTCTTATGTCTTTTTGAGAGAATCAGACTTATGGATGGATGAATAGGAATCTATTTATTTCATATAATTCTTTCCAATATTCAATTTGTTGGAAAACATAAAAAAAAGATGTCTTTTTTCTTGATGATAGAGATGTTACATACACGTATCTTTCAAAGCAAATCAGTGCCAGTGCCAACGAAACTCAGCCTATTTGCTGCTTAGGTCCCTATACACTCCTTATATCCTATTTATTAGCAATTATTTCAATTAACCATGAAAACAGTTCAATTATACCAGGAAAACCCACAGAGTGAAAGAATGGCACAGGAAAAATGATCTTCCAAAGTAGTCTTAAGGGAAGAAACATGGCAGTGAAGGAAATGATCCAAAGCAAATAGATGCAAGATAGCTTATTGAATTAATATAATGCCGAAATTGTAATAGGGGCTCACTGTCTGAACAAAACATGGCTCTTTAATAAATTATGTGTTTGTTAAATATATTTTTTCTAGATAAAACTGGGTCACAACCTTTCATTTTCTTTTGAAAGTGTTACTGTTAAGACCAGAAACGTATGAATTACATGGATACAAAACACTGTTATCAGCACAAAGGCTGATGTTTAAAAATGTGTTTTCAATGACATCTGTAGCTACAGGGGCAAAACTTGGCATTTTAAATTTGTTCCACACCCTACCCCTCCCACATCTGAGCCGATTGCATCAATTTTTATGCCTAACTTGTCAGCTAGAAAACATTTTTTTGGTCATGCTGTGATGGTGTTAGAGGCATTATGGGATGTGGATTTTGCTTACCAGACCATACCAGACTAGTAGAGATATATTCAATGCTTAAAAGGTAAATTTAACTGAGCAAATTGGACCACACAAATAGCTAACCTAAAGTTATTCAAGTCAGTTTATTTACATACCTTTGGTTACTGAATCTCCTAGTGCTACTGGTACTTGAAGGGGTGACCACCTTGGAATACCAGGTACTATAGAACCCCAGAAAGGTGAATTGTTAGTCTGGCATTAAATATGGTTAGAGACAGAGTGAATAATGCATTGACTAAGGAAGCCTGGTCCAGACAATCGTGCAAGCAGGACAAGGACATGTGAAAGCACATTTTAGAAAAGCCATGTAGGTATAATCTGGGATGTCCAAGTCAAAACGCCCAAAATTCCATGGGAGGGACAGCAGTGTCTTCTAAAACCAACCTGTCTCCACTCTAAAAGATAAAAGTTTCTGTCAAAACATAAATATGCTGAATAATGGGTCAGACATGTGCATGTTGTTGCCAGATTTTAGAAACTTGCACTTGTCCAATATGGATGGCAGTGGTCTAGACAACACAGATGTGCCTGTGATGGTATTTCAGAATGGGCACATGTATCTGGTGCCACATACACACCCCAGCCTGCCATTTTGCTAGCGCAGACGTTCAGCGGTATGGCCGACAGCAAAAAGGTCTCTAGTCCTCAATGACTCCTCATCTCCATCAATAATAAAAAGAAAGAATACTATTTCAACATACTCACCAAATCCCTCAACCACTCCAAGGAGTTATTCAATATAGTAACAACTTTAACTCGCAACTCCATGAATGATGAGATAAAATCCTCCCCCCCATATCAAATCACAAACACTGGCAGACCACTGTAAGGGAAAACTAAAACTACCATTTGATCCCTGAAAAAAGTGGTATATAAATGTAAATAAATAAATAAATAAATCTCCACACTTACAAACCCTGATCCAAATCATACCTGGCAACAGAGGATGATGATCAAACTCAAGGAAAATGCTACATATACTGCCGATATTCACAAAAACCAACACTACTACGGTACCTCTATGCACCGCACCTATGGAACTCTCTCCCGGAAAAACTAAGGACTACAACCGATACAGCTTCCTTCAAGAAAGCCTTCAAAACCCATATCTTCAAAGAATGCTACCCACCAACGTAACCCACTCCCCCCCAATTCCACCCCTCTAGTTTCCCATCAACACCCCCCCTAGCCTCACCTCTCCCAGTTTCCCCCAAACTCCCCCTACCTCAAATCAGCATACATTTACAAATGCACATAGTTACTCCCAAATACATTAATTTATTTATTTAACATTTCTTTTATACCGCGCTCTTTATCATCAGTGCGGTTTACAGTTAAGAGAAGGACTCGAGGACCATAGGGCACTCCCGAGTTTACATCAAACAGGGTAGACAACTTGGAAAAAAACAGGGAAAACTATGTACAATTTACATACTGCTGTGTCAATAATGTTACAAGGGTGGAACAGGGAGTGAGATCCAGTGTGGACCGTATTCCATTTACGGACCACTTCCTCTTATCAAACTTGTGTATGCTGTTAAGCTATCAGTTTGAGGGATGGTATGTGTGAGGGTATGAGGCGTGGGGGAATTGTTGTGTTGTGAAAAGTGCGTAATGAACAAATGGTGCTTGAGGGCCTTTCTAAATTGAGTGACGTCCTTGATTGCTCTGATATTATGTGGGAGGTTGTTCCATGATCTGGGTGCGTAGGACACAAATGCCTGTTTGTTGGTTGATTGTGCCCATTTTGTGGAAACCTTTGGCGTAATAAGTATATTGGCGGAATGCAACCTCTTGGATCTGTTGTTGGGGGGTTGGGAGATGAGCATGGAGACTGAGGGGGGGGGGGGTGCTATGTTGTTTATGGCCTTAAAAGTGATTAGTAGGGACTTGAAGGAGATTCTACAGCTTATCGGGAGCCAGTGTAGATCTCTTAGGACGGGGGATATGTGATCTCTTCTTGATGTGTCACACAATACACGGGCAGCAGCATGTATCAATGATTTTCCAAGTTGATTTCCCTGTTTAATATAAAATGTTCTGTTACAATGTAAACCACTTTGACCAAAGGATAAAGTGGTATAAAAAAACCCTGTTAAATAAATAAATAAATAGTTATCTGCAGTATCTTTTCAAACAGCAAAAAGTATTAAGTGAATAAGAGGGCTTTCTCCTCTTCAGTTGACAAGTTTTACATTGCCAAAAAAAAGCACTTTTTTGGTGCCTATTCATGCCCAGGATTAGGTATAGATTTGGACGTGTCTGCCAGCGATTACAGACATGTGGTGCCTTTCTAAAATTGGGCGCACCCATTTATATTTGTATGGCACATCTCTGGCATACCCCTATGCGACCTGCGCACATCTAAACTTGGGCCCTTTTAAAATGGCTTTGAGGTTGTTTATGTGATTTCTACATCTGAAAGGACATTTTCAGAAGTCAGAATCACAAACAGATCTAGATAGATAGAATGCTGCATGCAATTGTGATATAGAAATAGCAATATCTATATCTATTAACTAATAGGCAGATTAGGAATACAAATTCAAAAACACACTTTAAATTGCCTATTATGTGAATGCCAGAAGTTTTAAAGAATAAGACTGGAGAGTTAGAACGTATGGTTTAGCAATGTATGGTAAGAGGCAAAATAGTAGTAGCAAATGGTTCATTCTGAAGATAGGGGCAATACTAATAGTCTGCTTCAAGGATCGGTCCTTGATCCTGTTCTTCTTAACATTTTTGTAAATGACATTGCAGAAGGACTGTCGGGGAAGGTTTGCCTTTTTCCAGACAATATCAAAATCTGCAACAGGATAGACACCCTGGAAAATGTAGATGGCTATGAGGAGGGATCTAGCAAAGTTTGAAGAATGGTTGAGTATTTGGCAACCAAGATTTAATGCTAAAAAATGCAGGTTCATGCCTTTCAATTGCAAAAAACACAAGGAAGGGATACAGTACAGGGGGATCCTTGCAGCCCGATCCTGGCCTTGGCAGACCCAATCGGTGGTCAGGCTGCAGGGAAATGGTGCATTACTCAACTTGAAGGCAAGTGGGGTTCCTGCATGGTGTCCTGGTACCATGGCAGTGCGACCCCACAGCATTGGGATCCATGCAGGAGCCTTGGGTCCACGAAAGACAAGAAAGACCAAGGGGCAATCATATCTGATGATCTTAAGATGGTCAAACAAGTAGAAAAGGCAATAGCAAAAGCCAGAAGGATGCTTGGATGCATAGGGAGAGGTAATAGTACCTTTGTATAGGTCCTTAATGAGAACAGATGAATACTTAGAGCCCCATTCAGAAAGAGGCAAGTCTGGCCCATCTGGATGTCCAAAATCTGGACGGGCCAGAGTTGCACCCAATCCTGATCCCACGGGGCTAGACATTCCCGCTGGGTCAGAATTGGGTGCAACGGGCCTGGACAGGCAGGCCATGCCCCAATTCAGGGCCTCTGAATGTCCAGCCTCCTCCCCATACAAGGCACCCAAAGCTCCTGCATGGATCCCGGCGCTGTGGGGTCGCATTGCCATGGCACCGGGACACCATGCAGGAGCCCCACTTGCCTTTAAGCTGAGTAATGCACCTTCCCTGCAGCCTGACCCCCGACTGACTCTGCCAAGGCCAGGATCGGGCTTGTGGAGGCTGACCTCCGGTGCTTCCCACTTACTGTAGGGCAACTTATTCCACCTCAGAGGTGAAATAGGTTTCCCGTTCAGCTCCACATCCCTGGATGTACAGGACCACGACCGGAATCGGCCCTGTACGTCTGGGTCAGGGTCCCACCTCTGAGCAGCCCATGCTCCACCCTCAGCTCACCCCCATCCAGAGCTCCTGCACATCTCCTAAGTACATGCAGGTAGCTGTGGGCGGGGAATCAGACCCAGGCGTTTGGCAGGGATGTGCATCTAAATCAGACGTACATCCCTGCTAAATGGGACTCAGAATGACCCACTTAGTCACCAATTGTTCTGTGTTTAAGGAAGCCAGTTTCCTCACAAATTTGAGCAAGGTAGGAGGGATAGTTTCTGATAATTGACTATCTATATGGAATTAGATCATTAAAAGATCACAGCAAGGCAGGTGATGTGCTGAAAACCTATTCAAAGTGTAAGCACGTGTGTTGGGATATATTAACCTGCAATATAGAAACCCCAAAAATGACAACAGATAAAGACCATATGGCCTATTTGTCTTCCAATCTGTCAGAACTATTAAGTTCCATGTTCCTTTCCTCTCCTTTAACCCTGTAATTGTCCTGTTTATTAAAATTCAGTTACAGTTTTCGTCTCTACTACCTCCGCTAGGAGTCTGTTCCACGCATCCACCACCCTTCCCATAAAGAAATATTTCCTGAGTCTATTTCCTTTCACCTTAATTTTATGAATCCTCATTCCAGAATTTCCTTTCAACTGGAAGAGGGCCACTTCTTGTGCATTTATTTCAAGAGGTATTTAAATGTATCTATCATTTTCAACCTCTCCCGCATTTCCTCTAAGATTTATATATTACGATATTTAAGCCTATCCAAATAAGACCTATTTATTTATTTTAGTGTTTTTATATTGCCTTATCAGTGAATCAAAGTGGTTTACAAAGAACTAAACAATGTGAATGAAATGGAGAAAACTCCAAAGAACTGGTTATGAGTACAGATAACAAGTCAAAACATTAGAAGTATATACAAGGATTAACTGAAGTCTTAAAGTCTGACAACAGAATGAAGTAACTTTACTGTTATGTATGTCATAGGCATTAGAGTGGTTATGTAGGACAGATGTTATGATGAAAACCACTGATCATCTTCCATCCTGGATGAAGACTTCATTCTGTTTATATCCTTTTGAATGGGCGGTCTCTAGAACTGCACATAGTACTCCAAATGAGGAAAACTAAGATACAAATGGAAGAAAAGTAGCCAACACAGTAAAATGGAAGAGGGGTGGGGGGGGGGGGGGAGAGGACAAAACATTTTTCAGGTATGTTAGTGAGAGGAGCAAGGGCAAAATTGGTATTGTCAGACTGAAGGGTGAAGGGGAGGAATATGTAGTAGCTGATAAGGATAAAGCAGGATCGTTTAACAAATATTTCTGTTCTGTGTTTACAGATGAAGGAACAGGACCTCAGAAAACACCCACAAAAAGAAACAGAAGCAATGGGGATCTTGAATGATTTTCAGAAGACTGTATTCACAAGGAGCTAGCTAAACAAAAAGTAGACAAAGCGATGGGATACATTCAAGAGTATTGAAGGAATTCAGGTACATTCTAATAGCTACAATGTCTGAACTTTTTAATGCTTCTTTAGAGTCGGGTATGGTCCCAGAGGACTGGAGAAAAGTGCATGTGATCCCTTTACATAAAAGCGGTACTGAGGATGAAGTTGGCAACTACAAGCCGGCTACTCTGACCTCCATGATGAGTAAACTAATGGAAGTCCTGCTAAAACAGAGGATGACGACGTTTCTGGAAACCAATGGATGGTAGGATCTGAGGCAGCATGGTTTTTACTAGAAGCAGGTCTTGTCAGACTAATCTCATTAATTTCTTTGACTGGGTGATGAGAGAGTTTGACTGAGGGAGAGCACGAGATGTGATGTCTTTGACACTGCTCCAAATGGGCGACTTATAAATAAATTGAGTGCCCTAGGAATGGACCCTAAAGTGATGGACTGGATTAGAAATTGGTTAAGTGGAAGGCAAAAAAGAGTACAGGTACCAGTGTTGTGCTGCAAGAATCTGTCTCTGGTCTGATTCTTTTTAACATTTTTGTAAGTGATATTGAGAAAGTACTATTGGGAAAGGTTTGCTGCTTTGCGGATAATACCAAAATCGCAATAGAGTAATCACCCATGAAGGTATATTTAACATGAGAAGGGATCTAGCGAAGCTGGAAGAATGGTCGAGAATTTGGCAGCTGAGATTTAATGCTAAAAAATGCAGTGTCATGCATTTGAGTTGCAAAAATCCAAGACTGCAGTACAGTATAGTGAGTAAAGTCCTTCTATACACAAAAGAAAAGCGGGACCAAGGAGTGGTTGTTTCTGATGATCTTAAGGTGGCTAAACATGCAGGGAAGGCAACAGCAAAAGCCAGACAAACATAACAAAAGAACATAAGAAATGCCATACTGGGTCAGACCATGGTCCATCAATCCCAGAATCCTGTTTCCAATAGTGGCTAATCCAGGTCACAAGTACTGTGATGTAGCAGACTCTTATGAAGCAATGGAAACTGATAGTGATCCGGTGGAGAGAACCGGTACTGCAGGGGAATGCAGGATTTTCTCTTCTGAGATAGAGAAACACAGAGCTAATCAGGAACCAAACCTCACCTCAAGGCAGGTGAGGAGCCAAGTCTCTGATTGGGCACGCCCAAGCAGGAGGCGGGCAGTGCAGTACTCAAGCAGCTTGTTAAGAACCCAGAAACAGAAACAGTTAGAACGTCAGCCAGAAGGGCAAAGAAATGATCAGTGAGATTCGCAAGGAGTGGAGCAAGGAGAGGAGGAGTCAGGACACAAGCACCTGGATGACGACAGGTCAGATGACCAGGACCAGGAACCGTTGGTGAGAGAACCACTAAGCAGCTGTGATCCACAAAGGAGCAGACAGGACCTGGGAGACTCATGGGCAAAGAGACTTCTGTAAGCAGAAGAATTCAAAGGCACTGAGAGACCCAAGGCTGCAGCTCAGGAGTTTAAAGGACCAAGCAGAACCTTGGAACAGGAGGCAGTGGGAGAAAGAAATACCCTGGAAGAAGCCCCAGCACAAGGTATCTGGTGGGTTTAGAACGGCTAGCAAGCTTAACAGTGGGAAGCCAGAAAGAATGAACTTTAATTGTGAAAGACAGGACAAAGGCAGAAAGTTTGATAGTAATTGGTTAAGCCAAGAGAAGCCTAACTGTTTTCCTTTTAAAACTCTGAAAGACTCTCCAAGCACAGCTGAAGCGTTTTACCCTGCACTTTCATTTGGAGATAGGTGAGGGAAGGGAAATGCTTACAGCTGAATTTATCCAAGTAGAAGCACTGATAATTGCCAAGAGATAAGAACTGTAAACAAGCATTTACCTAAAGGAGGATATTCTCAGTCTAGTTCAGAAAATACACAGGCTGAATTACTTCTCACTGAATTCAGAGAGTTCCTTAAGAGCAGAGCAGTTTCTCCCAATAACGTAGCAAAGCCTATGAGCAGCTGTGAGTAAGAAATGCCTTTAATTTCTCTGCCATCTACAGAGCTGGAAGTCCCGATGGACTGCTCTACTTGTGTGATTCAAAAGGACATTTAAATGTTATGCTTGCCAATGTTTTATGAAGGAATATAAGAAACTTACCTCACTGATTGCCATGCTAAAGAAGCTTATGTGAAGAGAATAAGTGAAAGCATATTGTGTGCAATTCAGGAGCATTGCTGTTACCAGTTTTCTGTTACGTTACTGAAAGGAGGTCACATGACAATTGAATGTGATCCAGAATGGACATTTAGCCAAGCAGTAAAAAGCCTTGTTTAGTTAAGTTTCTCAGCATTGTTTTATGCTACATTGTTTCCTTTACGTCTGATGCATTTGAACTGCGAAAGCGGAAAATAAACCTCACAAAAGAAATTTTTCTTTGCCTTGCCTTACTACTTGAGCTCCAACACAACTACAACCTTACCCTCAAGGGTAACCAAGGCCAGCCCCTCCCTTAACCCTCAAGGTCCAGGGAGTGGGTGGATGGCAGTACCTAGCAGTTTCCCAAAAAGTCACACAGGTTTCACAATGTTTTTATTGGGCAAGCAGTGAATAATGGTATCTCCAGCAACAAGCAGGAATGTAGTCTTCACATATGGGTATCGTCCTTACCGACGGAGCCTGAGTGGGAACACTCCCCAGCGTCCAGTAGGAACGCTTTTGGGAGCATCCCTCAGCACATGCGCGCTGCCTTCCTGCCTTTCCAACTGTCCCTCTTCAGTTCTTCGTTTTCCGCGGAACTGACAGGTCACATACCCTGTCACCGCAGAAAATTTCTTCTTTAAACTTGTTTTTCTTGTGGTTGCGCCTGCCTTCGCTCGACGCCTACCGGTACCGCCGGTTCTCTTTTCTTCTCCCTGATGACAAACGACAAGACTTCCTTACTCTTGTCAAGCATGCTCAAGATGTTTTCAAGTTTGTAAATCGTACAGCCTTTGACTGCTTTGAATGAATCAGCAGAACTTCTACTATTACCATTGGTGCGCGTCGGATTGCCTGGCTTCAGGCATCAGACTTGGAGATCTGGGTACAGGACAAATTAGGAAACATCCCTTGCACAGGAGAAAACCTCTTTGGCAAGAATTGGCAGGAGAAGGCTAATGAGATAGATACTGACAATCTCACTTTAGACAGATTGTCAAAATCTACAGCCACTCCAGCCAAAAAGAAAACCTATAAAAAACCCTTTTTCAGCAAAAAGAGGAAGTTTATCCAAGTGGAGTGGAGGAGTGGCCTAATGGTTGGGGCAAGGTACTTCAGGCCAGAAGGTCGGGGGTTCAAATCCCACTAGAGGACAGCAACCTTGGGCTGGAAGGACTGGGGTTTCTAGTCCCACAGGTGCTCCTTGTGGTCTTGGGCAATCCACTTAACCCTCCATAGCCCATGTTCCCTGTAAAATAGTTATCTCCAAGTTATAATGCCCTGTTCAATGTAATTTCAGTTTGTTCAATGTAAACCGCACTGATGCAGAATAGCGCGGTATATAAGAGAATGTAAATAAATAAATAATAAATAAAATCCTATACCCAGCAAGGGCAAGCTCAGGGTCAAGTTGCCCAAAAGGGACAACAGCAACAATCCAGACAACAAAAGAAGTCAAAAGACCCGAGAGCTCAACCAGCTCCACAGGCTCAGCCCCCCTCAAGGGCTTTGACTCCTTCCTAGAGAGCTTAGCTTTCCTGCCTCTGAACGGTCCAGAACCCCTAAACATTCCAGGCAGGTTGTGTCATTTTGTCAACAGATGGCACCAAATAACAGCAGAAAATTGGACTCTGTTCATTGTAGGGGAGGGGTACAAGCTTTTCACAGCATGCCCCCTCCTACAATCGTAAGACAATTCAATTCCCAAGCCTCTCCAGACAATCTACTGGATCAAGAGGTCTCAACACTCCTTGCTCAGGAAGCAATAGAGGAAGTACCCATTCCCCAACAGGGTACAGGGTTCCACTTCCCCTATTTTCTTATTCCAAAGAAAACAGGAGGACACAGACCCATTCTAGACCTCAGAGAATTGAACAAATATCTGTTCCGAGAAAAGTTCAAAATGATTTCTCTGGGAACTCTTCTGCCATACCTTCAAAGTCAGGATTGGCTTTGCTCTCTAGATCTAAAGGATGCATATACTCATATTCTGATCCATGCAGATCACAGGAAATTCTTACGATTCCTTTTCAAGGGAAAACACCTCCAATACAGGGTTCTTCTTCCTTTTGGTCTGGCTTTGGCATCAAGAGTATTCACGAAATGCATGGCAGTAGTAGCTGCATTCCTGCGAACCCTAGGAATATTCATTTTCCCTTACTTGGACGACTGGCTCATTTGAGCCCTCACGGTTGCAGAAGCCAGCTCTGCACTGTCTCGCACAATGCAAATCCTCCAATACTTGGGATTGTTCATAAACTTCCCAAAATCCCAACTTGCTCCTTCTCAGACCCTGGAGTTCATAGGAGCTTGTTTAAATACCAGACAGTCAAGGGCTTTCCTCCCACAGCCCCGCTGTCCTCACATAGTGCGACTATCTTCTCAAGCAGCGGGAAAGTCCTCCCTAACTGCTCAAGAACTGCTGCAATTACTGGGACATATGGCATCCACAGTTCATTTAGTTCCCTATGCTTGCCTCCACATGTGAGCAGCCCAGTGGACCCTATCCACACAGTGGACACAGGCCACAGGACATCTGTCGGACAAGATATCAAACTCACAACGACTGATCTTGTCCCTACAATGGTGGTAATCACTGGAGCATCTTTTAGTGGTGTCTCCTTTCCAACAACCCCCATTCCAGGCCACCCTAACAACAGATGCATCACAGGTGGGATAGGGAGCACACCTGCACCATTTCTCCACCCAGGGTACCTGGACTCCACAGGAGGCTTGTCTTCACATAAACCTCCTAGAACGCAGAGCAATCTATCTAGCTCTTCAAGTATTCCATGCCCAGCTAAGCTACAAGACAGTCCTAGTCCAAACGGACAATCAAGTAGCCATGTTCTACGTGAACAAGCAGGGTGGAACAGGCTCTCTGTCATTATGCAACAAAGCTTTACGACTATGGGCCCTCGCCAGAAAGCATCAAATTCACATTCTCATGGTATATCTTCCAGGCATTCAAAACCTTTGGGCAGACAAACTGAGCCGAGTACTGCTGCCTCAAGAATGGTCTCTCCACCTAGACCAGGTGACAAAGATATTTCAAATCTGGGGAACCCCAGACATAGACCTCTTTGCAAGTCCACTGCATGTCAAACTTCCCCGGTTCTGTTCCAGAATTCCAGCTCACAATTGTCAGGCAAGGGACGCCTTCCTCCTTCACTGGGGTCAGGACTTCCTCTATGCCTTCCCACCAATTCCCCTCATCCCCAAAACACTTCTCAAGCTTCAGAGAGACAGAGGTCGTATGATCCTCATAGCGCCACAGTGGCCACGACAGACGTGGTATCCCCTGCTTCTACATCACTCTCAAGCTGCACCTCTGGAGTTAGGGTGTGCTCCAGACCTTCTCTCCCAAGAGAACATGATGCTTTGGCACCCGAGTCCCCAGTCCCTGCATCTCAGGGCCTGGTTGCTGAAAGCCTAGACCTGCAGGATCTTAACCTTTCCTAACAGGTAAAGGATATCCTTCAGGCTTCTAGAAAACCTTCCACAAGACGTTCTTATGCCTTTAAGTGGAAGCATTTTACTATATAGAAACATAGAAATATGATGACAGAAAAAGACCATATGGCCTATCTAGTCTGTCCTTCCATATCAACAACTACAACAGTCCCCTTTTTCCTGTAGAGATCCTCTGTGTTTGTCCCATGCTTTTTTGAATTCAGATGCTGTCCTCATCTCTACCACCTCCACTCTTCAACTTGGAAAAGAAACAGCTGAGGGGAGATATGATAGAGGTCTATATGGTGTTCTCAAAAGGGCTTAAACCCCCTTGTGATACCTTTGGAATCGGTACTAGAGTACCTACTTCATTTATCAAATTCTGGTTTAAAGACAAATTCAGTAAGAGTCCATCTTAGTGCAATTGCAGCTTCCTATAAGCCTCTAAATGGACAGACAATTTCCTCTCATCCACTTATAGCAAGATTTATGAGAGGTCTTCTATTAACAAAGCCTCCCATCAGGCCACCACCGGTGGCATTCAATTTAAATCTAGTTCTCGGACAGCTCATGAAACCGCCCTTTGAACCTTTAGCCACTACAACCCTAAAGTTTTTATCCTGGAAGGTCATCTTCCTAATTGTAATCACCTCCGCACACCACATTAGTGAATTGCAAGCTTTAGTGGCTGATCCCCCTTATACAAGGTTTCACCATGATAAGGGTGTTCTCAGAACTCATCCACATTTTATGCCAAAGGTGGTTTCGCCTTTTCATTTAAATCAATCAATTTACCTTCCTGTAATCTTTCCGAGGCCTCATTCCTCTAATGGAGAAAGGAACCTTCATACTTTGGACTGTAAAAGAGCCTTGGTATTTTACCTACAAAGAACACAGCAACATAGAAAGTCTTCTCAACTTTTTGTTGCTTTTGATTCTAGTTATTTGGGACTTCCAGTCTCCAAAAGAACACTATCTAAATGGATTGCATAATGTATATCCTTTATGAGAGTAAGAGTCTTCCTCTTCAAGGCCATGTCACAACGCATAATGTGAGAGCCATGGCAGCCTCTATGGCTAACCTTCACTCTGTGTCTATCGATGACATCTGTCGAGCAGCCACCTGGGCTTTGGTGCACACCTTCACAGCCCACTACTGCCTAGATAAAGCCTCCCATTGGGATGCCTTCTTTGGCCAGGCTGTTCTTCAACTTCTTTCAGACTTAATTCAACTCCTACCCACCAACCCTGGTAGGATGCCAGAGATCCATGGGAGGAAGCAGCATGGCCCACCTCACTATAGGTGGCAGCTTCCTGGGGCCATCTCCCAGGCATATTCAGCTAGGGAGTCCCCATATGTGAAGACTACATTCCTGCTTGTTCCTGGAGATAGCGTAGTTACTCACCTGTAACAGGTGATCTCCGGGAACAGCAGGAATTTAGTCTTCACAACCCACCCGCCTCCCCTAGGAGTTGTCTCTCTATCTCTCTGTCTCTTTCCTCTCTCCCTCTGTCCTTTCACTCAGCTACAAACTTAACTGAAGAGGGACAGTTGGAAAGGCGGGAAGGCAGCGGGCATGTGCTGAGGGATGCTCCCAAAAGCGTTCCTGTTGGACGCTGGGGAGCATTCCTGCGCAGGCTCTGTTGGTACCGACGATACCCATATGTGAAGACTAAATTCCTGCTGTTCCCAGAGATCACCTGTTACAGGTGAGTAACTACGCTTTATGGACCTTTCCTCCAGGAACTTGTCCAAACCTTTTTAAACCCAACTACACTAACAGCTTTTACTACGTCCTCCGGTAATGAATTCCAGAGTTTGATTACACGTTGAGTGAAAAAATATTTTCTCTTATTCTCTTAAATGGGTTACATTGTAGCTCCATTGCATAGGGAAGGATGCTTGGGTGCATAGAGTGAGGAAGACTGAGGTGACAGTGTCTCTGTATGTCTTTGGTGAAACCTAATTTAGAGCACTGTGGGCAGATCTGGAGACTGCGCCTACAAAAGGATATGAACAGGATGGAGTCGGTGTAGAGGGCGGTGACCAAAATGGTCAGTGGGCTTCGTCATAAGGCATATGTGGACAGACTTAAAGATCTCAATATGTATATTTTGGAAGAAAGATGGGAGAGGGGAGATATGATAGAGACAATTAAATCCTCCATGGCATAAGTGCAGAGGAGGAGAGCCTCTTTCTTTTTTTTGCTTTTTTTAACTTCTTTATTTATATTTTCCAAAAAATACAAAAGAAAAGAAAATCAAAATACATAATACCTCTCTGTAACAAGAAACAAGAAAAGAAAAAGCTATTCACAGCCCATTCCACCCTGTCCCTCCCATCATCATGCGATCATCAAGGGCTATAGAAAAAAACAAAAAAACCCAAAAACAAAACAGCTGAAGGCCTGCAAGGCCTACAAGGGCTATAGAACATCAAACACTCCACTACAGAAAAAACGAGAAGATTTGACTAATAACCCCTTATTGTATTTATTGTATTTATTTATTTGTGTGCTTTTTTTATACCGCCCCTTCCAGAGATTAGGAGCGGTTTACAGAGAACATGTCAAAAATTAACATTAACATTACATGGAACATTAACAGTGTAAAATTCGTTACATAGGAAACTAAAAATACAAATTGTAAACGTATTAACTATTTACATTGGTTGAGAGAGATTAATCATATTGATGTATGTAATTCAATGACAGCCATGGAGATTATCTGCATTAATTGTTTACAATTGATTGAGAGAGATTAATCATACTGAGGTATGTAATTCAACAGTAAAGAGATTATTTTACAACAGTCATACTAGGATTGACTAACATTCAGTATGAGTGACAAATGAGAAAATGTGTTTTGGGTTAGGTTGGGTATGCTTGTGATATTAGAGTTGCATAATCTTGTGCTTTTTGTTCGAGTGTAGGTTGTAAGTCAAGAAAGTGCTGGGTGAACAAGTGTGTTTTTAGTTCCTTCCTGAAGGAACTAAGGTCTTTAATCTCTCTCAGAATGCAGGGTAATTTGTTCCATTGACTGGGGGCGTAGAAAGAAAAGGCGGTATTAGTTGTTATCTGTTTAAGCTTTTTCATAGAGTCGGGAATTAGCAATGTATTGAGGTTTGCTCTTCTTCTTAGTCTAGTTTCTGAGGGGGACTTAGTTAATGTTGATAGATGTGAAGGAGCTATATCATTGACGAGCTTAAAAATGGTGACTAGTGTTTTGTATTGAATCCTGCTATGAATAGGTAGCCAGTGAAGGGCGTATAAAATTGGAGAGATGTGGTCAGATAATTTGGCTTTAAAAATAATCCGGGCGGTAACATTCTGGGCCCTTTGAAGGATGAGTAGATTCATCTTGGATGTACCCTGTAGTAAGCCATTACAAAAATCAAGGCCTGGACAACTGATCTAAAATCACTAATGTCGATAAGTGGTCTGAGTTTAAAGAATATAGTTTTGGCAGTCTGTTTTATGTGCTGTGTCATGCTTAGGGTTTTGTCCAGAGTAACACCTAGGTATTTTACTTCGGATTTGACTGGGAGAGTAATGTCTAATAGACTGATAACAGATGGGGGGGGGGGTAAAATTAGAGTTTCTGGATACAAAAAGTGCTTCAGTCTTTTTGAAATTTGTATCCATATGAATTGAGCGCAGCCATTGTGCAGCTTCAGTGATACAAATTGCGATTACATCGTAATTAGGGTTAGCTACGTCACAGGGTGCGAACAACATGATATCATCTGCATAGATGAAGTATTTTAGATTGTGGCGTTTGAAGATTGAGCAGATGGGTTGGAGATAAATGTTAAAAAGTAAAGCCAAAAGAGATGATCCTTGTGGGATACCTCGCTCTTGTGGGAATGGGAGAGAAGGGGAATGATGAATTTGGACATATTGGAAATGGTTAGAGATAGAAACATAGAAACATGATGACAGAAAAAGACCACATGACCTATCTAGTCTGTCCTTCCATACAACAGTCCACTTTTTACCTTTAGAGATCCTCTGTGTTGGTCCCATGCTTTTTTTAATTCAGTTACTGTCCTCATCTCTACCACCTCCACTGGGAGACTATTCCACGGATCCACTACTCTTTCCATAAAGAAATATTTCCGCATATCACTCCTGAATCTATCTCCCTTCACCCGCATCCCATGTCCCCTCGTAGCAGAACTTGCTTTCAATTGAAAGAGGCTCTCTCCCTGAACATTTATGCCACGGAGGTATTTAAACATCTAAATCATATCACCTCTATCCCGCCTTTCCTCTAAGGTGTACATATTAAGATCCTTAAGTCTGTCCTCATATGCTTTATAATGAAGTCCACTAATCGTTTTAGTAGCCACCCTCTGCACCGACTCCATTGTGTTCACATCCTTTGGGAGGTGCGGTCTCCAGAATTGCACACTATACTCCAAATGAGGTTGCACCAAAGACTTATACAGAGGCATTATCACCTCCTTTTTTCTGCTAGCCATTCCTCTCCGTATGCACCCAAGCATCCTTCTAGCTTTTGCCGTCACCTTTTCTACCTGTTTAGCTACTTTAAGATCATCAGACACAACCACGCCTAGGTCCCGCTCTTCTTTAGTGGACAAAAGTACTTCACCTCCTATACTGTATTGCTCCCTTGGATTGCTGCAGCCCAAGTGCATGACCTTACATTTTTTAACATTAAATCCCAGCTGCCAAATTCTAGACCATTCTTCAAGCTTAGCTAGATCCCTCCTTATCTTATCTACACCTTCCTGGGTTTCTACTCTATTGCAAATTTTGGTATCATCCGCAAAGAGGCAAACCTTACCCGACAGCCCTTCCGCTATATCACTAACAAAGATGTTAAAAAGAATCGGACCAAGGACAGATCCCTGGGGCACACCACTGATAACATCCTTCTCCTCAGAGTGAGCTCCATTTACTTGTACTCTTTGTCGCCTCCCACCCAACCAATTTCTAACCCAAGCAGTAACTTTAGGGTCCATCCCTAGGGTGCTCAGTTTGTTTATAAGTCACCTGTGAGGAACAGTGTCAAAGGCTTTACTGAAATCTAAATACACCACATCTAGAGCTCTCCCTCGGTCCAATTCCCTGGTCACCCAGTCAAAGAAATCAATCAGATTTGTCTGACAAGACCTGCCTCTGGTGAATCCATGCTGCCTCGGATCCTGTAATCCGCTGGACTCCAGAAACCTCACTATTTTCTCTTTCAGCAGCGTTTCCAATAATTTACTCACCACCGAAGTTAAACTAACCAGCCTGTAGTTTTCCACCACATCCTTACTTCCGCTTTTGTGTAAAGGCACCACATGAGCCTCTCTCCAGCCCTTTGGCACCACTCCCGACTCCAACAAGGCATTGAAAAGGTCAGTCAGTGGAGTTGCTAGAACGTCCCCAAGTTCCCTCAGTATTCTAGGGTGTATCCCATCCGGTCCCATCGCTTTGTCTACTTTAAGTTGAGCTAGTTTCTCACGAACACAGTCTTCTGAAAATTGTTCAAGATGTCAAGATGTAGGATTTAAACCAGTCAAGTGTTTTATCTTTTAAACCTAATTGTGATAGCCTGGCTAAGAAGATGTTTTGATTTACACTGTCAAAAGCTGACGAAATGTCAAGGAAAATTAGCAAGAAAGCCTGCTTGGAATCATCCATGCCCTGGATTAGTGAGTCAAATAAGGATACAAGTAACGTTTCCACCCCATGATAAGGGCGGAAACCGTACTGATGTTCATCTAAAGGAAAGTCAGTGTCAATATGGTCTTGTAAATGTATTTGAATTACTTTCTCAATGATTTTAGCTAGGAAAGATATACTGGCTATGGGACGGTAGGAAGAGGGGTCGTTGATGTTAAGGGATTTATTTTTTAGAAGAGGGCGAATTGCTGTGTATTTAAGGTCATCTGGCATAAAGCCTTGAAGTAGAGATTGGTTTACTATTTTAAGAATGTATGAAGCAAGTTCAGACTTTGCTGCCTTAATCCAATGTACTGAGCAAGGATCAAGTAGTGAGGTGGTAGTATTGAGATTTGATATTATCTCTAGAAGTTGTTTGCTTGAGATTAGATGGAAAGAGCTCCATTCAGTGATATTTGCTGTGGTAGGTATCATGATAGAACCTGGATGAATATCATGTTTAAGCTTGCTAGCAAAATGGTTTGCTAGGAGTTGGGGGTCTATTAGTGTTTTGTTCATGGTGGGATCTGGAACTTTGGATAGTGATTTAATAATCTGGAAAAGCTCTCTTGGCCGGTTGATAGCTTTTGATAAAGTTCTAGTGTGATATAGCCTTTTAGCGGTATTTATAGCTTCCTTATATGCTTTGAGGTTTGTGAAGTATTGTGCTCTGAGTTCAGGTGTTTTTGATTTGCGCCATTTAGCTTCAAATTTCCTGAGATCTTTCTTTAGTGTAGCAAGTTCTGAAGTGAACCATTTCTCAGATAAATTTTTTCTTAGTCTTTTATTTGACGGCAAAGATTTAGCTTCCGCCCCTATAACAGAGTTCCAAGTTGATACTAGATCATTGAGATTGTTTGAGTCATTGTCTAGTTTTGTAAGGAGTGATTCAATAAAGATTTCCTTGCTAAACTGGCAGAATCTTTGTTCTATGGGTTTGTTATTGGTATGTGCTGAAATGGTGTGTTGGAAAGGGAGAGAGAAATGTATCAAGAAATGATCGGACCATGGAACCTGAGTCATAGTAGGTGGAATAAATTGTGGTAATTGTGTATAGTGTGAAGGGAGGAATATTAGATCTAGAATGTTACCTTTGCAGTGCGTAGGGTGGGTAATTATTTGTCTAAAACCCATTTCATCCATTGCTTCAAGGAAGGATTGTTCCTGAATGTTTGATAGGGAAGCAAGGTTAAGATTTTTAAAAAGGGTTCCAGGGGTGATCCGGGAAACTACAGACCGGTGAGCCTGATGTCAGCACCCGGAAAAATGGTAGAAACCATCATAAAGAATAAAATTACTCAGCATGTAGATAGTCACAACCTAATGGGAGACAGCCAACATGGCTTTAGACAAGGAAGATCTTGTCTTACTAATCTGTTATGTTTTTTTGAAGGAGTGAATAAACAGGTGGACAAAGGTGAGTCGGTTGATATTGTGTATCTGGACTTTCAGAAAGCCTTTGACAAGGTCCCTCATCAGAGACTTTTGGCAAAACTAAAGAGTCATGGGATAGGAGGCAATGTACTATTGTGGATCAGGAACTGGTTAAAAGATAGAAAGCAGAGGGTAGGGCTAAATGGCCAATTTTCCCAATGGAGAAAGGTGAATAGTGGTGTACCCCAGGGATCTGTGCTGTTTCCGCTGCTTTTTGACATATTCATAAATGACCTCGAAAGTGGAATAACGAGTGAGGTTATCAAATTTGCAGATGACACAAAACTATTTAAAGTTGTTAAAACCCAAGAGGATTGTGAAAAATTGCAAGAGGATCTTGATAAATTGGAAGACTGGGCATCAAAATGGCAGATGAAATTTAATGTGGACAAGTGCAAGGTTATGCACCTAGGGAAGAACAACCCAAACTATGGTTACACGATGCAAGGTTCCACATTAGGAACCACCACCCAGGAAAAAGATTTAGGCGTCATTGTGGATACCATGTTAAAACCCTCGGCCCAGTGTGCAGTGGCGGCCAAGAGAGCAAATAGAATGCTAGGTATGATAAGGAAAGGAATGGAAAATAAAACAAAAGATATTATAATGCCTCTATATCGTTCCATGATGAGACCGCACCTTGAATATTGTGTGCAATTCTGGTCGCCGTATCTTAAAAAGGATATAGCGATTTTAGAAAAGGTACAGAGAAGAGCCACCAAAATGATAAAGGGGATGGAAGGATACTCCTATGAAGAAAGGCTAAAAAGGTTAGGGCTCTTTAACCTGGAAAAGAGACGGCTGAGGGGAGATATGTTAGAAGTCTATAAATTAATGAACGGGTAAACGTAGATCGATTGTTTACCTTATCAGATTATAGAAAGACTAGGGGACATGCAATGAAGCTACAGGGTAAACTATTTAAAACTAATAAAAGAAAATATTTTTTCGCTCAACGTGTAATCAAACTCTGGAATTTGTTACCGGAGGATGTAGTAAAGGCTGTTAGTGTAGCTGGGTTTAAAAAAGGTTTGTACAAGTTCCTGGAGGAAAGGTCCATAAACCATTATTAAGAAGTGACCGAAGATATCAATGCTTGACCCAGTACAAGCATTGTGGAACTTGTGTCTCTTGGGGAAACTGCTAGGTACATATGACCTAGATTGGCCACTGTTGGAAACAGAATACTGGGCTTGATGGACCTTGGTCTGACCCAGTATGGCATATCTTATGTTATGTTCTTATGATCTCCTAAGATAACATAAGGTTTCCTCAAGGAAGAGTTACTTGCAACCTCGAGGATAGTGTCTAAGGTCTGCATATCATTTGTTGGTGGTCTGTTTATAAGGCATATAGCCATGGTGTGACTTTCTATTTTGAGGATATCTATTCCATCATGCTTATCAAGTAGCGTGGATGAGAGATTGAGGTTAGCTTTAGCTATTATAAGTACACCTCCACCTCTTTTTTCTGTCCCTATTACAGCTGAGAATAGTATAGTCATGCATTCTTAGTTGATTAAGAAGATTTGCATCAGATTCATTTAGCCAGGTTTCCGTTATGCAAAGGAGATGAGGTTCTTCGTCAAGAATGAAGTCAATTAGAATCGGGATTTTATTTCTAATTGACCTGGCATTGATGAGTATGCATTTTAGTTGTGTTGACTGGTTAGTGCTTTGTTTGGGGTAGTCAATTAGAGTTGGATTCAAATGGATCAACCTTCGAATATGAGTGCGCTGGTGAGTGTGCGGATTCCTTATTGATGGATGTCTGAAATCATATTTTTGGGTATCATGCCTGGGCCTGTAAGGGATGATGTGAATGTGTGTCAATGTAGGATTAATTATAGCTGGGGTTAGGGAGTGAATGGGGGGTGTGTTGATAAATAAGAATACTAGTGTACACATTAGAATGTTTAGAGTGATTGTTAATCTCATATTGTGTTTTAGAGATATAATTCTGTAGAGGTTTTCACTTCAGAAAAGTGGAGGGTGTAAGGTTTTTACCACGCCATAGCATTTGCTCATATTTGCAGCATAAACATAGGTGGTTCCACCATTCATGCCAACTAAGCTCTGCTGTATGTTTCCAGTTAGAAATAACAAGTTGTAGGGCCACTCCCAGCATTAAGTCAAATAAAAACTGGCAATTCCTCTGTAACGACGAGATCCCAATTGCTGATCGAAAAACGACCACAGACCAGGAGAGAGTGGCCCAGAATCCCAGTACCTCTTGAATGCAATTCCATATTGAAACCCAATAAGACTGAATGTTAGGGCAATCATACACCATATATCTCAAAGTGCGACATCTCCCCGACAAGACCATCACTCATTCCCAGCTGTCTTATCTCATTTAGCAACCTTTATGGGAGTAAAGTGTGCTCTATGCGCAAAGAAGTATAAAGCTTGTGAGACAGAGGCAGACTGAGAAACCCTGTTTATCTTACTCCATAATTTTGTCCAAGTTTCAGGAGAAAGAACTTCCCTAGTGTCATGTTTCCATATTCGTTGAACACCAATGGCCTGAGAACTGTTGTTCTGAACCACCAGTTTATAATAGTGAGAAGCCACCCCAGAAGTCATATGTACTGAGCCTATCCTACTCATCAACCCCCACTCATCAGACAACAATGTAATATCCAACTGGGATTTCTCTATACAATGCCTCAGCTGAATCCACTGAAAGTATAGGGATTTAGGAAAACCACATGCACTTTGTAAAGAGGAAAAAGGTATCCACTAACCATCCATTATCAGTTGGCCAGCGCTCCAAATGTCCCTGCTAAACCATTGTTGCCATGCAAATGAACTTTGATTGATTTAAAAAAAAGGACTATGCCAGATGGGTATTAATTTTGATAGGCATTCCTCCTTAGGAATTGCATTTGTTAACTATTGAAAAGCCTTCTGAGTGTCTGATATAACCCTATGAGACTTCAACCTCTTAATAGACACCATGCCAGGAAGGAGATTTAAGGCGAAAGGAGCACTTAATCTCTCTTCTAGTTCAAACCATACTGGACATATATCTATGGCCCACTCCACCCATCGTGAACCCTGTTTTAGCAAAAAAGCACAGTGACAGGCCTGAAAGTCAGGGAAATTCAACCCCCCCCCCCCTTCTTCTTTTTTAGATTTGGGTTTCCTAAGAGCAATTCTTTGTGGTTTATTTTTCCATAGAAATTGAACCAGAATCCTTTCAATTTGACGATAAACTTTGCTTGTAAGAAAGACTGGTAGCATTTCTAAAATATAATTCACTTTAGGCGTGATAGTCATTTTTATAACTTCAAGACGACCCCACCAAGAAAGATAGACCAGTGACCACTTTGTTGTTATATTACGAACTGTAGATAGGATCTCTTCTTCATTGTACTGTAGGGTTACACTAAGTAGGTAGCAATAGTGAACTCCCAAATACTTCACCATCTTAGGCTCCCATACAAAAGGAAAATCCTCCATATCCATCCTACATACACTTGAGTTCAAGGGAAAGGCAACAGAATGACCAATTAATTTTATAGCCAGACAATCCTGAATATTTATCTATCAATTCTAAAATGACCAGTATGGAACTAGGTGTGGTGAAAAGCAGCAAATCGTCCTCATATGCAGATAGTTTAATTTCCATGCCAGCAATAGAAACACTCTTAACCGCAAGGCCAATGTTTCCAAGACCAGATTGAAGAGAATGGGAGAAAGAGGACAACCCTGACTGGTACCCCGCCCTAGAAGAAATTCTCTATACTGAGTCGCATTCACAGACATTTTCGCACTCGGTCTCGCATACATAAATTTAATTAGATTGCAGAAACCCTCACCAAATCCAAACCACTTCAGAACAGCAAACAGGAAAGACCACTCCAAACGATCAAATGCTTTCCCTGTGTCTAGTGAGAGTCCCACAAGAGGGTCCTCTGTTTCCTCCACGCCTTCCAAAATGTGACAAAGCACTCTGACATTATCGGTTGTGGAGCGTCCTTCAGTAAAGCCACATTGGTCTGGATGAATCAAAGAAGAAGCAAAAGGTCTCTGCAATGTCGGGGTCCTTGACAATCAATTGTTGCACCTGAGGATCCCTTAAAACTGTGACGCGCGAAGCTTCCTTACGACCCTTTAACGGGTTAGCTAGCAGCCGTCCAGCTCTGTTACCTTCCAAGTAATATCGTCCTTTCTGCCCTTGAATATTTTGTGAAGCCTCAGTGGTGAAAATTGAATTATATCTAAATCTAAGGCGTTGCAATCTTATCAAACTATTAGGATCAGTTTTCTGGCATAAAATACATTCTCCCGCTTTAATCTGCTTGTCTAGTGCACCATGTTCTGCTTTACATTGCTTGGCCTGCTTTATAGCAAAACTGGTAATGGTGGTTCGCATACTAGCCTTAAAGCCTTCCCACTATGCCCACCCCGAGGAGTCTTAAGGTAGATTAAATTGAAAATACTCCTCCATAGCCACCAGGATGGCCTCACAAAATTCCTGACTGGCTAGAAGAGTCCTATCAAATTGCCAGCGTGAGTGAGATTGATAGCTCGTTGAGTCAAATAGGGTGAATGAGATTGCAGAATGATCAGAGATGTGAGCCGCATGAATATTAGACTCATTAATTCTAGAACAAAGTCCCTTGGAGACTAGGAAAAAGTCTATATGTGATAGCGAGTTATGAGGAGGAGAAAAGAAAGTGAATTCTTTATCTGTAGGGTGTCAATCAGGCCCAATTCCTGCATTAGAGATACAAGAACTGGGTGAGCCTTGGGAACCCTAATGGTTATCACTGGACTCCTATCCACCAATGGGTCTAGTATGAGGTTGAAGTCTCCCCTCACAATAGTCGGATATCTGGACACCTCCTGCGCCAAGGCCTCAACGGAGCATAAAAAAGTAGGGCAATCAATGTTAGGAGCATAAATATTAATTAAGACCAGTTCAGTGGATCCAATTTTAATGACAACCATTGTCCACCGCCCATCTGTATCAGACCTAGTTTGAATAACCATGGGGGATAAAGCTTTCCTCACTAAAATAGCTACCACATTTTTCTTATGATGGGCAGCTGAAAAAGCCACTAGAGAAAAGGGTTTTATATCTAGTTTTAACGACTCCTTTACATTCAAGTGTGTCTCCTGTAACAGTAAGATGTCAGCACTTTCTTTCCTACCGTACAGAAGAATCTTTTTCCTCTTAATGGGATTGTTAATGCCCTTAACATTCAGTGAAACTATCTTAAAGGAAGACATACTGACAATATAGCAGATTGACAGTCAAATGTTGCAAAAACATACCAAGTTGTAGCATATAGTTTTACACTGTAGAACAACATCTTAAACACCCTCAGAGTGTTAGCTGCACTTATAGCCCAAAAAAGAAAACCCAACAAAAAGAGACACAATTTAGCCCTGGCCCTTGCACATGATTGCTCACAATAAGAACACATAATTCTGAAAAACAAATCACCAAAACCACCAAACCCAGGGGGGCTATAAAACACACAAAACTTAGTGGGTGAGCCCACCAGGACAAGACAGGCATGGAGGGAAAAATGACCTAGTACATTCCCACTTCTTTGTCACTTAAAATATCGCTCCTTGTCCACCTCCCACAAGAAGAGTAAAGACAATGTATTCAAAACCCAAAACACCAGAGCTGCATGGCAGGTCAGCCCTCGTCGAATCAGTTTATGACCTAGAAGACCCAGCCTACTGAATAAGGGTCATCCCGCTCTTCCAAGCCCCAATACTCTCTCAACCGCCATAGACATCACAAACAACATAGAAGAAAGAGAGAAACAACAGGAGAAACATCTTGACCAGGATAGTACCCTGGAGCTCCTTCAAAAAAGACAGAATGGATGATGTTCCAGTGTATAGCAAAACTGCATGATTAAATGTCGCTTTGGCGTAGATAAGTCGCCATTACACGACCTCAGACCAGTCAAACCAGTCAAACGCTCATGATAGCAAGTGCAGTAGAACTTTAGCAAATAAGAGCCGCAAAGTGAATTTCACTGCATCACCGCTGATTCCTTATCTTCCAGAAATGCATATAACTCCCCTGGATCATCAAAAGTCTTGGTCTGGTTATGCAGCGTGACTCTCATGCAGGCAGGATAGAGCAGCCCAAAATGTGCCTGCAGCTGTAACAAGCATGGGCGCAGCGCCAGAAAACTTTTTCTCTGATCCACTGTCAACTTTGTGAAGTCTGGGAAGAACAAGAGTTTATGTTCCTGATATTCCAAAGTTCAAAGTGCTTTGGCTGCTCCCATTATTTTCGATACTTGCTGAAAACGTAAAACTTTCAAGATGATTGGGTGTGGATGCTTGCCTGTGGCCACGGACTGAGTAGGCACTCGATGGGCACACTTGATCTCGAATGGCATGGCAAACTGCAACTTTAACACACCCGGAATCATGGCCTGCAAAAAGGACACCATATCAGGGCCCTCTGCTCCCTCAGAAACTCCTATTATTCTTATGTTGATCCTCCGAGAGCGATTGTTACCGTCTTCCACCTCTCTTTGCAATGAAGGTATCAGTTTGGCCTGCTTCTCAACAGCCTTGAGCCTCTCCCCATGCGATGCCACCACATTCTCTACCTTCTCCAAACGAGCTGTAATTGACTCCAAATAAGTTCTCAAAGCGTTGCTATCTTCCTGCATTGCATACAAGCGATTCTCCATTAGATTTGACCAAGTGTTTGACTGCCCGAATCTCAGCCAGGAGCTCCTGCAAGATCTCAGGACAATCTTGGATGACCGTCATCTTGTGAGGAGAGAGAGGTTCCATTTTGGTTCTCTTTGCACTGGCGTTTTGAGATACTTGGTAATCCAGCTGCGTTGGCTTGGGATCTGACATATCTGGGATCGAATGATATCAAAGTAGGTAGGAACTATTTGATTAAAGACTGCAGAAGACAGGATTCTTGCCTATTGCCCTCCGGAGTACAGCTCTTACACATCCATCTTGACCAGAAACCAGGCTCCGCCCCCCGGAGGAGAGCCTCTTTCAATTGAAAGAAAGCTCTGCAATGAGGGAGCATAGGATGAAGGTGAAAAGAGATAAACTCGGGAATAATTTGTAAAAATATTTATTTTTGGAAAGAGTGGTAAATGCGTGGAAGGGACTATAGTAATTGGTATGAATGAGCAGACTAGACAGTGCATATGGTCTTTATCTGCCATCATGTTTCTGTGTTTCTATGTTTCAATGTAAAGGTATGCAGGAGAACTATCTGGTGTTCTGATATATCCATGCTTCTTAATATAGTTCAGAGGTTATCATGATTTACACAATCAAGGCCTTGCTGTAGTCAATAAAACACATATAGATATTATTTTGGTATTCTCTTGTCTTTTCAAAGATTCATCTCACATCAATGATGATGTCTCTTGTTCCTCACTCTTTCCTGAACCTTGCTTGCACTTAGCATAGTTCTTGCTCCGGGTATGGTTATGTATAGTCTCCACTGAATGATCTTGAGTAGAATCCTGCTGGCATGTGGGATCAGAGCAATTGTGCGATAATTTCTATAGTCACTTGGATCACCTTTTTCATTATTGGTATGAACACCAATCTTTTTCAGTCAGTTAGCCATGATGCAGGGTGATTATATTTAGATATGACACCAAATTAATCAGAGTAATTAAATTGCAGATGGATTGTGAGGAACTGCAGAAGGATCTTGTGACACTAGGAGATTGGGCTTCCAAATGGTAGATGAAATTTAATGTGGACAAGTGCAAAGTAATACATATAGGGAAGAATAACACAGACTATAGCTACAGAATGCTAGGTTTCCACATTAGATGTCACCATCCAAGAAAAAGATTTGGGTGAGGAGGAAGTGACGTCAGTGATGAATATGGATGCCTAAGCCCAAGGATCACACTCCCCTGCAAGCAATAGAGATTTTTATAGCGACTAATAGTGGTGGACCGAAGTGCCTTAGGCGGGAGCGAGTGCTTGACTTGCCAGGGAATGCCGGGGAAAGGCAAGATCATTAATGAGAGAGAGGCACTGTGGCAGTCTAGTAGACTGAGTCAGTGTGCAGCGGACCACGCCATTCCCCCAAGCAGCATGGTACCTGTGGACTCAAAGGAAGACTCGACTGAGAAACCTGAATGTCCGGTGTCTGGTGGTGATATGAAATGCCTTTTTAAGAATAGCATCACTGCCCTAATGGCAGTAGAGCCCTGTAGGAAGACATAGCTGGTAAAATTGATGAAATCCATGAAGATCTCCATGAGCAGTGAGCCTGGATGGAGAAGGTGCAACCATATCTCATGGAGCAATTGGAAGTCCTGGATTGCTTGCAACTTAAAGTGTATCATCAGGAAAAGCAATATCAAGAACTGTTTTATAAAATTGATGATCTGGAAAATCATGGAAGGAGGAATGACGTGTGACTATGGGGGATCTCAGAGCCCACTGGACAAGAGAATGTGAAGGCAGTGATCTGTGAGGTGTATGCTTTGCTGCAGGTGCCTAATCAGCCCATGTTGCTGGAGCCCTTGATGGTGATAGAATGGGTCCTTTTAAGCTCTGGGTACACCCCGTCTGGTAAGCCGTGTGACATTGTGGTGTGATTTCTCAATTACCAGGTCACCCAGAAGATTTTGGCTCAGGAGAGGCAAATGGATGGCGTGGAGTATGTGGGATATAAGATCCAATTCTATCAGGATTTCTTCTCCCTCACATTGTCAAAAAGGAGAGAGATGTGTCTGATCCTGACCATTTTAAATAAGGAGCGGATAAAATATCGTTCATCTTTTCCTTTCAATTTGTCCTTTGTTTTTGAGAGGAAATTTTATGCTGTCGACTGGGTCAGTGTCATGGCAGGACATGCTAGAGAGATAAAGTTCCTAGATGACATAAATGACTGCTTCTTGGAGCAGCTGCTTCATGAACTGACCAGAGGGGAAGCCGAACTAGACCTAGTCCTTAGTGGAACATCAGAACTGGTGCAAGAAATAAGGGTGTTGGGACCACTTGGCAATATTGATCATACCAGGATCGTGTTTGATTTAATTAGTGGAGGAGGGATAGTAAAGAAATCCACAGTACTACCTTGTAACTTTCGAAAGGGAGACTATGATAAAATGAGGAATATAGTTAAGAAAAAACTAAAAGGAGCAGTTGCAAAGGTTAAAGACTTACATCAAGCTTGGGTGTTGTTTAAAAATACTATCCTGGAAGCCCAGACCAGCTGTATTCCACGCATTAAGAAAAGTGGAAGAAAGTCCAAAAAACTGCCAGCATGGTTTAAAGGTGAGGTCAGAGATGCTGTTGCTGCCAAAAAAGCATCTTTCAGGAAACGGAAAAAAGAGCCAAACAACGAAAACTGGAAACAACACAAGCACTGGCAAGTTAAAAGCAAAGCATTGATAAGGCAGGCAAAGCGAAAATTTGAGAAGGAACTTGCTACAGAAGCAAAAGCACAAAATAAAGACTTTTTCAAGTACATTCATAGCAAAAAGGCTGTGAGAGAATCAATTGGACCATTAGATGATAGAGGGGTAAAAGGGGTAGTAAGAGGAGAGAAGGCTATAGCGGAGAGACTGAATGAATTCTTTGCTTCGGTCTTTACTGAGGAAGATGTAGGGATGTTACCCAAGACTGAAGTGGTATTTAAAGGTAATACTGCAGAGGAATTGAGAGAAATATCGCTACACCGGGAAGATGTATTACAACTATTTGATAAACTGAATTGTAGCAAATCACCTGGACCGGATGGTATACATCCAAGAGTGTTGAAAGAACTGAAATATGAGATTGCAGAACTGCTATTAGTAATCTGTGAACTTTCATTAAAATCATCTGTAATACCTGAAGATTGGAGGATCGCCAATGTAACGCCAATTTTTAAAAAGGGTTCCAGAGAAATTACAGACCGGGAAATTACAGATCGGTGAGCCTGACATCAGTACCAGGGAAAATGATATAAACCATCATACAGAAGAAAATTACACAGTATGTAGATAGTCATGGCCTAATGGGAGACAGCCAACATTGCTTTAGACAAGGAAGATCTTGTCTTACTAATCTGATATGTTTTTTTGAAGATGTGAATAAACAGGTAGACAAAGGTGAGTCGGTTGATATAGTGTATCTGGACTTTCAGAAAGCCTTTGACAAGGTCCCTCATCAGAGACTTTTGGCAAAACTAAAGAGTCATGGGATAGGAGGCAGTGTACTATTGTGGATCAGGAACTGGTTAAAAGATAGAAAGCAGAGGGTAGGGCTAAATGGCCAATTTTCCCAATGGAAGAAGGTGAATAGTGGAGTACCCCAGGGATCTGTACTGGGTCCATTACTTTTTGACATATTCATAAATGACCTGGAAAAGGGAATAACTAGTGAGGTTATCAAATTTGCAGGCAACATAAAACTGTTTAAAGTTGTTAAAACCCAAGAGGTCTGTGGAAAACTGCAGGAAGATCTGGATAAATTGGAAGACTGGGCATCCAAATGGCAGATGAAATTTAATGTGGACAAGTGCAAACTTATGCACCTAGGAAAGAACAACCCACACTATGGTTACACAATGCAAGGTTCCACATTGGGAACCACCACCCAGGAAAAAGATTTAGGAGTCATCTCGGATAACATCTTAAAACCCTCCGCCCAGTGTGCAGTGGTGGCCAAGAAAGCAAATAGAATGATAGGTATCATAAGGAAAGGAATGGAAAATAAAACAAAGGATATTATAATGCCTCTGTATCGTTCCATGGTACGACCGCACCTTGAATATTGTGTGCAATTCTGGTCGCCATATCTTAAAAAGGATATAGCGTTCTTAGAAAAGGTACAGAGAAGAGCCACGAAAATGGTAAAGGGGATGGAAGGCTACTCCTATGAAGAGAGGCTACAAAGGTTAGTGCTCTTCAACCTGGAAAAGAGATGGCTGAGGGGAGATATGATAGAGGTCTATAAATTAATGAATGGAGTGGAACGCGTAAACGTAGATCGATTGTTTACGCTATCAGAATATAGAAAGACTAGGGGACATGTAATGAAGCTACAGGGTAAACTATTTAAGACAAATAAGAGAAAATATTTTTTCACTCAACGTGTAATCAAACTCTGGAATTTGTTACCGGAGGATGTAGTAAGAGCTTTTAGTGTAGCTGGGTTTAAAAAAGGTTTGGACAAGTTCCTGGAGTAAAGGTCCATAAACCATTATTAAAAAGGGACCCAGGATATCAATGCTTCACCCAATACAAGCATTGTGGAACCTGTGTCTTTTGGGGATACTGCTAGGTACGTATGACCTAGATTGACCACTGTTGGAAACAGGATACTGGGTTGATGGACCTTGGTCTGACCCAGTATGGCATATCTTATGTTCTTATATTCTTAACATGGGAACAAAGCAAGCAAATTGCTTCTTTGGCAATTGAAGCGAAAACAGTTAGCTCGCCGAGTCTCTATGGTTGCTGACGGACAAAATTGGCGACTCCAAAAATCTAAAGAAATTGCACAATATTTTGCTTGGTTTTTATAAAGGGCTATACACTTCGCAGCTCACAGCAGATGCTACCAACATACATCGATACCTGTCTGACTTACATTTACCGCAATTTTCTGACGATGTGCGTGAGGTACTAGATAGAGAAATCAATATTGCAGAAGTACAGTTAGCCATTAAACAGCTAAAAAATGCCAACGCCTCTGGCCCAGATTTGCTTCCGGCAGAATTTTATAAAACTCTCTCTGATCTGGTAGCGCCAGTGCTAATAAAGGTATTTAATAATATTTTACATCATCACAGTTTCCCTGATTCTATGTATCGAGCTGTATTTACGGTAATACTTAAAGACATGAAAGACCCCCTTCAGGGTAGCAGCTACAGACCAATTTCCCTGCTAAACATTGATTATACAATTTTCACAAAGATTCTTGCTTCCCGTTTAAATTCTAAGGTGCAGAAAGTAGTCCACCCTGATCAAACCAGCTTCATTAAAGGTTGCTAAGGGTTTGAAAACGTGCATCATCTTATTAACATTATGTTGGGTGTTCGAGGTCTGCAGGTAACTATGCCATTCTCTCTTTGGATGCAGAAAAAGCCTTTGACAAGGTGGAATGGCGCTACCTCCTGAGTGTACTATAACACTTTGGGTTCAGACCGTCTTTCCTCTCTTGGGTTACTGCCCTATACAAAGCGCCTTTAGGAAGATTCAAGTAAATGGATTCCTCTCGACACCCTTCTCTTTAGAACGAGGTACTAGACAAGGGTGTCCACTCTCACTGCTCTTGTTTGCACTGGCGTTTGAACCACTAGCCATACACCTCCGCTCTCACGAAAGAAGATTAGGAATACCCCTTGCTAACAAGAGTCATATTATCTCTCTCTATATGGATGACACTTTAATATTCCTCCAAGAACCAGCCGTTGGTATGCCGGTTTTAATTTTGCTTCTAGAAGATTTCTCCCACTTATCGGGATATACGATCAATTTCCAAAAATCGGCTTTGATGCCCTGTTTGATAGCTCGAAGGGAATGTCCAAAAATTAAGGATTGTAATTTCCAGTTAGTCTCTAGCTTTAGGTATTTAGGAATACAGATCACTCAATGTGTGGAAGATCTTTATGAGAGGAATTACTCTCCTTTGTTGGCTTTGATAACTAAAGAGGTTACAGCTTGGCAATCCCTGTCGGTGTCCTGGTTAGGTAGAGTGAACACGATAAAAATGCTGTTACTCACAAAAATTTATTTTTTTTTATTTCAGCAGCTTCCTATCCAAATCCCATGCTCATTCTTTCTTCAGCTGCGACGGGTTCTCATGCGTTTTGTGTGGCAAGGATGCCATCCTTGCTTAAGCTGGTACACAATGACTTGTGTTAAAGCAGCAGGCGGTATCGGGCTGCCTAATTTTGAGCTCTATTATCTTAGCTCATGTCTAAGAGCCATCCCACTGTGGAAGCTTCATGACTCCTCTGCCTGGGCTGAGTTAGAAGCAAGTTGGGTTTCTCCAATCCCCCTGATGGCTATTCTGTTTATTACCGAGAAACTGCAAGTGCGTACTATACGCTTTCATATCCTTTTAGGCCCTATATGGACAGCCTGGCGTAAAGTCTGTGTCAAAGTAGCTTTACCCTCCTTTTTGTCTCTGTACACCCAGCTCGGAGCCTTCAACTTTGTTCGAGACTTTAATTCATCTTTACGGATGAGCTTAGATAACCTACACTTGGCTTCGCTTCAGGATCATTCGACCCTTTTATCGTTACCTCGGCTGGAGTCGCTGCAGCAAGTTGGACTTTCTCCCTTTCAGTACTTCCAAATTCGCCATTGCTTTTCTTTTAAGTCTATCATAGAGGCAGCTATATGGGCACCCACAGCATGGAAGAGAATCCTATTTGACTCGAGGACAGAAAAAGCCCTATTGGCGCAGCTATATCGAGCTCTCTCCAGCGATGTCTTTGACTTCACCTATCCTAACCTCTAGCACTTGTTGGAATGCTGATATTCCTAACTTGTCGGAGTATTGCTGGGTTGATATTTTCCACTATGCACATACCTGCTCGATATCCTTATCGTTAGTTAACACCCAATTACATATTGCTCTGCGAATGTTGGTTGTTCCTACTTCCCTTTATCTCTGGGGTTGGGCTGATGACCCGCTTTGCTGGAGATTATGTGGGAAAATAGGGACCTTCTTCCATATGTGGTGGGACTGCCCAAAAATTAAATCTTTTTGGTTAATGGTACACACTAGGGTGACTCAAAAATTACAGATTTCCTTCTCATTTGATGCTGAACACTGTATACTAGGTTATTTTCATTCTGACTTAATTACGAAAGATAAAATGTGAATGACTCAATGCTTAATCTTGGCTGCACGCTCTGTGGTCAGCCGATATTGGAAGAGAAGTGCGGTACCCACATGCAATGAATGGATGGTGAAAGTTTGGGACCTGTATTGTATGGAGAAAATGACTGCAGAGATACGAGGTAAAGTGCATGAGTTAACTCTTCTTTGGGGCCAATTTCTGCCTATCTGAGTGCTGGAGTGGCCTGTTGCTAGGCAATGCTCTGACTTCCTACATCTTTGCTCTTCCAGATACTGCTTGTCCCTCAGTAAAGCACATAACCTGATCCGCTGCTGCTGTTCTTTTACTTCTCTCCTCTTGTCATGCTCTCTGTGTCTCTCTTTTCCCTCTCCTCGTTTATGAGTTTATTTTACTAAGGGTGGGGGGGGGAGGGAAGGGGGAGGGGGGAGTGGAGGGTAGATTAAAGAAAGTCACCTGTCGTTTTAGATGAATTAAGCGATTTGCTGGTGGGTCCTTACCCACGAATGGGTACTTAGTTCCTCTGTGTATAGTTAAGCATCCTCGATGGTTATTACAGTGGGCTTAGCTTAGTAATTAATACCACCTATTTCTTGTTGTTTAGTCATGTAGGGTGAAAAAACTGTGACCTAATACCACATTGTCCTAGGTTGCTTTTTGTTTCATTTCCATTCTTCATATGCTCACAAGTATGTTATTTCATATTTTCTTAATTCTCTTCTTGAGTAATAGTTAGGTAATAGTAGATGAAGAGGTTGGTGGAATGAGAGGATGGAAGGTAAAAAATTCTATGTATGTATGTATACTAATAACTGTACCAAGCATATTTGAATATTGATACTTGCACTATGTTATGTTTTTGACTTTCAATAAAAATTTTCAAACACAAAAAAGCCATACATATGATCCTGAAAGCCAACAATACAAGGGTATTTCAAGAGTATTTCAAATAATACTGTATATCTCTCCTAAAGATAATACCATAGGATTTAGTTCCAGAAAATGTTTCCTCCTAGACTTAGTGTCTCTAGAAATATTAGGAAAGATCTGGAGAGTACATGGTGGTCCGACCATGGAACTGGAGTGGGCAGTGGAGTTGTGGTTTGGTTCTGTCTTATTAGCTGCACTGGCATGAAGATGAGGTCAGGTGTGGTTCCACTCTGGTGTGATGGTACTTTGACCATCTATTGGTAGTTTAGAGATTCCATGGCTCTGAGAAATGCTCTGGTTTCTTTAGTGGGTGTGGAGGTTAGGTTGTAGTCACCCAGGGAAACCAGTGGCTTGTGTTGGGTGCTAAATGCACATATTGATTCCAGTATTGCTGAGAGATGATCCTTCATTGTGTTGGGGGGTCTGTAGGTAAGGTAAATGCTGATGTGATGGTTGGATATGATGATTGTATTTGACTCACTTGAGGTGCTGGTGGTGACCGTTTTAAATTTGCCTTGGCTGGGCTTGGGATCTCCTGGCCTCCTGTCATGTGTGAGCTCCCGTGGAGTGTGGGAGGGCTCAGGCTGTTTCTGGCAGTTGAAGGTGGGGGGAGTCCACTGATGTGAACAGCCGGTGGTGATTGAGTTTCTTCTGGCTGTGCTCTGGTCTGTTGGTTTGGCTTCCTTTGTCGGGGGCCTTGTGCTGTCCATGGGTATGTGGTCTTCTGAAGTTGTGGTTTCAGTTGTATGGTCTGTCATAGGTGGTTCCGGAGTCTTGTTGGCTGAGTGCTGTTTTGAAGAAGTTGATTGTGGTTGCTTACCTCCGGCCCTTCGATGTTGGGAAGGCTTGGTGAGCTTTCGCCGAGACCAAAGGCTGTTGTGGCTAGACTCTTCAGGTGTGTGCTCTGTGGTGTTGTGGTTGATTGGGCTGTCCTTTCTTGGGATTTTGTGTTATTAGCCTAGAACCCTGCATAAGGGCCATGCCAAAGGGCCATTTGCTGTGGCCATTTGGCGCGGGCACGCCTGCTGGCTGCTTGCTTTTAATGGAGCTTCCCCTGCCCCGAATGGGCTGGAGCTTCAGAGCGGGAACTTTATCTTTATCTTTATCTTTATTTGCATTATTTGATGAACCGCCCAGGCCGAAGCATCAGGGCGGTGTACAGTACAACAAACGGGCTACTGAAAATAAAGCTAGAAAAGGAACGCCAAATTCAATAGGACAGGACAGGGTAGAAAGAAAGTCGGAAGGGGGAAAAGAGCCCAGAAGGGCAGGGAAGGCGAAGGGCAGGGGGCGGAAAGAGGAAAAGGGAAATGGAAGTGGAACAGACAGGGAAGGGAGGTTTATGGAGGTTGGGGGGGACGACCAGAGGACGAGGCACCATTGTCAGAGAAAGGGAGATCAAAGGCTTGACAGAATAGATGTGTTTTAAGGAGAGTTTTAAAGCGGGGATAGGAAAGTTCCAGACGAAGGCAGGAAGGGAGTGAGTTCCATAAAGCTGGACCTAGGAAAAAGAAAGCTGAGTGTCGGGTGTGCTCTAAACGGGCCTGGGCAGGTGAAGGAAGGAAAAGACGGTTGCCGAAAGAAGATCGGAGAAGGCGAGGAGAGGGTTGGAGGTGAATGACATCGGACAGGTATTGGGGAGTGCTGGAATGGAGGGCTTTGTGCGTGAGGATAAGAACCTTGTAGATAAAGCGAAACCTAACCGGGAGCCATTGCAAGGCAAGGAGAGAGGGTGACACATGAGAGCGGGCTGGGGAACCGGTAATGAGGCGAGCGGCAGCATTCTGTATTAATTGGAGACGGCGAAGCTGTAGGGAAGGTAGACCTGCATAGATGACGTTACAGTAATCTAACCGGGTCATGATTAAAGAGAGGACAAGGGTGATAACAGAGGCAGGGGGCAGTGATGATTGGACGGCACGAATCTTACGTAAATGAAAAAAAGAGGTACGGATAACAGAAGAAATGTGGTGGTGGAAGGAGAGAGATGAGTCCAGGGTGACACCCAGATAACGAAGAGTAGGAACCACGGGAATTGGAAGGGAAGACATTACAGGGGACAGACATGGAGAGGGAAGACCAAAGGAAAACCAGATTGCGGAAGACTTAGCGGGATTAGCATGCAGAAAGTTAGACCCAAACCATGAAGCGATAGAGGACAGACAATGGTTAAGTGGTGTCAGGTCGGGGGTGGAGGAGGAGGTATGGTGAATCAGCAAGATATCATCGGCGTAAATATAAAAGGATATACCAGATTGTTGGATAAGCAGGGCAAGTGGGGCGAGGAAGGCATTGAAAAGTAAGGGGGCGAGAATAGATCCCTGGGGAACACCGCAAACTGAAGGGGAGGGAGTGGAAGTGGAGTGCTGAGAGTGCACGGAGAAGGTGCGTGAGGACAGAAAGGAACGAAACCATTGCAGAACGGTCCCACCGATCCCAAAGTCAGACAGACGTGACAAGAGAGTGCGGTGATCAACCATATCGAAAGCGGATGAGAGATCCAGAGACACCACCAGGGAGAAATCACCACGGTCGTGGGCACAGTGAAGCTCTGAAAGAAGTGCTTTAAGAATAGTTTCGGTGCTATGGCCTGCACGAAATCCAGACTGACGGGGATGAAGAGCGAAAGTGGAGTCAAGGTGAATAGAAAGTTGTGAAAATACCAGTTTCTCGAGGACTTTTGAGAGAAAGGGGAGATTAGTGACGGGACGCCAGTTTGCAGGGACAGCAGGGTCAAGGGTAGGCTTCTTCAGGAGCGGACGAACAATAGCATGTTTCCAGCTGGAGGGGAAGAAACCGGAGGAAAGGCTGGTGTTGCAGATGGAAAGAATGTAGGGCATGAGAGCAAGATCGGGGGTGAGTAGCCAAGAGGAAGGCAAAAGATCAAGAGGGCAGGTGGTCCGGTGAGCAGCTGAGATAGTTTTAATGATTTCAGGGGCGGAGATAGGCGAAAAGCAGTGCCAGGTGTGGGGAAAAACGACCGATGGGGGCGGGGAGGCAATAAGGGGAGGGGCAGAAAGAGAGATAGGAGGAGGAGAAAGAGGGGGGGGCAGGCGGGGAAATAGGAACGGAGGAAAAGGACCTTGTTAGTAAAGAAGGCGGCAAGCATGGATGGACTGGGGGCTGACAGAGGGGAGCGCGGGGGGAGAGTAGAGGTTGAGGAGAGGGATTTGAGGACAAGATAGAAGCGTCTAGAAGAGCAGGAAGAGGTAGAAATAAGCCGAGAGTAATAAGACTGTTTAGCCAAGGATATCTGAGAACGATAGGAAAGGTGAGCCTGACGAAAGGTGGAGTAGGAGGTGGAGGAGCGCCTCTTCCTCCATAGACGTTCTGCCCGACGAAGATGGGAACGGTGGAGAAAGAGGCCAGAGTGATACCAAGGGTGGCGAGAAGAGGGACGGATAGAAACAGGAAGAGAGGGGGCAAGAGTATCTAGGGTGGTAGAGAGAGTGGAGGACCAGGTGAGAACCTGTTCATCAACAGGAAGAGTGAAGAAGTCCGGGGAAAAAAGTGAGTCGGCGGGGGGAAAAGAGCATAGAGTGTGGGAGGTGAGACGCCATCTAGACAAAACAACAGGGGGGTCGGGTGGAGGGCCGAATGAACTGGGGGAAGGGAAAGGGAAGGAGAAAAGAAGGCAAAGGTGGTCTGACCAGGGAACGGAAATGGTAAAAAAATTGGATGGGAAGTGTGGGGAGAGATCAGGGGTAAGAACAAGATCTAGTGTCCGGCCAGAAGCATGTGTGGGGCAAGCAACGTGCTGGGTAAGGGACAAATCGGAGAACAGGGAGATAAGAGTCTTATCACGAGAGCGGAGGGGGGGGGGGTCAAGTGGACATTGAAATCGCCTAAGACGACCAGGTGGGAAGACAGAAGAACAGAGTCAGACAAAGTAAGTTGGAGAGAATCCCAAAGATCTGGGCGCAGGGAGGGAGGTACATAAAGCAAGAGAAAAAGAATTGAGGAGGGAGAGTCAGAGCGGACCAGGAGGGATTCGGGATAGACGGGAGGGGGCGAGACTTGCGAAAAAGAGAGGGTAGACCTAAAGATTAACGCCACCCCACCCCCGGAACGACGGAGGCGGGGGGTGTGAAACGCAGAGTAGCCGGGAGGAAGACACTGGTGGAGTAGGGCATCCTCTCCCTCCCGGAGCCACGTCTCCGTGAGGAAGAGGGCGTCAAGGGAATGCTGGGTGAGGAGGTCATGGACAAGATGGGTCTTTGAACGGAGAGAGCGACAATTCAGGAGAGCAAATGAGAACGTAATGAAAGAGAGGGCAGAGGGGGAGATGGGTGGGTGGGAAGACGGAACCGCAGGAGTTATGCAGGAACTGCAGGGAAGAAGGTTGAGAGGGTTACGTGCCAGGGAACCAGAGAGACTTCCTTCCCGCTCTGGCGCTCAAGCCCAATCAGGGGGAGCTGGCGGATGGTTGAGTTCATCGTGGCTCTGCTCCGATTCTCTGGCTGCTTGCTTTTAAAGGAGCTTCCCCTGCCCCGATTGGGCTGGAGCTTCAGAGAGGTCCCTCTCCATGGAAATCTTTAGCAAAAGGCGAAAGATTTGTTCATTTTGAAAAGAGACCTCATAGGGCCCCTGCCTTTTACAGAGTAACTTACTTTAAGATGAGGGCAGCAAGACTAAAACTCTGCCTTCTGAGTGGAAGGTGTGGTACACTGCTGCCTAATTGTAGCCTCCAGCTTGCTCGGCTTGTGCTTTTTCCAGACTGAGTTTGGCCACCTTTCTGGCTTTCCTCAGCCGGTCTTGCATTTGTATAATGTATTCTGCCAAATTACACCAGCATGAGATTCTACTTCCAAGGTTTTCCTCACCTTGTCTAATATGCCTCTTGGCCGTCTTCCAAAGAGCAACTCAAAAGGCAAAAACCCCCATGGAACTCTGAGGTACCTCATGGATGATAAACATCAAATAGGGTAGAGAACATCCCAGTTCTTCCCGTCCTTCTGCACAAGCTTTTAAAGCATCTGTTTCAGTTTTGTTGAATCGCTCTACAAAGGCATCCATCTTGAGGCCAATTCAGATCTGAGTGCCTCCGGCCCATCTAGACATCCAGAAATTGGACAGGCTGGAATTGCACCTGATTCTGATCCTGCCCCGATTCTTGGTCCCCAGACATCCAGCCACTTACCAGCTAGTGTGGTATTGTGGCATCCTGTTACCTTGGCACTGCGGCTCCATGCAGGAGCCATGATTCCCAGCAGACCCCCGAAATGATCCTTTCCCTGCCACCTGACCTCCGATTGGGCCTGCAGTCGCTAGAGTTGTGCTGCGGGGAACCCTCTGTACCACGTTTCCTCCTTTTCACTGCCCAGAGTGAGCGTTGGCTGCCGTCTAGGAGGACGTTTTACATCTCCAAGGTGGAATAAGTCCCTCATCCAAAGGGCTGACCCCAGAATTGGCCCTATAGTCTGGGGTAGGGGTCATTCCTCCGGCCCGGCCTCGCTCCTCCCACAGCCCAGCCCCTCCCACCCCCATACAGAGCTCCCCGCACATCTCTGCTGTACAACCAACCTGGACATATATCCCACTAAACGTGAGTCAGAATATACCCCCTGTGGGTGATATACTGATGCTTGCAGCATCTTGATCTTCACTAAGACACACACTTGCTTCATTATCTTGGGTACAAAGAGTGTTCATTGATCTGTGAGGATTTCATTGGGTATTTCTATCCGCAAAAATACTTCCAAGAGGTCTTTTGCAATTGTAGTAGTCTTCACATTCCTTAAGGTTAAGGCATTTGATATACCACCTTTTACTTATGCATCAGAGCGGTTTACATGTATATACTAACAGGTACTTTTTATTCCCTTGTCCCTGAAGGGCTCACAATCTAAGTGTACCTGAGGCAATGGAGGGTTAAGTGGCTTTCCCAAGGCCACAAGGGGTGGCCATGGGACTAGAGACCCCAGTCCTTCTGGCCTGAGGTTGCTTGTCCCCATGTGGGAGCTGAGCCCCTGGACCTCTGGCCTGAGGTAACCTGTCCCAACCACTGAGCCACGCCTCCCTCCTCAGAATAAGAGCCTGTGGGTAGTGGGTAGCATAGTCTTGTATGACTAAAATATACCTGTTGCCTTGTGCGGTGCTTTGCAAGGGGCTTACCAGGTCCATGCCCATTCTTTCAAATGGGGTTTCAATAATAGGCATAGAAACTAGAGGGGTAGGTCCAACTCTGGTGTAGCATTGCCAACCGGCCAGTTTTCAGCCGGTCTGCCCGGTTTTTCAGCCGGCCTGCCCGATTTTTCCATGTCCAGGTCGGCTGCCGGCACAGATGTAAAACCAGCTGTTGAAAAGCCGGTTTTTTGCTCTGGCCACAAGATCGGGAGCGGCCAGAGTAAAAAAACAGCTTTTCTCCCAACTCCCGAAGTCTGTGGTGTGAACGCGATCCCCCGTCGCAGTGCAGCCACTGCTTCTGCTTTTCACAGAGCAGCGGCTGCAATAAACTTACTTTGAAAAGTAAAGACAACCTGTGAGGAGCCCTCCGGTCACCGCAGCACCCGAGGAAGTGACGTCATAGGGGCAGGCTCCTCACAGGTTGTCTTTCCTTTTCAAAGTAAGTTTATTGCAGCCGCTGCTCTGTAAAAAGCAGAAGCAGCGGCTTCGGTGGGGGCGGGGACAGGGGTTAATAGCTGAAAGGGAGATGCTGGAAATGGGGGTGGGGGGGTAGTGGCTGGAAGGGAGATGCTGGATACCAGAGGGGGAAATTAATAGTTGGAAGGCAGATGCTGGATACAAAGGGGGAGTAATGGTTGGAAGAGAGATGCTGGATACGAAGGGGGGGGGGGGGACAGAGTAGATGCTGGACACAAAGTGGGGGAATGGAAGTGTGGAAGGCAGATGCAGGATATCAGTAGGGAATGAAGGGTAAATCCTGAGCATATAGTAGTGGGGTTTAGAGCATAAGGGGATAGAGGGCAAATGATAGATACAAGTGGGGGTAGACAGATGGAGTGCGGATATTGGACATGGGATGGAGAGCAGAGGCTTGACATGTGGAGGGGCATAAGGGCATGGAGGGCAGATACTGGATATGGAGTTGGGGAGTAGAAGGTCAGAGGGCACATGCTAAACATAGGATAGTGCTCATGAGGGTTGGAGGGCACATGTTGGACATGGGGTTGGGGACATACGGCAGATACTAGATATAGGTTGGGGAATGGAGGCTGGAGGCAGATGGGGTGGACATGAAGTGGAGAATAGAGGTTAGACATGAGGTCATAGGGGTCATGGGGGATGAAAGGCAGATGATGGACATGGGATGGGGGCATAAGAGATAGTGGGCAGGGGCTGGACACAGGGTAGGGGTGGAGGACAGATGCTTGACATGGGGAGATAGAGGAGAAGCTGAACACAGGTTAGGGGAATGAGGAGATGCTTGACATGGGATAAGGAAGAGAGGAGGAATTCTAGACATGGAGGAGGTAGGATGAGAAAAAGGGGAGAGGCACTAGAATGGTGAGAGAGGGGGAGGAACAGGGCAGGAGAGGAGAGACATGCTGGACACAGAGGGCCGAAGAGAGAAAGAGATAGGAGAGAGTTAGTTAAAGACTGGGGAAGGAAACAGAGATGTGGAGTGAGAAGGTTGTGTTAAAGGTTGAGAAATGGTAGGAAGATGCTGTAAAAAAATGGAGGAGATTGAGAACTGGATGGTAAGAAGGAGAAATGAAATCTGACTTGATAGAGAAAAATAAAAGAAAACTGAAAAGAAAATATCAATGTCAGAGATGGAAGGAAGTGAAGAAGACAAGAGGGGAGAGAAGTGGCTAATGGACCAGAGACCTAGAGGGTGAGTTAAGAGATGAAGAAAGCAGAAACCAGAGACTGGGATCAACATGATTAGAGAATAAATGACCAGACAACAAAAGGTAGAAAAATTGTTTTATTTTCAGTTTAGTGATTGGAACATGTCTGTCTTTGGACTTCACAGGCCTGATATTCATCCAGTGATGTCAGCATTTATAAGCGCCTGATTGTCAGAGCTAAAAGTGAAAACAGATATTTAGTGCCAAAATCTGGATATCCTCTGGCACTGAATATCCAGTTTCAGCACTGACCAGCACAGCTACCCAGACAGTGGCAATATTCAGCTGCTATCTGGATAACCAAACCGCATAAACTTAGAACCATTATTGAGATGGTCTTGCTTTATACCAGCGCTTAGCTAGTTGACGACCTGAAAATCACTTCTAACCATCTATGTGCTGGAACTATCTTCGCCCGCCCATGGACTTCCCTGGAATGGTCCAGACAGTGCCACGGTCTTTAAAGGGGATATTCAGCAGCACTGGCCGGGGGGGGGGGGGGGCAACCCGGAGGGGGGGAGGGAGTAAGTGAACCAGCAGGGAGAGGGGGGGAGTAAGTGAACCAGCACTAAGGGGGGGGGGGGTGAGTGAACCATCAGGGGGGGGGGTGAGTGAGTGAACCAGCACTAAGAGAAGGGGTGTGTGAACCAGCAGGGGGGGGGGGGTGAGTGAGTGAACCAGCACTGAGAGGGGAGGGGTGAGTGAACCAGCAGGGAGGGGGATGAGTGAGTGAACCAGCACTAAGAGAAGGGGGGTGAGTGAACCAGCAGGGGGGGAGGGTGAGTGAGTGAACCAGCACTGAGAGGGGGTGGGTGAGTGAACCAGCAGGGAGGGGGGGTGGTGAGTGAGTGAACCAGCACTAAGAGAAGGAGGGGTGAGTGAAACAGCAGGGGGGTGGGTGAGTGAACCAGCGGGGGGGGGGGGGGTGAGTGAACCAGCGGGCAGGGGGGGAGTGAGTGAGTGAACCAGCACTAAGAGAAGGGGGGTGAGTGAACCAGCAAGGGGGGCGTGAATAAGTGAACCAGCAGGGGGGGTGAGTGAGTGAGTGAACTAGCACTGAGAGGGGGGTGGTGAGTGAACCAGCAGGGGGGTGGGTGAGTGAACCAGCACTAAGGGGGGGGGTGAGTGAACCAGCAGGGAGGGGGGGTGAGTGAGTGAACCAGCAGGGGGGTAGGTGAGTGAACCAGCAGGGAGGGTGAGTGAGTGAACTAGCATTGAGAGGGGGGTGGTGAGTGAACCAGCAGGGAGCGAGGCTAGCCCTCTTAGCCCACACAAGCCAAAAGAAAATCCATGACTTTTTGTAAAGGCCCAGCCCTGGAGAGCTTTCATGTCCAGCATAGTAGACCATGTGATCATCAGATGCAAAATGCCTGATGTCAATCCATGTCAATTTGCTGACACTCAACAGATCGAGTTGTACATGTTCCATTTCATTCTTGACCACCTCCAACTTCCTTGGTTCATGCTTTGTACGTTCCATTTTCAAATATGTAAGACATTTTTGCAGCTTCTGACTCTCATTTCATGCACAGCTACATCAGCAGTCAGAGTGTGCAGGCTTGTATTTTCTTATTCTTGCTGCTTTCCGCTATACAATAAATTTTATTAAGGCTTTCTATATATTAAACCAAGATATACTTATTTATTTATTTAACTGTATTTATATTCCGCTTTTCACCGGGTCAAAGCGGCGTAACAAGGGGGGGTTAATCAGTCATAGGGATAGGGTCCCATCACCAGGAGGGCAACATTGAGGTTTTGACAGAGGGTAGACATAGTGTCACCAGTAACCCTCCCCAGAGGCAAAAGCATGGGGGTAGGTCAGCCTGGTCGTGTCCAAACCTAGCAAGAAGGATAGTGCAGATGGCCCTGCACTGCCTTCTGGGTATTGTAGTCCCTCTTACTAAGCAAGGAATGAGTTGTAGTCGAGTGGAGTTAGGCAAAAGACAGGATTTTATTTCCCCTTCTGGGTGGATTCATTGTAAGAAAAACAAGAACAAAAATGACCATACTTCTGGTACCAAAATGAAACGAAACAGGAACAGAAACAGCTTCTATCTTCAGCTCACATAAACAATTAGTTGAACAAAAATGTAACTGCAGCAGTCCCTTTTAATAAAGGCAAACTCTCTTGCTTTCAGTGCTGTTTCACCAAAACTCTTAAACAGCTATTCTAGCATAGAGACGTGACATGGTCTGCTACAGACAGTGTACAATCCATTTCTTCTTCTGGGGTTTGTTCCATAAGAAATTCTGTTGGCATTTCTTCACACTCACCCCCAGCTAAGTATTCTTGTGGATTATTATACGTCCCTCCAAAGAGCAGTCTCTCTTCACTGCCTCGAGACTTCCCTTCCCCCGTTGCTACAGTGCAGGGTGGAAGATTACCATATATACTGGAGTTTGCTATAGGAGAGCCCCACAAGCTCTGGCAGTTACAGGGAAAACTTTTACATTCAGTTTCTCTTCTATAAGGTTTATACAGACTACCTTCCGGCTTTCTCACACAGGAACCTCTCAGCACAGCTGGGTCAATAAGGCTTTCACAGCACGGCTGTGTTCTCCTGCCTTTTACCCTTTGATTTCTCTCTGACATATAAATGTCCTCTGGCCAGGACGTCACTGCTTCACTGGACCTGCAGCTTTCAACTTGGACACTTTCCTCTGGTCCCTTTCTCCAACTGGTTCCCCAACCAGTCCTCCGACCAAGGCTTCCTTCAGTCCTGAAGCTGGGTCTCTCATCAACTCTCCTGCTGAGACTCCTCCTGGTTCTGAGTCCTCTCCTTGCTCTCTCTGCTCCTGTTCTTGCTCTCCTTGTTCTTCCTCTTGCTGCTCTCCCACTATCCTCAGGTGAGTAATTTTTATGTGCGTGTGTCCTAAGGCTTAACTGCACCCCGCCCTCATCCAGCTGCCTCTTATTACACACTGAGCTCGGGGCTTGTTTGCAGTTTGGGCGTGTTCTCTCCCCTCGTGACACTCTTTGTTTACATTGCTCATGGCAACCCTGGGCCATGTGCTTTTCTATGCTGTCAGTTTCAGACACACTTTCTTCAGCTTCACCCAGATCCATAGCTTTTGGAAGATCCACTACATTACAATAGACAAAGACAAGGTAACACAGTTTTTGATCAAGGGTTCTTGAGGTGGTCTAGAGGTTGGTGTAGTTATTTGTGGTCTAGAGGTGGTCTAGAGGTTGGTGTAGTTATTTGTGGGAGGGTGTTTCTGTTTTGAGATATTCTTGGAATAGGATGGATAAAGAGTACTTTGTAAAATCATTTATGAAAGTACATACAAAAAACAATCCCCTGTTTACTTCTGTATGTTTTTAAAGTGTGTATTCCTGGGAGATGAGCTAGGTGGAGTTTGTTTTAGAGATATATGGGTCTGTATTCAGCAGCAATTTTATCTTTCTAAATATCAGCTGTGGACAGTGATATTCCGCTTCTATATTTATGGCCTGGATTTCTTTTCCTTGCAGCATGTATCAGCATTATGTACCGGGACCTTTTCTGCCTCAGACTGCCCCACTGGTCTCCAAATTTAAAGTGCAGAACTAATCCATGTGCTCTTACACAGACACTGGAGAACAACATGACTTTGGAGATGTGTGTCCCTGAGGGTTTTCTCTTCAACTCACGCTTTCCCACCCAAGGATGGTGCTACCTGCTGGTTCCATTTACTGCTTATTGTTTTTTTCCAAATCAAGCAAATCATGTCAAATATGAAAGCAAAAGTTAAAGAAACAGAAGAAAAGGATTTCACATGCCTCTTCCAGCCATACATCTTAGCCCACCCCTGCCAGCGCATAAGACATTCTGAAATAATGAGTCTTCAAATCAATTTTAAAACTTCTTAAAAGAACTCTCTACCCTTAAATACTTAGGGAGGGAGTTCCACAGAAGTGGCACTAGTATGTAAAAAGCAGAACAGTGGGTCCTCTCAAGATGGACCCATGATGGTGGCAGAATCTCCAATGCCTTATCGTCCTGAGAATGCTTGTTCAGTACCAAAGGCTACCCCATGCTTAAAATCTTGTAAACTAGGCTCAATAATTTAAATTGCATCCAATACTATACAGGAAGCCAATTGTTATCACATAGTAAGGGAATTACATAGTCTGTAATTTTGGCTGAGTGAATACATCTTATGGTCGTGCTTTGTACTAACATCTTAACCAGGCACAATGGAAGACTATTACAGCATTACCATAGTCCTGTGAAGGAATAGCCTAATGGTTCGAGCCATGGTTTGAGAACCAACAGAGCAGGGTTTGATTCCCACTAGCTCTCCTTGTGGCTTTGAGCAAGTCTTAACCCTCTATTATTATTTTATTTATTTAACAGTATTTCTAAACCGCCTTATCATAATAATCAAGGTGGTATCACAGCAAACAATCTGGTAGTGTGAGTGTGTTATACATGCAGTGAGGGTGAGGATTTTGTTTAGTGTGTGTTGTATTGTGTGCTGGATTGGTTTGAGCTATGTACAATGTGGGCTATATACAGTGGTGCTAAAGACATTTATATACATACAGTGTTAGGCGGTTAACATGTGCTGCTATACAGTCAATTAGGTTATGTGATGTGTCCATAGTGTTCTATGAACAGCATGGTTTTCAGCTGTTTTCTAAAGTCTTTGAGGTCTGTAGTTGCCCTCAAGTCGTCCGGTGGTTTGTTCCATATTGTTGGAGCAGCCATGGATAGTGCTCTGTCTGTTGTGTCCTTGCGTGTGTGTTTGTATTCACTTGGGGTGCTGACACGGTTGTGTGTTTGCTTTCTTCTAGGACGTGTGCTGGTGTCTGGTTGTATGAGGGAGTGCAGGCTGTTGGCTGATGTGCGCTGTTTTATCTTGAATAGGTTTATGATAGTTTTGTATCTGATGCATGCACCGATTGGAAGCCAGTGTAGGTCCTTTAAGGTGGGTGTGATGTGCTCCTGTCTTGCAGTTCCGGATATGATTCTTGCTGCTGTGTTTTGTGCCAGTTGGAGTGGTTTGATGGCTTGTTTTGGTAGTCCGAGGTATATCGGATTGCAGAAGTCCAGTAGTGGGGTTATCAGTGCTTGACAGACGGTACGGAAGTGTTCTGGGGCGAGGAGTGGTTTCAGTCTCCTGATGATTCGCATCTTGTAGTAGGCTTTTTGGATGGTCTTGTCTATGTGTGGCTTGAGATTGAGTTTATTGTCCAGAGTAACCCCGAGGTATCTCACTTCTGACCTTATTGGTATGGTGGTGCTTTGAATCTTTATATTTGGTGGGTGTATGAAGCCTTGGTTCCGAGTGATGATTAAAGCTTCAGTCTTGTTGTAGTTTATGGCAAGGTTGTTGTTTTGACACCAACTGGTCATTTGGGTAAGGCAGTTTGTTATCTTAGAGAAATCCGGGTTGTCGATTGACATCGGGGTGTATATCATGATGTCATCCGCATAGATTGTGTATTGAATGTTGTTCTCTTTCATGATGTTGCATATTGGTTGGATGTAGATGTCAAACAGGAGTGCTGAGAGCGCAGATCCTTGAGGCACTCCTTGTCGGACTTTTATGGGTCGGGAGGTGATGTGTCCCACCTTGACCTGTAGCTGTCGTTCGGTTAGGTACGAGTGGAACCATTTCAATGTGATACCGTGTATACCAATGTTCTTTAGTCTTTCCAGGAGCGTGTTGTGGTCCACTGTGTCGAAGGCTGAGGAGATGTCGATGAAGATCATTATGATTCCATTCCTGGTGTTGTCAATTATTCTTAGGATGCTGTCGAAGAGATGGATCAGTAGCGTTTCGACTCCATGGTTGGGACGAAATCCGTGTTGGTTGTCGTCGAGAATTTCGTGTTTGTCGATGTGATCCTGAAGTTGTAGTTGAACGGTTTTTTCGATGATTTTTGCGAGGAAGGGTATGCTGGAGATTGGTCGGTATGCTGCTGGATCTTTTTTGTCGAGAGTTGTTTTCTTTGTGATGGGTCTTACTGAGGCAAGTTTTAGTTGCTTTGGCATGAGTCCTTGAGTGAGTGAGTTGTGTACCATTTTATGTATGGTAGGGAGGAGGCTTGATTTGGTGGCTTTGACCCATGACACCGGGCATGGGTCTGTAGGAGCAGTGCTTGTGTTGATTGTTGAGATGATGTGGGATAACTGTTCTGTTGAGGGTGATGAGAATGTGCCCCAGGTTTTGGAGTGTACGTCCGTCCTGGTGGTCCTACTAGGCGTTGTTCGTTCTGTGGAGTGAAATTTTTCTTTGATGTGGTCGGCGAATTCCTGTGGATCAACTTGTACTTCCCCTTCTGTTGTTTGCTCTTTTGTGAGGATTTTCACTATTTCGAAAAGCTCTCTGGGTTTGTTGATGGAAGTGTTTATCAAGTTTGTGTGGAATTCCTTCTTTGATTGGTTGATGTGTTCATTGTATTGCTTTTGCCTTGTTAGATAAAGATGCTGGTCGACAGTTGCCTTGTTTTTTCTCCATCTCCGTTCAATCTTCCTGAGTTCCCTCTTTTCCTGTCGTATTTTTGCTGAGTACCATGGTTTGTTTTGTCTCTTGTTGTGGTGTTGTTTCTTGGTCCCGCCATCAGATGGTTTGGCGGCGTTGGCTAAAATGCTGTTCCAGCTGGAAACTTGTTCCTCCAGGTCGTCTGTAGTAGGGTTCAGGTGTTGTATTGTGTCCTGTATGAATTCGTCCTTGTCGAAACTCTTGAATCGTCTTTGTGTGTGTGAGATGTTAGCTCTTTCGTTTGTCTGGTCCTCTTGTGACCGCAGCCTTGTCTCGATTAGGTAGTGGTCAGACCATGGCACTGGGGTAATGGTGGGTGGAGAGATCAGGTCTCTTGATGTTAGGTAATTGGATGCGAATATGAGGTCTGGGGATGATCCATGTCTGTGTGTTGGTGCATTGATTATCTGTGTGAATTGAAGTGAGGACATTGCTTGAAGGAAGGCCTCTGCGTCTTTTCCATTTGTGGACTTGAGGTTGAAGTCTCCAATTAGCAGCGCTGGTTTGTTGTTTGTTGTTATGGCGCAGGCTTCTTCGAGTGTGAAGGCTAGTTCGTCGGGTGGAGCTCTGGGCACTCTGTAGGTTAGGCAGATTGCAATGCTCTTGTTCTTGATGCTAATTGTGTTGCATTGCTGTGTATCGGTGAGGCTCTGTGTCTTGAACTTTAGTTTCATTTTTGCTATTATCAAAACTCCTCCTCCACGCTTCTGGGTGCGCGGGCAGTTGTATGCTGAGTAGTTGTCCGGTACTAGTTGGTTGAGTAGTACGTTGTCAGTCGGGTTGAGCCATGTTTCTGTGATGCATATTATGTCGGGCTGTCGCTCTTCAATGTGATCTACAAGAGTGTGAATCTTGTTGCAGATGGATCTGGCGTTTATGAGCTCAATCGTTGTTGTCTTTGTTGAGGAGGTTGCTGTTACATGTGCTTCCTTTGTGCAGGCGTGGGGGTTTGATTTGTGTCTGTTTGTTCGCTTTGCCTGGGAGGTTCCGAGTGTCTCTTTGTATGTGCGCTGAGGTTCTAAGTATGGCCATACGGTTGGTGGGTGCCATGTTGTGTTTGCTTGTGGGTAGTGGAGGTGTGTGGCTGGTGGGAGGAGTTGTGTGACGAGTAGGTAGAGTGGGAGGAAGTATGTGGCGTGCATGTTGGTTTTTTGTGATGTTCTGATATGGTGATGCCTGTATTCTTAAGTCTTCTTCTGTAGTCTGTTTGGTGAGCTCTGTATTTGATGCGATAGCCTGTCCCGTGGGGGGAGCCTGTCCCGTGGAGGGCGAGCCGGATCTGTGTAGGGCGTCTTGGTGCGGGAGCCTGTCCCGTGGAGGGAGCCTGTCCCGTGGAGGGCGAGCCGGATCTGTGTAGGGCGTCTTGGTGCGGGAGCCTGTCCCGTGGAGGGCGAGCCGGATCTGTGTAGGGCGTCTTGGTGCGGGAGCCTGTCCCGTGGAGGGCGAGCCGGATCTGTGTAGGGCGTCTTGGTGCGGGAGCCTGTCCTGTGGAGGGAGCCTGTCCCGTGGAGGGCGAGCCGGATCTGTGTAGGGCGTCTTGGTGCGGGAGCCTGTCCCGTGGAGGGCGAGCCGGATCTGTGTAGGGCGTCTTGGTGCGGGAGCCTGTCCCGTGGAGGGAGCCTGTCCCGTGGAGGGCGAGCCGGATCTGTGTAGGGCGTCTTGGTGCGGGAGCCTGTCCCGTGGAGGGCGAGCTGGATCTGTGTAGGGCGTCTTGGTGCGGGAGCCTGTCCGGTGGAGGGAGCCTGTCCCGTGGAGGGTGAGCCGGATCAGTGTAGGGCGTCTTGGTGCGGGAGCCTGTCCCGTGGAGGGCGAGCCGGATCTGTGTAGGGCATCTTGGTGCGGGAGCCTGTCCCGTGGAGGGCGAGCCGGATCTGTGTAGGGCGTCTTGGTGCGGGAGCCTGTCCCGTGGAGGGCGAGCCGGATCTGTGTAGGGCGTCTTGGTGCGGGAGCCTGTCCGGTGGAGGGAGCCTGTCCCATGGAGGGCGAGCCGGATCAGTGTAGGGCGTCTTGGTGCGGGAGCCTGTCCCGTGGAGGGCGAGCCAGATCTGTGTAGGGCGTCTTGGTGCGGGAGCCTGTCCCGTGGAGGGAGCCTGTCCCGTGGAGGGCGAGCCGGATCTGTGTAGGGCGTCTTGGTGCGGGAGCCTGTCCCGTGGAGTGCGAGCCGGATCTGTGTAGGGCATCTTGGTGCGGGAGCCTGTCCGGTGGAGGGAGCCTGTCCCGTGGAGGGCGAGCCGGATCAGTGTAGGGCGTCTTGGTGCGGGAGCCTGTCCCGTGGAGGGCGAGCCAGATCTGTGTAGGGCGTCTTGGTGCGGGAGCCTGTCCTGTGGAGGGAGCCTGTCCCGTGGAGGGCAAGCCGGATCTGTATTGGGCGTCTTGGTGCGGGAGCCTGTCCCGTGGAGGGCGAGCCGGATCTGTGTAGGGCGTCTTGGTGCGGGAGCCTGTCCGGTGGAGGGAGCCTGTCCCGTGGAGGGCGAGCCGGATCAGTGTAGGGCGTCTTGGTGCGGGAGCCTGTCCCGTGGAGGGCGAGCCGGATCTGTATTGGGCGTCTTGGTGCGGGAGCCTGTCCCGTGGAGGGCGAGCCGGATCTGTGTAGGGCGTCTTGGTGCGGGAGCCTGTCCGGTGGAGGGAGCCTGTCCCGTGGAGGGCGAGCCGGATCAGTGTAGGGCGTCTTGGTGCGGGAGCCTGTTCCGTGGAGGGCGAGCCGGATCTGTGTAGGGCGTCTTGGTGCAGGAGCCTGTCCCGTGGAGGGAGCCTGTCCCGTGGAGGGCGAGCCGGATCTGTGTAGGGCGTCTTGGTGCGGGAGCCTGTCCCGTGGAGGGCGAGCCGGATCTATTGGGGTGTGTGTAGTGTAGGTGAGAGTGTGGTGGTGGGGAATGTGTGATGTACTGTGAGAGTTCTACTTGCGGTTCTGATGTCCTTCGCTTCCGTCTGCTCCTTGTTGGGTTCCGCTCTGTGCTGCGCCTCTGTGCCGCGCCTAAGGGCCACGCCAAAGGGCCCTCTGGCGAGGCCCTCAGGCTCGGGCCCGCCAGGCGCGGGCCCGCCAGGCGTGGGCGCGCCCGCGAGGGACGCTGCTTTTATTGAGGCGGGCCGCTTTCCTCCTGCTCTCCCACTGCCCCGATTGGGCAGGAGCACGGTGGGGGGGGTGTTGCTCCATCAGCGGCAGCAGCGGCTCCCTCCGGAGGCGAGGGACACCACTTTTATGGAGGCGGGCCACTTTCCTCCTGCTCTCCCACTGCCCCGATTGGGCAGGAGCACGGTGGGGGGGGTGTTGCTCCATCGGCGGCAGCAGCGGCTCCCTCCAGAGGCGAGGGACGCCGCTTTTATGGAGGCGGGCCGCTTTCCTCCTGCTCTCCCACTGCCCCGATTGGGCAGGAGCACGGTGGGGGGGGGGTGTTGCTCCGTCGGCGGCAGCAGCGGCTCCCTCCGGAGGCGAGGGACGCCGCTTTTATGGAGGCGGGCCACTTTCCTCCTGCTCTCCCACTGCCCCGATTGGGCAGGAGCACGTTGGGGGGGTGTTGCTCCGTCGGCGGCAGCAGCGGCTCCCTCCGCAGGCGAGGGACGCCGCTTTTATGGAGGCGGGCCGCTTTCCTCCTGCTCTCCCACTGCCCCGATTGGGCAGGAGCACGGTGGGGGGGTGTTGCTCCGTCGGCGGCAGCAGTGGCTCCCTCCGGAGGCGAGGGACGCCGCTTTTATGGAGGCGGGCCGCTTTCCTCCTGCTCTCCCACTGCCCCGATTGGGCAGGAGCACGGTGGGGGGGTGTTGCTCCGTCGGCGGCAGCAGCGGCTCCCTCTGGAGGCGAGGGACGCCGCTTTTATGGAGGCGGGCTGCTTTCCTCCTGCTCTCCCACTGCCCCGATTGGGCAGGAGCACGGTGGGGGGGTGTTGCTCCATCGGCGGCAGCAGCGGCTCCCTCCGGAGGCGAGGGACGCCGCTTTTATGGAGGCGGGCCGCTTTCCTCCTGCTCTCCCACTGCCCCGATTGGGCAGGAGCACGGTGGGGGGGTGTTGCTCCATCGGCGGCAGCAGCGGCTCCCTCCGGAGGCGAGGGACGCCGCTTTTATGGAGGCGGGCCGCTTTCCTCCTGCTCTCCCACTGCCCCGATTGGGCAGGAGCACGGTGGGGGGGTGTTGGTCCGTCGGCGGCGGCCTCAGATAACAATCAATGTTCCTGTTTATTGTATATTACCAAGTTTAAGTTACAGTGTAAAACCACGCTGACTGAAATGAAAAAGTAGGATAAAAAAACTTAAAAAATAAATAGTCCAGCCTGGAAATAACTAATGTGTGTTTCTGCTTTCTTGTCTAGATAAGAGCAGGGGGACCCGATATGCCTTAGACTAACAAAACAGGATTTAACTGATACTTAGGATTCCAGATTCAGCTCTGAGTGCAGGATACAGACTACAACTTTTACAAAACCAGATATCAATAAAGGCTACTCCCCACTCCCCCTCTCACCCATTCTCAGGAACCAGAGCCGTAATCGAATGATGACCAGAAATCCACATTGCCAAAGACTTTGAGGGATTTAGCCTTAATGTGTTATAATCCACTGTGTCACCTCATCTAAGCCCCTGGTTTCCATCCAGCCCTAGTGTACCACCTAGCCAGTCTGCTTTTCAGAATGTTCACAATGAAGATTCATAAGATAAATTTGCATACATATCTATCTCAAGGATATTCATTGTAGAGATCCTGAAAACCAGACTGGCTATTCGGTACGTCAGGAGTGGGCTGTGAACTACTGATCTAAGAAATTGCAAAAGGGCCCAGTCAAACAGGGTCCACAAAGTAAAGCATTTGGACATCATCTGCAAACAGAAAAGTACTAATAGCTCTAGATTGAATTAAACTTGCCAATGGGCCCAGACAGGGCTGGTGCTAGGATTTCTAGCACCCCCCTGCAACCTATAAATCGGCTCCTCCTTCATTGATATTAATGTTCGCTGCATCCTACCCTCCTTTTTTCCCAAAACAGCTTTGTGAACTCTTTTCAAGAGATATTAGTATTTCTCCTTCAAATCCAGTGTTGTAAGAAAATTGCAGCGAAAGAGCAAATGTATAGCCAAAATAGTTAGCAGTAAATACTTAGCATACAAACAAGCAGTGATAGTCCAAAAAAAAAAATCTGATTCTGGTCAACATACTAACAAGAACATAAACATTCTCCAGTGCCAGGCATATTGTGAACTAATATAAAACACTGCAAAAGTCACTGAAGATCTATAAGGCCAAATCTACCATATTATACCATACCAGCATACACTTCCAAAACTCATAAAATAAGTGGCTACCCAGAAAAAAGCAGCACTATAAATACTGTAATGGGCCCTAGAACATCCATACACCTATTTGAAAATCTGAAGAAGTCAAATTGCTACAGTATAAATCTCTACGTACAAACTCCATGTTAACAGAACACCTGGCTTTGGTCACACACTCAGAACTCAGACCCTCACCAAGTACAGAATAAGTGACCACAACCTTAAGTTAAAATAAAAATATGTAGACAAAACTTAAACTGAAACTCCAAGAAGGTGATAATAAGCATTTCCTGTTTCTTACAAGAAACAGGAAATGCTTGTTAATGCTGGAAATGCCACAGCCCAGCAGTTTAAAAGATAGCAGAGTCGCGGGAACAAATAAATGTTCCCATGGCTGCTTTCTTTCTGAAGTGGTGGGTGGCGGGTGGCTAGCGATGGTGCCCCCCCTCCCTCCCCCTGCCCGTGCCTTCCTGCTGCACTTACCTGGCTTACCAGGTGGCACTGGCCCTGGACCCAGATGCACATTAAACAATAAAGGTGATAGAGGTAAGCCTTGTGGCACACCACAGGATACTTTGTATGACTGTGAACACTCTGAATGAAACGCTACACAGAATAATCTGTTCCAAAATAAGAGACTGGACAAATTCATATGATATTCCAAAAACCTAGGTCATGCAGCCAGGAGGGAAGAATCTTGTGATCCATGAGGTTGAAATCCATGGTAAGATCTAAGATCTAGCTTACCTGCATCAACATGTTCCTCTACTTCCTTCATGTCTCTGGACTATGATATTGTCAGAACCATACTGATGAGGATGAAATGCATTAACCCTAACAAGATGAAATTGCAGCAACACAGTTTTTCCACCATTTTCATAATAAATGGGATGTTCAAGATAATTTCAGATTTTTTTATTTTATTTTATTTTATTTTTTATAATCGGGCACTCCACTGCTTCCTTCCAAACTATAGGCATGCTTCCTATAGTCATACTGGAATTAATCAAAGATAAAATACCCAACAACAACCCCAACTCAGGATGTTTCATGAGGGATGCAAGCAATGAATCTCAGTATGAAGAGGAGCCTTTCTGGTGTGAACATCATTTGCTCTCCAAAGGAACACCATATCTCCACTTGGGTTGATTCCCCCATCTCCCCTCTATCCTGAATTAATATTGGTCCGTGACAGGGGGGCTTGGGACATGAATCCCAGAAGCCTATAGGTCTTTATTTATTTATTTTAAAAAATCTGACTTCCTTGGTGGAATATAAAACACATAACCATACAAAACATAGTACAAATAGATCAAAATCAAGGTCGGTGCTACTTTTTTTGTTGCCCTGTGCAATCAATTATTGTGCTGCCTCTCCCTCCTCACTCCAATGGATGCCAATGAATCACTTTGCAATCATCTCTTTTGACCCACTATGGTGACAATTTTATGAGGGGTAGTTGTGTTAGTCTGGAGTAGCAAAAATGGCAGAACATAAGAACATAAGAAATGCCATACTGGGTCAGACCAAGGTCCATCAAGCCCAGTACCCTCTTTCCAACAGCGGCCAAATTCAGGTCACAAGTACCTGACAGTTTCCCAAAAAAACATACAGGTTCCGCAGTGCTTGTACTGGGGCAAGCAGTGGATTTCCCGGGTCCTCTTTAATAGTGGTTTATAGACCTTTCCTCCAGGAATTTGTTGAAATCTTTTTAAACCCAGCTACACTAACAGATTTTACTACATCCTCCGGTAATGAATTCCAGAGTTTGATTACACGTTGAGTGAAAATATATTTTCTCTTATTAGTCTTAAACGGGTTACACTGTAGCTTCATTGCATGTCCCCTAGTCTTTCTACTTTTTGATAGGGTAAACAATCAATCTACGCTTACCCGTTTCACATCATTCATTAATTTATAGACCTCTATCATATCTCCCCTCAGCCATCTCTTTCCCAGGTTGAAGTTGTTAAGTGCCATTGAGATGGTATTGACTCCTGGCGACCCTCTGGATAGTTGACCTAAACTCTGTTTGGTCTTCAGTCAAGCGGCTCATTGTTGATAGTGTGGTATCCATAGTTGCTATTATTGTATCGATCCATCTCATTGCCGGCCTTCATTTTTTACAGTGACCTTCTACCTTGTCAAGAATTATGCCTTTCTCCAATAATCTCTCTCTTTGCATGATGTGTCCAAAATAAGCAAAGCTTAGGTTTGCTCTCCTCTAGTACTGACTGGTTTGCTCTTTGGGCAGTCCTGGATATACACAGTATTCGTCACCAGCATCATAATTCAAAGGCATCAATTTTCTTCCTACTTATCTTTTTCACTGACCAACTTTCGCATCCATATGACTTGAAAACTACAGGCCGGTTAGTTTAACTTCGGTGGTGAGTAAATTATTGGAAACGCTGCTGAAAGAGAAAATAGTGAGGTTTCTGGAGTCCAGCGGATTACAGGATCCGAGGCAGCATGGATTCACCAGAGGCAGGTCTTGTCAGACAAATCTGATTGATTTTTTTGACTGGGTGACCAGGGAGTTGGACCGAGGGAGAGCTCTAGATGTGGTGTATTTAGATTTCCGTAAAGCCTTTGACACTGTTCCTCAAAGGCGACTTATAAACAAACTGAGCACCCTAGGGATGGACCCTAAAGTTACTGCTTGGGTTAGAAATTGGTTGGGTGGGAGGCGACAAAGAGTACAAGTAAATGGAGCTCACTCTGAGGAGAAGGATGTTACCAGTGGTGTGCCCCAGGGATCTGTCCTTGGTCCGATTCTTTTTAACATCTTTGTTAGTGATATAGCGGAAGGGCTGTCGGGTAAGGTTTGCCTCTTTGCGGATGATACCAAAATCTGCAATAGAGTAGACACCCAGGAAGGGGTAGATAACATGAGGAGGGATCTAGCTAAGCTTGAAGAATGGTCTAGAATTTGGCAGCTGGGATTTAATGTTAAAAAATGTAAGGTCATGCATTTGGGCTGCAGCAATCCAAGGGAGCAATACAGTTTAGGAGGTGAAGTACTTTTGTCCACTAAAGAAGAGCGGGACCTAGGCGTGGTTGTGTCTGATGATCTTAAAGTAGCTAAACAGGTGGAAAAGGCGACAGCAAAAGCTAGAAGGATGCTTGGGTGCATACGGAGAGGAATGGCTAGCAGAAAAAAGGAGGTGATAATGCCTCTGTATAAGTCTTTGGTGCGACCTCATTTGGAGTATGGTGTGCAATTCTGGAGACCACACCTTCAAAAGGATGTGAACAGGATGGAGTCGGTGCAGAGGGTTGCTACCAAAATGATTAATGGGCTTCATTATAAGCATATGAGGACAGACTTAAGGATCTTAATATGTACACCTTAGAGGAAAGGCGGGATAGAGGTGATATGATTGAGATGTTTAAATACCTCCGTGGCATAAATGTTCAGGGAGAGAGCCTCTTTCAATTGAAAGCAAGTTCTGCTACGAGGGGACATGGGATGAGGGTGAAGGGAGATAGATTCAGGAGTGATATGCGGAAATATTTCTTTACGGAAAGAGTAGTGGATCCATGGAATAGTCTCCCAGTGGAGGTGGTAGAGATGAGGACAGTAACTGAATTCAAGAAAGCATGGGACCAACACAGAGGATCTCTAAAGGCAAAAGGTGGACTGTTGTAGTTGTTATGGAAGGACAGACTAGATAGGCCATGTGGTCTTTTTCTGTCGTCATGTTTCTATGTTTCTATGTTTCTATGTTTCTATACCATGGCCTGGACAAGTCAAATCTTTGTATGGAGAGAGACATCTCTGCTCTTGAGAATCTTGTCTAGGTCCTTCATAGCCATTCTACCAAGAGCAATACGTCATCATATTTCTTGACTGCCAGTCCTTTCTTTATTGATTGTTGATCCAAGTAAGTTACAATTGTCAACTATTTCAATTTCCTCGCCATCAATGCTTATTGATTTTGCCACTTGTCAGGATCTTTGTCTTCTTAACGTTAAGGTGCAGACCCATTTTAAGACTTTGTTCCTTGATCTTGAGAAGCAAATGTTTCAGATCATCATCACTTTTAGTCAGTAATGTGGTATCATCAGCATAGCAAAGGTTGTTGATGAGTCTTCCACCAATCTTCACATCTAAGTTGTCTTCATACATTCCTGCTTCTCTAATGATTTGTTCTGTATATAAATTAAACAGATAGGGGGAAAGTATGCAGCCTTGTCGTACACCTTTGTTGATTTTAAACCATTCTGTTTCTCCTTGTTCTGTTTGAACTGTTGTTTCTTGATCAATGTAGAGGTTCTGCAAGAGAACTATCAGGTATTCTGGTTTACCCATGCTTCTTAATGTGGCCCAGAGTTTTTCATGGTTTACACAGACAAAAGCCAATAAAACACATATGGATATCCTTTTGTCTTTTCAAGGATTCATTTCACATTCGCAATGATGCTTCTCGTTCCTTGCCCTTTCCTGAACCCTGATTGCACTTCAGGCAGTTCTTGTTACAGGTATGATTCTAGTCTCTGCTGAAGGATCTTGAGTCGAATCTTTCTGGCATGTGGGATCAGAGCAATTGTGCAATAATTTCCAGTTAGTCAGATCATCTTTCTTCAATATTGGTATAAACACAGATCTTTTCCAGTCAGCTGGCAGTGAATTTGTCTTCCAAATTTCTTCACAGAGCCTTGTAAGTATGGTAACAATTTCATCCGATTGCTGTAATACTTCAGTGGGAATGCCATCAATGCCTGATTGTTTGTTCTTTGATAAGGCTTTCAATGCTGCTTTGATTTCTTCTTTCATCACCAATGGTTCCTGATCATAAGGTACAGGTTGAAACGGTTGTTGGTCCAGTTGATTTTTATGATATAATGACTGTATATTCTTTCCACCTTTTCTTGATCTTCTCAGGAACATTCAACATGGATCCTTGAGCATCTTGTAGCATTCCAATTTAAGGCTGGAATTTTTTCTTTAACTGTCATAGCTTTAGAAAAGTCAATCTTGTTCTTCCTCTGATAGTTTCTGATTCTTTTTCTTTGCATGTGTCATTATAGCATTTCTCCTTGTTTTTCTTGCTGCATGTTGGAAATCTCTGTTGAGTTCTGTGATTGCCTCTTTTTCCTCTGACTTTAGCTTCTCTGCATTTCTGGACAATTTTCAGAGTTTCTTCCGTCATCCATTTTGGCTGTTTTTTCTTTTTTCACCTTTTGTAAAGACTTCCCGCTTTCTTCCAACACAACCTTTATGATGTCATTCCATAACTCTTCTGGAACTCTGTCATTTGTATCTAAAGCAGCAAATTGATTTTTCAGGCAGTCTTTAAATTCCAGTGGTATATTCTCAAAGTCATATTTTACTATATTCATGAGTGGCTTGCTCTTTTTCAACTTTAGCTTGAGTTTGTATACTAGTAGTTGGTGATCTGTACCACAGTCAGCTCCAGGTTTTGCCTATTCAATATTATATTGATATTATCAAGCTTTTCCATCATGTTCTTCCACTGGTTTCCAATTTGGTTTCTGTACAATCCATTAGGTGAAGTTCTTGTGTACAGTCAGAGACTGTGTTGCTGGAAAAAGGTGTTTGAGATGAATAGATCGTTGGTCTTGCAGACTTCTATCAGTCTTCCTCCGGCTTCATGTCTGTTGCCTTCTTGGCCGGCGCTTCACACTGGGAGGAGGGTTTCAACTTGTTATCCACTTCCCTATCAAGGTATTTCTAAAAGTTATCTGGATAATATCTGGCCACCTAAATGATAGCGGTCAGGTGAGGTGAGAGGCAGAGGCAGATTACCATATGCAAAGAGAATGGTTAAAATTAGAATACATTTGCTCTGCTCTACAGAACTGTTTAAAGTAGCAGGTCCCCCTGCTTATGTCAAAATTACTTTATTCAGTGTGTATAATTTCATTTTCTCTAGGTAGGAGATCTGAAGGGGAAAAGGAGTTCATTATTCCTCGCATAGTTTAAAAAGTGGTACAATTAAGAAAGGGACTTTAGAAATAAAAAAAAGAATTTATCTAAGATCTATGAAAATGTCTGGTATATGATTTACAGCATTTCCAGTTCCTAGTGAGTTTAATAATCTCTTGAAATCTTCTGGAGAAAGCTGACTTTTTGAATAAAGAGGTTTAAAATTTGTTCATTTATGGCATCCTTTTACTTATTTTATTTATTATCCATCATATCAAAAATGTCTTAGATGGATTCCAAAAGTACATCTATAATAAAACTGGCAAAACAATTAGTTATAAACAAACTTCAAGTATTACAGTAATAGAAAACTATCTAATTTAAAAGAAATCTAAAGTAAGGCAAAACTGAAGAGGAGAGATAAATAAGAGCATCATTGCAGGCTATAATCAGAACCTCAGTCTGAACCAAATGTTTGTTCAAACAGGAAGAACATCAGGACATATCCTATAGGGCAGCCATTAACATGACATGGAAATGATGCAATAACCCTGGGCTGCAGATGAATGGGATGGGTAATTCATTGTTTAGAGAGGGGTACACTGAGGAGTGTGGTGTGTCTGATAGTAAAATCTGTCCTGGTCATTTTCCTAACCAGAAGGAGTGCTGGGGGCCAGGTGAGAGCTTCAACTCCCTGGGATGGGAGCCTGGGGCCAAGGAGAGGGCATCAGAAAAGAGAAAGAACTGAAAGATGAGACTGCTATTAGTAATCTATGAACTATCATTAAAATCAAATGTAGTACCTGAAGAATGGAGAATGGCCAATGTAATGCCAATTTTTAAAAAGGGTTCCGGGGGGATTTGGGAAATTGCAGACAAAATGGTAGAACCTATTATAAAGAATAAAATTACTGAACATGTAGATAGCCATAGTTTAATGGGAGAAAGCCAACATGGATTTAGCCAAGGAAAGTCTTGTTTTAACTAATCTATTATAATTTTTGAAGGTGTGAATTAACAGCTAGACAAAGTGAGCTGGTTGATATATTGTACCTGGATTTTCAGGAAGCCTTTGACAAGATCCCTCATGAGAGACTCTTGACCAAATTAAAAAGTCATGGGATTGGAGGTCATGTGGTATTGTGGATCAGGAACTGGTTAAAAGATAGAAAGCAGAGGGTAGGGTTAAATGGCAAATTTTCTGAATGGAGTAAGGTGAATAGTGTAGAACCCTAGGGATCTGTTCTGGGCCCACTGCTTTTTAACATCTTCATAAATGACCTGGAAATGGGAATAACGAGTGAGGTGATCAAATCTGAAGAGGACACAAAATTATTCAAAGTTATTAAAACACAAGAGGATTGTGAAAAATTGCAAGAGGACCTTGATAAACTGCAAGACTGGACGTTCAAATGGCAGATTAAATTTAATGTGGACAAGTGCAAAGTTATGCACCTAGGAAAGAGCAACCCAAACTATGGTTACATTATGCACAGTGACCACCCAGGAAAAATATTTATGCGTCATCGTGGATAATATGTTGAAACCCTTCAACCAGTGTGCAGCGGCAGCCAAGAAAGCAAATAGAATGCTAGGAATCATAAGGAAATGAATGGAGAATAAAACCAATGATATTATAATGCCTCTATATCGTTCCATGGTGTGACCGCACCTTGAATACTGTGTGCAATTTTGGTCTCCATATCTTGAAAAGGATAAGAACATAACATAAGAACATAAGATATGCCATACTGGGTCAGACCAAGGTCCATCAAGCCCAGTATTCTGTTTCCAACAGTGGCCAATCTAGGTCATACGTACCTAGCAGTTTCCCCAAGGGACACAGGTTCCACAATGCTTGTATTGGTTCAAGCATTGATATCCTGGGTCCCTTCTTAATAATGGTTTATGGACCTTTCCTCCAGGAACTTGTCCAAACCTTTTTTAAACCCAGCTACACTAACAGCCTTTACTACATCCTCCGGTAACAAATTCCAGAGTTTGATTACACGTTGAGTGAAAAAATATTTTCTTTTATTAGTCTTAAATAGTTTACCCTGTAGCTTCATTGCATGTCCCCTAGTCTTTCTATATTCTGATAAGGTAAACAATCGATCTACGTTTACCCGTTCCACTCCGTTCATTAATTTATAGACTTCTATCATATCTCCCCTCAGCCGTCTCTTTTCCAGGTTAAAGAGCCCCAACCTTTTTAGCCTTTCTTCATAGGAGTAGCCTTCCATCCCCTTTACCATTTTGGTGGCTCTTCTCTGAACCTTTTCTAAAATTGCTATATCCTTTTTAAGATACGGCGACCAGAATTGCACACAATATTCAAGGTGCGGTCTCACCATGGAACGATATAGAGGCATTATAATATCTTTTGTTTTATTTTCCATTCCTTTCCTTATCATACCTAGCATTCTATTTGCTCTCTTGGCCGCCGCTGCACACTGGGCCGAGGGTTTTTAACATGGTATCCACAAGGACGCCTAAATCTTTTTCTTGGGTGGTGGTTCCTAATGTGGAACCTTGCATCGTGTAACCATAGTTTGGGTTGTTCTTCCCTAGGTGCATAACCTTGCACTTCTCCACATTAAATTTCATCTGCCATTTTGATGCCCAGTCTTCCAATTTATCAAGATCCTCTTGCAATTTTCCACAATCCTCCTGGGTTTTAACAAAAAAAATAGTGGGTTCACAGATTAATTAGCTTTAAAAGAAAAAAAATTCCTTTCAGAAAAATTCCCAGAAGTATATACTCACAATTTCAGATTTCTCTCCAGAAGTAACAGCCCCCCTTTCCAGTCCTTCAAGATATAGCAGAATTAGAAAAGATACAGAAAAGAACCACCAAAATGGTAAATGCGATGGAAGGATACCGCTATGTTGAAAGGCTTAAAAGGTTAGGGCTTTTCATTTTGGAAAAGAGATGGCTGAAGAGAGCTATGATAGGGGTCTATAAATTAATCAATGGAATGGAACGAATAAACATAGATTGGTTGTTTATGCTATCAAAAAGTAGAAAGACCAAGGGACATGCAATGAAGCTACAATGTAACCATTTAAGACTGAATGGAGGAAAGGTCCATAACTATTATTAAAGAGGACCCAGAAAATACACAGCTTCCCCTGGACAAGTATTGTGGAACCTGTGTGCCTTTTGGGAACTTGGCTGGTTCTTGTGACCTGGATTGGCCATTGATGGAAACAGGATACTGGGCTTAATAGACCTTGGTCTGACCCAGTATGGCATTTCTTATGTTCTTATGAGAGAAATCACTTACGGAGGATTACTAGATTGGAGGTCTGTGTCACCTGTAGAGATAATTTGGTTTAGGTCTAGATTTCAGGTCAGCCTCTTGCTTTCTGCAACTGCACCCCTGTCTGCTTGAACTGTACACAGTCGAATGGCACAAGAAGAAACAGCGTTTGTGGGCTAAAAGAGGGAGAATATGCGGCCCTGTATAAGACAGCCTAGGGAACCACACTTTGCACAGAGGTGTACAAAGAATATGAGCCCAGGAAAATACAGGCTAAGAAAAATACAGGCCAAGCTGGAAGCAAAGACCTTTAACACAAATACTCTGAGCCCTGAAGATAACAGACAGTGCCAAGAGATGGAGTTCCAGGAAATGGAAAGGCATGTACACAGCACAGGCAGAGACAGGGGGCTACGACCAGCTGATAAGCGGACCTTGAGCAGACCTTTGAATACAGACTTTGAAATACAAACTGTTGTTTGGTGATAAACATGGGAGGGTCCTGAGGGAAGAGCACTTGCAGAAGTTCTTCTGACCTTCTAACCTTGCAGGTTTTTTGCAAGTTTTTCAAATGACATCAGTAATTCAAGCAGAATTCACTGGAACTTTGGGACAGAGAAAGTATATAAGAGAGTGCCTATAGAGCTTCAGCGGGCAGCCTTCTCTCCTCCACTGTGTTGGAGGCAGAGAACGTTGCCTGCACTTGTGTCCCTCAGACAGACACGTGTATATCTGTGCTTGCAGTTTCTTGCTTGTACTGAATAAAATAATTTTGCTGACAAGTGACTGTGATCTGAGTTCTTTTATTTTCCTGGTGTACGGCTCCCATGTGCCCAGGCAATCTTGGTGAAAATTAGGGATCCTTTGAAGGTGGACCCGGCCTACACACCAAAGACCACATGGAAAGGATTCGGAGAATCTGCAAGGGAAAGAGGAAAACAATGTGAGGTCTGAAGGGAAGAAAAATTCAGTGAATATTCACATTTACACATTGAAGCATGAATATAAGTGGAGTGGAGGAGTAGTCTAATGGTTAGAGCACTGGCTTGGGATCCAAGTGACCAGGGTTCAATTCCAACTAGCATATGTAGTATTGGGCAAGTTAATTCATCTCTGTTGCCTCAGGGAAAAAAATCCAAGTTATCAATGTCCCTGTTTAATGTACATTATAGTGTAAACTGCTTTGACTGAAGTGATAAAAAGTTTGTTAAATGAAACAGTTGAAAAGCAGAGTGGAGAGGCATCTGTTTGTCAACCAGATGTTGTTCCAGTACCAAATCCTGTTTATAGGTTCTCTGGAGATTATGGTGGTGTGACAGAAACTGGTGTGATACTGGCCCAAGTGAGAAGTTCCACTGAGGGTTGGGCCCTGGTGGTGACTTATGCCATGGTCAAGGGCAGAGAAGATAGACTTTGTCCTGCCAAACTCCATAATCCTGGAGTGCAAGTTCTATTTACCCAGGTGCTACAGACAAACTACAGCCTCTGTACTAAGACTGGCTCTCTGGCATCCAAAATCCGTCCCACCCCGATACTGTCTAAAATGAATTACATGTGGTTTGCAATATCTTCCCCACAAATCTTCATTGTTAGCCGTAAAATCCACGTTTAATGATGCACAAATACCAGGATGCCATAAAAAGAGGACCTTCCGAATTAAAACCATGCTGCTGCCTAGTCACCCAACCTGCTCCGAAGGTGAGTGCACACACACTGAGTACTCTTATCTCTAGTGCCACAGCATGCCCCTCCACAGAGTCAATGAAGAGTCATTTTAAACACTTTGGTGAGGGAGGGGGGAATTAATGTAAATATCCAGTGCAGTATGGGCATAGAGTTGAGGAAGAGTTTTTAGAAGAAGCATGGCCATAATGTCCTTCATGAAAGTGTGATGGGTCTTGTGGAAGAGGTGCACTGGCAAAGCTCAGTGTCTGTGAGTGTGTGCTTTTGTGTGTTGAGAGGGTACTGGAGTAAAAGGAGATGCTGCAAGGCAGAAGAGAGGTGCAATGGCTGTTGAAAGAACACACATTATTCTCTTCAGTGACCATTCAGTGTGTTTGAGGTGAAGAGGTGAAGAGAGTTGGGACTAGGAGTTTCTGGAATGGGAGAGGTCACCATAGGGGCCACAGGGCTGGCACATTTATCATGGCACTTTTGCATACTGTTTTATTGGTACTATTTGGGAAGTTGAGATGGGATTATCTGGGAAAGCCCTCCCCCGCACTCCCCTGGATAATCACATCAACTATACAAATATCCTTCTCACTTCTCAGACCGACCCAGGCCCAGTCACAGCTCCCAATGCAGCCACCACACCAAAAGGTTTGCCTACCCCTGAGATAAACAGTTGCAATTTGTCCTATGAGTAACAGGAAAGAATTTAAAAGTAACGGACCAGCAACTGAAAAAGTTGAATTACTAGTGATAGTTGATCTAACATGAGAATGGAGGAATAACTAGCTTTTTAATATCAGAGAAGTCTAAGTTAAATTTTGAACAATACAAGCTCAAAAGCTCATTTACCTATTTAGGCCCCTCTCCCATTGAATTTTTAAGAAAAACATAGAAACATGATGGCAGAAAAAGACCATAAGGCCTATCTAGTCTGCCCTTGCACACCTTTAGAGATCCTCTATGTTTGCCACATGGTATCTTGAACTTAGATACTGTCCTCATTTCTAATACCTCCACTGGGAGACTAGTCCACCCAACTACCACTCTATCCATAAAGAAATATTTCTACATATTAGTCCTGAGTCTATCTACTTTCACCCTCATCCTATGTCCTCTTATTGCAGAGCTTTCTTTCAACTGAAAGAAGATCTCCTCCTGTGCACAGAAGTATTTAAATGTCTGTCAAATCTTCTCTATACCACCTTTTCTCTAAAGCAGGGGTCTCAAACTCAAACTGCTTTGAGGGCCAAATGAGGACTTGTAAAGTAACCCATAGGCCGCATAAGACGTGGGGCCTCATTTGCATAAGGAACCTCATTTGCATAAATATTTGCATAATGTTACCATACAAAGCGCAGACGTTAATAATGCACATTTACCAGAGCTGACATATTCCAGTTAATACATTTAAAATAAAGAGATATTTTTCTACCTTTTGTGCATTTTATTCAGTTGCAATTGTTCCAGCCACTTTCTTCTGGTTTCTTCATGTCTTCTGCTAACTCTCCATCGTCTGCTGTCCATTTGTCCTTTCTTCTCTCTTGTAGTTTTTTTTCCATTCTCTCTCTACATCTGCTTTAACATACTAATCTTTCTCCTTTTGCTCTTTCCTCATTCCTATTTCATCCACTCAAATTTTCCCCTCCATCCTCAATCCCCACTTACTCTCCCAATACCCGGCCAATTGTAGATTTTTCTTCCCTCCCACACAAAATATTTTTCCCCTCTCCATTTCACTTTCCCAGCCCCATCCCATTCTAATCCTCCCCCAACATCAGCTCCCTTCTAGTTCCAGCCCCACCCAGCATCTGCTCCCTTCTAGCCCCTGCATCAGCCCATTTCCAGTCCTATCCTAGCCCCACCATCAGCCCATTTCCTGTCCTAGCTCCCCCCCACTAAGCCCATTTCCAGTCCTAGCTCCCTCCCCTCATAGATCATTTCCATTCCAAGCCCCCTTCCCCATCAGCTATTTGCAGTTCAAGCCCCCCTTCCACTCAGCCCATTTCCATTCCAAAACCCCGTCCCCATCAGCTATTTGCAGTTCAAGCTCCCCCTTCTACTCAGCCCATTTCCAGTCCTAGCAACCCCCCCAGTCCATTACCAGTTCTAGCCCCCCATAGTCCATTACCAGTCCTAAGCCCCCCAACAGCCTACTTCCAGTCCTAATCCTCCCATCACCCCATTTTCAATCTTAGCCCCCCATAGCCCATTACCAGTCCTAACTCCCCCCCATCAGACCACCTCCAGTTCTAACCCCCATCAGCCCATTTCCAGTCCTAACACCCCTCCCCCCCATCAGTCCAGGTAAATTAAAAAAAACAAAACAAAACCTGGCTTCTGCTGCTGCCGCTGTGGCAGCGGCAAAATCAGCTGTCCCGCGGCCCCTTCCCGTCTGCCCGGTAGAGCCCTCAGCTCAGCTCCATCAGCGGCAGCTTTCAGGGCCGCCCGTGAAGAGTGTATTTCCCTCTCGCACGGCTCTGTTAAGCCTGCTGGGGCTGATGGAAATTCCTTCAGCCCTGGCAGGTTTAACAGAGCCGCGCGAGAGGGAAATACTCTCTTCGCGGCTTGAAAAGCCCGCCACTGATGGAGCTGACTGAGGGCTCTGCTGGGCAGACGGGAAGGGGCCGTGGGTCAGCTGATTCTGCCGCTGCCACAGTGGCAGTGGCAGCAGCAGAAGCCAGGGTTGGGGTTTTTTTTGTTTCCTCTCTGTCGCAGGCCACGGGCCGCGTGTTTGAGACCCCTTCTCTAAAGCAGACATACTGAGATCTTGAAGTTTGTCTCCATATGGAGCCTGATCCAGGAAGGGGCACATCCAAGCCATCCAGATATCCCAGGCCAGGACAGGACCCATTGTACCCAATTCTACACCGTGGGAGCAATACGCTTCTGTGGTAGCAGGATAGGATAACGGGATGGGCTGTCATGCCCCTTCAGCAGATGCACAGCCGGCAGGATAGCCAGACCTCCCGTCTGTTCCTGCTGCTGCTCTGGTATTGGACACCCACCCTGACCAGCTCTCCTGCTGCCTGACACCCAGCAGGTCTGCCGGGGCTGGGATCAGGCAGCGGGGCATTACCTTTGATGGCTCTGTTGCGCTGGTGGAACTGTGGGGCTAGGGCTGGGACTGGGGCACATGGGCGCCCAACACTTATTCTACCTCCAAAGTTAAATAAGTTGTGCATCCCCCTAGTGCCTCCCATAGAAAAAGAGCCATGACCTGAATTGGCCCTGTACGCCTGGGTGCCCGGCCTGCCCATGCTCAGCCAACACTCAGCCCCCATGCTGTCCCTATCCTGCTCTCCCCGAACAATGGCTCTGTGCGTTTGGGGAGATAGGCTGTTAGAATTCAGGCAGGAGGGCTAGCGGGGCAGTATGTCTCTCCAGAATGTACAGCCCCACTAATCGCCTTACAGAATTGGGCCCATGGTTTATAACAAAGACCACTGACCGTTTTGGTAGCCACCTTCTGCACTGACTCAATCCTGTCTATATCCTTTTGAAGGTGTGCTCTCCAGAATGGCACACAATACTCCAAATGAGGTCTCACCTCCTTTTTTCTGCTGGCCATTCCTCTCCTTGTGCACCCAGGCATCCTTCTAGCTTTTGTCATCGGCTTTTCTATACGTCTAGCCACTTTAAGATCATCAGAAACAATCACATGCAGGTCCCGTTCTTCTTTTGTGAACAGAAGTACTTCATTCCCCTCACTGTACTGCTCCCTTGGATTTTTGCAGCCCAAATGCATGGCCCTGAATTTTTTAGTGTTAAATTTCAGCTGCCAAATTCTCAACCATTCATCAAGCTTAGCTAGATCCCTCTTCATGATATCTACTCCTTCCTGGGTATGTACTCTTTCACAGATTTTAGTATCATTCACAAAGAGGCAAACCTTATCCGACAACCTTCCACAATATCACTTACAAAAATGTTAAAAAGAACCGGACCAAGGAAAGATCCGTGGCGCATACCACTGATAACATCTGTCTCCTCAGAGTGAGCTTCATTTACCTCTACCCTTTGTCACCTCCCACTCAACCAATTTCTAACCCAGTCACTTCAGGGTCCATCCCTAGGGTGCTCCATTAACTTATAAGTTGTCTGTGCGGAATGGTGTCAAAGGCTTTACTGAAATCCAATTACACCAAAACTAGGGCACTCTCTCGGTCCAACTCCCTGGTCACCCTGTCAAAGAAATAGATCAGATTTGTCTGACAAGACCTGCCTCTGGTAAACCCATGCTGCCTCAGATTCTGCAATCCACTGGACTCTAATAACCCTCACTAGCCTCTATTTTAGCAGTATTTCTATTAATTTACTCACCACAGAGGTCAGACTAACCGGCCTGTAGTTCTTAACCTCATCCTTTCTCCAGTCCTCTGGGGCCACTCCCAACTCTAAAGCAGCATTGAAAAGTCAAACAGTGGAACTGCTAGAACTTCTCCAAGTTCTTTCAAAGCTCTTGGATGTATCCCATCCGGCTCCATCGCTTTGTCTACTTTTAGTTTAGCTAGTTCCTCACAAACACAGTCTTCTGAAAATCCTTCAAGTCCCCCTTCACCTCTGTTCCTATTTATGGGTGTTTTCTGAGGTCCTGTGAAAGAAAACAAATATTTGTTAAGCAATTCTGTTTTTTCCTTATCAGCTTCTACATATTCCTCTTTTTCACCGTTGAGTCTGACAATACCATTTTTGCACTTCTTCCACTCGCTAAAATATCTGAAAAATGTCTTGTTCCACCATTTTATTGCCTTGGCTATTTCTTCTTCTTTTTGTATCTTTGCTTTCCGGATTACTACCATGCTGAAAACTCACCTCTTCGCTGCCGCTTTTGGATCTTGACTCACCTAATGTCCTTTGTGTTTCCTTACCATTCCCCCTAGCTATATCCCATGTCTACAGCTACTGTGTTGTCTGTCTCTTTTAGATTGTAAGCTCTGATGAGCAGGGACCGTTTTTTACATGTGTCTGTGCAGTGCTGCATACGTCTTGTAGCGCTATACACATGTTCAGTAGTAGTACTCTCCCAGCTTCTCTAAATTTTTATAAACAGTGACGCTTGTCTTCCTCTCTCTGTGATCTCTTGTATTTATGAATGTCACTCTCTTTTTCTTCACCTTTTCAGTTACTTCTTTTGAGAACCATAGTGGCCTCCTTTTCCTTTTACATTTATTTACCTTTCTAACAAAAATGTTTGTTGCCCTTAAATATCCCCTTTCAGTTTTGCCCATTGCTTTTCTACATCCCCCAGCTGTTCCTATCCTGATAACAACTCATTGAGTTATTGGGCCATCTTCGCAAAATTAGTTTTCCTAAAGTCTAAGACCCTTACCTTTGAATGAACCTTATCAGCCCTAGAACTAGTACTGAACCAGACCATTTGGTAATCACTGGATGCGAGATGATCTCCCACTAAAGCATCAGAAACACTTTCCCCATTGGTAAGCACCAGGCCCATTATGGCCCTTTCACGGGTGGGCTTCTTTACCAGTTGCCAGAATAATTCTCCCTGTAGAGAATCCAGAATCTCCTTATTGCTAATAACATCACAGCTGGGATGTGCTAATCATCATCCAGGGTACTGAAATTACCTATTACCTACTTCTCCTTTCATGGCAATACTGCGTATGTCTTCTATTAAATTTCTGTCCACTTTTCCCTGTGAAGGAGATCTGTATATCACACCAATGCAAATGGATTTCCCATGCCCTCTTTTTAGTTTAACCCCTAGTGCCTCCTTGCTCCCTTGTAAGCCCTGTAATTCTATAGCTTTAATATTATTTTTGACACACAGTACCACTCCTCCTTCATCCTACCCTGTCCTTCCTGAATAAAAGTATAACCTGGTATAATTACATCTCAGTCATGGTTTCTATGAACCATGTCTCCATAACTGCCATATATCCAAGTCAGCCTCTTCGATTAAAGCCTCAACATCTGGGATCTTATTTCTCATACCTGATTGGTCCAAAGTTTGGTATACAGTTCTATGGAAAATGCTAAATGGATTTTTTTGCTTTGTATGGGACATTCACAAAAGGCACTCTGTAATTACATTGTGAACAGATTAGCATTTGTTTTATGTCCTTATCAAAAACTGCTGCTTTTAAGAACCTGTGACAGGGCAAAAACATATTGGATTATTTGAATAGTTCATTATAAAAACCTAAGTAAGACAAGTAGTACAAACATAATTTTCTGTGTGCTAATGGAAGGTATTGTCTTTTAGGTAAGTAAATAGTTGAATGTTGCCTAGTTCTGAAATATTTATTAGGCATCTAATTGGTATTCCTTCACAATATCCCCAGAGTAATACAAAAATCTGGTCAGTAAGAAAAAAAAATTGCAAATACTGGCATCACTTAAAATATGGATGTCACTTAGCATATAAAAGACATTTTCTATTCTTTGTGCTGTAGGCTATAGGTTTAGTGTGCAATGGGAAATATTTAATATGTGGATATTTCCTTTCATGAGAAGATTTTATTCAGTACTGTTCTTTTATAATATGCATCTTATCGTACACTATACCAGTGCTATTTAGGATTCTGTATAAGAATCCCTTCAAAGCTGAAGCAACAGTACTATGCAAATCCAAAGATCTGCCAAATAGCTGAACACAGGAACACATCTCCATGGGGAAAAGTCAGATATCTGAGAAATTCCAAACACTTTATGTAGTATAAGAATGCAAAAAACCCCAACAGTTTTATAATAATAATAGTTATCAGGGCTGTGCCAAGCCATAAATGTACCCTGTGTGACTTGCACGTCTGGTGCGCCTCCCCCCCCCCCCCATCACATTTGCCCCATGCCAAGCATCTCCCCATCTTACTCCACATTTCCATGTCCAGCAGGCTCCCCCCCACGCTGCCTGCCTTCGCCCCGCTGCTGCTTTTTGTGTTCCCTCGGCAGTGGTGCCAGCGGTAGCAGCAGCAGAGTGGACCTGATCGCAAATTTAAAAGAAACGACATGGGTCTTTCTGACTCCATGCTTGCATGCAGGTCTGATCCCTCCCTCCTCTGATGCTGGCTCGTGTCAGAGGAGGAAGCGACCAGACCAGCCATTCAAGAGCGGATTTGCAAAGACCCGCTTTTGAATAGCTGGTCTGGTCCTCCTTCCTCTGATGTGAGCATACGTCAGAGGAGGGAGAGATCGGATCTGTATACAAGCATGGAGTTGCAAAGATCCACTTGGTGTTTTTTTCATTTAGAGATGAGGTCCGCTTCACTGCTGCCATCACCACAGCGCTGCTGCTGAGGGAACACAAAAAGCGACAGTGGGTAAGGGCAAGCAGTGGGGGGAGGGGGTGCTGAGTCTGCAACCCGAAATGCGCCCCTAATCTTTTGTGTCCTGCGCAGTCTCACTGCTCGCACAGGGCAAGGTACGACACTGGTAATTATTATTATAATAAACAAACTCTACCCTCTCCACACACCAAACTCAAACGTAGGCTGTAAGAAATAGACCTTTAAATACCTATTTGATAACCTTTTGATAAAGAGCTATGTGGTAGTGTGGCATGTGATGGGAAGGGGTTTTCTGTTAAAACAGCATTTCAGGAAAAACAATACATATTTTTATTCAGATCCAGTTTGTTAAGCCTTCAAAAAGCTGGTCTCCCCACCTTCCTTCAGCCAGTAAAAGTTCCTACCTTTGTACGGCTTGCCTTGGAAAACTCCTGGCTACATGAGCCCCCCTCCCTCCTGCAGCCTGCTGAGTTTGTACATCTTCCTGTGAGCCATGCCGCCTCAGTCCTGAACTCTGGGCTGCAGATTCTCTTAGAGGGACCTGTTGATAATCCCTCTGGAGAGGGATGGGCAATACTCTATAGGCTCCATCACACACCCTCCCTCTCAGCTCAGCCATGTCCTGTTGAGTACTTGCCTCATCTGGGAAAGGACATCTGTGTTCAGGCGAGTCCAACCAGCCCCATGGTGGATCTGGAAATGATAGGGTTAGAGATGTAAGAACACTGCATAGTATGATCGTTGGACTCTTTATGCTGAGCCAGCTACTTGAGCGGTTGGTGGTCTGTTATTAGTGTAAACAGACAGGCGAGCAGGCAATATTTGAAGGTTTCAAGCGCCCACTTGACAGCGGTGGGCCTCCTTCTCGATCATCGCATAATGCTTCTCTCGACGAAGTAGTTTCCTGCTAATGAAGGCTATGGGATGTTCTTCACCCCTGACATCCTGTGCCAGAATGGCTCCTAGGCCCACCTCTGAAGCATCAGTTTGTACAATAACTGGTAGAGAGAAATCAGGACTACTCAGGATGAGTTCAGAGCACACGGTCTTCATATTTGTTTGTTTGTTTGTTTATTTATTTATTTAACAGGTCTTATATACCGCTTTATCATATACATTCAAAGCAGTTTACAATGAACAGTTATAGCAACAAGCGTTACATTGAACAAGGTTATTCAACTTGGAGGTTACATTGGTGTAGAACAAGCAATTGTCAGTTGCTAACTATATACATGAGCTCTAGCTGTGTTTCTTGGTCCCGTTGCTGTTACTGTTAATCATCATCTTCCGGGGAAGCTTCAAAGTATTCGAGGAACAGATGGGTTTTTATTACCTTTCTAAAGTCCGTTAAGTCTTTGATCTCATGTGTTGATGTGGGGAGATCATTCCACAGCTTGGGTGCAAACAGGGAGAAGGCTCTGTTGCAGGTGGCTTGGTTTGCTTTCCTGAAGTTTAGTGGGGTCTCTAGAATGTTGTTATCGGCTCCTCTCCTTGTTCTGGTAGGTAGTGTTTTCTTGATCAGTGGTTGTAGAGTTTTAGGTGTGTGGTTGCAGGGCCGGATTTACCTATACGCTATGTACGCCATGGCGTAGGGCCCACAGCTGGCAAGGGCCCACAAAAATAGAACAAATTAGCTTTTTTTAAAAATAAAATTAAAAAAAACAACTGCTGGCTGCCGCCGCGGGGCCCCCTCTGCCCCTGTGGGCTTAACAGAGACGCGAGGGAGACACTCTCCCTTCGCGCCTCTCACAGCCTGTACGGAGGGAGGGAGGGACCGACGGACCGATGGATTCAGCTTGCAGAGGGGGCCCCCGCGGGTCAGTCCATGCTGCCGCGGCAGCAGAGGGGGCCCCGCGGCGGCAGCCAGCAGTTTTTTTTAAAAATTAAATTTTACTTTAGGCCAGGGGGGGGGGTAGGACTGGTAATGGGCTATTTGGGGGGGCTGGGGCTGGAAATGGGCTGGGGGGGGGTTAAGGCTGGAGGTGGGCTGATGGGGTTAGGACTGGTAATGGGCTGTGGGCTGTTGGGGGGGGGATAGAACTGGTAATGGGCTTTGGGGGTGTTAAGACTGGTAATGGGCTGTGGGCTGTCTGGGAATGGGCTATGGGGGGGCTAGGACTGGAAATGGGCTGGGGGGTTAAGACTGGAGGTGGGCTGATGGGGTTAGGACTGGTAATGGGCTGTGGGCTGTTGGGGGGGGGTTAGAACTGGTAATGGGCTTGGGGGGGGTTAAGACTGGTAATGGGCTGTGGGCTGATGGGGGCTGTCTGGTAATGGTCTATGGGGGGGCTAGGACTTGAAAGGGGCTGGGGGGGTTAAGACTTGAGGTGGCTGATGGGGTTAGGACTGGTAATGGGCTGTTGGGGGGGGTTAGAACTGGTAATGGGCTTTGGGGGGTTAAGACTGGTAATGGGCTGTGGGCTGATGGGGGCTGTCTGGTAATGGGCTATGGGTGGCTAGGAATGGAAATTGGCTGGGGTGTTAAGACTGGAGGTGGGCAGATGTGGTAAGGGCTGGTAATGGGCTGTGGGCTGATGGGGGGGGGTAGGACTGGCAATGGGCTATGGGGGGCCGACTGGAAATGGGTTGATGGGGTTAGGACTGGAAGTGGGCTGATGGGGGGTTAGGACTGGTAATGGGTTATAGGGGGGGCTTAAACTGAAAATGGGGTGATGGGGGGTTAGGACTGTAAGTGGGTTGATGGGGGGCTAGGACTGGTATTGGGTTGGGGGGTTGCTAGGACTGGAAATGGGCTGATGGGTGGCTAGGACTGGAAATGGGCTGATGCAGGGACTAGAAGGGAATGGATGCTGGGTGAGGCTGGAACTAGAAGGGAGCTGATGTTGGGGGAGGATTAGAATGGGATGGGGCTGGAAGAGTAAAATGGAGAAGGGAAAAATATTTTGTGTGGGAGGGATAAAAAATCTACAATTGGCCGGGTATTGGGAGAGTAAGTGGGGATTGAGGATGGAGGGGTAAACTTTGAGTGGATGAAATAGGAATGAGGAAAGAGCAAAAGAAGAAAGATTAGTATGTTAAAGCAGATGTAGAGAGAGAATGGAAAAAAACTAGAAGAGAGAAGAAAGGACAAATGGACAGCAGACGATGGAGAGTTAGCAGAAGACACGAAGAAACCAGAAGAAATTGGCTGGAGCAATTGCAGCTGAAAAAAATGCACAAAAGGTAGAAAAATATCTCTTTATTTTGAATTTATTAATTGGAATATGTCAGCTCTGGTAAATGTGCATCATTAACGTCTGCGCTTTGTTTAGTACAAGAGCAAATTAATGTATAGTTTTATTTCTACAGTGTTGTACATTCCAAGTTTGGCTTTTGGGATTCCCAGTTTAATTATTGTCTTCCTGTTTCTAAATTGTGATTACTTGTTTGGTGATGGTCTATGTTCTGCATGTGTAACCGAGCTGAGGTGTTCTGTTTATATAATTCCTATTTGACATTGCCACTTGTTCTCTTTCCCCAGTAGGTCATGTATTGTTGTTCTCTGAAATGTATTGGTTTAATATTTGCAGTGTTGCCTTTTGATTGGTAGAGTATGGTGCTTTGTGAGTCCTGGTAGTGCTGTTAGGATACGGCAGGTTTGCTATGGGTTCTAAATGGACAGTGTTTGTAGTAGTTCCTAATGTGTCTGGCAGTTGGCACTGGATTATAGTAATGTAGAAATCTTTTAGTCTTTCTTTATCCATACACTCATTAAGAGGCACGTTTACTAAAAGTTAGTATATGGTAACATTATGCAAATATCTATGTAAATGAGGCCCCTTATACAAATGAGGCCCCGCACCCCCCTTGGGCCGCCCCTGCTGGGGGCCCACAATTTTTGTTGGCGTAGGGCCTCACTCAAGGTAAATCCGGCCCTGTGTGGTTGTTTAGTGTTTTAAAGATTATTATTATGTTTTTGTACTTGGTGCGTACAGTCATAGGGAGCCAGTGCAGTTGATGGAGCGTGGGTGTTATGTCTTTGTTTTTTGCTGTTCCGGTGATGATTCTGGCCGCAGTGTTTTGTACCAGTTGCAAGGGGAGGGTCATTTTCTTTTGGAGCCCATGGTAAATTGCGTTGCAAAAATCTAATATAGGCATTATTATGGCTTGGCAGACAGTTCGGAAGTCTTGAGACGCTGGAAGGACAGGTCAAGGTCCGGTGACCACTGAATCCATTCAGATGCTGTCTTCCAGCCTTCTGCAGGCTGGTCAATATGGCTTGTACTTGGATTAGATGGCTGGTACAGTCTCTGCTGTACATGATGATGTCACCAAGGTAGGCAGCCTCATACTCCTTGTGTGGTCTCAGTAAGAGGTCAACTAGGTGTTGAAACATGGCAGGAGCCCCATGTAATCCAAATGGCTGCACTGTAAACTGGAACAGACCTTGCAGGGTCAAAAAAATCAGTATTCTTCCTGGCAGCTGGAGTCAAGGGTACCTGCCAGTATCCCTTGATCAGGTCCAAAGTTGATAGAAAGCATGCTCCACCGAGTCACTCGATTAACTCATCTACTCTTGGCATTGGATACGCAGGTCAAAGGACCATTTTGGAAGACTCCTTCTATCCAAGCAAGGACTGTTAATCACCCAGGAAGTTGGTCACAGCTTAACTCAGAAGCAAAGGCATAAATAGTTCAACCAGAGTTCTGTGATCCTCAGTCGTGAAGGACTACAAAAGGGGACTGCTACGTCTGGAGAGAGATCTGCAATAGTGAGTATATACTTCTGGGACTTTTTCTGAAGGGAATTCTTTGGACTACAGCTGATTAATCTGTGAACCCAGTGTATTTGTTAAATCAGTCAGGGCTTAATAGCAGCAGTTTAAGTTTACATTTAAAACACAGAAGAGAGCTTTCTGGTTAAATTTAGAACCCAGCAGAAAGCTTGTAGTTTAAATTTAATACTCACTCAGGGCCTAGTAGCAGCAAAGTGCTTTTAGTTTAAATTTAAAACACAGAACAGAGATTTCTGGTTAAATTTAGAACCCAGCAGAGATCTTCTAGTTTATAAATAAATCCCACTAGAGGACAGCAACCTTGGGCTGGAAGGACTGGGGTTTCTCGTCCCACAGATGCTCCTTGTGGTCTTTGGCAAGCCACTTAACCCTCCATAGCCCATGTTCCCTGTAAAATAGTTATCTCCAAGTTATAATGCCCTGTTCAATGTAATTTCAGTTTGTTCAATGTAAACCGCACTGATGCATAATAGCGCGGTATATAAGAGAATGTAAATAAATAAAATAAATAAATAAATATTTCATATTAAGTCAGAGCCTAGCAGCAGCAAAGAACATTAATTTAAATCAAATCAGAGCATAAAAGGCAAAACAGGGTCAGTATTCTTTGAGCACTAAATACATTCTTCTAGAGATCTTTACAAAGAGGCCTTCTACCTAGGGGGCAAGAGACCTGTGAAACCTTTTTAATAGGTGTTAAAGCCAGATGGCAGTTCAAAAGGCCATTTTGAAAGACCCCTTCTATCCAAGCAAGGACTGTTAATCACCCAGGAAGTTGGTCACACCTTACCTTAGAAGCAAAGGACAGGTTACTATGTAGCAGCCTTCTTTTTATACGTCTTTTTATAGTTATAGTTGGTGATTTGATCATTAGGCATATAGATAGCTGGGTGGCTGGTGGACATGAGGATCGCCTGGTCACATGCCTGCCTGGTGCAAAGGTAGTGGACCTCACGTGCCATCTACATAAGATCTTAGATAGTGCTGGGGAGGAGTCTGATGTCTTGGTACATGTCGGTACCAATGACATAGGAAAAAGTGGTAGGGAGGTTCTGGCGGCTAAATTTAGGCTTTTAGGTAGGAAGTTGAAATCCAGAACTTCCAGGGTAGCTTTCTCTGAAATGCTTCCCATTCCACGTACAGGATCCAAAAGGCAGGCAGAGCTCCAGATTCTCAATGCGTGGATGAGACGATGGTGCAAGGATGAGGGTTTTGGATTTAAGAACATAAGAACATAAGATATGCCATACTGGGAAAGACCAAGGTCCATCAACCCAGTATCCTGTTTCCAACAGTGGCCAATCTATGTCGTACGTACCTAGCAGTTTCACCAAAAGACACAGGTTCCGCAATGCTTGTACTGGGTCAAGCATTGATATCCTGGGTCCCTTCTTAATAATGGTTTATGGACCTTTCCTCCAGGAACTTGTTCAAACCTTTTTTAAACCCAGCTACACTAACAGCCTTTACTACATCCTCAGGTAACAAATTCCAGAGTTTGATTACATGTTCAGTGAAAAAATATTTTCTTTTATTAGTCTTAAATAGTTTCTTTTATTAGTCTTAAATTTGTTTCGAACTGGGGAACATTCTGGGAAAAGTAGGGGCTTTTCCAAAAGGATGGGCTTCACCTTAACCAGGATGGAACTAGGCTGCTGGCATTAACCTTTAAAAAGGAGATAGAGCAGCTTTTAAACTAGATAATAGGGGAAAGCCGACAGTCGCCCAAGAGCGCATGGTTCGGAACAATGTATCCTTGAAGGATACCACCAATAGCGGAGAGGTTCAAAAAAAGAATAAAGTAGCCCAAATGCCCTTGAGTATGGAGCAGACAGAGCTTAAAGATTCCAAATTACCCATGCCTACCAATAGTCAGATTAATATGAATAAAATGCAGTCTCTAAAATGCTTGTATGCAGATGCTAGAAACCTAAAAAATAAGGTGGGAGAGTTAGAATATATAGCACTAAATGAGAGGTTAGATATGATTGGAATCTCAGAGACATGGTGGAAGGAGGACAACCAGTGGGACACTGTGATTCCTGGGAACAAGTTAAGGTAATGATAGAGCTGATCAAATTGGTGGAGGGGTTGCGCTCTATGTTAGAGAGGGCATTGCGTCAGAAAGGATTAAAGTTCTGCAGGAAACAAAATTTGCTGTAGAATCTCCATGGATTGAAATTCCATGTAAAAAGGGGAGGGCGATGGCAGTGGGGTTGTTCTATCGACCGCCTGGCCAGAATGAACAAATGGATGATGAAATGCTCAAAGAAATCAAGGAAGCTAACAAACGTTACTGCACAGTAATAATAATGGGTGATTTCAATTACCCCGGTGTCCACTGGGTCAGTGTAAAGGCAGGACATGTTAGGGAGATAAAGTTCCTAGATGAAATAAATGACTGCTTCTTGGAGCAGCTGGTTCATGAACCGACCAGAGGGGAAGCCATATTGGACCTAGTCCTTAGTGGAACACCAGATCTAGTGCAAGAGATAAGGGTGTTGGGCCACTTGACAATAGTGATTATAGCATGATTGCATTTGATTTAATTAGTGGAGGAGGGATGGTAAGGAAATCCACAGTACTACCTTTCAACTTTCAAAAGGGAGACTATGATAACCTCCTCCCTTGTAAAAGCATCCCCATCATCCATAACCCCAACCGAAACTTAACACGCTCCCCATTACACAATCACCCATTTAACCAGCACTCACACAACAATACCCACAGACACTATCCCAGAATAATTCAGATAAACCATAAACAGCACAACAACAATATCAACCCCCCCAACGTAGTCACAAAATTAAAACTCATCTTAATAAACATTCGTTCCATACGAAACAAGATACCAATTGTTAACGGCATAATAAGAGATAAAAATCCCGATATCTTTTTCATTACTGAGACTTGGCTAACACCCACAGACACAATATTAATAAACCAACTCCCCATATCACAATATGATGTATTCATCTGCCACCGTGATATAAAAAGAGGCGGTGGCGCACTCATACTCACCAAAAAAGACTTACAATACACTCTAACGAACTCAAACAATGTTGAAGGCATGGACATCATCAACATTGAAAACAGAACCCTAGCATTCACCCTAATCTATAGACCCCCATCAGCGGACCAGAAAAACCTTTCCCCCATCCTTGAACTTGCATGTACAGCATCTCGGAGCAAACCCCTCATAATCCTAGGTGACCTTAACCTCCCATCCCTAAACCAATTCCAAACGGACAACTTTATAGACTCTATGACACAAATGGGATTTAACCAGATAATCCATACCCCCACCCACACCAAAGGAAATTCATTAGATCTCATCTTCCTCCCTACCCCTTTTAACCTCCATCAACTATACACTCCCCCAATAATAACAGAAGTGCCATGGTCAGACCATCACCTGATAACCTTACATCTCCTAGCGCAAACACCCTCAAAATCTGCAAACATAACATCACACTAATCACGTTTCACCCGCTTTGACAACAATACATTCCTTGAAAAGGTATTGCCTAAACTCACTACAAACCTAACAGACATCAATTCAACAATAGAGAATTGGAACCAAACAATCCATGAAGCGGCCACCCCCTCAGGAACCACGCAGAAGAGAATGAAAAAATCTGAAAAATGGTTCACAAAAGACCTTGCCCTGCTAAAAAAGCAACTAAGAAAACAAGAAAAAAACTGGAGAAAAACAAAATCAAACGATAACAAAACCAAATACATAAATATACTTAATGACTATAAGAACGCAATCAACAAATCAAAAAGGGACTACTATTCCAAAGTAATAAATCTTGCCCTCAATCGGCCAAGAGAACTCTTCACAATTGTGAAAACATTAACAAAAACACACAACCCAGAACCTAATCAAGACACGATAAATGTACAAACCCTAGCATCACATTTTGCCGAAAAAGTAAAGGAAAAACCTCATACACCAACCATACTACTAAAATCAAATAACGACAATAACTATGAATGGACAACCTTCCACATGGTTGAACGAAAACACCTCCTTAAAATTATAACAATGATCAACACCACATCCTCCCCACTCGACCCATGCCCAGTGTCATGGATCAAATCCACTAAGGATTTTCTGGCTGAAAACATCCAATACATAGTGAACCAATCACTATCTCAAGGCATTATGCCCAATGCCTTGAAGCTCTCTTCAATCCGCCCTATTATAAAAAACAACAAACTAGACCCAAAAGACCCAAACTCATACAGGCCCATAGCTAGCATACCACTCATTGCCAAAATAATAGAAAAAACCATTCAACTCCAACTACAGGAACACATTGATGAACACAAACCCTTTGATTCACACCAATTCGGATTCCGCCCCTTCCATGGAGTTGAAACTCTCCTAATTGCACTGATGGATCTCCTCATCAGAGGTACAAATGACAACAACCAAGGTTTCCCACTCCTCTTTATAGATCTATCTGCAGCATTTGACAGCATCAATCACAACACACTTATTAATAGACTAGAAAACTTAGGAATAGGAGGGACAGTCCTCGAATGGTTCAAATCATACATCTCACATAGGAGGGAGGAGTGGCTCAGTGGTTGGGACAGGTTACCTCAGGCCGGAGGGCCGGGGGTTCAATTCCCGCATGGGGACAAGTAACCTCAGGCCGGAGGGACTGGGGTCTCTAGTCCCATAGCTGCTCCTTGTGGCCTTGGGCAAGCCACTTAACCCTCCATTGCCTCAGGTACACTTAGATTGTGAGCCCTTCGGGGACAAGGGAATAAAAGTACCTGTTAGTATATACATGTAAACCACTCTGATGCGTAAGTAAAGGGCGGTATATCAAATGCCTAACCATAACCATAACCATAACCATAGACTAATACGGGTGCAAATGGATCAAGAAACATCGGAAACTTTCCTCCAAGGTCAGGGCATCCCCCAAGGCTCAGCCCTCTCCACCCTCCTCTTCAACTTGTACCTACAACCCATTACAAACATATTTAAAAAACAAAATCAACCATTTTATATATGCTGATAACATTATGCTCGCCATCCCCATAAACCGCAACAACCCTAAATATGACAACTTACTCAAATGCATGAATGAGACCACCACATGGCTTGAAGACAACTATCTAAGCATCAACCTTAAAAAGACAGAAGCAATGTTCATAACGAGAAAACCAGACGCTGACTTCAATTACCCAGCAACAGTCACAATAAACAAAACACCTATACCTGTTAAAAAGGAGGTAAAGTACCTAGGACTAATAACACAGGTACACTACCAAAAAACTGCCTCCAGTTTTGCAACTGATTCCTATAGATTTTGGGGTGCTGAATCCAGGAAAAATAGCCAAAATGTTCCATCACGTCACGTTTTCTTGCAAAATTAGATTTCTTACCCATATAAGGAATGTTCACATAATTTCTTTTTAGCCGACTGCAGTTTATTTTCTTGGCCCAAAATAGAGGTTGTAATGGTTAACTAACTAGAAACACTCCCTCATGATATTTTAGAGTGTTTTGTATTCATTTTATACATTAACAGGACAATTGGGAGGCGGGGGGCTAAATCCAGTACTTGCGCTGGCGCATGTTCTTTCCTGTTCGCCTCGCCTCGTTCGCTCGCTCAAACACGGTGGTTGCGACATGAACGTTCCTGTCAAATTTCAGTTTCTTGCAAGTTCATTATTACCTTTTGTTTGCTCAGTCGTAATCCAGCTTTATTCCGAAGTGGTTCACTACAGTTGTAGTTTGCAGTGCTGTGTATTTGTGATGGCTCACAGAGCCAGAGGTTGCGTCAACTCTCCGGACAGTTTTTGTTTTATTTGTGGGGAATATACCGTGAAAAAGCGGCAGAGGAACATTTCTGCATTTATTAAAAAAGTATATTTCGCCTATTTCGGTTTGAAGTTAGGCGATCAAGACAAACCGTGGGCTCCTCACAAAGTGTGCAAGACATGTGAGGAAGATCTACGCTTATGGATGAAAGGTAAAAAACAAGCATTTCGTTTCGGAATACCTATGATGTGGCGTGAACAAGGAGACCACAGCAGGGACTGCTATTTTTGCTCTTGCATTGTGAAGGGATACAACTTAAAAAATAAGAATGTAATAAGTTACCCCAACCTTCCCTCAGCAATTAGGCCTATGCCTCATAGCAACGAAGTACCTGTGCCTGAACCACCAAAATCTTTGGATCATATTTGTGTGGACAGTTCTGATCATGATGAGACTCAGATGGCTTTTCCCGATGAGTCCAGTACTTCCAAGTTTGAAACTGAACCAGATCCGAAACCTGAACTTTTCTCTCAAGCTGAATTGAATGATTTAGTCCGGGATTTAGGACTCCCAAAAGATGCTGCCCAACTGCTAGGTTCTCGGCTTAAACAGAAAAATCTATTGTCACCAGGAACAACTTTTTATTGGTACCGCAACCGCGAGACACAATTTTTGAAGTATTTCAGCAAAGAGGAAGATTTGGTATTTTGCAACGATATATACGGAGTGATGGAAAAGTTTAAACTCAAGTATGATCCTGCTGAATGGTGGCTGTTCATTGATTCGTCAAAAGACAGCATAAAAGGTGTTCTTCTTCATAATGGCAACACATTCGCTTCAGTTCCTATTGCTCACTCTGTTATTCTCCAAGAAAAATACGAGAATTTGGCCCTGATTCTTCATAAGATTCGTTATGATGAGCATAAGTGGATGATTTGTGGAGACTTTAAAATTCTATCCATGCTATTAGGGCAGCAATCCGGTTTCACCAAATATCCCTGATTCCTTTGCTTGTGGGATAGCCGGGCCCGCGACCTACACTGGGGGAAAAAAGACTGGCCAATTCGGGAGTATTTGAGACCCGGTGAGAAAAATGTTCTTCATGAGAGCTTGGTACCTCGTGATAAAATTCTATTACCACCTCTCCACATTAAGTTGGGTCTCATTAAGCAATTCATCAAGTCCCTTCCAAAAGATGGTGAGTGCTTTCGGTACCTTTGCTCAAAGTTCCCCCGACTTTCTGAAGCAAAGCTAAAGGAAGGAGTGTTTGTTGGCCCTGATATAAGGAAACTCATTTCAGATGGAGCATTCGCTGAAACGATGTCTGAGAAGGAAAAAGAAGCCTGGGATTCCTTCAAGGATGTTGTTCTCAAATTCTTGGGGAACAGGCAGGATGAGAACTATAAGGATATTGTTGCCAGGATGCTCAATGCCTTCAAAGAACAAGGCTGTAACATGAGCCTGAAAGTCCATTTCTTGCACTCCCATGTGAACTACTTTCCCGAAAACTTGGGGGCGTACAGTGAAGAACAAGGTGAAAGGTTTCACCAGGACATCAAGGACGCAGAGAGAAGGTACCAAGGAAGAAGGAACACCACTATGATGGCTGATTTCTGCTGGTTGCTGCTGCGGGAAACCCCAGATGAAAAATACGCCAAGCAGCGCACCAAGAGAAGCATTCGGGGGAAGAAGAAACGGGCCCACCAGGAGATTGATTGACCCAAGAATGACTTTAAAATCTAAACTGTGTTGACAAATATCGTGTTTTTACTAAACTTTGAAATAAAAATTTGCTAGTTATTACCACAGTGTCGGATCTCATTTATTAGAATTTTATTTTCACACCATCGGGTGTTTGTCTTCATGTATTGCAATGGTGCGGTTTGCGTTTTCTATTCTTACATACATACCTGTACAACATTTTTTGCACATTTCTTTGCTTTGCTTTGTGTCTAACCTCGCTCTTATATGCTCAATGTTTGTGCACATGTATGTGGCTGTTTTAAGTGCAGACAATTTTGCTACCATCACAGTGTGTTTTGTTGACATTACTCTATTCTTATGTGCTGCCTTGTTACAATTTTCTTTATTCTTATTTGAATAACTACTAAACAATTAGTATAAAGAATTCATCCAAGAAACTTTTATCTCGATTGCACTCAATCTGAAATGTTCACCTCAAACTGCTAACCCAATGTAGCAAAAAATCTGTACGTGATGGAGCAAATTGGTTAACAGATTTGGATTCAGCGCACCAAAAAACGTAAAAATCAATCGAAACATTAGAGGCAGTTTAAAAAAATTTTTTTTAGTTTACCTGTGTAATAGACCACTCACTCACCATGCTTCCTCACATAAAACAGACAGTAAAAACCATATTCTACAAACTCAAGACAATACCACACCTAAGACCCCTACTCGACACACATGATTTTAGATCAGTAGTCAATGCCCTCATCACCCCACATTTCGAGTATTGTAATAGTCTCCTAAATGGCTTACCGCTAAAGAGCAACTACCTACTACAAAGAGCACAAAACATATGCGCCAAGATGATCACAAAAGCTAAACTAACAGACCACGTGACCCCAATACTGTTAGACTTGCATTGGCTCCCTATAAATAGCCGAATAAAATATAAATTCCTACTAACTACCTTCAAACTCCTTAATAACATTTCCCCCTCACAGCTGTCTACCTTAATAGAGCCCCCATCAGAAACTAGAATGCGCAGAAAAAACGCAACCCATTCTCTCAACATAAAAACAACCTTCAGAAAAACTAAAGCAACTACAAGTGATAGGGCCTTCTCCTTCGCTGCCCCCAATCTCTGGAACGAAATCCCACTAACCCTACGCATGATAAAAGACCTTCATCAATTCAAAAAAGAACTTAAAACCTACCTCTTCACAAACTATTTTGAAATCCCCTATCAACAGAGAACCTCTCCCCAACAATCACAGAAACACATACACAGTACTCAAGATAGGACAAATGACTAACACAAGAAGACATTACAGTACTTACCCATTCCACCCAATGCAGAAAAGTCTTATCCAAACTGATGTTTTACTGCTCTTGTAAATAATCACTTGAAATTAGTCCTGTTATGTTCCATGTAATATTACCTGTATATAGTTAAAATTCTGTTATGTTCCATGTAACATTACCTGTATATAGTTAAAATCTCTGTTCCATGTAGAGTATACTGAAGTATACAAATTTTGTTAATTGTTCCATGTAAACCGCCCTTGATCTCTGGAAGGGGCGGTATAGAAGAAATTGTTAAATAAATAAATAAATAAATAAATGATAAAATGAGGAAAATAGTTAAGAAAAAACTAAAAGGAGCAGTTGCAAAGGTTAAAGACTTACACCAAGATTGGGTGTTGTTGAAAAATACTATCTTGGAAGCCCAGACCAGCTATATCTATGCTTTAAGAAAAGATGAAGGAAGTCCAAAAAACTGCCAGCATGGTTTAAATGTGAGGTCAGAGAGGCTGTTGCCAAAAAAGCATTTTTGAGGAAATGGAAAAAAGAGCCAAATGACGAAAACTGGAAACAGCACAAGCACTGGCAAGTTAAATGCAAGGCATTGATAAGGCAAGCAAAGGGAGAATTTGAGAAGAAGCTTGCTGCAGAAGCAAAAATGTGTGATAAAGACTTTTTCAAGTACATTCGTAGCAAAAAAACCTGTGAAAGAGTCAGTTGGTCCATTAGATGATAGAGGGATTAAAGGGACACTAAGAGGCGACAAAGCGATAGCGGAGAGACTGAATGAATTCTTTGCTTTGGTATTTACTGAGGAAGATGCAGTGATATTACCCATGACTGAAGTGGTATTTAAAGGTGTGGAAGAATTGAAGGAAATATCGATACATCGGGAAGAAGTATTACAACTATTTGATAAACTGAAGAGTAGCACATCACCTGGACTGGATGGTATACATCCAAGGGTGTTGAAAGAACTGAAATATGAGATTGCAGACCTGCTATTAGTAATCTGTGAACTTTCATTAAAATCATCTGTAATACCTGAAGATTGGCGGATGGCCAACGTAATGCCAATTTTTAAAAATGGTTCCAGTGGTGATCCGGGAAACTACAGACTGGTGAGCCTGACATCAGTACTGGGAAAAAATGGTAGAAACCATCATAAAGAACAAAATTGCTGAACATGTAGATCATCATGGCTTAATGGGAGACAGCCAACATGGCTTTAGACAAGGAAGATGTTGTCTTACTAATATGTTATATTTTTTGAAGGTGTGAATAAACAGGTAGACACAAGTAAGTCGGTTGATATAGTGTATTTGGACTTTCAGAAAGCCTTTGACAAAATCCCTCATCAGAGACTTTTGGCAAAACTAAAGAGTCATGGGATAGGAGGCAGTATACTATTTTGGATCAGGAACTGGTTAAAATATAGAAATCAGAGGTTAGGGCTAAATGGCCAATTTTCCCAATGGAGAAAGGTGAATAGTGGTATACCCCAGGGATCTCTGCTGGATCTGCTGCTTTTTGTCATATTCATAAATGACCTGGGAAAGGGAATAACAAGTGAGGTTATCAAATTTTCAGATGACACAAAACTAAAGTTGTTAAAACCCATGAGGATTGTGGAAAATTGCAAGAGGATCTTGATAAATTGGAAGACTGGGCATCAAAATGGCAGATGAAAGTTAATGTTATCCAAGTTGTTTTCTCCTGTTCTATGTGAAGCCAAACAGTTTGTTATGGTCATTTTGTTGTATGTAAACCGCGCTGACAATAGTGCGGTATATAAGAAATTGTAATAAATAAATAAATAAATAAATGTGGACAAGTGCAAAGTTATGCACCTAGGGAAGAACAACCCAAATTATGGTTACACGATGCAAGGTTCCACATTAGGAACCACCACACAGGAAAAAAGATTTAAGCGTCATTGTGAATAACAAGTTAAAACCCTCCGCCCAGTGTGCAACAGCAGCCAAGAGAGAAAATAGGTGTCATAAGGAAAGGAATGGAAAATAAAACAAAGGATATTATAATGCCTCTGTGTTGTTCCATGGTGCAACCCCACCTTGAATATTGCGTGCAATTCTGGTCACCGTATCTTAAAAAGGATATAGAGTTATTAGAAAAGGTTCAGAGAAGAGCCACCAAAATGGTAAAGGGGATGGAAGGATACCCCTCTAAAGAAAGGCTAAAAAGGTTAGGGATCTTTAACCTGGAAGAGACGGCTGAGGGGAGATGTGATAGAAGTCTATAAATTAAGGAACAGAGTGGAATGCGTAAACGTAGATAGATTGTTTACGTCATCAAAATATAGGAAGACTAGGGGACATGCAATGAAGCTAGAGGGTAAACTATTCAAGACAAATAAGAGAAAATATTTTTTTCACTCAACGTGTAATCAAACTCTGGAATTTGTTACCGGAGGATGTAGTAAAAGCTGTTAGTGTAGCTGGGTTTAAAAAAGGTTTGGACAAGTTCCTGGAGGAAAGGTCCATAAATCATTATTAAAAAGGGACCCAGGATATCACTGCTTGACCCAATACAAGCATTGTGGAACCTATGTCTTTTGGGAAAACTGCTAGGTACGTATGATCTAGATTGGCCACTGTTGGAAAGAGGATACTGGGCTTGATGGACCTTGGTCTGACCCAGTATGGCATATCTTATGTTCTTATGTTATGTTCTTAGTAATTTTCATATGCTTTAGAGCAATGGCCTCCAGGTAGCGGCTAGCATAGTCTAGTATGACTAAAATATATTTGTTGCCTCAGGCGGATTGCTCCAAGAGAGTTACCAGGTCTATGGCCAATCTTTCAAATGGGGTTGCAATAATAGGCATAGGTACTAGGGAAGGTTGGACTCTAGATTTCCGGACAGTGGTTTAGTCAATAGTCCTGAGTCATCTGGACTATTGTAATTCTATATTTTTGGGAATGCCTAAGCAGTTGGTTACCAATAGAAGCGCAAGTTTTATTTAAGGTTTTTTGTTTGCCGTTTAAAGCTATTTTTAAGATAGGCCTGATTTATCTTAGATTGATGCTCTGTTCTTCAGTAAGATATCTACGTTCCACGACTCATTGTACACTGGTATTGCCCTCTGCTTCCTCTTTTTGGTAAAAAAGGGTTAGAGATAGACGTTTTTCTGGTGCAGTACCAAAACTGTTGAATGATTTACCCTCTGCGATTAGGGATCTTGTGGACTATGTTATAGAGGAAATGTGGACTATTGTTTATGAAGAAAATTGTTTTAACTGTACTTGATTTTTAATTGTTTTTCCTTTTTTTGTACTCCACTTTGTATTTCTGTAGATTGTAAAAACGGAATATAAGCATGTTATTAAATTAAATAAAATTAAATCTTCTGCCGTCATTTTCAGTAGCGCGTGCGCTAGAGGGTGGAATGGTGATCTTTGTAGGTCTTAAGTCAACTGAGCCAGTGAACTCCTCTGTAATTCCCCATGTGCCTGAAAAAGATTTTGTAGTTGCTGCTGACTTTGTTGTTGCTGCTGATATTGTTGCTCTTGCTGCTGACCTTTTGCCAGAATCTGGAGGAGGCGCTCCATCCTGGCTTGTCACTGTTCTCTTGCAACAGCATTACAGCTTCCTCTTCTGCAGCTGTGTTTTCTCTGGGAACAAGCAGGAAGCCAGTCCTCACATATGGGTGACATCAGCGCCGATGAAGCCCTTGTGGAAGCATCACATCAATAGAATCACTAAGAACGCATTATACAAGCTTGCCACCATACGTAGACTCAAGCCTCTCCTTAACTGGGAACACTTCAGATCAGTTTGTCAAACAATTATAACCCCTATCCTGGACTATTGCAACACCATCTATCAAGGTCTACCTAAGCAAGCTACAAGATCCCTACAACTAGTTCAAAATACTGCCGCCAGAATCATCACAGACTCAAATAGACAGGATCACATAACACCCCTCTTGCACCAACTCCATTGGCTCCCAATTACTGCACGTGCTAGATACAAATCTGCCCTGACTGTGTTTAAAATAAAAAACAGCTTGTCAACAGGAGTCCTTGAGGAGATGTGCCACACCAGTAACAGCAACAGGCCAAGGAGACAAAGCATGATAGGCCCCATTCCTACAGCTTCTGCATACAAAGAAGCAATAGAATCAACCACAAGGAGAGCATTCTCATTCGCTGCACCTGCAATCTGGAACACTCTCCCTGGGAAATTGAGGTCCACCACTGACATGAAGAACTTCAGAAAACAACTAAAGACATTCCTATTTGCTGACCAATTCAATAATCCCACCTAACTCTTGAACAGTTGACCTTTCACCAAACACTTTGGGGTATGTCTTAACGTGCGCCCGGCGATAGTGTGCAGGAGGCCATAAAAGGAGTGGGCGTTTCGGTCTTAACGTAGCAAAATGGGATTATTGCGCGATAACGTGTGCTGCGCACATTATCGGGAGAAACGCCGCTAAGCACGTTAACGCGCGATAATCTTAAGTAGGTACGCAGACATGCAAATATAGAAGCAGAGGTGTAGCACAATGGTTAATACACTGCCTGATGATACAGGGGTCATGAGTTTGATCCCCCAGTGTGCCTAATGTATAAGGCTGGCTGAAGCATCACCCTTTATGTTTAAGTAGTGCTTTTTGAGGCATTTTACTTTTATTTTAATTAGTGCTGCCAGCAAACACACCCTCACAGTGGCGTAACCTAAGGTGCCACATAAGGCACCCCATAATGAACTCCATAGGGCACATTATAAAGTGCACTGTCCGCCAAGGCACCCTACAATGTCCCCTATAGGACACCTTATAAGGCAACCCATAAAGCACCTTTAGGGCGCCCTATAAGGTGCCTTATGGGGTGCCTTATGAGGCACCTTAAGGTTACAGTACTCTGAGGGTGTTTTTGCTGGCAGCCCTAATGTACATTAAAAATAGACAATGCCTCAGACAGCCCTATCAAATAACCCCACCATGGGTTTGAACCCATGACCGCTGGTTTCACAGGCAGTGAAGTAACCAGTGGGCTACAGCTGCCAACAACCCCCATGCTGGCTGCAGAAGGACCACACATCACCACACAAACTGTCTGCTGTGGTAACCAGGATAGGGTTAACCCACGCGTACCCATGATGCACTGCACATGCAAATCAGCAGTTGACAGATGGGCACAAGATGGGGTATGCACCCCCACAGCACCTCGGCCTGGTAGGGGGAACTGACCATGGAGTGGAGGAGTGGCCTAGTGGTTGGGGCAAGGTACTTCAGGCCAGAAGGTCAGGGGTTCAAATCCCACTAGAGGACAGCAACCTTGGGCCGGAAGGACTGGGGTTTCCAGTCCCACAGGTGCTCCTTGTGGTCTTGGGCAAGCCACTTAACCCTCCATAGCCCATGTTCCCTGTAAAATAGTTATCTCCAAGTTATAATGCCCTGTTCAATGTAATTTCAGTTCATTCAATGTAAACCACACTGATGCAGAATAGCGCGGTATATAAGAGAATGTAAATAAATGTGTGGTACTGGCACAGAGTAGCCACAGACCGTCACATTGTGCGGGTACTGTGCTCACCCTGAGGGTGAGGTGGGGCGCCCAGCACCAGGTCCACAGCACCTTTCATGGCTCAAATATGCCATGCTGTAGGTCCCCATCAGTGCTACTGTGTGTGATAGGTAGTTCCTGCAGACACACCTAGGATACATCTGTGTCCTTCTGTATTTCTCAGTCATGTCTAGCCCTTATGGACTATGATGCACCCAGAATAGTGCATATTCTTTGTTGGTGCCATGGTTACATGATGTGGAGGGAGGGAGGGTGTTTGGACCCACAGGCAGATTTATTTATTTATTTATTTAACAGTTTTTATATACTGTCTTTCTACAATTCAAGACGGTTTACATGGAACATAACTTACAAGGTAACAGGCTACATAGGTAACATAAGAACTAGGGAACTAATGAGCTAATAAACTATTTACAATAAATTATTTACAATAATATGGATCATTTGTTTACATAAGAAGTAACTGTGGGTCACTAGGATAATTCGAGGGACAAGTGAAGAGGGTAGGAGAAGGGGGGAGGAACTAGGGTGGTAGGGAAAAGTGTTTGAGGAAGAGGTGAGTTTTTAATCTCTTTCGGAATTCTGCATGGCTCACACAGTTACGTAGGTCATGAGGAAGGGTATTCCATAGGGATGGGGCATAGAGAGAGAAGGCCCTGTTGCTAGTAGATTGTTTAAAGTGTAGTTTGGATGTAGGAATGGTTAGAAGGTTTTTGGTTGAGGAGCGGCGTGTTCTTGTGTTGTTAGGGAAGGCAAGGAGTGGGGAAAGGCATGGAGCTGATTCTTTTGAGATGATCTTATGAATAAGGGTGAGCACTTTAAATTTGGATCGGAGTTGGATTGGGAGCCAGTGTAAGTCATAGAGGACAGGAGTAATATGGGATCGTCTAGGGTTGTTAGTTATTAATCGTGCCAGAGTATTCTGGGCAAGTTGGAGAGGTTGGATGGTGGTCTTAGAGAGGCCATGATAGATAAGGTTACAATAGTCAAGTGAAGGGGTTGTGTGGGCCTGACAGACAGTACAGAAGGAGTTGGGGCTTAAGAGAGGCTTGAGGTTCCTGAGGGTTCGCAACTTCGCGTAAATTGTATTGGTAGTTTTCTTTATGTGATCAATAAAGGAGAGGTTCTGATCGAGGATGATTCCAAGATATTTCACTTGGTTTTTTATAGTGAGAGTGAGATCGCCAAGGGTGAGTGTTGGGGGAGGGGTATATGAGGGGTTGGAGAATACTTGAAGGATCTCGGTTTTGGATTGATTAATAAGTAGATTGTGTTGGGCAAGCCAGGATTTGAGATTGGTTAGACATTTATTTATTTTAGTAAAGTCAGGGTTAGAGAGGCTAAATGGGGTGAAGCACATCATATCATCTGCATATAATTGGTACTGAATGCCGTGGTTTTGGAAAATTTTGCAGGCAAGTTGGAGGAAGATATTAAAAAGTAAGGCAGAGAGGCTAGAGCCTTGGGGGACACCTTGCTTTAGCGTAAATGGGAGGGAGGTATCACTTCCAATACAGACCTGTTGTGTTCTGGAGTCTAGGTAGGAATGAAACCATTTTAGTGTTGAGCCTCTCAGACCTATTTCATGAAGTCTAGTTAGGAGTTGATTGTGGGGAAGAGAGTCAAAGGCAGCGGAAAGGTCAAGGAATATAAGTAAGCATCCTTGGGTAGAGTTATGAGTTATTATTTACCACCACACAACCCACCCTCTGGGGCTCAGGGTGGGAAACAGGATCACCCACCAACAGATCCACATTCTACCTCCCTGCAATGGTGGCAGTAGATGGTGGGACCATCAACCCCAGTCCTGCTGGGGAACAGACACCCTACAGGGCAGGCAATGCAGAGCTGTATGCATCCATAAAGCAATAGCAGATAGTAGGCCTGGAAATGCACAGCTGTCCTCCACCACTATCTGACAATCTCCAGCAGCAAGCCTCCAGCCGCTGCACCCTGCAAGGTGTTCCAGCAAGACACATACTAGCTGCAGAAAGTTTGCTAGCTAGCCCATAGTGCATGGTCCTGGAGGAGATGCATGTACCCAGAACTGGGATGTCAGCATACACACCAAGCAGATAAGTCAGTGATTGGGCCCCAAAAGAGAACCCATAAATATCACATGAGAGAAATACTATATAGCACTATGGGGGAACCTAGCCATGCCGTGGTCACTGCTCCATCAGGATGAGAGTGACCTCCCAGCAGGACATGCTGTGGCCGGCCACTACAATATCCGAGCCATTGCCCTATGCTATGTACAGATGAATCCAGGCCAGTCCACCCTATCCTGGCTATTCCCACGGTACCTTGCTCCTCATTATGCACATTGGCAGGCCAATACTGGCAACAGTGCTAGCAGTGTGGGCTGTGGAGGGTGTTTGCAGCCACCACACACTGGATAGACAGACACATACTCCATCGTGCAACTATCGAGGTGTTTGGCAGCCCTGGCCACCGCACCAGTCCTGGGCACAGTGTAGGCATGGCTATGGTACGCAATACTGTTGGGGTCACCCCCCAGGGTGGTAAACACTGTCAGACACAAGACCTGTAGCACACTCCACAGACATCAGAAAGGTTGCTATGCTGCAGCTCACTCAGAAAATTGTACTTAACCTAGGAATTGCTATCTGCCAGTAATCATAGCAACCTTTTGATAACTGTGTACCATATTCCCAGGTTTAGGGTGGCATTGCTAAGATATGCAAGTGCTAGTATTGGGAGATGCATGCAGTGCCCAACATCCTGCCTCTCCAGGAGGCATTGGATAATGGAGCCTGTGGATGCGGGTGTGTCTGCCCCTGTTGGCCGCTGCTTTAGGGCAGAGGTTCCCGACTCCAGTCCTGGTGGGCCAGACACTGTTCGGGTTTTCATGCTGTCCCTTATGAATATGCATGAGATACATCTGCATACCATGGGGGCGGCGCATAGAAATGCAGCACAGGCATCTTTATTAGAGACAGCATGGAACCTGAATGGTGTTTGGCCCTCCAGGACTGCATTTGGGAGACTCTGCTCTAGGTAATGTGCATTTTTATGGTGTCTGTGCTGTGTAGGGTAAAATGTAGGTGTTTTGGGCATGTTTACTTCATCTGCAATAAAGGTTCTGTCTGTATTAGCAGTGGGTAAAATATGGGGACTGGGTTGGCAGAAACCACAGCTGGGACTTGAACCTGTGACCTTCTGTTTCTGAACACACTGGCTGTGTGCACTGCACCACTGTGTTGCCACAGAGACAGTGCATTCCCTGGTGATACCATGACTGTTCGTCAGACAGGGCCTGTCTGTTGCAGTGCATGGCACCCACCTACACAGGGCTAGGCCACAGTCTGCTCTGGGCAGCTGCCACTGCCCCCTCCACCACCAGTATCCCTCTGCCACCATGCTGACATGCCTTTCTGCTGGTGGTGCTGGTGGAGCGCAGTCTCAAGCCATCCAGTGTGCGGGTAGGCGGCTGCCTATGGTGCGTGTTCTGGGGTAGAGGTGCCTGCATAGCTGTCCACGCTTCCCCCCAGCACCGCATGCCAATGTTCCGTGTCCTTCGGGGTACCTGCTGGGTTCTATCCCCTGTGACACTGTGGGAAGCACACCCGTGCCCATGTTGGGCCCTCAGAAGTTGCTGTCTGGCTGCTCTACTGTTTCAGCATTCCTATGGGCCAGCTAGGCATCACCCTAGTCCGCACTGTGGGCCAGCTGCACCGCAGCATGTGCTGCCTTCAGCCCTCTGTGTCCCCTTTTCCAGCATCTGTCCAGTTGCCTGTTCCGACATGCCCGCCCTGCTGTTGTGGAACATGTGCACGCCATAGGAAACCAGGCCAATGGAGTCGGAAACCCTGCTCAGCGCAATTACACTGTGGGCTCATTCACCTTGTATGGGGACGGAGCATAGACCCTTCCAAAATTCATACCTTTTTTTTTAGCTCTCTTGGGAGTGTTTTGTGATGTTTCCCATTGATATCACTATCGGCCAGCTTGGTTATTTTATTTTTACATTTTCCTCTGTACATTTTCAAGGTTTATTTGCCCTTTTGTTCCGTGCACATGTATCACACTTATCACTTTTTTTAGGTTTGCCTGGTTTTTCTGTACATTGCTGACGGAAATGGTTTCTTTTCCCTTTAAATCAGCTCTAACGCCAGGGTTTCACTGGCGTTAGTTTTCAGCCTCGGATTTCACAGCGTTAGTGTGCAGGGAGCCTCTCCCCTCCCACTCTCCACCCATTGACCCCTTCTCTCTGCCCCTGGGGAGCCTTCCTCCGCCCTCTGGGAGCCTTTCCCTGCCTTCAGCGCTCGTTTGCGCCGCTGCGCACGTTATCAAGCGATAAGGTACCTTATCGCATGATAACATCACAGAGCGCACATTCAGGGCCGGCCCGTCCATTGAGCGAGAATGTTTTTTGCACAGGGCCCTGCGTTTCAGGGGGCCCCGCGCAAAAAACATTCTGATCCAAAAGTAAAATGAAAATTTTTTTTAAAAAAGCTGTCTTCTGCCGCTTCCGGGGCAGCCGCGGCAGAATCGAGTGTGCCGCGGGGCCCCCCCTGTGCCCGGCAGAGCCTGCCCTCCCCTGTATCACCTCTCTTTCAGCTGCAGTCAGTCACACGTGCCGGCTTTCAGAGCGCGAAGGGACTAGTTTCCCTTTCGCGGCTCTGTTAAGCCCGTGGGGGCTGATGGGAGTTGGGGGGGGCTAGGAGTGGTGATGGGCACTGGGGGGGTAGGAGTGGTGATGTGCGCTGGGGGGGGGCTAGGAGTGGTGATGGGCGCTGGGGGGGCGGCTAGGAGTGGTGATGGGCTATGGGGGGCTTAAACTAAAAAGTGGGTGATGGGGGATTAGGACTGGAAATGGGCTGGTGGGATTAGGACTGGGAGTGGGCTGATGGGGAGGTTAGGACTGGTAATGGTCTATGGGGGGGTTTAAACTAAAAATTGGGTGATGGGGGATTAGGACTGGAAATGGGCTGGTGGGATTAGGACTGGAAGTGGGATGATCGGGGGTTCTCACTTCTAATCGGCTATCGGGGGCTTAAACTAAAAATTGGGTGATGGGGGATTAGGACTGGAAATGGGCTGGTGGGATTAGGACTGGAAGTGGGTTGATGGGGGGTTAGGACTGGTAATGGGCTATGGGGGGCTTAAACTAAAAATTGGGTGATGGGGGATTAGGACTGGAAATGGGCTGGTGGGATTAGGACTGGGAGTGGGCTGATGGGGAGGTTAGGACTGGTAATGGGCTATGGGGGGCTTAAACTGAAAATTGGGTGATGGGGGATTAGGACTGGAAATGAGCTGGTGGGATTAGGACTGGGAGTGGGCTATGGGGGGCTAGGACTGGTAAGGGGTTGGGGGGTTGCTAGGACTGGAAATGGGCTGAGTGGAAGGGGGCTTGAACTGCAAATAGCTGATGGGGACGGGGCTTGGAATGGAAATGGGCTGAGGGGAAGTGGGGGGCTTGAACTGCAAATAGCTGATGGTGAGGGGGACTTGGAATGGAAATGGGCTGAGTGGAAGGGGGTTTGAACTTCAAATAGCTGATGGGAAGGGGGGCTTGGAATGGGCTCTTAGGGGAGGGAGCTAGGACAGGAAATGGGCTGATGGAGGGGCTAGGATAGGACTGGGAATTGGGTGTTGGGGGGAGCTAAGATTGGAAATGGGCTGTGGTGGGGGCTTGGATTGAAATGGACTCATGGAGGGGCTAGAACTGGAAGTAGGCTCATGGGGGGCTTGGATTAGAAATGGGCTGAGTGGAGGGGAGCTAGGATTTAACATGGGCTGATGGTGGGGCTAGGAAAGGACTAGAAATGGGCTGATGGGAGGCTGGTATTGGAAATGAGCTGATGAAGGGACTCGGATAGGACTGGAAATGGATGGGGGAGCTAGGACTGGACATGGACTGATGGGGGGCCAGGACTGGAAATGGGCTGATGTGGGGACTAGAAGGGAGCGGATACTGGGTGGGGCTGGAACTAAAAGGGAGCTGATGTTGGGGGAGATTAGAAGGGGATGGGGCTGGGAGAGTGAAATGGAGAGGGGAAAAATATTTTGTGTGGGAGGGAAGAAAAATTTACAATTGGCCGGGTATTGGGAGACTAAGGGGCTTGTTTACAAAGCCGCGGTAGCGGTTTGCGATCGTAATCGGAGCCGCGGCCCCATTGATTTCAATGGGGCCGCGGCTGCGATCGCGATCGCGAACCACTACCGCTGCTTTGTAAACAAGCCCCTAAGTGGGGATTGAGGATGGAGGGGTAAAATTTGAGTGGATGAAATAGGAATGAGGAAAGAGCAAAAGGAGAAAGATTATTATGTTAAAGCAGATGTAGAGAAAGAATGGAAAAAAACTAGAAGAGAAGAAAGGACAAATGGACAGCAGACGATGGAGAGATAGCAGAAGACACAAATAAACCAGAAGAAAGTGGCTGGAACAATTGCAACTAAAAAAAAAATGCACAAAAGGTACAAAGATATCTCTTTATTTTGAATTTATTAACTGGAATATGTCAGCTCTGGGAAATGTGCATCATTAATGTCTGTGCTTTGTTTAGTACAAGAGGAAATTAATTTATAGTTTTATTTCTACATTGTTGTTGTACATTCCAAGTTTGGCTTTTAGGGTTCCCAGTTTAATTATTGTCTTCCTATTTTTAAATTGTGATTCCTTGTTTGGTGATGGTCTATGTTCTGCATGTGTAACTGAGCTGAGGTATTCTGTTTATGTAATTCCTATTTGACATTGTCACTTGTTCTCTTTCCCCAGTAGGTCATGTATTGTTATTCTCTGAAATGTATTGGTTTAATATTTGCAGTGTTGCCTTTTGATAGGTAGGGTATGGTGCTTTATGAGTCCTGGTAGTGCTGTTAGGATACGGTGGGTTTGCTATGGGTTCTAAATGGGCAGTGTTTGTAATAGTTCCTAATGTGCCTGGCGGTTGGCACTGGATTATAGTAATGTAGAAATCTTTGTCTTTCTTTATCCATACACTCATGAAGAGGCATGTTTACTAAAAGTTAGTGTATGGTAACATTATGCAAATATTTATGCAAATGAGGCCCCTTATGCAAATGAGGCCCCGCACCGAGTCTCCGCACATGGCCCCGCACCCCCCTTGGGCCGCCCCTGCGCACATTAAGACGATTTAGTAAACATACCCCTTTATGTTCCACCAAAGACTGTTGTATATATGTTCTCTGTAAATAAGTTATGCTTTAGTGCACCTCCCGGATGTCACCCCCCCTCACCGAGCTGCTTAAAAAGTTTGTAAATGTGTGCTTTATAATAAGTTCCTTGTAAACGTGTGAGTTATGATGTAAACTGCTTTAAACCGCTTTGATTTGATGAGAAGGCGGTATAGAAAAACTGTTAAATAAATATATACATCTTCCCAGCTTTCAAAAAAACCTTTGGGAGATGCCACTATGCATGCGTGGTCCTCTTCCTGCCCAAGGGTGCCATCTTGCTCAATATCCCTTTTTCCGCGGAGCCTATCGGATGTGTGTCCGATTTCTCTGGAAAAAGTTGATTATTTTCTCAGTAAAGTATTTTTTTGTTTATTTTCTCCGGTTGTGACTGGTTCCTTTCCCGCCTCTGAGTTTGCTTGCTCTGGCATCGCATCTCAGACCCGTTTTTCCTCGGTGGCTAGTGGCTTTAAAAAGTGCGATCGGTGCACTAAAAATATGTCTCTCACTGACAACATGATTGCTGCCTCCGGTGATTGGAGCTGACCATGATCCAGAGACTTGCAGCCTTTGCAGAAAGATGTCTACTAAGGCCATCAAACTCCATCAGCAGAAGCACGATAAGATCTTCAAAAGGTCAGATTCTGCCCTGGAGTTCTCTGGTGACTCCATGCTCCAGGGCCCTATACAAATCCCAGGAGTTGCATTATGATCCCTTGGCTACCAACTGGTGCAGCAGGACCTCCGACAGTGGTTCACTGGAGTGGGAACACAGGAAGAAGAAGAAATCCTCGAGGAACTCCTCTTTGGACTTGGATAAGATGGGCAAGCCCCACACTTAAGTCCTGCAGCCTGGGCAGAGGATCCGAGGAGTCAGAGTGGGAACAGCCAGCCAAGGTCCCCCGGAAGGATTCAGAGGCCTGAGGCGATCAGCATTGAACACCTGAGGCCATTCTCATCAAGGACTTTCTCTCCTTGCCAATGCTGGACCTGGAAACCTCGGCATCTGGGTCGACACCTCCTGAGTGGGAAACCAGGATGGTGGCCTTGAAGCACAATTTGCTTACCTTCCTTGCCCCGCAGCAGGCGCCAATGCCTGGCTCCACTGGTGCATCCGCCCAGACCACCAGGACTTCGACATCGAGGACTTTCCCGATTGCTGAGCAGATCCTCGTGAACCCACCGCCTCGAGTCGATTGTCGGCAGAGATCTCTATCATGGTCCTTCTACTTGGGAATGAGATCCTCAACGGCGAGCAATCACGGCTCCAGCCACAAACCTGTCATGCTCTGTCAGCCCCCCAACTCAAGTCCTGCCCCGCAGGCCCAGCCTGATGCCAAATCCTCTGACTGTGAGTCCAAGGATGAGGCATCACTGGATACTGGCAAACATTGCAATGTCCCATCATGCCTGTCCCCTCCGGCTACTCAGTTTAGTCACCACCCGAGGACACCTCATTTCTTGACTTTGTGCGGGACATGTTGAGGGCAATGGCCATCTCCACGGAGTTGGAGGAAGATCCTCACACAGAAGAGTGAGAGATTCTCCAGTATGATTCTCCACTGAAGGAGGCACTGATGGTTCCTGTCCTCACCATCCTCGAGAGACTTCTCCTCCGCATGTAGGAGACGCTGGCATTGGTGCCCATAGTCAGCCATCAACTTGATGCAATGTACCAAATCTGGCAAGACTCTGGCTTCAGGAAGCCACAGTTGCACATAACTCCATGGTACTGGAGTCAGCCATGCGTTAGCTCAAGAGCCAGAAGACGCATTCCTCAGTGCCCCCGAGCAGGGAGGCCCGTACCCTCAATGTTACCAGGGCTCTATGCTTGCCTGCCGGATCCAAGTGTACCAGCTTTATACAGACATGTACCTTTGAGACTTGATGAAGGAGCTCACAGGAATGACCACCTCCAGTAATTCCAAAACCTGACCAAGGGCATCGGGGAGTGCTCTAAGTATCTGACTAGGGCGGCTACGATGGCTTTGAGTCAACAGCGAGGATAGCTGCTGCAGGCATCGGTGCCCGATGCCTGGCATGGCTGCAATCTTCAGTTCCGGAGCAATGGGTTCCGGACAAGCTCATTGATGTCCCATGCCAAGGAGAGAATCTCTTTGCAAACCCCATGGCAGAGAGTGCTGCAGAGATTGAGTCTGAGTTCCTGATGAGGCTCGACACTCCAAAAAGACTGCAAACCACCCCAGGAGGAAAACCCTGTGGAAAAAAAGCCTCCCTACCTGAGGAAGGGTCAGGCTTAATGGGGATACCCGCAGTATCAGGCTCCTCAAGTCCCTCAGCAGGGTCACCATGCCAAAGGAGCAGGTCAGATACCCTGCAAGCAGAAGAGCCCCAAGCCCCCAGTGCCAGCTCCAGCACAGCCTGGGAGGAGCTTTTGACTCCTGGGGCATAGCCTCTCCACTCTCAGGAAGTCAGCTGCCCACAGGGGGACGTCTGGTCCATTTTGCCCACCAGTGGCCTGCCATCACCACCGATGCTTGGGAACTCCAGATAGTCAGAGAAGACTACCTTCTCCACATGGACCAGACACCTCCCCCATTCTTCCCAGGAGAGCCCTCTTGGACTGCACCAGGCCCTTCTACTGCAGGAACTTGCAGGTCTCTTCACAGACAAAGCTGTAGAACCAGTACCCCATCACCTACAGTAAGGAGCAAGGGGTTCTACTCACGGTACTTTCTAGTCCCAAAATGAACTGGCGGCCTAAGCCCTATCCTAGACCTGTGAAACCTAAATAAGTTCCTTATGCGGGAGAAATTCAAGATGATCTCCCTTGGAACATTGCTGCCATACCTCCAGCAGGGAGACTGGCTATGCTCCTGGGATCTAAGGCAATGTTCCCTCTAATTTTCTGTAGGCTGTGTGCGCATAAAATGTCAGCTGTGCAGCTTTTGAAGGAAGGTTAAATTTCTGTGCGCCACATAACGACACTCGGAGATATATGCTTTAAAATTTGACTACATGTCAGAATATAGTATGTACACCACATTGATTGCACTAGAAAATATTGTAGAACTTGCGAAAACCGTAAATACACAACAACTTTTAAATTTTAAGACGTCTGTGTTGTTTTCTATCAGAATCAGAACCGTAATTTTTGTGCGCTCTGTTGTAAAGTATGTGCGCTCACTCGGCGAGGTGTGTGCGCGCGCACACGCGCACAGCTTAGAGGGAACAGTGATCTAAGGGATACATATACCCACATCCTCATTCATCCCAGCCACAGGCAGAACCTCAGATTCATTTGTTAAATGCAACCACTACCAGTACAGGGTTCTACCCTTTGGTCTAGCTTCCACATCTAGAGTCTTCACCAAAAGCCTAGCAGTGGTGGCGGCCTTCCTCTGTCTCCAGGGTGTCTTTGTCTTCCTCTATACGGAAGACTGGCTCGTAAAGGGAGACATGGCTGCATAGGTGCAGCAGGCCATTGCCCGCATCATCAGTATCCTGCAAAACTGGGGGTTCGTGATAAACCACCCTAAGTCCCACCTGACCTCTACGCAGGGTCTGAAGTTCATAGGGGCTCAACTGGACACTCTTCAGGCCAAGGCCTTCCTTCCCCTAGACAGAGCAAGTCATCTCGTAGCTTTGGCCAGAGGTACAGCACCACCACTCTGTGTCGGCTCACTCCTTACTCTGTCTACATGGCCACATGGCATCAACAGTCCATGTTGTCCCCACTGCCCTCTTTCATATGAGGGCAGTTCAGTGGGGCCTCCACTTCCAGTGGACACAGGCCATAGGCCGGCTTCAGGACATGACTCGCCCACTGGCAGAAAGCCACACAGCATCCCAACACCCCAGCAGGTCCTCACCACGGACTACTCCTTGTTGGGATGGGGGGCCCTTTGTGGGAGTCTTCACACACAGAGCAACTGTTCCAAGGTAGAAAGTCAGCAATATATCAACCTGCTGGAGCTCAGGGCCATATTTCTGGCACTCAAAGCTTTCTGCCTCGACCTATAGCACCAGTCAATGATGGTCCAGATGGACATCCAGGTCATGATGTTCTACCTGAACAAGCAGGGAGGCACAGGGTCTTACACCCTCTGCCAGGAGGTAATAGCCCTCTGCTCAAATGCAATCAGTCAAGGAATGCTCTTGAGAGCAGTGTACCTGCCAGACCAGGATAATGCCCTGGCAGACAGACTGAGCAGGGTCCTACAGTCACCAAGGGCAGCCCAATGGCTCTTCCACCTCTGGGGCACCCCACAAGTGGATCTGTTTGCCAGCCTGGCCAATGCTCAGTTGTCCTGCTTCTGCTCTCACCAGCCTCACCTGTTCCCGGTGGCATCAGATGCCTTCTCATCCCATGGTTGAAGGGCTTCCTGTATTTATTTACATTCTCTTATATACTATGCTATTCTGCATCAGTGCGTTTTACATTGAAGAAACTGAAATTAAATTGAACAGGGCATGATAACTTGGAGATAACTATTTTACAGGGAACATGGGCTATGGAGGGTTAAGTGGCTTGCCCAAGACCTCAAGGAGCACCTGTGGGACTAGAAACCCCAGTCCTTCCAGCCCAAGGTTGCTGTCCTCTAGTGGGATTTGAACCCCCAACCTTCCGGCCTGAAGTACCTTGCCCCAACCACTAGGCCACTCCTCCACTCCACTGTATACCTTCCTGCCCACACCATTGGTAGCCAAGGCCCTTTTCAAGGTCCTCTAGGACAAGGCATCATTGATCCTGGTGGCTCCACAGTGGCCCAGGCAGCCTTGGTTCCTGCTGCTGCTCTGCCTGTCAATGGAGGCCCCGGTCCCTCTGGGAATGCCCTGGGACTACTGATGAAGGAGGATGGCTCCTTCCTTCATACAACATGGGGTCTCTGACACTAACAGCATTGCTGCTGAATGGGTAGCCTTGGCTTTCTTCGACCTCCCGAGGGAGGTGGAGGAGGTCCACCTAGCTTCTCATAAGACCTCCATGAGGCAGGCCTATGTCTTCATGTGAGGCATATTCTCAGTGTGGTGCACAGAGCAACGGGTCAACCTGTTCTCCTGCCCACTACAGATGGTGCTGCAGTACCTGCTTCATCTCTCGCAGGCTGGACTCAAGTCCAACTCTGTCAATGTGCACCTGAGTGCTCTTTCGGTGCACTACCACCTTATTGAGGGCAAACCCCTTTCTGCGTGGCCTCTCATTACTCAATTCTTATGGGGCCTCCTGCTCTCTAAGCCCCCCATCCGCCCACCTCCAGTAGAATGGGACCTTAATATGGTACTGTCATGGGTCACTGGGCTGCCATTCGAACCCCTGGCTTCTTGCCAACTATGGTACCTCTTCTGGAAGGTTGTCTGTGCAATTTAGATGTAGTAATTTCTGAGAAAAAAAAAACAAAATATGACCTAGGCACGATTAATGGCACCCTTCACTAATATTTGGTTGCACAACCCCTGGCAGTGATGATAGCCTTCTAATGTTTCTTGTAGCCATCTATAAATTTTGTACATCTGTCTGTTGATAGTTTCTCCCACCTGTCAACTGCGATTTGTTCCAGCTCATGAATGTTTCCAGGATTCCTTTTATCAATGGCAGATTTCAGCTCTTTCCAAAGGTTCTTGATTGAACTGAGATCAGAACTTATTGCTGGCCACTTTACAACAGTCCATTTGTTCCTTTTTAGCCATTCTTTTGTACTTTTGGATGCATGTGTTGTGTCATTGTCCTGCAGGAGGACTCCTGACCTTTTGACTCAGACCAGCTTTCTGATACTAGATAGCACATTTTGCTCCAAAATATCTTGGCAGTCCTCAGACTTCATAATGTCTTTAATACATTCCAGGCCTCCAGTTCCTGAGGCAGCAAAACAGCCCCACAATATTATGGAATCTCCACCATATTTAACTGTAGGAAGGGTGTTTTTTTCCATATTTCTTTGCCTGTAAATATTTTGCTGGTCTGAATTGTCAAAGAGCTGAAGTTTGGTTTCATCTGTCCACAGAACATTTTCCCAGAAGGACTGTTCTTTTTCAAGGTGGGTTTGGGCAAAGATCAGGCATGCTTTTTTATGTCTGTCTTTGAGCAGTGGGGTCTTTCTTGGCTTTTGCCTATGAAGTTCTTCTTTGCTTAATGTACAGCATATAGTATGGGTTGAAACCATCACTCCAGCTTGCTCCAGGTCAGCCTTAAGCTCTTTGGATGTCGTACATGGTGTTTTCCCAACAGTTTGCACTAAATTTTAAAGACTCCTTGGATTAATTTTCCTCTTTGGATTAATGTCCTGGGAGGTTCTTGACAGTTCCATGATCAGAAATCATCTTAATACTACAAACTGTAGATACAGGAATCCCAAGATCTTTGAAACAGTGAGCCATTTTAAACATTAGAGCCATCTTTCATTGGTTGATTCAAGTCATGTGAGTACTGATCGATCACAGGTGCGTCTAATTTTGCTGCAATGGGAATGTGGTTCTTCTGTTCAAACTGATTTGAATTGTTTATAAGGATGCCAATAATCTTTTCCAGGTAATGTCCCAGTTTGTATACTATTTCTTACTATTTCCTTTTTTAATTGGTTTTGTTTTATTTGATTACTTAATGTATCAAATTTATATGCATATATAGTCCAAAGCCATTTCACTGGCCACTCGTTTTTAGGAGATATTGGATATTAAGCGATTTAGCTGCCAGGGTGCCAATATTGTTGACCACAACTGTACCTGTAAGGTTCCCAAAAGGTACACAAATTCCATGCTGCTTGTCCCAGGGGTAAGTTGTAAATTTCCCGGATCCTCTTTGATAATGGTTTATGGACGTTTCCTCCAGAAACTATACCTTGTAGCACTATATAAATGATTAATAGTAGTAGTAGTAGTAGTAGAAACTTGTTCAAACCTCTTTTAAATCCAGCTAAACTAACAACTATGGTAACAAAATTAAGAGTTATGATTACACATTGAGTGAAGAAATATTTTCTCAAATGTGCTACATTGTAACTTCAGTGCATATCCCCTAGTCTTTCTACTTTTTGAAGGGATCTACATTTACCCATTCCACTCCATTCATTACTTTATAAATCTCTATCATATCTCCCCTCAGCCGTCTCTTTTCCAAGCTGCAGAGCGCTAACCTTTTAAGCTTTTCCTCATAGGGGTATCCTTCCATCTCCTTTACCATTTTTGAAGCTCTTCTCTGTACCCGTTCTAATTCTGCTCTATCTTTTTTAAGATATCATGACTAGAATTGCACACAATAACTCATATACAGAGGCATTATTCTCCTTTGTTCTATTCTCCATTCCTTTCATTATGATTCCTAACATTCTATTTGCTTTCTTGACTGCTGCTGCTGCACACTGGGCAGAGGGTTTCGACATATTTATCCACAATGACGCCTAAATCCTTTTCCTGGGTGGTTGTTTCTCATGTGGAACCTTGGGGAACACCCCATAATTTTGGGTGTTTTTTCCTAGGTGCATAACTTTGTACTTGTCCACATTAAATTTCATCTTACATTTGGATGTCCAGTCTCCCAATTTATCCTCATGGAATGTTTTACAGTCTTCTTGTAACATAGTAACATAGTAAATGACGGCAGACAAAGACCAGTAAGGTCCATCTAGTCTGCCCAGTAAGATGGCAAGAGTAGGTGCACCTGCCTCTCCGTGCAGGCCACCCCTCCCCATGTCTTTGTTTTAGGGGTGAACCCACCGCTCCATGTAGGACACCCCTGTATGTTGAGAAATTAGTTAAGTTTATTTTGATTTTATCCTCTTGCTGTAAAGGGATCCACTGTGTCTGTCCCGAGCCAGTTTGAATTCTGTCACTGTATTTGTCCCCAACACGTCCATCGGGACTTTTAACAACTTTGAATAATTTGGTGTCATTTGCAAATTTGATCGCATCACTCATTATTCCCTTTTCCAATTCATTTATAAAGATGTTAAAAAGCAACGGGCCCAGCACAGATCCATTTGGTACTCCACTATCTCCATTGAGAAAATTGCCCATTTAGCTCCACTCTCTGCTTTCTATCTTTCAATCAGTTCCTAATCCACAATAGTACACTGCCTCCTATCTCATGACTTTTTAATTTCCCCAAGAGTGTCTCATGAGGGATTTTGTCAAAAGCTTTCTGAAAACTGAGATACACTGTATCAACCGACCCACCTTTATCTACCTGTATATTCAGACCTTCAAAAAATGGAAGAGATTGGAGAGACAAGACCCTTCTTGACTAAATCCATGTTGGCTTTCTCCCATTAAACCATAACTATCTATATGTTCAGTAATTTTGTTTTTATAATAGGTTCTATCATTTTGCCTGGTACTGATGTCAGGCTGATTGGTTTGTAGTTTCCCAGAACACCCCGGAACCTTTTCAAAAACCAATATTACATTGGCCACTGTCCAATCTTCAGATGCTACAGATGATTTTAAAGATAGATCACAGATTATTATTATCAGTTCCACAATCTCATATTTCAGTTCTTTCAGCATCCTGGGATATATGCCATCTGGTCCAGGTGGTTTTCTGCTCTTTAGTTTATCAGTTAGCTGTATTACATCTTTCTGATTTATCAAGGTTAATTTCAGTTCCTCTGATATATCAACTTTAAATATAATTTCTGGCATGGGTAGGTTTTCTACATATTCTTCAGTAAAGACTGGAGCAAAAAGAATGCATTCAATATCTCTGCTATGGCCTTGTCCTCTCTCAATGCACCTTTTACCTCTCCTTTATCTAATGGTCTAACTGACTCCATCACAGGTGTTTTGCTACAGATATACTTGAAAAAGTTTTTATTATGCACTTTTGCTTATACAGCAAGCTTATTTTCAAATTTTCTCTTTGCCTGCCTTATCAATGCCTTGCATTTAACTTGTCAGTATTTATATTGTTTCCTGTTTTTGTCATTTGGCTCTTTTTTTCCATTTTTTGAAAGATTCTGTCATAGCTGTAACAGCCTCTCTGACCTCACCTTTAAGTCATACTGGCTGTCATTTGGCCTTACTTCTACCTTTTTTAAGCATGGAATACATCTGGTCTGGGCTTCTAAGATAGTATTTTTAGATAACACCCAGGCCTGATGTAAACTCTTAGCCTTTGCAGTTATTCTTTTTATTTTTTTCTTAACCATTTTCCTCATTTTATTATAGTCTCCTTTTGAAAGTTAAATGCTAGCACAGTCAATCTTCTTGCCATCCTCTCCCCATATATTATATCATATGTGATCAGGCTATGATCAGTACTGCTAAGCGGACCCAAAGTTATCTCACATACTAGATCTGGCTTTTCACTGAGGACTATGTTGAAAATAGCATCCGTGTGTTGGTCTCTGAACCAGATGCTCCATGAAGCAGTTATTTACTTCATCTAGAAATTTTATCTCCCTAGCATGTCAATACTGGAGTAATTCCAGTCTGAAACATGGTAAAGAGGAAAGACAGGGCTTTTTATTAATCATAAACCAGGGAAAACCTGACACAGGCTGTGTTTCGATAAACCTTCATCAGGGGTTAATCTGGCATGCTAAAATCATAAATATACAAATTATAACACAGGTCTGTGACTAAAAAGCTATTTGATTATTTTCATCTAATTTCCATGTATTTTGGTGTGCTGAAAACAAATAAAATATTGAAAAAACTCCTAGACGTCATGATTTGCCACAACATGCAAAATTGTCTTCAAATTTATCAATTTTTTCAAATTACTATTAATTAATTCAAATTACTATTAATTAATTCACATAAGTGCATTTAAGGTATAAAATGCCAAAAAAACCTTAAAGGGGTTGTCCGAGTTATGTAAAAAAAAATATAGCACTGTAAATCTGATGGTCAGCAATATATACATAAGCTAAGCAAGTTTTAAGTCCATGCTTCTAATGGTAGAAGGGGTTAATCTTTCCTGAAAAATCCAGTGGGAGGGAGACACAGGGCAGATAGCAGCAGCTCCGGTCAGTGCAGGGGGGCGTGGCCAGCACTGTGATGTCTCGTGTACAGACACAGAGCTGCTCTCTCCTGCATGCCACACTTGTGCACGAATCATCATCAGGTTCTTGGTTCTAGGCTGTTCACACTTTTTCATCGCAATTCGTGTTAGCTCATCATTCTTCAACCATTATATTCTGACTTTGAAGATGATACAACACCAAAATTGTTTTCTCAGAAGGAGATGAATGATTTGGTAAGAGACTTTAATCTTCCCAAAGATGCCTCTGAGTTACTCGGATCAAGGTTGAAAAGCAGAAATTTATTGTTGCCAGGAGTGTCATCTTCATGGTTCAGACATCGTGAAAAGGATTTCGTCCTTACTTCGCCCAGGAAGACAAGTTGGTTTATTGCATCGATGTCGAAGGCCTGATGGGTCAATTTAAAATCCAATATGATTCAGAGCAATGGCGTCTTTTTATAGATTCTTCAAAAAGAAGTCTCAAAGCAGTTTTACTCCACAACAGTTTTTACGCTTCCATACTGTAGGTCATTCCGTTCACTTGAAGGAAACCTACGAGAACTTGGAATTGGTTCTTCGTAAACTTAAATATGAAGACCATAGTTGGCAAGTGTGTGGTGACTTGAAGGTCTTGTGCATGCTGCTCGGGCAACAAGCTGGGTATACAAAATATCCTTGTTTTCTGTGTCTATGGGACAGTCGAGACCGACAAAATCACTAGACCAAGAAGAGTTGGCAGCCGAGGGTGCTAACAGTCGGTGAAAAAAATGTCCTCCGAGAAACTTTGGTACCTTCCCATAAAGTTCTTCTACCACCTCTCCACATAAAATTGGGATTGATGAAGCAATTTGTAAAATCACTTCCAAGAGATGGAGAATGCTTCAAATACTTGGTCACCAAGTTTCCAGGCCTGTTGGAGGCAAAATTGAAGGAAGGTGTGTTCGTCGGACCAGACATTAGAAGGCTTATAGTTGATCAAGAGTTTGTCAATACCATGACGGATCCTCAAAAATTGCATTTAAAGAAGTCGTACAGAAATTTTTAGATAATAACAAAGATCCTCACTACAAAAAGATTGTCAGACTAATGCTGAAAGCATTTCAAGCTTTAGGTTGCCTGAGGAGTTTGAAAGTGAATTTCCTCCAGTCCCACCTTGACTACTTTCCTGAAAATTTGGGAGCTGTGAGTGAGGAACAAGGTGAACGATTCCACCAAGACATTAAAGAGATGGAAAGGAGATACCAGGGAAAATGGAGCATTACAATGATGGCAGACTACTGTTGGATGCTTCAGAGAGACATTCCAGATGCTAATCACAAGCGTAAATGCACCAAGAGCAGGACTACAGTCAGTCTTGCAGGACTACAAAAGGGGACTGTTACTTCTGGAGAGAGATCTGCAATTGTGAGTATATACTTCTGGGAATTTTCTGTAAGGAATTCTTTGTATTAAAGCTAATTAATCTGTGAACCCACTATTTTTTGTTAAATCAGTCAGGGCCTAGTAGCAGCAGTTTAAGTTTAAATTTAAAACACAGAAGACAACTTTCTGGTTACATATCATACCCAGCAGAGAGCTTGTAGTTTAAATTTAATAGTCACTCAGGGCCTAGCATCAGCAAAGTACTTTTAGTTTAAATTTAAAACACAGAAGAGAGCTTTCTGGTTAAATTTGGAACCCAGAAGAGAGCTTGTAGTTTAAATTTCATAATAAGTTAGAGCCTAGCAGCAACAAAGAGCTATAATTTAAAATTTAAAATCAAATAAGACTATAGCTTACCTCAGCAGCACAGGACAGGGTACTAAACTAAAGATGCAGACAGCAGTCCAGCAGCGAGATGGGGGCTTTCCAGTCTTTTGCATTGCGTGTCACATGTATGATTTTCTCCCAGTTGGTGAGAGGTCTTACGTGTGCACTAGGTGCAAGGAGCTCTTTGCTCTCAGGGAACGAGTCCATTCTCTAGAGGCTAGAGTAGCAGACTTGGAAAACATAAGAAAGACAGAGAGGTACATAGACGAGACCTACAGGGATATAATCCTGAAGTCCCACCTCCAGTCTGGCAGCATCCCTATTGCCATGGAGGAGAGAGGTCAAGTGACAGGAGAGCATCACCCTGGTGTGGCTGGAAGTGATCCTGTAACTAGGACCTGTCCTCCAGGTGATGTAAAACCCTTTCGCACCGAGGAAGTTCTCCAGGGCCATGTGCCCAAGAGGGAAGGGTTAGGACAGCCATTATAGTTGGTGATTCGATCATTAGGCATGTAGATAGCTGGGTGGCCGGTGGATGTGAGGATCACCTGGTAACATGCCTGCCTGGTGCGAAGGTAGCGGACCTCACGCGCCACCTAGATAAAGTCTTAGATAGTGCTGGGGAGGAATCTGCTGTCTTGGTACATGTCGGTACCAATGACATAGGAAAATGTGGTAGGGAGGTTCTGGAGGCTAAATTTAGGCTTTTAGGTAGGAAGTTGAAATCCAGAACTTCCAGGGTAGCGTTCTCCGAAATGCTTCCCGTTCCACATGCAGGACCCAAAAGGCAGGAAGAGTTCCGGAGTCTCAATGCGTGGATGAGACAATGGTGCAGAGCTGAGGGTTTTGGATTTGTTAGGAACTGGGGAACATTCTGGGGAAAGGAGAGGCTCTTCTGAAGGGATGGGCTTCACCTTAACCGGGATGGAACCAGGCTGCTGGCATTAACCTTTAAAAAGGAGATAGAGCAGCTTTTAAACTAGATAATAGGGGAAAGCCGACAGTCGCCCAAGAGCACATGGTTCGGAAGAATGTATCCTTGAAGGATACTACCAAAAGCAGAGAGGCTCCAAAAAAGAGTAAAGTAGCCCAAATGCCCTCGAGTATGGAGCAGACAGAGCTTAAAGATCACAAATTACCCATGTCTACCAACAGCCAAATTAATATGAATAAAATACAGTCTCTAAAATGCTTGTATGCAAATGCTAGAAGTCTAAAAAATAAGATGGGAGAGTTAGAATACATAGCACTAAATGAGAGGTTAGATATGATTGGGATATCAGAGACATGGTGGAAGGAGGACAACCAGTGGGACACTGTGATACCTGGATACAAACTATATCATAATGATAGAGCTGATCAAATTGGTGGAGGGGTTGCGCTCTATGTTAGAGAGGGCATTGAGTTAGAAAGCATTAAAGTTTTGCAGGAAACTAAATTTGCTGTAGAATCTCTATGGATTGAAATTCCATGTAAAAAGGGGAAGGCGATGGCAGTGGGGGCCAGAATGAACAAATGGATGATGAAATGCTCAAAGAAATCAAGGAAGCTAATAAAAGTTATAGCGCAGTAATAATAATGGGTGATTTCAATTACCCCGGTATAGACTGGGTCAGTGTCACGGCAGGACATGCTAGGGAGATAAAGTTCCTAGATGACATAATTGACTGCTTCTTGGAGCAGCTGTTTCATGAACCGACCAGAGGAGAAGCCATATTAGACCTAGTCCTTAGTGGAACACCAGATCTAGTGCAAGCGATAAAGGTGTTGGGGCCACTTGGCAATAGTGATCATAGCATGATCACCTTTGATTTAATTAGTGGAGGAGGGATAATAAGGAAATCCACAGTACTACCTTTTAACTTTCGAAAGGGAGACTATGATAAAATGAGGAAAATAGTTAAGAAAAAACTAAAAGGAGCAGTTGCAAAGGTTAAAGACTTACATCAAGCTTGGGTGTTATTGAAAAATACCATCTTGGAAGCCCAGACCAGCTGTATTCCATGCTTTAAGAAAAGTGGAAAGAAGTCCAAAAAACTACCAGCATTGTTTAAAGGGGAGGTCAGAGAGGCTGTTGTTGCCAAAAAAGCATCTTTCAGGAAATGGAAAAAAGAGCTAAACGACGAAACCTGGAAACAGCACAAGCACTGGCAAGTCAAATGCAAGGCATTGATAAAGCAGGCAAAGGGAAAATTTGAGAAGAAGCTTGCTGTGGAAGCAAAAACGTTTAATAAAGATTTTTTTCAAGTACATTCGTAGCAAAAAACTTGTGAGAGAGTCAGTTGGCCCATTAGATGATAGAGAAGTTAAAGGGGCACTAAGAGGCGACAAGGCGATAGCGGAGAGACTGAATGAATTCTTTGCTTCGGTCTTTACTGAGGAAGATGTAGGGATGTTACCCATGACTGAAGTGGTATTTAAAGGTGCGGAAGAATTGAAGGAAATATCGATAAATCGGGAAGATGTATTACAACTATTAGATAAACTGAAGAGTAGCAAATCACCTGGACCGGATGGTATACATCCAAGGGTGTTGAAAGAACTGACCGGTGAGCCTCACATCAGTCCCGGGAAAAATGGTAGAAACCATCATAAAGAATAAAATTACTCAGCATGTAGATAGTTATTGCCTAATGGGAGACAGCCAACATGGTTTTAGACAAGGAAGATCTTTTCTTTCTAATCTATTATGTTTTTTTGAAAGTGTGAATAAACAGGTGGACAAAGGTGAGTCGGTTGACATAGTGTATCTGGACTTTCAGAAAGCCTTTGGCAATGTCCCTCATCAGAGACTTTTGGTAAAACTAAAGAGTCATGGGATAGGAGGCAGTGTACTACTGTGGATCAAGAACTGGTTAAAAGATAGAAAGCAGAGGGTTGGGCTAAATGGCCAATTTTCCCAATGGAGAAAAGTAAATAGTGGTGTACCCCAGGGATCTGTGCTGGGTCCTCTGCTTTTTGACATATTTATAAATGACCTGGAAAGTGGAATAATGAGTGAGGTTATCAAATTTGCAGATGACACAAAACTATTTAAAGTTGTTAAAACCCAAGAGGATTGTGGAAAATTGCAAGAGGATCTTGATAAATTGGAAGACTGGGCATCAAAATGGCAGATGAAATTTAATGTGGACAAGTGCAAGGTTATGCACCTAGGGAAGAACAACCCAAACTATGGTTACACGATGCAAGCTTCCACATTAGGAACCACCACCCAGGAAAAAGATTTAGGTGTCATTGTGGATAGCGTGTTAAAACCCTTGGCCCAGTTTGCAGCGGCAGCCAAGAGAGCAAATAGAATGCTAGGTATCATAAGGAAAGGAATGGAAAATAACACAAAAGGTATTATAATGCCTCTATATCGTTCCATGGTGAGACCGCATCTTGAATATTGTGTGCAATTCTGGTCACCGTATCTTAAAAAGGATATAGTGTTATTAGAAAAGGTTCAGAGAAGAGCCACCAAAATGGTAAAGGGGAAGGAAGGATACTCCTATGAAGAAAGGCTAAAAAGGTTTGGGCTCTTTAACCTGGAAAAGAGACCGCTGAGGGGAGATATGATAGACGTCTATAAATTAATGAACGGAGTGGAACGGGTAAACACAGATCGATTGTTTATGTTATCAGAATATAGAAAGGCTAGGGGACATGCAATGAAGCTACAGGGTAAACTATTTAAAACTAATAAAAGAAAATATTTCTTCACTCAACGTGTAATCAAACTCTGGAATTTGTTACCGGAGGATGTAGTAAAGGCTGTTAGTGTAGCTAGGTTTAAAAAAGGTTTGGACAAGTTCCTGGAGGAAAGGTCCATAAACCATTATTAAGAAGGGACCCAGGATATCAATGCTTAACCCAGTACAAGCATTGCGGAACCTGTGTCTTTTGGGGAAACTGCTAGGTACCTATGACCTAGATTGGCCACTGTTGGAAACAGGATACTGGGCTTGATGGACCTTGGTCTGACCCAGTATGGCATATCTTATGTTCTTATGTTCTTAAGAAGAATCGAGTTTAGTGTGTGTAGGTGAGCTCATTTCAGTTCAAAAAAGGATTTTCATGAAAATATTGTAATAAAACTTTAATTTTATAAGTCTATTTCCATTTATTTGAGGTATTGCCTTATTTAACATAGTTACCTAAATTGTCAGGAAACGTGATGTCCTATGACAAAATGGAGGTCATTTTCAGATTCAGCGCACCAAAAACCATAAAGATTACGTGGAATAACCAAAACAGCTCTCGAAAATGTTTTTTTATAATTAAAACATAAATAAACAAATTACAGAAACCATATAAAAATTAATAAATATAAATGTATAAACAAATGTTAAAATAATCAAAAAACCAAACCATCTTATAGTATCAATTAAAATCATAAATAATTACATAAAAACATATTAACAAAAAATGACAGAAAAATCGTGTAAGGGTGTGATATTAACCAATGAATTGATATTGTCTGGGTTCCTCTATTGTATGTTAGTCGATATATAAGTCTTGTAAACTAAAAGAAGGAGATAAAAATGAAAAATGAATTTAAAGCACAAAAGTTAAAAACATAAAACATAAATACTTAATATAATACTAAACATAAAATGTATTTAACATTCTGTAGAGGATGGGGTATCATGATTGAAACCATAATCTGTGATAAAACACAGTATGCATTTACCATGTTGTTACATTTTATATTTATAAACAAATCTATATTATGTCAGCTTTTAGTGACAGGAGCGAACCAGCATAAACTAACCACCATAAAACTTTGTAATACACATTAATTTTAACCATGAGCAACTGCAGTACAATGTATTTTAATAACAAAAGTCAAACGGTATTTATTACAGTTTACTGCAAATCGTTTTGGAGTAAACCACGGATATTAAAGCCAAAGACATGTAGTAATGGTGCTGTGCAAACATAAATATAAATATGTGAACCACATTAAATAATTATATTATAAGGGCCAGTCAGAGCAGACCATACCACTGATACAATCATAAAGAATTTATAGACTCCTTCTTAAAACTAAAACAGAAAAAAAATGGGTATATTAATGTCTTTTAAAATAACCTTAATGTTACTGTTTGAAATTGAAATGGCAGAGCAAGTTTATTGCCGCTGTATCATGTGTATCTGAAGATTCTTGCATGACTCAGTGCGGGATAGTTTTAAAAGTAAATTTCAAACCTTTACCTCCAAACAAACTTGAAACCTCCTACACGACCCTTCGTGTATATGGAAATGTCTGTGTTCAATCCAGAAGATACCCACACTTGCGCTCTGAGTTATAACCCCATACCACGGGAAAACCAACATCCTCACCTGATTGGCTGAACCATTATCTAGGGGTGACCAAAAGGGATCGGGACAAACTATTGGACACATAAGCTGACTTACTTTGTTACTAATAAGCTGTTGTATTCTTCTAAAATGTGCAAATATGAAGTGGTCAGCTTCATCTATACAGTGTATGTAGCCCCGTAGTAGTATGGCTTGTATCACAGTGTCGCATTGGTTATCTTCCTTCCACCAGGTCTCTGAAATGCAAATCATATCTAACCTTTCATTCATTGCTATATATTCTAACTCTCCCATCTTCTTTTTTAGACTTCTAGAGTTTGCATACAGGCATTTCAAAGTTTGTTCTTTGCTAATATTAACAGTCTGGCTATTTGATGACAGGATTAATTTGCAATCGTTGTCTGATTTTTATTTAAAGGCACCTGGGTTACTTTTATCTTTATTGGAACCACTTTATCGGGATGCCCGTACTTCCCTGTTTTGCTAGTATCCTTCAAGGATACATCATTCCTAACCATGCGCTCTTGGGTGACTGTCAGCTTTCCTTCATTATCTAGTTTAAAAGCTACTGTATCCTCTTTTTAAAGGTTCATGCCAGCAGCCTGGTTCCACATTGGTTAAGTGGAGCCCATACTTTTGGAAAAGCCATCCTCTCCCCAGAATGTTACCCAATTCCTAACAAATTTAATACCCTCTTCCTTGCACCATCGTCTCATCCATGCATTGAGCCTCCGAAGCTCTACCTGCCTCTTGGGTCCTGTGCGTGGATATGGGAAGCATTTCTGAGAATGCTACCCTGGAAGTTCTGGATTTCAACTTGCTACCCAAAAGCCTAAATTTGTCTTCCAGAACCTCCATCCCACATTTTCCTATGTCATTGATACCAACATTTACCAAGCCAGTAGGCTCCTCCCCAGCACTATCTAAAACCTTTTCTAGGTGGTGCATGAGGTCTACTACCTTCACACCTGGCAGGCATGTTACCGGGCAATCTTCACATCCACCAGCCACCCAGCTATCTATATGCCTAATGATTGAATCACCAAATATAACAGATGTCTTAACCCTTCTCTTATGGGCACATGGCCATGGAGACACATCCTCAGTGTGGGAGGGTATTACATCACCTAGAGGACAGGTCCTAGCTAGAAGATCACTTCCTGCTACACCAAGGCACTGCTGTCCTTTCATGTGATCTTTCTCTCCATGGCAGCAGAAAGGCTGCCAGTCTGGAGGAGGGACATCTCTACTACATCCCTGTAGATCTCATTTATATACCTGACTCAGTTCCTTCAAGTGCGCTACTCTAGCCTCCATAAGACCTCTCACCAACTGGGAGAAAATCATAGATGTAACAGTGCAAAAGACTGGATAGCCCCCATCTCGCAGCTGAGGTCTTTTTCTCTCTAAAGGCATTGCTGTGTTTGGTTCTTTTTTGGGGATGCTCTCTCTTTTTCTTTATTGTTTTTTCTTCTTTTTCTCTTTTTTCTTTTTGTTGAAGTGTGTGCTTTCTTCTGCCTAACTTGTTTTCTTTTTTCTGTTTTCTTCAATAGTTAATTAAATCCATTCTTCCTTCCACTGACGCAATGGGGTATGTTTACTAAACTGCGGTAACATTACAGACCACGCGTTAGGTAACGTTAATGTGCGGTATGTAACATTAACGTGCGTTAACGTTACCTAATGATTGTTAACGTTCCCGGCCACGGTAAACACTGCAGAGGGTGGAGAGAGGGCGGAGAGAAGGGGTCAATGGGCAGGGAGTGGTTGGGGAGAGGCTCCTTGCACACTAACGCACTGAACTGAAGGGCTGAATCCTACCGCGAATGAAAACCTGCCGTTAGATGCACATTTGCAGGGGAGAGAAACCATTTCAGTGTCTGCAGGGAGCCCAAGAAACGTGATAGTAGTGCTTCATTTTCAGCAACAGCATAGTGCCCAAGTATGAAAGGTCACTATGGCGATGGTGCAAATGGGGCATAGGGGGCTGCAGGTGGGACATGTAGTGGAGGCAGCTGGGGCACAGGGTGGACTATGCAGGCACCTAGGTGGCACATAGGAACATAGAAACCGGAAATCAGCATGACAGCATTTGGGAGCAACAGACCAGAAGCTGTTAACTCATCAAAGTTAAGCCTTTTTTCTACAATACTTTACAAGAAAGATGTCTGAGAAAAATTTAAATTGAACTTTGGGTTGGCTGGTGGCTATTCAGAGGGTCGCTGATGTATGTTGGGCTATAGTTTTCTTTGACCGAATTTCAAATGGTCACTGATTGCCCGGTTTTCTGAGACCTTCTTGCCACTATCCTGCCTTTTTCTTTGTTGTTGTTGAGCACTACGTGCAAATTACAAGTTAGCCATTTTGGCGGGATACTTTCACGTTTTTGATACAGAGTTGTATGTTTTTCTTATTTTGAGCTCTGTGTTGATTGACCACGGTTATTGTTTTGAGCATTTGACAAAGGCCAAACACAATCCACCTACATCTACCTGGTCTACCCGAGCTAACAGTTTCCAGGGCACTGACCTAACATCCCCCCAGCCAACCCTACCCCAAGCGGAAGGGACATACTATTGGTAGGCAGTGATGGGGGAGATGTGAGGATGCTCATGTATGCTCCCTGCCCCAGACCCCGCTCCCTAGGCGACCACCTACCCACACAGTGGATGGACTGGGACTGCGTACCACGAGCACCGACAGCATATGATCATGTCAGCATGGCAGGGGGGGGGGGGTGTGCCCATGGTGGAGGGGGCAGTGGCACCTGCCTGCAGTGGACCCAGGCCATGCCCTGTACCAGTACGTGGTGTGCAGTGCAAAATAAAAGGTCTGGCTGAGGAGAAGTACAGGTAGCCCCAGGGACTACCATGCATCTGTGGCAAGAGTGTAGTGCAGTACACCCAGCCAGTGTGTCCAGAAACAGGGGGTCACAGGTTGTTGAAGTCCCAGCTGTGGTTCCTGCAGAGCATGTCCCTACATTTTACCCTACAATGCAGATACAACATCAACATGTGCAAAGCCCAAAACAGCGGTGAACAGGGGTACAAACACCCACTCACACAGGCTCTACAATCCAAAGATGCATGGAGAGTCAGGTTGTTGGCCCCAGCATTGAGCTGCAGTTATCACCAGAACACTACTACTACCTCCTGCACAGTTTAGCAATGTCGGCACTGTGATCAGGACCAGTGTGGTGGGCAGGGTTGCCAACCACCCCTAACTTTGCACAATGCTGCAATAGGAGTGTGTGTATGTGTATGTCTATCCATTGTTCTGTGGCTGCCCACCCCTCTCTGGGTCCGAAATGTCCCACTGTTACCAGCGTTAGCCTGAATATGTGCATAATGAGGAGCAAGGTGTTGTGGGTATGGCCCGGACAGGGCTGATTGGCCAGGATGCATCTTAACAGGGTTGGGGCAATGGCTGGGACACTGTAGTGCCCAACCACCACCTGCATGGACAGGGTGGCCACAGCATGTCATGTTGGGAGGGCACTCACGCTAACCGAGCAGTGACCATGGCATGTCTAGGTTCCCACATAGCGCTCCACACTATCTGTCTCCAGTGATACCTTTGTGATCCTGGTGCCAGGGCTCCAATCACAGATGCCTGCTTGGTGCATGTAGTTTCTCTGTAAGCATGCACTATGGACTGGCTAGTGGACTGTCTGTAGTTAGACTGTGTATGGTTGGAACACCTATAAGGTGCAGTCTGACTGTGCTGTCTGCTGGTGACTGACAGACAGTGGTGTGAGGCAGTTGGGGCTTTCCAGACCTGACCCCAACATTGCTGCTGGTCTGCCACTGCCCCAGTCACAGGTATACCACTAACAAACAAATTAACTAACACTCTTCACTAAGTAACCCAAAAACAAAAATAGAATGAAACATATAAATTCATGAGCCAGCGTGTATGTAAATGTGTGTTGATGTCGGAAGATTAGCCATGACGTTTGAATAGCCTCTCGAAGCTACACTTCCATTTTGCTCAAATGTTAATGAGCCCACTTCGGAGCCATAAGTAAACCACCATAATAAAGTGCTACCTACATAAAGATACCATGTTCATGATCCAATAAAAACTGTGTAAAAATCCAGACAGAAAAATCAGAAGAGTACTTATCTCAACTGTTCGTTTCAAACTTCTTCACAGACTTCACACAGAATAAACTGCAGTTGTAAACAAGTACACAGTACTGCGTTTCGGGCAAATGCAAACTCCGTGCCTTGTCCCAACGCTTCAGTTAACTGCAACAATAGAACGGTTTCCCGGCTTGTCCTCTCCTTCAAGACGCCGGCACATGCTCATTAGCAATCAGAACCACGCAGGAAAAGACTGATGATTTTTATGCCACAAGTATCCAATCACAGCCGGATGAATGATGTTATCATAGATGCCAGTGCAATGATCACAGAACAAATGGATGCAATCAAGCCAGCTAAAGAATGCTTGTCCAATCCAGCTCCCTATTAAGACCCAACGGCTCAACAGTGGACCATCGAAATATCCATCGCTGTTCTAGCATTTGAAGTAGTTGTTCACGATCTCCACCCCGCGGGTTTTCAGGCACATGGTCAAGCACCCTCAAAGCCAATTGCTCAAATGTATGATGAAAATCCAAACAATGTTGAACAACCAGGGCTAACACGACTGATTGGATCAGTACTGGGATTATAAGAAGTCTATCAAAATTAAGAAGTTCAATAGAGACAAAAAGGATTATGATTTAGATCAGGTCTATACTTTGATGATGAAAGTTGATTCAACACAAAAAAAAGTCACTTTTGATTCATTTGAGATTTCATCAGATGATTCTGATTATGGGGGGCGCCCTGGAGCATCTACCTCCTTCGGTCATCGGTATGAGCAGGTTTTTCAGCAAGGCCGTTATCGGGGACGGGGGCGGAGTCGCACATGGAAACCCAGGGACAATTCTCAATATGACCGTCCATGGAAACCGCAGGAAAATTACCAACAAGACAACATACAGGGACCGATGACCAGGAACTGGTCCAAACAGTAGTCAATATTTCTTCGGTTTTGTTAACGGCGGAACAACATTCACTTTTGGACTTGGGTCTCTCATTTGTACCAGTGACCCATTATGACCCTTTCCGAATGCGAATAGCTCTGCATCGTTTTTTCAGAAAACTGGTGACTCAGTTTTGTGCCACACATGAGATGGGCATAGATACCTCGGTTGTTAAACCGCCCTCTAAATGGTGCTGAATGATTTAACTGCATTAGAACGATCTGATTTGAGATCTCAGTTTCATAATCTTTCTAAAAACCAATGGCAAGCAGTTAGACAACTACGTGATAATCATGACTTGGTCATACGTAGAGCTGACAAGGGGGGAGCAACAGTGGTGCAGTCATATTCTCAATATAGGGCTCACCTTTTACATCAGTTAAATGACGATAAATTTTATGCTAAGTTGCCTTTCAACCCTTTTGTTAGTTTACAGTCTGAAATCTTCACCATCATGCAGCGGGCTTTGTCCAATAACTGGATCACTAAACGGGAATTTAAATTTTTGGTTTTAAAACATCCAAAGATCCCAATCATTTATACAGTTCCCAAGATCCACAAATCGCTTGTGGCACCTCCAGGCAGACCCATTGTGTCTTGTCGGGGATCTGCACTGGAGCCTCTTTCTAAATTTTGTGATAGGTTTTTACAACCTTGTACTCAATCTGTACCTTCTTTTTTAAGGGATACTACTCATTTTACTAAAAAACTTCAGTGTGTTATGGGTGACGTCAACTCTTGGTGGCTAGTCTCACTGGATGTTACTGCGATGTATACTAACATCAATCAAGACCAAGCTTTATCAGTGGTTTCTCAATTACCATTATCCTTACCTGATCAGATTCCTCGTATGTTTTTCTTACAGTTGTTGAATTTGGTACTCACTAGAAATTATTTTCAGTTTGAGCAACAATTTTATCACCAAATTCAGGGTATCGCCATGGGGGCTACAGTAGCTCCATCCATTGCTACATTATATATGGCTGAGTTTGAATCGTCTCAGATCTATCCTTCACCATGGTTTAAGGAAGTTGTTTTGTGGGTCCGTTTTTTAGATGATATTTTCTTTTTATGGAAGGGCACTGAAGCCAATTTATATTTGTTTACTCAATGGCTTAATTCGTTAAGTTCTAATTTGTCCTTTACCATGCATCATCATTTTCCTCAATTAGAATTTTTGGATGTTTTGGTTTTGAAGTGTCATAACACTCTTCACACTATGTTTGCCTTTGGCGTAAGCATCCGTCTTTACCTAACTTACTGAATTTCCAATCCTGTCATCGTCATTACCGTACCCTCCTGGATTCAGCAAAACGTGATTATTACTCTAAGCTTATCTCCTCTTCCTCGAACTCTTCCCGGCAATTGTACTCTATTTTTCGCTCCCTCACAGCGTCCCATTCTGCCTTACCCCCCTTACCCCCTTCCTCCTCTACCTTTCCTGACCCTTCCTCTCTTGCCTCCTTTTTTGCCTCCAAGGTCCATACCCTTTGTCAGTCCTTCCCCTCTTGTCCCCCCCCTTTCTCCTACAGTTGTGTCTCCCCCCTCCACTCCTCAATCTCCTTCCCTTCCCGCCCCTGCCCTATCGCACTCCTGGTCCTCCTTTGAGATGATCTCCCCAGCTGTCTTACAAAAAACTTTTCTTTCTATCCGCAAGACAACCTGTTCTGCTGATCCCATTCCTTCCCGCTGGCTCCTGGAGCCCTCACTATCTCTTTCTCCTTATATCCTCTCTCTTTTCAATTCTAGCCTATCCTCTGGCATCTTTCCTACGCCTTGGAAGCATGCCACTGTCCGTCCAATCCTGAAATCCCATTCCTCAGATCCCACTGTTCTTTTCAACTGGCGCCCTATCTCTAATCTCTCCTTTCTCTCAAAATTTCTTGAAAAACTAGTTTTCCTTCAGCTCTCCTCCCATCTTGAAGCCTCTCTTATTCTTCACCCCCAGCAGTCTGGTTTTCGCCCTGGCCACAGCACAGAATCAACCCTTCTCTCCCTTCTCAACGAACTGCATGCTGCTCACGACCGCGGTCTTTTCACCCTTGCTGTCTCTCTTGATCTTTCTGCAGCTTTTGATCTGGTGGACCATCGCACTCTTCTCGTTCATCTCCAGGAAGCTGGTCTCTCAGGTGTGGTTCTTCAATGGTTTCGTTCTTTTCTTTCCTGTCGCTCTTTCTCAGTAGTAGCTGGGTGCTCTTCCTCAGCCCCACCCCTCTTTCCTGTGGTGTGCCCCAAGGATCTGTTCTTGCTCCATTGCTCTTTAACGTCTTTCTAGCCCCTCTTGCTCTCTTAATCCAACAATTCAGCATCTCCGCATATTACTACGCGGATGATATAATTCTTTTGCACCACACTGACTCCCTCACCCCCGATATTTCCCCCCTTAACCTGTGTCTTACTGCTGTTGCCTCCTGGTTCACCTCTAATTTTCTCCATGTAAACCCAGCCAAGTCTTTCGCCATCTGGTTCACTCTTGGGAGCCCTTCCCCCATCTGTGCTCCTTCTTTTTCCTCCCAGCCTATTCCTCTTGTTTCCTCCCTCCGGTATTTAGGCATCATTCTTGATTCTTCCCTTTCATTCAAGGAACATGTCTCTTCAATTGTCCAGTACTCCTTTCTCTCCCTTAAGCAGCTTCGGGCCGTACGCCCTTTTCTCTCATCCTCTGCTTTGGCTACACTCATTCTCTCCTTCGTAATGTTCCGTCTCGACTACTGTAATGTTTCCTTAGCAAGCCTGCCACAATCCCAACTATCCCATCTTCAATGTATTCAGAACGCTGCGCTTCGTCTATTGACTCACGCCTCTTGTTATGACCACCCCCCTTCTTATGCACCAACACTGGTTACCTGTTTCATTTCGCATTCAGTACAAGATTCTTACATTCACACATAGGGTAATTCACACAGGCACCCCTCTTTACCTTGCAGACCAGATTCACTTCTGTACTCCTCACCGCCTGCTCCGTCCCATCCACACTAACCGTTTGTCTCTTCCTTCCCCTTCACAGGCTCACCTTGAATCCACTCGTTCCTCAGCATTTTACTTTCTGGGTCCAAGACTTTGGAATTTGTTCCCCCCTCCTCTCCGTTCAGAACAATCCTATAAATCTTTAAAAAACAACTTAAAACTCACCTTTTTAGTCTGGCATTTGACCTCCCTTCCCCATCTCCTTCCCCCTCTCCCCTCTCCTGTTGATGTATCTCTGATCACTTTGTTCTTCTGTCCTTTCTCTCTCCCTTTTCTGCTGCCTTTATTTTAACTGGTGTTTCTTTCCTGTTTCCTCGCAGCCTGTATTTTTTAACGATTGTAAACCGCTCAGATACCTTTGGTATTGGGCGGTATAAAAAATGTTTTAATAAACCTAAACATAAACGTTGTTCAGAAAGTCTGTGCAGAGAATACGTTGTTATCTTACACCAGTTTCCATCCATTATCCTTGAAGAAGGGCCTCCCGTTTGGACAATTTCTCAGAATACGGCGGATTTGCTCCAATCATGAAGATTTTTTGAAGCATGCACATGATCTGTCAATCCGTCTTGCTCAAAGGGGTTACCCTAAGACTGTCATTAGACAAGCGTTCTTGAGGGCGAAATACACCCATCGTGAATGGCTGTTTCCCTCAAGCAGTTCTGATTAAGTTAACACATCAGCTTCTGCCACCCACTCTGACACGTTTGTGGGAGTGTTACCGTATATGTCACATACTGATCACATCAGGAAAATTCTTGCTAAACATTGGCACATTTTACGGTTACATCCATGTTTTCAGAAGAGATTACAAATAGCGCATTCTAGAGGCCCCAACCTTCGAGATTTTGTTGGTGTTACCTCGTCTCCTCAGGATAAACTTGGCTCTAACAAATCTCTGACAGTGAGTCATTTTACCTGTTCTTCTTGTAATTATTGTTTGCAATCTATTACAGGACATGAATGGCGAATCCCTAACTCACATTTGGTTCACAAATCCAGATGGCACACCACTTGTTTGACATCATATGTGGTATACGTTTTGGTCTGTCCGTGTCATCTTTTATATATTGGCAGGACCATTCGTTCAATAAAAATTTGTCTAAGTGAACATGCATCTAGAATCAGGAATTCAGTCGTGTTAGCCCCGGTTGTTCAACATTGTTTGGATTTTCATCATACATTTGAGCAATTGGCTTGGAGGGTGCTTGACCATGTGCCTGAAAACCCGCGGGGTGGAGACCGTGAACAACTACTTCAAACGCTAGAACAGCGATGGATATTTCGATGGTCCACTGTTGAGCCGTTAATAGGGAGCTGGATTGGACAAGCATTCTTTAGGTGGCTTGATTGCATCCATTTGTTCTGTGATCATTGCACTGGCATCTATGATAACATCATTCATCCGGCTGTGATTGGATACTTGTGGCATAAAAATCATCAGTCTTTTCCTGCGTGGTTCTGATTGCTAATGAGCATGTGCCGGCGTCTTGAAGGAGAGGACAAGCCGGGAGACCATTCTATTGTTGCAGTTAACTGAAGCGTTGAGACAGGGCACGGAGTTTGCATTTGCCCAAAACACAGTACTGTGTACTTGTTTACAACTGCGGTTTATTCTGTGTGAAGTCTGTGAAAAAGTTTGAAACAAACAGTTGAGATAAGTATTCTTCTGATTTTTCTGTCTGGATTTTTACACAGTTTTTATTGGATCATGAACATGGTATCTTTATGTAGGTAGCACTTTATTATGGTGGTTTACCTATGGCTCCGAAGTGGGCTCATTAACATTTGAGCAAAATGGAAGTGTAGCTTCGAGAGGCTATTCAAACGTCATGGCTAATCTTCCGACATAAACACACATTTACATACACGCTGGCTCATGAATTTATATGTTCCAGTCACAGGTATGGCTCTTACCCACCAATGCTGGAGGGCTGCCTTATACCAGCAGGATGAAGGTTGCTTCACAGGGGCTGTGGTAACTGTCCCTTACCTACAAAAAGGGTGATGTGGGCCCTTTAGGGGATGTAGTGTATACCACTTTGACCTTAAACAGACACTACTACACAAAGCCCTCTGCCCTGATAACAGGTGCCCATGTCAGCCAGACCCTAACATGGGGTATACACTAATCTGGGTGGTGTCTGGTCCCAGAGGGCCACTTGTGACTGCAGAATACAGCTGCACTGCAAGGAACACCTGTCACACACTGGTAGTGATAGTACAGCAAGACCTATCTCTAGCACCACATGTACTGTGGACCTAGTGCTGGGCACCCATCCTATTCCTCAGGGTGAACACAGAACGTGCACAATGGCATGGTCTGTAGCTACACTGTGCCAGTATCACGCACTGTCAGTTCGTCTTTCCAAGCTGAGGTACCGGAGAGGTGCAGACCCCATTTGGTGATCAGCTGTAGACAGCTATTCAGCATGTGCATTGCATCATGGGTACTGGTGGGGTTACCCTATCCTGGCACTCAGAGCAGACAGTTTGTGCAGTGACCTGCAGTCCTTCTGTACCCAGCCATTGCTGTAACATACACCACGGAGGTATAGCCTACTGGTTAATACAATGCAATTCTCGGCAGTGTTCATGAGTTCAGTTCCTCATTGTTCCCTCCTCTCATGCCTGTCTTACTCAAATAGTGTGCATGCCTGTAACAGTCATATTTTTGCAGATCTGTGCTGCCAGCCCATATTACCCTCACCACAATTGCCAACATTCCCTCGGTCTGTCTATCTGCATCTGTCAGCTATGTAGAGTCCTGTCTGCCTGTGCAGGCTGTCACCCCATGTCATGCACTGCTACCCTTTCCTGCATTGCACCTCATCGTGCTTGCCTCGCCTGTGACTGATCTTCATGGGACCACCACTCCTCTGTCCACCCATCATTGTAACTATCCTGCCACCTCTGCCTCCACTGGGGGACACGTATTCCCATCGTCTGCCACCAACTGTCTTTCCAGTTCTTTACATTGCCAACACCCTGTGCTGTGGTACAGTTGCCCCCACCATGTTTGTCATCAGTACTGGCAGCCACATGGGATGCCTGCAGATATGGCAGGTCCAGCGGCTCCCAGCTCTCCCTCCTTCACTCACCTGTTCATTGCCTTTCCTGCGTGTTCTATCTAGTGTTAAGGCTACATCTGTCTCTGTTCCTCACAGGTCATGCATGTCATCCTGCGGCACCTTGCAGCCCTTAGGGCACACTAACCCAGGGCACCGTAACCTTGTTAGGCCACCTTAACCTATGGTTCCATAGCCCAGGGTGCCTTCTACGGTGCCTTGTCCAGGGGTGCCTATTCTGGCGCTTAGCCTAAGGAGCCCTATAGGACACCTTATGAGGTACCTTACAACGCACCTTATAATGCACCTTACAAGGCACCTTACAGGGCACCTTACAAGGCACATTACAAGGTGCCTTGTAATGTGCCTTGTAAGGTGCCTTGTAACCCGCGTTAGTCTAAGGCGCCTTGTAACATGCGTTAGCTGATACGGCTTGCTGTAACGATGCACCGCCGACGCCTTTATATTGGCATCTGTACCTTTACCGTGGAACCTAACACAAGTGACATTACCGCAGTTTAGTAAACATACCCCAATATTTCCTATGCCATTGACTTAACACACAATCCCAAAGCATAATAGTTCCATCCCTGTGCTTAATGGCTGTCATGGGGTTCTTTTCTCCAAAACATTTCACCCTTTCTCCAAATTTATTTTGTGTGGTTGTGCATGAACACCTCCATGTTTGTTTCATCAGACCAGAGCACTTTGTTCCAAACAATTTTATGCTTATTAAGGTTTTCTTTTGCATATTTTATATAAATAAATTTGTCATGAAATCACTTAAGATTTATTTATATGGTTTTGCTATGACATTGTTACCTTCTGATTACTCTCCCAAGCAGATTGTTCTTTAAGCAAAACTGTGGTATGCACCCAACATTAATTATTCCAGGGTAAGTTAAGCTTTTCGGCAGCTTGTTTACAGTGTTCTTTTGGTTCTGTTTGTGACCATTTTTCAGTTTTCGGATATTTTTGTGGTCTTCATGTTCTTGCCTTGACTTCAATAATTCCATGTAATTTGCATTCTTAGCAATGTTTCTGACAGGTGAAATTGCTAGCTTTGCAAGAGTGAATCATGGTCATTATCAGATGCTCAGACATTGCTTGTTGAAAGTAGGCAGAACAACGATTATAAGCTGAGGGGTTAGAAGGGTCAGGGTATTTGTGCAACCATGAAATTGTCTATTTGACTGATGGCGTAATGATTTACTAAACTTTGTGGGCTTTGTAAATTAAAAAAAATAATAAGTAATCAAATGCAAGGGTGTTCAGACTTGTGCACCTGCCATATTCTCACAGTTTTAAACAGAAAGTGAGTGCAAATAAAGATTATACAGCCTGTCCAGTCTGACTATCCATACCACCTGCTAAACTCTACAATCCCATCCTTTCCCTTAGATGCCCTCTGTGCTTATCCTCATTCTTTTCTGAATTCGGAAACAGTCCTTGCCTCCTCTGCTGGGAGGCTCTTCCACACATCCTTCACACTCTACATAAAGAAATATTTCCATAGATTACTCCTGAGTCTAAACCTTTTCAGCCTCATCCTATGATCCTTTGTTCCTGAACTTCCTTTAAATTGAAAGAAGCCCTCCTCCTGTGTATTTATGCCACAGAGATATTCAAATGCCTCTATCAATATTGCCCCTCTCCAGCCTTTCTTCTAAAGCATCCATACAGAATTGAGATCTTTAAGTTAGAAAGACGGATTTTCTTAATTACCTTTCGTATCCTCAGCTACAACGTGGTTTACAAAAGCAAAACCTAACAATGAAATAGTAAAAACAACAAAATAAAAACTAAGGGGTATGTTTACTAAACGGCAATATGTGGTGTTATCATGCGATAATGGCGCATTACTGTGCGAGAACATCACATATCGCGCGATAACGTCTCCAGCGGTGGTAAGGTGCGCAGAGGGTGGAGTAAGGCCCCCCAGAGGGTGGAGTATGGCTCCCCAGGGGCGGAGATAAAGGGTCAATGGGCAGAGAGTGGGCGGGGAGATTCTCCATGCACACTAACGCCATGAAATGAAGGTTTGAAAAGTAGCGCCAGTGAAAACCTTGCGCTAGAGGCACATTTGCAGAGGAGAGAGACCATTTCAGTCAGCAATGTGCAGCAAAGGCAGGGAAACCAAGGAGAGTGATAGTAGTGATACATGTGCAGCAACATCATAGTGCCCAAGTACGAGAGGGCACTACTGTGAGACTGCAAATGGGGTACAGAGGGCTGCAGGTGGGACATGCAGTGGGGCAGCTGGGGCACAGGGTGGGCTAGGCAGATGCCTAGGTGACATATAAGAATGTAGAAGCGGAAAACCAGCAAGACAGCAACTGACCAAAGGCAAACATGGCCACAAGTGTGTGTCCCACAGTGTCCCAGGGGACAGTACCCAGAAAATACCCCAAAGGGCCCATAACATTGGCAGGCGGTGCCGGGGGGGGGGGGAGCGTGGATGTCTAGGCAGGCACCCCTACCCCATATCACACACCATAGGCAGCTGCCTACCGGCACACTGGATGGCTTGGGACTGCGTACCACCAGCACCACTGGCACAAGGGCATGTCAGCATGGTGGCGGAGGGGTGCTGGTGGCAGAGGGGGCAGTGGCATCTGCCCACAGCAGACCACGGCCAAGCCCCATTTAGGAGGGTGCCCTGCACTGCAACAGACAAGGGCTGTCTGATGAACAGTCATGGTATCCCCAAGGAATGATCTGCCTCTGTGGCAACAGTTTGGTGCAGTACACATAGCCAGTGTGTTCAGAGGCAGAAGGTCACAGGTTCAAATACCAGCTGTGGCTCCTGCAATCCATGTCCCTATATTTCACCCAGTACTAAACCATGGTAATAAAGACAGAACTGGTATTGCAGATTAAATAAACACACCATAAATGCCTATATTTTACCCTACAGGGCACAGACACCATAAACATGTGCAATCCCTAGAGCAGAGTTTCACAACTGCAGTCCTGGAGGGCCAAACACCATTCAGGTTTCATGCTGTCCCTAATAAATATGCCTGCGCTGCATTTGTATGCATCACCCCCATTGTATGCAAATGTATCGCATGCATATTCATTAGGGACAGCATGAAAACCTGAACCGTATTTGGCCCACCAGGACCGGAGTTGGGAAACTCAGCCCTAGAGCAGCAGCCAACAGGGGCACAAACACCCACACCCACAGGCTCCACTATCCAAAGCATCATGGAGAGTCAGGCTGTTGGGCCCTGCACAGAGCAGCATCTCCCAATACTAGCACATGCATACCTTAGCAATGCCGCCCTAAACTTGGGAACACGTTACACATATATCAAAAGGTTGCTATGATTAATGGAAGATAACAAATCCTAAGTTAAACACAATTTGTTGACAGAGCTGCATCATAGCAACCTTTCTGATATCTGTGGAGTGTGTTTCAGTTTTGGTTTCTGACAGTGTTTACCACCCCGGGGAGTGACCCCAACAGTATTCCGTACCATAGCCATGCCTGCATTGTGTCCAGGATTGGTGTGGTGGCTAGAGCTGCTAAAAACCCCTTATTTGCACAATGCTGGCATAATTGTGGGAGTGTGTGTATGTCTATCCAGTGTGTTGTGGCTGCCTACACCTTACTGAGCCCACACTGCTTGCACTGTTTCCAGTGTTAGCCTGCCAATGTGCATAATGAGGAATAAGATACTGTGGGTATGCTCGGACAGGGTGGCCTGGGTAGGATGCATCTGCACAAGGCAATGGCTGGGACATTGTAATGCCCAACCACCAGCTGCACGGACAGGGTGGCCACAGCATGTCATGCTGGGAGGTCACGCTCACCCTGACTGAGCAGTGACCATGGCATGGCTAGGTTCCCCCATAGTACTATACAGTATTTTTCTCAAGTGGAATTTATGGGTTCCCTTTTCTGGGGCCCAATCACTGACATACCTGCTTGGTGTGTGTGGGCTCACATCCCATTTTTGGGTGCACGCAGTTTCTCCAGGAACATGCACTATGTACTAGCTAGCAGACTGTCTGAAGTTAGCATGTGTATGGCTGGAACACCTTGCAGAGTACAGTGGGTGGAGACTGACTGTGCCCTCTGCTGGTGAATGTCAGATAGTGGTGGGGGGCAGCTGAGCTTTTCCAGCATTCTACCTGTCTACCATTGCCTTATGTGATGGGTACAGATCTGCATTGACTACCCTGTAGGGTACCCGTTCCCCAGAAGGACTGGGGTTGATGGTCCCCTCTACTGCCACCATTGCAGAGATGTAGAATGTGGATCTGTTGGTGGGAGATCCTGTCTCCCACCCTGAGCCACAGAGGGCGGGTTGGGTGGTGCTACATAATCCACTTTTGGGTCTAAAGACCCCCCTTCATTCATAACATGTGACTATGGCACCCACACAGGATATGCACTGTTCTGAGTGCATCATAGTCCACAAGGGCTAGACGTGACTGGGAAATACAGATGAGCACAGGTGTATCCTTGGTGTGTCTGCAAGGCCTACCTATCACACACTGGCATTGATGGACATAAGAACATAAGATATGCCATACTGGGTCACACCAAGGTCCATCAAGCCCAGTATCCTGTTTCCAACAGTGGCCAATCTAGGTCATACGTACCTAGCCGTTTCCTCAAAAGACACAGGTTCCACAATGCTTGTACTGGGTCAGGCATTGATATCCTGGGTCCTTTTTTAGTAATGGGTTTATGGACCTTTCCTCCAGGAACTTGTCCAAACCTTTTTTAAACCCAGCTACACTAACAGCCTTTACTACATCCTCCGGTAACAAATTCCAGAGTTTGATTACACGTTGCGTGAAAAAATATTTTCTTTTATTAGTCTTAAATAGTTTACCCTGTAGCTTCATTGCATGTCCCCCTAGTCTTTCTATATTCTGATAACGTAAACAATCGATCTACGTTTACCCGTTCCACTCCGTTCATTAATTTATAGACTTCTATCATATCTCCCCTCAGCCGTCTCTTTTCCAGGTTAAAGAGCCCTAACCTTTTTAGCCTTTCTTCATAGGAGTATCCTTCCATCCCCTTTACCATTTTGGTGGCTCTTCTCTGAACCTTTTCTAATAACGCTATATCCTTTTTAAGATACGGCGACCCGAATTGCACACAATATTCAAGGTGCGGTCTCACCATGGAACGATATAGAGGCATTCTAATATCTTTTGTTTTATTTTCCATTCCTTTCCTTATGATACCTAGCATTCTATTTGCTCTCTTGGCCGCTGCTGCACACTGGGCCGAGGGTTTTAACATATTATCCACAATGACGCCTAAATCTTTTTCCTGGGTGGTGGTTCCTAATGTGGAACCTTGCATCGTGTAACCATAGTTTGGGTTGTTCTTCCCTAGGTGCATAACTTTGCACTTGTCCACATTAAATTTCATCTGCCATTTTGATGCCCATTCTCCCAATTTATCAAGATCCTCTTGCAATTTTCCACAATCCTCTTGGGTTTTAACAACTTTAAGTAGTTTTGTGTCATCTGAAAATTTGATAACCTTACTCGTTTTTCCACTTTCCAGGTCATTTATGAATATGTCAAAAAGCAGCGGACCCAGCACAGATCCCTATTCACCTCTCTCCATTGGGAAAATTGGCCATTTAGCCCAACCCTCTGCTTTCTATCTTTTAACCAGTTCCTGATCCACAGTAGTACACTGCCTCCTATCCCATGACTCTAGTTTTGCCAAAAGTCTCTGATGAGGGACCTTGTCAAAGGCTTTCTGAAAGTCCAGATACACTATATCAATCGACTCACCTTTGTCCACCTGTTTATTCACACTTTCAAAAAACATAACAGATTAGTAAGACAAGATCTTCCTTGTCTAAAGCCATGTTGGCTGTCTCCCATTAGGCCATGACTATCTACATGCTGAGTAATTTTATTCTTTATGATGGTTTCTACCATTTTTCCCGGTACTGACGTGAGGCTCACTGGTCTGTAGTTTCCTGTATCACCCCTGGAACCATTTTTAAAAATTGGTGTTACATTGGCGATCCTCCAATCTTCAGGTATTAGAGATGATTTTAATGATAGTTCACAGATTACTAATAGCAGGTCTGCAATCTCATATTTCAGTTCTTTCAATACCCTTGGATGTATACCATCCGGCCCAGGTGATTTGCTACTCTTCAGTTTATCTAATAGTTGTAATACATCTTCCCGATGTATCGATATTTCCTTCGATTCTTCTCCACCTTTAAATACCACTTCAGTCATGGGTAATATCCCTACATCTTCCTCAGTAAAGACCGAAGCAAAGAATTCATTCAGTCTCTCCGCTATTGCCTTGTCGCCTCTTAGTGCCCCTTTAACTCCTCTATCATCTAATGGACCAATTGACTCTCTCACAGGTTTTTTGCTACAAATGTACTTGAAAAAAATCTTTATTTCATGTTTTTGCTTCCGCAGCAAGATTCTTCTCAAATTCTCCCTTTGCCTGCTTTATCAATGCCTTGCATTTGACTTGCCAGTGCTTGTGCTGTTTCCAGGATTCCCAGGAGACCCACAGCATAGCCTATCTCAGTCAAGCCAGGTGCTGCAGACCTGGTGCTTGGCGCCCCATCTCACCCTCATGGTGAGCACAGGACCCACACAATGTCACGGTCTGTAGCTACTCTGTGCCAGTAACACACACGGTCAGTTCCCCCTACCAGGCCAAGGTGCTGTTGGGGTGCATGCCCCATCTTGTGATTAGCTGTAGACTGCTGGTCTGCATGTGCAGTGCATCATGGGTACGGGTGGATTTACCCTGTCCTGGTAACCACAGCAGACAGTTTGTGTGGTGACCTGCAGTCTTTCTGTAGCCAGCCAGGGGTGTGCTAGTAGCTATTGAGATGTAGCCCACTGGTTACTTCAATGACTGTGGAGGCAGAGGTCATGGGTTTGATCCCACAGTGGTGTTATTTAATAAGGCTGTCTGAGGCTTTTCCTTTTAATTTAAATCAGTGCTGCCAGCAAAATGCACCCTCACAGTGCTGTAACCTTAAGGTGCCTCATAAGGTGCCCTATAGGGCACCTTAGAAGGCGCCTTGGCAGACAGGGCACTTGTATAATGTGCCCTATGGAGTGCCTTATAGGGAGCCTTATGTGGCACCTTATGTTATGGCACTGTGAGGGTGTTTTTGCTGGCAGCACTGATTTAACTTAAGAAAGAAAATGTCTCAGACAGCACTGATTTAGATTAAAAGGAATTGCCTCAGACAGCCTTCTTACATAACACCAGTGCAGGATCAAACCCATGACCTCTGCCTCCACAGTCATTGCAGCAACCAGTGGGCTACATCTTTATAGCTTCTAACACTCCGCTGGCATGAACTTTGGGTTAACGCGCGTTAACGTGCCACGGCGTCCACTATCGTGCGATACAGATTCTTGCTACCTTGCCCTGGAACACTCACTCCTTATATGGCATTCTTCACATTATCGCTGCAACTAGCACCGGTAACATTAAGACGGTTTAGTAAACATACCCCTAAGTCTGTCCTCTTACGCTTAATGATGAAGATCATTGACCATTTTGTTAACTGTCCTATTTATATCCTTTCAAAGGTGTGGTCTCCAGAATTGTACACAAAACTTCAAATGATGTCTCTGAGAAAATCTTCAAAGACACTATTATCTCTTTTTCCTTGCTGGCTATTCTTCTTTCTATGCACCCAAGCATTCTTCTGACTTTTGCTGTTACCTTTTCTACCCATTTAGCTACCTCCTTGATCAGATACAACAACTGCTATGTTCTTTCTTCTTTAGTGCACACAAGTACTTCACCCCCTATATTCTACCCTCCCCTGTGTTTTTCACTCCAAAAGTATAACCCTATATTTTTTTATTATTACATCTTAACTGTCAAATTTAGACCATTCTTCAAGCTTTGCTAGATCCCTCTTGTCATCCACTCCATCCAGGGTGTCTACCCTATTGCAGATTTAGGGATCATCTGCAAAGAGACAAACATTATCCAAAAGCCCTTCCTGCTATAAATACACTACCACTACTACTATTATCTAGCATTTTATAGCACTACAAGGCACACACAGCACTGTACAGAGATATGTAAGAGACAGTCCCTGCTCTAAAGAGATTACAGTCTAGTCAAGACAGAAAACACAACAGTCAAGACAGACAACACAACAACTAGGGACTAGAATATATTTAGGGGAATAGCAAGGAAACACATAGGAAGTGAACAGGAGACTAAGGGGGTCAGAATCCAAAAAGCAGCCTCGAAGAGGTGAGTTTTTAGCCCGGATTTGAACAGGGCCATAGATGGGACCCATACTCACTCAGGTAGTTTGTTCCAGGTATAAGGAGCAAAAAGGTAGAAAGAACGATGTCTGGAGTTGGCACTGGATGAGAAAGGCACAGATAGCAGGGATCTGCCAGAAAAGTGGAGTTCCCAAAGAGTTCCACAGTATAGCCTACAAAAACAGATCCCTGCAGCACACCACTGGTAATGTCATTATCCTCAAAGTTAGCTTCATTTATCCCCGCCTTTTGACACCTCCCACTCAACCATTTTCTTACCCAGTCAGGGCCCAATTCTGTAAGGCGACTAGTGGGGCTGTACGTCTCAGTGGGATGTGTAGCCCTTCTAGCCATCTGGCCCTCACTCCCCACACGAGCACAGCCTCAGTGTGGAGAGATCTGGAAGAGGTGGTATGGGGGCGGGCAATGGGTGGAGCAGGGGTGGGACAGACTCCGACATCACAGTCGTGTACTTCCAGGTAGCAGCAGGAGGACACCCAGCTTATTCGACCTTGGAGGTGGAATAAGTGTAGGGTGCCCTTTCACACCAGCCTGGAAGAGGCTGACTTGGATTTAGTGGCAGTTACAGAAACATGGCTCACAGACAACCATGAATGGAATGTAATTATACCAAGCTACAGTTTATTTAGGAAGGACAGGGTAGGAAGAAGAAGAGGAGTGGCACTATATGTAAAAAAAATAATATTAAAGCTACAGAATTACAGGACTTACGAGGGAAGCACTGTGTAATATATAGATCTCCTTCACAGGCAGAAGAAGTGGCAGAGATTTAATAGAAGACATATGCAGTATTGCCAGGAAAGGAGAAGTGCTACTAATTGTTGATTTCAATATGTCAGTTGTTGATTGGCATATCCCTGCTGTGGTGTCATCCAGAAATAAGGAGAGCCTAGATTTTCTACAGGGAGAACTATTCTGGTAACTGGTAACAGAACCCACATGTGAAAGGGCCATACTGGAGCTGGTACTTACCAATGGGGAAAAGGTTTCTGATGTTATAGTGGGAGATCATCTTGTATGCAGTGATCACCAGATGGTGTGCTTCAGTATTAAGACAATGGCTGATAAAGTCCATTCAAAAGTGAAAGTCCTAGACTTTAGGAAAACTAACTTTGTCAAGATGGGACAATACCTCAAGGAGTTGTTAGTGTGATGGGAACAGCTGTGGGATGAGGAAAAGCAATGGACAAAACTAAAAGGGAATATTTTAAGGGTAACACATCTTTTTGTTGATAAATAAATGTAAAAGGAAAAGGAGGCCACTACTGTTCTCAAGAGAATTAGCTGAAATTGAGAAGAAAAAGAGGGTGGCCTTCACAAAATACAAGAGATCACAGAAAGAGAAAGACAAGCATCAATATTTGGAAAGACTTAGAGAAGCTAGAAAAGTAGCCGGGAAAGCAAAAATACAAATTGAATTAAAAATAGCCAATGTAGAAAAAGACCATATGGCTTATCTAGTCTGCCCATATCAACTTCTATAGTCCCTTTTTTCTTTTAGAGATCTTCTGTGTTTGTCCTATGCTTTCTTGAATTCAGACACTTTCCTCATCTCTAATACTTCTACTGGGAGATTACTGCAACCCATCTACCACTCTTTCTGTAACAAAATATTTCTGCCTATTACTCCTGAGTCTATCCCCTTTCACGCTCATCCTATGTCCCCTCATTACAGTGCTTTCTTTCAACTGAAAGAGGCTCTCCTCCTGTGCATTTATGCCCTGGAGGTATTTAAACATTCCTATCATATCTCCTCTCCCCCACCTTTCCTCAAAGTATACATATTGAGATCTTTAAGTCTGTCCACATATGGTTTATAACAAAGACCACTGACCATTTTTGTAGCCAATGTAGAAAAAGCACCGACTCCATACCATTTATATCCTTTTGAAAGTGTGGTCTCCAGAATTGCACACGTTACTCCAAATGAGGTCTCACCAAAGACTTAGCAAAGAGTCCACAACAAGGCACTCACATTCACAGGGAACACAACACAGAAAAGAGGAGCAAGGTGAAAAAAGGGGCCTCAACACTTTAGTCAGTAAAAATACAGTTTTATTGAAAATACCCATACACTGGCAATGTCTTCTTCAGGGGGTCAAACTCTCCTGTATTTCTGACTTTGCATAGACATTGTCACTAGGGAGCATATCTGCATGGGCCGGCATATCCTGTTCCGTTCAGAAGTCCTGTGACAGTGTTCTTGTACTGCTAGGTACTGTCTATGCAGAGTCGGAAATACAGCAGAGTTTGATCCTCTGAAGAAGGCATTTGTCGAAACACTTGTAGTGTAGGGGTATTTTCAATAAAGCTATTTTTTTATCAACTAAAGAGCTGAGCCCTCTTTTTTCGCCTTGCTCCTCTTTACTGTGTTGTGTTCCCTGTGATTGCGAGTACCTTGATGTGGACTCAAAGACTTAGACAGAGGTACTATCAACTCTTTCTTCCTGCTGGCTATTCCTCTCCCTATGCACCCAAGCATCCTTCTAGTTTTCGCTGTCGCCTTTTCTACCTATTTAGCCACTTTAAGATCATCAGAAACAATCATGTTTAGGTCCCGCTCCTCTTTCATTGACAGAAGTACTTCACCCCCTATACTGTACCTTTCTCTTGGATTTTTGCAGCCCAAATGCATGACCGTGTATTTTTTAGCATTCAGTCTCAGATGCCAAATTCTTGACCATTCTTCAAGCTTAACTACATCCCTCCTCATGTTATCTACTCCTTCCTGGGTGTCTATTCTATTGCAGATTTTGGTATCATCCACAAATATAGAGGAATGAAGGGAGGAGGACACCTTTTGCAATAAAACAGAAATCCAACAAAAGAGTGGAGGGCACAAACCACGGCCACACAAGAAAAGTCAAACAGGAGAAAATGTTTCTGCCCTCCGCTCTTTTGTTGGATCATCCACAAAGAGGCCAACCTTACCCTACAGCCCTACTGCAATATCACTAACAAAAATATTAAAATGAACTGGACCAAGGACAGAACTCTGCGGCACACCACTGGTAACATCCTCCTCAGAGTGAGCTCCATTTACCTGTACACATTGTCACCTTTTACTCGACTAATTTCTAACTCAGTCACTCACTTTAGGGTGCATCCCTAAGGTGCTTAATTTATTTATAAGTTGCCTATGTTGAATGGTGTCAAAGGCTTAACTGAAATCTAAGTGCACAGTATCTAGGACTCTCCATCAGTCCAACTGTCTCGTCACCCAAAGAAATCAATCATAAAAACATAAGAAATGCTATACTGGGTCAGACCAAGGTCCATCAAGCCCAGTATTCTGTTTCCAACAGTGGCCAATCTAAGTCATAAGTACCTTACAGTTTCCCCAAAAGACTCAGCTTCCTCAATGCTTGTATTGCATAAAGCAGTGATACCCCATGTCCCTTTTAATAATGGTTTATGGACCTTTCCTCCAGGAACTTGTCCAAACCTTTTTTAAATGCAGCTACACTAACTATATCCTCCAGTAACAAATTCCAGAGTTTGATTATACATTGAGTGAAAAAATATTTTCTCTTATTAGTCTTAAATAGATTACCCTGTAGCTTTATTGCATGTCCCCTAGTCCTTTTATATTCTCATGACGTAAACAATTGATCTACATTTACCCGTTCCACTCTATTCATTAATTTATAGACCTCTATCATATCTCCCCTCTGCCATCTCTTTTACAGTTTGAAGACCCCTAACCTTTTTAGCCTCTCTTCATAGGAGTATCCTTCCATTCCCTTTACCATTTTGGTGGCTCTTCTCTGTACCTTTTCTATTAACGCTATATCCTTTTTAAGATATGGCGACCAGAATTGCACACAATATTCAAAGTGCGGTCGCACCATGGAACGATACAGAGGCATTATAATATCCTTTGTTTTATTTTCCATTCCTTTCCTTATGATACCTAGCATTCTATTTGCTCTCTTGGCCTCCGCTGCACACTGAGTGGAGGGTTTTAACATGTTATCCACGATGATGCCTAAGGGGTCTGTTTACTAAAACGAGTCCGCTACCTCCAGTTAGTGAACAGTCCTCTAAATCTTTTCCTGGGTGGTGGTTCCCAATATGGAACCTTGCATCGTGTAACCATAGTTTGGGTTGTTCTTTCCTAGGTGCATAACTTTGCACTTGTCCACATTAAATTTCATCTGCCATTTGGATGCCCAGTCTTCCAATTTATCAAGATCCTCTTGCAATTTTCCACAATCCTCATGGGTTTTAACAACTTTAAATAGTTTTGTGTCATCTGCAAATTTGATAAACTCACTCGTTATTCCCTTTTCCAGGTCATTTTTGAATATGTCAAAAAGCAGCGGACCCAGCAAAGATCCCTGGGGTACTCCACTATTCACCTTTTTCCATTGGGAAAATTGGCCATTTAGCCTTACACTCTGCTTTCTATTTTTTAACCAGTTCCTGATCCACAATAGTACATTACCTCATATCCCATGACTTTTTAGTTTTACCAAAAGTCTCTGATGAGGTACCTTCTCAAAGGCTTTCTGAAAGTCCAGATACACTATATCAACCGACTCACCTTTGTCTACCTGTTTATTCACACCTTCAAAAAAACATAACAGATTTGTAAGACAAGATCTTCCTTGTCTAAAGCCATGTTGGCTGTCTCCCATTAAGCCATGACTATCTTCATGCTGAGTAATTTTGTTCTTTATGATTGTTTCTACCATTTTTTCCGGTACTGACATCAGGCTCACTGGTTTGTAGTTTCCCGGATCACCCCTGGAACCCTTTTTAAAAATTGGCGTTACATTGGTGATCCTCCAGTCTTCAGGTATTACAGATAATTTTAATGATAGTTCACAGATTACTAATAGCAGGTCTGCAGTCTCATATTTCAGTTCTTTCAACATCCTTGGATGTATACCATCCGGTCCAGGTGATTTGCTACTCTTCAGTTTATCAAATAGTTGTAATACATCTTCCCGGTGTATATTTCTTTCAATTCTTCTGCAGTATAACCTTTAAATAGCACTTCAGTCATGGGTAACATCCCTACATCTTCTTTAGTAAAGACTGAAGCAAAGAATTCATTCAGTCTCTCCGCTATAGCCTTGTTCCCTCTTACTGTCCTTTTTACCCTTCTATCATCTAATGGTCCAAATGACCCTTTGCCTGCTTTATCAATGCCTTGCATTTAACTTGCCAGTGCTTGTGCTGTTTCCAGTTTTCGTTATTTGGCTTTTTTTCCATTTCCTAAAAGATGCTTTTTTGGCAACAACAGCCTCTCTGACCTCACCTTTAAACCATGCTGACAGTTTTTTGGACTTCCTTCCACTTTTCTTAAAGCGTGGAATATGGCTGGTCTGGGCTTCCAAGATAGTATTTTTAAACAACACACAAGCTTGATGTAAGTCTTTAACCTTTGCAACCGCTCCTTTTAGTTTTTTCTTAACTATTTTCCTCATTTTATCATAGTCTCCCTTTCAAAAGTTAAAAGGTAGTAATGTGGATTTCCTTACTATCCCTCCTCCATCAATTAAATCAAACACAATCATGCTATGATCACCTTTGTCAAGTGGCCCCATCACCCTTATCTCTTGCACCAGATCTGGTGTTCCACTAAGGACTAAATCCAATATGGCTTCCCCTCAGGGTGGTTCATGAACCAGCTGCTCCAAGAGCTGTCATTTATTTCATCTAGAAACTTTATATCCCTTGCATGTCCTTCCGTGTCACTGACCCAGTCAATACCGAGGTAATTGAAATCACCCATTATTATTACCGTTCAGTAACTTTTGTTAGCTTCCCTGATTTCTTTGAGCATTTCATTATCCATTTGTTCATTCTGGCCAGACTGTCGATAGTACACCCCCACTACCATCGCCTTCCCCTTTTTACATCAAATTTCAATCCATAGAGATTGTACAGCAAATTTTTTTTCCTGTAGAACTTTAATCCTTTGTGACTCAATGCCCTCTCAAACATAGAGGGCAACCCCTCCACCTATTTGATCAACTCTATCATTACAATATAGTCTGTATCCAGGTATCACAGTGTCCCACTGGTTGTCCTCCTTCCACCATATCTCTGAGATACCAATCATATCTAACATCTCATTTAGTGCTATATATTCTAACTCTCCCATCTTATTTTTTAGACATCTAGCATTTGCATACAAGCATTTTAGAGACTGTATTTTGTTCATATTAATCTGGTTATCGGTAAGCAGGTGTAGTTTGGAATCTTTAACGCTTCACCACACATGTGGGGTCATTTTGACCCCAAGCCTTTTGTTATGTCAAATTACTTACTTATTTATTTCAGCCATGACTTAAAACTTCCGGTAGCTTCTCAATATTGACAGCCATTGAATTTCCTGTAGAGTGTTATCATTTAATCGGAACAGTAATTTTATGTTAACATTTTTATGGTGTATATACCTATTATACACACCTGGGGTCAAATTGACTCCAGCTTAGCGAAATCAGTGTTGTCAGAATTCCTGTTTCAGGTTTGTGTTGTAGTTAATATTGTTAATTTGGCATTGCTAGGCTATTTCATCTGTAGGCTACTGTGATCTTCATGTGAAATTAAGGCGACATTTTTCAGAGTTTCAGTTCATACCAGGCATGTGTTCGTATAGACCTATTCATTGCTGTTGTAGAAGTAATGGAGCATTGCCGCCAACATTGTTTCTTTTTTCTGAGATATATTTGATTGGTAATAACAGTTATTTATTATGATTTCAGTTATTTATTGTTCCACAAATTCTTAGTGAAATGAGTAGTAGTCGTCCTCGTCGTCTAACAAGCCGGGCTGTACTTCAGGCAGTATTAGCTGAACTTGTAAATGAATCATCAGAAGATGAAACAGGAATAGAAGGTAAAGACTCTGATGGTGAGCCAGACAATGTTGAACAAACTAGTGACTATGACGATCAAATTGAGGGACAGGAAGCACAGTACCTGGCAGGTGATACTGCGGAGAATGAAGACAGTGCATCATCATCTGATGATGATAATGATCCACAACCAAGCAAGAAAAGAAAAATTAACTCAGGATTTTATAAACAGAAGAAATCAGGTAAAATCTACAATCTACATGTGCTTACCTGGAATGGATATGACAGTTGATGAGCAACTGGTCAGCTTCAGAGGCAAGTGCAGCTTTCGACAATATATTACCACAAAGCCAGGAAAGTATGGAATAAAGATATTCTGGAACTGCGATGCAGAGACCAGCTATCCACTGAAAGGAGTTTATCTGGGGAAGCAACCAGGAGCAGCGGTCGAACTGAAGAAAGGAGCTGAAGTAGTGAAAAGATTGACTAGACATTGGTGGAAAACTGGCCGCAATGTTACATGTGATAATTTCTTTACTGATGTAGGACTACATCACACTAGAGCACACTTCAGTTGTTGGCACCATGAGAAAAAACAAAAGGGACATACCAGGTGAACTGCTGATTTCGCGGAACAAGGAACTGTTTTCATCACAGTTTGTTTTTTACAAAGGGATCTCACTAATGAGTTCTGTTCCAAAGAAAAACTAAAGGTCATTGTTTTGAGCAGCATGCATCATGACAAGGCGATAGATGACAAGAATGAAAAGAAGCCTGAGATGATTCTTCACTATAATGCTACTAAGTCTGGAGTAGACAATCTGGACAAGCTTGTGTGTACATATACATGCAAACGTGGCACTAGAAGATGGCCGTTCTGCCTGCTGATGAACATGTTCGATGTCGCTGGTGTGGCAGCTTACATAATTTGGGTGCAGCAAAAACCCGAATGGCAAACAGAGGTGTTCCACAAACGGCGACTGTTCCTAACAGAACTGGCAAAGGAGTTAGTTCTGCCACAGCAGACATTGCAATTGCAGAACCCAAGAACATTTCAGAAAGGGGTGCGGATCTGCATGCAACTACTTGGATTCAGCTTACCTGGTCCTACAGGCTGTGAATCCAGAGGGGTACAATCGCGCTGCCAGCTTTGCACCAGATCATCAGATAAGAAAACATCAAAATACTGCAAGTGATATGCTCAGAACATTGCCAGCTGTTATGCAATGAATGTGCTGACTAAAAGACGCCTAGATAGATGAAATTGTTCACGGTTTCTGGTCATTTACTGATGTGGTCAATTTGACCCCAGGTGTGTAAAGTCGTTGGTAATTTAACGTGTGTGATGAAGAGTTAAGCTCTGTCTGCTCTGTACTCAAGGGCATTTGGGCTACCTTTGTCTTTAATGGAATCTCGCTGCTGATGTGCCCTAACTTCATTTTTTTGGTAGTATTCTTCAAGGCTACATTGTTCCGAACCATGCGCTCTTGGGCGACTGTTGGCTCTCCCCTATTAACTAGTTTAAAAGCTGCTCTCTCTCTCCTTTTTAAAGGTTAATGCCAGCAGCCGAGTTCCATCCAGGTTAAGGTGAAGCCCATCCCTTCGGAAGAGCCCCTCCTTTCCTCAGAATGTTCCCCTGTTCCTAACAAATCCAAAACCCTCATCCTTGCACCATTGTCTCATCCATGCATTGAGACTCCGGAGCTCTGCCTGCCTTTTTGGGTCCTGCACGTGGAACGGGAAACATTTCAGAGAAAGTTACCCTGGAAGTTCTTGATTTCAACTTCCTACTTAAAAGCCTAAATTTAGCCTCCAGAACTTCCCTACCACATTTTCCTATGTCATTTGTACCGACATGTACCAAGACAGCAGACTCCACCCCAGCACTATCTAAGACCTTATCTAGGTGGCGCGTGAGTTCCGCTATCTTCGCACCAGGCAGGCATGTTACCAGGCGATCCTCACGTCCACCAGCCACCCAGCTATCTACATGCCTAATGATCGAATCACCAACTATAACAGCTGTCCTAACCCTTCCCTCATGGGCACTTGGCCCTGAAGAAGCTTTCTTGGTGCGAGAAGGTTTTACATCACCTGGAGGACAGGTCCTTGCTATAGGATCACTTTCTGCCACACCAGGGTGAATCTTTCCTGTCACGTGACCTCTCTCCTCCATGGCAACAGGGATGCTGCCAGACTGGAGGTGGGACTTCAGGACTATATCCTTGTCGGTCTTGTCTATGTACCTCTCTGTCTTCCTTATGTCCTCCAAGTCTGCTACTCTTGCCTCCAGAGATCGGACTCATTCCCTGAGAGCAAAGAGTTCCTTGCACCTTGTGTACACGTAAGACCCTTCACCAACTGGGAGAAAATCATACATGTGACACTCAATGCAAAAGAATGGAAAGCCCCCATCTCTCTGCTGGACTGCTGTTTGCATCTTCGTTTTAAGATTGTGTTTAGATATTTAAGTTCTTTACTTACTAAGGGTTGTTGGGGATACTTATACTAATAAAACTATACCTAATATGTTTATTGTACTATGTTTACCTGAAATTTAATTAATATCAGGTCCTTAATGTATGCTGATGAAAATAAACAGCTTTACCTGAGAGTGAATATGGCACCTCCTTTACTTTAAGACGTTTAATCAGCTATAAAGCTATGATTATCCCAGGGAGGGAGGGACCTGCCTCTAGTAAACCATTGCTGCCTCAGATCCTGCAATCTTAATTACAATGTAAGCTCTGAAGAGCAAGGATTGACTTTATATGTGTCTGTACAGCACTGTATATGCCTTGTAGCGCTATATAAATGATTAATAATAGTAGTAGTAGTAGTAGTAGTAGTCTGACCCTGCCCAGTGCATCCCAGGATGCACTGTGCGAGGCCTAGGGTCTCCCATCTTTCAAGATGGTGGGCAGGGGCTGGAGCGCGTGGTCAATGTTCCTGCTCCATTGTGAAGGTACCAGGAGGGGGGTGGGAGGTTCTGGGCCACTGGGCCACCAGAGTTATTTTTAATTCGATGGGTGGGTTTGGGGCTGCTGGACCATCAGAGTTAGTTTTCATTGGTGGGTGTAGGGGGGGGGGCACTGGGCCACTGGGCCACCAGGTTAATTTTTAATTGAGAGGGTGTGTGGGGGGTTCAGAGCCGCTGGGCCACCAGGGTTATTTTTAATTAGGTGGATGGGGGAATTGGGGTCGCTGGGCTACCAGGGATTTGGATTCTATCGGGGGTCAGTTTCTGGAGGCTACCGACCCCTGGACAATATTTTGATGGCATCGGGGGCTTTTTCTGATGCTTGGATCATTTAAGGGGAAGTTTGGCTCTTCACCTCAGATGATCCAGGCATCAAAAAAAGCTTTAGATGCCATAAAAAACCTGTTGGGGCACTGGCACGAGCACTGGCCCTGCCCCCCCCCCCCCCGATAGTAATTTAATGGCATCAGGGGCTTTCCCCGATGCCTGGATCATCTGTGTGAAGTGTTACAATTCTCCTCAGATGACCTTGTTTCTCTGGGAAAGCATGCCAAACTTGCACCGACTTCTGTGCACATGTGTTTGGCTTGCTTTGCCAGTCTAACACTGACATTTGCGCCACAGTTTAATGCATGGCTAATTTGCATATGTGCCCCTTCTGCATGTCAGCCCTAAAGTCAAAGGCTATCGATGCGCTGCATAGAGGCATACATAGCTAATAGCATGCGACTTCAGCACTGGCTTTCTGCATCAGCCAGTTAGGGAAGAACAACCCAAACTATAGTTAAATGATGTGAAGTTCCACATTAGGAACCACCACCCAGGAAAAAGATTTAGGCGTGATCGTGAATAATACATTAAAACCTTCTGCCCAGTGTGCAGCGGCGGCCATGAGAGCAAATTCAGCCATGGAAACCGGATATATTCCTCCATTGAATATCCGGAATTTTCAAGCACACCTCGATAAATTACCCCATACCTGTTACATCTTATGAACTCCAGAGTGAGGCTGTCTTTGGCATGATGCAAGTACTACGCCGAGCATGTTCTGAGAGACTGAGATCATACTCCACATACCCTGGCTTAGAAGTGAGGTTCATGATTGTCATGGTATGCGCAAAACTAACACACCAAAACAAATACCCTTAATATCACCAAAATCCTAATATTTCCAAAAAAAATTTTTATTTCTCAAAAACCTTTCAAATTACAATAGGGTATAAATAAAACCTCAGGAAAACTCTTTCCCTACATCTGGTGAACCTAATCACCATAGGGTTAAGTCATAGATCTTCACATCACGGGTCATACCCTCTCAATTTTATTATCCAATTATCACAAATACTGATTAACCTAACTAATATCTACATCCAAAAAAAGTACTTTTAAGGGATTCTCCATAAATTAAAAATAGCCTAAGAATTTATTCATATCTACATCTTTCACTTCTTCAGACTAATGCTGAAATTCTCCAGCAAATAATTTGCTTCCTAGAAAAGAAAAATAAAGCACTTTTCAGCGGAGGAATAATATACACTGCTTGAACAGCATATAGTTACTTATCTGGCAAGCGTTTCAGGCTGCTACAGTTCTACCATAGAAGTCACGAATAGCTTCAAACCATGCAGCTAACTTTCTTCTGTATCTTAGAAGTGCCCGACAAAACTTTTGTTTCACTGCACCAGGCTTCATCAGGGATTCTGATACTAAATTTATTATACAGCTCTCTAAAGTAGCTATCTCAAGCCAACGGAGCATTATTTGTCACGGTTTCCTTCGGACATCATCGATGCCTCAACGCTTCTAAAGGCATCTGACGTCACTCCTTTTTTTTAAAGGGAGAGCACATAAGCCGATTCGCTCGCACTAATTAATATGATCATTCTGCAGAAAATAACTTTAGTATCCACACTAAAAACAAAATAAACCTAATCATACCTTAATCAATAAAATGCTAATAAAAAACAAAGAGAGGAAAAATCAGATGGGAACTTAAAAAGCGCTCCAGCTGAATCAAAAAAACAATGCCCATTCAATTTTATCATTAATCCATTAGGAACTAAAGTCTGCAAATCATAAATCTATTTCTGTTCTTCTTGAAGGAGGAAACGACCTCTATCACCCATCCGTATACACGGAAGAACTTATTCTACAACAGTACAGCGAAGTTCATCAAAAGTGTGATTCATTGCCACACAATGCTCCACTAATGGAGTCTCAAGTCTTGCTTTGGTAATACTGTACTTATGTTCTGCTAATCTAGTACGTAAGGGGCACGTTGTTTTTCCAATATACATCAATGGACAAGGGCACCACAGAACATAAACTACAAATGAAGCATTGCAGTTCGTATATTGTTTCAATTTGTAACGTTTATTAGCAAATTGAGGACATAGCTGATTCACCATCACATTACAAAAAAGACAGCGTCCACATTTACTATGAATATAACTAGAAGGATCAATCCATTTAGGTACTGCTGAACACAACTGATCACGTAGATTTCTACCTCTACTATAAGCCATGCGTAAAGAGTGATTGGACAAAACAGGGTGAGATGAAAAGATCTTCCAACGATTGCGAATAGAAGCAGACATTCGGCTTGAAAGACTGGAGTATGGTAAAACACACTTAATAGGTGAAACAGCAGCAGGTGAAGCCAAATCTACATTCTTAGGCTTCAACAGCCATTCACGGTGACTGAATTTCACTCTCTTGTAAGCTTTATTTAAAACTGCAGCAGGATACCCACGTTCTTTAAAATTTTTCCAACATTTTACTAGCTTGTATTTCAAAATCAGCATCTGATGAGCATATACGGCGACATCTAAGTAATTGTGAATATGGCAAACTATGTTTCAAATGAATAGGATGAAAACTCGAGTAGTGCAATAAGGTATTCTTATCAGTAGGTTTAGTATAAACCGTAGTGTTAAACCCATCACGGCTTTTCATAACTTGTACATCCAAAAAATGCACCACTGTTTTCTGAATATTTATCTCAAATTTAATATTATTACTATAGTTATTTAAATACTTAAAATAATCTTCCAAAATATTAAGCTGACCACCCCACAGCAAAAAAATGTCATCAATATAACGATACCATCGTAAGATGTAAGGGGCATAACTAGAACAGTATATCCAGCGATCTTCAAAAGCATGCATATATAAATTAGCCAATGATGGTGCAAACGTAGCCCAGAGATCTGTTGAAAAAATGTGTTTTTATACACAAAGTAATTCTTCTTTAATGCTAATTCAGTCAAAGTTACTAAAACTCTTGTGGGAACAGTATGTGGTCGCAATCTATCATCCCATGGGTTAGTACTTGTAAAGCCTCTTCTTGAGGAATAGATGTATACAGCGCAGAAACATCTAGAGTTGCCATCCAAGTAACTTGTTCGGTTGAACCATAGTCTTCCAAAATGGTCAAAAAATGCGTAGTATCTTTAATAAAAGAAGGAATTAAGGGGACTTCATCTTTAAGAAACATAGATAGAGGTGATATGATTGAGATGTTTAAATACCTCCATGGCATAAATGTTCAGGGAGAGAGCCTCTTTCAATTGAAAGCAAGTTCTGCTACGAGGGGACATGGGATGAGGGTGAAGGGAGATAGATTCAGGAGTGATATGCGGAAATATTTCTTTACGGAAAGAGTAGTGGATCCATGAAATAGTCTCCCAGTGGAGGTGGTAGAGATGAGGACAGTAACTGAATTCAAAAAAGCATGGGACAAACACAGAGGCTCTTTAAAGGTAAAAAGGGGCCTGTTGTAGTTGTTGATATGGAAGGACAGACTAGATAGGCCATGTGGTCTTTTTCTGTCATCGTATTTCTATGTTTCTATATCTGGCAGTGAGGTTATATAATGCGCAAAACTAACTCATTTGGAGAAAGTACCTTGAAAAAAAAAAGATGTTTAGGGGGTCCCTTGGAGACAATAGCCTAATATAAATCCTAGCCTCTGCATAAAAATAAAATGAAATCCATAAATCATATATTTCCCCAATGCTAGCCAACTTTTTTTTTTGCACTGTGAAACGGTGATGGTCTCTGGAAGTCGTCATGGGAAGCAGCAGCAGCAAGAGATGGAAAAAGAGCAGGGGAATGGTCTGCTTACTTTTGTCCTTAAAGAAGTAGAGGAGTCAGCGGCACCGACAAAGGTCAACTGTGACCTGAATGGAAGAGAAGAGCTGCAGTGACACAAGCAGGAGGTTTTTTGTCCTCTCCCTGACACCCTGCTTGAGGAATGTTGTAGCAGCAGCAGCAGCCGCCGAGAGGTGTCTACAGAGCAGGGGGCTTTTCTACTACTGCAACTGGATCCAGTTGTGTGGGCAAACCTGGGAGTGAATTGTACCTGGAGAGAGTGACAAAGTACTTTTGACAGTACTGCCACCATCAGGGGTGCAATAGAAGTTAGTCAGGGTAGTTAAAAGAGAAAGTTAATGTTTGTGAGGTACAGACAGGCGGTGGAGGGATGAGAAGAGGTTTGAGGTCCACTGAACGTCTGTGGGCTGGATGAATGGTACTGCCAACAGTCCTATGGGCCATAGCATGACCGGCTCTGATATATATAGTAACCTCTAATGATATCGCAGAAACCCAGGTCATTTTATAAAGCCATTCCCACACGTATGTGCAAATGACCTCTTATAAAATACCAATGAGTGTAAAAGCGTGCGCTTTTGGCATGAAGGTGTGTATTTTGCCAATAGGAATAGCTGGGGGAGATGCATCTGGGTAGAGCGCATGCAGAGGTTTCACACGCCCATGTTCAGTAATATGTCTAGGTGTAAAGCATCTGAACATTTACACCTATTCGGGAGCGGATGTACGTGATCACGCCTACATTCCAGATGCATTCTCTATCACAGCAACAGCAGTTTCTAGAGAAGGAGGTGCCTACACATGGCTCCCTGTGATGAAATTACCCTCGGTTATATTATCATGGAAATGCTGGAGAATAAAATCTAGAAATGCACAAAGGCGGCAAATGTTTGAATGAAATGATCCTCCCTAATGTGTGCTGCTGCGGCGGCGAAGGGAGGACCGTAAACCTATGAGATGTTTGTTCTTTATCTGAGCTCAGCATGCAGGAATTTTCATTCACTTTTAGGAATGTATAAAATATGTTGACCAATTTTCAGGTCATTTTTAGACTTTTATCCTGATTTTGGGACATTCTGGTCAGAGTTTTTCTTTTTTTCTTCAATGTTTTAATGCACAATAGAACCTTTAAAGCACACTTAGGAACTTTCTGGAGGTACTTGTATTAAGCGCTGCATAACGTGTGTCATGTATGTGCATAAAACATGTATTTTCAAATGATTTATGCATGTAATGGCCCTTTAAGGTCCTGAGAGCATCGTCTTGGTGTAGCAGGAAGTGATCCTGTAGCTAGGACCTATCCTCCAGGTAACATAAAACTCTCTTGCACTGAAGTGGTTTCACCAGGGCCATGGGCTCATGAAGGAAGGGTTAGGATGGCTGCTACAGTTGGCGATTTGATCATTAGGCATGTAAATAGTTGAGTGGCTGGTGAATGTGAGGATCATCTGGTAACATGCCTGCCTAGTGCAAAGGTAGCGGATGTCATGCACCACCTAGGCAAGACTAGTGCTGGGGAAGAGCCTGCTGTCTTGGTCCATGTTGGTACCAATGACAGGAAAATGTGGGAGGGAGGTTCTGGAGTCCAAATTTAGGCTTTTAGTTAGGAAGTTGAAATCCAGAACCTCCAGGTTAGCATTCTCTTAAATGCTTCCCGTTTCTCATGCAAAACCCAAAAGTCAGGCAGAGCTCCAGTCTCAATGCAAAGATGAGACGATGGTGCAGGGAAGAGGGTTTTTGATTTTTTAGGAACTGGGCACCATTCTGTGGAAGGGAGGTGCTCTTCTGAAAGTATGGGCTCCACCTTAACTAGGTGGAAATATGAGATTACTAATAGTAGGTCTGCAATCTGTGAACTATCATTAAAATCATCTGTAATACTTGAAGGCTGGAGAAAGGCCAATCTAATGCCAATTTTTAAAAAAAGTTTCCAGGGGCGTTCCGGGAAACTACAGACGGGTATGCCTGACGTCAGTAGCAGGAAAAATGGTAGAAACAATTATAAACAACAAAAGTACTGAACATGTAGATAGTCATGGCTTAATGGAAGACAGCCAACATGGCTCTAGACAAGGAAGGTCTTGTCTTACTAATCTATTATGTTTTTTTGAAGGTGTGAATAAACAGATAGACAAAGGTGAGTCGGTTGATATAGCGTATGTGGATTTTCAGAAAGTCTTTGACAAGGTACCTCATGAGAGACTTTTGGCTAAATTAAAAAGTCATGGGATAGGAGGCAGCGTACTTTTGTGGATCAGGAACTGGTTAAAAGATAGAAAACAGAGGTTAGGGCTAAATGGCCAATTTTTCCAATGGAGAAAGATGAATAGTGGAGTACCCCAGGGATCTGTGCTGGGTTTGCTGCCTCTTTTTTTAATTTAAAGATTTCCATTTAATACAACAGAAATGTATAAAGAAACATGCAACATCTCTGGGGAGAGAGGGCCAACAGAATCTGGAGCCAATTACATCTCAAAGCTCTAATTTCCCATAACCCAATTACTCTCAGGCACATAAGAGAACATAATCAAGCTACCCGTTAGTACCACTGGGTGCCCCACCCTCTCTACACATCAAAAAATCCTCCAATTGCTGGGGGTTCATATAAACATATCAGGCACCCAACAAAAAAACCCCACAAACTTGCAGGGATTTAAATTGCAGAAAACACGTCTTATTTGAGTAGCCCTAGCTACATCAGGAAAAACCTGCACCGTTTGCCCACAAAAAATACTTATTTTATGTTTAAAGTATAACTTCATAACTTGTGATTTCTCACTATCAAGAGCAAAAGAGACCACCAGGGTAGCCCCTCCCTTAAATATCTTCCACAGACTGCTCCAAAAACTGGGAAAAGTCTATGGAAGGGGGGGGGGGGACCAGTGGCTACGCCAACCAACGTATCTGGCAAATAATTTAATTTAGTAACTTGTATCTTATCTGCATCTTCCATTTTCAAACATTTCCTAAAGTATTTACGCAATAGTATAAATGGTGAAACATGGTAGGTTCTAGGAAAATTAAGAAATCTTACATTTCTACTATGCAGCGCATTCTCCAAGGAATTCAAGCCATCTGAGTAGAAGCAGGATATCACTCATCCCTACCACACTAGCTGCCTGAACATTGGAGAGATGATGATCAGTCCCCACTTAACTGAGCTAAAATCACATCCTGTTGTTCAGACTTAACAACAACCTCCTTAGAAAAGGAGGCCGTTTGATCAAAAATAGTTTTAAGATATTGTATTTGTTTGTGCAACCATTGTCCAAGTATCCATTAAAGTAAAGTAACAGAATCAGGGGCAGGCCCTGGCAAACGTTGAGGAGATAAGGAAATATCAAAATGCAAGCATGTTGGCATGGGGACCAAAGAGACACTGGAAGGTGGAGTCACTGAGAAGTGAAACTCAGGGGAGCCTTGACCCAAAGCCTGCTCATTCTCTCACTGTATTAAAGAATAAGATCCCGTGTATCCCTCAACAACTTTTAACTTTTTTTGTCGGACATAAATCGTGCAGGGCAGGTACTACAAAACCATGCCCCAGTGCACAATACATATCCCTTTTATTCAAACCAATAGGTTATTTAAATTTAAAACATGTCAGAAAACCAAATCCAAGTTGATATAAAGCGGCACTTAACTGAAGAACATGCGGCATGGTTTTGTAGTACCTGCCCTGCACGATTTATGTCCGACAAAAAAAGTTAAAAGTTGTTGAGGGATACACGGGATCTTATTCTTTAATACTTCTCTATATTGATCACTGTTTGGGGTTTGTTTTGATAGTACATTCTCTCACAGTGGCATCAAGGAAGCTAAAGGCTGTGGAGGCGGGATTCGAGCAATGAGGCTTAAAGTAGCCCCCAAACCAGAGGGTGAAGATATTTGCAATGCAGAACTTGCCTGGGTTACTACTGCTGTAGAAGATACAGATCTATTAATGGGACCCACAATTTTACTCACAGTTGCTGAGCTCCCTGATAGAAACATAGAAACATAGACACATGATGACAGAAAAAGACCACATGGCCTATCTAGTTTGTTCTTCTATATCAACCACTACAAGAGTCCCCTTTTTTCCTTTAGAGATGCTCTGTGTTTGTCCCATGTTTCTTTGAATTCAGATACTGTCCTCATCTCTACCACCTCCAATGGGAGAATATTCTACGGATCCACCACTCATTCCGTAAAGAAATATTTCTGCATATCACTTTTAAATCTATCCCCTTTCACCCTCATCCCATGTCCCCTCGTAGCAGAGCTTGCTTTCAATCAAAAGAGGCACTCCTCTGTGCATTTATGCCATGAAAGCATTTAAACGTCACAGTCATATCACCTCTATCCCATCTTTCTTCTAAGGTGTACATATTAAGATCCTTAAGTCTGTCCTCATATGCTTTATAATGAAGACCACTAATTATTTTAGTAGCCACCCTCTATACTGACTCCAGCCTGTTTATACAGTATCTTTTTGAAAGTGCGGTCTCCAGAATTGCACACAATATTCCAAATGAGGTTGTACCAAAGACTTATACAGAGGCAATATCACCTCCTTTCTTCTGCTAGCCATTCCTCTCCCTATGCACCCAAGCATCCTTCTAGCTTTTGCTGTTGCCTTTTTATACCTGTTTAGCTACTTTAAGATCATCAGACACAACCATGCCTAGGTCCCACTCTTCTTTAGTGGACAAAAGTACTTCAGCCTCTATACTATATGGCTCCCATGGTTTGCTGCAGCCCAAATGCATGACCTTGCATATGTTAACATTAAATCTCAGCTGCCAAATTCTAGACCATTCTTCAAGCTTAGCTAGATCCCTCCTCATGTTATCTCCCCTTCCTGGGTGTCTACTCTATTGCAGATTTTGATATCATCTGCAAAGAGGCAAACCTTACCCAACAGCCCTTCTGCTATATCACTAACAAAAATGTTAAAAAGAATCGGACCAAGGACAGATCCCTGAGGTACACCACTCATAACCTCCTTCTCATCAGAGTGAGATCTATTTACCTGTACCCTTTGCTGCCTCCCACTCAACCAATTTCTAACCCAAGCAGTAGCTTTAGGGTCCATCCCTAGGATGCTCAGTTTGTTTATAAGTCACCTGTGAGGAACGGTGTCAAAGGCTTTATTGAAATCCAAATACACCACATCTAGGGCTCTCCCTCGGTCCAACTCCCTGGTCACCGAGTCAAAGAAATGAATCAGATTTGTCTGACAAGACCTGCCTCTGGTGAATCCATGTTGCCTCGGATCCTGTAATCCACTGGACTCCAGAAATCTCACTATTTTCTCTTTCAGCAGCGCTTCCAATAATTTACTCACCACTGAAGTTAAACTAACCAGCCTGTAGTTTTCAACCACATTCTTACTTCTGCTTTTGTGTAAATGCACCACATGTGCCTCTCTCCAGCCTGACCCTTGTTCTTCTTCTTGTGCAGCATACCTCCAACTAAACCTTCTTAGCAACGAACTGACAACGAAGGGATAACAAAGGGACAGGTCCCTTTGCTTCATGTCCCTTTGTTGAAGTGCGTGTATCTGCGTGTCAGTGGTCGCATGGAAAGAGCCCCAGCTTTGAAGAGGAGTCACAGTCAGATGACACAGCAAATGGGCGGAGCCAACACTCCTGTGCCGATCTCTGGGCTTCAGGCAGGCTCAAAACAAACACTGCACTGCTCACCACAGTTTCCTCTGGCTCCAGGCAGATGCACTTCGCTCCCAGCAATACCAGGAAAAGTCCTGGCTTTTGAAGAGGAGTCACGGTCAGATGACACAGCAAATGTGCAGAGCCAACACTCCCATGCCAATCTCTGGGCTTCAGGAAGACTCAAAACAAACAGCCCACTGCTCACTGCAGCTTCCTCTGGCTCTAGGCAGACACCCTCCACTCCCCGGGTCGACTGCTTTTTAACATATTCGTAAATGACCTGTAAATGGGAATAACGAGTGAGGTAATCAAATTTGCAGATGACACAAAATTATTCAAAGTTGTTAAAACCCATGAGGATTGTGGAAAGTTGCAAGAGGACCTTGATAAATTGGAAAACTCGGCATCCAAATGGCAGATGAAATTTAATGTGGACAAGTGCAAAATTATGCACCTAGGAAAGAACAACACAAACTATGGCTACACGATGCAAGTTTCCACATTAGGAACCACCACCCAGGAAAAAGATTTAGATGCCACCGTGGATAAATGTTGAAACCCTCCACCCAGTGTGCAGCTGTGGCTAAGAGAGCAATTAGAATGCTAGGTATCATAAAGAAAGGAATGAAGAATAAAACAAAGGATATTAACATGCCTCTGTATCTTTCCATGGTGCAACTGCACTTTGAATATTGTGTGCAATTCTGATCGCCGTATCTTAAAATGGATATAGCGTTATTCGAAAAAGTACAGAGAAGAGCCACCAAAATTGTAAAGGGGATGTAAGGATACCCTTATGTAGGGAGGCTAAAAAGGTTAGGGCTCTTCAACCTCGAAAAAAGACGGCTGAGGGGAGATAAGATAGAGTTCTTTAAATTAATGAATGGAATGGGTAAACATAGATCGATTGTTTACGCCATCATAATATAGAATGACTAAGGGACACAGAATGAAGCTACAGGGTAACCTATTTAAGATTAATAAGAGAAAACATTTTTCCACTCAACGTGTAATCAAACTCTGGAATTTATTTTTGGAGGATGTAGTAAAAGCCGTTAGTGTAACCGAGTTTAAAAAAGGTTTAGACAAGTTCCTGGAGGAAAGGTCCATAAACCATTATTAAAGGAGACCCGGGATAGCCACTGCTTGACTCAATACAGGCATTGTGGAACCTGTGTCTTTTGGGAAAACTGCTAGGGACTTGTGACATAGATTGGCCACTGTTGGAAACAGGATACTGGGCTTGATGGACCTTGGTGTGACCCAGTATGACATATCTTATGTTCTTAGAGTGGAACCAATCTGGTGGCATCAATCCTTTAAAAAAAGATAGAGCAGACAGTCACCCAAGAGTGCATGTTTCAGAAGGATGTATCCTTGAAGGATACTAGCAAAAGAGTGAAGTTAGGACATCCTGATAGGGAGGTACCAATAAAGATAAAAGTAACCCAGGTGCCTTTAAATACAGAGCAGACAGAGCTGAAAGATTCCAAATTACCCTTGTCAACTGATAACCAGATTGTTAATATGAATAAAATGCAATCTCTAAAATGCCTGTATGCAAATACTGGAAGTCTAAAAAATAAGATGGGAGAGCTAGTATATATAGCACTAAATGAAAGGTTAGATATTATGGGCATCTCAGAGACCTGGTGGAAGGAGGACAACCAATGGGATACAGTGATATCTGGCTACAGACTATATTGCAATGATAGGGTAGATGAAATTGGTGGAGGGGTTGCACTCTGTTTGAGAGGGCATTGAATGACACAGAATAAACATTTTGCAGGAAACAAAACACACTGTAGAACATAAGAACATAAGATATGCCATACTGGATCAGATCAAGGTCCATCAAGCCCAATATCCTGCTTCCAACAGTGGCCAGTCTAGGTCATAAGTACCTATCAGTCTCCCCAATGCTTGTATTGGGTCAAACAGTGATATCCCAGGTCCCTTTTAATAATGGTTTATGGACCTTTCCTCCAGGAACTTGTCCAAACCTTTTTTAAAACCAGCTACACTAATAGCTTTTACTACATCCTCCGGTAACAAATTCCAGAGTTTGATTACGTTGAGTGAAAAAAATATTTTCTCTTGTTAGTCTTAAATAGGTTACCCTGTAGTTTCAGTGCATGTCCCCTAGTCTTTTTATATTATGATGACGTAAACATCTGTGGATTGAAATTCTATGTAAAAAGGGGAAGGTGGTGGCAGTGGGGGTATACTACCATCCGCCTGGACAGAATGATCAGATGGATGATGAAATGCTAAAAGAACTCAGGGAAGCTAACAAAAGTTACAACACAGTAATAATGGGTGATTTCAATTAACCCAGTATGATTGGGTCAATGTCACAGCAGGATATGCTAGGGAGATAAAATGCTAGATGAAATAAATGACTGCTTCTTGGAGCAGTTGGTTCATGAACCAACAAGAAGAGAAGCCATTTTGGACCTAGTCCTTAGTGGAACACAGGATCTGGTGCAAGAGATAACAGTGTTAGGGCCACATGGCAATAGTGATCATAGCATGATCACATTTGATTTAATAAATGGAGAAAGGATTGCAAGGAAACCCACAGTACTACCTTTTACTACGTTGCCACATTTGTAACATAGGCCTTCCTTCCTCTGATTTCCTCATTTGTTGTTCTATCCTTTTTTCAATTTTTAGTTTATTTATATTATTTTTAGATTGTTAACTGTTTAGACATGGTGCATAATAGGTGATATATCAAATAAAATTAACTGTAACTGTTTTAACTTTCAAAAGAAAAACTATGATAATATAAGGAAAATAGTTAAGAAAAAAATAAAAGGAGCAGCTACAAAAGATAAAGGTTTACATCAAGCATGGGCGAAGTTTAAAAATACTATCTTGGAAGCCCAGAACAGATGAACTCTACGCTTTGCGAAAAATGGAAGGAAGACCAAAAAACTGCCAGCATGGTTTAAAGGTGAGGTCAGAGAGACAGGAAATGGAAAAAGAAGCCAAATGACGAAAACAGGAAACAAGATAAGCACTGGCAAGTTAGATGCAAGTCATTGATAAGGCAGGCAAAGAAGGAATTTGAAAAAGCTTGCCATGGAAGAAGAAAAAGAACATTAAAAGGTTTTTATAAGTACATTCCTAGAAACAAATCTTTTCAGATGATGGAGGGGTAAAAGTGGCTCTAAGGGAGAACAAGGTCATAGTGGAGAGACTGAATGAATTCTTTGCTTTGGTATTTTCAGAAGATGATGTAGGGAAGATGCCCATTTCAGAAACAGTATTTAAAGGTGATGTATCAGAAAAATTGAAACAAATTTCAATAAACTGGGAAGATGTATTACAACTATTTGATAAATTAAAGAGTAGCAAATCACCTGGACTGGATGGTATACATCCAAGGAAGCTGAAAAAACTAAGAGATTGCAAACCTATTATTAGTAATCTATGAAATATCATTAGAATTATCTATAGTACCTGGAGTGTAATGCCAATTTTTAAAAAGGGTTTCAGGTTTGATCTGGGAAACTACAGACTGGTGAGCAGGGTGCCAATATCGGACCAAATGGTAGAAATTATTATAAAGAATAAAATTACTGAACATGTAGATAGTCATACAGTAGTTTAATAAGAGAAAGCCAACATGAATTTAGCCAAGGAGAGTCTTGTCTTACTAATCTGTTATATTTTTTTGATGGTATGAATAAGCAGGTAAAGGTGAGCCAGTTGATATCTGAATTTTTAAAAAGCCTTTCATAAGGTCCTTCATAAGAGATTCTTGGGACAGGAGGCAGTGTACTATTACAGATTTGGAACTGGTTAAAAGATAGAAAGAAGAGAGTAGAGCTAAATGGCCGATTTTCTTAGTGGAGAAAGGTGAATAGTGGAGTACTCTAGGGATCTGTGCTGGGCCAACTGCTTTTTAACATATTGATAAATGACCCTGGAATGGAAATAATGAGTGATGTGAACAAATGTGCAGATGACACAAAACTATTCAAAGCTGTTAAAACACAAGAGGATTTTGAAAAATGACAAGAGGACTTTGATAAATGGAAGACTACTATTACTACTACTACTGAGCATTTGTATAGCATTACAAGTTGTACACAGTGCTGCACAGACATGTAAGAGACAGACCCTGCTCATCAGAGCTTACAATCTAGTCAAGACAGACAACGCACTAGATGTGGACAGGGATACATCTAGGGGGAATGGTAAGGAAAACAAAAAGGAGATCAGGTAAGTCAAGATCTGAAAGGCCAGATGTGCAAATCTAGACATGAGAACAAGCAGAGAATGGACCCTCCATGCGAGCAATTGCAAGGCTGCATGCAGACACTTACGAGCTGCCATTGTCAGGATGAACATAAGGGTCGTTGTCTACTAGTAAATCCCTCTCCTCCATCCTGCTACTTCTATTCCAGATTACTTGTAACTCAGGCTAAAGCTTTAAAACTTTCCTTCCTTTTGAAGTATTTTCAATTTAAAATATTATGTGACCTGCAAATTATGGATTCTGTGGTGGAAATATCAATAATATCTGAGGAATAAAGCTTATGTCTGTAGAATACAAACATGTTTTAATAAGTGCCAGAATACTGCAGTATTTCTCAGAACTAATAATCTTCTAAGGTCAATGCAGTGTCTTGGCAACTAGAAGTTATTAATGCTTTAACATTTAGACAAATTCCTCAGAGTACAAAACCTGCACATAGTGTATTTAATAAAACAGCCTAAAGCTCAATTCACCCAAAAACATTTCTGGCTGAAAGATATTCACTGACTTGTATCTGTATTTGCCTATGTTCAAAACTGCTGAGATAATATTTAAACACTGTGGTTGGTGTTTTTTTTTTTTTCACATTTTGGCCACGACAGTAAAGTGTAGTTACTCATCTGTAACAGGTGATCTCTGGGAACAACAGGAATCAGTCTTCACAACCCACCCCGCGTGGGAACACTCCCCAGCATCCAATAGGAATGCTTTTGGGAGCAACCCTCCATGCATGTGTGCCTGCCTTCCCACCTTCCCAGCAACTCTCCTCAGTAAGGTATTCAGCTTAGAGAAAAATCCAGACAAAAAAACATCATTCTACAACTCCCAGGGGAGATGGGCAGGTTGTGAAGACTGATTCCTGCTGTTTCCAGAGATCACCTGTTACAGGTGTGTAACTATACTATCTCCAGGAACAAGCAGGAATAGAATCTTCACATATGGGACTCACTAACTTCTGGCTACCGCGGATGCCAGAGGAGTAAGATGTGAACAATGGGGAAAAACCACCAAACTGCAACGAGGGTAGGGTATGGATCCATCAGACTCAGCCCCTTAAGCACATTCTCCACTCAGGTAGCTGGTAGGAACAAATGGCTGGGGGGATGGAGGTGTAGTTGAGTCCCAAAAAGGTGCCGAAGAACGGCTTGGCCAAAATTTGTACCTCTACTGGAGTCCTTGTCTAGACAGTAATGGGCAGCACAAGGATGAATGGAAGACAATGTGGAAGCTCAGCGGATCTCCGAAATGGAGACAGAATGTAGGTGGGTGACTGTGGCAGCCATGGCTCAGATGTCATGAGCTGTGAGGTGACCTTCTGGCTTGCGCAGAAGCACAGGAAATGCAGTTCGCAATCCAGTTAGGAGTATACTTGATGACAGGTAGGTTCAAGTGACTAGGGTTAAACAATACAAAAAGTTGTGAGGACTGTCAATGGGCTTTAGTTTTCTCCAAATAATAGGCTAAGGCTCTCTTGCAATCTAGCTTATTTAGTGTTGCTTCAGCTCGAGAAGAATGAGGTCTTGGAAAAAAGGTCAGAAGAGAAACTGACTCATTAAGGTAGAAGAGAGACACCACCTTTGGAAGGAACTTCGGATGGTCCGGAGGACCACTCTATCATGGTGAAAGCATGTGTAAGGAGCATAATCCACTAGAGCATATAATTCACTTATATGACGTGCCAATGTGAGAGCAACCGAGAAGGTAATCTTCCAAGTGAGGAACTTCAGAGATGCTGAGGCAAGGGGTTCAAAGGGAGGTTTGAGCTGCTGAGCAAAGACAACATTGAGGTCCCAGACTATTGGGGGTAGCCTGATTGGTGGCTTAGTTAAGAGAAGGCTGTGAATGAAGCGTGCCACCAGAGGATGAACAAAAATAGACTGTCTGCAGACTGGACAGTGCGAGGCTGCAATGGAACTAAGGTGGACTCGAGCTGAATTTGTCTTTAAACCTGCCCTAGAGAGATGGAGAAGATATTGAAATAGATGCTCCACCAGGCAAGTAAATTTTATTTATTTATTATTATTTATTACAAGTTCTTATATACCGCACTATTCGGCATCAGCGCGGTTTACATTATAACATAAAGACCATAACAACAAGCTGTTTGGTTTACATCGAACAGGAGTACAAACTTGGAGAACCGGGGTAAACTATATACATGAGATAATTACATAGAACAGAATAGAGTCTTAATAAATGGGTTGAGAGCCCTCTGGGAGCACCAAAGGGAAAACCTGTGCCATTTGAATGCATAAGAGCATTGAGTGGAGTATTTTCTAGATGCCCAGAGGATATTTTTGACTTCCTCTGACAGATCTAGGTGAGATAAGACTAGCCTTTCAGCAGCCATGCCATCAACCCAAGCACCCTCAGATTGGGGTGAAGGAGTGAGCCCTGGTTCTGCAAGAGGAGACTGGGTGTGCATCCCAGACTGAGAGGTTTGTGTTGTGCTAGTCAAAGGAGCAGGGGAAACCATGGTTGACGTGGCCAGAATGGGGTGATGAGAATCATCTTTCACCTGTCTATTTGCAGTTTGAAGATGGTCTTCAGTATCAATGGAATAGGTGGGAATGTGTAAAGCAGTCTCTGTCCCTAATGAAGGAGAAACACATCTGAGGCCTGGCTCAGTGGAGATGGGATCTTGGAACAGAATTGAGGAAGCTGGGCATTCATTGGAGTAGCAAAGAGGTCGATGATGGGAGTTCACTATAATCGAAAGATGTGCTGAGCTCTTGATTGAGAGTCCATTTGTGTGGTCGAAGGACTCAATTCAATTTGTCCGCTAGCACATCCATCTTCTCCGGAAGATAAACTGCTCAAAGAAGCATGAGAAGAGATATAGTGAAGGCCCAGAGGCAGATCGTCTCCCTGCAAAGGAAGTGAGATCTAGTTTTACCTTGCTTGTTGATGTAATACATGGCTACTTGGTTGTCATTCTGAAAGAGTACCACTTTTCCAGTCAACTGAGGACAGAACACATGAAGGGCATTGGCAATTGTCTTGAGTTCCAAGAGGTTGATGTGGTAAGAAGCTTCTATGGGGGACCAGAAGCCTTGCGTAGTGAGGCCCTTGAGGTGAGCTCCCCAACCCTGTTAGGAAGCATCTCTTGTCAGGCTACACTGTGGTGCAGACATCCAAAAAGGTAACCAGACGAGGAGATTTTGAGGGGTGCATCACCACTTGAGGGAGTCCATCAGCTGAGGAATGATGGTGATCTTGTCTGTGAGACGACTCATTAACAGTTTCCACTGAGCAGAGAGTCTACTGAGCTGCACGTATGTGAAGGTGAGCAAATGGGATGACATGGACTGTGGAGGCCATATGTCCCAAGAGATGGAGCTTGTCCCTTGCCCTGACACAGAATTGGCTTTGGCAGTAATTTGCCAGCTCAATGAGGCAGTGGAGCCATTCTCTTAGAAGGAAGGCTTGAGCTTGGGTAGTGTCCAGTAGTGCCCCAATGAACTCTAGTTTTTGGGTTGGAGTGAGATGAGACTTTGGGTGGTTGACCACAAAGCCCAGATGCTGACGCACCAAGATGGTGTGTTGGAGAAATATGGTTACTACGCAAGGGGAACTGCCCTTGCTTAGTCAATTGTCTAAATAAGGAAAGACGAAGATGCCCAGTGTGTGGAAGTCGGCCGCTACTACTGCCAGACACTTTGTAAAAACTCTTGGCACAGATGCGAGATCAAAAGTTAGAACATGGTGACCCTGGAACAAGAAGCAGAGGTACTTTCTGTGAGAGGGATGTATGAGGATGCGAGTGTAGGCATCCTTGAGATCTAGAGAGCAAAGCCAGTCTTTTTCTTGAAGGTAAGGAAGTAGGGTCCCTAGCAAGATCATTTCGAACTTATCCCACACCAGGAACTTGTTGAGATTCCTGAGGTCCAGGTTAGGCCTGAACCCCCTTGTTTTTAGGGGGATGAGGAAATAGGAGTAAAACCCGAGCCCTTGTTGAGAGGGTGGGACTTCTTTTATGGATCCCTGCACTAGCAGAGTGACTATCTCTTGCTGAAGCAGGCTGGAGTGCAGAGGATCCATGGGGAACTCTCCTATGAAAGAAGTGTGTGGGGGGAGGGGGAAGGTCCTGGAAATTGAACTGATATCCCCTGCACATGACCCTGAGAGTCCAGAGTTCTGTTGTAATGAGGGAGATCTTTGGGCAAAGTGGACTAACCTGCTTGCAATATAGACAGGGAGGGGTTCTATAGGGGGAGACTGACTATGCTGCTGAGGAAGCAGTAAAAAAAATAGCTGCAGATTGTGCTGGCAGAGCTGGTTGAGGCTTTGGAGCTTTAGGCTTCCTGAACTGATGTGGCCCCTGCTGCTTCTGATGTGGCTGTATAGGCTGATAAGAGGAATAAGGTAGGTAGGAAGGATAGTACCTTTTCTTCCTGGGGTAGAAGGGCTTCTTGGAAGAAATCGTCTTCTTAGCTGGATCTGCCATTTTTCAAGATAGGTGTTTTAGGGTGAGATCATTCATCTCAATCTCACAAGCCTTTTCTCGCCACCCTTTCCCAAAGAGGTTCTCTCCTGTACAGGGAATATTAGCAAGTTTCTCTTGAGCCCATTGTTCAAGGTTGGACGCTTGCAGCCAGGCCATTGTTTTGGCTCCTATGCAGACTGCTGTTGCCCTACTGGTGGGCTCAAAGACATCAAAGGCAGCCCTAGTGAGGAATTTGGAGGCATTCTGACCATGATTGATCAAGGCCTGATATGGATGCTGTTTGTCAGGTGGAGAACTCAGCCAGATCTTTAGCTACATCCCTCAAAAACATACCCTTGTAAAGCATAAAGGAGATGATCCTGGAAAAGTTTGTATATCAACAGGCAATAGGAGTTGATCATGGAAAAGATTGTATACCAACAGACCCAGGACCACATCGACTCCTACGCACCCCTAGACCAGCAACAGCACGGATTTCAGCAACAGCATGGTGTTGAAACCCTTCTCACAACTCTCTTTGACAGACTCCATACAGGCCTTGATAAGAAAAAACAAGGCTTCATCCTCATATTTATGGACATCGCCTCAGCTTTCAACACTGTCAATCACAACCTACTACTCACCCAAGTGTACCAAAAAGGCATAAGAAGCTTAGTCTTAGATTGGTTCAAATCCTACCTATCTGACCGACAACAAGTCCACATAGATAACCAAACATCCAGGCCTTTCCAACAAACACAAGGGGTTCCCCAAGGAACTTTCCTCTCAGCCCTACTCTTTAACATCTACATACAACCAATCTGTTCTATCATTCAATCATTCAACATACTCTATCACATCTACGCCGATGATGTGTTACTGTACACTCCATTCCTCATTGACAAGCCGGACTACTCGTCCATAACTGAATGCTTCAACGCAGTATCAGATTGGCTCATGACACACAACCTGATGGTCAACACCAATAAGACTGAGGTCTTATTCATATCCAAAGACCCCCACATTTACCCCACTGCCCTCCCTCAAAGTGAAAGACATTAACCTCAAAACCAAACAAGAAGTCCAATACCTGGGAGTAACAATCGACCAACACCTGTGCTGGGAGACCCACATTCAAAATATCACCAAAACCGTCTACCACAAACTGAGACCCCTCCAGCACTTATGTCCACTCCTCGAGTCCTCAGACTTCCGCTCAGTTGCTCAAGCGCTCATCCTCCCTCATCTGGACTACTCCAACATCATCTTTCATGGTATGTCAAAGCTCACACTCCAGCCACTACAACGCGCCATGAACACAGCTGCCCGCACAATCCTATCTGCATCCCGATATGACCACATCACTCCTCTTCTGATGCAGCTTCACGTACAAAGCACAGCTACTCACTTTCAAGGCCCTGCATGAATTGTCAGCAGCCTCACTCTCAGAACTTATACATTGAACACCGGAGACCAGGACCAGAAGAACATGCATGATAAACTCTCTCAAGACTCCCTCAACAGTAAGAACCTGTACCCAGTCAACTAGGAATCGTGCCTTCTCAATATTTGCACCAACTCATTGGAACAAACTACCACCAATGATACAGGCCATCCCAGACCTTATTTCTTTTAGAAAGGGCTTGAAGACTTACCTCTTCCAACTAGCCTATAACCTTCCACCCTAGATCAGCCATACATACATCCGATACAGCCGAACATCAATTTAATCCTGTTTTAATGTAAATAATGTAAATATGTTAAATAGTTATATGTAAACCTAGTTCATATGTTTTATATAAACCGCACTGTTCTGTAATAGTGCAGTAAACCATGTTTATGTAAACCGCACTGATCTGTAATAGCGCGGTATAGAAAAACAAACAAATAAATAAATAAATAATCCTTGATGCTAGCATAACTGCTTGGAAGCACTGACATCCAAATGCATCCAGAGTCCTTGACTCCCTTCCTGGGGGAACAGAGAAATGATTTTTAGAACTCTTAACTCGACACGTTGCCAATTCCACAACCATAGAATGATGTGTTGCTGAGGTTTTTGAAAGCCTGGACAAGAAGAAACCCTATACAGTGTATCTAGCCTCTTACTGATTGATGGAACTGTCAAGGGAGTCTCCCACAGCCGGATCATGAGGCCCTGAAGGATATGATGTATTGACAGTGTAGCAGCCTCCTTAGGCGTCAGGGGGTATTGAAGAATTTCAAGTTCTTCAGTTCTCGGTTCAGTCTCGGTGGTTACAGACACCGAGAGTGCTGCCGCCATGTCTTCGATAAACTCTTGAAAGGACATATCCTCAGGCGGTGAATGATGAGAAGGATCCAAAGGAATGTCCAGGCCTATGTAACTGACCGACTTGTCCGATTCTGAGGAGGCTGAATCAGAACTCGGTAAGAAGTCAAAATAATGTTGGTCAGTACCATGCTGTTCTGATTCCGACATCACATCTCAGTGCCAGTGCCCCAAGGTGTCAGAACCAAGATGCCCCGACACTGGTGCATCCATGGGCTCTAACGGAGGCACTGGCCCCAGAGCTTTAGATGGTGCCGGTTCCATCAACGATGCTGCAGAGTGCCTCGATGTACCCACATCGCGGTCAGGCATCAGGTCTCTGGATCCCGGGGGCCTTGGAACTACTGCCACCAGGATAGGAACCAGACTTCACTTGATAGCCAGCACGCTGGTCGAGGGACACTGATTTTAAAGAGCGTGCTATAAAAGAGATATTAAATAATAAATAAATAAATATCCTTCCATCCCCTTTACCATTTTGGTGGCTCTTCTCTGAACCTTTTATAATAATGCTATATTATGGGGAGGGGTGCATCTATATTATGGGGAGGGGTGCATGCTATATTATGGGGAGGGGTGCACCTACTCCTACCATCTTACTCCTGCCATCTTACTGGGCAGACTAGATGGACCATACTTGTCTTTATCTGCCATCATTTACTATGTTACTGTGGTTGAACTCCCAAAGGTTTTCTTTGAAAACTGGGGAGTGAATCTGTGCAGGCTTTGTCGGTGTCGATGTCATTCATATGTTAGGATTGATTTCCTGCTTGTTCTCAGAGAAACAGCTTCCCCCGTTGTTCATGGTTTTTAAGATCCCTCCTGGTCATTTTCTGACAACGGGGGCAAGCAGAAGCAACCAAATGGGCCCAGACACTTTAAGCACCACCAGCTGTGCTTATCTGTAGCACTGCTGTGGCACTTAGTGCATTTTTTAAAACCACTATGTGGTTTCTCCATACTTGAGAAGACCACAGAGGCAAAATCAAAAGAAGCATTGGTGGCCTAGGACAGACAAGCAAGTGGCAACACCACAAATTAAGTAAAAATTAAGTGAAAAATAAAATCAAAATCAAAAATGAAAAGTGAAAAAAGAGACGGCCAATACAGCACCAGACTGATGGGAAGGCAAGTACGATGTAGCCAAAGGCACATAGATGAATTTTACCAGCGGAAAGAGGATGATGTCCTAATGGCTCCACAGAAAAAAGAAGACTTTGGAGAGTTGTTGGGAAGGCGTGAAGGCAGGCACGCATGCATGGAGGGATGCTCCCAAAAGCATTCCTATTGGATGCTGGGGAGTGTTTCTGCACTGGCTTCTGTTGGTGCCAACGTCATCCATATGTGAAGACTGCATTCCTGCTTGTTCCTGGAGATATAATACAATACGTATATTCAGTGCCACCGTCTGTAGACGTGGTGGCACTGAATGTACTTACAGAGCCGTGAGCACTGCCGTTATATGGACATTTAGGACAGTATTTTCTCCACATAACTATACAGATTTTTTTTTAAATGCTGTCAAGTCAATGTTGACTCCCGGTGACCCAGCGGCACCTGGCATAGTATGGCTGGAAGTAGAATGCCAGGCCTTTTCTTCAAAGCAATGGAGAGTAAAGTAACTTGCCCAAGGCTACAAGAAAGTGCCAGTAGGAATTGAACCCTGATGTCTTGGTACTAGGCAGTCACTTTAACCACTAGTCTACTCCTCCACAACTATACAGATAGCAGACTGCATATTGCAGCTATCCGTATAGTCAGACAGGACACCCACGCTCCACCGTCACTCTGCCCTAGCTCTATTTGGATAGGGATAGAGTGCTATACAATAATTTTCAGTGGCACTATAGTAAGGGCATTCAGATATCTCTCTGACCAATCACAGTTTTGGTCCCTTAAAGTAAACCCTGAAAGGGACTGAGCTATTGTAGCATGGTTAAGGACGGACCTACTACAGAGGTTAGCAAGTTCCAGCAGGTCTACACAGCAGCTTCATGGATCTCTTTGACTTTTCCTATCCATCTTTGGAGAAAACACACCAAAAACATTCTAGTGTAGTGTACTTATATTCTAGTGGATTTAAGGTGAGACCATACTCTTGGAGTCACTAAAGAATAGCTGCAATGCTGCTGTCATGTTCTTTGGCTGTATTGCCATAAACCAGATATCATCACTGATAGGAATGTGCATTGATTTTTGTACTAACAGTAAAATGTGATGAACAGCAGCATATTAGGTTAGTTTTGCTGCCATTGAAACAACTGCACAAGACCAAGATTTTCACACAAACTGCATTTCCATCATACATGAGCATATAGTGCAGACACGGTGGTGCCACGTTACGAGAGGGAGAATGGGAGAGGGTGGAGAACAAGCCAGAAGCATGAGGGAACTCAGACAATTATGTTGAGACTTTTGACAGGCAGCCAGACAAGCGTATCCCTGCTTGACTTATTCAAATCCTATGGGAGGCGATGTCACAGCTGGACTGGAAGATACTACACAGCACCAGCGCATAGAATCACTTTCTCAAAGGCTTTCAGAGAAAGAGTATTTACTTTCTGTCAACTCAAGGGTGATCAATAGAAAGAGAGGGGAGGACACTGGGAGACAGGCTAATGAATGACCCACATCTCTGTTAAAAGTAGAGAAAATCACACTTGTTTTCCAAGTCTGCCAGCATTGCTAGTTGATGCAAGGAAGTATAGCAGTGTGCGTGGAGAAGGAAGGTTTTAGCGACAACTGCCACTTTCTGATCTTCCATCCCCCTTTCCCTTCCCTCGCCCTCCTCCCTACTCCCTTTTAGACCATGATTGGAATGCTTTGGCAATTCATTTATATATTCTAGTACTGCCATCTTCTGCTAACTGTATTCTGACTTAAGGAAGGAGGTTTGACCCCAAAAGCAGTCAAAAATGCAATTTAGTCCAATGAAAAAGTATCAACTTGTATTCATTGTTTTATGTATTCATGGATTAACACAACAACCTCACCACTTTAGAATGAATTTGGTCTTACAAAAGAACCCGATTCCAGCCAAATTTGGTTTCCGACACAAGGAAAATATTTAAAGTTTATATAGTAAGTAACTTTGCATTGCTTATTTCTGTGGACCAAAGGCAACTTCAAATGGAAAGGCAATCTATCCCAGACTACCGAGTTTCTTGCATTCATCAAGACTCCTTCTGTTAAATCAGTTCGATAACAGTTTCCTGTTATCAGGTTACCCCAGTAATGAGAATGTCAGCTCCATACAAAGCACTCCAAATGGAGAAGTTTCCTTCTGGAAAAGCCTTTAATTAACAATTGCTTTAATGTGCCACATTTCAGTTAGATGCTGCAGTCGGAATCATGGAGCAATTATTATCCAGAAAGTCATTTGCTTTTCAAACTAGAACCATATCAAGGCCTCTTTTAACATTGCTCAAACATATTGGTGCTGTTTTCATCCATCAGTCTTGAAGTCTGTATAATTGTATTAGGACAGGTTCATGGGTAATAAATTGGTTTCTTTAATGATCAAATGAACTACATAAAAGCCCTCCTCCATGAAATAAAGTCAATTTATCACAGCAGGCTCCAAAAACTTGAAGGAATGTGAGCTTTATCCAAAAGCCATCATTAAAAGTTTTCATTAAATCCTCATCAATAAACAACGCTACAAAAATGTGCTTGTGGTATCCAACAGTCACTAGGTTCACTTGGTTACATTAATCTTCCTGTCCTTACTATAATTTTCTTTACACATATGCCAAAGTTGAATAAGCAGTAGCAGGATGTGGGCTAAAGGATTTCAATGTGAACTGCAGGCACATTTTGTTTTGACTAGAATTCTCTAGAATGTGTTGAATATATAGTGGACTTCAACATTTTACCCACAATGGGGGGGGATTTTATAAGGAGCCGCTTAGATTTAGGCAACAAGTATGCACCTAAATGTCAGTACTTTAGACATTTATGCACGTATTGCATGGAAATGACCTCTGTGATAGAGTGGAGAAATGAGGAGAGGGGTTGCAGCATTTGTTAAAAAGCCAGGGTGTTTGGAAAAGATGGACTTTCTAGTAGGAATAGAAGCCCTATTATTAAGGGGTATGATCAAAAAGTATTGAGACTTGTACAATAGTGTAAGAAGTAGAACCCTGATAGTTATTGCATTCAGTCTCCTTCAAAGTGGTCCCCTTCTGATAAAACACACTTCCTCCAGAATTCCTGCTTTTGTTTTGCTGTGAAGCTGCTGTGTCGAATTTTGCTTAATGGTCTCCAAGTTGTCAAATTTCCTTCCTTTCAGTAGTAATTTCAGTTTTGGAAACAAGAAAAAGTCACAGGATGCAAAGTCAGGTGAGTACGGAGGCTGACTGACTTGCTCGACTTGGTTTTTGGCCAAGAACTGCTGATGTGATCACAAGATGTGATGCATGAGTTGGGGCATTATTGTGATGAAGTAACCATACACCATTCCTGTGCAACAAACTGCATCTCTCAAACGATGCAGTACTCCTTATTGATGGTTTGGCCGTTTGGAGCTTACTTATGATGAACAATACCTTGGTAATCAAAGGAAACTGTGAGCATGATCTTGACATTGTTGCTCACCTGACGGGCTTTCTTGGGTCTGAGAGTGGAGTTTTCCATTGTGAGGATTGAGCCCTAGTTTCCGTGTCATAGCCATAAATTCATGAACACCAGTAATAATCTTTTTGATGAAATCCAAATAATTTTTAATGCATTCCAACAACTGCCTGGCTGCAGACAGTCGATTTTCTTTTTGGTCAGGAGAAAGGAGTTTCGGCATGAATTTTGCAGAGACACATCTCATCCCCAAATCAACAGTAAGAATGGACTGTACTGACCCGAAATTAATGTCCATGTCTTCAGCAAGCTCCTTGATAGTCAATCAACAATTTGAGCCCAGAGTTTGATTCCCACTGTCCCTCCTTGTGGCCTTGGGCAAGTCACTTAACCCTCCATTGCCTCAGAAAAATCCAAATTATCAATGTCCCTGTTTAATGTACATCACCAAGTTTAAGTTTCAATGTAAACCACTTTGATTGAAATGATAAAGCAGTATATAAAACCTGTTAAATAAATAAATATGACAAACTGCTTAAACATGATACCAAACATCACATGATTTAAAAAAGTACAGGTATGCTGCAGCCATGTTACACAATGCACACACAGAGCACATAACTAGGTCACTGCATGCTTAATAGCATTGTGGTGCAACATATTTTTATATAGCTACACAAGTCTTGATACTTTTTGATCACACCTTGTATGTGGTGTCAAAGATAATGAAGGTAAGAATTTTGATTGTGTATATACCTCCAGAGCAAAGTTGAATTTTTGTAATTCTATTTTAGATATTGTTTTTGGGTGGGGAGGGGTAATCCTACAGTTTGAACATGTTATAGTATGAAGAGATTTTAATTTACCTCAATATTACTCAAGACGTCTTGGATTTTTTATCCTTTTTGGGTCTGAAACATGTGGCTCTCCCCTCTCCTGCTGGCCAAGATCTCAACCTGATCATTACAATGGCTTTGGTCCCAGTTTCTCCCTCCCACTGTTGTCCCCTTACCTTGGATGGACCATTCCCTTGTATCTTTTTCCCATTCTCTCCCTTCATCCCAGGGCCCTCCTCATGCTCAGGCACTCACACTGTGTCACAATCTCTGTCATTTCACTTCTGACTCCTTTGTGGCCCATTGTTCTTCTTTCCTATATGATTTCGCTTCTCGTCCTTCAAATGATCAGATGCTCTCCAATTCTGCCCTTACCACGGTCTTTGACTCAGTTGTCCCTCTTCGACCAATGCGCCCTGCCTCCTTGCCTTTTAACTCTTGGTTCCACCCCTGTCTCCGTCTTGTCAAATGCCAGCTTCATCAACTAGAGCGCCACTGGTGAAAACGTCATACACCCACTTCCCTTTCCTCCTTCAAATCCACATTCCACCACTACCATTCTGCTGTTATTTTGGCCAGTCATACTATTCAGCTGATTCACAAGGATACCTCTTCCACCCCCATCAGATTCTTCATTCTGGTAATCCCTCTTTTCTGTCATAATTCCTAGTTCCATATGCCCCTCAGCATACTCTTTGCTCAGCTTCTCAACATCTTCTGCTCATCCCCTGCTTCTGGCTCATTTGCTCTTCCATTGCCTGCTCTTGTTGGGTGGTCACCACTATCCAATGGAACTCGTCCTCTTGGTCCTGCATTGTTAGCTGTCTTTCACCTGTTTCAAATCGCAACTCAAAACCCATTTCTTTCTCTTGGTCTTCCCTTTTGCTGCCTCCCTTTGACTCTCGCTCGCCCCCATTGCCCACCTTTGGCCGTCTCCCATTGGCTGGTCCAGATACAGCACCAGTCACTGGTTAGCCCTTGTCTCTATTTGTCCCCCTCCTTCCTTTTGCATTTTTGTTTGCAAAACATTTTTGGAATTGTAACCTAGGCCCTTCTTCCCTCATCTAGCCCCTTGTCCTTTCCTGTTGTCTCCCCTGATTTGTTTTCAATTTTAATTATATTTTGTTATTGTTGCCTGCCTAGCTGCCTTTTTGGCAGTATATCAAATAAATGCAAACTGTAACTAACATATAGATATGGGGAGATGTGGGAGTGCTCAGAATTTTTAAAAGAATGGAAGATTTAAGTTTCTGTTAGCTGTTAGGCAATCCAACTCCACCCAACTCATCAGCATGATCACATATTAGATTTAGGGACGCTTTTACTGAAGTGTGGTAATCAGCTACTGTGCGGTTCAGCGTAGCTAAACCCCTGTGGTAACTACTACCATGGAGCAATTTCAAAAAAAAGCAGGGTAAAATTTGTTCTGTCTGCAGCAGCGACAATGACTTCAAACAGCTCCGCAGTGCTTACCTAAACCACTGGCACTGCAGGGCTGTTTGTGCTTCCACCCCCTTTGATGCCCAATACTGACTTCTTGTTTGCATGGGGCAGATGCAGAGGCAATAAGTTGTCCTTGGACCATTGACATTCAAGGTCAAGCACTTCCCTCGTCACCCAATCATGTGATGCCACATTCTGTTGGTACCCCTCTGACAGACTACCCAGAGGCAGACTTTCCCTATGTACCACCACTGAAAACTGAGGAGAAATTGACCTCTTGAGTTGAGCCAGTTCACCCACAACTCTTGGAATATTGATGCAAACCATTTTTCCTCTAGTATGAAGTTGAGAAATGCCAGTCGGTGGCCTGAGGCTCCACTGGGTCTAGTCTTAAATAGTTGTCATACAGTGATCTAAGAAGGCTGCCAGGTTTATGGCACTGACAGGGCTTGCAGCATTAATAAGCAGCTAAAATACTACTGGTTGAACCAGGAGTAAGATACTCTCTCCTGCTTCACCCGAACTCAGGTAAAGATGAGGGTCTTACCTAGTGCTGATAGATGAGGCTAGGGAGGGGATAAATAAAAAGGGGAACTAGAAAATGGGTGAACAATGGGATTGGTGAAGAAATGAGACAAAGGTGGAGAATGGAAGGATAAGGGAAGTAAGATTAGGAAAGCTGGTAAGTAAATGAAAGGTGAAAAGAGGGAGACTGAAGACTGGAGGGGGAAGAGGAGGAATGGAATCCACCTATATGCAGATATAAAGCACAGTTACTTACCTGTAACAGGTGATCTCTGGGAACAGCAGGAATAAGTCTTCACATATGGGTATCGTCGGTACCGACGGAGCCTGCACGGGAACGCTCCCCAGCGTCCAGTAAGAAAGCTTTTGGGAGCATCCCACAGCGCCTGCGCGCTGCCTTCCCGCCTTTCCCAACCGCCTATCTCCAGTTCGAGTTTTAAAGCTGAGACAAAGAGAGAGAGAGGAAAGGAAAGATAGATAGAGAGATACAACTCCTAGGGGACGTGGGTGAGTTGTGAAGACTTATTCATGCTGTTCCCAGAGATCACCTGTTACAGGTAAGTAACTGTGCTATCTCCAGGAACAAGCAGGAATGAGTCTTCACATATGGGGACTCCCTAGCTGCAGATGCCAGTGTTCTCTTAGAGACTGGAAGTCCTAAATGAGAAGGATCAAAAGCAACAAAGAGTTGAGAAGACTTTCTATGTTGCTATGTTCTTTGTAAGTAAAAAGTGAGAGCTCTCTTACAATTCAAGGTATGAAGATTCCTCTCTGCATTTGATGCATGAGGTCCTGGAAAAAATACAGGTAAATATACCTCTTGGTTCAGATGAAAAGGCGAGACCACTTTAGGCATAAAGTGTGAATTGGTCCTGAGAACTACCTTATCATGATGGAACCTTGTATAAGGTGGATTAGCCACCAAAGCTTGCAACTCACTGATGCGGCGTGCTTAGGTGACTGCAATGAGAAAAATAACCTTCCAAGAAAGAAATTTCAAGGAGGTGGTGGCTAAAGGTTCAAAGGGTGGTTTCATGAGCTGGCCAAGAACCAGGTTTAAGTCCCATGCCACTGGAGGTGGTCTAAAGGGAGAACACTGTCCAACTGGATTGCTCAGTGTATTTCTTTCACCTACCAGAGTAGGAACATTTCTCTGGAGGGCCATGTCACAGCTCACAATGTGAGAGCCATGGCAGCCTCAATGGCTCATCTAAACTCTGTGTCCATCGACCAAATCTGTCGAGCGGCCACCTGGGCCTCGGTTCATACCTTCACAGCCCATTACTGTTTGGACAAGGATTCCCGCCGGGATGCCTCATTTGGTCAGGCTGTTCTCAAACACCTGTTCCATTCCTAATCAACTCCTACCCACCTACCCTGGTTGGATGCCAGAGATCCATGCGGGGGAGGTAGAGTCCTTTTCAAGGACACACAACCTGGGGTCTTCCCCTGGCATCTGCAGCTAGGGAGTCCCCATATGTGAAGACTCATTCCTGCTTGTTCCTGGAGATAGCACAGTTACTTACCTGTAACAGGTGATCTCTGGGAACAGCAGGAATACATCTTCACAACCCACCCACCTCCCCTAGGAGTTGTATCTCTCTATCTATCTTTCCTTTCCTCTCTCTCTCTTTGTCTCAGATTTAAAACTCGAACTGGAGAGAGGCGGTTGGGAAAGGCGGGAAGGCAGCGCGCAGGCGCTGTGGGATGCTCCCAAAAGCTTTCTTACTGGACGCTGGGGAGCGTTCCCGCGCAGGCTCTGTCGGTACGGACGATACCCATATGTGAAGACTTATTCCTGCTGTTCCCAGAGATCACTTGTTACAGGTAAGTAACTGTGCTTTCCTGCTTGTTCCTGGAGATAGGGGGTGAAAGAAATGGAGAGAAAAGATAAAAAATAGGGTCAACCTCAGAGAGAGCTGTAGGGAAGCAAGGGAAAAAGACAGGGAGAATGAAAAAAAAAATGCAAATGGAACGGAGATCCCAGAAAGGAACGTAAAAGAAAACCAACAAGAGAAAGTGGTAGAGAGAGACCAGGACCAGGTATTATAGAATGCCAGTTTTAGAGAATGGAGTATGTCAGCTTTGAAAATGCACATTTCTTATGGTTTATAGTACAGGAAGATACACATTTCTCTTTCTCTTTCTTCAGTGTTCCCACAGCTCACGGAGTCTGTTGTTTGGGGATTTCCGTTTCTTTTTTTTTTGTCTGCATATTTGTTTCTAATTTGTAGTTTCTTATTCTTTATTAGGTGATGGTATATTTTTTCCCAAGTGAAGCCAAAGTGATATATTCTGTTTCAGAATCTATAATAATTCAGCTTTATTCTCTTTTCTCAACTGTAGGTGTACCACTGTACAAGAATTTTGCAGTGATGGCTTTTCATGGATAGGGTTGGTGCAGTTTGAGTTCTTGATAGAGACCTTTAAATACCTCCGTGGCATAAATAAACAGGAGGGTCTCCTTCAATTGAAGGCAAGCTCTGCTAAGAGGAGGCATGGGATAAGAGTGGAAGGGGATAGACTCAGGAGTAATATGCAGAAACAGTGGTAGATGTGTGGAATAGTCTCTCGGTGGAGGTGGTGGACACGAGGGTAATATCTGAATTCAAAAAAGCATGGGACAAGCACAGAGGATCTCTAAAGGAAAAAAGGGGACTACTGTAGTTGATATAGAAGGGCAGACCAGATAGGCCATGTGGTCTTTTTCTGCCATCATGTTTCTATGGCAAGTTTTTGCGTGCCCATTTGTCGGGTTTTGTATTACTACACACGATCAAGCAGATGTAGAAAGGTGCGCTAGGCTTTGCACACAGGTTAGCTTGGTTTTAAAGGACAGTTTTGTGTGCTACGAATGCAAGAACAAGCTTTGCACACAAGCAAGGCACGTGCAGAGTCTTGAGCAGACAGCAGCGCACAGCACATTTAAATTAATTTAAATGGATGGTAATGAAACAATGAGTTATGCAGCTCAGTTGCTGAGAAGTGTGCTGAAGACTGAGCTCAATGCTAGGATTTTAAGTTGAAATCTGAGGAAACAAAGACCTGGCTCGTAAGTCTGCGGTCAGTGCTGGTAAGGAATTTATGCCTGGTTTTTGAGCATACAGCGCTCAAACTTTCTTCTGGCTTTGCTGAAGGCTGTGGTGGAAAAAAACAGCAGGAGAAGGTGCACTGGAACAATAGTATGCACATGTGCAGGAATGCTATCTGGCGCATAACCATCAATATTATTCCGCACAGAATTTCTATGCAGACTAATGTCATTGTTTATGAATATTGATTTTTTAAGCAGAACTTCTGTGCGGAATAATATTGCTGTGCACTAGATAGCATTATAGCACATATGCAAAGCTGTTTTTTTTTTCCATGCAAGACACAAGTACTGCTATCACAGACCCCCCTGTGCTTATGTGTCAAGCTCCTGTTATTTAGCACATACGTCTTGCATATAGCTTATTTGCACGCTGTAGGCTAATAGCTTTCATGAGGAAAAGGTCTGTGTTAAACTTGCGTTAGGAAACCCTGCCCTAGGGCTTACACGCTGGGCTTCATGGCAAGGTTTCTGCATTGAGCTGAAAGTCTGGCAGTAGAGAGAGTTTGTGTTTCCACTAATGTGTCACCAGATTTGGGATAGAATCTTTTTTCTATGTTGCGTTGTAAAGTGAAACACTCATCCTTCTTATAGTAAAGACCCTGCACTTTCAAAAGATCCCTGTTTGGCCTCAAAAGACTCTCAATTCTTTGCATATTTCCATCATTACACAGTCGTTTTACTGCTGTTAATCATGTCCACAGTGCTTCTTGCCAAGAAAACCCAGGGGCTGGGTCGCCAGGAGTCCGCATTGACTCAACGGCACACGCTTGTCATGCATAGAGCCGTGCAGTTAGATACAGAGCAGGAAATCAAGAAAGTTTTTTTAATCAGGACCACAGTAACAGCAGATAAAATCACCGTCATGCTGCAAATTTCCCAGAATTGAAATAGTAGCAATCAAACAATATCCAGGTGTTATTTGGACTACCTGCTAAAATGATATTGAATTAGCAGACCATGAATATGCACATTTATCAGTGACAGCAAGGATAAAGCATAGCTGCTAATTTCTCAAGGTACCATATGCTTATGATGCATGCATTTTGCATAGATCCGGTCTGAGAACGATGAAGTGACTCCAAAAGCAACTGAGAATGATTGTTTTAATAGGTGCTAATTGTTTTGCTTTCAGTTTCATGACAGATAAACCCTAAAAATCGTGCTGCCTAGGGATATACACCTTCCATAGATTTTACAAAGCCTTAAGGTATAGCTAAATAGTTTTTTGCTATATCATCCTCCTTCCAGAGCACAAAGCAAGGCAGCAAGCACATTTGTCCTTTCTTTTTTTTACAGTTGTCTTTTTTCAATGGCAATAAAAAAGTATTGCCCTCATTCCTTAATAACCATTGAAATCATAAGAACATATTTTCTAAATGCAGCACATTAATTTAGAGACTTGGCAACTGCAGTTCATATATTCTGAAAGATTCCTTCAGTACTTCAGGAGGAAGGCACTAGGAATTTATGAGCTTCAAGCCCAGACATAACCTCAACTGACTTCAAGTGCATATAAATATTGGGTAGGTTCCAGTGTTAAAACTGCTGAGTAATATTATTAACTGTGATTTCTAAACTTAATAGGTTTGTGACTAGTTTCCAAGCATGATAGGGTCCATTTTCATAGAGCTATGGGGTAGATGGGGTTCAGTCCCCACTGGCACTCCTTGTGACCTTGGACTAGTTACTTTACTCTCCATTTCCTCAGAAGAAAGGCCTCAAAAACAAAAATAGAACAAAACTAAAAAATCATGAGCTCAAACATATACATGTATGTATGTGAATGTATTAATGGCCGTGAGGAAACAAAACTACCTCTCGTGGCAACACTTCCGTTTTACTCAATTTTAATGAGCCCCCACCGGAGCTTTAAAACCTAGGTAAAAAACACCATATAATAGTGTGACTTACACCGAACGTGTTCAAAAGTGTATTATTTCCAACAGCTTTACATATCAAAAATCGCTGGTTCCAACAGCTTTATATATAAAACAAAACAAAATATAAAACAAAACAAAATATTCGCACCGCAGCTAATTTTGGACCAACCACAAAACATCGTACTATCGATATCTGCAGTCCCATGGACTGACCACAAACTCATCACCTTTCAGATGCCTACCACTATCTGTTCACACAAGACGAAAACGGATGAAAGCAGGCCCGCTAACTCAGCTACCAGAAGATTCCACCCATTTAACAGAGAACGCATCCTCACTGAAATGAGCACACTCTTTGATGACACCTCACTAAGCCTAGAAGAGTTGATCTCCTCCTGGAACAAAAAACTCAGCGCAATCGCTATCCGCCCTCCAACGAACAAGAACCCAAAGAAGAGATCTACCGCCCCATGGTTCACAGCCAATTTAAAAACCTCACTATCCATTTTAAGAAGGCTAGAAAAACGATGGAGAAAGTCACGTACCAGCAGTGACCAATCAGCTTACATCCAACACCTGGCAGAGCATCGTAAAGCCATCTCAGATAAAATCAGACAACACCACACAGATACTCTGAAACGGTCACTGAATAAACCTCACGACTTGTTTAACTTAGTTAAAACACTTGCCAAAGAGCCAACCCCTGAGCACCACAGCAGGATCCGCCCACAGGACTATGCAATTTACATGCAATCTAAAATGTGCAAGACCAACAAAATATTAATACCAGACCCTCCTGATGAACAAGACTACCCAGTATCACTGGCATCCTTCTTTACTCCCTCGAAGAAAACTATTGAAGACACCATCCTAGCTCTAAACACAACCACTGCACACACAGACCCTTGCCCTGCGCACTGGATAAAGGACCTGCGATGTGACATATCCTCAACTATAGCAAAAATCTTAAACTATTCCTTCACCACTGGCTCTTTCCCATCTACGCTCAAGCAGACCTCTGTAAGACCGCTGCTAAAGAACACCAAACTTGATCCTCAAAAAGTAGAATCTTATAGGCCCATATCTAGCATACCTATGCTAGCAAAAATCATCGAGAAAATAGTGCACAGGCAATTACAGGATCATATAGACACATCAGCCCCACTGGATCCAGCTCAACATGGTTTCAGAGAGTCACATGGAGTAGAAACACTACTCACAACACTCCTCAACAATATAACCTCAGGTGTGGATAACATACGCCAGGGCTTCGCTCTTGTCTTCCTAGATATAGCAGCGGCTTTTGACTCGGTATGCCACGAAATTCTCATCTGCCGACTAAGGGAAAAAGGCATCTGTGGAACAGCACTCGAATGGTGCAAATCTTACCTGTCCGACAGATGGCAGCATGTCAGAGTCGACGGGGATACATCTGAACCTTTCCAACAAAGTCAAGGTGTACCCCAAGGATCCTCTTTATCTGCATTGATGTTTAATATATACATCCAACCCATCTGTGACATCATCAGATCCTTTAATGTCAGTTACATGATATATGCAGACGATGTGCTACTATATATGCCAATATCATTGGACTGCCTAGACCTTACCCCGCTGACCAACTGCTTTGACACCATATCAGAGTGGCTCCTATCACAAAACCTGAGAATACAACACAAAAAGACGGAAGTCCTGTTCGTCTCGAGGAACACCAACTTCACCCCTCCTAGTTGTATTAACGTAAAGGATGCCCAACTCCAAGTTAAACCGGCAATACGCTACCTGGGAGTAACGCTGGACCAAAACCTTGATATGAAGAACCACATAGCCAACACAGTCAAGGCAATCTACTTTAAAATCAGATCCCTCAGACACCTACGCATGCTACTCGAACCGGATGATTTCCGTACCATTTATCAAGCCCTTATACTCCCCCATTTTGACTTCTCAAACTCCATACTACAAGGACTCCCCCGGTCCACCCTGAACCCCCTGCAATTAGCCATGAATAGTGCAGTGAGGGTACTCCTCGGGGCATCCAGGAGAGACCACGTAACACCCCTTCTAAAACAGCTACACTGGCTCCCCATTCAAGCAAGGATCAGTTTCAAGACTTTACTGCTAACATTCAAAGCGGCTAAGGGGCTCACCTCTTCCTCTCTCTCAAACCTCATACAACCACTTGCACCAAACAGGCCATGAAGAACAGCAGAATTAAACACACTAGTTATCCCAAATGACACCACAAGATGCACTAGATCAACAGCCAACAGAGCCTTCCAATTCTGCGCCCCATCTCTATGGAACACCTTACCAGCTCAAATCAGAGCAATACCTAATCTAAGTCAGTTCAGAAAGGCTTTAAAGCATTTCCTCTTCCTTAAATATCTCAATGACAACTCCGAACATAACCCCCAGGTGAATAGCAGAAGTGGTCAAACAGATAGACCCCGCAACAGACCAACTTCACAATGTAAATAACAAGTTGTTCCATATACTATTGTACCACTGTTGTATATAGTTAACCAGGATATCCTTCATCAGATAACCCTGCATTGTATTTAGTTTCCCCTATTTCGCCAAGTTATACTTCCTGTTAAATGTAACGACCAGACATGTATAAACTGTCGGATGTTTTCTGTTCAATGTAAACCGCGCTGATGTCTAATAGTGCGGTATATAAGAATTGTTAATAAATAAATAAATAAATAAATAAAACACTGGGACTAACCAAAATAATGACCAATAGAGATTACTTATCTGTTGTCCGTATGAAACTAAGTCATATTTTTTCAGACTCAGTATGGATGTCAATCTCACAAATGTCCGCAGTTGATAACCAAGAACACAGTACTGCGTTTTGGGCAAACCAATCTTTAACGCCCTGTTTCAACGCTCTTCTTAACTGCAAACCAACTTCTAGCTTCCCCAATGTTTCAGGACGCCAGCGCATGCTCATTTGCGATATGATGCCACCATGCAGGAACCACCATTAAATATCAGTTTAAATCAATCACAGTTGTACACGTCATAAAATGCCAAAATAAAGCTGTCCCATTTACTTTGAAAACTAAGATCTAAGTCTCAAAGAAGGCTGGTCCAATCAAGTTTTTTATTAAGACCTTGTGGCTCCACCGTGTATAACCTAAATATCCATGTTTGTTCAAGCAATTAAAGACGTTGTTCACGATTGCCTCCTTGTGGATTTGTTGGCACATAATCAAGCACTCTCCAATACATGTCCAAAAACAAATGTTGATAGACCAGACAATGTTGAACTATAGGGGCAGATATATTCTTAGTTTTAATTCTAGATGCATGTTCACATAACCGAGTCCATATACTGTGAATTGTTCTCCCAATATATAAAAAATTACATGGGCAGACTAAAACATATACTACATAAGAAGTAGAACAGGTGGTATGCCATCTAGCTACATGAAAAAAAATCAGAATTAGGTACCTGTCATTCCTTGCCTACAATAGAATGTTGACAATAATCACAAGTGGTGCAGGAAAAATGGCCCAAATTAGTATGTTGTTCAAAAGATTGTCTGTCTAAAGGGGAAGAAGTGATGCCAACTAAATCACGGAGATTGGGACCTTGGGTATGGGCAATTTGTAACCTCTTCTGACAACATGAGTGCAACTGCAAAATATGCCAGTGCTTAAAAAGAATTTTCTTAATTTTTTCTGTATGTGACATATATGGTAATACTCCTACCAATACATCAGATTGAAAAGTTGATGTTTGATTATTTGATTCAGCCACATTCACCGAAGGAAATAGCCATTCTCGATGGGTAAATTTAGCTCGCAAGAATGCTTTTTTAATGACTTTGCTTGGGTATCCTCTTTGTACCAAACGTTGTGATAATTCATGTACATGATCCAAAAAATCATGATAATTTGAACAAATGCACCGTAAACGTAAATATTTTATGACGTGTACAACTGTGATTGGTTTAAACTTATATTTAATGGTGGTTCCTGCATGATGGCATCACATCGCAAATGAGCATGCGCTGAGAAAGTAAGTTAAAATTTAAGCAATTTATTTTAAGCCTGCAAGTCATTTGTGAACAGCACTCATATATCCACACTTTCAAATGCAAACATGCTGTTTTATTCCTGATTAGCAGTTAGTGGAAATAGAAGGTACATAGGATATGTACCATTTGTACACAGATACCTGAAGGAAAATTTGGAGGAGCATGTAGTTAGATATGTCTGCATCTAGGTGGATTATTAAAAAATGTCCCCCATAATGACATAAATCTTATATTTATGAAAGACATGTCAATTTGTAGTAGGCAAATATGGATGAATGCCATCTATGTCCTAGAGGTGATGGGTAATTAGAGAAAACCAAACAATTCTCTGCGCTGTTTTTGAGAAAACAGGACATTTTGAAGAAGAGCATCACCTTGATTTTGGTAGGACATGATCCTGTAGCTGGGATCTGCCCCTCCATATAATGCAGTATCCTCTTGCACCAAGGACGTGCCCCCAGAGGGACGTGCCCAGAAGGGAAACATTAAGCCATTGTCATTAGTTAAGAGTTTATTTATAAAATGTAATATTCTGTTTACAGCCGCATAAGCCCTAAAACAGATCACGGTAAAAAAATAAATCTTGGAAATACAATTTAGCATCCTTACACCCTCTAATATAAATCACTGAATATGTATTAGCAAAATTGAAAGAAGACATCAAACAGATCAAATGGACACCTGATCAAAAAGTCAAGCTTTCATTAATTTACACAATCATCAATAACATATCTCAGAGCATATTCTAGAACATTGGAGCAAAACATTGAAAAAACACGGCATTTGGTCATTGGCAATTCAATCATTAGGAAAGTAAATCCTGTAGCTGGGTGGCTGGTTGCCTTGAGGGTTGCTTGCTAACTTGACTACTTGGTGCCTAGGTGGTAGGTCTAATTGTATCACTTAATTAGGATTTTAGACAATGGAGGGGAGGAGCCATCTGTTGTGCTAGCAGTGATATAAGGTTTGGGGGAGGGGGGGATGTTTTGGAAGTCGCATTTATGTTCTTAGGTAAAACATTGAAATTCAGAACCTCTAGGATAGATTTTTCTCAGGAGCAAAGACCAGTTTATGGCCAGCATCAGAGAGGAGTGTATTGAACAAAAGAGAAAAGTAGTTTGCATTTTTACTGTTGGTGATGAGACCCATTTGGTGGTGAGGAAGGGGGTCCCCAAGATTTAAAGGTATTCTGTAGGATTTACTGCTCCAGAGATCACTTGTGTAGAATGACACTGCAGACTTGTGTACACATAGGACATAAGCAGCCTGAATTTGTATGCCACTGAAAATCACAAATTCATGATGATTCCCAGCATAAACAAAGGGAATCTGTTCCTCTCTGTTTATGGACCTAAATCTTGGTAGTTTGATTGTTCAGTGCTAGTTCAAATGGACAACCTTGAAGAAAATGTACGAAATCTAGAGCAGCGTTCTCAACCCAGTCCTTGGGACACACCAAGCCAATCAGGTTTTGAGGATAACCACAATGAATATGCATAAGACAGATTTGCTTGAACTTCCCCCTTTGTATGTAAATCTCTCTTGTGTATTTTGATTGTGGTTATCCTGAAAACCTGACTGGCTAGGTGTGTCTTGAGGACTGGATTGAGAACTCCTGATCTAGAGGGAGTAAAATATCACTTGGAGCTCCAGATGATTGATATGGAGCAGTTTTTTGGATTATAACAGGATTATTTGAGTAGGTTGAGAGCTGAGATGGGCTCCTTAACCATTTCTGGAAGCATCCACAAGAAGAAACAATGGGACACCACTAATCTGACTGATTTTGAACCTCTACCACTGTGGCATATTCTGAAGTGAAGCTGAAGAACAAAATCTGGTAGAGGGAAGTCAGATACTGTATGCTGATTCCATTGTGGCTTTCTCATTTTCAGGAGGGGATATACTATAAAATGCTTTGTACTGGCCATATGGCCTAATATCCGCAAAGAGAGATGGCCACTATTCAGAAAAAACACAGGATAAAACTAAAGGAGAGAAGCCTTGAAGGACTCTCAAGAGGGACTGCCACTGCTGGGAAGAAATCTGCACTTCTATCTGCCAGTTGGGAAATTCTCTAAATCTTGGGGAAAAGGGAATTCTTTGGATTAAAGCTATCTATGTATTTTAAAATTTTGTGTTTTTGTTAGGACAGATAAAGTGTACTAAAACAAGCCAGCTTTCATTTAAATTAAAGGCAGAGGGGGCTTACTATAACAAGCCAGCTTTCTGTTAGTGTTTCTTTCCCTCCTGCCATCCTGGCTCCCACCCACCCCTGGCATAATCCTTGATTTATAGCTTCTTAAACCACTTAAGGGAAAGGGGGTTATTTTGTTTACTTTCAGGTTTAACTGATTATCTTAATAAGCAAGTTATTATGTCTTTAGAGTAGATTAATCAAGTCCTTGCATGTCATCTTGAGATGAAAACTAAACGTCCCTTATACTTATTAGGTATAATTGTGTTGATTCTATTCCCCTAGCAACTTTAAACAACTGAGCAACTTTAAATAGATAAAATAAATCTTTGTATCTTATGAAGCAGGCAACAGTCTAGCTGAGAGATGGGGGCTATCCAGTCTTTTGCAATGAGTGTTACATGTATGATTTTCTCCCAATTGGAGAGAGGACTTATGTATGCACTAGGTGCAAATAGCTCTTTGCTCTCAGGGAAAGAGTCTGCTCCTGGAGGCTAGAGTAGCAGATTTGGAGCAGATGAGGCAGGCAGAGAGGTACACAGATGAGACCATCAAGGATGTAGTAGAGACATCCCACCTCCAGTCTGGCAGCCTTTCTGCTGCTCTGGGGGAGAGAGGTCATATGGTGGGAGGAGAGTATCACCTTGGTGTGGCAGGAAGCGATCCTATAGCTAGCACCTATTCTCCAAGTGATATAATACCCTCTCACACAGGATGTGTCTCCAGAGCCATGTGCCCATGAGGAAAGGGTTAGGACGGCCGTTATAATTGGTGATTCGATCATTAGGCAGGTAGATAGCTGGGTGGCTTGTGGATGTGAGGATCACCTGGCAGCATTCATGCTTGGTGCAAAGGTAGCAGACCTCACATGCCATGTAGATAAGGTTTTAGATAGTGCTGGGGAGGAGCCTGCTGTCTTGGTACATGTTGGTACCAATGATACTGGAAAGTGTGGGAGGGAGGTTCTGGAAGTTAAATTTAGGCTTTTAGGCAGAAAGCTGAAATCCAGAACTTCCAGGGTAGCATTCTCAGGAACGCTTCAGTTTCACGCACAGTACCCGAGAGGAAGGGAGAGCTCTGGAGTCTCAATGCATGGATGAGACAATGGTGCAAAGGAAGACAATTTTGGATTTGTTAGGAACTATGCAACATTCTGGGGAAGGGAGAAGAAGGCTTTCCAAAAGAAAGAGCTCCACCTTAACCAGGGTGGAAACAGGCTGCTGGCATTAACCTTTGAGAAGGAGTTAGAGAAGCTTTCGAGCTAGAAAACAAGGGAAAGCCAACATTCACCCACGAGTGAATGGTTTGGAATGATGTATCTTTGACGGTACTAGCAAAACAGGGAAGGTAGGGCATCACAATAGAGAGGTTCCAATAAAGGCAAAAGTAACCCTGTTGCCTTTAAGTAAAAAACAGACTGAGTTGAAAGATTCAAAATTATCCCTGTCATCTCATAACCAGACTGTTAATATGGACAAAAAACCTCTGAAATGCCTGTATGCAAAAAATAAGATGGGATTGTTAGAATATGTAGCACTGAATGAAAAGTTAGATATCATTGGTATCTCAGAGACTTGGTGAAAGGATAATAACCAATGGGACACTGTTATACCAGGCTAAAAACTATATCACAATGATAGGGTATATCACAGGTGGAGGGTTGGCGTTACATGTTAAATAGGACATTGAGACAAACAGGAGAAAGGATTTGCAGGAAATAAATTACACCGTAGAATCTTTATGGTTAGAAATTTGATGTAAGTAGGGGAAGGAATTAAGTTGGGGCGTACTACTGTCCATCTGGCCAGAATAAACAGACAGATGAGGAAACACGTAAAGAGATGAGGAAAGCTTGCAAAGTTTACAAAACAGTAGAAATGGGAGATTTCGATTACCCCGATACTGAATGGGTCGATGTTTCATCAGGCCATGCTAGGGAGAAAACATTTCTAGATGAAATAAATGACTGCTTCATGGAACAGCTCATTCAGGAACTGACTCGAAAGGAAGCTATTTTAGATCTCGTTCTTAGGGGAACACAGGATCTAGTGCGAGAAGTAATGGTGTTGGGGACACTTGGCAGTAGTGATCATAACATGAACACATTTGATTTAATAAATGGAGGGAGGATAACAAAGAAATTGACTGTGCTAGTATTTAACTTTCAAAAAGGAGACTATGATAAAAAAAGGAAAATGGTTAAGAAAAAACTAAAAGAAGCATTTGCAAAGATTAAGAGTTTACATCTGGCCTGGGTATTATTTAAATATACTGTCTTGGAAGCCCAGACCAGGTGTATTCTATGCTTTAAGAAAGGTGGAAGGAAGGCCAAACAACAGCCAGCATGGCTTAAAGGTGAGGTCAAAGAGGCTAAAATAACTAGGAGAAAATCCTTCAGAAAATGGAAAAAGAGCCAAATTTTGAAAACAGGAAACATAGAAACATGATGGCAGAAAAAGGTCACATGGCCCATCTAGCCTGTCCTTCCATATCAACCAATACAACAGTCCCCTTTTTCTCTTTAGAGATCCTCTGTGTTTGTCCCATGCTTCTTTGAATTCAGATACTGTCCTCATCTCTACGACCTCCACTGGAAGACTATTCCATGGATCCACCGCACTTTCCGTAAATAAATATTTCTGCATATTACTCCTGAGTCTATCCCCTTTCACCCTTATCCCATGTCCCCTTGTAGCAGATCTTGCTTTCAATCATATGTACTGGAAATTTAAATGCAAGCACTTATGAGGCAGGCCAAGAGAGAATTTGAGAAGAAGCTTGCCGGGGAGGTAAAAATGCATAATATAAACTTTTTCAAATACATTCATAGCAAAACACATATAAGGGAGCCAGTTGAACCATTAGATGATAGAGGGGAAAAGGGGCACACGTAAAGGCCATAGCAAAGAGACCGAATGAATTCTTTGCTTCAGCATTTACTGAAGATTATATAGGAAACTTGCCCATGCCAAAAATGATATTCAAAAATGATGTATCAGAGGAATTGAAACAAATCTTGATAAATCAAGATGTAATACACCAATCTGATAAACTAAAGAGTAGCAAATCACTTGGACTGGATGGCATACATCCCAGGCTGCTGAAAGAACTGAAATATGAGATTGCAGACCTACTTTTAGTAATCTGTGAACTATCCTTAAAATCATCTGTAGTACCTGAGGATTGGAGCATGGCCAATATAGCGCCAATTTTTAAAAAGGGCTCCAGGGGTGATCTGGGAAACTTCAGACAGTATGGATAAAATGGTAGAGACCGTTATAAAGAGCAAAATTACTGAATGTGTGTATAGTCATGGCTTAATGGGAGAAAGCCAACATGGATTTAGCCAAGGAAGGTCTTGTTTTCCTAATCTATTATGTTTTTTTGAAGGTGTGAATAAACAGGTAGAGAAAGGTGAGCCGGTTGATATAGTGTATCTGGATTTTCAGAAAGCCTTTCACAAGGTCCCTCATTAGAGACTCTTGGCAAAATTAAAAAGTCATGGGATAGGAGGCAGTGTACTATTGTGGAGCAGGAACTGGCTACACAAGAACATAAGATATGCCATACTGGGTCAGACCAAGGTCCATCAAGCCCAGTATCCTGTTTCCAACAGTAGCCAATCTAGGTCATATGTACTGTCATCCACCTATAGGTTCCCAGAGGCATAAAGCATGGGAGCTATAGTGGGGCCTCTTCTTAAACAGCGAGGGTGTCTCAAGCAGGTGTTGAAATGCCCCCTGGGATTTTTATTTATTTATTTTATTTTATTTACATTCTCTTATATACCGCGCTATTCTGCATCAGTGCGGTTTACATTGAACAAACTGAAATTACATTGAACAGGGCATTATAACTTGGAGATAACTATTTTACAGGGAACATGGGCTATGGAGGGTTAAGTGGCTTGCCCAAGACCACAAGGAGCACCTGTGAGACTAGAAACCCCAGTCCTTCCGGCCCAAGGTTGCTGTCCTCTAGTGGGATTTGAACCCCTGACCTTCCGGCCTGAAGTACCTTGCCCCAACCACTAGGCCACTCCTCCACTCCACTCCACAAGATTAGCTTGTGGGATTTGTAGTCCCACAAGCTAATCTAAGAGTGTAGTTGCAGTCGAGTAGCAAGGCTTCAAAAGAGGTCTTTTTATTTACCCGTCCCGGGTGAATTTCAGCACTTATGAATAAAGGACAAAAACCATACTTCTGGTATGAAATAAAGGCAAACTACTATAACAAAAATGAATGCTTGTATCTTCAGCCTGACAAAACAAAGGTAATGCAAAACAGTCCTTATTCTTAAAACAAGCACGTTTCTTCACTTCTGTTTCCTTAAACAGATTCTCTCTCTGGTCAGTTCAGCACAGTGAAGAAATATCATCTGAAATTATTAGTGTACAATCCATGTAGGATTCAGCCGTTGTTTCATCACAAAAATCACATTGCATATCCTCACATGCTTCCCCGGAGCTATCTTCTATAGGATTGTAACTCAGGCTACTTTTAAACAATCCCTCTTCTCTGTTAAGAGGGCTCCCCTCCTCCTCTCTACCGGAGTAAAATGGGAGGTTACCACACACTGCAGAGTTTCCTTCCTGAGAGCCACACACTTTTGGGTAAGTGTAGGAAAAACTCTGTCTTTCAGCTTCCCTTCTATTATGAGGAATAAGCCTATCTTCTGGCTTGGTTTTCACAGAGCTTCTAGGCACAGGAAACGTAACGGAGCTTTTCTCAAATGAAAGCCTCTCACTGCCTTTCTCTTTCCATTTCTCCTTGGGCACAAAAGTATCCTCCTGATAAAAGCTTTTGCCCTCTTGGTACCTGTTCTTAGGAAGATTCTTTCCCACAGCTTTTCTCAGCTTGCCTTCAGAAATACCTCTGTGGCTCAGACCACTGGGCTTTTGTTCAGTCCTGCACTGCTCGCTGAAACAAATCCCTGGTATTTTCTCCTGGGCTTCTTCCTGTAGAATTCTGTGTGAGTCTCCGTGTGAATCTCTGACCTCGTGTCCAGCTCTCTGGTCAGCTTCCCAATCAGCTCCCCTGTTGGCTCTAACTCTGACCTCTGGTGAGTGATTTTTAACTGCGTCACTCTTGGTGTTTCTCTGAGCCTCGCCTCCCCTCAGCTGTTCCTCATTACCTAATGGGCTATGAGGTAATCTACTGCTTGGGCGTGCTCTTACACCTGGTACTTCAGTTTGTGTTCGTTGCCCATAGCAACCCTGGTCCATATGCTGCTCTAACCTGTCACTATTAAAACTGCTCTGCTCAGTTTTTCCTATTTCCATAGGTACTATTTGATCCACCTCATGACAGATCCCCCCCCCTTAAAATATTACGGGCTGCTGAATCTTTCAGACAGCACATAATTCGCGAAAGCGCGTCTGCGTTTACATGTAGTTTCCCAGCCCTATGCTGTACTATGAAGTTGAAAGAATGCAGCGCTAGATGCCACCGAGTTAAACGTGCATTGCTATTCCGCATCTGATTAAGCCACTTTAAAGAGGTGTGGTCGTGACTAAGAGGAATTTCCTGCCTGTCAAATAGAATCGCAATGCCTCCACGGCCCATTTTATTGCGAGGCACTCCTTTTCTATTGTGGAATAATTCCTCTCAGCTTTTGAGAGCTTTCGACTAAGATATGTCACTGGGTGTTCTACCCCCTCGAACTCCTGAGACATTACTGCCCCCAACCCTGTCTCCGAAGCATCTGTCTGTACCACGAAGGGTAAGCTAAAATCTATCCCTCGTAGTACCGGGCCTTACAAAGTTTTTCCTTAAGGGCAGTAAACGCCTCTTCAGCCTCTGGGGTCCACCTTACTTTATTCGGTGCATTTTTCCGAAGCATCTCGGTGAATAGGATGCTCTCTTCAGCAAACCGAGGTATGAATCTCCGGTAGTAACCTATTAATCCGAGGAAACTACGTACTTGCTTTTTTGTTCCTGGTCGGGGAAATTCCCTAACACTTTCAATCTTACAGGCTAGGGGCTTTACTACTCCCCTCCTGACCATATGGCCCAGATACTTAGCCTCTTCGCTAGCGAATAAGCATTTTGCTGGGTTAAGCGTTAAACCCGCCTTGCGCAGCACTCTAAGTACTGCCTCTACCCTCGAGAGGTGCTGGGTCCACGTTGTACTGTATATGACGACATCGTCCATGTATGCCAATGCATACTCGTGGTGGGGTCTTAGAACCTGATCCACCAGGCCCTGGCATGTGGCTGCCGCCCCATGCAACCCAAATGGCATTTGCTGGAACTGAAACAGTCCTATGGGCGTGCTAAACGCCGTTTTGGGTTTTGAGTCTCTCGTCAACGGTACCTGCCAATACCCTTTAGTAAGGTCTAGCGTTGTTAAATACCTTGCCTGCCCCAAGCGATCCAATAAATCATCGATGCAAGGCATCGGGTAGGCATCAAACTGGGAAATCTCATTTACCCGGCGGAAGTCTATGCAAAATCTAAGAGTCCCGTCTGGCTTTGGCACTAGTACTATTGGGCTTGACCAAGGACTACGTGACTCTTCAATTATGCCTATAGTAACCATCTCCTTCACTTGTTCCACTATCTCCTTTTTTTTAGTTTCTGGCATACGATAGGGGCGCTGCCTAATTACCTGCCCTGGTGCAGTAATTATTTCATGGGCAACCATATGGGTTTCCCCAGGTTTCGTTGTCAAGACATCAGCAAATCTGTCTAGCACCTGGGTCAATTCCTGTTGCTGTTGCTGGGAGAGCCCTACGCCTAATCTGGGTTTTGGTTTCTCCTTATTTATTTATTTATTTATTTATTTATTTTAGTTTCTTATATACCGCACTTTTTGAGATCAGCGCGGTTCACAGGGAACAATAACAAAACCAGAACAACAGGCTGTTCGGTATTACATATCCTTCTTTTCCTCTGCTAGGGCCGTCATGTTCTTTACCTCTTTCTGGCCTGTAGACCCAAACCCTTTTCCTCCCCGAGTAGTTGGTGGTAATGATGGCACCTCCTCTACCGTGGGAAAACCCACACGCTCACATATTAATTGAGCTATGCGGTCGCCTATCTGTATCTTAAAATCTTTTCCCCCAAAGTTAAAGATTAAGACTTTTATGCAGCCCCTGTAATCGGGGTCTATAACCCCTGCCCCTATGTCTAAAAAGTATTTGACTGCCAGGCCCGACCTTGGGGCTATACGCCCGTAGCAGCCATCCGGTATTTTTACTTGTATGCCAGTGTCAATTAAAGCTTTGCCCCCTTTCAAAACTATGGCTTCCTCAGCGCTAAAAAGGTCGTACCCTGCAGCCGCTGAGGAGGCTCTCTGTGGGATTTTCGCTAGCTTCGTTGCTTTACAAAACTGGAGCACAAATTTCTGTTTCACAAAGGGTACTTCACTCTTATGTGCCTGAGATTGTGTTCTAGTCTTTTGTGCCTTCCCAAATAAGGGACTAGGGATTCTAGCCGCTAAGGCTTCTAACCCTATTTCTCTTGTCCCTGCCTGGGGTTGAGTGGACTTCTGGCCAGGTTTGTTAAGACCCTTTTCCATTTTCTGATAAAATGGCGGCCAATCTCATCCCAGGACAATCGCCCGAGGTAGTTTTGGAACAATAGCCATTAACATCTTCTGTTTTGTTCCTAACCCACTCACTGATAAACTGTGTAAGGGATAGTGTGAGGCTGCGCTGTGCACGCACCTTATACGCACCTGGCCTTCTGCTTCACTCGGGGCTGACTGACGGCGCTTCTCAATGGCTTCCCAGAGCTTGCGTGAAACCATGCTCTGGTCAGCCCCCGAGTCAAGTAGTGCCAGTGCTTCAATACCTTCTACCTGGACCTGTAGAGGAAATCCTTCCTGGCTTGGCTCCTCGGCTCCTGACACCAGGACCGTTCTTTCAGGGCAGCTCCTCTGAAAATGTCCCGTTTTTCCACAGGCAAAACACTTCCCTTTAGGTACATACAAAACATTGTCATTATCATGTTTCTCAACATTAGACATTTTAGCATTAAACATGTTACCCTTTGAACATTTTCCTTTTTTGCTAAAATTTGTCATACCAGCTGCTCGCAACACACCTACCCCTGAGGTGTCAGCCATCTCTGCTTCAAAATATCTTTCTGCAAGATTGGCTGCCTCATTTATTTATTTATTTATTTATTTATTTTATTTATCTATATTTTTTCTATACCGCCCCTTCCAGCGATCAAGGGCGGTTTACAAGGAACATTTTAACAATTGTACACCGATGTATACATTTACATTGAACAATCAGATTCAACTATTTACAATGAACGGTTAAGTTTAACTATTTACATTGAACAAAACTTCAACTTCAAGATGTATTAGTAATACTAACAACCATTAAATTATTTACATTGGATATTTACAGTGGTTGTGTTTTGTGTATATTTTGGAATTTATTTCCTTTTATGACGTAAATCGGGGGTGTGTATGGGGTTTCAGACGGGGGGGGGGGGGGTGAGTTGTTTAGTTTTTTGCAAGGGGGTTTTTGTGTTTAATAACATGGTTATGGAGGTGTTTTGGGGGTATATGGGATTTCAAAGTGTTCAGTAAAGAGGTAAGTTTTTAGCTCTTTCCTGAACTGATAGAGGTCATTTATGACGCGAAGGTCTATTGGGAGGTCATTCCAGAGCGTAGGGGCAGTGAATGTGAATGCTCTGGAGCTAGTGGTTTTCTTTGTCTTCCTGAAGGCTTTTGGTGTGATAAGGGAGTGGGCTTCGTTTTGTCTGTGTGATCTAGTTTTGTTTGGTGATTGCAGTAGTGTGGATAGGTGTGAGGGGGCTATGTCTTTTATGAGTTTAAAGGTTGTTAGGATAGTTTTGTATCTGATTCGGCTATTGATTGGGAGCCAGTGTAGTTCTAGCAGTATTGGGGTTACGTGGTCTGTTAGACGTGCTTTAGCTATTACTTTTGCACAGATGTTCTGAGCTCTTTGAAGAAGGTATGTGCTTTTTTGAGGGAGGCCTATTAATAGACTGTTGCAGTAGTCAAAGTGGGGGGTGATTAGTGTATTTACTACAGATCTAAAATCTTGAGTTTCTAGGAGTGGCCTTAGGTGCTGAATAGTTTTTAGTTTGTAGTAGATGGTTTTTACGGTTTGTTTTATGTGTGGTAGCATGGTGAGTGTGTGATCTATTATCACACCTAAATATTTTACTTCTTTTCTAACAGGTATGGATGTTCTGTTAATTGTGATTGTTTCTGGGAAGGTGTTCTTTGTGGTTGATGACCTTGTTACGAACATTGCTTCCATTTTTTTGAGGTTGATGCTGAGGTAGCTAGATTCTAACCAGGAGGAGGTCTCAGTCATACATTCTGATAGTGTGTCATATGAGGGGTTTTTAGCGGTTATAGGGATAGCGAGCATGATGTCGTCGGCGTATATAAAGTGGTTAATCCTGTGTTTTTTAAATATGTTTGTTATTGGTTGTAGATACAGGTTAAATAGGAGGGCGGAGAGGGCTGATCCTTGGGGTATTCCTTGGCCTTGGGGGAATGGTTCTGATGCTCATCAATGGTTCGGCAGTTCTGGAGTGTAAGAAAAGTTTTCACTTCAGTAGGAACAGCTTGCATAAACTGTTCTAAAACAATTATATCAACTACTGATTCTAGCGTTCTCCCTTCCGGATTTAACCACTTTCCGGCTAGACTTTTTAGCCTTTGAGACAGGGCCTTAGGGGTCTCCCGAGGCTTTATCCTAGCCTCCCTAAACATTCTTCTGTAATGCATAGGAGTTAACCCTAGCCTGTCTTTGACTGCTCTTTTTACCTCTGCGTATTCAGAGGCAAGGACAGCAGGCATAGCCTTATAGGCCGATAGGGCCTCGCCTGTGAGCGACATTGCAAATCTTGTTGCCCACTGCTCCACTGGCCACTTTAAAGCTGCGGCTATGCACTCAAAAGTGTCTATGAAATCATCAGGATTATCATATGGATTCAACTGTCCTAGTGAAAAAGCACTGTGAGAGTTCAGTCCTACCCTCTGGACTATAGAGGGGATGGCAGCTCCTGCATCCATTGGCTTCCTTAAGAGCGCCTCCATTGTGTCCATAAGCGGCTTCTGCTGTTCCCTCATGGTTATTGCAGTCTGCTCCTGGAGATATCGGACCAATTCAACCTGTTTGTCCTATTGCGCCTGCATCCAGCACATGACGTCCTGCGGCTCCATCCTCGGAGTCTGCGTCCCTGTGGAGAGAAACAAAGAACAAGACCACAAAGTGCAGCACTGAGATTCTTTTTCCCCGTCTACTTCTCTGTGTGCCCACCAGCGCCCCCTTTCTCACCCTTGTCCTCCCACACTTATGCCTAGGTAGACTTTACCTGAGCCTTCATGCAGGATTCAGCCTGTGAGAAAGGTTACTACGTCAGCACCACCTGGCCGATCTGCCAGCAAGAAATCGTCCCCGACGGCTCTCCCGGTCTGGAAGCAGTCTTCTCCAGTGGCAAGTAGTTTTTGTAGTAATGTCCTTTTAATCCTTAAGGCCAAAATCCGAAAAACTACGCCATTTGTCACCCCCCCCCTATAGGTTCCCAGAGGCATAAAGCATGGGAGCTATAGTGGGGCCTCTTCTTAAACAGCGAGGGTGTCTCAAGCAGGTGTTGAAATGCCCCCTGGGATTTGTAGTCCCACAAGCTAATCTAAGAGTGTAGTTGCAGTCGAGTAGCAAGGCTTCAAAAGAGGTCTTTTTATTTACCCGTCCTGGGTGAATTTCAGCACTTATGAACAAAGGACAAAAACCATACTTCTGGTATGAAATAAAGGCAAACTACTATAACAAAAATGAATGCTTGTATCTTCAGCCTGACAAAACAAAGGTAATGCAAAACAGTCCTTATTCTTAAAACAAGCACGTTTCTTCACTTCTGTTTCCTTAAACAGATTCTCTCTCTGGTCAGTTCAGCACAGTGAAGAAATATCATATGAAATTATTAGTGTACAATCCATGTAAGATTCAGCCGGTGTTTCATCACAAAAATCACATTGCATATCCTCACATGCTTCCCCAGAGCTATCTTTTATAGGATTGTAACTCAGGCTACTTTTAAACAATCCCTCTTCTCTGATAAGAGGACTTCCCTCCTCCTCTCTACCGGAGTAAAATGGGAGGTTACCACACACTGCAGAGTTTCCTTCCTGAGAGCGACACACTTTTGGGTAAGTGTAGGAAAAACTCTGTCTTTCAGCTTCCCTTCTATTATGAGGAATAAGCCTACCTTCTGGCTTAGTTTTCACGGAGCTTCTGGGCACAGGAAACTTAACGGAGCTTTTCTCAAATGAAAGCCTTTCACTGCCTTTCTCGTTCCATTTCTCCTTGGGCACAAAAGTATCCTCCTGATAAAGCTTTTGCCCTCTTGGTACCTGTTCTTAGGAAGATTCTTTCCCACAGCTTTTCTCAGCTTGCCTTCAGAAATACCTCTGTGGCTCAGACCACTGGGCTTTTGTTCAGTCCTGCACTGCTCCCTGAAACAAATCCCTGGTATTCTCTCCTGGGCTTCTCCCTGTAGAATTCTGTGTGAGTCTCCGTGTGAATCTCTGACCTTGTGTCCAGCTCTCTGGTCAGCTTCCCAATCAGCTCCCCTGTTGGCTCTAACTCTGACCTCTGGTGAGTGATTTTTAACTGCGTCACTCTTGGTGTTTCTCTGAGCCTCGCCTCCCCTCAGCTGTCCCTCATTACCTAATGGGCTATGAGGTAATCTACTGCTTGGGCGTGCTCTTACACCTGGTACTTCAGTTTGTGTTCGTTGCCCATAGCAACCCTGGTCCATATGCTGCTCTAACCTGTCACTATTAGAACTGCTCTGCTCAGTTTTTCCTATTTCCATAGGTACTATTTGATCCACCTCATGACAGTACCTAGCAGTTTCCCCAAAAGACACATGTTCCACATTGCTTGTATTGGGTCAAGCATTGATATCCTGGGTCCCTTTTTAATAATGGTTTATGGACCTTTCCTCCAGGAACTTGTCCAAAACGTTTTTAAACCAAGCTACACTAACAGCCTTTACTACATCCTCCGGTAACAAATTCCAGAGTTTGATTACATGTTGAGTGAAAAAATATTTTCTCTTATTTGTCTTAAATAGTTTACCCTGTAGCTTCATTGTATGTCCACTAGTCTTTCTATATTCTGATAACGTAAACAATAAATCTACGTTTACCCGTTCCACTCCATTCATTAATTTATAGACCTCTATCATATCTCCCCTCAGCTGTCTCTTTTCCAAGTTGAAGAGCCCTAACTTTTTTAGCCTTTCTTCATAGGAGTAGCCTTCCATCCCCTTTACCATTTTGGTGGCTCTTCTCTGTACCTTTTCTAATAACGCTTTTTAAGATACGGTGACCAGAATTGCACACAATATTCAAGGTGCGGTAGCACCATGGAATGATACAGAGGTATTATAATATCCTTTGTTTTATTTTCCATTCCTTTCCTTATGATACCTAGCATTCTATTTGCTCTCTTGCCGCCGCTGCACACTGGGTGGAGGGTTTTAACATGTTATCTACGATGACGCCTAAAACATTTTCCTGGGTGGTGGTTCCCAATGTGGAACCTTGCATTGTGTAACCATAGTTTGGGTTGTTCTTTCCTAGGTGCATAACTTTGCACTTGTCCACATTAAATTTCATCTGCCTTTTGGATGCCCAGTCTTCCAATTTATCACGATCCTGTTGCAATTTTCCACAATCCTCTTGGGTTTTAACAACATTAAATAGTTTTATGTCATCTGCAAATTTGATTGCCTCACTCGTTATTCCCTTTTCCAGGTCATTTATGAATATGTCAAAAAGCAGCATACCCAGCACAGATCCATGGGGTACACCAGTATTCACCTTTTTCCATTGGGAAAATTGACCATTTAGCCCTACCCTCTGCTTTCTATCTTTTATCCAGTTCCTGATCCACAATAGTACACTGCGTCCTATCCCATGACTTTTTAGTTTTTCCAAAAGTCTCTGATGAGGGACCTTGTCAAAGGCTTTCTGAAAGTCCAGATACACTATATCAACCGACTCACCTTTGTCTACCTGTTTATTCACACCTTCAAAAAAACATAACATATTAGTAAGACAAGATCTTCGTTGTCTAAAGTCATGTTGGCTGTCTCCCATTAGGCCATGACTATCTACATGTTCAGTAAATTTGTTCTTTATGATGGTTTCTACCATTTTTCCCGGTACTGACGACAGGCTCACCGGTCTGTAGTTTCCCAGATCACCCCTGGAACCCTTTTAAAAATTGGCGTTACATTGGGCATCCACCAGTCTTCAGGTATTACAGATGATTTTAATGAGAGTTCACAGATTACTAATAGCAGGTCTGCAATCTCATATTTCAGTTCTTTCAACACTCTTGGATGTATATCATCCGGTCCAGGTGATTTGCTACTCTTCAGTTTATCAAATAGTTGTAATACATCTTCCCGGTGTAGCGATATTTCTTTCAATTCTTCTGCAGTATCACCTTTAAATCCCACTTCAGCCATCGGTAACATCCCTACATCTTCCTCAGTAAAGACCAATGCAAATAATTCATTCAGTCTCTGCACTATAGCCTTGTCCCCTCTTACTGCCCCTTTTACCCCTCTATCATCTAATGGTCCAACTGACTCTCTCACATGTTTTTTGCTATGAATGTACTTGAAAAGTCTTTATTATGCGGTTTTGCTTCCGTAGCAAGTTTCTTCTCGAATTCTCTTTGCTTGTATTATCAATGACTAGCATTGCTAGTGCTTGTGCTCTTTCCAGTTTTCGTCATTTGGCTCTTTTTTTCCATTTCCTGAAATATGCTTTTTTGGCCAAAAAAAGCCTCTCTGACCTCACCTTTAAACCATGCTGGCAGTTTTTTGGACTTCCTTCCACTTTTCTTAAAGCGTGGAATACAGTTGGTCTGGGCTTCCAAGATAGTATTTATAAACAACACCCAAGCTTGATCTTTATCTTTATTCGCAGTATTTGATTTACCACCATTGTTGGAGCATCAGGGCGGTGTACAATTAATGTTTCTGGCTATTAGAATAAAAAAAGGGGACGAAAAGAACGCCAATAGTTTATAGGAAAGTGGTAGTAAAGGCAGAAGGAATAATAGAGGGGATAAGGAGACAAACATGAAACACAATTGACGACAAAAAAAAAAAGGGGGGGAAGGGGGAAGGGGTAGGCATAGGGCTACATAGGAGGATGAACCTATTGACCTGTAGTGGAGATAATGGGAGAAGACTCTGACTGGGGGGAAGAGGAATGCTCTGATGGGGGAGGGATATTGTTAGCTTGGCAAAAGAGGTGGGTCTTAAGGAGTGTTTTAAACCGGGGGAATGAGGATTCCGTGTGGAGAGAGTGAGGAAGGGAATTCCATAGGGCGGGGCTTAGAAAAAAAAATTCAGAGTGACAAGTGAGTTCGAGATCAGCCTGTGAAGGAGGGGGAAGGAAGAGACGATTTCCGTGTATCGAGCGGATGAGACGGGGAGTGGGCTGAAGATGGATAAGGTCAGCCAGATACTGGGGTGTGCTGGTGTGGAGAACCTTTTGGGTAATGGTGAGAATTTTATAGATAAACCTGATCTTGATCGAAATCCAGTGGAGGGAAAGAAGACAAGGTGTGACATGATCATGAGGGGATGAGTGAGTAAGGAGACGTTCAGCAGTGTTTTGGACATGTTGAAGACGCCTGAGTTGATAGCAGGGAAGGCCTGCCAAGATTGAATTACAGTAGTCAAGGTGGGTGACTACAAGAAAAAGAACCAAGGTAATGAGGGAAGACAGGGGAAGAAAGGGACGGATGGCTCTGATCCTACGAAGATGGAAAAAAGAACTGCGGACGAGTGTGGAAATGTGTTGGTGAAGGGTCCAGAGTAACACCAAGGTAATGGAGGGTCGGGACAAGAGGGATAGGTAAGGTGGACATAGTAGGGGAAATGGATGGTGTAGAGGCACCAAAGGAAAACCAGATAGCAGAAGACTTTGAAGGGTTGACATGAAGAAACTTGTTGGTAAACCAATTAGAGGCAGAAGCAAGGCAAGTGTCAAGAGTGGTGAGGTCAGGGTTGGGTGGTGAAGGAGAAGGATGTCATCTGCATAGAGGTAGGCTGAAATTCCGGTTTGTTGGATGAGTAGGGCCAAGGGTGCAAGAAAAATATTGAAGAGAAGAGTTGCGAGAATGGAACCCTGTGGGATACCACAGTGTAAGGAGAGTGAGGGAGAAGTGGGGAGCCTGACTGGACGGAGAAAGTGCGAGAGGAGAGGACCAACTGAAACCACTGAAGAACCGTGCCATGCATGCCAAGGTCGACCAAACGAGTGAGGAGGGTGTGGTGGTCGACAACGCCAAAGGCGGAAGAGAGATCAAGAGAGACAGCTATAGACAGATCACCGCGATCGTGGGAGTGGTGGATTTCACTAAGGAGTGCAAGAAGGATAGTGTCCATGCTATGACCTGCCCTGAAACCAGACTGATGGGGGTGGAGCGAAAGGGTGGAATTGAGGTGTGAGGTGAGTTGCGTGAAGATAAGTTTCTCAAGGACTTTTGAGAGGAAAGAGAGATTTGACACCGGTTGCCAGTTTGCGAGGATGGCAGGGTTCAGGTCAGGTTTTTTAAGGAGGGGGTGGATTAGAGCATGCTTCCAGGGGGCAGGGAACTGGCCAGAAGCAAGGCTGGAATTGATGATGACAAGAACAAATGGGAGAAGCGTAAGTGAAGGGTCAAGAAACCAGGAGGAAGGGAGGGGGTCGAGGGGGCAAGTAGTTTTGTGGGAAGCGGTGATCGCTTTGATGAGTTCAGGAGAGGTGACAGGTCGGAAGGAAAGCCAAGCGTGGGGGAAGGTATGTGATAAAGTGGGAGCGGGCATGGGCAGAGAAGAGGGGGAAGCAGAAGGGGGAGGGGGAGGCGAGGGGGGGGGGGGACAGGAGCTAAAAGAGGAATGGAGGGACTGGATCTTAGCAGAGAAGAAGGAGGCAAGGCTATTTGGGCTGGGGGTGTCAGGGAGGGAGACCAACGAAGAGGAGGAAGCAGAGGGTGAGGAGAGTTGATGGAGAACCTGAAAGAGATGCCTTGAGGAATAGGAAGATTCAATGATTTGTGAGTAATAGGCTTTCTTAGCTGAGGATATCATTGAGCAATAGAAACGGTGTGCTTGATGAAAGGTGGTGAGGGTATCAATGGAGGGATGCTAGCGCCAAATGTGTTCAGCATAATGGAGAAGGGAGCATTGGAGGTATAACCCAGGGTGATACCAGGGATGGTGGGAGGGAGAACGAAGGGGAATGGGGTGAAGCGGAGCAAGGACGTCAAGAGTGGAAGAAAGAGTGGAGGTCCAGGTATTAACCTGCTGATCTACAGGGAGAGTGGAGAACTCTGGGGAGAAGAGAAAAAAACTAGAATGTTTATCTACTCTATGTATTGTACACATTGTTCCATGTAAATAAGTTAGAAAGTTTTTCTGTTCAATGTAACGTATACAAAAGTATACACAAGTTGTTGAATTGTTCCATGTAAACCGCCCCTGATCTCTGGAAGGGGCGGTATAGAAGAAATAAATAAATAAATAAAATAAAAAAATAAATAAAGAGGGAATCTGCTGAGGGAATTGCTGAAGGGTAAATGGAGTAATGTGGTGCTTAAATAATTGGGAAGAAGGACCAGCAGTGAGTGACTTGGAGGCCTGTGGAGAAGGGAGAGAGAAGGAGAATAACAGGCAACGATGATCAGACCAGGGAAGGGCAAGTGACCGGATGCTAGCTGAGACAGGGGGAACGGCAGAAGTGAGGATGAGATCAAGGGTATGTCCTGAGGCGTGGGTGGGGCAGGTGACATGCTGGGTAAGGGAAAGATAGTCAAAAAGAGATAGGAAGATTTTATCAAGTGACTGGGAGGGAGATTCGAGGTGTACATTGAAGTCACCCAAAACTGCAAAATGGGGGGAAAGGAGGGCTGATTCAGAGAGTGTAAGGAGGAGGGAATCCTGGAGATCAGAACGAAGTGAGGGAGGCACATAAAGCAGAAGGAAATACACCGGGGTTGGGGACTCGAAACGTATAAGCAGGGATTCAGGATATTGCGGTGAAGGGGAGACAGAGGTGAGGGGGAGGGATGCATGATGAATAACTGCCACACCCCCGCCTGACCGACGAAGGCAGGGAATGTGGTAGGCAGAGCAACCAGGGGGAAGGCAGCAGTGGAGAAGACTGTCTTCCCCTTTGCGAAGCCAAGTTTCTGTGAGGAAGAGCGCATCAAGTGAGTTCTGCGTAAGTCTTTAACCTTTGCAACTGCTCCTTTTAGTTTTTTCTTTCTTTATTTATTTGAGGTTTTTTTATACCGCGCTCTTTAAAATCAGCTCAGTTTACAGTTAAAACAGATTTGTACAGTGCAGTGTGGCGGCATCCGCACTGTACTTACAAAGAATAGGGATTACAACTTAGCTAACTGGAGAAACTATGTACAGGCTACTCAGTAACAGGTTACTCAGTTAAGTAACTATATACAGGCACGACAGTCGGGCCAGTGGGGGCGGGCAGCGACATGACTGCTAGGTGGCTATTTACAACCAATTGTGTGCTACATACAAGATTGTGAGCTATTTACAAATTGTGTGCCATATACAGTTCTATAACAGGTGTCTGGAAGCGTTAATGGGCGGGGCTGGGACTGCTTGTTGCTGTTGTGTCAAGGGTGCTGTAATGGTGGATGCGTGAGGATGCATTTTGTGTGTCTTCGTTGTGGGGTAGTGCTGGAGAAAGAGGTGGTGTTTCAGAGCCTTTCTGAACTGTGTGAGGTCGGTTATGGAGCAGATGTTGGGCAAGAGTGCATTCCAGCATGTGGGTGTGTAGAACATGAAGGCCCTGTTTCGTGTTGCTTGCGAGCACTTTGTAATCTTGCTCGGGATGTTCAGAGTGTTGGCAGTGGCTGACCATCTGGCTCTGTTTGGGGGGGTAGTGAGGATGAGGTCCATGATAGTGGTGGAGGTGAGCCCATTGATGGCCTTGAATGTCGTTAATAGGATTTTGAATGTGAGCCTGCAATGGACCGGCAGCCAATGTAGGTGTTTCAGGATAGGGGTTATATGGTCCCTCCTGGCAGCTCCGTGTAATATTCTGGCGGCTGCATTCATTGCGATCTGCAATGGATTCAGTGTACTTTTGGGAGTCCCTGTAGAATCGAGTTGGCGAAATCGAAGTGGGGGATTACTAAAGCTTGATAGACTGTTCGGAAATACTCCAGCTCAAGCAGGGGTCTAAGATGCCGGATCGTCCTTATTTTATGGTATATTGTTTTGACGGTATTGTTTGCGTGGGCTTTCATGTCCAACTGTTGGTCTAAGATGACTCAAAGGTAGCGGATCATAGGTTTGCTTTGCAGCTCCATGCCTCTCACCTTTAGTGACATGGGGGGGGGGGGGTAAAAGCTGAGTTCCTGGAGATGAATAGTGCCTCTGTTTTCTTGAAGTTTATTTTGAAGTTTTGCATGTGGAGCCACTCATTAACGGCGTTGAAGCAGGTGGTTAGGGGTGAGAAGTCCGAATGGTCGGTTGAAAATGGCATGTAGAGTAGTACGTCATCCGTGTATACGAGGCATGAGACATTGAAGGCACGAGTGAGTGCACAGATGGGCTGCATATATATGTTGAAGAACAGCGCCGAGCGCGAAGATCTCTGCGGTACACCCTGTTCTTGCCGGAACAGGTTGGAGGTCTTGGCGCTGGCACGTACGTGTTGCCATCTGTCAGTGAGGTATGATCTGCACCAGCTTAATGCCGTGTCTTGAATCCCCTTCTCTGCGAATCACCTTAGAAGCAATTTGTGGTCCACGGAGTCGAAAGCTGCAGCGATGTCCAGGAAAACCAAGGCATAACCCCGTCTTATGTTGTCCAGTCCTGAGATTAGTGTGTTGAAGAGACTGGTCAGGAGGATCTCGACTCCGTGCTGTTCCCTGAATCCATGTTGGCTTGGGTCGAGGGGGGGGGGAGGGTCATCTCAAAATGGTGTTGGATTTGACGTTGGACAAGTTTGATTATTTTGGCTATTAGAGGGATGCTCGAAATTGGTCTATAAGAATCCGCCTTCTGGGGGTCGAGCTTGCTGTTTTTTAGAAGTGTTCTAATGGAAGTTAGTTTCAAGCTTCGTGGGAAAGTGCCCATCGATAAGGATTGGTCTATGAGTCTGGCCAGAAATGGGCTGAACTCCTTGCGTAGTGTTTTTATCCAGAATGCTGGACAAGGATCGTTCGGGGCTGTGGTGGTGTTGATAGCAGTAATGGTGTCCTCGATGTCCCTCACTGATGGTGTTGAGAAGGTGGCTAGAGGTGCTGGGTGGCGTAGTCTGCACAATGGTGTAGGTGGTACAGTCTTGTCGGTCTGGATTGTTTTCGACTAAAGGTAGTCCGCAAACTCTTGTGGTTGCGGCATGCTTGGTTGTGTGGAGGAAGGTTCTTTAGTGAGGGATCTCACTATGTTAAATAATTCCTGGGGTTTGCTCAGGGAGCGCTGTAGGAATTCAGCTTGGTATTGCTTCATTCTCTCTGAAATTGCCAGACGGTGTTTTTCCAGATGTAGGGTGTAGGTTTCCCGGTCAGCGGTGGAACGTGAGCGTCGCTATCATCTTTCGAGTGACCTGACATAGCGGAGTGATGCTCATAACTCAGGGGAGTACCATGGTGCAGCTTTCCTTTTCCTTGGCGAAGTGCCTGCTACTGGTTGGTGGGCGATGGAGCTGAGGCTTTCATTCCAGGTGGTGAGCATTTCCTTGAGGTTAGAGTCTGTGAGGTCAAATAGCAGCCGGGTTTTGCAAAGTATCTCTTCCTTGTCAAAGGGCCGGATGTGTGTTCTTGGTGTCGTGCCTGCGTTGTCTTTAGAGCGGCTGCTGGTGTGACCCAGCTGTATGGGCATTTGGAAAGTCAGCAAGCTGTGGTCTGACCATGGCACTGGTATTATGGATAGGTCAAGCGATGGGTTTGGGCCTGTGGCCGTCTGCGGTGCAAAAATGAGGTCCAGTTTGTTGCCCTTGGAGTGGGTGGGCACGTTGACTACTTGATCATAGCCCAGTTCCTCGAGTGCGTCAAGGAAAGCGTTGGAGTGGGTATCAGGGAGGGCAGGAAGATTAAAATCTCCCATGATCCAGTTTGGTGTGTGTTGCTTCGTGGTGTTGCGGGCTAGGTCTATTATAGTTGAGAAGTCATCTGGGGAGATGGTAGGAGATCTGTAGATTAGTTTGATGATGTTGTGCCTATTGGCTATGGAGATAGTGTCAAGGTGTGTGGTGCTGCTGGAGGAGGTCTGCTGGAATTGAAGCTCTGATCTTGTAAGGGCAAATGTACCTCCCCCCCCCTTCGGTCAGTTCTGTGGCAAGTGTGGATCAAGAAGTTGGGCGGGATAAGTTGGTTCATGATGACTGTATCAGTATTGGTCAGCCATGTCTCAGTGACCAGTAGGATGTCTAGGTTGTGGCAGGTTAGCAGGTCAGCGATGACAGGCCATTTCTTCCACACTGTAGAGCGGCTGCTGGTGTAACTATTTTTCTCGTTTTATCATAGTCTCCCTTTAGAAAGCTAAAAGGTAGTACTGTGGATTTCCTTACCATCCCTCCTCCACTAATTAAATCAAATGCGATCATGCTATGATCACTATTGCCAAGTGGCCTGAACACCCTTATCTCTTGCACCAGATCTGGTGTTCCACTAAGAACTAGGTCCAATATGGCTTCCCCTCTGGTTGGTTCATGAACCAGCTGCTCCAAGAAGCAGTCATTTATTTCACCTAGGAACTTTATCTCCCTAGCATGTCCTGCCGTGACACTGACCCAGTCGATACCGGGATAATTGAAATCACTCATTATTATTACTGTGCTGTAACTTTTGTTAGCTTCCTTGATTTCTTTGAGCATTTCATCATCCATTTCTTCATTCTGGCCAGGCGGTCGATAGTACACCCCCACTGCCTTTACCTTCTCCTTCTTACATGGAATTTCAATCCATAGAGATTCTACAGCAAATTTTGTTTCCTGCAAAACTTTAATCCTTTCTGACTCAATGCCCTCTCTAACATAGAGCACAACCCCTACACCAATTTGATCAGCTCTATCATTACGATATAGTTTGTACCCAGGTATCACACTACTACTACTACTACTATTCAGCACTTATAAAGCGCCACACACACAGTGTTGCACAGCTAACCTACAAGAGGTAGACAACATACAAGAGACAGTCCCTGCCCATCAGAGTCATGCTCATCGGAGCTTACAATCTAGTTAGAACAGTACATTCGTTAGAACAGTACAGAGCATTAGTCAGTTCTGCGCAAGGTACGGTGTGGTACAGTTTTGTCTGTAATTTGGTCATAAACGTTGACGGGGGTTAGGGTAAGATGTGGAAGGAGTCAGGATCTGAATGCAATGGTGTAGAGGTTGGTCTTCAACCTGGATTTGAAGAGGGGCAGGGAGGATGCTTGGCGCACAGATGGTGGCAGGCTGTTCCAGGCATAAGGTGCAGCAAGGTGAAAGGAGTGCAGTCGGGAGTTTGTGGTGCAGGTGAAAGGCATTGATAGAAGTAGTTTGTTAGCGGAGCGCAAATTTTGAGAGGGGATGTAGGGAGAGATAAGAGGTATTGAGGGGCCATAGAGTGAATGCATTTATAGGTCAGCAGGAGAAGATTGAATTGAATGCGGAGCTGGACAGGGAGCCAGTGAAGCGACTTGAGAAGAGGAGTAATGTGGGCATGGCGAGGCTGGCAGAAGATTAGTCGAGCAGCGTGATTTTGTATAGATTGGAGGGGAAGGAGGTGGCTCACGGGAAGACCAGCGAGGAGTAGGTTGCGGTAATCAAGGCGAGAGGAGATTAAGGCGTGGATAAGCGTTTTGGTAGTGTGTTCAGAGAGGAGGGAGTGGATTTTGCTGATGTTGTAGAGAAAGAAGCAGCAGGTCTTAGCTACAAGCTGGATATGAGCGGAGAAGGAGAGAGAGGTGTCAAAGATAAACCCTAGATTGCGGGCCGAGGGAACAGAAAGGATAGTAGATCCATCCACATGGATTGAGAGAGGGGGAAGTGGGGGGGGGGGGAGGAGCTAGGTGGGAAGACAAGGAGTTCAGTCTTGGCCATGTTCAATTTCAATCGGCGATGAGACACCCAGGCAGCGATGTCCTTAAGACAGGCAGAGATCTTGGACTGGGTTGCCGGAGAGATATTAGGTGTAGAGAGGTAGATTTGGGAGTCATCGACATAAAGATGGTATTGAAAACCATGGGAGGAGATAAGCGCACCAAGGCCTTGGGTATAGAGAGAGAAGAGGAGGGGACCCCAGACAGATCCCTGGGGTACACCTACATGGAGTGGGGTAGGGGAGGAGGAGGAGCCACCAGAGCATACACTGAATGAGCGATGGGAGAGGTAGGAAGAGAACCAGGATAGTACGGAGTCCTTGAAGCCAAGTGAGGAGAGGGTGATGAGGAGAAGGTCGTGGTCAAAGGTGTCAAAGGCAGCAGAAAGGTCAAGAAGGGTGAAGATAGAATAGAGGCCCTTGGATTTAGCCAGGAACAAGTCGTTAGTGACATTTTGTGAGTGACGTTTCAGTGGAGTGTAGGGGACGGAAGCCAGATTGAAGTGGGTCCAGGAGGGCCTGGGAGGTGAGGAAGTCGAAGCAGCGATGGTGGACTGCTCATTCTAATAGTTTGGATATGAAGGGAAGGAGGGAGATGGGTCGATAGTTAGACGGGAATGTGGGATTAAGTGAGGGTTTCTTGAGGAGGGGTGTGACAACAGCATGCTTGAAGTCAACGGGGACAGTTGCAGTGGAGAGTGAAAGGTTGAGGATATGAGTGATGGAGGGGACAATGGTGAGGGGGATGGAGCGTAGGAGATGGGTGGGGATAGGGTCTGATGAACAGGAGGTGGGTTTGGAAGAGGACAGAAGGAGTGTGGTTTCTTCCTCAGAGATTGGAGGGAAGGAGGAGAGAGTGGCAGAGGGAATATGGATGGGGGAGGAGAATGGGGGGGGGGAGGGGAGGTAGATGGGGGTAGGGAACTGGAGGGTAATCTTGTAGATTTTGTCATGGAAGTAGTCGGCTAGGGTTTGGGCAGAAAGGGAGGGTGGGATCGGGGGTAGTGGGACTTTGAGAAGAGAATTGAGGGTTTTAAAGAGATGGCGAGGATCAGAGGCAAGGGAGTTGGTCAGATGGATGTAGTAATCTTGTTTTGCAAGTGCTAAGGCAGACTGAAAGGAGCCAAGCATGAATTTGAAGTGTAGAAGGTCTTCCAGGAAGCAGGATTTGGACCAAGCTCGTTCGGCAGAACGGGCGCAGATGCATAGGTAATGGATAGTGGGTGAAAGCCAAGGTTGGGGAGTAGATCGTTTGACAGGATGTGGGGTGGGAGGGGCAAGAGTGTCAAGGGCTGATGATAATGTAGCATTGTATGAAGATAATGCTTCGTCGACGGACTTAGAGGATAAAATGGAGGAAAGAGACGGAGAGATGGTGGGGGAGAGAGTTAGGGGATCAATATTATGAAGGTTTCTAAATAGGTCAAAGGAGACAGGACGAGGTTGGGACAGCAGAAGCTGAAGAGTAAATGTTAAGAGATGATGGTCAGATGGGGGAAGGATTGATTTGCGGAAGTTTAAGAACATAAGAACATAAGATATGCCATACTGGGTCAGACCAAGGTCCATCAAGCCCAGTATCCTGTTTCCAACAGTGGCCAATCTAGGTCATACGTACCTAGCAGTTTTCCCAAAAGACACAGGTTCCGCAATGCTTGAACTGGGTCAAGCATTGATATCCTGGGTCCCTTCTTAATAATGGTTTATGGACCTTTCCTCCAGGAACTTGTCCAAACCTTTTTTAAACCCAGCTACACTAACAGCCTTTAGTACATCCTCCGGTAGCAAATTCCAGAGTTTGATTACACGTTGAGTGAAAAAATATTTTCTTTTATTAGTCTTAAATAGTTTACCCTGTAGCTTCATTGCATGTCCCCTAGTCTTTCTATATTCTGATAAGGTAAACAATTGATCTACGTTTACCCGTTCCACTCCATTCATTAATTTATAGACTTCTTATCATATCTCCCCTCAGCCGTCTCTTTTCCAGGTTAAAGAGCCCTAACCTTTTAACCTTTCTTCATAGGAGTATCCTTCCATCCCCTTCACCATTTTGGTGGCTCTTCTCTGAACCTTTTGTAATAACTCTATATCCTTTTTAAGATACAGCGACCAGAATTGCACACAATATTCAAGGTGTGGTCTCACCATGGAACGATATAGAGGCATTATAATATCTTTTGTTTTATTTTCCATTCCTTTTCTTATGATACCTATCATTCTATTTGCTCTCTTGGCTGCCGCTGCACACTGGGCCGAGGGTTTTAACATGTTATCCACAATGACGCCTAAATCTTTTTCCTGGGAGGTGGTTCCTAATGTGGAACCTTGCATTGTGTAACCATAGTTTGGGTTGTTCTTCCCTAGGTGCATAACTTTGCACTTGTCCACATTAAATTTCATCTGCCATTCTGATGCCCAGTCTTCTAATTTATCAAGATCCTCTTGCAATTTTCCACAATCCTCTTGGGTTTTAACAACTTTAAATAGTTTTGAGTCATCTGCAAATTTGATAACCTCACTCGTTATTCCACTTTCCAGGTCATTTATAAAATATGTCAAAAAGCAGCGGACCCAGCACAGATCCCTGGGATACACCACTATTCACCTTTCTCCATTAAGAAAATTGGCCATTTAGCCCAACCCTCTGCTTTCTATCTTTTAACCAGTTTTTGATCCACAGTAGTACACTGCCTCCTATCCCATGACTCTTTAGTTTTGCCAAAAGTATCTGATGAGGGACCTTGTCAAAGGCTTTCTGAAAGTCCAGATACACTATATCAACCGACTCATCTTTGTCCACCTGTTTATTCACACTTTCAAAAAAACATAACAGATTAGTAAGACAAGATCTTCCTTGTCTAAAGCCATGTTGGCTGTCTCCCATTAGGTCATGACTATCTACATGCTGAGTAATTTTATTCTTTATGATGGTTTCTATCATTTTTCCCAATACTGACGTGAGGCTCACCGGTCTGTAGTTTCCTGGACCACCCCTGGAACCCTTTTTAAAAATTGGTGTTACATTGGCGATCCTCCAATCTTCAGGTATTAGAGTTGATTTTAATGATAGTTCACAGATTACTAATAGCAGGTCTGCAATCTCATATTTCAGTTCTTTTAACACCCTTGGATGTATACCATCCGGTCCAGATGATTTGCTACTCTTCAGTTTATCTAATAGTTGTAATACATCTTCTCGATGTATCGATATATCCCTCAATTCTTCCGCACCTTTAAATACCACTTCAGTCATGGGTAACATCCCTACATCTTCCTCAGTAAAGACCAAAGCAAAGAATTTATTCAGTCTCTCCGCTATCGCCTTGTCGCCTCTTAGTGCCCCTTTAACTCCTCTATCATCTAATGGACCAACTGACTCTCTCACAGGTTTTTTGCTACGAATGTACGTGAAAAAATCTTTATTTCGCGTTTTTGTTTCCACAGCAAGCTTCTTCCCAAATTCTCCCTTTGCCTGCTTTATCAATGCCTTGCATTTGATTTGCCAGTGCTTGTGCTGTTTCCAGGTTTCGTCGTTTGGCTCTTTTTTCCATTTCCTGAAAGATGATTTTTTGGCAACAACAGCCTTTCTGACCTCAACTTTAAACCATGCCGCCAGTTTTTTGGACTTCCTTCCACTTTTCTTAAAGCATGGAATACAGCTGGTCTGGGCTGCCAAGATAGTATTTTTCAACAACACCCAAGCTTGATGTAAGTCTTTAACCTTTGCAACTGCTCCTTTTAGTTTTTTCTTAACTATTTTCCTCATTTTATCATAGTCTCCCTTTCGAAAGTGAAAAGGTAGTACTGTGGATTTCCGTACTATCCCTCCTCCACAAATTAAATCAAAGGCGATCATGCTATGATCACTATTGCCAAGTGGCCCCAACACCCTTATCTCTTGCACTAGATCTGGTGTTCCACTAAGAACTAGGTCTAATATGGTTTCCCTTCTGGTCAGTTCATGAACCAGCTGCTCCAAGAAGCAGTCATTTATGTCATCTAGGAACTTTATCTCCCTAGCATTTCCTGCCGTGACACTGACCCAGTCGATACCGGGGTAATTGAAATCACCCATTATTATTACTGAGCTGTAACTTTTGTTAGCTTCCTTGATTTCTTTGAGCATTTCATCATCCATTTGTTCATTCTGGCCAGGCGGTCGATAGTACACCCCTACCGCCATTGCCTTCCCCTTTTTATATGGAATTTCAATCCATAGAGAATCTACAGCAAATTTTGTTTCCTGCAAAAGTTTAATCCTTTCTGACTCATTGCCCTCTCTAACATAGAGCGCAACCCCTCCACCAATTTGATCAGCTCTATCATTACGATATAGTTTGTACCCAGGTATCACAGTTTCCCACTGGTTGTCCTCCTTCCACCATGTCTCTGATATTCCAATCACATCTAACCTCTCATTTAGTGCTATATATTCTAACTCTCCCATCTTATTTTTTAGACTTCTAGCATTTGCATACAAACATTTTAGAGACTGTATTTTATTCATATTTATCTGGCTATTGGTAGACGTGAATAATTTGGGATCTTTAAGCTCTGTCTGCTCGATACTCGAGGGCATTTGGGCTAGTTTACTCTTTTTTGGAACCTCTCTGCTTTTGGTAGTATCCTTCAAGGATACATTCTTCCGAACCATCCGTTTGAAGGAGAGGATTTGGAGAAGAGTATTAGGTCAAGGCAGTGGCCGTGTAGATGTGTGGGGGCAGTGGAGCAAATTCGGAGGTCGAACGAGGAGGTAAGAGCGAGGAAGTTAGAGGCATGGGGGTCAGAGTGGTTGTCGATGTGAATGTTGAAATCACCAAGAATAAGAGTGGGGGAGGAAGGATCCATAAAGGCAGAAAGCCAGGAGTCCTAGTCGGAGAGGAAGGTTCATTTGGGTTTGTCCGGTGTGTGATAAATAACAGCTATTCGGAGGGGGAGTGGTGAGAGGAAGCGAATGGTGTGGACTTTGAAGGAGAAGGGGGGAGTGTGATTGGGGGTGGCAGGAGGGGTTGGAATTGGCAGGAGGGAGAGAGTAGGAGGCCCACGCCACCACCGCGACTAGTAGATTGAGCTGTATGGGAGAACTGGTAGTCCCCATAGCAGAGAGAGGCAATGGATGCGGTGTCATCTGGGGGGAGCCAGGTCTTTTTCAAGGCAAGAAGGTGTAGGGCATTGGAGATAAAAAGGTCATGAATGAAAGTGTTTTTTTTTAAATGACTGAGCATGCGTTCCATAGGGCGCATGAAAATGGGAAAGTGGAGGGGGGAGGAGAAGGATATGGATAAGGTTGGATAAGTTACATGTAGATTTCTTATCAGAGTGGCGTGGGGGTCTATTTCTAGGGTAATGCTGAGATTTAGGTTTAGAGGGAGCAGGGTGTGGGTGGGTATGACTGGGTGATTGTGTTCTCCAAAAGGGACATGAGGGAGGGGAAATGAGGTGAAAATCGATGGTATCGGGTAGGTTATGTGAGGGATTATTTTTGGGGTAGGGTTGGAGTTGATATCCATGGATGAGTGACTGAGGGATGAATGAGGGAGAGCGGAAGGAGGGAGGAGCGGGATGTGGATGAGATTAGATGGGGTACGTGAGGAACTTTCTTTAGTGTGAGAAAGAAATCGGGGGGGGGCAGGGTTGGGGTTGATATTACCTGATGAGAGAAGGAGCAGGAGTATTAGAGAGCGAGGTAGAGTGGAGATAGTATGGCGGAAGCGAGGGTGGGGTTGCCTTAAAGAGAGGGGGGTTGGTTGAATGCGGGGGATAGTGTGAAGAAGCTCAAGAGCAGGTGCTAGGCTAGGAGGCAGAGTGGAGGGAGATGTGAGGAAGGTAGGGGAAGGGTAGGGGGACAAGGAGGGAGGATGTTGGTAGGAGGGGAGGCAGTTGGGGAGGATAATGAAGAGAAGGACAATGAGATGTGGGACCATGGTAGTGGGCAGGAAGGTCTGAGCAAGCAAAGGGTAGCAAGTTCTAAGCAAAACAACGGGTAGCAAGTGATAGGCAAACAAGCCGGCAGTGGGTAGCAGTTCAATGCAAGCAATGGGTAGCAGGCAGAGGATAAGCAGTGGATAACAGTTCTATGCAACAATGGGGGCAACAGTATGTAACAATGGGTAGCAGTTCTATGTGACAATGGGTAGCAGTATTATGCAAACAATGGATAAGCAATGGATAAACCCACTGGTTCTTCTCCTTCAACCATATCTCTGAGATTCCAATCATATCTAACCTCTCATTTAGTGCTATATATTCTAACTCTCCCATCTTATTTTTTTAGACTTCTAGCATTTGCATACAAGTATTTTAGAGACTGTATTTTATTCATAATAATCTGGCTATTGGTAGGCATGGGTAATTTGGAATCTTTAAGTTCTGTCTGCATCATACTCAAGGGCATTTGGGCTACTTTACTCTTTTTTTAGAACCTCTCTGCTTTTGTTAGTATCCTTCAAGGATACTTTTTTCTGAACCATGCACTCTTGGACGACTGTCGACTTTCCCCTATTATCTAGTTTGAAAGCTGCTTTTTAAAGGTTAATGCCAGCAGCCTGGTTCCATCCTGGTTAAGGTGAAGCCCATCCCTTCGGAAGAGCTCCTCCTTTCCCCAGAATGTTTCCCAGTTCCTAACAAATCCAAACCCCTCATCCTTGCACCATCGTCTCATCCACGCATTGAGACTCCGGAGCTCTTCCTGCCTTTTGGGTCCTGCATATGGAACGGGAAGCATTTTGGAGAATGCTACCCTGGAAGTTCTGGATTTCAACTTCCTACCTAAAAGCCTAAATTAAGCCTCCAGAACCTCCCTGCCACATTTTCCTATTGACATGTACCAAGACAGCAGACTCCTCCCCAGCACTATCTAAGATCTTATCTAGGTGGCGTGTGAGGTCTGCTACCTTCGCATCAGGCAGGCATGTTACCAGGTGATCCTCACGTCCACCAGCCACCCAGCTATCTACATTCCTAATGATCGAATCACCAATTATAATGGCTGTCCTAACCCTTCCCTCATGGGCACATGGCCCTGGAGAAACTTCCTTGGTGTGAGAGGGTTTTACATCACCTGGAGGACAGGTCCTAGTTACAGGATCACTTCCTGCCACACCAGGGTGATGCTCTCCTGTCACATGACCTCTCTCCTCCATGGCAACAGGGATGCTGCCAGACTGGAGGTGGGACTTCAGGACTATATCCCTGTAGGTCTCGTCTATGCACCTCTCTGTCTTTCTTATGTCTTCCAAGTCTGCTACTCTAGCCTCTAGAGAACAGACTTGTTCCCTGAGAGCAAAGAGCTCCTTGCACCTAGTGCACACATGAGACCTCTCACCAACTGTGTTGAAAATCATACATGTACACTCAATGCAAAAGACTGGAAAGCCCCATCACGCTGCTGTACTGCTGTCTGCATCTTACTTTTAAGCTTGTGTTTAGATCTTTAAGTTCTTTACTTACTAAGGGTTGCTGTGGATGCTTATACTAATAAAAGTGTATCTAATATGTTTAATATACCTTATTCAAACAGCAGGAGAAAGAGGTCTTCTGCAAGGAGTACAATAAAAGGAAGCGGAAGCCAAGGACCACGTCCAAACACAGTAGAGGTATCCAAAAGACTTTATTGACAGACCCAACTTAAAAGTTTCGGCCTGAGGCCTTCTTCAGGGGTCTAAGGGACAGACACAAACATAAAATTAAAAATATAAATACATAATAACAACCAACCAAAAATAAAAACACATTAAAAAATGAAGATAAGCTGTGACCAACTTCCTGGGTGATTAACAGTCCTTGCTTGGATAGAAGGAGTCTTTCAAAATGGCCTTTTGACCTGCCACCTGGCTTTAACACCTATATAAAAGGTTTCACAGGTCTGTTGCCCCTAGGTAGAAGGCCTTTTTGTAAGGTCTCTAGAAGACCTTATTTATTGCTCAAAGAATACTGACCCTGTTTTGCCTTTTATGCTAAGTTATAGTCTGATTTGATATAAATTAAAGCTCTTTGCTGCTGCTAAGCTCTGACCTAGTATGAAATTTAAACTAGAAGCTCTCTGTTGGGTTCTAAATTTAACCAGAAAGCTCTCTTCTGTGTTTTCAATTTAAACTAAAAACACTTTTCTGCTACTAGGCCCTGAGTGAGTATTAAATTTAAACTACAAGCTCTCTGCTGGGTTCTAAATTTAACCTGAAAGCTCTCTTCTGTGTTTTAAATTTAAACTTAAACTGCTGATACTAGGCCCTGACTTATTTAACAAATACACTGGGTTCACAGATTAATCAGCTTTAATCCAAAGAATTCCCTTCAGAAAAATTCCCAGAAGTATATACTCACTATTTCAGATCTCTCTCCAGAAGTAGCAATCCCCTTTTGTAGTTCTTCAAGACTGAGGATCACAGAACTCTGGTTGAACTATTTATGCCTGTGCTTCTGAGGTAAGCTGTGACCAACTTCTTGGGTGATTAACAGTCCTTGTATTACAGATCTCTCTCCAGAAGTAGCAGTCCCCTTTTGTAGTCCTTCAAGACTAAAAGATAGATAGCAGAGTGTAGGGCTAAGAGGCCAATTTTCCCAATGGAAAAAGATGAATAGTGGAGTATCCCAAGGTTCTGTGCTGGATCCGCTGCTTTTTAAGATATGCGTAAATGAACTGGAAATGGGAATAACGAGTTAGGTGATCAAATATGCAGATGATGCGTCAGCATGGGCCATGCATTATAATGAAGAAAAACATCCCCGTCAATATAATGCCCCGTACTCTGAAACTTTACACTTTTTAAATTCTTCCCATCCCCGTGAGGTATTTGCAGACACTACACCTCTCAGGAAAAACGAGCATCTCCTAAGCTGTTCATCACAGACAATAGTTTGCTGATGCAAAGTAGACATAAATACCAATGGGAAATGACTGCTGCTGCAACCTAGACCATATACCAGTCCTCTTCATGCCCTGAAAAGTACTAGGTAATCCCGGTGCACCCTAATATGGTTTTAGAAGATGTAAATAAGAACATGTATGTCAGGACATATTTTGCATACTATGGTACTTGGTATTTGGAAACAGACCCAGTGATTTCTGCCTTGGTCAGCTCTGCAAACATGCTTTAAACTGCTAAGGATGGACCCTTACCAAGTGCATCAAACCTGAACCCAACATTGTAGTTCCCCAAAGGATGCACAATATTACTGAGCAACAAATGTATGCCCTGTTCGTGTCTATGGCCTATAAGTGCACTAATTTTGCTGCTCTGTACCACTGTTCCCCTCTTATCTCTCTCCACATCCCTCCCCAGGAACCCCAATCTTCTGTCAGATTGCTTCTGTCTGTTCCCGTCTCTCCTACTGCTAGATGCAGATATCGGTCCTTTCACCTTGCTGCTCCTTATGGCTGGAACAAACTACCTGAGTCTGTATGGCAGGCTGCTTCTTTGGCCCTTCCCAAATCCAGGCTTAATGCTCACCTCTTTGTTGCCATTTTTGGATCTGGTCAGCCTACGTTCCCTTGTGTTTCCTGACCATTCGCCCTGGATGTATCCTGTCCATAGCTGCTGTGTTGTCTTTCTTGACTAGATTGTAAGCTCTGCTGAGCAGGGATCATCCTTTATATGAGTCTGTGCAGCACTGTGTACGCCTTAAAGTGCTATACAAATGATCAGTAGTAGTAGTAGTGTGGCCTTCTGGCTATGGCATCTGAGACCCACCTATCTGGGTGCTGGCATTTCTCACAGCAGTTACACCTGTCCCATCATGGCGCATGTCAGTCTGTATACATCCGCTATCTTTAGGGCAATCCTGTATGCCTTCCCACAGTCTGCTTTGTGGCACTGCTCCCCTGGTCAGGCTTATGTGGGCATGGGAGGGGGGATCCCTGTGCCATCATACCCAGGTAGCCAGCCTCGAGATATATCATCACTCTTGCAGCTTGCATAGATCCTGGACAGAGTAGGGAGGTAGTCCGCATGGTACAATAGGGGAAATGTTGGCACAACATTCCTTACAACTGCAGTGCATGGCACAGTGGATGTATGGTTGCCTATCATACTGCCAACAATATCAGATCTTATTAGAGTACCCTATGAAAAATAATCTAGAAGGAATCAGCATAGATTCCCTATGACTAAATGTCAAAACATATTCCTGTCAATAATCAGGGACCCTCAGAATAAAAGCATTCAACAATGCAAACAGCACTAATATCTGCTCAAAAGCAACACTGTAGTAGCTGATAAGAATGCAATAAATAATACCCGGAGTCAGGCAAAGATTCAAGCCAATTTAATATGCACAGACTCAGATTGCAGTAGCATTCAAAATGGTCTGAGCACAGAGCTCAGAAAAATGACAGTTTATATACTTTTCTTCTCCAGTCTAATACAGGCAAAACTCCTCATTGGCCACAGTGGCCCACTTACTCTCATCCAATAGATATCTCTGACCGGGCCCAGGACTCGCTCCCCCTGCTTGGGTCTTACTAGCCACGGGTCAGCAACTAGACATAACACTAAACATAATACTTTTACTACAGTATATTTTGCTACTTCTGCAAGGTCAGTTAGCTTGCAAAGATAGTGGAAGGCATATCAGAAGCATTCTTAACAAAAGCAAAACAAAGCGAGGCCAAACAAAGCAAGGCTAAGATGTATCTCTAGCCCTGGCTCAAAACACTAAACAATCTTCATAATGCTAGACAAAATATTCTTACACTGTTCAGTTTCTCTGCTATATTTTCATCCTAATTACGAGGTCAGTGCACAATCAGCAAAGATACAGTGGCGCGGCATTCTACTGAAACAGACATCAGACATCTAAACAATAAAGCAGGAAAAAGGGCTTCAGACCTAGCTCTGCTACATTCTAGGCCATCGCCTATCACAACACCATTGGTCCCACAAAATGTGCATTATGGGCATGCATTAGTATTGAAATGTATCAATAATTGGGGCCAGTCCCTACCTAGCACCAAATCGTGAGGCAATTTTGGAACTACAGCTAGTAGCATATCCTTTTCTAACCCTAAACCTTTTACTATCAAGTTGTATACAGGATAGAAAGAAGAAGCACCGTGAATGCATTTAATTTTTACTTTTCCTTCTGCTTGATTCGGTGCGGACTCAGCTTGATCTTCAATTGTGCGCAATAGCTTTTTAGAGATCATGCTCTGGTCTGCACCAGAATCGAGATGAGCATTCGCAGATATACCTTGCACTTTGACCTCTAAGAAAAATCCTTCCTGCAACATTTTTGTATTTTCACTTATCAGTGCAGTACGCGATTTACATTCACTCTTTAGATGCCCTATTTTCCCACAAAGAAAACATCTCTTTTTCTCAGAGTGATTTCGTGGCATAGGCCTACCAGTTTCCAAACCTCCTGGTTTATACCTTGACATCCTTTCTGATGACTGCACCATAGCCTCTACTGCCGTCTTTGAAGCTTCACCACTTTTTCGCATAACCAATTGTGCTTCAATATACCTTTCTGTTAATAGGATTGCTTCTTCAGTGGAATGGCAGTTCTGCAGTATCAGGAAGGTCTGCACCTCCTGGGGCACAGCAGTCATGAATTGCTCTAATACAATAACATCAATTATGGTGTCAATGCTCTTATTCTCGGGCCTCAACCACTTTATTACCAGGCTCTTAAGCCTTTGACCTAAAGCTTTTGGTGTTTCTCCCGCTTTAAGTCGGGTAGCTCTTAGCATCCGGTTGTACACCAAAGGAGTTAAGCCAAGGCGGTCCCTTATAGCCTTCATTACTTCTGTGTAATCATTCGCTAGGGCTGCGGGCATAGCTTTATACGCCGACAACGCCTCTCCTGTGAGTGAGGTTGCCAGGCGTATAGCCCATTGCTCTTTTGGCCATCCTATGATATGCGCTATCCTATCAAAGGATTCCAAAAAGTCGTCAATGTCATCGCTAGGTGACATCTTTCCCAAAGTCAGTGTCTCATAAGACCACGGTCCTACCCCACTATTGCTGGCTATAGCATTTAGTCCTTGAAGAGAAGGAGCTGCTGCTTGTGTTGTCTTCTGTTGAGCTAACCAAGCCTCCATCATCTCCAACATGGGCTTTTGTTGCGCCTGCATAGCCGACACCGCTTGTTGCTGCGCTTGGCAAGCCATCTCTCGTTGCTTGTCAAATTGTACCGCCATCCACTGTAGGATCTCCTTTGGGTCCATGGCGACCGCTTCCTAGAGAGAAATGTAGAGAGAGAAAAAAAAAAACCAAGTGTGGCACTGGCACTCTTTTGTCAGACCTCCTTTTTTTTTCCCTCAATACCCACACCTGAATCCACCACAGGTTATGCCCAATTACATGTTACCTGTTTCAGGTGTTGACTCATGCCTTGAGCAAACAGTGTGTCCAACGTCCTCCAGCAGTACTGGTGACAACACTTCCGTCTTCCACTCAGTGCTTCTTTTCCTTTGAACTTGGCAGTTTCTTCTTTTGCTTCCCAGCAAATATCCTGCCAACTACGCCATTATGTCACAGCCCCTCCTAGTGGCAGCATGCAGAAAGGAGAGGGCGGACACTTATTGTTGGTTGAAGAAGGAAAAACCTTTCTAGACCAAGTGCATCATGGTCTTTGTTGTCCCACTTCATAAAGAAATAGTTGTGAGCTTTGTGCAGGGTTAAACTTAAATATTTTTTATTCCCTTTGTTGCGCAAAGGTTCTCCAGGAAGACAAAAACAGAATGTACCGTACTTCAGGGTTTATGCCAAAATATTTACAAAGTGTGACAATGTCAGCTATACTGAACAGATGGCGATAGAGGAAAAGGGGGACTATACCTTTAAGACTGAGGAAAGCCAGGGTTTCCATAGAGCCCAAACTGTAAACAAACCAGAGAAGTACGTTGTAGCAGAGGTTGAGCCCCGCCCAAACCTTAACGTGGGGGCAGGTTTAAGCCCAGATAGCAAGCACACGTGCAGAGAACAGGGCATGGTGGCTAGAAAGCACCTTTTTAAACCTGCATCACAGAAGTCAAAAGGGCAGGAAGTGAGCAGAGGGAAGAGCAGAGTGGAAGCAACCAGAGTTGGAGGAGAAGGAAGCAGCAGATACAGCAACCGAGAAGGCAGAGATTCCAAGCCAAAGCACAGAGTCAGTCTGTAGCTGGAGTTGCTGCTGAAGCCGAGAGTCCAGAGCCAGGAGGTTCAGAGAACGCTGAAAGGTTAGTGTGGACAGAAGGCTCAGCAAGAGCAGGAAACTCAGGGCTGGAATCCTATTCAGAGGAAGCACTGAAGCCAGAGGTTTTAAATGTGAGAACTGCTTTTAAGAAACCCAGAGGAGGCAAAGCTGGAAAGTTTTATTCCACCAGGACACTTAACTCTAGTAGCAAAGAAAGGAATTCCTTTGTGGAAGGCGTGGCTGACTCAGAGCTCAGCAAAAGGTTTGCAGAAGATGTTGCTAATGAGCTAAGGAAAAGTGCAGGGCAGAGTGCTCCAGGATCTCTGAATGCCAGAAGGTGGGTGAAAGCAATTCCTAATGCTGATATTCTGAAGACAGACAAAAGCAGAGATAGAGACTTGAACCTGATTAAGAAGCTAAAGCAACTGTTTCCAGATAGTGGAAGTTTTCCAGAGAGCTTAGCTAATCCTTGGTTAGGAGAGCAGTATGTAAGGGACTTTCTGAATACCCTTTCAAACAATAAGTGGAACTCTTCCGTTAGAAGCCCAAGTGGGGAGAAAGGACTTGCAGGGGAAGAAGATATGCAGGTAGATTCTCCTTTGCCTGAAGCTGTGTGTGACAGTATTCCCATGGATTGCTCTTTCTGTAAATCTGTTTACCCTGAATAAGAGAAAGACAAAAAACCTCATTGAAAGCCAAGAATATTTCTGAAAGCCTTAATAGGTTTCTGAAGAGTTTTGAATGAAGACAAGAGATAAATGCCCATTGTAAATAAGAACAATAGCTGTGATTCTTTACTACTGGAAAAGGCCTGTGAACAGCTATTGTCACTGTATAGAGAGCTTTTGCCAAGTTCTGATATTCCAGATAACCTTTATGCTCCTGTTTTATTTTCCTTTGGAGAAATTATCCTTGCTGTTTGTGTATATGAACTTTAATGCGTGAAAGGGAGCCCAAAAATAAAAATGTTCTGTTTTTGCCTTAAACAAAACCGTGTGGTGACAACTACTTTGTCTGCAAGTAATACAGAGAAACTACAGCTCCCAGAATTCCTTGAGGGAGGGAGAACCAAGTGACTATACTTAAGGGCAAACAAGGCCACCCCTCCTGCTTATAGGCTTGGCCAGCAGGGGGAGTGTGACAAAAGTCAGTAACTGTTACAGGCGCTTCACAGTTCTTTGCATTCAAACAGATTTTCAACACCAAGAGGAAAAACAAACACAAAACTTCTTCTTTCAGTTTAACAAAAGCAAAAAGATATGTTAAAGCATGTCCTGCCAGTTACAATTCTGTGAGAGACTCTAGACTCTTGGAAACACAGAGTGAGCAGTCCATCGGGTGCTCTAACTGCAACGGCTCTGGCTCTATCACCTCTATTTGCATAGGTTCCTGTTCAGCCGTGTTGTCAGCTAGTCCTGAGCTTTCCCTGGATAAGACAGGTTGTAGTTCAATAGATATTTCCAATATTCCCCAGCCTCGCTGGTCTTGGTTTGGCAAATAACTGCCATGGCTTTTTACTATGCCTCTCTGTAAAGGTTTCACAAGCCCTTCCCGGCTTTGTTTCCTATCAGTACGGCTCTCTGGATTATAAACTTTTCTAGGAGCTGGCTCACATCTTGGAAAGGAAATATAACTCTACCTTGGACCTTTGAGACATGCTCTGCTGGTATTTGCTCTACCTGGCAGTCTCCTTCTATCAGCGTCTTCCCTGAAGACTGGCTCCTGGAGCTTTCTGGAATGGGCTTGTCCTCCCTGGAACTTAGCTCTTCCTTGTAAGTACTCCAAGCTTCTCTGGCTTTCAGTATGTGAGGTTCCTCTCTCAGGTCCCCTCTCAGTTCCTCTCTGAACTTGAGATCCTCTCCCAGCTCGTAGTCCTCTCTCATTTCCTCTCTGAACTCGAGATCCTCTCTCAGCTCGTAGTCCTCTCTCAGTTCCTCTCTGAACTCGAGATCCTCTCTGCTTTCTTCCTTCTGAGCACTGTTTATAAAGCCGTTTCTCCACTGAGCTTCCTGGCTCTCTACTCAGGTGTACCTGATTAGCTCCTGCATTCTCAAAACCTGGGTGTGTCAGCTTAGCTTCTGCAACCTCATGCCTGCTCCCTTTAGCTGCACTTTTAGGTAACTGCACCCTCTGTGAGTCAGTTGCTTTATAATAAACATTTTTTTTCTAAGTCTATAGCTTCAATGGCTTCAGCTCAATCACACTTTCTGCCTCCTGCTCTGAGCACCGGATATGCTCCCCAATGTGATTTTTCAAGGCCTGCAATACCTGCTTTAAATGCTTTGAAAATGATGACTGGTCTATTCCAGAGGCCAGCCCAACAACATTTTTGAATGTTCCAGTGCTCAGAAAATGTAATGTGGCAAGTAACTTCACCAGTCCTGGTACGGTGTGCCCACGAGCAGTGGCAGGATCAATATCATCTTTAATGTCCTCATACAAGGACAAGATGACTTGTCTGCATAAATTGTAATTATGCATGATATGCCTGTCTGGGAGTCATCCAGTACCACCCTGTCTCTGAAGCGCTGTCTGCAGGACCTCATGACATGGGGTGTGCCATGTACCTCGTCATGCTCCTCTCTTGGAAGGAGGATAACTGCAAAAAACATCTCCCCGAATGCTGAAAACGCCCAACTTTAAACAAACAGAATTGTGCTGTCTTGAAAATGCTAACAGAATTATGCTGTCTTCAGGATGCTCTAGATCTTAACGTTTACTCCTGACCAGGTGTACAAATAATGAGCTTTTGTAGTTAACTCATGATTGCATAGCCTCCAACGCGCTTCATTGCATAGGGCACAGATCTCATTACCATGTTATATGAGTGCATCTAATTCATTTGGGTGTCATTTAAATACATTTTAATGCGCGCCTCATTCTGTGTGTGGTAACATTTTACGCCCTTTTACCGCATGCGTCCATCTGTTTTCTGCATTCAGCGCATACATACAGTCTGCGATGTATGCGCAGAAGTGCATGTAAAACCCCGTGTTCGTTTTCTGCATTGGTCTGATCAACAGCTATTAGTTAGCAGTGCACTAGCAACAAGCATATGCTGCAAGTACAGCTTCTGTAGCTCAGCTCCCTCCCTGCCCTGTCTGCTCCAAATACTGTATCTGCCTCTGCCATTGTCTGGCACTTTGCTGACCCCCTTATATACTCTTCCTTTAAGACTTGAGACCGGCAGCCAGCAAGCAAGTACCTCAAACTTGAGAGGACAAACATAACAGTATTTTCTGTGGATGTGCTGTGTGTGCTATTTTGTACTGTCTGCCTGCCTTCCTACCACTACATTGTACCCTGCTTAGGATCTGTTGTTATCAAAATTACTTTAGCACTAGCTAATACCTAAATCTCTCTAAAAATCTGAGACCAAATGATCCTTTCTGCTTGATTCTGCTTTTGTTTTTCCGACCTAACTGTGACATCATTGCCCATGGGATTTCAATAAATCAGGCAAAGATAGGCTGCCCTGGCCCTCAAGTTCAATAGTAGTTTGAGTAGCATATACAGCTAGCAATAACACTAAGGCTTGACTAGTTTTAACCTTAATGATGGCTTCAAGAAGTCAATTATAATTTCTTTGGCGAATAAGTAAACACGGTGGGTTTTCACACCTGCTACCTTTTTCATTAGAGTAAATTGTTTTATGCAGCTGATCTTCAAAAAACTTTAATTTCTGTTTTCTTCATTCATGTATTCCATGGTTACTACAAGATAATGGTAGCTGAGTTACTTTGATTACTGTTTTTTCTCCAGCAATTATGTAAATGTTCATAGAAGCCGCAAAGTTTATGAAAACTGAAATTAAACTAAGTTATATATATAGAAATGCTTTAGTTTAGATTGTAATTCACTGTCTGGAACAGTACAGGGATAAATGTTCAATCTGTGACACCAGACAAATCCCATATACTAGTACTGCTCTATTATATTTCATCTACCGCTAAAAACATTTTGTCAGATTGCACATCAAGGTGACTATAATCATCTACCTCTGTTTAAGTCCATTTTATTCTTAAGCTCTCTTAAAATGTTAATGTATAATACCAACACGACTGTCGTGTTTCGAACACGTAATAAACTAGGCTCTGCTTCACGGTAACGCTGATAGTACAGTAGACCATGTCAACTATTTTCTTCCATCAAATGCTCCACCTCAACTGCAACATTTCAAAGTATTGTGGGAACTTGTACTTCAGAGCTCTCAGGCTTACAAAAAATGGCTGCGGCGTCCATTTAAAGAAGACTAAACGCCACCTCCAAAGAAGCATGAAGAAATATGTTATCAGAGTAAGGTATGCCAGCCAATCTGTTGATTAAGTCCCTTAGGATGAATAGAATTCGAAGTAAAGATCCAAATTTCTCCCAGTAATTAAGATGAGAGTCACGATTATCCCCCTGCGAAAATGGGGGAACATGATCGATAATTCTCCATTTCAATTGATCAAAAGAATGTCCCATTTGAAGATAATGCTCAACAATTGGAGCCATTCTCGTTTCAGTATTAATTTGAGAATGATGTTTCCTCAGTCGGTGCAACATAGCCCATTTGGTTCACCCCACATATATTTTCAAGCAGGGACATATCAAAATATACACCACAAAAGAAGTTTGACAATCAGTTTGGATTTTAGTCATAAATTGTCTTTAAGACCCTGGATTTTGCCAAAAGTCTCCCACAATAGTGGATGCACTAAATTCCCATACACCACATTAAAAATGCCCAAAGGGACTTAACTGCTCCTCACTCACAGTACACCAAGTTACTGAATGACTGACAAAATTGGCTATATTCTTTCCCCTTTGATAAGCAATTATGAGATGATCAGAGAAGCAAGAATGTAATTGCAGTACCCGCCAATGTTTATATATTATAGCAGCTACTCACGAAGCCCATGTAGAAAAAGTTAACACACATACCAAAACATCATCAGAAATAGCCACTCCAGAATTATTTGATTGTAATCAAAGCTCTCTTTGTGCATATAGCCCACGTAGAAAAGCTTTCTTCAGTAGTCTATAAGGATAACCACATATTTTTGACATAACCTCTTCACTTCACAAACATAATCTTGCCTTGATGTACAAATTCTGTGAAATCTCAGGAATTGACTAACTGGTAACCCAGATTTAAGCCGCACTGGATGATGACTTGAAAACCTTAATAGGTTATTCTGAGCAACAGCCTTTTGATATAAAGAAGTTGTCAAACAAGTATTGGAACAAACTTTAGAAATATCCAAAAAGGACACTTGCTGATGATATGTGCACTCAAACTGTATATTTTCCATCCTAGCATTAAGCCAAGTAGTGAACACACTTAAGGAGGATCAACCCCCTTGCCACAGGCAAAAGACATTATCCAAATCTTCTCCAGAGGCGTATATGCCCCATCCAAGCTGAATGATATATACATTTTCCTCTTCGAATGCTGCCATACAGAGAAACTACCATGGGGGCAACTGTAGCCCCCATAGCCACTCCATATTTCTGGTGATAAACTCCATTAAAGCAAAATTAATTCTGATATAATACAAATTGCTGCATCTCCAAAACAAAATCTTTAGAAAATCAAGCCAGTAAGACATATTTTCAATCAAGTTGAGCAATTACATTCAAAGCTTCTCATTGATCTATGTTTGTATCTAATGATATCAAAATAACAGCCCACAAAAAATAGATCCAATACTCATTATAAAACTTAAAGGACCTCAGACAACAAGAGCTTATATCGAGCCTAAGGGCTCTCTAGCATTATAGCCTAAAAGGCCACATCTAGATAAGTTCAAAGGATCATCCAATAAATCATATAATTTTGACATATCCCATGAAAAAATGTGATAAACTACTCTACAGCAAAAGTAAATAAACAAACATTCAACACAATATTGTGTTTTGATAAGATGTAAAAACCCTTATCTGCATCAGGGATAAGTTCCAAAAACAAAAGCCCCAGGACATTACTCCAACTGGCTGGATGCTCCCACGGAATTAAACACCTCTTCAAACTATATCCATAGCAATAGAGCACCATGAGGCAAAGAAGTCCAATCTATAGTCTGATTTAATCCATGTGGCTCAATGGAATTTAAACGATAGATCCAGGTGTGTTCGAAATATAGTGTCTTCAATATATTCAAAATCTTGTAAAACCAAGTTCTGAAAAGTAGCTATCATGGGATCCATTGGAGCCATAGGAACCCACTTTGAAGGGAGATATACCAAAGAGGAATCTTGAACTAAAGCACTTTGAGGCATACAACTTAATCACCAGTTTGTGGAAAAAGCCACATAAGGCAACCTACATTTCAAATCCTTTATGATAAACTGTAGGCAGAAAAGACATGCATAAATTTAAGATGAACTCTTGACTCACTGATGTATCCCATCCGGACCCATTGCGTTGTCTACTTTTAATTTAGTTACTTTCTCATGAGCACTATCTTCTGAAAATCGTTCGAGATCCCCATTGCTTCTGTTCCTATTTCTGAGTGTTTTAAGAACATAAGAACATAAGACATGCCATACTGGGTCAGACCGAGGTCCATCAAGCAGAGTATCCTGTTTCCAACAGTGGCCAATCTAGGTCCTACGTACCTAGCAATATCCCCAAAAGACACAGGTTCCATAACGCTTGTACTGGGTCAAGCATTGATATCCTGGGTCCCTTTTTAATAGTGGTTTATGGACCTTTCCTCCAGGAACTTGTCCAAACCTTTTTTAAACCCAGCTATACTAACAGCCCTTACTACATCCTCCGGTAACAGATTCCAGAGTTTGATTACACGTTGAGTGAAAAAATATTTTCTCTTATTTGTCTTAAATAGTTTACCCTGTAGCTTCATTACATGTCCCCTAGTCTTTCTATATTCTGATAGCGTAAACAATTGATCCACGTTTATCCGTTCCACTCCATTCATTAATTTATAGACCTCTATCATATCTCCCCTCAGCCGTCTCTTTTCCAGGTTAAAGAGCCCTAACCTTTTTAGCCTCTCTTCATAGGAGTAGCCTTCCATCCCCTTCACCAATTTGGTGGCTCTTCTCTGTACTTTTTCTAATAACGCTATGTCCTTTTTAAGATACGGCGACCAGAATTGCACACAATATTCAAGGTGCGGTCGTACCATGGAGCGATACAGAGGCATTATAATATCCTTTGTTTTATTCTCCATCCCTTTCTTTATGATACCTAGCATTCTATTTGCTTTCTTGGCCGCCGCTGCACACTGGGCGGAGGGTTTTAACATGTTATCCACGATGACTCCTAAGTCCTTTTCCTGGGTGGTGGTTTCTAATGTGGAGCCTTGCATCGTGTAACTATAGTGTGGGTTGTTCTTTCCTAGGTGCATAACTTTGCATTTGTCCACATTAAATTTCATCTGCCATTTGGATGCCCAGTCTTCCAATTTATCCAGATCCTCCTGCAGTTTTCCACAATCCTCTTGGGTTTTAACAACTTTAAACAGTTTTGTGTCATCTGCAAATTTGATAACCTGACTAGTTATTCCCTTTTCCAGGTCATTTATGAATATGTCAAAAAGTAGCGGACCCAGTACAGATCCCTGGGGTACTCCACTATTCACTTTTTTCCATTGGGAATATTGACCATTTAGCCCTATCCTCTGCTTTCTATCTTTTAACCAGTTCCCGATCCACAATAGTACACTGCCTCCTATCCCATGACTTTTTAGCTTTGCCAAAAGTCTCTGATGGGGGACCTTGTCAAAAGCTTTCTGGAAGTCCAGATACACTATATCAACCGACTCACCTTTGTCTACCTGTTTATGCACACCTTCAAAGAAACATATCAGATTAGTAAGACAAGATCTTCCTTGTCTAAAGCCATGTTGGCTGTCTCCCATTAGGCCATGACTATCTACATGTTGTGTAATTTTGTTCTTTATGATGGTTTCTACCATTTTTCCTGGTACTGACGTCAGGCTCACCGGTCTGTAATTTCCCGGGTCACCCCTGGAACCTTTTTTAAAAATTGGTGTTACGTTGGTGACCCTCCAATCTTCAGGTATTACAGATGATTTTAATGAAAGTTCACAGATTACCAATAGCAGGTCTGCAATCTCATATTTCAGTTCTTTCAACACTCTTGGATGTATACCATCCGGTCCAGGTGATTTGCTACTATTCAGTTTATCAAATAGTTGTAATATATCTTCCCGGTGTAGCGATATTTCTCTCAATTCCTCTGCAGTATCACCTTTAAATACCACTTCAGTCATGGGTAACATCCCTACATCTTCCTCAGTAAAGACCGAAGCAAAGAATTCATTCAGTCTCTCTGCTATAGCCTTGTCTCCTCTTACTGCCCCTTTTACCCCTCTATCATCTAACGGTCCAATTGACTCTCTCACAGGCCTTTTGCTACGAATGTACTTGAAAAAGTCTTTATTGTGTGTTTTTGCTTCCGTAGCAAGTTTCTTCTCAAATTCCCGCTTTGCCTGCCTTATCAATGCTTTGCATTTAACTTGCCAGTGCTTGTGTTGTTTCCAGTTTTCATCATTTGGCTCTTTTTTCCATTTCCTGAAGGTTGCTTTTTTGGCAGCAACAGCCTCTCTGACCTCACCTTTAAACCATGCTGGCAGTTTTTTGGACTTTCTTCCACTCTTCTTAATGCGTGGAATACAGCTGGTCTGGGCTTCGAGGATAGTATTTTTAAATAACACCCAAGCTTGCTGTAAGTCTTTAACCTTTGGAACCGCTCCTTTTAGTTTTTTCCTAACTATATTCCTCATTCTATCATAGTCTCCCTTTTGAAAGTTAAAAGGTAATACTGTGGATTCCTTTACTATCTGTCCTCCACTAATTAAATCAAACATGATCATACTATGATCACTATTGCCAAGTGGTCCCAACACCCTTATTTCTTGCACCAGATCTGGCGTTCCACTAAGGATTAGGTCCAGTATGGCTTCCCCTCTGGTCGGTTCATGAACCAGTTGCTCCAAGAAGCAGTCATTTATTCCATCTAGAAACTTTATCTCTTTAGCTTGTCCTGCCGTGACACTGACCCAGTCGATACCGGGGTAATTGAAATCACCCATTATTACTACTCTGTTGTGACTTTTGTTAGCTTCCTTGATTTCTTTGAGCATTTCATCATCCATTTTTTCATTCTGGCCAGGCGGTCGATAGTATACTCCCACTGCCATCGCCTTCCCCTTCATAAATGGGATTTCAATCCATAGAGATTCTACAGCAAATTTTGTTCCCTGCAAAACTTTAATCCTTTCTGACTCAATGCCCTCTCTAACATAGAGCGCAACCCCTCCACCAATTTGATCAGCTCTATCATTACGATATAGTTTGTATCCAGGTATCACAGTGTCCCACTGGTTGTCCTCCTTCCACCATGTCTCTGAGAGTGCAATCATATCTAACCTCTCATTTAGTGCTATATATTCTAACTCTCCCATCTTATTGTTTAGACTTCTAGCATTGGCATACAAGCATTTTAGAGACTGTATTTTATTCATATTAATCTGGCTATTGGTAGGCAGGGGTAATTTGGAATCTTTATGCTCTGTCTGCTCCTTACTCAAGGGCATTTGGGCTACTATACCCCCTTTTGGAACCTCACTGCTTTTGGTAGTATCCTTCAAGGATACCTTTGTCCGAACCATGCGCTTCTGGGTGACTGTTGGCTTTCCCCTATTTTCTAGTTTAAAAGCTTCTCTATCTCTTTTTTAAAGGTTAATGCCAGCAGTCTGGTCCCATCCTGATTAAGGTGAAGCCCATCCCTTCGGAAGAGCCCCCCCTTTCCCCAGAATGTTCCCCAGTTCCTAACAAATCCAAAACCCTCATCCTTGCACCATTGTCTCATCCACGCTTTGAGACTCCGGAGCTCTGCCTGTCTTTTGGGTCCTGCACGTGGAACAGGAAGCATTTCGGAGAACGCTATCCTGGAAGTTCTGCATTTCAACTTCCTACCTAAAAGCTTAAATTTAGCCTACAGAACTTCCCTACCACATTTTTCTATGTCATTGGTACCAACATGTACCAAGACAGCAGACTCCTCCCCAGCACTATCTACGATCCTATCTAGGCGGTGCGTGAGGTCTGCTACCTTCGCACCAGGCAGGCATGTTACCAGGCGATCCTCACGTCCACCAGCCACCCAACTATCTACATTCCTAATGATTGAATCACCGACTATAACAGCTGTCCTGACCCTCCCCTCATGGGCCCATGGCCCTGGAGAAACGCCCTCGGTGCGAGAGGGTTTTACATCACCTGGAGGACAGGTCCTAGTTACAGGATCACTTCCTGCCACACCAGGGTGATGCTCTCCTGTCACGTGACCTCTCACCTCCATGGCAACAGGGATGCTGCCAGACTGGAGGTGGGACTTCAGGACTATATCCCTGAAGGTCACGTCCATGTACTTCTCTGTCTTTCTTATGTCTTCCAGGTCTGCTACTCTAGCCTCTAGAGAATGGACTCGTTCCCTGAGAGCAAAGAGTTCTTTGCACTTAGTGCATACGTAAGACCTCTCACCAACTGGGAGAAAATCATACATGTGACACTCAATGCAAAAGACCGGAGAACCCCCATCTCGCTGCTGGACTTCTGTCTGCATCTTAGTTTAAAGCTTGTGTTTAGATCTTTTAAATTCTGTATATAATAAGGATTGGTGTAGATGCTTATACCAATAAAAGTGAGGTCCTGCTCCTGGCCCTATATTTATGAACACAGAACAGAAATGTTTGTTAAGCAATTCTGCTTTATCCTCGTCAGCTTCGGCATATTTAGGTCTTCATGTCTCTTCTCATATGTCTTTAGGCGCAGGCTCCAAATCATAAAGAACACTGTCAAGGCAACATACCACAAAATATGGACAGTCCAGCATCTACGATCCTTACTCTAGCCAGACGACTTCCGCACAATCTATCAAGCCTTAATAATCCCCCACTTCGATTATGCCAATGCAATCCTACAAGGACTTCCAAAAAACACGCTGTACCCACTTCAGCTCACAATGAATGCAGCCAGGGGCGGCCCAAGGGGGGCGCAGGCCACATGCGGAGACTGGGTGCGGGGCCTCATTTGCATAAGGGACTCATTTGCATAAATATTTGCATAATATTACCATACGCTAACTTTTAGTAAACATGCCTCTTAATGAGTGTATGGATAAAGAAAGACTAAAAGATTTCTACATTACTATAATCCAGTGCCAACCGCCAGGCACATTAGAAACTACTACAAGCACTGTCCATTTAGAACCCATAGCAAACCCGCCATATCGAAATAGCACTACCAGGACTCACAAAGCACCATTACCTATCAAAAGGCAACACTGCAAATATTAAACCAATACATTTCAGAGAATAACAATACATGACCTACTGGGGAAAGAGAACAAGTGGCAATGTCAAATAGGAATTACATAAACAGAATACCTCAGCTCAGTTACACATGCAGAACATAGACCATCACCAAACAAGTAATCACAATTTAGAAACAGGAAAACAATAATTAAACTGGGAACCCCAAAAGCCAAACTTGGAATGTACAACACCACTGTAGAAATAAAACTATAAATTAATTTCCTCTTGTACTAAACAAAGCTCAGACGTTAAAGATGCACATTTCCCAGAGCTGACATATTCCAGTTAATAAATGCAAAATGAAGAGATATTTTTTTCTACCTTTTGTGCATTTTTTTCAGTTGCAATTGCTCCAGCCACTTTCTTCTGGTTTCTTCATGTCTTCTGCTAACTCTCCATCGTCTGCTGTCCATTTGTCCTTTCTTTTCTCTTCTAGTTTATTTTTTCCATTCTCTCTCTACATCTGCTTTAACATACTAATCTTTCTCCTTTTGCTCTTTCCTCATTCCTATTTCATCCACTCAAATTTTACCCCTCCATCCTCAATCCCCACTTACTCTTCCAATACCCAGCCAATTGTAGATTTGTCTTCCCTCCCACACAAAATATTTCCCCCCTCTCTATTTCACTCTCCCAGCTCCATCCCATTCTAATGCTCCCCCAACATCAGCTCCCTTTTAGTTCCAGCCCCACCCAGCATCCGCTCCTTTCTAGTCCCCGCATCAGCCCATTTCAAGTCCTAGCCCCCCATCAGCCCATTTCCAATCCTATCCTAGCTACACCATCAGCCCATTTCCAGTCCTATCCGAGTCCCTCCATCAGCTCATTTCTAATTCCAGTCCCCCATCAGCCCATTTCTAGTCATTTCCTAGCCCCACCATCAGCCAATGTCAAATCCTAGCTCCCCTCCTCTCAGCCCATTTCCAATCCAAGCCCCCCATGAGCCTACTTCCAGTTCTAGCACCTCCATAAGTCCATTTCAATCCAAGCCCCCACCACAGCCCATTTCCTATCTTAGCACCCCCCAACAGCCCATTTCCAGTCCTATCCTAGCCCCTCCATCAGCCTATTTCCTGTCCTAGCTCCCTCCCCCAATCAGCCCATTTTTCCAGTGCTAGCTCCCTCCCCTCACAGCCCATTTCCATTCCAAGCCCCCTCCCTATCAGCTATTTGCAGTTCAAGCCCCCCTTCCACTCAGACTATTTCCAATCATAGCAACCCCCCCCCCCAGCCCATTACCAGTCCTAGCCCCACCCCATAGCCCATTACCAGTCCTAAAACCCCATCACCCCATTTTCAGTCTTAGTCCCTCCAAAGCCCATTACCAGTCCTAAACCCCCCTCAGACCAGTTCCAGTCCTAGCCCCCCATAGCCCATTACAAGTCCTAGCCCCCCCAACAGCCCATTTCCAGTCCTACACCCCCATAGCCCATTACCAGTCCTATCCTCCCCATAGACCATTACCAGTCCTAGCCTCCCCATCAGCCCATTTCCAGTCCTAACTCCCCCATAGCTCATTACCAGTCCTAGCCCCCCATCAGTCCATTTCCAGTCCTAGTCCCCCCATAGCCCATTACCAGTCCTAGCCCCCCATCAGCCCATTTCCAGTCCTAGCCCCCCCATAGCCCATTACTAGTCCTACCCCCCCCCCCCATCAGCCCACTTCCATTCTTAGCACCCCCCCCCCATAGCCCAGGTAGATTAAAAAAAAAAAACAAAGTTGCTGCTGCAGCCACTGCTGCCGTGGCAGTGGCAGAATCGAGCGTCCTGCGGGGCCCCCCCTGCCTGGCAGAGTCCTTCATGCAGTCTCAGCTCCCTCAACGCGGGCTTTTCAGAGCCGCGAAGGGAGAGTTTCCCTTTCTCGCGGCTCTGTTTAAGCCTGCGGGGCTGATGGGAAACAGGAAATCCTGTTTCCCATCAGCGCCAGCGACTTAACAGAGCCGCGAGGGAGAAGCTCTCTCCCTTCGCGGCTCTGAAAGCCAGTACTTATTTATTTATTTATTTATTTAGCAAGCATTTGTAGCCCGCTCCTTCCAGCGATCAGAAGCGGGTAGGATTACTATTGTGAAACTGCCGAATCAAGGCAGGTACAAATTTTGTTTACATACAGATTGTCAGAAAAGCACATCATACAGAGTTAACACTTCTTAGCTATGGGGGAGTTCATTTACATATATACATAAATTAATATATTAAGTATAATCTTCTTTTACTGTCGAATCAAGGTAGGTACAAATTTTGCTTACATACAGATTGTCAGAAAAGCACATCATACAGAGTTAACACTTCTTAGCTATGGGGGAGTTCATTTACAGATATACATAAATACATATATACAGGATAATCTTCTTGGACACAGTGGTCAGGGGCTGCTCCATCTGTGGGTTTAGTTCAGGTTGAAATGTGATTGGAAAATGTGCGTTTTGAGTTTCTTTCTGAAGTCTAGAAGGTCATTGCTAGCTCGTAGTTCTGGTGGGAGTTGGTTCCACAGTGTTGGCGCCACATATGAGAAAGCCCTGTGGCTGGTGTTAGTTTTGGCAGATCTTATATCTGTTGGAGTGTGAAGGATGTTGGAATTGTGGGTTCTTCTGTTTCGGGTAGGAGGTTGCAATCTTACTAGGTTGTTGAGGAAGGAAGGTGCTAAGTTGTGGATGAGTTTGAAGGTGGTTGTTAGTATTTTGTATTTTGTGCGAGCTGTTATGGGTAGCCAGTGTAATTGAATTAGCACTGGTGTGATGTGGTCACTTAGATTTTTCTTCATTATGACCCTGGCAGCTACATTTTGTGCCATTTGTAATATGTTTAGGTTTTTTTTAGGTAAACCTTGTAGGATGGCGTTGCAGTAGTCAAAATGTGGCATGATGAGTGCTTGGGCCACTGTTCTGAAGTCTTGGGGATCAATAATATTCCGAATGGGTTTGGAGCACTCTAAGCTTGTGGAAAACTGCTCTGTTGGTCTTTCGGAGGTGTTTTTTCCATCTTTAGATCACAGTCAAATGTGACTCCTAGATACTTTATTTCTTTTTTTATTTGGTAAGTGTTGTTACATAGTGTTATTGATGTGGGAGGGTCAAAATTCGGTTCTTTGGAGATATACATTACTTCGGTTTTTTTGTGATTAATTGACATGCTACTTTGTTGTAACCAGTCTTGCATCTCTCCGATACATGTCTCCAGTGGGTTGTAGTCTGGGTTTTTAGTGTCTAGTTGTGTGTATAGCATGATATCATCGGCATAGATGTGGTAATTAATTTCGTGCCGTGAGAAAATTTTGCATAGTGGCTGCATATATATGTTAAACAGAAGTGCTGAGAGAGCAGAGCCTTGGGGGATTCCCTGTGTTTGTGAGAAAGATTCTGCTTTTTCTCCGTTGAATTGAACCTGTTGTGTTCGATTTGAGATGTAGGATGAGAACCATTTTAGTGGTGTTCCTGTTATTCCTATTGATTTTATCCTATTTATGAGGGTCCCATGATTAACTGTATCAAAGGCAGCTGAGATGTCAATGAATACAAGAATGTACATTTTCTTTTTGTTTTCAAGGCCCTTTAGTAGGTTGTTAAGTAGAACTAGTAACAGGGTTTCAACTCCATGATGTTGCCTGAAGCCATATTGCTGGTCATCAAGAGGAGCACTGTCAGTCAGATGGTCTTGGAGTTTTTTCTATGATCTTTGCCAGGAATGAGATACTTGATATGGGACGGTAGGAGGCTGGGTCTTCTCCGTTGAGTGTAGTGTTTTTTAGGATTGGTCTAATGACTGATTTCTTTAGTTCTGAGGGCATGATTCCTTGTTGTAGGGATAGGTTAACTATGTGTGCTATGTGAGGTGCTATGTCTTGTTTCACTGCCTTGATCCAGGATGCAGGACAGGGATCTAGTGGGGAGGTGGTGCTTTTCAGGCTTGTGACAATGGCTGTGATTTGCTGGGTTCCTATTTTGTGGAAGTGCTCCCATAACTGGTTTTGCGTTGTGTTGTTCTCACTTCTGATTTGTGGTGTTGGTGGGGGGGGTGGAGGACCAGGGGCCGTCAGTTTGGACGCGTAGTGGTTTGCCAGTGTTTGGACCTTGATGGATTTGTTGAGGTTGGCATTTTGGTCGGTTTTGGTTAGTGATTTGACTAGTTCAAATAACTCTCGTGGGCGATTGATTGCCTTGTTTAGGATGTTGGTGTGATGTAATTTTTTTGCATTGTTCACGTCGTCTTTGTATTTTGCGAGATGGGCCATGTATTTAGTTTTGAGATCGGAGGATTTGGTTTGTCTCCATTTTCTCTCTATTTTACGGAGCTCCCTTTTTGATTTTATTAGAGTTCCTGTGTACCAGGGTTCTGAGTTGATCTTATGTGGGTTTGATGTGTGTTTCAAAGTTGGGTTAGATGTATTTTGGATGTGTGTGTTCCATCTGTTAGTTAGTTCGTCTAGGTCTGTGGAATCTAGGTTTATCTGGGATGCAATGGTGCTTATGAGGTGTTCCTCGTTGAGTTTGCTGAATTTCCTAAAGGGGTTGGTCATTCTCATCTCCTTTGAGTTTTTGGGTTGGCACTGTAGTTTAAGTTTACAGTTGATTTGGTGGTGGTCTGACCATGGTACTTGAGTTATGTTTATTATAGGTGGTTCATTGCTTTGTTGTGGATTTCATGGTATGAAAATCATATCTAGGATGTTTCCTCTATCGTGTGTGGGGTTGCTTATTATTTGTTGGAAACCCAATTGGTCGATGGCTTCATAGAAGGAGTCCGTGTGGGACGGAGGAATTGATGCTAGGTTCAAATCTCCGAGGATGATCTGGAATTTTTTGCTTTGTGTGGATGTGATGGTTTCTAGTGCTGTGGCTAGTGTTTCGTGCTGTGGTGAGGGAGGTCGATAGATTAGGCAGATGGATAATGCCATGCTTTCGACTTTAAGTAGGTCAAGATCGGGATTTGTGACCGTAGATGTGGTTGTGAGTTGAAGGCTGGTTTTGGCTGCTATAAGGACTCCGCCTCCTCTTCTGTTGATGCGTGGGCAGTTGTATAGTTGGTATCCGGGCTTCTGTATTTGATTCATTGTTGCAGAGTCTGAGTCAGTGAGCCATGTTTCTGTTATGCACAGGATATCTGGTTGTTCGTCAGTTAGAATGTTGTGGATAATATGCGTTTTATTCCTTATTGACCTAGCATTAATAAGGATAATGTTACATGTGTGATGTTCTTGGTGTGTGGTTCGTGTGAGTTGTATTTGAGATCCAATAGTGTTCTTTGCTTTGGTTTTAGGGTGTTTTTGAGATTTGTTCCCTTTGATGTGGGTGTGTCGTTGGGGTAATTTACTTGGTGTTTGTGTGGTGGTGATAGGATTTAAGTTGTATTGATGCAGGATGGGTAATGGAGGGGGAGGGTGGAGAAGGTAGATTGGTGTATATAGTAGAGGAATGCAGTATTGTGAGTGTGGGATGGTTCTATATGAAGATGTTAGTATACACATGCACAAAATCAGGAAGGTGTGAGCAGGCTCCATTTTATGTCTGCCAGAAATATTTGGATTTTGGATTCGAGTGGCGCAGTGTGGGGTGAAGTCAAGGCAGCTGGCCTAGAGATGTGTTAGTGTAAGCCGACAAGATAGTTGTTGGGTACCAACAGTCTAGCAGGGATAGATGGGTTGGGGTACAGCGTTTCTTATTACTTTAACAAAATAGGGATACAGTCCTAACGTTCCTTATCACTCAGTATAAACAGATACAGTATTGTGCGATACAGTCCTATCGTTACCTATCACTCAGTATAAACAGATACAGTATTGTGCAATACAGTCTTAAGGTTATTGCAAGAAGGTTATTGGGTTACTGCATTGAAATGTAACAACTTGCTGGTTAGAGATACTTGGTTTCATTTAGCTCTAAATAAACAGTAGTAGCCTTTAGAGTTGGTAGGGGTTTACAATGTAACAGCTGGCTTGAGGAGAACAGGGCTTGTGACAGTGGGGAATTTACACATTATATATACAGAGGTATGTTGGCTCCTACTTGGGGGGGGGGGGGGTTAGGCCAGGGTTGCACAGTGGTCTTTTGCATCAGGAGGTAGATAAGTCCAGTAATTGATTACCTGGGTGATATCGTTGTAGTTGAAAGCTCTTGATGTCGAATTTTGGTCCAGCTATAGGAATCTCGTGGAGCGTGGTGGTCGGGACCGGCGAGCTCAGACCCGGCCTGGGGAGCTCAAGCCGTCAGTCATTTGATTGCTGCACTTTCGTTTTCTGTCCGTTATCGGAGTTTTGGTCATGTGAGTCAGGCTTCTTGATACTTGCAGCCTTGTTGCAGTTCAGTGGATGATGTTTCAACTGCGCCTAATCTCCACCGCCTAAGGGCCACCGCCAAAGGGCCCTCTGGCGAGGCCCTCAGGCGTGGGCCCGCCCTGTAGGGACGCCGCTTTTATGCGGTTCTGCCTGCGTGCGTGTGAGCCTCCCACTGCCCGGATTGGGCAGGAGTGTGTGGAGGGAGGGCTCCCACTGCCCGGATTGGGCAGGAGTGTGTGGAGGGAAGGCTCCCACTGCCCGGATTGGGCAGGAGTGTGTGGAGGGAAGGCTCCCACTGCCCGGATTGGGCAGGAGTGTGTGGAGGGAGGGCTCCCACTGCCCGGATTGGGCAGGAGTGTGTGGAGGGAGGGCTCCCACTGCCCGGATTGGGCAGGAGTGTGTGGAGGGAGGGCTCCCACTGCCCGGATAGGGCAGGAGTGTGTGGAGGGAGGGCTCCCACTGCCCGGATAGGGCAGGAGTGTGTGGAGGGAGGGCTCCCACTGCCCGGATAGGGCAGGAGTGTGTGGAGGGAAAGGCTCCCACTGCCCGGATAGGGCAGGGGTGTGTGGGGGAAAGGCTCCCACTGCCCGGATAGGGCAGGAGCTTCACCAAGGCGGTTGGAGGGCTAGCGATGATCAGCAGCTCCCACGAAGTAGGGACGCCGCTTTTATGCGGCTCTGCCTGCGTGCGTGTGAGCCTCCCACTGCCCGGATTGGGCAGGAGTGTGTGGAGGGAGGGCTCCCACTGCCCGGATTGGGCAGGAGTGTGTGGAGGGAAGGCTCCCACTGCCCGTATTGGGCAGGAGTGTGTGGAGGGAAGGCTCCCACTGCCCGGATTGGGCAGGAGTGTGTGGAGGGAGGGCTCCCACTGCCCGTATTGGGCAGGAGTGTGTGGAGGGAGGGCTCCCACTGCCCGGATTGGGCAGGAGTGTGTGGAGGGAGGGCTCCCACTGCCCGGATAGGGCAGGAGTGTGTGGAGGGAGGGCTCCCACTGCCCGGATAGGGCAGGAGTGTGTGGAGGGAGGGCTCCCACTGCCCGGATAGGGCAGGAGTGTGTGGAGGAAAAGGCTCCCACTGCCCGGATAGGGCAGGGGTGTGTGGGGGAAAGGCTCCCACTGCCCGGATAGGGCAGGAGTGTGTGGAGGGAGGGCTCCCACTGCCCGGATTGGGCAGGAGTGTGTGGAGGGAAGGCTCCCACTGCCCGGATTGGGCAGGAGTGTGTGGAGGGAAGGCTCCCACTGCCCGGATTGGGCAGGAGTGTGTGGAGGGAGGGCTCCCACTGCCCGGATTGGGCAGGAGTGTGTGGAGGGAGGGCTCCCACTGCCCGGATAGGGCAGGAGTGTGTGGAGGGAGGGCTCCCACTGCCCGGATAGGGCAGGAGTGTGTGGAGGGAAAGGCTCCCACTGCCCGGATAGGGCAGGGGTGTGTGTGGGAAAGGCTCCCACTGCCCGGATAGGGCAGGAGTGTGTGGAGGGAGGGCTCCCACTGCCCGGATTGGGCAGGAGTGTGTGGAGGGAAGGCTCCCACTGCCCGGATTGGGCAGGAGTGTGTGGAGGGAAGGCTCCCACTGCCCGGAGTGGGCAGGAGTGTGTGGAGGGAGGGCTCCCACTGCCCGGATTGGGCAGGAGTGTGTGGAGGGAGGGCTCCCACTGCCCGGATAGGGCAGGAGTGTGTGGAGGGAGGGCTCCCACTGCCCGGATAGGGCAGGAGTGTGTGGAGGGAAAGGCTCCCACTGCCCGGATAGGGCAGGGGTGTGTGGGGGAAAGGCTCCCACGGCCCGGATAGGGCAGGAGCTTCACCAAGGCGGTTGGAGGGCTAGCGATGCTCAGCAGCTCCCACGAAGTAGGGACGCCGCTTTTATGCGGTTCTGCCTGCGTGCGTGTGAGCCTCCCACTGCCCGGATTGGGCAGGAGTGTGTGGAGGGAAGGCTCCCACTGCCCGGATTGGGCAGGAGTGTGTGGAGGGAAGGCTCCCACTGCCCGGATTGGGCAGGAGTGTGTGGAGGGAGGGCTCCCACTGCCCGGATTGGGCAGGAGTGTGTGGAGGGAAGGCTCCCACTGCCCGGATTGGGCAGGAGTGTGTGGAGGGAAGGCTCCCACTGCCCGGATTGGGCAGGTGTGTGTGGAGGGATGGCTCCCACTGCCCGGATTGGGCAGGAGTGTGTGGAGGGAGGGCTCCCACTGCCCGGATAGGGCAGGAGTGTGTGGAGGGAGGGCTCCCACTGCCCGGATAGGGCAGGAGTGTGTGGAGGGAGGGCTCCCACTGCCCGGATAGGGCAGGAGTGTGTGGAGGGAAAGGCTCCCACTGCCCGGATAGGGCAGGAGCTTCACCAAGGCGGTTGGAGGGCTAGCGATGCTCAGCAGCTCCCACGAAGTAGGGACGCCGCTTTTATGCGGTTCTGCCTGCGTGCGTGTGAACCTCCCACTGCCCGGATTGGGCAGGAGTCTGTGGAGGGAGGGCTCCCACTGCCCGGATTGGGCAGGAGTGTGTGGAGGAAGGCTCCCACTGCCCGGATTGGGCAGGAGTGTGTGGAGGGAAGGCTCCCACTGCCCGGATTGGGCAGGAGTGTGTGGAGGGAGGGCTCCCACTGCCCGGATTGGGCAGGAGTGTGTGGAGGGAGGGCTCCCACTGCCCGGATTGGGCAGGAGTGTGTGGAGGGAGGGCTCCCACTGCCCGGATAGGGCAGGAGTGTGTGGAGGGAGGGCTCCCACTGCCCGGATAGGGCAGGAGTGTGTGGAGGGAAAGGCTCCCACTGCCCGGATAGGGCAGGGGTGTGTGGGGGAAAGGCTCCCACTGCCCGGATAGGGCAGGAGCTTCACCAAGGCGGTTGGAGGGCTAGCGATGCTCAGCAGCTCCCACGAAGTAGGGACGCCGCTTTTATGCGGTTCTGCCTGCGTGCGTGTGAGCCTCCCACTGCCCGGATTGGGTAGGAGTGTGTGGAGGGAGGGCTCCCACTGCCCGGATTGGGCAGGAGTGTGTGGAGGGAAGGCTCCCACTGCCCGGATTGGGCAGGAGTGTGTGGAGGGAAGGCTCCCACTGCCCGGATTGGGCAGGAGTGTGTGGAGGGAAGGCTCCCACTGCCCGGATTGGGCAGGAGTGTGTGGAGGGAGGGCTCCCACTGCCCGGATTGGGCAGGAGTGTGTGGAGGGAGGGCTCCCACTGCCCGGATAGGGCAGGAGTGTGTGGAGGGAGGGCTCCCACTGCCCGGATAGGGCAGGAGTGTGTGGAGGGAGGGCTCCCACTGCCCGGATAGGGCAGGAGTGTGTGGAGGGAAAGGCTCCCACTGCCCGGATAGGGCAGGGGTGTGTGGGGGAAAGGCTCCCACTGCCTGGATAGGGCAGGAGCTTCACCAAGGCGGTTGGAGGGAGCTGAGGCCACATGGAGGACTCTGCCAGGCAGGGGAGGCCCCGCAGGACGCTTGATTCTGCTGCTGCCATGGTGGCAGCGGCAGCATCAGCAAGTTTTTTTTTAATTTATCGGCAGATGCAGAATGTTGTTTGTGGGGGGCCCCCTGAAACGCGGGGCCCTGTGCAAACAACATTCTTGCACAATGGACGGGCCGGCCCTGAATGCAGCCAGCAGTATACTACACGGAGCCGCCAGGAGAGATCATATAACACCAATACTGAAACACCTTCACTGGCTGCCGGTACACTGCAGACTCTCTTTTAAAATTCTACTGCTAACCATCAATGGCCTCCCCGCCTCCTCCATCACTGACCTCGTTCTCCCCACCCCCCCAAACAGAGTCAGAAGGTCAGCCGCTGTCAACACACTGAGAATCCCCAGCAAAATCACAAAGTGCTCTCAAGCAACAAGAAACAGAGCCTTCGTGTACTGTGCACCCTCATGCTGGAATGCCCTCCCACCCTCCATCCGGTCCATCACTGACATCACCCAATTCAAGAAGGCCCTGAAACACTACCTCTTCCTTCAGCACTACTCCCACAAAGGCGACACGCCACAACTAGGCACACTCAACCACCAGAACAACCCCCCAATACACCCACAATACACAGACCGAGCCCGGCAAAGCAGCACTAACGGACACCCTCCGAGTATGTACTTGTAAATAGTCACCTAATTGTGTGCCAAGCAGCCCCGGTCACCACCGCTCCTTAGTGGCCCGACTGCGTAACCTGTATATAGTTACCTAAAGGAGCAACCACACCGCCTAGCTGTGTAGCCTGTACATAGTTACCACAGTTAACCCAAGTTGCAAATCCTGTTCGCTGTAAATACAATACCGGCTCGACCGGGACTGTACAAATTTGTTGTAATTGTAAACCGAGCTGATTTTAAGAAGCGCGGTATAGAAAAAACATTAAATAAATAAATAAATTTTGGTCACCTTCTTCTGAACCGTTTCGTCTTTTTATATCCCCCAAAACTGAACACAGTACTCCAAGTGAGGCCTCACCGATGACTTGTACAGGGGCATTAATACCTCCTCCTTTCTGCTGGTTATTCCTCTCTGTATGCAGTCCAGCATCTTTCTGGCTTTGGCTACCATCTTGTCGCATTGGTTCGCCACCTTGAGATCCTTAGACACTATGCACACCAATCTCTTTCTTCCTATCGCATACAATTCCTTTGGATTTCTGTATCCCGAGTGCAAGACTGCACTTCTTCACATTAAATCTTAACTGCAAATTATTAGACCATTTATCCAGTGTTTTTAGATCTTTTCTCATGATGTCCATGCCCTCAGAAGTGTCCAGTCTTTTGCGAATTTTCATGTCATCTAAAAAAAGGCAGATTTTTCCATTCAGTCCTTCCACAATATCACTCACAAATACATTAAACATTGGTCCCAGGACCGATCCCTGAGGCACGCCACTATGCACCTTCTTTTCTTTGATCATCTCACCTTGCTGTTTCTTATGCCTGGAACAAACTACCTGAGTCTGTACATCAGGCTTCATCTCTGGCCCTTGTCAAATCCAGGCTGAAAACTCAACTTTTTGAGGCCATTATTGGATCCTGATCCACTTATCCTCTTATATGTTTTCTTACCATTCCCCTAGATGTATCCTTGTCCTCAGCTGTTGTGTTGTCTATCTTGACTAGAATTTAAGCTCTGATGAGCAGGGACTGTCTCTTGCATGTGCCTGAACAGCGCTGTGTATGTCTTGTAGTGCTATAGAAATGATCAGTAGTAGTAGTAATAGTAATAATAGTGAGTTCAGTTGACCACCACCTTCTGTCGTCTGTCAGTCAATCAATTTCTGATCCAGTTCATCACCATGGGACCCATCTCCAGGCTGCTCAGCTTATTGATAAGCCTCCAATAAGGAACAGTATCAAAAGCTTTGCTGAAATCTAGGTAGATCACATCCATCCACGTGCCCTTGATCTAGTTCTCTGGTCACCCAGTCAAAGAACTGAATCAAATTTGTTTGGCATGATCTTCCCCTGGTAAAACCATGTTGCCTCGGATCATGCAATCCAATGGTTTCCAAAAAAGTCCACTATTCTTTCTTTCAAGAGTACCTCCATTATTTTCCCATCATAATTTGGCCTATAATTTGTCACCTCTTCCCTATTACCACTTTTGTGGAGAGGTACCACATCAGCCCTTCTCCAGTCCTGTGGAACTTCTCCTGTCTCCAAGGATCTATTAAAAATATCCTTTAACGGCCCTTCAAGAACCTCTCTGAGCTCTTTCAGTATCCTGGGATGTATCTCATCCAGTCCCATGGCCTTGTCCACTTTTAGTTTTACAAACCGTTCAAACGCATCATCTTTTGTGAATGGTGTGGTATCTACTCCATTCCCATTTGTATATTTGTCAATCTTACATGGTCCTTCTCCAGGATTTCTTGAGTAAATAAAGAACAGGAGTATTTGTTTAACATTTTCTCTTTTTCAATGTCACTTTCCACAAATCCATCCTTGGCAATTTTGAGTCTTGCAATTCCACTTCTGATCTTCCACTTCTCCTGAATATACCTAAAAAACATTTTGACTCCACATCTTCACATCTTTAGCCATCTTTTCTTCTGCCTTTGCTTTTGCTATCCTGATTACTCTCTTTGTTTCTTTTAGCTTTATCCTATATTCTTTTCTGTGTTCTTCTTTCTATGATCTTCTGAATTTTGTGAAAGCTGTGTTTTTTGCCTTTATTTTTGCAGCCAATTCTTTGGTGAACCATATGGATTTTCTTTTCCTCTTGTTTTTATTTACTTTCCTTATATATCTATCTGTTGCCCCTTTTATTGCTTCTTTTAATTTAGCTCATTGCAATTCCATTTCCCTTAACTCCTCCCACCATGCCAACTTCTCCTTCAGGCACTTTCCCATTTCACTCAAGTCAGCGTTTTTCTAATCTAGGACTTTGAGTTTTCTGTGATTGGACTCTGCCTTGGCTCTTACCTCAAACCACACTGTGTGATGATCGGTGCTGCCTCAAATGGGCTCTCATCTAGACATTCAACATGTTATCTCCATTGGTGAGTACTAAATCCAGCATCAAACTTTCCCTTGTTTGTTCCATCACTAGTTGTCTGAGCATTACTTCTTGGAAGGCATCCACAATCTTTACTTCTTTCCAGATTTGCAGAAGGAATACTCCAATCCATATCTGGTAGATTAAAGTCACCCAATATGATCACTTCTCCCTCTGTAATTATCTTTGCAATATCAATGTTCAAGTCTCTATCCATTTCCTCAGTGTCAGCTGGAGGACTGTAAACTACACCATTGTGGATGATAGTGCCATCTCCTCTTTCCAACACAATCCACAGCACTTCTTCTTTTCCCCATGTCCCCTGCATTTCAGCAGCTTCAATATTGCTTTTGACATATAGGGCTACTCCTCCTCCTTTACTGCCTTCTCTGTCTTTTCTAAATAAATTAGAGCCAGCTATGACTATATCCCATTCATGTGACTCGTTAAACCATGTTTTTTTAATGGCTACAATGTCAAAGTCCATTTCCACCATCAGGGCTTCCAGGTCAGGAACTTTGTTAGCTAGACTTCGAGCATTTGTGCCCATTGCCTTCCAGCAATTGTTGGTTGACTTGCTTGTATTTTGGGGCCAGCACTAGAAATGACTACGCCAATCTGTCCTGCCCCCGCCTAGGGCCGGTGACTCTAGAGCAGGGGTCTCAAACTCCAGTCCTGGAGGGCCGCAAACCAGTCAGGTTTTCAGGGTAACCTAATGAATATGCATGAGATATATATGCATTAGAAATAGCCTGCCAAACTGACTGGTTTGTGGCCCTCCAGTGCTGGATTTGGGGACCCCCACCTTACACCTCTGTCATTTAAGATTGTGAGTGGGCAAGGTACAGATGTCCTCAACATCAAAAGAGTAGATAGAATGTGTCACATACCTCCTCGCTTCTCACCACCACCAAAATATTGTTTATTAGACAACTTTTTGGTGGTGGTGAGAAACGAGGAGGGATGTGACACATTCTATCTAACCTTTTGATGTCGAGGACATCTGTACCTTGCCCACTGACAATCATACATGACAGAGGTGTACGGCAGGGGTCTCCAAATCCAGCACTGGAGGGCCACAAACCAGTCAGTATGGCAGGCTATTTCTAATGCATATATATCTCATGCATATTCATTAGGGATACCCTGAAAACCTGATTGGTTTGTGGCCCTCCAGGACTGGAGTTTGAGACCCCTGCTCTAGAGCAAGGGTGACCTCTCTTTGTCTTCAAGTGTCCTTTTTGACTAAGGTAGCAGCAAGGTACACTGGGAGTTGTAGTCTAGGTTTACTATCAAACAAAGGTGTTGTGGCACGAGGGTCATTTGAACAGATAAATTTTTATTTGGGGTTTTCCCTTTCACACATAGATTCTTGGCTCAAAACATGACACGGATTACTTTCCAAAACAATAGGAAACAGGAACAATTCAAAGTTAGAAAATAGAGCATATGGCAAACTGTTTCTTCACAGCAAACATTCAGGAGAAAACAACTTTGCATTACCTTCATGCAAAGGTTGTCTAACGTAGGTCCAAGTGATCAATCTCACATAAAGAACAATCCATCTCACAGATATCAGTTGTATCAGAAGTGCTTTCTACGTCAACAATCATCTCCTCGCTGTAATCATTATAACTCTGCTTAGGGGAACTTCTAGACTGCAGGTCACTGAGAACTTCTTGCAGCTGTTCAATAAAGTTGTCCCTCTGATTGGCAGTAACTTTCTCTAGTGCAGGAAACTGATTCTTACGTAAGCTCTTAGCAACAGCCTTTACGTCTGTTTCAAAACACTTACTAAGAATGTTTCTGACTGGAACTGTTTTCGCAGTAGTGCTCTCTCTGCTCTTATTAGCACTGTTCTTTAACTGCTGTACAATCTCCTCAGCAAGTCTCTGGCTAGGAATTATGGCAGACGTACCTTTCTCACTCGAAATGCCTTTTCTGTAATCAGAGCTTTCTTCCCTCGTATAGGTAAACTCTTCTACCTTTTCTTCGAGTAGTTTCCACAGAGGTTTTGGCTTTGCTTTTAGTGCTTCTGAGGTAAAGGAAATGGACCTTCCAGAATCCTCCTTTGCTAGTTCTGGTTTCCAAAGTTTCCCTCTTTGCTGCTCTCCTCTTTGCCTTCCTTGCCTGCGTTGCTCTATCTGCTGTCATTGCTCGCCTCGTGGCTTCTGTGTGCTCTCTCTCTCTCCACCTCTCTTCCTGAACTCTAGCTCTGAAGCAGGTTTAAAACGGCTTCATTCAGCAGCCACACCCCTCTGGCCACTCAGGTGCAACTCATTAGAGTTACACTCAGCTCCTACGTCACTGCTATGGCTGGGCTCAGTTCTAGTTAGAAGCTTTCGGTTTCTATGGGAACCTGACTTGTCCTTACTCTTAAAGGTACAATGCTCATTATTTTCCCAATCCATCTGCTCAGCATTGCTGTCATTATCACAATAGTCATGGCCTAATGGGAGACAGCCAACATGGTTTTAGACAAGGAAGATCTTGTCTTATTAATCTATTATGTTTTTTTGAAAGTGTGAATAAACAGGTGGACAAAGGTGAGTCAGTTGATATAGTGTATCTGGACTTTCAGAAAGCCTTTGACAAGGTCCCTCATCAGAGACTTTTGGCAAAAACTAAAGAGTCATGGGATAGGAGGCTGTGTACTACTGTGGATCAAGAACTGGTTAAAAGATAGAAAGCAGAGGGTTGGACTAAATGGCCAATTTTCCCAATGGAGAAAAGTGAATAGTGGTGTACTCCAGGGATCTGTGCTGGGTCCGCTGCTTTTTGACATATTCATAAATGACCTGGAAAGTGGAATAATGAGTGAGGTTATCAAATTTGCAGATGACACAAAACTATTTAAAGTTGTTGAAACCCAAGAGGATTGTGGAAAATTGCAAGAGGATCTTGATAAATTGGAAGACTGGGCATCAAAATGGCAGATGAAATTTAATGTGGACAAGTGCAAAGTTATGCACCTAGGGAAGAACAAACCAAACTATGGTTACACGATGCAAGGTTCCACATTAGGAACCACCACCCATGAAAAAGATTTAGGCGTCATTGTGGATAGCATGTTAAAACCCTCAGCCCAGTGTGCAGCGGCAGCCAAGAGAGCAAACAGAAAGCTAGGTATCATAAGGAAAGGAATGGAAAATAAAACAAAAGATATTATAATGCCTCTATACCATTCCATGGTGAGACCTGTGATAAGTTAGCTTATCATAGCTCAGGAAGGAGCTATAGAAAAGGTGAAGTGACTCTGAACAAGCAACCTGTCAGTTCTGGTAGAAATAAGAAAACAGAATTTTCCCATAAAAGACTACCAGTCCCAGAATGCACCAGGTTTCCAACAGCCATTAGAGGAGCTGAAGTGGGGAAACGTGTGTTCAATCAGGAGGGCTATGAGGTAATCCCTAAGCACTTATCTCAAAGGGCAGGGCCTGATTCAGCACAGCTGCGCTGTGTTAGGGAGGAGCACTCATCCAAGCAGAATAAGAGTAGAGTTTATTCTACAGATGACCATCTTCATGATCACCTTGGATATCCAGAGAATTGTCCTCAGTATCCTGAGAATCAGCTTGAGTTTGATCATCAGTTTCATCTGAAGGATCATCAGAAGCAGAAGCCAAACCGGACGAACAGAGAGGGAAAGAGACCCTCTGGAAGAAAGAGGAGAAAAGCCTTTGAGAGGTCTAGAAGAGTCCAAAGCAGTACGTATACTGGGAGGTATTCCAAGGGCCAGCATACACCATTGGACTGGGGAAAACCAGAGGAATGGTGCTGCAGAGCTAGGAATCACCAGAGGCTACCTGTGAGGGAGACGGCTGCACGTGGAAGGGACCCTAAGACCTGTGCCAGAAGGTATGTGAAGAGAGATCCAGTGTCCAGGGATCTGGATTGGAAGGCTGGACATAAGAACTGGACTACATACTGGCCAGGCTATATAGAGAGGACCTCTAGCAGCAATGAAAGCTCAGGTATGAACACTGATCTATGCCCTAGCTATAACCTTGAAAGACAGCAGGGAAACAAGTATTCTCCTGAAAATGCTCCATTGAGAGATTCATCTGTGCCAATCCATGATATTGAACCCATGCTTGTTGAACAAGGGGGAATAATAGCAGATGAAGATCCTGTTTATATGGACTGCTCTCTATCTCAACTCCGTTGGTAAATTTCTGTTATAAAGTACAGCAACCATCACAAAGAAATACAAATTTGTTCTTTAATCTACTCAGAAAAGCTCCTGAAGCAGGATTTGACCCACACAGTGGAAGGCAAGCCAGCTAAGGGGTTTCAGCTGGTGACTGCTAGCAATTAAGCCTTACCTAATTGCTTGGAGGCTAGGAGAGAATCACTTCTGTATCTATGTGGGAAGTAATCAGAAGTTAACCTGAAAAGAACAGTTTGTTTCTTGCTTTGTGGCTTTTCATTTGTTGTTTTCCTGATTTTGACTTTGTTTTTCCAAGTTAACACTGAAAGCAAGTAACCTAATTTATGTGCTACCAAGCATATCTGTGTTGGGAGAAATAACCCCATAAATAAATATCTTATTGGCTTTACCCAAGAGCACAACTAAATTATTGTCAGCAGCTGTGTCTGGTGTGAATGAACTACATTGCCCACAATACCTTGCAAATCATATAGATATATGCACTTGACAAGACTGTGAAGATTCTCACCAGGCAGCCGTCTGACAAATGGCGTAGTTTTTCGGATTGCTTTTGCACAAAGGGGATTTATTTGCTGAGGATTACAACTACAGTTCAAGTTTAAAGCTGGAAAAAAAAAGATTTTCCCTCAACTGCACTTTGGAGGAGGAGTGGTTGTTCCAGGAAGCTGTCCCAGGAGGAAAAGACCCTGTGCAGAGCTGGGTTCATCACTGACACAAGGTAATAAGTACCTGGGCATGTCTAGTGGTGGATGGGAGTAAGGCACAGGGGTAATTTAAAAAAAAAGTAGAAAAAAACACACTTGTTTGGAAGGTGGTGCACTTTGGTTTTTTTTTTCTTTGTTTCTTGCAGGGATCAAGATGGATCCGAGGGAGATGGCTAGCTGGATGGCAGCCCAGTTTAGCAGGCAACAGGAGCTAGCACAGCAGGCTCAGGACACTGCTATGAAAGCCTTAATGGAACAGCAGAAGCCAGTGCTTGATCTGGTGCAAGCCCTAGTTCAGCTGCAGAGCCAAAGTGGAACAGATGCAAGACCAGCAGTGAATACTGGTACACCACATGTGGACAGTGTGGGACTCAATCAAGGGATTGGGGCATTTAGTTTTGGGAAGCTAACTCCAGATGATAATGTTGATGATTTTCTAGAGTCTTTTGAAAGAGTGGCACAGGCATTAGCATGGCCAGAGACTCAGTGGGCAGTAAGGCTGGCAGCCTCATTAACCGGAGAGGCGCTTGCAGCGTATAGAGCAATGCCAGCAGCCCAGGCTTTGAATTATAAGGATGTAAAGGCTGCTATTAGAGATCGCCTAGGGTTGTCTATTTCAGAGTATAGGCGAATGTTTAGAGCTGTTACATTGAGAGTGGGTGAAACACCCAGGGCTCTGAGTCAGAGAATCAGAGGTTTAGCTGTAAAATGGTTGGAGCCTGAGCAAAAGACGGTAGAAATGTTATTAGACATTATAAGGGGGAATAATAGCAGATGAGGATCCTGTTTATATGGACTGCTCTCTATCTCAACTCCGTTGGTAACTTTCTGTTATAAAGTACAGCAACCATCACAAAGAAATACAAATTTGTTCTTTAATCTACTCAGAAAAGCTCCTGAAGCAGGATTTGACCCACACAGTGGAAGGCAAGCCAGCTAAGGGGTTTCAGCTGGTAACTGCTAGCAATTAAGCCTTACCTAATTGCTTGGAGGCTAGGAGAGAATCACTTCTGTATCTATGTGGGAAGTAATCAGAAGTTAACCTGAAAAGAACAGTTTGTTTCTTGCTTTGTGGCTTTTCATTTGTTGTTTTCCTGATTTTGACTTTGTTTTTCCAAGTTAACACTGAAAGCAAGTAACCTAATTTATGTGCTACCAAGCATATCTGTGTTGGGAGAAATAACCCCATAAATAAATATCTTATTGACTTTACCCAAGAGCACAACTAAATTATTGTCAGCAGCTGTGTCTGGTGTGAATGAACTACATTGCCCACAATACCTTGCAATTCATATAGATATATGCACTTGACAAGACTGTGAAGATTCTCACCCAGGCAGCCGTCTGACAGACCGCACCTTGAATATTGTGTGCAATTCTGGTCACCATATCTTAAAAAGGATATAGTGTTATTAGAAAAGGTTCAGAGAAGAGCCACCAAAATGGTAAAGGGGATGGAAGGATATTCTTATGAAGAAAGGCTAAAAAGGTTAGGACTCTTTAACCTGGAAAAGAGACGGCTGAGGGGAGATATGATAGAAGTCTATAAATTAATGAATGGAGTGGAACGGGTAGACTTAGATCGATTGTTTACGTTATCAGGATATAGAAAGACTAGGGGACATGCAATGAAGCTACAGGGTAAACTATTTAAAACTAATAAAAGAAAATATTTCTTCACTCAACATGTAATCGAACTCTGGAATTTTTTACCGGAGGATGTAGTAAAGGCTGTTAGTGTTGCTGGATTTAAAAAAGGTTTGGACAAGTTTCTGGAGGAAAGGTCCATAAACCATTATTAAGAAGGGACCCAGGATATCAATGCTTGACCCAGTACAAGCATTGCGGAACCTGTGTCTTTTGGGGAAACTGCTAGGTACGTATGACCTAGATTGGCCTACTGTTGGAAACAGGATACTGGGCTTGATGGACCTTGGTCTGACCCAGTATGGCATATCTTATGTTCTTATGGTGATGTACATGGCCCACCTGTGCTCACATCCTTGTACAGTGGCAGCTGTCTGCCACATCAGGGTGTTATGGGTTCCCATATACACATTCCTTTTATGGAATATTTTTGCATGGTTCCTGTAGTGGTGGTTTGGTATAGTGGTTACAGAAGTGTATTGGAGCATGTGATACCCTCCAGAAGTTGTGGTTTGGCTTTCCTTGGTACTCTGTGCAGTGGTAGGGTTACATCTGTGTTGGGGCCATACATTTTGTGCTATTCAACTTGGGACTCCTTACTGCCACTGGCCACCTTTTCAGGCATCACCTTGCCCTCCTTTGGGCATCTTTAGATGCACCTTAGTTTGCACCAGCTCATGGGGCGCCTTATATGGTGCCTTGGAGGGTGGCAAACTACGGCACATCATAGGGCGCCTTTGGGTGAGCACCCTAATATGCGCATCAGGTTACTGCACTGCAGCGTGGGTTTTCGATTGGCAGCACACACTGTTCAGATGTGTCCATTACACCCATCAAAAGGAATTGTCTCAGACTGCCATATTGTATGCACCCAGAGGAATCAAACTCATGACTGCTGTCTTGACAAGCATTGCATTAACCAGTGTACTACACCTCTGTAGCTATCATCATAGCGCTTCTACGTAATTAGGCTTACGGCATTCAAACGTGCGGTGCCGCACACTGTCACACGAAAACAGCATGGCGCCCTCTATCGCGCGATAAAAGGATTAACGCCGGGACGCCCACTTCCTTATATGGGATTCTTCATATTAGCGCTGCACCTTACGCCGGTAACATTAAGACAGTTTAGTAAACCGTGGAGTGGCCTAGTGGTTGGGGCAAGGTACCGCAGGCTGGAAGGTCGGGGGTTCAAATCCCACTAGAGGACAGCAACCTTGGGCTGGAAGAACTGGGGGTTCTAGTCCCACAGGTGCTCCTTGTGGTCTTGGGCAAGCCACTTAACCCTCCATAGCCCATGTTCCCTGTAAAATAGTTGTCTCCAAGTTATAATGCCCTGTTCAATGTAATTTCAGTTTGTTCAATGTAAACCGCACTGATGCAGAATAGCGCGATATATATGAGAATATAAATAAATAAATAAAATAAACATGCCCCTATGTTCCTTGATCGTGAGAAGCAAATGTTTCAGATCATCTTTAATTTCATCCAGTAATGTGCATAGCGAAGGTTGTTGATGAGTCTTCCACCAATCTTCACACCTCTGTTGTCTGCATACAATCCTGCTTCTCTGATGATTTGTTCTGCATATAAATTAAAGAGGTAGGGGGAAAGTATGCAGCCTTGTCGTACATCTTTGCTTATTTTAAACCATTCTGTTTCTCTGTGTTCCATTTGAACACACAGATTGTGCAAGAGAACGATCACGTGTTCTGGTATACCCATACTTCTTAATGTGGCCCAGAGTTTCTTATGGTTTACACAGTCAAAAGCCTTGCTGTAGTTGATAAAGTACAAATAGATATCCTTTTGGTATTCTTTAGCCTTTTCAAGTATCCATCTCACATCCGCCATGATGTCTCTCGTTCCTCGCCCTTTCCTGAACCCTGCTTGCACTTCAGGTAGTTCTTGTTCCAGGTATGGTTGTAGTCTCTGTTGAATAATCTTCAGTAGAATCTTGCTGGCATGAGGGATTAGAGCGATTGTGCAATAATTTCCAGAGTCAGTTGGATCACCTTTCTTTAGTATTGGTATAAACACAGATCTTTTCCAGTTAGTTGGCCATGATGTTGTCTTCCAAATTTCTTGGCAGAGCCTTGTAAGTATGGTAACAGCTGCATCAGATTGCTGTAATACTTATTTGGGAATGCCATCAATGCCTGGTGCTTTGTTCTTTGGTAAGGCTTTCAATGCTGCTTTAACTTCTTCTTTCATCACCAATGGTTCCGAATCATAAGGTACAGGTTGAAATGGCTGTTGGTCCACTTGATCTTTATCATATAAAAACTCTGTATATTCTTTCCACCTTTTCTTGATCTTCTCAGCATCATTCAACATAGAACCTTGAGCACCTTGTAACATTCCAGTTCGAGACTGGAATTTTTTCTTTAACTCTCATAGCTTTAGGAAAGCCGATCTTTTTCTTCCTCTAATAGTTGCTGCTTCTATTTCCTTGCGTGTGTCATTGTAGTACTTTTCCTTGTCCTGTCTTGCTGCACATTGGAAATATCTGTTGAGTTCTGCGATTGTTCTTCTTTGCCTTTCATTTCCAGCATAATAGACCATGTGATCATCTGATGCAAAGTGCCCGCCAGTCCATTTCAGTTCGCTGACACCCAGCAGATCAAGTTGTACACGCTCCATTTCATTCTTGACCATCTCCAACTTCCCTTGGTTCATGCTTCGTATGTTCCATGTCCCAATATGTAAAACATCTTTACAGATTCTGACTCATTTCATTCGCAGCTACATCAACAGTCAGGCGTCCCGAGGGCTTTGATCCAACCACATCATAAATGCTGACTTTACTGTGAAAAATCTTCAGCTCCTTCCCAGTAGCTTGTTGAGTGACTTCCGACCTGGGGGTCTCATTTTCCAGCACTATAGTGCAATTTGTTTTGTTGTGACTATCCATTGGGTTTTCATGGTAAGATATAGAAGTAGATTGCCGGGCCTTTCCTCTGTGCAGCTTAAGTTTAGTGCTGTTGCTGTTGTCGCAAAAATGTGATCCTCCACCGCCAACATTGTCCCATTCTGCTGCTGCACAGATGGGTGTTTTGTCTTGGTCTAGCATCTCAGCTGAGACCTGTCCATCCTGGGAGACCCTGCCAGTAGTTAAACTACCAATAGCTTAGTCCTCAGCATCACTGATGCACACAAGCCCTCACAGCATAACAAGCTGCAAACCAAGTGAGGGACTTGCAATATATACTACCTGAAAGCAATCCAGAGTCTACCATCATCGGGGGAAGTGAGACTGTGTGCTTTAAACCCTGCCTTCCTGTTCCTGCTTCTCTGCTCTGATCAGGGTCTCCTCCCAGCTGCATGTTGCCTGCCTAGCTCCATCCACTCTTCTATTGGTAACAAAGACCTGCTATAAAAACCAGCACACTAAAGGTGTGCCTGTGCCCGAGGGCCTCGCCAGAGGGCCCTTTGGCATGGCCCTTAGGCAGGGACCGTAGGAGGTAAATGGAAGAACAACCACCGTCCTTTGGTCAATCTGCAAAAACCTATCCAAAAGAGACAGAACAAGGTAATGCTTGACGGTAATAATTAAAATTACACTGTAGACGTACAATACTTTCAAAGAGACTGTAAAATTGCTACAAACCTCTATAAGTACAAAAACCACCCTACACTACTACCAAACACCTCTGCTCTATATGTATAAATTTGAATTCCAGCTCTTACAACTCTCCATAAAACTTCTGTAACCTGCTGAACTATACTAGCAAAACCCCACACATTGCCTCATATGCTCCCATGGTTGTTTTTTTCATACCTGCTTAATACTACTTGCTAAAAACTCTTACACTGTATTGTGATTCTCCTAGAAGTGTAATACCTGCATCACCGAGGTTAACACCTAATAGATCCTTACCCACCCACTGAACCATTGTATTCCACATAACACCGCATGTCCAATATCCTATGTTTTTTCTAGCCGATAAAATACACCACCATCAAGTTAAAAGCTCCTCACATTAATTTGACCCATACTTAATAACCTAAATACTAAACCATTTCCATCTCAAAAAACCGAAATCTACTCACCCACAATGGACTCCATAAAAACTTGTATTTGCTTACTCCACCTTATCCTGCTAACTTCCCTGTTAACAAATGCTCATATTCACAATCATGATACAAACTCCTACAACTCAAACCCCATCATACATAACCCCTCAATAAACTTTATAAACTACCAGACAAACCTCTACCCACACAATCATAGACCACATAAAAAAACACCAAATACCGAAACAGACTAATACAAATCCAGCCTATTCAATTACATCATCAGACAAATCTCCACAATACCCCCACACAATTAAAATGCATACTTATTAACATGAGATCCATAAGAAACAAAATACTGATAATTACCGATCTACTTAGGGATGAAAAACCAAACATCCTCTGTGCTACTGAGACATGGCTCTCACCCACTGACAATATACTTATAAACTAACAACAAATTCAAGGATATGATCTATTTCACTGCCACCATGACGCAAAAAGAGGAGGGGGTACTCATACTAAGCAAAATAGAACTCAAACTTACCTCTACAATTTCAAGTAACATAGACGGAATGGATATCCTTGAAATAGGGAACAGGAATATCTCACTATGGGGTATGTTTACTAAACTGCGGTAACGTTACCGTGTGGTGCATAATGTTACCGCGCAGTAACGTTACAACCCACACGGAAGCGTTCCACGGCGCGGTACACAATGCAGGGAGGAGAGAGGGCGGAGAGCAGGGGTCAATGGGCAGGGAGTGGGTGAGGAGAGGCTCCCTGCACACTAACACGCTGAACTGAAGGGCTGAATCCTACCGCGAATGAAAACCTGCCATTAGATGCACATTTGCAGGAGAGAGAAACCATTTAAGTGTCAGCAATGTACAGCCTAGGCAAGGAGCCCGAGAAAGGTGATAGTAGTGCTCCATCAGCAGCAACAGTATAGTGGCCAAGTATGAAAGGCCACTATGGTGATGGTGCAAATGGGGCATAGAGGGACTGCAGGCGGTACATGCAGTGGGGGCAGCTGGGGCACAGGGTGAACTAGGCCATCACCCAGGTGGCACATAGGAACATAGAAACTGGAAATCAGCAGGACAGCAGCTGCCCAGGGCCAAACATGCCCAGTAGTCCATGTTCCACAGTGTGCCATCCAGGGGACATTACCCAGAAAGTACCCCAAAAGTCACACAGGTACCACTATGACTGTAATAGGGCAATCAGTGCACATCTGGGGACCACACTAACAAGGGTCCATAGACCACACCCATGATGGGTCCTAAACAGTACGTAGACCCAGCTAACTGAATACACTTTACGGCAGCCCCTAGTAAGGCATTGCAGGTTGTGCCCATACGTTGTCGGAAACATATGTACACCCAGTAGGCCAAACTGGGTACACCATACCTGAGGTGCATACCCTAGCCTGACCACAGTCTGCAGTAACAATACACTCCACCTACATCTACCCAGTCCACCCTAGCCAATAGTTGCTAGAGCACCAGTCCAACATCCCTCCATTCATCACTCCCCCATGTGGAAGGGACATAACATTTGTAGGCAGTGATGGAGGGGATGTGTGGATGTCCATGTATGCCTCTCCACCCCAGATCCCGCACCCTAGGCACCCGCCTACCTGAACAGTGGATGGCCTGGGACCGCGCACGACCATCACCGACAGCATATGGTCATGTCGGCATGGCAGGGGTGTGTGTTTGTGCTGGAGGGAGCAGTGCCATCCGCCTGCAGTGGACCTAGGCCATGCCCTGTACCAGTAAGTGGTGTGCAGTGCAACAGAAAAGGTCTGCCTGAGGAAAGTAAGGGTATCCCCAGGGACCACTACTCCTCTGTGGTAATAGTGTGGCACAGTACACACAGCCACTGTGTCCAGATGCAGAAAGTCACAGGTTTAAGTCCAAGCTGTGGATCCTACAGAGCATCTCCCCACATTTTACCCTACAATACAGATACAACATCAACATGTGCAAACCCCAAAGCCATGTCGAACAGGGGTCAAAACACCCACTCACACAGGCTCCACTATCCAAAGCTTCATGGAGAGTCAGGCTGTTGGCCTCAGCAGAGAACTGCAGTTATCAGCAGAGCACTACTACTACCCCCTGCACAGTTTAGCAATGTCAGCACTGTGATTAGGACCAGTGTGGCGAGCCTGAATTCCCACCTCCACTCTTGCAGCATCCCTGTTGTCATGGAGGAGAGAGGTCAAGTGACAGGAGAGCATCACCCTGGTGTGGCAGGAAGTGATCCTGTAACTAGGACCTGTCCTCCAGTTGATGTAAAACCCTCTCGCACCGAGGAAGTTTCTCCAGGGCCATGTGCCCATGAGGGACGGGTTAGGACAGCCGTTATAGTTGGTGATTCGATCATTAGGCATGTAGATAGCTGGGTGGCTGGTGGACGTGAGGATTGCCTGGTAACATGCCTGCCTGGTACGAAGGTAGCGGATCTCACACTCCACCTAGATAAGGTCTTAGATAGTGCTGGGGAGGAGTCTGCTGTCTTGGTACATGTCGGTACCAATGACATAGGAAAATGTGGTAGGGAGCTTCTGGAGGCTAAATTTAGGCTTTTAGGTAGGAAGTTGAAATCCAGAACTTCCAGGGTAGCATTCTCCGAATTGCTTCCCGTTCCACGCGCAGGACCCAAAAGGCAGGCAGAGCTCCGGAGTCTCAATGCGTGGATGAGACAATGGTGCAGAGATGAGGTTTTGGCTTTGTTAGAAACTGGGAAATATTCTGGGGAAAGGAGGGGCTCTTCCGAAGGGATGGGCTTCACCTTAACCGGGATGGAACCAGGCTGCTGGCATTAACCTTTAAAAAGGAGATAGAGCAGCTTTTAAACTAGATAACAGGGGAAAGCCGACAGTCGCCCAAGAGCAGATGGTTCAGAAGAATGTGTCCTTGAAGGATAATACCAAAAGCAGAGAGGTTCCACAAAAGAGTAAAGTAGCCCAAATGCCCTCAAGTATGGAGCAGACAGAGCTTAAAGATCCCAAATTACCCATGTCTAACAATAGCCAAATTAATATGAATAAAATACAGTCTCTAAAATGCTTGTATGCAAATGCTAGAAGTCTAAAAAATAAGATGGGAGAGTTAGAATATATAGCACTAAATGAGAGGTTAGATATGATTGGAATATCAGAGACATGGTGGAAGGAGGACAACCAGTGGGACACTGTGATACCTGGGTACAAACTATATCGTAATGATAGAGCTGATCAAATTGGTGGAGGGGTTGCCCTCTATGTTAGAGAGGGCATTGAGTCAGAAAGGATTAAAGTTTTGCAGGAAACAAAATTTGCTGTAGAATCTCTATGGATTGAAATTAACATAAGAACATAAGATATGCCATACTGGGTCAGACCAAGGTCCATCAAGCCCAGTATCCTATTACCAACAGTGGACAATCTAGGTCATACGTACCTAGCAGTTTCCCCAAAAGACACAGGTTCCACAATGCTTGTACTGGGTCAAGCATTGATATCCTGGGTCCCTTTTTAATAATGGTTTATGGAACTTTCCTCCATGAACTTATCCAAACCTTTTTTAAACCCAGCTACACTAACAGCCTTTACTACATCCTCCGTAACAAATTCCAGAGTTTGTTTACACGTTGAGTGAACAAATATTTTCTTTTATTAGTCTTAAATAGTTTACCCTGTAGCTTCATTGCATGTCCCCTAGTCTTTCTATATTCTGATAAACAATTGATCTACGTTTACCCGTTCCACTCCGTTCATTAATTTATAAACTTCTATCATATCTCCCCTCAGCCGTCTCTTTTCCAGGTTAAAGAGCCCTAACCTTTTTAGCCTTTCTTCATAGGAGTATCCTTCCATCCCCTTAACCATTTTGGTGGCTCTTCTCTGAACCTTTTCTAATAACGCTATATCCTTTTTAAGATACGGCGACCAGAATTGCACAAAATAATCAAGGTGTGGTCTCACCATGGAACAATATAGAGGCATTATAATATTTTTTGTTTTATTTTCCATTCCTTTCCTTATGATACCTAGCATTCTATTTGCTCTCCTGGCCGCCGCTGCACACTGGGCCGAGGGTTTTAACATGTTATACACAATGAAACATAGAAACATAGAAATATGATGACAGAAAAAGACCACATGGCCTATCTAGTCTGTCCTTCCATATCAACAACTACAACAGTCCCCTTTTTACCTTTTGTGATGGGAAAAGTGTATCTGAGCCTATGGAACTGGAAGAAAAACAGGCTTTTACCTTTAAGGAGAGAGAGGCCAGAAAGCAGTGGCTTTCAGACTGCAGGCAAAGAGAAAAAAACACACGTAGTTGCTGGGTACAGACCACGCCCAAGCTCTGAGGCAAGCTGTGAAGTTAATGAGAGGCACCTGGGGGAGGAGCATGGCCCGATAGTTTAGGCACACTCTTATAAGCCCAGGGGACTAGAAGAGTGGGGAGAGACCACCAGGGAAACGGAAGGAGAGAGGACCACCAAGGGTGCAGAAGGAGAAAGAAACTTCAGGGGAGCTGAAGGACAAAGAGTTACCAGGGTCAGCACCAGAGAGGATTCCAAAGAAAACCAGCACACAGGGAGCCACGTTCTAGAAGGAAGTCAGTACTGCAGGGGAATTGCACCTGATTCTGGAGGCAGGAGGGTTTTGCCTGGGAGAGCTACTGACAAGGAGCAAGGTACGATAGCAGCAGCTCATGAACCTGCTCGAAAACTGCCAGCTCCCAAAAGGTGTGTGAATAGAACTATAAATAAAAGTAATATGAGCCAGTTAGAGGCTCTGTGCCGGTTACTGAAAGAAAAGAATCTCCATGTGCCTGCTAAGAACCCTGAGTATAAAGAGAAGTCTCACTGGAGAAAGGTCCTAGAGCTGTTAGAAGAGATTAAGACTGAGTTTGGGCAAGCTGATTTAAACCCAGATATAACAGACACAGGTTATGAAGAAATGCAAACAGAGGGTTATGATTCGGACCAGGAGTCTGCAGAATCATTAATGGATTGCTCTCTATGCAAGAAAACAGCGTAAAAGTGCTAGGTTTTGAAAGGAGAAAAACCTAGAAACAAATTGTCCTAGTAAAACTGACAGACACAGTTAAAGTTTTATTTTGAATGCTGAAAGCTTTGAAAGAGACAGCTACATATGCTTAAAGCTGACAGAAGCACTTAAAGGTTTATTTTTGAATGCTGAAAGCTTGAAATAGACAACTACATGTGCTTAAAGCTGGCAGAAACAGTTAAAGCTTTATTTTTGAATGCTGAAAGTTTAAAAGGAAACAGCTATTTGTGCTTAAAGCTGATAGAAGCAGTTGTACTGTTCTGTTCCGGTGAAAAGGGTCTTTTTTTTGTTCGAATTTTGTGTGGAGAAGAATCCCATTTATTTTGCCATGCGTTGAGCTTTTAAATGCTCTTTTGGAAAGGAAAATAAAATTCCTGAGTTTGCCTAAAACCCTTGAGTCACAACTTTATTGTTTGAGACCTCACAACTATAACTCCCAGAAGCCTCGGCTCTGGATTCCTTATTTAAGGACAATACAAAGGCACGTCCCGGCCTATAGGCGACCGCCTGGGAACGGGGCGCGACACTTTTGAGATCCTCTGTGTTTGTCACATACTTTTTTGAATTCAGTTACTATCCTCATCTCTACCACCTCCACTGGGAGACTATTCCATGGATCCACTACTCTTTCCGTAAAGAAATATTTCCGCATATCACTCCTGAATCTATCCCCTTTCACACTCATCCCATGTCTCTTCGTAGCAGAACTTGCTTTCAGTTGAAAGAGGCTCTCTCCCTAAACATTAATGCCACGGAGGTATTTAAATATCTCAATCATATCACCTCTATCCCGCCTTTCCTCTAAGGTGTACATATTAAGATCCTTCAGTCTGTCCTCATATGCTTTATAATGAAGACCACTAATCATTTAAGTAGCCACCCTCTGTACCGACTCCATCCTGTTCACATCCTTTTGAAGGTGCGGTCTCCAGAATTGCACACTATACTCCAAATAAGGTCACACCAAAGACTTATAGAGAGGGATTATCACCTCCTTTTTTCTGCTAGCCATTCCTCTCCATATGCACCCAAGTATCCTTCTAGCTTTTGCCGTCACCTTTTCTACCTGTTTAGCTACTTTAAGATCATCAGACACAACCACGACTAGGTCCCGCTCTTCTTTAGTGGACAAAAGTACTTCACCCCCTATACTATATTGCTCCCTTGGATTGCTGCAGCCCAAATGCATGACCTTACATTTTTTAACATTAAATCTCAGATGCCAAATTCTAGACCATTCTTCAAGCTTAGCTAGATCCCTCCTCATGTTATCTACACCTTCCTGGGTGTCTACTCTATTGTAGATTTTGGTATCATCCGCAAAGAGGCAAACCTTACCCGACAGCCCTTCCGCTATATCACTAACAAAGATGTTAAAAAGAATCGGAACAAGGACAGATCCCTGGGGCACACCACTGGTAACATCCTTCTCTTCAGAGTGAGCTCCATTTACTTGTACTCTTTGTTGCCTCCCACCCAACCAATTTCTAACCCAAGCAGTAACTTTAGGATCCATCCCTAAGGTGCTCAGTTTGTTTATAAGTCGCCTGTGAGGAAAAGACCCGGCCGCAAATTAACGAGGCCGGGCAGAGATGCGCAGTGGCTGGCCGAGTGTTGGAGGTTGGCGGGAGGTGCGGGGGGACGGTGAGGGCGGGCAATGAGCCACAGATAAAAAGCGCGTCCGGTGCGGGCTCGGCCTCTTTCACTGCTCCCCCCCCCTTTTTTGAGTGGTGGACGGACAGCAGCCACAGGAGGAATCGCGGGAGGACGGACATTCCCGGAAGGACGGAGAACGCAGGCAGCATCCACACGAGGAATCACACGGCAAGTACTTTAAAAAAAAAAAAAGAAACAAAACAGGAAAAGAAAAAGCAAAAAAGAGAGGAAAAGGCACGGGCGCAGCGGTGCTTCCAGCCGGGGCGGGGGGTCCCGATGCACGAGGCGTCTTCCGGGTCCCGTTGGGGGGGGGGAAGTTATAGCAGCAGCCGGAGGCAACCAATAACCCCTACCTTGTCATCCCCCAATGTGGGCAGCATGGGGCGCCTGGTCCGGCGTACAAAAAGGGGTGCTGGGGGCTATGCGGCCACGTGTGCGATGCGATCAGCACAACGCGGGTACACGTGGCCAGGCACGGTAAAATGAGCAGAAACCGCAGGGCAACAACTGCTAATGACATAATAATAGCAAAAAAAAAAGAACCGGATCCGGGTAGGGGAAGGCACAGACATGAGGGCTTTCTTTAATAATAATAATGTAAAAAAACAAAAAACGGAGGCATTGCAATGTTTTCAAGAGGGGGCTGTAGAAAGTAATGGGGAAGTAACTAATGGAGTAAGACTACCATCTCATGGTCAAATGCGGTATTGCAGACTGATAACTTGTTTTGTGGTGATATTGAAGATGACCAGAAAATAAATGGGGGTCCTATTAATGTTCCCGGGAGAGTGAAGGGGTGATGCAGCCAGGAATATCTGTGATCATTGCCAGGGTGAGTTATGTCTATAGAGTTGTTAGATAGTGCTTTTATAGACATGTATGGATATAGATAGTTATGTAGATATAAATGGATATTGATAGCTTTAGATGTGTATTGGCAGTAGGAAACAGATGGCGCACGGGATTGTGGTCAGCATCCGAGACTGTTAGTAATTTAGACTTTTCATTGCCTCTGCGTAGTAATCTCATCCTAGGTAGAGATGCCGAGAAAGGAGACACAAAGGGCTTCCAGGACACGAGGCGCCAAGACTACACTGAAGGCAGCACCAGCACCAAAGGCGCGGGCGGCTGCTAGTCCGAGGAGAAGGAAAGCACAGATGGCCAGCTATGACGAAACCAGCAGTGTAGCAGCCGGCAAGCCGAGGCGCAGCAATAGAAGAAGGCTTCTCAGCAACAAGAAAGCTCAGCCCCTCCGCAGAGGCAGGAGCTGGACGACCTGCTCCAGATGGTTCGGGAGCAGGTTATGCAACACGGCCTGACCTCGGTCAGACAACGACTGGGAATGTCAGGCTTCGCGAGTGAAGAACTGCTGTCAACGAGTAACAGCATGGTAACACCTAACACGGCATATGGTAAGTCTGGGTGTGAAAAGGGGGCACCAGAGTTGTTAACCTCATCATCTGACGATTCCCTTTCTGACAGTGACGGTGACATAGCGTGGGCCGATGTGATAAAATATGCGGTAAAGAAATTTAAAAGGAAGAGGAGCCCAAAACACTCTAATCCCCTTAGGCAGGCCTGGGCGGGGCAGAGTCAGAGGGGCGAGGAGCACGGGAGCACCTCATCTGGGGCGGCCCAAAGAACGCAGCTGGATTGGCGCGATGCCAGTCGCGATCCACGCTGAGGGGTGAGCTCCCTGGCGGTATCCGTTCCCAAAAAGACCAAAAAGAAAATTTGGAGGCGAGAATATATTGACCTATTCTCTCTCCTGCTCAGAGATCAGGATGAGGAATCAAACAGTGGGAAAGATAAGGACAAAAGAAGTGAGAGGGAGAGGAAACCTAAAATTTCCAAATCAATTAACAATTGGGTGACAGCATTCCACATCTTTATGAGCGTGGTGATGGAGAAAGAACCTGAATCGGGGCCATATCTGACCAGGTACCTGGACACGATCACCAGAGTGCATAAGCAATACGGAGGGTGGGCCTGGCTGAACTATGATGTGAAGTTCAGGAGAAGCATGGCTGAAGATCCCACCCTAGCATGGCATCACAGAATTCTGGACATGTGGACAGAAGAGATGGCGCCCAATAGGCCATGGTGTCAGGACGGGCTCCAGCAGCCTCTGGCGAGCACGCAATGGCAACAACCTTTTCAGAACACGCAAGGGCGGCAAACCAATCAGTGGGCAGGGAGACAAGCATGCCGACAGTACAATGCAGGGAGTTGTACATGGCAGCCTTGTAAATTCAAGCATGCCTGCTCAGTATGCGGAGGTGGACACCCTGCTTACACCTGCAGGGCAGCAAGGGAGGCCAAGCCTTTCAGAGCATTACAGCAGCACTCAGCCGAGGGAGTTGGCCCCAACACCCATCAGGCTTGAGAATATGCGTCCATGGCTGAGAGCCTACCCTAAGCGGGATATAGCTATCAGTATTGAAAAGGGCTTCTCGCAGGGTTTCCGCATCCCATCCCTAATAATAAGAAAAAAAGCGCAAACGCGGCCTATAAATAACCCACCATCTGTCCAAAAACACAACGAGATCGCGCACAGTAAGATAGCAAAAGAAATAGGTATGGGGAGAATAGCGGGTCCCTACCATACACCCCCATTCGAGGACATCATAATCTCCCCATTGCGGGTTATACCTAAAAAGGAGCCGGGACAATTCTGGTTAATTCATATCCTATCATACCCGGAGGGAAAGTCAGTTAATGATTATATTGATCCAATGTTATGTTCTGTTAAATATGCAACCATTGATCAGGCAATTATGCTGGCGAAGGCGGACATAGAGTCCGCATTCCGGCTATTGCCGGTACATCCCGAGTCTTTCCCATTATTGGGTTTCTCGTTCAATGGGGAGTTCTTCTATGATAAATGTCTACCCATGGGATGTGCGGTATCATGCGCATACTTCGAACAATTTAGTTCATTCCTACATTGGGTAGTGGAAGACCTGGCGGGCCCCAACACGGTGGTGCACTATCTGGACGATTTCCTGTTTGTAGGAAAAGACCATGACAACTGCAAAAGGATATTGGATATCTTTGAACGGATGGCACAGTCGTTTGGAATCCCGCTAGCGAAAGAAAAGACGGATGGCCCGAAAAGGATCATCACCTTCCTGGGCATACAGTTAGACGTGCCAGCACACAGGTCACGTTTGCCAGCAGATAAGGTGCTGAAGTTGAAGAAAGATATTCAACTACTTCACAGCCAGCGAAAAGCGACGCTGCAACAATTTCAGTCAATACTGGGCCTGCTATTCTTCACTTGCAGGGTGATACCCATGGGGAGGGTTTTCTGCCGCTGCATGGCATGGGCAACGAGAGGTATCTCAAAAAGATACCATCACATCCGGGTCACCAGGGAAATACGGGCAGACCTGCGGGTCTGGCTGCAATTCCTTTGCACCTTCAATGGCCTTGCTTTCTGGCAAGCGCCCCCGGTATCTAATGCAGAACTAGAATTCTTCACCAATGCCTCGGGGGGGGATTGGTTTTGGCATCTACTACAAAGGGGCGTGGTGCTCAGAGACATGGCCCAGGGAATGGCAAACCGAAGGGACTACCAGGGACATCACGTTCCTGGAGCTCTTCCCGTTAATGGTAGCCTTATGTATCTGGGCACCAGGGCTAGCCAACAGAGCGATCACCTTCCATATCGATAACCTAGCTGTGGTGTGGGCAGTGAACAGTATGAGAGCTAAGACGCCAAGGGTAGTGGCGCTATTAAGACAAATAGTGTTACTATGCCTGGTGCATAACATAACCCTTAGAGCGGAGCACATCGAAGGCGAAAATAATAACATTGCCGATGCTCTTTCTCATTGTAAGATCAGGCTTTTTCACCAACTGGCTCCCGAGGCAGACGCGGTCAAGACAGCTGTGCCCAATCATGTCTGGGAGTATGGTCCACCGAAGTATGGGAGCTCCTGTTAGGCTCCTTAGCCGAAAATACCAGGCGTAAATACATAGCAGCATGGGAACAGTACCAAACATTTTGCAGAGAAGCCTTAATACAGCAAGAAGACAGATTAAAAGTAGCAACGATTCTGAGATGGATTTTGCATTGCAAAAGCAATGGCTACACAAAAGCAGCAGTGCAAGCCCGTTTGGCAGCGGTATCATTCTTTGCAAAGGCTATGGGTAAGAGGAGTCCCAAGGTGGAGTTTATCTTAAAGAAGGTAATGAGAGGCTGGTCCTTGGGGCAGCCCAGGAAAGTAGACCAACGCCGCCCCATCACTCATCAGATGCTCCAACAACTTCTGGTAACGACTGGCCAAGTGTGTTATGATGAGTACGAGACAAGGCTGTTTAGATGTGCCTTTTCCTGGGCCTTTTATGGAGCGTTTCGAGTAGGGGAGCTAGTGGCTTCATCATCCTCGAAGCACAAGATTGCCTGTGGAGGTATGGAAAAGCGTGATGTGAGCATACTCACAGGGGCCATAGTACTACACTTGCGCAGATCCAAAACTGACACGGAGAGCAAAGGGGCACAGGTGGTGTTGTCGGCATTGCACAATGACCCCTCATGCCCACTGCAAAATGCTTTAGCTTACCAACAGTTACGGGCGCACTCAGGAAATCAATGGTTCGTGCACGCGAACGGTGCCCCCCTATCACGTTTCCAATTTATCAGAGTACTCAAGCTGGTAATAGAACGGGATGGGATGTGAGCTTATATGGCTCGCACTCCTTTCGTATTGGAGCTGCTTCAACGGCAGCTAGCATTGGGATGTCAAGAGAACAGATTATGAATATAGGCCATTGGCGCTCAGATAGATACAAACTGCATATACGTCCAGTGGAATGAGGCATTATGGTTTAAAAAAAAAAAAGTAAATGTAACATGTAGAGAGCAAGGGTAAGGTGATTCGGGCAATGTTGAAGCATTTTGTATAAAATCAGTCTTATGTGTTACAAGCATTGTTGGATAGTTCTGCTGTAATAATACCTTTCCGATTGTGATCTAATGCAGGAGTAAGTCGCCGCCTCTGGCCTCGTGAAGCGTGGATATGTGGCCATTCATTTGTTCACTGGGCCCAAAGACGGACTCGGTGCAGACCACAGGGGTTGAATTTGGGATTACCAGGTGATAAGGTTTCCGTGGTGTGGCTGGGACGACGAGGTATGGTGTGGGACCAGCTAGTGCCGTCCCTGCTGCAAAGGAAGAGATTGACCGGGAACCCAGTGATGATTGTGATCCAAATGGGGGGCAACGACCTTGCGTCCACACGTAGCGTCGAGCTCACCAAAAAGATGCAAAGCGACCTGTTGACACTGGCAAACACCTTTCCCGGGACACTCCTGGCATGGTCCCACATCATACCACGGCGTGTGTGGTGGGTCGAGAACTCACAGAGGGCATTGGAGAGGACAAGACAAAAGGTGAACAAGTGGATGGCCCGCTTCATGGGGGCAATAGGGGGTTACAGCATCAAGCATGACCTCATAGAAGAGAGATGCCCAGGACTGTACCGCGCAGATGGAGTCCACTTGTCAGACATAGGAATGAACATTTTTCTGTGCGCCATACAGGACATGGTCGAACGATTATGGCAGAAGCAGGTGTTGGCCACAGCGGCGTGTTGATCAGTGGGGCCCCGTCAACAAGCGAGGATTCGCTGTTGTCGTGGTTGGCAGGAAAAAATGCACCCGGTGAGAGAGAACACAGCCTAGTCTTTAAGTAAAGGGGGAGAGGTACAGGAGAAAAACACGGACCTGCCCCCGGAGAGATTGATAAGGCGACAAGAACACCGTGCAGAGGGCCCCTTGCCTTGCTTTAACGACAGGCAAAAGGGGGATAAAGCAAGAAAAGGTTGCCAATTCTGCTTGAACGGCAGGCGTAACAGATTTTTGACTGAAGGATATGGAGAAGACTAAGGACTGAGGAAAAGCTTTCATGGCAATTTTCCTACTGCCACTTACAAGGACTGTAGGATATGGGCTGTGTCTCTTGAGGGGGCTGAAATGGCCGCTGGTGACAAAAGGAATTGTGTACAGTGTTTTGTTGATTGTTACATGCATGCTGTGGCCAACAGTTTTTGTGCTGTTAATAACCATTGTCTTTAAATAAACAGAAACAGTTTTGTCGAAAGAAAACCCTTAGCGAAATGTGTGACTTATTGGAGGGAGGGGGTGGGGGGAGAGGCGACAGGGTAAGGGTAGGAAAAACCCGAGGCTGTCATGCCAGTTGCGTGGCTGAGTGTCAAAGGCTTTACTGAAATTTAAATACACCACATCTAGAGCTCTCCCTCGGTCCAACTCCCTGGTCACCCAGTCAAAGAAATCAATCAGATTTGTCTGACAAGACCTGCCTCTGGTGAATCCATGCTGCCTCAGATCCTGTAATCCGCTGAACTCCAGAAACCTCACTATTTTCTCTTTCATCAGCGTTTCCAATAATTTACTCACCACCGAACTTAAACTAACCGGCCTGTAGTTTTCAACCACATCCTTACTTCCGCTTTTGTGTAAAGGCACCAAATGAGCCTCTCTCCAGTCCTTTGGCACCACTCCCGACTCCAACGAGGCATTGAAAAGGTCAGTCAGTGGAGCTGCTAGAAAGTCCCCAAGTTCCCTCAGTATTCTAGGGTGTATCCCATCCGGTCCCATCGCCTTGTCTACTTTAAGTTGAGCTAGTTTCTCATGAACACAGTCTTCTGAAAATTGTTCAAGATTTCCCTCGCTTCTGTTCCTATTTGTGGGTGTTTTCTGAGGTCCTGCTCCTGGTTCTTCATCTGTGAACACAGAACAAAAATATTTGTTAAGCAGTTCCGCTTTATCATTATCAGCTTCTACATATTCCTCCCCTGCACCCTTGAGTCTGACAATACCACTTTTGCCCTTTCTCTTCTCACTAATATATCTGAAAAATGTCTTATCACCCCATTTTATTGCATTGGCTATTTCCTCCTCCTTTTGAATCTTTGCCTTCTTGACTACTTTGCTAGCTTCTCTAAGTTTTTCCAAATACAGATGCTTGTCTTCCTCTCTCTGTGATCTCTTGTATTTCATGAAGGCCTCCCTCTTTTTCTTCACTTTTTCAGCAACTTCTTTTGAAAAACATAGTGGTCTCCTTTTCCTTTTACCTTTATTTACCATTTTAACAAAAAGGCTGGTTGCCCTTAAAATATCCCCTTTCAGTTTTGCCCACTGTTTTTCTACATCCCCCAGCTGTTCCCATCCCACTAACGACTCCCTGAGGTATTGGCCCATCTTCACAAAGTTAGTCTTCCTAAACTCTAAGATCCTCACCTTTGAATGGATTCTAACAGCCCTAGTCCTAATACTGAACCACACCATCTGGTGATCACTGGATGCAAAATGATATCCCACTACAACATCAGAAACACTTTCACCACTGGTAAGCACCAAGCCCAGTAACGCCCCTTCACATGTGGGGTCTGTTTCCAATTGCCTGAATAGTTCTCCCTGTAGAGAATCCAGGATCTCCTTACTTCTAGATGATACTGCAGCAGGAATGTGCCAATCAACATCTGGCATATTGAAATCTCCAATCAGTAGCACTTCCCCTTTACTAGCAATGCTGCGTATGTCTTCAATTAACTCTCTGTCCACCTCTTCCTCTTGTGAGGGAGGTCTGTATATCACACCAAAGCAAATAGATTTCTCTTTCCCTCTTTCTAGTTTAACCCACAATGCCTCCTCTCTCCCTTTTAAGCTCTGTAATTCCAAAGCTTTAATAGTACTTTTTACATATAGTGCCACTCCTCCTCCCCTTCATCCTACCCTGTCCTTTCTGAATAAAGTATAGCCAGGTATAGTTACATCCCAATCATGGTTTTCTAAGAACATAAGAACATAAGATATGCCATACTGGGTCAGACCAAGGTCCATCAAGCCCAGTATCCTGTTTCCAACAGTGGCCAATCTAGGTCATATGTACCTAGCAGTTTCCCCAAAAGACACAGGTTCTGCAATGCTTGTACTGGGTCAAGCATTGATATCCTGGGTCCCTTCTTAATAATGGTTTATGGACCTTTCTTCCAGGAACTTGTCCAAACCTTTTTTAAACCCAGCTACACTAACAGCCTTTACTACATCCTCCGGTAACAAATTCCAGAGTTTGATTACAAGTTGAGCGAAAAAATATTTTCTTTTATTAGTCTTAGTTTACCCTGTAGCTTCATTGTATGTCCCCTAGTCTTTCTATATTCTGATAACGTAAACAATCGATCTACGTTTACCCGTTCCACTCCATTCATTAATTTATAGACTTCTATCATATTTCCCCTCAGCCGTCTCTTTTCCAGGTTAAAGAGCCCTAACCTTTTTAGCCTTTCTTCATAGGAGTATCCTTCCATCCCCTTTACCATTTTGGTGGCTCTTCTCTGAACCTTTTCTAATAACGCTATATCCTATTTAAGATACGGCGACCAGAATTGCACACAATATTCAAGGTGCGGTTTCACCATGGAACAGTATAGAGGCATTATAATATCTTTTGTTTTATTTTCCATTCCTTTCCTTATGATACCTAGCATTCTATTTGCTCTCTTGGCTGCCGCTGCACACTGGGCCGAGGGTTTTATCATGTTATCCACAATGACGCCTAAATCTTTTTCTAGGTGGTGGTTACTAATGTGGAACCTTGCATCGTATAACCATAGTTTGGGTTGTTCTTCCCTAGGTGCATAACTTTGCACTTGTCCATATTAAATTTCATCTGCCATTTTGATGCCCAGTCTTCCAATTTATCAAGACCCTCTTGCAATTTTCCACAATCCTCTTGGGTTTTAACAACTTTAAATAGTTTTGTGTCATCTGCAAATGTGATAACCTCACTCGTTATTCCTCTTTCCAGGTCATTTATGAATATGTCAAAAAGCAGCGGACACAGCACAGATCCCTGGGGTACACCACTATTCACCTTTCTCCATTGGGAAAATTGGCCATTTAGAGAAACCCTCTGCTTTCTATCTTTTAACCAGTTCCTGATCCACAGTAGTACACTGCCTCCTATCCCATGACTCTTTCGTTTTGCCAAAAGTCTCTGATGAGGGACCTTGTCAAAGGCTTTCTGAAAGTCTAGATACACTATATAAACCGACTCACCTTTGTCCACCTGTTTATTCACACTTTGAAAAAAACATAACAGATTAGTAAGACAAGATCTTCCTCGTCTAAAGCCATGTTGGCTGTCTCCCATTAGGTCATGACTACCTACAAGATGAGTAATTTTATTCTTTATGATGGTTTCTACCATTTTTCCCGGTACTGATGTCAGGCTCACAGGTCTGTAGTTTCCCGGATCACCCCTGGAACCCTTTTTAAAAATTGGCGTTACATTGGCGATCCTCCAATCTTCAGGTATTAGAGATGATTTTAATGATAGTTCACAGATTACTAATAGAAGGTCTGTAATCTCATATTTCAGTTCTTTCAACACCCTTGGATGTATACCATCTGGCCCAGGTGATTTGCTACTGTTCAGTTTATCTAATAGCTGTAATACATTTTCCCAATGTATCGATATTTCCTTCAATTCTTCCGCACATTTAAATACCACTTCAGTCATGGGTAACATCCCTACATCTTCCTCAGTAAAGACCAAAGCAAAGAATTCATTCAGTCTCTCCGCTATCGCCTTGTCACCTCTTAGTGTCCCTTTAACTCCTCTATCATCTAATGGACCAACTGACTCTCTCACAGGTTTTTTGCTACGAATGTACTTGAAAAAATCTTTATTTCGCATTTTTGCTTCCGCAGCAAGCTTCTTCTCAAATTCTCCCTTTGCCTGCTTTATCAATGTCTTGCATTTGACCTGCCAGTGCTTGTGCTGTTTCCAGGTTTCGTCGTTTGGCTCTTTTTTCCATTTCCTGAAAGATGCTTTTTTGGCAACAACAGCCTCTCTGACCTCACCTTTAAACCATGCTGGCAGTTTTTTGGACTTCTTAAAGCATGGAATACAGCTGGTCTGGGCTTCCAAGATAGTATTTTTCAACAACACCCAAGCTTGATGTAAGTCATTAACCTTTGCAACTGCTCCTTTTAGTTTTTTCTTAACTATTTTCCTCATTTTATCATAGTCTCCCTTTTGAAAGTTAAAAGGTAGTACTGTGGATTTCCTTACTATCCCTCCTCCACTAATTAAATCAAAGGCGATCATGCTATGATCACTATTGCCAAGTGGTCCCAACACCCTTATCTCTTGCACTAGATCTGGTGTTCCACTAAGGACTAGGTCTAATATACCTTCCCCTCTGGTCGGTTCATGAACCAGCTGCTCCAAGAAGCAGTCATTTATTTCATCTAGGAACTTTATCTCCCTAGCATGTCCTGCCGTGACACTGACCCAGTCGATACCGGGGTAATTGAAATCACCCATTATTATTACTGCACTGTAACTTTTGTTAGCTTCCTTGATTTCTTTGAATGTTTCATCATCCATTTGTTCATTCTTGCCAGGCGGTCGATAGTACACCCCAACTGCCTTCGCCGTCCCCTTTTCACATGGAATTTCAATCTATAGAGATTCTACAGCAAATTTTGTTTCCTGCAAAACTATAATCCTTTCTGACTCAATGTCCTCTCCAAAATAGAGTGCAACCCCTCCACCAATCTGATCAGCTCTATCATTACGATATAGTTTGTACCCAGGTATCACAGTGTCCCACTGCTTGTCCTCCTTCCACCATGTCTCTGATATTCCAATCATATCTAACCTCTCATTTAGTGCTATATATTCTAACTCTCCCATCTTATTTTTTAGACTTCCAGCATTTGCATACAAGCATTTTAGAGACTGTATTTTATTCATATTAATTTGGCTATTGGTAGACATGGGTAATTTGGGATCTTTAAGCTCTGTCTGCTCCATACTCGAGGGCATTTGGGCTACTTTACTCTTTTTCGGAACCTCTCCGCTTTTGGTAGTATCCTTCAAGGATACATTCTTCCGAACCATCCGCTCTTGGGCTACTTTAGGCTTTCCCCTATTATCTAGTTTAAAAGCTGCTCTATCTCCTTTTTAAAGGTTAATGCCATGTTCCATCCCAGTTAAGGTGAAGCCCATTCCTTCAGAAGAGCCCCTCCTTTCCCCAGAATGTTCCCCAGTTCCTAACAAATCCAAACCCCTCATCTCTGCAACATTGTCTCATCCACGCATTGTGACTCCGGAGCTCTGCCTGCCTTTTGGGCCCTGCACGTGGAACGGGAAGCATTTCAGAGAACGCTACCCTGGAAGTTCTGGATTTGAACTTCCTACCTAAAAGCCTAAATTTAGCCTCCAGAACCTCCCTACCACATTTTCCTATGTCATTGGTACCGACATGTACCAAGACAGCAGACTCCTCCCCAGCACTATCTAAGACCTTATCTAGGTGGCGCGTGAGGTCCGCTACCTTCGCACCAGGCAGGCATGTTACCAGGTGATCCTCACGTCCACCAGCCACCCAGCTAACTATATGCCTAATGATCGAATCACCAACTATAACGGCTGTCCTAACCCTTCCCTCATGGGCACATGGCCCTGGAGAAACTTCCTCGGTGCGAGAGGGTTTTACATCACCTGGAGGACAGGTCCTAGTTACAGGATCACTTCACATGTGACACTCAATGCAAAAGACTGGAAAGCCCCCATCTCGCTGCTGGACTGCTGTCTGCATCTTAGTTTTTAGTTTTTGTTTAGATCTTTAAGTTCTTTACTTACTAAGGGTTGCTATGGATATTTATACCAATAAAACTGTACCTAATACGTTTAATATACTTTGTTCACCTGAAGCTTAATTGATCTCAGGTCCTTAGTGTATGACTGATTTGGGTAAAGAGCTTTACCTGAGAGCACCTCCTGTCTTTTAGGATGTGTAAGTACTGTGACGCAGTGGCAGGGCTGGAAGCCATGGAAACTGATACTGACCCGCTGGAAGGTTCAGGTACTGCAGGTAAATGCAAGGTTTTCCCTTCTCAGCACAAGATGCACAAAGCTAATCAGCTAACACAGTTCACGTCAGGGGAGGAGAGAAGCAGAGTTACTGATTGGGCACGCCCTAGCAGGAGGCGGGCTCCCCAGAGCAGGGGCACCTTGTTAAACAGAGAGAAGGAAGACAGTAGGGGAATGAGTGGAATTGAAGTGAGTGGAATTGGAAGAAGTGGATTTGGAACGAGTATCAGAAGGGGAAAACGAATGAGAAGGCAAAGGACGTTGGAAAAGCAACAAGGAAAGGAGAGTGAAGATGGAATAAGGCAAGGAGCTCTCTTTGATACAAAAACCTTTGACTTAGCAAGAGAAACACTGCCCAGCTGTAATACAAGGAAAAGGGATTCAGAACCAGGAAGTAGGTACCGGGGATACTCAGTGCCTGAAAGAACCTTCTGGGAGCAACAGAGGTTAGAAGCACTGAGATACCCAGGGATAAAGCCTAGGTTTCTGGAACAAACAGCTGACCCTTGGAGAGGAAGGCAGCGTGGGAAGGCATTCTCAGAGAAGCCTCATTATAAGGTACCTGGTGTATTTAATTCATATGACAAGTTTTATGAGAACCCAGAAAGAGTGAATGCTGACTTTAAAACTCAGGACAGTTTCAGGCATTGTGAAAGCAGTTGGCTGCAGCCTGAAGTTCCTTTAAACAAACCCAGCTTTTCTCACCAGACAGCTGAAGCTTTTAGCAAGCAGGCTGATATAAGGAATCCAGCTGAATTGTTCAGGAGAGAATTAAGCCAGGATGTTTTAGGAGGTCCTACCTTTGAATCACTCCTTAGAAACACTCCTCATACAAAGGAACTTGTTAACCCGACACCTGCATACAAGTGGGGGAGGGGTAACTCCACTGCAGTGAATGAATGTTTGAACAGAGACGGCATTGCTTGCTTTCCAGAAGTAAACTCTGTAAACAATTACTTACCCAAGGAAGGAGCAAATCCTGTCTAGCCCAGCTAGAAAGCAGGCTGAAGTTCTCCTTAAAGAGTTTAAACAATTCTTAGATAAAAGAGCTATTGCTGAACAAAAGTTAGTGCAAGCAGGAAAGAATCCTGAGGCAGAAATACCATTAGCTTCTCCGTTGCCCATGATTGAAGTCAATCAGCCAATGGACTGCTCAATCGGTCTGATTGATAGAACTAACTAAAGCAAAGCTTGAATGGTCATTTTTCTAGCAGATCCTAAAAGGTATGTTGTTTAAATACCTGGATGAAGAGCTTACAAAAATGTATGTTGTTTAAGTACCTGGATGAAGAGCTTATGAAGCAGTGGAAATAAGCTAAAGCATAATTTAGATACAACTCATGAACACTATTGTTTTCCCTTGTTTATTGTGATTGCAAAGTAAGAGGACACATGACGTAATGTGAATCCCAGCATGAAAGGACATTTTAAGCACAGCATTGAAAAGCCTTGATTTTCTTTTGTTCCTGTTTTGGTTTAATCCTCACGCCTGTTCCATTCCACCACGGAGCGGGGTAAAATAAATCCTTATAAAAATAAATATTCTTGTGCCCGCCTATCATTTGGCCTCACAACTACAAAGGCCCATCCCTCCTTAAACCCTCAAGGTTAGGGAGTGGATGCTCAGGGTAACAAGTGGCGTAGTTTTAAGGATTTTGGCGCAGATGCAGAAGGAGCCACCGCAGGAGCTGCAGAGAACCTCTTCCAGTGGACCCCGGCTGAAGAGCTGACGAGCCCAGCAGAGGAGGACAGATCGCAGAAGGCTACAGGAGCCATTGCTGACATGCTTGATATACACCTTAGCCAGGTAAAGGGTATCCACCCTGGGTTGTGAGGATACCAGGGCGAGGGTGTCCCCTAGTTTTAACTGGGGGGAGAGAAAAAAATATATAAATATTTTTTTTTCTGGAGGAAACCCAGAGATAATTTAGAGTGTGTGATACCGCACTTGGGTCCGTGTTCTGTTTGTGTTTCAGGAGTTCCCAAGATGGCGATGGATCCACAAGACATCATCAAATGGATGGCGACGCAACTAGAGCGCCAGGCTGACCTTGCGTTGGAGGCGCAACAGAGAGCCAGCGCCAGTTTAAAGGAACAGCAGCAACCGCTACTGACTCTATTAGAAGAGTTTTTAAAAGAGAGGAAGCAAGCCACTGTTCCAGCGCCAGAAACAGGTTCCATTGTGACTAGCATAGTACAGCCTGTCAATGTACAAACAGGGACTTTGTTTAACTTCGGGCAACTCACTGGTCAAGACGATATTGATGACTATTTAGAAAGCTTCGAAAGGGTGGCACGCCTTAGCTTATGGCCAAGGGAACACTGGGCCTTAAGGCTAGCCGCATCCCTTACTGGGGAAGCAAGGGCAGCTTACCGAGCCATGCCTCCAGAGTTGGCCGGAAGCTATGATGAGTTAAAAAAGGCCATACGGGAGAGACTGGGACTCACTCCGCTCGTATACCACACTCGCTTGAGGAGCGTGAGACTCGGGCCGAGTGAAACTCCTAAGTCCCTATGCCACAGAATTCGTAGTTTACTGAACAAATGGTTGACTCCAGAAGGGAGGTCGGTGGAATCCATTCTAGACGCATTAGTGCTAGAGCAGTACATGGACGCTCTACCACAAGAAATCCGCACCTTCCTGATCCTGCAAAACTGCAAAACTCCCCAGGAGGCGGTTGCTCTCTCTGAGAGGTATATAGAGGCAGAGTTAACTGCCCAGAGAGGTAGCACCCCTTTCCATGAGTACAGCAGTAGCGGATCAGAAAGAAGACGGAGGGTCCAAGAGGATCCAATGAAAATGTGCATGCCTCTTAGGAAAAGTTCTGCATGTAAGATAAGATGCTACAAATGTGGGCAGGTAGGACATGTACAGAAACAGTGTCTTGTAAAAACTGCATTAATAGTGGATACCTATGTGGAAGATAGACCAGGATTTTTGCTGGCTGTATGTGTACAGGGAATTACCACTCAAGCTTTGCTAGACTCAGGAGCCGAGTTAAGCATGATCTCAGAGGAGTTCTGGAAAGCAATAGAAGCCAGAGAGGCCCCAGAGGTAATTCAGCCTGTAGACGAAGTGCAGATAAGGTGTGTTCACAGAGGAACATCTCCCTACCCCGTGTACAACCTAGGTGCCCAGAGAACTATCCCGCTGGCAGTTGTCCCACGCCTCCCACATGCGGTGATTTTAGGCAGAAACTGGCCCCAGTTTTATAGAGAAATAAAGAGAGAGTTACAAGAGAAGGGTGCAATGGTCTCCACAAGAGCCCAGACCTCAGCCCTAGATCCTCAAGAAGGTACATCAGAGGATACGAGGGAAGTCCTTCCCTCTGATGACGCATTAGTGACCACTCCTGATCCCAAAGTAAAGAAGGGTAAGGCAGAAAAACGTAAGGAGAAACAGTCACGCTCCAAAAACAAGTCCGAAGTGCAGGCAGGGCAAGAGCTGCCATGGTTACCGGAGGAACTGATGAGTAAATTTCCCTCATTCCCAAAAGAGCAGCAGGCAGACCCCGCTCTCACACACGCATTTAAGTGGGCCCAGGACCCTAGGAATACACTGCCTAGATTTCTCCTCACGTCAGGGATACTCTATAGAGAGAGTAGGAATCCCTTCATTGGAGATAGCAGGAAACAGTTGGTAGTACCGACTACCTTTAAAAACATAGTGCTACGGTTGGCTCATGACCATCCAGTAGGGGGACATAAGGGCAGTCAGGGGACCCTCGACCAGATTCTAGCCCGATTCTACTGGCTGGGTGTTTTTCAAGAAACGAGCCGGTTCTGTGAGGCTTGCCCCACTTGCCAACGTGTCTCGGCGACCCATCCCAGGGATGTCCCAATGATACCGTCACCGGTGATCAAAGACCCAATTCAGAGAATAGGGGTAGATATAGTGGGACCACTGATTAAGACGCCTAGAGGATTTTGATATATCCTAGTGGTAGTGGACCACGCTACACGATTCCCGTGGGCCATGCCACTCCGCTCTACTTCAGCAAAAGTGATAGCTACTGAGCTTGTCAAGTTATTTTGTGAAGTTGGGTTCCCTAGGGAAGTCCTCACCGATAGAGGGAGTAACTTCCTTTCGAAGTACCTCACGCAAGTATGGGATGCCTTTGGTATCCAACACATTAAGACAGCCGCATACCACCCTCAGACGAATGGTCTAGTCGAAAGACAAAACCAGACACTTAAAAGAATGCTATGTAGAAGTCTGGAGGGTGAGATGGACCAGTGGGATATGATGCTCCCTTTTGTTCTCTACGCATGTAGAGAAAGAAAACAAGCCTCGTTGGGAACGGCGCCATACGAGCTGTTGTATGGTAGGTCTCCCCGGGGGATTCTTGATATTCTAAAGGAACAGTGGGTAGAACCGGACGCCAGGGAGGTAGAGGTCCCCGAGTTCCTGAGAGACTTAAAAAAGCGGCTACGCCGAACCTCAAAAGTTGCGGTAGAGAATTTGCAATGTAGTCAGGGCAAACAAAAATCCTATTATGATAGGAATACTAAACAACGACAACTTATGATAGGAGAAAAGGTTATAGTGATGGTGGCAGGGACGGAGCCGAAATTTGAGAGCCATTGGAAGGGCCCATGTCGCGTCATACGTCCCGTAGGACCAGTCTCTTATTTAGTTGAGAATAAAAAGGGTCGCAGGCAAGTCTACCACATCAATCTGTTGAAGCCCTGGCATGATAGGGTAGCTTTAGCCCAAGTAGCCACAATAGCCTCTCCGAGACAATGGCATTCATTACAGCCCACTAGCCCAGAGCCCATAGGGTGTATCGCGTGCTGTCCAGATTCTCCTAAACCAGCCCGTGATATCTTAAGGGGGGGGATCTGTGATGCAGTGGCAGGGCTGGAAGCCATGGAAACTGATACTGACCCGCTGGAAGGTTCAGGTACTGCAGGTAAATGCAAGGTTTTCCCTTCTCAGCACAAGATGCACAGAGCTAATCAGCTAACACAGTTCACCTCAGGGGAGGAGAGAAGCAGAGTTACTGATTGGGCACGCCCTAGCAGGAGGCGGGCTCCCCAGAGCAGGGGCACCTTGTTAAACAGAGAGAAGGAAGACAGTAGGGGAATGAGTGGAATTGAAGTGAGTGGAATTGGAAGAAGTGGATTTGGAACGAGTATCAGAAGGGGAAAACGAATGAGAAGGCAAAGGACGTTGGAAAAGCAACAAGGAAAGGAGAGTGAAGATGGAATAAGGCAAGGAGCTCTCTTTGATACAGAAACCTTTGACCTGGCAAGAGAAACACTGCCCAGCTGTAATACAAGGAAAAGGGATTCAGAACCAGAAAGTAGGTACCGGGGATACTCAGTGCCTGAAAGAACCTTCTGGGAGCAACAGAGGTTAGAAGCACTGAGAGACCCAGGGATAAAGCCTAGGTTTCTGGAACAAACAGCTGACCCTTGGAGAGGAAGGCAGCGTGGCAAGGCATTCTCAGACAAGCCTCATTATAAGGTACCTGGTGTATTTAATTCATATGACAAGTTTTATGAGAACCCAGAAAGAGTTGTGATACAGCGGACCCTCTTCTGGAGAGAAAAATAGTTTTGAAGTCTGAAAGAAAAAGAAATTGCCTGCAATTTCCAGAGGATTCACCTAGAGGGAGCAGGAGAGTTAGGACAGAGACCACAGAACCACGCCCTAGTGGGCAGGACTCATGTTCCAAAAGCTCACATTTAAGAGGAAGCAAGCAAGAGTCAGGAGGAAGCTTATCTGCTAGGAGCTTACCTGCAAGAAGCTCAGCTGCTAAAACCTCGTCTGCTTGGAGAGCTACTACTCAGGGAGCTGTGGAAAGATCACCCTCACCAGTTGGGAGAGACCAAGCGAATGCGTGTTCCAGAGAAGGACCAAAGAGATGCTATGAAGGTACTAACCCAAGAGTGGGATCTAGGCCGCAAGCAAGCCTGAGTAAAAGGACAGGCTGGGAAAGGAGAACCAGTCCTGTAAGAGAGAGGACAGGCCGAGAAGGCCGAAGCCAAGCCAGACCGGGCCCTGAAGCCCACAAGAGAACAGGCCTCAAAGGCCAGAGGAGGAAAGACTGGGAGAGCAGGAGGAATATACCTGAGAGCACTGATACTGAAGGCAGCAGCCAAGGTAGGCCTCCAGCCTCACCCCAGAGAACCAAACGGAAACCTAAAGGTAAAGCTTTTAACCTTTGTTATTGTGTGCCTGAAGTCAAGCTAAGAGAAGAATCCTGGGAAGGTGGTTCTCCTTATCTAAAACAAGAGCCAAAGCAAAAGTTAAAAGATAGTTTGAGCAAGAAAAGAACTTTTAGAGGAAAACATTATAGAGAGAATGTTTTTAAACCCCTAGAGCAAGAAATGCCATTTTGGTATTCCACCACGCTGAACCGTGGGCCCAAACAAACTGCCAAGCCTTGGGAAGCAGTGAGACGAACTCACATGAAGGACACTTACCTTGATCCCTCAGAGCAGTCAGAGGAGGCCATGCAGGTGGAATCTGTACAGGAGGACATTGATAGTCCTATGGAATGTATATACTGTGCTGGAAGTGATATAGAAGCGTTCCAGAGCTCATTGAGTGAATGAAGTAATTTGCTATTGGATGTTTTTGACACTGTGAAGTTAACAGTTTTTGGTTATTCCATCTCTTACTTTCAAAATCTGCTGTAAAGACTTGTTTTGCTACGTACCGGAGTGTTTATCCTATGTTATGAACCCTTAGTGCTAAAAGGGGAAAATAAAGCCTTTTTCTTTTCCCTCCACGTTTGTGCAAGACTGTAGTCTCTTTGGGAGTTGGCAACGAGGCTGGCACAAGGCTCTGGCCCTTGACCCTCGCACCTGGTCAACCCTGATCACAAACATCTTGGTGACCCCCGGTCCCAGCCCTGCGGTGGAACCACTACGCCGCCACCAGGGGGTGCTGTGCGACCGGGGCGCGTCACAGAGTGAATGCTGACTTTAAAACTCAGGACAGTTTCAGGCATTGTGAAAGCAGTTGGCTGCAGCCTGAAGTTCCTTTAAACAAACCCAGCTTTTCTCACCAGACAGCTGAAGCTTTTAGCAAGCAGGCTGATATAAGGAATCCAGCTGAATTGTTCAGGAGAGAATTAAGCCAGGATGTTTTAGGAGGTCCTACCTTTGAATCACTCCTTAGAAACACTCCTCATACAAAGGAACTTGTTAACCCGACACCTGCATACAAGTGGGGGAGGGGTAACTCCACTGCAGTGAATGAATGTTTGAACAGAGACGGCATTGCTTGCTTTCCAGAAGTAAACTCTGTAAACAATTACTTACCCAAGGAAGGAGCAAATCCTCAGTCTAGCCCAGCTAGAAAGCAGGCTGAAGTTCTCCTTAAAGAGTTTAAACAATTCTTAGATAAAGAGCTATTGCTGAACAAAAGTTAGTGCAAGCAGGAAAGAATCCTGAGGCAGAAATACCATTAGCTTCTCCGTTGCCCATGATTGAAGTCAATCAGCCAATGGACTGCTCAATCGGTCTGATTGATAGAACTAACTAAAGCAAAGCTTGAATGGTCATTTTTCTAGCAGATCCTAAAAGGTATGTTGTTTAAATACCTGGATGAAGAGCTTACAAAAATGTATGTTGTTTAAGTACCTGGATGAAGAGCTTATGAAGCAGTGGAAATAAGCTAAAGCATAATTTAGATACAACTCATGAACACTATTGTTTTCCCTTGTTTATTGTGATTGCAAAGTAAGAGGACACATGACGTAATGTGAATCCCAGCATGAAAGGACATTTTAAGCACAGCATTGAAAAGCCTTGATTTTCTTTTGTTCCTGTTTTGGTTTAATCCTCACGCCTGTTCCATTCCACCAAGGAGCAGGGTAAAATAAATCCTTATAAAAATAAATATTCTTGTGCCCGCCTATCATTTGGCCCCACAACTACAAAGGCCCATCCCTCCTTAAACCCTCAAGGTTAGGGAGTGGATGCTAAGGGTAACAGTACCTATAAAGCTACGATTATCCCAGGGGTGGGTGGGTGGGTGGGTGTGGGGAGGGAGGGAGGGAGGGAAATAACACTTATTAAAAGAGGGCTGCTGCAAAGTACCCTGTCCTGTGCTGCTGAGGTAAGCTATATTCTTATTTGATTTAAATTATAGCTCTTTGCTGCTGCTAGGCTTTAACATATTATGAAATTTAAACTACAAGCTCTCTGCTGGGTTCTAAATTTAACCAGAAAGCTCTCTTCTGTTTTAAGTTTAAAGCTCTCTTCTGTTTTAAGTTTAAGCTTCTCTTCTGTTTTAAGTTTAAGCTTTCTTCTGTTTTAAGTTTAAACTAAAAGTACTTTGCTGATGCTGGGCCCTGAGTGACTATTAAATTAAAACTACAAGCTCTCTGCTGGGTATTTAATGTAACCAGAAAGTTCTCTTCTGTCTTTTAAATTTAAACTTAAACTGCTGCTACTGGTTGAGCTATTTATGCCTGTGCTGCTGAGATAAGCTGTGACCAACTTCCTGGATGATTAACAGTCCTTGCTTGGATAGAAGGAGTCTTTCATAATGGCCTTTTGAACTGCCACCTGGTGTTAACACCTATTGAAAAGGTTTCACAGGTCTCTTGCCCCCTAGGTAGAAGGCCTCTTTGTAAAGGTCCCTAGAAGACTTTATTTGCTGTTCACTGATCCTGTTTTGCCTTTTGTGCTAATCTATATTCTTATTTGATGTAAATTATAGTTCTTTGCTGCTGCTAGGCTTTAACTTATTATGAAATTTAAACTACAAGCTCTCTGCTGGGTTCTAAATTTAACCAGAAAGCTCTCTTGTGTTTTAAATTTAAACTAAAAGTACTTTGCTGATGCTGGGCCCTGAGTGACTATTAAATGTAAACTATAGCTCTCTGCTGGGTTCCAAATTTAACCAGAAAGCTTTCTTCTGTGTTTTTACATTTAAACTAAAAGTACTTTGCTGATACTAGGCCCTGAGTGACTATTAAATTAAAACTACAAGCTCTCTGCTGGGTATTTATTGTAACCAGAAAGTTCTCTTCTGTGTTTTAAATTTAAACTTAAACTGCTGCTACTAGGCCCTGACTGATTTAACAAAAAATGGTGGGTTCACAGATTAAATAGCTTTAATAGAAAGAATTCCTTTCAGAAAATTCCCAGAAATATATACTCACAATTGCAGATCTCTCTCCAGAAGTAACAGTCCCCTTTTCTAGTCTTTCAACTGTGAACCATGTTTCTGTAACTGTCACTAAATCCAAGTCAGCCACTCCCACCAAAGCTTCAACATCAGGGATCTTATTTCCCATGCTACGGGCATTTATACACACTGCTTTCCATATGTTACCCCTGTTACCCATTTCCATAAAGGTATTTAATGTATCACCTACCTGGGGGCTTTCACTTACCTGGGGGCTTTCTTCACCCATCCCCAACGAATCTAGTTTAAAGCCCTCTTCAGTAGATTAGCCAGTCTGCTACCGAAGATGCGTTGACCTTTCTTGGACATACTTTTTTATACGCGCTATTCGACACCAGTGCGGTTTACATGAAACAGAAACTTATACGGTGCAGGGGACTGTTCCGTATTTAAAAATAAACAGGTGCTTAAAACTTGGATAAACTAGGGTAACTATTTACATATAGACTTCATATCAGGTCCTAGCGTAGATTAATGATGGTGTGTTGGTGTAGGTGGGATGGTTGTTGGTACACCTACGTCCAGGTAGTGTTTGAGGAAGAGGTGGTGTTTTAAAGCCTTCCTGAATTGTATTAGGTCAGGGATTGCCCGGATGTCAGGTGGTAGGGCATTCCAGCATCTGGGTGCGCAGAATCTAAATGCCCTGTTTCCTGTTGCCTGGGTGCATTGAGTTACTGTCTTAGGGATTAACAGTGTGTTTATTGCTGCAGATCTTCTGGTCCTGTTGGGGGAGTCATGTGGGTGAGCTCTGTGAGTGAGGCGGAGGAGAGCCCGTTGATGGCCTTGAAGGTCAGCAGTAGGGTCTTGAAGGTGAGTCTGCTGTGGATAGGGAGCCAATGGAGCTGTTTCAAGATGGGCGTCACATGGTCACGCCTGGAGGCGCCTGGAGGTATAAAAATGTTTGTTAAATAAAATAAATAAATAAAAATAAAACAAACAGCAAGAACTATCTTTTTTAAGCTAAAAACTATCCAAGATTTAAGACTTCTGCTAGATATCAGTGATTTGAAATCTGAAGTCCAGGCCCTCATCACACCACATTTTGACAACTGTAATAGTCTATTACAGGGTCTGCCAATCAAAAGCACAAACATACTTCAGAGATCTCAAAACATCACCACCAGAATAGTTTCCAAGGCCCACCTCACCAATCATATAACACCCATCCTATTTAACTTACATTGGCTCCCAGTTCTAAGCCAAATAAAATATAAGCTACTAATTGTAACATTTAAATTAATCAATAACATTTCCCATTTAAATTTATCAATAACATTTCCCCATCTTTTCTATCAACCCTCCTCCACACCCAATCAGACACTAGAGTTCGCAGACAAAATGCTAGCAACTCCCTTGTAATCCCTTACTCTATCCACAAGACAAAACAGACTACAAGCTCCAGAGCCTTCACATATATTGCCCCCAACCTCTGGAACTCACTACCTTTCACACTTCGCACAGTTAAAGACCTCCAGACATTTAGGAGAGACCTCAAAACGTACCTCTTTTCTACTCATTACAGAAACTCAGATTTGAACCCAAAATATAGACATATCCTCACAAACACTGACCACTCACACCCATGAACTACAGACAGGTGAGGAGGCTAGGCCCGAGCTCCCAAACGAAACTCAAGGTAATACTGGGTGGCTATACTCATAGGTAGAGGTGGAGGGCATAACCAACAAGTCGCTAGAGGTAGGATCCTCATAGTCAGGGCTTGCAGAGAGATTCACTACATTGAGAAAGCAAGGGGGACAGTTAATAGAGCCCAGCACTGTACCTAGCCCTGTGAGAGTGGTGCAGCCGCACAGGACACAAAAGGATTAGGGATGCATGCCAGGCTGCTGGCCCCGGCCCCGGACCCCCCCCCCCCTTCCCCCGCTGCCACTTTTGTGTTTTCTCGGAGGTGGTGGCGGCAGCAGCAGCAGTGAGGTAGATTTGCGTTTGTAGGCAGGTCGGGTCCCTCCTTTCCCTCTCTGATGTGGGTCATGTCAGAGGAGGGAGGGACCAAGCCAGTCATTCAAATGCAGGTCTTTGCAACTCATCATTTGCATGGCTGGTTTTGGTCCCTCCCTCCTCTGATGGGATGTACATCAGAGAAGGGAAGGTGGGACCAGACCTGTCTAGAAATGCGGGTCTGCCTCACTACTGCTGCCGCTGCTGCCTCCAAAAAAACAAAAAAGTGGTGGTGGCGGCAGAGCCATGTGGGTGGGGGGCAGAGAACTGGCAGGGGGGGCACGACAGAAGAGGAAATAGCACAGGGCACAATTATGGAGTGGTATGACCCTGATAGAGCCATCCTCCTCCCAGGCCCAACTCCCAAAAGAAGCCCAAGGTACTGTTGGGGGGGTATACTCACTGGCCGAGGTGGAGGCAGTGGAAGCAGACACTGCAATGAGAAAGGGATAGCTGTTAAATTGAGCATGCTCACAAACCCGCCACCCAGATACACCTGGTACTTCTAGATATGTACTTACCTGCTTGCATCCTTGAGTCTACACCACCAGACAAACCATTAAGTGATTCTGGCTGAAACATGGAGGCAACCAATTGCTCCAGTGGGGTCAGCTCATTAGGATATTGAAGACCCTCCCCCCAGTCTTTCGCCGTGAATTCTCGATTGTTGTTATTATTATTTATTTACAGCACATCACTCATCACACCACGGGTGCTTTCAACTGTAGTATCATGTGCACCTTCATCCCCCAAAACGCTCACCTCTGCTGTTATTTGATCCCACAATTTACTTCTTTGCCCCGCCATATTGTTTGCCAGAAATAATAAGTGGCAGTAATTGGCAGTCACATGACGGTAGAGCACGTTCTTTTCCTCCTCAGAAACTGTGATGAGTGAGTACGCTTTGTCCGTTGGCTAGCAGTCTGTTCAGTCTCACTACCTGAGCTTGGGTCACGTTCCATCTCTACAACACAAATGAAAATAATAGGACATACAAGACAATAGGCAATGAGATCCACAGCAAACATGAAAAGAACGCACAGTATTTGTGCATATATATTTATGCGCTGCAAAAGACACCATGTGACGACATCTAGAGGAGACCGGGGATGGTATTCTGAAATCATGTGCATGCCCTGCTAAGTACTTCTTGCATTTCCTCTCTTATGCATGTGTTACTCTGTGTCTAATGCAGGGATTTCACAATCGTTTATTTCCTTTGCGCTGAGGTTTTATGCGCATCACATTTGCATACGCTTGGATTTGTGCACCCTTCATTTGCATAGCCTGCTTTTCCTGCATTAAGCATTTAGACTTGCATGTTCTCAGTGCGGTACGCAAACATGTTAAAAGTCAGTACCATGCACGTTTAGCGCAGGTTTTCTGCATCGGCCTGCATGTTTATTAGAGTTGGTGCTATGCACTAAGGAATTGTCAGGGGCTGGTAGGGTTGCCAACCGGCCGGTTTTTCCATGGCCAGGCTGGCTGCTGGCACAGATGTAAAATCGGCCATTGAAAAGCCGTTTTTTTGCTCTGGCCGCAAGATCGGGAGCGGCCAGAGCAAAAAACCGGCTTTTGTGCCGAAGTCCGTGGCGCGAACGCGATTCCCCATAGCAGTGCAGCCGCTTCTTCTGCTTGGTACAGAGCAGCGGCTGCAATACACTTACATTGAAAACTAAAGATAAACTGTGTAAGGAGCCCTCCGGTCATCGCAGAGCCCGAGGAAGTTATGTCATGGGGGCGGGCTCCTCACAGGTTGTCTTTCCTTTTCAAATTAAAGTTAATTTGAAAAGGAAAGACAACCTGTGAGGAGCCCGCCCCCATGACATCACTTCCTCGTGCTCTGCGATGACCGGAGGGCTCCTTACACAGTTTGTCTTTACTTTTCAAAGTAAGTGTATTGCAGCCGCTGCTCTGTACAAAGCAGAAGCAGCGGCTTGGGCAGGGGGGGGGGGTGATGGTGTGAGTGAACCAGCAAGGGGGGAGGGGATGGTGTGAGTGAACCAGCAAGGGGGGGTGGGGTGGTGTGAGTGAACCAGCAAGGGGGGGGGTGTGGTGTGAGTGAACCAGCAAGGGGGGGGTGGTGTGAGTGAACCAGCAAGGGGGGGGGGGTGGTGGTGTGAGGGAACCAGCAAGGGGGGGGGGGTGGTGGTGGTGTGAGTGAACCAGCAAGGGGGGGGGGGGTGGTGGTGTGAGTGAACCAGCAGGGGAGGGGGGTGATGGTGTGAGTGAACCAGCACGGGCGGATGGTGGTGGTGGTGTGAGTGAACCAGCAGTGGAGGGGGGGGTTGGTGGTGTGAGTGAACCAGCAGGGGAGGGGGGTGAGTGAGTGACCCAGCAGGAGGGGTGAGTAAGTGACAGGGGGGTGGGTGAGTGAACCAGCAGTGGAGGGGGGGTGGTGTGAGTGAACCAGCAGGGGAGGGGGGTTGGTGTGAGTGAACCAGCAGGGGAGGGGGTGAGTGAGTGACAGGGGGGTGGGTGAGTGAACCAGCATGGGAGGGGGTAAGTGAGTCAGCGGGTGGGGGGGGTGAGTGAGTGAACCAGCACTGAGGGGAGGGGGGGTGTGAGAACCAACACTGAGGGGGGGTGTGACTGAATCCTCGGTAATTTTTGTGGGTGGGGCTGGGGGCAGGGCAGGGGTGGGACTAGGGGCGGAGAATGGGTGGAGCATGGCGAGCCACAGGTTTCGGGTTTTTCTCGGTGAAAAAGTTGACAACCCTAGGGGCTGGGCATATATAAAGGTTTGTGACACTGTATCACTATCTGTCTCACAATTACTTCTAAATTCCAGTTTCGTAAAGGAACCTCAGCCCAAATATCTAAGAAATCATAGTAGAAGTTACATGCATGCCTTCTGAATGCCAAACCTGCTATTGGGTTATGTATATGCAGTAGACAGTGCAGTAAAGACACATAAAAGAGAGACAATCCCTCTTCTGGAAGGCCTACAACCCTAGTCAGAGCACATTTACAGTCTGTAGAAAGGCTTCTCTCAACTGAGCTGACTGAGTTAAACAGTAGTAGTAGATCAGGGCACAGAGCAACAGTAGGCACTGTAGAGAGTAAGGTGAAAGAGGTCTTGCAGGTATTAAACACGGTACATTGGGGAAAAGATGGCCATGGATGACCAGTCCCTGCAGGTGGTTAAGAGGCTCCCAATTACCACATGTCCTTCAGGATTACTTTTAGTAGGCAAGTGATCCCCAGCAGGCAGAACTTACAAAGGCAGAGTTTAGTAGGGTTATGCAGGACAAATGTCATGGTTTGTTTTGCTTTCTGTGTTGTTTGTAGGATTTTTTTTTTGTTCCATTTTTTTATTTCAAGGCAGTGTCATCAATGGTGCATACTATTGTTCAAATAGCGCATACCAGTGCTCAACAGTGCACAATATCACTCACTAGTGCACCCTATTACTCAATAGCATGCACTATTGCACTATTGAGCAATAGTGCACACTATTAATGATAGGAAAACAAAATTCTTTTTGAAGTGTCCTGTCTTTTTAGATTAAATACGATATGAAACATGGGAAATGATGACTATAAATACAGAGTTGGTGTCTATATGTGCTCCACCCAGTACATACTCAATCTCTACCCTATAAAACTGCAACCAAAATAATGATTAAATTTGCTTTTAACTGGGTGCATCAAACTATTTAAACAAGATGAGCAGACTGCATTCTCTCAGTCTTGAATCAGAGCAGAATATTCTCCGACCTGTGCATAATTTGCTACCTTCTTTAGTCTGCAGTCTATATTGAAAAGAGTTCCATCAAAATGAAATCTTTCCAAAGTTCTGAAATGAAACTCAAGAAGCCTCCTAGTTACTCGTGCTGCTGAAATAAGTCATCATTATACTGAAAGGGTTCTGAAAGGTATAACCATTGTTATTTAATTCACAAGTACCAAGCAGGTTTATTGCAACAAAGCTACCTAAGTCCTAGAGACCGTTAATGATATTTGATGGCATTTTAAGAACTTCAAAATACTGCTGGCAGTACAACGGAGTCTCTTTTATTACAATATGCGCTTAACAATGCACAAATCTTACTTAAGATACACACAGCTGTTTGCTGCATTTTAATGTCTTCTGAAGTCAGTAAAAGACATCCTTCTATAGAGAAAAGTAGCGTTCCAGTATTGTGTGTCAGCGTCGTCGCACATGGTTGATAGCTCTTGTGTGTTCCATCCACCCCCACTGCAATTAAAAGGGAAAGGAAGAACAGACTTTGAGATATTTATGGCAAAAGAAAAGAAACAAATAAAGAGAAAGAACTGCATATTAGACTTAACGATCTGCACCTGGATTCAATCACCATTTGCAGCCTAACGATCAAACATTTTGGACTAAAAATTACAATGGCTGCGCAGCTGGAATAAAATGCAGCCTCGTGCAGCAAGCCGACAGCCATCAGTAAAGCGCAAAGCGGCCAGGGCTGGGTTTTCTGACATGGTAATTTTTAATTTGCAAACTTAACTCAAAAAGGCATGCTTAATCAGGAAATACTATCATTCTGAAGATGAGCACATGATCCTGACCTTGTGTTAATGCTGTTTAAAAACATGCCTTTAGCTCCTAGCAAGGCATGAATAGCTTTCTCCCAACAAAGCAGCTTATTCCGGTGCTGTGCTGAAAGGACTCTTACGGGACTTCTGTCACTCGTTTACAGTCTGCACTTTATTCATTTCTGGTTCTATCAGAAGATTTATGTTTTCATTCTAAGAGTTGAAAATCATAAATACTAAACAAACGCATGGGGAGAGGTGACTTGCACTGAACCAGCCACCTTGTTGGACAGACTAGATGGACCATGATGGTCTTCAGCTGCCATCATATACTATGTTACTATGTAAACACGTTCATTGTACCTGCTATAAATACTGTATGAAGAGCAACCAAACCGCGTCTAACAGGGTCTTTATGCTCTTCCTGAGAGCTTACATGCTGTATCTGACTTATCTGACTTTAGAAGAAAACTTAAAAACCCACCTCTTCCTAGAGCACTTCGGTGATGAGAACTAAACCCAATGCCCTTCAAGGAACCACAGACTCTGCCACACCTCATTACAACCATCTATAATTTTACTTTTTTCTTTTACCCTATGTTAAAGTTAAAACGTTTGGGTTACTGTATGTTTACCTGGCTGCAATTGTGTTTGATGTAAAGCCACTTTGAGCTTATTGTTGTTCAATCTGTAAACCACTTTGACTTACAGATATGGCAGTATATAAGAAGTGCTAAATAAATAAGTATGATATCACCCAATTACCGTAACTCTTTTCAGAACAAATTGTATGAAGAATAAACTACTGCACATTTCTGTAGAATATTTTTCAACCGAACCAAACTAGAGCACAATGTACCTGAAGACCAGATTAGAGACAAATGAGCTGGTACCAAAGACTGGCGTTTGTTCAAGTGTTCCTTTGTTGTCCCCCAATAAAGGAACACGAACAAACGCCAGTCTTTGGTACCAGCTCCTTTGTCTCTTGAATATTTTTCAACCACATGTTATAATAGTTTCTTACAGGTAAGTGTTGGTAAATGAATAAATGTTACTTGACACAGAAGTATACAGAATTTAAAAAAAAATTATTACTATAATAAATTATTAAATCAGAATTAGTGATAACTAATTAAAATTATCAATCAGTAAAACAGATGTATTAGCTGTGCGTGGCATTGAATCAATGCTGCTTCCTGGAAACTTAAAAGCCCCTGGGTTTTCTTGGTAAGGTGTGACAGAAGTATATTGCCAGTCCTTTCCCCCAAGGTAGTGAAGGGTAAAGTGACTTGCCCAAGGCCACTAGGAGTGTCAGTGGGAATTCAACACTGGTTTCTTGGTCATCAGGCCGCTGCTCTAACCACTAGGCTACTCCCCAACTCACAAGTATTAGAAAGTTTTAAAACAGCTAGAGTGGAGGCATAGCCTACTAGTTAGAGCCATTGCCTAGTACCCAAAAGATCCTTGTGACCCTGGGGAAGTCACTTAACCCTCCATTGCCTCTGAAGAAAAGGCCTGACAATCTACTTCCAGTTATACATTGCCAAGAAAACCCAGAGGCTGCTGTGTAACCAGGAGTCAGCACTTTAAAAAATATATATATTATTGCATAACAGCAAATTATAATTAATTTCTCAAACTTTCCTTTTTCAGGACCTTTACATAATCTTTTTTCAGCGATACTTTACTTCAGAAGGAATGGAACATGCTTTTCTTCAATAAAATTCTAATGTACAACTTTAGAAATTCTTTGTACTTAAACCCTTCTTGTTTCTCATACGGGTTCCTCAGGGGTTTATAGGTAAATTTCACTTTTGCTCAGTACTCTGTAGTTGCTTATAAGTGTATGGGGGTATTTATTAAAGGATGCTAGCTGTCAGCATGTGTTGCGGCGCATGCTGAAGATGTGCCGGGTCATGCACTGACAGCTAGCGCAGCACCGTGATAGTATGGCTGGATTTCCACGCTGTCCGTGGTGCGTTAGGGGAGCAAGTGGGTGGGTTTGGGGTGCAGAATGGGCAGGTGAACACCTTGCAGTCAGCGCACCTGTGCTAATTGCAAGGTGGCCAATCAGTACGGATATAATTACCGCCCCCTCAGTAGGTGGAAGTAGGTGCACCTGTGCTAATTTAGCACACTTTAAGGGACAGTACTGCGTGTTAACTGATGAGAGTATGTTTTCCACGCCCATGACTGTTAACACGGTGGTGTTGTATCGAACGCACCATGGTTGTGCATGCTATTGACGCGTAGGGTTGCCAACTGACTCCAGATGCACCCAACAGGCTTGATCCAATCCTGTATTTACCCCATTGCCTGCAGGGATGATATTTTAAAATCTGGCAATATCTCTTTAAACCATTTATGGAAACTGCATCAGAAATACAGTACAAAAGCTCATGCTTTCCGCATTGTTCTCAGCTTGTTTACCTTACCAAACGTGCTCTACCTCCACCTAATTAGCTCGTACAAGAAACATCCCTGCATGTGCTCCTACCAGAGCTTATTACTTTCAAATTCGGACCCATATCTAGCTTTTACATTTGTATATTCATTTTAATTCCACAGATCTCCTTGATCCTTGCTATACCATTTTTATGTAAAAACGAGGCTTCCGGAGCCACCTGGAACCTTTCATATGTCATGCCCTGATCTGCCTCGCTTCAGCCCTGCATGAACTAGCAAGACCTGCAAACCCTGCTCTGCCATAACGTTTGCTGCCACCTTACTGACTTGAGTCCTATGCAAAGCTCCCCCAGCTCTTATCCTCTTCATAGCTCTGTTGGCCATTAATGAGACGCTGCTCCTGCCCCCTCCTAACATTTTCTTTCCCAGACTCTGATTTTCCTGCTGCCACTCTAGAAAATGCAGTCATGGGCTGCTGTCACCCCTGGACCCAAACCCAGTACAATCTGCGACTACCATGCTTGTGTCGGCCACCGGCACAGCTCCTTTTTTAAACAAAATCTGCCTGTTTCTCTCCTCAAACTTATGCAAACCATGATGACCATGGCCAGCTCAGCTCCCAGCTCTTCCCAGAATCTAACTCAACCCATGGCCACTGCACCCTCTAGCTGCGGCATGGCCCTCCTGCCAAAAACAAAATTGCTTCCTACTGTGCAAGGAGACCTGGCACAAGCCAAGATCACCCCTGCTGCCAGGGATCATTAGCACAGCTCCTCTCCCAGCCAGTCGGAGCTGCAGAAGGCCTTAAGCATTGCTTTTCAGGTAATTAAAATACATTTTATGGGAGATTATTAACATTCTAACTCCTGGTAACACTAGCACATAGAAAGTGCAGTTTCCCACAAACACAGGCCATCCCAATTTCTGTCCTATTCCTTATCTTCTTATCGGATAATAGTCTTCACTGATTGGCTGATATTGGAGACCGAATTCTCCAACAACTGATGGTTGCCATAGCATTTCAGCTACAGTAAATACCCGGGTTCACATTCAAAATCACTTATACGTATAGCAGCAGTTATTAGAGAGGAATTTTATAACTGGGCACAAGTTTTAGGCACCCAGAACTTACTTATCTTGAGCTTATTTTATAAAGAAAAACAGATGCCTAATTTTCTTTATAAAATAAAGGCATAAGGGTACAAAAATGTATGCTAAATCTAGGCATGTGCTCATGGAGGGGAGGAAAGGAGGAAGAGATTGGGGGGAGGTGACAGTTTACATGGATGGAAGGGTGGATAGGTGGGTGGGTGGTGGGGAGGAGGGGAGAAGAAAGAGAGGGGGGATGCCAGTCTACTTGGGTGGGTGGATGGGTTGGCAGGGGGGAGAGAGGCATGGGAGATGCAGGACTACAGAGGTAGGTAGATAAGGGAGGGGAGGGAGAGGAGAGGTGGAATCATGTGGGAGATATCAAGGAGACACAAGTGAGAGAAGAGGATAGAAGTGTGATAATGGGGAGTAGGAAAAAGATAGAAGGGAATAAGAGACCAGAGAAGGAGAGCGAGGAGGGAATGGCAGAGCTAGGCAAGATGGACGACAGGGATGAAAAGTTGATAGTACGTGAAAATTAAAAAGGAGGAGATGGTGGACTAGAGAGTGAAATTTGAATGAACAGAGAAGCAGGAAAGAAAGAAAAGGAAATGATCAATATGTCAGAGACAGATATAGAAAGAGGAGGAGAGAAGAGAGAGGAGAAATGGACAACAAATACTTGAGTTAGCAGAAGGCAGACGAAGAAAGCAGAAAAGAGGAACTGGGACCAATGAGGTTGGGAAAAATAAAATACCCAAACAACAACAGCAGAAACAAGTATTTTATTTTGAATTTATTAACTGGAATACGTTAGCGTTGGGAGATGTGCATTGCGGATGCTTTTGAATTTTGTTCGGTACGATAGGAAATGCAATTCTGTTTTTAGTTTCCAGAGCTGCAGTACTTGCCAAGTCTGATATTTTGGGATTCCCAGTTCAATTTTTGTCTTCCTATTTCTAGTTCCAATTCTGGTCCCTTGCACGGCATTTGATGAAAATCCGTCTGTGTTTTGTATGTGACAGAGATGAGGTGGCAGTGGTGTGTACTTTCTGTAGAGATCTGTAATATTTCTAGTGCTGCCTATTCATACTATAGGCAGAGCTTTCATTGTTTGAATCATAGGAGTTAGTGCTGCTGTGGTTCGGCACATTTGCTACATATGGAGGGGTGGATATTTTTTTTCAGGTTTTCAGGTGACATTTTTCAGATATGTTAGTGAGAAGAGGAAGGACAGAAGTGGTATTGTCAAACGGTGAAGGGGAGGAATACGTAGAACCTGATGAGGATAAAGCAGAATTGCTTAACAAATATTTCTATTCTGTGTTCACAGATGAAGAACCAGGAGCAGGACCTCAGAAAACACCCACAAACAGGAATAGAAGCGAGGGACATCTTGAACAATTTTCAGAACATAACTGGAGGAGTGGCCTAGTGGTTGAGGCAAGGTACTTCAGGCTGGAGGGTCGGGGGTTCAAATCCCACTAGAGGACAGCAAACTTGGGCCGGAAGGACTGGGGTTTCTAGCCCCACAGGTGCTCCTTGTGGTCTTGGGCAAGCCACTTAACCCTCCATAGCCCATGTTCCCTGTAAAATAGTTATCTCCAAGTTATAATGCCCTGTTCAATGTAATTTCAGTTTGTTCAATGTAAACCGCACTGATGCAGAATAGCGTGGTATATAAGAGAATGTAAATAAATAAATAAATAAAATAAGATAAGATAAGAAGACTGTGTTCATGAGAAACTAGCTCAACTTAAAGTAGACAAAGCGATGGGACCGGATGGGATACACCCTAGAATACTGAGGGAACTTGGGGATGTTCTAGCAGCTCCACTGACTGACCATTTCAATGCCTCATTGGAGTTGGGAGTGGTGCCAAAGGACTGGAGAGAGGCTCATGTGGTGCCTTTACACAAAAGCGGAATTAAGGATGTGGTTGAAAACTACAGGCCATTTAGTTTAACTTCGGTGGTGAGTAAATTATTGGAAACACTGCTGAAAGAGAAAATAGTGAGGTTTCTGGAGTCCAGCGGATTACAGGATCTGAGACAGCATGGATTCACCAGAGGCAGGTCTTGTCAGACAAATCTGATTGATTTCTTTTGACTGGGTGACCAGGCAGTTGGACTGAGGGAGAGCCCTAGATGTGGTGTATTTGGATTTCAATAAAGCCTTTGACACTGTTCCTCACAGGCGACTTATAAACAAACTGAGCACCCTAGGGATGGACCCTAAAGTTACTGCTTGGGTTAGAAATTGGTTGGGTGGGAGGCGACAAAGAGTACAGGTAAATGGAGCTCACTCTGAGGAGAAGGATGTTACCAGTGGTGTGCCCCAGGGATCTGTCCTTGGTCTGATTCTTTTTAACATCTTTGTTAGTGATATAGCGGAAGGGCTGTCTGGTAAGGTTTGCGTATTTGCGGATGATACCAAAATCTGCAATAGAGTAGACACCCAAGAAGGTGTAGATAACATGAGGAGAGATCTAGCTAAGCTTGAAGAATAGTCTAGAATTTGGCAGCTGGGATTTAATGTTAAAAAATGTAAGGTCATGCATTTGGGCTGCAGCAATCCAAGGAAGCAATATAGTATAGGGGGTGATGTACTTTTGTCCACTAAAGAAGAGCGGGACCTAGGCGTGGTTGTGTCTGATGATCTTAACAGGTAGAAAAGGTGACGGCAAAAGCTAGACGGATGCTTGGGTGCATACAGAGAGGAATGGCTAGCAGAAAAAAGGAGGTGATAGTGCCTCTGTATAAGTCTTTGGTGTGACCTCATTTGGAGTATGGTGTGCAATTCTGGAGACCGCACCTTCAAAAGAATGTGAACAAGATGGAGTCAGTACAGAGGGTGGCTACTAAGATGATTAGTGGTCTTCATTATAAAGCATATGAGGACAGACTTAGGGATCTTAATATGTACACCTTAGAGGAAAGGCAGGATAGAGATAATATCATTGAGATTTTTAAATACCTCCGTGGCATAAATGTTCAGGGAGAGAACCTCTTTCAATTGAAAGCAAGTTCTGCTACGAGGGGACATGGGATGAGGATGAAGGAGGATAGATTAGAAGTGATATGCGGAAATATTTATTTACGGAAAAGAGTGTTGGATCCGTGGAATAGTCTCCCAGTGGTAGTGGTAGAGATGAGGACAGTAACTGAATTCAAAAAAGTATGGGACAAACACAGAGGATCTCTAAAGGTAAAATGGGGACTCTTGTGGTTGTTGATATGGAAGGGCAGACTAGATAGGCCATGTGGTCTTTTTCTGTCATCATGTTTCTATGTTTCTATGTTCTGTGGATAGGGGCGGCCCAAGGGGGATGCGGGGCCATGTGCGGAGACTAGGTGCTGGGCCTCATTTGCATAAGGGGCTTCATTTGCATAAATATTTGCATAATATTACCATACACCAACTTTTAGTAAACATGCTTCTCAATGAGTGTATGGATAAAGAAAGACTAAACTATTTCTACATTACTATAATCCATTGCCAACTGCCAGGCACATTAGGAACTACTACAAACACTGTCCATTTAGAACCCATAGCAAACTCGCCATATCATAACAGCACTACCAGGACTCACAAAGCACCATACTCTATCTATCAAAAGGCAACATTGCAAAAATTAAACCAATACATATCAGAGAATAACAATACAAGACCTACTGGGGAAAGAGAACAAGTGGCAATGTCAAATAGGAATTACATAAACAGAATACTTCAGCTCAGTTACACATGCAGAACATAGACCATCACCAAACAAGGAATCACAGTTTAGAAACAGGAAGACAATAATTAAACTGGGAATCCCAAAAGCCAAACTTGGAATGTACAACACTGTAGAAATAAAACAATAAATTAATTTCCTCTTGTACTAAACAAAGTGCAGACGTTAATGATGCACATTTCCCACAGATGACACATTCCAATTAATAAATTCAAAATAAAGAGATATTTTTCTACCTTTTGTGCATTTTTTTCAGTTGCAATTGCTCCAGCCACTTTCTTCTGGTTTCTTCGTGTCTTCTGCTAACTCTCCATCGTCTGCTGTCCATTTGTCCTTTCTTCTTTCTTCTAGTTTTTTTTCTATTCTCTCTCTACATCTGCTTTAAGATACTAATATTTCTCCTTTTACTCTTTCCTTATTCCTATTTCATTCACTCAGATTTTACCCCTCCATCCTCAATCCCCACTTACTCTCCCAATACCTGGCCAATTGTAGATTTTTCTTCTCTCCCACGGAAAATATTTTTCCCCTCTCCATTTCACTCTCCCAGCCCCATCCCATTCTAATCCTCCCCCAACATCATCTACCTTCTAGTTCCAGCCCCACCCAGCATCCCTTCTAGTCCCCACATCAGCCCATTTCCAGTCCTAACCCCCCATCAGCCCATTAGCCCACTTCCAGTCTTAGCCCCCCCATAGCCAATTACCAGTCCTAACCCCCCATCAGCCCACTTCCAGTCCTAACCCCCCATCACCCCATTTTCAGTCTTACCCCACCCTATAGCCCATTACCAGTCCTAACACCCCTTCCCCATCAGCCCATAGCCCATTACCAGTCCTTAACCCCCCTCGCCCCATCAGCCCAGATAAATAAAAAAAAAAAAAACTGGCTGCTGCTGCAGCCGTGGCAACGGCAGAATCAAGTGTTCCGCCCCCCCCCCCCCCGCCTGCCCAGCAGAGCCCTCCCTCTAATCAGTCCCCTTGGTGCCAGCTTTCAGAACAGCGAAGGGAGAGTTTCTCTCTTGCTGCCGGGGCTGATGGGAAAGAGGAATGAGAGTAAATCCTCAGAGTATAGTTGGCAATGTCAAATCCCATAAACATTGATTCTCTTCCCATTATTATTTAATTTGTTATGGCCCCTTGGTGTAAAGAAGAGGAGATTGATCCAGGCAGAGCCTTAATACTATGAGAAATTCCTTTGGGAACAAGCACCCAAGAAATTCTTATAAGGAACAGAAAAATCCTGGGTAGAATGTGTGACTTCACCTAGTAAAAACTGATGGCTCTGTGTGTGTGCCCTCGTGATGTACATCCTGAGATGAGACGCTCTTAAAAGAGATTGTCCATCAATATCAATATCATACTCAAGATTCTCTTAGACTGTAAGTAGCTCCCAGTCTTACGTGCTACTGTGTATCATCTATATATGCAAATATGTTAATTGTTTTATAACTTGTTCACATGTTCAATGTAAACTTTTCCATGTAATATGTTGTTATTTTGTAAACCATGCTGATCATGAGTAGTGCGGTATACAAACAAATAAATAAATTGTGTAGGAAGCTGAGGCCACTCCCTGGAAAGTTATAGTGGTAGAAGACACTAATGTTACCTGTGAGCAGTCACCAGATGGCAGCACATTAACAAAAGAGCTCACTGACGTTTTGTACGTAAAAGCAATTACTAGAGTCCAAGAAACTGTTTCTACAGATACTGCTTCTGATATACTCACAGTGGGAAAAGTACTTGAAAATAGTCAAAAGGTACAAAGAGAAAACCACATTTGTAAGAGGTTAAGGACTTTTTCAGGAAAACTGCTAGTTCCTAGTGGGGATAGGGTTGCCAACTTTTAGAAAGAGAAAAACCTGCCACATATAGCTAGTCATGCTCCGCCCATGCCCACCCCACCCCACCCTTTCCCCGCCCTTGCTCCACCCCCTCTCCCCCCAAAAATTGCAGAGAGGGCAATGTGCAAACTGAAGAAGCAAGAAACAGAACTTCTGTACTGACAGAATATCCAGCATTGGTTGTACACACACACACACACACACAATACACAATACAGACAGGCCTTCATCAATAAATGAGCACAAAACAAAAAGAGTAATATATAGACAAAAATTAAACTGAAACCTCAAGAAGCCAGACTCTGCATGCAGTGCAATATCAGAAAAATAAGAGATGCAGTTCCCCATTCCGTGTAAAATATAAAGGTAGTACATAGTCCAATCACTAAATTAAAAATAAAATAATTTTTTCTACATTTGTTGTCTAACCATTTTATTCTCTGATCATGCTGGTCCCGATCTGAGGCTTCTGTTTTCCTGTCTTCTCTTAGCTCTCTTTCTATGTTCTATAGTCCATCTGCCATTTCTTATCTGTTCTTTTGTTTCCTTCACTTCCTTCCATCAGTCTATTTCCATCCCAGTAACTTTCCTCGGTTTCAGCCCACTTTCCATGCCTCCCTTCCCATTACATTCCAATACCAATCCCCTTGAACTGCCAGTGGTGTCCATTCCCTTCTAGTCCCCCTCCTTCCTCACTGTTCAGCCCCTTCTAGTGCAAGCACCATCCCAGGTATCAGCTCACTTCCACTCCCAGTGCCTTCCCCATGTCAGCTCCCTTCCAGTCACCCTACCCTCTGTCCATCCCCCTTCCAGTGCCATCCCCACGTTTCTGCTCCCTTCCTATCCCAGTCCCCCACCCTTCCAGCCTCCTCCCCATTACCCAGTTACTTACCAGTACTATTCCCAGGTGTCAGCTCCCTTTGAGCCCCCTCCTTACCCCCTCTGTCAGCTCCCTTCCTTCCACTTCCTACCCCCCCTCTTTCAGCTCCCTTCCAGCCACCTCCTTCCCCCTTTTCTGTCAGCTCCCTTCCTGCCACATCCTTCCCCCCCCCTTTCAGCTCCCTTCCAGCCACCTCCTTCCCCCTATTCTGTCAGTTCCCTTCCAGCCACCTCCTTCCCCCCACCCTTTCAGCTCTCGTCCAGCCACCTGCTTCCCCCTGTCAGTCCCTTCTGCCACCTCCTTCCCCTTGCAGCCACTGCTCCTGCTTCTTACGGAGTGGCGGCCGCAATAAAACTAATTTAAAAACAAAATTAAACCTGTGCAGAGCCTCCCCCCCATGCAGCTTTGCCTCCCCCCACCCCCGTGCAGCTTCACCTTTCCCCCCCCCAGTGCAGCTTCACCCCTACCCCTAGTGCAGCTTCACCCCCAATGCAGTTTCTTCCCCCCAGTGCAGCTCCACCACCCCCAGTGCAGCTTTACCTCCCCCCCAGTGCAGCTCCACCTCCCCCCACCCCCCGTGCAGCTTCACCTTCCCCCCCGTGCAGCTTCACCTTCATCTCACTCCCAGTGCAGCTTCACCCCCCAATGCTGTTTCTCATCCCACCCAGTGCAGCTCCACCTCCCCCCGAGTGCAGCTCCACCTCCCCCCACCCCCGTGCAGCTTCACCTTTCCCCCCCCCCGTGCAGCTTCACCTTCACCTCCCTCCCAGTGCAGCTTCACCCCCCAGTGCAGCTTTACCTCCCCCCCAGTGCAGCTCCACCTCCCCCCTAGTGCAGCTTCACTCCCCCCTCCCCTAGTACAGCTTCACCTTCCCCTTGCAGCTGCAGCTCCTGCTTCTTATAGAGCGGCGGCTGCAGTAAAGCTAATTTAAAAGCAAAAGGAAACCTGTGCAGAGCCCTCCGGCCCTATGGAACCCCTGCTGCGGTGCCTGTGCTCAAAAGGAAGTGATGTTACAGGGGGTGGGTACTGCAGCAGAGGTTTCATAGGGCCAGAGGGCTCCGCACAGGTTTTCTTTTCTTTTTAAGTTAGCTTTATTGCAGCCGCTGCTCTATAAGAAGCAGGAGCAGCGGCTGTACGGGGGGCCAGGGAACACAGATGAAAAGCAGTTTTTCTGCTCTGGCCACTCCCGGTCTCATGGCCAGAGCAAAAAAATGGCTTTTCAAGGACCAGTTTTGGATCTCTGCCGGCAGCCGGCCTGGCCATGGAAAAACTGGCCAGGCCGACTGAAAACTGGCCGGTTGGCAACCCTACAGTAAGTGGAAAAGATGATTATAAAAACTGGAGCAAGCCAATCAGATGGTACAAGAGTAGGGTTGCCAACTTTTAGAAAGAGAAAAACCCGCCACCTGTGGCTAGCCATGTTGTGCACACATGCCTACGCCCTGCCGCACCCTTGCTCCGCCCCTCAAACATAACTGCAGAGAGGGCAATGTACAAGATGAACAAGCCAGATTGCCACACATTCTTAAGCAGAAATTCCATCCTAACAGAATACCCAGCATTAGTTGCACACGCACAGAACACGGATAAGCCTTCACCAGTAAGTGACCACACAATGAAAAGAGAAATATGTAGACAAAAATAAAACTAAAACCTCAGAAAGCCAGACACTGCGTGCAGTGCAATGTTTCCCCCTGTACTGTACAAAATAAAAGACAGCAGATGTCAGGCTTGGCATTAGGAGAGATGCAACTTTGCAATTGCCCTGGGCCCCCAAGCCAGACAGGGCCTCAGATCTGTCGAAGACTGAAAAAGGCAGAGCTTGCTAGTGGGCTTTAGGGTCCTCCTTAAATTTTTGCCTTGTGAAAGACCCCAGTCATGTCTAACACCATTCTTGACTCCTAGCAGATGTACTTTCGAAACACCAACATTTTCCAATCACAAAACAGAAAATAAAATTCTTTCTTCTACCTTTGTTGTCAGTCATTTTATGTTTCTAACTGTGTTGGTCCCAGTCTCTGATTTTTGTTTTCCTCTGTATTCTCTTAATTCTTTTTTCATGGTCTCTTCACCATTTTCCATTTCTTTCTGTCCTCTTGTTTTCACTTCCCTCCCTTATATCAGATTTTAACACTGATCTCTTCCATTCATTTTCTTGCATTTATTTTTCTATTTCTCTATCCAGATTTCATGCCTTCTCCTTAACAACCACTCTCAATTTCACTCTTTACCTCACTCCAACCCTCAAATTTCCCTATCTCTCTTGCCATTCCAAGCCTCCTATTTCCTAGTCTTTCACGCTCTCCCCATGTACAGTATCTCCCCCTCTCCATGTCCTGTTTCCCCTCCTCCATCCAGTATTTTCCTATCCCGCCTCCATGCCCTCTATATTCCCTCTCTCTCTTTTTCCCCCATGTCCATCTCTCGTCTCTGTCCCTATCCCCCCATATCCAGCATCTCCCCCTGTGTATTCGTGCTCCCATCATGTCCAACATCACTCTCCTGCATCCCTACCTCCTATGGCTTCAGTGTCCCTAATCCTCTCCCCCAGTATTCAGCAAAAGAAAAAGCAAGAGCGCAGCGCAGAGCCTGCATTTAGGCTTTGCGCACACTGAGTTGTCCTGTCCTGCTCTAATGTCAGACATTGGGTGGGACAGGATATCACATAGCCATGTCAGTGCCTGCATGATATCAACATAGGCCCCGCACTGTGCAGGGTTGCCAACTTTTTGAAAGTGAAAAACCCGCCAACTGTGGCTAGTCATGCTCCACCCATGCCTACCCCCACCCTGCCCTTTCCCTTTCTCCATCCCCTGGCCGACCTCCACCACACCCTTGCTCCACTCTGTCCCCAAAAAAATTGCAGAAAGGGCAATATGCAAGCTGAACAAGTAAGACTTCTAAACATTCTTAAACAGAAATTCTATACTGACAGAATACGCAGCATTGGTTGTACACACACACAAAATACAGGCAGGCCTTCATCAATAAATGAGCACAAAACAAAAAGAGAAATATATAGACAAAAATTAAACAGAAACCCCAATAAGCCAGACTTTGCATGCAGTGCAATATCAGATAAATAAGAGATGCAGTTCCCCATACTGTGTGAAATACGAAGATAGTGCAAAGACCAATCACTAAAATGAGAATAAAATTATTTTTTCTACCTTTGTTGTCTGATCATTTTATTCTCTGAGGCTTCTGCTTTCTTTCTATGGTCTATAGTCCATCTGCCATTTCTTGTCTCTTCTTTTCTTTTCTTCACTTCCTTAGCCTATATCCAGTCCCCATAACCCTCCATCAGCCCCCCCCCCTCCCATTACATTCCAACGTCAATCCCCTTGTGTTCCCAGGACTACCAGTGGTGTCCATTCTCTTCTAGTCCACCTCCTTCCTCACTGTCCAGCCCCTTGTAGTCCAGACACCATCCCAGGTATCAGCTCACTTCCACTCCCAGTGCCACATCTGTCTCAGCTCCCTTCCAGTCACCCTACCCTCTGCCCATCCCCCTTCCAGTGCCATCCCCAAATGTCTGCTCCCTTTCAGTCCCAGTGCCCCCTCTCCATTCCAGCCTCCTCCCCATTACCCAGTCACTTATCAGTACCATTCCTACGTGTCAGCTCCCTTCCAGTCACCTCCATCATCTCCCTTCGAGCCCCCTCCTTACCCCCTCTTTCAGCTCCCTTCGAGCCACCTCCTTCCTCCCTCTTTCAGCCCCTTCCAGCCCTCATCTTCCCTCTGTGTCAGTCCCTTCTGCCACCTCCTTCCCCTTGCAGCCACGGCTTCTGCTTCTTACAGAGCAGCAGCTGCATTAAAACTAATTTAAAAACAAAATAAAACCTGTGCAGAGCCGCCTGGCCCTATGAAACCCCTGCTGCAGCACCCATGCTGAAAAGGAAGGGATGCTACAGGGGGCGGGTGCTGCAGGAGAGGTTTCATAGGGCCAGACGGCTCCGCACAGGTTTCCTTTATTGCAGCCGCTGCTCTGTAAGAAGCAGGAGTCATGACTGCAAGGGGAAGGTGAGGCTGCACTGGGGGCCAGGTAACGCTGATGAAAGGCAGTTTTCTGCTCTGTCTGCTTCCCATCTTGCAACCAGAGCAAAAAAAATAGCTTTTCAAGGGCCAGTCTTCGATCTCTGCTGGCAGCCAGCCTGGCCACGGAAATACCGGCCGGTTGGCAACCCGATACTGTGCTCTTGCATCAAGTTCTCTCCCCTCTGCTTCTCCCCACACTCCATGTCCAACATTTCAAATCTTCCTCTCCTTCTCCCTCCCTCCTTTCTGGTCTACTATTTCCTTCTAGCTCTCCAGCCCAGGCACAGCATCTCCTCTCTCTCTGCCTGTGACCACCACCTCTCCTCTATCTCTCCCCCTTCTCTTGTCCACTATTTCTCTTTTTGCTCTTCTTCCCCCTGAGCCCTGCATCTCTCCTCTCTTCTTTCCCATGTCAAGCATCTTCCCTATCTCCCCCCCCCCCCCAGGCCCTGTTGATTCTGCCCCCCTCTGGCGCGGAACTGACAGGGCTTTGCAAGCCTGTACTTTGTTGGGATTGTTTTACTTTTTAAAGCTGATACCCTGTCGCCGCTGCTTTAGCCGGATTTGGATCAGCAGCGACAGGCAGGAGGGAGGAGGAGTGATACTGCCACCGCTTGCACAGTGGGTTCTGCTGGCTCTGGGAGGGAGAAAGATCAGGAGTAGGGGCAGCCCAAGTGTACGTGTGTGTGTGGGGGGGGGGGGAGGGGGTGGTATGGGGCCATGTGCAGAGACTCATTGTGGGGCCTCATTTGCATAAATATTTACATATCACATTTATTTGGTTGATGCTATGACCAAATTAATGATAAGGAGGGAAGATATAAAATGCAAAAAAATAATTCTGGTAGCAAAACAATGTGCTTACCATACCATAGCAGCACAAAGTGGAAGGGACTCAAACTGCAGCAGTTCTATCTGTAAAAAGTCAGGACTGCAAATATGTAAAGAGAACAAGCCAGACTGGTTGGGATGCCGACACAGAACCTGCATGTGAAAAAAAAATCCCTCATTGCGGTTACACAAGGGAAGCATAGACCGTCACGTAGTGAAAAATAAGAGACAACAGATTAGAAACATCTTAACAAACAATGAAATGGAAAACCGAAGAAACAAGACTGAGCAGTCAGGGAAGAAGAGAAAAAAGAACTGCCTCCTCTCCTGTAGAGAAGAAGAAATCCAAATTCTCAAAGCTGACACAGTTCATTCTCTAAAAACTGACAATACAATGAATTTGTGCCTTCGTTGTTTGGGTTGCTCCTGATCTCTCTTTACTCGTTCCTCTTGTTAGTTTTCTCAAAGTCTTTTTTCCAGGATCTTATTTCTATTTTCTGTTTCTCCACTCTCCCTGTCTTTGGGCAAAACAAGAGTTTTTGACTTCTGCTAATAAACCAATTAAGCATGCTGAACACATCCACCGTTTACTCTAGGCTGTACTACTGCCGGCACAAGTTGCAGTTTTAAAGTGTAAAGGACATTCCTCTGCTGGAGATTTCATGTCAAAGGGCAACCATTTTGCAGACCAAGAAGCACGGCAAGCTGCCCTCCGAGCATCTCTGTCACCAACTTTATTATACTTAACACCATCTAACATGACTTTGTTTTCCCTTTCATCTCTCTTACAGCACTATCAAGATACTCCCGTTGAAACTCAGACTCTGTGGACTTCGTGGGGTGTGAGCTGTGATGCACAGGGCTACTGGAAAAAGGATCATCTGCTCATTTGCCCTGACAGTCTATTGTTTCCACTTGCCCCGTTCCTGCATCATAAGCTTCACCTGTCAGCTGTGGCTATGAATCATGCCTTTTTGGTTCTCTGGTATCACCCGAAGTTTTTTTTACTGTGGCACAGGCTGTGTATGCAGCTTGTTTGGATTGTTTGAAGGCTGGCAGGGTGGGGTCCATTATGAAAGTTGCTGCCAATGATGGGTCGATAGTTAGAAGGGCATGTGGGGTCAAGTGAGGGTTTCTTGAGGAAGGGTGTGACAACAGCATGTTTGAAGTCAACGGGGACCATTGCAGTGCAGACAGGGGCGGCCCAAGGGGGGTGCGGGGCCATGTGCGGAGACTCGGTGCGGGGCCTCATTTGCATAAGTGGTCTTATTTGCATAAATATTTGCATAATGTTACCATTCACTAACTTTTAGTAAACATGTCTCTTAATGAGTGTATGGATAAAGAAAGACTAAAAGATTTCTACATTACTATAATCCAGTGCCAACCGCCAGGCACATTAGGAACTACTACAAACGCTGCCCATTTAGAACCCATAGCAAACCCGCTGTATCCTGACAGCATTACCAGGACTCACAAAGCACCAGACCCTACCTATCAAAAGGAAACACTGCAAATATTAAACCAGTACATTTCAGAGAATACTGGGGAAAGAGAACAAGTGGCAATGTCAAATAGGAATTACATAAACAGAATACCTCAACTCAGTTACACATGCAGAACATAGACCATCACCAAACAAGGAATCGCAATTTAGAAACAGGAAGGCAATAATTAAACTGGGAACCCCAAAAGCCAAACTTGGAATGTACAACAACACTGTAGAAATAAAACTATAAATCAATTTCCTCTTGTACCAAACAAAGCGCAGACGTTAATGATGCACATTTCCCAGAGCTTTCATATTCCAGTTAATAAATTCAAAATAAAGAGATATCTTTCTACCTTTTGTGCATTTTTTTTCAGTTGCAATTGCTCCAGCCACTTTCTTCTGGTTTCTTCATGTTTTCTGCTAACTCTCCATTGTCTGCTGTCCATTTGTCCTTTCTTCTCTCTTCTAGTTTTCTTTCCATCCTCTCTCTCTACATCTGCTTTAACATACTAATCTTTCTCCTTTTGCTCTTTCCTCATTCTTATTTCATCCACACAAATTTTACCCCTCCATCCTCAATCCCCACTTACTCTCCCAATACCCGGCCAATTGTAGATTTTTCATCCCTCCCACACAAAATATTTTTCCCCTCTCCATTTTACTCTCCCAGCCCCATCCCATTCTAATCCTCCCCCAACATCAGCTCCCTTCTAGTTCCAGTCTCACCCAGCATCCATTCCCTTCTAGTCCCTGCATCAGCCCATTTCCAGTCCTAGCCCCCCATCAACCCATTTCCAGTCCTAGCTCCCCCATCCATTTTCAGTCTGAGTCCCTTCATCAGCTCATTTCCAATCCTAGCCCCCCATCAGTCCATTTCTAGTCATTTCCTAGCCCCACCATCAGCCCATGTCAAATCCTAGCTCCCCTCCACTCAGCCCAATTCCAGTCCAAGCCCCCCCATGAGCCTACTTCCAGTTCTAGCCCCTCCATGAATCCATTTCAATTCAAGCCCCACCACAGCCCATTTCCAATCTTAGCTCCCCCCCAACAGCCCATTTCCAGTCCTATCCTAGCTGCTCCATCAGCCCATTTTCAGTCCTAGCTCCCTTCCCTCACAGCCCATTTCCATTCCAAGCTCCCTCCCCATCAGCTATTTGCAGTTCAAGCCTCCCCGTCCACTCAGTCCATTTCCAGTCATAGCAATCCCCCAACCCATTACCAGTCCTAGCCCCCCATCAACCCATTTTCAGTTTAAGCCCCCCCTATAACCCATTACCAGTCCTAACCCCCCATCAGCCCACTTCCAGTCTTAACCCCATCAGCCCATTTCCAGTCAGCCCCCCATAGCCCATTGCCAGTCCTAACCCCCCATCAGCCCACAGCCCATTACCAGTCCTAACCACATCAGCCCACCTCAAGTCCTAACCCCTCCCCATCAGCCCATTTCCTGTCCTAGCGCATTAGCATAGCCCATTAGCAGTCCTAACCCCCCCCCATAGCCCATTAGCAATCCTAACCCCTGTCATGATGCGGGCACTAATAAAGCTGATTTTATGAAAAGAAATCCTGATTTAGAGGAACTAGAGGTGCAGTTACCTCCTGGCACACATAGAGGGAGCGGGAGCAGACATACTGATCCTAGTGAATCTAATCACAGTAATGACCTGCAGCTGACAGAGAACCAGGAAGTCAGTAACAAAGGTTCTCTTTATAAACCAGAGCAGAACGCTCTTGGAAGGCAGGAGGAGAAGGAGACGCAAAGGCAGGAGGAGAAGCGAAAGACACAGCAATGGAGATGGCAGCAGTTGCAAAGAAAGCCATGGACAAATAAGCAGTGGGAACAACAGCAGGAGCTGAGAAAGGAAGGAACTGGAACCGGAGCTGAACTAGAAGCTGAACCAACAGAAAAGCCTAGAAGCTATCAGAGGTACAAACCTGTTTGCTGTGAAAGAGGCCAAGCTGGAAGTTGGAACAGAAACAGACCACACGAGGTGGGAAGCCATAGAATCCAAACTAAGCCTATTGGGCAAGGAGAGTTTGGTAGAAGGTGCTCCAAGGTAAGAGGCGGTGCCACGCCTAGTTCTTTTACTCTGCCTGTTTATGATACAAGGAGAAGGAAGCTAAGAACCAGAGGGGAAGGTTCTGTAAGGAGTTTATCTACAGAAAAGCACTGCTCAGTTTTACCCAGTCAGAAGGAAAAACAGTTGTATAAACAACAGAGGTTTTTACTCCATGAGCCAAGGTTTGAAACAGTAAGGTTTAACCCTAAGCACTGCACTGCTGGAAGCCACCCGCAAAGAAAGCTTCTCTCTAAAAACAACCTGAATAAAGATTGGTATTCTAATTTACCACCAGCCATAAGAGTTCCTGCTTACCTAAAGCAAAACTCCCATGCTGAAGATTGTCAGGCTAACATAGACAGGGATAGTGAAACCCCTTTGACCCAATATGAGGAAGAGGATATGATGGAGGTAGATTTCCCCCATGCTATTCCCTCATCTTTGCCGGAGGACATGGAGTGCGATTGGTGCACGGCCTACGCTCCCAAGTGTGCCTGCTGTAACGAAGAATGAATGTAAATATACTTTTGGTTGTTTATTGTGAAGAATATTACCTTTAAGAAAAACCTGCTATAAACTGTGAAGTAACAGTTCTCAAGCCAGAGAGCCTTGGCACCTTTTGAAACAAAGGACTATTTTGTTAAGCAACGTATCTCTAATTTGAACCCATGCATTATAACGGGGAATAAAGCCTTTTATTACCCTTCACTCAGGTCTTATTGTTCTTTATAGCGCTACATAGTGGCGTGCAATCTTTGTGTCACGACACCTTGTGGCACCCCCCATCACCCTATTTCCAGACAGCCCCCATCAGCCCACAGCCCATTACCAGTCTTAACCACCCCCCCCAGCCCATTTCCAGTCCTAACCCTCCCTAGCCCATTTCCAGTCCTAACCCCCCCCCTCACCCCATTTCCAGTCAGCCTCCATCAGCCCCAGCCCATTAGCAGTCCTAACCCCCCAGCCCATTTCCAGTCCTAACCCCCCCAGCACATTTCCAGTCCTAACCCCCCCCCACAGCACATTTCCAGTCCTAACCTCCCCCAGCACATTTCCAGTCCTAACCCCCCATCACCCCATTTCCAGACAGCCTCCATCAGCCCCCCAGCCCATTACCAGTCTTAAACCCCCCTCCCTCCTTTCCTTCCCTTCCCTTCTGGCAAATTAAAAAAAAACAAAAACCTGGCTCTAGCTGCTGCCGCTGCCGCGTCCGTCGCAGCAGCGGCAGAATGGAGTGTCCCGCGGGGCCCCCTCTCCTCGTTGAGCCCTCTGCAAGGGCTTTCAGATTCGCGAAGGGAGAGTGCTCCCTCGCATCTCTGTAAAGCCCGCAGGGGCTAATGGGAAATTTCCCATCTGCCCCTTTAGACGCGAGGGCTGATGGGAAATTTCCCATTAGCCCCTGCGGGCTTTACAGAGACGCGAGGGAGCACTCTCCCTTCGCGAATCTGAAAGCCCTTGCAGAGGGCTCAACGAGGAGAAGGGGCCCCGCGGGACACTCCATTCTGCCGCTGCTGTGACGGACGCGGCAGCGGCAGCAGCCAGAGACAGGTTTTTTTAAAAAATGTAATTTAAAAAAAAAAAAAGCAGAATGTTCTTTGCGCGGGGCCCCCTGAAACGCGAGGCCCTGTGCAAAAAACATTCTTGCTCAATGGACGGGCCGGCCCTGAGTGCAGAGTGAAAGGTTGAGGATATGAGTGATGGCGGGGACAATGGTGAGGGAGATGGGATGAAGGAGATGGGTGGGGATAGGGTCTGATGTTACATATGTTAATGTTACATAACGCACCTTAACATAGCCGCTGCTACGTTACCACAGTTTAGTAAACATACCCCTAAATTTCATCTGCCATTTTGATGCCCAGTCTTGCAATTTATCAAGATTCTCTTGCGATTTTCCACAATCCTCTTGGGTTTTAACAACTTTAAATAGTTTTGTGTCATCTGCAAATTTAATATCCTCACTCGTTGTTCCCCTTTCCAGGTCATTTATGAATATGTCAAAAAGCAGCGGACCCAGCACTGATCCCTGGGGTACACCACTATTCACCTTTCTCCATTGGGAAAATTGGCCATTTAGCCATTTAGCCTTCATGTGACTATTACGTGATCTTATGGGCCATGTGCATTCAGCTTACTGTTTTTAAAATTAAAAACGCACCACAATTTTAGAAATGTTGCAGGTTTTGATCTAGAGGATCTTTACCATATTTATGAATGTGGCAGATACAATAAAAAAGATAAATATAATTTTTAAGATGAATATTTTCTATTTGATGATATAATTTTTAAGCATATATAAAAAACTTCAAATCCTTCAGTGGATTCATTGATTTTTCTTCCTTTACTCAAACTACAGAAACACTATGCATAGATGCTTTTTCTATTTGTTAAATCTTCTGCATTTTGGCCTGAGCTACAGGAAATATAGAAGCTGATGTCCGTTTCCAGTGAAGCACTGAATAAAAGATTTGCCATGCTCCAAGAAACTACGTCTTGCACAGATGAACGAGACCGTCTACACGAATTTCCAATTTAGCTTTTTAGGTTAGTGACCTTGAGAGAACTGGTATAGGTCGGAAAACCAGACTTGGTGTTGTCAAACAGGATAATAAATGTGTAGGGTTGTATAGCAGCAAGTGGACAGATTTCAAATCAGCAATAAGTATTTCCAAAGAGCATGAACTGAAAATAGATATATTATTTATTCAGTGACAGAGATACTAACTTGGCTAAGTTTTATTGGCTCTGTAAAGGGCAAAGTGCATTCAGCTTGCAAATGTTACTTTATATTTTTATATTTAAATGTTTTATATCTGAAAAAAACCTCTAAATTCTAAAGCAATGCAAGAATTAGTAATGCTACAGTGAACAATTTAAAAGTTTTGGAAATGTAGAGAGTCCTTAAGAAGAATCATATAGATTGATGAGAGCCCAAGAATCCAAGTTGAAGCATTTTGAAAAATAAAATAAAATACAATACAATAAAAGCAGAAACCATTAGGGAATCTTCCTGCTTGTGGAGTAGAGATGATTAGATGCTGAGGCCCTCCAAAGTCAGGGCAAACAGATTTCTCTCCCTATAGTCTATGGTATGGATATGCCAAGCTAGGCCTAATTAGAATTTCCCTGCAGAATACTGTAGGAGAGTATGAGTCAATCATTCAAGGTGTGAGGTACATAGCCTCTTTTTTTTTTTCAAAACTTTATTTTGAACACCAGTAAAAACAAGTACAAGCATATCAAACAGGTAACCCCCGCGTGAGGAGAGACTCTTATCCCCACGACAGAGAACCAAAAATAGATACCGGTGTTACATTTGGTTTATAGTTTTACCCCAACCAGAAAAAGATCCCCCCCCCACCCCCCGCCCCAGAGACATGGTCCATCCTCAACCAAGCCACATTATTGCAACACACCACCTCAAACTGTACCACCCCGGTGATATCTCATAGTTGTAGTGGTCTCGGCTGCAGCCCATTGTAGCACCTCATTACGGCTACGCGGCTCAATTGCTGAATGTATGGATCCCACAGCATTTGAAAGGTGGACCAACGACGAGGACTACCCCGGGCACTCCGACACTCTGCCAACATCACCTGATGAAACGCATTGCGCCATTCCCAAAAAGATGGCGGACAAGTTTCCCGCCATCGGCGAAGTACTGGCCCCTTTGCCACCAGGCAAGCCTTACGCAGGAGCAGCCGTCCCCATCTTCCCTTGGGACACGTACGTCCCAGGCAGTCCAAGGTAACAAAGAGGGCATCCCAACGCACCACCTGCCCCAGAAGTCCCTGCATATATGAGGAAATTTTAGCCCAATATGGCCGGATAAGCCGGCAACCCCACCACATATGGAGTAGAGTTGCCATAGGGGCGGAGCACCGCGGGCAGCCGCCATCCGTCTCTAAATGACAACGGAAGGCCCTCCGCGGAGAGAAGTGTACCCGAGTCAGGGATTTAAACTGAATCTCTCTTAACCGCACACCCTCCGCAAGAGTGGGCACCCGTCTGAGACCCCGTAGAATGACACCGGGGGAACTGCACATGCCAGTTCTCTAGCCCACGCCGCTTCCACCAAGTGATAGTCTGGCAAAGAGCGGTACTGAGCCAATCTAGCCTGCAGGACCCGCACCGAGGGAGGGGAATCCTCACCCAAATCAAAAAATTCCAGAATTTGCGCAGACCGGTTTATCTGGAGTTCCGCCGCCGGCAACGAAGACACATAATGCGAGAGTTGTAGGTAAAAAAACATATGATGCGGATCTAAAGCATATTCCTCTTGCAAGACTGAAAAAGATTTACATTGACCTGCAGAGTCTACAACATGCCCGACATTGCATATGCCCCGCGCCGCCCATCGGCGCAAAACCACAGTGTCGGTTCCCGGGACAAAGTTAAGATTACCCTGAAAGGGAAGCCAGGCCGAGACTGCCCAATTCTGCCGCCAAAACGCATTGAGCCGGCGCCAAACGCGTCGAACGGCGCCCAGGAACACACTGTCCGTAATATAGGCGGGAAGCAGCCGGTTCTCCTGGTGGAGAACGGCTAGTAAAGAGTGCGGGGCAGCAAAGGCCTCCTCCAACGCCCGTGGGGTAAACACCTCCGTGCCCCCCAACCAGTCCCCCAAGTGGCGCGCCTGACAGGCCAGTGCATAAGCCTCCAAATCCGGGAGTCCCATACCTCCCTCACGCCAGCCCCCCAGCAGTCTCTGATATGCAATACGCGCTCTCGCCCCCTGCCATAAAAATTTTTTAATCTCCCCCTCCATCCGAGTGAGGTCGCGACGCAGGACCCACACCGGAAGGGTCTGCAGCCAGTATAAGATCCTAGGGAGGACAACCATCTTAATGGCAGCGATCCGCCCCGACAAAGATAATGGAAGCGACCCCCATGTGTGTAGCTGAGTTCGTAACTTAGACATCACACGGTTCAAATTAGCCTGATACAGGTGCGCCGGTCGGGAAGTAAGTAAGATACCCAAGTACGTAAAGTGATCAGTGGCCCACCGAAGGGGAAAGACGCCCCGCCAACTCGACTGCGCCTGGCCCCCAACATCCAACGCCTCGGATTTGTCCCGATTAATGCGGAAACCCGCGAAGGTTCCAAAGGCCTGAAATTCGTCGAGCAAAGCTGGTAACGACGTCTGGGGGTCCAATAAATGAACCAAAAGGTCATCCGCAAAAGCGGAGATCTTGAAACTGTGCCGCCCGATATCACTACCCCGTATTTCGCGGGACTGTTCGATTTTACGAATAAAGGGGTCCAATGACAAGGCAAAGAGCAATGGGGAAAGGGGGCAGCCCTGTCGTGTCCCCCTACAAAGCGGGAAGGCCTCCGAAAGCAGCCCATTGCAGGCTATCGCCGCCGTCGGGTCTGCATACAAACCCCTCACCGCCCTACAAAAGGAATCACCCAAGCCGTATCTCGGAAGCAAAGCATGCAAGTAACCCCAACTGACCCTGTCAAAAGCTTTTTCAGCATCAAAGCTTATCAGCAAAGACGTCTGAGCCCTTCGGTGCACCCCTTCCAATGAGGCAACAATTTTCCTTAAATTACGCACGGCATAGCGGGACTTCACAAAGCCAACCTGGGACTCATGGACTAAATGGCCGAGAACGCCCGCCAAACGTTCCGCCAGTACCTTAGCCAGCACTTTGAGATCAAAATTCAGGAGTGATATGGGACGATAAGAGGCTGCCGTAAGCGGGTCCTTCCCCGGTTTAGGAATAAGGGTAATGTGAGCCTGATTACTACCCCATCTAAAGAAGCCCTGCTCAGTCCTACGGTTATATACCTCCCGCAGGGTCGGGGAGATCAAGTCGTTCAAAATCTTGTAGAATTCCGCTCCTAGCCCATCCGGGCCGGGGGACTTGTAACAACATGCATTAGCTATGACAGTCTGCACCTCCTGCAGGGTAACCGGTTGATCAAGAAGTTCTCTCTGTGCAATTGTCAATTGAGGAAGTTTCAAATCGGCAAGATAATCCCCCATCTGTATCGGGAAGTCAGGCTCCGCCGCATAAAGCGTTTGAAAAAATGCACGGAACACGGCGGCAATCTGTGAACTTTCCCGGTGAAGCACCCCGCGATCATCTCGTATCGCAGTGATTAACCGGGAGCTCCGGGGCCCCCGCAGACATCGAGCTAGCAACTTTCCGGGCCTATCCCCATGCCTGTACAGGTGATAGCGGTAGTATTGGATAGATTTTTTTGCTCGCTGATGCAGAGCTTCATTTAAGATCGTTTGAGTCTCCCATAAAGTTTTTTTTAGATGGACGGTGGGGTTTCCGGCACATAGCCTGCGTAGCTTAGTCACCTCCCGTTCTAAGCGAATGATGCGTTCCGACAACAACCTCCGTCGTCGGGCCTGGTATCCCAAAATATCGCCACGCAATACCACTTTGGCAGTCTCCCAGATCAATTCAGGGTCGCCCTGATGGCCTAAATGATCCTGTTCAAACTCCTGCCAACGGCGCCGCAAAAAAAAACGAAAGTGGGGATCCGTGTAAAGCGCTAAGGGGAAGCGCCAAATCCGTGGAGGACGGGGCGCCCCTCCCCACTGAAAGTCTAACCAAATAAATGCATGGTCTGAAATCTCCCCCGGTCCGATCTGCGCATCTTGCACTGCAGCAAATAGCCCTCCTGAGATCAACAAATAATCCAGGCGCGCAGACGACCCATGGGCTCGCGATTGATGAGTAAAATCCTTTTCGGAAACATGCAATAATCTCCAAGGGTCGACTAGTCCCAGCCGGTCTCGAAGGGCCAACAGCGCCCGCGTACTCCGTCGTCGCTCTTGCGAACCCCCAACCCCGGACGTATCTAACGCCACATCCATAACCGCATTGAAGTCACCTCCTAAAATCACAGGCACTTCCGGCAATCTCTCAATATTGGCAGACAAACGTGTGTACTAGTTCTTTTCTAGAACATGTGGGGAGTAGATGTTACCATTGACCAGCGACCGTCCCTCGAGGGACCCATAGAGAAGAACAAATCTTCCTGAGGAATCGGCCACTTCTTTCTCAACCTCAAAGCGCACCCGCTTATGAACTAAAATGGCCACTCCTCCCTTCTTACCTTGTGCTGGGGATCCATACACCTGCCCCACCCACTGCCTGGCTAGTTTAGCATGCTCCACCGTAGTCTGGTGGGTCTCTTGAAGCAGAGCTATATCCGCTTTTTGCCGCGCGAGGGCCTGTAACACCTTAAAACGTTTAATGGGGCAGCCAAGACCACAGACATTCCACGAGATGATCTTCAATGCACCTGGAAAGGAAAAAGGTTCTGTGCCAACGTAAGAATCAGTGTATTGTGAGAAGGGGCCCTCCCAGCCTGGAGCCCCCCCCAATGCCATCAAGGGTGGTAACGCTCAGACACACGATCCCATCCATAAGTGTGACCATGTCCCCCCATGCCCTCCTCTCCCCCAATCCGCCCCTTCCCCTGCCCCCACTCCCCCCCCCCACCTCCCTCCCTCCAACCCTGGAACCTACAAACAACCACACATTAGTACCCCCCCCCCCCCTAATCGTGGCCACTATCAACGTGACCCAGCCCCGCAGCCCCCCTTTAATCAAAACACAACTCCAACCTCCAGAAGATAGCCCCACTAAACCAGTTACAAAACAGGGTATATTAATACATAAAACCCACAACCAGCAGACCCGCCAAGTCCACCCGGGCAATATAAGCCCAAGAAACACCAGCCCAACGCTACCCCGAGGGGGAAGGCCAGAGAGTGAGGTGTCATTCTTGTTTTTTGTTTTGTTTTGTTTTGGGGTTTTTTTTGTTTTTTTTGATAGGTTTTCGTTTTTATGTTACACAAATGAAACCTCAGAATGGCATAATTCCAAATCTGCCCACCCTCCATATCCCAATAGGTTCCCCACAGTGACCGCACCAGAAACCCTATAGGGCCCGGGAAAAAGAACCCACCCCGCCCTGGTGGACTCAGGGGTGCTGGTTTCTATCAAAGGCATAACCCTAATTGTCCGGGCGCTCTGTCGTCCGATCGGCCCGGCCAGAAAGCTGCTCAGGAAGACTTACATCAGCGGCCTTAAATTAAGAGCCAGAGCAGCAGGCCAGCCTAAGCGATATCGTGCCCGCAGGGCTATCCGCCCCAACAACCAGACACCGTTCTGAAGTACTAGGCAGAGCGTCCCGCAGGTAGCACCAGACAGGCCCAGACCAGTTCAGATGTAGTCCACTGTGAGCCCACTTCTCCAGCCACCAGCAACAAGTAAGGGCTACTCGCCCAGCCAGTCTCTCAAACAGGCCCCTGGCGCGAGGGGGAAGGGGTGCTCACAAGTTGTTCAATGTAGGTGGCAGCTTCCTCCGCGGATTCAAAGACCCTGCGCCCGTTCTCCTGCAGCACGTGGAGCCGGGCGGGATATTGAACAGAAAATTTGATGTTGGCCCCAATCAGTTTTTGACACAGCGGAGCATATGCCCGGCGCCGCTTGCTCACCACCATGGAAAAGTCCTGGGCGATTCTAATCCTGGCATTTTCGTGTTCCACAGTACCCCTCTTACGGGCTTCCCGCAGGACCGACTCTTTTTGCTGGAAATTCAGGTATTTGGCCAGCACTATCCTAGGGCGGGGGTCTTTCGGGATCTTCGGGCCCACTCTGTGAGCCCGCTCAACAATCACCACCTGGGTGGGATCCCCGGACACCCCTAGCAAGGACTCCGATAGGGCCGCCACGTATTGCCGCAGGTCTCTGTCCCCCACCGAATCAGGAATGCCCAGGTACCTTAGATTGTTGCGCCTCGAGCGATTCTCGAGGTCATCCAGCTTCTCATCCTGGGCCCGGAGCGTCTCCCGCACCTGCTGCAGTTCTTTTGAGAGCTTCTCCACATCTCCCTCTGTGTGCGCGATACGGCCCTCCGCCTCCTGCATGCGGGTATTGAAAGCATCCACCGTGGTCTGCAGTGTGTCTAACCTACTCCGCAGGGCATCAAACTGCACGGTAAGGGCCCCCGTGACCGCCGCAGAAATCTCCTCGACGGAAAGTGCTGCTGCTGGAGGCTGTGAGGCCGCTACATGCGGTGGCGATTCCGCCATTTTCGGGGCTCCCAGCACGCGGTCCTTCTCCCTCCTTGTACCTCTCGCTGCAGCGGCCATCCCCTCCGATCACGACCAAACAGTCTTGGCAAGCTTCGGTGCAGGGTGAGGTGGAATTTGCCGGTATCACCCCCTCAAAAAAGGGGCGCTATATAGCCGGTGGGGAGCTACGGGGCTCGGAGCTCAGCGAAGCACGTCCTCACCAAGCTACCACATCACGTGACCTCCGTACATAGCCTCTTTAATGATGCTGTTTCCTCATCTCAGATTCCACTGCATGCGCCTCTTTTTTTGCCTATTCCATTTTCTCTAGCTCCTTGACTTAGAGGGCTTTGCCATGAGGAATAGAGGACAGTGCAAGATTTCTTTAGCTCATGCTTTTTAAATGCTATTTGGGTGATATTTTGTGGGTTATTATGTTTGTTAATTGATGTGTTTGCCCATTTACTTATTTTTACTATTTATTATGTATTTTATTTTAATATGGTGTGGATGGTTTTATTTTGTTTTTAAGATATGTTTAGGAAAGATTGGGATAAGGATGGAAATTATTATTGTTTGTATGGGGAATGGGATGTATGGTGGGAAGGATGGTAGGATTGGCAGATGGATGGAGAAGGGTTTTTCAGGTTGAGAGGGGCTAGATAGGAGAAGGTCAGTAATGGTTTCAGTTGCCCTAGAGAATGATATCTTGTTAACAACTTTGTAATTATGTTCGGACTGTTGAATGTGCACTCAATAATGTGTAAGTCAGTATTAATGCTAGATTTAGAGTTGAATCATGGTCTGGGTGTTTTCTGTTTCGCTGAAACTTGGGTTGGTGATTGGGATATATCTCTCAGTATGGCTTCTTCTCCAGGTTACAGTTTGTTTACATGGAGCCCATAAAGACAATCAGGGTGGAGGAATGAGTTTGTTGCTATGACAATCTCTTGAAAATGACTTCTGTAAGCCTATCTTTCTAAAGGGTAGGGGTGTGAATTCACTTCATGGGAAATTTTCAAGGGCATGGGAGTTTCATATTATTTTTAATCCAGGAAGTGCTGTTATGCTTTCTAGCGGGTTAGTTCTAGCCAGTCTATACTTAGCTGTGTCTTATGTTTCTGGTAATACAGTTCCTGTTTCCCAATTGGTCCAATGTTTGCCTGGTCATAAGCTTCATGGAAAGTCCCTGGATTTTTTGCCTTGTGAATCAATAGATTCCTACTCTAGTGACTTACTCCAAAGACTTCTCTTGTACCATGTTCTTGTGCCAGAAATTCAGTAAAACCATGTCTAAATTTCTTAGACATGATTTCACACAAATTCTGAAGAGGATCACTAATTGGATAACCAAGATCTGGAGTAGGCTTGGTAAATATTTCTGATAGTATAACCGTAATTGGGAATTTCACACAAACAGAGCTATCAAATTAACCACTTCCTGGATAGAGATTTTGGTCCACTCCTTGATTTCTAACAATCATATCCCAGTGCATTATGAGACCTGTAACACTGAATTCAATGGGTAGAATTAGGGACTACAAATACCACTCTGCTTTAGAATATAAGTTCAAAACCAAGACTAATCAAAACGTTTCTCTCTTGCAACTGGGTAACTTGGCACAAGGATTCAAGATTTGAAGTCCAAGAATTCAACAAGATACTTTTCCTAGAACTTACAGGACTAGGAACATGGCACAAGAAAATTCTTTAGAGTTCATCTCTAAAGCAGGAATCAATAGATTCAGAAGGCAAAAAATCCAGGAAGGGTTTTCCATGGAGCCTAAGACCACATAAACTTTGGGTCAATCAGGAAACAGGATCTAATTTTACCTGAAATAAAAGACACGGCTAATAAAAGGCTAGCTGAAGTCACCTCCCTCAGGAGACATAATGCCTCCGAGTAGGCCAATGCCTCGCAACCCAAGCAACGCAGGTTCAAGGCCAGTCCATGACAGCCCCTTCCTCTTCCCCCTCTCCAGTGCCTCTGGCTCTCTCTCTTGTCTTCTGATCCTTCTCCTTTTTCTCTTGTAGCCTCTTCATCTTCTCTTTCCTCCTCCACATCATCTCCTTCCTCCTCTTCCTCTTCCTTTCCTTCATCTCACTCTCATCTTTCTCATTGCCTCCTTCCTTTATGTCATCCTCACTTTCTTCATCCTCCTCCTGTACTAGACAAATTGGAATACCTGGGAGTTGTTGGAATAAAAGCATGTGTGTTAGGGCAGTGCCATGTTGACAGTCATAGTTCAATTCCTGCTTCTGCCTTTAACTGAAAGAAAATAATATATGGGGAAAAATATGTGCTTCTGGGCATGTTCAGGCAGCAACTCTTTGGATGTGATATATATTGTCCTTGTATGTAAAGAACAAAAATAGCCGAGCACAACATGCATGTATAACTTATGCCATACTTATGATCGTGCCACGTATTTAAGGGGAAAGGGTCTGCCTGCCTTGCCTTTTTGTGCAGCCATGCCGGATGACAGATTCAATGTGGTTGTTGCATCCATTTGAGAAGTACCAAGGATACCTTGGCCTCTGACCATATGGTTCGCCTGTACATAGTAGCTACTCTAATGTTTTAAAGAGCCTCAAATAGCAGGACACTATATTTTTGTCAGGATCAATCAGATTCACTCCCGCACCATTCCTGCTGCAGAATGGTCATGGTGCTGACCACTGGGGCGAAAGAGTGCCCTCCTTAGAGAGCATCATATGTACCAGGAGGTCACTCTCTGTACTACAAAGTTTCTCTCTCTCTCAGTTGCCATTAGAAGGCCTACTAGCATCTGCTGTAAAATATGGCGACTGGAAGGTTCTGCAGGGCAACATATATAATCCGAGCCCCCTTAGCATAAGCCTTAAAGTGACTGACTGGCTTAGAAACTGGTAGAATGGGAGGTGACAAAGGGAAATGATAAATAAAGTTCGCTCTACCAATGATGTGATGCAGAGATCAGTCTTTGGTCCAGTTCTTTTGACCCTTTATTTATTTATTTTTATATGTATGAATATTTTATAAAGCAAGATAGAAGAGTCCTATTTTGTCAGAAAACAGATTGGATAATATTAATAAAGAAACTATAGGAATGACTGCAAAGGTCATATAGCCTATTCAATCTGCCTATCTATCCATATGAACTATTAAGTTCTACAGTCCCTAATACAGAAGAGGTATATTCTTCCCAAAGCAATAAAAAATACTTATTCCATTATCATGGACGTGATCATATCTGATAATCTTAAGGTGGCCAAACAGGTAATAAAGGTGACAGAAAAAGCTAGAGAGATGCTTTGGTGGACAGAGAGGGATTGGCTAACAGGAAAAAGTTTATAGTGCCTCTGTGTAAGTCTCTGATGTGACCACATTTGGAGTAATGTGTACAATTCTGGAGATCACATTTTCAAAAGGATATAAAAAGAACTGAGTTGGTCCAGCAGATGTCTATTAAAATGATCAATGGTCTTTTTCCTAAAGCATGTACTAATTGCCTATGTACTGTAACTTTTGCCAAATCACACATATCAGCTTATTGGCCGAAAATTCACCTCTTCAAGGCCGCTTTTGGATCCTGATCCGTTTAGTCTCCTATGTGTTTCCTTACCATTTCCCTAGATATATCCTTGTCCTCAGCTGTTGTGTCGTCTGTCTTACTAGAGTGTAAGTTCTGAAGATCTTTTACATGTGTCTATACAGTGCAACGTATGCCTTGTAGTGCTATACAAATGATCAGTAGTAGTGATAGTAGTAGTAGTATAAAGAAATAAATATGGAGACAGACTTAAAGATCTCAATATGTATTCTTTGAAAGAAAGGTTAGAGAGGGAAGAAATGGTAGAGACCTCTAAGTACCTGCATGGCATAAATTCACAGGAGACGGGCCTCTTTCATTTGAAAAGAAGTTCTCGAAGAGGATGAAATTGAAAGCTGATAGATTCAGGCAAAATCTATCAAAATATTTGTTTATGGAAAAAGTGGTAGATATCTTCCCAGCAGAAGCGGTCGAGATGAGGACTGGATCTAATTTAAAAAAAAACATGTGACAAACAAAAAGAATGTCTGAGGGAGAGGAAAAAACTATAAGGGGGGGGGGGAGGGACATTTATAGCTATTACCATGAATAGCAGACTTGCTAACCGCATTAATCGTGCTGAATGGGATATTCCGAGGCACTAACATAGTTAGGATGGCTGAATGTCCCCAGGTGCCACCACTGTGTGTCCTGGTGCTAGCCGGCAATGATCAGGGCGCTCCAGGGGCAGAGCCAACGCTAACGAGGCAGTGGATCAATATCGCTGCTGCCCAGTTACTTTCTTTCCTAGCCGGCTGATCTGCATATTCAACGCTGGTGGCCAGATATGACCCTGGCATTAAACATCCTGGTTCAAGTTTCAGCGGCAATGGCTCACCGCTGAAACAGTTAGCTGCTGCCACTGCATACCCCCCATACATTTTAGTAATTGCTGTGGGTGGGAAAACTGCTTAGACTGTGTGTGGTCTCTATCTTTTATTATTTTGTATGCGGTGAAGGAGCAGCCTAATGGTTAGAGCACCAGCTTAGTAACCAAGAGACCAGGGTTTGATTCCCACTAGCACTCCTTGTGACCTTCGGCAAGTCACTTAACCCTCCAATCTACTTCCAGTCACACTGCCAAGAAAACCCAGAAGCTGCTGGGTCTCCAGGAGTCAGCACTGACTTGAAGGTACACATTGCTTTCCATGTGGCTGATATTCAAAAGCACTTATAGAGTTAGCAGCACTTGGTAACCATGTAAGTACCAGCCAGTGAGATATTCATGATACTATAGGGGGCATTCTGAGCTGCATTTAGCAGGGATGGACATCTGGGTCAAATGTCCATCCTCACTACATGCCAGGACCATATCCCCTGCCCAAAGCTCCCTGCATTTACACAGGAGATGTATGGGGAGCTCTGGATGGGGGCAGGAGGGGGCAGGCCACAGGAGGAGTGAGGGTGGCCAGTGTGCTGGGATGTGACCCTGGACATACAGGACCAATCCTGAGGTTGGCCCTGTACATTCAGGGTTGCCAATATGGATGGGGTACTTATTCCACCTGGAGGTGGAATAAGTCCCCCTGGTCATCAGGGGATAGTGGCACAGGGCCAGGTCAGTGGGGCAAGAGGGTGCAGGAGTTTCTCTGCCGCCCTACCCTGCCTTTGAAAGGCTGCATCAGGGGTCAGACTGCAGGGAATGAACTTTGTGGTGGTGGCCGGCGATCGTGGCTCCACACAGGAGCTGGGGCAGACCTGTGAAGGAAACAATGGGACACCCGGTGGTACAGAATTGGTGGACAGCCTGCCTGTCCAGGCATGGGCCAGCCATCTAGACCCAATTCTGATCCTGCAGGAACATCTGGCTCCTGCGAGCTTGGAATTGGGGACTAGACCGGTCCATCCAGATCCTGGACATCTGGGCAGGCAAGACATTCCCCCTTCGGAATAGGGCCCCATCTGTATAGTGCTGCTGAATATTCCCTCTGCCTTGACATTATTTATGAGTGCTAGTGTGGTGTTTGGGGAGAATTCTCAGGCATCCGGTAATCAGCAGTGTTCAGTTCATTAACTGAATAACTATCCAGATAAGGTTAGGACAACAAGGAGGTGGTCCTAATTTTATCCACTTACCTGTCTGGATATTGCCCTCAATATTGCCCCTATCTGGTTAGCTGCTCCAGTCACTACTGAATCCAGATATTCATGGTGGGCCACTAACCAGATACTGCAGCAGAATATATGGATTTATTAATCTGTGGTGACCAATGTATCCCCCAATTGACCGCTTTGACCCGGTGAAAAGCAGGATATAAATACAGCTAAATAAATAAAATAAATAAATAAATGTTTAAAAACATTTCGACCACTGAGACTGAACATCGACCCCGTGTTTAGTGGAGATAAACATTTCTTTTAAAACTAATGGGAATTGTGGCGAATTAGGCCATTTTTGGTTTTGTTCCTTCAAACTAGCCGAATGGCCACAAGGAATGAAAATCATTCATTTATATTCTGGATCCAACATAGTCTATGGGATCAGGAAATTAGTCTGTTTGGCCAGACACAACAGAGCTGCCTTGGGGAAGGACAACAAGGAAACAGGGATGATTTCACTAGTAACGTTGACATTTTTTGACAGGCAGCCAAACAAGTTTATTCCAGCCTCGCTTGTTTCAGTTCCCATAACGGATAATGGCATAACTGAAAATGACAACAGAAAGCAAAAACATTCTCCTTTTATTTCTTTCCTGGTTTTCAGAGGAATAGGGTAGTATGTTAGCTGCAAGCTAAAGACAGTTAAAAATGATGTGAAAATTTAAATATATAATCAGCCTTATTTATTCAAAAGCTATCATTTGTTTCTTTCTTTATAATATTAACAAAATTCACCCCTTCCTTTCTGAACAAACTACTAAAACACTTGTCTACTCTATAATTACTTCTTTTATAGCTGTTACAGTTGTGGTCAACATTATTGGCACCCTTTCAGTTCAACTACTCATTCTGTCCTGCGAATAGCGGGGTGGACGTGCAGACTGGATGTCCGACCCATGCTGAGAGCCAGGTTCCAATTCTACCAGCAGTGCTCCCCACACATACACAGCGTTTGTGCGGGGAGTGTTGGACGTGGGCAGGAGGGGGTGGGGCAGGAGTGGAATAGAGGGAGGAGCCAGGTATCGGGTTGACAGAGGCTATTCAGACCATGCCTCTGTACGCACCCCGGCACCAAAATAGACATCTAGCTTATTCCACCCCAATGGAGGAATAAGTGTCAGGCACTGATGGGTTTGCAGCCTGCAGTCCCCCTACCCCATTACGGGACAGCTCCCGCTGCCCGATAGAGGCCTTGGGAGCCCCCGTCGAGAGTCTGACGGAAATGTGCTGTGGCCACTCCCGGACTAGGCATTCTCCACCTCCTGCTAGACATGTAGGTGCCTTGGTGATGGGAAGCCAATGCACAGGCATGCCAGCCGGAGTGTTGTGTGGTGTGGATAGCAGCCCAGGGGACATCCCTCACAGTGGAATATGGTACACACAGAGACATCTGGCTACCCGATTCCGCAATTGCAGGTATGTCTAGTGCCTGTGATTATGAAATTGGGTACAACTTGGCCCCATCCAGCTTTTAGGCGTCCTCACAGTTCAGGTGTGCACCATATGGAATCGGCCTACACATGTCCAATATCTCCTAAAAACAGTGGCCAGTGAAATGGCATTGGACTATATATGCACATATATTTGACATATAAAAGAATCAAATGAAACAAGACCAAATAAAAAATGAAATAGGAGAAAATAGTATAAAAACTAGGACACTGCAATGACATGATTATTGACACCCTTATAAACAATTCAAATCAGTTTGAACAGAAGAACCACATTCCTATTACAATAAAATTAGATGTACCTGTGATCAGTTGTCAGTACTCACATGACTTGAATCAACCAATGAAAGATGGGTCTAATGTTTAAAACGGCCACATTCACTCCCTGTTTTATTTTCACAATGGTGAAGACAAGAGAGCTGCCTGAGACTGTCAGAAAAGCCATCATCACCAAATATCAAACTTCAAAGGGGTACAAGGCCATCTCAAAAGATCTTGGGATTCTGTGTACAGTTTGCAATGTTATTAAGAAGGTTTCTGCTGATGGAATTGTCAATAATCTCCCAGGATGTGGTGGGAAGAGGAAAAGTAATCCAATAAATCTTCAAAGGTTAGTGCGAACTGCTGGAAAAACACCATGTACAACATCCAAATAGCTTGAGGCTAATCTTGAACAATCTGGCGTGGTGGTTTCAACCCGCATGACACTTTCACCATATGGGCGAAAGCCAAGGAGGACCCTACTGCTCAAAGACAGACATAAAAAGGCATGCCTGATATTTGCCCAAACCCACCTTGAGAAACCACAGTCCTTCTGGAAAAATGTTCTGTGGACAGATGAAACCAAACTTGAGGTCCTTTGGCAATGCAGACCAGTGATACATTTAGAGGCAAATATATGAAGTTTATAAGGAAGAAAACACACTTCCTACAGTTAAGTATGGTGATGGTTCCAGAATATTTTGCTGCCTCTAGAACTAGAGGCCTGGAATGTATTAAAGGAATCAAAGTCAGAGCACTACCAAGGTATTTTGGAGTGAAATATGCTACCTAGGGGTATGTTTACAAAGCAGCAGTAGTGACCTCTGTGCAATATTGGAGCCGCGGCCCCATTGAATTCAATAGGGCTACAGCTCCGATATTGCATGGAGGCCACTACCACTGCTTTGTAAACATACTCTGTAGTGTCAGAAAGTTAAGTCTAGGTTGAAGGTCATGGATCCTCCAGCAGGACAATGACCCGAAACATACAACCAGACTACAAAAGAATGGTTAAAAAGGAAAAAATGACTGTTTTAAACTGGCCAGCAATGAGTTCTGATCTCAATCCAATTGAGAACCTTTGGAAAGAGCTGAAATCTGCCATTGATAAAAGGAATCCTGGAAACATTCATGATGTGGAACAAATCACAGTTGAAAAGTGGGAGAAACTACCAGCAGACAGATGTATGAACCATATAGATGGCTACAATAACCGTTTGGAGGCTGTCATCACTGGCAAGGGTTGTGCAACTAAATATTAGTGAAGTGTGCCATTAATCCTGTCCAGGTCATATTTTGTTTTTTTTCTCAGAAATTAATACATCTAAGTTGCATAGACATCTTTCTTTTGTATACCTTTGAACATGCTATTAAAATATAATGATGACGTACAGTTGGAGTATTTCCAATTATTTCTCAAGATGTATACAACATACCTAAAGTGCAAGGGTGCCAATAATGTTGACCACAACTGAATTGTTTAGATCTTTGATGCAGACGTGTTGTGGAAATTTGGCCAAGTCGGGTTCTAATAAAGTGTGTTGGTTGAAGATTCATCTGGTGTGGCTGTGGTCTTTCTCCGCTCCTCTCCTATATTGTGTTGCTTTCGGTCTTCCTCATGCCATTTTGCTCCTCTCATGTTGACTCCAAGTTTCTGTGCCTTATTTACCTCTTTTGGTGCTATGGAGTCTTCATGACAGTTATGATTTTCTTGTTCTGTTGCCTTTATGGTAGATGCTTGCCTGCAAGTTTGAAAACAAATGAATGGAATGAATGACGTGAATAATCTGGAATCTGAAAACAAACTGAACATTTGATGGGTCAGAAAATGAGCCAAATTACAATTTTTCTCACAATTGGATGGTAAGTTTTACACGCTACTTTGAATGAACCCTGTGTGGATTCCATAGAGGTTTGGTTAATGCCTGCTGACAGATCGTGGCAGGCCTGTACCCCTGACAAAGACAGTGCCGAAACTCAGCTATGTCAGGTCTTGTGACACTTAGTGACTCACCTCAATAAAGTCTGTTTTGTTCATCACATCACTCTAGACTGGGTTGTTGTTGCTCTGTGTTTCCTGGGTGGACTCTGTTCACAGCTGTGCCCTGCTCCACCTGCCTCTGGCTGTGCTCCATGTCTGTAACAGAAGCACCAGGACGTAGCTCAGGACTGCCCCTCTCCCCTGCTCATTCACCCTTGTCCATGGAGGCCTGCAGTCCATCAGTGACAGCGCCATCATCTGCAGGTAAGTGAGGAATGTCCAGCTGGCCGCTCATATGTTGCTGACATCAGTGCTGACCCCCGTACACGGCCAATTTTCTGAATGGAGATATACAAATACTTGAGTACCCCAGGATCTGTGCTGGGCCCACTGCTTTTTAACATATTCATAAATGACCTGGAAATGGGGACAAGTGAGGCTATCAAATCTGCAGATGACACAAAATAATTCAAAGTTGTTAAAACACAAGTGGATTGTGAAAAATTGCAAGAGGAACCATGAAAAATTTGGAGACTAGGTGTCCAAATGCAGATGAAATTTAATGTGGACAAGGGCAAAGTTATGCACATAGGGAAGGAGAACCCAAACTATAGTTACAGGTTACAATGTTCCACATTAGGAATCACCACGCAGGAAAAGGATCTAAGTATTATCGTGGATAGTATATTGAAACCCTCCGCCCCGTGTGCAGCTGTGGCCATGAAAGCAAATAGAATGCTAGAAATCAAAAGGAAAGGAATGGAGAATAAAACCAAGGATATTTTAATCCTTCTGTATCGTTCCTTGGTGCAACCATACCTCGAATATTGTGTGAAATTCTGGTTGCCATATCTTAAAAAGGATATAGCAGCATTAGAAAAACTACAGAGAAGAGCAACCAAAATGGTAAAGGGGATGGAAGGATAAGGCTCTTCAATTTGGAAAAAAGACAGCTATGGGGAGATATGATAAAGGGCTATAAAATAATGAATGGAGTGGAACGGGTAAATGTAGATCAGTTGTTTACTCCTTCAAAAAGTGGAAAGACTAGGGGAAATGCAATGATGCTACAATGTAGCACATTTAAGATTAAACAGAGAAGATATTTTTTCACTGAACATGTAATCAAACTCTGGAATCGTCATCAGAGAATGTAGTAAAAGTGGTTAGTGCAGCTGAATTTAAAGAGGTTTGGATGAGTTCCTGGAGGAACAGTTCATAAACCATTATTAAAGAGGACTGTGGAAATCCACTGTTTACTCTTTAGATAAACAACATGGAAACTGTATACTTTTTGGGAACCTGACCGGTACTTCTGACTTGAATTGGCCACTGCTGGAAACAGGATACTGAACTTGATGGACCTTGGTCTGACCCATATGGCATCTCTAATGTGGGCAACATGGATCACATGGGGAACTAATTGATGGTGGGGAAGGGGGATACATGGGATGTGGCTGCATCACTCTCCCACTCGCCTTGTGTTACCAGAATCTCCCAGGTGACCAGCAGCATTCGTCCCTCCCATATTCCTACAATGCTAGTGTGCCCATGGTCCAGCTACTGATGCCACCCACGCTGGGATCACCCCAGAGTTGGTGCCAAGTGGTGGTATCCGAGGATAACTTACAACCTTCTCCCTCCCATGGCTGTCAGAGTTCACTATTTTGCTTGCATGCCCAGTTGTTTGTTTGTCACCTCCACATACTGGCCCCTTAAGCAAACATTTATTTATTTATAGTCTGGAGAGTAAAGATCCAATATTGTTCTCTTTGTAAAAGTAGGCGGCCCTTGTCACCTCTGCGAATATCTGGACATACTTGTTCAATAACTGTACATTGTAGATCTTGGAACTTATGATTCAAAGTATCACAGTGCAAAACTAAAGGCGTATCAGTCCTCATTTTCTTTATACTGTATTTGTGCTCTGCTAAACGCGTACGTAAAGGTCTTGTAGTTTTACCAATATAGATCAAGGCACACGGGCATCGCAAAGCATAAACTACATAAGTGGAGTCACAGTTCGTTGATTGTTTTAATTGAATTTTGCGCTGTAAATCAAAACGCGCTATATCTACCATCATCACACAGTATGTGCAATGTCCACACTGAGCATGTACTGCTATTGAAGGGTTCTTACATCTCGCAACTGCAGGGCATAGTCGATCCTTAAAGTTTCTGCCTCTCTGGTAAGCCATACGTACCGGATGAGATGATAACACAGAATGTTTCGAAAACATTTTCCAGTGTTTATGTATAGAAGATGCCATACGCTGTGAGAGAATTGAATACGGTAAAACACAGGTAATAAAAGTCCGCTGATCTTGACTTTCTACATGTTGTTTCGAAGGATATAACAACCAATCTCTATGATTGTATTTGGCGCGCTTATATGCTTTCTTTAACAAGGTCTGAGGGTAACCGCGATGTTCAAACTTATTAATCATCGATTTTGCTTGTATTTCAAACTCCTCTTGAGATGAACAGATACGGCAAAGAGAACAATATTGGATCTTTACTCTCCAGACTCTTACTCCCAGGGGTTTGAATGATAAGATCGAGTGGTCAGTCTTCATTTAATAAATATAGTGTGAATATCTATTTATTGATGATTATTTCCAGTAGGCTTGGTTTCTATGTGAGTTCCAATTTAATGTTTCTTTTGTTTTATTGTTTTTCAGTGTTTTTTATTTTATATATTTGTAGATATAGGAAATAGGTTTAGTGGTAATATATTTATTGTCTAGTAGGTAGTTAGGTACATGAGCTATTGAACATTGATGTACCTGCTTTGTTTTGAATGGGTGCTGTGTGTTACTCAATAAAGTTGAGAGCAGAGCGGGAAGAGAGAGGGGTGTTAGAGCTATGATGACGTATCAGCTTGGTAGTGGTTTGTTATATTTAAGGGCAGTGATGTCAGACGCCGCTATAGAAGCTGAAGCGCTTGTGCCGCTCTTGTTTAATGGTGTAATGGTTATTTGGGCATGACGTTCGATCCCTGAGGAAGCCCGGCAGGGTGAAACAGAAGCTTTTGTCGGATCTGGAACGTAGTTGCTGCCCAGTTGTGCTTATGGTGAAGTTTGACCAGTGTCTTGAGCACTTACGGCAACTAACCATGAAGCGAGTGATTCTTCTTTGAGAGGTTTCGTAGGAAATACATCAGGAGCAAAGCGTTAAGATAAGTGAAGAAGAGATATTACGAATTAAGAGATTGAGATTGGTTCTTTAAAGCGTTTCTCTTCTCTTTATTTTTCTAGATGCTTGCCGGTCTCTGTAAGAGATGTCTTCACATTTCCATTGTGAAGTATTTGGTGCTCATTAGATAGAGCTGTAGTTCCAAATAATAGATACACTTTCGTTTTTGAATATACTTATATACGATTGTTTGAATGAATCCTTTAAAAGTACTTTTTTAGGATAAATCTTTTAAGAAATTTTTTCATTTGGTTAAATTAAATTATGAATAAAAGGTGTAGGTAGGGAGGGCTTGGCCTATGATGTGGAATTTCTTCAGCTCGATCCAATGGTGACACGGTTCACCGATGAATGGTAAGAGCGTTTACTGAGGCCTTTTGAACCATAGAATTGAGGTTTAGTAATTTATTGTATAAAAAGAAAACCTAGTTAAAGATTGGTGTGAAAGGGTTGTGTTGTTTAGTGTGGTTTACCTATACCCTTTCGGTGGTCTATTTTTTGTGAGGTTCACTAAGTTACTGCCATGGCAGTCCGTTGGAAGGACTCATTTAGTTTCAGTATGGAGAGACAGGAGGAGATTTTAAAACTCCCCTCGTTATTGGATGATAAGACTTGTGCTAGTCCTGACTGGGATTCATATTTTAATCGTTCCAAAAGGAACATTAGACTGGAACTTCATAGTTTAACTTTAGCCGAATACTGTCGAAAAGAAGTCATTCCTCAGGGTTTGAGGATTTGGAAAGCCCCTGGGATGTTTTTAGAAGACGAAGCCTTTGTAGCAAAGTGGAACCAGATCTTAAACAAGTGCTCTCTTGATTTAATGCTTTTGGTAATAGAAACAGCGCACTCTAAACATGAAATACTCACTAAGGAACTTTCCTCTGATTTAATACAAATGAAAGATACAGAAGATTATGAAAAACGCTTTATAGAAATTTCAAAGCAATTAGACAAATATAAAACTGATTTGAAGGCTTTAAAAATTAAAAATTTTTTAAAAGATGAGAGATGGATGAAAGAGGGATCGATATATAATTGGTCCGCTGGTAGATCTAGGCGTTTTGATAATCAAAGAAGAACTAATTATCCAGACTCTTCAACGTTTTCATCTGATTCGAGTTTGGATGGTGCACCTTTAGCAGCTCAATCGAGCACTAGTAATAAGAAAGGTTCCCGTATTCAACAACAAGTAGCTTCGCATTCTGATCAAGAAAATTTTCCCGGGCATTCCACCCGAGCACGGCGAAAGAAAGATCAAGTGGCATTTCAGTAGTAGATACAGTAGTAAATTTGTCGCAGGTTGCCTTATCAGCAGTGCAGCTACAAGTGCTCTCTCGAGGTCTATCTTATGTGGATTGCCCTACTTATGACAGTTTTCAAAATCATGTTGCCATTGAGCGTTTGATTCGGTTACTACAATTAAAAATCTTTTTTCATGGTAGACCAGAGACTATTGATCGCTCTTTAGTGACATTAAAATCTAACTGGTACCCTCCAGGTCCACTCGATCCTATGGTCCATACGTTTCGCCATTTAGTGCTGGAAGATTTGAAAGTTTTGGAAACGAAGATTCATCATTTTCCTTGCAATTTGTCTGCTATAGAATCTCAGGCGTTACATGGACTTGCTGATAATGCAGAACTGACTATTAAACGTGCAGATAAAGATGGCGCAATAGTCGTTATGAATACCTCTGACTATCATGCAGAAATTATGCGTCAGCTTAATGATACACATAACTATGTACGCATTGATGCAGACCCCACTGAAAGTTTACAAAAAATTATTTCGGATATGACTGCGGTAGCGGTATCTAAAGGGTTTTTAACTGCAAAAGAAAGGTTGTTTTTGAATCCCCCTTTTCCTAAAATTCCTGTGTTTTATATACTTCCGAAGATTCATAAGAGTTTAATTAAACCTCCGGGTCGACCGATTCTTTCTAGTAATGATTCATTGCTTGAAAGAGTTGGACAGTACTTAGATATGTTTTTGAAAGAAGAAGTCCCGCCTATTCCATCGTATGTAAAAGATACCACGCATTTATTGACTATTTTACAAGATTTTCCATCTATTGACTTGGCTAGCTACACTTGATGTAGCAGCGCTTTATACTTCCATCCCTCAAGAGGATGCTTTATTGGCCTTACAACATATTTGGGAAGCTAGACCACGTCCACACATTGTCCCTACATTTTTTCTAAGTGATTTGGCTACATTAGCGTTGAAACAGAACTATTTTCTTTATAAACACGATTTTTTTTAACAAATTTCTGGAACAGCAATGGGCGCTACATTTGCGCCATCTTTGGCAAATTTATATATGCACCAGTTTGAGGAATTATGGGTATATAGTTCGCGGTTTGCATCATATTTTGAAGGTTGGTACCGTTACATCGATGATATTCTCTTATTTTGGACAGGGTCTATGGAAGGATTGGATGATTTTTTTACAATATCTAACCGGCTGTAATAGCAATATACAATTCGAGATGAAGAAGCATCAGAATAAGATACATTTTTTAGATGTTCTAATCTCTATTACTGCAGAGGGTTTTACGACTACCGTATATAGTAAACCTACGGATAAAAATACCTTATTACACTATTCCAGTTTCCATCCAAGTCATTTAAGGAACAATCTCCCTTATTCGCAGTTGTTACGTTGCCGCCGTATCTGTTCATCTCAAGAGGAGTTTGAAATACAAGCAAAATCGATGATTAATAAGTTTGAACATCGCGGTTACCCTCAGACCTTGTTAAAGAAAGCATATAAGCGCGCCAAATACAATCATAGAGATTGGTTGTTATATCCTTCGAAACAACATGTAGAAAGTCAAGATCAGCGGACTTTTATTACCTGTGTTTTACCGTATTCAATTCTCTCACAGCGTATGGCATCTTCTATACATAAACACTGGAAAATGTTTTCGAAACATTCTGTGTTATCATCTCATCCGGTACGTATGGCTTACCAGAGAGGCAGAGACTTTAAGGATCGACTATGCCCTGCAGTTGCAAGATGTAAGAACCCTTCAATAGCAGTACATGCTCAGTGTGGACATTGCACATACTGTGTGATGATGGTAGATATAGCGCGTTTTGATTTACAGCGCAAAATTCAATTAAAACAATCAACGAACTGTGACTCCACTTATGTAGTTTATGCTTTGCGATGCCCGTGTGCCTTGATCTATATTGGTAAAACTACAAGACCTTTACGTACGCGTTTAGCAGAGCACAAATACAGTATAAAGAAAATGAGGACTGATACGCCTTTAGTTTTGCACTGTGATACTTTGAATCATAAGTTCCAAGATCTACAATGTACAGTTATTGAACAAGTATTTCCAGATATTCGCAGAGGTGACAAGGGCCGCCTACTTTTACAAAGAGAACAATATTGGATCTTTACTCTCCAGACTCTTACTCCCAGGGGTTTGAATGATAAGATCGAGTGGTCAGTCTTCATTTAATAAATATAGTGTGAATATCTATTTATTGATGATTATTTCCAGTAGGCGTGGTTTCTATGTGAGTTCCAATTTAATGTTTCTTTTGTCTTATTGTTTTTCAGTGTTTTTTATTTTATATATTTGTAGATATAGGAAATAGATTTAGTGGTAATATATTTATTGTCTAGTAGGTAGTTAGGTACATGAGCTATTGAACATTGATGTACCTGCTTTGTTTTGAATGGGTGCTGTGTGTTACTCAATAAAGTTGAGCAGAGCGGGAAGAGAGGGGTGTTAGAGCTATGATGACGTATCAGCTTGGTAGTGGTTTGTTATATTTAAGGGCAGTGATGTCAGACGCCGCTATAGAAGCTGAAGCGCTTGTGCCGCTCTTGTTTAATGGTGTAATGGTTATTTGGGCATGACGTTCGATCCCTGAGGAAGCCCGGCAGGGTGAAACAGAAGCTTTTGTCGGATCTGGAACGTAGTTGCTGCCCAGTTGTGCTTATGGTGAAGTTTGACCAGTGTCTTGAGCACTTACGGCAACTAACCATGAAGCGAGTGATTCTTCTTTGAGAGGTTTCGTAGGAAATACATCGGGAGCAAAGCGTTAAGATAAGTGAAGAAGAGATATTACGAATTAAGAGATTGAGATTGGTTCTTTAAAGCGTTTCTCTTCTCTTTATTTTTCTAGATGCTTGCCGGTCTCTGTAAGAGATGTCTTCACATTTCCATTGTGAAGTATTTGGTGCTCATTAGATAGAGCTGTAGTTCCAAATAATAGATACACTTTAGTTTTTGAATATACTTATATACGATTGTTTGAATGAATCCTTTAAAAGTACTTTTTTAGGATAAATCTTTTAAGAAATTTTTTCATTTGGTTAAATTAAATTATGAATAAAAGGTGTAGGTAGGGAGGGCTTGGCCTATGATGTGGAATTTCTTCAGCTCGATCCAATGGTGACACGGTTCACCGATGAATGGTAAGAGCGTTTACTGAGGCCTTTTGAACCATAGAATTGAGGTTTAGTAATTTATTGTATAAAAAGAAAACCTAGTTAAAGATTGGTGTGAAAGGGTTGTGTTTAGTGTGATATGCAAAACTAACCCATTTGGAGAAACTGCCCATGACATAGCACTGTTGCTGTCTAGGGCTATTCATATTGCAGGATATCTCAGGGGCGAGGGTGCTGTTACCGAGTCAAGAGAAAAGGGACCATGCAGGACACCATTTGCAGAGGAAGACCTAGGATGGTGCCCAATTGCCCATCTTATCTTTTGCCCTGACCCCTCACTATGGAGCTCCAATGCAGGTTCCATGCGCAAAGGTTCTGTTGGTACTTAAACCCTAGTTACACTGTTCCTATCACCTTTGGCCCCCTTTGGTTCTAATTTATGGCCTATCTTTGATGGTGTTAGAATGCCTCTGTGTGCGATGAGCTGCACTTGGCTGATTGGGGGGGGGGGGCAGTGGGAAGTGAGAGTGTTTGCCAACATGGGCCAGCTGCAGCTCTTTGCGTGCTTTGTAGTGATGGGGTTGTGTCTGTGCCCATGCAACAAGTGTGGTTCACACTGCTGTCAATATGATCATATGGACTCTGGTAGAATCTTCATGCCTCCTGGTTCCTGTGCTGGTCTTGGTCATGCCTGTACTCTCCTGCCCTCATGGCCAATGGGTACATGGATACTTTGGGCCTCTTGCATGGATACACTGATTCACAGGGTACTTGTTCTGCCAGTCCATCACAATAGAGGACAGATCTGAAGCCTTTCCTTCCAAGGTGTATTGTTGAAGATGCAGATTGTTGCATATGCATGCAGGTGACCGGTCACAGATGGCCTCTAAGTGGGGGCATCCGCAGGGCCATAGTCTATAGGGACATAGGGCATGCAGGTACAGGAGGGGGTGATGGATGACACAGATGCAGTGGTTGTACTGAACAAGAACAAACATTTATTCCAATACCACCACATTCCATACCACCAACATAAAATTGTCTCTCCCCCTTTACCCAGGTCCTTCTCTCCTAAGTGTGAGTGGCAACAGGGCAGAGATGCAGCCCTGTAGGCATAACACTTCCTGCATCAGGGCTCACATCTTTGCCCTGAGGCCATCCAGATGGCCAACCATAAAGGTCCTAGGCCAAGGCGATGGCAGCGTAGCCCTACTGCACCTCATGCTTGAGAGCCTGCAGGTGCAGCAGGACATTGTGGTCACTTTCACCCAGGGCAGCCTCATGATGGGACATCTGGGATCCATCCAGTGGGAACCCTTGATGTGCCACAGCCCCAGGCAGCTGTGGCACAGCAGTACTTCTATGACAGGTCCCCCCACAAACCCCCCAACCCTCCTAAAACTCTACCTTCCCCCACCTCCTTCTCTTCCCCCAGTCCTCCTCCGCTTCCCCCACTTCCTTCTCCTCCCCAGTCCTCCTAGTGACCTGACCACCCCCCCTTTCTTGTTCAGTTCATCACCCCCTCCTCTGCTATGGTACAGGCAGCAAAGCCTGCATAGTCAGGCACGCCCCTTACATAGTGCAAACAAAGTATTGGTGGAGTGGTGGTCACCTCTGACAGTTCCTCAACATCATCCTCACGGGAGATGGAAAGGATAAGCCTACTGCTGCCAGTGCTGATAGTTGCATCTGCCTCCTCCGTGGCTGCTGTATCCATCTCCGCAGGCTTCTGCTCCTCCTCTTCTTTGCCTGCTCCTGTGAGCCCAACTCCATGGTATCTGCAGCTGAAAGGTCAAGGGGGAACACATTATTATGTTTCCTTAGTCTGCCACCTATGAATTTTCTCACCATGGCCATCACTATTGTCTGCTGCTATTCCACCTAATCCATGTCAATGAAATACCATGGACACATGGTGGGGACTTGGGCCCCTGCGCTTGTACATCCTGGGCCCAAATTTCAGTTGGGGGGTGCTATGTGCTGCATCGGCAAATAGCCCATCCACTTCCCACCTAACCCGGATTTTCCATGCCGGGGTCATATGTGGCTCCGGCAACGAAAATCCAGGTGTCACCGCACAGACAAGAAGCCGCAAGAGCTACCTGTCTAGCAGCAATTTTCGATGCTACACGGTTAGCCCCAGTGCCTTAAAGATAGGTGTGGTTTTCCCATGCCTATCTTTAAGGCACAGAGCACTAACCATGTAACATCAAAAATTGCTGCTACACAGGTAGCACCATGGCCGCCTCTGCTCCTCCCCACCCCAGAATGCCCCCAATACACCCTGATGCTATGTGGATAGCATCTGTACGCATTAAGGACATAGCTGGGATTTTCGAAGGGCACTACCCATGTAGGTGCCCTTCGAAAATCACGGACAAGGCCTTTACATGGATAACTAGGGAAGTTGCAGAAAGCCATTGTATAGTGTTTATTTTGTACGGCGAAGCTCCTGATGAAGCCGCTTCACGGCGAAACGAAAGCTTTTGTAGAGCGGAGGTCGTACGTTGAGGCTGTTTGGTGATAAATGCTATTGATGCAGATTGCTTTAAAGTTTGTTTCCCGCGTTGGAGGCCGGCATTAGTGCTGACCCTTGGTTACTATGCGTCTGTTTGGGAGGTTTTCTACCTGAGTTGCTAGGGCTGCATTCAGCCGTATCTGTACCTTGTGTGCAAATTGCTATAGACACTTTTTAAATTTGAGTAGTATGAATGAGAGGGGTGTGTGTTAGAGAGTGAATGTTGAGTTAATGATTATGTATTTCTTTATATAGATTTAGATAAGATTTTTCCCATTGGTTAGTTGGTGGTTATTTATAGTATGGTATTAGCGAATAAAGTTAGGGATTTGGAGGAGGCTTGACCGGTGATGTGAGCGTCTACCAACACCCTATGGTGAATTTCGCCAAATAAGGGGTTGTGCCATCTGAGGTCATTATGCCTGGTATTGATAACTGAAGTTGTTTTGTGTATTGATGTTGTTTAGACTTTAATATGTATTATTGAGAGCGTTGGTTTCTTTTTGGGTAACTAGGGAAGTTACCATTGTAAAGGCCTTCAAAAATCAGGCCCCATGCCCTTTCCTTGCCATTTTACCAGCTCCTGCCTCAGCTGTTCCAGCAGTTGCAGCTTCTTTCTCCTGCGCCTGATCCTGTAGTGTCTGTGGATGGACATGCCATAATTAGTGCTTCCCTTTGCTTTTTGCCTGGCATCTGGCCCTCCCATACATTGGCCTCATACAGCTCTTTCCACTTCTGCCATTCTGCTGCTCGTATGGCCCCATGCTATGGCCTGCTCTGCCCTGCCACCTGTTGCCCTGCCATAGGGCGTATTCCTACTCTGACTTTACATTCCTTGCTGGCCACCTGAACCTTCTCAGCTCCCCCTTCACCGTCTCTGGTCACTCTCCCTTGTGTCTACTGCCTGTTTGCCTGCCGCTCCATTTCCTTGGCTGCCTTTGCCCTCCTGCACCTACTGCTGCCCACATCCTTTTCCATCCGTCACACTTACTAATGGAGAATCTGGTATTCATCAGATAGCGTGCACCTCCTGCTGGCTGCCTCGTTGGCAACACAGTGGATACAGCTGATTCTTGTGGGCTTGTATCAGGCAGCAGAGGCTCTTGGTCTCCACTCTGCTGAAATTAGGTAGCCTGTTTGCCATTATTCCAACTTCTCAAGGAGTACCTGTGCTCAGCCCCCTATCTGCCTGTACATGCTTGAGTATTGTCAGTGGTGCCTGGATCTTCATGGGCCCATGTTGCTGAATGGCACCATGTCTGTCTTCATCACTGTATTATGCATTGGATGGACATGCAGTTGCCTAGTCCAGCCTGTGCATCCATTTCACCACACATCCACCTTCCTCCTGCACTGGCCGTCACCAAGCCCAGTTCCAGAATTTCCTAGATGTTGTACACATCCCCAATACATCCTATGTAAAATTCACGTCCACATATCTATAGTTAAAGGAGATATGTTTGAACATATATTGTCACCACTCTGCCAGCCCAAGCGGTAGGAACTGGTATTGCTTGGCTCTGTGAGGGTGGTAGTTGTGCCTTCACTGATACAAATCACAAACAAAACTTCTTTCCAAGTTTAGGGCTTTATTCCCCGTCCCATGAGGTTTCTTTATCTTCTGGTAACAGAAATTAAGAGCCTACTTTGGCATACAACAAAAGTTAACTGAACAACAGAAATAGCTTCCTTCAGCTTCCAAACTTTAAACAAAAGAAAAGAACAAAACAGCCTAACTGTTTCAATACAGATCCTTTCTCTCGTGACTGGTAGTACAGCTCACGTCTGTTTGGTTAGAGAGTGAGTGAGATGCAGCATGCAGCTTCTAACACGGGAGCTAAGGTCACCAAATAAGTGTTTATCTTAGTGAGAACTCTGACTCAGTTACAGTTAGAGAACAATCCATTAATTCAGGAATTTCAGTTACCTCTGAATTTTCACACTCCATCAATACAGGCTCGTCAGCATTTTCATTCTTAATATCAGAAGTAGAATGAGAGTATGGCTGGTTTGGCTCGGCACCCAGGAAGTTTCTTGCTTCCTCTGAGCTAGTGCCTCTCTGGGAAATACCATATAACTTTGAGTTGAGCTTTTCAGAGCTCTGCCCCTGCTGGTATCTTAGTAGATAGCTCAACTCTCTATTTGCTGTGCTAGTAGGATAATTACGGCAGGCTCTCTGCCTGTTCAGCTCTAGCCTTCGGGACTCAGCTGAGCTAGATTGCAAAGCTTCTGACGGCGTTTTTCTAGAAGCTGGGAGCTCACAATGATAGGGAAAATCTTCACCTTTTCCTGGTAAGTAAATCCCTCTTCTCCTAGGATTTCTATGACCAGGAGAAAAGTTATTCTCAGCCTCTAGATAGCTTGTTTTTATGTGGCTATTTCTATGCTTCCAGGGTTTCTCCCTCTCAGATAGCAAATAGCCCTTACATTCACTCCTTGCCCCGGTACCTGCTATTGTAGTCTTCCCACGTTCCTCTTGTCTTTCAGGCACATACACGCTATCAGGCTGCTGACTTCTCACTGTTTCACACAAGTCTCTGGATTCTCTCCAACCTTCACGCTGGCTCCCTTGTTGCTTCAATGACTCATTCTCACTATCTTCCTCGCTTGCATACCAACTCCATGCTTTCCACGGCTTCAACGGTGTTCGCTGCAGTCTCTCTGCTTGTGACCTTTGCTGCCTCAACTCCTCTCTCCTTCTAATTGTTTGGGAGTCTATTTTATCCTCGTGTCTCCTGACTCCACCTCCACTCAGCTGAACTCTATCAGGCAAAGCGAATTCCCTTTCTTTACTACCTGGGTGTGTCTTCATGGGGCTTATGCACGTGTGCCTAGGTTGTCTATAGCAACCATCAAACATTCCTTTGTTTACCTTGTCACTTTTTCTGTGATCATTCATACTGATCTGCATTTTCTCGGGTTGCCCTAGGTCTACCTTGTGACAATATATATATATATATATATATATATATATATATATATACACACACACACACACACAGAGAGAGAGAGAGAAAATAATTCAAAAATACAAATTATTTTTCAAGGGCGGCTGAGCAGTGATGGTGTCCACCTATCCAAAAACAGTCAAAGTGTCTTCCACAGCAGGCTGGCTAACCTACTGAAGAGGACTTTAGACTAGATTTCTTAGGGATGGGAGAAGAAAGCCCTCACGTAAGTAAAAGTACTAAGGTAAGTAAAACATTAAATATCTCTGTAGAAATGGATAAAAGGGGCAACATCTGGAAAGGATTGTGCATTGTTGCCCATAGTATGGGAAATAAGATCCTATATGCTGAGGGGTTAATAGAAGAGGCTGACTTGGATTTAGTGGTGGTTAGAGAGACATGGTTCACGGACAACCATGACAGGGATGTAATTATACAGGGCTCTACTTCATTCAGGAAGGACAGGGGAGGAAGAAGGGGAGGAGGAGTGGCCTATATGTTAAAAATAATATTAAAGCTACAGAATTGCAAGGTTTACAAGGGAGCAAGGAGGCACTGTGGATTAAACCAGAAAGAGGGAATGGGAAAGCCATTTGCATTGTTGTGATATACAATTTCCTTCACAGGCAGAAGAAGTGAACAGAGATTTAATAGAAGACATATGAAGTATTGCCAGGAAACGAGAAGTGTTACTGATAGATGATTTCAATATGTCAGATGCTGATTAGCACATTCCTGCTGCAGTATCATCTAGAAGTAAGGAGATCCTAGATTCTCTACAGGGAGAACTATTCTGGCAACTGGTAACAGACCCCACATGTGAAGGGGCCATACTGGACCTGGTGCTTACCAATGGGGAAGTTTTTTGATGTTATAGTGTGGGATCATCTCGCATTCAGTGATCACCAGAAGGTGTGGTTCAGTATTACAACTAGGGCTGATGAAATCCATTGAAAAGCGAAGGTTCTAGACATAAGGCAAACTAAATTTACCAAGATGGGACAATACCTCAAGGGGTTGATAGTAGGATGAGAACGGCTGCTGGATCTAGAAAAGCAATGGGAAAACCCGAAAGGGAATATTTTAAGGGCAACAAACCTTTTTGTTAGGAAAGTAAATGAATGTAAAAGGAAAGGAAAGGAGACCTCTATGGTTCTCAAAAGAAATAGCTGAGAAGGTGAAGAAAAAGAAGCTGGCCTTCATAAATACAAGAGAATATAAAAAGAGAAAGACAAGCATCAATATTTGGAAAAACTTAAGAGAAGCTACGAAAGTAGTGAGGAAAGCAAAGATGCAAATAGAAGAAAAAATACTAAATGCAGTAAAATGGGGGGAGAAGATATTTTTCAGATATGTTAGTGAGAGGAGGAAGTGCAAATGTGGCACTGTTAGACACAAGGGTGAAGGGTAGGAATATGTAGAAACTGATGACAATAAAGCAGAATTGCTAAACAAATATGTTTGTTATGTGTTCACAGACAAAGGGCCATGAGCAGGACCTCAGAAAACACCCACAAATGGGAAAAGAACTGAAGGGGATCCTGAACGATTTTCAGAAGACTGTTTGTGAGGAACTAGCTAAACTAAAAGTAGACAACGTGATGTGGCCAGAGTATTGAAGGAACTTAGGGAAGTTCTAGCGATGCCACTGTCTGACCTTTTCAATGCTTTTTTAGAGTTGGGAGTGGTACCAGAGGACTGGAGAAAGCAGAAGGATGAGGTTGAGAACTACAGGTCTGTTAGTCTGACCTCTGTGGTAAGTAAATTAATGGAAACACTGCTAAAACAGAGAATAGTGATATTTCTGGAGTCCAATGAATTGCAGGATCTGAGGCAGCATGGTTTTACTAGAGGCAGGTCTTGTCAGACAAATATAATTAATTTCTTTGACTCTGCAACCAGAGCATTGGACCGAGTGAAAGCCTTAGATGTGATGTACTTCGATTTCAGTAAAGACTTTGACACCATTCCGCATAGGCAACTCATAAATAAATTGAGCACCCTATGAATGGCCCCTAAGGTAAATTGAGTCGAGTGGGAGTCAACAAAGAGTACAGGTAAATGGAGCTCACTCTGAGGAGAAGGAGGTTATCAGTGGTGTGTTACAGGGATCTGTCCTTGGTTCGATTCGTTTTAACATTTTTGTTAGTGATATTGCGGAATGGCTGTTGGGTCAGGTTTGCCCCTTTGCAGATGATATCAAAATCTGCAACAGAGTAGATACCCAGGAAGGAGTAGATAATTTGAAGAGGGATCTAGCTAAGCTTGATGAATGGTCGAGACTTAGGCAGTTGAAATTTAATGCTAAAAATTTCAGGGTCATGCATTTCGGCTACAAAAATCCAAGGGAGTAGTACAGTATAATGGGTGAAGTACTTCTGTCCATGAATGACGAGCAGGACCTGGGTGTGATTGTTTCTGATCATCTTAAGGTGGCTAAACAGGTAGAAAAGGCAATGGCAAAAGCCAGAAGGATGCTTATATGAATAGGGAGAGGAATGACCAGCAGAGGAAAGGAGGTGATAGTGCCTCTGTACAAGACTTTGGTGAGAACTCATTTGGAGTATTGTGTGCAATTCTGGAGACCGCACCTTCAAAAGGATATAAACACGGAGGTGCAGAGGGTGGCTATCAAAATGCTCAGTGGGCTTCGTCATAAGGCATATGGGGACAGACAAAGATTTCAATATGTATACTTTGGAGGAAAGGTGATTGAGAAGAGATATGATAGAGACACTTAAATACCTTTGTGGCATAAATGCTCAGGGGGAGAGCCTCTTTCAATTGAACGAAAGCTCTGCAACAAGGGGACATAAGATGAAGTGAAAGGGGTTAGACTCAGGAGTACTATGCGGAAATAATTCTTTATAGAAAGACTGGTAAATGCATGGAATAGTCTCGCAGTAGAGGTAGTAGAGACCAGGACAGTATCTGAAAGCATGGGACAAATACGGAAGATGTCTAAAAGAAAAAAGGGACTATAGAAGTTGATATGGAAGGGCAGACTAGATAGGCCATGTGGTCTTGTTCTGCCGGCAAGTTTATGAGTTTCAATGTTTCTATGATTTAATTACGTTGAGTTTTTAATCCACCTTTACAAATAATGCAGAAGGCAGTATACAAGCTTTGAAATGTGGGGGCAATGAGTTCCTTCCCCAAAGAGCTTACATTTTGGATGACTGCCTGAGGTGGGAAAACAAGAGGTGATTTGCCTTAAGTTCTGGGAGTTTCAGTAGGGAGCGGGGATCTACTCAGATATTGTGCAAATAAGAATTTCCATTGCAGCAGCACAAAATTGTATGAGGAGCCGAGTGTCCCAGCATAGCAAAATGAAATAACCATGGCTTTCTTTTTGCTCACAGTGATCTCCTTTTACGTGGCTGAGAGCGCAGCACACGGTACACAGTAAACACATAGGCAGGACTGCAGAAACTACTGGTACGACGTGAAATAAAGGAACCATGTACCAATGAAGAAAGCTCAGTGGAACTCCTAATACCACAAAATCCATGAAGCATCAGTGAAAAATGCAAGTGTGACACCCCCTTACTTTTTAACTGTCTCCCTGGTCATGCTAGAAAATATTTAAGGTAACTAAAAGATAAATTAAGGGACTATTTATGAGGGCTTACTGTTAAGAAGAGCATTCATACTGATATTTTTTCAGTAGGATGCAGGAGTTTTCTTTTCTAAGTTCTGATGAGCAGGGACTGTCTCTTACATGTCTGTGCAGTGCTGCGTACGTCTTGTAGAGCTAAACAAATGCTCAGTAGTAGTAGTAGTTTATGATGTATTTTCGCGGGGGGGGGGGGGGATTTATGTATTATGATTATTTTAGAAACTAGATGACAGAAAAAGACCACATGGCCTAGTTTGTCCTTCCATATCAACAACTACAATAGTCTCCTTTTTCCCTTTAGAGATCCTCTGTGTTTGTCCCATGCTTCTTTGAATTCAGATACTGTCCTCATCTCTGCCACCACCACTGGGAGATTATTCCACGTATCTACCCTTCTTTCCATAAAGAAATATTTTAAGTAATATTTAGAGTGGAGGAGTAGCCTAGTGTTTAGACTTCTAGTTTGCTAACTAAGAAACCAGCATTTGATTCCCACTAGCTCCCCTTGTAGTCTTGGGCATGTCAGTTAACCTTCCATTGCCTCAGAAGAAAGGCCTTGTGATCTACTTCCAGTTACGCTGTCAAGAAAACCCAGGAGCTGCTGGGATTCCAGGAGTCAGTATGGACCCAAAGGCACACATTGCATTTTTTTTTTTTTTTGCATTTTAGATAAAGCCAATGTACAAAACAAAACCACAAAAATAGCTATAGAAGAATCAGCCGTTAAAATGTGGGATACCTCCAGCTTTGCTCCCCAGTGGTTTATATAATGCAACATGTGCTGAATCCTGGCCACCCAGCAGCTCCTGGGCTTTCTTAGCAGTGTGACATGAACTAGATTGTAAGATCTTTCTGCAGAGGCAATGGAGGGTTAAATGACTTGCCCAAGGCCGCAGTGAGTACTAATGGGAAATGAATACTGGTGTCTTGGTTACTAAGCCAGTGCTCTAACCACTAGGCTATTTCTTCAAGCTGGGTTTATATAATATCAGGCAGTTTCTTAACACTCATTTCAAGTTGAGAGAGCACTGTTGGCAGATGGCCAAGAAATACATGTGACCTAAATCAAAGGATTGCAAAGTAAAAGTCAAATTAGGGAATGGGGATTTTATTGTAAATGTCACAACATAAGACTACATTTAATTTAAAAGTTCCTTATGATGTTGCATTGCCTTCCAGGAGGGAATAGATCATTGGCACAAGCTACAGTATGGTTCCTGAAACATTCATTGATATGCTAGTCCGAGGAAAGAGGGGAACAGTAGTTCTCCTTAGCATTTCCTGCAGCAATGAGCGTTGGTGAGATTGTATTACAACCAGCACATGTCATGGGGCACAAAGAAGATCTATACCTTGGCTACAGCAGAGCTACAAAACTTATCTGAAGTTCTAAGAGAGACCAACAGACCAGCAAGCATGTTAATTTTATATATATATATTTGTTTATTTTATTTAAAATATTTCCTTTTTCCAAAAACTCAAAGTTCTTGGCATGTTTTACATATTTATATATACACACACATATATATGATTGTGAACCGCACCTGAACTCCGGAAGATGCGGGATATAAATGATTGTTAAATAAATAAATAAAAAATATGATACATGGATAAATACATATCCTATACAGTCAAACCTCGGTTTTCATAATTAATCCGTTTGAAAAAGTCTGACTAAAACCGAAACGTATGAAAACTGAAGCAATATTTACCATAAGAAATAATGTAAATCCAATTAATCCGTTCCAGACACCCAAAAATATTCACAAAAAATACATTTTATAGAGAATAGCTATATTTTTACATACAGAAAACAATGAGAAATAAATATAAATGACTAATGAAATGGATAAATGAACATTTAACATCACTGAAAGCAAGCTAAGTACAGTACTGTACAGTACAGTATGTTAGCATCTGGCCTTAGCCACCCCTGACAAGCTGCTGTGCCCAGCTCTCTTCGGAATCACATTGGATTCAGCACATCAAAATACCTTTACATTATCTGCTCAATGCTTCAGAATGGCAGAAAATCTTAATGATATAGCTTCAGACGTACCCTACAAGAGAAAGAACTGCCTCCCACATTCATGCAACATCTCCTGCTTACGCTGACAGCTTTTCTTCCCTGCTACCTCCGACCCTGAGGGGCCGCTCCAGAGAACGGGCAGGTGGTGGACGAGATCGGGGCCTTCCTCTCCGCGCAATCCTTGCCTCTCTAACTCTGACCAGGCTCGAGGATGTGTTTCATTTACGTGCTCAGCTGGCTTTCGCTTCTCATCACGCTGGCGATCGGTGAGTCCGGGGGGCAGTGCTGCCGGGACCGGGCGGGCGTTCTGGCAGTGTATACAGAATGGTGTGCAGCGCGAGGGTGTATGTATTTACAGTACTGTACTTTACGAAAACCGAGGCGATGTACGAGAACCGGGACAAAATCTCAGTCAAAAAAGACGTTGAAAACCGAAGCGATGTATGAGAACCAGGACAAAATCTCAGTCAAAAAAGACGTTGAAAACCGAAGCGTATGAAAACCGGGGCAAATGAAAACCGAGGTTTGACTGTATATCTATATCTATGTCTGTATCTACATAGCTGAAAGAGAAAGCAATATTTGGTACGCATAAAGGCAAGATGAAATGAATGGAATCAAAGCAAACGTAAATAGCTTCAGAACAGAGAGAGGTAACCTGCCTGGAACAACTCTATCCACCTAACTGGGCAGACTAGATGGCCCATGCTGGTCTTTATCTGTGACCATTCACTATCGGGCTGATGCAGAAAGCTGGCGCTGAAGACGTGCACTATTAGCTATGCATGCCTCTATGCAGCACACCAATAGTGTGTGACTTCAGCGCCAGCATGCAGAAAGGGATGCATATGCAGATTAGCTATGCATTAAAATGTGGTGTTAATGTTGACAAACTGGGATAGCAAGCCAAACACATGCGTACAGAAGTCGGCACAAGTTTGGAATTCTCTCCCAGAAAAACAGGATCATCTGAGAGGAAGTTTGATACATCCCCTCTGATGATCCAGGCATCGTGGAAAGCCCCCAATGCCATCAAAATTTAGTTGGGGGGCCCAACAGAAACTAAATCCCTGGTGGTCTGGTGTCACCGATCCCACCACCCACCCAATTAAAAAGACCGTGGTGTCCTAGCGGCCTCAATTTACCCACCCACCCGCCCAATTTTCAAAAACCCTGATGGCCCAGTGGCCCCGAACCCCACTCCTTTCCCGGGTAAAAAAAAAAGTAGTGGTTCTATTCAGTCCCTCCCTGGGCAGCAGCAGAATGGGACCATGTTATAAGTGGAGGATCATATTTCTGTGAGAAATGCAACAACACTGTTATTAACTGCGCAGAAGAAAGGCTTGGCAAATCTACTTCTGTATCTTGCCTCAAAAACCCAATGGATAGTCACAAAATAAACTGCACTATAGCACTGGAAGATGAGACCCCCACGTTGGAAGGCACTCAAAAGGCTACTGGGGATGAGCTGAAGACTTCTCAGAGTAAAGCCAGCATTTATGATGTGGTTGGATCTGCTGAGTGGAAGAGTAGCCTAGTGGTTAGAACACTGGCTTAGTAACCAAGCAACCAGGGTTCAATTCCCACTAGCACTCCTTGTGGCCTTGGGAAAGTCCCATAACCCTCCATTGCCTTGGAAGAAAGGCCTGGCAATCTACTTCAGGTCACACTGCCAAGAAAACCCAGGAGCTTCTGGGTCACCAGCAGTCAGTACTGACTCAAAGGCACACATTGCATTTTTGGAACTGCTGATGTAGCTGCACATGAAAAGAGTCGGAGGTTGCAAAGCTATCTTACATATTGGGACATGGAACTTATCAAGCATGAATAAAGGAAAGTTGGAGGTGGTCAAGAATGAAATGAAATGTGTACAACTCTATCTGTTGGGTGTCAGTGAACTGAAATGGACTGGCTCTGGGCACATTGCATCTGATGATCATATGGTTTATTATGCTGGTAATGAAAGACAAAGAAGTAAAGGTGTTATATTTATAGTTAAGAAGAAACTTGCAAGAACTGTAATAAAATATAATACAGTCAGTGAACGCTTAATTTCTATTAGCCAATCAACAAAACTTCAGGTATATGCCCCAAAAATAGCTGCAAAAGAGGAAGACGTTGATGAGTTCTATGAACAAGTACAAGCTAAAATTGACAGAACATGTAAACAGGATATCCTGATAGTCATGGAACGCAAAAGTTGGCAACAAAGAAGACAAAGTAGTTGGAAAATATGGACTTGGCATAAGAAATGAAGCTGGAGAAAGACTGATAGAATTCTGCAAGACCAATGATCTATTCATCTCAAACACCTTCTTCCAGCAACACAATTTAAGACAACTGTCCAGAGGGTTGCCATGAGTAGACACCGACTTGATGACACTTAACAACATGTTAAGCCCTCTCTCCTTCTTCTTTTCTCTATTTCTGTCAGTAATACTCTTCTTCCTGTTTCCTCAGCCCACAATCTTGGGGTCTTCTTTGATTCCTCTTTCTTCTTTTCCCCTCACATTCATCAGATTGCTAAAATCTACGCTACCGCTTCTTTCTCTATAACATTAATAAAATATGCCCTTTACTTTCTGAAAACACTACTAAAACTTTGGTTCATTCTCTAGTTACTTCTCATCTTGACTACTGTAACCTTCTTCTTGCCAGTCTCCCGCAGTGTTATCTTTCTCCTCTTCAAACTATTCAAAACCCTGCTGCACATTTAATCCTCCATCAATCCCACTACTCTCATATCACCCTTCTTCTGAAGTCACTTCACTGGCTCCCATTTTGCTTTTGTATCCATTATAACCTTTTTCTTTTAACCTACAAATTTATTCATTCTTCTGCCCCCCCCCCCACTACCTCTCTTCTCTCCTTACACCCCTCCCTCATGAACTTCGCTCCTCCTCTGGTCTCCTTCTCTTTTTACCCTTTTCCTCCCCTGCTAACTCCAGACTTTGCTTGTTTCACCTTGCTGCTCCTTATGCCTAGAACAAACTTCCCTTACCCTTGCGTTGAGCTTCTTCTCTCTCTCTATTCAAATCTATGCTAAAGTCTTACCTTTTTGTGGCTGCTTTCAACTCCTGACTCCTCCCTTTACTCGAGCTTTTGCTTGTTCTGTATTGTTTGTCTATTTGCTAGATTGTAAGCTTTTCAATCAGGGACTGTCTATTTCTATGTTTGTACTGCGCTGCGTACGCCTAGTATCACTTTATAAGTGTTAAATAATAATAATAATAATAATAATCTATCTGCTAAACATTGTGTGAATGTGGGTCCTTATGATTTCTTTTTTTAATTTGCTTGATCCAGTTTTATCTAAAGTTTTTTTCTTTGATCACAAAACAATCTGGCTTCCCCTGCCTCATTAGCTGTCACTACCCGCAATCCTTGCACACCAGGTTTGGACTGTGGTCTTTTGTTTAAACCATGGGAGACACTCACTTTGGTTTTGCTATTTATTTTTTATTTTTAATGTGATTTTATTTTTGCTTTAACTATGACTGATTAATTCTTAGGAGTATATTTACTACATGGCAGTAGCAGCTTCCGTGTGATATTGGAGCCGGTTCCGATATCGCATAGAAGCTGCTACCGCCATTTAGTAAACATACCCCTTAATGTTTTGATGCTTTCCTTTTATTAAATTTGGGGTTATGACATTCATTTTTTAAAGGGTTTGCTGTTTTAGTTATTATTTTTATGTCTGTTTTAGCTCCATGGGGGTATTTTAGTGGCATTTTACTGTTATTCATTTATAATTTAGCCCAATGTTTTATATTCTCAAACTTTTTAATTTTCTTTTAAATGTAATTAGTTTTTCTTTTTCTTAATTTTTAGTGCTGTTTTTATGGTTTTAGGTCACAATGGTTCGCCCTTTTATTAAGTGTCCTCTCTCTCATCAGTTTCATTTATAATGCATTTTGTCTTCATTTTCACCCCTTCCTTGTACATTCACAGACATGTACACAAGGTCTCCAGGTACCTGTGATTAGAGCCTTTACTTGAAAAAGCTTTTACTGTATTTTAGTACGTCCTCTGTGGTTATTAATTGTTTGTCCTTCTTCCCTCCCCTACCCTTCCATGATGCATAAGCATTGCCATACTATACTCTGCCCCCTCTTGATGCCTCTTCTGTATGACTTGATGTCAGTTCCATATATGTGCAATATGAAGCATGTGACACTATTTGTGTTGGAAAGAGTTTACTATTTAATGTCAATCACTAGTTTTTAATGCTTTTTAATTCTGTTTATGTTTCTTATTTGATCTTAACGTTTTTGATAGCATAGTTCAACGAGTACTTTTAATTTTTCTTTCAATTCTTTTACATTGCTTTCTATACATTAGGGGGTTATTCTGTGCTATGAATAGTGGGAATGGATGGCCCAATGGGATGTCCATTCCCGCTATATGTGCCTTCACTCGGCCTTGGCTAACTTCCCCGCTGGTTGTGCGGTGAAGTTTGATGGGGGCAGAGCCTGGGCGGTTGCCCGCCCTGGATGTACAGGGCCAGTGACATATGCAGGGAAGTTATTCCACTCCCAAAGTGGAATAACTTCCCTGGACGTGCCTTTATTAAAACTCCAGGGCATGGATGGGGCAGGAGAGGGGCCGGAGGATATTCCCCGCAGCCTGACCCTAGCCTTAGGAGGCCAGATCAGGGGTTGGGCTGCAGGGAAGAAGCATTTATTCTCTGGTGACCGGCATCGCGGCTCTTCAATGGAGCCATGGTGCCATGGCAACATGACGCCATGACTCCATAGAAGAGCCTTGACTGAGTAAGCCGGGGACAGTCCTGCATGTGTAGGCCAGACTGAATCACAGTCCCGGCTTGCACATGCAGGACTGTTCACAATTCTCATCCCGTGGGGCTATACGTGCTCTGCGGGATCAGAATTGTGATCCCCTTTGTACGTCCGGTTCAGACCGGACATACAGAAGGGATCGACGTCCTGGATGGAATCAGACCCTTATGTAACATTTATATTTGTGTATTGTTTGATTATATTTTAGCTCTTATTGTCTTATTGATTTACTATTGGATATATTTCATTTTTTTGAGGTTCCCCCTGACAAATGCATTTGCTGAAACACGGTCACTTTGTTTTACACCTCGCTCCTTGTTTTCTCCTTTCTATCTTTTGGGAACCTGACAGGTACTTGTGACCTGGATTGGCCACTGTTGGAAACAGGATACTGGGCTTGATGGACCTTGGTCTGACCAGTATGGCATATCTTATGCAAGGAGTGGAGGAGTAGCCTAGTGGTTGGGGCAAGGTACTTCAGGCCGGAAGGTCGGGGGTTCAAATCCCACTAGAGGACAGCAACCTTGGGCCGGAAGGACTGGGGTTTCTAGTCCCACAGTTGCTCCTTGTGGTCTTGGGCAAGCCACTTAACCCTCCATTGCCCATGTTCCCTGTAAGTATTAGTGTATGTGTCTCGTATCCCCCAATTGTGTTGTGACCGCTTTGATTGAAGGATAAGGCGGTATACAAAACTGTCTAAATAAAAAAAATAAAATAAAAAAAATATTCTCTCTTTCTCCTTAGCATCCACGGCTCCTATCCATAAAGCTGGTTACTGTTTGATTTGATCTTTTCCTTTCCGAGTCTTAACCTTTCACCCCCCAAGACCATGCATATCTCTTGGCCTTACCATGTTTTGGTCTCATCTGTTTGTCATTCAACTATTACTCCTAATCGATCCTCTTCCAGTTCAGTGTCCTGTAGGAATTCAAAGAACTACAAGGTGAGATGTTATTATTACAATGTCATATTCCTGATCATGCTATATTCTTTCTTACACTTTTGATTCCATGACTATTTCTTTTTTGGATTTACAGGTAGTGTAGTCCAGTGAAGACCTTGAATTTTCCATTTTTAGGAAACCTACAGACTGGAATACTCCGTTACAAAACTTTAGTGCCTATTCTGAACAGTTTAAATGGAGACTCCTGATTAGTCAATTTTTTCATTTGGACTGAAGCATGACTGGGCGGGGTTCTATAGCATCCATAATTCATGCAAATAGAGATGGGGTGCTATGCGTAAAAGGAAAGAAATGTAACAAGAGTGGACAGAAATCCAAGCCAGATAATGGTGGTATGTCTTTTTGACACTCCAGGGAGACACTGCAAGGAGAATGTTAAGCACACTGCTAAGAGTAACTCTGAAGTCGCCTTGCATGGGGACATCACTGGTGGTCAGGGTCAAGGCAAGAATGACAAAAATCAGACAAGTACACTTATGTGTTGATGTCACCAGTGGGTGGAGTCAAGGCAAAAAACGCTGAAACTGACAGGCAAGCAAAATCAGAAAAAGAACCAAAAGTAAATATAGTACAAGTAAAATAATTACAACAGATAATTGACTGTGGTCTATGGCAATGCGCCATGAATGAAATTGGATAAATAAAATGTTCTTATGTTTCATCAAGTTCTATGTAAGGATTTACAGTTATGTACAGGGTTAGAATCCAACTAAAGATTATTTTTACTTTGTAAAATAAGGAACTTGAATCATAATTTTGAGGAAATTCAACATTTAGAAAAGTATTAACAGAGGTTATAATTCTACTGGGAAATTAATAGAAACATGAAGCTGCAAATAACACTTTTGGCAAGTCTCTGAAGGCTGTTGAAAGTTGACACTAAAACTGAATGGTGTTAACAACTGTATTGGGAAGGAAGTAATACAGACAGCTCACATTTCTTAAAGAAAAAATAGCCCTTTCATTTTCTGTGTCCCTGTTGTTTCATGGAGAAAGAATGATCTACACGCTCTCCTCCTTGGCTAGCCATGGGTTCCAAAATGGTGCCTGAGACCCTGTGCTTCTAGCAGTAATCCAAAAAGTATTACCACTAGGGGTCAGGCTGCCAAATAAGGGCTATACAATGGCATTTTTTTGTTACATGATATTTTGACCTGTAGCAGTAGTAGCATAAAACTACCACTGAGGTTTAAGTTGTGCCATTTTGAATCCGGATCCAGAGGGCACAGGAGTCACTGGAACTGGCCTTGCCACTGGAACCCTGAATTTTAAGAGGTACACCTGGAGGGGCTAGGGGAGGGGAAGTCTGTGGGGAGGTATCCCTCAGGAGGTCCTTGCTTGGGGGGGGGGCATGTTCTAGGAGGACACTGTACTTCAGGAGGGAGGGGCATCCTTGTAGGCCCTTCTTGCCATGGACTTCAGCGGGGTTTGGGGAGTGGTGGAACATCACCGGCTCCTTTAAGATGGCAGGCCAGAAGCATCAGGCCATGTGTTAGCAGCCCAATGCACCAAGCCTAGAAAAATAACATTGCTTTGAGATGGACTTGTTTTCCATGAGTAAATGGCTTGCAGTGATCACTGCAAGCCACATTATTCTGTTTGAATACTAAAGAGGTGCTTTGCATACATATGCATGCTTTGCATCTCAAAAGTATTCAACATGTGCTGCAGTACAAAATGGTGTTTTATGGTAAAGTAATGCACATTTTTGCCCTTTAAAGCACCTTAAGAGGCAAATGTCCCATGTTATTCCCATAACACACTTTAGTAATTACCCCCTTTAATCGAGGAAGGGATTGAGATGGAGGGGGGTAGTGATTAGGCAGGGGGGATCAAGGTCAGAGGTGGTCAGGGGTAGCAGACCTCAACATTAATGGCTTCCCCTTTCCAATAGGCGCTTGTATGTGCCTCGTGGACAGCTGTAAATGTCAAAGACTATTATTTTCCCTAGAGATGTAAACTCCCTCACCTCCAGGAAATTTAGATATTGTAAGCATGAAATACTTTGGGCCACATTAAGAATCATACCTATATCTTTATCTTTATTACATCGCTTGCTTGACTGCCCAGGCCGAAGCATCAGGGCTGTTTACAAAGTAATAAAAAAAAAAAATGAGCTGCATTAGAAAAGGGAAAGGAACACCAATTTACGACAGGAAAGACAAGATAAGAGACAGTGAAGGTACAAATTGGACTGACTAACATCACACAGCTAAATGGGAGAGAAAGGTAGGTGAAAGGCCTTGCGGAAGAGGTGGGTTTTTAGGAGGAATTTAAACCGGAGGTAGGAGTGTTCGATGCGGAGGAAGGGAATTCCTTAGGGCTGGCCCAAGAAAAAGAAAGTAGAGTGACGGGTGTGTTCTAGGCAGGCCCGGGCCGGAGATAGAAAAGACAAGTGTTCATTGTGGATAGCACGGAGGGTAGGTGGAGGGAGGTGAACCTGGATGAGATCGGTGAGGTACTGAGGCTGACCAGTATGGATTGTTTTATGGACAGTGGTAAGAATCTTATATTGGTAACAGTAGGCCACTGGGAGCCAGTGGAGTTGTATGAGAAGGGGAGTGACATGGTCTCTGTGACTGGCGTGAGTGAGGAACCGAATGGCGGTGTTTTGAATAAGCTGCAGATGGTGTGGCTGGTATTGGGGAACACCCGCCAAGGCTATGTTGCCGTAGTTGAGGTGAGAAAGGAGAAGAGAAACTGTGAGCGTGACCAAGGAAGTGAGAGGAAGGGAGGAACGTACTGCGCAAAGTTGTCGAAGAGTGCAGAATGATCGCCCAACAAGGGAAGAGATAAGCTGGTGAAATGTAAGGGCTGAGTCAAGAGTGACCCCCAAGTACTGTAGAGTTGGGGTGAGTGGAATGAGAGTGTCAGAAAGGGAGGGTGAAAGTTTGGGAGTGGGGGCACCGAAAGTGAGCCACATAGCAGCGGATTTGGAGGGGTTCAAGTGGAGGTAGTTTGCTGACAGCCAGGAAGAAATATTGGAAAGGCAGGCGTTGAGGAGAAAAATTGAGAGCGAGTGGACAGACATGAAAAAGCAGACGTATATCATCGGCGTAATAATATGCTGAGATTACCGATTGCTGGACAAGCAAGGTAAAGGGGGCGAGGAAGAGGTTGAAAAGGAGCGGAGAGAGTACTGAACCCTGAGGAACCCCACAAGAGAGAGGGGTTGGAGAAGATGAGGAAGAATCCATATGGACCAAGAAGGAGCGAGAGGACAAGAAGGACCGGAACCAATTGTGGACCGTCCCACATACCCCATAGTCAGCGAAGCACGTGAGGATCATAGGATGGTCCACAAGATCGAAAGCAGAGGAAATATCTAAAGAAACCAGTAGGGAAATGTCACCATGCTCGCGTGCCGTGTGTATCTCGTTGAGGAGGGAGAGGAGAATGGTTTCAGTGTTGTGTCCAGGCTGGAAGCCTGATTGATGGGGGTGGAATGCAGATGTGGATTCCAGATGAGATGATAGCTGAGCAAAGACTAAGGTTTCAAGAAACTTAGAAAGGAAAGGAAGGTTTGAGATGGGTCTCCAGTGGGCAGGGACGGAAGGGTCTAGGGAGGGCTTTTTGAGCACGGGATGAACAATAGCGTGTTTCCACATGGTGGGGAAGTAACCTGAAGAGAGTCTGGTCTTGATCAGACTGAGAGCAGAGGGGAGAAGGGCCAATGAAGATTCTGAGAGCCAATTGGAGGGGATAGGGTTGAGAGGACAGGTCGTTTTGTGGGATTTATGGATAACTGAGAGAGGTTCAGTTGCCGTGACTGGGTAAAAGGAACTCCAGAAGTGCATGAGGGAGGAGCGCGGTGAAGATGACACCCCAAGAGGGGAAGTAGGATCAGGAGGAGGAGAAACTGGGGGATGGGAGGGAGGGAGAGGAGGGGATGGGAGGGGACAGGAAGGGAAGGAAAGATGCAGGGAGTGGATTTTTTTCATCAAAAAATAGGGCAGGGTCAGGTGAAACCATGGAGGGAGGCAGTGGGCCAGCAGAGGAATGAAGGGCTGAAAGAGAGCGGAGATTCAGGTAGAGATGGCAAGAGGAATTAGAGGCCAAAGCAATGGAGACTGAATAGTAGGCGAGCTTAGAAGAACGAAGAGGTACTCCAGTAGGCTGAGAGAGATTCAGGCGAAGGGCGTTTTTGCCAGAGGCGCTCTGCACGGCAGAGCTGCAATCTATGGAGATAAAGGCTGACATTGTACCACGGGTGATGGGAAGGGGACTGAGAGAGCAGGACAGAGCAAGAAGGGCCAGGGAGTCCAGTGCAGAGTACAGCTCAGTGTTCCATGTTTTGGACTGACAGGTAGTAAAGAGAAGTTATGCGGGAAAAGAGTTTTCGCAGAAGGAAACTCCAAAATGGTAGATGGTGTAATGCGTCACACTAAGCGGGAAGGTTGGCGAGTGGAAATGTCCCGGACTGAGGTAGCAGGTGTGGTGGGAAAAGAAAAAGAAAGAAGTGATCTGTCCAGGGCAAGGGTGTATACTGAAATACGTTATAGTTCTCATGCACAACAGAATGGTTTAAAATTGATAAAGACGTACAATAAGGCTTCATACGAGCTTGTTCAATTTATATGCAGAACAAGTCACAGAGAAGAAGGACTGAGGTGTCAAGATTGGTGAAAGACTTAACAACCTTTGTTATGCTGATGATACTACATTACTGGCTGAAAGTAAAGACAATATACAACATCTGCTTATCAAGATCAAGGGACATAGTCTCAATATGACCTGCACCTTAACAAGAAGACGACAATGATCCTGACTGGCAGCATGAATAATTTCATCCTTGATGGAGAAGAAATAGAAATAGCAGACAATTTTAACTTGCTTGGATCAATAATTAACAAACAACAAGCAGTCAAGAAATCCGATGACGCATTGCTATAGGCAGAATGGCTATGAAGGACCTGGACAAGATTTCCAAAAACTGCTTACAACAAGAAACTACCCAGCAAAGGATAAAAGAAATAAGCAGCAAATATATTATACAGAACAAAATAAAGCCACAAGTCCACGTTTAGGAGAGGCCACAACCTATTTAAGAAGAAAGGAAAAATAAACCCACAAATAAAATACCCATCATCCAGCTACCACAGTAACTTTTAAACCTAATTAAACTATTCAATCTAGCAAAACAAATCAGGTTATAGACAGATCAATTACAACAAACTGAGCCTTTAGAAAATCCTCTAATAGCATAATATCAAAAAACACAGTTATCTTTCCCAGACGTCAGCAGACATTTGCAAAAAAAAAAGTAGCCACTAGAGCCAAAACCTGAGAATGTAAGGCCAAAAAGGCTGTGCAACTGATCTGAATCTATCTGGAGATGTCTGGGAAGATACTAATCTTTCGCCCACAAAACAATTCAGTTTTCTTTTGAAAGAATAAAGACAAAGCCACATTTTTATCCATTTCTAAATTAAATATAGAAACATGGAAACATAGAAACATAGAAAAATGACAACAGAAAAAGACCACATGGCCTATCAAGTCTGTCCTTTCATTTCAAAAACTACAACAGTCCCCTTTTTTCCTTTAGAGATCCTCTGTGTTTGTCCCATGCTTTTTTGAATTCAGATACTGTCCTCATATCTACCACCTCCACTGGGAGACTATTCCATGGATCCACCACTCTTTCCGTAAAGAAATATTTCCGCATATCACTCCTGAATCTATCCCCTTCCACCCTCATCCATATCCCCTTTCAATCGAAAGAGGCTCTCCTCCTGTGCATTTATGCCATGGAGGTATTTAAACATCTCAATCATATCACCTCTATTCCGCCTTTTCCTCTAAGGCGTACATATTAAGATCCTTAAGTCTGTCCTCATATGCTTTATAATGAAGACCACTAACCATTTTAGTAGCCACCCTCTGTACTGACTCCAACCTGTTTATATCCTTTTGAAGGTGTGGTCTCCAGAATTGCACACAATGCTCCAAATGAGGTCACACCAAAGACTTACACAAAGACACTATCACCTCCTTTTTCCAGCTAGCCATTCCTTTCCCTATGCACCCAAGCATCCTTCTAGCTTTTGCTGTCACCTTTTCTACCTGTTTAACTACTTTAAGATCATCAGACACAACCACACCGAGGTACCGCTGTGCTTTAGTGGACAAAAGTACTTCACCCCCTGTAATATATTGCTCCCTTGGATTGCTGCAGCCCAAATGCATGACCTTGCATTTTTTTAACATTAAGTCCCAGCTGCCAAAATTCTAGACCATTCTTCAAGCTTAGCTAGATCCCTCCTCATGTTATCTACAACTTCCTGGGTGTCTACTCTATTGCAGATTTTGGTATCATCCGCAAAAAGGCAAACCTTACCTGATAGCCCTTCCGCTATATCACTAACAAAGATGTTAAAAAGAATTGGACCAAGGACAGATCCCTGGGGCACACCACTGGTAACTTCCTTCTCCTCAGAGTGAGATCCATTTATCTGTACCCTTTTTCGCCTCCCACTCAACAAATTTCTAACCTAAGCATAAACTTTAGGGTCCATCCCTAGGGTGCTCAGTTTGTTTATAAGTTGCTTGTGAAGAACAGTGCCAAAAGCTTTACTGAAATCTAAATACACCACATCTAGGGCTCTCCCTCAGTCCAACTCTCTTGTCACCCAGTCAAAGAAATCATTCAGATTTGTCTGACAACATCTGCCTCTGGTGAATCCATGCTGCCTCGGATCCTGTAATCTGATGGACTCCAGAAACCTCACTATTTTCTCTTTCAGCAGCGTTTCCAATAATTTACTCACCACCGAAGTTAAACTAATCGGCCTGTAGTTTTCTACCACATCCTTACTTCCGCTTTGGTGTAAAGGGACCACATGTTTTTTCTCTCCAGACCTTTGGAACCACTCCCGACTCCAACGAGGCATTGAAAAGGTCAGTCAGTGGAGCTGCTAGAACATCCTCAAGTTCCCTCAGTATTCTAGGGTGTATCCCATCCGGTCCCATCGCTTTTTCTACTTTAGGTTTAGCTAGTTTCTCACAAACATAGTCTTCTGAAAATTGCTCAATATGCCCCTCGCTTCTGTTCCTGTTTGTGGGCGTTTTCAGAGATCCTGTTCCTGGTTCTTCATCTGTGAACATAGAACAGAAATATTTGTTAAGCAATCCTGCTTTATCCTCATCAGCTTCTACATATTCCTCCCCTTCACCCTTGAGTCTGACAATACCACTTTTGCCCTTCCTCTTCTCATTAACGTATCTGAAAAATGTCTTAACCCCCCATTTTATTGCACTGGCTATTTTCTCCTCTTTTTGAATCTTTGCTTTCCTGACTACTTTGCTAGGTTCTCTAAGTTTTTCCAAATATAGATGTCTGTCTTCCTCTCTCTATGATCTCTTGTATTTCATGAAGGCCTCCCTCTTTTTCTTTACCTTTTTAGCTACTTCTTTCGAAAACCATAGCAGTCTCCTTTTCCTTTTACCTTTATTTACCATGTTATCAAAAAGGTTGGTTGCCCTTAAAATATCCCCTTTCAGTTTTGCCCACTGTTTTTCTACATCTCCAAGCTGTTCCCATCCCGCTAATGACTCCCTGAGGTATTGGCCCATTTTGGCAAAGTTGGTTTTCCTAAAGTCTAAGACCCTCGCTTTTGAATGGATTCTATTTGGCCTAGTCCTAATACTGAACCACACCATCTGGTGATCACTGGATGCAAAATGATTTCCTACTATAACATCAGAAACACTTTCACCATTGGCAAGCACCAAATCCAGTATGGCCCCTTCATGTGTGGGGTCTGTTACCAATGTCTTGAATAGTTCTCCCTGTAGAGAATCCAGGATCTCCTTACTTCTAGATGATACTGCAGCAGGAATGTGCCAATCAACATCTGGAATATTGAAATCCCCTATCAGTAGCACTTCCCCATTCCTAGCAATGCTGCGTATGTCTTCAATTAACTCTCTGTCCACCTTTTCCTCTTGTGAGGGAGGTCTGTATATCACGCCAATGCAAATAGATTTCTCTTTCCCTCTTTCTAGTTTAACCCACAGTGCCTCCTCTCTCTCTTTTAAGTTCTGTAATTCCAAAGCTTTAATATTATTTTTTACATATAGTGCCACGCCTCCTCCCCTTCTTCCTACCCTGTCCTTTCTGAATAAAGTATAGCCAGGTATAGTTACATCCCAGTCATGGTTTTCTGTGCACCATGTTTCTTTAACTGCCACTAAATCCAAGTCAGCCACTCCCATTGAAGCTTCAACATCTGGGATATTATTTCCCATGCTACGGGCATTTATACATACTGCTTTCCATATGTTGCCTCTTTTACCCATTTCCATAAAGGTATTAAATGTTTCACTTACCTGGGGGCTTTCACTTACCTGGATGGCTTTCTTAACCCATCCCCAATGAATCTAGTTTAAAGCCCTCTTCAATAGATTAGCCAGTCTGCCAATGAAGACATATCGACCTTTCTTCGACATAGAGGGTTGTCCGGGTAGTAATCTCATCCATTGAAGGCTCAATATTATCAGAAACATTAAAAGTATCCACAGCATTAAGTGAAACCTCCACCTCCCGCTTCGCAGCAAAGGACTTAACAGCTCTAGGCAAATAGTATAGATTATTCAAAGACAATATATCCCACCCCTGAAACCCCAAAACTTCCTTTAAATACTTCTGACATAGTAGTTACGGTGAAATATAACTTGTTTTAGGAAAGTTGAGGAGACTGAGGTTTTTAGCCTGAGAGGCATTCTCCAATAGTTCCTGCTGGTGAGAAGGCTGCGACTTTGTGTACTGTGCGAGCTTGAGACTCAGTCTTTTGAAGCCAAGAGTCCAAAGCTGCAAAATACTTATCATGTTGAGCAAACTTCTTCACCATTTGTTTAGAGACATTTGCCAAGTCGGTAATCGTAGTTGAAAAAAACACTTCCATCCAAGTCAACACAGTCCAAATATCAGTCAAGGAAACTTGAGGATGCTGTACAACTGAAGTATCTACGGTTGACAAAACACTCGAGGAGCTAGGAATCTCAAGTGGCTGGACAACCTATGGCAGTGGAAGAATCTCACCCAGATTGCCCAAAGACTATGGAGGACCCACCATGGGTAATTCATGTGCCTGCACAGACCCAACCAGTATATGTGAGGACATAGCAGGACCCACTTTCATACTGCCAGACAGAGGGGATTGGTTACTACCCCCCAAGAAAGATGGGGTAGAGACCAAAGAGGGATGGTCATCAGGATGGGAGAGTACAAGATCGTCTGGGCACTTAGCTATTAATACATTGTGGTTGTCCATAGGGCCAACAGACTTAACCAACTTAAGTGGATTTACAGTATTCACATTAAAAGTCCTCTTTTTCCTCTTACCCATCTCGATTGCCATCCCTTGCTATCACTCCTTGTTACTCTGATGGGGTTCCAAAGGGGCAGAACATGCCTCTTGACCAAACCCCTTAGACATTCCCACTGCCAGTTTCCACGGTGTGGATCTGTGCTTTAAGGCCCCCGCTGTTGTCGTCAGGGGGCGCAGCGAAGATGGTCCTGACAGCGCAGAAGACAGGGCTTCTGCTGACTGCCTGAATGCCGAGACACAGCACAATCACTGGTAGTTGGACAACACAAACAGCAGTCTCCCCTACACAAGATTTTCTAGTGCAGGGATGTTATCTATGCATACAAATAATAGATTTGTTTCTGCCATGGTATTTTCAATAATGTCATATGAATGCGAAAGTTGGACAATGAAGAAGCAAGACAGGAAGAAAATTAGTGCCTTCGAATTATGGTGCTGGCGAAGAACACTGTATATACCATGTAATGCCCAAAGAAATCAATCAGTTCTGAGAGTCCAACTTTTCTTGGTTAAGACTTTGACTCTGGACAACTATCTACAGAGTTGCCATGACTTGACTAGACTCGATGGCACTTAACAACTACAACAACATATAGGTATCATAGTTATCTGTCATTAGCATAAAAACATGATGACAGGAAAAGACCATACAACCTATCCCTGTAGAGATCCTCTTGTTTGTCCCATGCTTCCTTGAATTCAGATACTATCCTGGTCTCTACTACCTACACCGGGAGACTCTCTCATGCATCTGCCATTCTTTCTGTAAAGAAATATTTCTGCATATTACTCCTGAGTCTATCCCTTTCACATTCACTCTATGCACCCTCATTGTAGAGTTTTCTTTCACTTGAAAGAGGCTCTCCTCCTGTGTATTTATGCTATGGAAGTATCTAAAAGTCTCTATCATATTACGTCTCTCCTGCCTTTCATCCAAAGAGATCTTCAGGTCTGTACTGATATGCCTTAGGACAAAGCCCACTAACCATTTTGGTAGCTAACTTCTATGCAGAATCCATCTTGTTTATATCCTTTTGAAGGTGTGATTTCCAGAATTGTACACAATACTACCGCTCCTTTATTTATTTATTTATTTACAGTCTCTTATATACTGCACTATTCAGCATCAGCACGGTTTACATGGAACAAAAATGCTTAGTACAGTTAACACGTATGAGTTTACAGATAACAGGGCAAAAAACTTGGATAACAGGGGTAAACTATTTACAAAACTTGCTACATAGAGTCATATGAAGAGGAGAGTTTCATAGAAACATATGCACCACTAAGGGTTAGAGTATCTGTCTTGGCGTGTTGTTGAGATTCCATATATTTGCTTAGCGAATTGTATCGTTGGCCTCTATGGGGTGTCGTTGGGCTCTATGAGGTACTTGTTGAAAAGGTGGAATTTGAGGGCTTTCCTAAACTGTGTTAGGCTCTTAGTAGCCCGGATACCTGGGGGTAATGCATTCCAGCATCTTGGCGCACTGAGACTAAAGGCCCTATTGGCTGTAGATGTAGTGCAATCTGTTAGTGCTTTCGGGACTTTTAGAGAGTTTATAGCTGTGGATCTTCTTGCTCTATTTGGAGATGTGGTATGGATTAGGGCAGTTAAGGATGCAGAGGAGAGCTTGTTAACAGCTTTAAAAGTGAGTAACAAGGTCTTGAAAACGATTCTAGCCCGGATGGGTAGTCAATGTAACTGTATCAGCAGAGGCGTCACGTGGTCACTCCTGGAGGCTCCATGGAGGACCCTTGCTGCCGCGTTCATGGCGAGCTGCAGCGGGTTCAAGGTGGATTGGGGAAGACCTTGTAGGATGGCATTGGCATAGTCAAAATGAGGTATGATCAACGCCTGGTAGATTGTCCTGAAATCATTTGGTTCCAGCATGGATCATAAATGCCTAAGTGAGCGGATCTTGTAGTATATTGCTCTGACTGTGTTTCCTATGTGGGCCTTCATGTCCAGGCGTTGATCCAAAGTGACTCCCAGGTAACGTATTGAAGGTTTAGATTGTAACTCAGCTTCATTTACTTTAAGATATTGTGGTGGGGTAAAGTTAGGGTTCCTCATAATGAAGAGTACTTCCGTTTTCTTATGTTGTATTCGGAGGTTTTGGGAGAGAAGCCAGTCAGATATTGCATTGAAACAGCTCGTCAGTGGGGAGAGGTCCAAATGTTCAGTAGAGAAGGGTATGTAAAGCAGGAAATCGTCAGTGTATAACATGCAATCAACATTGAAGGACCGGATGATCTTACAAATTGGCTGCATGTAAATGTTGAACAATAGGGCAGAAAGGGAGGATCCTTGTGGGACTCCCTGGCTTTGGTGGAAGGGTTCTGAAGTTGTCCCTTGTCATGATGTGGGCACTAATAAAGTTGGTTTTAAGAAAAGAAATCCTGTTTTAGAAGAACTAGATGTGCAGTTACCTCCAGGCACAGCTAGAGGGAGCAGGAACAGACATACTGGACTTAATGAGCCTAAGCTCACTGATCACCTGCAGCTGAAAGGGAACCAGGAAATCAGCAGTAACGGTTCACTTGATAAGCCAGAGCAGAATGCTTCTGGGCAGCAGAGAGAGCAGTGGAAGAGAAGGCAGGGGAATGAGCATATGAAGCAGCAGGAGCTGAGGAAGGAGGAGAAAGAGGAAGAAGGAACTGGAGCTGGATTAGAAGGAGAAACAGCAGAGAACCCTGGAGGCTATCAAGAACATAAGCCTGATTGCTGTAAAAGAAGCCAAGCTGGAAGCTGGAGGAGAAACAGACCTCACAAGGTGGGAAGCCAGAAAGCCCAAACTGGACCTGTTGTGCAAGGGGAGTTTGGTGGAAGTTGCTCCAAGGTGAGAGGCTCTGCTACGCCTAGTTCCTATACTCTGCCTGTTTGTAACATAGAGAGAAGAAAGCTAAGAACCAGAGAGGGAGGTTCTGACAGAAGCTTATCTCTAGAGGATCATTGCCCAGTTTCACCTATTCAGAAGGAAGAGCAGTTTTATAAGCAACGGAAGTTTTTACTCAGTGAGCCAAGGTATGAGGCATTGAAGATTAACTGTAATGATTGTACTGCTAAAAGCTATGCTAGAAGAAGGATTCCTCCTAAGGGAAACAAGAGTGCAGACTGGTTCACTAAACTACCACCAGCCTTAAGAGTCCCTGGTTATGTGAAGCCAAACTCCCAAGCTGGAGATTACCAGGCTGAAATAGACAGGGATAGTGAAAGCCCTTTGAATCAGTATAGGGGAGAGGATTTGATGGAAGTGGATTCTCCCAGCACTATTCCCTCACCTTTGCCTGAGGAAATGGAATGTGATTGGTGCACTGCCTATGCTCCAAAGTGTGTATGCTCCACAGAAGAATAAATGATATATAATTTGATGTTTATTATACTGAATATTACTTTGAAGAAAACCTGCTTTAAACTGTGAAGTAACAGCTAACTAGCCAGTGGATATTGGTACCTTTTGAAACAAAGGACTGTTTCTGTTATCTAAAATATCTCTTAGTTGAACCTTGCTTTAAACGGGGAATAAAAGCCTTTATTACCCTACACTTGGACTCTTTGTTCTTTAACAGCGCTACCTAGTGGCGCATAATCTTTGTGTCACCGGCAACCGAGTGACACCCTCCAGAATGTACATGCTGCCATCTTCCGGACAGGTAAGATCTGCACCATTCAAGCGCTCTTCCAGTAATGCCTTTTTCGATTAGTCGTCCTAAGAGAAGCTCATGACTTACTGAATCAAAAGCCGCAGCGATGTCCAGAAAGATGAGAGCAAATCCTTGACGGATGTCATCAATGCCGGTGATTATCTTGCAGAAGAGAGTGGTAAGAAGAGTTTCCACTCCATGGAATTCCCTGAAACCATGTTGGCAGGGGTCTAATGGTGCGGCGGTGTCGATGTGATCCTGTAATTGTCGTTGAACCTCTTTTTCAATGATCTTCGCGAGTTGTGGTATGCTGGATATAGGTCTGTATGATTCTACCTTTTGGGGATCGAGCTTGCAGTTTTTTAGCAGAGGTCTGATAGAGGTATGCTTAAGGGCTGAAGGGAATGAGCCGGTTGAGAAGGAGAGGTTCATTATTTTGGATAATACTGGGCTGAAGTGACTGCGGAGCTCCTTAATCCAGAAGTCTGGGCATGGATCGGACTGGGATGTGGTGGTGTTAAAGGCCATAATAGTGTCTTCAATTCCTTTCTTGGTAGGGGTAGAGAATACAGTTTGGGCTGTTGGGCAATCTTGCTCTGGGGTGGTGGTTGTTGTAGAGGTTTTGTTGGTCTGGCATATCTTGGATTGTACGTAGGTTGCAAAATCTTGTGGGTGTATCTCAAATTGAGGCCCAGAGGTTGGTTCCTTTGATAGAGTCTTGACCAGGTCAAAAAGGTCATGTGGTTTATTAAGTGATCTCTTTAAGGTATCCGAGTAGTACTGTTTCATTGTTTCAGTGATTGCCTTGCGGTGCGCAGCCAGATGACAGTTTTATGCTGCCTGGTCACTTAAAGAATGAGATCGGCGCCAGGGTTTCTCGAGTTTCCGTAATTGGATAAGAGATACTCTAAGATCAGCTGTGTACCATGGAGCACTCGCTCTTTTCCCTGGGGGCTTGTTGGTTGGTGTGCGTAGGGTGATTGCGCTGAGGCAATTGTTCCAGTGGGAAATTAGGTCCTCAAGGTTCAGGGTGGTCTCACTGATGAGTTTCCGCAAGGATAAGATCTCTGTTGTATTTATTTATTTTTATATACCGCGCTATTCAGGTTCAGTGCGGTTTACATAAAACAATAACATTTGCATTACAACAGAACAAAAGATATCAATGCTTACATTATAACAGGAAAAATAAACTTGGACTGAACTTGGTGAGGGTGACTAACATAACAATAACAGAGTTAAATTGTAAACTATTTACAGAATTACAGGTCAAAAATCATAATGAGTCTTTTATTAGGATGTAGGACTATGAACTGTACCAGGGGGGACTATCAGATATATTTTGGTCATGTATCGGGATGTGGGGGGGTCAATCTTTGGGTGGAGGGATATATGTGCAGTGGGGGGTTGTTCAGATGAGAGAAATGGAGGAGGAATAGGTGATGCTTTATGTATGGCTTGAAACATCGAGAGGGAGGTCTTGCGGTGTTGCTTGGTATCTTGTTGCTCTTTGAATGGGCTTTGTGCGAAGGAATCTGGAGGATGATCAGTTTGTGATCTGACCAAGGAACAGAAGTTATGTGTCTGTGACCCTTTGCTGGAGAGCGTTTTTGGAAAGAGTGTGGAGGTGTGCTGAGCTGGAATTGCACTCAGGCTGAGCTGTGACTGTTCTTGTGAAGCCGATGCTGCCCTGATAATATCGGGCAGGCACGCCCGGGACACCCTGCTCTTGGTGGGGCCTCGCTGGAGTTAAAGAGCCGTGTCTGTGACCCTTTGCTGGAGAGCATTTTTGGAAGGAGTGTGGAGGTGTGCTGAGCTGGAATCGTGCTCAGGCTGAGCTGTGACTGTTCTTGTGAAGCCGACGCTGCCCTGAGAATATCGGGCAGGCACGCCCGGGACACCCTGCTCTTGGTGGGGCCTCGCTGGAGCTAAAGAGCCATGTCTGTGACCCTTTGCTGGAGAGCGTTTTTGGAAGGAGTGTGGAGGTGTGCTGAGCTGGAATCGCGCTCAGACTGAGCTGTGACTGTTCTTGTGAAGCCGACGCTGCGCTGAGAATATTGGGCAGGCACGCCCGGGACACCCTGCTCTTGGTAGGACCAGGATTGCTTAAATTTTCCTTATGCTTCTCCGCGACCGCGGGGCGTTTACTGAAGGGGCGTGTCTAAAGGGGCAGGTCTTGCCCCTTAGACGCCCCTTCGACGCCACTTGCGGCACCTACACGACATCGGCTTCCTTGAGGGGTAGAGTCTACATGTATGGACATTAACATTGCTGTTCCATTGGTTTGCACGCTGTAAGTTTCAGGGGATTGTCTCTTTCTTGTGGCGTATTGTGATTTATTTGCCTTAGTTTTTTTTTTTTAATATGGGCAAACGGAAGGCAAAGGCAGTTGTCAAGTCTCAGGATGCTGGTACCGGGGTTACTAAACTGGTAGGCCCCTTAGACAAACATGTAGTTCCTCTACCCTTAGCACAGTCTTCTCCCGACGGGGTTTCTTTAAGCCCTGATGGAAGATCTCCTCCTCTCTGTCCTAGTTCTGCTGTTTCTTTAGTGTCTAAGGCTCCCTTTGATGTTCTTTGTGAGGTGAGGTCTGGTATAGATCTTCCTAATCCAGTTCTGGGAATAGATTTAGGTGCCCCCTTTGAGACACCGGATCTATCCCCTGAGGCAGATGTGACCCTAAAAGATGTTTTGAAGGCTGTTAAAGTTATTGATTTAAAAGTATCTTCTAAGTTAAATTCTTTGGCTACTTTTACCCAGGAAACTGCAATTGCATTGCAGCACCTGGATAATAAGGTAATTTCACTAGATATTGCTGTTTCTAAATTGGAGTCCCAAGTTCCTGCTTTGCAATCAGTCACTGTTTCCGCGATTAAGGATTCCCTAGTTTTACATGCTAAAATGGAAGCCTTGGAGAACTCTATGCGTCGTTGCAACTTGAGATTTTTACATTTTCCTCAATCCTCTTTGCTTTCTGCTAGTATTTTGTTGGAAAAATATCTCAGGGAAGTGTTGGCTATATCGGAGTCTATCGTAGTCTCTCAAATTTATTATGTGCCCTCAACTTCTAAAAGGGAGAACACTGCTGATGATGCACTGGATGAGATAATTCCCAATATTGCTAATCTTACCGCTTTTATTGAAGATTCCTCTGACACTATTACTTTGAGTTCCACATTGTTAGTTACCTTTCCTTCAGTTTTAATTAAGCAGCGTATTCTCAAAGCTTATTTCAAAGCTAAGGCAGTTAAGTTTTGTGGACAGGTTGTAATGGTTTTTCCAGATGTGGCACGTGCTACCCAGTTGCGTAGGAGGCAATTTCTTGCATTAAAACCTCAGGTTTTGGCTCTCGGTGCTACCTTTTTTTTGAGATTCCCATGTAAATGTGCTATTGGTTTTGATGGTACTTCTTATATTTTTACTGATGTCTCACATCTGGAAACGTTTTTGCAGGACAGACAGAGTTTAGTAGGAGACGGCTCCGTTAGATGTTAATCACCTTCCATAATTGTGGACCTTATGGTCTTAGGTTTCTTTTTTTCAGTATTTTGTATTTCCTGTTTGATCTAAAAGCTCTCTCTTGCTGTGGACTATATCATGTATATTTGCCTTTTCTTATATTGTTAATGGCTTTGCCATGTATACTGATTGTCTTGATTGACCTGTTTATTATTTCTTGATCATGTATTTTGATTGGAAAATTAAAAAAAAAAAAAAAAAAAGAAACATCGAGAGGGTGGTCTTGCGGTGTTGCTTGGTATCTTGTTGCTCTTTGAATGGGCTTTGTGCGAAGGAATCTGGAGGATGATCAGTTTGTGATCTGACCAAGGAACAGAAGTTATGGACGTTATGGGATCCTGAGATGAGTTGAGAGATATCTGCGGGGCGAATACTAAGTCCAGGATATTCCCCTTAATATGAGTAGGTTCCCTAACTAATTGCTTGAAGCCGAGATTTGCAAGGGCATCGAGGAAGGATGACGTTTGATTATCTTGTAGCGTAGGCAGGTTAAAGTCACCTAGGATCCAATTTGGGATGCTTGGGTTATGAGTGTTGGAGGCGAGATCAATGATAGCAGCAAGATCATCCAGAGAAGCTGAGGGTGCTCTGTAAAGCAAGTTGATTGAGCAGCGTTTGTTGGAAATGGTGACGGTCTCCAGGTGAATTGTACTGGTGGAGTCCACCGTCTGGAAATGGAGGTCTGTCCTGGTGAGGATGAGCACACCTCCTCCTCTTTTGTCTTGTCTATGACTTGTATGTACTGTGAAATTCAGGGGGAGGAGCTGGTTGAGTATGACGTTGTCTTCGTCGGATAGCCACGTCTCTGTGACCATGAGTATATCAAGGTCGTGGAGAGAAATTATGTCAGTGACAACTGGCCACTTCTTCCGGATAGAATGGGCATTGATGAGAGCACATTTTAGGCTATGAGGGTAGGGGTTTTCAACCTGTTTGGATTTCATAGAGTGTTGAAGTGCAATGTGTAACAGATGGGGGTGGTGCGAGCAGGTGTCCCAATTTATGTTGTTACGGGATGCACCAGTCCATCTCCTTCCATGGCTCTGTAATATTGGGATCTGGTTGGAGGATGGGGTTAAGGCAAGAGAGCTGGAAAACCAACTTGAAAGGATGATATAACATCCGACTATGGTGGTAATGGGGGAACCCATCTTGGTAGGGCGCTATGTAATTGTGAATAGGTCGCTAAGGGCAGACCACCAAGAAATTATTAACGGGACACTTGGTCTGTTAACTGACGGCAGGCACAAAGGAGGAGATAAAGGACAGATGCTAGTCAGCAGTCCTAGGTTATAATGAGTACACAATTCGATTGCTGAGTGGTGGATACTATGTAGCAGATTCATATGGTAAATTTAGCAGAGGTCAAAACAGGTACTTTGCAATAGATACTGTGTAACATCTACTTAGACACATCTGCTTTGGATCTTTGCAGTGGAGCGGTACGATTTAGGTGGTGAGGTACTTCTGTCCACAAAAGAAGAGCGAGACCTGGGCATAATTGTGTCTGACAATCTTAAAGTAGCTCAACAGGTAGAAAAGGCAACTGCAAAAGCCAGAAGGATGCTTGGGTTTATAGGGAGAGGAACGGTCAGCAAAAAAAAGGAGGTGATAATACCTCTGTATAAGTCTCTAGTGCAGCAGGTCAATTTCAACAATGTCAAAGCAACCCCCTTCCCTCAAACTCAAGGCATTCCACAAGGCTCCGCCCTCTCCTCCCTCCTATTCAACTTATACCTACAGCCAGTATGCAAGATCTTCCAGGGCCATGACATCAACTATCATATCTACGCAGACGACCTAATGCTCTACACGCAACTAGACGTAAATAACCCAAATCTCAGCAAACTTGAAAAATGCCTACACGAGCTTCAACTCTGGCTCCAACACAATAATATGTTCATTAACCACAAGTAAACAGAAGTAATGTGTATCTCCAGGAAACCGGGATTCGAGCCCCCTGCAACTGTCACCATGAACAACAATAATTACAACATCAAGACAGAGATAAAATACCTAGGAGTGATGCTTGACAGCAACCTAAATATGGACAGGCACCTTCGAAATACCAATCGCGCTATTTTCCACAAATTAAAAGTCCTTCAGCCCTTACGTAGCATCCTCAATCATTCTGACTTTAGATCTGTCGCTCAAGCCCTCATCATTCCACACCTAGACTACTGCAATGCCATACTGCAAGGCCTGCCAAGGAAAACTACAAATATCCTGCAAATGGCACAAAATGTTGCTGCCAGAATCATTATGCAAAAAAGACTCTCTGAACACATTACACCCACCCTAATTGAGCTTCATTGGCTCCCCATCACGGCCCGCATACAAGATTTTAGTCACTACTTTCAAACTCATCCATAATGTTGCTCCCTTTCATCTTAACAGTTTGATATCCAATCTACCCAACAACAGAAGTAGAAGAACAGTGAACCTCAATACCCTCTGCCTCACGAAGTACTTCACAAAGGTTAATGCATGTACCAGTAACAGAGCCTTCTCATTTATAGCTCCTGCACTCTGGAATCGGTTGCCAAGTGACCTACGTGAAATCTGTGATCTGAAAGACTTCAGAAAAAATCTTAAGACTCACCTCTTCCAATCACACTACAACTTAACCTTGTGAATTTCACTCTGCTGTATGTAAATATGTATATAAGGATCCTGTGTAAAGTCCTAACAATCAGTCACTTGTAAATATGTATATAAGTACACCGTGTGAACCATTAACAGCAATCAACTGTAAACTGTAACCCCATGTTTTTGCTGTGCTCTTCCTCCCTTCCCTAATCACATTGTATGCATCCATAATTCTGGCCGGTACAGCCAACATCACCATGTGTAACAACCGCTGCTGATCACTGGAAGCAGCGGGATACAAATGTACGCTAAATAAATAAATAAAACCTCATTTAGAGTATTGTGTGTTACCTCATTTAGAGTATTACTTCAGCTTTTGTGTAAAGGGACCACATGTGCCTTTCTCCAGTCCCCAGAGACCACTCCCAACTCTAAAGAAGTATAGAAAAGATCAGACAGTGGAGCCGCTAGAACTTCCCTAAGTTCTTTCAATACTCTCGGATGTATCCATCCAGCCCCATCACTTTTAGTTTAGTTTGTTCTTCATGAACACAGACTTCTGAAAAATTTTCAAGATAATCTTCTCTTCTGTTCCTATTTATGGGTATTTTCTGAAGTTCTGCTCCTTGCCCTTCTTCTGTGAACACAGAAGAAAAATATTTGTTAAACAATTCCACTTTATTCTTATTGACTTTTACATAACCTTCCCCTTTACCCTTGAGTCTGATGATACCACTTTTGCACTTCCACCTCTCACTGACATACTGGAAAAATGTCTTGGCCACTCAGTTTACTACATTGGCTATTTTTTCTTCTATTTCCATTTTTCCTTCCTGACTACTTTCCTAGCTTCTCTATGTTTTCCAAATATTGATACTTGTCTTCCCCTCTCCATGATCTCTTGTATTTTATGGAGGCCACAAACTTTCTTCACCTTTTCAGCTATTTCTTTTGAGAACCATAGTGGCCTCCATTTTCTTTTACATTTATTTACTTTCCTAACAAAAAGGTTTGCTGCCCTTAAAATATTCCCTTTCAGTTTTGCTTTTCTGCATCCCCCAGCAGTTCCCATCCCACTAACTCCTTGCGGTATTGTCCTATCTTGTCAAAGTTAGGTTTCCTAAAGTCTAAGGCCCTCACTTTTGAATGAACTTTATACAATAAGGATAAAAGCTAGCAAGTTGGATATATCTTCATTGTAACATACTCTGAAAAGGACAGTAGTTCTGAGTAACAATTTGTATCCTCTAGCGTATTAACCTGATATGAAAGAAACCCGTCGGTTGTTCATTATTTTTAAAAAAATGGAGGAAGGAAAATAACAATTAAAAAAGGATAAAAGAATTACAGTTGATACAGCCATAAAATTCAGCGATATTTACAGGTCATTGATGTGTTACAGGCAGAATACCGTACCATACAAGTAGGTCCGGTATGTAGCCGAGGATAACTCTGAGACCTGATCGCTAAAGTATATGAAGAAGTTAGTCTTAGGTTAGATATTGGTGCTTATAAATTATTTAACATATACATGCAGCCGATATGTGAAATCATCCGCTCCTACAATATCTCCAGTCTGATCTATGCAGACGATGTCTTGCTGTTTACGCCATTTAAAGTCAAGCATCCCGACTTCACCAAGCTAGTCGAATGCTTCAATGCAATCACAGACTGGCTACTAACCCAGAATCTGTGCATAAACTTTAAGAAAACCGAAGTCCTGTTCATCTCAAAGAACAAAAACTTCTCCCCTCCAACCACCCTTGAAGGTAAGAGATGCGGAGCTACCAAGTAAACCCTCCATACGCTACCTGGGTGTTACGCTGGACCAGCAGCTGGACTTCAAGGAGCACATAAGAAACACAACCAGGACCATATACAATAAAATCAGAACACTAAGGCACCTTAGACCCATGTTACTCCCCAATGATTTCCGAACCGTATTCCAGGCACTGGTATTACCACACTTTGACTATGCAAACGTCATTATACACGGTCTCCCCAAGAACACCCTCAACCCACTTCAACTTGCGATGAACACCGCTGCCCGCGTTCTCTGTGGACTATCCAGAAGAGATCACATCACTCTCATCCTTAAGGAGCTCCACTGGCTACTGATAATCTGCAGGATAACATATAAGGTTCTACTCCTCACTTTCAAGATCAATAATAAACTATCTCCCGCAACACTCACAGACCTCCTCACCCCTACCCCTAACAACAGAGTGAGGAGGACAGTAGCAGACAACACGCTGATCATCCCCAAGGAATCCATAAAGTGCACCCAAACAACCAGGAAAAGAGCGTTCGCCTTCTACGCCCCAAAGTGCTGGAATAACCTCCCACCTGAAATAAGATCGATCAGAGACCTCACTCAATTCTGGAAAGCAATCAAGCACCACCTCTTCCTCCTATATTTCTCACAGCCAACCACCCCATCCCCGTTCAACACCCCCCAACCCTCACAAGCAGCTCCATGCACTACATAAACAAATTAGGTCTGAAGCAATAGCAGAACTATCCATTAGTATGCGCGACAATACCAATTGAAGTTTATATATAGACCAATGATGGAATCCCATGTTCTTTGTTAATATGTAAATAGTTTACCCTGTAATTACTCCAAGTTACCCATCCTGTTAAAATGTAAGCACAAGACAGTTTCGACTGAATTGAGTAATTACCGTTAACTGTAAACCGCACTGATAACAAAGAGCACGGTATATAAAAGATGTTAAATAAATAAATAAATAATCAAACTCTGGAATTTGTTACCGGAGGATGTAGTAAAGGCTGTATTAGTGTAGCTGGGTTTAAAAAAGGTTTGGACAAGTCCCTGGAGGAAAGGTCCATAAACCATTATTAAGAAGGGACCCAGGATATCAATGCTTGACCCAGTACAAGCATTGTGGAACCTGTGTCTTTTGGGGAAACTGCTAGGTACGTATGACCTAGATTGGCCACTGTTGGAAACAGGATACTGGGCTTGATGGACCTTGGTCTGACCCAATATGGCATATCTTATGTTCTTATGATGGAGGCTCTTCAAGGCTTTTGAAGTCATGGTTCTGCAGAGATTGCAGTCAGAATCATGCTCCAGGCTGAGACATCAGAGGCAGCAGTCATATGGGTCGGTGAATGACATAATTTTGCCACACTGGTCACACTTTTTGAAGCCACTGGAGGTCATCAGAAAAAGGGGGTCCCCATCTCCCTGCAGGGGTCTGGGGCATTCAGCTAAAAAAAGGGAATGAATGCCAGTCGAGGAGCACCTCACTGAAAAGATGAAAAAACAAATAGATAAACCCAAAGAGCGACACCAAGGCAAACTGGCTTGGGGGCAGGAAGGAACCGGTATGCAAACTGGACATAACTCAACAATAAAAATCAGACTTTTTCCAGGGAAAACTGGACAATGTCCTATGGGCTCCGTGGAAGAAAAGAGACTGAGGCAAGATGGCAGCCTTGGGCAGGAAGTGGACCACGCATGCATGGTACATTTCCCAAAGGCTTTCTTTGAAAGCTGGGGAGATGCTTCCGTATGAGCTCGTTGACTTCCTGCTTGTTCCTGGAGAAACAGCAGATGCCAGTGAATGTAGTGTAAAAACAGAGAGCCCTTCATCATATGTCATTGCAGAGCAAAATAGGTATTGAAGGTTCCCTGGGATGTAAGGATTGAACAAATATTCTGGAAGTGAAATTAGAGGGTTTTTGTCATCATTTGTCATCCTCATTCCACCCCATGATTGACTAAAGGAGAAGAGGTTAATGGCATATCATCTCCTGGGGCTATTTTAGTGGTCTGAGCTGCAAGATCTTGTGGTTCTTATCATAAAACTTACCCCGTTGCAACAGTTGTTGATATGTAATTAAATACTTTTGCTGCTGCTATCACAGTGGAGATGAGGATGATCAGAGGGCAGAACAGAATGGATCAATGTGATGGATCAATATAATGATAGCAGCTATGGATACCACTATGTCAACAATTAGCTGCCTGACTGAAGACCAAACATAGTTTAGGACAAGTATCCAGAGGATCTCCATGAATCAACATCAACACAATGACACTTAAAAAAAAAACAAGTGGCTCTGAAATCTGTACTGGAGGAGCAGTGATAATTCAGGTCTCCAGGATATCCATGTGAACATCTATAAGAAATTTTCATGCCATGGTGGCAGTTCATGGAACTCTACCTCATGCATTTTATTCTTGATATCCTGAAAACCTGACTGGCTGTTGCACCCCCAGGACCATTGTTATATGTGGCCAAAAGAAGCATCTGCTCTGGCCCTGTATAACAGGAGGCTCATAGATAAAGGCAACCTTAAGCACAAAGTTTGACACTAAGAAGTGAAAAGTGCCTCCCTCAAAAAATAGCTTGCTACCACAGTTTCAAATACCACATCAGGCCCAAGGTAATGCAAGCATTATAGGGTGCAGTGCAGTACAGTCCTGATTCATTCTGTTTTGCCCTCTGATCCCCCTCGCCTCCACTGTGATGGCAGCAGCAAAAGTATTTAATTACATATCAACAACTGTTTCCAGTCCTAGTCCTCCCATCAGCCCATTTCCAGTCCTATCCTAGCCCCTCATGAGACCATTTCCAATCAAGCCCCCCCAATCAGCCCATTTCCAGTCCTAGTTCCTCCCATTAGCCATTTCCAGTGATATCCTAGCCCCTCCATCAGCCCATTTGCAGTCCTAGCCCCCCCCCCCCATCAACCATTTCCAGTCCAGGCCTCTCCTGATCAGCCATTAGCACCCCCCGCCCTGAAGAGCCCTGCGCCTCCCTGACCGGTTTCAGAGGGAGCTGAGGAGGCCCAAAGCCCCTGCTCACCTCTTCATAGCCACTGGAGTGAAGAGTGGCATTTTCCTTCACTCCGGCAGCTGTGTTCCCTTGCAGCCCACAGGCTCGCTGATTACTGGGCGATTAAAGGGCATTTCCTGCCTTGTGCAAAACAGTTGTATGCAAATATATCTCATGAATATTCATTAGGGACATCCTGAAAACCAGGCTGGATCGTGGTGCACTAGGACTGGAATTGGCCACCCCTGGTTTAGGACAACTATCTGGAGATCGCCATGACAACAACAAGGCACATTTTAGATAGAAGGTGGAGATTGGAATTTAGACATTAAGATCAGAATGTGAACAATTCTAGCATTATTTTAGAAAAGGCTTGGGAGTGCACATACGTTATATTTGCTGACACGTAGAGTCGTGGGAGCCATTTTACAAACCTACACAAGGGAGAAACCAATAGAGGTAATTTGGCAACTTACACATGTAAGTGTCAGCACACATGTAAGTTGGCATATCGTAAACTTATATATAATAAATGTAACCAATTAACTGCAGAGGCCTCTGTCTTTAATTCGCTTCAGTTTGGTTAGAGGAATAAATGGGGAATTAAAGAGGATAATCCCCTTCATTAACTAAAAAAAGCATCGTTCCCAGAAGTATCTGAATTTATCACACTAAGGGGCTTGTTTACAAAGCCGCGGTAGCGGTTTCCGATCGTTATCGGAGCCGCGGCCCCATTGATTTCAATGATTTCAATGGGGTCGTAGCTCCGATAACGATCGGAAAGCGCTACCGTGGCTTTGTAAACAAGCCCCTAATTGTTAGGTTGTATGTTATGGTATCTTCACCTGCAGTACTGTAAACTATTTTTTTTGATAATTTGTGAGATGTGATTGTAATGTATTGCATAAAAGCTGCTTCAAAACACTGCAAATCGGCAGAATATAAAAAACAGTTACAAGAAATTAAATGAATGAATCCCTCCTGTAAAGGGATGGCTAAAACGAGAACTTTTTAAATTCCTTTACATACCAGAGAGCAGTTGTAAATCCTGCTGCGGACATACATTGGTAGATTTTTGATCCTTGCCAGGCCATATCCTAACCACGTTTCCAACACACTCCCTTGCAATTTCTACATAGTATGGAACCCATATGTTAGCCCTTTTTAGCTCATTATTTACGCATGGATTCATTTTCCCACTAAGTGTCAAATTTTCCACATAGCAATTGTAAATAAGGTTTCTTTAGTAACTCCCAAACTATCTTTCCACTGGCCTATGAGACTCTGCACTCAAGTCGTCTTTCAGTAATTGTGATTGATGGTTCCATTTGCAAAGGTCATTACTAATGTCATAGCCAGTGCCAAAGCTTTTACTGGACTAACCCTCAGTCTATAGAATCTGTTGCTTCTACCATCTAGAATTTATTGACTTATCTGCTGCGCCATAGTCATTTGCAAGCTTGGATGTCTGTTCTTACAGAGCCTTAACCAAGCTTACCCAGCATCTCTTTCCCATTCTGCTAGGGTTGCTGGTCTTATGAGAAGAAACTAGAAAGAAAAGGGCTATTTATGCCTTTGAATTACTGACTTGTTTTGCTATTGCTGCAGTTTTTAATTCTGAATATAATACTTTTGCATAATTTACATGTTCAGTAATCCACTTTGAGGCAGATTTTGCTACAAAAAATAAAATATACATTTTATATTAAATTCCTAATTATGCAGTATCAGCTATAGGACTTATAGGGTGACATTCAGCAAGTCAAACAGCAGTAAGCCTTTATCCAGAGATCTTCCCGACGGCCTTTTGTGCAGACCGACTGCTTTATGAACTATTGCATAGCAGTCTTCTAAAATAAGAAAATAATACAGCATGGCTTAAAAAACAGCATTAATAGCAATTTAGATTTCCTCTGTTGAATACTGGAAAATGTGCTGTTCAAAATGAACATATTGATCTGTTCCCACTGTCTTTCAATAATGTACTTATAAAAAGTTCACAACATGTAAAAAGAAGCATAATCCATATTTTTTGTTTACCACACACATAAAGAACGAATTGGGAAGTTTTTATACCTTATATCAAAAGGCATAACTGCAAAACAATGAAATCACAAAATCTAATATAAAATATTACAGGTTATCTTGGCAAGAATTCATTCTAATCTGTTGTGGTTTCCATGAATGTTTAAGTTTTATCATTAAATGACCAGTTTATCTACACAAAATAAAGGCAAATATGAGAAGCAGGTTGAGATCACTGTGAACATTAAGGACCAAACTAAAAATGTGAAATATAACTATCAGAATACCAACGTTTCTGCCTTGAGATTTTAATTAATGAGATAAATAACAATAAAGACTCGGAAGAATAATTCATAAAGGGTCAGATAAACAAAGGATTTTATATTTATATAGAGAAACTCGTTAGCACATCTGGTTCACAAGTTTCTAAGATTAATGATTTTTACCTATTGAGGGCCTATTTTCTAATGTATTTTTTTTGTTTTGTTTTTTTGAGGAGAGTTGCCGTTCCTGTGCATTAATTGCCAAAATTAATGTGTTGTAACCTGGATATGCAAACAAAAAAAAAATATTTCATTCTGTGTGTTTGCAGGTTATTTTATTTTATTTTGCATCATTTTAATAATTTTCATTTTGTTTTCATACATTTTCATTTCAGGACAATTTTGTTAATTAAAAAGGCAGCTGTGACTGCTGCCTAAATGAAAAACATAGCTGAAACATTGCTAGAGGTTTCATGCAAATAACCCAAATGTCTTTTTTGCACACAGTTAGAGGCCAATCTCAAACTAACAACCTTTGGGTTAGAATCAGGCATTTTGCAGAACAGCTATCACATCTCCATGGTGGTTAGCTCTAATCAATCTGCTCTTAACTCTTATATTAATGATGATATTTCTTCCTGTTTCCTGATTGCCCCAACATTTGTCTGGTCTGAAGCTCTATGGAAAATGCAAATTTGATTTTTTTTTGCCTTCTGAATCTATTGATTCGGGCTGTAGAGATTTGCTCCAAAGTTTTTCCTTTTGCCATATTCTTGTGCCAGAAATTCTGTGAAACCATGTCCAAGTATACTAATAAAGGCATTTAGCAATCTTTATCCAAATCCTGGTTGATCACCACAAATTGATCATCAAAAACCGGAAATTTGTGTTGGAAGGGGCTAGACTAGCGGCATACAGCGGTTTGAAGTTTCCCTCCACATGGCACTCCTGCTTATTTACTGCTGTTGCCATTGGGCCTGGAAAATATGGCATGGCCATAGCGGCAGAGGCAGTGGTAAGTAGTGGGGCAGGAAGAATGGCCATTGCCTAGGGTGGCCAAGGCACTTCTTCTAAAGCCAGACTGCATAAGGTGCAGTAAATTACTTTTAGTAGGGAAGTTAATGAGTTGCTTCTCCACAAACATCCCCAAAAATAGGAGATTAGATAGAGGTCAATCGTATGTTGAAGTTAAAGGATCAAGTTTGGGCAGAGATCCAGTTCATGTTTCTTTCCTGCTTGATGGGACAAAGCCCCATCTAAAGTACGGGGTCATCCATAGATGATGATTTACTTAAAATTTAAACAGTTTTCTCTGGAGTGAACTATATCTAGATATTAAAAGAAGAATGAGAGCTGAGGGGGAGCTTGAATTATAATGGGGCTAAAGGCAGTGTTTCACTGCTATCAGAACAGCAAGTACCTGGGTTTGAGAGAGTCATATCATACTTTAAATGAAAATTCTCAATTACTTCTGCAAAATAAGTGACAAACTGATTACTGAAAGTGAAAAACTGGGAACATTGGGATCTGGCATATAGAGAACCTAGAGACCGACTTAAGCTGTTGGCGAGGATGGTTTTGTTTTATAGTTGAATTTGCTGAGATAAGAAATTCCATTTGATCTCGCAAACTGATGCTTTATAAATATGATGCTATTTCTAAAATGGAGCTATAAAAAAAGAATAAAGATAATAATCTTTGTGTAAGAAATATTGCTAGAGCTTTTATGCCAGCATCTTACAGCATGGCATTTTAAACACTTATTGGGTAATGTCCCAACGCCGCCCTAGTGGCGAAGAAGCGTCACGGTAGAGAGGGTGGACACAAAAATATTTGTAATTGAGTTTGGCTTAAAGGCAGGGCCCAGGTTTTCTTTGTAGTCCTAGTAGCCTTCTGGTAACCAAAAGCTCAAAGGAACATAATGGTCCGAGTGAAGGGAGAATAAAGGCTTTTATTTCCCCTATTGCACAAAAGGTTCAAAAGCTCAGATCTTTACAGCAACAGAAATTGTCCTTATCTCAGGTTGAAAGAAAACAAACAAAAACTGTATTAAACCTGTTAACTTCACAGTAATAATATGAGAAAACAAAGATTCACACATTCCCCAGGCTACAGCTCTATTCCTTGTCTAAAGGGTCAAAGCCTTCCGCCTGGCAGTAGCTGCAATCCATTTCAGGGTCCGAAAGGTCGTCAGCTATGTCCACCTGCATTGGTTCAAGGTCATCACTATCTGGTAGCTTGCATTCAGGCTTTTTATACAACGTTTGCACGATGTCCCAATGTTCTGTGTTCAAAGGTAAGCCCTGGTTTGGTGTACCTCTAGACTGAGAACAGTCTCTCTTGCACACGGCTCTTTTACTAGAGAGTCTCTTACTTGATATAGGTTTGTATCCTGAAGTATAAACAGTTCTAGTAGGACAACATTCCTCTATTCCCTGTTCCTCCTGCATCACAGCATTCAGGAAATTATAATCAGAAAAACAGTGATTACCTTTCTTTCTTGGCTTATCCCGGCAAGGTAAGGATTGAGGCCAGTTCCTGCTGGGGTTTGGCCTTACTTGCACAATGGTAGGCTTTCGGTTCTCCCGGAGGCCTTCTACTGGTGTTAAACCACATTCACACCAAAGCTTCTTTCTGTCTGAGCCCAGAATGTTACCTTTTAAAGAAGTCCTTTCATCTTCTTCTTGGTTACTCCATGTTATGTCCTTCAGTGGTTGCTGGCCTCTGCCAAACTCAGGTCCAGGACTTTCTAGCACAGTCCTTCTGCTTCCAGGGGTAGCTCCCTTTCTGTATCTCTCCCTCTTGGAAGGCGTGTCCTCTCCACTCCTGGGATACTCGGGGCGAACTCCTTCACCTGGCTCTGCTGAGTCTGCTGGGCCTGTTCCTTTCCCCAGGACTCCTATTTCCTGGTCCTTCTCTCCCTCTTGGAAAGCCTCTCCTCTCCAGTCATCTGGGCTTTTTTTTAAAGGAACTCTTCCCTCTCTGAATTGGGTGCAGGCCGGTATTGCATCACTGGCTCTGGGGCATGGCTCTTCAGTCCTCCAGAGGTCCCACTTGCTCCCCCTATATGGCTCCTTGTAATGCTGCAGCCGGTGTCTGCCTCTTTTTTCTAAGCTTAAAGCATTTTCTCTTGTCTGCAGAGGGTCTGCAGTACCACAGTACCTAAATTGTACCATGGAGGATCATGCTTGCTTCGGATAGTGTTCTTCCTGAACAGAACAAGCTTATTTATAGCATCAACAAGGGGCAAGTTCCAATGATCTCCTGTTTTTCAATAGTAAGACTGGAGAAGATGGAAGAGATAGAATGGCATTTAGCAGCAATAGGTAGTTATTTTGGAAGTACTGTATATGAGTTGAACATCTAAAAATGTGCAAATAGATGTTCATATCCTAAAATTGCCCCCAGAACAATGTTACAGTGCCAGCTATGTTGGTGTCTTCAGGACGAACACGCCCATGTCGCATGAGGACATAGTGGAGGTATGTCCAGGCTATTCTGGAAGATATATATTCATGCCTGATTTCAGATATCTTGAGTACTAACCAGCAGTAATGCCTATGTCAATTGCTACTCTAGGACATGAAAAGGCATTAGAAAAGCTCTCATTTCTAAGAGGGGCTTTGCATTTCAAGCTAAGGTAAGAGTGTGTGGCTTTTAAATTGCTAGCTGTCTGCCTGAGAGCTCTTAAAAGGGCTTTGGTACTTTTTTTTTTTAATTGAAATTTTTACAAACTTACAAAGCAAGCATAAAGAAACATACAGATGGTCCATTAATAAAAGAAACAAAGCCAAAAAGAAATACAAGATAACAATACATCCTACCTAGCCCACAATATGGGGAGAATATAATAACCATAATACCAAAAACAAGAAAGAAAAAAACCAAGAGTCATAACTCTTGAATTTCTAGACAGCTAAATTAACAAAACCACCCACCCCAGTCACTTAGTGCCAAGCCCCTCTTTATCACAAAGAAATGCTTCCAGTTGAATAGGATCAAGGAAAACAAACCTAGATCCCTGAAAAGTTAACAAGCACTTACAAGGATAGCGAAGAAAAAAGGTGGCCGATAGGGCAATCACCCTAGGTTTAAGGGCCAAAAAACCCTGTCTCCTAGTTTGAGTCGCCCTACAGACGTCCGGAAATATTTGCACCCTCGCACCACAGAAAGGTACAGACATATTCTTGAAGTAACTTCGAAATACAAGAGCTCTATCCTGATCAGAGAGAAATGAAACCACCAAAGTGGCTCTAGAAGAAATATTATCTTGCGAGTCCTCCAGGAATTTGGTGAGGTCAAGGTCAACCCCGCCTTGAACTTCATCAAACCTTCCTGGGGAACCCTGAGACAAAGCTCTGCCAGTCAAATAATAAAATTTAGAGAGACAAATGGAATCAGCCGAGGCCAAGCCCAAAACCTCTCTAAAATACTTCCGCAAAAGGATTTCAGCTGAGAGCAAACGACAATAAGGAAAATTCAACAACCTAACATTCTTTGCACGAAACATATTATCGTACTGTTCCATCTTATGGTGTAACACTAAACTATCTTTTATATGAGAAGCATTCACAGCTTTAAGAGCCTGACACTGATTTTCACAGCTAGTAACCTGATTAGAAACAATCTCCACCTTATTATCCACGTCAGTCAACCGAGCAGTAATCTCCAAAGAGAAACTGCAAAGTTGCACAACAGTGGGCACTAAGGAACTTTCAATACAGGTAACCACCTTCCAAATATTGGCCAGAGTTACCTGATCATCAGGCACTAAACTGGCTTCTCTTGGAATGGGTGCCCATACAACCGGTTTCAGTTTTTCCCCCGTTCCCATCGGGGTACTCTGCTGAAACCGCATACCCTCTGAAACGGACAAAGGAGGAGATACATAGACTGGGGGAGAAGGTGGTGTCCGGTCCGGAGAGCTCAAAGACACCGGAGAGGGCCGGAGCACAAGAAAGTCAGGGTCAAGCGTTGTATCCACACCAGACAGTACTTTGACATGTTTGTCCATAGGGCCCACCGCAGGCTCAGCTGCCACAGCTGGTTCAATCTTCTTCTTCCGTTTTCATATCAGGATCCCCACAACCAGAGGACGACCCAGGCTCTTTGCTCCTTCGTTGCTCCAAGGGGCTCCCAAGGGGCGTGAAATGCCCCTTGTATCTAGCCCCTTCTATCACTGCCCCGACTAGCGCCTCCAGCTGCGCCAACCCAAGGAACCTTTAAAGAGGCCCCCGATGATGTCGGGACCGCCGGAGCAGGTGCCTGCCACACCGGACCTCTGTGCCGCCTCTCTGCTCTCTCCCAAGGCAATTCTCTCACTGCTCCGGTATTTGAAGAGGCCCCTGATGACGTCGGGACCGCCGGAGCAGGTGCCTGCCACACCGGACCTCTGCGCCGCCTCTCTGCTCTCTCCCAAAGCAATTCTCTCACTGCTCCGGTATTTGAAGAGGCCCCCGATGACGTCGGGACCGCCGGAGCAGGTGCCTGCCACACCGGACCTCTGCGCCACCTCTCTGCTCTCTCCCCTTTGGTACATTTTTAAAACAAAGTTATATTATTTTTGGTGCTTTAGTTCAAAAGGGGAATTTCTTTAGTGGTATAGGTTTAAAACTCTGCTTTTAGTATCTTTCTCAGCTCTGACGTTACTGGTATTAGTTTCCTCCCTACCCCCCCCCCCCAACTCTCACCCACTCCATGTGAGCAGTCTTGCTTTATAGGGCACCTCCCCTAATTAGCTACACACAGGGACTTGGAACAGCACGTTTAGAACACACTTAAAAGAGGTTAACTGCTTTTTCTCTGAAAGGACAGCTGGGAAACAGGCTGGTACTTTGGTAGGTCTCTCTCTCTCTTTTGCTTTAACTGGTACCTAAGCTACACCAACTGAACAATGGCTGGGAAAAATCATATCGCCAAAGCTGTTGCCCCCGTTACAGCTTCTGCCTTTGTCCAGATAGAGATCTCCAATGCCAGTTGAAGGACCGATTCCATGTGCAGGATGTCTGCATACTGAAGCTTTCAGGAAACAAGTGGAGGAGCTCAGAGAAGAGGTGGTGAGGCTGAGGAACATTCAAGACATTGAGAAGCACATTGATGAGATGCTTCTTGAAACATCCACGCTCCCCAGCAGAAGAGAAGATGAGAGCCTACAGAATGATAAAGGTTGGACTCAAGTCACCAGTGCCTGCAGAATTACCAATCCAACTCCTCCAGCCCTTGAATTGAAGAACCATTATGCAGCCCTGAAAGTACAGTATGTGAAATCATACCTGGAAAGGGAAAAACCAGAGCTTGAGCACCCCAAAATCTCAGAAGCAGTGACCACAAGGAAGCAAAGGGCAGTGGTGGTTGGTGACTCTCTTCTGAGGAGCACTGAGGCATCTATCTACTGACCAGACTTTATGTCCAGAGAGTTATGCTGTCTGCCAGGTGCCAAAATCTGAGATTGCCAAGACTCAGAAAGCCGACTGACTATTACCCAATGTTGCTCATCCATGTCGGCACAAATGATACTGCAAGATATCCCTCTGAGCATATAAAAAATGACTTCATGGCTCTGGGACAGAGGAAGAAGCAGATAGGGGTTCTGGTGATGTTCTCTTCAATTCTCCCCATTGAGGGTAAAGGTCAAGGTAGAGAAGCTTGCATCCCTGGAGATGAATGCATGGTTGCATGAATGGTGTCAACAAGAGTATTTTGGTTTCCTGCACCATCTGACACTGTTCCAAGGGCTGCAGAACAGAGATAGCATCCAAGAAGGATCAATGTGTCTTCAATAGCAGACTGGCTAACCTACTGAAGAGGGCTTTAATCTAGATTCCTTGGGGATGAGTGAAAAAAGCCCTCAGGTAAGTGAAACATTAAATACCTTTATAGAAATAGATAAAAGGGGCAACATCTAGAAAGCAGTGTCTATAAATGCCCATAGCATGGAAAATAATATCCCAGATGGTGAAGCTTTAATGGGATGGGCTGACTTGGATTTGGTGGCAGTAACAGACATGGTTCACAGACAGGGTAGGAAGAAGGGGAGGAGGAGTGGCACTATATGTAAAAAATAATATTAATGCTATGGAAATACAGGGCTTAAAAGGGAGAGGAGGCACTGTGGGTTAAACAAGAAAGAAGGAAAGAGAAATCTATTTGCATTGGCGTGATATACAGACCTCCCTCATAGGGAGAAGAGGTGGACAGAAAGTTAATTGAAGACATATGCAGCATTGCCAGGAAAGGGGAAGTGCTACTGATAGGGGATTTCAATATGCCAGATGTTGATCTCTGCTGTAGTATTATTTAGAAGTAAGAAGATCCTGAATTTTCTACAGGGAGAACTATTCAGGCAACTGGTAAAAGAACCCACATGTGAAGGAGCCATATTGGACTCGGTGCTTACCAATGGTGAAAGTATTTCTGATGTTATAGTGGGAGATCATTTTGTGTCCAGTGATCACCAGATTGTGTGGTTCAAAATTAGGACTAGGGCTGATAAAATCCATTCAAAAGCGAGAGACTTAGACTTTAGGAAAACTAACTTTGCCAAGATGGGTTAATAGCTCAGGGAGTTGTTAGCGGGATGGGAACAGCTAGGGGATGTAGAAAAACAGTGGGCAAAACTGCAAGGGGATATTTTAAGGGCAACCAACCTTTTTGTTAAAATGATAATTAAAGGTAAAAGGAAAAGAAGACCGCTATGGTTTTCAAAAGAAGTAGCTGAAAAGGTTAAGAAAAAGTGCAAGGCCTTCATGAAATACAAGAGATCACAGAGACAGGAAGATAGGCATCTATATTTGGAAAAACTTAGAGAAGCTAGCAAAGTAGTCAGGAAAGCAAAGATTCAAAAAAAGGAGGAAATAGACAATGCAATAAAATGGGGTGATAAGACTTTTTTCAGATATTTATTTATTTATTTATTTAACAACTTTTACATACCGCGCTATTTGTTATCAATGCGGTTCACATATAACAAGGGTGCACTGTCAGAAGACTGTTCTGTGTTTACATTGTAACAGGAGTTTAAACTTGGAGCTTACATTGTAACAGGAGTTTAAACTTGGAGCAACAGGGTAACTATAAACATATGTACAAAATACAATTAGATTAGGTTTGTATATACAAGAAGGGCTAAGGCAAGCTCAAAATACTTGTGACAGGGTAAGGTTTGTGGACATTGGTGAGTGGGTGAGCAGAGGCGGGGTGGATGCTTGAGCAAAGTGAAGTAGGAAAATGTGGTGTTTGATTGCCTTACGGAACTGAATAAGGTCTTTGATGGATCTAATTTCTGGTGGAAGTTCGTTCCTGCATTTTGGGGCGTAGAAGGCGAAGGTTCTTTTCCTGGTCGTCTGGGTGCACTTGATGGACTCTTTGGGGATAATCAAGGTGTTTTCGGTTACTGACCTTCTGATTCTGTTTTTCGGGGTGAGGGTGATAAGGTCACTGAGTGTCGTGGGGGCTAGGTTATTGATGATCTTGAAGATGATGAGAAGGATTTTGTATGTTAACCTGCAATGAATTGGTAGCCAGTGGAGTTCCTTAAGTATCGGGGTGATATGGTCTGATCTTGCTAAACCACAGAGAACACGTGCAGCCGCATTCATAGGGAGTTGCAGCGGATTAAGGGTGTTCTTGGGGAGTCCATACAGGGCAACATTTGCGTAATCAAAGTGTGGTAGAATGAGGGCCTGGAAAATGGTCCTGAAGTCATTATGAGGTAACATGGGCCTGAGGTGCCTTAGCGTTCTAATTTTATTGTAGACAGATCTGGTGGTGTTTCGTATGTGCTCCTTAAAGTCAAAATGCTGGTCCAGAGTAATCCCTAGGTAGCGAATGGAAGGTTTACTAGGGAGTTCCGCATCTCTTACTCTTAGGGAGGATGGAGGTGAGAAATCTTTGTTCCTTGATATGAACAGAACTTCCGTCTTCTTGAAGTTTATGCGGAGATTTTGAGATAATAGCCAGTCAGTGATGGCGTTGAAACAATTGATAAGGCTGGAGAAGTCTGGTTGTTTGATTTTGAATGGTGTAAACAGCAGGACGTCATCTGCATAGATTAGAGTAGAGATATTGAAGGAGCGTATGATGTCACATATCAGCTGCATGTAGACATTGAACAGCAGCGCGGATAAAGAGGAGCCCTGCGGAACACCTTGGTGTTGGTGGAAAGGTGCGGATGTGGTGGAACCAACTCTGACATGCTGCCAACGATCCAATAGATAAGACCTACACCATTCCCAGGTGAGGCCACAGATGCCCTTCTCCTGGAGACGAGTGAGAAGTTGATTGTGATTAACGGAGTCAAAGGCAGCGGAGATATCTAGGAAAATGAGAGCGAAGCCATTTTCAACCTTGTCCAATCCTCTATTCAAAGTGTTTGTTAGGGTGGTGAGGAGAGTTTCTATGCCGTGAGACTCCCTGAATCCGTGTTGACAGGGGTCGAGAGGTGACACCTCATCAATGTGGTGTTGAATCTGCCGCTGGACAACCTTCTCTATTATCTTGGATAATAGAGGTATACTTGAGATTGGGCGGTAGGAGTCAGCCTTTAGTGGGTCAAGTCTGTTATTCTTCAGAAGTGGTCTTATTGATGTTTGTTTGAGGGATGCGGGGAAAGAGCCTGTTGCAAAGGAAAATCCAATGACGTTGATTAGAATTGGACTAAGTTCAACTCGCAGAGTTCTGACCCAGTATGCTGGGCAGGGGTCACTTGGAGCTGTAGAGGTGTTGATGATGGCGATGAGATCTTGGATGTTTTTCTCTGTTGGAGTTGTGAACATTGTGATAAGTGGAAGTGAGGTGTGTGCGTAGCAGGGAGTGGTAACTGAAACTGTGTTGGTTATGGAGGTTTTGGATTGGAGGTAGTCAGCATATGACTGGGGGGAAATAGGATCAAGTTGGGTAGGTAAAGGTTCCTTAGTTAGGGATTTTGCTAAGCTGAACAGGTCTCTAGGTTTGTTTAGAGAGTGGAGAAGGAGTTTGGCATGGTATTCGCTCATTCTGAGGTATATGGTTTCACGGTGGAGTTTAAGGTTGGTTAGGTATGTTGCTTTGTCAATTTCGGAGCGGGATCTTCTCCATTTCCTTTCAAGTTTCCTAAGGGAGAGAAGAGATGACCGAAGATCTGCTGTAAACCACGGGGCTGGATGTCTCCTTCTTTTAGATCTCTTGGGGGCTAATGATTTGTCTATGGCTGGTAGTTGAGCAAATGTTTTCAGAGTGATGTTCCAGTTGGTGATTGCTTCATCAAGGTCAGGAGGCATTGATTTGAGCTTAGGTAAGGCGAGTTTAACGAACTCTTCTTTATCAAGTGGTCTGAAGTGAGAAGTAGTTCTGGATTCTGTACTGGAGTCATTGAAGGAGAGATGAGTAAGATGGGCGGGTATCTGGAACGTGATTAGTTTGTGATCTGACCAAGGGATGGGGGTGATATCCATGTTTAGGTTGGCATTCTGGCTGGCAGCAGAGTGGGGAGCGAAAATTAGGTCCAGCGGATTTCCTTTAAGATGGGTGGAGGTGTTCACTATTTGCTCAAACCCAAGTGTTTGCATAGCTTCTAGGAAGGCGTCTGCTTGGATGGACTGCAGGGAGGGTAAGTTGAAGTCTCCGAGCAGCCAGTTGGGGTTGCGAGGGTTAGTTGGGTTGCAGGCTAGGTCAATAAAGGTAGAGATGACCTCAGGTGGAGAAGAGTGGGATCTATAAATGAGGTTTATGGTGATATCTTTATTGGCAATGGTGATAATGTCCGCATGTATGGTGCTCTTGGCTGTGAGTAGTTGAAATCCGAGTTCGGTTTTTGCAAGGATAAAAACTCTGCCACCTTTCCGGTTGGCCCTATGGCAGGTATGAATGGAGACGTTGGGGGGGATTAGTTGGTTTATGAGGGCTGTATCAGTGTCCTTGAGCCATGATTCTGTCACCATGAGGAGATCCAGGCCATGGACAGCTATCACGTCAGGGATGACTGGCCATTTATTTATTTATTACAGTTTCTTATATACCGCGCTATTTAGAATCAGCGCGGTTTACATCATAACAAAACGACCATTACGACAAACTGTCAGGTTTTACATTGAACAGGAGTACAAACTTGGATAACTGGGTTAACTATATACATAATCTATCTACACTGCAGTGTGAGGGCATTTCTAGATTGGGTCATTTCTTGGAGGGGATATCTGGTTCAGTTGCTGTCTGGGAAATATTGGCGGAAAAGGTATGTTTTGAGAGCCTTTCTGAACTGATATAGATTGGTAATGGCTCTAATGTCGGGGGGTAGGGTGTTCCAGCATTTTGGTACATAAAAACTGAATGCCCTGTTTGTGGTGTTCGTGTTGGACTTTGTTGAAGCCTTTGGTATTGCTAGCAAGTTTACAGCTGATGTTCTTCTTGCTCTATTGGGGGGGACCATGTGGATTAGATTCGTGAGTGAGAGGGATGAGGTGCCTTTGATTGCCTTAAATGCTAATACAAGGGATTTGAAGGTGATTCTCCCGTGAATTGGTAGCCAGTGCAGCTGTTTGAGAATGGGAGTCACGTGGTCGTTTCTGGATGCACCGTAGAGGACCCTAGCTGCGGCATTCATGGCCAACTGTAAGGGGGTTAGTGTGGATTGGGGGAGACCTTGTAGGATGGCATTTGCAAAGTCAAAATGCGGCAGGATCAGCGCTTGATATATGGTACGGAAATCGTCTGGGTCCAGCAGGGAGCGTAGGTGTTTGAGGGAACGGATTTTGAAGTAGATGGCTTTGACTACGCAGCTTATGTGGCGTCTCATGTCTAGATGTTGGTCCAGGGTAACTCCCAAATATTTTATTGCATCTTTAGTTTGCAAATCAGCTTCCTTGACACTGACGTGGGATGGGGGCGTAAAGTTGGAGTCTCTGGAGATGAAAAGGACCTCTGTTTTTTTATGCTGGATACGTAGGTTCTGTGTCTGGAGCCATGTTGAAACTGCATTGAAACAATCTGTGAGTGGGGTCAGGTCCATGTGGGTTGTGGAGAAAGGCATGTATAAAAGAATGTCATCTGCATATATCATGCAGTTTACGTTGAATGATCTTATGATATTGCATATGGGCTGCATGTAGATATTGAAGAGTAAGGAGGATAATGAGGATCCTTGAGGTACCCCTTGTTTTTGATGGAAGTGGCTAGACTCTTCTGATCCAGACTTCACATATTGCCATCTATCGTCCAGATAAGACTTGCACCATTTTAGTGCCTTGTTGCAGACACCCTTTTCTTTTAGTCTTCCCAGGAGGATTTCGTGACTCACGGAGTCAAAAGCCGCGGCGATGTCTAGGAAAATGAGGACAAAACCTTGATGGATGTTGTCGATTCCTGTGATGATATTGTTGATTAGACCAGTGAGTAGTGTCTCAACCCCGTGATGTTCTCTGAACCCATGTTGGCAGTTATCTAAGGGAGCAACAGAGTCTATGTGATCTTGAATTTGCCGTTGTGCTTCCTTCTCAATTATTTTGGCTAAGATGGGGATGCTAGCTATTGGACGATAGGAGTCTACCCTTTGGGGGTCCAGTTTGGGGTTTTTCAGTAATGGTCTAATGGACGTCTGCTTGAGTGAAGTGGGAAAATAACCTGTTGAAAAGGAGAGTTTCATTATATTTGCGATGACAGGACTGAGCACATCACGTAGTTCCTTGATCCAAAAAGCTGGACATGGGTCGGTCTGTGCAGTGGAGGTGTTGAGTGATGCTATGGTGTTCTCAATACATTTATTGGATGGTGTGGAAAAAAAGTTAAGTGGAGAGAGGTCCGCCGGTTCTTGATATTGGACTGCTGTGACCTTGTTAGTTTGTACAATCTTGGATTGCAGATAATCAGCGAATTCTTGTGGATGTATGTTGATGTGTTGCTCGGGTGATGGTTCCTTTGAGAGGGATTTGACCAAATTGAAGAGGTCACGAGGTTTATTCAATGACCTCTTTAGGGTGTCAGTGTGATATTTTCTCATTCTGATAGAGATTGTTCCTCGATGTATTGCAAGGTGGGTTAGGTATGCGGTCTGATCTTCCGGTGAGCGTGATCGGCGCCATCGGCGTTCGAGTCTACGTAATTGCATGAGGGAAGCGCGTAGATCAGGAGAGAACCATGGGGCGGATTTTCTTTTCGCTCTTGCTGTATGATAAGGGTTAGAGTGTTGTGAGATGGCAAGCAGGCTTGAATTCCAGTGAGAGATTAGTTCATCAAGGTCAGGTGTTGTTTTGTTGATGAGTGATGGGGTTTCCGAAAGGATGAGTTCCCTATCGAAGGGGCGGAAGCATCTAGTGGAAGTTCGAGAGGTGATGTTCGTGGGTTGGCTTCTGTTCAGCTGGTCATTGTTGCTGGGAATCTGGATAATGATCAATTTGTGGTCGGACCAGGGTACATCCACGACTGATGTTGGTAGATTGTGGCTTTTGTCCTTGACTGGATGTGGCACAAAAACCAAGTCCAAAATGTTCCCTTTTGTATGTGTGGGTTCATTTCTTGCGTACCGAGCGCGAGTTTACAAGGGCACATTTCAGGAAACGTTGCGTTTCTGGTTTCTGTTTGGGATTGTCAGGATGATTGAGGGCCACATACAGTAGGTGTGAGTGTCGAGAGTGGTGTGGGGGGCTGGTATCAGGGTGGAAGGGGTTAGAATGATTCCTCTTGCCCAGGTAGGGTAGGGTAGTGATGTGGTACTGCCCGGCTGAGAGGGCTACTGAGTGTTGAAAGGAGTTTGCTAGGAAGATTATGGTGGAGAGGGTAAGTAGTGGGAGGGCCATGGTGGTTTGGTGGCTGCTGCGTGGCTAGATAGTGTGTAAGAGGACATGTCACCACTTGGGACAAATTACAGTGGAGACAGCGTTTGAGGGAGACACAATAAGGGCCTTACAGATGGTTGTAGGAATAGCACTGCAGTATATGGAGATGCTTACATAGTATCACAAAGTGGTAATTATCATGTAACAATGTTGCTTAGAGATGAACTTAAGGACAACAAAGGCAGCAGAGACAACTGACTAGACACTTGTAAGGCTTAACACAAGGAGGGATAACACTGTAGTGTATGGAACAGATTACTCTGTAACCTCATGTAGCAATTATCATGTAGCAATATTGTTAGAAATGACCGGGACAGACAGACACTGCAGAAAACAAAGTTACTGAGAGTACCTCAAGCAGAGAGTTGAGAGATGTTGAGTTTGTGCAGCTAACAGGGCACAGCAGACTGTTCGAGAGATCGCCCTAGATAGTGGCCTTTCACGCCCCGCCTAAGGGCCACGCCAAAGGGCACTCTGGCGAGGCCCTCAGGTGCGGGACCGCCTGACGGCGGCTGTTTTTAAATGCCAGCTGGCTCCTCCTCCGTCTCCCACAGCCCCGATTGGGCTGGAGAACCCCGAGCGGGAAAGCTGGCAGGCCCGCTCGGGTTGCTCGACACCGATCGGGGGAGCAGAAGATGGCTGCTGTTTCAGAGGCTGTCCCGCCGACGGCGGCTGTTTTTAAATGCTGGCTGGCTCCTCCACAGTCTCCCACAGCCCCGATTGGGCTGGAGAACCCCGAGCGGGAAAGCTGGCAGGCCCGCTCGGGTTGCTCGACCCCGATTGGGGGAGCAGAAGATGGCTGCTGTTTCAGAGGCTGTCCTGCCGACGGCGGCTGTTTTTAAATGCTAGATATGTTAGTGAGAAGAGGAAGAGCAAAGTGGTATTCTCAGACTCAAGGGTCAATATGAGGAATATGTAGAAGCTGATGAAGATAAAGCAGAATTGCTTTGCAAATATTTCTGTTCAGTGTTCACAGATGAAGAACCAGGAGTAGGGCCTCAGAAAACACCCACAAACAGGAACAGAAACGAGGGGCATCTTGAACAATTTTCAGAAGACTGTGTTTTTGAGAAACTAGCTAAACTTAATGTAGACAAAGTGAAGGGACCAGATGGGCTACACCCGAGAATACTGAGGGAACTTGGGGACGTTCTAGCAGCTCCACTGACTGACATTTTCAATGTCTCGTTGGAGACAAGAGTGGTGTCAGAAGACTGGAGAGAGGCACATGTGGTCCCTTTACACAAAAGCGGATGTAAGGATGTGGTTGAAAACTACAGGTCGGTTAGTTTAACCTCGGTGGTGAGTAAATTATAGGAAGCGCTGCTGAAAGATAAAATAGTGAGGTTTCTGGAATCCAACGGATTACTGGATCAGATGCAGCATGGATTCACCAGAGGCAGGTCTTGTTAGACAGATCTGATTGATTTCTTTGACTGGGTGACCAGGGACCAGGATGGAGTCGGTACAGAGGGTGGCTACTAAAATGATTAGTGGTCTTCATTATAAAGCATATGAGGACAGACTGAAGGATCTTAATATGTACAGTACACCTTAGAGGAAAGGCGGGAGAGAGGTGATATGATGGAGATGTTTAAATACCTCCGTAGTGCGGTAGTGATCTTGAAAAGGGATGATTATTTACAGGAAGCTGTTAGACAATTAGATGATTCGAATACTTATATGCGTCTAACTATAGATCCAGGATACAGGATCGTTGTTGCAGGTCCGGATTAAGGATATGACCACTGTGGCTCTTTTGGACAAATTGATTTCCAAGAAGGAATTTGGTTATTTAAATGTGCGTTCCCCATCGATAGCCAAAATTGGGCTGTGAAGGTATGAACCGAGGCCCAAGTGGCTGCTCGACAGATGTCGTCGATAGACACAGAGTTCAGATGAGCCATTGAGGTTGCCATGGCTCTCATATTGTGAGCTGTGACATGGCCCTCCAGAGAAATGTTCTTGCTCTGATAGGTGAAAGAAATACATTGGGCAATCCAGTTGGAAAGAGTTCTCTTGGAGACTGGTTGTCCCAAATGAGAAGGATCAAAAGCAACAAAGAGTTAGGAAGACTTTCTATGTTGCTGTATCCTCTGTAAGTAAAAAGCCAGAGCTCTTTTACAGTCCAGGGTATGAAGATTCCTCTCTGCAGGTGATGCATGAGGCCCTGGAAAAAGACAGGTAGGTAGACCTCTTGGTTGAGGTGAAAAGGCAAGACCACCTTAGGCATAAAATGTGGATTAGTCCTAAGGACCACCTTGTCATGATGGAATCTTGTATAAGGTGGATTAGCTACTAGTGCTTGCAATTCACTAATGCGGCGTGCTGATGTGATTGCAATGAGAAAGATAACCTTCCAAGAAAGGTATTTCAAGGAGGTAGTAGCTAAAGGTTCAAAAAGCAGCTTCATAAGCTGACCAAGAACCAAATTTAAGTCCCATGCCACCGGAGGTGGTCTAATGGGAGGCTTTGTTAAAAGGAGGCCTCTCATGAACCTTGCTACAAGGGGATGAGAGGAAACAGGTTGTCCATTTAGAGGCTTGAGTGAAGCTGCAATAGCACTCAGATGGACTCTTACTGAATTTGTCTTAAGGCCTGCATTAGACAGATGCAGGAGATACTCCAGCAATGATTCCAGAGGTATGGCATGGGGGTTAAGACCCTTTTCAGAACACCAGATGGTAAATCTTTTCCACTTGAAGGCGTAAGAATGTCTAGTGGAAGGTTTTCTGGAAGCTTGAAGAACATCTTTCACTTGCTGAGAAAGAGGAAGATCCTGGAGATCTAGGCCTTCAGCAACCAAGCCCTGAGATGCAGAGACTGGGGATTGGGATGCCACAACTTTCCGTTCTCCTGAGAGAGGAGGTCTGGAGCAGACCCTAACTCTAGGGAGGGAGCTTGAGAGAGATGTAGAAGCAGAGGGTACCACACTTGCTGTGGCCAATGTGGAGCTATGAGAATCATGTGGCCTCTGTCTCTCTGAAGCTTGAACAGGGTTTTGGGAATTAGGGGAATGGGTGGAAAGGCATACAGGAAGTCTTGACCCCAGTGAAGGAGGAAAGCATCCCTTGCCTGAGCCCGCTGAGCTGGAGTTCTGGAACAGAACCGGGGAAGTTTGGCATTCCATGGACTTGCAAAGAGGTCTATGTCCGGGGTTCCCCAAATTTGAAAATTTTTGGACACCTGGTCCATATGTAGGGACCACTCGTGTGGAAGCAGAACTCGGCTGAGTCTGCCCAAGAGTTTTGAACCCCTGGAAAATAGACTGCCAGAAGATGAATGTGATGCTCTCTGGCGAGGGCCCACAGTCGCAGAACTTTGTTGCAAAGCAACAGAGAGCCAGTTCCTCCCTGCTTGTTTATGTAGAACATGGCCACCTGATTGTCCGTGTGGACAAGGACTGTCTTGTGGCTGAGCAGGGTGTGGAAAACTCGTAGAGCAAGGAAGATTGCTCTGAGTTCCAAGAGACTGATGTGGAGACAAGTCTCCTGTGGGGACCAGATGCCCTGGGTGGAGAGGTCCTGAAGATGAGCTCCCCAGTCCATCGGAGAAGCATCTGTTGTAAGAGTTGCCTGGGGTAGAGGCTGTTGAAAAGGACACCCCAGCAAGAGGTTCTGAGGGGACTTCCACCACTGGAGGGACAAAATGAGGCGACTTGTGTTTGCTATTTTGTCTGACAGGCAGCCTAATGCCTGGGTCCATTGGGTGGATAAAGTCCACTGAGCTGCTCTCATGTGAAGGCGAGCATATGGTACCACATGAACAGTGGAAGCCATGTGGCCTAGTAGCTGTAACATCTCTTGAGCAGTGAGTAGGGGTTTCAACTCTGCTTGAGAAGCTAACTGCATCAAGCGAAGGCAACGGGCCTGGGGAAGAAAGGCCCTTGCCTTTGTGGTATCCAGCAGTGCCCCTATAAACTCCATGGACTGAGTAGGGATCAAATTGGATTTTGGGATGTTTATTACCAGCCCTAAGTATTGAAGGATACGCATTGTGCAGGTTAGAGCAGTCCTGGCCTCTGATTGAGTGGGAGCTCGAATGAGCCAGTCGTCCAGGTAGGGGAAGACAAATATTCCCAGGGTGCGCAGAAAAACAGCAACCACTGCCATGCATTTTGTGAACACCCTTGGTGCAGAGGCCAGGCCAAAGGGGAGCACTCCGTATTGATAGTGCTTCTCCTGGAAAAGGAACCAAAGGAACCTTCTGTGAGTTGGATGGATGAGAACATGAGTGTACGCGTCCTTGAGATCTAGAGAACAAAGCCAATCCTGACTCTGAAGGTATGGCAGCAGAGTTCCCAGAGAAACCATCTTGAATTTTTCTTTGACTAGGGATCTGTTCAATTCTCTGAGATCTAAAATGGGTCTGAAGCCCCCTGTTTTCTTTGGGATAAGAAAATAGGGGGAGTAGAACCCTGTGCCATGTTGTTGAGAAGGCACTTCCTCTACTGCCCCTTGGGCTAGAAGAGTGGCAACCTCCTGCTCTAATAGGCTGAGGAGGGAGGTTGGAGAATTGAACTGGTGCACTCTTGTGAGAGGGGGCAAGCTGGAAAAATGAAGTTTGTACCCTTCTCTTATGATGGAGAGTGTCCACTGCTCTGCTGTGATTTTCTCCCATCTGGGAGCAAAGTGACATAGCCTTCCTGGAATGGTGGAGGGCTCTGGTCCTTCTAGAGCCAGAAAGGCTAAGTTCTCTAGCAGAAAGTCAAAGGCCCTGAGGTGGCTGAGACTGCTGGACTGGAGCAGGCCTCGCAGCCTTTGCCTTGGTCTGTTTGGAGGATTGCTGACGTTTGGAAGGGAACTGAGCTGCAGAAGATGCTCTCCGACTATAAGCAGGATAGGATCTTCCCTTCTTTGAAAAAGGTGTTTTCTTGAACAACCTTTTCTTAGCAGGAGCAGCTGTAGATTTGGATAGTCTATCCAAAGCAGAATTTTCAGCATCCATCTGATTGGCTTTTGCTTGCCAATCTTTACCAAACAGATTTTCACCTGTACAAGGGATATTTCCCAATTCATCTTGGACCCAGGTCTCCAAATCAGATGCTTGAAGCCAAGCAACCCTACGTGCTGCTATAGCTATAGCTGAGGCTCTGCTTATGCATTCAAAGGAATCGAAAGCTGCACGGTTGGAGAATTTGGAGACATCCTGGGCATGTTTGAGCGCAGAGAGAAATTCTTGCCTTTTATTGTCAGACATAAAAGGACTTAAAGTCTGCAAATGGTCAGTGACCTCTTTTAAGAACATGCCCATGTAGAGACTATAAGAATTAATTCTTGCAGCAAGCATGGAAGCTTGGAAGATTCTTCTACCAAAAGCATCCAGGGTTCTACATTCACATCCTGGAGGATTAGAGGCATGTCTCTTGGCACTTCTAATCTTTTTCATTGCAGACTCAGCCACAATAGAGTGGTGAGGAAGCTGAGTCTTATGGAAACCAGGACAAGGAGGGACACGATACATAGTGTCCAACTGCGAGAATGAGGAGAGGTGGTTAGAGGTGCTTCCCACATCCTTAACATGAGATCATACAGAATCTCATGAATAGGCAAGTTAGCTGCCTCTTTAGGAGTTTTAGGATATTGTAAAATATCTAACTCCTTAGCTCTAGGCTCTGACTCTGGGGCTACTGTAATAGAAAGACCCCGAGCCACCTCTCTGATAAAGCCTTGAAAAGACAAGTCCTCTGGAGGAGACATCCTTTGTTTAGAAGAGGACTCCTCCTGTGGAAGAAGCATCGCTGCATCGACAGACTGTTCAGAATCCTCAGAGTCATCAGAGGAATCGAAGTATCGTCTGTCGGGATGCTCTTGCAAAACCCGATACCCGTACCGACCGGGGTCAGTATCAGGAATCATCGGTACCGGGGTATCGATACCGGAGGGCTGCAGAGGGCAGGGTACCGGCATGGCTGACACCGATGCCGTTGTCGATGCCACTGGTACCGGGATCGGTATCGATGGCGATAGCGTAGCCGGTACCTGCGGAGTAGTCTGATGCGGTACCACGGGCGTCAATGCCACAAGGAAAGCCGCCAGACTGAGTTCCATGGACAGAATCCTCTGATCCATGGACGCTGCCAATGCCTGGAAGTCAGTACCGGTGGAGGCCACCGGTACCCCAGAGCATGGCACCAGGAGATCGGTTGAGGCTACGCCATCTAGATCATCCTGGAACCCCGATGATGATGCTTTAGAAGCCGAAGCCTTCCGCAGGGGTAATTTTGCCGGTGCAGAATCCTCGAGGGCAAGGCCAGAGGCATCTCGATGCTTAGAAGGAGATTTGCCCTTAGAGGACCGGCTGGATTTATGTTTAGTTACCTGAGATCCATGTGAGGAAGAAGCCCTGGAAGACGTCGATGTCACCGAAGCTGCATCAGAGGGAAACAGGGTACTGAGCTTGGCAGCTCGGTTCTGTCGACCTCTCTTAGACATCATGGAACAGGACATACAATCTTTGATGGAATGGTCAGGGCCTAAACATTTGAGACACCAGTCATGGGTGTCGGTGACGGATATAGTACCGCCACATTTTGTGCACTTCTTAAAACCTGAGGCAGGTTTTTCCATATTTGAGGAAAAAGGTTTTGGGCCTAAGGCCCAAAACTGAAGTACACCTGAATAAAAAATAGAAGGTCTTTTTTTTTTTTTTTTAAGAAAAGAATAAGAACCGGCGGTACCGGTATAGCGTCGAGGAAGGCAGACGTGACAGAAAAGAAATAAAGAAAAAATAAGGAAATTCTTCTGCGGTGACAGGAACACGACCTGCTGGCTCCGCGGAAAAAGAACAACTGAGGAGAGACAGTTGGAAAGGCGGGAAGGCAGCACGCAGGCGCTGTGGGATGCTCCCAAAAGCTTTCTGATTGGACACTGGGGAGCGTTCCCGCGCAGGCTCCGTCGGTACCGACGTACCCATATGTGAAGACTCATTCCTGCTTGTTCCTGGAGATTAAGGCTTGGCTCTAAAGCAAGTGAAATCAGGCTTTTCTTTAGCCCAAATATTTGACACCTTTAAAATGTGATGCCGTGTTTTGGTACATTTTCATTTGATTTCATGAATGCTGGAGAACTGCATTCAGTTCATTAGTGTATTCAAACCACGTTTTCTTGGGGGTAGATTCTGCCCTGTGAATAGTGGGTATGAACATTCGGTTTGGACATTTCATCCCCGCTATTCACAGGGACCCGATTCAGGACATAGAGCTCCCTGAATGTACAGAGGGGATGTGCAGGGAGCTCTAGATGGGTGCAAAAGGGGTGTCGACAGGGTGGGGAGTGGGCTGAGCAGGGGCGGGGTGCTCTACCCGGATGTACAGGGCTGATTCCGGTCACAGCCCTGTATGTCCAGGGATGCAGAGATAGACGGGGGACTTATTCTACCTCAGAGGTGGAATAAGTCCCCCCGACTTTGGCGGACATCGTGGCGGGACCCCCAGGTGAGCAGGCCCATCCGGGGGTCGGGTGGTGGGGAAATTCATTTTGAAGCTGTGTGGGGCAGCAGGGCATGTGCATGGCATGCTTGTGCCCTGGCGCTTGGATGCAACGGCACCAGGCTTCATGTAGGAGCATTGGAGGGGTTGGACGTTGGACGCGGAACACGCCAGACATGCCACAGGTGCAGAGTCGGGTGCAAATCCGGCCCATCCAGATTTTGGACGTCCCTCTATTATGGTACATTTGGTTGCTCATTGTTTGCCTGTCTTACTATTTGTAAAATATGTACGTAATGATGTTACCCGCTTAGAAATTGGTGATGAGCAGAGTATCAGTGCTAATAAATGAAATTAAACTTTGAATTAACACAGGTCAATTTGATCTGCACACATTAAAAAGTTCTAACGTTAAAAATTTTCTTAAAGCAAATATGTGAAATGAAATGACCCCCCCCCCAATTGGAATAGAAGTCCAAAACAAATGAAAATAAACCAAAAATATTTGCCTTGTAAATATCTGCAATGAATCGCACCCCCCCCCCTCACCCCCCCCCCCCCCACACTGCCTGGATTTCTTTAAGCTGCCAAAGTTTGAATCTAGCTCAACTTATTTTGATGTGAATAAGCAGGAGAAAAATGGTTTTCATTTTAAATCCATGAACTTGTAAGAAACGCATTGTCTATGGGGTCCTTGTACTAAGGTGCACTAAGCGGCTAGCTTATGTTTTGGTACGCAGTGAGATAGTCAGTGTACACTAACACCCAGGGTAGCTGCCTATTGTGTGATGGGGCAGAGATTGGGCAGGTTAGGGGTGAAGGTTGGACATGAAGAGGACATTGCCGTTAGCACAAGAGCACATATCGTACTCTTTTGGGGAGCAGTCGACATGTCCCATATAGAAAAGTCACCAGCATTCTCAGTTAATGGAGGTGCACATAATGCAGCCCATTGAGGTGACTTTAAGGGGCATGTTTCCTAAACCTGTTATCACGCGTTAATGAAATTAATGCACATTAAGTGCCCACAGCCCTTTTATTCTATGTGCACAATGACCATAATGCACATTAACTTCATCAACGCATGTTAACCTTTGCTAAGAGTATCCTTAAGGGGCACGTTTACTCAAAGGCACTAGCTGTTAGTTGGTGTTCTGGCATGTGCTAAAGGCATGCTGGGACACACGTTGACAGCACAGGGCCATGACAGTTAGCGCAGCCAGAATTTGGTGCTAACTGCCCATGGCACGTTAAGATAGCGAGTTGGTGGTTTAGGGGTGGAGAGTGGGAGGGGGAAGGTGCCTAGCCTTCAGTGCATCTGCACTGTGGGTGCTTTGCCGCCACCCCCATAAGTGGAGGTAAATGCACCCATGCTAACTGCCAGGGTGCACCATATTAACTGCCGGGAAAATGCTTTCCATGCCCTTGACAGCTAACGCAGCAGTGTTGCGCCTAACATGTTCTGCTTGCCGTGCTATTGCCACATTAGTAAAAGGTGCCTTTTTGTGCTTGCCTTATGTAATTGCACCATTGACAATATACGTTTGTACTTACCGCACATTACCTTTTAATGCAAAACACACAATAAGTGCAAAACCTTACCACACATTAGTGAAAGGGTCTGTATAAGTTTTAGAATTGCTAGATATTTGCAAAAGACTTGGCAGCTTTGCCAGAAGGTAAATAATATATAAAACTGCCTTAAAGCAGAGAGAATTATGACCTTCCCCCATATTGAATACTCTTAAGGTTATAAATTGGTTTTCTAAATTATGCAGAGCCCCTTAGAGGGGGGAAATTAAATTTCCGTTTCCATTAATGCAGACAGAGTATTCCAAATATAATTTTAAAGTTTTAGAATCTCCAAGTAGAAAAATGAATAATTTTATGCAATTTGTGTGGAAAAGTGAGAAAATATCAAATATTTGTCTAAGAAAAGAAAACTTGCACTTTATATAAACTGACAAAATACCCAAAGTCTTTGAATTAATGGGAAGAAAACTGGTGCTGTGTCAGGGTATTATGTTCAAAATAATGAAAATATTATTTGTTTAACTTTATGATAGAATAAAAATAAATAAAGTTATAGAAAACTGTTGTACTTCTTATATTTTATTGAAATTAATAAAACTATATTATAGAACACTAAGGTACACTGTATTTTTATGTGAACTGAAGCAAACATTTAAGAAATGCCATTGGACTTTTTATATTTTTAAAGTTTTTATATATAAATTTTTAACTAAATACAAAGTATTAAACTTGTCAACGCCAGAAATAATCCAAAAGAAAAAAACAATATAAGATAGTGTACTAATGTACTAGAAGACAACACTTCCAACTTGTATCTCTCTAAAGTTCTCCATAAGGGGAAGGGCAGGAGAAGTCCAGAAATCTAGGAGATAGATAATAACATAAAAACAAGCAAAAGGACAGTCACCCGAGAAGCACATACTAAATCAAATGAAGTTAAATGAAAAGGAAAATAAGGTGATAAAAAAATTGTACTTGCTACTTAAATCAAATGAAGGCACTTCTCTAGGGCTCGAGCACATTGGAGAGTAGGGTAGACAAGGCAATAGAAATGGGGCACCTTATCATTTAAAAAGAAAGCTGACTGAGATGGTTCAAAGAAAATGTGCGCTACCAAGTTAGCATGGGGTTAATGCACAGTACTGGTGCCATGCTAAAAAGTAGCATAGGACCCTGTGCTAACAGACTGTTGTTACCCTTATAGCATGCATCTGAGCAGCAGCTGGGCAGGACGGGGTCATTCCTGCCACAGTGCTGCTTGCATGGGCGTTTGGAGCCCGCATTGCCTGCACTTGTTGCAGGTAGCAAGGGTGCAACTAATGGGTAGTGTTAGCTGCCCTCACAGCCATTTACTGTGGTGAAGCGTGGTAACGGCAGGAAGATGGCTGTACCAGCCCCCCTGTAGTTAGTATTATGCATTAATAACGTGGCCCATACCCACATTACCAGGGAGTGAGTGGTCTAGTGGTTAGGACAAGGTACTTCAGGCCGGAGGGCCAGAGGTTCAAGTCCCACCTGGGGACAGCAATCTCAGGCCGGAGGGACTGGGATTTCTAGTCCTACAGGCACTCCTTGTGGTCTTGGGCAAGCTACTTAACCCTCCATTGCCCATGTTCCCTGTAAGTATTAGCATATGTGTCTCATATCCCCTCATGTTAAATGTATCCCCCAATTGACCGCTTTGACCCAGTGAAAAGCGGGATATAAATACAGCTAAATAAATAAAATTACCAGCACAGCACTTAGTAAGCATGCCCCTAAATCTCTGTCAGTGTCAAACATGAATGTTACAATTAGAGCTGATGGTGTCGGAATATCCTTAGTAGACTCAAGAAAAGAGAATAAATCCAGGATCTCAGATGAAACACGTGAAAGCTCGTTCTTTGGGAGCGGAACATAAAAGGCCCATGGAATAGGTAGATGGCAGCTTCAAACCCTCTGTCATATACTTCTTCAGCACATATTAGCTCAAGTTCTCCCTCTTTATTTTTAAATTTCCATTTTCCTTAACAAAACAAAATTGTTCTTAATAAAAACATGTTCCTTCTGGTTCCCACTTCTCAACATTAAGCTCCAGCAGATCAAGCCTATCCTCAATCTCTGTAGCCTGGGTCGAGACTAATAGAGAGAGTAAGTTGATCAGAAAAATATTAAAATGTCCCATCAGGGCCTTGCCCAACCCATTATAGTGGTCCAAATGGATTCCAAAGTTATAACTTTTGGTTTATGCAAAGAACAAGTCACCAAATTTCAGACACTCACCCTGAACCCTTACCTCTTTCATGTCCCACAGACACTTCATTAGGAAAAATCAACAACTCCTCTTGTCCCCACCCAATGTCACCATCACAGGACTAAGATTTTCCACCATTGTCAAACCCCCATTCATAAGCTCAGAATTATACACAGGAGGAGAACCTCTTTCAATTGAAAGAAAGTTCTGCAAATAGGATAAAAGTGAAAGGAGAGAGACTCAGGAGTAATATACGGAAATATTTCTTTATAGAAAGAGTGGTTGATGCATGGAAGAGTCTCTCAATGGAAGTAGTAGAGACAAAGACTATTTGAATTTTAGAAAGCATGGGACAAACGCAAAAGATTTCTAAAGGAAAAAAGGGATTGTAGAGCTTTGTAGTTGGTATGGAAGGGCAGAATGGATAGGCTGTATGGTTTTTATCTGTTGTCATGTTTCTATGGAGGTCTTTTACTAAACACCCAGGGTAGGGATTTGCACCTACCCTGGGTGTTTTGCAGGAAACACTGCATTGTAGGTGCCCAGCTTGTGTGGTAAATACAGGGACATACATCATGCATTTAGCACACAGGGCTGACAAATAGCACAGGGGCCTGCGAATTCTGCCTGGCAGAGAGCACGGGAACACTCGTGGCCCCTGCCAAGGCAAGGAACACAGAACCCAGTCTCATCAGCCCCCCCCCCCCAATTCATCACCCCCCATGATCAAATTTCCTCCAATGTGTCCCTCCCCCCCCCCCTCGGTAACTTTTCTCCTTTGACATCCCCTCCACCAACCGGGTCCCCTTTTCAGAACCATCATGGCCAGAAACCTTCCAGCCATGTTGGCCCTGCAAAGGGGCTCACCAACTGCAGGGAATGCAAGCTCCCTTTCCCAAAACATTACAATACCTTCTCTCCCAATCTAGCAGTCTTCAAAATGGCACTGGAATCACCCTGTATCACCACTAGGGGTTGTGAGACAAGCACAAGGTGGCCCTGGCATCATTTTGAAGACTGCCAGAGACAGGGCAGGAGTTGAGGGGGACATTTCCTGTGATGATCACCTCTAGATCATCAGGGATGACCCAGTTTGGCACCGGGTAAGTGCCAGGTGGGTGGGGAGGTTGTGAGAGTGCTTTGGAGATGGGGGTGGGGGGGCTTGCATTCCCTGCAGTTTTCCAGCCATGGTGGTCCTGAAAAGTGCCCCAATCAGGGGAGGTAGATGTCAAGGGGGGAAAGAAGTTTACCAGGGGGGTACATGTCGGAGGAGAGTTTATCGTTGGGGGGGGCGATCATTGGAGGGGCTGATCAGCAGCAGGGCACTGGCTGCAGACATGCTACTGTGCTGTCAGTGCCTTGGCTGCACTTATTGCCTCCTCTTTAGGTGGCGCTAACTGAAGCCGCAGTACTACCAGTTGTGACAGCTAGCATGTGGCATTGTGGAGCGTGCTAGCTGTCATCAGCCAACATGCCTTCTTTGGGCCCCGATCTCGTCCCGATCCCACCAACCTTCGACACTTCCCTGCTGTAGCAGTTACCACAGGAGCTTAAAATAAGGACCCTTCGCCATCTACGCCCCCTCCTTGAATCCTCAGATTTTCGCACAATATTCCAAGCTCTCATATTTCCTCACCTGGACTACACCAACATAATTTTCCATGGCCTGCTGAAGCACACTCTCCAACAATTACAATTGGCCATGAACACAGCTACCCAAACACTCTTCGGTGCATCCAGATTCGATCACATCACGCCCCTCTTGATTCAGCTACACTGGCTCCCATTAACAAGCCGCCTGATATACAAAGCCCTTCTACTTATCTTCAAGTTGCTTCATGGCATGTCTGCGACCTCCCTTGCAGCACTAGTACAATATACCCCTGAAAATAGAACCAGGAGATCATGCATGGTGAATTCACTTGTCACCCCTTCAGCAATAAGGACATGCACCCAGGCTATGAAGAATCATGCCTTCTCCTTTTATACACCAACCCTATGGAACTCCTTACCTCCAGCAAAACGAGCCATCTCAGACCAGTCATCCTTCAGGAAGGCCTTAAAGACATACTTGTTTCAGCTAGCTTACAACCAGCCACTCTAACTAGGCCTGGTGCTATGACTCTACTGTCCAGCTTGTTTTTAGTTCTCCCCCTTGCACATTCCAAGTTCATTTCCCTGTTTAACATTTAGGGGTATGTTTACTAAAGTGCAGTAATCGTGAATAACGCGCGTAAAGTACGTTTAACGATCGTAAGCCTCCGCGGCGCGTTAAAACAGAGCGGAAGGTGGAGAGTGGGCGGAGAGAAGGGGTCAATGGGCGGAGAGTGGGCGGGGAGAGGCTCCCCTCACACGAACGCGATGAATTGCAGAGCAAAATCCCAACGCGAATGAAAACCTGTCGTTAAAGGCACATGAAAGGGAAGAGAAACCATTTACGTCAGCAATGTACAGCAAAACCGGGGAAACCTACAAAACGTGAGCAGTGTGATACATGTGCACAGAACAAAATAGCAAATATAAATTGAAAATGACCACAAAAAATTCCAAATAAATTATAATCCAGTTGGGCAACAGTGATATTAATGGGCAACCATAAAAAACACTCCCAGGAAAGCTCCAAAAAAAAGAAATGATTTTTGGAAGGGTCTACGCTCCATAGACTCGTTCAAAAATCACTGCATTTTAATGGAGCTTTCCTGGGAGTGTTGTTCATGTTGCCCATTGATATCACTGTTGCCCAGCTTGGTTTTGATTTTTTCCACATTTTTTGGAGGTCATTTGTGAGGTTTAATTGCACCCCTGTCCCCATACAAGGTAAACGAGCCCACAGTAAAATTGTGCAGAGCAGGGTGTCTGACTCGTGCGGCCAGGTTTCCTATCTCCAGAGACTGCATTGTCACTGTAGCCACAGTGTGGTGCAGTGGACACAGCCAGTGCCTGAAGGACCAGAGGGTCACAGGTTCAAATCCCAGCTGGGGCTCCTGCAAACTCAGTCCCCATAGTTTTACCCACCACTAAACAGTGATAGTACAGACACTCCTTTATGGCAGAGAACATAAGCATGGTTCCAACACCTATATTTTACCCTACACCGCACACAAACCATAACAATGGGCATTACCTACAGCCGAGTCCCCCAGATTCAGTCCTGGAGTGCCACAACTCAATCAGGTCATATGCTTTTTCCCAGATAGGGACATGTCTGCATGTTGGCGGAAGGGTACAGGTGGTGGAGGGGGCAGTGGCTGCAAACCACAGCAGACAGTGGCCTAGGCCTGTGCAGGCTGGCACCGTCCACCGCAACAGACAGGCTCTGTCAGATGTACAGTCATGGACTCCCCAGGGAATACAGCATATCTGTGGCAACACGGTGGTGCAGTGCACACAGATAGTGTGTGCAAGAACAGAAGGTCACAGGTTCAAAGCCCAGTTGTGTCAATGTCCATTCTAGTGAACATTTTTGCCCCCCAACTGTACCGTGACTGTAATGACAAACCTGTAGTGCTGCGAACATACACAGGGTTACTACGCCTATATATTACTACTCCGAGCACAGACACCAGAAACAGCCGCAGTACCTAGAGCAGAGCCCCCCAAATGTAGCCCTGGAGTGCCACACACCATTCAGGTTCTATGATGCCTCCAATGAAGATGCCTGTGCTGCATAACTATGCACCACCCCCATGGCATGCGGATGTAGGCCATGCATATGTAGGTGGGACAGCAGGGAAACCTGAACAGTGTTTGACACACCAGGACCTGATCTGGGAACCTCTGCAGTAAAGCAACAGCCAACAGGGCCAGACACACCCACCCACCCACCCATCCACAGGCGCCAGTGGCAAATGCCCCCTCGAGAGCCAGGACATTGGGCCCTGTGTGCATCCCCAAATACTAGCACAGGCATACCCTAGCAATGGCACCCTACACATGGGTATATGGTATGCACCTATTAGACAGGTCGCATGATTACCGGTAGATATCAAGTCCTACGTCAAGCACAGTTTGCTCATCGAGCCCCATCAGAACAATCAGTCAGATGTCTGCGGGGCGTGCTACAGGTCAGGTCACTGACAGTGTTTACCACCCTGGGGAGTGACGGCCAACAGTAGTACGGATCATATCCATGCCTGGGCTGTGTCCAGGACTGGTGTGGGGGGCAGGGCTGCTGGACCCCCTCCACAGTAGCAGAATGCTGGCATAGGTGTTGGAGTGTGTGTCTGTCTCTACAGTGTGTGGAGGCTGCAAACACCTTACATAGGCCACATGTGCAGCACTGTTGCCAGTATTGGCCAGCAAATGTGCATAATGAGGAGCAAGGTACCATGGGTAGAGCCCAGACATGGTGGCATGGGCTGGCTGTATCTGCACAGCACACAGGGCACTGACTGCAGCATAGTAGTGCCCGGCCACCACCTACACAGACAGGGTGACCGCTGTATGTCCTGCAGGGAGCTCAGTCTCACCCTGACTGTGCAGTGACCACACCATGGCTAGGCATTCCCATTGTGCTATATTGTAGTTCTGTCAGGTGATATGTATGTGTCTCCCTATGGGGGTCAGTCACTGACTTATCTGCTGGTTGTGTATGCTGCCATCCCAGTCCAGTTGTGGGTGCATGCAGTTCCAACAGGAACATGTAGCATGGACCTACTAGCAGACTGTATGCAGTTGGTATATGTCCAGATGGAGAGCCTGGCAGGGTGCATTGGCTGAAGGCCTGGTGCTGGACAATATCATATAGTGGTGGGGTGCAGCCTAGCCTATACAGCCCTAATGTGTGCATGCTACTGTGCTATGGATATGTAGAGAGCTACAGAAACTGGCCAGAGGGGTGTCTGACCCACAGCAGAACTGGGGGTGATGGCCCTTCCACTGCCATCAGTGCAGGGAGGGTGAAGGTGGATCAGGTGATGGGAGACTGTGTTTACCACCAGAAGCCCCCTAGGGATCACACCTGACTGATCCAGACAGATATATCCAAGGTGTTTGTGCAGAAACTATCTATCCAACACTGCTGTGGATGGCCAGCATGGCCTAAGTCTACCATGGATGTTGCTGTGGACCTGCTGCTTTACGCATCACCTCACCCTCACGGTGAGCACAGTACCAAAAAAATGTGATGGTGTGTAGGTACACTGTTCCAGTAAAACACACGCTCAGACACCCCTACCATGCCTAGCTGCTGTGGGGGTGCACATGTTCAGTTACACCACCAGGCCAAGGTGCTGTGGGTTTGCTTTTCCCATGGTGTGTATCTGTGAAAAGCTGATTTGCATATCAAGTGCATCATGGGTGTGACCTGGCCAAACAAACCCTGAGAACCACTGTGGATGGACTGTGTGGGGAATTGACGTCCCTCTGTAGTCAGTCAGTCATAGAGAAGGAGATACAGATACAGACATAACTGCAACCCACTGTCAAATGCACCGACTGTGGAGCCAGAGGCTGTGGGTACGACCCCACTGTGCTGATACGTAGCAGGGCTGTCAGATGCAATCACTCTCTGAGCAGTGGTGTCTGAAATAAACCATGACCTGAGGTGCCATAGAGAACCAAAGCCAATGGTCTATGCCCAAAGCCCAGAGAGGATATAGTCCAAACGTCAAAGAAAACACATGGAAATGAGCAATGCCATGCTATGCAGTCCCAGAAAGTAAACCTCACAACACCCCCACATGTCCCCCAAAGTGAACCTTACAGCTAATTAAACTGCGACTCCCTCTGTGGCCCTGTCACCACATATTCCCCTCAATACATCCAAAGAAAAGGTACAGCACATATGTCTGTTACAGCTCCATGTCATGGGCACCTCTAAGCAAAGGAAGGTGAATGTATGCAAATGTGAGATGTGTGCAGCAGAAGGGGCTAGGAACCATAAAGCAGACCCTGTAATGAGCAGAGTCCAAACAACTTTACCTAGGAGATGTAGCAGCAGTACTAAACCCTGGGAGCTGCATATGGAGAGCCCCCGCAGGTAAGAACACACATACCCACGCACGCTCTTACGCCCGTAGCAACGCACGTGGCGATGCCCGTAGCAACACCCGTGGCGACGCCCGTAGCAATGCACGTGGCTAGGCCCCTAGCAACGCACGTGGCTACGCCTGTAGCAATGCACGTAGCAAGGCATATCTCATTCCACAGACATGGCTTCAATGTCGAGGAAGCCAGCCTTCAACCAGCGGGAGCTCTACCTGCTGACAGAGCTCTACTGCCTCAGGCAGAGGCGCCTATTCCCCGGGTCCTCGAGGAGGCAGAATCTGGGAAGGGTACGAAGAGCCTGGGAGCGCCTCACCATGCACTACAACCGCAGCGCAGACTACCCACGTGAGGTAAGTCCATGGGAACAGGCACCCCAACCCAGGATGTGCAGAGGAACACCATGCAACCAAGTCAGCAATCACATATGCACAAATAGGGACTGCAAGGTGTCTCCACATGCAGCTGTGAGTGAGGCCTGTCCCCCCCCCCCAAGATACTCCCCCAGGCCCCACCTCAGGGGCCCTACCCCGTCCTGGTGCTCTGGTATCTGCCCCTGTCTGTGATTAGAGGACCTAGCTATAGCCCCGGGATGCTGCAGGCCCCAAATGAGGACTGGGGATCAGTCCCTGTGCTCTGGTATCTGTCCCTGTCTGTGCATACAGGGATGAGCTATAGCCCAGGGATGCTGCAGGCCCCAAATGAGGGCTCTTCCCAGTCCCTGTGCTCTGGTATCTGTCCCTGTCTGTGATGAAATGACATGACTATAGCCCCGTGATGATGCAGCCCCCAAATGAGGGCTCTTCCCAGTCCCTGTGCTCTGGTATCTGTCCCTGTCTGTGCATACAGGGATGAGCTATAGCCCAAGGATGATGCAGGCCCCAAATAAGGGCTCTACCCAGTCCCTGTGCTCTGGTATCTGTCCCTGTCTGTGCATACAGGGATGAGCTATAGCCCAAGGATGATGCAGGCCCCAAATGAGGGCTCTACCCAGTCCCTGTGCTCTGGTATCTGTCCCTGTCTGTGATGAAATGACATGACTATAGCCCTGTGATGATGCAGGCCCCAAATGAGGGCTCTTCCCAGTCCCTGTGCTCTGGTATCTGTCCCTGTCTGTGCATACAGGGATGAGCTATAGCCCAAGGATGATGCAGGCCCCAAATGAGGGTTCTACCCAGTCCCTGTGCTCTGGTATCTGTCCCTGTCTGTGCATACAGGGATGAGCTATAGCCCAAGGATGATGCAGACCCCAAATGAGGGCTCTACCCAGTCCCTGTGCTCTGGTATCTGTCCCTGTCTGTGCATACAGGGATGAGCTATAGCCCAAGGATGATGCAGGCCCCAAATGATGGCTCTACCCAGTCCCTGTGCTATGGTATCTGTCCCTGTTGGTGAGTAGAGGAAACAGACCACAGCCCCAGGATGCAGTAGGCCTTACCCCAGAGCCCCACCCCTCATCCTGGTGCTGTGTGGAATGCCCCAGTCTGTGATCAGAGGTCCTAGCTATGTTGCACACTGAGAAATATATATGTGGTTTGGAAGAGGTCACGAAAGCGTGTTTGTCCCCTAATGTCAATATGTGTTGTTAATCCAATAGGTCGAGGATCTCCGTAAGAAGGCGCGGGAGCTGAGGGCGAAACACCCCCGGTTCGTTGAACGTGTCTGGAGGGAGCAGATGGCCCAACAGGACGGTGTGTGAGGTGACATGGCCCTGTGGGGCACTGGCTGTCCTGAACACAGGATATATGTGAATACTGTGGCTGCTGTGTGACTATGGCTATGACACTTGTTCCCCTTTCCCACAGCGGATGCACATGCTGCAGAGGATCCTGGGGAGCAGGATGCGGGCCACGGGGAGCCAGAGGAAGATGATGGACAGGAGGTGGTGGCCGGCCCAGTGGAGGAGGAGCAAGGCACCCCGCAACATGACGAAGCTGCAGCTGACAATGCAGAGGGGGATGAGGACGCAGAGGAGGGGGGGGCTGGGAGAGGAGGGAATGGAGCAGCTTCGGGTGGCTGGTGTGGGGGAGGCGGGGGGGGAGAGGGCAGAGGTGGTGGGAGGGCAGGGGGCGGGTACAAGTGAGTTGGGAGGGGAGGGACCCTGCTGTGGGGGGACAGGGGCAGGAGGGGGATGATCCTGGCATGGCAGAGCTGGAGGGGGATGGGGCGGGTGCGGGGAGGGACGTTCCGTGTGGCCATGTGCCCATCCGCATGGGCTGTCACAGGGCTACGGGGCGCCAGCCACCTGCACCATGGTGAGGCCGATGCGTCCCCCCTGGACGTGGACATGGCACACATAGCCGCTGACAGGCGCACCGTGGATGCAGCCACACAGACACGGGGAGACCTATGGCAGGTGGGGCATCCCATGCTGCCCACAGCAGTGTCGGTGGCTACACCATATGTCAAAATAGTTTGCAGCGCCCATGCCCCAGGGTCATGCATGGGTGGGCTGTGCGTGATACAGGCCCCCACAAGAAACATAGGAGACATGACATGTTCTACAGCCGCATGTTCATGTGTTTATTTTCCCCTTCCCCTGCCCCTGCCACGCCTTGCCTGGCCCCTCCCACCCTGCAATGCCGGTGGCTCTGTTGCCGGCACTGCTGCCGTTGCTGCTGCTCGCACTGTTGTTGGTGGAGCTTGCGATGGCGGTGGTGGTGGTGGCGGCACCCCCATTTGTGCAGCTATGGCTTGCATGGTGGCCGCCATGCTCTCCGCAGCTGTGGCTACCCTTGGGACCCCCATCAGGACCCTGTACATCATGTTGTGATGTCTCCGTAGGGCACGTCTTTGCCTCCGCTGCTCCCGCAGACATGTACGCAGCAAATGCCGTATACCTGTGAAGACAGCAGGTAGTGCATTGTCGTCATGGAATGACAGGACTATCGATGCAGACGCATTGAGAGCAGACAACATTTTGGGACTCACCCTCTGCATCCCTGTGTGCCGCTGTGGTGTGCGCCTGCATTTGTTCTATAACCTCTGCCACTGCTGATGGTGCTGCATCCCTGTGACGTCGTCCTCCCTCTGCCCGCACGTCCCCGGGCTCGTCACTCACGTCTGTCCCCCCTCCACACGCAGGCGGGGTGATAGTGCCACTGTCACCAACGGGTGTGTTTGGGGGAGCTTCTTCATCCACCTCTAATGGCTCCGGCACTGGATCCATGGGTGCGGCTGTCCAGGGCTGGCTGTCCCCATTCGCATCGGCGGCTGCAGCTATGGCAGCTATGTCACCTGTGGGACAGAGTATCATATAGGTCGGATACAGCACGACTTCCTGTCTGCACGCATCACACTCCCATAAGAGCACATGTGTGTGGGTGAGCCACATGGGTCCTGGTGGGGGCCCTTTCCCCCTCCCCCATACCCCAATGCCTAGAGGGGCCGTTGAGAGGGGCCATTGCCCTGCCACTTCCAGGGACCTCATCCCCCGTGTATGCTACCACACACCCCATGCAGCCCCCTTACCGCTATCATCACTGCAAACACAGTCCGTGTTCGACACAGGTACATTGTGCTGCCCTGTCGGCCATGTTGAAACATTCGCGGGCGTGCTACCTCCACCAGCCCTGCATCCTCTCCACTGCAAGACATTTACAGCCTCTGCTGGTACTGTGGGGCCTCTTGCTTTGGCACCGCACCCATACACTGTGCTATGGCACTCCCTGCACACCATGGGCATGACTCACCCACTGGGTCATGGCTCAGAGGCTGGTTACATGGTTGTGCTGCCCCCAGGGTCCTCAGTTTGCACAATCATGGCACCAGAACCGCAGTCCACCCTGGGCCACCCCCACACATGTGCGCTTGCACGCTCTCACTGGTACAGGTCACTCACACACTTACCAGCACCTGGGTGCGCAGTGTCCAGCTCAGGTGGAAGGCCATGTATATATGTAGGGCCGAGTCTCTCTGCCAATCGCCTTTCAAGATCAGTAAGGTTTGCAACCTGTGCTGGGCCGCCTCCGGTGCTTTGGGCCCCTCTCCTCTCCCTTGTCAGCTCCTTGCGGATATTGCGCTTGATGTCTCAATAACGTTTGCGAAGGCTCTCAACATCTCTGTGCGGGCCAGCAGCAGTGGACACTTGGGCCTGTACCTCGGCCCATGCCTTGGCACGTGTGGCACCTGTTGTGGTGGTGCTCTGCTTCCCGAAAAGTATTTCGTATCGGTCCAGGATGGCTGACAGGAGGAGGTCATTCTCCTCCTGGCTGAACCTGATGGCTCTCTTTCGATATTCCTCTGGGAGGGTGGCCCTGCACCGCTTCTAACCCTGTGGACATGGGGTCTCCTGCATGCCTGATGGCCCTGGCCTCTCCCCATCAGTGCAGTGGGTGTCCACTCCTGGAACCTGCTGTGCTGCTGTAGTGTCCGACGTCTGGCTGGTATGTTCCATCATGAATGTGTGCTGAGGAGCGGGCCATGTTGTCCTCCACAGCTTTATATAGATCTCGTGTGGGTGTGTCTCTGAGCGCGTTGCGTACGTGCATTCCGCAGGTGCGTCCCGTACGTGCTCTCCTCTTGCGCACGCATGGACGTGCGTTACGTGTACGCATGGTATGCGTCTCTGTGAGATCTTGGCATCTTCCATATTTGGAAGTGTGTATGCCCTGCGGGATCTTTAAGGTATGCTGCGTCACACGGGGACACGGGGTTTATTCTCGGAATGCCTTTAGCCAGGGGCAATGCGGAGGTACGCATGGTCCTCCGCGCGCTACGCTGAGGGCTTTCGGACCTTCCTGACTACAGGGTGTTGGTTGTGCTGGATGCTTCTGATTGACCAGGTGGGTGTTGTTTGTGTGATTTCTGCTCCCACCCTGTACCCTATTTCACAGCCCCCTGTCCCACATCCTGTGTCTATCATGGCTCAGACTGTGAATGCAGGTGGTGCAGTCATTGCATTACTGGAGCTAGCTGAGCTGCGCTTTCCGGCAGAGGGAGATGCTGGTCCTGGGGCTGCGGCCCTGGGCATGGGTCCTGACCCGATGCAACACAGGCCTGCAGCTGTGGAGGGCCACATGCGGGTGTGGTGGAACAACGGCGCCGTAGGCGTTCTGAGGGGCGGCCACGCCTGCAACGCCTCTACAGGCCCAGGGTCCTGCTACAGAACATCAGGGAGGACCAGGTGATCTCCCTCTACCGGCTGGACACAGGAGCTATTAGGGAGCTCTATGAGGATCTCCGGCCTGACCTCTAGCCCCTGACTGCACGGTCACATGCTATACCGGGAATGGCCAAGCTCCTTGCTGCCCTACATTTCTTTGCCTCTGGCTGTTTCCAGACCTCAGTGGCCGCAGTGGGTGGAATGAGCCGACCAACGTTCTCTCGCTGCCTCCACCAGGTACTGCGGGCCATGGTCAGCCGGGTTGGGAATTACATTGCCATTCCCAACAGTAGGCAACATTGGGTGGCCCTGGGACATGCATTCCAGCAGATTGCAGGGATACCACATGTGATGGGTGCAATAGATTGCACACATGTTGCCCTCATCCCGCCACACGACAGGGAGATTGTGTACCGCAGCCGCAAACACTTCCATTCCCTCAATGTGCAGGTTGTCTGTGATGCAGGTATGCGTATCATGAATGTGGTCCCACGTTTCCCAGGGTCAGCCCATGACTCCTATATCCTGCAGAACTCAGCACTCTTCGGAATGTTTGAGGCCGGTCAATATGAGGACTGTGTCCTGCTGGGTAGGTATTTCACACATCCCGTGTTGAGCAACCATATGTGTTTCAAGTGGGCACCATTGTCACCTGTGTCCTCTGCATGCAGGACATGGTGCTGTAGTGTCCTTGTGCTGACTATTCTTGTGCTGTGGCCCCAGCGCACCTTGTCACCTGGGCTGGCGCATCCACACCCATCCCCTTGCCTACCATGTGCCTATTCGTGCTCATCTGCATCACCACACACCCATGTGTTGTCGTCTCTGCCCGGCCCTAGATGTTTACATCGCTATCAGCCTTTTCCATGGTCAGTCGGGACATTCATGGTGCAAAGGTTTCACATATGTCGGCCTGTGTCTTGTGTCCATCTCATGCCCAATGTGCCATGGGACTGTGCATGTGGCAGCCAGGGGGGGAGGGGGTTTGGGTTACAGGCGGAACAGGACCATAGACAAGCTGTACAGTGTGTATGTGATCTACTGATCCACCTTGTCGGGGGTGGCACATGTCAGGGTGTATGTGCGAACCTGCTATCACACATGTCAGCTGCATGACTGTTTGCTTTCGCCTGTCTGCGCTGCCACCCCCACCTTGCCAACCCGGGTTGTGGTACACTGACATAACACCTGTGTGCCATATCACATCATGACCCAGCTACCTGCACACCTGACCATCTTTGTAACAGCACGTGTGATCCTGTTCTCCCAGATGCGGTCTCTAGTGCACCACAACTGTGTGCAATGCTGTGCCATCATGTGTGTGTGACCATGTTTCCCTGCTGTCCATTTGTGCATTGCTACATCCGGGTTTCCATAGGTTCTTCTTCTCACATGTGCCTTACTTCCATTTCTGTTTGCAGGTGATGCAGGATATGGGTGTCGTGCCTGGCTTCTGACCCTGTGCGTGTCCCTCGGACAGGTGCAGAGATGCGGTACAATGAGGCCCATGCCTCCAGCCACTCTGTCATTGAGCGCACCTTTGGCGTTCTCAAAAGTCGCTTCAGGTGTCTGGATAGGACTGGCGGAGCCTTACAGTATGGGCCCTTGACTGTGGCAAAGATCATACTAGCCTGTTGCATCCTACACAACATTGCTCTCAGGCACAATGTTCCAGTCGATATTAATGAGGATCTTGGGGTGGATCCTGTGTGCCCTCCTGCACCTGGCCATGTTGACACACATGCTGGGATGGCGGCCAGGCAACGTCTGATCGGGGAGCTCTTCTCCTGTAAGTTCAACGGCTGCTGGTGACCTTTATCTGGGTTAACCATGTGTGGACAGGTGTGTCATTTGTGCAACAGTACCGTGTCTTGTGGCAACATGTCAGATGTGCTTTTGCCTCCCCAGGATGAGCTTCTGCTTTACAGGACCCCGGAACATTACAGATCATACTGCCCGATGCTGTGCTACATGTGATGTTTCTGTGTGAACAACTGCACCAGGCAGCTGACTCGGGTGAGTTGCAATACAGTGTGTTTTCCATTGCAGTCGCCATGGTGTGACCCATATATGTTGCTTACCCTCCACTGCTCCTATGGTGCTGCACTGCTCTCCGGCCCACTTCCCCATCACCCTTAGGTTAGGTTTGTCACACATGTGGCGGGGCATGTGACAGGCCTGCCTGTTTACTGGTACCACTGCTGCCGTTTGGTCCAGCCACCATGGCTCAACTGTTCTGTCAGGCACATGCTCCTCCTATGTTCGCTTGTCCCTGACCACGGCCCATCCACATGGCTCTCCATTGCCCTGTCCCCTTCTGGCCCTTTCTTGTCGCTCCCCTGATATATTGGATTTGGTTTGCACTGCATGATATTTACAGGGTCGTGTATGGACCGGTTCATATGTACCTCCCATCCCACCTGTGGACTGTGATATAGTCTGTGTACCCCTGCTCGGAATGTGATTTGCATCCTGTTTAGTCTTTGGGGTGCCCTCACCTGGCACACAGCTGTGGTTATGTATGGTGACATGCTGTGGTCCTGTCTACATCCATTTGTGTATGCCTTCTGGTGTTAAGGTAGTTATTATTTTCCAGCTACGCTTTCCATCCTAGTGTTCATGGCTTTTCACTCTCTCTGTCCCCATGTCATTATGTCTTTCCTTCACTGGTACCTGTGGTCACAGTAACAGTCACCTATTTGCTTTAAGATCCTGGCCTCACTTATCATCGTCATCACCGTTGGGTATCTTCCTTTGGTAGATCATTCTGCATCAGTGTGATGTGACATGTCCAGTATGTTGCTGTGCACTGTCACCCCGTATCCTGCACTGCTACCCTTGTCTGTATTTCATCTCTGTTTTTTTGGCGGGCCTGTGACTGTTCTGCGTGGCAAGGCCACTCCTCTGGCCACCTCCGCCTACACACAATCATACATTTTCTCCCCAACTGCCACACACTTTTGCTCTAGTATACTGAGTGGGCAACGCACTTTGTTATGTTGCTTTAGGCAGCAACATGTTTGTCTGCACTTCTTCATAACACATGGGATGTCCACAGGGATGTGGGTCCAGTAACGCACTACTGTCCCTCGGTCAGCCACCTATCCATTTGTCTTTACAGTGGGTTCTGTGTGGTGTTCGTACTACATCTGTCTCTGTTGCACGCAGGTTCTGCAGTCCCTGCAGACACCACTTGGAGTCCCTACGGCACACTGACCATGTCCCACATACCCTTTTTGGGGCACCGTGCCACATGGTTCTGTGAGCCAGGGTTCTATCTGACCTCTCCTATCCGTGTGTACCTCATATATCACTTAGCATTGGGCCACCCTTCTCGGGAGCATACTGGTCATCTTTCTCATACTTCCTCTTGGGCACACTGTTGGGCTACTGTCTTTTCCTGTTATATTGCAGTGCGCACACATTCATTTGACCATCACTGGGACGGCACTGTTAGGGGTGACTACCCCCTCATATGTTCCTCTCGACTCTGCTGATGTACATGTGCAGTGCACCATGCATGTTTTCGCTTACACCCATATCCTTACCCCCCAACGGGCACTTTGGGTGGTGGCATGACACGCTTTCTTTGCACAGTCTGGGGGTTGTGGGTTGTGGTGGTGCAGCCATCTGCATATTCTTTATGCACATCTTCATTGTATTTTCGTGTTTCCTTTACATCTCGCCAGTGGCTCTCGCTTCATGGAACAGGTCTATGATGTTAATGGGCCTTCTATATTTGGTAATGATCTTGGCCTCGGTCTGGATTGTGTTTGCCATATGCCCTTGTTTGCTGAGACCTTGTTTTTTTTCATTGACACACTTTCTTTGTATGTGCATGCCGCCATTGCTGGGGGTCTGTTGTGGTGATTTGTAGCGTTTCACAGTTCTGGTCCATGAGCTTGCCACCTCATTTTTGTGACTGTGTACTTTTCACGGACAATTTGGCCGTCTAGCTATTTCAGTACCTGTGGGGGCCCCATTGTCATGGATTCCAGACCACATATGGAGGGTTTGGTGACCCTTTGCAGGGCATCTTGTAGTTTTACATTGCATTGGTGATGACAGCAGCACCACCCTCACAGTGCAGACTCCTCAGGGGGCCTCATCGGAACACCTAGGGCATGACCTGTGGGGCTCTCTGTAACACGCCCTATAGGGTGCACGGGCAGACAGTGTACATTTAACTTTACCCAATGGTGTGACTTGTAGGGTGCCCTATACAGCGCCCTCGGGGTATAGCCGTGTGAGTGTGTGCTTGCCACCTGCGCCGGTTATATGTACAGGACAGGCTGCTTCTGCCATCATTATATTGGTGTGTGGGTGATGTCGCTGATGCCTCCACAGATCCACCTGCCTGTCAGGTACACATTCACATGATACAGGGCCCAGAGTTGGGCAGACATATGCATGGCATGGTAGGGTTCCCTACAGGGGTACGGGGGCATGGCAATTAGGTTCTTACCTGCCTTGTTTCTGGATCTGTTTGAGGTTTGCTTTCCTTCATTACATGATATGAGGATATTTTTGACTATGTACATCTCTCAACCACGGTTCTGGATACACATTCACCATGTTTTCTTCTTGTGAGGGCTGAGGCTCTCTGGATTGTACGGGCCCTACATATGGGGGGGTGGCACTTTCTCCAACCTCTCCGGTTGTTTATCGCCGACAAAAACTGGGGGATATGTATGGCTTCAAAAGTGTACTGACTGGTCATCCATGTCACTGACTGTGGATTGCAGAGGGTACTGTTGCAGGCAGTGTTTGTCCTTAGGACCACGGGGGGTTTGAACACACAGACCTTGCACCATCTGCCAGTGTCTTACCCATTGTGCTACAGATCTGGCTACCTTAGGCGACAACTTTTATAGATTCTTATGGGGCGCCCTGTTGGGCTAAGGTCTGTTGCTACTGTGTGACAGTGACACACACTCATTTCGCCCTCCCGTCCCAGGTGGCTGTGTAGGTACATAGCCCTTGCTGTGTTCATCTCTGTGCCGCTGATCTTTCTGTGCGTTGCACCATGGGTATGTTTGCTTTGGGGCAGATCCTAGCCATCACAGCGGGCCATTTTGGTGGTACCCTGCTGCCCTTCAGGTGACAGCCAGGGGGTTGTTCACAGCTATGGGGCTGCTGCCCGGTGGTTCCGTCCCAGGCTGTGGGGCCAGTGGTCATGGGCTCATAGCACAGTGGGCTTTGTTTATCGGACTGACTGTAGCATTGCATATATTTTCGGCGCATTGCTGCTGCCAGCGAAACCCCATCAGCATTATGCCACCTTACAGTGCCTCGGGGGCGCCCCATGCCGCACCTTCTCTGGCACCCTTTACATTGCCTGCTATGGTGTTCTATAGGTGACATTTTGGTGGGCCTCTGTGGACAGTGCACTTTCTACTGTGGCCTGTGTGGTGCATTATGGCAGTGGTCCTCAACCCAGTCGTCTGGGGCCCACAGGGCAGTCAGGTTTTCAGGATACCCACAATGCATGAGATAGATCTGCATGTACTGCTTCCATTGTATGCAGATCTATCTCATGCATATTCATTGTGGGTATCCTGAAAACCTGACTGGCCTGTGGGCCCCAGACGACTGGGTTGAGGACCACTGCATTATGGGATGCCATCTGCGGCACCTTTGGTTGCACCACTGTGCTGGTGTGTTTGCTGGCAACACTGCTGGTGGTAAAATATGAGACCTTGCCTCCTCATTCCCTACGTTAGGTACTGGGTGATGGCTGGGACAGCCTTCTGCATTGTGCATACTGGGGAACCCGGGGGATTCGAACCCATGCTGCCTGTAACAGCGGTCAGTGAGCTAACCATTGTGCTACAGCTCTGTTCCTGTGTTTTGTATCTGTACGCTTTTTTGTGGTTGACGCGCGGTAACGCGCCGGAACGCACCACTGCGCCCTGTTACGCTCGTTATGTTTTGGAACGCGCGTTGCCCGTAATGATGTACCGCCTTTGTCCTTATTTGGGGGTTTCCGTCTCTACCGCGGCTCCTACCGCGAATCACACTAACGCACTTTAGTAAACATACCCCTTAATGTTTATGTTGCCTATTATTAATACCTTTATAATACATGTTCCATGGTTCTAAGTTCTATATATCTTACTGTTCTATGTAAATTGTTTACTGTTTATGCTATATGTAAACCACACTGATCTCGAAAAATGCGATATATAAGAACAAACAAACAAATAAATGCATGTTAATTCTGTTGTAACTACTTAACTGCTGCTTAGTAAAATGGCTCCTATGTTTCTAAATGTGCATAAGAACATAAGATATGTCACACTGGGTCAGACCCAGGTCCATCAAGCCCAGTATCCTGTTTCCAACAGTGGCCAATCTAGGTCATACGCACCTAGCAGTTTCCCCAAAAGACGCAGGTTCCACAATGCTTGTATTGGATCAAGCATCGATATCCTGGGTCCCTTTTTAATAATAGTTTATGGACCTTTCCTCCAGGAACTTGTCCAAACCTTTTTAAACCCAGCTACACTAACAGCCTTTACTACATCCTCTGGTAACAAATTCCAGAGTTTGATTACACATTGAGTGAAAAAAATATTTTCTCTTATTTGTCTTAAATTGTTTACCCTGCAGCTTCATTGTATGTACCCTAGTCTTTCTATATTCTGATAATGTAAACAATCAATCTACATTTACTCGTTCCACTCCATTCATTAATTTATAGACCTCTATCATATCTCCCCTGAGCCGTCTCTTTTCCAGGTTGAAGATCCCTAACCTTTGTATCCTCTCCTCATAGGAGTAGCCTTCCATCCCCTTTACCATTTTGGTGGCTCTTCTCTGTAGCTTTTCTAATAACGCTATATCCTTTTTAAGATACGGCAACCAGAATTGGACCCAATACTCAAGGTGCGGTCACACCATGGAATGATACAGAGGCATTATAATATCCTTTGTTTTATTTTTCATTCCTTTCCTTATGATACCTAGCATTCTATTTGCTCTCTTGGCCGCCGCTGCACACTGGGTGGAGGGTTTTAACATGATATGGGTAACATCCCTATATCTTCCTCAGTAAAGACCGAAGCAAAGAATTCTTTCAGTCTCTCCGCTATAGCCTTGTCCTCTCTTACTGCCCCTTTTAACCCTCTATCATCTAACAGTCCAATTGACTCTCGCACAGGTTTTTTTGCTATGAATGTACTTGAAAAAGTTTTTATTTTGCATTTTTGCTTTCGTAGCAACTTTCTTCTCAAATTCTCGCTTTGCCTGCCTTATCAATGCTCTGCATTAAACTTGCCAGTGCTTGTGCTATTTCCAGTTTTCATCATTTGGCTTTTTTTTTCCATTTTCTGAAAGATGCTTTTTTGGCAACAGCAGCCTCTCTGACCTCACCTTTAACATGCTGGCAGTTTTTTGGACTTCCTTCCAGTTTTCTTAATGCGTGGAATACAGCTGGTCAGGGCTTCCAAGATAGTATTTTTAAACAACAACTAAGCTTGATGTAAGTCTTTAACCTTTGCAACTGCTCCTTTTAGTTTTTTTCTTAACTATTTTCCTCATTTTATCATAGTCTCCCTTTTGAAAGTTAAAAGGTAGTACTGTGGATTTCCTTACCATCCCTCTTCTACTAATTAAATCAAACGTGATCATGCTATGATCACTATTGCCAAGTGGCCCCAACACCATTATCTCTTGCACCAGATCTGGTGTTCCACTAAGGACTAGGTCAAATATGGCTTCCCCTCTAGTCGGTTCATGAACCAGCTGCTCTAAGAAGTCATTTATTTCATCTAGGAACTTTATCTCCCTAGCATGTCCTGCTGTGACACTGACCCAGTCAATACCGGGGTAATTGAAATCCCCCATTATTATTACTGCGCTGTAACTTTTGTTAGCTTCCTTGATTTCTTTGAGCATTTCATCATCCATTTGTTCATTCTGGCCAGGCGGTCAATAGTACACCCCCACTGCCATCGTTTTTCCCTTCTTACATGGAATTTCAATCCATAGAGATTCTACAGCAAATTTTGTTTCCTGCAAAACTTTAATCCTTTCTGACTCAATGCCCTCTGTAACATAGAGCGCAACCCCTCCACCAATTTGATCAGTTCTGTCTTTACGATATAATTTGTACCCAGGTATCACAGTGTCCCACTGGTTGTCCTCCTTCCACCATGTGAGATGACACTCCTGAAAATCTTCTCTCAGAACTCTTCCTCACAATTGTGGACGCTGCTGCATTACTTGTCAGAGCGATTGGATATTCTGGGCCCTATATTTGAAACCCAGATATTCAATGTCAGGGTCGTATTCAGGCCCTGGCATTGAATATCCAGGATTGCCAGGAAGCTAACCATTTAGTGGCGATATTAAGCTGCTGCCCGGTTAGGTTCTGTGGCAAAAATTAGTCCAGCCTTTACTCTACCTTACTTTTACCACTTTGCTATAACAGGGTAGAGGCTCGATATCGCTATTGCCTGGTTATGGCCAAGTGCCATCCCCAGAGCACTCCCGGCATGCCCTGATGCCAACTGGTTAACACTGGGGTTGCAGCAGTCACACCCAGGGATATTCAGCAGCACTAATGAGTTAGTCCTGCTGAATATCCTGGTCAATGTGATCAACGTGGTTTGCAGGTCTGCTATATAAAATAATTTCTTGGTTATGTAATATCTCTACTTCTGGTATGTAACCAGACAAACACAGGCATGGATGCTGTAAGTTTCCTTGCTTTAAAAATCAAGGGTGATAGCCTATATGCTACATTTCCCCTCAAATATTCCTGGTAATGCAAGATGATTTCTCATCAGAACATTTATTTGGCAATGCTTAAATATCACTTTTCACCTGGTCAAAGCGGTGTACATTCAGGTACGGTGTATATTTTCCTTGTCCGCAAAGGGCTCACAATCAATGTTTTTTTGTACCTGAGGCAACGGAGGGTTAAGTGACTTGCCCAAGGCTATAAGGAGCACCTGTGGGACTAGAAACCCCAGTCCCTCTGGCCCAAAGTTCCTGTCCATTTGAACCCCCGACTCTCCAGCCTGAGGCAATTTGCCCCAACCACTAGGCCACTCCTCCCACTTTTTTATAGAAACAGAGATAAATGATGAAAGAAAAAGACCACATGGCCTATCTAGTCTGTCCTTCCATATCAACAACTACAACAGTCTTCTTTTTTCCTTTAGAGATCCTCTTTGTTTGTCCCATGCTTTTTTGAATTCAGATACTGTCTTCATCTCTACCACCTCCACTGGGAGACTATTCCATGGATCCACCACTCTTTCCGTAAAGAAATATTTCCGCAAATCACTCCTGAATCTATCCCCTTTCACACTCATCCCATGTCCCCTCATAGCAGAACTTGCTTTCAATCAAAAGAGGCTCTCCCACTGTGCATTTATGCCATGGAGGTATTTAAACATCTCAATTATATCACATCTATCCCGCCTTTCCTCTAAGGTATACATATTAAGATCATTAAGTCAGTCCTTATATGCTTTATAATGAAGACCACTAACCATTTTAATAGCCAGCCTCTGTACTGACTCCATCCTGTTTAATTCTTTTGAATTCTCCAGAATTGCACACTATACTCCAAATGAGGTCGCACCAAGGACATATACAGAGGCACTATCACCTCGTTTTTTCTGCTAGCCATTCCTCTCCGTATGCACCCAAACATCCTTCTAGCTTTTGCTGTCGCCTTTTCTATCTGCTTAGCTATTTTAAGATCATCAGACACAACCACGCCTAGGTCCCGCTCTTCTTTAGTGGACAAAAGTATTTCACCCCCTATACTATATTGTTCCCTTGGACTGCTGCAGCCCAAATGCATGACCTTACATTTTTTAACATTAAATCCCAGCTGCCAATTTCTAGACCATTCTTCAAGCTTAGCTAGATCCCTCCTCATGTTATCTACACCTTTCTGGGTGTCTTCTCTATTGAAGATTTTGGTATCATCCGCAAAGAGGCAAACCTTACCCGACAGCCCTTCCGCTATAACAATAACAAAGATGTTAAAAAGAATCGGACCAAGGACAGATCCCTGGGGCACACCACTGGTAATGTCCTTCTCCTCCAAGTGAGCTTTATTTACCTATACTCTGTCGCCTCCCACTCAACCAATTTCTAACCCAAGCAGTAACTTTAGGGTCCATCCCTAGAGTGCTCAGTTTGTTTATAAGTTGCCTGTGAGGAATGGTGTCAAAGGCTTTACTGAAATCTAAATATACCACATCTAGTGCTCTCCCTCGGTCCAACTCCCTGGTCACCCAGTTAGGGAAATCAATCAAATTTGTCTGACAAGACCTGCCTCTGGTGAATCCATGCAGCCTCAGATCCTGTAATCTGCTGGACTCCAGAAATCTCACTATGTTCTCTTTCAGCAGCATTTCCAATAATTTACTCACCACCAAAGTTAAACTAACCGGCCTGTAGTTTTCAACCACATCCTTACTTCTGCTTTTGTTTAAAGGCACCACATGAGCCTCTCTCCAGTCCTTTGGCACCATTCCCAACTCCAAAAGGCATTGAAAAGGGCAGTCAGTGGAGCTGTTAGAATGTCCCCAAGTTCCCTCAGTATTCTAGGGTGTATCCCTTCCAGTCCCTTCGCTTTGTCTACTTTAAGTTTAGCTCGTTTCTCATGAATACATCTTCTGAAAATTGTTCAAGATGCCCCACGCTTCTGTTTCTGTTTGTGGGTGTTTTCTGAGGTCCTGTTCCCAGTTCTTCATTTGTGAACACAGAACAGAAATGTTTGTTAAGCAATTCCGCTTTATCCTCATCAGCTTCTACATATTCCTCCACTTCACCCTTGAGTCTGGCAATACAACTTCTGTCCTTCCTCTTCTCATTAACTTATCTGAAAAATGTCTTATCACCCCATTTTATTGCATTGGCTATTTTCTCCTCTTTTTGAATCTTTGCTTTCCTGACTACTTTGCTAGCTTCTTTAAGTTTTTCCAAATATAGATGCCTGTCTTTCTCTCTCTGTGATCTCTTGTATTTCATGAAGGCCTCCCTCATTTTCTTCACTTTTCAGCTACTTCTTTTGAAAGTCATAGCGGTCTCCTTTTCCTTTTACCTTTACTTACCATTTTAACAAAAAGGTTGGTTGCCGTTAAAATATCCCCTTTCAGTTTTGCCCACTGTTTTTCTACATCCCCCAGGCTGTTCCCATCCCGCTAATGATTTCCTGAGGTATTGGCCCATCTTGGCAAAGTTAGTTTTCCTAAAGTCTAAGACCCTCACTTTTGAATGGATTCTAACAGCCCTAGTCCTAATACTGAACCACACCATCTGATTATCACTGGAAGCAAAATGATCTCCCACTATAACATAAGAAACACTTTCATCATTGGTAAGCACCAAGTCCAGAATGGCCCCTTCATATGTGGGGTCTGTTACCAATTGCCTGAATAGTTCTCCCTGTAGAGAATCCAGGATCTCTTTACTTCTAGATGATACTGCAGCAGGAATGTGCCAATGAACATCTGGCATATTGAAATCCCTTATTAGTAGCACGTCCCCTTTCCTAGCAATGCTGCGTATGTCTTCAATTAACTCTCTGTCCACCTCTTTCTCTTGTGAGGGAGGTCTGTATGTTGTTGTTGTTGTTAAGTGCCGTCGAGTCGGAGTCGACTCATGGCGACCCTCTGGATAGCTATCCTAAATTGTGTTCGGTCTTCAGTCAGGCGACTCATTGTTGACAGACTGGTACCCGTAGCTGCTGTTATTTTATCGATCCATCTCATTGCTGGCCTTCCTCTTTTGCGTTGACCTTCTATCTTGACAAGCATGATGCCTTTCTCTAATGATCTCTCTCTCCGCATGATGTGTCCAAAGTATGAAAGTCGAAGTCTTGTCATCTGAGCTTCTAAAGAAAGCTTAGGTTTGATCTCCTCTAGTACAGACTGGTTTGTTCTTCGGGCAGTCCATGGTATACACAGTATTCGCCGCCAGCACCATAATTCAAAGGCATCCATTTTCTTCCTCTCTATCTTTTTCACTGTCCAGCTTTCACATCCATATGATGTTATTGAAAATACCATGGCTTGAACAAGTCGAATCTTTGTATGGAGAGAGAAATCTCTGCTCTTGAGAATCTTATCTAGGTCTTTCATAGCCATTCTGCCAAGAGCAATGCGTCGTCTGATTTCTTGACTGCTTGTTGCTTCTTTATTGATAGTTGATCCAAGTAGGTTAAAGTTATTCACGATTTCAATTTCTTCTCCTTCAACGATGAACCTGTTGATTATGCCAGTTGTCATGATCTTTGTCTTCTTTACATTAAGGTGCAGGCCCATTTTGAGACTATGTTCTTTGATTGTGAGAAGCAAATGTTTCAGATCACCTTCACTTTCCGCCAGTAATGTGGTATCATCAGCATAGCGAAGGTTGTTGATGAGTCTTCCACCAATCTTCACATCTCTGTTGTCTTCATACAATCCTGCTTCTCTGATGATTTGTTCTGCATATAAATTAAACAGGTAGGGGGAAAGTATGCAGCCTTGTCTTACACCTTTGCTTATTTTAAACCATTCTGTGTCTCCTTGTTCCATTCGAACTGTTGCTTCTTGATCAATGTACAGATTGTGCAAGAGAACGATCAGGTGTTCTGGTATACCCATGCTTCTTAATGTGGCCCAGAGTTTCTCATGGTTTACACAGTCAAAAGCTTTGCTATAGTCGATAAAGCACAAATAGATATCCTTTTGGTATTCTTTAGTCTTTTCAAGGATCCATCTCACATCCGCAATGATGTCTCTCGTTCCTCGCCCTTTTCTGAACCCTGCTTGCACTTCAGGTAGTTCTTGTTCCAGGTATGATTGTAGTCTCTTTTGAATAAAAAATTTTTTTTTAAACTGCCTCTAATGTTTCGATTGATTTTTACGTTTTTTGGTGCGCTGAATCCAAATCTGGTAACCAATTTGCTCCATCACGTACAGATATTTTGCTACATTGGGTTAGCAGTTTGAGGTGAACGTTTCAGATTGAGTGCGATCGAGATAAAAGTTTCTTGGATGAATTCTTTATACTAATTGTTTAGTAGTTATTCAAATAAGAATTAAGAAAATTGTAACAAGGCAGCACATAAGAATAGAGTAATGTCAACAAAACATACTGTGATGGTAGCAAAATTGTCTGCACTTAAAACAGCCACATACATGTGCACAAACATTGAGCATATAAGAGCGAGGTTAGACACAAAGCAAAGCAAAGAAATGTGCAAAAAATGTTGTACAGGTATGTATGTAAGAATAGAAAACACAAACCGCACCATTGCAATACATGAAGACAAACACCCGATGGTGTGAAAATAAAATTCTAATAAATGAGATCCGACACTGTGGTAATAACTAGCAAATTTTTATTTCAAAGTTTAGTAAAAACACGATATTTGTCAACACAGTTTAGATTTTAAAGTCATTCTTGGGTCAATCAATCTCCTGGTGGGCCCGTTTCTTCTTCCCCCGAATGCTTCTCTTGGTGTGCTGCTTGGCGTATTTTTCATCTGGGGTTTCCCACAGCAGCAACCAGCAGAAATCAGCCATCATAGTGGTGTTCCATCTTCCTTGGTACCTTCTCTCTGCGTCCTTGATGTCCTGGTGAAACCTTTCACCTTGTTCTTCACTGTACGCCCCCAAGTTTTCGGGAAAGTAGTTCACATGGGAGAGCAAGAAATGGACTTTCAGGCTCATGTTACAGCCTTGTTCTTTGAAGGCATTGAGCATCCTGGCAACAATATCCTTATAGTTCTCATCCCGCCTGTTCCCCAAGAATTTGAGAACAACATCCTTGAAGGAATCCCAGGCTTCTTTTTCCTTCTCAGACATCGTTTCAGCGAATGCTCCATCTGAAATGAGTTTCCTTATATCAGGGCCAACAAACACTCCTTCCTTTAGCTTTGCTTCAGAAAGTCGGGGCAACTTTGAGCAAAGGTACCGAAAGCACTCACCATCTTTTGGAAGGGACTTGATGAATTGCTTAATGAGACCCAACTTAATGTGGAGAGGTGGTAATAGAATTTTATCACGAGGTACCAAGCTCTCATGAACATTTTTCTCACCGGGTCTCAAATACTCCTGAATTGGCCAGTCTTTTTTCCCCCAGTGTAGGTCGCGGGCCCGGCTATCCCACAAGCAAAGGAAGCAGGGATATTTGGTGAAACCGGATTGCTGCCCTAATAGCATGGATAGAATTTTAAAGTCTCCACAAATCATCCACTTATGCTCATCATAACGAATCTTCTGAAGAATCAGGGCCAAATTCTCATATTTTTCTTGGAGAATAACAGAGTGAGCAATAGGAACTGAAGCGAATGTGTTGCCATTATGAAGAACACCTTTTATGCTGTCTTTTGACGAATCAATGAACAGCCGCCATTCAGCAGGATCATACTTGAGTTTAAACTTTTCCATCACTCCGTATATATCGTTGCAAAATACCAAATCTTCCTCTTTGCTGAAATACTTCAAAAATTGTGTCTCGCGGTTGCGGTACCAATAAAAAGTTGTTCCTGGTGACAATAGATTTTTCTGTTTAAGCCGAGAACCTAGCAGTTGGGCAGCATCTTTTGGGAGTCCTAAATCCCAGACTAAATCATTCAATTCAGCTTGAGAGAAAAGTTCAGGTTTCGGATCTGGTTCAGTTTCAAACTCGGAAGTACTGGACTCATCTGGAAAAGCCATCTGATGAGTCTCATCATGATCAGAACCGTCCACACAAATATGATCCAAAGATTTTGGTGGTTCAGGCACAGGTACTTCGTTGCTATGAGGCATAGGCCTAATTGCTGAGGGAAGGTTGGGGTAACTTATTACATTCTTATTTTTTAAGTTGTATCCCTTCACAATGCAAGAGCAAAAATAGCAGTCACTGCTGTGGTCTCTTTGTTCACGCCACATCATAGGTATTCCGAAACGAAATGCTTGTTTTTTACCTTTCATCCATAAGCGTAGATCTTCCTCACATGTCTTGCACACTTTGTGAGGAGCCCACGGTTTGTCTTGATCGCCTAACTTCAAACCGAAATAGGCGAAATATACTTTTTTAATAAATGCAGAAATGTTCCTCTGCCGCTTTTTCACGGTATATTCCCCACAAATAAAACAAAAACTGTCCGGAGAGTTGACGCAACCTCTGGCTCTGTGAGCCATCACAAACACACAGCACTGCAAACTACAACTGTAGTGAACCACTTCGGAATAAAGCTGGATTACGACTGAGCAAACAAAAGGTAATAATGAACTTGCAAGAAACTGAAATTTGACAGGAACGTTCATGTCGCAACCACCGTGTTTGAGCGAGCGCACGAGGCGAGGCGAACAGGAAAGAACATGCGCCAGCGCGAGTACTGGATTTAGCCCCCCGCCTCCCAATTGTCCTGTTAATGTATAAAATGAATACAAAACACTCTAAAATATCATGAGGGAGTGTTTCTAGTTAGTTAACCATTACAACCTCTATTTTGGGCCAAGAAAATAAACTGCAGTCGGCTAAAAATAAATTATGTGAACATTCCTTATATGGTTAATGTGATAAGGAAGCTTATCATAGCTCAGGAAGGGGCTATAGAAAAGGTGAAGTGTCTCTGAACAAGCAACCTGTCAGTGCTGGTAGAAATGAGAAAACAGAATTTTGCCATAAAAGACTACCAGTCCCAGAATGCACCAGGTTTCCAACAGCCATTAGAGGAGCTGAAGTGGGGAAACGTGTGTTCAATCAGGAGGGCTATGAGGTAATCCCTAAGCACTCATCTCAAAGGACAGGGCCTGATTCAGCACAGCTGCGCTGTATTAGGGAGGAGCACTCATCTAAGCAGAATAAGAGTAGAGTTTATTCTACAGATGACCATCTTCATGATCACCTTGGATATACAGAGAAGGATCATCAGTTTCATCTGAAGGATCATCAGAAACAGAAGCCAAACCGGACGGACAGAGAGGGAAAGAGACCCTCTGGAAGAAAGAGGAGAAAAGCCTTTGAGAGGTCTAGAAGAGTCCAAAGCAGTACTTATACTGGGAGGTATTCCAAGGGCCAGCATACACCATTGGACTGGGGAAAGCCAGAGGAATGGTGCTGCAGAGCTAGGAATCACCAGAGGCTACCTGTGAGGGAGACGGCTGCACGTGGAAGGGACCCTAAGACCTGTACCAGAAGGTATGTGAAGAGAGATCCAGTGTCCAGGGATCTGGATTGGAAGGCTGGACATAAGAACTGGACTACATACTGGCCAGGCTATATAGAGAGGAACTCTAGCAGCAATGGAAGCTCAGGTATGAACACTGATCTATGCCCTAGCTATAACCTTGAAAGACAGCAGGGAAACAAGTATTCTCCTGAAAATGCTCCATTGAGAGATTCATCTGTGCCAATCCATGATATTGAACCCATGCTTGTTGAACAAGGGGGAATAATAGCAGATGAGGATCCTGTTTATATGGACTGTTCTCTATCCAAACTCCGTTGGTAACTTTCTGTTATAAAGTACAGCAACCATCACAAAGAAATAAAAATTTGTTCTTTAATCTACTCAGAAAAGCTCCTGAAGCAGAATTTGACCCACACAGTACAAAGCAAGCCAGCTAAGGGGTTTCAGCTGGATAACTGCTAGCAGTTAAGCCTTACCTAATTGCTCGTGAGCTAAGAGAGAATCACTTCTGTATCTATGTGGGAAGTAATCAGAAGTTAACCTGAAAAGAACAGTTTGTTTCTTGCTTTGTGGCTTTTCATTTGTTGTTTTCCTGATTTTGACTTTGTTTTTCCAAGTTAACACTGAAAGCAAGTAACCTAATTTATGTGCTACCAAGTATATCTGTGTTGGGAGAAATAACCCCATAAATAAATCTCTTATTGGCTTTACCCAAGAGCACAACTAAATTATTGTCAGCAGCTATGTCTGGTGTGAATGAACTACATTGCCCACAATACCTTGCAAATCATATAGATATATGCATTGCCAAGACTGTGAAGATTCTCACCCAGGCAGCCGTCTGACAATAAGAAATCTAATTTTGCAAGAAAACGTGACGTGATGGAACATTTTGGCTATTTTTCCTGGATTCAGCACCCCAAAATCTATAGGAATCAGTTGCAAAACTGGAGGCAGTTTTTTGGTAGTGTACCTGTGTAATCTATCACGCCAAAATAAATAGATTTCTCTTTCCCTCTTTCTAGTTTAACCCACAATGCCTCCCTTTTAAGCTCTATAATTCCAAAGCTGTAATATTATTTTTTCATATAGTGCCACTTCTCCTCCCCTTCTTCCTACCCTGTCCTTTCTGAATAAAGTATAGTCTAGTATCCCAGTCGTGGTTTTCTGTGAACCATGTTTCTGTAACTGCCACTAAATCCAAGTTGGCCACTCCCCCAAAGCTTCAACATCAGGGATCTTATTTCCCATGCTATGGGCATTTATACAGGGTGGCCCAAAAAAAAGTGAGAACATCTCGTAAATTAAAAGCTTAAAAGCTTACTTATTTACCTTTTTTAGCTATATAACGTCTTCATTTTGACAATTTCTGGTCGCCATCTTTTTTTAAAAAATTTTCAATTGTTTACATCTGTCTTTTTGAATTTTTAAATAACTTATATGCTACAAGATCTTCTCAGTTTTTTTGGGCCACCCTGTACACACTGCTTTCCATATGTTACCCCTTTACCCATTTCCTGGGTCGTGGTTCCTAATGTGGAAACTTGAATCGTGTAATCATAGTTTAGGATGTTCTTTCCTAGCGGCATAACTTTGCACTTGTCCACATTAAATTTCATCTGCCATTTGGATGCCCAGTCTTCCAATTTAACAAGGTCCTCTTGTAATTTTTCACAATCCTCATGGATCTTAACAACTTTGAATAATTTTGTGTCATCTGCAAATTTGATTACCTCACTTGTTATTCTCATTTCCATGTCATTTACAAATATGTTAAAAAGCAGCAGACCTAGAACAGATCCCTGGGGTACTCCACTATTCACCTTTCTCCACTGGGAAAATTGGCCATTTAGCTCTAATCTCTGATTTCTATCTTTTAACCAGTTCCTGATCCACAATAGTACACTGCCTCCTATCCCATGACTTTTTAATTTCGCCAAGAGTGTTTCATGAGGGACTTTGTCAAAAGCTTTCTGAAAATCCAGACACACTATATCAACTGACTCACCTTTGTCTACCTGTTTATTCACACCTTCAAAGAAACATAATAGATTAGGAAGATAAGACCTTCCTTGGCTAGAGCCATGTTGGCTGTCTCCCATTAAGCCATGACTATCTATATGTTCAGTAATTTTGTTCTTTATAATGGTTTCTACCATATTGTTCAGTACTGACGTCAGGCTCACCAGTCTGTAGTTTCCCAGATCCCTTTTTAAAAATTGGCATTACACTGGCCACCCTCCAATCTTCATATATTACAGATGATTTTAATGATAGTTCACAGATTACTAATAGTATGTCTGCAATCTCATATTGTTCATTATGGTTATCTGAAAAAAAAATGCTATATGGATAGGAAGCCAATATATTAAACAGGAAAGGGATGAGCTGGTGTCCCCAAGATACTCAAAGAGTGAGCAGAGGTTCTTATTCAGTGGCTTTTCAAAAAAAAAAAAAAAAAGAAAGCAACATATTCCTTGGCTATATAATTAAAATGCAGCAAAAATTGTAGCTGTTTAATTATTTAGCCTGGCATTCTAAGATTTAAAAAATACTGAAACCTGTAAATATATAATCTGCATAAAATAAAGGAGATGTAAAGTACTCGCATGCCAAGGGCCAAAAAGGAAAAAAGAACCACAGCACAGTTTCTAACACCAAAATAAATTCTAACTAATTTTATTTTGGCGTTTAGCACCTGTGATAAAGTTCTCTCTTTTTCTTTTTGAACATCTATTTTGCATCCAACGAAACCCCTCCTCCAACAGTAGGTGCAGAGCAGAGCTAGGGCATTTCACCATAAAGCATAGTTACTCACCTGTAACAGGTGATCTCCGGGAACAGCAGGAATATAGTCTTCACATATGGGTATCGTCGGTACCGATGGAGCCTGCGCGGGAACGCTCCCCAGCGTCCAATAAGAAAGCTTTTGGGAGCATCCCACAGCACCTGCGTGCTGCCTTCCCACCTTTCCCAACTGTCCCTCTCCAGTTGAGTTTATAGCTGAGACAAAAGAGAGAGGGAAAGAGAGAAAAAGAGAGAGATAGAGAGATACAACTCTTAGGGGAGGTGGGTGGGTTGTGAAGACTAAATTCCTGCTGTTCCCGGAGATCACCTGTTTCAGGTGAGTAACTATTCTATCTCCAGGAACAAGCAGGAATGTAGTCTTCATATATGGAGACTCCCTCACTGCAGATGCCAGGGAGATGGCCCCGGAAGTTGTGTGGCCTTGTGAAAAGGGCTCCACTTCCCCCCATGGATCTCTGGCATCCTACCAGGGATGGTGGGTAGGAGTTGATTAAGTATGGAACAGGTGTCGAAGAACAGCCTGACCAAACAAGGTATCCCGGCAGGAGTCCTTGTCTAAGCAGTAATGGGCTGTGAAGGTATGAACCGAAGTCCAAGTAGCTGCTCGACAGATGTCGTTGATAGACACAGAGTGAAGATGAGCCATTGAGGCTGCCATGGCTCTCACATTGTGAGCTGTGACATGGCCTTCAAGAGGAAGGTTCTTACTCTCACAGACAAAAGATATACACTGTGTAATCCAGCTGGACAGTGTTCTTTTGGAGACTGGAAGTCCCTAATGACTAGGATCAAAAGCAACAAAGAGTTGAGAGGACTTTCTATGTTGCTGTGTCCTTTGCAGGTAAAAGGCCAAAGCTCTTTTACAATCCAAAGTATGAAGATTCCTTTCTGCATTTGTGGCGTGAGGCCTTGGAAAGAATACAGGAATGTAAACTGCCTGGTTTAGATGAAAAGGCGACACCACCTTTGGCATAAAGTGTGGATGAGTCCTAAGGACTACCTTGTCATGATGAAACCTAGTATAAGGAGGATCAGCCACCAACGCTTGCAATTCACTGATGCAACGTGCTGATGTGATTGCAATGAGAAAGATGACTTTCCAGGAAAGGAATTTCAAAGAGGTAATGGCTAATGGTTCAAAGGGCGGTTTCATGAGCTGCCCAAGAACCAGGTTTAAGTCCTATGCCACTGGTGGTGACTTAATGGGAGGCTTAGTTAAAAGAAGGCCTCTCATAAATCTCGCTATGAGAGGATGAGAGGAAATAGGTTGTCCATTTAGAGGCTTGAAAGAAGCCGCAATAGCACTCAAATGAACTCTCACTGAATTGGTCTTAAGCCCTGCATTTGATAAATGAAAGAGATACTCCAGTAATGATTCCAGAGTTATCGCAAGAGGGTTAAGACCCTTCTGTGAGCACCATATGGTAAACCTTTCCACTTAAATACATAAGAGCGTCTTGTGGAAGGCTTCCTGGAAGAATAAAGGATATCCTTTACTTGCTGGGAAAGGTTAATACCGTGAAGTTCTAGGCTTTCAGCAACCAGGCCCTGAGATGCAGAAACTGGGGACTGGGATGCCACAGCAACCTGTCCCCTTGAGAAAGGAGATCTGGAGCAGATCCTAACTCCAGAGGCGGAGCTTGAGAGAGATGTAGGAGCAGAGGGTACCACATTTGCCTTGGCCAACATGGAGCTATGAGAATCATATGACCTCTGTCTCTCTGAAGCTTGAACAGGGTTTTAGGAATTAGAGGAATGGGTGGAAAGGCATACAGGAAGCCCTGACCCCAATGGAGGAGGAAAGCATCCCTGAACTGACAACCCTGATCCGGAATTCTGGAACAGAACCGGGGAAGTTTGGCATTCAGCGGACTTGCAAAGAGGTCTATGTCCGGGTTTCCCCAAATTTGAAACATTTTCGCCACCTGGTCTGCATGGGGAGACCATTCGTGTGGATGCAGAACTTGACTGAGTCTTTCTGCCCAAGATTTTTGAATGCCTGGAAGATAAACTGCAAGGAGATGAATCTGATGCTCTCTGGCGAGGGCCCATAGTCACAAAGCTTTGTTGCAGAGCGACAGAGAGCCTGTTCCGCCCTGCTTGTTCACATAGAACATGGCTACTTGATTGTCCGTTTGAACTAGGACTGTCTTGTAGCTGAGCTGGGTGTGGAATACTCGAAGAGCAAGGAAGATTGCTCTGAGTTCCAGGAGATTGATGTGGAGATAGGCATCCTGTGGATTCCAGGTACCCTGGGTGGAGAGGCCTTGCAGATGGGCTCCCCAACCCACCTGTGAAGCATCTGTTGTTAGAGTGGCTTGGGGTGGGGGTTGCTGAAAAGGAGACCCCACCAAAAGGTTTTGTGGTGACTGCCACCATTGGAAAGACAAAATAAGGCAATCTGAGTTTGCTATTTTATCTGACAGGCAACCTGACGCCCGAGTCCACTGAGTGGATAAGGTCCACTGGGCTGCCCTCATATGGAGGTGAGCATAAGGAACCACATGCACAGTGTAGGATTTCTAATTCCTTTGCCCTAGGCTCTTTTCAGGAGCCACTGTGATGGAAAGACCTCGGGCCACATCTCGGATAAAATCCTGAAAGGACATATCCTCTGGTGGAGACATCCTACGCTGAGGAGAAGAGGAATCCTCAGGAAGAAGTACTCTGGTATCGGCAGAACTTTCAGAGTCTTCAGACTCATCTGAGGATTCGAAGTATCTCCGATCCGGGTGATCGTGCAAGGCACGGTACCTGTACCAATCGAAGTTGGCATCGGAGTGGTCCGGTACCGACTTGTCGATGCCGGACAGAGACGCATGACTCAGTCCCGGTAAAATACCTGCCGATGTCGATGCAGTCGGTGCCGGTACCGGTTGAATTGTCTGAGGCGGTCTCAGAGGCATCGAGGCCATGAGAAGAGCCACCAGACTGCATTCAATAGCCAAGAATCTCTTGTCTATCGACGCTGCCAATGCTTGGGTGTCAGTACCGGATGAAGCGGCCGGAACCCCAGAGCATGGCACCAGTAGTTCTGTCGAGGTTGAAGCCTTGAGAACATCCTGGAGCCCCGTTAGTGCTTTGGAAGCCGAAGCCTCCCGTCGGGGCAATTTTGCCGGTGAAAGTTCCTCAAGGGCAACGCCAGAAGCATCTCAATGCTTAGAAGGAGATCTACCCTTTGAGGACCAGCTAGATTTATGTTTAGTTACCTGAGATCCATGGGAGGAAGACGAAGCCCTGGAAGACGTCGATGCCACGGAAGCTGCATCGGAGGGAAAAAGGGTGCTAAGTTTAGCAGCTCGGTTTTGCCAGCCCCTTTTTGACATGATCCCACAGGCAACACATTCTGAAATAGAGTGGTCAGGACCTAAACATTTGAGGCATCACTCATGGATGTCGGTGACGGAGATGGTACCGCCACACTTAGAACATTTTTAAAACCCGAAGCGGGTTTTTCCATTCTGAAGGAAAAAGTTGGGCCTAGTGCCCAAAATGGCGCATGGCACCTGAGGAGAAAATTACTGGAAAAGACTCCAGAAAGAAAGTTTTGGTTTTTTGTTTTTTTAAAGAAAGAAGAACCGGCGGTACCAGTGTAGCGCCGAGGGAAGGCAGACGTGACCACAAAAAAGAAGAATAAGGGGAATTTTTTCTGCGGTGACAGGATGTGCGACCTGTCGGCTCCGCGGAAAATGAAGAACTGGAGAGGGACAGTTGGGAAAGGTGGGAAGGCAGCACACAGGCGCTTTGGGATGCTCCCAAAAGCTTTCCTATTGGACGCTGGGGAGCGTTCCCACGCAGGCTCCGTCGGTACCGACGATACCCATATGTGAAGACTAAATTCCGGCTTCTTCCTGGAGATAGCCCAACATACAAGGAGAAAAATCTGATTCCGGTGTCATCTCATTAACAGCCTCTCCAGTACCAGGCAGATTATGAACTAACTCAAAACCCTACAAAAATCACTGAAGACCTATATTACAAATCTACCATACCATAATGACGCCGCTTCTAAAATTTACACAATAAGGAGCCTGCCCAGAAAAGAGCAGCACCATAAATTTTGCAGTAGGCCTTAGAACATCCTCACACCTATTCAGAAAACGGAACAAGCCAGATTACTGCAGATCCTATGTAGAAACTCTGTGCTGCGAGGACACTTGGTCTATGTCACATGGCAGAATACAGCTAGACCCTTACTATATACAGAATAAATTATAATAAACTCAAAGTGGAAATATGTAGACAAAAGTAAATTGGAACCCCAAGAAGCCAGGCTCTGCAAGTAGTGGAAGCAGGCAACACTAACTCACCTTTGCTGTGCAGTAGATTGAGACACACAGGTCTCTCTGATCCCATGTGCAGGCAGTGCAGTTTCTCTCCACAGTATTTCCCCTCAGTCGATCTCTGTGCCACTTGCTCAGAGGTGACCGTGTCCCTGATTAGCTTCAGTGCTGGATCTCTCCGCAGCTCATCTCTGAACAAGCAGCACCAGGAATGAGGGAGGGAGCAGACCATGGGCAGAGGCAGTGTTGCCTACCTGTGGGATCAGAGAGAACTGTGCCTCATGTTACTGCTCAGCAAATGTAAAAGGACAGGCTAGCAGAGAGGTGCACATGGTGACGGGATTTTATTTGTGCATTTGTGCACCTGTGTGTGGCACCAAAATTCCAAATGTGCTGTGCCTCTATTGCAGGTCTCAATACATTTTGTGTAGATTTAAGAGCCATGGCAAAATCTTAGGAGCCAGTGCTTGAGACTTTCTTGCCCCCCCCCCCCCCCATTGTCTCTCGCTCTGGTCTCATGTTCTCTTCTTACAAGACTAGAGAACACTAGAGTTCCTATACCATAAGTGGAGGAGTAGTCTAATGGTTAGAGCACTGGCTTGGAGACCTAGAGCCCAGGGTTCAATTCCCACTAGTATGCCTTGGGCAAGTCACTTAACCCTCTATTGTCTCAGAAAATTCCAAGTTATCAATGTCCCTGTTTAATGTATATTACCAAGTTTAAATTTCAATGTAAACTGCTTTGATTGAAATGATAAAGAAGTATATAAAACCTGTTAAATAAGTAAACTTTTAGAGAGAAATACAGATAAGGTGACATTTTACTTTCTTTGAGTCCAGCTAAACCAGTCCAGACAAGTGGGTTGTGTTCCCTTACCAGCTGACTGTTGGAGACAAAGAACCAATGAGAAGCCCAAGTTCCAATGATATCATTCCCAGGCCTCTATTCGCCTCAGTAAGAGTCCCTTCAGTATTCGTAAGCATATGGGAGAAACATGGCAAGCCTCACATACCCTGGCTTAGAAGTGAGGTTCATGACTGTCATGGTATGCGCAAATCTAACCCATTTGGAGAAACTTCCTCAACCACAGGCAACAATGAGTGATCAACAGTAGAAAGCTATGTATAGGAAAGCATAAACATAAAACATCAGTAGACTATGAACCTGCAGAGCCAAGTATAAAAATTGTAACGAGCCCAAGGATACCGCAGAAGAACAGATTAATATAGCTCCAGGGGTGGGCTCTGGACTGGTCTACCAGGCCTCAAGGAAAGGACATTAACTGGTAAGTAAAATATCACACTCCATATCGTCCTACTAGACCAGTGCAGACAAGTTAGATATACGAAACCTACAACTACACTGGGCGGGAAGAAGACACAGCAGCTCGCAAAACCCTTGAGCCAAAGGCTGTATCTGCCCTAGTGTGAATATCCAAGTGGTAATGTTTGACAAAAGTGCAAAGTGATGCCCACATTGCTGCCCAATAAATGTCTGCAGGGGCTACCGAGCTCCGCTCAGCCCACGAGGACACTTGTGCTTGGGTAGATTATGCGCACAAACCCTCTGCAACTGGCTGATTCCATAACCAATATGCCAAGGCAAAGGCCTCCTTAATCCAGCACTCCAAAGCTGATTTAGCCCATGCAAGGATGATGTGGTGGCTAACAAACAGTTCAAAAAGATGGTTGAACTTACAAAAGGAATTTGTAATCTCCAAACACCGAAGAAGCACCCTCTGAACATCTACAAGGTGAAGATCCCCCAACACTGCTCCGTAGACCAGGAGGACAGGCAGACCATCTGGTTCACAATGAAAAGAGAACGTATCTTAGGTGATTAGGAAGGCACAGGCTGAATGGAAACAACCTCCTCTGAAAAGGACAGATAAGGATCTCGGCAAGACAGAGCCTGTAGCTCAGAAATCTACATTGCAGAACAAATTACAACCTACTACTACATTGGAACATGGAACGTACGAAGCATGAACCAAGGGAAGTTGGAGGTGTTCAAGAATGAAATGGAACGTGTACAACTTGATCTGTTGGGTGTCAGCGAACTGAAATGGACTGGCATCGGGCACTTTGCATCAGATTATCACATGGTCTACTATGCTGAAAATGAAAGACAAAGAAGAAATGGTGTTGCATTTATAATAAAGAAGAAACTTGCAAGTACTGTAATGAAATACAACGCAGTCAGCGAACGCTTAATCTCTATTCGTCTATGAGGAATGCCTATCAACACAACTATAATTCAAGTATATGCCCCAACAACAGCTGCAGAAGAGAATGAAATTGAAGAGTTCCATGAACAAGTACAAGCTGAAATTGACAGAACATGCAAACAGGATATCCTGATAGTCATGGGTGATTGGAACGCAAAGGTTGGCAACAAAGAAGAAGACAAAGTAGTTGGAAAATATGGACTTGGCAACAGAAATGAAGCTGGAGAAAGACTGATAGAATTCTGCAAGACCAACGATCTTTTCATCTCGAACACCTTCTTCCAGCAACACAAGCGGCGACTGTACACATGGACTTCACCCAATGGATTGTATAAAAATCAAATTGACTACATCTGTGGAAGTCAATGATGGAAAAGCTCTATAACATCAACAAAGACAAAACCTGGAGCTGACTGTGGTACAGATCATCAACTACTAGTATGCAAACTCAAACTAAAGCTGAAAAAGAGCAAACCACTCATGAATGCAGCAAAATATGAGCTTGAGAATATACCACTGGAATTTAAAGACTGCCTGCAAAATCGATTTGCTGCTTTAGATACAAATGACAGAGTTCCAGAAGAGTTATGGAATGACATCAAGAAGGTTGTGTTGGAAGAAAGCGAGAAGTCTCTACAAAAGGTAGAAAAGAAAAAACGGCCAAAATGGATGACGGAAGAAACTCTGAAAATTGCCCAGAAACGCAGAGAAGCTAAAGCCAGAGGAGAAAGAAAGACAATCACAGAACTCAACAGAGATTTCCAATGTGCAGCAAGAGAGGACAAGGAAAAGTACTACAATGACGCATGCAAGGAAATAGAAGCAGAAACTATTAGAGGAAGAACAAGATCAGCTTAACTAAAGCTACGAGAGTTAAAGAAAAAGTTCCAGCCTCGAATTGGAATGTTACAAGATGCTCAAGGTTCTATGTTGAATGATGCTGAGAAGATCAAGAAAAGATGGAAGGAATATACAGAGTTTTTATATGATAAAGATCAAGTGGACCAACAGCCGTTTCAACCTGTACCTTATGATCTGGAACCATTGGTGATGAAAGAAGAAGTTGAAGCAGCATTGAAAGCCTTATCAAAGAACAAAGCACCATGCATTAACTGCATTCCCATAGAAGTATTACAGCAATCTGATGCAGCTGTTACCGTACTTACAAGGCTCTGCCAAGAAATATGGAAGACAGCATCATGGCCAACTGACTGGAAAAGATCTGTGTTTATACCAGTACTAAAGAAAGGTGATCCAACTGACTGTGGAAATTATCGCACAATCGCTCTGATCCCACATGCCAGCAAGATTCTACTGAAGATTATTCAAAAGAGACTACAATCATACCTGGAACAAGAACTACCTGAAGTGCAAGCAGGGTTCAGAAAAGGGCGAGGAACGAGAGACATCATTGCGGATGTGAGATGGATCCTTGAAAAGACTAAAGAATACCAAAAGGATATCTACTTGTGCTTTATCGACTATAGCAAAGCTTTTGACTGTGTAAACCATGAGAAACTCTGGGCCACATTAAGAAGCATGGGTATACCAGGACACCTGATCATTCTCTTGCACAATCTGTACATTGATCAAGAAGCAACAGTTCGAAAGGAACAAGGAGAAACAGAATGGTTTAAAATAAGCAAAGGTGTAAGACAAGGCTGCATACTTTCCCCCTACCTGTTTAATTTATATGCAGAACAAATCATCAGAGAAGCAGGATTGTATGAAGACAACAGAGGTGTGAAGATTGGTGGAAGACTCATCAACAACCTTCGCTATGCTGATGATACCACATTACTGGCGGAAAGTGAAGATGATCTGAAACATTTGCTTCTCACAATCAAAGAACATAGTCTCAAAATGGGCCTGCACCTTAATGTAAAGAAGACAAAGATCATGACAACTGGCATAATCAACAGGTTCATCGTCGAAGGAGAAGAAATTGAAATCGTGAATAACTTTAACCTACTTGGATCAACTATCAATAAAGAAGCAACAAGCAGTCAAGAAATCAGATGACGCATTGCTCTTGGCAGAATGGCTATGAAAGACCTAGATAAGATTCTCAAGAGCAGAGATGTCTCTCTCCATACAAAGATTCAACTTGTTCAAGCCATGGTGTTTTCAATAACATCATATGGATGTGAAAGCTGGACAGTGAAAAAGATAGACAGGAAGAAAATGGATGCCTTTGAATTATGGTGCTGGCGGCGAATACTTTGTATACCATGGACTGCTCGAAGAACAAACCAGTCTGTACTAGAGGAGATCAAACCTAAGCTTTCTTTAGAAGCTCAGATGACAAGACTTCGACTTTCATACTTTGGACACATCATGCGGAGAGAGAGATCATTAGAGAAAGACATCATGCTTGGCAAGATAGAAGGTCAACGCAAAAGAGGAAGGCCAGCTATGAGATGGATCGATACAATAACAGCAGCTATGGGTACCAGTCTGTCAACAATGAGCCGCCTGACTGAAGACCGAACACAATTTAGGATAGCTATCCAGAGGGTCGCCATGAGTCGACTCCGACTCGACGGCACTTAAGAACAAAACAACTACTACTACTACTACTATTTAGAACTTATATAGCACCGAGCACACAGTGCTGTACAGTTATGACATGCATATAAAAGATATACATATAATAGACAGTCCCTGTTCGTTAGAGTCGTGCTCATCTGAGCTTACAATTTAATACTCATCCGAGTTTACAATCTAATGCAACAATACAAAGCGATAGTCAATTCGGTGCAAAGCATAATATGGTCTATGTAATTCAGTCATGGGAGATTGATGGCAATCGGGTTAGGATAAGGGTGGAAGTCAGGATCTAAAGGCAACAGTGAAGAGGTGGGTTTTGAACTTGGATTTGAAGAGGGCCAGTGAGGGTGCTTAGCGTATAGACATAGGTAGGTTGTTCCAGGTGTAGGGTGCAGTGAGGTGAAAGGAGCGAAGGCGTGAGTTAGCTGTGCGAGTGAAAGGCCTAAATAGAAGTAATTTGTTAGCGGAGCGAAATTCCCGAGAGGGGATGTAGGGCGAGATAAGGGGTGAGAGGTATTGAGGGGCCACAGAGTGGATGCATTTATAGGTCAGTATGAGAAGTTTGAACTGTATGCGGAATTGGATGGGGAGCCAATGAAGTGACTTGAGAAGAGGAGTAATGTGGGCATGGCGAGATTGGCGGAATATTAGTGAGGAGCATAATTTTGTATAGATTGAAGGGGAAAGAGATGATTCACAGGGAGACTGGCAAGGAGCAGGTTGCAGTAATCTAGGCGAGAGGAAATTAAGGAGTGGATAAGCGTTTTGGTAGTGTGTTCAGAAAGGAAGGGGCAGATTTTTCTAATGTTGAAGAGGAAGAAGCGGCAGGTCTTAGCTATGAGCTGGATGTGTGTGGAGAAGGAGAGAGAGGTGTCAAAGATAACCCCCAGATTGCAGGCTGAGGGAACAGGAAGGATCGTAGATCCATCCACTGAGACTGAGAAAGAGGAAAGAGGAGGGAAGGAGTTGGGGGGAAAGACAAGGAGTTCAGTCTTAGCCATGTTCAGTTTCAAGCGGCGATGGGACATCCAGGCAGCGATGTTGGAAAGGCAGGCTGAGATCTCGGTCTGGATTGCTGGAGAGATATTAGGTGTAGAGAGGTAGATTTGGGAGTCATCAGCATAGAGATGGTACTGAAAGCCATGGGAGGAGATAAGTGCACCAAGGGATTTATTTTATTTTATTTATTTAGCTATATTTATATCCCGCTTTTCACTGGGTCAAAGCGGTGGGGTATAAAGGGAGAAAAGGAGGGGGCCCAAGACGGATACCTGTGGAACACCAACATGGAGCGGGGTGGGGGAGGAGGAGGAGCCCCCAGAGCATACACTAAAGGAGCGATGGGAGAGGTAGGAGGAGAACCAGGATAGTATGGAGTCCTTGAAGCCAAGCAAGGAGAGGGTGTTAAGGAGAAGATTGTGGTCAACAATGTCAAAGGCCGTGGAGAGATCGAGAAGGATGAGGGCAGAGTAGAGGCCCTTAGATTTAGCCAGGAACAAGTCATTGGAGACTTTTGTAAGGGCCATTTCAGTGGAGTGTAGGGACCAGAAGCCTGACTGTAGTGGGTCCAAGAGGTCATGGGAGGTAAGGAAGTCGAGGCAGCAGCGGTGGACTGCTCGTTCTAGTAGTTTAGAAATGAAGGGAAGGAGGGAGATGGGATCGAGTGAGGGTTTCTTGAGGAAAGGTGTGACAATAGCATGTTTGAAGTCGACTGGGACAGTTGCAGTGGAGAGTGAAAGGTTGAGAATATGAGATGGATGGAACAATGGTGGGGAGATGGGATGTAGGAGATGGGTGGGGATAGGGTCAGAGGAACAGGTGGTGGGTTTGGAGGAGGAGAGGAGGAGTGTGGTTTCCTCTTTGGAGATCATAGGGAAGGAGGAGAGGGTAGTAGAGGAGGTATGGATGGGGGGAGGAGAATTGGGGAGGGGGGGAGGTAGATGAGGGAGTGGGGAATTGGAGGGTGATCTTGTGGATTTTGTCATGGAAGTAGTCAGTTAGGGTTTGGGCAGAAAGGGAGGGAGGGACCGGGGGTGGGGCACCTTGAAGAGAGAATTGAGGGTATTAAAGAGGCGACGAGGATCAGAGGCGAGGGAGTTAGTCAGATGGATGTAGTATTCTTGTTTGGCAAGTGCTATGGCTGACTGGAAGGAGCCAAACATAAATTTGAAGTGAATAAGTTCTTCCGGGGAGCGGGATTTGGCCCAGGCGCATTCAGCAGAACAGGCACATGTGCGTAAATAGTGGGTTGTGGGTGAAAGCCAGGTCCGGGGGGGTAGAACATCTGACAGGACGAGGGGTGGGTGGGGCAAGAGTATCAAGAGCAGAGGATAGTGCAGCATTATAAGAGGATACTGCTTCATCGACGGACTTAGAGGACACAATAGAGGAGAGAGATGGAGAAATGGTAGAGGAGAGAGTCAAGGGATCAATATTATGAAGATTTCTAAATAGGTTGGAGGAGACAGAATGAGGTTGAGACAGTGGAAGCCGAAGATTAAAGGTTAAGAGGTGATGATCAGATGAAGGAAGGATTGAGTTATGGAAGTTTGAGGGAGAGGAGTTAGAGAAGAGTACTAGGTCCAGGCAGTGGCCGTGTACGTGGGTGGGGGCAGTGGAGCAGAGCTGTAGGTCAAACGAGGAGGTGAGAGCAGGGAACTTTAAAGTGTGGGGATCAGAGCGGTTATCAACGTGAATATTAAAGTCGCCGAGAATAAGAGTGGGGGAAGAGAGATCGAGGAAGGCAGAGAGCCAGGATTCAAAGTTGGTAAGAAAGGTCGATTTGGATTTGTTGGGTGGGCGGTAAATAACAGCTACCCAGAGGGGAAGTGGTGAGAAGAGGCGAATGGTGTGGACTTCGAAAGAGAGGGAGGAGTGTGACTGAGGCAGAGGGATAGGTTGGAATTGGCAAGAGGGAGAAAGTAGAAGCCCAACACCTCCACCGCGACCAGTGGTTCGAAGTGTATGGGAGAACTGGTAGCCCCCATGGCAGAGAGCAGCAATGGATGCGGTATCATCAGGGAAGAGTCAGATCTCAGTTAGAGCAAGCAGGTGTAGCGCTTTAGAGATGAAGAGATCATGTGTAAGAACAGGTTTCTTAGAGACTGAGCATGTGTTCCATAGGGCACATGAGAACGGGAGAGTGGAGGGAGAAAGGAGAGGGATATGGATAAGGTTAGACAAGTTACGGGAGGATTTCTTTCCAAAGTAAGACAGCGGTCTAGTGGGGCTGTTACCTGGGGAGCTATTTCCAGAAGGATACTCACTATAAAAAACCAAGTGAAATATCTTGGAATCATCCTTGATCAGAACCTCTCCTCCGATCAAATAAAGAGAACCACCAATACAATATACGCAAAGCTACGTACTCTCAGGAACCTCAAACCTCTCTTAAGCCCTGACTCCTTTTGCACAGTCTGCCAGGCCCTCACAACCCCTTCGCTTGACTACTGTAATCTGATCTATCATGGCCTCCCCAAGAACACCATCCTACTCCTCCAACTAGCCCAGAATACATTAGTGTGGCTTATAACCAACACCCCCAGATGATCCCATATTACACCAGTCCTCTATGATCTCCACTGGCTCCCAATTCAACACCGAGCTAAATTCAAGGTTCTCACTCTTATACACAAAATTATCCTAAAGGAGTCAGCTCCATGTCTCTCTCCTCTCCTTGCCTTCTCCAACACAAGAACACACCGTTCCTCTACCAAAAACCTACTGACCATACCAACAAATAAAAGGCACTGCAAACAATCTACTATCAACAAGGCCTTCTCCCTCTATGCTCCATCTCTATGGAATACCCTTCCTCATGAACTACGTAACTGTGTGAATCACTCTGAATTTCGAAAGATGTTAAAAACCCACCTCTTCCTTGAATATTTTTCCCTACCACCCTAATACCTAACCCTTACATCTATCTTACCGCCCATGCTCCCTCAAACCCATAATACAACCAATTGTAGCTCTATACACTTACACATGTAAATAGTTGATCATTGATCATTGTAATTAGTTCATTTTGTTCGCTTATGTATCCTTGTTACTTGTTCCTTGTAAACAGTTGAAACACACTGCCTTGAAATGTTCTATGTAAACCGTCTTGATTCGTAGAAAGACGGTATATAAAAAATGTTAAATAAATAAATACTGAGATCTAGAGGGGCCAGGGTATGGGTGGGTGTGTCTATCAGGTAGGATTCGTGAGGATCTATTTTTAGAGTGAGACAGAGACAGAGCTCTGGAGGGGGTAGGGTTTGGGTTAACATCTATGGATGATTGGTGTGAGTGAGGGAAAGTGGATGGGGAAAGGAGTGGGATATGGACGAGATTAGATAGGGTACGTGAGGAACTCTTCTTCGGGTGAGAAAGAAATCGAGGGGGGCCAGGGTTAGGGTTGATATTACCTGATGAGAGGAGGAGGAGGAGAAGTAGGGAGCGGGGTAAAGCGGAGGCAGTACAGCGGAAGCGAGGGTGGGGTTGCCTTAAAGAGAGAGGGGTTGGTTGAATGAGTGGGAGGGTGTGATGAAGCTCAAGGGCAGATGCAAGGTTAGAGAACAGGATGGAGGGGGAAGTGAGGAAGGAGGAGGGAGAGTAGGGGGAGAGGATTGAGGGTGTTGGTAGGAGGGGAGGCAGTTGGGGAGTATGAGGAAGAGAAGGACAATGTAGTGTGGGGCCATAGTAGAGGAGTAGTGGGGTCTATGAGCATATGTTATCTTCAATGCAGTGGGTGGCTAAGGATTCTAGACACTATGACACTAGGCAATATATATTGAGCTATATGTGGGGATTACATACTACGCAGTGTGAGTTACAAGTCCAGGTAGTGGGGAGACTGTAGCCTGTGCAGCAAAGTTGAATGCAGACAATGGGCAGCAGGTTCAATGCAAACATTGGGAAGCAGGTTCAAAGCAAACAGTGGGAAGCCAAGTTCTATGAAGGCAATGTGCAGCAAGTTCAATGCAAGCAGTGGTAAGCAAGCTCAATACAAACAATGGGAAGCAAGTTGTATGCAAATAGTGGGAAGCAAGCTCAATGCAAACAATGGGAAGCAAGTTCAATGCAAACAGTGGGAAGCAAGCTCAATACAAACAATGGGAAGCAAGCTCAATGCAGGCAATGGGTAGCAAGTTCAATGCAGGCAATGGGTAGCAAGTTCAATGCAGGCAAAGGGTAGCAACTTCTATGCAAACAGTGGGAAGCAAGTTCTATGCAAACAGTGGGAAGCAGGTTCAATGCAGGAAAAGGGTAGCAAGTTCAATGTAGGCAATGAGTAGCAAGTTCTAAGCAATTAATGGGAAGCTAGCTCTATGCAAACAATGGGAAGCAAGTTCAATGGAAACAGTGGGAAGCAAGTTCTATGCAGGCAATGGGCAGTGGGAAGCAAGTTCTATGCAAAAAGTGGGAAGCAAGTTCTATGCAAACAGTGGGAAGCAAGATCTATGGAAGCAGTGGGAAGTAAGTTCTATGCAGGCAATGGGAAGCAGGTTCTAAGCAGGCTGTGGGTAGCAGGTTCTATGCAAACGAAGGGAATAAGCAAGTTCTATGCAGGTATGGGAAGCAAGAGCAATACCAGGGTGCCTGGGGCTGGGTTTGACGGTTTGCGCCAGGGCGCTCTTGGTCATCGCCTAAGGGCCAAGCCAAAGGGCCCTCTGGCGAGGCCCTCAGGCGCGGGCCCGCCCGGCGCGGGTGTGCCCGATGGCACTCCCAAGATGAAGGGGCCGCTGAGGAGGCGTGCAGCATTGCTCAATGCACCCGATGGCGCTCCCAAGGTGAAGGGGCCGCTAAGGAGGCGTGCGGCATGGCCCGATGTGCCCGATGGTGCTCCCAAGGTGAAGGGGCCGCTGAGGAGGCGTGTGGCATGGCCTGATGCGCCCGATGGCGCACCCAAGGTGAAGGGGCCGCTGAGGAAGCGTGCGGCGTGGCCCGATGCACCTGATGGCGCTCCCAAGGTAAAGGGGCCGCTGAGGAGGCATGCGGCGTGGCCCGATGCCCCTGATGGCGATCCCAAGATGACCATCCGAAGTGTCAAATCTTTCAAAGTAGCACAACTCAATGGCTTAAGGTGTGCCACTATCAGGGCCCTGAGCACTAGATACAGATCCCCAAAAACGATCGCTGACTGGAGGGGAAGAAGCAGACGACCAAGTGCAAGGCTAGAGACTTACCTGGCACTGGACCTCAGAAATATGCCAAAGCTGCCACCTGAAACTTCAGGGAGCTAAGGAAAAGGCCTTCTCCAGTCCATCCTGTATAAAGGCCAACAGAGATGACACCTTAGCTGCCTCAGGAGCCAAGTGATGAATATCACACCATTGATCAAAGAGACACCAGATCCGCACATATACTAGCTTAGTAGACCTCTTCTGGGCTCTCAGCAGAATGGAGATCACTGCCAGAGAGAAGCCCTTATACACTAGCTGTCTCCTTCCAAGCGCCAAGCCATAAGAGAGACGGGAACTGGGTTCACCAGAACAATTGGCTCCTGCCGCAATAGGCCCCAAGAAAGAGGCAACCGAATAGGAGGAACCTGCAGGAGCCGCATCAGGTCTCCGAACTACACTCTCTTCAGCCAATCCAATACCAGCAAAACAATCCTGCCTGGGTGGCATTCTACCCGCTGAATCACATGCCCCACCAGGGGCCATGGAGGAAACACGTACAGCAGGTGCTGACTTGGCCAAGGCTGGATCAGGACATTGACGTCCTTGAACCCTGCCTCTGTGTGGCAACTTAAGAAGCGGCAAACTTTGGCAATAAAGCAGGTTGCCATCAGATACATTTTGGAGTGATCCCAATGGCTCAGAATCAACTGAATCACCTCCTGACTCAACTCCCACTCTCCAGAATCCAGAGAGTGATGGCTGAGGAATTCCACTTCCACATTGTCCACCATGGCAAGGTGCTGAGCTGACAAGCCTAGAAGGTTCTTCTCCACCCATGCACAGGAGAGCTATCTCCAGAACTACCTCGGCATTCCTCATGCCGCCTTGCCAATTGACATAAGCCACCGCTACAGTGTGGTCCAAAAACACTCAAACCACCCGGACCTCTACCAGGGGCCAGAAACACAGACTAGCCAACCTGATGGCCTTCACCTTGAAGCAGTTGATGGACCATATCACTTACCTGTGATTCCAACAGCCCTGGGCTGTATAGTCTTCACAATGGGCCCCCCAGTCTGAGAGACTGGCATCTGTCATCAGCAGGATCCAGGAGGAATCATTCAGTGACATGCTCTTCCTCAGATGACAGGGCTGCTGCCACCATTGCAGGCTGGTCTTCACCATCATCGGGAGTGGCAGCCTGTGCTCAAACTCCTGAGAACTCAGGGACCACAGAGTCAACAAGGACTGCTGGAGAGGTCCATGACACCATCTCTATGGTTGCCGCCATCAAACCAAAGAGTTGAAGATAATCCCAGACTCTGAGTGGCTGCTGCGCATAAAACAGTGCCAGGCAATCCAACAGTCTTAACTTTCTCCTCTAACAGGAAAAACTGTCACTCAAGTTCAAACATGCTCCCAGGAACTCAAGGGACTGGGAAGGCAACAGCTGACTCTTTCCTTGACTGATCATCCAGCCAAGGCTTTAAAAAAAGACATCACTCGAGACACCACCCTATAATGCTTCTTAAAGGGAACAGGGTGCATGGAGGAGCCAGTCATCCAGATATGGATGGACACAGATGCCTCAGCACTGCAGCCACTACCACCATGGTCTTGGAGAACTTTCTTGGGGTGATGGATAGCCCAAAAGGGGGAGAGGGCAGCAAACTGATTGTGAGAGCCAAGCACGGCAATACGCAGATACTTTTGCTGATCTGCCCAGATCGGGCTATGAAAATATGCCTCGGTCAGATCCAAAGAAGCTAAGAATTTCCCTCAGTGCACTGCTTGAATCACAAAGCGCAAGGTTTCCATCCGGAAGCGCAGGATGTGCAAATGCTCGTTGACCCCCTTCAGGTCCACAATGGGACGGAAGGAATGGTCATTATTTTTTTTACCCCATTTATTTATTTTATTTATTCAACAAGTTTTTTATACTGCTTTATCATAAAACATCAAAGCGGTTTACAGAAGAACTCAACAATTTTATAAAGAACTCATGGAATAGGTAGGGATGGCATGCAGGACATGCTTGGAAGCATAACTTATATACATTTTAACATTTCTGCATTGATTGAAATAGACGGAGTATCTGCCCTTGCCCTGCTTGTCCAGAGGGATAGACACCACCGCCTTTAGATGCAGTAACTTGCCCAAGGTGGTCTGCACATTGGCACTTTAATTGCAGACCCACAAGGGGAGATGATGAAAGCATTCAGACTTGGCTCTTTGCTTTCCAGGACATTGCTGAACTGAAAGGTGTCTAGCACCCAGCAATCCTTAGCAACCCTGAGCAATTCCTGAAAGAAAAGGCAAAGCCTGTCTCCACTGGAGGAACCAAGGAATGGGCCCTCAAACCTTCATTGTGCAACCTGGGAGGGTCCTTCTCTGGAGAGAACTGAGTCCCTGGGCCCAAACACTCCATGAAAGGACTGAGAATGAGCCCAAAGTCCATAAGGGGAAGGAGGACTCTCCAGGCCAGCAGCAATGGAATTTCCAAGACACTGGGAGTCTAACCAGCACTCCGAGGAGTGAGCAGAGGCTGACAGACAAGGAGCTCCTGATTGCTACATAGGCCCTTGAACCTGTCCTCTAGAAGATGGAAGATTCTGTCTTCCCCAGGTCCTTCACCTGCTTCTCCCAATTGGACCCAACAGATACGGCCCTCGAAGGCCAGATGGGCAACTTGGCTTTGAAAGAGGAGTGCAATGTCCCATGTCAAAGCCAAGCCAATGCCATGTCACCATCGATAGGGCACAATCCTTGGCTGTTAGATGTACCAGGCTGTACATTGCATTAGAAAGGAAGGACAAACAGACTACACAAGAGAGGTAGAATCATATGGAGGAATAGGGAAGAGACTGAATCCGCTTGAGCAGGACCCGAAACGTTGGGTCTGCACATAGAGTACCACCAACTGAATAATAACAGCCGCCACAGCAAACTAGTTCTTCAACACAAATCCACATTTCCTTTCAGAGTATCTTTCAAGACCAATCTGCCGTCCATAGGGATGGCGGTCCATCTGGTAACCACCGTGATCTGTGCAACCACCTTAGAAATATCAAACCACACAAAGCACTTCGTCTCCAGGAGAGCATGCATCTTCTTATACACCTTTAGCCCCTTAGGCGAGGAGTTGGGGGAAAGTCCCTTGAGCACTTCAGGAAATGGGAGACTAATGGATTTCCACATTTCTTGCAGGAGTGGATGCCTCTTTCATTCCTGCTCTGTGTCTAGAGCATCCACCAAGCTCAAGGTGGATAAGACCCTTCCAAGTCCTACTCCCAGAATAGGTGGATAACATTGGCCTCCTCACATGCCTCTGAAGGCGAGAGTACTTCATCCATATCAAACATCTCAAACATCACAGTCCAAATCTCAGACAGATCTCAGCTGATCCTCATCTCCAGAGGGCACCCTTTGCTAGGGACGCTTAGTCATCAATCGAACAGGGCTTCCAATCTCAGCCTGCCCCTCATGAGATTGCGCTCAGGGAAAAACAGAGGATGCAGAATCTGAATTTCCACACCAGAATGACCAGGCCTGCAGTAAAAGGTAAAGAATCCCAAGAAGGACAATCTGGATTCCGGAAGCTCTCCTCCCAGAAATGATCTCCCACACTAGGGGCCATAGTTGCAGTTGATCCCCTAAAGGATGGGGAGAGGCCCCAGCATGGTCGCTGGAACCTCTGGTTGGCTGAATATCCTTACCCGCAGCACCATCCACCACCTCCTGCCCTGAGGCAGGTGAGGTCAGACTAACAGCATCCCCCAGCTAAGAAGGACAACTCAGAAGCAGCCATACAAGAAGGGCAGAGTCCAGAAGCCGGAGATAAGACACCCTGCTTGCCACATGCCAAACAACATTTCCTGGAAGAAGACAGAGAGTTAAGGGAAGTATCATAACAGTGGGCGCTTAGACCGCAGCAGTCCAAAAGGAATACATTAACTGTACTTTTATTGCAATGTGCATTACAGGCGCTAGGGTAGGAATGCACATTGGAGCTGCTCAGGTGGAATGCATGTAAGGATCATGTGACCACCATTGCACAATATTAAAAACGCTACTAGTGTGTGCCAAAAATGATGGGAAACCCCCATACAGCACCAACAGTCGCCAGCAGTCCACCCTGAATTGCATCCCACACAGACAGAATCGGGAGCCCCCAACAGGGAGGAGGAGTAGCCTAGTGGTTAGAGCACTGCTTTAGGAACCAAGAGACCAGGGTTAAATTCCCACCAGCACTCCATGTGGCCTTCAGCAAGTCATTTAACCCTCCATTGCCTCAGAAGAATCCAAGTTGTCAATGTCCCTGTTTAATGTACATTACAAAGTTTAAGCTACAATGTAAACCACTTTGACTAAAATGATAAAAAGTGGTATAAAAAGACCTGTTAAATAAATAAACAAATGAAGGACAGTGACAAGGTCAAGCCTTGGTACTCACCCCCTGAAAGCCCCAGGCAGAGGAGCCATGCTGGGCTCAGCTGTACTCCCCTGAGACTTTTTCTCTGGCTTGAAAGCACTGCATTTAAGGTGGCCGGGAAGGCAGATTCCTCTGACAGCCTTCTGAAATCTTCGGAAGAGAGTGTGTGTGTGTGTGGGGGGAGGGGGGGGAGACAAAGGAGGAGGGAGGGGGTATTGAGGTTGTGTGAATTCTTCCAGATCCTTTCAATTTTCCGGCTGCTCAACAGGCTGTTATCCACGGTAAGAGCGTGGATCTGAACCAGTTTTCCTTCCTCCTATGGCTACTGAACAGACCGCAGTCTAATGGAGCATCCCACATTGTGCTCAAGTAAAAGAGGCACCCTCAAAGTGCTCTGTCGCAAATGGGTTTTGTTTTATCAGTTTTCCTTTCAGTTCTTCAGATTTTCTTCAGAGAAGAGAAAATCCATACAGCGTCTGCTGGAGACAAAGAAATACTGAAGGGACCTCTGGTGACTGAGGCGAATAGGGATTGATGTCATTGGGACTTGGGCTTTTCATTGGTTCCTTGTCTCCACCAATCTGCTGGTAGGAGAACACAACCCACTTGTCTGGAATGGTCTAGCAGGACGATATGGAACAACAGTTGTAGTTTCAGATATTAAGTGTCTGTATGTGTGCATGGTGCAATAGTGATATGCCAATATGTGCGTGGGAGGTGGCGGTGGGTGCCTTTGTGTGAATGGAGTGTGGGGCTGTGGTGCATATGTGTGTGTGCTGCAGAGCTGGGGAGGCCCTCTTTGTGAGATGTAGAAATGGGATGCCCATGTATATGTGTGTGTGTGTGTGTGTGGTGCGGACCTGAGCTGCCTGTGTGTGTGTGTGTAGTACGGAGGTGAGGGGTGTGTGTGTGACTGTCGTGAGGAGGTAGGGTGCCTACGTTTCTATTGTGCCTATATAAATGTGTGGTGTGTGGTGTGGGGATGGGGATGGGGATGAGATTCTTGTGTGTGTTCTGGGGGAAGAGGAAATCACCTTTGGGCAACACATTGCACTCTTCCCTCCCGCTCCAACCCCTCTCCTGCTGGCTCCCCTCCTCTGTTACCCTTCCAGACTCTCCCCCCTTCATCAATCCCATCCCCTTCCCTAAAATCTCTGCCCCATCCTCTTTTTTAAATAGTTCTACTGCCCCTTTAAATTGTCCTTACCTTCCCTACCTCATTTCCTCCTTTCCTCCATATCTTTTCTGTTGCAGGCTGCAACTGCGGCCTCCCCCTTCTCTTCTGCCCCTTGGGGATCCATTTTCCTGTGGGAAGATAGAAAGGGTCTTTGCAGTGATCAACTCCCTTCTCTTCTGCCTGTGGGGAATGGGATTCTGGTGGGCAAAAGGGTAGGGGGAGGCTGCCTGTCTGCCCACAGGAGTCCAGTCCTCCACAAGCAGAACAGAAGAGGATGGCTGTGATTGAGACTATTCTTTCTTCTTCTGCTCATGTGAAATGGGAAAACTGAGGGCAAAAAAAGGGTCACAGCCATTGGAACAACCTTTTTTTTTTAGGGGGGGGGGCAATGCTTCCCCTCAACTCCCCCAAACTACACCCACGGCTGAAAGAGACCAGTTGTGGGGTAGCCTGCATTTTTGGCTTGTTGTTGACCTCCACCTTCTTGAATGGTTCAGAGACTTATTGGCTGCTTGCACCAGTTCAGAAGGAATTCCCAGATCTGAGCATAGCATGTAACACCATGTGCCAGGCCAGAGATTTCATTTATTTTCCCTAGTAAGCTCTTCTCTGCCTATCTCCTACCCCATTTAACCCTCCATCATCTCTAAGCTATGTGTGGGCTTACCCACCTCAGCTATGCCATATCCAGTTTTTCAGACAGGCCCTCAAAATATTCATGGCTTAACCTATCACTTAGGCATCCCTCTATTAGAGTCAGTCTGATGGAGCAGGACATCGTTCTCCAGTTCCTCACTCATATCATCACATTTTGCTAACCTTGGTTTTCAGCCATCCTTTTGGATCTCTCAATGTGAGACCCACGCCCCAAACATCCTAGCCATGCCCAGGCTGAAGACTTGCTGCTGATTCTCCTCCAGTTGCACTCCTTCTTGGCTTTGGATGTTTACTAGGCTATGTGGTCAAAGGATGTATAGTATATCTAGAGAGCAAGTTAAATTAACAGCTCATTCTCTACATGCAAATTGATGCCTTTGAATTATGGTGCTGGCGACAAATACTGTATATATCATGGACTGCCCGAAGAACAAACCAGTCAGTACTAGAGGAGATCAAACCTAAGCTTTCCTTAGAAGCTCAGATGACAAGACTTCGACTTTCATACTTTGGACACATCATGCAGATACAGAGATCATTAGAGAAAGACATAATGCTTGGCAAAGTAGAAGGTCCCCCCCATATAAGAGGACAGCCAGCAATGAGATGGATTATTACAATAACAGCAGCTATGGATATCACTCTGTCAACAATGAGCCACTTGGCTGAAGACTGAACAAAGTTTAGGTCAACTATCCAGAGGTTTGCCAGAAGTCGACACCGACTCAACAGCACTTAACAACAATATCTGCATGCAAGAACTTCACCACATGGATATTCCAGCTGCCCTCCTCTATACTATCTCTGAATACCTCTACCTGAAGCTCTCCTTCCTGTCCCCCACCTGTGCCTGCACTTTTTGCTCTACCCTTCCCTGCTGTCTGACCTTACTGACCTGCCCCCATTCTGCTCTGCCTTTCTCAGTGGTATGGCTAACCCCTTTTCTGATTCTTTTTCCTGTCTCCATCTCCCAAACTCTCTCCTGGCACTTCCCACTGCTTCTATACCCACTATCAGGGCCTGTGCATTCACTAGGTGAACTAGGCGGCCGCTTAGGTCAGCCAACCCCGGTGGGCAGCTTTGTGCCTCCCCTTTGTTGCCTGTGGCAGGCCATGTTCTTTGGCTCACATGACTACCACTTCTGATTCCCCTATGATGCAACTTACTGTTGGAGAGGAGTCAGAGCGGCAGGCCATGTGTGCTGAAACACATGGCCTGTCACAGGCAACAAAGCTGCCACCCACTCTCCCTCCCAAAGACGGAATCGGTGGCAGCAGGGGGTGGTGGCGTGGCTTGGCAAAGGTGGAGCAGGGGGGCAATGTGGCTCGGCGGGGGGGGGGGAGTGGCGTGGCCATGATTTCTGCCTGGGGTGGCAGAAACCCTTGGGGCTGCCCTTCCCACTATCTGGCTCACCTCCTCTACCCTCCACCCCCTTCTCGCCTTTTCCTCCTGACTACTATCCTCTCTAGCACCACTTACCCCTCCCCCCACTCCCTCCCCCCATCTTAACTGCAAGCCTCACCCATTCCACTTACTCTCACTTCCCATATGGTATCACTTTTTTCTACAACCGCTAAACACTAATAGACAAACAATAGACCTCAGGGACAAAACAAATACACCCTCTTCTATCTAACACTCATAAAAAGGACGAAAAGACGTGAAGATGGGACAGAAGCAGCAGAAGCAGCCATTTCAGACAAATAAAAACATTCAAAGAAAGAGCAGCATCATGCAGCTTTACACATGCAAACGGATCAGACAACAAAGACATGTTGCCGGCACTTACACATGTCTGAGCTAGATTTTACAAAACTACCACCACTGACAAAACTAACCCAACCGTATACAGACCTATATGTAGCCTACCATGTATCTCAAAAATAATAGAAAGAGTAGTTCAACAGCAGCTTCAAGAACACATCAAACGTTTTGCCCTGCTTGACTAGCATCAACATGGTTTCAGGCCACACCATGGAGTCAAGACTCTCCTAACCTCACTACTGGATTCAATCATGAAGGGAATGGAAAAACTCAACAAGGGATTTATACTAATTTTCCTCAACCTAGCTACAGTATTCGATTCCATCACCCACAACCTATTACTAGCAAGATTATGAGCAATCAGAGTTGGTGGTACCCCATTCAGCTGGTTTCAATCATACCCAGATGACTGCCGCCAACAAGTAAAAGTAGAATCACACAAATCTGAATCATATTATCAACATCAGGATATTCCACAAGGCTCTGTATTATCATCCTTACTCTTCAACATAGTTATATAGCCCATATGCTCCATCTTCCACAAACACAAAATTCAGTACAACATATACGCCAACCATATAATGATGTATTCACCCTACGATACCTCCAATACAGACTTAAACAAACAGCATGCTTCACTGATATTACGCAATGACTAACAAAACATGAGCTGCAAATTAACCTAAATAAAACAGCAGTTTTACACCTACGTAGAAACAAAGCATTTACATCTCCAAAAACAATTAGAATCAACAATACCAAGCTAGAAGTCAAACAAGAGATCAAATACCTAGGCATCATGCTTGATCAACAGCTTAACTTCATCTCACATATCAGTAAGACCACCTGAACTATATATAGCACGATAAAAACCCTCCAGAACCTGCAACTGCTACTAGCAACTTCTGACTTCTGCTCTGTATTTCAAGCTCTCATCTTCCCACACCTGGACTTCACATTAGCATCTATCAAGGACTTCCCAAATACACACTACACCAACTACAAATGGCCCAACACACGGTGGCCAGAATCAAAATAGGAGAAACAAGAAGTGATCACATTACACCAATACTCAGACAGCTTCACTGACTACTTCTAACTAGCCGAAAACAAAATGAAACAATAATGAATATCTTCAGAGTCACACACAACCAATCATCAACGTACGTCAAGTCACTCATCCAAAATGAAGCAGGCACCAGAGGCGCACGCAAATGCAGACAACACATGCTCGCCTTGCCACCTAAACTAACGAAGGCCAAGCAAACAACATGTAACAGTCTTTTCCGTGTATTTTCCAGTGTTCTGGAATGCCTTCCCTAATATCCTAAGGGAAATACATGAACTTATTTTATTTATTTATTTATTTACAATTTCTTCTATACTGCACTATTCAGCATCAGCGCGGTTTACATAGAACATAACAATCAGACAGGGTACATAAGTCTGAGTTTACAATTAACAGGGGAACCAACTTGGATAACAAAAGTAACTATTTACACAATGGTGTCATATAAAGACATAGCAAGAGGGTGATTTAATGGTCAGGGACTCTTTGCATGGTGTGGTCACCTGGCTGATAGGGTGTGGTGGCACAGTTGTACGTATTTGAATGGGGATTAGATTCACTGCTCTCTGGGAAGTATTTGAGGAAAAGGAAGTGTTTAAGGGCCTTCCTAAACTGGGTTAGGTTAGTGATTGCCCTGATGTTTGATGGTAATGAGTTCCAGAATCTTGGGGCGCAGAGTCTGAAGGCCCTGTTTGCAGTTGTCGAGGTGCATCTTGTTAATTCTCTCAGCACATCTAGCATATTTATCGCTGTGGATCTTCTTGGTCTATTAGGAGCTGTTGTTTGGATAAGGTCAGATATTGAAGATGAAGAGAGTTTATTTACTGCTTTGAATGTCAGCAGCACAGTTTTGAAGAAAATCCTGGCTTGTACAGGGAGCCAGTGTAACTGCTTTAGAACGGGTGTCACATGGTCTCTCTTAGATGAACCCTGGAGAACCCTTGCAGCACTCTTCATGGCAAGTTGCAAGGGGTTCAAAGTGGCTTGGGGGAGACCTTGTAATATGGCATTGGCATAATCAAAGTGTGGTATTATCAGAGCCTGGTAAATTGTCCGAAAATTTTCTGGTTCAAGCAAGGGGCGTAGATGTCTGAGTGAACGGATCTTGAAATAGATTGCTCTTACAGTATTAGCTATGTGTGCTTTCATGTCAAGGTTTTGATCCAGTGTAACTCCCAGGTAACGAATTGTGGGTTTTGCTTGAAGATCAGCTTCTTTCACCTTCAAGTATTGGGGTGGGTTGAAATTCGGGTTCCTCGTAATGAAGAGCACCTCAGTTTTCTTATGCTGAATTCGAAGGTTTTGTGACAAGAGCCATTCAGATATGACATTGAAGCAGTTGGTCAAAGGAGAGAGGTCAACTTGATCTATGGAGAATGGCATATAGAGCAGGACATCATCAGCATATACCATGCAACTGACATTGAAAGCTCGGATGATGTTGCAGATGGGTTGCATGTATATGTTGAACATCAATGCTGATAGGGAGGATCCTTGAGGAACTCCTTGACCTTGATGAAACGGTTCTGATGTTGTTCCGCCTGATCGTGCGTGCTGCCATCTACCAGACAAGTATGATCTGCACCAATCCAGTGCTGTTCCACAGATGCCCTTTCTCTTTTAGCCATCCTAGGAGAAGCTCATGATTTACTGAGTCGAAGGCTGCAGCAATGTCTAGGAAAATGAGTGCAAAACCCTGACGGATGCTGTCAATGCCGGTGATTATATTATTGAAAAGGGTGGTAAGGAGTGTTTCCACTCCATGTGACTCCCTGAATCCATGTTGGCATGGATCTAGTGGAGCAGCAGAGTCGATGTGGTCTTGTAACTGCCTTTGCACCTCTTTTTCGATTAACTTTGCAAAAGGTATACTTGAAATGGTTCTGTAGGAGTCTACATTTTGGGGGTCTAGTTTACTATTTTTTAGCAGAGGTCTGATCGATGTGTGTTTGAGGGCAGATGGGAAGTAACCACTTGTGAAAGATAGGTTCATTATTTTCATTATTATCAGACTGAGATCACTGCGCAGTTCCTTTATCCAAAAAGCCAGACAAGGATCTGTTTGCGCAGTAGTGGTATTGAGGTTCATGATAGTATCTTCGATGCATTTCTTGGAAGGGGTCAAGAAAGACGTTAAAGATGTTGCACATGTTGTACACCCTTGGTCTGTGGAGGAGACACCAATTGAAGTTTTATTTGTCTGACATAACTTGGATTGTAGGTAGGTGGCAAACTCCTGCGGATGAATTTCACATTGGTGCTCAGGTGTTGGCTCCTTGGATAGAGACTTGACAAGGTTAAACAGATCATGAGGTTTATTTAGCGAGTGTTTCAGGGTGTCTGTGTGGTGCTGTTTCATTTTCTTTGTGATGGCTTCGCGGTGGGCGGCTAGCTGGTGGATGTATGTTGTCTGGTCTCGAATGGAATGAGATCTTCGCCAACGCTTCTCAAGCTTCCGTAGTAACTTGAGTGATGCTTTTAGCTCAGCTGTGTACCATGGGGCTGTAGGTCTTTTCCTTGATGACTTGTTAGGTGGCTGACGAAGTGCAATCGCACTGAGGTTATTGTTCCAGCAAGTGATCACTCCTTCAGGTTCATGGTGGTCTCATTAAGGAGCGAACCCATTTCTGCCAGGATCAGATCTTTATTGAATGGGTGGAAACTTCTAGCAGGTAGTTTAGGGGGATTACTTGGAGCTCTGTTGATCTTCGATTGCCTGCCATGAGTGGGAATCTGGAAAATGATGAGTTTGTGATCTGCCCATGGCACAGAAGTTATGGACAACACGGTGTCATGGAGTTGGTCAGAAACTGTCTGTGGAGCAAAAATGAGATCTAGTGTATTTCCCTTCACATGAGTGGGTTCTATTACTAATTGCTTGTATCCTAGAATATTGAGGGCTTCAAGAAAGGTAGAAGAATGGTTATCCTGAAGCGCTGGCAGGTTAAAATCACCTAGAATCCAATTTGGTGTATTTGGATTCTGGATATTGGATGCAAGGTTTCCTGACACATTTCTCAAGGAACTTAAGACTCACTTGTTCAGAGAACATTTCAGGGACTGAACATATCAGGGACAGAGCTTCCAGCAACAAGGAAACGAGCTCCCATCATCACACAGCTACTTATCTCCTAAGAAATTTCAAACAACTCCCAGTTCTCATACAATATGTCAGAGCACCAGCCCCCCCGCCCTGTGCAAATCTCTATGTTAAAAGTTTAATAACTATGTCATATGTTAACTTCTACTATATTTAGCCACACTGTTTTCAATGTGAATGTTTGATGTAAACAGTTGAATGTTTGATGCAAACAGCTTTGATTCCCCGATAAAGTGGTATAGAGAAACAGATAAACAGATATCCAGCTGCAGGAGCTCAGCTTTTTAAAGTACCTAGCTGACACCGCTTTAATTAAACCTGGATATTCCATGTTGGGGAGTGGAGGAATAGCCTAGTGGTTAGAACACTGGCTTGGTAACCAAGCAACCAGGGTTCAATTTCCACTAGCACTCCTTGTGGCCTTGGGCAAGTCACTTAACCCTCCATTGCCTCAGAAGAAAGGCCTGGCAATTTATTTATTTTACAGTTTTTATATACCGCGCTCTTTGGTATCAGCGCGGTTTACAGATAACAAATTTCGCATTAGAACAGTCCTTTGCTTACATTATAACAGGGTCTTTTGCTTACATTATAACAGGGTCAGTAACTTGGAGACAACATGGTAAACTATATACAAGCTATATACAGAAAGATATATTACCTCTGGAAATTTACAGTTAAATTGGGTCGTAACTTTGGGTGTGCAGAGCGTCTAGGTCGTGTTCTGTTATGACTATGTTGTTGGAATGTCAGAGGCTGTGTGAGTGATTTGTGAGATGGGGGGAGGAGGTGTAGGGTTAGGGCCTAAGAGATGATGACAGAATAGGTAGTGTTTGAGGGCCTTTTTAAATTGAGAGAGGTCTTTTATTGATCGGATATGAGGAGGGAGATTATTCCAGCAAGTTGGAGCGAATAAGGTGAAGGCCCTGTCTCTGGTTGTTTGGTTACATTTAGTGTACTCCTTTGGTACGACAAGGGTATTGGCGGCTGCGGATCTTCTCAGTCTGTTCGTGGGGGTGTTGATAATAAGTGATGAGAGGGAAGGTGGGGCTATTTGATTAATTGCTTTAAAGGATAGCAGAAGTGCTTTGTAAGTTATCCTGGCTTGTAGGGGTAACCAGTGAAGCTCTGTTAGTATGGGGGTGATGTGGTCTCTACTGGAAGTACCGCAGAGGATGCGAGCTGCTGAGTTCATCGCCAATTGGAGTGGGTTGAGGGTGCTCTTGGGTAGACCATGCAGGATGATATTAGCATAGTCAAAATGAGGTGTTATAAGGGCTTGGAAGATTGTTCGGAAGTCATTGGAGGCGAGTAGTGGTCTTAAGGGTTTCAGCGTTCTTAATTTGTAGTAAATGGATTTAACGGTCTGCTTTATGTGATCTTTGAAGGTCAGTTCTTGGTCGATGGTTACTCCCAGGTAGCGAATTGATGATTTACATGGTAGTTCCGCATCTCTCACCTTCAAAGTTGCGGGGGGGGGGGGGAGAATTTCTTATTCCTGGTTACGAATAGGACTTCCGTTTTCTTGAAGTTTATTCGCAGGTTCTGTGATAGGAGCCAATCTGTAATCGAGTTGAAGCAGGCGATAATTGGGGAGAAGTCAGGGGCATTAATTTTTATTGGCGTGAATATTAGTACGTCATCTGCGTAGATCAAGCTGGAGGCTTTAAATGTTTTGATGATTTCACAGATTGGTTGGATATATATGTTAAATAGAAGAGCTGATAAAGAGGATCCCTGGGGTACACCCTGTTGTTGCTGGAAAGGATCGGAGGTTGAAGATCCTATCCGCACCTGTTGCCAGCGGTTGTTTAGGTATGATCTACACCATTCCCAAGCTGATCCCTGGACTCCCTACTACTTCCGGTGACACTGCCAAGAAAACCCAGGAGCTTCTGGGTCGCCAGGAGTCAGGACTGACTCAAAGGCACACATTGCATTGCATTCCATGTTGGACATGATCCAGTTGCTGGTGCTGAACGTCCAGGTTCTCTGGGTAGCAGCATTGCTATATAGATAGCAGTGATACTCAGCCATGAGCCAGAGAGTGAAAACTGGTTGCAGTTAGGATAGCTGTTCAGATGACCTCATTTTAACCAGTTTAGCTATCCGGTTATGGCTGAATATTGCCTCTCCTAATCTGCCCACAGACCACCCCAGTTTTAGCCGGGTGCATTTATGTGGTCAGTTGGGATATTCAATGACACTAATTGGTTAGTGCTGCTGAATATCGGGCTGACTTGAGATCTGTTAACTGGCTAAAATGCTTTGAATATCCCCCCTCCCCCCATAGCCATTCATGTGCATAGATTCATGAGCCTAGCCCTGAAAATTGATGTTAAGCTTCTAACATTTTTCCCTGCCCTAAATCCACTTGTGGTAGGGTGGCATGCAGTAGAAATGGGTTTCATTTAAAAGACAGAACAGGCAGCAGAAGAGACAGTGTCAGCTTTATTCTATCCAAGCTGTTAGACCTTCACAGCCTGGTTCTCCCAGCCTTTCCTCCATCCCCAGTGAAAGCTCCTACCTTCACACGGCTTGTCTGGAAAGGACCTCTTGCTCCACGGCCACTTTCCGTCCTGCAACCTGCTGGGGTTTAAACCTCACCCAGTAAGCCATGCTCTCCCAGCCCTGAACTCTGGGCTGCAGACTCTCTTAAAGTGACCTGTTAAAATCCCTCCCCCCCCTCATCTCAACCATGTCCCGTTGAGTGCTTGCCTGACTCAGAACCCCCACCCGGAAAAAGAAGTCCGCTTTCAGGTGAATCCAACCAGCCTTATGGTGGATCTGGAAATGGTAGGGTTGGAGACTCAAAGACTACTGAATAATATGGCCATTGGACTCTATGTCGAGACAGCCACTTGAGGGGTTGCTGGTCCATTATTAGCATAAATGGACAGCTGAGCAGGTAGTATTTGAAGGTTTCCAGTGCCCATGACAGCTAGAGCCTCCTTTGTAGTCACAGCATAATGCTTCTCCCAAGGAAGCAGTTTCCTGCTGATGAAAGCAATGGGATATTCTTCATCCCTGACTTCCTGGGCCAGAAAGACACCTAGGCCCAACTCAGAGGCATTGGCTTGCACAATGAAAGGTAGAGAGAAATCAGGGCTACTCAGGATGGGTCCAGAGCATGTTGCCTTCTTGAGATGCTGGAAGGCCAGGTCCAGGTCCGGTGACCACTTGATCCATTCAGGAGCTCTCTTTCGGAAGAGATTGTTTAACTGGTTAAAATATAGAAAGCGGAGAGTAGGGCTAAATGGCCAATTTTCTCAATGGAGAAAAGTAAATAGTGGAGTACCCCATGGATCTGTGCTGGGCCCACTGCTTTTTAACATATTCATAAATGACCTGGAAATGGGAATAACAAGTGAGTTGATCACATTTGCAGATGAGACAAAATTATTCAAAGTTGTTAGAACACAAGAAGATTATGAAAAATTGCAAGAGGACCTTGTTAAATTGGAAGGCTGGGCATCCAAAAGGCAAATGAAATTGAATGTGGGCAAGTGCAAAGTTATGCACCTAGGAAAGAGCAACCCCAAATACGGTTACACGATGCAAGGTACCACCTTAGAAACCACCACTCAGGAAGAAGATTTAGGCATCATCATGGATAATACATTGAAACCCTCCATCCAGTGTGTAGTGGCAGCCAAAAAAACAAATAAAATACTAGGAATCATAAGGAAAGGAATGAAGAATAAAACAAAGGATATTATAATTCCTCTCTATCGCTCCTTGGTGCAACCGCACCTTGAATATTGTATACAATTCTGGTCGCTGTATCTTAAAAAGGATATAGTGGATTTAGAAAAGGTACATAGAAGAACCACCAAAATGGTAAAGGGGATGGAAGGATACTCCTATAAGGAGAGGCTTAAAAAGTTAAGGCTCTTCAACTTGGAAAAGAGACAGTTGAAGGGGGATATGATAGAGGTCTATAAATTAATAAATGGAGTTGAACGGGTAAACATAGATTAGTTGTTTATGCCATCAAAAAGTAGAAAGACTAGAGGACATGCAATGATACTACAGAGTAACCCATTTAAGACTAATAAGAAAAAATATTTTTTTACTCAACGCATAATCAAACTCTGGACTTCGTTACCGGAGGGTGTAGTAAAAGCCCTCCCCCATAGCCATCCAAGATTCTGTTTGTAGTGTAGCTTTTCTTGGCGACACCAACTCCGGGACAGCAAGCTTTGCAGTCTTGACATATAGATCTGGGTCTTCCAGGGTGAAGATCTCTGGGAAATCTTCCTGGTCTGACTTAGCTGAGCTGTCAGTTAGCTGGGCCCATATCGCTCCAACGTTTTGGTAGACTTAGCCGATTACCACTGGATAAGGTAGCCATGGCAGCACCACAACCTTGAATGTGACTTGCCCTGCTAAAGTCTTAAGTGAGACCTGTGCCATTGGAAAATGCCTCTGTTCTCCAATCACACAGGCCAGTGTTAATGTCTTTTCATAGTCAAATTGAAACCAGGTTACGGTTTCCTGGCGAATAAAGATCCGCAGATTTCCAGAGTTTATCAAGGCCTTGAGGCAGGTTTCCTTGAGCTCCACAGGAATCACAAAGTTCTGCACCCCTGGGTGGGGACTGTCCACAAAAGCACAGGTCTGAGGGGTGGTAAGGCTGATCTCCATGGTTTCTTCTGTATCCAGGTGACATTCTTGAGAAAAATGTCCCTAAACTCCACACTTAAAACAGGTGAAGGGTCATGTCTGGAACCATGCCCTCGCTTAGGAGGTGGATTTGGGGATTGTAACATTGGAGCCTCCCTTTCTGTCCTCCTGGGTTAACGGGCGACTTCTTCCCCCTCTCACTGTCCGTTTCAGTCACTGTCTGGGCTTCATAGTACCCCTCGGCTATTTCCAGTGCACTTTCCAGTGTAAGCTTGGAGTGCTGACGAACTCACTATTTCATCAGGGTGATCAAGCCCTCCAAAAACTGTCTCGGGTCTGCTCCTTCCCTCCAGTTGCATCCACTTCCATGAGAGATCCTTCAAACAATAGAGGGACCTTCAAGGTATCTCCTTTATCTAGAGTCCCCCCCCCCACCCCATTCTGAATCCCTGGCAATAGGCCTCTGGAGTATAGCCGGCCCGTTCCAGTATGGCGGCCTTGACAGCTGCATATGTAGCATGTCCATCTGGAATGGCATCCTTGAATGGAGCCTGACAACTGCTTGCCAGTAGATTCCCCAAATAAGTGGTCTATGTCACCTCTGGCCACCCAGCCATTTGGGTGATCTGTTCAAAGTTCACCAAGAAGTGGTCCGGTTCATCTTCTGCTGGAGGGTGGAGTTGTGATCTCTGCAGGCCTGGTTCAAATGAGTCAAGGAACTCCTCTGTAGTTCCCCTGTCCCTGCACAAACTTCTGTAACTGCTGCTGACATTGTTGTTGTTGCTGCCCTTCTACCAGCGTCTGGAGGAGCTGCTTCATTTTGACTTGTTATTACTCACTTACAAACCATACAGTTCACTCTTCTGCAGCTGAGTTAATGTTGTAGTATTCCGGCTCCAGCAAATTATTTAGCGACATCTAGTGGCCAAAACAAAGCCTACCTGTTTGGCACTAACTAAACCTCTTCAAGCTCCCTAACTAGGGTGAGGCTAACCCTCTTAGCCCAACAAACAAAAATATTCTGACCTACTGCAGAGGCCCAGTCCTGAAGAAATGTGGGTTTGTCCTCAGTCACACGGTAGTGAAAATCCCACCACTACCACCATTTCTGCTAGTGTGGCGTGCAGTGGAAAGGGGTTTTGTTTAAAAGACAGAACAGGCAGCAGTCAAGAAACAATGTCAGCTTTATTCTAGCCGAGCTGTTAACCATTATGGCCCTTCCTCCAGACCCTACCTTCACATAGCTCGCATAGAAAGGACCTCTGACTCCACGAGCCTTTCTCCCTTTTGCAGCCTGCTGGGGTTTTAATCTCTCCCCGGAAGTCATGCCTTCCCAGCCCTGAATTCTGGGCTGCAGGATCTCTTAAAGGGGCCTGTTAATAATCCCTCTGGAGGGGGACCGGCAATATTCTATAGACCCCATCACACCATCCCTATTGCCATCTGCTTTTTATGCTCCTAAATTTATGATTTTATTAAAATTTTAGGCCTGATTTTCAAAAGGGCTGATATTCAAATGCCACAGCAGTTATCTGTGATGCTTAAATATTGGTGGGATATTCAGTAGCAGTATCTAGCTAAGAGTCGCTGCTGAATATCCAGACTGAGCCATGCTATCAAGATAAGTTCCAGATCTGAAGAGTACGATTTTCAGACAGCTCTTACCCAGATATCAACTTAAGCCAGATTTGCATGTGGCTTACGTTATCTGGATAAGGGTCGGCACTTATCTGGACAGCGTCAGTACCGCCCTCACTTCGCTCATGGACCACCCCTGTGTTAACCAGACAGTGCTGGGGCAAGGTGAGCAGGGCCGGCAGGTCCATTGTGCAAGAATGTTGTTCAAACAGGGCCTTGCACTTCAGGGGGCCCCGCGTGAACTTCATTCTCACACAAATGGATGGCTTCAGAGGGAGCTGGGGAAGCTTGCGCAAGGCCCCGGCTCCCTCTGCACAGCCGCCAGTGTGAAGAGTGTTTTCCCTCATGCTGGAAATGGCTGATAAGAGTTTAGGACTGGAAATGGGCTGATGGGGGTCAGCTTGGACTGGAAATGGGCTGATGGGCGCTGGAAATGGGCTGATGGGGGGCTGGAATAGGACTGGAAATGGCTGATAAGGGTCTAGGACTGGAAATGGGCTGATGGGGGCTGGAATAGGACTGGAAATGAGCTGATGGGGGAGCTTGGACTGGAAATGGGCTGATGGGGGACTGGAACAGGACTGGAAAAGAGCATTTGGGGGGCTAGGACTGGAAATGGGCTGATGCGGGGGCATGGGAGAATGGGACTAGAAGGGAGCGGATGCTGGGTGGGTCTAGAACTAGAAGGGAGCTGATTTTGGGGGAGGACTAGAAGGGGATGGGGCTGGGGCATGAGGATGGAGAGGAGATAAGATATTTTGTGTGGGAGGGAAGAAATATCTACAATTGGCCGGGTATTGGGAGAGGAAGTGGGGATTGAGGATGGAAGGGTGAAATCTTTAAAATCATTCACCATCTCTCGGCAGATGCACTCCAAGATATCATATCAAGGGATATCAGCAATAGACCAATAGTGATAACATGATCGGCACACCTGCAGGATATCACAAAACTAAACAGACAACTTCAAAGAGAGCTCCTTCACTGCTGGCGTCCACACTTTGGAAATCCCTCCCAACGAGCCTGAGGGCATTAAATGACATCATAGACTTCCGCAAGACCCTTAAAACCCTGCTCTTTACAGAAGCCTATGAGCAGACAGACAACAGTCTCCACTCGAACAGTAATATAACTACCTCCGCCAACTCGATACCCACACATCCCAACTAGACATACGAGTTCATTGTATAATGTTGTTAAGTACCCCCCTGTTAAATGTAACCCTCCAACTGTGATGTGACCACTTTGATTGTAGGATAAGGTGGTATACAAATCTTTCTAAATAAAAATAAAGGAATAAATAAAGAAATGGGGTAAAGAGCAAAAGTATTTTAAAAAAGAGCAAAAGTACGCAGATGCAGAGAGAATGGAAAAATCTAGAAGAGATAAATAAGGACAAATGAACAGCAGACAATGGAGAGTTAGCAGAAGACACAGAGAATTCAGAAGAAAGTGACTGGAGCAATTTCAACTGAAAAATAAAATGCCCAAACAACAAAAGGTAGAAAAATACTTTTTTATTTTTAATTTATTACCTGGAATATATCAGTTCTGGGAAATGTGCATCGCTAACGACTTTGCATTTTTGTTTAGTACAAGAGGAAATTAATTTATCATTTTAGTTCTCCAGTGTTGTTGTACACTCAGTTTCGCTTTTGGGGTTCCCAGTTTAATTATTGTTATCCTATTTCTAAATTGTGATCCCTTGTTCTTTGTATGGTGACAGTCTATGTTCTGCATGCGTAACCGAGCTGAGGTATTCTATTCATGTAGTTTCTATGTGACAGTGCCACTTGTTCTCTTTCCTCAGTAGGAGATGTATTGGTATTCTCTGAGATATATTGGTTTAATATTTTCAGTGTTGCCTTTTTGATAGGTAGGGTTTGGTGCTTTGTGAGTCCTGGTAGTGCTGTTATGATATGGCGGCTTTGCTATGGGTTCTAAATGTTCAGGGTTTATAGTACTTCCTAAGGGATCTGGCAGTTGGCATTGGATTATAGTAATGTAGAAATCTGGTAATCCTTCTTTATCCAGACACTCATTAACAGGCATGTTTACTAAAAGTGTACGTTAATATCATGCAAATATGTATGCAAATGAGGTGTTGTATGCAAATGAGGTCCCACGATGAATCTCCGCGCATGGCCCTGCACCCCCCTTGGGCCGCCCCTGAATGTGAGGAGATATTCAGAGGCACTATCCAAACAATGCCTCTAAATATCTTGCTCTACACCCTTATCTATATACTGGATACCTCCTATGGGATGTCTAAATAAGGGGTTTGAATATCAGTCAATTTAGGAACATTACTCTCAAAGTTAGGGGCATAAATCCTTAAAATATTGGCCTCTGTGTCCTCGGGCATGTATTTGTAGAAACAGCAGCTCTCCAAAATCATTTACATATATGTAAATGCTTCTAAAATGATCTCCAAAGCCTGATGTTAGGTTAGACTAGGTATAAAGCATATCACTGCATTTCATACTATAATCTCAAATAATTCTCAACTGATAGACTTTGTCTTTGCTACCAATGTTTCTGATAATTAGTGAGAGGTTGTTCATTACTTGTCAGGCATAATATTGTCTAGTAATGATACCATCTCCTCACTAGGATGAAGAGCCGATTAATGTTGGATGAAGAAACATTTACTCCAGGGGACCTTTCAAAGCAGTAGGAGTAAAACTGTGTTCTGTAGGAAACAGAGCTGTAACGGTAGGCTATTATGTGAACTAGTGATGTTTGAGTTTCTGGAGATACGAAGATATTTTCTTTCTGATTTAATGATGCATATCTTGGCAATAAGGATAATTAATGAACAGCCAATACAGAGGCCTGCTGTGCAGATTATAATGTCTTAGCTGTGTACTTAAACTCCACTATTAGCTGGTGATAATTTTGCTTCTAGCATTATGAGACAGTGCATGTGATTCATTTCTCATGGGCAAATGGCGTCAGTTCTTCTACTGAGAAAGACATGGCATGCTGTTCTCTCTTCAGCAGGATACGTAACCGAAGGACATCTCTGATTGGCCTCGTTAATGTAGTTTGCTGTACAACTGAGAATGCAGTTTACATTTGTGCTAATGATGCTTCAGGATTTTCAACACAATATATCTTCTGATCTATACTGTGCTTCCTAACAATGTGCCTTCGCCTTATATATTTCCTAATATTACATGAGCAGAAAATTGTAGTTGCCATGTTAGTCCACTTGGATATTAACCAATAAATGTCAAGAAACAAATTGTGATACTTTTTTTATTGGACTAACAAAATATATTTTTGATGAGTTTTCGAGAGCTTGATGGAGAATATAGTTCTCGAAAGCTTGTTAAAAATATATTTAGTTAGTCCAATAAAAAAGGTATCACGACTTGTTTGGTGACATTTATTTGCTAAAATAACATGCAAATAATCAAACTTTTCTTGAGCCGTACAATGGAACTCTCACAATGAGATTCTTACTGCAGCATTTTCTGCCATTATTTACTTCTAAAGAAAATATGACCAAGAGAACAATCTGGATTTAGTGAAAGGAGATCTGGTTACAGCAACTTAATCTTGGCATTAAGCCTGACTTTACTGAGAGCATCACTTTTAAGAATTTCTTAATATCTCTACAATGGTCCATTGGTAAATATTAACTGAAAATATTCTGCAAAATTTGTATTAAGCGCGTTTAGGTCTGTACTCAGAGTCTCAGATATAAAGTTATTTGGATAACTGTAGTCAGATATTCATTCCGCAAAACAACCAGTTAAGCCAACTATTGACTCGAAATGGTTAAAGTTATGAAAAGCTAAGTAGCAGCGTATAAACAAAAGTGGTGAGAGGACAGAGCCCTGAGGGACCCCGGACAACTGCTGACCATTCTTTACGCTCTGCTCCCTCCCTACCAAAAAGGAACTGAACCTGAGCAAACCATGGCACTTCCAGGACACGCTGCTGTGATGGCTACTAAGGTGTGACCAGGAACATAGGGGCAAAGTAAATTGACAAGGTACCCTGGCTGACCTATGTGTAAATATATAAAAACGCACTAAAGTTAAATTCTCAGTAAGACGGGCAACCAATGCCATTCTTGCAATAAAGGGGCAGCACGCTCTTATTTCCCTTTGGCAAAGATAATATTCATGGCAGAAAAAGACCACATGACCTATCTAGCCTGCCCTCTCATATCAAATACTATAGTCCCTTTTTTTCCTTAAGAGATCCTCTGTGTTGGTCCCGTGCTTTTTTGAATTCAGACACTGTCCTCTTCTCTACTACCTCCACTGGGAGATTATTCCACCCATCTACTACTCTTTCCGTAAAGAAATATTTTTGCATATTACTCCTGAGTCTATCCCCTTTCACCCTCATTCCATGTCCCCTCATAACAAAGCTTGCTTTCAAATAAAAGACCTCTTGAACATTTATGCCACGGAGGTATTTAAACGTCTGTATCATATCTCCTCTATCCCACCTTCCCTCTAACATACAAATTAAGATCAAGTCTGTTCATATATGTTTTATAATGAAGACCACTAACCATTTTTGTAGCCACCCTCTGTATCAACTCCATCCTGTTTATATCCTTTTGAAGGTGCGGTCTCCAGAATTGCCCACAATACTACAAATGAGGTCTCATCAAAGACTTATTCAGAGGCACTATCACCTCCTTTTTTCTACTGATCATTCCTCTCCCTATGCACTCAAGCATCCTTCTGGCTTTTGCCATTGCCTTTTCTACCTGTTTAGCCATTTTAAGTTCATCAGAAACAATCATGCCCGGGTCTCGCTCTTTTTTCCTGGACAGAAGTACTTCACCCTCTACACTGTACCACTCCCTTGGATTTTTGCAGCCCAAGTGCATGACCCTGCATTTTTTAGTATTAAATTTCACCTGCCAGCTTAGCTAGAACCTTCCTCATGTTATTTATTCCTTCCTGGGTGTTTATTGCAGATTTTGGTATCATCCACATATAGGCAAGCCTTACCTGACAGCCCTTCCGCAATATCACTAACAAAGATGTTAAAAAGAATCTGACCAAGGACAGATCCCTGCGGCACACCACTGATAACTTACTTCTCCTCAGAGTGAGCTCCATTTACCTGTACACTTTGTCACCTCCCACTCAACCAATTTCTAACCCAGTCAGTCACTTTAGGGTCCATCCCTAGGGTGCTCAGTTTATTAATAAGTTGCCTGTGTGAAACTGTGTCAAATGCTTTATTGAAATCTAAGTACACCATATCTAGGGTGGTGATAACAGTGTTGAACATGCCCCTTACACTACCCCCGCCATATGAGTGTCCAACCATATCTGACCATCTACCATGACACCCAGGATGCAAATCACACGCTTGGGTTCTAATCGCACCCCCTCAACCTCAGGTTACACAGGCAATACATGCTCTTCCTTACTATACCACAACAAGTCACATTTCTTCTAATTTAACTTCAAGCAATGATTCCAAAGCCAATGTGATATCTTCTTCAGCTGAGCATTTAGGGCTAACATAGTCCTCACCAGATCTATACTGAAATCCACGGGTACCACCAAAGTTATATGATTGGCATAAAAACATACCCCTACAACCCTAATATAGGCAAGAAGCTGATACAATGAGGCCATATAAATATTAAACAGCAGCAACAGCACTGATCCTTGCAAAACTCCATTTGTTGCTGGTCCTGCTGCCCCTTCCAAAGCACCAAATGCAAACAATCTTTCAGAAAAGATTGAATCCAAGACAATGCCATGCCATGTACCCCCAGTGTCTCAGTACTCTGCAATAATTGATGAAGGATTGTGTCATATGTTGTAGACCAGGGATAGCCAACTCCAGTCTGTCCCTAATGAATATTCATGAGATATATATTTGCATCAATTACATGCAAAAATATAACATGAATATTCATTAGAGACATCCTAAAAACCAGGCTGGATTGTGGCACTCCAGGACTTGAGTTTACCATTCCTGCTGTAGACACATCAAGCACTATCACCATACAGTCCAATCCCTTATCCATCCACACTCTGACTGAATCTAGCAGCACTTCAAAATAGTCTCTTTACTATGATGCATATGATAACCTGATTGTGCATTAGGTGCTATGAGCTCCTTGCTCTCACAGGGAATCAGTTTGATCTCTAGGGCTGGAGTATCAGACTTGGAGGAGTTGAGACAGACAGAAAAGTATTTAGATGAGACATACAGGGACATAGTAGAGATGTCCCACCGCCAGTCTGGCAGTCTCTTTGTTACCATGGAGGAGAGAGGTCATGTGAAAGCAGAGCATCACTTTGGTGTGGTAGGAAGTGATCCTGTAGCTAGGACCTGTCCTTCAGGTGATGTAATACTCTTTTGCACCGAAGTTGTGCTTCCAGGCCCATGTGCCCATGAGGGAAGTGTTAGAACAGCAATTATAGTTGGTGATTTGATCATTAGGCATGTAGATAGCTGCGTGGCTGGAGGATGTGAGGAACTCTTGTTAACTTGCCTGCTTGATGCGAAGGTGGTGGACCTCATGCACCATCTAGATAGTGCTGGAGAGGAGGCTCCTGCAGTGTTTGCGTGGGATAGGCAAAAGGATCTACGGACAACAAACCTCTATGATTTGAAAGTGTAAGACCTTCTCAATGAGGCCCTCCTGAATGCTAAAAGGGTGTTGGCAACAACAACAGGCAGACAGAGTGGATAAGGCCTGCTTCTCAACATCCAAAATGTGAAGGCTAAGAACTTGATATTGGGATGCAACATCATGCTGTTCTGCAAAATTAGAATTGGTGCATGCCCCAAATGAAATGAGTCCCTGTTGGAGAATTCCAAAACTAGAGGGAACCACAGTTATCAGAGCCAATAAAGAGTGATGAGGATCTGTTTTGAGTTTCAGGAGGGTCTTGGCAATGAGAAGTACTGGAGAATGTGTATACAGAATACCCTCCCCCCAAACAAGGAGAAAGGCGTCTGAGGCTAGTTTTCTGTGTGACCCCATCTGGAGCAGAACTGAGGTGCCTGAGCCTCCAGAAGAGTGGCTAAGAGATCTGAGAGGGTGCCCCAGGGTCCATCTATGAAGTTTAAAGAATTGTCTCAGCCTGGCTGCCAGAGTATTTTCCACATCAGAGAGATAAGTGCCTCTCCACCCCATGAGAAATGACAAAGTTCCACAGTCCGAACGTTTTCCAAGACAGGAGATATGACCCTGTTCCTCCTTGCATGGTCATATAAAACATGGCAACTTGATTGTTTGTTTGAATCAAAACAATTTGGTTTGCTAATTGATGTCTGAAAGCAATTAGAGTGTTTGTTATTGCTCTCAATTCTAAGAAGTTGATCTGGTGGAGACTTGCTTAAATGGATCAATTTCCCTGAGTGTGGAACCCATCAAGATGAGCTCTGTAATACAGTTTGGACATATCTGGCATGAGAAAATTTTGATAGGATGGAATTTTGGAGGGAAGACCTGGGCCAAATTGCTGTGGAGAGTCCCCCAGTTAAGGGATTCCTGCAGTGGATGAATTACACAGAGTGTATCACTGATCCTTCTGAGTCTCTCCATATGACTTCTCAGTGCTCAGAGTCATATGGAGAGGCAATGTAATCTCAGCATGGTACGAGCTGATGTCCATTTATTTAGCAATGCTTATATATTGCTTTTCACCAGGTCAAAGTGGTGTACATTCAGGAATGGTAGGTATTTCCCATTACCCCAAAGGGCTCACAATCTATGTTTTGTACCTGAGGCATTGGAGGGTTAAGTGGCTTTCCCAAGGAGTGTCTGTGGGACTAGAAACCCCAGTCCCTCTGGCCTGAGGTTGCTGTCCTCCAGTGGGGATTGAACTCCTTGCCCTCCAACCTGAGGCAACTTGCTCCATCCACTAGGCCACTCTTCCCTTTGACTCATTTGTACCTCCTGCACTATCGCTATCAATCTGGATAATCTGTCAAGTGGAAGGAAAGTTTTCACAAGAGTCATGTTGAGCAGAGCTCTTATAAATTCCAATTGTTATGACGGTCTTAGGTTGGACTTTCGGTAATTGATGCCAATCCTAGTAGTTCCAGCACTCGAATTGCGATTTCCACAGATTACAGAGTACCCTCCAGAGTTGTGCTCTTGAGCAGCCCATCATCCAAGTATGAAAAATCATGCACTTCCAGTCTGCGTGGAAATGCTGCTACAATGGCAAGACATTTGGTGAAAACTCAAGATGCTGGAGCGAGACCTAAAGACAGTATGTGGTACTGGAAGTGCTGCTTTTCTACCATGAATTTGAGATATTTCCTGTGAGTTGGATATATCAGGATGTGGGTATGTGCATCCTTGATATCTAGATAGCATATCCAATCTCCTTTTTTAAGATAGAGGAATAGTGTGCCTAGAGAAATCATTCACAATTTCTCTTTGACCAAATACTTGTTCAGATCTCTTAGATTTAGGATGAGATGTAATCTTCCTCTTTTCTTGGGCACCAGGAAGTAAATTTAGTTATAGCCGTGCCCTTTCTGCCCTGATGGAATGGAGAATGAAGAGCGGAGATCCTCCTAGTGCTGAGGGTGTAAGGAATGAGCCCTCAATGGGAAATTTAGAGGGAGTTCGAATAGGTGAAATCTGTAGCACTTTTGGACAATGTGTTGAGCCCAAGAGTCAGAGGTTATAAGGGGCCACCTCTGAGCAAATAGCGTGAATGTCCCTCCTATTGGTGGGTCTTCCACAAGGCCTATGGGTAGAAAGGCGAGCCTCTGTAGAAACCAGTCAAAATCCCACCCCTTGTTTTCGCTAGGGTGTGGGTTGGGCCTTCTGAGACTTCTGCTTAGGACAAGCATGAGAGGTCAGCTTGGGTTGGATGTAGTGGGAGGTAGGGAAATACCTATACCTGTGAAAGCGGTAGGAGTTTCTCTGACCAGCACTTTGGATTCTCCTTTGATAGGAGGGCATGTTGGACATCGCTTGGAGTGTTTGTAACATGTTGGAAAGCTTCTCTATGAGGAAAACAACTTCTTGAACCTTATTCCCAAAGAGAATGTCTCCATGGCACAGTACATCAGTGAACTGGTCCTGCGCAGAATGTTGCAAGTCTGAGGCTCGGAGTCAAGAGAGTCTCCAAGTGCCACTACTCATTCAGGATGCTCTTGTTACCTTATCAAAGAGGTCATATGTTGCTCTGACAATGTATTCAAGCAGTCCTTCCCATGCCCACCAGTGGATGATATTGTTCCAGTTTGTCTTGAGGTAATAACACAGACATATCAGCCAAGCTACACATGATGTCTCATAAGAACATGTTCATGTAGAGCTGGTAAAAAGCCACATGGGAAGCAAGCATAATATCCTGAAAAATCTTCCTCCCAAAAAGCCCAAGATACAGAGTCTTTTCATGGGGGCATCGAGGAACGGGACTTGGAGTTCTTGGCCTTTTTGAAGACAATGACTATAGAGTGCTACAGAAGCTGGGGTTCTCAGATCGCTAATTCACACTCCCATTATTAATAGACCAAGAAGAAACAGCACTCAAAATCTCCTCAACCTTCCATCTCAAACCCTCAAAGCAATCAGAACACATGGCTTAGAGCATCCACACTGTATATCCCCACCCTCTGGAACTCACTACCTCACACAATACGAAGCACCAAATCTATCGTGGACTTCCGTAAGAAACTAAAAAAATCTTTCAAGAACACTTCAGTAGTGAATCCCAGCCAGACACAAAGCAATATGAACCTTCACAAACAGGAACCCTCCCACCCCTCCCCCATGAAGTCCCCCAATACCCCTTATCCTACCTTCCCCAACCCATCCCCTATCATGTATATAGTTTCACACCTTATTTTAACCCTTTAAGCAATTTGTTTATACAGGGGAGGCTCAAGGCATTCTGCTGCCTGAGGCGAAGTATGAAATGTCGTGCCCCCCTCCACCTTAGAGGGGGAGGGGCTATTTCAGAAATTCAATCAGAGAGTGAACCGAACCAAACCAAAAAGCTGATTAGATTATATGGAGGAAATGCAAGATGTTTGCACACAGGGCCGTATCGAGCTGCAATCGCACCCTGTGCAACTTGCAATTCGGGCGCACGCACTCCCCTCTTCCCCATACCTCTGTCAGCTCTGCCTGCTCTTTCCCTGCTGCTGCCACCCTCTGTTTTTTTCATGGCGGCGCCAGCAGCAGGGAAAGAGCAGGCAGCGCTGGACAGAGGTATGGGTAGGAGGAGGGGGCATGTGCCCAATCTGAAAGGCACTGGCACTTTAAGCAGATCTGTCCCTCCCTACTCTGACATTGTGTCGGAGGAGAGAGGGACCATACTTGCTTAAAGTGCTGCGAAAAGGCTTGGGGGCGCTTTTTGGCTGCCTGCTATTGTCCTGCCAGTGGCGGCAGGGCAACAGCAGACAGCCGAAATGTGCCCCCCAAGCTTTTCCGCCATGTGCGGCTGCATCGCTTGCGCAGGTCTAGGTATGGTCCCGTTTGCACATCAAGGGACTAAAAGACAGCAAGGACCAACAGCACAGTTTATAAAACTAAATTATAACTCATTTTTATTTTGTTGTTATAAACTGCATTATGGTTCTTGCTTTTTCTTTTTCAACATATATTTTGCATCCACAGTAGGTGCAGAGCAGAACCAGGACATTCACCCACAGAACTCAATATTTAAAAAAAAAAATTTGATGCTGATCATCTCACTAACAACAACAACAACCACTATTCTCCAGTACCAGGCATATTGTGAACTAATACAAAACCGTACAACAAAGAGCAAACCTACCATACCATATCAGCACAAACTTCCAAAACTCACATAAGGAGCCCATACAAAAAAAGTGTCACTGTAAATACTACAGTGGGCCCTGGAACATCCATACACCTATTTGAAAAGCTGAATAAGTCAAATTACTACAGTACAATATAGATCTTTATGTACAAACTCCATGTTAACAAAACACCTGACCTCAGTCACACACTCACAACATCGACCCTCACCAAGTACAGAATAAGTAACCACAATCTAAAATAAAATAAAAATATGTAGACAAAATTTAAATTGAAACCCCAAGAAGCCAGAGTCCACATGCAGTGCAACATCATATAAATAAGAGATGCAGGTCCCCAATACTGTGTAAAATATAAAAATAGCACAAAGTCCAATAACTAAAATTAAATAAAATAATTTTTTCTACCTTTGTTGTCTGACCATTTTATTCTCTGATCATGCTGGTCCCGATCTGAGGCTTCTGCTTTCCTGTCTTCTCTTAGCTCTCTTTCTGTGGTCTATGGTCCATGCTTCATCTGCCATTTCTTATCTCTTCTTTTGTTTTCTTCACTTCCTTCCATCAGCCCATTTCCAGTTCCAGTAACCCTCCCCATTATCATCCCCCTTTCCAGTCCTCCCCTCCCAGTACCTTCCAATGTCAACCGCCTTGCATTCCCATGACTGCCACTGGTGTCCATTCCCTTCCAGTCCCCCTCCTTCCCCATTGTCCAGCCCCTTCTAGTCCAAATACCATCCCAAGTATGAGCTCACATCCACTCTCAGTGCCACTCCCCCAGTCAGCTCCCTTCCAGTCGCCCTGCCCTCTGTTCATCCCCCTTCCAGTGCCATTTGCATGTCAGCTCCCTTCCAGCCTCCTCCCCATAACCCAACCACCTACCACTCCCAACCCCAAGTGTCAGCTCCATTCCAGTCCCCCCTTCAGTACATCCCAGGTGTCAGCTCCCTTCCTGCCCCCTCCTTCCCCTGGCAGACCCTCTCATTATCTGCTCCCTTCCAGTCCTATTCTACCATCTTCTCACATCAGCTCATTTGTAGCCCTAGCCCCTAGTTTTCTTCCAGGGCCAGCAGCACTCTCCTCCCCTCCACCATTAGCCCGTTTCCAGTCCTATCCCCCTTATCAGCCCACTCTAGTCCTAGCCCCCCAATCAGCCCATTACCAATCCTAGCTCATTTCCAGTGCTAGCCCCCCTTCTGCCTATTACCAGTCCTAGCCCCCCATCTGCCTATTACCAGTCCTAACCCCCCACCCAATAAGTCCATTTCCAGTCCTTGCCCTCCAATCAGCCCATTTCCTGTCCTAGCCCCCCTCCAGATCAGCCTATTTCCAGTTCTAACCTCCCCATCAGCCCATTTCCAGTCCTAGTCCCCCCATAGTCCATTACCAGTCATATCCCCCATCAGCCCACTTCCAGTCCTAACCCCCCCAGCTCATTACCAGTCCAAACCACCCATCAGCCCACTTCCAGTCCTAACACCCCCCCCAACAGTCCATTTCCAGTCCTATCCCCCCCATCAGCCCACTTCCAGTTCTAAAAAAAACTGCATAAGCCCATTTCCAGTCCTAGCCCCACCCCCCCACCCTCCCCGGGATATTGAAATTAAAATTTAAAAACCTGCCTGTTGAAGATGCTGCCAGCACGGCAGCAGCAGCAGCAGGAAGTTCCCCGTGGCCGCCGAATAAGAGCCCTCCTCTCTCCCTTAAGAGAAACTCTCCCTTCATGGCTCTGTAAAGCTGGCGCTGAAGGGACAGAGGAAGGCTATGCCGGGGTGGCCGCGGGGCACTTACTGCTGCCGCTGCCACCGCAGCTCTAACTATCGGCATTTTTCTTTTGTTTTGTTTTTTCAAGGCCGAGTGAGGCGGGCTTTTTGGGGGCAATTTTTGCCACCCCAAAAAGTTGCCTCACTCGGCCTAATGGTAGAACCGCCCCTGTGTTTATATGCATTATTTATACGTTCTATTTATGACCTCCATTTCTCCCAACCGTACTCTCAGTTCATTGCATGTATCTTTATTGGTTATATTTCTAGTTTCTTTTGTTTTGCAAAATGTTCATTGCATTTATTTAGTTCCATGTAAATCATTTTGACTTGTAAAAAAAATGTTAAATAAATAAATTAAATAAAATCCGGGAGCCTTTTGAACTCGTTTATCCTAGTCTTTGCACTTTTGGAAAGTGTATACAATTGCTTTGAATTTGTACATTTCACTCCAGATTTTATAAACCTTTATCATATCTCTTCAGGTGGCTCTTCTCCAAGCTGAAGATCCCTACCCAGTTTAGCCTTTTTTCATAGGCGAATTGTTCCTTCTCCTATATAATTTTGGTCACCCTTCTCTGTACCTTTTTTAATTTCACTACATCTTTTTTGAGACAAGATGGCCAGAATTGCAAACACTACTCAAGTTGCAGTCATACCCTGTATCATCATTGCATGTCCCCTAGTCTTTCTATATTCTGATGACATAAACAATCAATCTACGTTAACCCGTTCCACTCCATTCATTAATTTATAGACCTCTATCATATCTCCCCTCAGCCGTCTCTTTTCCAAGTTGAAGAGCCCTAACCTTTTCAGCCTTTCTTTATAGGGGTATACTTCCATGCCATTTACCATTTTGGTGGCTCTTCTCTGTAACTTTTCTAATAATGCTATATCCTTTTTAAGATACGGTGACTAGAATTGCACACAATATTCAAGGTGCGGTCGCACCATGGAACGATACAGAGGCATTATAATATCCTTTGTTTTATTTTCCATTCCTTTCCTTATGATTCCTAGTATTTTATATGCTCTCTTGGCTGCCACTGCACACTGGGCAGAGGGTTTTAACAGGATGACATCTAAATCTTTTTCCTGGGTGATGGTTCCTAATGTTGAACCTTGAATTGTATAACCATAGTTTCCGTTTTTCTTTCCTAGTTGCATAACTTTGCACTTGTCCACATTAAATTTCATCTGCCAATCGGATGCCCAGTCTTCCAATTTATCAAAATCCTCTTGCAATTTTCCACTATCCTCATGGGTTTTAACAACTTTAAATATTTTGTGTCATCTGCAAATTTGATAACCTCACTCATTATTCCCTTTTCCAGGTCGTTTATGAATATGTCAAAAAGCAGCGGACCTAGCACAGATCCCTGGGGTAATCCACTATTCAGCTTTCTCCATTGGGAAAATTGGCCATTTAACCCTACTTTCTGCTTTCTATCTTTTAACCAGTTCCTGATTCACACTAGTACACTGCCTCCTATCCCATGACTTTTTAGTTTTGCCAAAAGTCTCTGATGAGGGACCTTATCAAAGGCTTTATGAAAGTCCAGATACACTATATCAACCGACTCACCTTCGTCTACCTGTTTATTCACACCTTCATAAAAACATAACAGATTAGTAATATAAGATCTTCCTTCACTAAAGCCATGTTGGCTGTCTCCCATTAAGCCATGACTATCTACATGTTCAGTAATTTTGTTCTTTACTATGGTTTCTACCATTTTTCCCGGTACTGATGTCAGGCTCACCGGTCTGTAGTTTCCCGGATCACCCCTGGAAACCTTTTTAAAAATTGGCGTTACATTAGCCATCCTCTAATCTTCAGGTATTACAGATGATTTTAATGATAGTTCACAGATTACTAATAGCAGGTCTGCAATTTCATATTTCAGTTCTTTCAACACCCTTGTATGTATACCATCTGGTCCAGGTGATTTGCTACCCTTCACTTTATGAAATACTTGTAATACATCTTTCTGGTGTATCAATATTTCTTTAAATTCTTCTGCAGTATCACCTTTAAATACCACTTCAGTCATGGGTAACATCCCTATATCTTCCTTAGTAAAGACCAAAGCAAAGAATTCATTCAGTCTCTCCGCTATGGCTTCTCCTCTGGTTGGTTCATGAACCAGCTGCTCCAAGGAGCAGTCATTTATTTCATCTAGAAACGTTATCTCTCTAGCATGTCCTGCCGTGACATTGATCCAGTCAACACCTGGTAATTGAAATCATCCATAATTATTACTACGCTGTAACTTTTGTTAGTTTCCCTGATTTCTTTGAGCATTTCATTACCCATTTGTTCATTCTGGCCAGGTGCTTGATAGTACACCCCCACTGCCATTGCCTTCCCCTTTTTACATGGAATCTCAATCCATAGAGATTCTACATAAAATGGTGTTTCCTGAAAAACTTTAATCCTTTGTGACTCAATGACCTCTCTAACATACAGCATGACTCCACCATTTTGATCAGCTCTGTCATTACAATATAGTTTGTACCCATGTATCACAGTGTCCCACTGGTTGTCCCCTTCCACCATGTCTCTGAGATACCAATCATATCTAACTTCTCATTAGGGCTATATATTCTAACATTCCCATCTTATTTTTTATACTTCTAGCATTTGCATATAAGCATTTTAGAGACTGTATTTTATTCATATTAATCTGGTTATCAGTAGGCAGGCGTAATGTGGAATCTTTAAGCTCTGTCTGCTCTGTACTCAAGGACATTTGGGCTACCTTTGCCTTTATTGGAACCTCTCTGCTGATGTGCCCTAACTTCATTTTTTTGGTAGTATCCTTCAAGGATACATTGTTCCAGACCATGCGCTCTTGGGCTACTGTCAGCTCTCCCCTATTATCTAGTTTAAAAGCTGCTCTATCTTCTTTTTAAAGGTTAATGCTAGCAGCCTGGTTCCATCCCACTTAAGGTGAAGCCCATCCCTTCAGAAGAGCCCCCTCCTTTCCCCAGAATGTTCCCCAGTTCCTAACAAATCCAAAACCTTCATCTTTGTGCCATCATCTCATCCACGTATTGAGACTCCGGAGCTCTGGCTGCCTTTTGGGTCCTGTGCGTGGAATGGAAAGCATTTTGGAGAACGCTACCCTGAAAGTTCTGGATTTCAACTTTCTACCTAAAAGCCTAAATTTAGTCTCCAGAACATCCCTACCACATTTTCCTATGTCATTGGAACCAACATGTACTAAGATAGCAGACTCCTCCCCAGCATTATCTAAGACCTTATCTAAGTGGCACTTGAGGTCCGCTACCTTCGCACCAGGGAGGCATGTTACCAGGCGATACTAATTGTGATAAAGTAGAGGCCAGTAAACCCATGGAGGTAGAAGAAAACACTGATCTCTTTAAAGGAAATGATATACATAAGTGCAGTTAGTAAGAAGTGCAGCTAGAGGGAGCATGCACGGAGATTCAGAAGGTAGGCTGACACGCCCAGGTTGGGATGATGCAAGAACTAATTCAAAGCATAATCAGATACACCTGGTCAGAGGGACAGAATCCTTACCTAAGAAACAGCTTTATAAGCAAAGGATAGACAAGCCAGAGGGGAGAGGAGCGGCACGAGCTGCAGCAGCTGCTGATAGAGAAGAAAGAGAAAGGAGACGGCTCCAAAGAGAGGAGAAAAGGCAGTTGGACTTGCAGCCCTTACAGAAAAGGAACAAGTTCCAGGAGAGCCAGTTTCAGGCTGGGAAGCTCCAGAAGGAAGTCTTCAGGAAGGACAGAAGGAGAACCGGGAGAGTGCCTGGTAGGGAGAATACCAGAGACACAGACCCAAGAGTTCAGAGATACCTTCACGCTTCTTCCCCTGTATGTGAGCCACAAGGAGTTCAGAGGTGGGTGAACAAGACTCAGTCCAGGAGTCTAAGAGACACAGATCTGAACCAGGAACTGAGGCCAGGTCACAGAGGAGCCTGGAAACCAGGGAGCCGTAGGGACAGCCAACTTTAGCTTTATCTTTGACACACTTGATATACCGCCTAATACCGGAGTGTTAAGGCGGTGTACAATAAAAAAAATTAGAACTGCTTAAGGAAAGGTAGAAAGGAACGCCAGTAAATGGATAGGAAAGTAATGGAGAAACAGGAAGAAAAGAATAATAAAGCGACAAATCAAGTGACGGACAACCGAATGAAACAGCGGACAACATGAAACACAGTGGACAACATGAAACACAGTGGACAACATAACACCGATAGACGACTTTGTGACAACGATGGGGTAGGAAAGGGGGATAGGTAAATTGGGGAGGGATGGGGGAGTGGAGCGGATGCTAGGGAATCTAGACTGTTGGGGGGGGGGACGCCGGTGAGGAGTGTATCTGGCTGATTAGGGGAGTCTGGCAGGAAATGAAGATCAAAAGCCTGACAAAAGAGGTAGGTTTTAAGAAGAACTTTGAACCGGGAGAAAGATAATTCAGTGCGGATAGAGTGCTTGAGAGAGTTCCATAGGGTGGGGCTTGCGAAGAAAAAAGCAGCGTGACGAGTGGATTCGAGATGGGCCTGAGTGGGGGATGGTAGGAAAAGACGGTTACCATGTGCGTAACGTAACAAGCGGGGGGTAGGTTGATGGAAGGTAAGATCGGCCAGATACTGTGGGGTGTTGGTGTAGAGAACCTTGTGGGTGATGGTAAAAAGTTTATAGATGTAACGAACCTTGATAGGGAGCCAGTGAAGGGAGAGAAGACAAGGGGTGACATGATCTCGGTGAGAAGAAAAGGTGAGAAGACGAGCAGCGGTATTTTGTACCAGCTGCACCCTGCGGAGTTGATACTTGGGGAGGCCTGCGAATAGGGAATTGCAGTAATTAAGGCGGGTAGTTACCAAAGAGAGAACCAGTGTCGTGAGGGAAGTGAGTGGCAGTAAAGAGGGAACGGCCCTGATCTTGCGAAGTTGGTAGAAGGAGCTACGCACCACTCCGGAGATGTGCTGGTGGAAAGACAGTGCAGAGTCCAGGGTAAAACCAAGGTAGCGAAGAGTTGGAACTAAAGGAACTAACGATTGAGACATGGTGTCAAAGTAGGGGAGGGGGCACCAAAAGTGAACTAAACAGCCGCTGATTTAGAGGGATTAACGATAAGGAAGTTGTCTTGGAACCAGTCAGCAACGGAAGTAAGACAGTTGTTTAAGCGAGAGAGATCTGGGGCTGTTGAAGATGTATGATGGATCAGAAGGATATCATCGGCAAAAAAGTAAGCAGATAGACCAATCTGCTGTATGAGTAAGGCAAGAGGGGCGAGAAAAATGTTGAAAAGGAATGGCGCGAGAATAGAACCCTGCGGGACACCACAGTGAAGGGGAAAAGGGGTAGAAGAAGTGGAACCCGAGTGGACTGCAAAAGAACGAGAGGAGAGAAAAGACCGAAACCATTGGTAGACTAAGCCCTGGATACCAAGTTCAGACAAGCGTGTGAGTAGGGTGCAGTGATCGATGACATCAAAGACTGCAGAAAGGTCTAAGGAGACAGCAATGGAAAAATCACCCCTATCGTGAGACCGGTGCAGTTCGTTGAGGAGTGCTATGAGGATAGTTTCTGTACTATGACCAGATCTAAAACCAGATTGCTGGGGATATAAGAAATAGTAGATTCGAGATGTGCAGAAAGTTGGTGGAAAACAAGCTTTTCAAGAATTTTAGAAAGGAAGGGAAGGTTGGAGACAGGGCGCCAGTTTGCAGGGACAGCAGGATCAAGGGTATCTTTCTTAAGTAGGGGGCAAACCAGTGTGTGTTTCCAGGAGGAAGGAAAGCAACCAGATGTGAGGCTAGAATTAATAATGGTGAGGGCAAAAGGGAGAAGTGTGAGAGAGGGATCAAGAAGCCAGGTTGAAGGTAAGGGATCAAGCGGGCAGGTAGTTTTATGAGAGGTTGAAACAGCTTTGGAGATCTCAGCAAGAGTGACAGGGCGGAATGTACACCAGGTATGGGGGTAAGTGTGGGTAGAAGCCGGGGAGCAACAGGTGGCCGGAGTAGGGGAGATGGGGGAGGGGAGAAAGAGGAGGTGGGCAAATAGTAAAAGTGGAACGAAGATCTTGCTGGAGAAGAAGGCCGCAAGAGTTGTAGGACTAGGGGCAGAGGGTGGGGAGGAAGAGGGGGATGAAGTGGAAGTCGAGGAGAGGAAGTTCAGGACTTGGTAAAGCCGGCGAGAGGAGTTGGAAGAGGATGTGATCAAGCCAGAGTAGTAGGATCTCTTTGCAGCAGATATCATAGAGTAATATAGCTTATGGGTACTGCGAAAGGTGGAAAAAGAGGTGTCTGAGGGGTGCTTGCGCCATAATCGCGCTGCGCGACGAAAATGAGAGCGCTGCAAATAGAGGCCTGAATGGAACCAAGGATGGTGAGAGGGAGGGTGGGCGATAACAGGTCGGAGGGGTGCAACAGAATCGAGGGTAGAAGATAGGGCGGAGGACCAAAGATCAGCCTGCTGATCCACGGGGAGGGAAGGGAAATCAGACGGAAAAATAGATTCAGCAGGGGGGAAGAGCTGGATAGTTGTGGGAGTAAGACGCCGTACCAGACGTCGAGAATGGGAGGGTGAGTCTGGATGGGATACTAGCGGGGGTGGGGGGGGGGAGGGGGGAAAGAGGGAGGGAGAAAAAGATGCCGCCTTCGACTCTGTGAACCACGATATACTTCTGCAACATCTGATAGAGAAGGGGATTCGAAGCACAGCACTGGAATGGTGTAAATCCTACCTTTCCAATAGGTGGCAACAAGTTAAAACAGGCCAGGAATCCTCTGAACCATTCCTACAGTCTCAAGGTGTACCACAAGGATCTTCCCTATCGGCACTAATGTTCAATATATATATGCAGCCGATATGTGAATTGATCCGATCCTTCAACGTGCAATGCCTGGCATACGCAGATGACATCCTCATATACATGCCATTCAAAACTGACCAACCAGTGTTTTCACCAATAATCAATTGTTTCGGAACAGTAGCTGAATGGCTGCTGACCCAAAACTTAAGAATAAATCATAGCAAAACTGATGTTCTTTTTGTTACAAGGAACCGTAAGTTCGTACCTCCGCCGTCGCTATTGGTCAACAACATAGAACTGACGTCCAAACCCACAATCCGATATCTTGGCATCACACTGGACCAACACCTGGATATGTCAATGCATGTGAAGAATGTGACAAAGAGTATATATCATAAGATCAGAACACTGCGACACCTCCGCCCCCTACTTGATTATACTGACTACCGATCAACCTTTCAGGCATTAGTCCTCCCACATCTTGATTTTGCGAACATCATCCTCCACGGGCTCTCTTAATCAACTTTAAATCCACTTCGTCTGGCTATGAATGCCGCTGCAAGAGTCCTCTCTGGGTCACCAAGATCTGCTCACATAACGCCTATCATGAAAGACCTACACTGGTTACCTCTACAAGCCAGACTCCTATATGAGTCTCTAGTCCTGACCTTCAAAGCCATGAATAATTACCCACTGACACCAATCAGCAAACTAATTCATAACACCCTCGAAAATAGGAACAGAAGGACTACTGCTATGAACACCTTAATAGTTCCCAAGATGATGACTTCATGTACTAAAGCTACATCGAACAGAGCTTTCTCAATATTCGCACCCCTAAATTGGAATACACTTCCCCATGAAATCCGTGGCATCAAAAGTCTATTACAATTCCGAAAAGCCGTGAAGCATCACCTATTCACAAAATTCTACCCAGAAGTGATCATGGACACTCACTCAACCAACAGGCCTCCCACATACACCAGACACCTTAGCACCCTAATACAACCAGAAAATGGTTAGACTACACGAAAGCCCACATGACTACCATTTACCCGTACCACCCACATGAATACACGCACAATATCCATTCGAGCTTTGAATATTGTATATAGTTAAAGTATATATATAATATAATGTTGACTGTACATAGTTATCCCTGTTATTCCATGTTATATATGCCCCTGTTCTCTGTAAGCTCAATGTTGCCTGTATGCATTGCAGTATATTTTGTTCAATGTACACCGCGCTGATTATAATAGCGCGGTATAGAAGAGATGTTAAATAAATAAATAAATAAATTGTGATCCAACCATGGAAGAGATAAAGATGTGATGTGGCCTGGTGAGAATGGGGAGGAATCTGGAGATAGGATCAGATCAAAAGTATGTCCGGAGACGTGTGTGGGACAGGTCACATGTTGGATGAGGGCGAGATCGTCAAATAGGGCGGCAAGTGCTTTATCACGTTGTCTCATTCGGGAGTCTAAATGAGCGTTAAAATCCCCTAATATGATTAGGTGAGAAGGTAATAAAACAGTTTCTGAGAGGGAGAGAAGGAGAGAGTTCCAGGAGTCGGCTTGCAAGGAGGGAGGCGCATACAGTAGGAGAAAGTACATGGGGGGAGAGGAGGTAGTGCGGAACAGAAGAGACTCAGGGTACCGGGGCGGGGGTGAAACAAGGGAGAGAGGAAAGGACGAACGGTGGATAACGGCTACTCCGCCTCCCGTACAGCGTAGCTGAGGAGCATGGAAAGCAGTGTAGTCAGGAGGGAGGCATTGGTGGAGAACACCATCCTCCCCCTCTCGGAGCCAAGACTCCGTGAGGAAGAGGGCATCCAATGAGTGTTGAACGATGAGGTCATGGACCTGATGTGTCTTGGAGCGTATAGATCGACAGTTTAGGAGAGCCAGGGAGACCATCAAGAGTGATGCACAAGGAGCGACGGGTGTGGGAGAGAGGCGAAGTGAGGGGCTGGGCCAACAGGGGAGTAGATTATGTGGATTGCAGGTAGTTATTCCACCAGATGGAGGCACAGGGGAGGGCGATGACCCCACCACACAGGAATAGTGGCCATTGAACGTGGTACACGGGAGGCAGGGAAAAGCAGAGAGGGTGCTGGCGAAGAAGGAGAAGCAGTCTGATGATTGGTGGCAGGAATGGGTAAGGATGTGGACTGAGCAAGGAAGGCACAGAACAATAAGCCGAGCAATGCCTGAGAAAGAGTGGATGAGGCAGAGGGACTAGAGAGGCACGAAGGAAAGTGTGGGCCCCAGTCGCCGCCCCGGTTGCCATCCCAAGGAGCTCGTCCAAGGAGCACGTCCTGCTCCTTGTGTGCGATCCTTCGGCACGCGCCCATGGCGCGCACCGCTGCAGCATGGGACGCCGCCGAACTGACTTTTAAAGGGAGCAGGATACCTGGATGCCGACGCGGACGCGTTTCACGCGTCCACGTCACCACCGGGAGGTGGAGCTTAGGTGGAACAAGGAGCTGGAACACACAACAAGGCAGGGTCTGCAAGAGAAATAAGCAAAAGGCAAGTAGCATACAGGCAACAACAAGGCACAGCAAAACACAGCAGTAAGCAGCTGGAGAAAGGTTTAGGAACCCATAGAAAGAGTGCTTACCAAAAGTCCTGTTGCATATTTGCCAGACCGGGTACAGCCAGGCTGGAGAGCCTTAGAAAGAAGTTCTGAAGTAAAACCAGGAATATATGGGGAAAGCTCAGGGGCAACAGATATCTCAGCAGAACAAGAGGCTATGCAGATAGACCCTGCTGAACCTGACCCTTTGCTAACTGAATGCCCTATGGACTGTATGTTTTGTTGTACTGGGAGTTTAGAATCCTTGAGAGAAATATAGCATGCAGGATATAGTTTTGAAACACAGTTTTGATTGACAAGCTGAAAGAAGAAGCATTGCTTTTGTTTGCATAACCTGTTTTGTTTGAACCCTGCATAACTAACAAAGACTGTGAAGCATATCTAAGTTTTTGACCTATGTAAATACCTTATGTGAAAATCCTGAACAAGGTGAAAATCCTGTTGTCTTCGTTTGAACCTTTTGTGCATTAAGGGAATAAAACTCTATACTTTACCATTCACATGGCTTACACAACTATTCATTATGAAGAAAGGGACTACTAGTACCAGAATACTTCTGGGCTAACAAAAGTTTCTACCTTCAATACAACAATAATGTCCACCCCGACCTTTAAGCACGTTGCTAAAGGGATGGGGTTGCGACATAATGTCCACCAGCCACCCAGCTATCTACATGCCTAATGATCGAATATAACAGCTGTCCTAACCCTTCCCTCATGGGCATATGGCCCTGAAGAAACCTCCTCGGTGTGAGAGGGTTTTACATCACCTGGAGGACAGGTCCTAGCTATAGGATCACTTCCTGCCACACCAAGGTGATGCTCTCCTGTCACTTGATCTCTCTCCTCCATGGCAATCGGGAGGCTGCCAGACTGGAGGTGGAACTTCAGGACTATATCCCTGTAGGTCTCATCTATGTACCTTTCTGTCTTCCTTATGTCTTCCAAGTCTGCTACTCTTGCCTCTAGAGATCGGACTCGTTCCCTGAGAGCAAAGAGTTCCTTGCACGTTGTGCACATGTAAGACCCCTCACCAACTTGGAGAAAATCATACATGTGACACTCAATGCAAAAGAGTGCAATGCCCCCATCTCGCTGCTGGACTGCTGTCTGCATCTTAGTTTTAAGTTATTTACTTACTAAGGGTTGCTGGGGATACTTATATTAATAAAACTATGCCTAATACGTTTAATGTACTTTGCTCACCTGAAGTTTAATTAATCTCAGGTCTTTAATGTATGCTGATGAGAATAAACAGCTGCAACTGAAAGTGAATATGGCACCTCTTTCCTTTAACCCGTTTTGGACCAGCGCATGTTTTACATACATAAGGTTCCCATACTTAGTACTCAACTGTTTACTAATTAATGGTTATAAATTCAATGGAACTATGTTTAGCTATTAACGTTATGTCAAAAAGCGTTATATACAGATTTTTTATCCGAGATCTAGTTAGTTTAATAGGTATTCGAAGTTTGCTGATTTTGACAGTACTGGCGGCTCAACATAAAAAGATCACAAAAAATAGTAAGTAGCTTATAATGCTGTAATAGCTACTATTTTGCAAATAAAAGTATTTGTAGACTTTAGAAAATAGGTTTAGATAACTGTAAGTTACTAGTGTCAGAGTTATTGGTGCGTATATCAGCCTTGTATGTTTTTCATATGCTGGGCTAATATGTTGTCGAAACTAATTGCTGTCAAGCATTCTGTTCTAGATGTTTCAATGGTACAATATTGACGCACTGCATCAGAAGTGTTTTCACGTGTATCATATTCCACCATCAGAATGGACTGTTGACAAACTATATTATATCATAATAAAGTGTTTTAAATGAAAACTGCAGTTTCAATAGTATCATACAGTATGTTTATGTCAATGAATATTGGAACTGAATCCTATCTTTTCTGAAGACGGAAAATATACTATATTGGACCAGTGTATGAAAAACATACACTATGTGATACTTCTATTTTCTGCAAAGTTTTAATATTTTTTATTATTGCCGGTATTTCATAGTTGTTTGAGTGTTACAAATCTAATAAATCATCCAGAACAGAGAAAGAATATGCGAGCTGTCCAAAACGGGCTAAGAGGTTTTAAGCACCTATAAAGCTACAATTATCCCAGGGGTGGGTGGGTATTGGGGAGGAAGGGAGGGAGGGAAAGAAGTCTTATTAAAAGCTGGCTGCTACACAGTAAGGTAATCTGTGACCAATCTTCAGGGGGAGTCCCACAGCCCTTGTTTGGATAGAGGGAGTCTTGGGTTCTAAATTTAACCAGAAAGCTCTCTGCTGTGTTTTAAATTTTAACTGAAAACGCTTTGCTGCTACTAGGCCCTCACTGCTAAACAACTACACTGGCTTCAAAGATTAATCAGCTTTAATCTAAAGAAATCTTTTCCCCCCCTAGATTTAGAAAAATTCCAAGAAGTAAATACTTATGATTGCAGATTTCTCTCCAGAAGTAGCAGTCCCCTTTTGTAGTCCTTGCCAAGAGACTCCTGGAATTCAGGCCTAGGAGCATTAGGACTGCCTCTTTCAGGGCCTTTTTTAGAGATTCCCTCGGACTGCTAGATGTCCATGTAGGGCCTATACCACCCACAGATCTCAGCCCTTTTATAGGTCTTGACTGCAGTCTCTTTGGGAGTCGGTAAGGCCCAACAATGAGATCTGGTGGCTCCACTCCATGGTACAGCCTGTGGGGGACAGCTCTGGCTATTTCTTTTAGAGTGGATCTAGATCATGTCAGACCAGTGGGTTCTGGAGTCCTACGTCAGGGCTACATGCTGGAATTTGTAGAGCCTGTATCAGACACCTTTGTGGAAACTCCCTGTGGCTCCCCAGTTAGGTGGGTGGTGGCCAATGAACCCTACAGTGCCTCCTACAGTGGTGGGCTATTCTATCAATCCACTTTACAAAAGAGGGCCAGGGACATCATTCTATCTATTTAGTGGTGCCCAGGACAGGTGGCTCCCTCCAACCTTTTCTGGACTTGAAAGTGGTGAGTCCCTCTTTCCCACATAGAGACCATCACCCAGTCATTTTATTAGTCCAGCAAGAGGAATTTCTCATCTCCATGGATCTTCCTGAGGCCTATTTTCCTATTCCCATCCAGGACAACACTGACAGTTTCTCCACTTCTATGTTCTGGGCCTCCAGTTCCAGTTTCACGCTCTTCCCTTTGGCCCAGCCTTAGCTCCTTGCACCTTCTTGAAAGTCATGGTGACAGTGATGGCATTCAGTGCCTCCCCATACCTGAATGACTTGCCGATTTGCTCAGACTCCCTGTAGAAGGGCAAGGCTGATGTAGCCCTAGCAGCTCATTGTCTAAAACATCTGGGTTTGGTGATCACTATCCCAACAGCAGTCTCAGGACTTGGAATTCAAGGCTTGGTTCAACCCTTTCCTGGGTCGAGGTTTCCTCATGTTGAAGAGGTTGCTCAAGGAACAGAGCCAGTTCAGAGAGTCTTTTGCTCAGTCAGTTCCCTGGGCCTGGGACCACCTTCAACTCCTAGAGTTCATGACAATGACCATGGAGTTGGCTCCTTGGGCTAAGGTACACCTGCACCTCCTTCAGAGACACATGCTGTCTCTTTGCTCTTCCTGTTCCCTGTTTGACCAGCCCCTTCCTCTCCCTCAGTAGATCAAGGAGCACCTAGCTGGGTGATTACAGGCCACCATCTGATGGAGAAGATGTCTGCAAACACTGGATTGGGGATAGCCACCTCAGATAATACCCTGAAGGGCTGGTGAGTCCATTGTCTAGGTCAGATTTTCAGGAACTGTGCTCCTTTCAAAAGTCCTGCTGGTCAAACAGCCAGTGGGAAGCCAGAGTATTCCACTTGGCTCTGGAGAGGTCCATCCTCTTCTGGTGGGAAAAGCAGACCAAATGTTCTCAGACAATGCTATCACTGTAGTGTTTACCAGCAAGCAAGTCAGGACTCGCAGTGCCAGAGTGGCTCTCAAAGTGATGGGACTGGTCACTGGCCATAGAAGCACTTCATTGCTCTGTCAGTAGCCTGTATACCAGGCGTCAATGACATGCAGACCAACCTGCAAGTCAGAACACTGTGGTTCCCAGAGAATGGGAGCTCAGATTTCATGTGTTCAGCCTCATAGCACAAAGTGGGCCTTCCAGTTTTTGATTTGATGGCCATTCAGGAGAGTGTTAGTGGAGAACTTTTTCGGCCTCAGAAAGGCCTATTGGTGATGTCCTGCTTCAGGAGTGACCCCAGGATAGACTCCTGGCTGTCTTTCCCCATGGTCCTTGGTAAGACACCTTTTGTGTGAAATTCAGTTGAACCCAGGCTTGGTGATTCTAGTGGCCCTAGTCTGGCAATCCTGGCCATGGTATATGGATCTCTAGAATCTGTTGGTGAGGTCCCCTTTCTTGCTTCTCAGGAAATGTGTTTTCTGTGGTAAAGGTTCCTGGGGATGGAATAATCTCCCAGTGGAGGTAGTAGAGACGAGGACAGTATCTAAATTCAAGAAAGCATGGGACGGGGGGCGGAGCCCGATGTCCAGCGGGATGGTCGCATAACGCTGAGGCTCCCAAGAGGCCTACTCAGAATCCTGAATTAACACCGGACATACTTGAATTTCTGCTCTGATCTTGCCGGGGCACATTGGTGAGATGGCGGGGACCAAACCTACACGCCTGGAATTTGGATCTCCAGCGGCTTCTCACGGCAAACGCTCCAAAACTGAACCCCCGTCCCCGCAGAAGGGGCTGGCTTTGCGCGAGGGCCCCGAAATGCAGCAGGAAATCCTCGCAGAGATTAGAGGGGTTAAGGACCTCGTGCAGTCAAACGGTGAAGCACTCCGAGCGCTGCGGGAAGATCTTGGTGTGTTACAAGGCAGGCTAGAGGGGCTCTCTTCGCGTCAGGACAAAATGGAGAGCGTATTAGACTCCCACGCGGCCCGGTTGTCCAAACTCGACAAAGTCGAACGTCAGGTGAGGGCCTTGCAGAAAGAAGTGGAAGATGGCAATAATAGAGCGCGCCGCAACAACCTACGACTCGTGGGCATACCGGAGGGAGCGGAATCGGGAGACATGAAGGAGTTTTTATATAAAATCCTCCCTTCCTTGCTCCAAATCACCTTTACCAAAGAATTGGAGATCGATCGCGCTCATCGTGTACCCACAAACATAACGCTCAACAGGAAGACCCCGCGGCCCATCATCTTTCGACTTTTGAGATATCAACATGTGGAGCAAATTCTCAGTGCCTCTCGGGCAAAGGGCCATATGGAGTTTGAGAGCCATAAGATCTCCTTCTATCCTGACTTGGCTAAACCCACGGTCGACCGCCGAAAGCGCTTTCTGGAATTCCGGCCGAGGCTTCAACAACTACAAGCACGCTATGGCCTGATGTACCCGGCCAAGCTCCGAGTCACGCTTCACAATCAGACAAGAACATTTGAGGACCCTGATCTACTAGCGGAGTTTTTGGATGCTAAAGAAGCCGACTTGATGCGTTGACTTCCAGAATATTCCTGCCAGTATTCTCATATCCGCTGTGCCTGCCATATTGGATTTGCCGCGACTCAGCAAAAGTCTGCCGAGGGCGGTTTGTTGCCTTATCTTGATGATATCTGTGACCCGACTCCATCTACCCATCGTAGCCTCGATGAGTATCAGAGACAGTGTTAATTATGGACTCTGGTGTTTTTTTTTTCTTTTTTTATGTCTCTATCTTCCTCTCTTGGGCCTCCTCCCGCAGACATATGGTCGCCATTTTCATTGGGGGTTTTGCTTCTTCTCTAAGTTACTTTGGTACATACTTTTCAATATGGGGTGTATTAGTCAGCAGACTCGGTGATTATATCATCTTTGTACAGTTTCTGATTATGTTGTATGTTTTCCAGCGCCCTTATCTAAAATGTCTATTACTGATCGATGGCACCATGTAAGATTTTATCATTGAACGTAAAAGGAATCAATAATCCGATAAAACGAAAGAAAATCCTAAGCTATCTAAGTCATGAAGCTGCGGATCTGATTTTCCTCCAAGAAACGCATTTAAATTCGAAGGAAACCCTTAAACTCAATATTAAACCTTACATGGTGGCTGCCTATTCTCCAGCCGTTTCTAAGAAATGTGGGGTTGCCATACTGGTTAGGAAATCTCTGCATGCTACTATTATTGCGACTAGCTCAGATACAGCAGGTAGATGGTCCAGAGCTCACCTCAAGATAGGTAACCTTGAAGTTACATGTATATGCCTTTATGCTCCTAATGTGGATGACCCTGCCTTTTTTGCTACCATTGCTCAGGTTGCGCAGGCCTCTGCTAATACTTCATTGATAATAGGGGGGGATTTCAATTTAGTTCTTGATCCCCTGATTGACAAACAGCCGCCTAGGACAAGTGGTCCCCCCAAGAGTCATACCACGCTTACCTCTGTGATCAAAGATCTTGCTTTAGTCGATCTATGGAGGTTACTAAACCCCAATGAGCTTGACTTTACTTTCTTTTCTTCCCCTCATAAATCCCAGTCTCGTATAGATTTCTTTCTCATATCAAAACTGTTAGTCCCTCAGGTGGACACTGCAAAGATTCACTCCCAACATATTTCAGATCATGCTGCTATTTCTTTTCAATTACACACTACTGCACCCCAAGGGAATTCGGGGGCCTGGTTCTTTGATAGAGCCCTATTAACTCAGCCAGAGTTCCAGTTAGAAATTCGAGCAGCCATACAGGATTACTTCCATTTTAATTTACCCCAGGATACTGCAAATTGGGCTTGGTGGGAGGGTTTCAAAGCGGCCATTCGTGCAACGATCACTAGTTATCAAATTCGCCTGCGGAAACAACGCAAACAGCAGCTACTTATACTAGACCAACAAATCAAAGCAGGCGAACGAGTTCTAACTTCCCGTACTGATCCATGCGTCTTAGTTCGCTTACAGCGTCTCCGTTTTCAATATAATGCAATCCTCTCAACTGCAGCTTCTAAGAGTATTGAGCTTCAACGAGGGACATACTACCGTGAAAGCAACCGAGCCGGTCGACTTTTAGCCAACGCCTTGAAAGGTCAAAAAGAAGCCAAACGCGTAGCGGCCCTTCGAGCCCCACAGGGAGGGGGCATACTGACCACAGACTCCGATATCGTAGAACTCTTTCAGGATTTCTATACCCGTCTCTATCAATCTGAATGTGATTTCTCATCAGAGACCTTCGAGCGATTGTTTTCTGATATTCAGCGGCCGACCCTTTCTGAAGCTGATAGGGATGCGCTAGATGAACCTCTCTCTACTTCAGAGATCCAATTTGCCCTAAAACGCACAGCCTCGGGTCGAGCCGCCGAGCCTGATGGTCTCCCGACCGAATTCTACAAAACGTTCAGTGCAGATTTAGTACCCTACTTAAAACTCTATTTTACTGCCCTTGCGGTAGATACATCCTTTTTGGGATCCTTTTCTGCAGCTAATGTGGTAGTATTTGAGAAAGAAGGCAGAGACCCGCTGCTAACCGCCAACTATCGTCCAATCTCCCTACTTAATGCCGATTATAAGATCTTCGCAATGATCTTGGCCTCCCGGCTATCTGACAGGATGGCCACCTTAATCCATCCCGACCAATGCGGTTTTATACCCGGCCGATCCACCGCTGACAATGCTCGGACCTTGTGCCATGTACTATCCAGTGCTGCCAACTTGGACCACCCATGGGTGGGTCTTTCCCTAGATGCTGAAAAAGCCTTTGATCGCCTAGAATGGCCCTTTTTATTTGCAGTTCTCCGATGGTATGGCTTTGGGGAGGGCTTCCTCCGATACCTCCAAGTCATGTACACTCAACCCGTTGCCAGTATTTGTGTAAATGCTATTAAGTCTCAGCCTTTTAATCTCCAAAGAGGCACGCGTCAAGGTTGCCCCCTATCACCAATGCTCTTTGATCTTGCTCTTGAACCCCTCGCCCTCCTTATTAGACAGTCTGCACGTATTCGTGGTGTCCCCTTCAGTCACAGAGAGATTAAACTCTCTGCATATGCAGATGACCTTATGCTCTTCGTATCCCTTGATTCGGTTCCAGCTGTCTTGGATCTGATTGATGGATACTCGCAATTATCGGGCTATAAAATAAACTGGACCAAATCCGTAGCATTCCCACTGAACCGCTGGGTACATGAGGCTGACATGCAGGCCTTTCCTTTCCTTTGGCAATCCCGCATGGTGAAATATCTTGGGGTCCATTACTGTTCTCCTTTAGAAGACACTATTAGTTTTAATGCCAAAGAGGTAGTCTCCAAAGTCCGTGAGCTCACAAATCGTTGGTCTCCCTTATCCCTTACATGGAGGGGCCGCCTAGAAACTGTGAAGATGATGATAGTCCCCAAGGTGAACTATATTTTAGAAATGCTGCCATGCTTACTCCCGCTACACACCTACAAAGATATTGAGGGCCTTCTCGTCCGCTATCTCTGGCAGGGCAAACCACCAAGGATAGCTAAGCAAAAACTACAGTCTGCGAAGGAACTAGGGGGTACCCGCTTTCCTGATTTTCTCAAATATCATCAAGCCTTCTTACTTAAACAAGGTGCCCGATGGCTAGATGCCTCGACCGACAGCAGACCAGTTTGGCTTGACATAGAAGAGGAGCTTAGTAACCCGATTCCGTTGATCCATCTCCCCGGTATGTCCCATCAAGTAGACTCCCGCCATCCCCCAATGATTGTTGATACTCTTGCGGCCTTTAATACTCTCATTCTATCACTGGGCCCAAACGTATGTCCTCAGGACGGACTCCCGCTGTGGAATAACCCCAGAATTCAAGTCCTAAATAGAACGATAGCATGGAAACCCTGGTACTCTAGGGGGATCTGGACACCCCAACAGCTCTTCTCTGCAGCTCGTTGGAAGACCTTTTCTGATTTACAAAAGGAATTTGCGTTACCAGCGAAACATTACTTTCAATTGATGCAGCTTCAACACTGCCTCAAAAGTGCTCGAATCCTGCCACCCTCTGTCTCTACTGAGGACGGGCTATTAGACCTAATTCACTCTATTAGTAGTACACATGGGGTAGCCTCTAACTTTTATAAACTATTATGTCAGGGTACAGATACTGCTACTTGTAGAGCCCAGCAAGCCTGGGAGCGCGAACTGCAAACCACTTTAACCCCTGTGCAATGGAGCGTTTTCTGGAGCAAAGTAGTGCGGGTTTCCCGATCTGCCTCAGTTACCCAAACTCTCTTCTTTTTTGCACATAGATGCTTTTATACTCCAGAAAAAATAGCCAAATGGAACACAACTGCTAGGGACCAGTGTTGGTCTTGTCATACTGCTGTGGGAACCCTCGCTCATGTTATTTATGAATGTCCTCAACTACAGGTTTACTGGGGGCGGGTCTGGGGTCGTATTCAACTTATCTTACACCTCCACGAGCCTCTTTCTTGGAAGATTGTGGGACTCCGCTCAGTGGCGGAGGTCCCCTCTCTTCCTAAGAAGGGTCGCTTTCTCCTTGATTTCATGCTGGGTATAGCTATATGTTTAATCACGAGGAATTGGAAGGATAGCTCTCGACTTACTGTCAATGAATGGTGGAACCTTGTCTGCCTATATAGTAAATATGAGCAGATATCTCGGAGAGCTATTCCCCATACCCAAACTCACTCTCGCTTGTCTAAATGGCAGATGCTTAATGATTATGTACAATCTGCTCATTGCTCCGACATGTCTGTTTAATGTACACTCATCATGTTTCAGATCACCGTTTGGTTTTGTAACACAATAATGTCAGTACACGCCCGTTTCGGGAATGATTAGTTTTCTAGAGAAGAAGCAGGGGGGCGGGGGGTGGTAGGGGTTTACTTTGGTGTATGTATCTCATTCTATGTATGTATCTGTCTTTTAGTTGTATGTCTTCCTTCCTTTGTTGTTATAAAACGAAAATAAATAATTAAAAAAAAAAAAAAAAAAAAAAAGAAAGCATGGGACAAACACAGATGATCTCTAAAGGAAAAAAAAGGGACTATAGTATTTGATATGGAAGAGCAGACTAGATAGGCCTTATGTTATTTTTTTGTTGACATGTTTCTATGTTTATTGGATAGATGATCTCATACCCTGCTTTCTTATGACCTGGCCCTTGAGAGGCATAGGCTAAGAAGGGGTACTCTGAAGAGTTTTTGAGAGATGGTGTTCCTCTTGGGCTCTAGAGACCAAGAAGGCGGACATGGTTGCTATTTTTTGTCCTTTGTGTGGTCCAGTCTGGACCAGGGATTAGCCTGAGTGCCCTCGACATTCAGGTGGCAGCAGCCCTGACATGCTACTGGTGGTACTCTCAATGGATGTTCTTGGCAGTGCACTCTAACATTCTTTTTCTTCCTCAAGAGAGAGAAGCCGATCTGTCCAGCAGTGTATCTGGCCATTCTTCAGTGGAGACTTTCTCTTTGGTGCTAAAGGCACTGAAAGGGCCACTTTTGAGCTCAATTATTAGGCCTCTCTCAAGGATTTGACATTTATGATGGTTTAACTGGTGTATATCGTGTCCGCCTGGTGGGTGTCTGAGTTTCAAGCTTTTTGGTCTTCTTGATGGCTTCTGTCTCCTTGTGGATGTTCCATCATAAGAACATAAGAATATAAGAAATGCCATACTGGTTCAGACCAAGGTCCATCAAGCCCAGTATCCTGTTTCCAACAGTGGCCAATCCAGGTCACAAGTACCTGGCAGGTACCCAAAGTTCACTGCTTCGACAATGCTCATCCTGGGGTAAGCAGTGGATTTCCTGGGTCCTTTTTAATAATAGTTAATGGACCTTTCCTCCAGGAACTTGTCCAAACCTTTTTTAAACCCAGCTACACTAACATTCTTTCTCCTGAAGGTGCTGTCTCCCTTTAACTTTAACCAGACCATCATTCTGCCTTCCTTCTCAGAAAATGATTTTAAGACTAATCCTTCTCTGTGTCTAATGGATGTGCAAAGGGTGTTGGTCAGATTCCTGGAGATTAATATTCCTTCCGTTGGTCAGATTGTCTCTTGTCCTCTTCAGCAGTCTGGGAAAAGGACAGGCAGTGGCCAAGTTGTCAATCACCTGCTGAATTAAGGAGGCCAGTAGTTTCATATTCCTTTGCCTGGTAAGCTTGTGCTGGTGGGAGTCAGAACTCAATGTACCATGGCATAGGTTTCCACCTGGGCGAAGTTTGTCTGGTGTCTCCAGAGGACATCTGCAAGGCAACTAACTGGTCTTCTCTGAGTGCCTGCCTTGGGTGGTGGAAGAAAATATTGTTTCAATTTAAAAGTTCCAAATTTGTGTTGTTGATTACTAATGTTATTTGTTTCAGAGTTTTTCAATCTTTCTACTGCTTGGTAAGTGTCATACTGGCTTTATTTATTTATTGAATGGGTTTTTTTATATCATTTTGGTCCAAATGGTTTACATTGTAACTTAGATAGTTATATTAGATAGTTATTATATTATATTATATTATATTATATTATTTATTATATTATATTATAGTTATTATATTATATTAGATAGTTATATTAGATAGTTATTCCCCAGTTCACACCCAGTTGATTTTCCCTGTTATCTGTAAACCTAGATCAGTCATGTACTGACAGGTATGTTGTTGTTCAATGTAAACCGCACTGATGATGAATAGTGCGGTATATAAAAAATGCTAAATAAATAAAAATTGATAACTTGAATTTTCTCAGGCAATAGAGGGTTAAGGGCTTCTCTCAGTGCTGTAGTTATTCATTTTACCAGTTTACTATATAATGCCTTATCCTTCAATCAAAGCAGTTTATATTATTTAATCACTACAAACAGGTACTGGATACATTCCCTTGTCCCCAAAGGGATGACAATCTATGTGTACCTGAGGCAAAGGAATGTTAAATGGCGACAAGGAGTGCCTATAGAACTAGAAACCACAGTCTTTCTGGCCTGAGATTGCTGGCCCCAAGTGGGACTTGAACCCTGGCCCCTCCAGCATGAGGTACTGTATCCTAAACACTAGGCCACTCCTCTCTCTGTACCAGTAGATGTAGCTGGTGATGACATCACCATAAGTTGTTCAAGTCCCCCTCCACCTGCTGGCAAAGGAGCATAACCCTTATGTCTGGACTGGTCTAGCAGGATTCAAGGAAAAAAAGTTATAAAGTAGGTAAGATTTCCCCTTCTGTCACCTTAGCCCAGGTTTACCTGCCCTGCATCCATACAGCTGGAGCAATTCCTCCTCCCCCTTTTTGTATTGGGGACTTTACCTGGCTGTTCCTCAGCTGGTGAAAGTCCTTTTCTCCAGCCAGCCAATGCCCTTAGACTGCAGCCATCCTCCTGCTCCTCAGGACCCTGTGCAGGCAACATGCTGGCACATACATATGGCCACTCTGATTCTTTGAAGGTGAACAAAATGTTGCAGAGATTGGGATGTTGATATAGATGGGCAGATTGGATATGTCTGCTATCGTTTTCGATATATTTCTGTTTTTCAGGTGAGAGCACATTTTGATGTCATCAAGCTGTCCTGTCTTTGGATTTTGTATTTATTTATTTATGTCTTTGAATTATTTATTTATTTAACATTTTTATATACCGTTTTTATACAATTCAAAATGGTTTACATGGAATAGAAGGTAACAGTGTGTTCACAGCTGTTTTACAAGAAACAGTAATGGTTTGAACGATGGTAGAACCTTTTCAACATAACTATTTACATTTTTACAGTGGGTGGTGGAGATAGGAGGATAGGAGTAAGAAGGGGGGATCTAATGATTAGGGGGGCAGGTAAAGTATTCACTAAAGAGGAAGGTTTTTAGCTTTTTGTGGAATTCAAAATGGTCGGAGCACCTTCGTAGGCCGGGGGGGGGGGGGGGAGGGCATTCCATATAGAGGGAGCATAGAGGGAGAAGGCTCTGCTACATATAGAGAAACATAGAAACATAGAAAAATGCTGATAGAAAAAGACCACATGGCCTATCTAGTCTGTCTATCTAGTCTGTCCTTCCATATCAATAGCTACAACAGTCCCCTTTTTTCCTTTAGAGATCCTCTGAGTTTGTCCAATGACTTTTTGAATTCAGATACCGTCCTCATCTCTACCACCTCCACTGAGACACTACTCCACAGATCTACTACTCTTTCCGTAAAGAAATATTTCTGCATATCACTCTTGAAAGTATTCAATTTCACTCTCATCCCATGTCCCCTCATTGCAGCACTTGCTTTCAATCGAAAGAGGCTCTCCCCATGTGCATTTATGCCATGGAGGTATTTAAATGTCTCAATCATATCACCTCTATCCCGCCTTTCCTCTAAGGTGTGCATATTAAGATCCTTATGTCTATCCTCATATGCTTTATAATGAAGACCACTAACCATTTTAGTAGCCACCCTCTGCACTGACTCCATCCTGTTTATATCCTTTTGAAGGTGCGGTCTCCAGAATTGCACACAATACTCCAAATGAGGTCACTCCAAAGACTTCTACAGAAGCACTATCACCTCCTTTTTTCTGCTAGCCATTCCTCTCCGTATGCACCCAAGAATCCTTCTAGCTTTTGCTGTTGCCTTTTCTATCTGTTTAGCTACTTTAAGATCATCAGACACATCCACACCAAGGTCCCGCTCTTTAGTGGACAAAACTACTTCACCCCCTATACTATATTACTCCCTTGGATTGTTGTAGCCCAAATACATGACCTTGCATTTTTTAACATTAAATCCCAGCTTCCAAATTCTAGACCATTCTTCAAGCTTAGCTAGATCCCTCCATGCTATCTACACCTTCCTGGGTGTCTACTCTATTGAAGAATTTTGGTATTATCCGCAAATTGGCAAACCTTACCCGACAGCCCTTCCACTATATCATTAACAAAGATGTTGAAAAGAATTGGACCAAGGACAGATCCTTGGTGCACACCACTGGTAACTTCTTTCTCCCACTCAACCAATTTCTAACCAAATCAGTAACTTTAGGTCCATCCCTAGGGTGCTCAATTTGTTTATAAGTTACCTGTGAGGAATGGTGTCAAAGGCTTTACTAAAATCTAAATACACCACATCTAGGGCTCTCCCTTGGTTCAACTCCCTGGTCACCCAGTCAAAGAAATCAATCAGATTTGTCTGACAAGACCTGCCTCTGGTGAATCCATGCTGCCTCAGATCCTGTAATCTGCTGGACTCCAGAAACCACCCTATTTTCTCTTTCAGCAGCGTTTCCAATAATTTTCTCACCATCGAAGTTAAACTAACCGGCCTGTAGTTTTCAACCACATCCTTACTTCTGCTTTTGTGTAAATGCATCACATGAGCATCTCTCCAGTCCTTTGGCACCACTCCTGACACTAACGAGGCATTGAAAAGGTCAGTCAGTGGAGCTGCTAGAATGTCCCCAAGTTCCCTCAATATTCTAGGGTGCATCCCATCCGGTCCCATCACTTAGTCTACTTTAAGTTTAGCTAGTTTCTCACGAACAGAGTCTTCTGAAAATTGTTCATGATGACCCTCACTTCTGTTCCCCTTCATTGTTGAGCCTGACAATACCACTTTTGCCCTTCCTTTTCTCACTAACATATCTGAAAAATGTCTTATCTCCCCATTTTATTGCATTGGCTATTTCCTCCTCTTTTTGAATCTTTGCTTTCCTGACTACTTTGCTAGCTTCTCTAAGTTTTCCCAAATATAGATGCCTGTCTTCCTCTCTCTGTGATCTCTTATATTTCATGAAGGCCTCCCTCTTTTTCTTCACCTTTTCAGCTACTTCTTTCGATGTGGGCCTGTCTGGGATTGCTGTTTATTAAGTGCGCAATTGTGTTCTGTGCCATCTTGAGGGTATGTAGGCTATGTTTTGGGAGACCATGGTATATAAGGTTACAGTAGTCGAGGGTCGAGGTTGTTAAGGCCTGGCAGACATTTTGGAAGGAGTCTGGGTTTAACAAGGGGCGGAGATTCGTATTTTCGAGAAGATAGCATTAGTTGTTCTTTTTATCTGCTGTAGGAAAAGACACAAGGCACAGAGAAACAGCTGAGCAGAAAAGGCTGTTAGTGCAAGCAAAGCCAAAAGCTCATCAGGAGCACCTGTGTTCTAACTCTCACATAACGTGCAGGGCAAGGAACCATATAAGGGAGAGTTTTAGTCAGAAGAAAGCTCACTCCAGGAAGAGAGACGGAGACAGGAGCAGGAACAGCAGAGGAGTGCTGGGAAAGGAAGCTGCAATCCAGGAACAAGGAAGTGAAAGCAGAAACAGTGCTCATGAGAGACGGGTTGGAAGGAGCAGTGCTGGGAAAAGCTATGCTACAGAAAGCAGATCTGGAGAGAAGCCAGGAGGGGCCAGCAGCTCAGGAGGATGGTATGTGCAGCCAGTAAGCACAGGGCAGCCCAGAGGGAGTTTACCGGGTGAAGGGAACTTCAAACGTGGCTGTAAACTAAGAAACAGCTGGGAAGCTGATACAGAGTTTGTCAACTCACAGCTTGACCGGAAAGCTGGGGAGAGAGTCCACTACAACCCAAGAGTCAATGCTAGCTCCAAGATAAAAAGGTGGGAGCCTTATACTTTTGAAGAAAGGTTAAAAAGCTATGACTGTTGCAAAGGGCGTGGCCCTGAATATAATGTTATAAGTAAAAGGTATCCAGAACCCTCACTTCGTGAGGAGAGCAAGCAGAAAGCATTCCTCAGGCCAGGCAGATATAATCCTGGGATTAAAGGAACTTTTGCAGGAAGCGATAGTGAACTATCACAGGAGGCTGTGCCAGATTTTAGTACATCTGAAGAGGCTGATTCAGACGGTTTTGAGAGTGAAACTGAAGGGATGTTATGGGAGGATAACAGCCACTCTTCAGACCCCATGCCAATGGATTGTACTATATGTTGTAAAAAGTGACCACACTTCTTTATGTTGACCTGTTGAAAAGAAGAGCTTTGTGAAGATAACAAAGGAAAGAAGTTTCCTGTTACCATTTTTCATTGCTGTGTTTGTATTTTTTGTTCCTTGAAGAATGTCTGTTCGGGAAGGGGAATAAAACCCATACTTAATTTTTCCTTACCACTTGACCACAAGACTCTGTTTTTATATCAAGAGCAGAGTAAACTTCAACAACCCTAGGCGACCGCCTAGAACAGGGTTTAAAAAGGGCTCTACCATATGGGCCCCATCACAGACTTCAGTCTTTGCGATGATGATGTAATCTCCTAGAACAATGGAGATCGGGGGGTAACAAAGGATGGGTTGGAATAGATGTGGATGGCTTCTGTTTTGGTTTGGCTAATTAGAAGGTTATGTTTGTGGAGCCATTGTCTTAACTTGGTGAAGCAGTTGCTGTTAATGGTGTAGTTTGGCATGGAGATCTTGAAGGGGTGAAAAGTGATGGCTGAGGGGAGATATGATAGAGTTCTATAAATTAATGAATGGAGTGGAAAGGGTAAATGTAGATCAATTGTTTACATCATCAGAATATAAAAAGACTACGGGACATGCAATGAAGCTACAGGGTAACCTATTTAAGACTAATAAGAGAAAATATTTTTTCACTCAACGTGTAATCAAACTCTGGAACTGGTTACCGGAGGATGTAGTAAAAACTGTTAGTGTAGCTGGGTTTAAAAAAGGTCTGGACAAGTTCCTGGAGGAAAGGTCCATAAACCATTATTAAAAAGGACCCGGGATATCACTGCTTGACCCAATACAAGCATTGAGAAACCTGTGTCTTTTGGGGAAACTGCTAGGTGCTTATGACCTAGATTGACCACTGTTGGAAACAAGATACTGGGCTTGATGGACCTTGGTCTGACCCAGTATGGCATATCTTATGTTCTTACAATTGATATTGTATGTGATATTCTTGAAAAAATTTGTATATGGGTTGAAGGAAGATGTTAAAGAGGAGGGCAGATAGGCTGCAGCCTTGAGGTACTCCTTGGGAGTGTGTGAATGGTAGAGGGGTTTTATCGCTGATTCGTACTTGTGTTCTGTTTTCAAGGTATGAATGGAACAAGTTTAGGGTGGTGTCTCTAAGACATGGAGTCTGTTGAGGAGCTGTTTATGGGGGAGGGAGTCAAATGCTGAGCAGATGTCAAGGAAGATTAGTAGACAACCTTGGTTGGGAGATTGGGTGTATGATATTACAGAGTCTAGAAGGGACATGATCAGGGTTTCCACACCATGATTCTTTTAGAAGCCATGTTGGAAGCGATCAAGAGGGGTGTGGTCATCAAAGCGATTCTGCAGTTGGTTTTGTAGAATTTTTTCAGTTATTTTTGCTAAGAGGGGGATATTTGATATTGGTCTGTAAGAGGTTGGTGATGTGAGGTCCTGTTTGTTCCCTTTTAGGATGGGTCAAATGGAGCTCATTTTCAGGGGCACTGGCATGATTCCAGTTCTAAGGGAGGTTGTAACCATGGATCGGATGAAGGAGCTGAATGTTTCCTTCGTACTTTTAATCCATGTGACTGGGCATGGGTCGAGGGCAGAAGTAGAGGTGTTAAGGTTTTTAATAACAGTTATTATGTTTTCAAGAGATGGGAGGTCAAACTGGTTCCAAATTATTATGGGGATTACATTAGGGGTATGAGCCTCTGTATGGATGCTGATTCCTGATGGGGTTGCAGAGTATTTAGAGCAGAGATGGTCTGCTATGGTTTGTGAGATTGTATCTTCCATCTCTGGTTTTGGTGTTTCTTTTAATAGTGGATTATATTCTTGTTATATTCTCTTTTCTGCCTTAGTGTTTCGAGGCAGTAGGTATGGAGCTTTTCAGAGCAGGAGGCGAGATTTGAGGGGTCATGTACGTAGGTGACGCCAGCAGTGTTCAAGTCTTCGGAGTTCTGTTTTTAAATCATGTAGTGATGTAGAAAACCAAGGTGCTCTTTTACGGAGCTTCTGTGGGGATGGTTTAGGGGGTTCTTTTGCAGCTCTGGTCATGATCATGTTCCATCTGTTAATTTGGGAGTCTAAGTTGGCTTCACTGTCAGGGATCAATTCAAGTTGGAGTGCTACTTGTTTAAGAAATAGGCTTAAGTCAAATTGTTTAAATTTACGAATCTGTGGAGGTGAGGGAGGTAGGTGCTTTTCCGGTAATGAGAGGGAAAAGAGAAGAGTATCAGTGAGTGGTCTGACCATAGAACAGGGTGAATGGAGTGCGGAATCTGAGAGTTGGCCATAATACTGTGTGGTATGAAGATCAGGTCCAGGGTATTACCCTTGTTGTGGGTAGGTGAATGGAGGATCTGGGTGAAGTGTAGGGCTTCCATGGCTTCTAAAAAGGAAGCGGTCTGCTTTTGTGAAGTTGAGGAGAGATTAAAGTCACCTAGGATGATGAGAGTGTGTTTTGTGGTTTGGGGGGTGCAAGCTGAGTCAAGTAGTAAGGAAAGGTTGAGGGTATCAGATTGAGGTGCTCTATATAATAGGCATATGGAGAGGGTACTGTTGGATAATTTAATCAGATCTATGCCTGTCGTGGAAGTTGATTCAATGGTGGAAAGGTTTAATTCTTTCTTTGCTAGTACTGAAACACCATCACCTCTGTTGGTTGTTCTTATGCTGTTGTAGATTGAGTGGATGGAGGGGCAAAGTTGGTTTATGTGGATGGAATCTGTTTCCTGAAACCAAGTCTCTGTAATACAGAGTATGTCAAGGTTGTGATCAGTAATTAAGTCTGCAATAAGGGGAATTTTGTTCCTGGCTGAGCATACATTGATCAGGGCACATAATAGAGGGTGATAGATTATATCCGTAGGCTGGGTGGGGGTAGTAAAGTCAGAGATGATATATGTAAGCCTGAATTTTCGAGGGGCTTGATATGAGTGGGGATAGGGCCAAGAATTGATACTGAGTGGTGATCTGTGTGAGTGGATTATTGGAATGTAATTTGCTTTACTGGTTTCACCTCAAAGGCATTTGATAGGAGAGTTGAAACTATAGAGAGAACTAGGATATAGATTCATAAGGTTGTGTGTTTCGGGTTATAGGTCTCCATGTAACGAGTGGGGGGAGAGAGTGGAAAGTGTAGATGCAAAGAGCTAGATGTACGTGTGTTGGTTCAGTGAGATATAGCAGGCATTAAATGGAGGGAGTAGTGAGTACATAGCAGGTTGTTATGTGCAGCACTGTAAAACAATGTAAACCAAATGGATAGATACAGTGCAGCAAAATTGTTACAGTTTCATGTAACAAGTATGTAGCAGCGTTGTTACAATTATGTGTAGTAAGAGTAGCTTTGTAGAAAAAGTCCAATGATAAATACAGTGTAGTTAAGGAAGTTCTTAGCATGAGACATAAGTAGGGTTGTTAGGTCTGTAAGTTATATGATGATTTTAGCTGGGTGAAATACAGCAGAAACTACAAGAGAACACCATAGTAGAATAAATTTGAGTCATGAAGGACTACAAAAGGGGACTGCTACTTCTGGAGAGAGATCTGCAATAATGAGTATATACTTCTGGGAATTGTTCTGAAGGGAATAATTTGGATTACAGCTGATTAATCTGTGAACCAAGTGTATTTGTTAAATCAGTCAGGGTCTAGTAGCAGCAATTTAAGTTTAAATTTAAAATACAGAAGAGAGCTTTCTGGTTAAATTTAGAACCCAGCAGAGAGCTTGTAATTTACATTTAATACTTACTCAGGGACTAGTAGCAGCAACATGCTTTTAGTTTAAATTTAAAACACAGAAGAGAGCTTTCTGGTTAAATTTAGAACCCAGCAGAGAGCTTCTAGTTTAAATTTCATATTAAGTCAAAGCCTGGCAGCAGGAAAGAGCTTTAATTTAAATCAAATCAAAATATAACTTAGCATAAAAGGCAAAACAGGGTCAGTATTCTTTGAGCACTAAATAAATTCTTCTAGAGACCTTTACAAAGAGGCCTTCTACCTAGGGGGCAAGAGACCTGTGAAACTTTGTAAATAGGTGTTAAACCCAGGTGGCAGGTCAAAAGGCCATTTTGAAAGACTCCTTCCATCCAAGCAAGGACTGTTAATCACCTAGGAAGTTGTTCACAGCTTACCTTAGAAGCAAAAGACAGGGTACTGTGTAGCAGCCCTCTTTAATAAGTCTTATTTCCCTCCCTCCCTCCCAAAACACCCACCCACCTGTGGGATAATTGTAGCTTTATAGGTACTTACACATCATAAAGGAAAGGAGCTGCTCTCAGGTGCAGCTCTTTATCCAAATCAGTAATACTATAAGGACCTGTGATTAATTAAGCTTCAGGTGAACAAGCTATATTAAACGTATTAGGTACAATTTTATTAGTATAAGTATCCACAGCAATCCTCAGTAAGTAAAGAACTTAAAGATCAAAACACAAGCTTAAAACTAAGATGCAAACAGCAGTCCAGCAGCGAGATGGAGATTACCAGTCTTTTATATTGAGTGTCACATGTATGATTTGGTGAGAGGTCTTAAATCTGCACTAGGTGGGAGGTCTCTTTGCTCTCAGGGAACGAGTTCGATCTCTAGCGGCGAGAGTAGCAGACTTGGAAGAGATAAGAAAGACAGAGAGGTAATATAGATGAGACCTACAAGGATATAGTACTGAAGTCCCACTTCCAGTCTGGCAGCATCCCTGTTGCCATGGAGGAGAGAGGTCACGTGACAGAAGAGCATCATCCTGGTGTGGTAGGAAGTGACCCTGTAACTAGAACATATCCTCCAGCTGATGTAAAAAACTAGCACCAGAGGACGTTTCTCCAGGGCCATGTGCCCATGAGGGAAGGGTTAGGACAGCCGTTATAGTTGGTGATTCGATCATTAGGCATGTAGATACCAGGCGATCCTCACGTCCACCAGCCACCCTGCTAACATGGCTGCCTGGTGCGAAGGTAGCGGACCTCACGCGCCACCTAGACAAGGTCTTAGATAATGCTGGAGATGAGTCTGCTGTCTTAATACATGTTGGTTCCAATGACATAGGAAAATGTGTTAGGGAGGTTCTGGAGGCTAAATTTAGGCTTTTAGGTAGGAAGTTGAAATCCAGAACTTTCAGGGTAGCGTTCTCCGAAATGCTTCCCATTCCATGTGTGGGACCCAAAAGGCAGCCAGAGCTCCGGGGTCTCAATGCGTGGATGAGACAATGGTGCAGAGATGAGGGGTTTGGATTTGTTAGGAACTGGGGAACATTCTGGGGAAAGGAGGGGCTCTTCCGAAGGGATGGGCTTCACCTTAAATGGGATGGAACCAGGCTGCTGGCATTAACCTTTAAAAAGGAGATAGAGCAGCTTTTAAACTAGATAGTAGGGGAAAGCCGACAGTCGCCCAAGAGCGCATGGTTTGGAAGAATGTATCCTTGAAGGATACTACCAAAAGCAGAGAAGTTCCAAAAAAGAGTAAAGTAGCCCAAATGCCCTTGAGTATGGAGCAGACAGAGCTTAAAGATTCCAAATTACTCCTGCCTACCAATAGCCAGATTAATATGAATAAAATACAGTTTCTAAAATTCTTGTATGCAAAAGCTAGAAGTCTAAAAAATAAGATGGGAGATTAAGAATATATAGCACTAAATGAGAGGTTAGATATGATTGGAATCTCAGAGACATGGCGAAAGGAGGACAACCAGTGGGACACTGTGATACCTTGGTACAAACTATATCGTAATGATAGAGTTGATCAAATTGGTGGAGGTGTTGCGCTCTATGTTAGAGAGGGCATTGAGTCATAAAGGAATAAAGTTTTGCAGGAAACAAAATTTGCTGTAGAATCTCTATGGATTGAAATTCCATGTAAAAAAGGGAAGGCGATGGCAGTGCGGGTGTACTATCGACCGCCTGGCCAGAATGAACAAATGGATGATGAAATGCTCAAATAAATCAAGGAAGCTAACAAGCATTATAGCACAGTAATAATAATGGGTGATTTCAATTACCCCGGTATCGACAGGGTCAGTGTCACGGCAGGACATGCTAGGGAGAAAAGTTCCTAGATGAAATAAATGACTGTTTCTTGGAGAAGCTATTTCATGAACTGGCCATATTGGAACTAGTCCTTAGTGGAACACCAGATCTGGTGCAAAAGATATGGGTGTTGGGGCCCCTTGGCAATAGTGATCATAGCATGATCACATTTGATATAATTAGTGGAGGAGGGATGGTAAGGAAATCCACAGTAATACTTTTTAACTTTTGAAAGGGAGACTATGATAAAATGAGGAAATTAGTTAAGAAAAAACTAAAAGGAGCTATTGCAAAGGTTAAAGACTTACATCAAGCTTGGGTGTTGTTGAAAAATACTATCTTGGAAGCCCAGACCAGCTGTATTCCACACACTAAGAAAAGTGGAAGGAAGTCCAAAAAACTGTCAGCATGGTTTAAAGGTGAGGTCAGAGAGGCTGTTGTTGCCAAAAAATCATCTTTCAGGAAATGGAAAAAAGAGCCAAATGGCGAAAACTGGAAACAGTACAAGCAATGGTAAGTTAAATGCAAGGCATTGATAAGGCAGGCAAAGGGAGAATTTGAGAAGAAGCCTGCTGCAGAAGAAAAAAACGTGTAATAAAGACTTTTTCAAGTACATTCACAGCAAAAAAACCTGCGAGAGAGTCAGTTGGTCCATTAGATGATAGAGGGGTTAAAGGGGCACTAAGAGGCAACAAGGCGATAGAGGAGAGACTGAATGAATTATTCGCTTCAGTCTTTACTGAGCAAGATGTATGGATGTTACACATGACTGAAGTGGCATTTAAAGGTGAAGAAGAATTGATGGAAATATCGATACATCGGGAAGATGTATTACAACCGTTTGAAAAAATGAAGAGTAGCAAACCACCTGGACCGGGTGGTGTACATCCAAGGGTGTTGAAGAACTGAAATTTTGAGATTGCAGACCTGCTATTAGTAATCTTTTAACTATCATTAAAATCATCTGTAATACCTGAAGATTGGAGGATGGCCAATATAACGCCAATTTTTAAAAAGGGTTCCAGGGCTGATTCTGGAAACAGACCAGTGATCCTGACATCAGTACCAGGAAAAATGATAGAAACCATCATAAAGAACAAAATTCCTGAACACGTAGATAGTCATGGCTTAATGGGAGACAGCCAACATGGCTTTAGACAAGGAAGATCTTGTCTTACTAATCTGTTATGTTTTTTTGAAGGTGTGAATAAACAGATGGACAAAGTTGAGTCAGTTGATATAGTGTATCTGGACTTTCAGAAAGCCTTTGACAAGGTCCCTCATCAGAGACTTTTGCCAAAACTAAAGAGTCAAGGGATAGGAGGCAGTGTACTATTGTGGATCAGGAACTGGTTAAAAGATAGAAAGGAGAGGGTAGGGCTAAATGGCCAATTTTCCCAATGGAGAAGGGTGAATAGTGGTGTACCCCAGGGATCTGTGCTGGGTCCACTTCTTTTTGACATATTCATAAATGACCTGAAAAAAAGGAACAATGAATGAGGTTATCAAATTTGTAGATGAGATAAAACTATTTAAAATTATTAAAACCCATGAGGATTGTGGAAAATTGCAAGAGGATCTTGATAAATTGGAAGACTGGGCATCAAAATGGCAGATGAAATTTAATGTCAACAAGAGCAAAGTTATGCACCTAGGGAAGAACAACCCAAACTATGGTAACACGATGCAAGGTTCCACATTAGGAACCATCACCCAGGAAAAAGATTTAGGCGTCAATGTGAATTCCATGTTAAAACCCTCCATCGAGTGTGCAGCAGCTGCCAAGAGAGCAAACAGAATGCTAGGTATCATAAGGAAAGGAATGGAAATTAAAACCAAGGATATTATAATGCCTCTGTATCATTCCATGGTGAGACCGCACCTTGAATATTGTGTGCAATTCTGGTCGCCATATCTTAAAAAGGATATAGCGTTATTAGAATAGGTTCAGAGAAGATCCACCAAAATGGTAAAGGTGATGGAAGGATACTCCTATGAAGAAAGGCTAAAAAGGTTAGGGCTCTTTAACCTCGAAAAGAGACGGCTGAGGGGAGATATGATAGAAATCTATGAATCAATGAACGGTGTGGAACGGGTAAACGTAGATCGATTGTTTACATCATCAAAATATAGAAAGACTAGGGGACATGCAATGAAGCTAAAGTGTAAACTATTTAAGACAAGTAAGAGAAAATATTTTTTCACTCAACATGTAATCAAACTGTGGAATTTTCTACCGGAGGATGTAGTAAAAGCTCTTAGTGTAGCTGGATTTAAAAAAGGTTTGGACAAGTTCCTGGAGAAAAGGTCCATAAACCATTATTAAAAGGGACCCGGGATATCACTGCTTGATCCAATACAAGCATTGTGGAACCTGTGTCTTTTGGGGAAACTGCTAGGTATGTATGACCTAGATTAGCCACTGTTGGAAACAGGATACTGGGCTTGATGAACCTTGGTCTAACCCACTATGGCTTATCTTATGTTCTTACGTTCTTAATTTAGAGGTTAGGTTACTAGCAAATATTGTGCAGGGCCTGTGAGTAATATAGGTCTTATTATGGTACAAACTCAACGTACCTTATCATATGTCACGCCTAAGTTCCACACCTGAGGGCCATTCGAAAGGGCCCTCTGGTGAGTCCCACAGGCGCGTGCACGCCTGGAACTACAGGTAATTTATAGCCTGGTTGGTGAGGCCAATTGACCTTGTCAGAGGGGAACGGGTAGGAGCATATAAGAACATGCCGAGCCCATGCAAATTAGCATACAGAAGAAGAAAATGAGAAGTTGAAATATCAGCTGGGAAGGATCATATTGTAATGTCATGAAGGATGTACGAGCTGTCCTTTCATTTGCTGACTGAGCATTTTGAAAGCGGGCTTTCCATTGATAACTAGCCAAAACCATTTGCATACCAAAGAAGGATCAAAGGCATGATGTAATTTTCACACGTCTTGTTTCAATATTATGAAAAGTCTTGTTGAGTTATTCCAACACAGATCAGTAGATGGAGCAAATGATCTTCAATAGACCCATGTTTTTTTTCTAAAAAGAAAACATATACTTTAATTCAGCTTTTTTTTAAATTATGAAATGTGCATATTTAAATGTGTGTTTTTGTTATAAATATATATTGTATATATTTGTAAATTTATGTATGCACTCAAAAAATAAATCTCACAATGCAGAGTTTTGCTTCATGATGTTTATATTTATTAAAACTTTCATAACCGCCCTTCACAGTTGCACCAGAGCGGTGTACAATACAAAAACAAAATATAAAAAGAAACAGAAATGGAATGCCGATAGTCATAGGACAGAGGGAGATCCATTCACAAAGGGTAATGAAGAGGATGGGGAAATCAGAAAAGGGGGGAGGGGAGCTTCAGGAGGGGGAAAGGTTAAATGCTATGTTGAAGAGGTGAGTCTTTAGGAGAGATCTGAATTTTGCATAGGAAGCTTCCAGTCTGAGGGTAGAGGGGAGAGAGTTCCATAAAGTGGGACCAAGAAGACAGAAGGCAGAGGAACGGGTGGATGGTAAATGGGCTTGTGAAGCAGAGGGGAGGTGCAATGCAGCTGCTCAGGAGACATCTTGAGTTGTTTCTTTTCCTTCCATTCTCATAGTTTATAGTTCACTAAAACTTGATATACCACCTCTCACTTTATATCGAAGTAGTTTACAAACAATAAAAGAACAAGATAAGGAAAGAATTAGTTGACAAGTATACAGCAGAGGAGGGGAGAGGTAGGGTATAGGTAGAGGGATAGAATGAGAGGAGAAGGCTCAGGAAAGGTGGTTATCCTCAGGGAGGAAGTTTGTAGGCTCTTTGAAACAAGAACGTTTTGAGTAGTCTTGAACTTCTTGAAGGAAGATTCTAGGCAGGTTTCAGAAGGGAGGGACTGACAGAGGCTGGATCTATGAAAGTAAAAAGCAACTAATTGGTCTTCTGAGTACCAAGGCTGGAGCTATCCAGTAAATGGGGTAAGCTGATCTCTGCAGGACACCGTTGCTCGCCGCTCTCAACCCCTAAGCAGGAAGACAAGTGCAGCCGGAGAAGCAGAGCTTGCACGCGGGACCGGTATGTCCTTCAGGCAGAAGGCTGTGCAAGGTTGCAATCGCTGCCCTATATAGCCTCTGCCTGTGAGACACATTACTTCTATGGACAGGCTCAACCCTCTCTCCTCCGCGATTGCTGCCTTAAAGAGCTTCTGCCCATGGGACATGCTTCTCCTGTAGGCTGGTTCAGCTCTCTCTCAGCCGTGAGGGGTGGGTGAAGTAGACAAAGGGTAATGGAAGGTGAAAGAGATATGCTGGGCATTGGGAGACAGACAGGAAATGCCAAATTCATGGAGGAGAGAATAGAAAGGCAAAGGGGAGAAACTAGAGGTGGGAGAGGATAGGGAAATAGTGGACATGGGAAGGGGGATTTGGGAGAATGGGCATAGGGATAAGCAAGAAGGGGAGATGGAGTTATGTTGCATATGGACTATAGGGAAACTAAAGGAAGATCCTGGGCATGGATGGGGGCAGAAGGAGAAAGAGGAGCGATGCTAGACATGGGGGGAATTAAGGGGAGGGGTAAATGCAGGACATGGGGTAATAGAGATAGAGAGGGGAGAAGATAGAAAGAGATGGAGAGATGCTTGATATGGGAGTAATAGTCAGGGGCATATGAGGACAGAATTAAGGATCTTAATATGTACACCCTTAGAGGAAAGGCGGGATAGAGGTGATATGATTGAGATGCACAGCGGGAGTCTCTTTCGATTGAAAGCAAGGTCTGCTATGAAGGGACATGGGATAAGGGTGAAAGGAGATAGATTCAGGAGTGATATGCGGAAATATTCCTTTACGGAAAGAGTGGTGGATCCGTGAAATAGTCTCCCAGTGGAGGTGGTAGATATGAGGATGGTATCTGATTTCGAAAAAGCATGGAACAAACACAGAGGATCTCTAAAGGAAAAAAGGGGACTGTTGTAGTTGTCTATATGGAAGGACAGACTAGATAGGCCATGTGGTCTTTTTGTATCATCATTTTTCTCTGTTTCTATTGTGACGATGAGAGCTGCCAGGAGCAGATGGAAATAGAAGAAAACAATGTTTGTGCCTTTAAAATGAGTGACAGACCAGCTTTACACAGAGTTTGCAAGGCAAGCATGAAAAAAAAACCTGTCTCTGCTGAGGCTAAGCCACACCCAAGCTCTGACGTGGGGGCAGGCTTGGGCACTGATTGTAAACACCTGTGCAGAGGCAAGGGAGTGGCAGGGAAGAAACAGTTTTTAAAACCTGAATCAGACCAGAAAGGGAGATCCTGGGGAGAGGAGAAAGCGTTCCAGGAGAAAGGATTCCAGGAGAGATTCCAGGAGGGAGTCCAGGAAAGGTTCCAGAGGGAGCAGAGATCCCGGAGCACTGAGAGATCCTGAAAGAGGAGAGATCCCAGGAAGGAAGGAAGGTGTGGAGAAAGGCATAGGAAGTCTGACTTCTAGCTGCTGAATGAGGCCAGTAAGAAAGGAAGCAGTCTGTGTCTGAAAAATGATCCTAAACTTGAAGCTAGCAGACATATAGCTGGAAAACTTACAGACGAGGTGGAACAGGTTGCAGTATCTAGTGTTCAAGAGCCACGGCTGAGGACTTCAACTGCTAGAAGGTGGGTGGATACGCTTGTCTGGGGAAAGAGCCAAAACTCACCTGAGAGCAGAGAAGCTGAACCAAAAACAGACGTTAAGGCAAGTGTTCCAAGGGAGGAAAGCTCACTCTCCAATATAATTGATCCTTATCAGAAAGAACAGCTATGGAGCGAGTTTCAGAAGTTTTTACAGGACAGAAAGTCTGAAGAAGTTTGTGAAACTGTAGAAAGGGATAAGCATTCTGTTGCCCAAGAGGATATGCAGATCGATTCCTTTGAGCCAGAGTATAACCCGGGGGAATCCCCAATGGATTGCTCTTTTTGTTTGAAAGAAAACTAGACGCTGGTAAACAGGGCTCAGAAAGAAAAGCAATATGCGGTGAGAAGCAATGTTTGCATAACTATGTAACTGATAAGAGTTTCTTCTGAAGCAAAGAAGGTTTTGTTGTTTAACCAAGAGTTTTGAAAAGTAAAGCAGCGGTTGTTAGAAGAAGAAGTTTACCTTTTGGTTGAATGAACACAAGAGACTACGACGTGCATGTTAACTTGCTTAATGAGAACAACCGCCAGTGTTAGAAAGACTTTTGTTCAGTTTTCTTTAGTTCTAGTTATCCATGTTTTCCTCTTATGTTTGGAGAAGTATCCTAATGCCTGCGTTCTGAATTTAATGCTTATGGAAATCCCACAAAAATAAATATTCTTGTTGCCTTAACCCACGGTTTCACACTACTTTTGTCCTTGGATAAGAAAGCCAAACTACAAGTCCCAGAATTCCTTACTGGAGACAGACACAGTAAAGCTTTATATAAGGACATAACAAGGCGGCCCTATGCCTGTAAGCCCTAGGGCCCAGGCTAGGGTATCACAAGTGGCGTAGTAGTACGGATTTTCACGCATGCACAAAAAAAGGATTTACAAACTTCAGGAGGTACACTGAAAATTAACTTCACTCTGGAGCCATGCAGAGGGACGTCCGGGAGGTGAAGCTGCATCAAAGGAGGATTACCAAGATCTTCAGTGATGAAAAGCTCGAAGCTACACCTATGCCAGGTAACCGGTACCTAACTGGGTTGATTAGGATACCAGTCCAGGGGTGTAGACTTGTCTGATAAAATAAAAGCAAAGGAAACAGTGAAGTGGTTTTGGTATCGCACTTGGGTGGTGTTTTCTTGTTCTTGTTGTTACAGAATAAAAGATGATCATGGAGTGCCAGGAAGTCCTTAAGTGGATGGTGAACCAATTTGAGAGGCAACGGGAGATGTCGTTGCAGGCTCAAGAACAGACCGCAGCACAGATGCAAGCCCAGCAAAGACCTTTGCTTGAAATGATGGAGTCGTGGCTGGAAAACCAGAAGGAGAAGTCCGGACAAGCGATGACCCCTCCAGGTTCTACAGAACCCGTGCATTCATATGCGCTAGGTTTACATGCTAGTGGAACATTTAACTTTGGACAATTAACAGATAATGATGACATTGATGACTTTTTAGAAGCCTTTGACCGGGTGGCTCATATTAGTGGGTGGCCTAGAGAGCAATGGGCCATGCGCCTGGCCGCGTCCCTTACGGGTGAGGCCTTAGCCGCGTACAGAGCCATGCCTGCGGCACTCGCAAGTAATTATGAAGAGCTAAAAAAAAGCTATTAGAGATAGGCTAGGATTGACACCCTTAGTCTACCATCGCCTGTTACGGAGTGTAAAGTTAAAGCCAGGCGAAACCCCTAAAGCTTTATGCCAGCGAGTCAGAAGTCTAGTAAACAAATGGCTAGTGCCCGAAGGCAAGTCCGTAGAGTCTGTACTGGATAGCATCATGCTAGAGCAGTACATGGCTGCAGTCCCAAAGGATATCCACACCTTCCTTATACTGCAGAATTGCCAGAACCCTCAAGAAGCCATAAGGCTTACAGAGCATTTTATGGAAGCAGAATTAACTGCGCGAGAGAGTGGCAGTGCTTCCAGGGTGGCAATGCCAGAAGTATCAGAAAGGAGGTAAAGGTTAAGAGATGATCCCATGAAAACATGCATGCCTATGTTGAAAAACTATTTTGCAAAAAGAAAATGCTTCAAATGTGGTAATGAGGGACATTTACAGAAAGATTGTAAAATGAAAATAGTACTGATAAATGAAAACACTCAAAAAATCAGGAAAGGATTTTTGCTATCTGTAGAGGTTACAGGGTATTGTTACCGACGTGCTATTAGACTCCGGTGCTGATCAAAGCATGATGTCTAAAAGGCTTTGGCAACAAATTGAGACACAGAGTGAGGCTGTCCCAAACCAACCTGTTGATACGGTGAGGATTAGGTGCATTCACGGTGCAGCATCCTCTTATCCAGTGTATAAGCTTCTAGTAAAAGGATTAGGAGTGAAAAGGGAGATCCCCATGGCTGTGGTGCCCAGATTGCCCCATAGTTTGGTACTGGGGAGAGATTGGCCACAATTCCACCAGGGTATAGAACAAGGTTTGCAATCAAAAGAGGCCATAGTTTCCACAAGGGCCCAGTCGAAGTCCTTGAAAAAGGGAGAGGAATCCCTAGAGGAAGCGGTGGAAGATCTCCTGTCACATGAAGATCTGATAAATCACATGGGGGATAAAAACAGAAAGGGAAAAGAAGAGAAACGTATGGAGATACAGTCCCTCTCCCAACACAGGGCGGAGGTACAGGCTGGACAAGGGTTGCCTTGGGTCCCAGCGGAACTCGTTGATAAATTCCCTTCTTTCCCCAAGGAGCAGCAGGCAGATCCTGCTCTGACACAAGCCTTTAAGTATGCTCAGAATGAGAAGGACACCCTGCCTAGGTTCCTTTTAGATGCAGGAATATTCTACAGGGAAAGCTTGGATCCTCGAACAGGGAATGAACGAAAACAGCTAGTAGTGCCCACAAAGTTCAAAACCTTAGTCTTAAGGCTTGCCCATGACCACCCAGTAGGGGGACATAAAGGGATCCAGGGAACACTAGACCAGATTTTAGCTCGTTTTTACTGGCCTGGTGTTTTCAAAGAAACTTCCAAATTCTGTGAATCGTGTCCTTCCTGCCAACGGGTCTCCTCAGTTCGTCCCAGGGAGGTACCTTTGGTACACCTACCCGTGATCTTGGAGCCCGTTCACAGAGTAGCCATGGACATTGTGGGACCTCTAATAAAGACGCCCCGTGGGTTCCAGTACATGTTGGTAGTGGTAGACCAGGCCACAAGGTTTCCTTGGGCCATGCCCCTTCGTAGCATATCAGCAAAGGCAGTGGCGGGAGAACTGATAAAGTTATGCTGCGAAGTGGGGTTTCCCTGGGAGGTGCTCACTGACAGAGGCAGCAATTTTATGTCCAGATATTTGGCCCAAGTGTGGGATGCCTTTGGGATTCGGCACATAAAGACTTCCGCCTATCATCCACAGTCGAACGGACTGGTGGAGAGGCAGAATCAGACCCTGAAGAAAATGCTGAGGCGAAGTTTAGAGGGCAATATGGCTGACTGGGAAACCATGCTCCCCTTCATTCTATACGCCTGCAGAGAGCGAAAGCAAGCGTCTTTAGAGACCTCACCATATGAGTTAATGTTTGGCCAACCTCCACGAGGCATTCTAGATATACTGCTGGAACAGTGGGTAGAACCCGCAGTGGAAGAAGTGGCGGTACCCCAGTTTTTAAGAGACCTGAGGGACCGATTACACCGCACCTCCCAAGTTGCGGAGGAAAATTTAAAGGTCAGCCAGATAAAGCAGAAAACTTACTATGATCGGGGTACAAAGCCTCACCAACTGGCTGTAGGTGAAAATGTTATTGTAATGGTGGCAGACGCCTCTCCAAAGTTCGAGAGCCAATGGAAGGGACCTTATAAGGTGGTAAAACCTGTAGGGCCAGTATCATACTTAGTCGAAAACAGGAGAGGCCGCTAACAGGTTTACCATGTAAACGTGTTAAAACCCTGGCATGAGAGAATAGCGTTAGCACATCTAGCCACACTAGATCCTAGAGCTAAGAGGTGGAAGAGAATGCACCAAAATGCGGATGACTTAAGAAGAATCACGAGCTGCGCAGATAGGTTTTTGCCAGCCCGTGATATCTTAAGGGGGGGATGTGTGACAATGAGAGCTGCCAGGAGCAGATGGAATAGAAGAAAACAATGTTTGTGCCTTTAAAATGAGTGACAGACCAGCTTTGCACAGAGTTTGCAAGGCAAGCATGAAAAAAAATCCTGTCTCTGCTGAGGCTAAGCCACACCCAAGCTCTGACGTGGGGGTAGGCTTGGGCACTGATTGCAAACACCTGTGCAGAGGCAAGGGAGTGGCAGGCAAGAAACGGTTTTTAAAACCTGAATCAGACTAGAAAGGGAGATCCTGGGGAGAGGAGAAAGCGTTCCAGGAGAAAGGATTCCAGGAGAGATTCCAGGAGGGAGTCCAGGAAAGGTTCCAGAGGGAGCAGGGATCCCAGAGCACTGAGAGATCCTGGAGAAAGGAGAGATCCCAGGAAGGAAGGAGTGGAGAAAGGCATAGGAAGTCTGACTTCTAGCTGCTGAATGAGGCCAGTAAGAAAGGAAGCAGTCTGTGTCTGAAAAATGATCCTAAACTTGAAGCTAGCAGATGTATAGCTGGAAAACTTACAGACGAGGTGGAACAGGTTGCAGTATCTAGTGTTCAAGAGCCACTGCTGAGGACTTCAACTGCTAGAAGGTGGGTAGATATGCTTGTCTAGGGAAAGAGCCAGAACTAACCTGAGAGCAGAGAAGCTGAACCAAAAACACTAGAGACGTTAAGGCAAGTGTTCCCAGGGAGGAAAGCTCACTCTCCCAATATAATTGATCCTTATCAGAAAGAACAGCTATGGAGCGAGTTTCAGAAGTTTTTACAGGACAGGAAGTCTGAAGAAGCTTGTGAAACTGTAGAAAGGGATAAGCATTCTGAGCCAGAGTATAACCCGGAGGAATCCCCAATGGATTGCTCTTTTTGTTTGAAAGAAAACTAAACGCTGGTAAACAGGGCTCAGAAAGAAAAGCAAAATGTGGTGAGAAGCAATGTTTGCATAACTATGTAACTGATAAGAGTTTCTTCTGAAGCAAAGAAGGTTTTGTTGTTTAACCAAGAGTTTTGAAAAGTAAAGCAGCGGTTGTTAGAAGAAGAAGTTTACCTTTTGGTTGAATGAACACAAGAGACTATGACGTGCATGTTAACTTGCTTAATGAGAACAGCTGCCAGTGTTAGAAAGACTTTTGTTCAGTTTTCTTTAGTTCCAGTTATCCATGTTTTGCTCTTATGTTTGGAGAAGTATCCTAATGCCTGTGTTCTGAATTTAATGCTTATGGAAATCCCACAAAATTAAATATTCTTGTTGTCTTAACCCACGGTTTCACACTACTTTTGTCCTTGGATAAGAAAGCCAAACTACAAGTCCCAGAATTCCTTACTGGAGACAGACACAGTAAAGCTCTAAATAAGGACATAACAAGGCGGCCCTATGCCTGTAAGCCCTAGGGCCCAGGCTAGGGTATCACACTTTGTATGATATGGTATGGAGTCGGGAAAGATGCTGGATGCAGTGAAATTGGAAGGGAAAGGGCAGACATGGAGAGAGAGACAGAGAGAGAGAGACAGAGAGAAAGAGAGTGAGCGGAGGCAGAGATGAAGGGAAAGAGAGAGTGAGACTGGATGGGGGGATGGGCAGGGGCGGCCCAAGGGGGGTGAGGGGCCATGTGCGGAGACTCGGTGCGGGGCCTCATTTGCATAAGGGGCCTCATTTGCATAAATATTTGCATGTTACCATATACTAACTTTTAGTAAACATGCCTCTTAATGAGTGTATGGATAAAGAAAGACTAAAAGATTTCTACATTACTATAATCCAGTGCCAACCACCAGACACATTAGGAACTACTACAAACACTGTCCATTTAGAACCCATAGCAAACCCGCCGTATCCTAACAGCACTACCAGGACTCACAAAGCACCATACCCTACCTATCAAAAGGAAACATGCAAATATTAAACCAATACATTTCAGAGAACAACAATACATGACCTACTGGGAAAAGAGAACAAGTGGCAATGTCAAATAGGAATTACATAAACAGAATACTTCAGCTCAGTTACACATGCAGAACATAGACCATCACCAAACAAGGAATCACAATTTAGAAACAGGAAGACAATAATTAAACTGGGAATCCCAAAATCCAAACTTGGAATGTACAACACTGTAGAAATAAAACTATACATTAATTTGCTCTTGTACTAAACAAAGCGCAGACGTTAATGATGCACATTTACCAGAGCTGACATATTCCAATTAATAAATTCAAAATAAAGAGATATTTTTCTACCTTTTGTGCATTTTTTTTCAGCTGCAATTGCTCCAGCCACTTTCTTCTGGATTCTTCGTGTCTTCTGCTAACTCTCCATCGTCTGCTGTCCATTTGTCCTTTCTTCTCTCTTCTAGTTTTTTTCCATTCTCTCTCTACATCTGCTTTAACATACTAATCTTTCTCCTTTTGCTCTTTCCTCATTCCTATTTCATCCACTCAAATTTTACCCCTCCATCCTCAATCCCAACTTACTCTCCCAATACCCGGCCAATTGTAGATTTTTTATCCCTCCCACACAAAATATTTTTCCCCTCTCCATTTTATTCTCCCAGCCCCATCCCATTCTAATCCTCCCCCAACATCAGCTCCCTTCTAGTTCCAGCCTCACCCAGCATCCATTCCCTTCTAGTCCCTGCATCAGCTCATTTCTAGTCATAGCCCCCCATCAGCCCATTTCCAGTCCTAGCAACCCCCCAACCCAATACCAGTCCTAGCCCCCCCATCACCCCATTTTCAGTTTAAGCCCCCTTATAACTCATTACCAGTCCTAACCCCCCCTGCCATCAGCCCACTTCCAGTGCTAACCCCCAACAACCCATTTCCAATCAGCCCCCCATAGCCCATTGCCAGTCCTAACCCCATCAGCCCACAGCCCATTACCAGTCCTAACCCCATCAGCCCACCTCAAGTCCTAACCCCTCCCCATCAGCCCATTTCCTGTCCTAGCCCCCCATAGCCCATTATCAGTCCTAACCCCCCCATAGCCCATTACCAGACAGCCCCCATCAGCCAACAGTCCATTACCAGTCTTAACCCCCACATCACCCCTGACCTGTTATAACCCCCCCCCCCCCAACAGCCCACAGCCCATTACCAGTCCTACCCCATCAGCTGTCACCCCTTCGTCGTGCAGCACCTCCTGCTGGTCACAGCTGGTACTGCACCCGGGTGTAAAGTACTGGCCTTTTCAATATTTATAGTCCTTGCCAGTACACAAATAAGTTGTGACACCAAAATCGGTTTAACTGGGTTTTATTCCCCGTCCCGTAGGATTCTTTCAAAAGTATAACAATCAAATCAACATACCCCTTCTCGGGTAAACAAAAAGAACTATAACAAAAATAGCTTTCCTTTCAGCAAACAAAATATGAATGGAAGCAGAAATACAGCTTGTCAGGTTTCCAGATAAAGGCTTCTCTGGAGCAGTTCAGCCTTCTATCTGAGAGACTCTATTTGGTCAGCTAGTATCAAACTACAGTCCATCTGTTCAACAGGCAATTCAATGTTATCCTCTATTGCATAAGGCTCATACTGCATGGGAATACTGTCATGTACAGATGCTTCGTCACTTCTTTCCTGAGGTAGTTTGTTCAACAAACTTTCCAGCTTGTGACGTACTTGACTCTCTACAGAATGTACCTGTTTGGCTTTACCATATTCTCTGGAGTTGCTCAACCAGGAGCCTTTCCTCTGCCTCTGGTTATCAGGCAGAGTAAAGCAGTTAGCTGCCCAACTATTAGAAAGTGGAACCTTTGTTCGGGGTTTTGTTTTAACAGGAGCTTTACAAACAGCTGTTGTCTCCAACGGCAGTTTCTGAGAAGGCTTATGCCAGTTATATCCCTCTGCAGGGTTCTCTCTCACAGGTAACAAGCTTTGTTCTATATTCTGTCTGTAGCCCAGACTCTGGAGTTTTCCTGCTTTCATTAAGTTAGCATTATAGGGCTTTTGTTTCTCATACAAATGCCTCTCATAGCTCAGCTTAGCATTTCTCCTCTCTGGCTCAGAATAGCTTTTCCTAGCTTGTAACTTGTGTCTTAGGGCATAGCTTCTATCAAGGCTGCTGCATACACTGTCCCTGTCTGAATTCAGTTGCTCATCTCTTTCACTTAATTGTTCATCAGACTCACTCAGACTTTCATTCAGCCAGTGCCTTCTGCCTTGCTGTAGAGACCTGGGATGTCTGTGTCCTTCCCACTCTGGATATCTCCTCTGCCTGGGAATATCCTTTCTCCTTGGGTCTTTCAACTCTCTTGGTTGCCTTGATTCTCTTAATCTCCTTCGTCTCTCAGGTCTCCCAGCTTCCTCAGCTCTCTCTGCTTCCTCCTCCTGTGAGCTGTGCTGATTATTTACGTAATCCCCAGCTGCACCACACCCTAGCCTATTGGGGTCAGGTGGGACCTTCCTTGCCTCCCTACTGGCTGGGTTATAATTCCAGGCTTGTGACCTCACTCCCTTATACCCATTCTGATACCCTTGTGTCATGTGCTCTCTCCACACGTCACTGTTTACTTGAGGAGTAATGTTTTTTAGCTCCACAGGGGGCTCTAGAGAGTCTGCTCTGTGACACAGCCCACCTCAAGTCCTAACCCCTCCCCATCAGCCCATTTCCTGTCCTAGCCCCCCCATAGCCCATTATCAGTCCTAACCGCCCCCATAGCCCATTACCAGTCCTAACCCCCCATCAGCCCACAGCCCATTACCAGTCCTAACCCCATCAGCCCACCTCCAGTGCTAACCCCCCATCAGCCCATTTCCAGTCCTAGCCCCTCCATAGCCCATTACCAGTCCTAATCCCCAACAGCCCACAGCCCATTACCAGTCCTAACCCCATCAGCCCACCTCCAGTCTTAACCTCCCCATCAGCCCATTTCCAGTCCTAGCCCCCCATAGCCCATTACCAGTCCTAACCCCACCCAACAGCCCACCTCAAGTCCTAACCCCTACCCATCAGCCCATTTCCTTTCCTAGCCCCCCATAGCCCATTACCAGTCCTAACCCCCCCCCCAACAGCCCACACCCCATTACCAGTCCTAACCCCATCAGCCCACCTCTAGTCTTAATCCCCCCAGCCCATTTCCCGTCCTTGCAACCCCCAACCCATTACCAGTCCTAGCCCCCCATAGCCCACTCCCAGTCCTAATCCCACCAGCCCATTTCCAGTCCTAATCCCCTATCACCCAATTTTCAGTTTAAGCCGCCCCATGCCCCATTTCCAGTCCTATCCTCCCCCTCAGCCCACTCTCAGTCCTAATCCCACCCGCCCCTTTCCCATCCTAATCCCCCATCACCCAATTTTTAGTTTAAGCCCCCCCATAGCCCATTACCAGTCCTAACCCCCCATCAACCCACTTCCAGTCCTAATTCCATCAGCCCATATACAGACTTAGCTCCCCCATAGCCCATCACCACTCCTACCCCCCCAGCCCCCCCATAGCCCCCCCATAGCCCATCACCACTCCTAACCCCCCAGCCCATCACCACTCCTAACCCCCCCCCCCCCCCCCCCCCCCCCCCCCCCGCCCAGCCCAGGGAATTTTTTTTTAAAAAGCTGTCTGCTGCCGCTGCCGGGGCCGCGGCGGCAGAATTGAGTGTGCCGCGGGCCCCACCCCCCCTGCCCAGCAGAGCCTGCCCTCCCCTGTATCACCTCTCTCTTTACAGCTGCAGTCACACGCGCCGGCTTTCAGAGCACGAAAGAACTAGTTTCCCTTTCGCGGCTCTGTTAAGCCCGCGGGGGCTGATGGGAACTTCCGATCAGCCCCCGCGGGCTTAACAGAGCAGCGAGGGAGAAACTCTCCCCTCGCGTTCTGAAAGCCGGCGCGTGTGACTGCAGCTGTAAAGAGAGAGGTGATACAGGGGAGGGCAGGCTCTGCTGGGCAGGGGGGCCCCACGGCACACTCGATTCTGCCGCGGCGGCCCCGGCAGCGGCAGCAGACAGCTTTTTTTTTTTTTTTTTTTAAATTTTACTTTTAGATCAGAATGTTTTTTGCGCGGGGCCCCCTGAAACGCGGGGCCCTGTGCAAAAAACATTCTCGTTCAATGGACAGGCCGGCCCTGGGGATGCGTGAGAGAGAGAGACTGGGGAATAATGGACCTGGAAACAAAAAGAGAGGTGAGGAATGGGAGGACTGGAGTGAGTGTCGAAAAGTGGTAGGTAGATGGAGTTTAAAAAAAAAGGAGGATTGAGGACTGGATAGTAAGAAAGAGTAGTGAAATCTGAGTGGACAGAAAGAGAGAAAAATAAATGGAAGAAAGCTGAAGGGAAAGTTCAATATCCAAAATGGAATGAAATGAAGAAAACAGAGAAGACAAGAAATGGCAAATGGACTAGAGAACATAGAGAGGTAAGAGAAGACAGAGGAAAATAGAAACTTCAGATTGGGACCAGCATGATCAGAGAATAAAATGGTCAGACAACAAAGGTAGACAAAATAATTCAATTTTCAATTTAGTGATTGGACTTTGCAATAACTTTATATTTTATACAGTACAGGGAAATGCATCTCTTTCTATTCCTCTGGTGTTGCATTATATGCAGAATCTGGCTTCTTGGGTTGAAGTTTAATTTTTATCTACATTTATTTTTAGGTTGTGGTCACTTATTCTGTACTTGGTGAGGGTCTGGGTTCTGAGTTTGTGGCCAAGGCCAGGTATTCTGTTAACATGTACGAAGGTATCTGTACTGTAGTAATCTGAATTGTTCAGCTTTTCAAATAGGTGTTTGGATGTTCCAGGACCTACTGCAGTATTTACAGTGCTGAGTTTTTTCATTAGGCTCCTTATGTGAGTTTTGGAAGTTGGTGCTAGTATGGTATGATAGATTTCCTCTATAGATTCTCAGTGACTTTTATAGGGTTTTGTATTAATTACAATATGCCTGGTACTGGAGAATATTTATGGTGCTGTTAGTGAAATGACCAGAATCAGATTTTTTGTTGTTGTTTTTTAGATATTAAGTTCTGTGGGTGAATGTCTTAGTTCTGCTCTGCACCTATTGTCAATGGAAGGGGATCAATGGATGCAGAATATATATATACAAAAAGAAAAAGCAACAACCATAACAATAAAATAAAAATAAGTTATAATCTAGTGTTATAAACTGTGCTGTGGTTCTCGCGTTTTCTTTTAGTTCCTTGGTGTATGAACATCTTGCCTTTCCTTTGTTTTTGCAGAATATATAGACACACTAATACTATGCTGGTCCAGTGTACATTTTACAGTTACTGTTGTGGTCAACATTATTGGCACCCTTGTATTTTAAGTATGTTGTGTACAATATCTTGAGAAATAATTGAAAATATTACAGCTATGTGTCATCATAATATTTTAATAGTATATTCAAAGGTATACAACAAAACAAGATGTCTGTGCAAATTAAAAATAGTAATTTCTGAGAAAAAAAACACAAAATATGACATGGACAGGATTAAAGGCACCTTTCACTAATATTTGGGTGGAGGAATAGCCTAGTGATTAAAGCACCTGCTTGGTAACCAAGAGACCCACTCCTTGTGACCTTGGGCAAGTTACTTAACCCTCCACTGCCTTGGAAGAAAGGCCTGACAATCTATTTCCGGTCACACTACCAACAAAACCTAGGAGCTTCTAGGTCACCAGGAGTCAGCGCTGACTCAAAAGGCACACGTTATCATTGTCACTAATATTTGGCTGCACAACTCTTGGCAGTGATGACAGCCTCCAAATATTTCTTGTAGCCATCTATAAGTTTCATATATCTGCCTGCTGGTAGTTTCTCCCATTCTTCAACTGTGATTTGTTCTAGCTCATGAATGTTTCCAGGATTCCATTTACCAATGGTAGATTTCAGCTTTTTTCAAAAATTGTCGATAGGATTGAGATCAGGACTCATTGTTGGCCAGTTTAAAACTGTTCATCTTTTCCTTTTTAACCATTCTTTTGTACTTCTGGATGTATGTTTTGGATCACTGTCCTGTTGGAGGACCCATGACCTAGCTTTCTGACACTAGGTAGCACATTTTGTTCCAAAATAGCTTGGTAGTCCTCTGACTTCATGATTCCTTTAATACGTTCCAGGCCTCCAGTTCCTGAGGCAGCAACACAGCCCCACAACATTATGGAACCTCCACCATATTTAACTGTAGGAAGGGTATTTTTTCTTTATAAGTTTCATTTCTTTGCCTGTAAATGTAGCGCTGATGTGCACTGCCAAAGACCTCAAGTTTGATTTCATCTATCCACAGAACATTTTCCCAGAAGGATTATGGTTTCTCAAGGTGGGTTTGAGCAAAGCAGGGGTGCCTTTTTATGTCTGTCTTTGAGTAGTGGGGTCCTCTTGGGCTTTTGTCCATTAAATCCTTCTTTGTTTAGTGCATGACATATGGTACGGGTTGAAACCACTACTCCAGTTTGGTCAGCCCTTGGTCAGCCTGGAGGTCAGCCTTAAGCTCTTTGGATGTTGTATGTGGTGTTTTTCCAAACGTTCGCACTAACCTTTGAAGACTTCTTGGATTCATTTTCCTCTTCTCACCACATCTTGGGAGGTTCCTGACAGTTCTATGAGCAGAAAAAACATAGTTACTCATCTGTAACAGGTGATCTCCAGGAACAGCAGGAATCAGTCTTCACATATGGGTGAATGTCATCAACAGAAACCATGTGGGAACACTCCCCAGCATCCAATAAGAAAGCCTTTGGTAGCACTCCACTGCCCCTGCATGTCTGCCTTCCCAACTCCTCTCCTCAGTTGAGTTTGTAGCTGAAAAAAAGAAGAAAATAAAAGAACCCTACAGTTCCTAGGGAAGGAAGGCGAGTTGTGAAGATTGATTCCTGCTATTCCCGGAGATCACCTGTTACAGGTGAGTAACTATGCTTTCTCCAGGAACAAGCAAGAATGCAGTCTTCACACATGGGATGCACTAGCCTCCACATACCAGACTGGCATGGTGGGGGGGGGGGGAGAGTAGTGCAATCCCTGAGGCAAAAAACATGTAGCTAAAGAGTCTGGAAGAGTTGCGGGCCATTATACTCGATTCCAGGAGGTGATAGACTATCATTGGAGGAATATCTTGTAAAAGTCTGGGACAGGAGGAGGAGTTGATTTTAAGTCCCAAAGAGGTGCTGGAGTGCGGCTTGGTCAAAGCCAGTGTCCCGACAGGAGTCTCTGTCAGACAGTAGTTTGCAGCAAAAAAGTATGAAGGGAGGACCAGGTAGCTGCCCAGGAGAACTCCTCAATGGATACTAAATGGAGATTGGCTTCAGAGGTTGCCATAGTTGTGAGCAGTGACATGACCATCCCAAGAGAGTCCTGCTTGTGCATAAGCAAAAGAAATTCAATCTGCTATCTATCTGGATAAAATACGTTTAGTCACCAGGTGACTAGTATCAAATGAAATGAATAATTGAGGGGATCTTCCATGATCTTTAGTTTTATCCAAGAAGTAGGCCAAAGCTTGTTTGCAATCTAAAGTGTGTAGCGCTGCTTCAGCCCAAGACGCATGTGGTCTAGGGAAGAAAATTGGGAGGATGACCGACTGGGTTAGATGGAAAGAGGAAACCACCTTCAGGAGGAAGTGTGGATGAGTAAGGAGAACCACCTTGTCATGGTGGAATTGAGATGTGGGGATCCGCCGTGAGAGCTTGCAGCTCACTGATGTGGCGAGGTGAAGTGAGGGCAATGAGAAAGATGATCTTCTGAGATAGGAACTTCAGTAAAGCAGTGGTTAAAGGTTTGAAAGGTGGCTTTAGAAGAACCACATTCAGATTCCAAGCCACTGGAGGTGGCTTAATGGGTTACTTGGACAGGAGACCCTGCAAGAAGCGTGCTACTAAGGGGTGTGATAGGCTGTCCATCCACTGGTCTGTGAGAAGCCACAATGGCACTAAGGTGAATTCTTACTAAGTTAGTTTTAAGATCTGTCAAGTGGAGGAGATATTGTAGGTGCGACTCCATCAGGCAAGAAAAGGTGTTAATGTCCCTTGAAGAGCACCAAAAGGCAAACCTATGTCATTTGAAGGCATAAAAGCACCTGGTGGAATCTTTATGAGATGCAAGGACATCCTTGACTGCCTGTAGTAGGTTGAGGTCAGCAAGCACTAGTCCTTCAACAGCCAAGTTGTCAGGCATAGGGAGTGAAGATTGTGATGAAGAAGCATCCCGTGGTTCTGAGAGAGGAAATCTGGTACATATCTCAGGTTGAGTAGTTGAGTCTGTGCAAGGAAAAGAAGCAGAGGACCATGGTTGATGGTACCAGAAGGGGGCTATGAGAATCATCGAGCCCCTGTCAGTAGCTTGAACCATATCTTGGATATCAAGAGAATGGGAGGGAATGCATAGAGCAGTCCCTGTTCCTAATGGAGAAGGAAGGAGTCCGGAGTATGTGGATGCAGTGGTAGAATCCTGGAGCATAAGCATGGAAACTGTGTGTTTTGTGGAATGGCAAAAAGATCTATGAGTAGGGTTCCCCATGCTTGGAAGATCCGAGCAGCCATCTCCTGATGCAAGGTCCATTCATGTGGATGAAGGATACAGCTTAGCTTGTCCACAAGAACATTGAGTTTGCCAGGGAAGTACACCGCTCGAGGTGAATGCAGTGTGAGATGGCAAAGGACCACAGGCGAATCGCTTCCTCACAGAAGGGATGGGACTTCACTCCCCCCTGCTTGTTCATGTAGAACATGGCAACTTGGTTGTCTGTCCTGACTAGAACAGGTTGCCCTGAAAGTTGGGGTTGAAAAACCTGTAGAACATTTGTCAGTGCCCATGGTTCTAGCAGGTTGATCTGCAGGGCACAGTCCCTGTGTGGTCAGGTCATTTAGATGTGCTCCCCAACCCAGCTTGGAAGCATCAGTCATCAGGGTGCATTGAGGTGGAGACATCTGAAAAGACGACCCCACGAGTAGGTTCTATGGAAGACACCATCACTGAAGAGACTTGATTAGTTTATTTAGCTGTATTTATATCCCGCTTTTCACCAGGTCAAAGCGGTCAATTGGGAGATACATTTAACACGAGGGGATATGACACACATACGCTAATACTTACAGGGAACATGGGCAATGGAGGGTTAAGTGACTTGCCCAAGACCACAAGGAGTGCCTATAGGACTAGAAATCCCAGTCCCTCAGGCCTGAGATTGCTGTCCCCAGGTGGGACTTGAACCCCCGGCCCTCCGGCCTGAAGTACCTTGTCCTAACCACTAGGCCACTCCTCCCACTAGTTGAGGGGTGATGTGGATCTTGTCTCAGAGTCACTTGCATTCATTAGGAATAGAGAGTCCACTGCATTTGTTGCATGTTTAATCGAAGGTAGAGAACAACATGGACCATGGATGCCATGTGTCCTAATAGTCATAATGTCTCTCAAGCTGTTACTCAGCTTTGCTGTTGCACCCCTTTTGCCAGCTCGATGAGGTGGGCACAGCAATCCCGTGGGAGGAAAGCTTAGGTCTGTTAAGTGTCTAAGAGTGCTCCGATGAGCTCCAGGCATTGAGTTGGAGCGAGGTGAGACTTAGGGAAGTTTATGACAAATCCCAGGTGTTGGAGCATCATGATGGTGCAATGAAGGGAGAATCTTACCTCCTGAGGGGAGTCTCTCTTGATCAGGCAATCCTCTAATAAGGTAAGACAAATACCCCCAAGGTGCATAGGTAGTTAGCGACTGTCGCCATGCATTTTGTGAAGACTCTTGGGGCAGAGACTAGACCAAAGGGGAGAACCCAGTATTGATAATGTTTTCCTTCAAACATGAAGCGCAGATACTGTCTTTGCAAAGGATGGATCAATAAATGCACGTACATTTTTAGGCCTAGAGAACATAGCCAATTGTGTCTCTGGAGGTATGGTAGAAGAGTTCCTAGAGAAATCATTTTGAATTTTTCTTGGACCAAGAACTTGTTTAGGTCTATGAGATCTAGAATGGGCCTGAAGACTCCTGTTTTCTTTGTAATGAGAAAGTATGGGGAGCAGAAGCCCATCGTTTCTTGAGGAGGAGGAAATCTTTCTATGGTACCCTAGGACAATAAGGTGGTCACCTATTCTTCTAAGAGAATGCTTTGAAGGGTTTGTGTGGGATAATCCCTGTGAAACTGGAGGGGGGGGGGTAAGGTTTCAAAGTGAAGTCAATAACCCCTTTGGACATTCTGGAATGTCCACTGCTCTGATGTTATGAGGTACTACCTGTAGACTTAGTGACAAAGTCTGTCTGCTATGTGGAGGAGATGGGGACACTCCAGGGGCAGATTGGCAATTCTCACTAGGAAGGAATCAAAAACCAGGTTCAGGTTGCAACTGTGAAGCTGGTTGAGGTGAGGGCCCTGCTGTCTCTGTTGAGGCTGATAGGAAGCAGAAGGCAGGTAAGAAGGATAGCATCTCTTCTTTTTAGAATATAAAGTTTTTTGGGGAAGAGCCTTCTTCTTGGATGGGTCAGTTGTTTTCCTGGAAAGGCATTTTAGGACGAGATCATCTGTCTCGATCTCCCCTGCTTTTTCCCTCCAATCCTTGCCAAAAAGGTTTTTTCCAGTACATGGGATATTGGCATCTGATGCCTGTAACCAGGCCATTCTGCAAGCTCTAGTGCAGACTGCTGAAACCCTACTTGTTAATTTGAAAGTATCAAAAGAGGTACTGGTAAGAAACGTAGAACTGTTCTGGCTCTGTTTGATGAGTATCTGGAATGCACTCCGCTTATCCTTATGAAGCAGGGGGGTTAAAATCTCTAGATCAATAGAGGCATCTTTCAGAAACATGCTGATGTACAGCATGTAAGAGTTTATTCTGGAGGCCAACATGCATGCTTGGAAGTAGAAACGATCAAAGGCATCGAGTTTCATAAGAACATAAGATATGCCAAACTGGGTCAGACCAAGGTCCATCAAGCCCAGTTTGCCACTGTTATACAAGTTTATGTAGCAAATGCTGTAAATAGCTTACCCCTGTTATCCAAGTTACTTGCCCTGTTATCTGTAAACTCTTACATGTTAACTGTACTGAGCATTTTTGTTCCATGTAAACCGCGCTGATGCCGAATAGTGCGGTATATAAGAGACTATAAATAAATAAATAAATAAATAAATATCCTGTTTCCAAAAGTGGCCAATCTAGGTCATACGTACCTAGCAGTTTCCCCAAAAGACACAGGTTCCACAATGCTTGTACTGGGTCAAGCATTGATATCCTGGGTCCCTTCTTAATAATGGTTTATGGACCTTTCCTCCAGGAACTTGTACAAACCTTTTTTAAACCCAGCTATACTAATAGCCTTTACTACATACTCCGGTAACAAATTCCAGAGTTTGATTACACGTTGAGCGAAAAAATATTTTCTTTTATTAGTCTTAAATAGTTTACCCTGTAGCTTCATTGCATGTCCCCTAATTTTTCTATATTCAGATAACGTAAACAATCAATCTACGTTTACCCGTTCCACTCCGTTCATTAATTTATAGACTTCTATCATATCTCCCCTCAGCCGTCTCTTTTCCAGGTTAAAGAGCCCTAACCTTTTTAGCCTTTCTTCATAGGAGTATCCTTCCATCCCCTATACCATTTTGGTGGCTCTTCTCTGAACCATTTCTAATAACGCTATATCCTTTTTAAGATACGGCGACCAGAATTGCACACAATATTCAAGGTGCGGTCTCACCATGGAACGATATAGAGGCATTACAATATCTTTTGTTTTATTTTCCATTCCTTTCCTTATGATACCTAGCATTCTATTTGCTCTTTTGGCCGCCGCCGCACACTGGGCCAAGGGTTTTAACATGTTATCCACAATGAGTCTGTGAGTCTTGTTTCCAAATAACTGTGAGTCTTGTTTCCAAATAACTGTGCATCTGTTTGTCTCCACATAGCTCTCTATCTGTCCATAGTTGGGTTCCTTACCCACTCCATTGCTGTAGAGGTTTACCTTTTAAACTTTCTCTTACCCTTCTCAGCTGTAACTTACCTTGCCTCTCTCAACTAACTGGGCTTTATGTGGTACCCCCCTCCTTCCTGCTGAGGGTTCAGGACAGGGTACCTTGTAACTGCCCTCTTTAGTAGGACTTCTCCCTCCCTCCCTCCCCAGCACCCACCCACCCCTTGGCTAATTGTACCTTTATAGGTACTTGCACATCTTAGAAGAAAGGGGCTGCTCTCAGGTGCAGCTTGTTATCCAAATCAGTCATACACGGAGGATCTGAGCTTAATTAATTAAGCTTCAGGTATACAAGGTGTATTAGGGGTATTAGATACACTTTTATTGGTATAAGCATCTACACCAATCCTTAGTATATACAGAATTTAAAAGACCTAAACACAAGCTTTAAACTAAGATGCAGACAGAAGTCCAGCAACGAGATGGGGGTTCTCCGGTCTTTTGCATTGAGTGTCGCATGTATGATTTTCTCCCAGTTGGTGAGAGGTCTTACGTATGCACTAAGTGCAAAGAACTCTTTGCTCTCAGGGAGCGAGTCCGTTCTCTAGAAGCTAGAGTAGCAGACCTGGAAGACATAAGAAAGACAGAGATGTACATGGACGTGACCTACAGGGATATAGTCCTAAAGTCCCACCTCCAGTCTGGCAGCATCCCTGCTGCCATGGAGGAGAGAGGTCACATGACAGGAGAGCATCACCCTGGTGTGGCAGGAAGTGATCCTGTAACTAGGACCTGTCCTCCAGGTGATGTAAAACCCTCTTGCACCGAGGACGTTTCTCCAGGGCCACGTGCCCATGAGGGGAGGGTCAGGACAGCTGTTATAGTTGGTGATTCAATCATTAGGAATGTAGATAGCTGGGTGGCTGGTGGACGTGAGGATCGCCTGGTAACATGCCTGCCTGGTGTGAAGGTAGCGGACCTCACGCACCGCCTAGATAGGATCGTAGATAGTGCTGGGGAGGAGTCTGCTGTCTTGGTACATGTTGGTACCAATGACATAGGAAAATGTGGTAGGGAAGTTCTGGAGGCTAAATTTAAGCTTTTAGGTAGGAAGTTGAAATCCAGAACTTCCAGGATAGCATTCTCCGAAATGCTTCCTGTTCCACGTGCAGGACCCAAAAGACAGGCAGAGCTCCGGAGTCTCAATGCGTGGATGAGACAATGGTGCAAGGATGAGGGTTTTGGATTTGTTAGGAACTGGGGAACATTCTGGGGAAAGGGGGGGCTCTTCCGAAGGGATGGGCTTCACCTTAATCAGGATGGGACCAGACTGCTGGCATTAACCTTTAAAAAGGAGATAGAGAAGCTTTTAAACTAGAAATTAGGGGAAAGCCGACAGTCACCCAGGAGCGCATGGTTCGGACGAAGGTATCCTTGAAGGATACTACCAAAAGCAATGAGGTTCCAAAAGGGAGTATAGTAGCCGAAATGCCCTTGAGTAAGGAGCAGACAGAGAATAAAGATTCCAAATTACCCATGCCTACCAATAGCCAGATTAATATGAATAAAATACAGTCTCTAAAATGCTTGTATGCCAATGCTAGAAGTCTAAACAATAAGATGGGAGAGTTAGAATATATGGCACTAAATGAGAGGTTAGATATGATTGCACTCTCAGAGACATGGTGGAAGGAGGATAACCAGTGGGACACTGTGATACCTGGATACAAACTATATCGTAATGATAGAGCTGATCAAATTGGTGGAGGGGTTGCGCTCTATGTTAGAGAGGGCATTGAGTCAGAAAGGATTAAAGTTTTGCAGGGAACAAAATTTGCTGTAGAATCTCTATGGATTGAAATTCCACTTATGAAGGGGAAGGTGATGGCAGTGGGGGTGTACTATCGACCGCCTGGCCAGAATGAACAAATGGATGATGAAATGCTCAAAGAAATCACAGAAGCTAACAAAAGTCACAACAGAGTAATAATAATGGGTGATTTCAATTACCCCGGTATCGACTGGGTCAGTGTCACGGCAGGACAAACTAAAGAGATAAAGTTTCTAGATGGAATAAATGACTGCTTCTTGGAGCAGCTGGTTCATGAACCGACCAGAGGGGAAGCCATACTGGACCTAGTCCTTAGTGGAACGCCAGATCTGGTGCAAGAAATAAGGGTGTTGGGACCACTTGGCAATAGTGACCATAATATGATCATGTTTGATTTAATTATTGGAGAACAAATAGTAAAGAAATCCACAGTACTACCTTTTAACTTTCAAAAGGGAGACTATGATAGAATGAGGAATATAGTTAGGAAAAAACTAAAAGGAGCGGTTCCAAAGGTTAAAGACTTACAGCAAGCTTGGGCGTTATTTAAAACTACTATCCTCGAAGCCCAGACCAGCTGTATTCCACGCATTAAGAAGAGTGGGAGAAAGTCCAAAAACTGCCAGCATGGTTTAAAGGTGAGGTCAGAGAGGCTGTTGCTGCCAAAAAAGCAACCTTCAGGAAATGGAAAAAAGAGCCAAATGATGAAAACTGGAAACAGCACAAGCACTGGCAAGTTAAATGCAAAGCATTGATAAGGCAGGCAAAGCGGGAATTTGAAAAGAAACTTGCTGCGGAAGCAAAAACACGAAATAAAGACTTTTTCAAGTACATTCGTAGCAAAAGGCCTGTGAGAGAGTCAATTGGACCGTTAGATGATAGAGGGGTAAAAGGGGCAGTAAGAGGAGACAAGGCTATAGCGGAGAGACTGAATGAATTCTTTGCTTCGGTCTTTACTGAGGAAGATGTAGGGATGTTACCCAAGACTGAAGTGGTATTTAAAGGTGATACTGCAGAGGAATTGAGAGAAATATCGCTACACCGGGAAGATATATTACAACTATTTGATAAACTGAATAGTAGCAAATCACCTGGACCGGATGGTATACATCCCAGAGTGTTGAAAGAACTGAAATATGAGATTGCAGACCTGCTATTGGTAATCTGTGAACTTTCATTAAAATCATCTGTAATACCTGAAGATTGGAGGGTCGCCAACGTAACACCAATTTTTAAAAAGGGTTCCAGGGGTGACCCGGGAAATTACAGACCGGTGAGCCTGACGTCAGTACCAGGGAAAATGGTAGAAACCATCATAAAGAACAAAATTACGCAGCATGTAGATAGTCATGGCCTAATGGGAGACAGCCAACATGGCTTTAGACAAGGAAGATCTTGTCTTACTAATCTGATATGTTTTTTTGAAGGTGTGCATAAACAGGTAGACAAAGGTGAGTCGGTTGATATAGTGTATCTGGATTTTCAGAAAGCTTTTGACAAGGTCCCCCATCAGAGACTTTTGGCAAAGCTAAAAAGTCATGGGATAGGAGGCAGTGTACTATTGTGGATCGGGAACTGGTTAAAAGATAGAAAGCAGAGAGTAGGGCTAAATGGCCAATATTCCCAATGGAAAAAGGTGAATAGTGGAGTACCCCAGGGATCTGTACTGGGTCCGCTGCTTTTTGACATATTCATAAATGACCTGGAAAAGGGAATAACGAGTGAGGTTATCAAATTTGCAGATGACACAAAACTGTTTAAAGCTGTTAAAACCCAAGAGGAAAGTGGAAAACTGCAGGAGGACCTGGATAAATTGGAAGACTGGGCATCCAAATGGCAAATGAAATTTAATGTGGACAAGTGCAAAGTCATGCACCTAGGAAAGAACAACCCACACTATAGTTACTCGATGCAAGGCTCCACATTAGAAGCCACCACCCAGGAAAAAGATTTAGGAGTCATCGTGGATAACATGTTAAAACCCTCCACCCAGTGTGCAGCGGCGGCCAAGAAAGCAAACAGAATGCTAGGTATCATAAGGAAAGGGATGGAGAATAAAACAAAGGATATTATAATGCCTCTGTATCGCTCCATGGTACGACCGCACCTTGAATATTGTGTGCAATTCTGGTCACCGTATCTTAAAAAGGACATAGCGTTATTAGAAAAAGTACAGAGAAGAGCCACCAAATTGGTGAAGGGGATGGAAGGCTACTCCTATGAAGAGAGGCTAAAAAGGTTAGGGCTCTTTAGCCTGGAAAAGAGACGGCTGAGGGGAGATATGATAGAGGTCTATAAATTAATGAATGGAGTGGAACAGATAAACGTGGATCAATTGTTTACGCTATCAGAATATAGAAAGACTAGGGGACATGTAATGAAGCTACAGGGTAAACTATTTAAGACAAATAAGAGAAAATATTTTTTCACTCAACGTGTAATCAAACTCTGGAATCTGTTACCGGAGGATGTGGTAAGGGCTGATAGTATAGCTGGGTTTAAAAAAGGTTTGGACAAGTTCCTGGAGGAAAGGTCCATAAACCACTATTAAAAAGGGACCCAGGATATCAATGTTTGACCCAGTACAAGCATTGTGGAACTTGTGTCTTTTGGGGAAACTGCTAGGTACGTATGACCTAGATTGGCCACTGTTGGAAACAGGATACTGGGCTTGATGGACCTCGGTCTGACCCAGTATGGCATGTCTTATGTTCTTATGTTCTTAATGATGCCTAAATATTTTTCCTGGTTGGTGGTTCCTAATGTGGAATCTTAAATCGTGTAACCATAGTTTGGGTTGTTCTTCCCTAGGTACATAACTTTGCACTTGTCCACATTAAATTTCATCTGCCATTTGGATGCCCAGTCTTCCAATTTATCAAGATCCTCTTGCAATTTTCCACAATCCTCTTGGGTTTTAACAACTTTGAATTGTTTTGTGTCATCTGCAAATTTGATAACCTCACTCGTTATTCCCTTTTCCAGGTCATTTATGAATATGTCAAAAAGCAGCGGACCCAGCACAGATCCCTCGAGTACACCACTATTCACCTTTCTCCATTGGGAAAATTGGCCATTTAGCCCTATCCTCTGCTTTCTATCTTTTAACCAGTTCCTGATCCACAATAGTACACTGCCTCCTATCCCATGACTCTTTAGTTTTGCCAAAAGTCTCTGATGAGGGACCTTGTCAAAGGCTTTCTGAAAGTCCAGATACACTATATCAACCGACTCACTTTTGTCCACCTGTTTATTCACACCTTCAAAAAAAAATAACAGATTAGTAAGGCAAGATCTTCCTTGTCTAAAGCCATGTTGGCTGTCTCCCATTAGGCCATGACTATCTACATTCTGAGTAATTTTGTTCTTTATGAGGGTTTCTACCATTTTTCCCAGTACTGATGTCAGGCTCACCGGTCTGTAGTTTCCCGGATCACCCCAAATCCCTTTCCTTGAGTCTCTGTCAGGTGGCATGGATGAATGGTTCTTAGAGCTCTTTATTCACTGCATCGCTGATTCTAGCACCATTGAGTGGTGGGAGAGCTGAGGTTTATGGAAGCCTGGGCACTCTGGTGCTCTGTACATGGTATTGAGCCTCTTCCTGATAGGCAGAATGGTGAGCCCACTTTTCTCCCACATTCGGAGAATAAGCTACTGCAGTATTCAATGCACTGGTAATATAGCCACCTCCTTAGACCTGGGAGGGTACTGGAGCATCTCCGATTTCTCTGTCCTCAGTTCCTTTTCCGAGGCTATTCTGATGGTGAGCCCTACTGCCATGTCATATATGAAGTCCTGAAGTGACATACCTTCTGGTGGGGACCGACACCATGCCTGATGTGACAAATGGTCCGAAGGGATGTCTGGAAGTTCTTGGGAATCAAGTGACCTTTTGTCAGATTCTGAAGAAATGGAATTAGAGTCTGGAATGAAGTCAAATTATCAGCAGTCTTGGGTTTGACCTCAATGTTTCATAGATGTCAAAGGTTGATGACTATACTGATGCTCGGAGGTATCGGACCCAAGAGCCATTGTCATTTGAGTCTATTGGATACCTAGGGTATCGTTCACTCTGATGAAGTTTTTGGTCTCAGGGATTCTGATGATGCCGGTTCGAGGGTTGGCATTTGGGCCAATAGAGCTGGCTGTAGGCTCAGTGTCAAAGCATGCACTCCTGGAGCTCTTGATGTTATTGGTACCAAGGCTGCCCGGAGTGCCACCAAACTCCTCTCAAGAGCCAGCTTGCACTAGTCTAGGGAGATGGACGATGTCTGGATAGAATCACCCAAAGGGCTCTGAGCCACCATCCCAGAACATGTAACTGGTAATTCTCCGGAGGTCAATGCTTCGAGAGAGTCCCAGAGCCCCTCTTGTGCTTTGCAGGACAAATCCTGCCGCCGGGGCTGTTTGGCTGGCTGGTCTGCATCTGAAACACTCCTAGGGGAGTTGTGATGCTTATGCTGGGACTGATCTCTGGTCCCGGTATTGGTCTTTGATGCCGATGACTTGGAAGTGACCAGAGACTTTGACTTACTTTTATGTTTGGACTTTGAAGAAACCTGAGACCCAAGAGAGGAAGTCTATGTCTGAGGTAAGCAACAATCTGTAGTGTCGGGCTCAGTTTTTTAGGCCTCTCTGTCATTTGCTGGCACAAAGGACAAGAACTGGGTTGATGTTCAGGACCCAAACATTTTAGACACCAGTCATGCTTATCAGTAGCTGATATGGTACCAGCACACTTGGTACATTTTTTTAAGCCACGAGTTGGCTTTTCCATGCCTTAAGTGGTTTTCAGGATTGAAAATAAGGCTATGGAGACCTAGAGGCCTATTTTAACAGCAAAAAACACCTTGAAAATGAAGAGGAAAGAAATAGAAAAATGTGTAAAATGAAAAAAAAATATATAGGGATCAGTGTTGGCTATGACGAACCAGCGTTGACGGGAAGGCAGAAGCACAATATTCCACAAAAAAGTGAAGTTTTTCAGCAGTGACAGGATGATACGTCTTGCTGGCTCTGCGGAAAATGAAGAACTGAGGAGAGGAGTGGGAATGAGGGAAGGAAGGCATGCAGGTGCAGTGGAGTGCTCCCAAAAGCTTTCCTATTGGACACTGGAGAGAGTTCCTGTGTGGGCTCCATTGGTGACATTCAGCCATATGTGAAGACTGCATTCATGCTTGTTCCTGGAGATCTTTTTAATAACACTGCAACTGTAGGCATGGGAATCCCAAGGTCTTTGGAGATGGCCTTGTACCCCGTTGAAGTTTGATGTATGGTGATGATGGCTTTCTCAGGCAGCTCTCTTGTCTTCAAAATTGTGAAAATAGAATAGGGAGTGAATGTGGACATTTTAAACATCAGAGCCATCATTAACCACACCCATACTACCTGTGCTGAGCCATTATGTTAGTTTCTGCCAACAACGCAGATGCCTGCATGTGAGCGTTCTCTCTCTTGCCTCACTCTGGAGCACATATGGTGCAGTCTGGACACCGTTTTGAGATCCTTTTCTCCCTTCATGAATGGTTCCTGTGATAATCATTTAAGACTAATGGAATAAAGCTATAATGATAATCATTGCCTGTATTCAGCAGCATTAATGGTGCAAATTTATATTTACCACGTGAGTCAACCACGTACACTAGAGAGGCACGGCGAGCCCCAGAGTTCCTTCAAGATGTTGGCATCCTAGGCAAACCTTAAGCCCTCCTCCCTACTGTCAGAATGTATTGTTTTGCTTTAAATGCCCTGCTCCTTGCTGCCCTCCCACCCCACCCCTCCCCTGCCCCTGAAGCTGCTGCATTTGACGATTCCCTAGTTTACTTGATGGTTGGGATGACCCTGTATAAAGAAACCGTAAGCTAGTGACTCACACAGTAAATTTTGCTGGTGTAAAATGTGATAGCTTATCACAACTTGGTAATTACCCCCTTACTATTATACTACGTAAGTCTCCCATTGTCAATGGCATCAAGAGCTTTTGATAATAATTCTATGTTGCGGTTGATGGTGCTGATTTTGGAAGATGTCTAACAAATATATCTATGAGCAGGGCCGTAACAAGCCATAATTGCACCCTGTGTGACTTGCACATCTGGTGCACCCCCTCCACCCATCACCCCCTCCACCCATTTGCCCCAAGACCAGCATCTTGCCTTACTCCACACCTCCATGTTCCGCTGGCTCAGTGTGTTGCCTGCCCTTGCCCGCTGCCGCTTTTCATGACTCGTTGGTGGTGGCAGCAGCGGAGCAGACATCCAATTTAAAATTTAAAGAAAAAAAGCACGGGCTGACATGCAAGTCTGATCCATCCCTCCTCTGACGAATGCTCTTGTCAGAAGAGGGAAGGACCAGACCAGCCATTCAAATGCAGATCTTTTCAACTCTGTGCTTGAATGGCTGGTCAGGTCCCTACTTCCTCTGATGAAAGTATACATCAGAGGAGGGAGGGATAAAACCTGCATGCAAGTGTGAGTTCGGAAAGCTCCACATGGTTTTATGTTTTTGAATTGGGTGCTACCGCCGCCAAGGAAACATAAAAAGCAGAAGCAGGGCAAGGGCAGGCAGCATAGGAGAGAGCGGGGGCTGGCAGCTACAAATGTGCCCCTATTTACATAAGAACATAAGATATGTCATACTGGGTCAGACCAAGGCCCATCAAGCCCAGTATCCTATTTCCAACAGTGGCCAATCTAGGCCATAAGTACCTAGCAGTTTCACCAAAAGACACAGGTTCCTCAATGCTTGTATTAGCCAAGCAGTGATATCCCGTGTCCCTTTTAATAATGGTTTATGGAACTTTCCTCCAGGAACTTGTCCAAAACATTTTTTACACCCAGTTACACTAACAGCTTTCCGGTAACCAATTCCAAAGTTTGATTACATGTTGAGAGAAAAAATATTTTCTCTTATTAGTCTTAAATAGGTTACTCTGTAGCTTCATTGCATGTCCCCTAGTCTTTTTATATTTTGATGATGTAAACAATCGATCTACGTTTACCCGTTCGACTTCATTCATTAATTTAGAGACCTCTATCATATCTCCCCTCAGCCGTCTCTTTTCCAGGTTGACGAGCCCTAACCTTTTTAGCCTCTCTTCATAGGAGTATCCTTCCATCCCCTTTACAATTTTGGTGGCTCTTCTCTGAACCTTTTCTAATAACGCTATATGCTTTTTAAGATATGGTGACCAGAATTGCACACAATATTCAAGATGCAGTCTCACCATGGAACAATACCGAGGCATTATAATATCCTTTGTTTTATTTTCCATTCCTTTCCTTATGATACGTAGCATTCGATTTGCTCTCTTGGTCACCATTGCACACTAGGCCAAGGGTTTTAACATGTTATCCAAGATAACTCCTAAATCTTTTTCCTGGGTGGTGTTTCCCAATGTGGAAACTTGCATCGTGTAACCATAGTTTGGGTTGTTCTTTCCTTGGTGCATAACTTCACACTTGTCCATATTAAATTCCATCTGCCATTTGGATGCCAAGTATTCCAATTTATCAAGATCCTCTTGCAATTTTCCACAATCCTCTTGGGTTTTAACAACTTTAAATAGGTTGGTGTCATCTGCAAATTTGATAACTTCACTCGTTATTCCCTTTTTCATGTCATTTATTAATATGTCAAAAAGTAGCAGACCCAGTACAGATACCTGGGGTACTCCACTATTCACCTTTTTCCATTGGGAAAATTGGGCATTTAGCCCTACCCTCTGTTTTCTATCTTTTAACCAGTTCCTGATCTACAATAGTACATCATTTCCTATCCCATGACTTTTTACTTTTGCCAAAAGTCTCTGATGAAGGACCTTGTCAAAGGCTTTCTGAAAGTCCAGATATACTATATCAACTGACTCACATTTGTCTACCTGTTTATTCACAGCTTCAAAAAACATAACAGATTAGTAAGACAAGATCTTCCTTGTCTAAAGCCATGTTGGCTGTCTCCCATTAGGCCATGACTATCTACATGCTGAGTAATTTTGCTCTTTATGATAGTTTCTACCATTCTTCCCGGTACTAATGTCAGGGTCACCAGTCTGTAGTTTCCTGGATCACCGCTGGATTCCTTTTTAAAAATTGACGTTACATTGGCCATCCTCCAATCTTCAGGTATTACAGATGATTTTAATGATAGTTCACAGATTATTAATAGCAGGTCTGCAATCTCATATTTCAGTTCTTTCAACACCCTTGGATGTATATCATCTGGTCCAGGTGATTTGCTACTCTTCAGTTTATCAAATAGTTGTAATACATCTTCCCGATGTAGCAATATTTCCTTTAATTCTTCCGCAGTATCACCTTTAAATACCACTTCAGTCATGGTAACAGCCCTACATCTTCATCAGTAAAGACCAAAGCAAAGAATTCATTCAGTCTCTCCGCTATAGCCTTGTCCCCTCTTACTGCCCCTTTTACCCCTCTATCAGCTAATGGTCCAACTGGCTCTCTCACAGGCTTTTTGCTATGAATGTATTTGAAAAAGTCTTTATTACACATTTGTGCTTCCACAGTAAGCTTCTTCTCAAATTCTCCCTTTGCCTGCCTTATTAATGCTTTACATTTAACTTGCCAGTGTTTGTGTTTCCAGTTTTCATCATTTGGCTCTTTTTTCCATTTCCTGAAAGATGCTTTTTTGGCAATAACAGCCTCTTGACCTCACCTTTAAACCATGCTGGCAGTTTTTTGGACTTCCTTCCTCTTTACTTAAAGTGTGGAATACAGCTGGTCTGGGCTTCCAAGAAAGTATTTTTAAACAACACCCAAGCTTGATGTAAGTCTTTAATCTTTGCAACTGCTCCTTTTAGTTTTTTCTTAACTATTTTCCTCATTTTATCATAGCCTCCCTTTCGAAAGTTAAAAGGTAGTACTGTGGATTTCCTTACCTTCCCTCCATCAATTAAATAAAACACGATCATGCTATGATCACTATTGCCAAGTAGCCCCAACACCCATATCTCTTGCACCAGATCTGGTGTTCCACTAAGGACAAAGTCCAAAATGGCTTCATCTCTGGTCAGTTCATGAACTTGCTGCTCCAAGAAGCAGTCATTTATTTCATCTAGAAACTTTATCGCCCTAGCATGTCCTGCTGTCACACTGACCCAGCCAATACGGGGGTAATTGAAATCACCCATTATTATTACCTTTCTGTAACTTTTGTTAGCCTCCCTGATTTCTTTGAGCATTTCATCATCCCTTTGTTCATTCTGGCCAGGCGGTCAATAGTACACCCCCACTGCCATCGTCTTCCCCTTTTTACATGGCATTTCAATCCATAGAGTTTCTACAATGATTTTATTTCCTGTAGAACTTCAATCCTTTGTGACTCACTGCCCTATCAACCCCTCCACCAATTTGAGCAGCTCTATCATTACGATATAGTTTTTACCCAGATATCACAGTGTCCCACTGGTTGCCCTCCTTCCACCATGTTTCTGAGATACCAATTATATCTAACTTTTCATTTAGTCATATATATTCTAGTGGCAATTTGGAATCTTTAAGCTCTGTCTGCTCTGTACTCAAAGGCATTTGGGCTATCTTTGTCTTTATTGGAACCTCTCTGCTGATGTGCCCTAACTTCATTTATTTGGTAGTATCCTTCAAGGATACATTGTTCCGCACCATGTGCTCTTGTATGACTGACGGCTCTCCCCTATTATCTAATTTAAAAGCTCCTTTTTAAAGGTTAATGCCATCAGCCTGGTTCCATCCTGCTTAAGGTGAAGACCATCCCTTCGGAGGAGCCCCTTCTTTCCCCAGAATGTTCCCCAGTTCCTAACAAATCCAAAACCTTCATCCTTGCACCATTGTCTCATCTACACATTGAAAATCCGGAGCTCTGCCTGCCTTTTGGGTCCTGCACGTGGAACGGGAAGTATTTCAGAGAAAGCTACTCTGGAAGTTCTGGATTTCAACTTCCTACCTAAAAGCCTAAATTTAGCCTCCAGAACCCACCTACCACATTTTTCTATGTCATTGGTACCGACATGTACCAAGACAGCAGACTCCTCCCCAGCACTATCTAAGACCTTGTGTAGGTGGCGCCTGAGGTCCGCTACCTTCGCAGCAGGCAGGCATGTTACCAGGCGATCCTAATGTCTACCAGCCACCCAGCTATCTACATGCCTAATGATTGAATCACCAACTACAATGGCTATCCTAACCCTTCCCTCATGGGCGCATGGCCCTGGAGAAACTCCCTCGGATGGAGGACATGTGAGAGTGAATATTTCACCTCCTTTCCTTTAAGAGGTTTAAGCACCTATAAAGCTACGATTATTCCAGGGGTGGGTAGGTGATGGGGAGGGAGGGAGGGGAAGAAGACTTATTAAAAGCTGGCTGCTACACAGTACCCTGTCCTGTGCTTCTAAGGTAATCTGTGACCAATATCCAGGGTGAGTCCCATAGCCCTTGCTTTGATAGAGGGAGTCTTGGGTTCTAAATCTAACCAGAAAGCTCTCTTCTGTGTTTGAAATTTAAACTGAAAACCCTTTGCTGCTACTAGGCCCTGACTGATTTAACAAATATACTGGGTTCACAGATTAATCAGCTTTAATCTGAAGAATTACTTTTTCCCCAAGATTTAATTGCCTGGCTTTAACACCTATTTAAAACAATTTCACAGGTCCCTTGCCCCCTATTTAGAAGACCTCTTTGTAAAGGTCTCTAGAAATAATTTATTGTGCAAGGAATACTGACCCTGTTTTGCCTTTTATGCTAAGTTATATTCTGATTTGATTTAAATTAAAGCTCTTTGCTGCTACTAGGCCCTGACTATTAAATTTAAACTGGAAGCTCTCTGCTGGGTTCTAAATCTAACCAGAAAACTCTCTTCTCTGTTTTAAATTTAAACTGAAAACTCTTTGCTGCTACTGGGCCCTGACTGATTTAACAAATACACTGGGTTCACAGATTAATCTGCTTTAATCTAAAGAATTCCTTTTTCCCCAAGATTTAGAAAAAAATCTCAGAATTAATACTTACAATTGCAGATCTCTCTCCAGAAATAGCAGTCCTTTTTTTTAGTCCTTCCCTGGTGGCCGCACCACTCACAGAGGGCTAGGTACAGCACTGTCTTAAGAGTCATCCAGATCTGCCCTTCAAGTAGAAGGTCTGCTCTTTTCTCTTACATTTCAGATATAAAGGAAAGATTTCTATCTGAGAGAAATTGGAAAATGACCTGGAGGTCAATATCCCTGAGAACCTCAAGATAACTAGTTTGTGTAGTAAGGCAATTAGGGAAACTAACAGTATGTTTCAGGGCATGAAAAGATGTAACAATGGTAGAACAAGATGGACTAAGTATGACTTCAGTCCCAGACAGCACCCCAGTCATGGACCTCCTTAATCCTATTATCTTTTACCTTTAGTCAGATCCTGTGATGTTCTCCTTCCAGTCTTGGACCTGATCAGTTTAGGGTTGCCAATTTTTTGAATGAAAAGAGAAATATATAGACAAATATTAAACTAAGACCTCAGAAAGCCAGACGCTACATGTAGTGCAACACAAGAGAAGTAGAAATGCATTTCCCCCATACTGTACAGAATAAAAGACAGCAGATGTCAGGATTGACATTAGGAGGGATGCAATCTGGCAATTGCCCTGGACCCACAAGCCAGAGAGGACCTCAGATCTGTCGGAGATGAAAAAAGGCACAGCTTGCTAGTGGGCTTTAGGCAATGCAATGTGTGCCTTTGATCACCTCCTGGGTTTTCTTGGCAGTGTGACTGGAAGGAGATTGCCAAGCTTTTCTTCTGAAGCAATGGAGAGTTAAGTGACTTGTCCAAGGCTACAAGGAGTGTTAGTGGGAACTGAAACCAGGTCTCTTGGTTCCCAAGCCAGCACTCTAACCATTAGACTACTCCTCTAGCTCTAGTTCCACCCAGCATAAGCTCCCTACCATGGTGCTTGTGGCTACTTTAGAGTGCTGGACTGCTGAGATGTTTGCAGCAGCAGTTCCTGGGAGTAGCCACAAGCACCACGTTCCTTAAACGGGAGCAGCCACGGTGATTGCGGCTCTCCCCAATGCCTGCATGACACCTTACCAAGTACAGAATAAGTAAAAATAATAATATGGGAGGAAGTGACGTGATCCGCCAAGATGGCTGCATAAGCGGCGAGCTCTGAACCCACCCTGGAGGAAAAGAGAGACGGTAGCCCCAATCGGGAACGGCGAGTAGCGAAAAATAGCAAAGCGGACAGCGTGGAAGCAAGGGAGCATGGCGACCCGAAAAAAATGGCGGATCTCCGAGATTACGCCTTTGGAGCCCTGAGTATGCAGGCGGGGGAAGGTAAAATGGTGAGCGGAGAGCACACGAGGCGGGAGCAAGATGAGCCGCATCTGAAAGAGATGGAGACAATAGCTGGAGAAGCGGTGGGAGAAGGTCAGATGGTCTTGAGGGAAGAATTAAAAAGGTGGTTTGAAGAACTGAAAACGGAGGTACAATCAACGAAGAAAACACTGGAGGAGCTTATGAGTAGTTTGAAAAAGGAAGAAGTGGAGGTTACAGGCAGGATGGGGGACCACAAGAATCGGCTAGAACCCTGGAACTGCAGCAAGAGGAATGGGAGATGAAGTACAGAGGGGATAAGGAGTGGAGAGAACAAATGACTCTAAAGCTGGAAGACCTGGAGAATCACTCCCGAAGGAACAATTTGAGGATTAAAGGGGTCCCAGAGGAACCAGAATTTCGGGACTGTACAAAGGTAGCAGAGGCGATTTGTAAGGAGGCCCTGAAGCAAGGAGGAGAAGAAGAAGTTCCGGATGGAATACAAATGGACAGGGCGCATCGGGCCCTAGGTCCAATAAGGAATAACAGACCCAGAGACATAATAATTTGCTTGAAGGATTACAGAGTGAAGGAAAAAATAGCTGCAAAGATGAGGGGTCTAAGCACATTTCAGTGGCAGGGCTATCAGGTAGCCATATATGCTGATTTGTCCGTAGGGACCCTACAGAGACGGAGAGCCTTGGCACCAGTCACCAAATTGCTTCGCAAAGAGGAGGTGAGGTACCACTGGCTGTACCCCTTTGGCATGGCCTTCTCAAAGGGAGAAAAGACCTGGAAAATACAAACACTTGAGGCAGCGTGGCTGGCATTGAAAGCAGCAGTTATGGAAGTACAGGCTGAAGAAGCAAGGGCTGAGTGGACTCAAATGGAACAACAGGGAGAGCAAAAGCAGCAGCAGGGGAAGGAACCACGAGAGCGTCGTGTGGAGACAGAGAGCGACAACAGGAAATCACAGCACAGAGGGACCAAAAGATGAAGGAAGGAAAAAGACTGTGAGCAGATGGAACTGGCTATAAAAAGAGCGGTTTAAAAGTTGTTGTTGGGGGAGGGCAGTTGAGTAACTGTTAAATGTACTGAGATGGTGTAAATGTGCATACTATGTTGAGAGGGGGAAGGGTGGAGGGAAGGCAGGGGGGTAGGGAGAGGAAGCAGGAAAGACTGAAGCGCTTGGAGGGGAAGAAGGAGTGATAAGAGGAGGGTAGGGGGAAGGAGTAAGGGTTAAAAGAGGGATAAGGTGGGAGGGGGTGGATAGCAGAATGGGGTACGGGGAAAAGGGGAGGAGGGGGAGGTTCGGGGTGGCGGGTGGCACATGACTCCAGAATTGCCTCAGTTACAGAAGAGGCAAGGGGCAGGGGAGGGAGGGAGGGAGGACTTAGGAGGGGAGGGGGGGAGGGAAGAAGGGAAGACGGGGGAGAGGGGCAGGGGGAGGGAGAGGACGGGAAGGGGGGATGGGGAGGGAAGCAGAGAGGGGCAGGGAGCGAGATGAGTTGATAGTGGCTATGGTAAATGTTAAAGGGCTGCAAACCTGGTGCAAGCGGCGCCTGTTGGAAAGGGACGGCATGCATTTAAAAGCAGATATAGTGTGTATACAAGAGACCCACTTAAGAGCAGAACAAGAAGGACTGATATGCTCGAAGAAATATCCTAGAGTGTTACTGGTGGGACAAAGAGCCCATCCAAGGAAAGGAGGGGTGGGGGTGATGATAGGATGTGAGTACAAGGAGGCGGTGGTAGAGGAACGGAGGGATAAAAAAGGGAGATGGGTGGCGGTGCGGATGAAGATAAAGGACGAAGAGGTTTGGATTGTAAGTATATATGGCCCAAACACGCAGAGAGAGGAATTTTATAAAAAGTTGATGGTAGAACTGGAGGGGTGGGGGAGCATTCCTATTATATTGGGCGGTGACTTTAATATTATGGTGAATCCGAGGCTGGATAATCAAGGAGGGGGAGGAGGACAAAAGGAAAGGAAGAGTCTACAGAGGTTAAAGGAATGCCTGGGGTTTGTGGATATGTGGAGAAGTAGGCACCAAGGTGAAAAAAGATACACTTTCTACTCCCCAGTACACGGGACTTATAGCAGGCTAGATATGCTGTGGGTGAGTGGGAACTGGGTGGCTAGGACAAAGCAGGTGGAAATAGGCAGTATTACATGGACGGACCATGCCCCAGTGCATATTGTGCTGGATGTGGGGGAAAAAGACCAAGGGATCAGATTTTGGCATTTGAATGAGGGACTCCTGGATAAGAAGGAAAATGTAGAGTGGGTGATAAGAGAATATTTAGAACTAAATATGTCAGGGGAGGTGGCAATGGGGACCATATGGGATGGAATGAAAGCAGTTGTGCGAGGACACCTGATCAGTATAGCAGCACAAGAGAAGAGGAGAAAGAAGGAGGTAGAGGAGGGGTTAGTGCGGAGGGTAGAGCGGTTGGGGAGGGAACATCAAGAGCGAGGAGAGCCACAGGTGTTAATCGAGTTGCAAAAATTAAGAGGGGAACTCAACCAGCTAAGGTCTGCAGAGATTGCATATAACTTGGCAAGACTGAAGCAGGGGTGGTATGAAGGAGGTAATAAAGTGGGAAGGAGACTAGCTAGTAGGTTGAAAGTGAAGCAACAAAAGGCGAATATAGGGGCAATGTGCAACCAACAAGGGGTATTGGTATACAAGTCAGCAGAAATGAGGAAGATTTTTGTGGAATACTATGAAAAGTTGTATAGGAGTGAAGTACAGGGGCAGGAAAGAAAGGGGAGGAATTCTTGGTGGCTTGTAAGTTAGGGAAGTTATCAGAAGTGGAGGCAGAAGAGTTGGGAAGACCGGTAAACCAAGAGGAGGTGAGGGTAGCAATTAAGTCCCTCAAGGAGGGCAAAGCCCCAGAATTAGATGGCTATACTGCAAAATTCTTTAAAGTGCTGCAGGAGAGTATAGTGGGACTGCTATCCCAGGTGTTTAATGGAGTGTTTCAGAGGGAAGAATTGCCAGGATCAATGGCGGAAGTGGGTATAACGGTCATACCCAAGGAAGGGAAGGATCGAACCACTTGTGGAGCATATCGCCCAAAACTTAGATGCCAAAGTGCTGGCAAAAATTATGGCAGCCTGCCTGCAAAAAGTAATGCAGAAGTTGGCAAACAAAGACCAGACGGGGTTCATAAAGGGGAGACAAGGGGGGATAATATTCGGAAGCTATTGAATGTTATGTGGTCCCTGCAGGAAACTGGGAAGGAGGCAGTCTTCCTAACAGTAGATGCCGAAAAGGCATTTGACAGAGTCGAATGGCAGTTTATGATGCAGGTGCTGGCAAAAATGGGTTTAGGAGAGAAGTTTCTGAGTTGGGTGAGGGTGATGTATGCGAGACCTAGAGCCCGGATACGGGTGAATGGAGGCTACTCTGACAGTTTCCAGTTGGGTAGGGGTATGTGCCAGGGCTGCCCATTGTCGCCCTTACTGTTCGCCTTGGTAATAGAACCTTTTGCTGATTATATAAGGGGGCAGATGGATATCTGGGGGGGAGGTGGGAGAACAATTAAGTAAGGTAGCTTTATTTGCAGATGACGTGATCTTCACTCTAAGTCAGCCGTTTATTAGTTTACCCAATCTAATGAAAGCCATAGGGAAGTATAGTGAAGTGACGGGCTATAAGCTTAATACGACAAAAACGGAAATACTAGGGCTTAATTTGACAAAGGATTTGGAAAAAAGACTGCGAGAAGGATTTGCCTTTAAGTGGGTAAATAGCAGTTTCCGGTATTTAGGAATACAAATAGGGAGCCCCTTAGGCAAACTAACTGAATGGAATTATAGGCCATTGTTGGGGGCGATAAGACAAGACTTAGCTAGATGTTTGTGTGGCGGGAGAGGGGTGAGACGCTGCAATGGGTAACATGGAAAAAGAGAGAGGGGAAAATTTGGAGGCTATGGCATGGGACAGTGCTAGGGAAGGGGTGGGGAGAAAGGGGAGGAACCCTCATAGGGAGTTAATGTTGCAGATTTGGGGAAGTAGGAGGTCATATTTGATGCAGGGGAAGTGCCTATCAAGGGAGACTCATTTGCTAAATATAGAGGATTTTACACCGGGGAGGCTGGAGGGGGGGAGCTTTCAAGGAATGGGCGCACAAGAGATTGGTAAGGGTGGGTCAACTGATAGATAAAAAGGGGGAGATGAGAGTGTACACGGACCTCCAAAGCAGATATGGGGTAAAGGATAAGGAGTTTTACGCCTACCTGCAGTTATGGTATTACTTACAGCAAGAGGGAGTTAAGAGGGATTTAAAAAGCAAGCCCACTGAGTTTGAGAAGTTAATGGAAAAATGTGAGTCAGAAAAAGGGTTGGTTTCAAAGTTGTACAAGATACTTAATGCTAATCAGGGGGGAGCGAGTAAGATGGCAGGAACAATGGGAGAAGGACTTAGGAGGCCATTGGGAAGAGGCGAGGTGGAGGGGAATATATGAGGGGGAGCGTAGATTGGCATGGGGAACGGCTATGGTGGAAAATTGCTTGAAAATTCGATTGAGGATGGTGTGGACACCTGCAAACTTACAGGCCATATTTAAGGATAGGAATGCAAATTGCTGGAGGAGTTGTGGGGAAAGAGGGGATCTGGTGCACATGCTTTGTGGATGCCAAAAACTTCAGGGGTTGTGGGAGGGTTTGGAAAGATTCTATCATGAGGTAACCCGGGTACGGATATGGGTAACTCTAGCGCAAATTGCATTAGCCGAGGGGGAGGAGGGGGGCAATTTAATGTTGACTACCTTCCTAAGCCACTGTGTGGTGGTGAGCCGATTGGCCATATTGCAAAGATGGAAAGACACAGAGGCACGATTGGGAGGTTGGAATTTCTTTGGCATATGAGCTCAATAGGAGCATACTGCTGCAATAAAAGAGCAAATCACAAGGGGGTATGGCAAGCCTATGAAGAATGGAGGGAGAGTGGGTGGAATGAATGGATGAAGGACTAGGTATGCTGGGAGAGGGGGGAGTTAGGGGGAGGGGAGAGGGGGATAATAGGGGGTATTGGGGGGGTGGAATAAGAATTAGGGGATGTAATGGTATGGTTATAAGGGATAAATGGGCTCAACTGGGTACTGAATATGAGATAATAACTTAGAGAGAAATGTAATGTTTTAATATGATGTGTCATAACATAACTGTAGGAAGAGAACAAGGGAAAAGGGGGATTACAATATAGTAAATGCAGTGTATTAGAGAATGCAAGTTACTTTTGAATTGTAGAGTTTGCTATCAATATTCAGATTAATAAGATGGAATGCTACGCACTTAAATTGGGGTATACATGGAGAGTGTGGAATTCTAACTATCTGGCTATCTAGTAATGTATTGAGATGTGTAATTGACTATGTATCCATTTATCCCTATTTCCAACTGGAAGAAGAATGTAGACGGTATAATGGAGTGACAGAATGGTTATGCCCGGTTGGGTTTCAATGTTGTGTTGTGCAATGTAAATTATGATGAGTGCCAATAAAAATTTCAAATTCAAAAAAAATAAATAAATAAAAATATGTAGACAAAACTTAAATTGAAACCCCAAGAAGCCAGACTCTGCATGCAGTGCAACATTAGATAAATAAGAGATGCAGTTCCCCATACTTTGTAAAATATGAAGATAGCGCAATGACCAATCACTAAATAAAATTATTGCTTCTACCTTTGTTGTCTGACCATTTTATTCTCTGATCATGCTGGTCCTGGTCTGAGGCTGCTGCTTTCCTGTTATCCATCTGTCATTTAACAGGTTCATATGCTTCTTTTTCATTTCAATCAAAGCTGTTTACATTGAAACTTAAACTTGATAATGTACATTAAACTGGGACAGTGATAACTTGGATTTTTCCAAGGCAATGGAAGGTTAAGTGACTTGCCCAAGGCCACAAAGAGAGCTAATGGGAATTGAACCCTGGCCTACTGAGTTCCCAAGCCAGGGTTCTTAACCATTAGGCTACTCCTCTACTCTCATTTCTTTTCTCTCATTTTGTTTTAGATAGAAACATGATGATAGAAAAAAAAATCACACATGGCCTATCTAGCCTGTCCTTCCATAACAACCACTACAACGGTCGCCTTGTTTCCTTTAGAGATCCTCTGTGTTGGTCCCATGCTTCTTTGAATTCAGTTACTGTCCTCATCTCTACCACCTCCACTGGGAGACTATTCCACGGATCCACCACTCTTTCCGTATCTATCCCCTTTCACCCTCATCTCATGTCCCCTCATAGCACAGCTTGCTTTCAATTGAAAGAGGCTCTCTCCCCTATGCATTTATGCCATGGAGGTATTTAAATGTCTCAATCATATCACCTCTGCCCCGCCTTTCCTCTAAGGTGTACGTATTAAGATCCTTAAGTCTGTCCTCATATGCTTTATAATGAAGCCCATTAATCATTTTAGTAGCAATCCTCTGCACCAACTCCATCCTGTTCACATCCTTTTGAAGGTGCGGTTTCCAGAATTGCACACCATACTCCAAATGAGGTCGCACCAAAGACTTATACAGAGGCATTATCACCTCCATTTTTCTGCTAGCCATTCCTCTCCGTATGCACCCAAGCATCATTCTAGCTTTTGCCGTCACCTTTTCTACCTGTTTAGCTACTTTAAGATCATCAGACACAATCACGCCTAGGTCCCGCTCTTCTTTAGTGGACAAAAGTACTTCACCTCCTATACTGTATTGCTCCCTTGAATTGCTGCAGCCCAAATGCATGACCTTACATTTTTTAACATTAAATCCCAGCTGCCAAATTCTAGACCATTCTTCAAGCTTAGCTAGATCCCTCCTCATGTTATCGACACCTTCCTGGGTGTCTACTCTATTGCAGATTTTGGTATCATCCGCAAAGAGGCAAACCTTACCCAACAGCCCTTCCATAATATCACTACAAAGATGTTAAAAAGAATCTTCAGTTCTTTCTATCAGCCTAATTCCAGTCCCAGTAACCCTCCCCAATATCAGCCCCCTTTCCAGTGCTTCCCTCCCAGTACTTTCCAATGTCAACCCCCTTGTGTTCCCAGGACTGCCAGTGATGTCCATTCCCTTCCAGCCCCCAGCGTCCCCCATATCAGCTCCATTCCTGCCACCCCCCCGTATCAGTCCCTTCTTGCCATTTCCTTCCACCCCCCCATGTCAGCTCCCTTCCTGCCCTCCACTGTGTCAGTCCCTTCCTGTCACCTCCTTCCCCTGGCAGCCGTGGGTCCTGTGTCTTAGAGAGCCGTGACTGCAATCGTGCTAATAATTTAAAATAAAAATGAGACCAGTGTGGAACCATCCGGCCGTATAGAACTCCTGCTGCTGCATCCCGCCCTCAAGAGGAAGTTACGCTAGAAGGGGCGGGACACAGCAGCAGGGGCTCTATAGGACTGGAAGGCTTTGCACTGGTTTTGTTTTGATTTTAAATTATTAGCTCTATTGCAGCTACGTCTCTCTCAGAAGTATTAGCGGCGTTGGAGAGGGTAAGGCTGTGCCAGGGAGGGAGAAGGACAGGACTCCAAGAGATGAAAAGCCATTTTTCTGCTCTGGCCACTCCCAGTCCCGGGCAAGAGCAAAAAAACGGCTTTTCAATGGCAGTCTTAGATCTCTGCCGGCAGCCGGCTTGGCCATGTAAAAAAACGGATGGTTGGCAACCCTACATGTGTTCCAACCCTCCCTCACAGAAAATTACATGTCTATACATCTCTCATACCATCCCAATACTCTGGAGATCAGATTCATACTATGGAGGTATTTCAAAAGAAGGCCATGCAGTGAAATACTGGCTATGTGCTCTCTAGCATGAGTTAGTTGAATACGAACACAGAGTCACTCACTGCTTAATGGTCTTTCCTATCTCTCAGCAAATTAATACCAAAGCTTCTTTCTACCCAAAGCTGAAGAACAATCCTGCTCATTAAAGTAGCAAACCTAGAGCCAGGAAAGCCAAGGTTCACTTCCCGCTTTTCCCACTAACAGTCTATGTGGCCTTAGGCAAGTTATTTCACTCTCGAGGGAAATTTTTAAGTAATATTAAAACCAAGGCCAAAGACAGATTCCTCTCTGGCTCCGATGGCACCGCGCCACAGCACTGGGCCTGGGGGATCATGGTCCGGAACCTAGAGGAGAAGGATTTGTCCCCCCTGTTCAGACACCCAGCACTGCTGGAAGAAAGAAACTAAAGCTGTTTAAGCTGAAGAACTATGGAGAGTTTCTGGAAGATCCTAAAACACAGCAATGGAGGAGGGGCATTCCAGTGAAGCCAATGAGCAACATGGAACTACGGTATCCACTGGATCTAGCATGCAAGTGGGGAACAGTGCCTGTGAGTTTTCTTGATCTGAGAATCCAGCTCAACTACTTCGTAGAAGAAGAAACAGATTGCTCTCGCTCGAGACAGATCAAAGACTTTGGTTGTGGAAAGAATTAACACACTTTGAGTGTGTTATTCTCATTTTTCTTTGTTTTTGCTCTGCCAGCCCATGTGACATTTATGTATTCAGTGCATTAGAACTGTGTAACTGATCTTTAGTAATTTTCAGTAAAACCCTTGATTCAGAAAAAAGTTCTGTTCTCTACTGAGTTTCTGAGTGGAGTGAGAGCACTTTGGGGTACCATAGGCCTCCCAGCTATTGCCAGCTCTTCCCCAAGAACCCTACAGTGCTGGGTCCTGGAGGTTGTGCCCTCAGTCTACTAAGTGGTACAAAAATGGACATGTGGGAGCTCACGGACTGGCAGAGGGTAAGTTAGCTTGCAATCCCTCCTTGGGCAGGGAGATAACTGCAGTACCTGAATCATAACTTGCCCTTAGCTCAGATTCAGTAAAGGTGAATAATTAAAACTAAAATCTAAATCCAAGTATCACTGACAGAAACGGAGGTAGGGAAAGATGGAAATCTCCTGAGATACTTGCAGCTCAAAAATTTTACAGGAACTATAACTGATGGATGAAATGATCCCTGAAAGTCTGAAAGAGCACAATGTAGAGCACAGACAAATTGGAAAGGAGTCTGCAGTCAGAATTTCCCTGCTCTTCCTCTGAAAGTAATTAAAATCAACCAGGTGTGATAACTCCTGCTTGAGAAAGGATAGCAAACAAACAATGTCATACTAGCTGCATTAATGGATGGCAGCCATTCTGTCTCCTTAGGAAAAATGCTTTGTGAATTTTGCCCTTATAAATAACCTCAGAACCAGGATTATGTAATAAAATTTCTTGTAAAGGCCGTAGGATGGACAAAAATAGCTCAACACATATCACTGTTAGTACTGGTCAGATCATTATAGAAATCTGGGAGGTTTGCAGCATTTGATATTTCTTTATCTAACTAAAATAACTTTCCATCAAACTACAAGGGCCTGATGCAGTTTTTGTAAATCCTTAATTGTTGTAAAATCATCTAGTTTTCAAGATAGCCACAGTATGAATCGCATCCTCCCGCCCCCCACCCCCTCAGGTATTACTCTATAATGGCCACCAAAGGAAGGGGACAAGTTGCCACAGAGGAATCAGCTCCCCCTCCCCAATCTAGCATTCACTGATTGCACTGTATTTCATTACAGATTTTTCGAGTTTCTTCTTAATTATAAATCCATCACGATTTCTTCTTTGTCTTTCATTTCCAGCACAGTAGACAATGTGATCATCAGATGCAAAGTGCCCAATGCCAGTCCATTTCAGTTTGCTGACACCCAACAGATCGAGTTGTATACATTCCATTTTATTCTTTACCATCTCTAACTTCCCTTGGTTCATGCTTCGTACGTTCCATGTCCCAATATGTAAGACATCTTTGCAGCTTCTGACTCTCATTTCATGTGCAGCTACATCAGCAGTCAGATGTCTCAAGGGCTTTGATCCAACCATATCACAATGCTGGCTTTACTCTGAAAAGTCTTTAACTCCTCCTCAGTAGCCAGTAGAGTGCCTCATCTTCCAGCACTATAGTGCAATTTGTTTTGTTGCGACTATCCATTGGGTTTTCGTAGCAAGATACAGAAGTAGATTTCCAGGCCTTTCTTCCATGCAGTAATTCTAGTGTTGTTGTTGTTGTCACAGAAATGTGATCCTACGCTGTCAACACCATCCCATACTGCTGCTGCGCAGATGGGTGGTTTCTCTTGGTCTGGCACCTCAGATGAGACCTGTCCATCTTGGGAGACCCTGCCAGTAGTTAAGCTAGCAATAACTTAGCTCTCAGCATCACTGATGCACACAAGCCCTCACAGCATGACAAGCTGCAAACCAAATGACAGCAACAAACAATAATTAATTAAAAAGCCAGGTATTCACTCTTAAAAAAATGCATAAAAACTACTTTTTCACAGATATCTCAGGACAAAGAGCTACACAATTTAGCAGCATAAAACATATCCTTAATTCTCTCCTGTAGTTTCCTTCTGAGATAAAACTCTTCTGTCTGCTTATCCTGAGGAGTTTGAAAAGGAGTTGATAGTACCTCTTTAAAAGTCTCCAGTGAGACCTCAGGAGACCATGCCTTCAAAAGGATATAAAACAGGATAGAATTGGTCCAGAGGACAGCTATGGTGAACCAAGGGAAGTTAGAGATGGTAAAGAATAAAATGGAATGTAATTTGAATGTAATTAGTTATAGGACGCGGCATCGCTTGCCACTAGTCCCATCTGTTTCCATGCTTAGAGTTAAATAGTTAATGATGTCCTTCAATTGCTCTTTGTAAAAATAATAAAAGCTTGCTATTATTATTGTCTTGTTATTTGTTAACCGCCTCTGATCTCTGGAAGAGATGGTACAGAAAAAATGTGTAAATAAATAATAAATAAATAAATGGTCTTCTTCATAAAGCATATGAGGACAGGCTTAAAGATCTAAATATGTACTCTTTGCAAGAAATGCGGGAGAGCAGAGTTTTAATAGAGACATTTAAATATGTCCATGGTATAACAGAATAGAAGGCAGGGCTGGTGTTAGAGTTTCTGGTGCTCATTTTCAGAAAGCCTTTGACAAGGTCCCTCATGAGAGACTTTTGGTGAAATTAAAAAGTCATGGGATAGGAGGCAGTGTACTATTGTGGATCAGGAACTGGTTAAAAGATAGAAAGCAGAGGGTAGGGCTAAATGGGCAATTTTCCCAATGGAGAAAGGTGAATAGTGAAATTCCCCAGGGATCTGTGCTGGGTCCGCTGCTTTCTAACATATTTATAAATGACTTGGAAATGGGAATAATGAGTGAGGTAATCAAATTTGCAGATGACACAAAATTATTCAAAGTTGTTAAAACCCAAGAGGATTGTGAAAAATTGCAAGAGGACCTTGATAAATTGGAAGATTGGGCATTCAAATGGCAGATGAAATTTAATGTGGACAAGTACAAAGTTATGCACTTAGGAAAGAGCAACCCAAACTATGGTTACACAATGCAAAGTTCCACATTAGGAACTACCACCCAGGAAAAATATTTATGTGTCATTGTGGATAACATGTTGAAACCCTCCGCCCAGTGTGCAGCGGCAGCCAAGAGAGCAAATAGAATGCTAGGTATCATAAGGAAAGAATAAAACAAATGATATTGTAATGCCTATGTGTCATTCCATGGTGCAACCACACCTTGAATATTGTGTGCAATTCTGGTCATCATATCTTAAAAAGGATCTTTATATGTATCTTTATTCATCACTTTATATACCGCCCACACAGATGTACCAGAACGGTTTACACTATAAAAATTAGATTAAAGGCTGCAGGAAAGGGAAACAGAACTCCATTGGTTGGATAGGAAAGAGATAGAACCAAGAGTAGAGACAGACAGACAGACACAAGACAGGGAGGAACAGACTAAGCAGGGAAGAACAGAATATGAACGAAGCTAGGGTGGGACAGAAGGGGGTGGGGGGGAGGATGGTATGGTCATATTGAAGGCAACACAGAAAAGATGGGTCTTTAGGCTGGCCTTAAATCAGACAAAGGAGGGCTCGAGACGGAGGGCAGGAGGGAGCAAGATCCAGAGATTGGGGCCAAGGAAGAAAAAGATATAGTTTTATTACAGAGAAGAGCCACCAAAATGGTAAAGGGGATGGAAGGATTCCCCTATGAAGAGAGGCTAAAAAGGTTATGGCTTGTCAACCTGGAAAAGAGACAGCTGAGGGGAGATATGATAGAGGTCTTTAAATTAATGAATGGAGTGGAACGGGTAAACATAGATTGATTGTTTACGCCATCCGAATATAGAAAGACTAGGGGACATGCAATGAAGCTACAGGGAAACCTATTTAAGACTAATAAGAGAAAAAAAATTTTTTTCACTGAATGTGTAATCAAACTCTGAAATTTGTTACTGGAGGATGTAGTAAAAGCTGTTAGTGTAGCTGAGTTTAAAAATGTTTGTACAAATTCCTGGAGGAAATGTCCATAAACCATTATTAAAGGGGACCGAGAAATCCACTGCGTGCCCCAATACAAGCATTGTGAAACCTATGCCTTTTGGGGAAACTGCTATTTACTTGTGACCTAGATTGGCCACCGTTGGAAACAGGATACTGGGCTTGATGGACCTTGGTTTGACCCAGTATGGCATATCTTATGTTCTTATGTGCTCCCCTGCAGCCTATAGATTGATGCCCTCTTCCTTATTTAATGCTGGCTACCTCCCACCCCTCCTTTTCCCCAAAAATCTTTTCTGAACTCTTTTCACATTATGCTAGTATTTCTCCCTCAAAACCAGTGTGAGAAGAAAACTGCAGTGAAGCAACAAATGCATAGCAAGAATAAAAATAACTACAGAGCAGTAAATACTTAGGATCATTTGAAGAGGCTGTGAACCACTGTATTCAGTTGAAAAATAAACCTCTGTTCCTCTTGCACTTATCTACGGAGGTTTATTTTTCAACTGAATACGGTGGTTCCAGGAGGGTTAAACAAGGAGATTGAATATCATGCCTTCTTATAAGTGTGTATCTATGCCTCTCTTTTGTTTGCCCTCCTTATGGCTGCATGTTGTTACACTGTTTAGATGTGGAATACCTTTTTCCTTGAATTTTTTTCCTTTACAATGATATTTGTAGTATAAGTATCCTCCATGATACCTGAGGCTTCTTTCATCTTTTTATCTTGATTATAGCCAATTGAATGTTTTTTTAAAAAAGGGTTCCTTTTTAACTTTTTTTGGTTTTTAGTGTCTGTGCTGTGGTTTTGTTTCAGCATTGTTTAATCTTATTTCATTTTTGGTCCCACATGCTGCTTACATAATTTATTTTTACATTTTTTGATCTTTCAATGCATATATGCGATTGCTTTTTTAGTATCATGCCCATTATTACAAAGTGGATGTTTCATTTTATTTTATTTTGTTCTACTTTGTATTTGTACCCCTTTTGTCCTCCAATGTTATGTTTTTAGTGGGGACTGTTATTATTGTATCTATAATGTTTATTTTTGCACCTACTGTGTTTTTTAGTCTTTATATTGCTGAATTTTTCGATGTGTTTATTTTTCTAAGGAATGGGATGTATTCTGTGTATCTCTGTTTTTCTTTTATTCTGGTTTTATATTTTTCTCTTAGTGCCTAATTTTCAAGTGTTAGCTTTTTGATGCACTCCCCTCTTATTTAAATAGTCATATATGATCATTATTTGGCTAGTTACTTAAGTTTCAAAGGATAGCTTTGTGATGCACTCCCCTCTTTTATATAAATAGTCAAACATGATTGTTTTTTTCAGCCATTATGTGAATCCCTTTTCTCTTCTTCCCCTTCCCTTCCCTTCCCCCTTCTCTTTTCTTTTTTTTCCTTCCCCCCCCCTCCTTCCTCACCCCCTTCCGCCCCTCCTCCCTTCCCTTCCTTCCCCCCCTTTTCTTAGCCCCCCTTCTCTCCTCTTTTTTGTTTTTCTTTTATGCGATTCATAAATCTCTATGCAATGCACAAATTCAATTTGTTTTTTACATGCTTGTTACATTCATTTTTGAAAAATAATATTCATTACAATCTTTTCAACTAGTATTAAAAATTTTATAACCAGTAGTATGGTTTCCCCCTATTTCAGAATTTTGGTTAATATCCCCTTTTGTAATTTTACACAAAGCTGATTTTGTTATACGTTAAACCCCCTTTTGTCAATCAGTGTGACGTTTGTAGTGGGAGGTGCCATTACTGTGCTTACTTTGCACCTGCGCGGCGTTTTCACGCTCTGGCACTGCTGACAGGTAACATCTTCTGACCTCAATTCGTTCACTGCATTCTTTACTTTTTCCTTTTTTTTTTTCATTTCATTGTTTCATTTTTCAATGTGTTCACTTTTATGGCAATTTGTCTGGGTGATGCGATTGAGTCCGTGCACCCTTGGCTTTTATTCCTTTGTGTTTATTTTTAGACGATCCTTTTCCACTCGGCTTTTAAGTTCTAAGCGTTTATCTTTTGATACACCTCTTTTCAGCTATCCATTTGTATGTTATTGTCACTTGTTTTTCATTCTTTTTAGTGACCTCACCCTTGTGTTTTTTATAGGATGGTTTATTATGCGTTTCTGCACATTGGATTTATACTGCGATTTTTACTGCAGTGCCCTAACAATATGAGTGGTTTGGTCATATAGAGGTTCCAGATGATTACAGCACAGTTTGTTCATTATCAATTGTTTTAGAATAGTTTTAGTTTGTTTTATATTGGCGACATTCTCTTCCTATGGAAGACGGTGACAATGAGTTATATTGGCACCCTTTGATTTTTATCGCAGTGATTTTATCACACTTGAGTTATGTAGCGTTTTTAGGTGATTGTAGCACTCTTTTCTTTGCCTATGTTTTTAGAACAGTTCCTGTCTTTTAAAAATATTTTTATTATGTCTTACTTATCTTTATCCATCTACTTTTTGATATGCCATTGTACTCATGGGTTTTATGTGCATTTTATACCACCTTGCTAGTACAGTATAAGGTATTTACACTTAACGTTTTTATGACCATTTATTGCATCATAACATATGATTTTGTTTTTTATCCTTTTTTATTCGTTTTCATGTTTTAGTTATTATGTTTTTGTAGGTGCTTTTAATTATGTTTTTTGTGCTTAAGTCTCTGTATATATTATATTTATGGTTTACCAATTATATATATTTTTTAATGTATGAATCTTATACATAATATGTTGTCACACCTCCTCTGGCCAAGCGGTAGCCTCCTGTATTGCAAGGCCCTTGGAGGGTGGTAGTTGTGCCTTTATGAATATAAACGCAAACACTTCTTTCTTCAAATCAAAGGGTTTTTATTCCCCGTCCCATTGAGGGTATTTTATCTTCAAGGAACATAAATTATATGCTTTGCTTGGACATCTCGTGTACAATAACAAATGTAAACATAACTTGCTTTCTTCAGCTTTTAAAGGATAAATCAACAAAAGAACAAAAAGCTTAAATATTGCTGTAAGGTTCTCTCCCTGGTAGCTGAGAGTAGAGCATACCTCTGTTCTGCCTCGAGAGAGAGAGTTACAGGCTTGTTGCTGTATTACTGAAGTTAAGACACCAAGTTACTTTCCTTATCTCAGGGAGAATTCAGGTTCAATTAATGATAAAGAACAATCCATTAATTCCTGTGTATCATTCTCCTCAGCATTCTGGTATTCCATCATCTCTGGTTGACTGGTATATTCATTCTGTACTTCGGGAGTACTCTGTGAGACTTGCTGCCTAAGTACGTCAACCAGGAAGTTCTTCTCTTTCACCGGGCTAGAGCCTCTCTGGGTATTACCATATATACTGGAATAGAGATTTCCCAGGCACTGCCCCTGCTGGTACTTTTGAGTAGAGCTTAGCCTCTTACTTGCTCTGCTCGTGGGATAATTAAGGGAACTTTCCAACCTATCCAGGTTTCCCTTTTGTAACCCAGCTGAGCTGAATCGGAGTGCTCTTGACGGAGTTTCAGACGGAGCTGTGAACTTACAGTTACAAAACTCTTCAGCTTTATCTGGTAGGTAAAAGCTTTTCTCTTGCTCATACACACTATTTGGCTGTGGATATCTCTCTGATTTATTCAGGTCCTCGGGTTCCCTCTGACCTTCATATGGGCACTCTAATTGCTCCAGAGTTTCTTTATCACTCTCTCTTGCATTCTCATACCTGTGCCATGCTTCCCGGGGCTTTAGCTGCCCTCTCTGTATTTTCTCCAAGTGTGTCCTTGGCTGCCACGGCTTCTCTCTCTCTCTCTCTCTCAGCTCCGGCACCAGCTCCTGGCTTTGCCTTAAGCCTGCTCCGAATCCTAAACCTAAACTGTCTCTGAATGTCTGAGAGCTTGTTTTAAACCAGCGTTCGCTTGCTCCACCCTTAGTTAGCTGAACCCTGTCAGGTGAAGTGAATTCCCTTCCTGTGCTAGCTAGGTGTGTCCTGATTGAGCTTCTGCACGTGTTCCTGCGTTGCTCAGGGTAACTATCTGACACTTTCTTGTTTACCCTGTCACTTTTTCTGTTTTCACTTGTGCTGGCCTGCATTTCCTCTGTCTGTACAGGGTCTACCCTGTTACATATTCCCCTCCTTAAAATATTACTTGTTGCCGTATTTTTTAACGGACAGCAAGTAATTCTTGAGAGCGCATCAGCGTTTCCATGCATTTTCCCTGCAGGGTGCTGAACTGTAAAATTAAAGGCCTGGAGGGCCAAATGCCAGCGGGTTAATCGGGCATTGTTGTTTCTCATTAAATGAAGCCACTTTAAAGGAGCGTGGTCCATTATTAATAAGAACTTCCTCCCTGTAAGGTAGAAACGAAGGGTTTCTACGGCCCATTTTATCGCTAAACACTCCCGCTCTATTGTGGCATAGTTTCTCTCCGCAGGCGAGAGTTTTCGGCTTAAATATGCCACTGGGTGTTCGTTTCCTTCAAATACTTGGGACATTACCGCCCCCAACCCTGTGTCCGACGCATCCGTTTGGATGATAAAGGGTAAATTAAAATCTATACCCCGCAATACGGGAGCACTACATAGCTTCCCTTTTAGGGTTTCGAAAGCCTTTTCGGCTTCTGGGGTCCAACGGACCTGGTTTGGTGCGTTCTTTTCTTTCGCAACATCTCTGTGAGGAGAAGGCTCTCTTCTGCGAAACGGGGAACGAAGCGGCGGTAGTACCCGATTAACCCCAAGAAACTGCGCATTTGTTTCTTTGTTGCAGGTCTTGGGAATTCTCGAATACTCTCCACCTTACTGGCTAGGGGTTTTACTAAGCCTCTCCCTATTAGGTGCCCCAAATACTTCGCTTCCCTCGTAGCAAATAAACATTTTTCTGGATTTAATGTGAGGCCAGCCCTTCTCAGCGCTCTAAGAACCGCCTCTACTCTTGTGAGGTGTTCCACCCAAGTTGTACTGTGTATCACTATATCATCCATATAGGCACTAGCATATTCATAATGGGGTCTCAACACTTGGTCCACGAGACGCTGACACGTCGCCGCGGCCCCATGTAAACCGAATGGCATTCTCCTAAATTGATATAGCCCTATGGGTGTGGAAAAAGCTGTTTTGGCCTTTGAACTCTTTGTTAGAGGTACTTGCCAATACCCTTTGCTAAGGTCTAATGTAGTTAGGTATTTTGCTTGTCCTAATTGGTCCAACAAATCATCTATGCGTGGCATAGGATAAGCATCGAATTGCGATATGTCATTGATTTGCCTAAAATCGATGCAAAACCTTAAGGTTCCGTTCGGTTTAGGGACCAAAACTATTGGGCTAGACCATGGGCTTCTAGACTCCTCTATAATGCCCATGGCCAGCATCTCCTTCACTTGGGCAATCACCTCTTGTTTTTTTGTTTCGGGCATCCTATATGGCCGCTGTCTTATGACCCTTCCTGGTGGCGTGATTATTTCATGCGCCACAAGGTGCGTCTCGCCAGGCAAGGTGGTCAGGACGTCTGCGAACTTTGTTAAAAGTCGCGCTAAATCTTTCTGCTGCTGTGGGTTCAACTCTGAGCCTATTTTTGGGGAAGGTTGTCTTGCCCAATCTCCCACTTGAGGCCCAAGATCCTCCTCAGTTTTTTCCTCTCCAAGGGCTGTTAAGCTCTTCACCTCCCTTGTCCCAGTAGCACCAAACCCGCTTTTCCTCCTCTTTCCGTGGAGGGTAGCGTGGACACTTCCTCTACCGCGGGGAACCCTACCCTCTCACAGATTAACTGTGCTATTCTATCCCCTTGTTGTATTTGGAAGTCCTTTGCCCCAAAATTAAACACCAAGACCTTTACGGGCCCCCGGTAGTCAGGATCAATGACTCCTGCGCCAATATCTATAAAATGTTGTACTGCTAGCCCTGACCTCGGCGCTATTCGCCCGTAGCACCCCTCAGGTATTTTAATACGAATGCCCGTATCCACTAGAGCTTTTGCCCCTTTCGCTACTACCACATTTTCCATGCTAAAAAGTTCGTAACCTGCAGCCATTTCAGAAGCCCTTGTTGGACCTTTTGCCTGAGGTGTGGTCTTGCAAAATTGCAAGGTAAACTTTTGTTTCGCTGTAACTGGTGGTCCCTTAGAGGGAGATCCCTTTTTGGGTGTTCTCTCGAATAAAGGACTGGGGATGGCTGTGGCTATGGCTTCAACTTTTTCCTCCTCTATCACCGGGGTTTTCACTGGAGTAGTGGGCACTATCTCTTGGAGGTCTTCCTCCAATTTTTTGGAGAAAGGGACCCAATCACGGCCTAGAACTACTGCGTACGGAAGTTTTGGTACTACAGCAATTGATATCTTCCGTGTAGATCCTAACCCTTGTATGGTCACCTCATGTAATGGGTACTGAAAAGCTTCCCCATGCATGCATCTTATGCGGATTTGTCCCTCTACTGGGTCCGGGGGAGATGAGCGGTTTTTATCTATGATTTCCCACAAGTCCTGTTAGACCATGCTTTGGTCCGCCCCCGAATCCAGTAGAGCCAAAGCGTGTATTCCTTCTATCCATATTTCTCTTATGAATCCCTCTGCCACTATCTCCTCTGACCCTGTCATAAGGGCAGTTTTAACTCGGCAATCCTTTATCATGTGACCAGGTTTGTTACACCTATAACACTTTCTAGTGTTCCTATCTCTGCCCCCCCTGCTAGGGTCATATGCAGCCATTCTATCCCGCGCGTACTTTCCACATTCATACCTTTCAGTCACACTTGCACCCTTTAAAAGGTTCAACTTAAAAGTACTAGCATGTGCTGCCTCCCTGAACACTTCAGCCATCTGGGCTGCTTCACCAGTGTTTGCACAATTCTGCAGGGTCAAAAACGTTTTCATTTCGCCTGGTATTGACATTAAAAACTGTTCCAGAACAATTTCATCAAGAATTGACTCAAGCGTTTTGCCATCAGGATCCAACCATTTATAGGCTAGGTTCTTGAGCCTCTGGCATAAGGCTTTTGGAGTCTCATTTTCACCTATCACAGCCTCCCTAAATAATCGCCTGTAATGTCTCGGCGTGAGACCAAGGCGGTCTTTCACGGCCTTTTTAATTTCCAGATAATTGTTGGCTAAACTAGCAGGCATAGTTTTGAACGCAGACAAGGCCTCGCCACTCAAAGTCATTGCAAAACGCATGGCCCATTGTTCCACAGGCCATTTTGAGTTCTCAGCAATGCGTTCAAAGGCCTCAATGAAATCGTCGGGGTTATCTGCCCGCCCTAAATGTTTGCATACAAGTCCCGTATTCATTTCTACTTGCGGTATTGTAGCTTTGTCCTCTTGAGCCTTTTCCAGTAGTGCTGTCATGGCTTCCAGCAATGGCAGCGTAGCCATATACTGTCCTTGCAGGTGTTGGAGCACCTTGGCCTGCTTCTCCTGCTGCTCATTCATCCACGCGAGAACATCTTGGGGATCCATCTTCTTTTTCTGCACCTGAAAAAAAACAGAGAAGAGACCCACCAAGTGCGGCACACACACAAAAGTTGTTTTTTTCTTTCTTTTAGCTCCCCCTTTCTCACGGTATCCTTATACCGGTTTACCCAGGCTACCAATTCCTTAGTCTCCTGGTGATATCAGCATGTGAGAAGGGTCTTTTCCACCGCTGGCCGCTCTGCCAGCCGAATCCTCCTTGAGCAGTGCTTTAAACACTTCTTTTGCTTTTCAGCAATGTCCTTTCAGGCAAATCCTTTTTATTATGCCCCCTGAAAATTTTATCCTCTTCTCTACGCCAATTATGTCACACCTCCTCTGGCCAAGCGGTAGCCTCCTGTATTGCAAGGCCCCTGGAGGGTGGTAGTTGTGCCTTTATGAATATAAACGCAAACACTTCTTTCTTCAAATCAAAGGGTTTTTATTCCCCGTCCCATTGAGGGTATTTTATCTTCAAGGAACATAAATTATATGCTTTGCTTGGACATCTCATGTACAATAACAAATGTAAACATAACTTGCTTTCTTCAGCTTTTAAAGGATAAATCAACAAAAGAACAAAAAGCTTAAATATTGCTGTAAGGTTCTCTCCCTGGTAGCTGAGAGTAGAGCATACCTCTGTTCTGCCTCGAGAGAGAGAGTTACAGGCTTGTTGCTGTATTACTGAAGTTAAGACACCAAGTTACTTTCCTTATCTCAGGGAGAATTCAGGTTCAATTAATGATAAAGAACAATCCATTAATTCCTGTGTATCATTCTCCTCAGCATTCTGGTATTCCATCATCTCTGGTTGACTGGTATATTCATTCTGTACTTCGGGAGTACTCTGTGAGACTTGCTGCCTAAGTACGTCAACCAGGAAGTTCTTCTCTTTCACCGGGCTAGAGCCTCTCTGGGTATTACCATATATACTGGAATAGAGATTTCCCAGGCACTGCCCCTGCTGGTACTTTTGAGTAGAGCTTAGCCTCTTACTTGCTCTGCTCGTGGGATAATTAAGGGAACTTTCCCTTTTGTAACCCAGCTGAGCTGAATCGGAGTGCTCGTGACGGAGTTTCAGACGGAGCTGTGAACTTACAGTTACAAAACTCTTCAGCTTTATCTGGTAGGTAAAAGCTTTTCTCTTGCTCATACACACTATTTGGCTGTGGATATCTCTCTGATTTATTCAGGTCCTCAGGTTCCCTCTGACCTTCATATGGGCACTCTAATTGCTCCAGAGTTTCTTTATCACTCTCTCTTGCATTCTTATACCTGTGCCATGCTTCCCGGGGCTTTAGCTGCCCTCTCTGTATTTTCTCCAAGTGTGTCCTTGGCTGCCACGGCTTCTCTCTCTCTCTCTCTCTCTCAGCTCCGGCACCAGCTCCTGGCTTTGCCTTAAGCCTGCTCCGAATCCTAAACCTAAACTGTCTCTGAATGTCTGAGAGCTTGTTTTAAACCAGCGTTCGCTTGCTCCACCCTTAGTTAGCTGAACCCTGTCAGGTGAAGTGAATTCCCTTCCTGTGCTAGCTAGGTGTGTCCTGATTGAGCTTCTGCACGTGTTCCTGCGTTGCTCAGGGTAACTATCTGACACTTTCTTGTTTACCCTGTCACTTTTTCTGTTTTCACTTGTGCTGGCCTGCATTTCCTCTGTCTGTACAGGGTCTACCCTGTTACAATGTACAAAATATGTTATATTTATTCTGCTTATTTATTCACCATAGATTGGGAAGAGTGGCTTGGTCCACACCTTAGACGTTTCTGTTTTGTCCCCTTTGGTAATGTATTATATATTTTTCAATGTATTACAAACTTTTTGTGTATATTAATTTTTAATTCGTTTGTATTATGATTATTCATATTTTAATTTTATGTTTATGTTTGTCCTTAGACCCCTGATGAAGGCCTAGGGCCGAAACTGGTTAAGTTGGATCTATTAATAAAGTTTCTTGGCTACCCCTACTGTGTTTGGCCGTGGTTTTTGGTTTCCACTACTCTCCTCTGTACTTTTTGTGGATACCTCCTTCTCCTGCTGTTTGGCTCATTGAAAAAATATACAAGAGAAAGATTTTGTACAGAATGAAGGTATCAGCAATATGATAACCATGCATCAAAACTATAAGCAAAACTGGTAAAATGCTGATGCAAAGAATAATCGCAACAGTACATGTGAAATCGGACAATAACTACTCAAACTTTCCCTATTTAACCTGCTACTCTTCAAAAAGGAGAAACAAGCACTTTTTTCAGACAATTTGAAAAATCTCCCTGCAGCAGATTACAGGAAGTATCCCTTTAATCCCCTAATGTCTATTTACCCCTCCAAATTGAAATGGGACATAACTATATGAGGCTATAAGCTATTCAGAAAGGACAGGGTAGGAAGAAGGGGAGGAGGAGTGGGACTATATATAAAAAATAATATTAAAACTATAGAAATACATGGCTTAAAAGAGAGAGAGGAGGCAGGGTGGGTTAAACTAGAAAGAGGAAAAGAGAATTTCATTTGCATTGCATGATATACAGACCTCCCTCACAGGAGGAAGAGGTAGACAGAGTTAATTGAAGACATATGCAGCATTGCTAGGAATGGGGAAGTGCTACTGATAGGGAATTTCAATATGCCAGATGTTGATTGGCACATTCCTGCTGCAGTATCATCCAGAAGTAAGGAGGATTCTCGATTCTCTACGGGGAGAACTATTCAAGCAACTGGTAACAGAACCCACACGTACTGGACTTGGTGCTTACCAATGGTGAAAGTGTTTTTGATTTTATAATGGGAGATCATTTTGCATCCAGTGATCACCAGATGGTGTGGTTCAATATTAGGACTAGGGCTGATAAAATCCATTCAAATGCGAGCGTCTTAGACTTTAGGAAAACTAATTTTGCCAAGATGGGCCAATATCTTAAGGAGTCAGTGGGATGGGAACAGCTGCGGAAAGTAGAAAAACAGTGGGCAAAACTGAAAGGTGAAAGGAGCTCCGTAAAATAGAGAGAAAATGGAGACAAACCAAATCCTCCGATCTCAAAACTAAATACATGGCCCATCTCGCAAAATACAAAGACGACGTGAACAATGCAAAAAAATTACATCACACCAACATCCTAAACAAGGCAATCAATCGCCCACGAGAGTTATTTGAACTAGTCAAATCACTAACCAAAACCGACCAAAATGCCAACCTCAACAAATCCATCAAGGTCCAAACACTGGCAAACCACTACGCGACCAAACTGACGGCCCCTGGTCCTACACCCCCCCCACCAACACCACAAATCAGAAGTGAGAACAACACAACGCAAAACCAGTTATGGGAGCACTTCCACAAAATAGGAACCCAGCAAATCACAGCCATTGTCACAAGCCTGAAAAGCACCACCTCCCCACTAGATCCCTGTCCTGCATCCTGGATCAAGGCAGTGAAACAAGACATAGCACCTCACATAGCACACATAGTTAACCTATCCCTACAACAAGGAATCATGCCCTCAGAACTAAAGAAATCAGTCATTAGACCAATCCTAAAAAACACTACACTCAACGGAGAAGACCCAGCCTCCTACCGTCCCATATCAAGTATCTCATTCCTGGCAAAGATCATAGAAAAAACGGTCCTTCTACAACTCCAAGACCATCTGACTGACAGTGCTCCTCTTGATGACCAGCAATATGGCTTCAGGCAACATCATGGAGTTGAAACCCTGTTACTAGTTCTACTTAACAACCTCCTAAAGGGCCTTGAAAACAAAAAGAAAATGTACATTCTTGTATTCATTGACATCTCAGCTGCCTTTGATACAGTTAATCATGGGACCCTCATAAATAGGATAAAATCAATAGGAATAACAGGAACCCCACTAAAATGGTTCTCATCCTACATCTCAAATCGAACACAACAGGTTCAATTCAACGGAGAAAAAGCAGAATCTTTCTCACAAACACAGGGAATTCCCCAAGGCTCTGCTCTCTCAGCACTTCTGTTTAACATATATATGCAGCCACTATGCAAAATTTTCTCACGGCACGAAATTAATTACCACATCTATGCCGATGATATCATGCTATACACCCAACTAGACACTAAAAACCCAGACTACAACCCACTGGAGACATGTATCGGAGAGATGCAAGACTGGTTACAACAAAGTAGCATGTCAATTAATCACAAAAAAACCGAAGTAATGTATATCTCCAAAGAACCGAATTTTGACCCTCCCACATCAATAACACTATGTAACAACACTTACCAAACAAAAAAAGAAATAAAGTATCTAGGAGTCACATTTGACTGTGACCTAAAGATGGAAAAACACCTCCGAAAGACCAACAGAGCAGTTTTCCACAAGCTTAGAGTGCTCCAACCCATTCGGAATATTATTGATCCCCAAGACTTCAGAACAGTGGCCCAAGCACTCATCATGCCACATTTTGACTACTGCAACGCCATCCTACAAGGTTTACCTAAAAAAACCCTAAACATATTACAAATGGCACAAAATGTAGCTGCCAGGGTCATAATGAAGAAAAATCTAAGTGACCACATCACACCAGTGCTAATTCAATTACACTGGCTACCCATAACAGCTCGCACAAAATACAAAATACTAACAACCACCTTCAAACTCATCCACAACTTAGCACCTTCCTTCCTCAACAACCTAGTAAGATTGCAACCTCCTACCCGAAACAGAAGAACCCACAATTCCAACATCCTTCACACTCCAACAGATATAAGATCTGCCAAAACTAACACCAGCCACAGGGCTTTCTCATATGTGGCGCCAACACTGTGGAACCAACTCCCACCAGAACTACGAGCTAGCAATGACCTTCTAGACTTCAGAAAGAAACTCAAAACGCACATTTTCCAATCACATTTCAACCTGAACTAAACCCACAGATGGAGCAGCCCCTGACCACTGTGTCCAAGAAGATTATCCTGTATATATGTATTTATGTATATCTGTAAATGAACTCCCCCATAGCTAAGAAGTGTTAACTCTGTATGATGTGCTTTTCTGACAATCTGTATGTAAGCAAAATTTGTACCTGCCTTGATTCGACAGTCCAAGAAGATTATCCTGTATATATGTATTTATGTATATATGTAAATGAACTCCCCCATAGCTAAGAAGTGTTAACTCTGTATGATGTGCTTTTCTGACAATCTGTATGTAAACAAAATTTGTACCTGCCTTGATTCGGCAGTTTCACAATAGTAATCCTACCCGCTTCTGATCGCTGGAAGGAGCGGGCTACAAATGCTTGCTAAATAAATAAATAAATAAAATAAATATTTTAAGGGCAACCAATCTTTTGGTTAGTATGGTAAATAAAAGGAAAAGGAGGCTGCTATGGTTCTCAAAATTGTTAGCTGAAAAGGTGAAGAAAAAGATGGAGGCCTTCATGAAATACAAGAGATCACAGAGAGAGTTAGACAGGCATCTATATTTGGAAAAACTTAGAGAAGCTGGTAAAGTTGTCAGGAAAGCAAAGGTACAAAAAGAAGAAATAGCCAATGCAATAAGATGGGGGGGGGGGGGGGATAAGACATTTTTCGGATATGTTAGTGATATTGTCAGACTCAAGGGTGAAGGGGAGGAATATATAGAAACTGATGAGGATAAAGCAGAATTGCTTAACAAATATTTCTGTTCTGTGTTCACAGATGAAGGGCCGGAATCAGGACCTCAGACAGCGCCAACAAATAGGAGCAAAAATGAGGGGCATATCAAATAATTTTCAGAGAATTGTGTTTGTGAGGGACTAACTAAACAAAAAGTGGACAAAGCAATGTGACCAGATGGGATACATCCGAGAATACTGAAGGAATTTGGGGATGTTCTAGCAGCTCCACTGACTGACCTTTTCAATGCCTCTTTGGAGTCGGGGGTGGCGCCGGAGGACTGGAGAGAGGAACATGTGGTCCCTTTCCACAAAAGTAGAGTTAAGAATGTGGCTGAAAACCACAGGCCGGTTAGTCTAACCTCTGTGGTGAGTAAATTATTGGAAACGCTGCTGAAAGAGAAAATAGTGAGGTTTCTGGAGTCCAATGGATTGTGGCAGGCACCTCATAGAGGGCATAATTATTGTTCATATATTACAGAAAAAACAAAGAGTTGTAACTATAGGTTTATTTAGGAATTCAATAGCAATCACAATTAGTAACAACTCTCAAGCAACTTTTTATTTTAACTCTTAGTGATTATGACTTCTCTCTGGTTCAGCTGCTGATATTTAGATAAATGACATGGTAATCTGCAGTTGCTTGAAGGAGTTTGGACAAAAGAGAGACCTGCTATTTACTTTGCTATCTGTGTTTTCAAAAAGATAGCATCAAGGTCTTTAAAATAGCTTCATTCTTTTCAGATCAGTTTGATACCAGTCTCAGGTATAAATGTAAAAGGTTTTAATTTAAATGTGACAAAGTACTGTCATTTTGGTTAAAATATAAAAGAGGGAGTATTTGCATTCCAGATGTCCACCAACCTTTCCATGAAAAGATATATCCTTATGTTGATTTTGAATTCACCTCCTTGTAGCTTCATTTCATTTGAATGCCTGCTTCCTGAACTGTAAGATTTTAGTTAATTATTTTGCATTATTAAGCTCAGTGCTGATGACTGATGAACAGGACAGTAACACCATAGGCATTAACTACACTGATCTTTCCAGTTTTATTTGTTTCAATATTGGGTTTTAGGATAAATTCATCTGTTTTTCTGTATTTGAAATTTATGTTTTGGTGTCCAGAGAAAAAGTGCACTTTGTTTTGAAAGCTTTTTTTTTAAATCTGTTTTTTTAAGCACTGTTCTAGTTAACGTTCAAAAATATGTTCCTTGTAATTACACTTGTAAATAGTTAAAAACATAATGTTCCTTGTAAATGTATACAGATGTATACAAATGTTCTGTTCACTGTTTAATGTAAACCGCCCCTGATCTCTGGAAGGGGCGGTATAGAAGAAAATGTTAAATAAATAAATAAATCTCTGTGAGATACTAATTTTATTTAATTTAGACACTTGCACTTATCTTATCAAATGTGATCCTTGTGGTAGTCATCAATTACAAGATGAGTAAACATTACTGCTTCTTTTGAACCTGCATTGCCCTTGCTGGAATTTGGACAGAGGCTAATCTGAAACTGCTTTGTTCTCAAGCATATAGACTACATTTAGCAGAAAGATTGAACTGAGTTCCCAGAAAATATGAGAATATCTTTTTTTTCCTAGCTTATTTGTATACTTTCATCATAATGTTATTTATCCAAAACTACCAAAGCCTTCCAGCCAACATTATCCCTAAGTATTTGAAAAATAAACAATAACACTAATTTGAGTTGATTGGACAAAACAAAATCTTGCTTGTCAGCAACGATCCAGGAGCGGTTTGGGTAAAAGAAACAGGGATAGAGAGCGCGAAAGGCAGAAGGTGAGGCACAGTCTAAGAAGAGGCAATAAACATGATGCTTCTAGTGTGGTGATTTGGGCCACTGGAATTCTGACTGCTGTAAGCTTCCCCCAAGGCCTGAAGAAAATGACCCTTGTATATTTATGCCTCTGCAGCGACATGACTAGGCAGGGAGAGTAGGCCAAGAAGAACTTGAGGAAGAATCGCCACGATGCCCAACCACAAATGCCTTGTGCCCTCTTAGGCCTCTCATCTCAAAAGGATCTCTTAACACCATAATTAATGGGTAGCTTACACAAATCCTTGTGGACACTGCAGTCACAAGATCACTCTTCAATTGTTTTGAGTTCCCTACAATACTCTCACTGGGAACAGTGTATACGATAGACTCTAGTCACACCTGAGAGATATGTGTCCATCCCATTAGAAGCCATACTTCTTCCTATTGGGATTGATGTTACAAAATGTTGTGAAATAATAGCTTTATATTGTAAGGACTTTACCTATATTGTTTAGACAGTTGCTATTTAGAATAAACATGTCCACTTAGTACTAGACCAATTAAGTTTAGTGGGAAAGGGGCATTGTTTATTCATACTGTTATGCTTACTGATAAAAATCTAAATTTATATCTTCTACCCACCATTTATTTACAACAATACTAAGCTTTTAATAATTGTTTGATGTTCTTAGCAACCTTACCAAATAAGGATACATTAGTATGGTATTAAAACATGAAAAGGACCTATGTATATAGTTTGGTGGAATGATTCAAGTGATCAAAAAGTGTTGTGAGGGGTGAAGTAGGATAATAATAATGAAAAAAAAAACAAGCAAAAGGACTACGATGGACAGTAAACTGATGAAGGTAATTTAATGATGTGAAGTGATGTGTCTGCCTAATGAATATGTAAATGAAAAAATGATGAACACTTAATTTGATTATGCCATCTCCAGTACCTTCAATTTAGGAAGTCATCTAAGCCCCGACACATACTCAACAATTGGAAATAGACACAGGCTAGTTGCACCTTGCATCCTGATGGGCTTTGGAAAACCCATACTGGCCATGTGGGACTTCCAGATGCTTTTTGCCTCATTTTTGCCTGTGTGTGTCCTAGCCAGGCACACAGGCAAAGGGGGATGATTTGATGCAGAAATTCACCCAATATTGGTACAATCCTAAACTTGTCAAAATTGCAGAAGATGTGTGTGCAACTTGTCTGATCTGTAAACAGTGTAAAGCGGGCTAAACATGTGAAGATCAGTCAAGGACACAAGCCAAAGACATTGGGACCCCTTCTGAATTTATAAATGTAACAAAAACATTGATGGAGTATTTCCTACCAGCAAATGAATCTCCAGTGATAGAGAAATAAGGAGTTTATCAAACTGCAAGACAGGCGAGATAAATACTTGCAAACCATTGAAAGTTTATAATGCAATATTTATAGGATACGATCTTAGTAAATATGGATGAAATTAAGTTTGTCTTATTGCAAAATCTAATCTAGAATATTTAGACTTTTCGTTTAATATTGGTTGCTGCTCTTCTGAATGAGGCCTGGAGCCATGTCACCAACTGCAATCCACAGATTCCAGCAGAGAGAACTGCCCAGAATCCAAATGGAACAGACCATCCCAAGAAAGCACAGTTACTTACCTGTAACAGGTGATCTCTGGGAACAGCAGGAATAAGTCTTCACATATGGGTATCGTCGGTACCGACGGAGCCTGCGCGGGAACGCTCCCCAGCGTCCAAAAGGAAAGCTTTTGGGAGCATCCCACAGCGCCTGCACGCTGCCTTCCTGCCTTTCCCAACTGCCTCTCTCCAGTTCGAGATTAAAGCTGAGACAAAGAGAGAGAGAGAAAAGGAAAGATAGACAGAGAGATACAACTCCTAGGGGAGGTGGGTGGGTTACCTGTTACAGGTAAGTAACTGTGCTATCTCCAGGAACAAGCAGGAATGAGTCTTCACATATGGGGACTCCCCAGCTAGAGATGCCTGGGAGATCACCCAGATTGTGAGTCCCTGGGAAGGGCTCCACCTGCACCCATGAATCTCAGGCATCCAGTCAGGGATGGAGGGTAGGAGTTGATTAGGTATGGAACAGGTGTTTGAGAACAGCCTGACCAAACAAGGCATCCTGGCGGGAGTCCTTGTCCAAGCAGTAATGGGCTGTGAAGGTATGAACCGATGCCCAGGTGGCCGCTTGACAGATTTGGTCGATGGACACAGAGTTTAGATGAGCCATAGAGGTTGCCATGGCCCTCACATTGTGAGCTGTGACATGGCCCTCCAGAGAAAGGTTCTTACTCTGGTAGGCGAAGGAAATACACTGAGCAATCCAATTGGACAGAGTTCTCTTAGAGACTGGAAGTCCTAAATGAGAAGGATCAAAAGCAACAAAAAGTTGAGAGGACTTTCTATGTTGCTGTGTCCTTTGTAAGTAGAAAGCAAGTGCTCTTTTACAATCCAGGGTATGAAGATTCCTCTCTGCACTTGATGCATGAGGTCCTAGAAAAAAGACAGGTAAATACACCTCCTGGTTCAGATGAAAAGGTGAGACCACTTTAGGCATAAAGTGTGGATTAGTTCTGAGGACTACCTTGTCATGATGGAACCTTGTATAAGGAGGATTAGCCACTAAAGCTTGCAACTCACTGATACGGCGAGCTGAGGTGACTGCAATGAGAAAAATAACCTTCCAGGAAAGGAATTTCAAGGAGGTAGTGGCTAAGGTTTAAAGGGTGGCTTCATAAGCTGGCCAAGAACCAGATTCAAGTCCCATGCCACTGGAGGTGGTCTAATGGGAGGTTTAGTCAAAAGAAGGCCTCTCATGAATCTTGCTATAAGAGGATGAGAGGAAATAGGTTGTCCATTGAGAGGCTTAAGGGATGCTGCAATAGCACTCAAATGGACTCTGATTGAATTTGTTTTAAGGCCTACATGGGATAAATGCAGAAAATAGTCTAGTAAAGAATTCAAAGGTATTGCAAGAGGGTTGAGACCCTTCTCTGCACACCAAATGGAAAACCTTTTCCATTTAAAAGCATATGAACGTCTGGTGGAAGGCTTTCTGGAAGCATGAAGGATATCCTTCACTTGCTGAGAAAAGTGTAAATCCTGAAGGTCTAGGCCTTCAGCAACCAGGCCCTGAGATGAAGAGACTGAGGATTTGGGTGCCACAAGGTTCCCTCCTCCTGGGAGAGGAGATCTGGAGCAGACCCCAGGTCTAGGGAGGGATCTTGAGAGAGATGCAGAAGTAGAGGGTACCACACTTGGCGTGGCCAAAGTGGTGCTATGAGGATCATAGACCCCTTGTCTCTCTGAAGCTTGAACAGAGTCTTGTGGATGAGGAGAATAGGTGGAAAGGCATAGAGGAAGTCTTGCCCCCAATGAAGGAGGAAGGCGTCCCTGGCCTGAACTCCCTGACATGGAATCCTGGAACAAAACCAGGGAAGTTTGGCATTCCACGGACTTGCAAACAGGTCTATGTCTGGGGTACCCCAAATCCGAAAAATCCTGGCTATCTGGTCCCCATGGAGGGACCATTCGTGCGGAAGCAGAACTCGACTGAGTCTGTCTGCCCAAGAGTTTTGAACCCCTGGAAGATACACTGCCATGAGATGGATTTCATGCTCTCTGGCGAAGGCCCACAATCTCAGAGCTTCGTTGCAAAGTGACAGAGAGCCAGTCCCTCCCTGCTTCTTCACGTAGAACATGGCTACCTGGTTGTCCGTGTGGATGAGGACTGTCTTGTAGCTGAGCAGGGTGTGGAAGACTGAGAGCCAGAAAGATTGCTCTGAGCTCTAAGAAGTTGATATGAAGAGATGTCTCCTGTGGAGACCAGATGCCCTGGGTCGAGAGATCTTGTAGATGAGCCCCCCAACCTTTTGGAGAGGCATCTGTTGTAAGGGTTGCTTGGGATAACACCTGTTGAAAGGGGGACCCCAGCAAAAGATTTTGAGTGGACTTCCACCAGTGGAGGGACCAAAAGAGGCGACTGGAGGTTGCTATTTTGTCTGACAGGCAACCTGATACCTGGGTCCATTGGGTGGATAGGGTCCACGGAGCTGCTCTCATGTGAAGGCAAGCATAGGGAACCACATGCACCGTGGATGCCATGTGGCCTAAGAGTTTCAACATCTCTCGAGCAGTTAAATGGGATTTTAACTGAATCTGGGAGGCTAACTGCACCAAGTGTAGGCAACGGGCCTGGGGAAGATAGGCCCTTGCAGTTGTGGTATCCAGCAAGGCCCCTATAAACTCCAGAGACTGAGTAGGGGTGAGATGGGATTTTTGAATGTTGATTACCAGTCCGAGATACTGAAGAACACACTTTGTGCAGGCCAGGGAAGCCTGGGCCTCTGACTGGGATGGAGCTCGGATGAGCCAGTCGTCCAGATATGGGAATACAAATATTCCTAGAGTGCGCAGAAATGCAGCTACTACTGCCATGCATTTGGTGAACACTCTTGGAGCAGAGGCCAGACCGAAAGGAAGCACTTTGTATTGGTAGTGCTTTCCTTGGTAAAGGAACCGAAGGAACCTTCTGTGTGTTGGATGGATGAGGACATGGGTGTACGCATCCTTGAGATCTAGAGAACAAAGCCAGTCCTGACTCTGGAGGTATGGAAGGAGAGTTCCGAGAGAAGTCATCTTGAATTTCTCCTTGCATAGAAACTTGTTCAACTCTCTGAGATCTAATATGGGTCTGTAGCCCCCCGTTTTCTTTGGGATGAGAAAATAAGGGGAGTAGAACCCCGAGCCCTGTTGAAGAAGAGGTACTTCTTCTATTGCCCCTTGGGGAAGAAGGGTAGCAATCTCTTGACCTAGAAGGTTGAGGAGAGATGTTGGAGAATTGAACTGTTTCACCATGGTGTGAGGAGGAAGGTTTAAGAAATGAAGTTTGTACCCTTCCCTTATGATGGAGAGGGTCCATTGCTCTGCTGTGATTTGTTCCCATCTGGGAGCAAAGTGAGCTAACCTTCCTGGGATGGTGAGAGGCTCTGGAAGTTCTTGAGCCAGAAAGGCTAAGTTCTCTAGTGGAAAGTCAAAGGCCCTGAGGAGGCTGAGGCTGTTGGGCCGTAGCAGTCCTCGCAGCCTGAGGGTTGGCCTGTTTTGGTTGTTGCTGTCTCTTTGTAGCAAAACGACCTTGAGAAGAGGCCTGACCATAACCAGAAGAAAATTTTCCTTTCTTTGGGAAAGATCCCTTTTTGAACAACCTCTTTTTAAAAGGAGCAGTAGTAGACTTTGAAAGTCTATCTAAAGCAGAATTTTCAGCATCCATCTGGTTGGCCTTTGCTTGCCAATCTTTGCCAAACAGGTTTTCGCCTGTACAGGGAAGGTTACCTAGACCATCCTGTACCCAGGATTCCAAATCAGAGGCTTGCAACCAAGCAACTCTGCGTGCACCTATGGCAATAGCCCATGCTCTACTGGCCCCCTCAAAAGCGTCAAAGGCTGCATGGTTGGAAAACGTGGATATATCCTGTGCATGTATAAGCCAGGTGATATATTCTTCTCTCTTATCTTCTGACATAAAAGGAGATAAGGTTTGCAGATGATCTGTAACTTCTTTTAGAAACATCCCCATATAGAGACTATAGGAGTTGATTCTGGCTACAAGCATACTGGCCTGGAAGATTTTCCTGCCAAAGGCATCTAGGGTTCTGCATTCTCTTCCTGGAGGAGCAGAGGAGTGCCTTTTTGTACTCTTGATCTTTTTCATAGCAGACTCTACCACAATGGAGTGGTGAGGAAGCTGAGTCTTATGAAACCCAGGACAAGAAGGAACACGATACATGGTGTCCAACCTTCTAGAATGAGGGGAGGTGGAAAGAGGAGTCTCCCATATGCCCAACATGTGAACATAAAGAATCTCATGTATTGGTAAGGTGGCTGCCTCTTTAGGAGCCTTAGGATATTGTAGGATATCTAATTTTTTGGCTCTAGGTTCAGTTTCAGAGGTCACTGAGATGGACAGGCCTTTGGCCACCTCCCTAATGAAGTCCTGAAAAGACAAGTCTTCAGGAGGAGACATTCTCCTTTTTGGAGAAAATGGTTCCTGAGGAAGGATCTCCGATGCTTCAATTGAGGCCTCTGAAGAATCAGAGTCTTCAGAGGAATCGAAGTATCGACTGTCTGGATGCTCTCGCAGAGCCCGATACGTGTACCGGGAGGTATTGACATCGGGAGTAATCGGTACCGAGTCGGTACTGATGGGCATCACTGGATAGCATATCGTTGCCGTCGATGCTGATGTCGATGCAAGCGGTACTGGTATCGGAACTGATTTCGGATCCGGTACCGGAATCGGTACAGGTACCGACAACGGGGTTTGTTGCGGTACCGTAGGCGTCGCAGCTTGCATGAATGCCGTGATGGCACGCTGCATGGTCAGAATATTCTGATCCATTGACGCCACCAATGTCTGGATGTCGGTACCGGTGGTAACCGCTGGTACCCAAGAACATTGTAACAGGTGATCGGTCGAGGCCGAGCCATCGATATCAACCTGTGACCCCATAGGTAGAGCTTTGGAAGCCGGAGCCTCCCGCCGGGGTAATTTTGCCGGTGTGGATTCCTCAAGAGTAAGCCCGGTGGCATCTCGATACTTAGAGGGAGATGAACTCTTTGAGGACCGGCCAGATTTAAGTTTGGTTACCTGAGATCCATGGGATGAAGAAGCAGCTCTGGAAGACGTCGATGCCACAGAAGCTGCATCGGAGGGAAACAGGGTACTGAGCTTGGCTGCCCGATTTTGTAACCCTCTCTTAGACATCATGGAACAGGACTCACAATCCGCAATGGAGTGGTCAGGACCTAAACATTTTAGACACCAGTCATGGGTGTCAGTGACAGAAATAGTGCTACTGCACTTCGTGCACTTTAAACCCGGAGGCGGGTTTTCCCATGAGGAAAAATATATCTGTAGGCCTAAGGCCCCAGAAGAAAAAATGCACTGAAAAGAGTAGTACTTATTTTAAAGAAAGAAAAAAGACCAGTGGTACCGGTCCGGAATCGAGAAGGCAGACACGTGACTAAAGAAAAATAAAAGAAAAATAAGAAATTCTTCAGCGGGACAGGAAACACGACCTGCTGGCTCCGCGGAAAAGAAGAACTGGAGAGAGGCAGTTGGGAAAGGTGGGAAGGCAGTGCACAGCTGCTGTGGGATGCTCCCAAAAGCTTTCCTTTTGGACGCTGGGGAGCGTTCCCGCGCAGGCTCCGTCAGTACCGACGATACCCATATGTGAAGACTCATTCCTGCTTGTTCCTGGAGATCTGCTAACTACACACCGCAACAGTTTATTGTTTATTGTTTATTGTTTATACAACATTTGATATACCACCCCCCGTTACATCGGGGCGGTTTACAATATAAATAAAAACAGTAAATCAAAGACAGAAAAGAAAGAAAAAGTTACAATTACTTGAGGAAAAGAGAAAAGAAAGTAGAAAAAAACAGGAGAAGCTAGAAAGAAGAGTCAGAGAAGTCAGCTAGATCCAGGAAAGGCACAGGAGAACAGATGGGTTTTGAGAAGGGAGCGAAATTTGGGGTATGATTCTTCGAGACAGAGGGCAGTGGGTAGTGAGTTCCAGAGGGAAGGACCAAGGTAGAAAAATGCTGATTTGCGGGTGGATTGGAGATGTGCACGGGAAGGAGCTGGGAGGTGAAGACGGTTGATATGGATGGAGCGAAGGCTTCGGGAAGGGACATGAAAAGAGAGCAGGTCAGAGAGGTATTGGGGTCTGTGCAGGTAAATTGCGCGATGGACCATAGTAAGAACCTTGAAAGGGATCCGGAATTGCAGTGGTAGCCAGTGAAGGTGTTGTAGTAGGGGGGTGATGTGATCGCGAGGAGAGGCATGTAGGAGCATCCGGGCAGCTGTATTTTGGATTAACTGTAGACGATGTAACTGATACTGAGGGATACCGGCATAAATAGAATTACAGAAGTCTAAACGAGTTATGACTAGGGAAAGAAGAAGGGTAGTGAGCGCCTGGGGAGATAGAAAAGGTCTAATGGCACGGATCTGTCGAAGGCAGTAGAAGGAGCGCTGAGAAATAGAAGAGATGTGGTCTTGAAACGTGAGTGCACTGTCAAGAATGACACCGAGATACCGAAGTTTGGGCACTGTGAGAATAGGAACACCAGAGAGAGAAGGAGTGAGAGATGGAGTAGGGGAACCATGGGTGAACCAAACAGCAGCTGTCTTGGAAATATTCAGAACTAGACCATTTGAAGAAAGCCAGGAAGAAACCGAGGATAAACAGACCTCCAGTGAGGCAATGTCAGGATGTGATGAGGAGGTGTGATGCAGAAGGAGAATGTCGTCAGCGTAGTAATAGCCCGAAATACCCAGTTGCTGGATAAGAAGAGAGAGAGAGGTGCTAGAAAAAGATTAAACAACAAAGGAGCCAGGATAGAACCCTGAGGGACACCACAGGTCAAAGGGAAACGATCTGAAGTGGAAAGACCAGAAGCAACTGCAAAAGAGCGAGAAAATAGAAAAGAGTGAAACCATCGATAAATAACACCACGAATACCCGCATCCCGCAGACGAGAGAGGAGAAGGGGGTGATCCACAAGATCGAAGGCGGCAGAGAGGTCAAGGGACACAGCGATGGTGATGTCGCCTCGATCTTGGGAAGTGCGTATTTCATTCAGAACCGCAGTGATAGTAGTCTCTACGCTATACCCAGACCGAAACCCAGATTGGCGAGGGTGCAGAAAGTGTGTCGAGTCTAAGTGATGGGAGAGTTGTGAAAAAAACACTTTTTCAAGAAGCTTAGAGGCAAAAGGGAGATTAGACACGGGGCGATAATTAGCGGGGATAGAAGGGTCAAGGGAAGAGTGCTTCAAGAGGGGATGAACCAGGGCGTGTTTCCAGGGGCCAGGGAAAATACCACAAGATAGGCTGGTGTTCACAATAGTAAGAAGAGAGTGTAGAAGAGCAGGGGAAGGCTTAGTGAACCAAGAGGAGGGAATGGGATCAAGGGGACAGGTAGTCTTGTGGGTGGTAGACAGCAGCTGGATGAGCTCTGGAGAGGTGATTTGGGAGAAATGGGACCAAGTATGAGAGAGAGAGGGGGACACGGGAGGCGAGATGGGGAGCGGTGGAGGGAGGGGTTGGGGACAAGAGGGAAGAGAGGAACGAAGGTTGTGGACTTTAGAGGAAAAGAAAGAAGCCAAAGTGGTTGGGTCAGGAGCTTGCGAAGCAGAAGCTGATATGTGTTTGGGAGGTGCCTGAAGCTGGGAGAGTGTATGTAAGGTAGCGAAGAGTTGGCGTGAACGACTGGGAGCAGAGACAATAGACGTAGAGTAAAAGGTGCACTTAGCATGGTGAATGCTTGAGCGATAATGAGCGTGGGCAAGCTTAAAACGCTGATAAGAAGCATTATCGCGGGATTTCCGCCAGGAATGCTCAGCTCTCCTTAATTGAGAGCGCAGCAGGTGAAGACCTGGATGGAACCAGGGGTGGCGAAAGGTACGATGGGGTTAGTAGGCTGAAGAGGAGCAACTTGGTCTAAAGCAGAGGAAAGACCATCTGACCAGAGGGTTACTTGAGAGGAAGGTGATAAGGAGGAGAAATCCGAAGGAGGAGGGCAGTAGGTCGCAGAGAAAGTGTGAAAAGAGGCAGAGTTTAGCCGACGAGAGAGACGGACAGGTGGGGAAGGAGGGGAGGGGAGAGGAGGGCTAGACAGCAAGGAGAAAACAATACACGCGTGATCAGACCACGGAACGGCTGCCACAGTGAGAGACGAGATCTGGAAAAGAGAGCTTTGAGAGGAAATTACTAAGTCCAGTGTGTGTCCAGCTACATGAGTAGGAGAAGTTACATATTGTAGCAAGGAAAGATCGTGAAGAAGAGTAGAGAAAGCAATATCCCTAGTGGAGACGGGTGCATCAAAATGTACATTGAAATCACCAAGAATAATCATGTGAGGAAATTGGAGAGAAAGGTCAGAAATAGTGGAAAGGAGGGAATCCCAAGAGGAAGAAGAAGAAGAAGGGGGATTATAGATAAGAAGAAACTGTAAGGCCGGCTGGCCAGCCAGTTGGAGGAGCAAAGCTTCCGGATACCGTAGAGAAGTGGAAGAAAGTTGGGACAGGGGGACTGAGGAACGGAATATGACTGCAACTCCCCCACCTGCCCGTGACTTCCGGTGGAGGGAGAAAGCTTGGTAATTCGGAGGCAGGCAGCGCGCCAAAAGAGGGTCTTCACCCTCCTTTAGCCAAGTCTCGACGAGAAAAAGAGCGTCGAGGCCCTCACGCTCAAGGAGGTCGTAGATAAGAACGGCTTTAGATCGGAGGGAACGACAATTGAGTAAACCAAGTCGAAAGGATCGGGTATATGCCAGGCCTGGAAACAATGGCGGAGACGCATGGACTAATGCAGGGGCCGGGGAAAGGGGCAGAGGCGTCCCGACGGACGTAGGGGGTGGCAACATCAAAGCACAGGAGAGTAAGGCAACGCGAGAGAGTATGCGAGGTCGCGGGGGAACATGGGAGGGAGTTGGAGACCGACGGCCCCAGACCACTGGGATAGCCGACATAAGTAATAGACAGAAAAGAGTGAAATAGACCTGCCAAAAACGCCGAGATAGCGGTAGAGGTGTGGACGCCACAGAGGCCTTGCGAGTGCGACTCGCAATATCGGAGGTGCAGTTTCGGGCGTGGCGGACAGAAGAAAACAAGGAAAGCCACATACAAAAGCCAAGAATCGGCGACGAAACAGAACAGAGTACCTTGAAGAGAAGAAGATCGCCCTCGTCGTCGCCCCAAGGAGCTCGCCCAAGGAGCACGTCCTGCTCCTTGGGCGCGCGCCTTCAGCGCGCACCAACGGCGCGTGCCGCCACGGCACGAGACGCCGCAGGCAGCGTCTTTAAATAATGGCCTGCTCGGTGCACGTGCGCAGCTGCAGGGCACAACTGCACAGCTTCCGGGGCAGAGCTGAGGAGGGTTACAGCAGAAACTAGAAACGAAGAAAAAGAATGTGAACCCACAAAGAAAGAAAGGGAAACAAGGGAGAAACAAAATGATAGAAGCGGGAGAGACAGGTCAGAGCACAATAATAAGAGCGGGACAGTAAAATCAGAACAATAAAACCACCGGGGGCTAAAACGATATCACAGTACAACACGGGAGTAAAATCCAAATCATATAAAAGCAACGTTAAGACACATGTCAGATAAAAGACAGCTCACATCGTACTTTGTTGGCACAGTAGCAGTGGAGTAGTGAGTAGCACAGGCAGGCAGCGTCTTTAAATAATGGCCTGCTCGGTGCACGTGCGCAGCTGCAGGGCACAACTGCACAGCTTCCGGGGCAGAGCTTAGGAGGGTTACAGCAGGAATTTGTTGGCACAGTAGCAGTGGAGTAGTGAGTAGCACAGGCAGGCAGCGTCTTTAAATAATGGCCTGCTCGGTGTGCATGCGCAGCTGCAGGGCACAACTGCACAGCTTCCGGGGCAGAGCTGAGGAGGGTTACAGCAGGAAATCGTACTTTGTTGGCACAGTAGCAGTGGAGTAGTGAGTAGCACAGGCAGGCAGCGTCTTTAAATAATGGCCTGCTCGGTGCGCGTGCGCAGCTGCAGGGCACAACTGCACAGCTTCCGGGGCAGAGCTGAGGAGGGTTACAGCAGGAATTTGTTGGCACAGTAGCAGTGGAGTAGGAGTCCCTACCTGGATCCCTGCATCACATTGCAAAAGGGCCAAGATATCCGCTTATGAGAATGGGAGGTTCAACTCTTGGGAGAAACCAAACAAACTTCTGCAGAGAAACGTGAAGCACACTAGGAAGTCCTGAAGAACTGCTGAGAAGCAGGACCAAATTATTTGAAAATAGGAAGAGGACTATTAGACTGATTGGGGGCTTTTGTGAATGATTTTTTGTCTTATTTTATTTATTTAACAGGTTTTTTATACCGCTTTATCATTTTCAATAAAAGTGGTTTACATTGTAACTTCAACTTGGTAATGTACATTGATAACTTGGATTTTTCTGAGGCAATGGAGGGTAAAGTGACTTGCCCAAGGTCACAAGGAGTGACAGTGGGAATTGAACCCTTGATCTTCTGGCAAGTTGCTCTAACCACTAGGCTACTCCTCCACTCACTGTTACGTATCCTTTTATTATTGTTTCCTTGGTAAGTTACTGTAATTCTAGTATCTCAGCATTTTTCTGCTGGACATCATGTGCCCCAATTGCTTGTTTTGCCTGTGCCCCAGATATTAGTTATTGCTGTGGCTTCTTGTTCTCCTGCTCATACTGGTTTTGGATCTACAGGTGACCAATGGTGCAAATGTTTGAGTAAAATATCCAAGACCAGACTCATAGCCGGTGGAGGGAGATGTGGTTGCTGAAAGTAAAGATAATACGATTGAGGTTGTTAGTCCCTCATCACTTGTTCCACTACCCTCTACATGTAACTGATAGATTGAAATCCATGGGGCAGATAAACATGATTCCTCACTGTATGGAGCACTGATAAGAGTAACTGAGATATACAAGCCATTTGGCTTCAGCAATTACAATGCCGATGGGAAAGGTATATTAGATACCTTGGAAAAATATCACCCAATTTACACAGTGACTTGTTCCCTCATGCATTTACCTTAATGTTATCCACTATGTTTCAACCCATGTTAATAATAATAATAATACTTGTATTGATTGGCTTAAGCTTATGGAACTGTGTATTTCCAAATGAGCTACAAGGGCAATCAGGGGCGGCTCAAGGAAATCTGCTGCCTGAGGCAAAGAATGAGAAGGCGCCTCCCACCCCCCACCTTAGAGGGGGCGGGGCTTTTCAGAAATCCAATCAGATACTGAACCAAACCAAAAAGCCAATTAGATTATATAGAGGAAATGCAAGATGTTAGCACATAGGGCCGTAACGAGCTGCAATCGCGCCCTGTGCAACTTGCAGCTCGAGCGCACACACCCCCCTCTCCCCCCATACCTCCGCCCAGCTCTGCCTGCTCTTTCCCTGCTGCTGCCGCCCTCTGTTTTTTTCAAGGCAGTGCTGGCAGCAGGAAAAAAGCAGGCAGCACTGGACGGAGGTATGGGGAGGAGGAGGGGGCATGTGCCTGATCTAAAAGGCGCAGGCACGTTAAACAGTGGCAGAAGGGCAACAGCAGACAGCCGAAATGCGCCCCCAACCCTTTGCACCCTGTGCGGCTGCACCGCTTGCACAGGGCTAGGTACGATCCCATTTGCACATCAAGGAACTAAAAGACACAAGAACCAAAAGCACAGTTTATAAAACTTAATTATAACTCATTTTTATTTTGTTGTTATAAACTGCGTTATGGTTCTTGCTTTTTCTTTTTCAACATATATTTTGCATCCACAGTAGGTGCAGAGCAGAACCAGGACATTCACCCACAGAACTCAATATTTAAAAAAAAATGTGATTCTGATCATTTCACTAACAATCACCACTGTTCTCCAGTACCAGGCATATAGTGAACTAATACAAAATTGTACAACAAAGAGAAAACCTACCATACCATACCATATCAGCACAAACTTCCAAAACTCACATAAGGAGCCCATACAATAAAAGCATCACTAAATACTACAGTGGGCCCTGGAACATCCATACACCTATCTGAAAAGCTGAACAAGTCAAATTACTACAGTACAGTATAGATCTTTATGTACAAACTCCATGTTAACAGAACATCTGACCTCAGTCAAACACTCGCAACATCAACCCTCACCAAGTACAGAATAAGTAAACATAATCTAAAATAAAATAAAAATATGTAGACAAAATTTAAACTGAAACCCCAAGAAGCCAGAGTCCACATACAGTGCAACAGCAGATAAATAAGAGATGCAGTTCCCCAATACAGTGTAAAATATAAAAATAGCACAAAGTCCAATCAGTAAAATTAAATAAAATTATTTTTCTACCTTTGTTGTCTGACCATTTTATTCTCTGATCATGCTAGTCCTGATTTGAGGCTTCTGCTTTCCTGTCTTCTCTTAGCTCTCTTTCTGTGGGCTATGGTCCATCTGCCATTTGTTATCTCTTCTTTTGCTTTCTTCACTTCATTCCATCAGCCCATTTCCAGTTCCAGTAACCCTCCCCAGTATCAGCACCCTTTCCAGTCCTCCCCTCCCAGTACCTTCCAATGTCAACTGCCTTGCATTCCCACGACTGCCACTGGTGTCCATTCCCTTCCAGTCCCCCTCTTTCCCCACTGTCCAGCCCCTTCTAGTCCAAATACCATCCCAGGTGTCAGCTCATGTCCACTGTCAGTGCCATCCCCCCCCCCCCCCCAGTCAGCTTCCTTCCAGTCGCCCTACCCTCTGTCCATACCTCTTTCATTGCCATTCACATGTCAGCTCCCTTCCAGCCTCCTCCCCATTACCCAGTCACCTACTACTCCCATCAAAAAGTATCAGTTCCGTTCCATTCCCCCTTCAGTACATCCCAGGTGTCAGATCCTTTCCAGCTCCCTCCTTCCCTCCTGTCAACTCCCTTCCTGCCCCCTCCTTCCCCAGGCAGACCCTTTCAGTATCTGCTCCCTTACAGTTCTATTCTACCATCCCCCCAATTCAGCCCATTTGTAGCCCTAGCCCCTAGTTTTCTTCCAGGGCCAGCAGCACCCGCCTCCCCTAACCCATTAGCCCATTTCCAGTCCAAGCCCATTTTCAGTCCTATCCCCCTTATCCGCCCACTCCAGACCTAGCCCCCCAATCGGCCCATTACCAGTCCTACCCCCCTCCAATAAGTCAATTTCTAGTCCTAGCACCCCAATCGGCCCATTACCAGTCCTACCCCCCCTCCAATAAGTCAATTTCTAGTCCTAGCACCCCAATCGGCCCATTACCAGTCCTACCCCCCCTCCAATAAGTCAATTTCTAGTGCTAGCCCCCCATCAGCCATTACCAGTCCTACCCCCCCTCCAATAAGTCAATTTCTAGTCCTAGCACCTCAATCAGCCCATTTCCTGTCCTGGCCCCCCTAATTAGCCTATTTCCAGGCCTAACCCCACCAATCAGCCCATTAGCAGTCCTATCCCCCCTCCCGATCAGCCCATTTCCAGTTCTACCCCCATCAGCTCATTTGCAGTTCTAACCCCCCCATCAGCCCAATAGCAGTCCTAGCCCCCCCCATAGCCCAATAGCAGTCCTAGCCCCCTCCCGATCAGCCCATTTCCAGTTCTAACCCCCCCATCAGCCAATGTGCTAACCCCCCCTCCCCCACCAGCCCAGCTCAGCTCCAGACCTTTAGGGAACTGGAACAACAACAAAAAAAGGCTGCAAACACTGCTGCTGCTGCTGTGGCAGCAGCAGCAGCATGACGTTCCCCATGGCGACCGCATCCCGTGCGGGCCCTCACCAACCCCCCCCCCCCCCCCGCGCCGGCTCTGCATCTTTGCAGAGCTGTGTGAAGGGAGAGTGTTTCCCTTTTGCATGGCTCTGATAAAGCTGAGCCCGCGGCGCTGATGGGAAACAGCATTTCCTGTTTCCCATCAGCGCCATGGGCTCAGCTTTAACAGAGCCACATGAAAGGGAAACACTCTCCCTTCGCGTGGCTCTGCAATACTGAGCCGGCACTGGGGGGGGGGGGGGGGAGGGTGTGTGTGAGGGCTCTCACAGGAGGCGGCCGCCACGGGGAACTTCATGCTGCTGCTGCTGCAGCAGCAGCGGCAGCAGCATTTGCAGCCTTTTTGTTTGTTTGTTTGTTTGTTTTTATTATTTTTTTGAAGGCCGAGTGAGGTGGTCTTTTTTGGGGGCAGTTTTTGCCGTCCCCAAAAAAGATGCTGCCTGAGGCTATCACCTCAATCGGCCTCATTATAGAGCTGCCCCTGAGGACAATTAGGCCAGTGCTTACATACAATATCCTTGCTAATCCACGGGTGGAATGTAATAAAAATGAAAGATTTCTTTGAATCAGCAAGGAATATTGAACTTTTGAACCATCCTGTATGTGTGGAATCATGCTGAGCCAGCTGTACCAGAATTGTTTACTAGCCCGGAGACCAAAGGTGTAGTGAATGACTGACCAGAATAGTTTATTAACTCAGAGAACAAACAAAGGCTGGAGAAGGACTGGTCAGAAATTACTGTTTATCAAAGGTGTATGGCGTGGAGAATATCTGTAGGGAAAATCTCACATGAGGAGTCATGCTGTCCAGTTGTGACATAAGAACATAAGATATGCCATACTGGGTCAGACCAAGGTCCATCAAGCCCAGTATTCTGTTTCCAACAGTGGCCAATCTAGGTCACATGTACCTAGCAGTTTCCCCAAGAGACACAAATTCCACAATGCTTGTACTGGGTCAAGCATTGATATCTTCGGTCACTTCTTAATAATGGTTTATGGACCTTTCCTCCAGGAACTTGTCCAAACCTTTTTTAAACCCAGCTACACTAACAGCCTTTACTACATCCTCCGGTAACAAATTCCAGAGTTTGATTACACGTTGAGTGACACATCTGTTACAGCCCATAAAAAGAGCTAAAAAATACAAGACAGGCAGAGAGCTGATGTTTGCCTGGCCAGCGTGTGAGGGATCCCAGACTTTCCTCCAGCTTTCACTGTGGCTCTCCCTTTTGATGATAAAGGGCTGTGATGACATCAGAGAATTTGGTGATGCAGTTGTCATTATAATGTCAGCTTCACTGTGTCTCTCCCAGCTGATGATAAAGGAGCTGCAATGATGGCATAGTTTGTGATACATTGTTCTATTGTCGATTGTCATTGTAATGTCACTAACTTATTGTTATATTACCTAACTAACTTTCATATTAAATAGCTTATTAACTACCATGCACGTGTGTCTGTTTGCTCTTGAATTTAATATCCAAGTGAGACAATACAGGGGCAGGAGTGGGAGGGAACTGTTTCTGCCCCATTCATCGCAATGGGAGCCCTTGGGTAAGACCCAAGGGAGCGTGGGGGGGGGGGGGGCGGAGGACATGGCGACTACCCAGGGAGAGGTGCCTGTTTCCAATTGGAAGGGTGGGACTCTTGGGGAATTGCAGCCGTGTTGACCTTGTCTCCATAAGGTGGGTAGTGCTGAAGGGAGTGGTTTATCGGCCAGGAGGGCTTGATCAGGAAGGAGGATCCACAGGTGGGGGATTAATGGGAGGTCTTTAATTGGGCTTGATCGGGTGGTTTGGGTTATGGGTGTACTGGCATGGCTTGGCCAATCATTTTGCCATGGGCAATGGCCATGCCTATAGAGTTGATGTTAGTGCTGCTACACTTAATGCCACCTCTTGACTCATGTTATCATCAGTCATGACAAATGTGCAGCAATATCCCATGCACTGGCTTTCACTGGCCAACATATCCAATCTCTACCCCAATACCACCCCGCATCACACTAAGTAGATAGTGCAGAAATAACTGCATACCATCATTTAAATGCATTAAACTTAATATAATCAGCTGAAGTCCTTAGAAAATCTTGAAGGATGGGTTTAATACTTTAGTCGGTCTATAAAAATCTGTTTCAGATATACTTGAACTTGGGGAGAAAAACAAGTATTTCCTGACATTGCCTTTCAGTTTACCCCCTTGCAGCTTCATGCTATGCCCTCTAGTTTAACACCTTCCCTGTCTTTGGAAGAGGTTTGTTTGTTCATTAATACTCTAAGTATGTGTGTTTCATAGGCATGGGTGTTGATCTTATGTGTGCTCTGTATATTCTCCATTTTCAAGAACACTTATCTAAATCCCTTTTCTGTGTGGTCCAGATAGTTGTTTCAGAACTGCTTGGAAGACAAAGAGCACATCAATCCTTGGAGCTTTTCTCTGACCTCCTGGATTTAAAAGCTTCAGGAAGAGGGTACAGGCAATATAGTTTGCAATGTCTATTAGGGGTTTGGCATTTGCCACATATTTGCCCTTCTAAAAGAACAGAGTCCAGGCCAGAAACTGTGTTCTGAACCAAGAGTTTACTGAAACTTAATGGTCACTGATAAAACAACCTTAAGAATTTGAAGGATCAATAAACAAGCACTATCTTACAAACAGTTACTATAAATCCTTCTCATAATCAAAAGATGGTTACAGGTAGATTAATTCTCTCTTCCCCACCCTTGCACCCAAGTTACTTATTGGCCACTTATGTACCTCTAATATTCAGTTTCTCCAAATGGGTTAGCTTAGCACATACAGTGACAGATGTGAACCTCACTTCTGTGTGGAAACCCTTCTCTCCTCTTTCTAATGCTTTGTCCCATGGTACCTTAATCTATATGTGAGGCTCACACAGTCCCCAATGCTGTGCTGGAGGTCATAGTAACATAGTAAATGATGGCAGATAAAGACCAGTATGGTCCATCTAGTCTGCCCAGCAATATGGCAGGAGTAGGTACACCCCTTCCCATGTCTTTTAGGGAGTAGGTCACACTCGGATCTGGAACCACTGGGGTAAGATAGTGGTTGGGTTCCTTCTCCTCCTAAGTGCTGATGGCTTTTGTGGATGTAAGTCCCTGGAACAGCTCCATATGGCTCCTCACTCCGATGATCTGGAAGGCTTGGTGCTGGTATGAATTCTAGAGCCTCTTCACAGTTGCTTCTCTTGGGAGACTAACAGATCCCGGTCAGGGGCAGCCCAAGGTGGTGCAGAGACTCATTGCAGGGCCTCATTTGCATATCCACTGGACCTCATTTGCATATATTTATTTTATTTTAAAATGTATATGTTGCCAACTAAATTTTTAGGTGGCTTTCAAAGGAGCCCTTCACAAGCCTCCCTTTTGTCCTGACAATGACTTAGGGGCATGTTTACTAAATATTAATGTGCATAAAGTACCACTGAGCCAATAGAAATAAATGGGTGTTCCCGCATTTAGCACACGTTAACATTTGTGAATGTGCATTAACTTTTAAACATGCCTCTTACTAAATGTCTGAATACCATTTGCATGGGCAGTGAAGATAAAGAGACTACCAGATTTCTGCATTACTATACTCCAATGTCAACCGCCAGGCACATTAGGAAATACTATAAACACTGCTCATTTAGAACCCATAGCAAACCCGCCGTATCATAACAGCACTACCAGGACTCACAAAGCACCAAATCATACCTATCAAAAGGTGACACTGCAAATATTAACCCAGTACATCTCAGAGAATACCAATACATCTCCTACTGGGGAAAGAGAACAAGTGGAACGTACCAGTACACATAGGTCATAGTTCAGATCCACCGAGCTCATAAAGTGATTTTTTTCCACCCAGAATTATTCAAAGCTTGTACATAATTGTTATGTAAATAGATTTTTCTTCTGTTCACCTTGATACTGTTGTATGTAACTCATTTGTTTTATGTAAACCGGCCCTGATCTCTGGAAGGGGCAGTATAGAAAAATGTAACAAATAAAAAAAATAGAAACTACATGAACAGAATATCGCAGCTCGGTTACACATGCAAAACATAGATCTTCACCAAACATATAACAAGGGATCACAATTTAGAAACAGGAAGACAATAATTAAACTGGGAACCCCAGAAGCCAAACTTGGAATGTACAACACTGGAGAAATAAAACTATAAAATTAATTTCCCCTTGTAATTAAGCAAAATGCAAAAATGTTAACGATGCACATTTCCCAGAGTTGACATATTCCAGTTAATAAATTCAAAATAAAAAAAATATTTTCCTTCCTTTTGTTGATTGGGCATTTTATTTTTCAGTCGCAATTGCTCCAGTCACTTTCTTCTAATTTCTTCATGTCTTCGGCTAACTCTACATTGTCTGCTGTCCATTTGTCCTTTCTTCTCTCTTCTAGATTTTTTCCATTCTCTCTCTACATCTGCTTTAACATACTGATCTTTCCTCTTTTGGTCTTTCCTCCATTTCTTTATTCATTCCTTTTTCATCCACTCAAATTTCACCCCTCCATCCTCAATCCCCATTTACTCTCCCATTACCCAGACAATTATAGATTTTTATTTCTTCCCACAGAAAATATGTCTTTCCCCTTCTCCACCCTCACTCCCCCAGCTTCTGTTTTTCTCTTGCTAGCCCCATCCCCTTTCAGTCCTCCCCCAACATCAGCTCCCTTCTAACTACAGCTCCTCTTGGCATCCTTTCCCTTCCAATCTCATTCTCCCACCTCTTCGCATCAGCCCATTTGCAGTCCTAGCCCCCAGTCTTCTTCCAAGGTCAGCAGCTCTCTCCACCCTTCCCCCCATCAGCACATTTGTAGCCCTAGCCCCCAGTTTTCTTCCAGGGTCAGAAGCTCACTCCTCCACCCCCCATCAGCCCATTTCCAGTCCTAGTGCTCCCTAATCAGCCCTTTTCCAGTCCAAGCCATCCGAGCAGCCTGTTTTCAGTCCAAACCCACCCCAATAAGCCCATTTCCAGTCCAAGCACCCACCCACTCCTCCTGGAAGAGCCCTGTGCTTGCTTGACCATCTTCTGATGGAGCTGGAGAGGCCTGAGACTTGAAGCCTGGCACCCCAGCTAACCTCTAAAGAACTGCAAGAAATAATGGTATTTTCCTTCTTCCCTACAGCTCTATTAAAGTTGACGCGTCGGCATGCTGAATGTCAAGAGATTAAACAGGGCATTTCCTGTCTCACATGAGGCAGGAAATGCCCCCATTTAGCCTCCCAATACTTGGCATGCCAGTGGGTCAACTTTAACAGAGCCGTGGGAAAGAAGGAAAACAACATTCTTTCTCATGATTCTTCAGAGGTGAGCTAGGGCGCCGGGCTTTGGGCCTCCCCAGCTCCTTCTGTAGACAGGCAGGCAGGTGCGGTGCCCCCTGAAGTGCGGGGCCATGTGTGGGCAACATTCCGGCACAATGGACTGGCCAGCCCTGATCCTAGCAGACATCAACAATCCTTTGCTCCTTTCTCGCCCGTTGCACTCCTTAGATAAAATGCTTTGGCATGGTGCAAAAGATTTCTTTCTTCCCTTAGGATGCTATGGCTGGATGCCACAGAACTCCAAAACCAGGAAAAGAAAGCTGAGAGGTTAGTAGGACATAGGACAGTTAGCATAATTGGGACATAAGGAAGGAGAGGGAGGGAGAGAGGTGGGATACACGAAGGAGGAGAGACAAGGGGGCAGTGCAAAACACCTGCCACTTCCTATTGAGTTGCCATGAGCCCAAAGGCTTGCTGGAATAAATGAGTTTTTAAACAGGCCTTGAAACTTTTCAGGTTGGGGTCTAAATGGATTGGCTGAGGAAAACTGTTCCAGAGACAAGGTGCAAGAAAGAAAGCAGACCTCCTGAGGGATTCAAATTTGACTCTAGTTGGTGGAGGGATGATGAGGCAGTTTCTGTGAAGCGACCATAAACAACGAGGAGGGAATAGGGGATAGTGAGGACTGATAGGTAAGCTGGGGCCACGTTGTGAAGGGCTTTGTAAGTGAGGAGGAGTATCTTGTATTGGATACAATAGAGAACGGGAAGCCAATAGTGATGAAACAGTAGTAGGGCTACATGATCGAATTTCTTAGCCTGGGTAAGTAAATGGATGGCGGTATTCTGTATGGTTTGAAGTATTTTCAGATGGTAGGAAGGCAGCCCTGCAAATATGATATTGCAATAGTCAAATCTGAAGATTACCGTACTTAGGATAACAGAGATTTGTACAGAGGGGTCTAAGAAAGGGGTATATTGCGTGAAATCAGAGAGCTGCAAAGGTGGACTGGGTCAGTTTACTGATATATGTCACAAAGGATAGATCACCATCAAAGGGTAATCACTAGATACTTGAATGAGAGGATCAATCATATCACCTCTATCCTGCCTTTCCTCTAAGGTATACATATTAAGATCCTTAAGTCTGTACTCATATGCTTTATAATGAAGACCACTAACCATTTTAGTAGCCACCCTCTGCACTGACTCCATCCTGTTCACATCCTTTTGAAGGTGCGGTCTCCAGAATTGCACACTATACTCCAAATGAGGTCGCACCAAAGACTTATACAGAGGCACAGTGACCTCCTTTTTTCAGCTAGCCATTCCTCTCCGTATGCATCCAAGCATCCTTCTAGCTTTTGCTGTCTCCTTTTCTACCACTTTAGCTACTTTAAGATCATCAGACACAACCTCGCCTAGGTCCCGCTCTTCTTTAGTGGACAAAAGTACTTCACCCCCTATACTATTTTGCTCCCTTGGATTGCTGCAGCCCAAATGCATGACCTTACATTTTTTAACATTAAATCCCAGCTGCAAAATTCTAGATCATTCTTCAAGCTTAGCTAGATCCCTCCTCATACTATCTACACCTTCCTGGGTGTCTACTCTATTGCAGATTTTGGTATCATCCACAAAGAGGCAAAACTTACCCGACAGCCCTTCCGCTATATCACTAACAAAGATGTTAAAAAGAATCGGACCAAGGACAGATCCCTGGGGCACACCACTGGTAACATCCTTCTCCTCAGAGTGTGCTCCATTTACCTGTACGCTTTGTCACCTCCCACCAAACCAGTTTCTAACCCAAGCAGTAACTTCAGGATCCATCCCTAGGGTGCTCAGTTTGTTTATAAGTTGCCTGTGAGGAACAGTGTCAAAGACTTTACTGAAATCTAAATACAACACATCTAGGACTCTCCCTCGGTCCAACTCCCTGGTCACCCAGTCAAAGAAATCAATCAGATTTGTCTGACAAGACCTGCCTCTGGTGAATCCATGCTGCCTCAGATCCTGTAATTCCCTGGACTCCAAAAACCTCACTATTTTCTCTTTCAGCAGCATTTCCAATAATTTACTCACCACCGAAGTTAAACTAACCAGCCTGTAGTTTTCAACCACATCCTTCCTTCCGCTTTTGTGTAAAGGAACCACATGAGCCTCTCTCCAGTCCTTTGGCACCACTCCCGACTCCAACGAGGCATTGAAATGGTCAGTCAGTGGAGATGCTAGAACGTTCACAAGTTCCCTCAGTATTCTAGGGTGTATCCCATCGCTTTGTCTACTTTAAGTTGAGCTAGTTTCTCACGAACACAGTCTTCTGAAAATTGTTCAAGATGTCCTTCGCTTCTGTTTCTGTTTGTGGGTGTTTTCTGAGGTCCTGCTCCTGGTTGTTCGTCTGTGAACACTTAACACACATATTTGTTAAGCAATTCCGCTTTATCCTCATCAGCTTCTATATATTCCTCCCCTTCACCCTTGAGTCTGACAATACCACTTTTGCCCTTCCTCTTCTCACTAACATATCTGAAAAATGTCTTATCCCCCCCCCCCCCCCCATTTTATTGCATTGGCTATTTCCTCCTCTTTTTGAATCTTTTCTTTCCTGACTACTTTGCTAGCTTCTCTAAGTTTTTCCAAATATAGATGCCTGCCTTCCTCTCTCTGTGATCTCTTGTATTTCATGAAGGCCTCCCTCTTTTTCTTCACTTTTTCAGCTACTTCTTTCGAAATCTATAGCGGTCTCCTTTTCCTTTTACCTTTATTTACCATTTTAACAAAAAGTTTGGTTGCCCTTAAAATATCCCCTTTCAGTTTTGCCCACTGTTTTTCTACATCCCCCAGCTGTTCCCATCCCTCTAACGGCTCCCTGAGGTATTGGCCCATCTTGGCAAAGTTAGTCTTCCTAAAGTCTAAGACCCTCACCTTTGAATGAATTCTAACAGCCCTAGTCCTAATACTGAACACAACCATCTCATGATCACTGGATGCAAAATGATCTCCCACTATAATATCAGAAACACTTTCACCATTGGCAAGCACCAAGTCCAGTATGGCCCCTTCACATGTGGGGTCTGTTACCAATTCCCTGAATAGTTCTCCCTGTAGAGAATCCAGGATCTCTTTACTTCTAGATGATACTGCAGCAGGAATGTGCCAATCAACATCTAGCATATTGAAATCCCCTATCAGTAGCACTTCTCCTTTCCTAGCAATGCTGTGTATGTCTTCAATTAACTCTCTGTCCACCTCTTCCTCTTGTGAGGGAGGTCTGTATATCATGCCTATGCAAATAGATTTCTCTTTCCCTCTTTCTAGTTCAACCCATAATGCCTCCTCTCTCCCTTTTAAGCTCTGTAATTCCAAAGCTCTAATAGTATTTTTTACATATAGTGCCACTCCTCCTCCCCTTCTTCCTACCTTTTCCTTTCTGAATAAATTATAGCCAGGTATAGTTACATCCCAGTCATGGTTTTCTGTGAACCATGTTTCTGTAAGTGCCACTAAATCCAAATCGGCCACTCCCACCAACGCTTCAACATCAGGGATCTTATTTCCCATGCTACGGGCATTTATACACACTGCTTTCCATATGTTACCCCTGTTACCCATTTCCATAAAGGAATTTAATGTATCACTTACCTGGGGGCTTGCACTTACCTGGGGTCTTTCTTCACCCATCCCCAACGAATCTAGTTTAAAGCCCTCTTCAGTAGGTTAGCCAGTCTACTACTGAAGACGCGTTGACCTTTCTTAGACAGATGGATGCCATCTCTGCTCTGCAACCCCTGGAACAGCATTCCATGGTCTAGGAAACCAAAACGCTCTCGATGACACCATCCACTCAGCCATGCATTCATCTCCAGGATGCGAGCCTCTCTGCCTTGGCCTTTACCCTCAACAGGGAGGATTGAAGAGAACACCACCTGTGCACCTAACTGCTTTACCTTCTGTCCCAGAGCCATGAAGTCACTTTTGATACGCTCAGAGGGATACCTGGCAGTATCATTTGTTCTGACATGGATTAGCGACATTGGGTAACAGTCAGTGGGCTTGATGAGTCTTGGAAAACTCTCCGTAACATCTTGGATTTTGGCACCAGGCAGACAGCATACCTCTCTGGACATAAGTCTGGTCAGAAGATGGATGCCTCAGTACTCCTCAGAAGAGAGTCACCAACCACCACTACCCTTCGCTTCCTTGTGGTCACTGATTCTGCAACTTTGGGGTACTGGAGCTCTGGTTCTTCCCTTTCCAGGGATGCTTTCACCTCCTTCACTTCCAGGGCTGCATAATGGTTCTCCAATTCAAGGGCTGGAGAAGTTGGATTGGTGATTCTGCTGGACACTGTGACTTGTGTCCAACCTTCGTCATTCTGTTGACACCCATCTTCTCCTCTGCTGGAGAGCTTGGTTGCTGCAAGAAGCATCTCATCAATGTACTTCTCACTGTCTTGAATGCTCCTCAGCCTCGTCATCTCCTCTCTGAGTTCCTCCACTTGTTTCCTCAGAGCTTCAGCATGCAGGTACCCTGCATATGGAACCAGTCCTTCAACTGGAATTGGGACCTCTGTCTGGACAGAGGCAGAATCTGTAACAGGGGCAACAGCTTTAGCGATATGATTTTTCCCAGCCATTGTTCTGTTGGTGGAGCTTAGGTATCGTTGTTTGACTTGTAGAGCACCTGTTAGGAATGCCTCAACAGGGCAGGACTCTGAAGCCTTTTATGCAGGCCTCAGCTGCTTTCAGTTCATTCACAGGCTAATCAGGCCCACTAACTCCTGATTAGGTGTCAGCAGTTCCCAAGAGCTGAGAAAGTTACCAGAGTTTAAAACCTACCCTACTAAAGAAAATATTTCTACTAAAGCACCAAAAAGAATGAGGAGCATGAGAAATAAATGTCAGGGAGTTAGGTACTTTAAGCAGACTGAATGTTTTGAAGTGCAATCTATGGGTGAAGACAGCAGCTGAGCACCCCAGACCTGCAGATTAGGTCTTGAATCTGCATCATACTCTTCAGATAATGAGATGCTCATGTGGAAGGTCCTGGACTCTTACAATGTGTTCAATGGCAAGGAGAGAATCCAAGAGGTCATAAGAACATATGAGGTGTCATGCTGCGACATACTGTAAATCAATGGTCTGTCAAGTGCAACATTCTGTTTCTGACAGCAGACAGACTGGGCAACTTCGAACAATCAAATAGTCAAGTCAAGCCTATGTGGTTGATAACTTTGGGTCCTGCTCTCCAAATCCTTTGGAAACTCAGCTATGCTATTAGCCTTGATCACATTCTCTGAAAACAAATTCCTTAGCTTATGGGTTTAGTTACTAAGGTGCGCTACGGTTACCATGTTAGGTCACCGTTAACACACATGAATAGACTTGGTTAAAATAACACATGTTGCAGTGAATTAAGGCAAATTAATGCCAGTTCACCATAGTAACTTACTCCCTTACTGAAATGGTTGGTTGACTAGAAAATTACTTTTTAGAGTTTGACTTCAATTGGCTAACAGTTAGGTTGATGCCCTTCAGTTCTAGTACTGTTTGATGGAATAAAGCATCATCATTATCTATGAACTTTTTATACAAACTCAAAATTCTGTAAACTATCTATAAAAATAAAATACAACGTTTCACCCATCTTTACTTCAGGAAGGTGAACTCGTGGACTTCCAAAGCCAGGGAAGCAATATAATAGGTTACATTGTGGTTCTCATGAGATCTCCATTTGGCCTTTTGCTAATTCTTCCTTAAAGTAACTAGAGCATCACTTTGCTAAGCTCTGGGAAAAAAAAAAGTTGAGTGAGAAATCAGGTACCACCATTCAAAGCAAATTCTGTCAAAAACAATGATTCTTCTCCTGTCGAAAGAGTGCAGGAAACTAGATTCCAGCTGAAATTAAGCTCTGAAAATATTAAGAATTTCTCCCCTGTGTAAATCCCCACAGAGATGCCTACCTTATCTCTCCAGCTTCAATCCTTATTTCAATTCTATATCTGTATCAACATGTACTAGCTCTACTCAGAGTACTCTATCATCTCTTTCTATAGCAGACCGTTTTATGAATTTCATATTTAAATGTCAAATTTATCTTATTTGAGCTATGTTTGGAAAACTGAAGGATGTGATTGAGGAAAGTGTCAGTACAAGTGAAAACAAACTGTTCTTGGGCAAATTTTCTGAATTCTTAATACAACCAACTATGCTGATGAATTGACATAAATTCAAATTATAACTTACTGTGTGAAATAACAGCCAGTGCAGCTCCTTTATTAGTAAAATACATTGTCTAGAATATGACAGATAGCATTGGCCGTAAAATAATAATTTCTGATACACAATATAAGGCAAATTTTAGATAGTATGTGGAAAATGCAATTAAGACACTGAGGTTGAGATGTACACAAATATGGAGGTACTTACACAAGGTTCCGGCAAACGAGCTTTTTCTAAAATATGTATAAAGGCATGCAAGAGGGCATGTGCATTTCCTAACATGTAGATCCAGATGAGCCATTTTACAAATCTGTATGTGGGAAACTTAACGGAGGAAACTTGGGAACTTGCATAAGCAAGTTGGTATTTTGCAAACCCACACTTATAAATTCCGCCAAGTACAGAGGCTGCTCTCTTTAATTCATTTCATTTGGAGGGGGAAATAAACAATTGGGGATTAAGGAGAATAGCCCCTTAATCTCCCCCCCCCCCCCCTGTAAAAGGCTGGCCAAAACAAGCACTTTTTAAAAACCTACACATGCCAGGGAGCAGCTGTAAATCTCTATGTGGACAGTTTTGGTCATACACATGCATTACGCATGTGAAATAGTTTTCCTACTAATGGGAAAAAAAATCATTGAAAATCACAAATCTCAGTTCATTCCATGGCCAACTAACTAATTGTGCATGCTTGGAAAATTTTACCTAATTGCCATTCGTGAACTTCATTTTCATTATGTACACGCATGTGCCCAGACACACTAGAGACCATCTGTGAGGGAGAGAAGGTCAAGGAGGGGTAACCAGAAGCCAGCATAAGGCATTTCAGCCAATCATCCTGCAAATCCTTGACAAACAGCCAGAGAAAGATATCCCTGCCATATTTTTCACCTTCTCAGGCATTTTTTTAATATGCTATACTTTAAAAGCTCAAAAGGAGCACCTGAGCATGGCAATTTCTGCTGATCCTGTCAACCAGTAACTGGCACGATTTGATTGTCTGAATGTCCAGCACTTTTGACAGCAAATATGGAGTAGGGTGCAGTGAATCCATTGTTACTTTTAACTCTTGGTATGTTCTGTTGAAAAACGTTATAAAGACTTTAAACATTTTTTTAAAAAAAGCTCAAAGGAGCAAAACTCTACCTATCCGATGCCTCAAGCCCCTCCTCGCCCCAGAGCACTTCCGTACAGTCTGCCAGGCACTAATAACCCCACTACTAGACTTCTGCAACCCAATCTACCTTGGTCTATCAAAACAAACACTCAGACCGCTGCAAGTTGCACAAAACACAGCGGCTCGCATAAATACTGGTACAACAAGACAAGAACACATCACACCCATACTGAAAGATCTACACTGGCTCCCAATCAGCTCACGCATCAAATATAAGACAGTCATAAATATCTTCAAGATCAAACAACAGTCATCAGCCCTCAGCCTACAAACACTCATACAACCTGACAGAAGCACACGACCAAGGAGGAGAGGCACTTCCAATCGTGTTAACACCCCAAAAGACCTCACCAAGGCCCGCAAGGACACCGCGGAATGGGCTCTTTCCCTGGCTGCACCAGCAATTTGGAACACCCTCCCAGACGAACTAAGACTAACAACAGACCTCAAAGACTTTCGGAAGCAGCTTAAGACAACACTATTCATTAAACATTATGGACACATCACATGATCCACTCACCAAACAAGAACAAAAGACCAATCCCCCTCCCCTGACCCTTCTACATAAGAATGTACAATAGCGCATGATGTAAATAGCTCAACAAGAATCTAATATACACCACCACAAACACACTTCCTATATCACTGCATGAACACACTTGAACCACTCTTATGATTGTTTGCTGTGGAGACTGCCTTGATTGAAGGAGAAGGTGGTATAGAAATACTTTAAAATAAATAAACAAATAAATAAAATAAGTGAATTAACAAGGGTTTAACTCAGTTTTATGTCGTATTTCTTCTATACTGTGTACTGGATTTATTATTATTTTTTTTTTTTAACTTTACCAGTAGCTTCTTCTCCTAGAACTATCCCCCTGTGTAATTTTAACAGAAAAGGTAACTGTCACACCCTTACTAGATCAGAATCTACAGTAGGGTTGTACTCTCTCCTTTAGCTCTTTCTCCCTCTCTCTTCATAGCATTCCGTTGGTCAACATTACCCAAGATTAGCTTTCCTTTAGGCCTGTGGTTCCAAACTTGGGGTCAGGATCCCAAATGGGATCACATCATCAGTGGTGGGGTCACAGAAAAGATTGCTATTTCCTCTTCTCTCTGGACTTCCACTGTGACCTATCCCAAGTAGTGGCAGTCACTAGTCAGCATGTGACCTATCATCCAGTGAACATTCATAGCCCTTAAATACTGAGAAAACTTCTTATTAGGCTGTAAACGCATGCTGAGTATTGGGGTCTGTAAACACGATGCACTAACACAAGGGACCCTGTGCTGACCGCTGCTGCTGCTGTTGCCACTATTGCTGCTGCTGCCTTCCTGTTTTAGATGAGTGAAGGGAAGGGAAGGAGGCTGGAAACCTGCTATTTCAATTTCATCATCATCTGGAGTCACGTGAATTTTCAGTTGCTAAAACGAGGTCATATGAGATAAAAGTTTGAAAAGCACTGCTTTAGGCAGTGGCAAATTCCAGTAGCCAGTTTTGACTGCTAGCCCTCGGCAGCCAGTATAAGGCCTCCTAGCTTCCCGACAAGCTTAGATCTACTTCTTTTGAGTTGCTTCCTACCAGCCGATTATAGAATAATTACATGTTGCAGGGCTTTCAATAGGTATGGGACTCTCTACAAATTAATTCTCAAGCACTTCTTCTCAGGGGCACCACACAACCACCTCAGACAAACTTAATGCAAAAAATTACTCATGGGTTACTTGAATTAAACTTTCATACACACACTCCCTCTTTCACAATCAGCAAAATAAATTATTTTTAATTTTACTCAGTTTTTCTGGGCCCACCTGCTCAGCCTTACTACATAGATCTGCCCCTATTGAAAACTCCTGGTGGTCTCCACAGCTTACTATGTTGTTTCCAAGGAAATAGTTTGGGTTCTGAGGGGTTACTATGGTGTTTCCATAGCATAACTATGGATCATCCAATGGGATTTCAAAGATTAGCTTCCCCTTGACTTGAGATTCCAAGGTTCTGAACTGCTTTTCTCAGAGCTTTGCTGTACTTTGAATTTTCCCTATATATACAATTGTGGCAGGTGAAGGCCTGTGATCCACAGTGTCTGACATAAGCAGGTAGGCCTAACTAGCTTGACCTGTAAATGAAGCCTGTAAAGAGGCCCATAGGAATTGCACATCCCCCAATAGGCTGCTATTGTAGAATTAGAATTGAATTAGTTTGAACAAGCAGAACTGAAACTTGGAAAAATACAGAAAAATATGTTTAAATGCCCCTGATAAGAAAGTACAGCTGTAAGGGATTTAATTAAAACTACTGACAGAAAGGTTACAGAGCCCTGCTTCCCTACACGTACTAACTAGCTAAATGGCCTTGGAAGTAGGAAAGTAACAAGTTGGTAAACTGGCCATTGTAATTGGGACTAGAACGGGGGTAAGCAGGTGCTGAGCCCACTCCAAGTACATAATTGGATAATCATATCAGTACCGGGACCAATAGAAGGGGTACGGGAGGTACGGGAGGTTACCGGGACCAATGAAATGTTTTCCTATACCTAGAATGGAGAAGAAGTCTATAAAAGTTGTTGTTTTGCTAGAAACCATTGCTCAGCCATTTTGAATTTGATTCTGCTTGAGTCTTGTGCACAAATAAATGATTTGGACCTCTGGGTTGTTTGTGCTCTGCTGCTACATATTCTTGGTGCGTTGGGCCGGAACGTGTGGTGAGTAGAGGGTATACGAGCTGATATACCACGACTTTCCGCCTCTACAGGTTTGGTCCTGCCGGGATCGTGCCCTCCCGACGTGGGCTAGCTCCCAGGCGCCACCGGTCCCTTGCATCGGAGGGAGCTGGCCAGGCCTCGGAGGGTGCCGGACCCGGTTGGAGCCAACACCTCGAACCCGAGTGAGGGAGTCCGAGGTCCAACTCATGCGCTTGCTTGGGAACTTTGAGGACCGGATCCGGTGAGTAGAGTTTTGATTTTAGCATGTGTCTAGACAGATAAGAAAGAGCAGTACTGCCAATCTTGCATGAACTTGGCATGAATTTAGCACTCGCATGAAAGAGAGCTTGATCACCTCTCAAAGACGGGCCGACTACCCCTGCGTAAGTAAAGCAGGGTGAAACCCCCGTCTTCTAGCATTTGGAACTTGCATGAGACTAGTCAGAATAGACAGAAATGAATGCATTCTGGGATACGTTGCTAGCATGTTTGTCGTTCTGTGTGTTTTTGTTTTTTGTTTTTTGTTGAAACCACGAGTTTCCCTTCTAGTATAATGTAAGATTATATTCAGTTGGGTAATTTATGACAATTTACCGCTTGACTCACTGAAAAATCAAGACCATGTCTCACTCAGTCAGAGCTTTTCCTACAGTAAGTGTGAGGCTGACAAGGGGCGTGTCTGTGCAGAGGTGCCTTTTTAACCCTATGAAGGCATATTTTCAATGTTCTGCTGGGCTAATTAGAGCTTATTTTAGGGCAATTATTCACTGTGTTTTAATGGTGATGTTCCTTCTACTATGGTCAGGTATTATATACCATTCGATAGGAATATTTAGTCAGAATTTTAGTTTTGAAGGTCGAATTAACCTCATCGGAGCTCCGTAAACTGTTTTTAGTTATATTCTCTGCTTTGTCTGTATTTTTACATCAACTGCTCCTGTCATATTATTGTTACCTTTCAGAAATGATAGAGAAACTAAGCAAACTGTTTTTGGGTTTATTTCCTTTGACTTATAAACCTACAAAGTAATTATTAGATCACGACTTGACACTGATTTAAATGATTCTTGCTAGCATGTCTCTGTGTGTCTGTGAATCTGTGATCATTTCGTTTCCAGTGAGCGAAGGGGTGTGGCTCACACAGCTTACTAGGAAAAAAAAATATGAGACAGCCGTTCCCGATTGAGCAGTCTCTTGCTTGTTTAAAATAAAGGAAGTATATCTGTTGTTTCAAAAACTAACGGACACAGACAAGAGAGAGAAAATAAAGTGTTTTTCCTTTGTCCCTCAAAAATAGAGGTTAAGAACCTTGGGGGATGGTGCGGCATTCTGGGTTGGAAGTGTACCAGATTGCAACCTGAGAATGAATGGTTTAAATTCTGAGTGAATAAGAAAATTGGGTTAGGATTTATCTTTGAAATCTGTACTAGTGACTAATGACGACCTTTACAATTCAGGATAAATTCATCTGCTTTTCTGTATTTGAACTTTGTGTGTCTGTGTCCAGAGGAAAAGGGGGTACTTAGTTTTTTTAGAGTCTTTTAAAAAATTTCAAGACGTTATTTCCTGATATACTGTGGCAAGCACCTGATAGAAGACATATTTATTCTTAAAAAAACAAAACAAAACAAAAAGAGGGTGTATATGCATTTTAGATATCCACCACAGCTATGGAAAAGTATCTGTTTCATGTCTCTTGAATATACGTAACAGATAGCTATAGTTCTCTCTATAAGATATTTTAAGAACTGTATCTAAATTGTATGTCTGTGCTCAATCTAAGCTTATGTTTATGGTAATAAGGTTTTTTTAATAAGTGTCTTTTCAAGTATGATCAAGAATTTCAGTAAGGGATTTACTGAAGACTATGGTAATAAATGTCTCTGTCCCAATTAGGAATGCTATGTGAAAGGGAGTGGCTTCTGCTAGTTGCTCCATATTTCCTTAGTTCACCATATTTTGCCCCAGAATCTCTAGATACAGTTTTTCTCTCTGTAAGTAGCTCCCCAAGAAGCCCCAGTTCTGTTCAGAGTGCTTAAGGGGGTGGGGGGTGGGGCCCAGTCCACCGATGATGTCACCCCCGGTAGGCGTGAACTAATGTGCCCACAGCAGAGAAGTAGAACATAAAAAAAAATCCTGCCCATTTATTATCTTTATAGGCCAGTTCCCTCAGCTCTGCCATCATCCCGGGCAGAGCCTGGAGCAAGGGGGGGGAGGGGGGATACCTCCCTGCAAATGTCACAAGTCACCTCCGCAGCAGGAGAAGAGAAGCCCCGGCACAAGTAGGGATTTATTTGCTAGTTCAGCCTGATTGCTATATGCCTTCAAATGTATAACTACCAGTAAGAGAGAGGTCACGTAATCCTAATCCCATTGCACTAGGTCCAGCTTTGCAGACCCAATCCAAATAGCGCAGGCAGCCTTCACTATATACCCCATGCAATCCAGCAGCCCAGGAGAATTTGCATTTTGTCAGTCAGTCCCAGAGAGATATAAAACAGAAATGAAACTGGATGGATTTGCGGGCATGATAGTTAATGGAAGTTGAACAAGAAAGTATGTGAATTGTTGAATGTGATAGAGAAAGTAAATGTAAAGATGGAGAAGAGAACAGATCTTCTTGCTGATGCTTTAGTTGAATGATGTGGAGGAGGTTATCCTGATCGAAGGAGCAGAGGAAGTAAAAACTGGGTGCGAGTCAGTGCGCCCATTGCAGAGGAAGACATTGGAGAAGTGAATGCCCGCATCTTATCTCCACCCCAGGGGGGAGGAGGGAGTACTTGATTTAAAAAGAAAAAAAAGAAGCCAGCCGGAGAGGGCTACAGCATGAATGAAGACTAGGCCAGACCGGACTCTTAAGTTTCCCTGGGTGCCCAGGAGCCTATGGTCAGTCTGAAAATAGGGGACCAATATATGGACTTTATGAGGGATACAGGAGCAGAATACTAAAGCCAGTAGCCCCTGTGTTTTTCTCGATGCATCACCATTATCAGAGCTACTGGGGCTAAGGCCATAAAGCCTATCCTGCAGAACCACATGTGTGAACTAGGGGGACAGAAAATAATGCACCAGTTCCTGTATATGCCTGAGTGCCCTATTCCACTTTTTGGAGCCGAGATCTGCTTGCAAAGCTTCAGGCACAGATATCCTTTGCTGGAGAGAGAGAAATGCAAATGACTGTGAACCCAGAGCCTGTTGGATTGATGGTGCTGACTGTTCCCCGAGAAGAGAAGTAGCGGTTCTATAAGAACACCTCCAGTTAAGTCAACAAGTTCCTGTATACCCGCCAACCCTATAGCCCCAACTGGAGTATGGGCAGAAGATAATGCACCTGGCCTAGCGAAGAACATAGCCCCTGTCATCGTCATCCTCAAGCCAGAAGCGGAACCAGTGCATGTGAAGCAGTATCCTCTTCCCTGACCAGCCATTGCAGGAATCCACTGACATTTAATGAAACTGCTGAAGTATGGACTTTTCAAAGGAATATCAGTCACCTTGGAACACTCCCCTTCTTCCTGTTAAGAAGCCTGGGACAGGTGATTACCGCCCAGTGCAGGATCTAAGAAAGAATGCATGATGCAGCTGGAACTATACATCCAGTTGTGCCAAATCCTTACACACTCTTAGGACTGATCTCTGCTGAAGCTACACACATTTCACCATTCTGGATTTAAAAGATGTTTTTCTTTTTCTGCATACGCTTAGCCCAAGACCCCACTACAGGAAGGCGGGGCCAACTCACCTGGACAAGATTACCTCAAGGATTCAAGAACTTGCCTCACTCAGCAAAAGATTTGACAAGTTATCCAGTAATTCCAGGAGAAAGAATTCTACTTCAATATGTGGACAACTTGCTTATAACCACCAACTCAGAAAGTGAATGTCTACAAGCCACCAGTGAACTCTTGCACCTTTTTTAATGAGGCTGGATACAAAGTCTCAAGAGCTAAGGTGCAATTATGCCAAACAAGTTAAATACCTAGGATTCCAATTGTCCAGCGGAATTCGACGCCTGGGACCCTTACCAGAACGCAAAGCAGCTATATGCAGTATTCCTACTCCAACCACCAGGAGGCAAGTGAGAGCCTTCTTGGGTGCCACAAAGTATGTTGTATATGGATCTCCAATTTTGCGCTGCTAGCAAAACCATTGTATCAAGCTATCAAAGGAATGGAAAAGTCTCTATTGGAATGGGGACTTGAACAGGATGCAGCCTTTTGATCTTTGAAAAAACACTCTGATGTTGTCACCAATTCTGGGTCTACCAGATGTCCAGAAAACCTTTCAGTCTCTATGTTCATGAGTCACAAGGAAATGTTCTAGGAGTGTTGACTCAATCTCTTGGACCTTATTTGAGAAGCTGTTACAGCTACAGCCTTCCTAGTAAGCAAAAACTAACAAAAAAATCCCTTTGAGACAGAATCTTCAAGTTACTGTACCACACTCTGTTCTAACCAATATGAAATACAAAGGAAACTACTAGCTAACAAATCTATGAATGTTGAAGTATTAGAGTATGTTGCGTGAAAACCCCAGATACAACTGAAGGGTCAGTCAAGCTTTCAATCCTGCTATGTTGTTATCAGTTGGTCTTGATCCCCTGATCATGACTGTTTAGAAATTATGGACACTGTATTCTCAAGCCGCCTGGATTTGACTGATGTCCCTCTGGAGAACCCTGAACAGACTTTCTTTGTGGCTGAAGGCAGTTTCATCATCAATGGACATTGTTGTGCTAGATATGCAGTGGAGACCCCTGATTTGGTAGTTGAGTCCTCAGCCCTGGCCCCAGAAAATTGATCACAGAAACCTGAAACTGATAGCCCTCACTAGAGCACTAACAATAAGAAAAGGGCTCTGTCTAAATGTGTACCCAGATTCCAAGTATGCCCTTACAACCTTGCATGCACATGGGACCCTGTACAAATAATGAGGGTGGATAACCTTAGGAAGCAAGTCCATCAAGTATGGCCCCAAGATATTGACATTATCAGGTGCATACTACCTACAGCTTTCAAAACTTTAGGAAAAATAGAATGTATGAATAGAACCTTGAAATCTCAGTTGTCCAAACTTTGCCAAGAGGTTTACCTGAAGTGGCCCCAGGTTCTTCCTATAGCCCTTCTTAGGATATACTTAGCCCCTGCTAAGTCTTTAGGAGTTTCCCCTTTTTGAGATTCTGAGGATCTGTAGCCTATTTATAGGGAATAAAAGGAGATGTGAGACAGATAGGATCTGAAATTTTCAGACATGAACTATTGGTTTTAAGTTCTGTTTTGCAGAGTCTTCATACCTGGGTACAAAATCGATCACCCATCAATTTGCCTGAACCCCTGCATCCTTTCAAGCCTGGAGTCTCGGTGTGGATCAAAGAGTGGAGAAGGATACCGTTAGCCCTGCATTGGAAGGGACCCTATGTTGTCATCCTGTCAACTCCAACTGCAGTAAAAGTCGCAGAATTCGAACCTTGGATCCATTATAGTCGAGTAAAGCCAGCAACTGCTTTTGAACCTGATCACTGGACTACTGTACAGCATCCTGAGACTCCATTGCGCCTCACCCTATGACAACAACCACGGACCTAAGACTTATTGGTCCCTCAGAAACTGCACTATTTCAAGACTATCTGTTTATCTGAAGATAAGCCTCGCATCTGGAGAAAGCTGCAATCATCAGAAATAGACTGTGTTGTGTTAAGAAATTGAGTCTTCTAAGAAACTGTGTTCAAATACTCCGATCTCCTCAAGGCAATAATAGCCTGAGAGACTGTACTATGATATTTTAAGAACCTGAGACATCCCAGAGGACAGTGATACTTTGGGATCTACAGCCCTACTCCTGCCACAAAGCTGGTAGGTCTACGTACGGCAGAAGCTTGAGGATCTACAATCAACTCTACATTTGTTATCTATTGTGGATGCCAACAGTTCCACCAATTCTCCAGAGACTATGCCCATTATGAATTCTTATTATTGCTTTATTTTGGCAGCAGCCTTGGAGTGCTTTGAAATGACTTTTGCTTTACCTCCCTGTGCAGCCTGTATAAGTAACACACGAACTGGGCTAAAGGTTCTTCATGCCTCCCAGAACTTGTTTCTTGAACTTGCCGAAGCAGTAGCATCTAGTCTCCACATTTATGACTGTTTGTTCTCAAGAACTGAATTATTCCATCCCCTATGATCAGACTGATTTAAATAATACTACTAGTGAGTGGGTATTGACCCACCCCATTGTTGACAGTTTGTGTTTTGTTCGCACCGAACCACAATTTGCTATGAAGATCGGACAGCTGGACTGTCTAAATCAGAAGTTTTACAACAGCACAACAAAGAAGACATCTTGGTGGTCCGGCATAAATGCTCCTGAGCCTTCTAATCCTTTAGTTCTTTTTCCCACTCTTGCCAAACTATGGACTTTGACTATCTGCTTGTTGCTCCCTTGTTTCTTGCCACTTTGCTTGCGAATGATAACTTCAGTTATTAACACTGTAGAGCATAAGGCAGCTACAAAGCTACCAGCTATGTGAAACTACTACCCTATACCACAGAGTGATATCTTTACCTAGTATGATGTGATTTGATTCTCACCCTTTCTCACTTGCGGGTGAGAATAATCAAAGGGGGGAATGTGGCAGGTGAAGGCCTGTGATCCACAGTGTCTGACATAAGCAGGTAGGCCTAACTAGCTTGACCTGTAAATGAAGCCTGTAAAGAGGCCCATAGGAATTGCACATCCCCCAATAGGCTGCTATTGTAGAATTAGAATTGAATTAGTTTGAACAAGCAGAACTGAAACTTGGAAAAATACAGAAAAATATGTTTAAATGCCCCTGATAAGAAAGTACAGCTGTAAGGGATTTAATTAAAACTGCTGACAGAAAGGTTACAGAGCCCTGCTTCCCTACACGTACTAACTAGCTAAATGGCCTTGGAAGTAGGAAAGTAACAAGTTGGTAAACTGGCCATTGTAATTGGGACTAAAAGGGGGGTAAGCAGGTGCTGAGCCCACTCCAAGTACATAATTGGATAATCATATCAGTACCGGGACCAATAGAAGGGGTACGGGAGGTACGGGAGGTTACCGGGACCAATGAAATGTTTTCCTATACCTAGAATGGAGAAGAAGTCTATAAAAGTTGTTGTTTTGCTAGAAACCATTGCTCAGCCATTTTGAATTTAATTCTGCTTGAGTCTTGTGCACAAATAAATGATTTGGACCTTCTGAACTGACTCCTGGTATTATTGGGTTGTTTGCGCTCTGCTGCTACACAATGACTTGAATTTAAACTAAAAGAACAATTCTTATTAAAATATAAATCACTAAATCATTTAAGATCACATCAGTCCTTCACATAACCCTCTAAGACTCACTCCAGGGCTCTAGTACCCCTCCAACAGTCTTAAGGATATGTTTACTAAAGTGCGTTAGTTGCTACCATCAGGGTGTTAATCCCACAGTAGCAGCTAATCCACAAAAAAAGCAGATATCATAGGCAATTTTCCAGGGTATCTGCTTTTCCTGTGGTGCAGCTCCCTAGGGGTGGGATCAGGGTGGAGAGTAGGGGTGGCCATGGTTGGCAGCCACCATGCAAAAAAAGATTTTGCATGGTGGCAGTCAAAATTGGATCGGATCACTGTAGCAGATAATGGAGTGGAGGAGTGGCCTAGTGGTTGGGGCAAGGTACTTCAGGCCGGAAGATTGGGGGTTCAAATCCCACTAGAGGACAGCAACCTTGGGCCGGAAGGACTGGGGTTTCTAGTCCCACAGGTGCTTCTTGTGGTCTTGGGCAAGCCACTTAACCCTCCATAGCCCATGTTCCCTGTAAAATAGTTATCTCCAAGTTATAATGCCCTGTTCAATGTAATTTCAGTTTGTTCAATGTAAACCGCACTGATGCAGAATAGCGCGGTATATAAGAGAATGAAAATAAATAAATAGCCCACGTTATCTACCAGGAGGCATGATAACGTGGGCTATTCCCTGCTGACAATCTGGCCTCTACCCAATATTGTTGGTGCTGTGATCCATGGCACCAAAAATATTACAAAATGACATGTGTGCCCCCCTGCAGCACCAATGCCCCTGGACAGCTCCCAATCCCTATTGGGAGCTGCCCAGGGGAGATCGGTGCAACCCATGATTTAGGACAAGTACCAGCTAGCCAGTCAGCTAAGCCCCCTCCCCCCCCCCCCCCGCAATGCAGATGTAAAATGGTGTGCATCCCATGTCACCCCTCCCTCCCCTACCCTCCCTTTAAAAAAGCAAATCCCAGCTAGTCAGTCAGTAGGGGGGCCCGTGATCCCCCAAGTCCCCAGGGCCTCCCACATACCTTGCAGTCCCTGGTGGTCCAGTGGAGAACAGGGCAGGAGGGATCCTGTACACTCTTGCCCTGTCCATTGGCCAATTCAAAATGGCCACCATGACAAGGTGCTGCCTTCTAGCCTCTCGCTAGAGAGCAGCACCACGAGATTGCAGCTATGTTTTATTGGGCCTATGAGAAGGGCAAGAGAGAGCTCATGTGGCTGTATTCACTTTTTATGAAGTTTTTAAGAAATGAGTTTAGCCTTTAAACAGCTGGGACTCAGCCATGCACAGCTTCGGCTACCCCAGCACTGCTGAGCCGTGGCCACGGCTGTGAACGTGGTTGCATTTTTTCTTTTTAATTTAAAAGCAAATGCAGCTTCCCTAACTTCATGGCCTAGTGCCACTTCAACCCTCAAATGCTGCACTCCCTCCAGTACCGCAATAATGATCTGAAAGCTTTCTTGGGCCCAGATGCGGCCTGGGCTCCATCGGACTGTGGTTCCTAACACAGAAGATGGCAGTTCTTTTACTTATGTCACCCAACTTCATGGACCAGCTTTCCCAGGATCAGAAACCATGGCCCCCTTCTTTGAGCCCAACTTGAGCCCCACTGCAGCACCTCTCCAGACCCAAGATTCCAGGCCCAACGGTGTCCTCAGCCTGTGAGCCCCAGATAATTATTTATTTATACATTTTTCCCCTAAACTCTTTACATTATCTAATCTATTCCATTGTACACCCAGAAGATACTGTACAGTGAAATATTGTTTTTTACAATCTTGTTCACTTATAACAGTGCAATGGTGGAAGGGAAGGCAGAGATGTCAAGTCTCACTCATTAGGGGGTGTCACACACAGTCTTTGAGCCCCTTTCCTCATTCATTAGAGCCACAGACTCATTGCACTGAACCTAATCACCACTTCCATGAGAGGCAAGACTAACAGGAGAAAAGCCAAGTGGCCCTACTAGTGGGAAGAAATCCGAGCACACCTTCCTGGACACTGCCTGCCAATTCTTTTTCCTGAACCCACAAGTACCTGTGTGCATACTTTTCGCCATTTGACAAACTCCTTCTAGAGGCACCAAAGAAAAGCAAGTATCATTTTCTGGGTTTTTCTTTTAGAAAGCAATACGGTATACTTAAATCTTTCAGAGTTCACACAATTTTTATTATTAGTAATTAGTAACAATCAAAGAAAATACAACAAAACAATAGGACAAAATAACAACCCTGAAGACCTAAAAAAAAAAAAAGAACAGAGAGAGGCATTAAAAAAAGAATAGGTATAGAATACAGTATATGCCAGGGGAATGCAGGCAAGTAAGGGTCAATGACAACAGCAGCCAAATTAGTAGACATCAACAAGAGATTGACAGTGAAGTATATATCTTAGAAAAGTACTTCTCTAAAAGGCTCCCATGTTTTTGCCAAAGAAATCACAATGCTGGTTTTAATCGCCAGGGTTCTCTCATATCCATGGAGAAAGCAGAGTGCCCCCAAAAATGAAAAGTAATAAGGGAGTCATCCTTTCAATGAGAAAGTATAGTTTGTAGCCCAACAGCAATCAATAGATCAAAAAAAGTTTTACTAGACGCTAGAATAACCTCTGACAAAAGAAGCGACCTAAAGATAATTTACTTTGGATGTAAAGGAGTAGAAAAATCAAAAATGTCCTGCAGTCTTTCCAAAGGGCAGTATCCGAGAACAATAACAGATCATGCGCCGAAGGGTACCTGGAGTTAAATCAAAGTGCCAACAAATATTACTCTCGGCCAGACCTGCTCTGCATTTGTTAGATGACGTCCAAAACGTTTGGTGCATAAGGAAAAACAGATTTAGAAAACACAGCAAGACAGTTTAATTTACGCATTACAAATTTTCCTAAAGTATCTTTAATATCACCTCGTGATATGCTTAAAAAAGTATTTGGTAGAAATTTTAAAAGGTCTCGCCTGAGGTAATCCCTCTTGTGTGTAAGGGACGGGTTTGCAAGGAGTCATCGCGGGTCCAGGGGGTTTTGATGGATGTTTTGGATATTTCGGCTGTTTTACAATCTTCCGACTCTGCTAGTGCTGTTCCTGCAGACTCTCCTGGTGACTTTTACCCTATCAGCGGACCGAGACTGACTCTTAAAATAGTTTTTTCGACATAAAGATGAACTGTTTCTTTCTTGTAAGGTTAGGATTTACCCGGATGTCTCGTGTAAGATTCAATGGCGCAGAAGGGAATTTTTGTTGCTGCGACCTAGTGTGTTGCAGTTTGGAGATTTGTACTTCCTAAAATATCCCTGTAATTGTATTATAGATCAGCAAGATATGTGTTTACTAATCCTAGTCAGTTAACCGCCTTTGCGTCAGCTTAGCATGCTTTACAAGATTCTGCTCAAGGTGAATAGCTTAATATCTCTTTTTGTTGGTTAATTTGTTGTTCCTGGCAATCATTTAACTTTTTCCCTTTGTATGGTTTAAAGAAAGATTGAGTCATTTTGTGTGTGGCTGCCTCAGATGTAGTGTGCTTTTGTCACTGGGGAAAATTGTTTCCTTTTTGTATGTTAGAAGTTCAATTTATCACCCATGTTTAAGACTTTTCTTTGCAAGTTCTTACTTGAATTTGTAATGGATATTTGTTAAAGATAAAATAAAATTAAAAAAAGGAACAACTGAGATTGTGTCAAACTGGCCAAACGAGAGGGCCAATTAACTATAGACCAAAGCTCCATCCATTGAGAACGAGGGATTCCCACACCAAAATCCAGAGACCAAACCTCCAACAAGCTAGTCCTGAGACGGTAGAGAGCATCTCTCTATCATTTAAACATAGAAACATAGAAAAATGATGATAGAAAAAGACCACATGACCTATCTAGTCTGTCCTTCCATATCAGCAACTACAACAGTCCCCTTTTTTCCTTTTTTATAGATAAAAGAGACAGCATGGCCCTGCACCTGAAGCCATTCACTAAATCTCAACCCTGGAGTAGAGGCTAAGATTGACAGATCATAATTTCAGCATTGAATACAATGCTTTAATTGAGATGCGGGAAGGGAAAAGTAATTCTGAAGCTCTAAGAATGGCGGGAGATGCTTATCTGAGACAAGGTATGTATACCCGCAGCATACTACACGCACCAAAAGACTGACTTCCTATGAATACAGATAGCGTAGTTACTCACCTGTAACAGGTGTTCTCCAGGAGCAGCAGGAATCAGTCCTCACTTATGGGTGACGTCGGCGCCGACGGAGCCCTCGCGGAGCAATTTTCCCCAGCTTTCAAAGAAAGCCTTTGGGAATTGCAGCGCGCATGCGCGGTCGTCTTCCCGCCCGAGGGTGCCATCTTAGCCAGTCAGATGACATAGCTAAAAAAGACAGCATAAAAATTTGCAAAAAGAACATAAGCAGACGATTGCAACTCCAAGGGGAGGAGGGAGGGTAGTGAGGACTGATTCCTGCTGCTCCTGGAGAACACCTGTTACAGGTGAGTAACTACGCTTTCTCCAGGACCAAGCAGGAAGTCAGTCCTCACTTATGGGACTCCCAAGCTCAAGGCTACCGGAGACCCTAAGCACAAAAATGAGCTCCCTCTAGCTCAGCAGCACAGAAGGATAGAATCTTCGCTGAATTATCACCCACCGGTAGCCCACATCCGGGATGGAGGGTAGGAGTTGCTCAGACCTCAAAGAGATTACGGAGGACTGCCTGTCCGAAAGCACTGTCCCTACGGGACTCCCTCTCGAGACAGTAATGGACCGCAAAAGTCTGGCTCGAAGACCAAGTAGCGGCCCGGCAGATGTCTGCCAGCGGAACAGAGCGGAGGTAAGCCACTGACGTGGCCTTTGCCCGAACGCAATGAGCCGTGACTCGACTTTCTAAGGAGAGTCCGGCTGCCCCATAAGCCCAAGAGATACAGTCCGCAACCCAGATGGACAGAGTACGCTTGGAGACCGGGAGCCCCAATCTATTGGGGTCAAAAGACACAAAAAGCTGAGCACCTTTACGGTGCTCCCGCGTACGGTCAAGGTAGAAGTTCAGAGCCCTTCTACAGTCCAGGGTATGGAGGACAGTCTCAGCTCGGCTGGAGTGTGGTCTGGGAAAGAAGGTTGGAAGTACCACCTCCTGATTGATGTGAAAAGGGGAGACCACTTTAGGCAGAAATTTCGGATGAGTCCGTAGGACCACCCTATTCTTGTAGAACCTAGTGTAAGGGGGATCAGACACGAGGGCCTGCAATTCACTTACGCGTCTAGCGGAAGTGAGGGCTATCAAGAACAGTGTTTTCCAAGACAGAAAACGGAGAGAACAGGTAGCCATAGGTTCAAAAGGCAGACAGGTGATCCGCTGCAAAACCACATTCAGGTCCCAGTCAGGCGCTGGCGGGCGCAGAGGTGGTTTAAGTAGAAGGAGACCTCGGAGAAACCTCGCTACGAGAGGGTCATTGGAGAGAGGTCTGCCGTCCACCGGCACATGATGTGCTGAAAGAGCACTGAGGTGAACTTTGACGGAGTTGGACTTAAGTCCCAGATTAGAGAGGTGCAGCAAGTACTGCAAGATCACCGACACCGGGCAGGAGAAGGGATCCTGAGACTGTTGGGTACACCAGACTGCAAAGCGACGCCATTTAAGGGCGTAGCATTTGCGGGTAGAAGGCCGTCGCGAAGCCAAGACGACCTCCTCCACCTCCGCCGGCAGGAGAAGGGGAGCAAGGACTACCCTCTCAGCAGCCAGGCCATGAGGTTGAGAGACCTGAGGTTGGGGTGCAGGAGGGACCCCTGATCCTGAGTGAGGAGATCCGGTTGTACCCCCAGAGGGATTGGATCCTCCACCGCCAGTTGCAGCAGGAGCGGAAACCACGGCTGCCTGGGCCAGCGAGGGGCCACCAGGATCATGAAGGCTTTGTCTCGGAGAACCTTGAAAAGAGTCCGAGAGACTAGCGGGATGGGAGGGAAAGCGTACAGAAGGCTCCCCGACCACGAGATCAGAAAGGCGTCCGCCGCAACCCGAAGGGGGTGTGGCTGACGAGAGCAGAAGCGAGGAAGCTGCCGGTTGTGAGGACTGGCAAAGAGATCCACCGTGGGGAGACCCCACTTGAGGAAGAGCTTCTGAACTACCAAGGGATCCAGACGCCACTCGTGCGGCTGGAGGACCCTGCTGAGTTTGTCTGCAAGGCAATTTTCTTGGCCCGGGAGATAAACTGCCTTGAGGAGAATGCCGTGACTGACGGCCCAAGAGCAGAGCTTCTGTGCCTCCCGGCAGAGGAGGAAGGAGCCCGTGCCCCCCTGCTTGTTCACGTAGAACATGGCAACTTGATTGTCCGTCTGGACAAGGACGGACTGTTGGGAAGTCAGGTGGGAGAAGGCCTTGAGAGCTAGGCGGATCGCCCTGAGCTCCAGGAAGTTGATCTGCTGAGCAGACTCCCACGTGGTCCAGAGGCCCTGAGTACGTGCCTCTTGGCAATGTGCTCCCCAGCCCAGGAGGGATGCATCGGTGGTCAGCACCCGGGTCGGCTGAGGTGACTGGAAAGGCATTCCGAATATCAGGTTCGGCTGCCGGAGCCACCACCGGAGAGACGAGACCAGCGGCTCGGAAACGCGCACTAGGTCTGCTAGGCCGCCCGTGGCTTGTCGCCACTGCTGGCGGAGACACCATTGAGCAGACCGCATATTCAGGCGGGCATTGGGGGTCACATGGACGGTGAAAGCCATATGGCCGAGCAGTCTCAGGAAGCGCCTGGCGGAGACCAGGGGCTGGCTGCGAAAGCGGTCGGCTAGGTCCATGAGCCGTTGAGCCCTGTCGAGCGGTAGGTATGCTCGCGCCTGAGGAGTGTGCAGCCTTGCGCCGATGAACTCGAGATCCTGTGAGGGGAGCAAAGTGGACTTTGCGAAGTTTATAACAAAGCCCAAGTGCTGCAGCAGAGTCACCGTGCGGCACGTGGCGTTGGTGACCTCCTGAGCGGCGCTGCTCTGATGAGCCAGTCGTCGAGGTACGGAAAGACATAGAGGCTGTGAAGCCGGAGATGGGCCGCCACGACCGCGAGACATTTTGTGAAGACTCGCGGTGCGGAGGACAGGCCAAAGGGCAGTACTCTGTACTGGTAATGATTTCCTGCCACCACAAACCTTAGGTATTGGCGGTGGCTTGGGTGGATGAGGATGTGCGTGTAGGCATCCTTTAGATCCAAGGAGCATAGCCAATCTCCCTGCTGGAGGTAGGGCAGAAGGATTCCAAGGGTAAGCATTTTGAACTTCTCCCGCACAAGGAACTTGTTGAGGTTGCGCAAGTCCAGGATGGGTCTGAGGCCCCCTGTTCTCTTCGGTATCAGAAAATACCTTGAATAAAAGCCTTGACCTCTCAGGTGGTGTGGCACCGGTTCCACCGCCTGTTCCTGCAGAAGACCTGCTAACTCCTGAAGGAGCAACTCCCTGTGCAGAGGGGGGCGCGGAGGTTCTCCCGGAAAATAGGAGGGAGGGACCTGATGGAAGTGGAGAAGATAGCCTTCTCGCACGACCTGAAGCACCCAGGCATCTGCGGTGATGCCGGACCACCTGTGGGCGAAGTGAACCAGCCGGCCTCCGGTGCTGGGAGGAACCAGCGGGGGGGGAGAGGCTATGCTTAGTGAGTCAAAAGCCCCCACCCTGCTGAGCAGGGGCTGGTGGTGCAGGCTTGGGGGCTTGCTGCCTACGGGACCCGTTACCCCGTCCCTTGGCCTGCTGGCCCTGTTGGGGAGCTGCAGGGGCCTGATAATGGGGGTATTGTTTGTAGGCAGCCGCCTTCCTCGGGTAAAAGGACTTTTTCCCCGAGCCCTTCTTTTTCTGGGAAGGGGCGGAGGTCTTCCTAGAAAGCCTGGTCCTGGTGAGAGTCTCAGTCTCAATTTGCGCAGCCTTTTCCGCCATGGGCTTGCCAAAGAGGTTTTCGCCTCGGCAGGGGACATCGACCAACTTGTCCTGCACCCAGGGCTCAAGGTCTGACGACTGAAGCCAAGCCTGTCGGCGGGCACCGATGCCGGCTGCGGCCACTCGAGCCGAGGCTTCAAAGCCATCATAGGCTGCTCGGGACATGAACTTTGAGCATTCCCGAATGCCAGTGGACAAGGCTAGGAACCTCCGCAAGGGCTCCTCGGAGAGACCAGCGGAGAATCCGGCTAGCTCTTTAGCCAGATCCCGGAGATACATGCCCATGTATAGCTGGTAAGTCTGGACACGACATGCGAGCATAGAGCCCTGGAAGCACTTCTTACCAAGGCTATCCAGGTTACGGGCCTCCCTTCCAGGAGGCACCGAGGAGTGCATCTTCTGGCTCTTAAGACGATGCATGGCCGATTCCACTACCATGGAATGGTGTGGCAGCTGTGCCTTTTGAAAGCCAGGGCTCTTGCGGACTCGATAGATAGAATCGACCCGCTTGCTCAGGACCGGCGAGGAGGCCGGACTCTCCCACATGCGGAAGAGTAGTCGTTCCAGCATAGGAGGAACCGGCACAGTAAAGTGTTCCCTCGCGGGAGAGTCATACTGGAGGGCGTCGAGCTCTTCGGCTCGAGGCTCCTCCTCGGGATCCGCAGGGAAGGCCAAAGCCTTGGCCATATCCCTAACGAAGTCCGAGAACCGGGCATCCTCCGGGGGGACTGCTTCCGAGGCTCGGACTCCGGTGAGTCCGATGGGACACACCGAGTCCGGAAAGAATCAGGTGACTCTTCCTCCTCAGACTCCCAGACCGACTCCGACGAGGACTCGGTGGGGTCGGCCCGGGCAGGGTGCGGCGCCAGCCGCCCCGACGCCGAGGGAGTCGGCGTCGGCGACCTCGGTCCCGAACGGGAGGCCGAGGGTGACCTCGACCGAGGATCGACTCGAGTTCTCATCGACTCGAGGATCGGCTCGGTCTCCGGGGTCGACTTGGACGTCGACGTCCCGGCGGTCGGGGCAGCGGCGCCAGCGAAGCCAGCGAGCAGTGCCCTCTGCTGGTCCATGAAGGCAGACAGTCTGCTCTCCAAGGCCGTCAACCTGAGTCCGAGCTCAGGTGACCCAGCAGTCCCCGACTCGGGCCCCGACGGCGTCGGGCCCGACGTCGGCTGTCGCGGAGGCGAGTCCAGAAGGACCCACAGGACTTACCCGGGCAGGCATCTCCGACTCCAGGCGAGGTCGCTTCGGGATGTGTTCCTTCTCCAAGGACCCGGGGCGGCTGTCGGGGCTATGCGACCTGGCCCTCGCGGAACCAGGAGCGTCCACCGACGCCGCCCTCGCGGGTTTCACCTTCCGACGATGGTCCCCGGAGGGAGAACCCCGGTCGGAGGAGCTCCGGCGACGGTCCGAGCTGGAGCCTTTCGACGCGGAGGCCTCCGACGAGGTCCGGGTACGGCTGGGGTCAGCGAAGATTCTCTCACGCTGATGCCGCCGACTTCTCAACGCCTTTGAGGACATTTTGCTGCAGGGCCCACAGATCAGTTCCTCATGATCCGGGCCCAGGCAGCGGAGGCAAAAGTCGTGTGTGTCGGTTAGTGACATATTTCGGTCACACCGACCACACCGCTTAAACCCACTGGCAGCCATCGGGGGAAAAAGGGCCCCTGCGAGGTCAAAGGACCGGGCTGCCAGGGAAACCGAAAACGAAAGCTGACTAAGTCAGAAAAACCGAAAAAAGTAAGAGGACTCGTGACCGGCGTCGCGAGTCCGGGCGGGAAAAAGATCGGCGTCGAACCGAAGGAAAAAAGGATAAAATAAAGAAGAAAATCAACTTTTTCGCGGGGACAAGACGGGGACGTCTGTAGGGCTCCGCGGAAAAAAGAAGACTGGCTAAGATGGCACCCTCGGGCGGGAAGACGACCGCGCATGCGCGCTGCAATTCCCAAAGGCTTTCTTTGAAAGCTGGGGAAAATTGCTCCGCGAGGGCTCCGTCGGCGCCGACGTCACCCATAAGTGAGGACTGACTTCCTGCTTGGTCCTGGAGAAACAGGGGTTACACCACAGATACACCTGAAGAGAGTGATCCCAGGGAATTTCAAAGCGCCCATCAAGTTCCTTAAGCACAGCATATATAGCCCACACTAGGGCCAATCCCAGAACCTTGTCTTCTACACACTTACCCACAACCTCCTTCAAAGTAAAGGGTGCCACAAATTTCTGATCTAGAGCATGTCACGCCAGAAGAACAAGAGCTGGCTGGGGAGGAGCAAGCCATTACAGACCATACTGTGCCAAATATGCTACATAGTACAAGTAAAAATTGGTTAGGCCTGCCATATGGGGCCTTTGCTTATGCCAAATAAACTGAAATCATTTTCTGACGCCATGCATAAAAAGCCCTGGGACAAAAATCTAGTATAGCACTAAGAATAAAATTAACTTGGGGTGTCAACACCATGCGAACGGCCTCCAGCCATCCCCACTAAGAAATATACAGAGGTAACCAGCGACTAGTAGCTTGGTCCCACCAGTAGTTGCATCTGTTTTAGGTCCCAATGATAAACAGCCCCCAAATATTTCATACTGTGTGGGTTCCACTTGATCCCACAGTCAGCCACCTCCGCTTGTGTAGTAAAAGAGTTGAGAGGCATAACCTCTGACTTGTCACAGTTGATTTTATATCCTGAGAATTTAGTAAATATGTCAATGGTCTCAAACATGGCAGGGATAGAAAGCAAAGACCCCCGAAGAAAAATAATCATATCAACATATGCCACCAGCTTACACAAAAGGTGCCACATGTATATAGCGTATATAGCTTGCGTTTAAGTTATGTTAAGCAGAGAGAACTCTTATGGCTATATGTTCTCCATTATTTTGTTTATTTCTCCTACAACTATATATTGTACTGCTAAAAATTTGTTATTACCCCATGTTATATGTATAATGTTGTTACATTGTAAACCGCTTTGATCTTTGTAAAAGTGGTACGAAAAAAATCTTCAAATAAAGAAATAAATTAAATTAAATAAAACCCCAAATATTGTGATTTTGTCAGAAAGCAGTAAGCAAAGACTCCATTGCTATGTTGAACAAAACAGGGGATGAGGACAGCCTTGTCGGGTGCCTCTGGTAACAGGAAAGAATCGCAGGAGAAACCCAATGTCAGCAATTCAGGATGAAGGTGAAGAGTAAAGAACCATGACTCACTCACAAAAATCGCTGCCACAACCCATCCATTCTAGAAAATGGAACAGTTAATCCCACTCAATTCAGTCAAAGGCTTTCTCGGCATTAAGAGATTAGGGCCACCAGCGATTCAGACCCATCCCTGGATGCCACCAAAACTGAAGAAAACAAACAAACAATCTCCCATTATCTCCAATGAATCTACTGGCCATAGAACCAACTTGATCTTGATGAATCAAAGATCCTAAAACTTTCTGCAACTGGGAAGCTAATATCTTGGCCAGAATCTTGTCAACATTCAGCAGAGATATGGGCCTATAGTTTTGCATCATTGTGGGATCTCTCCCCGGTTTTGGCAACACTATAATTTGTGCCTCTGAGAAGTTACAAGTGGGGCCCTTGAACATGTCTTGACATAATTGGCATAATTGAGAGCTGAGACTAGTTTGAAATAGACTATAAAACTCGATGGAAAAGCAGTCAGGTCCAGGTACTTTGTTCAAAGGCATATTAGACAAAGCCCCTGAAAGCTCTGCCTCCGTAACCAGAGCACCTAGGGAGGCGCATACTTGATTATTTAGTTTAGGACCAGAAAGAGACTGCAGAAAATGAGAATACTCCTCCCCTGATGGAGAGACCTCCAATTCATATAACAAGGAATAAAACTGAACAAAAGCGGCCGAAATGTCATGAGTCTGTAATAGGAACACTATGATGCAAGCGTTGCCCTTTCAAGTATTGTGCTAAGAGTCTACCTGCTTTGTTTGCCATTGAGTAAAAAAGGGCTTTATGCAAAAACAATTCCGGTGGGCTACATCACTACACTTCATATTGAATGTGTACTTCTGCTGAGGAGTGGAGGAGTAGCCTAGAGGTTAGAGCAACTGTCTAGTACCCAGAAGCTCAAGGGTTCAATTCCCACTGGCACTCCTTGTAACTTTGGGCAAGTCACTTTACCCTCCATTGCCTCAGGAGAAAAGGCTGACAATCTACTTCAGGAAATACATGGCCAAGAAAACCCAGAGGTTGCTATGAGTCAACACTGACTTGAAGACAATAAAAAATAAAAAAAAAACAACCACCTTCTGCTGCAGAAGATGAGACAGTATCTCAGGATGCTCTGGCTCTTTCTCCAGTGCCTGCAAGTGGGAGGTCTCTTCCAAGATAAGTAGCTAATCAGCTCACCACACACTGAAGCCTTATAAGCCTCCCAGACAGTTGGAAAAGAGGCCTTACAATTTGCATTCCTGGGGAAAAATTTAGAAGTCAAATCCATAAAGCATAGTTACTCACCTGTAACAGGTGATCTCCAGGAACAGCAGGAATTTAGTCTTCACATATGGGTATCGTCGGTACCGATGGAGCCTGCGTGGGAACGCTCCCCAGCATCCAATTAGAAAGCTTTTGGGAGCATCCCACAGCACCTGCGTGCTGCCTTCCTGCCTTTCCCAACTGCCTCTCTCTAGTTGAGTTTTAAAGCTGAGACAAAGAGAGAGAGAGGGAAAGAAAAGAAGAGAGAGATACAACTCCTAGGGGAGGTGGATGGGTTGTGAAGACTAAATTCCTGCTGTTCCCGGAGATCACCTGTTACAGGTGACTAACTATGCTCTCTCCAGGAACAAGCAGGAATGTAGTCTTCACATATGGGGACTCCCTAGATACAGATGCCAGGGAGAGACCCCAGAAGTTGTGTGCCCATGTGAAAGGGCTCCACTTCCCCCCATGAATCTCTGGCATCCTTCTGGGAATGGTGGGTAGGAGTTGATTAAGTATGGAACAGGTGTCGTAGAACAGCCTGACCAAACAAGGCATCCCGGCGGGAGTCCTTGTCTAAGCAGTAATGGGCTGTGAAGGTATGAACCGAGGCCCAAGTAGCTGCTCGACAGATGTCGTCAATAGACACAGAGTGTAGATGAGCCATTGAGGCTGCCATGGCTCTCACATTGTGAGCTGTGACATAGCCTTCCAGAGAAAGGTTCTTACTCTGATAGGTAAAAGAAATATACTGTGCAATCCAACTGGACAATGTTCTCTTGGAGACTGGAAGTCCCAAATGAGAAGGATCAAAAGCAACAAAGAGTTGGGAGGACTTTCTATGTTGCTGTGTCCTTTGTAAGTAAAAAGCAAGTGCTCTTTTATAGTCCAAAGTAAGCGTAGTTACTCACCTGTAACAGGTGTTCTCCAGGAGCAGCAGGAATCAGTCCTCACTTATGGGTGACGTCGGCGCCGACGGAGCCCTCGCGGAGCAATTTTCCCCAGCTTTCAAAGAAAGCCTTTGGGAATTGCAGCGCGCATGCGCGGTAGTCTTCCCGCCCGAAGGTGCCATCTTAGCCAGTCAGATGACATAGCTAAAAAGACAGCATAAAAATTTGCAAAAAGAACATAAGCAGACGATTGCAACTCCAAGGGGAGGAGGGAGGGTAGTGAGGACTGATTCCTGCTGCTCCTGGAGAACACCTGTTACAGGTGAGTAACTACGCTTTCTCCAGGACCAAGCAGGAAGTCAGTCCTCACTTATGGGACTCCCAAGCTCAAGGCTACCGGAGACCCTAAGCACAAAAATGAGCTCCCTCTAGCTCAGCAGCACAGAAGGAAAGAATCTTCGCTGAATTATCACCCACCGGTAGCCCACATCCGGGATGGAGGGTAGGAGTTGCTCAGACCTCAAAGAGATTACGGAGGACTGCCTGTCCGAAAGCACTGTCCCTACGGGACTCCCTCTCGAGACAGTAATGGACCGCAAAAGTCTGGCTCGAAGACCAAGTAGCGGCCCGGCAGATGTCTGCCAGCGGAACAGAGCGGAGGTAAGCCACTGACGTGGCCTTTGCCCGAACGCAATGAGCCGTGACTCGACTTTCTAAGGCGAGTCCGGCTGCCCCATAAGCCCAAGAGATACAGTCCGCAACCCAGATGGACAGAGTACGCTTGGAGACCGGGAGCCCCAATTTATTGGGGTCAAAGGACACAAAAAGCTGCGCAGCTTTACGGTGCTCCCGCGTACGGTCAAGGTAGAAGTTCAACGCCCTTCTACAGTCCAGGGTATGGAGGACCGTTTCAGCTCGGCTGGAGTGTGGTCTGGGAAAGAAGGTTGGAAGTACCACCTCCTGATTCAAGTGAAAAGGGGAGACCACTTTAGGCAGAAACTTTGGGTGAGTCCGTAGGACTACCCTATTCTTGTAGAACCGAGTGTAGGGGGGATCAGACACGAGGGCCTGTAATTCACTTACGCGCCTAGCGGAAGTGAGGGCTATCAAGAACAGCGTTTTCCAAGACAGAAAACGGAGAGAGCAGGTAGCCATAGGTTCAAAAGGCGGACAGGTGATCCGCTGTAAAACCACATTCAGGTCCCAGTCAGGCGCTGGCGGGCGCAGAGGTGGTTTAAGTAGTAGGAGACCTCGGAGAAACCTCGCTACGAGAGGGTCGTTGGAGAGAGGTCTGCCGTCCACCGGCACATGATGTGCGGAAAGAGCACTGAGGTGAACTTTGACGGAGTTGGACTTAAGTCCCAGATTAGAGAGGTGTAGCAAGTACTGTAAGATCACCGACACCGGGCAGGAGAAGGGATCCTGAGACTGTTGGGTACACCAGACTGCAAAGCGACGCCATTTAAGGGCGTAGCATTTGCGGGTAGAAGGCCGTCGCGAAGCCAAGACGACCTCCTCCACCTCTGCCGGCAAGAGGAGAGGAGCAAGGACTACCCTCTCAGCAGCCAGGCCATGAGGTTGAGAGACCTGAGGTTGGGGTGCAGTAGGGACCCCTGATCCTGGGTGAGGAGATCCGGATGCACCCCCAGAGGGATTGGATCCTCCACCGCCAGTTGCAGCAAGAGCGGAAACCACGGCTGCCTGGGCCAGCGAGGGGCCACCAGGATCATGAAAGCTTTGTCTCGGAGAACCTTGAAAAGGGTCCGAGAGACTAACGGGATGGGAGGGAAAGCGTACAGAAGGCTCCCCGACCATGAGATCAGAAAGGCGTCCGCCGCCACCCGAAGGGGGTGAGGCTGACGAGAGCAGAAGCGAGGAAGCTGCCGGTTGTGAGGACTGGCAAAGAGATCCACTGTGGGGAGGCCCCACCTGAGGAAGAGCTTCTGAACAATCAAGGGGTCCAGACGCCACTCGTGCGGCTGGAGGACCCTGCTGAGTTTGTCCGCCAGGCAATTTTCTTGGCCCGGGAGATAAACTGCCTTGAGGAGAATGCCGTGACTGACGGCCCAAGAGCAGAGCTTCTGTGCCTCCCGGCAGAGGAGGAAGGAGCCCGTGCCCCCCTGCTTGTTCACGTAGAACATGGCAACTTGATTGTCCGTCTGGACAAGGACGGACTGTTGGGAGGTCAGGTGGGAGAAGGCCTTGAGAGCTAGGCGGATCGCCCTGAGCTCCAGGAAGTTGATCTGCTGAGCAGACTCCCACTTGGTCCAGAGGCCTTGAGTACGTGCCTCTTGGCAATGGGCTCCCCAGCCCAGGAGGGATGCATCGGTGGTCAGCACCCGGGTCGGCTGAGGTGACTGGAAAGGCATTCCCAATACCAGGTTCGGCTGCCGGAGCCACCACCGGATAGACGAGACCAGCGGCTCGGAGACGCGCACCAGGTCTGCTAGGCCGCCCGTGGCCTGTCGCCACTGCTGGCGGAGACACCACTGAGCAGGCCGCATATTCAGGCGGGCATTGGGGGTCACATGGACGGTGGAAGCCATATGGCCGAGCAGTCTCAGGAAGCGCCTGGCGGAGACCAGGGGCTGGCTGCGAAAGCGGTCGGCTAGGTCCATGAGCCGCTGAGCCCTGTCGAGCGGTAGGTACGCTCGCGCCTGAGGGGTGTGCAGCCTTGCGCCGATGAACTCGAGATCCTGTGAGGGGAGCAAAGTGGACTTTGCGAAGTTGATGACAAAGCCCAAGTGCTGCAGCAGAGTCACCGTGCGGCACGTGGCGGTGGTGACCTCCTGAGCGGACGCTGCTCTGATGAGCCAGTCGTCGAGGTACGGAAAAACATAGAGGCCGTGAAGCCGGAGATGGGCCGCCACGACCGCGAGACATTTTGTGAAGACTCGCGGTGCGGAGGACAGGCCGAAGGGCAGTACTCTGTACTGGTAATGATTTCCTGCCACCACAAACCTTAGGTATTGGCGGTGGCTTGGGTGGATGAGGATGTGCGTGTAAGCATCCTTTAGATCCAAGGAGCATAGCCAATCTCCCTGCTGGAGGTAGGGCAGAAGGATTCCAAGGGTAAGCATTTTGAACTTCTCCCGCACAAGGAACTTGTTGAGGTTGCGCAAGTCCAGGATGGGTCGGAGGCCTCCTGTTCTCTTTGGTATCAGAAAATACCTTGAATAGAAGCCCTGACCTCTCAGGTGGTGTGGCACCGGTTCCACCGCCCGATCCTGCAGAAGACCTGCTAACTCCTGAAGGAGCAACTCCCTGTGCAGAGGGGGGCGCGGAGGCTCTCCCGGAAAATAGGAGGGAGGGACCTGATGGAAGTGGAGAAGGTAGCCCTCTCGCACGACCTGAAGCACCCAGGCATCTGCGGTGATGCTGGACCACCTGTCGGCGAAGTGAACCAGCCGGCCTCCGGTGCTGGGGGGAACCAGCGGGGGGGGAGAGGCTATGCTGAGCGAGTCAAAAACCCCCACCCTGCTGAGCAGGGGCTGGTGGCGCAGGCTTGGGGGCTTGCTGCCTACGGGACCCGTTACCCCGTCCCTTGGCCTGCTGGCCCTGTTGGGGAGCTGCAGGGGCCTGATAATGGGGGTATTGTTTGTAGGCAGCCGCCTTCCTCGGGTAAAAGGTCTTTTTTCCCGAGCCCTTCTTTTTCTGGGAAGGGGCGGAGGTCTTCCTAGAAAGCCTGGTCCTGGTGAGAGTCTCAGTCTCAATTTGTGCAGCCTTTTCCGCCATGGGCTTGCCAAAGAGGTTTTCGCCTCGGCAGGGGACATCGACCAACTTGTCCTGTACCCAGGGCTCAAGGTCGGATGACTGAAGCCAAGCCTGTCGGCGGGCACCGATGCCGGCTGCGGCTACTCGAGCCGAGGCTTCAAAGCCATCATAGGCTGCCCGGGACATGAACTTTGAGCATTCCCGAATACCTGTGGACAAGGCTAGGAATCTCCGCAAGGGTTCCTCGGACAAACCAGCGGAGAAGCCGGCTAGCTCTTTAGCCAGATCCCTGAGATACATGCCCATGTAGAGCTGGTAAGTCTGGACACGACAGGCGAGCATAGAGCCCTGGAAGCACTTCTTGCCAAGGCCATCCAGGTTACGGGCCTCCCTTCCAGGAGGCACCGAGGAGTGCATCTTCTGGCTCTTAAGACGATGCATGGCCGATTCCACTACCATGGAATGGTGTGGCAACTGCGCCTTTTGAAAGCCAGGGCTCTTGCGGACTCGATAGATAGAATCGACCCGCTTGCTCAGGACCGGCGAGGAGGCCGGACTCTCCCACATGCGGAAGAGCAGTCGTTCCAGCATAGGAGGAACCGGCACAGTAAAGTGCTCCCTCGCGGGAGAGTCATACTGGAGGGCGTCGAGCTCTTCGGCTCGAGGCTCCTCCTCGGGGTCCGCAGGGAAGGCCAAAGCCTTGGCCATATCCCTAACGAAATCCGAGAACCGGGCATCCTCCGGGGGGGACTGCTTCCGAGGCTCGGACTCCGGAGAGTCCGATGGGACACACCGAGTCCGGAAAGAATCAGGTGACTCTTCTTCCTCCGACTCCCAGACCGACTCCGACGAGGACTCGGTGGGGTCGGCTCGGGCAGGGTGCGGCGCCAGCCGCCCCGACGCCGAGGGAGTCGGCGTCGGCGACCTCGGTCCCGAACGGGAGGCCGAGGGCGACCTCGACCGAGGATCGACTCGAGTTCTCATCGACTCGAGGATCGGCTCGGTCTCCGGGGTCGACTTGGACGTCGACGTCCCGGCGGTCGGGGCAGCGACGCCAGCGAAGCCAGCGAGCAGTGCCCGCTGCTGGTCCATGAAGGCAGACAATCTGCTCTCCAAGGCCGTCAACCTGAGTCCGAGCTCAGGCGACCCAGCAGCCCCCGACTCGGGCCCCGACGGCGTCGGGCCCGACGTCGGCTGACGCGGAGGCGAGTCCAGAAGGACAACAGGACTTACCCGGGCAGGCATCTCCGACTCCAGGCGAGGTCGCTTCGGGAGGTGATCCTTCTCCAAGGACCCGGGGCGGCTGTCGGGGCTATGCGACCTGGCCCTCGCGGAGCCAGGAGCGTCCACCGACGCCGCCCTCGCGGGTTTTTCCTTCCGTCGATGGTCCCCGGAGGGAGAACCCCGGTCGGAGGAGCTCCGTCGACGGTCCGAACTGGAGCCTTTCGACAGTGAGGCCTCCGACGAGGTCCGGGTACGGCTGGGGTCAGCGAAGATTCTTTCGCGCTGATGCCGCCGACTTCTCAACGCCTTCGAGGACAGTTTGCTGCAGGGCCCACAGATCAGTTCCTCGTGATCTGGGCCCAGGCAGCGGAGGCAAAGGTCGTGTGAGTCGGTGAGTGACATATTTCGGTCACACCGACCACACCGCTTAAAGCCACTGGCAGCCATCGGGGGAAAAAGGGCCCCTGCGAGGTCAAAGGACCGGGCTGCCAGGGAAAAAACGAAAACGAAAACGAAAACTGACTAAGTCAGAAAAACCGAAAAAACCGTTAGAGGACTCGAGACCGGCGTCGCGAGTCCGGGCGGGAAAACGACCGGCGTCGAACCGAAAGAAAAAAGGATAAATACAGAGGAAAATCAACTTTTTCGCGGGGACAAGACGGGGACGTCTGTAGGGCTCCGCGGAAAAAAGAAGACTGGCTAAGATGGCACCTTCGGGCGGGAAGACTACCGCGCATGCGCGCTGCAATTCCCAAAGGCTTTCTTTGAAAGCTGGGGAAAATTGCTCCGCGAGGGCTCCGTCGGCGCCGACGTCACCCATAAGTGAGGACTGACTTCCTGCTTGGTCCTGGAGAATGAAGATTCCTTTCTGCATTTGAAGCATGAGGCCTTGGAAAAAATACAGGCAGGTAAACTGCTTGGTTTAAATGAAATACAGGCAGGTAAACTGCTTGGTTTAAATGAAAAGGTGAGACCACCTTTGGCATAAAGTGTGGATGAGTCCTAAGGACTACCTTATCATGATGGAACCTCGTATAAGGAGGATCAGCAACTAATGCTTGCAATTCACTGATGCAACGTGCTGATGTGATTGCAATGAGAAAGATAACTTTCCAGGAAAGGAATTTCAAGGAGGTAATAGCTAAAGGTTCAAAAGGCAGATTCATGAGCTGCCAAAGAACCAGATTCAGGTCCCACGCCACTGGTGGTGGCCTAATGGGAGGCTTAGTTAGAAGAAGGCCCCTCATAAATCTCGCTATGAGAGGATGAGAGGAAATAGGCTGCCCATTTAAAGGCTTTAAAGAAGCTGAAATAGCACTTAAATGGACTCTTACTGAGTTAGTCTTAAGTCCTGCATTGGATAAATGAAGGAGATACTCCAGTAATGATTCCAGAGGTATCGCAAGGGGGTCAAGACCCTTCTGCGAACACCATACGGAAAACCTTTTCCACTCGAAAGCATAAGAGCGTCTTGTGGAAGGTTTCCTGGAAGCATAAAGAACATCCTTTGCTTGTTGAGAAAGGTTAAGACCATGAAGGTCTAGGCTCTCAGCAACCAGGCCCTGAGATGCAGAGAGTGGGGATTGGGATGCCACAACATCCAGTCCTCCTGAGACAGGAGATCTGGAGCAGATCCGAGATCCAGAGATGGAGCTTGAGAGAGATGTAGGAGAAGAGGGTTCCACACCTGCCGTGGCCAATGTGGAGCTATGAGAATCATATGGCCTCTGTCTCTCTGAAAGCTTGAATAGGGTTTTGGGAATTAGGGGAATGGGTGGAAAGGCATATAGGAAATCCTGACCCCAATGGAGGAGGAAAGCATCCCTGGCCTGAGAACCCTGAGCCGGAATTCTGGAACAGAACGGGGGAAGTTTGGCATTCAGTGGACTTGCAAAGAGGTCTATGTCCGGGGTTCCCCAAATTTGAAAACTTTTTGCTACCTGGTCTGCATGGAGAGACCATTCGTGTGGGAGCAGAACTCGACTAAGTCTGTCTGCCCAAGAGTTTTGAATGCCTGGCAGATACACCGCAAGGAGATGAATCTGATGCTCTCTGGCGAGGGCCCATAGTCGCAAAGCTTCATTGCAAAGCGACAGAGAGCCTGTTCCTCCCTGCTTGTTCAGATAGAACATAGCTACTTGATTGTCCGTCTGAATTAGGACTGTCTTGTAGCTGAGCTGGGTATGGAACACTCGAAGAGCAAGGAAGATTGCTCTGAGTTCTAGGAGATTGATATGTAAGTGGGTCTCCTGTGGAGTCCAGGTGCCTTGGGTAGAGAGATCTTGCAGATGAGCTCCCCAACCCACTTGTGAGGCATCTGTAGTTAGAGTGACCTGGGGTAGGGGTTGCTGGAAAGGGGACCCCACAAACAGGTTTTGGGTTGACTGCCACCATTGTAGAGACAAAATAAGGCGACTTGTGTTTGCTATTTTGTCTGATAGGCAGCTTGATTCCTGAGTCCACTGAGTGGATAGAGTCCATTGGGCTGCTCTCATATGGAGGCGAGAATAGGGAACCACGTGCATGGTAGATGCCATGTGGCCTAGTAGTTGTAACAATTCCCGAGCAGTGAGATGAGTTTTTAACACTGCCTGGGAGGCTAACTGCACAATGCGAAGGCAGCGGGCCTGTGGAAGATAGGCCCTTGCTTTTCTGGTGTCCAGCAAAGCTCCTATAAACTCTAGAGATTGAGTGGGAGTTAGGCTGGATTTTGGGATGTTTATGACCAGGCCCAAATACTGAAGGATATGCATTGGGCAAGATAGGGAAATTCTGGCCTCTGACTCTGATGGGGCTCGAATGAGCCAGTCGTCTAAGTAGAGGAAGACGAATATTCCTAGAGTGCGAAGAAATGCTGCCACTACAGCCATGCATTTCGTAAACACCCTTGGTGCTGAGGCCAGGCCAAAAGGAAGCACCCTGTATTGGTAGTGCTTTCCTTGAAACAGGAAGCAAAGGAACCTTTGGTGAGTTGGATGGATGAGGACATGAGTGTACACATCCTTGAGATCTAAAGAACAAAGCCAATCCTGACTCTGAAGGTATGGCAGCAGAGTTCCCAGAGAAATCATCTTGAATTTCTCTTTGAACAGGAATTTGTTCAGTTCTCTGAGGTCTAAAATGGGTCTGTGTCCCCCTGTTTTTGGAATAAGGAAATAAGGGGAGTAAAACCCTGTATCCTGTTGGGAAATGGGTATGTCTTCTATTGCCCCCTGGGCAAGAAGTAAACTGACCTCTTGACCCAACTGAGTGCTGAGAGAAGCCTGAGAATTGAACTGTCTTACCACCGTAGGAGGGGGCATGTTGAAGAAATGAAGCTTGTACCCCTCTCTTACAATGGAAAGAGTCCATTCTTCTGCTGTTATCTGCACCCATCTGGGGGCAAAATGACACAACCTTCCTGGGATGGTGGAAGGCTCTGGCCCGTTCAGGGCCAGGAAGACCAAGTTCTCTAGATGGGAGTCAAAGCCCCTGTGGAGGCTGAGTCTGCTGGGCCGGTTGAGGCTTAGCAGTCTTTGTTTTCATTTGCTTTGGGGGCTGCTGTCCCTTGCGGGCAGACTGACCTGCATAATGCACCTGCTAGGTATAGGAGGGATAAAACCTCTTCTTTTTAGAAAAGAATGGTTTCTTGTAGGATTTTCTCCTTGCAGGATCAACTATAGCCTTGGATAGCCTATCCAAAGTGGTGTTATTAGCATCCAGCTCATTAGCTTTCTCTTGCCAATTTTTGCCAAAGAGATTTTCACCTGTACAAGGGATATTCCCCAGTTTGTCCTGTACCCAGAGTTCTAAGTCAGATGCCTGGAAGCAGGCAATCCTACGAGCACCTATGGCAATGGCAGAGGTTCTGCTTATGCACTCAAAGCAGTCAATAGCTGCATGATTAACAAACTTGGAAACATCCTGGGCATGTTTGACAAGTGTAAGATAATCCTGCCTCTTATCATCAGGAAGGAGAGGGCTCATAAGCTCGAGATCACCTGTAACCTCTTTAAGGAACATTCCCATGTATAAGATGTAGGAACTAATCCTGGCAGAAAGCAGAGAGGCCTGGAATGTTTGATGCCCAAAGGTATCAAGAGTCCTACATTCATGTCCTGGAGGATTAGATGCATGTCTCTTTGCACTCTTGATCCTTCTCATAGCTGACTCCACCACTATGGAGTGGTGTGGCAACTGAGTTTTTTGAAATCCAGGACAAGGAGGCACTCGATACATGGTATCCAGCCTACGGGAATGAGGAGAGGTGGTAAGAGGTGTTTCCCACATTCTTAACATGAGATCATGCAAGATCTCATGAATAGGCAAAGTAGCCGCTTCCTTGGGAGCTTTAGGATATTGTAAAATCTCCAACTCCTTTGCTCTGTGCTCTGTTTCAGGAGCCACTGTGATGGAAAGACCCCTAGCCACCTCCCTGATAAAATCCTGAAAGGATATATCCTCTGGAGGAGACATCCTATGTTTAGGAGAAGAAGGCTCCTCAGAGAGAAGTACTCCGGCATCGACAGAGCTGTCAGAGTCCCCAGAGTCATCGGAGGATTCAAAATATCTTCTGTCCGGGTGCTCTTGTAAAGCACGATACCGATACCGATCGAAGTCGGTACCAGAGGGGTCCGATACCGTCCTGTCAATACCGGAGGGGTCCGGTACTGGCCTGTCGATACCGGAGGAAATAGCATGACTCGGTGTGGGTAGCATAGTCACCGATGTCGATGCTGTCGGTACCGGTACCGATATCGGTGCTGGAACTGGTGTCGGTACCGGTTCAACTGTCTGAAGCGGTCCCGAAGGCACCGATGCCGCAAGGAGAGCCGCCAGACTGCGCTCAATGACCAGGAATCTTTGGTCAATTGACGCTGCCGATGCCTGGGTGTCGGTACCAGATGAAGTGGCCGGTACCCCAGAGCATGGCACCAGTATTTCTGCCGAGGTTGAGGCCTCAAGAACATCCTGGAGCCCTGATAGTGCTTTGGAAGCTGAAGCCTCCCGCTGGGGCAATTTTGCCGGTACAAGTCCCTCAAGGGCAACGCCAGAGGCATCTCTATGCTTGGAAGGAGATCTACCCTTTGAGGACTGGCCAGATTTATGTTTGGTTACCTGAGATCCATGGGAGGAAGACGAAGCCCTGGAAGACGTCGATGCCACAGATGCTGCATTGGAGGGAAAAAGGGTGCTAAGCTTAGCAGCTCGGTTCTGCCGACCCCTCTTCGACATCATCCCACAGGCAACACACTCCGAGATGGAGTGGTCAGGACCTAAACATTTGAGGCACCACTCATGAGTGTCAGTGACGGAGATGGTACCGCCACACTTGGAACACTTTTTAAAACCCGAAGCGGGTTTTTCCATGTTGAGGAAAAATTGGGCCTAGTGCCCAAAATGGTACATGGCACCCGAGAGAAAAAAGGCTGGAAAATCCAGATAAAAGATTAGAATTTTTTTTTTTTTTTTTTTTTTTTTTTAAGAAGAAAGAAAGAAAGAAAGAACCAGCAGTACTGGTATAGCGTCGAGGAAGGCAGACGCTACCATAAAAAATAATGAAAAATATGGGATAATTTCTGCGGTGACAGGAAAACGACCTGCTGGCTCCGCGGAAAATGAAGAACTGGAGAGAGGCAGTTGGGAAAGGCAGGAAGGCAGCACACAGGCACTGTGGGATGCTCCCAAAAGCTTTCTTATTGGATGCTGGGGAGCTTTCCCGCGCAGGCTCCGTCGGTACTGACGATACCCATATGTGAAGACTACATTCCTGCTTGTTCAAGGAGATTACATTTAACACAACTCAGATCCACTAGCAGAGCATTGTTCAACCTCCATGATACAGACTGGAGTCTCTGCACATCGGAATGCAAAACAATGAATACAGCAGCATGGTCTATGAGGAGTATGGGGTGAATCTTAACATCTTGGATTGAAACCACCAAGCTCTTACTCACCAAAAAATAATCTATCCTGAAGTAGGATGAATGGGGATGGGAATAAAAGGTAAATTCCTGAGCAGCCGGGTTCCAAAGCTTCCAGGGATCTACCAATGCTGCCGTCTCCATCAGAGTATGTAGTGCACTACAGGCCCTGGACAGGGATATCCTACAAGCAGACTGTCTGTCTATAGCAGTGGTTCTCAACCTTTTTTTGTACCGTGACCCCTTATACCATTGGTCAACTTGTGATGACCCCCAAGGATAAAATCAAATGCGTCTCTCTTCCTTTACCATTAACGCATTGTCGCTGTAATCATTTGTTGAATTATTAATATATTATAGGCCTTTGCAATATGTTTTTATTTATAACATTTACTTATTTAAACCACAATAATTAATCACAACAACAAGTAACAATATTTGATTTCAAAATTATGATTTTGTGGTCAAATCACTAATATGAAATAAAATTATTTTTTCTACGTTTGTTGTCTGACCAATTTATTCTGTGATCATGCTGGTCCCGATTTGAGGCTTTTGCTTTCCTGTCTTCTCTTAACTCTCTTTCTGTGGTCTATGGTCCATTTGCCATTTCTTATCTCTTCTTTCCTTTTCTTCACTTCTTTCCATCAGCCTATTTCCAGTCCCAGTAACCCTCCCCAGTATTAGCCCCTTTCCAGTCCTCACTCCCAGTACCTTCCAATGTCAACTTGCATTCCCGTGACTGCCACTGGTGTCCATTCCCTTCCAGTCCCCCTCCTTCCCCACTGACTAGTCCCTTCTAGTACAAATACCATGGCAGTCCCTCTTTTCCAGATTGAAGAGCTCTAACCTTTTAAGCTTCTCCTCATAGGGGTATCCTTCCATCCCCTTTACCATTTTGGTGGCTCTTCTCTGTACCTTTTCTAATTCCACTATATCCTTTTTAAGATACAGCAACCAGAACTGCACACAGTATTCATCGATGGAACGATACAGAGGAATTATAATATCCTTAGTTTTATTCTCCATTCCTTTCCTTATAATGTCTAGCATTCTATTTACCATCTTTACTCTATTTGACTTTCTATGCTAAGCTATACTCTGATTTGGTTTAAATGAAAAGTTCTTTGGTGGTACTAAGACCTGACCGATTCAACAAAAACACTGAATTCTAAAATACACACATTTATTAGCTTTAACCTAAATAATTTCCTTTTTCCCAAAAATGTATAGCATATTCTAGAAGATAAATACTTACAAAGGCAGGCCTTTCTTCCAAGGAAATGGAGAGTTAAGTGATTTGCCCAAGGCCACAAGGAGTTCTATTGGGAATTTATTTGGAAGCCCAGACCAACTGTATTCCACGCTTTAAGAAAAGTGGAAGGAAGTCTAAAAAACTGCCAGCATGATTTAAAAGCATCTTTCAGGAAATGGAAAAAGGAACCAAATAACAAAAACTGGAAACAACATAAGCACTGGCAAGTTAGCATTGATGAGGCAGGCAAAGAGAGAATTTGAAAAGAAGCTTGCTGTGGAAACAAAAATGCACAATAAAGACTTTTTCAAATACATTTGAGGAAAACACCTGTGAGAGTCAGTTGGACCATTAATGATAAAGGGGCACTAAGAGGGACAAGGCCATAGTGGAGAAACTGAATGATATTTTTTGCTTCAGGTTTTACTGAAGGAGATGTACAGATGTTACCCATGACTGAAATGGAATTTAAAGGTGATGCCACAGAAGAATTGAAAGAAATATCGATACATCAAGAAGATGATGACTAAAATTACAAATTCTCTGTTATTGTTTAAATTTGCAAGTTCTTTGTAAAAGTCAAAGTTATTGTAAACTGCCTTGATTAAATGAAAAGGTGGTATATAAAAAAGCATTAAATAAATAAATAAATAAAAATAATAAACTATTTGAGTAGCAAATCACCTGGACCAGATGGTATACAACCAAGGTTGTTGAAAGAAATGAAATATGAGATTGCAGGCCTACTATTAGTAAGCTGTGAACTATCATTAAAATCATCTGTAATAACTGAAGATTGGAGGATGGCCAATGGAATGGCAAGGTTTAAAAAGGTTTCCAGGGGTGATCTGGGAAACTACAGACCGGTAAGCCTGACATCAGTACCGGGAAAAATGGTATAAATCATTAAAAATAACAAACTTACTGAACATGTAGAGAGTTATGTCTTAATGGGAGACAGCCAACATGGCTTTAGCCAAGGAAGGTCTTGTCTTACTAATCTGTTGTTTTTTTGACAGTGTGAATAAACAGGTAGACAAAGGTGAGTCGGTTGATCTGTATTTTCAGAAAGCCTTTGACAAGGTCCGTCATAAAAGACTCTTGGTGAAATTAAAAAGTCACGGAATAGGAGTCAGTAATATTGTGGATCAGGAACTGGTTAAAAGATAGAAAGCAGAGTACCCTTGGGATCTCTTCCCAATGGAGAAAGTTGGATAGTGGAGTACCCTAGGGATCTATCTGTGCTGGGTCCGCTGCTTTTTTTTTTTTTTTAAACTTTTATTTTCATTTTGCAACAAACAAAAGAAACAACACACCAAAAGAGACAAAACAAGTATACAATAAGGAAAAGTAAACCCATTACCCCCCACCCCGATGCTTCTTCTCTACCCGATTATATCAGCATGTGAGCGCTTCCAATTAACAGTGATTATACATCAAACGATCAAAAGAGTATCTACAATACAGCATGATCATGGGACAGAGATATATACAAAGTTAGACAGTCAGATGAGAGCATTTAGCAAAATGTACATAGTCATTGAGCATCTTCCATTGAGACCAATGAGAAGGAGTCTGAATGGAGGAAGCGAACAGACGAGGTATTTGTTCATATTTACTGTAAAGACAGGCATGATTCCACCATTCATTGGGGCTCAGATGGGAGCTAATTTTCCAGTATTACTTAATTAGGGAAATAGCAATGCCAAGCATAAAGTTCGAAAGGAGATAAGCCATTTTTGGGAGAGAGGGGATCCCCGCAACTGGGCGAAGTCCCACTATCCTCCAAGAAAGGGGCTCCTGAGAGTGCGAGATAGACTAAATACGACCCCAGACCCGACGCCAGTAATACTGTGGTGCGGGATATTCATGCATAACATGAGGCAATGAACCAATGGCCGCAGGACGTGTCCAGCAACCATTGCCCTGAGTAGTGTTCCATTTGTCTAATCTGTGAGGAATGTAAAAACACCGGTGGGCTAGAAAGAAGAGGGCCTGAGTGAGTGAGGCGGATCGGAAACCCGTGTCCCTCTACTCCAGATAAGGCTCCATTGCTCCGAGGTCAAAGTCACATGCAATTCTCTCTCCCATACTTTCTGCGCTATAGGGGTAGCTCTAGTTATAGCATTACATAAGGTTTAGTAAAATTGGATGCTACACCCGGTGAACTACCGAGAGATCGGAAAGTCTCCAATCAACCTTATGTAGAGAATGCCGATGGCGGGAGTACTCTAGTGCTCCGAAGGCGATGCTGAAGTTGCACTGACCAGAGTCGGGAGTCTAAAGATTGCATAAGAGTATTAAAGGCACCTAAAGTGTCTAAAAGCATTGGTGGATAGTGGGAGTCTGATGGGAGAGTCATACCAGGGAGAAAGGTAAGAGGAATCGGTTTGCAAAGGCCCGCTTCTATATCTAGCCACACAGGTCTACTCGGTACTGGATCTTCCAACCAACGAGCACCCTGTTTGAGAAGAAAAGATTGAGGGAACACTTGAGTAAAATCGCCACCAAGTATTAATGGAGCATTGGCAGAGGCCAAGGCCAACTGCGCAATACTTGCATAGTAAGCAGGGTTGTCCACATTCGGGGCATTATGCAAATACACGTGAATTCACTATCTCCAACCTCAAGGTGTACACGGGCCCATCTACCCTCCTTGTCAGCGCTAATATCAGGTACAGTAGCGTGCAAAGACTTCTTAACCAGAATGGCTATCCCGTACCATTTGGAAACGGTGGGAGAATAGGCAGCTACCATGTGAGGCTTAGCATTGAGTTTCAGTGTTTCAGCAGAGTTTAAATGCGTTTCCTGAAGAAACACTAAATCAACATGCTCATGGCTAAGATAGCTAAGGATTTTCTTTCCTTTGAGTGGACCATTAATGCCTTTGACGGTGAATGATAAGATTTTACATAAGGCCATTCAGAAAAGTTAAAAATTCTGAGCATGATAGCACACATAATTTCACTATGTCCCTCAAACTGACTGTATCTGGCTGTACACATGACATAGGAAAAATAAGCTAATATAATACAATGAAGCGCCCCACATTAACAAAGAAAACCGCAGTACGGTAGAGGAGAAGCAAAACCCCAAAATTACTGGCGACCATGTGTCTGCGGGGAGAAACCCCAGAGAAGGCCGAAATTGAAAAAACACATAACCTGTAGGACTGTGCGTGCTCCGAATCCGACCGAGGCACACATCATGAAGGGAGAGGAGACCAAAAAACAAAAGTCATATAGAGAAAGAAAGAAAGTCCAGGCTATTTCTGTGCTTGGCTATGACCGCCGCATCGGGCCCTTCAAAATGGCGGATAGAGCCGGCAGATAAGAGTCCAAGATTTGGGATTAGCGCATCTGCTCTGCTTCTTTGGAGTCTAAAAATGTTGATAGTAGATCAGGATCTTCGAACGTCCTGGTTTGGTTGTGGAGAGTCACTCGGAGCTTCGCTGGATACAACAGGCCAAAGCGAGCCTGTAGCTGTTGAAGTCGAGGGCGAAAAGCAAGGAGTTTCTTCCGACGGTCAACGGTAGGCTTTGCCAAATCAGGAAAGAAGGAGACCTTACGACCTTCAAATTCCAAATGATGATTCGCTCGGGCAGCATGTAAAATTTGTTCCACTTGTTGATATCGTAGCAAGCTAAAGATAATAGGCCGGGGGGTCGTGCGGTTGAGCGCCATGTGGGCAGGAACACGGTGTGCTCGATCGATTTCCAGTTCTCTGTGAAAAGTGATCTTCAGCAAGGAGGGAAGAGTTTTGAGCAAGAATTCTCTTATATCTCCTGCTTCCACCCCCTCCGGCATTCCGAGGAGCCTCACATTGTTGCGACGGGCTCGATTATTGCTATCTTCTAACTCCTTTTGAAGATTCTGTATCTGGCGCTCAGCCTTGTCCAGTTTGCCCAAGCGCACCTCGTGCGAGTCGAGGACCCCCGCCATGTTGTCCTGCCGTAATGAAAGACTTTCAAGTCGGTCCTGGAGCACTCCAAAGTCTTCTCGCATGGCTCGAAGCGCTTCTCCATTGGACTGCACCAATTCCTTCACGCCGCGTATTTCCTCCAAAATCTCCAGGTGCATTTCGGGGTTTTCACGAAATGGAACCATCTTCTGTGGGGAGGACACCTCTGTTTTGGAGCGTTTTCCGTGAGAAGAAGAAGGAGACCCGAAGTCCAAGCGCGCTGGTTTATGGGCCGCCATCCCCCCCGAGGTGCCCCGGTCAGCTCGGAGCGAAATAGTAAATTTGTATAGGTATTAAGTCAGGATTCTAAGTAGGCCTCTCGGGAGCTTCAACGCAAAGCGTCCTACCCGCTGGACATCAGGCTCCGCCCCCCGGGTCCGCTGCTTTTTAACATATTTGTAAATGATCTTGAAATGGGAATAACGAGTGAGGTAATCAAATTTGCAGATGACAAAAGATTATTCAAAGTTGTTAAAACCCAAGTGGATTGTGAAAAATTGCAAGAAGACCTTGATAAACTGGAAGACTGGATGTTCAAATGGCACTTAAAATTTAATGTGGAGAATTGCAAAGTTATGCACCTAGGAAAGAACAACCCGAACTGTGGTTAGACATTGCAAGGTTCAATATTAGGAACCACCACCCAGGAAAAAGCATTAGGCGTCATCATGGATATCACAGTGAAACCCTCCGCCCAGTGTGCAGCAGTGGCCAAGAAGGCAAATAGAATGCTAGATATCATAAGGAAAGGAATGGAGAATAAAACAAAGGATATTATAATGCCTCTATATAGTTCCATGGTGCGACCGCACCTTGAATATCATGTGCAATTCTGGTCGCTGTATCTTAAAAAGGATATAGCACTATTAGAAAAGGAACAGAGAAGAGCCACTAAAATGGTAAAGGGGATGGAAGGATACCCCTATGAGGAGAGGATTAAAAGGTTAGGGCTCTTCAACCTGGAAAAGAGACGGCTGAGGGGAAATATGATGTTGTTGTTAAGAGGTTTATAATTTAATAAATGGAGTGGAATGGGTAAACGTAGATCTATTGTTTATGCCATCAAAATATATAAATACTAGGGGACATGCAATGAAGCTACAGTGTAACCTATTTAAGACTAATAAGAGAAGGGAGAGAGATCACCTTAGTGTGGGAGCAGCCGCTGTATTTTCCTGCCGCGGAGCAACGTGGTCGGCTGGAGCCGGTGCCTGTTTGAGTCAGCTGCAGGCAGAGTGTGGCCGCCCCTGGAGTGGAGGACCCCCCACGAGCCCTACAAAACGCTGCCGGTGTAAGAGCTTTGCTGGAGAGAGATCACCTTAGTGTGGGAGCAGCCGCGGTATTTTCCTGCCGCGGAGCAACGTGGTCGGCTGGAGCCGGTGCCTGTTAGAGTCAGCTGCAGGCAGAGTGTGGCCGCCCCTGGAGTGGAGGACCCCCCACGAGCCCTACAAAACCACAGCAAGATTACTCGCGGCTGCGTGTTCGCGGCCTGCGGGGTCGCGTTCTAAGGGGCGTGTTACAAGGGGCAAGTTTTGCTCCTTGTGTGCTCCTTTGGTGCTTTCTTGGTGGTTCCACGAGCACCAGCAGTTGTGTGTCTGTCCATGGGGAAACGGAAGGCGAAGTTAACAGCTAAATCGCCGTCAGGAGCGGGAGGTAAGGTGTCCGGTCCCATGGACAAGCATGTCACTGCCCTTCCACTTGCTAGCCAGTCTCTGGATGGGGCTTCTTTGAGCCCGGGTATCCGGACACCACCTCCTTTCCCTCAGCCCTCTTGTGCATCTACTCCTTTGAAGTTACCAGCACAAGTTATTTCTCCTGTATTAGTCCCTGTGGACCTTGCTGCACCTGATAATGAATTACTTCCATCTAAAAGTGAGGTGACTCTTTCTGATATTTGGTCAATGCTTCAGAAAATTGAGACACGTTTGACTACTACAGTTACTTCTTTGTGTAGTTTCTCACATGATGTTGTCACTAAGGTTAAAGTAATTGATGAACAAATGATTGATTTTGTTGGCTCCTTGACCCTGGTGGATTCTCAACTTCAATCGTATAAAGATTTTCATCTTGGTTATCTTAAAGATATTTCTTCTGTCTCTTATCGTTTGGAGGCTCTTGAGAACCACCAGCGTGCAAGGAACCTTCGTTTTCTTAACTTTCCATCTTCTCACTTGTTATCTCCTGAGATTTTACTGAAAAAGTATTTTTCTGAGGTCTTGCATTTGGTTGACTCTGTGGATATAGTGCAAATGTATTCTTTTTTTCCTAAAATTGGGACCTCGGGATTGACCAAGGGTGAACTTCCTTTGGTTGACTCGGTAGGCCCCAATCTCACAGAGTTTTTGCAGGATTCGCTCAATATCATCCCAAAGCGGTGTACTTTGGTGGTGACTTTTGGGTCCGAATCACTTAAATTGAGAATTATTCGTGCTTATTTCAAATGCAAGGATGTGTTGTTCTGTGGATATAAACTCCAGGTTTTTCCAGATGTGGGTAGGGTCACAGAGGCTCGACGGAAGCAGTTCCTCGAGCTCAGAGCTAGAGTGGTGGCTCTGGGGGCTTCTTTTTTCTTGAAGTTTCCCTGCCGTTGTTTAATAACTTATGAAGGTCATGATTATGTCTATATTGATGTGGCTTCTTTGCGTCAGTTTCTTGTGGAAAAGGAGAGTGTTAGTGGGCAGGGGGATGTTTAGGTGGGTTGGCTCTTATTTTTTTTGGCTCCCTGTTATGGAGTTTAATAACTCCTTTTTTCTTCTTACCTTTTCTAGTCTCCTTTGGGAGTAAATGGTGTTTTCTCTCTCTTGATGTGTTCTGTATAATGTGCATGGTATATTGTTCTTTGAATCTATTTGTTTGCTGATTGGTATTTTACTTGCAATTCATTTTTGTATTCAAGAAAACCTAAATAAATAATTAAAAAAAAAAAAAGACTAATAAGAGAAAATATTTTTTCACTCAACATATAATCAAACTCTGGAATTTGTTACTGGAGGATGTAGTAAAAACTGTTAGTGTAGCTGGGTTTAAAGAAGGTTTGGACAAGTTCCCAGAGGAAAGGTCCATAAACCATTATTAAAGGGGACCTGGGAAATCCACAGCTTGCCACAATACAAGCAATGTGGATCCTTTGCCTTTGGGGAAACTGCTAGGTATTTATGACCTTAGAGTCTTGAAGGACTAGAACAGGGGACTGTTACTTCTGGAGAGAGATCTGCAATTGTGAGTATATACTTCTGGGAATTTTCGGAAGGGAATTCTTTCTATTAAAGCTATTTAATCTGTGAACCCACTATTTTTTGTTAAATCAGTCAGGGCCTAGTAGCAGCAGTTTAAGTTTACATTTAAAACACAGAAAAGAACTTTCTGGTTACATTTCATACCCAGCAGAGAGCTTATAGTTTTAATTTAATAGTTACTCAGGGCCTAGTATCAGCAAAGTATTTTTAGTTTAAATTTAACACACAGAAGAGAGCTTTCTGGTTAAATTTCGAACGCAGCAGAGAGCTGTAGTTTAAATTTAATAGTCACTCAGGGCCTAGCATCAGCAAAGTACTTTTAGTTTAAATTTAAATTTGTTTGTATTCTTTCAAGCAAACAAAATAATATAATAAAAAAACAACATCAGCCAAAGAATACAGAGAGGCAGCACAGCGAATCCCTTATAAATGAGGTGAAGGAACCATTATCAGCTTCCAGTGTCCATATAATGTAGAGCGAGGGATTCTCACTCTTCTACCTCCCCAACAAAACTCCAACACCATCAGGGCTACTGCTCACAGATCTTTTTTCAATAGTCTCATGGGCAGCGTCTGAAAAAAATTGGAGCCATTTTGGAAATAACATCATCTTATACAGATTAATACACCCCATCAGGGAGAGGGGATAAATCTTCCAAAGCGCACGCTATCTTTGTACCATGCCAATAGCAGATCTACATTGTGCCTATAGTGGATGTTAAGATCCACCGTGAATGGATCCTGAGCTAATGAAAAGAGCCCTCAGCCCACCTCAGAGGAAAAAACCCACCCAATTTGCCTTCTCAGTCACTACTATGGGATGTGCTTCAAACTTAGAACATTTAACTTGAAAAGTGACTAAGCGCTAGAATTCTCCCATGACAACTACCAGAAAGTTCACTAGGTCAACAACGTGCAACCATATATAATCTGCAAATGCCATGATTTTTTAACATCCAGAAACTAATTTGAACTCCCTGCAATGCACATTAGCTTGAATGGTATGTAAAAGGGCATCCAGAGCTAGTGAGAACAATAGTGGTGACAGCAGACATCCCGCCCATGTCTCATGCTGTAACTCAAATTGTTCATTCACAATTATGGATGCCCAAGGCACCTGATCCATAGACTTGGCTGCCGCTCAAAAGACCTCCCCAACTCATAACAATCCAACACCTTGAACAAATCGGCCTAATTCACTCTATTTAAGGCTTTCTCTGCATCACAACTTGCCAGCAGATAAGAGACAGCCTGAGACTGAACTCACTCAATATACTTCGAACATGCTCAACCACATGCTGCCCCTTACAAATGCCACTTGATGTTCTGAGATTAGATCTGGGCTATAAATGCAAGGTGATCAGCCAAAATCTTGGAGTAAATCTTGAGATAAATATTTAAAAGATAGATGAGATGGTATGGCTCTATTCTCCAAGTTTCTGTGGCTGGCTTTAAGGTAAGTGTGATAACAGTAAATTTCATAGAGGGGGAAATCTGTGAGGTTCGTATCATCTCATAATATAAGCACACTAGAAAGGATACCAGACCCTCGCACATGATCTTATAGAACTCTTCACCAAAACCATGAGGCCCTGGTGCCTTAAACCTAGCTGCCCCCTTGATAACTTTATTAACTTCATCCTCAGTAATAGGACAATTCAGACATTCTCTTGCTTCTTCATTCCGGCAGGGCAATTAGACTTTTTGCAGATATTGCCTGCATGGTCCCTCATCCCAAGAATACTCCCCTGCTTCCCCAGTCCCACTGATGTCAGATGCTAGTGCCGAGTCCGTGATCAGCGCTGGTACCTGGATAGAATTTGCAGAGGAACTCCTCTAAGATAAGTGTGATATAAGCAAGGCTATTGGTTGGCAGCTATTTATTTATTTATTTATTTTATTTATTTGTGTGCTTTTCTATACCGCCTCTTCCAGAGATCAGGGGCGGTTTACAAGGAACTTAAAACAACAATATAGCAAAACAGTGCAATATTGCATTACATTAAACATTAGGTGAACATAAAACTAGATTACATAAGAACTAGGTTACATGGAAAACAATGTGTGGGTTATTAACATAAAAGGAAACATAAAACTATGTTACAAAGAACCAAAAAGTAGCTTTACATGGTTAGCAAGAGATTATAATAGTTATTTGCGATCATAAGTACAGTGTTGGGAGTAGACTAACTTGGGTGGATATGAAAATGGAATTAGGTGGGGTAGACTTGTGTTTGGTTTGTTGCATGTTTTTGTGTAGTAAATTTGATTTCAGGTTGTATGTTGCTATAGTGTTGACTAAATAGGTAGGTTTTAAGTTCCTTCCTGAAAGTTGTAAGATCTTTAATCTCTCTGAGGTTTAGTGGCAGTTTGTTCCATTGGCTGGGAGCATAATATGAAAAAGCAGTGTTGGTGGTTATTTGTTTTGATTTTGTCACTGCAATGGGAATTAATAGCATGTTGAGGTTACTTTTTCTTCTGGTTCTGTTTTCTTGTGGGGTTTGGAGTAGAGTGGCCAACTGTGATGGGGCTAGGTCATTAATGAGTTTAAAAGTGGTGACAAGTGTTTTATATTGAATCCTACTATAGATAGGAAGCTATTATGGTGTTGCTGCAATCTCTTCCAGTTGCATTCTGTGTATTGAGCTTGAGTTCAGTTTTGGCTATTATTAGTACTCCTCTGCCCCTTCTGTTGGTTCGTGGGTTTTGATCTGAATAAGTTTGAGAAGTATTTTGCAGAATATTTTGTAGCTGTGCTGCCATAGTGGTAAGTGACTTATTCCTTGTAGTGTGGGTGGTGGCACTAAAAAGGACTCTGAGAAAGACTGAAAGAAAATGGAGACATACTAAAGACAATTAAAACCAATACCTACACAAAACCAAACAACAAGATTATAACATCCTAATCAATAAGTGCAAGAAGGAATACTACACCAACCTGATAATGAAATCCCTCAACAAAAACCCTTTGAGATAGTGCAAACACTCACAAAATATCCTACACGGAAAAAAAGAAGAATACAACATAAATCCCCAGCAGATAGCAATCTCCCTGGAAACAAGATTCAAAAATTCAATCCCAAGCAGCATGTTACAGACAAATGAAAATCCTCCATACCTCCCCACCAAGAGACCCTGGGACATCTGTCACCTCCCAATTATGGAGCAACTAAATCACATCATTACCAACTTAAACACAACCACATCTGCACTTGATCCATGTCCTGTATCATGGGTCAAGCTTACAAAGCAGGAACTGGGCACAACTCTGCTTAAAATCACATACATGTCACTGTCACAGGGCTACTTACCAGCTAGCCTTAAACAAGCATCCACCAGACCTATGCCAAAAAATCCCCTGCTTGACCCACAAGACCCCACCTCATACCAACCTATCTCCTATCGTAAGGGAGGAGTGGCCTAGTGTTTGGGGCAAGGTACCACAGGCCAGACGGTCAGTGGTTCAAATCCACTAGAGGACAGCAACCTTGGGCCGGAAGGACTGGGGGGGTTTCTAGTCCCACAGGTGTTCCTTGTAGTCTTGGGCAAGCCACTTAACCCTCCATTGCCCATGTTCCCTGTAAGTATTAGTGTATGTGTCTCATATCCTCTTGTGTTAAATATATCCCACAACTGCTTTGACCTGGTGAAAAGCAGGATATAAATGCAGCTAAATAAATAAATAAATCTCAAGTCTACTATACATAAACAAGATGATCAAGAAAGCCATACAACTTCAATTGTAAGACCACATTGACCAAGTTCTACCTCTAGATCTCCACCAGCACAGCTTTAAACCAAACCAAAGACTCTCAGAACATAGTACACCCTTTACAAATGGCTCAAAATACGTCTGTACACATAATAACAGGATCCCTAAGGCATGAACACACAACTCTACTTCTGAAGTATCTGCACCGGCTCCCAATGCATGCACAAATCAAATTCAAGGCCATACTCAATAGATTCAAAATTCTACACTACACATCTGCAGACAAACCCTTATTAAACTCAGCTACTATGTCCTTTGGTAACAAATTCCAGAGTTTGAGTACATTGAGTGAAAAAATATTTTCTCTTATTCATTTTAAATGGGTTACACTGTAGCTTCATTGCATGTCCCCTAGTCATTCTACTTTTTGAAGGAGTAAACAACTGTTCTATGTTTACCCATTACACTCCATTCATTAACTTAAAGACCTCTATCATACTCCCCTCAACCGTCTCATTTCCAAATTGAAGAGCCTTAACCTATTAAGCCTTTCCTCATAGGTGTATACTTCTATCCCCTTTACCATTTTGGTGGCTCTTCTCTGTACCTTTTCTAATATTGCTATATCCTTTTTAAGATATGGTGACCGGAATTGCACACAATATTCAAGGTGAAGTCACACTATGGGATGATACAGAGGCATTATAATATCTTTTGTTTTATTCTCCATTCCATTCCTTTCCTTATGATTCTTAGAATTCTATTTGCCTTCTTGGCTGCTGCTGAACACTGCCTATGTTTACACGGATGATATTTTGCTCATACATCCTACAGACCATGTTTTTGCGGATCTAACTACCCTTAGTGTTTGCTTGACTACTATCTCAATGTGGCTTAGAGAGAACTCTTTGAATTCTTTGGCAATCTGTACTTCTGCGTCCTCTACCTTAGAAGGTGTTTCATTAAAGCTACATTCATCTATATGCTATTAGGGTATTAGCCTGGATTCTGAATTATTTTCCCCCCAAATCACTAGTATTGCCAAATCAACTTTCTTAGCCCTGCATCATTTCCACGCTATCCAGCTTTTTTTAGACACTTCTGTACAAATCATGTTTTTAGTACATACAGTCCTGGCTAAGCTAGACTACTGCAACATCATCACCTTGACATGTCTCAATAGCAATTAAAACTGCTTCAGACTCTCCAAAATACAGCAGTGCATACCCATAGATTTGATCGCACAACCCCATTACTTATTTAATACCACTGGCCTCCTATCAACACACATTCATTTGAAATTGCCGACTCGTGTTCATAAAGTCATTCATGACACAGCTCTAGCATCCTCAATTATGTCTTTGTATACCCCAGCCAAAGCACTTCCTTCCTTGCATGGTCTTAGGCTATACTTTCCCACCCCAGCTGCCATTAAATATGAAGGCACTCATAGATCCACCTTCTTCACAGCCACCCCTGCACCTATATGATTCCATGTAGTAAGTTTTGTAAATAGTTACCCCTGTTATCCAAGTTTTTGTTCCCTGTTATCTGTAAACTCATACATGTTATTTGTACTGAGCATTTTGTTCCATGTAAACCGTGCTGATGCCAAATAGTGCGGTATATAAGATAATGTAAATAAATAAATAAATAAATAAATAAAACAAAAAACTTTAAATGCTTCAAGAAAATGCTCAGTTTCTTTTTGAGACCACCGTTGGCCTTGTGGCTTCATTCCAGTAGATTTTGTTGCCTGTTGAAGATGGAACTGGCAGCCCCAGATTTCCTTCACCACCCTTCCTACTCCCCCCTTCCTTCCTCACCTTCCTACTCCCCACCTTCCTCTCCCCCTTCCGTATTTATGGTATTTATATTGCTAGCCTACTTTTCTCTTTCCTGTATATTTAATAGAGTTCTTTTCTATACTTTTTATTTTTAAGGTTTTTTTTGTAAACCACATAGGTGGTTTACAGTTTGCAGTACACAAATAAAGACAACCATAAGCATTATCCATGATGATGCCTAAAGCCTTTTCCTGGGTGGTGGTTCCTAATGTGGAACCTTGCATTATTTAACTGTAATTTAGATTGTTCTTTCCTAGGTGCATAGCTTTGCACTTCTTCACATTAAATGGCATCTGTCATTTTTAAAAAGGGTTCTAGGGGTGATCCAGAAGTCATGGTTTAATGGTAGAAAGCCAACATGGTTTTAGCCAAGGAAAGTCTTATCATACTAACCTGTTATATTTTTTTGAAGGTGTGAATAAACAGGTAGAAAGGTGAGCTGGTTGATATAGTGTATCTGGATTTTCAGAAAGCCTTTCACAAGGTCTCTCATGAGAGACTCTTGGCAAAATTAAGAAGTCATGGGATAGAAGGCAGTGTACAATTGTGGATCAGGAACTGGCTAAAAGCTAGAAAGCAGAGGGTAGGACTAAATGGCCAATTTTCCCAATGGAGAAAGGTGAATAGTGAAGTACCTCAGGGATCTGTGCTGGGCCCACTGCTTTAACATATTCATAAATGACCTGGAAATGGGAACAACAAGTGAGGTGATCAAATGTGAAGATGATACAAAATTATTCAGTTGAGAAAATTGGCAGAATCTCTCATGACGGACCTTGTCAAAGATTTTCTGAAAATCCAGCTATACTATATTAACTAGCTCAGCTTTATCTACCTGCTTATTCACACCTTCGAAAAATATAAGAGATTGACATTTGTTTCTATTCTTCTGATACATCACCTTTAAATACCATTTCAGGCATGGGTAACTTCCCTACATCATCTTCAGTAAAGACTGAAGCAAAGAATTCATACATTCTCTCCGCTATAGCCTTGTCCTCCCTTAGTGCCCCTTTTACCCTTCTATCATCTAATGGTGAAACTGACTCGCAGGTTTTATTGCTATGGATGTATTTTTAAAAGTTTTTATTGTGTGTTTTTGCTTCCATGGCAAGTGTTTTTTTCAAATTCTCCCTTTACCTGCCTTATCAATGCCTTGAATCTGGCTTCCCGGTGCTTATGTTTCCCATTGTCATCATTTGGCTCTTTTTACCTTTTCCTGAAAGATGCTTTTTTGGCTACAACAGCCTCTCTGACCCCACCTTTAAACCATGCTGGCAGTTTTTTATTCTTCCTTCCTCCTTTCTTAAAGCGTGGAATTCATGTAGTCAGGGCTTCCAAGATAGTATTGTTAAACAACATCCATGCTTGATGTAAAACTTTAACCTTTGCAGCTGCTGCTTTTAGCTTTTTCTTAAACTATTTTGCTCAGTTTATCATAGTTTCCCTTTTGAAAGTTAGTACTGTGGATTCCCTTGCTGTCCTCTCTCCATTTATTAAATCAGCTGTGATCATGCTATGGCGATTCCATAATAGGCTACTTCTACGTAGATGCGACCTTTGTTGATATGAAAAATTTTTCAATGAACAGTTTCAGCCTAAGAAATGAAAGTGATGACATTTCATACCATACTGTTGGGACACTTAAGGCCACTATCCGTGGAGAGATAGTCTCTCTGCCTGGATGCGCACCAAAAATTTCTTACGGCGCTTCTGGGTCTCTCTAGCAATATCTGGGAAGATGGAAATTCAAAGTCCATAAAAGGGCACATCATGCTTTTTAAAAGTCTCTGTCAGAAGTGGGGCACATGTAACTATTAAAGTGGCCGGCAAACAGAATTCCTCAGAAGATATATTTAAAATGCCTGAATCATTCAATGCTCCTGGAGCCAGGTCCATCTAAGAGTCACCTTGAATCTTCTTTGCCAGTGACAAATAATACACTTTAGATATTGGAGGAAAAAGCTCAGTAGGAATAAGCATAACTCTATGGCCGATACCCCAGCCACCAGTGGAGAGTTCAACACCTGAAGGTTAACTGTTTGCGTTGAATTCTCCAAAGCTCCCTATTTTAGATTCATAACAGTATATATCTATATATATCTGTATATATCTGTATATTGTGGCGACCACACCCCTACCAGGCGGTTGCCTAGTAGGGACGGGAGACCATCTTGTATTCCTTTTCCAAAGGGTTGTAGTTGTGTAGTCAGAAATGAACCAAGTGGATGTTTCAAAGCGCACAGGAATTTTTATTAGCTTCCTTTAGGTAAGATGGTAACAATCTTCAAAGTAACTTTACACTCAGGACAAAGAAACAAAGGATAATCTTCTCCAATTAAAGCAAATATCAAAACAGTGTTTCCATAGAATTATTTACAATGGCTTTCCTTTTCTTTTCCTTTAAGATGCTTCTTACTTCAACAATAATAAAGGCACATGTATTTACAACCTACAATCAAAGCCAGTAGGGCTGCTAGCTCCTTCTTTGCTGTTTTGAGTTAAACAGTTCTCAGCTGTCTAGCCCCACCTTGGTTGCACTAGCCACTTCTTTAGGAAAGAACCTTAGTGCTTCAATATAAAACTCATTCTCTCCTTTACTTCAGGCTTTCAGCTATAACAAAGTTGTAACAGCTTTCTTAATTTCTTTCTGCTATTTGGCTTCCATTAATTAGCATCAATACAAACAGCACAGTCCATTTCAGAACAAGAAGAACCCATGTCAGTTCCTCTACCATCCACCTCCATACTTTCTTCTGAGCTGCATATTGGTAAAGCTTGGAAACGTTCAGGCACTTTTTCCTTTAAGTCATTTAAAAGCTCAAATAGCCTATTCCACTGCACTGCCCCTCCTTCTCTTGGCAGAACTTCAACAGGCTTCTCCTGTTCAACTTTTCTTGAAAACCCTTTCTTTCTAATCTGGGTTTTCCCAGGTACAAATCCCTCTTCAGAATCAGAGCAAGAGATATAAGCCTTAGGCTTCACTGCTTTCTTTCTCCTACCTTGGAGTTTTACTGCAGGACTTCCATATCTGGGGCTTCTGTTGGCTGTAGCTATCTCTGCCTCAGAGCCAGTCAGGGAATCAGGGTAAGATTTCCTCTCCACTTCCTGGGGCTTCTTCTGTCTGAAGACACACCCTTCACCCGAGGAGTCTAGGCTCTCTTGCCTTAGCTTTTCCAATGCCAGCCTTCTCTCTCTCTCTCTCTCTCTTGCCAGTCTACTTGGTCCTCTCCCTGGAACCTTCTCTGTAGCTCTCTTGGCTGCAGTCCTGGCTGCTCTTGCTCTCCTTGCACTTGTCCTTGTTCCTGTTCCTGTTTCTCCTTTCGTCTATCTCTCTGTTTGTTTGCTCAAACTTAAACGTGGAGCAGGGCACCTCCCCTTCTGACTCCACCCCCATGTACCTCCTACTCTTACCTAGGGTTGCCATGGAGTCTGGGTGTGGCCTTAGCCTAGCTCTACCCTCGTGGTTTCTCTCACTGCTTTTACTAGGGTGTATGTGTTCTGGTGCACCCATCCCCCGCAAAGAAGATAAAGTTCCTTTTCCCTTTATTTCTTCATGCTGGACTGCACTCTCCTTACCACAATATAGTTACCCTGTCCTTTTCTAACTGTATCTAGTTACACTGCTTAACTACATTTAAGTTACATTGTTATAGCTGTACTTTTTATAACTGTTATACTGTAAGTCCAGTGCAGATATTCTGCACTGAACAGTTTTGTTCAATGTAAACCGTGCTGATACTGAAGAGCGCGGTATATAAGAAAAATAAATAAATAAATAAATAAATATTGTCTTTAACCAAGGCAGTATTGATGTTGGACATAGATAATAATTGCTGCTCTCAAACTTCCAATCTAGATTTCAGCTGTACAGAAGTTGCTATACATGCCGAAACTTGATCAGAGTTTGACTGGACCTTTACCAAAATGCAGAATGGCAACCAACATATTTAGAAAGTAAAGTTATTGTCCCTCATATAGAATCTAGAGTCACCTTCTCAGGCTGCTGGAGACAATAGGAAATAGGAGCATGTACAACTTGGGAAGTGTCAGATGTTAATTCCACACCAGGCCCACTGACCTGAGATTTCTCTGCCACTAAAACACTGCCCAACACATCTCCGATGCTACTGGAGGGTAGTGCCTAGTCTGCCGACAACAAATCTCCACTCCTGGAGACCAACACACCACGGTTTCCTCCAAGAGAGCTGGCGGCAGTTTCAAGCCTTTTGGGCAGGGCAGCGGGGTCTGTGCTGCGGGAGACCAGCTGATATCAAGGTCAGAAGACTGCGGGGACTCCTCTTCACACCCAAAAGTCAAGCTTGAACATAGCTCTTGCATAATCTCCTAGAAAACTCCAATAAAACAATCCATTGGACCAGTAACAGGATGCTGGGGCTCAGTAGAATAAGCCCTGGGTTTCCCTTTTCATTTAAGCATGAGGATGGAGCACACACTCACAGTGCTGTTTTAGGTAAGCCAGACCCCTCAATATCCATTATCCTTTTTTTTTAGTGCATCAAGTCAGTGTTGACCCAGCTACTTCTGGGTTTTCTTGGCAATGTATCACCAGAAGTAGATTGCCAGCCTTTTCTTCTGAGGCAATGGAGGGTAAAGTGACTTGCCTAAAGTCACAAGTAATGCCAGTGGGAATTGAATCCTTGATCTTCTAGGTACTAGGCTGTTGCTCTAACCACTAGGCTACTACTCCACTCCACATTATCTTTAGATGCTGAAAAAGCTTTCAATAGAATTGAATGGCCTTACCTTTTAGAAATTCTTAAATGGTTTGGCCGTGCAGCTAATTTTGTGACATGGGTTAAGGTGCTTTACTCTGGATCCCACTCATGCTTTGTTGTGAATGGGGAATCATTGGCTGTTGTCAATTTAGGGAAAGGCTCAAGACAGGGATTTCTGCTGTTACTTTTACTTTTCAATTTGGCATTAGAGTCATTGTGGATCAAAATGTGAGAGATTGTTGGAATCACCTGAATCGCTGCTGGTAATTGCTGCTTGAAATTAGCTGCATATGCCAATGACATTATGCCGTTTCTTTCACACCCAAACTCTTTGGTGAAATGCCTCTTGAAATTAGTCAACCAGTTCTCCAAATTCTCTGGGTTTAAAATTAACTGGGAGGAGAGTGAATTATTTCCGCTTAATAAACTCAAACAGGATGATTTGAGGGATCTTCCTTTTAAGTGACTGTTACAAGGTATAAAATAACCTTGGTGTGCAGCTCTTCTCCCTCACAGATGACACCATTAAAATTAATAGTATTCATATTTTGGAAGAAGTTAGGAATAGACTACAGCGATGGACTCCACTTAGGATTTCTTGATGGGGTAGGTTAGATACCATAAAGATGATGGTGCTTCTTAGTGTAATCTATAGATTAGGTATATTGCCTAGTTTTTGCAAGCCCAGCTTTTACGCTCAGCTGGACAGAATTCTTTGCTCCGTTTTGTGGAAAAAGAAGAGGTCTTGTATAGCTTTAACAATGTTAAAAATGCCCAAAAAGAAGTGGGTGGTTTTGGCTTCCTGGACTTTAAAAACATATCATGAAGTTTCATTACGGCAATGTGGAATAGAGTAGATTCAGGAAGATTCTTCCTCACCATGGATTGCAATGGAGAGGACTTTAGTATATCCCTTTGAACTGCCCTCTTTACCAACCATGAACATTCCTAGGTCTAAATTACATTTGTCTTGTATCTGTAGCACTATTTTGAAGCAATTAAAATGATTGTTTCCTGTTGTGAGACTTCCTATACTTTGTTGACCACTTCCTCAGTCTGGTACAATCAGCAAATTCTGGTTAATGGTCAGAAGCTCTACTGGAAGAGCTGGATTGATAAATGAATTTTTAAATGTGGGTCAGTCATACCAAGATGGAAGAGTGTTAACGCAGGAGGATTTAGTTCATAAATTTGGTTCGATCACTGTGCAGGCAGCTAAATTAGACTGTCTGTCTAGGAGTTTAGCATGAGTCTCTCTTTGGGATAAGGGTGTGATTCCCATTTCTGACTTAAGTACGGTCTGCAACAAAGCTAAAGACAATAGAAAGGTAATCTCACATTTCTACAAACTGATAAATGAGCATGGTAGTACTTCACTGGTGGGACTTCATAGACCATGGGAACACGATCCAAACATTCCTCAGGATGTGATAGTTTGGGAAAGTTTCTGAAGGCATGTTGTCAGGCCAACTTTATCTAGCAACCACTATACTTTGTTGCGCATCACGCTTTATGGACCCCAATGCATATGTTCAGGGCTAGACTCCATGAAGGTGTGAGCCGAAATGCGTTGGGGCCTTTTTAATTCAATAAAGCAGTTTGACCTCCACACCTTTGCTCTTTTTGTGTTTGCCTCAGGGCTAGACTGTTCTGCTGCAATTGGCACATTGACTCATATGCTCTTTTAGGGGTATGTTTACTAAACTGCGTTAGTGCAATTCACGTTAGGAGCCGCATTAGTGGAAGGAAAGCCAAAAAAGGACATGGGCGGCACTGCGCGCCACGCAGCAACGATCGCTACAACGTGCGCGCTACTGCGCGCAAGCTTAAGACAGCGCGCAAACACACAAATACAGAAACAGAGCTGTAGCACAATGGTTACTACACAGACTGATGGTACAAGGGTCATGAGTTCGATTCCCCAGTGTGCCTAATGAATAAGGCTGGCTGAGGCGTCATGTGTAACCCTTTGAAGGCCTACTATAATATTTTAATCCACATTCTGCTGCCGGGTTAATGTTTGCACATGTCAGGAAAATTGTACCCGTCGTACCCAATATGTTCCAATAGTGACGTTCCCTCTGGCATGGTCATGTATTATATACCATTTGATAGGAATATATAGGCAGAAGATGAGATCCCGAAAGTACTGGGCTTGGCCTGGAAAGGGTTAAGTAGTGGGCTGTGAGGAAGTTTAGGTGTACCTGAATAGTGCTGCCAGCAAACACACCCTCACAGTGGCGTAACCTAAGGTGCCACATAAGGCACCTTAGAGGGCACTCCATAGGGAACATCATAAAGTGCGCTGTCTGCCAAGGCACCCTATAATGTCCCCTATAGGACACCATATAAGGCACTTTATAAGGCGCTTTATAGGGCGCCGTATAAAGCACCCTATAGGGCGCCCTATGAGCCACCCTAAGGGAACAGTACCCTGAGGGTGGTCCTGCTGGCAGAACTAATATACAATAAAAATAGACAATGCCTAAGACAGCCCTATTGATGAACCCCACTGTGGGTTCTGAACCCATGTCCTCTGGCTCCACAGGCAGTGAAGTAACCAGTGGGCTAGAGCTGCTAACAAACAACTGGCTGGCTACAGGAGGACTGCACGGCACCACACCCACATTCTGCTGTGGTTACCAGGATAGGGGTAACCCACCCGTACCCATGATGCACTGCACATGCAAATCAGCAGTCGAGAGATGGGCACAAGATCGGGAATGCACCCCCACAGCACCTCGGCCTTGTAGGGGGAACAGACTGTGTGTGGCACTGCCACAGAGTAGCCACAGACAGTCACATTGTGCGGGTACAGTGCCCACCCTGAGGTTGAGGTGGGGCGCCCAGCACCAGGTCCACAGCACCTTTCATGGCTGAAATACGCCATGCTGCAGGTCCCCATCAGTGTGTGATAGGTAGATCTGTTAGACACACCTAGGATACAGCTGTGTCCTGCTGTATGTCCCGGTCATGTCTAGTCCCTATGGGCGCTGTTGCACCCAGACCAGTGCATATCCTGTGTTGGTGCCATCGTTACCTGCTGTAGGTGAAGGGGGGTAGTGTATGGACCCATAGGCAGATTATGTACCACCACACAACCCACCCTCTGGGGCTCAGGGGGAAACAGGATCACCCACCAATAGATCCACAGTCTACCTCCCTGCAATGGCAGCGGTAGAGGGGACCAGCAACAGCAGTCCTGCTGGGGAACAGACAGAGCGGCACACATCCATAACGCAATAGCGGACAGATGGTAGGCCTGGAAATGCTCAGCTGCCCCCCACCATTATCTGACATTCTCCAGCAGCAAGCCTCCAGCCGCTGCACCCTTCAAGGTGTTCCAGCAAGACAGCATACTAGCTGCAGACAGTCCGCCAGCTAGTCCATGGTCCTGGAGGAAATGCATGTACCCGGAACGGGGATGTCAGCATACACACCAAGCAGATAAGTCAGTGATTGGGCCCCAAAAGGAAACCCATATACATCACATGAGAGAAATGCTATATAGCACTATGGGGGAACCTAGCCATGCCATGATCACTGCTCAGTCAGGGTGAGAGTGACCTCCCAGCAGGACATGCTGTGGCCACTCTGTCTGTGCAGGTGGTACCAGGCACTACAATGTCCAAGCTATTGCCCTATGCCCTGCGCAGATGCGGCAAGGCCAGGCCACCCTATCCAGGCTATTCCCACAGTACCTTGCTCCTCATTATGCACATTGGCAGGCCAATACTGGGAACAGTGCTAGCAGTGTGGGCTGTGGAGGGAGTTGGAAGCCACCACTCACTGGATAGACAGACACACACTCCCCATACCTATGCCAGCATTGTGCAACTATAGAAGTGTTGGGCAGCCCAGGCCACCACATCAGTCCTGGGCACAGTGCAGGCATGGCTATGGTACGCAATACTGTAGGAGTCACTCCCCAGGTTGGTAAACACTGTCAGACACAGGACCTGTAGCACACTCCACAGACATCAGAAAGGTTGCTATGATGCAGCTCACTCAGGAAATTGTACTTTACCTAGGAATTGCTATCTGTCAGTAATCATAGCAACTATTTGATAGATGTGTACCATATTCCCAGGTTTAGGGTGGCATTACTACGGTATGCATGTGCTAGTATTGGGAGATGCACGCAGAGCCCAAAGTCCTGCCTCTTCAGGAGGCTGTGGATAATGGGGCCTGTGGGTGCGGGTGTGTCTGCCCCTGTTGGCTGCTGCTTTACGGCAGAGGTTCCCAACTCCATTCCTGCGGTGCCAAACACTGTCCGGGTTTTCATGCTGTCCCTCATGAATATGCATGAGATACATCTGCATACCATGGGGGTGGCGCATAGAAATGCAGCACAGGCATCTTCATCAGAGGAAGCATGGAACCGGAATGGTGTTTGGCCCTCCAGGACTGCATTTGGGAGGCTCTGCTCTAGGTAATGTGCATGTTTATGGTGTCTGTGCTCTGTAGGGTAAAATGTGGGAGTTTTGGGTTTGTGTACATCATCTGCAAGAACGGTTCTGTCTGTATTAGCACGTTATAGTAGTGGGTAAAATATGAGGACTGGGTTGGCGGAAACCACAGCTGGGACTTGAACCTGTGACCTTCTGCTTCTGAATACACTGGTTCTGTGCACTGCACCACCATGTTCTCACAGAGATGGTGCATTCCCTGGTGCTACCATGACTGTTGGTCAGACAGGGCCTGTCTGCTGCAGTGCACGGCACCCACCTACACAGGGCTAGGCCACGGTCTGCTGTGGGCAGCTGATATGCCCTTCTGCTGGTGGAGCTGGTGGTGTACAGTCCCAGGCCATCCAGTGTGCAGGTAGGCGAGTGCCTATGGTGCGGGTTCTGGGGTAGGGGTGCTTGCATAGCTGTCCACGCTTTCCCCCAGCACCACTTGCCAATGTTCCGTGCCATTGGGGGTACCTGCTGGGTACTATTCCCTGTGACACTGTGGGAAGCACACTCTTGCCCATGTTGGGCCCTCAGCAGTTGCTGTCTGGATGCTCTACTGTTTCAGCATTCCTATGGGCCAGCTAGGCATCACCCTAGTCCACACTGTGGCCCAGCTGCACCACAGCACGTGCCGCCTGCAGCCCTCTGTATCCCATTTTCCAGCATCTGCCCAGTTGCCCGTTCCGACATGCCCGCCCTGATGTTGCGGGACATGTGCATGCCATAGGAACCCTGTCCAATGGTGGGGAAATCCCTGAGCAGCGCTATTTCACTGTGGGCCCATGCACCTTGTATGGGGACGGAGTATGGACCCTTCCACAAATTATATCTGTTCTATGGAGCTTACTCAGGGGGGGGGGGGTTGATGTTTCTCATTGCTACCACTATTGGCCAGCTTGGTTGTTGTTTTTTTCCAGTTTGTTGGGGTCATTTTCAGTGTTTCTGTGCCCTTTTGTTCTGTGCACATGTATCACACTTATCACCTTGTATTGGTTTCCCTGCCTAGGCTGTACATTGCTGACACATAAATGGTTTCTCTCCCCTTTAAAGTGCTTTTACCGGTAGGTTTTCATTCGCGTTGGAATTCAGCTCTGAAATTCAGCACGTTGGTGTGAAGGGAGCCTCTCCCCGCCCACTCTCCGCCCATTGACCCCTTCTCTCCGCCCTCTCTCCACCTTCTGTGGTGTTTTACCGTGCCGCGGAGCATTACGCTCGTTAGCGCGTGATAGCGCGCGCTATAGTGTGTTTACGATCGTTAATGCACTATAGCACATGCTATAGCGTGCTAACGATCGTTAACATCATACAACGCGCGTTATTCACGTTTACCGCAGTTTAGTAAACATACCCCGTAGTGTCCCCAGATTAAGCTCTTCTGGGAGGGTGTTTGGAGTTTTATAAGGGTTGTCTTTAAACTTAGTTTGGGCATTACACTACAAATAGTCATATTTAGGTCCTTGTGTTTACATAGCAGTCTAAATAGAAACAATAGAGTGTTATTTGATATTAAGATAGCTGTGGCAGTTCAGAATATACTATGAAATTGGAAAGATGTTGCATTCTTGAATGCCACTTTTTGGTAGCATTCAATATGCATTGTTAGAAAATGGGAGGGTGCTGCCTCTGTTTCAACTAACTATATTGGCAAGGTTGAGAGAATTTGGAAGCTATTAGATCTATACTTAGAAGATTTGCTTAAGTAGTTTTATTGAAATGTTTTTGGGATGATCTCTGTATTTTCCTTAGGAGGGGAATTGTTTATGATTATTATTATTTTTTTAATACTACTACATGCTATGGTCACTATTGCCAAGTGGTCCTAACACTGTTATCTCTTGCACCAGATCCTGTGTTCCACTAAGGACTAGGTCCAAAATAGCTTCCCCTCTTGTCAGTTCTTGAACCAGCTGCTCCAAGAAGCAGTCATTTATTTAATCTAGAAACTTTTTTTCTCTAGCATGTTCTGCTGTGACACTGACCCAGTTGATACCAGAGTAATTGAAATCACTCATTATTATTGTGTTGTAACATTTGTTAATTCCCTGAATTCTTTTAGCATTTCATCATCCATCTGTTCATTCTGGCCAGGCGGATGGTAGTACACCCCCACTGCTATCACCTTCCCTTTTTCACATGGAATTTCTATCCATAGAGATTCTAATGTGTGTTTTCCTGAAAAACCTTTATCTTGTGTGACTCCAACGCCCTCTCTAACAGAGTGCAACTCCTCCACCAGTTTGATCTACCCTATCATTGTGATACAGTTTGTACCCAGATATCACGGTATTCCATTGGTTTTTCTCCTTCTACCAGGTCTCAGATGCAAATTATAACTAACCTTTTATTTAGTGCTATAAATTCTAACCCTCCCATCTTATTTTTTAGACTTCTAGCAGTTGCATACAGGCATTTTAGAGGTTGTATTTATCAGTTGACAAGGGTAATTTGGAATCTTTCAGTTCTGTCTGCTCAGTAACAGGCTATCACACCCAACCTAGATTATGGCAAAATTCTATTTCAAGATTTACTGCATTACGTGCTGTACCCATGGCAAATGGTGCAAAACACCACTGCTAGAATAATCGCCAGGCCCTCCAGATGCCAACACATCACACCTACTCTTAAAAACCTCCACTGGTTACCCATACCACTAAGATCAGAACACAAAGCCGTTACCACAATATTCAAGATACTTCACAACCATTGGACCCTTTTCTTGAGTCCCTCATCAACAAAGCACTGGTAACAAGATCTAGAAGTAGTATAAACCAGAATCTGCTATCGATCCCATCACTTATGACAACATGTAGCCTAGTGGTTGGGACAAGGTACTTCAGGCTGGAAGGTCGAGGGTTCAAATCCCACTAGAGGACAGCAACCTTGGGCCGGAAGGTCTGGGGTTTCTAGTCCCACAGATGCTCCTTGTGGTCTTGGGCAAGCCACTTAACCCTCCATTGCCCATGTTCCCTGTAAGTATTAGTGTATGTGTCTCATATCCCCACGTGTTAAATGTATCCCCCAATTGTGTTGTGACCGCTTTGATTGAAGGATAAGGTGGTATACAAAACTGTCTAAATAAATAAAATAAATGTACACAGCACACCACCAGTGGAGATTTTACCTTCTTTGCACCTACATTGTGGAACTCACTTCCAGAACCCATCAGATCTGCCCACACTATAAAAGACCCGAAAACGTAAGCTAAAATCTCTCCTCTTCATTGATCACTACAGGTCTGACACAGTCACCTAACACCAAACTCTATGACCAAGCAAGCCAAATTAAGTTTGTTGTTTCCTGCCAAGTTAATGTACCCCCCCCCCCCTCTTAAGTTTCATGTAAATCTTTGACCCTAGCTCACCCAAGCTATTCTGTCACAGTTCTCTGTAAACTGCTTTGATTATAGAAAAAGCAGTGTACAGAAATTGTTATATAAATAAATCTGGATTACTTTTATCTTTATTGGAACCTCTCTATTAGGATCTTGTTGTTGTTGTTGTTAAGTGCCATCAAGGGTACATCCTTCCAAATCATGAGCGACTGTTGACTGTCCACTGTACTATCACAAAGCAACCCGTAGCATCTTCCACCTTAGTGACCTGGAAGCCACGACTTTTGTGGATTAGGATCATCACCTCCACTAGTTATGTACCTGATGATGCTCTGTAGACTGCCCTTAGCCATCCCCTCTTTAGTTTAACATGCTCCTTCTCCATAAGATCAGATTCCTGTAACCATGCTTTACTGGCTTCAGAGGCATGCCCAGGAATGGGGAGAGCAGCAGCTGACATCGGAGGGTGTGAGTGGGAGCTCCTCTTCACCTCCAGAGTCTGCCAATCATCTGCCTTTAACAACGGCTTTAAATTGCCGCTTCAGAGGTGTGTCCACGCCTTGTGGGCCCGTGCCTGAGGGCCTCGCCAGAGGGCCCTTTGGTATGGCGAAAAAAAAAAAAAGCCTTGATCACAATTGCCATAAGATCTGGGCAATATAGGCAGTTGCTCAGAGGTAATCACAAAAAGAAACCCCTCGGCGGTAAGAGTTCTCTCTCTCCCAGTTCCTGTTTGGTGCCTCCCTGCTGTTGCTGTTTGTCTTCCCGGTATCCTGTGGATGAAACTTGCTTTTTCCTCCCCTCTTGCTTCCTACTATCTCTGTTGACTGTCACTGTATCTCTTTCCTATCTTATAAATGGCATTCTTTTCATGTTTTCTGTAATATTGATGTACTATTGCAAACCGCTCTGATGCTTTGGCCTGGGCGGTATATCAAATGTAACGTAAAGATTAAAGAGAGCACCTGAAGAACCTTATGCTTTTTAATGGCGGAAAGTAACCCCACCAAATTCCACATCAAACGCACTGGAATAGCATTGTCATGTCCCCTCTCAACTCCAGACTAGCATTCCATATACTGTGGTGGAGAAGCAGGCTCAGAAAGCAGGGAAAGAAAGAAAAAACAGCCTTTTTTTCCTTTCCACAAAGAAACTGCAGGCAAAGGAAGGGTTAACTCCCAAACCAAAGATGGAGATTCCCTGCAGAGGAGTGCAGACCTAGGAACACGCCCTGTTCCCATGGAGATAGAGGGAGGAGAAGGGAGTGGTTTGGAGGCGGGGTCAAGAGCCATAGGACAGCCCCAAACATTTAGGCAGGGAAGTTGCACTCACAATGAGATTCAGACACAGACACGGCAGACATGAGGGAACAAGGAAGGACGCACAAGAGAGAAACAGTCACGGGCAGAGAAACAGAATTGGAAGGAGACACGGAAGCAGCTTGCACAGAAGCAGTTTGGAAGTAGGAGCAGAGAGCTGACAAGGCTAGTGGAGAGCTCAGGGGAGGAGTCCTCAGAGGAGGAAATATTCTCCAGAAGTTCATGGCTTAACTCCTCTCTCAGTAAGGAGCCTACAGGGAGGAAAAGCACTACAAGCAAGGTGAGCCCTTTACAAACTTTAAAGGAGTTGCTGAACAGGGAAAGCTTTTCCTGCCCTTCCCCCACAAGCTCACATTCTGCTAAGGGTACCTGGGAGAAACTCTTGAAGGCTTTACAAGATAGAAAGGCTTCTCAAAAAGATACCAGAGAAAGCAGTTACCTGAGAGAGTCTAGTGGAGGAGATGGACTTGGGGGACTGTGTGGAAGCAAGCAGTGTTTCAGACATGGAGATAGACTGTGCTGTTTGTGCTAAGGAAGAGTAAAGGAACCAAGTAGGGTTTAAAGAGCTGAAGGAAACCCAGCTGTTCCTAGTTACTAAATGTGTCACCTTGTGCTGGAGTGAAAGAACTGAATGGGGTTTGTTACCTGGAAAAACCCAGAAGTTCTTTTACAAGGACATTTTAAGAAAGCCCATAACTTTTAGCTGTGCTTTTAAAAGTAGCTTGACTGATAAAACTGCTTGGGAAAGAAAGCTGGAAGAAGCTAAAAGCTTATACTATAACTTGAAGAGAATACTACTGCATTGAATAGTCTCTGGGTGGACCAGGAAGCCTGGCTATACCTGCTGTGAGAATAACAGGGGTTTTATAGTGCCTCCTGGAGACCAGGAACAGAGTGCTGATGTAAATAGAGTTTTATGTGGAACCAAGGTTTAACTGTACCAAGCCAAGGACTGTTAAATAGGCTTGTGTTATATGGAGAAGTATCCTGATCTTTAATTTGTAAGCTTCAATCAATTCTTGCCAAAGAATTGAATCCGGTTAGGAAATCCTTATTTCTCAAATAAAGAAACATTCCTGTGACCTTTGGCACTTGGTTCTAATCCTTTCGGGGACACAACTACACGCTAACTGGGCTAATTCATACAAAGGACAATCGGACCTCTCTCCCGTACCACTAGGCAACTGCCTGGCCATAAGGGGGCGTCCGACAATACCAACCCCTCAAGTATGAAACAGAGTGTTGTCCTAGCCCTGCAAGCACATGCGAATATGCAGCTTCTCCTCCAGTGTCTGAACTTGGGCCTCTGAGCAGGTGCATATCATCTTCTTGGCCTGTGAAGTATCCTCCACCACCATTACCCACATGGCCAGCTCCCTAAATTTCCTGCCTTAAGCCTCCAGCCATCCCTGAAAATTTTCGAACTTGGCAAACACTTTGTCAAACTTATGGCAGCATTATCCAGATAGAGACGATACTTCAGATAGATAGGACAGCTTTTTTGCAGATAGTGAAGCTGAAAATCCATGCTCTCCAGCTAGCTCTCAGCCCTGCCCAGAGGACATCACATAATGTTCTGAGCAGGGGAAGATGTTGGTTTCCCTTGCTCATGGGCCCTACTCTCCATCAAACTCTAATGCCGCAGTGACTTTATTTGTGTTCTCTGTGGCAAGGCCTATCGTGATGGGGGGAGAGGCAGGAATCTACTTGTCATCCATCTTGGAATCGGCCTGCTTCAGCTTGTTCCATTCCTTTTTTTATATTTTTTGTAGCCATAGTGGCACCTGTGTCTACACAATCAAGGCTCTCTTATCCGCCTCCGTATATCAAAATTCCAACGCCAGGGGCAGATTAGAGTTCAATGGAGAGTATCTGCAAAAAAGCTGTCCTAAGTGCTATGCAGATAAGCTATCTGAAGAGCAGTTCAGTATCGCCTCTATCTGGATAATGCTGGCACTGACTTCCGAGAATGGATAATCAGCACCGGCCAGAATCTGGATACCAATGCTGAATATATTTAACCACAGTGACCAGGGTTTGAAAAAAATAAAACAAGAAATGCTAATCACCACAGTTAAATATTGACCAGTTAGTCTTTTGGGAGTTGTTTTTCATTCAAATAAATGCAGCTATAGCCAATCTTCTACTATCTCACAAAGAGAAAACAAAAAGTATCAGTCTGAATGGCATTTAAATTGAATTGAAACTGGATTTGCCCATTCCTAGGTGAAAATTCAATTTTGTACTGATTTCTGGGTTATTGGCTCATCTTTATTATTCGACACAGAAGAGACGATTCAATAACATAATGCATCAGCTGTAAGAAATTTACTGCACAGAGGTCTATAGTGAAGGCAAAAGGAAACGAAGGGTAAAATAAAAAATCATGCACAGCGAGTTTCAAGCAGCCCTGAAAAGGAAAAAGCTTTGGAGACCGAGAATAACTGTCCGGTGAATGTGTGTGACAAGAATGGATGAACCATATAAGATTATCAGATGAGCACTGCAATAGCCATCATGCCTCTCTTGGTATTTCCCTTTTAAATATTGGTTAAAAGAGATCAAGTCAAAAAGGTATATGAAAGTTAATGCTGCATACATCATGCGAGATGAAAACGAACACCGCAAGGGAAAGACCTCAACACAAATATGTGTAGTATGTTTGTTATAGAACATAAAGCCTACCTAGAATAGCATTCATTTAAAGTGCTATAAGATGAGGTTGCCATAGTGACAGAAGAAAAAATATAGGTTGATGGAATTCAAAACCAAGATAAAATATTCCACTATTCGCATGGAAGAGAGGAAAATTGTCACAAGTAAAACTGCAAAAAGCAGCCGATGCAAATTTATGATCTTTTATTTCACAGATCAAAGTAAAGAAGTATTTGAATGATAACATTTTGAATCTACTAAGGGCTTCCATGGAAAAAGAAATAGCGGGAGGAGGAGGAGACCTAGGTGAGAGTACCAGAAGAAGGGAATACACAGAAAAGAAAGAGTTGTTGAGAGGGAGATGGAGCTTAGAAATCTGGAACTGCAGGAGAATGAGATTAATAAAGAACAAGTCAACAAATCAACAAAAGAGCAGGAAGAAAAGGAGGAGAAAGACCCAGAGGTGCGGGAATTCAATATCGAATCCCTAGTCCACATGGAAAACCATGAACATGTATTTTATTTATTTAACAAACATTTTTATACCGCGCTTTCCCAAGGATCAAGCACGGTTTACAGAAAACAAAAGTATGAATAGTACAAATATAGCAGGTACATATTCATTTACATAGAACTTTGTGAATTTACATTGCTGCAAGAAATACAATCCATAAAGATAACTATTTACAGATTACAGGATATTAGTTGATGCTATCGCTAACAGTGTGGTATGCTCTTGGATTATGCTATGTTTGTTTTACTGTTTGCACTGTTGAGGGGGTGTCAGGTGGTGTTGTCAGTTTGTGTATCTGTGTTTGGTTGTGAGCCATAATGTATAGTGAAAAGGTGTGTTTTTAGTTTTTTTGCGGAATGTCTTTATGTCATTTAGCTGTCTTATGTTTTCGGGTAAACATGCTGGGTTCCAGGCAAGAGCAAGATTACCCAAGTTAAATTTAAGACCCAAGATTAAAAAGTATGATAATTAAGATGAATAAGGCCATATCCTGTATAAAGGGATCATTTATTAACATCACTGAAATAAATCAAATACAACATTGTGCAGCTAAAATTATCACAGGAAGAATACTAGCAACCAAAGTGCAGGGCCAGATGAAAAAAAGAACAATAACAGTTCCTCCTTGGAAAAAGCGCATTGAAGGAAAAATACAATCATTGCGTGCAGAGGTATCCCTGATAGATGGGTATCAAAGGTTTAAGATCATCAAGGATGTTGAGGAAAATCCAAGACATCAAGCTGAAGCATGCTGCATTAACAGATGGTTTGAAATTTATATGTTCCAGCAATAAACTGAAAGTAGCAGCAGAAGCACAAAAATTGTGAAGAGAAGAAAACAGAAAAGAAAGATATTAAAATAAATTATTTAGAGAATATGTCTACAGGGAATTGAGAAAGAGCATTAATATGGTAACACTACCACCAACCAAAGCTGAAATAGAATCTTCTATAGAAGCCTATATGAGAACCCTAGAGCACAAAACACAAACTCTGGTCCATAAACCATTATTAAAGAGGACCAGGGAAATCTACTGCTTCACCCCAATACAAGCATTGTTAAACCTATGGCCCCGATTCTGCAAGGTGACTTGTGAGGCTGCACGTTATATTCCCGTATTCCCCCCCAGGCTCTCCCCGCACGGCCAGAGCAGTAGTACGGGTAGGGGCGGGAGGGGGCAGAGTGTGGGCAGAGCAGAGTCAAGCCGAGGAGGCAGGCTGTACAGGGCAATTTAGGTCACCTTGGAGATGGAATAAGCAGCCTTGATCATGGCGATTGGGGTCAGAACCCCCCGAAAATGCTGGGGCCAGAAGCAGGTAGATCCCCATCACCCGATCCAGGCCCCAGCTGCCCAACCTTGGGTCTTGTGGCGGGGAAACTGAGGGTTGGCACTTGGGGAGTCGGGGGGGGGGGCATGTGGGGAGGATGTCCCAGCAGCAATGCAAGGGCACGCCGGGCCAACTCCGGGCCCAATCCTGCACCCAAGGGAGCATTTATTTTATTTTATTTATTTTGTACTTTAATACCGCTTTTTCCAAAAAAAGGCAGTTTACATAGAACAGAATCAGTTACATGAAAATCTTTAATACCTGTACATAGTTAGACTGTAACTATATACTAAGTATCACAGATCAAACTAAGTTACAATATACAATATGATATTAACCATCTTGTTCCACGGTGCAGATTCAGGTCCTAACAGGTCAATCCTGCTGGGGCCATCCAGACAGCCTGGACGTGCTCCTTGCTGAATCAGGCTCCACGTGTCTTTTGGGGAAACCGATAGGTACTTGTGACCTTCATTGGCCACTGCTGGAAATAGCATACTGGGCTTCATAGACCTTGGTCTGCCCCAGTATACCATATCTTATGTTCTTCTTATGTTCTTATGCTTACCCTGCATACTGGAGCATTTAGGAAAAACAAACATCAAACCTATGGAATAGCCTGTAGTAACAACAAAAGAGCTGGAAAGCAGGTAAAAATGAGCCCCAAACTGGAAGAGCCCTGGCCCAGGTGGAATTATCTACCTTTGGCTTAAACAGTTCACATCACTCCACCAAGACCTGGCAAACTACAAAAAACAATTGATCAAGCATCCAAAGTTAACACCACAATGGCTTATAATGGGAAGAACATTTCTCCTTCTAAAGGGAGACCCAAGTAACAATCCCAAAAATTACAGACCAATTACTTGTCTACCTACAATCTATAAGCTGTTCACTGCAATAGATGCAGATAAAATATTTGATAATATTGAATCCAATAACATCATGGCAATAGAGCAAAAGGGCAATAAGAGAGGAGCATATGGAACCAAAGACCAGTTAATGTTAAATAAGGTCATCAGGGCCAGTGCTAAGAAAAGCAGAAATCTCAGTATAGCATGGATTGTTTTATAATTACAATAAAGCTTTTGACAGTGTTCCACACTCTTGGATAATAAATTGCCTTGAAATTACTAAATCAGGATTTATATTGTTATATTTCCTCCATGCTTCCTATCTTTTCCATGCAAGTGTTGTATATGCTTGGATTTATTGTAAAATTATAAAGATTAAAAAAAATAATAATCAGGATTTATATAATCACTAACAGAGATAGCATGTTGAATATTGTCAGACGGCTGCCTGGGTGAGAATCTTCACAGTCTTGGCAAGTGCATATATCTATATGATTTGCAAGGGATTGTGGGCAATGCAGTTCATTCACACCAGACACAGCTGCTCACAATAATTAGTTGTGCTTTTGGGTAAAGCCAATACGATATTTATTTATGGGGTTATTTCTCCCAACACAGATATGCTTGGTAGCACATAAATCAGGTTACTTGCTTTCAGTGTTAAACTTGAAAAAAACAAAATCAAGAAAACAACATTTGAACTTGTCAGGCAATCAAAGCAAAAGAAATAAGACTTGGTTGGCAACAAACTGGTCTTTTCTGTAGGCTTTAGCTAATATTCTCTAAGCAATATATCAAACAACAAACAAAAGCCACAAAGAAAGGAAAAACTGTTCTTCTCAGGTTAACTTCTTGTATCTTCCCACATAGATTCAGAAGTGATTCTCTCAGAGCCCACAAGCAATTAGGTAAGGCTCAATTGCTAGCAGTTATCCAGCTGAAACCCTGTAGCTGGCTTGCTTTCTACTGCGTGGCTAGAAATCCTACACAGGAGCTTTTCTGAGTAGATTAAAGAACAAGTTTGTATTTCTTTGTGATGGTTGCTGTACTTTATAACAGAAAATCACCAAAGGAGTTTAGACAGAGAGCAGTCCATGTAAACAGATTCTTCATCTGCTATCACCCCCTCTTCTTCAACAAGCATGGGTTCAATATCATGGATTGGCACAGATGAATCTCCCAATGGAGCACATTCAGGAGAATACTTGTTTCCCTGCTGTCTTTCAAGGTTATAGCTAGGGCATAGATCAGTGTTCATACCTGAGCTTCCATTGCTGTTAGAGTTGCTCTCTATATAGCCTGGCCAGTATGTAGTCCAGTTCTTATGTCCAGCCTTCCAATCCAGATCCCTGGACACTGGATCTCTCTTCACATACCTTCTGGCACGGGTCTTAGGGTCCCTTCCACGTGCAGCCGTCTCCCTCACAGGTACCGTCTGGAGATTCCTAACTCTGCAGCACCATTCCTCTGGCTTTCCCCAGTCCAATGGTGTATGCTGGCCCTTGGAATACCTCCCAGTATACGTACTGCTCTGGACTCTTCTAGACCTCTCAAAGGCTTTTCTCCTCTTTCTTCCAAAGGGTTTCTTTCCCTCTCTGTCCGTCCGGTTTGGCTTCTGCTTCTGATGATCCTCCTGATGGTGAAGATGATCGAGCTCAAGCTGATTCTCTGTAGAATAAACTACCTTTATTCTGCCTAGATGAGTGCTCCTCCCTAACACAGCGCAGCTGTGCTGAATCAGGCCCTGCCCTTTGAGATGAGTGCTTAGGGATTACCTCATAGCCCTCCTGATTGAACACACGTTTTCCCACTTCAGCTCCTCTAATGGCTGTTGGAAACCTGGTGCATTCTGGGACTGGTAGTCTTTTATGGGAAAATTCTGTTTTCTTATTTCTACCAGAACTGACAGGTTGCTTGTTCAGAGTCACTTCACCTTTTCTATTGCTCCTTCCTGAGCTATGATAAGCTTCCTTATCACATACCCCCCTGCTTAAGTTATTACGGACTGGTGTCACTGGTGAAACTTCTTCTCTACAGTCCGTAATACGGGAAAGGGCATCCGCATTCTTGTGTAACTTTCCAGCACGATGTTAAACTTGAAAATCAAATGCCTGTAAGGCCATGTACCAGCGTGTCAACATGGCATTGTGGTTCTTCATTTGCTGCAACCACTTAAGTGGGGCATGGTCTGTGACCAACTGGAACTTTCTCCCTGTAAGGTAAAACCTTAACACCTCCACTGACCACTTAATAGCTAAACATTCTTTTTCTATTGTGGAATACTTTTGTTCAGCCGGTGACAACTTCCTGCTCAGGTACATCACAGGATGCTCCTCCCCTTCATGACACTGGGAAAGAATCACTCCTAGCCCTACATCCGATGCATCTGTTTGAACCAGAAAGGGTTTCTTGAAGTCCACCCCTTTCAGTACTGGTCCTGTACACAATTTTCCTTTTAGGACTGAAAAAGCTTTTTCAGCTTCAGGTGTCCACTTTAGCTGGTTTGGACAATTCTTCCGCAGCATATCCGTGAAAATTGCACTTTTCTCTGCAAATTGCGGTATAAATCTGCGGTAGTATCCAATAAGTCCCAAGAAACTTCTTAGTTGTTTCTTTGTTGTTGGAGGAGGAAAATTCCTGATGCTATCTACTTTACTCATTAGAGGTTTAATTTTTCCTCTTCCCACTAGGTGGCCCAGGTATTTTACCTCCCTATTTGCAAAGGCACACTTCTTCGGATTTAAAGTGATTCCCGCTTGCTTCATGGAGCACAAGACTGCCCTGATCCTCTTCAGATGCTCCGCCCAGGTGTTACTATGGATTATGACATCATCCATATATGCAAAAGCATAATTTTGGTGGGGTCGAAGTACCTGATCCACTAACCTTTGGCAGGTAGCCGCTGCTCCATGCAGTCCGAAAGGCATCCTCTTGAACTGGAAAAAGCCAACGGGGGTGCTGAACGCAGTCTTCGGCTTCGACTCCCTGGTGAGAGGGATTTGCCAATATCCTTTTGTCATATCAAGGGTGGTTAAGTATTGAGCCTGTCCCAGCTGGTCCAACAGCTCTTCAATTCTTGGCATTGGATATGCATCAAAAACTGATATGGCGTTTACCTGCCGGAAGTCAATACAAAAAGATCCATCAGGCTTCGGCACCAGGACTATGGGGCTATTCCAGGGACTCTTTGACTCCTCTATTACTCCCATGTCCAACATCTCCTGGACTTGTGCCACTACTTCCTGTCTCTTGGCTTCAGGCAAGCGGTATGGCCTTTGACAAACTAATTTCCCAGGTGGAGTTATTATTTCATGGGCAACCAAATGTGTCTCCCCAGGTATGGGTGTCAACACATCTGGAAACTCTTTGAGCAATTTCCTAATTTCTTCCTGTTGTACCACTGTCAGGTCCTCCCCTATTTGGGGCTCTGATTTTTCTTTACAATCAGATACCTGGGGTCCCAAATCTTCCTCTTCATTCACCTCCCTCTCTTGGACACAGGTGGCAGCTAGGCTTTTAACCCCTTTGACGTCAGTAGAACCAAAGCCTTTGGTTCCACGCTCAGAATTTTCCAGGGATGTGACCTCCTCCACAGGTGGAAAACCCAGCCTCTCACAGATCAATTGGGCAATTCTGTCTCCTGTCTTCACGTGATAATCATTCTGTCCAAAGTTAAATAACAGAACTTTAATATTGCCCCTGTAATCGGGATCAATTACTCCCGCACCCACATCGATGAAATATTTAAGGGCTAATCCGGACCTTGGGGCTACTCTCCCATAGCATCCAATAGGTATTTCCACTTGGAGACCGGTGTCAACCAGGGCTCTCCCTTGACTAGGTACAGTCACATTTTCTATGCTGCACAGGTCAAACCCAGCAGCTTGAGGGGTTGCCCGCTTAGGAGCTTGGGCCTTCTCTGTGACCCTATGGTACTTTAGGACGAATGTCTGCTTTGGGGTAGCTTGGTCTTCTGGACGCTTAACCATCTTTTTAGCTGGGGTCTGAGGACTTCCAAATAAAGGCCCGGGAGCTATTACCATTAAACCTTCTCCCTCCTTCTTTCCTAGTCCTTCCACTAGACCCTGATTAAATCTTGGCCAGTCTCTTCCTAGAACCAAATCAAAGGGTAGCCTAGGCACCACTGCTAACAGGACTTCTTCTTGTTCCCCCAGGCACTTAACCTTTAGCCTATAGGTGGGATATGATGTTGCGGCACCATGAATGCATCTGATGTGAACTTGGCTTTCAGGGGTTCTAGGCACAAATCCTTCTTGGGCCTCTATCCTCTTCCAAGGCCTTTTTGACATCATACTCTGGTCTGCCCCAGAGTCTAACAAAGCATTTGTGGTAATTCCTTGCACATCAACCATCAAAAGAAATCCTTCTTTGGGCTGTTTTAAATCCACCCCCATTAAGTTAGTGTGTGTCTGGCATCTCTTTTCTAAATGTCCCCATTTTCCACACTTGAAACATTTCTTTCTATTCCACTGTGTCATCTGGTTTGATACAGTACATTCATTTCCAGAAACATTTTTAATTATTTTCTTTTCTGATACAGCACATCTTGCCTCAGCACCAATCTTCAGAGGGCCACCCATTCTATGGCAAGTCTGCGTGGCTTCCAAGAATCTCTCTGTTAGCATGGTTGCCTCTCCAAGATTTTGGCAATTTTGCTGTATAAGGAAAGTGTGCAAATCTTTAGGGACCGCAGACATAAATTGTTCAAGCATTATAATGTCTAATAACATTTCTACCGTCTTTTGCTCAGGCTCCAACCATTTTACAGCTAAACCTCTGATTCTCTGACTCAGAGCCCTGGGTGTTTCACCCACTCTCAATGTAGTAGCTCTAAACATTCGCCTATACTCTGAAATAGACAACCCTAGGCGATCTCTAATAGCAGCCTTTACATCCTTATAATTCAAAGCCTGGGCTGCTGGCATTTCTCTATAAGCTGCAAGCACCTCTCCAGTTAATGAGGCTGCCAGCCTTACTGCCCACTGGGTCTCTGGCCATGCTAAAGCTTGTGCCACTCTTTCAAAAGACTCTAGAAAATCATCAACATTATCATCTGGAGTTAGCTTCCCAAAACTAAATTCCCCAATCCCTTGATTGAGTCCCACACTGTCCACATGTGGTGTACCAGTATTTACTGCTGGTCTTGCATCTGTTCCACTTTGGTTCTGCAGCTGAACTAGGGCTTGCAGCAGATCAAGCACTGGCTTCTGCTGGTCCATTAAGGCTTTCATAGCAGTGTCCTGAGATTGCTGCGATAGCTCCTGTTGCCTGCTAAACTGGGCTGCCATCCAGATAGCCATCTCCCTCGGATCCATCATGATCCCTGCAAGAAACAAAGAAAAAAACCCCAAGTGCACCACCTTCCAAACAGGTGTTTTTTTTTCTACTTTTTTTTTTCAATTACCCCTGTGCCTTACTCCCATCCACCACTAGACATGCCCAGGTACTTATTACCTTGTGTCAGTGATGAATCCAGCTCTGCACAGGGTCTTTTCCTCCTGGGACAGCTACCTGGAACATCCACTTCTCCTCCAAAGTGCAGTTGAGGGAAAATCTTTTTTTCCAGCTTTAAACTTGAACTTTGGTTGTAATCCTCAGCAAGTAAATCCCTTTTGTGCAAAAGCAATCCGAAAAACTACGCCATTTGTCAGACGGCTGCCTGGGTGAGAATCTTCACAGTCTTGGCAAGTGCATATATCTATATGATTTACAAGGGATTGTGGGCAATGCAGTTCATTCACACCAGACACAGCTGCTCACAATAATTAGTTGTGCTTTTGGGTAAAGCCAATAAGATATTTATTTATGGGGTTATTTCTCCCAACACAGATATGCTTGGTAGCACATAAATCAGGTTACTTGCTTTCAGTGTTAAACTTGAAAAAAACAAAATCAAGAAAACATTTGAACTTGTCAGGCAATCAAAGCAAAAGAAATAAGACCTGGTTGGCAACAAACTGGTCTTTTCTGTAGGCTTTAGCTAATATTCTCTTAGCAATATATCAAACAACAAACAAAAGCCACAAAGAAAGGAAAAACTGTTCTTCTCAGGTTAACTTCTTGTATCTTCCCACATAGATTCAGAAGTGATTCTCTCAGAGCCCACAAGCAATTAGCTAAGGCTCAATTGCTAGCAGTTATCCAGCTGAAACCCCTTAGCTGGCTTGCTTTCTACTGCGTGGCTAGAAATCCTACACAGGAGCTTTTCTGAGTAGATTAAAGAACAAGTTTGTATTTCTTTGTGATGGTTGCTGTACTTTATAACAGAAAATCACGAAAGGAGTTTAGACAGAGAGCAGTCCATGTAAACAGATTCTTCATCTGCTATCACCCCCTCTTCTTCAACAAGCATGGGTTCAATATCATGGATTGGCACAGATGAATCTCCCAATGGAGCACTTTCAGGAGAATACTTGTTTCCCTGCTGTCTTTCAAGGTTATAGCTAGGGCATAGATCAGTGTTCATACCTGAGCTTCCATTGCTGTTAGAGTTCCTCTCTATATAGCCTGGCCAGTATGTAGTCCAGTTCTTATGTCCAGCCTTCCAATCCAGATCCCTGGACACTGGATCTCTCTTCACATACCTTCTGGCACGGGTCTTAGGGTCCCTTCCACGTGCAGCCGTCTCCCTCACAGCCGTCTGGAGATTCCTAGCTCTGCAGCACCATTCCTCTGGCTTTCCCCAGTCCAATGGTGTATGCTGGCCCTTGGAATGCCTCCCAGTATACGTACTGCTCTGGACTCTTCTATACCTCTCAAAGGCTTCTCCTCTTTCTTCCAAAGGGTTTCTTTCCCTCTCTGTCCGTCCGGTTTGGCTTCTGCTTCTGATGATCCTCCTGATGATGAAGATGATCGAGCTCAAGCTGATTCTCTGTAGAATAAACTCTACCTTTATTCTGCCTAGATGAGTGCTCCTCCCTAACACAGCGCAGCTGTGCTGAATCAGGCCCTGCCCTTTGAGATGAGTGCTTAGGGATTACCTCATAGCCCTCCTGATTGAACACACGTTTCCCCACTTCAGCTCCTCTAATGGCTGTTGGAAACCTGGTGCATTCTGGGACTGGTAGTCTTTTATGGGAAAATTCTGTTTTCTTATTTCTACCAGAACTGACAGGTTGCTTGTTCAGAGTCACTTCACCTTTTCTATAGCTCCTTCCTGAGTTATGATAAGCTTCCTTAGCACAATATCCAGGTGGATGCCCATGTGAGCAGCAATGATCATCACACGGTGTCATTTGAGATAAAAGTCAAGTTAGAATCCAATCACAGCAAGCTTAAAGTCCTAGACTTCAAAAACACTGGCTTCAATAAAATGGCCAAGTACCTGAAGGAGGAGTTCGCAGGGTGGGTGGGGATACGGGAAGTGGAACTGCAATGGGCTAAACTAAAGGAGGCAATAAAATGCACAACAGATACATATATGAGGAAAGAAAATAAGAACAAGAGAAAAAGGAAACCTATTTGGTTCTCCAAAGATGTGGCTGCAGGGCCGAATTTACCTATACGCCATCTACGCTGACAAGGGCCCACAAACATTGTAAATTCTTAAAATTCAATTTAAAAAAAAAATGCTGGCTGCTGCCGCGGCAGCATGGACTGTCCCGCGGGCCCCCCTCTGCTTCCGCGGCAGCATGGACTGTCCCGCAGGGGCCCCCTCCCTCCCTCCCTCCGTGCCGGCTTTGAGAGGCGCGAAGCGAGAGTGTCTCCCTCGCGTCTCTGTTATGCCCGCAGTGGCTGATGGGAAATTTCCCATCATCCCCTGCGGGCTTAACGCCCCGTGACGACATTCTCGTGAAACTTCTGATAGCAAAGTTTAATTTTTTTTCTTTGCTCGATTTCTAGTAACTTTACGTCTTAAGCGCGAGCTTGCCGAGGATTATTATTTAGTAAGAGAACGACGGCTACGCTCCTTCGCCAAATTTAAATTAAAAATAAAATAAATTGTGTTCTCTGAGGAGACGTTAGGTGCACGAGGGGGGCGTGCGCGCGAAAGAGGGAACGAGCGTGACCGGAGCTGTCCCCGGCGGGCCCCACTGCCGTCACCATGACGTTGACAGCGCCGCAGCAGGTGCTCGCGGAAGACTCGTGCTGCTTCAGCATGCTCTCCTGGCAGCAGGTGCAGAGACTGGACGCTATCCTGAACGAGAGCATACCCTTGCATGGCCGCGGCAACTTCCCCACGCTCGCTGTGCGCCCTCGGCAGATCGTGCAGGTGGTTCGCAGCTGTTTGATGGCTAAAGGCATTGCTGTTCATAATGTGAGACTCAATGGCTCTGCAGCCAGCCATGTGCTACATCACAATAGTGGACTGGGCTACAAGGATCTTGACCTCATTTTTGCAGTGGACCTTAAGAGTGAAGATGCCTTTCAGATGGTGAAAGATGTGGTCTTGGACTGCCTGCTAGACTTCCTGCCAGAGGGTGTTAACAAGGATAAGATCACTCCCATGACCCTGAAAGAAGCTTACGTTCAGAAACTTGTAAAAGTGTGCACAGAAACAGATTGTTGGAGCCTTATTTCTCTTTCCACCAATATTGGTAAGAATGTGGAGCTCAAATTTGTTGACTCTCTGAGAAGGCAATTTGAATTCAGTGTGGATTCCTTCCAGATTATTTTGGACTCCCTGTTGCTGTTTAGTGGGTGTTCAGAAAATCCCATGTCTGACAACTTCCACCCTACAGTCACTGGGGAAAGTGTGTATGGTAACTTTGAGGAAGCAATGGATCATCATCTAAAATGCTTTTCATCGCAGAAGGGCCTGAATCATTTAAGAAAGATTTTTGCCAACACAGCCTCCAAAATGATGGATTTCACAGTGAAATTGTGATCGGGGAGGGAGGGGGGGGGGGTTGGATTTTGAGGGAGGTCCTGAAAATCATGAAAAATATTTGCACAGTAGGATCACAAAAAACCATGAGGTGTAAACAATAGTTAATACTAACAACAATAATAATAATTTTGCATTGTGATTTTCATTCTTTACAAATATATTTACTTAAAAAAATTAAAAAAGAGAGGCTCCTCCTAATCTGAGGCCCAAGCTGCAGCTTTTCTAGTTTATATGTAAATCCAGCCCTGACCAGGACCTAATTGGCACTCAGTGGGAAATTTTTAAAATTTCCCCCTTAATTTTTATCACATTTTTAAATGAATATATAAGGATGGAAATAATATGCACTCTCAACCATTTTCTCTATCTGCAGTGGCCGGGTATTGGGAGAGTAAGTGGGGATTGAGGATGGAGGGGTAAAATTTGAGTGGATGAAATAGGAATGAGGAAAGAGCAAAAGGAGAAAGATTAGTATGTTAAAGCAGATGTAGAGAGAGAATGGAAAAAAACTAGAAGAGAGAAGAAAGGACAAATGGACAGCAGACGATGGAGAGTTAGCAGAAGACACGAAGAAACCAGAAGAAAGTGGCTGGAGCAATTGCAGCTGAAAAAATTGCACAAAAGGTAGAAAAATATCTCTTTATTTTGAATTTATTAATTGGAATATGTCAACTCTGGTAAATGTGCATCATTAACATCTGCGCTTTGTTTAGCACAAGAGAAAATTAATGTATGTAGAAATCTTTTAGTCTTTCTTTATCCATACACTCATTAAGAGGCACGTTTACTAAAAGTTAGTATATGGTAACATTATGCAAATATTTATGTAAATGAGGCCCCTTATGCAAATGAGGCCCCGCACCCCCCTTGGGCCGCCCCTGCTGGGGGCCCACAATTTTTGTTGGCGTAGGGCCTCACTCAAGGTAAATCCGGCCCTGCGTGGTTGCACAATTAAAGGTAAAAAACACAGCTTTCACAAAATTCAGAAGCTCGCATACAGGAACACAAAAGAGACAAAAAGAGAAAGAAGGCTGGAAAATCAAAGGCAGAAGAAAAGATGGCTAAAGATGTGAAGTGTGGTGACAAAACTTTCTTCAGTTATATTCGGGAGAGGAGAAAATCATAGGTGGAAATGCAGGACTCAGAAGTGCTGGGAACGGACTCGTGGAAAGTGACAATGCAAAAGCGAAAATGCTAAACAAATACTTCTGTTCTGTTTTTACTCAAGAAAATCCTGCAGAAAGATGACCTGTGATTGACAAATGTACAAATGGGAAAGGAGTAGATACCACACCATTCACAAAAGATGTTATGCTAGAACAGCTTGCAAAACTGAAAGTGGACAAGGCAATGTGACCAGATGGGATACATCCCAGGATACTGAAAGAGCTCAGTATCCTGGGCCATTAAAGGATGTTTTAATAGATCATTGGAGACAGGAGAAGTTCCAGAGGACTGGAGAAGGGCTGATATGGTACCTCTCCACAAAAGTGGTAATAGAGAAGACGTGACAAACTGCAGGCCAGTAAGCTTTACCTCAGTGGCGGGAAATGTAATGGAGGCGCTCCTGAAAGAGCGAATAGTGGACTACATCAAAACCAACAGGTTGCATGATCAGAGGCAACATGGTTTTACCAAAGGACGATCTTGCCAAACAAATCTGATTGAGTTCTTTGACTGGGTTACCAGAGAACTAGATCAAGGGCATGCGATGGATGTGATTTACCTAGATTTCAGCAAAGCCTTTGATACTGTTCCTCATAGGAGGCTTATCAAAAAACTCAACAGCTTGGAGATGGGTCCCAAGGTGGTGAACTGGATCAGAAATTGGTTGACTGACAGACGACAGAAGGTGATGGTAAATGGAACTCACTCGGATGAAAGGAAGGTGATTAGCAGTGTGTCCCAGTGTTTGGTTATGGGACTGGTATTGTTCAATGTATTTCTGAGTGATGTTGCTGAAGGACTGAATGTAAAAGTCTGACTTTTTGCAGATACATGAAAATTTGCAACAGAGTGGACTCCCCTGAGGGAGTGGATAACATTAGGAAAGATCTATAAAAGCTGGAAAAATGGTCTAATGCTTGGCAGTTGAGTTTTAATATGAAGAAGTGCAGTGTCATGCACTTTGGAAGCAGAAATCTAAGGGAATTGTATGAGATAGGGGGCAAAAGGTTGGTGTGCATGGACCAGGAGAAGGACCTCTGAGTGATTGTTCTGAGGATCTCAAGGTGGTGAAACAGTGTGACCAAGCACTGGTAAAAGTCAAAAGGATGTTGGGCTGCATACAGAGAGGAATTACCAGCAGAAAGGAAGAGGTACTAATGCCATTGTACAAGTCACTGGTGAGGCCTCACTGGGAATACTGCGTTCAGTTGCATAGCATATAAAAAGACTGGAAATGGTTCAGAGGAAGGTGACCAAAATGATTTGGATCCTGCGTCAGAAGACGTATGAGAAGAGACTTGAAGACCTAAATATGTACACTTTGGAGGAGAGGAGGGCCAGGGGAGATATGATTCAGAATTTTAAATACTTAAAGAGTATTAATGAACAAACATAAGAACATAAGATATGCCATACTGGGTCAGACCAAGGTCCATCAAGCCCAGTATTCTGTTTCCAACAGTGGCCAATCTAGGTCATATGTACCTAGCAGTTTCCCCAAGGGACACAGGTTCCACAATGCTTGTATTGGTTCAAGCATTGATATCCTGGGTCCCTTCTTAATAATGGTTTATGGACCTTTCCTCCAGGAACTTGTCCAAACCTTTTTTAAACCCAGCTACACTAACAGCTTTTACTACATCCTCCGGTAACAAATTCCAGAGTTTGATTACACGTTGAGTGAAAAAATATTTTCTTTTATTAGTCTTAAATAGTTTACCCTGTAGCTTCATTGCATGTCCCCTAGTCTTTCTATATTCTGATAACGTAAACAATCGATCTATGTTTACCCGTTCCACTCCGTTCATTAATTTATAGACTTCTATCATATCTCCCTTCAGCCGTCTCTTTTCCAGGTTGAAGAGCCCTAATCTTTTTAGCCTCTCTTCATAGGAGTATCCTTCCATCCCCTTTACCGTTTTGGTGGCTCTTCTCTGTACCTTTTCTAATAACGCTATACATATATATATATATTGTGGCGGTCGCACCTCTACCAGGCGGTCACCTAGTAGGGACGGGAAGCCATCTTGAATTCCTCTTTACCAAGGATTGTAGTTGTGTATAGAGATAAATGAACCAAGTGGTTGTTTCAAAGCACACAGGAATTTTATTAGCTTCCGTGGCAAGCGGATAACAAATCTTAAAGCAGTTGTACACTCAAGTCAAAGAAAATAAAGAATAATCTTCTCCTATTAAAGCAAAGCTTACAACCAGTGTTGTAGTAGAATTATTTACACAGGCTTTCTTTTCTTTTCCCTTTATGATGCTTCTCAATTCCATAATCATAAAGCACATGTATTTACAACTCCTAGCTTCTCACGGCTCTCAGGCTTTCATTACTTAGCCACAATGCACATATCACAGTCCATCTCAGAACAAGCTGAAGTCAGGTCACTTTCTTTACCTTCTACTTCCATGCTTTCTTCTGAGCTGTATCTTGGCAAAGTTTGAAAATGCTCGGGCACTTTATGCTTAATGTTCTTTAACAGGTTAAACAGCCTATTCCACTGAATGGCCCCTTCTCCTCTAGGTAGGACTTCAATGGGCTTCTCCTGTTCAGTTTCTCCTGAAAATCCCTTCTTCCTAATCCGGGTTTTCTCAGGCCTAAACCTCTCTTCAGAGTCAGAGCAAGAAACACAGGGTTTTGGCTTTACTGCTTTCATTCTCCTACCTTGGAGTCTTGTTGCAGCACCTTCCTGGCTGAGGCTTCTGTGGTTTGTGACTCTCTCTGCCTCTGAGCTAGACAGGGAATCAGAGTAAGACCTCCACTTCCCTTCCTGGGGCTTCTGCTGCCTGCAGACAGACCCTTCCTCAGAGGAGTCTAAGCACTCTTGCCTTAGCCTTCTCAAAGCCAACCTTTTCTCTCTCTCCCTCTTGCCAGTCTGTTAGGTCCTCTGCCTGGAACCTTCTCTGTAGCTTCCTTGGCTGCAGTGCTGGCTGCTCTTGTCTCTGCTACTGCTCTCTTTGTGGCTGCTTCTCTCTTGGCTGCTTCTCCCTTGACTGCTTCTCCCTTGACTGCTTCTCCCAACTTTGTTTTCTCAAACTTAAACGTTGAGCAGGGCACCTCCCTCTCTGACTCCACCCACTTGGACCTCCTACTCTTACCTGGGGTTGTCATGGAGTCTGGGAGTGGCTTAAACCTAGCTCTACCCTCTTGGTTTCTCTCAGGGATTTTGCTGTGGTGTATGTGTTCTAGTGCACCCATCCCCCGAAAAGAAGAAAAAGTTCTTCTTTTTCTTTTATTTCCATGCTGAGCTGCACTCTCCTTACCACAATATATATGTTTTTTTAAAATTATTATTTATAAGCTTTTACAAAATAATCAAGCAACAACGCTTGAACAGAAAAGACACATGTTACAGATCAGGAACAAAGAAATAATATAAATCAATTAAGATAAGCAATAAATATCTATAGTCCTCAAATGGGAGGCGTGAAAAAGAATAACACAATGGGGGCAGGAAACCCCACTGATATTTCAAAAAGAAAACATCAATTAATTATCCATATTAAGTGGGAGCTGAGGGCCTGAGAATAAATACTATAAATGGTGTGATCCTAAACAGGAGTAGAGGAAATAGACACGCGAGCACTAATAAATGCTGAAAGATCTTCAGGTTGAAAAAAAATGTACTTCTGAGTTTCAAAAACTATAATACACTTACATGGAAAACATAACAGAAAAGAAGCACCTAATTGCAAAACTCCTGGTTTAAGTACCAAAATTGCCAACGCCTTTTCTGCGTATCTCTAGATATGTCTGGGAAAATCTGAAATTTTTTTCCCATAAAACAAATTAATTATTTTCTTATAATAAAGCCTAAGCAGTCAATCCCTATCTGATGCTAAAGCAAAGGTAACAAGTAAAGTACATACCAACAACTTATCCACATTAGGTGATTGAAGGAGATCAGACACATTAAGAAAATCCATATCCAAGTTCAAATTTGATACTTTGGATTCTCTTTTACCCGATGGAAAATAGAACACTTTTGTAACAGGTGGTATCAAATCTGGAGGAACAGACAATGACTCTGGTAGATATTTTTTAAATAAATCGATAGAGGTCACACCAGGACCACAGAAAAGTTCAAAATACGAACATTGGAAGACCGAGCAGTATTCTCCAATGTCTGTATCTTCACCCGTAGGGCAGTATTATCTTTAACTAAGGACAAGGTTAAATCAGAGCAAGAGACGAAGGTTTGGATGTTCAAGAACCTTAATTTGTAAAAACCCCAACGCGTTTCGGCGTAACCGCCTTCATCAGGGGGATATGGCTTAAAGAAACAATAATATACTTTGTTAAGATACATATAAATAAATAGTTAAATGAATGTCAGACACCAAATAAATATTTTTGACTAAAAATTAATAAATATACAAATATAAATAATGATATGATGTGATCTTTTAACGTTAAAAATGTGTACTAAATTACAATGACATCTATACATTGATATTAAGATTCTTAATTGATAACACAGAATGCTCCATATAAAAAGCTACAAACGCAGGACATGAGGTAAAAGACCGTGATGGACAAACAGAATAAATGAATTATAAATATACAATGAGGATGAAGAGTAATAATAATAACAATTAATAAAAATGACAAAATGAAAAGTTTAAAAAATTAAACCAATAATAAGATAATAAATAAAAACGAGGTGTAATATTTATCTTGTATAGTATTGATAAGATATCTCGTGGAGATTCGCTATTCAAATTTTTTTTTTTTTTAAGTTTTTCAGTCAAATACAATAACCAAATTAGATACAGGACACATTGCTGAAATACATTACAAGAAATTCAATCTAGAGGAACATTAAACAGCATATGTAGACCACATTATGGGAGCCTACTACAACCATCATAACAAGAAAAAAAAATGATTACACAGGTACACTACCAAAAACCTGCCTCCAGTTTTGCAACTGATTCCTATAGATTTTGGGGTGCTGAATCCAGGAAAAATAGCCAAAATGTTCCATCACGTCACGTTTTCTTGCAAAATTAGATTTCTTACCCATATAAGGAATGTTCACATAATTTCTTTTTAGCCGACTGCAGTTTATTTTCTTGGCCCAAAATAGAGGTTGTAATGGTTAGCTAACTAGAAACACTCCCTCATGATATTTTAGAATGTTTTGTATTCATTTTATACATTAACAGGACAATTGGTTGGCGGGGGGCTAAATCCAGTACTCGCGCTGGCGCATGTTCTTTCCTGTTCGCCTCGCCTCGTTCGCTCGCTCAAACACGGTGGTTGCGACATGAACGTTCCTGTCAAATTTCAGTTTCTTGCAAGTTCATTATTACCTTTTGTTTGCTCAGTCGTATTCCAGCTTTATTCCGAAGTGGTTCACTACAGTTGTAGTTTGCAGTGCTGTGTATTTGTGATGGCTCACAGAGCCAGAGGTTGCGTGAACTCTCCGGACAGTTTTTGTTTTATTTGTGGGGAATATACCGTGAAAAAGCGGCAGAGGGACATTTCTGCATTTATTAAAAAAGTATATTTCGCCTATTTCGGTTTGAAGTTAGACGATCAAGACAAACCGTGGGCTCCTCACAAAGTGTGCAAGACATGTGAGGAAGATCTACGCTTATGGATGAAAGGTAAAAAACAAGCATTTCGTTTCGGAATACCTATGATGTGGCGTGAACAAAGAGACCACAGCAGTGACTGCTATTTTTGCTCTTGCATTGTGAAGGGATACAACTTAAAAAATAAGAACGTAATAAGTTACCCCAACCTTCCCTCAGCAATTAGGCCTATGCCTCATAGCAACGAAGTACCTGTGCCTGAACCACCAAAATCTTTGGATCATATTTGTGTGGACGGTTCTGATCATGATGAGACTCATCAGATGGCTTTTCCCGATGAGTCCAGTACTTCTGAGTTTGAAACTGAACCAGATCCGAAACCTGATCTTTTTCTCTCAAGCTGAATTGAATGATTTAGTCCGGGATTTAGGACTCCCAAAAGATGCTGCCCAACTGCTAGGTTCTCGGCTTAAACAGAAAAATCTATTGTCACCAGGAACAACTTTTTATTGGTACCGCAACCGCGAGACACAATTTTTGAAGTATTTCAGCAAAGAGGAAGATTTGGTATTTTGCAACGATATATACGGAGTGATGGAAAAGTTTAAACTCAAGTATGATCCTGCTGAATGGCGGCTGTTCATTGATTCGTCAAATGACAGCATAAAAGGTGTTCTTCTTCATAATGGCAACACATTCGCTTCAGTTCCTATTGCTCACTCTTTCTCCAAGAAAAATACGAGAATTTGGCCCTGATTCTTCAGAAGATTCGTTATGATGAGCATAAGTGGATGATTTGTGGAGACTTTAAAATTCTATCCATGCTATTAGGGCAGCAATCCGGTTTCACCAAATATCCCTGCTTCCTTTGCTTGTGGGATAGCCGGGCCCGCGACCTACACTGGGGGAAAAAAGACTGGCCAATTCGGAAGTATTTGAGACCCGGTGAGAAAAATGTTCTTCATGAGAGCTTGGTACCTCGTGATAAAATTATATTACCACCTCTCCACATTAAGTTGGGTCTCATTAAGCAATTCATCAAGTCCCTTCCAAAAGATGGTGAGTGCTTTCGGTACCTTTGCTCGAAGTTCCCCCGACTTTCTGAAGCAAAGCTAAAGGAAGGAGTGTTTGTTGACCCTGATATAAGGAAACTCATTTCAGATGGAGCATTCGCTGAAACGATGTCTGAGAAGGAAAAAGAAGCCTGGGATTCCTTCAAGGATGTTGTTCTCAAATTCTTGGGGAACAGGCGGGATGAGAACTATAAGGATATTGTTGCCAGGATGCTCAATGCCTTCAAAGAACAAGGCTGTAACATGAGCCTGAAAGTCCATTTCTTGCACTCCCATGTGAACTACTTTCCCAAAAACTTGGGGGCGTACAGTGAAGAACAAGGTGAAAGGTTTCACCAGGACATCAAGGACGCAGAGAGAAGGTACCAAGGAAGATGGAACACCACTATGATGGCTGATTTCTGCTGGTTGCTGCTGCGGGAAACCCCAGATGAAAAATACGCCAAGCAGCGCACCAAGAGAAGCATTCGGGGGAAGAAGAAAAGGGCCCACTAGGAGATTGATTGACCCAAGAATGACTTTAAAATCTAAACTGTGTTGACAAATATCGTGTTTTTACTAAACTTTGAAATAAAAATTTGCTAGTTATTACCAGTGTCGGATCTCATTTATTAGAATTTTATTTTCACACCATCGGGTGTTTGTCTTCATGTATTGCAATGGTGCGGTTTGCATTTTCTATTCTTACATACATACCTGTACAACATTTTTTGCACATTTCTTTGCTTTGCTTTGTGTCTAACCTCGCTCTTATATGCTCAATGTTTGTGCACATGTATGTGGCTGTTTTAAGTGCAGACAATTTTGCTACCATCACAGTGTGTTTTGTTGACATTACTCTATTCTTATGTGCTGCCTTGTTACAATTTTCTTTATTCTTATTTGAATAACTACTAAACAATTAGTATAAAGAATTCATCCAAGAAACTTTTATCTCGATCGCACTCAATCTGAAACGTTCACCTCAAACTGCTAACCCAATGTAGCAAAAAATCTGTACGTGATGGAGCAAAATGGTTACCAGATTTGGATTCAGCGCACCAAATAACGTGAAAATCAATCGAAACATTAGAGGCAGTTTAAAAAAATTTTTTTTTAGTGTACCTGTGTTATAAATAGAAAACAAGCCAAAAGGCCACATATCAGGAGGAACCAATATCAGTGATATCCAACCCTGCTGAGCCCTGACGGTCAAAAAGTTAACATTTTCCCAGATGTGTCACGTAGCACCCAGATGCGGCGAAGGCAATTTCTATTTATATGTATCTTAAAGTATATTATTGTTTGTCTTTAAGCCATATCCCCCCTGATGAAGGCGGTTACGCCGAAACGCGTTGGGGTTTTTACAAATAAATGTTCTTGAACATCCAAACCTTCGTCTCTTGCTCCTTGTGCATCCTGTGGCTAGTGCAAGACACGCTGCTCCTTGCTGTGTTTTTCAAGGTTAAATCAGAGACATGACACAGTTTCTGGTCCATGGCTTCCATTTTAACACGCTATATCTTTAAGATACGGCGACCAGAATTGCACAAAATATTCAAGGTGCGGTTGAACCATTGAACGATACAGAGGTATTATAATATAATAATGTTTTATTTTCAATTCCTTTCCTTATGATACCTAGCATTCTATTTGCTCTCTTGGCTGCCTCTGCACACTGGGTGGAGGGTTTTAACATGTTATCCATGACGACGCCTAAATCTTTTTCCTGAGTGGTGGTTCCCAATGTGGAACCTTGCATCGTTTAACCATAGTTTGGGTTGTTTTTTCCTAGGTGCATAAATTTGCACTTGTCCACATTAAATTTCATCTGCCATTTGGATGCCCAGTCTTTCAATTTATCAAGATCCTCTTGCAATTTTCCACAATCCTCTTCGGTTTAAACAACTTTAAATAGTTTTGTGTCATCTGCAAATCTGATAACCTCACTCATTATTCCCTTTTCCAGGTCATTTATGAATATATTAAAAAGCAGCAGACCCAGCACAGATCCCTGGGGTACTCCATTATCAACCGACTCACCTTTGTCTACCTGTTTATTCACACCTTCACAAAAACATAACAGATTAGTAAGACAAGATCTTCCTTGTCTAAAGCCATGTTGGCTGTCTCCCATTAAGCCATGATTATCTACATGCTGAGTAATGTTCTTCTTTATGATGGTTTCTACCATTTTTCCCGGTACTGATGTCAGGCTCACCAGTCTGTAGTTTCCCGGATCACCCCTGGAACCCATTTTAAAAATTGGCGTAACATTGGCGATCCTCCAATCTTCAGGTATTACAGATGATTTTAATGATAGTTCACAGATTACTAATAGCAGGTGTGCAATCTCATATTTCAATTCTTTCAATATCCTTGGATGTATACCATCCAGTCCAGGTGATTTGCTGCTCTTCAAAGTATCAAATAGTTGCAATATATCTTCCTGGTGTATCAATATTTCTTTCAATTCTTCTGCAGCATCACCTTTAAATACTACTTCAGTCATGAGAAACATCCCTACATCTTCCTAAGTAAAGACCAAAGCAAAGAATTCATTCAGTCTCTCCACTATAGCCTTGTCTCCTCTTACTGCCCCATTTACATCTCTATCATCTAATGAACCAACTGACTCTCACAGGTTTTTTGCTATGAATGTACCTGAAAAAGTCTTTATTATGTGTTTTTTCTTCCACAGCAAGTTTCTTCTCAAATTTTCTCTTTGCCTGCTTTATCAATGCCTTGCATTTAACTTGCCAGTGATTGTGCTGTTTCCAGTTTTCGTCATTTGGCTTTTTTTTTTCCATTTCCTGAAAGATGCATTTTTGGCAACAGCCTCTCTGACCTCACCTTTAAACCATCCTGGCAGTTTTTTGGACTTCCTTCCACTTTTCTTAAAGCATGGAATACAGCTGGTCTGGGCCTCCAAGATAGTATTTTTAAACACCCAAGCTTGATATAAGTCTTTAACCTTTGCAACTGCTCCATTTAGTTTTTTCTTAAGTATTTTCCTCATTTTGTCATAGGGGCATGTTTACTAAAGAACGCTATTTGCGCTGCGTCCCGTTAGCGCATGGTAAGGTACCTTACCACGTGATAATGGCGCTTTAACAGGCGATAAGGAACCTGTGTTGATCGAGTTGCCATGCATTGAGACTCTGGAGCTCTGCCTGCCTTTTGGGTCCTGCACTTGAAATGGGAAGCATTTCGGAGAATGCTATCCTGGAAGTTCTGGATTAAAAGCCTAAATTTAGCCTCCAGAACCTCCCTACCACATTTTCCTATGTCATTGGTACCAACATGTACCAAGACAGCAGACTCCTCCCCAGCACTAACTAAGAGCTTGTCTAAGTGACGAGTGAGGTCTGCTACCTTTGCACCAGGCAGGCATGTTACCAAGCAATCCTCATGTCCACCAGCCACACAGCTATCTACATGCCTAATGATCGAATCACCAACTATAACAGCTGTCCTAACCCTTCCCTCATGGGCACATGGGCCTGGAGAAAAGTCCTCGGTGTGAGAGGGTTTTACATTACCTGGAGGACAGGTCCTAGCTATAGGATCATTTCCTGCCACACCAGGGTGATTCTCTCCTGTCACGTGACCTCTCACCTCCATGGCAACAGGGATGCTGCAAGACTGGAGGTGGGACTTCAGGACTATATCCCTGTTGGTCTCATCTATGTACCTCTCTGTCTTTCTTGTGTCTTCCAAGTTTGCTACTCTTGCACCCAGAGATCGGACTCGTTCCTTGAGATGAAAGAGCTCCTTGCATCTTGTGCATACATAAGACCCCTCACCAACTAGGAGAAAATCATATATGTGACACTGAATGCAAAAGACTGGAAAGCCCCCATCTCGCTGCTGGACTGCTGTGTGCTCTTCGTTTTTGTTTTTTTTTATTTGCATTTCATCAACTTACACAAAGCAAGAATTAAGCAAAAAAGTGCCATTGCATACATAAAAAAACAAAATAAATGTATCCACATTCCATAAAAGTATAACATACAAAGTCATTAACAAATAACACTACTACTTAGCCCACAATAATGAGGAGATATAAAAAAGAAAACAAATTTAAGAAGTCATAAGAGTAACAAACTCTAATCACAAGACAGCATTTAGTATATTTCTCCTACCCCCTCCTATGTATTACCATGTCCCTCTTTACTATTCAGAAACAACTCTAACTGAGAAGGATCCAAAAAAATAAATTTAGAACCCTGAAATGTAATTAAACATTTACAAGGGTATCTAAGAAAAAAAGAAGCTGAAAGGGCTATCACTCTAGGTTTCAAAGCCAAAAAGGCCTGTCGTCTAACTTGCGTAGCCCTAGAAACATCAGGAAACATCTGATCTTTAGCACCACAAAACAGAGAGGACATATTTTTAAAGTAACTACGAAATACAAGAACCTTATCCTTGTCTGAAACAAAGGTTACTACCAAAGTAGCATGAGATGAAATGTTATCTTGAGAGTCCTCGAGAAATTTAGTCAGCTCAAGGTCAGTACGGCCCTGGACCACATCAAACTCCCCAGAGGGACAAGTAGAAACCCCATGTCCTGTCAATACAATTTTGAGATAGCAATGGAGTCAGCCGAAGCCAAGCACAAAACCTCTCTAAAATATTTTTGAAGCAAAATTTCCGCTGAAAGCAAATGACAAAATGGAAAATTTAGCAAATGAATATTCCTGGCACGAAACATATTGTCATACAATTCCTTCTTGTGGTGAATAATTAAACTATCTTTAACATTAGAGGAATGTACTGCTTTAAATGAAAGACATTGGGTTTCACAATTAGAAATTCGAGTAAGCATACTCCCCACCCGCCCTTCCACCTCACTAAGTTTAGTGGAAGTCTCCGAAGAGAAATCACACAACTGCTTAACAGTGGGAACCAAAGAATATTCAATATGACTAACAACTTTCCAGATGTCAGCCAAGGTGACCTGAGCATCAGGTACTTCCTCGGCCACACCTGAAACAGTTGACCAAGCAACAGGTTTCAGCTTTTCCCCGGATTCAGCCGGAGTACTCTGCTGAAACTGTCCACCCACTGAGGCAGATGCAGGTGGGGAGATAAAACATGGTGGAGAAGGAGAAGAGCGATCCGGGGAACTCAAGAACGCAGCAGATGAACGCAGAGTCAGAAAGTCAGAACCTAAAGAGACATCAGTGCCAGATATTACCTTAACGTGCCTGTCCATAGGACCCACCGTTGCATCAACCGGTGCCGCAGATGTAATCTTTTTCTTCCGTTTACCCATCTGAACACTGAATCCCCTGTAACCTCTACAGCCTGTACTCCTACGGTGCTCCAAGGGGCTCCCAAGGTGCCTGAAACGCCCCTTGTATTTAGCCCCTAAGATCGCTGCCCCGGACTCGCGCCTCCGGCTGCGCCGAACACACAAAGCTTATAAAGAGGCCCCCAATGACATCGGGGCCGCCGGAGCAGGAGCCTGTTCCCTCTCCAACCGTTGCGCTATTGTCTCTGGCTCTCCCAAGCTGCTCACACACTGCTTGGTCTTTAAAGAGGCCCCCGGTGACGTCGGGGCCGCCAGAGCAGGAGCCTCTTCCCTCTCCAACCGTTGTGCTGTCGTCTCTGGCTCTCCCGTGCATCTTCGTTTTAAGGTTGTGTTTAGATATTTATGTTCTTTACTTACTAAGGGTTGCTGGAGATAGGTATAGCTTTATTAGTATAAGTAAGACGTTGAATGTACTTTGTTCACCTGAAATTTAATTAATCTCAGGTCGTTAATGTATGCTGATGAGAATAAACAGCTGCACCTGAGAGTGAATATGGCATGTCCTTTCCTTTAAGAGGTTTAAGCACCTATGAAGCTAGTACAGCAATGTCCTGAAAAAGAATGAAACAGCATGGTAGTAGTAAATAGACAAGAGAACTCAAGTCAGTTTACTAGACCCATCTTTCAGTTAGCCACCGTCCATTAAGAAACCATTCAACCATTTTTCTGGACGTTGCTGTGCGCTCTATCTGCTGTGCTGACTTTGTATGAGCAGCTGTTGGGTGTGACAGTGTATGTGGGAGATAATTGGTTAGAGTTTATTGAAATTAAAATTGAAATTGAAATAAAAAATACTTTTTTGATATAGTTTGTTGCAATACATCACTTTATTAAATTGTGAATGGGAATATAATTATTTAATTAATACAATAATTTAATAAATTATGGGGAGTTTTTTGAAGACCAGTGATGTGTGAGATGTGTTTTTTCCGAGGCAATGGAGGGTTACGTGACTTGCCCAAGGCCACAAGGAGTGCTAGTGGGAATGAAGCCCTGCTTTTTTTTTTTATACCAAGCCAGTGCCCTCACCATTAGGCTACTCCTCCATTTCTTTCATTTTTACTTTTCCATGTGTTTTTCTTTATCACACCTATACTCCTTTTCTTCTCCCACCACGCTCAGAGTAGGACATTTCTTTTTTTTTCATCAGTGTATGAAAAGTCATTGTCCTGATCAATTTCTTTGATAGGTAATCAATTAGTTTGACAGTTCATCTGCCAGAGAACATGGAGCCAATATTCAGAGCATCCGATCTTTAAATGCCACAGTGGTAACCATGGCATTTATGTATCCATGCGTTACTCAGTGTCATTGTTATGTGGATAGGTGCTGGCACTAATTAGCCCTATATTCAGCCACTTAGGGCATCCTTTTAGGCAGCCCAACAGAAGTCCCAGCTGAATATTGGGCTAACCAGATAGTGCTGGGATGGTCTGTGGAGATATTTAGCAGCACGATTGTGATAGTGCCTCTTAATATCCCATTCAGCTCCCTTAGCTGGCCAGCGTCCAGCTATGGGCTTTGCATATGGGGCTCATATTTCAGATGACCTACCACATAGAAATGCCTCTTCAGCCATTATACTTCTAGTATTATGTCGGCCTGCATTTGTGGATTCTGGACAATAGGCTCAACAAGCTGAGTGTCTGGAATGCACACATAAGACTTGTACTCTTGGAAAGTTTGCAACTGAACTTTTGTTACGTGAATGCCACCAAGTGGTTCATTGTGAATTAGTGTAATTGCAGTGTCAGTGCCTGTTAAAGCACAGACTTCTCTGAGTCCCTATCCGAGAGCAGTCCCTGGCCTACCATGTGCACAACTGAGTCCACTTCACCTCTGTTGCTAATGAGTATGTCTCAGTCTCCGATACCTTCTCTCGCTCTTGTTCCTTATCCTGAAGTATCTGCTCCACAGAATCAAGGAGCTTGCACTGGCCACTGGGGTTTTTTGTTGCTGACAAGCTGCAAGGTTCCAGCTATTGAGACAGATGCGAGTTCATTCCAACAGCTGAGATAATTCCGCAGTGACCTGGAGATAATTAATGCCTTTATGATAGGTTCTTTAAGAGGATCATTTTGTTACTGTCTAAGAGGCGGATGTAAAAAAACAATATCTACAGCCCTTCTATTGGGGCTTCCATGCAATGCTGTTAGTTCAGGAAGTGTTAGGGGTGTTCTCCGCATCAATGCTCTTTAGAGCTGTTGTAGTGGGCTTCTTTGCCCCCTTTGGCATTCCATAATGCACTTAGATTTGCTGCATCTCTCTCCTGCTATCAGTTAATATGCCAAATCTATTACTGGAATGAGGAACGAGACAGTGCCTTCAGGATGTGTATCCATAGTTCACTTTATCTACAATTTTTGCTGGTTTATTACCTTCTTTTCGGTTTTGTTATTCCTAACCAAACAAAAGGGCAAAGAAAACAAATTGAACCCCATGTCCATTTAAGAGAACCCCAACATAAACAGAAGGCATCAAAAATCACACATTTTTCAACAGGTTTTAAAGACACTTCAGTACTAATGAATGGAAGAACACCGGTGTCAAGTTTTGATTTGGACTGCTGTCCTTCTTTAGAGCGGTGAATTGAGCTGAATTAGAAGCAATACTGTAATTATTCAGCATTTTTTGCAGTGTATTTTTCCCATAAAAATAGGTGCAGGAATCTTTTGTTAATAAATGAGAAGCATGGGTCAGTTTTAGCAGATAATGAAAAAAATGCCAATACTTTGTACCGCTTGCATATCCCCTCAAAAAAAACCTGGATTTTTTGAAAACGTTTTCATCAGTTTTAAGCTCCCATTGTATATATAATTCATCACTTATTTGTTTGTACCCCAGCAATACATACTTGGCATAAAAAGCACAGTTACTTATCTGTAACAGGTGATCTCTGGGAACAGCAGGAATAAGTCTTCACATATGGGTACGTTGGTACCGACAGAGCCTGCGCGGGAACGCTCCCCAGCGTCCAAAAAGAAAGCTTTTGGGAGCATCCCACACGCATGCGCGCTGCCTTCCCGCCTAAACACTTCCCTCTCGTCAGTTGGGTTTGTAGCCGAGACCGAAGGAGGGAAGTAAACAAATTAGAAAGAGAGAGAGAGAGCGCAACTCCTAGGGGAGGTGGGTGGGTTGTGAATTCTTATTCCTGCTGTTCCCAGAGATCACCTGTTACAGGTAAGTAACTGTGCTATCTCCAGGAACAAGCAGGAATGAGTCTTCACATATGGGGACTCCCAAGCTAAGATGCCTGGAGGAGGCCCCAGCATGTTGCAAATCCGATGGATGGGCAATTCTCATCCTTTAGAACCCCAGGCATCTAAGGGATGGAGGGGAGGAGTTGAATTAGAAAATAAAAAAGGGTGCTGTGGACCAGCTTCACTAAACAAGGTATCCAGAGGGGCCCAACGGCATAAAAACCGCCGTTGCCAGGGCGCGCCCGCGCCTGAGGGCCTCGCCAGAGGGCCCTTTGGCGTGGCCCTTAGGCGTTGGTCCGTGGCATCTGTTCCTGGAGTCCTTGATGAAGTATGGATGCCCTTCCATGTATCAGGGTAATGTGCTGTGCCATGTCCTTCTCTTCCTCTTGTCTATTTGACTATCTCTGTCCTCTACTCTGTCCTATCTTATAAATGGCGTTCCTTTCTTGTTTCCCTAAATGATGTAATATTGTAAACCGCTCTATGCCTTCGGGTATGAGCGGTATATCAAATTCAAATAAACATAAACATAAACACATAAACATAGATCATAACTGTCAGAAAAATTTGAATCCCAATTTTCTAATGTGGATCTTACTCAAAATATTGCAAAAGCATTTGTTGAGGCCAATATGGGTCTGTATTTGAGAGCCAGTATATTATCTTCAAAGAAATCCCTCACTGTGAAGTAGAGGAAAAATAAATTTTGCAATACAGGAAGAGATAAGAATTCTTGATGGCTAGAATTAACCCCAGAAAGAAGTGGGGAAGTTTAATGGGGTTGGACTTTAGAGAACTAGGTAAAGGTTCTGTAAAGTCCAAGTTTGAACTCTTTGTCCTTGGAGCAGAATAAGGCCCTAGGCAAGAGTGGAGATAAATCTGACTGGTTTGGATGAAAAGGTAGAAATACCCCTTACAGGAAAAAGGGGTAGGTCTTTAAGACTCCTTTTATCCAAAAGAAAGAGTTATTTGTATTAGGCGTTGGGCCTCCAACTTCTTGAAGATCAGTAAAAATCTTTCATAAGTGATGTCACTTATGATAATGACTTTACATGAAGAGCTTCAGATGTGACGTAACCGAAAAGGTTACGGTAAGAAGGTATTTCCCAATTTACCAGAGAAATTGGTTGTCCATTAAGTTTTATGATATGCTGGGACAGCATTAATATGGACAATAACAATTCTTTCAAAGTCAGATATTGTATAGAGATTAATTCAACAAGAAGAAGGATTAAGACCTACTTGAGAATATTGATGGAGAATCTCTGCTTGGTTAAAAATGGAAGAACTATAGGGAAAGTTTCGTCGAAACTGTTATTATGTTCTTCACTTACAAGGAGAGGACTAGATTTCTTTAAAAGATCTAAGTCCTGAATAACCAGATCTGGAGACCTACGTGAAGGAGTGCAGAGGAGATCCTTAGTTTTAAGACAACTAGTCTAGATCCTTCTATAACTTCAGGTAGTAGCTGGAGAAAAAGATGCAATATAAGGAGATACCATGTTTGCCCCTCCATGAGGGCAATGTGAGTATCATGCATCCTTTTTATTCATTATAAGCCACAACAAAGTATAGGGAATTAGAAGGAAAGTAATAATTAAGGACCGACTGCAGTGAAAAGAATGCATCCCTGTTGAAGGAGTTCCAGTGAAATGTGGAACAACCCAGGGAATCGTGTAAGTTCTTTACGCCTTCGCGTGGTCTAAGTCCTGGTTAATTTTCCTTAAAAGAAAATTTTTAAGGAAGATGGTAAGAGTAGGAACAAACCAGTCATGTAGGAGCATGACTGGGCAGAGTCTACCAGCTGAAGCCCTTTTAATAATCTGGAAGCTACCTGCTAGGAGTAGCTCTTAGGCTCTCTGGCAAGGCCCATAGTTGCAGAGCTTCCTTATGTAATGGCAGAGAGCATGTTGTAGGTTGGTTAGATCTGGCTGTTTAATTGCCAGTGTGCAACCTAATCTATTCTGTTGGAGCCAAAAAGAGATGACGATGGCTAAGAATAGTAGACAGGCCTGATGCCTGCAACAATAAAGTGTAACCTCTCTTGGAGTTATCTGTTATTAAAGCAGCAGAAAAAGTAGGTCCTATAGGTTGGAGAGGACCGACAGACATAATTTGGAGTGGTAATACTCAATTTCTGTCTGATAAGCTGCCTTAAAGTAGTATCTGAGATACATAGAGAAGAAGATGAACCACAAAGGGGAACAAAAACTCTGTATGGAAACTACATACTGGAGTAGGTATTGAAGAAATATCCTATGGGCTTAGAGAATAAGCCCTCCAGTTGATTAGTAGTACTCTTAGAAAATGAAAGTCTGGACTAAGAGGGATAGAAAGTAATACAGAGTTGAGAGGACTTACAATTTGGTAAGTCTTTGAAGAGGTAGGGTCCCCTTGAGGTTAAAAGTATAAAATATCCTTGTACAGAAAACTGTCAAGGTGAAGGGTATAGCTCACCTTGTTGTTAGTTGTTAGGTCTCCCTTTCTTTTAAAAGGAGAAACCTGTTATCTCTAGGGTATGATGGTCCTTAATAGCTCTTGGAGCTAAAAAGATGGATTTCCCTTGTAGTAAGAGATTCATGCCCGTAGTCGAGGATTGAGACAATGTATGATTGGTATCTCAGCATGGATGAGATGAACCTTAGATGCTTCTGTTAAAAAGAAGTAGGCTCAGAGGTTCTAAAGCTCACACAGAAAAAACAGAGAATAGAAATATCAGAAACCCTGTGACTGCTGGGCTTGCTGAGGCTGTTGAGGTCTTGATTTTCTTAGCCTGGTTTGATGTTGCCTGTCTTTGGAAACATCTGCATGATGGGTAGGACATGGATAAAACTTTTTTCCCTAGGGGAATAAAGCTTTGTAGGAGAGTTTTTATTGGCTGGGATAGAGGAAAGTTTTGACAGTCCTCTGACAGTAAAAGCATCAGTGTTTAACTGAATAGCTTGAAATATAGCATCCTTGTTGAAGAGATTTTCACCAGTACAAGGAGTATTTCCCAGCCTTTCTTGTACCCATCTGTCCAAGTCTGAAGCTTGGAGCCAGGCCAGGCGTCGTGCTCCTATGGCTATAGCAGAAGTTCTGCTAATAGACTCAAAGGAATCGAGTCTGTCAAAGCAAGCATGGACTGTACCGACACCAATGCCAATATCGATACTGGTACCGGTACCGAAGGCGATACCGATACTGGAGGAACGGTCTGCAGCCACTCTAAAGGTACCGAATTCACAGAGAGCGCTAGACTACGTTCATCAGTGAGGAGTGTTTCATCCAACAACGTAGCCGATGCCGGGGTGTCGGTACTGCTCAAAGCGGCCACAACCACCGAGCATGGCCCAGGTATGCTCACCAAGGCGAGAACCCCGGGAACGACATGAAGCCCCGTTAATGCTTTGGAGCCTGAAGACTCCCGCTGGGGCTTTATTGCCAAAATGTCCTCGAGGGCAAAGCCGGAGCAATCTCGATACTGGAAAGGAGATCTACCACTCGAGGACTGGCTAGTCTTTACAGACTTTTGTTTGGTTACCTGATTCTGTGGAGATATTCGAGTTGGTGACATCGAGTGCGATGTGAACTGGGTATCGAGCTGTGCTCGATTCTGAAGATTCCTTCTGTTTGAACTCCAGCAGGAAAGACACTCCAGTGAGCAATGGTCAGGACCCAAACATTTTAGACACCAAGTATGGGTGTCTGAAAAAATATTTGTACCGCCACACTTAGAGCATTTCTTAAGGGTAGTGGCTGGCTTTTCCATAATGGAAAAATGGAGGCCTAGTGGCCTAGAAACTGTCAGACACTAACAGGAAAAAATTTCTGTCGAAAAGAAGAAATATTTAGAAAAAAAACAAAAGAAAAGCACCGGCGGTACTGGTGGCATCGAGGGAAGGCAGACGCGACCACAAAAAACTAAGAATAAAAAGAATAATTTTTTGCGGTGACAGGAATACGTCCTGCCGGCTCTGCGGAAAACTGATGAGAGGGAAGTGTTTAGGCGGGAAGGCAGCACACATGCGTGTGGGATGCTCCCAAAAGCTTTCTTTTTGGACTCTGGGGAACGTTCTCGCGCAGGCTCCGTCGGTACCGACGTACCCATATGTGAAGACTCATTCCTGCTTGTTCCTGGAGATTACACATTCTCTAACCAATGCAAAAAACATAAAGCTCATAGAAGAGACTTCCCCTGAACAGAAAGCGAAGATATTTTCTGTGGGATGGATGGATGAGTAGATGTGTATACGCATCCTGCAGGTCTAGAGAACAAAGCCAGTCCTGACTCTGAAGGTATGGAAGGAGAATGCCCAAAGAGAGCATTTTGAATTTCTCCTTGTACAGAAATTTGTTCAATTCTCTCAGATCTAGGATTGGTCTGAATCCCCGTCTTCTTTGGAATGAGAAAATAGGGGGAGTAGAAACCTGACCTTTGTTGATGAAGAGGAACCTCTTCTATGGCCCCTTGGGCAAGCAGAGAAGAGATCTCCCGATCCAACAGGGCTAGGAGAGGAGATGGAGAATTGAAGGGTCTCACCATGTGATGAGGAGGAAGGTTGGAGAAATGAAGTTTGTAACCCTCTCGGATGATAGAGAGGGTCCATTGCTCTGTTGTGATTTGTTCCCATCTGGGAGCAAAGTGAGCTAACCTTCCAGGTATGGTGAGAGGTTCTGGTTGGTCCAGAACCAGGAATGGCAAGTTCTCTAGGGGCAAGTCAAAACCCCTGAGGGGGTGGAGCCTGTTGAGCTGCAGTAGCTGCTGCAGGCTTTGCTCTTGCTTGTTTCGTTTGCTGACGTTTAGCCGCAAAACGAGGTTGAGAAGATTGCTGGCCAGTATCGGAAGCATATCTGGCCTTCTTATAATAAGGCCTCTTGAAAGACTTCTTCTTAGTGGGAGTAGAAGTGGACTTAGAAAGTCTCTCTAAGGTGGCATTTTCAGCGTCCATTTGAGTGGCTTTAACTTGCCACTCTGCACCGAATAAGTTCTCACCTGTACAGGGCAGATTCCGTAAGCCATCTAGAACCCAGGGTTCCAGATCAGAAGCCTGGAGCCAAGCCAGACGTCTGGCTGCAATAGCAATGCCAGAAGCTCTGCTGGCTCCCTCGAAGGAATCAAAGGCAGCTCTGTTGGAGAACTTAGAAACATCTAAGAGTTGTTTCACAACAGAAAGGAAGCCCTCCTGTTTATCCTCAGGGAGAAAGGGGGCAAAATGCCGCACTTTATTGGCAAGTTCCCCTAGGAACATGCCCATATAGAGGCTGTAGGAATTAATCCTGGCTATAAGCATACTAGCCTGGAAGATTTTCCTACCAAAAGAGTCCAGTGTCTTACATTCCCTTCCTGGAGGTGTAGAAGAGTGCCTTTTAGTACTCTTGATCTTTTTCATTGCAGACTTTACCACAATGGAGTGGTGAGGCAATTGAGTTTTCTGAAAACCAGGAGAAGGAGGGACCCGATACATGGTGTCCAACCTACGGGAATAAGGAGACAGAGTTAAAGGGTTCTCCCAGAAATCCATCAATTGTTCCTGAAGGATTTCATGGATAGGCAGGGTAACTGCTTCTTTAGGAGACTTAGAGTATCCTAAAATATCCAATCTTTTTGACCTTGGTTCCCTTTCAGAGGAGGTAGTGATAGAAAGGCCTTTAGCCATTTCTAAAATAAAGTCCTGAAAGGACAAATCCTCTGGAGGAGACATTCTCCTTTTTGGAGAAGAAGGTTCCTCAGGAAGGTCAAGGGAGAGCTCTGCAGACTCATCAGAGGAGCCAAAATCCTCAGAGGAATCGGTGTATTCTCTAGTTTCCTCCAACGCACGATACGCATACCGATCGGTATCGACATCGGGCGTACCGGGTATGGAAGCGGTATGGAGCGAAAGCCCATACGGTACCGATTTGCGTTTAGAAGAGGAAGGCCTGGGTTCCGGCATGGCGGACGATACCGGAACCGGGCCCGGAACCGCTGGACGCGGTACCGATGGCGTTGCAGCTTTAATGAAAGCCATGACGGCCTGCTGCATGGATTGGACAGTATTGCCCATAGACGCCACGGCTGCCTGGATGTCGGTACCGGTATGGGCCGGTACCCCAGAGCAGTCCAACAGGTGATCTGTCGAGGCCGTGCCATCGATGTCAACCTGTAGCCCCTGAATTGGCGTTTTGGAAGGCAGAGCTTCCCGCCGGGGCTGTTTGGCTGGGGCAGGGTCCTCAAAACTAAGAGCCTCTCGATGCTTTGAAGGAGATTTGCCCTTTGAGGACTTGCCCACAGAAGGTTTGGTTACCTGAGATCCATCCGGAGATGATGACCTGGATGACTGTGATGTTGGATTCTCTGAAGCAAACAGCACATGGAATTTGTTGGCCCGGTTCTGCAGCCCACGCTTAGACATTTGGGAGCAGGAAGGGCAGTCCGGAATGGAGTGGTCAGGCCCCAAACATTTAAGACACCATTCATGGGTGTCTGTGACTGATATTACAGCAGTACACTTGGTACACTTCTTAAATCCAGGGGCTGGCTTCTCCATGTGGAGAATTCAAGTAGGCCTAAAGGCCTAACTGAAGTGACCAAGTGCTGAAAAATAATAAAAGAAAAGAAAATAATTTTTCAAGAAAGAGAAAGGAAGACCGGCGATACCGGTATCGGTATGGGAAGGCAGGTACGCGGTCTAAAGAAACAAAACAAAAAACTACAATTTCTTCAGCGGTGACAGGATACACGACCTGCTGGCTCCGCGGAAAAAGAGAAACTGAGGAGAGCTGTTCAGGAAGGCGGGAAGGCAGCGCGCATGTGCAGTGGGAGGTCCCAAAAGCTTCCATTCTAGGAAGCTGGGGAGCTTTCCCGCGCAGGCTCCGTCGGTTCCGACGTACCCATATGTGAGGACTTATTCCTGCTTGTTCCTGGAGATCATGCCTTATGAATGACTTCAACATCTGCAGCCCTATTAAATGCAGACGTGTCAGTCTCAGGATGTAATGACTGATGGTTTGTATGTACATCCATTTAGAGTCACAGTGTAAAAGAAATTGATTGCATCACCACCACGAAAGCTCTTCCAAGGTATTTCTAAAACTGGACCCTTAAACTCTTCAAAAGCATGATGTCGAGGGATAAGGTGACGGTTTGCTGGGTGGGGGTCGGGTAGTGCTTTTGTCAGCTGATGACCGATCCAACTCTGATATTCAATGATTCTTGTTTTCACAGTCCACTTGATCTTGCTTATATAAAACTTTTGGCAAGGGCATCAAATGATATACATAACTGCTGGAAGGGGATAACCGTCAATGCCAATGCCTCCTTGATCAGCCCTCACCCTGACAGTGATCCAAGCCCCGATCACCCATAACATCTGATCCTCCTTAGATTATTCAATTCCTCTGACAGGTGATCTGCCTAATGCCCCCCAAGCAAGTATACCCCCTTCCATCCAATCACCCCCACTCAACCTCCCCATAAAGAATAACCCCTCTAGAAGCCCCTTTGCATGGCTTCCCCACCCCCCAAGCCCATCCCCAGCATTACTGGTAGTCCCTGATATCTTATATATAGTAACATAGTAACCTAGTACATGATGGCAGATAAAGACCAGTGTGATCCATCTAGTCTGCAAAGCAAGGTGGCAAGAGTAGGTGCACCTACTGCTCCATGCAGGGCACCATCCCCATGCCTTGGTTTAGGGGTGTACCCACCACTCCATGCAGGTCACCCCTATTTGTTGAGATAGCAGAGACAGTTAAGGTTATTTTGATTTTATCCTGTTGCTATAAAAGGGATCCACTGCGTCTGTCCCATGCCATTTTGAATTCTGTCAATATAAGGTCCAGGTGCAGGGCCATTTGTGTCAGCATTAGACAGCAAACATTCTGCTTGATTTCTGGGAAAACCTTGTTTCCCCGAAGGCCCTCAACATGTCATACATAGCTGCACCTATATGGCTAAAACCCACAAAGACACATCCAGATAATTGCAGATACATACCTAGATTTGAGGAATAGACAAAAAAAAATGAAAGAATGTTAAAAGACACAGATTCGTATGATTGAAATTAAACAGTAAGGAGCTTCTCAAATGTTGTAAGATAACATTCCAAGAGCTTTGTAGCTTAGGCTACATAATACCCAAACACTTCTCACGCACCTTTGCTGTTGCAATAGTACTTCCCTTTACATCTGAAACCTAACACACAGAGAGACAAGACAATAGTAAAAGTTAAAGGCTCGTTCATTTACATAGTTAAGAAGTGAGACTTCTACCTTTACTTCAAAAGAGTCTACTTTCCTATATGCTTTGTTCACATCTTTGGCCTTTCTGGAGAAAAAGCCCTTTGCACAAAACATACCTGCAAACATGCCCCCCTTACCCTCCCAAAGAAAATCCCAAAGAGCATGAACTGTTCTGTGGACTGACCTGATCTTGCAGGCCTTATGTATAACTCACACATGCATTGCTGGTTCTGTAGCCTTCTTTGTCCAAACAGAGAAGAAGCTGAACTAATAATGACCTGCAGGCAATGGCACAAAATCCAGTCAGCTCTGAATATGTGGAGCCAATAGCTGTGCCTAAAGCAGAGTATTTGCAACCAGCTAATAATGCTGTCTAACACAACAGCAGGGCACCTTGGACTCTAAGGGGTCAATTTTCAGCTGTCCGCATTATGGAAGGGCTATTAGTTGTACAGCCCCAACCCTCTGGAATTTTCTCCCTGCTGACTTACCTTTAATAAGCATGTCCCTAAATGTAATGCGCGTTAAGTGCTGCAAAGGCCCACAGAAATGAATGGGCAGTGGCAGTGTTTAACGAACATTAATTTTACTTAACTCTGCGTTAACCTTTAGTAAACATGCTTCTAAGAGGTGTCAGATAAAGATTTCAAAAAAATCTTTAAAAACATGGTTATTCCAATGATTCTTTTCTGATCATCTATGGTCTACCAGTTCTATCGAGACTCCATTTTAAGAAGACTGAATATAGAAACATGACAGCAGAAACAAAAAGGCATGGGACAAAACCAGACAGACAATCTCTAAAGGTAAAAAGGAGATTATTGTAGTTGATATGGAAGGGACGACTTTAGATAGAAACACGACGGCAGAAAATGACCACATGGCCTATGTTTCTGTTTCCTAAGGTGTACTACTTTAAAATTGTCTTTTGGCAGAAAAATTGTTGCCCCCTCCCAAGTTGACTTTGTTTTGAGTTTTGTAGATTATCTTGTTTCTATGTCTGATCAGTTTTAATTATATAAACTGCCCTGATGTAAATTCATCCTGGAGATGAATGCATGGCTGAGTGGATGGTGTCATCTAGGGCATTTTAGTTTCCTGGACCATGGGATGGATTTTTCAAGGGCTGCAGGGTAGAGATGGCATCTATCTGATCAAGAAGGGTTGAAGTCTCTTTTGCAGCAGATTGGCTAGCCTATCGAAGAGGGCTTTAAAGTAGATTCATTGGGGATGGGTGAAGAAAGCACCCAGGTAAGTGAAAGCACTCAAGTGAAATCAAATACTTCTCTAGAAATTGATAAAAGGGGCAACATCTGGAAAGCAGTGTGCAGAAATGCCTGTAGTATGGGAAATAAAATTCCAGATGTTGAGGCTTTAATGGAAGAGGCTGACTTGGATTTAATGGTGGTTATGGAGACACGGTTTATGGACTGGGATGTAATTATACTGGGCTATACTTTATTCAGGAAGGACAGGGGAGGAAGAAGGGGAAGAGAAGTTGTACTATATGTAAAAAATAATATTAAAGCTATAGAATTACATGGCTTTAAAAGGAGAGAGGAGGCACTGTGGGTTAAACTAGAAAGAGGGAAAGGGAAATCCATTTGCATTGCTGTGATATACAGATGTCCCTCACGGTGAGAAGAAGTAGAGGCGTATTTAATATAAGACATACACAGTATTGCCATGAAAGGAGAAGTGCTACTGATAGGTGATTTCAATATCCCAGATGTTGATTGTCACATCCCTGCTGCGGTGTCATCTAGGAGAAAGGAGAGCCTAAATTCTTAACAGGGAGAACTATTCTGACAACTGGTAACAGAACCTACTTGTGAAGGGGCCATACTAGATTTGGTGCTTACCAATGGGGAAAGTGTTTCTGATGTCATAGAAGAAATATCCCCCCATTTTATTGCGTTGGCTAAGACATTTTTCAGATACGTTAGTGAGAGGAGGAAGTGCAAAAGTGGTATTGTCAGACTGAAGGGTGAAGGGGAGGAATATGTAGTAGCTGATAAGGTAAAGCAGAACTGCATAACAAATATTTTTGTTCTGTGTTCACAGATGAAAGGACAGAAGCAGGACCTCAGACAACACCCTCAAATAGGAACAGAAGTGAAGGGGATCCTGAACGATTTTCAGAAGACTGTGTTAGTGAGGAACTAGTAAAACTAAAAGTAGACAAAGCGATGGGGCCAGATGCGATACATCCAAGAATATTGAAGGAACTTGGGGCTCCACTGGCTGAACTTTTCAATGCTTTTGGGAGTGGTCCCAGAGGACTGGAGAAAGACATATGTGGTCCCTTTACATGAAAGCGGAAGTAAGGATGAGGTCGAGAAATACAGGCTGGTTAGTCTAACCTCGGTGGTGACTCAATTATTTGAAAAGCTGCTAAAACAGAGAATAGTGAGGTTTCTGGATGCCAATGGATCAGAGGTAGATTTCTTTGACTGGGTGACCGAGGAAGAGCCCTAGATGTGGTGTATTTAGATTTCAGTAAAGCCTTTGACACCATGCCACACAGGCGACTTATAAACCCATTGAGCACCCTAGGGATGGACTATAAAGTGACTGACTGGATTAGAAATTGATTCAGTAGGAGGCAACAGGGTACAGGTAAATGGAGCTTATGCTGAGGAGAGAGAGGTTACCAGTGGTGTGCCCTAGGGATCTGGCCTTGGTCCGATTCTTTTTAACATCTTTGTTAGTGATATTGCGGAAGGGCTGTCGGATAAGGTTTGCCTCTTTGCGAATGATACCGAAATCTGCAATAGAGTAGACACCCAGGAAGGAGTAGATAACATGAGAAGGGATCTAGCTAAGCTTGAAGAATGGTCAAGAATTTGGTAGCTGAGATTTAATGCTAAAAAAATGCAGGGGCATGCATTTGGGCTGCAAAAAATCTAAGGGAGCGGTACAGTGTAGAGGGAAGTACTTCTTTCCATGAAAGAAGAGCAGGACCTTTGCATAATTGTTTCTGATGATCTTAAAATGGCTAAACAAGTAGAAAGATGATGATGAAAGTCAGAAGGATGCTTGGGTGCATAGGGAAAGAAATGGCCAGCATAAAAAAAGAGGTTATAGTGCCTCTGTATAAGTCTCTCGTACAACCTCATTTGGAGTTTTGTGTGCAATTCTGGAGACCGCGCCTTCAAAAGGATATACAGTCAAACCTCGGTTTTCATTTGCCCCGGTTTTCATACGCTTCGGTTTTCAACGTCTTTTTTGACTGAGATTTTGTCCCGGTTTTCATACATCGCTTCGGTTTTCAACGTCTTTTGACTGAGATTTTGTCCCGGTTCTCGTACATTGCCTCAGTTTTCGTAAAGTACAGTACTGTAAATACATACACCCTCGCGCTGCACACCATTCTGTATACACTGCCGTAACGCCTGCCCGGTCCCAGCAGCACTGCCCCCCGGACTCACCGATCGCCAGCGTGATGAGAAGCAAAAGCCAGCTGAGCACGTAAATGAAACACATCCTCGAGCCTGGTCAGAGTCAGAGAGGCAAGGATTGCGCAGAGAGGAAGGCCCCGATCTCGTCCACCGCCTGCCCATTCTCTGGAGCACCCCCAGGCTCGGAGGTAGCAGGGAAGAAAAGCTGTCAACGTAAGCAGGAGATGTTGCATGAATGTGGGAGGCAGTTCTTTCTCTTGCATGGTACGTCTGAAGCTATATCATTAAGATTTTCTGCCATTCTGAAGCATTGAGCAGATAATGTAAAGGTATTTTAATGGGCTGAATCCAATGTGATTCCGAAGAGAGCTGGGCACAGCAGCTTGTCAGGGGTGGCTAAGGCCAGATGTTAACATACTGTACTGTACAGTACTGAACTTAGCTTGCTTTCAGTGATGTTAAATGTTCATTTATCCATTTCATTAGTCATTTATATTTATTTCTCATTGTTTTCTGTATGTAAAAATATAGTTTGTTCTCTATAAAATGTATTTTTGTGAATATTTTTGGGTGTCTGGAACGGATTAATTGGATTTACATTATTTCTTATGGGAAATATTGCTTCAGTTTTCATACGTTTCGGTTTTAGTCAGACTTTTTCGAACGGATTAATCATGAAAACCGAGGTTTGACTGTAAATAGGATGGAGTTGGTGCAGAGGGTGGCTACTAAAATGGTTAGTGGTCTTTGTTATAAATTATATGAGGACAGACTTAAAGATTTTAATATGCATACATTAGAGGAAAGGCAGGATACAGGAGATATGATAGAGACATTTAAATACCTCCATGGCTTAAATGCACAGGAGGAGAGCCTCTTTCGATTGAAAGCAAGCTCTGCTACGGTGGGACATTGGATGAGGGTGAAAGCATTGTGGAACTTGTGTCTCTTGGGGAAACTGCTAGGTACATATGACCTAGATTGGCCACTGTTGGAAACAGAATACTGGGCTTGATGGACCTTGGTCTGACCCAGTATGGCATATCTTATGTTCTTATGTTCTAAAGGAGATATTTCTGCATATTACTCCTGAATCTATTTCTTTATGGAAAGAGTGGTAGATGTGTGGAATAATCTCTCAGTAAAGGTAGTAGAGATGAGGATAGTATCTGAATTCAAGAAAGCATGGGACAAAGCACAGAAGATCTCTAAAGGCAAAAATGGGACTATTGCAGTTGATATGGAAGGACTGACTAGATATGTCATATGGTGTTTTTCTAATATAACACAAAGAGGAGCGGCTGCTCTTGCAAAAAACACAGGAGAACACAAGAAGCAAGAGTCGTAGATGGGTGGACCAGGTTTTATTGAACCCCTACGCGTTTCGGCCGTAGCCTTCTTCAGGGGGCACACAGATGTGTGTTACTGAAGGGAATCTGCAGTCGCAATTGCACGTATAAAGGAAATGAATATCAAATCTCCAAAGAAAAACGTGTTTGTCGCAATCTGTGGAATTTCTATGAGGTCTTCAAAGGTCAAGATCCTTCTGCCAATATTGACTCTTGCTTCTTGTGTTCTCATATGGTGTTTTTCTGCCATCATGTTGCTCAATAAATACGTTTTCACACAGGTGAGCAGCTTTAATATATTTTCTGCCTTTTAATCTAGTATTTTATAAGGAGAAAGTAAGCATCTACTATTCTTTATAAAACATTACCTATCTAGGCACCACTGTGGGTGTTTACCCTTGGCTATCTGTATTTGTGTGGGCATCAGAATAGATGGATGTAATATGTACCATATGAATTAGCCCAATTTGTCTGCGTGGTTGTGGTCCTTCCTTGCCTGTTTTGCCAAATAGCAGGTTTTTGTCTTATTTCATACTCTAGAGGTTGAAGAGAATGTGTGTGAATCAAGCTCCATGAGACCATTAACACTGTGGCAAAAGCTGCTTAGTCCTGGAAACCTCTCACAGCAGCTGATTTATATATCAGCAACATTACCTTACGGCATAAGCAAAGGAGATCAATTTGGGATCCACTGTGTCTGTCCCATGACATTTTGAATTCTGTCACTGTATTTGCCCCCACCACTTCCATCGGGAGGGCATTCCAAGCATCCACCACCCTTTCAGTGAAAAAGTATTTCCTGACATTGCCTTCCAATTTACCCCCTCGCAGCTTCATGTTATGCCCACTAGTTTTACAGCTTCCCCGTCTTTGGAAGAGGTTTGTTTGTTCATTAATACTCCTTAAGTATTTAAAGGTCTGAATCATATCTCCCCTGTCCCTCCTCTCCTCCAAATTGTACATATTTAGGTCTTCAAGTCTCTTCTCATAAGGCTTCTGACACAGATTCCAAATCATTTTGGTCACCTTCCTCTGAATCGTTTCCAGTCTTTTTATATCCTTTGCGAGATACAGTCTCCAAAACTGAACACAATTCTTCCAAGTGAGGCCTCACCAATGATTTATACAGTGGCATTAGTACCTCTTCCTTTCTGCTGGTAATTCCTCTTTGTATGCAACCCAACATCCTCCTGGCTTTTGCCACTGCCTTGTCGCACTGTTTTGCCACCTTAAGAACATCAGAAGCCCATGCTGAGTCAGATCAAGGTCCAGTGACTCCAGCATCCTGTCTCTGACAGTGACCAATCTGGATTTCAAGTACCTGGTAGATCCCAGAAAGAACATCTATTTCTCACAGCTCAATTCCAGGGATGCGCAATAGCTCACTCAAGTCTGCTCTAGCTAATAATTCTTTCTATGGACTTTTCCTCAAGGGACTTGCCCAAACCTCTTTTTAGAATCCTGCTGTGATGATCACGCCCTCTGGCAGCAGATTCCAGAGATACATTTTGGGCTGTGTAAAAAATAAAATTTCTAAGATTTGTTTTCAATCTGCTGGTCATTAGTTTAGTGGAGTGTCTTCTTTTTGTGTTTTTGACAGGTTAAACAATGGTTCCCTATTTAATCATTCCTCCCCACCCATGATTCTATCCCTCTCAGCCATTTTTTCTTCAAGTTGAAGAACCTAAACCCATTTACCCTCTCGTCATAAGGGAGGTGTTCTAGTCCCTTTCTCTTTTCTGTTGCCCTTCTCTGAAGGAGGGCATCGCACCGTAGTTGCTCAACATTTTATTACCTGTTTGTAAAATCACCAGGACTACATTTTATCTGTTGTCACTCCTGTAAAGAAAATTATTGGCATTGTGGATAATGTAGATTTCTTACCATTCCACTCTTGTGAAAGAGGCAAAGATTTGAAGAGCTTCTTAGAAATAAAAACAGCAGAAACTGGTACCACTAATGCCATGCCAACCTGCTACCTAGTCCAATAGGAGCCTGATATTCAGAGGGATTAACATGGTGGGCGGTCCTGCTAACCAAGTCAATCTCTCTATCCGGGATGCCCAACGGCACCAACACAGTTAGTGCCACTGAATAGCAAAGGGTGCAACAGCTGTATTGCCATAACAGGGCAGCGGCCCAGTATCGCCACTGCTTGGTTATGGCCGAGTGCTGCCCTGGATCGCAAATTCCAGATGCGATATTGAGCTGCTGTCCGGTTATGGTAAAGACTGACCTAACCTTTGCCACAGAAGCTAACTGGGCAGCAACTGAATATCACCACCACCTGGACAGCTTCATGGCAATCCTGGCAACCCAGATATTCAATGCTGGGACTGGATATGACCCCAGTACCGAGTATCCGGGTTCAGGTTTCAGTAGCGGCAGCAGTTAGATGCATTATAACAGGTAGCTGCTGCCGCAGAATATTCCCCCACCTGGGCTTTTTAAACTTCAAGAGCGATTTTGACAAAAAAAAAAAATAATGTACATGGAAAAACTGTATAAGTATTCCTATAAAAGTCATCGTTTCATGCAATTCCCTGGCCACAGGAATGGACAGAGTTTTTTTTTAAATTTCTCTAAAGAAATACAGCAAACTACTCACTGGTCAGTACTGACTCTTAAACCCCTGCCCCAGACCACTGTCTCTAATTCATTTGGAAATCAGCCTGCTAAAATGCATCTCTTAGACTACTGTTATCTCTACCACTTGGCTAGCCCATCTCCCAGACTGCCCAGTTTCCCAGTTCCAAGAGGAAAAGTTTAGGTCCGTCATGGATTTCTGACAAGCCTGTCCTAATGGGACCTGTATCTCTGATTTCAGTGGGTAGCACGAACTACTACTACACTGCTTTGGGTGCAAATTCAAATCCAGGACTGGTCAGAGAGTTTCCCTCTTGGAACTGGGTAACAGGACAGCTCTGCTCCACTGTTCTGGAGGACTGCAGTCACCTCTGCGGACACCATTTTCCCATGCAGTGAGTTTGGAGGAATATACTAGAGGAAGCTGCTTCCATCAGCCCCACCTGAGCCCTCAAGTAAACAGGGAGAGCGGTGCAAACTGAAAGTGTGTCCCTGGTAAGAGAGGGGGAACCCGGATTTATGCTGCTGGTGCTAGGGAGAGGGCAGGAGGAAAACATTTCTGTTAGAGCGTCTAGGCTGCTCCCAGCCTGCCAGTCTCTCCAGTGCCTCTGGACCCTACCACACAGACCCCTATGCAGAGCCTGAAAAACAGCACACACTGCAGCGAGCAGCCACACCTTCTGATAGTCACTAGTTCGGACCAAGTTTTAAAATTCACTCTTCATATACAGACACACAGAACCCTATCAGTGCTCCTTTGCTTTCCTCCTCTCGCTGCTAGTTTTAAAATCTTTCCAAAGTGGAATGGAGAAGTAATCTAGTGATTAAAGCAGTGGGTTGAGAATTAGGAAGGCCAGAGATCAAACCCCACTAATGGTCCTTGTGACCAGGGCAAAATAACTTAACCCCTCCATCCCAACACTTTCATTGCCTCAGGTACAGCTTAACTTGTAAGTTCTCCTGGGTCAGGAATATAGCTACAGGTTCTGATGCAACTCACTTTGAAGTACTACTGCAAAGGTGTGTCTGAATCAAAACAAAGTCTGAAACAAGCAACTTCTCTGTGAAATCCAATGTACATCGCACTTAAAGATTTTGATTGCTTCAGGTTTCTTTCAGATCTCATGATGGCATCATTACCCTTAAGGATGTGGAAGCAGCGAGGTTGTGCAAGGCTTCTTTGATCACTTGTCAAAAAGTTTCCTTGTCTTCCCCTAATGTGCCTCTGATAAGGACGCGGGCAGGGTCCCGGCGGCTGCAGGTAACCGGGGGTGCGGTCCGGTGCGGGACCCTGCGCCCATTTGAAAGAGAAGAGGGAGGGGGTGGGGGGCACAAGAGGAGCGAGGACACAGGCCGCATCCTCTGAATCGATTGGCTCCCTCCCCGCGGCGATGAGCGTGACGGGAGCCAATCGGAGCGGGGGCGGGCCAGGCAGCGGCGCTCGCCTGAGCACATTGTCTGAGAGGAAGAGTGGCTGGCGTGGCGGAAGGCAGTCGCGGCATCGTTGAGTTGGGGAACAGGCCACAGAGCAGCGGCCGGTTGGCAGAGAGCCGCAGGACCAGTGGCAGCAGCGCAGCAGATCCGGCACGGGATGCGGCTGCTGGGTGAGGTGGCAGAGTGAGGTGGAGCCAGTGGAGCACTCCGTCGGAGGGCGCCAGCAGGCGAGTAGCACCAGAAATAACAGAAGTAATTGGTGCCAAGCCCAGAGGTCAGCTGTGGAGCGGGTGGCAGAGGATAGGACTAGGAAAGAAGTGCCAGGAATGGGGATAATTAAAAAAAAAAAAAACACAAAGGGTTGAGGGGGTTGCCTGGGCTTCGGGAAAGGATGGCTGGGGGGAAAGGGAGTTTGGCGTGGAGGGTGTGCGGGGAGCAGGGCCGAGGCAGTGTGGCTTGCAGGGGTCCACAGGGGCAGGGGGGTGGAAAGGGGGCGGCAGGGGGTTCCCGTGAGTGCTCTAGGTATGTGCCTATGGGTAGGGGGGTGGGCAGCCCTAGGCGAGTGGCAAGGAAGCGTACTGGGTCCCCAGCTTCAAGCCAGGGGGGTGGGGTGGGGCACAGATCTCGGGGGCGTGGAACGGGGTGTACTAGGAGGGGGTCCCGGGGGAGGCGGTGTCCGTTACTGCAGCAGGCAGAGGGGGACAGGGGGGGTGCTGAGGGGGGGTTGGGGCAGTGCAGGATGGGGGAGGGGGAGAGAATCTGGGGCAAGCCCACGGGACCTTTTCCTTGGAGGGCGGGGAGGGGAATTGGGGTGCGGGTAATATGCCTGGGTATGGGGTAGCTGGTGGAGGGCGTAGAGTGGTGTTTTTTCCAGGGGGAGGGCCGGCGGTTCAAATGTGTTTTGGGTCTATGGGACAGCCGGCTTGGGAGAAGTGGATGGGGGGAGGGCCAGGCCCATCGAGGACCGATTGGGCGGGGGCTTGGCATCCGGCATGGTCTGCTGTTTCCCCCCCCCCCCCCGGCTTTGCCTTTTTTGTCTCCACAGGTTCCATTTCTGGCGTCTCCGGGAGTGAGGCAAGGTACAGGGGGCCAATCGCAGGCAGCAAATATGGACAGGACATCCGTGGACACACAGGAGGCTCGAACGCAGGGGCTGCTGCACGAGGAGCTGGTGCCCAGCAGTTGGTCGAGGAACATCTGCAGGAGGTGCTTCGGCGGCCAGTGACGGGGTCGACCGCTGCGGTAGAGATGGGTGAGTTGCAGGCAGAGCATGTAGCGGTGGGGGAAGGGGGGCGAGCGAGCGGAGAGATCGGGAAAGGTGAGCAAGAAAAAGAAGCATGCTTGCAGGCGGCGGCGCAGTTCAGAATCCTCCTCCTCTATGTCATCGAGTTCATCTGCAGTGTCTTCGAGGAGTGATGGGAGGAGGGTAGGGGAGCAGGTACTGCGACAACAGGGAGTACATCCAGAGGGGGGGCAACTACCATGACAACCTTATCTGAGTTGTGGGAGGAGGTGCCGAAGAAGTTGCGGTGGAAAATACAGAAGCGAAGATACATCGACTCACCTTTTTAGGCATCGAACTAGATTCAGATGCAATGGTGGCTCGCCTGCCAGTGGAGAAGGTTGGAAGTTGCAGGTTTTTGTATCAAATGCATTGGTCTCTGGGAAGTTCATGTTGAAAGAAATGCAGGCGTTGAGAGGGTCGTTGAATTTTGCCTGTAGAGTTATACCAATGGGGTGGGTATTCATTCGCCGATTAGCGGCGTCGACGGCGGGTGTATGTAAACCTCATCACCGAATTAGAATTCGAATTTTCAGGAGCATCGGTGAAGATTTGCAGGTATGGGACTAGTTTTTGAGAGACTTCAATGGGACGTCAGTGCTCATGGAGGAGGAGCTGTCTAGCGAGGAGCTGCAGCTTTACACAGATGCAGCAGGAGGCGTCGGGTTGGGAATTTACTTCGGGGGGTGTGGTGTGCAGATAGCTGGCCAGTGTCTTGGCGGGACTGTTAGGTAATATCACTTTCTTGGAACTGTTTCCTATCTTGGTGGTGCTTGAGTTGTGGCCAGGCCGGCTGCGTAACAGGAGGGTGTTATGGTGGTGTGATAATGAAGCAGTGGTGAGCGTCATTAATCATTACATGCCACGGTGTGTGTAAGTAGCGCCCTTGATGAGAGATGTGGTATTATCCTGTTTGCGTCTGAATGTAGGGTTAAAGACTCGACACATTCCATAGCATAATAACTGCATTGCTGATGCTCTTTCCCATTTACAGTGGGACTGGTTTCGTCAGTTGGCACTGGAGGCGGAGGGGCTTGTAGTCCCTTGGAACTTATGGAGCTATGGCCTGTGGAGATGAGGGATATGTGGCAGAGCTCAGTGACAGAGCAAACATGGGATGCGTATCGCAGAGGTTGTGAAAGAGTGGTGGAGTTTTTGTGGGAGCGGGGGTGGCAAACGGGTGTGGTGTCGGATCACTTATTAGGGCAATATATCCTCACTGCAAAAGGGCAAGGGGTGACTCGGTCATCAGTGCGGGGTCATTTGGCGGGTTTTGCGTTTTTCGCGAGGGTAGTGGGATGGGGTCCCTCGGGGGGGGGGGGGTCCTAGCTCAGAAGTTGCTGCAGGAGTGGGGGCGGTCACAGCCGACTCCACATGATCATCGGCAGCCGGTGACGCACGACTTGCTTAGAAGACTATGCGAGGCGTTACCTATGGTGGCGGTGTCGACTTATGAAGCCACACTGTTCAGGGCAGTATTCAGTTTGGCCTTTTTTGGTGCATTTCGGGTGGGTGAATTAGTGGCTAATTCAAAAAAATTGGGAGTTGGGAATAGTTTGCGACGCCAGCACGTGCGGGTGGATGGGGGACAGTTAAGGGTGCTGTTGGAAAAGTCTAAAACAGACCAGCAGGGAAAGGGCGTGTGGGTGGTACTGCAGGGGATACGGGGGCCCACGTGCCCGGTGGCTACTATGCAAGAATACCTATGCCTTCACCTGCAGGTGGAGGGCGGGCTTTTTGTCCAGAAGGATGCACGGGTGATGATGCACTTCCAGGTGTCAGCGGTGTTGCGGTTGGTGTTGCGGCAGATAGGTGAAGACCCGAGCCAATTCTCCACACATTCTTTCCGCATCGGGGCAGTGACTAGTGCGGCGGGGGCTAGGCTGTCGGGAGTACAGATTAAAAGTAATGGCAGATGGCGGTCCATGGCTTTTCGTGGTTATGTTCGTTTATGAGATGGGCTGGCCTAAGGGTCACGGTGGATATTCCTTTTGCAGATGGGGCAGATGTGTTTGGGGATGTTGGATGTTGGGGCATTCTTTCGTGTTCTGGGCCAGCCAACGAGCTGCGGTGAGGCCTATCGGGCTAAACTTGGGACTGGAGCCAGAGGTGGTGTCGATTTCATAGCTGGGCGAGAGAGGTCTGCGGTGGATGCTGCTGATGCCTTTGCTCCGACACCATGAGCGCTTGAAGACACCACCGGGGTTTCTACTGTTGCACCTGGGAGGCAATGATTTAGCTTCCTGCACCTGCAAGCAACTGATCAATGCTGCAAAGAAGGATTTTGCTCAGATATTGTGGATGTTTCGGGGAGTAGTGCTGATTTGGTCTGATATCATCCCGAGACCAGCGTGCTAGGGGCAGCGGCGTTGGTCTCGGGGGCTGACGAAGATCAATAGGCAGATTGGGAGATGGGTATGTGAGTATGGCAGGTATCAGGTGCAGCAGGCTTGTGCGGGCCTGTATAGGAGTGACGGGGTACATCTATCTCCGGTGGGGATAGATTTGCTCTTGAATGATTGGCAGGAGGCATTGGAGCAGGTGGTGCAGGATGGCACTGGCAGGTCGCAGCTTGAGCTTGGGGTGGGGGGCGGCAAAGGCGCATCAATGAGCCTGTGCCGGTGGCGGAATCCCAGAGGTTTCTGGAGTCCGGAGCCATAGGCTACTTGGGGTGGGGGCAGGGTGCCCGCGACCTGGATAACCCCTAGCAGATTTTTGCTATTGATATGGTGAAGTTGGGCAGGGGTGGTAGTAACTTTGCCGGTGATTTGACTGGGGCAGGTGCAGAGGTGAGGTCACCTTGCTAATCACATGGTGGGTGAGGTATCGCTCCACTGGGGGGTTTGTTTGATGGGCTGTTACTAATATTAAAATGTTAATGGGCAATAAAGCTGCAACCTGTTGTTTCCAAGTTCAGTGTGGTGTGAATTTGTGGGAATGTGAGGAGGTTGTCATGAAGGGGAGGGGGTGGGGGTAAAGTGGAAGGGTAGAGAGCCGGGTCCAGCTACCCGGTTATGATAAGGATGCAGGCAGGGTCCCTGCAGCCGCAGGTAACCGGGGGCGTGGCCGGGTGCGAGACCCTGTGCGCGTTTGAAAGAGAAGAGGGAGGGGGTGTGGGGCACAAGAGGAGCGAGGATGCAGGCCACATTCTTTGAATCGATTGGCTTCCTCCCGCGGGGACGAGCACGACGGGAGCCAATTGGAGCGGGGGCGGGGCATGTGCTCCAGCGGCAGGAGCGCTCGCCTAAGCACATGGTCTGAGAGGAAGAGCGGCTGGCGCCCCACCCTCCCTGCAAGCTGAAACCCTCATAAAACATAATACTGATGAGAGCTCAGAGAAGAGATGATGCGGCTAAGAATCATTCGAGACAGCGAAAAGTACATTGATGAGATGCTTCTTAAAGCATCCAAGTTCTCCAACAGAGGTGAAGATGGGATGCTACAGAATGAAGAGAGTTGTATATGAGTCACCAGAGCCTGCAGAATGAACAACCCAACTCCTCCAGCCCTCGAACTGAAGAATCAGTATGCAGCCCTAGAAGAGGAAGACGTGAAAGCATCCCAGGAAAGGGAAGAACCAGAGCTCAAGAACCACAAAGTTGCGGAAACAAAGGGTAGTGGTAGTTGGTGATTCTCTAAGGGGTCTGAGGCATCCATTTGTTGAGCAGATTTTATGCCTAAAGAGTTGTGCCGTCTACCAGGTGCCAAAATATGAGATGTTTTGGAGAGTTTGCAGAGACTCACCAAGCCTACTATCATCTGATGTTGCTCAAACATGTCATACAAATGATATTGTAAGGTATCCCTTCCAAGTGTATCAAAAGTAACTTCATGGATCTGGGGCAGAGGGTGAAGCAGATAGATGTACAGGTGGTGTTCTCTTCAATCCTCCCTATTGAGAGTAAAGGTCTAGGCAGAGAAGTTCGCATCCTGAAGTTGAATGTGTGGCTGCATGGATGGTGTCATCGAGAGTGTTTTGGTTTCCTGGCACATGAGATGATTTTCCAAGGGCTGCAGAGCACAGCTGGTGTCCACCTATCCAAGAAGGGTAAAAATGTCTTCTGCAGCAGACTGGCTAACTTACTGAAGAGAGTTTTAAACTAGGCTCATTGTGGATGGATAAAGAACGCTCCCAGGAAAGTGAAAGCCCTCAGGTAAGTAAAACATTTAATAACTCTGTTGAAATGGTTAAAAGGAGCAACATCTGGAAAGCAGTGTGCATAAATGCCCGTAGTATGGGAAATAAGATCCCAGATCCTGAGGCTTTAATGGAAGAGGCTGACTTGGATTTAGTGGCAGTTACGCAAACATGACTCACGGACAACTCTGACTGGGATGTAATTATACCGGGCTGTACTTTATTCAGGAAGGACAGGATAGGAAGAAGGGGAGGAGTGGTGCTAAATATAAAATACAACATTAAAGCTATATAATTACAGGACTTAAAAGGGAGTGAGGAAGCATTGTTGGTAGAACTAGAAAAAGGGAATTGAAATCTATTTGCATTGGTGTGATATATAGATTTCCTTTCACAGAGAGAAGTGGATGGAGATTTAATAGAAGACATACGCAGTACTGCCATGAAAAGAGGTGATTTCAGTATGATGGAAGTTGATTGGCATATTCCTGCTGTGGTGTCATCTAGAAGTAAGGAGATCCCAGATTCTCTATAGGAAGAACTATTCCAGAAACTGGTAACAGAACCCACATGTGAAGAGGACATACCAGGACTTGGTGCTTACCAAAGGGGAATGTGTTTCTAATATTATAGTGGGAGATCATCTTGCATCCAGTGATCACCAGATGGTGTGATTCAGTACTAGGAATATGGCTGATAAAGTCCATTCAAAAGCAAGGGTCTTAGACTTTAGGAAAACTAACTTTGCCAAGATGGGACAATACCTCAAGGAGTCGTTATCAGGATAGAAACAGCTGGGGGATCTAGAAAAGCAATGGGCAAAAACTGAAAGGGGATATTTTAAGGGCAACAAACCTTTATGTTAGAAAGGTAAATATAAAGGAAAAAGGAAAAATAACAAAAAGAGGCCGCTATGGTTCTCAAATAGCTGAGAAAGAGAAGAAAAAGAGGGTAGACTTCATAAAATACAAGAGATCACAGAGAGAGGAAGACAAGCATCAGTATTTTGAAAAAAAAAACTTGGAGAAGCTAGGAAAGTAGCCAGGAAAGCAAAGATAAAAAAAAAAGAAAGAGAGATAGCCAATGCAATAAAATGAGGAGGACAAGACATTTTTCAGATATGTTAGTGAGAGCAGGAGTGCTAAAGTGGTATGGTCAAGCTCAAGGGGGAAGGGGAACAATATATAGAATCTGATAATGATAAGGCATTATTCCTTAACAAATATTTTTGTTCTTCGATCATAGACATGGCCACAAGGACCTCAGAAAACACCCACAAATAGAAGAAGTGAAGGGGATCTTGAATGATTTTCAGAAGACTGTATTCATGAGGAATTAGTTAAACTAAAAGTAGACAAAGGGATGGGGTCAGAGGGGATACACATCTGAGAGTATTGAAGGCGTTCTAGTGGCCCCACTGTTTGGTGTTTTCAATGCTTCTTTAAGGTTGTGGTCCCAGAGGATTGGAGAAAGGCACATGTGTTCCCTTTGCAAAAAAGCAGAAGTAAGGATGAGGTTGAGAACTACAGGCTAGTTAGTCTGACTTCTGTAGTGAATAAATTAATGTAAATGCTGCTAAACAGAGGATAAGGAGGTTTCTCCAGACCAATGGACTGAAGGATCTGAGGCAGCATGGGTTTACCAGAGTTAGGTCTTGTCAGACAAATCCAATTGATTTCTTTGACTGGAAGACCAGGGAGTTGGACCGAGGGAGAGCCCTAGATGTAATATATTTAGATTTCAATAAAGCCTTTGACACCGTTCTGCACAGGTGACTTATAAACAAACTGAGCACCCTAGGGATGGACCCTAAAGTGACTGGTTAAAAATTGGTTGAGTGGGAGGCGACAAAGTGTACAAGTAAATGGAGCTCACTCTGAGGAGAAGGATGTTACCAATGGTGTGCCACAGGGATCTGTCCTTAGTTCGCTTCTTTAACATTTTTGTTAGTGATATTGCAGAAGGGCTGTTGGGTAAGGTTTGCCTCTTTGCAAATGATACCAAAATCTGCAATATAGTAGACTCTGTCAGACGGCTGCCTAGGGTGAGAACTTACACAATCTTGACGATGCATATATTCATATGATTCTTGCAAGGTATTGTGGGTATTGTAGTTCATTCACTCCCAAACACAGCTGATGACAATAATTGAGTTGTGGAACCAAGTGGTAAGGCCAATAAAATACTTCTTTTATTGACGGGGTTTAATTCACCCAGCACAAGTATGCTTGTTAGCAATATAAATGAGGTTACTTGATTGCAGTGTTTAAATGGATAACAAAAAGTCATAAAGCAAATCAGAAGACAGCCTTCAGCTTGTCAGGCAATTAGCTAATGTTTTCTTAGCAAATGATTACCAAATACAAAGGCACAAAGAAATAAATAAACTTTGCTGGTTAGGTTAACTTCTGCTTATTTTCCACGCAGATCTCAGCAGTGATTCTCCCTTGCTCACACACACAATCAGGTGCAGCTTTAATTACTATCAATTGTCCAGCTGAAACCCTTTAGCTGGCTGGCTGCTACTGTGTGAACCCAAATCCTGCTTTAAGAGCTGTTTGCAGTGGAAATAAAGAACAAAGTTAGGTTTCTTTGTGATGGCTGATGTGTTTGCTCACAGAAAGCTAGCAATAGCAATTAGATAGAGAACAGTCCATGTAAACTGTACTTTCATCTGCTGTATCTCCCCCTTCATCAATCAGCATAGGGTCACTATCATACATTGGCACAGACGAGTCTTTCATTAAGGCACTATCATGAGAATGCTTATTCCCTTGCTGCCATTCTCTATTATAGATAGGGTCTGGATCAGTGTTCATACCTGAGCCTCTCCTGCCATCATAATTCCTCTCTGTATAGCCTGGCCAGTATGTAATCCAATTCTGATGTCCAGCCTTCCAATCTTGATCCCTGGACACTGGATCTCCTCTCACATACCTTCTGGCCTTGGTCTGAAAGTCCCTTCCACATGCAGTCTTCTCTCTTCCAGGTAGCCACTGGTGATTCCTATCTCTGCCACTCCATTCCTCTGGCTGAATCCAGTCCAATGGACTCTGCTGGCATTTGGAATACCTCCCAGTATGGGTACTGCCTTGGACTCTCCCAGACCTTCCAATGGGCTTCCTTCTTTTCCTTCCTGAGAGTTTCCTTCTCTCTCTATCCGCTTGGCTTGGCTTCAGTTTCTCCAGGTGATGCTGGTGCTTGAGCTTGTAGCCGTTGCTGTCTCTGTCTCTGAAGCTCTTTCTGTAGCTTTTGCTGAAACTGTTCTTGAAGCTGTTATCTGAAGAATAAGCTCTATTCTTATTCTTTCCTAATGTGTGCTTCTCCCTAACACAGCGCAGCTGTGTTGAATCAGGCCCTGCCCTTTGAGATGAGTGCTTAGGGATTACCTCATAGCTCTCTTGATTGCACACACATTTTCTCACTTCAGCCCCTCTCATGGCTGCTGGAAACCTGGTGCATTCTGGGACTGGTAGTCTTTTATGTGAAAACTCTGTTTTCTTGCTTCTACCAGAACTGACAGGTTGCTTGTTCAGAGTCACATCGTCTTTTCTATAGCTCCTACCTGAGCTATGATAAGCTTTCTTATCACAACTCCCAGGAAGGATCTAGCTAAGCTTGAAGAATGGTCAAGAATTTGTCAGCTGAGATTTAGTGCTAAAAACGCAGGCTCAAGAATTTGGGCTACAAAAATCCAAGGGAGCGGTACAGTGTAGGGGGCAAAGTACTACTGTCCATAAAAGAAGAGCGGGACATGGGCATGATTGTTTCAGATGATCTTAAGGTGCCTAAACAGGTAGAAAATGTGACAGTGAAAGCCAGAATAATTTTTGGCTGCATAGGGAGAGGAATAGCCAGCAGGAAAAAGGAGGTGATAGTGCCTCTGGTGGGACCTCATTTGGAGTATTGTGGGCAATTCTGGAGACCACATCTTCAAAAGGATATAAACAGGATGGAGTTGGTACAGAGGGTGGCTACTAAAATGGTCAGTTGTCTTCATTACAAACCATATGGGGACAGGTTTAAAGATCTTAATAGTTATATTAGAGGAAAGGGGGGATAGAGGAGATATGGTAGAGGCATTTAAATATCTCTGTGACATAAGTACACAAGAAGAGAGCCTTTTTCTATTGAAAGAGAGCTCTGCAACAAGGGGGCATAGGAAAGGGGTGAAAGGGGATAAACTCAGGAGTAATATGCTAAAATATTTCTTTACAGAAAAGGCGGTAGATGCATGGAAGAGTATCCCAGTGGAGATAGTAGAGACAAGGACATGATTCAAGAAAGCATGGGATCAACAAAGAAGATCTCTAAAGGAAAAAAGGGGAGTATAATATTTGGTATGGAAGGGCAGACTAGATGGGCCATATGGTCTTTTTCTGCTGACATGTTGCTGTGTTCTTTTGCTGTTTACGTGCGTAACAATCTCTTGTCTGCATTGGCATGGAATTGCAAACGGGACAACTTTTAAAAGGGCCAGTATTTAAATGACACAGCAGTTATCCCCAGCACTTATCAACGGGATATGAAGCGGCAGTATCCCGACAGGAATAGCAGATGAGCAATATTATCCAGATAAATGGTGACCCTTACCCAGTTAGCACAGTTTTCTGCTGGAATATGTCTGGATAGCAACTGAGGACTGTTTTTCACGGGTCCTAAGTTCTCCCAATTAAATAACGTCTGCAAATTGTGCTAACCAGGTAAGTGCTGGCAGTTAACTAGATAACACCAGTACTACCCTTCGACCACCCTATATTCAATGGCAACAGTTATCCAATCTAATACGGCTAGCCATCGCCACTGAAATTTAAACACAGATGTTCAATGCTAGGGCCATATCTGGCCTCTGGCATCGAATATCTGGGTTGCCCGGATGGCCACAAAGCTAACTGGGCAACAGCAATATTCAGCTGCTGCCCAGTTAGCTTCTGCGATTTAAGTTAGGCCAGACTTTCCTTCACCTGACTTTTGCCACGTGTCTCTAACCAGGCAGCATCTCAATATCGCCTCTGTCCTAGTTAGCAATGGCTAATGCCCCCAGCACATCCCAATACTTTGAGGCAGGTAGCAGTTGATGTTAGTACCGCTGGATATCCGCTTAGTGGCATTTACAGTTTGCAGGTCTACAAACTGTGTAAATACCTTTGAATATTGTGCCCTTAGGATCCTAAGTCTGGCTTTAAATAGGTCACAAATGTAATAGCCTAAGTTAGGAGCCTAAATTTAGGAGCTCAACTATTTTTGAATAACAGGCCTAATTGATTTCATTGTATTTTTTCTCAGTCTTTAACTAAGCATTGCAATTATTTTAAGATATTGAACGTTTAGAAAGTCTAACACACCATGAAGTATTTTACACAGGCTGCAGAAATTCCAAGCAACAGCACAGCTGAGTAACCGCCAACCTCCCCGCTGTTCTCACACAGCAAGACATTTGTGACAACATGAAAAATGATTTAAAGCACTTCTCCACTGTGGAGGATGAATAGATAGTTCAAATTTTGTTTTTAGAAAATAATATTGTCAAGTATCATGAAAAATGGGAAAAGAGACAAAAAGGAGTTTATTATTTTTTATCTATCATTCAGCACCGTTTTGAAACTATCCAGAAAAGAGGGAGCAAACATGCCATGCATCTGTTCCTTTCACAGGCTCTCAGGTGCCCTGGAAGTGTGACAGTTAACATGAATGGGAGCTATGGCAAGCCCTAAGATACGCCTGGTATGGACAACAGTAAATATATCTTTAACTGAAGGTTCCAAAACACATTTAACTAATTAATGATTGTATTTTATTTAATCATTTATATTCTGCAACAATCCTAGGATCTTAGCGGATTACAAAACACATACACAATATTTGGAAAGCCCTCTGAACCTTCTTTCACTCACTTCAAATCTGCACTAAAGACTCATCTGTTCCAATGCGCCTTCAATCTCCCTCACCCTCCTCAGTGACTTTATTCCTTTCATTCCCCCTTCTCCTTTCTCTTCTCCCTCTGCTCTTCTGTTCTTTCCTATCAATTATTGGCGTTCCTTTCTGCCTTTACCCCAGCAGTCATTTCACTTTTGTATTGCACACCGCTGTATGTCCTTTGATTTAAGCGGTATAGCAAATGTTTAAATAAAGAATAACGATAAAGATAACAAAAGACAAAAACGGAAATTAAGTAAACTACATCAAGACAAAATATCTGCCCATGAAAATGAAGTAAGTGTTCAAAAACATAGTCCTCCAAAGGCCTGCTGGAACAGATAATTGTTAAGCTCTTCCAAAAGGACAAGTACCTAGTCTGAATTCTAAGGGGTAGGTTTACTAAAAGAGCATTATGGTAGCAAGCGTTATCAAGCGTTAAGAGGTTTTACATGCAAAAAAGCCTCTGAGCAGGTAACAGGCATTCTGGCAGTAAGGGCGCAATGTGTTAACAGGACATCGGGTGTTGAGGTGTCGAGCATGCACTTTCACATCTGAAAATGGCTGTCACCCTAATGCTGGATAAGGGAGCACCAAGGAAAATCAATGTAAAGATGATGGACAGGTAGGAACTGATGGACCTGCCAGATCCATGGGCACTCTACATGGCAGCCAGTAATGTGGATGAGCACGTGGAAGGCAGCTGTACTGATGCACTTGGGGGTGCCAATGTAAATTGGTGCAATGTCATTGTGTGGCATAGGATGGGGAAGACATGGCCCACCAGTGGAGTCAGAAGTGGCAGGATGTGTGCAGCAAAAGGAGGATGGAGCAGGAGTGGTGACATGCAGATCAGGCACAGAAGACAATTGTGTGAAGAGCAGAAATGTAGAAAAGAGTACCTGTGTAGACCTTGGTGTAGCAGTTTGCCCGAGAAGACATGGCTGCACACAGCCGACAGAAGTGGATGGATGGGCTGAAGGAAGGGTGGCATTATTTTATTTATTTATTTATTATTTAAAGTCTCTTTTATACCGCGCTATTCAGCATCAGCGCGGTTTACAATAAACAGTGAACATACACATTTCCAATAGTACTTTGTGTTTACATATGAACAGGATAATCAACTTGGCTAACAGGGTAACATTGGCTAACAGGGTAACTTGGCTAACAGGGTAACATTAGAGGAGAGGGTGATATGGGCTGGCAGCACCGATGTGTCGTAGGTGCCATTCCCAATGTATTTATACTGTGTGGGAAAATGTGTGCCAGTGCCACATGGAAGGCCTGATACCAGACATGTAGGTCTCACATCTGTCCCATAGGGACCCTTCTAAAACAGTGCATGTTTGTGTCCAGTGTTGCAGCAGCTGATGTCATGAATGCCAAATGCAGTGTGGGCTTCTAGGCTTGCGTGGGGCTGCTGCTACCATCCTACTTGTCCTGACATGACCATAGTGAGCAGGCCAGGAACAACTGCTATCCCAACTATCTGGGACTAACAATCTGCCACAGCAAGCAAAATCACACTGCACCTGTTTCAGCCATGCACCTACCAACTGTTGCCAGTCAGCACACAATGCATGTGTACAGGAAGTACACCCTGACTTGGGAACATCAACATGGACCTCCAGCATTTGGCATCATGATTGGGCTCTCAGGACAGGGAGATCACCCACATCACTGGAGCTAGATTCTATATAGCACTATGTGGATACACAGCTGTGCCATGGTCACAGTTCAGTCAGAATGAGAGTGCCCTCGCAGCTGTGGCCACCCAAGCCATGCATGTGGCAGACAGGCACTACAAAGTCTCTGCCATTGACCCTACCTCTGATGCAGACACATCCTGGGCAAACTGCTCTGTTTCAGGCCATACCCACAATCCTCTGCTCCTCATCATGCACATTTTACAGACTAATGCTGGGCAATGTGAGGCACAGTGCAGTGCAGGAGACCACAGAAATGAGGCGAGACAGACACAAACACACACACACAAACACACATCACCGTGCTGTGCAAAAGTGGGGATGGTTGGCATTCCTGCCACTTTGTTCTCCATATCAGCTCAAGCATTGCTAATGTATGCTCATTGTGCAGGCACTAGTAACACCCATTGTTAATGCCAGTTCAGTATGCCAGTGATGGATCAATACAACAGCAGCTATGGATACCACTCTATGAACAATGAGCTGCTTGGCTGAAGACCAAACAAAGTTTAGGTCAACTATCCAGAAGGTCACCAGGAGTCAACACTGACTCAGTGACACTTAACAAGGTATGCTGGTGTTTTCAGTCTGCCTTCCATTCAACTGTGGATAGTCTGTCTGTGTGGCTGATGGGTGTTTGTACCTTTGCTGGCCAGTTCATTGGGAGTTGTACATGCCAGTGCTGTACTTGCAGGGACATGCAAGACATGATCTGCAGTTGGGTCTTGAACCTGGGAGCCTCTACTCATAGACATGCTGGCATTGTGTGTTGAGCCACAGAGCTGCCATATAGATATAGCACTCCCTGGGGATGTCATGATTCCCATTAGACAGACCTTGGCACATGTTGCAATATGAACAGCACACAGGACTAAGACATGGGTTTTGTCTGCTGCAGGTGGGTGCCACTGCATCTGCCACCAACACCCACACATCGTGTCCACACAAGTGTCCAACAAGGAGATCGAAGATACAATAGCAACTATTAATCTAACTACTGCACCTAACGACCCCTGCCCTGCCAGGTGGATCAAAGAACTATGACATGAACTTAGCCCAACTATAAGCAAGATTGTTAACCATTCATTCTCATCTGGATCCTTCCCACAGAGTCTGAAACATTCATCCATCCGCCCCCTCCTGAAGAAGAGCAAGCTAGACCCAACAAAAGTAGAATTTTTTAGACCCATCTCCAGCATCCCTCTACTAGCAAAAATCATGGAAAAAGTAGTCCAGCGACAAATACAACACCATGTTGACTCAGAAGCTCCTCTGGACCCCTCACAACATGGTTTCAGAGAAGAACATGGGGTTGACACCCTCCTCACAACCCTCTTCAATAACTTAATCATAAACATCGACAATATCCATCATGGGTTCATTCTCATTTTTCTTGACATAGCTGCCGCTTTTGATTCAGTAAACCACAATACTCTCTTACAGCGCCTCAAAGATAAGGGTATTCAAGGTCTAGCCCTGAACTGGTGCAAATCGTACCTATCTGAGAGACAGCAGCAAGTCAGAACAGGAGAAGCAACATCGGACCCATTCCCTCTTAAACAAGGTGTCCCTCAGGGTTCCTCCTTGTCCACACTAATGTTCAATATTTATATGCAGCCAATCTGTGCTTTGATACCTTCATTCAACATTCAATGTCTAGCATATGCTGATGACATCTTGATGTATGCTCCATTCAACGTAAAACAACCGGACTTTACATCAATAGTTCATTGCTTCGAAGCTGTATCAAACTGGCTCATTAAACAGAATCTACGTATAAATCACAACAAAACAGAGGTCCTATTCGTTACACGGAATCCAACATTCATACCCCCTGCCTCATTACAAGTAAATAACATTGTGCTGAAGGCACAACCAACAATCCGATACCTAGGGATTACATTAGACCAGCGGCTTGATATGTCAGCACACATCAAGAAAACAACAAACACAATTTACCAAAAGATTCGTTCCCTTCGGAATCTCCGACCTCTTCTGGACTACTCCGACTTCCGTACTATCTTCCAAGCCTTGGTTCTACCACACTTGGATTTTTCTAATATTATACTACATGGTCTCCCACAATCTACTCTAAATCCCCTCTGCCTTGCCATGAATGCGGCCGCGAGAATTCTCGTAGGTGCTCCACGCTCAGAGCATATAACTCCAATACTGATGAGTTTACACTGGTTACCCCTCCAAGCCAGAACCCTATATAAAACCCTTGTCTTGACTTTTAAAGCCGCAAAGACCCCATCTCTATCACCTATCAGCAACATGATACATGTCACCCCATCTAATAGATCCAGGAGATCGGTTACATTGAATTCCATTGACCTCCTGAAACTCCTTACAAAATGCTCGAAATCAACAGCCTCTAGAGCCTTCTCATTGTTTGCGCCCAGAGCCTGGAATGCCCTCCCACCTGAAATTAGAGCCATCACAAGCCTCATGGCATTCAGAAAGGCCTTAAAGTATCACTTGTACCCAGGGCCGGATTTACCTTGAGTGAGGCCCTACGCCAACAAAAATTGTGGGCCCCCAGCAGGGGCGGCCCAAGGGGGGTGCGGGACCTCATTTGCATAAGGGGCCTCATTTGCATAAATATTTGCATAATGTTACCATATACTAACTTTTAGTAAACGTGCCTCTTAATGAGTGTATGGATAAAGAAAGACTAAAAGATTTCTACATTACTATAATCCAGTGCCAACTGCCAGACACATTAGGAACTACTACAAACACTGCCCATAGTAAACCCGCCGTATCCTAACAGCACTACCAGGACTCACAAAGCACCATACTCTACCAATCAAAAGGCAACACTGCAAATATTAAACCAATACATTTCAGAGAACAACAATACATGACCTACTGGGGAAAGAGAACAAGTGGCAATGTCAAATAGGAATTATATAAACAGAACACCTCAGCTCAGTTACACATGCAGAACATAGACCATCACCAAACAAGGAATCACAATTTAGAAATAGGAAGACAATAATTAAACTGGGAATCCCAAAAGCCAAACTTGGAATGTACAACACTGTAGAAATAAAACTATACATTAATTTGCTCTTGTACTAAACAAAGCGCAGATGTTAATGATGCACATTTACCAGAGCTGACATATTCCAATTAATAAATTCAAAATAAAGAGATATTTTTCTACCTTTTGTGCATTTTTTTCAGCTGCAATTGCTCCAGCCACTTTCTTCTGGTTTCTTCGTGTCTTCTGCTAACTCTCCATCGTCTGCTGTCCATTTGTCCTTTCTTCTCTCTTCTAGATTTTTTTCCATTCTCTCTTAACCCCATCATCCCACCTCCAGTTTTAACCCCCCAGCCCATTTCCAGTCCTAGCCCCCCATAGCCCATTACCAGACAACCCCCATCAGCCCACAGCCCATTACCAGTCTTAACCCCCCCAAAGCCCATTACCAGTTCTAACCCCCCCCCACAGCCCAGTACCAGTCCTAACCCCATCAGCCCACCTCCAGTCTTAACCCCCCAGCCCAGTTCCAGTCCTAGCCCCCACATAGCCCATTACCAGACAGCCCCCATCAGCCCACAGCCCATTTCCAGTCTTAACCCCCCCAAAGCCCATTGCCAGTTCTAAGCCCCCCCAACAGCCCACAGTCCATTACCAGTCCTAACCCCATCAGCCCACCTCTAGCCTTAACCCCCCCCCAGCCCCGCCCAGCCCAGCCCATTTCCAGCCCCAGCCCAATAGCCCATTACCAGGCCGACCCCCCCATCGCCCATTACCAGCCCCAGCCCCCCCCAATAGCCCATTACCAGCCCCAGCCCCCCCACCCGCCCATTACCCGTCCCACCCCCCCCCCATCGCCCATTACCCGTCCTCCCCCCCCCCCCGGCCTAAAGTAAAATTTAATTTAAAAAAAAAACCTGGTGGCTGCCGCCGCGGGGCCCCCTCTGCTGCCGCGGGGGCCCCGTCTACAAGCTGAAGCCGTCGGGTCGGGTCGGGTCGGGTCTCTCTCCCTCCCTCCCTCCCTCGCTGCAGGCTGCAGGCTGCGAGAGACGCGAAGGGAGAGCGTCTCCTCGCGTCTGTGTTAAGCCCGCAGGGGCTGATGGGAAATCCCATCAGCCCCCTGCGGGCTTAACACAGACGCGAGGAGACGCTCTATCTTCGCGTCTCTCGCAGCCTGCAGCGAGGGAGGGAGAGAGGGAGGGAGAGACCCGACCCGACCCGACCCGACAGGACGGCTTCAGCTTGTAGACGGGCCCCCGCGGCAGCAGAGGGGGCCCCGCGGCGGCAGCCACCAGGTTTTTTTTTAAAATTCTGTTTAAAAAAAATTACCTGGTTCTTTTTTTGTGGGCCCCTGCCGGCTGTGGGCCCTACGCCATGGCGTACATGGCGTATAGGTAAATCCGGCCCTGCTTGTACCTAATTTACTACCCGGAAGCCACTCCGATTGTACATAGCCCTCATATTGGTCTTTCCCACATGACCCCGGTGGAGAATGGTTAATCATGATGCTCATAACTGTCCACACTATTCCATACCGTAATTATACCTTATTTTTAATTGTATTCTAATTACCACTACCATGTTAATCAACCAAAATGCCTTGTACATAGTTAACCATATTAACCGCCACTTGTCTGTATATAGTTTAACCCTGTTTACCGCCAAGTTTTGTTCCCTGTTCATTGTAAAAAAAACCAATGCTGAATGTGTCATTGTGTTTAAATTTTGTTCATTTGTAAACCACACTGATTAAAAGAGCGCGGTATATAAGAAATAAAAATAAAATAAATAATAAAATAAATAAAATAATCGTGCTGACATACCAGCATGATGTCAATGGGGGGTGGTGTGTAGTCCCGGTCCATTCACCATGCGGGTTTGGTGGATGCCTAGGGCACCAGGTCCAGATTGGGGTGGGGTGAGGAAGCACATTGACAGCCATGCCACACCCCCCAACCAACTGCCACTGCCGGGACCTCATCCCCGCCTGCCACAGATATATATCAGGGAAGGCAGACAGCCACAGCTATAGTATTTCCCTAGGCATCTGCATTTTGCAGCTCCCTGTAGTGCTACAGCTGCTGGTGTTATTGGTCTAGTCCTCTGGAGATGGCTTCGGCAGCAGTAAGGGGGCCAGTTGGGTCTCTGCCTAGGGTGCCAGGAAGCCTTGGACTGCCCCATGTGACACATCACCTTTCTAAAGCACCAGCATGTCTGTGTTCCTCCTCTGTCAATCTGGGATCATGATGAACATCACTGATGGGCAGCTGTCTGGTCAGCCTTGTGCACCAGCAACCCTCATTTCATGACTGATGTTCTATCTCCTTTGCCCCATTTGCACCATCAACATCGTGCCCTTCCATACTTGGGAACTATTACTGCTAATGGAGCATTCAGTGCATCACTTTGCACACATTTAAATAGGGTCTCTTCCCTCGAAATGCACCCTTTCCACAAGGTTTTATTTTCCATTAGAGTTCCCAGCGTTAAAGAGCTCTAACCCACACCTGCACAACAGGCATTAAGGAAGCACCCGCTGTCAACGCCCACTCTCCACCTACTGTTCCCACAATGCTCATGAGCCTTTAACATTTGTTAATGCAGCTTTTTCGCAGTGTTAAGGACGCAAGGGTGCCGATAACAGGAGTTAACGGCATACTTGCTCCATTAACGCCCTTTAGTAAACATACCCCTAAGACTTACAGGCAGCGTATTCCAAAGTGTTGGCCCAGTCCTCTCATGTATACAAGTCAATTGACACTACTTGACTGCAGGAACATCCAACAAATAAGATCACTCTGACCACAGGAGCTGGGAGGATGAAAGATCTTTAAGTCAGTACAAATACTGAGAAGTGCCTCACTAGAACATGCCTTAAAGACAAGAATTAAATTTAACATGCCAAAAAATTGTCAGCCAGCGCAAAGTTGACAATATAGGACTAACATTATCATACTTAATAATCCTGGTCAAAAGATGTACCACTGCATTTTGGACCGGTTGCAAAGGCTTAATTTAAAAGAACATTTACTGGGGGCGGAGCCTGATGTCCAGCGGGTAGGACGCTTTGCGTTGAAGCTCCCGAGAGGCCTACTCAGAATCCTGACTTAATACCTATATAAATTTACTATTTCGCTCCGAGCTGACCGGGGCACCTCGGGGGGGATGGCGGCCCATAAACCAGCGCGCTTGGACTTCGGGTCTCCTTCTTCTTCTCACGGAAAACGCTCCAAAACAGAGGTGTCCTCCCCGCAGAAGATGGTTCCATTTCGTGAAAACCCCGCAATGCACCTGGAGATTTTGGAGGAAATACGCGGCGTGAAGGAATTGGTGCAGTCCAATGGAGAAGCGCTTCGAGCCATGCGAGAAGACTTTGGAGTGCTCCAGGACCGACTTGAAGGTCTTTCATTACGGCAGGACAATATGGCGGGGGTCCTCGACTCGCACGAGGTGCGCTTGGGCAAACTGGACAAGGCTGAGCGCCAGATACAGAATCTTCAAAAGGAGTTGGAAGATAGCAATAATCGCGCCCGTCGCAACAATGTGAGGCTCCTCGGAATGCCGGAGGGGGTGGAAGCAGGAGATATAAGAGAATTCTTGCTCAAAACTCTTCCCTCCTTGCTGAAGATCACTTTTCACAGAGAACTGGAAATCGATCGAGCACACCGTGTTCCTGCCCGTATGGCGCTCAACCGCACGACCCCCCGGCCTATTATCTTTAGCTTGCTACGATATCAACAAGTGGAACAAATTTTACATGCTGCCCGAGCGAATCATCATTTGGAATTTGAAGGTCGTAAGGTCTCCTTCTTTCCTGATTTGGCAAAGCCTACCGTTGACCGTCGGAGGAAACTCCTTGCTCTTCGCCCTCGACTTCAGCAGCTACAGGCTCGCTTTGGCCTGTTGTATCCAGCGAAGCTCCGGGTGACTCTCCACAACCAGACCAGGACGTTCGAGGATCCTGATCTACTATCAACATTTTTGGACTCCAAAGAGGCAGAGCAGATGCGCTAATCCCAAATCTTGGACTCTTATCTGCCGGCTCTGTCCGCCATTTTGAAGGGCCCGATGCGGCGGTCATAGCCCAGCACAGAAATGGCCTGGACTTTCTTTCTTTCTCTGTATGACTTTTGTCTTTGGTCTCCTATCCCTTCATGATGTGTGCCTCGGTCGGATTCGGAGCACGCACAGTCCTACCGGTTATATGTTTTTTTCAATTTCGGCCTTCTCTGGGGTTTCTCCCCGCAGACACATGGTCGCCAGTAATTTTGGGGTTTTGCTTCTCCTCTACCGTACTGCGGTTTTCTTTGTTAATGTGGGGCGCTTCATTGTATTATATTAGCTTATTTTTCTTATGTCATGTGTATAGCCAGATACAGTCAGTTTGAGGGACACAGTGAAATTATGTGTGCTATCATGCTCAGAATTTTAACTTTTCTGAATGGCCTTATGTAAAATCTTATTATTCATCGTCAAAGGCATTACTGGTCCACTCAAAAGAAAGAAAATCCTTAGCTATCTTAGCCACGAGCATGTTGATTTGGTGTTTCTTCAGGAAACGCATTGCACTCTGCTGAAACACTGAAACTCAATGCTAGGCCTCTCATGGTAGCTGCCTATTCTCCCACCGTTTCCAAAAGGTACGGGATAGCCATTCTGGTTAAGAAGTCTTTGCACGCTACTGTACCTGATATTAGCGTTGACATGGAGGGTAGATGGGCCCGTGTACACCTTGAGGTTGGAGATAGTGAATTCACGTGTATTTGCACTATGCCCCGAATGTGGACAACCCTGCTTACTATGCAAGTTTTGCGCAGTTGGCCTCGGCCTCCGCCAATGCTCCATTAATACTTGGTGGCGATTTCACTCAAGTGTTCCCTCAATCTTTTCTTCTCAAACAAGGTGCTCGTTGGTTGGAAGCTCCAGTACCGAGCAGACCTGTGTGGCTAGATATAGTAGCGGGCCTTTACTCACCGATTCCTCTTACCTTACTCCCTGGTATGACTCTCCCATTAGACTCCCACTATCCACCAATGCTTTTCGACACTTTAGGTGCCTTTAATACTTCTATGCAACCTTTCGACTCCCGACTCTGTCAGTGCAACTTCAGCATTGCATTCGGAGCACTAGAGTACTCCCGCCATCGGCACTCTCTGCATAAGGTTGATTGGAGACTTCCGATCTCTCGGTAGTTCACCGGGTGTAGCATCCAATTTTACTAAACCTTATGTAATGCTATTACTAGAGATACCTCTATAGCGCAGAAAGTATGGGAGAGAGAATTGCATGTGACTTTAACCTCGGAGCAATGGAGCCTTAGCTGGAGCAGAGGGACACGGGTTCCCGACCCGCCTCACTCACTCAGACCCTCTTCTTTCTAGCCCACCGGTGTTTTTACACTCCTCACAGATTAGACAAATGGAACACTACTCAGGGTGATGGTTGCTGGACACGTCCTGTGGCCATTGGTTTATTACTTCATTTCATGTTATGCATGAATATCCCGCACTACAGTATAACTGGCGTCGGGTCTGGGGTCGTCTTTAGTCTATATTGCATTCTTAGGAGTCCCTTTCTTGGAGGATAGTGGGACTTCGCCCAGTTGCGGGGATCCCCTCTCTCCCAAGAAATGGCTTATCTCCTTTTGAACTTTATGCTTGGCATTGCTGTTTCCCTAATTAAGTACTACTGGGAAATTAGTTCCCATCTGAGCCTCAATGAATGGTGGAATCATGTCTGTCTCTACAGTAAATATGAACAAATACCTCGTCTGTTCGCTTCCTCCGTTCAGACTCCTTCTCATTGGTCTCAATAGAAGATGCTCAATGACTATGTACATTTTGCTAAATGCTCTCATCTGACTGTCTAACTTTGTATATATCTCTGTCTCATGATCATGCTGTATTGTGGATACTTTTTTGATCGTTTGATGTATAATCACTGTTAATTGGAAGCGCTCACATGCTGATACAAACGGGTAGAGAAGAAGCACCGGGGTGGGGGGTAATGGGTTTACTTTTCCTTATTGTATACTTGTTTTATCTCTTTTGGTGTGTTGTTTCTTTTGTTTGTTGCAAAATGAAAATAAAAGTTTAAAAAAAAAAATAAAAGAACATTTACTGGTTCATATACCTAATTATGTAATGGGATCTCATTTACTTCAGACATAAGTAATATAAACCTATACCTGGTTGGAGAGTATTTGAAAAAAAAACCCAAAAAACTAACAGCAATATACTCCTAACAATATATTTTTTATAGCACAAAGCAAACATGTATGTGATTCAGTCTTTGCAGTCAAGTCTGCGAGTCATAAGGTGTTAGTGGAACATCCCAGTGTGTCCCTCTTCCTATGCATCCCAAATCTTTGGATCACTTCCACTCTTTTTTTTTCCTGGATAACTGCTTTAATGACCATTGCTCTTTAACTTTCTTCTATTTGCACTTTGTAGATCAAATTTATTTCACCTAAATCCAGTTCAGTCTCATCGCCGTACACTATAAAATAAACAAATCCTGAAAATGAAGCAGTGTGTTCTAAATGAGACAATGAATTTGCCGTAAATTCCAGGTGGCAGAGCTAAGAACGCTTTTCATTCTCCTGATCACTGTTGATCTTGCTAAGAACCTCGATTTAATAGCATATTATGGGACTAATGTTCTTCTTGTTCCCATTTTGTTCAATTATAAAATGTACTTCCTGACAGATAACGTAAAGAAACAAAAAATGCCAGTGTAAATCTCATTATATAATATTTCTGTACTTAAAAGCTTGAAGACTTACACTGTATGTAATTGAAAGGTTCAGCCTACGGCACTCTATTCTGTGGTTATTTTATTTTTTGAAGTTATTTATGAGTTTATTACCTAAAACAGAGCACCACAGGATCTGTGTGCTTTCTGACTTGCATTACAATGAGATAAGTTAATCTTAAATGAATATTGCATCTCCACCAATGCCTCTAGTAACAAATGATTGCAGATGATTGCTGATGCTGTGAATCTAGACTTGCTGCAATTGCTAAAAAAAATGTTCCTTTTGCTGTGGTTCATCTTATAAGGTTTTGTGCTACAATATTTTTGTAATACACATTTTTTGGAAGTTAAGGTTGTAACCTTGTTTCTAATGTTTTTGTTTGTAGTAGGCAATTTGTTTCTTTTTTGTGATACAATGTACCGTTTACACTTAGCGGTTTTTTAGCATTGTCATCCAATTTGTAACAAGACATGTGCTGCACATTTTTGGCTGGTTAACAAGCTATGCTTAAGCTGTGGGGCTATTGTTCCCTCTGAACACCTCCCGATTTTTTGAGTCACAGCTGAACACATTTACTTACTACTATTTTTTTGTGCTGTTTCATTCTTTTCATTAACCTTAATTTGAAGTTCTAGTTATTTATTATTTTTTATGAGCGCCTCTGCCTATTAATCAAAGTTCATCTTTTAATAATATTTGGTGAGATTTATTTATTTATTTATTTATTTTACACTTATATACCGCTACTTCCAGCAATCAGCAGCGGTTTGATTACAAATTTGGGAGATGTCAAATCAGGACAGGAAAATTGGGATCATATATACATAGATTTAGGGTTAGGCACACCACGCAGGGTTAGACACTTCAAGGTTAGGTTTACATATTTACATATTTACAGTTCTATAATAATTACATTTACACAGATCGGCTTCGTGATTGCACTTTTGTTTACATCAGGTTATAGTAACATTTGAAAAGATGGGTTTTTATTTTCTTTCTGAAGTCATTTATGTCTTTTATAGCTCGCAGTTCATGTGGTAGATGATTCCAGGTTATCGGGGCTGAGAATGAGAACGCTTTTTTGCTAGTACTTGCTTTTACTGATCTGATATTATTAGGAACTTGTAGTGTGTCAGAGTTGATAGTTCTCCTGTCTCTGTTGGTTGGTTGCTTGCTGACTAGGGTTGAGAGGAATGAGGGTGCTATGTCATGTATGAGCTTGAATATGGTTACCAAAGTTTTATATTGTATCCTGGCCGCAACTGGTAGCCAATGTAGCTCGATCAATACAGGTGTGATGTGTTGAGTGATGCTTGTTCGTGTGATGACCCTTGCCGCCACATTTTGGGCCAATTGCAAAATATTTAGCATTTTCTTTGGCAGACCCTGTAGTATGGCGTTACAGTAGTCTAAGTGCGGCATAATGAGTGCTTGTGCCACCGTCCGAAAATCACAGGGTTCGATTAAGTTCCTCAGTGGCTGTAGGACTCTGAGCTTGTGGAAGATGGCTTTGTTGATTTTTCGCAGGTGTTTTTCCATTTGCAGTTTGCTGTCAAGTGTGACACCCAGGTATTTGATCTCGTTTTTTGTGTTGTATGTGTTGTTGCAGAGGGTGACCGTCGGAGGGGGCTCAAATTTCGGTTTACTTGATATATACATTACTTTGGTTTTCTTATGGTTAATTGCCATGTTGTTTTGCTGGAGCCATGCTAACATCTCGTACAGGCAGGATTCAAGCTGGGTATACTTTGGGTCATTTGTGTCTAATTGAGTGTATAACATAATATCATCTGCATAGATATGGTAGTTGATGTTATGTTTTTTGAAAATGTCACAGAGGGGCTGCATGTAGATGTTGAAAAGTAGAGCCGAGATATTTTCTCCACATCAAATTGTAACTATTGATGGCGTGCTTTTACTATTTGGTTTTGACATGTTCTGTATCTGGTATTTGTTTGTTGTAAAAATACTATTATATAAGCTATTTATTATTGGTTTTAGTGTTATTTATTACTTTCTAGTATGGTATTTTCATGGCAATTGCCTTCTTACATATGGTATTTATTTATTTATTATACAAGTTTTCAGATATATTGTATTATACTTATTTATTTATTCATTTATTGTCAGCTTTTAGCGTCCTACATGTCTGATTTAAGTCTCTAGCGTTCCATATGACAGATTTAAGGTATTTATTCGTTCCTTTTTGTCCTCCTCGTCTCTCTTCTTTTGCATTTAACTTGTTTATACTTAACTTTTACTAATATTTACTGATAAACTTTTAAATAATGATATAAGGACAAGAATGTATGTTCTTTTTAAAGATATCATATCTTATGTTTTTAACTGTTTGATTTTATCTTTAATATGTGTTTAGTATTACAGGTTTTCTGCCTGTTTGATTAACATGTTTAATGTAGTAAATAAAGTTATGTTTTAATTGTATTTATCATATACATGTTTATGATTATTATTATCTATTATTATTATTATCATTTCTCTTTGAGGTGTGCTCCTTTTAAGACCCCCTGAAGAAGGCTGGTTAGCCGAAACGTGTCGGGGCGCAATAAACAAGGTTTTTCACCTATAACTGTTGTCAGTCCAGGTTGTGCTTTTTTGTTCTTCTATTGGTGTGCGGATACCTCTGCTCTTTTTGGTCCTTTTGCTGTGGAATCATAGAAACGTGACAACAGAAAAAGACCACATGGCCTATCTAGTCTGTCATTACATATCAATAACTACAACAGTCCCTTTTTTTTTTCCTTTAGAGATCCTCTGTGTTCGTCCCATGCTTTTTTAAATTCAGATACTGTCCTCTTCTCTACCACCTCCACTGGGAGACTATTCCACGCATCTACCACTCTTTCCGTAAAGAAATATTTACACATACCACTCCTGAATCTATTCCCATTCACCCTCATCCCATGTCCCCTCATAGCAGAGCTTGCTTTCAATCAAGAGGTTCTCCTCCTGTGCATTTATGCCACAGAGGTATTTAAAAGTCTCAATCATGGCAAATCTGTTCATTTTGCTTCCCCTTTTCATCCACTGGCTGCTGTTTTTGTTCTCACCAGTCATAACTTCCCTATCACCCAAAACCTACCCCTCCTTTTACTACTGAAGACTTATTTGCAAAATCTGCAGCTGCCTCTATTTTTTGAGTACCACATGGCAGCAAAAATAATGTTCAAAAGCAGAGAATTAACACCTCTGCTATGCGACTCCCAGTAAACTCTCAGGCGACTGAATATGAGCAGTTTACGGAAAGTAATGAGAGTGACCATCATTGGCAGGAAAGGATGCGCTCAAACACTGAATACCACCACTGACCAGTTATCCTTGAGCACCACCCATGAAATGCCCCCGGAACACCCTGATGCTAACCAGTTAGCGTTGATAACCAGGACGTACCCACCATTATTCAGCAGCACTATCCGGTGACCAGATAGCGCCCTGGCATTGAATATCCAGGGTTAGAGTTCAGTGGTGATGGCTAGCCACTTTACAAGTGCTAGCTGGTGCCGCTGAACATTCCCCCTTAGGGGGTTATTCTCTGCCATGAATATTGGGGATGGACGGTCCAAAAGGTCATCCATCCCTGCTATTCGTGCCTTCACCTGGCTTTGACTAACTTCCCTCCCAGTTGTGCAGGTAAGTTAGACAGGGCAGGAGTGGAGTCTGGGCGGTCACCGGCCCTGGATATACAGGGCCAATTCTAATGTCGGCCCCGTACGTCCAGGTCCGGCGACTTATACGGGGAAGTTATTCCACCTGAGGTGGACTAACTTCCCGTATGTCATTTTGTGGCAGGCCCGGGGCTTACTGTTGTCTGCCGGACAAATAGGACTGAAACCATTTGAGTACTGTTCCTTGGATACCATTTGATTGTAAACAGTGCAGGAGGGTGTAATGGTTGACTGTATCAAAGGCTACGGAGATGTCCAGGAATATCAGTAGGAAAGTGTGGATTGATCTTGTATGCCTTGGCTTAGAGTTTTGGTGACAGAGGTCATCAAAGTTTCTACTTCACGTAGAGGGCAGAAACCATGCTGCTAGGGATTGAGAAGGTAGTTGTCATCAATGTGGTCCTGAAGCTGCAGCTGATGACTTTAGCTAGGAAGGGGCGATGGGCCTGTATGAGGCAGAGTCTGAGGGGTTAAGGTTGGGTTTCTTTAAGGTGGGACAGATTGAAGAGAGTGTGAGGCATTGTGGCATTAGTCCTTGTTGTAGTGTTTCATTCATTATTCTGGCTAGGATTGGACAGAGTTCAGTTTTTGCTATCTTAATCCAGTTGGTTGGACATGGGTCAAGTGGGGAGGTGGTGTCGTCGAGAGTGGTTAGTATGGTCTCGATATTTTCACTGGTGATAGTACGAAAGGAGGGAGGACCAGCATGTGGAGTAGGAAGGAGTGAATACTGGATGGGGGCTGGGGGTGTGATAAGGGTGGGGATGGAGTTGTTTGTAGCGCATAGCCAGTTGTTGGTAGTTGATGGTAGGTGTTGGATTGTGGTTGGAGGGTGGTTCTGTGAAGCGTTTGATGAGGTCAAATAGCTTCCTTGGGTGACTGATGGATATGTTGATGAGCTTTACGTGATAGATCCATTTAAGCTTTGTCTGTGGCAGTATGGTAGTCCCGGAGTTAGGTAATTGTTGCGATTGTCAATCTGGGTCGTCTTTCGCCACATCCATTCTAGCCATCTCAGCTGGGTTTTTAGCTGTCAAAGATTGCAGGTGTACCATGGAGTTTTTCATATCCATTGTTTTTTGGTTGTATTGTATTGGCCCAGTGGTAATTCTGCAGATTTTCCGAGTATGTGGTTCCAGTTGTCTGTGAGTTTGTTTGGGTTGGTAAAGACCATCACTAAGTTCAGCATGATTTCTTTTAGGAAGCTGTCCTTATTGAAATGTTTGAATCATTGAATGGTTAGTTGTTGCTGTGTCTTGAATATTTGGGATTTGAGTGTGAGGGAAAAGGTAATGAGGCTGTGGTCCGTCCATAGCATGGCATGCATTTGTAGCGAGTGATGGAAGCTTATGTGGATTGGGAGGAAGTGGGTGAAGATTAGGCCAGAAGTGTTGTCCTTGTTGTATGTGGGGGATGTTATGTTTATGATGTGGTTGGATCAAAGCCCTCGGGACGTCTGACTGTTGATGTAGCTGCACATGAAATGAGAGTCAGAAGCTGTAAAGATGTCTTACATATTGGAACATGGAACGTACGAAGCATGAACCAAGGGAAGTTGGAGGTGGTTAAGAATGAAATGGAACGTGTACAACTTGATCTGTTGGGTGTCAGCGAACTGAAATGGATCGGGCACTTTGCATCAGATGATCACATTGTCTACTATGCTGGAAATGAAAAACAAAGAAGAAATGGTGTTGCATTTATAATAAAGAAGAAACTTGCAAGAACTGTAATGAAATACAATGCAGTCAGTGAACGCTTAATCTCTATTCGTCTATGAGGAATGCCTATCAACACAACTATAATTCAAGTATATGCCCCAACAACAGCTGCAGAAGAGAATGAAATTGAAGAGTTCTATGAACAAGTACAAGCTGAAATTGACAAAACATTGCAAACAGGATATCCTGATAGTCATGGGTGACTGGAACGCAAAAGTTGGCAACAAAGAAGGCAAAGTAGTTGGAAAATATGGACTTGGCTACAGAAATGAAGCTGGAGAAAGACTGATAGAATTCTGCAAGACCAACGATCTATTCATCTCAAACACCTTCTTCCAGCAACACAAGCGGCGACTATACACATGGACTTCACCCAATGGATTGTACAAAAATCAAATTGACTACATCTGTGGAAGTCAACGATGGAAAAGCTCTATAACGTCAAAGACAAAACCTGGAGCTGACTGTGGTAGAGATAATCAACTACTAGTATGCAAACTCAAGCTAAAGTTGAAAAAGAGCAAACCACTCATGAATGCAGCAAAATATGACCTTGAGAATATGCCACTGGAATTTAAGGACTGCCTGCAAAATCGATTTGCTGCTTTAGATGCAAATTATAGAGCTCCAGAAGAGTTATGGAATGACATCAAGAAGGTTGTGTTGGAAGAAAGCCAGAAGTCTCTACAAAAGGTGAAAAAGAAAAAATGGCCAACATGGATGACGGAAGAAACTGAAAATTGCCCAGAAACGTAGAGAAGCTAAAGCCAGAGGAGAAAGAAAGACAATCACAGAACTCAGAGATTTCCAACGTGCAGCAAGACAGGACAAGGAAAAGTACTACAATGACGCATGCAAGGAAATAGAAGCAGAAACTATTAGAGGAAGAACAAGATCGGCTTTCCTAAAGCTACAAGAGTTAAAGAAAAAGTTCCAGCCTCGATTTGGAATGTTACAAGATGCTCAAGGTTCTATGTTGAATGATGCTGAGAAGATCAAGAAAAGATGGAAGGAATATACAGAGTTTTTATATGATAAAGATCAAGTGGACCAACAGCCGTTTCAACCTGTACCTTATGATCGGGAACCATTGGTAATGAAAGAAGAAGTTGAAGCAGCATTGAAAGCCTTATCAAAGAACAAAGCACCAGGCATTCCCATAGAAGTATTACAGCAATCTGATGCAGCTGTTACCGTACTTACAAGGCTCTGCCAAGAAATATGGAAGACAGTATCATGGCCAACTGACTGGAAAAGATCTGTGTTTATACCAATACTAAAGAAAGGTGATCCAACTGACTGTAGAAATTATTTCACAATTGCTCTGATCCCACATGCCAGCAAGATTCTACTGAAGATTATTCAAAAGAGACTACAACCATACCTGGAACAAGAACTACCTGAAGTGCAAGCAGGGTTCAGGAAAGGGCGAGGAACGAGAGACATCATTGTGGATGTGAGATGGATCCTTGAAAAGACTAAAGAATACCAAAAGGATATCTATTTGTGCTTTATCGACTATAACAAAGCTTTTGACTGTGTAAACCATGAGAAACTCTGGGCCACATTAAGAAGCATGGGTATACCAGAACACCTGATCGTTCTCTTGCACAATCTGTACATTGATCAAGAAGCAACAGTTCGAACGGAACAAGGAGAAACAGAATGGTTTAAAATAAGCAAAGGTGTAAGACAAGGCTGCATACTTTTCCCCTACCTGTTTAATTTATATGCAGAACAAATCATCAGAGAAGCAGGATTGTATGAAGACAACAAAGGTGTGAAGATTGGTGGAAGACTCATCAACAACCTTCGCTATGCTGATGATACCACATTACTGACTGAAAGTGAAGATGATCTGAAACATTTGCTTCTCACAATCAAAGAACATAGTCTCAAAATGGGCCTGCACCTTAATGTAAAGAAGACAAAGATCATGACAACTGGTATAATCAACAGGTTCATCGTTGAAGGAGAAGAAATTGAAATTGTGAACTTTAACCTACTTGGATCAACTATCAATAAAGAAGCAACAAGCAGTCAAGAAATCAGATGACGCATTGCTCTTGGCAGAATGGCTATGAAAGACCTAGATAAGATTCTCAAGAGCAGAGATGTCTCTCTCCATACAAAGATTCGACTTGTTCAAGCTATGGTATTTTCAATAACATCATATGGATGTGAAAGCTGGACAGTGAAAAAGATAGGCGGAAGAAAATTGATGCCTTTGAATTATGGTGCTGGCGGCGAATACTGTGTATACCATGGACTGCCCGAAGAACAAACCAGTTGGTACTGGAGGAGATCAAACCTAAGCTTTCTTTAGAAGCTCAGATGACAAGACTTCGACTTTCATACTTTGGACACATCATGCGAAGAGAGAGATCATTAGAGAAGGACATCATGCTTGGCAAGATAGAAGGTCAACGCAAAAGAGGAAGGCCAGCAATAAGATGGATCGATACAATAACAGCAGCTACGGGTACCAGTCTGTCAACAATAAGCCGCCTGACTGAAGACCGAACACAATTTAGGATAGCTATCCAGAGGGTCGCCATAAGTCGACTCCGACTCGACGGCACTTAACAACAACAACAACAAGATGTATCCAACGAGAATGTCCTTCTACTTTACAAGCTGAGTATCCCACCAGGAGCACATGGAATGGACCTAGGAACTTGGGAGCCAGAAGTGTCTTTGGATGCAAATTCTTAATAAGGACCCAATCCCCTGGCTTCACTTCTGGATGTGATGATTCTGACGGAGCATCTCGTTGAGGATTCACCTGCAATAAAGGGGAAACAGATAGGACTGAGTGCAATCGTGAGCAATAAGTCAAAATATCGCTGCGCAACAGTTGAGGATCCAGGATAACTGTCAATTCATGTGGAGAAGTAGCTGGATGTCCAGTAACTATTTCATATGGTGTCAGGCTGCGGGGAATTACGCACTGCCATAAGGGCAAAAGGAAGGGCTTCTGTCCAATCTGTAGCCCAATCCTGTGTCAGAGTGCGTAAGTGACCTTTGAGTGTCCTAGTCATCCGTTCCACTTGGCCAGAGCTTTGCGGATGATAAGGAGTGTGCAGTTGTCTCTTAATACCAAACCAAATTTTCAATCCCCTCCCAGACACTCGCAACGAAGGCTGGACCCAGATAAGAAGAAAGAACAAAAGGTACACCCCAAACAGGAATAAAATGAGTGAGCAGTAATTTGATGACAACCCCAGCAGTCATACTGGTAGTGGGATAAGCTTCTACCCATCCAGAGAAAAGACAAGTGACCACCAACAAATACCGCCTCCCTCCTCTGGCACAGGGCAGATCTGCAAAATCAAGCTGCAAAATCAAAGAGAGTCCGGAAGGCAGAAATCCTTATAACTGACCCTAAGCTGACCCTACTCTGCCAGTCTTGAAACAGTGCAGACAAGCTGTGCCACAGAAAAAAAACTTCGGGTGATACCAGAGAACCGAAAAGGCATAATTCATAGCCACAGTGGACAGGTGAATCGTATTATGCAGGAACAGGGCAAGTGGAAACAATAGACTGTCAGGACAAATAAGCAGATGATCCTTTATCCAGTAGTCCTATGCATCACAGGTTGCACCCCACGAAATCCACAGAGTTTGGGTTTCAAAGGAATTATCTTGATATTGCTGCAAGAGAGATGAAAGGGAAAACAAAATCATATTAGACGGTGTTAAATACAGCAATGTCGGTGACACTGATGCTCGGAGGGCAGCTTGCCGTGCTTCTTGGTCTGCAAAATGGTTGCCCTTTGCAAACACTTCTGCTAGCTGTGCACTGGTAAACGGCAAAGAAGCTGATTCCACTACGTCATTAAATGTTGTGACTGCATAGCCTACACGAAGTTTGCCCTTTCCATCTCTGAAAGCAGAACCATCCACAAACAAAGTTAATCCAGGGCTGGTAAAGGTATAGGGGAAAGTTCAGGTCTAGCTCGAGAAAATGTCAAAATACTTTGAAAACAATCATGAGACCCATCCTCCTCCACAAGATCTGCCAAGGGAGCTAGAAGTGTGGAAGGATTGCATATTGATGAAGTACATACTGTAACATGAGGCTGGGAAATTATTAATTCCAGAGTCGTCAAACGTGTGGAGGATAAAGGCTGAGTCTTGGTTAAATGGAGCAACCTAGAGACTGAATGTGATACATATACTTCAAGAGTGTGCTGTAAAACTAAAAAATCACTGCTCCCAAACTACGTAGACATGGTGGAAGTCCCAAAGTCACTGAATCAAATCGCTCTGAGAAATAACCTACTGGCTTGCGACCGGTTGGGAGAACTTGTAAAAGCACACAGGTAGCAGAGGAATCAGAAATAGCCACATACAGTTTGAATGGTAAAGAATAATCTGGCAAAGATAAACATGGCACATTTCCCAGTGCAGTTTTTATATTTAAAAAGGCTTCCCACTGTGATAATGTGGGTACAATGAGACCTTCAGGTCCTTCTTTCCCAATGAGAGAAACGGCAATGAAAGAATAGGTTTCAATCTAGCAGAGGTGATTGCACGCCCAGATGGTGTTAGGACAACACCCAGGAAAGTAACATTTTGAGACACAAATTGCAGCTTAGACAAATTAACCTTCAATCCTAAATCAGCAATATGAGCTAATAGAGACAAGGAATCTGACAAACAAATCTCATAACTTGGTGAACATAAAAGCAAATCATCCACATACTGAACTAAAGAGGAATGGTCGAGTCTTACATCAAGCAGTGCAGTTCTTAGGGCCTGTGTAAAATATGCAGGACTATCGGTGTACCCTTGACACAAAGTGGTCCAAGTATATTGTTTGTCAAAATGGAAAGCAAATAAAAATTGGTTTTCTTTGCTAATTCTTACTGTAAAATAAGCAGAACTCAAATCTACAACAGAAAACCAGGTAGTCCCTGAAGGTATCTGTGTCCAGATATCATGTGGATTAGGTACCAAGGGAAAAATTGGCAAAATCGCACTATTTAATGCTCGCAGGTCTTGCACAAATCTATAAGTCTTACCATCAGCCTTTAGTACAGGAAGAATTGGAGTATTACATGGTGAAGTTTTAGAATAAATGAGACCTTGTTTCTGAAGATCTTCAATCACAGGACGAATTCCATCGTGGCAGCTGCAGTGCTTGAGCCTGGGAAGCTGAGCTCCAGGTTTTGCAATGATTTTCACAGGTGGAATAGAAAGGCATCCGACATTGGATCCCGGCACTGCCCACAGGGTAGAAGGAAGTTCTCCAGGAGCAGGATGAATGGTACTGGCATCTGCAGGGGACGGCACTTCAGAGAGAGAATACAGCTGGAAATATAACTTTCCACTTATCCAGGATAGAGTAGCATGATGTGAAGCCAAAAAATCCCAACCTAAAAGATTCACTGGTAAAGTGTCTCCCACAAGAAAGTTAATAGGATACACAGTCTCTCCAATCTGCAAAGGTAAAAATTCAAGCTTACGATGAGGAATTATCTTACCCTCAATGCCTTCACAATGTACTATTGGTGCTTGTGCTAGCTCAGCGTGATAAATGGCAGGCAAATCCTGTAAATGCAGTGCTGATGTAGTAGCTCCAGTATCAATAACAAACTTCAAATTAGATCCTCCCAGCTTAGCTTCTAACTCACCCTGAGGAGTTATATTCAAATTCAACAAGAGTTATGCATCCCATGTATCGCCTCCACAATCTTCTGGGTTAGAGAAACATTGATATACGGGAGTGAATTCAGTTTTTACTGGAGGGAAATCAGCTTTTACTGGTCATCAAGATTCTGATTCTGGGGGCAGTCTCGCTGCAAATGCCCAATCTCACCACAAGTATAACAAGTACACATTCCTCTTGACTGTCCACCTCCTTGCTGAGGGTTCCCATAACCTCCTCTCCCTCTGTTTCTACCTCTACCCTTGCTCATGGGTGGTTGCATAGAAGCAATCTGTAAATTGAGCAATTTAGTCTTTTTGACATCTATCTTAGTTTGCTCTTCTTGCTGTTCCTTGATAAACTTCAACTCACTGTAGCGAGCTCCTTCCAGAATTGCATCAGCTGTTCTAGCTGGCCAATCTATTATTGAAGTTTCCAAAATTTCTTTTATTCTCGTAATCAACCCATTTACAAAAATATTAGTGAATCCTGAAGGTGTGTCTTCTGCCTCACCAGAATAGTTTTTAAAAGCTAGCATACACCTAGTGTGAAAATCTGTAACCTTTTCACCCCTATCCTGCCTTAGAGATGTTAGCCTTGACCAATCCTTTACAGATTTACATACTACTTTAAGGTATTCTAACAATTTCTCTCTACACAAAACAAAATTATCTCTTTGTGTCTTTTCTTGAAAATATATCACAGGGTCTGTGAGTGGCCATTGCCAGTTATCTTCACGAATTGGATGAGTGAACCTATGAAAATCAGCTGGATTAAAAAACACAGCTCTGAGCAAATTATCTAGATCTGCCCAAGTGGGATTATAACTGTTAATTATTTGACACAAACCTACCAGGGTTACCCCTGTAATTAGGAAACGTTTTAGCCAAATCAAACACTTCTTTAGGACTCCAATTTGCAGGGACAGTCATAGAACCTGTCAAGCCCACTGGATACAAACGAAAAGGATAAGTAGACACAATATCACTTCCCACAGCTGCTTCAGATTTAACTGTGCTAGAATGTGAGTTATTTTGTTGGTGTATAGCTTCCTGAATAGAGCCTAGATCATAATATAATTGACCACGCTCCTCTCTGTAGGTTTCATAATGTCTGTCCAAATCTCTTTCAACTTTATCAATAAGTTCATCAGTAACTCTTAATTCTTTTGCAACAGAAACACTATGACCTATTGCCACTCTTAAGATTCCTATTACAAGTACAACACTTTCCGTTTCTTGGTTCAAACGTGCTCTCAATTGTTTGAGCTGGGAGACATTCCAAATATCCAAAATACACAATTCTACTCCCCCTAACTTCTGTTTCTCTTTAAGTATTTTCTTTTTCTCTTAGTTCTGCTACACGAGTGACCCGCACTCGCTCAGCTGGTCATTAGTTACATTTCCTAACACAAACAACTTTTGTTTTAAATCATGAACTTCATTCCTATGTTTTTCTTCATGTACCATCCGTTCCCACCATGTAAGCACAATTGCACGATTTACCTTTAACCGCCAACTCATATCTCAGGTAATGGACCTTATCTACAGAGAAAATTCCCTCCAAAGGAAACTGCAAATCCTCATTTCCTTTAGTCACTAAAGCCCAATGTGCTACGGAATCGATGGCTACATCACCATGCTTCTCATACATACAATGGAGTGCAGGAGTGGCCTAGTGGTTGGGGCAAGGTACTTCAGGCCGGAAGGTCGGGGGTTCAAATCCCACTAGAGGACAGCAACCTTAGGCCGGAAGGACTGGGGTTTCTAGTCCCACAGGTGCTCCTTGTGGTCTTGGGCAAGCCACTTAACCCTCCATAGCCCATGTTCCCTGTAAAATAGTTATCTCCAAGTTATAATGCCCTGTTCAATGTAATTTCAGTTTGTTCAATGTAAACCGCACTGATGCAGAATAGCGCGGTATATAAGAGAATGTAATAAATAAATAAATAGAAGCATACAATAAGAAGGGCTACCTTTCTTAAACGCTAAAGCCCTAGCTCTGTCATGCCATTCATGCATCTGTCTACTTAACAGATTACCCATCACTGGTAATACTCACAAATCTTCTGGCACCTTCTGCCCTTGCCTTGAATGCAGAGATCCGTATCCGAGTCACGGCATGAACTGAAAGTGTACTCTGCACCCCCCTCACCGGTAACTCACCAGGGCTCTTGGGTAACGGAAATCCACACACAAAGCAATGAGAAGGAGAATCTCTAAATCAGCAAATAAATACACAACACACTCATATTATTTATAAAAACAAGCAAAGCTTTGGGAGAGCAAACCAAGTTGCCACCTTGTTTACTCTGCCATCTTAGCTTTCAGCCATTTTATTTATAGGTAAATATTCCATTACACTGCATGATTTCCACCTTATTGTTCTACGTCAAGCATCACGTATATCCATAACGTGCATCTCTATATTTCTACGTCATAGGTCAATTCTTATTAGCATAGGTGATCATGAGGCGACATACATGTATTCCCAGACATAACTTTTTAAACAATATTTCTAACACTTGCAGTTTGATATCTCTGAATGGAGACTGTGAGACTGGGAAGCAACTTCTCCTTTTACTTCTCTTTATTATAACAAGACTATTGTCTCTGTTGTTAGAAACCTTCAGCCTAATTATTTCAGCAGAGTCTTTCAAGGTTGTTGCTGAATAATAAACTCTGGAATAATATTAATTCTTTCCTAGGGCTTTTGGTAATATAATGTCATTAAGTACCCTAACCGTGTACATAGCCCTGTACGGACAAGCTTACTTTCACTTGCCTCCTACTCCCCCCCCCCCCCCACCGCCTACTTATGTAATTCACTATTGTAGTATTGGATCAAGTAGAAAATAAATTCCGATCACAGGAGGTGAACTGTCGATAAGCTCTGAATGCTGCTCCCGATCTCTTCCTCACACCCCTTTTCTGTCTCCAGGGGAGCGATTTACTGCCTTCAAATCTGTCCCAGGTGCTGTTTTCATTGGGGGTCTTGGCTTTTTTTTGTTTGGCTAACTACCGGGTCTTTTTTGGTTTTCTAAACCTGTTCCTCGTCTGGTTTTAGATGTAAAGATGTACAGAATTTATGTCGGTATGTATATATAATTTTGATTATTTTTTAAGTTGCTTCTCAGACCAGTTCTTGGTGCTTTAACAGGTGTGCCTATATTAGAGTTTCTTTTCAAAGTCAGAATTTAGATTTCTACATTATTACATTTATAAACATCAGGCCACTGGGTTAATGTATTTCCTTCTTTTTGGAAGCTTCTATATTTGAGTTTTGCATTGTGTGTTTCCTGCTGCTTTTGTGATGGTGATGCCAGATATTAGACTCAATAAAGTGATTTGAAGAAAAAAAAGGTAAAATCCTCGATTTGGCCCTTGTCATATGATGCTGGAGTGTTTTGACTTGATTCAGGCAAGCAAGCGGAGCTGTATGGCTCTAGGTTCTGTGTCTGTGGTTGGTGGGGCTTGTTTATTGGATTAGCCCAGATATTTTGGGAGGCGTGTGTCTTATTTTTGTAGATGTGAAGGGTGTTGGGACTCGGGAGTCGGGACCTGCCTTCTTTTATGGTGTGGCGAGGGCGGTAGACTATTTTTTCTCCTTTTTAGTGACAGGTAAAGAAGGCCCTGGTGTATTTTATTTCTCTTTCCATCCTTTCTTGGATCTCTGACTAGTAGGGTGGGTGCATCTCACTGACTCTTAATGCTCCATTTTTCTCTGAGCAGCACAATGGAGTATATATAGAAACTGACACTATGAAGGTAGATAAAGATCTCCAGGCCCATCCATTCTTTGCAGCCTCTGGCTTCATCCCTTTGCATCCATACTACTCAGGCTCCTATGTGCTTTTCCCAGGCTTTAATTCTGATAGATGTTATGCCTTCTTGCTGAAGAGAAGGCTATTCTGAATTTACAAATTTTTATGCAAAGAATGCCTCCTTATGTTACTTCTGAGTCTATCCCACTTCCTGTCTAAAACTTCCCTACTCTGCATCTCAAGCTTTTCTCTTTTGGTACAGTTTAGTTTTGGGTACCCTTATTTTGATCTCTCCATGCTGTCTGTGAGAAGCATGCTTCTGGTATTTCTAAATGACTCTACTTTTATTTTTAAGGTTTCTTGCTTAGTAGTAGAACTCCGTTGTCTGCCTGCATTTTACTCATTCTGTTTCTTACAGCTTAAGGACACACTACTTGGCTTGTTCTATGCCAGTTTGAGCAGAAATAATGAATGGTATTCCTTGGTATTTCTCTAATCCTATCTGAACAAATTAAGGGATATGCTTGCTAAGTGTGAATGGTTTGTGCAGCTAATGTCAGGCAATAGCAGCAAAAAGCCAACTGTGCAGGGGGCATTCCCAGCGTTTTCCCTGCAGGGATAGTGGGTAACTCTGGAGGAGAGGAGGGACAGGGGAGATATGATTCAGACCTTAAAATACTTAAAGAGAAATAATGAACAAAAAGCCTCTTCCAAAGACGGGGAAGCTGTAAAACTAGAGGCATAACATGAAGCTGCAAGGGGGTAAATTGAAAGGCAATGTCATGAAATACTTTTTCATTGAAAGGGTGGTGGATGATTGGAATGCCCTCCCATGGAAGTGGTGGGGGCAAATACAGTGACAGAATTCAAAATGGCATGGGACAGACACAGTGGATTCCTTTACAGCAACAGGATAAAATCAAAATTAACTGTCTAATTTCTCAACATACAGGGGTGTCCTACACGGAGCGGTGGGTTCACCCCTAAAACAAAGACATGGGGAGGGGTGGCCTGCACGAAGCAGCAGAAGCATGCACCTACTCTTGCCATCTTACTGGGCAGACTGGGCTGTGATGGGGGGAAACTTGGACTGGAAATGGGCTGATGAAGAGCTGGATTACGACTGGAAAAGGGCAGATGGGGGCTGGAATAGGACGAAGTGGGCTGATGAGGGGGCTAGGATTGGAAATTGGCTGATGGGGGAGCTTGGAGTGGAAATGGGCTGATGGGGGACTGGAATGGAACTGGAAAAGAGCAGATGGGGGGCTAGGACTGGAAATGGGCTGATGAGGAGCTGGAATAGGACTAGAAATGGGCTGGTGGGGGGAACGTGGACTGCAAATGGGTGATGGGATGGAATAGGACTGGAAATGGGCTGATGTGAGTTGGAATAGGGCTGGAAATGGGCTGATGGGGGAGCTTGGAGTGGAAATGGGCTGATGGGGGGCTGGAATGGAACTGGAAAACAGCATATGGGGGGCTAGGACTGGAAATGGGCTGATGTTGAAGCTTGGAAGACTGGGACTAGAAGGGGCAGATACTGGGTGGGTCTAGAACTATAAGGGAGCTGATTTTGGGGAAGGACTAGAAAGGGATGAGGAATGAGAATGGAGAGGGGCAAAGATATTTTGTGTGGGAGGGAAGAAAAGTCTACGATGGGCCGGGTATTGGAAGAGTAAGTGGAGATTGAGAATGGAAGGGTGAAATATGAGTGGATGATAAAGGAATAAGGAAAGAAATGGAGGAAAGAACAAAAGGGGAAAGATCAGTATGTTAAAGCAGATATAGAGAAAAAAATTGGAAAACAATCTAAAAGAGAAGAAAGGACGAATGGATAGCTCACAGAAGACACAAAGAAACCAGAGAAAGTGACTGGAGCAATTGCAACTGAAAAAGAAAATGCACAAGCAAGAAAAGGTAGAAAAATACTTTTTTATTTCGAATTTATTAACTGGAATATATCAGCCCTGGAAGTTTGCTTATTTAGCATGTTGTGTATCCAGTGCAATAACTGTGCTACATTCATTCCAAGACAAATCATTTGGAACCTGAGAGTTTGTCCTCTGTGCTTCAGGTCAGCTGCCATGCATAAAGAACTGACTCTACTATGGGAAGACCTAGCTGCCATGCATAAATAAGTGACCCTACTGAGGGAGGAACTGGCTGCAATGAAGCGCACCTCTTCTAAGATACAAACTGAACAATGTCCACCACCACTCCCACAAAGAATCAAACAGCACAGGGTCAAATGGATCACAGTGGGTTCTGGTAGATTGCTACCTGTAACACACAGACATCCTATGCATCAAGAGATAACCCTGCATAATGCCTCCTCTGTCTTGCCTAACGAGGATGTGGAACTGAGGGAGGAATTGGCTGCAATGAAATGCACCTCTTCTAAGATAAAAACTGAACAGCATCCACCACCACTCCAACAAAGAATCAAACACCCCAGGAATAAATGGATCACAGTGGGTTCTGGTAGATTGCAACCTGTGACACAAAGACATCCTATGCATCAGGAAATATCCCTGCATAATGCCTTCTCTGCCTTGGTGAATGAGGATGCCCAATCCAAAGAAACTGAAGGGCCCTTAAATGAGACAGACAATGCCCAATCTCCTGCTATAGGACCAAATATGAAAAAAAATTCACCAAACAGCAAACTACTAATACTTGGAGATTCCATCATCAGAGACACCAACTTGGGAACACAGTTCAATGGAAAGAAGATAGTCAAGTGCCTCCCAGATTCTCAGCCAGCAGGAATACAAACCAAGTTGTTGAAGTACTTAGAGCGGACAGTGAACACAGATGTTGAAGGTCAAGCTCTGGACGTCACCCCCTGCAAAAGCAGAACATCATCAGAAACAGCCACACTTTTAAAACGACACATCAAAAACAAGCAGGAAGATGTGGGCAGAACAAAAGCAATGCAAAATACACACAAACCAGTTAAATCCTGGAAAGCAATGAGCACTAATGCTCGAAGCTTAGCCAACAAAGTTCCGGACCTGGAAGCCCTAATGGTGGAAATGGATTTGGACATTGTGGCCATTACAGAAACTTGGCTAAATGAATCGCATGATTGGGATATAGCAATAGCTGGCTATAACCTATTCAGAAGAGACAGAGAAAATGGAAGAGGAGGAGGAATAGCCTTGTATGTCAAGGGCAATATTAAAGCTACTGAAATGCAGGGGGCATGGGGAAAAGAAGAAGCGCTCTGGATTGTGTTGGAAAGAGGAGATGGCACTGTCATCCATACTGTTGTAGTATACAGACCTCCGACACAAACTGAAGAGATAGATAACGAATTGATTATAGAAATTGCCAAGATAGCCACAAAAGGGAGAAGCGATCATATTGGGTGACTTTGATCTACCTGATGTGGATTGGATTACTCCTTCTGCAAATCTGGAAAGAAGCAAAAACAATTATGGATGCTCTCCAAGATGCATTATTTAGACAAGTGGTGATAGAACCAACCAGGGAAAGCTCAACGCTGGATTTAGTGCTCACCAACGGTGATAGCATGTCGAATGTCTGCGTGGGTGCCCCTGTGAGCAGCAGCGATCATCACACGGTGTGGTTTGAGATAAAAGCCATGGTAAAGGCCAATCACAGCAAGCTCAAGGTCCTAAACTTCAAAAACACAGACTTCAATAAAATGGTCAAGTACCTAAAGGAGGAGCTGACAGGGTGGAAGGAGATAAGGGAAGTGGAATTGAAATGGGCTAAACTAAAGGTGGCAATAAAAGGGGCAACAGATAAATATGTAAGAAAAAAAAAAAAAAAAAACAAGAGGAGAAGGAAACCTATTTGATTTTCCAAAGAAGTGGCTGCTCAAATAAAGGCAAAAAACACAGCTTTCGCAAAATTCAAAAGCTTGCAAACAGAGGAACAAAGAAATGAATATAGGATCAAACTCAAAGAGACAAAGAGAAATAAGGATAGTAAAATCAAAAGGCAGAGGAAAAGATTGATAAAGCTGTGAAGTGTGGCGACAAAAAACTTTCTTCAGGTATATTGGAGAAAGGAAGAAGATCAAAGGTGGAATTGCAGGACTCAGAAGTGCTGGGAATGCACTCGCGGAAAGTGACATTGAAAAAAAAAAATTGATAACGAATACTTCTGCTCTGTTTTTACTAAGGAAAGTCCTGGAGAGGGACCACCTGTAACTCCCAAATATAAAACTGGGAATGAAGTAAATACCACACCATTCACAGAAGATAAAGTGTTAGAACAACTTGCAAAACTGAAAGTGGGACCAGATGGGACCAGATGAGATACATCTCAGGATACTGAAAGAGCTCAGAGAAGTTCTTGCAGGGCCGTTAAAGGATGTTTTCAACAGATCCTTGGAAACAGGAGAGGTTCCTCAGGACTGGAGAATGGATGATGTCGTACCTCTACACAAAAGTGGTAAGAGGGAAGGAGTGTCAAACTACAGGCCTGTGAGCCTTACCTCAGTGGCGGGAAAAGTAATGGAGGCACTCCAGAAAGAGCGAATTGTGAACTTTCTCAAAGCCAACAGGTTGCAAGATCCGAGGCAACATGGTTTTACCGAAGGACGATCTTGCCAAACAAATCTGATTGAGTTCTTTGACTGGGTGACCAGGGAACTAGATCAGGGGCATGTGATGGATGTCATCTACCTGGATTTCAGCAAAGCCTTTGATACTGTTCCTCATAGGAGGCTTATCATAAACTCAGTAGTTTGGGGATAGATCCCAAGATGGTAAATTGGATCAGAAATTGGTTGACTGACAGATGGTGATGGTACAAGGAGCTCACTCGAATGAAAGGAAGGTGATTAGCGGGTGCCCCAGGGGTCGGGCCTGGGCCTGGCACTGTTCAATGTATTTGTGAGTGATTTTGCTGAAGGACTACATGGAAACGTCTGTCTATTTGCAGAAGACACAAAAATTTGCAACAGAGTGGACTACCCTGAGGGAGTGGTTAACATAAGGAATGATCTACAAAAGCTGAAAGAATGGTCTAATGCTTGGCAATTAAGATTTAATGCGAAGAAGTGCAGAGTCATGCACTTGGGAAGCAGAAATCCAAGGGAAATGTACGAGATAGAGGGCGAGAGATTGGTGCGTACGGATCAGGCGAAAGACCTTGGAGTGATTATTTCTGAAGATCTCAAGGTGGCAAAAGAGTGCGACAAGGCGGTGGCAAAAGCCAGGAGGATGTTGGGCTGCATACGAAGAGGAATTATCAGAAGAAAGGAAGAGGTACTTATGCCACCGTACAAGTCACTGGTGAGGCCTCACTTGGAATACTGTGTTCAGTTTTGGAGACCATATCTTGCAAAGGATGTAAAAAGACTGGAAACTGTTCAGAGAAAGGCGACCAAAATGATTTGGAGCCTGCGACAGAAGCCTTATGAGAAGAGACTTGAAGACCTAAACATGCACACTTTAGAGGAGAGGAGAGACAGGGGAGATATGATTCAGACCTTTAAATACTTAAAGAGAAATAATGAACAAACAAACCTCTTCCAAAGACGGAGAAGCTACAAAACTAGAGGGCATAACATGAAGCTACAAGGTGGTAAATTGAAAGGCAATGTCAGGAAATACTTTTTCACTGAAAGGGTGGTGGATGCTTGGAATGCGCTCCCGATGGAAGTGGTGGGGGAAACTATGGTGATGGAGTTCAAAAAGGCATGGTACAGACACAGTGGATCGCTTTTCAGCAACAAGAAAATATCAAAATAATCTGAACCATCTAATTCCTTAACAAATAGGGGTGTACTACAAGGAGTGGTGGGATCACCCCTAAACAAAGGCATGGGGAAGAGGAGCCTGCACAGAGTGGCAGGTGTACCTACTCTTGACATCGTACTGGGCAGACTAGATGGACCATACCGGTCTTTATCTGCCATCATTTACTATGATAGAGCCTGTGATTCCTGTAGGCTATCTTATCCTGCCCTGGCGGTATGTAGTCAAAGGCCCTTAATACTGATGAGAGCTCAGCAATGACATTTATTTATTTAGACAAATTTGTATGCCACCTTTTCCTTCAATCAAGGTGGTCACGTCATATGACAATTGGATAACATTTAACATAAAGGTATTTAAAACGTGGTATGAAAGATTTGTGTTTGTGGGTAGTATAGATGTGTGTTTAGTTGGAGGAGGTAGTAGTGTTATTGTTTGGGTAAAATTCCCTCATTGTTTGTGCCCTTTCCTCACAGCATGCAGCTTTCTAGGAAAAGCTCACAAGAGGGCCTCAATGTAGTTGCAGGTAGAAATATAGAAACATGACGACAGAAAAAGACCACTTGGCCTATCTAGTCTGTCTTTCCATATCAACCACTACAACAGTCCCCTTTTTTCCTTTACAGATCCTCTGTATTTCTCCCATGTATCTTTGACATCAGATACTGTCCTCATCTCTACCTCCTCCACTGGGAGACTATTCCACAGATCAACCACTCTTTCCGTAAAGAAATATTTACACATATCACTCCTGAATCTAGCCCCTTTCACCCTCATTACATGTCCCCTCGTAGCAGAGCTTGCTTTCAATTTAAAGAGACTGTCCTCCTGTGCATTTATGCCACAAAGGTATTTAAACATCTCTATCATATTGCCTCTATCCCGCCTTTCCTCTAAGGTGTACATATTAAGATCCTTAAGTCTGTCCTCATATGCTTTATAATGAAGACCATTAACCATTTTAGTAGCCACCCTCTGTACTGACGCCAGCCTGTTTATATCCTTTTGAAGGTGCAGTCTCCAGAACTGCATACAATACTCCAACTGAGGTCACAACAAAGACTTATACAGAGGCACTATCACCTACTTTCTTCTGCTGGCCATTCCTCTCCCTATACACCCAAGCATGCTTCTAGCTTTTGCTGTCACCTTTTCTATCTGTTTAGCTACTTTAAAATCATCAGACAGACACAATCACATCTAAGTCCAGCTCTTCTTTAGTGGACAAAAGTATTTCATTCCCTATACTATATCGCTCCCTTGGGTTGCTGCAGCCCAAATGCATGACCTTCCTTTTTTTAAACATTAAATCTCAGCTGCAAAATTCTAGACCATTCTTCAAGCTTACCTAGATCCCTCCTCATGTTATCCCTACACCTTCCTGGGTGTCTACTCTATTGCAGATTTTGGTATCATCCGCAAAGAGGCAAACCTTACCCGACAGCCCTTCCGCTATATCACTAACAAAGATGTTAAAAAGAATCAGACGAAGGACAGATCCCTGGGGCACACCACTGGTAACCTCCTTCTCCTCAGAGTGAGCTCCATTTACCTTTACCCTTTGTCACCTCCACTCAACCAATTTCCAGCTCAAACAGTAACTTTAGGATCCATCCCTAGGGTGCTCAGTTTGTTTATAAGTCGCCTGTGAGGAACAGTGTCAAAGGCTTTACTGAAATCTAAATACACCACATCTAGAGGTCTCCCTCTATCCAACTCCCTGGTTACCAAGTCAAAGAAATCAATCAGATTTGTCTGACAAGACCTGCCTCTGGTGAATCCATGCTGCCTCAGATCCTGTAATCCCCTGGACTCCAGAAGCCTCACTATTTTCTCTTTCAGCAGCGTTTCCAATAATTTACTCACCACTGAAGTTAAACTAACCAGCCTGTAGTTTTCAACCATATCCTTGCTTCTGATTTTGTGTAAAGGGACCACATGAGCCTTTCTCCAGTCCTTTGGCAACACTCCTGACTCCAACGAGGCATTGAAAAGGTCAGTCAGTGTAGCTGCTAGAACGTCCCCAAATTCCCTCAGTATTTTAAGGTATATCCCATCTGGTCCCATCGCTTTGTTTACTTTAAGTTTAGCTAGTTTCTCATGAACACAGTCTTCTGAAAATTGTTCAAGATGCTCCTCGCTTCTGTTCCTGTTTGTGGGTGTTTTCTGAGGTCCTGCTCCTGCTTCTTCATCTCTGAACACTGAATAGAAATATTTGTTAAGCAATTGCGCTTTATCCTCATCAGCTTCTACATATTCCTCCCCTACACCCTTGAGTCTGAGAATACCACTTTTGCCTTCCTCTTCTCAATAACATATCTGAAAAATGTCTTATCCCCCCCCCCCCCATTTTATTGCACTGGCTATTTCCTCCTCTTTTTGAATCTTTGCTTTCGTGACTACTTTGCTAGCTTCTTTAAGTTTTTCCAAATATAGATGCCAGTCTATATTTGTCTTCCTTTCACTGTGATCTCTTGTATTTTATGAAGACCTCCCTCTTTTTCTTCACCTTTTCAGCTACTTCTTTCAAAAATCATAGTGGTCTCCTTTTCCCTTTACCGTTATTTATAATTTTAACAAAAAGGTTGGTTGCCCTTAAAATATCCCCTTTCGTTTTTGCCCACTGTTTTTCTATATCACCCAGCTGTTCCCATCCCGCTAATTTAATTTAATTTAATTTAATTAACAGATTATTTATATACCGCTCCTTCCATTGATCAGGTGCGGTTTCCATATAACAACAATAAACAGTGTGGTCTGTTTTTACATATAACATTTGTAGCTAGGTAAATACAGTTAACAATTAATAATTAACAATTAACAATTAGTAAACTATGTACAGTTGAACATAATTAAACTATATACATTGTTTTGTTTTTCATTTACTTATTCGCTTTGTTTTAGGGTGTATCACTTCATTCTTTTGATGAGTTGTGTATTACTCGGGGTGGGATTATCCTTTATCCAGTTGGGGGGTGTGTGGTGTGCTGGTCATCTTGGCAAAGTTAGTTTTCCTAAAGTCTAGGACCCTTGCTTTTGAATGGATTCTAACAGTCCTAGTCCTAATACTGAACCATACCATCTGCTGATCATTGGATGCAAATTGATCTCCCACTATTACATCAGTTTGCGATGCCTGAGACAGATTTTGTGTGTCTTTCTTTGTGATTGCCATCAAAACAAGACAGTTTGGACAAGGTGTGACCATCAATCCTCAGTTGAACAACAAATCTAAAAACGCAGACTGTGCTGGTTGGGTCACATTTGCGGAATGAACACCAGCTGGCAGCCATGCAAACTCCTCTGGCCAGAGTGACCTGTCCACTGGAGAGTTCAATGAGCAGTACCAAAGAAAATGTGGCTCAAACACCTCAAGGAAGTAATGAATGACTAACAATCAATGAGGCCAGAAATGTTGCCACTGATTGCCAAGGTTGGAAGTGTATTGTGAGCAACACACGGAATCCAGTGGCACCTACAGTAGTGTATTGTCTGAGAGGACTGCCTTTTCTCCAAATGCAAGCTAGGGATTAAAGAAGAGAAGAAGAATATTCAGCAACCTTTGGATGCTTGAGCTTTGGTTCTTCATGTTCGTGAGAGGTTTTCACCTCCTCCACATCCAGCTGCATACTGGTTTCTTCAGTTTGAAAGCTGGTGGAGTTGTATGGTTGATTCTGCAGACTGGTGACTCATGTCCAACTCTCTTATTTCTGTGGCACACCATCTTCACCTCTTCGAAGAGCTTGGATGCCTCAAGAAGCATTTCAGCAATGTATTTCTCGCAGTCAAGGATGTTTCTCAGTCTTGCCATCTCTTCTCTCAGCTCCTCCGCTTGTTCCTTAAAGGCTTCAGTTTGCAGGCATCTTGCACATGGACCCAATCCCTCAAATGTGATTGGGCCATCTGTCTGGACAGAGGAAGAAACTGTAATGAGGGCAACAGTTTTGACAAAATGATATTTCCCAGCCAAAGTTCAATTGCTGAAGCTTTGGTACCTGTTGAAAGAAATGAGAAAGACCTACCAAAGTGTGAAGTCAAATCCTACTTCTTTCAAGGTCAGTCCATGCAGGGGCCAGGAATGGGGGGGGGGGGGGGCAAGCTCTGCCCCTGATTCCACCCCAAGCTCAACCCTAAGTCTGCCTCCGGTACCCAAAGGTCTTCCCATTCCTTTTCTGCCCACGGAGATCCCATCTCCCACAGGCAGAAGAGAAGGGAATGGCTGTGATTGCAGCAGACTCCTTCTGTTGCGGCAGCCTTCTCCTCCTGCCTGTGGTTCATCGGATCCCCAAGGGCAGGAGGGGAAGGCTGCCACGATAACAGCAAAGATTCTGTCTGTCTGCCCAAAGGGATCTCCCGTGAGCAGACAAAAGTAGTCTTTGCCATGATCGCGGTGGCCTTCCACCCAGCTCATGGGAATATGATCACCTGCGGATATATAGGAGTCTGCTGTGATCACAGCCGCTCTCTGTGAATGGCGGGCAAAATTTTGGTGAAGTCAGAGCTCATGTGGCCCACCCTGTTCCAACACCTATGAATCCATGTGATCTTCAGCAAGTTAGTTACTTTATCCCCTCTTACTCCAGGTACCCACTTATACTGTAAGTCCTTCATGCTGGGATTCATTGCACCTCTATGCAGTTTGCTGTTTTTTTGTTTGTTTGTTTGTTTATTTTATTAAAGTGTTGTCAAGTCAATGCTGACTCCTTGCTAAGAGGGGAATTTTAGAAGATCCATCCAAGTGCAATCTGGGATATCTAACCAGAATGTCTGAAAAAATGCAGGCACAACTAGGTATGGATGTGACTTCACAAACCTGGATGTACCAGATATGGACGTCTGTGGGGGCATCTACCTAGACATCCCCAGAACAGTATCACAGAACCTAGATGTCTAGGATAGCCTAATGGTAGAGTAGTGGGTTAGGAACAGAACAGGCAAGGTTCAAATCCTGCTGCTTTGTCATTGACACTGTGTTGAGTACTGGAGATGATCAAGTGCATTCTTCTCTAGATGTTCTTCAGCGAGAACTTTTCAAATGTTTGTTTGTTACTCTTCATGCCTCGGAGGAGGTCTAAGGTTAGACACGACACCTGATGTCCATTACATTTCTGTGATCAGGTGGGGATGTTCCAAGTTCCTGGGACTTGCCTGGCCATAGGGGGATTCAGATTTGGACATCCCCAGATCCAGCTTCTAAAATGGTTCTAGAGATGTCTCTGCTTTGGATATCTCTATGCACATTTTCGGATGTCCAAAGCACGAACAAGGCTTCTAAATTGACCCCCTAAGGTAACAAATAAACTTCAGTGTCACTGACAGATAGATGAGACAAACATTTTCTTATTTATCCATCAGACATAATGCCTATGCATCTCACTATTCAGGTGCTCTACGTATGCTTGACATTTCTCTTTTGTAGCAAAAACAATTGGAGGATGAAAACAACTTGCCCAACTTCCCTGGTTCTCAGGCCACCACTCTCTCCATTAGGCCTCTCTGTCTGAAGCATCTGCTTGCACTGACTCCATGCCCATTCACAACCTGCTGCTGCCATAGCTAGAATTAAGCCCTGTAGTTTTCTGTATGCTACTTCGGAAGACGTGAAGTGCGGGAGAAGAGCCATTAAAATAGTTCTCCATGGGCAGGGCCGGTGCAAGGAGATGAGGTGACCTAGGTAAACCTCATCCCTTGCCCCTCCCCCCCATAGTGCCCATTGCCACCACTGATGCCCCTCTCCAGGACCAACAGCAGCGGCAATAGCACTAACAGCCCCATGACGCTTACCATCAAGCTTCAGCATTGCAGAGCTGTTTGCTTCTGCCATTATCTGACTCCCGATGCAGACTTCCTCTGCAAACAGGAAATCATCAGCATCCAGAGTCAGACAGAGGGCAGAAGAAAACAACCCCGCAGTGCCAATCCCTCCTTTAAAATCTGTTGTCAGTGTCATCTAACGGATAGATGTATCATCACACTATAGGCCCCTTTTACTCCCACTTAGCTCAAGTTGTCTGTCACACAGCCCATGGGAATAAAATGGGACAGGCAATAGATACAGAAGCTTGAGCTAAGTATTGGTAAAAGAGGCCCTTTGTTTTGTTTTATTATTCTTTCCCAACCAACAGACTATTTGGGTACCATGCCAGTCAAGCTTTTCCCTCCCTCCTCCTCCCAAATCAAAAACACATGAAGAGACCAAAGTAAACACCCACGTATAAACAAATATGCACACAGAGAGGATGGAAAGAATTCTGTGAGCGACACTCTCCATATTTTTCCTACTTTTTTTTTTAATGTTTCATTCCCCTTTCTATCTCACCTCTCAGCAACAGCTTCTCCTCCCCCCCCCCCAATCTCAAGACAGACAAATTATATGCACATAAGCTATTAAAAATCAAAAATTGCTAACTAGAGATATGTGATAACTGTGGACGCCAGAGAATAGATTTAATAATATTATTTTAAAGACAGTGGCATTCGATCAAGTGAGCAAATTATTGCAAATTAAACCACCCCATGCCTAACAGCTATTTAAGCGATCGATCAAATGCATGAAGGTACAGTATCAAAGTGAACAGTGAAACAAATAAATAATAGCAGTGGCCATCTTTGCAAGGGCCAACAACCGGGGCATGAGTGTGAAGGGCCACTCCTGCTCCCATTCACCATAGGGCCACCATTGATTGAAGGTAGGGACTGGGGGGAGGGGGGAGGGGGGAGGCCCTCCTGGCTAGCGGGATTTGAGGGGTAGGGGGGGGGAGGGAGCGGTGGGACCATGATGGCTAGCTGGCATTTTTTCTGGGATAGGGAAGGAGGGGAAACCTTTGTGAACCTGACTGGACAGCCAGGATAGTGGAGTAGGCTGGGGGTATACCAATCCCCATAAGACAGCTTTCAATAGGGATCAGGAGCTTTCGGGGGGGGGGGGGGGTATCGGTACTGAAGGGGAGGGCAGGCACTTCTTTAAATATTGTCGGTGCCACCAATCTCTACCTCTGTGGCACTGACAATATTGTCACATCAGGGGAGGGGGGAGGCAAAATTGGGGCATGGGGGGCCATTTGGCTTAGGGTTGCCAACTAGCTCCAGTTGTGCCCGACACACTTGATCCAGTCCTAGGTTTACCCCAATGCATGCAGGGACATGTAGTTCTGATTTTTCCATTGCACTCCATAAGAAAAGCAAGACTACATGTCCCTGCATGCAATGGGATAAACCCAGGACTGGATCAAGCCTGTTGGGCACATCTGGAGTCAATTGGCAACCCTAGTTTGGCTGCAGGGCCAAAGGCCACTGCAGATCAGCAGTTGCCATGATCCCTGCTACAGTGGATCACTGGGAGATAATGCTACCAATTGGGTGGCATTATCTGCAGCCACGATGAGGCCTGATTTGGCAGCCATCATGTGACAAAGTTTCATGCGATGCCTGCCAACTATCATCACACCTACTCCCCACCCTCCCGGGTCCACCACACAACATGCAGATATTACATTAGAGTGCCTGTGATATCTGCATTGTCACTGTGTTAGTTGCTATCACTGGGCAGTATTCCTGTTAGCCGTGGGGTAGCAGCTATTGCAGTTTAGTAAACTACCCCCAAAGGTATATTCAACAACAGCCCTGGTTCACTAGTGTGCCCTATTGCAACATTCTTCCTGTGCTGTATGAGGCTACTCACAGGAGTTAAGAGTCAGGTCTTCAAAGGATGGCCCTTATCGCCTTTGGAGGAGACCACACATCAGGCCAATATTTTCTAATATAGAATGGTGATACATAAAAGATCATATTCCATGGCAAGCAGATTGCTATGACACCAGCAATGATAAGAGTTAGCACATCGTTTGTTTTGGCTCTTGACCTTATTAGCTGTAAAGAGTCCATGTTAGGGATGAAGGGAGTGAGAGAAAAACTGTGGCACAGAGGATGAAAGGCAGTAGGGCAGCTCTCCCCCAGTACAGCCCTTTTGGAAACATTATATCTCAGACTGTTGGGGTAGATTGTCATTCGCAGGTATGGCTGACCTAGCAGCCAGGCAACTCCAATTTCTCATGTAACACAGGCTTGTCCAAGTCTGAATTGTGATAGCACAAAGGAGTAATGGCGCAAACCAGGGTATCTGCACACCTCTTGTATGTTCATAACATCTCACACCTGGACACACAATACCGGTCTAAGGCAGACTGCATGAGCTCTGGAGTGCTCAGAAAGCCATCAGATAAGACTATAATTTTCTTTATTATCTCTGCTGGTTTCTAGCTACCAATATACAGTTTAAGTGTTTGTTTTTTCGGGATATCGCTAATATAAGGTTTATCTGTGGCTATACATTAAGTTTGGGGATATTCTGACTGACTGTTTTCCTGTGTAGCCTTGGGGCAGATATCTGTGGGTTCCCCAGTTTAGGAACAGCCTACTGGCCAGAGACACACTTAGGTTCCCCCCACCCTACCCCTCATCCCACCCGCCCCAGGGGCTGCATTGCCTTTATAGTGGTCGCATACGTTGCCATCTATCCTTTTAACTTGGGTTAAGGCCCATCCCTTCTTCTTCTTCTTCTAAGACTGCTTATTTAGCATGTTGTGTATTCAGTGCAATAACTGTGCTACATTCATTCCAAGACAAATCATTTGGAACCTGAGAGTTTGTCCTCTGTGCTTCAGGTCAGCTGCCATGCATAAAGAACTGACTCTACTATGGGAAGACCTAGCTGCCATGCATAAATAAGTGACCCTACTGAGGGAGGAACTGGCTGCAATGAAGCGCACCTCTTCTAAGATACAAACTGAACATCCACCATAACTCCAACAAAGAATCAAACACCCCAGGAATAAATGGATCACAGTGGGTTCTGGTAGATTGCAGAACCCACTGGTGGAGGAGTGGCCTAGTGGTTGGGGCAAGGTACTTCGGGCCGGAAGGTCTGGGGTTCAAATCCCACTAGAGTACAGCAACCTTGGGCCGGAAGGACTGGGGTTTCTAGTCCCACAGGTGCTCCTTGTGGTCTTGGGCAAGCCACTTAACCCTCCATAGCCCATGTTCCCTGTAAAATAGTTCTCTGTGTGCTGTGCTTTCCTGTCTAATCAATGTGTTTATACCTCAAAAATTTCCTGTCATGATTTGACAATTTCCAATCTGTAATCAAACCGCTGCTGATCGCTGGAAGTAGCGGTATACAAATGTATACTAAATAAATAAATAAAAATAAATAAACCTGTGACACAAAGACATCCTATGCATCAGGAAATATCCCTGCATAATGCCTTCTCTGTCTTGGCTAATGAGGATGCCCAATCCAAAGAAACTGAAGGGCCCTTAAATGAGACAGACAATGCCCAATCTCCTGCTAGAGGACCAAATATGAAGAAAACCTCACCAAACAGCAAACTACTACTACTTGGAGATTCCATCATCAGAGGCATCAACTTGGGAACACAGTTCAATGGAGAGAAGATAGTCAAGTGCCTCCCAGACTCTTCAGCCAGCAGGAATACAAACCAAGTTGTTGAAGTACTTAGAGCAGAAAGTGAACACAGATGTTGAAGGTCAAGCTCTGGACGTCACCCCCTGCAAAAGCAGAACATCAGAAACAGCCACACTTTTAAAACGACACATCAAAAACAAGCAGGAAGATGTGGGCAGAACAAAAGCAATGCAAAATACACACAAACCAGTTAAATGCTGGAAAGCAATGAGCACTAATGCTCGAAGCTTAGCCAACAAAGTTCCGGACCTGGAAGCCCTAATGGTGGAAATGGATTTGGACATTGTGGCCATTACAGACCCATGTATAAACAAATATGCACACAGAGGATGGAAAGAATTCCATGAGTGACGCTCTCCATATTTTTCCTACTTTTTTTTTTAATGTTTCATTCCCCTTTCTATCTCACCTCTCAGCAACAGCTTCTCCCCCCCCCCCAATCTCTTCACATCTTATAAGTCACTTTTTCTTCCCACCCCTCTTTTCTCACTCCTCACATTTCAATTATGATGATCATCTGACTTATGAGGAGAGATAGAGCTTCTTCTCCTCTTACCTCCTCCATTCCCTTCCTCCCCACACATCATTTAGCAAATACAGAATTTTAAAAATATCCCTTAGGTGGTGACCATAGAAACAAGTTTGTTTTTAAATAGTCCAGCCCTCTGTTTACAGAGACTGATTTTTTATAGTGATTCATGGGTATGAAAACATTTTACCTCTGTTAATCATCTGTTTGAAAAACTGACCTCCCTCATTGCAATTAAAAATGCGTGTATCGTTGCATGATGTGTGGGTTTCTAGGCATAATGAGAAGCGGCATTCCCAGGATGTCGTTAGGTAAGACAGAGCCTTTTAGTACTTAATTTATTTATTTAGTCTCTTCTATACCACACTATTCGGCATCGGCGCGGTTTACATGGAACAAAAATGCTCAGTACAGTTAACACGTATGAGTTTACAGATAACAGGGCAGAAAACTTGGATAACAGGGGCAACTATTTACAAAACAAACTGCGTAAAGTCATATGAACAGGAAGTTTCATAGAATCATATGTACCACTTGGGGTTAGAGAATCTGTCTAGGCGTGTTGTTGAGATTCCATTATTTGCTTAGAGGATAGTGTCATTGATCTCCATGAGGTACTTGCTGATCAATTTGAATTTTTACTGCACTGCTCATGTTTAGACTTCTAAAATTTCTAAAAAATCCTCTTGAACAGGAGATTCAGTATAATGCTACGTCGCTTTCTGTAAGTGGGAAATATATTGCAGACTTTACCTCACAGTTATGTATTTACAGGCTGCTGCTATTTTTCTTTCAATTTTATATTTATTAAATTTTAAACAAAACATCAAAAAAAGGAAATTAAGTCAATACATCAAGCAATATAGCATTAAATCACAAAATCCAGAGGAGAAATTATTTTCCAGTAAACTATTACTACTACTGAATATCTGTATAGCGCTACAAGACATACGCAGCACTGCAGACGCATGTAAGAGATGGTCCCTGCTCATCAGAGCTTACAATCTAGTCAAGACAACACAACACAGTAGTTGTAGACATGGGAAACATCTAGGGGGAATGGTAGGAAACACAAAGGAGATCAGGTGAGTCAAGATATAAAAGCTGCAGCAAAGAGGCAAGTTTTCAGCCTGGATTTGAAAAGGGTCAGGGAAGGCGCCTGATATACAGACTCAAATAGTTTGTTCCAGGCATAAGGAGCAGCAAGGTGAAAGGAGCGAACACTGGAGTTAGCAATAGAAGAGAAAGGCACAGATAGAAGGGATTTGCCAGAAGAGCGGAGTTCCGGAGGAAGGGTCTAGAGAGAAAAGAGAGGAAAGGTAGAGAGGAGCTGCAGAGTGAAGGTACTTATAGGTCAGCAGGAGAAGTTTGATGCTGCCTGCTAATTATCTGGCTGTCAGACTTCAAACCATCTTCTCCCTGGTGGCTTGCTTTGATGCATATTGGGGCTGCTGGTCTGCCGCCTCAGTGGGGAAGAGGCTAGGTGATCTGCTTAGGATACATGTTTCCTTTCTTTGGGGATTTCCACCACTGGATGGAGTTCCCAGCCTAGGATCAGTGCTCCCTCTTGGACTTACAGTAGCTGGAAAGGATATTGTTTCTGCAATGCTTGCCTTTATCAAAACTAAATATCAAGTGTGATCAATGACCTCTCAATGTTGATGCATCCCCAGCGTCCAGTTAGGAATATTGGCTTGGATGTGATTTTGCCATACTGTATGCATATGTGGAGTTTCCGGGGAGGAGTGTAGGAAGAGAGGAAAGGTAGTGATGAACTGCAGGGTGAATGCACTTATAGGCCAGTAGGAGAAGTTTGAACTGGAGGTGGAAATGGATAGGGAGCCAATGAAGTGACTTGAGAAGAAGGGTAATATGGGCATGACGAAGCTGGTGGAAGATTAGCCACGTAGCAGAGCATGGAAAGATTGAAGGGGAGACAGATGATTCAGAGGGAGACCAGCAAAGTATAGATTACAATAGTCAAGACAAGAGGTGATTAAGGAGTGGATAAGTGTCTTAGTAGTGTGTTCAGAAAGGAATGGGCGAATTTTGTTGATGTTATAGAGAAAGAAATGGCAGGTTTTGCTATCATAGAAACATGACGGCAGAAAAAGACCACATGGCCTATCGAGGTTGCCCTTCCATATCAACCACTACAAGAGTCCAGTTTATTTCATTCAGAGAGCCTCTGTGTTTGTTCCATGCTTTTTTGAATTTAGATACTGTCTTCATCTCTACCACATCCACTGGGAGACTATACCATGCATCTACCACTCTTTCCGTAAAGAAATATTTCACATATTACTCCTGAGTCTATCCCCTTTCACCCTCATCCTATGTCCTCTAGTAGTAGAGCTTGCTTTCAATCAAAAGAGGCTCTTTTCCTGTGCATTTATTCTATGGAGGTATTTAAACATCTTCCTCTAAAGTATACATATGTCTGTCCTCAAATGCTTTGTAATGAAGACCAGTAACCATTTTAGTAGCCACCCTCTGTACAGACTCCAACCCAGAGGTGGCTCAAGGCAATCTGCTGCCTGAGGTGAAGAATGAAATGGTGCCCCCCCCCCCACCTTAGAGGGGGGAGGGGCATTTTCAGAAATCTAGTCAGAGACTGAACCAAACCAAAAGGTTGATTTGATTATATGGAGGAAATGCAAGATGTTTGCACACAGGATCCAGGTTTGTGAAGTCACATCCATACCTAGTTGTGCCTGCATTTTTTCAGACATTCTGGTTAGATATCCCAGATTGCACTTGGATGGATCTTCTAAAATTCCCCTCTTAGCAAGGAGTCAGCATTGACTTGACAACACTTTAATAAAATAAACAAACAAACAAACAAAAAAACAGTAAACTGCATAGAGGTGCAATGAATCCCAGCATGAAGGACTTACAGTATAAGTGGGTACCTGGAGTAAGAGGGGATAAAGTAACTAACTTGCTGAAGATCACATGGATTCATAGGTGTTGGAACAGGGTGGGCCACATGAGCTCTGACTTCACCAAAATTTTGCCCGCCATTCACAGAGAGCGGCTGTGATCACAGCAGACTCCTATATATCCGCAGGTGATCATATTCCCATGAGCTGGGTGGAAGGCCACCGCGATCATGGCAAAGACTACTTTTGTCTGCTCACGGGAGATCCCTTTGGGCAGACAGACAGAATCTTTGCTGTTATCGTGGCAGCCTTCCCCTCCTGCCCTTGGGGATGCGATGAACCACAGGAAGGAGGAGAAGGCTGCCGCAACAGAAGGAGTCTGCTGCAATCACAGCCATTCCCTTCTCTTCCGCCTGTGGGAGATGGGATCTCCGTGGGCAGAAAAGGAATGGGAAGGCCTTTGGGTACCAGAGGCAGACTTAGGGTTGAGCTTGGGGTGGAATCAGGGGCAGAGCTTGCCCCCCCCCCCCCCGCCTTTCATGGCCCCTGCATGGACTGACCTTGAAAGAAGTAGGATTTGACTTCACACTTGGTAGGTCTTTCTCATTTCCTTCAACAGGTACCAAAGCTCCAGCAATTGAACTTTGGCTGGGAAATATCATTTTGTCAAAACTGTTGCCCTCATTACAGTTTCTTCCTCTGTCCAGACAGATGGCCCAATCAAAGTTGAGGGATTGGGTCCATGTGCAAGATGCCTGCAAACTGAAGCCTTTAAGGAACAAGCGGAGGAGCTGAGAGAAGAGATGGCAAGACTGAGAAACATCCTTGACTGCGAGAAATACATTGCTGAAATGCTTCTTGAAGCATCCAAGCTCTTCGAAGAGGTGAAGATGGTGTGCCACAGAAATAAGAGAGTTGGACATGAGTCACCAGTCTGCAGAATCAACCATACAACTCCACCAGCTCTCAAACAGAAGAAACCAGTATGCAGCTGGATGTGGAGGAGGTGAAAACCTCTCACGAACATGAAGAACCAAAGCTCAAGCATCCAAAAGTTGCAGAATATTCTTCTTCTCTTCTTTAATCCCTAGCTTGCATTTGGAGAAAAGGCAGTCCTCTCAGACAATACACTACTGTAGATGCCACTGGATTCCGTGTGTTGCTCACAATACACTACCAACCTTGGCAATCAGGGGCAACATTTCTGGCCTCATTGATGATTAGTCGTTCATTACTTCCTTGAGGTGTTTGAGACACATTTTCTTTGGTACTGCTCATTGAACCCTCCAGTGGACAGGTCACTCTGGCCAGAGGAGTTTGCATGGCTGCCAACTGGTGTTCATTCCGCAAATGTGGCCCAACCAGCACAGTCTGCGTTTTTAGATTTGTTGTTCAACTGAGGATTGATGGTCACACCTTGTCTAAACTGTCTTGTTTTGATGGCAATCGCAAAGAAAGACACACAAAATCTGTCTCAGGCATCGCAAACTGATGTAATAGTGGGAGATCAATTTGCATCCAATGATCACCAGATGGTATGGTTCAGTATTAGGACTAGGACTGTTAGAATCCATTCAAAAGCAAGGGTCCTAGACTTTAGGAAAACTAACTTTGCCAAGATGTGCCAATACCACAGGAAGTCATTAGCGGGATGGGAACAGCTGGGTGATATAGAAAAACAGTGGGCAAAAACGAAAGGGGATATTTTAAGGGCAACCAACCTTTTTGTTAAAATTATAAATAACGGTAAAGGGAAAAGGAGACCACTATGATTTTTGAAAGAAGTAGCTGAAAAGGTGAAGAAAAAGAGGGAGGTCTTCATAAAATACAAGAGATCACAGTGAAAGGAAGACAAATATAGACTGGCATCTATATTTGGAAAAACTTAAAGAAGCTAGCAAAGTAGTCACGAAAGCAAAGATTCAAAAAGAGGAGGAAATAGCCAGTGCAATAAAATGGGGGGGGGGGGGGATAAGACATTTTTCAGATATGTTATTGAGAAGAGGAAGGCAAAAGTGGTATTCTCAGACTCAAGGGTGTAGGGGAGGAATATGTAGAAGCTGATGAGGATAAAGCGCAATTGCTTAACAAATATTTCTATTCAGTGTTCAGAGATGAAGAAGCAGGAGCAGGACCTCAGAAAACACCCACAAACAGGAACAGAAGCAAGGGGCATCTTGAACAATTTTCAGAAGACTGTGTTCGTGAGAAACTAGCTAAACTTAAAGTAAACAAAGCGATGGGACCAGATGTGATATACTTTAAAATACTGAGGGAATTTGGGGACGTTCTAGCAGCTACACTGACTGACCTTTTCAATGCCTCGTTGGAGTCAGGAGTGTTGCCAAAGGACTGGAGAAAGGCTCATGTGGTCCCTTTACACAAAATCAGAAGCAAGGATATGGTTGAAAACTACAGGCTGGTTAGTTTAACTTCAGTGGTGAGTAAATTATTGGAAACGCTGCTGAAAGAGAAAATAGTGAGGCTTCTGGAGTCCAGGGGATTACAGGATCTGAGGCAGCATGGATTCACAAGAGGCAGGTCTTGTCAGACAAATCTGATTGATTTCTTTGACTGGGTTACCAGGGAGTTGGATAGAGGGAGACCTCTAGATGTGGTGTATTTAGATTTCAGTAAAGCCTTTGACACTGTTCCTCACAGGCGACTTATAAACAAACTGAGCACCCTAGGGATGGATCCTAAAGTTACTGCTTGGGCTGGAAATTGGTTGAGTGGAGGTGACAAAGGGTAAAGGTAAATGGAGCTCACTCTGAGGAGAAGGAGGTTACCAGTGGTGTGCCCCAGGGATCTGTCCTTCGTCTGATTCTTTTTAACATCTTTGTTAGTGATATAGCGGAAGGGCTGTCGGGTAAGGTTTGCCTCTTTGCGGATGATACCAAAATCTGCAATAGAGTAGACACCCAGGAAGGTGTAGGGATAACATGAGGAGGGATCTAGGTAAGCTTGAAGAATGGTCTAGAATTTTGCAGCTGAGATTTAATGTTTAAAAAATGCAAGGTCATGCATTTGGGCTGCAGCAACCCAAGGGAGCGATATATTATAGGGAATGAAATACTTTTGTCCACTAAAGAAGAACTGGACTTAGATGTGATTGTGTCTGTCTGATGATTTTAAAGTAGCTAAACAGATAGAAAAGGTGACAGCAAAAGCTAGAAGCATGCTTGGGTGTATAGGGAGAGGAATGGCCAGCAGAAGAAAGTAGGTGATAGTGCCTCTGTATAAGTCTTTGTTGTGACCTCAGTTGGAGTATTGTATGCAGTTCTGGAGACTGCACCTTCAAAAGGATATAAACAGGCTGGCGTCAGTACAGAGGGTGGCTACTAAAATGGTTAATGGTCTTCATTATAAAGCATATGAGGACAGACTTAAGGATCTTAATATGTACACCTTAGAGGAAAGGCAGGATAGAGGCAATATGATAGAGATGTTTAAATACCTTTGTGGCATAAATGCACAGGAGGAGAGTCTCTTTAAATTGAAAGCAAGCTCTGCTACGAGGGGACATGTAATGAGGGTGAAAGGGGCTAGATTCAGGAGTGATATGTGTAAATATTTCTTTACGGAAAGAGTGGTTGATCTGTGGAATAGTCTCCCAGTGGAGGTGGTAGAGATGAGGACAGTATCTGATGTCAAAGATACATGGGAGAAATACAGGGATCTGTAAAGGAAAAAAGGGGACTGTTGTAGTGGTTGATATGGAAAGACAGACTAGATAGGCCAAGTGGTCTTTTTCTGTAGTCATGTTTCTATATTTCTACCTGCAACTACATTGAGGCCCTCTTGTGAGCTCTTCCTAGAAAGCTGCATGCTGTGAGGAAAGGGCACAAACAATGAGGGAATTTTACCCAAACAATAACACTACTACCTCCACCAACTAAACACACATCCATACTACCCACACACACAAATCTTTCATACCACGTTTTAAATACCTTCATTTTAAATGTTACCCAATTGTACTGTCTAATTACTGTTATGTAACTGTACTGTCTAAATGTTTACATGTACCCTAATGTTAAATGTAACCCTCCAATTGTCATATGACGTGACCACCTTGATTGAAGGAAAAGGTGGCATACAAATTTGTCTAAATAAATGTCACTGCTGAGCTCTCATCAGTATTAAGGGCCTTTGACTACATACCGCCAGGGCAGGATAAGATAGCCTACAGGAATCACAGGCTCTATCATAGTAAATGATGGCAGATAAAGACCGGTATGGTCCATCTAGTCTGCCCAGTACGATGTCAAGAGTAGGTACACCTGCCACTCTGTGCAGGCTCCTCTTCCCCATGCCTTTGTTTAGGGGTGATCCCACCACTCCTTGTAGTACACCCCTATTTGTTAAGGAATTAGATGGTTCAGATTATTTTGATATTTTCTTGTTGCTGAAAAGCGATCCACTGTGTCTGTACCATGCCTTTTTGAACTCCATCACCATAGTTTCCCCCACCACTTCCATCGGGAGCGCATTCCAAGCATCCACCACCCTTTCAGTGAAAAAGTATTTCCTGACATTGCCTTTCAATTTACCACCTTGTAGCTTCATGTTATGCCCTCTAGTTTTGTAGCTTCTCCGTCTTTGGAAGAGGTTTGTTTGTTCATTATTTCTCTTTAAGTATTTAAAGGTCTGAATCATATCTCCCCTGTCTCTCCTCTCCTCTAAAGTGTGCATGTTTAGGTCTTCAAGTCTCTTCTCATAAGGCTTCTGTCGCAGGCTCCAAATCATATTGGTCGCCTTCCTCTGAACAGTTTCCAGTCTTTTTACATCCTTTGCAAGATATGGTCTCCAAAACTGAACACAGTATTCCAAGTGAGGCCTCACCAGTGACTTGTACGGTGGCATAAGTACCTCTTCCTTTCTTCTGGTAATTCCTCTTCGTATGCAGCCCAACATCCTCCTGGCTTTTGCCACCGCCTTGTCGCACTCTTTTGCCACCTTGAGATCTTCAGAAATAATCACTCCAAGGTCTTTCTCCTGATCCGTACACACCAATCTCTCGCCCTCTATCGCATACATTTCCCTTGGATTTCTGCTTCCCAAGTGCATGACTCTGCACTTCTTCGCATTAAATCTTAATTGCCAAGCATTAGACCATTCTTTCAGCTTTTGTAGATCATTCCTTATGTTAACCACTCCCTCAGGGTAGTCCACTCTGTTGCAAATTTTTGTGTCATCTGCAAATAGACAGACGTTTCCATGTAGTCCTTCAGCAAAATCACTCACAAATACATTGAACAGTGCCAGGCCCAGGCCCGACCCCTGGGGCACCCGCTAATCACCTTCCTTTCATCCGAGTGAGCTCCTTGTACCATCACCATCTGTCAGTCAACCAATTTCTGATCCAATTTACCATCTTGGGATCAATCCCCAAACTACTGAGTTTATGATAAGCCTCCTATGAGGAACAGTATCAAAGGCTTTGCTGAAATCCAGGTAGATGACATCCATCACATGCCCCTGATCTAGTTCCCTGGTCACCCAGTCAAAGAACTCAATCAGATTTGTTTGGCAAGATCGTCCTTCGGTAAAACCATGTTGCCTCGGATCTTGCAACCTGTTGGCTTTGAGAAAGTTCACAATTCGCTCTTTCTGGAATGCCTCCATTACTTTTCCCGCCACTGAGGTAAGGCTCACAGGCCTGTAGTTTGACACTTCATCCCTCTTACCACTTTTGTGTAGAGGTACGACATCAGCCATTCTCCAGTCCTGAGGAACCTCTCCTGTTTCCAAGGATATGTTGAAAACATCCTTTAACGGCCCTGCAAAAACTTCCCTGAGCTCTTTCAGTATCCTGAGATGTATCTCATCTGGTCCCATGGCCTTGTCCACTTTCAGTTTTGCAAGTTGTTCTAACACTTCATCTTCTGTGAATGGTGTGGTATCTACTTCATTCCCAGTTTTATATTTGGGAGTCACAGGTGGTCCTTCTCCAGGACTTTCCTTAGTAAAAACAGAGCAGAAGTATTCGTTATCAATTTTGCTTTTTCAATGTCACTTTCCGCGAGTGCATTCCCAGCACTTCTGAGTCCTGCAATTCCACCTCTGATCTTCTTCCTTTCTCCAATATACCTGAAGAAAGTTTTTTGTCGCCACACTTCACATCTTTATCAATCTTTTCCTCTGCCTTTTGATTTTACTATCCTTATTTCTCTCTTTGTCTCTTTGAGTTTGATCCTATATTCATTTCTGTGTTCCTCTGTTTGCAAGCTTTTGAATTTTGCGAAAGCTGTGTTTTTTGCCTTTATTTGAGCAGCCACGTCTTTGGAAAATCAAATAGGTTTCCTTCTCCTCTTGTTTTTGTTTATTTTTCTTACATATTTATCTGTTGCCCCTTTTATTGCCACCTTTAGTTTAGCCCATTTCAATTCCACTTCCCTTATCTCCTTCCACCCTGTCAACTCATCCTTTAAAGTACTTGACCATTTTATTGAAGTCTGTGTTTTTGAAGTTTAGGACCTTGAGCTTGCTGTGATTGGCCTTTACCATGGCTTTTATCTCAAACCACACCATGTGATGATCGCTTCTGCTCACAGGGGCACCCACGCAGACATTCGACATGCTATCACCGTTGGTGAGCACTAAATCCAGCGTTGAGCTTTCCCTGGTTGGTTCTATCACCACTTGTCTAAATAATGCATCTTGGAGAGCATCCACAATTGTTTTTGCTTCTTTCCAGATTTGCAGAAGGAGTAATCCAATCCACATCAGGTAGATCAAAGTCACCCAATATGATCGCTTCTCCCTTTGTGGCTATCTTGGCAATTTCTATAATCAATTCGTTATCTATCTCTTCAGTTTGTGTCGGAGGTCTGTATACTACAGCAGTATGGATGACAGTGCCATCTCCTCTTTCCAACACAATCCAGAGCGTTTCTTCTTTTCCCCATGCCCCCTGCATTTCAGTAGCTTTAATATTGCCCTTGACATACAAGGCTATTCCTCCTCCTCTTCCATTTTCTCTGTCTCTTCTGAATAGATTATAGCCAGCTATTGCTATATCCCAATCATGCGATTCATTTAGCCAAGTTTCTGTAATGGCCACAATGTCCAAATCCATTTCCACCATTAGGGCTTCCAGGTCCGGAACTTTGTTGGCTAAGCTTCGAGCATTAGTGCTCATTGCTTTCCAGGATTTAACTGGTTTGTGTGTATTTTGCATTGCTTTTGTTCTGCCCACATCTTCCTGCTTGTTTTTGATGTGTCGTTTTAAAAGTGTGGCTGTTTCTGATGTTGTTCTGCTTTTGCAGGGGGTGACGTCCAGAGCTTGACCTTCAACATCTGTGTTCACTTTCCGCTCTAAGTACTTCAACAACTTGGTTTGTATTCCTGCTGGCTGAGAATCTGGGAGGCACTTGACTATCTTCTTTCCACTGAACTGTGTTCCCAAGTTGGTGCCTCTGATGATGGAATCTCCAAGTATTAGTAGTTTGCTGTTTGGTGAATTTTTTTTCATATTTGGTCCTCTAGCAGGAGATTGGGCATTGTCTGTCTCATTTAAGGGCCCTTCAGTTTCTTTGGATTGGGCATCCTCATTAGCCAAGACAGAGAAGGCATTATGCAGGGATATTTCCTGATGCATAGGATGTCTTTGTGTCACAGGTTGCAATCTACCAGAACCCACTGTGATCCATTTATTCCTGGGGTGTTTGATTCTTTGTTGGAGTGGTGGTGGATGCTGTTCAGTTTTTATCTTAGAAGAGGTGCATTTCATTGCAGCCAATTCCTCCCTCAGTTCCACATCCTCGTTAGGCAAGACAGAGGAGGCATTATGCAGGGTTATCTCTTGATGCATAGGATGTCTGTGTGTTACAGGTAGCAATCTACCAGAACCCACTGTGATCCATTTGACCCTGTGCTGTTTGATTCTTTGTGGGAGTGGTGGTGGACATTGTTCAGTTTGTATCTTAGAAGAGGTGCGCTTCATTGCAGCCAGTTCCTCCCTCAGTAGGGTCACTTATTTATGCATGGCAGCTAGGTCTTCCCATAGTAGAGTCAGTTCTTTATGCATGGCAGCTGACCTGAAGCACAGAGGACAAACTCTCAGGTTCCAAATGATTTGTCTTGGAATGAATGTAGCACAGTTATTGCACTGAATACACAACATGCTAAATAAGCAGTCTTAGAAGAAGAAGAAGAAGGGATGGGCCTTAACCCAAGTTAAAAGGATAGATGGCAACGTATGCAACCACTATATAGGCAATGCAGCCCCTGGGGCGGGTGGGATGAGGGGTAGGGTGGGGGGAACCTAAGTGTGTCTCTGGCCAGTAGGCTTTTCCTAAACTGGGGAACCCACAGATATCTGCTCCAAGACTACACAGGAAAACAGTCAGTCAGAATATCCCCAAACTTAATGTATAGCCACAGTTAAACCTTATATTAGTGATATCCCCAAAAACAAACACTTAAACTGTATATTGGTAGCTAGAAACCAGCAGAGATAATAAAGAAAATTATAGTCTTATCTGATGGCTTTCTGAGCACTCCAGAGCTCATGCAGTCTGCCTTAGACCGGTATTGTGTGTCCAGGTGTGAGATGTTATGAACATACAAGAGGTGTGCAGATACCCTGGTTTGCGCCATTACTCCTTTGTGCTATCACAATTCAGACTTGGACAAGCCTGTGTTACATGAGAAATTGGAGTTGCCTGGCTGCTAGGTCAGCCATACCTGCGAATGACAATCTACCCCAACAGTCTGAGATATAATGTTTCCAAAAGGGCTGTACTGGGGGAGAGCTGCCCTACTGCCTTTCATCCTCTGTGCCACAGTTTTTCTCTCACTCCCTTCATCCCTAACATGGACTCTTTACAGCTAATAAGGTCAAGAGCCAAAACAAACGATGTGCTAACACTTATCATTGCTGGTGTCATAGCAATCTGCTTGCCATGGAATATGATCTTTTATGTATCACCATTCTATATTAGAAAATATTGGCCTGATGTGTGGTCTCCTCCAAAGGCGATAAGGGCCATCCTGTGAAGACCTGATTCTTAACTCCTGTGAGTAGCCTCATACAGCACAGGAAGAATGTTGCAATAGGGCACACTAGTGAACCAGGGCTGTTGTTGAATATACCTTTAGGGGTGGTTTACTAAACCGCAATAGCTGCTACCCCACGGCTAACAGGAATACTGCCCAGTGATAGCAACTAACACAGTGGCAATGCAGATATCACAGGCACTCTAATGTAATATCTGCATGTTGTGTGGTGGACCCGGGAGGGTGGGGAGTAGGTGTGATGATAGTTGGCAGCCATCGCATGAAACTTTGTCACATGATGGCTGCCAAATCAGGTCTCATCGTGGCTGCAGATAATGCCCAATTGGTAGCATTATCTCCCAGTGATCCACTGTAGCAGGTATCATGGCAACTGCTGATATGCAGTGGCCTTTGGCCCTGCAGCCAAACTAGGGTTGCCAATTGACTCCAGATGTGCCCAACAGGCTTGATCCAGTCCTGGGTTTATCCCATTGCATGCAGGGACATGTAGTCTTGCTTTTCTTATGGAGTGCAATGGAAAAATCAGAACTGCATGTCCCTGCATGCATTGGGGTAAACCTAGGACTGGATCAAGTGTGTCGGGCACAACTGGAGCTAGTTGGCAACCCTAAGCCAAATGGCCCCCCATGCCCCAATTTTACCTCCCCCCCCCCCCCGATGTGACAATATTGTCAGTGCCACAGAGGTAGAGATTGGTGGCACCGACAATATTTAAAGAAGTGCCTGCCCTCCCCTTTAGTACCGATACCCCCCCCCCTGAAAGCTCCTGATCCCTATTGGAAGCTGTCTTATGGGGATTGGTATACCCCCAGCCTACTCCACTATCCTGGCTGCCAAGTCAGGTTCACAAAGGTTTCCCCTCCTTCCCTATCCCAGAAAAAATGCCAGCTAGCCATCATGGTCCCTCCCCTCCCTCTCCCCTCCTAAACTTCAAATACAGCTAGCCAGGAGGGCCTCCCCCCTCCCCCCCAGTTCCTACCTTCAATCCCTGGTGGCCCAATGGTGAATGGGAGCAGGAGTGGCCCTTCACACTCATGCCCCGGTTGTTGGCCCTTGCAAAGATGGCCACTGCTATTATTTATTTGTTTCACTGTTCACTTTGATACTGTACCTTCATGCATTTGATCGATCACTTAAATAGCTGTTAGGCATGGGGTGGTTTAATTTGCAATAATTCGCTCACTTGATCGAATGCCACTGTCTTTAAAATAATATTAAATCTATTCTCTGGCGTCCACAGTTATCACATATCTCTAGTTAGCAATTTTTGATTTTTAATAGCTTATGTGCATATAATTTGTCTTTGTCACTTTCCTCACAATTTAATATTTATGTCACAGCTAACAGTGAACCTTGCTTCCAGAGTAAACCAAATTATGAAAATTCAAAAACTCTTCAGTTAACAGGCCTGAAACTCACATCTCATGTGCTCTTTATACAATACATATGTAATAAAGGGGAAAAAAGTCTATAAGTAATCTCCAGATCCCTTCAATGTCATCATCGGTCCCGATAAAAGCTAGTCTTTTTTTATATATGGTTTCTAATATGCCTCTTAAAATTCCCAATTTAAGTACATTCAGCTCCATTAACCAGATATGAATTAATGTCTGACATGAAGTCATGTTTAGAGAGGTAATATTATTTTAAAAAAAGGCTAGGAACGAGACCTCAGAAAACAAACACAAATAGAAATGGAAGTGAAATATACACAGGCCATGTTCATGAGGAACTAGCTAAACTAAAAGTGAACTAAGGGGTATGTTTACTAAACGGCACTAACATCGCAGCTGCAACATGTGACGTTATTGCGCGATGATGGCGCATTACCATGCGAGAACATCACGTATCGCGCAATAACGTCTCCTGCAGCGTTAAGGTCCCCAGAGGGCGGAGTAAGGCTCCCTAGGGGCGGAGATAAGGGGTGAATGGGCGGAGAGTGGGTAGCAAGAGGCCCCATGCACACTCCGTGAAATGAAGCTCTGAAAATTAGCGCCAGTGAAAACCTCGCGCTAGAGACACATTTGCAGGGGAAAAAGGCCATTTCAGTCAGTAATGTGCAGCAAAGGCAGGGAAACCAAGGAAAGTGATAGTAGTGGTTCATGTGCAGCAACATCATAGTGCCCAAGTACGAGAGGGCACAACGGTGAGGCTGCAAATGGGGTACCGGGGGCTGCAGGCGGGACATGCAGTGGGGCAGCTGGGGCACAGGGTGGGCTAGGCAGATGCCTAGGCGACACACAGGAATGTGGAAGTGGAAAACTAGCAGGACAGCAACTGACCAAGGGCAAACATAGCCACGAGTGGCCACAAGGAACCACCACCCAGGAAAAAGATTTAGGCGTCATTGTGGATAACATGTTAAAACCCTCAGCCAGTGTGCAGCAGCGGCCAAGAGAGCAAATGGAATGCTAGGTATCATAAGGAAAGGAATGGAAAATAAAACAAAAGATATTATAATACCTCTACTGTTCCATGGTGAGACCGCACCTTGAATATTGTGTGCAATTCTGGTCGCCGTATCTTAAGAAGGATATAGCGTTATTAGAAAAGGTTCAGAGAAGAGCCACCAAAATGGTAAAGGGGATGGAAGGATACTCCTATGAAGAAAGGCTAAAAAGGTTAGGGCTCTTTACCCTGGAAAAGAGATGGCTGAGGGGAGATATGATAGTCTATAAATTAATGAACGGAGTGGAATGGTTAAACGTAGATCAACTGTTTACGTTATCAGAATATAGGAAGACTAGGGGACATGCAATGAAGCTACAGGGTAAACTATTTAAGACTAATAAAAGAAAATATTTTTTCACTCAACGTGTAATCAAACTCTGGAATTTGTTACTGGAGGATGTAGTAAAGGCTGTTAGTGTAGCTGGGTTTAAAAAAGGTTTGGACAAGTTCCTGGGGGAAAGGTCCATAAACCATTATTAAGAAGGGACCCAGGATATCAATGCTTGACCCAGTACAAGCATTGTGGAACCTGTGTCTTTTGGGGAAACTGCTAGGTACGTATGACCTAGATTGGTCACTGTTTGAAACAGGATACTGGGCTTGATGAACTTACATAAGATATGCCATACTGGGTCAGACCAAGGTCCAAGTCCCAGCTGTGGCTCCTGCCAATCTTGTCCCCATATTTTACCCAGTACTAAACCATGGTAATGAAGACTGAACCTTTATTGCAGATAAAATAAACATGCCTAAAACGCCTATATTTTACCCTACAGAGCACAGACACCATAAACATGTGCTATCCCTAGAGCAGAGTTTCCCAACTGCAGTACTGGAGGGCCAAACACCATTCAGGTGTTATGCTGTCCCTAATAAATATGCCTGTGTTGCATTTGTATGCACTACTCCCATTGTATGCAAATGTATCTCATGCATATTCATTAGGGGCAGCATGAAAATCTGAACCGTGTTTGGCCCACCAGGACCGGAGTTGGGAACCTCTGCTCTAGAGCAGAGGCCAACAGGGGCACAAACACCCACACCCACAGGCTCCACTATCCAAAGCCTCATGGAGAGTCAGGCTGTTGGGCCCTGCGCGGAGCAGCATCTCCCAATACTGGCACCTTGCATACCTTAGCAATGCCACCCTAAACTTGGGAATACATTACACATATATCAAAAGGTTGCTATGATTAATGGCAGGTAACCAAGCAACCAGGGTTTGATTCCCACTAGCACTCCTTGTGGCCTCGGGCAAGTCACTTAACCCTCCATTGCCTCGGAAGAAAGGCCTGGCAATCTACTTCTGGTGACACTGCCAAGAAAACCCAGGAGCTTCTGGGTCGCCAGGAGTCAGGACTGACTCAAAGGCACACATTGCATTTGCAACAAATCCTAAGTTAAACACAATTTGTTGACAGAGCTGCATCATAGGAACCTTTCTGATATCTGTGGAGTGTGTTTCTGTTTTGGTTTCTGACAGTGTTTACCACCCTGGGGAGTGACCCCAACAGTATTGTGTACCATAGCCATGCCTGCACTGTGCCCAGGACTGGTGTGGTGGCCAGGGCTTCCAAAAACCTCTTATATTTGCACAATGCTGGCATAGGTGTGGGAGTGTGTGTATGTCTGTCCAGTGTGTTGTGGCTGCCTACACTTTACTGAGCCCACACTGCTTGCACTGTTTCCAGTGTTAGCCTGCCAATGTGCATAATGAGGAACAAGGTACTGTGGGTATGGCCCAGACAGGGCGGCCTGGGCAGGATGCATCTGCACAGGGCATATTGCAATGGCTGGGACATTGTAGTGGCCGACCACCACCTGCACGGACAGGGTGGTCACAGCATGTCATGCTGGGAGGGCACTCTCACCTTGAATGAGCAGTGACCACGGCATGGCTAGGTTCCCCCATAGTGTTATACTGTATTTCTTTCAAGTGATATTTATGAGTTCCCTTTTCTGGGGCCCAATCACTGATGCACCTCCTTGGTGTTTGTGCTCACATCCCATTTTTGGGTGCAAACAGTTTCTCCAGGAACATGTACTATGTACTAGCTAGCAGACTGTGTCTGCAGTTAGCATGTGTATGGCTGGAACACCTTTCAGGGTGGAGACTGACTGTGTCCTCTGCTGGTGAATGTCAGATAGTGTTGGGGGGCAGTTGAGCTTTTCCAGCATTCTGCCTGTGCCATTGCCTTGTGTGACTGCCCTGTAGGGTGCCCGTTCCCCAGCAGGATTGGGGTAGATGGTCTCCTCTACTGCCACCATTGCAGAGATGTAGAATGTGGATCTGTTGGTGGGATATCCTGAGCCACAGAGGGTGGGTTGGGTGGTGTTACATAATCCGCTTTTGGGTCCAAACACCCCCCTTCACTTATAACATGTGACCATAGCACCCACACAGGATATGCACTATTCTGGGTGCATCATAGTCCACAAGAACTAGACGTGACTGGGAAATACAGATGGACACAGGTGTATCCTAGGTGTATCTGCAAGGACTACCTATCACACACTGGCACTGATGGGGACCTGCAGTCTATCTCAGCCAAGCCAGGTGCTGCGGACCTGGTGCTGAGCGCCCCACCTCACCCTCAGGGTGAGCACAGGACACACACAATGTCATGGTCTGTAGCTACTCTGTGCCAGTAACACAAAAGGTCAGTTCCCCCTAACAGGCCGAGGTGCTGTGGGGGTGCATACCCCATCTTGTGATCAGCTGTAGACTGCTGATCTGCATGTGCAGTGCATCATAGGTACGGGTGGGTTAACCCTATCCTGGTAACCACAGCAGACAGTTTGTGTGGTGACCTGCAGCCTTTCTATAGCCAGCCAGGGGTGTGTTAGTAGCTGTAGAGATGTAGCCCACTGGTTACTTCAATGGCTGTGGAGGCAGAGGTCACGGATTTGATCCCACAGTGGTGTTATTTAATACGGCTGTCTGATGCTTTTCCTTTTAATTTAAATAAGTGCTGCCAGCAAAATGCACCCTCACAGTGCTGTAACCTTAAGGTTCCTCATAAGGCGCCCTATCAGGTGCCCTATAAAGCACCCTATAGGGCACATTAGAAGGTGCTTTGGTGGACAGAGCACTTTATAATGTTCCCTATGGAGTGCCTTATAGAGCGCCTTATGCGACACCTTATGTTACGGCACTGTGAGGGTGTTTTTGCTGGCAGCACTGATTTCACTTAAAAAAGGAAATGCCTCAGACAGCACTGATTTAGATTAAAAGGAATTGCCACAGACAGCTTTCTTACATAAAACTACTGCAGGATCAAACCCATTACCTCTGCCTCCACAGTCATTGCAGTAACCAGTGGGCTACATCTTTATAGCTTTTAACACTGAGCTGGCATAAACTTAGGGTTAATGCAGGTTAACGTGCCACGGCGCCCACTATAACGCGATACAGGTTATTGCTACCTTGCCGCCGGAATGCCCACTCCTTATATGGCATTCTTCACATTATCGCTGCAACTAGCGCCGGTAACATTAAGACAGTTTAGTAAACTTACCCCTAAGTGATGGTGCTGAACAAGATTCATCAAACCTCAGGGAAGTATTGGCAGCTCTGCTGACTGACCTTGCCAATGCTTCTTTAGACAAATCCAATTATGGTCGTCTTCTTCAGAGTCATATGTGGCAATAACTATAGTATACTCTGAACCTATATCGGAAAGTAGTATGTATCTTTCAACTTGTGTTACCAAACTTATAACATTTAATTATAAACGTCACAAATAGCGGCTAAACGGGTCTCAGACTCTGGGCACCCAAAACCTATGATGAAACTCTGGGATTAAAGCCCTTATCACATCAATGACCCATAGATTTAATAGTTTAAGGAATGCTTTAGATGGTGCTTAGCTTATTGGTGCTGTGTTTAGGCATGTGTCAGGAGTGATCCCGCAGCACATACCTAAACACAGCACCAATAAGCTAAGCACCATCTAAAGCATTCTTTAAACAATTGTTACAATATAGCTGGCTATTAAATCTATGGGTCATTGATGCGATAAGGGCTTTAATCCCAGAGTTTCATCATAGGTTTTGGGTGCCCAGAGTCTGAGACCTGTTTAGCCGCTATTTGCAACGTTGATAATTAAATGTTATAAGTTTTGTAACACAAGTTGAAAGATACATAATGCTTCTTTAGAGTCAGGAGTGATCCCGCAGGACCAGAGATGGGTAGATACATAATAACTTAGTATATGATGGCAGATAAAGACCAGAATGGACCATCTAGACTGCCCATTGAGGTGGTTAGAGTGGTTGTACCCACCGCTCTATGCAGGTCATCCCCTCTGTTTGTTGAAGTATAAAAGATATTTAAATTTTCTATGTGGTTCCTTTCCACAAGAGGAAGGTAAGGAAGAGGTTGGTAACTACAAACTGGTTAGTCTGAACTAAAAAGCTGCTAAAGCAGAGGTGGTGTGGTTTCCTGGATAACAGAATTGGAGACAGCGGGGCTTTACTAGAGGTAGGTCTTGTCAGACAAATCTGCTTTGAATTTTTTTTGACTGGGTGACCAAGAAAACACATCAGGGTGAGCACTAGATTTGATTTCACAAGGCCTTTGATTTCACAAGGTAATTTCTGGTAATGAGTTTGATTATGCGTTGAGTGAAAAAAATATTTTCTTCAATTTGTCTTAAATGTGCTATATTGTAGCTTTATTGTGTGTCCCCTAGCCTTTCTACTTTTTGAAGGGACAACCAATCTACATTTACCTGTTCCACTCTATTCATTAATTAATAGACCTCTATCATATCTCCCCTCAGTCGTCTCTTTTCCAGGTTGAAGAGCCCTAACCTTTTAAGCTTTACCTCATAGGGGTATCCTTTACCATTTTGGTCACTCTTCCCTGTACCTTTTCCAATTCTGCTATATCCTTTTTATTATATGGCGACCAGAATTGCACACAATATTCATTGTCCTCCTAGAATGGCACAGAGACTCCAACACAACCTGCAAAGAAAGACTGGAACACTTAGGGGGCATATTCAAAAGGATTAATGTGGTTTGCAGTGGCATATGCCCATGTACTGTATCTCACTGAATATCCTCTCCTAGTCCATCTTAAAGTCTGGACACTAGCCAGCTAACATTGGAGCATTCCACAGCCAGGGCAGGGCAGTAACAGTAGTTAAGCGGTCAGTGGCAATATTAAGCAGCTAACTAATAGGCCTAAAGTTAGAGCAGAAAAAACACTGTCTTAATTTTAGGTAGTTTAGCAGCTCAATATCACCACTGAACAGATAGCTAAAATTTAATTTGAACCAGCTGGGAAATTGTATTAATACTTGGGGGGGGGGGGGGGAGGGAGATTTGGCTTAAACTAATAAATTTGATGGCCAGTATTTAAAAACACCTATCTGGATAGCAACACCTGCTAATGAGATAGCACCACTGAATATCACACTGGCCAGCAGTTATCTGGAATATTCCCTTTCACTGTCTCGGTGTTATCCAGATAGTATTGGGGTTCTCCATGGCAAAGCTAGGATGTGGAGTTCAAGGTTATCCAATTGTAAGCAACATTCAGTCTGCTAACAGGATAACTAAAAGCATAAATTTAGCCAAGAAAAAAGGCAGTCCTAACTTTGTGGTTCACTATCCAGCTAGCAGGCTTAATATTGGCATCTGCAGGAAGGAGCAGGAATGGAAAGCTCCTCCCGCTACTTACCGCCGAGGCCAATCAGGGCTAAAGAGGTCTTCAGCACCTTTAACAGCATCAATGCCATTAGGCTCTCCCATGTCTGGTGGACCTGTGCCTGAGGGCCTCTCCAGAGGGCCCTTTGTGTGACTCTTAGGTGTGGGAATTAGGCGGAAGAAAATAGCCAAAGGAAAGACTATCCTCCTCACTGCAACTATCAAAGACCATTTACTTGGGCAAAAGATAAAATCCCTAAGAGAGCCCTCCAGTGATTTCCAAAACCACAGCCTCAACACCACATATATTCCAACAACCACGGCTAGTAATACCCCACTACAGAACACACAACACACCAAGCAAAACCTTCAGAACACACCCTGCCAATCCACAAAAACCCATCACCAAAAACAAACCTAAGCAAACCCAACATACCAAGAAGACCATATATATATATATATATATATATATAACCCTTTGCACACTACTGTAATCACTCTTATTCTCCTAGCCCCAGCACACAATACCCCCCACCCCTCCCTATCTCCCCTATGCACCCCACACTCACCATCCAACACTCAATCACCTCAACCAATCCTATCAACATACAACCAAACACATCATAAAAATACCAACATCCACTCTCTTTGTCCCCATCACTACAAACATCAGGACACCAATACAGATACTCAGATGTGCACTCATCAACGCAAGATCAGTAAGAAATAAAATCCATGTTATCAATGACCTGATCACAGACCATCGACTGGACATCCTCTGCATAACCTGACTCTAGAACACAGATAACATCCTCCTCAACCAACTCAGACCTGAAGGTCTGTCCACTGTCCAAGAAACAACCATAAAGGAGGTAGAGTATTACTGCTAACCAAATCACATCTCCACTTCTGTCCCCTGTTATCAGCTAACACTAAAGAACTAGGCTCCATCTCCATAATAATCAATTAACTTTCCATCATCCTCATCTACTAAACTCCCACCCTTTCAACAAATGACCTATCCAACATACTAGAAAATGTAATAATCAACTCCAAAACCAACAAGGACCTTCTCATCTTAGAGGACATTAATCTCCCTTCCTTGCATCCTAAATTGACTGACACCTTCCTCACAGCCATGGCATTTATGAAGGGGTGGGCCTTAACCCAAGTTAAAAGGATAGATGGCAACGTATGCAACCACTATATAGGCAATGCAGCCCCTGGGGCGGGTGGGATGAGGGGTAGGGTGGGGGGAACCTAAGTGTGTCTCTGGCCAGTAGGCTGTTCCTAAACTGGGGAACCCACAGATATCTGCCCCAAGGCTACACAGGAAAACAGTCAGTCAGAATATCCCCAAACTTAATGTATAGCCACAGATAAACCTTATATTAGCGATATCCCGAAAAAACAAACACTTAAACTCTATATTGGTAGCTAGAAACCAGCAGAGATAATAAAGAAAATTATAGTCTTATCTGATGGCTTTCTGAGCACTCCAGAGCTCATGCAGTCTGCCTTAGACCGGTATTGTGTGTCCAGGTGTGAGATGTTATGAACATACAAGAGGTGTGCAGATACCCTGGTTTGCGCCATTACTCCTTTGTGCTATCACAATTCAGACTTGGACAAGCCTGTGTTACATGAGAAATTGGAGTTGCCTGGCTGCTAGGTCAGCCATACCTGCGAATGACAATCTACCCCAACAGTCTGAGATATAATGTTTCCAAAAGGGCTGTACTGGGGGAGAGCTTCCCTACTGCCTTTCATCCTCTGTGCCACAGTTTTTCTCTCACTCCCTTCATCCCTAACATGGACTCTTTACAGCTAATAAGGTCAAGAGCCAAAACAAATGATGTGCTAACACTTATCATTGCTGGTGTCATAGCAATCTGCTTGCCATGGAATATGATCTTTTATGTATCACCATTCTATATTAGAAAATATTGGCCTGATGTGTGGTCTCCTCCAAAGGCGATAAGGACCATCCTGTGAAGACCTGACTCTTAACTCCTGTGAGTAGCCTCATACAGCACAGGAAGAATGTTGCAATAGGGCACACTAGTGAACCAGGGCTGTTGTTGAATATACCTTTGGGGGTAGTTTACTAAACCGCAATAGCTGCTACCCCACGGCTAACAGGAATACTGCCCAGTGATAGCAACTAACACAGTGGCAATGCAGATATCACAGGCACTCTAATGTAATATCTGCATGTTGTGTGGTGGACCCGGGAGGGTGGGGAGTAGGTGTGATGATAGTTGGCAGCCATCGCATGAAACTTTGTCACATGATGGCTGCCAAATCAGGCCTCATCGTGGCTGCAGATAATTCCACCCAATTGGTAGCATTATCTCCCAGTGATCCACTGTAGCAGGTATCATGGCAACTGCTGATCTGCAGTGGCCTTTGGCCCTGCAGCCAAACTAGGGTTGCCAATTGACTCCAGATGTGCCCAACAGGCTTGATCCAGTCCTGGGTTTATCCCATTTCATGCAGGGACATGTAGTCTTGCTTTTCTTATGGAGTGCAATGGAAAAATCAGAACTACATGTCCCTGCATGCATTGGGGTAAACCTAGGACTGGATCAAGTGTGTCGGGCACAACTGGAGCTAGTTGGCAACCCTAAGCCAAATGGCCCCCCATGCCCCAATTTTGCCTCCCCCCTCCCCTGATGTGACAATATTGTCAGTGCCACAGAGGTAGAGATTGGTGGCACCGACAATATTTAAAGAAGTGCCTGCCCTCCCCTTCAGTACCGATACCCCCCCCCCCCGAAAGCTCCTGATCCCTATTGGAAGCTGTCTTATGGGGATTGGTATACCCCCAGCCTACGCCACTATCCTGGCTGTCCAGTCAGGTTCACAAAGGTTTCCCCTCCTTCCGTATCCCAGAAAAAATGCCAGCTAGCCATCATGGTACCTCCCCTCCCTCCCCCCTCCTAAACTTCAAATACAGCTAGCCAGGAGGGCCTCCCCCCTCCCCCCAGTCCCTACCTTCAATCCATGGTGGCCCAATGGTGAATGGGAGCAGGAGTGGCCCTTCACACTCATGCCCCGGTTGTTGGCCCTTGCAAAGATGGCCACTGCTATTATTTATTTGTTTCACTGTTCACTTTGATACTGTACCTTCATGCATTTGATCGATCGCTTAAATAGCTGTTAGGCATGGGGTGGTTTAATTTGCAATAATTCACTCACTTGATCGAATGCCACTGTCTTTAAAATAATATTATTAAATCTATTCTCTGGCGTCCACAGTTATCACATATCTCTAGTTAGCAATTTTTGATTTTTAATAGCTTATGTGCATATAATTTGTCTTTGTCTTGAGATTGGGGGGGGGGGGCGGAGAAGCTGTTGCTGAGAGGTGAGATAGAAAGGGGAATGAAACATTAAAAAAAAAAGTAGGAAAAATATGGAGAGTGTCGCTCATGGAATTCTTTCCATCCTCTCTGTGTGCATATTTGTTTATACGTGGGTGTTTACTTTGGTCTCTTCATGTGTTTTTGATTTGGGAGGAGGAGGGAGGGAAAGGCTTGACTGGCATGGTACCCAAATAGTCTGTTGGTTAGGAAAGAATAATAAAACAAAACAAAGGGCCTCTTTTACCAATACTTAGCTCAAGCTTCTGTATCTATTGCCTGTCCCATTTTATTCCCATGGGCTGTGTGACAGACAGCTTGAGCTAAGTGGGAGTAAAAGGGGCCTATAGTGTGATGATACATCTATCCGTTAGATGACACTGACAACAGATTTTAAAGGAGGGATTGGCACTGCGGGGTTGTTTTCTTCTGCCCTCTGTCTGACTCTGGATGCTGATGATTTCCTGTTTGCAGAGGAAATCTGCATCGGGAGTCAGATAATAGCAGAAGCAAACAGCTCTGCAATGCTGAAGCTTGATGGTAAGCGTCATGGGGCTGTTAGTGCTATTGCCGCTGCTGTTGGTCCTGGAGAGGGGCATCAGTGGTGGCAATGGGCACTATGGGGGGGAGGGGCAAGGGATGAGGTTTACCTAGGTCATCTCATCTCCTTGCACCGGCCCTGCCCATGGAGAACTATTTTAATGGTTCTTCCCCTGCACTTCACGTCTTCCGAAGTAGCATACAGAAAACTACAGGGCTTAATTCTAGCTATGGCAGCAGCAGGCTGTGAATGGGCATGGAGTCAGTGCAAGCAGATGCTTCAGACAGAGAGGCCTAATGGAGAGAGTGGTGGCCTGAGAACCAGGGAAGTTGGGCAAGTTGTTTTCATCCTCCAATTGTTTTTGCTACAAAAGAGAAATGTCAAGCATACGTAGAGCACCTGAATAGTGAGATGCATAGGCATTATGTCTGATGGATAAATAAGAAAATGTTTGTCTCATCTATCTGTCAGTGACACTGAAGTTTATTTGTTACCTTAGGGGGTCAATTTAGAAGCCTTGTTCGTGCTTTGGACATCCGAAAATGTGCATAGAGATATCCAAAGCAGAGACATCTCTAGAACCATTTTAGAAGCTGGATCTGGGGATGTCCAAATCTGAATCCCCTATGGCCAGGCAAGTCCCAGGAACTTGGAACATCCCCACCTGATCACAGAAATGTAATGGACATCAGGTGTCGTGTCTAACCTTAGACCTCCTCCGAGGCATGAAGAGTAACAAACAAACATTTGAAAAGTTCTCGCTGAAAAACATCTAGAGAAGAATGCACTTGATCATCTCCAGTACTCAACACAGTGTCAATGACAAAGCAGCAGGATTTGAACCCTGGCTGTTCTGTTCCTAACCCACTACTCTACCATTAGGCTATCCTAGACATCTAGGTTCTGTGATACCGTTCTGGGGATGTCTAGGTAGATGCCCCCACAGACGTTTTCCGACCTGGGGGTCTCATCTTCCATCACTACAGCACAATTTGTTTTGTTGTAACTATCCATTGGGTTTTCATGGCAATTTAATCTGTCGAATTGTGCTGTTTGCCTTCCAACTGTGACAGCCACTCAGCATGGGTTTCTACCATGAGCTAGGCCTAAGACCTTTTAAGAGTTTCATAATATAGCTTTTAATCTAACTACTGTACAATGGTCTCATATAAACACAGACCCTAGAGTAGTTAGCCCTATGCCTCTAAAGTCCCCTCCAATATGTTTTATGGCTCAAAGTACAGGGAAAATGGTAGGGGACACTCCGTGGAACATCTGTAAAATAGTAATGCTACATAATTCTTCTATCTGGTATAAAAATCCCATGTAAGAAGTTCCTTTATTTTAGTAGTACAATTAGTGCCAGTTCAAGGGAACCAAGTGCATGATTATGAATTGTTACAGTATAATAGTCCTGGCTACCCTTTGAATGACTCTAGTTCAGACCTAACTGGAGTTTCCCTTTGTTAGGGTATTACCATCCCTGGGAACGTAATCTGTCTGTAGGAATTAAAGAAATGAGCATTACTCAGTGGGCTTTGAATAATTGTACACAGAATATATCTTGTCCCCACAACTTGACAATTTGGGAAAATGGATTATTGGCTTTAGAAGGAGATTATTTTGTGTGTGGTAATCTTGCATATACGGAACTTCCCAGAGGTTGGTCAGGTACTTGCTATGTTGCCCAGTTAGACACCCCGTGGCATGTTTTTTTTTTTACCTTACCAAAATATTACTTTATTATCAACCCTGAATAATTCTATAAGAAAAAGGGATGTTCCCCTCAGGATAAGGGCATAGCAGCTGCACAACTGATAGACTCTACAAGTCCTTTAACTAAATCTCAGATTGATGTATTTAAGGGTACTGTTTGGCTTTCAACTTTTGGAGCCATAGCATCCACAAGAGAATATGGTACCCAGATTATGCAATTACAGGCAGTTGTTGAACTTACAGCCCTGGATCTCACAGAGGTAATTAGTGTGTTACAAGGTGCAGTGGACAAGGTGTCTGCTTATGCAGCCCAGAATTGCATGGCTTCAGACTATCTCCTAGCGAAGGAAAATGGCGTGTATGGATTAATTTTTGATCATTGTTGCACTATGCTTGATGATGAAGGAAACGTAGTGAAAGGCCTACTAGATAAGGTTAGAAATCGTACTTTTGTTTCAAGTAGTAGTTATGTAAGTTCTTTTTCTGATCTTTTTGATTCTGTTTCTTCTTTTTGGAGTTCAATATCTAAGCCCCTGCAAGGCATGTTAGCATCATTGTTTGGCTTTTTGGGGATTCTCATTTTAGGAGCATTAATTCTCTGTGTAATATCTGCTTACTGTAAGAAATCAGTGGACTCACTGACCCCTAAAATGATGTTACAGATTAACCCAGAATCTATTTACAATCCTTCTTTAATATCAATGTCTGAGTTTCCATATCTTTAAAATGATTCTTTACAGAATAAGAGGAGGGACTGAAAGTAATCTTGTCCGTACAGGGCTATGTACACGGTTAGGGTACTTAATGACATTATATTACCAAAAGCCCTAGGAAAGAGTTAATATTATTCCGGAGCTTATTATTCAGCAACAACCTTGAAAGACTCTGCTGAAATAATTAGGCTGAAGGTTTCTAACAACAAAGACACTAGTCTTGTTATAATAAAGAGAAGTAAAAGGAGAAGTTGCTTCCCAGTCTCCCAGTCTCCATTCAGAGATATCAAACTGCAAGTGTTAGAAATATTGTTTAAAAAGTTATGTCTGGGAATACATGTATGTCTCCTCATGATGACCTATGCTAATAAGAATTGACCTATGACGTAGAAATATAGAGATGCATGTTATAGATATACGTGATGCTTGACGTAGAACAATAATGACATGGAAATCATGCTGTGTAATGGAATATTTACCTATAAATAAAATGGCTGAAAGCTAAGATGGCAGAGTAAACAAGGTGGTAACTTGGTTTGCTCTCCCAAAGCTCTGCTTGTTTTTTATAAATAATATGAGTGTGTTGTGTATTTATTTGCTGATTTAGAGATTCTCCTTCTCATTGCTTTGTGTGTGGATTTCCGTTACCCAAGAGCCCTGGTGAGTTACCGGTGAGGGGGTTGCAGAGTACACTTTCAGCAAGTTCATAAATTTGACTTCACCATGAATATTAGTCAGGAGGTACATCTGGTTGCATGTTTGTATCAGACATTTATCTGTACCAAGGAAATAAAGACAAAATATGCTCCAAGCAACTGTGGTGACTTTTTGCTATGTTACCTTTATTTATTTTATTTATTTATTTAGCTGTATTTATATCCCACTTTTCACTGGGTCAAAGCGGTCAATTGGGGGATACATTTAACATGAGGGGATATGAGACACACACACTAATACATAAAGGGAACATGGGCAATGGAGGGTTAAGTGGCTTGCCCAAGACCACAAGGAGTGCCTATAGGACTAGAAATCCCAGTCCCTCTGGCATGAGATTGCTGTCCCCAGGTGGGACTTGAACCCCCGACCCTCCAGCCTGAAGTACCTTATCCTAACCACTAGACCACTCCTCCCTCCCTTTTCTTTCACAAGCTTTCAAACTAGTTTCGAACAATACAGAGGAGGAGTCCCGGAAAGCCGTCGGGATGGGAAGGGGGAAAGGGGAATGATGTCGAGAGACAGTATCGGGATTTTTCAGGCGCAGCCGTTTTCTATCTTACACACTAAACTCCCTCGTCCGGCTCCGCACTTACCTTCCTTCTTGCCACACTTCGCTTGCGGCCCCACACTGCTCTAACATGCGTTCCTATTGCCGCCACAGCACTTCCTTCCTCACCCACCCATCACAGCCCATTTCCAGTTGGTTCCCCCCATCACAGCCCATCCAGTCCTAGCCACCCTCCCCCCCCCTCTGAAGAGCCCCGCACCATCTAAGGGGCTGCAGAGGGAGCCGGGGAAGCCCGCGCGAGGCCCTGGCTCCCTCTGCACAGCCCGCCAGCGTGAAGAGCCTTTACCTTCACGCTGGTGGCTGTTTCAATGAAGCCGTGAATACCGGGAAAGGTTAAAGGCAATGCCCTTTAACCTCTCCCGGCATTCGCGGCTTCATTGAAACAGCTGCCAGCGTGAAGGAAAAGGCTCTTCACGCTGGCGGGCTGCGCAGAGGGAGCCAGGGTCTCACGTGGGCTTCCCCAGCTCCATCTGCAGCCGTCCACTGAGCGAGAATGTGGACGGCTGCAGATGCAGCTGGGGCCCTGTGCGAACAACATTCTTGCTCAATGGATGGGCTGGCCCTGGCATAGCTGAATCTGCACCAGGCAAAGAAGCAGAGGAAACCACGGTTGACGAGGCCAAAAGAGGGCAACGAGAATCATCGAGCCCCTGTCGGCCTGGAGCTTGAAGAGCATCTTGGGTATCAAGGGGATGGGAGAGAATGCATAGAGCAGACCCGGTCCTCAGTGTAGAAGGAAAGCATCCGGGGCCTCTCAGTGCAGCAACAGAATCCTGAAGCAGAAGAGGGGAAGCTCTGTGTTTTGCGGAGTGGCAAAAAGATCTATGAATGGGGTTCTGCACATCTGGATGATCCAAGCAGCCATCTCCCAATGCAAGGCCAATTCATGTGGATGAAGGATATGGCTTAGCCTGTCCGCAAGGACAGTGAGTTCACCCAGGAGGTATACCACTCTGAGGTGAATGCAGTGTGAGATGGCAAAGGTCCACAGGTGAAGCGCTTCCTCACAGAGTGAACGTGACCCATTCCTCCTTGTTTGTTCATGTAGAACATGGCAGCCTGATTGCCATTCTGATGAGAACAGGCTGCCCCAACAGTTGGAGTGGAAAAACTTGAGCATTTGTCAATGCTTGTAGTTCCAGCAAGTTGATCTGCATAGCATATTCCTGTTGTGTCCACAATTCTTGTCTGTTTAGGTTGTTCAGATGTGCTCCCCAACCCACCATGAAAGCATCCATCAGCAGGGTGCATCGAGACAGAGGCATCTAAAAAGATGACCCAATGAGTAAGTTTTGAGGGGAATATTACCATTGAAGGGACTTGATTAGTTGAGGGGTAATGTGGATCTTGTCTCTGAGTTGACCCTTCGCTTGCATCCATTGGGAAAACAGAGTCCACTATGCTTATTGCATGTGTAATCGAGAGTAGGAGACCACATGGACTGTGGAGGCCATGCGATCCAAGAGCAGTAGCATTTCTCAAGCTGTGATGCAGCTCTGCTTTTGCACTTGACCTGCCAGCTTGATGAGATGGGCACAGTGATCCTGTGGAAAGAAAGCCTGGGCCTGTTGAGTGTCTGAATGCTCCTATGAACTCCAGTCATTGGGTTGGAGTGAGATGAGATTTTGGTAAGTTTATGACAAAGCCCAGATGTTGGAGCAGCGTGATGGTGCGATGAAGGCCAAGAGTTACTTCCTGAGGGGAATCTCCCCTGATCAGCCAGTCATCTAAGTAAGGAAAGAAGAATATGTCCAAGGTGTGTAGAAAGGCAGCAACTACTGCTATGCATTTGGGGCAGAGGCTAGACTGAAGGGGAGAACCTGGTATTGATAATGGTTTCTTGAAACGTGAAGCACAGATACTGTCTGTGCGAAGAATGGATCAGTACATGCATGTTATGCATATTTGAGGTTTAGAGAACATAGCCAATCATGTCTCTGGAGGTATGGTAGAAGAGTTCTAGGGAAAACATCTTGAATTTTTCTCAAACCAGAAACTTGAGCTGCAATCGCACCCTGTGTGACTTGCAGCTCAGGCGCACGCCCCCCTCTCCCCCCCAGGGCCGGCCCGTCCATTGAGCAAGAATGTTTTTTGCACCCAGCCCTGCGTTTCAGGGGGCCCCGCGCAAAACACATTCTACATTAGCACAAGTAGATTTAAAAAAAAACAAACCGGCTGCTGTTGCCGCTGCCGCCATGGCAGCGGCAGAATCAAATGTCCCGCCGCAGGGCCCCACCTGCCCGGCAGAGCCTCCCTGCAGCATCAGCTCCCGAGTCCCTCCCAATGCGCGGGCTTTCAGAGCCGCGAAGGGAGAGCTTCTCTGACCTCTCGCGGCTCTGTTAATCCCGCCGGGGCTGATGGGAAATCCCATCAGCCCCGGCGAGATTAACAGAGCCGCAAGAAGAAAGGGAAACTCACGGCTCTGAAAGCCCGCGCTTTGGGACTTGGGAGCTGATGCTGCAGGGAGGCTCTGCCGGGCAGGCGGGGCCCCGCGGCGGGACATTTGATTCTGCCGCTGCCACGGTGGCAGCGGCAGCAGCAGCCGGTTTGTTTTTTTTAATCTATCAGGGCTTATCGGGGGAGGGGGGTTAAGACTGGTAATGGGCTATGGGGGGGTTAGGACTATTAATGGGCTATGGGGGGGCTAAGACTGGAAGTGGGCTGATGGGGGGTTAGGATGTAATGGGCTATGGGGGGGCTAAGACTGGAAAAGGGCTGATGGGGGGGTAGGACTGGTAATGGGCTATAAGGGGGCTAGGACTGGAAATGTGCTGATGGTGGGGTTAGGACTGAAAATAGGCTATGGGGGTGATAATACTGGAAATGGGCTGATGGGGGGTTAGGACTAGTAATGGGCTATGGGGGGCTAAGACTGAAAATGGGGTGTTGGAGGGGCTTAGGATTGGAAGTGGGCTGATGGGGGGCTTAGGACTGGTAATGGGCTATGGGGAGGCTAGGACTGGTAATGGGCTGGGGGGGGTGGCTAGGACTGGAAAAGGGCTGAGTGGAAGGAGGGCATGAACTACAAATAGCTGATGGGGAGTGGGGCTTGGAATGGAAATGGGCTGTGAGGGGGGCTAGGACAGACTGGAAATGGGCTGTTGGGGGGGCTTGGATTGAAATGGACTCATGGAGGGGCTAGAGCTGGAAGTAGGCCCATGGGGGGCTTGGATTGGAAATGGGCTGAGTGGAGGGGAGCTAGGATTTGACATGGGCTGATGGTGGGGCTAGGAAAGGACTAGAAATGGGCTGATGGGGGGCTGGGATTGGAAATGAGCTGATGGAGGGACTCAGATGGGGGAGCTAGGACTGGAAATGGGCTGATGTGGGGACTAGAAGGGAGCGGATGCTGGGTGGGGCTGGAACTAGAAGGGAGCTGATGTTGGGGGAGGATTAGAATGGGATAGAGCTGGGAGAGTGAAATGGAGAGGGAAAAAATATTTTGTGTGGGAGGAAGACAAATCTACAATTGGCCGGATATTGGGAGAGTAAGTGGGGATTGAGGATGGTGGGGTAAAATTTGAGTGGATGAAATAGGAATGAGGAAAGAGCAAAAGGAGAAAGATTAGTATGTTAAAGCAGATGTAGAGAGAGAATGGAAAAAAACTAGAAGAGTGAAGAAAGGACAAATGGACAGCAGACGATGGAGAGTTAGCAGAAGACACGAAGAAACCAGAAGAAAGTGGCTGGAGCAATTGCAACTGAAAAAAAAATGCACAAAAGGTAAAAAAATATCTCTTTATTGAATTTATTAACTGAAATATGCCAGCTCTGGGAAATGTGCATCATTAACGTCTGTGCTTTGTTTAGTACAAGAGGAAATTAATTTATAGTTTTATTTCTACAGTGTTGTTGGGCTTTTTGGGTTCCCAGTTTAATTATTGTCTTCCTGTTTCTACATTGTGATTTCTTGCTTGGTGACGGTCTATGTTCTGCACGTGTAACTGAGCTGAGGTATTCTGTTTATGTAATTCCTATTTGACATTGCCACTTGTTCTCTTTCCCCAGTAGGTCATGTATTGTTGTTCTCTGAAATGTATTGGTTTAATATTTGTAGTGTTGCCTTTTGATAGGTAGGGTCTTGTGCTTTGTGAGTCCTGTAGTGCTGTTATGATACGGCGGGTATGCTATGGGTTCTAAATGGGCAGTGTTTGTAGTAGTTCCTAATGTGCCTGGCAGTTGACACTGGATTATAGTAATGTAGAAATATTTTAGTCTTTCTTTATCCATACACTCATTAAGAGGCATGTTTACTAAAAGTTAGTGTATGGTAACATTATGCAAATATATATGCAAATGAGGTCCCTTATGCAAATGACACCCTGCACCGAGTCTCCGCACCCCCCTTGGGCCGCCCCTGCTCCACCCATACCTCCGTTCAGCGCTACTTGCTATTTCCCTGCTGCTGCCACCCTCTATTTTTTTTTCACAGTGGTGCCGGCAGCAGGGAAAGACCAAGCAGCGCTGGATGGAGGTATGGGGAGGAGGAGGGGGGCATGTGCCCAATCTGAAAGGCGCCGGCACTTTAAGCAGATCTGATCCTCCCTACTCTGATATCGTGTCGGAGGAGGGAGGGACCAGACCTGCTTAAAGTGCTGGGAAAAGGCTTGGGGAGTGCATTTCGGCTGCCTGTAATTGTCCTGCCAGTGGCAGCAGGGCAACAGCACACAGCTGAAATGCACCCCCAAAGCCTTTGCACCCTTTGTGGCTGCACCACTTGCACAGGTCTAGGTACGGTCCTGTTTGCACACCAAGGAACTAAAAGACTGCAAGAACCAACAGCACAGTTTATAAAACTAAATAATAACTCATTTTTATGTTATAAACTGTGTCATGGTTCTTGCTTTTTCTTTTTCAATATATATTTTGCATCCACTGCAGGTGCAGAGCAGAACCAGGACATTCACCCACAGAACTCAATATTTAAAAAAAGAAATATGATTCTGATCATCTCACTAACAACAACAACCACCACTATTCTCCACTACCAGGCATATTGTGAACTAATACAAAACCCTACAACAAAGAGCAAACCTACCATACCATACCATACCATATCAGCACAAACTTCCAAAACTCACATAAGGAGCCCATCCAAAAAAAGTGTCACTGTAAATACTACAGTGGGCCCTGGAACATCCATACACCTATCTGAAAAGCTGAACAAGTCAAATTACTACAGTACAGTATAGATCTTTATGTACAAACTCCATGTTAACAGTACACCTGACCTCAGTCACACACGCACAACATCGACCCTCATCAAGTACAGAATAAGTAACCACAATCTAAAGTAAAAATAAAAATATGTAGACAAAATTTAAATTGAAACCCCAAGAAGCCAGAGTCCACATGCAGTGCAACATCAGATAAATAAGAGATGCCGTTCCCCAATACTGTGTAAAAAATAAAAATAGCACAAAGTCCAGTCACTAAAATTAAATAAAATTATTTTTTCTACCTTTGTTGTCTGACCATTTTATTATCTGATCATGCTGGTCCCGATCTGAGGCTTCTGCTTTCCTGTCTTCTCTTAGCTCTCTTTCTGTGGTCTATGGTCCATCTGCCATTTCTTATCTCTTCTTTTGTTTTCTTCACTTCATTCCATCAGCCCATTTCCAGTTCCAGTAACCCTCCCCAGTATCAGCCCCATTTCCAGTCCTCCCCTCCCAGTACCTTCCAATATCAACCGCCTTGCATTCCCACGACTGCCACTGGTGTCCATTCCCTTCCAGTCCCCCTCTTTCCCCACTGTCCAGCCCCTTCTAGTCCAAATACCATCCCAGATATCAGCTCATGTCCACTCTCAGTGCCACCCCCCCCAGTCAGCTCCCTTCCAGTCACCCTACACTCTGTCCATCCCCCTTCCAGTTCCATTTGCATGTCAGCTCCCTTCCAGCCTCCTCCCCATTACCCAACCACCTACCACTCCCATCCCAAAGTGTCAGCTTGCTTCCAGACCCCCTCAGTACATCCCAGGTGTCAGCTCCTTTCCAGCCCCCTCCTTCACCCATGTCAGCTCCCTTCCTGTCCCCTACTTCCCCTGGCAGATCCTCTCAGTATCCACTCCCTTCCAGTCCTATTCTACCATCCTCCCGCATCAGCCCATTTGTAGCCCTAGCCCCTAGTTTTCTTCCAGAGTCAGCAGCACTCTCCTCCCCTCCCTCATTAGCCCATTTCCAGTCCCAGCCCATTCCAGTACTATCCTCCTTATCAGCCCACTCTAGTCCTAGCCCCCCAAATCAGCCCATTACCAGTCCTAGCTCATTTCCAGTCCTATCCCCCAATCAGCCTATTTCCTGTCCTAGCCCCCCAAATCAGCCCATTTCTAGGCCTAACCCCACCAATCAGCCCATTTCCAGTCCTAGCCCTCCCTCCTGATCAGCCCATTTCCAGGTCTAACCCTCCATCAGACCATTTCCAGTCCTAGCCTCCCATAGCCCATTACCAGTCCTAACTCCCCCCCCCCCATCAGCCCATTTCCTGTTTCCCATCAGCGCCGGTGGGCTCAACTAACAGAGCCGCAAGAAAGGGAAACTCTCCCTTCGCAGCTCTGAAAAGCCTGCTCTGAGGGAAATAATACAAGGAGGGCTCTGCCGGGGAAGAAGAAGAAAGAGGGAACTACTCTCGCAACCAAGAGCAAACACAAAAGAACGAAGGTATGGAGGTCACAAGTGCTTTATTTGATTAAAAAGCCCCGATGCGTTTCGGCTTATACCTTCATCAGGGGGTAAGGAACTGCAAAACAATTCAAAACATATAAAAAGTAAATGTAGTAAAAAGTAATAACAATTTATTACACATACTAAAAAAACATAAAAAAAGAATATATTGAATTACACATAAAAATTTGCGACTAATAAAAATAATATAAATGGAGACACTGTTATAAAACAAATCCACTGTCAAAAGAGTAAAACAGGTAGAAATTTCATTAAAAGAGACAAGGGAGGAAAAGGCACAATAATACTTACTCGGAAAATGCAGATGTTAAGCACCATAGACAGGAGTAAAAGCTTCAAACCCCTATGGGTAAAAACTAATTCATAAAAAACAAAAACATGAAAAAGGTAGTGAAATGTACATGATGTGTTAACATAAAAATTGAAAAACACACAAACCAATGAGCATACCAGAAAATAGTATAAAAATTCTTATATGGTAAATTATTAAAATGATGTCAAACAAAAATTAAAAGCATATCAGATTATAAATAGGGTAAATAAGTAAATCAAAACACTACTAATACATTAAAAATTGTGCTTGAAAACATGTATAATTGAAAAAATGATTCGGCAGACAAAACTGAAGTACTGGGAAAGGACTAACTAAACGTGGGTAAAAAAGATATGAAACACTTATTCGAAATATGTATCATTGTTTACAAAATGTAGCCATTATGTGAAACAAACTTTTTTTTTTTTTTTTAAAGGCGGGAAAACTCAGGAATCAAAAAGATGATCAGAAAAGATGTGTAGAATATAACGGAGATTTAGTGGAGGTTTGACAATGAGACTTGTCAGCACATTTAAATGTAAGAAATGGCACGGGAAACCTGACAAAGTCAACCAACGAAAACTTCGTCAAAAGTGTGAATAGTAAAAGAAGGAGAACTGAGCACAACTTTAGCAAAATAACGTACATACCAGCATGTAGTGAGCAAAGTAAGCAGAGCACTCGAACCGTAGGGGAACGCCCGAGTTCGCACGTTTGATGTAGAACCGCAATTTGCATATTCTGACGTCACAGTCGTAACTCAAGAGCATGCAGTGTAAATGGGAGGCTGCGGGGTGAAGTCCCCAATGGCCGCAGTAACCAGGCTGTCGGCAAGGTCGAGTCCCAGTAAAAGGGAGAGGACGCGGGGACGCACACGCATGCCGCGGGGGCGGCGCGGCGTCCTTTGAATTCATTGGTCCCGCAGCATGAAAGATCACCATGGGATCCAATGGGGGGCTTGCCTAAGCGGGCGAGCATAAAAACGTGAGGGTGTCTGGGGGGGGGGGGGGGGAGCAGTTGAGACCGACAGCCCGAGGAGCTGGGTTGCGGCGGGCGTACAGCAGTGGCACCCGGGTTGCTCAATAAAATAGGTCAGGCCCGTTTTTTGGCTGGGGCTGCTGAGAGGAGACGGACAGAGCTTAGATTGAAGCAACATGTGTAGAGGAAGCACAGCGTGCAGGGCTGCAGGTGAGCACGTGTACCGTGGCAGCACACAGTGCTAAGAGCATCATGCAGGCAAGGTGCAGAAACAAGTGAAGGAAGGTTTCTGCCAGAGCGATGCTGTCTCGTCGGGACAGGGGGGCAAGTATCATGGAAAAGGGGGGGGGGGGGGTTATCTCCGGTATGAGGGGGGGGAACACCAGAGGTAGGGGGGGAGTGAATAACAGAGGCATTGGGGGAGAAAATCACAGGGGTGGGGGGGACGACAATTCCAGGGGTAGGGGGAGAGAGAAAGCAGTGGGTAGGGGCGGTGAGAATTCCAGGGGGAGGGGGTAAGAAGGCTGGTGGGCACAGGGGGCATTACAGCTCATTTGCACAGGATAGGGGCCCTCAGCTGGGCAACAGGTATGGGAGTGATGTGGGTGCTCTCCCTGGGGTACTCAGTCGAGGAAGGAGAGGGGCTCGAGGCCGGGGTGGGCACTCTAGAGGTAATCAAGGGCTAGGGCAAGTGACCAGCCAGGGGGAGGATGTGGGGAGGTGGCAGGAGGTGGCTCCGGGCATGTCTGTATCAGCTGGGGTATTGAGGGGGGGGAGGCCAGCAGGGTCTATCGGGAGGACAATTACCCTTAGCGGAGGAAGGGTTGGAGGTGGGGAAGGGGGTCCCCGAGTCAGGAATGGGGGGGGGGGTTGAGGTCTGAGGGGCAGAGGGGGTTGGGCTACACCTCAAAGGGGATATTATGCTCCATATATTATGAGGCATGGGAGCATTGGAGGGAGGGTGGTCAGGGATCATCATGGGGGGATTGGGTGGGGGCGTGGCAGCTGGCTTGGCAGTCTTCCCCCCCCCCGTCTTTTCTTATATCCCACCCCAGGGAACAGCGGCCTCGTTGAGTGCAGGAGGGCACGGGATGAGCGGCACAACAGCTATCAAAAACGCGGAAACCGGAGATGCAGCCAGGTGCAGAAGAGGCTCAAGAGCTGGTGCAAGGATCGTGACAGCAACGGGAAGCTCATACAGACCGGGAGCCAGATACAAGCCTACCAGTAACAAGGGATGGAGCAGCAGGTGAGTCTCAGGTGGCGTGGCAGGAACAGGGGAGAGTGGGGAAGAAGGCGTGCAAGAAGCGGAAATATTCCCGTAGGCGGCATGATAGCTCAGGCTCCTCCTCATCATCATTAATGGACACAGCATCTACGTCTTCAGGGAACGATAGCATGGGCCGGCCGCAGGACAGTAACGTAGTGTTAGGGGGCCAGGCAGCCGGGTCAGTGCCCTCTCTGGCATCCTTTTCAGAATTGTGGGAGGGAGTGTCAAAAAGGTTACGCCGTAAGATAAGGAAGAGGCAATATATTGATATATTTCAGTTGCTGGAGGGCAGAAGGAGGTCCGGGGAGAGTAAAAAGAAGAGGAAGGAAGACGAGAAGGCAGGAAGGATCAAGAAGATGTCAAGGAATGTGGTGAATTGGGCAAGGGCCTTCTTAAGGTTGGCCAGTGTCTGGGGGCATAAGTGCCCATCCCATTATGGGATGTTGTTATCATATGCAGACTCCATATTGGAGGTGGCACAGACGCATGAGGGCTGGGTGTGGCTGAACTACGATGAGAAGTTCAGAGATAAGATGGAGGAGAACAAATCCTTGTCGTGGGGCACTCAGGACATCAATATATGGCTAACACAGATGTCGGCTAAGGACGGCGTTGGGGGATGGGTAGGCCGAGAAGGGGTGTAGCAAATACCATAGGCGGGGGATGGTCCTTTTGAGCAGGCGGGGTCAGGCCACAACAGAGAGGGGAGCGTAGTGGATCCGGAGATGTGTGTTGGAGATACAACAAGTCCTCATGCCTGTTCCCGGATTGTAAGTTCCGGCACATCTGCTCGGTATGTAGCGGAGCACACGCGGCCATCAAATGCATCAAAAAAGGCCCTCTCCCCATTGGGGGGCAGGCCCCCAAGTAGTAATCAGCCTCTGACCTTGGCAGTGATGCCCATAAGGATCGAAGCATTAAGACCGTGGCTTCATCAGTATCCGAGGCGTCGGGATAGGGAGGTGCTAGAGGAAGGTTTTCAGCAGGGCTTCATCATACCGGTTATGGGCGGGGTAGTAGGGGCAAAGGTCAAGAACTCTCGGTCGGTTAGATGCTTTGCTAGTGTGGTAAAGGAAAAGTTGTGGGGTGAAATGGAGTTGGGTAGGATTGCCGGCCCATTTATGGAGGACCCCCTTTGAGAATTTTGTGGTCTCCCCGCTAGGAATCATTCTAAAGAAAAGAGCCGGGGAAGTTTAGATTGATTCACAACTTATCTTTCCCCGAAGGGACATCGGTAAATGATCACATACCCAGGGAGTCCTGTGCGGTTTGCTATGTGTCCTTCGATTCCACGGTTTCTCTGGTTTGAAAATGCGGTCGGGGGAGTTTGATGAATATAAGAATATAAGATATGCCATACTGGGTCAGACCAAGGTCCATCAAGCCCAGTATCCTGTTTCCAACAGTGGCCAATCTAGGTCATACGTACCTAGCAGTTTCCCCAAAAGACACAGGTTCCACAGTGCTTGTACTGGGTCAAGCATTGATATCCTGCGTCCCTTCTTAATAATGGTTTATGGACCTTTCCTCCAGGAACTTGTCCAAACCTTTTTTAAACCCAGCTACACTAACAGCCTTTACTACATCCTCCGGTAACAAATTCAAACATTACAGATTAGTAAGACAAGACCTTCCTTGGCTAAAGCCATGTTGGCTGTCTCCTAATAAGTTATGACTACATGTTCAGTGGTCTTTTTCTGTCATGTGGTCTTTTTCTGTCATCCTATTTCTATGTTTCTAGACACAGAGGATCTCTAAAGGTAAAAAAGGGACTGTTGTAGTTGTTGATATAGAAGGACAGACTAGATAGGCCATGTGGTCTTTTTCTGTCATCATATTTCTATTTTTCTATGTTTCTATGATGGTTTCCTCCATTTTTCCCAGTACCTACGTCAGGCTCACCAGTCTGCAGTTTCCCGGGTCACCCCTGGAACCCTTTTTAAAAATTGGCGTGACATTAGCTATCCTTCAATCTTCAGGTATTACAGATGATTTTAATAATAGTTCACGGATTACTAATAGCAGGTCCGCAGTCTCATATTTCAGTTCTTTCAACACCCTTGGATGGATTTCATCCGGTCCAGGTGATTTGCTACTCTTCATTTTATCAAATAGTTGTAATACATCTTCCCGGTGTATTGATATTTCTTTAAATTCTTCTGCGGTATCACCTTTAAATACCACTTCAGTCATGGGTAACATCCCTACATCTTCCTCAGTAAAGACCAAAGCAAAGAATTCATTCAGTCTCTCCACTATAGCCTTGTCCCCTCTTACTGCCCCTTTTACCCCTCTACCATCTAATGGTCCAACTGACTCTCTCACAGGTCTTTAGCTATGAATGTATTTAAAAAAGTCTTATTACATGTTTTTTTGCTTCAATAGCAAGTTTCTTCTCAAATTCTCTTTGCCTGCCTTATCAATGCCTTGCATTTAACTTGCCAGTGCTTGTGCTGTTTCCCATTTTTGTCATTTGGCTCTTTTTTTCCATTTTCTGAAAGATGCTTTTTTGGCAACAACAGCCTTTCTGACCTCACCTTTAAACCATGCTGGCAGTTTTTTGGACTTCCTTCCACTTTTCCTAAAGTGTGGAATACAGCTGGTCTGGGCTTCCAAGATAGTATTTTTAAAACCCAAGTTTGATGTAAGTCTTTAACCTTTGCAACTGCTCCTTATAGTTTTTTCTTAACTATTTTCCTCATTTTATCATAGTCTCTCTTTTGAAAATTAAAAGGTCATACTGTGGATTTCCTTATCATCCCCCTCCATTAATTAAATCAAATGCGATCATGTTATGATCACTATTGCCAAGTGGTCACAACACTTATCTTTTGCACCAGATCTGGTGTTCCACTAAGGACTAAGTCCATAATGGTTTCCTCTCTGGTCTCCATTTATCTGTACCCTTTGTCGCCTCAAGATGTCCCTAGACCACCTGATTTTTAGAGGATGTGGGATTCATTCAGAGTTAAAGATGGTAGTGGTGCAGACAGAAGGCCTTATTTTATCCAGACTTCTGCGGGTTTTAATTTATTTAATTGATCTGTTCAGGGTCCAGCCCTATAATCTTTAAGAAAATGTGATGTATCATATTGATTCAGAAGATAAATCCCAGAATCCTGTCTCTAACTGTAGCCAATCCAAGTCACAAGTACTTGGAAAATCCAAGTAGCAGGTCCATTCTTTATTGTTTATGCCCAGAAATCACTAGTGGTTTTCCCAAGAAGACATAACTACGTAATAACAATTTCTGGACTTTTTTTCCAGGATTTTGTCTAAACCCGAGAATAACAACTGTCTCCCTTAACTATCAATCAGTACATGCAACCTAGCCTAAAATAATTACCATTATACATACCTGAGATATGGGTATGAATTTATTGTTGAGTATACTATTGTGTCATCCTGTGTAGAGCCCCTGTGTGGAAATAAGTCAAAACATATGGCTAAAGTAGAAATATATGTTCATTATTTTTTTATCTGTATTGATGAGCATAAAACCTAGTACCAGCAAAGTGTACCCTAATCATCAGATTGGGTACATTTGTAGAACACCATTGTTCAAAATATCTATAATATGTTTTCTTTTTACATTTGATGAAAAGGATTGAGTAACACAGTTTAATCTCTTTTATATCTGTTTATCATGTGCCCAATATAAGTAAGTATAGATATTATTCTTTGTGTTTACAGTGGTAAAGTGTTTCCCAGTGCAGCCTCCAGAGAATGGAAGAATCGTTATGTCTGGCATTTATGATCATGACGAAGAATATCCCTATGGCCATGTCTTACAGTTTGAGTGCAATTCTCCAGTTTATAAACTTACTGAACCTAATGAAATCTATTGCCAGAAAACTGGAGCATGGAGTGGTGATGTTCCAAAATGCGAAGGTTAAAATATTCTTTGGGTTCCATTTATCTTTAACATGTAAACTTCTTATAAGTTCATGGGGCAACAAATTTGCTTTGTTATTGACCCTGTATGATGCGTTTTGATCTTGAAATGGATTTTTTTTTGTGTAAATCATGTCATATTCTTACTGCTATATAAAGGTGACATGGTAATAGGTTCATGTTCAGTCCTACCAAATAACGAATCGGCTTTCCAGTTATTACCGGTGCACCCATCAGCTTTTCCTTTCTTAACTTTTTCCTTCAAATGAAAAACCTATTACGATAAATGTATGCCAATGGGATGCTCCGTGTCGTGTGCGTATTTTGAAAAGTTCAGCGCATTTTTGCATTGGGCTCTGGTTAAGAGGGTGGGATGTTCGAATGTTATTCATTCCTATTTGTCAGAGAGGCTCGCTCTAGCAAATGTAAAGAGTTGTTGGATGGCTTTGTGGAGTTGTCCAGGGAGTGGGGGGTGCCTCTGGCTGTCAATAGGACAGAGGGCCCAGCCACTACACTCACCTTCTTGGGTGTGGAGTTGGATACAATAGAGATGGTGTCTCGCCTGCCAGTAGGGAAGGTGGTTAAGCTACGGGTGTTGGTGGCCAATGTGATGGCGTCCAAAAAAATAACGTTGCGGGAGATGCAGGCCTTGATGGGTTCCTTAAATTTTGCTTGTAGGGTTATCCCAATAGGGCGAGTGTTTTTACGTCAGATAGCGGCGGCCACCTCTGGTACGACTAAGCCGCATCATCGGATTCGAGTGTCTAAGAGCATTTGGGAAGAACTGGCAATCTGGGATATATTTCTGAGGGAGTTCAATGGAACAGTGGTGATGTGGGAAGCTGAGGTATCCAGTGTAGATCTGCAGCTCTTTACGGATGCGGCAGGGGGGGGGGGCTGGGTATTTACTTCGGTGGGTCATGGGAGCGTGGTCGCAGGAGTGGCGTGACGTGGGTTTACCAGCAACATAGCCTTTTTAGAGCTTTTTCCTCTGCTGGTGGTACTGGAGTTGTGGCCCGGCAGATTGCAGAATCGTAAAGTGGTTTAGTGGTGCGATAATGCAGCGGTGGTAAAAGTGTTATTAATAACTATTCGCCGCGATGCATGCACGTAACTGCATTAATGAGGGAGGTGGTGCTGGCATGTTTGCATATTAATATTTATGTACGAGCCAGGCATATTCCCAGATGCACTAATAGAATTGCTGACGCTCTCTCCCGTTTTAAGTGGAATCTGTTCAGAACGTTGGCACCAGAGGTGGACGTCGTTGGAGAGAAGGTCCCAGGGAGATTCTGGCAGGTTGGCCAGAGGAAATGCTGAGCCTACTCCAGAGTTCGGTGTCCTCGGCAACGTAGGCAGCTTATCAGCGGGGATGCGACAGAGTGGTTGCCTTCTTACTGGCGCATGGATGGAGGAGGGGGAGTGTTTCGTATCAACTAATGGGGCAATACGTGGTGTATGCAAAGGCGGCCGGGGTATCGAGGGCAACAGTATGGACTCAGTTGGCTGGGTCTGCCTTTTTCGCAAGAGCACTGGGCTGGGAGGCCCCAGGTGGAGGAATTTTGACCCGCAGGCTGATGCAGGGCTGGGAACATTCCCGCCCGGCCCCAAGGGATAGCAGGCAACCTATCACGCACGAGCTGCTATCCAGGCTGTTGGTGGCACTGCATGAAGTAGCCAAATCAGTCTTTGAAGTGACACTGTTTCGGGTGGTTTTTGGTTTGGCATTCTTCGGTGCCTTCCGGGTGGGTGAGCTGGTAGAAAATTCCAGCAGGTCAGGGTCGGGGAGGGGGGGGAGAGCTGCAGTTTAAGCACCTGCAGTTGATGGAAGGGTGGCTTCGCATATGATTAGCATGCTCTAAAACGGATCAAAGGGGAAAAAGATGTTGAGTAATCTTGACAACGGTACAGGGTTCGCTAACATGCCTGGTAGCGGCCGTGCAGGCGTATTTGGAGCTCCGCCCGAGGTCGCAAGGACTGCTCTTTCTGCATGAGGACTCCAAACCATTAACACGGTTTCAGTTTACAGCTGTGCTGCGCATGGCTCTGCAGAGAGTGGGTGTGGATCCACTGAAATTTGCCCCGCACTTCTTACGAATCGGCGCGGCAACTAGCGCTGCGGTCGCGGGGCTAAGGGGCCAGGAGATTCAATGCATCAGCAGATGGTGGTCACAGGCTCTTCAGGGGTATGTGCATCTGTGAATGTTGTAAAAAATCTAGGTTCCGGGGCTAACTGTTGATTTTCTTCACAGATGCAGGACAGTGCCCGATTCGCTGCTGGGTCATCGGTCACTCTTTTGTATATTGGGCGGGGCAGCGAGCGGCAAGGCATCCAGTGGGGCCTAACCTTGGACTGGATGTCACTGAGGTGACTGTACTATGGCTGGGCGAGAGGGGGCTTCGGTGGCCCCAGCTGTTGCCTTTGCTTCGGCACCCTGGGCGAGATCAAAGGTGCACCTGCACTGATATTGCTGCATTTGGGTGGGAATGACCTAAGCGCATGGACCTGCAAGCAATTAATTTGAGCAGCGAAGAGGGACTTGGCTGTTGTTAATGAAATGTTTAAAGATACCGTTATCTTGTGGTCGGACATTATTCCAAGGCCTGCCTGCTGGGCGCAGAGGAGGTGGTCAAGAGGGTTAACAAAGATAAATAGGCAGATCGGACGATGGGTGTGTGAACAAGGGGGGTATGAAATCATGCACCCATGGGCCGAGGTGGATTGTGCGGGCTTGTTTAGGCAGGATGGGGTGCACCTATCCCCGGTGGATGGAGATCTGCTTCTAAATGACTGGCAGGAGGCATTGGAATATGTGCTGGCTCAAGGGGGTAACCAGTCGCAGCTTGGTTAGGGGGGGCGGCATGGCGACAACTGGTCACCTGTGCTGGTGGCGGGAACCCGGACTGTACGGGGTCCGGAGCCAGAGGCGATACTTGGGCAGGGGTGTGGGGCCCCTGACCCGGTCAGCCCCTGTTGGGCTTTTGCTAATCATATGGTGAAGCCGGGAAGAAAGGGGCGGTTGGTTAAGCTAGCCGTGGGCCTGTCCACGGCGGTTGCGGAGTATAGGCTCGCCTTGCTAATCACATGGTGGGTGAGGCTGCAATCCGCTAGAAGGATGTTTATGTTTGAATTGAATGGTTTGATGTTAAAGGTTGAATAAAGCTGTGACCGGTTTTGAATTCCCAACAGTTGTTATCTGTTTTGTAAAGAGGGGGCCGCAGGTATAAGAACATAAGGGGCAGAAAATGGGGGGGGGGGGGGGAGGGACGAGCACGGAGTCCGGCATACCTTGATTATGTAATGACATGTATGGGAAATAAAACACAGCTGAACCATCTATTTAGAATAATAAATAACAAATGGAAAAACAACGGTGTAAGTGTTTAAAAAGGGGGTAATAGAACATATAAAAACGATAGTATCAAAGGGTTTCCTTTTTTGGCTTAAGTTATTCATCCTATGATCCTCTTTATAAAAGATAATAAAAGGATAAAAGTACAACAGAAAAACAACATGTTAGGGAAAAAAGTTAATAATGGTATGAATAAATAAACGCAGTATATTCAAAAAGTAAAAACTGGTGAATATTGATTTGTATGTACATATGTATCCAGTCTCCATAAGATGAAAACCAAGCCACTAAGGGACATTTAAAAAAAACTTTGCTAAAGGAAACAAAATTGGTAACCTCTCTTGAAACACGAAAGAATAAAAAAGTTTTTAAAAGAAAAATGGCTAAGAAAAGATATGATGATTAAAAGGCATATATCTATATGTTTAATATACAAAATTGTATATGTTTTTCATCTTTTATTATAAATAATTAGAAAGTAATACAATTAATATATAAATAAAGCCATATAGAGAATGGTAGTTCCACTATATAAAATTAAATTATAAAAATATGAACATGAATGAAACGTATGAACAACGGACAAGAGGAAAGAGAAACAGAGAGATAATGTTCACAGGAAAACATTTAAATTGATTTCTTGATTGAGACCATGTGGCTCAAGGGAATTCAATTCATAAATGTATCTTTGTTCTAATCTGCGAAGGATCTTGTCTATATCTCCGCCTCTCCAGTGCAGCTCCACTGCTTTTAAACATAAAAAAAACTTTAAATCAGAAATACAGTGATTGTGAGCTACCCAGTGGGGAACAAGTGGTTTATCTGAAAGATGTCTATAGATACAGCTCCTGTGTTCAATTATTCTTATTTTGACTGGTTTTACTGTCTTGCCTACATAAAATTAATTACAAGGTCACTGTACAGCATATAACACATTAGTTGCATTGCAATTTGAGTAACGATAAAGAGGAAATTTCCTACGTGTGATGGGATGTAAGAAGAAATCTTTAATAACGATGGCATGAAGGCAAACAGAGCATCGGCCACATTGAAAGTGAACTTTAATTTTGCAAATTGGTACAGGTTTAGTCAGAGCTGAGGGGACTAAGGTATTTTCCAAATTACGATTCCTTTTGTACGCTATAGTCAATTTTTTGTGTGCCAGAGCGGGAAGAGCAGATAAAAGATGCCATTCCTGATGAAATATTTTCACAATGTCCTTAGAGAGAGAGCAGAAAAGGTGAGGGCACAAACAACTTGATTTTGTATAGGGTGGGTATTCTGCATAAGTAGGGTGGATCTGTCATGAGATTTAGCCCATTTATAAGCCTTACAAATAATGTTGGAGGGATAGCTTCTATCTTGGAACCTCTTACTCATGTCATTGGCCTTCTGCTCAAAATCGGAAATTGAGGAACAGATTCTTTTGACTCTAAGGAATTGTTCATAGGGTAAATTATCTTTAAGGGCTTGGTTATGAAAACTATCATATCTTAGGAGAGTGTTCCTATCGGTCTGCTTGCGGTGTAAACTGGTTGAAAAACCAAAAAGGTCCTTTATAATAATGATCTCTAAATAAGAGATATGATCAGAGCTGAAGGATCCATCAAATTGCAAGTTATGGTCCAGGGAATTAAGCCAATCAAAAAATATATGTAAGTCCGCTTCTGACCCGTCCCAGATCAAAAAACGTTGTCTATATATCTTAACCAAATCTTTATAAATTGCTGAATGGATGTGCACTAAGATATTTCTTCTCAAAGGAAGTAACGTACAGGTTAGCAACATTGGGAGCCAGAGATGACCCCATGGCAACACCTTTTATTTGTTTGTAAAAAATCCCACAAAAGCAAAAGAAATTCTCACACATAGCTAAGGCGGCTAGTTGTGTTAAAAAAAGAAGTGGGTGCATTAAAACCATTTTCAGCATTTAAAAATTGTTATGGTTTGTCTCAGGGGCATTTTTATGCATATCTACATTTAAAGTTTTATTTGATTTTCATGAAAGATGGGAGATGTGGTTTGAAAGAAAATTTTAAGAAGTTAGAGGAGTGGTTTGCATTAAAGGATAACTGTTGCGGAATATAAGGAGGCCTTAATTAAATTTAGCTCAATTTAAGAGCTATGATCATTTGAATTTTCAATGGGAAAGGGCATTAGAAATTAATCTTGAAGAGTTTGCATGGGAAAAGGCCATAGGGCGAATCACTCGACTAATTATGGGGCAAAATTACGTGACATGCAATTTAAAATATTAGAACGTGCTTATATCTCCCCATATAGAGCGTGGAAGGCGGGCTTTGCACAAAATAGTGAAGGCCCATGGTGTGGAATGGAAAGGGCACATTTGGGGCATATGTTCTGGTTTGTATACGAGTAAGGAAATTCTGGAATGAAATTCAAACATTTGTATAAGGTATAGTGGGGCAAACTTTGATTCTAACTTCAGGGTTTGTTATTCTGGACGTTCTTGATTCTTTGGGACTTTCCTTATCAGGGAATAGACTTTTGGTGAGGAAATGTTGTTTGCTCGCAAAACATTGTATACTTCGGAATTAGAGAGATTCTAAGGGTCCAGAATATTGGGAGTGGAGAAATGTTTCACACCAACTGGTATTATGGGAGGGAGAATTTTCCTGAAGACATGTTCGTAAAAGAGCCTATTTTTTAAAGATTTGGTCTCCTTATCTTGAACGGGTATTGGCAAGGGCAAGGAATGATATTTTAACAATTTAAGTTGGCTTAATTTGGAAAAGAATATGGAAGATAAGGGGGGGTGGTAGGGTTTGATTGAGGGGTTGGTGGGGAGGGAGGGGTTTGGTGAAGGGTGGATGGTGAAGGAAAGAGGTGTGGGGGGAGGGGGGGAATTAAAATTGTAATAATTATGCCATGTAAGGAATACTGCTGTATACAATGTTTCTTTAAGTATATTGTGAGGATTACAAAATTTGTTGCAGTTTTTAATAAAAAGATTTAAATATATTAAAAAAAAGTGGGAGTATGTACTGGTTGTTCACGTTGGATAAGTGTGTCTGCAATAATTTCTATGGCTGCATCTTGTGGAATATTAGTATATAGTGAAATAATGTCTAGTGTTACTAAAAAAAAGATGTTGGTGGTAACCTTCAAAGGTTTGTAAAATATTAACATGTGTAGAGTCTTTGACATAAGAAGGAATTTTAGGAACAAATGGACGAAGATAGTGATCTAAAAATTTGGATAGAGGCTCAAGAAGTGAGCCAATAGCCGAAATTATAGGACGTCTCAGTGGATTAGTCAGAGATTTATGAATTTTTGGAAATATATAAATTGTGGGTGTAACCGGATGGAGAACTGTAAGAAATTCAATTTCATGCTTAGTGAGATAATTAGCCTGCTGTCCGACATAAAGCAGCGTATCAATCTTATTTCTCAATGTAGAAGTGGGATCATCAAAGAGATTTAGGTAAAAAAAAGAGGCATCATTTAACTGCCTCATAACTTCACAAACATAATCTGCCCTGTCAAGAAGGACCAATGCTCCACCTTTGTCCGCAGGCTTAATTACAATTGACTGATTACTTTGAAGTTCAGATAATGCTGTCTTTTGTGAGGCTGATAAATTGTCAAAGGAGCGCAATTTTTTAGTATATAAATCCTGAACTTGATTAAGAACCACTTTCTCAAAGGCTGTAATAGATAAATATGTACTTATTACAGATGTACTTATCTATTTGCCTCCACATACTGTGAGTTCTATCTGTCTGTCTGTTTGTCTCCACATATTTATCTATCTATTTGCCCTTCTTGGTGAGTTCCCTTACCTACTCCTTTGCTGTGTGCCCACTGTTCAGGAACAGCCTCCATTGCTGTAGAGTTTTAATCTATCTTTCTCTTAGTCTACCTGAGTGACTACCCCTCCCCCCTGCTGAGGCATTGTTGTAGACCTCCATTTCCTATTGTGCATGTGGGCTTGCTCAGATTGCCTTTCTGTTCCTTGAGAAGAGGAGTGCTTTCCAGGGCTCTCCCAAAAGGTGATTTTTGCTGAATTTGCTGCTAAACTGCGAGTTCTATTTGTCTGTCTGTTTGTCTCCACATATTTATCTATCTATTTGCCCTTCTTGGTGGGTTCCCTTACCTACTCCTTTGCTGTGTGCCCACTGTTCAGGAACAGCCTACTGGCCAGACACACTTAGGTTCCCACCAACCCTAACCCTCACCCCACCCACCCCAGGGGCTACATTGCCTATATAGTGGTCACATACATGCCATCTGTCGTTCCTAACTTGGGTAACGCCCACATCTTCTTCAACTTTTCTTATTATTATTCTTCCTCTTCTGGGACTGCTTAATCAACATGTTGTGTATTCAGTGCAATAACTGTGGTACTTTCATTCAAAGAAGAATCATTTGGAGCCTAAGAGCTTGTCCTATATGCCTAAAGTCAGCTGCCATGCATGAAGAACTGACTCTACTAAGGAAAGACCTAGCTGCCATGCATAAAGAAGTGTCTCTACTGAGGGAGGAATTGGCTGCAATGAAGCGCACCTCTTCTAGGATACAAACTGAACAAAGTCCACCACCGCTCCCACAAAGAATGAAACACCCCAGGAACAAATGGATCACAGTGGGTTCCGGAAGATTGCGACCTGTAACGCAGAGATATCCTACACATCAAGAGATATCCCTGCACAATGCCTTCTCTGCCTTGGCTAATGATGATGCCTAATCCAAAGAAACTGAAGGGCCCTTAAATGAGTCAGACAATGCCCAATCTCCTGCTAAAGCACCAAATATGAAGAAAACCTCACCAAACAGAAAACCATTACTACTTGGAGATTCCATCATCAGAGGCACCAACTTGGGAACACAGTTCAAAGGAGAGAAGATAGTCATGTGCCTACCAGGCTCTTCAGCCAGCAGGAATACAAACCAAGTTGTTGAAATACTTAGCGCAAAAAGTGAGCACTCCAAACCTGATGTTGTTATCCACTTGGGCACAAATGACCTGGCTAGAAACAATGCCTCTACAGCCCAAAAGGACTTCCAATTTCTGGGAGAGAAACTCAAGCCCATTGTTAACACTTGCATTCTCAGAAGTTCTACCTGTTCTTGGTAAGGGGACAAAAAGGCTGCATCGCATTAACAGCTTTAATACATGGCTCCAGACCTGGTGCAAACAATAAGGATTCAGATTTATTGGCAACTGGGGCAACAGATGGACAAACAAGAGACTATACTGTGCTGATGGACTACATCTCTCTGTCGCAGGGAAAAGAAACCTAAGTGAAAAATTCAGGCAGTATGTGGATATGCATTTAAACTAGGAAAAAGGGGGTGACGGATGTGGAAGGTCAACATCTGCATGCCAACCCTTGCAAAAGCAGATCATCAGAAACAGCCACACTCTTAAACCACACATCAAAAACAAGTGGGAAGAAGTGGGCAGAATAAAATCAATGCAAAATACGCACAAGCCAGGTAAATGCTGGAAAGCAATGAGCACAAATGCTCGAAGCTTAGCCAAAAAAATTCCAGACCTGGAAGCCCTAATGGTGGAAACGGATTTGGACATCGTGGCCATTACAGAAACATGGTTTAATGAATCGCATGATTGGGATATAGCCATAGCTGGCTATAATCTATTCAGAAGAGACAGAGAAAATGGAAAAGGAGGAGGAGTAGCCTTGTATGTCAAAAGCAGTATTAACAAAAAGATTATTGTCACTTCTCGGAGCTTGTTGCTGTCAAGCTATCAAAAAATGGATAAAGCTCCACTCTTTTAACTAATCTTTAGACCGACTTGCTATAAATAAATATTACTTGTCTATTTTAGCGACTGGGTCTCAGAATACAGACTACTCACTCAGCCTACTCAACGGGCATGGTGAAAACGTCTTTCATACATCAATGACCCACATTTGTTGTCGCTGATATTGCTTACGTATCCTTGTTTTTTTTACTTTTATTTTACTAATATTTTTATCTTGAAATTTTTTCATTCTTCCATCTTAAATTGTATTGTGTTATACTCAGACTGTGTTATAGGAGTATTAGGTATAATAGAAATAACCACAGATGGAAACTAATAATCACAATGGAACTTCTCAGCTACTTAACTTAGAGTTGAACTATTGTGCCGGCATTCCAGCAACTCATTTTCTCAAACGTAGAAGCCGTGGTTCTCAATTGTTTAGAACATTTCAATCTTGCCATCTGTGTGGTTTGAAACCATACTCCATGCTGTTCTTATTGCGGCTTATCACTTGCACATTTCCCAACGCATTCAATGGGCGCCGTAGCGTTTCACCTAAGGCGTTTCGTCAGCCCTTTTCTTCTCTCCCATTGTGAAACCTAAACCGCATGCGCGGCGTTTTTTGTGAGAGGTGGATGCACATCACAGGAAGTTATAATCCCCTGACGAAACGCCTTAGGTGAAACGCTACGGCGCCCATTGAATGCGTTGGGAAATGTGCAAGTGATAAGCCGCAATAAGAACAGCATGGAGTATAGTTCAGGAGTGGTTCCTCAGGGCTGGAGAATAGCTAATGTTGTACCTCTACACAAAAGTGGTGACAGGGAAGAAGTGTCAAACTACAGGCCCGTGAGCCTTACCTCGGTGGCGGGAAAAGTAATGGAGGCGCTCCTGAAAGAGCGAATAGTGAACTTTCTCAAAACCAACAGGTTGCAAGATCCAAGGCAACATGGTTTTACCGAAGGACGGTCTTGCCAAACAAATCTGATTGAGTTCTTTGATTGGGTGACCAAGGAACTAGATCTGGGGCATGCAATGGATGTCATCTATCTGGATTTCAGCAAAGCCTTTGATACTGTTCCTCATAGGAGGCTTGTCAATAAACTCAGTAGCTTGGGGATGGGTCCCAAGATAGTAAACTGGATTAGAAATTGGTTGACTGACAGACAACAGAAGGTGATGGTACATGGAGCTCACTCGGATGAGAGGAAGGTGATTAGCGGGGTGCCTCAGGGTTCGGTCCTGGGCCCGGCACTGTTCAATATATTTGTGAGTGATATTGCTGAAGGACTGAATGGAAAAGTCTGTCTTTTTGCAGATGACACAAAAATTTGCAACAGAGTGGACTCTCCCTAGGGAGTGGTTAACATGAGGAAAGATCTACAAAAGCTGGAAGACTGGTCTAATGCTTGGCAACTACGATTTAATGTGAAAAAGTGCAGTGTCATGCACTTGGGTAGCAGAAATCCAAGGGAAAAGTACACGATAGGGGGTGAGAGGTTGGTATGCACGGTTCAGGAGAAAGACCTTGGTGTGGTTATCTCTGATGATCTCAAGGTGGCAAAACAGTGCGACAAGGCAGTGGCAAAAGCCAGGAGGATGTTGGGCTGCATACAAAGAGGGATTACCAGCAAAAAGGAAGAGGTACTTATGCCACTGTACAAGTCACTGGTGAGGCCTCACTTGGAATACTGTGTTCAGTTTTGGAGACCATATCTTGCAAAAGATGTAAAAAGACTGGAAACTGTTCAGAGAAAGGCGACCAAAATGATTTGGAGCCTGCATCAGAAGCCTTATGAGAAGAGACTTGAAGACCTAAATATGTACACTTTGGAGGAGAGGAGGGACAGGGGAGATATTATTCAGACCTTTAAATACTTAAAGAGAAATGATGAACAAACAAACCTCTTCCAAAGACGGGGAAGCTGTAAAACTAGAGGGCATAACATGAAGCTGCAAGGTGGTAAATTGAAAGGCAATGTCAGGAAATATTTCTTCACTGAAAGGGTGGTGGATGCTTGGAATGCCCACCCGATGGAAGTGGTGGGGGCAAACACGGTGATGGAATTCAAAACGGCATGGGACAAACACAGTGGATCCCTTTACAGCAACAGGATAAAAGCAAAATAAACGGTACCATCTAACTTCTGAACTATCTAGCGTCTAAACAAATAAGGGTGTCCTACATGGAGTGGTGGGTTCACCCCTAAACAAAAACAAAGACATGGGGAGGGGTGGCCTGCACAGAGCGACAGGTGCACCTACTCTTGCCATCTTGCTGGGCAGACTAGATGGACCATGCTAGTCTTTAATCTGCCGTCACTTACTATGTTACTATGTTACTATATGTTGTTTGTGGTGGAACCCACGTGGAAGGTCTTCTAAGTACTGAGGTCATATCTGCCGTATTTTCTTGATTGTCAAAAAAATCCCAAATTTTTAATTTTTGGAAACAATAGCTCAATAGTCAATGTATTTTTGTTTGGTATCATTTTTAATAATAATTTTACCATATATGAATTTTTATACTGTTTTCTGGTATGCTTATTGGTTTGTGTGTTTTTCAATTTTTATGTTAACACAACACATCATGTACATTTCATTACCTTTTTCATGTCCTTGCTTGTTTTTTATGAATTAGTTTTTATCCATAGGGTTTTGAAGCTTTTACTCCTGTCTATTTATGGTGCTTAACATATGTATTTTCCCAGTAAGTATTACTGTGCCTTTTCCTCCCACGTCTCTTTTAATGAAATTTCTACCTGTTTTACCCTTTTGACAGTGGATTTGTTTTATAACAGTGTCTCCATTTATATTCTTTTTATTAGTCTCAAATGTTTATGTGTAATTCAATATATTCTTTTTTAGTATGTGTAATAATTTGTTATTGCTTTTTACTACCTTTACTTTTTATCTGTTTTGAATTGTTTTGCAGTTCCTTGTCCCCTGATGAAGGCATAAGCCGAAACACGTCGGGGCTTTTTAATCAAATAAAGCACTTGTGACCTCCATACCTTTGTTTTTTTGGGCTCTGCCGGGGAGGCAGGGGGAGGCCGCGGCTGCTGGGCACTTCATTCTGCTACTGCTGTGGCAGTAACGGCTCCAGCATCGGCTCTTCTGATCGGGGTTTTTATTTTTTCAAGGCCGAATGAGGCAGTCTTTTTGGGGACAATTTTTGCTGCCCCAAAAAGTTGCTGCCTGAGGCCACCTCCTCACTCGGCCTCATTATAGAGCATCCCCTGCTCCAACCTGTTTATATCCTTTTGAAGGTGCAGTCTCCAGAATTGCACACAATACACCAAATAAGGTCACACCAAAGACTTATACAGAGGCACTATCACCTCCTTTCTTCTGCTGGCTATTCCTCTCCCTATGCACTCAAGCATCCTTCTAACATTTGGCATTGCCTTTTCTACTTGTTTAGCTACTTTGAGATCATCAGACATAATCATGCCTAGGTCTAAGACTAGTAAATTGAAAACAAATCAGAGATAATATGTTTTCACTCAATGCACAGTTACATAGAAACACAGAAACATGACAGCAGAAAAAGACCATATGGCCTATCTAGTCTGTTCTTCCATATCAACTGCCATGGTCTCCTTTTGAGATCTTCTGTGTTTGTCCCATGCTTTCTTGAATTAAGATATTGTCCTCATCTCCACTACCTCCACAGGAGACTATTCCATCATAGCAGAGCTTGCTTTTAAATGAAAGAGGCTCTCATCTTGTGCATTCATGCCATGGAGGCATTTAATCATCTCTATCATAATTCCTCTATCCCGCCTTTCCTCTAACATATACATATTAAGATCTTTAGCCCATATGCTTTATAACAAAGACCACTGACCATTTTAGTAGCCACCCTCTGTACTGGCTCCATCCTGTTTATATCCTTTTGAAGGAAAGCGTGGTCTCCAGAACTGCACACAATACTCCAAATGAGGTCGCACCAGAGAATTATACAGAGGTATTATCACATCCTTTTTTTCTGCTGGCCATTCCTTTCCCTCATGCAGCCTCAAATCTTGCACTCCTTTGAAATTCCAGAAACCTCACTATCCTCTGTTTTAGCAGCATTTCCTTTAATTTACTCACCACTGAGGTCAGACTAATCAGTCTGTAGTGTCGCCCCCGCCTGGCCAGGTAGGTAACTGGTAGCAGGTGAGGTCGCCTTTTGGCTTTAAAATAAGATTCCCTCAAAATGGCTGCCAGGAGGGCTGCTGGGAATTGTAGTCCTATATTAAAGCAAGGAGTTGTGACTCAAGGGTTCAGGCGTAAGACAGAGAATTTTATTCAATGTATTCAGGGGTTCCTTCATACACAGGACGCGAGGGGTAAATTATATAAAGGAGGTTTTTAATCCACAGTACAGCTTCAAAAAGAAACCAGGAACAACTTTGCTTTGTATTCCAAACTTCAAAGAAACAGGCACAATTTTGCTTGTAAATCAAAATTTGTCACTTTCCAAAACTTTTAAACTCTTGAAGGTTTTCTCCTTTGCAGGAACAAACTTCTGGCAGCAAAATAAACTTTTAAATGTCCCTTGAACATTTACCTCCAGCTCTCAACCTTATCAGTTGAACTCAGCTGTTTCTTTCAGTTGTGACGTCTTCAGAATTAGGCTGCTTCCTAAGCATGGCATACATACAATTGCTCTCTAGGACTCTTCCACATCAGAGACCTGACATATAGCACATTGTAAATCCATGTTACTGTTCTCCACACTTGTTATGTCCATTTCCTCTACACTATCTCTCTCACTTACATCAAAAGGTAACTGAACAGAGAGCTGGCTATTTTCTTTCTCTATTAGTTCATTTAACTTCTTAAGTAGAGCCTGCTTTTGCAGTAGCTCTTCTGTTAAGTGAGCTACTTGGTGCTTGGATAAACTTTCTCCCTTTATCCTGGTACTTTGTCTATAACTAGAATTAGCTTTCCCTTCTATAGCTAATTCTCGTGGGCATTTCTTGTCTAGGAATTGAGAAGGACACACTTGCCTTGATTCTGAGGTATTTAGAAACTCTCTCTGCTCTGCAAGCCAGTCATGCTGTCTCTTAGCTGCAGCACCTTCGTTTGCTTGCACCAGCCTCTCGTTCCTTGCTTCCTCAGCTGTGCTTGGCAATCTCTCATCAAGCTTCTCTCTTCGGCTTCCAGTGTTTCTTACACTCTGCCTTTCATGCTCTGCAAGCACTCTCTCACTTGCTCTCCATGCTCCTTGTCTTTCTCCTTGTCCTTCTCTTCCCTTGCTGCTTCTCCGTCTCAAGAGTGGCACCTTCTTACCACTTCTCATTCCTCTTCTACTATCTGTGTTACTGCATATCAGCTTTTTAAACTTTCCTTCCTCCTGAGCCACACCTTGCTCCCAGCACATGTGACTAGGGTCAAGCTTCTCCCTGACGTGCTGCTGTGGGCGGGGCTTAGGGATGACTATTCTCTGAGTCACAGACTCTTGGTTACTAGGGAAACCCTTGATACATTCTGCCTTAAAGTGACAGGACTCATTTTCCTGTGTATTTCTAGGTTCAGCAGTGGTTTCCTCACCACAGTAGTTATCATCCTCATCCTTACTTCCGTTTTTGTGTAAAAGGGACCACATGTGCCTTTCTCCAGTCTCCTGGAAGTCATTACTTGATGATATCATAAAAGCTACGAACAGCTATGTTTATAAAAGCTTTTGAAAAATTCATATAATTGTCATTAAGGTTCACCTGTGGAAAGCCACTGCTTCAAAGTAGCATAGAAACTACTACTTTAGGATCAGTCCAGGTACATGTGTTATGGATTGGCCATTGTTAGAAATGGGATACCGGGCTTGATGGACCTTTGAGCTGACCTAGTATGGAAATTCTTTTGTTCTTATGGGAATAGATAACTGGTCACACTAGAAGCCACAGCTGTTGTCACTGTCTTGTTAAAGAAACCTCTCTCCAGCTTGACTGGTGAACTTCTGGAGACTGGAAACCATCTCTGTACTTTCCTGCTAATGTTGTTGCTGGACCTAGATCTCACCTTGGTATTATCAACTGGTTTTCCTCTTTAGCTTTTACCAGCATTTCCATGCCTCCTCCTTCCCAAGCATTTTGAGTTGATCAGACTAAATTATAAAGAGCAGTGTCTCCACATGGGTTAGCTCTGTGCATATTGTACCACGACAGTCTTGAACACTTCTGAGCAAGGGTATGTATCTCTCAAATTTACTTGACATAGTATTTGGATCATGACAAAGAGAGCCACCCTCCGGAGTTCAGAAGATGTTAAATGTATGGATACTTTATCATGGTGTGCTTGAAATTCCTGTGGCACTCAACACAATGGGGAATAACTCAGCATCTTTCTACCACATTTTCTTGGTCTCCAACTGCATTTCTTGGTACTCGAATATCAAGTACCAACATGATTCACAGGATAGTCACTTGGAACCGACATCTCTATAATCAATGTCATTCTGGTGTTCTTCTCCTTTACTACTATACCCATCTTCCTCGTATACAGTATTTTTAAATCGGTTGGAATGGAGTGTCCCAAGTGATCATAACGTCTTCATTCTCTAATTCCTTTAGGGTCATGATCCCAGTGCTTTTCAGGCACTGTGATGTTGTAGCATTTACAGACTTTCCAATGAATGAGGCGTGCTACTTCATTTTGCCTTTCTGTATAGACATTTTCTGCCATCAGAACTTCACAGCCAGCTATGAGGTGAGTCACTGTTTCTAGCCGTTTCTTACAGAATCTACATGTGTCTGTTTGCCAGTTTTTTCATTCCTCACTGTAAACCATCTCATCCTTACTTAAGCCACTGTCCTGGGCTGCAGCTATCAATCTCTCATCCTTTGGTTTCAATTCACCTTTCCTTAAATCATTCATGTGTCCATTTGTGGACAAGTGCAAAGTTATGCACCTAGGAAAGAACAACCCACACTATGGTTACACGATGCAAGGTTTCACATTGGGAACCACCACCCAGGAAAAAGATTTAGGAGTCATCGTGGATAACATGTTAAAACCCTCCGCCCAGAGTGCAGCAGCGGCCAAGAAAGCAAATAGAATGCTAGGTATCATAAGGAAAGGAATGGAAAATAAAACAAAGGAAATTATAATGTCTCTGTATCATTCCATGGTGAGACTGAACCTTGAATATTGTGTGCAATTCTGGTCGCTGTATCTTAAAAAGGATAAAGCGTTATTAGAAAAAGGTACAGAGAAGAGCCACCAAAATGGTAAAGTGGATGGAAGGCTACTCCTATGAAGAGCGGCTACAAAGATTAGGGCTCTTGAACCTGGAAAAGAGATGGCTGAGGGGAGATATGATAGAGGTCTATAAATTAATGAATGGAGTGGAACGGGTAAACGCAGATCAATTGTTTACGCTATCAGAATATAGAAAGACTAGGACATGTAATGAAGCTACAGGGTAAACTAAGACAAATAAGAGAAAATATTTTTTTCACTCAACGTGTAATCAACCTCTGGAATTTGTTACCAGAGGATGTAGTAAGAGCTGTTAGTGTAGCTGGGTTTAAAAAAAAGGGTTGGACAAGTTCCTGGAGGAAAGGTCCATAAGCCATTATTAAAAAGGGACCCAGGATATCAATGCTTGACCCAATACAAGCATTGTGGAACCTGTGTCTTTTGGGGAAACTGCTAGGTACGTATGACCTAGATTGGCCACATTTGGAAACAGGATACTGGGCTTGATGGACCTTGGTCTGACCCAGTATGGCATATCTTATGTTCTTATTGATCGACAAAGAGTTCCTGGAGTATTTTCCACCATATTTGTGCATTTGCCACTTGTTTTTCTTCATTTACTGATCTAATTCTCTAAGAGATTTTTCTCCTGTTTTGCAAATTCTATTGCTTCCTTCCCTATGTGTGATTGTGGATTCGTACTCATTCCTTCTAATCGTCAGAACGCTTGTCCAAGTTTGATGATGGAGTCAGATTATAGACATTTACTTTCATATTTTAGCTCTTTTTGCTTTTTTGGATCTAATTATGCTGTTAGGTAGGCCTGGAGGCCTATGATAGTAGCTCTGTATGTGTAATCACTCTCTGAGACCTAGCCTTCCTTCAGCTCTAGGAATGTGCAGTCTTGGCATACATTGATTCCTGTAAATTGCCCATGGACAAGGAACAGTATTCTTGTTTGCACATTCAGTTTCCAAGAGACCAGTCTACAATTCCAAAGCTGTGTGAGAATACAGGAATAGCCAGCTGATTGATGGCTTGTATCTTATTCCATGATGGTAGAGCACTTTTCAAGAACAATTTTTATCTTCTATAGTATTCTTTATTGATATTTTCTCTCAGTAATTTCTGCTTGTGTCATTCCTTCCTCTACTCTGAGAAATTTATATATACACTTTTCTCCTTCGAGTTCCTCAGCCAGGAAGATGTTTCCATTTTTCTAAATTGTCCTCTAAAAAAGAACAAAAAAAAAATATTATATATATATATATATTTGCCTTAGCACATTTGCCAAGGCAAAAAGTCATCCTGATGTCATCAGAAAAACCTTTTACTACACTGAGTTGCTCTGCTAATTGTTGGTCATTGGAACTGTAGAGCTTCAGGTCATTCACAAACAGTAAATGGGATATTGCTACCTTCTTTAGGACTCAAGCTAAATTTGTATCCCAACGAGCTGATGAGAGTATTCATTGGATTAAGCGCCATACAAAACACTGGATCTTGATGTTAGGAATGACATGCTATATTTCAAAAAGCATGTGATTTGCCACATTATCATGCTGAATTTAATTTACTCTATCAAACCAGGATTTATTTTATACATTTATTATCCCAGAGTGCAGGATGCTGTCACAAACATTTATAATCTATCCATGCTATGCTGAGAATTCTGCTTTTCTTAGTGCTGGCTATAATGGCCTTATAGAACATTAACTGGCCCTTGGTTCCATATGCTCCCCTCTTATTGTCCATTTGCTCTATTGCCATGACGTTATTGGGCTTTATATGATCATATATTCTATCTGCTCTATGAAAGAGGGGAATGACTCTTTTATATCTATCTGTACAGAGCTGCATTTGCCTATTTGTTTTCCTGACATCCTTCTCTTACTTGTTGGTATAGTTAGCGCAGAAAGCGAGTACTCCAAAACTGTTATTGTCATCCACTTGGGAACAAATGACTTGGCTAGAAACAGTGCCTCTACAGTTCAAAGGGACGTCCAGACTCTGGGAGAGAAACTCAAACCCAAAGCTAACACTACAGCATTCTCAGAAGTTCTACCTGTTCATGGCTGCATCACATAAACAACTTTAATATATGGCTCCAAACCTGGTGCAAACAAGAAATATTTAGATATATAGGCAACTGGGGGAAACAAGAAACTATACTGTGCTGATGGATATCACTTGCAGGGAAAAGGATCCCAAGTGAAAAATTCATGATGTATGTGGACAAGCATTTAAACTAGGGAAAGGGGGTAACGGATGGAGATGGACAAGTTCAGTACGTCACTCCCAGTAAAAGCAAAACATTGGAAACAGTCACACTTTTGAGCCATACATCAATGGCAAGTGGGAAGGGGCATGTAGAACAAAATCCATGCAAAACACAGGCAAGCCAAACAACAAATGCTGGAAAGCAAGGCGTACACATGCTCGAAGCCTGGCCAACAAAGTTCCTGATCTGGAAGCCCTAATGGTGGAAATGGACTTGGACATTGTGGTCATTACAGAAACATGATTTAAATGAGTCTCATGAATAGGATATAGTCATAGCTGGCTATAATCTATTTAGAAGAGGGATCAGGGTAGAAAAGGAGGAGGAGTAGCCCTATATGTCAAAAGCAATATTAAAACTGCTGAAATGCAGGAGACATGGGGAAAGGAAGAAGTGCTATGGATTGTGTTGGAAAGAGGAGATGGCACAGACATCCATACTGTTGTGGTCTACAGGCTTCCAACTCAAACCGAAGAAATGGATAGCAAATTGATTGTTGATATTGCAAAAAATACCCATTAAGGGAGAAGTGATCATATTGGGTGACTAATCTCCCCAATATGGATTGGAGTGTTCCTTCTGCAAATCTGGAAAGAAGTAAAAAAAATTGTGGATGCCTTCCAAGATGCATTACTTAAACAAATAGTGATGGAACTGTCCAGGGAGAGCTCGGTGCTGGATTTAGTACTCACCAACAAAGATGGTGTGTCAAATATCCAGGCGAATGCCCATGTGAGCAGCAGCAATCTTCAGACAGCATGGTTTGAGATAAAACCAAGGTAGAATTCAGTCACAGCAAGCTCAAAGTCCTAGACTTCAAACACACTGACTTCAGTAAAATGGCCAAGTATCTGAAGAAGAAGTTGGCAGGGTGGGAAGGGATTAGGGAAATTGAATTGCAATGGGCTAAACTAAAGGAGGCAATAAAAAGGTTCAACAAATGCATATGCAAGGAAAGTAAATAAAAACAAGAGGAAAAGGAAACCTATTTGGTTCTCCAAAGAAGTGTCTGTACAAATAAATGGGAAAAAAACACGGCTTTCACAAAATTCAGAATATCGCAAACAGAGGAACACAGAAAATAATACAAGGGCAAACTAAAAAAGAGACAAAAAGAGAAATAAGGATATCAAAATCAAAGGCAGAAGAAAAGATGGCTAAAAATGTGAAGTGTGGTGACAAAATGTTTTTCAGGTATATTCATGAGAGGAGGAAAATCAGAGGTAGAATTGCAGGACTCAGAAGTGCTGGGAATGGATTCATGGAAAGCGACATTGAAAAAGCAAAACTGCTAAACAAATACTTCTGTTCAGTTTTTACTAAAGAAAATCCTGGAGAAGGACCACCTGTGACTGCCAAATATACAAATGGGAATGGAGTACATACCACACCATTCATAAAAGATGATGTGTCAGAACAGCTTGCAAAACTGAAAGTGGACAAGGCTATGGGACCATGTGGGATATATCCCAGGATACTGAAAGAGCTCAGAGGTTCTTGCAGAGCCGTTAAAGGATGTTTTTAATAAATCCTTGGAGACAGGAGAAGTTTCACAGGACTAAGGGCTGTGATGTGGTACCTCTTCACAAAAGTGGTAGTTGGGAAGCAGTGACAAACTACAGGCCAGCAAGCCTTACCTTGGTGGTGAGAAAGCTAATGGAGGTGCTCCGGAAAGAGCGAATAGTGGACTTCCTTGAAACCAACAGGTTACATGATCCAAGGCAACATGGTTTTACCAAAGGTCGATCTTGCCAAACAAATCTGATTGACTGGATGACCAGAGAACTAGATGGATGTGATCTATCTAGATTTCAGCAAAGCTTTTGATACTGTTCCTCGTAGGAGGCTTATCAATAAACTCAACAGCTTGGGGATGGGTCCCAAGGTGGTGAACTGGATCAGAAATTTGTTGACTGACAAGCGAGAGAAGATGACGGTAAATGGAACTCACATGGATGAAAGGAAAGTGATTAGTGGTGTGCCCCGGGGTTCAGTCCTGGGACCAGTACTGTTGAATATATTTGTGGATGATATTGCTGAAGGACTGAATGGAAACGTCTGTCTTTTTGCAGATGACACACAAATTTGCAACAGAGTGGACTCCCCTGAGGGAGTGGAGAACATGAGGAAAAATCTACAAAAGCTGGAAGAATGGTCTAATTCTTGTCAGTTAAGATTTAATGTGAAGAAGTGCAGTGTCATGCCCTTTGGAAGCAGAACTCCAAGGGAATTGTATGCGATAAGGGGTGAAAGTTTGGTGTGCATGGACCGGGAGAGGGACCTTGGAGTGATTGTTTCCAAGGATCTCAAGGTGACAAAACAGTGTGACAAGGTATTGGCAAAAGCCAGAAGGATGCTGGGTTGCATACAGAGAGCAATTACCAGCAGAAAGTACTAATGCCACTGTACAAGTCACTGGTGAAGCCTCACTTGGAATATTGTGTTCAGTTTTAGAGACCATATCTTGCAAAGGATATAAAAAGGCTGGAAGTGGTTCAGAGGAAGGTGACCAAAATGATTTGGAGCCTGCATTAGAAGACTTATGAGAAGTGACTTGAACACCTAAATATGTACACTCTGGAGCAGAGGAAGGACAGGGGAGATACGAGTCAGACCTTTAAATACTTAAAGAGAATTAATGGACAAACAAACCTCTTCCAAAGAAAGGGACTAGAGGGCGTAACATGAAGCTACAAGGGGGTAAACTGAAAGGCAAAGTCAGGAAATACTTTTTCACTGAAAGGGTAGTGGATGCTTGGAATGCCCTCCCATTGGAAGTGGTGGGGGCAAATACAGTGACAGAATTCAAAATGGCATGGGACAGACATAGTGGATCCTTTTATAGCAACAGGATAAAATCAAAATAAGCATAACTATCTCTTATATCTGATCAAATAGGGGTGATCTACAAGGAGCAGTGAGTACACCACTGAACAGGGACATGGGGAGGGGTGACCTACACGGAGCGGCAGGTGCACCTACTCTTGCAGCCTTGCTGGGAAGACTAGATGGATCATATTGGTCTTTATCTGCCGTCATATACTATGTTACTTTATTATTTGTAAAGGAATCTTCCTTACCTATACTTTTTGTTCAACTCTGTGCCTCCTTGCCAGCCCCTTAAGCATCACACTGTCCCACCTATCAAAATCTATTGTTTAGCTTTGAATGCCATGCTCTTTGCCATCCCCCAGGAGTTGCAGCTTTAGGAGACCTCCTAGTTTGCACAGTGGTTGCGGCAGCCCTGCCTATGTGGGCTTTTCACCACACACCCTCACTCAACAATGCTTTACTGCTCACTACACTCAATAGGCGACAGTCCAACAGAGAGCCTTAGAAATGTTTATCAGAACTTCACTTAGCTGATGGAACAGCAGAAACTCTTGTTTTTCTGCACTGCTCTTTGTATCCAGTATGCCTGGAAACCTCTAGTAAACCTTTCTGCGATTGTGGTTGCTGTTTGGGCAAAACTTAAATTAAACAGAGCTGCCTTGAAATTAAAATTTATAAAAACTAAATGAAACATAATTTATAATCAAAAAATGAATTTTTAAATTTAAAAAACAGAGGAAATTAAACAATAGGGCAATTTTTTGTTGCCTGCTTACCCTTAATATGTGATTTCTAACTGGAGATTTGCTTGACACAAGGCTGTTACTAATACTACAGAAGAAAAAAAACCTGATATGAAACTTCTCCAGCATCACTCTGTTTCTAGCAACCATGTACATGGCTACTGGAAGCTGAGCTTAGACAGCTACAGTCGTTCGGATCTACAAATTAATTTAAAACTGGATCAGTCCCATGTGGAAATACAAAATGAAGTCAAAGAGTTAGTTCAAGGAAGTGAGAATATTGCAGCCAGCCAAGGAGACTGTCAGTGATTACAACACAAACAAAATGCCGACCAGCTTTGTCCAAGGAAATGTAACTTTATTTTCTTAATATACTTTCCTTTTCTTTCTGTCAGAAGTGCTTGATTTATATTTTTAATATGTTTTATTGAAGTGGAGGATATAGTAAGAAAACCAGCATATTAACCCAGGATTGTACCAGATAATTATAAACCACCATATGGAAACATATCTGAAAGATTTAGAATTCTAAAATGAGGCAAAATATGGAGAATAAGAGAGCTATGATTAGTTGCTATAATTGGGCAATAGCAGTTCAGCATAGGGATTTTTAAAGGAGGCAGGCTGTAAATATAGGATCAGATATATAACAACCAACAAGTATAACAACGGGTAAAGAACTTGGGACAAAATGGGGCTGGCACCTTCGTCACGCCCGTGCTCTACTTTGGTCTCTTCCCAAAGAGGTCAGGCTAGAACACAGCTGAGACCTGGCAGGAAATCTCTACAGCTTTCATATAGGAACAAAACTAGGTCTTTACACAGGACAGCTCTGGTAAAGGGGGACTAGCATCCTACAGAGACTAGCGGTGGGGACGTATGTATCAGGAACCAGGAACAGCAGGGTAAACAAGCATGCATCAATAACAGAGGCCCGACAAACTCCACTCCCTGGACCACGGGATGCTATTTCAAGGGTTGCAGAGCAGAGATGCCATCCATCTGTCCAAGAAAGATTGACACATCTTCAGTAGTAGACTGTCTAATCTACTGAACAGGGCTTTAAACTAGCTTGGTTGGGGATGGGTGAAGACAGACCCCAGGTAAGTGAAAGCCCCCAGGTAAGTGAAACATTAAATAACTTTAGGGAAATGGGTAGAAAGGGTGACATATGGAAAGCAGTGTATGTAAATGCCCGTAGCATGGGAAATAAGATCCCTGATTTTGAAGCTTTGGTGGGAGACTTGGATTTAGTAGCAGTTACAGAAACATGGTTCACAGAAAACCAGGACTGGGATGCAACTATACCAGGCTATACTTTATTCAGAAAGGACAGGGTAGGAGGAAGGGGAGGAGGAGTGGCACTATATGTAAAACATAATATTAAAGCGTTGGAATTACAGAGCTTAAAAGGGAGAGAGGAGGCATTGTGGGTTAAACTAGAAAGAGGGAAAGAGAAATCTATTTGCATTGGCGTGATATACAGACCTCCCTCACAAGGAGGAAGAAGTGGACAGAGAGTTAATTGAAGACATAAGCAGCATTGCTAGGAAAGGGGAAGTGATGATAATAGGGGATTTCAATATGCCAGATGTTGATTGGCACATTCCTGCTGCAGTATCATCTAGAAGTAAGGAGATCCTGCATTCTCCACAGGGAGAACTATTCAGGCAATTGGTAACAGACCCCACACGTGAAGGGGCCATACTGGACTTGGTGCTTACCAATGGTGAAAGTGTTTCTGATGTTATAGTGGGAGATCATTTTGCATCCAGTGATCAGCAGACGGTGTGCTTCAGTATTAGCCCTAGGGCTATTAGAATCCATTCGAAAGTGAGGGTCTTAGACTTCAGGAAAACTAACTTTGCCAAGATGGGCCGATACCTCAGGGAGTCGTTAGCGGGATGGGAACAGCTGTGGGATATAGAAAAACAGTGGGCAAAATTGAAAGGGGATATTTTAAGGGCAACCAATCGTTTTGTTAAAATGGTAAAATAAAGGTAAAAGGAAAAGAAGACCGCTATGGCTTTCGAAATAAGTAGCTGAAAAGGTGAAGAAAAAAAGAGGGAGGCCTTCATGAAAAACAAGAGATCACAGAGTAAGACTGGCATCTATATTTGGAAAAACTTAGAGAAGCTAACAAAGTAGTCAGGAAGGCAAAGATTCAAAAAGAGGAAGAAATAGCCAATGCAATAAAATGGGGGGATAAGACATTTTTCAGATATATCAGTGAGAAGAGGAAGGGCAAAAGTGGTATTGTCAGACTCAAGGGTGAAGGGGAGGAATATGTAGAAGCTGATGAGGATAAAGCGGAATTGTTTAACAAATATTTCTGTTCTGTGTTCACAGTTGAAGAACCAGGAGCAGGACCTCAGAAAACACCCACAAACAGGAAAAGAAGCGAGGGGCATCTTGAAGAATTTTCAGAAGATTGTGTTCGTGAGAAACCAGCTGAACTTAAAAGTAGACAAAGCGATGGGACCGGATGGGATACACCCTAGAATACTGAGGGAACTTGGGGATGTTCTAGCAGCTCCACTGACTGACCTTTTCAATGCCTCGTTGGAGTCGGGAGTGATGCCAAAGGACTGGAGAGAGGCTCATGTGGTGCCTTTACACAAAAGCGGAAGTAAGGATATGGTTGAAAACTACAGGCCGGTTAGTTTAACTTCGGTGGTGAGTAAAATTACACTGTTCTACAAATTTTCAAAAATTGTTTGCTTCAGAAATTAAATGTGCTATTTCTTTTTTTTTTTTTAAACTTTTATTTTCATTTTGCAACAAACAAAAGAAACAACACACCAAAAGAGACAAAACAAGTATACAATAAGGAAAAGTAAACCCATTACCCCCCACCCCAATGCTTCTTCTCTACCCGATTATATCAGCATGTGAGCGCTTCCTATTAACAGTGATTATACATCAAATGATCAAAAAAGTATCTACAATACAGCATGATCATGAGACAGAGATATATACAAAGTTAGACAGGCAGATGAGAGCATTTAGCAAAATGTAAATAGTCATTGAGCATCTTCCATTGAGACCAATGAGAAGGAGTCTGAACGGAGGAAGCGAACAGACGAGGTATTTGTTCATATTTACTGTAAAGACAGGCATGATTCCACCATTCATTGGGGCTCAGATGGGAGCTAATTTTCCAGTATTACTTAATTAGGGAAATAGCAATGCCAAGCATAAAGTTCGAAGGAGATAAGCCATTTTTGGGAGAGAGGGGATCCCCGCAACTGGGCGAAGTCCCGCTATCCTCCAAGAAAGGGACTCCTGAGAGTGCGAGATAGATAGACTAAATACGACCCCAGACCCGACGCCAGTAATACTGTAGTGCGGGATATTCATGCATAACATGAGACAATGAACCAATGGCCGCAGGACGTGTCCAGCAACCAGTGCCCTGAGTAGTGTTCCATTTGTCTAATCTGTGAGGAGTGTGAAAACACCGGTGGGCTAGAAAGAAGAGGGTCTGAGTGAGTGAGGCGGGTCGGGAACCCGTGTCCCTCCACTCCAGATAAGGCTCCATTGCTCCGAAGTCAAAGTCACCTGCGATTCTCTCTCCCATACTTTCTGCACTATAGAGGTATCTGTAGTGATAGCATTCCATAAGGTTTAGTAAAATTGGATGCTACACCCGGTGAACTACCGAGAGATCGGAAAGTCTCCAATCAACCTTATGTAGAGAATGCCGATGGCGGGAGTACGCTAGGGCTCCGAATGCGATGCTGAAGTTGCACAGACCAGAGTCGGGAGTCTAAAGATTGCATGAGAGTATTAAAGGCACCTAAAGTGTCTAAAAGCATTGGTGGATAGTGGGAGTCTGAGGGGAGAGTCATACCAGGGAGAAAGGTAAAAGGAATCAGTTAGCAAAGGCCCGCTTCTATATCTAGCCACACAGGTCTACTCGGTATTGGATCTTCCAACCAACGAGCACCTTGTTTGAGAAGAAAAGAATGAGGGAACACTTGAGTAAAATCGCCACCAAGTATTAATGGAGCATTGGCAGAGGCCGAGGCCAACTGCGCAATACTTGCATAATAAGCAGGGTTGTCCACATTCGGGGCATAATGCAAATATACGTGAATTCACTATCTCCAACCTCAAGGCGTACACGGGCCCATCTACTCTCCTTGTCAGCGCTAATATCAGGTACAGTAGCGTGCAAAGACTTCTTAACCAGAATGGCCATCCCGTACCATTTGGAAACGGTGGGAGAATAGACAGCTACCATATGAAGCCTAGCATTGAGGTTCAGTGTTTCAGCAGAGTTTAAATGCGTTGCCTGAAGAAACACCAAATCAACATGCTCATGACTAAGATAGCTAAGGATTTTCTTTCCTTTGAGTGGACCATTAATGCCTTTGACGATAAATAATAAGATTTTACATAAGGCCATTCAGAAGAGTTAAAGATTCTGAGCATGATAGCACACATAATTTCACTATGTCCCTCAAACTGACTGTATCTGGCTGTACACATGACATAGGAAAAATAAGCTAATATAATACAATGAAGCGCCCCACATTAACAAAGAAAACCGCAGTACGGTAGAGGAGAAGCAAAACCCCAAAATTACTGGCGACCATGTGTCTGCGGGGAGAAACCCCAGAGAAGGCCGAAATTGAAAAAAAAAACACATAACCTGTAGAACTGTGCGTGCTCCGAGTCCGACCGAGGCACACATCATGAAGGGATAGGAGACTAAAAAAACAAAAGTCATACAGAGAAAGAAAGAAAGTCCAGGCTATTTCTGTGCTTGGCTATGACCGCCGCATCGGGCCCTTCAAAATGGCGGATAGAGCCGGCAGAGAAGAGTCCAAGATTTGGGATTAGCGCATCTGCTCTGCTTCTTTGGAGTCCAAAAATGTTGATAGTAGATCAGGATCCTCGAACGTCCTGGTCTGGTTGTGGAGAGTCACTCGGAGCTTCGCTGGATACAACAGGCCAAAGCGAGCCTGTAGCTGTTGAAGTCGAGGGCGAAAAGCAAGGAGTTTCTTCCGACGGTCAACGGTAGGCTTTGCCAAATCAGGAAAGAAGGAGACCTTACGACCTTCAAATTCCAAATGATGATTCGCTCGGGCAGCATGTAAAATTTGTTCCACTTGTTGATATCGTAGCAAGCTAAAGATAATAGGCCGGGGGGTCGTGCGGTTGAGCGCCATGTGGGCAGGAACACGGTGTGCTCGATCGATTTCCAGTTCTCTGTGAAAAGTGATCTTCAGCAAGGAGGGAAGAGTTTTAAGCAAGAATTCTCTTATATCTCCTGCTTCCACCCCCTCCGGCATTCCGAGGAGCCTCACATTGTTGCGACGGGCTCGATTATTGCTATCTTCCAACTCCTTTTGAAGATTCTGTATCTGGCGCTCAGCCTTGTCCAGTTTGCCCAAGCGCACCTCGTGCGAGTCGAGGACCCCCGCCATATTGTCCTGCCGTAATGAAAGACCTTCAAGTCGGTCCTGAAGCACTCCAAAGTCTTCTCGCATGGCTCGAAGCGCTTCTCCATTGGACTGCACCAATTCCTTCACGCCGCGTATTTCTTCCAAAATCTCCAAGTGCATTGCGGGGTTTTCACGAAAGGGAACCATCTTCTGTGGGGAGGACACCTCTGTTTTGGAGCGTTTTCCGTGAGAAGAAGAAGGAGACCCGAAGTCCAAACGCGCTGGTTTATGGGCCGCCATCCCCCCCGAGGTGCCCCGGTCAGCTCGGAGCGAAATAGTAAATTTGTATAGGTATTAAGTCAGGATTCTAAGTAGGCCTCTCGGGAGCTTCAACGCAAAGCGTCCTACCCGCTGGACATCAGGCTCCGCCCCCCAAAATGTGCTATTTCTTAATAAATTTGATATGCTGAATTCAAATATGATAGTGAAATTGGTCAATTAGCTCCTGTTTCTATGATATGTTGAAGAATGTACATTTTACCACTATGGGGTATGTTTACTAAAGAGCGCTAACGTCGCAGCGGTGACGTTATCGCACGATAATGTAACATTACTGCATGATAACACCACTTATCACGCGATAATGTCTCCGGCAGCGTTAAGGCACACAGAGGGTGGAGTAAGTCGTCTTAGAGGGCTGAGAGAAGGGGTCAATGGGCGGAGAGTGGGTGGGGAGAGGCTCCAGGCACACTAACGCTGTGAAATCAGGGTCTGAAAAGTAACGCCAGTGAAAACCTCGCGTTAGAGGCACATTTGCATTAGAGAGAAACCATGACAGTCAGCAATATACAGCAAAGGCAGGGAGACCAAGGAAAGTGATAGTAGTGATAATGTGCAGCAACAGTATAGTGCCCAAATACGAAAAGGCACTATGGTGAGGCTGCAAATGGGGTGCAGGGGGCTGCAGGCAGGACATGCAGTGGGGCAGCTGGGACACAGGGTGGACTAGGTAGATGCCTAGGTGACACATAGGAATGTAGAAACAGAAAACCAGCAAGACGGCAACTGACCAAGGGCAAACATGTCTACGAGTGTGTGTCCCACAGTGTCCCAGGAGACAGTACCCAGCAAGTACCCCAAAGGACACAACATTGGCAGGTGGTGCCGGGGGGAAGCATGGATGTCTATGCAGGCACCCCTACCCCATATCACGCACCATAGGCAGCCGCCTATCGGCACACTGGATGGCCTGAGACTGCGCACCAGCAGCACCACCAGCACAAGGGCATGTCAGCATGGTGGCGGAGGGGTGCTGGTGGCGAAGGGGGCAGTGGCATCGGCCCACAGCAGACCAAGGCCAAGCCCTGTTTAGGTGGATGCCGTGCACTGCAACAGACATGGTCTGTCTGACGAACAGTCATAGTATCCCCAGGGAATGAACTGCCTCTATGACAACAGTTTGGTGCAGTACACACAGCCAGTATATTCAGGGGAAGAAGGTCACAGGTTCAAGTCCCAGCTGTGGCTCCTGTAGACCATGTCCCTATATTTTACCCAGTACTAAACCGTGGTAATAAAGACGGAACCTTTATTGCAAATAAAATAAACATGCCACAAACGCCTATATTTTACCCTACAGAGCACAGACACCATAAACATGTGCAATCCCTAGAGCAGAGTTTCCCAACTGCAGTCCTGGAGGACCAAACATCATTCAAGTTTCATGCTGTCCCTAATAAAATATGCCTGTGATGCATTTGTATGCACCGCCCCCATTGTATGCAAATGTATCCATGCATATTCATTAGGGACAGCATGAAAACCTGAACAATGTCTGGCCCACCAGGACCGGAGTTGGGAACCTCTGCCCTAGAGCAGCGGCCAACAGGGGCACAGACACCCACACCCACAGGTTCCACTATCCAACGGCTCATGGAGAGTCAGGCTGTTGGGCCTTGCGCGGAGCAGCTTCTACCAATACTAGCACCTGCATACCTTAGCAATGCCATCTTAAACTTGGAAACACATTCCATATATATCAAAAGGTTGCTATGATTAATGTCAGATAGGATTTGTTATCTGACATTAATCATAGCAACCTTTTGATATATGTGGAAGGTGTTTCAGTTTTTGTTTCTGACAGTGTTTACTACCCCAGGGAGTGACCCTAACAGTATTGAGTACCATAGCATGTACCCAGGACTGGTGTGGCGGCCAGACTGCCAACCACCTCTATATTTACACAATGCTGGCATAGGTGTGGGAGTGTGTGTATGTCTATCCAGTGTGTTGTGGCTGCCTACACCTTACTGAGCCCACACTGCTTGCACTGTTTCCAGTGTTAGCCTGCCAATGTGCATGTGGGTATGGCCCGGACAGGGCGGCCTAGGCAGGATGCATCTGCACAGGGCATAGGGCAATGGCTGGGACATTGTAGTGCCTGACCACCACCTGCACGGACAGGGTGGCCACAGCATGTCATGCTGGGGGGTCACTCTCACCCTGACTGAGCAATGACCATGGCATGGCTAGGTTCCCCCATAGTATATTTTTCTCAAGTGATATCTATGAGTTTCCTTTTCTGGGTCCCAATCACTGACATACCTGTTTTGTGTTTGTGCTCACATCCCATTTTTGTGTGCACATGTTTCTCCAGGAACATGCACTATGTGCTAGCTAGCAGACTGTCTGCAGTTAGCATGTGTATGGCTAGAACTCCTTACAGGGTGCAGTGGGTGGAGGCTGACTGTGCCCTCTGCTGGTGAATGTCTGATAGTGATGGGGGGCAGCGGAGCTTTTCCAGGCCTACTGCCTGTCTGCCAGTGCCCTATGTGATGCGTAAAGATCTGCACTGACTGCCCTGTAGAGTGCCTATTCCCCCAGCAGGACTGGGGTTGATGGTCCCCTCTACTACCACCATTGCAGAGATGTAGAATGTGGATCTGTTGGTGGGAGATCCTGTCCCCCACCCTGACCCACAGAGGGTGGGTTGGGTGGTGCTACATAATCCGCTTTTGGGTCCAAACACCATCCTTCTCTTATAACATGTGACCATGGCAATCACACAGGATTATGCACTATTCTGGGTGCATCAAAGTCCACAAGGGCTAAACATGACTGGGAAATACAGATAGACACAGGTGTATCCTTGGTGTGACTGCAAAGACTACCTATCACACACTGGCACTAATGGGGACCTGCAGCATAGCCTATCTCAGCCAAGCCAGGTACTGCGGACCTGGTGCTGGGTGCCCCACCTCACCCTCAGGGTGAGCACAGGAACTGTCTGTAGCTACTCTGTGCCAGTAACACACACGGTCAGTTCCCCCTACCAGGCCGGGGTGCTATAGAGCTGCATACCCCATCTTGTGATCAGATGTAGGCTGCTGATCTGCATGTGCAGTGCATCATGGGTACGGGTGGGTTTACCCTATCCTGGTAACCACAGCAGACATTTTGTGTGGAGACCTGCAGTCTTTCTATAGCCAGCCAGTGGTTGTTAGACACTATAGAGATGTAACCCACTGGTTACTTCAATGACTGTGGAGGCAGAGGTCATGGGTTTGATCCCACAGTGGTGTTATTTAATAAGGCTGTCTGAGGCTTTTCCTTTTAATTTACATCAGTACTGCGAGCAGAAACACCCTCACAGTGCCGTAGCCTAAGGTGCCCTATAAGGCACCCTATAGAGCGCCCTATAAGGCACATTATAAGGTGCCTTGGCGGACAGGGCACTTTATAATGTGCCCTATGGAGTGCCTTATAGGGCGTCTTATGCGGCACCTTAGGTTAGAGCACTGTGAGGGTGTTTTTGCTTGCAGGAATGATTTAAATTAAAAAAGGAAATGCCTCAGAGAGCATTCTTACATAACACCACTGCAGAATCAAACCCATGACCTCTGCCTCCACAGTCATTGCAGTAACCAGTGGGCTACATCTTTATAGCTTCTAACACTGCGCTGGCATGACCTTAGGGTTAACGCGCATTAACATGCCATGGTGCCCACTATTGCACGATACCGATTCCTTGCAACCTTCCCCCTGGACCGCCCACTATCTTATATGGCATTCTTCACATTAACACTGCAACTAGCGCTGGTAACATTAAGACGATTTAGTAAACATACCACTATGTATTCTGCAGCCAAAATATAAGTTGCAGGTTTCTTAACCGCCACAGTCATGTTCCGTTTTTGTGATGTAAAAGTCACTTCACCACAGATATAGCAGAAATTATCTGCATTATTTAAAAAAGTACGATGCATCGCCGAATACGCTGTGATTGACCTATCGGCATAAAATAATGCAAAATAATTAATTTTTAATTTTTCTGTGACTAATACACCTTAAGATATATACTGTCAAGTGATGCAAATTTAAATACTGATTGCATCATCTGATTTTGGACAGATATTTCTGTTGGTTTATTGTTTATTAAAAACTTGTTATACCGCCCATCACAAAAGCGTCCGAGTGGTTTACAAACATATCAAAGGCTGCCGGAAAGAGAAAAGAACGCCAATTCAAATGGACAGGAAAGGAAAGAGTAGAAGTAAAGAATAGAGGGGGGGATAAAGGATGAGCGAGCAGGTGAAGGAGTAGGCTGGTAAATGCACTTCAGCGTGGGGGGGGGGAAGGGGGAGCAGAAAAGATGAGTTTTTAGTTTGGCCTTAAAGGTTTTGAGTGAAGACTCCAGGCGGAGGGCTGTGGGGAGCGAGTTCCAGAGACGAGGGACGAGGAAATAGAAGGCAGAGGAACGGGTGGATTCCAGATGGGCCTGGGAAGGGGAAGGGAGAGACATGTGATTTACGTGAAAGGAATGGAGGGGACGGTGGGAGGAGTGAAGGCGGACCAGATCAACGAGGTAAATGGGGATACCAGTGTGGATCGACCCATGAACAAAAATGAGAAACTTGAATTGAATCCAGTAGGGTACGGGGAGCCAGTGTGAGCGGATAAGAAGAGGGGTGATGTGGCCGAAGCAGGTGGCGTGGGTAAGAAGGCGGGTGGTGGTGTTCTGGATGCGTTGCAGGCAATGTAGTTGCGACTGGGGAAGACCGGCTAGAGAGATGTTACAGTAGCCTAAGCATGATATGACAAGGGAAAGGAGCAAAGTGGTCATAGAAGAAGGGGTGAGAAAGGGACGGACAGCGTGAAGTTGCTTTAGAGTGAAAAAAAAGAGCATTGAACCACAGAGAAGATGTGATCTTTAAAGGAAAGAGAGGAGTCAATGGTGACACCAAGATAACATATGGAAGAGATGACAGGAATATAAGAGGAGAGCAGAGGGACCAAGGGGGGGACAGGACCAAGGGGGGGGACAGGACCAAGGGAGGAGAACCAGATAGCTGAGGTCTTAGAAGGGTTGATGTGGAGGAAGTTAGAGGAGAGCCAAGATGTCACAGAGGAGAGACAGTTGTTGAGAGGGGTGATATCGGGGGCAGTGGAATCAGTGTGGTGAAGGAGGATGTCGTCTGCATAGTAATAGGCAGAAACACCGTGTTGTTGGAGCAGGAGAGCGAGAGCCTTGGGGAACGCCACATGGGAGAGGGGTGGAGGGGGAGAGAGTAGACCCTGAGAGAACTGAAAAGGATCGACAGGAGAGGAAAGAGCAAAACCAGTGAAGAACGGAGCCGGCAAGTCCGGCATCGCGTAGACATGAGATAAGGGTGCGGTGATCTACCAGGTCAAAGGCGGCGGAAAGATTGAGGGAGACTGCGAGAGAGAAAGAACCGTGATCATGAGCAGCGTGAAGTTCGTTGAGGAAAGAGAGAAGAATAGACTCTGTGCCTAAAATCTCTCCAGGAATCCAGGCCCGGAACTCTGCCTAATTATCCGACATTGCTGCCGGGATGTGTCTCCGCCATCTGAAACTGAACATGGCCAAAACTGAGTTCCTTATCTTTCGCCCTAAACCCACCTTCACCCTTCCTCCCTTCTCTATTTCTGTGGATAATACTACACTCTTCCCTGTTTCCTCAGTTCGCAACCTTGGGGTCATCTTTGACTCTACTCTCTTTTTCTCTGCATACACCCAACAGATAGCTAAAACCTGTCACTTCTTTGTTTATAACATTGGCAGAATTCATCCCTTCCTTTCTACAAACACTACTAAGACATTTTCCACTCTTTAATCACTTCCCATCTAGACTATCGCAACCTCCTACTTGCTGGTCTCGTTCCGAATCATCTCTCTCCCCTTCAATCTGTTGAAAACACAGCTGCGCAGCTAATCTTCCACCAGTCTCGCTGTGCTCATATAGCCCCTCTTGTCATGTTTCACTGGCTCCCAAACGTCTCCTACTGACCTATAAGTGCCTTCACTCTGCAGCTCCTCGCTACCTTCCCTCTCTTATCTCTCTCTACCCCACTCCTCGGGGCCTCCACTCTTCAGGCAAATCACTTCTATCTGTGCCCTTCTCCTCTACTGTCAACTGCCAACTCCAGGCTGCAATCCTTCCACTTTTGCTGCTCCTTCTGCCTGGAACAAACTACCTGTGCATCAGCCTTCATTTCTTGCTGTTTGAAATCCAGACTGAAAACTCACCTCTTCGAGTCTGCTTTTGGATCCTGATCTGCTTGATCTCCTATGTGTTTCCTTGTCACTTCCCTACATGTGTCCTTGTCCTCAGTTATTGTGTTGTCCGTCTTGACTAGATTGTAAGTTCAGATGAGCAGGGACCATCTTTTGCATGTGTCTTTACAGCACTACTCATGCCTTGTAGCACTATGCAAATGCCAAATAGTATTAGTACAAAGGGATAACAACTGAAAACAAGGATCCCACCTAGGCTGCCTCTTTGAGACTACTTTTGGATCCTGACCCTTTACTCTCCTGTTTCTCACCCATGTGTGATAGAATCATCTCTTCTCCTGTGTTTGTTGTGTTTGTCTTGTTCACAGCGTAAGCTCTGTTGAGCAGGGACTGTCTCTCATGTGTATACGCCTTGTAGCGCTATAAAAATAAGTAGTAGTAGAAGGAGGATGGAGAAGCTGAGACGGAGAGGGCTCTTTGGATGGTTCTCTAGACCCTACATAAAGGGCTTGAAGAGAGGGGTCAAGGCCAGAGACCCCTAACCCTAAGAGCCCTCTATCTGGGTAGCAAGGTCAGTAGCTAAGCGGCTTGCTTATATTATTTATTAGTCTTTATATACTGCCACTTCCAGAGATCAATGGAGGTTTACAGTGAACAAAAACAATAACTTTACATTATATCATCAGTAGAACGCATATAGAATGTAACATTATTACACAGGGAAGAAGCAGGAATCAGTAGTTCTGAACTAGTACGTCTTCTATAGTGTCATGAAGTGAAGAATCTCGTCACCACCTGAGAATGAACACCTCTGAAGCGAACACCTACATCTCTTTTAGCACGCCTCCCCCCTCTCCCCGCCCCTTGAAGAGGGCTACAGAAGTGATTGAACCAATGAAAAATTGCTTCTCAATGTGCTGTAGGAGAAAAACTGTGAGCTGGGACTAACGGCTGACAATTTCCTGACATAAGCACCACAGAGTCCTAAATTCTAAAAATCTAAGTTTCACTAGGTGGTATACAAGCCATGTGTGCCACTGCTATAAATACATGAAAAATATCCTTTAGAAAAATCATTTTGTACATGCAATAATTCATGGTCCCACTGCATAAATATTCCTATATAAAAAGGTTACATATAACTACGAGTATGTTTGGAGTCATTCTTTCCCAAGGATGTGCATTAACTTGGTGTAATGTATAAAATGCAATATGTTACTGTAATTATAAAACAGTCTGCAGGGTTAAAGTCATTAAAGGCATACACATAGATTTCCCATGGGTTGAATGAATTTGCATGTAACAAATCACTTTGCCTCCCCATGGCTATTAACTATAAATTAGCATTTTGTCATCTTGGCCCTGTAGCAGTTCTCCTAGGTCCTCGATTCATTAATCTGGATCATTAGGCCTGGAAAACTACAAGAAATGTGATTTTGCTTCTAGTTATAACCTCTAGTAATGCCACGTTCAAAGTTCAATTTATTTTCAATACCACCTTTCAAAGATACAGCAAAGGGTGTGCAGGGTGCAGAAAATGAACAACTGAAATGGAAGCATTACTAATTAAGCCATGAACGGAAACACCTCACAAAGAGACAGAGTAGAGCAAAGTACAACAGACTGATGTACAACATTCATAGAGTCAACAAACCAAAACATTACTGATAAAAACCATGAATGGAAAAGATTCACAGACAAACAAAAAGGGTAGAGCAATATCAAGAGTCCTTTTATTGGCCAATGACAGTGTGCAGTCTTAACCACTAAACTCAAATATTCTATTCGTGCAGGTCCCCCGAACTAATGAAAAGAACCAGATATCAATGCAATATGAGCAGCTTCCTCTTTTCTTTTTCAGTATTCTAGTTTTATATTAGGCCCTTTAGTCAATTAGAGGGGAGTTTTCAGACTGCCTGTGGTTCGCTGTGCTGAGAGCACAATAAGCACATTTTCAAAGGGGAACTTCCAGCTGAGCTTCCTTTTGAAAATCTTTGGCCCAGTTGGAGTTGGGTGTATTCCCCCACCACAAAGTAAGCAATGTAAGAAAAAGATGAAAATAAACTCTTGGTGCTTGATATTCTATGTGATTGACATGGTCAACAGACCTGCTAATTGTGGTGACTGATATTCTGTGGCACTATTTAACTAGGCTTATACACTGCTTTTCTACAAGTCAAAGCAGTGTACATTCCCTTGTCCCTGAAGGGTTCACAATCTATGTTTTTATACCTGAGGCAATGGAGGGTTAAGTGGCTTGCCCAAGGCCACAAGCAGCACCTGTGGGACTAGAAACCCCAGTCCTTCTGGCCCAAGGATGTTGTCCTCTAGCGGGATTCAAACCCCCGACCCTCCAGCCTGAGGTAACTTGCCCCAATCACTAGTCCTCTCCTCCCTGGTTAGTGCCTTGGAATATCTTTGGGTGCCACTACTGAACACTTCGATGCTAGTCAACTAACATCAGGGCGTTCCGGAGCAGCACCCAACAATAACCAGGCAGAGGCAATATTCAGTCACTGCCCGGTTATCCTTAAGTGGCAAGAAGTAGACATCTTAAAGGGTGGCCTAACTTTCTCCAAAGAAGCCAACTGAGCAGCAGCCAAATAGCATGGAAGCTAACTGGGCAGTGGTGATATCTGGCTGACCCGGATAGTCAATGCCAGTGGCTGGATATGGTCCAGCACTGAATAGCCGAGTCTTTACGGGAATGGCCCTAGACCTGCCCAAACCAATGTGCCTTTTCCCCACAGGGAAAAGTAAAAATGTTATGAACAGGACATACAATTTCTCCTCACAATGGATGAGGTGAATTCTCATGAGGCATGTTTTCTCAAACAAACAATCATTTACCCACGCAAAGATCTTTTGAAAACTGTCCTGCCCACTCATGTTTCATAACTAATTCCTTATTAAGTCTTAAATTGAAGTGTTAAACTCTAGTTCTTGAGGTCTGCAAGCTGAATGAGTTTTCAAAGATACCCCTGGGATAGGTTTGAAGTGTACTTCTTCAGCCTCATAGAAATCTCTCTCATGCATATTGCCATGGGCTAGTTTCCCTTGCAAGGGTCAGCAACTCAGCAAGAACTCCCTTCTCCTACAGTAGATGAGGCAGCACATCCGTGTGCTAGTTACATGCTATATTTACAAGTTTTCTCAGGTTACTTCACCTTATGCTTTTAATTGCAACTTCCACATCCAACATACAACCCCCTTGCACACTTGATCCAAAATATAATTACAAATACCAGCATTCCCTAGACTTAGATGTTCTGACCCTCCGTGGTCCAAACTACAGCCTATGAGCTTTAAGCAGCATACTTACAGTTAACTTCTTCTACAACAAGCTTTTCGGGCTGTGTTCAAAATGGCTCTGCAATTACTACTCGCAGCTAGTCCATCTGTTCCTCAGGTGAAAGCTTCTCTATGATGCCTGCTCAGAATCCTTTAGACATCAATCCAGTTGCTCTTCTGGATATGTTCCATACTCTCCCAGGTCCATCATTCATTAACCCAAAATCTGTTAACAGTATCCAAATTTCCTTTCAAGGCATGAGAACTAAGCCTCAACCACTAACATCTCAATGCTTGTCCTCCTGAAACCAGCTTCTGATTTTGCAACTCTGCTTTCTTGGACTCTGCTGCCTCACTGTAAAGTGTATGGGGGTTTTCTTCTCTTTACCAGCAGATTGCTGATTGGTCTCAGCTGCTTAGCCCTAGCAGTTTTGCATTGAATCTCCTAGACGTCTTGTTCCCAATATGAGCTCACTCCCTGCAAATGTAGAACTCACAGAGACAACAACTCCCAGCATTCCTTTTTAGCTCACTTTATTTTAGAGCTCTGTTATATCCTCTGGAGCTCCCCCTAGCTCCAAACTGATGTATAATCTGTGACACACTGCTCAGTGCATCACAATATTCATCAAGGATATCCTGAAAACCAGGTCAGTTTGCAATCCTTGCGAACCAGAATTGGAAACTTCTTCCATACATGGTATATTTATCCTCAATGCCAGAAATCCCTAACACACTGGGTATTTCAAAGTACAGAGAGTCTTAAAGCTCCTTTCCCTAACCTCCTCATTCAACCTCCAGTTGTGTTCTACTGCACCTACTCACAAGAATGACCTTGTCTTCTCCAACTGCTCATCCTCAAACTTCTCCACCTAATATCTTCCCTTATTTGACCATCATCTAACCCTAACCCTTATATATCCCCCATCTTGGTCTTGCCTGATCTCCACTCTTCAGCTCTCTTCACTGCTGTCTTATCACCTTTTTCCTCCACTATGTCTACTACTCCTACTCACAAGAATGATCTTGTATTCTCCAACTGCTCATCCTCAAACTTCTGCACCTAATTTCTGCCCTTATTTGACCATCACCTAACCCTAACCCTTAACAACCCCATCCCCCCCCCCCCCCCCATCTTGGTCTTGCCTGATCTCCACCCTTCAGCTCTCTTCGCTGCTGTCTTATCACCTCTTTCCTCCACTATGTCATCTTAGTCCATTGAAGAGGCAGTATCCTCCTATAACTCTATATTCTCCTCTGCTCTAGATGCACTTCTGTATCCACTGCAATCTTCTCAAGCTATTCTAGATCCACTGTAATCTGTCTTTCTTCTCTACATTCCACACAGAAACAGTTCTTGCCGAAGTCTCCAGCAATTTGTTCCTCACCAAATCCAAAGGTGGGAAAAGTGGCTTAGTGGTTGGGACAGGTTACCTCAGGCCAAAGGGCCAGGGGTTCAATTCCTATGTAGGAACAAGTAACCTCAGGTTGGAAGGACTGGGCTGTCTATTGCCATGCCTTGGGCAAGAACATAAGAACATAAGAAATGCCATACTGGGTCAGACCGAGGTCCATCAAGCCCAGTATCCTGTTTCCAACAGTGGCCAATCTAGGTCATACGTACCTAGCAGTTTCCCCAAAAGACACAGGTTCTGCAGTGCTTGTACTAGGCCAAGCATTGATATCCTGGGTCCCTTTTTAATAGTGGTTTATGGACCTTTCCTCCAGGAACTTGTCCAAACCTTTTTTAAACCCAGCTATACTAACAGCCCTTACTACATCCTCCGGTAACAGATTCCAGAGTTTGATTACACGTTGAGTGAAGAAATATTTTCTCCTATTTGTCTTAAATAGTTTACCCTGTAGCTTCATTACATGTCCCCTAGTCCTTCTATATTCTGATAGCGTAAACAATTGATCCACGTTTATCCGTTCCACTCCATTCATTAATTTATACACCTCTTATCATATCTCCCCTCAGCTGTCTCTTTTCTAGGTTAAAGAGCCCTAACCTTTTTTAGAGCCTCTCTTCATCGGAGTAGCCTTCCATCCCCTTCACCAATTTGGTGGCTCTTCTCTGTACTTTTTCTAATAACTCTATGTCCTTTTTAAGATACGGTGACCAGAATTGCACACAATATTCAAGGTGCGGTCGTACCATGGAGCGATACAGAGGCATTATAATATCCTTTGTTTTATTCTCCATCCCTTTCCTTATGATACCTAGCATTCTATTTGCTTTCTTGGCCGCCGCTGCACACTGGGCGGAGGGTTTTAACATGTTATCCACGATGACTCCTAAATCTTTTTCCTGGGTGGTGGTTTCTAATGTGGAGCCTTGCATCGTGGAACTATAGTGTGGGTTGTTCTTTCCTAGGTGCATAACTTTGCACTTGTCCACATTAAATTTCATCTGCCATTTGGATGCCCAGTCTTCCAATTTATCCAGATCCTCCTGCAGTTTTCCACAATCCTCTTGGGTTTTAACAACTTTAAACAGTTTTGTGTCATCTGCAAATTTGATAACCTCACTAGTTATTCCCTTTTCCAGGTCATTTATGAATATGTCAAAAAGTAGCGGACCCAGTACAGATCCCTGGGGTACTCCACTATTCACCTTTTTCCATTGGGAATATTGGCCATTTAGCCCTACCCTCTGCTTTCTATCTTTTAACCAGTTCCCGATCCACAATAGTACACTGCCTCCTATCCCATGACTTTTTAGCTTCGCCAAAAGTCTCTGATGGGGGACCTTGTCAAAAGCTTTCTGAAAGTCCAGATACACTATATCAACCGACTCACCTTTGTCTACCTGTTTATGCACACCTTCAAAAAAACAGATCAGATTAGTAAGACAAGATCTTCCTTGTCTAAAGCCATGTTGGCTGTCTCCCATTAGGCCATGACTATCTACATGCTGTGTAATTTTGTTCTTTATGATGGTTTCTACCATTTTCCCTGGTACTGACGTCAGGCTCACCGGTCTGTAATTTCCCGGGTCACCCCTGGAACCCTTTTTAAAAATTGGTGTTACGTTGGCGACCCTCCAATCTTCAGGTATTACAGATGATTTTAATGAAAGTTCACAGATTACCAATAACAGGTCTGCAATCTCATATTTCAGTTCTTTCAACACTCTGGGATGTATACCATCCGGTCCAGGTGATTTGCTACTATTCAGTTTATCAAATAGTTGTAATATATCTTCCCGGTGTAGCGATATTTCTCTCAATTCCTCTGCAGTATCACCTTTAAATACCACTTCAGTCTTGGGTAACATCCCTACATCTTCCTCAGTAAAGACCGAAGCAAAGAATTCATTCAGTCTCTCTGCTATAGCGTTGTCTCCTCTTACTGCCCCTTTTACCCCTCTATCATCTAATGGTCCAATTGACTCTCTCACAGGCCTTTTGCTACGAATGTACTTGAAAAAGTCTTTATTTCGTGTTTTTGCTTCCGTAGCAAGTTTCTTCTCAAATTCCCGCTTTGCCTGCCTTATCAATGCTTTGCATTTAACTTGCCAGTGCTTGTGCGGTTTCCAGTTTTCATCATTTGGCTCTTTTTTCCATTTCCTGAAGGTTGCTCTTTTGGCAGCAACAGCCTCTCTGACCTCACCTTTAAACCATGCTGGCAGTTTTTTGGACTTTCTTCCACTTTTCTTAATGCGTGGAATACAGCTGGTCTGGGCTTCGAGGATAGTATTTTTAAATAACACCCAAGCTTGCTGTAAGTCTTTAACCTTTGGAACCGCTCCTTTTAGTTTTTTCCGAACTATATTCCTCATTCTATCATAGTCTCCCTTTTGAAAGTTAAAAGGTAGTACTGTGGATTCCTTTACTATCTGTCCTCCACTGATTAAATCAAACATGATCATACTATGATCACTATTGCCAAGTGGTCCCAACACCCTTATTTCTTGCACCAGATCTGGCGTTCCACTAAGGACTAGGTCCAGTATGGCTTCCCCTCTGGTCGGTTCATGAATCAGCTGCTCCAAGAAGCAGTCATTTATTTCATCTAGAAACTTTATCTCTTTAGCTTGTCCTGCTGTGACACTGTCCCAGTCGATACCGGGGTAATTGAAATCACCCATTATTACTACTCTGTTGTGGCTTTTGTTAGCTTCCTTGATTTCTTTGAGCATTTCATCATCCATTTGTTCATTCTGGCCAGGTGGTCGATAGTATACTCCCACTGCCATCACCTTCCCCTTCATAAATGGAATTTCAATCCATAGAGATTCTACAGCAAATTTTGTTCCCTGCAAAACTTTAATCCTTTCTGACTCAATGCCCTCTCTAACATAGAGCGCAACCCCTCCACCAATTTGTTCAGCTCTATCATTACGATATAGTTTGTATCCAGGTATCACAGTGTCCCACTGGTTATCCTCCTTCCACCATGTCTCTGAGAGTGCAATCATATCTAACCTCTCATTTAGTGCTATATATTCTAATTCTCCCATCTTATTGTTTAGACTTCTAGCATTGGCATACAAGCATTTTAGAGACTGTATTTTATTAATATTAATCTGGCTATTGGTAGGCATGGGTAATTGGGAATCCTTATGCTCTGTCTGCTCCTTACTCAAGGGCATTTGGGCTACTATACTCCCTTTTGGAACCTCACTGCTTTTGGTAGTATCCTTCAAGGATACCTTTGTCCGAACCATGCGCTCCTGGGTGACTGTCGGCAAGCTACTTAACCCTCCATTACCTCAGGTATGCTTAGATTGTGAGCCCTTTGGGGGACAAGGGAATACAAAGTGCTTGTTAACATACATCTGTAAAGGCCTCTACTCAATTCTCATTCTTCTTGACCGTTCTGCTTGCTTTGACACTGTCAATCTTTCAGGAAATGGAAAAAAGAGCCAAATGACAAAAACTGGAAACAGCACAAGCACTGGCAAGTTATATGCAAAGTATTGATAAGGCAGGCAAAGAGAGAATTTGAGAAGAAGCTTTCTGTGGAAGCAAAAACACGTAATAAAGACTTTTCCAAGTACATTCGTAGCAAAAAACTTGTGAGAGAGTCAGTTGGACCATTCGATGATAGAGAGGTGAAAGGGGCACTAAGAGGGGACAAGGCCATAGCGGAGAGACTGAATGAATTTTTTGCTTTGGTCTTTACTGAGGAAGATGTAAGGATTTTACCCATGACTGAAGGGGTATTTAAAGATGATACTGTGGAAGAATTGAAATAAATATCGATGTACCAGGAAGAAGTATTGCAACTATTTGATAAACTGAAGAGCAGCAAATCACCTAGACCAGATGGTATACATCCAAGGGTGTTGAAAGAACTGAAATATGAGATTGCAGACCTGCTATTAGTAATCTGTGAACTGTCAATAAAATCATCTGTAATATCTAAAGATTGGAGGATGGCCAATGTAACGCCAATTCTTAAAAAGGGTTCCAGGGGTGATCCGGGAAACTACATACCATGAACCTGACATCAGTACCAAGAAAAAATGGCAGAAACCATCATAAAGAACAAAATTACTGAACATGTAGATAGTCATGGCTTAATGGGAAACAGCCAACATGGCTTTAGACAAGTAAGATCTTGTCTTACTAATCTGTTATGGTTTTTTTTGAAGGTGTGAATAAACAGGTAGAGTTGGTGGATATAGTGTATCTGGACTTTCAGAAAGCCTTTGACAAGGTCCATCATGAGATACTTTTGGCAAAATTAAAAGTTATGGGCAGTATACTATTGTGGATCAGGAACTGGTTAAAAGATAGAAAGCTGTGGGTAGGGCTAAATGGCCAATTTTCCCAATGGAGAAAGGTGAATAGTGGAGTACCCCAGGGATCTGTGCTGGGTCCATTGCTTTTTGACATATTCATAAATGATCTGGAAATGGGAATAATGAGTGAGATTATCAAATTTGCTGATGACACAAAACTATTTAAAATTGTTAAAACCCATGAGGATTGTGGAACATTGCAAGAGGATCTTGATAAATTGGAAGACTGGGCATCCAAATGGCAGATGAAATTTAAAGTGGATAAGTGCAAAGTTATGCACGTAGGAAAGAACAACCCAAACTATTCTTACATGATGCAAGGTTCCACATTAGAAACCACCACCCAGGAAAAAGATTTAGGTATCATCGTGGATAACATGTTAAAACCCTCCACCCAGTGTGCAGCGGCAGCGAAGAGAGGAAATAGAATGCTAGGTATCATAAGGAAAGGAATGGAGAATAAAACAAAGGATATTATAATGCCTCTGCATCGTTCCATGGTGCGACCGCACCTTGAATATTGTGTGCAATTCTGGTCGCTGTATCTTAAAAAGGATATAGCGTTATTAGAAAAAGTACAGAGAAGAGCCACCAAAATGGTAAAGGGGATGGAAGGATACTCCTATGAAGAGAGGCTAAAAAGGTTAGGGCTCCTCGACCTGGAAAAGAGATGGCTGAGGGGGGGATATGATAGAGGTCTATAAATTAATGAATGGAATGGAACGAGTAAACATAGATCGCTTGTTTACGTCATCAGAATATAGAAAGACTAGGGGATATACAATGAAACTACAGGGTAACCTATTTATGACTAATAAGAGAAAATATTTTTTCACTCAACATGTAATCAAACTCTAGAATTTGTTACCGGAGGATGTAGTAAAAGCTGTTAGTGTAGCTGGGTTTAAAAAAAGTTTGGACAAGTTCCTGGAGGAAGGGTCCATAAACCATTATTAGGGGGGACCCGGGATATCATTGCATGATGCAATAAAAGCATTGTGGAACCTGTGTTTTTTGGGGAAACTGCTAGGTACTTGTGGCCTGAATTGGCCACTGTTGGGGACAGGATGCTGGGCTTGATGGACTTTGGTCTGACTCAGTATGGCATGTCTTATGTTCTTATGTTTTTATGCTTCTTCTCGATACCCTTTTCTCACTTGGATTTAGGGGATCTGTTCTTTCCTGGTTTCCTGGTTTGTTCTGGTGGTTTCTCCTCTACTGCCATCCCTCTTTCAGTTGGTGTACCTCAGCGCTCTGTCTACGGACAACTCCTTTTCTCTCTCTACACTCAGTTCCTTGGTGCACTTATTTCCTCCCATGGTTTTCAGTACCAATTTTTTGCTGATGCCTCTCAGATCTACCTTTTTGCACCTGATATCTCTCCAGGAATCCAGGCCCACATCTCTGCCTGCTTATTCAACATTGTTGTTTGGATGTCTCACCGCCATCTGAAACTGAACATGGCCAAAACTGAGCTCTTTATCTTTCTCTCTAAATCCACCTGTCCCCTTCCTCCCTTCTCTATTTCTGTGGATAACACTATACTCTTCCCTGTTTCCCAAGCTCGCAACCTTGGGGTCATCTTTGACCCTACTCTCTTTCTCTGCACACATCCAACAGATAGCTGAAACCTGTCGCTTCTTTCTCTAGAAGATCGGCAAAATTTGTCCCTCCCTTTCTACACATACTACAAAGACCCTTGTCCACTCACTAGTCACCTCCTGTCTTGACTATTGTAACCTGCTCCTCACTGGTCTCCCTCTGAATCATCTTTCACCCTTTCAGTCTGTTCAAAACTCAGCTGCATGGCTTATCTTTCGCCACCGTCATTATGCTCATGTAACCCCTCTTCTCATGTCACTTCACTGGCTTCCTATCCATTTCCACATCCAGTTCAAACTTCTCCTACTTACCTCCAAGTGTATTCATTCTGCGGCAACTCACTACCTTTCCTCTCTTTTCTTACTCTACACTCCTCCTTGGGAACTCCACTCTTTTGGCAGATATCTTTTACCTGTGCCCTTCTCTTCCACTGCCAACTGTAAACTATGTTCATTCAACCTTGCTGCTCCATATGCCTGGAACAAACTACCTGAGTCAGTGTATTGGGCTCCTTCTCTGGTCCTATTCATGTGCAGGTTGAAGACCCATTTCTTTGAGGCTGTTTTTGGATCCTGATGCTCTTCATTCTCTTGTCCACTACTTATGTGAATCTTGCCATATTCTAGTCCTCAGTTTTGCGATGTTTTTTCATCTTGATTAGACAGTAAGCTCTGATGAGCAGGGGCTTTGTCTTACATCTGTATGTACAGCACGGTATACACCTTGTAGTGCTGTACAAACGATTAATAGTAGAGAGTGCTGGATGGGGATAGAACGCCTCCTCCTTCCCCCTCCCCCGAAAAGAATTATTGAGCTCTGGCAAGAAGGACCATGACTTTCCTTTTTTCAGTGATTTCAAATACTATGAAAAGGCTACACATGGAAAATTACCACTACCTGTCAATTCAACTAATTTTAATCATTCACCTAAACATACAGTATTGTGTAAATAGTCCTAAAGAATACCTAGTTTCCATCTTGCTTCAAAATTTTTAACAGAAGTAGTTCTGTTCTTAGCTTGCCAATCTTATGTCTTCTCCACACACATCATAAGAGTCCATATTAGTTCAATATACCATATTTCCATACTGATGAACTACTTCAGGAACCATGCTGCACTCTCAATATGCCTCTGAATTACTTCTTACCCTCAATGAATGCGGACTTTTTGTGTTGATGGGAGGGAGGTAGGGGGCATGTTTCCCACTCTCTGTTTCTTCTTATTCTCCAACATCTGTCACCTGTGGTACGGTTTAAAAAAAACTCAGGTCACTAGTAGAGTATATAATATCCAAGAAATCCAATAGCGCACACTCAAATATAACAAAAAATATGTAAATTTATAAATCTTTGTGGATCAACTTCTATATCCAAATGCTGCTGTATTTCACACTGGTTATTCTTAGTATAGGAAGGTCTTAGTAATAACGGGCCGGTGTTCACCGTCACACAAGATCACAACCACCAATTCTCAATGCCCTTTTCACATCAATGACCTCCTACACAGAATCCCCAAACAATCAAAAGAAAAGCCACAAAAAACAACTTAGCTTGCAAACAGTTCAGCTAACGCAGTCTTGTCAGCCCCAACACCTCAGTTCAAGAGCTTATGAGTGTTTTGCCAATGATGTCGCTTCTTCAGGGGGACAACTAAAAACATAAGCATACAGCAGTCGTTATCAAGTACATCCATCCAAAACACCTATAACTAATATAACAAATTAAAAACTAACTCACTCACCCCAACACATCAGGGTGTTGCACGCTAACAACCAGCTGCATATCTAATGGCACTACTTCAACCGGCCCACCAGCTTCTCACCAACGTGCATGCACCTATCCCGCTACTACTCCCTTTTTAGCACATCCTCTCCTATTACGTCATCACACCTCAAAATCAACAAACTCCACCCCTAATCTTAAACCGACAAACATTAATAACTCAAATTCAGCTTCCCCACTCAATCTGAGCGTTCAGACCTTCGGGAGTCACAGTACCAACTGTAAAAATCCACCTCTGCTCACATAACACTAAAGATTGTTCCCTAGTACGACCCTCCCTACCCACTGACACCTGATCAAGACAAAAACATTGTAAATCCGAAAATGAATGACCCTTCTCACAACAATGTAATACTACCGGAGCTTCAAGCACCTTACAAGAAATCCTACTCTTATGTTCCAAAATACACGTCCTAAACAATCTATTAGTTTTGCCTATGTATAATAATCCACACAGGCATAGAATACCATACACTACATAGCAAGAGCTACACAAAGTGTGTTTTTTTTAATCTAAAAAACTTACCTCTGTAAGTCAAGTGGGAGATATTACTAGACACATCACAAACTGAACAATTCACACCGGGAACATGACCTTGCTCCACAGCCAATCTACACAGGGGGCGTAATACTGAGGGCACAAATGATCCTGCAAATTACGCTGCCATTTCCACACACACCTGATCGATTTATCCTCTAAACCTGGAATAATGTTAATCACCTTCATATGTCTCTTAATGCTACGTTGAATCTGAGAACTGAACGGAGAATATTTTGAAATCAATTTTATTTGATCCTCATCCTCATGATCAATCCTCTTACGAGGGGTCAACAACAAGGCCCTATTACTGAACGACGCCCGTTTATACGCCTTCTGGATAACCCTCTTAGGATACCCCCTTGATAAAAATCCTTTCGCCAAGGTTTTAGATTGTTGCCTGAAATCTTGATCATCGGAGCAATTCCTCCGATATCACACAAATTGTGAAAACGGTAAACTATCCCGTAATCGTAGAGGATGTGCACAGTATAGTGCAAAAACGTGTTTCTATCAGTGGGTTTCCTATGAACTGAGGTTATCCAGCTATTGAAACCCTTCCATATCATCACATCCAAAAACACTATTTCAACATTATTAGAGATACTCGTGAAATGAATATTATCATCACAATTATTTAACCAAACCAGGAATTCCTGAAAAACAGTTTCAGTGCCATCCCACAGAACGAACACATCATCAATAAAATGGCACCAAAGCTTAATATGAGACACAAACAGGGATCCAGATAACCACTGTGATTCAAACAAACCCATAAATAGGTTAGCGATAGACGGCGCCACAGTCGCCCCCATCGCCACTCCCGAAATCTGATGATAAATAGTATCTTCAAAAACAAAATAATTCTGAAAAATGGCTAACTCAGCTAACTGTAAGAAAAAACTAATCATCTCATTTGACAGATCCCCTTGACCACGAAGTCCACTTTCAACAGCCTGATAAGCTGCCGCCTGCGGAATCGAGGTATACAATGACGTAACATCTAACGTAACTAGCAGGACAGCTGAAGAACCTGCCAAAGTCGAATGTTCATTCAAAATTTTCAAAAAGTGAGTAGTATCTCTCAAGTAAGATGGGATGTCCAACAGCAGTGGGCGTAAAAAGGAGCCAACGAACACCGACAACAGTTCTAATAATGTGCCCCTTGTGGACACAATTGGCCTGCCTGTTGGGCACACACAATTTTTATGTATCTTTGGAAGTAAATAGAACTTAGCTACAACTGGAGACGGAACATTCAAAAACAAACATTCCTTTTTAGAAATAATCTTGGCTTCTAAAGCCCACTCCATTAGATCTTTAATTTTCTTTTGTAGATCCTTCGTAGGATCTAACTCTAGACATACATAAACATTAGTGTCCATCAGTTGACGTTCTGCTTCATGTAAGTAGTCCTCCCAGGCCCAAATCATAATAGCACCACCCTTATCTGCTCTTTGAATGACAAGATCCGGCCTAGAAGCCAGATCATCCAAGGCTGCTTTCTCATTCCTAGGGATGGCAAAAAAAAGAGGGTGACATCCGATGCTGTGAAGATTCCAACAGCTCTTCATCTTGTAAAATTAATCGTTTAAACACCACCAGTGCCGGAGGAATCTGCCCTGGTGGATTCCAATTAGATTTCATTGGGATCTTCATTCTTCTCTGTATATTACATTCCGTCTCAGTTGGAGACTTCTGTTTAGATGCAAAAAATGCCTTTAAATGTAGTTTCCTCATCAAACTCTCCAAATCCATGCTGAATTGAAAAGAATCAAAATGAATTGAAGGAACAAAGGATAATCATCTGTTTAACACCTTAATGTGTTCACTCAATAACAGAAAACTTTACAAGTTTACTACCAACGACAGAGCCAAATTATTATTTTCTTCTGTAGACAGCACTAATCCCTTTGACGACTTCCTCCCCGGTTCTTGGATCGACCTCATATACTTTCTTTTTTCTTCTGACCTTCTTCTAAAAACTCCTCCCGTGGTGACTTGCTTGATCCAGACCCCAAAGAGTCCTCTGATGATAAGTCAAATTCTACTTCTATATCTAAATGCTGCTGTATTTCTCATTGGTTATTCTTAGTATAGGAAGGTCTCAGTAATAACAGGTTGGTGTTCACCATGACACAAGATCACAAACACCAATTCTCAATGCCCTTTTCACATAGGTAGGGTGACAAGGTGACGTGTATACAGGGTGGCCCAATAAAAGCTCCTGTGACCATCACACATCTCTTGCTTCCTCCAAAAAAAGTGAGAACATCTTGTAGCATATAAGTTATTTAAAAATTCAAAAAGACAGATATAAACGGTTGACAAATTTAAAAAAAAAGATGACGACCGGAAATTGTTGAAATAAAGATGTTATATAGCTAAAAAAGGTAAATAAATAAGTAAACTATTTAAGCTTTTAATTTACGAGATGTTCTCACTTTTTTTGGGCCACTCTGTATGTAGCACTTACTCTTCCACTCAGCACCCCCCCCCCCTCAATATACCCTTCTCTTCCTTTTCCTTTCTTCTCCTCACCTCTCACTCTGGCCCATTTCTTTAGCTCAATATGTCTTTTTCTCCCTATTCTAAATTTGGTCTGTTCAGTTTTTAGAGCATTGCTTTACCTCAGAGAGATGGACAAACAGATTTTCAAGGCCCTACATATTGTTTGTTTCACCAAGAATAAAAATGAAAGGGGGTAATTGCAATGAAACTGAGGAATATTGGCACTAACTCCCATTTAATCCTCGTCATCTCTGGTCCTCTGGACACCTAAGAGTTTCTCCCTCGAACCTCAGCCTACTCCGAGGATGAAAGTACAGAAGAAGAAGAGGCAAAGTGACCTTATAGAAATAATTTCTTTGAAAGATACCTTCCATTAGGAAGTATCTGAGATACTGCAAATTTTGACCTCATCACTCAATAAGGGCACTGATTTAAATAGCAAGAGACTTGTTCGTGACACATTTTCATTTATTCATAAGGGACACTTTTGAGACACCCTTTCATTTATTCAAAATTGTTTTTGTGTTCTCATTATAATGTATTCACTTTTTATTCTCGTCTCCAGCTCTGAGCATATACCACGGAAAAAAGGGCAGCATATCAAATTAAATAATGTTTTATAAAATATGATATACCATAAATTCCTTCACAACATCAGTCTATCTACAACTTTCTTGAACTGTTATTCTATGTAAACTGCCTTGGATTAAAGGCGGTATATAAAAACATGTTAAATAAAATAAATACATTAAAAAAATAAAAAAGACTGGAAAATGACCATTTCTAAAAATATATGAAACTCGTAAATCCAAGAGCCCCCCCCCCCATGCACCATAACAAGGTATACTTCCACAAAACAGTCATACCTTACGCTGTCTAGCTCCAAAAACTTGCTCAAAGAGCCAAGCTTACACCAATTTCTGAAATGTATTTATTTATTTATGTTCGGTTGTTATACTACCATTTGACAGGTTAGTGACATCATGGTGGCACTTTTTATATCATTAAAATAATCTGTTAGCATTATAACAATTTGACAAAATGTCTTAAAACATAAAAACAAGCAGAAATAAAATTATTGATGTACGAGTGTACACAAGGGAGGGCAGTACAGGACAACAATTTTTTAACCTCACAAATAAATGTTATGGGACACATATGGAAGGGCATTCAAAAGTAAATTACGGAAGGCATAAGCAAATGGAATCTTCAATTATAAAAAATGAAACCTTCAATTATAAGTAATCCCAAAGATGAATATTGACATTTTCTGGGCCATTTTAAATTTTTAATAAGAACTTTCAAGCTGTATACGAACAGAAAGGGAATTCCAAAGGCAAGGAGCTATACAGCCAAAAGCAGGCGTTCAAGCCCACTGTAGTTTATATTGCCAATGAAACGGGATTATCAAGAAATTAGCCTGAGAAGATGTAAGAGTGCTCGAGGACCGTATGGAATTATAAGGGCATGTAAATATACAAGAGTGGTAAAGGCGAAAAACACCAGACTGGCATTGATTATAGAAGAGCGTGTTTCAAGTAATTATTTTGTGAATTGCGCGGAGAAGAAGAAAACCCTCAAGGACAAAGAAATGCAGTCAGAGACCAAGAAAATATTGTAGAAAGATACTGTACAGAGGCTTTCTCATCATGTTGGGTGCTACAGGCTTAGAGGAATTTCTAGGCATAAATTGATAAATTGCCTATATGTTACATCTTATGAACTCCAGAAGGAGGCTCTCTTTGGCATGATGCAAGTACTACCAAAAGCGTTAGCAGTAAATTTGAGAGCCTGAGATCATAGTCCACATACATGCTCTATAACTGAGATTCATTATTGTCATGGTATGTGCAAAACTAACCCATTCAGAACCACTGCTCCCAGAAGGTAAGTCAGTGTAGAATCTGCTAATGTCATAACTTTAAATTAGATCTTATCAACCAATGGCAATCAATACTGCTCCATCAAATGCAGTGTGACATGGTCCGAACAATTAGCTTTATAAATTAATTTTACCACAGTGTTTTGGATTAATTGAAGTCTCTTAATTTTGTACTTCAGAGCACTGGCCAGGATGGAGATACAGTATTCTTAGAATTTAGGGTCAATGTATGAAGCAATGTTTTCAAAGCTTTAGCATCTAAATTGGGTCATATAGTTTTAACAATGTAAAATGATTTGAGGATAATTCATCTCTGATTGGGATCAAATTGCCTACCATAGTGGGCTAATATTTTACACTCTATTTTGTGTCTATTTGTTTTCTTTTATGTATGCATTTTTTAAATGACGTATGGTGTTCATTTGAAGTTGGTACCAGATAGCCCTTTTCAAGACAGTAGCAATCTGTATGCCATTACTGCTTTCTACGTCAGCACAAAATTATATGGGGCGTGTTTTTAAGCCCTGTGCTGGTAATGTGCGTATGGGCTGCATTATCAGTGCTGGGCTAAGCATTGTATTTGGGATGGGTATATCTGTCCCCCTGCATGGCCAGGTTGGCTTTTATAGGTGATGCTAATGCTGCTGTATTTTGCATATTATTAGTTCCATGTTTTGAGCATTAAATTTAAACTGTTCAGCTGTTTTTAATGCTTGGCACCATCTTTATTCTGACAGGAGGGACAAATCCCAACTGAATATGCCAAAGCTCCTTTGCATTTTTTTCACACTTGATTCAGGGTCGGTCCAGCACATCAGCATCTGCCTCCCTCTTTAGCCAAAAACGAATTATGTGTTCTTCTCCAGGACCAAGCAGGAAGTCAGTCCTCACTTATGGGTGACGTCGGCGCCGACGGAGCCCTCGCGGAGCAATTTTCCCCAGCTTTCAAAGAAAGCCTTTGGGAATTGCAGCGCGCATGCGCGGTCGTCTTCCCGCCTGAGGGTGCCATCTTAGCCAGTCTTCTTTTTTCCGCGGAGCCCTACAGACGTCCCCGTCTTGTCCCCGCGAAAAAGTTGATTTTTCTCTTTATTTTATCCTTTTTTCCTTCGGTTCGACGCCGATCGTTTTCCCGCCCGGACTCGCGACGCCGGTCACGAGTCCTCTTACTTTTTTCGGTTTTTCTGACTTAGTCAGCTTTCGTTTTCGTTTTCCCTGGCAGCCCGGTCCTTTGACCTCGCAGGGGCCCTTTTTCCCCCGATGGCTGCCAGTGGCTTTAAGCGGTGTGGTCGGTGTGACCGAAATATGTCACTAACCGACACACACGACTTTTGCCTCCGCTGCCTGGGCCCTGATCATGAGGAACTGATCTGTGGGCCCTGCAGCAAATTGTCCTCAAAGGCGTTGAGAAGTCGGCGGCATCAGCGTGAGAGAATCTTCGCTGACCCCAGCCGTACCCGGACCTCGTCGGAGGCCTCCGCGTCGAAAGGCTCCAGCTCGGACCGTCGCCGGAGCTCCTCCGACCGGGGTTCTCCCTGCGGGGACCATAGTCGGAAGGTGAAACCCGCGAGGGCGGCGTCGGTGGACGCTCCTGGTTCCGCGAGGGCCAGGTCGCATAGCCCCGACAGCCACCCCGGGTCCTTGGAGAAGGAACACATCCCGAAGCGACCTCGCCTGGAGTCGGAGATGCCTGCCCGGGTAAGTCCTGTGGTCCTTCTGGACTCGCCTCCGCGACAGCCGACGTCGGGCCCGACGCCGTCGGGGCCCGAGTCGGGGGCTGCTGGGTCGCCTGAGCTCGGACTCAGGTTGACGGCCTTGGAGAGCAGACTGTCTGCCTTCATGGACCAGCAGAGGGCACTGCTCGCTGGCGCCGCTGCCCCGACCGCCGGGACGTCGACGTCCAAGTCGACCCCGGAGACCGAGCCGATCCTCGAGTCGATGAGAACTCGAGTCGATCCTCGGTTGAGGTCACCCTCGGCCTCCCGTTCGGGACCGAGGTCGCCGACGCCGACTCCCTCGGCGTCGGGGCGGCTGGCGCCGCACCCTGTCCGGGCCGACCCCACCGAGTCCTCGTCGGAGTCGGTCTGGGAGTCTGAGGAGGAAGAGTCACCTGATTCTTTCCGGACTCGGTGTGTCCCATCGGACTCACCGGAGTCCGAGCCTCGGAAGCAGTCCCCCCTGGAGGATGCCCGGTTCTCGGACTTCGTTAGGGATATGGCCAAGGCTTTGGCCTTCCCTGCGGATCCCGAGGAGGAGCCTCGAGCCGAAGAGCTCGACGCCCTCCAGTATGACTCTCCCGCGAGGGAACACTTTACTGTGCCGGTTCCTCCTATGCTGGAACGACTACTCTTCCGCATGTGGGAGAGTCCGGCCTCCTCGCCGGTCCTGAGCAAGCGGGTCGATTCTATCTATCGGGTCCGCAAGAGCCCTGGCTTTCAAAAGGCACAGCTGCCACACCATTCCATGGTAGTGGAATCGGCCATGCATCGTCTTAAGAGCCAGAAGATGCACTCCTCGGTGCCTCCTGGAAGGGAGGCCCGTAACCTGGATGGCCTGGGCAAGAAGTGCTTCCAGGGCTCTATGCTCGCAGGTCGTGTCCAGACTTACCAGCTATACATGGGCATGTATCTCCGGGATCTGGCTAAAGAGCTAGCCGGATTCTCCGCTGGTCTGTCCGAGGAACCCTTGCGGAGGTTCCTAGCCTTGTCCACTGGCATTCGGGAATGCTCGAAGTTCATGTCCCGAGCAGCCTATGATGGCTTTGAAGCTTCGGCTCGTGTGGCCGCAGCCGGCATCGGTGCCCGCCGACAGGTTTGGCTTCAGTCGTCAGACCTTGAACCCTGGGTGCAGGACAAGTTGGTCAATGTCCCCTGCCGAGGCGAAAACCTCTTTGGCAAGCCCATGGCGGAAAAGGCTGCGCAGATTGAGACTGAGACTCTCACCAGGACCAGGCTTTCTAGGAAGACCTCCGCCCCTTCCCAGAAAAAGAAGGGCTCGGGGAAAAAGTCCTTTTACCCGAGGAAGGCGGCTGCCTACAAACAATACCCCCATTATCAGGCCCCTGCAGCTCCCCAACAGGGCCAGCAGGCCAAGGGACGGGGTAACGGGTCCCGTAGGCAGCAAGCCCCCAAGCCTGCACCACCAGCCCCTGCTCAGCAGGGTGGGGGCTTTTGACTCACTAAGCATAGCCTCTCCCCCCCCCCGCTGGTTCCTCCCAGCACTGGAGGCCGGCTGGTTCACTTCGCCCACAGGTGGTCCAGCATCACCGCAGATGCCTGGGTGCTTCAGGTCGTGCGAGAAGGCTATCTTCTCCACTTCCATCAGGTCCCTCCCTCCTATTTTCCGGGAGAACCTCCGCGACCCCCTCTGCACAGGGAGTTGCTCCTTCAGGAGTTAGCAGGTCTTCTGCAGGAACAGGCGGTGGAACCGGTGCCACACCACCTGAGAGGTCAAGGCTTTTACTCAAGGTATTTTCTGATACCAAAGAGAACAGGGGGCCTCAGACCCATCCTGGACTTGCGCAACCTCAACAAGTTCCTTGTGCGGGAGAAGTTCAAAATGCTTACCCTTGGAATCCTTCTGCCCTACCTCCAGCAGGGAGATTGGCTATGCTCCTTGGATCTAAAGGATGCCTACACGCACATCCTCATCCACCCAAGCCACCGCCAATACCTAAGGTTTGTGGTGGCAGGAAATCATTACCAGTACAGAGTACTGCCCTTTGGCCTGTCCTCCGCACCGCGAGTCTTCACAAAATGTCTCGCGGTCGTGGCGGCCCATCTCCGGCTTCACGGCCTCTATGTCTTTCCGTACCTCGACGACTGGCTCATCAGAGCAGCGTCCGCTCAGGAGGTCACCAACGCCACCTGCCGCACGGTGACTCTGCTGCAGCACTTGGGCTTTGTTATAAACTTCGCAAAGTCCACTTTGCTCCCCTCACAGGATCTCGAGTTCATCGGCGCAAGGCTGCACACTCCTCAGGCGCGAGCATACCTACCGCTCGACAGGGCTCAACGGCTCATGGACCTAGCCGACCGCTTTCGCAGCCAGCCCCTGGTCTCCGCCAGGCGCTTCCTGAGACTGCTCGGCCATATGGCTTCCACCGTCCATGTGACCCCCCAATGCCCGCCTGAATATGCGGTCTGCTCAATGGTGTCTCCGCCAGCAGTGGCGACAAGTCACGGGCGGCCTAGCAGACCTAGTGCGCGTCTCCGAGCCGCTGATCTCGTCTCTCCGGTGGTGGCTCCGGCAGCCGAACCTGATATTCGGAATGCCTTTCCAGTCACCTCAGCCGACCCGGGTGCTGACCACCGATGCATCCCTCCTGGGCTGGGGAGCACATTGCCAAGAGGCACGTACTCAGGGCCTCTGGACCACGTGGGAGTCTGCTCAGCAGATCAACTTCCTGGAGCTCAGGGCGATCCGCCTAGCTCTCAAGGCCTTCTCCCACCTGACTTCCCAACGGTCCGTCCTTGTCCAGACGGACAATCAAGTTGCCATGTTCTACGTGAACAAACAGGGGGGCACGGGCTCCTTCCTCCTCTGCCGGGAGGCACAGAAGCTCTGCTCTTGGGCCGTCAGTCACGGCATTCTCCTCAAGGCAGTTTATCTCCCGGGCCAGGAAAATTGCCTTGCAGACAAACTCAGCAGGGTCCTTCAGCCGCACGAGTGGCGTCTGGATCCCTTGGTAGTCCAGAAGCTCTTCCTCAAGTGGGGTCTCCCCACGGTGGATCTCTTTGCCAGTCCTCACAACCGGCAGCTTCCTCGCTTCTGCTCTCGTCAGCCACACCCCCTTCGGGTTGCGGCGGACGCCTTTCTGATATCATGGTCGGGGAGCCTTCTGTACGCTTTCCCTCCCATCCCGCTAGTCTCTCGGACTCTTTTCAAGGTTCTCCGAGACAAAGCCTTCATGATCCTGGTGGCCCCTCGCTGGCCCAGGCAGCCGTGGTTTCCGCTCCTGCTGCAACTGGCGGTGGAGGATCCAATCCCTCTGGGGGTACAACCGGATCTCCTCACTCAGGATCAGGGGTCCCTCCTGCACCCCAACCTCAGGTCTCTCAACCTCATGGCCTGGCTGCTGAGAGGGTAGTCCTTGCTACCCTTCTCCTGCCGGCGGAGGTGGAGGAGGTCGTCTTGGCTTCGCGACGGCCTTCTACCCGCAAATGCTACGCCCTTAAATGGCGTCGCTTTGCAGTCTGGTGTACCCAACAGTCTCAGGATCCCTTCTCCTGCCCGGTGTCGGTGATCTTGCAGTACTTGCTGCACCTCTCTAATCTGGGACTTAAGTCCAACTCCGTCAAGGTTCACCTCAGTGCTCTGTCAGCACATCATGTGCCGGTGGACGGCAGACCTCTCTCCAACGACCCTCTCGTAGCGAGGTTTCTCCGAGGTCTCCTTCTACTTAAACCACCTCTGCGCCCGCCAGCGCCTGACTGGGACCTGAATGTGGTTTTGCAGCGGATCACCTGTCCGCCTTTTGAACCTATGGCTACCTGTTCTCTCCGTTTTCTGTCTTGGAAAACACTGTTCTTGATAGCCCTCACTTCCGCTAGACGCGTAAGTGAATTGCAGGCCCTCGTGTCTGATCCCCCTTACACTAGGTTCTACAAGAATAGGGTGGTCCTACGGACTCATCCGAAATTTCTGCCTAAAGTGGTCTCCCCTTTTCACATCAATCAGGAGGTGGTACTTCCAACCTTCTTTCCCAGACCACACTCCAGCCGAGCTGAGACGGTGCTCCATACCCTGGACTGTAGAAGGGCTCTGAACTTCTACCTTGACCGTACGCGGGAGCACCGTAAAGCTGCTCAGCTTTTTGTGTCTTTTGACCCCAATAGATTGGGGCTCCCGGTCTCCAAGCGTACTCTGTCCATCTGGGTTGCGGACTGTATCTCTTGGGCTTATGGGGCAGCCGGACTCTCCTTAGAAAGGCGAGTCACGGCTCATTGCGTTCGGGCAAAGGCCACGTCATTGGCTTACCTCCGCTCTGTTCCGCTGGCAGACATCTGCCGGGCCGCTACTTGGTCTTCGAGCCAGACTTTTGCGGTCCATTACTGTCTCGAGAGGGAGTCCCGTAGGGACAGTGCTTTCGGACAGGCAGTCCTCCGTAATCTCTTTGAGGTCTGAGCAACTCCTACCCTCCATCCCGGATGTGGGCTACCGGTGGGTGATAATTCAGCGAAGATTCTATCCTTCTGTGCTGCTGAGCTAGAGGGAGCTCATTTTTGTGCTTAGGGTCTCCGGTAGCCTTGAGCTTGGGAGTCCCATAAGTGAGGACTGACTTCCTGCTTGGTCCTGGAGAAAGCGTAGTTACTCACCTGTAACAGGTGTTCTCCAGGAGCAGCAGGAATCAGTCCTCACTACCCTCCCTCCTCCCCTTGGAGTTGCAATCGTCTGCTTATGTTCTTTTTGCAAATTTTTATGCTGTCTTTTTTAGCTATGTCATCTGACTGGCTAAGATGGCACCCTCGGGCGGGAAGACGACCGCGCATGCGCGCTGCAATTCCCAAAGGCTTTCTTTGAAAGCTGGGGAAAATTGCTCCGCGAGGGCTCCGTCGGCGCCGACGTCACCCATAAGTGAGGACTGATTCCTGCTGCTCCTGGAGAACACCTGTTACAGGTGAGTAACTACGCTTTATTTCTGCATGGCACAATGTTTGCTGCTGCTATTATCCAAGACCAGCTCTCTGTACAGCATAACCCAGCACATCTCAGCATGGCCTCAGAGTCAATGCTTAGGATACTGTCACTAGCCTACTTAAAACAACCTTTTCTAATGCTACACAGGTCTATTGGGTACATCGCCAGTGTATGCAACACTAAAACAAATTACAGTAATTATAATAAATTAAGAATATGACCTGGCAGCACCAGATGAAATGGTGTTGCCAGGTCATGATGGCATGAAATGACAGATTTTGGAAAAATAATAAACATTTTTATAATTATATTTGGAGATTTTAATGACATAATAAACTTTTATATTTTTAAAGTTTCAAAGTACACAGCTGTTTAAAAGATGTGTACTTAACTTGACGATTCACTCTGAAGCTCAAATAATGGTTAAGGACAACTAAGAAAAATTGATCTGTAATGATTCTCAAAATTTACAACATACCAATATATATTACTGATAAAGTTTGATAAGATGCCTCCGACACCAAGGGTCTGATTTTCAGCAGTGTTAGCCAGTGTTTAGATTAAGTGTCTGCAAGGCTGTATCTGGGATTTTCAAAGGGCATCTATACGGGTAGTGCCCTTCAAAAATCCTGGATATGTCCCTAACGCATAGCATCGGGCGTGTTATGGGCATTCTGGGGCAGAGCGGAGGTGGGCCATGGTGCTACCTGTGTAGCACTGATTTTCGATGCCACACGGTCAGCACCCTGTGCCTTAAAGATAGGCATGTGAAAACCTTGCCTATCTTTAAGACGCAGGGGCTAACCATGTAGCATCAAAAATCAGTGCTACAGTAGTAGCCCCTGTGGCTTCCCTTCTGTGCAGCATGACTCGTATTTTCAATGCTGGGGCCGCATAAGATCTTAGCATTGAAAATCTGAATTAGGAGGGAGATGGACGGGCTATGCGCCGACGCAGCACATAGCACAGCCCAACTGAAATTAAGGCCCTAGCTGTTTAGCAGCTGATTATTATTATTATTATTGAGCATTTTACTAGCACTCCTTGTGGCCTTGGGCAAGTCACTTAACCCTCCATTGCTTCAGGAGAATCCGAGTTATCAATGTCGCTCTTTAATGTACATTACCAAGTTTAAGTTACGATGTAATCCGCTTTGACTAAGAATGATAAAGCGGTATAAAATAAATAAATAGTAAATAAATAAAGCATTACCAGGCATATACTGCGCTGTACAGACACAGGAAAAAGACTTGTCGAGCTTACAATCTAAAAGGCTGAACATACAGTAGTACCTAAGGAGAAGGACAAAAGGGACAATAAGATAAAGAAGCATAAGGATGGGATTATGAGCCAAAAGCGGACTCAAAGAGGTGCATCTTGAGCCTATGCCTGAAGAGAGCGAGGGAAAGGATTTGACACAGTGATAGGGGTAGGTTATTCCAAGCAAAAGGGGCAGTTAGGTCAAAAGAGGCAAAGCCGAGAGTTAGCAGAAGAAGAAGGCGACATACAGAGAAGAAAAGTGGAAGATGAACGAAGATTACGGGAAGGGTGTAGGGAGAGAAGGAGGAGCAGCAGAATAAATGCACTTATGTGTGAGGGTAAGGACTTTAAACTGAATGTGATGACGGATAGGGAACCAGTGAAGGGACTATTACTGCTAAACAGTGCCAACAATGTTTTTGCCACTCCAAAGTGCCGGCCTCTTTTTGTATGGATAAAATCTGGTCATTTAGTGAGTTAATTAGCCTGATTCTGATTATATAAGAACAAAAACTATATACATAAGCACTTCTATGTTCACCACCTGTCAGCAAATACATAATTCACTTTGAATATCAGGCCCTAAGCAACCTGGATGGCACCTCAAACCTGGCCATTCAAAATGTTCTTGGGGCCCAATATTTAGTTTGCAGCAGTCAGAGCTGGTAAAGCACCTGATCATGTGGGCTAAAGTGAAACCGGATATTCAGCACTAGATGCCAGATATCCACTAGCGCTGAATATCCGGTTTCACCGCCAACCTCCATTGCTATCTAGTCAGCAGTAATATTTAACTACTAACCTTCACCCAAGGTTACCTACCCTACTGCCTGAAGCAAGGTTCCATCCAACGAATCCTAAAGAGTCCCAGTTTAGTAACAAGTGATCCGAGTTCTTACAGACCCATCACCAGTCTATCATTCCTATCAACAATCATTGAAAAAGTAGTACAGATACAACTACAGGACTATATTAACATACATATTCCACTAGACATACAGCAACATGGATTTAGACTATATCATAGTGTAGAAACATTGATTACCTCACTTATTGATAAGATCATCAACGGCATACAAAACTTTGAAATAGGAATTATCCTAATTTTCCTAGATATAAAGGCTGTATTCGTCTCTGTCTCCCACAAGCTACTACTAGCACATTTACAAGCCATAAAAATCCAGAGCACTGAACGTCATCAACAAGTTAAAATAGGTCCCAGCAATCAACCTCAAACACACAGATGCAGGGAGCCCCCCAGGGCTCAGCTCTATTTTCCCTTCTTTTCAACATTTATATACAGCCTATCTGCAGCATCATACAGGCTCATAAGATCTTATACCATATCTATGCTGATGACATGATGATTTACACACCATTCTCCAGAACAAAAGGCTGCTATGCTGCAATAGTAGATTATTATAACACAACCTGTTGGCCAAGATAATCAAGAAGGTCGTTCAACGCCAAATCCAGCACCATATTGAAACCACTGCTCCCCTCGACCCATGTCAGCACGGCTTTAGAGAATTACATGGTGTCGAAACACTACTCACCAATCTACTCAGCACTTTAATCACAGGGATTGATAACGTCAGACAAGGCTATGCACTAATATTCATGCACATAGCTTCCACGTTTGACTCAGTCAACCATGAACTACTCCTTGCACGTCTCCAAGAGAAGGGAATCCATGGTTCAGCCTTGCATTGGTGCAAGTCTTACCTATCAGACAGATGGTAACAGGTGTGAACCGACTCCATGACCTCTGAGCCTTTTCAACAAAAGCAAGACGTCCCCAAGGATCCTAACTCTCGGCCCTCCTTTTCAACATCTATATGCAGCCCATCTGTTCAATCATCCACTCCTTTAATATCTCCTGCCTTGTATATGCTAATGATGTACTGAACATAAGAACATAAGATATGCCATACTGGGTCAGACCAAGGTCCATCAAGCCCAGTATCCTGTTTCCAATAGTGGCCAATCTAGGTCATACGTACCTAGCAGTATCCCCAAGAGACACAGGTTACACAATGCTTGTATTGGGTCAAGCATTGATATCCTGGGTCCCTTCTTAATAATGTTTTATGGACCTTTCCTCCAGGAACTTGTCCAAACCTTTTTTAAACCCAGCTACACTAACAGCCCTTACTACATCCTCCGGTAACAAATTCCAGAGTTTGATTACACGTTGAGTGAAAAAATATTGTCTCTTATTTGTCTTAAATAGTTTAACCTGTAGCTTCATTACATGTCCCCTAGTCTTTCTATAGTCTGATAGCGTAAACAATCGATCTATGTTTACCCGTTCCGCTCTATTCATTAATTTATAGACCTCTATCATATCTCCCCTCAGCCGTCTCTTTTCCAGGGTGAAGAGCCCTAACTTTCTAACCTCTCTTCATAGGAGTAGCCTTCCATCCCCTTTACCATTTTGGTGGCTCTTCTCTGTACCTTTTCTAATAACGCTATATACTTTTTAAGATACAGTGACCAGAATTGCACACAATATTCAAGGTGCGGTTGTACCATGGAACGATACAGAGGCATTATAATATCCTTTGTTTTATTTTCCATTCCTTTCCTTATGATACCTAGCATTCTATTTGCTTTCTTGGCCGCCGCTGCACACTGGGCAGAGGGTTTTAACATGTTATCCACGATGACTCCTAAATCTTTTTCCTGGGTGGTGGTTCCCAATGTGGAAGCTTGCATTGTGTAACCATAGTGTGGGTTGTTCGTTCCTAGGTGCATAACTTTGCACTTGTCCACATTAAATTTCATCTGCCATTTGGATGCGCAGTCTTCCAATTTACCCAGATCCTCCTGCAGTTTTCCACAGTCCTCTTGGGTTTTAACAACTTTAAACAGTTTTGTGTCGTCTGCAAATTTGATAACCTCACTAGTTATTCCCTTTTCCAGGTCATTTATGAATATGTCAAAAAGTAGCAGACCCAGTACAGATCCCTGGGGCACTCCACTATCCACCTTTTTCCATTGGGAAAATTGGCCATTTAGCCCTACCCTCTGCTTTCTATCTTTTAACCAGTTCCCGATCCACAATAGTACACTGCCTCCTATCCCATGACATTTTAGTTTTGCCAAAAGTCTCTGATAAGGGACCTTGTCAAAGGCTTTCTGAAAGTATATCTATATCAACCGACTCACCTTTGTCTACCTGTTTATTCACACCTTCAAAAAACATATCAGATTAGTAAGACAAGATCTTCCTTGTCTAAAGCCATGTTGGCTGTCTCCCATTAGGCCATGACTATCTACATGCTGTGTAATTTTGTTCTTTATGATGGTTTCTACCATTTTCCCCCGGTACTGACGTCAGGCTCACCGGTCTGTAGGTTCCCAGATCACCCCTGGAACCCTTTTTAAAAATTGGCGTTACATTGGCGATCCTCTAATCTTCAGGTATTACAGATGATTTTAATGAAAGTTCACAGATTACTGCAATCTCATATTTCAGTTCTTTCAACACTCTTGGATGTATACCATCCGGTCCAGGTGATTTGCTACTATTCAGCTTATCAAATAGTTGTGATACATCTTCCCGGTGTAGCGATGTTTCTCTCAATTCCTCTGCAGTATCACCTTTAAATACCACTTCAGTCTTGGGTAACATCCCTACATCTTCCTCAGTAAAGACTGAAGCAAAGAATTCATTCAGTCTCTCCGCTACAGCCTTGTCTCCTCTTACTGCCCCTTTTACCCCTCCATCACCTAACGGTCAATTGACTCTCTCACAGGCCTTTTGCTACGAATGTACTTGAAAAAGTCTTTATTTCGTGTTTTTGCTTCCATAGCAAGTTCCTTCTCAAATTCTCGCTTTCCCTGCCTTATCAATGCTTTAGATTTAACTTGCCAGTGCTTGTGCTGTTTCAACTTTTCGTCGTTTGGCTCTTTTTTCCATTTCCTGAAAGATGCTTTTTTGGCAGCAAAAGCCTCTCTGACCTCACCTTTAAACCATGCTGGCAGTTTTTTGGACTTTCTTCCACTTTTCTTAATGCGTGGAATACAGCTGGCCTGGGCTTCCAGGATAGTATTTTTAAAATAACACCCAAGCTTGATGCAAGTCTTTAACCTTTGCAACCGCTCCTTTTAGTTTTTTCTTATTCCTCATTTTATCATAATCTCCCTTTCGAAAGTTAAAAGGTAGTACTGTGGATTTCTTTACTATCACTACTCCACTAATTAAATCAAACATGATCATGCTATGATCACTATTGCCAAGTGGCCCAAACACCCTTATTTCTTGCACCAGATCTGGGGTTCCACTAAGGACTAGGTCCTGTATGGCTTCCCCTCTGGTCAGTTCATGAACCAGCTGCTCCAAGAAGCAGTCATTTATTTCTTCTAGAAACTTTATCTCCCTAGCATGTCCTGCCATGACACTGACCCAGTCGATAATGGGTGATTTCAATTACCCCAGTATTATTACTGTGCTGTGACTTTTGTTAGCTTCCTTGATTTCTTTGAGCATTTCATCATCCATTTGTTCATTCTGGCCAGGCGGTCGATAGTACACCCCCACTGCCATCACCTTCCCCTTCATACATGGAATTTCAATCCATAGAGATTCTACAGCAAATTTTGTTTCCTGAAAAACGTTAATCCTTTCTGACTCAATGCCCTCTTTAACAGAGCGCAACCCCTCCAACAATTTGATCAGTTCTATCATTACAATCTAGTTTGTATCCAGGTATCACAGTGTCCCACTGGTTGTCCTCCTTCCACCATGTCTCTGAGATTGCAATCATATCTATCCTCTCATTTAGTGCTATATATTCTAACTCTCCCATCTTATTGTTTAGACTTCTAGCATTTGCATACAAGCATTTTAGACACTGTATTTTATTATTATTAATCTGGCTATTGGTAGGTATGGGTAATTTGGAATCTTTACGCTCTGTCTGCACCATACTCAAGGGCATTTGGGCTACTTTACTCTTTTTTGGAACCTCACTGCTTTTGGTGGTATCCTTCAAGGATACCTTCTTCCGAACCATGCGCTCTTGGGCAACTGTCAGCTTTCCCCTATTTTCTAGTTTAAAAGCTTCTCTATCTCCTTTTTAAAGGTTAATGCCAGCAGTCTGGTTCCATCCTGGTTAAGGTGAAGCCCATCCCTTCGGAAGAGCCCCTCCTTTCCCCAGAATGTTCCCTAGTTCCTAACAAATCCAAACCCCTCATCCTTGCACCATCGTCTCATCCACGCATTGAGACTCCGGAGCTCTGCCTGCCTTTTGGGTCCTGCACGTGGAACAGGAAGCAGTTCGGAGAATGCTACCCTGGAAGTTCTGGATTTCAACTTCCTACCTAAAAGCTTAAATTTGGCCTCCATAACCTCCCTACCACATTTTCCTATGTCATTGGTACTGACATGTACCAAGACAGCAGACTCCTCCCCAGCATTATCTAAAATCTTATCTAGGCGGTGCGTGAGGTCCGCTACCTTCGCACCAGGCAGGAATGTTACCAGGCGATCCTCACGTGACCTCTCTCCTCCATGGCAACAGGGATGCTGCCAGACTGGAGGTGGGATTTCAGGACTTTATTTATTTTTATTTATTTATTTATTTAACATCTCTTCTATACCGCGCTATTAAAATCAGCGTGGTTTACATTGAACAAAATATACTGCAATGCATACAGGCAACATTGAGTTTACAGAGAACGGGGCATATATAACATGGAATAACAGGGATAACTATGTACTATGTACTTTATCCCTGTAGGTCTCGTCCATGTACTTCTCTGTCTTTCTTATGTCTTCCAGGTCTGCTACTCTAGCCTCTAGAGAATGGACTTGTTCCCTGAGAGCAAGGAGCTCCTTGCACTTAGTACATACGTAAGACCTCTCACCAACTGCTTTTCACACCATTCTCTATTGACCAGCCAGACTTCTCACCACTAATGAACTGCTTCGATGCTGTCACTGACTGGCTCCACACGCAAAGCCTCAGAATCAACTTCGATAGACAGACATCATATTCATCACAAGAAATCAATCCTTTACCCCTCCCGCTTTGATTGATTAAGGTGAGAGACGCACAGCTCCAGAGCAGGCCCACCATCCACTATTTGGGTATCACTCTAGACTAGCAGCTCGACATGAAAGCACATATAAGCAACATCAAGAAGGCAATCTATCACAAGATACGTACAATGTGCCACCTGTGACCCCTACTGGAGCCTGATGATTTCCGAATGATCTTTCAAGCACTGGTATCCTCCCACTTTGACTACGCCAATGCCATTCTGCATGGCCTCCCTAAGAGCACACTGAACCCACTACAACTAGCAATGAATGCCGCCACCCGCTTCCTGCACGGAGCCTCCAGGAGAGATCACATAATTCCAAACTTGCAACACCTCCACTTGATTCCGATCCACTGCAGGCTCGCCTTCAAAATACTACTGCTGACCTTCAAAGCCCTCAACAAACTGTCCTCCACCTCCCTCATGGACCTGGTCCACCCCACCCCTCAGAATAGATCCAGAAAATCATCCATTACTAACACACTCGCAATCCCCAACACAATAACAAAATTCTCCCTTACGACAAAGAACAGAGCATTTGTGTTCTACTCACCGACACTCTGGAATGCCCTACCAACCAATATCAGGGCTACTACTGACCTAGTGTAATTTAGGAAGGCTCTAAAGCACCATCTTTTCCTCCAACATTACTCCCACACCAGTGACATGACACAACCCCGCACACCCTCCCACCCATCAGGATGACACCATCCAGCAAACACGGCATTTTGACGTAATCATATCCACTGATATAATTACTCAACCTGTAAATAGTTTCCAGATCATGTCATGTTGACATAAACATAACCGTGACTTTTGCTCAGTTGTATATATTTGTATATAGTTATCCCTGTTGAAACCCAAGTTGAAATACCTGTTCTATGTAAAGTTCAATGTATGTTTTGCAGCCTGCATTGCACAAATTAATGTTACTTGTAAACCACACTGATTCTAAAGAGCACGGTATAAAAAAGATTTAAATAAATAGAATAAATAAAAGAAATCTCCCATGGGTTACTGGAGCACCATCTAAGAATAAATTTCAAAAAAATAAAAGTCCTGTGCATAACTAGAATCAGAGCTTTACGCCTCTCAAGAACTTAAAAGTCAACGAAGCAGATTTAGAAGTGAAGACAGAGGTACAGTATCTCTGCATAACACTGGACCACCAGCTAACACTACAATCTCACATCAACAAAACAACTAGAACAATTTAACAAAAATTAAAACTCTTCAACAACTACACCCTCTCCTTGAGAAACATGATTACCGAACAGCATTCCAGGCAATGATATTATCACACTTGGACTTCTGCAATAGCATTTACCATGGCATTCCCAAAAGTGACCTACATTCACTACTTATGACTCAACACATGGCTGCGAGAATCCTTTATGGTGCATGCAAAAGAAACAACATAACACCCAGTCTCAAACAACTACACTGGCTCCCCCTACAATGCCGTACAAAATACAAAGTATTCATGAACACCTACAAAATCTTGCATAACATGACCTCTGAATACTTACAGTCCATCCTCAAACAGCCACCAATCAATAGGCTCAGGAGGAAATGCGCCCAAAATAAATTCAGCGAACCTCAGGATAAGAGAAGGAGCAACCAAACAGCTTGCTCATGTGCCTTCTCCTTATATGTAGCACTGCGTATGTCTTGTAGCCAGGGCTGCACCGAGACTGAAATGACTTGCACATCGGGTGCGCGCCCCGCCTCCGGCACCTCCATTTAGAAATTTTATGGGGGTGCAGGAGCGGGGCGCGCGCCTGATCTGCAAGTCGCCAGCACGCTAAGCAGGTCTGGTCCCTCCCGGAGAGACCAGACCTGCTTAGTGTGCTGGCATGAAGACTTAAGGGGCGCATTTCGTCTCTCTGCTGCTGCCTGCCACCGAAAAAGGGGCGGCGGCAGGCAATGGCAGAGAGCTGAAATGCGCCCTTTAAGTTTTTGCGCCTTGTGTGGCCGCACCACTCGCACAGGGCTTGGTACGGTCCTGCTTGTAGCGCTATACAAATGATCAGTAGTAGTAGTAGTAGCATATAGAACAGCCTCCATGCAAAAACAAGAGCCATAAATAACATCACACTTTTTCACATGGATATAAAACCAATTCTTTTCAAAGAGCATTTTGGCGAAAAAACATAAGAACTTAAGAACATAAGATATGCCATACTGGTTCAGACCAAGGTCCATCAAGCCCAGTATCCTGTTTCCAACAGTGGCCAATCTAGGTCATACGTACCTAGCAGTTTCCCCAAAAGACACAGGTTCCACAATGTTTGTACTAATTACTAATTACAATGCTTGTACTAGTTCCTGCTAACCATATAGTGGGTCATTCCAGAACAGGAAAAAGCCTTTTGGACATGCGGTGTAGACATTTTTCTAGCAAAAATGTCTACGACCGTATTCTGCAACACCCATGGCCTTTCACATGCACAGCGCTAGCACGGGGATCTCAGAACGTGGGCGGGAGGGGGCAGAATAGGGGCATGGTCAGCAGCAGAGACCTGCAATGCATATTCAGTAAAGGCCCGTGTACGTTCTGCATGTTTCCCATGGACATCCACGTTATACCAACAGAAATGTGGAATAAGGCCAGGACTGTTTAACTTTTCTGCTCTGCTCTGCTCTGCAATGCATCCCATAGAGATGACTGACTGTGACAATGATGTTTTCAACTGGTGTGTCTGCAGTCTTGAAGACCACAAGATGCAGTTGTAAAGAGCAGAATGCAGAAGTGAGGGAAGGTTATAAGTTAATGACACATTACTAAACACTCCTACAGAAATATTCAGAGGGGCAATAGTGATTATTCTGGCTATGTTGACATTTACTGTGCGAGTTTGAGGAGGTGATCTAGGGCACCCTAACAATTCCTGTCATCCGAAAGTTGATGTAGGGATTGTATGTGTGCAAGTATAGGATGGATGCATGTGTGGGTGAGAAACGCAGATCAGATTAGCAGTCCTGGGATTCCATGCCATCATGTCATACCAGCTGTTTTCTAGAGGGGCAGGGCATCTGTATTGCAGATGTATGTTTTGTGTGACTGCAAGTGAGAGTGTGTGTGGGATGCATGGGGGAACCTGATGTGCGCAACTGCAATTTTGGGGGGACATCAGTGCCTGGCTAGTACCTGGTTCGTAGGGCTGACCGCAGTGTGACCAGGTTCCGATGTGATCAGCCAGGATACAGCAGAACAGTATCTCTATGGCTAAATGTCAAAGCATATCAATGTCAGCGATAAGGGACCCTCAGAATGAGTGTATGCAACAGGGCACACAGCACCATCAGCAGTCTCACAAATGTGAACATTTGTATAGACAGATCCTGGTGCTCTTAGGCATCTAGCAGTGCTGTTTGCATTGGTGCAGGCACTCAATCTGAGGGTCCCTATTTAATGTCAGGGATATGCTCTGACATTTAGCTGTAGAGGACCATGTCTGATTTCTTCTGGTCAATACATTGCATTGTATAGACTGTTGTCAGAGATGACCAATGCAAGCACAACTAAAATGTTTATCTACTGCCATGTGTGTTGTGCTGTGAGGTATATGAGGACAATCATATCACTTTCTACTTGCTGTTGTAACATCTCTGAGTGATCACTTTGCAGTGTCCTGGTCATGCAAAGGACTTGCTTATGTGTTCTGTTTTACATCAGCACATTTGTATCATCTGTTTTCATGGGTAGTTGGCATGAGCATCACATCATTAGTTTGAGGAGCAGCTTCGAGGATGCATGTTTCAACTGAGGAGGCGTGGATGCATGGAGATGGGCAGCAGCAGAGCTGTATATTTTTTCATAATTTGTCAAGGCAGGGATGTTCATGCCGCTTGCTACGTATACCCGGGTCCCGGAGTTTGGACATGCCACGCCGAACATGTCTATGTCTATGTCCCCGATTCCAAAGCCATGGATATATCCAGATACACACATGTGGAATTAGGGTCCGCAGGTCGGAAGTGCTGGTGGCTGGTGGACATGAGGATCGCCTGATAACATGCCTGCCTGGTACGAAGGTAGCGGACCTCACACCCGTCTAGATAAGATCTTAGGTAGTGCTGGGGAGGAGTCTGCTGTCTTGGTACATGTCGGTACCAATGACATAGCAACATGTGGTAGGGAGGTTATGGAGGCTAAATTTAAGCTTTTAGGTAGGAAGTTGAAATCCATAACTTCCTGAGTAGCGTTCTCCGAAATGCTTCCCGTTCCACGTGCAGGACCCAAAAGGCAGGCAGAGCTCCGGAGTCTCAATGCGTGGATGAGACGATGGTGCAAGAATGAGGGGTTTGGATTTGTTAAGAATTGGGGAACATTCTGGGGAAAGGAGGGGCTATTCCGAAGGGATGGGCTTCACCTTAACCAGGATACTACCAAAAGCAGTGAGGTTTCAAAAAAGAGTAAAGTAGCCCAAATGCCCTTGAGTATGGTGCAGACAGAGCGTAAAGATTCCAAATTACCCATGCCTACCAATAGCCAGATTAATATTAATAAAATACAGTCTCTAAAATGCTTGTATGCAAATGCTAGAAGTCTAAACGATAAGATGGGAGAGTTAGAATATATAGCACTAAATGAGAGGTTAGATATGATTGCAATCTCAGAGACATGGTGGAAGGAGGATAACCAGTGGGACACTGTGATACCTGGATACAAACTATGTCGTAATGATAGAACTGATCAAATTGGTGGAGGAGTTGCGCTCTGTGTTAGAGAGGGCATTGAGTCAGAAAGGATTAAAGTTTTGCAGGAAACAAAATTTGTTTTAGAATCTCTATGGATTGAAATTCCATGTATGAAGGGGAAGGTGATGGCAGTGGGGGTGTACTATCGACCACCTGGCCAAAATGAACAAATGGATGATGAAATGCTCGAAGAAATCAAGGAAGCTAACAAAAGTCACAGCACAGTAATAATAATGGGTGATTTCAATTACCCTGGTATCGACTGGGTCAGTGTCACAGCAGGACATGCTAGGGAGATAAAGTTCCTAGATGAAATAAATGACTGCTTCTTGGAGCAGCTGGTTCATGAACCGACCAGAGGGGAAGCCATACTGGGCCTAGTCCTTAGTGGAACACCAGATCTGGTGCAAGAAATAAGGGTGTTGGGGCCACTTGGCAATAGTGATCATAGCATGATCGTGTTTGATTTAATTGGAGGAGGGATAGTAAAGAAATCCACAGTACTAGCTTTTAACTTTCGAAAGGGAGACTATGGTAAATGTGGAAAATATTTAAGAAAAAACTAAAAGGAGCGGTTGCAAAGGTTAAAGACTTACATCAAGCTTGGGTGTTGTTTAAAAATACTATCCTGGAAGCCCAGGCCAGCTTTATTCCACGCATTAAGAAAAGTGGAAGAAAGTCCAAAAAACTGCCAGCATTGTTTAAAGGTGAGGTCAGAGAGGCTGTTGTTGCCAAAAAAGCATCTTTCAGGAAATGGAAAAAAGAGCCAAACGACGAAAACTGGAAACAGCAGAAGCACTGGCAAGTTAAATGCAAAGCATTGATAAGGCAGGCAAAGTGAGAATTTGAGAAGGAACTTGCTGCGGAAGCAAAAACACGAAATAAAGACTTTTTCAAGTACATTCGTAGCAAAAGTCCTGTGAGAGAGTCAATTGGACTGTTAGATGATAGAGGGGTAAAAAGGGCAGTAAGAGGAGACAAGGCTATAGTGGAGAGACTGAATGAATTCTTTGCTTCGGCCTTTACTGAGGAAGATGTAGGGATGTTACCCAAGAATGAAGTGGTATTTAAAGGGTGATACTGCAGACGAATTGAGAGAAATATCGCTACACCGGGAAGATGTATTACAACTGTTTGATAAACTGAATAGTAGCAAATCACCTGGACCGGATGTTATACATCCAAGAGTGTTGAAAGAACTGAAATATGATATTGCAGACCTGCTATAAGTAATCTGTGAACTTTCATTAAAATCATCTGTGAAACCTGAAGATTGGAGGATCACCAATGTAACGCCAATTTTTAAAAAGGGTTTCAGGGGTGATCTGGGAAATTGCAGACCGGTGAGCCTGACGTCAGTACCGGGGAAAATGGTAGAAACCATCATAAAGAATAAAATTACACAGCATGCAGATAGTCATGGCCTAATGGGAGTCAGCCAACATGGCTTTAGACAAGGAAGATCTTGTCTTACTAATCTGTTATGTTTTTTTGAAGGTGTGATATAGTGTATCTGGACTTTCAGAAAGCCTTTGACAAGGTCCCTCATCAGAGACTTTTGGCAAAACTAAAAAGTCATGGGATAGGAGGCAGTGTACTATTGCGGATCGGGAACTGGTTAAAAGATAGAAAGCAGAGGGTAGGGCTAAATGACCAATTCTCCCAATGGAAAAAGGTGAATAGTGGAGTACCCCAGGGATCTGTACTGGGTCCGCTACTTTTTGACATATTCATAAATGACCTGGAAAAGGGAATAACTAGTGAAGTTATCAAATTTGCAGATGACACAAAACTGTTTAAGGTTGTTAAAACCCAAGAGGATTGTGGAAGACTGCAGGAGGATCTGGATAAATTGGAAGACTGGGCATCCAAATGGCAGATGAAATTTAATGTGAACAAGTGCAAAGTTATGCACCTAGGAAAGAACAACCCACACTATGGTTACACAATGCAAGGTTCCACATTGGGAACCACCACCCAGGAAAAAGATTTAGGAGTCATCGTGGATAACATTTTACATCCCTCCGCCTAGTGTGCAGTGGTGGCCAAGAAAGCAAAGAGAATGCTAGGTATCATAAGGAAAGGAATGGAAAATAAAACAAAGGATATTATAATACCTCTGTATTGTTCCTTGGTACGACCGCACCTTGAATATTGTGTGCAATTCTGGATGCTGTATCTTAAAAAGGATATAGCGTTATTAGGAAAGGTACAGAGAAGAGCCACCAAAATGGTAACGTGGATGGAAGGCTACTCCTATGAAGAGAGTCTACAAAGGTTAGGACTCTTCAACCTGGAAAAGAGACGGCTGAGTGGAGATATGATAGAAGTCTATAAATTAATGAATGGAGTGGAATGGGTAAATGTAGATTGATTGTTTACGCTATCAGAATATAGAAAGACTAGGGGACATGTAATGAAGCTACAGGGTAAACTATTTAAGACAAATAAGAGAAAATATTTTTTCACTCAACGTGTAATCCAACTCTGGGATTTGTTACCGGAGGATGTAGTAAGGGCTGTTAGTGTAGCTGGGTTTAAAAGATGTTTGGACAAGTTCCCGGAGGAAAGGTCCATAAACCATTATTAAAAAGGGACCCAGGATATCAATGCTTGACCCAATACAAGCATTGCGGAACCTGTGTCTCTTGGGGATACTGCTAGGTACGTATGACCTAGATTGGCCACTGTTGGAAACAGGATACTGGGCTTGATGGACCTTGGTCTAACCCAGTATGTCATATCTTATGTTCTTATGTTCTTATAAGTGCACGTTATGTAATTGCACTCATAATGAAACCTTTTTACAATATCAAGCCCTTGGTTTTTATCCATATATTAAGAAGTACCACATAAAAGTCCATTTCAATCTAATTTTATGGTAGCTTATCATACAACATTGCATTAAAATTTCAGAAATGATCTGAGAATAATCCATTGAGCATTATTGCTCATTACAAGCAATATTAGCATTAAAGCTCCATGGACTAACACATAAGAATATAACATAAGAGCATAAGATATGCCATACTGGATTGGACCAATGGTCCATCAAGACCAGGATCCGGTTTTCAGCAATCGCCAATCCACATATACCAGTACCTTTCAGGTTCTCAAAAAGGTAGGCAGATTCCGTGTTGCTTCTTGTTAAGTGCTGTCGAGTTGGAGTTGACTCATGGCAACCCTTTGGATAGTTGTCCTAAACTGTGTTTGGTCTTCAGTCAGGCGGCTCATTGTTGACAGAGTGGCACCATTAGCTGCTGTTATTGTATCGATCCATCCATCTCATTGCTGGCCTTCTTCTTTTGCATTGACCTTCTACCTTGCCAAATATGTTGTCTTTCTCTAATGATCTCTCTCTTCGCATAATGTGTCCAAAGTATGAAAGCCAAAGTCTTGTCATCTGAGCTTATAAAGAAAGCTTAGGTTGGATCTCCTTTAGTACTAACTGGTTTGCTCTTTGGGCAATCCATGGTTTACACAGTATTCGTTGCCAGCACAATAATTCAAAGGCATTGATTTTCTTCCTGTCTATCTTTTTCACTGTCAAACTTTTGCATCCATATGACATTATTGAAAATACCATGGCTTGAATAGTTCCGGTGGCATAAACTTTTTGTTCAGCCTAACAGTTCCAACTGCATCAATGTTGGCATTTATCAATCTGTTGTTTATTGTCGGATACTGTTTGTTCTATGTAAACCGCGCTGATCGCAAATAGTGCGGTATATAAGAAATGTAAATAAATAAATAAATCTGTCAGAGTTGGACTGGAATAAAAGTTATCCATGTGAACACGTTACCCTTTCCCCAGCAATGGCTGCAACAATGATATCACAACACAGTAAGTGTGAGGTAGCGAAGAAACTGAAAGGTCAAAATTGGTAAATAGCAAAGTCACAGAAGTAACCACTTTTTGTCTCACAGAGGACTTTATCCCAAAATGAGTTATTTTGTTTGGAACATACTGCTTGAATGAAAGTCACTCTTTCCAAAGTATCAGAATTTCATCAATGCTGATATCTCTTTTGGGTATGTACAGTTCCCTGAATTTCTGAGAAAATAAATCCATGATGGGTTTCAGTTTGTAAAGTTTAGCAGACATTCCATTTCCTCTGATGCATGCACTGTTTTCTGAAAAGTGCAGAAATTTCAGAAACAATGAAAATTGCAACTCAGGCATTGTATTGTAAAATATCAAGGTGTCGAGTAAGGGATGATGGCTGGAGGATTATCCTGTTTCAGGCTTATATACAATACCTTGAAGGTATAGCAGAGCAAGAAAAACATGAATTTCAGCATTCAGTTGATTTCCAGTTCTGTGCTCTTGACCTTGTTTTCAAGTTATGGCTGGAAATATGCTGCTCTGCATACCGGTTTGTTTCATTGACAATGATGTTTACTATTTCATCAGTAAGGAACAAGTTTAGATAGTTATCCTCAGTGAATCATCATCTATCTGAAATATTTTGCTGGGAACACCAGAAAACACAAAAGGGTCTCTGTTGGATGAAGGTTTTTTGGACCAAACGGATGGATTGGTGGTTGAGCCTGTGGTATCACTGTCGGATTGAGTCTCTGATCCGAAACTACTGTCACCATCCGTGTAGTCAGCATCCAAACTATCCACTTCAAAATCAGAATAATCCATTTCTGAATCTGGAGAAAGAGATGAACTATCATCGGCTAAAACCTCTTTGAAAATCCGTGTCGCAATTTGTTTGCCAGCTCTGGATGCCATTGTCTCACCACACTGAGCGCCTTACTGAAAGGATGAGTAAACCTACCTGACTGCCTGCAAATACCTCCAGGTGAAGAATTCCTGCCCCTATATTGATCACCAATCCAGTGCTGCTCCGCAGATCACCTCCAATTGAGTGCTGCTCCTCTGATCTCTGGTAGAAGAAACTATCCCTGCACTTTCAAGCAAGTCTGCTCCTCCGATCGCTAGCTGCTACTGTTCTGGCAGGAGAGTTTGCAATTGTTTTCATACACGCCATGTCAGTCACACTGCCCTCATCTAGCCATTACTGATTCCAGAGGAGATTGGAGGAGCAGACTTGCTTGATAGGGCAGTTTCCTCTGCTGGTGATCGGAGGAGTGGACGTGCTTGAAGCGTCAGGAGTAGTTTCTTCTACCGGCAATCGGAGAAGTAGACTTGCTTGAAGGTGCAGGGGCAGTTTCTTCTACCAGTAATCGGAGGAATGGACTCGCTTAAAGGTGCTGCTGCTGTTTGTTGTGCCTGTTAATTGCGCTTGCTGCCTTTGTCAACTGCTGTACTGCCTGCTGTAACCTCCTCTCATTGCCTGCTCTGCTCTCCTCTCAGGTACCTCTCTCCTGCTGGATCCCCTCCAAATCAATATTGCCAAACCAAAACAGAAAGTAACACGGCCACGCAAAGCACGACCATGTTCCCTTAAAGTGACCACATCCTTTAAATTCAAGCCCTGTGCGGCGTCTCATGCCACTGAAGCGTGCGGCATGAGCATGCGCCAAAGAAGTGTGCCCAAGGAGCATGAAGCACTCCTTGGTGAGCTCCTTGGAGGGAATCTTCAGGCGAGAGTCAGGATACTTCCCTGGGCCCCTTCTCCCCTATCACTTCCTGCCTGGCGACCAGTTCCTTTCTTCTGCAGCTTTCAGTTTCTGGTAAGTCTACCATTCAAGTTCTGCACTTTTCTGGAATGGTCCCATGCCTTTTACTCCTACTTACTTTGGCCGCTATCCCTGTGAACTGGGGTTGGTGCCTGACCCCTCCCATCCAGACCCTACCAGGGCCTTTTGCAAGAAATATGTCCAGTCTCATCCCCTGTTGGACCCCCACTGTGGCCCAACACCGGGCCTTCCCCCCGTGCTTCCATTCCTTCACTTGTCTTTTAAACTGCTGCTCCTTTTGCTCCAAATCTGTATTCATGACCTTATGTTACAGTACTCCCTCGACCTTCTCCTCTTAACTGAGACCTGGCTTAGGGATAGTGAGAAACCCTTGCTTAATCGCTGTCTGCCCCCAGGTTATTCCGCTTTCTCTACCCCTGTCATTGCAGGGGCAGCGGTGGGGTTGCGGTACTATATTGTTCATCCCTTCCCATTCAGGAGCTGTCATCCACAGCTCTTCACTACCTGCTCTGCCTTGGGTCCTCTTCTCCTCTCTACCTGCTTCCAGTTTATGCCCCCGTTCACTGCAACCTTACCTTTGGGACTCCCTCCTCCTCACTCTGTTTGAAGTCTCCCTTCTCTATCCACACATCCTGATCCTGGGTGACTTCAATGTTCATCTCGACTGTCCTGTCAAGCCTTGGGATATCACTTTCCACTCAGTCGTTGCAGATCTCTCCCTTCAGCAGCATGGCCTCCCACCCATTCTGCTGGCCACACCTTAGACCTGATATTTTCTCCCTTGGGTTCCTCCTTTATTCCTTCTACCCTCTCTGCTCTTCCAGTTCCCTGGTCTGACCATTTCTGTCTCCTCTTCTGCATTCCCTCCCCCACCCCTACCCTTCCTCTCGCAAAACCTCCCACTGCTTCCCTCTCCTTAGCACGTCGCATCAAACCTACAACCATCCAGCACTTCCCCACCTCTGACACCCTTTTCTCATCTGATTTCTTTTCTCTTTCCATAGATCTACAGGCTCTTATGAGTTACCCTGGACAAGCTAGCTCTACTCCAACCTGTTTCATATGCCTGTCACTCGCATCACCACCCCTGGTATCATTGTGGCCTTTTCCTTCACCACTCCTACCTTCGACGCACTGAGTGTCTCTGGCGTAAGCACCCGTCCCCTGATTCCCTGACTAATTAGCATTAATATCATCATCAGTACTGTCTTCTCCTACTCTCCGCCACACAACCTATTTCCCTGACCTAATCTCCTCTAGAAAAAGAGGGACGTCTTCATGAAATACAAGAGATCACAGAAAGAGGAAGATAGGCATCTATATTTGGAAAAACTTAAAGCTTGCAAAGTAGTCAGGAAAGCAAAGATTCAAAAAGAGGAGGAAATAGCCAATGCAATAAAATGTGGAGATAAGACATTTTTCAGATATGTTAGTGAGAAGAGGAAGGGCAAAAGTGGTATTGTCAGACTCAAGAGTGGAGGGGAGGAATATGTAGAAACTGATGAGAATAAAGCGGAATTGCTTAACAACTATTTCTGTTCTGTGTTCACAGATGAAGAACCAGGAGCAGAACCTCAGAAAACACCCACAAACAGGAACAGAAATGAGGGGCATCTTGAACAATTTTCAGAAGACTGTGTTCATGAGAAACTAGCTAATCATAAAGTAAACAAAGCGATGGGACCGGATGAGATACACCCTAGAATACTGAGGGAACTTGGGGACGTTCTAGCAGCTCCACTGACTGACCTTTTCATTGCCTCGCTGGAGTCGGGAGTGGTGCCAGAGGAATACAGAGAGGCACATGTGGTCCCTTTACACAAAAGCAGAAGTAAGGATGTGGTTGAAAATTACAGGATGGTTAGTTTAACTTCGGTGATGAGTAAATTATTGTAAACGCTGCTGAAAGAGAAAATAGTGAGGTTTCTGGATTCCAGCGGATTACAGGATTTGAGGCAGCATAGATTCACCAGAGGCAGGTCTTGTCAGACAAATCTGATTGATTTCTTTGACTGGGTGAACAGGGAGTTGGACCGAGGGAGAACCCTAGATGTGGTATATTTAGATTTCAGTAAAGCCTTTGATACTGTTCCTCACAGGCGACTTATAAACAAACTGAGCACCCTAGGGATGGACCCAAAAGTTTCTGCTTGGGTTGGAAATTGGTTTAGTGGGAGATGACAAAGGGTACAGGTAAATGGAGCTCACTCTGAGGAGGAGGAGGTTACCAGTGGTGTGCTCCAGGGATCTGTCCTTGGTCCGATTTTTTTAACATCTTTGTTAGTGATAAAGCGGAAGGGCTGTCGAGTAAGCTTTGCCTCTTTGTGGATGATACCAAAATATGCAATAGAGTAGATACCCAGGAAGGTGTAGATAACATAAGGAGGGCTCTAGCTAAGCTTGAAGAATGGTCTAGAATCTGTCAGCTGAGATTTCATGTTAAAAAATGCAAGGTCATGCATTTGGGCTGCAGCAATCCAAGGGCTGCAGCAATCCAATCAATAAAATATAGGGGGTGAAGTACTTTTGTCCACTAAAGAAGAGCAGAACCTAGGTGTGATTGTGTCTGATGATCTTAAAGTATCTAAACAGGTGGAAAAGTCGACAGCAAAAGCTAGAAGGATGCTTGGGTGCATAGGGAGAGGAATGACCAGCAGAAGAAATGAGGTGATAATGCCTCTGTATAAGTCTTTGGTGCGACCTCATTTGGAGTATAGTGTGCAATTCTGGAGACCGCACCTTCAAAAGGATATAAACATGCTGGAGTCCGTAAAGAGGGTGGCTACTAAAATGGTTAGTGGTCTTCATTATGAAGCATGTTAGGACAGACTTAAGGATCTTAATATGTACACCTTAGAGGAAAGGCGGGATAGAGGTGATATGACTGAGATGTTTAAATACGTCCGTGGCATATATGCACGGGAGGAGAGCCTCTTTCGATTGAAAGCAAGCTCTGCTACAATGGGACATGGGATGAGGGTGAAAGGGGATAGATTCAGAAGTGATATGCGGGAATATTTCTTTACGGAAAGAGTGGTGGATTCGTGGAATAGTCTCCCAGTGGAGGTGGTAGAGATGAGGACTGTAAGGTGGTAGAGATGAGGACAGAATTCAAAGAAGCATGGGACAAACACAGAGGATCTTTAAAGGAAGAAAGGGGACTGTTGCAGTTGTTGATATGGAAGGACAGATTAGATAGGCCTTGTGGTGTTTTTCTGTCATCATGTTTCTATGTTTCCTCTTACTCCTCCCACCAACTTTACTCTGTTCTCCATTCACTCTCATCTACACACTCTTCGGCTTCCCCTGCCCCTCCCCCTCCTCACTTCCTCCAACTCTCTTTCCCCCATCCCTCCATCCAGCCTAAAGGTCCATCCTTTTCTCATCTTTGGTCTTCTTTCCAGCCCATAACCTTTCCTGAACTATCTAAGTCCCTTGCCACCACCTGTCAATCTGACCCCATCCCTTCACCCTGACTGGCTGATCCCTCTCTGGCACTTATTCCATTTATTCTGTCCATTTTCAATTCCAGTCTTCTTTCAAGTCTACCTGCCTCTGTGCATCCTTCCTGAAAATCCTGTTGAAAGTCGTGAAAATCCTGAAATTCATGTTGTTGATGTGAACATTGTCGTGATATACCTGAAGAGTCACTGTCATCCGTATCTTCTGAAGTGTTATCAAAAGACACTTGTTTCTTATGACTATTCAGTTTACAGTTCCAGGTGTAAACCTGGTTGTCATAATCAAATTTATGTCGGTTGAATTTTTTAATTTTTTGTCCCCACAGATTTTCTTTGAATTGTGTAAGTTGCTGAGTTATTTCATGCAGGTGTATTTTAAAAGTGTCACTGGGTAAATCGGTCTTTAATTTGTCTCCAGTAACTCAACCTGTTGTTTAATTATATCCTCTTCAATAGTGATAAGCTCTACCAAAAGTGCTATCAAATCCAGACTGCACTTGTTAAGGATCCTGTTCCATTTAATAAGAAACTGTTTGTCATCTCCGAACATTTTTGGTGGTTTCCCAGGAAGAGTTTTTGCCAGCAGGTTTTATATTAATGGTTTTTGGTTTATCTTGGATTTCACAGTTCTTATCCAGCTGGTGGCAGTTTCTTGGCCTTAATTCCTTGTGACATGACATGGGCCAGGTTAGTTCATTGGGCTCCTAGCTAAGGATATGGAGGGTGTCGAGAAAAAAAGGATAATCTTATCATTGTGTATTCATGGGTGGCTATTGAGGAGCTGTTCAGCTAGCTTGGGCTGCTGAGCTGAAGGGAGTGATTGTTCAAGGGTAATGGGCTTGGGTGAAGGCATTGTGCAACTAGCTATTTACAAGACAATGGCTTCTTGTTTTTGTTGACTGGTGTGAGTTCATTTTAGGGGAGAGAGAACAGTCCCAGGTACCTCTATTCTGGACTTCTTTAGGTTATCCTTCTGTTTTTTCATTGTTATGTCTTTTGATCTCAAGCTGCAGGCAGATTTTTCCCTCAAATTGCTGAAAAACGTCCAGAGGATGCAAAACTATTTCTATCAGTGTTCATATATAATTGCTAAAGGTCCTTGGACTGCATTTTGGGTGGGCATTTGCGTTCTATGACTTCAATGTCTTTCACCTTGCAGAATCTAACCACACTTGCCATGCCATGGCTAAGTCACTCGGCACCACAAAGGGTTACCGCAGGAAAGGGTCAGAAACATAAATGAGAAATAATCTTGGTGTTATGCATTAGCTGCTCGTCCTCTTAATTATGTTTAAAAGTCAGCGTAATCTGCCATCTGTCAGCACTTTTACCTCTGTGCACAGTTCTCCCTCCTGCTGCCTCACCTGTGAGCTGAATACTCATAAACACTGTTTGCTAATGTGACGTTATTATATCATTCTGCTATACACAGGACACTATGAAATCTATTTGCCATTGCATCTTAAATCAGGCATATTGGTGTTTAACAGTTTCTACAGAAAAATTCATCCAGTTTTGTGATTATGTTCCCCTATCTCTTGCTTTAGGTTACAGAAATAGATCTGTTGACAGAACTGTATTTATCAAGTTTAATAGGTTTGATGTTATAGTATGTCGCGGTGTTTTATAGAGCAGAAATTGCGAAACCATTTCCTGGAAGAAAGAAAATATATCTAATAATGTAATCCGATCAGGCTGTATAGAATACAGTAGAATCACTAGATGAGATAAAAATGAATCACGCATATAGCGTTAACAGGAAATGTATCTTTGCCGTTTCATTGATACAAAAGATTACAGTGGATTTACATAAAACACAGTCATTGCATGATTCTCTCTGTTTTCAATGAAGGATTTTCTTCCAGCTCTATAAGTCCATGTCAAAGAAAGGGGCACAAAAAGCCTTGAGTTTTAATTTACAAAGAGATAATGATGATATGTACAACTAGGTAAACAGTACCTTTCTCCTCAGCGCTAATAGGTTATCTTAACCTAATAGCTAGCCAATAATGTTGGCTACAATTGTACATCTTGAAACTATAAGCAAAATTGTTATAATGTTGATGCAAAGAATAGTTGCAACATAGGAAGGCAGCAATGACATTAACATACTGCTGATTTAAACAACACACGTTAAACAGGTTTCAATGACAAGCCAGTAGGTTACAAGCTGTAGCATTGTGAAGAATAATAAGTAAAACAGACCAACAGTATACAAGCATGTCATTAGACTGCTGTAAAATAAAAAATATACTCTGCTACAACTACTAATGAACATTTGTATAGCACTACAAGACATACACAGCACTGCACAGACACATGTAAAAGACGGTCCCTGCTCATCAGAGCTTACAAGCTAGTTAAGACAGACAACACAGTAGCTGTAGACATGGGAAACATCTAGGGGGAATGGTAGGAAACACAAAGGAGATCAGGTGAGTCAAGATCCGAAAGCGGCAGTGAAGAGGTGAGTTTTCAGCCTGGATTTGAAAAGGGTCAGAGAAGGCGCCTGATGTACAGACTCGGGTAGTTTGTTCTAGGCATAAGGAGCAGCAAGGTGAAAGGAGCAAAGTCTGGAGTTAGCAATAGAAGAGAAGGGCACAGCTAGAAGTGATTTGCCAGAAGAGCGGAGTTCCCGAGGAGGGTATAAGGAAAGATAAGGATATATTTGGTGTGGAGGAGGAGCCTTGTATTTAGAGCAGCTTCCTGGAGGCCAAGAGACCAGCAATCAGTTCCAACTGGCACTTCTTGTGCCTTGGCCAAGTCATTTTACTCTCCATTGCCTTGGAGGAAAGACGTAGCAATCTACATATGGTCACACCTTGCCAAGAAAACCCAGGGGCTACTGAGTCACCTGGAGTCAGCACTGATTCAACAGCACACATTGCATTGCTATGCCCAGGCAATTCACTGTTAATAAACTAGACCAGCAAACCGAAACATTAGTGTCTATAAAATACTGTATGTTAAAGCAATCTGATTACTTTTTTTTCCCCTAAAGTGTTTTATTGTTCTATGCTTTGATAAGACACACAGAGCCCGATTCTATTCATGACATTAATCTCCTTTGTACGTCCAGGCTGACCCAGATGTACAAAGGAGATCGCGATTCTGATCCCACGGGGCCCGTCCAGCCCCGCGGGATCAGAATCGCAAACAGCACTGTACGTGCAGGCCAAGACTGTTGCCATGTCACCGCGACTCCATTTAAAAGCTGTGATGCCGGCCGCTAGTCCAAAAATTTAATTCCCCGCAGCCCGACTCCCGATCCAGCCTCCTAAAGCCAGGGTCGGGCTGCGGGGGATTAACTTTGTCCCCACCAGCCCCTTCCATGCCCTGAATCGGGAAAAAAAAACCCTTCCAGGGGGTGGAATAACCTCCCCGGCCAATTCACCGGCCCTGGACATACAGGGCTGACATTAGAATCGGCCCTGTATGTCCAGGGCCGGTGACTGCCCACTCACTCTCTGCCCCTGGGCCACCTCTTTCCTGCCCCTGACTAACTTCCCCGCACAACTGGCAGGGAAGTTATTCAGGGGCCTGCTAGTTATGGTTCGTAAAAACCCCCATAGCCTTCCGCAAACTTCCAAACATAAAACTCACATCCTTAAACAGCCAACCAGTATTGCAAAAGATCATAATTATCATTTAGGGCTATCCTGATCCCGCATCATTGAAACGGCTCCCAGAGCGCCAATGCACCTGCAAAATCAGTCGCCCTTGCCTCTCCAATAAATCCATGCTTTCTCCTTGCTGGATCACAGGACATGTTTTCATTTCTTGATTGAGCCTGTGTTATTCTGGCTTTCTCTCGCTCTGACTTTGCTTCCTACTGGTCGTCATGCAGTCAATCTACTGGCAGTAGGAAGTAAAGTTGGAGTGAAGGAAAAGTGAGAATAACATGTCCACTTTCTGGCAGGACCAGGGAGTACGATCCATGCTTTTTCCACTCCTCCTAGGTTTTCAGGATTTCTTTCTCAAAATGATACCTTCCTCCAGAGCGAGACGTGAGAAAAAACTCTCACACGCAGGCATCTGCATTGTCGGCAGAAACTAACATAATGGCTCGGTGCAAATAGTGTGGATGCAACTAATGCCACCTCAAGCATGGTAACTGCAGGAGGATGTACTGTACCTGCTCCCCTGCAGTTAGCCTACAGCTCCATGCTGGTAATGCAGTCCACATTTGTGTTACCAGCACAGAGCTTAGTAAACATGCCACTAAATGTGCCAAACAACAAAGAGGGGCTTGGCAACCCCCAACATAACTCCTGAAACTGCACACTAGATGAGCATGACGTTAATATAAATATATATTCTGTATAAATACAAAGGAAATGCAAGATGCTCACACATTAACAAATTAAAAGAAAAAGCGGGAACCACAGCACAGTTTATAACACCAAATTATAAAATTATAACATTTTTTTCATTGTTATAAACTGCATTATGGTTCTTGCTTTTTCTTTTTGAACATATTTTCTGAATCCACAGAAAGTCCTCTCTTGGGTGCAAGCAGAACTAGGACATTCCCCCATAGAACTCAGTTTATTTTAAAAAAATTCTAATTCTAGTCATCTCAGTAACAGCAACATAAACATTCTCCAATTGTAAACTATTACAAAACCCTACAAAAGTCACTGAGGATCTACGGAGCAAATCTACTATACCAAACAATACCATACCATACCATACCAGTACCAACTTAAAAAACTCACACAAGGAGCCTACATAGAAAAAAGCAGCACAGTAAATACTGCAGCAGGTCCTAGAATATCCATACACTTATTTATTTAACAGGTTTTCTATACTGCCTTATTATAAAATTCAATATGGTTTACATAAAACTCAAATGTGCAGTGTACATTGAAAAAAGGATATTAACTTGGACAAACATAGTGCCCGATTCAGAGAGGGGCACATCCGGGCTATCCAGATGGCCCCTAGCAAGACAGGACCATTTGTACCCGATTCTGGACCGCAGGAACAAAATGGTCCCATGGTGGCCAGAATTGAGCCTGAGGACAGCCCGAACTGCCCCGCCACCTGTGGGGATGTCGTCCCCACAGAAGTGACTCCGGCCACGCTTTTCCTCAACCCAAGGCTGGTCTGCCATGACCTGGATCGAGTGGTGGGGATCCCTCCGCAGCTGACCACGGCCCCAGCCCCAGGGGGGATCCCTGTGCCCAATTGCCGGGTTTGCACTGGCTATTCTACCTTTGAAGTAGAATAAGCAGCTTGTCCCATGGGTCCATCAGGGTGTACAGGGCCGTGACTTCAATTGGCCCTGTATGTCCTGTCAGGCTGGCCTGCCCCTGCTCTGCCCCCTCTTGCCTCCCCCCCCCCCCCCAACCCGCTCTCCCTGTCCTGAGCATCAGGATGTATGGGAAGGGCCATAGGAGGAATTGGTCCTGGATGGCAACCCCGCAACCAGCATCCTGGAATCGGGCTCATAGGATATAAAGTAAGGTAAAATGTGAATGGGAGGCTAGGTTGAATTGACCATTCCAAAGTTATCTTTGAAAAGATGTGTTTTTAGAGCCCATTTGAAATTCTTAATGTCAGAAGTGGATCTTATAGACGCTGGCAAAGAGTTCCAGTTGTGGAGAAAATAAGTAAAAGGCATAATTGCATGTTGTTTGCCTCAATCTTATATTTTGCCTTGGGATAGCTAGTAAATTTATGTGCACTGTCCGTCTTTGCCTATTTTTATTTCCCATTATAATCAAAGGTTGTAGGAGTGCTGGTGACAGGGCATGTATTATTTTAAGAATGATTAGCAGAGATTTGAATTTTGAACAAATATAAATTGGAAGCCAGTGAAGTTGATGTAACGTTGGTGTTACCTGGCTTTGTTTTGAGGTTCCAGTAAGAAGACGTGCAGCTGTGTTCTGTACTAGTTTAAGTGGATGTTTATGTTTATGTTTATTAGATTTGATATACCGCTGAGGAAAGTACATCACAGCGGTTTACATGGTAAAAATAGGCTCAGAAAAGGAAAGGAAGTTACAATATGAGACAGGAAAGCAAACGAGCAGAGTCATACAACAGGACAGGACAGGGAGAGGAAGGGAGGACAGAGAAGAGCGGGTCACACAAAGGGATCGGACAGGTCGAAGGCATGGGCAAAGAGGTGAGTCTTGAGGTTTTTCTTAAAAGTAGAGTGTTCAGATTCAAGTCGGATAGAGGAAGGCAGGGAATTCCACAGGGCGGGGGCCAGGAAGAAAAATGCAGATGAGGGGTGGACTGGAGTCGAGCAGCAGAGGGTGAGGGAAGGTAGAGGCGGTTGAGGTGGAAAGAACAGAGAATGTTGATTTCCTTGGAAGACCTTGATAAATTAGATTGCAGTAATCTAGAACAGATGTTATCATGGATTGACACACTGTTCTGAAGTCTTTCTCATTAAGAAGAAGTTTTAGCTTTTAGATTATCTTTAGTTTATAGTATGCTTTCTTAGTAGTTCTCTTAATGTGCTCCAGGAAATTGAGGTTCCTATCAAGGGTCACTCCAAGGTATTTTACATGTTGTTTGACATCAATGCTATTGTCTAAAATTCTTATGCTGTATGGTGGATAGAATGTAGCGTTTCTTGTGACAGATAAGGCCTCTGACTTTGAGAAGTTTTTAGACTTGCTGAAGCAGCTTATCATAGCCTTTATTTGAAAAGTTGAACAAGCCAGATTATTGCAGTATGGATCAACATACAACTCCATGTTAACAGAACACGTGGCCTCAGTCACACACTCAGAACACAGACCCTCACTGAGTTCAGAATAAGTGACCACAACCTAAAAATAAAAATATGCAGACAAAAATTAAACTGAAACCCGAAGAAGCCAGACTCTGCAAGCAGTGCAACACCACAGAAATAGAAAGAGAAGCATTTCCCTCTACTGTGTCAAATATAAATATAGTACAAAGTCTTATCATTACACTGAAAATAAAATTATTTTTTCTACCTTTGTTGGTCTGACCATTTTATTCTCTGAGCATGCTGGTCCCAATCTGAGGTTTCTGCTTTCCTCTGTCTTCTCTTGGCTCTCTTTCTATGGTCTCTAGTCCATCAGCCATTTCTTCTCTCTCCTTTTGTTTTTGTCACATCTTTCCATCTTGGATATTGATCTTTTCAGCTTTCTTCCATTTATTTTTCTCTCTCTCTGTCCACTCAGATTTCACTACTCCTTCTTACTATCCAGTCTTCAATCCCCTGCTACCATTTTTCATCTCTCACACCAGTCCTCCCATTCCCCACCTCTTCTTTCCAGGTCCATTATTCTGTAATCTTTTGCTCATTGTTTTTCTCCCCTCCATGTCTAAAATCCCCCCCCCCCCCATCCATCCACTGTCTCACCTCCTTCTCTCCCTCTTGCTTTCTCTTTCACTTCATCCAATATCCAATATTCCCACTCTCTCTCTTCCCTTATCCTTCCATATCCGCCCTTTCTCTTCCCATCCCCTTGTGTCCAACATCTCCCCCATCTCTGTTCCCTGTAAAATAGTTATCTCCAAGTTATAATGCCCTGTTCAATGTAATTTCAGTTTGTTCAATGTAAACCGCACTGATGCAGAATAGCGCGGTATAGAAGAGAATGTAAATAAATAAATAAATCTCCATACCATCACCTCCTTATTATTCTCATGTTCAACATTTCTCCATCTCTTTATCATCCTATTTACTCCATGCCTATCTTCTCCCCTCTCTCTGCCGATTACCTCCGTCCAGCATCTCCCTTCTGTCTCCCTCTGTTCCACCTCACCCCACCCCATGTCCAGCATCTTTCTTAGTCTCAATATAACCCACCATGCCCAGCATCACCATTCCATCTCAAAAATCTCCATTCCTTGATTCTCTCTATTTTCCCTTCCCATCTCCTTCATCTTTCTAGTCCCTCCTGTTCAGCATATCCCCTCTGCCTCCCCTCTCCCCCAGGTCCAGCATCCCCCCTGTTTTCCTGGGACCACCCTCTTATCCAGCATCCCCCCCTGTTTTCCTGGGACCACCCTCTTATCCAGCATCCCCCCTGTTTTCCTGTGATACCCCTGTGTCCAGCATCTTCTCACCATCTCCATTTCCTCTCCATCTCCCTATGCCCCCTTTGTGCCCAGTCCAATATCGTCCCTCCAATCTTCCATGCCTTTCCTGCTGCCCCCAACTCTGTTCCCCTTTCCAGACTGTCCCTCCTCTCGCCCCTTGGGCACTGTCACTCCCCGCCGTTCATTCACATTCCTCCATCTTCTATTTCCTAAAGCACTGCCCTTTTAAATTTATCACAACCTCCCCCTCTCTCAAGCCCCCAACTCTATTGCCCTTGCACTGCTACCTCAGGGTCTTGCAGCAAGCATGGTCTGGCTGGGCAAGCTCTTCTCAGCTGCAAACAGTGGCCTTGCACTACTCTTCTGTGCTTCTCATCCTGCTTGGGGGGGGGGGCGCTAGTGACAACGCCCCACTGACACTGGCATCCTCCTGTTGTGCTTATGCTTACTGGGTAGCACCGGTCCTGAATTAAGGGATCCTTCATAGCTGTGTCAAAAGCACCTTCACTATCCTTTTACTTCTGATATAGGTGTTACCCATACCCCAAGGATTTTAACTTGCTGCGCCATGCCCTACCTCACCCTGTCATAACCTCACCCTAGCACCGCCCCACTTTAGCCTCCCCTAACAACTGAGTCATCGACCATCTATGGTTCTGAATAGTAGGTGCCATATGACTATTGGAGCCAACAGAAGAGCTTTGGGGTTTCTTCAGTGTTGGGACTGATATCAGAAAGCCCAAGGGATTGAAAATACATAAAAACAAAATTAATGATGATGAGCGGTGAACCCTGAAGTATGGGGTTCTATGCATGCGCACAGGACTGTGCATGAGTAAATAGCTGCAGGTGCATGGTGAAAGATTACAAAAGCTACCGAGAGAGAGAGCAGAATGAACAGCAGGGGTGTTAATGAGCACAGGAAGAGCGTGAGACGGATAGGGTGATGATGCATTTGGTATTTTAAAAAACCTATAAAATATTAATTGGTGGAGTGTATGTTCACTGGGCTAGGGAATTTACCATTCTGCTATACTAAAGTGATTTTGGATTGACGGGGACTATTTGATCCCTGACCTTGGCGGAGGAACATTACACTCCTCTATATAGAGAACAGAATGTTTACTGCATTTCAGTTGGTAGTTAGCAGGGGGGGGGGGAGACTGGTGCTGGCAAAGAAAAGATGTGTGAGGGGTACAGGCAGGGCCGTACCGAGTGTGAACCGTGCCCTGTGCGACTTGCACATCGGGCGCCCCCTCCCCCGCACCTCCATATAGCCACTTTCTGGATGGGGCGGGAGAGAAGAGGCGCACCGATGTGCAAGTTGCCAGCGTGTTAAGCAGATCTGTCCCTCCCTGCTCTGACACCGCATCAGAGCAAGGAGGGACAGATCTGCTTAGCGTGCTGTGAGAAGGCTTAAGGGGCGCATTTCAGCTGTCTTCCATTGCCTGCCACTGCTGAGAAAAGAAAAAGTGGTGGCGGCAGGCAACGGCAGACAGGTGAAATGTACCCCTGAAGCCTTTGCGCCCTGTGCGGCTGCACCGCTCACACAGGGCTAGGTACGGTCCTGGGTACAGGTGAGAGAAAGGCTGAAAGGAAAGAGAAACTCTTAATTTTCATTTGTGGATATAAGAAAACCATATGGATGTGATAATATGTTGTCTAACGAGTTTTGTGGGGAATTTTAATGGTGTTTTTCCACACAGGGTTTTATGACGTGGATGCTTAAACCTGAGACTCGAACTGGTTTGTGAGGTAAGGGAACTATCTTGAAAGTATGTAGGGGAAATACTTTCTGCTGAAATTAAAATACAGTTTATTTGGCTGTCGCTAGCACCGCTGTCAGGTTGAAGTTGAGGCATTTCTAAGTTGTACTTCCTGAGGGGTGTTTTAAGCTGTTTGCTTGCTGACTAGACGTGTCTAACTGGTTTGACAACAGTTGTCTTGTGTGAGGAGTGTATTTTCCCGAAAATGAGCTTCACTTTACTGCTACCATTATTTTTTTTTTCATTTGATCATTTTATTAAGTATTTAGTATCTCTGGAAGGAGGCTACCATTAATTTTAAAGAGTGACACTTACTAGGGGAAACAAAAAAGAAAAAAGACAGTCTATTGATGCACTGGAGCTGAGTCCCAGTAATTTGTCAGCTTCCAGAGTAATTTGGATTTTAAAAAAAATCCTTAGGTTTGAAATACAGCTGAGTTTAAAACTTTGAAAACTGTCTTACAGAAGCTGGTCCTCCAGAAACAGAGCAGTCTGAAACAGTACTTAGCTAACTTTTAGAATTTTATAAAGCCCAGCACAGCAGTTCCTGTCTTTTACCCATTTGTTGGCGATGATTCAGACTTTCGGGGAAGAATGATACACAAAGCAGGTGTAAATTTACCTGGAACCGGCTTTGAAAGTTTCAGGGAAAGTTTGTGAGCTTTAAATACTTAAAGAGTATTGATGAACCGAAGGGGAAGCTGTAAAACTAGAAGACATAACATGAAGCTGCAAGGGGGTAAACTGAAAGGCAATGTCAGGAAATACTTTTTCACTGATGCTTGGAATGCCCTCCCGATGGAAGTGGTGAGGGCAAAACAGTGACAGAATTCAAAATGGCATGGGACAGACACAGTGGATCCCTTTATAGCAATAGGATAAAATCAAAATAAACATAACTAACTATTTTTATTTATTTTATTTATTTAGCAAGCATTTGTAGCCCGCTCCTTCCAGCGATCAGAAGCGGGTAGGATTACTATTGTGAAACTGCCGAATCAAGGCAGGTACAAATTTTGTTTACATACAGATTGTCAGAAAAGCACATCATACAGAGTTAACACTTCTTAGCTATGGGGGAGTTCATTTACATATATACATAAATACATATATACAGGATAATCTTCTTGGACACAGTGGTCAGGGGCTGCTCCATCTGTGGGTTTAGTTCAGGTTGAAATGTGATTGGAAAATGTGCGTTTTGAGTTTCTTTCTGAAGTCTAGAAGGTCATTGCTAGCTCGTAGTTCTGGTGGGAGTTGGTTCCACAGTGTTGGCGCCGCATATGAGAAAGCCCTGTGGCTGGTGTTAGCTTTGGCAGATCTTATATCTGTTGGAGTGTGAAGGATGTTGGAATTGTGGGTTCTTCTGTTTCGGGTAGGAGGTTGCAATCTTACTAGGTTGTTGAGGAAGGAAGGTGCTAAGTTGTGGATGAGTTTGAAGGTGGTTGTTAGTATTTTGTATTTTGTGCGAGCTGTTATGGGTAGCCAGTGTAATTGAATTAGTACTGGTGTGATGTGGTCACTTAGATTTTTCTTCATTATGACCCTGGCAGCTACATTTTGTGCCATTTGTAATATGTTTAGGGTTTTTTTAGGTAAACCTTGTAGGATGGCGTTGCAGTAGTCAAAATGTGGCATGATGAGTGCTTGGGCCACTGTTCTGAAGTCTTGGGGATCAATAATATTCCGAATGGGTTGGAGCACTCTAAGCTTGTGGAAAACTGCTCTGTTGGTCTTTCGGAGGTGTTTTTCCATCTTTAGGTCACAGTCAAATGTGACTCCTAGATACTTTATTTCTTTTTTTGTTTGGTAAGTGTTGTTACATAGTGTTATTGATGTGGGAGGGTCAAAATTCGGTTCTTTGGAGATATACATTACTTCGGTTTTTTTGTGATTAATTGACATACTACTTTGTTGTAACCAGTCTTGCATCTCTCCGATACATGTCTCCAGTGGGTTGTAGTCTGGGTTTTTAGTGTCTAGTTGTGTGTATAGCATGATATCATCGGCATAGATGTGGTAATTAATTTCGTGCCGTGAGAAAATTTTGCATAGTGGCTGCATATATATGTTAAACAGAAGTGCTGAGAGAGCAGAGCCTTGGGGGATTCCCTGTGTTTGTGAGAAAGATTCTGCTTTTTCTCCGTTGAATTGAACCTGTTGTGTTCGATTTGAGATGTAGGATGAACCATTTTAGTGGGGTTCCTGTTATTCCTATTGATTTTATCCTATTTATGAGGGTCCCATGATTAACTGTATCAAAGACAGCTGAGATGTCAATGAATACAAGAATGTACATTTTCTTTTTGTTTTCAAGGCCCTTTAGGAGGTTGTTCAACAAATAAGGGGTGACCTACACAGAGTGGTTGGTACACCCCTAAACAAAGGCATGGGGAGGGGTGACCTGCACGGAGCGGAAGGTGCACCTACTCTTGCCGCCTTGCTGGGCAGACTAGATGGACCATACTGGTCTTTATATGCTGTCATATACTATGTTACTATGTTAAAAGCTTTAGAGAAAATAATTGAGAGCTGAGAGGGGATGAGTGAGTGTTACTGAATGCAGGAGGGGAAAATGCGTCCCAGCATTCTTCTCCTATACTAAGAACATAAGAACATAAGACATGCCATACTGGGTCAGACCGAGGTCCATCAAGCCCAGTATCCTGTTTCCAACAGTGGCCAATCTAGGTCATACGTACCTAGCAATATCCCCAAAAGACACAGGTTCCACAATGCTTGTACTGGGTCAAGCATTGATATCCTGGGTCCCTTTTTAATAGTGGTTTATGGACCTTTCCTCCAGGAACTTGTCCAAACCTTTTTTAAACCCAGCTACACTAACAGCCCTTACTACATCCTCCGGTAACAGATTCCAGAGTTCGATTACACGTTAAGTGAAAAAATATTTTCTCTTATTTGTCTTAAATAGTTTACCCTGTAGCTTCATTACATGTCCCCTAGTCTTTCTATACTCTGACAGCGTAAACAATTGATCCACGTTTATCCGTTCCACTCCATTCATTAATTTATAGACCTCTATCATATCTCCCCTCAGCCGTCTCTTCTCCAGGCTAAAGAGCCCTAACCTTCTTAGCCTCTCTTCATAGGAGTAGCCTTCCATCCCCTTCACCAATTTGGTGGCTCTTCTCTGTACTTTTTCTAATAACGCTATGTCCTTTTTAAGATATGGTGACCAGAATTGCACACAATATTCAAGGTGCGGTCGTACCATGGAGCGATACAGAGGCATTATAATATCCTTTGTTTTATTCTCCATCCCTTTCCTTATGATACCTAGCATTCTATTTGCTTTCTTGGCCGCCGCTGCACACTGGGCGGAGGGTTTTAACATGTTATCCACGATGACTCCTAAATCTTTTTCCTGGGTGGTGGTTTCTAATGTGGAGCCTTGCATCGTGTAACTATAGTGTGGGTTGTTCTTTCCTAGGTGCATAACTTTGCACTTGTCTACATTAAATTTCATCTGCCATTTGGATGCCCAGTCTTCCAATTCATCCAGATCCTCCTGCAGCTTTCCACAATCCTCTTGGGTTTTAACAACTTTAAACAGTTTTGTGTCATCTGCAAATTTGATAACCTCACTAGTTATTCCCTCTTCCAGGTCATTTATGAATATGTCAAAAAGCAGCGGACCCAGTAAAGATCCCTGGGGTACTCCACTATTCACCTTTTTCCATTGGGAATATTGGCCATTTAGCCCTACCCTCTGCTTTCTATCTTTTAACCAGTTCCCGATCCACAATAGTACACTGCCTCCTATCCCATGACTTTTTAGCTTCGCCAAAAGTCTCTGATGGGGGACTTTGTCAAAAGCTTTCTGAAAGTCCAGATACACTATATCAACCGACTCACCTTTGTCTACCTGTTTATGCACACCTTCAAAAAAACATATCAGATTAGTAAGACAAGATCTTCCTTGTCTAAAGCCATGTTGGCTGTCTCCCATTAGGCCATGACTATCTACATGCTGTGTAATTTTGTTCTTTATGATGGTTTCTACCATTTTCCCTGGTACTGACGTCAGGCTCACCGGTCTGTAATTTCCTGGGTCACCCCTGGAACCCTTTTTATAAATTGGTGTTACGTTGGCGACCCTCCAATCTTCAGGTATTACAGATGATTTTAATGAAAGTTCACAGATTACCAATAGCAGGTCTCCAATCTCATATTTCAGTTCTTTCAACACTCTGGGATGTATACCATCCAGTCCAGGTGATTTGCTACTATTCAGTTTATCAAATAGTTGTAATCAATGTTCCCTCTAATTTTCTGTAGGCTGTGTGCGCATAAAATATCAGCTGTGTGCAGCTTTTGAAGGAAGGTTAAATTTTTGTGCGCCACATAACGACACTCGGAGTTATATACTTTAAAATTTGACTACACGTCAGAATACAGTATGTACACCACATTGATTTTAATCAAATTAAATGAAAATAGACGATTACTAAATGAAGCTGGAAATTTCTAGTAATTACAATCATAACTTTCAAATTTTAAGACATCTGTGTTGTTTTCTATCAGAATCAGAGCTGTAATTTTTGTGCGCTCTGCTGTAAAGTATGTGCGCTCACTCGGCGAGGTGTGTGCGCGCGCACACGCGCACAGCTTAGAGGGAACAGTGGTTGTAATATATCTTCCCGGTGTAGCGATATTTCTCTCAATTCCTCTGCAGTATCACCTTTAAATACCACTTCAGTCTTGGGTAACATCCCTACATCTTCCTCATTAAAGACCGAAGCAAAGAATTCATTCAGTCTCTCTGCTATAGCCTTGTTTCCTCTTACTGCCCCTTTTACCCCTCTATCATCTAATGGTCCAATTGACTCTCTCACAGGCCTTTTGCTATGAATGTACTTGAAAAATTCTTTATTTCGTGTTTTTGCTTCCGTAGCAAGTTTCTTCTCAAATTCCCGCTTTGCCTGCCTTATCAATGCTTTGCATTTAACTTGCCAGTGCTTGTGCTGTTTCCAGTTTTCATCATTTGGCTCTTTTTTCCATTTCCTGAAGGTTGCTTTTTTGGCAGCCACAGCCTCTCTGACCTCACCTTTAAACCATGCTGGCAGTTTTTTGGACTTTCTTCCATTTTTCTTAATGCGTGGAATACAGCTGGTCTGGGCTTCGAGGATAGTATTTTTAAATAACACCCAAGCTTGCTGTAAGTCTTTAACCTTTGGAACCGTTCCTTTTAGTTTTTTCCTAACTATATTCATCATTCTATCATAGTCTCCCTTTTGAAAGTTAAAAGGTAGTACTGTGGATGCCTTTACTATCTGTCCTCCACTAATTAAATCAAACATGATCATACTATGATCACTATTGCCAAGTGGTCCCAACACCCTTATTTCTTGCACCAGATCTGGCGTTCCACTAAGGACTAGGTCCAGTATGGCTTCCCCTCTGGTCGGTTCATGAACCAGCTGCTCCAAGAAGCAGTCATTTATTCCATCTAGAAACTTTATCTCATTAGCTTGTCCTGCTGTGACACTGACCCAGTCGATTTATTAATACTTTTTATACTGTATGTAATTTGCTGCCTGTGAATTCTCCTTTGCATTCTATTGCCGTACTCATTGTTTATCCTCATTATTATTATTTTTTGTATTGTTTGCACTTTTATTTCTATTACTTCTATATTTATTATACTGTCTATACTGTCTATTTGCTTGTCTGCATATCTTCTGTCTTGTCCTTTTTTTCTTATTGCTATTCATCTTGTTTTCTTTCTAGTATGCTGCATCTCCACTTACAGCTCCACCCCAGAAGCAGCGTGGTAGTCTTCTCACAACTTTCACACCATCTGGATTTGACGCATTTTCTACACCCCCGGCAATCCGGATTTCAACCCGGTTATAGTGTCGAGACTACCATCACAGCAGTGATGAATGAAATCCACACTTCCCTTGACCAAGGCAACATCACGGTGGCGGTATCTCTTGATCTCTCAGCCGCTTTCGATTTAGTGGATCACTCTCTCCTTCTTTCTCGTTTACGGGATGCGGGTATTCGCGGTGCTGTTTATCACTGGTTTCACTCATTCTTATTTTCCCGGTCCTTTGCAGTCACCTCCACTCATTCTACTTCAGACCATCTACCCCTTTCTTGCGGTGTTCCGCAAGGCTCAATTCTGGCCCCCTTACTGTTTAATGTTTTTCTAGCTCCCTTAGCTTTACTTATCCAACAACTAGGGATCTCAGGTTATTATTACGCCGACGACATCTTTCTTTTGTATCACACATCACCTTCTCACCCCGATATAACCCCTCTGGAAACCTGTTTGTCTTCAGTCTCCTCTTGGTTCTTCTCCAACTATCTAGTGCTCAATGTCACTAAGACTGCTGCAATTTGGTTCACCCACAGCTCCCCCACTCCGTCACTCACTCCCTCCTTTTCGGGCACCCGCATCTCCCTAGTCTCTAAACTCCGCTATCTTGCCATTATTCTTGACAGCAACCTTACCTTCAATGATCACATTTCCCAGATCTCACGGCGCTCCTTCATCTGTCTTCGGCAAATTCATGCCGTTCGGCTATTCCTGTCCTCTCAAGCCCTCACTACTCTTCTCCTCTCTCTGGTCATAACCAGATTGGACTTTTGTAACACCATTTATGCTGGTATCCCTCAATATCAACAACATTGACTACAGTTAATACAGAACACAGCCGCTCGGATGATTTTGCACGCCTCCCCACGTGATCATATTACCCCACTCTTGCAGCATCTCCACTAGTTACCGCTGAAATTCCATGTCTCCTTCAAGATCCTTACTTTAGTACATCGAGCCATCTATCTTGTCAAACCTCAATATCTCTCCGATTTATTAACCTTCCACACTTCCACTCGCAGCCTTCGATCCATTCATATCAATCGCTTGCACCTCCCAGCCCCCTCCAAAGCCCATCTACAGTCTACTCGGAAATCAGCCTTTTTCTATCTAGGCTCCTCCCTCTGGAACTCACTTCCCACCACCCTCCGATTGGAAGAATCCTACCCCAAATTTCGTTCTCTCCTCAAAACCCATCTTTTCTCCTTAGCCTTCAATGTTTCTCTATGAGTTTCTTCTGACCTCCCTCCGCTTTTTCTTGTTTAACTGTCCTCACTCCTCGCCTCCTTTGTCTTTCAGATTATTATAAATTCCTTTTCTTTTCCGCTCCAAACCTATTATTTTATATTGTAAACTGCCCCGATGTAATGGGGGGTGGTATATCAAATGTCGAATAAACAATAATAAACAATAATATACTATGTTACTATGTTAAAAGCTTTAGAGAAAAATAATTGAGAGCTGAGAGGGGATGAGTGAGTGTTACTGAATTCAGGAGGGGAAAATGCTAGGCTATTTGATTATGTTTTATTTTTGGTTAGTGTTTTCAAATTTGTGCACTGCCCTGGAGGTAGTTTCTCTTGTTAAGTTTTTAAAAATTGGGAATAGGGACCATCGTTGGACCTGAGGAGACAGCACAAGAAAGACCTGGAGAGGAGAACCAGGTCCTGATAGAAGACAGCAATCTTCAGCCCCAACACAATAATGTATTTGTTTGTTTAATTTAATTTATTTATTTGGTTCTTCTATACCACCCCTTCCTGAGATCAGGAGCGCACTACATACTACTACTACTATTCAGCATTTATATAGCGCTATGCACACAGTGCTGTACAGACATACATGTAAGGGACGGTCCCTGCTCGTCAGAGTCCCTGCTCGTCGGAGCTTACAATCTAAGCAAGACAATATAGAGCATTAGTCAATTCAGGCAAACAAAATATGGTATTTACAATTTAGTCATGACAATTGACGGGAGTCAGGTCAGGATAGAGGTTGGAAGTCAGGATCTGAAAGTGACAGTAAAGAGGTGGGTCTTCAATCTGGATTTGAAGAGGGCCAGGTAGGGTACATGGCGTATAGATACAGGTAGGCTGTTCCAGGCAGTAAGGTGCAGCAAGGTGAAAGCAGTGAAGTCAGGAGTTAGCGGTGCGAGTGAAAGGCCTAGATAGAAGAAATTTGTTTGAGGAGTGAAGTTCCCGAGAGGGAATGTAGGGAGAGATAAGAGATGAAAGGTATTGAGGGGCCATAGAGTGAATGCATTTATAGGTCAGTAGGAGAATTTTGAATTGGATGCGGAATTGGATAAGGAGCCAGTGAAGTGACTTGAGAAGAGGAGTAATGTGGGCATGGTGAGGCTGGCGGAAGATTAGTCGAGCAGCATAATTGTTACCCATTGCTTGCATTGAACCTTGCTACACATTGCTTGCATTGAACCTTGCTACCCATTGCTTGCCTTGCATTGAACTTTGCTGCACAGGCTATAGACTTCTTGCTACCCATTGCTTGTATTTTAACCTATATTACATAGCGTGTAGTCCCTACTACCCCATTGCTTGCAATTAACCTTGCTACACAGCCTATAAACTCCTTACTACCCACTGCTTGTATTTTTAACCTACATTGTATAGCGGATAGTCCCAACTTGTAACTCTACTTATACTGCATAGTGTGTACAATCCTTAGCCACCTCATTGCATGTAAGATAACATAGGCTATATAGCCCCACTACTCCTCTTCTATGGCCCCACATCACATTGTCCTTCTTTTCCTCATACTTCCCAACTGCTTCCCCTCCTACCAGCACCCTCACTCTTCTTCCCCCTATTCTCCCTCTACCTTCCTCACTTCCCCCTCCATTCTGTCTTCTAACCTAGCATCTGCTCTTGAGCTTCATCACACCCTCCCCCTCATTCAACCAGCCCCTCTGTCTTTAAGGCAACCCCACCCTCACTTCCACCATACTGCCTCCGCTTTACCCCGCTCTCTACTACTCCTTCTTCTTCTCTCATCAGGTAATATCAACTCCAACCCTGGTCCCCCACGATTTCTTTCTCACTCTAAGAAGAGTTCCTCACGTAACTTATCTAATCTCATCCATATCCCTCTCCTTTCCCCCTCCACCCTCCCTCACTCATACCCCAATCACTGATCCAGAGATATCAACCTCAACCCTAGCCCCTTTACAGTTCTATCTCACTCTAAGAAAAAATCCTCACGTAACCTATCTAATATCATCAATATCTCCCTTCATTCCCCCTCCACTTCCCCTCCCTCATGTGCCTCATGGAGGGCACACTCATTCAGAGATACCCACCCTTACCCTTGCCCCTCTAGATCTTTGTCTTACTCTGGTAATAGATCCTCATGTAATGGCCCCCCTAGACCTCTGTCTTACTCTGAAAAGAAATCGTCAAACCTCATCCATATCCCTCTCCTTTCCCCCTCCACTCTCCCGTTCTCATGTGCCTTATGGAACGCATGCTCAGTCTCTAATAAACTTGCCTTCACTCATGATCTCTTTATCTCTAATGTGCTACATCTTCTTGCCCTAACTGAGACCTGGCTCCTCCCTGATGATACCGCATCCACTGCTGCTCTCTTTCACGGGGGCTACCTTTTCTCCCATACACCCCGATCCACTGGCCACGGTGGTGGTGTCGGGCTTCTACTTTCTCTCTCTTTCCAATTCCAACCCTTCCTGCTGCCTCAGTCACACTCCTCCCTCTCCTTTGAAGTCCACTCCATTTGCTTCTTCACACCACTTCCCCTCCGAGTAGCTGTTATCTATTGCCAACCCGACAAATCCACATCCACCTTCCTTACCGACTTAGACTTCTGGATCCCTCTTCCCCCACTCTTATTCTTGGTGACTTTAACATTCATGTCAATAACCTCTCCGATCCCCATGCTTTAAAGCTCCTTGCCCTCACCTCCTCGTTTGACCTCCAACTTTGTTCCACTGCCCCCACCCAGCTGCACGGCCACTGCCTTGACGTGATACTCTTCTCTAATTCCTCTCCCTCAAACTTCCATTACTCAATCCTTCCCTCATCTGAACACCACCTTTTAACCTTTAATCTTCAGCTTCCACTGGCTCAACCTCACCCTGTCTCCTCCAACCTATTTAGAAACCTTCATAATATTGATCCCCTGTCTCTCTCCTCCACCATTTCTCCATCTCTTTCCTCCATCATGTCCTCTCAGTCCGTCGACAAGGCAATAACCTCTTATAATGCTGTACTATCCTCAGCTCTAGATACTCTTTCCCCACCCACCCCACGCCCTGTCAGTCATTCCACTCCCCAGCCCTGGCTTTCATCCTCAACCTGCTATTTACGCACCTGTGCCTGTTCTGCTGAATGCGCTTGGATCAAATCCCACTCCCCGGAAGACCTTCTACACTTCAAATTTATGCTTGGCTCCTTCCAGTCAGCCATAGCACTTGCCAGACAAGAATACTACATCCATCTGACTAACTCTCTTGCCTTTGATCCTCGCCGCCTCTTTAATACCCTCAATTCTCTCCTGAAGGTGCCCCCACCCCTAATCCCACCCTCCCTCTCTGCCCAAACCCTAGCGGATTACTTCCATGACAAAATCCACAAGATTACTCTCCAAGTCCCCTCTTCCTCATCTACCTCACCCCCTCCCCAATCCTCCCCCCATCCATACTTCCTCTGCTACCCTCTCCTCCTTCCCTACAATCTCCAAAGAGGAAACCACACTCCTTCTTTCCTCCTCCAAACCCACCACCTGTTCCTCTGACCCTATCCCCTCCCATCTCCTACACCCTATCTCCCCTACCATTGTCCCTTCCATCTCTCATATTCTCAACCTTTCACTCTCCACTGCAACTGTCCCCGTAGACTTCAAACATGCTGTTGTCTCACCTCTCCTCAAGAAACCCTCACTCGATCCCACCTGTCCTTCTAACTATTGACCCATCTCCCTCCTTCCCTTCATATCTAAACTACTAGAATGAGCAGTACACCGCCGCTGCCTCAACTTCCTCACCTCCCATGCCCTCCTGGACCCACTACAATCCGGCTTCCGTCCCTTACACTCCACTGAAACGGCTCTTTAAAAAGTCTCCAACGACTTGTTCCTGGCTAAATCTAAGGGCCTCTACTCTGTCCTCATCCTCCTCGACTTCTCTGCTGCCTTTGACACTGTTGACCATGATCTTCTCCTCACCACCCTCTCCTCGCTTGGCTTCAAGGGTTCCATACTATCCTGGTTCTCCTCCTACCTCTCCCATCACTCCTTTAGTGTATGCTCTGGTGGCTCCTCCTCCTCTCCCACCCTGCTCCATGTTGGTGTACCCCAAGGATCCGTCCTAGGCCCCCTCCTTGTCTCTCTCTATACCCAATCCCTTGGCATGCTTATCTCCTCCCATGACCTTCAGTACCATCTCTATGCCTATGACTCCCAAATCTACCTCTCTACGCCTAATATCTCTCCAGCAATCCAGACCAAGATCTCTGCCTGCCTTTCTGACATAGCTGCCTGGATGTCTCACCGCCTCTTGAAATTGAACATGGCCAAGACTGAACTCCTTGTCTTTCCCCCCAACTCCTCCCCTCCTCTTCCCCCCTTCTCTGTCTCCATGGATGGATCTACGATCCTTCACGTTCCCTCAGCCCGCAATCTGGGGGTCATCCTTGACTCCTCTCTCTCCTTCTCCACACACATCCAGCTCGTAGCTAAGACCTGCTGCTTCTTTCTCTACAACATTAGAAAAATCCGCCCCTTCCTTTAACACAACATATTACAAAGAACAGAGGGTGAACTATTTACATAGATCCATAAGTACATTTAATATGAAGCGAATGTTTTATATACATAGTTGTCTGAACTGACGACTAGTAACTATTTACAGTTTACTGTTTGTGTGTAACTCTGTGAGTTTAGATTTGAATAGGGATTATTGATTGGGGGGGTACAGGGGGTTGGGTGGTGATTATATGGTGAGATGAGGTAGGTGTTAGTGAGGTTGGGTTATCATTGATGTTACCGTAGTGTTCAGTAAAGAGATATGTTTTGATTTCTTTTCTGAATAACTTTTGGTCTTTGGTCACATGGATTGACAACAGCAGTGAATTCCAGAGACTAGGAGCAGTGTAGGAGAAGGCTCTGGAGCTGGTGGACTGTTTTGTCTTGCGTATGGAGGTTGGTGTTACCAGTGAGTGTTTTGCATTTTGCCTACGGGATTTGGAGTCTGGTTGGGTATGTATGAGAGTAGATAGGTATGAAGGGGCTATGTTGTTGATCGGTTTGAATGTTGTTATCAGCAGCTTGTATTTTATTCGGCTCCCTACTGGGAGCTAATGAAGGTCGTATAAGATCGGGGTTATGTGTTCAGTCAATCGGGCCTTGTATACTATTCTTGCTGTTAAGTTTTGCACTCTTTGGAGGATTGTTAATGTTTTGACAGGTAGGCCCTGTAACAGACTATTACAGTAGCCTACATGTGGTGTAATGAGAGCGTGGACTACTGACCTGAAATCTTGAGTATGAAGTAGGAGTCTTAAGTGTTAGAAAGTTTTTAGCTTGAAGCAGACGGTTCTAAATGTTTGTTTTAGATGAGGTATCATGCTGAGGGATTGATCTTATATTATTCCAAGGTATTTTACCTCTTGCTTAACTGGGAGAGTCATGTCGTTAATTGTGATTGTTTGGGGGGGTGGTGAAATTTTGATTTCTTGAAACAAATAGGGTTTCTGTTTTTTTGAGGTTTATATTCAGATTGTTGGTGATCAACCAGGATTGAGTTTCTTTGATGCATTCTGAGAGTATGTTGTAGTTAATGTTGTTTATGTCTATTGGGAGGGACAACATAATTTCGTCTGTGTAAATGTAATATTTGATGCTGTATTTTTTGAAAATTTTAGTAATTGACTGTAAGTATAGATTGAAAAGTAATGCTGAAAGTGCTGATCCTTGCGGTATCCCTTGGTCTTGGGGGAATGTATCTGATGTTTCCTGGCCTACTTGGACACGTAGTTTACAGTTTGAGAGGAATGATATGAACCATTGTAGGACTGTGCCTCCTAATCCTATTTGTGACAGTCTTGTAATTCAGGTGGTGTGGTTAAGGTTCTCAAAGGCTGATGCGATATTAATGAAAAGGAGGATAAATGCATGATTAACATTGTCTGTGCCTCTGATAAGATTGTCCATTAGGGATATCAACAGGGTTTACACGACATGGAAAGTGTGAAATCCAAATTGGTATGTATCTAGGGGGGCGTTTAGATCAATGAAATCCTGAAGTTGTATTTGGATTACTTTTTCAATTATTTTCCCAATAAATGGGATACTGGCTATGGGTCTGTATGCATTCGGATCTTTTGTATCTAGTGACATTCTTTAGAATAGGGAGAATGGACATACATTTCAGATCAGTAGGCATAATACCTTGTGAGAGGGATTGGTTGACTATGTTTAAGGGATAAGGCGCTAATTCGATCTTTGTGAATTTGATCCATGAAACCGGGCATGGACAGAGGGGGGAGGTTGTAGTGTTTATTTTAGAAATTATGTGTAGTAAGTGTTTTTGGTCAATTAGGTAAAACTTCTGCCAATTGTTGATATTTGTTGGTTGTTCAGTTTGGGGGAGGATATGGTTGGGGATTTTATTTCTTAGTTTTTCTGCAAAATGGTTGGCGAGGGTTTGCGGGTGAATATTACCCGTTTCTGATTCAGCTTGGCCAGTTTTTGTAAATGATCTGACAATTGTGAATAATTCTCTGGGACGGTTTAAGGAAGAGTTTATTATCTTAGTGTGGTATTCACTTTTCACATTATTAATGGAATTTTTGTAAGTTGTAAGCAGGTTTAGGTAGAGTGTTTTGTCTTCTTGAATTTTGGTGAGTCTCCACTTTTTTATTGCTTTCTTAGCTGTCTTTTCAGTTTAGTAAGCTCGTAGGTGAACCATTTTTCTGATCTTTTTTGTTGTTTGCCTGGTGGGTCTGATGGGTCTAATGGGGGGATTGGAAGCATTTTGTATGGAGTTGTTCCATGTAATTATAGAGTTATTAATGTCATTGGCATCGGTTGTAAGTTGTGTCAGAACTTTATTTAAGAACGCTTCTTTATTGAAGTGGGCAATTTCCTTTGTTGTGGTTCTGTGGCTGATGTAGATGTGAAGGTCATGTGTATGGGTAAGTAGAATGTCACCAGGTGGTGATCAGACCAGGGGGGCATAGATATGCAGTTATTTGTAATGGGGGTCGGTAGGAAGATTAGGTCAAGTAGGTTTCTCCTTGTGTGCGTTGGGCAGTGTACGATTTGTTGGAATCCCATTTCTGACATTGCATCTAGGAAGTTAGAAGTGTGGGAGGGATTGAGGGATGGGAGATTTAGGTCTCCAAGTAGTACGAGTAGTTTGTTGAGTGCTGCCGAGCAAGCTGCTTCTAGGATTGGAGTCAGATTGTTGTTATCATGTGAGGGGGGTCTGTAAATGAGACAAATGGATATATATCTGTTTTCTACTTTAAGAACATCCATTCCATCTACCGGTAGGTTAGTGGAGATGGAGGGGGTAAGTTTAAGTTCTATTTTACTCGGGATAAGAATTCCCCCACCTCTTTTGGAGTCACGGTAGCAGTTTAATAGATCGTATCCATAGCATTGTAATTGGTTTATTAATATACTGTCAGCTGGTGGCAGCCATGTCTCAGTGATGCAAAGGATGTCTGGATTGGCATCTTTAATTAGGTCATTGATTAGTGGTATTTTATTTCATACTGATCTCACATTGCTGAGGATACACTTTAGTGGGGTGGGGGATTTAAGGATATCTGTGGTAGTATTTATCTGGGAGGTTTGGATTTGTATTAGTCTATTTCTGTGTTGGTAGTTACTCTAATGTGTTTTATGGTTATGATTATAGAGTCTTGATTGAGGGAGTGTATCATATCTGATGAGGTTGTGCATGATTTGGATGGGATTGTAATTGTGTGTTTCTTGTTTAATAAGAATTTACTATTCCATGCTCTGCTGATTAGCTACAGAGCAGTTTACAATCCTAAAATAGTAAAAAGGAAAAGAAGTCCAGTTAAAACAGAAAAGAATAAGACAAACTATCTAAACAAAAATAAACAAATTAAAGACAAAGATATAAGTATTAGAGCTAGAGACCCACAGATCTGCCAGAACAAACACAGAAGCACTAACCTATTGAAGATGAGAAAACCATCTTGAAAAAAGAAGATTTCAATAAAGGAGGTTTCTGTACAAAGATATCTTATTTATTTATTTACATTTTCTTATATACCGCGCTATTCACCATCAGTGCGGTTTACATTGAACAGGTTTTACGGTGCGGGAACTACATCGTAATTACAGATAACAGGGAGTTCAACTTGGATAGGCAGGCTATTTACACATATATGCATGTACACATCTTAGAAACCACATACTATTTTAGGTGATCTTAACCTGCCTTCACTCAGTATCTCATAGGCCACCTCCTTCCTTGACTCAATGGCCGACATGGGCTTTTGGCAAATTATAAACTCACCTACTCATATAAGGGGAAATTCCTTTGACCTAGTTTTTCTTCCCACCTCAACCACAAATTACCCCATGTACATCCGCCCCCCCCATCAACCACTCAGGTCCCCTGATCTGACCACTACCTAGTAACTTTCCACACCTTACTACATCCCCCACTCACTAACACACCAATCACCTCACCCCAAACCAGGTGGATTCACCTACTTCAACAGGGATGACTTCCTAGAAAATACACTACCCCAGCTTGTACTAGCCACACCAGACCCCAACATCTCTCTAAATATCTGGAACAATTCCATACAGAAAGCAGCATCACCCCCCAGCACACACTCAAAGCACACTCATAAACAATTAAGCAAAACAGAACTCAAAGCCATTCCCTCATTCTCCAGCAACCTAGATGGAATGGACATGCTTAAAATAGAAAACAAGAACTTCTCGCTCTGCCTGATTTATAGACCCACATCACCTAACCAAAGCAATTTAACCCCAATTCTCGAGTCAGCATGCACAGCTTCTCTCAGGAAACCACATACCATTTTAGGTGATCTTAACCTGCCTTCACTCAGCATCTCATATGCCACCACCTTCCTTGACTCAATGGCCGACATGGGCTTTCAGCAAATTCTAAACTCACCAACTCATATAAGGGGAAATTCCCTTGACCTAGTTTTTCTTCCCACCTCAACCACAAATCACCCCATGTACATCCCCCCCCCCATCAACCACTCAGGTCCCCTGGTCTGACCACTAGCTAGTAATCTTCCACACCTTACTACATCCCCCACTCACTATCACACCAATCACCTCACCCCAAACCAGGCAGATTCACCTACTTCAACAGGGATGACTTCCTAGAAAATATACTACCCCAGCTTGTACTAGCCATACCAGACCCCAACATCTCTCTAAATATCTGCAACAATTCCATACAGAAAGCAGCATCACCCCCCAGCACACACTCAAAGCACACTCATAAACAATCAGATAAATGGTACATGCAAGAACTTACAAACCTAAAAAGAGAACTAAGAAAACTGGAAAATAAATAGAGAATAATAAAAACACATGAAGACAAACAACAATATTTCATCTTACTCAATAAGTACAAGGACACAATTAAAAAAGCAAAGAGAGACTATCACACCAGGACCCCAAATCGAGGCCTTAACCAACTAAGAGAGCTGTTTTCTATCCATAGATCACTAACCAAAACCAACCTACATGAATCTGAAATGTGCAACATAAAACCCCAAATTCTTGCTACTTTGCAAACAAGCTAAAAAATAAGAATCTTACCTACACCCCTTCCTCCCTCGAACCTGTAACACACTCCACTACATGGGATAGCTTCCATCTAATAGAAACATAGAAACATTGAAATATAACGACAGAAAAAGACCACATGGCCTATCTGGTCTGTCCTTCCATATCAACAACTACAACGGTTCCCTTTTTACTTTAGAGATCCTCTGTGTTTGTCCCATGCTTTTGAATTCAGTTACTGTCCTCATCTCTACCATCTCCACTGGGAGACTATTCCACAAATCCACCACTCTTTCCATAAAGAAATATTTCCGCAAATCACTCCTGAATCTATCTCCCTTCACCCTCATCCCATGTCCCCTCGTAGCAGAACTTACTTTCAATTCAAAGAGGCTCTCCCCCTGAAAATTTATGCTATGGAGGTATTTAAACATCTCAATCATATCACCTCTATCCGGCCTTTCCTCTAAGGTGTACATATTAAGATCCTTAAGTCTGTCCTCATATGCTTTATAATGAAGACCACTAACCATTTTAGTAGCCACCCTCTGCAGCGACTCCATCCTGTTCACATCCTTTTGAAGGTGCGGTCTCCAGAATTGCACACTATACTCTAAATGAGGTCGTACCAGAGGCTTATACAGAGGCACTATCACCACCTTTTTTCTGCTAGCCATTCCTCTCCATATGCACTCAAGTATCCTTCTAGCTTTTGCCATCGCCTTTTCTACCTGTTTAGCTACTTTAAGATCATCAGGCACATCCACGCCTAGGTCCCGCTGTTCTTTAGTGGACAAAAGTACTTCACCCCCTATACTATATTGCTCCCTTGGATTGCTGCAGCTCAAATGCAGGACCTTACATTTTTTAACATTAAATCCCAGCTGCCAAATTCTAGACCATTCTTCAATCTTAGCTAGAACCCTTGTCATCTTATCTACACCTTCCTGGGTGTCTATTCCATTGCAGATTTTGGTATCATCCGCAAAAAGGCAAACCTTACCCGACAGCCCTTTTGCTATATCACTAACAAAGATGTTAAAAAGAATCGAACCAAGGACAGATGCCTGGGGCACACCACTGGTAACATCCTTCTCCTCAGAGTGAGCCCCATTTACCTGTACTCTTTGTCACCTCCCACCCAACCAATTTCTAACCCAAGCACTAACTTTAGGGTCCAGCCCTAGGGTGCTCGGTTTGTTTATTAGTCACCTGTGAGGAACAGTGTCAAAGGCTTTACAGAAATCTAAATACACTACATCTAGGGTTCTCCCTCAGTCCAACTCCCTGGTCACCCAGTCAAAGAAATCAATCGGAATTGTCTGACAAGACCTGGCTCTGGTGAATCAATGCTGCCTTGGATCCTGTAATCTGCAGGACTCCAGAAACCTTGCTATTTTTATTTAATTATTTAATATTTCTTATATACTGCCTTTCATGATATCAAGGTGGATTACATTGAACAAATTGAAATTACATTGAATAGGGCATTATAACTTGGAGATAACTATTTTACAGGGAACATGGGCAATGGAGGGTTAAAGGGCTTGCCCAAGACCACAAAGAGCACCTGTGGGACTAGAAACACCAGTCCTTCTGGCCCAAGGTTGCTGTTGGGTTTTGATCCACTGACCTTCCAGCCTGAGGTACCTTGCCCCAACCACTAGGCCACTCCTCCCTCCTTTTCTCTTTCAGTAGCGTTTCCAATAATTTACTCACCACTGAAGTTAAACTAACCAGCCTGTAGTTTTCAACCAAATCCTTACTTCCACTTTTGTGTAAAGGCACCACATTAGCCTCTCTCCAGTCCTTTGGCACCACTCCTGACTCCAACGATGCATTGAAAAGGTCAGTCGGTGTTGCTGCTAGAACGTCCCCAAGTTCCCTCAGTATTCTAAGGTGTATCCCATCTGGTCCCATCGCTTTGTCTACTTTAGGTGGAGCTAGTTTCTCACGAACAGTCTTCTGAAAATTGTTCAAGATGTTCCTCGCTTCTATTCCTGTTTGTGGATGTTTTCTGGGGTCCTGCTCCTGGTTCTTCATCTTTGAACACAGAACAGAAATATTTGTTAAGCAATTCCGCTTTATCCTCATCAGCTTCTGCTTATTCCTCCCCTTCACCCTTGAGTCTGACAATACCACTTTTGCCCTTCCTCTTCTCACTAACATATCTGAAAAATATCTTATCCCCCCATTTTATTGCACTGGCTATTTCCTCCTCTTTTTGAATCTTTGCTTTTCTGACAACTTTGCTAGCTTCTCTAAGTTTTTCCAAATATAGAAGCCTGTCTTCCTCTCTCTGTGATCTCTTGTATTTCATGAAGGCCTCCCTCTTTTTCTTCACTTTTTCAGCTACTTCTTTTGAAAGCCATAACTGTCTCCTTTTCCTTTTACCTTTTTTTACCATTTTAACAAAAAGGTTGGTTGCCCTTAAAATATCCCCTTTCAGTTCTGCCCACTGTTTTTATACATCCCCCAGCTGTTCCCATCCTGCTAACGATTCCCTGAGGTATTGGCCCCTCTTGGCAAAGTTAGGCTTCCTAAAGTCTAAGACCCTCACCTTTGAATGGATTCTAACAGCTCTAGTCCTAATACCTAACCACACTATCTGGTGATCACTGGATGCAAAATCATCTCCCCCTATAACATCAGAAACACTTTCACCATTGGTAAGCACCAAGTCCAGTATGGCTCCTTCAAGTGTGGGGTCTGTTACCAATTGCTTGAATAGTTCTCCCTGTAGAGAATCCAGGATCTCTTTACTTCTAGATGATATTGCAGCAGGAATGTGCCAATCAACATCTGGCATATTGAAATCCCCTATCAGTAGCACTACCCCTTTCCTAGTAATGCTGTGCATGTCTTCAATTAACTCTCTGTCCAGCTCTTCTTCTTGGGAGGGAGGTCTGTATATCACGCCAATGAAAACAGATTTCTCTTTCCCTCTTTCTAGTTTAACCCACAATGCCTCCTCTCTCCCCTTTAAGCTCTGTAATTCCAAAGCTTTCATAGTAGTTTTTCATATAGTGCCACTCCTCCTCCCCTTCTTCCTACCCTGTCCTTTCTGAATAAAGTATAGCCAGGTATAGTTACATCCCAGTCATGGTTTTCTGTGAACCATGTTTCTGTAACTGCCACTAAATCCAAGTCAGCCACTCCCACCAAAGCTTCAACATCAGGGATCTTATTCCTGATACTACGGGCATTTATAAACACTGCTTTCCATATGTTACCCCTGTTACCCATTTCCATAAAGGTATTTAATGCATCACTTACCTGGAGGCTTTCACTTACCTGGGGGCTTTTTTCACCCATCCCCAATGAATTTAGTTTAAAGCACTCTTCAGTAGATTAGTTAGTCTACTACTGAAGATACGTCAACCTTTCTTGGACAGATGGATACCATCTCTGCTCTGCAACCCTTGTAACAGCATCCCATGGTCTAGGAAACCAAAACGCTCTCGATGACACCATCCACGCAGCCATGCATTTATCTCCAGGATGTGAGCCTCTCTGCCTTGGCCTTTACCCTCAACAGGGAGGCTTGAAGAGAATACCACCTGTGCACCTAACTGCTTCACCCTCTGTCCCAGAGCCATGAAGTCACTTTTGATACACTCAGAGGGATACCTGGCAGTATCATTTGTTCCGACATGGATTAGCAACATTGGGTAATAGTCTGTGGGTTGATAAGTCTCGGCAGACTCTCCGTAACATCTTGGATTTTGGCACCAGGCAGACAGCATACCTCTCTGGACATCTCTAGATAAGGGAAGACATTTGCTGTCTTGGTACATGTCGGTACCAATGACATAAGAAAATGTGGTAGGGAGGTTCTGGAGGCTAAATTTAGGCTTTTAGGTAGGAAGTTGAAATACAGAACTTCCGGGGTATCATTCTCCGAAATGCTTCTCGTTCCACGTGCAGGACCCAAAAGGCAGATAGAGCTCTGGAGTTTCAATGCGTGATTGAGACAATGATGCAGAGATGAGGGTTTTGGATTTGTTAGGAACTGGGGAACATTCCGAAGGGATGGGCTTCACCTTAACCGGGATGGAACCAGGCTGCTGGCATTAACCATTAAAAAGGAGATAGAGCAGCTATTAAACTAGATAATAGGGGAAAGCCAACAGTCACCCAAGAGTGCATGGTTCGGAAGAATGTATCCTTGAAGGATACTACCAAAAGCAGAGAGGTTCCAAAAAAAGAGTAAAGTAGCCCAAATGCCCTTGTGTATGGAACAGACAGAGCTTAAAGATCCCAAATTACCCATGCCTACCAATAGCCAGATTAATATGAATAAAATACAGTCTCTAAAATGCTTATATGCAAATGCTAGAAGTCTAAAAAATAAGATGGGAGAGTTAGAATATATAGCACTAAATGAGAGGTTAGATATGATTGGAATATCAGAGACATGGTGGAAGGAGGACAACCAGTGGGACACTGCGCTCTATGTTAGAGAGGGCATTGAGTCAGAAAGGATTAAAGTTTTGCAGGAAAGAAAATTTGCTGTAGAATCTCTATGGATTAAAATTCCATGTAAAAAGGGGAAGGCGATGGCAGTGGGGGTGTACTATCGACCGCCTGGCCAGAACTAACAAATGGATGATGAAATGCTCAAAGAAATCAAGGAAGCTAGAAAATGTTACAGTGCAGTAATAATAATGGGTGATTTCAATTACCCCGGAATCGACTGGGTCAGTGTCACAGCAGGGAGATAAAGTTCCTAGATGAAATAAATGACTGCTTCTTGGAGCAGCTGGTTCATGAATCGACCAGAGGGGGACCCATATTAGACCTAGTGGAACACCAAATCTGGTGCAAGAGATAAGGGTGTTGGAGCCACTTGGCAATAGTGGTCATAGCATGATCACATTTGATTTAATTAGTGGAGGAGGGATAGTAAGGAAATCCACAGTACTACCTTTTAACTTTTGAAAGGGAGACTATGATAAAATGAGGAAAATAGTTAAGAAAAAACTAAAAGGAGCAGTTGCAAAGGTTAAAGACTTACATCAAGGGTGGGTGTTATTGAAAAATACTATCTAGGAAGCCCAGACCAGCTGTATTCCATGCTTTAAGAAAAGTGGAAGGAAGTCCAAAAAACTGCCAGCATGGTTTAAAGGTGAGGTCAGAGAGGCTGTTGTTTCCAAAAAAGTATCTTTCAGGAAATGGAAAAAAGAACCAAACGACGAAACCTGGAAACAGCACAAGCACTGGCAAGTCAAATGCAAGATATTGATAAGGCAGGCATAGGGAGAATTTGAGAAGAAGCTTGCTGCAGAAGCAAAAACGTGAAATAAAGACTTTTTCAAGTACATTCGTAGCAAAAAACCTGTGAGATAGTCAGTTGGTCCATTAGATGATGGAGGGGTTCAAGGGGCACTAAGAGGCAACAAGGTGATAGTGGAGAGACTGAATGAATTCTTTGCTTAGTTGTTTACTGAGGAAAATGTAGGGATGTTACCCATGACTGAAGTGGTATTTAAAGGTGCAGAAGAATTGAAGGAAATATCGATTCATCATGAAGATGTATTACAACTATTAGATAAACTGAGGAGTAGAAAATCAAATGAGCCGGATGGTATACAGCCAAGTGTGTTGAAAGAACTGAAATATGAGATTGCAGACCTGCTAGTAATAATCTGTGAACTTTCATTAAAATCATCTGTAATACCTGAAGATTGGAGGATCGCCAATGTAACGCCAATTTTTAAAAAGGTTCCAGAGGTGATCTGAGAAACTACAGACCAGTGAGCCTGACATCAGTACCGGGAAAAATGGTAGAAACCATCATACAAAACAAAATTACTCAGCATATAGATAGTCATGGCCTAATGGGAGACAGTCAACATGGCTTTAGAGAAGGAAGATCTTGTCTTACTAATCTGTTATGGTTTTTTGAAGGTGTGAAAAAACAGGTGGACAAAGGTGAGTCGGTTGATATAGTGTATCTGGACTTTCAGAAAGCCTTTGACAAGGTTCCTCATCAGAGACTTTTGGCAAAACTAAAGAGTCATAGAATAGGAGGCAGTGTACTATTGTGGATCAGGAACTGGTTAAAAGATAGAAAGCAGAGGGTAGGGCTAAATGGCCAATTTTTCCAATGGAGAAAGGTGAATAGTGGTGTACCCCAGTGATCTGTACTGGGTCTGCTGCTTTTTTACATATTCAAAAATGACCTGGAAAAGGGAATAACGAGTGAGGTTATCAAATCTGGAGATGACACAAAACTATTTTAAGTTGTTAAAACCCAAGAGGATTGTGGAAAAATTCAAAAGGATCTTGATAAATTGGAAGACTGCGCATCAAAATGGCAGATGAAATTTAATGTGGACAAGTGCAAAGTTATGCACCTAGGGAAGAACAACCCAAACTATGGTTACACAATGCAAGGTTCCACATTAGGAACCACCACCCAGGAAAAAGATTTAGGCGTCATTGTGGATAACATATTAAAACCCTCGACCCAGTGGCGGCCAAGAGAGCAAATACAATGCTAGGTATCATAAGGAAAGAAATGGAAAATAAAACAAAATATATTATAATACCTCAATATCGTTCCATGGTGAGACCGCACCTTGAATATTGTGTGCAATTCTGGTTGCCATATCTTAAAAAGGATATAGCGTTATTAGAAAAGGTTCAGAGAAGAGCCACCAAAATGGTAAAGGGGATGGAAGGATACTCCTATGAAGAAAGGCTAAAAAGGTTAGGACTCTTTAAGCTGGAATAGAGACGGCTGAGGGGAGATATGATAGAAGTCTATAAATTAATGAACGGAGTGGAACGGGTAAACGTAGATCGATGGTTTACATTATCAGAATACAGAAAGACTAGGGGACATGCAATGAAGCTACAGAGTAAACTATTTAAGACTAATAAAATAATTTTTTTTTCACTCAATGTGTAATTAAACTCTGGAATTTGTTACCGGAGGATGTAGTAAAGGCTGTTAGTGTAGCTGGGTTTAAATAAGGTTTGTAGAAGTTCCTGGAGGAAAGGTCCATAAACCATTATTAAGAAGGGACCCAGGATATCAATGCTTGACCCAATACAAGCATTGTGGATCCTGTGTCTTTTGTGGAAACTGCTAGGTACGTATGACCTAGATTGGCCACTGTTGGAAACAGGATACTGGGCTTGATGAACCTTGGTCTGACCCAGTATGGCATATCTTATGTTCTTATGACATCAAGTCTGGTCGGCAGATGGATGCCTCAGTACCCCTCAGAAGAGAGTCAATAGACTCGCAGCACCTGCTAAACATCATATCCAACATTAATACAACAACCTCCCCCCTGGATCCATGTCTCGTTTCATGGATGAAGTCCACAAAAGCTGCACTGGCCCCTTACCTCCTCTATATAGTAAACCAATCCCTCTACCAAGGTATCATGCACACTGACCTTAAACTATCATCCTTACGCCCTGCCCTAAAAAACAAGACCCTTAACCGAAATGAACCAAGCTCATATAGGCCAAAATCATTGAAAAAGTCATCCAAATCCAACTCCAAGATTACATTGATCTCAGTGTTCCCCTGGATGTTCAACAATATGGATTTTGAGTTTTCCTGGAACCCTGTTGATAGCCTTACTTGATTATCTTATGTGAGGCATAGATGACCCTAATCAAGCATTCATACTGGTCTTTATTGATATCACCTCCACATTCGACAACGTTAACCATGATACCGTCATCTCAAGACTAGTACAAATCAGTCTAGGTAGAACAGTCCTCCTATGGTTTAAATCATATATCTCAAACTGTAGACTATGCATCCAAGTAGGTCATGAACTCTTGACCACTTTCCCCCAAGATGAAGGAATACCACAAAGATCTGCCCTATCAGCACTATTATTCAACCTATACCTCCAGCCAATCACCAACATCTTCAAAAGATTTAACATTGGGTACTACATATATGCCAATGACATTATGTTGTTTCTCCCTATTGATATAAACAACCCTATCTTTCACAATCTATCATCAGCGGAACTGAATCCTGGTTGAACTCCAACAATATTAACATTAATTTCAACAAAACCAAAGTCTTATATATATCAAAGAATCAAAATATCTCACCCCCTCAATCCCTCAGTATGCTACCCCACTTAAAACAAACAGCCATGTCCATCTTGTGCAAGCTAGAGACCATCGAGGACTTAAGAAATATTCTTGATACCCACGACTTCTGATCTGAAGTTCAAGCCATTATTACCCCACACTTTGACTACTGTAACAGTCTGTTACAGGGTCTACTGACTAAGAACTTAAATATACTCAAGAGAGTGCAAAACATTACAGCCAGAATCATTTGCAAGGCTCGTCTAACTGTCCATATTACACCAATTTTATATGACCTTCACTGACTCCCAATAACGAGCTGAATAAAATACAAGATACTGATGACAACCTTCAAACTGATTAACAATATTGCTTCATCCTTCCTCATGACCCTCCTTCACACCCCCCCCCCCCCCAGATACCAGATCTTGAGGGAAAAATGCACTTCATTATCTTGTAATCCCCCACACAATTCGTAAGACAAAATAGACCAAGAGCTCTAGAGCTTTCACATTTGCTGCCCCTAGCCTCTGGAATTCCTTGACCTTATCAATCCACTTAATCAAAAAGTGACAGCAGAAGGATGCTTGGGTGCACAGGGAGAGGAATGGCCAACAGAAGAGAGGAGGTGAAAGTGCCTCTGTATAAGTCTTTGGTGCGACCTCATTTGGAGTATTGTGTGCAATTCTGGAGACCGCACCTTCAAAAGGATATAAACAGGATGGAGTCCGTACAGAGGATGGCTACTAAAATGGCTAGTGGTCTTCATTATAAAGCATATGACAACAGACTTAAGGATCTTAATATGTACACCTTAGAGGAATGACGGGATAGAGGTGATATGATTGAGATTTAAATAGCTCCATGGAATAAATGCCCAGGAGAGTTGCCTCTTTCGATTGAAAGCAAGCTCTGCTATGAGGGGACATGAGATGAGGGTGAAAGGGGATAGATTCAGGAGTGATATGCAGAAATATTTCTTTACAGAAAGAGTGGTGGATCCGTGGAATAGTCTCCCAGTGAAGGTGGTAGATATGAGGACAGTATCTGAATTCAAAGAAGCATGGGACAAACACAGAGGATCTCTAAGGGATAAAAGGGGACTGTTGTAGTGGTTGATATGGAAGGGCAGACTAGATAGGCTGTGTGTTCTTTTTCTGTCATCATGTTTCTATGTTTCTATATTTCTAACATATACCTCCCAGCTTGCCATCTTGGAAACAAGGACTTGCAGGAGCATAGGAGCTAGGACAAAAGCTTTTTTACTTACCAAACGGGTAAAACATTTCAGGGGAAGGAGGAAGCATTCCCCTCTCCTCTGACAGTTGTTGATTTGCCAAAATGAGCATTATTCAGAGTTTTACACATGCTCTGAATAATGTAGAGCTCTGGGCCTCTCTGATGGTGAATTGAGAAGTGCAGCATTGGTCTAAAATTGGGTGCATGCCTTTTTCGGTCTGCCTCGGGCATGCCCTCAGCACTCCCCCATGCAACTTGGACATGACTATGTAAATAGTTCTCTAATTGTTAATTGTTAACTGTTAATTTGTAAATGTAGCCTTCAAGTTACTACTGTTATATGTAAAACAGCCTGCTCTGTTAATTGTTGTTATATGTAAACCGCATCTGATCAATGGAAGAAGCGGTATAGAAAAACCTGTTAATTAAATTAAATTAAATTAATGACTATACAAGAGACATGTAGATTCAGGCATAGAAATCATGAATAGGGCTCCTAAAATGGCTCCCTTAATGAATACTTGTTAAGCAGTAAATCTCTGCTGTGTTAATTCAGGGAAAGAATTGTTCTTGTTCATAACAAGAATATATATATATTAGAAGATTTTAATAGGAAAAAATACTTATCTGATAAAAAGTATATGCATAGTTGTGAAAAAAATTGAAGACATTATAAGCATGTAGAAGAGAAAATTGTTTACAAGATTTAAAGTGTATTTATGTAATATTCTCTTAGGCACTTTAAAACTGCTTTTAATTATTACAGGCTATGGTCTGTGGATCGGGGTGGGGGAGGATCTGTTTTATCACCTATAGTTATCTTATCGAGTGGAGGACAAGTTTAATGGTTAGGACAACAGTCTGAAACTGGAATTCCACTGACACTCCTTATGGTCTTGAGCAAATCACTTAACCCTCCATTGTCTCAGGTACAAACTTAAATTGTAAGTCGACCGGGAATGTAAGTCTAGGTACCTGAATGTAACTTGCCTTAAACTACCACTGGAAGGACATGAGCTAAATACTAATAAATACAAGAATGGCTGTGGGGGCTAAACAATGAAAGGGCAGCTGCTGAACTCCAAACCTAGATACCTGGCTAATGGCATTGAATATTCAGGTTGGCTGGAGAGCACCGAAGCTGACTGGGCTGTGGAGACATTCAGCCGCTGCCCAGTGAAAGGTAGGCCCTGAAATGTCCTGATGCTAACTGTCAGGGTGTTCACTGACGGCACCCGTGGACAGTCATGAAGAACGGGGCTGTGGCCTGGCTTCTGCTGGCGCGAAGAATGGGCTGCACCCTGGCTTCCTGGGAAATGGAGCACACAGAGCAGTGGAGTTAGAGGAGGGAGGCATAAGGGAATGGGCGGGGCTAGAGAGGAGGTGGGTGATGAGGGTCGTGACATTGGGGTGGGTGGGGTTAGAGGAGGGACCGAGACTTGGAAAGTGCAAGTGGGGGAATGATAGGTGGGGGGGGGGGGGAAGAGTGCACTGCTGAGAGTGCAGGAGGGAAAATACCCATCACACATGCATGTGCCCTCCCCAATGCACACACCTGTCAATACTCCCCATGACACAGACACACATATGCGCTCTTCACCCTCCGTGACACATAAACACACATGTGCACATACTCCCTTAACACCTCCATGACCCCCACACACATGTGCACATACTCCCTTAACACCTCCATGACCCCCCCACACACACATGTGCACATACTCCCTTAACACCTCCATGACCCCCCACACACATGTGCACATACTCCCTTAACACCTCCATGACCCCCCACACACATGTGCACATACTCCCTTTACACCTCCATGACCCCCCACACACATGTGCACATACTCCCTTTACACCTCCATGACCCCCCACACACACATGTGCACATACTCCCTTAACACCTCCATGACCCCCCCACACACATGTGCACATACTCCCTTAACACCTCCATGACCCCCCATACACACATGTGCACATACTCCCTTAACACCTCCATGACCCCCCACACACATGTGCACATACTCCCTTAACACCTCCATGACCCCCCACACACACATGTGCACATACTCCCTTAACACCTCCATGACCCCCCCACACACATGTGCACATACTCCCTAAACACCTCCATGACCCCCCCCACACATGTGCACATACTCCCTTAACACCTCCATGACCCCACACACACATGTGCACATACTCCCTTAACACCTCCATGACCCCCACACACACACATGTGCACATACTCCCTTATCGCCTCCATGACCCCCCCACACACACATGCATGCAGCCCCTGACACCTCCCTGTGATAAATGCATGCAAATGTGCCCCCCCCCCTAAACCCTTATCAAACACACACACGTACTCACTACCTGCCTGATTCTGCAAATGGAGGAAACGCACCATTATGTCACACTGCAAGCAAATGCTTTTCAACTTGCTGTATTTTTATGCTCTGGTAAATCATTACTGACAGACTTGAGCAGCAAAAAAGCTTTTCTTAGAAGACAATAAAAAACCTTTCCAGCTTCTCAGAGAAGAGCTTAAAGTTTTTTTTAAGTAAAAATAAAAAAATAAAAATTGACAGTGTTAGATTGTATGAACTGGGCTGGGTTCTGAATTCTCCTGACAGCTTCTCAATGACTACTGCTGTCTTGCCTGAACAAATTTTGAACTCATAATTGCTTTTTGAGAGTGGTAGCGCCTTTATTCTGCCTGAAGACCTGCTTGTGAGCCTTACTGATCACCTCAGTTTTTAAAACTGCTGAAATGTTCACATCCATGAAAGTCTGTGTGCTGAGCTAATTGGCTGTCCTTTAAATTGAGAAAGTACCACTAAGAAAACCCTTTTGTGAGGCACTGCTGTCAAATTATGGGAGAGTAGCAAACAGAAGTGACAGTCTGCCTGACTGTTCTCTGTCTGTGAGTATTTCTCCCTGCCCTGCTACTGTTTGAGAAAATTCTTCAAAAGCAGGAGAGATCCTTTATATGGGCTTATAGTGAAAATCTGGTATGGCTTAAACATTGCCAGTGAGCTCAGATTTATTCAGTCCAGAACTTTTTCTGCTGTAGCAGCGGTGCACCATGTGAGTCTATATGTGAGTGTGAGACGGGGTTTTGGTTAGCGATTCTGAATTATCCTTTGCTTTATTTAACTCGTAGAAAAGCAGTATATAAGCCTAGCTAAATAAAATAGAAACATAGAAATATGACAACAGAAAAAGACCACATGGCCTATCTAGTCTGTCCTTCCATATCAACAACTACAACAGTCCCCTTTTTTCCTTTAGAGATCCTCTTTGTTTGTCCCATGCTTTTTTTAATTCAGATACTGTCCTCATCTCTACCACCTCCACTGGGAGACTATTCCACGGATCCACCACTCTTTCCGTAAAGAAATATTTCCACATATCACTCCTGAATCTATCCCCCTTCACCCTCATCCCATGTCCCCTCGTAGCAAAACTTGCTTTTAATTGAAAGAGGCTCTCCCCCTGAACATTTATGCCATGGAGGTATTTAAACATCTCAATCATATCACCTCTATCCCGCCTTTCCTCTAAGGTGTACATATTAAGATCCTTAAGTCTGTCCTCATATGCTTTATAATGAAGACCACTAACCATTTTAGGAGCCACCACTGTTCCCTCTAAGCTGTGCACGTGTGCACACGCACACACCTCGCCGAGCGAGCGCACATACTTTAAAACAGAGCGCACAAAAATTACGGTTCTGATTCTGATAGAAAACAACACGGACATCTTAAAATTTAAAAGTTGTGATTGTAATTACTTGAAATTTGCTGCTTCATTTAGTAATCTTCTATTTTCATTTAATTTGATTAAAATCAATGTGGTGTACATACTGTATTCTGACGTGTAGTCAAATTTTAAAGTATATAACTTCGAGTGTCGTTATGTGGCACACAAAAATTTAACCTTCCTTCAAAAGCTGCACAGCTGATATTTTATGCGCACACAGCCTACAGAAAATTTGAGGGAACATTGGTAGCCACCCTCTGCACCGACTCCATCCTATTTACATCCTTTTGAAGATGCGGTCTCCAGAATTGCACACTTTACTCCAAATGAGGTCGCACCAAAGACTTATACAGAGGCATTATCACCTCCTTTTTTCTGCTAGCCATTCCTCTCCGTATGGATTAAACTAGAAGTAAAGTCTCTGTCAACTTAATGATTTTGCTGCCAATTCTTTGTAATAGAAGAAACATTTGACCCAAACAATAGGGAGATTTTTTCTTTTATTGGTGTAAGGTTGTACCCGTCACTCCGTACAGGTCACCCCTCTCTGTTTGTTGAAGTATAAAAGATATGTCTCTTGATATAAAGAGATCCTCTTGCTATAAAGGGATGCCATTTTGAATTCTATCACTATGTTTTCCCCTATCACCTCTACTGGAAGGGCATTCCATTTACCACCCCTTTAGTGACGTTGCTTTTAAGTTTACCTCCTTGCAGCTTAATTTTACGCCCTCTAGTTTTACAGCTTCACCTTCTTTAAAAAAGGCTTGTTTTTTTCATTAATACCCTTTAAGTATTTAAGGGTCTGTATCATATCACCTCTGTTCCTCCTCTCGTCCAGAGTGTACATATTTAGGTCTTCAAGTCTCTTCTCAAATGTCTTCTGACGCAGGCTCCAAACCGTTTTGGTTGCCTTCCTCTGAACCATTTCAAGTCTTTTTTATATCCTTTGTGAGATATGGTCTCCAAAACTGAACATAATACTCTACTGCTACCACTAATACTGAGCATTTGTATAGCGCTACTGTGCTGCACAGACACATGTAAGAGACAGTCCCTGCTCATCTGAGCTTACAGTCTAGTCAAGATAGACAACACAGCCAAGACAGTTAACACAGTAGCTATAGACATAGGATACGTCTAGGAAGAATGATAAGGCCTCACCAACGACTTGAACAGGGGTATTAATACCTTCTCCATTCTTCTGATTATTCCTCTGTTTATGCATCCCAGCACCTCATCGCATTGTTTTGCCACCTCGAGATCCTCAAACACTATGGGGGTCATTCTGTACTGTGAATAGTGCGGATGGATGAACAGCGCATTTGTATGGGGTTGGAAGGGGCATTCTGGAGGCAAAACGAGGGTGGGGAATGGACGAACCATGACCCCGGATAGTACAGGACTGATTCTGAAGTTGGCCTTGTATGTCTGGGGCTGTGAACATAGATGGGGGACTTATTCCACTGCAGACATGGAATAAGTTCCCCTGGATGCGGCATTTCGGTGGCGGCTGGCAGAGACAGGTGAGGCAGGGGTGCAGGAAGTTCCTCGCAGCTGGACCTTGGCCATAGGAGGCTTGATTGAGGGTCCAGCTGAGGGGAAAGGAAGATTTTGGTGGTGGCCAGCATCCTGAATGGAACCATGGTGCCATAGCGATGGGACGCCATGGCTCTGTGACTCCATTCAGGAACCTGACTGAGGTAGCCGGGTTGTGGCTGGGCATGCAGGTCTATCAGAATCGGGGCCCGGTCTGCACATCCAGGCCATAGACCCGATTCTGATCCCGTGGGCACATCTAGCTCCCGTGGGATCAGAATCGGGTCTACTTCTGTGCATCCTGCTTCTGATTGGCTGCACAGAGGGCTGGACGGTGTGATTGGAATGTGCCTCCACCACTCCAAATTCCTTCTCCTAGTCCATGCACACTAACCTCTCGCCCCCTATCGCACACAATTTCTTTGGCCAGGTACATGACTCTGCACTTCCTTGCATTAAATCTTAACTGCCAAACAATAGACCATTCTTCCAGTTTTTGTAGATCTTTCCTCATGTTGTCCTCTCCCTCAGAAGAGTCCACTCTGTTGCATATTTTCATGTCATCTGCATGAAAGGCAGACTTTTCCCTTCAATCCTTCAGCAATACTGTATCACTCACAAATACATTAAACAGTACTGGTCCTAGGACCGATTCCGGGGGCATGCCACTACTCTCATTCCTTTCTTTTGAATGAGTTCTGTTTATCACAACATTCTGTCATCTGCCAGTCAACCGATTTCTGCTCCAGTTCACCACCTTGGGACTCATCCCTAGGCTGCTCAGTTTATTGATAAGTCTCCTGTGGGGAATATTATCAAAGGCTTTGCTGAAAGTAGTGCCTTTTCCCCCCTCTACACAGTTCTAACTTTCCTATTATTTGATGTAGTTTCTCCCCTACCCCCCCCCTTCTTTATTTTCTCCATTTTAGCTGACTGTACACCACTTTGTTGGTTACCATAAAATGGTATATCAAGTTCAATAAATTATAACTACAATTCTCCAGGACCAAGCAGGAAGTCAGTCCTCACTTATGGGTGACGTCGGCGCCGACGGAGCCCCTCGCGGAGCAATTTTCCCCAGCTTTCAAAGAAAGCCTTTGGGAATTGCAGCGCGCATGCGCGGTCGTCTTCCCGCCCAAAGGTGCCATCTTAGCCAGTCTTCTTTTTTCCGCGGAGCCCTGCAGACGTCCCCGTCTTGTCCCCGCGAAAAAGTTGATTTTCCTCTTTCTTTTATACTTTTTTCTTTCGGTTCGACGCCGATCGTTTTCCCGCCCGGACTCGCGACGCCGGTCTCGAGTCCTCTAGCGTTTTTTCGGTTTTTCTGACTTAGTCAGCTTTCATTTTCGTTTTCCCTGGCAGCCCGGTCCTTTGACCTCGCAGGGGCCCTTTTTCCCCCGATGGCTGCCAGTGGCTTTAAGCGGTGTGGTCGGTGTGACCGAAATATGTCACTAACCGACACACACGACTTTTGCCTCCGCTGCTTGGGCCCGGATCATGAGGAACTGATCTGTGGGCCCTGCAGCAAACTGTCCTCGAAGGCGTTGAGAAGTCGGCGGCATCAGCGCGAGAGAATCTTCGCTGACCCCAGCCGTACCCGGACCTCGTCGGAGGCCTCCGTGTCAAAGGGCTCCAGCTCGGACCGTCGCCGGAGCTCCTCCGACCGGGGTTCTCCCTCCGGGGACCATCGTCGGAAGGAAAAACCCGCGAGGGCGGCGTCGGTGGACGCTCCTGGCTCCGCGAGGGCCAGGTCGCATAGCCCCGACAGCCGCCCCGGGTCCTTGGAGAAGGAACATCTCCCGAAGCGACCTCGCCTGGAGTCGGAGATGCCTGCCCGGGTAAGTCCTGTAGTCCTTCTGGACTCGCCTCCGCGACAGCCGACGTCGGGCCCGACGCCGTCGGGGCCCGAGTCGGGGGCTGCTGGGTCACCTGAGCTCGGACTCAGGTTGACGGCCTTGGAGAGCAGACTGTCTGCCTTCATGGACCAGCAGCGGGCACTGCTCGCTGGCCTCGCTGGCGCCGCTGCCCCGACCGCCGGGACGTCGACGTCCAAGTCGACCCCGGAGACCGAGCCGATCCTCGAGTCAATGAGAACTCGAGTCGATCCTCGGTCGAGGTCACCCTCGGCCTCCCGTTCGGGACCGAGGTCGCCGACGCCGACTCCCTCGACGTCGGGGCGGCTGGCGCCGCACCCTGCCCGGGCCGACCCCACCGAGTCCTCGTCGGAGTCGGTCTGGGAGTCTGAGGAGGAAGAGTCACCTGATTCTTTCCGGACTCGGTGTGTCCCATCGGACTCACCGGGGTCCGAGCCTCGGAAGCAGTCCCCCCCGGAGGATGCCCGGTTCTCGGACTTCGTTAGGGATATGGCCAAGGCTTTGGCCTTCCCTGCGGATCCCGAGGAGGAGCCTCGAGCCGAAGAGCTCGACGCCCTCCAGTATGACTCTCCCGCGAGGGAGCACTTTACTGTGCCGGTTCCTCCTATGCTGGAACGACTACTCTTCCGCATGTGGGAGAGTCCGGCCTCCTCGCCGGTCCTGAGCAAGCGGGTCGATTCTATCTATCGGGTCCGCAAGAGCCCTGGCTTTCAGAAGGCACAGCTGCCACACCATTCCATGGTAGTGGAATCGGCCATGCATCGTCTTAAGAGCCAGAAGATGCACTCCTCGGTGCCTCCTGGAAGGGAGGCCCGTAACCTGGATGGCCTTGGCAAGAAGTGCTTCCAGGGCTCTATGCTCGCATGTCGTGTCCAGACTTACCAGCTCTACATGGGCATGTATCTCCGGGATCTGGCTAAAGAGCTAGCCGGATTTCCGCTGGTCTCTCCGAGGAGCCTTTGCGGAGGTTCCTAGCCTTGTCCACGGGCATTCGGGAATGCTCAAAGTTCATGTCCCGAGCAGCCTATGATGGCTTTGAGGCCTCGGCTAGAGTGGCCGCAGCCGGCATCGGTGCCCGCCGACAGGCTTGGCTTCAGTCGTCGGACCTTGAGCCCTGGGTACAGGACAAGTTGGTCGATGTCCCCTGCCGAGGCGAAAACCTCTTTGGCAAGCCCATGGCGGAAAAGGCTGCACAAATTGAGACTGAGACTCTCACCAGGACCAGGCTTTCTAGGAAGACCTCCGCCCCTTCCCAGAAAAAGAAGGGCTCGGGAAAAAAGTCCTTTTACCCGAGGAAGGCGGCTGCCTACAAACAGTACCCCCATTATCAGGCCCCTGCAGCTCCCCAACAGGGCCAGCAGGCCAAGGGACGGGGTAACGGGTCCCGTAGGCAGCAAGCCCCCAAGCCTGCACCACCAGCCCCTGCTCAGCAGGGAGGGGGTTTTTGACTCGCTCAGCATAGCCTCTCCCCCCCGCTGGTCCCTCCCAGCACCGGAGGCCGGCTGGTTCACTTCGCCCACAGGTGGTCCAGCATCACCGCAGATGCCTGGGTGCTTCAGGTCGTGCGAGAGGGCTACCTTCTCCACTTCCATCAGGTCCCTCCCTCCTATTTTCCGGGAGAACCTTCGCGCCCCCCTCTGCACAGGGAGTTGCTCCTTCAGGAGTTAGCAAGTCTTCTGCAGGAACAGGCGGTGGAACCGGTGCCCCACCACCTGAGAGGTCAAGGTTTTTATTCAAGGTATTTTCTGATACCAAAGAGAACAGGGGGCCTCAGACCCATCCTGGACTTGCGCAACCTCAACAAGTTCCTGATGCGGGAGAAGTTCAAAATGCTTACCCTTGGAATCCTTCTGCCCTACCTCCAGCAGGGAGATTGGCTATGCTCCTTGGATCTAAAGGATGCCTACACGCACATCCTCATCCACCCAAGCCACCGCCAATACCTAAGGTTTGTGGTGGCAGGAAATCATTACCAGTACAGGGTACTGCCCTTTGGCCTGTCCTCCGCACCGCGAGTCTTCACAAAATGTCTCGCGGTCGTGGCGGCCCATCTCCGGCTTCACGGCCTCTATGTCTTTCCGTACCTCGACGACTGGCTCATCAGAGCAGCGTCCGCTCAGGAGGTCACCAACGCCACGTGCCGCACGGTGACTCTGCTGCAGCACTTGGGCTTTGTCATAAACTTCGCAAAGTCCACTTTGCTCCCCTCACAGGATCTCGAGTTCATCGGCGCAAGGCTGCACACTCCTCGGGCACGAGCGTACCTACCGCTCGACAGGGCTCAACGGCTCATGGACCTAGCCGACCGCTTTCGCAGCCAGCCCCTGGTCTCCGCCAGGCGCTTCCTGAGACTGCTTGGCCATATGGCTTCCACCGTCCATGTGACCCCCAATGCCCGCCTGAACATGCGGTCTGCTCAATGGTGTCTCCGCCAGCAGTGGCGACAAGCCACAGGCGGCCTGGCAGACCTAGTGCGCGTCTCCGAGCCGCTGCTCTCGTCTCTCCGGTGGTGGCTCCGGCAGCCGAACCTGATATTCGGAATGCCTTTCCAGTCACCTCAGCCGACCCGGGTGCTGACCACCGATGCATCCCTCCTGGGCTGGGGAGCACATTGCCAAGAGGCACGTACTCAGGGCCTCTGGACCACGTGGGAGTCTGCTCAGCAGATCAACTTCCTGGAGCTCAGGGCGATCCGCCTCGCTCTCAAGGCCTTCTCCCACCTGACTTCCCAACAGTCCGTCCTTGTCCAGACGGACAATCAAGTTGCCATGTTCTACGTGAACAAGCAGGGGGGCACGGGCTCCTTCCTCCTCTGCCGGGAGGCACAGAAGCTCTGCTCTTGGGCCGTCAGTCACGGCATTCTCCTCAGGGCAGTTTATCTCCCGGGCCAAGAAAATTGCCTTGCAGACAAACTCAGCAGGGTCCTCCAGCCGCACGAGTGGCGTCTGGATCCCTTGGTAGTTCAGAAGCTCTTCCTCAAGTGGGGTCTCCCCACGGTGGATCTCTTTGCCAGTCCTCACAACCGGCAGCTTCCTCGCTTCTGCTCTCGTCAGCCACACCCCCTTCGGGTTGCGGCGGACGCCTTTCTGATCTCGTGGTCGGGGAGCCTTCTGTACGCTTTCCCTCCCATCCCGCTGGTCTCTCGGACTCTTTTCAAGGTTCTCCGAGACAAAGCCTTCATGATCCTGGTGGCCCCTCGCTGGCCCAGGCAGCCGTGGTTTCCTCTCCTGCTGCAACTGGCGGTGGAGGGCCCAATCCCTCTGGGGATACAACCGGATCTCCTCACTCAGGATCAGGGGTCCCTTCTGCACCCCAACCTCAGGTCTCTCAACCTTATGGCCTGGCTGCTGAGAGGGTAGTCCTTGCTCCCCTTCTCCTGCCGGCGGAGGTGGAGGAGGTCGTCTTAGCTTCGCGACGGCCTTCTACCCGCAAATGCTACGCCCTTAAATGGCGTCGCTTTGCAGTCTGGTGTACCCAACAGTCTCAGGATCCCTTCTCCTGCCCGGTGTCGGTGATCTTGCAGTACTTGCTGCACCTCTCTAATCTGGGACTTAAGTCCAACTCCGTCAAAGTTCACCTCAGTGCTCTTTCAGCACATCATGTGCCAGTGGACGGCAGACCTCTCTCCAATGACCCTCTCGTAGCGAGGTTTCTCCGAGGTCTCCTTCTACTTAAACCACCTCTGCGCCCGCCAGCGCCTGACTGGGACCTGAATGTGGTTTTGCAGCGGATCACCTGTCCGCCTTTTGAACCTATGGCTACCTGTTCTCTACGTTTTCTGTCTTGGAAAACACTGTTCTTGATAGCCCTCACTTCCGCTAGGCGCGTAAGTGAATTGCAGGCCCTCGTGTCTGATCCCCCCTACACTCGATTCTACAAGAATAGGGTAGTCCTACGGACTCACCCAAAGTTTTTGCCTAAAGTGGTCTCCCCTTTTCACATGAATCAGGAGGTGGTACTTCCAACCTTCTTTCCCAGACCACACTCCAGCCGAGCTGAGACGGTCCTCCATACCCTGGACTGTAGAAGGGCATTGAACTTCTACCTTGACCGTACGCGGGAGCACCGTAAAGCTGCTCAGCTTTTTGTGTCTTTTGACCCCAATAAATTGGGGCTCCCGGTCTCCAAGCGTACTCTGTCCATCTGGGTGGCGGACTGTATCTCTTGGGCTTATGGGGCAGCCGGACTCGCCTTAGAAAGTCGAGTCACGGCTCATTGCGTTCGGGCAAAGGCCACGTCAGTGGCTTACCTCCGCTCTGTTCCGCTGGCAGACATCTGCCGGGCCGCTACTTGGTCTTCGAGCCAGACTTTTGCGGTCCATTACTGTCTCGAGAGGGAGTCCCGTAGGGACAGTGCTTTCGGACAGGCAGTCCTCCGTAATCTCTTTGAGGTCTGAGCAACTCCTACCCTCCATCCCGGATGTGGGCTACCGGTGGGTGATAATTCAGCGAAGATTCTATCCTTCTGTGCTGCTGAGCTAGAGGGAGCTCATTTTTGTGCTTAGGGTCTCCGGTAGCCTTGAGCTTGGGAGTCCCATAAGTGAGGACTGACTTCCTGCTTGGTCCTGGAGAAAGCGTAGTTACTCACCTGTAACAGGTGTTCTCCAGGAGCAGCAGGAATCAGTCCTCACTACCCTCCCTCCTCCCCTTGGAGTTGCAATCGTCTGCTTATGTTCTTTTTGCAAATTTTTATGCTGTCTTTTTTAGCTATGTCATCTGACTGGCTAAGATGGCACCTTCGGGCGGGAAGACGACCGCGCATGCGCGCTGCAATTCCCAAAGGCTTTCTTTGAAAGCTGGGGAAAATTGCTCCGCGAGGGGCTCCGTCGGCGCCGACGTCACCCATAAGTGAGGACTGATTCCTGCTGCTCCTGGAGAACACCTGTTACAGGTGAGTAACTACGCTTTATACCTATAAACCAGATAGATCACATCCATCACATATCCTTGATCTAGCTCTCTGGTCGCATAAAAGTGTAGTTACTCACCTGTAACAGGTGTTCTCTGGCGACAGAAGGAATCAGTCCTCACATATGGGTGACATCGGCACCAACGGAGCCCTCGCGGAAGCATCCCCCCAGCTTTCAAAGAAAGCCTTTGGGAGCTGCCATCATGCATGCGTGGTCCCCTTCCCACCCAAGGGTCCCATCTTGCTCAGTCAGGTGACATAAATAAAAGACGGCAAAAACAGAAGATGGTAAAGGAGCAACTCCAAGGGGATGAGGGAGGGTTGTGAGGGCTGATTCCTGCTGTCCCCGGAGAACACCTGTTACAGGTCAGTAACTATGCTTTCTCTGGGAACAAGCAGGAAGTCAGTCCTCACATATGGGACTCCCCAGCTACAGGCTACCGAAAGCCCATAGGAAAAAATAGGGCTCCCTCATGGGGAGCCGCAAGCAGCAGCAGCAATTTCTTAGTCCACCATAGTAGGACCCCTGTGTCCGATGAAACCAGCACTCCGGTAGACTGAACTCAGAAGGGTCGGAGGGTAGGAGTTGCCTAGACCCCGAAAAGGATATGGAGCACAGCCTGGCCAAAGGCACTGTCCTACCAGGACTCTCTTTCCAGGCAGTAATGAGCTGTGAAGGTATGGACTGAAGACCAGATGGCGGCCCAGCAGATCTCCACCATCAGGACAGAGCACAAGTTTGCCACCAAAGCCACCATGGCCCTGACACGGTGCACCATGATGTGGCCTTCCAGCGGGAGCCTCGCCTGTTCATAAGCAAGGGTGATACAGTCCGCCACCAATGTGGACAGTGTACACTTGGTTACAGCCTCCCACAGCCAGCTGGGGTCATAGGAGATGGAAAGCTGAGAAGCAATGCAGTGGCCCTGAGTGCGTTGGATATAGAAGGACAAAGCCCTCTTACAGTCCAAGGTGTGAAGGTCCGTCGCCACCCAACTGGAATGGGGTCTTGGAAGGAGGTAGGAAGCACCACTTCCTGGTTAAGAAGGAAGGGCGACACTACCTTCGGCAGGAATTTGGGGTGCGTGTGAAGCACCACTCTGTTCTTGTAGAACCTGTATAAGATGCCTCCACCACAAGGGCTTGGAGCTCACTAAGTCTGCGAGTGGAGGTGAACGCAACCAGGAAAATCACCTTCCAAGAGAGGTAGCGAAGGTGGCAGGTGGCCAGAGGCTCGAAGAGAGGGCGAGTGAACTGCCCCCAAACCACATTGAGGTCCTTTTCGGTTGCCGGAGGGCGAACCAGGGGTTTCAATAAGAGCAGGCCCCAAAGGAAACGGGTCACCAATGGTTGGACCAAGAGGAGCTTACCATCCACTAGATGGTGGTGCGCTGCCAGGGCACTCAGGTGCATTTGGACAGAGTTAGACTTGAGCCCGGATTGAGAGAGGTAGAGAAGGTACTGTAACACCAGAGTCACTGGGCACGAGAAAGGATCAGCCCCATGTTTGACGCACCAAGCAGAGAACTTGTGCCATTTGAGGGCGTAAGCCTTCCTAGTAGAGACCTTCTGAGAGGCCAGTAGAATGTCCTCCATCTCAACCGGAAGGTTGAGAGGGGCCAGAGTCATCCTTTCAGCAGCCATGCTGTCAGTGAGAGGGATCCCAGGTTGGGATACAGGAGAAAGCCCCCCTCCTGAGATAGGAGTCCTGGGGCGGTCCTTAAGGAGTTGAGCACCTCCACCGTCAGCTGCAGAAGAAGCGGGAACCACAGCTGCCTGGGCCACCGAGGAGCTATCAGGATGAACGAGGCCCTGTCACAGAGGGTGCTGAACAAGTTCTTGGTGATCAGAGGTGTCAGAGGGAAGGCGTACATGAGGCCTTCTGACCATGAGACTAGGAACGCGTCTGCTGCCATCCTGAAGGGGTGGCCTGCCGGGAGCAGAAGCGGGGCAACTGAAAGTTGTCCGGACTAGCAAACAGATCCATCACGGGTTCTCCCCAGAGCCGGAAAAGCTGACTGGCTACCCTGGGGTCTAGCTGCCACTCATGCACCTGAAGAACTCTGCTGAGTCTGTCGGCCAGCAGGTTGTCCTGGCCTGTCAGGTACACTGCCCGCAGGAGGATACCCTGTTGGATTGCGTATGAGCAGAGGACCAGTGCTTCCTGACAAAGGGCATGAGACCCCGTACCCCCCTGTTTGTTCATGTAGAACATCGCCACCTGGTTGTTGGTTAGGACCACCATCGGCTGGTGACGCAGGTGGTGACAGAAGACCCGCAGGGCAAGGTGTATGGCCCAGAGCTCAGGGAGGTTGATCTGCTGGGTGCTCTCATCTGGAAACCAGTTGCCCTGAGTGCGGAGATCTCCACAGTGGGCTCCCCAGCTGAGCAGGGAGGAGTCCATGGGGAGGACCCTCGGGTGGCTTGGGACCTGAAAAGGCATGCCTTCTTCGAGATGCTGGGGTGACTGTCACCAGACCAGGAGGTCCGCCAACTGGCGGGTCACCAAAACATGGTCTCGGAGGCGGCCTGTTGCCTGAGACCACTAGTAGCAGAAACACCACTGTGCCGTCCTCATGTGGAGGCAAGCATCTGGGGTGATGTGGACCGTAGTGGCCACGTGCCTGAGGAGGCACAGAAGAAGCCAGGCGGGCACCAAGGGACAGTGCTGTACGTCTCAAGCTAGAGATCTGAGATGATTGGCTTGGTCCTTGGGCAAGAAGGCCTTCGATTGGAAAGTGTTGATTTTTGTCCCGATGAACTCCAGTCACTGTGCTGGGAGGAGGTGAGACTTGGGGTAGTTTATGATGAAGCCCAAGTATTGCAGAACCTGGATGGTGCATGCGGTGGGCTGCTGCACCTCTTAGGCTGTGCCTCCCCGTATGAGCCAGTTGTCCAGGTAGGAAAAATCTAAGATCCCCTGGAGCTAGAGGAAGGTGGCCACGACTGCCAGGAATTTTGTGAAGACCCTTGGGGCAGAGGCTAGGTGGAGGTGAGCACCCTATATTTAAAGTGCCTACCCCCTACTACGAACCGCAGGTACTGCCTGTGGTTGGGGTGGATGAAGATGTGAGTATATATATCCTTGAGGTCTAAGGAGCATAGCCAGTCTCCCTGCTGTAGGTATGGCAGCAATGTTCCAAGGGAGAGCTTCTTGAACTTCTCCCTCACCAGGAATTTGTTGAGGTTGCGCAGACCGATGCCCACCATGGCTACCCAGTCCGCTGACTTGAACCCATCATAGGCTGCTTGAGACATGAATTTGGAGCACTCACAGATGGCCTTGGCCAGGCTCTTGAACCGCTGCAAAGGTTTCTCGGAGAGACCATCCGAGAACCTGGCAATGTCCTTCGCCAGGTCTCTCAAGTACATGCCCATGTACAACTGGTAAGTCTGGATGCGACAGATGAGCATCGAGACCTGGTAGCACTTTCTGCCAAGGGCATCCAAGGTGCAGACCTCCCTGCCGGGGGGCACTGAGGAGTGCATCTTCTGGCTCTTCAGCCGATGAATGGCCAATTCCACCAACATGGAGTTATGTAGCAGTTGTGACTTCTGGAAGCCCAGACTCCAGCAGACCTGATACATCAAGTCGAGCCATCTACTCACCACCGGCACCGATGTCGGTGTCTCCCACATGCAGAGCATGAGCCTCTTCAGGATGGGAGGGATGGACACCGTGAGAGATTCTCACGGAGGAGCCTCATACTGGAGGATCTCTATCTCATCCGCCAGAGGGTCCACCTCCAACTCATTCGGGAATGCCAGGGCCTTAGACATGTCCTTGTCAATGTCCAAGAAGCCCACATCCTCGGGTTGGGACCGCCACCAAGGTTCTGAGATGGGAGAATCCGAAGGGACGTAGCGGTGGCGATGGGTATCGGAGGACTCCTCGTCCTCCATCTCCCACTCGGAGTATCCATGGAGGACTTGTAGAAGGACTGCTCCACAAGGCTCAAGGAGGCCAATGCCCTATGGCTGGCGCCCGGTAAACCGAGGATTGACTCGAGGTCGAAGGACCTCAAGGTTCGGATCAGCCTCCATGGATGTCTTGGACATCGAGAACCCAGTGGTTGGGGTGGATGAACCAGTCATACCAGACAACAGCACCCACTGCTGGTCCATGAAGGCAGACAAACTGCACTCCAGGGCTGCCATTCTGGACTCCAGACCAGAAGGCTCCGCAGCCTTCGGCATGGGCACTGAGGAACTTGGGCCCTATGCTTGCTCCCCGAAGGGGAATCCTCAATGAGGATGGTGTCTGGGGACTGAGGCCGGTCCACAGCCAGATCCTTCTGGGGAACCTTTACAGGTTGCTCCTTCTCTGATGACTCAGACGAACGTCTCGGACTATGAGACCGGGCCTGGGGAGCTCCCAACTTATCGGAGCCATCCAAGGATGCTGCCTTCGAGGGTTTCTTCTTCCTCCTGGGTTCCCTTGAGGGAGACCCTCTTTCTGAGGACCCACAATGAGGATCGGGTTCGGAAAGTTCTGCCCAAGACGTCGGGGCCTCAGACAAGGCCCTGGCTTTCGGAGGCATCGGGGACTCGGGGAAAGATTTATCGTGCTGCTGCTGGTGGCTCTTGAGGGCCTTGCTGGACATCCTCTTGCAGAGACCGCAAGCTGCCAGGTCATGGTCTGGCCTGAGGCAATGAAGACAACAGTTGTGCGTGTCGGTCAAAGACATGATTTTAGAGCACCGATCACACTTCTTAAAAACACTGGTAGCCATGAAGGAAAAAAGTACCCATGCGAGGTCAAAGACCCTCCGGGCTGCCAGCAGAAGAAAAAAGGTGCGAAAGGCGCCAGATAAAGAAAATAATGAAAAGATTACAAAAATTAAACCGAACCAGATGCCAAGGCACCGAGGTTGGTAGGCAGGAAGAGTATCAGTGCAATACCAGAGGCGAGTTGGAAACTTGGGGAACAAAATAGTCAACTTTTTCTGGGACAAGCCATACAACGTCTGGAGGGCTCCGCTGAAAAAAGGAGACTGAGCAAGATGGCACCTTTGGGCACAAAGGGGACCACACATGCATGGTGGCATCTCCCAATGGCTTTCTTTGAAAGCTGGTGGGATGCTTCCGCAAGGGCTCTGTCGGTGCCAACGTCACCCATATATGAGGACTGACTTCCTGCTTGTTCCCGGCGAACAACTCAATCAAATTTGTTTGCCATGATTGTCCTTTAGTAAAACCATGTTGCCTCAGATCATGCAACCCGTTGGTTTCTAAAGTCCACTATTCTTTCTTTCAGGAGCCCCTCCATTACTTTTCCTGCCAACGAGGTAAAGCATACTGGCTTACAGTTTGTCATCTCTTCCCTATTACCACTTTTGTGAAGAGATGCTTCATCACCTTCCCAGGTCAGCACTGCCAGCAGGGATTCCATTGACTACTCTGGATAGCAGTCACTTCTGATGTCCTGTTGACCAGAGCAGAGAAGACCGAACAGCAGCTGCCACTCCCATGACGTGTGACAGGGTCTAGCCTCCCTGCTCCCCATCTGACACTGGACTACTGTATCTTTAGGCAGTGAGGCCTAGCTTCTCCACTAGTCCACCTCTTCTGGCTTCTGTGGTGGATCTCTGTGTATGTACCTCTGCACATGTGCACACAAACATACTTTCAAACAAATGGACAGACACATAGAAAATGCTTCACCAACAGGCAAGCTTGCTATTGTAAAAAGTGTCTAATAATGGATAGTTTTATATGGAAAGTGAGATCAGTGAAAATATAAAAGTTAATGACATCCATGGTGAAATATGACCCAAATAAAGAAGAACTTAGGAAAGGCAGTAGAGTTTGAGGATCTTGGACAAGTCACTTGAACAATCAGGTAGCAATATTCTACCTCAACAAACAGGAAGACACAAGCTCTTTCTGATTTTGCACAGAAGCCATGAAAATCTGAGAATATGCTATCTCTCATGACATTTCACTCGTAGTCACCAACTCCCGGGAACTCAGACAATATTGACAGATAAACTGAGCACTCATAAGTGTGTTCTCAACACCCTAGTAGACAAAGATCTTTTCCATTGCTGGAGAATGCCAGCGATCAACCTTTTTGGACTGCCAGCAGTACGAAGTGTCTTCTGTTTTGTTCCAAGAGATCCTTGAAACTCAGTTTTGCTCAGGATGCTTCACAATCCCTTGGGACAGTGGGTTATGCTAATCCTTTTCCCCTATTTCTCTGATCTCAAGAACCATCCAAAACTCTCCTAGAACAAATTGCTCCTCACTGGCCTCAGCAAATTTGGTTCTTTTACCTACTCTTCCCATTCCTTTCTGAACATGTTACTAAGACACTTATCCACTATTTAATCACCTCCTGCCTTGACTTTTGCAACCTACTCCATGCTGGTCTCCCTCTGAATCATCTTTCTCCCCTTCAATCTGTTCAGCACTCTGCTGTGATGCTAATCTTCTGCCAGCCTCAACATGCTCATATTACCCTTCTTCTCAAGTCACTTCATTCGCATCCAGTTCAAACTTCTCCTGCTGACTTATACATGCATTCACTCTTTAGCTCCTCAATACTTTTCTTCTCTTATTCCTCCCTACATACCTCCCCGGAAACTCTGCTCTTCTAGCAAATTGCTTCTATCTATGCCCTTCTCTTCTATTGCTAACTCCAGACTTTGCTCCTTTTACCTTGCTGCTCCTTATGCCTGGAACAAACTACCTAAGATAAGAGGAGAATGAGAATAGTACAGAGCCCTTAAAACCAAGTGAGGACAGGATATCAAGGAGAAGATTGTGATCAACAGTGTCAAAAGCAACAGAGAGGTCAAGAAAGATGATGACTGAGTAAAGGCCTTTGGATTTTGCCAGGAACATCACTGGAGACTTTACAAGAGCCATTTCAGTAGAATGTAAAGGACGCAAGCCAGCTTGCAAAGGATCCAGGAGGGCTTGAGAGGAGAGAAATTCAAGACAACAGCAGTGAGCTGCATGTTAAAGTAGTTTAGAAATGAAGGGGAGGAGAGATGGGTCAATAGTTAGAGGTGTAACAACAGCATGCTCGAAGGCTGCAGGAACAGTTGCAGTGGAGAGCAATAGGTTGAGAATATGAAAGATGGAAGGGACAACAGAGTAGGAGATAGGGCTTAGGAGACGGGTGGGAATAAGATCAGAAGAGCAGGTAGTGAGTTTGGAGGAGGAAAGAAGGTGTGCGGCTTCCTCCTCATAGATCATAGAAAAGGAAGAAAGGGTAGCAGAGGTAGAAGAGGAGGAGGGGAAGAAGTGGAAGTAGCTGACTTTATGGGGAAATGGAGGGTGATCTTGTGGATTTTGTCATGGAAATAGTCACCCAGGGAGGGAGGGGTCAGAAGTGGAGGTACCTTGAGGAGAGAATTGAGAGTAGTAAAGAGACGGCGAGGGTCAGAGGCAAGATAATTTGTCAGATAGAAACATAGAAACATGATGACAGAAAAAGACCACATGGCCTATCTAGTCTGTCCTTCCATAACAACAACTACAACAGTCCACTTTTTACCTTTAGAGATCCTCTGTGTTGGTCCCATGCTTTTTTGAATTCAGTTACAGAGGCATTATCACCTCCTTTACAGAGGTGATTATACAGAGGCATTATCACCTCCTTTTTTTTGCTAGCCATTCCTCTCCGTATGCACCCAAGCATCCTTCTAGCTTTTGCTGTCGCCTTTTCTACCTGTTTAGCTACTTTAAGATCATCAGACACAACCACGCCTAGGTCCTGCTCTTCTTTAGTGGACAAAAGTACTTCACCTCCTATACTGTATTGCTCCCTTGGATTGCTGCAGCCCAAATGCATGACCTTACATTTTTTAACATTAAATCCCAGCTGCCAAATTCTAGACCATTCTTCAAGCTTAGCTAGATCCCTCCTCATGTTATCTACCCCTTCCTGGGTGTCTACTCTATTGCAGATTTTGGTATCATCCGCAAAGAGGCAAACCTTATCCGACAGCCCTTCCGCTATATCACTAACAAAGATGTTAAAAAGAATCGGACCAAGGACAGATCCCTGGGGCACACCACTGGTAACATCCTTCTCCTCAGAGTGAGCTCCATTTACTTGTACTCTTTGTCGCCTCCCACCCAACCAATTTCTAACCCAAGCAGTAACTTTAGGGTCCATCCCTAGGGTGCTCAGTTTGTTTATAAGTCGCCTGTGAGGAACAGTGTCAAAGGCTTTACGGAAATCTAAATACACCACATCTAGAGCTCTCCCTCGGTCCAACTCCCTGGTCACCCAGTCAAAGAAATCAATCAGATTTGTCTGACAAGACCTGCCTCTGGTGAATCCATGCTGCCTCGGATCCTGTAATCCGCTGGACTCCAGAAACCTCACTATTTTCTCTTTCAGCAGCGTTTCCAATAATTTACTCACCACCGAAGTAAAACTAACCGGCCTGTAGTTTTCAACCACATCCTTACTTCCGCTTTTGTGTAAAGGCACCACACGAGCCTCTCTCCAGTCCTTTGGCACCACTCCAGACTCCAACGAGGCATTGAAAAGGTTAGTCAGTGGAGTTGCTAGAACGTCCCCAAGTTCCCTCAGTATTCTAGGGTTATATCCCATCCGGTCCCATCGCTTTGTCTACTTTAAGTTGAGCTAGTTTCTCACGAACACAGTCTTCTGAAAATAGTTCAAGATGTCCCTCGCGTCAGTTCTTATTTGTGGGTGTAATAATAGTCTTATTTGATGAGTGCTATGGCTGACTGGAAAGAGACAAGCATGAATTTGACATGTAGAAAGTCTGCAAGGGAGCGGTATTTGAGCCAAGCATGCTCAGATGAAGAGACACAGGGAATGTAGATAGTGGGTAGTAGAAAAAAGTCAGGGCTGGGTATAATACGCCTCACAGGAAGTGGCATGGGCAGAGTGAAAGCATTCAGAGCAGAGGACAGTGCAGCTTATAGGATGCTACTGCCTCATCAACAGACTCAGATGACATAGTGGAGGAAGGAGATGATGAAACAATGGAGGAGAGAGCCAAAGGGTCTATAGCATGAAGATTTCTAAAGAGGTTGGAGAAAACAGGACGAGGTTGAGGCGGTGGGTGATGAAGAGAGAAGCTTGTCAGGGTAAACAATTAGAGAAAAATGCAAGGTCAAGGCAGTGGCCATGCTGGTGAGTGGGGTCAGTAGAGCAAAGCTGGAGGTCAAATGAGGAAGTAAGGAAAGGAGCTTTAAAGCATAAGGATCAGAGGGGTTATCAACATGAATGTTAAAATCCCCGAGAATAAGTCTGGGGGAAAAGGAATCCAGAAAGAAGTAAAGCCACAAGTCAAAGTCAGTGAGAAAAGTAAAGGTGGACTTGTCAGGAGGTCAATAAACAGCTACCCAGAGAGGTAGTGGATTGAAAAGGCAGATGGAATGGACTTCAAAGGAGGGAAAAGAGTGAGAATGAGGCAGCAGGAGGGGTTGGAATTGGCTGGAAGGAGAAAGTAGAAGCCCAACACCACCAACATGGCCAGTGGGATGAGGCGCATGGGAGAACTGATAACCGCCATGACAGAGAATACCTCGTAGCGACTAGCACAGTGTCTTCTGGGAGGAGCCAGGTCTCAGTTAGAGCAAGCAGATGGAGAGCATTAGAGATAAAGAGATCATGAGTAAAATCAAGTTTATTTGAGATGGAGTGTGAGTTCCACGAGGCACATGAGAAAGGGAAAGAGGAAGGGGAAAGGAGAGGTCTATGAATAAGATTAGAGGTGTTGCATGAAGATCTCTTCTCAGAGTGTGACAAAAATCTAGGGGGAGCCAGAGTTTGGACTGATATCTCTGGATGAGAGAAGGAGAAGGAGTAGAAGAGTGCAGGGCAGAGAGGAGACAGCATGGCAGTAACGAGGATGAGGTTGTCTTAGAGAGAGAGGAGATGGCTGAATGAAAGGGAGAAAGTGGTGAAGCTCAAGAGCTAATGACAGAGTAGAGGACAGGATGGAGGGGGAAGTGAGGATGGTAAAGGGGAGATAAGAAGGGGAGGAGTGAAGGTGTTAGTAAGAGGGGAGACAATTAGGGAGTATGAAGAATAGGAAGACAAAGTGTTGAGGAGCCATAGAACAGATGGAAAAGAGAACAGAGGGCAGAAGAAATATGGATAGGTGGGAGAGAAACCACAGAGGACTGGATGCTATATCTAGCTTGTCCACTGAGAAAGTTGGATAGAACATCAGAACATAAGATATGCCATAATGGGTCAGAACAAAGATCCATCAAGCTCAGTGTCCTGTTTCCAACAGTAGCCAATTCAGGTTGAAAGTACCTGTCTGATTCCCTAAAGGTAGACCAATACCATGCTGCTTATCCTAGGGATAAGTAGTGGATTCCCCTAGTCCACTTTAATAATGATTTATGGACTTTTCCTCCAGGAACTTGACAAAACCTCTTTTAAACCCAGCTACACTAATAGCTTTTACTATATCCTCTGGAAACTAATTCCAAAGTTTGCTTATGTATTGAATAAATGAATATTTTCTCCAATTAGTCTTGGTTAACCGCTTTGCTGCTAGCTACGCAAAAGGTGGTATATCAAGATTTTAATAAACATAAACATAAAAAATATATTGTAGCTTCATTGAGTGTCCCATAGTCTTTCTACTTTTGGAAAAAGTAAACAATCAATCTATATTTACCTGTTCCACTCCACTCATTATTTTATAGACCTCTATCACATCTCCCCTCAGCCGTCTCTTTTTCATGCTGAAGAGCCCTAATATTTTAAGCCTTTCTTCATAGAGGTATCCTTCTATCTCTTTTTTCATTTTTGTCACTCTTCTCTGTACCTGTTCTAATTCTGCTATATCCTTTTTAAGATACGGTGACCAGAATTGCACACAATATTCAAGGTGTGAACGCACCATGCATTGTAATATCCTTGGTTTTATTCTCCATTTCTGCCTTTCTTTATCTTTATTGTCAAACTTCATTAATCACCCTTTGTAATGTCAGGGCGGTGTACATAGTTGAAAATAGTAGAGGCCGAAGCTGAGAAGGAAAAGAACTAAAATATCAACAAGAAAGAAGCACAATCGCACCAAGGAGAAGAGAGAAACAGTACGGAGAGGAGGGTAGTCTTATAGGTCAGGAGAAGGGAGGTCAAAAGCCAGACAAAAGAGGTGCGTCTTGAGGAGAGACTTGAATTTAAAGTATGATTGTTCTTGGCGAAGGGTGAGAGGGAGGGAGTTCCAAAGGAAGGGGGCCAGATGAGCCAGGGTAGGGGATGGGAGATGCAGGCAGTGGGTTTGGACGGAACGAAGGGTGCAGGACACTGAACGGTAATGCAGAGAGTCAGCCAAATATTGCGGTGTATGGGTATGAAGGGCCTTATGGGTGAGAATTAAGATTTTATAGGAAAAGCGATGTGAGACAGGCAGCCAGTGTAGGTCGATGAGATGCAGTGTGATATGAGCGAACCAGGAGTGTGAGAAGATCCTTGCTGCGGTGTTCTGAATTAATTGGAGGCAGTGGAGTTGATTCTGAGGGAGATTTGCAAAGATGATGTTAAAGTAGTCAATCCAAAAGTATTATATTTGCTTTCTTGGCCGTCGTTGCATGCTGGGCAGAGAATTTTAAGGTATTATCCATGATGACACCTAGATCCTTTCCTGGGTGGTGATTCCTAATGTGGACTTTCCATCATGTAATTGTAGTTTGGGTCTTTCCTAAGTGGATAACTTTACACTTGTCCACATTAAATTTCATTTCCCATTTGGCTGCCCAGTCTCCCAATTTCTCAAGGTCCTCTTGTGATTTTTGAACTTTGAGTAATCTAGGGTCATCTACAAATGTGATCATCTCACTCAAAGCAATCTGTTAAATTTTTGCCCTATTTCATCACTCCCATTCATGACCAAAATCTTAGAAAAAATAGTTTTTACCCAGTTGAATAAATTTTTGATCACTAAGCAAGTTTTGGCCCAACACAGATTCCTGAGGTGCACTATTCACCTTTCTCCTCTGAGAAAATTGGACATTTGGCCCTGCATTGTTTTCTATCTTTTAACTAGTTCCCAAATCCACAATAGTACACTGCCTCTTATCCGATGACTTTTTAATTTCCTGAAGAGTATCACATGAGGGACCTTGTCAAAGGCTTTCTGGAAATCCTGATACACTGTATCAACTGGCTCACCTTTACCTGCCTGTTTATTCACACCTTCAAAAAAATATAGCAGGTAAGTGAAACAAGACTTTCGCTAACTAAATCCATGTTGGTTTTGTTCCATTCATTTAAAGAATTTATATTCTGCACTACTAGGCAGATTGCGATAAAAACATACATAAAATACAGGCCACAAGTTCCTAGCAGTTTCCCAAAAAGACACACGGGTTCCACAATGTTTGTATTGGGGCAAGCAGTGGATTTCCCGGGTCCTCTTTAATAATGGTTTATGGAACTTGTCCAAACCTTTTTTAAACCCAACTAAACTAACAGCTTTTATTATATCCTCCGGTAATGAATTCCAGAGTTTGATTATGTGTTGAATGAAAAAATATTTTCTCTTATTAGTCTTAAACGGGTTATACTGTAGCTCCATTACATGTCCCCTTGTCTTTCTACTTTTTTGATGGCATAAACAATCGATCTACATTTACCCGTTTCACTCCATTCATTAATTTATAGACCTCTATCCTTCCATCCCCTTTACCATTTTGGTAGCTATTCTCTGTACCTTTTCTAATTCCGCTATATCCTTTTTAAGATACAGCGACAAGAATTGCACACAATATTAAAGGTGCGATCGCACCATGGAAAGATACAAGGCATTATAATATCCTTTGTTTTATTCACCATTCCTTTCCTTATCATTCCTAGCATTCTATTTGCCTTCTTGGCTGCACACTGGATGGAGGGTTTCAACGTGTTATCCACAATGACACCAAAATCTTTTTCCTGGCTGGTGGTTCCTATTGTGGAACCTTGCATCGTGGAACCATAGTTTGGGTTGTTCTTTCCTAGGTGCATAAGTTTGTACTTGACCACATTAAATTTCATCTGCCATTTGAACACACAATCTTGCAATTTATCAAAGTTTTCTTGCAATTTTTCACAATCCTCTTTGGTTTGAACAACTTTGAATAATTTTGTGTCATCTAGAAATTTGATTACCTCACACGTTATTCCTATTTCCAGGTCATTTACAAAAATGATTCCAGGTCATTGGGATAATTGGCAATTTAGCCCTATCCTATGCTTTCTATCTTTTAACCAATTCCTGATCCAAATTAGTACACTGTCTCCTATCCCGTGACTTTTTAATTTTGCCAAGAGTCTCTCATGAGGGACCTTGTGAAAGACTTTCTAAAAATCCAGATACACTATATCGACCGCTCATCTTTAGCTACCTGTTTATTTTGTCGCTATGGCTTGTTCTGAAATCATCTATATCTGTCTCTGCATTAGGCTTAGTGATGAATTGCATTACAGCCCAGCAGATTTAAATAACGAGTAGTCATTTAAATATGCCTGGCATTAATTGGTCGCTAGTTTTTCCGCCAGCATTTAAATCTATTTCCTGCATGGGGAGGATCATAAAAATGCATTTAAACGTGGAATTAAGGGCTCCTAAAGCCCACGCTAGCTTTCTGCATTGGCATCTCAGAGAGTTTGTTCCAGGCATAAGGAGCAGCAAGGTAAAAGGACCAAACTTTGGAGTTGGCAGAGGAAGAAAAGGACAAAGAGAGAAGCAAGCCAGAATATGAGTGGAGCTCATCAGGAGCGGTGTAGGGAGAGAGAAGAGAGCAAAGGTATAAAGGAGCAGAAGAGTGAATACACTTATAGGTCAGAAGGGGAAGCTTAACACTAGAAGCCCCAAAATAAATTATACCTAGAAATCCCAAAGTGCGTCAATTGACGCATTATCACAACAACTGTGTTTAGCATGAAATGCAGATGTGAATTAATGTGAAATTACTTATTTGTTAAATACGTGCAGTATGTGATGTCATTACATGACATCATCGTGTGTTTATTGTTTGTAATGTCAGAGTAAAACTGTAAACAGTGATTGAGATGCACCACCTAGCGGGAACAGGAATTTATACCTAGAAGCCCCAAAATACGTCAATTGACGCATCCAAGACAATTGAGTGCGTCAATTGATGTACTTTGGGGCTTCTAGGTATAAATTCATTTTCCCGCTAGGTGGTACATCTGTCATTAATTTTCGATGCACATATTTGAACATCTTGACCTTGCTAACAAAGTCATGGAACATGACTGACATGGTTCTAGCAGTGGCGCTGGTATACAACTTTGAAGATGCATTTGCATCAATTAACACACTTTGGGGCTTCTAGTGCTAAATTGGATACAGAAATAGAAAGGAAGCTAATGAAGTGATTTGAGAAGAGAGGTTATATGAGAAAATTGAGGCTGGTGACAAATAAGTCACGCAGCAGAGTTCTGAACAGATTGAAGGGGAGAAAGATGGCTAAGTGGGAGAGAAGCAAGGACATTTGAAATACTCGAGATGGGAAGTAATTAGTGGACAAGTGTTTTAGTAGTGTGTTCAGAAAGGAAAGGGCAAATTTTGTTAATGTTATAGAGAACGAAGGTGTGGAGTAGCCTAGTGGTTAGAGCAGCTGCCTAGTACCCAGAAGATCAAGGGTTCAGTTCCCACTGGCACTCCTTGTGACCTTGGGCAAGTCACTTTACCCTCCATTGCCTTGGAAGAAAAGGCCTGGCAATCTGCTTCCAGTGGTACATTGCCATGAAAACCTAGAGGCAGGTGGGTGGCTCCACAGCCCTAAAAAAATACACCTTGAGTGCTGCACTTAAACACCTTAACCTTTAGTAAACATGCTTGATAGATTTCGAGGGTGCATAGTTTGGGCATTCCTCCAAAACAGATGTGTACTTCCCAATTCATATTGAGAAGCAACATCTATTTTTAAAAAAATGTAAAATGCCAGCTCCCATGTTAGACCTGGGGTCTCAGGCAAGGGGTAGGTGCAAAGGCTGATGAAACTCCTTCCCAACATCCCACCCTGACACCATCCTAATACCATCACAGCTCCTCCCACCACTTGACATCGTCAAAGCTCCTTCTATCTTCTGACCCCCTTGATACCATCAGAGCTCCTTCCACATCCCCCCAACACCATCATAGCTCCTCTCATCTTCCTGGCACAATTATAGTTCCTTATCCCCTGACACAATCACTGCTCCTCCCACTACCCTGATATCCCCTGAAACTCCTCCCACCTTGGCTGCTACCAGACCTTTCACTGGTGGTCTAGCTGGGAGCAGTTGTTCCGGCTCTGCCAGGGCCCTCAATTCTAAATGGCATCTCTGACCCTTAGTGGTAGTCTTGTGGTACTACCGCTAAGAGTCAAGTTGTGAAATAAAGGCATGTGCTCTTTTTTCTCAAATGTGACTTTTAAAATTGCTGCTCATGTTGACTGTATCCGCAAATGTGCCATCCTGCACATCCTTTCAGGTATTTGACAAAAGCCTTTGATATGTACACATTCTGACACTGTCATCTCAATTCCCCTCTCCAAGACCTATCTAAAATGACATTTAAGTATATATTTTTATGATCCTCAACAACTCGCAAATTGTCCATATAATAGAAGAGGGATAGGATTTTGGGTAGGTTTGGGCATTTGGATAGTTTGATAAGGTTTTTTCTATGGATGATTTATGCCTTTTTCTCTTTTTGTCCCTGGTTTTCTCACTGTTTCTCTTTTTTCTGTTGAACCACATCAATGAGATCACTTTCTGTTCTTGGTTCCCTCCATAATGAGGTCTTAGCTCAGTGCATTGTGAAATTAGTGTGACTGCTGATTTCATTGTTAACCCCGTTTACCGGCATGGATCTAGCATTTTTAATGCAAGAGCTTATTCTTGTATTTAATTTTAAAATTCATTTTAAATAAAATGTTGAAAAGAAAGATGTCGCTATGTTGCATGTTTCATTTCATTTCTAAACAAAAGCACAGTCTGAGTGTTGAAAACAATCAGTTTTGGGAGGCAGATCTCTGGGTTAAGGGAATTACTGAAGCGTCCAGGAAAGTCTTTCCCCCTACACATTACAAATCGTTTTCCATTTTCTAACTGAATATCTCTTTTAAGACAGCTGCATATCTGCGGATACCTGCCATCCTGTAGCCTCAAATAATTTGGGTTTGTAAGATCTACGTAAAAAGAAAACACTACAAAGACTGAATCATTTTTATATAAAGACAATTTTAATCAACCTTATATACTGAGTCCTTCAAGGCCAGTAATTGGTCTCTGATCATCTAGTGATGTTATAAAATATGGTGATTATAAACCACATAACTAAAATTAACCCGCAGTGCTATTTTTTCAGACTAATGTGCTCCTCTGTGTAAATAGAATTCCAGCTTACTGCTCATAAAGAAATCAGCTCCAGATGGTCAATAAACATTTTGGATGCTTCTGAAAGTCAGGGACCTGCACTATAGGAGCACCTTACCCAACGGGACGATTGAACTGCGGGGGTACTGTATCTTAATTACTTTTCAACACAGTCAATATGTACCTAGTCGACTATTAATGAAAGAACATTTAAAATCTGTTTTCCATGCTTGACAGCTTGAATAAAATGGTTCATATCCCTTGGCATCTTAAAAGTATAAATTCCATTATGTGTTCATGAATACAAACTCACAACTAGTTTTGTTTAGGGTCCTTTAATAAATAAACTATAAATTACCTACCAATATGAAAAATTGAATAAAATATAATGCTTATGATTTCCTAACAAGAGCTGCTCCACGGGCAATGAGTGAAGAGCTCTCCTGAGAGGAGACTGCACTGGATGTGGTACTAACAAACGGAGATAGCATTAATGACCTTATGGTAAGGGAAAATTTACAGTCTCATTATCATGCACTATGCGGTTCAGGATTAAACTCTGAAATGAACTAAAAGAGTAGCAAGTGAACTTCAGCGGGGCTGAGTACACGAGAAGAGGGGATATGGTTGAAGAGACCCTAATGGGATTTTGAGAACTAAAGGAAAAGCTTTCTACTGTTAACATTTTTTTTATATCTCATGGTTCTATAAGACTCTACGATCTTTCCTTTAAGTTGTCTTTTTTCTAAATTAAAGAACTCTGACTTATCAAGTCTTTCTTCACAAAGGAGCCATTCCATCCCCTTAATAATGTTTGTTGACTTTCTCTACCTATTTTATAGTGCCTCTATATCTTTTTGGAGAATTTGGTGTAATTTTCTAAGGGAGCTGCATAAAAGATAACGTGCCATTTACATACATATATCCCTATTTTCAAGGACTTGGGTGCCTGAATGGGCATTTACTTTACTGCTACTATTCTGTAAACATGCGCATTGTGGGCATTCACAGGGGTGGAGTTTGGGTGCAGCACGGGTATAGCACCAATTTATGTGCATACGCTATATAATACTATTACTTATGCATGTTCCTGAAAAATCTAGATGCAGGCATTAATACCGGCCCTAGGGCAGGACTTAGTGCTTGGGATTACTTTGACAAGCATTTTAATCCTCTTATGCCTCTGTTTTATAATGTAATGTATGCACATTCTTCACTTTAAAAAAAAAGGCATGTTAACTCTGTGGGAATTTCTAGACTTACCCTCATGGAGCCCGAAGGGGCATGTCCGGGCTGTCCATTTGGCCCCAAGCAAGATGGGCCCATTTGGACCCGATTCTGGACCGTGGGAACAAAATGTTGCCAGAATCAGGCCCGAGGATGGCCCAGTATGCCCCTGCCACCTGAAGGAACATCTCCCCTCCCCCCCCCCCCCCCCCCCCCGCAGGCGCCAACAACGACTCCATAATCCCTGGCCCCCCTTTTCCCCACCGTCCAACCCAAGTCTGGCCTGCCATGGCCTGGATCGGGTGGCAGGGACCCCTGCATACCTGGGCCTGATCACTAGGTTTTCACTGCTTATTCCACGTTTGAGATGGAAGAAGGATTGCATCCCCACAGGCCTGGCCAGATGTACAGGGCCATGACCTGAATAGGCTCTGTATGTCCTGCCAGGCTGGCCCATCCCTGCTCTGCCCCCTCCCGCCCCCTGCCAGCTCTCCCCATCCCAATGCACAGGACATACAGGGAGAGCCAGAGGGAGAATTGGGTCCATGTTCCAGAATCAGGCCCATTTTCCAGAATCAGGCCCTTTGTGTCCAGAACCACATATGGTACTTCAGCTGTATCTGAACCATGGATTGATACAGGGGCAATGTAATATGCACACACAGTGAGCTGAAGATTTCCAAGTATTATCCAAGATGACGCCAAGATCTGTTCACTGAGTGGTAGTCCCTATTCCGGAACACATCATCATGTACCTTTAGTTTGGATTTTTTTAATACTTTGCACTTGTCCATATCAAATTTCATCTGCTATTTATGTAATTCCTCATAGTGAACGTGTGTATTGACCCATTTGAACTGATTCAACTAAAAATTTGACCAACTCACTCTCTGTTCCCTTTTCTAGATCATTAATGAATATGTTCAATAATAATGGTCCTTGAATAACAGATCCTTGACCTCTCCACTCTTTACATCCCTCCATTTAGATAACTTTTGCCTTGGGCCTTCAGAGAGGTGGGATATGAACAGCAAATGAATAAATAAAAACTTCATCCTATTCTCTATTTTCGATATTTTAACTATTTTCCATATCAGAATAGGAGAATGCCTCCTACCCCACAGCTTTTGAATTTCCTCGGGATTTTTCTGTATGAGACCTTAAAATGTCTTTTGAAAATATAGCTAATCTTTATTGACCAGCTGTTTTCCATCCATATATGTATTAAGATATTCAAATACATTCAAAGAGATTGGTGAAGCAAGACTTCCCTCTGCCACATCCATGTTGGATCTTCATAATTAATGCATATATATCCCTACAGAGTTGAGAAGTAGCCTAGCGGTTAGTACACTAACTCGATAAGCAGGAGCCCAGGGTTTAATTCTGGCTAGCACTCTTTGTTGGCTTGGGCAAGTCATTTAGCCTTCCATTGTCTCAGAAGAAAAGCCTGACAATCTATTTCATTACACTGCCAAGAAAACCCAGGAACTGCTGGTTGCCAGGAGTGAGCATTGACTTAAAGTCACACATTGTAATCCCTATGTTCAGTAGTAATGCTTTAAATAAAAGCTCCTGCCATTTTGTCCAGTAATAGCATCAGGCTCATTTTTTTATAGTTTCCTGGAATACACAGAAAGTCCCTGTAAAAAAATGGCCTCATATTTGCTTTCTCCAGTCTTCAGTCATGCTGACAAATTTTAGTAATAGATTGCACCATCTGTTCCTGGTTATTTGCTACTATTAAGTTTGTCTATTTACTAGTTTTGACATGATTTGCTTCAGTTCTTCAGAACCACTACCTTTGAAGATTGGTTGGATTTTGGGAAAGGCAAAGTATTTACTTAAGGGTATATGTTTGCTAAAGTACAGGACATTTTTAGAACATGCAAAAATTAATGTGCAGTAAGTGCAAAGCCTGTACACTAAGGGGTAGATTCAGAGCCCTAAATAGTTGGGTTGTACGTCCGGGTTCTACTTCTATGTACAACCCGCGCTCAGCTGCTGTTCCTGATTCTGATCTTTGCTCTCCCCAAATGTACAAGGCTGTTGTGTGGGGAGTGCTGGATGGGGGCGGGAGTGGGTGAGACAGAGGTGGAGAGGGGGCAGAGCGGTGGTGGGCTGAAGCACCCGAATGTACAGGGCCTATTCAGGACAGGGCCCTGTACGTGCCTCAGCGCTGTGCTGGATGTCTGCCTTATTCCACCCTGAAGGTGGAATAAGTGTTGGGTGTGGGGGTGATCGGGGCATGCAGCCCCCCAGAAATCATCATGTAACCGCAGGAGGGGTCCTGTCATTTGACCCTGGCCCTGGCAAACCCCGCAGAGAGTCAAGTGGCACGGAAATGGCATTTATGTGCGATTGGGCATTGGGTGTTCCTGCTGGATGTGCCATTGCCATGTGATTGGACGCCAGGGCACTGGCACACCAGCAGGAGTGCTGAGAGGGCTGTCCAGGCAGAGCACAGGACACCTACAGCAGCAGAATAAGGGGCACACTGGGCCATCCAAGTGCCCTGATTCTGCAACTGCGGGAACGTACAGCTCTAGCGCTTGCGGAATCGGGTACATATCAGCCTCATTCATTTTCTGGATGTCCAAATGGCCCGGACGTGCCCAATGCTGAATAGGGCCAGGAATTTCCCTGCAGTTACTACACGGGGCAGACATTTACTGCATGGAAAATACATGAGCAGATATCGTGGTTATTGTATCCATGCTACCTGTCGATGCATTTATCTTGGAAAAAGTTTCTGATCCCCCGGCAATCAGCATCAGAATCACCTCCCTGATTCCCTGACCCCCAAAACACCATCCTACCCAATCACCTCACTGATCCCCAGTATGCATCAGTATCACCCCTGAACACTACTAGCATCGTCTCCACACCACCTGATCAGCATACATCCTCCATCCCTCCTAGAAGTGACATCAGACTCACTGTTCTATAGTTTCCTGAATATCCACAAAGCTACTCTCCAGTCGTCAGTCATGATGTCAGATTTAAGTGATAGATTTCAGCATATATTTCATATTTCAGTTTTTTTCAGAATTCTAGGATAAATACAAGCTGGCCCCGGTACTAAAGAATATAAACCAGTTTCCCGTGATTTGCTTTAGTTCCTTACAAGGGAAATTTTTAAGGGAAGCCTCTATTAAGCATAAAAGTAGCTGCTTACTTCGATGCAGTTTTAGAAAGGCACATTGGCACCTATATGTCCTTATAAAATACATAAATTTGTCTTACTTAGTTGGTAGCGTTACTGGGATGGGCTTACACTTATGTATTTTTTTGGAACTTTATTAACAAAGAAGTTTTTCAAATTTTACAATAACAATCCCCCCAATACACACTAGTAATCAACAATAACCGCCCATAGACATTCTCCCCCCCTCCCCAGCTAATTACTGCACATATTTATAAATGGAGTCCAAATCTCAAATTTTACAAGCTTGTTCTGCTGAAGGACTGTCAATCTTTTCATGACATAAATACTATGCATACGAGCTTTCCAAGAGACAGCTGTTGGTGCGCAGGGTGTCTTCCTATGCCATTTCACTTTGCGTGGCCAGCGTACATACTTAAACTAGTTTACCTACATCTCCATTCCACCCTTCTACCGCCACTCCAAGCATGACATTTTCCATCTCCCAAACTATATCCTATCCCACTAAACCCTGAACTTCCCTCCTTACTGTCCTCCAATAATCCTGCATATGAGGATAGTCCCGCCGCATATGATGATAAGAACCCAACTGTCCACAACCCTGCCAACAGGTCACAGGATATCCCAGGACCATTTTGTGAAAGCGAGCTGGTGTCAAATACTACCGATATTGCACTTTGTATGCATTCTCAATATGACTTGCCGCAACCAGCCCATTTCCCGATACACTTAAAAACGGCATCCCATTGACGCTCCTCCCACATCTGACCCAAATTCTCCTCTCATTGCGTGAAAACGAGCCTTACCATACCTCGGCCTACTCAGCAATTTATAGGTTTTGGAGATCACTCGCTTCAAGGCCGCAGGGAACCAGCAAAGGCACTCAAAATCTTAGGCCCCTCTTATGCATGTATTTTATAAAATACATAGATTAGCAATTAAAATAAAATAGCAAATTGTTGCATGCCCAAGATCAGGTTAAAATATATGCAGGTAATTTCTAATGGTTAGTTTTAAAGTGCATACACATTCTATTTAAAACTAGTGCAACTTATGCACATTCCTTCCAAGCTGGGAGGCATGTTGTAAAATTACTCTCCCTACATATTACTTTGACTAAAATGTTGTCATAGAATTAAAGCTTCCTGAATATGAATCAAGACTTGAAGGACTACTAAGAGGGACTGTTTCTGCTGGGAAGGAATCTGCACTTGTAAGTATTTATCTTAACCTTCCGTTGCTTCAGGTACAAAAAAAAATAGATTGTGAGCCCTTCAAGGACAAAGGAAAAATATATACAGTATACAGTAACTGAATGTACACCGCTTTGACTGGTAGAAAAACGGTTTAGAAGCCTAGTTAAATAAATAAAATAAAATAAATTTAGCTGCTGGAAATTCTCTAAATCTTGGGGAAAAGGACATTCTTTAGGTTAAAACGGATAAAATTTGTGGGCCCGATCTTGAATTGGTCAGGGCTATGCGCCGTATCTGCTTATCACTGCCCGCCAACCCCTCAGCCTCGGATATTCACTTCCGTGGCAATGGTAGTGAATATCCAGGGTTTGCTGCACAGCCGGGAAGCCGCCAAGCCTAACTGGATAGCAGCGATTTCCTCACCTATCTTTTCAGTGCAGAACACTAACCGGGCAGCATGGAAAATCACTGCTGCCTGGTTAGCGCTTGCCTCCGCCTTTGCTCCACCCCAGAAATCCCCCAGCATGATCCGATGCAAACCGGATAGCATCATGTCACGTAGGGAACTTTGGAGGGGATTTTTGAAGGCACTAATTGGGAAAGTGCCTTTGAAAATCCCTGTTGATGGTATTTACACAATTTACTATGCTGTAAACCATGTAAATACCTTTCGAAAATACTGCCCTGTATATTTTAATTCAGTGCTTTATTAAGTCAGTTAGGGCATAGTATTACAAGCCAAATTTCAGTTAAATTAAAGTCAGTTAGGTCTTAGTATTACAAGTCATCTTTAAGTTAAATTAAAATCAGATAGCTTAACAGAGAATGTAGAAAAGGGAAAATATTCTTTGAATATATAGCAATAAATTATTTTCTAGAGACCTTTTACAGCAAAGCCTTCCATTTAGGCAAGAGAATGGTAAAATTGTCTTAAGCAGGTGTTAAAAGCAAAGTGATGGACTAAAGTGGCAACTTGAAAGGTTGCCTCTATCAAAACAAGGACAATGTGATTCACTGTGATGGGGTGTATGTCCCATCACCGCTGGAGTCCCGGGGAACCCCAGTCAGTCGCTACTCTGGGGATGTGGAACCCCTAGAGCAGCTGATGAGGACACCCAGGGGCCAAGGAAAGGCCCAAGCCCCTGCTTCCCTTCTGGCCAGGAGACATAGGGCACATCTCCCTGACAACACCTGAGAGGAGAGGGAGATGAGAGACTTGGCCCAGACCTCCATGGAGGTAGACCCCCTTAGGGCAGATCGAGGGAACCACCAATGGTAGGAGAAGATGGAACTAGGAAATGAGCTACAGCTAGTCCCTGAAGAAACAGCCATGGACGTTCACATTCAATCGGTGGATAACTTGGGCTGGTAGTAGCAACAGACAGCTATGTGGGAGGTGGTGAGGCATCCAGGTAATTCCACACCTGGGATGCACCCCAGCTGAATTTGAAGCTTAAAGGGGGGGGGGGGATTTATTTTACTGTTCATTATGCAGGTGTGTCTGAACTGAAGGACGTTGAGATGATGTCATTTACATATTCCTGATAATTTGCATATCATTCATTTTTGTGCTGTTACAAAAGACCCTGGTGAGGGCTATTTTGGACCCCAGGAAGTGCGGGGGGGGGGGGGGGGGAGAGTTGCCCAGAAAGGGGATACTAACAAACATGGACTTTGGGACCACTGGGTCTCTCACTCTGACTTACAGGGGAACTCCAGAGATAAACCTCCCTGCTAGGGGCAAGCAATAAAAGTGGGTTCCTGGACTGCTCTTATATTTGTCTTGCTGTTCTGTTCAGGTCACCCTCCCCCTGACTTTGTTTAGGGATATACCTACCACTCCGTATAGGTTATTCCTATTTGTTGAGATATAAGAGATACTTATGTTTATTTTGATTTTATCCTGTTGCCAGAAAGAGATCTGCTGTCCTATGCCATTTTGAATTCTGTCACTGTATTTGCCCTACTTTTAGTAATTTACAAGCTATCAGTAAAATCATCTGTGATACCTGAAGATTGGAGAATAGCTGATGTAATTCCAATTTTCAAAAAGGGCTCCAGGAGTGATTGGGGAAAATAGAGACCGGTAAGTGATCCGGGAAAATAGAGACCAGACGTCAGTACCAGGCAAAATGGTAGAAACTGAAAGGAGGCTTATCTGTACAGTGCTGTGTATTGCTGATTTAGGATTGAAAGTCAATTTGTCAAAGCTGCAATTTGTATCTCAAAGTCTTACCTTTTTGGGTGTTACTTTACCGCCATCTGGTCGTGCTGTCACCTCAGCTAGACTAAAACCTATTCTTTCATTGCCTTTACCAGTAACACCATCATTACAGTGCAGATTCCTGGATCTCTTAGTCTTTTGTAAACAATTTTTCAGACCTCACTGCTCCGCTCTATGCTCTCCTTGGCAAAGAAGAACCTGAAGGCCTCATGACACCCCACAGACCTCCCATACACAATACTGAAGCCAGGATGAGATCATGTCTGTTATATTAATTAATTACCCTGTTATCCGAGTTGTATTTCCTGTTTTTTCTGTAAACACAAAGTACCGTTGAATTGTGTAACTCCTTGTTTATTGTAAACCGCGCTGATGCTGAATAGTGCGGTATATAAGAGACTATAAATAAATAAATAAATGACTGTTTACATTAGCACAGTGGCAAGCCTTTTTGGCTATAAGGTCAGCTTTGCAAAGTGTTCCAAGTGTGTCTTTCCCAGATTATTCACTGCCATTCAAACTGTATGTGTCTATTTCTGCTTCCTCTGCTACCTCTGTGCTTTTGCAAGTTTTGCCAACTGGTCACAAGCCAGAAGGACATTTTTCTCAGTGATTTGACTCAGTCACTCTGGGACTCTCTCCTTGTCTACGTAGTTTGGTGGCAGTGGCTTTTGCAATTGAAATGACTGATTTTCTACTTTTACAGTGCCATCTCGAAGTATGTTTCACATTGAATATCTATATTGGTTCACTTGACTTAAGACTCAACCCTTGTCTTCCACTCATTTGTTGACTTTGTAATTAACAATTTGTCAGCCTCATGTTACATTGCATACTGTATCAATTTGTAATCTTTCAACACTTTTAGCTCCGCTGACAGACCTTACAGAAGAGATGGGCCTCATGACTGTTTGGGAACAATTTTGACATCTTCTTGAGTCCCTTGTGCCTTTGCCAGCCCCTGATGTAATTTTGTTTGGGGATGGATCTACTTTCAGAGATGAAAATGGCAAACTTCATGTAGGGTATGTAGTCACAACAGTTAATGAAGTATTGGAATCAGCATCTCTGCCATTTGCAAGTGCACAATTAGCTGAAGTAGTTACACTTATGTGTGCAAATATTATCCTTCATGGCCTCCCTCAGTCAACACTAGGACCTCTTTGCCTTGCAATGAATGCTGCAGAAAGGGTACTTGCAGGTACATCAAGAGCTAAACATATAACCCCAGTCATGATGGATCTCCACTGGCTTCCACTTCAGGCTAGAATCCAGTATAAGTCCCTAGTACTAACATTCAAAGCCCTAAGGAACCAGATCACCTCACCCATCAGCAAACTCATTCAAAGACGGCCGTTCAACAGGATCAGGAGATCTAATCAAGCAAACACTCTAGAGATCCCCAACATTCTAACTAAGTGCAAAAAGGCTACTGCCAATAGAGCCTTCTCCCTATTTGCACCCATGACCTGGAATGCCCTCCCCACTGAGCTCCGTTCCACCCCAGACCTATTGTCATTTAGAAAAGCCCTCAAACAACACCTTTTCCTCATCCATTACCCATAATCCAATCCCAGAAACAACCACCCATCCTCACATCCTACACCCTACTCCACCCCACCCAAAATCCAACACCATAAAGAAAATGACTAGCTCTACCACCATATCCCCTCTCTTATTTATTATTGGTACTGATCACACATCTTATTGATTAAACCTCTTATAAATATGTTGAAACCAAGCTATACTATATGTATAATTTCTCACCATACTATATGTATAATTTCTCACCATACTCCATGAATAATTACTCTGTAATTAGTTACCCCTGTTACCTCCAGGTTATCTCGTCCATGTTCAATGTAAAAACTCAATTGTCGTGTGACATTGCAGTATGTTTTTTGTTCAATTGTAAAGTGCACTGATTTTAATAGCGCAGTATATAAGAGAAGTAAATAAATAAATAATCTTGTGGTAAACATATATACTGACAGTGCATATGCTTTGGGAATTTGGTGGGACTTTGGAAACATTTGGGCACAAAGGGAATTTCTGACTTCTGCTAATAAACCAATTAAGCATGCTGAACACATTCATCATTTAATTCAGGCTATGCCAGTGCCTGCACAAGTTGCAGTTTTAAAGTGTAAAGGACATTCCTCTGCTGGAGACTTTATGTCAAAGTGCAACCACTTTGCAGATCAAGAAGCCTGGCAAGCAGCCCTCTGACCATCAGTTTCCCCAACATTATTGTACTTAAAACCACCTAGCATGACCCTTTTTCCCTTTCATCTCTCTTACAGTATTATCAAGATGCTTCCTTTAAAACCCAGACTCTATGGACTTCTTGGGTTGCAACATGTGATGCTCAGGGTTACTGGAAAAAAGGATTATCTTCTCATCTGCCCAATCAGTTTATTGTTTCCTCTTGCTCTTTTCCTGCACCATAGGCTTCATCTCTCAGCTGCAGCTATGAATCATGCCTTTTCTGTTCTCTGGTATCACCCGAAGTTTCTTTCTGTGGCACAGGCAGTTTACATAGCTTGTTTGGACTGTTTGAAGGCTGGCAGAGTGGGGTCGCTCATGAAGGTTTCTGCTGACCTTCCCAAACCATCAGGACCATTTTTAATTTTGCAGCTCAGTTTCACAGATCTGCCCTGTGCCAGAGGGGGGAAGCGGTACTTGTTAGTGATCACTTGTCTTTTCTCTGGATAGGCAGAGGCATATCCCACTACCAGTATGACTGCTACTGTCACAATCAAATTACTGCTCACTCAGTTTATTCCCATTTGGGGGGTACTTTTTGTTCTTTCTTCTGATCAGGGTCTGGCCTCTGTTGTAAGTGTCTGGGAGTGTATTGAACAATCTTTGGTATTAAAAGACAACTTCACACTCCTTATCATCCTCAAAGCTCTGGCCAAGTGGAATGGATTATGCATTGAGTGAAAAAATATTTTCTCTTATTAGTCTTAAATAGGTTACACTGTAGCATCATTGCTGCCCCAAGTCTTTCTATATTTTGATGGTGTAAACAATCGATCTACATTTATCCATTCCACTCCATTCATTAATTGACTTCAGGAAGGCATTAAAGCAACACCTATTCACCACATACTACCCTGAATCCAGCACTAGTAATCATACATATGCCCCCTCAGACAATCACTCATTGCAATTAAACAATCAGACTCAGCATGAAAAAGGATAATCAACTGATCGCTCAGAAGATACCCACTGAAATGGAATCAGGACCCCCAGTGTAAATAAGATGTAGATATGTTATACAATGTACATAGTTCCCCCCAGTTACTTCCAAGTTGATCTCCTGTTTATTGTAAATACAACTCAGGGTTCCTGTGTTGTATGGTTGATGTTGAATGTAAACCGCTCTGATCTAAAATAGAGCGGTATAGAAGAACTGTTAAATAAATAAAATAAATAAATAAAAAATTTATAGACCTCTATCATATCTCCCCTCAGCCGCCTCTTTTCCAGATTAAAGAGCCATAATCTTTTTAGCCTTTCCTCATAGGGGTATATTTCCATTCCCTGTACCATTTTGGTGACTCTTCTGTGTACCTTTTCTAATAACGCTATATCCTTTTTAAGATGCGGCGACCAGAATTGCACACAATATTCAAGGAGCGGTAGCACAATGGAACAATACAGAGGCATTATAATATGCTTTGTTTTATTCTCCTTTCCTTTCTTTATGATTCCTAGCATTCTATTTGCTTTCTTAGCCACCACTGCACACTGGGTTGAGGGTTTCAATGTGTCCCCCAAGGTTCTAGTCTATCCGCTTTACTTTTTAATATCTTCCTCCAACCTGTCTGCAAGATTTTCCAAAACTATGGCATTCAGTACCAATTATATGCAGATGACATGATGTGCTTCACCCCATTTAACCTCACTAACCCTAACTTTACTAAACTAAATGAATGTCTAATCAGCCTCAAATCTTGGCTCTCCCAGCACAACTTACTAATTAACCAATCCAAAACTGAGGTCCTTCAAGTATTTTCTAATCCCTCATACACCCCTCCTCCAACCCTCACCTTTGGTGATCTCTCACTCACTATAAAAAAACAAGTGAAATATCTTGGAATCATCCGTGATCAGAACCTCTCCTTCTCTGATCAAATAAAGAGAACCACTAATACAGTATATGCAAAGTTACGCACTCTACGGAATCTCAAACCTCTCAAGTCCTGATTCCTTTCGTACTGTCTGTCAGGCTATCACAACCCCTTCGCTTGACTACTGTAATCTGATCTATCATGGCCTCCCCAAGAACACCATCCAACCACTCCAACTAGCCCAGAATACGTTAGCGCGGCTCATAACCAACAACCCCAGACGATCCCATATTACACCAGTCCTCTATGATCTCCACTGGCTCCCAATTCAACACCGAGATAAATTCAAGGTTCTTACTCTTATACACAAAATTATCTCAAAAGAGTCAGCTCCATGCCTCTCTCCACTCCTTGCATTCTTCAACAACACAAGAACACACCGTTCCTTTACCAAAAACTTACTGACCATACCAACAACTATAAAGCACTGCAAACAATCTACTAACAGGGCCTTCTCTCTCTATGCTCCATCCCTATAGAATACCCTTCCTCATGAACTGCGTAACTGTGTGAGCCACTCTGAGTTCCAAAAGAAGTTAAAAACCCACCTCTTCCTTGAACATTTTTCCCTACCACCCTAGTACCTAACCCCCTACATCTACCTCTCCGCCCATGCTCCCTCAAATCCTATAAGACAACCATCTGTAGCTCTATATATATACATATGTAAATAGTTGATCATTGGTCATTGTATTTAGTTCATATTGTTCACTTATGTATCCTTGTTACTTTGTTCTTTGTAAACAGTTGAAACACACTGCCTTGATATGTTCTATGTAAACCGTCTTGATTTGTAGAAAGACGGTATATAAAAAATGTTAAATAAATAAATCCACGATGATGCTTAGATCTTTTTCCTGGGTGGTGGTTCCTAATGGGGAACCTTGCATCGAGTAACCATAGTTTGGGTTATTCTTTCCTACGTGCATAACTTTGCACTTGACTACAGTTAATTTCATCTTCCATTTGAACATCCAGGCTTCCAATTTATCACGGTCCTCTTGAAATGTTTCACAATCCTCTTGCGATTTAACAACTTTGAATGATTTTGTGTCATCTGCCAATCTGATAACCTTACTTGTTATTCCCATTTCCAGGTCATTTTCGAATATGCTCAACAGCAGCGGACCTACCACAGATCCCTGGGGTACTCCACTATTCACCTTTCTCCATTGGGAAAATTGGCCATTTAGCCCTACCCTCTGCTTTCTATCTTTTATTTATTTATTTATTTATTTATTTTATTTAACAGGTCTTATATGCTGCCTTATCATATACTGTACATTCAAAGCGGTTTACAATGAACAGTTGTAGCAACAAGCTTTACATTGAGCAGGGTTATTCAACTTGGTGGTTACATGGGGTAAAACAAGCAATTGTCAGTTGCTAACTATACGAGTATACAAGAACTCTAGCTGTGTTTCATGGTCCAGTTGCTGTTATTGTTAATCATCATCTTCCGGGGTCGTTCCAAAGTATTCCAGGAACATCTGTTTTTTTATCACCTTTCTAATGTCTGTTAGGTCTTTGATCTCTCTTTTAACCAGTTCATGATCCACAATAACACACTGCCTCCTATCCCATGACTTTTTAATTTCGCCAAGAGTCACTCATGAGGGACCTTGTCAAAGGCTTTCTGAAAATTCAGATACACTATATCAGCCAACCCACCTTTGTCTACCTGTTTATTCACACCTTCAAAAAAACAGAATAGATTAGTAAGACAAGACCTCCCCTGGCTAAAGCCATGCTGACTCTCTCCCATTAAGCCACGAATATCTACATGTTCAGTAATTTTGTTCTTTATAAAGGTTTCTACCATTTTCCCACTACTGATGTCAGGCTTACCGATCTGTAGTTGCCGTGATCACCCTGGAAGTCTTTTTAAAAAATTGGCATTACATTGGCCATCCTCCAATCTTTAGCATGGGAAGGCTAAAGCAAGAATGCTTAGACTCCTCTGATGAAGGGTCTGTCTGCAGGCAGCAGAAGCCCCAGGAAGGGAAGTGGAGATCTGACCCTGATTCCCTGTCTAGCTCAGAGGCAGAGAGAGTCACAAGCCACAGAAGCCTCAGCCAGGAAGGTGCTGCAACAAGACTCCAAGGTAGGAGAGAAAGAAAGCAGTAAAGCCAAAACCCTGTGTTTCTTGCTCTGACTCTGAAGAGAGGTTTAGGCCTGGGAAAACCCGGATTAGGAAGAAGGGGTTTTCAGGAGAAACTGAACAGGAGAAGCCAGTTGAAGTCCTACCTAGAGGAGAAGGGGCCATTCAGTGGAATAGGCTGTTTAACCTGTTAAAGAACATTAAGCATAAAGTGCCTGAGCGTTTTCAAACCTTGCCAAGATACAGCTCAGCAGAAAGCATGGAGGTAGAAGGTAAAGAAAGTGACCTGACTTCAGCTTGTTCTGAGATGGACTGTGATATGTGCATTGTGGCTAAGTAATGAAAGCCTGAGAGCAGTGAGAAGTTAGGAATTGTAAATACATGTGCTTTATGATTACGGAATTGAGAAGTATCATAAAGGGAAAAGAAAAGAAAGCCTGTGTAAATAATTCTACTACAAACTGGTTGTAAGCTTTGCTTTAATAGGAGAAGATTATCCTTTATTTTCTTTGACTTGAGGGTACAACTGCTTGAAAGATTTGTTATCCGCTTGCCACAGAAGCTAATAAAATTCCTGTGTGCTTTGAAACAACCACTTGGTTCATTTATCTCTATACACAACTACAATCCTTGGTAAGGAGGAATTCAAGATGGCTTCCCGTCCCTACTAGGCGACTGCCTGGTAGGGGCGCGACCGCCACAGGTGGCGTAGTTGGCAGGATTCAGCATTCCAGCGGTCAAGTGGTGCGTCTCCAAGCTTGTACCTCGGGACGAGGAGGATCCAGGAAGGACGGAGTGACCGGACCGAGAGAAAACACGGAGGGAAAATCCGAAGTGGAGTCGGATCCGGAGCGCTGTTGTCTGGTGGTAAAGCGAAGACCTGCATCAGAATCAGGTAACCCGTAGGCTAGAGGGGGATAAGCCTAGGATTCTGATGGAAGGGGCCACCAGGTACTCACTAGGAAAAAGTGGGAGAAAAAAAAAAAAAGTGCTGCACTTTGTGTGGTTTCTCTGTGTTTGTGTTCCCAGAAACTGCAGTCCAGGATGGATACAGCGGACATATTGGCCTGGGTGGCAGACCAGTTCGCCAAACAGAGGGAGATGGCGGCAGTGAGCCAGGAGCAAGCGGCGTCCATGCTTCGTGCTCAACAGCAACCCCTACTGGAGGTGATGGTGAGGTGGATCCGGACCCAGGAAGAAGCGACCAAGGTGGCACAGACTGTACAAAAGGCACAGGCCGTACCAGGTGCACAGGTTGTTTTTCCAGGAGGGGAAGGCCCTGGTGCTGGAACTTTCTCATGTGGCCGCCTTACTAAAGAGGACAATATTGATGATTTCATTGAGGCCTTTGAAAGAATAGCTGTTTTGGCTCAATGGCCGAAGGAGCAATGCGCCATGAGGTTTGCTATTACCCTTAGTGGGGAGGCTTTAGCAGCCTACAGGGAAATGCCGGTTGCATTGGTAGCTGAGTATGAGCATGTAAAGAAGGCCATAAGAGATCGGATGGGGTTAAGTCCCTCGGTCTATCGGAGGCTTCTGAGAGCATGTGTACTGAAGGAGGGTGAAACACCCCAAGCTTTATACCATAGAATAAAAAGCTTAGTTTGTAAATGGCTTGTACCTGAGAATGGCAGTATAGACTCTGTTATTGATACTGTGATACTGGAACAATTTACAGAAGCTGTACCTAAAGAGTTGCAAAGTTTTCTGGTAATGCAGAACTGTAAAAACACCCAGGAAGCCATTGCGTTGGCTGAGTGCTTTCTGGAGGCCAAGAAGCTAAGCCTCAAGAAAGAGGGCGTTTTTCAGAGGGCAGGTACAGAAATGCAAGAAAGGAATAAAAACATGGAAGGCAGATATAACCTGCAGAGAAAATGTTTCTCTTGTGGTGAGCCAGGTCACCTTAAGAGAAACTGTCAAGTAAGGAAAGCTTTTGTGATCACACGTCCCAAGGAGATAGGTGAGGGATTCCTCCTATCCATAGAGGTGGAAGGGATACCCACAGAAGCTCTACTAGACTCAGGGGCCAGCCAGTCCATGATTTCCAGCAGGCTGTGGAAAAGGATAGAGGCCCAGAGGCAGTACTTACAAGAGTCCTCAAGGGGGCAGGTTAAAATCAAATGTGTCCATGGGGCTGCCTCCACCTATCCTCTCCAGAGTGTTAGGATAAAGGGGTTAGGTAGTGGAAGGGAGGTAGCAGTGGCAGTGATACCTAGACTCCCACACAATATGATATTGGGCCGTGACTGGTCCCAGTTCAGGAAGGGGGTAGAGAAACAGCTGCAGGAGGAAACAGGTCTGGTAACCACACGCACAGACACCAACCCTTCAGGGGAGGATAAGAGGGAAAAGGTTGTATGCCCCAGGGCTGATACAGGGGGAATAGTACCCGCTCCCTTGTTCGGAAAGAGAGTAAACCCAGGGAGGTCAGCAGATGCTCAGATGGAAAAACAAGTGCCAAAACAGAAATTTGTGATAAGGTTCTGTAGGACTACCCCTGAGGCGAGAATTCCCAAGCGGGCTACTGAACAAGCTGCTGGTCTGGATCTTTGTAGCGCGGTAGCGGTGGTCATTCCAAAACAAGGGAGGGCCATAATGGACACCGGACTCCGGGTAGAAATACCGCCCGGGTGTTACGGACGGATTGCGCCCAGATCTGGCCTCGCCCTTAAGAATTTTATAGATGTAGGCGCAGGGGTTGTAGATCCAGATTATAGGGGGGAATTGAAGGTCCTCTTGTTTAATTTCTCGCAAGAAAACTTTAGAGTGGATGTAGGAGATAGGGTGGCACAATTAATTTGTGAAAGGGTAGGTTTTTCGCCCATAGAGGAGGTGGATGAGCTCTCCTCTACCACCAGGGACTCCAGGGGATTCGGTTCCACAGGCATAGCTGAAATAGAGGGGCTAACGGCCTGTTGTGCAGAAAAAGAGGAGGACGATCTGGGACCCCCAACTTGCAAAAGGTAGCGTAGATCCTAGTTATAGGATTGGGGAAAGGCTCTCTTGGGCTCAGCAAAATGAGTTGTCCAGGGTATTAAAGGACTTCTCGGATGTCCTTACCCCGGTGCCGGGGGAAACAGGGCTGGTCGCACATGAAATTGTGACGCCGCCCGGCGAAATAGTCCGCCAGCGACCTTACAGGCTCCCTGAGGCAAAGCAGAGGGAGGTAGTTACCCAAATACAGGAGATGTTAAGGATGGGGGTAATCGAGGTTTCAAAAAGCCCTTGGAACAATCCAATAGTCCTGGTCCCTAAGCCTGATGGGTCTATGCGTTTTTGCATAGATTTACGAAAAGTGAATGACATCTCACGTTTTGACACATACCCTATGCCTCGGATCGAGGAGATCTTAGATCGTCTAGGCCAGGCCACATATCTGACCACTTTAGATTTAACAAAGGGATACTGGCAGATTGCCCTCACCAGGGAATCTAGGCCAAAAACTGCATTTAGTTCCCCAACAGGGCTTTTTCAATTTCGTCGGATGCCTTTCGGCCTCCATGGAGCGGCAGTGACATGTCAAAGGCTGGTTGACATGGTCCTGCGCCCACACCAGGGATACACAGCGGCCTATATGGACGATATCGTTGTCCATAGTTCAAGGTGGGATGAACATTTGGTCCGTATTAAGGCAGTGTTGGGGGCATTGAGGCAAGCGGGACTTACCTTAAATCCCGCTAAATGTATGTTTGGGGCCTCCGAGGTGAAGTATCTGGGTCACTTGGTTGGCCAAGGTATGGTTAAACCTCTTCTTGACAAGGTGGAAAGTGTAAAAAACTTTCCAAGACCTTTAACAAAAAAACATCTTAGGAGTTTTTTGGGATTAGTGGGTTATTATAGGCGATTTATCCCGCATTTTGAAACTAAAGCGGCGGAGCTGACTGAAATGCTCAAAAAGAATGCCCCTAATCAATTACAATGGACTCAGGAGGCAGAGCAGGCCTTTGGTGTGTTGAAAGAAAAATTGTGTGAAGCACCAGTATTATGGGGGGTGGATTTTAGTCTACCTTTTATCCTTCAGACTGATGCATCGGAAACAGGCCTAGGGGCTGTGATGTCACAGAAGCAGGAAGGGTCTGAGCATCCTGTAATGTTTTTAAGTCACAAGCTAACTCCTCCAGAGAAAAAATACTCAACAGTTGAGCGTGAGGGCCTGGCGATAAGGTGGGCAATAAATTCGCTGAGATTTTATTTAACTGGACGGAGGTTTTTACTTGTGACGGATCACGCCCCACTTAAATGGCTAAATAAGATGAAGGACAGTAATGCTCGGTTGACAAGGTGGTATATGGCCCTGCAGGAGTTTGACTTTAAAATAGAACATAGGGCCGGGAAGCTCCACACAAATGCTGACGCCTTATCTCGTATTACGTGCTGTTCGCGGGTTAATGCGCCAGCCCGTAATAGTCTAAGGGGGGATATGAGGTAAAAAGAGTGCAGCTCAGCATGGAAATAAAAGAGAAAGAATAACATTTTCTTCTTTTCGGGGGATGGGTGCACTAGAACACAAACACCACAGCAAAATCCCTGAGAGAAACGAAGAGGGTAGAGCTAGGTTTAAGCCACTCCCAGACTCCATGACAACCTCAGGTAAGAGTAGGAGGTACAAGTGGGTGGAGTCAGGAAGGGAGGTGCCCTGCTCAACTTTTAAGTTTGGGAAAACAAACAAAGTTGAGAGAAGCAGCCAAGAGAGAAGCAGTCAAGGGAAAGGCAGCCAAGCCAGAAGCAGCCAAGAGAGAAGCAGCCACAAAGAGAGCAGCAGCAGAGACAAGAGCAGCCAGCACTGCAGCCAAGGAAGCTACAGAGAAGGTTCCAGGCAGAGGACCAAACAGACTGGCAAGAGGGACAGAGAGAAAAGGTTGGCTTTGGGAAGGCTAAAGCAAGAATGCTTAGACTCCTCTGATGAAGGGTCTGTCTGCAGGCAGCAGAAGCCCCAGGAAGGGAAGTGGAGATCTGACCCTGATTCCCTGTCTAGCTCAGAGGCAGAGAGAGTCACAAGCCACAGAAGCCTCAGCCAGGAAGGTGCTGAAACAAGACTCCAAGGTAGGAGAAAGAAAGCAGTAAAGCCAAAACCCTGTGTTTCTTGCTCTGACTCTGAAGAGAGGTTTAGGCCTGGGAAAACCCGGATTAGGAAGAAGGGGTTTTCAGGAGAAACTGAACAGGAGAAGCCCGTTGAAGTCCTACCTAGAGGAGAAGGGGCCATTCAGTGGAATAGGCTGTTTAACCTGTTAAAGAACATTAAGCATAAAGTGCCTGAGCGTTTTCAAACCTTGCCAAGATACAGCTCAGCAGAAAGCATGGAGGTAGAAGGTAAAGAAAGTGACCTGACTTCAGCTTGTTCTGAGATGGACTGTGATATGTGCATTGTGGCTAAGTAATGAAAGCCTGAGAGCAGTGAGAAGTTAGGAATTGTAAATACATGTGCTTTATGATTACGGAATTAAGAAGTATCATAAAGGGAAAAGAAAAGAAATCCTGTGTAAATAATTCTACTACAAACTGGTTGTAAGCTTTGCTTTAATAGGAGAAGATTATCCTTTATTTTCTTTGATTTGAGGGTACAACTGCTTGAAAGATTTGTTATCCGCTTGCCACAGAAGCTAATAAAATTGTTCATTTATCTCTATACACAACTACAATCCTTGGTAAGGAGGAATTCAAGATGGCTTCCCGTCCCTACTAGGCGACCGCCTGGTAGGGGCGCGACCGCCACAATACCCACACCATCAACCCACCAGGTTGGGACCACAAGCTCCTTGATGATGTGGGATAAAGGGTCTTTCAAGGGGGTCTTGCTGTGCGCCAAAATATCAGCCCACTAGCTCCAGCTTGCTCTGTACCAAGATGTTCTTGTGGGGAACCTTAAAGTCACCATCTTAACCCTCAGCCTAGAAGTTCAGATGAATGCCAATACCCCTCTCACAGAGCTTGAGGACTGTACAAAACACCAAGTCTGGGCAGCCTTTGACGCCTTTGATGTGACTGCCTGCACCGCGGGAACCGCATTCTCGGCCTGCTGTCTAGCTTGGATGCGAGTGTCTGTTCTCTGGAAAGACACACATGACTGCATCGCGGACTCCCTCTGCATGGGTGACACACTTTATGGGGATAAGGTTAACATTAGAAGCCCCAAAGTGCGTTAATTGACGCAAATGCATCTTCGAAGTTGTATACCAGCGCCACTGCTAGAATCATGTCAGTCATGTTAGCAAGGTCAAGGTATTCAAATATGTGCATCAAAAATTAATGACCGACGCACCACCTAGCGGGAAAATGAATTTATACCTAGAAGCCCCAAAGTACGTCAATTGACGCACTCAATTGTCTTGGATGCGTCAATTGACTTACTTTGGGGCTTCTATGTATAAATTCATGTTCCCACTAGGTGGTTCATCTCAATCACTGTTTACAGTTTTACTCCAACATTACAAACAATAAACACACGATGATGTCATATAATAATGTCACATACTGCACGTATTTAACAAATAAGTAACTTCACATTAATTCACATCTGCATTTTATGCTAAACACAGTCGTCATGATAATGCATCAATTGACGCACTTTGGGGTTTCTAGGTAAAATTCCTTTTGGGGCTTCTAGAGTTAAAGACACTGTCATTGATGTGAAAAGCCACTGCACCACATTACAGACTCGCAGAGGAGGGCCTGGAACAAGCCTTCTCCAACCGCAAGGGCACTTAACACCAAAAGTCTTACTTCTCCTCCAAGTGTCATACCTCCTACAACTCATACTGCAAGTGGCAACCACCATGATACAAACAACAGGCCTACCAGACCTCCTATCATCCAAAACCACGCCAACAGGAGTGAAAACAAGAGAAATCCATGCAATCCAGTGCAGGGAAAGCCAACCCATACTTTTGGCGAGAAAGCCACAGCCAGCCTCCCCACAGGGGATCAGCTGATAGCCTTCCTGCATGCATGGGAATCCATCACGACAGACAAATGGGTCCATCGGATCATCAAAGAAGGGTACCACATCAGATTTTCTACCACCCCCCATGCAATGTAACCCACCCTCTAGCAACACACCATCACCGTCGCACCTAGCCATGAGGGCAGAGCTGTTCTCTCTTCTAACCTACAGGGCTATAGAGCCTGTACCGCCCGATGAACTCAACACCAGCTTCTATTCCAGGTACTTCCTGGTCCCCAAAAAGACAGATGGCGTTTGATCCTCAGGAACTTCAATAAGTTCATTGTCCCTCAGGAGCTTCAATAAGTTCATTGTCAAGGAAAAATTCAGGATGCACTCCCTGTGGTCCATCCTGCCACTCATCCAGCTGGGGGAATGGCTAGCCTCCTTGAACTTGCAGGATGCATACACACATATCCCCATGCATGTGGCGCATTGAAAATATCTGCGTTTCCAAGTTCTGGGGAACCATTATCTTTATATTTATTAACGCATTTTATATACCACTCATACCACTGGGGCACAGAGTGGTTCACAATACCAAAAATAAGGCTGCTGGAAAAGGAAAAGAACGCCATAATAATTAAAAGAGTAGGGGATAGAACAGTAGAGTGAGAGAAGACAACAGACATAACAGAGAGAAAATAGCACAGGGAGCAGAGGGTAGAGAAACATCAGCATTCAACGAGAAGGTGGGGAAAGGGTAGCAGGGGAGGGGAGGAAGGTGGAAAGCAGAGGAGAATAAGTGGGTCTTCAGCATGGTCTTGAAGGATTTGTAGGAGGGTTCAAGACGGAGAGCAAGGGGAAGCGAGTTCCAGAATCAGGGGCCCAGGAAGAAGAAAGCAGAGGAACAGGTGGATTCAAGATGAGCCTGTGACGGAGAGGGGAGGGACATATGGTTCAGATGGACCAATCTAAGGGAACGGTGCGAGGAGTGAAGGTGAATTTGATCTGCAAGATAAAGAGGAACACCGGTGTGAATGGTTTTATGCACATGGATAAGAATTTTGAAATGAATACGATAGACGAGTGGAAGCCAGTGCAGGTGAATTAGAATAGGGGTGATATGATCAAAGCGCGAGGCATGCATCAGGATTCGTGCTGCAGTGTGGTGAACTAATTGCAACCGCTGTAATTGTACTTTGGGAAGACCGGCAAGGACAACATTACAATAATCTAAACGAGATATCACAAGGGATAGGAGTAGTGTGGTCATAGAAGAGAAAGAAATAAAGGGGCGAACTGCACGAAGTTGTCTCAAAGTGTAGAAGGACCGTTTTACCACAGAGGAGATATGTTCCATGAACGATAGAGTAGAATCTAGAATGATCCCTAAGTAGCGCAGGGAAGAAACAAGTGGCAGCGGGGAAGAGGACAGAAGAGGAGCAATGGAGGGGTCTGGGGCACCGAATGTGAACCAGATAGCAGAGGTTTTGGAGGGGTTCACATGCAAAATGTTGGAGGAAAACCAGGTGGCCACCGAGGCTAAACAAGAATTAAGGGGGGTGAGATCTGGGGCAGAGGGGTCTGTGTGGTGAAGAAGAAGAATATCATCTGCATAGTAATGGGCTGTGGTGCTGTGCTGCTGGACCAGAAGGGCAAGGGGGGCCATGAAGACATTAAAGAGAAGAGGAGCAAGGACAGGGCCTTGGGGGAGACCACATGGGAGGGGGGTCAGGGGAGAGGAAGAAAGACCTGAGGAAACGGAAAAAGACCTATGGGAGAGATAAGAGCGAAACCAGGAGAGAACAGAACCAGAGAGCCCAATGTTGTGTAAACAATTTAGAAGGGTGTGATGATCCACAAGGTCGAAAGCAGCAGACAAGTCAAGGGAGACAGCAGTGGAAATGAGGCCATGATCGTGGGCAATATACAAGTCATTAAGAAGAGAAAGCAGAATGGATTCGGTGCTATGGTTGGGATGAAAACCGGATTGACGAGGATGAAGTATCAGGGAAGCTTCAAGGTGGGAGGAGAGTTGTGCATAGACCAATTTTTCAAGAATTTTCGAAAGGAAGGGAAGATTTGAAATGGGACACTAGTTGGCTGGGGAGGAGGGGTCAAGGGAGTCTTTTTTAAGAATGGGGCGGACGACGGCATGCTTCCAGACTGAGGGAAAGGTACTGGATGAGAGACTGGAATTGATAATGGAAATAATGAGTGGGGAAAGGGCCAGAGATGCATCGAGGAGCCATTGGGAGGGGATGGGGTCTAGGGAGCAGGTGGATTTCTGAGTTGTTGAATAAACCTTAGACAGATCTGAGATAGTCACTGGTTGGAAGGAGGACCACCTGTGGGAGAGAGGTGGAAGGTGGGTAGAGGGGGGAGAAGAGAAGGGGGGAGGAGAAGGGGAGGCAGGAGAAAGGGGGGGAGGACAGGAAGGAAAAAGAGAACAGAGGGTTTGGACTGGTGGCAAAATGGGAGGCTAGAAGGGCGGGATCAGGGGAAATAGGGGAGGGAAGGGGTGAGGTGAAAGAATGGGAAGCGGAGAGAGACCATAGAGTAGAGTTGATGAGTGGAGTTAGCTGCGCAGGAGATACATTTAGAAAAGTAGTCCATAAGAACATAAGACATGCCATACTGGGTCAGATCGAGGTCCATCAAGCCCAGTATCCTGTTTCCAACAGTGGCCAATCTAGGTCCTACGTACCTAGCAATATCCCCAAAAGACACAGGTTCCATAATGCTTGTACTGGGTCAAGCATTGATATCCTGGGTCCCTTTTTAATAGTGGTTTATGGACCTTTCCTCCAGGAACTTGTCCAAACCCTTTTTTAAACCCAGCTATACTAACAGCCCTTACTACATCCTCCGGTAACAGATTCCAGAGTTTGATTACACGTTGAGTGAAAAAATATTTTCTCTTATTTGTCTTAAATAATTTACCCTGTAGCTTCATTACATGTCCCCTAGTCTTTCTATATTCTGATAGCGTAAACAATTGATCCACGTTTATCCATTCCACTCCATTCATTAATTTATAGACCTCTATCATATCTCCCCTCAGCCGTCTCTTTTCCAGGTTAAAGAGCCCTAACCTTTTTAGCCTCTCTTCATAGGAGTAGCCTTCCATCCCCTTGACCAATTTGGTGGCTCTTCTCTGTACTTTTTCTAATAACGCTATGTCCTTTTTAAGATACGGCGACCAGAATTGCACACAATATTCAAGGTGCGGTCGTACCATGGAGCGATACAGAGGCATTATAATATCCTTTGTTTTATTCTCCATCCCTTTCTTTATGATACCTAGCATTCTATTTGCTTTCTTGGCCGCCGCTGCACACTGGGCGGAGGGTTTTAACATGTTATCCACGATGACTCCTAAGTCCTTTTCCTGGGTGGTGGTTTCTAATGTGGAGCCTTGCATCGTGTAACTATAGTGTGGGTTGTTCTTTCCTAGGTGCATAACTTTGCATTTGTCCACATTAAATTTCATCTGCCATTTGGATGCCCAGTCTTCCAATTTATCCAGATCCTCCTGCAGTTTTCCACAATCCTCTTGGGTTTTAACAACTTTAAACAGTTTTGTGTCATCTGCAAATTTGATAACCTGACTAGTTATTCCCTTTTCCAGGTCATTTATGAATATGTCAAAAAGTAGCGGACCCAGTACAGATCCCTGGAGTACTCCACTATTCACTTTTTTCCATTGGGAATATTGGCCATTTAGCCCTACCCTCTGCTTTCTATCTTTTAACCAGTTCCCGATCCACAATAGTACACTGCCTCCTATCCCATGACTTTTTAGCTTTGCCAAAAGTCTTTGATGGGGGACCTTGTCAAAAGCTTTCTGGAAGTCCAGATACACTATATCAACCGACTCACCTTTGTCTACCTGTTTATGCACACCTTCAAAGAAACATATCAGATTAGTAAGACAAGATCTTCCTTGTCTAAAGCCATGTTGGCTGTCTCCCATTAGGCCATGACTATCTACATGTTGTGTAATTTTGTTCTTTATGATGGTTTCTACCATTTTCCCTGGTACTGACGTCAGGCTCACCGGTCTGTAATTTCCCGGGTCACCCCTGGAACCTTTTTTAAAAATTGGTGTTACGTTGGCGACCCTCCAATCTTCAGGTATTACAGATGATTTTAATGAAAGTTCACAGATTACCAATAGCAGGTCTGCAATCTCATATTTCAGTTCTTTCAACACTCTGGGATGTATACCATCCGGTCCAGGTGATTTGCCACTTTTCAGTTTATCAAATAGTTGTAATATATCTTCCCGGTGTAGCGATATTTCTCTCAATTCCTCTGCAGTATCACCTTTAAATACCACTTCAGTCATGGGTAACATCCCTACATCTTCCTCAGTAAAGACCGAAGCAAAGAATTCATTCAGTCTCTCTGCTATAGCCTTGTCTCCTCTTACTGCCCCTTTTACCCCTCTATCATCTAACGGTCCAATTGACTCTCTCACAGGCCTTTTGCTACGAATGTACTTGAAAAAGTCTTTATTTTGTGTTTTTGCTTCCGTAGCAAGTTTCTTCTCAAATTCCCGCTTTGCCTGCCTTATCAATGCTTTGTATTTAACTTGCCAGTGCTTGTGTTGTTTCCAGTTTTCATCATTTGGCTCTTTTTTCCATTTCCTGAAGGTTGCTTTTTTGGCAGCAACAGCCTCTCTGACCTCACCTTTAAACCATGCTGGCAGTTTTTTGGACTTTCTTCCACTCTTCCAACTTAGCAGAGTGCAACAGGAAACGGTAGTGAGAATGGCAGTGTCGAAAGTGAGCTAGGGTGGAAGGAGATGGGTTTTTCCGCCAATGTACCAGTACAGGGTTCTGCCAATGTACCAGTACAGGGTTCTCCCCTTTGGCCTCTCCCCCACACTGTGGGTTTTCACCAAGTGTGTTGCTGTTGCGGCAGCCCACCTCTGCACACAAGGTATCTGTGTATTCCCCTACCTCAAAGACTGGTTGATCTCTGCTCCGTCATAGGAGGCTCAAGCAGCTATCCAGCTAACCATCATATTTTTGTCCTCTCTGGACTTCCTAGTGAACCTCCAGAAGTCCAACCTATGACCCTCTTAACGGCTCAACTTCATCGGGGTGGACATGGACACTACTGCATCCAAGGCATTCCTCCCAGAGCCTCGGAGGGATGTCATCATCTGCCTAACTCGGAGCATCTCATCAGCCCAGCAGACAACCACATGGAGCCTACTGCACCTCCTGGGCCACATAGTGGCATCCACACAGGTGCTACCCCTGGCTAAGTTACACATTTTATCCCCCAATTGACCTCTTTGACCCGGTGAAAAGCAGGATATAAATACAGCTAAATAAATAAATAAAATAAATAAAACATGCGCCACTTGCAGTGGCATCTGCACATTCACTGGAACCACACTTGCAGCTCCTGCCTACTTCCATTCCCTGGATAGGGCAGTAACAGACTCTCTGTGCTGGTGGACCTACAAAGAGAACCTGCACATGGCAGGCCTCTCCAGCAGCCCACCCACTAGTTGGTCATCACCACCGATGCTTTACCAGTGTGATGGAGAGCACATTGCTTGCAATTCTGCACCCAAGGGGAATGGACAATGAAGGAGCAAATGTTCCACATCAACCTGCTGGAACTCAGAGTGATACAGTATGCCCTTGGGACCTTCCAGGACCTCTTCTCCAGGAAGACAGTCCTGAACCAGACAGACAACCAGGTAGCCATGTTCTACATCAACAAACAGGGGGAGAACGAGCTCCCGCTCCTTCCGTAAGGAGGCTCTCTGCCTCTGGGCTTTGGCCTAGCCAAGCACTGCCTCTTGCGGGCCTCCTACCTTCAGGGAACGCAGAACAAGCTGGCAGATGGGCTCAGCCATTAGCTGAACCGCACGAATGGACTCTCAACCCTCGGATAGCGGCCTTCCTTTTCCATCAGTGGGGACAACTGCAGATCGACCTGTTCACCATAGAAGGGAATACGAAGTGTACCCTCTTCTGTTTGAAACACCCTTCCAACCACAGCAATTGCCTAGGATGCCTTTGACCTGTTGTGGGGGGAATGGTCACTAGTATACACCTTCCCGCCTTCTCCCCTCATCTCATTGACCCTGCAGCACATCATCTCAGAGAAAATCAGGGCCATCCTCATCACCCCCCAACAGGCTGCGGCAGGTGTGGTTCCCCTACCTCTGCCACCTGGCTCAGGAGAAGCAGTGGCTGAATTGCCACTTCAGTGCTGTGTTGGACCTTAAAGTGCCCCCTCAAATGCAATTTCTTGTTAGAGAGGGCAGGAGTGGTAGGCTGTAACTGTGCACTTGGTAGCAGGCTTTAAAAGACCCGCAGCAGCTGAAGTTGCAGTTCAGCTGCCACTTCATGAGAGGAGGGGTGTAACAATGCCACCAACCAGGGTTTGCCAGCCTGGGCGACTGCCTAGTTTACCTAGTGGATGGGCTGGCCCTGCTCTTAAGTGGGTTTGCCTCAGAGAATTTTAAAGTACTTTGTGGACAGTAAGGATCCAAGATAGAATGAAGATAGCTCAGAAGCTCTGTGTAGTAAAAGTGAGTTAATATGATGATTTTAAACTGGTTCCTATTAGCAACTGGAAGCCATAAGCAAAGGCCTTTGGCGGTCATGTAAATGAGTCTCAGCTAGAGTCTGGATAAACCGGCATCTCTTCAGTTGGTGTTGTGGGAATCCAGCAAGTAGTGAATTTCAATGATTCAGACGATTAACCAGCAGCACATCAAGTAAAGTCTTTAATGCCTTTGAATCAAAATAAGGTTTCAAAGATCTAATCCTTCTAAAGGCTGCACAGGAACTCTTAATACTCTGTGAATTTGTGGGACAGAGGATAATTTATCATCCCACAATACTGTGGAGGATAAAAACATTTCTGAAAAGTAGTTTCTCGTCAAGTGGAGCAGGGCTGGTGAGAACACATCACTAAATATGAGAGGAAGTTTCAAACTGTCCACCTAGAAGCAAAGTCATTAGTAACTTGTACATCTGGATCTTGAATCTAATTTTCAATATGCAGGTACTCTCTAAAAATTCCCATGGATACAGAGAGATCAATATTCAAAAATGCCTGAAAACCTAACGGAGTCAAAATGTGATTAGTTAAGCCAATTTTCAGCTGAAAATCTACTTACTTATAAGCAGATAAAACTTAGATAGCTAGATTCGGGTAGCTCAGGTTGGCAGGCCTCTAAACGTAACTAGGGCTGAAAAAAAGCAACAGTAGGCTACGGACTATGTTTACTAAACAGCGGTAAGGGGGTAAGTGTGCCATTAAAGCCGTTAAAGGCTCCTGCAGCATTAAGGGCACAGTAAGAACATAAAAACATAAGAACATAAGATATGCCATACTGGGTCAGACCAAGGTCCATCAAGCTTAGTATCCTGTTTCCAACAGTGGCCAACCTAGGTCACAAGTACCTAGCAGTTTCCCCAAAAGATACAGGTTCCACAATGCTTGTATTCGGTCAAGCAGTGGACATCCCAGGTCCCCTTTAATAATGGTTTATGGACCTCTCCTCCAGGAACTTGTCCAAACCTTTTTTAACCCAGCTACACTAACAGCTTTTGCTACATCCTAGGGTAACAAATTCCAGAGTTTGATTACAAGTTGAGTGAAAAAATATTTTCTCTTATTAGTCTTAAATATGTTATCCTGTAGCTTCATTGCATGCCCCCTAGTCCTTCTATATTTTGATGGAATAAACAATTGATCTGCATTTACCCATTCCATTCATTAATTAATAGACCTCTATCATATCTCCCCTCAGCCGTCTCTTTTCCAGGTTGAAGAGCCCTAACCTTTGTAGCCTCTCTTCATAGGGGTATCCGTCCAACCCCTTTACCATTTTGGTGGCTCTTCTCTGTAACTTTTCTAATAATGCTAAATCCTTTTTAAGATACAGTGATGAGAACTGTACACAATATTCAATATTCAAGGTGCAGTCGCACCATGTAACGATACAGAGGCATTTTCCCAATGGAGAAAGGTGAATAGTGGTGTACCCCAGGGATCTGTGCTGGGTCTGCTGCTTTTTGACATATTCATAAATGACCTGGAAAGTGGAATAACGAGTGAGGTTATCAAATTTGCAGATGACACAAAACTATTTAAAGTTGTTAAAACCCAAGAGGATTGTGGAAAATTGCAAGAGGATCTTGATAAATTGGAAGACTGGGCATCAAAATGGCAGATGAAATTTAATGTGGACAAGTGCAAGGTTATGCACCTAGGGAAGAACAACCCAAACTATGGTTACACGGTGCAAGGTTCCACATTAGGAACCGGCCAGGCACAAGGAGAGCAGTTAGCTCTTGCTGATCCAACAGGAAACAGTGAGGCAAGAGATTGGATGAACACAGGTGCCTTAATTGGTGGCACCTGTGTTCATCCAATCTCTTGCCTCACTGTTCCACATTAGGAACCACCATCAAGGAAAAAGATTTAGGCGTCATTGTGGATGCCATGTTAAAACCCTCGGCCCAGTGTGCAGCGGCGGCCAAGAGAGCAAATAGAATGCTAGGTATGATAAGGAATGGAATGGAAAATAAAACAAATGATATTATAATGCCTCTATATCGTTCCATGGTGAGACCGCACCTTGAATATTGTGTGCAATTCTGGTCGCCGTATCTTAAAAAGGATATAGCGATTTTAGAAAAGGTTCAGAGAAAAGCCACTAAAATGGTAAAGGGGATGGAAGGATACTCCTATGAAGAAAGGTTAGGGCTCTTTAACCTGGTAAAGAGACGGCTGAGGGGAGATATGATAGAAGTCTATAAATTAATGAACGGAGTGGAACGGGTAAACGTAGATCGATTGTTTACCTTATCAAAATATAGAAAGACTAGGGGACATGCAATGAAGCTACAGGGTATACTATTTAAGACTAATAAAAGAAAATATTTTTTCACTCAACGTGTAATCAAACTCTGGAATTTGTTACCGGAGGATGTAGTAAAGGCTGTTAGTGTAGCTGGGTTTAAAAAAGGTTTGGACAAGTTCCTGGAGGAAAGGTCCATAAACCATTATTAAGAAGGGACCCAGGATATCAATGCTTGAACCAATACAAGCATTGTGGAACCTGTGTCCCTTGGGGAAACTGCTAGGTACATATGACCACTGTTGGAAACAGAATACTGGGCTTGATGGACCTTGGTCTGACCCAGTATGGCATATCTTATGTTCTTATGTTATATAATATCCTTTGTTTTATTCTCCATTCCTTTCCTTATGATACCTAGCACTGTATTTGATCTCTTGGCTGCAGCTGCACACTGAGTAGAGGGTTTCAACATGTTATCCACGATGATGCCTAAAACTTTTTTGTGGGTGGTAGTTCCTAATGTGGAACCTTGCATCATGTAACCATGGTTTGGGTTGTTCTTCCTTAAGTGCATAACTTTGCACTTATCCACATTAAATTTCATCTGCCAATTGGATGCCCAGTCATCCAATTTATCAAGGTCCTCTTGCAATTTTCCACAATCTTCATGGGCTTGAATAACTTTGAATAGTTTTGTGTCACCTGCAAATTTGATTACCTCACTCGTTATTCCCATGTCCAGGTCATTTACGAATATGTTAAAAAGCAGCGGACCCAGCACAGATCCCTGAGTACTCCACTATTCAGTTTTCTCCATTGAGAAAATTGGCCATTTCACCCTACCCTCTGCTTTCTATCTTTTAACCAATTCCTGATCCACAATAGTACACTGCCTCCTATCCCATGACTGTTTCATTTTACCAAACGTTTCTCATGAGGGACATTATCAAAGGCTTTCTCAAAATCCAGATACACTATATCAACTGACTCACTGTTGTCTACCTGTTTATTCACACTTTCAAAAAAAACATAACATAATTAGTAAGAGAAGACCTTCCTTGGCTAAAGCAATGTTGGCTGTCTCCCATTAAACCATGACTATCTACATGTTTAGTCATTTTGTTCTTTATAATGGTTTCTACCATTTTTCCCGGTACTGATGTCAGGCTCACTTTTCTGTAGTTTCCTGGATCACCTCTGGAACCCTTTTTAAAAACTGGCGTTACATTGGCCATCCTCCAGTCTTCAAGTATTACAAATGATTTTAATGATAGTTCACAGATTACTAATATTAGGTCTGCAATCTCATATTTCAGTTCTTTCAACACTCTCTGATGTATACCATCTGGTACAGGTGATTTGCTACTCTTCATTTTATCAAATAGTTGTAATATATCTTACCGTTGTATCTCTATTTCTTTCAGTTCTTCTGTGGCATCACCTTTAAATACCATTTCAGTCATGGGTAACATCCCCACATCTTCCTCAGTAAAGACCAAAGCAAAGAATTCATTCAGTCTCTCCGCTATGACCTTGTCCCCTCTTAGTGCCCCTTTTACCCCTCTATCATCTAATGGTCCAACTGAATCTCTCACAGGTTTTTTGCTATGAATGTACACATCTTTGCTTCCATAGCAAGCTTCTTCTCAAATTCTCTACTTGCCTGCCTTATCAATGCCTTGCATCTAACTTACCAGTGCTGGTGGTTTTTCCAGATTTCACCATTTGGCTCCTTTTTCCATTTCCTGATAGATGCTTTTTTGGAACCAAAAGCCTCTCTGACCTCACTTTATTGAAGGGGGAAGGGTTAAAAAAGCAGCAGGGGATGTACTGGAAGAAAACAGTGTTATGTGCATGTCCTAGAATGCTATTTTGCGCACAAATATCAGTATTATTCTGAGCAGAATTATTACATTATGCTAAGTCAGCAGTTCAAAGTGCTGAACTTCTGACATAACACAACACAATGATATTTCAGCACAGAACGATATTGATGTTTATGTACTAATAGCATTCCAGCACATCCACGTAATATATGCACCTTAAATCCCCGTGTATGGCTATAGTTCGCCAGATACCAACAATATTTATACAGTTAATAGCATTCCAACACATGCACATGGGTGCTGATACAATTATTTTGTGTTCATGATATAGTTGCTGCTAGCACAAATCCATGTGTGCGTGCTTTTGGCGTGCTCTCCCATGTTAGCACACATTTCCTGCACTCAGCTTATCTGCATACTATTTGCTTACAGCATTGAGGATCAAAATTTTTCTTTATAGTAACATAGTAAATGACGGCAGATAAAGACCAGCATGGTCCATCTAGTCTGCCCAGCAAGATGGTAATAGTAGGTGCACCTGTCGCTCTGTGCAGGCTACCCCTCCCCATGTCTTTGTTTAGGGGTGAACCCACCACTCCATGTAGGACACCCCTATTTGTTAAGACGTTAGATGGTTCAGAAGTTAGATGGTAATGTTTATTTTGTTTTTATCCTGTTGCTGTAAAGGGATCCAGTGTGTTTGTCCCATGCCGTTTTGAATTCCGTCACCGTGTTTGCCCCCACCACTTCCATCGGGAGGGCATTCCAAGCATCTACCACCCTTTCAGTGAAGAAATATTTCCTGACATTGCCTTTCAATTTACCACCTTGCAGCTTCATGTTATGCCCTCTAGTTTTACAGCTTCCCCGTCTTTGGTAGAGGTTTGTTTGTTCATTAATACTCTTTAAGTATTTAAAAGTCTGAATCATATCTCCACTGTCCCTCCTCTCCTCCAAGTGTATATATTTAGGTCTTCAAGTCTCTTCTCATAAGGCTTCTGACGCAGGCTCCATGCTGGGCACATGCTTTAGGGAACCATGTGCCCAGCTTTAGCGCATGACTCTAACGCAAGGTTACTGGAGCAGCCTGTAAGTTAGGTCACTATTGCTAAAATTAGCACAAGCCTCCTAACTTTCTACCCTCAGTTTAACTCCACCTCACTCAACATTTGAGCAGCCAAACTAGACATTTAGTGAAACTTGGGAGACTAAATGTAGCTGATTAAAGCTCTTGAAAACTGACTGAGTTAATCTAAAAGTTTTAATTTGGCTATAAAGGCACACAAGACCGACCACTAAAAGTCCTATATGCAACAAACAAGTGGTGAAAGCATGCAGAGCCTGGCTTATAGAATTCTTTCCAAACTGTATGTGTGTGTGTGTGTGTGTGCGCGCGCACCAGTCTGTTTTTATCTGCACGGTATGCATGTATGTGCATCTTCTGAATGTGGTGTCTCCATGAATGGGATTGTTTGTGTGTGTATGTGTGTGTATGCGTGCATGTGCACCTGTCTGTTTTTATCTGCTTGTGTGTATGTTTCTGAATGTATGTTTATCTTCTGAATGTCGTGTCTTTATGAGTGTGTGAATGCGTGCATGTGTGCGTACCTTTCTGTTTTTATCTGTATTGCCTGTGTGTAGTTTCCTTATGAATGTGATTATGTATATTTTACAGGAACCCTGGATTTGACAAGTGTGTTAGAGGGGGGAGGAGGAAGAAAGAACATTAACCATTTCTTTATTTGTGTGCAGTAAATAAGTTTAATCCATGATGTGTAAGTTTTGTTTTCTAGGTTAGGGATCTGAGGGTATCCTGGAGTGGTAAAATTTGTCTGCTGATTTCATTCTATGTGTCAAAAGATTAAAGTAGCAAAGTCCCAACTATTATAAGCCATCTACAAGAGTCTATTGGATCTAAATCAAATGGAAATCTCTTAATTGTCCCTCCAGTGAGCCCCAGCTTGTGGGATCACACCTCTCCAGCTGCTTGGAGACTGAATGCTGGTGGGAGGTGCCAGCTGCTTATCCATGCTGATGTCATGAAAATATGATATGCTCAGTCTTCAAGCTGCTGTGATGGGGTGACAACCAGGGTTGGCACAAGTGGGGTGTGGGGCCATGTGCGAAGACTCATTGCAGGACCTCATTTCTATAAGGGGCTTCATTTGCATAAATATTTGCATAATGTTAACATACACTAACTTTTAGTAAACGTGCCTCTTAATGAGTGTCTGGATAAACAAAGACTACCAGATTTCTACATTACTATACTCCAGTGCCAACTGCCAGGCACATTAGGAAGTACTAAAAACACTGTCCATTTAGAAAAAGATGTAGGCGTCTTCGTGGATAACATGTTAAAACCCTCCACCCAATGTGCAGCGGCGGCCAAGAGCGCAAATAGAATACTAAGTAGCATAAGGAAAGGAATGGAAAATAAAACAAAGGATATTATAATGCCTCTGTATCATTCCATGGTGCGACCGCACCTTGAATATTGTGTGCAATTCTGGTCGCCATATCTTAAAAAGAATATAGCGTTATTAGAAAAGGTACAAAGAAGAGCCACCAAAATGGTAAAGGGAATGGAAGGATACTTCTATGAAGACTGGCTAAAACGTTTAGGGCTCTTCAACCTGGAAAAGAGATGGCTGAGGGGAGATATGATAGAGGTCTATAAATTAGTGAATGGAATGGAACGGGTAAACATAGATCGATTGTTTACGTCATCAGAATATAAAAAGGCTAGGGGACATGCAATGAAGCTACAGGGTAACCTATTTAACACTAGAAGCCCCAAAAGGCATTTTACCTAGAAACCCCAAAGTGCGTCAATTGACGCATTATCACGACGACTGCGTTTAGCATGAAATGCAGATGTGAATTAATTTGAAGTTACTTATTTGTTTAATACGTGCAGTATGTGACGTCATTACATGATGTCATTGTGTGTTTATTGGTTTGTAATTTCAGAGTAAAACTGGAAACAGTGATTGATTTAAAACTGAAATTTACTCAGTTACACAGGCATGTACAATGTTTTGACTTTCGAACACGCCCAAGAACAGGCTGACACTCCAGAACCTTTAGCATATCGCTTCCTCCACGAAATTTTATTCATTTTTTTTCTATGATTCTATGTACAGAATGACGAGACTTCGTAAGAAGATGACAGCAGTGCCTAGATGTGCTGGTGCAAAATCAGTTGATCTGTTGCTAACTGCGGCTACCGCTTCGATGCAGAAAACAAGAGAACCGCGTCCGCAGCGCATGACAGCAGCACAAGCACTTGCCAAGCTGCAAGATATTTTGGAAATTGACAATGGCTCTGATTTGACTGAATCAGATTCAAACGTTGACCTACATGTTACAGCTTGTGCAGGCGTAGAGGATTTGACTGGTTCATACTACAGTAGAAACACTGATGAAAGTGATGATGATGATGCTCATTATCCAATAATCGCTGAAAACAAGAGCAGGACAACAGGGTCAACAGTGGTAGCAAAAGATGGGACTGAATGGAAAATCATGTCACAAGGTGAAAGCAGGCCCAAAATGTATTCACTGCTAAAAGTGGGGTTACTACAAGGATGAGGGTTTTGGATTTGTTAGGAACTGGGGAACATTCTGGGGAAAGGAGGGGCTCTTCTGAAGGGATGGGCTTCACCTTAACTGGGATGGAACCAGGCTGCTGGCATTAATCTTTAAAAAGGAGATAGAGCAGATTTTAAACTAGATAATAGGGGAAAGCTGACAGTCGCCCAAGAGCGCATGGTTCGGAAGAATGTATCCTTCAAGGATACTACCAAAAGCAGAGAGGTTCCAAAAAAGAGTAAAGAAGCCCAAATGCCCTCGAGTATGGAGCAGATAGAGTTTAAAGATCCCAAATTACCCATACCTACCAATAGCCAGATTAATATGAATAAAATACAGTCTCTAAAATGCTTGTATGCAAATGCTAGAAGTCTAAAAAATAAGATGGGGGAGTTAGAAGATATAGCACTAAATCAGAGGTTAGATATAATTGGAATCTCAGAGACATGGTGGAAGGAGGACAACCAGTGTGATACCTGGATACAAACTATATCGTAATGATAGTGTGGTAGGCCATGGCCTATATAATAGCCTGTACATGTATGAGAGGCCTGCAAGCTAGGTCTGAGTCCCCACCCCCACCTAGAAATAGTAGTGCTGAGAAAGATCAAAGTCAGTGAAGGTCTGAGGATCTGCCTTAAACCGCTCTAAACTGCTTTTGATAAGTTTGTGTTAATCCTTATTCCTTTTTGCTGATGATAGATATGTTCCAGTGTTTTGCATTCTCACATTCTCTGAGCCTAGAAAGGACCTTGTAGTAGGGATGTGTTTATGTCTAGAAACTGAGCCTTTGTTAGAATAGCCTGAGAAGGGGGAACAGGGTGTTAGGCCCAGAGAGGGTCCCTGATTGGACAGGTTCAGGGGGCGTTGGAACCAATAGAAAATCTGCATGTATCAAGCAGAAGAAAAATGTATAAATGAGTATGTCTCTGTAAGAATGTTGCTCAGTCCTTTTTGAAGCTTGACTCTCTGAGCCTGTGCACAATAAATTGGCTTGGATCTTTGAACTGACTCCTGGTATTATTTATTGCATGCTTATCAGCTGCTACAATAGAGCTGATTAAATTGGTGGAGGGGTTGCGCTCTACGTTAGAGAGGGCATTGAGTCAGAAAGGATTAAAGTTTTGCAGGAAACACAATTTGCTGTAGAATCTCTATGGATTGAAATTCCATGTAAAAAGGGGAAGACGATGGCAGTGGGAGTGTACTATCGACCACCTGGCCAGAATGAACAAATGGATGATGAAATCAAGGAAGCTAACAAACGTTAGTGCACAGTAATAATAATGGGTGATTTCAATTATCCTGGTATCAACTGGATAAGTGTCATGGCAGGACATGGTAGGGAGATAAAGTTCATAGATGAAACAAATGACTGCTTCTTGGAGCAGCTGGTTCATGAACCGACCAGAGGGGAAGCCATATTGGACACCAGATCTGGTGCAAGAGATAAGGGTGTTGGGGCCACTTGGCAATAGTGATCATAGCATGATCGCGTTTGATTTAATTAGTGGAGGAGGGATAGTAAGGAAATCCACAGTAATACCTTTTAACTTTTGAAAGGGAGACTATGATAAAATGTGGAAAATAGTCAAGAAAATACTAAAAGGAGCAGTTGCAAAGGTTAAAGACTTACATCAAGCTTGAGTGTTGTTGAAAAATACTATCTTGGAAGCCCAGACTAGCTGTATTCCACGCTTTAAGAAAAGTAGAAGGAAGTCCAAAAAACTGCCAGCATGGTTTAAAGGTGAGGTCAGAGAGGCTGTTGTTGCCAAAAAAGCATCTTTCAGGAAATGGAAAAAAGAGCCAAACGATGAAACCTGGAAAAAGCACAAGCACTGTCAAGTTAAACGCAAGGCATTGAAAAGGCAGGCAAAGGGAGAATTTGAGAAGAAGCTTGCTGCGGAAGCAAAAACGCGTAATAAAGACTTTTTCAAGTACATTTGTAGGAAAAATCCTGTGAGAGAGTCAGTTGGTCCATTAGATAATAGAGGGGTTAAAGGGGCACTAAGAGGCAACAAGGCGATAGTGGAGAGACTGAATGAATTCTTTGCTTCAGTCTTTACTGAGGAAGAAGTAGGGATGTTACCCATGACTGAAGTAGTATTTAAAGATGCGGAAGAATTGAAAAAAATATCGATACATCGGGAAGATGTATTACAACTATTAAATGGAAACATAGAAAAATAGAAATATGATGACAGAAAAATACCACATGGAATATCTAGTCTGTCCTTCCATATCAACAAATACAACAGTCCCCTTTTTTCCTTTAGGGATCCTCTGTGTTTGTCCCATGAGTTTTTTAATTCAGTTACTGTCCTTATCTCTACCACTTCCACTGGGAGACTATTCCATGGATCCAACACTCTTTCCATAAATAAATATTTCTGCATATCACTCCTGAATCCATCCCCCTTCACCCTCATCCAATATCCATTCGTAGCAGAACTTGTTTTCAATTGAAAGAGGCTCTCTCCCTGAACATTTATGCCACGGAGGTATTTAAACATCTCAATCATATCACTTCTATCTCGCCTTTCCTCTAAGGTGTACATATAAAGATCCTTAAGTCTGTCCTCAAATGCTTTATAATGAAGACCACTAACCATTTTAGTAGCCACCCTATGCACCGACTCCAACCTGTTCACATCATTTTGAAGGTGTGGTCTCCAGAATTGCACACTATACTCCAAATGAGGTCGCAACAAAGACTTACACAGAGGCACTATCACCTCCTTTTTTCTGCTAGCTATTCCTCTCTGTATGCACCCAAGCATCCTTCTAGCTTTTGCCATCGCCTTTTCTACCTGTTTAGCTACCTTAAGATCATCAGACACAACCATGCCTAGCTCCCGCTCTTCTTTAGTGGACAAAAGTACTTCACCCCCTATACTATATTGCTCCTTTGGATTGCTGCAAACCAAATGCATAACCTTACATTTTTTAACATTAAATCCCATCTGCCAAATTCTAGACCATTCTTCAAGCTTAGCTAGATCCTTCCTCATTTTATCTACACCTTCCTGGGTGTCTACTCTAATGCAGGTTTTGGTATCATCCGCAAAAAGGCAAACATTTCCCTACAGTCCTTCCGCTATATCACTAACAAAGATGTTAAAAAGAATCGGACCAAGGACAGATTCCTGGGGCACACCACTGGTAACATCCTTCTCCTCAGAGTGAGCTCCCTTTACATGTACTCTTTGTCGTCTCCCACCCAACCAATTTGTAACCAAAGCAGTAACTTTAGGGTCCATCGCTAGGGTGCTCAGTTTGTTTATACGTCGCCTGTGAGGAACAGTGTCAAAGGCTTTACTGAAATCTCGCCCATGAACACTTCCGAACAGTCTGTCAAGCCATCACTCCAACCCTAGACTATTGTAATCACATCTACCAAGGACTACCTAAAAAGACAATAAAACCACTACAGCTAGCACAAAACACAGCCGCATGACTCACGACAGATCACACAATTCACGATCACATCACCCCTATACTGTACCACCTACATCTGGCTCCCAATCAGCTCCAGAATCCAATTCAAAGTACTTCTACACATATTTAAAATAATACACAACCTATCAGCAGACAGCCTATGCCCTCTCATAAAAACCGATGACAACAGGAGACCAAGAAGAAAAGGAACCTCAGACACCATCAGAACACCAAAAAGAATTTGCTAAAACAAGGCTGGCCACATCAAGGAGGGCACTCACCCTGGCAGCACCCGCTATATGGAACTCTCTCCCAGACCACATAAGATCAACGAAGAACTTCAAGGACTTCAGAAAACCTCTTAAGACTGATCTATTTACAGTACATTTCAAGGACCTCACATAAATTTTCTACCTCAAGACATTACAGGATCACGATCCTACCCCCAAGACATTACAGAATCTCAATCCTTGCACGCTTCTCAAACAGCCCCATTTTGTATATATGCATATAGCTCATTATGTAAATAGTTCACCGATATAATCTAACACACTGCCCCACACACTACACTTCTCAGTTCTCACACTGCATGCTACAAACCACACTTTATTATTGATTTTGATTGATGTGCCACATCGCCTTGATTTAACAATAAGGTGGTATACCAAATCCTTCAAAATAAATCTAAATACACCACATCTAGGGCTCTCCCTCGGTCCAACACCACATCTAGGGCTCTCCCTCGGTCCAACTCCCTGGTCACCCAGTCTAAGAAATCAAACAGATTTGCCTGACAAGACCTGCTGCCTCAGATCCTTTAATCCACTGGACTCCAGAAACCTCACTATTTTCTCTTTCAGCAGTATTTCCAATAATTTACTCACCACCAAAGTTAAACTAACTGGCCTGTAATTTTCAACCATATCCTTACTTCTACTTTTGTATAAGGGCACCACATGGGCCTCTCTCCAGTCCTTTGGCACCACTCCCGACTCCAACGAGGCACTGAAAAGGTCAGTCAGTGGAGCTGCTAGAATGCCCCAAGTTCCCTCAGTAGTCTAGGGTGTATCCCATCCGGTCCCATCGCTTTGTCTACTTTAAGTTGAGCTAGTTTCTCACTAACACAGTCTTCTGAAAATTGTTCAAGATTTCCCTCACTTCTGTTCCTGTCTGTGGGTGTTTTCTGAGGTCCTGCTCCTGGTTCTTCATCTGTGAACACAGAACAGAAATATTTGTTAAGCAATTCCGCTTTATCCTCATCAGCTTCTACATATTCCTCCCCTTCACCCCTGAGTCTGACAATACCACTTTTGCCCTTCCTCTTTTCACTAACATATCTGAAAAATGTCTTATCCCCCCATTTTATTGCATTGGCTATTTCCTCCTCTTTTTGAATCTTTGCTTTCCTGACTACTTTGCTAGCTTCTCTATGTTTTTCCAAATATAGATGCCTGTCTTACTCTCTCTGTGATCTCTTGTATTTCATGAAGGCCTCCCTCTCTTTCTTCACTTTTTCAGCTACTTCTTTCAAAAGCCATAGCGGTCTCCTTTTCCTTTTACCTTTATTTACCATTTTAACAAAAAGGTTGGCTGCCCTTAAAATATCCGCTTTCAGTTTTGCCCACTGTTTTTCTACATCCCCAGCTGTTCCCATCCCGTTATCGACTCCCTGATGTATTGGCCCATCTTGGAAAAGTTAGTCTTCCTAAAGTCTAAGACCCTCACCTTTGAATGGATTCTAACAGCCCTAGTCCTAATACTGAACTACACCATCTGGTGATCACTGGATGCAAAATCATCTCCCACTGTAACATCAGAAACACTTTCACCATTGGTAAGCACCAAGCCTAGTATGGCCCCTTCACGTGTGTGGTCTGTTACCAATTGCTTGGATAGTTCTCCCTGTAGAGAATCCAGGATCTCTTTACTTCTAGATGATACTGCAGCAGGAATGTGCCAATCAACATCTGGCATATTGAAATCCCCTATCAGTAGCACTTCCCCTTTCCTAGCAATGCTGCATATGTCTTCAATTAACTCTCCGTCCACCTCTTCCTCTTGTGAGGGAGGTCTGTATATTACGCCAATGCAAATACATTTTTCTTTCCCTCTTTCTAGTTTAACCCACAATGCCTCCACTCTCCCTTTTAAGCTCTGTAATTCCAAAGCTTTAATAGTATTTTTTACATATAGTGCCACTTCTCCTCCCCTTCTTCCTAACCTGAATAAAGTATAGCCATGTATAGTTAAATCCCAGTCATGTTTTTTTGTGAACCATGTTTCTGTAACTGCCACTAAATCCAAGTCGGCCATGCCCACCAAAGCTTCAACATCAGGGATCTTATTCCCCAGGCTATGGGCATTTATACACACTGCTTTCCATATGTTATCCCTGTTACCTATTTCCATAAAGGTATTTAATGTATCACTTACCTGGGGGCTTTCACTTATTTGGGGGCTTTCACTTATCTGGGGGTTTTCTTCATCCATCCCCAACGAATCTAGTTTAAAGCCCTCTTCAGTAGATTAGCCAGTCTACTACTGAAGACGTGTTGACCTTTCTTGGACAGATGGATGCCATCTTTGCTCTGCAACCCTTGGAACAGCAACCCATGGTCTAGAAAACGCTCTTGATAACACCATCCATGCAGCCATGCATTCATCTCCAGGATGCAAGCCACTCTGTCTTGGCCTTTACCCTCAACAGGAAGGATTGAAGAGAACACCACCTGTGCTCCTAACTGCTTCACCCTCTGTCTCAGAGCCATGAAGTCACTTTTGATATGCTCAGAGGGATACCTGGCAGTATCATTTGTTCTGACATGGACTAGCAACATTGGGTAATAGTCAGTGCGCTTGATGAGTCTTGGCAAACTCTCCGTAACATCTTGGATTTTGGCACCAGGCAGATAGCATACCTCTCTGGACATCAAGTCTGGTTGGCAGATGGATTCCTCAGTACACCTCAGAAGAGAGTCACCAACCACCACTACCCTTCGTTTCCTTGTGGTCACTGATTTTGCAACTTTGGGGTACTTGAGCTCTGGTTCTTCCCTTTCCAGGGATGCTTTCACCTTTTCCACTTCTAGGACTGCATAATGGTTCTCCAATTCAAGGGCTGGAGAAGTTGGACTGGTGATTATGTAGGCCCTGGTGACTTGTATCAAACCTTTGTCATTCTGTTGGCACCCAGATAAACTGAAGAGTAGCAAATCACCTAGGCCGGATGATATACATCCAAGGGTGTTGAAAGAACTGAAATATGATATTGCAGACCTGCTATTAGTAATCTGTAAACTATCATTAAAATCATCTGTAATACCTGAAGATTGGAGGATGGTGAACGTAATGCCACTTTTTAAAAAGGGTTCCAGGGGTGATCCGGGAAACTACAGACCGGTGAGCCTGACGTCAGTACCGGGAAAAATGGTAGAAACCATCATAAAGAACAAAATTGCTGAACATGTAGATAGTCATGGCTTCATGGGAGACAGCCAACATGGCTTTAGACAAGGAAGATCTTCTCTTACTAATCTGTTACTTTTCTTTGAAGGTGTGAATAAACAGGTAGACAAAGGTGAGTGGGTTGATATAGTGTATTTGGACTTTCAGAAAGCCTTTGACAAGGTCCCTCATCAGAGACTTTTGGCAAAACTAAAGAGACATGGGATAGGAGGCAGTATACTATTGTGGATCAGGAACTGGTTAAAAGATATAAAGCAGAGGGTAGGGCTAAATGGCCAATTTTCCCAATGGAGAAAGGTGAATAGTGGTGTACCCTAGGGATCTGTGCTGGGTCCGCTGCTTTTTGACATATTCATAAATGACCTGGAAAAGGGAATAACGAGTGAGGTTATCAAATTTGCAGATGACACAAAACTATTTAAAGTTGTTAAAACATAAGAGGATTGTGGAAAATTGCAAGAGAGGGATCTTGATAAATTGGAAGACTGGGCATCAAAATGGCAGATGAAATTTAATGTGGACAACTGCAAAGTTATGCACCTAGGGAAAAAAACAACCCAAACTATGGTTACACGATGCAAGGTTCCACATTAGGAACCACCACCCAGGAAAAAGATGTAGGCGTCATTGTGGATAACATGTTAAAACCCTTGATCCAGTGTGCAGCGGCGGCCAAGTGAGCAAATAGAATGCTAGGTATCATAAGGAAAGGAATGGAAAATAAAACAAAGGATATTAGAATGCCTCTATATCCTTCCATGGTGAGACCGCACCTTGAATATTGTATGCAATTCTGGTCACCATATCTTTGAAAGGATACAGTGTTATTAGAAAAGGTTCAGAGAAGAGCCACCAAAATGGTAAAGGGGATGGAAGGATACCCCTTTGAAAAAAGGCTAAAATGGTTAGGGCTCTTTAACCTGGAAAAGAGAAGACTGAGGGGAGGTATGATAGAAGTCTATTAATTAATGAATGTAGTGGAACGGGTAAACGTAGATCAATTGTTTACGTTATCAGAATATAGAAAGATTAGGGGACATGCAATGAAGCTACAGCGTAAACTATTTAAGACTAATAAAAGAAAATATTTTTTCACTCAACGTGTAATCAAACTCTGGAATTTGTTACCAGAGGATATAGTAAAGGCTGTTAGTATAGCTGGGTTTAAAAAAGGTTTGGACAAGTTCCTGGATATCAGTGCTTGACCCAATGCAAGCATTGTGGAACCTGTGTCTTTTGGGGAAACTGCTAGGCATGTATGACCTAGATTGGCTACTGTTGGAAATAGGATACTGGGCTTGATGGACCTTGGTCTGACCCAGTATGGCATATTTATTTATTTTTATTTTATTTATTTATTTACATTCTCTTATATACCGCGCTATTCTGCATCAGTGTGGTTTACATTGAACAAACTGAAAATACATTGAACAGGGCATTATAACTTGGAGATAACTATTTTACAGGGAACATGGGCTATGGAGGGTTAAGTGGCTTGCCCAAGACCACAAGGAGCACCTGTGGGACTAGAAACCCCAGTCCTTCCTGCCCAAGGTTGCTGTCCTCTAGTGGGATTTGAACCCTCGACCTTCCAGCCTGAAGTACCTTGCCCCAACCACTAGGCTACTCCTCCACTCCATATCTTATGTTCTTATGTTCTGCATATCTTATGTTCTTATGTACTGCATATTGTCATAATGTTGAAACACCAGTGGATGCATTTAGATTGATCGTTGACCCCGGTTTTGTGAGTCACATCAGGAGCTGCACTGTGGAGTATGCCCGTTTATCAGACCCATCATGGGATGTAGCCGAAGATGAAATAGAAGCGTTTCTGGGACTGGCATATCTAAGATGTTTTATGAATGCCAAAAACTTTCAAATTGATTTGATGTGGTCCGAAACTTATGGCTGTGCAGCATTTAGGCAAACAATGTCACGAAACAGATACGAAGAAGTAAAGAAATTCATGCGATTTGATGTCAGAGCTTCACGGCAGGAAAGAGTGAAGTGTGACAAATTTAGCCTAATGACATGAGTGTTATCCAGATTTGGTCTTACGTACTAGAAGAATCACTTACTGTAGATGAACAACTATTCCCAACGAAAAGCAGATGCAAATTCACGCACCAAATAAGCCAGATAAATTTGGAATAAAGTTTTGGATCTTGGCAGAATTGCAGTCCAAATACTGTTTGAATGTGAAACCGTATACTGGGAAAGATGATGAAGGAGTTTGCAATTTAGGAACGCATTTGGTCATGACTCTAATGCAGCCATACCATCACCGAGGATACAACGTTATGATCAATAATTTTTTTACGAGCCGTGACCTCGCTGAGTAACTATTGGAGAAGCGCATTTCGTTGGTCGGGACCATTCGTCTGAATCGCAGAGAACTACCATCACTTACAAAACTCGAACTGTACCAATCCAAGTTCTACACCAGTGGATCAATGACCGTAGTACAGTACCAGACGAAACAGAAGAAGACTGTTGTCATTTTGTCGACTTTGCACAAAGGTGCAAAATGTGAAACCAGCAGCAAACTGAAGCCTGAAAGTGTGTTGTACTACAACAAGAATAAATGTGGTGTTGACTGCCACATCGCCATCTGGGCCCAAGGGCTTACAGACTGGACGACGGCCTTGTATGTCCTCCCTGAATAAAGTTCCCTTTAAAGTGACCAGAGGATTCTGGGACTTGTAGTGCTCTTTACTCTTGAGGGACAAGAATTGTAGTTGAGTCGGTGGTTGTAAGGCGGCAAGAAATTTATTGTGGGGATTTTCCAGGTCATGCAAAAAGTTCAATACACAACATAAGCAGAAGTATACATCTCCAACGTAAAAGATGAAATCAGGACTAAATCAGGATAACGTAAAAAAAGCTTCACTTCACAGCTGTTCTGCTTCTCATACACATTCACACCGGGGACTGCCCCGTGTGGTCAATTTGCATTGGTGTGATATACAGACCTCCCTCACAAGAGGAAGAGGTGGACAGAGAGTTAATTGAAGACATACGCAGCATTGCTAGGAAAGGGGAAGTGCTACTGATAGGAGATTTCAATATGCCAGATGTTGATTGGCACATTCCTGCTGCAGTATCATCTAGAAGTAAGGAGATCCTGGATTCTCTACAGGGAGAACTATTCAGGCAATTGGTAACAGACCCCACAGGTGAAGGGGCCATACTGGACTTGGTGCTTACCAATGGTGAAAGTGTTTCTGATGTTGTAGTGGGAGATCATTTTGCATCCAGTGATCACCAGATGGTGTGGTTCAGTATTAGGATTAGGGCCATTAGAATCCATTCCAAGGTGAGGATCTTAGACTTTAGGAAGACTAACTTTGCGAAGATGGGCCAATACCTCAGGGAGTCGTTAGTGGGATGGGAACAGCTGGGGGATGTAGAAAAACAGTGGGCAAAACTGAAAGGGGGTGTTTTAAAGGCAACAAACCTTTTTGTTAAAATGGTAAATAAAGGCAAAAGGAACAGGAGACCGCTATGGTTTTTGAAGGAAGTAGCTGAAAAAGTGAAGAAAAAGAGGGAGGCCTTCATGAAATACAAGAGCTCACAGAGAGAGGAAGACAGGCATCTGTATTTGGAAAAACTTAGAGAAGCTAGCAAAGTAGTCAAGAAGGCAAAGATTCAAAAGGAGGAGGAAATAGCCAATGCAATAAAATGGGGGGATAAGACATTTTTCAGATATATTAGTGAGAAGAGGAAGGGCAAAAGTGGTATTGTCAGTCTCAAGGGTGCAGGGGGGGAATATGTAGAAGCTGATAAGGATAAAGCGGAATTGCTTAACAAATATTTTTGTTCTGTGTTCACAGATGAAGAACCAGGAGCAGGACCTCAGAAAAAACCCACAAATAAGAACAGAAGCGAGGGACATCTTGAACAATTTTCAGAAGACTGTGTTCGTGAGAAACTAGCTCAACTTAAAGTAGACAAAGCGATGGGACTGGATGGGATACACCCTAGAATACTGAGTGAACTTGGGGACGTTCTAGCAGCTCCACTGACTGACCTTTTCAATGCCTCGTTGGAGTCGGGAGTGGTGCCAAAGGACTGGAGAGAGGCTCATGTGGTGCCTTTACACAAAAGCAGAAGTAAGGATGTGGTTGAAAACTACAGGCCGGTTAGTTTAACTTCGGTGGTGAGTAAATTATTGGAAACGCTGTTGAAAGAGAAAATAGTGAGGTTTCTGGAGTCCAGCAGATTACAGGATCCGAGGCAGCATAGATTCATCAGAGGCAGGTCTTGTCAGACAAATCTGATTGATTTCTTTGACTGGGTGACCAGGGAGTTGGACCGAGGGAGAGCTCTAGATGTGGTGTATTTAGATTTCAGTAAAGCCTTTGACACTGTTCCTCACAGGCGACTTATAAACAAACTGAGCACCCTAGGGATGGACCCTAAAGTTACTGCTTGGGTTAGAAATTGGTTGGGTGGGAGGCGACAAAGAGTACAAGTAAATGGAGCTCACTCTGAGGAGAAGGATGTTACCAGTGGTGTGCCCCAGGGATCTGTCCTTGGTCCGATTCTTTTTAACATCTTTGTTAGTGATATAGCGGAAGGGCTGTTGGGTAATGTTTGCCTCTTTGCGGATGATACCAAAATCTGCAATAGAGTAGACACCCAGGAAGGTGTAGATAACATGAGGAGAGATCTAGCTAGGCTTGAAGAATGGTCTAGAATTTGGCAGCTGGGATTTAATGTTAAAAAATGTAAGGTCATGCATTTGGGCTGCAGCAATCCAAGGGAGCAATACAGTATAGGAGGTGAAGTACTTTTGTCCACTAAAAAAGAGCGGGACCTAGGCGTGGTTGTGTCTGATGATCTTAAAGTAGCTAAACAGGTAGAAAAGGCAACGGCAAAAGCTAGAAGGATGCTTGGGTGCATACGGAGAGGAATGGCTAGCAGAAAAAAGGAGGTGATAATGCCTCTGTATAAGTCTTTGGTGCGACCTCATTTGGAGTATGGTGTGCAATTCTGGAGACCGCACCTTCAAAAGGATATAAACAGGATGGAGTCGGTGCAGAGGGTTGCTACTAAAATGATTAATGGGCTTCATTATAAAGCATATGAGGACAGACTTAAGGATCTTAATATGTACACCTTAGAGGAAAGGCGGGATAGAGGTGATATGATTGAGATGTTTAAATACCTCCGTGGCATAAATGTTCAGGGAGAGAGCCTCTTTCAATTGAAAGCAAGTTCTGCTACGAGGGGACATGGGATGAGGGTGAAGGGAGAGAGATTCACGAGTGATATGCGGAAATATTTCTTTACAGAAAGAGTAGTGGATCCATGGAATAGTCTCCCAGTGGAGGTGGTAGAGATGAGGACTGTAACTGAATTCAAAAAAGCATGGGACCAACACAGAGGATCTCTAAAGGTAAAAAGTGGACTGTTGTAGTTGTTGTTATGGAATGACAGACTAGATAGGCCATGTGGTCTTTTTCTGTCATCATGTAAAAAAAAAAAAAAAAAAATAGCAGTAACACAAACTTATAACAGCCGTGGTTTCTCTTTTGAAAGCACACAGTTCATTCACAGCACTGCTTATCTTCAGCCAGTGGTAAAACTCAGTAAACACAACTTAGCTTTCTTTAGCTTAAGCAGAGACTGCCCTTATTTTCCTATAGGGATTTCACAGATTCTCAGCTCATATTCTTCACTGCAGAATCTTTCCTTAGGGATAAAAAACAGTCCATTGGAATAGGCAAACATTCACCATTATTAGGCAAACATGACTCTATTTATTTTCCTTCAATATTATCAGAGCGAATAGTGTCTCTCTCAAGGTTAGGAGTTTTCCTAAACTTTCTCTCTTTCAAGAACTCCTGAAATTGGCTCCACAGCAACTCAGCCTGTGTTGGCACTTTTAAATTAGGGGAGTGAACCTTCTCTTCAGAGAACAGCTTCCTTAATGCCTCTAACTTTGAGGTTTCAAAGGTTGTACTTTTGTCAGGACTATGGCTTTTAGCTTCTGATAAGCTCTCTACCCACTCCTTAACAGTGGAAGGTGAGGACTCAATTTCCTGCCCTTTAAAACTGGCAAATTGCCTCTTTGCTAGATTATCAGAAATGAAACTGCTGGCTTTACCTTGGGGCTTTTCCTTCAGACAAACGCTGCTTTCTCTCCTCCTGGTTTCCTCCAGGCTCTGAAATGCAGGGTCCTTCTGTCCTACTCCAGTCCCTCTGAGGTAGCTGCTTTCTGGGGAAATTCCCTCTGGCTTTCTCCTCCAGCTAAGCACTGCTTCGGCTTCTTTCTCTCCTCTCTCATCTTTCCAGCTCCAACAGCTGTTCCTGTTTCTTGCTCCATATCCACCTCTCCTCCGTTCACTTGTGCCTCTGCCTTCAGTTGCTGTCTCTGCATCTCTCTCCACCGGGTCTTTCTCTCCCGTGTCTGAGATTGTGTCAGAGCTCCAGCCTGAGCCTCTGTTTCCTCCACTTCCTTCACCTCTCTGATGATCACTTTCTTGATCTCCTTCACTTCCTTGTTGACTCCTGCTTTGCTCTGCCTGTGATTTTAAATACTGCTGCCTGCTAGGCCTTCCCTGTTCTCTGCACCTGTGTGACCAATCAGCAGGGAAGCCTGTCTCCACCCCTGAGCTAGGGCGTGGCCTGACTTTTGCAGGGAGCTGACTTTTCCTCTGACTTGGCTTGTAATTCCCCTGCACATGTGCACTGCCATTCACTTCCAAGGGGAATTCAGGATTTTCATCCAGTTCCATGTCTTCTAGAGAGCTTTCGTCACCACATGACATGCTGGTTCAATGTGCCATCAAATGTTCACCAAATCTGCATGTCGTAGATAGACACTAGCCGTTTTCTTCAATATTCTCAACTTGGTGGCCATCATTGCCTGGATTATTTTCTGCAAGCAAACCGGTGTCACCATGCCAAGGAGACAGTTTCTTCACACACTGTCGGAGCAGCTGCAACAAACTGTGCTGCTTGATGTTCATACTCCGAGTCAATGCCAACCACTGTTGTAGCAAACAAACTGGCAAAGTGAGTAATGTGTGCAGTCAAGGTCAACTGCAAACAAAATCGCACTGTCGCGCTGTGCGATAAATGAAAGTGTCTAGTTTGCGGACAGTGTCTGTCGACAATCTGCGCCAGTTGCGCATAGACCCTAAATGTACAATAGCAAACCATACATGCTTATATTGTTCATTCGTTAACTGACATGGACTTTGCAGTTACTTTTGAATTTAGTTAACACTATTCTTATGTTAGTCGTTGTAAGAACACTTGTAAAAACCACTCAATTGTCTTGGTTGCGTCAATTGATATACTTTGGGGCTTCTAGGTATAAATTCATTTTCCCGCTAGGTGGCACATCTGCCATTAATTTTTGATGCACATATTTGAACATCTTGACCTTGCTAACAAAGTCATGGAACATAACTGATATGGTTCTAGCGGTGGCGCTGGTATACAACTTTGAAGATGCATTTGTGTCAATTGACGTACTTTGGGGCTTCTAGGTATAAATTCATTTTCTCGCTAGGTGGCACATCTGTCATTAATTTTCGATGCACATATTTGAACATCTTGACCTCGCTAATAAAGTCATGGAACATAACTGACCTGGTTCTTGCCAATGTTCCCTCTAATTTTCTGTAGGCTGTGTGCGGATAAAATATCAGCTGTGCAGCTTTTGAAGGAAGGTTAAATTTTTGTGCGCCACATAATGACACTCAGAGCTATATACTTTAAAATTTGACTACATATCAGAATACAGTATGTACACCACATTGATTTTAAATCAAATTAAATGAAAATAGACAATTACTAAATGAATCGAAAAAATTCTAGTAATTACAATCACAACTTTTAAATTTTAAGACATCTGTGTTGTTTTCTATCAGAATCAAAACCATAATTTTGTGCGCTCTGTTGTAAAGTATGTGCGCTCGCTCGGCAAGGTGTGTGTGCGTGCACACACGCACAGCTTAGAGGGAACAGTGGTTCAAGCAGTGGCGCTGGTATACAACTTCGAACATGCATTTGCTTCAATTGGCGTATTTGGGACTTGTAGTGTTAAGACTAATAAGAGAAAATATTTTTTCACTCAACGTGTAATCAAACTCTGGAATTTGTTACCGGAGGATGTAATAAAAGCTGTTAGTGTAGCTGGGTTTAAAAAAGGTTTGACAAGTTCCTGGAGGAAAGGTCCATAAACCATTATTAAAAGAGATCCAAGGATATCACTGCTTGACCCAATACAAGCATTGAGGAACCTGTGTCTTTTGGGGAGACTGCTACAGTAGGTACTTATGACCTAGATTGGCCACTGTTGGAAACAGAATACTGGGCTTGATGGACCTTGGTCTGACCCAGTATGGCATATTTTATGTTCTTAGAACCCATAGTAAACCCACTGTATTATAACGGCACTACCAGAACTCACAAAGCACCAAACTCTACCTATCAAAAGGCAACACTGCAAATATCAAACCAATACATCTCAGAGAATACCAATACATCTTCTACCGGGGAAAGAGAACAAGTGGCACTGTCAAACTACATAAGCAAAATACTTCAGCTCGGTTACACATGCAGAACATAGACCGTCACCGGGGGGCGGAGCCTGGTCGCTGGTCAAGATGGACGTGTAAGAGCTGTGCTCCGGAAGACAATAGACAAGAATCCTGACTTCTGCAATCTTTAATCAAAATGTTCCTACCTATTTATTTATTTATTTATAATCTCTTCTATACCGCACTATTCAGCATCAGCGCGGTTTACAATGAGCAAAGAATTTACACATTTCCGATGGTACTTTGTGTTTACAGTTGAACAGGCAAAAATAACTTGGATAACAGGGGTAACTATTTACAAATTATAACATAATCATGAACTCTTCTTGGTTTCAGCCTTAGGGGTTTTGGGAGGTCTGGGAGGTGGTTGAAATATCTGCATTGATTACTGGGTAATACAAGAGGAAGAGGTGGTGTTTCAAGGCTTTTCTGAACTGCAATAGATCCGGGATTGCTCGGATGTCTTGAGGGAGGCTGTTCCAGCACCTTGGTGCACAGAACTTGAAGGCCCTGTCTGCTGTTGCTTTGGTGCATTATGTTATTGATTTTGGGACTACAAGTGTGTTGAGTGTTACTGACCGTCTGTCCCTATTTTGAGGTGTCATCTGGATCAGATCCGTAAGTGACGCAGATGAGAGCCCTTTGATGGCCTTGAATGTAAGTAGTAATGACTTGTAAGTGAGTCTACTTCGTATCGGAAGCCAATGGAGTTGTTTTAGGATGGGTGAGACATGGTCTTTCCTGGATGCTCCGTGTAGGACTCTTGCTGCGGCGTTCATTGCCAGTTGCAGTGGCTGCAAGGTGGCTTGATGGAGCCCTTGTAAGATTGAGTTTGCATAATCAAAATGTGGTATGATTAGGGCCTGATAGATGGTTCTGAAATCATCCGGCTCTAGCAGGGATCGTAGGTGTCTAAGGGAACGGATTTTATGGTATACCGCTCTTACAATGTTTCCTATGTGCGCCTTCATATCCAAGTGCTGGTCTAGAGTGACGCCGAGGTATCTGATAGTGGGTTTGGTCTGGAGGTCTGCTTCCTTCACCTTCAAGAAAGATGGAGCAATGAAGTTTCGGTCTTTTGTGATGAACAACACCTCCGTTTTCTTGTGTTGGATCTTGAGGTTTTGGGATTGTAGCCAGTTGGATACTTCATTTATGCAGTTTGTTAATGGAGTGAGGTCGGGGTTCTCTGTTGTAAAAGGCATGTATAACAGCACATCATCCATGTATATCATGCAGTTGATACTGAAGGACCGTATCAGGTTGCAGATAGGCTGCATGTATATATTGAACATGAGGGAGGAGCCTTGTGGGACCCCCTGCTTTTGATGGAACAGATCTGATGCAGTATTGTTGGATCGTACCTGCTGCCACCTGTCAGAAAGGTAGGACCTGCACCACTCAAGTGCTTTAGCGGTAATTCCCTTACCCTCGAGTCGTTCCAGGAGGCGTTCGTGGCTCACGGAGTCGAATGCCGCTGCTATGTCAAGGAAGACCAGGACGAACCCTTGGCAGATATTGTTGATGCCTGTTAATATGTTGCTGAAGAGAGTAGTGAGCAGTGTTTCCACACCATGGGCTTCTCTAAAGTCGTGTTGACAAGGGTCCAGTGGTGCGTTAGTTTCTATATGCTCTTCGATTTGTCTTTGTACTTCCTTTTCCATTATTTTTGCCAGCAACAGTATGCTTGATATTGGCCTATAGGATTCTGGCTTCAGAGGGTCGAGCTTGTTGTTTTTTAGTAATGGCCTTATGGATGTGCGTTTGAGGGTACGTGGGAAAGTTCCTGTTGTGAATGAAAGTTCCATGAGTCTGGATATGAATGGGCTCAGGTGGTTTCGTAGTTCTTTGATCCAGAACTCAGGGCATGGATCGGTTTGGGCGGTGGTCATGTTGATGCCAGCAATGGTGTCCTCGATGCGCAGTTTGGGTGGTATTGCGAAAGTAGTGAGTAGAGTCTGATAGTATGGTTCAAGGATCTTGCAAGGTGTTGGGATGTTGTCAATCTGGCAAAGTTTGGATTGTAAATAGTCAACGAAAGTTTGAGGGTGGATTTTGCTAATATGTTCAGAGGTGGGTTCATTTGTCAAACGCTTGACGATAGCAAACAAGTCATGAGGTTTGTTCAGAGATCTTTTCAGCGTGTCTGCGTGGTAGCGTCTCATTGATTCCGTCACCACGGTGCGATGAGCTACTAGTTGTGATATATATGCAGTTCTGTCTTCCTCTGAGTATGAGCGTCTCCATCGTCTCTCAAGTTTCCTTAGGGTTGTGCGTGAGGCCTTCAGCTCTGTTGAATACCAGGTTGCAGAGTGTCGCTTTCCATGGAGTTTGTTATTTACCTATTTTGATACCATTCGATCCCGGATATGTCAGGCCCCAAACAGACGTGACTGGATGACCAAGTTTCTCCAAACGACAGCACAAAGAGAACCAAAACAGAACCTCTCTCTCCTCTCAAGATGGCAGTCATCCGAGATTGTCCTGACACCTTACAGGAGCTCCTGGCTGAGATTTGGGCAGTCAAAGACTCGGTCAGATCTAATGGAGAATCGTTATGTGCAATGCAGGAAGATATCAAGGCTTTGAGATCTTCTATGGAGTCAATTACGGCTCCTTTGGAGAAGGTAGAAAATGTGGTGGCATCACATGTAGAAAGGCTCAAGGCCGTTGAGAAGCAGGCCAAGCTGATACGCTCATTACAAAGACAGGTGGAAGATGGTAATAATCGCTCTCGGAGGAATGACATCAGAATTCTAGGAGTTCCTGAGGGAGCAGAGGGCCCTGATATGGTGTCCTTTTTGCAGGCCATGATTCCGGGCGTGTTAAAGTTGCAGTTTTCAAAGCCATTCGAGATCGAGCACGCCCATAGAGTGCCTACTCAGTCCGTGATCACGGGCAAGCATCCATGCCACATCATCTTGAAAGTTTTACATTTTCAGCAAGTATCGCAAATAATGGGAGCAGCCAGAGCACTTTCAACTTTGGAATATCAGGGACATAAACTCCTGTTCTTCCCGGACTTCGCAAAGGTAACGGTGGATCGGAGAAAGAGTTTTCTGGCACTGAGTCCACGCTTGCTACAGCTGCAGGCCAATGTTCTCTCTAATTTTCTGTAGGCTGTGTGCGCATAAAATATCAGTTGTGCAGCTTTTGAAGGAAGGTTAAATTTTTGTGCGCCACATAATGACACTCAGAATTATATACTTTAAAATTTGACTACACTTCAGAATACAGTATGTACACCACATTAATTTTAATCAAATTAAATGAAAATAGATGATTACTAAATGAAGCGTTAAAATTTACATTAATTACAATCACAACTTTTAAAGTTTAAGACGTCTGTGTTGCTTTCTATCAGAATCAGAACTTTAATTTTTGTGCGCTCTGTTGTAAAGTATGTGCGCTCGCTCAGCGAGGTGTGTGCGCGCGCACATGCGCACAGCTTAGAGGGAATAGTGCTGCAGGCCCGTTTTGGGCTGCTCTATCCTGCCCGCATGAGAGTCACGCTGCATAACCAGACAAAGACTTTTGATGATCCAGGGGAGTTATATGCATTTCTGGAGGATGAGGAGTCGGCGGTGATGCGGTGAAAGTCACTTTGCAGCTTGTATTTACTACAGTTCTATGGTGCTTGCTATTATGGGCGTTTGACTGGTCTGAGGTCGTGTAAAGGCGACTTATCCATGCAGAAGCGGCATTTAATCATGTAGTATTGCTACATACTGGGACATTCATTCTCTCTCTTTTGAAGGAGCTCCAGGGAGCTATCCTGGTTAAGATGTCTTTCCTGTTCTCTCTCTCTTTTATGTTTTATGTTGTTTGTAATGTCTATGGTGGTTGAGAGAGGCTTGGGGCTTGGAGGAGTGGAATGGCCCTTATTCACTAGACTTGGTCTTTTAAGCCATATAGTGTTTCGACGAGGGCTGCACTGCCATACAGCTCTGGTGTTTTGGGTTTTGAGTACATTATCTTTACTCTTATTGTGGAAGGTGGACAAAGCATGATATTTTGAGTGACAAAGAAGTGCAGATGTACTAGGTCATTTTGCCCTCCGTGTCTGTCTTGTCCTGGTGGGCTCACCCGCTAAGTTTTGCGTGCTACATAGCCTTCCTGGGTTTGGTGGTTTTGGGGATATGTTTTTCAGAATTATGTGTTCTTATTGTGAGCGATCATGTGTAGAGGCTGGGGCTAAATTGTGCTTTCTTTTGTTGGGCTTTCTTCTTTGGGTTATAGGGGCAGCTAACACTCTGAGGGTGCTTAAGACATTGTTCTACAATGTAAAACTAAATGCTACAATTTGGTATGTTTTTGTAACATTTGACTGTCAATCTCAGCTATATTGTCAGTATGTCTTCCTTTAAGATAGTTTCACCGAATGTTAAGAGCATTAACAATCTCATTAAGAGGAAAAAGATCCTTCCGTATGGTAGAAAGAAAGTGCTGACATCTTACTGCTGCAGGAGATACACTTGAATGTAAAGGAGTCGTTAAAACTAGATGTAAAACCCTTTTCTCTAGTGGCTTTTTCAGCTGCCCATCATAAGAAAAATGGAGTAGCCATCTTAGTGAGGAAGGCTCTATCCCCCACGGTTTTTCAAACTAGGTCTGATACTGATGGGCGGTGGACAATGGCTGTTATTAAAATTGGTTCCACTGAACTGGCCTTAATTAATATCTATGCTCCTAACATTGATTGCCCTACCTTTTTTTGCTCCATTGCGGCCTTAGCACAGGAGGTGTCCAGATATCCAACTATTGTGGGGGGAGACTTCAACCTCATACTAGACCCATTGATAGATAGGAGTCCAGTGAGAACTGTTAGGGTTCCTAGGGCTCATCCAGTTCTTCTATCTCTAATGCAGAATTGGGCCTGATAGACATATGGCGGTTGCAACACCCTACAGATAAAGAATTCACTTTCTTTTCTCCTCCTCATAACTCCTTATCACGTATAGACATTTTCCTAGTTTCCAAGGAACTTTGTTCTAGAATTAGTGAGTGTACTATTCATGCGGCTCACATCTCTGATCACTCTGCAATCTCATTTGCCCTATTTGACTCAACGAGCTTTCAATCCCATTCACGTTGGCAATTTGATAGGACTCGTCTAGCCAGTCAGGAATTTTGCGAGGCCATCCTGGTGGCTATAGAGGAGTATTTTCAATTTAATCTACTTCAAGACTCCTCTGGGTGGGCATGGTGGGAAGGCTTCAAGGCTAGTATATGAGCCACCATTACTAGTTTTGCTATAAATCAGGCCAAGCAACGTAAAGCAGAACTTGAGGCACTAGACAAGCAGATTAAACCAGGAGAACGTATTTTATGCCAGAAAACTGATCCTAACATCTTGATAAGATTGCAGCGCCTTAGATTTAGATATAATTTGATTTTGATCACTGAGGCTTCACAAAATATTCAAGGGCAGAAAGGACGATATTACTTAGAAGGTAATAGAGCTGGACGGCTGCTAGCTAACTCATTAAAGGGCCGTAAGGAAACTTCATACGTTACAGTTTTAAGGGATCCTCAGGTGCAACAATTGATTGTCAAGGACTCTGACATTGCAGAGACCTTTTGCCAATTTTATGCTCAGTTATACAGTCCCCAGAGATAGATTTCTCTGAGAAGGGGTTTGATAGTTTGCTAAATAATATTGAAAGGCTGGTATTAGATCAAGAAACTGTTGCGGGACTAGATAAGCAGATTACAGTCATGGAAATTATTCAGGCTATTGACTCTACGCAAGTTGGCAAGGCTACCGGACCAGACGGCCTGCTGGCTGAATTCTATAAAATCTTTTCCGAAACTTTAGGGTCATATCTTCAACAATATTATAGACTTCTTCTGGAGAATGCGGCACAGACTGGAGCATTTGCCTCTGCAAACATTGTTGTTCTAGAAAAACCTGGGAGTGACCCTCAGTTAGTTAGTAACTATCAGCCAATTTTGCTGTTAAACGTAGACTACAAAATCTTAGCGACCATTTTAGCTGGTCATCTCTCCAAATTGATCCCTTCTTTGATTCACCCGGACCAATGTGGCCTCACTGAGAGGCGCTCTACAGCCGATAATGCCAGAGTGCTTTGTCACGTTTTGGAAGGCGCAGAGGAAACAAGGGACCCTCTTGTGGGACTCTCGTTAGACACAGAGAAAGCATTTGATCGGTTGGAGTGGCCTTTCCTGTTTGCTGTTCTGAAATGGTTTGGATTTGGTGAGGGTTTCTGCAATCTAATTAAACTTATGTACGTGAGACCAAGTGTGAAAATTTCTGTGAATGCGACTCAGTCTAGAGAATTTCTTCTGGGGTGAGGTACCTGTCAGGGTTGTCCTCTTTCTCCCATCCTCTTTAATCTGACCTTGGAACCTTTGGTCTTACTGATAAGGCAAAGTCTCATGGTTAAGGGCGTTTCTATTGCTGGCATGGAAATTAAATTATCTGCATATGTGGATGATTTGCTGTTTTTCACCACACCTAACTCCATGCCAGTTATTTTAGAGCTGATAGATAAATATTGAGGATTGTCTGGCTATAAAATTAATTGGTCAAAGTCTGTCGCCTTTCCCTTGAACTCAAGAGTATGTAGGACGGACATGGAGGATTTCCCTTTTGTATGGAAGCCTAAGATGGTGATGTATTTGGGAGTTCACTATTCCTACCCACTTAGCATAACCCTACAGTACAATGAAGAAGAGATCCTATCTACAGTTCGTAACATAACAGCAAAGTGGTCGCCAGTCTATCTTTCTTTGTGGGGTTGTCTTAAAGCTATAAAAATTACTATCACTCCTAAAGTGAATTATATATTAGAAATGCTACCAGTCTTTCTTACAAGTAAAGTTTATTGTCAAATTGAAAGGATTCTGGTTCAATTTCTCTGGAAAAATAAGCAGCCAAGGATCGCTCTCAGGAAACTCAAATCTAAAAAAGAGGAGGGGGTGAATTTCCCTGATTTTCAGGCCTATCACTGTGCTTTTTTATTAAAACAAGGTTCGCGATGGGTAGAGGGGGCCATAGGTATACGCCCTGTATGGCTTGAACTAGAAGAGAGATTGAATACTCCTTTCCCTTTGAATCTTCTTCCTGGCATGGTGTCTATTGGGAGGCTGAAGTCTCATAAGGTTATATCGGACACTCAGAAGGCTTTTCAACAGTTAGCAAAGGCAATTCCTAAGGAGGATTGCCTATCGAAATTAATACCCAACTGGCATAGTCCTTATTTTAAAATTAATCAAAGTTCATTTGCATGGCAAAAATGGTTTAGCAGGGGCATTTGGCGCGTGGGCTAACTAATAAAGGATGGTAAGTGGAAACATTTTTCCTCTTTGCAAAGTGAATTTGATTTGCCTCAATCCCTATATTTTCAGTGGATTCAGCTGAGGCATTGTATAGAGAAATCCCAGTTAGATATTACATCATTGTCTGACGAGTGGAGGTTGATGAGCAAGATAAGCTCAGTATATATGTCCTCTGGGGTGACCTCTCAATATTGTAAACTGGTGGTTCAGAACAACAGTTCTCAGGCCATTGTTGTTCAGCGAATATGGGAACATGACACTGGGAAAGTTCTTTTTACGGAAACTTGGACAAACTTTTGGAGTAAGATAAACAGGGTTTCCCAGTCTGCCTCTGTCTCACAAGCTTTGTACTTCTTTGCAAATAGAGCGCACTTTACTCCGGTAAAGGTTGCTAAATGGGATAAGGCAGCTGGGAATGAGTGTTGGTCTTGTCAAGGAGATGTCGGCACTTTGAGGCATGTGGTGTATGATTGCTCTAACATTCAGTCTTATTGGGTTTCAATATGGAATCGTATTCAAGAGGTACTGGGATTCCGGGCCACTCTCTCCTGGTCTGTGGTCGTTTTTCGATCAGCAAATGACATTCCGTCGCTACAGAGGGATTGTCAGTTTTTATTTAACTGCATGTTGGGAGTGGCCCTACATCTCGTTATTTCTAACTGGAAACATACAGCAGAGTTTAGTTGGCATGAATGGTGGAACTGCTTGTGCTTTTGCTACAAATATGAGCAAATACCACGGTGTGGTAGACCCCTTACACCCTCCACTTTTCTTAAGTGGAAACCCCTACAGAACTACATCTCTAAAGCGTGATATGAGATATAGTAGGGGGTTATTAGACAAATCTTCTCGCTTCTTATGTAGTGGAGTGGTTGCTCTTCTATAGCCCTTGTAGGCCTTGCAGGCTTTCAACTGTTTTTTTTCTGTTTATATAGCCCTTGATGATCACATAATGATGGGAGGGACAGGGAGACACAGGGTGGGGTGGGCTGTGAATAGCTTTTCTCTTGTTTCTTGTTACAGAGAAGAATTTTGTATTTTGATTTAATGCAATTTGTTTTTTTGGGGTTTTTTGTTGTATTTTGTTGGAAAATATAAATAAAGAACTTAAAAAAAAAAGAACATAGACCGTCACCAAACAAAGAACAAGGGATCACAATTTGGAAATGGAAAGACGATAATTAAATGTGGAACCCCAAAAGCCAAAGTTGGAACGTACAACAACACTGGAAAAATAAAACTTTAAATTTATTTCCTCTTGTTCTAAACAAAAACGTAAAGACGTTAGCAATGCACATTTCCCAGAGCTGACATATTCCAGTTAAAAAAATTCAAAATAAAAAAGTATCTTTCTACTTTTTATTGTTTGGGTATTTTATTTTTCAGTTGCAATTGCTCCAGTAACTTTCTTCTGGTTTCTTCGTGTCTTCGGCTAACTTTCCATTGTCTGCTGTCCATTTGTCCTTTCTTCTAGTTTTTTCCTATTCTCTCTCTACATCTCCTTTAACATACTGATCTTCCCCTTTTGCTCTTTCTGCCATTTCTTTATTTCTTTTTCATCCACTCAAATTTCATTCTTCCATCCTCAATCCCCATTTACTCTCCCAATATCCAGCCAATCGTAGATTTTCTTCCCTCCCACACAAAATATATTTTCCCCTCTCGATCCTCACTCCCCCAGCCTCATCCCTTTCTAGTCCACCCCTAACATCAGCTCCCTTCTAGTTCCAGCCCCACCCAGCATCTGCTCCCTTCTAGTCCCCGCAAAAGCCCATTTCCAGTCCTAGCACCTCCCATCAGCTCATTTCCAGTCCTAGCCCCCATCAGCCATTTCCAGTCCCATTCCAGCCCTCCATCAGCCCATTTCCAGTCCAAGCTCCCACCATCAGCCCATTTCCAATCCTAGCCCCCCATCAACCCATTTGCAATCCTAGCCCCCTCAGCTCATTTCCAATCCTAGCCCCCCCCCCCATCAGCCATTTCCAGTCCTATTCCAGCCCCCTATCATCCCATTTCCAGTCCAAGCTCCCCCCATCAGCCTATTTCCAATCCTAGCCCCCCATTGGCCATTTCCTATTCTATCCTAGACCCCCTCCCTCCCAAAGAGCCCCACGGCTGTCTAGGCTGCTGCAGAGGGAACTGGGGAAGCCTGTGTGAAGCCCTGGCTCGCCTCTGCACAGCCTCCAGCGTGAAGAGCGGTGTTTTCCCTCTTGCTGGCAACTAACTGTGTTACTGTGAAGTGCACTGAATGCTGGGAAAGGTTAAAGGGCATTTGCTGGCACTCGCTTGCTTCACAATAACACAGCTACCAACGTGAGGGAAAACTCCGCTCTTCAGGCTGGCAACTGTGCAGAGGTGAGCCTGGGCCTCGCGTGGTCTTCCCTGGCTCACCTCTAAAGCCGTCCATTGTTTGTGAATGAAGTTCATGCGGGGCCCCCCGAAGCACAGGGCCCTGTCCAAACAAGATTCTCGCACAATGGACGGGCCGGACCTGGTGACAACCATAAGTGCAGGAATGGACTGAAGGGACAAAAAGGAAGCTGTTTTTGGATCCTGGCCCCCTTTTTCCTTCTGTCTCTTTACCCTCCTTTTCCCCTTATTCTTATCCTTTGTCTTGTCCAGATTATAAGCTCTCACGAACAGGGATCATCTCTATCTATGTTTGTATAGCGCTGTGTATGCCTTGTAGCGCTTTATAAAGGAGTAGTAGTAGTAATAGTCTTTATCTGTCATTATGTTTATATTTTCCTAGAGTTACTATCTGAGGCCTTCAGGCCTACCTAACAGCATTATCAGTTCCAAATATGTAAAAAAGTGCTGAAATATGAAAATTAACATCCAGAATCGCTCTCTCTAATCATCTTGAACAAGCATTCCCACAACTAAAAGGAATGAGTGAGAATCAACAAGCACACACAGGAAAGGAATTTGCAAAACACGCGAAAAAGCTCTTCAGAGAATTTGCCAAATGTACAAATACAGTGGGAAATAGAGAGTGTTACGCCAGGAACAGACAAATGAATATTAAAGGAGAGGTGAACTGATAGTTGCAGCCCGGGTCAGCAGATTACAGATGAGATGGTTTGCAGGGAGTATTGAAAAAGCTGGCAAAACAGATTGATTCTGTAAGAAAGAGCTGGAAACAGTTGTCATGAGATACTGCATGGAGGGGATCTGGTCCAGTCTGTGTGATACCTGGTGAAGAGAAAAACAAGAGAGGCAAGGCACAAATCCAGGCAGATTACCTTTATTCTCTACAATACTAGGGCTTGCTCACTGCAATGCCTGGTGAGAAGCCCCGAAGCAAGCTCCTGTTATTATTTTTTTACAGGTTTTCATAACTAGTTGCTTGTCAGATTAGGTATCGAACATGTATATCCTGTAAATATTAGCAGGACTGCATTTCCATCCAGAGCGGAACTACTGAAGCAAGAAGCTATCTGATTGGCTATAACTAACCACAACATAATGTAAGAAAGATTAGTTAGCAAGATAATGATCAGAGGTAGCTGGGCTCGAACGGTCAACAATGACTGATTTACCAAGAAAGCTATTTTCTGAGAAAGGTCAAAAGTATCTAAGTTCTTAGAAGTGTGCGAGACCTTACTTCTTAGAAATGGCTGCATGTCTAGGGAAACGGAGACATCTGATTGGCTGCTCAGGGTTGGCTGTGCTAAAGGTACTCTTATCTTCTTGCAGACTATGTTCATGAAGCTGTCTCTACTATGTTCATGAAGCTGTCTCTACTAGGTTTTTATGCTTACTGATGCAAAAGCTACCTTTGCTAGCTTCCTCCGGTTGACTGTATGTAATGCTTCCATCTTTTTGCTTTCTTCTGTTTATCCATAATGCCTGCATTATACTGTCCCCCCTGCTATCCTCTTTCCCATCTCACTTCCCCCTTTGATTGCCTCTGTAATACTGGAGGCAATCACACATACCATCCCTCTTTTCCTCTGCCCGGGTTATTCTTGGCCATGATGGGGGGGGGGGAGGGGGGGTCCTTGGGCCAGATTGGGGAGTGCCCTGAGCTCAGAGAAGATTTGCCCTGAGCTCAGAGAAGATTTGAGCCTCAATCTGGGGGAGCTCAGAGATAAGGAGACTAGCATTTATGGAAATGGTGGGAGTGAAGCAGGCTTTGAAAGTTTATAACAGGCCTGGGATACACTGGATGCAACAACAGACAGAGACCAGGATGGCTATAATTACAACTATTATTTCTGTACCCAACCCCAACCCCCAAACCAATCAGCTATGTTCCCCAACCCATTCTTATCCCTGATAATGTCTTGGAGGGGCCTCTGTAAGTCCCACATGGCATTAATATGATGGATCAGATTTAGGATCTGCTCAGAGACAATGTACAACACTCACTTCCTACCAAGGTACAGACTGCCCTAGGCAACAAGAAGATAATCAAAGGCCCAGCGGTTTTGGAGTGCAAGTGTGCATAATTGACTCATTTCTTCGTAATGTTAACAAGTGCACCAGCAGTTTCATTTAAAAAGACAGATAGAATGGAGGCCAGAGTGCGGATGTCCCCATGATTCATGAAGATACCTACACGCGGGAAAATGGCATGACCTACTGAGTCTCCATCGTATCAGGAGATGAAGTTATTCAGGGCCTCATTGTGGGCAGTCTTAGGAAACCTGTGGTTTCTCCTATATCCCCTTGGGGCGCAGTGATGATCCGTATGCCTGGGACCACTAGGCCGATAAAGCAAAGGCCTTGTCCCCCCTTAGGGAAAACAGGGCAAGTAGGAGTGGAGGAGTAGCCTAGTGGTTAGAGTTCTGGCTTGGGCACCAAAAGACCAGGGTTCAATTCCTACTAGCACTCCTTGTGGCCTTGGGCAAGTTACTTAACCCTCCATTGCTCAGAAAAATCCAAGTTATCAATGTCCCCTGTTTAATGTATAATTTACCAAGTTGTATTTACAATGTAAACCACTTTGATTGAAATGATAAAGCAGTATAAAAAAACTGTTAAATAAATAACTAAAGCACAGAATCCACACACGCAGTAAGTCCCTGGGAGTGGCTTCCAGGAGGCAAATCTACTGATGAGAGTAGGAGAAAGGGAGCAAGAATCAAGAAGGCATAACAAAGTGGTTAGGTTAGAGGAGGTAGGAATACAAGCTGTGGAGTTAAGGAGGGAATAGAATGGAGCACTGCTATAATAGACTATCCGATGCAAGCATACACTGTTACCCAAACTATGACCCTTACTATTCTTCTGAAAGCACAGAGTTCTATGGCCTAAATTGGTTAAAGAAATAAAAGTAGAGGAGGTATTGAAAGCTTTGGGTGGGGTAAAGTTAGTAATTTTATAATCACTGTAAGCAACTTCTGTACTTATTAAGGGACTACCTGCCTGTTGATGCAAAGGGACATGAGAGCAAACATAACAATCCAGGGTAGTCGTTAAGGCTATATCTTTAAGCAATCCTACATGCAAATTATGTTCCCAATGACGTAAATGGTCCTGGCTCTTATCTAAGGGGTCAGAACCTAGGGGAGTATCAGTAGTATTCACAGAGGCTGTGAGGGATGGTAACTTAAATTTCTTATCCTTTAAAATTTGAAAAAATTGCATACCGCAACGGGAAGTAGTCTTAATACAAACAGAAGGAGTGGCTCCCTTCAAGCAGGTCAGAAGTTCAGCCTCATCACAAGAAGCAGAAGCAGGAAGGTATTCAACTTTTATCATATTGCGAGGACAGAGCGAGTAGGGCTTGTAGCTCTGACACAGGCAACGGCTTGCCCCATACCCTGCTACACAGGTCGGGCTTATCATAGGGAGGCAAACTAGGCAAGACATGAAAACGAGCATCATTCTAAGGGACTTGTGACTGTGGAGGTTACCCATATCTTAATCAACCATACAAGAAATACAACAACAAATAATACAGTAAACAGCAGAAAGAAAAAGAAACATACAGTATTTTCAGTCCTTAATGCTTTTCTATGATGCGTCAGAGTTTCTTCTCGTAAGGAACTCCTCCCAAAAGGATAGCAAGTGGTCATAGAGATCAGCAAGGTAAAGTTATTTCAGTCTCTTAAGCTTCACCTTCAGGCTTAGGCCCAGTATGGCCTCCGCAAGCCTCTTTTCTTCAGGAGTCTTCTCCTCTCCCTCACCAGCTGCTAGGGCTTTGGCTGCCCTGATGCCATCTGCTTCTCATCCTGGTCTGGGTGCTTGTGGGGACGGAGTGTGCCTGCAGCAGGTGTAATGAATCTAGGATCCCTTGTCAGCCACTTTAACTGTCATAGGGGTGGTGAGCAGAACTTGGAAGGACCCTTCCCACAGTGGCTGGAGTGGCTGCGGATAGTAAGCTTTAATCAGAATCCAATCCCCTGGTTTGAAGGAATGGGCAGAGACGACTAATGGGAGAGGCTAGAACTGCTGAGCATACCTGTGAAGGGAATAAAACTGTTGCTGCTGCTGCAAAACATAAGAGGTAATCTTGCAGGACATAGGTAGGGAGCTCAGGGGGTTCAGGCCCATATCCTACAGGTGGTCTCCCGTATAATAGTCTGCCTCTTAGGGTGGTACGGATGTTAAACAGGGCTAGAGGTAAAGCGTCTAACCATGTTAATTTGGTTTCCTTGCAAAATTTTAGCAGTTGTTGTTTTAAAGTTTGATTCATTCTTTAAACTTGTCCTGAGCTCTGAGGATGTCAATGAGTGTGGAGTTTCCAGTTAAAACCCAGAAATTCAGATAGTTTGAATAATGTTTGAAGCAAATTCAGGTCCCTAGTTTGAATCTTTATCTTTATTCCAAATTTGATATACCACTATGACAAAAGCATTAAGCGGTGTACAATAAAAAACTGATTAAACACTGCAAACCAGGAAACGGAACGCCAAAAATAGACAGGAAAGAAGGGCACAGAAAAGGGCAAACATAACACACCTTAAAGTCAAAACATAATAAACCATAAGGACAGAAGGAAGACAGACAGGGACGATTCATAGGACATCAGACAAAAGCATAAAATGGTCAGGGGGGGGGGGGGGCTTCAGAAGGGAGGTCGAAAGCTTTCTGGAATAAATAAGTCTTAAGCAATGATTTAAACTGGGAGTAAGATGATTCTAACCTGAGAGAAGTAGGCAGCATATTCCATAATGATGGTCCGAGGAAAAAACAGGCAGAGTGCCGTGTCTGTTCTAAACGGGCTTGGGAGGGTGAAGGAAGGGATAGACAGTTGGTATGAATAGAGCGGAGTTGTCGATGGGGGGAGTACAGTGAAACGCAGTCTGCTAAATAAAGAGGGGTGTGGGTGTAAATGGCCCGGTGAAGAAGAATCAGAAATTTATAGTGGAAGCGGTAATGAAGAGGAAGCCAATGCAAACGGAGAAGAATAGGAGTAATATGGTCAAATTTACTGGAAAGGGTGATGAGGCAAGCTGCGGTGTTCTAGATGAGTTGTAGTCTTTGAAGGCAGTACTTGGGGAGGTTGGCCAGGTAAACATTGCAATAATCCAATCTGCTGATGACAAGAGCAATGACAAGGGTGACTAGGGAACTGGAGGGTAAAACAGATCGAACGGCCCTAATCTGTCGTAAAGCAGCAAAGGAGCGACAGGAGATCATGGAAATATGCTCGTGAAAAGTCAGAGAAGGATCCAGAAGAACGCCCAAGTAGCGAAAAGAGGATGTGAGAGGGATGCTGGTTGGTCCAATGGAGGGAGCAAGAGTGGGACATGAACCACTCAGGGAAACCCACATTGCTGAGGACTTCGCTGGATTAAGGTGAAGAAAATTCTCTGCTAGCCAAGAAGCAATGTGAGAAAGACAAAGATTCAGCTGAGAAATATCAGGGGATAAGGGTGAGGTATGAAAAAGAAGAACAATGTCATCTGCGTAAAAGTAAGATGAAACCGGATATTGCTGAATGATCAAGGGTAAGGGGGCGAGGAAAATATTAAACAATAGAGGGGAAAGCACAGAGCCTTGCGGGACACCACAAGTGAGAGGAAGGACAGGTGAGGACTGACCATTAACATGCACAGAAAAGGAACGAGAAGAGAGGAAGGAATGAAACCACCGCCAGACAGTACCTCGGAGACCAATGTCGAAAAGCCGGGACAAGAGTGTATGGTGGTCGACCAGATCAAATGCTGCAGATAGATCAAGGGAAACCAAGAGAGTGATATCACCACGATCATGAGTGACGTGTAATTCATTTAGTAATGCAAGAAGGACAGTTTCGGTGCTATGCCCTCGGCGGAATCCAGCCTGACGTGGATGGAGTGAATTGGTGGCTTCAACGTGGGAACTCAGTTGGTCAAAAGCGCAACGTTCTAGAAGCTTAGCAAGAAATGGAAGGTTGGATACCGGGCGCCAATGAGAGAGAATGGATGGATCTAGAGAGGGTTGCTTCAGTAAAGGGCGCAGGATTGCAGATTTCCAAGATGCCGGAAAGAGACCAGAGGAGAGGCTAGAGTTAATGATAGTAGTAATGACCGGGACTAGTTGTAGAGAAGGCTCCGAGAGCCACTGAGAGGGGATGGGGTCTAGGATGCAAGTGGTTTTCCTAGATTTAGATAGAAACATTAGCACCTCCGCAGAGAGGACAGGGCGGAAAGACGACCAGGTATGAGTAAGAACAAGGTCACTAGTGACAGAAATGGGTGGTGAGTGAACGGTCAGAGAGATCGGGGGGAGAGCAAGGGCCGTGGCAGAGGGAAAGGGGGAAGGGGAAAGAGGGGGAGGAGGGGGCGGGGCAGTGAAGGAGGCGCGTAAGGTTAGCACCTTATTGGAAAAGAAGGTGGCAAGGAACTGAGGGTCCGGAGTGGAAACGGCCTGCGGGTTCCTAGCATTAGTGGACGACAGCTTCCGCAGGATGCTAAAAAGCTGGCGTGAGGAGCTGGCTGCTGCCGAAATCTGAGCAGAATAAAAAGTGAATCTAGCAGACTGTATAGCTGAACGGTATTCTGATAATAAGTGTTTGAAACGAAAATGAAGCTTTGGTGAAGGATGGCGGGCCCAATGACGTTGGGCTTGACGTAACTGAGAGCGTAAAGTACGTAGGGCAGGGTGATTCAAAGGTGAGGAAGGCAACCTAAAGGTCCTGGAAACAGGACGCAGAGGTGCTAGGCCATCGAGGGAGTTAGATAAGAGGGAATCCCAGAGAGCAGCCTGGTCATCAGTGGGGCGAGTAGCAAAATCAGTAGGAAAAATTGTGGGAGCTGGAGGAAACACCTGAAGTGTTTCTGGGGACAGGTTTTGACGGAGGGAAGGAGCGGAGGGGGGGTTGGGGGGCCAATTCCTGCCTGGGGGAAAGAAATGGACGAAAAAACACAGAAATGATCTGACCATGGAACGCTAACAGTAAAGGGGGGCGAAATCACGGGTTGGAGCGACCCGGGTGACAGAATCAAATCCAAGGTGTGACCTGCTATATGAGTTGGGCCAACCACATGTTGATGTAAGGGGACATCTTTCAGGAGGTTGTCAAAGGCCTGGTCCTTTGATCTAGAGGGATCATCAACATGGACGTTGAAATCACCTAACAAAATAAGGTTAGGGAAATGGAGCACAAGATCAGAAATAGCCTGGAGGGCTGCCTCCCACCGGAGGAAGTAAAGGGGGGGGAGGGGGAAGAGAGTCTTAAGAAAAGGGATTCTGGGGGAAGCGGTACTGGTGAGGGGACTTCCTCGATGTCAATGGAGGCACGATGAAGAAGGGCCACCCCGCCTCCACACCTGCCCCGCCGAGAACAATAGAGGGCTGTAAAATCAGGAGGGAGGGAACTAGAAAGTATAGGGTGATCACCGTCCTTGAGCCAGGTTTCAGTGAGAAAGCAGAGATTGAGTGCGTGCTGGCCAATGAGGTCTCGAACTAAGAGAGACTTGGATTTAAGAGAGCGACAGTTAAGGAGTACTAGGTTAAGGGTCACCAGAGTAGCCGGTAAGGTGTGACATCTGGAGGGGGGAGAAACAGACGTCGAGGTGGTGGCGCAATAAACCAAGTTATCAATACAGCGCGCTAGTGGACCAGGAGGGGCCGTAATAGCAGGTGCCGGCCACCAACCCCAAGAGACCGGGATAGCCGACATAAGAGGAGATGCAGAGCTAGGAAGGCCTTCGCGAAAAGGTAGGAGAGAGAGCCAAAGAAACAAACTAAGTCGCAGCAAAAATTGCCAAGGCGTACAAGAAACAGTTCTTACCCCCTGCCCGCCCCCTCGCTCGCCCCAAGGAGCTCGTCCAAGGAGCAGGACCTGCTCCTTGGGTGCGCCCGCGGCGCGGACCGCCGCAGGCAGCTTGATTTTATAAGCAGGAGGTTACCTGGTGAGAGAGGTCCGGGCTATTTCCGGTTCCAGGGAGGCGGGAGCAACGGAGATACACAGTAGGTAAATACAGCAGGAGTCAGTGACCTAGGAGGGAACAGCAAGCAATATCACAGCAGTGAAAAGCACAAATAACAATAGCAACGTCAAACGTAGGTGCAGTGCAATGCAGGACCGCTGCAGGCAGCTTGATTTTATAAGCAGGAGGGTACCTGGTGAGAGAGGTCCGGGCTATTTCCGGTTCCAGGGAGGCGGGAGCAACGGAGATACACAGTAGGTAAATACAGCAGGGGTCAGTGACCTGGTGAGAGAGGTCCGGGCTATTTCCGGTTCCAGGGAGGCGGGAGCAATGGAGATACACAGTAGGTAAATACAGCAGTGGTCAGTGACCTGGTGAGAGAGGTCCGGGCTATTTCCGGTTCCAGGGAGGCGGGAGCAACGGAGATACACAGTAGGTAAATACAGCAGGAGTCAGTGACCTGGTGAGAGAGGTCCGGGCTATTTCCGGTTCCAGGGAGGCGGGAGCAACGGAGATACACAGCAGCCCATATCTTGGAACAATTTCCTTCACCAATATCTTAGCAACTTGCTGAGCCTTTTTATTGGAAGTAGGAAATGCCTCAACCCATCCAGTTAACTGATCAACAATAACTAATACATTTGAGTCCTGATTTGCAGAACTCAAATCAGTGGAATCAATTTGTAGTCATTGAAAAGGAACAAAAGCCCATGGTTTTGCACCCGGAGATCCTTTGGGTTCCCCCCTTGGATTACTGGCTGCACACAGCAAGCAATCCTTAATAACCCGCTTAGCCAAGGAGTGGACTCCGGGGGCAAACCACTGGCGGCTAACTGAGTCAGCCATTTTCATAGTAGCCCAGTGAGTCCGTTTATGTAACAATCTTTAAAAGGTGCAACAAGTGAGGAGTGTGAATAGCTGTTCTGCCATCTAATGTAGTCCATGACACATCTGGGTGATGGACAAGGCCCCAGGAAGTCCACTGTTCTATAACCCCAGAAGATAAATTAGTGTACAAAGGGTCAGAAAAGGTAGCGGTACTAGAATGGATAGGGGCTTGCATGGGTAAAGAGGTAGGGGAAGGCAGAAGGGCTGCTTTCTGAGCAGCATGGTCAGCCATACTGTTACCTATAGAGATAGGATCAGAGTCTTGGGAATGACTTTTACAGTGCATGATAGAAATAGCTTCATGGAGTTAAATAGCTTCTAAAAGGGCATCTCAGTAAGTGGGCCTGCTGAGGTGAGGAAACCTTGTTGTTTCCATACTTGTCCCATGGATTGAATAATGCTGAATGCATACTGGCTATCTGTGTAGATATTAACGGTTACATTAATGGCCAATTCGCAGGCTCAAGTGAGCGCCACTAGGAGTAGCCTAGTGGTTGGGGCAAGGTACTTCAGGCCGGAAGGTCAGGGGTTCAAATCCCACTAGAGGACCGCAGCCTTGGGCCAGAAGGACTGGGGTTTCTAGTCCCACAGGTGCTCCTTGTGGTCTTGGGCAAGCCACTTAATCCTCCATAGCCCATGTTCCCTGTAAAATAGTTATCTCCAAGTTATAATACCCTGTTCAATATAATTTCAGTTTGTTCAATGTAAACTGCACTGATGCAGAATAGCGCAGTATATAAGAGAATGTAAATAAATAAATAAATAAATAAAAACTCAGCAGCCTGTGCACTGTAATTTGGCGGAAGTACAGCAGATTCTAATACAGGGTCCGGAGAATCTGGGTTGACTATAGTATAGCACATGCGGCGGAGGCCTTGGACAATTTTCAAGCTCCCATCACAGAAAAGAGTCAAGTCAAAATTTTCCAAGGGAACATCAGATAGGTCAGGGTGGGGTTTCTCACTGAATTGTACTACTTGGCAACAATCATGATGGGGTTCCCTGTTGTTGGGATTAGGCAGAAGGGTAGCTGTATTCAAGGTATTAGTCCAAACAGAGGTGATGTTGGTAGGGGTAAGGAGTTCAGTTTCATACCTGTTTAATCTAGCATTAGAAAAGTGCTGCGTTTTTTTTTATTTAGCAGCAAGTGAATGGAATGGGGAACTGCAACAGTCAATGCATGTCCCTGCACAGATTCTTGTCATTTCCCCACTATAGTGGCAGTGGCAGCTACTGCCATTAGGCAGCCTACAGTCCCTTGGGCCACTGGGTCCAAGTGGCAGGAGAAGTAGGTTATAGGTCGCTTACTCGGTCCCAAATCTTGAGTAAGGACTCCCGAAGCCACCCTCCCCTCATTCATGGACAAAGAGGGTGAAGGGCTTATGACCAAGGGCAGGGGCATTGGAAAGGGCATATTTTAATTGATCAAACAAGTGCTGGCTTCTCTAATCCAGAATAACTCTTCAGTTTCTTCCTTGTGTGTCATGGCAGTGAGAGGTTTGGTCAGTTCCCCAAAACCAGGGATCCAGGCTCGGCAGAACCTGGCCATCCCTAGGAATCCTCTCATCTGTCCCTTAGTGCATGGCTTAGGACAATCTACTATACCTTGGATTCTGTCCTCAGACAGCTTTCTCTGGCCTTCTGACAGTATATGGCAAACTGGATTTTTGTAGGGGCGACTTTGTGGCCCTTGTAAGCTAAATTTATTAGAAGGTCCTTAGTATCCTGTGTATTTGCTTCCTGGGAAGGGGAACAGACAAGTATGTCACCTACATAAAGGAGGAGGGTAGAATTGCATGGCAGTTCTACATTTCTCAAATCTCGATGGAGATAGACGGAAAAGATGTCAGGGGATTCCACATATTCCTGGGGAAGTTGTGTCCAAGTAAGTTGGGATGGACCCCACGTGAAGGTGAATATCCACTGGCTTTTGTTGTGGACTGGAATAGAGAAAAATGCAGAACAGAGATCCATGACTGAATAGGATGATAGAGATCCATGACTTAGTGTCAGGGGAACTAGCAGTAAGAATTGTATGAGGATTTGACACCATTGGGTGCCTAGGTATTACAAAATTATTTACTGCTCTAAGGTCCTGCACAAACCAATATACTGGTTTCTCTTCCTGGTCGGGTTTGGGTTTTTTAACAGACAGGATGGGTGTATTGCAGGGGGAAGAACAAGGGACAAGGATCCCCTGGTTCACAAAAGACTCCACTAGAGGCGTGAGGCCTAAAATTGCTTCCTGGGGAAGCGGATATTGGTGGATAGAAGGATAGGGCATATCCTGCCTGACTTTAATACTGGCTCTATAGACTTGAGGAGCCCTACATCTGAGGATTTATAACCCCAGAGCCAAGGAGGGGTGACATTCATTACTTCCTCAAGTTCTGGTGAAATCCTGTCTCCACCCTGAGTTTTGGTCAGCATCAGAGGAGTTGGAGGATTATATCTTCAGGGAGATCTAGGTAGATGGCGTTCGGACTACAAGTAATAGTGGCCCATAGTTTATATAAAAGATCCCTCTCTAGTAAATTCACTGGGCTCTGCGGTGCAATAAGAAAGACATACTGAGCGGATAAGGGGCCCAAGCAAGCTTTCAATGGTTTTGAAAGTGGGAGGCATTCAGGCCACCCTGAAATCCCTACTTGGATGAGAGGGGTAATCATATAGGATTATGGAGGGTGAAAATGGTAGCTCCAGTATCAAGGAGGAGATCATATGATGGGGACTATTGGATTATCAGGGGATACAACTAGGGTTGCCATGTTAAGATGACTTCCATCTAGTCAGTAGTTATCTCAAGTAAAATCACTATTGTCCCATCTAGGAGAAGGTTTGTGGGGCACCAGAAAGGGATTACGGGGTACAGAGAGGGGCTGCCTGACTCCCCAGCTCCCTGCGATGAAGGTGTCCCCCTATGAGGACACTCACGTTTAAAGTGACCCACCCGGCTACACTGGTAACAAGTACCAGCTCCGGGAGCAGCGTGTGGTCATGGGCCTTTATTTTATTTTATTTATTTTTTATTTATTTTACATTTTTATACCACAATTTCCTAAAGATCAATTGCGGTTTACAGGGAACAACAATGAATTGTACAGAGAATACGAATTCAGTTTACATGGAATGATATCAACTAAGTACAGTTATAACAATAAAACAAGATGTTTTAACTATATACAAAGCAAATTTTGTTTTGTGTTATTGAGGTGATCAAGCTGTAAGTGGAACTAGGTAAATTGGAAGGTGACCCTGTGTGAGGTTTGGATTTTATGTAATAGAGCCAAAGTACTGTGTGAAAAGGTAGGTTTTAAGTTATTTTCGGAAAGTGGATAGATCTTTCATGGCTCTTAGACTATCTGGGAGTTTGTTCCACAGGGTGGGGGGCGCAGTGGGTAAATGTTCTGTTGTTTGTGATATTTTTTAGACTTTCTGAAGTCTGTAGCTGTTGTGAGTTTGTTTTTATTACAGTCTTGTTGAGTACGAGAGTTCATTTCGCTAGTAATGAGGGAGGATAGGTGTGATGGGGAAATGTCATTGGTAAATTTAAAAGTGGTTAAGATTATTTTGTACTAGGTGCGGTAATGTATAGGGAGCCAGTGTAAGTCAGCTAGTATTGGGGTTATGTGGTCCATTGGGTTGACATTCGCTGTTATTCTGGCAGCTATATGTTGTGCAGTTTGTAGAAGTCATATTGTTTGCTTAGGCAAGCCGTGGAGTATGGAGTTCGCATAGTCAAAGTGTGGGGTGACAATTGCTTTAAGTACTGATTTGAAGTCGTTGGGGTGAAGGAGTGGGTGGAGCTGCTTTAGTAGTCTCAGTTTATAGTACATTTTTCTCGTCGTGTGTTTTATGAATGAGTCCATGTTTAGTGTGCAATCTAGGATAACCCCAAGGTATTTTATTTCTTCTTTGATGATTATAGTTGTGTCGTGAATTTTAATGGAGGGGGGTGGTGAGAAGTTTTGATTACGTGTTATAAAGAGGGCCTCTGTTTTGTTGAGGTTGATTTTAAGATTGTGGGATGATAGCCAGATGATTAGTTTCGTGAAGCAGTCAGTGATTTGTTGGATTGGGAGATTATTAATTTTGGAAGGGAGATATAACATTATATCATCCGCATATATGTGGTATGATATATTAAATTTTTTACATATGGTACAAATAGGCTGGAGGTAAATGTTGAACAAAAGTGCGGAGAGCGCTGAACACTGTGGGAGACCCTGTTCTTGGTAGTAGGTATTGGAGGTGGTATTGCCTATTTTAACTTGTTGGGTTCTGTCTGATAGGTATGACTTAAACCATTGGAATATAGTGTTGTTAATTCCTATGTGTAGTAGCCTGGATAGCATGATGTGATGATTCACACTGTCAAAAGCTGCAGAGACGTCTAAGAATAAAAGGAGACACACATTTTTGGTGTTGTCAATGCATCGTATAATATGGTCAAAGAGAACAATGAGGAGAGTCTTAGTGCCATGGTATGGTCTGAAGCCATATTGTTGATCATTCAGGGGGGTGTAGGAGTCTATGTGGTCCTGGAGTTGAATGAGAATGGCTTTCTCAATTAGTTTGGTTAGTAGGGGAAGGCTGGAAATTGGTCTGTAAGATGATGGGCTATTTTTGTCCATTGCATTGTTCTTCAGTATTGGACATATTATTGCATGTTAAAGTGCGAGGGGCATGTATCCAAGTTTTTGAGATGTGTTGATAATGGACAGTATTATTGGAGTGAGTTCCGTTTTGGTTGCCTTGATCCAGCTTACAGGACAAGGGTCCAGGTGTGAAGTTGTTGTGTTTACTTTTGTGATAATGTTCTCCAGAGTATCCTTAGTTGTAAGGGAGAATGTGGACCATGTATGATTTAATGTAGAAGGTAGGGGTTCTGGGGTGTATTGAGTAGGCGTTTCTTGAGATATTTTGGTCTTATAGAAATCTGGCAGCATTTGAGGTTCCTTGTGGGTATCTGTGGATTCATTGTTTGTGTTGTTGTTGGTTAATGATTTGATGATTTGGAAGAGTTCTCTAGGACAGTTGATGGATGTTGATAGAATACTGGTGCAGTGTTCTTTTTTTAAATTATTTATTTTGTCACGGTAAAGTTTTAGAGTGGCCATGTATTGTGTTTGATGTGTGGGGGATTTTGAGTTGCGCATTTGCACTCTGCTTTGCGTAGTTATTTTTTAAGTTGTTTTAGTTCAGGCTTAAACCAAGTGTTGTGTTTTTTTTGTGGTAGGAGGGGAATGTACTTGTATGGTGGACGTTTTAGATATTGTGTTATTCCATTTTATTATTGTTTCATCAAGGGAGGGGGATTGTATGGATAGGTGCGGTGTGCTTTGTCTTAAGAAAGAGTCTTTGTCAATGTATGTACTTGTATGGGGTTTATTTGTTGTGAGATTGTTGACTGTTGAATGGGGATTTGAAAACCTATAAGGTGGTGATCAGACCATGGGACTGGAGTTATTTCAAGGGAGTTGGTATTTATTTATTTTATTTACATTCTCTTATATACCGTGCTATTCTGCATCAGTGCGGTTTACATTGAACAAACTGAAATTACATTGAACAGGGCATTATAACTTGGAGATAAATATTTTACAGGGAACATGGGCTATGGAGGGTTAAGTGGCTTGCCCAAGACCACAAGGAGCACCTGTGGGACTAGAAACCCCAGTCCTTCCGGCCCAAGGTTGCTGTCCTCTAGTGGGATTTGAACCCCCGACCTTCTGGCCTGAAGTACCTTGCCCCAACCACTAGGCTATTCCTCCACTCCATAGTTGCTATCTATCTAGTTGCTACTACACATAGTTGGGATCATAGTTGCTATGAATTGTGCTAGATAGGAAGACTAAATCTAATGTGTTACCTTTATTGTGTGTTTCGGTGTTGATTATTTGATGGAAGTTCATATTATGGGTCGTGGATAGGAAGGCTGTTGATTGGTTGTGAGGTAGCGATGCTAGGTTGAGGTCACCTAGTAGTATTAGTGGTTGCTTGTTGGTAGATGTGCATAGTTTTTCAGTTAGGATTTCAAGGCTGTCTGCTGGGTCATTGGGTGATCTGTAGGCTAAGCAGATATTAAGTTTTTTTGTATGTATGGTTAGAGTTTTTAGTTTCTGGGTGTTTGTTGAAGTTAGCAGGGTTGCTTTTAAATCTTCTTTTATAACAATGAGGACTCCTCCTCCTCTTTTGGAGGTCCAGTGGGTGTGAAATATTTGGTAGTTTGAGGTTTTGAGTTGATTGATTAGAACTTGGTCCGTGTCTGATAACCATGTTTCAGTGATGCATATTAGGTCAGGTGTTTTTTCTGTGATGATATCATGTATTAGAGGTATTTTGTTTTTAATTGACCTTGCACTGATGAGGAACAAGGAACAGTTTTTAAGGCTGTGTGTGTCTGGGCCTGTTGGTTGTTGGTAGTTTGTATGGAGTTTGATGTTAATCAGTCTGTTGTAGTTTGGTTTCATGAAATAATTGGGTTTGAAATAGTAGTGTGCAGTCAGCTGCCTGAATGTCGAGTTGATTGTCGGGATGACTATGTGTAGTGGGGTGTTGTGGGCATTGTTGAAGTTTAGCCAGATTACTTTTGTCTCCATGTTTAGAGATATGTGGGGTAGTGAGTTGGTGGATGGGGAGTCTACTGGAGGCGGGGGGAGGAGGTGTTGTGTGAGCTGAGTGTGAGCTGAGTGGGGTTGTAAGGCAGTTGAAATTGTACAGTTTGTGTAGGTTATATTGCAGTAGTTATACAGTGACAATTTTCAGTGAGGTAGTTGTAACTTATCTCTATACGATATTTATCTCTATATAATAATCTAAATTGACCAGATAGTAGTGTACAGTACTTAGCACATTCAGTATGATGTTAGCAATTACAATTGTAGGTTACTTGCCTGGTTAGGGCACTGATTACTGTACTGTGGATGTCTTGAGCGATGGAGGGTCTTTCACTGGACTACCAAGAAGGGAGATGGTGTAGACGCCTAATTTCCATGCCTAAGGGCCCTCTGGTGAGGCACTCAGGCGTGGGTATGCCTGAGCGCGCTGGTGTTTAAGTAGGCGCTTTTGCCACTGTTGGAGGAGTTCCGTGGGAGGAGCTGGCTGAGCAGATGCAGCTGGGGGAGGATCGGTATGGAGGAGAGCTGCCGATGAAGGGAGGCACAGTACAGATAATCAGGCTCACCTCTCTCTGATCGTTGGTTGCTGTAGTGTGGATTGTCGAGTGGAGTGCAGCTGGGAGCAACCGAGCGCTGCTTCTTTCCTTCGGTGGTGTTGCTAGCGATCGCTGGAGTAGACTGTAGAAAGGGCTTCCCCAGAGCACGCTGGTGTTTAAGTAGCTGCTTTTGCCGCCATTGGAAGAGTTCCGTGGGATAGTTTTTTGGTTTTGAGTAATGACAGCTGCCAACAACTGCCAATAATGCAACATGGGCAGCATCATCAGATCTTCTATCCCTCCCTAGACTCTTATAGCCTCTCAGAGGCATTGAAAGAAATTTGCAGGATGCTTGGTGGGTTCCTGTTTTACTGTGTTTACTTTTTGCCAATTGACAGTCTTACGAGATGCCCTACGGAGACCTTCCAGAATACAGAGACGGAAGATCAAGGTTAGGTGATTTCCCTCAACAGTATTGGGATCCCAATTGTGATTATGGTCAAAATCATTGGCAGTGAGGACTCTTAACTCCAACAGGTCTAATATTGACTTGGTCAATGTCTATCCTGGCTTCTTAATAACCACTGGCCCCTCCCCAGCTTTAAGAAGAGCCCTAATGAATACTTGGCAGTCCTTCCAGTCTGCCTCATGAGTAAGGAAAATAGTTTCAAAGATCTTGATCACCCCTTCTGGATCATCCTTCCATTGGGGGGTGGTATTTTTCCAATTTAGGAGATCTGCAGTAGATAAGGGGACATAAACCTTGCGCTCTGCTGGTTGTCCATTAGCCCCCACACTAGGGATAATTCTCAGAGCCATCATGCTGGTAGCATCTTGGGTACCCCTGCTGGCCGAAGTAACAGACCCAAGGTCTGATGCAGCGCCATAGGATCGTGTGCCCAGATATACTGCCCTCTCTGCAGAGCCTGGAACTACTTGAGAAGGAGAGGAACTACCCGACTGGGCAGGTGAAAGTCCCTGCGAGGAGGGTGAGCTAATTGGAGGTATAAGTTGTTGATTGGGCTGGGAATAAACTTGTCCTGAATGAGGGGTTCCGGGGATCTAGGAGCAGTAGGTCCAGGGGATCCTCCGAGTCTTGGTAGGGAGGAGAAGGTTGACGGGATATACTACAATCTTTAGATTTTGTTTCTTCCTTTACTATAGGGCAGACTTGTTTCTGACTGGAATTGTCTAAACAAAAGTTCATAGAGCTCTCAAACAAATAATAATAATCAAGCTGGTGTACCCTTTGATCTGTTAGAATGAGTCTGAGGTTTGAAAGAACCAAGGGTTTAAAGGACCCTTCCCTCGGCCACAAGATTTTAGTCCCAGCCGTATATGATGGCCAGGCAACCTGGCATAGCTTGGCTAAAGCTATTTGGGATAGGCTGGTCATGCCTGCCAAACGGTCCCAATTCCTTATGATGCATGCTAAAGGAGTTTCGGTCCTGGGACCCTTGAACTTAGACTTTCCCATTTCCCACCAAGCCTCTAAAGGAGGGAGGTGTGCCTGACATAATGGTCACCCTACCTGAGGAATTGTCACACGTCATGCCTTCTGCCCACCAGCCTATCACCTCTTAGCTGTCCTGGACCTCCCATTTATCACTTTTCTCCCCCTCAGGAATAGGAAGGCTATTCCGGTAACACTGACTTTGTTGGATACGTGCTTAGCGTTCTGTCAGTCCAGAGGGGTCAAAGAATTGGCTATGCAGGGAGAAGACAATCACTGCAAAGTGGCAACACCTAAGCTTCTGTCTGAATTTAGGGTCTATGATTGCAAGTTCTGGAAGGAGTCTGGTGTATGGACCGTGGCAAAGGACTATTTCTGCAATCAATGGCCTGAGGTATGATGGGAGAGAATATGAAATAGAGGAAAAATTCCTTGACAGCTCACAATGAAAGCTCAGGGCATCAGATGACTGTGGTTCTGATTGGAGCCTGAAAGCCAAAGAAGCAAGAGGACATTTTTTGTATGGATCTTTTAACTCTCCATAGTCAGCAAAGGTTTAGAATACACGAGGGCAAAAAAAATCCTGAGATTGTTTCTGGATCTAATTTCAATCATGTTCCTAAAGTCAGTTATATATATATATATACAGTATATATATTGTGGTGAGAAGAGCTCCCAGGAAGAGATGGAAGTGGAAGAAAACCCTGTTTTTCCCTTTAAAAAAAATGACAGTTCAGTTGTGCACAGTGTTTGCAAGGCAGGCAAGAAAAAAACTCAGCTCTCTGCTGAGGCCAGGCCACGCCCTAGTTCAGACGTAGAACCAAGCTTGCTCAATGATAGGTCACACCTGTGCAGAAGCAAGGGAGTGCCCTGCAGCAAATGGTTTTTAAAAACACACTCAGAGCAAAGAAAGGACACACAGGAGAGAAGGGAGACACACACACAGGAGACACAGCAGAGAGAGCAGAGCCAGCAGGTCCAGGAGAAGCTCGAAAGGAATAGATCTGCAGACAGAGCAACAGAGGCACACGAAGGAGAAACTCTGAGAGATCCTGGAAAGGGAGAAAGGTTCCAAGGAAACTTTCAAGAGAGTGGCTATCTGGGAAGGAGTGTAGAAAGGCACCAGAAGGCTGAGTTCCATAGCCTGAAAGATATCAGGAGGAAAGGAATCAGTAGCTGTCTGAAAGATCCACCCCAAGGTAAAGCCAGTACATGTAAACCTGAACAGCTTGCAGAGAAACAGTTTGCTTCCACTAGTGTTCAGGAGCCAGACCTAACGTCTGCTAAGAGGTGGGTGGATAGTTTTATGTATGAAGAGAACCGAAACCCAGATAAGAGCAGAGAAAGTGAGCTTTTAACACTAGAGGCATTAAGAAAACTGTTTGCAGAGAGGAAGTTTACCCTCCCAATACAAGTGTGCCTTCTCAGGGTGATGTGCTGTTGAAGCAGTTCCAAGAGTTTTTAGAAGACAGGAAGGCTGGGCAAGTTTATAAAATTGGTGGAAGTAAGAAGTACCCGGTGTCCATAGAAGAGATGCAGGTGGATTCTTGTATGCCAGAAGCTGAGTCAGAATTGTCACCAATGGATTGCTCTTTTTGTCTAAAGGAGAACTGAGCATTGTTGAACAGGGTTGAAAGAGTGTGAAATAATATAGTGAATAATTTCTGTGACTGCCAAGAGTTGGAAAAAGCCAAGACTGTGTTCTACTAAGTATGTGAGCTTTTGAAGCCAAGAAGCTGCCTTTAGTAAAAGTTTGGTTTGGAAAAGAAAACAGCAGCTGTTAAAAAGTTTACCTGTTACGTGGAATGACCACAAGAAGCTGTGCTCTGTGAAAGTTTATTTGGATGAAAGCTGCTGCCCATTTTCCTCTGTTAACCTGATTTACTCTTATGTTGGAGAAGCATCCTTTGGCTTTTGTGTTTTGAGCATTAATGCCTTGGAATCCCACAAAAAAATTAATTTTCTTGCTGCCTTAAACCACCGGTCTCACAACTACATTTGTCCTTATATAAGTAAGCCAACTACAAGTCCCAGAATCCCTCTGGTGACAAACAAGGGAAGCTTTATTTAAAGGGACACAAAAAGGCCGCTCTATGCTTGTAAGCCTTCGGGCCCAAGCAAGGGTGGCGCAATATATATAGATAGATAGATAGATAGATAGATCAAGTTGTACACGTTCCATTTCATTCTCGATCACCTCCAACTTCCCTTGGTTCATGCTTCGTACGTTCCATGTTCCAATGCGTAAGACATCTTTATAGCTTCTGACTCTCATTTCATGCATAGCTACATCAGCAGTCAGATGTCCCGAGGGCTTTGATCCAACCACATCATAAATGCTGGCTTTACTCTGAGAAGTCTTCAGCTCTTCCCCAATAGCTAGTTGAGTGCCTTCCGACCTGGGGGTCTCATCTTCCAGCACTATAGCACAATTTGTTTTGTTGTAACTATCCATTGGGTTTTCATGTCAAGATACAGAAGTAGATTGCCGGGCCTTTCTTCCGCGCAGTTTAAGTTTGGTGATGTTGCCGTTGTCACAGAAATGTTATCCTCCGCCGTCAACACTATCTCATTCTGCTGCTGCCCAGATGGGTGGTTTGTCTTGGTCTGGCACCTCAGCTGAGACCTGTCCATCTTGGGAGACCCTGCCAGTAGTTAAACTACCGATAGTTTAGCTCTCAGCATCACTGATGCACACAAGCCCTCACAGCACGACAAGCTGCAAACCAAGTGAGGGAAATGGACTGGCATCGGGCACTTTGCATCAGATGATCACATGGTCTACTATGCTGGAAATGAAAGACAAAGAAGAAATGGTGTTGCATTTATAATGAAGAAGAAACTTGCAAGAACTGTAATGAAATACAATGCAGTCAGCGAACGCTTAATCTCTATTTGTCTACGAGGAATGCCTATCAACACAACTATAATTCAAGTATATGCCCCAACAACAGCTGCAGAAGAGAATGAAATTGAAGAGTTCTATGAACAAGTAAAAGCTGAAATTGACAGAACATGCAAACAGGATATCCTGATAGTCATGGGTGACTTGAACGCAAAAGTTGGCAACAAAGAAGACGGCAAAGTACTTGGAAAATAGGAACTTGGCAACAGAAATGAAGGTGGAGAAAGACCGATAGAATTCTGCAAGACCAACGATCTATTCATCTCAAACACCTTCTTCCATCAACACAAGCGGCGACTGTACACATGGACTTCACCCAATGGATTGTATAAAAATCAAATTGACTACATCTGTGGAAGTCAACGATGGAAAAGTTCTATAACATCAATAAAGACAAAATCTGGAGCTGACTATGGTACAGATCATCAACTACTAGTATGCAAACTCAAGCTAAAGTTGAAAAAGAGCAAACCACTCATGAATGCAGCAAAATATGACCTTGAGAATATACCACTGGAATTTAAAGACTGCCTGCAAAATCGATTTGCTGCTTTAGATACAAATGACAGAGCTCCAGAAGAGTTATGGAATGACATCAAGAAGGTTGTGTTGGAAGAAAGCGAGAAGTCTCTACAAAAGGCGAAAAAGCAAAAAAGGCCAAAATGGATGACGGAAGAAACTCTGAAAATTGCCCAGAAATGCAGAGAAGCTAAAGCCAGAGGAGAAAGAAAGCAATAACAGAACTCAACAGAGATTTCCAACGTGCAGCAAGACAGGACAAGGAAAAGTACTACAACGACACATGCAAGGAAATAGAAGCAGAAACTATTAGAGGAAGAACAAGATTGGCTTTCCTAAAGCTACGAGAGTTAAAGAAAAAGTTCCAGCCTCGAATTGGAATGTTACAAGATGCTCAAGGTTCTATGTTGAATGATGCTGAGAAGATCAAGAAAAGGTGGAAGGAATATACAGTGTTTTTATATGATAAAGATCAAGTGGACCAACAGCCGTTTCAATCTGTACCTTATGATCGGGAACCATTGGTGATGAAAGAAGAAGTTAAAGCAGCATTGAAAGCCTTATCAAAGAACAAAGCACCAGGCATTGATAGCATTCCAATAGAAGTATTACAGCAATCTGATGCAGCTGTTACCATACTTACAAGGCTCTGCCAAGAAATATGGAAGACAACATCATGGCCGACTGGAAAAGATCTGTGTTTATACCAATACTAAAGAAAGGTGATCCAACTGACTGTGGAAATTATCGCACAATCGCTCTGATCCCACATGCCAGCAAGATTCTACTGAAGATTATTCAAAAGAGACTACAACCATACCTGAAACAAGAACTCCCTGAAGTGCAAGCAGGGTTCAGGAAAGGGCGAGGAACAAGAGACATCATTGCAGATGTGAGATGGATTCTTGAAAAGACTAAAGTTTACCAAAAGAATATCTATTTGTGCTTTATTGACTATAGCAAGGCTTTTGACTGTGTAAACCATGAGAAACTCTGGGCTACATTAAGAAGCATGGGTATACCAGAACACCTAATCGTACTCTTGCACAATCTGTACATTGATCAAGAAGCAGCAGTTCAAACGGAACAAGGAGAAACAGAATGGTTTAAAATAAGCAAAGGTTTAAGACAAGGCTGCATACTTTCCCCCTACCTGTTTAATTTATATGCAGAACAAATCATCAGAGAAGCAGGATTGTATGAAGACAACAGAGGTGTGAAGATTGGTGGAAGACTCATCAACAACCTTCACTATGCTGATGATACCACATTACTGGCTGAAAGTGAAGATGATATGAAACATTTGCTTCTCACAATCAAAGGACATAGTCTCAAAATGGGCCTGCACCTTAATGTAAAGAAGACAAAGATCATGACAACTGGCATAATCAACAGGTTCATCGCTGAAGGAGAAGAAATTGAAATCGTGAACAACTTTAACCTACTTGGATCAACTATCAATAAAGAAGCAACAAGCAGTCAAGAAATCAGACGACGCATTGTTCTTGGCAGAATGGCTATGAAAGACCTAGATAAGATTCTCAAGAGCAGAGATGTCTCTCTCCATACAAATATTCGACTTGTTCAAGCCATGGTATTTTCAATAATATCATATGGATGTGAAAGCTGGACAGTGAAAAAGATAGACAGGAAGAAAACTGATGCCTTTGAATTATGGTGCTGACAGCGAATACTGTGTATACCATGGACTGCCCGAAGAACAAACCAGTCGGTAGAAACATAGAAACATAGAAATATGATGACAGAAAAAGACCACATGGCCTATCTAGTCTGACCTACTAGAGGAGATCAAACCTAAGCTTTCTTTAGAAGCTAAGATGACAAGACTTCGACTTTCATACTTTGGACACATCATGCGAAGAGAGAGATCATTAGAGAAAGACATCATGCTTGGCAAGATAAAAGGTCAGCGCAAAAGAGGAAGGCCAGCAATGAGATGGATTGATACAATAACAGCAGCTACGGGTACCAGTCTGTCAACAATGAGCCACCTGACTCAAGACTGAACACAATTTAGAATAGCTATCCAGAGGGTTGCCATGAGTCGACTTTGACTCGACGGCACTTAACAACAACAACATATATATACTGTATAGTACCTTGATCAATAATGTATGTATATAGCTGACTTTAGGAATGTGACTGAAATTATATGCAGCCTGATTTGAGTCCTATCTTTATTCCTTATTTACTCCCTCCAGGGATTCTCTCCCTGCTCTCCTTTGCAAACCTACTTGCTGTGTGATCCAGTGCACTGTCCTGAGGAAGGAGGAGAAGAAGAAAAGTAGATGATGAAGCCTGGAGAGACATGGCATTTGGGGTGGAGCACGGGACTTAAGCATACAGCTATTCTAGCCTGGCCTGACAGACCGCAATGCTTAGCCTGTCTTTTGATTGTGAGAACATAGCCTGTTCTATTGATGGGAGAACTCGAGAGCTGAAGTGTGTTTTTTATCATAGCTTGGAGTAGACAGTGACTGTTGTAAATTACCGGCAATACAGATACAGACAGTTGTGTTTGCTTGCAATGTGGATGTCGATGTATTCTATGTATCACTACGAGAATGACTTTGATAAAGCTTGCCCAAACCATGTATCTCAACCCAAGAGATCTGAAGATGGAAATGGCTTTAGAAGAATGACGAAAATAAATCAGTAAAGGTTGAACAGGGAATCTATAATTAGATAGATTCATGTTCAAAAGGAAGGAATTGATGAGTGAAATAGTTAAAAGCTTGGTTCCTTTTTGATTTCTAGTAAATTGTTAAGTATAGATTGCTGTTAGAAGCTTAAAGTAACTGTAAGGCTTGCATAAATATATGCTTGAAGGTGATGCAAAGCAAAAAGCAGAAATGAATATGCCTGTTAGATCACGAGGAGTCTTGCAAAGAGAACACAAAATATGACATATAGGTCAAGAGTCCATAACAGATTGCTTGGTCAGGTAAATGTGGCATAAACTCTGTGAACTAGCCAATAAGAATAAGAATAGTGATGTTGCTAGCCAGAGAGATAGGAACATTGCTGTTAAAAATATATTTCTAGTATAAATTTGAGAAACTACCAGGATGAAACACCTCCGCCTGGTACCTTTTCGTTCCTCTTTTGTTAGAATCTGTACTTCTGTAATCTTAAGTTATGATTGTGTGAAGTTCTGTTTTTTGGCTTGTAACAGATGTGCCTGATCAGTGCTAGTTAAGAACTTGTATTTTGTATTAAAATCCCAGCACATCTGTCATCTCTCTCAATTGCACAATTTATATAATAAAGGTTCATTCCAATTATCCAAAGTGTACTTCTTTATTTAAAAATTTCACATCAATCTACTCAATGAAATCAGTGCTGCAGGTCTCATAATGCATTAGGATGAGGTTTTTAAAAATCCAAGACTGATCTAAAATCTCCCACCTGGAAATGAGTAACTTGGCATTTCTGCCATTAGTAGGGTTGCCAACCGGCCCCCAATGCTCCCAGCAGACTTGATCAAGTCCTGGGTTTACACCATTGCATGCAGAGATATGTAGTTCTGATTTCCACTGTTTCTTCATCTCTTTCTTCTACTATGTCATCTAAGTCTGTTGACGAGGCAGTAGCTTCCTATATCGCTGCACTCTCCTCTGCTCTGGAATCTCTTGCTCCACCCATGCCACGTCCTGTGAGGCGTTCTGCACCCCAGCCATGGCTTTCATCCACTACCTGCTATCTACGTTCCTGTGCCCATTCTGTGCATGGCTCAAATCCCCCTCACTTGCAGACTTCCTACACTTCAAATTCATGCTTGTCTCTTTCCATTCAGCCATAGCTCTTGCCAAACAAGACTATTATGCCCATCTGACTAACTCTTGCCTCTGACCCTCGCCATCTCTTTACTACTCTCAGCTTTCTCCTCAAAGTGCCTCTGCTTCTGATCCCTCCCTCCCTTTCTGCCCAAACCCTGGCTGACTATTTCCATGACAAAATCCACAAGATCATCCTCCAATTCCCCACAAAGTCAGCTACATCCCCTCCTCCTCCTCTTCACTCCCAGCTCCCCCCCCCCCCACACACACACACACCCCTGCTACCCCCTCTTCCATTCCTGTGATCTCTGAGGAGGAAACTGCACACCTTTTTTCCTACAAACTCACCCCCTGCTCCTCTGATCCTATCCCCACACGTCTCATAAGCTCCATCCCCTCCACTTTTGTCCCTTCCATCTCTCATATTATCAACGTATCGTTCTCCACTGCAACTGCCCCTGCAGCCTTCAAGCATGCTGTGGTCACACCTCTTCTCAAGAAAACCTCACTTGATCCTACCTGTCCTTCTATTTATTGACCCATCTCTCTCCTTCCCTTCATTTCTAAACTACTTGAACATGTGGTTCACTGCCGCTGCCTCAACTTCCTCTCTTCTCATGGCCTCCTGTATCATTTACAGTCTGGCTTTCGTCCTTTACGCTCTACTGAAATGGCTCTTGCCAAAGTCTCCAGTGGCTTGTTCCTGGCAAAATCCAAGGGCTTTTATTCTGTCTTCATCCTTCTTGACCTCTCTGCTGCTTTTGACACTGTTCACCACAACCTTCTCCTCGATATCCTGTCCTCGCTTGGTTTTAAGGGCTCCGTACTATCCTGGTTCTCCTCCTATCTCTCCCATCGCTCTTTCAGTGTGTGTTCTGGTGGCTCCTCCTCCTCCTCTGCTATCTCGCTCCCAGTTGATGTACCCCAAGGATCTGTCTTGGGTCCGCTCCTTTTCTCTCTCTATACCCAGTCCCTTGGTGCACTTATCTCTTCCCATGGCTTTTAGTACCATCTTTATGCTGATGACTCCCAGATCTAACTCTCTACGCCTGAAATCTCTCCGGCTATCCAGACCCGGATCTCTGCCTGCCTTTCTGACATTGCTGTCTGGATGTCTCACCGCCGCTTGAAATTGAACATGGCCAAGACTGAACTTCTTATCTTTCCCCCTAAAACCTCCCCTCCTCTTCCTCCTTTCTCAGTCTCTGTGGATAACGCTTTACTCCTTCCTGTTTCCTCTGCTCATAATCTTGGTGTTGTCTTTGACTCTTCTCTCTCCTTCTCCACACACATTCATCTGATAGCTAAGACCTGCCGTTTCTTTCTCTATAACATCAGCAAAATCCACCCTTTCCTTTCTGAACACACTACTAAGACGCTTATCCACTCCTTACTCACCTCCCGTCTTGACTACTGTAACCTACTCCTTGCTGGTCTCCCTTTGAATCATCTCTCTCCCCTTCAATCTGTTCAACACTCTGCTGAGCAGCTAATCTTCCACCAGCCTCATCAAAGAAACATAGAAAAATAGAAATATGACAACAGAAAAAGACCACATGGCCTATCTAGTCTGTCCTTCCATATCAATAACTACAACAGTCCCCTTTTTTCATTTAGAGATCCTCTGTGTTTGTCCCATGCGTTTTTGAATTCAGTTACTGTCCTTATCTCTACCACCTCCACTGGGAGACTATTCCATGGATCCACCACTCTTTCCGTAAAGAAATATTTCCGCAAATCACTCCTGAATCTATGCCCCTTCACCCTCATCCCATGTCCCCTCGTAGCAGAACTTGCTTTCAATTGAAAGAGGCTCTCCCCCTGAACATTTATGCCATGGAGGTATTTAAACATCTCAATCATATCACCTCTATCCCGCCTTTCCTTTAAGGTGTACATATTAAGATCCTTAAGTCTGTCCTCATATGCTTTATAATGAAGACCACTAACCATTTTAGTAGCCACCCTCTGCACGGACTCTATCCTGTTCACATCCTTTTGAAGTTGTGGTCTCCAGAATTGCACACTATACTCCAAATAAGGTCGCACCAAAGACTTATAGAGAGGCACTATCACCTCTTTTTTTCTGCTAGCCATTCCTCTCCGTATGCACCCAAGCATCCTTCCAGCTTTTGCCGTCGCCTTTTCTACCTGTTTAGCTACTTTAAGATCATCAGACACAACCACGCCTAGGTCCCACTCTTCTTTAGTGGACAAAAGTACTTCACCCCCTATACTATATTGCTCCCTTGGCTTGCTGCAGCCCAAATGCCTGACCTTACATTTTTTTACTTTAAATCCCAGCTGCCAGATTCCAGACCATTCTTCAAGCTTAGCTAGATCCCTCCTCATGCCCATATTACTGCTCTGCTCAAGTCACTTCATTGGCTCCCTATCCTAACCTATAAATGCATTCACTCTGCAGCTCCTCACTACCTTTCTTCTCTTATCTCTCTTTACAACCCCCCTCGGGAACGCCGCTCTTCTGGCAAACTGCTTCTATCTGTGCCCTTCTCTTCTATTGCTAACTCCAGACTTTGCTCCTTTCACCTTGCTGCACCTTACGCCTAGAACAAACTACCTGTGTCTGTACTCCAGGCACCTTCTCTGACCCTCTTCAAATCCAGGCTGAAAACTCACCTCTTCGCTGCTGCCTTTGGATCTTGACTCACCTGATCTCCTGTTTTCTTTTCCTTTCCCCCTTGTTTTATCCCTGCCTATACCCTCTGTGTTGTCTGTCTTGATTAGATTGTAAGCTCTGATGAGCAGAGACTCTCTCTTACATGTCTGTGCAGCGCTGCATATGACTTGTAGCTCTATACAAATGTTCAGTAGTACTAGTAGTAGTAGTAGTAAAAGCAAGACAAGTCCTGCATGCAATGGAGTAAACCTAAGACTGGATTAGGCTTGCCAGGCACATCTGGAGCCAGTTGGTAACCGTAGTCTTAAAGTGCAGGTTAAAATTTATTGCATAGGCCCCAAAGGAAGATTTTGAGCCTTTGCTGGGGTGTGGCTGCTGGTTGCTTAGCAACCAGCTCACTGATCTCAAGATTCTGTAGCAGGGGAAGCAGCCTCAGGACTTAAAGTGTGCAGACTACTTATTAAGAGGTAATGTGAAATAACAAGGCATACGAAATTTGATTTTATATAGAGCCTAGTCCAGGACGGGACCACCTGAAAGAGTGAGATTAAAAGCCAGAGAATGAGCATTTTCAGATGCTGTGTTCAGACTACAAAGACTGAAGTGTCATATTGCTTTGCAAATGAAAGAAGCAAGACAAAATGATATTTAGCTGAAAGGATACAGATAGAGGAGGTTAGTTTAGAAGCCCTATTTGTGATTTGCACATGTGAAAACCACCATTCACATATGTAAATCACATCCACGCCCAAAAAGTCATTTTAGAAAGTTCAGAATTTACATGCATCTCACCTGATTACGTACAAGTTACACAGTGTCAGGGACATGGTTCATTTGGGGCAGTAAGGTACCGGAATGCAGGAATAGCCTTTCTAAAATGTGCCTCGGTGGAAGCAGTATGAGGAAAACCTTGAAAAGAATCTGAATTATCTGGGTAAATTCTCCAGGCTAAAAATTTCTTTCCACTCATTGGGTGAAATAGATGTCACTAGCTCAGGTTTTCAAAGGGAAAGCTTAAACTGTAACAACAATGTTCCCACCAAATGACACGGAAACACACAGATAGGGGGAGACTCACTGACTTAAAGAGACACCCACCCTTATGCCCAGATACAGGAAGAGAGACACACATACCATACAGAGATGGGCAGAAACAGAGGTGAAAGAGAAACACAGATGGAAATAAACCCAAGGAGACGCACATAGATTAGGAGTGAGGTTCATCACTGTCATGGTGTGTACAAAGCACATTTGGCGACATTTCCCCTGGAGACCGACATGGTCAGAGTCGGAGACACATCCACGCATGGAGGGAGAAACAGATACACCCATAGCACAGTTTTGCTCTCTGTGTGCTCACTCAATGGCTGTACTCTATCCCTCAGCTTACTGCTGCTTTTGAAATCTCTTCACACTCCCCCCGCCCCCCATCCCTCTCTCTTTCTTACCCTTTTCTCTAAGGCCCTCTGTCCACTTTTTCTGTCCACAGTCCACGAGCTGTTTCTCTCCACAGCCATTTCACACAGAATCCTCACATTAGCACCAGGCATGTGAAACTCTCCCTAACTCTCCCCCTCTCTTCCTGTATCTGTAATGCTTCCTCAAATGCTCGCACCCCTGTCACTTTCTCATTGGATCGATCATATTTACATCCTCCTCCTGGGCCCTGTGTGCATGGGATAGGCAACAGGCATTTATCATCAAGAAGCTACTTAAACAATATTGCTAGCCACCTGACTGATGCATGAGAAAGTGTGATAGTGTGGTAGGCTATGGCCTAGCATGGCCTGCTATTATGAAAGGCCTGTAAGTTAGGCCTGGATCCCAACCTCCATTATAGCTAGAAAAGAACCAAAAATCTGTGGAAAATAAGAAAGCTGTTTTAAAATCCTTAATAAGAAGTTTTTATAAATTCATAAGTCTTCTATTATTCACTTGTGTGTGAAAGAACAGGAATGGTTCAGAATATGCATTCCTGAAGCCAAGGTTAGCCTTGGAGTAGAATTAAGAACTGTACCATTGTTCAAGCAATCCTAAAGGAGGGGGCCGGTTGCTAGGCTCCGGAGGGATTTCTAATTGGACAAATGAAGGGAATGTATAACCAATGAAATGTTTGCATGTATTAAGTTAGAACCAATAGAAAATGCTCATGTATCAAACTGAAAAAGAGGTATAAAAAGTTATGTCTCTGTATAAACTTTTGCTCAGTTACTTTGAAGCTTTGACTGACTGGGCCTGTGCACATTAAACTGGCTTGGACCCTGTCAATTGACTCCTGAATTTATTCATTGACTGCACTTTGCTACAACATATTCTTGGTGCGTTGAGCCGGGAAGTGCGAGTGGTAAATGGTATTCAAGTGAATAGTCCACGTAATTCGCCTTGAGGTTTGGTCCGGTTGGAACCATGTCTGTCCGACCGCAGGGGAACTTCTCAGGCGCCGCCGATCACTTTGTATCGGAGAGGGTTCTGCCTACCTCGGCGGGCCATCGGGTCCAGCTGGCTAACACCTCCGACCCGGGGGAGTCCAGGGTCCAACCCACAAACTGGTTTTGTATCAGAAACTGGATCCGGTGAGTAGATATTTTCTTGTTTAAAAGTCAGTGCAGCCTGGGGAAACAGTCTTGCATGAGTATGCGCAGGACTACTTTGGTATATTTAGTATAGACTAACTGGGAAAAATCTCGCATAAGTATGGGCGAGACAAGGGAGCCTGATCACCTCCCATAAGGGCGGTCCTAGTAAGCTCCGCGTAAGAGAAAGCTGCAGCTGAAGCCATCGATCCTTCTTGTTTGGAATAGTCAGTTAGTCAGAAAACCTGGGCACTTGAAATATTGAAAAATGATTTCTTGTTAAAATATGATTGCTTGTGTGAGTGAGAGGTCTTGAAATACAGGCCGAGCGAGAGCGGACATCTGAGTAGCGCAGTTCCTGTTTGTCTGTTCTTACTGTTTGTTGTTTGTCTCTGATTTTTGTTATCTGTTAAAACCGCGAGTTTCCCTTCTGGTATGATGTAAGATTATTCTGTTGGGTAATTTGTGACAGTTTACTGATTCAGAAATAGTATTAAGAAGGCAGGAATCACATTTAAATCAAGAAGCTGTTTCATTCATTCTAGTTGTTTGTTCCTTCAGCACAGCATGAAGCTAGCTAGCGGAGAGAGATGGGGCGTGTTTGAAGACAGGAATGTGCAGTGTCTTTTTAACCCTGTGAAGGTTTAATCTCAACACTTTGTAGCTGGGTTAATTTGTGCTTATTTTAGGAAAATTGTACCTGTTTTATTCAATATGTTTTAATAGTGATGTTCCTTCTGCTATGGTCATGTATTATATATCATTTAATAGGAATGTTTAGTCAGAATTTTGAATCCCGATAGTTTTGGGCTTAGCCTGGAAAGGGTTAAGTTCTTATTAACCCCGTTTGAGCTCCTCAGCTGTTCTTGATTATATCTCAGCCCTGCTTTGTGGTACGGACCAAGTGAGGAGAATTTTGTAGAGCTAGTATTGCGTGTTACGGCATGTTACCTTAAAATAAATACTTTATTCCGATCAGATAGGCAGATTTTATGGTCCAAACAGAAATAATAGAGAAATTCAGGAAACTGCTTTTGTTTCCCTTTGTCCTACGAAGTAGAGGTTAAGAACCATTCCGAGCCAGTAGTACCAGATCGCGACTTGAAAGTGATTTATATCCTGAGTGGATAAGGAGTTCATCGTGTTTGAATTCTAGTTCCTGATATACTGCAGCAAGCACCTCATAGAAGACATACTCATTGTTAATAAAAAATAAAAAAGTGTATATGTATTCTAGATATCCACCCACTTCATGGCAAAAGTATTTGGAATGTCTTTTGAATATCTGCTTCCTAAAATTGTAAGATTTAAAGTAATTTATTTTGCAGAGACATGCTGATTACGGCTGGCAGTTAGTTTTCATGCCAAGTAATTTTATTCCAGTCATACGTAACAGATATGTGGCCTTCATGTTAGGAGCTATAGTTCTTTCTGTTGGGATTGTTGTTATAACATGTTGCAAAATAATAGTTTTATATTTTATGCTTAGTGCACAGGGAAATGCAGCCCACCCCCTCTGTCTGTAGACAAGCACATGTGGGGGAGGGGACCAATTTTGTTGAAATGTATGCCTAGGAATTTTAGCAAGGACTTTGCTGAAGACTACAGACATAAGCTGTCTCTGTCCCTATTAGAAATGCTCTGTGAAAGGGGAGTGGCTAGTGTTAGTTACTTCATGGCCCCGTAGTTTCCCGTGTTTATTAGATTGTACAGAGAATGTTCCCTGATCAGTTCCCCTACATAGGATTCCTGGTTAAATCTTAAAAAAACAAACAAAACCTGCCCATTTATTATCTTTATAGGCCAGTTCCCTCAGCTCTGCCACCACCCCGGGCAGAGCCTGGGGCAGGGGGGGGGGGATACCTCCCTGCAAATGTCACCAGCCACCTCCGTAGCAGGAGGACATGCATCCCCTCTTGACCGAAAGCCCCGGCACAGTTTAAAGTACTCAGAGTAGGCCACAGTCCACCGATGACACTACAAGCAGGGATTCATTTGCTAGTTCAGCCCGATTGCCGTATGCCTTCAGATGTACAACTACCAGTAAAAGGGAGGGTCACGTTATCCCATTGCACTAGGTCCAGGGCCAGCTTTGCACTAGCCAGCTGACCAGCTTTGTTTCTGGCATTATGCCTCCTACACTGAGAAACCATAGGATTTGATTGAACTAATGAACAGTATTATGCAGACCCATCAGCCTTGATGGCCCCAAGTGGGATCCAAATAGCGCAGGCAGCCCTCACTATATACCCCATGCGATCCAGCAGCCCAGGAGAATTTGCGTTTTTGTCAGTCAGTCCCAGAGAGATATAAAACAGAAATTGCAGAAACTGGATGGATTTGCGGGCATGACAGTTAATGGAAGTAGCTCAGAAAGTATGTGAATCGTGAAAATGAATGTAACAGAGAAAGTGAATGTAAAATAAAGAAGAAAGCAGATCTTCTTGCTGATACTTTAGTTGAATGATGTGGAGGAGGCTTTCCTAATCAAAGGACCAGAGGACGTGGAAGAGGCCGCGGAAGTGAAAGGCCTCAACTGGGTGTGAATCAGTGCACCCATTGCAGAGAAGAAGGACATTAGAGAAGTGAATGCCCGTATTTTGACTCCACCCCCTGGAGGGGAGGAGGGAGTACTTGATTTTAGAAAAAAATAAACCAAGCACAGTGTTCCAGCAAGAGAGGGAAGCAGCTATAGAGTGAGTGGCAGCTGAAGAGGGCTACAGCATGGATGAAGACTAGGCCAGACCGGACTCCAAGTTTCCCTGGGTCCCCAGGAACCTATGGTCAGTCTGAAAATAGGGGACCAATATATGGACTTTATGGGGGATACAGGAGCAGAATACTAAAGCCAGTAGCCCCTTTGTTTTCTCGATGCATCACCATTGTCAGAGCTACTGGGGCTAAGGCCACAAAGCCTCTCCTGCAGAACCGCATGTGTGAACTAGGGGGACAAAAAATAATGCACCAGTTCTTGTATATGCCTGAATGCCCTATTCCACTTCTGGGCCGAGACATGCTTATTAAGCTCCAGGCACAAATATCTTTTGCTGAAAGGGGAGAAATGCAAATGACTGTGAACCTAAAGCCTGCTGGATTGATGGTGCTGACTGTTCCCCAAGAAGAAGAGTAGCGGTTCTATAGTGCATCTCCAATCAAGCCAGCTAGTTCCTGTATACCTACCAACCTCATAGCCCCACCTGAAGTATGGGCAGAAGATAATCCACCTGGCCTAGTGAAGAACATAGCCCCTGTCATTGTCACCTTCAAGCTGGGAGTGGAACCAGTGCATGTGAAACAGTACCCTCTCCCTAAACCAGCCATTGAAGGAATTCACCACCATCTGATGAAACTGCTGAAGTATGAACTTCTTAAGGAATGTCAGTCACCTTGGAACACCCCCCTTCTCCCAGTAAAGAAGCCTGGGACAGGGGACTATCGCCCAGTACAAGACCTAAGGCGAGTAAATGATGCAGTTAAAACTATCCACCCTGTAGTACCAAACCCTTACACTCTCTTGGGACTGATCCCCGCTGAGGCTGCTCACTTTACCGTTTTGGACCTGAAAGATGCCTTTTTCTGTGTGTGCCTAGCCCCCACCAGTCAACTTTTGTTTGTTTTTGAATGGCAAGACCCCACAACAGGAAGGCGGGGCCAACTCACCTGGACTTGATTACTTCAAGGATTCAAGAATTCACCTACTCTCTTCAGTGCTATTTTAAATCAAGATCTTTCCAGCTACTATGTGAACCCAGGAGAAAGGGTTCTTCTCCAGTATGTGGACAACTTGCTTATAGCCACCAACTCAGAAAGTGAATGTCTACAAACCACCAGTGAACTCTTGCACCTTTTTAATGAGGCTGGATACAAAGTCTCAAGAGCCAAGGCGCAATTATGTCAAACAAGTTAAATACCTAGAATTCCAGTTGTCCAGCAGAATTACACGCCTGGGACCAGAACGCAAAGAAGCTGTATGCAGTATTCCTACTCCAACCACCAGGAGGCAAGTGAGAGCCTTCTTGGGTGCCGCAGAGTACTGTCGTATATGGATCCCCAATTTTGCGCTGCTAGCAAAACCATTGTATCAAGCTACAAAAGGAATGGAAAAGTCTCTATTGGAATAGGGACTTGAACAGGATGCAGCCTTTTGATCTTTGAAAACCGCTCTGATGTTATCACCAACTCTGGGTCTACCAGATGTCCAGAAAATCTTTCAATCTCTATGTTCATGAGTCACAAGGAAATGTTCTAGGAGTGTTGACTCAATCTCATTGGATCTTGGCAACGACCAGTAGCCTATTTGTCAAAACAATTGGATGTAATTGCAAAAGACTGGCCCCTTGTTTGAGAGCTGTTGCAGCTACAGCCCTCCTAGTGAGCAATCTTCAAGTTACTGTACCACACTCTGTTCTAACCATTATGAAACACAAAGGAAACTTCTAGCTAATTCACGAATGTTGAGGTATCAGAGTATGCTGTGTGAAAACCCCCAGATATAATTGAAGGTCAGTCAAGCTCTGAATCCTGCTACGTTGTTACCAGTTGGTCTTGACCCCCCTGATCATGACTGTTTAGAAACTATGGACACTATATTCTCAAGTCACCCTGATTCTGTAGCAGCAGAGCGCAGACAAACCAATGATACCAGGAGTCTGTTCAGAAGGTCCAAATCATTTATTTGTGCACAAGTCTCAAGCAAAGTCAATTTTAAAATGGCTGAGCAAAGTTCTCTGGCAATACAACAACTTTTATAGACTTTAGCTTCATTCTAGGTATAGAAAAACATTTCATTGGTCCCGGTAACCTCCCGTACCCCTTCTATTGGTCCCGGTACTGATATGATTATCCAATTATATTCTTTCAGTGGGCTCGGCACCTGCTTACCCCCCTTCTAGTCCCAATTACAATGGTCAGTTCACTAACTTGTTACTTTCCTTCTTTCAAGGCTATTGGGCTAGTTGCTACGTGCAGGGAAGCAGGGCTCTAGAACTTCTCTGTCAGCAGTTTTAAACATGAATTTCTGTATTTTTCCATCTGTTCTGCTTGTCTAAGCTAATTCAATACTCTTACTAAGTTCTTAGTTCTATAGCAGCATATTGGGGGATGTGCAATTCCTATGGGCCTTTTCACAAGCTTCATTTATAGGTCAAGCTAGTTAGGCTTGCTTATGTCAGACACTGTGGATCACAGGCCTACACCTGCCACATTCCCCCCTTTGATTAATCTCACCCTATTAGTTAATAAGGTGTGAGAATTTAATCACTTTACAATAATTATACTGAGGTTAGAGGAGCTCGGCTATATCCAGGAGGACGAGATTGATATAAAGCCATTATTTTAGTTGCGGTCTTCCGCTCTACTGTACTATCAATAGCACTGTGTATGGAACGCATACAGCATGGGATTATACATGGCAATAGGAAAATAACAACAACGATCAGTAATACTAGTATTAGAAAAGTCTTCAGTCCTCCTAGCCATGAGAAAAGGTTAGCAAACCAGTTAGGTAACCTTAGTGGGTGCCAAGTCTGTACTGGCACATAAGCATGTTTGCGCATATCTTCAGCAATTTCTTCAACTACTTGACCTTTGTCATCTATTTTTAAACAACAATTGGTTAGATTCAGTTTACCACATACTCCTCCTTCAGCTGCTAACAGGTAATCAAGTGCTAGACGATTCTGGTATATGGCAGTGCGCATTTGGGTGCTTTGTCTAGCTAAAAGTGTGAGAGCATGGCTAGTTTCATTAGTTATTATTTCAACTACTGCTTCTAAGCGAATAATACGATTAATCATATAGATTGGTGTCCGATAACCGTACATACCATCATCATTCCAAGTGGCAGGCCCATAATATTCAATAATTCTTTCTGGTGGCCAATCATCACCCTCCCACTTTTCCCATTTGCCTATTTGGAGGGGTGCTCTCTTCTGTCGCAATGCTCTTTTGTGTCTGTGGGTAGTATACACTGGGTATCCTAATTGTTCTCCATGCTCTGTGGGTAGGAGAAAGAAAGAAGGTCTGATGGTCCCTAAGACACATGCTCCTCCCCAGTGTGATGGGAGTTGAGCATACGCTCGGTTTCCACAGATCCAATACAGGCCAGGTGGGGCTTGCCAAGCATGAGTTTTGGCAAGGTTAGTCCATAAACTAGAAAGTTCAGGAAATCTGGCTAATGGGTTAGGAGGTTCAGGTTCTTTACTTCCTGACCACCATGATGTCTTCTTTCTTAGTAGTGGCATTATAGAACTTCTGGCCAAGACAGACCAGCTGTCCTACCAGTTGGGTGAACTGTGGTCCAGTTCTAGCATAGCAAAGACGTCCAATAATTGAGTGTGCTAACACCCATTCACTAGTAGTCTTGTGTATTTTAGTCTGATTGTAAGTCAGAGAATAATTCAACTCTTGGGCCTCCCATGGCCATTGGTCACCCATTTGGGTTCCGCCACAGGAATAACAATCTGAAATCTTTAGACTGGATACTACTGCTCCAGCTAATTCTAAAAATAAATTCTGGGATGGATGTGGAATTTCAAACTTATTTACATGCATAGCTTCATAAAAAGTGTTATGGATGTGGTATTTAGATGACTTATAAGCTTGGGTGTTCAATCTTATATATACAATAGTTCCTGGATCTACTGCTCCTCCTGCAATACGTAAACCAAACTTATATCCTTGTTTCCATGCATTAGGATTACGGATCCTTAATTGCAAAGGGTTACAAGCACCTTTCTTACATTTGTCATCTGTTTTTGACTTAGTCAAAGTGCCAACTCGTTTATCTCTCTGTTCATCTGTAATACCAGCATTCCATGTAGCATAAAAAACACACTCCCAGTTTGGGCAATAGTAATCTGCAGCTGGGGCAGTACTATATGACTCTTTCTTACCAGTACACTTTCTCCATCCCGTGGCACCTTCTGGGCACATATACTTATGATCATTACGATAGGCTTTTTCCCAGGTACCACATCTGGAACGACCATCTCTATTTATAACATCACATGCATCAAAATATAAAACAGCAGGTATACTAGCATCTTTAAGTGGTCGCGTAGCATTAATTATAGGTCCATCTGCATCATTCCATCGCATTTCCAACGTATAATATGATGGGTTCTGATGCGGGTTATAGCATACTCTGGAGCTACCTTTAATGCAAATATTTAGTTCAGTGGTGTTATAAACACATCGAGTCACTTTACCAGTGCATTTATAGTGAGAATGATAAACCAAAGTCTGAGTTACTTTTAGTCCAGTTCGAGTAGAAGTAACGCAAGCAGTGCATGGAGGTAAAGCATGAGTTATTTCAAAACCTCCAAAACAGGCAACCAGGGCTAAGCACAGATAAAAATACATGTTGATTGGAGTTCTTCTGAATCCTCAGCTTGCAAATCTTGACCACGACGATCTTTTCTTCGTCCCGTGCGCTAATTAAGCAATTTCAACGGGTGCTGAGTGTTGATTGAAGATCCTCAAGTTGTCCATCACACAATAACCAACTTAGCAATTTCAGTTGGCTTTTGGAGTATGGTTAGTTAAAGTAGTACCAAAGTAGTGTGCAAAATCACATGCAGATTGGGTTCGTTGAAACACAATTAGTGCTGTATGGAAAAACAGCAATCCTCTTCGAAAGACTTGGCTACTGCAAGGCACTGTGACAAAGTGTTTATGCTGCTGGTTGCCGTCTCAGAGTAACTCGTAAAGGTGCATCGTGATGCTGTTCCGCTGTCCACTGCTCAGGTTCTGGAGCTGCTGCAGGCTTGACTCTGCTGTGGTGGATCCAGGCGTCGATCTCCGCTACCTTTACTGCAGTTGGAGTAGACAGGATGACGGTGTATGGTCCCTTCCAATGGGGTTCCAGCGGTGTCTTCTTCCAATCTTTGATCCACACCGAGGTACCAGGCTGGTAGGGATGCAGGGGTTCAGTCAAGTTGATAGGCAACTGGTCTTGGATCCACGCATGGAGAGTCTGCAGAACAAAACTAAGAGCTAGGAGTTCTTGCCTGGTTATTTCTGAACCAATTTGGGCTAGACTTCCTTTAATTCCTTGCACTATTGGTGGGGGTTTACCATACAGAACTTCAAAAGGGGAAAAACCTGTTGACTTCACAGGAGCTGAGCGTATTCTGAGTAAAGCTATTGGGAGCACTTGGGGCCACTTCAAGTGTGTCTCCTGGCAAAGCTTAGACATTTGGGCTTTTAAGGTACGATTCATTCGCTCAACTTTCCCTGAACTCTGGGGTCTATATGCAGTGTGGAGTTTCCATTGTATCTGTAGGGCTTTTGCTAACTGTTGGGTAATCTGAGAAACAAATGAGGGTCCATTGTCTGACCCTATTACTGCTGGAATTCCAAATCTAGGGACAATCTCTCTTAATAAAACTTTGGTGACTTCTCTAGCTTTTTCGGTTCTGGTTAGGAAGGCTTCTACCCACCCAGAGAAAGTACAAACTAATACTAATAGGTAGTGGTATCCACTGGCTTTTGGCATTTCAGTGAAATCAATCTGCAGGTGGTGCATGGGGGTTACACCTCCTGACTGAACTCGAGGTGGTGGTGTAGGACCTTGCTTGGTATTGTTTTTGGCACAAATTTGACACTGTCGTGCTACTGAGGCTGATAGAGCTGGTAACATGGCAATATAGAAATGTGGTCTAAGTGCTTTTTCCATAGCGGTCTTCCCATAGTGTGTGGTTTCATGGAAAGCTTTGACAAAGGCTGGTCCTAACAATTCAGGAATTACTATTTGTCCTGGGGGTTGACTGTCCTCTGCTGGTGGCAGTTCAATCCACCCATCTTTCAGTACTCCATCTTCTCTGTTACAGTAGTAGTCTAATTCTTTGGTGGTATATCGTGGTGTCCATAAGTTCAAGGGTACTGGAAACAATGCTGCCTGCATCGGTGTGGCTTGTGGCAAAACTTGTCCTGTCATAGCTGCTTGTCGTGCTGAGGCATCTGCAAATCTGTTTCCTCGGGCAACTTCTCCTTTTCCTGCTTGATGTCCTCTGCAATGCATGACAGCTACACGAGTTGGGGCCCATACTGCGTCAAGTAGCATCAGTATCTCGGGGCCATACTTAACTGATTTTCCTCCGGATGTGATGAGTCCTCTTTCTTTGTAGAGAGCTCCATGGGCATGTAAGGTGGTGAAGGCATACTTAGAGTCTGTATATACATTCAACACAAGTTTTTCTCCTAGTAGTAGCGCTCGGGTAAGTGCTATTAATTCTGCTTTCTGGGCTGATGTGCCTGAGGCTAGGGCTGATGATTCAACAACTTCATGTTGAGTGACTACTGCATATCCGGCACAGCGTCGTCCATCGATGATGAGACTGCTTCCATCAACATAATAGATTTGGTCAGGATTGTCTATGGGCACATCTGTCAAATCAGGTCGGCTTGAAAATGCAGTGTCCATGACTTCTATACAGTCATGCTCTGGGAGTTCTTCACTAATGGGTATCAATGTGGCTGGATTCAAGGCATGGCTCACTTCCAATTGTATCTGTGGGTTTTCACATAGCATGCTCTGATATTTCAACATTCGGGAATTGGTGAGCCAATGATTTGCTTTTTGTTCCATAAGGGCAAGGACTGCATGTGGCACAGTGACTCGTATATTCTGTCCTAGTGTGAGCTTGTCTGCTTCACTCACTAACAATGCTGTAGCTGCAACTTCTCTCAGGCAGGGTGGCCATCCTTTGGCCACAGTGTCCAATTGTTTCGATAGGTATGCTACAGGTCGTTCCCAATTTCCCAATTTCTGAGTCAACATGCCTAAGGCATTTCCTTGTGCTTCATGTACAAACAAGTGGAAAGGTTTGTGAACATCTGGTAGTCCAAGGACTGGTGATGACATCAATTCTTCCTTCAACATCTTGAAGGCTGTATCCTGCTCAGGTCCCCACTCCAGTGGCGACTTTTCTTCTCCTTTTGTGGCTTCATACAGTGGTTTGGCAATTTGGGCAAAGTTGGGTATCCAGATTCGGCAATATCCTGCTGCTCCCAGAAAGGCTCTGACTTGCTTTCTGGTTGTTGGGGTTGGAATTCTGCATACTGCTTCTTTTCTCTCTCTGCCTAATTTTCGACTTCCTTGGGTTATATGAAAGCCCAAGTATTTCACTTCTTTTTGGCATAGTTGTGCTTTTGCTCTGGAAACTTTATATCCAGCTTCATCTAGTAACTGCAAGAGGTCTTTGGTGGCTTGTATACATTCACTTTCTGATACAGCAGCTATCAGCAGATCGTCCACGTATTGGAGAAGCACTCTCTTCCCCGGGGCCACTGGATAGCTGGAAAGGTCTTGATTCAGTGCAGCACTAAAAATGGTAGGCGAATTCTTGAATCCTTGGGGTAATCGTGTCCAGGTAAGTTGGCCCCCTCTTCCAGAGATGGGGTCCTGCCATTCAAATGCAAATAATATCTGACTCACAGGGGCTAATCTTATGCAAAAGAATGCATCCTTCAAATCTAGAACAGTAAAGTGGGTGGCTTCAGCAGGAATCAGTCCTAGAAGAGTGTAAGGATTGGGTACAACTGGATGTATAGTTTCAACTGCTTCATTCACTCTTCTCAGATCTTGCACCGGGCGGTAGTCATCTGTTCCAGGCTTTTTCACTGGCAGAAGTGGGGTGTTCCATGGGGATTGACATACTTTCAATAGGCCATGTTCCAGTAATCTTTGCAAGTGGCAGTGGATGCCTTCAATTGCAGCTCTAGGGAGAGGGTATTGTTTGACATGTACTGGTGTAGCACTAGGCTTGAGAATTACAATTACTGGAGCTATATGTTTGGCTAGGCCTGGAGGACTGCCTTCTGCCCATACTCCAGGTGGGGCATCAATACTTTTCAAGGTTTGTTCGAAATAGGTATCTTGGACAGAATCATCACTGTAATATCTCCATTCTTCTTCTCGGGGAACTGTGAGCAGCATTATTCCTGCTGGTTTAGCTTGCGAATTTACTGTCATTTGCATTTCTCCTCTTTCAGTGAAGGATATTTGGGCTTGTAGCTTGGCTAACATATCTCGTCCCAGTAGTGGCACTGGACATTCTGGCATGTAAAGGAATTGATGAGTTATTTGCTGTCCTCCTAGACTGCATATGCGATTCTGAAGAAAAGGTTTTGTAGCTTTGGCACCAGTTGCTCCTATAATGGTGACTGCTTTTGTAGAAAATGGGGCTATTTTCTTGTCCACTACTGAATGTTCTGCTCCAGTATCAACCATAAAGTTCACAACTTGGTCTCCTATTTGTATTCCGACCATAGGCTCCTGGAGACCTAAAGCAAATTCGGAGCCCGGTCTGTCCTAATCCACGTCATCTTCGTCATGGGCTGTCGTAGCCAATGCTTGTATGGCTTCTCCTTTTTCTCGCTGGAATTGTTCTCGATTGGCTCCTCCGCGATGTCGGGAACGGCCTCGTCTTTCTTCTCTCCATTGATGATTGCTTTCGTCATCTTCGTGGGTGTCTTCAAGTTGCGGGCATGCATCTCTCCAATGTCCTTCTTCTCTGCAATAGGCGCATTGGTTTACGCCTAGCTGCTGGGGCCGGCTTCCACCTCGGCCCCGCCCCCTTCCTCTGCTCCTTCGACTAGGGACACCTCCCCTTTTCTGTTCAACTATGGCTGCGGCCAAAAAATCTGCTTTCTTTCTCATCTTTCGATCACATTCTTTCTGTCTTTCATTATCACGATTCACATACACTTTATGAGCGACTTCCAATAGCTGTGTTGCATTCATGCCCGCGAACCCCTCTAATTTCTGTAATTTACGTCTAATCTCTGGTTGAGACTGATTTACAAAAGCAGAATTCACCATGCATAAACTTCCTGGTGCATCGGGATCATAGGGAGTATACATTCTGTATGCTTCAGTTAACCTTTCATAAAACACTGCTGGACTCTCATCTATGCCTTGGTTAACTTCAGTAACTTTGGAAAGGTTCATGGCTTTCTGGCCCCCCCTTTTCAGGCCTTGTAACAAGCCTTGGCGAAAACGGGCTAGGGCTCTGGATCCTCTTTCAGTATTCGGATCCCATTGGGGGTCTTCATTCGGGAATTGCCTCTGGGCCGCTTCCCGATGGTCTATTCTTTCTTCTCCTCGTTCTGGAGCTACAGGGTTATCTGCCAGCCAGTCTATGGCTGCTTTTCTAATTCGTGTCCGCTCCTCCGTAGTAAATAAGGTGGACAGGAGCTGACGGCAATCTGCCCATGTGGGTTAATGGGTTTCCATAGTAGTATTTACTAATTCTGTAAGCTCTTGGGGTTTATTAGTATAGGAGGCATAATGCGACTTCCAATTTAACAAATCAGTTGTAGAGAAAGGGACATACACATAGCTTAGGGGTCCCGCTACCACCTCATTATCATCATTTCTTACAGGTATTCCCGGGTCTTGCCGTAAGGGCATCATCTTGGCAGTAGAGGTCTTTTGGGATCTAAGCGATATTTTCGTACTTCTCCTATCAGGGCTCTTCTTCTTCTTTTCTGCAGGCTTATTACAAATTACTTTCTTTTCTATATGCTTTGTCTTGGATTTACTTTTTACTGGCAGACTAACACTGGCGGTCGCTTCTATACTGTCAGTCTCACTCAGGGAATTCTCAGTTTCTTCCTTTTCTGTTTCTGAATCTGACTCGCCTTTCTCTGTCTCTGTTTCAGTAGAATCATCTTCAACTAAAGGGAGCTCATCTTCCTGCTCTTCGGGAGGTGGCTCGGGGGTTGGGTCCCGCACCCGCTGTCTTCGGGGCTCTGGGGCAGGACGCCGGGCTACTCTTACTGGGCCCGGGGTTCTAGGCTGTCGGGGAATTACTTCGGGGGAATCAGGATCGACCAGGATGGGCTTTTTCCTGGACTTCTCATCTTTCCCTTTCTTGCTAGGCTGTTTATTCTCTGTTTTCTGACTATGATCTGTTTTCGCTAACATTATTCTGCACTGCTCTTCATAACAGCGCTGCGCCCAAGGGGGCGGATCTTCACAAATACTTAACCAAGAATCTATATAGGGATACTGATCGGGGTGCACTATCCGCACTCTACTATGAACTAACTGGATAATTCCTACATTAAAGGTTCCCTCTCGAGGCCAGGTAGGGTCTAGATTGGGCCACTCCCTAGTACACAAAATCTGTAAACGGGCTGCAGTCATTTTAATACCATAATCTCCTGAATATCCCTCTTTAAAATGTGCGATCATACATTCTAATGGAGTGTTCCTAGTAGACCCCGCCCCTCCCATTTCGATGTGTGCGCGCAACAACAGACAGAAGGGAAAAGGAGGGCGGACCGTGGGTAAGGGGTCCTCACGGTCCTGGAAACGTATAAGGAAAACAAATAACAAGACAAGACGACAATCGCTTCCCCCTTTTCGCGACCTGAACGCGGTCGCCCGGTCAGGAAATGCGCTAGTCAGGGATCCGCCTTCGCTTGGTCTGTGTTGCCAGACCTCTCATACACACTTCATTCACACAATCATGCTAGCAACGTATCCCAGAATGCATTCGTTTCTATCTATTCTGACTAGTCTTGTTCAATTACCAAAATACAAGAAGACGGGAGTTTCGCCCTGCAAATACTCATGCGGGGGTACTCGGTCCGTCTTTGAGAGGTGATCAAGCTCTCTTACCAATTTCCAAGTTCCAAATTCTCGAGATTACAATTTCCAAGTTCCAATGGCAGCACTGCTCTTTCTATATCTGTCTAGACAACAAATCAAAACTATACTCACCGGATCCGGTCCTCAAACTTCCCAAGCAGGCGCATGAGTTGGACCTCGGACTCCCCTCACTCGGGTTCGAGGCGTTGGCTCCAGCCGGGCCCGGCACCCGCCGAGGTCCGACCAACTTCCTCCGATGCAATGGACCGGCGGCGCCAGGAAGCAGCCCCCGTCGGTAGGGCGCGATCCCGGCAGGACCAAGCCTATAGAGGCGGAATGTCGTGGTATATTGCCCTATATACACTCTGATTCCACAACTTCCCGGCCAACGCACCAAGAATATGTAGCAGCAGAGCGCAGACAAACCAATGATACCAGGAGTCTGTTCAGAAGGTCCAAATCATTTATTTGTGCACAAGTCTCAAGCAAAGTCAATTTTAAAATGGCTGAGCAAAGTTCTCTGGCAATACAACAACTTTTATAGACTTTAGCTTCATTCTAGGTATAGAAAAACATTTCATTGGTCCCGGTAACCTCCCGTACCTCCCGTACCCCTTCTATTGGTCCCGGTACTGATATGATTATCCAATTATATTCTTTCAGTGGGCTCGGCACCTGCTTACCCCCCTTCTAGTCCCAATTACAATGGTCAGTTCACTAACTTGTTACTTTCCTTCTTTCAAGGCTATTGGGCTAGTTGCTACGTGCAGGGAAGCAGGGCTCTAGAACTTCTCTGTCAGCAGTTTTAAACATGAATTTCTGTATTTTTCCATCTGTTCTGCTTGTCTAAGCTAATTCAATACTCTTACTAAGTTCTTAGTTCTATAGCAGCATATTGGGGGATGTGCAATTCCTATGGGCCTCTTCACAAGCTTCATTTATAGGTCAAGCTAGTTAGGCTTGCTTATGTCAGACACTGTGGATCACAGGCCTACACCTGCCACAATTCGACTGATGTTCCTTTGGAGAGCCCTGGACGGACTTTCTTTGTAGATGGAAGCAGTCTTGTCATCATTAATGGACATTGTTGTGCCAGATATGCAGTAGTGACCCTTGATCTGGTAGTTGAGTCCTCAGCCCTGGCCCCAGGAACTTCAGCACAGAAAGCTGAACTGATAGCTCTTACTAGAGCACTGACAATAGGAAAAGGGGCTCTGTCTAAATGTGTACCCAGATTCCAAGTATACCCTTACAACCTTGCATGCACATGGGGCCCTGTACAAAGAATGAGGGAGGATAACCTCAGGAAGCAAGTCCATTAAGTATGGCCCCGAGATATTGATATTATCAGATGCATACTGCCTACAGATTTCAGAATTTAGTAAAAGTAGAATGTATGAATAGAACCCTGAAATCTCAGTTGTCCAAACTTTGCCAAGAAGTTCACCTGAAGTGGCCCCAGGTTCTTCCTATAGCCCTTCTTAGAATATACTTAGCCCCTGCTAAGTCTTTAGGAGTTTTCCCTTTTTAGATTCTGTATGGGCGACCCCCGCCTATTGTATAGGAAATAAAGGGAGATATGGAACAGATTAGATCTGAAATTACTAGACAAAAACTATTGGTTTTAAGTTCTGTTTTGCAGAGTCTTCATACGTGGGTACAAGACCAGCTGCTCATCCATCTAACAGAACCCCTGCATCCTCTCGAGCCTGGAGTCTCGGTGTGGATCAAAGAGTGGAGAAAGACACCGTTGACACCGCATTGGAAGGGACCTTATGTTGTCATCTTGTTAACCCCAACAGCAGTTAAAGTTGCAAAGCTCGAACCCTGGATTCATCACAGTTTAATAAAGTCAGCAGCCATTGATAGCAATGTAGAAAGGAAGGCAGCTACAAAGATATTAGCTATGTGGCAATATTACCCTATACCACACGATGACACTATTACACCTGTATAATGTGTTAATTGACTAATGAGTGATTTAATTCTCACCCTTTCTCACTTGCAGGTGAATATAATCAAAGGGGGGAATGTGGTAGGCTATGGCCTAGCATGGCCTGCTATTATGAAAGGCCTGTAAGTTAGGCCTGGATCCCAACCTCCATTATAGCTAGAAAAGAACCAAAAATCTGTGGAAAATAAGAAAGCTGTTTTAAAATGCTTAATAAGAAGTTTTTATAAATTCATAAGTCTTCTATTATTCTCTTGTGTGTGAAAGAACAGGAATGGTTCAGAATATGCATTCCTGAAGCCAAGGTTAGCCTTGGAGTAGAATTAAGAACTGTACCATTGTTCAAGCAATCCTAAAGGAGGGGGCCGGTTGCTAGGCTCCGGAGGGATTTCTAATTGGACAAATGAAGGGAATGTATAACCAATGAAAAGTTTGCATGTATCAAGTTAGAACCAATAGAAAATGCTCATGTATCAAACTGAAAAAGAGGTATAAAAAGTTATGTCTCTGTATAAACTTTTGCTTGGTTACTTTCGAGGCCCTGTAATTGGAATGAGTACACTTTAAATCCTTTAACGAGGATCCGTTGTTATGGAAGGACAGACTAGATAGGCCATGTGGTCTTTTTCTGTCGTCATATTTCTATGTTTCTATGTTACTTTGAAGCTTTGACTGACTGGGCCTGTGCACATTAAACTGGCTTGGACCCTGTCAATTGACTCCTGGATTTATTCATTGACTGCACTTTGCTACAACAATAGCATGCGCCTAATGACTCGGTACATCTGCTAAACAGAAGTAAATGATGTTGGACAACTAAGGCCGACACATGGTATAGTAGTTCTCCTGAGCAAAAATGACACCCGAGGCATCCGTGAAAGCAAACTTTAAGTTTATTAGCCAGCGTGGACTCAGCGGAATAATTTCCAAAGAACTTGAAGCAGCGAAGTGCAGACAATGAATAAATCCAGGAGTCAATTGCAGGGTCCAAGCCAATTTATTGTGCACAAGGCCCAGACAGTCAAGCTTCAAAAGGACTGAGCAAAGTTCTTACAGAAACATATTCATTTTATACATTTCTTTTCAGTTTGATACATGCAGACTTTCTATTGGTCCCAACGCCCCCTACATTTGTCCAATCGGAGATCCCTCCTGGGCCTAGCACCCAGCTCCCTCCTCTAGGATTGTTCTAACTGTGGCACTTTTTCTAGGTATGGATACAATTCTACTGCAAGGTCATTTCTAGCTCTAGGAATGCAAGTATTGAAACATTTCTATCCTCAGAACACAAGAGAATAATGAAGGATTTATGAATTCATGAAAAACTTCTTATTAAGCAGTTTAAAGCAGTTTTCTCAGTCTTTCACAGATTTTTGGTTCTTTACTAAGATGGGGGTTGGAATCAGGGCCTAACTTACAGGCCTCTCATATTTGCAGGCTATCATAGGCCATAGCCTACCACAAACTGAGCCCCCGAACAAAGGTTTCAGAGACATTTATAGCATTTCTAACAGTATGCAAACTAACATCCTGCCATAAAGATCATTGGTGGGCTAAGGTGAGCCACCCCTCGGCCAGCACCTATCAGGTGGGGTTGGAGTGTGTCCCCCTGCGTCTGTCCGAGATAGAAATGCATAGATTAGCAGCTTACTGCATACCTAGAGCAGCCACTACTGCTATATAGTCTGCTGAAGTGCCAAGGGCCTGCTAGGCCAGGACAGGGGCCTCCTTACTATATTCCCCCCTTTGATTCTGCATCCGAGTAAGCATGATGCAATGAATCATAAAATGGAGGGGACGCAGAGTGTTCATAAGAAGAATCAGAAGTAGGCAGGGGATGGTATTTACAGAGGGCCATGACGTGAGCAGCAGTTTTCCTCTCAACGGCTCCATCCACGGCAGCGTGGAAGGCCCATAGACAGAGTGGAAGAAGGCTCGAAAACAGGAGACAGGAGATGACGACGATCAGGGCAACGACAAGGAGAGACTTAAGGCCTCCAAGGCCATTGAAGACATCACCGAACCATCCATCCATGGAGAGGCCCTTCCAGGTCTGGACAGGGACATGGGCGATCCTTCGCATGCAATCGATGATTTCCTCAATGACCTTGGCCTGATCGTCAATCTGCAGGCAGCAATTCGTGAGGTTAAATTTTCCACAAACTCCCCCTTCTGTGGCTAACAGATAGTCAAAGGCTAAATGGTTCTGATAGATGGCAGTGCACATCTGGGTGTTTTGTTTGGCTAGAAGGGTTGATGCTTTACTAGTTTTGTTGGTAATAATCTCAACTACGGCCTGCAAGCGTATAATACAGTTTAACATGTATATAGGGGTGCGGTAGCCATAGGTTCCATCCTCCGCCCAGGTTGCTGGGCTGTAATACTGGAAGATGCGTTCGGAGAGCCATTTGTCATCCCTCAAGTTGCCAATGCCAATCAGTGGACTGGGGAAATCTTTGGCTACGGGACTCATAAACAGGGATGCCCAGGATCTCTCCACGGGCAATGGGGATAAGGAAGAAGGAGGGGTGGATGGTGCCAAGTATGCAGGCCCCCCCTCCCCCCCAGCGGGGAGGCAAGCAGGAGACCACAAATCCAGTAGAGGCCAGGCGGGGCTTCCCAGTTAGTGGTGGCGGTCAGATTTGCCCAGATTCTGGCTAAGCCGGAGAAATTGGAGAACGGGTTGACAGGCTGGGAAATATTGGAGCCGGACCACCAGATGGTTTTAGCTGTGGAGGCATTGTAGGAAAGCTGGCCCAGACAGGCCAGCTCTCCTACATGGGTGGTGAACTGTGGCCCAGTACGGGCAATGCAAGTTTGCCAACAATGGAGGTTTTCAGTACCCATTCACTTACCATGCGGTTGAGTTGGGACTGATGGTACGGGACAGAGTAATTTAACTCCTGGGCCTCCCAGGGCCATGGTCACCCATGTTGGTGCCATCGAAAAAGAAACTAACAGTAACTGAATTCAAAAAAGCATGGGACCAACACAGAGAATCTCTAGGGGTAGGAGGTGGACTGGATGGGCCTTGGACTGGATGTTGTTGTGGAGGGACGGACTGGATGGGCCTTGGACTGGATGTTGTTGTGGAGGGACGGACTGGATGGGCCTTGTGGTCTTTTTCTGTCGTCATGTTTCTATGTTTCTATGAAACAGTTAGTGACGCTGAGACTAGCCACAACTGTCTTAGCTAATTCAATAAAAAGGTTTTACGTGGAGGTGGGAAGCTTGATCTGAGTCCGCAGTTCCTTGTAAAAGGAGTGGAAAACTAGTGAGGCCTGGGAGCGGTGGGCCTTGGTGACCAGGAGGAGGTGTATGACCGTTCCCGGGTCCACACCTTGGCCGTTAATGAGGAGGCCGAACCAGTAACTGGCAGTCCACAGCCTCGATTCCAGGGGGGTTAGGTTAACAGGGTTGCAATGACTGGACAAACAGTTGGACATGGCAGACAGAGCCCGCAGGTGGGCATTACGGTAGTCAGTTTTATAGTCCGGGCCTCGGCACACGGTCGGGGCTCCAGACCAAGAGGCAAAATATACACATCCCCAATTCGGACAGTAATAAGACTCAGCTGAGTGGCTGCAGATAGAGGCCTGGGTTGGACGCATGAACCATTATTCCGGGCACATGTATGTGTCATTGTGAGTATAAACTTTCTCCCAGGCCAGAGAGCCACAGGTAGGCCTCCATACATTCTTACTTATTGCCGCGCAGGCATCAAAGACGAGGGAGGCCGGTCTGGATTCGTCAGTGACAACAGTAGAGGACAAAAGAATGCCGTTAGCGGCATAGGAGTGGGCCTCAAGGACCTGATAAGTGGGGGTGTTCCAGGGGTCAAAACAGGTGGCTGCCGAACCCGTGGCCCTGGGCCGACAGATAGATAGCTCGGTGCCGTTGTGGCAGCAGGGGGTGATTGTCCTGGTACAGGAATAATGTGAATGGTAAACCAGCGTTTGGGTAACTTTGTTACCCAATTTGTTCACCTTCAGGCATGGGGTACACAGAGGTAGGGTGGCGGAGAAAAAATGCTGACACTGAGAGTAAATACAACGGTGACATTTTGCATAGGAATTCCAGAACATAAATCAGATCAAGAACAGTGAATAGCAGTATAAAGTATTGCTGTTGGAACAGAAATCTGCAGTGCAGGTCGGAGTTCCTCAGTCTTCAGCCATACGTAGACCTGTCAGCTTCCGGTGGTGACAGGAATAGGGCGGTGATCAGTTGGGCGCTCTGGGCGAGGACACCGAGACAAGGTGAGCTTCAGCTTGTTTGCAGGATGGGCGCTGACAGTCCACTCGTCTGGGCAGTCGGTCAGGATGGCTGCAGGCTTGACACGACTGTGATGTATCCGAGGCACTACCTCTGCGACTTTCACGGCTGTGGGAGTGGATAGCAGGACAGTGAAGGGTCCCCACCAGCGAGGCATCAAGGGGTCAGAGTTCCATTCTTTTACCTAGACAACTGAACCTGGTTTGTGGGATTGAACAGGTTTGACAAGGGTTACTTGTATGGACAGTCCGTAGGACGGAGCCCAAAGCAAGGAGTTCCTGACGAATGAGTAGCGATCTGATCTGGCCTATGTCACCCCTTAAACCCTTCACCAGGGGTGGGGCCCTCCCGTATAGTATCTCAAAGGGGGATAGACCAGGCCCCTTCGGGGGGATGAGCGAATGTACAGTAGGGCCATGGGGAGGACAGTGGGCCAGTGGAGGTGGGTTTCTTGGCATAGTTTTGAAATCTTAGATTTTAGAGTCTGGTTCATCCGCTCGACTTTTCCCAAGTTCTGGGGCCGGTAGGCCGTGTGGAGCTTCCAATCTATCTGCAGGGCCTGAGCAATGTGTTTGGTGACTAGAGAAACGAAGGCGGGGTCATTATCTGAACCCATGACCGGGGCAGTCCAAACCGGGGAATGATGTCTCTGATGAGTGCCTGGGAAAATTCAGCGGCTTTTTCAGTGCAGATGGGGAAGGCCTCAACCCAACCGGAATAGGTGCAGACTAACACCAGGAGATATCGATACCCTTCTGAACTAGGCATTTCTGTGAAATCTACCTGCACATTCTCCATGGGGGAGGTCCCTACTGACAATAGCCCGGGTGGAGGTAATTTTCCTTGACGGGGTTGTTTTGGGCGCAGGTCAGGCACTGACGCGAGACAGAGGCGGCGAGGAGCCCCAACATGGAGATATAGAGCCATGGGCAGAGAGCCTGTTCCATGGCTGTTTTCCCTAGGTGAGTGGTTTGGTGGAAAGCACTTACAAAATGTGGGGCCAATGAATCAGGGATAACAATCCGATGGTTGTTACCGCCTCCAGGAAGGGGAGGCAACACAATCCACCCCTGTTCCGTGAGTGCCCCTCCAGAAGTATAGTCGAGCTTGCTTGGCTGATAACGGGGTCCCACTGACTGAGCGGGACTGGGAATAAGGGGGCCATCACTGTTAAAGGGGCTGGGGCGGGTCCGGCTGGGTGGAGTGCCGCTTTTTTGGCTACTCTATCCGCCCACTGGTTCTCTTTCACCGTCAAACTATCTCCTGTTTGATGCCTCCGGCAGTGCATGACTGCCACCTTACAGGGCTCCCAGACTGCGTCTAAAAGGGCTTTGATATCGGGGCCATACTTAATAGCCTTTCCCCCTGAGGTGATCAACCCCCTTTCCTTGTAGAGGGCTCCATGGACATGTAGGGTAATGAATGCATACTTGGAATCTGTGTAGATGTTAACAGTTAGGCCACTAGCAAGCTGGAGAGCCCTAGTGAGGGCCACAAGCTCGGCTCATTGGGCTGAGGTGCCAGGCGGCAGGGGACCAGCTTCATTCTCAGAGTTCATTGTCACGACCGCATAACCGGCCCATCTGCTGCCTTCATGGAGGTAGCTGCTGCCATTGGTGGAATAGGTGGCGTCAGGATTCTTCAAGGGAATATCAGTGAGATCCGGTCAGCTAGAGAAAACAGTGTCCATTACTTCCAGACAGTCATGGTCGGGGGGTCCGGGACCCACAGGTAGGAGGGTGGCTGGGTTCAGGTTCTGGCTGGCTGACAGGTGCAGCATGGGGTTTTCACAGAGCATCCCCTGGTATCTGAGCATCCTGGCATTCGTAAACCAGTAATTCCCCTTGTGATCCAACAGAGATAGGACAGAGTGTGTAACTTAAAACAAACAGTTCTTATCCCAAAGTGAGTTTTTCAGCCTCCTTTACGCGTAGTGCTGTAGCTGCAATCGCCCTGAAACATGGGGGCCATCCCTTGGCCACAGTGTCAAGATGTTTTGAAAGGTAGTCTACTGGCCGCTTCCATGATCCCAGGGTCTGGGTAAGTACGCCAGTGGCCTGGCCGGTCACCTCGTGTACATACATCTGGAAAGGTTTATCCAAATTGGGAAGTCCCAGAGCAGGGGTAGTTGTTAAGGTGGTCTTGATGGACTGGAAGGCTTTCACCTGCTCTGAACCCCATTCTAGTGGAGCTCTGTCGGACCCTCTGGTGGCATCATATAGATAGAGGTTTAGATAGAATGGCAAAGTTGGGGATCCAAATACAGCAATATCCGGCGGCTCCGAGGAAACCCCTGAGTTCACGGCAGGTTTCTGGTGGGCAGAGGCGAAGGACCATCTCCTTCCGCTGCAGGCCCAGGCGCAGGGTTCCTTGGGAGATGTAGAATCCCAGATACCTCACCTCTGACTAGCAGAGTTGTGCCTTGGCACGTGAGGTTCGGTACCCGGCAATGCCCAGGAGGTACAAGAGTTCTTCAGTAGCCGTCCAGCACTCAGCCTCGGATGAGCAAGTTAACAGAAGGTCATTGGCATATTGTAGGAGGACCCACTGGCTGGGTTTAGATGGGCATACAGACAGGTCCTGGGCCAGCGAGCTACTGACAATGGCGGGTGAATTTTTGAATCCTTGGGGAAGTCGAGCCCATGTAAGCTGGCTTTGAACTCCAGTGTCCGGGTCCTCCCACTCAAAAGCAAATATGGGTTGTGATATGGTAGTGAGGCATATACAGAAAAAGGCATCCTTCAAGTCCAGGACAGTGAAATGTGTGGCAGATGCGGGGATGAGTCCCAGAAGGGTGTAGGGGTTCGGTACCACGGGGTGGATCATGACCACAGAATCATTGACCTGACGTAGATCTTGGACTGGACAGTAATCGCTCGAGTGTGGCTTTTGAACTGGCAACAAGGGGGTGTTCCACGGGGACTGACATGGTCACAGGAGCCCATGATGGATGAGCTTTAGAAGGTGATGATGGATTCTGATGATGGCTGGCCAGGGTAGGCGGTATTGGTGAACATGCACAGGGGTGGCACCAGGCTTCAGATCGACTGTCACTGGTAGTATATTTTCTGCCAGTCCGGGTGGGTTCTCCTCGGCACAGACCCCCGGGAAGGATCGCAGGAGCTCTGCTGTCAATTGGGGGATTGGGGGTTCCTACAGACGCCACGCTTCGGTACTGGGGACTGTGAGGACCAGAATACGGGGTGGCTCCCCTTCTGTAGTTAGAGTCGAGGTACCGGCATTGTCGAAAGAAATATATGCTTGTAGTTTAGAGAGCAGGTCCTGCCCCAGCAGCGAGATGGGGCAATCGGGCATATATAGGAACTGGTGGGGGACCCGATGGCCTCCCAAGATGCACTTGCGTGGCTGGAGGAAGGAGTGCCATGCTCGTGAGTCAGTCATGCCCCTAATCGTAGATAGTTGGGAGGAGGGAGCGACCTTCTGAGTGACGACTAATGCTGGGCTCCCGTATCGACAAGGAAATCCAATTGGTGGCCCCCTACAGACATTGTGACCACGGGCTCCTGGGGGCCTAAGACAAAGTTGGAGCCCGGTCTGTCCTAGTCATAATACACCTCTATGTCTTCCATGGTAGCCAGACCTTCGAGGGCCTCGTTGGCATTTCGGTAGGAATATGGAGGTGCCTGGGGGCGTAAAGTGGAGGTTGCTGTCCTGGTTTGAGGGGCCTGCGTGGATTCCTATTTGGACATTTGCCCTTCCAATGGCCTTCTTGTTTACAGTAAGTGCATTGATTAGGTCCCAATGGTGGGGCCAGTGGCGGGCGGCCACCCTGATGGCCTCCACCGTCCCGGGATCCTACGCGGCCTCTCCCCCTGTTAGAGTTCTGATGAGCTGCACCCAGGGTAACATGATATCAACTCATGGCAGCCGCCAAAAAGTCCGCCTTTCGGCGCATCCGCCGCTCATTCTTGTGTTTCTGCTCTTGATCTCGATTGACATAGACTTTCTGTGCCACATTCATGAGCTGGGTGATGTTCATGCCATCAAACCCCTCCAACTTCTGAAGTTTCCATCATATATCGCCCTGACTTTGGGCAACAAAGTGTCACCCGTGAAGGTCCCCAGAGGCCAGAAGCATGGGTAATTCATCGGGGCATGTTCTTCAGTAGCTGTGGAGTGTTATAGAAAGGCGTTGCAGTGCCCCCTGGGAGTTGTGGTTCCACAAACTAGCAAAAGAATGTAGTTGCAGTCAAGTGGTAAGGCTTCAAGACAGGACTTTTTATTCCCCTTCCCGGGCTTGAATTTCCAGCACAATGAAACAAAGGAACATAAAGACCATTCGTCTGGTACCAAATTAAAGAAACACTGGAACAAAACTCTGCTTAACTTCAGCTTTGCAACGGACAAAAAGGAAAAGAAAACAGTCTCTTTCAAATCAGATAACTTTCTTCCTGTTTTCCTTACAAACATTTTTTACAGCACTTCGGCACAAAGAAGTGATGGCATCAGACATGGTAAACGTACAGTCCATGCAATTATCATAAGCAGGTTCCTCATAGGAATCACATTGCATTTCTTCAACACCGTAGTAAGTTTCCTTTGGACTGAAACTTCTGTTATTGTTACAGAGTTCCTCCCTACAGCTCAGAGAGTTCCCTTCCTCCTCCCAGCTAGAGTGGAATGGGTAATTACCACATTCTCTGTAGTTTCTTTTAGGAGAGCCACACAACTCTTGATATGTACAGGGCAATTCGTTATACTCTATTCCTCTTCTATTAGGATCAAAAAGGCTACCTTCCAGCACTCTCTCTTCAGAGTTTCTCAGCTGAGCAGAGCTTTGCCTATACAGAAGCCTTTTACTATGTTTCTCTTTCAGCTTTCCTCTTGGCATAAAACTATCTTCAGGATAGAAGCTCTCTCCCCCTTGGTACCTGATGCTGGGCAACTTGGCTTTCCTCAGCCTGGTTCCAGGACTACCTCCTCTGCTCCCTCCGTAGCAAGGTTCCCTGGGATCACTGTTCCCTCTAAGCTGTGCGCGTGTGCGCGCGCACACACCTCGCCGAGCGAGCGCACATACTTTGAAACACAGCGCACAAAAATTACAGTTCTGATTCTAATAGAAAACAACACAGACATCTTAAAATTTAAAATTTGTGATTGTAATTACTAGAAATTTTCCCCTTCATTTAGTAATTGTCTATTTTCATTTAATTTGATTAAAATCAATGTGGTGTACATACTGTATTCTGATGTGTAGTCAAATGTTAAAGTATATAACTCCGAGTGTCGTTATGTGGCGCACAAAAATTTAACCTTCCTTCAAAAGTTGCACAGCTGATATTTTATGCGCACACAGCCTACAGAAAATTAGAGGGAACATTGCCTGGGATACTGTTCAGCTGTGCACTGCTTTCCAAAGCAGTTCCTCGTGGGTTCAACAGCTCTGTACTTCCCTGGTAGTCTCTCTCTGTTACCAACGGCTCCTGAATTCCCCGGTGCTCTCTCTCTGTCAGCAACGTTTCTTGAATTCCCTGGTGGTCTCCCTTCACTAGCTTACTGTTTGGGCGTTCCCTCACACCTCGTGAAGCAGCTTGTGTACGTTGCCTATAGCAACCTTGGGCCATGTGCAGATCTGAGCTGTCAGTGTTAGCTCTGTTTTGCTCAGAGTTTCCTATCTCCATAGGCTCTGACTGATCTACCCCATGACAAAAGGCGGAATTGACCATCATCTGGCTGCCCTCAGCATTGGGGTCGTAGGGGGTGTACAGCCGATAAGCCTCTGTGAGACGCTCATAGAAGGTTGCCAGGCTCTCATCCAGCCTTTGAAGAATGTCTGCCACCTTTCTGATGTTTATGGCCTTCTGTCCACCCTTCTTAAGGCCCTCCATAAGGGCCATCCGGAAATGAGTCAGCAACGTGGCCCTCTCGGGGAATTTGGGTCCCACTTCGGATCAGCGTCCGGAAAAGCTGCAACAGCCTACTGCTGGTCGTTCATTCCACCCCCCCTGGGCCGGGTCGGGGTGACATTCCAGCCACTGGAGGGTGGCCTTCTGTATTCGGTTCCTCTCCTCTGTGTTGAAAAGGTGTGTCAGTAGTTGCCGGCAATCAGACCAGGTAGGTTGGTGGGTCTGCATGATCGTGGTCGTTAGATCGATCAGCTCCTGCGGCTTCTCGGTGTAGGACGCATAGTGTGTTTTCGAATTCATGAGGTCTGTAGTGGAAAAAGGCACATAGACTAAACTGGGTGGGCCTACTACGACCCGTTGGTTGTCATCAAGCATGGGCAGCTCTGGAACGTCTTGGAGGACGAGTAGCCTGTTTCCTCGGGCCCCAGGGTTTCTTAGGTCATAAGTTTCTTGCTGTGTTGTTGCGGAGGCCGGAGTGGACTCAGCCAGAGGCAGTCAGATCGACGAACTCTGAGATTGGGGGGATCGGAGGTCTGTAAGGTCATCGAGATCCACAGAGGAGCCCTGGTGGCCTCTCAAGGTGACCTCAAGGTCAGCGGATGTCGCGGTCATGTTCCCAGTACTCGTGGTCGCCGAGGACCTTGAAGTACCGGTGACAGTCTGGGTCAGGGGTGAAGTGATTGTCGGGTCTGGAAGGGGCGGGCCATCGCCGGGCTGTGGTTGGGCCTGATGGTAGGGCGGCGGTGCCGGGGTGGATGGTAGGGGCGGGTACAAATAGTTACAGGGCCGCTCGATGGGTTCCTGGGGTTGAGTCTCCCTATAAATGGGCAGCCTGGAGTGAGTTCTGGGGGCCCGGACATGCCCCTCAACGGGTCGGGATAGAAAAATATGGCACTGTTCTTCGTGGCAGTGGATCAACCACGAGGGTCTTTTGGAGCAAACCTCTAGCCAGGAATAGATATAAGGAAACTGGTCCAGATGTGTTTGTTGGACCACCTGGTGAACATCTAATATCAAGTCTAAATCGAGAGACCCCTCAGGAGGCCAGGTTAGAGATAGGAGGGGCCACTCCTATTCACACAACACTTCTAACCCACTAGGGGTCATGGCAATGCCATAGTCGCCGGAAAACCCCTTTTTAAAGTTCTTAATAAGGCATTGGAGGGGACCAGGGGTAGACCCACCAGCTCCCATCCCAACCCAGAACCCCCCTCCTTTTTTCAGATACCCGAAAACCAAACCTTAATTCACTATCCCAAGCCCAATCACTTCCCCTCTTTCGTGATCTGGGCGCGGTCGCCCGGCCAGGAAATGCACTACTCGGAGGTCCTCACTCACTTGGCCCACAATCGGACCTCTCACACATTCAGATCCCCTTTCAGGCAATCCTCCCAGACCTCCCAGGAATTTACTGAGACCTATACATACAAATAGCAAAGCCGTATAACAATTCCAGAGTGGGACTGGCAGTTTCGGTTTCCGCAAACTTATTAGGGCCATCCCCGGGAGTGATCAGGTTCCCAAATATTACAGACAGAGGCAATAATCACAGGCAATCATCAGAACATCACAACTTAACATTTGGAGGCGCCATCAGGCGCACGCCGCACACCTCGCCTCGCTAGAGCCAGAACAGGGCAGTCGGCCCTTTACATTTGGAGGCGCTCTCGGGCACATGCCGCACACCTCGCCTCGCCTCGCCGGAGCCAGAATAGGGCAGTCGGCCCTTTACATTTGGAGGTGCCATTGGGCGCAAGCCGCATACCTCACCGAGCCGGAACAAGGCAGTCGGCCCTTTACATTTGGAGGCGCCATCGGGCGCATGCCGCACACCTCGCCGAGCCGAAGCCGGAACAGGACAGTCGACCCTTTACATTTGGAGGCATCATCGGGTGCAAGCCGCACACCTCACCTCGCCGGAGCCGGAACAGGGCAGTCGGCCCTTTAAATTTGGAGGCGCCATTGGGCGCACGCCTCACACCTCGCCGAGCCGGAACAGGACAGTCGACCCTTTACATTTGGAGGCATCATCGGGTGCAAGCCGCACACCTCACCTCGCCGGAGCCGGAACAGGGCAGTCGGCCCTTTACATTTGGAGGCGCCATCGGGCGCATGCCACACACCTCGCCTCGCCGGAGCCAGAACAGGGCAGTCGGCCCTTTACATTTGGAGGCACCATCAGGCGCACGCCGCACACTTCGCTTCGCCGGAGCTGGAACAGGGCAGTCGGCCCTTTACATTTGGAGGCGCCATCGGGCACACGCTGCACACCTCGCCTCACCGGAGCCATAACAGGGCAGTCAGCCCTTTATTTATTTATTTATTTATTACATTCTCTCATATATCGCGCTATTCTGCATCAGTGCGGTTTACATTGAACAAACTGAAATTACATTGAACAGGGCATTGTAACTTGGAGATAACTATTTTACAAGGAACATGGGCTATGGAGGGTTAAGTGGCTTGCCCAAGACCACAAGGAGCACCTGTGGGACTAGAAACCCCAGTCCTTCCGGCCCAAGGTTGCTGTCCTCTAGTGGGATTTGAACCCCCGACCTTCCGGCCTGAAGTACCTTGCCCCAACCACTAGGCCACTCCTCCACTCCATTTACATTTACATTTGGAGGCGCCATTGGGTGCATGCCACACACCTCGCCGAAGCCAGAACAGGGTGGTCGGCCCTTTACATTTGGAGGCACCGCCATCGGACGCACGCCACACACCTCGCCAGAGCCGGAACAGGGCGGTCGGCCCTTTACATTTGGAGGCGCCATCGGGCGCACGCCGCACACCTCGCCAGAGCCGGAACAGGGCAGTCGGCCCTTTACATTTGGAGGCACCATCGGGCGCACCTGCGCCTGGCAGGCTTGCGCCTGAGGGCCTCGCCAGAGGGCCTTTTGGCATGGCCCTTAGGTGCAAGCCGGAGAGGCGCTCTGGTGTGAGACGTTAACCCTGCTCCTCTTAACCTCTGTAGCTGCCGGGGGCCAAGCAGGCTCTTTTGCTCCTCCACACTTCACCTCCTGCCCCCTACCATCTCACGAACACCACCCCATTACCTTCAAGTAACTCTGCCTTAGACTTGCTCCCACTGTTGGCATTGATTAATCTTCCTCTCCATTACCCGCTTAGAACTAGCTACCCTCCACCTGCATAGAACTGCTACCCATTGTTTGCATACAACTGCTTCCCATTGCCTGCATAGAACTGCTACCCATTGTCTGCATAGAACTGCTACCCATTGCCTGCATAGAACTACTACCCATTGTTTGCATAGAACTGCTACCCTATGCCTGCATAGAACTATTACCCATTGTCTGCATCGAACTGCTACCCACTGCCTGTATAGAGCTGCTACCCACTGTCTGCATAGAACTGCTACCCACTGCCTACATAGATCTGCTACCCATTGTTTGCATAGAACTGCTACTTATTGTTTGCTTAGAACTGCTACCTATTGTTTGCATAGAACTGCTACCCATTGCCTGCATAGAACTGTTACCCTTTGTTTGCATAGAACTGCTACCCCATTGCCTGCATAGAACTGCTGCCCATTGCCTGCATAGAACTACTACCCATTGTTCGCATATAACTGCTACCCACTGCCTGTATAGAACTGCTACCCATTGTTTGCATACATCTTGCTACCCACTCCCTGCATAGAAATTGTTGCCCATTGCCATGGCCCCACATCACATTGTCCTTCTCTTCCTCATCCTCCCCAACTGCCTCCCCTCCTACCAACACCCTCCCTCCTCTTCCCCCTACCCCCCCATCCCCACCTTCCTCACTTCTCCCTCCATTCTGTCTTCTTGCCTGGCATCTGCTCTTGAGCTTCAGCACACCATCCCCCACATTCAACCAACCCCTCTCTTTCTAAGGTAACCCCACCCTCGCTTCCGCCGTACCGTCTCCACTTTACCACGCTCTCTACTACTCCTTCTCCTTCTCTCATCAGGTAATATCAACCCCAACCCTGGCCCCCCCTCGATTTCTTTCTCACACTAAAAGAGTTCCTCACGTACCTTATCTAACCTCATCCACATCCCGCTCCTCCCCCCTTCCACCCTCCCACACTCATCCCCAATCACTCATACAGAGATATCAACCCCAACCTTAACTCCAAAAAGAAATCCTCTCATAACCTATATGATACCATCAATATCACCCCTCATTCACCCCTCATTTCCCTTCTTTCAAATCCCTCTTGGAGGGCACACACACACACAGACATATCCACCAGCACCCTTCTCCCTCTAAATCTCTGCACTTCTCTAGAAATAAATCCTCACATTACTCTGATAAGAAATCCTCACGTAACTTATATAACCTTATCCATATCCCTTTCCTTCCCCCCTTCGCTCTCCCGTTTTCGTGTGCCCTATGGAACGCATGCTCAGTCACTAACAAACTTCCTTTTACTCATGATCTCTTCATCTCTAATGCCCTACACCTTCTCGCCCTGACTGAGACCTGGATCCCCTCTGATGACACCGTATCCATTGCTTCTTTCTGCTATGGGGGTTACCAGTTCTTCCATACACCTCAATCTACTGGTCGCGGTGGTGGTGATGGTCTCCTACTTTCTCCCTCCTGCCATTTCCAACCTCTCCTCCTACCTCAGTCACCCTCCTTTGAAGTCCACTCTATTTGCCTCCTCATACCACTTCCCCTCCGTGTTGCTGTTATTTATTGCCTACACGACAAATCCCAATCGACCTTCCTCACCGACATCGACTCCTGGCTCTCCGCCTTTCTGGATCCCTCCTCCCCCACTCTTATTCTTGGCGATTTTAACATTCACGTCGACAACCCCTCTGACTCCCATGCCTCAAAGTTCCTCGCCCTCATCTCCTCGTACGACCTCCAACTTTGCTCCACTGCCCCCACCCACCTACACGGCCACTGCCTTGACCTAATACTCTTCTCTAATTCCTCTCCCTCAAGCTTCCGCAACTCAATCCTTCCCTCATCTGACCATCACCTCTTAACCTTTATTCTTCAGCTTCCGTCGTCTCAACCTCGTCCTGTCTCCTCCGACCTATTTAGAAACCTTAATAATATTGATCCCCTGACTCTCTCCTCCACCATTTCTCCATCTCTCTCCTCCATTATATCCTCCATGTCCGTTGACGAGGCACTATCCTCCTACAATGCTATACTATCCTCAGCTCTTAACACTCTTGCCCCACCCACCCTACATCCAGTCAAACGATCTACTCCCCAGCCCTGGCTTTCGGCCACAACCCGCTATCTACGCACCTGCGCACATTCTGCCGAGCGTGCCTGGTCCAAATCCCGCTCCCCAGAGGACCTGCTACACTTCAAATTCATGCTTGGCTCCTTCCAGTCAGCCATAGCACTTGCCAAGCAAGATTACATCCACCTGACCAACTCCCTTGCTTCTGATCCTCGCCATCTCTTTAATACCCTCAATTCTCTCCTCAAGGTCCCCCTGCCCCCGGTCCTGCCCTCCCTTTCTGCCCAAACCCTAGCCGACTACTTCCATGACAAAATCCATAAGATTACCCTCCAATTTCCAACCCCCTCATCTACCTCCTCCCCTCCCCAATCCTCCCCCCATCCGTACTTCCTCTGCTACCCTCTCCTCCTTCCCCCAATCTCTGAAGAAGAAACCACACTCCTTCTTACCTCCTCCAAATCCACCACCTGTTCATCTGACCCTATCCCCACCCATCTCCTACACCCCATCTCCCCCACCATTGTACACCCATCTCTCACTTCCTCAACCTTTCACTCTCCACTGCAACTGTTCCTGTTGACTTCAAACATGCTGTTGTCACACCCCTCCTCAAGAAACCATCACTCAATCCAACATGCCCTTCTAACTATCGACCCATCTCCCTCCTTCCCTTCATATCCAAACTAGTAGAATGAGCAGTCCACCGCTGCTGCCTTGACTTCCTCACCTCCCAGGCCCTCCTGGACCGACTACAATCCGGCTTCCGTCCCTTACACTCCACTGAAACGGCTCTCACAAGAGTCTCCAATGACCTGTTCCTGGCAAAATCTAAGGGCCTCTACTCTATCCTCATCCTTCTTGATCTCTCCACTGCTTTTGACACCGTTGACCCTAATCTTCTCCTCACCACCCTCTCCTCCCTTGGCTTCGACCTGGTACTATCCTGGTTCTCCTCCTACCTCTTCCACCGCTCATTCAGTGTATGCTCTGGCGGCTCCTCCTCCTCCCCTACCCCGCTCCACGTAGGTGTTCCCCAGGGATCTGTCTTGGGCCCCCTCCTTTTCTCTCTCTACACCCAAGCCCTAGGCACGCTTATCTCCTCCCACGGTTTTCAGTACCATCTTTTTGCTGATGACTCCCAAATCTACCTCTCTACACCTAATATTTCTCCAGCAACCCAGTCCAAAATCTCTGCCTGCCTCTCCGATATCGCTGCCTGGATGTCTCATCGCCGATTGAAATTGAACATGGCGAAGACTGAACTCCTTGTCTTTCTCCCTAACTCCTCCCCTCCTCTTCCACCTTTCTCAGTCTATGTGGACGGAGCTACTATGCTTCCTGTTCCCTCGGCCCGCAACCTAGGGGTTATCTTTGACACCTCTCTCTTCTTCTCCACACATATCCAGCTTGTAGCCAAGATCTGCCGCTTCTTTCTCTTCAACATTGGCAAAATCTGCCCCTTCCTCTCTGAACACACCACCAAAACGCTTATCCACTCCTTAATCTCCTCTTGCCTCGATTATTGCAACCTACTCCTTGCTAGTCTCCCCGTCAGCCACCTCCTTCCCCTTCAATCTATACAAAATCACGCTGCTCGACTAATCTTTCACCAGTCTCGCCATACCCACATTACTCCTCTTCTCAAGTCGCTTCACTGGCTCCCTGTCCAATTCCGCATCCAATTCAATCTTCTCCTACTGACCTATAAATGCATTCACTCTACAGCCCCTCAATACCTTTCATCTCTTATCTCTCCCTACATCCCCTCTTGGAACCTGCGCTCCGCCAGCAAATTACTTTTATCTATGCCTTTCACCCGCACCGCTAACTCCCGACTTCGCTCCTTTCACCTTGCTGCACCTCACGCCTGGAACAGTCTACCTGTGTCTATATGTAGGCACCCTCCCTGACCCTCTTCAAATCCAGGTTGAAGACCCACCTCTTCACCGTTGCTTTCAGATCCTGACTTCTATCCTTATTTTATCATAACCCCCGCCAACTCTCATGACCAAATTGTATAGACCATACCACGCCTTGCACTAAACCGACCAATGATCTGTAATCTTCTGACTAGATTGTAAGCGCTGATGAGCATGACTCTGATGGGCAGGGACTGTCTCTTGTATACTGGCTGCCTCTTGTAGGTTAGCTGTACAGCGCTGCGTGCGTGGCACTCTATAAGTGGTAAATAGTAGTAGTAGTAGTAGAACAGACTTACCGGATCCGGTGACCAGGTCAGGATTGGTTTCCGGGCCTCCCTGGGTTCAAGGGTAAGAGTCAGTCACCCGCACGGGGCCCCGGGTCGCCAAGATGTCCCGTCCAAAAAGAGTCCGATGGTGCCTACGGGACTTCACGGGACTCTGGGGGTCCGTCGGATGGCCGATCCACTACCCAGAGGTGGCAAATGCCGTTGATTCCCAGTCAGGGAACCAAGAAATGTAGTAGTTCTCCTGAGCAAAAATGACACCTGAGGCCTCCGTGAAAGCAAACTGAAAGTTTATTAGCCGGCGTGGACTCAGCGGAATAACTTCCAAACAACTGAGCCCCCGAACAAAGGTTTCAGAGACATTTATAGCATTTCTATCAGTATGCAAACTAATATCCTACCATAAAGATTATTGGTGGGCTAAGGTCAGCCACCCCTCGGCCAGCATCTATCAGGTGGGGTCGGGTGTGTCCCCCTGCATCTGTCCGAGATAGCTGCTAATCTATGCATTTCTTACTCCATAGCTAGATCAGCCACTACTGCTATATAGGCTGCGGACGTGCCAGGTGACCTGCTAGGCCAGGACAGGGGCCTCCTTACTATAATGGTAAGTATGAATGGGTGAATGGGATGAAAAAGAGAAAGAAGACAGAGCATAAAGCATGGGATAGTTTGCCTACTATTGTTTGGGGTGTGAGGCAAAGGGGAGGGAGGTAATACTGGTCGTGTGAAGGTGGGAGGAGCAATTCACAGCAGCACTGGAGCATTTGGTGGGACACTTCTTCCCTATGCTCCTCTTCAAGCTACTTTGTGATGAAGGGACTGAAAATGCTGAAAAATGTGCACTCCAAATCTCCCAAAATCCTTCCCCCCCCCCCAAAGGTGTATCACAACTATCTTTTTAAGAGCGTGATTTACTGTTTTCCCATTTTCTGTGGGAAAAGAAAGCTGAATAAACCAGTCCCTTAACATGCCATTACACAGTGCCAACAGAAGACAGTGACTCCTCTTCCCCTCCCCTCCCACCACCTCCAGTGAGCACATTGTCAGCAGCATATTGGGGACACTTTATAGCTGCACATGAGGCAACTTCCTTTTTTGCTTCACATATCGCCATGGCCTGGTAATACACAAAATACATCTCTCACAGATCCCCTGCCATCACCCACTGTCTCTCTCTCTTTCTCTCAGAACCCCCCTAGCCATCACCTAGTGTCTGTTTGTCACTCTCATGGTTCCCCCCCCCCAGCCATCACTCAGTGTCTGTCTGTCGCTCTCATTGCCCCCTCCCCCAGCCTTCACCCAATCTCTTTCACTCTGCTTCTCATAGTCCCCCTTAGGCATCATTTACTGTCTGTTTGTCACTCTCATAGTTCATAGTAACATAGTAAATGACGTCAGATAAAGACCAGCATGGTCCATCTAGTCTGACCAGCAAGATGGCAAGAGAGGGTGCACCTGTTGCTCTGTGCAGGCCACCCCTCCCCATGTTCCCCCCAGCTAACAGTGTCTGTCTGTTGCTCTCATAGCCACCTTCACCCAATCTCTCTCTCTCTCATAGCCAACCCTTGCCATCACGCACTGTCTCTCTCTCTTTCTCTCAGAGCCCCCCAGCCATCATTTAGTGTCTGTTGCTCTCATAGTCCCCCCCCCCAGCCATCACTCAATGCCTCTTTCTCATAGCCCCCCATCCTTCATCCAATCTCTCTCTCTTTCTCATAGCCACCCCCTGCAATCACCCAGTGTCTCTCTCTTTCTCATAGCCACCCCCTACAGTCACCCAGTGTCTCTCTCTCTCATAGCCCCCCTTCCTCTCTTATCCTCACCAACCATCACCTGCTGTCTCTCACTGTTGCTTTTGTGTTGCTGTTTGCAGCTGCACTAAAAAGACTGTGGTTTTACACTGTGATCACTCTGCAAAGAGCTTGAGCTGCTTGGTGGAGGAAGTTTGAGTCTGATCTTGCGAGACTTTAAGCCACGAGATCAGGCTAAACTTCCTCAACTGCATGGCTCAAGCTCTTTGCAGACAGGCAATCATGATGTAAAAGAAACTTGGCCTTTTTGGTGAAATTGCAACGGTGAGAGACACCGGATGATGATGCCTGGGGAGGGGCGATGAGAGAGAGATACCAGGTGAAGGCAAAAGGGAGTGAGGGAGACAGAACCAGATGAGCAGAGAGCAGATCACTGGAGGAGGAGGAGGAGGAGGTAACACTCATGCTTAATAAACACTTTCAGGGTCATGAAATGCCAGGACCATGGTGCAATTTCTAGGTGCCATGGCGACCTGGCACCCAGGATTAAGAACATAAGATATGCCATACTGGGTCAGACCTAGGTCCATCAAACCCAGTATCCTGTTTCCAGCAGTGGCCAATCTAGGTCATACGTACCTAGCAGTTTCCCCAAAAGATTTATCAAGCTCTGCTTTGTGTGTGTGTCTGTTCATGTGTTTGTGTGTTTTGTGTTTACGTGTGTGTATCTCTGTTGCATGTACTATGTGTGCTATGCACATGTTCTGTCTTTGATAGGACATAGTTATGGGGAGGTAGTTTTGAGAGTGGGAGTAGTTTTCAGAATAGTGGGGCAGTTACAGTGCAGAGTTTTTGGGGGTGGGGCATTTGCATAGTTTTTTGAGAATGGGGCAATCATGGGGTGATATTTAAGGAGAGGACTGGTGAGGAAATCGTGTGGGGTAGTTTTTGGGAGTGGAGGCAATTTGTGTGGTGATGGGGCATATGCAGGGTCATACTCTTGATCTTTTCATCTCTCCCTTGACCCCTCTCTTTATCCTCTCTTCCTTCTCCTCTCTATCCCTCCCTTGGACTGACCACTACTGTCTTTTCTCTTCTCTCTCACTCCCCTTACTCTCTCCCCCCTCCCTCCCTCCCACCACCCCTCCCCCCTCTGTTCTTACCCGCCGCATTACCACGGATACCCTACATCAGTTTCCCCCCCCCCCGACACCCTATTTTCTTCTGACTTTCATCTTCTTCCTGTTGATGCCCAGGTCCGTGCCTGGAATGACACTCTCTCTTCTGCTCTTGATAACATAGCTCCCCTTCAATCGCGTCCTGCTCCCCGCCACCCTCGTCGGCACCCCTGGTTTCACCCTGGATTTTCCCTCCACTGTAGACACCTTCGCCGGGCTGAAAGATTATGGCGTAAGCACCCCTCCCCCCCCCTCCCTGGATCGTTTTCGAGCCTGTCATCATCATTATCGCACCCTCCTCCACACGGCAAAACGGGACTACTTTTCTACCCTTATCTCAACGTCTGCCAACTCCTCTCGCCAGTTATATTCCGTCCTTCACTCCTTGTCTACTCCTCGTTCCTTCTCCTCACCTTCCCCCCCTCCTGCTTCCCCTGACCCAGCTGTCTTGGCTACTTTCTTCTCCTCTAAGGTACTGGAGTGGAGGAGTAGCCTAGTGGTTAGAACACTGGCTTGGTAACCAAGCAACCAGGGTTTGATTCCTGCTAGCACTCCTTGTGGCCTTGGGCAAGTCACTTAACTCTCCATTGCCTCGGAAGAAAGGCCTGGCAATCTACTTCTGGTGACACTGCCAAGAAAACCCAGGAGCTTCTGGGTCGCCAGGAGTCAGGACTGACTCGAAGGCACACATTGCATTGCAAGGTACTCTCCCTTCGTCTCTCCTTCCCCTCCTGTCCGCCTCCCCTTTCCCCTCCTCCACCCAATCCCTTGCCCACTCCTCCTCCTTCTCCCACTCTGCTCTCTTCTCAGTATGTCCCCCCTCTTTCCCACCGATGGTCCTCCTTCGAGCCCATTTCTGCCTCCACCCTTTCCAAGGTCTTTCACTCTCTTCGCAAAACCTCATATCCCTCTGACCCCATTCCCTCCCGTTGGTTACTAGATCCCTCTCTGGCTCTTTCCCCTTATCTTCTCTCCATCATCAATAATAGCCTATCCACTGGTATTTTCCCCACTCCCTGGAAGCACGCTATCATCCGCCCTGTCCTGAAAAAGAGCTCCCTTGACCCATCCTCCCCTTCTAACTGGCGTCCCATTTCCAACCTTCCTTTCCCCTCCAAGCTCCTCGAAAAACTTGTCTTCTCCCAGCTATCCTCACATCTCGAAGCTTCACTTACCCTGCACCCTCTCCAATCTGGTTTCCGCCCCGGCTATAGCACTGAAACTGTTCTTCTTTCCCTCCTTAATGAGCTTCACTCTGCCCGCGACCGCGGTCTTTTCACTATTGCTGTCTCACTTGATCTCTCCGCTGCGTTTGACCTTGTCGATCACCGCACCCTCCTTTCACGCCTACTTGATGCGGGTCTTTCTGGCACTGTCCTTCGCTGGTTTCAGTCCTTTCTCTCGGGCCGTTCTTTTTGTGTGTCCACTGGTCCCCTTTCCTCACCATCCACCCCCCTTCCTTGTGGTGTCCCACAGGGGTCTGTTCTTGCCCCCCTCTTGTTCAATGTCTTTCTAGCCCCTCTTGCTCTCTTAGTATATCTGCACATTACTATGCCGATGATATTTTCCTACTCCATCACACAAACTCTGCCTCCCCTGACATTTCGCCTCTCAACAACTGTCTCTCCACTGTGGCTTCCTGGCTCTCCTCTAACTTCTTACATGTTAACCTCACCAAGACCTCAGCTATATGGTTCACCGCTGGTAGTCCTACTCCTTCTCTTCTCCCTGTGCTTTCCTCTTCTCCTGTCCCTCTTGTCTCATCCTTACGATACCTAGGTGTTACCCTTGATTCCTCTTTGTCCTTCAAAGCTCATATTTCCTCTGTCGTCCAACGTTGCTTCTCTACCCTGCGCCAACTTCGTTCCGTTCGCCCTTTCCTCTCTTTCTCGTCCATGACCACCCTCCTCCTCTCACTCGTTGTTACTCGCCTCGATTATTGCAATGCTTCCTTGGCCGGTCTTCCCCAGTCCCAATTGCAACGCCTTCAGAGAGTCCATCACACTGCAGCTCGCATCCTCACCTGCTCTTCTCGTTTTGATCATGTCACTCCTCTTCTCATACGACTGCACTGGCTTCCTGTCCCCTTCCGTATTCAATATAAGGTCCTTATTTTTGTTCACAAATCTATTCACTCAGGTACCCCTCTCTATCTCGCAGATCAGATCCACCTCCACACTCCCCACCGTTCTCTCCATTCTATTCACGCTAACCATTTGCTCCTACCTTCCCCCTCACAGGCTCACCTTGAATCCACCCGCTCTTCTGCCTTTTACTTCCTTGGGCCCCGCCTCTGGAATTCGCTTCCCCCGGACCTCCGCCTGGAACTCTCCCTGAAAACCTTTAAGACCCGTTTGAAGACCTACCTCTTTTGTCTCGCATTTGATCTTCCCCCACCTCCCTCCCCTCTCCCCCCCCCCTCCACTGATTTTTTGTAAGTCCCTATTCCTGTTACCCTACCTTTCTCTTTAGCCCTCTCCTTTTTCTCCTAATCTATCCTATCATGTATTTGGCATTCTTTTCTTTCTTCCTTGCAGCTGTTTTGCACATTGTACACCGCTCTGACACAATTTGCCAGAGCGGTATATTAAGTCACAAATAAAGATAAAGATAAAGATAAAGGTAGAAGGCAGTTGTGACGGGTATTTTTTAGGAGTGGGGCATTTTGAGGGATGGTAAGGCAGTTGTAAGGGAGGGCTATTTTAAGGGACTGTAGTAGCATGGTAGTTTTTGAGAGTGGGGAGTGTGGAAGTGGAAGTGTTGGCAGTGTGATGGGGCATTTGCAAGGGATATTTTTTAAGGATGATTTTTTGGTAGTGGGATAGTCTGCAATCTGGTGGAGCAGTTGTGTTGAAGTTGTTTATTGGGTTGGAAACAGTTATCGGTATGGTAAGGAAGTTGGGGAGGTGTCGTTTTTGGGGGGGGGGCAGTTTGCACAATGAAGAGGCAGTTGGGGTATTTTTTTGTGGTGGCAGTATTTGATGGGTTGTTAGGACGTTAGCAAGTAGCATTTTTTGGGGTGGGGCAGTGTACGAGGTGTGGACAACTGTGGGGAGGGGCATTTTTTGTGGTGGGGGCACTTTGGGGGTTTGGGAGAGTAGGGAGCCAGGAAAGGGAATTTGAAAGGAACGATTCTCTTAACTGCGATGTTTCAGTATATACATGTTTATGTGTTACAGAAAAAGTTGGAGCTCCTTCTCCCATGGAAATACATTGGGCTACTTGTTTGGGGGAATTAATTCTCTGGAACCCTCAGACTAATTTGGCCCATTTTTGAACTTGATATATCATTTTACCAGTTTTTCCTGCTTGCTAACTTTCATCCTATTCCATTAACTTTTTGAAGAGTTTGTTTGCCCCCAGACAGACATTCTTGACCCTTTTTATATAATTGTTTCAAACTTCCATTGGGTTAGAAAGAATAATGAAGCCCTCACCCACACCCCACATAAAAAACACCATAATGTATTTCTATAGGAAGAGCTGTTCCAAAAGCTCTCGCATACAAATACTGATTCACAAGAATAAAGCGATTATGGAATTGCACCTGTCAAAAAGCCTCTCATCTCGTTTCCAAATCACATACACATAGAAACTACACCAATATATATGTACAATCATGTTCACACATGCACAGATTCATATATATATATGCATCCATGCACAGACACACAAGCAAGCATACATGCAGTGGCACACACCCACCAACAAGGCTCAGATGCAGCAACCACACTCCAGCAACCCTCAGGGAAATCAACCAATCAATCCCTGCGAACCAAAGTGCTGAGTCACCACCAACCCCAATACAAGTTCAAACACAAGCATTCAGGCACATTATCATCTGGAACCCCGCACTGATGATGTCCCCTCGAATGTTGAAGAAACGTCTGCAATCAAACCATCAAGCTCGGAGAACAATCCAACATCACAATTTGTAATGTGTATGAAGGGTAATTTTCTGAGAGGGCAGCTAGGAGGAGGCCACCAAACTTATAAATAAATACATATACAGTATGTAACCCACAAGAACCACTCATATTGCAAAAAGTTCTTTACTGCATATTTTTAGTTATCAGTTATTCTCTTCTTCGTTAAATCTTATGGCATGTCTTTTTTCTGTGCCCTATGAAAATACCTTTCTCTTCCATTGTTAAATATCATTACTTATTTATTCCTAGTTCTATGTAAAGTTAAATTGTTCCATGTAAACCATATTGACCTTAGGAAATATGGTATATAAAACTTGCTAACATAGTAACATAGTATATGACGGCAGATAAAGACCCATATGGTCCATCTAGTCTGCCCAGCAAGGCGGCAAGAATAAGTGCACCTGCTGCTCCATGCAGGTCACCCCTCCCAATGTATTTGTTTAGGGGTGTACCCACCGCTTCGTGTAGGTCACCCCTATTTGTTCAGATATAAGAGATAGTTATGCTTATTTTGATTTTATCCCGTTGCTATAAAGGGATCCACTGTGTCTCTCCCATGCCATTTTGAATTCTGTCACTGTGTTTGCCCCCCCCCCCCCCCACTTTCATCGGGAGGGCATTCCAAGCATCCACCACCCTGTCAATGAAAAGTATTTCCTAACATTGCCTTTCAATTTACCCCCTTGCAGCTTCATGTTATGACTTCTAGTTTTACAGCTTCCCCGTCTTTAGAAGAGGTTTGTTTGTCCATTAATATTTAAGTATTTAAAGGTCTGAATCATATCTCTCCTGTCCCTCCTCTCCTCCAGAGCGTACACATCTAGGTCTTCAAGTCTCCTCTCATAAGTCTTCTGATGCAGGCTCCAAATTATTTTGGTAGAAATATGAGACTGAACAGGTGCCTATTTTAAGCCCATTTTATAAAGACACATGGGGGTTATTTTAGAAGAATCCCCCATGTAAATTGCAGCTTTGAAACGTGTAGACCACCTATACGTGCAAATAGCAATTTTAGAATGCTGCTGTTTATACAAGTGATCTACACCACATCCAGATTTCATGGGTATGTGATTAGAGAATAGAGAGGGAGTGATTGGAAGGCTTAAAATGTTGTGTATTCCACATTTTACAAGTGGAATACAGCTTGATATAAAAATTCTAGATGACAGCAATTACAGCTGCCCCAAAGCAGGCATAAATACTTGCTTGAAGTAACAGGTGTAAAGGCCAAGGCCAGTCCCCCTCATTCAACCCCCCCAACATCAAATCTCCCCTTCAGAACACCCCTGAGATCATTACCCTAACCAAGACCCACAGCTATCCAGACTCCTCACCACCCGATTCACATCTCAAGCATAGTCATGAGTGTAAATAATTTGTAGAAAATTACCTCATTTATGTCCAAGTTTCAGCTCCTGTTTATTGTAAATACAATGCAGCCCGACTGCATTGTATAAGGTTCTGTTGAATGTACACCGCACTGATATGAATAGCGTGGTATAGAAGAGACATTAAATAAATAAATTAAATAAAAATAAAATCTCCCAGTTCTTAAAGAGATCTCTGCTAGTCTAGTGCACACAAGAGTGATCCCCAATTGCTCCTGCTTTTGTGAGTCTTCAATTCAAAATGGTACCCATGACCCCTAGCAGTAGTACTACAAAATTATTGCTAGGAGTTATGGACATCATTTTAAACTTGCGATTTTCAAAGACAGGAGTGACTGCAGATCACTCCTGCTCTCACTAGACAACCAAGGAATCCAGTAAGAGCTGGGGAAAGGGTTTGGTATTGGGGGAGTCAGAGGCTCTGCCAGGAGGGAGGACATCTCAGGAGAAACTGTAATAGGGGGGAGGGCTCTGGAAGTTGGGGGTGTTGGTTGGGGTAATTGCTGTCAGAGGAGGATCAGATGCTGAGGTGATGACAGGGAATATATTTGCTGGGGAATGATGAGTGGGTGGATGAGTGGGACTTGTGCTTCTGGAGGTAGGGAATCGAGGAGTGTGGATATCAGGAACAGAGATTTTAAAAAGCTGCTCCCATGCAATTTTTGGGAAAAGTTGAATGCCTTTTTAAAATCGCTGCTCTTGCAGGATGTGGTAAGTCTTCAGCCTACATTTCTCTCTGTCCTTATGCTTTTCAACTCAACAGAAGTTGGAAAGAATTCAACAAAAAGGGTTAATAAATGTCTGTCTATCTATCTGAGGAGTACTGAGGTGTCCATCTGCCAACCAGACTTGATGTCCAGAGAGGTGTGCTGTCTGCTAAATGCCAAAATCTGAGATGTTACGGAGAGTATACTGAGACTAATCATATCAGGACTGAGACTAATCATATCATTTCTGCATCCCAAGTGCATGACTCTGCACTTCTTTGCATTAAATCACAACTGCTAAGTATTAGATGATTCTTCCAAGTTTTTAGATCCCTCAGAAGTGTCCACTCTGTTGCAAATTTTTGTCATCTGCAAAAAGTCAGACTTTTCCATTTAGTCCTTCTGCAATGTCACTCACAAATATATAAAACAGTATCAGTCCCAGGACCGATCCCTGAGGCACACCACTACACACCTTCCTTTCTTCTAAGTGAGTTCCATTGCTGAAAACTAGGTATATTACATCCATCGCATGCCCTTGATCTAGTTCTCTGGTCACCCAGTTAAAGAACACAATCAAATTTGTTTGGCATGATCTTCCCTTAGTAAAACCATGTTGCCTCGAATCATGCAATCCATTGGTTTCCAGAAAGTTCACTATTATTTATTTTATGACAACCTCCATTACTTTTCCCACCACAGGGGTAAGGCTTATAGTTTGTCACCTCTTCCCTATTAGCACTTTTGTGAAGAGGTACCACATCAGTACTTCTCCAGTCCTGCGGAACCTCTCCCATCTCCAAGGATCTATTAAAAACATCCTTTAAAAGCCCTCCCAGAACCTCTCTGAGCTCTTTCAGTATCCTGGGATATATCTCATCCGGTCCCATGGCCTTGTCCACGTTCAGTTTTGCAAGCTGTTCAAACACCTTCCGTGAATGGTGTGGTATCTACTCCATTCCCATTTGTATATTTGTCAATCATAGGTGGTTCTTTCCCAGGATTTTCTTTCATGAAAACAGAGCATAAGTATTTGTTTTGTATTTTCGCTTTTTCAATGTCACTTCTGCAAATCCGTCCTCGGAACTTTTGGGTCTTGCAATTCCACTTCTGATCTTCCTCTTCTCCCGAATATACATGAAAAAGGTTTTCTCTCCACGCTTCACATCTTTAGCCATTTGGTCTTTCACCTTTGCTTTTGCTAGCCTTATTTCTCTCTTTGTCTCTTTTAGCTTTATCCTGTATTCTTTTCTGTATTCTTCTTTTTGTGATCTGAATTTTGTGAAAGCTGTGTTCTTTTTGCCTTTAATTGTCCAGGCACTTCATTGGAGAACCATATAGGTTTACCTCTTGTTCTTATTTACTTTCCTTACATATATAGCCGGTGCCCCTTTTTTGCCTCTTTTAGTTTAGCCCACTGCAAATCCACTTCCCTTATCTCCTTCCATCCTGCCAACTTTTCCTTTAGGTACTTTCCCATTTTACTGAAGTCAGTGTTTTTGAAGTCCAAAACTTTGAGTTTGCTGTGATTCGACTCTGCCTTGGCTTTTGCCTCAAACCACACTGTATGATGATCACTGTTGCTCAAATGGGCACCCACCCACACATTCGACATGTTATCTCTATTGGTGGGTACTAAATCCATCATCAAACTTTCCCTGGTTGGTTCCATCACCAGTTGTTTCAGCAATGCTTCTTGGAAGGCATCCACAATCTTTTTGCTTCTTTCCAGATTTGCAGAAGGAATGCTCCAGTCCACATCTGGTTGATTAATGTTACCCAGTAGGATCACTTCTCTCTTCATAGCTATATCAATAATTAAGTTTCTATCAATTTCCTTAGTTTGAGCTGGAGGCCTGGAGACTAAACCAGTGTGGATGATAGTGCCATCTCCTCTTTCTAACACAATCTACAACCCTTCTTCTTTTCCCCATGTCCCCTGCATTTCAGCAGCTTTAACATTGATTTTGACATATAGCTACTCCTCCTCCTTTTCTGCTTTTTCTCTGTCTTCTAAATTTTATTTTATTTATTTAAATGGATTTGTATCCCGCCTTATCCTAAAATCAAGGTGGTCTTCACTGCAAATGATCAAATTGTATACGGTGGGAGTGTCATAACATGCAGTGGTTGGATAGTAGTGTTTGTGTGAGTGTAATACATGTGTATCTTAATTAGCAGGTGCAATATCTACAGCTTGAGCTATTTACAGTGTGCTATATACAGTAGGGGGGTAGATTAGGGTAGGAGGAGGGGGGCACAAGGATGGGCAGGGGAGAGGGGTGTCGGGGACAGTAGATGGCTGGGGTCTCTGGTGTCTCTGGACAGGCTATGTGATGTTGCTGTAATGCTCTCTGTAGAGTGTGGTCTTGAGTAGCTTTCTAAAGTCTTTAAGGTCGCGGGTTGATCTTAGGCTGGAAGGGAGGGAGTTCTATATGGCAGGTGCTGCCAGTGATATTGCTCTCCTTGTCGTGGTTTGCCTTGTTTTGGTGAAGTCTTTGGGGGTTGTGATGGTTTCTGTGGTGTCTCTTCTCCTGGGTCTGTTCTTTGGGTCGAAACTGATGATGGATTGCAGACTTTTTGCCAAGAGGTCCTGTTTGACTTTGAAGATGTTCAGTATTGTTTTGTACCGGATTCGAGAATCAATTGGCAGCCAATGTATTTTATTTTATTTATTTATTTATTAAGTTTTATATACCGCTTTATCATTTCAATCAAAGTGGTTTACATTGAAACTTAAACTTGGTAATGTACATTAAACAGGGACATTGATAACTTGGATTTTTCTGAAGCAATGGAGGGTTAAGTGATTTGCCCAAGGCCACAAGGAGTACTAGTGGGAATCAAACCCTGGTCTCTGGGTTCCCAAGCCAGTGTTCTCAGTCAATGTAGAAGGTTCATAATAGGGGTTATGTGATCATGCTTTGCAGATCTATTTATTATGCGCGCAGCGGTATTCTGTGCCAACTGCAAGGGCCGGAGTGTTTGTTTTGGGAGCCCAAGGTATATGTGGTGTAATACAGAAGCACAGGCAGAGCCTATGGAAGTAGAAAGAAAGGTGGATTTTACCTTTAAAAATGACAGTCAGCCAACACACACAGCTCAGGGTCTACACAAGAGAAGCAAGCAGAGAGAGGGATCAGTTGAGCTGACACACCCAAGCTCTGACGTAGCAGTAAGCTTGGAGTTTGATTACTCTCACCTGCTTAAAAAAGCCGAGCCAAGTTTCATAGAGAAGAAAGATAAACACTGCTCAGTAGTCTCCTGGAGGAGAAGGAGGCAAAGAAGGAGGGAAGCAGAAGGCCTGGCAGAGAGCAAAGAGGTGGAAGGAGTGGCAGAGAAGGAAGCAGTGGCCAAGAAGGAGAGACTGGCACACTGAGAGCTTCAGAGAAGTGGAGAGGCTCAGAGACTTCAGAAGGTTGGAGACTCTGTGAAGAACCTGGTTGTAGTTTGAGAAGTGAGACTAACCGAGCAGAAGGAGAGAAGGCACAACCAGTTACTAGGAACCTGCCTAGAAGGAGAGAGTTGGGAGCCCTTCAGATCTCACTGCCGGAGGAAAGGTCTCAAGGTCTATACAGGTGGGAACCTAACACTAAACCAGGGAAGTAAAGAGGCTCAGCTTGTACTAAAGAGCTAGGGCAGTGCTTTAGGCAAGAATTGAATGCAGAAAGGTATAAAGCATTGCCTAGCAGCTGGAGAGAACTAGGGGAGAGCCAGGGAAGAATCCCCACAGCCACAAACCTTACAAGACCTCACCATCTAGAACTGTACCCAGGGGAAACGCCCCAGTTCTTAGAGAGAGGTTATTCCCAGCCTCGCAGTAACAGTTTGAAACAAAGCTCAGTAAGCCCTGAGGTTGAGGAGATGCAATGGGAATTTAATTCTGCTGACTCAGAAGAAATTCCAATGGATTGTACGCTCTGTCTCACAGACGACATTAAGGGGGATGTTTACTAAAGTGCGGTAATCGTGAATAATGCGCGTAAAGTACGTTTAACGATCGTTCGCACGTCCGAACGCGCGTTCTGACGTGCGAACGATCGTTAAACGTACTTTACACGCGTTAACCACAGTTAACGATCGTAAACCTCCGCGGCACGTTAAAACAGCGCAGAAGGTGGAGAGTGGGTGGGGAGAAGGGGTCAATGGGCAGAGAGTGGGCGGGGAGAGGCTCCCCTCACACTAACGCACTGAATTCCTGAGCTCAATTCCAACGCGAATGAAAACCTGTCGTTAAAGGCATATTAAAGGGAAGAGAAACCATTTCCGTCAGCAATGTACAGCAAAACCGGGGAAACCCACAAAACGTGAGCAGTGTGATACATGTGCACAGAACAAAATTTCACATAAAACGTTAAAAATGACCACAAGAAACATTGTAAAAAGCATAATTCAGCTGGGCAACAGTGATAGCAATGGGCAACAAGGAACAACACTCCCTGGAAAGCACCAAAAAAAAGAAATGATGTTTGGAAGGGTCTACGCTCCGCAGACCCTTTCAAAGATAATTTCATTGTAATGGAGCTGTCCTGGGAGTGTTGTGTAATGTTGCCCAATGATATCATTGTTGCCCAGCTTGATTATGGGTGTGTGCCCCTTTTTTGAGGTCTTTTCTGAGGTTTATGTGCACCTTTGTCTCCATACAAGGTAACTGAGCCCACAATAAACTTGTGCAGAGCAGGGTTTGTGACTCGTCAGGCCGGTTTAACTAACTCCAGGGACTGCACTGTCTCTGTGGCCACAGTGTGGTGCAACAGACACAGCCATTGCCTGTAAGAACAGAGGGTCACAGGTTCAAATCCCAGCTGGGGCTCCTGCCAACCCAGTCTCCATAGTTTTACCCACCACTAAACAGCGATAGTAAAGACACCCCTTTATTGCAGAGAACATACACATGGTTCATACACCTATATTTTACCACACCAAACACAGTCACCAGAAACAGGTGCATTACCCAGAGCAGAGTCTCGCAAATGCAGTCCTGGAGGGCCCCACACCATTCAGGTCCCATGCTGCCTCTAATAAAGATGCCTGTGCTGCATATCTATGCACCACCCCCATGGTATGCAGATGTAGCTCATGCATATTTATGAGGGACAGCATGAAAACCCGAACAGTGTTTGGAACACCAGGACCGGAGTTGGGGAACTCTGCCGTAAAGAGGCAGCCAACAGGGCCAGACACACCCACACACACACCCACAGGCCCCATTGGCCAATGCCTCCTGGAGAAGGACATTGGGCCCTGCCTGTATCTCCCAATACTAGCAGTTGCATACCTTAGCAATGCCACCCTACACCTGGGTATATGGTACACAGCTATCAAACGTTTCCTGTGATAACTGGCAGATATCAATTCCTACGTTAAGCACAGTTTGCTCAGTGAGCTCCACCGAAACCAGCATTCTGATGTCTGCGGTGTGTGCTGCAGGTCTGGTCTCTGACAGTGCGTACCACCCTGGGGAGTGACCCCCAACAGTCTTGCGTACCATATCCATGCCTGAACTGTGCCCAGGACTGGTGTGGTGGGTATGGCTGCTGAACACCTCTATAGTTGCACAATGCTGGCATAGGTGTGGGGGTGGCTGTCTGTCAATCCAGTGTGTGGTGGCTGCAAACACCTTCCACAGCCCACACTGCCAGCAATGTTGCCAGTATTGAGCTGCCAATGTGCATAATGAGGAGCAAGGTACCATGGGTATAGGCCGGACAGGGTGGCCTGGCCAGGGTGCATCTGCACAGGGCATAGGGCAGTGACAGGCACATTTTAGTGCCCGGCCACCACCTACACAGACAGGGTGACCTCAGTATGTCCTGCTGAGAGATCACTCTCACCCTGACTGTGCAGTGACCACAGCATGGCTAGGCACCCCCATAGTGCTATATAGTATTTCTCTCATGTGATAGATATGGGTTTCCTTTTGGGGCCCAGTCACTGATTTATCTGCTTGCTGTGTATGCTGACATCCCAGTTCTGGGTGCATGCATCTCCACTGGGCACATGCATTATGGACTAACTAGCAGACTGTTTGCAGCTGGTATGTGTCTTGATGGAGTGGCTTGCAGGGTGCAGTGGCTGATGGCTTGCAGGAGAATATCATATAGTGGTGGGGTGCAGCTTACCATATCCAGGCATAATGTCTGTCTGTGTACAGAGCTGTCATTGCTTGCCCTGGGGTTGATGTTCCTCTCTACTGCCACCTTTGCAGGGAGATAGAATGTGCATCTATTGTTAGGGGACCCTGTTTGCCACCCTTGGCGCTGGGGGGGGGGGGGGAAACATGGGCCACCTAGGGGTCCATGGGGGCTACACCTGACTGCAAGGTGTTTGTGCAGAAACTACTTATCTCACACATTAACACTGCTTTGGACCTGCGCCATGGCCTCTTTCAGCCATGGACGGTGCTGTGGACCTGGTGCTGGGCACCTCACTGCACCCTCAGAGTGAGCACAGTACCCGCACAATGTGACAGTGTGTAGCTACTCTGTGCCAGTACAACACACGGTCAGTACCCCCTACCAGGCTGAGGTGCTGTGGGGGTGCACATGGTCACTTCCCCCTACCAGGCCGAGGTGCTGTGGGGGTACATTCCCCATGGTGTGTATCTGTGGACAGCTGATTTGCATGTGCAGTGCATCATGGGTGTGACTGGCACGATCCAACCCTGGGAGGATCCTGCGCCTGCTCACAGGCTCTGATAAACCATAGGCCATCACACGTACATCTGTTAGCATAATGCATAGGTGCAAGACACCCTAAAGTGTCTCTACTATAAGATGCCCACGCTGGTAAAAACACAAGTACCCACGCACGATTGTACGCACGCACCAACGCACGTAGCTATGCACGGGGCTACGCCCGTAACAACGCACGCAGCCACGCACGCACCAACGTACATGGCTACGTGCACTGCGAGAGTGTGTTTCAGTAACCACTACTGAACGTAAAGAAAAACATGCCTCCTCATTCCCTATGTGATGTAGAGGGTGATGCCTGGGACAGCCTTTTGCGTTAGGCACACTGGGGACTCGAACCCATGCTGCCTGTAAGAGCAGTGAGTACACTAACCATTGTGCTACAGCTCTGTTTCAGTGATTTGTGTCTGTACGCCTTCATACGATTAACGCGCAGTAACGCGCCACGGCGCCCTGTAACGCTCGTAACGTTTTTGGAACGCGCGTTAGTGGTTACGATGTCCCGCCCATGTCCTTTTTTGGCTTTCCTTTCACTAACGCGGCTCCTAACGCGATTTGCACTAACGCACTTTAGTAAACATCCCCCTAAATCTCTTCGCTAAAGATTTGGGTGAATGAGCTGAGATAAAGCAGAGGAAAGGAATCTTCTTCTTTGAGGAAAAAGAAGAAGCGGTTTTGATTTACTACTTTGTTGTAGAGAAAAATACCTTGCACGTTTTGGAAGCCAGGAGTATGAAAATACAGCTATTTTGTTTCTGTAAATAACCTTCCAGCGAAGCTCCTGTAAAGAGTACTGTTTGTTCTGCACTAAGTCTGTTTGAGAAGGGGAATAAATTTTCTTGTCAGTTTTTGCCTAACACTCGACTCACGGCTATCCTTTTATCCCTGGTTTAATCCTCTCCACTGGGGCTTCTTACTGGGAAAAGGGTTTTCACCTGGAGTGAGAAGGTTCTTCTCCTGACTCAAATGCCAGAGTGCCTCTAACTGGCTTAGGTCACTCTTAGATATATTTTTATCCACCCACCTTCAAGGAACTTGAATCTTTTTAGCTGGTCCACGTACTGGCGGAACTGCACCTTGCCCCTTGTCTGCAATTCTTTCAGCTACAGCTCTACTGGCTTCAGAACCAATTGCAGTTTCCCAGCAAGCCTGGCTCTCTTTCTGGGTGCTGCTTTCACCTCTGAAATCCCCCTGAAAGTCTCCACCATTCTCCTCTTCGGTGAGTTCTCTGGGTCTTTCCCTGGTGCTTCTCCCTCCACGGAAGTCTGCAGTGCTCTCTCTAGTCAGCTCTCTCGTGTGCTGCTCTCTCCCTGAGTACTGCTCTTTTGTGGAATCCTCTCTCCAGCCGGTGCTGGTGCTGGGGCCGGTGCCGGGGCCGGGCCTCTCCCCAGTCTCACGTGTTTCTCTGGGTTTATAAGGCTGCTTTTTCCCTAACTTGCCCAGGTGTCTCTCATTATCCGCCAAGCCTGCCCTTAGATCAGCAGAGCTTGGGTGTGGCTTAGCTTCAGCAAGTGCGTGTTCTTTTTCCTTTGCCTGCACCTTGAAAGCCACAGATACCTTGCCTGTCTCCTTCCTTAAAGGTAGATTTACCATTTCCCTCTGTTTGCATGGGCTCAGCCATGCTCTCCTCATCACACCAGTGATCACCAGATGGTGTGGTTCGGTATTAGGACTAGGGCTGTTAGAATCCATTCAAAGGTGAGGATCTTAGACTTTAGGAAGACTAACTTTGCGAAGATGGGCCAATACCTCAGGGAGTCATAGTTGGATGGAACAGCTGAGGGATGTAGAAAAACAGTGGGAAAAACTGAAAGGGGATATTCTAAGGGCAACCAACCTTTTTGTTAAAATGGTAAATAAAGGTAAAAGGAAAAGGAGACCGCTATGGTTTTCGAAAGAAGTAGCTGAAAAAGTGAAGAAAAAGAGGGAGGCCTTCATGAAATACAAGAGATCACAGAGAGAGGAAGAAAGGCATCTGTATTTGCAAAAACTTAGAGAAGCTAGCAAAGTAGTCAAGAAGGTAAAGATTCAAAAGGAGGAGGAAATAGCCAATGCAATAAAATGGGGGGATAAGACATTTTTCAGATATATTAGTGAGAAGAGGAAGGGCAAGAGTGGTATTGTCAGACTCAAGGGTGCAGGGGAGGAATATGTAGATGGAGCTCACTCTGAGGAGAAGGATGTTACCAGTGGTGTGCCCCAGGGATCTGTCCTTGGTCCGATTCTTTTTAACATCTTTGTTAGTGATATAGCAGAAGGGCTTTCAGGTAAGGTTTGCCTCTTTGCGGATGATACCAAAATCTGCAATAGAGTAGACACCCAGGAAGGGGTAGATAACATGAGGAGGGATCTAGCTAAGCTTGAAGAATGGTCTAGAATTTGGCAGCTGGGATTTAATGTTAAAAAATGTAAGGTCATGCATTTGGGCTGCAGCAATCCAAGGGAGCAATATAGTATAGGGGGTGAAGTACTTTTGTTCACTAAAGAAGAGCGGGACCTAAGTGTGGTTGTGTCTGATGATCTTAAATAGCTAAACAGGTAGAAAAGGCGACGGCAAAAGCTAGAAGGATGCTTGGGTGCATACGGAGAGGAATGGCTAGCAGAAAAAAGGAGGTGATAATGCCTCTGTATAAGTCTTTGGTGCGACCTCATTTGGAGTATGGTGTGCAATTCTGGAGACCGCACCTTCAAAAGGATGTGAACAGGATGGAGTCGGTGCAGAGGGTGGCTACTAAAATGATTAGTGGGCTTCATTATAAAGCATATGAGGACAGACTTAAGGAACTTAATATGTACACCTTAGAGGAAAGGCGGGATAGAGGTGATATGATTGAGATGTTTAAATAACTCCGTGGCATAAATGTTCAGGGAGAGAGCCTCTTTCAATTGAAAGCAAGTTCTTCTATGAGGGGGACATGGGATGAGGGTGAAGGGAGATAGATTCAGGAGTGATATGTGGAAATATTTCTTTACGGAAAGAGTAGTGGATCCGTGGAATAGTCTCCCAGTGGAGGTGGTAGAAATGAGGACAGTAACTGAATTCAAAAAAGCATGGGACACAGAGGATCTCTAAAGGTAAAAAGGGGACTGTTGTAGTTGTTATGAAAGGACAGACTAGATAGGCCATGTGGTCTTTTTCTGTTGTCATATTTCTATGTTTCTATGTTTCTAGTCCAGCCCCCATCATCCCATTTCCAGTACAACCTTCGCCATAAGCCAATTTCCAATCCTAGCCCCCTCCATCAGCTAATTTCCAGTCCTATTCCAGCCTACCCATCAGCCCATTTCCAGTCCAAGTTCCCCCATCATCCAATTTCCAATCCTAGCCCCCCCATCAGCCCATTTCCAATCCTTGTCCCCCCCATATGCCCATTTCGAGTCCCAGCTTACCCTTCCATCACAGCCCATTTGCAGTCCAAGCTTCCCCCCCCATTACAGCCCATTCGCAGTCCAAGCTACCCCCCATTACAGCTCATTTCCAGTCCTAGTCCCCCCATCACAGCCCATTTCCAGTCCCAGTTTACCCCCTCCCCATTACAGCTCATTTACAGTTCAAGCGTCTCCCCCCCCCCATTACAGCCCATTTCCAGTACAAGCTTCCCCCCCCCATTGTAACCCATTTGCAGTTCAAGCGCCCCCCCCATCACAGCCCATTTCCAGTATTAGCACCCCCCTGCCCTCCCTATGAAGAGCTCCATGGCCATTTAAAGGACTTCAGAGGGAGCTGGGGAAGCCCGCGCAAGGCCCCAGCTCCCTTTGCACAGCCGCCAGCGGAAAAATTTTCCCTCACGCTGGTGGCTGTTTCAATGAAGCACGCTGAGTGCCGGGAAAGGTTAAACGTCATTTCCTGGCACTTGCGCTCTTCACTGAAATAGCCGCCAGCGTGAGGGAATACTCTTCACGCTGGCGGCTGTGCAGAGGGAGCTGGGGCCTCGCGCGGGCTTCCCCGGCTCCCTCTGAAGCTGTCTGTTTTGCGAGAATGGAGTTCACGCTGGACTTTCTGAAGCGCGTGGCCCTGTGCGAACAACATTCTCGCAATGGACGGGCTGGCCCTGACTGGGTCAGACCAAGGTCCATCAAGCCCAATATCCTGTTACAACAATGGCCAATCTAGGTCACAAGTACCTAGCAGTTTCCCCAAAAGACACAGGTTCCACAATGCTTGTACTGGGGCAAGCAGTGGATTTCCTGGTTCCCCTTTAATAATGGTTTATGGACCTTTCCTCCAGGAACTTGTCCATACCTTTTTTAAACCCAGCTACACTAACAGCTTTTACTATATCCTGTTGTTGTTAAGTGCTGTCAAGTCGGTGTCGACTCATGGTGACCCTCTGGATAGTTGTCCTAAATTGTGTTCGGGCTTCTGTCAGGCAGCTCATTGTTGACAGACTGGCACCCATAGCTGCTGTTATTGTATCAGTCCATCTTATTGATGGCCTTCCTCTTTTACATTGACCTTCTATCTTCCCAAGCATGATGTCTTTCTCTAATGATCTCTCTCTTCGCATGATGAGCCCAAAGTATCAAAGTCGAAGTCTTGTCATCTGAGCTTCTAAAGAAAGCTTAGGTTTGATCTCCTCTAGTACTGACTGGTTTGTTCTTCAGGCAGTCCATGATATACACAGTATTCGTCACCAGCACCATAATTCAAAGGCATCAATTTTCTTCCTGTCTATCTTTTTCACTGTCCAACTTCCACATCCATATGATGTTATTGAAAATGCCGTGGCCTGAACAAGTCAAATCTTTATATGGAGAGAGACATCTCTGCTCTTAAGAATCTTATCTAGGTCCTTCATAGCCATTCTGCCAAGAGCAATGCGTCGTCGGATTTCTTAACTGTTTGTTGCTTCTTTATTGATATTTGATCCAAGTAGGTTAAAGTTTTATTTATTTAACAGGTTTTATATACCGCTTTATCATTTCAATCAAAGCGATTTACTTTGAAACTTAGTAATGTACATTAATAACTTAGATTTTTCTTAGGCAACGCAGGTTAAGTGATTTGCCCAAGGCCACAAGGAGTGCTAGTGGGAATCAAATTCTGCTCTCTGGGTTCCCACACCAGTGTTCTTAACCATTAGGCTACTCCACTCCATAGTTGTTAACTATTTCAATTTCTTCTCCATCAACGATGAACTGACTCATTTTGCCAGTTGTAGTGATGTTTGTCTTCTTAACATTAAGGTGCAGACCCATTTTAAGACTATATTCTTTGTTCTTGAGAAGCAAATGTTTCAAATCATCTTCACTTTCAGCCAGTAAAGTGGTATCATCAGCATAGCGAAGGCTGTTGATGAGTCTTCCACCAATCTTCACACCTCTGTTGTCGTCATACAGTCCTGCTTCTCCTCCGGTAACAAATTCCAGAATTTGATTACACTTTGAGTAAAAAAATTATTTTCTCTTATTAGTCTTAAATAGGTTACACTGTAGCTTCATTGCATGTCCCCTAGTTTTTCTATATTTTGATGGGGTAAATAATCAATCTGGGGAGTGGAGGAGTAGCCTAGTGGTTAGAGCAACTGCCTAGTACCCAGAAGATCAAGGGTTTGATTCCAACTGGCACTCCTTGTGACTTTGGGCAAGTCACTTTACCCTCCATTGCCTCAGAAAAAAAAGGCTGGCAATCTACTTCCATCCAAGAAGACCCAGAGGTAGCTGGGTCACCATGAGTCAACACTGACTCAATGGCACAAAAAAAAAAAAACAATTGATCTGCTCATGTGTCCACTGCTTGTTTGTATCTTACAATACTCTAGATCCCAGTTTTTCTATGGCCCTGATTCTAGGAGGCAGATAGCAGGGCTGCACGTCCCACTATCCACCTTGCCAGTATTCTGCCTTAACCCCCCCCCCCCCCCGAACAGAGCTGCTGTGCATACTGCAGGGAACAGAGGTGTGACTTGGGTGGAGTGTGGGCAGGACTGAACCCCGGATGTACAGGGCTGATTATATTGACAGCCCTGTATGCCTGGGGATCACTGTGGGGACACCATGCTTATTCCATCTCTGAGGTTGAATAAGCACAGGATACCCACACCTGATCCTGGATGACAGCCACCCTCCAGAGCCAGGGAGCCCACCCTCGGCGCAGATGGAGGCCAACCGTGAGTCCCCGCCGCCTGGTCTGGGCCCTGGCAGCACCTACCAGGGGTCAGGTGGTGGGATTGCAGGGTTAGGCACACAGTAGGGAGGATCTGCCCATGAGGAGGATATCCTCGCAGGGGCACACTGGGTCATCTCCAGGCCTGATACTGTGCTCATGTGAGCATCTTGCTCCTGCAGTGCAGAATCAGGTTCAATCAGCCCCATCTTGGTTGGGGCCATCCAGACGGCCCAGGCATGCCCCATAGTGAATCAGACTCCATGTGTTTTGTCTTGATTAGACTGTAAGCTCTGATGAGCAGGGACTGTGACTTACATCTATATGTATAGCACTGTGTATGCCTTGTAGCGCTATACAAATGATCAGTAGTAGTATTAGTAGAGAATGGCAGGTCTGCTGTTTCCTTGCACAGTGAAGTGCCAGAGCTTTACTGATATCACATCTATGACTCTCCCCTATTTAAAATCTGCTCTGCTGCAATGCACAGCCACAGGTGCATGACCATAATGGTGTGCTGCTCTTTGGAGCCCCTTCAGAGTCACCGAGGAGTTGCTGAGGAGTCGTCATGGTTTGTGACAAAGTTAAGGAGGTTCTGCTAGTGTCCTCTCCTGGAATGAGGTCCTCTACTGATAAACATTTTTCCTTAATTGATTTCATTGTTCTTCTGCCATTCTCTCTGTCTTCCAGTGAGGATGTCTCCCTCAGATCAGGAGGTAGAACTCCTCTTGCACTTCCCCCATTAATCCTTGGAAAAAATATTCCAGCTGTACCTGAGATGCAAGATAGTCACTTTGGGGGTCAGAACTCTGAGGGGCATGTTAAGTTTTCTAATGGAACCATACTTTCTTTAATGCCACAAGGGGTCTCTCTGCCTGTTGAAGCAGCTATAGAGCAAGACTCTTCATCTGAAATATTTCATGCAGAGACTTCTTAAGAGGAACAGTTTCTCAGTTGTGTACCTTTATAGAGCAGACTGTGGTAAAATTTCGGGATATTGATTCCTCAGGATAATTACTGGGAAATTGTTTGGGTTCACAAGAATTACACACAATGCTCTAGGTGTGATCCCACCATGGAGTGATACAGGGGCATGGCGATATTCTTTTATTTATTTCTCTTTATTTCTTTCCTAATACTTCCTAACATTTTGTTTGCTTTTTTGGCGAACACTGCACAGTGGGAAGAAAATTTTGCTGCATTGTTTATGATGATGACTAGATCCTTTTCCTGAGTGTGACTCCGAATTGCAATTTAATATCATGTAGCTATAATTTGGGGTTTTCTTCCCTACATGTATCACTTTCCACTTGTCATATTACATTTTATTTGCCATTTGGATGCCCAGTCTTCCAGTCTTGAAAGATCCTCCACAAACCACATGTGATTTAGCAGTTTTGAATAATTTTGTACCATTTGCAAATCTGATCTCTTCACTTGTTCCCATTTCCAGATCATTTATAAATATGTTAAAGCACTGCTCCTAGTTCAGACCCCTGTGGCACTCTATCCACTATTCACTTTACTACCATGTAACTCAACTCTGTTTTCTGTCTTAACCAGTTCCCAGTCCACAACAGGAGATTGCCTTCTATTCCATGGCATTTTAATTTCCTCAGGAGTCTCTCATGAGGGATTTTGTTAAAGGTTTTCTGAAAATCCAGTAATGTATTTTATCTAGTAACTTTACTTCCATAACATTTCCTGATGTAACATTTATGCAGTCAATACTGGGGTAACTGAAATAACTCATTATTATTGTGTGATCCAATTTGTTAACTTCCCTACTCTCTGTTAACATTTCATCTGTCTGGTCATTCTGGCCAGGCAGATGGTAGCATAATCCCATCATTAATTTCCTTCTCTTCACACAAGGAATTTCTATCCAAAAAGACCCCACTGTGCATTCTGCTACCAGGTGATTTGTCTCAATGCTGTTTATCATATAATGCCCCCCCCCCCCCACCACACCCATCAGTTTGAGTCAGCCTATCATTGTAATATAATTTTGTAGCCTGTATCACTGTGTCCCATTTGTTATCCTCCTTCCTCTAGGTCTCTGAGATGCCTACTATAGTTACCTCTTCATTCAGGGCTATATACTCTAACTCTCCCATCTTATTTTTTAGGCTTCTTGCAGTTGTATACAGACATTATGAGTATGTTTTTTGGTTGCATCTATAACTTGCTTGGCAGTTTACAGGAAATGAGATTCCCCTGTTTGATAGCATTCCTGAGTAACTGTTGGCTTTCCTCCAGATTCTAATTTAACGGGTGCTTTATTTCCTTTTTAAAGGTAAGTTCCAGCAGCCTGGTTCTACCCCGGTTAGAGCCCATCTTTTTGGAATAGGCTCCCCCTTCTGTAAGAATGACAGCCCATGCATCTTTTTGGGATCACATGAACCATACTAACAGGGACTCTGTACCTAAGACCTTGGACTCCTGACTTTCGAGAAATTAGCGATATGCATTTGTTTAAAAGAAAATGGGAAATGTCAGTGAAATTTCCCATTTCATTTTGTATCATTTTCAAATGATATTCAATGGGAAATGAGGAAAATTTCATCATTTCCTGTTTTTCATTAATAGTGCACATTATTCAGCAATAGAGGGAATATATGGGCAAATAGTGCACATTATTCAGCAATAGAGGGCACTATTGAGCAATGCATGAATAGTGCACACTATTTGCTCAATGGTGCGCACTATTTAAGGAAAGAGGGAAATGATGAAAAAAAGCACAGTGATACCAAACAAAATGAAAACTTCTACCGGGAATTAAAGGAAATATTTTGGCCATACACCCTAGCAAAAAATTGCAAAGGGGTTTGTATCTGCAGAAAGAAAGGGGCTTTATTCATTGTTCTAATGTATGCAAATGCAATGTGTGCCTTTGAGTCATTGCTGACTCCTGGTGACCCAGCAGCTCCCGGGCTTTCTTGCCAGTATGACTGGAAGTAGATTTCAGGCCTTCTTTCTGAGGCAATGGAGGGTGAAGTGACTTGAGCAAGGCCACAAGGAGTGCTGGGGGAAATCAAATCCTGGTCTCTTAGCTACCAAGCCAGTGATCTAACCACTAGGCTACTCCTCCACTCGGTTCTGATGTATATGTACTATGTGCTATGAAACAGAATCCCAGCGTTCTCAGCCCTGGAACCCTGAAGATGCCACCATAAGACCAGAACTAGAAAACAAGATATAACCCTCTGCACCCATCTCATCACCAATTGCACCTGCACTTAAGAAGAGGATCTCTGATTTGTCCGCAGGTACCAATGAGCTCTAGACTAGCCATCAGGAGTGAGGACCAGCTGCCCACCTGAGAAACTGACAAGGACAGAGAGGATCTTCTAAAAAGGTTTTTTTTTTTTCTATCAGAAGTAAAGAGAGGACTTTTAGCTTTCTGGTCTTTGATCTTTTCACTTTCTCTTTTGCTTCCAGACTTGTGCCTTGGATTTGTACCACAGAATGTTCATTAGCCATTAAACCTGATAGCAAAGCCCTAAGATTTATTACCATTACTGTTTGAGCTAACTGAGCCTTGCACTGACCAATTCCCTTGTAAGCCACCAGAATCCGACCCCCAGACTCCTGCTGGTTCACAGGGATATGCTTGAGTAGCAGAATAACCTTTTTCTTTTTTGATTACAGAAAGCTGCAGCCGCTTCCTTAGATTGGGAATAGGTGCCCTCTTCAGCCCTAACAGATTGACTTGTTATTCTGTATTTTGACATCCTGGTGTCAGTCAAAGAAGACCATTTGTGAATGCAAATGTAAGTCAGACTTCGTGACATAATGAAAAATAAGTTCCATTAAGGTTTTCGTTGCGAGTTTGGGAACTTATATAAGTTAAGATTGATATTGGCTGCTTCATAGAAACGTTGCTTCCTACAGTGATAAATGCTGCTAAGGGATAATATAGAATTACCTTATTTTTTAAAAATCTTTTTATTGAATTTTTGAGTTAACAAAAATATGATTGAACAAATTCACAAGAGATACTCTCCAGTCTTGTCACAGATACGAAGAGTACACAGCATCCAAACGATTGTCATTATCAGCAGTAGAAGCCAAGGGATTAAATTGGAGGGGCCAAACAAATCAGTCTCCAACTCTGCCCTCAAGCTCTTTATTCCTGATGCTGTGTTGGAAAAAATATTAGTGGGGCCATGGCTCCTGAGGTCCACCCCTTTCCGCTGCCTATGGTAGAAGCCACAAAAGATGTATCCCCATAGACAGTATGTTAAAATATCTCGAACTCACGCTAACATTTTACCCATCTCACCCACCTCTTCCTTCTCCCAAGGTTACCCAACCCCCTTACAATAAAAGCATCAATCTTATGAATAATGATTAACCGGAAGGAGATATGCAAAAATAATCATAAGCAAAAAATGTGTTTTTAAACCAGCTGTGGAACTACTCCGTTCTAATTTAACTCATTTCTTCATAAAGGCAATATAAGATTCCCAGATCCTCTGAAGTTCAGAATTCAGAACATCAGGGTCCATCAAGCCTAGTATTCTCTTTCCAACAGTGGCCAATCCAGTTCACAAGTACCTGTCAGGTTCCCGAAAGGTGTTCAGATTCCATGTTGCTTGTCCCATGGCAAGCAGTGGATTTTCCCTGCCTAGTTTATGGACTTTCTCTCCAGGAACCCATCCAAACCTCTTTTAAACCCAGCTACACTAACATCCTCTGGTAACGAATTACACAGAGTGAAAAAATATTTTTTCCAATTAGTTCCAACTTTTCTCTTGCTAGTCTTAAATGGGTTGCACTATAGCTTCATTGCATGTCCTCTAGTCTTTCTATTTTTTGAAGGCATAAACAACCGATCTACATTTACCCATTCCACTCCATTCATTAATTTATAGACCTCTATCATATTCCTCCTCAGCCGTCTCCTTTCCAGGTTGAAGAGCCCTAACCTTTTTAGCCTCTCCTCATAGGTGCATCTTTCCATCCCCTTTATCATTTTAGTAGCTCTTCTCTGTACCTTTTCTAATTCTGCTATATCCTTTTTAAGATATGGTGACCGGAATTATACACAATATTCAAGATGTGTCACACCATGGAACTAAACAATATAATTACCGGCCCTTATCAAAGCCAAACAATGATACTTCATCCAATAAGATAATTGGCTTTACTTAATTAGCCCTATTGCAGTACTCTTTTACTCAGCAATAGCAAGGTGGAAAACTCAGCGAAACCCCAGTTCTCACCTTCCGGCGAGCTGAGATGAAGCAATGATTTAAATACATCAATGGTCTGCTACTACCTAAATCACCTTCCATAGACAGAGTTCAATGGCCATAAAACATTCCACAAACAAATTCTTACAATATTACTCAAAATTCGTATAACATCATTCACAAATAATTCAAATGATTCACAAATGGCACATGACCCCTGTCCTAAAAGAGCAGGCTAAAAAAAAAATGACGCCCACTCAGACATCTTCTCTTGCATTTCGCGTCAGCTGTTTCAAGGGGATCAAACTGAAAAACAAAAAATATTGCTTAATATACATACTGCAAATCACAAGAAAAATCCTTTTATCCAAACTGAAACAGGATACTTTCTACTTACTTATCCAGCTCGATCAAAATTATACCAGATCTCACCAGGAGACTGAAAACTAAATAATAAGCATTATAGCTTCTCCAGCTCGATCTTCTCCACTGTTGATTGACCAACGCCAATGCGTATTAAAGTTTCTCAAGTCCCACTCATTATACACGTCACCCAATCCTACGGAGTCACTACCTACTCATTATACACGTCACCCAATGTCTCTGGAGTTACCACACCAGACAAACTAAAACCCACATTGAAGATAGAACTGGTACCTAATTAATTTCTGCACGATGAATACGGATGAGATCCTCTCTAGGAAGGGGATTGGTTAAACTGCTTTAATTGGCTAATTGTGTAATAAATTGGTTGGAGTCGGTACAGAGGGTGGCTACTAAAATGGTTAGTGATCTTTGTTATAAAGCATATGAGGACAGACTGAAGGATCTTAATATGTATACTTTAGAACAGTGGTTCTCAACCTTTTTTGTACCGTGACCCCTTTTACCATTGGTCAACTTGTGGTGACCCCAATGATAAAATCAAATGCGTCTCTCTTCCTTTACCATTAACGCATTGTCACTGTAATCATCTGTTGAATTATAAATATATTATAGGCCTTTGCAATATGTTTTTATTTATAAAAATTTACTTATTTAAACCACAATAATTAATCACAATAACAAGTAACAATATTTGATTTCAAAATTATGATGATTTTGTAGTCAAATCACTAATATGAAATAAAATTATTTTTCTACCTTTGTTGTCTGACCAATTTATTCTCTGATCATGCTGGTCCCGATCTGAGGCTTCTGCTTTCCTGTCTTCTCTTAGCTCTCTTTCTGTGGTCTATGGTCCATCTGCCATTTCTTATCTCTTCTTTCATTTTCTTCACTTCTTTCCATCAGCCTATTTCCATTCCCAGTAACTCTCCACAGTATCAGCCCCTTTCCAGTCCTCACTCTCAGTACCTTCCAATGTCAACTTGCATTCCCATGTTGATTGGGTTCACGAGTAAATGGCTTAAGAGAGGGGTTGAGTATGGATCCCGCATGCATGGCGTCTTTGCAAGATGGGCGTTTTGAGAGAGTTGACAACGGTGGAAAGTAGGACGTGTGCAGCATCCTCATAATTTGGTAGGTGAGTCTGATATAGTTGTATCAGAGATAACATGAGTTAGAGGAGATGATGTTTAAAGTTACTTTAGAGGTTATTTGTATTCTTTTGTACATTTATAGATTCTTGTGTTATGAAAAGTCCCTGAGGAAACTTGAATAAAGTGAAAAGTGGATGAGGTACCGATGGACGACGTTGGAAATAAGTTAAGCATATCTCTGACATCAGTTCAAAGTATTGTGAGAGATAATTTTACAACACATTTCATATTAAAAGAAACATTTACTGGGAAAGGTCATTGATGCGAATGGGCACTTATACTTGACATTTTTAAAGTCTAAACTAGTCAGGGCCGGATTTACCTTGAGTGAGGCTCTACGCCAACAAAAATTGTGGGCCCCCAGAAAAGATAAAAACGAGCACGCCGGATTAGCTGCGCGCTGTTGGCCCTGACGTCATAATTAAACTGGGAATCCCAAAAGCCAAACTTGGAATATACAACACTGTAGAAATAAAACTATACATTAATTTGCTCTTGTACTAAACAAAGTGCAGATGTTAATGATGCACATTTACCAGAACTGACATATTCCAATTAATAAATTCAAAATAAAGAGATATTTTCTACCTTTTGTGCATTTTTTTTCAGCTGCAATTGCTCCAGCCACTTTCTTCTGGTTTCTTCGTGTCAGTCCAACTCCAGTCTTAACCCCCCCCAGCCCATTTCCAGTCCCAGCCCCCCCCCCCATCGGCTCAAGTAAACTTTAATAAAAAAAAAAAAAACGCTGGCCGCTGCCGCTGCCGCCACAGCAGCATGGACTGTCCCGCGGGGCCCCCTCTGCCCGGCTGAGCCCCTCATGCCGGCTTTGAGAGGTGCGAAGGGAGAGTGTCTCCCTCGTGTCTCTGTTAAGCCCACAGATCCCTGGGGTACACCACTATTCACCTTTCTCCATTGGGAAAATGCCTCTGTATCGTTACATGGTGCGACTGCACCTTGAATATTGTGTACAGTTCTCGTCACTGTATCTTAAAAAGGATTTAGCGTTATTAGAAAAGTTACAGAGAAGAGCCACCAAAATGGTAAAGGGGTTGGAAGGATACCCCTATGAAGAGAGGCTACAAAGGTTAGGGCTCTTCAACCTGGAAAAGAGACGGCTGAGGGGAGATATGATAGAGGTCTATTAATTAATGAATGGAATGGAATGGGTAAACGCAGATCAATAGTTTATGCCATCAAAATATAGAAGGACTAGGGGGCATGCAATGAAGCTACAGGATAACCTATTTAAGACTAATAAGAGAAAATATTTTTTCACTCAACTTGTAATCAAACTCTGGAATTTGTTACCCTAGGATGTAGCAAAAGCTGTTAGTGTAGCTGGGTTAAAAAAGGTTTGGACAAGTTCCTGGAGGAGAGGTCCATAAACCATTAGAACATAAGAACATAAGATATGCCATACTGGGTCAGACCAAGATCCATCAAGCCCAGTATTCTGTTTCCAACAGTGGCCAATCTAGGTCATATGTACCTAGCTGTTTCCCCAAGAGACACAAGTTCCACAATGCTTGTACTGGGTCAAGCATTGATATATTCGGTCACTTCTTAATAATGGTTTGTGGACCTTTCCTCCAGGAACGTCCAAACCTTTTTTAAACCCAGCTACACTAACAGCCTTTACTACATCCTCCGGTAACAAATTCCAGAGTTTGATTACCCATTGAGTGAAAAAATATTTTCTTTTATTAGTCTTAAATAGTTTACCCTGTAGCTTCATTGCATGTCCCCTAGTCTTTCTATATTCTGATAAGGTAAACAATCGATCTACGTTTACCCGTTCCACTCCATTCATTAATTTATAGACTTCTATCATATCTCCCCTCAGCCGTCTCTTTTCCAGGTTAAAGAGCCCCAACCTTTTTAGCCTTTCTTCATAGGAGTATCCTTCCATTCCCTTTACCATTTTGGTGGCTCTTCTCTGAACCTTTTCTAAAATCGCTATATCCTTTTTAAGATACGGCGACCAGAATTGCACACAATATTCAAGGTGCGGTCTCACCATGGAACGATATAGAGGCATTATAATATCTTTTGTTTTATTTTCCATTCCTTTCCTTATCATACCTAGCATTCTATTTGCTCTCTTGGCCGCCGCTGCACACTGGGCCGAGGGTTTTAACATGGTATCCACAATGACGCCTAAATCTTTTTCCTGGGTGGTGGTTCCTAATGTGGAACCTTGCACCGTGTAACCATAGTTTGGGTTGTTCTTCCCTAGGTGCATAACCTTGCACTTGTCCACATTAAATTTCATCTGCCATTTTGATGCCCAGTCTTCCAATTTATCAAGATCCTCTTGCAATTTTCCACAATCCTCTTGGGTTTTAACAACTTTAAATAGTTTTGTGTCATCTGCAAATTTGATAACCTCACTCGTTATTCCACTTTCCAGGTCATTTATGAATATGTCAAAAAGCAGCGGACCCAGCACAGATCCCTGGGGTACACCACTATTCACCTTTCTCCATTGGGAAAATTGGCCATTTAGCCCTACCCTCTGCTTTCTATCTTTTAACCAGTTCCTAATCCACAATAGTACACTGCCTCCTATCCCATGACTCTTTAGTTTTGCCAAAAGTCTCTGATGAGGGACCTTGTCAAAGGCTTTCTGAAAGTCCAGATACACAATATCAACCGACTCACCTGTGTCCACCTGATTATTCACTCCTTCAAAAAAACATAACAGATTAGTAAGACAAGATCTTCCTTGTCTAAAGCCATGTTGGCTGTCTCCCATTAGGTCATGACTATCTACATGCTGAGTAATTTTATTCTTTATGATGGTTTCTACCATTTTTTCAGGTACTGATGTCAGGCTCACCGGTCTGTAGTTTCCCGGATCACCCCTGGAACTCTTTTTAAAAATTGGTGTTACATTGGCGATCCTCCAATCTTCAGGTATTAGAGATGATTTTAATGATAGTTCACAGATTACTAATAGCAGGTCTGCAATCTCGTATTTCAGTTCTCTGTAAACCGCGCTGATGTCGAAGAGTGCGGTATAAAAGAAATTAAAATAAATAAAATAAATAAAAAAACACCCTTGGATGTATACCATCCGGCCCAGGTGATTTGCTACTCTTCAGTTTTTCTAATAGTTGTAATACATCTTCCCGATGTATCGATATTTCCTTCAATTCTTCCGCACCTTTAAATACCACTTCAGTCATGGTTAACATCCCTACATCTTCCTCAGTAAAGACTGAAGCAAAGAATTCATTCAATCTCTCCGCTATCGCCTTGTCGCCTCTTAGTGCTCCTTTAACCCCTTTATCATCTAATGGACCAACTGACTCACTCATGGACCAACTGACTCACTCATGCCAAGGAGAAAATCTCTTTGGCAAACCCATGACCGACAAGGTCGCTGAACTGGAGTCTGAGTTAATGATGAGGATGAGGCTCTCTAAAAAGACCGCTGCCCTTACCCGATGAAAGGGCTCAGGTAAAATGTCCTTTTACTCAAGGAAAGGGGCTGCTTACCGAAACTACCCACCCTACCAGGCCTCCCCAGCTCCCCAACAGGATCATCAAGCCAAGGAACATGGGCATGGCCCACATAAGCAGAAGGCTTCAAAGTCCCAGGCAGCGGCCCCGGCCCAGCCAGGTGGGAGCTTTTGACTCCTTGAGCATAGCCTCTCTACCCCAAGGAGATCAGCAGGTCAAAGGGGGACGTCTGGCCTTCTATGCCCAGAGGTGGGTAGCCATCACCACTGATTCCTGGGCACTAAGGGTAGTCAGGGAGGGCTACCTCCTCCACCTGGCTCTGACACCTCCTCCTTATTTCTCGGGAGAGCCCCTTAAGTCTCCCCTCCACTGGGACCTTCTTCTGAAGGAGTTGGCAGGTCTTATCAAGGACAAAACAGTGGAATTGGTGCTCCACCACCTCATGGGCAACGAGTTCTACTCGAGGTACTTCCTTGTGCCAAAAAAAACAGGAGGCCTATTGCCCATCCCTGACCCGTGCAACCTCAACAAATTCCTGGTGAGGGAGAAGTTCAAGATGCTCTCCCCTGGAACATTGCTGCCTTACTTCCAGCAGGGAGATTGACTATGATCCTTAGACCTCAAGGTTACTTATACCCACATCCTTATCCACCCCAACCACATGCAATACCTGCAGTTCGTGGTGGGGTGCAGGCACTTTCAATACAGGGTGCTCCGCTTCGGCCTAGCCTCTGCCCCTAAAGTCTTCACGAAATGCCTGGCTCCAGTGGGTCTTCATCTTCCTCTGCCTGGACGACTGGTTCATAAAGGGAAGTACAGCCTCAGAGGTGCAGCAGGCCACTGCACGCACCATCCAGGTTCTGCAACACTTGGGCTTTGTCATAAAATACCCCAAGTGTCACCTCCTCCCGACACAGTGCCTGGAGTTCATCAGGACAAAGATCAACACTCTCCAGTCAAAAGCTTTCTTGCCTAGGGACCGGGCCGATCGTCTAAGGTCTCTAGCCTGGGACGTGCAGTACTGCCCCTCGGTACCCGTCCGGCTTCTCCTGCGCCTCCTCAGGCACATGGCCTCCCCGGTCTACATAACCCCAAACACTCGCCTTGATATGAGGGTGGTGCAGTGGTGTCTCAGGAACCAGTGGTCTCAGGCCACAGGCCGCCTCCGAGACAGGGTTTCAGTGACCCGCCAATTGGCAGACTCCCTAGTCTGGTGGCTGTCACACCAGCATCTCGAGGCAGGCATGCCTTTTCAGACCCCATGCCACTCGAGGGTCCTCACCATGGATGCCTCACTGCTCGGCTGGGGAGCCCACTGCAGAGATCTCCACACTCAGGGCATCTGGTCACCAGACGAGAGCACTCAGCAGATCAACCCCAGAGGACTACCAAGATATTTTGCAGCGAAATATGCTACCTAGTGTCAAAAAGCTAGGTCTGGGTCGAAGGTCATGGGTCCTCCAGCAGGACAATGACCTAAAACATACATCCAAAAGTATAAAAGAATGGTTAAAATAGAACAAATAGACTGTTTTAAACTGGCCAGCAATGAGTCCTGATCTCAATCCAATCGAGAACCATTGGAAAGAGCTGAAATCTACCATTGATAAAAGGAATCCTGGAACAAATTGCAGTTGAAGAGTGGAAGAAACTACCAGCAGACAGATGCACGGAACTTATAGCTGGCTACAAGAAACGTTTGGAGTCTGTCATCACTGCCAAGAGTTGTGCAACCAAATATTAGTGAAGGGCGCCATTATTCCTTTCCAGGTCATATTTTGTTTTTTTTTTTCTCAGAAATTACTATGTCTAAGTTGCACAGATCTTTTTGTTGTTGTACACCTTTCAACATGCTATTAAAATATTATGATGACAGACAGTTGGAATATTTACAATTATTTCTCAAGATATTGTACACAATGCAAGGGTGCCAATAATGTTGACTACAATTGTATTTTATGAAGTCAAGTATACACATAGCTGACTTTATAAAATGTGAGCGGTGGAAAACACACATTAAATCTAGGAGCAATCACTTATACCAGGGCTTGATAAATCCTAGGGGCCAGAGTCACCCTCTCAGCCTCCACACTGTCAGCAACAGGGACCCCAGGTTGGGTCCATGAAATTTCATCTGCCTGGGGGTATCCAATCTCCCACAGGTAGAACAGGAGGGGAAGGCCTGTGATCACAGCTTGGCTGGAGCAGGCTGCCTCCAGGGCTCCCATCCCCTGTGGACAGAAGAAGAAGAAAGACCTATGGAGGCCCCTCAGGAGTTTGAGCACAGGCTCCTGCTCCCATTGATGGTGAAGTTCAGCCTGTGGTGGTGGTGGCTGTAGCCCTGTCATCTGAGGAAGGGCGTGCCACTGGATAATGTCTCCTGTATCCTCCTGATGATAGATGCCAGTCTCTTGGGCTGGGGAGTCCATGGCCAAGACCAAATGGCTCAGGCTGTTGGAACCACAGGGAAGAGGTATGGTCCATCAACCACCTCAAGGCAAAGTCCATCAGGCTGGCTTTCTGCATTTTTGGCCCCTGGTCGAAGGTCGGGATTTGCTTGGGTGGAGAAGAACCTCCTAGCCTTGTCAACTCAGCACATTTCTGGGGTGGAGAATGCGGAAGTAGACTTCCTCAGCCGGCTCTCTCTGGATCCTAGAGAATGCGAGTTTCACTTGATTATGCGCTGATGAGGTCACCCTGAAATGGATCTGATGGCGATCTGCTCCAGTGCCAAAGCTTGCTACTTCTTCAGTCACCACATGGAGATGGGGTACAAGGTCATCAAAGCCTTGACCCAGTCTTGGCCAAGTCAGCATGTACTGTGTGTGTTTCCTCTGTGGCCCCTGGTGAAGCATGTGATTTGGCATAAAGAGCGCCAGCCAGGCAGGATTGTTCTGGTGGTGCTGGATTGGCCGAGAAGAGCACGGTTCAGAGATCTGATGTGGCTCCTGCAGGCACCTCTTCTTTGTTTGCCTCCATTGAGGCAGGAATAGATCATCGTGGAGGACCAAGTTCCCTTCTCGCTTAAGGCCTGGCTCTTGAAAGGAGATGGCTAGTGCATAAAGGTTACTCTCCAGTGGTGGTCTCCACTTTTCTTGGAGCCCGTAGAAGGTCTACCAAACTAGCATCTTTATCTTTATTATCATTAAAATCATCCGTAATACCTGAAGATTGGAGGATGGCGAACGTAACACCAATTTTTAAAAAGGGTTCCAGGGTTGATCCGGGAAACTACAGACCAGTGAGCCTGACGTCAGTACTGGGAAAAATGGTAGAAACCAAAATTACAAAATTACTGAACATGTAGATAGTCATGGCTTAATGGGAGACACCCAACATGGCTTTAGACAAGGAAGATCTTGTCTTACTAATCTGTTATGTTTTTTTGAAGGTGTGAATAAACAGGTAGACAAAGGTGAGTCAGTTGAAATAGTGTATTTGGACTTTCAGAAAGCCTTTGACAAGGTCCCTCATCAGAGACGTTTGGCAAAACTAAAGAGTCATGGGATAGGAAGCAATGTACTATTGTGGATCAGGAACTGGTTAAAAGATAGAAAGCAGAGGGTAGGGCTAAATGGCCAATTTTCCCAATGGAGAAAGGTGAATAGTGGTGTACCCCAGGGATCTGTGCTGGGTCCGCTGCTTTTTGACATATTCATAAATGACCTGGAAAAGGGAATAACGAGTGAGGTTATCAAATTTGCAGATGACACAAAACTATTTAAAGTTGTTAAAACCTAAGAGGATTGTGGAAAATTGCAAGAGGATCTTGATAAATTGGAAGACTGGGCATCAAAATGGCAGATAAAATTGAATATGGACAAGTGCAAAGTTATGCACCTAGGGAAGAGCAACCCAAACTATAGTTACACAATGCAAGGTTCCACATTAGGAACCACCACCCAGGAAAAAGACTTAGGTGTCATTGTGGAAAATATGTTAAAACCCTCGGCCCAGTGTGCAGCGGCGGCCAAGAGAGCAAATAGAATGCTAGGTATCATAAGGAAAGGAATGGAAAATAAAACAAAGGATATTATAATGCCTCTATATCGTTCCATGGTGAGACCGCACCTTGAATGTGGTGTGCGATTCTGGTCGCCGTATCTTAAAAAGGATATAGCGTTATTAGAAAAGGTTCAGAAAAGAGCCACCAAAATGGTAAAGGGGATGGAAGGATACCCCTATGAAGAAATGCTAAAAAGGTTAGGGCTCTTTAACCTGGAAAAGAGATGGCTGAGGGGAGATATGATAGAAGTCTATAAATTAACGAACAGAATGGAACAGGTAAACGTAGACCAATTGTTTACATTATCAGAATACAGAAAGACTAGGGGACATGCAATGAAGCCACAGGGTAAACTATTTAAGACTAATAAAAGAAAATATTTTTTCAACGTGTAATCAAACTCTGGAATTTGTTACTGGAGGATACTGTTGTAGCCCTTTTTGGGATTCTAACCTGGATTCTTAAGTTTTGCCTAACCCTTCTAACAGGAAGGAAAAACAAGACACATACACAGAAAATCAATTATAATAATTCCAGAGCTCTAGAAGGAAGACAGAGAGAAGGAAGACAGAGAGAACCAGGCAGAAGCTTCTATCTAAAAATGTATGTTTCAATTAAGCCAGTTTGATTATAATAAACATGTTTCTTTTTACCTAAGTAAAGGTTTATGGCTATAGCATATTCACAGCCCTGTTTCTTCATTATTCATTGCACTTGAATCACTATCTGTGCCTATATCCACGGTCCCATAGACAGGTTCATTACTGTCTACTTCCAGGTCCAAATTGCCATAACAGGATGATCCATATGTGTATAGGTTACCTTATCACTCAGAAGCTCATCAGTTTCTGCTATAGTTTCCAATCTTGTTCTAGGGCCTGGGTCATTTCTTCCTTTTCCACAGTCCTTCCTTTGGTTCTGCTCAGAACCACATCCCTCATGGAAAGGCAGTTCTCGGAGCAAATCCCCAGAACTGGGAACACTTCGTAACCTAAGGACTGCAATTGTGTTTGTGGTCTGTGATAAGGAAGCTTATCATAGCTCAGGAAGGGGCTATAGAAAAGGTGAAGTGTCTCTAAACAAGCAACCTGTCAGTGCTGGTAGAAATGAGAAAACAGAATTTTGCCATAAAAGACTACCAGTCCCAGAATGCACCAGGTTTCCAACAGCCATGAGAGGAACTGAAGTGAGAAAACGTGTGTTCAATCAAAAGGGCTATGAGGTAATCCCTAAGCACTCATCTCAAAGGGCAGGGCCTGATTCAGCACAACTGCGCTGTGTTAGGGAGGATCACTCATCTAAGCAGAATAAGAGTAGAGTTTATTCCACAGATGACCATCTTCATGATCACCTTGGATATTCAGAGAAGGATCATCAGTTTCATCTGAAGGATCATCAGAAGCAGAAGCCAAACCGGACGGACAGAGAGGGAAAGAGACCCTTTGGAAGAAGGAAGAGAAAAGCCTTTGAGAGGTCTAGAAGAGTCCAAAGCAGTACGTATACTGGGAGGTATTCCAAGGGCCAGCATACACCATTGGACTGGGGAAAGCCAGAGGAATGGTGCTGCAGAGCTAGGAATCACCAGAGGCTACCTGTGAGGGAGACGGCTGCACGTGGAAGGGACTCTAAGACCTGTGCCAGAAGGTATGTGAAGAGAGATCCAGTGTCCAGGGATCTGGATTGGAAGGCTGGACATAAGAACTGGACTACATACTGGCCAGGCTATATAGAGAGGAACTCTATCAGCAATGGAAGCTCAGGTATGAACACTGATCTATGCCCTAGCTATAACCTTGAAAGACAGCAGGGAAACCAGTATTCTCCTGAAAATGCTCCATTGAGAGATTCATCTGTGCCAATCCATGATATTGAACCCATGCTTGTTGAACAAGGGGGAATAATAGCAGATGAGGATCCTGTTTATATGGACTGCTCTCTATCTAAACTCCGTTGGTAACTTTCTGTTATAAAGTACAGCAACCATCACAAGAAAAATACAAATTTGTTCTTTAATCTACTCAGAAAAGCTCCTGAAGCAGGATTTGACCCACACAGTGGAAGGCAAGCCAGCTAAGGGGTTTCAGCTGGTAACTGCTAGCAATTAAGCTTTACCTAATTGCTTGTGAGCTAGGAGAGAATCACTTCTGTATCTATGTGGGAAGTAATCAGAGGTTAAGAACAGTTTGTTTCTTGCTTTATGGCTTTTCATTTGTTGTTTCCTGATTTTGACTTTGTTTTTCCAAGTTAACACTGAAAGCAAGTTACCTAATTTATGTGCTACCAAGCATATCTGTGTTGGGAGAAATAACCCCATAAATAAATATCTTATTGGCTTTACCCAAGAGCACAACTAAATTATTGTCAGCAGCTGTGTCTGGTGTGAATGAACTACATTGCCCACAATACCTTGCAAATCATATAGAAATATGCACTTGCCAAGAGTGTGAAGATTCTCACCCAGGCAGCCGTCTGACAGGTCTTAGCCATATATGAAGTACAACATTTCATAAAACAGGCAAGGCCTATCCCTAGAAGCAGGAGAGCTACTAGGAAGCCAAAGAGACCTGTCAGTAAGGCCTTTAAGGGACCTAACAGGCCACCCCACATATTTTCAAACCAGGGCCACACAGAATCAGAAGTACCTTCAATATTATCTTTGGAGAAATGAGTTTCTTTTCTTACCTGATCTAAGATACCAGTTACCACCTTGCTCTGGGAGTCAACGAGCGTACAGCAATGCTCGTGTGTGACCCCACAAACTCCGCCTTCCTTGGCTAATAAATAATCTAAGGCCATACGATTTTGGGCAGAGTAAGCCATTAGTTTGTCTACAGTACCTTGCATGACTGTGAGGGCATCAGTCAAATCCTGAACTGTACTTCTATCAGGTCATATATTCACAATAGTTGTTCATCATAACGTGCTGTAGGATGTATGGCACCAAAAGTACTGAGCCAAACTGTTCCAGTGAAGGTGCTTACTTCTTATTGGGTAAGCTTAGTAGTACCATCTAGCAATTTATGTGCTGCACTTATATCTGCACTGTGGTCATCTGCAGCTCTGCAAGGACGACCAGAGGACATCCCATGTAAAGATTCATAAGGGACAAGTTGCCAGACCAATCAGCAGGCAACCAAACTTAAGCTAAGGTTCCACACACAAAATAATGACCTATCAAGGCAAGGAGTCCATCAGGCCAAATTTTGTAATCTTTAGGTTCTGTAAGCAGAACTTCAGTCCCCGGCCAAATATCCCTTAACCATGGGTGATAGTATCCTAAATAGGGATATAGATAGTTATCAACATAGCCATATCCTGAACCAGCTTTGCTTTTCTCCAATCTATACTTCCCATATATTGGTAGCCCATCCTGGTCATAATACTGTAATTCATACTGGTCAAGATGAGTTTTAGGATCAGTGAGAGCATTAACAACCCACAGATTAGAATGGGCTCATACAGAACTCACTGTGGGAGTGTCCATTACCAAATGCACATGATTGTTAGTCATAATGGTCTGACAACTAGATAGAGGGGTTTCCCCCACAGGATAAACCCCCTTTCGCTGGAAACAAATAGGAGGGTTGGTAACTGGCTGAGGACTGATAATTCTTGGAGCAGAGGTTGCCACATCTGGCCATGTGACAGTAAGATTGAATAAGGTTTCATTCACAGACAACTCCTTTAATTCTTGCAGAGAGATAGGTCGAGGTCTGGGTAAAAACCCAAACTGCATCTCTGCTGGGTGAGGTAAGCACCCAGCACAATTGGAAATGTTAAAATGCTGAATTAAGGAATATTTATTTATTTACATTCTCTTATATACTGTGCTATTCTGCATCAGTGTGGTTTACATTGAACAAACTGAAATTACATTGAACAAGGCATTATAACTTGGAGATAACTATTTTACAGGGAACATGGGCTATGGAGGGTTAAGTGGCTTGCCCAAGACCACAAGGAACACCTGTGGGACTAGAAACCTCAGTCCTTCTGGCCCAAGGTTGCTGTCCTCTAGTGGGATTTGAACCCCTGACCTTCTGGCCTGAAGTACCTTGCCCCAACCACTAGGCCACTCCTCCTCCATAATGAAACACATTATAAAAAACACCATGTTTTGCCCAAGGAGCATGCGGATCATATGCAGGAATTGTATGATCAGGAACTGTATGATCATGAACCACTAAGGGTGTAGGGGCTGGGGCCAGGGCTCGAAGCAATTCATCTACTATTGCGTGTTGAACAGGCCCTACCGTTGGTGTACTTATCTCTAATAGCCTTTTTACTAAACCTCCACACCCCCTACTTGTGGGAGAGAAATCCTACACACCAGATTAAAAAACACAAAAACAGTGCCAATGCCACTGAAAGCATACATATAAGCTAATGCTGTGAGGACAAGTCCGAAATGAGTTGTAACTGTCCAACAACTTCACACCCACTTTCTTGGTTGAGCAGAGTTAAAATCGGAGGGAGCGATTTCAGTTCAATCTCAAATTCCTCTGGTTCCTGCCTAGGCTGTATACAGGGAAGTCTTATCCAGAGTGCGGTGCTTTCTTGCACTGATCCATATGTATCCAGGTTTTCCGTCCTTTCACTTTCAATGCTGAATATCCCACCAGCAACACTTGGAATGGTCCCAGAAACCTTGCTGCCAGAGCAGACTTCGGCACCGGATCCTTGATGAGCACCCAATCTCCAGGTTCCACGTCTGGAGGTGGTCGCAATGCCTGAGCACCCTGCTTTGTAAGCTGCAAAAAAGGAAGGCAATACCAATGTTTGGTACAGATATTTACAATAGGATAATAGGTTGCTGCACAGCAGTTGGGGATCTGGCAACTGATCTGGTGCCACTATAATATGGGCTGGGGTAGTTGCCGGACGTTCAGTCACAATTTCATAGGGGTAAGGCCTTGTCGAGTTCTTTGAGGGGAATTACGGATCGAAAATAAAGCAAATGGCAGAGCTTTCACCCAATCCCGTCTCCAATCATGAGTTAGGAAGCGGAGAAGCGCCTTCATCGTCCGATTCATCCGTTCCACTTGGCCAGAGCTTTGCGGCTGATACGGAGGATGAAGTTGCTGATGAAGGCCAAAAAATGCAATTATGCCTTTCCAGACTTCTGCCCGTGAATGCTGGGCCTTGATCAGAAGACAAAACCAGGGGCATTCCCCACAAAGGAATAAACTGGGTAAGCAAACACTTCAAAACTGTAGCAGCAGATAACAAATTAGTTGGATAGGTTTCAGGCAATCCTGAATATAGACAAGTAAAAACCAAGAGGTGCTTCCTTCCCCCCTTGGCACAAGGCAGATCAGTGAAATCAATTTGCAGGAAGAGGAAAGGTCTTTGAGGCCTAGGCAAGGATGGAGAAGGTAATGCGCGAAGAGTGCATCTAGATTTTCCTGCTTGTAGACACGGGAGACAAGAAACATACACAGCATGAGCAGCAGAAGCAAATGCAGGATTATACCATAACTGAGCAAAAGCATTTATCGTAGCTGGAACACTTAAATGCAACTTGGATGTAAAAACAGAGTGACAGGATAAAATAATGATTTAGGACAAATAAATAATTGGTCCTTTTTCCATAGTCCAGTACCATCAGGCGATGTTCCCCAAGACAACCATTCCTGCTTTTCGGTGAAGTCTGCTGAATCCTGATGGGAACGCATCAAGTCCAATGATAATGAAGCAGAAGTGGAAGTTGCAGGTGAACGAAGAGTTAATAACAAATGTGACGGAGCTGCAGGCCCTGCTGCTGCAGCTTTAGCAACTTGGTCCACAAATTGATTGCCTTGTGACACTACAGAACCAGTAAGATCATGTCCTTTAAATTTAACACAGCCACCTGAGCTGGTTTAAGCACTGCAGCAAGCAAACGTTCAATGTAGCGGGCATGCTTGATAGGCTTATGAGCAGCTGTCAAAAATCCACGTTGTGCCCAGATATTACCAAAATCCCAAAGAACCCCAAGTGCATAAGTGCTGTCAGTATGGATATTGTAACGGGGAAGAGACGTCCTTTGCCATGCAAACAGAGGAATCTGAAAGAAGTAGGTCAGTTGCTGACAGGAAGGCAAAGCACATGACTTCCAGTTGCCAGGAGCAGCATAAACAAACCCAGCCACGAGTGCAGCAGCCCCGCCCAGCTAGCAAACAATTCCCATCTCCTGAGCCTAATAGTTTTCACCTGAGTGGGGGAAGGGCCAAGTTAGCTCCAAACCGGACGTATAAGAAACGCCCCTTAGAGTTTGAGAGAGAGGGTAGAGAGCTTGGAGAGATGCAGAGTGAGAAACAGCGTCAGAGTAAGCTGAAGTCTGAGACCGAGAATCAGACTGAGAGAGAACAGCTGAAGCGTCAGTTTGGGAAGCAGACTGAGATTCAGAAGCAACGTGTGTTTCAGAGTAGAAGGAAGCACGAGAGAAAGCACGTGAGTGACTCAGAGGATTGTGAGTCTGAGAGCGAGTCTGATAGAGAACTAAAGAAGGTAACCAGCAGGAGTAACTGGAGAAGCAGAGCCCAAAAGCCCTGTGGAAAGAACTACAGGCAGGTGTCCTATTGGGAAGGCAGCCAGAGAGAAACGTTACCGTAGAAGCTATCTGGGAAGCACTTGCAAGCCCCAGGGAGTGAAAGGTATTCTGTAGAGGATATCTGCATGTCAGAAGAAGAGGGGGAAAAGCCAAAACCCAGAGGAAAACCTCTAAAGTTTAAACCCCTTGCTGACCAAGCTGTGCACAGACTTTCCCCTGTCTCAAAGCCAGAAGGTAGACTAACTAAATACTTTAAGGATAAAGGTACTTATAAGAAGTTCTCTTGTGAAAACCCTGAAGGGTGGGACTCTCCTCTCTGCTATTCTGATATATGTGGTAATTCTGAACCTAATCTCACAGAGGGCTGGTTAGAGAAGCCCCGGGAACAGATAGAGGGTGAAAGTTTGAAAACGTTGCATAATAAACAGAAGTTTTACCTAACGGAGAATCATCATGAGCCAATGCTGATTGACCCTCATGAGGAGGAAGTATCAGATGACCAAATGGACTGTACTTTAATGATTACAGATGATATAACTTCTCTGTGCTGAGCCAAGAGATGAATGAAAGCCGTTTGAACTGGCAGTTAAGGAGCATAGGATTTTTCCTTTGTTGTGCAAAGTGACTGTATGCTGTGAATACTGTGGAACTTTGGATTTCTGTTGAGAAGCTGTTTTGTTCTTTACTTATTTTGTGCCAGAGTGTATGGCCTTTTTGTCCTCAGTTCTTTTGTGTTTAAATCCGCCCGGGAGGGGAAATAAAAATCCTGTCATTGCCTGTACCATTTGCACCACAACTGCTTCTTATTGAAAGGGAAAATACTACAACTCCCAGGAAGCAATGCATGCCTAAAGCATTGCTCAACTCATTCAATAAGGGTCCCCACGCAGTTCAACCCGTACGCCTAGGCTGCAGGCCGACTACTGGTGACAATATATACAACCAAATGTGCAGACATTTCCAGGGCCTGAATAAGAACAAATACTTCAGCCAACTGGGCACTGGCAAATGGCAAGGCTACAGACTCTATTACAGAATTAACAGTGGTAACAGCATAACCAACAAGTAAATCCCCTTGCTCATTGTGAAAAGCAGAGCCATCAGTAAACAGAATCCAGTCAGGACTGGGCAGAGGGACAGAGGAAAGATCAGGCCTAGCCTTTGAATAAGCCATTACAGAGGACAGACAATCATGAGTGCCATCAGGGTCAGACAAGTGCAAAAGGGGTTCAACTGAAGCCAGGATTTGAGCTGATTGTAAAAGTTAAACTTCATGTAAAGTGACATGTGCTTGAGAGATAGCCAATCAAACAACAACAAACAAGAGCTTGAAAGAGACTGAGTCTTTGCCAAATGTAAAAGATGAGCAACTGAATGAGAAGTATATACATGCAATTCATGCTGAAGAACAAGAAAATCCGTAGTTTGTATAGCAAACACCACTGCAGCCAAAGACTGAAAGCATGGAGGCATGCCAGAGACAACAGGATCAAAAGTTTGGGAAAAATAACCCAAAGGCTTTAGCCCAGTAGGGAAACGTTGTGCCAGAACCCAGACAGCAGCACTGGTGGAAGTAGCCACATAGAGACAGAAAGGCAAAGCATAGTCAGGGAAAGAAAGACAGGGAGAAGTCAGTAGGGCCTGGCGCAGGGAGTCGAAAGCATTATGCTGACCTTCAGTAGGAACTGTAATACCGTCAGGAGCCTTACGGCCAAGAAGGGCATACAGTGGAGCAGCAAGCTCAGCAAAGTCAGGGATCCACTGGCGGCAAACACTAAAAGACCTAAGAAGCGGCGTATATGAGGAACAGTAGCAGGAAAAGGCATAGACATAATAGGACCAATTCGCTGAGCCATAATAGAGCGATTTCAGCTGAGGAGAGACATACACCAAGAAATATCATTTGTGGCAGAGAGAATTGCAACTTAGACTGATTAACTTTCAAACTCAAATGAGAGATATGTACAAGAGTTAACATAGTATCATTAACACAAGCATCATAACAGGGAGAGCAAATAAGTAAATCATCAACATACAGTGTCAAGACAGATTTGTCCAATGCCAAATCCTGCAAAGCAGCTTTAAGGGCCTGTGAAAAATAAGCAGGACTCTCGGTGTATCCTTGAGAAAGGGTAGTCCAGGTATACTGATGCCCTTCGTACGTGAAAGCCAGTAAGTACTGAGACTCCTCCCCTACCAGAATTGAGTAGTAGGCGGAGCTTAAATCTATTTATTTATTTATTTAACTTTTCTTCTATATCGCACTATTCAGATCAGTGCGGTGTACATTCGAACATAACTTATTACAATGCAGCAAGCCAAATTGTAATTACAATGAACAGGGTAATAACTTGGGTATAAACTGGGGAAACTATCTACATTTAATATACACTGGTGCATACATTCCTAGATCTAGGTAATTTGGGTCAGGGAGAATCTATGACTGAAAAGTGGGTGGAGCCACATGGTATACGAGTCCAAATGTCATGAGGATTGGCTGCAAGGGGAAAAACTGGTAGGACAATACGATTAATAGCTATAGCTCACAAATCTTGCACAAATCTGTAAGACTTACCATCAGCCTTTAGTACAGGTAAAATAGGCATATTGCAAGGAGAAGAAGTTGGTACCAATACACCCTGGGCTAGCAGGTACCAATACTGATACAATTTTCCTTCTACTAGAAGGGGTACGTCAGTCAATTTTTGATGCATTATAGTTCTTCCTTCAATTCCTTCACAAGGGACTCTAGGAGCTGTAGGCAGCGCCTCAAACAGAGGAGGGGGCAATTGTGATAGAGCTATGGCAGATGTGGAGGCACCTGTATCTAACAGGAAGAGCAATTCATACCCCAAGATCGTAGCGAGTATTTCTCCCTGTGTGTTGGGGCGCACAACCAAGCCTAGTCAGTCCTCACTATAATCAAGGTCAGTTTCTGCATAATATTGGGTCATGACTGAAGGTTGATTGGGGGTAAAAACAGGATATGGGGCATGCAAATAACTAGCTCCTGCAGCATCAGATTGGGGAAGGTCACTCCTTGCCATAGTACAATCTCTTACAATATGTCCCAATTTGCCACACCTAAAACAGGTGCAGTCTCCTTGATATCCCCCCACATATCCACGACCTCTACCCCTAAAGGGTACAGCGCCCCTACCACCTCTGCCACCACTTGCTCTACCTTGCCCCCTGAAATTTGATTCATAACTTGCTACTTGGAGATTTAAAAGTTTTTGGCGCTCCACTTTACCTTTTTCTTCATCCTTCTGCTTCTGGATCCTCTTTTCTGCATGCAAAGCATCTTCCAAGATCTCCTGTGCAGACTTGGTAGACCATCTAAGCAAAGCATTTTCAAGAATCGCTTTTATTTCTGACTGCAATCCATTCACAAAAATTGAAGCAAATCCTTCCATTTCACCATTCTGAGGGGAAAAATCTCGGAACGCTAGACAGCACCTGGCATGAAACTGAGCAACAGCTTCATCCCTACCCTGCTTCAGGTCTAATAGCTTGGACAAATCTTTCACAGGGGTACATTTCTTTTCAATAGCTTTTAACAAATTATTCCGATCTTCCCGGAAGGCAGTCATTTGAGTAACATCAGAAGAATTAGTAACAGGGTCCGCAAGGGGCCACTCCCATGCTGCATTATCCAGCAGTTGGGGGTGGGTGACTGCCCGCAATTCTATTGGATTTAAAAAGACTGATTTTAATAAATTTTGCAAATCTACCCAGGAGGGGTCATAAGTAGTTATTAACTGACGCCAATAAACCACAAACTGACCAGGTTTTTCTCAGGAGAAAGGGCAAGATCTAGCCAAATTAAAAACTTCAGCTGGGGACCAATGAGATGGTAAAGTAACTAAACCACCATCCCCCCTAGGGAAGGCTCTGAATGGAGCAAGCAGATCTATTCTCTTACTCTGTTCTCTTTCCTCTCTAACCTCCTTATTTAAGGTTAAAAATTCCCCTAACTCTAAAGTCAAATGCTGCAAGTGTTTCCAGTTAGGGATCAAAGGAGCTTTTGTCCAATGGCCAGTTCCTTTGACAACTGCAGCCATGACTTCTGCTACCAGTTCCTTATTCTGACTGCGTGGCAACAGCTCTAGTGTATGCTGTTTTACTTGTAGGTCAAGTGCCTCAAGTGTAGCTATAATGACTTCAGTCAACGTATGGGCTTTTTCTGCTAAGCGGGCAAGATATTGTGTCAACTGCTCTCTAGTGGTTATTAATTCAAGCTGACTTGCTTCTACCCCTATTAATTGCTCAAGTTCCAAAATTTCCTTTTTTAATTGTTGAGCCCGCATAGTACGGGGGATAACTACAGGTTCTCCAGGGGTAGCAGAAAAGGGACCACCTGGCGTAATTAAAGGAGTAGCATCTGCCACAGATATAGAGATTGGGGAATCAGGGGAAGGCAGTACTACACCCAAAATAGAACCTGAGGGGTGAGTGTCAGACTTAATAGGGGTAGAAACACCAGGCATATCATCCAATTGGATGAGCGACACCTCCTGATCTTGGTGGGCTGCTGGTGCTGCAGCACTATTCATAGTTAGTGATACAGCCAATGCAGTGAACTCCTCCTCATAAGCTGGAGGAGCAGAAGCAACAGTACTGCGTTCAGGGTCGCAATTTTTTAAAAGAGGATGACTGCCAGAACTACGTCTTAATTTCAGCTTCTGTTTGTTTGGCCAAAACACAAATTTGTTCCTCCATTCTAAACACTTGATCTTTAAATTTTTCAAATGCAGAATCCGTGGCCTTTTGAGCTTTTTCTGCAGCCTTGGATTGCCACCACCCATACATGACCTATTCGTGAATGGTATGAGGTCGCCCCAAGTCATCAAGGGCCATCTCATACTGTAACCAACGCAGTTTGTCCTCCTGAAATGTTCCACCCAGCGGGAACTTCAAAATGGGGTTAGAAGCAGTCATTGAATGCCAACAGCCAACATAATCTAAGGCGCTATCGCCAAACCTGTGCCTCATTTCATAATTTGGGCTTCCTTTTTTCAGCCCTATTCTACAAGCTTTTTCACCCCACTCATCTGAGTTTTCTGTTTAATTTTACCGGCCTTATTGCCCATTCCAAAACTCATGACAGAAACCTGCCTAACACAGAAAACTGCTTTATAACACTGTATTTAATACTCACAGACAGACTACTGCCCACGTCCATGCTTTTCGTTTCTGTGGAAGGGAGGCAATCCAGAGTCTACGGCACCAACTGTTGTAGCCCTTTTTTGGGCCAGGCCCTCCTACTTGGATTCCAACCTGGATTCTTAAGTTTTACCTAACCCTTCTAACAGGAAGGAAAAACAAGACACATACACAGAAAATCAATTATAATAATTCCAGAGCTCTAGAAGGAAGACCGTCAAAAGGAGCAAATCATGGCTCCTCTCCAACTATCTTCAAAGATCTTCTGCCAGAGAACTGCCTTTTATTAAGAAGTATCAGCTGACATAGTTAATTTTTGATTAACATAGGATGATATTATTCATGTTACAAAATCATAGGTCTGAAATACAATCTGCTTACAGGGTTAATTTTCTGCTGATGCTTTGCAAAATTACATTAGAAAAAACTGAAGTTAAAGGCTGTGATTACAATTACCAGGTGACAGTAGGTGTCGATGTGATTCTTTCATATTACAAAAGCTGATTAGTTACACTATAAATTCTCTCTAAATTTTAGGTAATTTCATAAGCTTTATTTGATTTCCAGTTATATATTGACCTAAAGTCTCTGATTCTCGGAAAGTTCATGCTGACCTTAGCTAGTTTTCAGCCTATCATCTATCACAAAAAAAGAGGTAGCCCCTGTCTGGAAAGCAGAAGCTACCCTTTGCGCCAGTAACTATGTACACAAGGTTATTTGCCAATCTCCATTATAACAAACTGTCAGCACTTTCTCACAAAGAGAGAGAACCAGGCAGAAGCTTCTATCTAAAAATGTATGTTTCAATTAAGCCGGTTTGATTATAATAAACATGTTCTTTTTACCTAAGTAAAGGTATATGGCTATAGCATATTCACAGCCCTGTTTCTTCATTATTCAAGTTGAGGCACCTGAACGTACATGTTGCCATCTGTTTGTGAGGTAAGATTCACATCAGACTATTGCTGTCTCCGAAATAACCTTCTCTCTGAGGCGCACCAGTGGTAGCTCATGACATACTGAGTCGAAGGCAGCTGCTATGTCAAGGAAAATAAGGACAAATCCCTGCCGGATGTTATCAATTCCTATGGTTATATTATTGATAATTGTGGTGAGGAGGGTTTCCACGCCATGTTGTTCTCTAAAACCGTGTTGGCATGGGTCTAGTGGTAAAATGTTGTCAACGTGGTCTTGAATTTGTCTTTGTACCTCTTTTTCTATTATTTTGGCAAGAAGTAGTATGCTCGATATCGGTCTGTATGAGTCCAATTTCAGGCTGTTGAGCTTGCCGTTTTTCATCAGAGGTCTAATGGAGGTATGTTTGAGGGATTGAGGAAACACCCCTGTTTTGAAGGAACTTTCCATGAGCCTGGCCATAAAAGGGCTAAGATCAGACCATAGCTCCTTCATCCAAAAGGCAGGGCAGTGGTCAGTCTGGGCAGTGGTGGTGTTGATCGTAGCAATGGTGTTTTCAATGTGTTTCTTAGATGGCATAGTGAACATGGTCAAGGGTGTTATATTGTTTTGTACAAATGCCATTGAGGGTACTGGAGCTTTGTTGGTATGGCTTATCTTTGCTTGCAGATAGTCAGCAAAGTCTTGAGGGTGGATTTCGTTTGATTGTTCAGGTACCGGTTCCTTAGTTAAGTTCTTTACAAGGCTGAAAAGGTCATGGGGTTTGTTCAATGATCGTTTCAGAGAATCTATGTGAAATTGCCTTAAATTTGCAGTTACTGCTTCACGATGATGCGCAAGATGGGAATTATATGCCTCTTGATCTACTTCTGAGTGAGATTTACGCCATCGTCTTTCCAACTTCCGTAGGAGGGTGAGAGATGATTGTAGTTCTGAGGTGTACCAAACTGCTGAGGCTCACGTCCTTGGTGGCTTGTTGGATGGTGGACGTAAGGCAATATTACTGAAGCTTTTGTTCCATTCAGAAATCATATCTTCAGGGTTGAGTATTGTCGCTGTAAGAAGTGGGCGTGTTTTACTCAGGATCACATCTCTATCGAAGGCTTGAAACCTTCGTTCTGGTGCCTTGGAGGAGTTAGTCTGCCTTTTGACTTTTTTCTGGTTGTTTCTAAGTATGGGTAGTTGGAAGCCAATCAGTTTATGGTCTGACCAAGGAACTGTGGTTATGGACAGTCCGTTGGTGTCTTTTGACTTGGGAGATATCCGTGGAGCAAATATCAGGTCTAGTAGACCTCCTTTAACATGGGTAGGTTCATCTACTAGTTGGGTATATCCTAGGTCTTTGAAAGCCTCAAGGAAGGCTGAAGCCTGAGTCTCTTGTAGTGATGGTAGGTTGAAATCTCCCAAAACCCAGCTTGGTGTGCATGGGCTTTGAGTGTTAGATGCCAGGTCAATTATTGAGGAAAGGGCATCCGGGTCTAGTGATGGAGCTCTATAAATGAGATTAACAGAGCAGAGTTTGTTGGATATAGTAATTGACTCCAGATTCTTTGTGCTGTCTACATTTATCAGTCAGAAGTGTAGGTCCGATTTGATGAGGGCGAGAACTCCTCCTCCTCCTTTGTTGTTTCTATGACATGTGTGAATTGTGAAATTGGATGGCAAGAGTTGGTTGAGTAGGGCATTATCATCACTAGAGGGCCATGTCTCTGTAATCATGAGAATATCAAGGTCATGGTGAGATATCAGTTCTGTGATCACTGGCCATTTTTTGCGTATTGATCGGGCGTTTATGAGCGCAGATCTTAGGCTTTTGGTATAAGAGTTTTCCACTTGTTTTGATTTCTTGTTCTGTTGTAATGCGATGTGCAGTAAGTGGGAGTGGCGGGTTTGGGGCGATTCATCAAATCTGTGAAAGGTATCATTTGACCATCTCCTCTTATGGTTCCGAAGGATTGGTATGTTAAACTGATTGGAAGATAGAGCTGTGGCGTTATTGATCAATTCTGATAGGATATAAAGAGCAACTAAGGCGATGCTTAAGGGAGACATTCTCATTACCAACCCTGTAGGGTGTAGTTATTGAGTGTATGTCAGGTGGAGGCTATCTGGTGGCCAGGGTGTAGTGCAAATAATTGTGATTATACTATGGGTGGTATAGGTGTCTAACTCACTAGTATACGTACAACATATAAGGTTGGCTAGCTTCAAGATATGGTGCAGTATATATGCAGTTATCAAATTTGCAATAGAACAATAGTTACAGTTTACTACACTCTATACATATGATTGTCTGGTAATAATACAATGCTACATACAAGAGCTGTTTAAGTAGTAAACACGGATTGTACATAGGTATACGTGATTGCTGGTTATATGCTAGTTATATAGTTTAAGTAGTAAACACGGATTGCTAGTTATATCAAGGCTCATAGTTAGAGGTAAGTACAGCTTCAGGGTATGAGTCTCACAGACCTTAGGATAGCGGAATACATTATTTTGCAGGTTACCTTAACAGTTGTAGGAAAATGTGTTTGCTTCAGTTGCTTCATGGGATATCTAGCATTGTCCGTGTTAATAGAATGGATTCTTGGGCCGGATCTGGGTTATGTTAGATCCTGGCCTATCGTGCCCCACCCAAGGGCCACGCCAAAGGGCCCTCTGGCGAGGCCCTCAGGCGTGGGCCCGGCAGGCGCGAGCCCACCTGGCGGCAGTGTCTTTTAAATGGGCTGCTCCTCCTCCCACAGCCACGATTGGGCTGGAGTCCCTGAGCGGGAAGGCTAGCTGGCCCGCTCAGGTGCTCGACCCCTGTCGGGGGAGCTTGAAGATGGTGGCGGCTTTTTTGATGTTCCTGCCGGCGGTATCTTTTAAATGGGCTGCTCCTTCTCCCACAGCCCTGACTGGGCTGGAGTCCCTGAGCAGGAAGGCTGGCTGGCCCGCTCAGGTGCTCGACCCCTGTCGGGGGAGCTTGAAGATGGCGGTGGCTTTTTTTATGTTCCTGCCGGCGGTATCTTTTAAATGGGCTGCTCCTCTTCCCACAGCCCCGATTGGGCTGGAGTCCCTGAGCGGGAAGGCTGGCTGGCCCGCTCAGGTGCTTGACCCCTGTCAGGGGAGCTTGAAGATGGCAGCATTTTTGAGGTTCCCGCCAGCGGCGGTGTCTTTTAAATAGGCTGCTCCTCCTCCCACAGCCCTGACTGGGCTGGAGTCCCTGAGCAGGAAGGCTGGCTGGCCCGCTCAGGTGCTCTACCCCTGTCGGGTGAGCTTGAAGATGGCGGTGGCTTTTTTTATGTTCCCGCCGGCGGTATCTTTTAAATGGGCTGCTCCTTCTCCCACAGCCCTGACTGGGCTGGAGTCCCTGAGCAGGAAGGCTGGCTGGCCCACTCAGGTGCTCGACCCCTGTCGGGGGAGCTTGAAGATGGCGGTGGCTTTTTTTATGTTCCCGCCGGCGGTATCTTTTAAAAGGGCTGCTCCTCCTCCCACAGCCCCAATTGGGCTGGAGTCCCTGAGCGGGAAGGCTGGCTGGCCCGCTCAGGTGCCCGACCCCTGTCGGGGAGCTTGAAGATGGCGGCGGCTTTTTTGATGTTCCTGCTGTTGGCGGTGTCTTTTAAATGGGCTGCTCCTCCTCCCACAGCCCCGATTGGACTGGAGTCCCTGAGCGGGAAGGCTGGCTGGCCCGCTTAGGTGCTTGACCCCTGTCAGGGGAGCTTCAAGATGGCGGCGGCTTTTTTTTCTTATGTTCTTATTATCATATTTGATTGACTGCCCAGGCCAGGGCATCAGAGCGGTGTTGTGGTGGCGAAGTAGGTTTAGAGTGTAAAGGAAAGGGGGAAAAACAGTCCTTTTTCCCTGAGCCCAAGAGAACTGCAGGCACAGCAGGGGTTAAAACTCTAAACAAAGAAAAAAAACTCCCTACACAGAAGTGTAGAACTGGACACACACCCAATCTCCAAGTAAACCAAGGGAGGTGACGGGAAAGGTTTGGGGGCGGAGTCTAGAGCTATAGGACAGCCCCAAACATTTAAGCAGAGAGAAGCTATAGCAAGAGGAAGTGGAAGTGAAGAGAGTGAAGGGAGGAGCGAAGAGACTGAGTGGAGGAGCTCTAGTTCCAAAGAGAAGGAAAGTTCCAGGAAGAGGCCTGAGAGAAGGTCCCAGCCAGAGTCCCAGCAAAGCACTCAGCAGAGACCCGGGGAGAGATCCAGGAAGAGGTCTGAGATAAGCCTGGAAGAAAGGTAAGAGGCAAGCCCTGGAGAGGAATCTTCTGAAGAGGAGATATTCTCTAGGAGGTGGTGGACTGGCCAAGAGAATCCTGAGAGTACTAGAAGTAAGGAGACTCGAAGGACAGGGCTGAGGGACAAATATCTCACTGGAAGCCTCAAGGGGGAATCCTATTGCAAGCAGTACAGAGACAGCTCGAGCCCAGAACACAGTTCAGCTGGCAGAAAGTCTACAGCTAATGTGGAGCCCTGGAGAGCCTGTTCTAAGCAAGGTACTGTTGAGAAGCAGGAGAGAGGAATATCCCTGGGAGGACCAGAAAGCAAGCTAACACCTGTGGCAGGGTCTGAAAGGAAACACGTTGCTGCTAGAAAGGTGAGCCCATTGCAAGCTGTTAAAAAGTTATTGAACAAGAAAGCTTTGTCATGCCCTTCCCCCATAGCCTCAAGTAGAGAAGAGTCTCAGTGGGAGCAGCTGTTGAGAGTGTTGAAGCAGCTGAAGCCTTCCCATGCAGACGCTGTGGATAACACGTTATTGAAGGAACCCGGTGAAGAGAAAATGGAAATAGAAATCAATGGTGTAGAGAATGATTATTCTGATATGGAGATGGAATGCTCTTTCTGTTCTAGTCAAAAGTAAGAAACTGAGGGGTTTTTAAAGGTAATTAGGAAAACCCAGAAGTTTTTAAAGGAAGTACATTCTCTGCTGAAACTCATGCCTTTTATTTATGTATTAATTAGAGCTGATCTGATAAGCTCCCAGAAGTTAATGTATGTCTGGGAAAACTAAAGAGTGAAAGTACGCTTGGAAAAGAATGTCAGAAGATTTTAAACAGTTGGTAACCAGGAAGTTAAGGTGCTGCAAAAACATGTGAGAGAAACAGTGAAGTGTTGTGCTGCATAACTTGGAGACCTGGGACCAGAACCTGTTTGTAAAAGAATGATTTGTGAGACACGTTGTTTAAGTTAAGCCGCAGAAGCAAAGTCAAGGCATGGACTATGTATCAAGGCTTAAGTTCTTTTTGAATGGAGAAGTATCCTGAGTTTTGTTTTGTAGTACCTGAACTTCTAGCCAAAGAGTTCAATTGGTTATGTAGAGCTTTATTTTCAAATAAAGAAATTTTCCTGTGACCTTCAAATCTCGGCTATAATCTTTGTGACACAACTACATTTATTTATTTATTTATTTATTTAGTATACATTTGTATACCGCTACTTCCAGCGATCAGAAGCTGTTTGATTACAGATTGTAGTTTGTCAAATCATGACAGCAATTTTGGGGTATAAACACATTGATTTGAAGGGAAAAACACAGCACACAGGAAAAAGGTCTTAAAAAGCCATAGTACTGGGTTCCAGTTTACTAAGAAGGACGTTCAAGGTACCCCCATTACACCTAGGCATTCGCCTAGCCACAAGGGGGGCCTTGACAGGTGGCGTAGTTATTGGATTGAAAAGAAAAATCTACTAACCTAAAGCTACAAAGCATATCAGGAGATATACAAGTGTGCAGAGAAGACATCCTAGAGATATCCTCAAGAAAATAAGTTTCCTGCAGAAGAAAAAAAAAAAAACCCGGACCAGAGTATCAGCAGAGCAGCGGATCGGAGTTGGAGAGTCCAGCTGGTGCCGACTGTGCTGAGAGGCCTGATGCACCACTTGCAGCAGGTAACCCGTATTTAGAAGGGGTTAATCCAGGATATCGCTGCAAGGGGGAGGTTCTGCAGTTGGAGGAAAGGGGTGCTGTTTCTGTAAGAGCTGCACTTGGTGTTTGTTTGTCTTTTTATGTCATTACAGCATCCAGAGATGGAGCGAGGGGAGTTACTAAACTGGATGGCAGACCGGTTCCGGCAACAGCAGGAGATCGCTGTCCAGACACAGGAACGGATGGCTGCCATGCTGAAAGAGCAACAACAACCTCTCCTTGACATGATGGCTGCCTGGATGGGGGAGCAAAAGAAGACATCAGATGCGTTAAGGACAGTATCCGGTTCCTTAGGAACATTGCAAGGACTGGGACATGTGGGTAAAGGGATTTTTTCCTTTGGGCCTTTGACCCAGGATGATGACATCGATGATTATTTTGATGTATTTGAACGTGTGGCACTCCTAAGTGGATGGCCAAAAGATCAGTGGGCCATTCGCATAGCGGCCTCCCTTACAGGGGAAGCTCTTGCAGCTTATAGGGCCATGCCTGCTGATCTCGCCTTCACTTACGAGGAAGTAAAAAGGGCCGTGAGAGATCGATTGGGATTGACCCCAATGGTCTATCGCCGTCTTTTGCGTGCATGTAAACTAAGGCAGGGTGAGACACCACGCGCTTTGTGTCAACATATCAAAACACTGATGTGTAAATGGTTAATGCCAGAAGGGAAAACGGTTGACTCCATTTTAGACACTATTGCCCTTGAACAGTTTATTGAAGCTGTGCCACAAGAAATGCGGTCTTTCCTGATTCTACAGGATTGCAAAAACACAAAAGACGCAACTTCATTGGCAGAGCGCTTCTTGGAAGCCCGTGTTGTTGGCCAAATGAAGGTGGGTGATTTGAGCCGAGCAGTCGTAAGGGAATCAGAAAAGAAGAGCAAGACAATGCTGGGGGAAATTACGCAAGGTAAATCCCTAGGAAGAACAGGATATGATCAAAGGAAGTGTTTTACTTGCGGAGTTAAGGGACATCTGAGGAAGGATTGTCGAGTAAAGACAGTATTAGTTACCACCCAATCCAATGAGACTGGGGAGGGGTTCTTATTGTCGGTAGAGGTAGAGGACATCCCAGTAGAAGCCCTATTAGACTCCGGCGCTGACCAATCCATGGTTTCAAAGCAGCTTTGGGCAGAAATACAAGCCAGGGGAGGTCACAGGGGAAAACACTCGGAGGGGAATATAAGAATCAGATGCGTGCAGGAGAAGTATCCTGAGTTTTGTTTTGTAGTACCAGAACCTCTAGCCAAAGAGTTCAATTGGTTATGGGCATACTTGTGAGTTCTCTTAATGGTCTACCAAAACTCTATCTACACGCCATTGGCCCTATGTGTGTAGTTATAGAATAGTGACTACCAGGGCCAGATTTACCTATACGCCATGTACGCCATGGCGTAGGGCCCACAGCTGGCAAGGGCCCACAAAAATCGAACAAATTAGCTTTTTTTAAAAATAAAATTTTAAAAAAAAACTGCTGGCTGCCGCGCGGGGGCCCCCTCTGCTGCCGCGGCAGCATGGACTGACCCGCGGGGCCCCCTCTGCAAGCTGAATCAATCGGTCCGTCCGTCCCTCCCTCCGTCCCTCCCTCCGTGCAGGCTTTGAGAGGCGCGAAGGGAGAGTGTTTCATCTTGGGTCAGGTGGATTTCCCTTCGGGCAACAGGACACGCGAACAGACTTTATCGTATAAAGAGCAGCGCTGGATATTCATTTTAAACACAGTGCGCCCACATGGCTTAAATGCTTCACTTGATTGGTCAGATTGTGTGTGAGTACTAGCGCTGATTGATGGGTGTGTGGAGCAGGCACTCCAACCTTTAAATCTCCATCGGTTCAGTGTAACATTCTAAGGAGCATGCGCGGCGTTTTTTCGCCTTGTCGCATCGGCTGTCAGTCCAGTTTGTTCAGTTTGCAATTGAACGAGAGATGAAATCTTCTACGGTATGTTTTTTTCATAATCCTTACAACAACATAATAGAATAAAAGTTAAATATGAAACATGGTAGAAGGATGTCAATAAGAAGCACTTTGGCTGTGTTTGTTTTGTGATCCATATAGACTCATTGAATAAAATCCCCTGAAGAAAGATATGGTGAAACGCTTGGGCGCCTTAGATATCCGGCGTCGGGATTTACACTGCAGCTGAAAACACCTTTGCTTCTACCTCAGAATTTAGCATAACATCTGAAGTTCATATCTGAAGCTGAGTACCCATAAGGATACATTTTCTCTTACAAGTTGCAGCAAAAATGTTTTTGCTTTAACAATGAGAAACGTTTTTCTGCAACAGTAGGGAAATTTGAATAAGCATGTTTACAGATGGATATGTTTGAAAACGTTTTGAAAGAAAATTGAAGTACAATTGAAGCACTGTGAATTTTCTCTTGATCACTAGAAAGAATTCTGAGATAAATAATTTGATAAAGTTTTGAAGAAAATCACTTGACACAAATAATTTGATAAAGTTTTGAAGAAAATCACTTGACACAAGTTTTAAAAATAGGACAATAATGGTCAAAGTGTACATACTAAGAAGGTACATAGTGCCCCTTTGATATATAAGCTGCGCTAGTTGAAACTGAGACCTTGGTACACAACAACATTATGTCCTACTAGTTTCATAAGGTAAACATTCAAGCAGATAATTTCTTTAATTTTTCAGTAGTAACTGCTTGATAACGCGACCAATTTTTTGTAGTATATACAATAATGGGTTCTAAATGGGCAGGGTTTGTAGTAGTTCCTAATGTGTCTGGCAGTTGGCACTGGATTATAGTAATGTAGAAATCTTTTAGTCTTTCTTTATCCATACACTCATTAAGAGGCACGTTTACTAAAAGTTAGTATATGGTAACATTATGCAAATTTATGCAAATGAGGCCCCGCACCCCCCTTGGCCCACCCCTGCTGGGGGCCCACAATTTTTGTTGGCGTAGGGCCTCACTCAAGGTAAATCCGGCCCTGGTGACTACATAAGTATATATGGAAAGACTCAGTTACACATGTAAATCACAAAAGTACCATGATTTATGCTTGCTAATTGTGTATAGCTTTAGGGTGGCTCCTTGTAAAATTACCCCATTTTACTGCTAGGAGTCAAGTTGACAAATAAAGAGCATTTGCTTGAAGTCTGCAGGGGTCCAGGGGAGGCTGTGGAGGAGGTTATGTCTGATGTCAAAAGGAATCCAGAGGTGATAATTTGATCCTCCCCCCCCCCACACACACACACCTTTTTACAGACTTGGGGCTCACTATCTCATTCCTGCAGTCAGAAACCTCAATGTTGCTGGCTGCAGCAACACTGATGTATGAACTCAAGTCACTCTTTTTCTTTCTACATTTTCTTTTTAAAATTGCTGCTCCTGCTGAACATGCTTGCAAATATACATGCACACTTGCATATCCTTATACCTATTTTACAAGAGGCTCCACCTTTGGAAGAGCTTTTTATAAAATTCAGGGGGAATTCAGCACGTCCTTTGATGTTCTGTACAAGATGGTGCTTTTTACCTTCCAGATTCACTATTATGCGTTTCAGTTCCTCTGAATCTTCACTATCAAAAAGGGTTTCCAATGTAGGGTTGCCAACTTTTTGAAAGAGAAAAACCGGCCACCTGTGGCTAGTCACGCTCCGCCCATGCCCACCAACCCCACCCTTTCCCCGCCCCTGCCCCGCCTACACCCCACCCTTACTCCACCTCCTGTCCCAAAAACAATTGCAGAGAAATGAGCACAAAATAAAAAGAGAAATATATTGACAAAAATTAAACTGAAACCCCAAGAAGACAGACTCTGCATGCAGTGCAATATCAGATAAATAAGAGATGCAGTTCCCCATACTGTGTAAAATATAAAGGTAGTACAAAGTCCAATATTAAATTAAAAATAAAATTATGTTTTCTACCTTTCTTGTCTGACCATTTTATTCTCTGATCATGCTGGTTCCAATCTGAGGCTTCAGTTTTCCCATCTTCTCTTAGTTCGTTTTCTATGGTCTATATAGTCCATCTGCCATTTCTTGTCTCTTCTTTTCTTTTCTTCACTTCCTTCCATCAGCCTATTTCTAGTCCCAGTGCCCCCTCCTCATTACCCAGTCACTTACCAGTACCATTCCAAGGTTGTCAGCTCCCTTTGAGCCCCCTCCTTACCTCCTCTGTCAGCTCCTTTCCAGCACCTCCTCCCCTCCCCCTTTAAGCTCTCTTCCAGCCACCTCCTTCACCCTGTCAGTTCCTTCCTGCCACCTCCTTCCCCCCTCTTTCAGCTGTCTTCCTGCCCTCACCTTCCACCTGTCAGCTCCTTCTGCCACCTCTTTCCCCTTGCAGCCGCTGCTGCTTCCCCCCTTAGTGCTGCTTCATTCCCCCTTAGTGCTGCTTCAAAACTTAGTGCTGCTTCACACACCCCCCAGTGCTGCTTCTGCTTCTCCCCCCTTAGTGCTGCTTTACCCCTTAGTGCTGCTTTAACTCCCCCCCTAATGCTGCTTCACACACCCCAGTGCTGCTTCTGCCTCACCCCCCCTTAGTGCTGCTTCACCACTTAGTGTTGCTTCACCCCCTTCACTCCCCCTTAGTGCTGCTTCACCCTTTAGTGTTGCTTCACCCCCTTCACCCCCACGTAGTGCTGCTTCACCACTTAGTGTTGCTTAACCCCTCTGAGTGCTTCGTCACCCCTTAGTGCTGCTTTACCTCCCCCCCCGTAGTGCTGCTTCACAACCCCCAGTGCTGCTTCACCCCTTAGTGTTGCTTCACCCCCTTCACCCCCCCTTAGTGCGGCTTCACCCCCCCCCTCTTAGTGCTGCTTCACAACCCCCAGTGCTGCTTCACCCCTTAGTGTTGCTTCACCCCCTTCACCCCCCCCTTAGTGCGGCTTCAACCCCCCCCCCCTTAGTGCTGCTTTGAGATTCGCCACCGTATAACTGCTGCTTCTGCTTTTTACAGAGCAGCGGCTGCAATAAATTTAATTTGAAAAGGAAAGACAACCTGTGAGGAGCCCTCCGTTCGTCCTTCTGCAGCGCAGCGCCCGAGAAAGTGATGTCAGAGGGGGCGGGCTCCTCACAGGTTGTCTTTCCTTTTCAAATTAACTTTATTGCAGCCGCTGTTCTGTGAAAAGAAGCAGCAGCTGCAAGGCCACACGGGATCGTGTTTGCGCTACGGACTACGGGAGTCGGGAGAAAAGCCGTTTTTTGCTCTAGCCACTCCTGATCTCGTGGCCAGAGCAAAAAAATGTTTTTTCAAGGGCCGGTTTTACATCTGTGCCGGCAGCCGGCCTGGCCATGGAAAAACCGCCCAGGCCGGCTGAAATCCAGCCAGTTGGCAACCCTATTCTAATGTGAGTATCTCACTGTACTTGTCTTTGGTAAAGACCAAACCAAAGAATTAATTTAGTCTTTCTGCTATGGCCTTGTCCTCCCTGAATGCCCCTTTTACCTCCGAATTACCTAATGGTTCAGCCAATTCCTTTAGATGCCTTTTGCTTTGAATGGACTTTAAAGAATTCTTACTATTAATCTTGAATTCTGTAATGAGTTTCTTTTTGACTACTCTTGCTGTTGTTTATGATCTTTCCTGTATTCTTCATTTGGATCCACCTTCCATATTTTGAAAGATGTCCTTGGTTTTAATGGCCTTTCCTGTCTTATCATTTTACCAGGCTGTGTTTAGATGTTCTGTCAACTTTTTCTAATGTGCAGAATATATCTGCTCCTGATTTCTAAAATGGTGTTTTTAAACAGTGTCATTCTGCATCCAACTATGAACTTTTGCAACTCCTCCTTTCAGTTTCATTCTATGTGTAAGTGATTTCCTCATTTTATCAGTTGTTTTCCTTGATATCTTCTTTCCGGTGGCTATGTCAAATTTCATTGCATCAGGATTACTATGGGGCCAAGGCAAGCAGCCTAATAATTTACACCTTGCACCATTCCACTAGATGTACGTAGATTAATTTCCTTATTCACTGGTTCCAGGATCAGCTCCTTTATGAAGGAATCTAGAAACTTTATTACCTTAGCATTTCCCAAAATTACATGCCTTATTGCATTCCTCACCCTAACCCTTGCCCCAGGATGTCCATCTGAAGACAAATACAAGTTCTAGAACAATGTAAGTGCTTTTAACCACAAGATGGGTGAACAAATTTCAGATGGCTAATTTAGAGGTGGGGTGTGGAGGAGTAGCCTAGTGGTTAGAGCACTAGCTTAGGAACCAAGCAACCAGAGTTCAATTCCTATTAGCACTCCTTGTGGCTTTGGCAAGTCACTTAATTCTCCACTACCTCAGAAGAAAGGCCTGGCAATCTACCTCCATTCACACCCCCAAGAAAACCCAGGAGCTTCCAGGTCACCAGGAATCAGCATTGACTCAAAGGCACACATTGCATTTTTTTATTTAGAGTGGTAGTTATTTCTTTCTGAAACATTTGCTATACCACCATTCAAATAGTGGCATGGCAACATGGTACTGCAGTTCCTAAGCTGTGGTAAAATTGCACCTTTTATCACAGCAATATTTACCATGTAAGTCACTCCCCCTCCCCCCCCCCCCCCCCCCCAGGTACTGAGGTACTGCAGGCTAATATCTTGCATGGAAAATATAAATTGCTGTAGCTGAGGGAGGTGTGGCTCAGTGTTTGGGACAGGTTACCTTAGGCTGAAGGGCCAGGGGTTTAATTCCCACGTAGGGACAAAAAACAGGCTGGAGGGACTGAGGCCTCTAGTCCCATGACCACACCTTGGGCAAACACTTAACCCTCCATTGCCTCAGGTTCACTTAGATTGTGAGCCCTTCAGGGACAAGGGAATAAACAGTGCCTGATAGCCGCTTTGACCAAGTGAAAAAACAGTATAGAAGCACAGCCAAATAAATAAATTGCACATTTCTAGTTGCAGTAACATAAAGACAGTAGACCAGAAGCTGAGCCCACTATCATTTTAAAGGTGCCAGAGGTGGAATAAAGTAACCTATCACTTTCTCCAAAAGCCCCAGCATGAAGAGACCACCGCCCGCCATGTTCCTCACCTAAACAGTCCTGCTATTAACAATATCCCCCACACCTGACCCCTCCCCAGCATCTACTATCTTATTACTACCCACAAAGTTCTTCACACGGGTGCTCCTCAGTGTCTGGCTGATCTTATTTACCACCAGCCTGCCCCTCGTTTCCTCCGATCCTCCCATAGTAATCGCCTTTTTCTTCCTTCCCCCTCCCAGGCTCATCTTGAACTCACTCGTCGCTCTGCTTTCTTCTTTCTCGGCCCCGCCTTATGGAATTCCCTCCCTCATTCACTCCGCACTGAACCCTCATTTCCTCACTTTAAAGCTCTCCTTAAAACTCATCTCTTCACTCAGGCTTCTGACCTTCCGGCGCCCCCGTGACGGCTCTGATGCCGCACACCACCCCCTCCGCCCCTTCCCCCCTCAGCGCTCAGCCTGTATAGCTGTGTTATTTTGTTCTTCTCCTATCTTTCTTTCTGTGTCTCTCTGGTGCTTTCCTGTCAATTAAATGTCGTTTCTTTCTTCCTTTATTCTTCTAGCAGCCTTCTTTCTGTTTGTCATTGTACACCGCTCTGACACTCCGGTTTGGGCGGTATATCAAGCTTTGCAAATAAATAAATAAAAATACTAGGCATCTCCCTGGTGTCTAGCAGTTGCTTGCTGCTGCTCAGCCACCTCCCAACTTGCAAGTGGCGCCTCTCGACCCCTAGTAGTAATCTTAAGGTACTATTGCTAGGGGTCGAAAGGCGCCATTTGCAAGCCAGGAAGCGATAGCACAGGGACAGATCGTTCCTGTCCTCCCACTAGACACCAGGGAGACCCTTGTAGCTGCTCATACAGGGGATGGTAGGTACTGCAGAGAGCTGTTGGGGCAGGGGGGGGGGGGAGAGTACTGGGGAGGGCTGTTAATGTCAGTGTTGTTAGGGGGGGTTGGTGTTTAAGATACTGGCCCCTTTAAGAGGCTCTCTGGGAACATCAGGCTATGTTAGTGGGCTGATGTACCCAGGGAGGGGAGAAAACACCAGCTCTAAACTGGTATTATGCAACTTGTGAAGTTAAATGCATGCTAAGTTGTTCAATTTGTGCTTTGCATCTCATTATTTAGCTCATGTTGCACTAAGGACAAATAGAGCCATTTTGCTATTTATCATGTTATTTGGCAATAATTCTGTGTGTTCTCTTAATGCATATAAGCAGCTACCTCTCTTACATGGCTAAATACTCATTTACCAACATAAATGGCTTTGAGAATGGCTCTCTTTTAAGTTAATTTTTAGAGTGTGAGGTAGTCACAAGGTAGCAGGGAGCTTTATAGCAGGCAGCACTGCAAACCAGCTTTTAAAGAGAAACGTCCCAGAGAGTTTTCTTTTAAAAATCTGCTGGCTGGCATATATATTGGTGACCTCTTGGCCTCCATACTTCGAATTCCAGATGTGTGATTCAGCTGCCTTGACGCCACCTCTTTTCAGTATGAAAGTTTTTCCCCGCAGAAGGGGAAGGACAGTTCTTAATAGTGAGCTAACTCTTCTTCATGTAAACCCCATTTTACCACTGAAATACTTTTGAAAATGTTCTGATTCGTTTGAAATATTGTCTTCAAAATTAATGCATAATGTTGTTTTTTTAAATAAAACTAACAGCAATGTTTTATTATTTAGGAGGCAGCATTAATAAAGGACATGACGAGAATGATTACACAGGGAAACTGGACACTGGAAAAAAAATCAGCCAACCATTTCCAAAGCCTGTACCTTTAATTTATTTTATAAAACGACTCTAAACCCATCGGTATGAGATATAGGAGAAGAACATTTCTCTTTTCCAAGCGATGTTCCCTGTTATATGTTTGTTTAATTGGTGCCATCTGTTTTTTATTGCTATGTGTATTTTACATGCTTATGAATCGGAATTACGCTTCTACTCCACATGCAGTGAGAATTTGGAAAAACTCTGCCGTAGGTTCAGTGCAAAGACTTCATTACAATCCATTGACAGCAAGAGGCAAATTCATTAGAAAAGAAAAGTCAGGCTTTCCCAAATCTTTGCGTAATTTTGAATTCCAAGGAAAAAAGAAAATTGACAAGAATATGAATTTACATCCATACAAATACACTATTAATGAGCCACACAAGTGCAAAGACAAGACTCCTTTCTTGATCTTTTTAATAGCATCCATGGCAAAGGAAATCCAACCAAGAGAAGCTATCCGAGAAACTTGGGCCAATGAAGGTCTTATCTCTGGAATCTGCATCATCCGGCTCTTTATGTTAGGTATTAGCAGCCACACCAGTACAGAATCCTTACTCAACGAAAGCCAACGATACCATGACATTATTCAACAGAACTTTCTGGATACCTACAAAAACCTCACCCTTAAAACCATGATGGGCATGAACTGGGTATCAACATACTGTCCTAACGCCAGATATGTCATGAAAACGGATAGTGATGTGTTCGTTAATACTGAGCATTTAATAAAGAGATTCTTGAAACCCAGTTTACCTGCAAAACATAATTACTTCACTGGTTATGTCTTAAAGAATCATGCCCCTCACCGTCACAAGAAGAGCAAATGGTACGTGCCAACTGATGTTTATCCTGACAGCCAGTACCCCTTTTTCTGCTCCGGAACCGGTTATTTATTTTCTACGGATGTGGCAGCAAAAATATTTAGTGCTTACCTGAAGACCACATACTTATATTTGGAGGATGTGTTTGTGGGCATCTGCCTGAAAAGAGAAGGAATTGATATAGTAGAACCACCTACAGCTTATTTGTTTAATAATCACAAGGTGCACTTTTCTCCTTGCAGATATAACAACTTGATTACGTCCCACGGTATCAGTCCATACCAATTAATGAAATTCTGGCACAGTCTTCAGAAAATGAAGCATGCTTGCATTGAAGAAGGAGTATACTACTGAAACCAATACAGTAAAAACAAACATGGAATTATTCCCTAGCCAGGGAACAAAATTGTCATCCTTTTCAAAGGCATTTATGATGCTCATATAATGAGAGAAAGGAATTTTTTTCTCTTATTAGGTCCAGTCAGTGTCCAAGGGAGTCTTTGCTTTCCCATGTTCGGAAAATCAGCATGCTGTATATAAATCCACATTTGAATTGTCACATGTATTAGGTTCTTGGTTGGTGGCATTTAGAGGGTTATTTTATAAGAAGCCACCTAGATTTAGGTGGTAAAAAAAGTGCATAAAGGTTGGTGTTTTAGTCATTTAAGCATGCAGTGGCTTCTTATAAAATATCAGCAAGCGTGAAATTACACGTTTTTTACATGATGCGTATATTCAATGAGCACATGGGCAGAGTTTGGGGAGAGCCAGTGCGCACATTGATTATAGAATACATAATTTATATGCTTGCTTGCAAAAAGCAGGCACAGTCATTTACGCCACCTCTAGGGCTGCTGGAGGTGATTGAGCCTTAGGCGTGTTTGACTTTACAAAGGACGTGTGAATTAGGAATGTAAAAATGTACATTAACTAGATGACCCTCTTACTGCCATTATATCACCACTGTCATTGATTCAGCATGCCCTAGGCCAATCATAGTTTTCACTGCAGTTACTTGTTAACACCTCTTCTCTAAAATAAACTTATCTAAACTTTCTGGCATCAACTCTTTCTAGTTCATGTTTGTGAAGACAGTGTTCATTCTTCTTAAGTTGTTAAAAATGGTGAATTCCCCACCCAACATTAGAGAAATTTTGAAAGAAAAGAGAACAGGCCAAATAAAGTCAATAGTCAAACTTTTTATAATGCGAGCTAAAAGCAGTAAATAGGAACTTTGACTGCACAGCCAGATGCTAGACTAGAACTGTCCAATATCAATGCCGTTTGCTATGCACCGGGGACACCAGCAAAGCATGCAACTTGTGTAGATTGTTTTAGGAGCATTCTTACTGTTTATTTATTTACTAAGCTTTTCTAGGTGTTAGAATATGCGGATCAGTGCTAAACAGACTGCACATGGTTAATTCTCCACTATCTGCTTAACGTGCATTTTACACCACCTCAATGACTGGCATTATGTGCATCTGCATAAGTGTGATTGCCACTGACCGCATTAGGTCCAAATCAGTGCAATATCTGCTGGAGCCATGCTGTACATGCCACCAACAGGTAACGCACCACTGTTGCCCATAATGCACGTAGATTTCTTCCTTCAATGTGTGCTACCTGCAAAACCTTAGTACTGCTTAGTAAATAGCACAAAATCATGGTGCATTATGTGCAACACCCCCATGCTGTCGGGGCGTGGAAATCGTTTTCTTAGCAGTTAACATGGAGGCCTGCCCCATAACACATGCTGCATTAGCATGGGTGCACCTAATGCTACCTACTGAGGTGGTGATACGTGAACCCACACTAGTGCACTTGGCCCTGCGCTATCTGGCAACACGTGTCTGAGCACGCCTTTAGCCCATGCTGGAACACACGCTGCCGGGTAGCGTCTATCAGTGAAACATCCTCTGCACACGGCAAGTGGCGGCACATCTCTATCATAAAGGGCAGCTCACAAAGCTTTTTTCCCATTCATGCAGAATTAGAACAGTTAACGAGTGCCGAAGATGTTATTACCTTTCCCAGGAAATATTGGCCTGATAATGCATCGATGCTCCCTGGGACATAATCAAAGGAGCGAGCAGCTCCTTCCAGAACATCTACACAGATGAATAGTCACAGACCATGTGGTGAAAGTAGCCTGTTAAAGGATGAGGGCCAACGGAACTTTGAACCAGGTAAAGCAGCCTTCCACAATTTCCATGGAAAAACAAACAGAAATTGCACACTGATACTATGCAGTAAAATAGTGTATAATTTGGCTGGCTTATCGTGGTGCCATTCTTTTGCAATGCACCAATGGCAAGGGAATGGTGGCGCATGCCCCCTAAATTTGGCATGGCCATTTGTGCAGGTTTAACGGCTCAAACACACGCTACTGGTGCATTCTTTAGTAAACATGCCCTAGAGTGTGTGTTGTCTCTTTCCCATAGTCTGATTGATTGGCCTCGCCCTACATACCCCTACAAATGCCATCTACAGGGCCACCCCAACCATCAAGCAACTAGACAGCCACCAATGACATCAGCATCTGGGGACATCAAAGACCAGCTACAGTCAAGGTAAAGCAATGGGTCCTGGTGACCACACAAATGAAGATTCATCAGTGCATACTTTCACCTGCAGGGAGAATAGACAATATGTGGGTCATTCCAAACCATGAATAGCGGGGATGTACACCCTGCCTGGACGTACATCCCCACTATTCGTCACCCTGCCGATCCCACACAAAGGCTTCCTGTATGAACAGTGGAGTTGTATGGGGAGCCTTAGACGGAGGCAGGAGGGGGCAGGCAGAAGGTAGAGCGAGGACAAGGCATGGATGCGTCATCACTCCAGATGTACAGGGCCAATTCTGAGGTCAGCTCTGTACGTTCTGGGTAGGCTGGTTAGATGGGGGACTTATTCCACCTCAGAGGTTAAAGAAGTCCCCCTGGACATGGAGTGACAGCAGTGGCCGGCAGCAATGGACAGGTGAGGGGGGTGCAGGAGCATCTCCGTAGCCAGACCCTGGCCATGGGAGGCTGGATTGGGGGTTGGGCTGAGGGGAAAGGATGTTGGATCTTGCAGTTGGTGATCGTGGCTCCTGAATGGAAACATGGTGCCATGGCACTGCGGCTCCATTCAGGAGCTTGGCTGAGTTAGCTGTGGATCTGCTGGGCATAGGGCCCATCAGAATCGGGGCCCGGCCTGCACCTCCAGGCCAGTAGACCCGATTCTAATCCTGCAGGCACGTCTAGCCCCTGCGGGATCAGAATCGGGTGCTACCGTTGTATGCCCCAATTCTGAAGGGCCGCACAGGGGCTGCATGGCAGAATAGAATTGGCCTCTATGCAAATAGTCCATTTACCCTTGTAAGGGGATTTTTGTAATCTCCCTCATTATATTTACAAAACAAAATTTAACATTTGAAAGTGTGGTGTCCGAATATGCAGAATAGTTCTGGGAGGGACGGTGTTGAGGATGAATACAATTGAATTTAACAATCAAACTCTTGGGTGGAGGAGAGGTTAGTACTGGAATCTGAAAGCTAATTGCAAAGGGGCGCAAGATGAATTTTGGCCAAAGGTGCCTAATGCTCTGTACCAGCCCTGACCATTTGAGCCCCCAGATTATCTCTGTGCTATCAGATTATATTTATGCTACTTACAGCAGAGTACTCTTTATCTAAGAATCTTAGCTGAGTTTGTTTTGAAAATACAAGTTATGCCAAGAATGCCCCTTGAAACAAAACTTCATACAAAATTAGGTCTTGTATGATAAAAGAGAGTTGAAGAGGGGTTATAAATATATTGCAAGTAACATGACAATTCTTATACTGTTCTTCAAGATTAACACAACATAATACTTGGATGATACAAAGCTTCAAGCAAACAAAGCTCACAGAATAATTTATGTTTTTTTGAAGGTGAAATTAAGAACATAACAGGTCATAGGTTAATTTTTCATTAAAACTTAAGCAAACATGCAAACAATTGTTAAGCATTTGTGGGAGATTTAAGCCTTGTTAAATAATAATAATATGCACTGCAATATGTACAATGGTAACTTCAAAAGAAAAAGCAGGAGCGAGGCAAAGAGAAACAATCCTTTATTCAAAAACCCCCGACACAGCCTCATTTTGGTTTGGTGCCTTCCTCAGGGGGTGAACCTCCAACAAATAAAAACATGCATATTAATAACTTAAAAAGTTAATACGATTCATAAATATATATATATTTTTTTTATTTTTAATGCCGTTGAATCAGTGCTGACTCCTAGCAACCCAGCTGCCTCTGGGTTTTCTTGGCAATGTATCACTGGACGTAGATGCCAGGCCTTTTCTTCCGAAGAAATGGAGGGTAAAGTGACTTGCCCAAGGTCACAAGGAGTACCAGTGGGACTATTTATTTATTTGTGCTTATTTACTGTTTTTCGTGAATCAAAGCAGTTTACAATGAACTCAAAGAAATGAAAAGTACATTTAACAAGTTACCTTTAACAAAATTATGAACCCTTGATCTGCTAGGTACTAGGTAGTTGCTCCAATGACTAGGCCAATCCTCCACTTCTTTTTATATATACCTGTTTTTTTGTCAAACAATTGATAATACTAAAAGTCCAAACTATAAAAAGGATAAGAAATGAAAATTTTAGAAGAATATATATATATATATATTTATATATCCCAAAAATCTCATTAAAAATAAAGAATAAATTAAGTAACAATTAAAAATTGAAAACAAGCCATTTGAACAGATATAATATGAATATTGTGGGATGTAGATGGCATTAAAAACAAAACAAAGTAAAACCATAGTAAAATCAAATAGGAAACAACTAAAAACATATAGAACTAGAGGAATATAAGATTAAAAACCTAAAAAAACTCAAATCAAAAATATATAAGAACAGCATAAACATTCATAAAAGGTAAAATATAACAATATCTAAGAAAGTGTATGAAAAGTAAAACTCTAAACATACCTATAAAAACACTTCCAAGGAGTTGTGGGAAGGTAGACAGACAACAAGGACAATAATTAATAAATAGTACATTAGAGGTGCGAAGTAGTGAAGCTGTTAGTTAGGACTGGATCCACTTTTAATAATGCAGACCTAGGAAGCTCTGAAGTTGTACTGTGTAGTATAATAAATATATTGAATCAGAGAACACTATGAATTAACACTAGATAACATTAATCAATATAATGTAAGTAGGAGGAGGAATGGGAGGACCCACATTACTATCCTCATATCTTAAAAACATAATGTGATGGGATCCCCTTAATTATTGTGGTGTACCCGTGAATGCAAAGGTTAAACTAAGTGCAAACATAAAATTACACTTGGCACCATAATCAAGGCAAACAAGAACCACAAACATACTTCCCGATCCAATCGCAGCAGCAGAGTAGCAAATACAGTAGATGCCGGCAAGCCAAGGATGCCATTTATTTATTTATTTTTATATTTATTAAAATTCACTTTTACACATCCAAGAAATAAAAATCCATGAATGCAAAGATAATGGATTACATCAATACATGAAAAATATCACAAGAAATACCCATGCATATTTTAACTAGTCCACAAGAGGAGGAGATAGAAAAGAAAATAGAAACGGGGAAATAGACAATAAAACGTAAATAGGGTCAGGGACCAAGATCCCTGCCTCCCCATCCAAAAGAAAGAAAAAAAAAGAAAGCAGGTAGAGCAGGTAGAGTCTTACATGTCAGCCATATGAGAAGGAACTACAGCTTGTACAGACACTTTCTCTCTAGCACATAAGAACTCTGCGATTGGATCAGGCAGCAAGCATATAAATATGATGCCCAACGAATACCAAAAATCCAAACAATCCACATCCAGAAGAACGCTTTCACTTTCTACCCGGCATTATGGAACTCCCTCCTGGAAGACATGCGAACCATGACAGACATTAACGACTTCCGAAGGAAACTGAAAATATTCCTATACATAAAACACTTGGGAAACGTCGCTTAGCCCCCAGGTAATGAAAGGTTCTGGCCCTCCTCCCCCCCGACCAAACTAAATCAGTTACGAAAAGCAACAATTCAACACCTAAGACAATGTATTAAGTTGCCCTGTATATAAGTTTAACCTGTTATCTTGCCCTACATGCCAATTTGACTCCCCCCCCAATTGTGTTTCTTCGTTTAATGTACCCAGTTGAAGTTACAAGTAAACCGCTTTGATTGAAGGATAAGATGCTATAACAAACTAGTTAAATAAATACATACATACATACATACTGTTCTCCAGGACCAAGCAGGAAGTCAGTCCTCACTTATGGGTGACATCGACACCAATGGAGCCCCCGTGCGGAGCATTTCCCCAGCTTTCTAAGAAAGCCTTTGGGAATACTGCACGCATGCGCAGTCCCCTTCCCGCCTAAAAGTGCCATCTTGCTCAATCTTTCTTTTTCCGTGGAGCCCATCGGACGTCTGTCCGTGTCACCCGGAAAAGTTGGCAGGTTTTTTTCAGCGATTACTTCGTCTTTTTTCTCCGGTTCGACGCTGGTTCCCCTTCCTGCCGGGTTCGGTACACCGGTATCGAGCCTGTCTTCTATTTTTCGGTTTTTGCCCTTCATGGCGTTCGCGCCCTTTTCTGTTTTTCCCTGGAAGGCCGGTCCTTTGACCTCGCGGGGGCCCTTTTTTCCCCGATGGCTTCCAGTGGTTTCAAGAAGTGTGATCGGTGCAAGAAACTAATGTCTCTCACCAACACACATGACTGTTGCCTTCAGTGCCTCGGCTCAGATCATGATCCAAAGATCTGTGGCCCGTGTGGCAAAATGTCCACCAAGGCACTTCGAAGCCATCAGCACCAGAAAGAAAGGATTTTCTCAGATTCTGCATCCGGCCGGGCCCAGACCTCGTCTAAGGCCTTGATGTCTCGAGAGTCTGATCCCGAGCATCGCCAGGGTTCCTCAGACAGGGGGTCCCCCGATCGGGAACGCAAGAGGAATAAATGGCTCATGAGTGCGGTGTCGGAAGAGGTCCCTGGTTCCTCGAGGGCCAGGTTTAAGACCCCCGACCGCCGTCCCGGGCCCTTGGAACAGGAGAAGCCGTCCAAGATACCTCGTGTGGAGCCGGAGACCATCGGACACGTAAGTCCTGTAGTCCTCGTGGACTCTCCTCCGAGGGAACTGACGTTGGGCCCGGTGCCGCCGGGGCCCGAGTCGGTGGCTGCTGAGTCTCCTGAGCTTGGACTCAGGCTGACAGCCTTGGAGTGCAGACTGTCTGTCTTCATGGATCAGCAGCGGGTACTGATGGCCAGCCTCGCTGGTGCATCTGCCCCGACCACCGGGACATCAACGTCAAAGTCGACCCCGGAGACCGAGCCGATACTCGAGACCATGAAGGCTTGAAGTGGTCCTTGGTCACGGTCACCCTCGACCTCCCGCTCAGAACCGAGGGCGTCGACGTCGGTGCCTTCGGCATCGGGGCGGGTGCCACCTAGACCTGTGCGGTCAGAGCCCCTCGACTCCTCTTCGGATGAGTCAGCGTGGGAGACGGAGGACGAGGAGTTCCCCCGACATCGTCCGGACTCGGTGCGTCCCTTCGGACTCACCGCAGTCTGAGCCCCGGAGTAGGTCCCTCCTGGAGGACACCCGGTTCTCGGAGTTCGTGAGGGACATGGCCAAGGCATTGGCGATTCCCGCAGACCCCGAGGAGGAGCCTCGAGCCGAGGAGCTCGGGGCCCTCCAGTATGACTCTCCTCCGAAGGAGGCCTTTACTGTGCTGGTTCCTCCGATGCTGGAACGGCTCCTCTTCCGGATGTGGGAGGCACCGGCCTCGGCGCTGGTCTTGAGCAAGCGGGTCGATTCCATCTATCGACTCTGTAAGAGCCCTGGATTCCAGAAGGCGCAGCTGCCGCACCATTCCATGATGGTGGAATCGGCCATGCATCGTCTGAAGAGCCAGAAGATGCACTCTGAGGTGCCCCCCGGCAGGGAGGCTCGGAACCTGGATGCTTTCGGCAGAAAGTGCTTCCAGGGCTCGATGCTTGCTTGCCGTGTCCAGTCCTACCAGCTGTACATGGGCATGTACTTACGAGACCTGGCGAAGGAGATTGCTGGGTTCTCTGCTGGCCTCACTGGGGAACCTTTGCAGAGGTTCCAGACTTTGTCCTCAGGAATCAGGGACTGCTCAAAGTTCATGTCCCGAGCGGCCTACGATGGCTTCGAGGCTTCGGCTCGTGTGGCGGCAGCCGGCATCGGAGCCCGACGCCAGGCATGGCTGCAGTCATCGGACCTCGAGCACTGGGTGCAGGACAAGTTGGTTGATGTCCCTTGCCGAGGTGAAAACCTTTTTGGCAAGCCCATGGCCGAGAAGGCGGCTGAGCTCAAAACCGAGCACCTGACTAGGACAAGGCTGTCCAGAAAGACTTCTGCCCCTTCTCACAAAAAGAAGGGCTCGGGTTAAAAGCCCTTTTACCCGAGAAAGGCAGCTGCCTACAAACCTTTCCCTCAGTACCAGGCCTCCCCAGCTCCCCAGCAGGGGCAGCAGGCCCAGGGGCAGGGACATGGGCCCCGTAGGCAGAAGACCCCCAAGCCTCTGGCTCCTGCTCCTACCCAGCAGGGAGGGGGTTTTTGACTCCCACAGCATAGCCTTTCCACCTCTGCTGCCCCATTCCTGCACAGGAGGGCGTCTAGCCCTGTTTGCCCACAGGTGGCCACCCATTACAGGGGATGCTTGGGTATTAAGCATAGTCCACAAGGGCTATATGCTCCATTTCCAGAAGTTACCCCCTGCCTACTTCCCAGGAGAGCCTCTAAGGCCTCTCTTGCACACAGACCTCCTACTTCAAGAACTTCAAGGTCTGCTTCTGGACAAGGCGGTGGAGCCTGTACCTCCTCGCCTACAGGGGCACGGATTCTACTCCAGGTACTTTCTAGTGCCAAAAAGGACCGGAGGCCTAAGGCCTATTCTAGACCTCAGGAACCTCAACAAGTTCTTGGAGAAAAAAAAGTTCAAGATGCTTACTCTTGGAACACTTCTGCCCTACCTCCAGCAGGGAGATTGGCTATGCTCCTTAGATCTAAAGGATGCGTACACTCACATCCTCATTCATCCAGATCACAGAAAGTACCTCAGGTTCATTGTGGGAGGAAACCATTACCAGTACAGAGTACTGCCTTTTGGCCTAACTTCTGCCCCAAGAGTTTTTACAAAGTGCCTTGCTGTGGTGGCGGCCTACTTGAGGACTCAAGGTGTTTTTGTCTTCCCCTATCTGGACGACTGGCTCATCAGAGGTCAGACTTACCAGGAGGCCAGGCAGGCCACCTTCCGAACTGTATCACTCCTTCAAGACCTAGGCTTTGTCATAAACTTCGCAAAGTTCAATTTGCTCCCCTCCCAGAACCTAGAGTTCATAGGAGCACGACTAGACTCCCTGCAAGCAAGGGCTTACTTGCCAGAGGACAGAGCTCAAAGGCTCATGGAGTTGGCATCCCGGTTTCTCAGCATGCCAAAGGTTTCTGCCAGGCTCTGTCTGCAGCTCCTAGGACACATGGCATCGACTGTACATGTGACCCCTAATGCCCGCCTCCACATGAGGCCTGCACAGTGGTGCCTCAGAACTCAGTGGAAGCAAGCCACCGGGAGCCTAGCAGACAAAGTCAGGGTGTCAAAACCATTCCTGAATTCCCTTCAGTGGTGGCTACACCCCCCCAACTTGCTTCAAGGGGTGCCTTTTCAGGTGCCTGTCCCCACAGTGGTGTTGACGACAGATGCCTCCTTGCAGGGCTGGGGTGCACACTGTCAAGAGAGCTGCACTCAAGGTCTATGGTCTCCATGGGAAGCCACGCAACAGATTAACCTACTAGAACTTCGGGCTATTCGGTTAGTCCTCAAGGCTTTTTCTCACACTTTGGCTCACCAGTCTGTTCTAGTTCAGATGGACAATCAAGTGGCCATGTTCTATGTGAACAAACAGGGAGGCACTGGGTCCAAGCCCCTATGTCTGTAAGCACAGGCCCTTTGTACCTTTGCGCTCAGACACAAGATGTTTCTGAGAGCTGTTTATCTTCCTGGCCAGGAGAACTTCCTGGCAGACAGATTAAGCAGAATTCTGCAGCCCCACGAGTGGCAGCTGCACCCGTTATTGGTTCAAAAGATTTTCCTGACATGGGGACTTCCATCCATGGATCTCTTTGCCAGTCCCCTGAATCACCAACTACCCAGGTTTTGTTCCAGGCAACCGCATCCCCTAAGGTTAGCGGTGGATGCCTTCCTGATTTCTTGGTCCCAGGGCCTACTGTATGCGTTTCCTCCCACGCCTCTGGTGGCCTGAACCTTGTTCAAGATTCTAAGGGACAAGGCCTCGGTCCTTCTGGTAACTCCCCGGTGGCCGAGGCAGCCCTGGTTCCCACTCCTGCTTCAACTAGCAGTGGAAACACCAATGCCTCTGGGGTGCCAGCCGGATCTTCTCTCTCAGGATCAGGGTTCCCTTCTGCACCCCAATCTCAAATCTCTCAATTTGATGGCCTGGAGGCTGCAAGGGTAGTCTTAGCTCCCTGGGGCCTGCCTCAGGAAGTGGAAAAGGTGGTCTTGGCCTCTAGAAAGCAATCCAGCAGGAAAACATATGCCCTGAAGTGGAGGAGGTTCTCCTTGTGGTATCAGCAGCGTAAAGAAGATCCTTTCGCCTGCACTGTGCCAGTAGTGCTCCAGTACCTACTGCACTTGTCCAATCAGGGCCTTAAGTCCAATTCTGTTCGGGTCCACCTCTCTGCTCTGGCAGCTCACCACTCAATGGTGGAGGGACACTCTTTGTTGGTTCATCCCTTGGTGTCCAGATTTCTCAGTGGATTACTATTGCTCAAGCCTCCTCTCCGTCCACCAGCCCCTGAGTGGGAGTTGAATGTGGTCTTGCAGCAAATGACTCGCCCACCTTTTGAGCCGATGGCTACATGTCCTCTACGCTTCCTTTCTTGGAAGACTCTATTCCTAGTGGCCCTGACCTCGGCCAGGCAAGTGAGTGAACTTCAAGCCCTGGTCTGTGACAGGCCATACACTCGCTTCTATAGGAACAGGGTAGTCCTTAGGACTCATCCTAAGTTCCTCCCAAAGGTTGTCTCCTCTTTCCACCTCAACCAGGAGGTGGTTCTTCCAACGTTCTTCCCTAGGCCCCTTGCCAGCCGGGCTGAGACAGTCCTGCATACCCTGGACTGTAGGAGGGCCTTATCCTTCTACCTGGAACATACGCAGGGGCATAGGAGGGCTACTCAGCTCTTCGTATCTTTTGACCCCAATAACTTGGGGGTACCTGTCTCCAAGCGTACCTTGTCCATCTGGGTGGCTGACTGTATCACCTGGGCTTACAGGGCAGCTGACCTTCCTTTGTAGGGTCGGGTCACGGCCCACCATGTCAGGGCAATGGCTGCCTCAGTAGCTCATCTCCACTCTGTACCATTGGCTGACATCTGCAGGGCTGCAACTTGGTCCTCAAGCCAGACTTTTGCGGCCCATTACTGCCTGGAGAGGGAGTCCCGTAGGGACAGTGCTTTCGGTCAGGCAGTGCTCCGGAATCTCTTTGAGGTTTAGGCAACTCCTACCCTCCAGCCCTCTGGTTGGGCTACCGGTGGGGGTATGTTCAGTGAAATCCTTTCTCTGCTGCTGAGGCTAGAGGGAGCTCATTTTTCAGCTCTGGGTCCCCGGTAGCCTGAAGCTGGGGAGTCCCATAAGTGAGGACTGACTTCCTGCTTGGTCCTGGAGAAAGAGTAGTTACTCACCTGTAACAGGTGTTCTCCAGGAGTAGCAGGAATCAGTCCTCACAACCCTCCCTCCTCCCCTGGGAGTTGCAGTTGTACATAGTTTATTTTTACATTTTTGTGTGCTGTCTTTTAGCTATGTCATCTGACTGAGCAAGATGGCACCTTTAGGCGGGAAGGGGACCGCGCATGCGTGCAGTATTCCCAAAGGCTTTCTTAGAAAGCTGGGGAAGTGCTCCGCACGGGGGCTCCATCGGTGTCGATGTCACCCATAAGTGAGGACTGATTCCTGCTACTCCTGGAGAACACCTGTTACAGGTGAGTAACTACTCTTTCTCTGATTCAATATATTTATTACACTATACAGTACCAGTTCAGAGCTTCTTAGGTTCGCATTATTGAAAATGGATCCACTACTTTTACCATCAGCGTGGTTTACATTGAACAAACATATACATACAGGGTAACTATAGTGTATTTTACATTTAACAGGATTTGAAACTTGGAAGAACAGGGGTAACTATCTACAGATATTTACATAGTCGAAAATCTCTGGTTATATGCATGGTGTGTGTATTTCCTATGGAATCTACACCGGAAAGTAACTTGTGAATAGGTAGTGCTTGAGCCTTTTTCTGAATTGGGTTAAGCTGGCAATAGCTCTCAAGTCTGGTGGGAGGGCGTTTCAGGCTTTTGGGGCTTTTAGATGTTGCCTTTGTGTATCTCACTATTTCTTTTGGGACAATTAGGGTGTTTATTGCTGCGGATCTTCTGATTCTATTGGTGGGTGAAGTGCGTAATAGTTCAGTGATGGCTTTGGGTGATTGATTGTTCAGGGCTTTGAAGGTCGCGATTATGATCTTGTTTTATTCTGGCATGGGTCGGTAACCAGTGGAGTCTTTTCAGGATTAGTGTAATGTGGTCTGTCCTCGATATTCCTTCCAATACTCTGGCAGCTGTGTTCATTGTCAGTTGGAGAGGGTTTAGCATTGCTTGTGGGAGTCCATGTAGGATTGCATTTGAAAAATTGAGGTGTGGCATCACCAAGGCTTGGTAGATGGTTCTGAAATCCGTGGGTTCAAGTAGTGGTCGTAAATGCCGGAGTGTTCGTATTTTGTGATATATCAATTTTGTTGTATTTTTTATGTGTGTTTTCATGTCTAGTCGTTGGTCCAGGGTGATGCCTAGGTATCGAATAGTGGGTTTAACCATTAGTTCTGTGTCCTTTATCTTTAATGTGGCTGGGGGTGTGAAGTCCTGGTTCCTCGTGATGAACAGTACATCAGTCTTGCTATGATTGATTCGTAAGTTCTGTGTGAGGAGCTACTCTACTGCTTCGAAACAGGTCGTCAGTGGGGTAAAATCAGGTTGGTTGATTGCGAAAGGCATATATAGGGGAATATCATCTGCATAAGCTAAGCAGGCAACATTAAAAGAACGAACTAGGTCACAGATAGTTTGCATGTAGATGTTGAACATTAATGCGGAAAGCGAGGAGCCTTGAGGCATACCCTGTTCTTGTAAGAATGGGTCTGATGTTGTGTTGCCAGTCCTCACTTGTTGCCATCGGTTGGACAGGTATGATTTACACCAGCTCAGTGCGGAGTCATGGATTCCTTTTGCCTTGAGATGATCGATAAGTATTTGATGACTTACAGAATCGAACGCAGCCGAGATGTCCATGAATATAAGGATGAAGCCTTGTCGGATGTTATCTATTCCTGTGATTAGAGTGTTGAAGAGGGTGATGAGGAGAGTCTCCACGCCATGTGCTTCCCTGAAGCCATGTTGGGATGGGTCAAGTGGTGCTTCAGTGTCTATATGTTGCTGGATTTGACGTTGGACCACCTTTTCAATTATTTTGGCTAGTAGTGGGATGCTGGATATTGGTCTGTATGATTTGACTTTTAGTGGATCCATTTTGTTATTCTTCAATAGTGGCCTAATGGAGGTATGTTTTAGACTTTAAGGAAAGGTTCCCGTTGCAAATGATTGTTCTAGGATTTTATTTCGGAAGTGGCTTAATTCGCGGTGAAGTTTTCTTATCCAGGATGCTGGACAGGGGTCATTTGGTGCAGTGGTAGCATTGATGAAGACAATAGTGTTTTCAATCTCCTTGGGTGATATGGTCAGTGGAGACGGTTGGTCAGTGGAGACGGTCAGTGGAGACGGTTGAGGCGGGTTGGGTATGGGGGAGGGACCAGAGGGGCAAGGGTTTTTGACTGTTTGCATCATTTTTTATTTTAGGTAGTTAGCATAGTCCTGAGGTTGTATTGTGTGTGTTTGTTGAGGGGTTGGTTCCCATGCCAATGTTTTTACTATGTTGAACAAATCATGGTGTTTGTTTACTGATCGCTTTAGAACATTTGTATAAACTGTTTCCTTCTCTCTGCTATTTCTTGGCGATGTTTTTTTAGGTGTGAGCAATATACCATAATTTATTCTTTATTATTTTTAATGAGATTTTTGTTATATATATATATATATATATATATGTTCTTCTAAGATTTTAATTTCTTATCCTTTTTATAGTTTGGACTTTTAGTATTATCATTGGTTTTATAAGTATATACCTGTTTTTTGTAAATATTATTAACTTTGTGAGTTATTAATATGCAGGTTTCTATTTGTTGGAGATTTACCCCTTGAGGAAGGCACCAAGCCAAAATGCGGCCATATCCTGGTTTTTTGAACAAATAAGTTTCCCTTCACCTCGCTCCTGCTTTGTCTTTTGTCGCTTCTGCAAGTGTGAGTGCTTTTTCTTTGGATCCACAATGGTAACTTCATGTCTTCGGAAATGCAGTTTACACAGTAATATGGTAAGTGATGGCAGATAAAGACCAGCATGGTTCATCTAGTCTGCCCAGTAAGGTGCCAGAATTGCAGAGCTGTATATGCTGCTCCAGGCAGGTTACCCCTCTCAATTTAGAAGTTATTTATGTTTGTTTTGATTCCATCCTCTTGCTATGTAGTGATCCCCTGTGTCTGCAGGGCCGGCCCGTCCATTGTGCGATAATATTGTTCGCACAGGGCCCTGCGCGGACTTCATTACTGCACGATGGAGGGTTGCAGAGGGAGCTGGGGAAGCCTGTGCGGGCTTCCCCGGCTCCCTCTGCAGCCCCTTAGAAGGCCACAGGGCTCTTAGGAGGGGGGGGGGGGGTTCTAGGACTGGAATCAGGCTTGATGGGGGGGGGCTACTGCTGGAATCAGGCATGATGGGGGGCTAGGACTGGAATCAGGCATAATGGGGGGGTTAGGGCTGTGATGAGGGGCTAGGACTGGAATCAGTCATGATGGGGTGGCTAGGACTGGAATCAGGCTTGATGGGGGGCTAGGACTGCAAATAGACTCTGATGGGGGGCTAGGACTGGAATCAGGCTTTGGTGATGGGGGCTAGGACTGGAATTAGGCTGTGATGGGGGGGGGGGCTAAGACTGGAATCAGGCTGTGGTGGTGTTGGGGGGCTATGACTGGAAAAAGACTGTGATGGGGGGGCTAAGACTGGAATCAGGCTGTGATGGGGGAAAACTTGGACTGAAAATGGGCTGTGATGGGGGGCTAGGACTGGATAAATTAAATAAATAAATTCTCTCAAGTAGACTCCAATATCAACTCCCGCCCTAAAAAATGAAACTTTCTTTTGCATGCTTTTTAGGGGAGCCGTGTGTATTCGTATCTGTGGTGCATGAACTTGAAGATGAGTTTCCAAGTAGAGTGATTTTCTTCTAAATGTATGAGGCCTGATATTGAGCCTGCAGTGGTCAACGTTTTTAAAGCTCCTGACCACAGCAGGCAAAACTGAAAACAGATATTCTTTGCCAGGCCATATCCAATATCTGGTTTCAGCGCAAGCAGTGTTTGCTAACTGGTCAGTACCTATAAGCAGCAGCTAACCAGAGGGCAAAACTATATAACGTTAGGACAACCACTGAGTGGTCCTAACTAGATGCGATTACCTATCCAGTTAGCGGGCTAAGAATTGTCACTAAATGACCTAACCCCTCACTAGTAGCACTAGCCAATTAGTTCCCAGACGGTCTGTAGGGAGATTCAGTAGCACTAGCTGGTTAGAGCCAGTGAATATTGGGATTAGCGGGATTTATAAGGTTTTCCGGTCCTGCAAACCACGTAAGCCATTTTCAGTATCAGGCCCAAGATTTTTAATTCATTATTTGAATAGAGCATTAGATCCATAATGGTTAATTTTCAAAAACAGATATCTGGATAGTACTATACGGATATAGCTGAAGTGGTGTGTGGACAGAGCATGGGAGAAAATGCTGGTTAGCCAAATAGCTGTCATTTAGAGCACTGCCAGGCTGTACCGATAGTGCCAGCACTGACAACAGATTTTGGATATTCAGCGCCAGCCATGATCCATATACCAATGCTGAATATCAATGCCACGGCCGGCATTTTAAATTAATGCTGATAGTGGTTTTTAAATTTCAGGGATTTATGCTTATGAGAAAATGTTATTTTTTATTTTTAGGGTTTAGACAGATATTTTATATAGATAATCTGAACATTCGTTACTGTAGGTTAATGGTTCTCAAGCATTTTTCCATCAGGACTCACCTGATGGATGATACTCACCTACGTGACATACTGCACACATTGACCCTCCCAGATCTTTGGTCTGACACAGTCTAGTAGTTCTTATGAGCAGGGGCAGCCCAAGCGTGATTTGGGGCCATGTGCGAAGATTTATTGACAGGCCTCATTTCCATAAATTTGAATTATTTTATTTTAAAATGTATGTTTCCCATCTAAAATTTTAGGCGGCTTACAAAGGAGCCCTTCACAAGCCTCTTTCTTGTCCTTGCAGTGACTTAGGAGCATGTTTACTAAATATTAATAAGCATTAAGTGCCACTGTGCCAATAGAAATAAATGGGTATAAATAGAAATAAATCGGTATTCCTGTACTTAACACACCTTAACATTTCTGAATGTGCATTAACTTTCAGTAATCACGCCTTAATTATTGTCTGAATACCATTTGCATGGGCAGTGAGGTTAAAGAAAAACTACCAGATTTCTACCTTGTTATACTCCAGTGCCAATTTCCAGGCACATTAGGAAGTACCGTAAACCTTGCGTATTTAGAACCCATAGCAAATCCGCCGTATCATAACCGCACTACCAGGACTCACAAAGGACCAAAAGCTACTTATCAAAAGTCAACACTGCAAATATTAAACCAATACATCTCAGAGAATACCAATAACCTCCTCCTGGGGAAAGAGAACAAGAGAGACTATCACATAGAAACTACCGGCCTGATATTAAACAAGGTGCCGATGCAGTAAATGCGCAGAAATCTTGAGTCAGGCGACGCCTAAAATGAGACCCAAACATAGATCGGCGGCAGACGCATAGCGCAGCATAGACAGGGAAGCACAGGAAGCCGAGTTTGGGTTACACGTGTAGGGGGAAAACAAAACTTTATACTACAATATGCAAGTAAGAGCCTCAAATGCTGGGCAGATGAGCAGGGACTGAACGTCAGGATAAACCCGTCTAACTCCCATCTGGAGTACCCATGCAGTGGCGACACCTCCATCAGGCAGGCCCTATGAATTGCCTGTGCAAGAGCCTCCTGTGGCTAGGCTGACAGATAGCAGCAGCATGACGTCGAGGAGGACAGCAAACTTCAGTCTAATGAGGCAGAGGCACTTGCACAGTCCGTGCTTTGGTATAAAGGGATGCTGTACAAAAAAAGTTGCCGGAGGCTGAACCTGAGGCTGTTCATGGCCATCTGGAGGGGGATCCAGCTCTGCCTGTGCAGGTGAGGAGAGATGAAAGGGCTGGGTGCACGGGGAGGGGGAGGGAAGGGCTGAGCACCCGGCCAGGGCAGACACATCAGAAAAGGCACAGATGTATGTATGCCTCCTGCTGTTCCCTGCACCCCTCAGCAATGCCAGCCATGGCCATACCACATTGCTATGCCCCTATATATAGGCTAGCCCACAAACATCCAAAAACAGGATGACCTCAATGGTATATCCCACAAAATAAAGGGTCACCTGAGAACACGGCAGTGCACCAATATCAGTAGAAAATGATGTTATTATTTTTGTCTGACTTAACAATCAGGAGGGGAGTTGGAAACCACTCCTCTCGAATGATTGTAATGCCCTTTTATTATTAATATTATTTATTTGAATTTACTTATCTGAACAAAAGTCCCAGCAAAAGGCAGTAGCGTGAAGAGATCCCTCCAAGGCATCCAATTTCTCACAGACATGCATGTTTCGGGCCAACTCTATGCCCTGCATCAAGTGTCGAACAAGCTATACTCTGGGATCTGCAACACCATAGCAATAGCAGGCCACTGGCAAAATGGACCAAAATTTTTGAAGTGCCTTCACAACTCCTGATTTGCTGGAAGAATGACATCAGTAACAAGGAAGGATCAATAACGGAGCAAGGGAATTCCCAAAGAACAGGGAAACCCTGATCCTGTGACAAACAAAGGAAAATATCAGTCAAACACAACCAGTCTTTTTTATAAATAGCTGCATGCAATGTTACCTGTACATAGTTACAAATTACTGTTCCATGTAAAAGTCTATAAAAACGTTTAAACTGTTCTCTGTAAACCGCCCTTGATCTCTGGAAAGGGCGGTATAGAAGAAAAGAATAAAGAAAGAAAGAAAGAAAAGAAAAGAAAAGAAAACAAAGGATGATAAGATCAACTCTACCAATCTTGTTTCAAATTGAGCCCACTAGGGGAAACAGTCTTCAAACAGAATATCCACTGTTGTTCTAACCACTGCAACTTCTAAATCCGGTCCCCTCTGCATGGATCCTTAGGGACAAAGTCAATCACTCTCCACCGCAAATCGGCAAATGAATGACCATGTACCAAACAATGTTCAATGATAGGAGCAGTAACAGTAGATGTCCTGATACAGGAAGCATGCTCACCAAGGCGCATTTTAATCGGACGAGTAGAGTGGCCGATGTAAAGACGGTCACAAGGACATTGCAAAAGATACACTACAAAATTAATGAGACAAGAGCTTCTCCAAAGGAATCTATAGACTTGACCCGAAGTGGGGTGATTCCATGTATCACCTTCTAAGGTGTTGTGACAGAAACTGCAGGATCCACATGCAAGATGTCCAGTGGGTTCAGTTAAACAAATTGCTGGGCGGTCAGATGGTAACGCAGATCTTATCAATTGATCTCGTAAATTGGAACCCCGGATGTAGGCAAAAGTCAATGGTTTGCATGCATGTTTCGGGCCAACTCCAGGTCATCAAGTGTTGAATGAGCTATGCTCCGGGATCCACAATGCCATAGCAAAAGCAGGCCACTGGCAAAACCGCCAAAATCTTTGAAGTGCCTGCACAACTGGCACAGCTGGTACACAGGGTGTTTCAGACCCGAGGGCCCCATGCCCCATCAATGAGCCACCACTGCACTCATGGCTCTAGCATGGACTGCCCACATCATGCTGCACCACACCAATGCACCCAGAGGTAGCCGGTGAGGGAGCACTGGCCACCCTCATGCCAGAGGTGTGCCTTTTCAGAGTGGATGTCCAAGCAGCAGCATAGGCTATCTGCAGATGCCTGGACATCCTGACAGCTGTAGTCAGCAAACACCGCTAGGGCCCCTCTGCAGCATAGGCCCACCCCATGGAAGGACATGGACAGCAGCGGGCTGGTCACTCTGGGCCATAGGAGCACAGAGGCCCTGCAGGGGTGTGAACCACAGTGTGTATATACGGTCACTGTGGACCGCCACAGGTGGCATTCCATGATAGGATTTGTACTGTATTAGACTACAGTTGTTGCCAATGTTGCATGTTAACATGTGTTTCAATAAAATGCCTCTGGTTTGCGATCTCACTATGTCGTCAACCTTGAAAGGGACAGGGCTGTGTGTCTGCCATGGGGCTGCTGGGGACCGCAGTTGGTAGGCTGCAGATCATGGGCTTAGAAGGGGTGCCCCATCAGTTGCATTGCTGCACATGGGTATGGCGCTGTGACTTGATACCTGTGCAGAGTGATATCCTTCCACTGATGCTGCACAGGTACAGCACCGTTTCTCAGTACCAATGCATGATCAATGGAGCGAGGCAGCTGATGGACTCAGGGCACCATACTCATGCACAACCAGTGGTAGGACGTCGCTTCTCATGGGTATTAAGTCATGGTGCCATAGACGTGTACAGCGATACAACCAACAGGGCACCCCTCCTATACCCATGACCCACGGGGTCATATACGAGTACCAGCACTAAATCCACTATTGGTCCCTGGGTAGTGTGGTCTGGACATCTATGCATGCATATCCATTGTCGGCCAGGTATACGGCTATGGTGGCATACAGTGGCATGCCATGAAATTAATTTTCATATCATCGGCTTACAAACTGTTATTTGGGTACCAGATATTGGGTTGGGTGGTGCATGGCATGGCTATGTTGGCATACAACGGAATACCATGAAACAAATTTTCAAAGCATCGGCACACAAACTGTTATGTGGGTACCGGATATGGGGTTGGGCGGGGCATGGCATGGCTGCACATCCTTTCCGTGTATGTGTAAAAGGACCTACGTGGGTAACCTAACACCACCATGGCTCTTGAGCATCACAATGGAAGACATAGCACCTAAAGGCACAAAGAAAATATGTAAGGCAGGTTTTACTCCTGCAAAGACCTCCATGGCCCTGGGGCTCATCATTCAGTGGAAAGCTGCCATCTTTGTGGCAGACGATGCCGGCTCACAGCTGCTGGCATGGCGGGGCATTGTCAGGAAAGTAAATGCTGTCTACCACCACAACAGAGACATGGAGGATATTAAGAAGAAGTGGTGGGTAGTAAGGCAGGCTGCAAAGGAGAAGCGGGCCAGCAACAGCAGGTTGCCATCTGAGTGCCAGCACAAACTCAGCACTCTGTAGCAACATGTTTTCTAGTTTGTGGTTGAGGTCTCCATCTCCAGGATCGCTGGCTTCGACAGCTCCAGCCCAAGAACACAAAAGGGTGGATAGAGGTTGCTCAATGGCCTGTATGGCACCATTATGGGGAAGTGTGTGTCTAAACCATGGATCTGTCCACTCAGAGCCTATCTGTTGTCCATCCTGGTGGGATGGGGAAGTATGGGAGACAGTGCACAACAGGGTTCCCCATACCTGTTCCATGCAGGGGTTGGCAGCCCCCCCCCCCCCCCCCAGGCCCACATTACCCGGACAGGCACTTCCCTTTGACATCTTTGCTCTCCCACAGATCTGCCAGAGAGAAAACCCACCCAGCCTAGAACATATGAGGTGGGAAATGCATCATAACTCTCTAATAATGATTCCATTGTGCAGCTAGGATGCAGCACAGCCACAGAGGCTAGTGTGGCTGTCAGGGCAGTGGAGCCATAAATAGATGAGTCTCCACTGGCTGAGCTATAGTTCCACATCCTGGATGAGCCGGAGAACGTGGGGAGTGACGATGTTGACCAGGAACTATTGCAGGAGGGGACATGTCTGCAGTCCTACACTGAGGGCATCCAGTCCAAGATGCATGGTATCTAGCTGGACGTGCAGGCCCAACATAGGCGAGGGAGGCTGAGTTCCAAGAGTTGCAGGAACAACGGCTGATTGTGGAGCGCCACCAGGAGGCCCAACTGCATCTGATGAGGGAGATGATGGCCTACCAGGCCACTATTGCTGGTGCCCTATGCCAGTTGGTGGGCCTCCAGTATGCCCAGGGGGCGGGGTTGGTGTGGGCAGCATACCACCATAGCCATGTGGTAGCCCAGACCCATGTGCAGTGACCTGCCTCATAGGGGAGGGTGATGATGCTGCCAGCACCTTGACTGACACTGGACATGTATCCAAATGCTTATGGCAGGCTGTGGCCTCAGGGGGTGGGGTACGTGTGGGGAAACCTGAATCCTGGGCACACCGTAGGGTTTTTTTTAAGTTTATTATTCATGCAATTTCAAAGTCATCACACAAGAAACACTTGCTACAGAAAATAACATAAATGCAAGAATCATATAATTAGCCAAACCATAGGGCAGGATATTTATCATACAATGTTCACTAGCCAACAATGATAAGAGGGAGACAAGACCAATATTATAGGAATGACTTATACGAAATAAGATGCATATTGATGCAGTTCCTTCACTGTAGTTTCTTATAATCACATTAGGGTGGATTGTAATTAGAAAGTCTCACAGATGAGGCGGGCACGGTTGGCCAGTGCCTAGGCCTGCTATTGGCTCCCCAACTGTGCTCCGTCCCCCTCAGTTACCTCTGTAGCCTCCCAGACCTCCACTAACTTGGGCTCAGGGTCATAAGAACATAAGATATGTCATACTGGCTCAGACTAAGGTCCATCAAGCCCAGAATCATGTTTCCAACAGTGGCTAAACTAGGTCATACGTACTTAGTAGTTTCCCCAAAAGACATAGGTTCCACAATGCTTGTATTGGGTCAAGCATTGATATCTTGGTTCCTTTTTTAATAATAGTTTATGGATCTTTCCAGCAACAAAGAGGGAGCAAGACCTTCGCACACAACGCAGGAGACACAAGGAGCGAGGGTAAAAATCACTGGTGCAAAAGATTTAACGCCATCTTCAGGGGGAACGCATAAAGGCAACATACAACATGTTTTAGTCTTGAAAAAGACTCCAACGAACCAAATCTATGAACTTTAAATTAAATGCAATCTTCTATCACGGTGGCAGCATATTAGCACCGAGCAGTTCTACATTAAATTTCACCTGCCATTTCGATTCCCAGTCTTCCACTTTATCAAGATCATCTTACAATTTTCCACAATCCTCATGGGTTTTAACAACTTTAAATAGTTTTGTGACATCTGGCCAGCCTGAGAGATGTCAAGTATGGTGAGGTAGGTTCGGGAGACATCACCATTAAGATGGTATGGAAATCATGGTAGGAGAGTAGCACACCAAGGGACTGGGTATAGAGGGAGAAAGGGAGCAGACCCAGACAGACCCTTGGGGTATACCAGCTGGGAGCGGGATAGCAGAGGAGGAGCAGCCACTGGAACACACACTGAGGGAGCTGTGCAAAAGATAGGAGGAGAATGAGGATAGCACAGAGCCCATATACCCATGCGAGGACAGGGTAACAAGGTGAGGAATGTGGTCAACAGTGTCAGAGACAGCAGAGAGGCCTCGAAGGATGAGAAAAGAGTAAAGGCCCCTGTATCCCGCCAGAGATAGATCAACGGAGACCTGAAAAAGAGCCCCTTCAGCAGAGGGTAGAGGACAAAAGCCAGACTACAGGTTCCAGGTGGGCATGAGAGGAGAGGATGTAGGTGCAGCAGCAGTGAACAGCATGTTGAGGTAGTCGAGAAACAAAGGGAAGGAGAGAGGTGTGCCGGGAGTCAGGGGGACATGTGGGGTCAGGTGAGGGTTCTCGGGGGAGGGGTGTGACCTTAGCATATCTGATGGCGGCAGGGACAGTTACAGTGGAGCGGGAAAGGGTTAGGATATGAGAAATGGAAGTGACAACAGTGGAGGGAATGTGGCATAGGGAGCGGGTGGGGACAGCATCAGAGGAGCAGGTGGTGTGTTCTGAGGGTGAAAGAGGGTGAGCAGGTTCACCTTCGGAGATCACAGCAAGGGATGAGAAGGCAGCAGAGGTAGGGGATGAAAGATGGGAGGGAAGAGGGGTTGGAGGTGACGTAGCTGACCCTGTAGGGAACTGGAGGGTGATTCTGTGGATATTGGCATGGAGATAGTGAGCCAGGGTATGGGCACATAGGGGTGGAGGGATCAGAGGCGGAGGCACCCTGACGAGAGAGCTGAAGGTGGGAGGGAGATGGTGAGAGCCAGATGCAAGAGAGTCGGTCACATCGACAGAATAGTCCTGTTCGGAAAGAGCTAGAGCCGACTGGAAAGAGACAAGCATATACCTGAGGTGTTGGACGTCTCCAGAATAGCAGGATATGAAGCAAGCAGGCTCAGCTGAGCGAGCACAGGAACGTAGGTAGTGGTTTAAAGACAGGAAAGGGGTGCAGAGGGCCCACAGGGTGTGGCACGGGAGGTGCGAAAGCACCCAGAGCAGAGGTGAGTGCAGGGCTATAGGACATCACTGTGTCGTCCACAGACCCAGCTGACATGGTGGGAGCCAGAGATGATGAAACTGTGGAAAAGGGAAAGAGAGGACCACTGGCATTAGGATCACAGAATCGATTGGGGGTGATAGAATGTGGATGAGGCACTGGGTGATGAGAGTTGCGGCAGAACAGACGCTGGTCAGATAAGGGAGGAACCGAGCCATAGAGGCCAGTGATTATGCAGCTGATGACATATACCAGGCCAGGCCAGTGGCCATGCTGGTGTGTGCGAGTGTTGGAACAAAGCAGAAGGTCAATTGGGGAGGTGAGTTAAGGGAGCCCCAAAGCAGAGGGAATGGAGGGGCTATCAACATAGATGTTGGGACCCCTGGGAATATGAGTGGGGGAGGAGGACTCCAGAAAGAGGGGGAGCCATGAGTCCATGGCAGTAAGAACAGTAGCAGCAGACCTGTCATGAGGCCGACATGAAACAGCTACCCGGAGGGCAGATGGTGGGACCAGCTAAAGAGGGTAGGGGTAAGACAGGGGCAGCAGGAGGTGTCTGAACTGGCAGGTGGGGTTATGTCCGAGACCAACACCACCACCACGGCCCACCTGCCTATCCCCCTGCCTGCTGTGCAGTGCATGACATGTATGTGACCTCTGTATTGCACTCAGACACGCACGGACATGCATGCATGTGTCAGACTGTACAATTGGGTGACGGGTAAAGAGACACATAACCATGGGGATGTGGGTCTTTATGAAAATATAACTATTTATTTACAGTGTATATCGTTAAAAGCACAATATATATATTTTTCATGTACACATTCGTACAGTGCCAGCAGTGGTGGCAGTGGGGTCCTGGCAGTCCCAGGGCACAGGTTTGCAGAGGGCAGAGGTGGCACAGACGAAGGCAGGGAGCTACCCCACCTGGGGGACACCATGCCCTGATGGCTGATGAGCTATGGTGCCCCCCGACGCCTCCCTGAGCATCCACAGCTCATCTGCCACCCGGCACACGGCACCCACCTCCTGCAGCATACCCCTTGTCTGCTCTTGCTGGCCCAGCGAGACAGCGGTGAGTGCCACAGACAGGGTTCAGGCCCATAGTGTATGGGGACTGGGTGGAGGTGTCCACACACACCCTCTCTGCGGCACTGCCTGCCCCTCCTGTGGCCGTGCAGGAGACAGCAGGGGGGCCAAGGAGCAGGTGGTATTGGCCCCCAGGGCCCTCTGCAGCCCTGTGCCACTCGGGACTGCACTCACCCTGACCAATGCGGGGGGGGATGCACCCATAGTGGTTTGTGGATGTGGAGCTGCCCCACGCCCACCCTTAGGTGGCCCCACAGCAGACACCACCATGGGTGCATCCTATCTCATGGCCCCCTCAGCTATCCCCTCCTTCACGCCACCCACCCACGTGCACTCACCCACCCCTCCCACCTCTCCCAGCCCTCCCCTTCATGCACCCTCCCAGTCCCTCCCTCACCCCCTACCTGGCCATCCCCCGCACCCAGCACTTCCACAGCCTCCACATCCTCCACCCCCTCTCCCCTTGCCTGGGTCCCCACCTCCCCCATGTCCTCTTCCCCCTCCCCCACATCCTCTTCCTCCTCATCATCTTCCTCCTCCACCTCTTCCTCCTCATCCTCTTCCTCTTCCTCCTTGCTCTTGCCCTATTCCTCCTTGTCCTCTTCCTCCTCCTCCTCATTCTTCTGGTCATCATCCACCTCCTCGTCCTCTTCCTCCACCTCCGCCTCTGCCTCGGCCCCTACCTCAGCACCCTCATCGGTGGCTGCCACCTCCACCTCCTCCTCTGCCGGCACATCTGCCACTGTGGGGGGAACAGAAATTACCACATCAGTCATGTGTTGCCCCATGGCAGACACATCGTAGTTAGCCCCACAACCTCCTGCTGCAATGTAACATGATGTGGCGTGTTGCATGGGCTGCATCGCTCACCGTCCTCCTGCCCCATCAGCTTCTGCTGCAGCTGCAGCACGAAGTCAGGCCTCCGCCGCAGCAGCTCGCATGCCTTCTTGCGCAGATCCTCCACCTGGGGGTACACAAATAGATAGCATCTGTTACGGAACAAACATGTCTGACCATCGTCTCATACAGTACATGCATGGCTGTGTGCAGCAGGTTGCTGCACCAGCTGTACAGTGACAGTCCAGTATCATCAGTCAGCACCATCACCTGCCTGTGTGCGTGGGTGCATGGGATGCCACGGATATGGTAGGGGGAGAGGTGCATGTACATATCCCTGCAGCACGGCACAGGGCAATGGGACAGCTTACACCAGGTATGTCGGTACTGACAGGGTGTGATCTGTGCAGGCCTGGGAGGGGGTATGAGAGCCGTGGGCCACATGCAGTTCATTGCGTATGGCAGGGCGGCCAATGGACATGATAGGTGGGGATGGGGGACATGTCTGGTGTCTGGCCATTTGTTGAGGAGGGCTGTGCTGGGACTGTTTCCTAGACGGGGCACAGGGGATGTGCATAGGAAGATAGCTACCTTGGGTATGGGGTGATGTGAGGTATGCACATAGTGGGGATGGAGGGGTTGTGGGGTGCCAGGTGGAATGTGACAGGCTCACGGGGGCAGCAGGTCTGTGGTGGTGGGGTATCCAATTAGCACATCCTGGGGTTGTTGGTGGGTGAAGTGTGGGACAGGCACCTGAGAGGTGTGTGACAAATGGGTTGGGGATAGGGTGGACGCTCATCCACAGACCCCTTTCCACAGGCCTGTGGCCTCCTGGGAGTAGGGTAGACCTGCACAGATCTGCAGGCACACTGATATTAACACCTGGATTAACTACAGACCCCTCAAATTAGGCCTGTGGCCTCCTGGGAGTAGGGCAGGCCTGTACACGTCAGCAAGTGCAACTATATTGGTCCCAGTGGTGACCGCTGACGTGTTGTTTTCTGGCTGCTAGGTCACACTCCTTGGTTTGTGTGACCTGCCCCCATGCACTTACCTCCCGTGGATGGTCTGCTGATGCATTGAACCTCCTGGTCAGCCGCCCCCAGGCCCTCCTGAACTTGTTCAGGTCCTGCCTCCTGGATGAGCCTGGGAAGATGGACCAATACCTCAGGAAGTCATTAGTGGGATGGTAACAGCTGGGGGATGTAGAAAAACAGTGGGCAAAACTGCAAGGGGATATTTTAAGGGCAACCAACCTTTTTGTTAAAATGGTAAATAAAGGTAAAAGGAAAAGGAGACCGCTATGGTTTTCGAAAGAAGAAGCTGAAAAAGTGAAGAAAAAGAGGGAGGCCTTCGTGAAATACAAGAGATCACAGAGAGAGGAAAACAGGCATTTGTATTTGGAAAAACTTAGAGAAGCTAGCAAAGTAGTCAAGAAGGCAAAGATTCAAAAGGAGGAGGAAATAGCCAATGCAATAAAATGGGGGGATAAGACATTTTTCAGATATATTAGTGAGAAGAGGTAGGGCAAAAGTGGTATTGTCAGACTCAAGGGTGCAGGGGAGGAATATGTAGAAGCTGATAAGGATAAAGCGGAATTGCTTAACAAATATTTTTGTTCTGTGTTCACAAATGAAGAACCAGGAGCAGGACCTCAGAAAACACCCACAAATAGGAACAGAAGCGAGGGACATCTTGAACAATTTTCAGAAGACTGTGTTCATGAGAAACTAGCTCAAATTAAAGTAGACAAAGCGATGGGACCAGATGGGATACACCCTAGAATACTGAGGGAACTTGGGAACGTTCTAGCAACTCCACTGACTGACCTTTTCAATGCCTCGTTGGAGTCGGGAGTGGTGACAAAGGACTAGAGAGAGGCTCATGTGGTGCCTTTACACAAAAGCGGAAGTAAGGATGTGGTTGAAAACTACAGGCTGGTTAGTTTAACTTCGGTGGTGAGTAAATTATTGGAAACACTGCTGAAAGAGAAAATAGTGAGGTTTCTGAACTCCAGCGGATTACAGGATCTGAGGCAGCGTGGATTCACAAGAGGCAGGTCTTGTCAGACAAATCTGATTGATTTCTTTGACTGGGTGACCAGGAAGTTGGACCGAAGGAGAGCTCTAGATGTGGTGTATTTAGATTTCAGTAAAGCCTTTGACACTGTTCCTCACAGGCGACTTATAAACAAACTGAGCACCCTAGGGATGGACCCTAAAGTTACTGCTTGGGTTAGAAATTGGTTGGGTGGGAGGCGACAAAGAGTACAAGTAAATGGGGCTCACTCTGAGGAGAAGGATGTTACCAGTGGTGTGCCCCAGGGATCTGTCCTTGGTCCGAATCTTTTTAACATCTTTGTTAGTAATATAGCGGAAGGGCTGTCGGGTAAGGTTTGCCTCTACAGTTACATAATACAAGGTTCCACATTAAGAATCACCACTCAGGAAAAGGATCTGGGCATCATCGTGGATAGTACGTTGAAATCCTCCACCCAGTGTGCAGCCACGGCCAAGAAGCAATTAGAATGCTAAGGATCATAAAGAAAGGAATAGACAATAAAGCCAAGGATATTTTAATTCTTCTGTATCACTTCATTGTGAGATTGCATCTTGAATATTGCATGCAGTTCTTGTTGCCATATCTTAAAAAGGATATAGCAGAATTGGAAAAGGTACAGTCCAGATAAGAATGACCAAAATGGTAAAGGGAATGGAAAGATATCCCTTTAAAAAAGGTTTAAAAGGTTAGGGTTCTTCCACTTGGAAAAGAGACGACTGAGGGGAGATATGATTGATGCCTATAAACAATGAATGGAGTAGAATGGGTAAACTTAGATTGGTTGTTTACTCCTTCAAAAGCTAAAAGACTATGGGACACAAAATGAAGGTACAATTGGCACATTTATGACTAATCAGTGAAAATATTTTTTCACTGAGCGCATAATCAAACTCTGGAATTCATTACCGGAAGACAAAGTAAAAGCAGTGAGTGTATCTCGATGAGTTCCTGGAGGAAAAGTCTATAAACCAGAGGTTCCCAACTCCATTCTTGGAGGGCCAAACACCATTCAGATTTTCATGCTGTCCCTAATAAATATGCATGAGATGATTTGCATGCACTGCCCCCATTGTATTCAAATGTATCTCATGCATATTCATAAGGGACAGCCTGAAAACCTGAATGGTGTTTGGCCCTCCAGGACTGGAGTTGGGAACCTCTGCTATAAACCATTAACATAGAAACATAGAAAGATGAGGACAGAAAAAGACCACATAGCCTATTGTGGAGGCCCCTGGCCCAGGCAACAGCCTAAAAGCCTAGGGGTGCAATTGTTAGTCCTTTAATTAAAGAGTTTTTTCTCATCCAGCGCCGGGGCTGCTGGGATTTGTAGTTGTGTTGTTTAGAAAAACAAGTAGTTTGGAGACCGAGGGTTTACAAGGCAAAACACAGGAATTTATTTCTTTTTCTAAAGAGCATTAAGGCTCAACGCAAAACAAACAGGATTCTTTCACCAAACAATAATCCATAGGCATTTATACCAAACCAAACAATGAAACTGCTTTAAGTAGCTTTTTAATGTGTCGCCGTTTTACAAATCATTCAGCAATCAAGCAAGGTTTCTCCTCTCTTCAAACCCAAAAGAAATATCCTTTCTTCAGCAACAGGGTTCTTTAGCATCCCTGTCTAAACACATTTCTCCCTGTTTTCACACTGCCTTCTAAGACATTCAGGTTATAGGCTTTTCCCTTCTTTTATCCAAGGACTTTTAATTCTGCCTTCTGGCACAGAGAAGAATCCATTACTGAATCTTCAGATCCCTCATCAGATTCATAATAGTCTATCTGCATTTCCTCAGGACCTGTGTCCGGTAAATCTGGCTTTAAGCCAGCATGAAACACTTCAGGCTTAATATTCTCTAAAAGTTCCAGAACCTTTCTCCACTGAGGTTTTTCCCTCTGCACAGGGTTTCCACCAGGAACGTGGAGATTCTTTTCTTGCATCAAATGACACAATGCCTCTAACTGGCTTACGGCACTTTTGGCTATCCTTTTATTCACGCACCTTTTTGGAAGTTGCAGCTCTTTAGCTGGTTCAGGAACGGTTGGCACTGCAGCTTGACCCTTGTCAGCACTTCTCTCTGGCACAGCTCTCTTAGTTTTAAAACCAATTGCAGTTTCCCTGCAATCCTGGCTTCCCTTCTGACTAGGGCTTTCACCTTTGAGATTCCCCCGGACGTCTCCACCGTTCTCCACGGTGAACTATCTGGGCCTTTCTCTGGTGCTCCTCTCCCCACTGAATTCTCCAGTGTTCTCCCTGGTCAGCTCTCTCAAGTGCTGGCTTCCTGTATCTTTCCTTCCAGCGTGCTGCTTCCCTGTGTCTCCCTTTCCAGGGTGCTGCTGCGTGTGCTGCCTCGTCCTGCTACTGCTGTTCCTGTTGCCCTCTCTCTGGCTGTTCTCTCCGTCTTCCAATGTTTCCCTGGGTTTATAAGAGTGTCTTTGAACTACCGTGCACTCCCCTTCACCCAGGTGTCCCTCATTAGTTTCCAAGCCTGCCCTTAGAGTAGCAGAGCTTGGGTGTGTCCTGTCCTCAGTAGCTGCGTGTTTTTTTTCTCTGCCTGCAGCTTGAGAGCTACTGATTCCTTGCCTGTCTCTTTCTTTAAAGGTAAATGTCTGATTTTCTTCCAATTCCATGGGCTCAACCATACTCTCCTCATCACACTATCTAGTCTGTCCTTCCATATCAACAACTACAACAGTCCCCTTTTTTACTTTACAGATCCTCTGTGTTTGTCCCATGCATTTTTGAATTCAGATACTGTCCTCATCTCTACCACATCCACTGAGAGACTATTCCACGGATCCACCACTCTTTCCATAAAGAAATATTTCTGAATATCACTCCTGAATCTATCCCCTTTCACCCTCATCCCATGTCCCCTCATAGCAGAACTTGCTTTCAATCGAAAGAGGCTCTTCCCCTGTGCATTTATGCCATGGAGATATGTAAACATCTCAATCTTATCACCTCTATCCCGCCTTTCCTCTAAGGTGTACACATATTAAGATCCTTAAGTCTGTCCTCATATGCTTTATAATGAAGACCACTAACCATTTTAGTAGCCACCCTCTGTACTGACTCCATCCTGTTTATATCCTTTTGAAGGTGTGGTCTCCAGAATTGCACACTATATTTCAAATGAGGTCGCACCATAGACTTATACAGAGGCACTATCACCTCCTTTTTTCTGCTAGCCATTCCTCTCCGTATGCACCCAAGCATCCTTCTAGCTTTTGCTGTCGCCTTTTCTACCTGTTTAGCTACTTTAATATCACAATCACGCCTAGGTCCCGCTCTTTTTAGTGCACAAAAGTACTTCACCACCTATACTATATTGCCCCCTTGGATTGCTGCAGCGCAAATGCATGACCTTACATTTTTTAACATTAAATCCCAGCTGCCAAATTCTCGACCATTCTTCAAGCTTAGCTAGATCCCTCCTCATGTTATCTACACCTTCCTGGGTGTCTATTCTAATGCAGATTTTGGTATCATCCGCAAAGAGGCAAACCTTACCCGACAGCCCTTTCACTATATCACTAACAAAGATGTTAAAAAGAATTGGACCAAGGACAGATCCCAGGGGCACATCACTGGTAACATCCTTCTTCTCAGAGTGAGCTCCATTTATTTACATTCTCTTATATACCGCGCTATTCTGCATCAGTGCGGTTTACATTGAACAAACTGAAATTACATTGAACAGGGCATTATAACTTGGAGATAACTATTTTACAGGGAACATGGGCTATGGAGGGTTAAGTGGCTTGCCCAAGACCACAAGGAGCACCTGTGGGACTAGAAATCCTAGTCCTTCTGGCCCAAGGTTGCTGTCCTCTAGTGGGATTTGAACCCCTGACCTTCCGGCCTGAAGTACTTTGCCCCAACCACTAGGCCACTCCTCCACTCCTGTACTCTTTGTCGCCTCCCACCCAACCAATTTCTAACCCAAACATTAACTTTAGCATCCATCCATAGGGTGCTCAGTTTGTTTGGAAGTGGGTTGATGGGGGAGGGGGGTTAGGACTGGTAATGGGATATGGGGGGGTTAGGACTACTAATGGGCTATGGAGGAGGGCTAAGACTGGAAGTGGGCTAATGGGGGGTTAGGACTTGAAATGGGCTGATGGGGTTAGGATGTAATGGGCTATGGGGGGCTAAGACTGGAAATGGGCTGATGGGGGGTAGGACTGGTAATGGGCTATAGGGGGGCTAGGACTGGAAATGTGCTGATGGGGGGGTTAGGATTGGTAATGGGCTATGGGGGTGCTAAGACTGGAAATGGGTTGATGGTGGCTAGGACTAGTAATGGGCTATGGGGGCGCTAGGACTGGAAATGGGCTATGAAGGGCTAGGACTGGAAATGGGCTAATGGGGGCTTAAGACTGGAATGGGCTGTGGGGAGGTTAAGAATGGAAATGGGCTGATGGGGGTTAGGACTGGTAATGGGTTATGGGGGGGGCTAAGACTGAAAGTGGGGTGATGGGGGCTTAGGACTGGAAGTGGGCAGATGGGGGTGGCTTAGGACTGGTAATGGGCTATGGGGGGCTAGGACTGGGAAGGGGCTGGGGGGATGGCTGGGACTGGAAATGGCGGAGTGGAAGGAGGGCTTGAACTGCAAATAGCTGATGGGGATGGGGGCTTGGAATGGAAATGGGCTGTGTGGAAGAACGGCTTGAACTACAAATAGCTGATGGGGAGGGGGGCTTGGAATGGAAATGGGCTGTAAGGGGAGGTAGCTAGGACTGGAAATGGGCTGAGTGAGGGGGGGCTAGAACAGGAAATAGGCTGATGGAGGGCTAGGGTAGGACTGGAAATGGGCTGTTGGGGGGGGGGCTTGGATTGAAATGGACTCATGGAGGGGCTAGAACTGGAAGTAGGCTCATGGTGGGGCTAGGAAAGGACTAGAAATGGACTGATGGGTGGCTGGGACTGGAAATGAGCTGATGGAGGGACTTGGATGGGGAGCTAGGACTTGAAATGGGCTGATGGGGGTTAGGACTGGTAATGGGCTATTGGGGGGCTAAGACTGAAAATGGGGTGATGGGGGGGCTTAGGACTGGAAGTGGGCTGATGGGGGGCTTTGAACTGGTAATGGGTTATGGGGGGCTTAGGACTGGTAATGGGCGGGCTAGGACTGATACTGGGCTGGGGGGGGGGTGGCTAGGACTGGAAATGGGCTGAGTGGAAGGAGGGCTTGAACTGCAAATAGCTGATGGAGACGGGGGCTTGGAATGGAAATGGGCTGAGTGGAAGGAAGGCTTGAACTACAAATAGCTGATGGGGAGGGGGGCTTGGAATGGAAATGGGCTGTGAGGGGAGGGAGCTAGGCCTGGAAATGGGCTGAGTGAGGGGGGCTAGGACAGGAAATGGGCTGATGGAGGGCTAGGATAGGACTGGAAATGGGCTGTTGGGGGGGCTTGGATTGAAATGGACTCATAGAGGGGCAAGAACTGGAAGTAGGCTCATGGGGGGCTTGGATTGGAAATGGGCTGAGTGGAGGGGAGCTACGATTTGACATGGGCTGATGGTGGGCTAGGAAAGGACTAGAAATGGGCTGATGGGGGGCTGGGATTGGAAATGAGCTGATGGAGGAACTTGGATGGGGGAGCTAGGACTGGAAATGGGCTGATGGTGGGGCTAGGATAGGACTAGAAATGGGCTTATGGGGGTCTGGGATTGGAAATGAGCTGATTGAGGGACTCGGATGGGGGAGCTAGGACTGGAAATTGGCTGATGTGGGGACTAGAAGGGAGCGGATGCTGGGTGGTGCTGGAACTAGAAGGGAGTTGATGTTGGGGGAGGATTAGAATGGGATAGAGCTGGGAGAGTGAAATGGAGAGGGAAAAAATATTTTGTGTGAGAGAGAAGACAAATCTACAATTGGCCAGATATAGGGGGGGGGGGGGTAAGTGGGGATTGAGGATTTATAGTTTTATTTCTACAGTGTTGTTGGGCTTTTGTGGTGCCCAGTTTAATTATTGTCTTCTTGTTTCTACATTGTGATTTCTTGTTTGGTGACGGTCTATGTTCTGCACGTGTAACTGAGCTGAGGTATTCTGTTTATGTAATTCCTATTTGACATTGCCACTTGTTCTCTTTCCCCAGTAGGTCATGTATTGTTGTTCTCTGAAATGTATTGGTTTAATATTTGTAGTGTTGCCTTTTGATAGGTAGGGTCTTGTGCTTTGTGAGTCCTGGTAGTGCTGTTATGATACGGCGGGTTTGCTATGGGTTCTAAATGGGCAGTGTTTGTAGTAGTTCCTAATGTGCCTGGCAGTTGGCACTGGATTATAGTAATGTAGAAATCTTTTAGTCTTTCTTTATCCATACACTCATCAAGAGGCATGTTTACTAAAAGTTAGTGTATGGTAACATTATGCAAATATTTATGCAAATGAGGACCCGCACCTAGTCTCCGCACATGGCCCCACACCCCCCTTGGGCCGCCCCTGCTGACAATACCACCTTTGCCCTTCCTCTTCTCACTAACGTATCTGAAAAATATCTTATCTCTCTCCCCCCCCCCCATTTATAGTGCCACTCCTCCTCCCCTTCTTCCTACCCTGTCCTTTCTGAATAAAGTATAGCCTGGTATAGTTATATCCCAGTATTGGTTTTCTGTGAACCATGTTTCTTTAACTGCCACTAAATCCAAGTCGGCCAATCCCACCAAAGCTTCAACATCAGGGATCTTATTTCCCATGCTACAGGCATTTATACACACTGTTTTCCATATGTTACCCCGTTACCCATTTCCATAAAGGTATTTAATGTTTCACTTACCTGGGGGTTTTCTTCTCCCATCCCCTACGAATCTAGTTTAAAGCCCTCTTCAGTAGATTAGCCAATCTACTACTGAAGACATGTTGACCTTTCTTGGACAGATGGACACCATCTCTGCTCTGCAACCCTTGGAACAGCATCCCATGGTCCAAGAAACTAAAATGCTCTCGAGGACACCATCCACGCAGCCATGCATTCATCTCCAGGATGCGAGCCTCTCTGCCTTGGCCTTTACCCTCAACAAGGAGGATTGAAGAGAACACCACCTGAGCACCTATCTGCTTCACCCTCTGTCCAGAACCATGAAGTCACTTTTGACACACTCAGAGGGATACCTGGCAGTATCATTTGTTCTGATATGTAGTAGCAACATTGGGTAATAGTCAGTAGGCTTGATGAGTCTCAGCAAACTCTCCATAACATCTTGGATTTTGGCACCAGGCAAACAGCATACCTCTGTGGACATCAAGTCTGGTCGGCAGATGGACGCCTCAGTACCCCTCAAAAGAGAGTCACCAACCACCACTACCCTTCACTTCCTTGTGGTCAATGATTTTGCAAATCCGGGGTACTTGAGCTCTGGTTCTTCCCTTTCCAGTGATGCTTTCACCTCTTCCACTTCCAAGGCTGCATAATGGTTCTTCAACTCAAGGGCTGGAGAAGTTGGATTGGTGATTCTGCAGGCCCTGGCAACTTGTGTCCAACCTTCATCATTCTGTAGGTACCCATCTTCTCCTCTGCTGGAGAGCTTGGTTGCTGCAAGAAGCATCTCATCAATGTACTTCTCAGCCTCGCCACCTCCTCTCTGAGTTCCTCCACTTATTTCATGAGAGCTTCAGCTTGCAGGCACCCTGCGCATAGAACAGGTCCTTCAACTGGCTTTGGGACCTCTGTATGGACAGAGGCAGAAGCCGTAACAGGGGAAACAGCTTTAGCGATATGATTTTTCCCAGCCATTGTTCTGTTAGTGGAGCTTAGGTATCTGTTAAAGCAAAAGAGAGTGATCTACCAAAGTACCAGCTGGTTTCTCAGCTGTCGTTTTAGAGAAAAAGCAGTTAAATCTATTTAATTATATTCAAAATGTGCTGTTCCAAGTCCCTGCATTTTGTTAATTGGGGAGATGCCCTATAAAGCAGGGCTGCTCACTAGGGGTAGGTGGGAGTTGTGGGGGGTGGTAGTGAGTGAATTAACTCCTGGTTAGATGTCTGCAGCTCTCAAGAGCTGAGAAAGTTACCAAAGCAGAGTTTGATGCTTACCACACTCAAGAAAATAGTTCTCCTTTTAAACTAAAAGCACCAAAAAGAATGTAACTTTGTTTTATATAAGTACCAAAACCCTTTTAAGAGCTCCTAGTCAGAGAGCTAGCAATTAACCCCCCCCCCCACACACACACACACACAAATTCTTACCTTTGTTTGAAATGTATAGCCCCTGTTAGGAATGCCTCAAAACTGCAGGGCTCTGAAGCCTTTTATGCAGGCCTCAGCTGCTATTAGTTTTTTCACAGGCTAATCAGGCCCTCTAACTCCTGATTAGGTGTCAGCAGCTCCCAAGAGCTGAGAAGGTTACCAAAGAAGAGTTTTAAACCTACCCCACTAAAGAAAATATTTCTCCTTTTAAACTAAAAGCACCAAAAAGAATGTAACTTTGTTTTATATAAGTACCAAAACCCTTTTAAGAGCTCCTAGTCAGAGAGCTAGCAATTAACCCCCCCCCCCCCCACACACAAATTCTTACCTTTGTTTGAAATGTATAGCCCCTGTTAAGAATGCCTCAAAACTGCAGGGCTCTGAAGCCTTTTATGCAGGCCTCAGCTGCTATTAGTTTTTTCACAGGCTAATCAGGCCCTCTAACTCCTGATTAGGTGTCAGCAGCTCCCAAGAGCTGAGAAGGTTACCAAAGAAGAGTTTTAAACCTACCCCACTAAAGAAAATATTTCTCCTTTTAAACTAAAACCACCAAAAAGAATGTAAATTTGTTTTAAAAATGTACCAAAATCATTTTAAGAGCTCCCAGTCAGAGAGCTAGCAATTAACCCCCCCCCCCCACAAATTCTTACCTTTGTTTGAAATGTATAGCCCCTGTTAGAAATGCCTATTAAAGAGGATTTGAGAAATCCACTGTTTACCCCTGGGGCAAGCAGCATGGAATCTTTGTATATTTGGGAACCCAACAGGTACTTGAGACCTGCATTGGCCATTGCTGGAAACAGGATACTGGGCTTGATGGACCTTTGGTCTGATCCAGTATGGCATATCTTATGTTCTTATGAATATGACTTCTAAAAGAACCGCTGAGGATAATTTTTTTTAACTAACCCATTTCGTTCATCCAAGTAGCTCATGAGACTTTGCAGTACTCATTCCATTTAGAATGCCGACCTGCTTACTAAAACCCACTGGCCAATTTTTGGAGTTAATACTGAACATTGACCCCTAACCTTTTAACCTTGTTGCCTTAGGTGTTCCTACCAACGTTGGTACGGATTTGCCCTTCTCTCACTTCCTTGGGTCTTCAAGCCACTTGTCATTTGTCTGAGGGGAGATATGATAGAGGTCTATAAATTAATGAATGGAGAGGAACGGGTAAATGTAGATTGATTGTTTACGTCATCAGAATATAGAAAGACTAGGAGACATGCAATGAAGTTACAGTGCAGCCCATTTAAGTCTAATAAGAGAAAATATTTTTTTCACTCAACGCATAGTCAAAATATAGAATTCGCTATTGGAGGATAAAGTAAAAGCTGTTAGTGTAGTTGGGTTTAAGAACGGTTTTGACAAGTTCCTGGAGGAAAGGTCCATAAATCATTATTAAAGGGGACCCAGGATATCCATTACAAGCACTGAGGAACCTGTGTCTTTTGGGGAAACTGCAAGGTACTTATGACCTAGATTGGCCACTGTGGGAAACAGGATACTGGGCTTGAATGACCTTGGTCTTATTCTCCCAGAAGCTGTATTTTGGAGTAAAACTCCTGTTTGATAGGTTAACAGTACAGCTAAACATTTAGAATATATTCCAGTCTTCATTCCAAAGAAGGGGCCCTAAGTCCTTTTATATGAGATTTCTGGCAGTGGGACAGAAAAAAGGATATTGCAGTCAAATTCTCCAGGCAAACTTGTGTAAGGGTACACTTGGATACTCCTCTCAAACTCGAACTTTAGCCTAATTCCATTGGTGTTTCTTTAGCCCATTCTCAAAGCTTTGGAGTCTTCATGCCCATACTGGTGCGGCTCGTGCCTTTCTAGTGCCATGAACACCCCTCTTTTCAGGCTGCTCTTGGTATCTTCAAGTACTGTTGTCTCTGTTGCTGATACCCACCATCAAGTTTTCAGTCTCATTAAAAATAAATGGACATCCCCCACTTACTAGAGTGCTGAATTGTTTTACAGAATGAAATGAATGAACAAAACAAACCAGAAGAGGATTTTCAGGATCCGAAAATGAATGCTGTTACTAACCGAAGCAAACATTTTCCCCATTCATATCCCTGCTATTCACCTATGCTTTATTTTGATTACCCTATCTTGTTATATTTTCAGTACACATTCTTTCACTCTAAAATGAATCTGAAATTATGCCAAAATTGTACTGCAGAATATTTGCAAAGCTTTGTTTTTGACAACCTGCAAAGCACTCTTTCAATGCTTTGCAGATGAAAGAGCACATGATTCATTATATTATGGGTGTGTTTCCTTTGATTTATATCTCTTTCTGTATGTTTTCAAGCCTGTGGAAGATCTTCCTCACTCTTCTTACATGTAAGATTTGTCACCGTGTTGTTCTTTATTTGCATTTGCAGGTTTAAGTCACATACCTGTCTACCAATTAAGTTCTCAGTTGATGCAAGCAGTATTTAAAGGGCAGTCTTCCTACAGTCACCTTTATTCCTGGATTGTGCTTGTGAGCAATTCAAAGTCCCAGACACCTTCTCCTGACGCTGGTCTTTCAAATACAACAGCATCAGCATCAAGAAACCTTTGAAAAAGTAAGGAATGTCTTTGTGTTTAATAACTATAAATTAACAGACAAATTACATTGAAGATGAACAAGTAACTTAAAAAATGCTTGCAAAGAATGTCATATGCATGAAATAAAAATTCAATTGCACTAGCAAAATAAGAGCTACGGTGCATTTTTAACACGTAAAAATATTTGTAACATTTTCATAATTACTTTTAAATTTGTGTGTTGTGTTATAAAATAAAGACGTGTTTCTTCTTAAAGACTCTTAAAGGAAAATGAAAGGAAAATTTTAAAGACTTTTAATCAACCTGAATTGGCTGTTGTTCCAAACAGGATACTGTACTTAATGGACATTTGGTCTGAACCAATATCTTAATTCTTATGTTCTTACTGTTTCATAGATTTTTGAGAGTAAGTGGCTCATAGTAACATAGTGTATGATAGCAGATAAAGACCAGTATGGTCCATCTAGTCTGGCCTGTAAGGTGGCTAGAGTACTTGTACCCACCACTCTGTGTAGATCATCCCCCACTATGCCTTTGTTTAGGGTTGTACCTGCTGCTTCATGCAGGTCACCCCCTCTATTTGTTGAATTTTTCTTTTTCATGCCATCAAGTCAGTGATGACTCCTGATGACTCAGTTGCCTCTGGGTTTTCTTGGCAATGTATCACTGGAATTAGATTGCCAGGTCTTCTCTTCCAAGGCAATGGAGGTTAAAGTGACTTGCCCAAGGTCATAAGGAGTGCTAGTGCAAATCAAACCGTGGTCCTTTGGTCACCAGGTTGCTGCTCTATCCACTGGGCTACTCCTCCAAATGTATGCAAATATGCTGGGGTCATTTTACAAGCACCTTGTTGAGCATTAAAATATAACTCTACACCTCACATCGCTTATAAAATCACCCCTGGAGCAAACAAGGAATTTGCTGTGCTAGTTGTGCACTTTGCATAAGAATAGGTGCAACTTCCATGTGTACAAAAGCTTGTAGGTCCCAAATTTTCAAAGGAAAATGCCACAGGGAACTGGGGGTGGGGGGGGGGGGGGGAGTCAAAATTGCAACACAGATGTATTTATATTCTGAATGAAATAAAAAAATGTTCTTATTTTTAATCAGGTGATTTCAGACCTACAGTGTCATGAAAATAACAGTGGAAGGGACAGATCTTCAGTACATCAAAACAAAATGCTTTGAGGAACACTGAAGCTTCAAGAATTGCCAAGATGTTATTCTGGAAGAGTTATTTTCATAAGTATTTGTGGTTCTCTATTTTTTTTATGTCACTTGTCTTTATCTCTTTTCTGATCATATATGATCTTCGCATGGTTGAGAAAGTTGCTAATTTCACTAATTTCAGCAAAAGCAAAGCACGAAAAGCCTATTTTTTCCATTTAAGGGAAAAATTACATTCATTTGAAAATGTTGCTTTGCAAAAGAACAATTTGACTTCATATAAGTACATCATTAATGAGCCAGACAAATGCAGCAATAACACACCTTTTCTGGTACTCATGATAACATCTAGAGTGGAGGAAATGAATCAACGAAAAGCTATCCGAGAAACATGGGGGAATGAAGATGTCCCTGGAGTTTCTATTGTTCGCCTTTTCATGTTAGGTACAAAAGATGGACTTAGAACTGCACCCATAGGGCTAGAAAGTCTGGAATATCATGACATTATTCAACAGGACTTTCTGGACACCTACAGAAACCTCACCCTTAAAACCCTGATGGGCATAAACTGGGTTTCTACTTATTGTCCTAATGCTAATTATGTCATGAAAACAGACAGTGATATGTTTGTTAATGTCGAGCATTTAGTAAACAGGCTCCTAAAACCTGACCAGCCTCCAAAGCGAAATTATTTCACTGGCTATCTTATGAAGAACGGAAGACCCATTCGTAATGAGAATAGCAAATGGTATATGCCACATGACCTTTACCCCAGCAATCAGTACCCTGATTTCTGTTCTGGAACAGGCTATGTTTTTTCTGGAGACCTGGCAGTCAAAATTGTGAAAGCATCTGTGAGTGTCAGGTTCATACATTTAGAAGATGTTTTTGTGGGTGCCTGCCTGGAAAAGGAAGGAATTGCCATTATGCCACCACCAAGCAATTCTCTGTTTAATACTTATAAAGTTGAATTTGAACCATGCAGGTATTATAATCTAATTACTTCCCATTGGATTACTCCAGAGGAGCTGGTGATATTCTGGGACAGGTTTAAAAGAAAGAGAGAGGACTGCATGAAAATGAATGGTGATGCACGATAACTTAAGCTTACTTCCAATGCTCTGTGATGATATGTCATGCATTAATGTTATTTAATAAAATCAGATTTGGAAATGGAGTGCAGATATTGGGGCTGTGCGATAACCTTCTATTTACTACTACACGGTCAACAAGGATCTCTGCTTATCATTCATAAAGCATTACCCTGTCCATGTGCACAAGCCAGTCACAAGCTAGCTATTAATATCAGCTCAAATGAACTGTAGAGATAAAATGAAGCTTGTGTTTGCTTCTCAGTTATTGGGATATTTAGTCTCTTATTAGTGAGAAGATGTTGATTTCCAAATGGGGCTTGGCAGTGACTCTCTGTAGACAAGCTTGGATATACCAGTACTTCCCTCCTATGGGGAAATGCGATTAAGACAAATAATATTCTACTGAGGCTAAAACCATACAAATCAAGAAAGAGAGTTGGGAGAACAATCTAGCGGTTGCAGCAGCAAGCTGAGAACCAGAAAAACCAAGGCTGAAATTGCAGTAGCACCCCTCGCGACTTGCCAACTCACTTAACCCTCCTTTGTCTTAGGAACAAACTTAGAAGTCGATGCTCATACCCGACGCTAGAGCCTGGAGCTGATGCTGTATCGCAAGGTTTCCAAATGCAGGTTTACGCTAAACCGGGAGAGCAAGCAGCTGTTAGCTGCACTGATACCCTGTGCAGAAAAGACCCATCTATGCATGTGCTGGCAGGCTATGTGGCATATAAGAGCTATATAATTCTTCTTACTTCACAGATCTTCAACATTATTCTGAGCACAATGATTGCTCATATGTGTCACATGGCAGTCCAGCACATGAATATACATTGTTGCAGCGTGCTCCTCCTGCAAGTATTTTTCCAGAGAAACCCCTAAAGAGCTGCGGAGATTGTCCGCTCAAGAAACAGGGATCCGTGCCTCCTTAGCACTGACAGCAGACCTCAGCGAGCCCTTAAGTCTGTGCCACCCTCATCATTGATCTCAGCCTTCTCTCATCTGCACACTTCTCCGCATCTGCTCAGCATAGCTCATTGCTACTTAGCATGGGTTTAAATGGGCTGTGTGCTGCCATTGGTGTGGCTTCTGTGCAGTGATTAGGGTCGAGGTAATTCCTTTCTACAGTGGGTGCACCACACCACCGCAGAAAATTGTGGCTAAATGCTGCACAGAAGCCGGTCCTAAAACAGCACACAGTTTTGCATTGGCCCTTAAGATTGTCAGCGCCTCAGGCAATAGACAAATACCTGCTGTGAGTGAATGGAACTCACCTTGAAGTACTGAAAAGGCGTGAGTTGAATCCCAAAAATAAAAGAAATAAAGAGGCAAAACCTGCTCAACTAGCCCCACTCCCTAGCTCCATCAAACTTCAGGATGACAAGTTTAAAAAAGGTGAGGCTGCCTTATTATTTATTATTATTTATTTGAGTCTCTTTTATACCATGCTATTCAGCATCAGTGCGGTTTACAATGAGCAATAAAATACACATTTCCGATGGTACTTTGTCTTTACAGTTGAACATGTAATGCAACTTTATTTTATTTATTTATTTATTTAACAATCATTTATATCCCGCATCTTCCAGAGTTCAGATGCGGCTTACAATTGAACAACAGTCAACAAAGCAAGGGCTTGTTTTACATGGAACAATTTTTGACAGTAAACAATGTAATAGTTAAATACGTAACAGAACGGTGAATGGTTAAATGCATAACAGAACAATGTAATGGTTAAATACATAACAGAACAAGAACAATTTAAGAACTATGTACAGATACAGGTTTGTAGGTTCCTTAGATTTAAATCATGGTTATTTACAAGAGGGTGTAAATCTGTTAATTATTTAATTTAATTTAATTTTAATTTAACACTTATTTATATACCGCATCTTCCAGCGATCAGTTGCGGTGTACAATTAACAACAATTAACAATGCAGCGCTTGTTTTACATAGAACAATTATAACTTTTTACATAGAACATCTTAACTGTACCTCTGTATGTTTTCACCTGCTCCCCCTGGCTGCGCTGCAAGGCAATTGCATCTTCTGCACATCATTTGTTTTGTAAAAGACAGCGTTTTTTTCTAAGTCTTCACTTTCATTAGCTTCCGCACTATGACAGTATTCGTATCTGTGGTGCATGAACTTAAAGATGAGTTTCCAAGTTATGAGGTTTAGCTTTACTTTACAATTTAAGACATAATAGGGAACTCTTTTGACTTCAGTCAAGGGGGTTCTGAGAGGCTTGTGAGGATGGTGCAGCGTCCACATTGGCTTCTCGGTAAAACTGGAGGAAGAGGTGAAGTTTTAAGGCCTTTCTGAACTGAAATAAGTCTTGGATTGATCGAATGCCGTGAGGGAGGCTGTTCCAGTACCTTGGTGCGCAGAAATTTTAGGCCCTGCCTACTGTTGCCTTGGTGCATTGTGTTATTAATTTACAGCTTTATTTGTGTTATTAATTTACAGCCTTTACAGCTCTTCCCCTGGATTTTGCTCTAGAGACACTGAAAGAATTGAGTTTTATATAATCTGATTAAAACAATCAACAGAGGAAACCAGTGGAAGCAAATGAGTCTCAGAGCTCCTGATGCCTTACTGCTACAAAAAACAGATTGTGAGCCCTTTGGGGACAAGGGAAATATATACCGCACCTGAATGTGCACCGCTTTGACCCGATGAAAAGTGGTATATAAGCATTGCTAAATAAATTAAATAAATAAATTCTCTCAAGTAGACTCCAATCTCACCTCCCGCCCTAAAAAATGAAACTTTCTTTTGCATGCTTTTTAGGGGAGCCGTGTGTATTGTCATCAACCCCCCCCCCCCCCCGGTGGCCAGTGGCTGTAAGGGTAGGTTGAGCATATTATTATTTTCTGGGAGTAGAGGGCTCTTTTAAGGCCAAGGGTATCTTGGTCTTTGTAGTCCTGCTCCTTATGTGAATAAATTGTGTATGCCAAGTAGAGGGTAAATAAGGCTTTTATTTCCCTTTTAACGCAAAAGGTTCAATGGGATACAGAAATAAAGAATTTCCTTCTTTTCAGGCTTCCACCACAACATAAATAAAGAGGTAAACTGTTACAAACTTCACAGTTGCTTGTAGGATTTAACCAAGGATTCTTTCAAACTTTAGAGCAAAACAAAGGAGTGAACATTCCTCTTTCATTCAGCACTAACATGAGTATTCTCAAAGCAATGTCTGTATAACTCACAGTTCAGGGAGTGATTCAAAACTGCCCGCAATACAAATGGAGCAATCCATTAATTCGTCTTGAGATAAGGGAATAGGATCCTCAAACTCTATCTGCATGAGCTCTGAGTCATTGCTATCTCCCTCGGAGTTGGAGCTTTCCCTGGCTGCTATAGTTTGCCAGTTCCTGTTTCTGTTCCCTTGCTTCCAGTAAGGCTGTTCTAAGGCTCTCAAATAAGCATGGCTTGTTCCTATGCCCTTATGTCCTGGCTTATAAAACTCTGGCCTGCTTCTTTTCCTTTCAAACTGGATATCTGCTTTACAAGAGCTTCTAGGAGCTGAGCTTCTCTTTATGAATAAAGTATCACAATACCTTGGCTTCCTGTAGCCGGTATAACTGGAGTTTTCCTTCTCAGGCACTTCTCTCAGGACACAGTCTCTTTGACAGACTTTCTCTTGGAAGCTTCTGGGCACTGCTTGAGCTTTCTGTAGCCTAGGAAAACCTGGTGAGGAATCCAGACTTCCTTGCTTCTTGGTATAGGTAACTATGCTATCAGTACCTTTCCTTCTTGTGCCTTTCAATCCTGTTTCAGAGCCTTCTGGTGAGCGTAGGTCTTTCTCCAGGTGTGGCTCTCTCCTTCTGAGCTCTTTACCTCTGAGGTCTCTTGCTACCAAGTCTTTCTCCGGACTGACTCTCCACGGCCCGTCTTTCTCTCTGGCTGTTTCTGCTCCTCTTCCAGCTCCTGCTGTCCTTGTCGTGCTGCTTGTCTTGTCTACACGGCTTGACCTGGATGGGCTGCTGTTCCTGACTGTCTCAGCTCCCCTTCTCCTCCTCTCCTTCGCTTCTGCACTAGCTCTCTGCTTATAAAGGCATTCTACCTTTGAATTCCCCGGGCTACTTTTCAGGTGCAGCTGATTAACTCCTGCAGAATCATTAGCTGAGTGTGTTAACTCAGCCTCTGTATGTTTTCACCTGCTCCCCCTGGCTGCGCTGCAAGGCAATTGCATCTTCTGCACATCATTTGTTTTGTAAAAGACAGCGTTTTTTTCTAAGTCTTCACTTTCATTAGCTTCCGCACTATGACAGTATTCGTATCTGTGGTGCATGAACTTAAAGATGAGTTTCCAAGTAGAGTGATTTTCTTCTAAATGTATGAGGCCCGATATTGAGCCTGCAGTGGCCAACGTTTTTAAAACTCCTGACCACAGCAGGCAAAAATGAAAACAGATATTCTTTGCCGGGCCATATCCAGTATCTGTTTTCAGCGCAAGCAGTGTAAGCTAACTGGTCAGTACCTATAAGCAGCAGCTAACCAGAGGGCAAAACTATATAATGTTAGGACAACCACTGAGTGGTCGTAACAATATGTGATTATCTATCCATTGCTGCACATGGGTACGGCGCTGTGACTTGATACCTGTGCAGAGTGATATCCTACCACTGATGCTGCACAGGTACAGCACCGTTTCTCAGTACCAATGCAAGATCAATGGCGTGAGGCAGCTGATGGACTCATGGCACCATACTCATGCACAACCAGCGGTAGGATGTCGCTCTGCATGGGTATTATGGTGCCATAGCCGTGTACAGCGATGCAACCAACAGGGCACCCCTCCTATACCCATGACCCATGGGGTCATATACGAGTACTAGCACTAAATCCACTATTGGTCCCTGGATAGTGTGGTCTGGAGATACATGCATGCATATCCCTTGTCGGCCAGGTATACGGCTATGGTGGCATACAGTGGCATGCCATGAAATGAATTTTCATATCATCGGCTTACAAACTGTTATGTGGGTACCGGATATGGGGTTGGGTGGGGCATGGCATGGCTATGGTGGCATACAGTGGCATGCCATGAAACGAATTTTCAAAGCATCGGCATACAAACTGTTATGTGAGTACAGGATATGGGGTTGGGCGGGGCATTGGATGGCTGCATGTCATTTCCGTGAATGTGTAAAAGGACCTACGTGGGTAACCTAACACCGCCATGGCTCTTGAGCATCACAATGGAAGACATAGCACCTAAAGGCACAAAGAAAATATGTAAGGCAGGTTTTACTCCTGCAAAGACCTCCATGGCCCTGGGGCTCATCATTCAGTGGCAAGCTGCCCTCTTTGTGGCAGAGGATGCCAGCTCACAGCTGCTGGCATGGTGGGGCATTGTCAGGAAAGTAAATGCTGTCTACCACCACAACAGAGACCATGGAGGATATTAAGAAGAAGTGGTGGGTAGTATAGCAGGCTGCAAAGGAGAAGCGGGCCAGCAACAGCAGGTTGCCACCTGAGTGCCAGCACAAACTCAGCACTCTGTAGCAACATGTTTTCTAGTTTGTGGTTGAGGTCTCCATCTCCAGGATTGCTGGCTTCGACAGCTCCAGCCCAAGAACACAAAAGGGTGAATAGAGGTTGCTCAATGGCCTGTATGGCACCATTACGGGGATGTGTGTGTCTACACCACGGATCTGTCCACTCAGGGCCTACCTGTTGTCCATCCTGGTGGGATGGGGAAGTATGGGAGACAGTGCACAACAAGGTTCCCCTTACCTGTTCCATGCAGGGGCTGGCAGCCCCCCCTCCCCAGGCCCACATTACCCGGACAGGCACTACCCTTTGACATCTTTGCTCTCCCACAGATCTGCCAGAGAGAAACCCCACCCAGCCTAGAACAGATGAGGTGGGAAATGCATCATAACTCTCTAATAATAATTCCACTGTGCAGCTAGGATGCAGCACAGCCACAGAGGCTAGTGTGGCTGTCAGGGCAGTGGAGCCATAAATAGATGAGTCTCCACTGGCTGAACTATAGTTCCACATCCTTGATGAGCCGGAGAACGTGGGGAGTGACGATGTTGACCAGGAACTATTGCAGGAGGGGACATGTCTGCAGTCCTACACTGAGGGCATCCAGTCCAAGATGCATGGTATCTAGCTGGACGTGCAGGCCCAACATAGGCGAGGGAGGCTGAGTTCCAAGAGTTGCAGGAAGAACGACTGATTGTGGAGCACCACCAGGAGGCCCAACTGCATCTGATGAAGAAGATGATGGCCTACCAGGCCACTATTGCTGGTGCCCTATGCCAGTTGGTGGGCCTCCAGTACACCCAGGGGGCAGGTTTGGGGTGGGCAGCATACCATCATAGCCTTGTGGTAGCCCAGACCCATGTGCAGCGACCTGCCTCATAGGGGAGGGTGATGATGCTGCCAGCATCTTGACTGACACTGGACATGTATCCAAATGCTTATGGCAGGCTGTGGCCTCAGGGGGTGGGGTACTTGTGGGGAAACCTGAATCCTGGGCATAATGTAGGGTTTTTTTAAAGTTTATTATTCAAGCAATTTCAAAGTCATCACACAAAAAACGCTACAGAAAATAACATAAATGCAAAAATCATATAATTAGCCGAACCATAGGGCAGGATATTTACCATACAATGCTCACTAGCCAACAATGATAAGAGGTAGACAAGACCAATATTATAGGAATGACTTATAGGAAATAAGATGCATATTGATGCAGTTCCTTCACTGTAGTTTCTTATAATCACATTAGGGTGGATTGTAATTAGAAAGTCTCACAGATGAGGCGGGCACGGTTGGCCAGTGCCTAGGCCAGCTATTGGCTCCCCAACTGTACTCCGTCCCCCTCAGCTGCATCTGTAGCCTCCCAGGCCTCCACTAACTTGGGTTCAGGGTCATAAGAACATAAGATATGTCATACTGGCTCAGACTAAGGTCCATCAAGCCCAGTATCCTGTTTCCAACAGTGGCTAATCTAGGTCATACGTACTTAGCAGTTTCCCCAAAAGACAAAGGTTCCACAATGCTTGTATTGGGTCAAGCATTGATATCTTGGTTCCTTTTTTAATAATAGTTTATGGAGGGGAATCCAAGATGGCGTTCTGAAGGGAGTGCTGTGTGGCTTTGCTTCCCATAAGGGAAAAGGAGAGCAAAAGGGGCAAAGAAGCCCTCCTCTACCCTTGCAACCTCGACCCCGTTATCTTCTGCGGTCGTCCCTCTGATACAGCGTAGGTTTCACTGCAGAGGGTATTGCCTGACTGTTTCCCTTCAGTCCTTTTTTTCTCACTTATTAGGTAATTATTTTTTTTTCTTAGTTGGATTCTCCCTCATTTTCGAGGGCTGTGGACGGAACAGGTTCTGTTTGATTTCCTGTTATGTTGATTTCATAGTGGGTTGGATGTTTTGCTGACCTTTTGTTACCTGTATCCTTATTTCCATTCAAGTTTGTATGCTTGGATTTTTTTGTTAAAATCAATAAATAGAAATTAAAAAATAAAAATAAAAATAAAAAATAATAGTTTATGGATCTTTCCAGCAACAAAGAGGGAGCAAGACCTTCTCACACAACTCAGGAGACACAAGGAGCGAGGGTAAAAATCACTGGTGCAAAAGATTTTTTATTCAGGAACCCCAACACGTTTCGGCGTAAACGCCATCTTCAGGGGGAACTCATGAAGGCAACATACAACACATTTTAGTCTTGAAAAAAACTCCAACGAACCAAATCTATGAACTTTAAATCAAATGCAATCTTCTATCACGGTGGCAGCATATTAGCACCGAGCAGTTCCACATTAAATTTCACCTGCCATTTTGATTCCCAGTCTTCCAGCTTATCATGATCCTCTTGCAATTTTCCACAATCCTCATGGGTTTTAACAACTTTAAATAGTTTTGTGTCATTTTCCCAGCCTGAGAGATGTCAAGTGTGGTGAGGTAGGTCCAGGAGACATCACCATTAAGATGGTATGGAAACCATGGGAAGAGAGTAGCACACCAAGGGACTGGGTATAGAGGGAGAAAGGGAGAAAGGGAGCAGACCCAGACAGACCCTTGGGGTATACCAGCTTGGAGCGGGATAGCAGAGGAGGATCAGCCACTGGAACACACACTGAGGGAGCTGTGCAAAAGATAGGAGGAGAATGAGGATAGCACAGAGCCCATATACCCATGCGAGGACAGGGTAACAAGGTGAGGAATGTGGTCAACAGTGTCAGAAGCAGCAGAGAGGCCTCGTAGGATGAGAACAGAGTAAAGGCCCTGTATCCTGCCAGAGATAGGTCACCAGAGACCTGGAAAAGAGCCCCTGCATCAGAGGGTACAGGACAAAAGCCAGACTACAGGTTCCAGATGGGCATAAGAGGAGAAGATGTAGGTGCAGCAGCAGTGAACAGCATGTTCAGGTAGTCGAGAAACAAAGGGAAGGAGAGAGGTGGGCCGGGAGTCAGGGGGACATGTGGGGTCAGGTGAGGGTTCTCGGAGGAGGGGTGTGACTTCAGCATGCCTGATGGCGGCAGGGACAGTTACAGTGGAGAGGGAAAGGGTGAGGATATGAGAAATGGAAGTGACAACAGTGGAGGGGATGTGGCATAGGGAGCGGGTGGGGACAGCATCATAGGAGCAGGTGGTGTGTTCTGAGGATGAAAGAGGGTGAGCAGGTTCACCTTCGGAGATCACAGCAAGGGATGAGAGGGCAGCAAAGGTAGGGGAGGAAAGGTGAGAGGGAAGATGGGGTGGAGGTGACGTAGCTGACCCTGTAGGGAACTGGAGGGTGATCCTGTGGATACTGGCATGGACATAGTGAGCCAGGGTATGGGCACATAGGGGTGGAGGGTCAGAGGTGGAGGCACCCTGACGAGAGAGCTGAAGGTGGGAGGGAGATGGTGAGGGCCAGATGCAAGAGAGTCGGTCACATCGACAGAATAGTCCTGTTCGGAAAGAGCTAGAGTCGACTAGAAAGAGACAAGCATATACCTGAGGTGTTGGACGTCTCCAGAGGAGTGGGATATGAAGAAGGCAGGCTCAGCTGAGCGAGCACAGGAACATAGGTAGTGGATGAAAGACAGGATTGGGGTGCAGAGGGCCCACAGGGTGTGGCACGGGAGGTGCGAAAGCACCCAGAGCAGAGGTGAGTGCAGGGCTATAGGACGTCACTGTGTCGTCCACAGACCCAGCTGACATGATGGGAGCCAGAGATGATGAAACTGTGGAAAAGGGAAAGATAGGACCACTGGAATTAGGATCGCAGAATCGATTGGGGGTGATAGAATGTGGATGAGGCACTGGGTGATGAGGGTTGCGGCAGAACAGACGCTGGTCAGATAAGGGAGGAACCGAGCCATAGAGGCCAGTGATTATGCAGCTGATGACATATACCGGGCCAGGCCAGTGGCCATGCTGGTGTGTGCAAGCGTTGGAACAAAGCAGAAGGTCAATTGGGGAGGTGAGGGAGGGGAGCCCCAAAGCAGAGGGAATGGATGGGCTATCAACATAGATGTTGGGACCCCTAGGAATATGAGTGGGGGTGGAGGGCTCCTGAAAGAGGGGGAGCCATAAGTCCATGGCAGTGAGAACAGTAGCAGCAGGCCTGTCATGAGGCCGACATGAGACAGCTACCCGGAGGGCGGATGGTGGGACCAGCTAAAGAGGGTAGGGGTGAGACAGGGGCAGCAGGAGTTGTCTGAAATGGCAGGTGGGGTTATGTCCGAGCCCAACACCACCACGGTGGCCCACCAGCCTATCCCCCTCCCTGCTTTCCAGTGCGCAACATGTATGTGACCTCTGTATTGCACTCAGACATGCATGGACATGCACACATGTGTCAGACTGTACAATTGGGTGACGGGTAATGAGACACATAACCATGGGTATGTGGGTCAATATGAAAATTTAACTATTTATTTACAGTGTATATTGTTAACAGCACAACATATATATTTTTCATGTACACATTCGTACAGTGCCAGCAGTGGTGGCAGTGGGGTCCTGGCAGTTCCAGGGCACAGGTTTGCAGAGTGCAGAGGTGGCACAGACCAAGGCGGGGAGCTACCCCACCTGGGGGCCACCATGCCCTGATGGCTGATAAGCTGCGTGTCCCCCCGATGCCTCCCTGAGCATCCGCAGCTCATCTGCCACTCGGTACACGGCACCCACCACCTGCACCATGGTCCTTGTCTACTCCCGCTGGCCCAGTGAGACAGCAGTGAGTGCCACAGACAGGGTTCAGGCCCCATATGCATGGGGACTGGGTGGAGGCATCCACACACACCCTCTCTACGGCACTGCCTGCCCCTCCTGTGGCCGTGCAGGAGACAGCAGGGGGGCCAGGGAGCAGGTGGTATTGGCCCCCAGGGCCCTCTGCAGCCCTGTGCCACTCAGGACTGCACTCACCCTGACCAGTGGGGCGGGATGCACCCATGGTGGTGTGTGGATGTGGAGCTGCCCCACGCCCACCCTTAGGTGGCCCCACAGCAGACACCACCAGGGTGCATCCTGTCTCACGTCCCCCTCAGCTATCCCCACCTTCACGCCACCGACCCACGTGCATGCCCCCACCCCCCACCCATCTCTCCAAGCCTTCCCCTCTACGCACCCTCCCACTCCCTCCCCCACCCCCTACCTGGCTATCCCCTGCACCCAGCGCTTTCACAGCCTCCACATCCTCCACCCCCTCTCCCCTCGCCTGGGTCCCCACCTCCCCCATGTCCTCTTCCCCCTCCCCCACATCCTCTTCCTCCTCGTCATCTTCCTCCTCCACCAAGTCCTCTTCCTCCTCGTCCTCTTCCTCTTCCTCCTCGCCCTCGCCCTCTTCCTCCTCACCCTCTACCTCCTCCTCCTCATCCTGCTGGTCATCATCCACCTCCTCGTCCTCTTCCTCCACCTCCGCCTCTTCCTCGGCCCCTACCTCAGCACCCTCATCGGTGGCTGCCACCTCCACCTCCTCCTCTGCCGGCACATCTGCCACTGTGGGGGGAACAGAAATTACCACATCAGTCATGTGTTGCCCCATGGCAGACACATCGTAGTTAGCCCCACAACCTCCTGCTGCAATGTAACATGCTGTGGCGTGTTGCATGGGCTGCATCGCTCACCGTCCTCCTGCCCCATAAGCTCCTGCTGCAGCCGCAGCACGAAGTCAGGCCTCCACTGCAGCAGCTCGCATGCCTTCTTGCGCAGATCCTCCTCCTGGGGGTACACCAATAGATAGCGGCTGTTACGGAACAAACATGCCTGACCATCGTCTCATGCAGTACATGCATGGCTGTGTGCAGCAGGTTGCTGCACCAGCTGTACAGTGACAGTCCAGTATCATCAGTCAGCACTGTCACCTGCCTGTGTGCGTGGGTGCATGGGATGCCACGGATATGGTAGGGGGAGAGATGCATGTACATATCCCTGCAGTATGGCACAGGGCAATGGGACAGCTTACACCAGGTATGTCGGTCCTGACAGGGCGTGATCTGTGCAGGCCTGGGAGGGGGTATGAGAGCCGTGGGCCACATGCAGTTCATTGCGCATGGCAGGGCGGACAATGGACATGATAGGTGGGGATGGGGGACGTGCCTGGTATCCTTTTGTTGGGGGGGCTGTGCTGGGACTGTTTCCTAGACGGGGCACAGGGGATGTGCATAGGAAGATAGCTACCTTGGGTATGGGGTGATGTGAGGTATGCACAAAGTGGGGATGGAGGTGTTGTGGGGTGCCAGGTGGAATGTAACAGGCTCACGGGGGCAGCAGGTCCGTGATGGTGGGGTATCCATTTAGCACATCCTGGGGTTGTTGGTGGGTGCGGTGTGGGACAGGCACCTGAGAGGTGTGTGATAGGTGGGTTGGGGATAGGGTGGGCGCTCATCCACAGACCCCTGTCCTTAGGCCTGTGGCCTCCTGGGAGTAGGGTAGACCTGCACAGATCTGCAGGCACACTGACATTAACACCTGGATTAACTACATACCCCTCAAATTAGGCCTGTGGCCTCCTGGGAGTAGGGCAGGCCTGTACACGTCAGCAGGTGCACCTATATTGGTCCCAGCGGTGACCGCTGACATGTTGTTTGCCGGCTAATAGGTCACACTCCTTGGTTTATGTGACCTGCCCCATGCACTTACCTCCCGTGGATGGTCTGCTGACACATTGAACCTCCTGGTCAGCCGCCCCCAGGCCCTCCTGAGCTTGTTCAGGTCCTGCCTCCTGCAGGAGCCTGGGAACAGGCACCTCTGCCTGAGGCAGATGAGGCACCCGAGCACCTCCAGCCCAGAGGCTGTGAAGGGCAGCATCCTCAAACGGGTGGCCATCTTGTCTGTTGTACTACACGTGTTACGTTGTGATGCAGTATTGCAGCCTACGCGCTGTGCAGGGTACGCATGTTCCATAGCCTCTGCTCCCGTACAGCGCACATAATAACATGTGTGACATTTTCAGACAGGGAGGGTTTTAGACAGGATTGGGAGCTGTTGCTCGGCCACTATCAGACCAATGGTAGTACTGGGGGCCCTGCTGCCTCCAACCATGGACTGACATTCACCAGCAGCAGGCGCAGTCAGACTGTACCTACTGCACCCCGCAAGGTGTTTCAGCCATACCCAAACTAACTGCAGACAGTCTGCTAGCCAATATATCATGCATGTTCATAGTGGAATCAGGCGCACCCAGACATGGGTTGCACGGCACTGACATCTGGCAGGTGCCTCAGTGAGCAGGCCTCCAGATAAGGAAGCACACATAAATCACTTGTGACAACTACTATGTAGCAGTATGTGGGGACATAGCCGTGCAACGGTCACAGTTTGGTCAGGGATAGCATGTCCTATCCAGCGGGACATGCTGTGGCCACCTTGTCCATGCAGGTGGTGGTTTGGGACTACAGCATCCCTGCCACTGCTCTACCACCACTGCAGGTGCATCCTGCCTGATACGCTCTCTCTGGGCTATATCAACAATACCTTGCTCCTCAGTATGCAGATTTGCAGGCTGGCGCGGGCAACCGCGTACGTTTTGGGGCTCACTAAGGAACAGGACACCACACTACAATTGATGGACATGCACTCAGCCACTCCTATTGCAGCATTGTGCAATGATAAGTATGTTTGGCAAACCTGACCGCCACACTGGTCCCGATCACAGTGCAGGCATTGCTATGGGTTGCAGGAGTTGGTTGTGGGCTCTGCTGCTCCGAGCTGGTGCAAACAGCCTGACTCTCCATGGAGCTTTGGATAATGGGGCCTGTGTGTGTGGCTGTTTGTACTTTTTTTTTTTTAGAAAGTTTATTTTCAGTTTTCAATTTACAAAACATATGTTGATACATGTCAACTGTCATAACTAACAACCTATTACACCTAAACCCTGACACTATCCAACCTCCCTCCCCAACTCCCATCTAGCCCTCCCCCTCCCCCCTAGTATCTCCTTGTGGTACCTCTCGGAATCTTTGAACAATACAATACAATGACCATTATTTCGCCTTTGCAACAAAATCATCTAGATAACGCCATTTATGCATCTGTAAACTCCCCGTGCCAAATTCCTGCATAACAAATGCACGAGAATATTTATGGACCGATGCAAGACAGGATCGATCGCATTCTTTCTCGAAACTGGCATACATACAAAATAAATTCCACCAGTGAAGAACGTCCAGTTTTGAGGAATCTTTCCAACAACTGAAAATCATTTTTATAGCTATAGCCATCATAAAATTAAACAAAAATCTTTTGTCTTTAGTTACTAGTAAATTCTCATCAGTTGAACGCATTATAACTGTTTGCCAAGTTAGTTGGTCTTGAATACAAAGAACCTGCTGAATCCTATCCCAAACTCTAGACCAGAAAACTTGAACGTGAGCGCAATCAAATAGCATATGCCTCAAAGTAGCCGGACTTTGATGACATGTCCAGCAAGGGTTCTGGGTTACACTATTCCATTTGGATAGCTTTACTGGGGTAATATGGGCTCTATGGATTAAAAAGTATAAGGACTGAGTGATCCCGGCCCCCCTTGACACTCTATTCACTTGCCGCCATATCCGTTCCCAGGCGGCCGCCGGGATATGAAATTCTAAATCACTGTCCCAGATCTTTTCAAGCCCTACTAACCAGTAGGGGGTACTGTCCCTTAAAATAGCATAAAACCGTGAGGTAACCTCTTTTCCAAAGCCACATGCTACCACCGCTTTTTGTAGTTCCCATTCCAAAGAAAGAAGGGGCACTTTTACCCTCGCCTTAGATAAACAGTGCATCAATTGCAGCCATTGGAAATAACAGGCATTCGTCACTCCAAATTCCCGCTGCAACTCCGAAAATGATTTCCAGCGCGAGGGAGTCGCTAAATGACCCAACGTCAAAATTCCACTAGTTTGCCAAATTTTCCAGGAGACAAATTGCTGACCAATTTTAAAATGAGTATTAAACCAAATGGGCGTCTGTCGTGAGAAGGCACTATCCTGGCCTAAAAGCTGACTTAAGGCGAGAAAAGCCTCCTGTGTGGAAATTATTACTCTACCGAGTGGGAAGGAGTCTGGCCATTTCATACCCAACTGAGTTAAGGTTGGAATCGGGGCGGCTATTCGCTTCTCCACCTCCAACCAAGTGGGAATCCCGAACTGGTGTTCTGTAGAAGACCATACGGCACCTTGCTTAAGGCGAAACGCATAATGTTAGTTTTTAAATTCAGGAAATTGAACCCCCCCTTGGATCTTCTTCGCCTTTAGCTTGCAGGTCGCAATTTTTGGAGGCTTACCTTGCCATAGAAAATTAACTAACTGACGCTCGATGGAACGATATAACTTGTGGGGGAAACTCACCGGTAGCATTTCCAAAACATAATTGATCTTCGGTGTCAAAACCATTTTAATTGACTCTAGTCTGCCCCACCATGTTAAATGTAATGGGGACCACTGTTTAGTGAAAGATTGGACCATCTCAACTAAAGTTCTAGAATTAATGTCAATTAAATCATCCAAGTCTCTCATAAAGCGCACACCTAAATATTTGACTTCTGCAGGGGCCCAAACAAAAGGGTGAGAGCCTAACATAGATTGAAAAGTCCACTTATTTAAAGGGAAGGCTACGGATTTCGACCAATTAATTTTATAACCGGATAAACTGGAATAGATTTCGATATAATTTAGCAGGCTTCCAATAGAGGAGGGGTGTACGAAAAGCAATAAATCATCAGCATAAGCTGAGATTTTGAATTCCAGATCACCTATCTTAACTCCAGAGATCTCCTTTTGGGAACGGATTAGGAGCATCAGGGGTTTGAGCGCTAAATTAAATAATAAAGGTGAGAGGGGGCAACCTTGTCTGGTTCCCCTATGCAATAATAAAGGGGAAGAAAGAATACCATTAGCAAAAATACAAGCTGTTGGGTTGGTATATAAAATCTGGATTAAACGTAAGAATTTTTCACCAAAACCAAACCATCTTAACGTCTGAAACAGGAAGGCCCACTCCAAACGATCAAAGGCCTTCTCAGCGTCCAATGATAAGCCCATCACTGGACTGTCCTGGTTTCCCGCAATAAGGAATAGGTTTAAAAGAAGCCGCGCATTATTAGACGTGGCTCTACCCATCATAAAACCACATTGATCAGGATGAATAAGATCTAACATAACTTTTGACAACCTTCTCGCCAAAATAGAAGCATAAAGCTTATAATCAGCATTTAATAAAGAGATTGGTTGATAATTCTCGACCTTCTGAGGGTCTCTGCCCGGCTTGGGAATTACCACTATAGTTGCGTCATTGAACGTACCAATTGCGGGCAATTGGGCATCCAGAAGGCCAAAATAGTCCAGCATATACGGGATCAACTCGTTCGCGAAGGCTTGATAAAATTCACAAGGGATCTTTTGGATGGGCAAGGTGTCTCCTCATGGGTATGGGGGGGGTCTGGGATTCAGAGTCTCTTATGGGGGTTGTGAGCAGCAGAGAGCTTGGTCCTATTCTAACTAGGCAGTTAAACCAGTCTAATTATCCCGTTGAGGGCAGGCAAAGCATCTTGTCCCATGGCGACGCTTGAAGTGTTGACACTGAATGTGAAGGGCATCAATAACCCTAACAAGAGGAAGAAAATATTGCAATATTGTAAGAGGGAGCGAGCCGATTTTGTGATGTTGCAAGAAATGCGCTTGTCTGAGGCAGAAACCAAGAAGCTGGGCATGGGTCATTTTTTAATTATTGTGCATTCAGTTGCGCGTCAGGATAAGAATGGGGTGGTTATTCTTGTTAGAAGAGGCTTGCCCCTGAGCATTGAGAGGCAGCGCGCTGATGTGGAAGGCAGATGGGCTTCAGGGCTGGTGCAGGTTTATGGGAAAAAGCTGGCTCTTGTTACTGTTTACGGTCCAAATGTTGATGATGCCATGTTCTTAGGGGGCTGGCCTTCGAGATACAGGAACTATCAGGTCACGAGGTAATCGTGGGGGGGGGGGGATTTTAATTTGGTTCTAGACCCCCTGATAGATTGCACTCCCTACCGGCCCCGCAGGTGTCAAAGGGCTACCAAGGTTCTTCTGGAGTTTATGAGGGGTGCCGGATTGGTAGACATATGGAGACTTTTGCACCCTAGAGACAGAGTATTCTTTCTTCTCTCTGCCCCATGGATCTCATTCCCGACTGGACTTTTTTCTAATTTCCCAGGCCCTGTCTGCGGCAGTAGTGGGGGCTGAGATAGCAGCAATGCATATCTCAGACCATGCGGCGGTCTGGCTCACTTTTAAGGTAGAGGCAGACTGCCCGCCGTCACCGTTTTTTTTCTTTAATAGGAGTCTGCTAGAGAATGAGGACTTTTGTGCCTATATGCGTCGGAGCATTCAGGAATACTTTGAGGTGAACCTCTCCAAAGATACCTCAGGATGGGCATGGTGGGAAGGTTTCAAGGCCTTCTCCAGAGCAAAAATAACTAGTTTCAGTATTGGTCTTCGCAGAGCACAGAAAGTGCAGCTGGCCCTGCTGGAGGAACAGATTAAGGCAGGGGAGCGTTTGCTGGTCAACAGGACGGAGGTGGGTGTCCTGCTTCGGCTTCAACGCCTTCGTTATCAATATAATCAGATTCTGAGTAGTGAGGCAGAACAAATACTGTCCCTCCAGAGGGACAATTGTTATCTTGAGAGCAATAAAGCAGGGAAGTTGTTAGCTAGCACTTTGAAGCCTCGGACAAGGAGAACTAATATTCAGGCCCTAGTTGGTGACAACCATGAGACACTTACGAGTAATGCAGCCATCGCGGAGGAGTTTCGGAGATTTTACGAGTCGTTGTATGCCTCAGAATGCCGAGCCTCCCCGGAGGACTTTGCATCTTTGTTTGATGATACTGTGCACCCTTCTGTCACCACCCAGCAGGCCTGCAGCTTAGACAGGGATATATCGGCCAAAGAGTTATTCGATGTCTTGAATGAGGCAAGTAGGGGGAAGGCTCTAGGCCAAGACGGGATCCCAATGGAGTTTTATCAAGTGTTCGTGTCGGAGTTAGCCCCCCTTCTGTTGGAGTTTTTCAATTGTTTGGAGGCCCAACTGCCTCATACGGGGTCGTTCAGTGACGCGATGATAGTGGTTCTTGAGAAACCGGGGAGGGATGCTTCGAAAGCTGGGAACTACAGGCCTATTTCATTGCTGAACGCCGATTATAAGGTGTTCTCGGCTATTCTGACTAGGAGACTGGCCAAGGTGGTGCCGGAGCTGATTCATGTGGATCAATGTGGTTTTATCTCCGGGCGAGCAACCGCGGATAACTCGCGGCTGCTGCTGAACTTACTCTCTGTAATGGGATCGAGGGAGGAGCCGATGTTGGGTCTCTCACTCGATGCTGAAAAGGCCTTCGATAGGCTTGAGTGGAGTTTTCTGACTCTCGCGTTCAATGGTTTGGTATCGGGGAACGGTTTATTCGACTTATTCAGATTTTATATTCCCATCCCACTGCGCGGGTGCTGGCAAATGGTGTCCTTTCAGCTTCTCTACTCTTGTTCAGGGGGTCAAGGCAAGGGTGCTCGCTCTCCCCGCTGTTGTTCAATCTTGCCCTGGAACCACTGCTGCTGAAGATTAGGCAATCTCAGGTTATAAGGGGAATCCAAATTGGTGACTTGGAAGTCAAGATTTCCGTTTTTGTGGACGACCTCCTTCTCTTTGTGCACCCACAATCGGTGGACGGGTTACTCACCATGATTGATAGCTATTCGAGACTTTCGGGATACAGGGTTAATTGGTCTAAGTCCTTGGCTTTCCCCTTGAATATGCAGATGTGCAAAGCATTGATAGAGCCTTGTGCGTTCGAGTGGAAGCCCAAAGACGTCAAATACCTTGGGGTCAGGTTCTGCACGGAGATAGCGGAAACTATTCATCTCAACATCAAGAATATAGAGGAGATGATTAAATCTTTTACCGAGCAGTGATCCCCCCTTCACCTATCTTGGTGGGGTAGATTGGAGTCCATCAAGATGGTGCTGGCCCCCAAGATAAATTACCTTTTGGAGATGCTCCCATTGCGGTTTCCGGAGTCATTTTATCGTTCAGTTGACCGCCAATTGTCAGGGTTTTTGTGGCAGAACAAAATGCCTAGGATCGCCCTCAGGAAGTTGAAGGCAGCGAAGAGCAGGGGAGGGGTGCAGTTCCCTGACTTTTGCAACTATCACCACGCGTTTCGACTCCGGCAGGGTGCGCTTTGGTTGGCGCCGGAGAGCAAAGGTGCTAAGCTGACTTGGCTTGAGGTGGAGGAGCGACTCATGGCCCCTGTGGGCCTCGAGTGGCTGGTTGGCATGAAGCTCCCCGACGACTTCCCAGCGGGAAGGGTGGTGCGGGACACCCAGGACTCGGTGTGTATGCTGGGTCGGGTGGTGGAAGAAGAGAGCTCCTCGCTGGGTAGGATGCCCCTCTGGTATAACCCGTGTTTTAGGATTGCCCACAAGGTGTTCAGTTGGAGGGAATGGCAGGTGAAGGGGGTTTGGTCATTAGGCCAACTGCTGACGGGCAAGCGCTGGAAAAGCTTTGTGGACTTGCAGCGTGAGTTTGGACTAGGGGGAAACCAGTATTTTTGGTGGTTACAGCTGCGGCACTGTTTGTCGCATGCTGGAATAGTGGCTGGTGAAGTTGCGGAGGAATGGCAGCTCCGAACGCTACTAGAGCAGCATGCGGGGCTACGGGAGGCCTCCTCCAAATTGTATGCATTGCTGAGGGAAAGTGCTCCTGGAGGCTTGATAAAACTAGAGAGGGCGTGGGAGCATGACCTGGGGGTTCCTGTATCTCAGGGTGGTTGGGAAGCGATATGGGGGCCGTGAGTAGAGTGGCACAGGGAGCTTCGATGCGGCAAACTGTTTTTTTCCTAGCACATAGAGCTTTTATAACCCCAACGCGGCTTAGTAAATGGGATGCGAGCCGAGCGGGTAGGTGTTGGTCTTGCAACATCGCACAGGGGACCCTTCAACACATGTTGTATGCTTGCCTTCACGTTCAGGTGTTCTGGCAATCGGTGTGGGACAAGATGCTGAAAGTGTTAGATATTCAAGGGCGGATGTCCTAGCAGACTGTCTTTCTGCGATCTCAGGACAAATCCTTGCAGGTCCCTAAGGATCAGTCCTTTCTGTTTGACTTTATGATGGCTGTCGCTATCAAGTTGATTTTGATTTGCTGGAAGGACTCATCTCAATTGGGCGAGACCCAGTGGTGGAATATGGTCTGCCTATATGCGGGATTTGAGAAGGGGCAGGAGGCAAGGAATAGGCAGAAGGTGAAGTTAGGGGTGGGAAAAATTCCAGTTATGGGCTGCGGGGGAAGGAGGGGGCGGGTCAATAAGTGGAAGTGCCTTGACAAGTTCACAGCTCTGGCGAGAGTTTGCTAAAATGTTTGGTAGATGGACCCGGCTGAGCAACCTAGTCGGCAGAGGCGCCAGGAGCTGCTCAGAGTCTGGTGCCCTATACCCATGGGGAGACGGGGGGGATGGAAGGGGAAGTCAGCAAGGGTAGGGGGAGGCGGGTTGTTGGGGTAGGATGGGTTAGGGGAAGGGGTGGGGGAGGGGGAGGGGGCTAGAGTGTGGGGTTGTTGTTGTAAATTGTGTCGCTGTATTGTTGACGGAGTTGAAAATCCAAATAAACATATTAAAAAAAAAAAAATTCACAAGGGATACCATCTGGGCCTACCGCCTTCCCTGATTTCCCGGCTTTAATAGCATCTTTAATCTCACCAACTGTTATGACGTTGTCTAGCTCCCTTGTCTGAGTATCAGCGAGAGTAGGATGTGCGATGTGACCAAAAGTTGCTTGAAAGTCATCTACCTTCATTTGAGGCTCGGAAGCATATAACTTGGCATAAAAATGCCGCAGGGCCTCTACGATATCTGAACTCTTTGTTAAGATCTCCTGCTTATCTCCTTTGATGACTTCTATTCTGGTCTTGGCTGCGCGGGGCGTCAAGGTCTGAGCCAGCAAGCTTCCAGACTTATTGGCTTCTACATAATATCAAGATTTCTGGTGAAAGATCAACTGCGAAGCCTCCGCACTTAAAATTTGATTATATTGGCACCTCATTCTCTGGAGACGAAGCAATATACCTGGATCAGCTCTGGAGATCAGCAACCTTTCACCCGCTTTTATTTGCGAGTCCAAGGCGGTTAATTTGGCTTTCCTTATCTTATTCAATGAGATAGAATAACTGGTTATTTTGGCTCGAATGGTAGCCTTAAATCCCTCCCACCAGGCCCAGCCTGAAGTTTCTCCCGAAAGGTTCACTTCAAAATACTCTTTAATTGCCTGCTTGATATGGTCACAAAACCCTTTATCACCCAGAAGGGATCTATTAAGAAAGAATCTCGACCTGGGAGCTTCCTTTTCCCCCAATGATAGAGAAAAGGTAATGACAGCATGATCAGATATTTGAGTGGGGTTTATATCGGCCTTCGTGACCACGGGGATTAAAGTTTGGCGATTAAAAAGTAATCTATCCGCGAATGAGACTTATGGGGGAGTTAAAAGAACGTAAAATCCTTCCTTAGGATGCTGCAGCCGCCAAATATCAGACAAACCCATATCCTGCATTATGGCTAAAACCACCGAAGGGGCGTGATGAGTTCTGTACGAACGAAAAGGTTTACAATCTAGCAGAGGGTCTAAAATCAGATTAAAATCCCCCCCCCCCCCAAGATGGTGTCGTATTTAGGGGCATACAAATTTTAAATGACCAGCTTCTTCCCACTGATTTGAAGTAGGACCGAGGTCCATCTTCCGTCTACATCAGCATGAGACGACTCTATCACAGGTAGTAACTTTTTCTTGACAAGAATGACTACACCATTCTTCTTTTGAACAGCAGCAGAGTGGGCAGCTAGAACATAATTCCCCAGGCCCAATTTGAGGGCTTCCTTGGTTGGCAGACGCATCTCTTGTAAGAGAACCACATCTGCCTGCTCTTTCATGCAATATATCAGGATCTTTTTACGCTTAATTGGGTTGTTGATTCCCTTCACGTTCTATGATAAAAACGTAAGCGAGCACATGGGATAGCATAGTTCTGTACAGAAAAATCACAAAAGGACACCATAAAAACATGATATATTAATACATAACTACAGGTCACTGCTTTTACATAGTTCCCACAACCACAAGGAGACACAAAATTTCCCCAACAAAGGGATTGAAACGGGTGAGACAGTATTACCTGATTGCTACCTAAACCCCCGAGCCCAAGAAACAAAAAGATTCCCCTCTGAAACCCGAACTGAAAATTTACCTTAGTACCCCGCCTTAAATCTTCCCACTTGCCCCCTCTTTCGGTCCCCCCCCCCTTTCCTCTTTTTTTATTTTTTATTTTTAATCCCCTCCTTTCCTCCCTTCTCTTCTTTTCTCCTCCCTTCCCTTTTGTTACTTTATGGATGACATTTCAAGGGATCTATCCCATCAAAACCTAGAACCCATAACACCACAATATTAGGATTAGAGTGTAAAGTCCAGCGGTCAACTACCGCCGTCCAAACTTCTTTCTGATCACCTCATATCGGTCCCACTGTATACATGTCCATAACAGCTCCTTCGCGGACCCCTCAGCTCATCTTCAAGGCTTCATGTTCCTCAACAAAGGTTCCCAAAGCAGAGGGATCATCAAACGTACGTGTTTGATTATGTGGCATAACCTGGAACCTAGCAGGAAACAGGAGGCCATAACGGGCCCCTAGGGATTACAGACGTGGGCGAAAAGCCAGCAGCTGTTTCCTTCTCTCAACTGTAGCTTTGTGAAAATCAGGAAAAAAGGCCACTTTTTGACCATACATCATGAGAGAAGGAGCGGCTCTTGCGGCCGCTAGAATCTGCGTTGCCTGAGAGTGTCTGAGAGCACATAAGATGATTGGGCGTGGCAGTCTAACATTAGGGCCCAACTGCATTGGGATCCTATGGGCCCTCTCGATCTCAAACGGTGCTTCAAAAGATATTTTCAGCAACTTAGGAATCATCAAAGTCAGATAAAGAATGATGATGGAGCCCTCCACACCTTCCAGAACGCCGATAATTCTTACATTGTTCCTTCTCGTTCTGTTATTCAAATCTTCCAAACTCCGCTCCAGTTGAGTTATCCTCTTGGAGTTAGCCGGTACCTTCAGCAGCCTCTCCTCATGTGCCGCGACTTTCCCCTCTAGGCATGTATAATTTCCAGCCAAGGTAGCGACTTGAGCTTTCAACTCTTTTAATTCAAGGATGTCTGCTTGCAATTCACTGAGGGTTTCGCTATTCGAGGCTACCATCTTGCGAACTGCATGAATTTCAGTAAGAACGTCTTGCAGGCCCACAGGGTTCTCCTTTGCATTCGCCATCTTTTGTGGTGAGGGTGGGTCGGATTTGGCTCTTTTCAAACCGCCGCTTGTGGCAGAAGGGTAGTCAAGCCGCGTGGGTTTACCAACGGACATAGCTTCTCAGGTTAAGCCTCAAAACCCAGGTATGGGGTACCAAAAAAGCGAGAAGGGAAAGGATTCTTCTTAGGATTCGGGCAGCTCACGATTTAAGCAGCCATCTTGGACCCTGCTGGCTCCGCCTCTGGCTGTTTGTACTTCTGTTGGCCAATACTTTAAGGATTGCACATGTTGATGTTGGATCTACAAATTATGGAAAATGTAGGGACATGCATCACAGGTTCCATAGCTGGGTCTTGAACCTGTGACATTCTGCTCCAAGACACACTGGCTATGTGTACAGTACCACACTGGCAGTGCAACCCCTGGGCCTGCATTTGCTCTTTCTTAGACAGACCTTGTTTATTGCACTGCACACGGCACACTGGGGCAGGTCATGACCTTGGTCCGCTTTAAGCAGGTGCCACCACCACCGGAAACCCCCCTTCCATGCTGATATGCCCATAAACTGCTGGTGCTGGTTGTGTGCAGTCTGGGGCCATCCACTGTACAGGTAGGCGAGTACCTAGGTCCAGGGTCAGGGGTGGGGGGGGGGGGCATACATGGTGTCAGACAGCTGCCTGGGTGAGAATCTTCACACTCTTGGTAAGTGCATATTTCTATATGATTTGCAAGGTATTGTGGGCAATGTAGTTCATTCACACCAGACACAGCTGCTGACAATAATTTAGTTGTGCTATTGGGTAAAGTCAATAAGATATTTATTTATGGGGTTATTTCTCCCAACACAGATATGCTTGGTAGCACATAAATTAGGTTACTTGCTTTCAGTGTTAACTTGGAAAAACAAAGTTAAAATCAGGAAAACAACAAATGAAAAGTCACAAAGCAAGAAACAAACTGTTCTTTTCAGGTTAACTTCTGATTACTTCCCACATAGATACAGAAGTGATTCTCTCCTAGCTCACATGCAATTAGGTAAGTCTTAATTGCTAGCAGTTACCAGCTGAAACCCCTTAGCTGGCTTGCCTTCCACTGTGTGGGTCAAATCCTGCTTCAGGAGCTTTTCTGAGTAGATTAAAGAACAAATTTGTATTTCTTTGTGATGGTTGCTGTACTTTATAACAGAAAGTTACCAACGGAGTTTAGATAGAGAACAGTCCATATAAACAGGATCCTCATCTGCTATTATTCCCCCTTTGTGCAAACAAGCATGGGTTCAATATCATGGATTGGCACAGATGAATCTCTCAATGGAGCATTTTCAGGAGAATACTTGTTTCCCTGCTGTCTTTCAAGGTTATAGCTAGGGCATAGATCAGTGTTCATACCTGAGCTTCCATTGCTGATAGAGTTCCTCTCTATATAGCCTGGCCAGTATGTAGTCCAGTTCTTATGTCCAGCCTTCCAATCCAGATCCCTGGACACTGGATCTCTCTTCACATACCTTCTGGCACGGGTCTTAGGGTCCCTTCCACGTGCAGCCGTCTCCCTCACAGGTAGCGTCTGGAGATTCCTAGCTCTGCAGCACCATTCCTCTGGCTTTCCCCAGTCCAATGGTGTATGCTGGCCCTTGGAATACCTCCCAGTATACGTACTGCTTTGGACTCTTCTAGACCTCTCAAAGGCTTTTCTCCTCGTTCTTTCTTCCAGAGGGTCTCTTTCCCTCTCTGTCCATCTGGTTTGGCTTCTGTTTCTGATGATCCTTCAGATGCAACTGATGATCCTTCTCTGGATATCCAAGGTGATCATGAAGATGGTCATCTGTAGAATAAACTCTACTCTTATTCTGCTTGGATGAGTGCTCCTCCCTAACACAGCGCAGCTGTGCTGAATCAGGCCCTGCCCTTTGAGATGAGTGTTCCATCCTAGCACAGCGCAGCTGTGCTGAATCAAGCCCTGCCCTTTGCAATGAGTGCTTGGGGATTACCTCATAGCCCTTTTGATTGAACACACGTTTTCTCACTTCAGCTCCTCTCATGGCTGTTGGAAACCTGGTGCATTCTGGGACTGGTAGTCTTTTATGGCAAAATTCTGTTTTCTCATTTCTACCAGCACTGACAGGTTGCTTGTTCAGAGACACTTCACCTTTTCTATAGCCCCTTCCTGAGCTATGATAAGCTTCCTTATCACATACCCCCCTGCTTAAGTTATTACGGACTGGTTTAACTGGTGAAACTTCTTTCCTACAGTCCGTAATACCTACGAGAGTGTTATCATTTTGAAGCTCACTTACTTCCTGACTGGCTTCAGGGACATAATCATTTACAGGCCTCTCCTTCTAAGACTTAAGTACATTAATATGGTAGGTCTGCCTACGCCCTCTTGCATTTTCTACCACATAAGATACTGGGCTCACTTGTTTAACAACCTTCCATGGCCCTTTCCACTGTACTTCAAATTTTGGAGCTGTACCTGCTACTTGAACCAAAACCTTTTCACCAATGCTTAATTGGCGGCTTTTGGCCTTCCTATCATACCACCCTTTCTGGCGCACTTGACTGTCCTGCAGGTTTCTCTCAGCAACCTGCGACGTCCTTTTCAAACGTGCTCTCAAGTCACGTAGAAACAGTGGCACCTCCTGACTTCCTGGTTCAGGATCAATCCATTGTTTCCTCAAAATGTCTAACAAACCCCGTGGAGCCCTACCATACATCAATTCATATGGGGTTACACCTAGGGACACCTGAATTCTTTCCCTGCAGGCATACAAGGCAAAAGGCAATAACATATCCCATTCTTTTACCTCTCCTGCTAACCCCTTCTCAACATTTGTTTGAGAGTTTGGTTGAATCTCTCCACCAAACCGTTTGATTGTGGATGGTAGGCTGAGGTTTTTACGTGATGAATGCCAAAGGCATCCCAGACCTGGGCCAAATATTTGGATACAAAATTGGACCCTCGGTCAGTCAATACCTCTCTTGGGAATCCCACTTCACAAAACAATTTTACTAGCTCTAAAGCTATTGTTTTTGCAGAAACATTCCTCAATGATATGGCCCAGGGAAACCTTGTTGCCTGATCTACCATAACTAGGATGTATTGGAAACCTCGGGCGTTTTGACTAATGGGCCTACAATATCCATGGCAATGCGACCAATTGGGTCTGTGATAATTGGCATGGGAATCAATGGCACCACCGGTGGGTGAGCCGCTGTAACTCGCTGACACGCTGGACATGCAGCACAAAACTGGGCAGTTTCTTTGAAAATACCTGGCCAGTAAATACGCATAAGTATTTGATCCAGCGTTCCTTGCATCCCTTTATGACCTCCCACTGGATGATCATGTGCTAATCTAAGTACTAGCCCATTGAAAGTTGTGGGTACCACCAATTGTTTACGTATGGTCCCATTTCTGGGGTCCTGACTCTCTCTATATAATATTTCATTATCTAGTCTGAATCTGGGCAATTCCTCTCTGACCTCCTGAGCATACTTAAAAGCTCGGGTGAGAGCTTGATCAGCTCGCTGCTCTTGTGGAAAGTTAGGAAACTTTGCCACTAACTCAGCTGGCACCCAGGGCAAACTTTGACCAGCTAACATCTCAGCCCTACCCTGTGCTCTGCAAAGTCTCTCACTCCGCTTTTGTGCTTTCAACTTTCTTACTTTACCAGATGATGGGGTTATTAAATCATCATGAGAGGGTAAGTCTCCTAATAACTCTGCCTGCTCCCCCTCCTCTTTCTGCTGGCTCTCTATCTTAGCCTGCGAGCGGGTGGATACAAGGCCCCTCTTATTACCCATAGTTTGGCCTTCTGGAAGCTGAACCATCTTTTTAGCTAGGGACTGAGGACTTCCAAAGAAAGGCCCGGGAGCTATTTCCATTATTAAACCTTCTCCCTCCTTCTTTCCTAGCCCTTCCACTAGACCCTGCATAAATCTTGGCCAGTCCTTTCCTAGAACCAAATCAAAGGGTAGCCTAGGCACCACTGCTACCAGGACTTCCTCTTGTTCCCCCAGGCACTTAACCCTTAGCCTATAGGTGGAATATGATGTTGCAGCACCATGAATGCATCTGATGTGAACTTGGCTTTCAGGGGTTCTAGGCACAAATCCTTCTTGGGCCTCTATCCTCTTCCAAAGCCTTTTTGACATCATACTCTGGTCTGCCCCAGAGTCTAACAAAGCATTTGTGGTAATTCCTTGCACAACAACCATCAAAAGAAATCCTTCTTTGGGCTGTTTTAAATCCACACCCATTAAACTAGTGTGTGTCTGGCATCCCTTTTCTAAATGTCCCCATTTTCCACATTTGAAACATTTCTTTCTATTCCACTGTGTCATCTGGTTTGATACAGTACATTCATTTTCAGAAACATTTTTAATTATTCTCTTTTCTGATACAGCACATCTAGCCTCAGCACCAATCTTCAGAGGGCCACCCATTCTATGGCAAGCCTGCGTGGCTTCCAAGAATCTCTCTGCTAGCATGGTTGCCTCTCCAAGATTTTGGCAATTTTGCTGTATAAGGAAAGTGTGCAAATCTTTAGGCACCCCAGACATAAATTGTTCAAGCATTATAATATCTAATAACATTTCTACCGTCTTTTGCTCAGGCTCCAACCATTTTACAGCTAAACCTCTGATTATCTGACTCAGAGCCCTGGGTGTTTCACCCACTCTCAATGTAGTAGCTCTAAACATTCGCCTATACTCTGAAATAGACAACCCTAGGCTATCTCTAATAGCAGCCTTTACATCCTTATAATTCAAAGCCTGGGCTGCTGGCATTGCTCTGTAAGCTGCAAGCGCCTCTCCAGTTAATGAGGCTGCCAGCCTTACTGCCCACTGGGTCTCTGGCCATGCTAATGCTTGTGCCACTCTTTCAAAAGACTCTAGAAAATCATCAACATTATCATCTGGAGTTAGCTTCCCAAAACTAAATGCCCCAATCCCTTGATTGAGTCTCACACTGTCCACATGTGGTGTACCAGTATTTACTGCTGGTCTTGCATCTGTTCCACTTTGGTTCTTCAGCTCAACTAGGGCTTGCACCAGATCAAGCACTGGCCTCTGCTGGTCCATTAAGGCTCTCATAGCAGTGTCCTGAGCCTGCTGTGCTAGCTCCTGCTGCCTGCTGAACTGGGCTGCCATCCACTCAGCTAGTTCCCTTGAATCCATCTGGAACCCTGTAAGAAAATAAAGAAAAAAAACCCCAAAGTGCACCACCTTCCAAACAGGTGTTTTTTCTACACTCTTTTTTTTTTTCAATTACCCCTGTGCTTACATCCACCACTAGACATGCCCAGGTACTTATTTCCTTGTCTCAGTGATGAATCCAGCTCTGCACAGGGTCTTTTCCTCCTGGGACATCCACTTCTCCTCCAAAGTGCAGTTGAGGGAAAATCTTTTTTTCCAGCTTTAAACTTGAACTTTAGCTGTAATCCTCAGCAAGTAAATCCCCTTTTGTGCAAAAGCAATCCGAAAAACTACGCCATTTGTCAGACGGCTGCATGGGTGAGAATCTTCACACTCTTGGCAAGTGCATATTTCTATATGATTTGCAAGGTATTGTGGGCAATGTAGTTCATTCACACCAGACACAGCTGCTGACAATAATTTAGTTGTGCTATTGGGTAAAGCCAATAAGATATTTATTTATGGGGTTATTTCTCCCAACACAGATATGCTTGGTAGCACAAAAATTAGGTTACTTGCTTTCAGTGTTAACTTGGAAAAACAAAGTTAAAATCAGGAAAACAACAAATGAAAAGTCACAAAGCAAGAAACAAACTGTTCTTTTCAGGTTAACTTCTGATTACTTCCCACATAGATACAGAAGTGATTCTCTCCTAGCTCACAAGCAATTAGGTAAGGCTTAATTGCTAGCAGTTACCAGCTGAAACCCCTTAGCTGGCTTGCCTTCCACTGTGTGGGTCAAATCCTGCTTCAGGAGCTTTTCTGAGTAGATTAAAGAACAAATTTGTATTTCTTTGTGATGGTTGCTGTACTTTATAACAGAAAGTTACCAACGGAGTTTAGATAGAGAGCAGTCCATATAAACAGGATCCTCATCTGCTATTATTCCCCCTTTGTGCAAACAAGCATGGGTTCAATATCATGGATTGGCACAGATGAATCTCTCAATGGAGCATTTTCAGGAGAATACTTGTTTCCCTGCTGTCTTTCAAGGTTATAGCTAGGGCATAGATCAGTGTTCATACCTGAGCTTCCATTGCTGATAGAGTTCCTCTCTATATAGCCTGGCCAGTATGTAGTCCAGTTCTTATGTCCAGCCTTCCAATCCAGATCCCTGGACACTGGATCTCTCTTCACATACCTTCTGGCACGGGTCTTAGGGTCCCTTCCACGTGCAGCCGTCTCCCTCACAGGTAGCGTCTGGAGATTCCTAGCTCTGCAGCACCATTCCTCTGGCTTTCCCCAGTCCAATGGTGTATGCTGGCCCTTGGAATACCTCCCAGTATACGTACTGCTTTGGACTCTTCTAGACCTCTCAAAGGCTTTTCTCCTCTTTCTTCCAGAGGGTCTCTTTCCCTCTCTGTCCATCTGGTTTGGCTTCTGCTTCTGATGATCCTTCAGATGCAACTGATGATCCTTCTCTGGATATCCAAGGTGATCATGAAGATGGTCATCTGTAGAATAAACTCTACTCTTATTCTGCTTGGATGAGTGCTCCTCCCTAACACAGCGCAGCTGTGCTGAATCAGGCCCTGCCCTTTGAGATGAGTGTTCCATCCTAGCACAGCGCAGCTGTGCTGAATCAAGCCCTGCCCTTTGCAATGAGTGCTTGGGGATTACCTCATAGCCCTTTTGATTGAACACACGTTTTCTCACTTCAGCTCCTCTCATGGCTGTTGGAAACCTGGTGCATTCTGGGACTGGTAGTCTTTTATGGCAAAATTCTGTTTTCTCATTTCTACCAGCACTGACAGGTTGCTTGTTCAGAGACACTTCACCTTTTCTATAGCCCCTTCCTGAGCTATGATAAGCTTCCTTATCACAATGGGCATCCACACATCCACCCCCATCACCACCTACCAATGTTATATCCCTTCCACATGGGGGGGGGGGAGATGGCTAGAGGGATGTCAGGTTGGTGCCCTGACAACTTTTGGCTGGGGTGGACCGGGGAGATGTCGGTGACTTTTCTTTGGCCTTGGTCAGCTGCTGTCTTGTTGATTTCCTGTTTCTATGTTCCTATAAGAACATAAGAGCATAAGTTATGCCATACTGGATCAGACCAAGGTCCATTAAGCCCAGTATCCTGTTTCCAACAGTAGCCAATCTAGGTCATAGGTACCTAGCGGTTTCCCCAAAAGACACAGGTTCCACAATGCTTTTATAGGGTCAAGCATTGATATCCTGGGTCCCTTCTTAATAATGGTTTATGGACCATTCCTCCAGGAACTTGTCCAAACCTTTTCTAAACCCAGCTACACTAACAGCCTTTACTACATCCTCCGGTAACAAATTTCAGAGTTTGATTACACGTTGAGTGAAAAAATATTTTCTTTTTTTGGTTTAAATAGTTTACCCTGTACCTTCATTGCATGTCCCCTAGTCTTTCTATATTCTGACAATGTAAACAATTGATCTACGTTTACCCGTTTCACTCCGTTCATTAATTTATAGACTTCTATCATATCTCCCCTCAGCCGTCTCTTTTCCAGCTTAAAGAGCCTAACCTTTTTAGCCTTTCTTCACAGGGGTATCCTTCCATCCCCTTTACCATTTTGGTGGCTCTTCTCTGAACCTTTTCTAATAACGCTATATTCTTTTTAAGATACGGCGACCAGTATTGCATACAATACTCAAGGTGCGGTCTCACCATGGAACGATATAGAGGCATTCTAATATCCTTTGTTTTATTTTCCATTCCTTTCCTTATGATACCTAGCATTCTATTTGCTCACTTGGCCGCCACTGCACACTGGGCCAAGGGTTTTAACATGTTATCCACAATGACGCCTAAATCTTTTTCCTGGGTGGTTGTTCCTAATGTGGAACCTTGCATCATATAACCATAGTTTGGGTGTTCTTCCCTAGATGCATAACTTTGTACTTGTCCACATTAAATTTCATCTGCCATTTTGATGCCCAACCTTCCAATTTATCAAGATCCTCTTGCAATTTTCCACAATCCTCTTGGGTTTTAACAACTTTAAATAGTTTTGTGTCATCTACAAATGTGATAACCTCACTCGTTATTCCCTTTTCCAGCTCATTTATGAATATGTCAAAAAGCAGCTGACCCAGCACAGATCCCTGGGGTACACCACTATTCACCTTTCTCCATTGGGAAAATTGGCCATTTAGCCCTACCCTCTGCTTTCTATCTTTTAACCAATTCCTGATCCACAATAGTACACTGCCTGCTTCCCCATGACTCTTTAGTTTTGCTAAACGTCTCTGATGAGGGACCTTGTCAAAGGCTTTCTGAAAGTCCAAATACACTATATCAACCGACTCACCTTTGTCTATCTGTTTATTCACACCTTCAAAAAAACATAACAGATTAGTAAGACAAGATCTTCCTTGTCTAAAGCCATGTTGGCTGTCTCCCATTAACCCATCACTTTCTATATGTTCAGCAATTTTGTTCTTTATGATGGTTTCTACCATTTTTCCCGGTACTGACGTCAGGCTCACCGGTGTGTAATTTCCCGGATCACCCATTGAACCCTTTTTAAAAATTGTTGTTATGATCGGCATCCTCCAATCTTCAGGTATTACAGATTATTTTATTAATAGTTCAAAGATTACTAATAGCAGGTCTGCAATCTCATATTTCAGTTCTTTCAACAGCCTTGGATGTATATCATCTGGCCCAGGTGATTTGCTACTCTTCATTTTATCTAATAGTTGTAATACATCTTCCCGATGTATCAGTATTTCCTTCAATTCTTCAGCACCTTTAAATAACACTTCAGTCATGAGTAACATCCCTACATCTTTCTCAGAAAAGACCGAAGCAAAGAATACATTCAGTCTCTCCGCTATTGCCTTGTCAACTCTTAGGGGTATGTTTACTAAAGGGCGCTAACGTTGCAGTGGCGGAATTAGCACGTGATAAGGTACATTATCGGGCGATGAAGGCATGTTATCTCGCGATAACGTCACTTTTCGCGCGATAACGCACCTGCAGTGTTAAGGCACCCTAACGCCGTGAAATCCGGTGCTGAAGGGCGGAGGGAGATTTCCCAGAGGGCGGAGAGAAGGGGTCAATGGGTGTAGAGTGGGAGGGGAGAGGCTCCAGGCACACTAACACTGTGGAATCCGGGTCTGATCACTAACGCCAGTGAAACCCTCGCGTTAAGGCACATTTGCAAGAAAGAGAAACCATTTACGTCGGAAATGTACAGCAAAGCCAGGGAAACCTAAAAAAAGTGATATTTGTGATACATGTGCACAGAACAAAAGGGCAAATAAACATGGAAAATGACCTGAACAAAATTTAAAATCACCATAACCAAGCTAGCCAATACAGATGCTGGAAAATGGGATACAGAGGGCTGCAGGCGGCACATGCTGTGGTGCAGCTGGGGCACAGTGCGGAATAGGGAGATAAATAGGTGGCACATAGGAATGCTGAAACTGTACAGCAGCCAGACAGCAACTGATGAGGGCCCAACATGGGCATGAGTGTGTTTCTCACAGTGTCACAGGGGATAGTACCCAGAAGTTACCCCCAAGGGCACAGAACATTGACAGGCAGTTGTGGGGGGAAGCGTGGACGTCTATGCGTGGACGTCTATGTGGCCTGAGACTGCGCACCACCAGCACCACCAGCACCACCAGCATAAGGGCATGTCAGCATGGTGGCGGAGGGGTACCGTGGTTGGGGGGGGCAGTGGCATCTGCCCACAGCAGACCATGGCCTAGCCCTGTTTATGTGGGTGCCGTGCATTACAACAGATGAACAGTCATGGTAGCCCCAGGGAATGAACTGTCAGTGTGGTGCAGTACACACAGCCAGCATATTCAGGAGCAGAAGGTTACTGGTTCAAGTCCCAGCTGTGGCTCCTGCCAGCCAGGTCCCCATATTTTACCCACTACTAAACCGTGGTAATAAAGACGGAACCTTTATTGCAGATAACATAAACATGCCTGAAACGCCTATATTTTACCCTACAGGACACAGACACCATAAACATGTGCAATACCTAGAGCAGAGTTTCCCAAATGCAGTCCTGGAAGGCCAAACACCATTCAGGTTTCATGCTGTCTCTAATAAAGATGCCTGTGCTTCATTTCTATGCACCGCCCCCATGGTATGCAAATGTATCTCATGCATATTCATTAGGGACAGCATGAAAACCCGAACAGTGTTTGGCCCACCAGGACCGGAGTTGGGAACCTCTGCCTTAGAGCAGCGGCCAACAGGGGCATAAACACCCATACCCACAGGCTCCATTATCCAAAAACTCATGGAGAGGCAGGATGCTGGGTCCTGCATGCAGCAGCATCTCCCAATACTAGCTCTTGCATACCTTTGCAATGCTGCCCTAAACCTGGGAATACGTTACACATAGGGGTATGTTTACTAAAGGGCACTATTTCCGCTGCTGAGAAGTTATCGTGCGATAAGGTACGTTATCACACGATAATGGAGCTTTACCGGGCGATAATGTACCAGTTGTTAAAACCCAAGAGGATTGTGAAAAATTGCAAGAGGATCTTGATAAATTGGAAGACTGGGCATCAAAATGGCAGATGAAATTTAATGTGGACAAGTGCAAGGTTATGCACCTAGGGAAGAACAACCCAAACTATGGTTACACGATGCAAGGTTCCACATTAGGAACCACCACCCAGGAAAAAGATTTAGGCGTCATTGTGGATACCATGTTAAAACCCTCGGCCCAGTGTGCAGCGGCGGCCAAGAGAGCAAATAGAATGCTAGGTATGATAAGGAAAGGAATGGAAAATAAAACAAAAGATATTATAATGCCCCTATATCGTTCCATGGTGAGACCGCACCTTGAATATTGTGTGCAATTCTGGTCGCCGTATCTTAAAAAGGATATAGTGATTTTAGAAAAGGTACAGAGAAGAGCCACCAAAATGGTAAAGGGGATGGAAGGATACTCCTATGAAGAAAGGCTAAAAAGGTTAGGGCTCTTTAACCTGGAAAAGAGACGGCTGAGGGGAGATATGATAGAAGTCTATAAATTAATGAACGGAGTGGAACGGGTAAACGTAGATCGATTGTTCACCTTATCAGAATATAGAAAGACTAGGGGACATGCAATGAAGCTACAGGGTAAACTATTTAAGACTAATAAAAGAAAATATTTTTTCACTCAACGTGTAATCAAACTCTGGAATTTGTTACCGGAGTATGTAGTAAAGGCTGTTAGTGTAGCTGGGTTTAAAAAAGGTTTGGACAAGTTCCTGGAGGAAAGGTCCATAAACCATTATTAAGAAGTGACCGAAGATATCAATGCTTGACCCAGTACAAGCATTGTGGAACTTGGGTCTCTTGGGGAAACTGCTAGGTACATATGACCTAGATTGGCCACTGTTGGAAACAGAATACTGGGCTTGATGGACCTTGGTCTGACCCAGTATGGCATATCTTATATTCTTAGGTTCTTATGTTCTTAGCACGCGATAACGTGCGCAGCAGTGCAAATGAGCGCTGAATGTGGAGAAAGGCTCCCGGAGGGCAGAGGAAGGCTCCCCAGGGACGGAGAGAGAGGGTCAGTGGGTGGAGAGTGGGAGGGGAGAGGTTCCCTGCACACTAACGCTGTGGAAGCCGGGTCTGAAAACTAACGCCAGTGAAACCCTGGCGTTAGGGCAGATTTGAAGGAAAGAGAAACCATTTACATCAGCATTGTACAGCATAGCCAGGGAAACCTAAAAAAAGTGATGTGTGATACATGTGCACGGAACAAAAGGGCAAATAAACATTGAAAATGACCTGAACAAAATGTAAAAAAAATATAACCAAGCTGGCCAATAATGATATTAATGGGAAACATCCAAAAACACTACCGAGAAAGCTCCAAAAAAAGATATTAATTTTGGAAGGGTCTATGCTCTGTCCCCCTACAAGGTGAATGATCCAACAGTGCAATAGCGCTGATCAGGGTTTTCCATTTTTATTGGACAGGTGTCCTATGGCGTGCACATGTTCTGCAACAGCAGGGTGGGCATGTCGGAATGGGCAACTGGACAGATGCTGGAAAATGGGATACAGAGGGCTGCAGGCGGCACATGCTGTGGTGCAGCTGGTCCACAGTGCGGACTAGGGTGATGCCTAGGTAGCCCATAGGAATGCTTAAACTGTACAGCAGCCAGACAGCAACTGATGAGGGCCCAACATTGGCACGAGTGTGTTTCCCACAGTGTCACAGGGGATAGTACCCAACAGGTACCCCCAAGGGCACAGAACAGTGGCAGGCGGTGCTGGGGGGAGGCGTGGACAGCTATGCAGGCACCCCTACCCCAGATCCCGCACCATAGGCAGCTGCCTACTTGCACACTGGATGGCCTGAGACTGCGCACCACCAGCACCACCAGCATAAGGGCATGTAAGCATGGTGGCGGAGGGGTACTGGTGGTGGATGGGGCAGTGGCAGCTGCCCACAGCAGACCATGGCCTAGCCCTGTTTAGGTGGGTGCCATGCACTGCAACAGACAGGCCCTGTCTGACAAACAGTCATGGTATCCCCAGGGAATGAACTGTCTCTGTGGCAACAGTGTGGTGCAGTACACACAGCCAGTGCATTCCGGAGCAGAAAGTCACAGGGTCAAGTCCCAGCTGTGGCTCCTGCCAACCCAGTCCCCATATTTTACCCACTACTAAACCATGGTAATAAAGAGGGAACCTTTATTGCAGATAACATAAACATGCCTGAAATGCCTATATTTTATCCTACAGAGCACAGACACCATAAACATGTGCAATACCTAGAGCAGAGTTTCCCAAATGCAGTCCTGGAGGGCCAAAAACCATTCAGGTTTCATGCTGTCTCTAATAAAGATGCCTGTGCTGCATTTCTATGCGCCACCCCCATGGTATGCAAGTGTATCTCATGCATATTCATTAGGGACAGCATGAAAACCCGAACAGTGTTTGGCCCACCAGGACTGGAGTTGGGAACCTCTGCCCTAAAGCAGCGGCCAACAAGGGCAGAAACACCCGCACCCACAGATGTTGGGCCCTGCGCGCAGCAGCATCTCCCAATACTAGCACTTGCATACCTTAGCAATGCTGCCCTAAACCTGGGAATACGTTACACATATATCAAAAGGTTGCTATAATTAATGGCAGATAGCAATTCCTAAGTTCTGCATAATTTGCTGATTGAGCTGCATCATAGCAACCTTTCTGATGTCTGTGGAGTGTGTTTCAGTTCTGGTTTCTGACAGTGTTTACCACCCTGTGGATTGACCGCAACTTCCAAAAGCCTCTATATTTGCACAATGCTGGCATAGGTGGGGGAGTGTGTGTCTGTCTATCCAGTGTGTGGTGGCTGCCAACACCTTACTCAGCCCACACTGCTTGCACTGTTTCCACTGTTAGCCTGCCAATGTGCATAATGAGAAGCAAGGTACTGTGGGTATAGCCCGGACAGGGTGGCCTGGGCAGGATGCATCTGCACAGGGCATAGGGTAATGGCTCGTACATTGTAGTGCCCGGCCACCACCTGCATGGACAGGGTGGCCACAGCATGTCCTGCTGGGAGGTCACTCTCACTCTGACTGAGCAGTGACCATGGCATGGCTAGGGTCCCCCATAGTGTTTCTCTCAAATGAAATTTATGGGTTCTCTTTTCTGGGGCCCAATCACTGACTTATTTGCTTGGTGGGTGTGCTCACATCCCAGTTCTGGGTGCACACATTTCCTCCAGGAACATGGACTAGCTAGAAGACTGTTTGCAGTTATATGTGTTTGGCTGGAACATCTTGCAGGGTGCAGTGGCTGGAGGCTCACTGTGCTTACTGCTGGAGAATGTCAGGTGGTGGTGGTCAGCTGAACATTTCTAGGCCTACTGTCTGTTTGCCTGCCATTGCCTTATGGATGTGTACACATCTGCATTGACTGCCCTGTTGGGTGTCTGTTCTCCCAGCAAGACTGGGGTTGTTGGTCCCCTCTACTGCCACCATTGCAGGGATGTAGAATGTGGATCTGTTGGTGGGAGATCCTGTTTCCCACCCTGAGCCACAGAGAGTGGGTTGGGTGGTGGTACATAATCTACCTATGGGTACCCACACCCTCTGACTGACTGACATTGATAGGGACCTGCAGCATGGCCTATTTCAGCCATGAAAGGTGCTGTGGACCTGGTGCTGGGTGCCCCACCTCACCGTCAGGGTGAGCACAGTACCCGCACAATGTGACAGTCTGCAGCTACTCTGTGCCAGTAACACACATGGTCAGTTCCCCCTACCAGGCCGAGGTGCTGTGGGGGTGCATACCCCATCTTGTGATCATCTGTAGACTGCTGATTTGCATGTGCAGTGCATCATGGGTACGGGTGGGTTAACCCTATCCTGGTAACCACAGCAGACAGTTTGTGTGGTGACCTACAGTCCTTCTGTAGCCAGCCAGGGGCTTGTTAGTAGCTGTAGCTCACTGGTTACTTCACTGCCTGTGAAGCCAGAGGTCATGGGTTTGATCCCACAGTGGGGTTATTTGTTAGGGCTGTCTGAGGCTTTTTCTTTTTTTAATTTAAATTAGTGCTGCCAGCAAAAACACACTCACAGTGCTGCAACCTTAAGGTGCCTCATGAGCTGCCCTATAAAGCGCCTTATAAGGCGCCCTATAGGGAACATTATAGGGTGCCTTGGTGGACAGTGCACTTTATAATGTGCCCTTTGGAGTGCCTTACAGGGCGCCTTATGCAGCACCTTAGGTTACAGCACTGTGAGGGTGTGTTTGCTGGCAGCACTAATTTAAAGTAAAAAAGAAATTGTCTCAGACAGCACTGGTTTAAAGTAAAGTGAGTGGAGGAGTGGCCTAGTGGTTGGGGCAAGGTACTTCAGGCCGGAAGGTCGGGGGTTCAAATCCCACTAGAGGACAGCAACCTTGGGCCGGAAGGACTGGGGTTTCTAGTCCCACAGGTGCTCCTTGTGGTCTTGGGCAAGCCACTTAACCCTCCATAGTCCATGTTCCCTGTAAAATAGTTATCTCCAAGTTATAATGCCCAGTTCAATGTAATTTCAGTTTGTTCAATGTAAACCGCACTGATGCAGAATAGCGCGGTATATAAGAGAATGTAAATAAATAAAATAAAGAGCAATGCCTCAGACAGCATTACTCATTAAGCCCACTGTGGGATTGAACTCATGATCTCTGTACCATCAGTCTGTGTATTAACCATTGTGCTACACTTCTGCTGCTGCATTTGTAGGTCAGCGCGCCTAGTTAAGACTAACGCACGCTATTGTGGCACAGCTCTCTCTATCACGCAATAATGTGCACCGTGCAGGTTATCACACGATAACACGTGATTGCTACATTTAGACCGGAACACCCACTCTTTTTATTGAATCCTGCACATTATCGCTAGGCGCACATTAACACGGTTTAGTAAACATACCCCCTGACTGGTGTAACTGTTTAGCCAGCCATTGCTATGTGAAAAGGCATAGCACACCAGTTAATACAATGCTCTCACAGCCAGTGGTGATGGGATCAAGACCCCAGTGTATCTACACCAAGATAAATGCATAATAAACAAATTGTGTTCAGACACATCACTGCAATGTGTGCATGCAGCATGGATCTTTATATATATTGATTGCGCCACCATTTCCTGTGTACCAGCCATGGCACAGGCACGTTGCTAGCGCGCCTTAATGAGGCACGCATGTGTGTGCATGCATGCGTGAGCAAGGCAGTGCAGAAAATGGCTACTCATTCGAGAAAGCCGGTGTTTACAAGCAGGGAGCTAAGGCACCTTGCAAGGCTGATCTGCACTAGGCAGAATAAACTTTTCCCCGGATCATCAAAGCAGCAGGACCTGGGGCATGTGCGGAAGGCATGGGACCGCATCACAAGGTGCTTTAATCGTCTTGCGGACTACCCACGTGAGGTACGTGTATGGGGACAGGTCAGTATATCCATATACATATCCAGTGTGGATTGTAGCTGTGCATGCTGCTGTGTGTAGGCATTCTATCTCATTTATGTTTATTAGTTAAACCCATGTGATATAATGCCTATGTATCACATCAAAGGGGTTTGTCCTGTCCTAAGGAGGGTAAGGACCTGATCACAGAGTTCCAGATGTCAGCCTGGTATTATGGCAGCTGCTGCTGTTGCTGTGTTATTTATTTTTATTTTATTTGAACTCATTTTTATACCGCTCCTTCCAGTGATCAGCAGCGGTTTACATTTAACATTTAACTCTGCAAAGTTAGCAGTTACATACAACAGTAATAGGGAACTTTGAACATGGAAATGGTAACATTAAGTTCAATAACAAACTATTTACATAATCGCGAGACCGCGGGCAGGGTCCCGGCGGCCGATTTTAACCGGGCGCGCGGCCCGGCGCAGGGACCCTGCGCACGGCCGAGCTGGGCGCGCGGGTGCATTATTTAAACTGATTGGCTCCCGGCGGTCGCGGCCATCCGGGAGCCAATCAGGGAGGTGATTCTTGGGTGGTGGGGGGGGGGGATGGTGGCCAGCAGCCTCCGCGTGCTCAGTGCGTGTGGAGGCTGCGTTCCGGGTGCCGGTGTCTTCGGAGGCTCTGGGTCTTGACGGCTGGAGGAGCATGGCTGTGGTGACCGCGTGGCATCGGATCCCTTCTGTGCTGCTGAGCGGCCTGGCAAGTGCAGTGGGTCAGCGTTGCTGTGGCTGTGCTGTGTGGGTGGTCTGTTTGGCTGCGGGTGGGCTGTGTGACTGCCCCTTTTTTCGTTGGGGACGGTTCTCTGGGGGCTCTGCTAATTTAGTGCAGGGTACCTCTGTGTTGGGCTTTGTGGAGGCACTGGTGTTTAAAAAAAACAAACAAACAAAGGGTAACTACAACCCACTAGCTTAATTGATAGAATCCCCCTTCTTTGGCGGCTTCTGCTCCTGTGGGGATGCCTGGGCCTCGTGGTCAGGCAAAATCAAGGGGCTTGGCCCTGGCCGGAGCTTCTGGGGTGGGGGTGAGGGGGAGAGGTGGGTCACGGTCTCGGGGGGAGGCCGGGTGTCCCGGCCCTGCGGGTGCTCGAGGGCTGAGGGCTTGGGGGGGTGCTGTGAGGGGGAGGAAGGGGGCAAAAGGGGTTCGACAGCCTGGGGGTGGTGGCAGGGGTGGCGATGGAGTTCAGCCCCCCTTGGGATCCCCGGGGTGCCTGGTGGGCTTAGGGGAGCGCTGGGGGAGGCAGGGGGGGCTAATCTGGGTGGGGGAAGTGATGCGAGTGCGTCAGGGGGTGGGGTGCTTCCGGGGGCATGTTGGGGGGCAAGGGCAGGGGCGGGGCTTGAGGCAGGATGGGGCCTTGTGGGGCATGGGCTATGGCGTTCCCGCTGGTTGGCTCACGAGTACCGGTGGCTTGGGTGCTTCGGGGGGGTCATCACCTTGGGACCAGTGGTTAAGCGGGGGGCAGGGTACGTCTCGGGCTGATTGGGGTGGTCCTTGGTCTGCGCCTTGGTCTCTGGAGGCTCCCCCCCCTGTTTTTCCCTTTCTTTCTCCGCAGGGGCGTGTTATGGCGCAGCCAGCTTGGACTTCGAATGCTGCTGGATGTGAGAGCTGGTTGAGTCCACTGGCGGGAGCGGTGTCATGACAGGGAGCGGAGGAGCCAGCGCGGAGTCATCCTGTGGAGGTTGCGAATTCTGGTGGCGGGAGTAGTGCTGTGGCAGCTGGGATGGACACGGCGTCGGTGGATGCTAGCGGTGATCCTGGTGAGTTGCTTGGGGTTGGGGGGGTCCGGTCGCCGGAAGGGCAGGCGGGTGGTGGTTCGCGTAAGAAGCGCCGGCGGTCTTGTCGGCGGCGTCGTAGCTCGGACTCGTCCTCGTCTTCTTCCTCTTCCTCTTGTTCATCCGTGGGGTCAGGTAGGGACCCGGGGTGACGGGACGGGGAAGCTGGGGGAGGCTTGGCCCCTGGTGCGGGTGGGGGGGCGGCTTCGGTAGTAGTTTTTCCAGAATTGTGGGAAGGGGTGCCGCGTAAGCTGCGGCGCAAGATCAGGAAGCGGCGATATATCGATATCTTCCGCTTGCTCGAAGGGAGGAAGCGCTCGGGTGAGAGCCGCAAAAAGAGGAAGGAGGACGAAAAAGCCGGTAGGGTCAAGCGGGTTGCGCGCAATGTGGTCAATTGGATGCGTTCCTTTCTGAGGTTGGCCAGCGTGTGGGGTCATCACGAACCGGGGCACTATGGTATGTTGTTAGCCTACGCTGATTCAATCCTGGAGGCATCTCAGACGCATGATGGCTGGGCTTGGCTGAACTATGATGAAAAGTTCAGGGATAAAATGGAGGAGTGCAAATCGCTTTCGTGGGGCACACAAGACATTAACCTGTGGCTGACCCAAATGTAGGCTAGGTCAGGGGCCGGTGGGGGGGGCGGAGGGAAAAGTAGTGGCGGTGTTGCGGGGGGGGGGGGGGGGCGTGCGTTCCTTTTGCGCGGGAGCGAGTGGGGTGCTGCCAAAGGCGGGTGGGGCGGGGAGCAGTGATGTGTGCTGGCGGTTCAACCGGGCCACTTGCCCCTTTCCAGACTGCAAATTTCAGCACTCCTGCTCCTTGTGCGGAGGTCCTCATTCCGCCGCCAAGTGTATCAAGCAGGGCGCTGCTGGCGCTGCCGGTCCCGCTCCTAAAGAACAATGAGTGGTGTGGGCGGGCGCCTTCCCCGATATGGGTGGAGGCCTTTGTGGGGTGGCTGCGTCGATATCCTCGGAGGCGGGAGGCGGCGATTCTGTCTTTTGGTTTTCGGTTTGGTTTTGTCATACCGGTGCGGGGAGTTGTTTCGGCACCGAGTGCGCAGAACTCTCCCTCAGTTCGTCGCTGGGCCGATATCGTACAGGACAAGTTGTTAGGGGAATTGCGGTTGGGGAGGGTGGCAGGTCCCTTTGCGGAGCCCCCTTTTCCTGACATGGTGATTTCTCCGCTGGGTATAGTGCCCAAGGAGGAACCAGAGAAGTTCCGGTTAATTCATAATTTGTCCTGTCCGTTGGGTGCCTCTGTTAATGATAGCATTCCTCGGGAGTTTTGTACGGTACGGTATGCGTCTTTTGATAAGGCGGCGCTGCTGGTCAGGGGGGCTGGTCGTTCGGCCCTCATTGCGAAGGTTGACATTGAGTCGGCATTTCGCTTGCTCCCGGTCCATCCTTCTGCTTTCCATTTATTGGGGTTTTGTTTTCAAGGGGGTATTATTTTGACAAGTGCATGCCGATGGGCTGTTCGGTCTCGTGTGCTTATTTTGAGATGTTTAGTACCTTCCTGCAGTGGGTGCTAGTTCAGGTGTCTGGCTTGTCGGTTGTAGTGCATTACCTCGATGATTTTTTCTTTGTGGGTGCGGCGCAGTCGGGGGTTTGCCAGGAGTTGCTATCTGCGTTTGTGCGGATGGTGCGTGAGTTCAGTGTTCCACTGGCTGAAGCTAAGACGGAGGGTCCTATGATGCGTTTGACCTTTTTAGGGGTGGAGTTGAATTCGGTGGAGATGGTGGCGTGTTTGCCGCCTGATAAGGTTACTCGTTTGCGGATTTTGGTAGCTAATGTGTTGTCGTCCCACAAGATTTCCTTGAAGGAGTTGCAGGCGCTGTTGGGGTCCTTGAACTTCGCGTGTAGGGCGATTCCCATGGGGAGGGTGTTTTCGCGCCGGCTGGCGTGTGCCACGGCTGGGGTGCGGAAACCACACCACAGGATTAGGGTCACGGGGGCGATGAAGGTGGATTTGATAGTGTGGAGTCGTTTCCTGGAGGACTTCAACGGGACTTCTGTTCTGCTGGAGGCCGAGGTGTCCAGCGATGCCTTGCAGTTGTACACTGATGCCGCGGGGGGAGCGGGATTAGGTGTTTATTTCCGTGGGGCTTGGTGCGCTGATCGTTGGCCGGAGTCCTGGCACGCCGCGGGATTGACCAAGAACATCACCTTCTTGGAGCTTTTTCCGTTTTGGGTGGTTTTGGAGCTCTGGCCGGAGCAGCTTCGGAACCGACGGGTGCTATGGTGGTGCGATAATGAGGCAGTGGTCAGTGTGGCTAATCGCTTCTCCCCCAAGTGCTTGAAGGTGGCGGGCTTGATGCGGGAAGTCGTCTTGGCTTGTTTGCAGTTGAATGTTTCGGTGAGGGCGCGGCATATCCCGGGGTGCACTAACGAGATTGCTGATGCTCTTTCTCGTTTTCAGTGGGAACGGTTCCGGGCTCTTGCCCCCGAAGTGGACGAGGACGGATCGGTGGTCCCAGAGAGCTTGTGGAGCATTGGCCTCGAGAGATGCTAGATCTGCTGAAGAACTCGGTGTCTGTGGGGACTTGGTCTGCGTATCAGCGGGGTTGTGACCGGGTGGTCGCCTTTTTGGTGGATCGCGGGTGGCAGATGGGTGGGGTTCTGGAGGGCCTGATTGGTCAATATATTGTGGAGGCCAAGGGCGCCGTTTTTTCTCGGTCTGCGGTGCGTGGGCACTTGGCAGGGTTTAACTTTTTTGCGAGCACGGTGGGTTGGGGTTCGCCTGCGGGGGAGGTTTTGCCGTGGTGGCTCTTGCTCGGTTAGGAACGCGTTCAGCCTACACTGCGGGACTCGCATTTGCCCATTACGCATGGGCTCCTGGTGAGGGTCTGCAGGGCCTTACCGCGGGTGGCCTTGTCTGAGTACGAGGCTACTTTGTTTCGGGCGGTTTTTTGCATTGCCTTTTTTGGGGCTTTTCGCATCGGTGAGTTGGTCGCTGGCTTGGGTCGGGGGGGTTGGGGGGCTGCCAGCGCGGCATGTTCGGGTGGACGGGCGGCGGTTGCATATCCTGCTGGCGATATCCAAGATGGATCCGCTGGGGAAAGGTTTGTGGGTGTGGCTGGGCGAGGTTGGGGACCCGCGGGCTTGCCCAGTGCGGATGGTGCGGCAGTATTTGTCGGTGCGTCCGGGGACAGCGGATAGTTTTTTCGTGCATTCGGACGCGCGGGTTTTGACCCGGTTTCAGGTATTGGCGGTACTGCGCCTGGCTTTGCGTGCGGTTGGGGAAGACCCGGTGCGGTTTGCGCTGCACTCTTTTCGTATTGCGGCTGCCACTAGTGCGGTGGCGGCTGGGTTGCCGGGGCAGGTGATTCGGGACATAGGTAGGTGGCGCTCTCAGGCTTTTAAGGGCTATGTGCGGCTGTAGGAGCTGGGTGGTGGGGGCCGGATCTTAACTGTTTATTTCTTTTGCAGATGTGGGTGTCGGGCCTGGTGTCTGCTGGGTGGCTGGCCACTCTTTTGTCCACTGGGCTGGTCGGCGTGCGGCGGACCGGCCTATCGGACTGAATTTGGGACTGGACCAGGCGGTGGTGGCTGTGACATGGCTGGGCATCCGAGGACTTCGCTGGTTGCAATTGCTGCCTTTGCTACAGCGCCACGGGAGGACGTCGCGGGGGCCGGCCGCCCTGATTGTGCATCTGGGAGTCAATGACCTGTTGTCCTGGTCCTGCCGGCAGCTGATCCGGGCAGTGCAGGACGATCTGGGGGTGGTTCTTTGGATGTTTTCTGGTGTTATTTTACTGTGGTCGGACATTATTCCAAGGCCGGCTTGCTGGGACCAGCGTCGGTGGTCTCGGGGGTTGACCAAGATCAATCGCCAGATCGGCCGATGGGTCTGTGAGAGGGGGGGTTACCAGATTTTGCATGACTGGGTGGATGTGGGGTGTTCGGGGCTCTATCGGGCTGATGGGGTTCACTTGTCTCCAGTTGGTATGGACTTGCTCCTTAACGACTGGCAGGAGGCCTTGGAATATGTGTCTGTCCATGATGTTCGCTGGTCGCAGCTTGTGTTGGGGGGGGGGGCACATGAATGGTGTTATGTGCCGGTGGCGGGATCCCGGAGGTTTACGGGGTCCGGAGCAGCAGGCTACATTTGGGCGGGGTGGGGTGCCCCTGACCCGGTCAAGCCTCTGACGACTTTTGCTATGGCATGGCGAAGTCGGGGGAGGGGCATGGCAACTTACCGTGTGGCAAGTTGTGGCATTAGCGGTGGCAGGCACCTTGCTAAGGTATGGCTGGTGCAGCTGGGTGTCGCTAATGGGGATAGGAAGTTTGATGTTATTTTGTTCTAATTGCTGATGGTTAATAAAGCTGCGACCAGTTGTGTTCCATGAAGTTATGGTGTTATGTCTTGTTGGGGGGGGGAGGGGGTGGGCTTGGGGTTGGTTTGGCGGGGGGGGGGGTGATGGGTGGACCCCGAAGCGCCGGGTCCGCCTGCCTCGGTTATCGCGAGGCCGCGGGCAGGGTCCCGGCGGCTGATTTTAACCGGGCGCGTGGCCCGGCGTGGGGACCCTGCGCGCGGCCGAGCTGGGCATGCGGGTGCATTATTTAAACTGATTGGCTCCCGGCGGTCACGGCCGTCCGGGAGCCAATCAGGGAGGTGATTCTTGGTTGGTGGGGGGGGGGGGGGATGGTGGCCAGCAGCCTCCGCATGCTCAGTGCGTACGGAGGCTGCATTCCGGGTGCCGGCGTCCCACCCTCCCTCCCTTTCTTGGAAGGGTGGGGGTTATGGGGTGTTGCAGCTTGGGGGGGGGTGCGGGATCCCGGAGGTTTCCGGGGTCCGGAGCAGCAGGCTACATTTGGGCGGGGCGGGGTGCCCCTGACCCGGTCAAACCTCAGACGACTTTTGCTATGGCATGGCGAAGTCGGGGGAGGGGCATGGCAACTTGCCGGGTGGCAAGTTGTGGCATTAGCGGTGGCAGGCACCTTGCTAAGGTATGGCTGGTGCAGCCGGGTGCCGCTAATGGGGATAGGAAGTTTGATGTTATTTTGTTCTAATTGCTGATGGTTAATAAAGCTGCGACCAGTTGTGTTCCATGAAGTTATGGTGTTATGTCTTGTTTGGGGGGGGAGGAGGGGGTGGGCTTGGGGTTGGTTTGGCGGGGGGGGGGGGGGTTGATGGGTGGGGCCCGAAGCACCGGGTCCGCCTGCTTCGGTTATAGTAGAATACATATGTTACAGCATATATGGTATTATTAACTATATACAAAGGTTTATGATGTGATACAGTAAGAGATATTACATGCATGTGGGATTTACAGTTTAATTAATTCACTGAGGATTTGAATTTTCATATGATAACGGAGGAGTTAAGCTCCATCATATTTGTTTTGGGTATAAGTTTGCTTTATGTTATTTCTGCTTGATTGTAGTATTCTTGAAATAGGTGTGTTTTAAGGTTTTTTCTGAATGATTTGAGGTCTTTGTTAGCTCTTAAAGTGTCTGGGAGTTTGTTCCATTGTGTGGTGCTAAGTATGTGAATGCTATATTGCTAGTATTTATTTTTACTTTGCAGAAAGAAAGTGGAATTTGTAGTGTATTTAGATTGTGTGTACGCCTTTTTCGGTCAGGAGGTTGAGTTTTAATGAGTGTGGCAAGGTAAGATGGGGGGATATTGTGTATTAACTTGAATGTTGTAATTATTATTTTGTATCTTATTCGTGCCTGTATGGGTAGCCAGTGAAGTTCTCTTAGTAAGGGTGTGATGTGATCAGTGAATGGTACACTCATCAAGATTTGAGCCGTGACATTTTGGGCCATCTGGAGTATGTTTGTTGTTTTTTTAGGAAGTCCTTGTAAGATGCCATTACAATAATCCAGATGTGGGGTGATGAGTGTTTGTATTACTGATCTAAAATCTGGTAGATCAATAATGGTGCGTAAGGGCTGTAAGGTTCTTATTTTGCAGAATATTGTTCTGTTTAAAAGTCTTAGGTGGGTTTCCATGTTAAGTGTCATATCAAGGGTGACACCAAGGTATTTTAGTTCTTGTTTAATATTGTAAGCTGTGTTATTTAGTGTGATTGTTGAGGGGTGTTTAAATTCTGGGTTTTTAGAGAAAAACATTACTTCTGTTTTTTTATGATTAATATTCATGTTGTTATTTTGGAGCCATAGCTGTGCTTCTTTAAGACAAGCTTCTATGTTGCTGTAATCTGGCTTACATATATCCAGTTGAGTATAGAGCATAATGTCGTCCGCATACAGATGATGGTCAAATTTGTATTTTTGGAATATTGTGCAGATGGGCCTTAGATATAGGTTAAATAGCATAGCAGATAATGCCGAGCCCTGTGGAATACCTTGTGTCTGTGGGAAGGCATTGGATGTGTTTTGTTCAAAGTATACTTGTTGCAACCTATTAGATATATAAGAAGTAAACCATTTTAAGGGAGTTCCTATTATTCCTATTGATTCCAATCTCTTTAAAAGTGTCCTATGATTCACTGAATCAAAGGCTGCTGTTATGTCAATGAATATTAGGACAAACTTTTTCTTGCAGTTTTCAATGCCTCTATACAGTTTATCAAATAGTACGAGTAGAAGTGTTTCTACTCCGTGTGATTGGTGAAAACCATATTGATGAGCATCAAGTGCATTTGTGCTATCTATATGATCTTGTAATTGGTATTGTACGTTTTTTTCGATGATTTTGGCTATGAATGGTATACTTGATATTGGTCTGTAAGCAGATGGGTCTGCTTTGTTTAGAGATTTGTTTTTTAGTATAGGGCATATAAGGGATCGTTTTAGTTCAGCTGGCATGGATCCTTGTAGTAGAGATTGGTTTACTATGTTTAGTATTATGGGTGCAATTTCTGTTTTTGTAGTCTTAATCCATGCAACCTGACAAGGATCTAGAGGGGAAGTGGTGGTGTTTATGTTTGTAATTGTGTTTAGTAATTGTCTACTATCTATTATGTGAAAGTCTTCCCATAATATTGTGGTATTAATGTTTTGTGTTACCGTTTGAGATGTGTTGTTTTCAATTTTAAGGGAGATTATTTCTTCATTAGAGTTTAATTTTTTTTGTAGTGATCTGCAAGCGTTTGTGCATTTATCGGATATTTTGTATTGGCGTCTTTTTGGGGTTTGATAAGGGATTTTACAAGCTCAAATAATTCCCTTGGCCTATTTAAAGCATTGTTCAGTTTTTTTGTGTGGTAGTTCTTTTTTGCTGTGTTTATTATTTCTTTGTAGGATTTGAGTAATATCAAGTATTGTTCTTTGATCTCTATTGATTTTCTAGTTCTCCATTTTTTTTCCATTCTTCTGAGATCTTTCTTTGCTTTGGCTATGTCTGCTGTGTACCATGGTTCAGTTTTTATTCTTAGTTTGTTGCTTTCTTTGGGGGCGGTTTTGGGTGATTGTTTAGAAACAGTTTCTATTCCATTGTTCCATTGTTTTATTAAGTCATCCAGATTTGAAGTTTCTGTATTTACATGGGAAAAAAATCGATTTTATTAGTATTTATTTGTCTAGGGTTTTAAACATGCTTTTTTGTGCGTTGGTATTAGCTTCTATATTGTGTGGTTGTTTTGGCATATCAAATGTGAATTGTATCAAGTGGTGGTCTGACCAAGGCACCTGCGTTATTTATGGTGTTGTACTTGTTACTATGTTGTTTGAATGTTTTTTTGGGAAGGAATATCATGTCTAGGACATTTCCCTTGTCATGCGTGGGTGTTTTGATTATTTGTTGGTATCCCATTTGATCCATGGCTTCGATGAAAGTGGTAGTGTGTGTATTGTTAAGTGATGCGAGGTTTAAGTCCCCTAATATCATCTGGTATTTCTTTATTGATGTTTCACATATTGTTTCAAGAGCTGTTGCTAGGGTTTTCATGTTTTGCAGAAGGCGGTCTGTAAATGAGGGAAATAGCAAAGGTTTTATTCTCCACCTTGAGTATGTCTATTCCTTCAAATGATTTCTGAGTGTTGTAAGATAGTGTTAGGTTGTCTCTTGCTATTATTAACACTCCCCCTCCTCTTCTATTAGTACGGGGGCAGGTAAATAGATTGTATCCTGGTGCACTTAATAAGTTGAGGAGGGCCGTATCTGTTTCGGATAGCCAAGTTTCTGTGATACATAATATATCTGGCTTTTCATCAGTAATTAGGTCCTGTATAATATGTGTTTTGTTTTTGATGGACCTTGTGTTTATTAGTAGGCATGTTTGGGGGGTTAGTGTGTTAGGTTTATAGAGTGGAGTCATGGGGGTAATTTTAATTGTGATTAGCCTTGAGCGTGGTTTCATTGTTTTTGGGTTATGTTGGAGTATTTTCGATTTGATTTTGTTTGGTGTCAAGTGAGTGCATTGTACTAGTTGATAAATGTGAGTGTGGCCTGGGGGTGAATATATGGGATATGCATAGGGGTAAGATGAAGATGTATTTGCATACAGGAAGATACATAGCAAAGTGATTAATAGTATATTAAAGAATTCCATTGTTTGATTTTGGTGTGTTGTGCAGCACCTAAGTGTTGCGAGCCTAAGGGATTGAGATTGATACTTTGTATGAACTGTGTTGCAGCAGTATTTGGTCTTAGATATTTTGTGTGTTACTGTGTAGGCAAAAAGTATCTATTACAGATTCAAAATTGTTTCTACTTTTTCAAAATTAAATATAGTATTCCCTTTTCAGTAAACAGTAGTTCATTAGAAAAGGCAAGCAGTATTTCAATCACTATTATTCTGTTAAGCATGGGTTGTAGCCCTATTGCAAGCTCTCAAGCAAATATCAAATTGGAATTACTAATATTAGCTTATACTTCAAAAGGACAGCAGCAAGTACCTGATAGGATAGAGTTGGATATGGTTATGTTCTATCTTTAAGCCTCTCGTTGAGCTCAAATGTGGATTAGATCTAGCTTAGGTTTAGGTTGTTTGCATTTCCTGGTAGGTAGTAGTCTTCCTTCTTCTTTTATAGGACCCAGCCTAAGGGCCAACCCAAAGGGCCCTCTGGTGAGGCCCTCAGGTGCGGGCCCACCAGGCGCGGGCGCCCCGATGGCGCTTTTAATTTAAAGTCCTTGCTCTGCCCCGATTGGGCAGAGCATGTTGTCTGGGCAGCCTCTGGCTCTGGTGGGCTCAGTCCCCCCTTGGGAGAGCAGAGCCAGAGTGCTGGAGGAGCTGAGGCAGAGAGGCTCACGCCCGATGGTGCCTTTAATTTAAAGTCCTTGCTCTGCCCCGATTGGGCAGAGCACGTTGTCTGGGTGGCCTCCGGCTCTGGCGGGCTCGATCCCTCCTTGGGAGAACAGAGCCAGAGCGCTGGAGGAGCTGAGGCAGAGAGGCTCGCGGCGATGGCGCTTTTAATTTAAAGTCCTTGCTCTGCCCTGATTGGGCAGAGCACATTGTCTGGGCCGCCTCCGGCTCTGGCGGGCTCGATCCCTCCTTGGGAGAGCAGAGCCGGAGCGCTGGAGGAGCTGAGGCAGAGAGGCTCGCACCCGATGGCACCTTTAATTTAAAGTCCTTGCTCTGCCCCGATTAGGCAGAGCACGTTGGCTGGGTGGCCTCCGGCTCTGGCGGGCTCGATCCCTCCTTGGGAGAGCAGAGCCAGAGCGCTGGAGGAGCTGAGGCAGAGAAAATTCACCGTAACACAAGGAGCCCCTAGATCTGCCTAAAGAGGTTTGGTAAACATCATGCTGATATGGTAGGTTCTGCAGTTGCAGGGTCACATATCTGCCCTACCCTAGGGGTCCTGAGACCTACTCCAAATGGTCTGTCAGTCAGCCTGGTGATATGGTTGTGTGCGCATTTGCAGATTAGAACATTTGCCCTACCCCCAGGAGTCCTGAGACACCATCAAAGTGGGCTGTCAGTCACCATGGTGATATGGTTGTGCGTGCATTTGCAGATTAGAACATTTGCCTATCCCCAGGAGTCCTGAGACCCAATCAAAGTGGGCTGTCAGTCACCCTGGTGATATGGTTGTGTGCACATTTGCAGATTAGAACATTTGCCCTACCCCCAGGAGTCCTGAGACCCCATCAAAGTGGGCCGTCAGTCACCCTGGTGATATGATTGTGTGTGCATTTGCAGATTAGAACATTTGCCCTACCCCCAGGAGTCCTGAGACACCATCAAAATGGGCCGTCAGGGGGGGCGGAGCCAGCCAGGGACCTGCATGGACGTCTAGCGGAGAGCTCCCGAGGACCTAGTCAATAATCCTGCCTCAACCCCTGCTACAAGGCAGCCAGACAATTCCAATTGCTCTATTTGTGTTCGGAGATGGTGAACTGCAAGCAAACGAAACTGGAGTTTTCGAATCCCTTAGCCTCCGGGGTAAAACGTTCTAAGGCGGATCCGCCTTCCCTGCTTAAGATGGCGTCGCAGCGTGAGCAAGAAGAGGGCCTCAGAGAAATCCTCACTGAACTACGGGCCGTTCGAGCCCGGGTTGACACCAATGGTGAGTGTCTTTGTGAACTTCAGGCAGACTCTAAGGAGTTTAAGGAACAGTTGGTGTCGCTGATCGCCAGAGTGGAAAACATGGAACTAAAAGTTTCAGCTCACGAGGAAAAACTAGTGCACTGTGGGAAGGTGTCGAGGAAAATCGATCATTTGGAAAAGACCCTGGAAGATATGAATAATAGGGCACGCAGGAATAATATTCGGATTGTTGGACTCCCGGAAGGCGCAGAGGGTTCAGATCCGATTACGTTCCTGGAGGATGTAATTCCTAAATTGTTGAAACTATGTATGGCTCGCCCATTTGAAATTGAAAGGGCACACCGCATTCCTACAACAATTATTCAGCAATTGCATAGACCGCGGCCTTTAATTTTTTGCGTCTTGCGGTATCAACACGCAGCTCAAGTTTTGCAAGCTGCAAGGGCCTGCAAGGAACTTTTGTTTGAAGGCCACAAACTCTTTTTATACCCAGATCTCAGCAAACCTACAGTGGCAAAGCGGAAGCAGTTCTTAGCGTTCAGAGGAAGGCTTCAGCGTCTTCAAGCGCGCTATGGCTTGTTTTACCCCTCTCGATTTCGAGTCACGCTCAACAATGTCACCAAGAACTTTGAAGAACCCGAGGTTCTGGAGCGATTTATTGTGGAGCAAGAGGCACTCCAGATGCAGTGACCGTATAGCTGGATTATAGTCTTGGAAATTACTTTGTGGTCCTACTTGGTCAGAAATGGAGACCGGGTGGGATTACCCCTGGCTATCGGCCAGACTGTGATAGCTGTGGTTGTGATTGTTAACTACAGAGCTGTTTTGTGTGCCTAATTGGACAGCTATAGGCAGACTGGGGCAAGCAAATTATTATGTATCTTGTTTGTAGTCTCTCAGTTTGGAGGGGTCCGCTGGGTAGCGTGCTTGGTCCTAACTGGCTTACCCAATTTGGGATGTGTGGGTGGGGGTGGGACAGGTTGTTTGGGGTGGTCTATGGCTCTCCGGGGAGTGTATGTACAGTAAAGTTTATATATGTGGGTGTGTAATTCGGGTGGGGCAAGCTTCACTGTTTTTATTTTTGTTTGAATATGGGTAAAGATGTCCATTTGCTGTCCCTGAACGTGAAAGGAATCAATAATCCTATCAAAAGGAAGAAAATTCTTGACTATTGCTGCCATCAGAAGGCAGATTTGATTTTATTACAAGAGACCCATTTAGATTTAGCCGAAACCAAGAAATTAGAAGATAGGCACTTTATATTACTGGGTGCCTTGCTTTCAGTACAAAAAAAGAATGGGGTGGTGATATTGGGGAGGAAATCTCTAAATTGCAAGGTTATTGATGCGCGAGCAGATGCGGCGGGTCACTGGGTAATAGTCTCGGTAGTCATTGGGGAAGTGGAGGTTGCAATTATTAATCTCTATGGACCTAATTCGGATGACCCTATGTTTTTTACAGAATTACTAGCAGAAGTACAGGAACACTCTTCTCGGCCTCTGATTATTGGGGGGGATTACAATGTTTCACTAGATCCGCTGTTGGACAAACGCCCCGCTAGGGTAGAGAAGGTTGTCCGCGCGCGTGGGGTTTTACAGGCTCTTCTCAGCTCTTTAGGGTTGGTGGACATTTGGAGACTCCTACATCCTCAAGAGCTGGACTTCACCTTTTTTTCCCCTCCGCATAAATCTTGGTCGAGATTGGATTATTTTCTGATATCTAAACGTTTGGTCCCTGGAGTGCAGAGTGCAGAAATCCTAGGCGTGCATGTCTCAGATCACGCTGCCGTTCATTGCAGGTTACATGGGAGGAGGGCAGTAGTCAATCACGAGCCTGGACTTTCAATAGATCGCTGCTAGCAGACCCTCTGTTTCAGGTAGAAATTAGAGCATTCCTAAAGGAATATTTCGAAGTGAATGCTGTTGCGGATACTTCGATTTGGGCTTGGTGGGAGGCTTTTAAGGCCTCTCTGCGAGCAACAATTACCAGCTTTTCTATTAAAGAATATAGAAAGAAGAGGGCTAAATTGCTGATCCTAGAGGAACAAATTAAGGTGGGGAGAGGCTCTTACTCAAACAAGCGGACCCTGGTATTACATTGCGGTTACAAAGGCTTCGATTTCAGTACAACTTGATTTTAAGCTCTGAGATTGAGCATATTTTATTGAAACAGCAATCTCAATTCTATGGGGAGAATAATAAAGGGGGAAACTGTTGGCTAATTCTTTAAAACGAAGGCAGGAAAAAGCGCGGGTTGCGGTACTTGTGGATCAAGTTCATGGAACTGTACGTACCACTGACCAGATTTTAGAAACTTTTGCTGAATATTATCAAAGTCTGTATACATCTGACGGCTTAGTGGAACCGGGGGCAATTGATGGTTTCTTGCAACAGCTTGAGCATCCTCGCCTCTCAGCGGAGGCGGCGGGTGAGCTGGACAAGCCTTTTATAAGTGAAGAAATTAGTAAGGCTATCGCTGGACTGCCTTCGGGAAAAGCGGTGGGTCCTGATGGTATTCCCGGCGAGTTTTATAAAGTGTTTCAAAATGATCTGCTCCCTTACTTAATGATATACTAAGAGGCAATTGGCAATTCCCCCTTGCAAATAGGCAATTTTGGTGAGGCCACGATTGTCATTTTGGAGAAGCCCGGGAGAGACCCCAGGCAAGTAATAAATTATAGGCCTATTTCTTTGCTGAACACAGACTATAAAATATATGCCACAGTGTTAGCGAGTAGACTTACTAAGGTGATGGGTGGGTTGATTCACCCTGATCAGTGTGGTTTTATCTCAGAAAGAGCCACGTCTGATAATGCCAGGCTTCTATGCAATCTCCTAGAGAGGGCGAAATATTTTGAGATCCCTTATGTTGGGGTTTCACTAGATGCCAAAAAGGCCTTTGATAGGCTGGAATGGCCTTTTTTGTTTAAAACATTGGAATGGTTTGGATTAGGGTCAAAATTTATTACTATGATCCGATCCTTGTATTTAAACCCTAAGGCTTGGATTAGTGTAAATGGGGCTCTCTCTAGTTTCTTTTCACTGCATAGGGGCACGCGGCAGGGTTGCCCCCTTCCCCTTTGCTTTTCAATCTAGCTTTAGAGCCGCTGCTTCTTGCCATTCAACAGAACAAGGACATTAGTGGTTTTGAGGTGGGGGATTGGCAAGTCAAAGTGTTAGTCTATGCGGATGATCTTCTGCTTTTTACGCTACCTTTAGCGATTCCCATGATTTTAAAATTAGTCGATTTTTATTCAGGGCTATCTGGCTATAAAATAAACTGGTCCAAATCGGTGGTATTCCCGATGAACGGTTGGGCTACTGCAGATCAACTAGCGTCATTCCCGTTCCGATGGGAATCAGGTAATATTAAGCATTTGGGGGTCACATACAGATTTCCCTTGGAACAGGCTGTTCAAGAAAATTTGGAGGATCTTATATGGTCCATTAAGCAATCTGTGTTAGCGTGGTCTCCCCTACATCTCACCTGGTGGGGAAGGCTGGAGGCTATAAAGATGACCCTAATGCCTAAAATTAATTATGTGCTGGGCATGCTTCCGATTCCACTGGCTCCGGGTATTTACGTTGAATTAGAACGGTTACTTTCGAGATTCCTTTGGGGCGGGAGGCAGCCCAGGATAGCATTGAAAAAATTGAAAGCTCCCAAGGATAAAGGGGGAGTTCATTTCCCTGATTTCCGGCTTTATCATCAGGCTTTTCTCCTGAAACAGAGTGCGCTATGGGCGGGTGAAGAGGAGTTGGTGGTTAAACCAGTGTGGTTGGAATTCGAGAGGCGGATTGTTGACCCCGGTTTGTTGAGGTGGCTATTGGGCGCGAAACATCCTGAGAAATCTAGATTAGGCAAAGTGGTTGCTGCCACTCAAGATGCCTACTTGCTTTCAGTTAGTCAGATGAAGCCTGATAGTCCTCTTTCTAGAAGGTCCCCCTTATGGTGGAACCGTAATTTTAAAATCAATGGCAAGATGTTTTCCTGGAAGAAATGGCAGGCTTGCCGTATCTGGTCATTAGATCAGCTACTGGGGCCCACAGATTGGAAAGATTTCTGCACTCTGCAAAGCAAATTCTCTCTTCCTGACTCCACGCGGTTTTATTGGTTTCAACTTCGTCACTGCTTGATGGCAGCAAACATTATTCTGACAGCGATACGTCCAGATTGTTTTATAATTCAGGAACTGGCGGAGGGAGCAGGCCTGGCGGGAGTAGTGTCTAAAATTTATTCCTCCCTAAGAGATAGTGCCTCGCCTCAGTTGCTTGGGCTTACAAAAATCTGGGAGGTGGAGGCGTCAGGGCCAATCTCGAATAAGGTTTGGAAAATCGCATGGGGTCCTGTTACGAGGGTCTCCAGGTCAGCAGCAATTACTCAGTCCCTTTTTTTCTTTTTACATAGGGCCTACATTACTCCAGTTCGATTAGCCAAATGGGATAAAACCTCATCGGCTAAATGTTGGTCCTGCTTGTTGGATTTTGGTACATTTAGGCATATGGTGTTTGATTGCTCTCATGTTCAGAGGTTTTGGCAGCTTGTTTGGAATAGGATACAGGCTATATTACACATTTCAGTTACTTTGTCCTGGGGGATAGTTTGTTTCAGATCAACCTTTAACATACCCGGTCTAACTAAAGAAAATCGTTTTATATGTAATTTCCTGATTGCCTTAGCTTTCAAAGTTATTTTTACAAACTGGAAAGACTCACGTAAGTTATGTCTGGAAATGTGGTGGAACCTTGTATGCCAGTCTGTTAAATATGAGAAGCTGTATAGTAAGCTCCATCATCCGGATAAGGATGGCCTTAATGTTGGCAGATGGCGGGCATTAGATGATTTTGTGGACCGGTCACGCATTGGTAGTGTGTTTCCCAGATAGAGGGATATTGCTATGGTAGACATTGGCCCTATGTCCTGTATGTACTTGTATGGTGCTTGTCACCCCTATCTACATGTTTTGATTTCCCCATGGTGGGACCTCGGAGAGTCGGGGGGGGGGGGGTTGGCGGGTGGGGATGGGGGGAGGTGGGAGGGTGGGGTGATGTTCTTTGTTGTTGTTGTTTGGTAAAATTCATAAATAAAGAATTTAAAAAAAAATGGGCCGTCAGTCACCCTGGTGATATGGTTGTGTGTGCATTTGCAGGTTAAAACATTTGCCCTACCCCCAGGAGTCCTGAGACCCCATCAAAGTGGGCCATCAGTCCCCCTGGTGATATGGTTGTGTGCACATTTGCAGATTAGAACATTTGTCCTACCCCCAGGAGTCCTGAGACCCCATCAAAGTGGGCCGTCAGTCACCCCTGGTGATATGATTGTGTGTGCATTTGCAGATTAGAACATTTGCCCTACCCCCAGGAGTCCTGAGACCCCATCAAACTGGGCCATCAGTCACCCTGGTGATATGGTTGTGTGTGCATTTGCAGGTTAAAACATTTGCCCTACCCCCAGGAGTCCTGAGACCCCATCAAAGTGGGCCATCAGTCCCCCTGGTGATATGGTTGTGTGCACATTTGCAGATTAGAGCATTTTCCCTACCCCCAGGAGTCCTGAGACCCCATCAAAGTGGGCCATCAGTCACCTTGCTGAAATGGTTGTGTGTGCATTTGCAGGTTAAAACATTTGCCCTACCCCCAGGAGTCCTGAGACCCCATCAAAGTGGGCCATCAGTCACCCTGGTGATATAGTTTATGCTGCTGTTGATTTGTTATAATTCACCCTACCCCCAGGAGTCCTGAGACCCCATCAAAGTGGGCCGTCAGTCACCCTGGTGATATGGTTGTGTGTGCATTTGCAGGTTAAAACATTTGCCCTACCCCCAGGAGTCCTGAGACCCCATCAAAGTTGGCTGTCAGTCACCCTAGTGATATGGTCTATGCTACTGTTGCTGTGTTATAATCCACCCTACCCCCAGGAGTCCTGAGACCCCATCAGAGTGGGCCATCAGTCACCCTGGTGGTATGGTTTATGCTGCTGTTGATTTGTTGATATAATTCACCCTACCCCCAGGAGTCCTGAGGCCTGCTATAAGAACATAAGAACATAAGATGGGGTCTCAGGACTCCTGGGGGTAGGGTGAATTATATCATACAGGACATAGGGCCAATGTCTACCATAGCAATATCCCTCTATCTCTCATTACTCCGGCCTCGTGAAGAGCTCTCCCCGGCGAGGTAAGAGCAGGCCGGAGCAACCCACCTGACTGCACCGTCCAATCGGGACCAGAGGAGCTGCAGGCATAAAGCCCCACCGTCAGCGTGTGCGGCACTCTCTCATTACTCCGGCCTCGTGAAGAGCTCTCCCCGGCGAGGTAAGAGCAGGCCGGAGCAACCCACCTGACTGCACCGTCCAATCGGGACCAGAGGAGCTGCAGGCATAAAGCCCCACCGTCAGCGTGTGCAGCCCTCTCTCATTACTCCGGCCTCGTGAAGAGCTCTCCCCGGCGAGGTAAGAGCAGGCCGGAGCAACCCACCTGACTGCACCGTCCAATCGGGACCAGAGGAGCTGCAGGCATAAAGCCCCACCGTCAGCGTGTGCGGCCCTCTCTCATTACTCCGGCCTCGTGAAGAGCTCTCCCCGGCGAGGTAAGAGCAGGCCGGAGCAACCCACCTGACTGCACCGTCCAATCGGGACCAGAGGAGCTGCAGGCATAAAGCCCCACCGTCAGCGTGTGCGGCCCTCTCTCATTACTCCGGCCTCGTGAAGAGCTCTCCCCGGCGAGGTAAGAGCAGGCCGGAGCAACCCACCTGACTGCACCGTCCAATCGGGACCAGAGGAGCTGCAGGCATAAAGCCCCACCGTCAGCATGTGCGGCCCTCTCTCATTACTCCGGCCTCGTGAAGAGCTCTCCCCGGCGAGGTAAGAGCAGGCCGGAGCAACCCACCTGACTGCACCGTCCAATCGGGACCAGAGGAGCTGCAGGCATAAAGCCCCACCGTCAGCGTGTGCGGCCCTCTCTCATTACTCCGGCCTCATGAAGAGCTCTCCCCGGCGAGGTAAGAGCAGGCCGGAGCAACCCACCTGACTGCACCGTCCAATCGGGACCAGAGGAGCTGCAGGCATAAAGCCCCACCGTCAGCGTGTGCGGCCCTCTCTCATTACTCCGGCCTCGTGAAGAGCTCTCCCGGCGAGGTAAGAGCAGGCCGGAGCAACCCACCTGACTGCACCGTCCAATCGGGACCAGAGGAGCTGCAGGCATAAAGCCCCACCGTCAGCGTGTGCGGCCCTCTCTCATTACTCCGGCCTCGTGAAGAGCTCTCCCCGGCGAGGTAAGAGCAGGCCGGAGCAACCCACCTGACTGCACCGTCCAATCGGGACCAGAGGAGCTGCAGGCATAAAGCCCCACCGTCAGCGTGTGCGGCCCTCTCTCATTACTCCGGCCTCGTGAAGAGCTCTCCCCCGAAGGTAAGAGCAGGCCGGAGCAACCCACCTGACTGCACCGTCCAATCGGGACCAGAGGAGCTGCAGGCATAAAACACCACCGTCAAAGCGCACCCGCGCCTTGCGGGCCCGCGCCTGAGGGCCTCGCCAGAGGGCCCTTTGGCGTGGCCCTTAGGCAGTGGCACTTACATAGCCCTCAACGCCATAGAAATAAGGACTTCCACTTATAATTGGACTTCTAGACTAAACCGCAAGTATAACATAATGATTCAGATGATCTATTGCCATTAATGCACTGTAAAATCACAACTGTTATCAATAACTAACTTACTTTAACTTACTGTTGTCAGTAATTTACCTTGAAATTACTGTTGTCAGTAATTCACTATCACACTACTGCTATCAGTAATTCTATCTCATTTTACTGTTGTCAGTAATTCACCTTAGTCTTATTGCTGCTCATAGGCTTGTTACTATTACAAATAGGCTTGTTACTATTGCTCACAGACTTGCTACTGTTACCAATAATCTCACTTTGATTATATGCTGCTAGTAATTTACTTTGAATCACTGCTGTCAATAACTCACGTTTGATATAGTGTTATTGAATCAAGTCGCTTTACTGTTGTCAGTATTTTACATTAGATTTACTGTCACCAGTAACCTGCTCTGAACTTACTGTCGTCAGTAACTCACTTGGAATTACAACTATCACTACTGCAATTTAACTCTATCAGAGTTTATTACTGCTGCCAGACACCCACATTACATTACATTACTATCAGAATCTATCTTATCTACTGTCCCATTTTATCACAACTCTATTCCACAGACTACTCAACCAATTATAGAAAATGCTACACCCAAACAACATGCTCACACGAATATCATATACCAGTTTATTACTGGCAATAATAATTATTGACCTATCACTAAGTTTAAATAGTAAAACTCACATGACTATACCTATAATACACACACATACCCGTAATGACTGTCATATTGGACACATTCATGTTAACTACCCAAAAATTAATTATCATAGACTAATACACATACAACAAACAAATCCACAACAATTAGACAAGAAAACCGGGTCTAACAACCCATCCTCTCTATCATGCATCCTTATTAATGCACGATCAATGAAAAATAAACTACCCATATTTAACGATCTGATAACTGACTTAAAACCAGATATCTTATGTGTCACAGAAACATGGCTTTCTGAAACAGATACCGTCTATCTAAATCAACTTGATAAAGAAAATTATGACACATTTTACAAACACAGGTCCAATAAAAAAGGTGGTGGAGTTCTAATGATGACAAAAAAGATATTAAATGCCAAATTAATTCAATCAAGCATCTCTAATAACATGGACACATTATTAATAAAAATCAGTCACATAAAAATCTGCTTAATCTATAGACCCCCAGATCAAAAAACAGATGGCCTGGATTCTCTTATTGAACTCCTTAACTCTTCTACTGAACAAAATCCTGTAATCATGCTAGGCGATTTTAACCTGCCGTCACTTCCATCACTAGACTCTAAATTATTTCTAGACACTATAGCAGACATAGAGTACCATCAAATAATTAAAACAGCAACGCATATCAAAGGAGGAACACTAGATTTGGTCCTTCTACCTGAGATACTCTTCAAGCTTATTAACTCAAATTCCATTGAATGTACAGAGACACCTTGGTCTGATCATTTTATTATCAAAATAAACCTTACATATCCCATCCCTAACGTCAAAAACTACACAAGAAATGGCCCCACCTCAAAATATAGAAAATTTCATGAAACAGACTTCCTTGATTCAACAATCCCCTACTTCTTATCAACACCTAATTTGGATGATGCTGTTAACAACTGGAATGTGACTATCAATAACGCAGCCAAAAATAATCATCTAAATAAAAAGACCACACATACCAAAACAAACAGCTCACCATGGTTTAATAACACACTAAGACAAATGAAAAGAGAACTAAGAAAACTTGAAATGAAATGGCGGAAATCCAAGTTGTCTGTACACAAGGAAATATATAATAACCATCTAACAAAATATAAGGAAACAATAAACAATACGAAGAAAAATTATTACGCAGCAACCTTATCAAAATCATATAATAGACCTAGAGAACTATTCTCTATCGTCAGAAACCTAACCAATAACGATCAAACTTCTAGCAACGAAATCACAGACATCTCAGTACAAACCTTAGCTAATCACTATCAAAACAAATAAAAAAAACCTACTATACCCTCAGACAATAACAACATCCCTTGTCAATCTATAGACGAATGGTCAGAATTTTACCCCATGTCAAAAGTGTCATTAAAAACTATCATATCAGACCTAAATACCACAACTTCATATTTAGACCCTTGCCCAGTATCGTGGATAAAAAATACACTACCAACTCTACTATCATATATTCTCCCAATAGTAAACTTATCACTAACCCAAGGATACCTTCCACCTCTCCTTAAACATGCTCAAATACGCCCAATTCTAAAGAACAGCAAACTAGACAAAACATCTCCAACATCATACAGGCCCATCTCTAGCATACCATTTATGGCCAAAATAATTGAAAAAGTAGTACAATTACAGACACAGGAATTTATAGATTTATCTTACCCACTTGACGATCAACAATATGGATTCCGACCCCGCCACGGAGTAGAAACACTTCTAACAGTATTAACAGATACACTCCTAAAAGGAATTGACAATCATAACCAAGCGTTCATCCTCCTTTTCATCGACATCTCAGCAGCTTTTGATAGCGTGCATCACTCAATAATGCTCAACAACCTAAGACAGATAGGCATAAACTCTACTGTACATAAATGGTTCACCTCATATTTAAATAACAGAACACAAAATGTAAGAATAGGTAATCAAACATCAAACACATACAAACAAGAAATAGGTTTACCACAAGGTTCAGCGCTTTCAGCCTTACTTTTCAATATTTATATAAAGCCGGTCTGCAACATCTTTAAAAAATTTGGAGTACAATATCACCTTTATGCGGATGATATTATGATGTACATACCTTTCACAATTCCTAACCTACCGATCCAACTTCTATCAGAGTGTTACAATGAAATCACAATCTGGCTAAAAACCCAAAACCTCCACATAAACCATGCTAAAACCGAAGTATTAATCGTAACAAAAAACCAATCATATATGCCCCCAACCCACATAACACTACAAAACCAAGAAATTAAAATAAAAAATGAAATAAGATATCTAGGTGTCATCTTAGACACACACCTTACAATGGAAACCCACATCAGAAATACCATAAAGAAAATCTACTTCAAACTTAAAATCCTCAAACAATTACGCCCCCTTGTATTTATACAAGATTTCATTAATATAACTCAGGCTACCATAACTCCCCACTTCGATTTCGCCAACTTAATACTTATAGGCATCTCAAAACAAAACATCAGAAGAATCCAACTTGCGCAAAATGCAACCGCTAGAGTTATATTACAAATAAACTCCCTCCAACATATAACACCGATATTAGCATCCCTTCACTGGTTACCAATACAAAGCAGGATAATATACAAAACTATAATAACGACATTCAAAGCCTTAAACGACTTGGCACCGAAGACATTATGTAATCTAATAGGCAAAGAACCACCTAAGCCCACTCTTAGAAAAGGACAATCAAACAAACTAAAGATTCCAAAAGAATTCATAAAAACCCACAAATTAACAAATAACAGAGCCTTTTCCCATATAGCTCCAACCATCTGGAACTCGTTACCAGACGACTTACGATCACTATCAGAGATAATGGAATTCAGAAAAAAATTGAAAACGTATCTATTTAACAAACACTATAATACCTTGGAAAACCCTCCACTCAACCTAGATAAAGGCTAAAATATGAATCTACCCATATCAAGCTAATACACCCTACTATAAACGATAACATTCAAAACTGACATAAATAACACTACACTCCTATGCCTTATATTCCTATTTGTATATAGTTACAACTGGTATGTTCTGCCTAATGCGGTACAGACAGTACTTCTGTTTAAATTGTTACACACTCTGTTATAGCTGAAATATCCTGATTAGTTGTTGAATCATTGAATTATGCAAGTTAAGATGTTCTATGTAATAAGTTATAATGTTCAATGTTCTATGTAAACAAACTCTGCTTTGTTAACCGTTGTTAATTGTACACCGCAACTGATCGCTGGAAGATGCGGTATATAAATAAGTGTTAAATAAATAAAATAAATAAAATAAGATATGCCATACTGGGTCAAACCAAGGTCCATCAAGGCCAGTATCCTGTTTCCAAAAGTGGACAATCTAGGTCATATGTACCCAGCTGTTTGGTAAAGGGGATGGAGGGATACCAACGCCCACATGTTGGGTCACGGAAGACAGGACAGCATAGGGCACGTGTGTGGGTGCCACAGGGGCCATCACACGCTCCTGGGATGCCCATCAGGGGATGGCTGTCGAGATGCAGTGCCCCTACCCACCACATGCTGCATCTCTGCAGCCATCCACTGAATGGAACCTGCCAGCCACCGGATGGTGTGGTCCTGGGCCCGCATGCATTGCACCACGCCATCCATTGGCACATACAGGTCCCTTACGCACCTGCCACCACATACACACATGGTGCCAAGTGTCTGTGTGGTGGCATGTGCATGGGACCTGTCTGTGGCAATGGACGGCGTAGCTACACCCAGTAGGGCACCATTACCACACACATACGGTGACTGGCAGGGATCCACAGTGCCCTATGCTGTCCTGTGTTCCCTCCCACCCTCCACACACCCCTCTTCCCCCTCCTCCTCCCCCTCCTCCCCCCCTGGCACCTCCCACCCACCCTCCCCACCCTCCATGCTCCCCTCCTCCTCCTCACCCCCCAAAACAACACACACTCTCTCAAACTCTCCTCCCACCCCACCCTCCACCCCCTCCATTTCCCCATTGTCGTCTTCCGCCTCCGAAGCTTCTGCCGCCTCCTCCTCCTCTGCCCCCTCCTCCTCCTCTCTTTGGCATAGGGCAGTGGGACATGGTGGCCTGTGCCCTGATGTGGAGGGGCCCTCGGCAGCAGGAACATCCTCTGTGGGGGAAGACAGTCATTAGCACACTATTATGTGAGTCACAAACCACATGTACATATTTTGGCTGCGCACAGGCTGGTGGGCCACTGTGACATTTTCTACTGAGCTGCAGAGGCGGCAACACTGCCTGGAGGTCCTTGCGGGCAATGTCGCAAGGTGGAGGTACCTTGCGACATTGCCCGCAAGGACCTCCAGGCAGTGCAGCCACAACTCCCGACCCTTTTTCCATAGGTCCTCTACCTAGGGGTGGAAAGCAATGGGAGGGTGCATTAATGACCATATATCTCTGGTGGGTGGCCAACACATATCACACATCTCTGTGTGCAGCATCATGCTGCTCCTGCTCCTCTGGTCAGTGTGTCCTCTACTAACGGTTGCCAGTGCCACCTGCATGTGTGGCTGTGGGTCTGGCTATGTGTGCAGTGACACATATGTTCCTATACTCTACTTGCATGACATGGCAGCACCATGCCACTTGTGGTTTGGCCATGCTGGTGTTTAGGGGACATCCTCCCTAACCCCCTCTGTGTGGTAAGGCACATGTGGGCAGGGAGACAACAGGAGGTGCAGGGTACGTAGGGGAGCCACAGTGCCACACATTGGAAACAAACACATAGGATGTAATAGTTCAAGATGGTTTATTATTACTGCTCAAATTCTCCGTGGCTGGCCATGGTGACCACGACCCAACCCACCCTTCTGTTGCGGGGCTGCTGGTGCAGCCTCTAGTGCCGGTGCTGGCTGCTGTAACCGTGCTGCTATGGCCTCCTGGGCATCTGCAATGCGGAGGAGCACCCCTGCTATAACGTCTGCTGTTGTCTGCAGCTGTTGGATTCCCTGGTTAGTGGCCAACAGATCGTGGTGAATGTCCAACAGAGCCTGACGAGTGCCTGGTGGGTGGGAAACAAGGTGATATGTGAGATACCTCTTTCAAACCCAAACATCACACATGCACATGTCAGGTATATCCCACCAGATCAGTATGCAGAACAATCATGCATGCCACAACTAGCAACGCATGACCATGTTTAGATCTGTGTGTCCCATGAGCCATTCTCATGCCTGGAAGGGGTCTTGATGAGGGATCATGAGAATCACAGATCTCACACATGGCACAGTGTCACAATTTAATCTGTCAATGCTTGATCTGCACACTGGTTGTCTGAGATAGGTCAGATGATGTAAGGGGTCATGGCACACACATACATATATCTGGGGGAGGGCACTCTTTTCTATAATGCTGGCGCACAGTGCAGATTATGTTGAAATACTATGCTGCATAACAATACCCATGGAGAGGTGTCTGTCAAGTAGGGTGTCTGGGTGACCTGGGAGCAGTGGTTTCCTCTGTGCGCTTACTTGGGGTATATGGCCATGCACAGTGTACGTGTGTCTGAGCCCCTCACACATGCTGACACCTGACAAGCCATGCTACAGGAGGTTGAAACGCACAAGGCACAGAACACCCCCCCATAAGAATCACTCTGCTATGTGGGCAACATGCAATCTCCTTGTGGATGTTCCGACAAACCCCATGGGGATATGCTGTTACCCACCTTCAGCATCCTGCCGTGCTGAGGTACTGTGGGTCCGCAGCTCAGCCAGGATTGTAGCCATGCTTGTGGGAGGGGTGGCTGATGTCCCTGGCACCTGCACGGGTGGGTGGTTCCCCTCAATCTCATAAGAACATAAGAACATAAGATATGCCATACTGGGTCAGACCAAGGTCCATCAAGCCCAGTATCCTGTTTCCAACAGTGGCCAATCTGAGTCATACGTACCTAGCAGTTTCCCCAAAAGACACAGGTTCCGCAATGCTTGTACTGGGTCAAGCATTGATATCCTGGGTCCCTTCTTAATAATTGTTTATGGACCTTTCCTCCAGGAACTTCTCCAAACCTTTTTTAAACCCAGCTACACTAACAGCCTTTACTACATCATCCGGTAACAAATTCCAGAGTTTGATTACATGTTGAGTGAAAAAATATTTTCTTTTATTAGTCTTAAATAGTTTACCCTGTAGCTTCATTGCATGTCCCCTAGTCTTTCTACATTCTGATAACGTAAACAATCAATCTACGTTTACCCAATCTACTCCACTCATTAATTTATAGACTTCTATCAGATCTCCCCTCAGCCATCTCTTTTCCAGGTTAAAGAGCCCTAACCTTTTTAGCCTTTCTTCATAGGAGTATCCTTCCATCTCCTTTACCATTTTGGTGGCTCTTCTCTGAACCTTTTCTAATAACTCTATATCCTTTTTAAGATACGGTGACCAGAATTGCACACAATATTCAAGGTGCGGTCTCACCATGGAACGATATAGAGGCATTATAATATCTTTTGTTTTATTTTCCATTCCTTTCCTTATGATACCTAGCATTCTTTTTGCTCTCTTGGCCACCGCTGTACACTGGGCCGAGGGTGAGCTGGTATGTGGCTGCCAGTGGCCCCCACTGTGGCGGTGACATCCGGGGGCATGCCCTCTGCCTCGGCCATCACATGGTTTCCTGGTGTGCATTCTCCATCGCTGGTGGTGTCCCCAGACATTGTGGGCTCTGGCTCCTCCACATCCTGCGGCCCTGCCTCCTCCTCCTCCTCTAGTGCCTCCATGGTCGTGTAGTCACCTGGGTTGTGGAAAAGCATACACAGCACAGATATGTTTATTTTATTTATTTATTTATTAGCAAGACTTGATATACCGCCCAAACTGAAGTGTCAGAGCGGTATACAGTAATAAACAAGGGGGAGGCTACTAGAGAAGTACAGGAAGAAAGGAACGCCATTTAATTGACAGGAAAGCACTACTGAGACAAAGGAAGAAAGATAAGAAAGGAACAAAGTTACACGACTAGACAGGCTGATCGCTGAGGGGGGGAGGACAGAGGGAGGGAAGAGGGGTGGTGTATGGCATCAGAATTGTGACGGGGGAGCTGGAAGGTCGAAAGCCTGAGTGAAAAGATGATCTACATGTGTCTGCCAGCTGTGTGCCGTCCTACCCTGATGTGCATGCTGCTACCCCACGTCCTGCACTGCTACACATTTCTGCATTGCAGCTCTCCCTGGTTACCTCTTCTGTGTGTGCTCTGCATAGCACTGCTACTCTGCTGTCGTCCTGTCATTGCACCTATCCTGCCACTTCTACCTCCTCTGCTGGACACGTCTTCCCATCCTCTGCCACACACTGTCATTGTTGCATGGTACATTACCATCACTCTGTGCATCGCTACAGCTGCCCCCGATATGTTTGTCCACTTTTCCAGCTGCCACATGGGATGGACACAGATTTGTCTGGTCCATCAGCTCAGATCTACTTCCTTCCATTACTTGTGCATTGTCTTTCCTGGTTGCTCTGTGCAGTGTTAGGGTTACATCTGTGTTTGGCCCATACCTCTCTTGCTTTTCAAATTGGGGGACCTTACTGCCCTTGGCCAACATTTTTGGGTTCACCTATACATCCTTGGGGCATCTTAAGCCACACTTTACATTCAGCTAGCTTATGGGGTGCCTACTATTGTGCCTTGGGAGTTGGCAACCTTTCGACGTGGCCTCTGGGGCACATTATAACCCACCTTGGCTGACGTGGTGGTTTAGGATGTGCCTTCTGGTGCGCCCTAAAAGATGCATTAGTTTATGGCACTGGGGGTGTGGGTATTTTTCGCTGGCAGCACAGATTGTTGGAGTGTTTCTAGCAGGAAAAGGAATTGCCTTGGCCACCCTTATTCATTATGCTCACTGGGGGATCAAGCTCATGACTCCGGTCTCATCAGTAAATGTATTAACTATTGTGCTACAGCTCTGTTGCTGTATTTGCAGGTCAGCGCACCTACTTAAGATTAACGCGCGTTAATGTGCACGGCTCCCTCTATCGCACGATAACACGCGATTGCTACGCTTAGACTGGAACGCCCACTCCTTTTATGGCATCCTGCACATTATCGCCGGGTGCACGTTAAGATGCTTTAGTAAACATGCCCCTTAGTGTCCCTTTAATCCCTCTATCATCTAATGGACCAACTGACTCTCCCACAGGATTTTTGCTATGAATGTACTTGAAAAAGTCTTTATTACGCGTTTTTACTTCCGCAGCAAGATTCTTCTCAAATTCTCCCTTTGCCTGCCTTATTAATGCCTTGCATTTAACTTGCCAGTGATTGTACTGTTTCCAGGTTTTGTCGTTTTGCTCTTTTTTAGCAACAACAGCTTCTCTAACCTCACCTTTAAATCATACTGGCAGTTTTTTGGACTTCCTTCCACTTTTCTTAAAGTGTGGAATACAGCTGGTCTGAGATAGTATTTTTCAGCAACACCCAAGCTTGATGTAAGTCTTTAGCCTTTTGCAACTGCTCCTTTTAGTTTTTTCTTAACTATTTTCCTCATTTTATCATAGCTTTCCTTTAAAAAGTTAAAAGGTAGTACTGTGGATTTCCTTACTATTCCTCCTCCACTAATTAAATCAGACACGATCATGCTATGATCACTATTGCCAAGTGGCCCCAACACCCTTATCTCTTGCACTAGATCTGGTGTTCCACTAAGGATTAGGTCTAATATGGCTTCCTCTCTGGCTGGTTCATGAACCAGCTGCTCCAAGAAGCAGTCATTTATTTCATCTAGGAACTTTATCTCCCTAGCATGTCCTGCCGTGACACTGACCCAGTCGATACTGGGGTAATTGAAATCACCCATTATTATTACTGTGCTGTAACTTTTGTTAGCTTCCTTGATTTCATTAAGCATTTCATTATGCATTTGTTCATTCTGGCCAGGCGGTCAATAGTACACCCGCACTGCCATTGCCATCCCCTTTCTACGTGGAATTTCAATCCATAGAGATTCTACAGCAAATTTTGTTTCCTGCATATCTTTAATCCTTTCTGACTCAATGCCCTCTCTAACATAGAGAGCAACCACTCCACCAATTTGATTAGCTCTATCATTATGATATAGTTTGTACCCAGGTATCACAGTGTCCCACTGGTTGTCCTCCTTCCACCATGTCTCTGAGATTCCAATCATATCTAACCTCTCATTTAGTGCTATATATTCTAACTCTCCCATCTTATTTTTTAGACTTCTAGCATTTGCATACAAGCAATTTAGAGACTGTATTTTATTCAGATTAATTTGGCTATTGGTAGGCATGGGTAATTTGGGATCTTTAAGCTCTGTCTTCCCCATACCCGAGGGCATTTGGGCTACTTTACTCTTTTTTGGAACCTCTCTGCTTTTGGTAGTATCCTTCAAGAATACATTCTTCTGAACCATGTGCTCTTGTGTGACTGTCAGCTTTCCCCTATTATCTAGTTTAAAAGCTGCTCTATCTCCTTTTTAAAGGTTAATGTCAGCAGCCTGGTTCCATCTCGGTTAAGGTGAAGACCATCCCTTCGGAAGAACCCCTCCTTTCCCCAAAATGTTCCCCAGTTCCTAACAAATCCAAACCCCTCATTCTTGTACCATCGTCTCATCCACGCATTGAGACTCCAGAGCTCTGGCTGCCTTTTGGGTCCTGCGCGTGGAACGGGAAGCATTGTGGAGAATGCTACCCTGGAAGTTCTGGATTTCAACTTCCTTCCTAAAAGCCTAAATTTAGCCTCCAGAACCTCCCTACCATATTTTCCTATGTCATTGGTACCGACATGTACTAAGATAGCAGACTCCTCCCCAGCACTATCTAAGACCTTATCAAGGTGGCGTTTGAGGTCCGCTACCTTCGCACCAGGCAGATATGTTACCAGGCGATCCTCACGTCCACCAGCTACCCATCTATCTACATGCCTAATGATCAAATCACCAACTATAATGGCTGTCCTAACCCTTCCCTCACGGGCATATGGCCCTGGAGAAACCTCCTTGATGCGAGAGGGTTTTACATCAACTTGAGGACAGGTCCTAGTTACAGGATCATTTCCTGCCACACCAGGGTGATGCTCTCCTGTCACGTGACCTCTCTCCTCCATGAGAACAGGGATGCTGCCAGACTGGAGGTGGAACTTCAGGACTATATCCCTGTAGGTATCGTCTATGTACCTCTCTGTGTTTCTTATATCTTCCAAGTCTGCTACTCAAGCCTCTAGAGAATGGACTCTTTCCCTGAGAGAAAAGAGCACCTTATATAGGGCCTTGGCAGACACGGCACTTTATAATGTGCCCTTTGGGGTGCCTTCTGAGGCACCTTAGGTTACGGCTCTGAGGTGAGGGTGTTTCTGCTGGCAGCACATCTTGTAGGGATGTATTTGACTGTTACAGGCAGCAAAAGAGATTGCCTTGGACAGCCTTCTTGGATGAGACCACTGATAGATTGAACCCATGACCTCTAGCTCAGCAGTCATTGTATTAACCATTGGGCTACACCTCTATAGCAATTCTCACAATGCTGGCACAAAATTAAGGTTCCATGTGATAATGAGGCAAGGCGCGCACTATCGTGCTGTAAACAGCCAGGGCACCCTCTATCGCACGTTAACAGCGATTGCTACGTTGACGCCAGTACGCCCACTTCCTTATATGGCATTGCTCACGTTAGCGCTGCGATTTTCGCCGGTAACATTTTCGTGGTTTAGTAAACATACCCCATGGTTTCTAAAAGTGCAACAAACTCTCAATTTAAAAAAATCATTTCCCTTGTGGAGATAACATCTTATACAGAAAAGGAAATTATAATTTTGGATTTAGACACCCTGCTTATAAGCCACTGCTCCAACCATTATGTTATTCACCTACAAATGAAAGATGTATTGGAAACAATCTTCCAATTTTCATTGACAATGTAAAAGATGCATTTCTGAAATAGGCCAGCATTCGGATCTGTTTAACAATGCTACCAGCTCCATCACCGGAGTGTATACTAGCGGAAAAAACTGTGGATACACCTGTAAAATTTGAGCTCTCCACGATAATATCTGTCTTACTTACGTTAATTAAGTATTCTATATATTAGATACTCTATGCAGATTGTTTCCATAATATTTGGGAATATATTACAAATGAATATCATCAACATTTATCAGAAAAAACTATGATTTGGAGTCAGACAAGGTAATTGACGTCTTTTTCTCAGGAAAATGATATTTTTCATGAAACTGTCGATCCACTTTAAGCAGGTTTTATGCAGAATCTCATGTATAAGCTGACGCTTCAGATAATGTGTGCTATACTGTCAGGTGTATACAAGCTGTATCAAAGTCATATTTGTGCTTTTGTTACTTTTACAAATTTATTTTATTAGCGAAAATTAAAAAAAAAAAAAGACAAATGCTTAATAAAAAGTTACAAAAGTTGTGTGCTCGCTTCAAAGTCACTGAAAGTGTTGCAACTCAGAAGGGAAGAGGAAGGAAAAAGTCTACAACTCCAAAAAACTGACAGAATGATTGTTAAACTGGCTTTAAAAAATCGTAAATCATCTGCCAAGGACATCAATCAGGATCTTATGGATCTTGGTGTGTCCGTTACTGATCGAACTGTTCGAAACAGGCTACTCAACATTGGTCTGAGGGCAAGAATTCCAAGAAAGAAACCTCTTCTGAATATTCAGCGGAGAAAACGATGACTCCAGTGGGCTAAAGAGCACCTAAACTGGACTACAGAAGATTGGAAAAAGGTAATCTGGAGCGACGAGACAAGAATTTCGATATTTGGAAGTGATGGGGTTCATTACATAAAAAGAAGATCAGGTGAAGATTGTCTCCCAGATTGCATGAAAAGCACAGTCAAGCATCCTTTGAATGTTATGATATGGGGCTGCATGTCCTGGCATGGAGTAGGCAGAATCCAAGTCATTGGTGGAACAGTTAATGCGAGTTGGTACATCCATGAAGTCCTTGAGCCAAAATTACTGCCATCAATGCGTAATCTGCCTGGCCATTAGACAGATTGGATCTTTCAACAACATAGTGCACCATGTCATACTGCACGACTAAGCAAGAAGTGGTTTGCAGAGAAGGGGATTCCATTTCTGCCCTGGCCAGGAAATAGTCCTGACCTGAATCCTATTGAGAAGTTATGGTCTAGGCTGAAACGTGGTTCCATGTAATTAGCACAGAAGGCTTGAGAATTCTTGTTGAATCCATGCCAAGAAGATGCCAGGCAGTAATCAACTCCAAGGGCTTTCCAACTCGCTATTAACTTTAAAGAATTCATAGATTAAATATGTGTGCATTAAAGAATTGTACAGACACCTCAATATATTTGATCTCTGTTTTAGAAAAACTTCCTAGGTTTCAAACTGAAGACATTTTGAGATTTCCATAGAAAATATGCAAAGAAACAAAAAAAATTGAAATTAGAAACTTAGGGGTATGTTTACTAAACCGTCTTAACGTGCGCCCGGCGATAGTGTGCAGGATGCCATAAAAGGAGTGGGCGTTTCGGTCTTAACGTAGCAAAACGGGATTATCGCGCGATAACGCGCGCTGCGCACATTATCGCACGATAACGCACGCTGCGCACATTATCGCACGATAACGCACGCTGCGCACATTATCGGGCGAAACGACGCTAAGCACGTTAACGAGCGATAATCTTAAGTAGGCACGCAGACATGCACACATAGAAGCAGAGGTGTAGCACAATGGTTAATACACTGACTGACGATACAGGGGTCATGAATTTGATTCCCCAGTGTGCCTGAGGCAGGATGAGGCATCACCCTTTACATTTAAGTAGTGCTTTTTGAGGCATTTTACTTTTATTTTAATTAGTGCTGCCGGCAAACACACCCTCACGGTGGCGTAACCTAAGGTGCCGCATAAGGCAGCCCATAACGCACTCCATAGGGCAGATTATAAAGTGCACTGTCCGCCAAGGCACCCTATAATGTCCACTATAGGACAACTTATAAGGCACCTTATAAGGCGCTTGATAGGTCGCCTTATAAGGCGCCCTATAAGGTGCCTTATGGGGCGCCTTATGAAGCACCTTAAGGTTACAGTACTCTGAGGGTGTTTTTGCTGGCAGCCCTAATGTACATTAAAAATAGACAATGCCTCAAACAGCCCTATCAAACAACCCCACCATGGGTTTGAACCCATGACCTCTGGCTACACAGGCAGTGAAGTGACCAGTAGGCTACAGCTGCCAACAAACCCCTGGCTGGCTGCAGAAGGACTGCAGGTCACCACACAAACTGTCTGCTGTGGTTACCAGGATAGGGTTAACCCACCCGTATCCATGATGTACTGCACATGCAAATCAGCAGTCGACAGATGGGCACAAGATGGGGTATGCACCCCCACAGCACCTCGGCCTGGTAGGGGGAACTGACCGTGTGTGGTACTGGCACAGAGTAGCCACAGACCATCACATTGTGCGGGTACTGTGCTCACCCTGAGGCTCGCCCAGCACCAGGTCCACAGCACCTTTCATGGCTGAAATATGCCATGCCCCAGGTCCCCATCAGTGCTACTGTGTGTGATAGGTAGTTCCTGCAGACACACCTAGGTTACATCTGTGTCCTTCTGTATTTCACAGTCATGTCTAGCCCTTATGGGCTATGATGCACCCAGAATAGTGCATATCCTGTGTTGGTGCCATGGTTACATTGTGATGGTGGGGGTGGGGTGTTTGGACCCATAGGCGGATTACATACCACCACACAACCCACCTTCTGGGGCTGTCAGACGGCTGCCTGGGTGAGAATCTTCACAGTCTTGGCAAGTGCATATATCTATATGATTTGCAAGGGATTGTGGGCAATGCAGTTCATTCACACCAGACACAGCTGCTCACAATAATTAGTTGTGCTTTTGGGTAAGATATTTATTTATGGGGTTATTTCTCCCAACACAGATATGCTTGGTAGCACATAAATCAGGTTACTTGCTTTCAGTGTTAAACTTGGAAAAACAAAATCAGGAAAACAACATTTTAACTTATCAGGCAATCAAAGCAAAAGAAATAAGACCTGGTTGATAACTGGTCTTTTCTGTAGGCTTAGCTAATATTTTCTTAGCATGTATCAAACAACAAACCAAAAGCCACAAAGAAGGAGAAAAAAAACCTGTTCTTTTCAGGTAAACTTCTTATATCTTCCCACATAGATTCAGAAGTGATTCTCTTAGAGCTCACAAGCAATTAGGTAAGGCTCAATTGCTAGCAGTTATCCAGCTGAAACCCCTTAGCTGGCTTGCTTTCTACTGCATGGCTAAAAACCCTACTCATGAGCTTTTCTGAGTAGATTAAAGAACAAGTTTGTATTTCTTTGTGATGGTTGCTGTACTTTATAACAGAAAATCACCAAAGGAGTTTAGACAGAGAGCAGTCCATGTAAACAGATTCTTCATCTGCTATCACCCCCTCTTCTTCAACAAGCATGGGTTCAATATCATGGATTGGCACAGATGAATCTCCCAATGGAGCACTTTCAGGAGAATACTTGTTTCCCTGCTGTCTTTCAAGGTTATAGCTAGGGCATAGATCAGTGATCATACCTGAGCTTCCATTGCTGTTAGAGTTCCTCTCTATATAGCCTGGCCAGTATGTAGTCCAGTTCTTATGTCCAGCCTTCCAATCCAGATCCCTGGACACTGGATCTCTCTTCACAAACCTTCTGGCACGGGTCTTAGGGTCCCTTCCACGTGCAGCCGTCTCTCTCACAGGTACCGTCTGGAGATTCCAAGCTCTGCAGCACCATTCCTCTGACTTTCCCCAGTCCAATGGTGTATGCTGGCCCTTGGAATGCCTCCCAGTATACGTACTGCTCTGGACTCTTCTAGACCTCTCAAAGGCTTTTCTCCTCTTTCTTCCAAAGGGTTTCTTTCCCTCTCTGTCCGTCCGGTTTGGCTTCTGCTTCTGATGATCCTCCTGATGATGAAGATAATCAAGCTCAAGCTGATTCTCTGTAGAATAAACTCTACCTTTATTCTGCCTAGATGGGTGCTCCCCCCTAATACAGCGCAGCTGTGCTGAATCAGGCCCTGCCCTTTGAGATGAGTGCTTAGGGATTACCTCATAGCCCTCCTGATTGAACACACGTTTCCCCACTTCAGCTCCTCTAATGGCTGTTGGAAACCTGGTGCATTCTGGGACTGGTAGTCTTTTATGAGAAAATTCTGTTTTCTTATTTCTACCAGAACTGACAGGTTGCTTGTTCAGAGTCACTTCACCTTTTCTATAGCTCCTTCCTGAGCTATGATAAGCTTCCTTATCACAGGGCTCAGGGTGGGAAACAGGATCGCCCACCAATAGATCCACATTCTACCTCCCTGCAATGGTGGCAGTAGAGGGGGCCATCAACCCCAGTCCTGCTGGGGAACAGACACCCTACAGTGCAAGCAATGCAGAGCTCTACACAGCCATAAAGCAATAGCAGACAGACAGTAGGCCTAGAAATGCTCAGCTGACCCGCACCACTATCTAACATTCTCCAGCAGCAAGCTTCCAGCCACTGCACCCTGCAAGGTGTTCCAGCCAGACACATACTAACTGCAGACAGTCTGCTAGCTAGTCCATAGTACATGTTCCTGGAGGAGATGCATGTATCCAGAACTGGGATGTCAGCATACACACCAAACAAATAAATCAGTGATTGGGCCCCCAAAAGAGAACCCATAAATATCACATGAGAAAAATACTACATATCACTATTGGGGAACCTAGCAATGCCGTGGTCACTGCTCTGTCAGGGTGAGAGTGACCTCGCAGCAGGACATGCTGTGGCCACCCTGTCTGTGCAGGTGATGGCCGGGCACTACAATGTCCGAGCCATTGCCCTATGCCCTGCGCAGATGCAGCCAGGCCAGGCCACCCTATACAGGCTATTCCCAGAGTACCTTGCTCCTCATTATGCACATTGGCAGGCCAATACTGGCAACAGTGCTAACAGTGTGGGCTGTGGAGGGTGTTGTCAGCCGCCACACACTAGATAGACAGACACACACTCCACACACCTATGCCAGCATTGTGCAAATATAGAGGCTTTTGGCAGCCCTGGCCACCACACCAGTCCTGGGCACAGTGCAGGCATGGCTATGGTATGCAATACTGTTGGGGTCACTCTGTCAGACACCAGACCTGAGGCACACTCCACAGACATCAGAAAGGTTGCTATGATGCAGCTCAATCAGCCAATTGTGCTTAACATAGGAATTGCTATCTGCCAGTTATCATAGCAACCTTTTGATAGCTGAGTACAGTTTTCCCATGTTTAGCACTTGCTAAGGTATGCAAGTGCTAGTATTGGGAGATGCACGCAGGGCCCAACATCCTGCCTCTCCAGGAGGCTTGGGATAATTGAGCCTGTGGGTGCGGGTGTGTCTGCCCCTGTTGGCCGCTGCTCTAGGGCAGAGGTTCCCAACTCCAGTCCTGGAGGGCCAAACACTGTTCGGGTTTTCATGCTGTCCCTAATGAATATGCATGAGATACATCTGCATACCATGGGGGCGGTGCATAGCAATGTAGCACAGCCACATTTATTAGAGGCAGCATGGAACCTGAATGGTATTTGGCCCTCCAGGACTGCATTTGGGAGACTCTGCTCTAGGTAATGTGCATGTTTATGGTGTCTGTGCTCTGTAGGGTAACATGTAGGTGTTTTGGGCATGTCTATGTCATCTGCACTACAGGTTCTGTCTGTATTAGCACGTTGTACAGTGGGTAAAATATGGGGGCTGGGTTGGCAGGAACCACAGCTGGGACTTGAACCTGTGACCTTCTGCTCCTGAACACACAAGCTGTGTGCACTGCACCCCCATGTTGCCACAGAGACAGTGTATTCCCTGGGGATACCATGACTGTTCGTCAGACAGGGCCTGTCTGTTGCAGTGCATGGCATGCACCGACACAGGGCTAGGGCAAGGTCTGCTCTGGGCAGCTGCCACTTCTCCCTCCACCACCAGTACCCCTCTGCCACCCTGCTGACATGCCCGTCTGCTGGTGATGCTGGTGGAGCGCAGTCTCAGGCCATACATTGTGTGGGTAGGCAGCTGCCTATGTGGCAGGTTCTGGGTTAGGGGTGCCTGCATAGATTTCCACGCTTCCCCCCAGCACCCCTTGCCAATGTTCTGTGCCCTTGGGGGTACTGCAGTGCCAGGCCCCACAGTACCTGCTGGGTACTATCCCCTGTGACACTGTGGGAAGCACACTCGTGCCCATGCAGGGCCCTCATCAGTTGCTGTCTGGCTGCTCTACTGTTTCAGCATTCCTATGGGCCACCTAGGCATCACCCTAGTCCTCAATGTGGCCCAGCTGCAGCACAGCATGTGCCGTTTGCAGCCCTCTGTGTCCCCTTTCCCAGAATCTGTCCAGTTGCCCATTCCGACATGCCCGCCCTCCTGTTGTGGAACATGTGCACGCCATAGGAAACCTGTCCAATGGAGAGGGAAACCCTGATCAGCGCTATTTCACTGTGGGATCATTCACCTTGTATGGGGACGGAGCATTGACCCTTCTAAAATGTATATCATTTTTTTTTAGCTTTCTTGGGAGTGTTTTTTGATTTTTCCCATTAATATAACTATTGCCCAGCTTGGTTATGTTTTTTTTATATTTTGTTGGGGTCATTTTCAATGTTTATTTTCACTTTTGTTCCTTGCACATGTATCACACTTATCACTTTTTTATAGGTTTCCCTGATTTTGCTGTACATTGCTGACAGAAATGGTTTCTCTTCCCTTTAAATCAGCTCTAACGCCAGGGTTTCACTGGCGTTAGTTTTCAGCCTCGGATTTCACAGTGTTAGTGTGCAGAGAGCCTCTCCCCTCCCACTCTCCCCCAATTGACCCCTTCTCTCCGCCCCTGGGGAGCCTTCCTCCGTCCTCCGGGAGCCTTTCCCCGCCTTCAGCGCTCGTTTGCGCCGCTTTGCACGTTATCACGCGATAAGGTACCTGTGCGCCTGATAAAACGTCATTACCATGCGATAAGGTACCTTATCGCGCGATAAAGTCACAGAGCACACATTAATACGGTTTAGTAAACATACCCCATTGTGTCTTTTTACAAGTTTTTCCTATAAACCAAGTTTTATCCCATTCCATTAAATTTTCAGAGAGCAATTTTGCCCCCAGACAGTCATTCTTGGTCTCTTTTATATAATTCTCTCCAACTACAGTTGGGTTGTAAAGAGTAAAAAGAAACATTTTACTGCCTAACTATTTCTATTGTTTCACTACAAAACAAACAGAAAGAATACAGTTTATTTCATTATGTTTTTCATTTCATTTCTGATGCACCTCCCTCTTATATAATGTTGCCTCACATTCTGGACACACCTCCTGTGCCAATCACTGCTTTGCTTTTTCACTGTATTTAGAGTTCAGATCTCTATGGCAGCGGATCCTTTGCATTGTATTAAATGTAATTTTCTTTCAGTATCCGATTTGCAGTATTTTCTGATTTCTAATTTGATATATTGGTGACAGTGACGTCAGTAACAAATCATGGAGGGAGTCATTTCATTACAGGGTGACAAAGTAAGGAAGACACATGGGTGAAAAAGGCTACGAATGTGCATGTACGCCTTTATTAAACAGCCTCTCGGAGAGCTCTCTTACAAAGTCGCACATGCCTTGAGACTGCTAGCTGTAAGTTTGTGCATATATGAGCTGGTAGGACTCGGCACGTTCAACATCTCCAATCCCATCCTAAACCAGATTACCCTCATTTGAGAATGTTTCAGAAAATTCTCCTGTGGCAAATGAAAAGCTCTTCTTTTATGAGCCTGGACCAAGTCAACAATCACCATTATTTCAGACAAGAACCAGTTTTGCAAAGACAAAAAAGACCAGGATCAAGTTATTTTTCAAAAGAACAATTGGACTTCATATAAGTACATCATTAATGAGCCAGACAAATGCAGCAACAATCTACTGCTTCTGCGAAGCAGTCTGTAATCTGGTTTAGGATGGGATTGGAGATGTTGAACGTTAAATAAAAGATTATATTGTCCGCGTAAATTTGATAGTCTACTTTGAATTTTTTTAAAATCATGCAAATAGGCTGTAGGTAGATATTGAAAAGGAGGGCAGATAAGATGGATCCCTGGGGTGGTCCCTTTTCTTGATTATAAGGTTTAGATGTAGTCCAGATCTAACCTGTTGTGTTCTCTCAGAGAGATAAGATTGAAACCATTGGAACACTGTACCTTTAACTCCTATTTGCTGTAGTCTGGTGAGCACAAGGGAATGATTTATGCTGTAGAATGCTGCAGTGATGTCTAAAAATATGAGGATAAATGCATGTTTGGAGTTGTTTATGCCATGTATCAGATTGTCAAATAGAATAATTAGTAGCATTTCTACACCATAGTGTGGTCAGAAACCATATTGGTGTTTGTCAAGGGGCGCATGGGTATCAATGTGTTCTTGAGGATGAATTTGAACTATTATTTCAATCAGTTTAGCCAATGGAAGGTTTGAACTTGGTCTATATGCTGATGGATTGTTTTTATTTAGTAAGTTATTTTTTAGGATGGGGTGGATTACTGCATGTTTCAGGGGTAGAGGCATGTGACTTTGCTGTAATGAGGAATTGATGATGTGGAGAATGACAGCGGAAAGCTCTTCTTTTGTGACCTTTATCCAGCTGACCGAGCATTGATCAAGGATGGATGTTGTTTATTTATTTATTTATTTATTTATTACAGTTTCTTATATACCGCGCTATTTAGAATCAGCGCGGTTTACATCATAACAAAACGACCATTACGACAAACTGTCAGGTTTTACATTGAACAGGAGTACAAACTTGGATAACTGGGTTAACTATATACATAATCTGTTGTGTTAATTTTGGTTATGATGTTACTGAGTGCATCTTTCCCAGTTTTAGAGAATGTTGATCAGCAGTAATTAGGTGGGAAATTTGTTTTGGGTAAGGAAGTTGTGTCTACCGCTTGATGCTTTAGTTTTTATAGTACCTGGCCAAGATTTATGGATCTATAGTAGGATGTTTCTCCAGGGCCATGTGCCCATGAGGGAAGGGTTAGGACAGCTATTATAGTTGGTGATTCAATCCTTAGGCATGTAGATAGCTGGGTGGCTGGTGGACGTGAGGATCACCTGGTAACATGCCTGCCTGGTGCAAAGGTAGCGGACCTCACGCGCCACCTAGATAAGGTCTTAGATGGTGCTGGGGAGGAGTCTGCTGTCTTGGTACATGTCGGTACCAATGACATAGGAAAATGTGGTAGGGAGGTTCTGGAGGCTAAATTTAGGCTTTTAGGTAAGAAGTTGAAATCCAGAACTTCCAGGGTAGCATTCTCCAAAATGCTTCCCATTCCACGCACAAGACCCAAAAGGCAGGCAGAGCTCCGGAGTCTCAATGCGTGGATGAGACAATGGTGGAAGGATGAGGATTTTGGATTTGTTAGGAACTGGGGAACATTCTAGGGAAAGGAGGGGCTCTTCTGAAGGGATGGGCTTCACCTTAACCGGGATGGAACCAGGCTGCTGGCATTAACCTTTAAAAAGGAGATAGAGCAGCTTTTAAACTAGATAATAGGGTAAAGCCAACAGTCACACAAGAGCGCACCACACTGTTGCCACAGGGACAGTTCATTCTTTGGGGATACCATGACTGTTTGTCAGACAGAGCCTGTCTGTTGCAGTGCATGGCACCCACCTAAACAGGGCTAGGCACATTGGATGGCCTGAGACTGCGCACCACCAGCACCACCAGCAGAAGGGCATGTCAGCATGGTGGCAGAGGGGTACTGGCGGTGGAGGGGGCAGTGGCAGCTGCCCACAGCAGACCATGGCCTAGCCCTGTGTAGATGGGTGCCATGCATTGCAACAGACAGGCCCTGTCTGATGAACAGTCATGGTATCCCCAGGGACTGCACTTTCTCTGTGGCAACATGGTGGTGCAGTACACACAGCCAGTGTGTTCAGGAGCAGAAGGTCACAAGTTCAAGTCCTAGTGGTGGTTCCTGCCAACCCAGTCCCCATATTTTACTCACTACTAAAACATGGTAATAAAGACAGAACCTTTATTGCAGATAACATAAACATGCCTTAAACGCCTACATTTTACCCTACAGAGCACAGACACCATAAACATGCGCAATACCTAGAGCAGAGTTTCCCAACTGCAGTCCTGGAGGGCCAAACACCATTCAAGTTTCATGCTGTCTCTAATACAGATGTCTGTGCTGCATTTTTATGCACCGCCCCCATGGTATGCAGATGTATCTCATGCATATTCATTAGGGACAGCATGAAAACCCGAACAGTGTTTGGCCCACCAGGAATGGAGTTGTGAACCTCTGCCCTAGAGCAGCGGCCAACAGGGGCAGACACACCTTCACCCACAGGCTTCATTATCCAAAGCCTCCTGGAGAGGCAGGATGTTGGGACCTGCATGCATCTCCCAATACTAGCACTTACATACCCTAGCAATGGCACCCTAAACTTGGGAATATGGTACACATATATCAAGAGGTTGCTATGATTACTGGCAGATAGCAATTCCTAAGTTAAGCACAATCTGCTCATACCAACCTCTCTGATGTCTGTGGAGTATGTTTCAGGTCTGGTGTCTGACAGTGTTCACCACCCTGGGGATTGACCCCAACATTATTGCGTACCATAGCCATGCCTGCACTGTGCCCAGGACTAGTGCGGTGGCCAGGGCTGCCAAGAGCCTCTATAGTTGCATAATGCTGACATAGGTGTGGGAGTGTGTGTCTGTCTATCCAGTGTGTGGTGTCTGCCAACACCTTCCTCAGCCCACACTGCTTGCACTGTTGCCAGTGTAAGCCTGCCAATGTGCATAATGAGGAGCAAGGTACTGTGGGTATAGCCTGGACAGGGTGGCCTGGCCTGGATGCATCTGCACACGGAATAGGGGCAATGGCTCGGACATTGTAGTGCCCAGCCACAACCTGCATGGACAGGGTGGCCACAGCATGTCCTGCTGGGGGGGAGGGGGGTCGGTCACTCTCACCCTGACTGAGCAGTGACCACGGCATGGCCTGGTTCCCCCATAGTGCTGTGTTGTTTTTTTCTCAAGTGATATTTACGGGTTCTTTTTTCTGGGGCCCGATCACTGACTTAGTTGCTTGGTGTGTGCACTCACATCCCCTCAAGGGACATGCACTATGGATGAGCTAGCAGACTGTCTGTAGTTAGTATGTGTATGGCTGGAGGCTCACTGGGCTTGCTGCTGGAGAATGTCAGATAGTGGTGGGGGCAGCTGAGCATCTCCAGGCATACTGTCTGTCTGCCATTGCCTTATGGATGCATACAGATCTGCATTGCCTGCCCTTTAGGGTATCTGTTCCCGAGCAAGACTGAGGTCGATGGTCCCCTCTACTGCCACCATTGCAGGAATGTAGACGGTGGATCTGTTGGTGGGGGATCCTGTTCCCCACATTGACCCACAGGGGCAGGTTGGCTGGTGCTCATATAATCTGCTTTAGGGTCTGTATACCACCCTTCACGTATTCTGTGACCATGGAACCCACACAGGATATGCACTATTCTAGGTGCATCATAGTCCACAAGGGCTAGACATGACTGGGGAATATGGATAGACACAGGCGTGTCATAGGTGTGTCTGCAAGGACTACCTATCACACACTGACACTGATGAGGATCTACAGCACAGTCTATTTCAGCCATGCCATGTGCTGCGGACCTGGTGCTGGGCCCCCAACGTCACCCTCAGGGTGAGCACAGGAACCGCATGCTGTCACGGTCTGTAGCTACTCTGTGCCAGTAACACATATGGTCAGCTCCCCCTACCAGGCCGGGGTGCTATAGTGGCGCATACCCCATCTTGTGCGGACTAGAAAAAGGGACTGTTACTTCTGGAGAGAGATCTGCAACTGTGAGCATATACTTCTGGTAATTTTCTAAAAGGAATTCTTTGTATTAAAGCTAATTAATCTGTGAACCCATTATTTTTTGTTAAATCAGTTAGGGCCTAGTAGCAGGAGTTTAAGTTTAAATTTAAAACACAGAGGAGAACTTTCTGGTTACATTTCATACCCAGAAGAGAGATTGTAGTTTTTATTTTTATTTTTTTTTTATTTTTATTTAACAGTTCTTCTATACCGCTCTATTTTAGATCAGAGCGGTTTACATTCAACATCAACCATACAACACAGGAACCCTGAGTTGTATTTACAATAAACAGGAGATCAACTTGGAAGTAACTGGGGGAACTATGTACATTGTATAACATATCTACATCTTATTCTGATTCCATTTCAGTGGGTATCTTCTGAGCGATCAGTTGATTATCCTTTTTCATGCTGAGTCTGATTGTTTAATTGTAATGAGTGATTGTCTGAGGGGGCATATGTATGATTACTAGTGCTGGATTCAGGGTAGTATGTGGTGAATAGGTGCTGCTTTAATGCCTTCCTGAAGTCAATTAGGTAAGTGATGTTTCGAATAGAGGTGGGGAGAGCGTTCCATGCTCTGGGTGCGTAAATCGTAAAGGCCCTATTTGTCGTTGCTTTTGTGCATTTTGTTATTACTTTTGGGACCTCTAGTGTGTTTTGCATCATGGGTCTTCTGTTTCTGTTCTGTGGTACTTTATGTATCATCTTGCTGAGGGCTGTGGGGGTCAGAGTGTTTGCGGCTTTGAAAGTTAAGGTTAGAACTTTGTGGCGGATTCTTGCTTGAACTGGTAGCCAATGGAGGTTCATCAGTACTGGCGTTATGTGCTCTCTCCGTGAAGCCCCTGTTAGTACTCTTGCCGCAGTGTTCATTGCAAGCTGGAGAGGAGCCAGCGTTGCTTGAGGGAGACCGTGTAGAATTACGTTGGCATAGTCGAAATGTGGTAATATTAATGCCTGATAGATCGAACGGTAGTCGCTGAGGTCAAGCAGCGGTCGGAGATGTTTTAGGGTCCTTATTTTCATGTATACTGTTTTTACTGTGTTTCTTATGTGGGTTTTCAGATCCAGTTGTTGATCCAGTGTAACGCCAAGGTAGCAGATTGTGGGTTTGGTTTTCAGCTCTGTGTTGCCGACCTTTAAAGAGAGTGGAGGGGTGAAGTCCTGGTTCCTTGAGATGAAAAGGACATCTGTTTTACTGTAGTTGATTCTCATGTTTTGTGTGCTGAACCATTCTGCTGTTGCCTCAAAACATCTTGTTAGAGGGAGAGGTCTGGTTGGTCGGTCCTGAATGGGATGTATAGGAGGATGTCATCTGCGTAGGCTAGACAGTTGACCTTGAATGAACGTGCTAGGGCACATATGGGCTGCATGTAGATGTTAAACATCAATGCAGATAGTGACGAGCCCTGTGGTACACCCTGGTTTTGTAAAAATGGTTCAGAGGTTGTGGAGCCTGACCTTACATGTTGCCATCTATTAGTCAGGTATGACTTGCACCACTTTAGGGCTGTTCCCTGAATTCCTTTCTCGCTGAGGTGTTGTATGAGGATCTCATGGTTCACCGAGTCGAAAGCCGCTGCAATGTCGAGGAATATGAGGGCGAATCCTTGATGCATTTTGTCGGTTCCAGAGACTAGATGGTCAAATAGGTTGGTGAGGAGGGTTTCAACCCCATGTGCTTCTCTGAACCCATGCTGGGAAGGATCCAGTGGGGCTTCAGTATCAATATGCTGTTGGATTTGGCGCTGTACCAACTTTTCGATTACTTTGGCAAGCATGGGGATACTTGAAATTGGTCTGTATGATTCCACTTTCGTTGGGTCCAGCTTGTTATTTTTGAGCAGTGGTCTGATTGATGTTTGTTTCAGACTTTGTGGAAACGATCCGGTTGTAAGAGATTGGTTTATTAATTCGCTCAGATATTGGCTTAAGTCACATCGTAACTCCTTTATCCATAAAGCAGGACATGGGTCATTGGGTGCGGTAGTGGGGTTGATTGCAGCGATCGTGTCTTCAATCTCTCTGCGTGATATTTTTTCAAAGTCGGATAGTGGTGATGGTTGGGGCAAGTTGTGCTGAGAGCTGTTTTCCGCGGAGTTCGAGGTTGCACCAGCCTGGGTGACTTCAAGTTGTAGGTAGTTGGTTGCAGATGTAGTAGTCTGGATCATTTTTGACTGTTTAAATTTAATAGTCACTCAGGGCCTAGTAACAGCAAAGTACTTTTAGTTTAAATTTAAAACACAGAAGAGAGCTTTCTGGTAACATTTGGAACACAGCAGAGAGCTTGTAGTTTACATTTAATAGTCACTCAGGGCCTAGCATCAGAAAAGTACTTTTAGTTTTAAAACATAGAAGAGAGCTTTCTGGTTACATTTGGAACCCAGCAGAGAGCTTGTAGTCTAAATTTAATAGTCACTCAGGGCCTAGCATCAGCAAAGTACTTTTAGCTTAAATTTAAAACACAGAAGAGAGCTTTCTGGTTAAATTTAAAACCCAGCAGAGAGCTTGTAGTTTAAATTTCATAAGAAGTTAGAGCCTAGCAGCAGCTAAGAGCTATAATTTAAATAAAATCAGAATTTAGCTTAGCACAAAAGGCAAAACAGGGTCTGTACTCTTTGAGCAACAAATAAAGTCTTCTAGAGACCTTTACAAAGAGGCCGTCTACCTAGGGGGCAAGAGACCTGTGAAACATTTTCAATAGGTGTTAACACCAGGTGGCAGATCAAAAGGCCATTTTGAAAGACTCCTCCTATCCAAGCAAGGACTGTTAATTACCCAGGAAGTTGGTCACAGCTTACCTCAGCAGCACAGGCATAAATAGCTCAACCAGAGCTCTGTGATCCTCTGTCTTGAAGGACTAGAAAAAGGGACTGTTACTTCTGTAGAGAGATCTGCAACTGTGAGTATATACTTCTGGCAATTTTCTAAAAGGAATTCTTTGTATTAAAGCTAATTAATCTGTGAACCCACTATTTTTTGTTAAATCAGTCAGGGCCTAGTAGCAGCAGTTTAAGTTTAGATTTAAAACACAGAGGAGAACTTTCTGGTTACATTTCATACCCAGCAGAGAGCTTGTAGTTTAAATTTAATAGTTACTCAGGGCCTAGTAACAGCAAAGTACTTTTAGTGTAAATTTAAAACACAGAAGAGAGCTTTCTGGTTACATCTGGAACCCAGCAGAGAGCTTGTAGTCTAAATTTAATAGTCACTCAGGGCCTAGCATCAGCAAAGTACTTTTAGCTTAAATTTAAAACACAGAAGAGAGCTTTCTGGTTAAATTTAGAACCCAGCAGAGAGCTTGTAATTTAGATTTCATAAGAAGTTAGAGACTATCAGCAGCTAAGAGCTATAATTTAAATCAAATCAGAATATAGCTTACCTCAGCAGCACAAGAAAGGGTACTGTGTAGCAGCCCTCTTTTAATAAGTGTTAGAGGAGGGATAGTAAGGAAATCCACAGTACTTACCTTTTAACTTTCAAAAGGGAGACTATGATAAAATGAGGAAAATAGTTAAGAAAAAACTAAAAGGAGCAGTTGCAAAGGTTAAAGATGTACATCAAGCTTGGGTGTTGTTGAAAAATACTATCTTGGAAGCCCAGACCAGCTGTATTCCATGCTTTAAGAAAAGTGGAAGGAAGTCCAAAAAACTGACAGCATGGTTTAAAGGTGAGGTCAGAGAGGCTGTTGTTGCCAAAAAAGTATCTTTCAGGAAATGGAAAAAAGAGCCAAACGACGAAACCTGGAAGCAGCACAAGCACTGGCAAGTCAAATGCAAGCCATTGATAAGGCAGGCAAAGGGAGAATTTGAGAAGAAGCTTGCTGCAAAAGCAAAAACGCAAAATAAAGACCTTTTCAAGTACATTTGTAGCAAAAATCCTGTGAGAGAGTCATTTGGTCCATTAGATGATAAAGGGGTTAAAGGAGCACTAAGAGGCGATAAGGCAATAGCAGAGAGACTGAATGAATTCTTTGCTTCGGTCTTTACTGAGGAAGATGTAGGGATGTTACCCATGACTGAAGTGGTATTTAAAGGTGTGGAAGAATTGAAGGAAATATCGATACATCGGGAAGATGTATTACAACTATTAGATAAACTGAAGAGTAGCAAATCACCTGGGCCGGATGGTAGCAGACCTGCTATTAGTAATCTGTGAACTATCATTAAAATTATCTCTAATACCTGAAGATTGGAGGATCGCCAATGTAACACCAATTTTTAAAAAGGGTTCCAGGGGTGGTCCAGGAAAATACAGACCGGTGAGCCTGACATCAGTACTGGGAAAAATGGTAGAAACCATCATAAAGAATAAAATTACTCAACATGTAGATAGTCATGAACTAATGGGAGACAGCCAACATGGCTTTAGACAAGGAAGATCTTGTCTTACTAATCTGTTATGTTTTTTTGAAGGAGTGAATAAACAGGTGGACAAAGGTGAGTCAGTTGATATTGTGTATCTGGACTTTCAGAAAGCCTTTGACAAGGTCCCTCATCAGAGACTTTTGGCAAAACTAAAGAGTCATGGGATAGGAGGCAGTGTACTATTGTGGATCAGGAACTGGTTAAAAGATAGAAAGCAGAGGGTAGGGCTAAATGGCCAATTTTCCCAATGGAGAAAGGTGAATAGTGGTGTACCCCAGGGATCAGTGCTGGGTCCGCTGCTTTTTGACATATTCATAAATGACCTGGAAACTGGAATTACGAGTGAGGTTATCAAATTTGCCGATGACACAAAACTATTTAAAGTTGTTAAAACCCAAGAAGATTGTGGAAAATTGCAAGAGGATCTTGATAAATTGGAAGACTGGGCATCAAAATGGCAGATGAAATTTAATGTGGACAAGTGCAAGGTTATGCACCTAGGGAAGAACAACCCAAACTATGGTTACACGATGCAAGGTTCCACATTACGAACCACCATCCAGGAAAAAGATTTAGGTGTCATTGTGGATACCATGTTAAAACCCTTGGCCCAGTGTGCAGCGGCGGCCAAGAGAGCAAATAGAATGCTAGGTATGATAAGGAAAGGAATGGAAAATAAAACAAAAGATATTATAATGCCTCTATATCGTTCCATGGTGAAACTGCACCTTGAATATTGTGTGCAATTCTGGTCACCGTATCTTAAAAAGGATATAGCGATTTTAGAAAAGGTTCAGAGAAGAGCCACCAAAATGGTAAAGGGGATGGAAGAATACTCCTATGAAGAAAGGCTAAAATGGTTAGGGCTCTTTAACCTGGAAAAGAGAGGGCTGAGGGGAGATATGATAGAAGTCTATAAATTAATGAACGGAGTGGAACGGGTAAACGTAGATCGATTGTTTACCTTATCAGAATATAGAAAGACTAGGGGACATGCAATGAAGCTACAGGGTAAACTATTTAAGACTAATAAAAGAAAATATTTTTTCACTCAACATGTAATCAAACTCTGGAATTTGTTACCGGAGGATGTAGTAAAGGCTGTTAGTGTAGCTGGGTTTAAAAAAGGTTTGGACAAGTTCCTGGAGGAAAGGTCCATAAACCATTATTAAGAAGGGACCCAGGATATCAATGCTTGACCCAGTACAAGCATTGCGGAACCTGTGTCTTTTGGGGAAACTGTTAGGTACGTATGACCTAGATTGGCCACTGTTGGAAACAGGATACTGGGCTTGATGGACCTCGGTCTGACCCAGTATGGCATATCTTATGTTCTTATGTTCTTGTGATCAGACCTAGGCTGCTGATCTGCATGTGCAGTGCATCATGGGTATGGGTGGGTCTACTCTATCCTGATAACCACAGCAGACAGCTTGTGTGCTCACCTGCAGTCTTTCTGTAGCCTGCCAGCAGTGTGCTAGACACTATAGAGCTGTAGCCCACTGGTTACGTTGATGACTGTGGTGGCAGAGGTCATGGGTTCAATGCCTTGTTGTTCCCTCATGTCTAGGGCAGGTATTTTGCTTGCCTGTGACAGTCATATCTTTGCAGATCTGTTCTGCCAGCCACACAGTACCCTCTCCACAGCTATCAACACTCCTTAAAATATGTTACAAGGCTCCTAATTAGGCACAGCTGGCTTTAAAAAAGGTTTGGACAAGTTCCTGGAGGAAAGGTCAATAAACCATTATTTAGAAGGGACCCAGGATATCAATGCTTGACCCAGTACAAGCATTGTGGAACCTGTGTCTTTTGGGGAAACTTCTAGATACGTATGACCTAGATTGGCCACTGCTGGAAACAGGATACTGGGCTTGATAGACCTTGGTCTGACCCAGTATGGCATATCTTATGTTCTTATGTTCACAGTAGAAGGCGCCTTCTAACGCGCCTTATCTGACACACAGCTTTACTGCTGCCCCACCCACTCCTTTATATGGGCATCTCTACCTTTACCGTGGAATGACATTACCGCAGTTTCGTAAACATGCCCAAAAGACTTTTTCAAGTACATTTGTAGGAAAAATCCTTTGAGAGAGTCAGTTGGTCCATTAGATGATAGAGGGGTTAAAGGGGCAATAAGAGGCGACAAGGCGATAGCAGAGAGAATGAATGAATTCTTGCTTCCGTCTTTACTGAGGAAGTTGTAGGGATGTTACCCATGACTGAAGTGGTATTTAAAGGTGCTGAAGAACTTAAGGAAATATCGATACATTGGGAAGATGTATTACAACTATTAGATAAACTGAAGAGTAGAAAATCACCTATACATCCAAGGGTCTTGAAAGAACTGATATATCAGATTGCAGACCTGCTATTAGCAATCTGTGAACTATCATTAAAATCATCTGTAACACCTGAAGATTGAAGGATGGCGAATGTAACACCAATTTTAAAAAAGAGTTCCAGAGGTGATCTGGGGAACTACAGACCGGTGAGCCTGACGTCAGTAACGGGAAAAATGGCAGAAACCATCATAAAGAACAAAATTGCTGAACATGTAGATAGTCATGTCTTAATGGGAGACAGCCAACATGGCTTTAGACAAGGAAGATCTTGTCTTACTAATCTGTTATGTTTTTTTTGAAGGTGTGAATAAACAGGTAGACAAAGATGAGTCAGTTGATATAGGGGTATGTTTACTAAACCGTCTTATTGTGCGCTCTGTGACATTATCGCGTGATAAGGTACCTTAGCGCATGATAACGCGCGCTGCAGCGCAAACAAGCGCTGAAGGCGGAGAAAGGCTCCCGGAGGGCGGAGGAAGGTTCCCCAGGGGCGGAGAGAAGGGGTCAATGGGTGGAGAGTGGGAGGGGAGAGGCTCTCTGCACACTAACGCTGTGAAATCCGAGGCTGAAAACTAACGCCAGAGAAACCCTGGCGTTAGAGCTGATTTAAAGGGAAGACAAACCATTTCTGTCAGCAATGTACAGCAAAATCAGGGAAACCTACAAAAAAGTGATAAGTGTGATACATGTGCACGGAACAAAAGTGCAAATAAACACTGAAAATGACCCCAACAAAATATAAAAAAACCATAACCACGCTGGGCAATAGTGATATTAATGGGAAACATTGAAAAACACTCTCAAAAAAGCTCCAAAAAAAGGATATGAATTTTAGAAGGGTCTACGCTCCATCCCCATACAAGGTGAATGATCCCACAGTGAAATAGCGCTGATCAGGGTTTCCCTCTCCATTGGACAGGTTTCCTATGGCATGCACATGTTCCACAACAGTAGGGCGGGCATGTCAGAATGGGCAACTGGAAGATGCTGGGAAAGGAAACACAGAGGGCTGCAGACGGCACATGCTGTGCTGCAGTTGGGCCACAGTGCGGACTAGGGTGATGCCTAGGTGGCTCATAGGAATGCTGAAACTGTAGAGCAGCCAGACAGCAACTGATGAGGGCCCAGCATGGGCATGAGTGTGCTTCCCACAGTGTCACAGGGGATAGTACCCAGCAGGTACTGTGGGACCTGGCACTGCCATACCCCCAAGGGCACAGAACATTGGCAGGCGGTGCTGGGGGGAAGCGTGGACACCTATGCAGGCACCCCTACCCCAGAACCTGCAACATAGGCAGCCGCCTACCTGCACAATGGATGGCCTGAGACTGCACTCCACCAGCAGCACCAGCAGACGGGCATGTCAGCAAAGAGGCAGAGGGGTACTGGTGGTGGAGGGGGCAGTGGCAGCTGCCCAGAGCAGACCGTGGCCTAGTCCTGTGTAGGTGGGTGCCATGCACTGCAACAGACAGGCCCTGTCTGATTAACAGTCAAGGTATCCCCAGGGAATGCACTGTCTCCGTGGCAACACGGTGGTGCAGTGCACACAGCCAGTGTGTTCAGGAGCAGGAGGTCACAGGTTCAAGTCCCAGCTGTGGTTCCTGCCAACCCAGCCCCCATATTTTACCCACTACTACAACATGCTAATTCAGACAGAACTTGTAGTGCAGATGACGTAGACTTGCCCAAAACACCTACATTTTACCCTACAGAGCACAGACACCATAAACATGCACATAACCTAGAGCAGAGTCTCCCAAATGCAGTCCTGGAGGGCCAAACACCATTCAGGTTCCATGCTGCCTCTAATAAAGATGCCTGTGCTGCATTTCTATGTGTCGCCCACATGGTATGCAGATGTGTCTCATGCATATTCATGAGGGACAGCATGAAAACCTGAACAGGTTTTTGAAGGTGTGAATAAACAGGTAGACAAAGATAAGTCAGTTGATATAGGGGTATGTTTACTAAACCGTCTTATTGTGCGCTCTGTGACATTATCGCGTGATAAGGTACCTTAGCGCACGATAACGCGCGCTGCAGCGCAAACAAGCGCTGAAGGCGGAGAAAGGCTCCCGGAGGGCGGAGGAAGGTTCCCCAGGGGCAGAGAGAAGGGGTCAATGGGTGGAGAGTGGGAGGGGAGAGGCTCTCTGCACACTAACGCTGTGAAATCCGAGGCCGTAAAGCAGCAGCAAACAGGGACAGACACACTCGCACCCACAGGCTCCATTATCCAATGCCTCCTGGAGAGGCAGGACATTGGGCCCTGCGTGCATCTCCCAATACTAGCACTTGCATACCTTAGCAATGCCACCCTAAACCTGGGAATACGGTACACAACTATCAAAAGGTTGCTATGATTACTGGCAGATAGCAATTCTGAAGTACAATTTTCTGATTGAGCTGCATCATGGCAAACTTTCTGATGTCTGTGGAGTGTGCTACAGGTCTTGTGTCTGACAGTGTTTACCACCATGGGGAGTGACCCCAACAGTATTGCGTACCATAGCCATGCCTGCACTGTGGCCAGGGTGTGGTGGCCAGGGCTGCCAAACCCCTCTATAGTTGTACAATGCTGGTATAGGTGTGGGAGTGTGTGTCCGTCTATCCAATGTGTGGTGGTTGCAAACACCCTCCCCAGCCCACACTGCCAGCACTGTTGCCAGTATTGGCCTGCCAATGTGCATAATGAGGAGCAAGGTACCATGAGTATAGCCTGGACAGGGTGGCCTGGCCAGGATGCATCTGCACAGGGCATAGGGCAATGGCTGGGACATTGTAGTGCCCGGCCACCACCTGCACAGACAGGGTGGCCACAGCATGTTCTGATGGGAGATCACTCTCTCCCTGACTGAGCAGAGACCACGGCATGGCTAGGTTCCCCCACAGTGCTCTATAACGTTTTTCTCATGTGATATTTATGGGTTCCCTTTTGGGGCCCAATCACTGACTTATCTGCTTGGTGTGTATGCTGACATCCCAGTTCTGGGTGCATGTATCTCCTCAAGTAACATGCACTATGGATTAGCTAGCAGACTATCTGCAGCTAGTATGTGTCTTGCTGGAACACCTTGCAGGGTGCAGTGGCTGGAGGCTTGCTGCAGGAGAATATCAGATAGTGGTGGGGTGCAACTGAGCACTTCTGGGCCTAGTGTCTGCTATTGCTTTATGGATGTGTACAGGACTGCATTGACTGCCCTGTAGGGTGTCTGTTCCCCAGCAGGACTGTGGTTGATGGTCCCCTCTACTGCTGCCATTGCAGGGAGGTGGAGGTGGAGGTGGAGGTGGAGGTGTTGGTGGGAGACCCTGTTTCCCACCCTCAGCCCCAGAGGGTGGGGTGGGTTGGGTTGGGTAGTGGTATATAATCCTCCCATAAGGGCTAAACCTGACTGAGAAATAGAGATGTATCCAAAGTGTGTCTGCAGGAACTATCTCTCACACTAGCACTACTGGGGACCTGCAGCATGGCCTATTTCTGCCATGGAAAGTGCTGTGGACCTGGTGCTGGGCGCCCCACCTCACCCTCAGGGTGAGCACAGTACCCGCACTATGTGACGGTGTGTAGCTACTCTGTGCCAATAACACACACGGTCAGTTCCCCCTACCAGGCCGAGGTGCTGTGGGGGTGAATACCCCATCTTGGGTTCATCTGTAGACTGCTGATTTGCATGTGCAGTGCATCATGGGTACGGGTGGGTTAACCCTATCCTGGTGATCACAACAGACTGTTTGTGTGGTGACGTGCAGACCTTCTGCAGACAGCCAGGGGATTCTCAGCAGCTATAGAGCTGTAGCCTACTGGTTACTTCACTGCTTGTGGAGCCAGAGGTCATGGGTTCAAACCCACAGTGAGTTATTTGATAGGGCTGTCCAAAGCATTATCTATTTTTAATGTACATTAGTGCTGCCAGCAAAAACACCCTCAGCGTACTGTAACCATAAGGTGCCTTATAAAGTATACTATGGAGCGCCTTATAGGGGGCCGTGGCGGACAGTGCACTTTATAATGTGCCCTATGGAGTGCTTTATAGGGTGCCTTATGCGGCACCTTAGGTTACGGCACGTGAGGGTGTGTTTGCTGGCAGCAATAATTAAAATACAAATAAACTGCCTCAAGAAACAATACTTATATGTCAAAGCTGATGCCTCAGCCTGCCTTATGCATTAGGCACACTGGAGGATCAAACTCATGACCCCTGTATCATCAGTCAGTGTATTAACCATTGTGCTACACCTCTGTTTCTCTGTTTGCATGTCTGGGCGCCTACTTAAGATTACCGCGCGTTAACGTGCTTAGCGGCGCTTCGCCCGATAATGTGCGCAGCAGCGCGCGTTATCGCACAATACTCCCGTTTTGCTGCTTTAAGACTGAAACGCCCACTCCTTTTATGGCAGCCTGCACACTATCGCCGGGCGCACGTTAAGACGGTTTAGTAAACATACCCCATAGTGTATATGAACTTTCAGAAAGCCTTTCACAAGTTCCCTCATCAGAGACGTTTGGCAAAACTAAAGAGCCATGGGATAGGAGGCAGTATACTATTGTGGATCTAGAACTGGTTAAAAAATAGAAAGCAGAGGGTAGGGTTAAATGGCCAATTTTCCCAATGGAGAAAGGTGAATAGTGGTGTACCCCAGGGATCTGTGCTGGGTCCGCTGCTTTTTGACATATTCAAAAATGACCTGGAAAAGGGAATAACGAGTGAGGTTATCAAATTTGCTGAGGACACAAAACTATTTAAAGTTGTTAAAACCCAAGAGGATTGTGGAAAGTTGCAAGAGGATCTTGATAAATTGGAAGATTGGGCATCAAAATGGCAGATGAAATTTAATGTGGCAAGTGCAAAGTTATGCACCTATGGAAGAACAACCCAAACTATGGTTACACGATGCAAAGTTCCACATTAGGAACCACCACCCAGGAAAAAGATTTAGAAGTCATTGTGGATAACATGTTAAAACCCTCGGCCCAGTGTGCAGCGGCGGCCAAGAGAGCAAATAGAATGCTAGGTATCATAAGGAAAGGAATGGAAAATAAAACAAAGGATATTATAATGCCTCTATATCGTTCCATGGTGAGACTACACCTTGAATATTGTGTGCAATTCTGGTTGCCGTATCTTAAAAAGGATATAGTGTTATTAGAAAAGGTTCAGAGAAGAGCCACCAAAATGATAAGGGGGATGGAAGGATACCCCATGAAGAAAGGCTAAAAATGTCAGGGCTCTTTAACCTGGAAAAGAGACGGCTGAGGGGAGATATGATAGAAGTCTATAAATTAATGAACGGAGTGGAATGGGTAAATATAGATCGATTGTTTACATTATCAGAATATAGAAAGACTAGGGGACATGCAATGAAGCTACAGGGTAAACTATTTAAGACTAATAAAAGAAAATATTTTTTCACTTAACGTGTAATCAAACTCTGGAGGATGTTAGTATAGCTGGGATTAAAAAAAGGTTTGGACAAGTTCCTGGAGGAAAGGTTCATAAATCATTATTAAAAAGGGACCCAGGATATCAATGCTTGACACAATACAAGCATTCTGGAACCTGTGTCTTTTGGGGAAACTGCTAGGTACATATGACCTAGATTGGCCACTGTTGGAAACAGGATACTGGGTTTGATGGACCTTGGTCTGACCCAGTATGGCATATCTTATGTTCTTATGTTTTTTGAGTCATTATTTACGGTGTAATATGTAAGAGTCTTTACAATTTCAAAGAGCTCCCTGGGGCAGTTGAGTGATTTTGAGAGAATATTAAAGTAGTACTTTTTCTTCTTCTTTTTATTTATTTATTTATTTAATGCTTTTATATACCCCGCTTTTTAAAATCAGTGCGGTTTACAGATAACATTTTATGCAGAGTAGGAAGACCCTGCTTTGCACTTACATTGAACAGGTAATACAACTTGGATTGATAAGAGGGGAATGTATATACAGGCTTTATACAGACTATATACAATGTGGTCAAGAAGTCGGTGTGTGGCTATAGCAACATGGCTTTCCCTGAGAGCTATGTACAGGGATGTAAATTATCTATTGGGTTGACTGTTCTTTATGGTTCTTGTTGTTGATTGTGTTTTGTAGTATTAGAGTGTGGGATTTTGTGTACCTCCATTTGCACTCAGTTTTATGCAGTGAGTTCTTTATGTCCTTTAACACTTGATTGTACCATGCTGCGTTTTCCTTTCTAGTGTTAGTTAAGTAGGTGCTGTAATGGTGGCTGCATTAGATATTGTATCATTCCAGTTGGTTTTGGCTTCATCTATGTTATTTGGGTCTTGATTTAGATATTGGAGGGTTTGTTTTATGAAATTATCTTTTTCAAATCTCTTATACCTTTTGGGTGGTAAGTCACATGTAGGAGCTGTGTGTATGTGGTTAGAGGTTGGAACATGAAATTTTATTACATGATGGTCTTACCAAGGGACTGGCTGTATCTGTAGCATGGTAGAATGGGGGGAGTTGAAGATTTTGTTGGGTATAAATACTAAGTCAAGGATGTTGCCTATACTGTGAGTGAGGACATTTATTAGTTGATGGTAGTCCTTTTTTTGTAGGTCTGGGGAAGTGGAATATATTGTAAACAGAGGTTTTAAGATGGTTGAGTAATACCAAGTCTGATTCTGAAAGCCATGTTTCAGTTATGCAGGCTGTGGGGAATAAGACCCCCGTCCAATCTACCGGCCCCGAACGTACAGGGCCACAGACCGCCCACTGCCTGCCCTAACTCCACCTCCGTACTGCCCCTCCCCACTCCCGTCTAAGCCTCCCCATACAAACCCCTTGTTTGCATATAGAGATAGACCCGATTCTGATCCCGCGGGGCTTGACGTGCCTGTGGGATCAAAATTGAGTCTTCTGCCTGGATGTGCAGGCCGGGCCCCAATTCTGATCAGTCACATGCCCAGGCTCATTCTCAGCTAACTCAGCCAGGCTCCTGAATGGAGTCACAGTGCCATGGCATCCCATCCCCATGGCACCACTGCTCCATTCAGGAGTAACAATAGCCAGCCTCTGCCAAAAACCTCTTTTCCCCAAGGCTTGATCCACGATCTGGCCTCCCATGGCCAGAGCTGGGCTACGGGGATGCTCATGCACCACTCACCTGTCCATCTCCTTCAGCCACCGCTGTCACCCTGCATCCAGGGGGACCTTTTCCACCTCTGAGGTGGAATAAATCCCCCGACTAACAGGCCGAGCTCCAATGTGCAGGGCCGACCTCAGGAGTTGTCCTGTACATCCAGGTTCATGGCCTACCCATACCCTGTAGTCATTCTGCATCTGGACCACCCCCTCCCGCCCCCATCACAGGCTCTCTATACAACACAGCTGCATGTATGGTGAGACTGTGCACCAGGGCAGCAGGTGGACGAACAACCCTGCTATTCATGGTACAGAATGACCCCCTTAGGGAAGAACACCCAAACTACAGTTACACAAATGCAAGGTTCCACATTAAGAATCACCACTCAGGAAAAGGATCTGGGCATCATCGTGGATAGTACATTGAAATCCTCTGCGCAGTGTGCAGCTGCGGCCAAGAAACAATCAGAATGCTAAGAATCATAAAGGAAGGAATAGACAATAAAGCCAAGGATATTTTCATGCTTTATATCACTCTATGGTGCGATAGCATCTTGAATATTGCATGCAGTTCTTGTTGCCATATCTTAAAAAGGATATAGCAGAATTGGAAAAGGTACAGTCCAGATAAGAATGACCAAAATGGTAATGGGAATGGCTTAAAAGGTTAGGGTTCTTCAACTTGGAAAAGAGATGGCTGAGGGGAGATATGATAGATGTCTATAAATAATGAATGGAGTAGAATGGGTAAACTTAGATTGAATGCTTACTCCTTCAAAAGTTGAAAGACAAGGGGACGCACAATGAAGGTACAATGTGGCACATTTATGACTAATCAGTGAAAATATTTTTTCACTCAGCACATAATCAAACTCTGGAATTCATTACCTGAAGATGAAGTAAAAGCTGTTAGTGTAATTCGATAAGTTTCTGGAGGAAAAGTCTATAAACCATTATTAAAGAGGACTGGAGAAATTCACTGTTTACCCCTGGGGCAAGCAGCATGGAATGTTTGTATTTTGGGAACCCAATAGGTGCTTGCGACCCAGATTGGCCACTGTTGGAAACAGGATATTTGGTTTGATGGACCTTGGTCTGACCCAGTATAGCATACGTTATATTCTTATGTTCTTATTCTCCCAGAAGCTGTATTTTGGAGTAAAACTCCTGTTTGATAGGTTAACAGTACAGCTAAACATTTAGAATATATTCCAGTCTTCATTCCAAAGAAGGGGCCCTAAGTCCTTTTATATGAGCTTTCTGGCAGTGGGACTGAAAAAAGGATATTGCAGTCAAATTCTCCAGGCAAACTTGTGTAAGGGTACACTTGGATACTCCTCTCAAACTCGAACTTTAGCCTAATTCCATTGGTGTTTCTTTAGCCCATTCTCAAAGCTTTGGAGTCTTCATGCCCATGCTGGTGCGGCTCGTGCCTCTCTAGTGCCATGAACACCCCTCTTTTCATGCTGCTCTTGGTATCTTCAAGTACTGTTGTCTCTGTTGCTGATACCCACCATCAAGTTTTCAGTCTCATTAAAAATAAATGGACATCCCCCACTTACTAGAGTGCAGAATTGTTTTACCGAATGAAATGAATGAACAAAACAAACCAGAAGAGGATTTTCAGGATCCAAAAATGAATGCTGTGATTAACCGAAGCAAACATTTTCCCCATTCATATCCCTGCTTTTCACCTATGCTTTATTTAAGAACATAAGAACATAAGATATGCCATATTGGGTCAGACCGAGGTCCATCAAGCCCAGTATCCTGTTTCCAACAGTGGCCAATCTAGGTCATACGTACCTAGTAGTTTCCCCAAAAGACACAGGTTCTGCAGTGCTTGTACTAGGTCAAGCATTGATATCCTGGGTCCCTTTTTAATAGTGGTTTATGGACCTTTCCTCCAGGAACTTGTCCAAACCTTTTTTAAACCCAGCTATACTAACAGCCCTTACTACATCCTCCGGTAACAGATTCCAGAGTTTGATTACACGTTGAGTGAAGAAATATTTTCTCCTATTTGTCTTAAATAGTTTACCCTGTAGCTTCATTACATGTCCCCTAGTCCTTCTATATTCTGATAGCGTAAACAATTGATCCACGTTTATCCGTTCCACTCCATTCATTAATTTATAGACCTCTATCATATCTCCCCTCAGCTGTCTCTTTTCCAGGTTAAAGAGCCCTAACCTTTTTAGCCTCTCTTCATAGGAGTAGCCTTCCATCCCCTTCACCAATTTGGTGGCTCTTCTCTGTACTTTTTCTAATAACTCTATGTCCTTTTTAAGATACGGTGACCAGAATTGCACACAATATTCAAGGTGCGGTCGTACCATGGAGCGATACAGAGGCATTATAATATCCTTTGTTTTATTCTCCATCCCTTTCCTTATGATACCTAGCATTCTATTTGCTTTCTTGGCCGCCGCTGCACACTGGGCGGAGGGTTTTAACATGTTATCCACGATGACTCCTAAATCTTTTTCCTGGGTGGTGGTTTCTAATGTGGAGCCTTGCATCGTGTAACCATAGTGTGGGTTGTTCTTTCCTAGGTGCATAACTTTGCACTTGTCCACATTAAATTTCATCTGCCATTTGGATGCCCAGTCTTCCAATTTATCCAGATCCTCCTGCAGTTTTCCACAATCCTCTTGAGTTTTAACAACTTTAAACAGTTTTGTGTCATCTGCAAATTTGATAACCTCACTAGTTATTCCCTTTTCCAGGTCATTTATGAATATGTCAAAAAGTAGCGGACCCAGTACAGATCCCTGGGGTACTCCACTATTCACCTTTTTCCATTGGGAATATTGGCCATTTAGCCCTACCCTCTGCTTTCTATCTTTTAACCAGTTCCCGATCCACAATAGTACACTGCCTCCTATCCCATGACTTTTTAGCTTTGCCAAAAGTCTCTGATGGGGGACCTTGTCAAAAGCTTTCTGAAAGTCCAGATACACTATATCAACCGACTCACCTTTGTCTACCTGTTTATGCACACCTTCAAAAAAACAGATCAGATTAGTAAGACAAGATCTTCCTTGTCTAAAGCCATGTTGGCTGTCTCCCATTAGGCCATGACTATCTACATGCTGTGTAATTTTGTTCTTTATGATGGTTTCTACCATTTTCCCTGGTACTGACGTCAGGCTCACCGGTCTGTAATTTCCCGGGTCACCCCTGGAACCCTTTTTAAAAATTGGTGTTACGTTGGCGACCCTCCAATCTTCAGGTATTACAGATGATTTTAATGAAAGTTCACAGATTACCAATAGCAGGTCTGCAATCTCATATTTCAGTTCTTTCAACACTCTGGGATGTATACCATCCGGTCCAGGTGATTTGCTACTATTCAGTTTATCAAATAGTTGTAATATATCTTCCCGGTGTGTAGCGATATTTCTCTCAATTCCTCTGCAGTATCACCTTTAAATACCACTTCAGTCTTGGGTAACATCCCTACATCTTCCTCAGTAAAGACCGAAGCAAAGAATTCATTCAGTCTCTCTGCTATAGCCTTGTCTCCTCTTACTGCCCCTTTTACCCCTCTATCATCTAACGGTCCAATTGACTCTCTCACAGGCCTTTTGCTACGAATGTACTTGTATTTTGATTACCCTATCTTGTTATATTTTCAATACACATTCTTTCACTCTAAAATGAATCTGAAATTATGCCAAAATTGTACTGCAGAATATTTGCAAAGCTTTGTTTTTGACAGTTGATTTCTAGTTCAGCACAGTGCTTTGCAGATGAAAGAGCACATGATTCATTATTATGGGTATGTTTCCTTTGATTTATATCTCTTTCTGTATGTTTTCAAGCCTGTGGAAGATCTTCCTCATTCTTCTTACATATAAAATTTGTCACCGTGTTGTTCTTTATTTGCATTTGCAGGTTTAAGTCACATACCTGTCTACCAATTAAGTTCTCAGTTGATGCAAGCAGTATTTAAAGGGCAGTCTTCCTACAGTCACCTTTATTCCTGGATTGTACTTGTGAGCGATTCAAAGTCCCAGACACCTTCTCCTTACGCTGGTCTTTCAAAGACAAAAGCATCACCATCAAGCAACCTTTGAAAAAGTAAGGAACGTGTTTGTGTTTAATAACTGTAAATTAACAGACAAAATACATTGAAGAAGAACCAGTAAGTTAAAAAAATGCTTGCAAACAATGTCATATGCATAAAATAAAATTTCAATTGCATTAGCAAAATAAGAGCTATTGTGCTTTTTTAACACGTAAAGATATTTGTAACATTTTTATAATTACTTTTAAGTTTGTGAGTTGTGTTATAAAATAAACACATTTGTTTCTTCTTAAAGGCTCTTTTCTTTTTATAACATTTATATATTAATATATCTTCAAACACAAGGTTTGAAGGAAAATTTTAAAGACTTTTAATCAACCAAATAGTAACTTTATGAGGAAAATGCCCAAACATTGCATAATTTTATGGTACCTACTCACTTTAAATGGAATGTATTCATTCAGTATTACAGAGTGTGGCATTGCATTTGTGAGGGATTGGAATAAACTTCAGAGAATTAAATGGTTTTATGATTTGCAGAATCGCAATTCTGGGTTCTCTTGTTTATGTTGGTATTTTTTTTACCGTCTTTTAGAGTTTTCAATGGACAACTGTTCTTATTTTCTCACAATCTTTACAAAACCATGTCAAAGAGAGGACAAGCAAATTTATAGAAAAATAAAAGCATGACAGCAGAAAAAGACCGCATGACCCATCTATTCTGCCCTTCCATATCAACTATGCAGCACAAGAACAGAGAATAAAACAAAGAAAATCATAATGTCTCTGTGTCTCTCCGTGGTGCAGCTATACTTCGAGTATTGTGGGCAGTTCTGATCTCTGCATCTCAAAAAAATATAGCAGCATTAAAAAAATGATAAAGGAGATAGAATGACTCAACTGTGAGGAAAGGCTAAAGAAGAGTGGAATGGAAAGTTTATATTGTTTATAATCACTTGATATACCGCCTCCCATTACATCGAGGCAGTTTACAATAAAACTATAAAATATATAAAATGATTAAAAAGAAAAGGAAAATAACAATACTTTAAAAAAATACTCTTTTTCTTAAAAAGGATAGGGGAAAAAGAAGGCCAGGATAGAGAAGATAGATTGCAAATAGGAGCAAATCATAGGGGAAGCAGAAATCACTGGAGAAGATTAAAAGCAGTAGAGAAAAAATGTGTTTTAAGACGGGAGCGGAAAGTAGGCATGGACTGTTCTAAACGGAGGTCAGTGGGGAGGGAGTTCCAGAGAGCAGGACCAATGTAAAAAAAGGCTGCCGGGTAGAGTGAAGGTGAGGTGTGGAAAACACAAATTGTTTACTGCTTCATTTTACAAAGTAATACCTTTAAAACAACTCGGACTAAATAATTTTTTCATTCACTGCATAATTAAACTCTGGGAATCATTGCCAGAGGATGTGGTAGAAAGAGTTAGCCTGGTTGGATTAATAAAAGGTTTGGAGAAATAGTTGGAGGTAAGTAGCATGGAATCTTGCTTCTTTATTGGATCCTGCTAGTTACTTATGACATGAATTGGCTGTTGTTTGAAACAGGATACTGGGCTTAATGGACATTTGGTCTGAATCAATATCTTAATTCTTATGTTCTTACTGTTTCATAGATTGTTGAGAGTAAGTGGCTCATAGAGGTATGTTTACTAAACCATCTTAATGTGCGCTCTGTGACGTTATCGCGTGCTAAGGTACCTTATCGCGTGATAATGGCGCTTTATCGGGCACAGAGGTACCTTAGCGTGCGATAATGCACGCAGCGGCGCAAACAAGCGCTGAAGGTGGAGAAAGGCTCCAGGAGAGCGGAGGAAGGCTCCGCAGGGGTGGAGAGAAAGGGTCAATGGGTGGAGAGTGGGAGGGGAGAGGCTCCCCGCACACTAACGATGTGAAATCCGAGGCTCAAAACTAACGACAGTGAAACCCTGGCGTTAGAGCAATGAACAGCAAAACCAGGGAAACCTACAAAAAGTGATGTGTGATACATGTGCACGGAACAAAAGGGCAAATAAACAGTGAAAATGAACAGAAGAAAATGGAAAAATAAAATAACCAAGCTGGGCAATAGTGATCTCAATGGGAAACATCAAAAAACACTCCCAAGAAAGCACCAAATAAAGGATATGAATTCTGGAAGGGTCCATGCTCCGTCCCCATACAAGGTGAATGAACCCACAGTGAAATTGCGCTGTGCAGGGTTTTCCTCTCTCTTGGACAGGTTTCCTATGGCATGCACATGTTCCACAACAGCAGGGCGGGCATGTCGGAATGGGCAACTGGACAGATGCTGGGAAAGGGGATACAGAGGGCTGCAGGCGGCACATGCTGTGGTGTAGCTGGGGCACAGTGCGGACTAGGCAGATGCCTAGGTGGCACTTAGGAATGCTGAAACTGTACAGCAGCCAGACAGCAACTGATGAGGGCCCAACATGGGCATGAGTGTGTTTATCACAGTGTCACAGGGGATAGTACCCAGCAGGTACCTCCAAGGGCACAGAACATTGGCAGGCGGTGTTGAGGGGAAGCGTGAACGTCTATGCAGGCACCCATACCCCAGAACATGCACCATAGGCAGCCGCCTACCTGCACACTGGATGGCCTGAGACTTTGCACCACCAGCACCACCAGCAGAAGGGCATGTCAGCATGGTGGCAGAGGGGTACTGGTGGTGGAGGGTGGCAGTGGCAGCTGCCCAGAGCAGACCTTGGACTAGCCCTGTGTAGGGGGGTACCATGCACTGCAACAGACAGGTCCTGCCGGATGAACAGTCATGGTATCACCAGGGAATGCACTGTCTATGTGGCAACACAGTGGTGCAGTGCACGCAACCAGTGTGTTCAGAAGCAGAAGGTCATAGGTTCAAGTCCCAGCTGTGGTTTCTGCCAACCCTGTCCCCATATTTTACCCACCACTAAAACGTGCTAATACAGACAGAACCTTTATTGCAGATGACGTAAACATGCCCAAAACACCTACATTTTACCCTACAGAGCACAGACACCATAAACAGGCGCATTACCAAGAGCAGACTCTCCCAAATGTAGTCCTGGAGGGCCAAACACCATTAGGGTTCCATGCTGCCTCTAATAAAGATGCCTGTGCTGCATTTCTATGTGCCGCCACCATGGTATGCAGATGTATCTCATGCATATTCAAGAGGGACAGCATGAAAACCCGAACAGTGTTTGGCACACCAGGACTGGCATTGGGAACCTCTGCCGTAAAGCAGCAGCCAACAGGGGCAGACACACCCGCACCCACAGGCTCCATTATCCAATGCCTCCTGGAGAGGCAGGACATTGGGCCCTTCGTGCATCTCCCAATACTAGCACTTGCATACCTTAGCAATGCCACCCTAAACCTGGGAATACGGTACACAGCTATCAAAAGGTTGCTATGATTACTGGCAGATAGCAATTCCGAAGTTAAGTACAATTTTCTGATTGAGCTGCATCATGGCAACCTTTCTGATGTCTGTGGAGTGTGCTACAGGTCTTGTGTCTGACAGTGTTTACCACCGTGGGGAGTGACCCCAACAGTATTGCGTACCATAACCATGCCTGCACTGTGCCCAGGACTGGAGCGGTGGCCAGGGCTGCCAAACACCTCTATACTTGTACAATGCTGGCATAGGTGTGGGAGTGTGTGTCTGTCTATCCAGTGTGTGGTTGCTGCCAACACCCTCCACAGCCCATACTGCCAGCACTGTTGCCAGTATTGGCCTGCCAATGTGCATAATGAGGAGCAAGGTACCATGGGTAAACCTGGACAGGGTGGCCTGGCCAGGATGCATCTGCACAGGGCATAGGGCAATGGCTGGGACATTGTAGTGCCCAGCCACCACCTCCACAGACAGGGTGGCCACATCATGTCCTGCTGGGAGATCACTCTCAGCCTGACTGAGCAGTGACCACGGCATGGCTAGGTTCCCTCATAGTGCTGTATAGTATTTCTCTCATGTGGTATTTATGAGTTCCCTTTTGGAGCCTGATCAGAGTTATCTGATTGGTGTGTATGCTGACATCCCAGTTCTGGGTGCATGTATCTCCTCCAGGAACATGCACTATGGACTAGCTAGCAGACCATCTGCAGCTAGTATGTATCTTGCTGGAGCACCTTGCAGGGTGCAGCGGCTGGAGGCTTGCTGTAGGTGGATATCAGATAGTGGTGGGGTGCAGCTGAGCATTTCCAGGCCTAATGTCTGTCTGCTATTGTTTTATGGATGTGTACAGAGCTGCATTGACTGCTCTGTAGGGTGTCTGTTCCCCAGCAGGACTGGGGTTGATGGTCCCCTCTACTGCCACCATTGCAGGGAGGTAGAATGTGGATCTGTTGGTGGGAGACCCTGTTTCCCACCCTCAGCCCCAGCGGGAGGGTGGGTGGGTGGTGGTAGATAATCCACTGCAACATGGCCTATTTCTGCCATGGAAGGTGCTGTGGACCTGGTGCTGGGCGCCCCACCTCACCCTCAGGGTGAGCACAGTGCCCGCAGAATGTGACGGTCTGTAGCTACTCTGTGCCAGTAACACACATGGTCAGTACCCCCTACCAGGCCGAGGTGCTGTGGGGGTGCATACCCCATCTGTTAACTGCTGATTTCCATTTGCAGTGCATCATGGGTACGGGTGGGTTAACCCTATCCTGGTGATCACAGCAAACTGTTTGTGTGGTGATGTGCAGTCCTTCTGCAACCAGCCAGGGGCTTGTTAGCAGCTGTAGCCCACTGGTTACTTCACTGCCTATGGAGCCAAAAGTCATGGGTTCAAACCCACAGTAGGGTTAATTGATAAGGCTGTCTGAAGCATTGTCTATTTTTAATGTACATTAGTGCTGCCAGCAAAAACACCCTCAGAGTACTATAACCATAAGGTGACTCAGAAGGCACTTTATAGGGCGCCCTATAAAGCGCCTTCTGAGGCACCTTATGGTTACAGTCCTATGGAGCGCCTTATAAGGTGCCCTATAGGGGACATTATAGGGTGCCGTGGCGGACACTGCACTTTATAATGTGCCCTATGGAGTGCCTTATGAGGCACCTTAAGTTACGGCAGCAATAATTAAAATACAAATACAAATAAAATGCCTCAAGAAACAATACTTACATTTCAAAGCTGACACTTCAGCCAGCCTTATGCAGTAGGCACACTGGGGGATCAAACTCATGACTCCTGTATCATCAGTCAGTGTATTAACCATTATGCTACACCTCTGCTTCTATGTTTGCATATCTGGGCGCCTACTTAAGATTACCGCGCATTAACGCGCTTAGCGGCTCTTCACCTGATAATGTGCGCAGCAGTGCATCTTATCGCGCGATAATCCCATTTTGCTACTTAAGACTGAAACGCCCATTCCTTTTATGGCAGCCTGCACACTATCGCCGGACGCACGTTAAGACGGTTTAGTAAACATACCTCATAGTAACATAGTGTATGATAGCATATAAAGACCAGTATGGTCCAACTAATCTGGCCTGTAAGGTGGCTAGAGTACTTGTACCCACCATTCTGCGTAGATCATCCCCCTCTATGCCTTTGTTTAGGGTTGTACCTGCTGCTTCATGCAGGTCAGCCCCTCTATTTGTTTAATTTTTATTTTTCGTGCCATCAAGTCCGTGATGACTCCTGATGACTCAGTTGCCTCTGGGTTTTCTTGGCAATGTATCACTGGAATTAGATTGCCAGGTCTTCTCTTCCAAGGCAATGGAGGTTAAAGTGACTTGCCCAAGGTCACAAGGAGTGCTAGTGCAAATCAAACCGTGGTCCTTTGGTCACCAGGTTGCTGCTCTATCCACTGGGTTACTCCTCCACATGTATGCAAATATGCTGGGGTCATTTTACAAGCACCTTGTTGAGCATTAAAATATAACTCTACACCTCACATCGCTTATAAAATCACCCCTGGAGCAAACAAGGAATTCGCTCTGCTAGATGTGCACTTTGCATGAGAATAGGTGCAACCTCCATGTGTACAAAAGCTTGTAGGTCCCAAATTTACAAAGGAAAATGCCACAGGGAACTGGGGGGGGGGGGGTTCGGGGGGGGGATCAAAATTGCAACACAGATGTAGTATATTCTGAATGAAATAAAAAATGTTCTTATTTTTAATCAGGTGATTTCAGACCTAAAGTCTCATGAAAATAACAGTGGAAGGGACAGATCTTCAGTACATCTCAACAAAATCCTTTGAGGAACACTGACACTTTAAAAATTGTCAAGATGTTATTCTGGAAGGGATATTTTCATAAGTATTTGCGGTTCTCTACTTTTTTTATGTTACTTGCCATTATCTCTTTTCTGATCATATATGGCATTCCCAAATTTGAGAATCTTGCTTATTTCACTACTTTCAGCTTAAGCAAAGCTCGAGATACCTATTTTTTCCATTTAAGGGAAAGATTACACTCATTTGAAAATGTTTCAGACAATCCTGCTGTGGCAAATGAAAAGCTCTTCTTTGGTGAGCTTGGACCACGCCAACAATCACCATTATTTCAGACAAGAACCAGTTTTCGCAAAGATGAAAAAGACGAGGATCAAGTTGTTTTGCAAAAGAACAATTGGACTTCATATAAGTACATCATTAATGAGCCAGACAAATGCAGCAAGAACACACCTTTTCTGGTACTAATGATAACAACTAGAGTGGAGGAAATGAATCAACGAAAAGCTATCCGAGAAACATGGGGGAATGAAGATGTCCCTGGAGTTTCTATTGTTCGCCTTTTCATGTTAGGTACAAAAGATGGGCTTAGAACTGCACTCATAGGGCTAGAAAGTCTGGAATATCAAGACATTATTCAACAGGACTTTCTGGATACCTATAGAAACCTCACCCTTAAAACCCTGATGGGCATAAACTGGGTTTCTACATATTGTCCTAATGCTAATTATGTCATGAAAACAGACAGTGATATGTTTGTTAATGTCGAGCATTTAGTAAACAGGCTCCTAAAACCTGACCAGCCTCCAAAACGAAATTATTTCACTGGCTATCTTATGAAGAACGGAAGACCCATTCGTAATGAGAATAGCAAATGGTATATGCCACATGACCTTTACCCCAGCAATCAGTACCCTGATTTCTGTTCTGGAACAGGCTATGTTTTTTCTGGAGACCTGGCAGTCAAAATTGTGAAAGCATCTGTGAGTGTCAGGTTCATACATTTAGAAGATGTTTTTGTGGGTGCCTGCCTGGAAAAGGAAGGAATTGCCATTATGCCACCACCAAGCAAGTCTCTGTTTAATACTTATAAAGTTGAATTTGAACCATGCAGGTATTATAATCTAATTACTTCCCATAGGATTACTCCAGAGGAGCTGGTGATATTCTGGGACAGCTTTAAAAGAAAGAGAGAGGACTGCATGAAAATGAATGGTGATGCACGATAACTTAAGCTTACTTCCAATGCTCTGTGATGATATGTCATGCATTAATGTTATTTAATAAAATCGTTTTTGGAAACGGAGTGCAGATATAACCTTCTATTTACTACTACACGGTCAACAAGGATCTCTGCTTATCATTCATAGAGTATTACCCTGTCCATGTGCACAAGCCAGTCACAGGCTAGCTATTAATATCAGCTCAAATGAACTGTAGAGATAAAATGAAGCTTGTGTTTGCTTCTCAGTTATTGGGATGTTTAGTCTTTTATTAGTGAGAAGATGTTGATTTCCAAATGGGGCTTGGCAGTGACTCTCTGTAGACAATCTTGGATATATCAGTACTTCCCTCCTAGTGGGAAATGCGATTAAGACAAATAATATTCTACTGAGGCAGAAACTACACAAAAAGAGAGTTGGGAGAACAATCAAGCGGTTGCAGCAGCAAGCTGAGAACCAGAAAAGCCAAGGCGGCAATTGCAGTAGCACCCCTCATGACTTGCCTTCTCACTTAACCCTCTGTCTTAGGAACAAACTTAGGAGTTGATGCTGATACCTGGCGCTAGAGCCTGGATCTAATGCTGCATCGCAAGGTTTCCAAATGCAGGTCTACGCTAAACCGGGAGAGCAAGCAGGTGTTATCCGCACTGATATCCTGTGCAGAAAAGACCCATCTATGCATGTGCTGGCATGCTATGTGGCATATAAGAGCTATATCATTCTGCTCAATTCACAGATCTTCAACATTATTCTGAGCACAATGATTGCTCATATGTGTCACATGGCAGTCCAGCACATGAATATACATTGTTGCAGCGTGCTCCTCCTGCAAGTATTTTTCCAGAGAAACCCCTAAAGAGCTGCGGAGATTGTCCGCTCAAGAAACAGGAATCCGTGCCTCCTTAGCACTGACAGCAGATCTGAGCGAGCCCTTAAGTCTGTGTCACCCTCATCATTGATCTCAGCCTTCTCTCATCTGCACACTTCTCCGCATCTGCTCAGCATAGCTCATTGCTACTTAGCATGGGTTTAAATGGGCTGTCTACTGCCACTTATGTGGCCTCTGTGCAGTGATTAGGGTCATGGTAATTCCTTTCTACAGTGGGTGCACCACACCACCGCAGAAAATTGTGACTAAATGCTGCACAGATGTCTGTGCTAGAACAGCACACAGTTTTGCATTGGACCTAAAGATTGTCAACGCTTCTGGCAATAGGGAAATACCTGCTGTGAGTGAATGGAACTCACCTTGAACTACTGAAAAGAAGTGAGTTGAATCCCAAAAATAAAGGAAATAAAGAGGCAAAACCTGATCAACCAGCCCCATCAAACTTCATGATGACAGGTTTAAGAGGTGAGGCTGTCTTTACAGCTCTTCCCCTGGCTGTTGCTCTAAAGACAATGAAAGAATTGACTGAGTTTTAATGTCTTCACCTTTTATATAATCTGATCAAAGCAATCAACAGAGGAAACCAGTGGAAGCAAATTAGTCTCAGAGTTCCTGATGCCTTACTGCTACAAAAAACCCCAGATTGTGAGCCCTTTGGGGACAAGGGAAATATATACCTTACCTGAATGTGCACCGCTTTGACCCGATGAAAAGTGGTATATAAGCACTGCAAATTAAATAAATAAATAAATTCTCTCAAGTAGACTCCAATCTCACCTCCCGCCCTAAAAAATGAAACTTTCTTTTCAATGCTTCTTAGGGGAACCGTGTGTATTCCTATCTGTGGTGTCATAAACTTGAAGATGAATTTCCAAGTAGAGTGATTTTGTTCTAAATGTATGAGGCCCGATATTGAGCCTGCAGTGGTCAACGTTTTTAAAGCTCCTGACCACAGCAGGCAAAACTGAAAACAGATATTCTTTGCTGGGCCATATCCAGTATCTGTTTTCAGCGCAAGCAGTGTTTGCTAACTGGTCAGTACCTATAAGCAGCAGCTAACCAGAGGGCAAAACTATATAATGTTAGGACAACCACTGAGTGGTCCTAACTAGATGCGATAATCTATCCAGTTAGCGGGCTAAGAATTGTCACTAAATGACCTAACCCCTCACTAGTAGCACTAGCCGGTTAGTTCCCAGACGGTCTGTAGGGAGATTCAGTAGCACTAGCTGGTTAGAGCCAGTGAATATTGGGATTAGCGGGATTTATAAGGTTTTCCGGTCCTGCAAACCACGTAAGCCATTTTCAGTATCAGGCCCAAGATTTTTAATTCATTATTTGAATAGAGCATTAGATCCATAGTGGTTAATTTTCAAAAACAGCTATCTGGATAGTACTATATGGATATAGCTGAAGTGGTGTGTGGACAAAGCATGGGAGAAAATGCTGGTTAGCCAAATAGCCGTCATTTAGAGCACTGCCAGGCTGTACTGATAGCGCCAGCACTGACAACAGATTTTGGATATTTAGCGCCAGCCATGATCCGGATACCAGTGCTGAATATCTGAATTAGATTTAAATGCCACGGCCGGCATTTTAAATTAATGCTGAGAGTGTTTTTTAAATTTCAGGGATTTATGCTTATGAGAAAACATTATTTTTTATTTTTAGGGTTTAGACAGATATTTTATATAGATAATCTGAACATTCATTACTGTAGGTTAATGGTTCTCAAGCATTTTTCCATCAGGACTCACCTGACGGATGATGCTCACCTACGTGACATACTGCACACATTGACCCTCCCAGATCTTTGGTCTGACACAGTCTAGCAGTTCTTATGAGCAGGGGCAGCCCAAGCGTGATTTGGGGCCATGTGCGAAGATTCCTTGACAGGCCTCATTTTCATAAATTTAAATTATTTTATTTTAAAATGTATATGTTGCCCATCTAAAGTTTTAGGCGGCTTACAAAAAAGCCCTTCACAAGCCTCTTTCTTCTCCTTGTAGTGACTTAGAAGCATGTTTACTAAATATTAATGTGCATTAAGTGAAAACTGTGCCAATAGAAATAAATGGGTATAAATAGAAATAAATGGGTATTACTGCACTTAACACACATTAACATTTGTGAATGTGCATTAACTTTTAGTAATCACGCCTCTTAATTACCGTCCAAATACCATTTGCATGGGCAGTAAGGTTAAAGAAAAACTACCTGATTTCTACCAATTTCCAGGCACATTAGGAAGTACTGTAAACTCTTTTCTAGATATAGATGCCTGTCTACCTCTCTCCATGATCTCTTGTATTTCATGAAGGCCTCCCTCTTTTTTTTCATCTTTTCAGCTACTCTTTTCGAAAACCATAGTGGTTTCCTTTTCCTTTTACCTTTATTTACCATTTTAACAAAAAGTTTGGTTGCACTAAAAATATCCCCTTTCAGTTTTGCCCACTGTTTTTCTACATCCCCCAGCTGTTCCCATCCCACTAATGACTCCCTGAGGTATTGGCCCATTTTGGCAAAGTTAGTTTTCCTAAAGTCTAAAACCCTCGCTTTTGAATGGATTTTATCAGCCCTAGTCCTAATATTGAAACACACCATCTGGTGATCACCGGATGCAAAATGATCTCATCAGAAACACTTTTACCATCGGTAAGCACCAAATCCAATATAGTCCCTTCATGTGTGGACTCTTTTACCAGTTTCCTGAATAGTTCTCCCTGTAGAGAATCCAGATCTCCTTACTTCTAGATGATACTGCAGCAGGGTGTGTCAGTCAACATCTGGCATATTGAAATCCCCTATCAGTAGCATTTCCCCTTTGCAGGCAATAACTGAGTATGTCTTCAAATAACTCTTCACCCTTTTAAGCCCTGTATTTCCATAGCTTTAATATTATGTTTTACATATAGTGCCACTCCTCCTCCCCTTCTTCCTACCCTGTCCTTTCTGAATAAATTATAGCCTGGTATAGTTACATCCCAGTCATGATTGTCCATGAACAATGTCTCTGTTACCGCCACTAAATCCAAGTCAGCCTCACCCATTAAAGCCTCAACATCTGGGATCTTATTTCCCTTGCTACAAACATTTATAGACACTGTCTTTCAGATGTTGCCCCATTTACCTATTTCTATAAAGGTATTTAATGTTTCACTTACCTGGGGTCTTTCTTCAGCCATCCTCAATGAATCTAATTTAAAGCCCTCTTCAGTAGGTTAGCCAGTCTGCTACTGAAGACACGTCAACCCTTCTTGGACAGATGGAAGCTCTCTCTGCTTTGCAACTCTTGAAATGCATCCCATGGTCCAGGAAGCCAAAATGCTCTCAAGGACACCATCCACGCAACCATGCATTCAACTCCAGGATGCAAGCTTCTCTACCTTGGCCTTTACCCTCAATGGGGAGAATTGAAAAGAATACCATCTGTGCCCCTATCTGTTTCACCCTCTGTCCCAGAGCCATGAAGTCACTTTTGATATTCTCAGAGGGATACCTGGCAGTATCATTTGTGCTGACATGGATGAATAGGGAATAGTCAATGGTCTTGATGAGTCTCGGCAAACTGTCCGGAACATCTCAGATTTTGGAACCTGGCAGACAGCATACCTCTTTTGGACATCAAGTCTGTTCGACAGATGGACACCCCTCAGAAGAGAGTCATCAACCACAACTACCCTTTGTTTCCTTGTGGTCACTGATTCTGCAAGTTTGGGGTGATTGAGCTCTGGTTCTTCCCTTTCCAAGGATGCTTTTACCTCCTCCACTTCCAGGGCTGCATAATGGTTCTTAAATTCAAGAGCTGGAGAAGTTGGATTGGTAATTCTGCAGGCCCTGGTGACTTGTGTCCAACTTTCATCATTCTGTAGGCTCCAATCTTCTCCTCTGCTGGAGAGCTTGGATGTTGCAAGAAGCATCTCATCAGTGTACTTTTCACTGTCTTGAATGCTCCTCAGCCTCGCCACCTTTTCTCTCAGCTCCTTCACTTGTTTCCTGAGAGCTTCAGTATGCAGGCATCCTGAACATGGAACCAGTCCTTCAACTGGCATCGGGATCTTTGTCTGGACAGAGGCAGAAGCTGTAATGTTTATGTTTATTATAATACTTGATATACCACACCTCATCAATCCAGGGTGGTTTACAATCAACAACAGCTTTGACAATATGATTTTTCCCAGCCATTGTTCAGTTGGTGGAGCTTAGGTGGCTGTTGAAGCAAAATAGTGAGAGATCTACCAAAGTATCAGCCTGTTTCCCAGCTATTCTTTCAGAGAAAAAAGCAGTTAACCTCTTTTAAGTGTGTTCTAAATGTGCTGATTCCAAGTCCCTGTGTGTAGCTATTTGGGGGAGGTGCCCTATAAAGCAAGATAGCTCACATAGGGTGGGTGAGAGTTGTGGGTGGTGGTAGGGAGGGAACTAACATCTGATGAGGTGTCAGTAGCTTTAAAGAGCTGAGAAAGATATTAAAAGCAGTGTTTTAAACTTACACCACTAAATACAATAGTCCTCCTTTTGAACTAAAGCATCAAAAAGAATATAACTTTGTTTTAAAAATGTACCAAAACCCTTTAAGAGCTCTCAGGCAGAGAACTAGACTTTAAAAGCTAGTAATTTAACAGCCACACACTCTTACTTTGGCTTAAAATGCAGAGCCCCTGTTCGGAATGCCTCAACAGTGCAAAGCTCAGAAGACTTTTATGCAGCTCTCAGCTGCTCTCAGTTCTTTCACAGGCTAATCAGGCCCACTAATTCCTGATGAGGTATCAATAGCTTCAAAGAGCTGAGAAAGATACTAAAAGCAGTGTTTTAAAACTACACCACTAAAGACAATAGTTCCCCTTTTGAACTAAAGCACCAAAAGGAATACTTTGTTTTAAAAATGCTTAAAAATGAACTTTGTTTTAAAAAGGTACCAAAACACTTTAAGAGCTCTCAGGCAGAGAACTAATAATTTAAAAGCTAGTAATTTAAAAGCCACTTACTCTTACCTTGGCTTGAAATGCAGAGCCCCTGTTTGAAGCAGGGTGTGGTTGTTTGTGGGGGAGGGGGTTGGTTTCAGCATGGATGGCTTTGTGAGTCAGCAGGAGGGTTTTGTATTTTATCTGACTGGGGAGTGGTAGCCAGTGGTTTGAGGATAGATGTAATGTGGTCTTGTCTGATTGCTCTCTGGAGGATTTGTGGGCTGTTGTGTGGAGGCCAGTCCATAGAGGGTGTAGTATCATTTATGGGAGACCATGGTAGATCGAGTTGCAGTAGTCGAGTTGAGGGAGGACCATGGCTTGGAGTGCAGAATGGAAGTGTGGTGGTTCGAGGAGTGGGCAGAGACATTGCAGGGTTTTTGCTTTGTAATATGTTGTTTTGGTGGTTTTGTTAAGATGGGCTTTCCTCTACCCCCTTTGTCGGTGCACTGCTAACATCCAGCACCATGGTAAACCAGAAAGATGATGCTTCTAACATCACCCACTGAAGTGGCATTAAGTATTCCCATACTAATGCTTAGGGACTTGTTTACAAAGCCGCGTTAGCGGTTTACGATCATTATCGGAGCCGCGGCCCCATTGATTTCAAAGGAGCCGCGGCTCCAATAATGATCGGAATCCGCTACCGCAGCTTTGTAAACAAGCCCCTTAGTGTCATACTTAGCTTGTGCCTATTATGATGTGACATCAACACCCACATTCTACTAGCCACTCACCCTATCTCTGCCTATTCCTGCGGTAACCTGCCAGTTTGGAATTTTTACAAGGATCCTGTGCTAAATTTTAGTGCTGAACCAACATGAGTGGCAAGCGCCGTTTAATAAACATGCCTCTAACTGAGACACAGAGAGAGATTTTTGATAATAGATCGAGATGTTGACTTAGAGCACTTGACTCTTGTCTCCTTTTAACAAATAATAATCACACAGAGCTTTGTGTGTTCTCATATATTAGTATTTTATTTCCGTAAGACAGTCTTTGTAGACATTTTCTTTTTAGTATATTAACGTGACACTTCAATAAGCACAAAGAAAAATATAGTAATTTAAAAAAAAAGCATACATACATCCAAAAACGTTTTAGGGAAAAACTTAGTAAACAAAATTGAGACTGGTAAATAAAAGCAGAGGAAAGACTGAGAGAAACCCAACTCTCAACATTTCCACCAAACTACACATATACATCTGAATAGTAACATTTCTCTGCTTCCAAATACTCTATGTTAAGATTCAGTAGTTTCTTTTTCTAACAAAAATCTCTCTAAATGTGCAGGATCTACAAACACATTTCTAGCATCTTGAATAGAAATAAGCCATTTGAAGTGAAAATGTCAATAGAAGATGTCGCCTAATTCAAGCATCCACGGTTTTAAAAAAAAGAAAAGATTTCCTGTGCAGCTGTTACTTGAGATATGTCAGAAAATATTGCATTTTAGAACCACGGAAAAGAGAAGCCTTATTTTAAAGAAACACCTCGCAATCAATAATTTATCCGTTCAGAAAGAAAAGTAATCACAAGCGTGCTCTGGGAGATATACGGTATTATCTTGTGAATCTTCCAGAAATGCAGACAAGTTTATTTATTTATTTATTTAAACTTTTTTATATACTGTCTTTCTACAACTGAAGATGGTTTACATGGAACTCAACTTGTGACTGTGGATACAGCTGTTGTACAGAGAACAATAACTTGGTATGAGAAACATTAAACAATAATCAACTTTTTACAGTGCAACCTTTACAGTATCAACCAAATAAAGCAACTATGTACAAAAAGGGGGGATGGGGGAAGGGGTGAGGAGTAGGAGTGGGAGGGCAGAGGATCACTTAGGGAGAGGGGATTCAGACAGCATGCCTATCTGCATTAGGTGACTGTAAAACTTCAGCAGCACAGGCATAAATAGCTCAACCAGAGCTCTATGATCCTCAGTCTTGAAAGACTAGAAAAAGGGACTGCTACTTCTGGAGAGAGATCTGCAATTGTGAGTATATACTTCTGGGAATTTTCCGAAAGGACTTCTTTGTATTAAAGCTAATTAATCTGTGAACCCAGTGTTTTTTGTTAAATCAGTCAGGGCCTAGTAACAGCAGTTTAAGTTTAAATTTAAAACACAGAAGAGAACTTTCTGTTTACATTTCATACCCAGCAGAGAGCTTGTAGTTTAAATTTAATAGTCACTCAGGGGTTAGTATCAGCAAAGTACTTTTAGTTTAAATTTAAAACACAGAAGAGAGCTTTCTGGTTAAATTTTGAACCCAGCAGAGAGCTTGTAGTTTAAATTTCATAATAAGTCAGAGCTTAGCAGCAGCAAAGAGCTATAATTTAAATCAAATCAGAATATAACAGCATAAAAGGCAAAACAGGGTCAGTACTCTTTGAACAACAAATAAAGTCTTCTAGGGGGAAAGAGACCTGTGAAAGGCCATTTTGAAAGACTCCTTCTGTCCAAGCAAGGACTGTTAATCACCCAGAAAGTTGGTCACAGCTTACCTCAGCAGCACAGGACAGGGTACTGTGTAGCAGCCCTCTTTTAATAAGTGATATTTCCCTCCCTCCCTTCCCAACACACACCCACCCCTGGGATAATCATAGCTTTATAGGTTTTTACACATCTTAAAGGAAAGGAGGTGCTCTCAGGTGAAGCTCGTTATCCAAACCAGTCATACACTAAGGACCTGAGATTAATTAAGCTTCAGGTGAACAAGGTATATTAAACGTATTAGGTACAATTTTATTAGTATAAATATCCATAGCAACCCTTATTAAGTAAAGAACTTAAAGATCTAAACACAAGCTTAAAACTAAGATGCAGACAGCAGTCCAGCAGCAAGATGGGGGCTTTCCATTCTTTTGCATTGAGTGTCACATGTATGATTTTCTCCCAGTTGGTGAGAGGTCTTACGTGTGCACTACGTGCAAGGAGCTCTTTGCTCTCAGGGAACAAGTCCGTTCTCTAGAGGCTAGAGTAGCAGACTTCGAAGAAATAAGAAAGACAGAAAGGTACATAGACGAGACCTACAGGAATATAGTCCTGAAGTCCCACCTCCAGTCTGGCAGCATCCCCTGTTGCCATGGAGGAGAGAGGTCATGTGACTTGAGAGCATCACCTTGGTGTGGCAGGAAGTGATCCTGTAACTAGGACCTGTCCTCCAGGTGATGTAAAACCCTCTCACACTGAGGATGTTTCTCCAAGTCCATGTGCCCATGAGGGAAGGGTTAGGATAGCCGTTATAGTTGGTGATTCGATAATCAGGCATGTAGATAGCTGAGTGGCTGGTGGACGTGAGGATCGCCTGGTAACACGCCTGCCTTGTGCGAAAGTAGCGGACCTCACGCGCCACCTAGATAAGCTCTTAGATAGTGCTGGGAGGAGTCTGCTGTCTTGGTACATGTCGGTATCAATGACGTAGGAAAATGTGGTAGGGAGGTTCAGGAGGCTAAATTTAGGCTTTTAGGTAGGAAGTTGAAATCCAGAACTTCCAGGGTAGCGTTCTCCGAAATGCTTCCCGTTCCACGCGCAGGACCCAAAAGGCAGGCAGAGCTCCGGAGTCTCAATCCGTGGATGACACAATGGTACAGAGATGAGGGTTTTGGATTTGTTAGGAACTGGGGGAACATTCTGGGGAAAGGAGGGGCTCTTCCGAAAGGGTGGGCTTCACCTTAACCAGGATGGAACCAGGCTGCTGGCATTAACCTTTAAAAAGGAGATAGAGCAGCTTTTAAACTAGATAATAGGGGAAAGCCAACAGTCGCCCAAGAGCGCATGGTTCGGTAGAATGTATCCTTGAAGGATACTACCAAAATCAGAGAGGTTCCAAAAAAGAGTAAAGTAGTCCAAATGTCCTCGAGTATTGAGCAGACAGAGCTTAAAGATCCCAAATTACCCATGCCTACCAATAGCCAGATTAATATGAATAAAATACAGTCTCTAAAATGCTTGTATGCAAATGCTAGAAGTCTCAAAAATAAGATGGTGGAGTTAGAATATATAGCACTAAATGAGAGGTTAGATATGGTTGGAATATCAGAGGCATGGTGGAAGGAGGGCAACCAATGGGACACTGTGATACCTGGGTACAAACTATATCGTAATGATAGAGCTGATCAAATTGGTGGAGGGGTTGCGCTCTGTATTAGAGAGGTCATTGAGTCAGAAAGGATTAAAGTTTTGCAGGAAACAAAATTTGCTGTAGAATCTCTATGGATTGAAATTCCATGTAAAAGGGGAAGGCGAGGGCAGTGGGGGCACTAAGAGGCGACAAGGCAATAGCGGAGAGACTGAATAAATTCTTTGCTTCGGTCTTTACTGAGGAAGATGTAGGGATGTTACCCATGACTGAAGTGGTATTTAAAGGTTCGGAAGAATTGAAGGAAATATCAATATATCGGGAAGATGTATTACAACTATTAGATAAACTGAAGAGTAGCAAATCACCTGGGCCGGATGGTATACATCCATGGGTGTTGAAAGAACTGAAATATTAGATTGCAGACCTGCTATTAGTAATCTGTGAACTTTCATTAAAATCATCTGCAATACCTGAAGATTGGAGGATTCCAGGGGTGATCCGGGAAACTACAGACCGGTGAGCCTGACGTCAGCACCGGGAAAAATGGTAGAAACCATCATAAAGAACAACATTACTCAGCATGTAGATAGTCATGGCCTAATGGGAGACAGCCAACATGGCTTTAGACAAGGAAGATCTTGCCTTACTAATCTGTTATGTTTTTTTTGAAGGTAGGAATAAACAGGAGGACAAGGGTGAGTCGGTTGATATAGTGTATCTGGACTTTCAGAAAGCCTTTGACAAGGTCCCTCATCAAAGACTTTTGGCAAAACTAAAGAGTCATGGGATAGGAGGCAGTGTACTATTGTGGATCAGGAACTTGTTAAAAGATAGAAAGCAGAGGATAGGGCTAAATGGCCAATTTTCCTAATGGAGAAAGGTAAATAGTGGTGTACCCCAGGGATCTGTACAGGGTCCACTGCTTTTTGACATACTGGAAAAGGGAATAACGAGTGAGGTTATCAAATTTGCAGATGACACAAAACTATTTAAAGTTGTTAAAACCCAAGAGGATTGTGGAAAACTGCAAGAGGATCTTGATAAATTGGAAGACTGGGCATCAAAATGGCAGATGAAATTTAATGTGGACAAGTGCAAAGTTATGCACCTAGGGAAGAACAACCTAAACTATGGTTACACGATGCAGGGTTCCACATTAGGAACCACCACCCAGAAAAAGATTTAGACGTCATTCTGGATAACATGTTAAAACCCTTGGCCCAGTGTGCAGCGGCAGCCAAGAGAGCAAATAGAATGCTAGGTATCATAAGGAAAGGAATGGAAAATAAAACAAAAGATATTAGAGAGGTCACATGATGCGGGCAGAGTAGTGGTCGCAGCCTAGGTGCGCTCCGCAGCCCCCTAGCCCAAACCGGCGATTTAAATCGGAAAAAAGCAGCGCGTCCGAGCCCTGCCCTAGCGAGGAGTGTACCGGAGCTTTCACTGCCTTGGTAGCCGACCTCCGAGTGGAAGTAAGGGGCATGGCGACGGCGGCAAAGACCACCCGCAGAGACAGAGAGCGCATGGTGGGGACCGGCAAGATGGCGGAGCCGTCGGGGGCGCCAAGCTCTCCGAAAACCCCGGCATACCTCGATGAGGTGTCAGCAGCTGTAGCAGCAGCCCTGTCCTCCCAATTTTCAGCCCTCCATGATAAAATGGATGGGCTACAGAGCTCCGTTGATGCCCTGGGGAGCCGACTGAGAGAGGCGGAAGACAGACTGGGCCAGACAGAGGATAGGGTGGAGACGCTGTCCCGAGAGGTGGCCGGCCTGAAGTCCCAAGTAGAATCGCAGAACGCAAAACTTGACGACATAGAAAACAGATCTCGACGAAATAACCTTCGGATAATGGGGGTTCCGGAGTCGGTGGCAGACAAAGATCTTCACCATTACCTGGCATCCCTGATGGCATTGCTGTTGAAGGACTCAGGCCAGGCAGAGCCGATGCAGATTGAGCGGGCTCATCGGGTAGGCCGAGTTCAGGCCCGAGACGGACGGCCCCGGATTGTGCTGGTGAAGTTTCTGCGTTTCCCAGAGAAAGAGCGGCTACTGCGGGCGGCCCGGCTGACTGGAGAGATTGTACACAATAATACCAAACTGCGGATCGCGCAGGATTACTCCGTTGCTCTTAGTCAGAGGCGTAGGGAATATGCGCCGCTCTGTGAGCAACTTATAAAGGCTAAAATCCGCTTCACAGTTCAGTATCCTGCCTGCCTGCATGTGACACACGAGCGTGTCCATCGTGCCTTCGACTCTGCTGCGGCCGCGCAAACATATGTGGAGCAGATAGCTACGCGGGAGCGAGTAGATCGCCTACCTCCCTCAACAACCTGAAGATTTGGAGATGTATTTTTCTTCTTTTTACACTGTGGATGGGTAGCATACCCTATTTTGACATCTGAAGCGAACTGCCTGCTCCCGGCCGGAGAATGTACACCTGATCGGGACTTTGCTACTTTGTTGCTCCTTTTGTCACAATTGTTCTTGTGCTGTGTTACTGTAATTCGGTTTTGTTTTTCTCTGGGGAGCTTGGTCAGCCGCTTCCCGGGTAGGAGGGGTAGTGGGCTCTCCCCTGCAGGGAGATGGGAGATTCCCCGTGGTTGCGACCCTGGTCGGGGCCTACGGGGCATGGCATTCAGAGTGGTTTTGGTATGTATGGCAAATCCTTTGGAGCATGAGGAACTTTCTGAGGGGGGGTCCTTGGAGGGGGGGGGAGTGGGAGGAGGGGGGGGAGGAGTTGGGGGGAGGGTAAGTGTTGAGGGAGGTGGGGGTCAGAAGTCACCATGGCTACCTGGGTTGATCACACTACTGGGTGGAGGGAGCACCTCCTCACCGAAGGGGGGACTTCAGGCTGGGGGGTCCTGCCCTATTCCAACAGTATACTGGAGAAATATCGCCTGTACGAATATGACCCACCCTGAAGGTAGTCTCCTGGAATGTGTGTGGTATAGGGAATCCCATTAAGAGATATAAAGTGTTGCAGGCTTTAGCCAGACTGAAATGCGATGTCGCTATGCTACAGGAGACCCACCAGACGGCCGATGAGCACGTCAAACTACAGAAAATGTGGGTGGGGCAGAGTTGGGGTGCCCCGGCAATGGGGAAAAAGGGTGGAGTGGTCATTTTGCTCAGTACGCAGGTTCGTTTTGAGATGGAGCAGCAGTACTCAGACCCAGAGGGCAGATATATCTTGTTATATGGCTATTTGGAAGGCCGACCCATTGTGCTGGGCAATGTGTATGGGCCCAATGTAGCGGATCGGGCGTTCTACGCCCGACTGGCCTCTCGGGTGGAACAGCTGCCGGATGTTCCTCTGATTTTGTCTGGGGATTTAAATGGGGTGTTGGATATGGAATTGGATACGTGCGGAACTGGAAACGTGAGGACGCGTGCCCCGACTACTAAAGTGCTGCGGGAGTTGTGTCGCCGTCTGGGGACGGTGGACCCCTGGCGCTTGCTGCACCCCTTGGACAAAGATTTCACTCATCAGTCGCGGGCACACGGCTCCAGCGCGCGCATTGATTACATTTTGGTATCAGAGGGCTTGTTTGAAAGGGTAGCGGAGGCGCAAATAGCCCCCTCGGCAGTATCTGATCATGCCCCGGTCTGGGTGGAATTCCGATGGGGGGGCTCGGTCACATCCGCGCGTATCTGGCGGTTTCCCTTAGACCTGTACTATGATGCTAATTTCCGAACCCACCTCGGGCAGTGCTGGCAGGATTTCATGACTTATAATGAGCAGCATAAGGCAGAACCGGAATTACTGTGGGAGACAGCCAAGGTGGTGTTGCGGGGAAATATTATTGAATACGTCACTCGGAAGCGTAAATTGCTGGCGGCACAAATCGTTCAGTTAGAAAAACAAGTAGTTCGTGCCCGAAGACGATGTGCGGGGGATCCCAGTGGAGCTCATAAGCGTAGACTTTGGGAGCTGCAAACGTCTCTCAAGGAGCTGTTGCATCAGAGGGCGAAAAAGTCCCATATGTACTATCGTTACCAACTCTACCATTATGGGGACAGACCGGGGAAGCTTCTGGCACGCTGCCTGCGAGGCAGCCGGGCGTCCCGACTGATCGCAGCACTTCGGGATGAGCAGGGGGTTTTGCAGAGATAAAAGGGCCATAGCCCACTCGTTTAAGTCTTTTTTCCAGCAGCTCTATGCGCGACGTGAGGGGTCTCCTACCGCTATGCAGAACTACTTACGAGAACTTCACCTGCCGAAAGTGGGGGCAGAACAGCGGGCGTACCTGGATGCCCCGATAACAGTGGAGGAAGTCCGTAGAGTTATACAGACAGCTGCATGCTGTAAGGCACCGGGCCCCGATGGTTTCGGGGCAGAGTATTATAAAATATTGGGGGATCTTGTGCCCCCAACCCTAGTGGCTGCATACCACCATAGAATAGCACAGGGCAGATTTGAATGGGGCCTTAATCACGCCTATATTACTCTAATACCGAAGCCTGGCAAAGATCCCACTCAGGCGTCATCTTACCGGCCGATTTCCCTGTTGAACTTTGACCTTAAAGTACTGGCTAAAGTTTTGACAGATCGACTGGCTTCGGTGTTGGGGGACCTGGTGCACGACTCCCAAGTTGGCTTTGTCAGGGGGAGATATGCCGTGCGAAATCTGCGAAAAATCGTGACATCTCTTGAGTGGGTGCATGAGCGTAATTTGCCGTCGTTGTTAGTCAGTTTTGACGCAGAAAAGGCGTTTGACCAAGTACACTGGGACTACTTGAAGGGCCTTCTGCCATGCTACGGGCTCGGTGACTCCTTTTGTAAGATGGTGGAGTTATTGTATGCAAACCCTACGGCTGGCATCTTGTGTAATGGGGTGTTGTCAGAAAACTTTAGCCTGGAGAGGGGCACGCGTCAGGGATGCCCCCTTTCCCCCCTGCTCTTTGTGCTGACCTTAGACCCGCTGATACGGCGAATAGAGGAGTCTCCTACTATCACCGGGGTACGTATTGGACCATACGGGTTTAAAGTGGCGGCTTTTGCAGACGACCTACTAGTTCACCTTACGAAGCCCCGACAATCATTGCCCCGGCTGTTGGAGGAGTTTTCCCTCTACGGCAGATTTGCAGGCCTCAGGCTTAACTTGGATAAATCGGAGGCACTGGATGTGGGTGGGAGTTTGAAAGACAGCTGGCCTGGGATTTTTCCGCTTCGATGGGCCGCAGAGTCTTTTGTCTACCTTGGTATTTTACTAACCCGAGTACCCTCTCAGATGTATAAAGCGAACTTCGAGCGTATTTTTTCCAAGGTTAGAGGACAGTTACAGGCTTGGGCACCACTTCCCTTATCCCTTCTGGGGCGGGTAGCCGCCTTGGGGATGGTGGTTCTCCCTAGGGTGCTTTATTGGCTGCAAACTCTCCCGGTCTGGCTGATGAAACGGGATTTGCGGCGTCTTGACAGGGAAACTCGGGGGTTCCTTTGGAAGGGTGCAAGAGCGCGTATACCACTGGCCCGGATGAGAGGAGGGTGGAAGTCCGGAGGGGTGGGGGTTCCAGACATTTGGAAATATGCCTTGGCCTGTCAAGCCAGACATCTCGCTGATTGGTTGGGGGACACTGAGGTCTATACTCCCCGAGCCTTAGAGGAGGCCTTTGTGGCACCACACTCCCTCGATGCGGTATTGCATTTAAAGAGGGGGGTTTTGCCGGCTCGCCTGACGAGCAGTGTTCTGCTACAGGCAACCCGGCGCTCATGGCAACAGCTAAATAGATATTGGGGGTGCAATCCGGCGGTCTCTAGGAGTCACGTGGTCACTTCTGGAGGCTCCGTGGAGGACCCTTGCTGCAGCATTCATAGCCAGCTGCAACGGGCTCAGTGTGGATTGAGGGAGACCTTGTAAGATGGCATTGGCAAAGTCGAAATGGGGTAGGCTGCCACTGCGGGGAAATGCTTGTTTTACTCCGGGCTCAGATTCGGTGCCCTTTCAGACTTGGGAGCAGTCGGGTAGGATTAGTGCTTGGTATATCGTCCGGAAATCGTCTGGCTCCAGTAGGAAGCGCAGATGCCTGAGCGTACGGATCTTGAAATAAACAGCTTTGACTATATTGCCTATGTGAGATTTCATATCCAGGCGTTGGTCCAAGGTGACTCCAAGGTATTTTATTGTTTCTTTGGTTTGCAAGTCAGCTTCCTTGACTCTTACATGGGATGGAGGAATAAAATTGGGGTCTCTTGAGATGAAAAGCACCTCCGTTTTCTTGTGCTGAATGCGGAGGTATAATATAGGGTAGAAATGGGATTTTGCTGTCTGAACATATGGATGATAGAAGTCTATTATTTCCCTGAGCTACGGTAATAGATTTGTTTAACTAAAAGGCAAAAGTGACCTTATGCATATACTTTAAAAGGCCTTTAATCATGTGTGCTTCATCATATTTAGAAAAAAATATTTTACTATGTTATATGCAGCAGGTTTTGACATCTGTCCTTGATGTTCCTTTCACCCCCTGCCTCCCCGAGATACCTGATCTGAATGTTCTCCTTGCGTGGAACTGTAAAACTTTTCTATTCATAAAACCAGAGAACTTTGTATCATCTTTCCCTTCGGCCAATTAACTAATATGTTTAATCTCATAGAAGTCTGGTCATTATTGTAAATTATTTACAATGCTTGCAAAATTGCCCTTCAACTACTTTGCACTTTAATATAGTCAGCCAGGTGACCGTCACTGCTTTAGATGGCCATCAGCAAAATGCACCATACCACTCTGACAAAAGCTGCTCGACTTGAAAACCAAATATAGTTTTTAACAATTATCCACAGGGTTGCCGGTAGTCAATACTGATTTGACGGTACTTAACCGCATATACTGCTGATTGCTAGTAGTGAGGAAAACTAAAATGCCTTGCCTCAGCGTGCTGTGGGCACAGGTGTGGGTCCACAAAAAACAGTGGGCATGCAGTGGTATCATAGAGGCCTTAGAGAAAAAAGACCACAAAACTATGTGCACACCCAGCTCACTGTCCCCCATGCATGATTTGGATAAAGGCTAACCAGTATTGACCTTAGTTGACCACGATCTAAACAGACATCGTATCCCAGCTGAAACTGTACTACCCCCAATGCTAAAGCCCTAAAAGCTGTATCTGTATATAATGTATATAGTTTTTACTGTTATGTTCTGCTCACGCTTAACATTGTTGTTTACTTATAATATTCTTTGTTATTTGACGTTACATGTAAAACAAACGCTGCTTTGTTAATTGGTTGTTTATTGTGAACCGCAACTGATCTCAGGAAGATGCGGTATATACATGTTTGTTAAATAAATAAATAAATAAATGTGTGCACAGAGGGTGCATGCCACCACACTGGTATGCCTCATTAGCCATGACACAGTTTAGGAGGTACAAACCATGGCCCACACATCCACCCCGAACCTCACTGACCCCCTCAATGACCTCCCAGTCCTGCACTACCTCATCTCTTTCATCTCCCCAATCCCTCACATGCGTGAGGCATGCAGTCCCCCAAATCTCAGCACACAGGAGCACAATGGCAGAGCAACTGTGAAGGAGCAAAGCCCAGGCCCATAAGAGGCAAACCATACCACAGGTGTAAGACCACTGAGAGGGTGCTGGAGCAGTGGCAGTATGGCTGGCCATGGTGATGCATGCAGCCCATGTGCAGCCTCTGCCTGGCATATATTGGCATCTGGGCCATTCACCTCCCTGCGGTGCTGTGGTGCTGCTGTCATAGCCTTAAATGCCTGAGACAATGGCATCCTCCATGTAACAGAGCACCTGCTTCTCAAGGGTTCTCAGGGGCTCCTGGCACTCAGGTGGCAGTCTACTAGTATGTGACCATTTCTCCTTGGCTGCCTGTCGGACAACCTGCCACTTTTTCTTGAGGTCTTCTGTCCCTGTTGTGGTGGTGGACCACATTCATCCTGTGTGCTATGTCCTGCCAGTCATGCTGTTGTGTACTGATATCCGCAGAGAAGAGGGTGGCATGACTGTGCATAATGAAGTCCAGGGCCATGCTGATCTCAGAGGGCAGGAAGTTAGCCTTACACGTTCTCTTCATTGCCTTAGTCATGGCGCCCGGCAGAGGGAATAGGAACGCGACACTTATCATATACCATTATCTGACTGTGCGGATATGACGTCCTAATGAAACCATGCCTCGCACAAAGCTACAAGGGAGAAAACAACCACAGGAAAAACAAATATGGCAGACAACACTGTGCACCAGCGGTGACATTAGCCGGGCAGCAGATCAAGCAGGGATATCCGGAACGGCAAGCGGGCTGGCACTGCAAACCGTGTACATGTAATATGCCCAATCCACACAAGAAGAATATAACCATGCAATGTGACAGCATAATTTAGCAAGATTGGTGCCATACTCAGTAGTCACTGCCTCCCCCCCCAACCCCCCTGTTAGGAGCCTTATATGGACTGGTACAACACAGCAAACTCATTTGTTCCATGTTCGCCCACCATGCCCATGTAGCTCCACATATATGCTGCAGGCCCCACACAATAGATAGGGGAGGAGTGATAGGGTGGCCAGTGCTGGGCGCAAGGCAGGGGCACTCTGCCAGCCACAGCCTGGCTATGTGCGTAGGTACCCATGGGGGCAACAGTAGCTGTCCACCCCACAGGGATGACAGCGGGCATGGGAGGGGTGCATGCTCCCTGACCAGCAGTACACATGGCAGCCAGGATGTTGTCAGACAATGGGATTGACACACCATGCACCAGAAAAACAGGGACACATGTGCAGGTAGCAGTGCCGAGACTGTGCCACCACATGGGAACTTGGTGCTTCTGCCATGCTAGCCGTGTACCCTGGCCAAGTCCTATGTCAGGTGAGCTGTTGGCCCTGTCCCATTGGCATAGCTGCAGCAGGGCGGGGTGAGCAGTGCCAATCCCTGACCACCTCAGGCCCCATCCATGCAGCCTCCATGATGGTCCTACTACCCCCCACCCCTTACCCCTCCCTATATCTAGAACGTCCAATCTGTGTTGCAGTGGGGACCAGATGCTACAGGAACATGCATATTGTTCATTGCCCTTGACATAGGTAATCTAAGCCACCTGCCCCCTCTGCCTACGTAATGTATAGGGATTTCTGTGCAAATGTGGTGAGGGTATCTATAAACCGCACTGACTGTTGTGTGAGGGATAAACTACCATAGCCATATACATACAAACATACATATACAGCTGAAGTCAAGCTGTAGTGCCCAACACTCCCTGCTTCCTGGCTACCCATGTGGGGTGTCCCAGGTGTCCCAGAGCAACCCCTGCCCCATTCCACTGCACCAATACCCCCCATGCCCTGGTCCTCCATTCCCAGAACATACCACATGCTCCAGGGTCCAAACCTATAGTGCCAGATATCTCTGGGCAGCCACCCAATCAGATGTGCCCTGCCCATTCACACACCCACCTCCACAGAGCCGCTGCATGACACATGCTGTGGCTGACACCTGTGACGGTCGCAGCATTGATGACACAGGGAGATCCAAACAACACCTTTCATTGTACAAGAGGCCCAGTACTGTACAAGGTCCTGTGATGTAACATGTCAGGCAACAGGAACATGGCCCTTCCTCCCTGAGTAGCCATCCCCCAGAGCTTGTTCTATGGCAGTGTGTTCACAGCGACCTGTATACTTACTGTCCATCCACTCTCCACCCAGACCCTTGTTTCCCCTTACCTCCTCACCTGTGCAGATGCAGCAGTATTCCACATCAAATGGCTATGGAGAGGTGCAGTTTGGTCCTCCTGTTCCCATGGCAATACAGCATGCCCTCATACTTCAGCACCTTTCTAGCCAGGGCCTCAGCCTCGGCCAGGCTAAGGTTTTCTGTTTGCCTGGCTGCCATGCTACTGTTGTTTATCAGCACAGCCATAGGGGTCTCCTGCACTAGAGAGGTCACTACCTGTGTGTTGTGCAGGACATGACCCTAATATGCCCATGTGGGTCCCACAATCACTACCCGGGTATTCGTTGCTGACCAGCCCACCCCATGTGCTACATGTGTCCTTCTGGCATACCCATCTGATTGGCGTTTGTGCCCACGCGTTTATCTGTTTGGGCCCTGGTCATTTTCTTTTAGTTGCCCATGTAGTGTGGTTGTGTGGTTTGGAGGGCCTTCCGTGCCTTTCATGGTGACTGGGACGATATTGATCTGGGCATGTCTTTGTGGCTACAGTGAATATTGGTTGTTCGGCGCTACCTGAGATGTGGGTTTTGCCATCGGCTTTTTGTTCTCCTAAGTGTGGCCATTTTCCAAACTTAAACATCTGTTGTCCGCCTTAATCATGATTCATACCTCTTTGCTGAGCACTTTATTTTAGCTGCTTTTCGGCTCACTGCCCACCTTGTCCAGTATTCGGCCCTGTGAGATTAACAATTTAAGAGGAACAGGTAGATAATTCTATATGAAAGGTGAGGGAGGGTTGTGTAACTGGATAGGTAAATGTATGTACAACTTGGTCATGATGAAGTGGGCGGATGACTCTAAATGATGTTATTGGGAAACTGGACCATGTGCCATGGGGGGATCTGCCCCATAGAATTCTAAGAATAACTGAGTTTTTAATTTCTTTCAGAAATCAACTGTGGATTCCATAGACCTCAGATGAGGTGTAGGGCATTCCTTATAATTGGGGCATAGAGGGAGAATGCCCTGGTACATGTGCACTGGTTGCACTTGGGCTTTCTTGGGGGTATCTCTAACAGGATGAGAGTGTTGTGTTTTCTTAGCCTGATGTTGGAAGGTTTTTTAGAAGAGATTGTAGGGATTCAGTGGATTGTTTGTATATTATCTTGTGAGTGTTGAGGAGAAATTTGTACTTGATTCTAAAGGTAGCCAGTGGAGTTGCTTGAGGATTGGGATGATGTGGGTTTGCCAAAATGGTTCTTGAATGATTCTGGTTGCCGTTTTTTGCGCAGGTTCTAGGGGGTATAGAATGTGTTTAGGCAGCCTGTGGTAAATTGAATTGCAGTAGTCTAGGATGGGAGTTGTAATGGCCTAGCAAAGAGAAACTGTTGTGATGACTAGAAGTATGCTTCTGTGGCCATGTTGGATCCCCTCAGTCTGTTCAAACTGCATTACTGATAGATCTACCAGCTAAACTAAAAGTAAACAATGCCATGGGTCTGGATGGGTTACTTCCAAGAACACTGAGGGAACTTGGGGATGTTCTAGCGGTTCCACTGTCTGATCTTTTCAATGCCTCTTTGGAGTCAGGAGTAGTGCCAGAGGACTGGAGAAAGGTGCATGTGGCCCCATTACATAAAAGCAGTCATAAGGATGATATTGAGAACTACTGTCCGGTTAGTCTAACCTATGTGGTTAGTAAATTTTTGGAAAGGCAACTAAAAGAGAGATAGTGAGGTTTCTGGAGTCCAATGGATTACAGGATCCAAGGCAGCATGGTTTCACCAGAGGCAGGTCTTGTCAGACAAATCTGATTGATTTCTTTGACTGGGTGACTAGAGAATTGGACCGAGGGAGAGCCCTAGATGTGGTTTATTTAGATTTCAGAAAAGCCTTTGACACCGTTCCACACAGGCAACTTATAAACAAACTGAGCACCCTAGGGATGGATCCTAAAGTTACTGATTTCGGTTAGAAATGGTTGAGTGGGAGACTACAAAGGGTACGAGTAAATGGAGCTCACACTGAGGAGGAGGAGGAGGTTACCAGTGGTATGTCACAGGGATATGTCCTTGGTCTGATTCTTTTTAGAATTTTTGTTAGTGATATTGCAGAAGGGCTGTCAGGTAAGGTTTGCTTGTTTGCGGATGATACCAAAATCTGCAATAGAGTAGACACCCAGGAAGGAGTAGCTACGCTTGAAGAATGGTCTAGAATTTGGCAGCTGAAATTTAATGCTAAAAAATGTGGGCTGCATAAATCCAAAGGAACAGTGTAGGGGGTGAGGTCAGGGGCGGCTCTATAATAAGGCCAAGTGAGGTGGTGGCCTCAGGCAGCAACCTTTTGGTGGCAGCAAAATTGCCCCCAAAAAGATCGCCTCACTTGACCTTCAAAATAAAAAAAAAAATAAAAAACACTCTGGCATAAGAAGCAGCTGCCACTGCTGCTCCAGCGGCGGCAGCAGCAGAAAGAGGAGCCCCGCAGCCGCCCGCTCCCCCTCCTCCGGAGAGCCTGCTGGTTTCCCCTCTTTGCCGGCTCCGCTTTGCAGAGCCGCGGCGAAGGGACAGTGTTTCCCTTAACTGCGCAGCTCTGTTAAAGCTGAGCCCGCGGTACTGATGGGAAACAGGAAATCCTGTTTCCCATCAGCACCGTGGGCTCAGCTTTAACATAGCCGCACGAAAAACACTGTCCCTTCGCCGCGGCTCTGCAAAACGGAGCCGACGAAGAGGGGAAACCAGCAGGCTCTCCCGGGGGGGGGGGGGGCCGCGGGGCTCCTCTTTCTGCCTCTGCCGCCACTGGAACAGCAGCGGCAGTTGCTTCTTATGCTGGAGGTTTATTATTTTTTCAGTTTCCCTGGGGGAGAAGGGGCTAGGACTGGAACTGGGCTGATGGTGAGGGTAGGACAGGAACTGGGCTGATTGGGGGGGGGGGTTAGAACTGGAAGTGGGCTGATCAGGAGGTGGGCTAGGACTGGTAATGGGCTATGGGGAGTTAGAACTGGAAATGGGCTGATGGGGGGGTTAGGACTGGTAATGGGCTATGGGGGGTTAGAACAGGAAATGGGCTGATAGGGGGTTAGTACTGGAAATGGGCTGATCAGGAGGTGGGCTAGGACTGGTAATGGGCTATGGGGAGGTTAGAACTGGAAATGAGCTGACGCGGGGATTAGGACCAGAAATTGACTGATGAGGGTTTAGAACTGGAAATGGACTGATCAGGAGTGGGGCTAGGACTGGTAATTGGCTATCGGGGAGGGGGGGTTAGAACTGGAAATGGGCTGATTGGGGTGCTAGGACTGAAAATGAACTTTTATTAATCCACGAGAGCATAACATTACAACTTTCCAAATTACAAGGTTCCTTCAGGTGAGGTTGACTCTGATCCACCACCTGATCACAAGTACTCAGTCACTTGTGGTATACCACAGTATATATCCCCCTTCCCCCTCCCCCCACCCTCTCCTTCCCACCCTCCCATCCCTCCCCCTTCCCCTATAGCCTTGTCCATTCCATAAACAAAGGGGACTCCATTCTACCTATTTAGCACACCCCACCCCACCCCACCCACAGAGCTCCTCACCTACCCCAGGTCCAACTTCAACTCGTTTGCAAAATTCCATTACGAGTGTGTGGTCTCAAAGTTTGAATATATGGGGTCCAGACCAGAAGAAACAGAGGCCAGCATTTGACATTCCCTCTAGCTCTCGTCCATCAAGGAGCATCAACTGATGAAAACTAATACGCCATTCCCAAAACGTAGGAGGGGTCTGCTCCCTCCATCTATGCAAAATGGGTCCCTTACCCACCAAACAGGCCTTCCTTATCAGTAAGCGCTCCCATCTCCCCTTTGGAAATCCCATCATCCCCGGAGAGATTAACAGAGCCGTGAGAAGAAAGGGAAACTCTCTCGGCTCTGAAAGCCCGCGTATTGGGAGGGACTCGGGAGCTGATGGCGAGACATTTGATTCTGCCACTGCCACGGCGGCAGCGGCAGCAGCAGCCGTTTTTTTTTTAAAATCTATCAGGGCTGATGGGGGGAGGGGGGTTAGGACTGGTAATGGGCTTTGGGGGGGTTAGGACTGGTAATGGGCAATGGGGGAGGGCTAAGACTGGAAGTGGGTTGATGGGGGGAGGGGGGTTAGGACTACTAATGGGCTATGGGGCTAAGACTGGAAGTGGGCTGATTGGGGGGTTAGGACTGGAAATGGGCTGATGGGAGGTTAGGATGTAATGGGCTATGGGGGGAGCTAAGACTGGAAATGGGCTGATGGGGGGGTAGGACTGGTATTGGGCTATAGAGGGGGCTAGGACTGGAAATGTGCTGATGGGGGGGTTAGGACTGGTAATGGGCTATGGGGGTGCTAAGACTGGAAATGGGCTGATGGGGGGTTAGGACTAGTAATGGGCTATGGTGGGGCTAGGACTGGAAATGGGCTATGGGGGCTAGGATTGGAAATGGGCTAATGGGGGTTTAGGACTGGAATGTGCTGTGGGGAGGCTAAGACTGGAAATGGGCGGATGGGGGTTAGGACTGGTAATGGGCTATGGGAGGGGCTAAGACTGAAAATGGGGTGTTGGGGGTGCTTAGGACTGGAAGTGGGCTGCTGGGGGGCTTAGGACTGGTAATGGGCTATGGGGGGGGACTAGGACTGGTAATTGGCTGAGTGGAAGGAGGGCTTGAACTGCAAATATCTGATGGGGAGGGGCTTGGAATGGAAATGGGCTGTAAGGGGAAGGAGCTAGGACTGATGGAGGGACTCAGATGGGGGAGCTAGGACTTGAAATGGGCTGATGGGGGTTAGGACTGGTAATGGGCTATGGGGGGGCTAAGACTGAAAAAGGGGTAATGGGGGCTTAGGACTAGAAGTGGGCTGATGGGCGTAGGACTGGTAATGGGTTATGGGGGGGCTTAGGACTCGTAATGGGCTATGGGGGGGCTAGGAATGGTAATGGGCTGGGGGGTGGCTAGGACTGGAAATGGGCTGAGTGGAAGGAGGGCTTGAACTGCAAATAGCTGATGGGAATGGGGGCTTGGAATGGAAATGGGCTGAGTGGAAGGAAGGCTTGAACTACAAATAGCTGATGGGGAGGGGGGCTTGTAATGGAAATGGGCTGTGAGGGGAGGGAGCTAGGACTGGAAATGGGCTGAGTGAGGGGGCTAGGAGAGGAAATGGGCTGATGGAGGGCTAGTATAGGACTGGAAATGGGCTGTTGGGGGGGCTTGGATTGAAATGGACTCATGGAGGGGCTAGAACTGGAAGTAGGCTCATGGGGGCTTGGATTGGAAATAGGCTGAGTGGAGGGGAGCTAGGATTTGACATGGGCTGATGGTGGGGCTAGGAAAGGACTAGAAATGGGCTGATGGGGGGCTGGGATTGGAAATGAGTTGATGGAGGGACTCGGATAGGACTGGAAATGGGCTGATGGAGGGACTCGGATGGGGGAGCTAGGACTGGAAATGGGCTGATGCGGGGACTAGAAGGGAGCGGATGCTGCGTGGGGCTGGAACTAGAAGGGAGCTGATGTTGGAGGAGGATTAGAATGGGATAGAGCTGGGAGAGTGAAATGGAGAGGGAAAAAATATTTTGTGTGGGAGGGAAGACAAATCTACAATTGGCCGGATATTGGGAGAGTAAGTTGGGATTGAGGATGGCGGGGTAAATTTTGAGTGGATGAAATAGGAATGAGGAAAGAGCAAAAGGAGAAAGATTAGTATGTTAAAGCAGATGTAGAGAGAGAATGGAAAAAAACTAGAAGAGTGAAGAAAGGACAAATGGACAGCAGACGGTGGAGAGTTAGCTGAAGACACGAAGAAACCAGAAGAAAGTGGCTGGAGCAATTGCAACTGAAAAAAAATGCACAAAAGGTAGAAAAAAATCTCTTTATTGAATTTATTAACTGAAATATGCCAGCTCTGGGAAATGTGCATCATTAACGTCTGCGCTTTGTTTAGTACAAGAGGAAATTAATTTATTTCTACAGTGTTGTTGGGCTTTTGGGGTTCCCAGTTTAATTATTGTCTTCCTGTTTCTACATTGTGATTTCTTGTTTGGTGACGGACTATGTTCTGCACGTGTAACTGAGCTGAGGTATTCTGTTTATGTAATTCCTATTTGACATTGCCACTTGTTTTCTTTCCCCAGTAGGTCATGTATTGTTGTTCTCTGAAATGTATTGGTTTAATATTTGTAGTGTTGCCTTTTGATAGGTAGGGTCTTGTGCTTTGTGAGTCCTGGTAGTGCTGTTATGATACGGCGGGTTTGCTATGGGTTCTAAATGGGCAGTGTTTGTAGTAGTTCCTAATGTGCCTGGCAGTTGTCACTGGATTATAGTAATGTAGAAATCTTTCAGTCTTTCTTTATCCATACACTCATTAAGAGGCATGTTTACTAAAAGTTAATGTATGGTAACATTATGCAAATATTTATGCAAATGAGGTCCCTTATGCAAATGAGGCCCCACACCGAGTCTCCGCACATGGCCCTGCACCTCCCTTGAGCCGCCCCTGAGTATAGAGGGTGAAGTACTTTTGTCCACTAAAGAAGAGCAGGATCTAGGCATGGTTGTGTCTGATGATCTTAAAGTAGCTAAACAGGTAGAAAAGGCAACGGCAAAAGCAAAAGGATGCTTGGGTGCATACGGAGAGGAATGGCTAGCAGAAAAAAGGAGGTGATAATGCCTCTCTATAAGTCTTTGGTGCGACCTCATTTGGAGTATAGTGTGCAATTCACTGACCTATGTACAGAGATCAACCTTAGAACTATTTACAGTTGTAAGTCGTACATGAATCATAATGTATACGTTTTAGTGTCTCACATACTTGTCATATCCAATTTAGAATAGGAAAACTGACATTGTGTTATCCTTTTTCTGGTTGGGAAGGTGAATTTGTTAATGGCCCGTAGTGTACTGTGAACAGGTGTGTTTTAAGTTTCTTGCGGAATTCCATGATTTCGAGTAGTGATCTCATTTCTTCCGGCAAGGCGTTCCATAGAATGGGGGCTGCGTGGGAGAATGCTTGTTTGTTTGTTATCTTTTTGGCTTTTATAAATTCATTTGGGGTCCTTAATTTGTTTATACGATCTCTCCTTTGAAGATTTTTAGTAGGTTCTTTAGTTATAAGGTTGTTTAGTGTGGATGTTTCAGGCTGCTGTATTTTGTGCAAATTATAGGGGGTAAAGAATGTGTTTAGACAGTCCATGGTAAATTGGGCCCATGGTCTAGGGCCCAATTTTCAACTCGGCGGTGCTATGCGCATCAACCTTGGGCTGCCCCTGCTCATAAGAACTGTTAAGACTGTGTCAGACCAAAGGTCTGGGAAGGTCGATGTGTGCAGCATGTCACGTATGTGGGCATCGTCCAACAGGTGTGTCCCAATGCAAAAATGCTTGAGAACCATTAAATTACAGTAATGACATGTTCAGATTACTATATAAAATATCCGTTTAAACCCTAGAAATTAAAATAACGTTCTCTCATAAACGTATACCCCTGACATTTAAAGACCGCTGTCAGTTATTTTTAAATGCTGGCCATGGCATTTAAATCTAATTCGGATATTCAGCACTGATACCTGGATCATGGCTGATGCTGAATATCCAAAATCTGTTGTCAGTGCTGGCGCTATCGGTACAGCCTGGCAGGGCTCTAAACGACGGCTATATGACTAACTAGCAGCTTCTCCATTTGGGCACTAAATGACTAGTTCTGTTGAATATTCCCAAAGACTGTCTGGGGACTAACCATTTTCAATCCTAGCCCCCCATCAGCCATTTCCAGTCCTATCCTAGCCCCCCATCAGCCCATTTTCCCCCATCAGCCCTTTGCAATCCTAGCCTCCCAATCAGCCCTTTCCAGTCCAAGCCTCCCATCAGCCCATTTCCAGTCTTATTCCAGCCACCATCAGACCATTTCCAGCCCAAGCCTCACCCCATTAGCCCATTTCCAATCCTAGCCTCCCCATCAGTCATTTCCAGTCCTGTCCTTGCCCCCATCAGCCCATTTTCAGTCCAAGCCCCACCCTATTAGTCCATTTCCAATCCTAGCCCCATATCAGCCATTTTCAATCCTAGCCCACCCAATCAGCCATTTCCAGTCCTGTCCTAGCCCCCTATCAGCCCATTTCCAGTCCAAGTCCTCCCATCATCCCATTTTCAATCCTAGCCTCTCCATTAGCTATTTCCATTCCTATTCTAGCCCTCATCAGCTCATTTGCAGTCCAAGCCCCCCATCAGTCCATTTGCAGTCCAAGCCCCCCATCAGACCTTCTCCAGTCCAAGCTCCACCCCACAAGCCTATTTCCAGTCCTAGCCCCCATCAGCCATTTAAAGTCTTATCCTAGCCTGTGATACAATGGACCCTCTTCTGGAGAGAAAAATAGTTTTGAAGTCTGAAAGAAAAAGAAATTGCCTGCAATTTCCAGAGGATTCACCTAGAGGGAGCAGGAGAGTTAGGACAGAGACCACAGAACCACGCCCTAGTGTGCAGGACTCATGTTCCAAAAGCTCACATTTAAGAGGAAGCAAGCAAGAGTCAGAAGGAAGCTTATCTGCTAGGAGCTTACCTGCAAGAAGCTCAGCTGCTAAAACCTCGTCTGCTTGGAGAGCTACTACTCAGGGAGCTGTGGAAAGATCACCCTCACCAGTTGGGAGAGACCAAGCGAATGCGTGTTCCAGAGAAGGACCAAAGAGATGTTATGAAGGTACTAGCCCAAGAGTGGGATCTAGGCCGCAAGCAAGCCTGAGTAAAAGGACAGGCTGGGAAAGGAGAACCAGTCCTGTAAGAGAGGGGACAGGCCGAGAAGACCGAAGCCAAGCCAGACCGGGCCCTGAAGCCCACAAGAGAACAGGCCTCAAAGGCCAGAGGAGGAAAGACTGGGAGAGCAGGAGGAATATACCTGAGAGCACTGATACTGAAGGCAGCAGCCAAGGTAGGCCTCCAGCCTCGCCCCAGAGAACCAAACGGAAACCTAAAGGTAAAGCTTTTAACCTTTGTTATTGTGTGCCTGAAGTCAAGCTAAGAGAAGAATCCTGGGAAGGTGGTTCTCCTTATCTAAAACAAGAGCCAAAGCAACAGTTAAAAGATAGTTTGAGCAAGAAAAGAACTTTTAGAGGAAAACATTATAGAGAGAATGTTTTTAGACCTCTAGAGCAAGAAATGCCATTTTGGTATTCCACCACGCTGAACCGTGGGCCCAAACAAACTGCCAAGCCTTGGGAAGCAGTGAGACGAACTCACATGAAGGACACTTACCTTGATCCCTCAGAGCAGTCAGAGGAGGCCATGCAGGTGGAATCTGTACAGGAGGACATTGATAGTCCTATGGAATGTATATACTGTGCTGGAAGTGATATAGAAGCGTTCCAGAGCTCATTGAGTGAATGAAGTGATTTGCTATTGGATGTTTTTGACACTGTGAAGTTAACAGTTTTTGGTTATTCCATCTCTTACTTTCAAAATCTGCTGTAAAGACTTGTTTTGCTACGTACCGGAGTGTTTATCCTATGTTATGAACCCTTAGTGCTAAAAGGGGAAAATAAAGCCTTTTTCTTTTCCCTCCACTTTTGTGCAAGACTGTAGTCTCTTTGGGAGTTGGCAACGAGGCTGGCACAAGGCTCTGGCCCTTGACCCTCGCACTTGGCCAACCCTGATCACAAACATCTTGGTGACCCCCGGTCCCAGCCCTGCGGTGGAACCACTACGCCGCCACCAGGGGGTGCTGTGCGACCGGGGCGTGTCACAAGCCCCTCCATCATTCTATTTTCAGTCCTATCCTAGCCCCCTCATCAGCCATTACCAGTCCTAGCCCCCCTCCTCCCTGAAGAGCCCCGCGCCTGTCTGCTTGGCTTTCGACGGAGCCGAGCAGGCTACGGCTCACTTCTGTACAACCACTGAAGTGAAGAGCGCCGGGTTTTTTTTTTTCACTTTGGCAGCTGTGTTCTAATGTAGGCTGCTGGCACACTGAGTACCGGGAAACAGGAAATGTCTTTCGACCTGTGGTGCGCCAGCGGCCTACATTAGAACACAGCAACTGGAGTGAATAAAAATGGCACTTTTTACTTCAGCAGCTGTAAAGAGGTGAACCGAGGCCTGACGGTAGAAAAACAGCATGTGCGAGATGTTGTTGGTGTGGGGCCCCCTGAAGCATGAGGCACTGTGCGAACAACATTCTCGCACAATGGATGGGCTGGCCCTGCCGGCTAGTGCCTCTGAATATCACCACAGACTGTCTGGGCACTAACTGACTAGTGCTACTAGTGAGGGGTTAGGATAGTCCTAGCACTCCAGTTAGTAACAATTTTTAGCCTGCCAACTGGATAGGTAATCACATAAATTTAGGACTCGTCAATGGTTGCCCTAATTTTATGTGATTTTTTGCCATCTGGTTAGCAGCTAGTTATAGAAACATGACAGCAAAAAAAGACCACATGGCCTATCTAGTCTGCCCTTCCATATCAACAATTACAACAATCAACTTTATTCCTTTAGAGATCCTCTGTGTTTGTCCCATGCTTCTTTGAATTCAGATACTGCCCTCGTGTCCACCACCTCCACTGAGAGACTATTCCACGCATCTAGCACTCTTTCAGCATATTACTCCTGAATCTATCCCCTTTCACCGTCATCCTGTGTCTCCTCGTAGCAGAGCTTGCCTTCAATTGAAAGAGACTCTCCTGTGCATTTATTTCATGGAGGTATTTAAATGTCTCTATCTTATGTACCCTATCCTGCCTTTCCTCTAAAGTATACACAGTAGAGGAGTAACCTACTACCCAGAAGATCAAGGGTTCAATTCCCACTGCCACTCCTTGTGACCTTGAGTAAGTCACTTTACTCTCTACTGCCATGGAAGAAAAAGCCTGGTAATCTACTTTCAGTGATACATTGCCAAGAAACCTCAGAGGCAGCTAGTTTGTCAGGAGTCAGCATTGACTTGACAGCACTAAAACATTTTTTTGAGAGATCTTGCATTAACCTATTTATCTGAAACTAACCTTTGCAAAATGCAATATGTGCCTTTGAGTCTATGCTGGCTCTTGGCAACCCAGATGCTCCTGGGTTTTCTTGGCAGTGTGACCAGGAGCAGATTGCCAGGCCTTTCTTCTGAGGCAATGGAGGGTTAAGTGACTTGCCCAATGCCACAAGGAGTGCCTGGCTTCTTGGTTACCAGTGTTCTAAGCACTAGGCTACTCCTCCACTCCTGTACAGCAAGCTATTGCAATTGAATTGTGATTAAAAGTGTGAAGTCACTTCCTCAAAATTGATCACTAAAAACCAAGCTCTGGAGGGGAATTTTCAAAGTTGGTCAGGAGAGAAGCACTTCTTGTCTGGCCTCGCTGGTTACCTTCCTTTAGAGCTCTAGGGTCAGATTTTCAACTGGGCGGTGCTATGCACCATGTCAGCACATTGCCCGCCCCCTTCCGCCATATCCGGATTTTCAGTGCTGGGGTTATGTGCGGCCCCGGCATCGAAAATCCAGGTTGTGCCACACACCTGTAAGCCACAGGAGCTAGCTAGGTAGCACTGATTTTCGATGCTACCTGCTTAGCCCCTGTGCCTGCAAGAGAGGCGAGGAAAATCCTCACCTATCTTTAAGGCACAGATGGCCAAGCAGGTAGCATCGAAAATCAGTGCTACCCATTTAGCCCTTTCCTTCACCCCCGTTCCGCCACAGAACGCCCCTAACATGCCCCAATGTTAACCGCATAGCCTCTGAGCGTGTTAGGGACATATCCGGGATATTCCAAGGGCACTATCCATGTAGGTGCCCTTCTAAAACCCCGGATATGACCTTTACACAGCTAACTAGGGCAGTTCCCAGTGTAAATATCTTTGAAAATCGGGTCCCTAGATTATAACAATAATATTGTGTATATTCTGTGTCTTTCTTTCCCACTGTTAGAAAGTGCCAGGTGAGACAAGAACCAAGGAAAGTGATACCCTCTTTTGCAGGGACTCGACACCAGGAACATTGAACAAATAAAATAAATGCATTTTCTCTTCTACTGAATAAAATACAAAGACATCTGGCCTAGTGGTTGGGGCAAGGTACCAAAGGTCAGGTGTTCAAATCCCACTAGAGGACAGCAACCTTGGGCTGGAAGGACTGGGGTTTCTAATCCCACAGGTGCTCCTTGTGGTCTTGGGCAAGCCACTTAACCCTCCATTGCCCCCCATGTTCCCTGTAAAAAAAAAATAGTTATCTCCAAGTTATAATGCCCTGTTCAATGTAATTTCAGTTTGTTCAATGTAAACCACCTTGATATCATGAAAGGCGATATATAAGAAATGTTAAATAAATAAAAAAATCTGCAGTCCCCAAAGCAAACATGTTTCAATTAATAATTTTTTTCCTACCTTTGTAGTTTGGGTATTTTCTTTTCCAAGCATGTTGGTTCCAGACACTCTTCTTCTTTACTCTGTCTTCTGACAGCTCTCTTTCCAGTGTATGCTGTCCATTTTTCATTTATCCTCTCTCATCCCGTTTCTTTCCATTCCCTCCCTACACTTATCATTTGCATATTGATCTTTCCCTTCTAGCCTTTCCTCTGTTTCTTTCATTTTTGCCTCTCTGCCCACTCAAATTTTTCTTTTCCACTCACCAGTCCTCAATCTATTTCTTTTTTTATTTTCACCCACCTATCACCAATCACCTTTCCATCGTTTTCACCCACCTCCTGCCCATCCCATCTCCACTGTTGTCATTTCCCCTGTCACAATCCTTCATTGGCCTCTTATTCCTTTCCATCCTTCACACACTCCTCATTAGCACATTTCTACTCTCTGTATTCACTATCCTCTTTCCCCTTATCTTCTTGATATCTTCCCATTGCCTCTCCCATGGGATTCCACTAAATTCAGCATATATCCTCTCTCCACAAGGCTACAATAGCTTTGTTCTTTATCATATTTATAAAAAAACACACACAATTTTAATGAAAATAAACATTTAAAGGTCACCCCATTAACGGTGGCTGCTGAAGGTTCTGCACCATCTTTTTCTTTGTTTCTGCTGAGACTCTTTCATCAAAAAGGGCTAAGCCTGCCAAATGTTCAGACAAAAACCAGAGGTGCCTTAAAAATGCAACATGCGCGGCGTCTTTTTGAGAGACGAAACATCAAAGATTTTCAATCAACTTTTAAGCAGATTTTTCATTTCTGACCGTGCATCAGTTACAGCTAATTTTGGGTTAAACAGTTTAGCTGTATGACGAATTCATTCCCCTGAAGAACCTCAGATGATTGAGAGAAACGCGGTTCAACGTTGAAGTGAGGCGTTGGGAATTAGAGAGTGTTCCGTATACAAATGCAACATAAAAATTTGATTGAACAACGATTCATATTCGGACGCTCGCAACAGTACTGAAAGATAAGTACACAATTCTGTTTTAACTTAATTGGACTAGGCAGTCCACAAGAATAAATTCAGCTTTTAAGACATCACAACGGAAAAAGGGAGGTGTGCAATATAAAAAATACATAAAAATTGATTGGACATTGGGCCGTTGATGCAGTGTTTTCCATTGAAAAAGCCCACAGGTCTGAGGCCATATACTGATTCTAAATTGTACTTCCCATGCAAGCAATAAGTTAACATTGGGGCAGCAGATTTTTTCTAATGGGATTTAAAAATGCAACAGCCTGGTTTGGGTAAGTCTTAAGATGTGATAAAAATTTGATGGCATTGAGAGGAGCTCGGATTGCAAATGGGACTTCATTCCACTGTTTGACATAAACAAGACTGACAAACAGAGCCAAATCTGTGACATTCTTGGACTTACGTGCAGTTATCCTGACATGAGCCTTAAAAAGGAATATTTTCAGTAATAAATACCTTTTCTCAGCCATAAAATATTTAGAATGGGGCGACCTCTAAATGTTTCTCAATCAGGTTAAAATTTCACAGATAAACAAGCTATCATTAATGGACAAAAATAAGCTTTGTGGAGAAATGATTCTGCAAACATTAACTTTTTACATTGGTTTGTGGACCACCCTAGTGCAGCATCTTCGATCTCCCTTCCCTTTCCCCTCTCCCCAGCAGTGCTATATCTACCATCTCCCTTCATTCCTGCCTTCCTGAACAGTACAGCATCTTTAATCTCCATTTATCTTTCCCCAACAATGCAGCATCTCCCATCTGCCCTCCCTCTCCAGTCCCACCCACACCAGTGCAACATCTAGTATTTGCCCTCTCCCCTCCCCAGCAATGCAGCATCTCCCATCTGCCCTTTCCCCCAACAGTTGAGCATCCCCCATTTGCCCTCTCCTCTCCCTTCCCCAACAATGCAACATCCTCTATCTGCTCCTCTCCCCTCCCCAGTAGTGCAGTATCTCCCATCAGATGAGGCAGAAGAAGAAGCCTCACAAACTGCAGCACTCTCATGCACTTTTCCTCAGTGGCACTCCGGCTTGCATTAGCATGGGCCACTTAAGATTTAAGTTCCAGTGCACAGGGATGTACCAGAAGTGAAATCACCATAAGCCCTCTTGCCGCTGCAAACTGAAAGAGCCGTGCCACTGAGGACAAGTGAATGAAAGTGCTGCAGTTCGCTTCTTCTGCCACGTCCAAGAGGCGATGCTGCGTTCTTCCCACAGCACATCTCCTGCGACTTTGCAACACACTGGTTGAGAACTGCTACTGCAGGTTGACTTTTTCAGGAAACAGTGCGCACACAGGTAGGAAGACAAAGGTAATACAGCATTTTATTTAGAGAAAAAACATTTAAATATAGCTCTTCTTGTCAGGAAATGTATTTTCTTTTTAGCAGGAGGATTTTCTGTGCTTCTAAATTTTAAGCTGGTTGGCTGCCTAAAAACGTTGAAGACTAAGAGCTCAGGCATGAAGTACGGCTGGTAGGAAATACCCCGGACTCTATTTGCAGAACTGAGTGGAACAATGCAAGCCTTTGAACAATGCCCAAGGCACATACTTTCCTTATTCACCATGGAATTTCTGCCTTTAAATGTGAACTTTTACACTAAAAAATGTACTCGTCAAAAAACGCATAGATGATCAAAAAGGCTTGCAACATGGCCAATTACTTAAGTCATTTGCTTTGATGGCTTTTAAAACTGGGTCTCACTGTGCCCACAACATCAAAAATCAACCCTAGTGGTCAAACTAAGCAGGAACCTTTAACCCCTACAAACTGAGCTATTTTGAATTTCACAAGAAAATACTTCCAGTGTAGGATTTTTGCTTCTATTGAAATAGAAGTGAACTTGGGAGAATAAAATACCAATTTAATTACTGTGTAGATTATAGTATACCCAGCAGTCATCCCACGGCCAATTTCAAAATCCTGCATCCCCTTCCTCTGCCAATCATGCAAATTGCAGTGTCCGCCCCCTCCCCCTATGGACTGCATTCCACTAGCATACCTCAACACACATGACTGATATTAAGAACACATGCAAGGTCCCCTGATAAGTTTTTATCCCGATGCACCCCCCCCCACACTGATCCCCTCTTCATTTTCCAAGTACCTTCACTGCCTTATCCATTCCTCCAGATCATGCACTGCTCTCCCCAATCATGCATTCTGCAAGCTGCATATACACAGGGTGCAATGCAACCTAGCCTGCAACATAATTGTCTAATTGGTACCTGTTCCAAATGGCCCATGAGCATCCTGTGCGCACGCTAGGTGCATTCGCTTTGTGCTCGTTCGGATCCAAACTTTGTCAGTATTTGCTGCGAATAGAAAGGGGTGTGCAGTGCCAGTTGAGACACTTTTCAGGGCACTTCCCTGATTAATACATGCTCGTGAACAAAGTGGATCACACTGCGTGCAGCTTGTTTCAGAGACTGCATGCTTGATGCTCTGTGTCCCAATTAAATAGAGTTCTGTTGCAGGTTGCATTACATGTTCAAATCGTCCAGTGTATTGCACCATGGACCTAGTTCGTCTTCCCTGGACTTCCTATTCATGATGTAGCCACATCTTAAACCATTCTGGTACCCTCATAATGGTTCCCTACGCTATCTGTCTGACATGTTGCTCCCTCATTCCCCCTACCATTTCCTCCGTAGTATCCATGAAAATTGGTTGCACCTTCCCTCAGTCTCCCGTGCCCATCTACACCACTCACTCCTCCGCTTTTTATTTTTTGGGCCCTGCCACTTGGAATGCAATCCCTCCTGCCCTTAGACTTGAACAGCCCTACTCCAGATTTAAGGCTTTATTAAAAGCACACCTTTTTAACTTACCTTTTACCTGATTACAACCTGACTGTCTCCCCCTCCCACCGTTTGCCCTCCTCTCTTCCCCTTGCCCTCACTTCCCTCCTCCTCCTTCTTCCCTCCACTGTGTGAATGTTTGCTTTTCTTTTATAATCTGGCTTTCTCTTTCTTGCTGTTTTAAATTGTTAATTTGTTTTAACTTTGTACACTGTCCTGATGTGATAAGAGCGGTTTATCAAACACCAACAAACAATAAACTCTGAAAACCACACTCATGCCTCCTGTGCATGGAGAACTGCTACTGATCCCTCAGCTCACGCATGCCTGATACCTCTGACCACACCCATCTCCAATCCCCAACAATTTATGCACCCTGTGAACCTGCTTCATCTAATAGCATCCCCGTCTTCTTTCCCCTGCTTATTCTCAAACCTCACTGTCTGATCACCTTGCTCACTCCTCTCTTTATATTGCATGCCTTTCAATTGGAGCAGATGAAGTGCTATGGGTGATCAAGGAGATGAAGCTAGGGAAAGCCCCAGGCTTAGATGGGCTGACGGCAAGCTTTTATAAAAAATGTGGGAGTTTGTGCTTCAACCATAAACAGCAGTATTTAATGCAACGCGACGGGGGGAGACATTGGCGGATACGATGGGCTGGGCAGTCATCACCCTTATACATAAGGCAGGGAAAGATCTGCAGGAGTGTGCGTCCTATAGGCCAATTTCGCTATTAAATGATGATGCAAAATTGCTGGCAAGGATTCTAGTGACACGGCTGAATAAAATCCTAGGCAAGTTAGTGCATGAGGACCAAGCAAGTTTTATCCCGAGGAGGCAGGTGGCGGATAATACTAGAAAGGTTCTCAATGTGATATGGGAAGCAAGGCGCGCGGGGGATCCTGCGCTGCTGGTCTCACTGGATGCTGAAAAAGCATTCGATCAAGTGTCATGGAAAGTTCTATTCTTGGTACTAAATGCCATGGGATTTGGGACAGAGTTTGGGAATTGGATAAAGGCTTTGTATGCGCACCCCAAAGCATTGTGAGAGTCAATGGCGGGTACTCAAGGTTCTTCCCTCTGGGGAGGGGAACGCAGCAGGGCTGCCCTTCATCACCACCTCTCTTTGTGCTCTCGTTGGAACCTCTGGTAGCGCGGATAAGGGCGAGTCAAGAGATAAAGGGGGTGAGGGTGGGACAAATAGAGTATCGGATGTCTCTCTTCGCAGATGATATCCTGTTAACAATCACAAATCCAGGGGAAACATTACCAGCCATAATGGGTGAGATACAGGAATATGGGAAGGTGGCGGGGTTCCAAATTAACTGGGGGAAATCAGAAATCTTGAATGTAGTAGGGGAGGAAGAACAGCAGAGGGAGATCCAATGGTGCTTTCCTTTTTGGTGGGCAAGGAGGTCAATTAGGTACCTGGGGGTACAGGTGGGGAGGACCTTGGAGGAGCTGTTTGAATTAAATTATAAAAAACTCATAGGACAATTGGAGTCACAGTTGGGGGGGCTGGAGCAGGGGGTATTACTCCTGGTTTGGGCGGATGGCGATTATCAAGATGATGCTGCTTCCTCAATTTTTGTTCTACTTTCAAGTCCTACCAATAACGGTACCGAGCAGAGTATTAAAAAAAGATACAAAAACAAGTGGAGGGTTTTATTTGGGGGGGGGGGGGGTAAAAAGCCAAGGGTGGCAGCGCGAACATTGCAAACTCAGGGAACAGAGGGAGGGATGGGTGTCCCTAACTTTGCATTATATTATAAGGCAGCGCAGCTTCGGGCGGTGTATGCATGGTTAAGGGAACCATTAAAGCAATGGGTGATGATGGAGGCAGCAGAGTTTTATCCCAGAGAGCTAGAAATTCTAATTTGGGGGGCGGGGGAGGGGGAGAGGGGGGTTAACCCCTTTGTGGTGCAGACTTTAAATGTTTGGCAGCAGCACAGGCAGAGGATGGTGGGGGAAAAGAAATGGTCACATACTATGTCCCTTCAGGCGTGCTGTGAAAAGGGTGTGGGACCGAGCAGAGCAGTACTGAGTAGATGGGTGGAGCAGGGATTAAGTCAGGTGTCGCCGATACTAGTGGGGAAGGAGGTAAGGGGTTTTGAGGGTATTCGAGATATGTATCAGTTGCAGGAAAAAGATAGGTATGCATATGCACAAATGGGGTCACTGATTAGCAAAAGGAAGCGGAGGCAGAGTGATGTGGGGAGTGAAATGGTTTGATGGAGCATGTTTGGGTTCTATGGTACAGAAGGGCATGATATCTAGAATTTATAAAGGGTTAATAGCGTGGGGAGGTGGGAAATTGAGCTACATGGAAGCGTGTGAAAGGGATTTGGGGGTGGAATGGGAGGTGGAGGAGTGGAAGAGAGTGGCGATGGGCATTGCCAAATTCACTATTGCCACAGCGCTACGAGAGAATGGGTTCAAGGTGCTGAGTAGGTGGTATCTCACTCCGGAGAGGTTGCATAAAGCGGGAATATTGAAGACAAATTAATGTTGGAGGCGGTGTGGCAAAGAGGGCACATGGATGCATATGTGGTGGTCATGCCCAGTGGTTCAAAGATATTGGGGGAGAATTGGGGATAACATTAAAAAAATTGTGGGTGCAAGTATAGAGCTGACTCCTGAAATATGTCTCCTGCAAAAGAAGGATGGGCAGTGGGAAGGAGAGTGGAATATCATCTGGTATTGTGTTACGGCAGCCAGATGCGAAATAGCGTGGCACTGGAATAGAATGATGTTACCATCTATGGACAGCTATGCAAAGAGAATGTTGGATATTTATCTTATGTACAAAATTACGGGGGACAAACAGGGCAGGTGGGGACAAATGGAGAAACAGTGGGAGGGGGTGTGGAGATGGCTAAAAGAGAGGATGTGGGAGGATGATGTGGTTGGGGAAGGGGAGGAGAGGAGCGAGGGAGTGGGAGGGGGTTAGGGATAGGATAGAGGTAGGAGAGGCAGTATAAAGGAGGAGGGGGGCAAGGGAAAGGTATGGAGGTTGAGGGAAGGGGGAAGGGGGAAGGGGGAGGGGGAAGGGAAGGGAAGGGAAGGGAGGGGAGGGGTGGGGGGAAGTTCAAGAAGCAAAGTAAAGGAAGGTGGCGTATAGGGAAGGGGAGGGAAGGGATGCTGTATTGGGCATGCATAAGGACAAATGTTACAGGTCAATTCACTGATGTTAATTGTTGAATGGAATGTGATGTAGTTTACCTGTTAAAGAAATTAATAAAACCTTAAAATAAAATATTTAAAAAACCCTGCTTTTCCAGCCTCCCATAGGAGAGCCCTGGATATCTCTGGAGTGTTATTGAATGTGAGATATTCCACCCATCCTTTCCTAACCTCTGAGGCAAACTCTCGCTCGAGCAATAAACCCCGGGGTAGGGAACACCTGTGTGGTGGGGTCTCGCTCTCTCCAAAGGAGAGACCAATAGATATAATAGCGTGGTCTGAAGGGCCCATGGTCCCAATGGCCGCCTGCGTCAGCCCCGCAATTCCTGATCGTGACAAGAACCACATGTCAATTCGTGAATGACTGTTATGTACCCTGGAATAAAAGGGAACATGCCTTTAGGGAATCACATGGCGTCGAAACTCTCCTTACCACGCTCATCAACACATTGATCATGGGAATCGACAACATAAAACGAGGATATGCCCTAATTTTCCTGGACATTGCCGCCGCATTTGACTCCATCAACCATGAACAACTCCTGATACGGCTTCATGAAAAAGGAATTAATGGCTCAGCATGGAGGTGGTACAAATCCTATCTAACGGACAGATGGCAGCAGGTGCGTACAGGACCCACGACCTCTAAACCTTTCCAACAAAAACATGGCATACCACAGGGTTCCTTGCTCTCCGCCCTCTTATTCAATATATACATGCAACCCATATGTGAAATAATCCACTCCCATAACATCTCATGCCTGATCTATGCGGATGACGTACTACTCTTCACCCCATTCATGACTGACCAACCGGATTTCGCCCCACTAATAAAATGCTTTGAGGCTGTAACTGACTGGCTCCACTCACAGAGCCTCAAGATAAACTTCAGCAAAACGGATGTACTGTTCATTACTAGAAATCAATCCTTCTCCCCACTGGCGACACTAAAGACGAGAGACACTGAGCTCCCGAGTAGAACCACCATCCGCTACCTAGGCGTTATGCTAGACCAGCACCTCGAATTTAAAGTGCACATCAGCAACACCATCAAGAAAATCTACCACAAAATAAGAACAGTGTGACATCTCCGACCCCTGCTGCAACCAGATGACTTCAGAACAGTTTTTCAGGCACTTGTGACCCCCCACTTTGACTACACCAATGCAATTCTGCACGAGCTACCCCAAAACACACTAAACCCGTTACAGCTGGCAATGAATGCAGCTGCACGCTTCCTCCATGGGGCCTCTAGAAGAGATCACAATACCCCAATCCTAAAGTACTTGCACTGGCTACCAATCTACTGCCGGCTAACCTATAAAGTAGTCCTGTTGATCTTCAAGGCCATCAACAAAATATCCTCCACCTCCCTGACGGATCTTATCTACCGCACCCCGGCAAACAGAGCAAGGAGGACATCCGCCACCAACACACTACAAACCTCCAAGGAAATAACAAAATGCACCCAGGCAACAAAGAACCGAGCCTTTAAGTTCTATGCTCCCCAGCAATCACTGACCTTACTCAATTAAGAAAAGCTACCTTTTTCTCCTACACTACTCACAGCCCTGCAATTCAACCACACCCCGCCTTACACCCATCTAGCCAATTGTAAAGAACAAATGACTCATATGTATATTGTAGAAAGTTATAGATAGTTGTAGATAGCAGTAGACAGATCTCCCCAGTTGATATTCCAAGTTGAATTACCCATTCAATGTAAGTACATAACAGGCCCTTGTCTTGTACAAAATGTTATATGTAAACTGCACAGATTTTAAAGAGTGTGGTATATAAAAGCAATAAATAAAATAAATAAATGTACCCTGGAATAAAAGGTATAGTCCCTTTCCTGGCCATGCAGCTGTCTCCACACATCATAGAGATTGAAATGCAGAACCCAGTCCTCTAGGTCTTTCATCTGAGTGACTCCTGAGAAATGGGCCCTGGCTCAGCTCAGCTCAGATCTCACACAGTTAAAGTCCCCTCCTACTATTAATTCTCCTTGACAGTGCTTCTGAAGAGTTTTTAAAAACCTCCTGTAAGGAACTTCCCACTAAAGCTGAAGGGAGGCATACATTCACTAAGTTCACTGTGACCTCCTGTATGGTACCAACCAAAAGCACCAAAAAAAAAGTAACTTTGCTTTAAAAATATACAAAAACCCTTTTAAGAGCTCCCAGTCAGAGAGCTAGCAATTTAATAAAAATAAACCCTCAAATCCTTACCGTTGTTTGACCTGTAGAGCCCCTGTTAGGAATACCTCAACAGGGCAGGGCTCTGGATCCTTTTATGCAGGCCTCAGCTGCTCTCAGGTAATCAGGCCCACTAACTCCTGATTAGGTGTCAGCAGTTCCCAAAGCTGAGAAGATTACTAGAGTTCAACAACCTACTCTGCTCAAGGAAATTTCTACTAAAGCACCAAAAAGAAAGTAACTTTGATTTAAAAATATACAAAACCCCTTTTAAGAGCTCCCAGTCAAAGAGCTAGCAATTTAATAAAAATAAACCCTCAAATCCTTACCGTTGTTGGACCTGTAGAGCCCCTGTTAGGAATGCCAGCAAGGTCCTGGTTGTTGTCTGGCTTCTGTCGTTCAATATCTGGGGAACCGTGTCCTTGTCAGTTAGAGACCTAGGGCGGCGTGTTTTGGGACCTGCTCTGCACGGGAGTTTCTATGTTCTATTATTGCATTCGTTAGATTTGCTGATCTTGTTGGGGGGGTGCCCGCCTCACCGCCTCCGTGTCCCACCTAAACGCCATGCCGAAGGGCCCTCTGGCGAGGCCCTCAGGTGCGGCAGTAATTTAAGTTGGATCCTCTCTGTTCCGATTCAGCTGGAGATTCTGGGCGGGAGGAAGTTGGTTTCCCGCTCAGGTGCTCAACCCCGATCGGGGGAGCTGCACTGATGGAGTTGTGCGGTCTTGAAGCTTGCTCCCGAAGGCGGCTTTAGTTTAAGCTGGGTCTTCTCTGTCCCGATTTGGCTGGAGCTTCTGGGTGGGAGGAAGTTGGTTTCCCACTCAGGCGCTCAACCATGATCGGGGAAGCTGCACTGATGGAGTTGTGCGGTCTTGAAGCTTGCTCCCGAAGGTGGCTTTAGTTTAAGCTGTGTCCTCTCTGCCCCACTTGGGCTGAAACTTCTATGCGGGAGAAAGTTGGTTTCCCGCTCAGGCGCTCAACCCCGATCGGGGGAGCTGCACTGATGGAGTCGTGCAGTCTTGAAGCTTGTTCTTATGTTAGGCAATTATATCTGGTACCAAATTCTTAGGCACCAAGGTGCCATGCTACCATAGCAGCATCTAGACCTGCTACTATGCCTGATGCGCTGCCAACCCCTATAGCACCTATGGAAGAGGAAATTAGGGTGTGCCCCATTTGATGGTGCATGCTCAGAAGTTTTGCAGCATCCTACCATTGCACAGGTGCATTGCTAAAAGGGTATTTGCTAGCTGAGAGGCCTCATGCTATCTTTTTTCCTTAGCAGCTTCTGTGAGAGCTGTGGATCAGATTAGAGAAATTGAAGGGAGGAGCCAAGAGGAGGATTTGGAAATGCAAATAAGAGGAAAGCAGTATCATTTAGAAAACCATGCCAACAGCATTGTGACTTTAATATGTCCTCACAGATAATGACTTCTCTGCTAGTACCTATTAAAGTCACGATGGCCTTGGCATTTTTTTTTCTAAAGGGAGTTTTCAACCAACTGTTGTTGCTAACACATAGATAATTACAGCCTGCTACCTCCCTATGTATACAACAGTTTATGACTTCTATAAAGAAGACCTGAGATCAAATTTCTTGTCCTAACAGACGGACTGAACAAGAACAAATCAAGCAGCAATATTTTCAAAGTCTTGGAGGCTGTTGACTGTTGCTCTAAGGAGAGGAATTACACAAGTAGGAAGCGTTTCCACTCAGTCAAGAGCAGTTCCATAGCTGACTTTTTTATGGGGCGTGGGATTCACGAGTGGACACAGTGCACTGCAAATATTGGCATTGCCTCCGTTTCTCCTCTGGTTGGGCTGTCCTGCCGCGGCTGACTGGGTGGGTCTGACATGAACGCGGAAGGACCATGGCTCTCTCTTGGCAATTCCCCTGTTGAACAGGAAGGTCATGTGCAATGCTAAGAACATACAGTAATAACTGAAGTTTTGTCAAATTTCCCAGGCTTTTGTCATGATATCTATTACCCCCCTCCCCATCCATCCCATCACAGCAACAATATCACTTCCAAGCAGACAAATCAACAGAGAAATAGAAATGGCAATTGCATTTCCCCTGTACTGTGCACAATTTAAAGATAATCAATGCAAATTTTTAAAACTGACACATTCAAACAACTAAATTGAAAATATGCATTGTCCTATTGCCACTCTCTCCATTGCTGGAAAGGGGGACAGGAAGCTGCTAAACTGGTGGGAGTTGGGGGACACAGCTTGAAAATGGGGGATGTCTGGTAACCTTAGTATAACCCTCTCACTCTCAGCTTCTATCTGCCACCACAACCCTCAGCTAATCTTTTCTTCCTTGTACTCTGTTTGCGAAAGGATTGTAGAGTTCTCCAAACTCTCGGCTCTGTTACCTCCCTCATGCCACCCATAGTCACCTCCCACTGAGCACTCACACATGTACCTTGTCCTTGTAATTACACTGTCCTCCTCCAAAGACTGCTACAGTCAGATCATCTCCCTTATAGGTGAGTTCCGCTGTTGTTCTGGTGACTCTGTGGCTAGTTGTCCTAACCATGTTCTGTCTTTTGCAGCTGTTGATTCTCATTTCAGGCACAGCTACATAAGCAGTCAGATGTCCAATGGGTTTTGTCCATCATAAATTCCAGCTTTACTCTGAAGATCCTCTCCAGTAGCTCATGACGTGCCTTCTAACGTGAGGGGCTCACATTATATCGCAATTTTTGTTGTGACTATCCAGCGTACAATGAAGCTCTTAATCACACACCAAATCCCAATTTCCGAATGAAGAAGAAGTCAATACTTCACATCTACATCCATATCTGAAAACCTCCATTTAAAATTTATTCTGGGAGTTCAAATCCTTTCCACTAAAATGTCATTTGTGTTGGTGTAAAGATTTTAGGAGAAAAGGACCTCAGAATTACATGAGCACTTTTCCAGAGGCATTTAGATGTTGTTGACCCCTAGTCCATGTTCCTCACATCATAGGTCCAAAAAACTCCTTAAATGAATGAATTATAAATATCTCTTTCATTAACTTTTCATTTAAGAACATAAGAACATAAGAACATAAGATATGCCATACTGGGTCAGACCAAGGTCCATCAAGCCCAGTATTCTTTTTCCAACAGTGGCCAAACTAGGTCATATGTACCTAGCAGTTTCCCCAAGAGACACAAGTTCCACAATGCTTGTACTGGGTCAAGCATTGATATCTTCGGTCACTTCTTAATAATGGTTTATGGACCTTTCCTCCAGGAACTTGTCCAAACCTTTTTTAAACCCAGCTACACTAACAGTCTTTACTACATCCTCCGGTAACAAATTCCAGAGTTTGATTACACGTTGAGTGAAAAAATATTTTCTTTTATTGGTCTTAAATAGTTTACCCTGTAGCTTCATTGCATGTCCCCTAGTCTTTCTATATTCTGATAACGTAAACAATCGATCTACGTTTACCCGTTCCATTCCGTTCATTAATTTAAAGACTTCTATCATATCTCCCCTCAGCCGTCTCTTTTCCAGTTTAAAGAGCCCTAACCTTTTTAGCCTTTCTTCATAGGAGTATCCTTCCATCCCCTTTACCATTTTGGTGGCTTTTCTCTGAACCTTTTCTAAAATAGCTATATCCTTTTTAAGATACGGCGACCAGAATTGCACACAATATTCAAGGTGCGGTCTCACCATCGAACGATATAGAGGCATTATAATATCTTTTGTTTTATTTTCCATTCCTTTCCTTATCATACCTAGCATTCTATTTGCTCTCTTGGCCGCCGCTGCACACTGGGCCGAGGGTTTTAACATGTTTTAATTGTTCAATAACTTTTGTTTTAATTTTTAATTTCTATTATATATCATTTGTTTGCATATAATAACTCATATCCAAAGCTAAACCTGAAAAGACTACAACTAGCGCAAAACGCAGCAGCCAGGACCATCATGAAGGCCCCCCATTCCAACATATAACACCTATTTTAGCGAATTTACACTGGCTTCCAATTCAAAGTAGAATACTATATAAAACCTTTATAACTACCTTCAAAACCCTAAATAACATAGCACCATCCACACTATACAACCTTATAACTAAAGAACCTACTAAAAACCTTCAAAGGAGAGATCGTATAAACAAATTAAGGACCCCAAAGGAATTTATAAAAGCCAAAAAGATAACAAACAAACAAGCATTCTCCCACGCAGCCCCCATTCTATGGAACGCCTTGCCGGAAGAAATGAGATCACTACTCGAAATCATGGAATTCCGCAAGAAACTTAAAACACACCTGTTCACAGCACACTATGGGCCATTAACAAATTCACCTTCCCAAACAGAAAAAGGATAACACAATGTCAGTTTTCCTATTCTAAATTGGATATGACAAGTATGTGAGACACTAAAACGTATACATTATGATTCATGTACGACTTACAACTGTAAATAGTTCTAAGGTTGATCTCTGTACATAGTTCCCAGTTGTTTCATGTAATGAGTTGTTATAGTTTTAAGATGTTCACTGTAAAAACAGCCATTGGCCTGTTCCATGTTGTTCTATGTAAACCGCACTTGATCACTGGAAGGTGCGGTATATAAGAAACTGTTAATTAAATTAAATTAAATATCCTCAGTACTACAGCTGCCAGATCACTTAATAGCACACTTATCTGCATGCTGCCCTCTATTCTCCAATGCCACAGATGATACCAAAGGCATTTCGCTGAAGCTTCTGGAGGGGGTGGCTAGATAAAGTTTTTATGACCAGCCAAATGCTGTAAAAAACAGGGATATACATTATATTCCTAAAACTATACCATTATCTTAAAGCTAAAACTCCTCTAAACTAAAACTAAACTTTGAGCAAGAGAAGAAAAGTAAAAACTAAGTATGGGAAAGATATACCAGAAAGTTAGAAAAACTCCCTTAATTAAATCAGGATAGCAAAGCCACTTTTTTTCTTTACATATTTAGAGAACCCTATAATTCCTGTCAAATAAACCTTATTTTTTTAAAGTGCCGTCAAGTCAATGCTGACTCCTGGCGACCCAGTAGCCCCTGGGTTTTCTTGGCAAGGTATGACAGGAAGTAGATTGCCAGGCTTTTTCTTACGAAGGTCATAAGGAGTGCCATCAGGAAATGAATCCAGATTACCTGGTTACTAGGCTGTTGCTCTGAGGACTAGGCTACTCCCTCACCTCCCAAATCTAATCTTTTAAGATTGTTATGAGCTCTGTTACATCACATAGGTGTTCCCATACAAACTTATATCTTTCCTATTTTCACATCTACAAACCCAAGGCAAAATCTATTGGAGGTTAAAAGCAACCATTTCTAAGAGTAGAAAGAAAAAAACAGTTGTGGGAACATTTATATGATGTAACATAACAATCCCTAAATTCTTAGCTATAGAGCCGCTTTAACGGTGCTCTTCACAGACCCTATATAACAAAGTCCGAAAAGAAGTCACAGTTACAGCAACCCAATCCAGAATTAATAAGGATCGCCTGCACTTCCGATCTAGCTATAACCAAATATCAGTTGTATTTAACTCTATGTAAATTTTATGTGTATATATCTTGTAAATAGTTTCCCCCGTTATTCTCCCGTTATGACTGTACCCTTGTTCTATGTAAGCACATTGTGTTATGTAAAAAACATTGTTGCATTGTTGAGTTGTAATGTAAACCGCACTGATCTTAATAGCGCGGTATATAAGAAAAGCAAATAAATAAATAAATAAATAAATAAACTTAATGTTATTACAGATCACACCGTGTCGCTATAAAAATTTCCAACTTGTAATATCATCAGAAACTCCCTCTCTGACAACACCAGTTTCAAAACCACTTCAAATATACTAACCTCAAAGTAGCCAAAAGTCCCAAATAAAGCACGACACAGCTGCAGCGATCAACAGTGCTACAATGTAAAGCAAAAAAGGGTTTTTGATATCCCGATGTAAGTATGGGAGTTTTTCTAACTGCGATGCAGCATGCACCCTCTGTCTCCAGGGCTGCTTTGCGGTTTCATTCTATTCAATCTGTTGCTTCAGAGCCCCCTCCGCTACATGCTTCCAGCTTATACAAAACCACAAATCCAGGGCCGAAGTGACAGATTGAATAAATGAAAGTGTGATGCAGCCCCAGAGACCGAGTGTAAGTGCTGCGCCATGGTTTTAGGGCCAATTGCAGTCGCTGTCAGCTCCAGAGATGGGAGCCAGCAGCGGCAATAGACACAGGGCGGGGAGGGGGAGGGAGCAGCGGGGGCGGCAGGATGAAAGGCACAACTAGGGCGCCTCCAGTCCTTGCATCGGCCCCGAGTGTTGACGGTCAACACTGATCAGACAGCCTCTGACAGTTCCGGAAAACAGTACAATCCTGCGTACCAAAGAACCAGGGCAGCAAAAGAGCGAGGCTGCAACCTGCACATTCTACCTAACCCTGTCTCTCACCTTATATCTGCCACTGCAACCCACAGCTAAGCTTTTCTTCCCCTCTACACTGCTTTGGACTGAGCTGCAGGGTTCTCCAAGATCTCCCTTTGACAAAGCTTCTATGGATAAGTGATCATTACTTTGCTGACAAACTCAAAGCCTGGGATAGAAGGAAGCTTGTAGGTTTATTTGGAAAAGTCCATTTTTTATTTCATTAAGAAAGCAAAACTAGTTGTCACCTTGCTATAGAGGTTTTAAATTAACTTCTTTTAGTAGGCCTTCATTATCTTAAAAGAAAGCAGGCAAATAGAAGCTTGCCGTAGAGGTTTTAATTAACTTCTGTTAGATTTAGGTGAGCTGTAAGCAGGCAATAGGTGCTTGCCGTAACGGTTTTAATGAACTTCTGTAAGATATGGTAGGTCTTCTGGTCTTAAAAGAAAGCAGACAAATGGAAGCTTGCCGTAGAGGTTTTATATTAACTTATGTTATATTTAGGTAGGCCCTTAACATCTTAAGAGAAAACAGACAAGTAGTTAATCTTTTTCCCACCCACCCTAGGCATATCCCTTAATTTACAGTTATTTATTTATTTTATTTGAACAGATTCTCTGTACCACCCCTTCCAACGATCAGGGGCATCAAATGTCAGTTATAGAGGACAGTGTAGTAAACTAATTTACATTGAACTATTTAACTATTTACAAACCAGCTGTCCACACATGTCAGAGTATGGTGGAAGTTTGTTAACATTTAACTATTTACAGTTAGTTATCCCAGTTAAGAGAGATTGAATTTCAATAGAATTTTCATCAAGCAATGACTACCCCTTAACAGATAATTAGGAGGTCAGTGGAAAATAAAAATAATAGCACAAAAAATATCAAATAATCCTAAAAGCTTTTATATTACTTTAGGTATCTCTACTCCCTTAATAGAGTGGAAGAGTAGCCTAGTGGTTAGAGCAACTGTCCGAGTACCCAGAAGGTCAAGGGTTTGATTCCCACTAATACTCCTTGTGACCTTAGGCAACTCACTTTATCCTCCTTTTCCTCAGAAGAAAAGGCTGGCAATCTACTTCTGGTGATACATTTCCAAGAAAACCCAGAGGTAGCTGGGTCACTATGAGTCAACACTGACTTGATGACACTAAAAAAAAAACCCTCCCTTAACAACTATGCTTACTAAATCAAAGATACAGCTAACTGTGAGATATGGGCTATGTACACTTACTCACTGAGTGCTACATGTATAATCAGGCCTTGACCAATTTTGTGCAGATTTAGGAGCCAGGCCAAAATCTTAGGAGCCAGTGCTTGTGACCTCCTCATTCCCCCCCCCCCCATATGTCATCTTTAGATGACAATAGTTATAGTTTCAGATAGTCTCTGTAAGTGTGTGGTGCAACGGTGATGTGCCATCTATGTGTGGGATATGGCAGTGGGTGTCTTTGTGTGGGTGGGATGCAGGGCTGCGGTGCAGAGCTGGGGAGCCTGTGTGTGTGGCAAAGAGGTGGGTTGCCTATGTGTGCGAATGTGATGTGTGGTGTGGAGGTGAGGTGTATATGTGTGCGTGAAGGTGCGCATGTGTGTGTATGTGTGTGGTGCACCTGTGTGTGTCTGTCATGCAAACGTTGGGTGTATGTGTGTATTTGTAGTGTGGGGGTGGTGTGTGTGTGTGTGTGGAGGTAGGGTGTCTGTGTGTATGTTCTGGAGGAGGGGGGATGTGCACTTTGGCATATACAGATTGTCTTTTTTTGTCACATATATTCATCCTTTTAATCTCCACCTCACACTCTTTCCTCCCCACTTCAATCCCTCCACACTCTATTCCCCTTCTAGACTCTCAATCCCCTTATCCCTACACCCAGCACTCCCAGTCCCTGTCCTCCACTCCCCCATCCTCTGTACTTTTTTTAAGGTACTGTCCCTTTAAATTTTTTCTTCCTCTTTCCTAGTCTTTTTTTTTTTTTTAATGAAAGCTCTGACCCCCACAGTTCTGTGCAGCCGTGGGTGTCCCCTCCTGTTCTGCATGCAGGCAGAATAGGAGGGATCTTTGCCCCGACTGAGGGTTAGATGCAGCAGATGACCTGCAGATCAGATCTCCAAAGGCTGCCGGCTACATCTAACCCCCGGTTGCGGCAAAGATCCCTCTTGTTCTGCTCATAGGAGATAGAAGGGTTTTTTTGTCTGTGATGTGGGGGGAGGGGGGGAGAGCAAATCCCAGATGCCAGGTATAAACCTCTGGTTGTCATGGTGACCTTTGTCGAGCCCTGTGTATGATTATTTCTCCGTTGGTGAGAAGTTGAATGTGTGCACTCAGTGTAAAGAGCTACTACTCTCAGAATGAGTCTAATCTCTGGAGGCTAGAACAACAGACTTGGAAGAGCTAAGAAAGACAGCTGAGGAAAACAGAGGAGATGCAATATTCTCTTGCACCGAGGATGTATCTTCAGGGGCTTCTGCCCATGAGGAAAGAGGTGGGATGACCATTTTAACTGGTGATTCGATCATTAGGCATATAAAAATAGTTGGGTGGCTGGTGGGCATGAGGATCATTTGATAATTTGCCTTCCCGGTGCAAAGGGGGCAGACCTCATGTGAGTCTAGATATGATTCTAAGTGCTTGGGTGAAGTCAGCTTTCTTGGTACATGTGGGCAACAACAACATATGAAAGTGTGGAAGGGAGGTTCTGGAAGCCAAATTTAGGTTAAGTAGAAAGTTGAAATTCAGGACCTTCCAAGTAGCATTCTCAGAGATGCATTCTTTTCCACGTGCAGGACCCAAGAGGCACGTAGAACTCTTAAGTCTCAATGTGTTGATGAGATGATGGTTTGGGGAAGACGGCTTTAGATTTGCCAGGAACTGGCAACATTCTGGAGAAGTGAGAGCCTTTTGCAAAAGGATGGCTCCACCTTAACCAGGGGGGAACCAGGCTGCTGGCATTAACCTTTAACAAGCTGAAAGTGTGCATTGGCACTGTGACACAATGGCACTTTTCCCCCATTTCCAGAATCGGGCATATGTGTGTCTCATAGGAAGTGCGGAGGGGAGGAGGGTGTACATATGTATGTGTGTCAAGAAAAATCAGTGCTAAGTGGGTGTGTGCATGGGTGTGTCATGTCTGTAGTTATGTATATCAAGAGCTGCATGCGTCTATTATTGGAAGCATCAGGGGAGGTTTCATGTATATCTCTCATGGTGAGTGTAGTTGTTTTCATGTGTGTGTATGCCGTGTCAAGGGCTGTGTGCATGTGTGTGTGTTTCTCTCATGACTGCTACTACTACTGACCATTTGTATAGTGCTATAAGGCATGTCCTTCGTCCGATTCTTTTTAACATCTTTGTTAGTGATATAGTGGAAGGGCTGTCGGGTAAGGTTTGCCTCTTTGCGGATGATACCAAAATCTGCAATAGAGTAGACACCCAGGAAGGTGTAGATAACATGAGGAGGGATCTAGCTAAGCTTGAAGAATGGTCTAGAATTTGGCAGCTGGGATTTAATGTTAAAAAATGTAAGGTCATGCATTTGGGCTGCAGCAATCCAAGGGAGCAATATAGTATAGGAGGTGAAGTACTTTTGTCCACTAAAGAAGAGCGGGACCTAGGCGTGGTTGTGTCTGATGATCTTAAAGTAGCTAAACAGGTAGAAAAGGCGACGGCAAAAGCTAGAAGGATGTTTGGGTGCATATGGAGAGGAATGGCTAGCAGAAAAAAGGAGGTGATAATGCCTCTGTATAAGTCTTTGGTGCGACCTCTTTTGGAGTACAGTGTGCAATTCTGGAGACCGCACCTTCAAAAGGATGTGAACAGGATGGAGTCGGTGCAGAGGGTGGCTACTAAAATGATTAGTGGGCTTCATTATAAAGCATATGAGGACAGAATTAAGGATCTTAATATGTACACCTTAGAGGAAAGGCGGGATAGAGGTGATATGATTGAGATGTTTAAATACCTCCGTGGCATAAATGTTCAGGGAGAGAGCCTCTTTCAATTGAAAGCAAGTTCTGCTACGAGGGGACATGGGATGAGGGTGAAGGGAGATAGATTCAGGAGTGATATGCGGAAATATTTCTTTACGGAAAGAGTAGTGGATCCATGGAATAGTCTCCCAGTGGAGGTGGTAGAGATGAGGACAGTAACTGAATTCAAAAAAGCATGGGACCAACACAGAGGATCTCTAAAGGTAAAAAGTGGACTGTTGTAGTTGTTGATATGGCAGGACAGACTAGATAGGCCATGTGGTCTTTTTCTGTCATCATGTTTCTATGTTTCTATACACAGTGCTGTACAGAGACATGTAGGAGACGGTCCCTGTTCATCAGAGCTTACAATCTAGTCAGGACAGACAACACAACAGCTGAGGACATGGATACATCTAGGGGAATGGTAGGGATACACATAGGAGACTAAGCACATCAGAATCCACTGCAGGGTTCCATCATTCAGAGAGACTATCTCAGTGGGGTTGAGCCACCTCCCAGACTTACCCCCACTACTGATCCATCAGTTTCACTCTAGCTCCTCACCACCACCATCCTTTCTGAAATCTCTGTCATGACCTCCCCAGGATTCACCCGGTCTCTCTCAGGGCCTCCCCCCAAGGCTTCACTCAGTGCCTCTCTCTTTCTCTTATAACACCCCTCCTCCCACAAAAATTCACCCAGTCTCTCTCTCTCTCATATCCTGGCTGCAGCTCATTCCTACCGAGATTGTCTCTCTGCATGATGGAGGTCTGCAGTAGAGGACTTTCGGGCTGACCTCCCAATTTAAAGTCTCATGAGACTTCAAATTGTGAGATAAGGCTTCCTCCACCAAGGGGCTTCACCATTCAAGGGAGCCAGTCACATCGCCCAGGAGCGCATGATTTAGTGTAATGTGCCATTGAGGGATATTACCAAAACAGGAAGGTTAGGGCATCCCTATGAAGAGATTCCAATAAAGATAAAAGTAACCCAGATGCCTTTAAGTAAAGAGTAGACAGAGTTCAAAGATTCCAAATCACTCTTATCAACTGATAAGCAGTCTGTCAATATGAACAAATAATATACATGCAGAAAATAAAGTTAGCAATGGATTGTCACCATGAGCAAAAACACGATATATACAATCTGCACTTTAAAAACAGTAATATCAGCACGCATCATTTACTTCCCACACAACAACACTTGAAATAACTCACTGAACAAAACATTGGCCGCAGCTTTATTATTATTTATTACAATTTATTATATACCGCACTATTCAATATCAGCGCGGTTTACAGTAAAACAAAAGGACCAGAACAACAGACTGTTCGGTTTTACAGAGAACAGGTGTACAAACATGGACAGCATGGGTGAACTCTATACATAAAATAGCTAAAGAAATTGCTAATCTACAAGAGAACAGGTGTACAGACATGGACAGCATGGGTGAACTCTATACATATAATATCTAAAGAAATTGCTAATCTACAAGAGAACAGGTGTACAAACATGGACAGCATGGGTGAACTCTATATATATAATATCTAAAGAAATTGCTAATCTACAAGAGAACAGGTGTACAGACATGGACAGCATGGGTGAACTCTATACATATAATATCTAAAGAAATTGCTAATCTACAAGAGAACAGGTGTACAAACATGGACAGCATGGGTGAACTCTATATATATAATATCTAAAGAAATTGCTAATCTACAAGAGAACAGGTGTACAAACATGGACAGCATGGGTGAACTCTATACATAAAATAGCTAAAGAAATTGCTAATCTACAAGAGAACAGGTGTACAGACATGGACAGCATGGGTGAACTCTATACATATAATATCTAAAGAAATTGCTAATCTACAAGAGAACAGGTGTACAGACATGGACAGCATGGGTGAACTCTATACATATAATATCTAAAGAAATTGCTAATCTACAAGAGAACAGGTGTACAGACATGGACAGCATGGGTGAACTCTATACATATAATATCTAAAGAAATTGCTAATCTACAAGAGAACAGGTGTACAAACATGGACAGCATGCTCCAAAAGAACATAGAACCCGCAGACAAAACGCAACCCACTCACTAGACATAAAAAAAATCAATTCGAAAAACAAAAAAAACCACAAGCTCAAGAGCATTCTCATATGCAGCCCCCACCCTATGGAATAAACTCCCACTAAGCCTCCGCAAAATAAAGGATCTCCAGACATTCCGGAAAGAACTAAAAACATATCTGTTTAAAGAACACTTTATAAATCCTAATGAACCCCCCCCATCCCCCTCACCACACCTCCATAAAAATCCTCCCTAACCACAGTTCAAAAAGCCTCAAACCTCAACACACTTAGGAAAAAAACAGCCCTTAAAACCACGATTAATAATTGACTAATGTAAATATTTGACTGATGTAAATAGTTAAAGCAGTTGTATAATTACATGTTCCATGTTATTGTTCATGAAAAGTTAATTGTACATAGTTTGAAGAAAATACGATGTTCCATGTAAAACCATGTTCATTATGTTAATTGTAAACCGTTCATTATGTTAATTGTAAACCGCCTTTGATCTTGGTAAAAAGCGGTATAGAAGAAAAGCATAAATAAAATAAATAAAAATAAATAAAACTCTATACATATAATAGCTAAAGAAATTGCTAATCTACAAGAGAACAGGTGTACAGACATGGACAGCATGGGTGAACTCTATACATATAATATCTAAAGAAATTGCTAATCTACAAGAGAACAGGTGTACAGACATGGACAGCATGGGTGAACTCTATACATATAATATCTAAAGAAACTGCTAATCTACAAGAGAACAGGTGTACAGACATGGACAGCATGGGTGAACTCTATACATATAATATCTAAAGAAAGTGCTAATCTACAAGAGAACAGGTGTACAAACATGGACAGCATGGGTGAACTCTATACATATAATATCTAAAGAAATTGCTAATCTACAAGAGAACAGGTGTACAAACATGGACAGCATGGGTGAACTCTATACATATAATATCTGCAATCAGGTAAGTGGTGAACAGGAGAATAAGCCTTGAAGAGGTGAGCTTTAGTCTGGGGTTGAATAAGGTCAGAAATGAAGCCTGTCGTACTGAATTAAATAGTTTGTTCAAGGCATAAGGAGCAGCAAGGTGTCCCCTGAGTAATTTCATATCTTTATTTCCATTTAACTCATGACTGTGCAGTAGTAGTTTAAGGCTAGTTATATTCAAGTTTTAAATACGATGTATATTCAGTGACGTTATGAGCAGACTTATGTCTGGTTTGGATGTACATTCGCCGCTATTCACTGGGGGCCTACTATCCCCCAAAAGCATCCCGCACATACAGTGCCAGTATGCGGGGAGCTCTGGCTGTGGGCGGACGGGGTCAGAGACAGGGTAGAGAGTGGGCAGGTTGGAGGTGGACCCATGACCCCGGACATACAGGGCCTATCCAGGTCACAGCCCTCTATGCCAGTGGAGGATGGCTGCGGAACATATTCCACGGTGGAGGTAAGATAAATGCCCCCGACGCTGACGGTCAGCAATGCAGGATCCCCTCGAAAAGGTGAGGTGATACATGAGGAGCCCGTCCACCTGATCCCAGCCTTGGAAGGCCTCTCCAGGCTCGGGCTCGGGCTTTAATCCAAACATTGAAACAGTTAACAATAATATATCCCACCCAACAATGGACTATCTCCACCAATGTACGGCTAGTTGGTGTCATCCTAGCCTGACTTTATCCCTCCTTTTCTCAGCCCTCTCCTCGCCCCCTGAACCCCCTAGTCTGTGGTATCACCAGACTGAAGCTTAATTCCAATTTCTGAAGCCTTGTTGTGACTGATTGTGCAGATAGCAGTGACACCCATGCTGTGGGATGCCCCAGTCCTTCCTTCACTTGTCCTCCTCCCTGCCCTTCAGGGATAAATCAAGCCTGGGGGGGGAGGGGGGTAACCAGCCCTTAAAACCTCATCTCCCTAAAACTGTGAGAATCCTACTCCCCGACCAACACAACCAGCCTCACTCACCCTAACCCCCTCCCACTCAAAACCAGGGCAGGCAGGGAGGGTTTCAGCCATCCAGCACAAGCCCTCCTTGATCATCCTGCTGACCAGAGTCCACCAAAATGGGAGGCAGGTGAGTCTGCATGACTCGTGACTTGCCCGAGTCCTTCCCTTTCTATCCTTGTGAGCACTCTTCCTCCCCAAGTGATCCATGACAGGAGGGGGCTTGGCCCATGTTACAGCCCCACTCCCAATTCTCCCAGGGGGGGGGGGGGGCTGGAGCGCCATAACATTGGCACTCGCACACTCCCACCATTTACTTCCCACACAGCAACACTTGAAATAACTCACTAAACAAGGGTGCATGGCAAAACATTGGCTGCAACTTTAATCCAGTTAACAATAACATATTCCAACCAACAATTTATTTATTTAACAGGTTTTTCTATACTGCTTTATCATTCAGTCAAAGTGGTTTACATTGTAATTTAAACTTAGTAATGTACATTTCTTTTTATTTATTTATTTAACAGGTTTTATATACTGCTTTATCATTTCAATCAAAGCGGTTTGCATTGAAACTTAAACTTGGTAATGTACATTAAACCAGGATTTTGATAACTTGAATTTTTCTGAGGCAATGGAGGGTTAAATGACTTGCCCAAGGCCACAAGGAGTGCTAGTGGAAATTGAACCCTGGTCTATTGGTTTCCAAGCCAGTGCTCTAACTACTCACTGCAAAGGTAACACCCTTGATTTAATATTCCTACCATCACACTTCACACTCTCATCGCCTTCTACCCCACCCACCACAACTCAGGTACCATGGTCTGATCATTTCATGATACATTTCTCTCTTCCTTCCCAACCCAATAACTCTGCTCACAGCAACGTCAAATGCACAAAACAAAGGTTCCGCCAGTTTAACAAGGAAAGCTTTCTGGAAGCTATTTCTTCAAAATTAGACAATACCTCAAATAATCTCAATGAACTTGTATCCACCTGGAACTCTATTATTGAGGCGGAAGCGAAATATTTAACTTCAAATAAAAGAAAATCTAGAAGTAATTTGTCTGAGAAATGGTACACCTCCAAGCTTGCTGTACTAAAGAAAAACCTCCGGAAATTAGAGGCTAAATGGCGGAAGAAGAAAACCACTGAACTTAGGGTTCAATACTTCACAAACCTTAAAACCTACAAGGAAGCCATTAACAACACAAAAAGATTATATCACACTAAAACATTATCTAAGGCCATCAACTGACCCAGGGAACTCTTCGAGATTATTAAATCTCTAACTAAGGTTCCCGATCACACCCTTAACACAACACCAATAGACCCACAACGCCTGGCAAACCACTTTGCCAATAAGCTTAAACTAAGCACCCGTCCAAGTATTATCCTGACCCCTCCCATATCAAATACCATCACTGAGTGGGGCTCATTCCATACAATCTCCAACAAACAACTCCTGGAGATTATATCAAACCTCAATACTACCACTTCATTACTTGATCCCTGCCTGGTGTCTTGGGTTAAAGCAGCAAAATCCGAACTAGCTCCATACATATTGAAAGTTGTAAACCAATCTCTACTGCAAGGCGTCATGCCGGACGACCTCAAATATTTGGCGAGTCGCCCTCTACTAAAAAATAAAAGCCTTAACAGTACTGACCCTTCCTCATATCGCCCTATTGCCAGCATACCTTTTTTAGCCAAAATCATTGAAAAGATAGCTCAGATACAACTACAAGATCATATTGATACCAACTTCCCTTTAGATGACCACCAGTATGGCCTCCGCCCATATCACGGAGTAGAAACCTTACTCATATCCCTTTTTGATTCACTAATCCAAGGTATGGATAATATGAAGCAGGCCTTCTTGCTCATATTTCTTGACATTTCCTCAGCCTTCGACAGTGTAGACCATAATACTCTCCTGTCCAGACTATCTCAATTAGGTTTAAAAGATACCACTCTTAACTGGTTTAAGTCCTACATTTCTAATTGTTTCCAATATGTTCATATAGATCATTCCCCCTCACTACCATTCCCTCAAGAACATGGCATCCCACAAGGATCCTCACTCTCCGCATTACTTTTTAACCTTTATATCCAGCCTATTTGCACAATTTATTTATTTATTTATTTACATTCTCTTATATACCGCGCTATTCTGCATCAGTGCGGTTTACATTGAACAAACTGAAATTACATTGAACAGGGCATTATAACTTGGAGATAACTATTTTACAGGGAACATGGGCTATGGAGGGTTAAGTGGCTTTGCCCAAGACCACAAGGAGCACCTGTGGGACTAGAAACCCCAGTCCTTCCGGCCCAAGGTTGCTGTCCTCTAGTGGGATTTGAACCCCCGACCTTCCTGCCTGAAGTACCTTGCCCCAACCACTAGGCCACTCCAATCTTTCAACGCCACAATCTAAGCTATTTTATCTATGCAGACAACATCATGCTGTTTGCCCCTTGTGACATAGCTAACCTTAATCTCAACAGAATCGCCTCCTGCCTCTCTGAAGCTGAACAGTGGCTCCGCTCAATCCATATGGATATCAACTTCAAAAAGACTGAAGCACTCTTCGTAACCAGAAATACCAACTTCACCCCTCCAGCTTCCATCAACCTGATGAACATTACTCTCCCAGACAAATTTGAAATTAAATACCTTGGAGTTACACTAGACAAAACGCTAAGCATGACACACCACATAAAACAGACAGCCAAAACTATCTTTTTTAAGCTCAGAACCATACAGCAACTCAGACCCCTCATTGACATCAACACCACCACCAACACCACCTTTTCCTTGAATGTTACCCAAATGAAAGTGCACCATCTCGACTTTCCCACAAATAAACTCCATGATCACTGTAACATCCCCAAAATGTTGTATAATATGTAAATACTACTATGTATCAATTATGTGTAAATAGTTAATTTTGACTATCCAATTTGAGTTACCTGTTATCTGTATTTTACGGTTTCCCCCATCGTAAAACCTAAATGTCCATGTAAACCGCACTGATGTTGAAGAGCGTGGTATATAAGAGAAATAAATAAATAAATAAATAAAATTTTAGAACAGTTGTCCAGGCTCTCATTATGCCACATTTAGACTTCTGTAACGGCATACTCCAAGGGACCTCTAAAAAGAATCTACACATCCTTCAAAGAGCTCAGAACGTCACTGCTCGAATCATTGTGAAAGCCAAAATATTTGATCACTTCTTCCCATCCTATACGCTCTCCACTGGCTTCCTATCTCTAGCAGGATTCAATATAAAACCCTCGTCATCACTTTTAAACTCATTAATGACTTAGCCCCATCACAGTTTGCAACATTACTTCAGACTCCACCAGAAAACAGACTTAGAAGAAAAACAAACCTCAACATGCTACTAATTCCCAATACCGTGAGAAAATCGAAACAAATAACCACCAACACTGCTTTTTCATATTATGCTCCCAGCCAATGGAACAAACTACCACTAAACCTAAGAGAGATTAAGGACCTTACCTCTTTCAGGAAGGAACTTAAAACCTACCTGTTTAGTCAACACTACAGCAACCTACAACCTACAATCAAATATACTACACAAGAATACACAACTAACCAAACACGAGTCTACCCCACCTAATTCAAGACTCACTTCTGTTAGCATTTGCTTATAACCATCTCTGATACTTCTCACTCACTGAATCCTAATTCCTTTAATAACTATTCCAAACAATCCCCCCAAAACTGTACATAATTACAAATATACAGTGAAAGATTACAAGTAACTATTGTAAATAATTTTGTTCAACCATGTAAATAATTTACAACACTGTACATATGATTACAAATAACTATTGTAAATAGTTTTTGTTCAACCATGTAAATAATTTGCAAACTGTTTCTTTGTAACATAGTTCTTATGTTCCCTTAATGTTCTATGTAATACAATATTTCACTGTATGTTATATTGTTTTAAGTTCCTTGTAAACCGCCCCTGATCTCTGGAAGGGGCGGTATAGAAAAGCACACAAATAAATAAATAAATAAACTATTAGGCTGCTATTCCTCCACTCCAATGGAATATCTCTACCAATGTCCAGCTAGTTGGTGTCATCCTAGCCTGGCTTTATTCCTCCTTTTCTCAGCCCTCTTCTCCCCTCCCCCCACCCCACCACCGAACCTCCCAGCCTTGTTGTGACTGTTTGTGTAGATGTCAATGATGCCCATGCTGTGGGATGCCCCAGTCCTTCCATTCCTTGTCCTCCTCGCCACCCTTCAGGGATAAATCAAGCCTGTGGAGGGTAACCAGCCCTTAAAACTCCACCACAAGTGGAGACTACAAATTGTATGTCTCTACTATCCCTCCTCCACCACAGCCACAACCTAAAATGCTTTACTGCACCGTTCAAAAAATCCTGGATAGAACTCAGAAATATGTCCTGATCAATATCTGACAAATGCACATTATCCAGGAATAAAGACCTGGACAGTCCGTGGAAATTAAATCATGGGTCAACACCAGCCCCTTCAATAGCAGAACAAATTTGGAGACCTTCACATTCGCACACCTATGCAAATATTCCTCAGCCTGTGGTCGAATAGCATCATGCCACAATGATCGTGGAATAATCTGTGACCATATCAGCATCGCAGACGGGAACTAGCAATGAATCAAGAAAAATTCACATGCCATTTGTCTACCCCAGGTCTAGACAAATTCACATGCCATTTGTCTACCCCAGGTCTACCCCATTTATCTCACAAAGATCATTCTCCTCAAATGTACAAAAATGCAGTATGGCACATTATACTGACTCCAATAACAGTGCGATAAGCTGAGAGCAACGCATTCCAGGCAGGCCCATGTGGACTCAGCTGCTCTCTTCCGAGCCCAGAACATGAAAGAATAGACACACATCCAGACCAAGAACTCCCGTTTCAGCCCACCTGCAGAAGAAACTGAGAGAATTAAGAGTGCTCCACTCACCACACATATCTCTTATAAACAATGGACTGCCAACGACCCAACCGCTGAATCACCTGTGCTAATAGGCCTTGCGCGGCCACCAGCATAGCCGCACCAATTCAAAATAAATGCGCTCCAAAATGTTCCAGTTGGAAGCCCGCTACCGCCAACCCCACTTCAAAATAGCAGAAAATTTAAACCAGGTGAGTGGATCCATACGCATATGGAATAATAACCAGAAAAGACCACAAGTAGGATGAGAGTAATAAGATACGGGCTCAGTGGACAAGGCAAGAACGCAGTCCGGGCACCCTCTGAAGACAGATCCAAATACCACTGCCCAACTATATCTCATTCTCCTGCAAAACCACATCATCCGTCAAGAGACCCCTCTCGTTAGCTGATGACTTGGCACTCTGCACAAGCTCCCCCACTCAAAGTGCTGTGAAGAACACAAAGGAAAAGGCTACTCAAAATAAACCTATCTCAAAAGGAGTAACACAAACTGGGCAAAACTGACGGGCTGTCAATACATCATGCCGAATAGATTGACACAGGCTACCCTGCAGAGGCCAAATGAGACCTCACAAATCCTTTCACCAGTTTCCACACCACAAACAAAGCTGTAGGATCCAGAAACCCTTTTATTTTATTTTATTTATTTATTGTTTTTCTATACCGCACTATTCAGCATCAGCGCGGTTTACAAGGAACAGGTTTGTACAATGCAGAACGTTCAGACATTGAACTTACATATAACAGGGAGTTTAAACTTGGATAACAGGTGAACTTTATACACTATGTACAAAAAGGGGATTACATCGTAGTTGGGTTTGTAATACAAGCCCTATGTGGGATGGTTAGATGTAGTGGACAAAAAGGATAAAAAGGATATGCTTGCCAGTGTCACAGAGAGAGTATGGGGCAACATGCGCGACTTGAATGCAAGCTCGAGAAATCATAATACATTCACCTGCTCAATCCACCATCCAAGCAACAAAGGTCCGGGCCGCACTAAGTCTGTAAAATGGTGCTATCCAGTTGTGTATGACTTCCACATATTCGCAGGTAAAGCAGACCTCAGCAATCTTGCAAGCAACAGGGAAGGACATCCCAATAATTCTTTGGGATCCGGGAAGGGGCAAAATCAGCGGTGGAAGCCAACGCTCGGAACTGAGCCCACTGAAAATGAGATAAAGCATCTGCAATTGATTTATTCACCCCGGCACATGCCTAGCCACCAACCAAACATTCAACTGCAGACACTGAAGCACCCACTGACGTAGCAATCCCGCTACCAGTGGGGAACTGGCAGACTGCTGGTTAACCGCGTGTACCCTGCCATGTTATCAGTATGTAACAGCAAACGCCTATTGCGCAAGCATTCTCCCCACAGCAACAATGCCACCCATACTGGGAAGAGCTCCAAAAGCGCAATGTTATGGCACCTACCCTTGTCCTTCCATGCCTAAGGCCAGGACTCAGTGCAGCAAGCCCCGCCAAAATATATTCCAAGGCCAACTCCACTTCTAGGGCTGCATACTGGTTCTGCAATTCAAGGACTGGAAGAGTTGGATTGTCGATTCTGTAGGGTCTGGTAACTCGTGTCCAGCTCTCTTCATTCTGTAGCATATTATATTCACCTCTGTCAGAGAGCTTGGATGTAAAACCAAAGGAGAACAGCGGAAGGAATGACCACGGCCTACCAGATGATGATTAAAATTCTTTATTGGGGACCCATCCAGAGAGCTTGGATGTTTCAAGAAGCATCTCATCAATGTATTTCTCACTGTCTTAAATGTTTCTCAGCCTCGCCACCTCTTCTGTAAGCTCCTCCATTTGTTTCTTGAGGGCTTCAGCTTGCAGGCATCCTGTAAATTGGAATAGTCCCTTGACTGGTATTGTTGGGCTGTCTGTCTGAACAGAGGCAAAGCTGTAACAGGGGCAACAACTTTGGCAATATGATTTTTCCCAGCTATCATTCAATAGGTGGAGCTTTAGTACCTGTTGAAGCAAACAAGACAGACTGGATGGATATACAGATGAGTCTTCTGGTCCTCTGCAGCTGGGGAGAGTGTAGGTTCCATGGCAGCTCTTAACCTGGTTGACTCACAGTGATCTCTTGAGTCCTCTTCTGGAGAGAATATGCAAATAAGTTTTCCATTCAAATGACTAACCTAAGATCACAAAGGACCACACTGGGATCTGAACCTTGGCTGCTTGGCAAAGAGGAGGATTTTTAGCATCTTTCTAAACGCGGTGAGGTCTGTGGATTTTCTGAGGTTTTCAGGGAAGGAGTTCCAGAGGGAGGGTGCGTATAATTCAAAGGACCTCTGACAGGCTTGCTGATTGCTTTTTGGTTTTTCAGGTAGTATTGTGAGAATGTTTGCAGTGGACGTTCTCGTGGGTCAGGTTGATGTGTGGGGGTGAAGTAACTTTCAAAGGTGTATGGAGGATAGGTTTTGATGGTTTTAAATGTGAGGAGTGTGGTCTTGTACAAGATTCTGGATTGTAGAGGGAGCCAGTGGAGGCATTTCAGGATGGGTGAGATGTGGTCTATTCTGGAAGATTCCTGGATTGTGTGGGCAGAGGTGTGCAGAGCTGTTTGTAAAGGGTGGAATGTGGATTGAGGTAGTACTTGGTATATAGCTTTGCAGTAGTCTATGTGTGAGATGGTGATGGTTTGTAGGGTTGATCTGAAGTCCATTGGTTCCAGAAATGGATGGAAGTATTGAAGAAGCTGGATTTTGAAGTAGACTGTTTTTGTTGTCTTGATGATTTGTGATTTGAAGGTTAGCAGCTGGTCTAGGGAGGAGTGGCTCAGTGGTTGGGACAGGATACCTCAGGCCAGAAGGCCAGGGGTTCAATTCCCGCATGGGGACAAGCAACATCAGGCCAGAGGGACTGGGGTCGCTAGTCCCATGGCCACTCCTTGTGGCCTTGGGCAAGCCACTTAATCCTCCATTGCCTCAGGTACACTTAGATTGTGAGCCCTTTGGGGACAAGGGAATAAAAAGTACCTGTTAGTATACATGTAAACCACACTGATTCTAAATAACACAGTATAAAAAAAATAAATAATAATAATTCTGAGGTATTTGACTTTGTTTGTGACTTTTATTTCAAAGTTATTGAGTGTGATGGTGGAGGGTTGAGTGAATGTGCTTCCCTTGGTGATGAATAGAGCTTCAGTTTTATTCAGGTTAATGGAGAAGTGATTTTGTTCAAGCTATCTGGATACATCTGTGAAGAACCACTAGAGGAGTCGAAGTGAGAGGTGGTTGATGTCGAAGGGTGTGCATAGCATATATGTGGAAGGAAACATTGTGAGATCGGAGTGTTTCTCAGAGTGATTGCATGTAGATGTTAAATAGTAGTGCAGAGCTTGTGGATCCTTGTGGGACATCTTGTGCCTGGATGTATTGCTCAGAGGATGTATTGAGCCTTAGTTTCTGACTGGCTTCACAGATGAAGGAGCAGGACCTCAGAAAACATCCACAAAAAAGGAACAGAAGTGATGGTAATCTTGAACGATTTTCAGAAGACTGTGTTCATGAGGAACTAGCTAAACTAAATGTAGACAAAGCAATGGGACCAGATGGGATTCATCCAAGAGTACTGACAGAACTTGGGGACATTCTAGCGACTCCACTGACTGACCTTTTCAATGCTTCTTTGACGTTCAGAGTGGTCCCAGAGGACTGGAGAAAGGCACATGCAGTCCCTTTACTCAAAAGCGGAAGTAAGGATAAGGTTGAGAACTACAGGCCAATTAGTCTAACCTCTGTGGTGAGTCAATTATTGGAAACACTACTAAAAGAGAGAGTAGTGAGGTTTCTGGAGTCCAGTGGATTGCAGGATCCGAGACAGCATGGTTTTATTAGAGGCAGGTCTTGTCAGACAAATCTGATTGATTTCTTTGACTAGGTGACCGGAGAGTTGGACCATGGGAGATCCCTAGATGTGATGTACTTAAATTTCAGGAAAGCCTTTGTCATCGTTCTACATGGGTGACTTATTAATAAACTGAGCACTCTAGGGATGGACACTAAAGTGACTGACTGGGTTAGAAATTGGTTGAATGGAAGGTAAGAAAGGGTGAGGTAAATGGAGCTCACTGAGGAGAAGGGGATTACCAATGGTGTGCCGCAGGGATCTATCCTTGGACTGATTCTTTTTAACATCTTTGTTAGTGATATTGCGGAAGGACTGTCAGGTAAGATTTGCCTGTTTGCAGATGATAACAAAATCTGCAATAGAGTAGACACCCAGGAAAGATAGATAACATGAGGCTAACTAAACTTTAAGAATGGTCAAGAATTTGGCAGTTGATATTTAATGTTAAAAAATGCAGGGTCGTGCACTTGGACTGCAAAAATCGAAGGGAGTGGTAGAGTGTAGGGAGCAAAGTACTTCTCTCCACGAAAGAACAAGATCTAGGCACGATTGTTTCTGATGATCTTAATGTAACCCACTCCTATTTGCAAACCAGTGACCAGCGCCCTGATGTAGCTTCCTTATTTAAATTGTGTGTCACGGTGCCGTAAGGAAAGGCGCTATCACCAGTTTACAAATGAGAAAGGTACAGTACACACCAGTTTCTTCAAAAGGAACTGGGGAAAGAAATAAAATAAGTAAACTTAGGTGGTATAAATAAAGTTTACAAATAGAATTATTGCAAAGTGTCTTAATATTTATTCTACACAGGTTCTGACACTTTTGTTGTTATTTACTGTGTATATTTAGTTGAAATAATCTTTCCAGATTCTCAGTAAAACATGTAAGAACAACCCATTATACATCTCTTCTTTTATTGCACCAAAAAGTTGCACATAGTTTCTCTTTTTACTAAACAATTTTATACTACTAGCTACTCCTGTAACTTAGGGGCTTGTTTACAAAGCCGCGGTAGTGGTTCGCGATCGCGATCGCAACCGCGGCCCCATTGAAATCAATGGGGCCGCGGCTCCGATTACGATCGCAAACCGCTACCGCGGCTTTGTAAACAAGCCCCTTAGTTTCTTAAATAAAAAACAGTATTTTCTTTAACAGAAAAATCAATAGCAACCTGTCACAACTCTAATAAGGGAAATCCTAACTATTCTAATCAGATAAGTTTCTTCTCTGACTAATGTAGCACAAAAAAAAAAACTTTTCTGTTAACTTCAGTTGTTAATTTGTAAGTCCTGATGTTTTGTGATGTTTTATTTTTCTTTGTGATGAAGACATATTACATCAGTAACAAGTGGGGATTGTCCACTCTTTTCCCCTTGCTCTCCTTTTCCTTCTTTTTAACACACAGCTTATATTAAGTACTTCACTTAGCTTTCTTTGTTCATTCAGCTGAGATGTAAGACTGACTTCTTTTTTTATTATTGTCCACACAGCTGCGAGAATTGAAGTGTAGGGGCCCAAGTTTCGCGCAGGAACAGCCGTACGTCTGAATCCACGGAGTCCGGGATACCTGGCTCCCTAACTTAATTAAATAAAAAGGGAGACAAAACCCTAACTTCTTTCTAGTTTAGGTATTATTCTAGTTTAGTATTATTCCTTTGTCACAAACTTTGTTACGTTCCCTAACTAAATAAATAAAATTAAACAAAGTCCCTACCTAAAAGTACCTATCTAAACTTATTTCCCTATGCTGAAGAGCTTACTAAACTCCTTGTTTCCTTATACACATACTTGCACCACATTTATTCAAACTTGCACTCAGCGCTCAAATACTATGTGTCTATTCCACAATAACTAGATTCACTCTACCTTACAGCATGCTTTGTACAATTAACTTGTAGTACACTATGCAATTTCAGTAATGCTACTCCACATGCAATAAAGTAAACAACAGTTTTCTTTTCCTTTAGAACAGGTTACTTTACACTTATCCTCACTTCAGAGTCATTCCAATACTCTGGTCACCTTTAGACCATTCAAAACAGGAAACCTATTTTTAGGGAGCTCTTTTACTAGCATCACCTTAAAAAAGAAAGTTTTCAGCAGAGTCAAGTATACAGTAAATAAGTATATACAGCTCTTTGTAATTAAATGTGCAATTCCTAAGCACATTCAAACCGGTCACTCTGTCACAAAACTCAGTCAGGAGCTCTGTTTAACACATCTCTGCTCTCACTTCCACAAGCAGCTTTCCTTCTTTTTTTAAAATACCTGACCAATTTCAGTAGTACTCAACCATATTTTCCTACTTTGAAAGCAAATCTTCAACCTTTATAAGAAATCCTATAATAACCAACTGCTCACTCTCACAAACAGTTCTTCACTTCTCCATCTTCTCAGCCGTAACCCCAGGCAACACTAACTCAAAAAATGACATCATCAGAAAACCTACAGCCAATAAAAAGCATGCTTGCACCAGTATTCTAATAACAACAGTTGCCACAAATTCTATTTTGCAGCTACAATCTCCATTTTATCTTTTAAAACTCCCATAAGAAATAATGGTATCAAAATTCTATGTTGAATTTAAACAGGAAAAATAACATAAATTCCAAAAGAAATTATCCCTTTCCCAACAATCACCGACTGACTATTAAACCCTGTTTTCTCAGGTTTCTAACTCAAAACAACACTCCGCTATGACATTTCACCAGTTTAACCTTACCCCAAAAAAACTCTGAAATCCAACCTCCCTTTCTAAAATCAAATTGGAGTCTCAGCTTTCACTTCCACCTGCAATAACTCTCAAGCGCTACTTCACAGCGTGGGATACCAGTCTCTTGATCTGAGAGACCCGGATCCGCCTGATCCGCTCCGGATCTTTTCTCATGCATTTACTTTTCGTCCCGGACCAACTCCTCTCCCATCACAGATCCAATCCGGATCAAAACATACTCCAGCTCCCTTCAAATGAGACACCCAACAACTGACAATGCTGCAAAGACACCCTCTCAGGTAAAAAAAAAACTTAACCCCTTGTGGGGGTTAAATTAACATGGCTGAACAGGTAGAAAAGGCAACAGTAAAAGCCAGAAGGATGCTTAGGTGCATGGTAAGAGGAATGTCCAGCAGAAAAAAGGAGGTGATAGTGCCTCCTCTGTAATACAGTGCCTTGTGAAAGTATTCATTCCCTTGGTGTTTGTCCTGTTTTGTTATTTATTTATTTATTTATTTTATTTATTTAACATTTCTTCTATACCGTGCTATTATAATCAGTGCGGTGTACATCGAACAAAAACATACTACAATGCATACAAGCAACATTGAGTTTACAATGAACAGGAAATTAAACATGGGATAAACCGGGAAAACTATGTACAAGTTAACTCGATACTATGTACAATACTCTAACTCATTTGGATGTTGCATGTGCTTTTGTGGGTGGATGGTACACGTATGATGATTAGCGGTTGGGCTTATGTGTAGGCTAACCATTTTCTGTTTGTATTAAGGTGCTAGGGAGGCTGGGGCATGTGGGAAGCTTGCCGGTTGTGTGTCTGCCTCGGATGGTTTCTGGGTAGCATTTTGTGAACAGGTGGTGTTTCAAGGCTTTTCTGAATAGGACTAGGCTTTTGATGCCACGGATTTCATGGGGAAGAGCATTCCAGTTTACAGGAGCAAATATAGAGAAGGCCCTGTTGGAGGTAGCCTTTGTACACTTAGTCATCATCTTGGGGACTACTAAGGTGTTCATTGCAGTAGGCCTCCTGTTTCTATTTACCAGGGTACCGTGGATTAGCTTGCTGATTGGCGTAGGGGGGTAGTTATTTAGGGCTTTGAAAGTAAGGACTAATGACTTGTATTGGAGTCTGGCATGTAAATGTAGCCAATGCAGATCCTTCATGATAGGCGTTATGTGGTCAGATCTCGACGATCCAGAAAGGACTCTCGCGGCTGCATTCATAGCTAGGCGGAGCGGATTTAAGGTTGATTGTGAGAGACCATGGAGGATGTTGTTTGCGAAATCCATATGTGGGAGGACTAATACCTGGAAGGTTGTTCGGTAGTCGGTGAAATCCAGTAGGGGGCGGAGGTAACGTAGCGTTCTGATCTTATGATATATTGCCTTTGTGACGTTTTTCACATGTGTTGTCATATCCAGGTGCTGGTCCAGTGTGATGCCGAGATAACGGATTGTGGATTTGGATTTCAACTCTACATTGTTGGCAAGTAGTGATGGGGGAGGTATGAACTTACGGTTCCTCGTGATGAATAGGACATCAGTTTTGTCATGGTTGATCCGTAGGTTTTGTGTCAACAGCCATTTGGCTACAGCTTCGAAGCATCTGATTATTGGGGAAAGCACTGGTTGGTCAATTGTGAACGGCATGTAAAGGAGGATGTCGTCTGCGTAAGCAAGGCATTGTACGTTGAAGGATCGGATCAGATCACATATTGGCTGCATATAGATATTGAACATCAGTGCCGATAAGGACGATCCTTGAGGTACCCCCTGTGTCTGCAGAAATGGTTCTGAGGATGTGTGGCCTGCCTTGACTTGTTGCCACCTATTGGATAGGTAGGATTTACACCATTTCAGTGCTGTGCTTTGAATCCCCTTTTCAGGCGTTGTAGAAGTATGTCATGGCTCACAGAGTCGAAGGCGGCAGAGATGTCCAGAAAGATGAGGACAAATCCTTGTTGGATGCTGTTTATTCCTGTGACCAAATCGTTGAATAGGGTTGTAAGGACGGTGTCGACTCCATGTGCTTCCCTGAAGCCGTGTTGGGATGGATCTAGCGGTGCTTCAGTATCGATATGATGCTGGATTTGTGGTTGAGCAGCTTTTTCGATGATCTTGGCAAGCTGGGGGATGCTTGAGATTGGCCTAAAAGATTCAACTTTGGATGGGTCTAGTCTGCTGTTTTTCAGTAGCGGCCTGATAGAGGTGTGTTTCAGACTCTGCGGGAACGAACCCGTTAAAAAGGACTGGTTCAGTATTTTGCTCAGGATTTGGCTTAGGTCATGTCGCAGTTCTCTGATCCAGCTGGCTGGGCAGGGGTCATTGGGTGCTGTGCTGGGATTGATAGAAGCAATAATGTTCTCAACTTCTTTATTGGATACCGTGGTAAAATTGCAAAATGGTGTTGCTTGGGATGCTTTAGGCGATACGGAGGGGTTACTAACACTTATGTTTGTGTTGGTCTTAATCATCTTTGATTGTAAAGAGTTTGCGTAGTCCTGTGGCTGAGGCATTGGAGGTTCGGCTGAAACCGGCTCTCCTGTTATGGACTTTACTATATTGAACAGGGCATGTGGTTTATTGATGGAGCGTTTTAATATATCAGTGTGGTAAAGTTTCCTACTCTGCGTTATCTTCGCACGGTGGGTAATTAAGTATGAGTTGTATGCAGCATGCGTCTCGGGGGAGTGGGTTCGGCGCCACCATCTCTCAAGTTTGAGTAGGTAGTGGAGAGATGTTCGTAGGTCCGTGGAGAACCATGGTGCATGTTCCCGTTGTCTTATTTTCTTTTCGGTGTATGATGGACAGGAGGCAGCTCTAAGGTTCTCGTCCCATTTGGATATGAGATCATCTAAGTTGAGGGTTGTGCTGGTCATAAGAGTTCGGAGATTCTCTAGGACTTCGCTCCGGTTGAGTGGTCGGAAGCGGGCTGTTGGGGTTCCGGATGTATTTGATATCATTCGACTATTGTAGGATGTACTTATGGGTATATGGAATCTGAGTAGATAGTGATCGGACCAAGGCACTGGTGTTACGGACAGTGCGAGGTCTTGGGATGTCGTGGCATTGGAATGAGGTGCGAAGATGAGGTCTAGCTTACCTCCCTTAGTGTGGGTGGGAGAGTCGACATATTGTTTGTAACCTAGATCCTCTAGGGCATCTAGGAATGCTGCTGCGTGGCTATCTTGAAGAGATGGGAGGTTGAAGTCACCAACTAACCAAATTGGAGAGCGTGGAGTGGATGTGGTGCACGCAAGCTCAATTATTGTTGAAAGGTCATCTGGTGATGGAGTGGGTGCCCGGTATAGAAGGTTGATTGTGCAGAGCTCATTTGATATAGTGAGAGAGTCAAGGTGGGTTGAACTGGAGGTGTTGCACAGCTTGAAATGTAGATTGGCTTTGGCGAGGATGAGTGTCCCGCCTCCTTTCTGAATGGACCTGTGGCATGTGTATAGAGAAAATCCTGGTGGCAGCATCTGATTCAAGAGGACATTGTCGCAATCAGATAGCCATGTCTCCGTGATCATCAAGATGTCGAGGTTGTATAGGGGTATCAGGTCAATGGCTGCAGGCCATTTTGATCGTACTGATCTGGCATTTATCAACGCACACTTCAGTAGGCGTTGGTGATGTTGCTTCTCGGCTTGTGTCTTTTTGATGATTTGGAGGGGATGTTAAGTAAATGGGAGTGGGATGTGTGGTTGTTTTTTGCTGTGGTGTGGTGGGGGAATTCAGACCATCTCCTTCCATAGTTGTGTAGGATTGGTATGTAATTGGTACCATGGTTGAAAGCATTTGAGATGCTGGGGAGTCCAAGGGTAAGGAGGGAGATGAATAATAGCAGAAATTTGTACATTCTAGATTGGCAGCAGTACAGTCAATTTGTGACAACAGTGTAAGTAGATACAGGTTACTAGTGCTGACGAGGTTAACTGTGGAAACACTGACAACAGTGCAGGAAGATACTGGATATTAGCAATCGGGAGATTAATTGCAACAGTGCAGTGAATGCAAGTTAATAGCAATAGTGACAACAGTACAGGAGGATTCTAGTTACTAGCAATCAAGAAGTTAACTGCAGAATACTGCCAACAGTACAGTGAATGCAAGTTAATATCAATAGTGACAACAGTACAGGAGGATTCTAGTTACTAGTAATCAATAAGTTAACTGCAGAATACTGACAACAGTACAGGTGAATGCAAGTTAATAGCAGAAGTGAAGCTGACTAACGGCATGCAGATGTGCCTGAGGTGGATTCTTTCCAAAACAGTAAGGAAAAGGACTTGCCTACTGCTTGATCACTGCATATCCAAATGTATTAATAAAGGTTACAACACATAGCTTTAGTTGTAAAATATAAATAATAGGTAATGCAGGGTTTATGGTATGGGGCATGTGATAATCTAAAGGATAAGGACTTGCCTTTTCCTGACAAGGGTAGCTGGCTCTGTTCCGGGTGTGAGTTCTGGCTTCGCTTGTGGGGTTGCTGGAGTGCCACTGCCTAAGGGCCATGCCAAAGGGCCCTCTGGCGAGGCCCTCAGACGCGAGCCCGCCAGGCGTGGGCACCCCCGATGGCGCGAACTTTTAAAGGCCCAGGTGCATGCCACGATTGGGCAGTGATGGCGCTGTTGCTCCTCCCGCTGCTGGAGGCTCGATCCCCCGACTGGGGAGAGCTGATGATGGTGGCGGGGGCCAAAGGAACGAGCGCCCGATGGCGCGAACCTTTAAAGGCCCAGGTGCGTGCCCCGATTGGGCAGTGATGGTGCTGTTGCTCCTCCCGCTGCTGGAGGCTCGATCCCCCGACTGGGGAGAGCTGATGATGGTGGCAGGGGCCAAAGGAACGAGCGCCCGATGGCGCGAACTTTTAAAGGCCCAGGTGCGTGCCTCGATTGGGCAGTGATGGCGCTGTTGCTCCTCCCACTGCTGGAGGCTCGATCCCCTGACTGGGGAGAGCTGATGATGGTGGCGGGGGCCAAAGGAATGAGCGCCCGATGGCGCGATCTTTTAAAGGCCCAGGTGCGTGCCCCGATTGGGCAGTGATGGCGCTGTTGCTCCTCCCGCTGCTGGAGGCTCGATCCCCCGACTGGGGAGAGCTGATGATGGTGGCAGGGGCCAAAGGAACGAGCGCCCGATGGCGCGAACTTTTAAAGGCCCAGGTGCGTGCCACGATTGGGCAGTGATGGCGCTCTTGCTCATCCCGCTGCTGGAGGCTCGATCCCCCGACTGGGGAGAGCTGATGATGGTGGTGGGGGTCAAAGGAACGAGCACCGGCGCGAACTTTTAAAGGCCCAGGTGCGTGCCCCGATTGGGCAGTGATGGCGCTGTTGCTCCTCCCGCTGCTGGAGGCTCGATCCCCCGACTGGGGAAAGCTGATGATGGTGGCGGGGGCCAAAAGGGCCAAAAGTTGCATTACAACTTGGAATTGAAATGGAGTTTTGGGGGTTAGCACCATGCGATTTACACATCATGCCTACCAATTTGAAGGTGCAAAATATCCTTTATTGTGACACAAACAATAATTAAGAAAAAAAATCTGAAACCATGAGTGTGTATAGGTATTCCCCCTTCCCCCCAAGTCAATACTTTGTAGAGCCACCTTTTGCTGTAATTACAGCTGCAAGTCTCTTGGGGTATGTTTCTATTAGCTTAGCACATCTAGCCACTGGGATTTTCACCCATTCCTCAAAGAAAAACTGCTCCAACTCCTTCATGTTAGATGGATTGCATTTGTGTACGTAGGGTGGTCCATAAAAATGAATTCCTGAATTCCTTTGCTCCCTGGCCTGATTCTGGTTCCATTTAGGTAGAAAACACTGTGTACAAAGTTTGAAGCCAATCAAATAATATTTAGGGGTGGCTCAACAAGTCTTGAGATTTCCCCCTGGGAGCAGATGACGAAATGTTGCATCATCTTGTATCATCCACTCAGTTCCACGCTGATTACATTTGATTGCGTCATATTTGAACTAATCTCGTCTCTGAGAGGTGGCAAAGACATTGTACTATTATCTTTGTATCTTTATTCTTTTCAGATGGCGAAAAAACGTGGTTTTTATCTCATTGAAGAAATGTCCACCACAATTCTGGGGGCCAAACTCCCCAGCAAGGAGCAAGTGTTAAGTGTATTTTTACATCACCATATGACATTAAACAAAGGCATTAGTGAAAGTGCATCTATTGTAACAAGTGAAGTAGAAGCTTACTGGGAAAAGGCCAGGCTTCCTGTTCAAAGAAATGACAAAATTCAAGAAAAGGTAAAGAAATTGTTCAATCAGTGGAAACCTTTGAAGAAAAACAAAGGGAGAGGAGGGAAACAAGAGGCAAATGAAAAAGAATTCCAGGTTGCAATGAAAAACCTATTTGATGTGGCGCATGCCAATGCAATGTCTTTAATTCATATTCAAGAAGACAAAGAATTCTTAATAGCACAACGAGAAACCAGGGCGCCGCGGCTCAATGTGCACGATGGACAAGAAACTACTTGTATATAGTTGAAACTGATATGATCTGCCTATACGGTAGAGTCAGTACGTTGTTTAAATTGTTACACAATCTGTGTTAGTTGAATTATTCTGCTTAGTATTTAAACCTATGTGTGCATGTTAAGATGTTCTATGTAAAAAGTTATTTGTTCCATTTATTTATTTATTTAACACTCATTTTTATACCGCATCTTCCAGAGATCAGTTGCGGTGTACAAATAACAACAATTAACAAATCGAGGTTTGTTTTACATAGAACATCTTAAATATACATAGAACATCTTGAAGTATCATAAATTAAACAAACTTAAATCTAGGAAAATTAAAACAGTGATTTTAAACTGGAACTGTGTTAAAACAATTAACTAACAGAATGTGGTGTCTACGTACATAATATAGTACATAACAGATACAACTATATACATGAGGGAGGTATTAAGGTATAAGAGATTGGATAGTCTTTTCGTTTACGCTAAGTGTGTGGTCCATTTAGGTGGGAGGGTTGTGCTTTATGTGGTCAGTTACTTGTTTAGCCTTTATCTAAGTTGAGTGCTAGGTTTTCCATGGTATTATAGTGTTTGGTGAATAGATATGTTTTTAATTTTTTGCGGAATTCCATGAACTCTGTTAGAGATCGTAGATCCTCTGGTAGGGAATTCCAGATAGTGGGAGCTATATGAGAGAAGGCTCTATTATTGGTTAATTTATGTGCTTTTATGAAGTCCTTCGGAATCTTTAGTTTATTTAATTGCTCTTTTCTGTGGGTAGGCTTAGGTGTTTCTTTGCATATTAGATTACATAGTGTAGTCGGAGCCATGTCGTTTAATGCTTTGAATGTGGTAATTAAAGTTTTGTATGTTATCCTACTCTGTATTGGTAACCAATGAAGGTATGCTAGTATTGGTGTTATGTGTTGGAGTGAGTTTATTTTTAGTATAATTCTTGCCGTTGCATTTTGGGCTAGTTGAATTCTTTTAATGTTCTGTTTTGAAATGCCCATAAGTATTTAAAACATGTAAAACAAGCTCTGCATTGTTAACTGTTGTTAATTGTACACCGCAACTGATCGCTGGAAGATGCGGTATATAAATAAGTGTTAAATAAATAAATAAATAAGAAACTGGCCAACATGGAAGCAAAATCGCAACAGCGAGAAGAAGAACTGAAAAGGCGCAGGCAAAAACATGTTGCCGAAGCCGAGGCAACTACAAGCCAAGTTCAGCTGGAAGGATCTTCTTCCTCAGCAGAGTCAGGTGAAGACTCGTCGACATCTGCGGATTTAGATAATGGACAGAAGAAAGCAACTCCACAAACGAAGCAGTTTCGACCTAACAATGTCTGGACCCCAGAGCTTACAGCAGCCCTGGATCGGACAGGGACAACGGATCGCAATGCTCTGTTTGTGGTAGCTGAAACCACCAGAAGTCTGGGACATTATCCTGGGGAGCTCAATATCAGCCGCTCCAGCGTCAAGCGCCATAGAGAAAAGCACCGTCAGCAACAATGGACACACCTGCACAACGCATTCAAAGCCGAAGGCAAAACATGCATTGTGCATTGGGATAGCAAGTTATTGCCATCTCTCCTCTGTTCAACCACATCCATTGACCGCCTTCCAGTTTTGATAATGGCTGTCTCCACTGGAGAAACACAACTTCTTGGTGTACCAAAACTGACATCAGGAATGGGCGAGAATCAAGCTGCAGCAGTTTATGAACTGTTACAGGAATGGTGTTTGGATGAAAAGGTTGCAGGCTTCTGCTTTGATACAACTGCATCGAACACGGGACGTCGATCAGGAGCGTGCATTCTTCTAGAACAGAGACTCCATCGCACAGTCCTTCATTTGACATGCCGCCATCACATTTACGAAATAATTCTTGGTGCAGTATTCTCTACATGCTCTGGAGCTTCATCGGGTCGCAATGTCCAACTCTTTCGCCGGTTCCAAAAGAATTGGGTCTCCCTTGACAAGTCCAACTATCAAACTGGAAAAGACTTGGAGGTGCTGCAACCTGACAGGGATCGCATCATGAAGTTTGCGGAATCCAAGTTGGCACAGGGCAATCACTGAGATGATTATCTGGAATTCTTGGAGTTAACGATTCTCTGCCTTGGAGGGAATCTTCCTAGTTTCAATTTCAAGAAACCCGGAGCTTTCCATCATGCCAGATGGATGGCAAAAGTCTTGTACTGTCTCAAGATTTGGATGTTCCGAGGACAACTCAAAGATCTTACCCAACGGGAGGAGTCCTGTGTTCGTGATGTGAGCATTTTCTCCATCCTGATTCATGTGGAAGCCTGGTTTTCTGCCCCTGATGCCGCAGTTGCTCCTTGAACAGATTTGGAGATGCTGAAGAAACTACACTCTTACCACAATGACCGTGTTTATTTATTTATTTATTTATTTACAATTCTTATATACCGCACTATTTATGATCAGCGCGGTTTACAAAGAACAACAACATCTGACACTATACAAATGTCTGGTCATTACATTGAACAGGGAATGAAACTTGGAGAGAGGGGGCAACTATATACATAGGAAGTTAATAGGGGAGGAACCTGTTTGGTGTTTACATATTTGAGGACGAGCTATACGAGGGTTCAGAGCCATCAGTAAGATATTTGACAAAAAGGAAGTGTTTCAGGGCTTTCATGAACTGGCTCAGTTTAGGGATTGCTCTTATGTGTGGTGGTAGGGTGTTCCATAACGCTGGGGCGCAGAGACTGAAGGCTCGGTTGGATGTTGTTTTGGTGTAGTTTGTCGTTTCTTTTGGTATTGCTAACATATTGGTCTCCGCGGTTCTTCTTTGTCTGGTGGTGGCAAGTGGTTGTATGAATTCAGATAGAGAGGAGGAGGAGAGCCTCTTGATGGCCTTGAACGTCAACAACAAGGTCTTAAAACTGATCCGGGCTTGAATGGGGAGCCAGTGCAGCTGTTTCAGGAGGGGTGTGATATGTTCCCTTCTGGAGGCTCCGAACAGTATCCGTGCTGCACTGTTCATAGCCAGTTGCAGGGGGTTTAAGGTTGATCAGGGGAGTCCTTGTAGGATGGCGTTAGAGTAATCAAAATGAGGTATGATGAGGGCTTGGTAAATGGTGCGGAAATCATCTGGTTCTAGTAACGGGCGTAGGTGCCTGAGGGATCTGATTTTGAAGTATATCGCTCTAACAGTGTTGGCAATGTGTTGCTTCATATCGAGATGTTGGTCCAGTGTCACCCCAAGGTACCGTATAGCTGGTTTCACTTGTAGCTCGGCATTATTTACCTTCAAAACGCTGGGTGGTGTGAAATTAGGGTTTCTCGAGATGAAAAGCACCTCTGTTTTCTTGTGTTGAATTCGTAAGTTCTGTGATAGTAGCCAATCGGATATGGTGTTGAAGCATGTAGTCATGGGGGTAAGGTCTGGGCTGTCAAGTGATATTGGCATGTATAACAGCACGTCGTCAGCATATAGCATACAACTCACATTGAACGACCTGATGATGTTGCAGATTGGTTGAAGGTATATGTTAAACATCAAGGATGATAGGGAGGATCCTTGAGGCACTCCTTGATTTTGTGGGAATGGTTTGGATGTGGCCCCGTCTGCTCGAACATGTTGCCATCTTCCAGATAAGTAAGATCTGCACCATTCTAATGCTGTTCCGCTGACGCCTTTTTCTCTTAGCCGGTATAAGAGGATCTCGTGGCAAACAGAGTCAAAGGCCGCCGCTATATCTAAGAAGATGAGTACAAAGCCATGTCTTATGTTGTCCATGCCTGAAATCACCATGTTGAAGAGAGTTGTGAGGAGTGTTTCAACTCCATGTGATTCTCTGAATCCATGTTGGGATGGATCCAGAGGTGCGTTGGAGTCGATATGATCTTGCAGTTGCTTGTAAACTATCTTTTCAATGATTTTCGCCAGCATTGGGATGCTGGATATTGGCCTGTACGACTCAACCTTTTGGGGGTCTAGCTTGGCATTCTTTAATAAGGGTCTAACAGAGGTCTGCTTGAAGGTAGAGGGGAAAGACCCAGTGCTAAAGGATAGTTGTATCATATTGGCTATGATTGGGGCGAGGTCAGTGCACAGCTCTTTTATCCAGAAAGCTGGACACGGATCTGTATGTGCAGTGGTGGTGTTTAGGGCTGAGATGGTGTCTTCGATAATTCTCTTTGAAGGTGTGGCAAAGGAAGTTAGTGATGCTGGGTACTCTTGTTCGCAGAGTGGTCCAGGTATCACTATTTTATCGGTCTGGCACATTTTAGATTGCATAAAGACAGCATAGTCTTGCGGGAGTATGCTGCAGAGTTGCTCAGGGGTGGGTTCTTTGGTAAGAGATTTGACTAAATTGAACAAGTCATGTGGCTTATTCAATGACCGTTTCAGGGTGTTTGTATGGTGTTGCTTCATCTTGTCTGAGATGGCTTTGCGATGTGTATGTAGGTGTTGGAGGTATGCTGTATGGTCGCTACTGGTGCGCGACTTCCTCCAGCGCTTCTCCAGCCTCCGTAGAAGGGTTAGGGAAGCCTTCAGGTCGGCTGTAAACCATAGGGTAGGTAGTCTTTTCTTTGGGGCCTTGTCTGTTGTAGAACGGGTTGCGATTGTACTGAGTTTGCTGTTCCAGGTGGTGATTAGCTCCTCCAGGTCTAAGGAAGTCTTGTCCAAGAGCTCGTCTGTTTCAGTGAGGATGTGTTCTCTGTTAAATGGGTGGAAACTTCTGGTCATAGGATTAGAGATCTTGCTTGCATTCTGTTGTGGTTTCAGTGGCAGTAGGGTAGGCATCTGGAAGGTGATGAGTTTATGATCTGACCATGGTACTGATGTCAATGATAGCGTGATATTTTGTGATTGTTCCAGAACTGCTTGCGGGGCGAAAATGAGGTCCAGAATGTTGCCTTTTGCGTGAGTAGGTTTATGCACCAGTTGAGTGTATCCCAAGATATCTAGGGCTTCTATAAATGCGGATGCTTGATTATCCTGTAAGGATGGGAGATTAAAGTCCCCTAAGATCCAGTTAGGTTTATTTGGACCTTGCGTATTGGATGCTATGTTTATGATGGTGGCCAGGTTATCTGGGTCTGTAGTTGGAGCTCTGTAGAGTAGGTTTATAGAACATGTGTTATTGGAGATTGATACAGTTTCCAAGTTGTTAATGCTGTTGGATTCGACCATTTTAAACTGGAGATCAGTTCTGGTGATTATAACAACTCCTCCCCCTCTCTTGTTCTGCCTGTGGCTGGTGAAGGCAACAAAATTGGATGGAAGTAATTGATTGAGAATGGTGTTGTCTTCAGGGGAGAGCCAGGTCTCAGTGACCATGATGATGTCCAATTTATGGGACGTTATTGTTTCAGTGATTGCCGGCCACTTTTTGCGAAGTGAGCGAGCGTTAATGAGTGCACACTTCAGGCCGTTAGGGTAGAGGTTTTTACCTTGCTTGGCTTTCGAAGGGTGCTGTAGTGGGATGTGCAATAGGTGGTGACGGTGATGATAGCTAGTCTCATGAGAATTGTGGTAGAAGTTACCTGACCATTTTCTCCCAATAGTCGAGACTATGGGGATGTGATTATGTGAAGTAAGAAGGGCTAGTGAGCTGGGTGGCCAGAGTATGAGGAGCAGGAGTAGGCTCACTAGGGAAATGATTGTATGCTCCATTTTGTACCCTTCTGGGCCAGTTGGGTGAAGCAGGAGTTTATGTTAGAGGGGGGATTTGGTGTGGCACCTGGATAAGAGTGGTTTTAATCAGGCTGTTATTGTTTCAGTTATTTTTATCATAGATGTAAATGCCCTCTCTTAGGTGCTAGCTTTGGCAGGGTACAATGTTACAGCAATGGATAAAGATATTTGGTGACTACTCCTTTGTGACTGTTCAAATACAGTGCAGGTCAATGTATTACAGATGTGAGCTTTGGCAGGGTACAATGTTGCAGCAATGGATAAAGATACTTGGTGACTACTCCTTTGTGACTGTTCAAATACAGTGCAGGTCAATGTATTACAGTGTTGCAGATATTTACTATGTGCTCATTACAGTTAGAGTGAAAGAAGGAACTGCTTTGAATACAGTTTTCTAACACATACTAGACAAATGACATACTGTTCTCTATAACATAGTAAAAACAGATGAGATATTGTTCTGGGAGCAGTACAATTTTGCAAGTAGGATACGAATACTCAGTGAAAGAACGTGCTGCGCCACTCTTTGTAATAGTTAGCTATGGTAATGCATGTTGTACTTGGTATAGGCTATAATTGGAAAAGAACATTATTGATACTATATAAGGTACCTGGGGTATTGTTTCGTGAACGTAACTTGCTAATTATGGATTGCAATCCGGGAGTCCAAAAATACTGTCTGGTTTTCGCGGGTCAAGCATGTACAGCACTACTGGAAGATGGCTGTTTTCCCGCCGCGGCACCCCGCAGGAGGCTCTATCATTGCCCAGGGAGAGCTGATGACGGTGAGGTCACGTTGTATCTGAATATTGCTCTGCGATGGCTTCAGAGACAGGGGGACGTGCAGTGTCCTTTCAGTAGATTATGTCAGTTGGCGTTCACTGTTGTGATCTCTGCGCTTCTGCCCTGTCGTTGCAGCACGATGGGAGCAGTAGGGTGACGATTTCCACGCTGTTCTCTGTCGGTCCTCGCCTAAGGGCCACGCCAAAAGGCCCTCTTGCGAGGCCCTCAGGCACGGGCCCGCCTGGCGGCAGCCTCTTTTACAAGTCGCTTCCTCCCTCCCACAGCCCCGATTGGGCCGGAGAAACTGAGCGGGAAGGATGGAGAGCCCGCTCAGGTGTGCTCAACTCCCGATCGGAGGAGCCTGTTAATGGCGGCAGTTCTTTCGGCGGCAGCCTCTTTTACAGGTCGCTTCCTCCCTCCCACAGCCCCGATTGGGCCAGAGAACCTGAGCGGGAAGGATGGAGAGCCCGCTCAGGTGTGCTCAACTCCCGATCGGAGGAGCCTGTTAATGGCGGCAGTTCTTTCAGCGGCAGCCTCTTTTACAGGTCGCTTCCTCCCTCCCACAGCCCCGATTGGGCCGGAGAACCTGAGCGGGAAGGATGGAGAGCCCGCTCAGGTGTGCTCAACTCCCGATCGGAGGAGCCTGTTAATGGCGGCAGTTCGATGAAGCTGTTTCAGCACCGACAAAGCGGGCCATAGTGTCGGCCATGACCCCGGCAGAATCAGATGAAAGCGATGAGGATGATGACGAAGATGAAGATCCCCCAAAGCGGGTCGAATTGAAAAGTTCCATGATTCCACCACTTGAATCTTTTGCAACTCGCAAGTCAATCCGTTTCCTGAAACACCTCGACATCAACAGTGATTTTCTTAATGCAGACCCAGAAGACTGGGAAGAGAATGCATCATTCAAAGACGGTCTGAAGAAAGTAAAAAATCTTCCAGTGATTAATGATGTGGCTGAGCGAGGGGTCAAACTCATTGAGGAGTTCAACGGCCGACACACCACAAAAGAAGAGCAACTCCAGTTCCTTCTGGGTGTTGTCTCGCAGCACCGTAAGATGTTCCCCACATCGTCAAAGTCCTTACTAGCATCTGGACCACATTGAGTGCTTGGCAAGCATGATACCCCCGACTATGAGCGGATAATACCCAGTGGTCTGACAAACCCTGGGGGGGATCCAGGGGCCTGATAGATAGGGACCTTGAGCCACCCCTAAATATTATTTGATTGGCTTCAAGCTTTGCACACATTATTTTCTACATAAATGGAACCAGAATCAGGCCAGGGAGCAAAGAAATTCCTACTTTTATTTTTTCCCCTATGGCAGTGGACCACCCTAGCCTGTACAGCAAACCTCATGTCATGCCACAGATTCTCAATTGAATTGAGGTCTGGGCTTTAACTAGACCATTCCAATACATTTAAATGTCTCCCTTTAAACCACTCCAGTGTTGCTTCAGCAGTATGTTTAGGGTCATTGTCCTGCTGGAAGGTGAACCTTCTTTCCAGTTTCAAATCTCTGGCAGACTGAAACAGGTTTCCCTCAAGCATTGCCCTGTATTTAGTGCCATCCTTCGTTCATTCAATCCTGACCAGTTTTCCTGCCCCTACTGATGAAAACATCCCACAGCATGATGCTACCACCACCGTGTTTCAATGTGGGAATGGTGTTCTCAGGGTGATGGGAAGTGTTGGGATTGCATCACACTTGGCGTTTCCCATGATGGCCAAAAAGTTCAATTTTTGTCTCATCTGACCATGCTGTTATGCAAACTCCAAATGTGTTTTCTTCTTTCTTTCTTTAAGAAATGGCTTTTTTCTGGCCACTCTTCCACCCTCTGTGGAGTGTACGGCTTAAAGTGGTCCTATGGAGAGATACTCTCATCTATGCTGTGGATCTTTGCAGCTCCTTCAATGTTATCCTTGGTGTCTTTGTGGCATCTCTGATTAATGCCCTCCTTGCCCGGTCTGTGAGTTTTGGTGGGCAACCTTCTCTTATTATGTTTGTAGTGGTGCCATGTTTTTTCCATTTTGTTATAATGGGTTTAATGGTGCTCCGTGGGATATTCAGAATTTGAGATATTTTTTATAACCTAAACCTGATCTATACTTCTCCACAACGTTATCTCTGACCTGTTTGGGGTGCTCCTTGGTCTTCATGTTGCTTGCTTAGTGGTGTTGTAGAGTCAGGGGCCTTTCAGAACAGATATATTTATAAAGGCATCATGTGACAGATAATCAACTTATTATGTGAGTTCTGAGGTTAATTGGTTGGACCAGATCTTATTTAGGGGTTTCATAGCAAAAGGGAGGAATACATATGTACTTTTCCGTTTTTACTTGTTTTTTTATATATACAAGGTATTTTATTGTCATTCCACCTCACCACTTTGGACTACAATGAAAGTCCATGTTCATTCCAGGTTGTAATGTGACTTAACAGGACAAAATCCTAGGGGATGAATACTTTTACAAGGCAGTGTATGTCTCTGATGCAACCTCATTTGGAGTATTGTGTGCAATTCTAGAGACTGTATCTTCAAAAAGATACAAATACGATGGAGTCGGTGCAGAGGGCGGCTATGAAAATGGCTAGTGGTCTTTATTATAAAGCATATGAGGACAGACTTAAAGATCTTAATATGTACAGTATATGTTAGAGGAAAGGCGGGATAGAGGAGATATGATAAAAACATTTAAATACCTCAGTGGCATAAAAGCACAAGAGAAGTTCCTATAATAAGTTAATATAGAAGAAGTTAATATATAAGAAGTTAATATAGTTCCTTGGCGTCTCAATTAACATGCCAAGTCTGATTCTCTATAAGTAAAGATTATGTTCATAGTAACTGCTCCTTGTAACTGATACCTATGCAGTAATGTTTTCCTTGTAAATAGATTGTAGATAGTTACCCATGTTATCCAAGTTCCTTCCCTTGTTATCTGTAAACTCATGCATGTTGACTGTACTGAGATTTTTTTTTTTGTTCTATGTGAACCGCGCTGATGCTGAATAGTGCGGTATATAAGAGAATTTAAATAAATAAATAAATAAATAAGAGCCTCTTTCGATTGAAAGCAAGCTTTGCTTCTAGGGGACTAAGGATGAGAGTGAAAGGAGATAGACTCTGAAATAATATACAGGAATATTTCTTCATGGAAAGTGTGGTAGATGTGTGGAATATTCTCCCAGTGGAGGTGGTAGAGATGAGGACAGTATCTGAATTCAAAAAAGCATGGGATAATCATAGAGAATCTCTATAGGAAAAAAAGGGGACTGTTGTAGTGTTTAATATGGAAGGGCATGGTAGGCCATGTGGTCTTTTTCTGTTATCATGTTTCTATGTTTCTAATTGCTTACAACTCAATCCCAAGAAAATCACTGACACCTGGATAACTGGGTTGGGGAGGGGGGTCGCAACCCCCTCATAGAGCACCACTTCTCTAGGGTATTCCCATCATCTTAACCTCTTCATTCAAATACTTAGGCATGACACTTGACACTGACGCCTCTTTTCCACAACACATCAGCTCTGTGGTCAAGGCATCTTTCATTGCTGTGTGGCAATTTCATGCCATTTGCCCATTCCTGGATGCTTCAGCATAAAATACGCTCATCCTCAGCACAGTAATCTTCCGCATTAAGAGGAATATTGCTTATGCCGGTCTGCCAAACACCATGCTCAGACGTCTCCAGTCCATTCAAAACCCAGCCATCCGGCTCGCTCCTGGCTTCAGCTAGAAGATACGATCATGTGACCCCCATGCTTAATTCAGCATCACTGGCCCCCAGTCAAATCCCACATCCAACACAAAATCCTTATTTTGACCCACAATGCCCTCACCAGACTGCCCCAGAATATCTGTCTTCACTAATTATACCCTACTGTCTGGCTCGTTTGCTGCGATCAGTCCATTGGAATGACGCTCTTTGCTATCCCCAATGAGGGCTCACTATGTAATGAAAAGGTTAAAAGTAAAGATCAATAATTTGATTCTATTTTCATGGTTTGTTATGGAACCAAACATAGGTCTGTTTTTAATCTGAATTTTCCCATGAGTTGTCCAAATTCAGAATGCCATGTCTCTCTTTTCATATATTTTAGCCTTGTTGTTATTTAATGTTAAATAAAGGCTTACAACAGTATTCTTGCAGTCACACACTGCTGTTGGTTTTTTGGTATGTTGGTGCCATCATGTGGCTGCTTCATTTGAGTAAATGATGCCCAAGACTGTGTTTTAATCAATACTCACATGCAGGCAGCTCTTTATCATTTATATTGTACCATAAAAGATCCAGTTATATTCAGAACAGCTGAAAATGAATATTTACTGTTTTCCATCTCTTTCTTTAGAGTCTCTTTCTTTCTGCTTTACTTTTCCTTGCACAGAATGGGGTCAATTTTGCTGAACCGAAAAATAACCTATTGATATTAGCTGCTAGTTTTAGACACATTTTCATCCTAACTGGCTAAGTTTATGGTAAGTATCGTAGAAAGCTAGACAGTAAAAATTTGTTAAGCTATATTTAAGACAACTAACAACTGAAAGACAGCTCTAACTGGTTAAGTCATAAGCCTTAATTTGAGTAACATCACTCAAGTCATCTCTTTTTGGACCACCTCGATTAGCCTGCCATGTGAATTTAGGGGGCACATTGAATTGGTTAGAGAAGGAAACCTTTAGTAGCAGAACTGAGTCTGGCTAACTCTGAAAGTTACATCATCCTGTTAGCCTGGTAGGTCCTGGTTCTCTTCCTCTCATTCTGCTTAGGCACGGCTTTTTGGCGTCTGAACTTTCACGTTTGCAGGAAAAGGATCTCAGGGTCATTGTGAGCCATACATTGAAATCTTCAGCTCAGCGCATGATATGCAACCACACCTTCAGATAAGGTTACCAGATGTTCCTGATTTTACAGCTGTGTCCAGTAGCAGTCACTAGTCTCCGATTCCAGCAATGGGGACAGAGGGTGTAGTTTTCAGTTTAGCAATTTGACTATGTCAGTTTTTAGAATTTGCATCCATTGTCTTTATATTTTGCACAGTGCAGAGGAAAAGCATCACTGTTTCTATTTCTCAGTCAATTTGTTGCCATCATGGGATGGAAGGGGGCCAAGGTAATGACTTCTCTTCTTTCCTCCATGCCTTGTTGCTCACACCTGGGACCGCCCCCCTCCCCCCCCCCCCCATACACATATACACAGCTCAGATAAGAGTCCCAGAGTTGCCTGCAAAAAGTCTGGTAACCTTACAATTCTGTTTGTCCCATCTCAAAAAAGACACAGTATTAGCGGAACCAGAAAAGGAAAACCAAAATGATAAAAGGTGATGGAAAGGTTCATCTATACAAAAAGGCTAACTAGGTTAGGGCTCTTCAGCTTCGAGAAAAGAGAGCTTAGAGGAAGAGTTGACCCCAGGGGGGTGTATCCCAGACAATTGCTCTGGACCCAGGGGATCTCACGCCTGTCCAAAGCTGTAGGAAGCACAGTCTGCTCACAAACGTCCCAGATTTCTGGTCTGGGTCCCTGCATGTCTACCACCAGTCCTGCTGAGAAGAGATATCATCAAAGGGTATCTGTCTGCCTCAAACAAAATCTCTACAACCCACTCACATAGCACACATCCCTGAGGATCCCACACCTTTTGTCTTCTCACTTCCATGTATATTTACAAATATACATTTGTATATAGTTTATGCTGTTCTTTTGTCTTCTCACTTCCATGTATATTTACAAATACATTTGTATATAGTTTGTGCTGTTCTGTATTATTTCACATTGTTTAGACTATTATATAATGTTACCCTGTACATATGTTCTGCTAATTATGACGTTCTCTGTAAAACAAACCTGTTTTGTTAATTGTTGTTCACTGTGAACCGCAACTGAACTTTGGAAGTTGCGGTATATAAATATGCATAAATAAATAAATAAAAATAAAATATCATAGAAGCCTTTAAAATCATGGGTGGGGTGGAATGGATGGCTAGAGAAACGTTGTTTACCCTTTCAGCTACAGTAGTGTCAAGCTGATGGAACACTGCAAGAAACTAATAGGAACCGTGAGGCCACGGGCAGAGTCCCGGCGGCCAACTTTAACCGGGCACGTGGCCCGGTGCGGGGACCCTGCGCGCGGCCTGGGTCGGGCGTGCGGGTGCGACATTTAAAGTGGAGGCTATTCTTGCAAGGTGGGGGGGGGGGGGGGTGAATACCGGCCGGCAGCCTCCGCATGTCAGTTCGTGCGGAGGCTGCGTTCCGGGTGCCGGCGTTTTTCTGAGGGCTGAGGAGCTGCGGCGTTTGGCGGCCATTCGGCAGCGGATCCCGGAGGCGGTCAGCTCGGGCGGCCTGAGGCAAGTCCGGAGGGTCAGCCTTTGGGGGGGGAACCGTAATTGGAGAGTGTGCTGTGGGTCTCTCGGGGGTGGCCCATTTTCTCTTTCGGGGGTTTGTTCTTTGGCAGCAGGTTGTTAAAAAAAAAATACATTTGTTAGGGGGTTTTTCTTTGCAGCAGGTTGCTCTATTAAATAATAATAAAAAAAAAACACCACTTCCTTAAGCTCGGCTTCTGCTGCTGTGGTGTAATTCCCCCAGGAGTTTAAGTTCCTGGTCCTGGTGGGGGATGCCTGGGCCACGCAGTTGGGCAAAATCAGGGGGCTTGGCCCCTGCAGGTGCTTCTGGGTCTGGGGTGAGGGGGCAGGGGCGGGGCGGGTCACGGTCTCGGGGGAGGCTGGGTTGCCCGGCACTGGGGGTGGTAGGGGGCGGAAGGGTCGGGGGGGGGGGGGTGCTGTGCAGGGGCAGAAGGGGGCAAAAGGGGTTTGACAGCCTGGGGGTGGTGGCAGGGGTGGCGGAGGTGCCCAGCCCCCCCGTGGAACTCTGGGGGTGAGTGGTGGGCTTAGTGGAGCAGGCGGAGCGGCAGTGGGGGCAAATCTGGGGGGTGTGGGAAGTGATGCGGGTCCGTCGGGGGGTGGGGGTGCATTGGGGGCATTTTGGGGGTACAGGGGCCGGGGGGAGGGTTGCGGCCGGATTGGGCCCAGTGGGGCACTGGCTATGGTGTGCCCGCTGGTTGGCTCCCGGGTACCGGTGGCTATGGTGCATTGGGGGGGCTGTCCCCTTGGGAACAGTGGTTGAGTGGGGGGCAGGGTTCATCTTGGGCTGACTGGGGTGGTCCTTGGCCTCCGGCTTGGTCCCTGGCAGTTCCCCCCCCCCCTGTTTTTCCTATCATGTCTCCGCAGGGGCGAATTATGGCACAGCCAACATGGACGTCGAATCCTGCTGGATGCGAGAGCTGGTTGGGTCCGGTGACGGGAGCGGTGTCGCAGCAGGGAGCGGCGGTGGAGTCAGCGTGGGGTCGTCCCCTGGAGGTCGAGAGTGCTGGCAGCGAGGACAGTTCTGTGGCAGCTGGGACGGATGCGGCGTCGGCGCCTGCTAGCGGTGAGCCTGGTGAGTTGCTTGGGGATGTGGGGGATGGGGGGGTCCGGTCGCCGGAAGGCAAGGCAGGTAGGGGTTCATGTAAGAAGCGCAGGTGGTCTTGTCGGCGGTGGCATAGCTCTGAATCATCCTCGTCCTCTTCCTCTTCAAGTGGTTCGTCTGTGGGGTCTGGAAAGGAGCCGGGTCAGCGAAACGGGGAAGGTGGGGGAGGGTTGGCCCCCGGTGTGGGTGGGGGGGCCACATCGGTGGTGGTTATTCCAGAATTGTGGGAGGGGGTGCCGCGTAAGCTGCGGCGCAAGATCAGGAAGCGGTGCTATATCAATATCTTCCACTTGCTTGAAGGGAGGAAGCGCTCAGGTGAGAGCCGGAAGAAGAGGAAGGAGGATGAAAAAGCCGGTAGGGTTAAGAAGGTGGTGTGTAATGTGGTGAATTGGACGCGTTCCTTTTTGAGGTTGGCCAGCGTGTGGGGTCACCACGAACCGGGGCATTATGGTATGTTGTTAGCCTACGCCGATTCCATCCTGGAGGCGTCTCAGACGCATGACGGATGGGCTTGGCTGAACTATGATGAAAAGTTCAGGGATAAGATGGAGGAGAGTAGATCGCTTTCGTGGGGCACGCAGGACATTAACCTGTGGCTGACTCAGATGTCGGCTAGGTCTGGTGCCAGTGGGGGGGGGGCGGAGGAAAGGGTAGTGGCGGGGTTGTGGGGGGGGGGGGCATGCGTTCCTTTCACGTGGGGGCGATCGGGGTGCCGCCAAAGGTGGGCACGGTGGGGAGCAGTGACGTGTGTTGGCGGTTCAACCGGTCCACTTGCCCCTTTCCCGACTGCAAATGTCGGCACTCCTGCTCCTTGTGTGGAGATCCTCACTCCTCCACCAAGTGCCTTAAACAAGGCGCCGCTGGCGCTGCCGGTCCCGCTCCTAAGGGGCAATGAGTGGCGTGGGCGGGCGCCTTCCCCGATTCGGCTGGAGGCCTTTTTGGGGTGGCTAAGTCGCTATCCTCGGAGGCGGGAGGCGGTGATTCTGTCTTTTGGTTTTCGGTTCGGTTTTGTTATCCCGGTGCGGGGTGTGGTGTCGGCACCAAGTGCACGGAAATCCCCGTCAGTCCGACGTTGGGCCGAGATCGTCCAGGACAAGTTATTGGGGGAATTGCAGTTAGGGAGGGTGGCGGGTCCATTCGCGGAGCCCCCTTTTCCTGACATGGTGATTTCTCCGTTAGGTATAGTACCCAAGAAGGAACCAGGGAAGTTCCAGTTAATTCATAATTTGTCCTGTCCGATAGGTGCCTCCGTTAATGATAGCATTCCACGTGAGTTTTGTATGGTCCGTTATGCATCCTTTGATAAGGCGGCGCTGATGGTGAGGGGGGCTGGTCGGTCTGCCCTCATGGCGAAGGTTGACATCGAATCGGCGTTTCGCTTGTTACCGGTCCATCCATCCTCCTTCCGTTAATTGGGTTTTTGTTTTCAGGGGGGTTATTATTTCGACAAGTGTAAGCCGATGGGCTGTTCGGTCTTTTGTGCTTATTTTGAGATGTTTAGTACCTTCCTGCAGTGGGTGCTAGTTCGGGTGTCCGGATTGTAAAATGTGGTGCATTACCTCGACGATTTTTTGTTTGTGGGTGCGGTGCAGTCGGGGGAATGTCTAGAGATGTTATCTGAGTTTGTGTGGCTGGCGCAAGAGTTTGGGGTACCGTTGGCTGATGGTAAGATTGAGGGTCCATCTACGTGGTTGACCTTTTTGGGGGTGGAGTTGGATTCGGTAGAGATGGTGGCGCGTTTGCCGCAGGACAAGGTTGATCGTTTGCGGATTTCGGTGGCTAACATGTTGTCGTCCCACAAGATTTCCTTGAGGGAGTTGCAGGCGCTGTTGGGGTCTTTAAATTTCGCGTGTAGGGTGATTCCAATGGGGAGGGTGTTTTCGCGTTGGCTTGCATGTGCCACGGCCGGGGTGCAGAAGCCGCACCACCAGATTAGGGTCACGGGGGCGATGAGGGCGGATCTGATGGTGTGGAGTCATTTTTTGGTAGACTTCAATGGGACTTCTGTTTTGATGGAGTCCGAGGTGTCTAGTGAGGCCTTACAGTTGTACACTGATGCGGCGCTCTTGGAGCTCTTTCCGATTCGTGTGGTTTTAGAGCTCCGGCCGGAGCGGCTCCGGAACCGAAGGGTGCTCTGGTGGTGTGATAATGAGGCGGTGGTCAGTTTGGTTAATCGCTACTCCCCTAGGTGCTTGAAGGTGGCGGGCTTGATGCGTGAAGTCGTCTTGGCCGGTTTGCGCTTGAATGTGTCGGTAAGGGCGCGGCATATCCTGGGGTGCACTAACGAAATCGCTGATGCTCTTTCTCGTTTTCAGTGGGAACGGTTCCTGGCTCTGGCCCCAGAAGTGGACAAGGATGGATCGGTGGTCCCAGAGAGCTTGTGGAGCATTGGCCTCGCGAGATGCTAGATCTGCTGAAGAACTCTGTGTCTGCGGGGACTTGGTCTGCATATCAGCGGGGCTGTGACTGGGTGGTCGCCTTTTTGGTGACTCATGGGTGGCAGACGGGTGGGGTTCCAGAGGGTCTGATTGGTCACTATATTGTTGATGCCAAGCGCGCCGGCTTCTCTCGATCGGCGGTGCGTGCGCACTTGGCAGGATTTAACGTTTTTGCGAGTGCGGTGGGTTGGGGTTCGCCTGCGGGGGGGGGGGGTTTGCCACGGCGGCTTTTGCATGGTTGGGAGCGCGTTCAGCCTACACCGCGGGACTCGAGGTTGCCCATTATGCATGGACTCCTGGTGAGGGTCTGCGGGGCCTTAACGCAGGTGGCCTCGTCTGCATACGAAGCTACTTTGTTCCGAGCGGTGTTTTGCATTGCCTTTTTTGGGGCTTTTCGAATCGGTGAATTGGTCGCGGGCTCTGGGCGGGGGGGAGGGGTTGGGGGGCTGCAGGAGCGGCATGTTCGGGTGGATGGAGGGCGGTTGCAGATACTTTTGGCGCGATCCAAGACGGATCCACTGGGGAAAGGTTTGGGGGTGTTGCTGGGCGAGGTTGGGGACCCGCGGGCAGTGCGGCAGTATTTGTCAGTGCATCCGGGGATGGCAGATAGTTTTTTCGTGCATTCGGACGCACGGGTTTTAACCCGTTTCCAGGTATCGGCGGTACTACGCCTGGTGTTGCGTGCGGTGGGGGAGGACCCTGTGCGGTTTGCGCCGCACTCCTTTCGTATTGGGGCTGCCACCACCGCGGCGGCGGCGGGGTTGCCTGGTCAGGTGATTCAGGACATAGGTAGGTGGCGCTCTCAGGCTTTTAAAGGCTATGTGCGGCTGTAGGAGCTCAGGTAGTGGGTCGGGTCTTTAACTGTTTATTTCTTTTGCAGATGGGGGTATTGGGCCTGGTGACTGTTGGGTTGCTGGCCATTCTTTTGTCCACTGGGCAGGTCGGCGTGTGGCTGCCCGGCCTATCAGAGTTAATTTGGGACTGGACCCGGCGGTGGTGGCTGTGACATGGCTGGGCGTTCGAGGACTTCGCTGGTTGCAATTGCTGCCTTTGCTACAGTGCCACGGGAGGACGTCGCGGTGGCCAGCCGCCCTAATTGTGCACCTGGGGGGCAATGACCTGGTGTCCTGGTCCTGCCGGCAGCTGATCCGGGCTGTGCAGGACGATCTGGGAGTGGTTCTTCGGATGTTTTCAGGTGTTATATTACTGTGGTCGGACATTATTCCAAGGCCGGCTTGCTGGGACCAGCGTCATTGGTCTCGGGGCTTGACCAAGATCAATCGCCAGATTGGTCGCTGGGTCTGTGAGAGGGGGGCTTACCAGATCTTGCATGACTGGGTGGACGTTGGGTGTGCAGGGCTGTATCGGGCTGATGGGGTTCACTTGTCCCCAGTTGGTATGGACTTGCTCCTTAACGACTGGCAGGAGGCCTTGGAATATGTGTCTTTCCATGATGTGCGCTGGTCACAGCTTCGGGTGGGGGGGGCGGCACATGAACGGAGTTATGTGCCGGTGTCGGGATCCCAGAGGTTTCTGGGGTCCGGAGCAGCAGGTTACATTTGGGCAGGGGCGGGGTGCCCCTGACCCGGTCAAACCTCGGCCGACTTTTGCTAATGGCATGGCGAAGTCGGGAGAGGGGCATGGCAACTTGCCGGGTGGCAAGTTATGGCATTAGCGGTGGCAGGCACTTTGCTAAGGTATGGCTGGTGCAGCCGGGTGCCGCTATTGGGGGATGGAAAGTTTGATGTTATCTTGTTCTAATTGCTGTTGGTTAATAAAGCTGCGACCAATTGTGTTCCATGAAGTTATGGTGTTATGTCTTTTGTTGGGGTCGGGTGGGGTGGGGGTTGGGTCTGTGGGGGGGGGGGGAAGGGTGGGGCCCAAAGCGCCGGGTACGCCTGCCTCGGTTACCATATTTAAAACAAATTGGAGAGAATATTGTTACATTCACTGTACAATTAAATGGTTGCCAGACGATGTAGCTCTGCAGGCGCTTTTTCCATCGAAGTTTTATGGACTTGCATCAGCAAAGTATCCAACCAGTATACATAATACACACAAAGAATATTGACAGCTGATACAAGTCTTCTTCCCAATATATGGTGGATTCCCCTCCCCCTTCCCCTTTGCAAATAAATGTGCAATGGCATGTTCGCTCACCTTTTCTCATAATTCAAAATGCATTAAAAAATATTACATGAAGAATGGCATATTGTTCAAACTTTGCCATGTTTTTTCAGATCTGGATCTTACAAGAGAAATGTGAATCTCAGGAACTTATTGGTACCCTCTGCTTTCACAGAATGACCCTTTCGTTCAAAGTATATAGGTCAATACCAATATGGACATTGCTCGGTCTGCATCCATGTCCTACCAGTTAGAAATGTTTTTATTTATCCACTTACCAAATAGTAGTTCTTCCTTAATGATTTCTGCAATTGTGATACAGAGAACGTGATTTACATTATTGTCTGTCCTTGTCAAAAACAATATATAGAAAAATAGAAACAAAGAAATATGATGACAGAAAAAGACTACATGGCCTATCTAGTCTGTCCTTCCATATCAACAACTACAAAAGTCCCCCTCTTACCCTTAGATATCCTCTGTGTTTGTCCCATGCTCTTTTGAATTCAGTTACTGACCTCATCTCCACCACCTCCACTGCGAGACATTTCCACTGATCCACTACTCTTTCCGTAAAGAAATATTTCCGCATATCACTCCTGAATCTATCTCCCTTCATCCTCATCCCATGTCCCCTCATAGCAGAACTTGCTTCAATTGAAAGAGGCTCTCTCACTTGAACATTTATGCCACGGAGGTATTTAAACATCTCAATCATATCACCTCTATCCCGCCTTTCCTCTAAGGTGTACATATTAAGATCCTTCAGTCTGTCCTCATATGCTTTATAATGAAGACCACTAATCATTTTAGTAGCCACCCTCTGCACGACTCCATCCTGTTCACATCCTTTTGAAGGTGCGGTCTCCAGAATTGCACACTATACGCCTAAATGAGGTCACACCAAAGACTTATACAGAGGCATTATCACCTCCTTTTTTCTGCTAGCCATTCCTCTCCTTATGCACCCAAGCATCCTCCTAGCTTTTGCCGTCAACTTTTCTACCTGTTTAGCTACTTTAAGATCACACTAATCAATAAAGTTTTACAAAAGTCATGTTACTGAAATAAAAATAGTCATTTCTTATCAATTTTTATATGCTGAACACGAATATGACAGTGAAATTGCAAAGTTGGCTCTAGTTTTTTTGTAATCTACAAGAATTAATGTTTACATCACGAAATGTATGTCAATAGTAAATATAATAGGCCTTCGGTTAATACCTTTAAAAAAACAAATCATAGACTACTTCTTAGATTTTTTCACCTGTCTCTTGTACAGCTGTTCGGGAGATTCTCTGGGGGAGTGTCCAGCAGTAGTCAGCCAGCATTGTAGTGGACCATTTTCCCTGGTATCTTTGCTCCATCATTGCGATATCCTGGTGAAAATGTTCACCCTGTTCATCACTAACCATACCACAGTTGTCAGGAAAAAATCGAGATGGGAATCAAGGAAATGGATCTTTAGAGACATATTGCAGCCAAGTTTCTGATACTGCATCAGCATGTCTTCTATTAGTTCCTTGTAGTTTTCTGCCCTAACATTCCCGAGAAAGTTTGTTGACACTAGGCGAAAAGCATTCCATTCTTGTTTCGCATAACCCTGCAGCAAGTTGTTGAACCAGTCATCTTTGAAGAGCTCTCAAATCTGAGGACCCACAAAAACTCCCTCTTTAATCTTTGCTTCGCTGAGTTGAGGGAATTTTTCATGCAGGTATCGGAAAGCTGGCGAAGTGCGGTCCATGGCTTTCACAAAGTTTTTCATCAAACCTAGTTTGATGTGAAGGGGTGGTAGCAGGATTTTGTGAGCCTCAACCAGAGCTGGGTGCTGGATATTCTTCTCTCCAACTGTTACATTTTGTCTGCGATTCCATTCCTTCCACAAGTAGTGCCTATCCCTTGCTTGGCTATCCCACTCACATAAGAAACACATGTATTTTATATATCCCTGCTGCAGTCCCATTAAAAGGGCAACTACCTTCAAGTCACCACAGAGGTGCCAGCTGTACTTGTTATAGTTAATGGAAGTCAGTAGATGCTTTAAGTTATCGTATGTCTCTTTCATGTGGACGGCATGCGCTACTGGAATAGATGGAAAACGGTTTCTATTGTTCAAAAGCACAGCCTTCAGACTCAGTTTCGAAGAGTCTATAGTCTCCAGTCTTGTGGGTCATGAGTGATTTTTAAGGCATTCATGGGGCTTTCAATATCGGAATAGAATACCAGATTACTTTCCTTTCTGACTGTACAGAAAATGATGCAATCAACTCTGGATGATGTGTGCATGCTGGTATTATGCAATGTGATGCAATATTACATCATTCAAGGCTTATTTGGGATGTTGTTGATGTCCTACTGGATAAATTTACATGGTGAAACATCAAAAATGAACTACATGCAATATCTTCAAAATGAGAGCAAATACAATTTTTTTTTAATGTTATATTCGTGTTCAGCTTACCAAGATACTACAGATTAGGTAGGGCCTTTTAAAGTCAGTAATGATTTCAATGTTGACCAGTGTCATCAGACACAACCACGCCTAGGTCCCACTCTTCTTTAGTGGACAAAAGTACTTCACCCCCTATACTACTGTATATTGCTCCCTTGGATTGCTGCAGTCCAAATGCATGACCTTACATTTTTTAACATTAAATCTCAGCTGCCAAATTCTAGACCATTCGTCAAGCTTAGCTAGATCCCTCCTCATGTTATCTACACCTTCCTGGGTGTCTACTCTATTGCAGATTTTAGTATCATCCGCAAAGAGGCAAACATTATCTGACAGCCCTTCCGCTATATCACTAACAAAGATGTTAGGTAAGACCAGGCTCAATTTGTGCATGCATATTGTAGAACATAGAAGCTGATTAAGAAGAGAACTCACTGACAAGCCACTAGTCGAACAATGGACTGAACCACAACATAAACCCACAGATGTCAAGCTTTTTGTCATTAAAAAGGTAAAGTGGGTGGGGCAAGTTACTTCAAGCCAGAGGGCCAGGGGTTCGAATCTCAAGAGGACAGCAACCTTGTGCTGGAAGGACTGGGGTTTCTAGTCTCCTTGTGGCCTTGGACAAGCCACTTAACCTTCTGTTGTCTCAGCTACAAAAACAGACTGCGAGCCCTTTGGGGACAAGGGAAAAACATATATATATACAGTTCCTGAATGTACACCACTTTGACTGGTAGAAAAGCGGTATATAAGCCTCGTTAAATAAAATAAAAATAAACTGGAGAGGTGGGGATCTGGATAAAGTTCTATTATGATTAGAACACTGGTATATTTTCAGCAGACTCAAACAAGAAAATTTATTTATTTATTTATTTATTTATTTGAACTCATTTCTATACCGCTCCTTCCGGTGATCAGCAGCGGTTCACATCAAACATTTAACTCTGCAAAGTTAGCAGTTTACATAAAACAAAAATTAGCAGTTGACATAAAACAGTAGTGTGGAGCATTGAACGTGTAAAAAAGGTAACATTAACTTCATAACTCAAACTATTTACATAATAAGGAACACATATGGTGATACATATGGTTAAAAACTATATACAATATATTTGAATTGGTACAGTATATGAATTATATACATGTAGGATTTACAGTTAGTTCAGTGGTAGTTTGTAATTTTATATGATAATGGATGTGTTAAACTTCATCAAAATGATTTGTCAGTGTTCATTTAAAGTGTGCTTAGCATTTTTTGTTTACACTTTTATCTTCATTTTAAAACTCACTTTTTATTGTTTTATTATTTTGTCCTTTTATCTGATTCTTTAGGAAATTTTAGGGAGAGTACACCATTTTAATATCCACACTTGTCTTTTAGTATTTTGTTCTTATTATCTTTTGGTACAAACCCCTTTATTGATGATATGTGTTTGCCCTGTATCACCTCTTTCAGCTGCAGTCAGTCACACGCGCCGGCTTTCAGAGCGCGAGGGGAGAGTTTCTCCCTCGCTGCTCTGTTAAGCCTGCGGGGGCTGATGGGAACTCCCATCAGCCCCCGCGGGCTTAGCAGAGCTGCGAAAGGGAAACTAGTCCCTTCGCGCTCTGAAAGCCGGCGCGTGTGACTGACTGCAGCTGAAAGAGAGGTGATACAGGGGAGGGCAGGCTCTGCCGGGCACAGGGGGGGCCCGGCGGCACACTCGATTCTGCCACGGCGGCCCCGGAAGCGGCAGCAGACAGCTTTTTTTTATTTTAAATTTTCCCTGGGCTGGGCTGGGCTGGGGGTTAGGAGTGGTGATGGGTGATGGGCGCTGGAGGGGGGTTAGGAGTGGTGATGTGCGCTGGGGGGGGGCTAGGAGTGGTGATGGGTGCTGGGGGGGCTAGGAGTGGTGATGGGTGCTTGGGGGGGCTAGGAGTGTTGATGGGCACTGGGGGGGGATAGGAGTGGTGTTGGGGGTGGGGGGTGCTAGGAGTGGTGATGGGCGCGGGGGGGCTAGGAGTGGTGATGGGCGCGGGGGGGCTAGGAGTGGTGATGGGCACGGGGGGGCTAGGAGTGGTGAAGGGCATGGGGGGGCTAGGAGTGGTGATGGGCGCTGGGTGGGCTAGGAGTTGTGATGGGCGCTGGGGGGGCTTAAACTAAAAATTGGGTGATGGGGATTAGGACTGGAAATGGGCTGGTGGGATTAGGACTGGAAGTGGGTTGATGGGGGCTAGGACTGGTAATGGGCTATGGGGGGCTTAAACTAAAACTTGGGTGATGGGGGATTAGGACTGGAAATGGGCTGGTGGGATTAGGACTGGGAGTGGTCTGATGGGGAGGTTAGGACTGGTAATGGGCTATGGGGGGGCTTAAACTGAAAATTGGGTGATGGGGATTAGGACTGGAAATGGGCTGGTGGGATTAGGACTGGGAGTGGGCTGATGGGGAGGTTAGGACTGCAAATGTGGTATGGGGGGGGGACTAAAACTGAAAATTGGGTGATGGGGAAATAGGACTGGACAGGGGCTGGTGGGATTAGGACTGGGAGTGGGCTATGGGGGGCTAGGACTGGTCATGGGTTGGGGGGGGTTGCTAGGACTGGAAATGGGCGGAGTGGAAGGGGGCTTGAACTGCAAATAGCTGATAGGGATGGGGCTTGGAATGGAAATGGGCTGAGGGGAAGTGGGGGGCTTGAACTGCAAATAGCTGATGGGGACGGGGCTTGGAATGGAAATGGGCTGAGGGGACGTGGGGGGCTTGAACTGCAAATAGCTGATGGGGAGGGGGACTTGGAATGGAAATGGGCTGAGTGGAAGGGGGCTTGAACTGCAAATAGCTGATGGGAAGGGGGGCTTGGAATGGGCTCTTAGGGGAGGGAGCTAGGATAGGAAATGGGCTGATGGCGGGGCTAGGATAGGACTGGGAAATGGGTGTTGGGGGGAGCTAAGATTGGAAATGGGCTGTGGTGGGGGCTTGGATTGAAATGGACTCATGGAGGGGCTAGAACTGGAAGTAGGCTCATGGGGACTTGGATTAGAAATGGGCTGAGTGGAGGGGAGCTAGGATTTAACATGGACTGATGGTGGGGCTAGGAAAGGACTAGAAATGGGCTGATGGGAGGCTGGTATTGGAAATGAGCTGATGAAGGGACTCGGATAGGACTGGAAATGGATGGGGGGCCAGGACTGGAAATGGGCTGATGTGGGGACTAGAAGGGAGTTGATACTGGGTGGGGCTGGAACTAAAAGGGAGCTGATGTTGGGGAAGATTAGAAGGGGATGGGGCTGGGAGAGTGAAATGGAGAGGGGAAAAATATTTTGTGTGGGAGGGAAGAAAAATGTACAATTGGCCGGGTATTGGGAGACTAAGTGGGGATTGAGGATGGAGGGGTAAAATTTGAGTGGATGAAATAGGAATGAGGAAAGAGCAAAAGGAGAAAGATTATTATGTTAAAGCAGATGTAGAGAGAGAACGGAAAAAAACTAGAAGAGAAGAAAGGACAAATGGACAGCAGACGATGTAGAGATAGCAGAAGACACTAATAAACCAGAAGAAAGTGGCTGGAACAATTGCAACTGAAAAAAAAATACACAAAAGGTACAAAGATATCTCTTTATTTTGAATTTATTAACTGGAATATGTCAGCTCTGGGAAATGTGCATCATTAATGTCTGTGCTTTGTTTAGTACAAGAGGAAATTAATTTATAGTTTTATTTCTACATTATTGTTGTACATTCCAAGTTTGGCTTTTAGGGTTCCCAGTTTAATTATTGTCTTCCTGTTTTTAAATTGTGATTCCTTGTTTGGTGATGGTCTATGTTCTGCATGTGTAACTGAGCTGAGGTATTCTGTTTATGTAATTCCTATTTGACATTGTCACTTGTTCTCTTTCCCCAGTAGGTCATGTATTGTTATTCTCTGAAATGTATTGGTTTAATATTTGCAGTATTGCCTTTTGATAGGTAGGGTATGGTGCTTTATGAGTCCTGGTAGTGCTGTTAGGATACGGTGGGTTTGCTATGGGTTCTAAATGGGCAGTGTTTGTAGTAGTTCCTAATGTGCCTGGCGGTTGGCACTGGATTATAGTAATGTAGAAATCTTTGTCTTTCTTTATCCATACGCTCATGAAGAGGCATGTTTACTAAAAGTTAGTGTATGGTAACATTATGCAAATATTTATGCAAATGAGGCCCATTATGCAAATGAGGCCCCGCACCGAGTCTCTGCACATGGCCCCGCACCCCCCTTGGGCCGCCCCTGCATGTAGTAAGATGGTTAGAGTAGCTGTACCCACCGCTCCGTGCAGGCCACACCCTCTATGTCTTTGTTAAGAATCATTTTATTCTTAAACAGTAATTTACCTTAGTTGTCATGCATTTACATGATCATTACCGTATTTTCTTTCCTTAAGTCTACTACTTAGTGGTTGCCTAGTTTTATTCCCTGATCCAAAATACTGTTGTCTCAGCCAGTTCAATTTACTATTACTACTACTACTAATCATTTGTACATTATAATGCTATTAGGCATCCGCAGCATTGTACATATACACATCAGAAACCGTCCGTGCTCAACAGACCTTACAATCTTTCAAGACAGGCAAGCAGAACAAACAGGGAGCTAGGGTAATGCCACAAGAGAAAAGATTAAAACACACATGGGTGCTAAATAGGAAAATAAGGAGGTTAGAATTCAATAGAAGTCTTGAAAGGGTGGGTTTGGAATGCTATATTCTCCATTTGAAGCACTCTGAGCTGACCTCTAGCCCTGTCCAGGACCTGTAGTATTTCACCTCATCTTCCTTTCTTGTGATGAACTTCCAGTGCTCTGATCTCATCCCCGAGGTCCAACTCCTTAACTGCCCTCTTGCACTTTTTTTGAGACCCTCAATTAATACATTTACCTTGCAAGACAGTCTTGAGGCAATCCCAGCACTGCAGGTTTTTTAAGAAATGTTTTATACTAGTTCTTGAAAGAAAAGTCCATAGGCCATTATTAAATGTGTCGGTTTACGAAAGCCACTGCTTATCTACAGGTATGAACTATAAGGAATGGCAATTCTTCATGAGATTCTGCTGGGTACTTGTTACCTGAATTAACCGCTGTCAGAGACAGAATGCTGGTATTGAAGGGCCTTTATTCTGGCACAATATGTTCTTTTTAAGAAAATGTTCAATTGTTTCACTCAAAAGATGGATTTTATGAACATTAGTGGCGAAACACAACCTTGAGGGACATCAGAAAGTTTGATTTTCATAAGTGTAGTTGCTTTATGATTTTTGCATATTGGTTAATAAACTTAAATGGATTAAGGTATCTGGCAGCATTTATGTAGTTCCTGCCAAAGTCTTTGTTGTACACTTTAATCCATTGAAAATTAGTGGGTGAAAATAAATACTGCTGGATATTCTGTGGAGAGATAGTACTCGATCCCAGTATGTATGGAAGGTATAATATGTAATCTAGGCATTAGCTAGATAAGTCAAACATTTATGCAATTAAAAGGAATGGCATTTTTTTGTTCTTCTATTGTTGTTAAGTGCCATCAAGTCAGTGTCAACTCCTGGTGACCCTCTGGATAGCTGACTTAAACTCTGTTCGGTCTTCAGCCAAGTGGCTCATTGTTGATAGAGTGATATCCATAGCTGCTGGTATTGTATCGATCCATCTCATTGCCAGCCTTCCTCTTTTATGGTGATCTTCTAACTTGAAAAGCATTATGTCTTTCTGCAATGATCTCTCTCCTTGCATGATGTGTCCAAAGTATGAAAGTCAAACTCTTGTTATCTGAGCTTCTAAGGAAAGCTTAGGTTTGATCTCCTCTAATACTGACTGGTTTGTTCTGCGGGCAGTCCATGATATACACGGTATTCGTCACCAGTCCATGATATACACAGTATTCGTCACCAGCACCATAATTCAAAGGCATCAATTTTCTTCCTGTCTATCTTTTTCACTGTCAACTTTCGCATCCATATGACATTATTGAAAATACCATGGCCTGGACAAGTCAAATCTTTACATGGAGAGAGGCATCTCTGCTCTTGAGAATCTTGTCTAGGTCCTTCATAACTATTCTGCCAAGAACAATATTGATTATTGATCCAAGTAAGTTAAAGCTGTCTATATATCTAGTCCCACTTAACCCTCCATTGCCCATGTTCCCTGTAAAATAGTTATCTCCAAGTTATAATGCCCTGTTCAATGTCATTTCAGTTTGTTCAATGTAAAACGCCTTGATATAATGAAAGTTGGTATATAAGAAATGTTAAATAAATAAAAATAAAATAAAATATATACTGGATGAATTTTTAACCCAGTTATTTATGATATGTTGAATATATCCTGAATCTCTGAATTCCAGATATGGATCCAAGTTTCAAGATTGCCAGCAGCCTTCTTAATATTCCTGGCTAGTGTATGTTTCAGAATTAATTATGACAAAAAGCACAATGTGACATTAGAGCCAATATTCATTTTATGAAAAATTAAAGCAGAATTAACCTTACACTCACATCTACTCAGCAAAACATTTACATATTGCAATTTGCCATGCTTTGCTGGTAAAAACCAGTAATACAATTAACTTGTTGGTTCACCTGGAAAGCCAGATTAAGTCAAATGTTTTGTTTTCAACCTACTGTATGTCCTAGAGGCATGGAAGGTAAATTGACTTGGCTATAGTCACACACATAGTGCAGTTTTACATATATACTTTATAATGGGACACGTTCTTGCAGCTGATGCTTCCAAGCAAATACTCCTCATTGTCAATCCTGAAATGCTGCTGACAATAATGATGTTAATGTATCATTCATGCTTGTTGCATCTGTGCACTCTCGGGCAAAGTGCAAGGGACATGCTCTTATTCCTAGCATAGTAAAATTAGAAAAATCAATCTAGGTGTCAAGAAGATGGATCTAGTAGAGAGTAGAAGGTCACTGGAACTCTATGTGCTCTATGGAGAATCGCTGAGAAGTTTCAGCTAATTGACCTGATTTTGGATTGATATTCTCCTGTAATGACCCTAGGATGTCTGCGCAGTTAAAAGCCAGGGAGACAAAGATCAAACCATGACGATGACTTAGAATAAAAAAAAAAAAACTGAAACAAGGCAGCATGCATAAATGCTCCATAAACATCGTGCACATTGAAAGAGTTTCACAATGAAATATTTCAAATAAATAGAGACTGAGGGATATGCTAATACACTTCAACCATTGGTGTGTCTTAAGACAAAGCCTCAGCATAACAATAGCATACAGCATAAGAGAGATTCCATTACCAAACATAACTAAACAAAAATGCATGAATATTTTGGAAGCACTTGCAAAAGTGAGACGAGGGAGGCATATGATTATTACCCTATTTCCACTCCCCGGCAGCCTCACCTGACTGCTCCCTCCAAAAGCCCAGGAAAAGTGCACTAGAGGGAGGGCACAGAGAGGAGGATGGCAGGCTCAGAATAAAAGGAGCTGGCACTGGAGACAGATCGTGAGTCTGTTCATGCCACCATACACAAAACCTCTCACGGAGGAGCAATAGCACAAAGGTGGAGAAAAATGCAAAGAAAGGGTCTATGGGACTCAGAAAGTTGGGGTCAAGTTGGGGATTTTATGTAGTTTACATCCGTCTTTGCATCACCTAAACCCTGCCTCAGAATAAGCCCACAATAAAGTTGCATATAGATGCGAGCATTCTTGTCACTGGGCATACTTGTACGTTTAGGGTAATTTTATAAGAGACATATTCTGTCATGTGTGTGTGAAAATGCTTCATGAAATTACCTTCATATGCCCTTTATGTTAAAACAGTGGGGCCAATTGCAAACACTGAGGCCACGGAAAGTCCATCTAGGGGAATAGTCTGTGGCCAAAAAAAGGGCACGTGGGGAACAAATAGGTCTGAGCTTTAGAACAGTCTTAATGAGATGTATTTAACTTTAACTGGACATTCCATGATCTATTTGGTTACCTCAGCCGCAGTGAGGAGGCAAATGGACATCTTTTCACTACTTACTTAAGGGCTGCTCTTTTCATAGCTGAGAAGCAGTGTTCATCAACTCTACAGCTATCTTTTGAGTTCTGTGCCCAACATGCCTTCCAGACCTCTTTTTTATAATCCAGATAACTTCAGGCCAAACATTGAAATAAATGGACAAAAGTTATGTATTCAGCATCTGCAAATGTTTAAAGATAAGGAGGGGCATATTCAAAGCGGTTTAACCAGTTAGCAGACTTGTTAACCCTTTAAACCGCAGTGAGCGGGATGTCCAACAGCACTCAACCCTTTAGTACCATTGAATATAACCTCTTAACCTAGTTAAATGCCCCAGTACTAACCAGCTAGCTCAAGGCATTCTGGAGACAGACTGGGAGCAGCGGATTAACCTAAACTGACTATAGTTAGGACAGCTGAATGGTTGAACTAACCTTTAGCCAGTTTTGCAATCCAACTAGGGGCTGAATATTGCTGCTCACTCGATTGCAAAAAGATAATCTAGCCAAACTGGATATTCAATGCCGGTGAGCAGATATGACCTTGACATGGAATCACAGGGGCTAAATTAAAGTGGCAACAGCCAGCTACGTTTACTGTGTTGGCCTCCTCTGTTGAATATCGGCCCCGAGGATGTACTGGTTAACATTTGAACTTAACTGGATAAATCCTTTTGAATATTGACCCCATAATAATTGGCTAATATCGGCTGTTCAAACTGGAAGATAAAGTATACATCTAGCCGCCGCGGGTTGTAAATATATAGAAGAATGCAAGGGGTTTTAAATGCATTTATTAAAGATGGCCATATAGATATGTTGGTATGCAACAATCAAGATGAAGTACAGAATGTTTTGATCGGTTCTTAAAAGAAACATTGCACAAATTGTAGGTTTTATTCCTTTATATTGCAAATGGTAGGTTTATGTATGAGAAAATTTTGGAATCAAGAGATATAGTTCTCATCAATAATCAGAATGTAGTATATAAAGTTTGGTTCGGTTTTAAAAGCAACACTGCACAAATTGTAGGTTTTATTTCTCCATCTTGTAAATAGTAGGGTTATGAATGTGAAGATTTTAGAATCAAGAGATATAGTTCTCCTACTCACTCCTGCTCCTCTGGTAGGGTTAAGAACATTAGTACAACTAATTTTATAAAAGAATGGTTCACAAATACTTTGTACTCCCGAGTTTTGAGATCAGACTGTGTGAGAAAATAATTCATTTCTCTCTTTTGCTTTCATTTAGCATATACAGCTATTGTGTTGAATTTGTCATACGATTAAGGTATATATATGGTTCTTATGGACACCCTTTCATGGATCGTCAGTTTTATTATCTTTTATGTGATTTATTTAGGGTCATCATTTTATGAATCGTCAGTTTGATTATCTTTTAAGTAATTTATTTATTTATGGATATTCTTTTATGAATTATTAGTTCTATTATAATTCATCTTATTTACTTAATTTGTTCATGAATCATTTGTTGATATTTATGTATTTATAAATTTTGATCTTATGATGTATAATTCCAGCATGATCATATTAATTTATGTGTTTTTAAATGTTAGTATGATGAGATGTGTGAGTATATAGCCTGGAGTCTTTAAGTGCTTTTTAAGGTTTTAATCTTTTAATTTTCCAATGTTTTAATTATTTAATTATGTATTTAGTAATATTTTGAGTGTTGATTTATATTTGTGATAATATTTGTGTTTTATATTATTTATGTTTATTTATGGATGTACCATGCCTAAAAGCCCCTGATGAAGTAAAGTCGAAACACGGCCTGTGTCGGGCTATTTGGGTTAATCATAATCAATAAAAGAATCCTTCCTACTTCAACCACGTGTCTGTATTGGGTGCCCATAATAATTAGTACAGATATTTAGCAGGTGATTTTAGAAAGGCTTTCCATGTGTAAAGCCTATTTTACATGTAGAAAAGGGCTTTGTGATAAAGCGTGCTGTGTGCCGGCAAGGGGGATTTTAAAATATCAGGCAAACAACAGCTCAGAGACATACAAAAACAGCTTTTGTTAGCCTTCAGTTATCCAGCTTGTTACCTTCACAAGGCTAGTTCTGAGTGCCCTTCCCCTGACCCACAACTTAAAGCTCATAATTAAGTTCAGCACAAAGTGGTCAGTCACTTTGGCTTCAGTGTCTGTAAATATACAGTAGACCCACCTCCTGACTTACCCACCTTACAGCCAGACTCCTCTACTAACTTTGCTTGGAAAGAGCTTTCTGTTTCCATGTATCATTCCCTCCCTTGTGCACACAGCTAGCTTCTTAACCCATCTGTTTGAGTCACACCCTCCCAGCCCCAAGTTCTAAAGATCCTTTTAAGATGGACTGCTGATAATCCCTTTGGAGAGGAATAACTAACTTCCTAGATACCCCATCACATACTCTCCCCCCCCCCCAGCTCAACCATGCCCCTGTTGAGTGGCTGCTGTACCCCCCTGGGAAAGGAAATCAGCATTTAGGTGGGCCCAACCTGCCCTATGGGGACCTGATATTGGTAGGGCTGGAGGCTCAGAAACCACCACAAAATATGGCCGTTGGACTCCTTAGGTTGAGCCAGCCATTTGAAGGACTGGTGGTCCATAACCAGTGTAAATGGACCAGGGCTGACACAACCACTAGGCAAACTAGGTGGTTGCCTAGGGCAATAACCTCTGGAAGGCAGCAAAAGCAGGCCATTCAAATTTAAATAACAGATTTTGACAGCCAGAGGGGGTGTAAAGCTCGAGGTTCGCCTAGGGCTCCAACACTTTGGACCAACTCTAGGGCCGACCCTTAAATGGATGGCACAGTAGGTAGTGCTTGAAGATTTCAAGTGCCCACTTGATCGTTAGTGCTTCCTTCTCAATCTCAGCATAATGTTTCTTCCGAGGGAGCAGCTTTCTGCTGATGAATGCCACTGGATGTTCTTCAACTCTGACTTCCTGGGCTATAACAGCTCCCAGGCCCATTTCCGAGGCATCTGTAAAATAAATGGTAGAGAGAAATCAGAGCTAATCAGGACAGGTGCCAAGCACACAGCCTCCTTGAGATGCTGGAAGGCCCGGTCCAGGTCCAGTGACCAGTGAGGCCACTCAGGAGCTGTCTTCCGGAGGAGATGGCACCTCAATCTCTGCAAATTTAGGGACAAAGCGGCAGTAATAACCAACCAATCCAAGGAAGGTCTAAACATCTTTCTTCAACTTCAGGCTGGGGACCTGGGCAATAGCATCCACTTTCTGTAGTTGAGGTCATATCTGACTAAGTAGCCCAGGTATCGGATGTCCCAGCCTCCCAAGAATCATTTCTTAGGGTTAGCCACAAAAAAGTGTCCACTGTTCCTGTAAAAAATCTCTCTGCCAGAACGGTGGGCACTTTTTGTTTGTCCAACGTTTGCGGTTTGGCAGCTGCAGTTTAATCAGTTGTTTGGTTACCGACATGTGCCGGCTCCATGGATTAATTCAGAAAAGTGAACGTGAATCTATTTAATGGTGTGTAGATAATTCCAACTGAGGGCAGTTTTCTCTGCTTTATTGTATGAAAACAAACTGACGATTCATGGGATCCGATTTCATGTAGGAATGCAGACGCTTTTCTGTTACTGTGTTTATATGTTTTTGTACTTTTATTAAATTGAAGAATCCTTAAAAGTACTTTTGTGGATGTTGATTGATTAAATTATAATAAGTGGAAGTGGATGTTGTGCAATATATAAATAAAAATTATAGAAAGAATACCAAGGCTAAAGACCTATGATGTGAGCATCTGCTTTTAACCCTATGGTGATTAGTTTCGCCACATGTAGGGATAAGGCTATCCTGAGGCCATATATGCCTTATAAAGCTTTGCAATGAAGATATGTTTAAAATATTAATTGTAACCTATTTAAGACTAATAAGAGAACATATTTTTTCACTACCCCCTCCTGCCACTCACCCCCCCCCCACACACACACATGCTCACCCTGCATGCACAGAGACCCCTCACCCTCACCACCACCCTCCAACCATTCACCAACCTGCATGCACTCAGCTGTAGCACCCTACCCGTCCCTGTCTGGTCCCTCAGTCTGGGTTACTACAGCCTCACCCAGCACATTCCATGGGTCCTCCCCAGCTGCCCACCTTGCCATGCCACATGCATCCTCCATCAGGGGCAGGAAGATGTGTATCCAGAGGTCATCCCCTGTCCCCAGGCCTTCTGCACATGGCACCTGTGAAACCTGACCACCACCCTGCTGCGCAATATCCCTCTGGTGTGCTGTGGGACATAGGCCCCACTTCTCTCTGCCATCTGCTCTGCCCCCTTCAGGGGGGTGGAGGGGGAGAATACTGCCTCCCATGCTGGCCCTCATCATTCTCCTTATCATCCACAGATGGTGTTAGTCTAGACAGGAGAATGGGGTTTTGCTGTGCACTGCTGCTGCTTTTGCTCCTGTTCGTGCTGCTGTTCCCACTGGGGTTGGGGGATGTATCTGCACTGTCGTCCTCCATGGTGTCAGGGGTGGAGCCATCTGGGGAAGGGGGTGGGGAGTCCTCCTCCTGCTGTGCTGCTGCTGTGGGGGGCAGAGGTCATGGTTAGCTTCACGACTGTGGTTGCTGGGGATCCATCCACACACACACAGGGTGTTCCAGCATGTCCCATCTTTGAAGGGGGTTGGGCAGTATGGGCCAGGACTATGTGTTGTGGGACCCTGGGTTGGGGGCATACTGTGGTATCCATGTCACAACAGTGTCCACTTTTACATGTGTTGGCCTGCCTCAGTGTTGGGGGGCCTGTTGGCCTGCTGCTCAGACAGGATATCTGCATGGTTACTTACCCTGCTCCTCCTCCAGCTGCTGCCAGATACGCCATATCAGCCGCGAGCGTGCACAGCAGATTGCACGGACCCCACAAGGTAGGCCTCCGTGTCATGCATGATGCAGAAATGTCTGTGGGGAAGAGACACACCTCATCATTCACCTGCACCAGGGCACAGACCCTTACCCTACCCTAACCTTAATCCTAACCCTAACCCATCATGTGCCGTGTCACCATCTGCTCTCAGTGGCAATCACCCTGACATGCCATGCCATGCCGGGGAGGGGGGGAGCAGCAGCTGGTCATTGCATTTGGTGTACGTACACAGGGACACCTCTGGGGGCTTGTGAGCACTGACAGCTGTAGCCTGATGGTTCTGGCCCTGAACCACAGTGTTCAGGGTACTTGGTTTGCCTCCCAACTGTACTGCTTCATTTTGCACTTCCACAATTCACACTGGCTCTCCCCCTCTGACTCGCCATTCTCTCTCTATTCCTAATGCCTGATCGTTTTGGCCCTGAACCACAGTGACAGGGGTCCTGGATTCACCTCCAACCTAAGGGCATGTACAGGTCCCTTTTAGTTTGCCTCCTCAGGGGGCATCTATGTGACCTGGGGATGTGTCTGACATTCTGGGACTGCTCTCTGCTATGAGTTTCCCTTCCATCTGTCTCTGTGTCTCCCTGTGCCTTCACTATGGGCCTGAATGCATCCAGTTCTCCCTTGTTTCCTCAGCCACTGCTGTCAGGCTGTTCAGTTTGTGCTGTGCTGTCTTGTCACTGTGCAGCCTGCCAGCTTTCTGCCTGTGTCAGATCCTTATGTCCCCTGCCTTTACTCTCCACCTTGGTGCATGCCTGACTCTGTGCCAACTTGGATGCTGCTCCAGCCTGCCCACTTCTCTATGCTTCCAGGTTTGTCTGCCTCTGTTGTGCTGTACTTACTGGGCAAGGGTGGTCCTGATATTTTCCCAACCCCTGTGTGCTGCTGTGCGGGCTGGCTGCCTCTGCCCTGTAGGGAGGAGACTCTCCTCCTGCTCATAGATCATGGTCACCAGTAGCCTCGGCTCTGTCTCACTGAGGTTGGACTGTCTGGTAGCCATGTGTGCATTATGTTGGGGGGGGGGGGGGAGGCCTTCTTCCTGGATCCGGGCACACATGTGCTGCAGGTCATTTGGTAGGGGACATTTTCGGAGTTACAGGTGCACGGAGCAGCTAGACTGTGAGTGCATGGCCTACATGTGCCATGACATTCAGCAGCCCAATAGGCCACCAGTTGGATGTGCTTTGCTGGCCACAACTACACGTCAATTCTAAAACACCCTGTATGTGACTGTGCGGGGTTGTAGAATAGCATTTCTGTGTGCATGTGCTATCTAGGGATATGCACGGGGCCCAGACATGCCCCCTTCAGAATTGGGCTCCACATTCCTTGATCTTGAGAAGAAAATGTTTCAGATAGTCTTCACTTTCAGCCAGTAATGTGGTGTCATCAGCATGGGAAAGGTTGCTGATGAGTCTTCCACCGATCTTCACACCTTGGTTGTCTTCATACAGTCCTGCTTCTCTGATTATTTGTTCTGCATATAAATTAAACAGGTAGGGGGAAAATATGCAGCCTTGTTATACTTTCCCCTTACCTGTCATACTTGCTGATTTTAAACCATTCTGTTCCTCCTTCTTTCGTTCAAACTGTTGCTTCTTGATCAATGTAAAGGTTGCGCAAGAGAATGATCAGGTGTACTGATACACCCATGTTTCTTAATGTGGCCCAGAGTTTCTCATGGTTTACACAGTCAAAAGCCTTGCTGTAGTCGATAAAACATATATAGATATTCTTTTGTTATTCTTTTGTCTTTTCAAGGATCCATCTCACATTTACGATGATGTCTCTCATTCCTCACCCTTTCCTGAACCCTGCTTGCACTTCAGGCCATTCTTGTTCCAGGTATGGTTGTAGTCTCTTTTGAATAATCTTCAGTAGAATCTTGCTGGCATGAGGGATTAGAGCAATTGTGCGATAATTTCCACAGTCAGTTGGATCATCTTTCTTTAGTATTGGTATAAACACAGATCTTTTCCAGTCAGTTGGCCATAATGCTGTCTTCCAAATTTCCTGGCAGAGCCTTGTAAGTATGGTAACAGCTGCATCAGATTGCTGTAATAGATTGATGGGAATGCCATCAATGTCCAGTGTTTGTTCTTTGATAAGGTTTTCAATGTTGCTTTGACTTCTTCTTTCATCACAAATGGTTCCTGATCATAAGGTTTAGGTTGAAACTGCTTTTGGTCCACTTGATCTTTATGGTATAATGACTCTGTATGTTCTTTCCATCTTTTCTTGATCTTCTCAGCATCATTCAACATGGATCCTTGAGCATCTTGTAATCCAATTCGAGGCTGGAATTTTTTCTTTAACTCTCATAACTTTAGGAAAGCCGTTCTTGTTCTTTCTCTAATAGTTTCTGCATTTATTTCCTTGTATGCATCATTATAAATTAATGAATGGAGTGAAACAGGAAAACGTAAATCGATTGTTTACACCATCAAAATATAGAAAGAATAGGGGGCATGCAATGAAGCTACAGGGTAACCTACTTAAGACTAATATTTTTTTCACTCAACGTGTAATCAAACTCTGGAATTCGTTACCAGAGGATGTGGTAAAAGATGTTAGTGTAGCCGAGTTTAAAAAAGGTTTGGACAAGTTCCTGGAGGAAAGGTCCATAAACCATTATTAAAGGGGACCCAGGATATCCATTGCTTACCCCAATACAAGCATTGTGGAACCTGTGTCTTTTAGGGAAACTGCTAGGTACTTGTGACCTAGATTGGCCACTGCTGGAAACAGGATACTAGACTTCATGGACCTTGGTCTGCCCCAGTATGGCATATCTTAGGTTCTTATTATAGTACTTCTCCTTGTCTTGTCTTGCTGCATGTTGGAAATTTCTGTTGAGTTCTGCAATTGCCTCCATTTCTCCTCTTGCTTTAGCTTCTCTATGTTTTTGCTTTTTCACCTTTTGCAGAGGATTCTCATTTTCTTCCAACACAACTTTCTTGATGTCATCCCATAACTCTTCCAGAGTTCCGTATCTAAAGCAGCAAATCAATTTTTCAGTCAGTCTTTAAATTCTGGTGGTATATTCTCAAGGTCCATATTTTGTTACATTCATGAGTAGTTTGGTCTTTTTCAACTTTTGCTTGAGTTTGCATACTAGTAGTTGGTGATCTGTAGCACAATCAGCTCCAGATTTTGTCTTTGTTGATGTGATAGAGCTTTTCCATCATTGACTTCCACAGATGTAGTCAATTTGATTTTTTATACAATTCATTGGGTGAAGTCCATGTGTATAGTCACCGCTTGTGTTGCAGGAAGAAGGTGTTTGAGATGAAGAGATCGTTGGTCTTGCATAATTCTATCAGTCTTTTTCCAACTTCATTTCTGTTGCCAAGTCCATATTTTCCAACCACTTTGCCTTCTTCTTTGTTGCAACTTTTGCATTACAGTCACCCATGACTATCAGGATCAACTTCATCCTCTTCTGCAGTTGTTGTTGGAGCATATACTTGAATTATAATTGTGTTGATGGGCATTCCTCGAAGACGAATAGAAATTAAGCATTCACTGATTGCATTGTATTTCATTACAGTTTTTGAGGTCCCAGACCAAGACAAACCACCTATCTGGGCAGCAGCAGAATGAGATGGTGTTGGAGGCGGAGGATCACATTTCTGTGACAACGGCAACAGCAGTAGAATTACTTGTGCTGTACAAAGGCCTGGCAATCTACTTCCATATCTTGCCATGAAAACCCAATGGATAGTCACAACAAAACAAATTGCACTATAGTGCTGGAAGACGAGACCCCCCCCCCCCACCCAGGTTGGAAGGCACTCACTGGCTACTGGGGAGGAGCTGATAAGTATACCCAACCCAGTATTACCTTGGATTTCTTTAGGGAGTTGGGCCTGGGAGGAGGCTGGCTCTATTAACTCATTGCGGTGTGTTCCTCTGCAAGCCCTGCCTCTGGGTGCTTGTCATGCTCTCCACCTCTGCCGGTGAGTGAACCCATCCTGCATTTCCTTTGGCTTCTTTTGGGGGTTAAGTCTGGGAGGAGGATTAACTGTGCCCCTTTGCTTTCTCATTTCAGTGTGCTTCTCTGCAAGCCCTGCCTCTGTGTGCTTGTCAGTTATGCCCTCCACTTCTGCCAGTGAGTATACCCACCCAGCATTACCTGGGTTTTTTTGGGGAGTTGGGGCATGGCCCTCCTCCCTTGTCTGTGAGTATTACCCCCTCCCCCCCAGCATTTCTGTGGGAATGTTGAGGCCTGTGAGTATTGTGCTGGGGCCCATTCACAGATCAGTTACTCTCAGCTATCCTATTTTATTTCAGTGACTACAGCTGGAGAACTCTTTGGTGTGTCTTTGAGCTGGCAGAATGCACCAAGAGATAGCAGTGACTATAGACCCCCTGGAAGATATTGCAGGACAGGAGCAGGCACATGATGCACTCCTGGGGGAGCTAGCTGGCATGAGGCAAGAGCTAGCTGGCATGAGGCAAGAGCTAGCTGGCATGAAGCAAGAGCTAGGCAGCATAAGCCAGCATCTGGGGGAAATAGGCAGCCTAAGACAGGAACTGCAAGTTATAGGGCAGGCACTGCTGGCCCTGATTTATGCACAAGTCCAGTGATAAGTGTCTGTGCCTGGTAAGTGGATGCAAGCTTTTCCTTCTTGCAGGCGGTTCTTCCCACCTGGCCAGAAATAGCCATCGATGAGTCCACTCTTGGCTATTATTGATTAGTGTTACTGTGGAAGTATTGTTGTTTCAGGCTATGTTTAGCATGTTAAACAGTTATGTATATTTGTTTATACTTTGTATGTATAGTTTGGTCCTATATTGTATGCATAATGTAAAGTATCGTGACCCTCGCCTGGGCCAAAGGCTTACAGGCATAGGGCTGCCAATGTTTGTCCTTAAATAAAGAGTTACTATCCTTGTCTCCAGCAGGGAACTCTGGGACTTGTAGTTGATTCTTTTACTCAAAGACAAAGTAGTGTGAGACCGTTGGTTTTTAAGGCAAAACAAGAACTTTTATTTAGGTTCCCATAAACACTAAGGTTCAACGCAGACATAAGGATTATTCTCCAAGTAAATAATAACAGGAAACATATGCAACTGGAAATGAAGAAACTGAAAGAACCTTTAAACATGTGCAGCTGTTTTCAGCAAAAACATTTCAGCAAGTAAATCACAGCCTCCTTTGTTCATCCAGCACAGCTAAATTTCTTCATTTATCATGTGCTGCTTTGGTTATCAAACTCTAGGTTAAGCAAGGGTTCTTTACCTTAGAAGAAGTTCCTGGCATTCACATGGCTAGGTAAAACCCTGCTTCTCAAAAGCTTCTTCTCTTAACACTTTTTATCACCAGCTTTCAAACTTCCTTCTTATACAAAGAACAGTCCATAGGAGACTCCTCAGTAACAGAATCCTGCCCAAAAGAGTCAATTTGCATTTCTTTCTGTGCTACGAAATGCTTGTCTGTATCTGGGTTTTCATTAACTCCTTCAAGCTTACTGTTCTGTAGGAACTTCTGAATTTCCTTCCACAGCTGCTCTCCCTGATATGGAATATTTGTACCTTGAGAGCGGGGCTTCTTTTCCTGGAACAATTGCCTCAGTGCTTCAATCGTGTTCAACTCTGGTTTTCTGCCCTCGGCTGGGTTCTGGTCACTTCCAGTTGTAACCGTATTCATCCACCTTCTGGCAGCTTGAATTCTCTGAGCTGGTTCACGAACACTCTGCACTGCAATCTGTTCCTCGTTGTCAGCAACTCTCCCAGCCACCCATCTGCTGGTTTCTGAATTAAGAGTACTTCTCTTACAAGGACTGCTTCCTCTGTTGCTGCTTCCTTTCTTGCTGGAGCCGTTCTCCAACCCGAAGTCAAACTTCCCACTTCTCCTTTTCCTCTCCTCTGAACAGGGCTTATAAAGCTGTTTCCTAACTAACACTCCCCTGTCTCTGCACAGGTGATTATCATTACCCTCCAAGCCTGCACTTATGTTAGAGCTTGGGTGTGGCTTGGCTTCAGCAACTACGTGCTTCTTTCCTTTGCCTGCAGTCTGAACCCTGTGAATACCTTGCCTGTCTCTCTCCTTAAAGGCATATTCACTGTTTTCTTCTGTTTCCATCGGCTCAGCACAGCTCTCATCATCACAAAAGAAATTGAATTGTTAATTGCTACTGCACCGTTCTATGTAAACCTTGTTATGTTTCAATGTAAACCACTTTGATAAAACTGAAAAGCAGTATATAAAAGTTGCTAAATAAATAAATGGAATATATTGTACTATATATATATTATATATTGTAAATATATCTTGGTTGCCTTTGTTGAATTAAATATTTCTTGTTGATCTGGTGTTGTGTTGTGCTTTTCATCTACAAGAGAGAAAGGAGATAGCAGTAGATGCATTGCTCTCACACACCACAATTATGCACCCCCCTTCCAAAGGAGAAATAGGCAGGACAAATTGGTAAAAGGTAGAAAACATTTATTAGAACAAATTTATTAAACTATGTACACTATGTATGGGGGAGGGGGTAATGTAAAAAAAAAAAACAGCCAATCTAGGAGGAAGAGGATCACCGAGTTGGGGGGGGGAGGCAGTAAGCGCTGGGCAATATGTTCAACGTCCTCCATGAGTTACTCAATAAGTCAGTTGAGCATATTGAGCTATGGTAACTGACTGCCCCCATATATCTCCCAGCATGCTGTGGACTCCTCTGCTGCAACAGCTGGTTGCCCAGAAGGGAGTGCCACTGCATGCTGGACCCTTGCATCCCCTTCCTCCTACATTGGAGGGGCATAATGTATTACCCCTGGGTATGATGATGGGGTAAGGGTATAGGCCGGGAAATCAGGGGAAGGGGGTTCCACAAGGGGAAGTGTGGGTGCCTTGGGGCGTTTGGCACAGGGGGGAAGTTGTTCTAGCTGGGGGGGGGGGGGTGAGCTGTGGGGAGCTAGAGTCATCCTCATCCTCCTCTGGGCTGGACTCTGCCAAAGAAAAGAGAACCACATGTCATCCAGACAAAGTAGTGTAAACACAAAAACTAGACTGAATACAACAGCCCCCAACTTCTGTTTACTTATGATGCCTACCGGAGGACATCTCTCACACGCGTCTCACCCATTGAAGGAAGCGGGGGTGCCTTCTTAACTCTTGGGTCTTTTTCTTCAGCTCCTCATTCTGAAAGACAAGAACCATCCATTTCTATCAACAGCAGCAGCAGCAGCAGCACATGCACATGCTGACCAACCCCAGGCCAGTCTTCATCATTGAGTGAGGTCACAGAAATGGTCATTTCCCCTTTTTCTGGACTTTCCAGTCAGACCGAAAACCCATGCTGAGTACTGGGGTCTGTAAGCTCACTCTACACCAGTGCTTTTTAAATTAAATTGTTATCCCATATCCAGCAGTCAACATGGCCTTCCAGTAACAGAAAACCTATCAGGAAGGTTCAAGGTTAAGGTCCTATTTACTGCCCAATATGCCCCCAAAAAAGAAACCCCTACCCCTAAAAAAATAAAAATTGACTTACAACTACACTCACCTCTCTGGTGAAGGCAACTATATTCCCCCACTCTGATTACTGTAATATCATCTTCCAGGGCATACCAAACTCAACTATCCACCCTCTCCAACTTGCACTCAGCATGGCTGCAAGAATCCTCCTCAATGGTTTATGGTTTAGGCACTTGATATTCTGCCCTTTACTATGTGCATCAGAGCGGTTTACATATATACGAACAGGTACTTTTTGTTCCCTTGTCCCCGAAGGGCTCACATTCTAAGTGTACCTGAGGCAATGGAGGGTTAAGTGGCCTGCCCATTCTCTCTCTACGCAATGCTACTATCGAACTCTATCCCAGAAAATGTAAGAACTACAACCGTTACAACTGTTATTTATAAGTATTGCTTGTTCTATGTAACCTGCATTTGCAAGAGTTCTAAAATTGCTTGTTCCATGTAACCTGCATCGAGCAGGAGTTCTAAAGTTCTATGTAAACCGCTCTGATTACTAAGACACAACGGTATATAAAAACAAATAAATAAATAAACCGATGCACCTTCCTTCAGGGTTAAGGCCTTGAAACCCATATTTTTAGAGAATACTACCCTCTAACATAACCATGATCTGTTCCCTCCTCTACCCTCAAACTCTCCCCTCCTAAACACCCTCAATCCCCCCCTGCCTCATATCCCCATATATATAATTGTACATAGTTACCCCCCAATTCTATATATCAAAGTTAAATTCCCTGTTCATTGTAAATGTTCTATTTCACTGTAAACTGCTTTGACCGAAGGATAAAATGGTATAAAAAGCTATTAAATAAATAAATTGGCTTATGGAAATGAATAGCTGTTTGCCCTCCCCAAAGTTTCATTGTGATACCCAGTATTCCCTATGAATACAGCTCCAACAAAGCAGCTTCTCTCTCTTTACATATATATATATATATATATATATATATATATATATATATATATATATAGTACATATATATATATATATATATAGTAGTAGTTGCTTATTATTTATTTATTTCTTTTTTTATACCATGCTATTTAGAATCAGTGTGGTTTACATGTATAACAGGTACTTTTTATTCCCTTGTCCCTGAAGGGCTCACAATCTAAGTGTACCTGAGGCAATGGAGGGTTAAGTGGCTTGCCCAAGGCCACAAGGAGTGGCCATGGGACTAGAGACCCCAGTCCCTCTGACCTAAAGTTGCTTGTCCCCATGCGGGAATTGAACCCCCGGCTTTCTGGCCTGAGGTAACCTGTCCCAACCACTGAGCCACTCCTCCTTATATATATGTATAGCTGTTCCTCCTTCCCTCAAAGTTTCAGTACAGCTATGTGACACTTACCCTGGAGCAAACATTCACCCTCTTCAAATTTATGGCCGAATCCTGAGTTGGAGAGGATAAAGGCATTGTGACAACTGCCCAGGAACTTGGAGACCACATTCAGGATCTTCATGCGCGCATTACACACCACTTAGTCATTGAGTGGACGTTTTTCCTGTTCTGGAATGCCATTTCTCTGTCATTAAGATAAGATACGCCATACTCAGTCAGACCAATGTCCATCAAGCCCAGTATCCTGTTTCCAACACTGGCCAATCTAAGTCATGAGAACCTAGCAGTTTGCCCACAGGGCTGTAGCTTTGATGGTGTAAAGAATTGATCTACGTTTACCAGTTCCACTCCATTCACTAATTTATAGACCTCTATCATATCTCCCCTCAGCCATCTCTTTTCCATGTTGAAGATCCCTAACCTTTTTAGCATCTCCACATAGGGGTAAATCCTTTCATCCACTTTACTATTTTGGTGGCTCTTCTCTGTACCTTTTCTAATAATGGCATATTCTTTTTAAGAGATGGCGAACGGAATTGCACACAATATTCAAGGTGCGTTCGGTCGCACTATGGAATGATACAGAGGCATTATAATTATATTATTGTTTTATTTTCCATTCCTTTCTTTATGATACCTAGCATCCTATTTGCTCTCTTGGCCACCACTGCACACTGGGCAGAGGGTTTTAACATGTAATCCACGATGATGCCTAAATATTTTTCCTGGGTGGTGGTTCCTAATGTTGAACCTTGCATTGTGGAACCATAATTTGGGTTATTCTTTCCTAGGTGCACGTTTTTGCACTTGTCCACATTAAACTTCATCTGCCATTTGGATACCAAGTCTTCCAATTTATCAAGATCCTCTTGCAATTTTCCTCCTCAAGGGTTTTAACAACTTTAAATAGCTTTGTGTCATCTGCAAATTTGATAACCTCACTCATTATTCCCATCTCCAAGTCATTTATGAATATGTTAAAAAGCAGCGGACCCAGCACAGATCTCTGGGGTACTCCACTACTCACCTTTCTCCATTGGGAAAATTGGCCATTTAGCCCAACCCTCTGCTTTCTATCTTTTAACCAGTTCCTGATCCACAATAGTACACTGCCTCCTATCCCAAAGGCTTTTTAGTTTTGCCAAAAGTCTCTGATGAGCGACCTTGTCAAAGGCTTTCTGAAAGTCCAGATACACTATATCAACTGACTCACCTTTGTCTACCTGTTTATTCACACCTTCAAAAAAACATAACAGTTTAGTAAGACAAGATCTTCCTTGTCTAAAGCCATGTTGGCTGTCTCCCATTAAACCATGACTATCTACATGTTCAGTAATTTTGTTCTTTATGATGGTTTCTACCATTTTTTCTGGTACTGACATCAGGCTCACGGTCTGTAGCTTCCCGGATCACCCCTGGAACCCTTTTTAAAAACTGGCGTTACATTGGCCATCCTCCAATCTTCAGGTATTACAGATGATTTTAATGATAGTTCGCAGATTACTAATAGCAGGTCTGAAATCTCATATTTTAGTTCTTTCAACACCCTTGGATGTACACCATCCGGTCCAGGTGATTTGCTACTCTTCAGTTTATCAAATAGTTGAGATATATCTTCCCGCTGTATAGATATTTCTTTCAATTCTTCTGCAGCATCATCTTTAAATACCACTTCAGTCATGGGTAAAATTCCTACATCTTCCTCAGTAAAGACCGACGCAAAGAATTCATTCAGTCTCTCCGCTATGGCCTTTTCCCCTCTTGGTGCCCCCTTTACCCCTCTATCATCTAATGGTCCAACTGACTCTCTCACGGTTTTTTTTGCTACAAATGTACTTGAAAATGTCTTTAGTACATGTTTTTGCTTCCACAGCAAGCTTCTTCTCAAATTCTCCCTTTGCCTGCCTTATCAATGCCTTGCATTTAACTCGCCAGTGCTTGTGCTCTTTCCAGTTTTTGTCATTTGGCTCTTTATTCCATTTCCTGAAAGATGCTCTTTTGGCAACAACGGCCTCTCTGACCTCACCTTTAAACCATGCTGGTAATTTTTTGGACTTCCTTCCACTTTTCTTGAAGCCTGGAATACAGCTGGTCTTGGCTTCCAAGACAGTATTTTTTTTTTTTAAACTTTTATTTTCATTTTGGAACATCGAAACAAAAGGACATACAGAATAGAAGACATGAACAAATAATATTATACAATCACGGACAGTAAACCCCCACCACCCCCTCCCCCCCTGCTTCTTCTCTGGGATACGTAACAATCCAGTATCGGGTGTATATACACATTATTATCTTTCGAGATAATATAATTATCTGCAACATGATGAGTGTAGCTATACGGCTATATTGGAGCATCTGGCAATCTGAACATAGTCATTAAGCATCTGCCACTTAGACAAGTGAGAGCAGTCCTGAACCTGGAATGCCATCCGACGAGGTATCTGCTCATATGTACTATATAAGCAGACAGAATTCCACCATTCGGTAAAAGTTAGGCGGGAGCCATTCTTCCAATTTTTCGTGACTAAGCATACAGCCATACCCAACATAAAATCCAGGAGGAAGCGGCCTGTCCTGGGAAGAGAGGGGATCCCCGCCACAGAGCGGAGTCCCACAATCTTCCAAGAAAGGGGCTCCCGGAAGTGTAGGATACTTTGTATCCGGTCCCAAACCCGCCCCCAATATTGCTGTAGTGCTGGACATTCATAGATAACATGGGCGAAGGTACCCACCGCTGTATGGCATGACCAACATCGATAGCTTGTATTGACATTCCATTTGGCCATCTTCTCAGGAGTATAAAAGCATCTGTGGGCAAAATAGAAGAGCGTTTGAGTGACAGAGGCGGATCTAGAGACCCGCACCACTTTGCTCCAGACTATCTTCCATTGCTGGGGAGTTAAAGTGATGTGCAATTCGCGCTCCCATGCCTGCTGGGCCCTAGGGGTGTCCCTGCCTGGACTATGAGTGAGTATTTTATAAAAGTTAGATGCCACCCCTGGTAGACTCCCGATACAACGAATCACCTCGGACAGCCCTTCCACGCTAGTATCAGAGCGCGGAATGACCCGAGCGCCTTTAAGGCAATGTTGGAGCTGCACCCATTGAAAGTAATATTTCGCTGGTAGACCAAATTCCGTTTGTAAAGCATTAAAGGTTTTCCAGCGATCCCCAGCAAACAGCTGCTTAGGTGTCCAAATCCCCCTGGAGTACCAGGGTCTCCATGCTATCGTTTTTTTGTTAATTTGAAATCGAGAGTTATGCCATATCGGGAGATGGTCCAGGGGGCACGCCTGCGGACCCAGAGATTGAATGAGGGCATTAAAGGCCACTAGAGTGTCTACAACCATTGGTGAATGGCGGGAGTCTGAATGATGGCACATTCCGGGGAAGTAGGCCAGCGGAACTGGTCCACTAAGCTCTTCTTCAATATCTAGCCACACCGGGCGGCCTGCTGCCGGGGTATCCAACCAACGGGCACCTTGCTTTAAGAGGAAGGCTTTATGATATTTGAGAAAATCTGGAAATCTAGCTCCTCCTCTCGCTTTATCAGATTGCAAGTGTTGTTTAGCTATCCTGGGTGTTTTACCCTGCCATAAATAACGGATAAGAAGGCCTTCTATATCTTTGTAGATGTGTCGGGGCAGTAAACATGGTAGCATTTCGAGAATGTAGTTCACTTTAGGAACTATCATCATTTTCACTGTTTCCAAGCGGCCCCACCATGTAAGGGTTAGTGGAGACCACCGATTGGTAAGTTCACGGACTTTGGAGATTATCGCCTTGGCGTTGAAACTAATAGTGTCCTCTAAAGGATAGCAATAATAGACCCCGAGATATTTCACCATACTATGCTGCCAGAGAAAGGGAAAGGCTTGCATGTCGGCCGCATGTACCCGGTGGTTAAGTGGGAAAGCAACCGATTTGGTCCAGTTGATCTTATAGCCCGAGAGCTGCGAATACCTGTCTAGTAATTCTAAGACTACTGGGACCGAGTCCAAAGTTATAAAAAGCATAAGATCATCTGCATAAGCGGAGAGTTTGATCTCTCTGTGTCTAAAGGGGGCACCTCGGATGTCTGCGGACTGCCTAAGTAACAGGGCTAGAGGTTCGAGCGCTAAGTCAAAGAGCAGAGGAGATAGGGGGCACCCTTGGCGTGTACCTCTTTGAAGGCTGAATGGCTGAGATTTGATAGCATTCACACATATACTGGCTGTGGGTTCGGCATACATGACTTGAAGAAACCAGAGAAAGCCCTCCCCAAAGCCGTACCAACGGAGAACAGCAAATAAGAAGGGCCATTCTAGACGGTCGAAGGCTTTCTCGGCATCTAGGGAGAGGCCAACTAGTGGTATATCTAGGCTTGCAGCATTAGTCAAAACATGACATAAAGTCCTAGCGTTGTCGGCAGTGGATCTTCCGGGTATAAAACCACATTGATCAGGGTGGATTAGTGTAGACATTTGGTCAGATAGTCGAGAGGCTAAGATAGTCGCAAAAATTTTATAGTCTGCGTTAAGAAGGGAGATTGGGCGGTAGTTAGCTGTTAACAGCGGGTCCCTCCCTTCTTTTTCAAATACTACCACATTTGCCGCCGAAAAGGATCCCAAGCAAGATGTGTCTTCAGCCAGAGCAGTGAAATAGAGTTTTAGGTGGGGGGCTAGATCAGCACTGAACGTTTTATAAAATTCGGCCGGAAGACCGTCAGGGCCTGCGGCGCGTCCCGAGGCCACACGTTTAAGGGCAGAGTGAATTTCATTAGTAGAGAAGGGTTTATCCATCGCAACCCTATCCTCTTCAGAGAGGGTCGGCCGTTGGATTCCGGATAATAATCGCTCAAAAGCCTCTGACGTGAAGTCACATTCTGATTTATAAAGACGAGTATAAAAATCCCGGAAAAGCTCTACTATCTCTGTATTATTTGTCACTATGTCCCCTCCTACCGGGTTTCGGAGAGCCGCTACCCGTTTGGCTTCTTTTTGACCTTTCAAGGCATTAGCTAAGAGTCTACCAGCACGGTTTGCTTTCCCGATAGTACATCCCTTGCTGCGATGCGATATTTTTAGAAGCTGCAGCAGACAGGATTGAGTTATATTGAAAGCGTAGGCGTTGCAATCGTAACAACACACAAGGATCAGTGCGGGAAGTAAGAACCCGTTCCCCAGTTTTAATTTGTTGCTCTAATATTAATAACTGTTGCTTACGCTGTTTCCCCAAGCGAATTTGATAGCTAGTAATGGTTGCACGAATGGCAGCTTTAAAGCCCTCCCACCAAGCCCAGCCCATGGTATCATGTGGTAAGTTAAAATGGAAATAGTCCTGAATGGCGGCCCGAATGTCTAACTGAAACTCTTGTTGCTCTAGCAGGGTCCTATCAAAAAACCAATTTCCCGGATTCCCACTGGGCAGGTTAGCGTGCAACTGGAAGGAAATGGCAGCATGGTCTGAGATATGTAATGGGTGAATCATCGCTGTGTCTACCTGAGATACCAGCACTTTAGATATTAGGAAAAAATCTATTCTGGACTGTGATAGATGGGGGGGAGAATAGAAAGTAAATTCCAGTTCAGCAGGATGCAACAATCTCCAAAGATCCACTAAAGCGAGATCTTTGATCAAGGAGGTGAGTGTGAGGGAGCTCTTGGGCAGGCCACTCGTTCTAGGCGGTTGCCTGTCTATCAGAGGATCGACGACTTGATTAAAGTCGCCACCTATTATTAGTGAGGTGCTAGCAGAGGCCTGCGCAACCTGAGCAATGGTAGCAAAAAAGGCAGGATTATCCACATTGGGGGCATATATACATATACATGTTAGTTCAAGGTGTCCAATTTTAAGATGGACGCGGGACCATCTGCCCTCCGTGTCAGAGCTAGTGGCAATAATGGTGACAGGCAAGGATTTCCTCACCAGAATAGCTACCCCACATTTCTTAGAAACAGCCGGAGAGTAGGCAGCTACCATGTAAGGTTTAATATTGAGTTTCAGAGTTTCGGTAGAATTTAAGTGCGTTTCCTGAAGAAAAAACCAGATCCGCCTTTTCATGACTCAAATAACTAAGGATTTTCTTTCTTTTAATCGGGTTGTTGATTCCCTTTACGTTCAATGAAAAAACCTTACATAGGGCCATAAGACATTGTCATACATTTGAAGTAAAAGCGCAGGCGAGTATGGAGTATATACCACATCTGTACATCTATATCATACACATCAATTAAGATACCAGATACACCCCATATGAGAAAACAAGCACCGAAGTGCCCCAGAGAAGAAGCATAACCCCAAATATAAATGGCGACCATATGTCTGCGGGAGGAGGCCCAAGAGAGTGCGATTGTAATATTTGAACCCTTCTGTTATTATAGTCTCCGATCTCCACTGAAGTAGCTGTGGGCATGATAGAGCAGGGCCATCAAGGCTAGTGAAAGCCAAGGCTGTGAATTGCCAAGGCAGTCTCTAAGGTAGAGAGCGTCCGAAAACAATATGGCGGGTTTTACCAATATAAGGTCAATTAGCTAAGTGTTCCTTGGATCAACGCATCTGATCTGCCTCTTTGGACTCCAAAAATTCCGCAAGTAATTCAGGATCATCAAATGTTCTGGTCTGGTTGTGCAGCATTACCCTGAGTTTAGCCGGGTACATCAGGCCATAGCGAGCTTGCAGTTGTTGTAGCCTCGGTCGAAATTCCAGGAATCGCTTTCTACGATCAACCGTGGGCTTAGCCAAATCAGGAAAGAAGGATATCCGGTGGCCCTCAAACTCGATGGGGCCTTTTGCGCGAGCGGCATTCAGAATTTGCTCAACATGTTGGTATCTTAAGAGCCGAAAGATAATAGGCCGCGGGGTCTTCCGATTGAGCGCCATATTTGAGGGCACTCGATGAGCCCGGTCAATCTCCAGGTCTTTAGCAAATGTGATCCGAAGTAGGGAAGGAAGCGCCTTACAAAGAAACTCCTTCATGTCTCCAGACTGAGCTCCCTCCGGTATGCCCACGAGCCGTATGTTATTGCGGCGGGCCCGATTGTTGCCATCTTCCACTTCTTTCTGAAGGGCCCGTATCTGGCGCTCTACTTTGTCAAGTTTCGCCAACCGGACCGTGTGTGAGTCCAGTATGCCTTCCATTTTGTCTTGTCGTAGGGAAAGCCCTTCAAGTTTGCTTTGCAGTATGCCGAAATCTTCACGCAGCGCTCGGAGTGACTCCCCGTTGGATTGCACAAGGTCTTTTACCCCTCGTATTTCAGTGAGGATCTCCTGCTGCATCTCGGGACCTTCCCGAAGTGCGGGCTGCTTCTGCGGAGACGGGGGCTCGGTTTTGGAGCGTTTACCATGGGAATTCGTTGGGGTCCCGAAATCTAGACGTGCTGGTTTGGTCCCCGCCATCACCCCAAGGTACCCCGGTAGAGTCAAAGCAATATTCAGAATTAAAACGGTTCAAAATTCAGGAGTCTTGGTAGGCCTCTCGGGAGCCTCAGCGCTATGCGACTATCCCGCTGGACATCAGGCTCCGCCCCCCCCAAGACAGTATTTTTAAACAACACCCAAGCTTGAAGAAAGTCTTGAACTTTTGCAACTGCTCCTTTTAGTTTTTTCTTAACTATTTTCCTCATTTTATCATAGTCTCCCTTTCAAAAGCTTAAAGTGGAGTGGAGGAGTGGCCTAATGGTTGGGGCAAGGTACTTCAGACCAGAAGGTCGGGGGTTCAAATCCCACTAGAGGACAGCAACCTTGGGCTAGAAGGATTGGGGTTTCTAGTCCCACAGGTACTCCTTGTGGTCTTGGGCAAGCCACTTAACCCTCCATAGCCCATGTTCCCTGTAAAATAGTTATCTCCAAGTTATAATGCCCTGTTCAATGTAATTTCCGTTTGTTCAATGTAAACCGCACTGATGCAGAATAGTGCAGTATATAAGAGAATGTAAATAAATAAATAAAATAAAATAAAGGTAGTACTGAGGATTTCCTTACCATCCCTCCTCCATTAATTAAAACAAACGTGATCATGCTATGATCACTGTTGCCAAGTGGCCCCAACACCCTTATCTCTTGCACTAGATCTGGTGTTCCACTAAGGACTAGGTCCAAAATGGCTTCCCCTCTGTCAGTTCATGAACTAGCTGCTCTAAGAAGCAGTCATTTATTTCATCTAGAAACTTTATCTCCCTAGCATGTTCTGCCATGACACTGACCCAGTCAATACCGGGGTAATTGAAATCACTCATTATTATTACTGTGTTGCAACTTTTGTTAGCTTCCCTGATTTCTTTGAGCATTTCATCATCCAATTGTTCATTCTGGCCAGGCGGTCGATAGTACACCCCCACTGCCATTGCCTTCCCCTTCTTACATGGAATTTCAATCCATAGAGATTCTACAGCAAATTTTGTTTCCTGCAAAACTTTAATCCTTTGTGACTCAATGCCCTCTCTAACATAGAGTGCAACCCCTCCATTAATTTGATCAGTTCTATCATTACGATATAGTTTGTACCCAGGTATCACAGTGTTCCACTGGTTGTCCTCCTTCTACCATGTCTCTGAGATACCAATCATATCTAGCCTCTCATTTAGCTATATATTCTAACACTCCCATCTTATTTTTTAGATGTCTAGTATTTGCATACAAGCATTTTAGAGACTGTATTTTATTCATATTAATTTGGTTATTGGTAGGCAGGGGTAATTTGGAATCTTTAAGCTCTGTCTGCTCCGTACTCCAAGGGCATTTGGGCTACTTTTGTTTTTATTGGAATCTCTCTGCTGATATGCCCTAACTTCATTTTTTTAGTAGTATCCTTCAAGGATACAGTGTTTCCCGAACCATGCGCTCTTGGGCGATTGTCGGCTCTTCCCTATTATTTAGTTCAAAAGCTGCTCTATCTCCTTTTTAAAGGTCAATGCCAGCAGCCTGGTTCCATCCCATTTAAGGTGAAGCCCATCCGCTCAGAAAAGCCCTTCTTTTCCCCATACCTAATGATCGAATCACCAACTATAACGGCTGTCCTAACCCTTCCCTCATGGGCACATGGTCCTGAGAAACTTCCTCGGTGTGAGAGGGTTTTATATCACCTGGAGGACAGGTCCTAGCTACAGGATCACTTCCTGCCACAGCAGGGTGATGCTCTCCTGTCACGTGACCTCTTTCCTCCATGGCAAAAGGGATGCTGCCAAACTGGAGGTGGGACTTCAGTTCCATATCCCTGTAGGTCTTGTCTAGGTACCTCTCTGTCTTCCTTATGTCCTCCAAGTCTGCTACTCTAGCCTCCAGAGATCGGACTGATTCCCTGAGAGCAAAGAGCTTGTTGCACCTACTGAAAACATAAGACCACTTACCAACTGGAAGAAAATCATACATGTGACACTCTTTGCAAAAGACTGGAAATCCCCCATCTTGCTGCTAGACTGCTGTCTGCATCTTAGTTTTAAGGTTTTATTTAGGTATTTAAGTTCTTTACCTACTAAGGATTGGTAGGGATACTTAGACTAATAAAACTACACCTAATATGTTTAATATACTTTATTCACCTGAAGCTTAATTAATCACAGGTCCTTAATGTATGCCTGATGAGGACAAACAGCTGCACCTGAGAGTGAATATGGCACCTCCTTTCCTTTCAGAGGTTTATTGCCCTATAAAGCTACAATTATACCAGGGGTGGGTGGGTGTTGGGGAGGGATCGAGGGAGGGAGGGAAAAAGACTTATTAAAGGCTGGCTGCTACACAGGACCCTGTCCTGTGCTTCTAAGGTAATCTGTGACCAATTTCTATGGGAAGTCCCACAGCCCTTGCTTGGATAAAGGGAGTCTTGTATTCTAAATTCAACCAGAAAGCTCTCTGCTGTGTTTTAAATTTAATCTGACAGCTCTTTGCTGCTACTAGGCCCTGACTCATTTAACCAATACACTGGGTTCACAGATTAATCAGCTTTAATTTAAATAATTCCTTTGTCCCCAAGATTTAGAAAACTTTCCAGAAGTAAATACTTACAATTGCAGATCTCTCTCCAGAAGTAGCAGTCCCCATTTGTAGTCCTGCAAAACTAAGAACCACAGAAATCTGGTTGAACTATTTATGCCTGTGCTTCTGAGGTAAGCTGTGACCAATTTCCTGGGTAATTAACGCAGTTCTGTCTCAGATAGAGGGAGTCTTTCAAAATGGCCCTTTGATCTGCCACCTGACTTTAACACCTATTTAAAAAAATTCACAGGTCTCTTGCCCCCTATGTAGAAGGCCTCTTTGTAAAGATCTCTAGAAATAATTTATTGATCAAAGAATAGTGACTCTGTTTTGCCTTTTATACTAAGTTATATTCAGACTTGATTTAAATTAAAGCTCTTTGCTGCTGCTAGGCCCTGACTGATTTAACAAATACACTGGGTTCACAGATTATTCAGCTTTAATCTAAAGAATTCATTTTTCCCCAAGATTTAGAAAAATTCCCAGTAGTAAATACTTACAATTTCAGATCTCTCTCCAGAAGTAACAGTCCCCTTTTGTACCTTCTGATGCTCCTCTCTTGGGTCTCCATTGATCCTCTTTCTTTGAATGGCTCTTGCAAACAGCAGAGAGGCAAGAAGATAACCACAAAAACATCTCCCTGAACTCTGAAATAGATATGCTCACCAAAACACCCAATTTTTAAAACAAACAGAATTGTGCTGTCTTCAGGACATGCTAGATCTTAACATCTACTGCTAACCAGGCATACAAATAATGACGTTTTTGTGGTTGATGCATGATCGGGTAAACTCTAACATGCTTCATTGCATCGTGCACTGATCTTATTACCGTGTTATATGAGTACGCCCAACTCATTTGGGTGTCACTTAAATACATTTTAATATGCACCGCGTTCTGTGTGCACTAACATTTTACTCCCTTATACCGCATGTGTCCATCTGTTTTGTGCTATATGCGCATACGCGCATGTAATACCCCGCGTTCGTTTTCTGCATTGGCATGAATAACAGTTAGTAGTCTCTGAAGCAGAGAAAGTGGGCAACTGTCTCTCAGTACATCTCTGCATTCATTCCTCCTCCCAGTCATATGGACATGAAAGGAAACCAAGCAAGGGGAGATTTCTTTTCACAAACACTAGCTTTTCTACCAACTGTGGTGCTAGTCATGAATGGTGGGAACAATGATATCTCCTGCCATATAGAATATAGTATATGTTCATTAGGCACACTGGTTGGAGGCATGGCAAGAAATGCTAAACAATCTTAGCCAGGTCTGGCCGGACATCTGACTTGTGTGCCTACTATGCCAAGGGATCTGTGTGCAAGGTCTCTGCAAGGTAGCATGTCAACAGGGCCGGTGAAAGGATACGAGGCACCCTAGGCAAACCTTATTCCTAGTGCCTCCCCTGCTGTAGCCCCTGCTCCCATTGCCACTGCTGCCACCCTCTCCAGGATGTGCCTTTTAAAATGGCACCATAACGCTTACTTTGTGTTGCATTCTGACTAGTCCAGACGTCAATGATAAATGGCACACTACTACTGGCCTCTGCTTTTTATAGCTTTGACTGTAGCCAACAATGCAACTGATTATACAGATTGGGGGTGACCTGGCCTTGGTAAGTGGAAGGGATCAGGAGACTAAACTCCTCCCTGCTCCCAGACCAATCAGCCCCCCTCCCTGCAAAACACATTAATTTTAGGCACCATCAGGCACAGGAATACCAGAGCCAGCCCACAGGAGACCCTATCGGCATCGGGGAAGGGAGCAGGAGTCTAAACCTCTTCCTGATCCCTGCCTCAAGGCCAATCACGGCCTCCCTACAAAAGACATTAATTCCAAATGCCGTCGGGTGTGTGAAGAGCAGTACTGGCCCACAGGGGCCCCGATTGGCATCAGGGAAGTGAGCAGGCAGCTAAATTCCTCCAAGCTCCCCGTTGCAAGGCCAACAAAGGCCCCATTCAGCAAAGGGACAGTACAAGGAGAGCAAACCAACTCTCGCAGAACCAACCAGAGAACACAAAAAGCGAGAGAAATGTGATGACACAGATGCTTGATCCAAGAAGCTTTATTAAATTCCCCAACGCGTTTCGGCGGAACGCCTTCCTCAGGGGGTATCAAACTAACAAAAATAACATAAATAGAATTATACATTAAAACATATTAAAAAAACATATAAGTAAAAATGAATCAAAATTACCAATAATAACACGGGCATGGATACAGGAATGAAAAGAATAAATAAAACATCACCACAAAAAAACTGGTTGTGTATGCACAGATGGTAATCCATATATATTTTTATCAACTTATACATAAATAATATATATAAAAACTATATATATAAAAACTCCAAGTTAAGAAAGACGCAGGGCAGAAAAAGCAATACACAAATAAAATCAGATAAAAAACACATCAGAGGTAATACTCACTAATGCGAATCGTGAAAAGGTAGTCTGTGACAGACGTTCACCTTTGGCCAAACTATACTAGGGCCATGTGCATAAATAGCATTAAGCTGCAACACATAACAACATCAATAAAGGGTTATAATAAAAACTTCAAAAATGTAATACACATAGAGAACAAAAAAAAGGTATATAAATATAAATAGATACTTACTTAAATTAATGGTGTGGTTTTTAAAAAGGTATAGTTTGGCCAAGGCAGCCACAGTTGCAAACAAGAGAAAGAGAACAGAGGACATCGGTGCGGCTTCCAAACGGCGCAGTAAGCGGACGATGGCAGAGAAGGTGGTCACCGGAGTGAGGAACATGAGTGATGAAATGGAAGAACCGATAGGGTTCTATGGGCTCCACCTAATGCGGCAGATGGTATCAGCGAGCACAGCACGCCCAGAGGACAGGGAGGCGAGTGGTGCATTCCAGCATGGAAATCTCCTTCTGGTAAGTCTGCTCATGATTCGGTGGTGCAAAGTCTGTCCACTTCAATGCCATAAAGCTTCTCGTCAAACAACGATGGGGAGCTCACCTTCATTAAATTTATGGAAAATGTGTTTAAGAAGTTCAAGGGGTGGAAGAGTTCCTCAGACAGGGTCTGGCTTAGGGGTGCAAATGTGGGCAGGGCTCGAATCACCAATGTGGCCATGGGAGCAAGCACATCCCAACAATCCGAGCTGGCAGCAGTTACGGATGGGGCAGACATGTACTGCAGTGTATTTTCTCTGGTGCACGAGTTGCCAAAGAAAACTAAAAAAAAAAATATGGAGGAATGAGTTTATCAATATTTTTGTTTTGCTTATCAGGGTGAAGATAAAGAGGGTAAGGAGGAGAGGCAGGAGAGAAAGATCGAAATCCCAAGATAAACAAGTCTATTTATAACAGGGTTTCGGTGTTCCATATCTATATAATGAAGAAGGAACCCAAACTCGGCCCTTTCCTGACTACACAGTGAAGAACACTGGCTTGGGAAGAGTTAAGAACACTTAAGAATACTGGCTTGGGAATCCAGAGACTAGGGTTCGATTCCCACTAGCACTCCTTGTGGCCTTGGGCAAGTCACTTAACCCTCCATTGCCGCAGAAAAATCCAAGTTATCAATGTCCCTTTTTAATGTATATTACCAAGTTTAAGTTTCAATGTAAACCGCTTTGACTGAAATGATAAAGCGGTATATAAAACCTGTTAAATAAAATAAATAAATACATAAATGTGCATCTCGACACTATAATGCACATACACAGGCATTTCGGGGGCTGGGCATGTTTGAATTATGATGTCAGCTTCTGAAAGCATTGGGCGGTCAGCCCCACTCTGACATGGCCGGGTCGTTGATCTATGGTTGGACAAAATGGTAAAGAACAGGCCATTGCACAATGACGGTGGCTGAGGGGAGATATGATAGAAGTCTATAAATTAATGAACGGAGTGGAATGGGTAAACGTACATCGATTGTTTATGTTATCAGAATATAGAAAGAGTAGGAGACATGCAATGAAGCTACAGGGTAAACTATTTAAGACTAATAAAAGAAAATATTTTTTCACTTAACGTGTAATCAAACTCTGGAATTTGTTACCGGAGGATGTAGTAAAGGCTGTTAGTGTAGCTGGGTTTAAAAAAGGTTTGGACAAGTTCCTGGAGGAAAGGTCCATAAACCATTATTAAGAAGGGACCCAGGATATCAATGCTTGACCCAGTACAAGCATTGTGGAACCTGTGTCTTTTGGGGAAACTGCTAGGTACGTATGAGCTAGATTGGCCACTGTTGGAAACAGGATACTGGGCTTGATGGACCTTGGTCTGACCCAGTATGGCATATCTTATGTTCTTATATGTTCTTATCAGCCCATTCTGCCATTCAACATGCGGGCGTCCAAGCAGACGTATCCTTCACAGTATGGAACCTCATGATGGGCTCCCTGGCAATGCCAACCAGACGCAGATACCTGAGGGCATGGAACCAATTTCAAGAGTTCTGCCAGGAGAAGGGGATCAGGCATGGTAATCGGTTTCAGACCGGCACTATCATCCAATGGCTACTCTCCTGCATAGAGGAAGTGTTGAGTAAATCGGTGGTTCAAGCATGCTTGGTGGTCATCACTTTCTTTGCCAGAGCGATGGGGGAGTGGAGCCCGTCATCCAGCTTCGCTGTCGCTAGGGTGGTGAAGGGATGGTAGACCAGACTGCCGACGCCCCATTACACATGAATCATTATGGGAGATGCTAAGAGCCATGGACGTGGTCTGCCACAATGTGCTTGAAGCACGGCTCTTCCAATGTGCCTTTGTATGGCGCAAAGAGAGTGAGCAAGTTGGTGGCTCTCTCAAGGCATTCAATGGGAAGTAGGATGCTTCACCTGAAGGACATCAGGCTTCACCTGAAGGACACTGAAGATATACATATGCAGATATAAGGCCAACTCAACAGGTAGGGGTGTGCGGATGTTGTTGGCCCAACTACCAGAGGATGATACGTGTCCAGTAAGGAATGTTCAGGAGTATTCCAGGATTTGGCCACAAGGAGGGGAGCTGTTCCTAGAGCATGGGGTTCGGACCCCATTCTCGCGGTTCCAATTCAACAGAGTCTTGAAAATGTATATTGGTAACCTGGGGGTTAGGGGAGGAGGAATATGGCACACACTCCTTCAGGATAGGAGTGACTACAACCGCAGCCGGCTTGGAATGACGTGGGAGCAGATCATGGTGATTGCCAGCGTTAAAAGTTATACATACTCCCAGACAAGAAGCCATGACGCTTCCTGCAGCAATGCCTTAAATCACATCTCTTGACTTTTGTTCTAGGTGTGGATACGCCACAAAGTGTGCGAGAGGTTTGGATCTGCGGTCACTCCTTCATACACTGGGCACAGAGGAGGACCAGGGACTGACCTCAGGGAATTGACTTAGGAATGAACGCTGCGGAAGTATTGGTCATCTGGATGGGGCTGCACAGTATGATGTGGGACCAGCTAGTACCCACTCTTCTACAAAAGAGAAGGGCACAGGAGCCACCTGTGTGCTGATAGTGCATCTAGGGGGGGGAATGATCTGGCGGGGACTCGCAGAATGGATCTTGCCAGGAAGATACAGGAGGACATTCTGGTACTGATGGATGCTTTCTCTGGCACCCAGCTGGTGTGGTCCTGCATCATACTGTGCAGGGTATGGAGGGGTGAACGGTCACATTGAGCCATGGAGAAAACTTGCTGCAAGGCCAACCATTGGATGATGCATTTTACAGAAGCCATTGGGGGATGCTCTATCAGACATGACCTGATCGAGGAGAAATGCCCTGGCTTGTATCACTCAGATGGGGTGCATCTATTTGAAATAGGTATGGATGTTTTCCTCTGTGCGATTCCAAACATGGTGGAAATGTTATGGGACAGTTGAGGCTTGGCTGCAGCTAAGGGATAAATGGGGGCCCACCGGCAAGAGAGGAGTCGCTGTTGGTGGGAAGTGGTGCAATTAGGGTTGCGAGACGGGGTGCACAGCCATGTAAGGGAACAAAAGGGGGAGTGGCCCAGACAGGGCAACAGGCTGCATTAGGGACAGTGGGTGGACAGTGCCCCTCCACGTTCCCCATGCTTACAAGGAGCGGAGAAAGAGGGGGAGGGGCACATCACAGACACAGAAGCGAGTGGCTCAGATCTGACCTTTGATGGGGCAAAATTGGAGCCGGGAGGCACCACCCCTGCTGTGATGTTTACCTTGGTATCATGTGTAAGTGATGGGCAAGAATGATAGAAAGAAAGGGGCGGGCTTCAAATGGCCCTGCATCAAGGCTGTGTGTACCCTCGAAAACCTGATTAGGGAATGTATAAAGTTGATTGTTCTAAGTTGGAATTGTAAAGCTGAACAGGTTGTACATATGTTATGTGAGTTGTATGTTAATCTTTAATGCTTGTGTAAATTATGCGATGCTGCGGCCAAGAGATACCAATAAAATAATTCCTAAGTTCAAGATCGAAAAAAAAGCCTTGGTACTATTAAGGAGGGGGTGGGGGGGAGAGAGGGCAGGGGTACATGAGGAGACCTAGTTACCCTCTTGCCCAGCTGTGAACAAATCACACCACCTCTCAACCACTGGCTACCAATACACTATCGCATACGATTTAAGTTCATTCTTATTACATTCAAAATACTAACATTTAACACAGTCGATATACTACAGAAACTGATTACGAAGGACCCAGACAACAGACCTAGGAGGACCAACAACAAGAACATGATTCTCACATCTAGCATCTATGCAAAGTCTAAGCACATCACATCCAATAGAGAATTTTCCTTGACAGCACCAGCACTCTGGAATGCATTACCAGAAAACATAAAATCTATCAATGACAGAAAAAATTAAAAACACATCTATACACAGAATACTTTGGTAATATCACCAAAGGCAACTCCACTATGACACATCTCCATCATGATGCACAACAATATAAACAAGACTCAAATAACCTGGACAACTGAAATAAAATCACCCTCTGTAAATACAAACTGTATATAAGTTAGGGTACAAGTTAAGAGTACCCACACCTAATGTTACTCCCTTGGATTAACATCTTTTATTTTGTTAATTTGCTATTCACCTGTTATGTTGCTGTTTAGTAACTGTTAATTTAACTTAATATTACATGGAACAGTATGCTAAGTTATACTGTTCCAATAATGCTAAGTTATACTGTTCCACGTAAAACCTGAGTTGAAATGTAAACCGCCTTGATTTAAGGATGATGCGGTATAGAAAACCTGTGAAATAAAAATAAGTAAATACATAAGTGAGAGTTAAGAGATGCAGTATCCTCTTAAACCCCACCTTTTCAACCATGTTCAGGTCATCCAGGGCTAATACTTCTCTGATGCAACAGGTCACTACTGTTGATAATGCCTCCTGTCCTATGACAGTGCTACCAAACATCACCCTATCTCTTCCATGGTGGCTTGCTTTGATGCGTGTCGGTCTTGCTGTCATGCCATATATCTGGTGGAAGAGACTGAGGGCTCCATTTGGGGAAGGAATTCCATTTTTTTCTATACCTTTCCCACCACTACTATTTTCACTCCTGGATGGAGTCCCCAGCCTAGGATCGGCATCCTCCTTTTTACTGAGCTAGAAAGGGTGTTTTTGTTTTTGTTTTAAAGATGGTGCATGCCACTGTTCAGAACATCGCCCATCAGCTTCCTTCCATTAATGTACTTCCAACAGTAAAACATTCTACATACCACAGGTTGACAGGCACATCAAAATGCTGCTACACCTGTGAAATTTTATAAGACTTCCCCTACACATTTTTTTTTTTGGGGGGGGGAGGGAGCTGGAATCCTGGCGCTGCTGCTGCTTCTGTGACTGGAGACAGAGGAAAGGATGAAAGGCCAATGACATCCTTCTCACTGCTTCTTGTCCCCCTCTAGCTGTGTGGTACTCTTGGACTTTACACTGCCAGTATCACTTCCTGCCTCCTCATTAGTTAGCATGCTAACAATCTTCAGTCAATACACTTTTCAATATGTGTTTATTCAGATGCAAATCTTGTCCATGTGGATCCCTCAAATTCTGTCTCTAACAAGACTATTTCCAAAGAATTTTCATCAGGGAATATGGTAGGCCTGCTTCTCTGCTCATTTGCCTTCACATGCTGCTTCTCGTGTGTCTGCCCACTGTGCACCATGTCTACATAAGATATGCCATACTGGTTCAGACTAAAGGTCCATAAAGACCAGTATCCTGTTCCCAGCAGTGGCCAATCAAGGTCACAAGTTCCTCTCAGGTTCCCAAAAGATAGACAGATTTGATGTTGCTTATCCCAGCGCTACACAGTAGATTCTGCATTTTAGTAGTGGTATATGGACTTTTCCTCCAGGAATTTGTCCAAACCTCTTTTAAATCTAGCTAGACTAACAGCTTTTATTGCTTCTTCTGGCAACATATTCCAGAGTTTGATTACATGCTGAGTGAAAAAATATTTTATCTGATTAGTCTTAAATGTGCTACATTTAAGTCTTTCTACTTTTTGAAGAAGTAAACAACCAATCTAAATTTACATGTTCCATTCCACTCTTAGACCCTATTCCCTCCACCTGGGTCTTGGAGACATCCTTGGCCTTTATCCCCCTTGCTCTTTCTCTCTGTTTAACAATAGTCTGTCATTTGGTACTTTTCCCTCATCCTGGAAAACCGCTATAATTTGTCTCATCTTAAAGAATCCTACACTTGATCCCACCAGCCCTGCAAGTTTTCATCCCATTTCTAATCATCCCTTCCTGTCAAAAGTCCTGGAAAAGCTAGTTTTTTACAGCTTCTGCATCATCTTGAGCACACAACTTCTCTTCATCCATGATAATTGAGCTTTAGACTGGATCACAGCACTGAAACTATTCTTCTTTCGGTTCTTAATGAAACATGGGTCTCTGGGGAAAAGGGCAATATCTCTCTGGTAGTTTCTACGGATCTTTCTTGTGCCTTTGATCTGGTCAATCATTCCCTTATTCTGTCTCGTCTTGTCTCTCTGTAGACCTATGCTCCACCATATTGCACTGATTCCATTCCTTTCTCTCTGCCCGGTCTTACTTTGTTTCCTCTCAGTCAGTTTCCTCTTCTCACTTTCCCCTCCCCTGTGCGATCCCACTGGGGTCTGTGTTGGCCCCTTTGCTTGTTAACATCTTTCTTGCCCTCTCACTACACTCATTCAACAGCAGGGTGTCTCTGTATATTTCTACATGGATAACATCCTGTACTTTTCCACACATATTCTGTCATTCCAGATCTCTCCCCTATTCACTCCTGTATCACTTTAGTTGATTCCTGGCTTGATTCCAACTGTTTGAAACTCAGTCTTTCAAAGACCTCTACTCTATGGCTCTCCGGTCCCATAACACCTCCATCTATATCGCCATCCCTTAATGGTATTACCATCCCTACAGTACAGACATTGAAATACTTAGGAATCACTCTTGACTCATCACTTTCCTTCCATACACACATTAACCATGTTGTCCGCCGATGCTTTTTTTCTTTATGTTAAATTCGTTCTATTCACTCTTTTCTCTTGGTTTCATATCCAAACTGGATTACTGTAATATTATTTATTCTGGACTATCCCAATATCAACTCAAACATTTGCAAGCTATCAAAAATACTGCTATACGTCTACTTCACTATTCCTCCAACCATGATCGTGTCACACCACTATTCATTTATTTTATTTATTTATTTGGGTGTTTTATATTCCACTATATTGGGTAATCATAGCGGTTTGCAATTAAAACAACCGATACATTAAACATTGCAATAATAAATGGTGCAATAAAAGGCAATCAAGAATGTACATGAATCAAGATCGTTTTAACTTATATACAGCATATTTACAGTTCTGTTGATCAATAATATCCGTCAGTACAGGATGGGGTTAAGGGATGGGTGATTTAGTGACCGATTTGATTGGTCAGATAGCCTAGTGGCTAGGAGTGGGGAAAATTATGTTGGGTCAGTGAGAATTTTAGTTTCATTTTTACCAAAATGTTCCCTTTCTTAAACTTTTACACAAACTCTCTTGATGAGTTTCTGAAGCAATACGTTCCAAAGATGAGGAATATAAGGGGTCAGTAAAGAATTAAGATAAATGGGAAATTGCTTGATGAGCTTCATAATACGGCTTATTACAGGAAACCGATGTTCGATAAAAAGGAGTATCACATGGTCTCTCCTTCTTGTTCCATACAGCAACTTTACAGCTGTATAATGGACTAGCTGGAGCCTTTTCAGTTGGTACTGTGGGCACCACCCAGTAGTGAGTTGCAATAGTCCAGTCGCGTTATAAGGAGAGCATGCAAATGTTTAAGAGCTCTGGAAGCTAGAGAGTGTTTCAAGGCTCTAATTCTACTAAGGGCAGCATATAACGCCCTAAATTACTCCTAGAGGTTTCATGGTGTCTTTGATCTCTATTGGGGTTGATTTTATTAGCAGAATAAATGGGCATGGATTATCCTGAAAGAAAATCCAGATGGCTGCAGTTTTCTTTGATCCATGTAATTAATTTCTACAGATGATTATGTAATTTAACATTACATTGATCATCCCAGTAACTGAATATCATCAGCATCGATATACTGTAGGCACTTAAGCCCAATTCTTGAATCAGTGTAGACAGCGGAGCAATAAAAATGTTGACGAGGGTAGAAGCCAATATTGATCCTTGTGGGATGCTAAAAGAAAGGGGTAGAACTGAAGAGGATTTATTGCCCGTGGAGATATGAAAAACCTTGTTAGAAAACTGTGAATGGAACTAGTTCAAGACTGTTTCAGTGAAACCAACTGACATCAAAGGGTGCTGTGAGAACAAGCTATATTTAATAGGTTTTATATAATGCTTTACCATTTCAATCAAAGCAGTTTACATTGAAACTTAAACTTACATTAAACAGGGACATTGATAACTTGGAAATTTCTGAGGCAAAAGTGACTTGCCCAAAGCCACAAGGAGTGCTAGTGGGAATTGAAACCTGGTATCTGAGTTCCCAAGCCAGTGTTCTTAACCATTATGCTACCCCTCCACTCCACTATAGAAGTAGACCATTACGGAAATTGTCTTGATGCATAACAATTTTGTTAAGAAGAGCTAATAAGACAGTTTCAGTACTGTGCTTAATTCTGAATCCAGATTGATGGGGATGGAATGTATTATTTGCCTCTAAAAAAACAAATTATTTCTCTAGAAGTATGGCTACAAAAGAAATGTTGGAGATTTGACAATAGCTTTCAGGGGACAATGGATCAAGGTCATGTTTTTTAATATAGGACCAACTATGGAATGTTTCCAGTTGTTTGGGTTGGTCCCTAAGAGAGACTAAAATTTGTGAGGTCTAGGAATGTTGCGGCAAAATCTGGCCAACAATCTTTGATTAATATTAGGGGTATTTCATTTGCAACTGAGTAGGCAATATTTAAAGAGTACTTGTTTTCTCAGATAGAAACCTGTGCCCAGGACAGTAGATTTCAGTGAGACGTTTTACAGTAAGCATTGAAAAATTGGCAAAACAGACATATGTAAGAAAGAGCTAGAAACAGTGACTCACCTGTGAAGTTCTGATGGCGGAAAATTTCTATACAGAAAGGCACAACAAAGTAGCAAGCCTCATCTATTGGAAACTCTGAAAACACTACAATATCATTGTCCCTGAAAAACACGGAGATCATGACCCTAAGAGAATTAGAGAGAATGAAGAAGTTACAGTATGATCACCTGGGATATTCCCATTCCATTGTATAAGAAACTGGATGCGAGAAAGCCCGACATAGTGGTAAAAGAGAAAACCACCAGAATGGCATTGATAGCGGTCTCGATTCCAAATGATTATTCTGTGAATTGTGTGGAGAGGCAGAAGACCCTGAAGTACCAAGAAATGCAGAGACCAAGAAAATGTGGCAGAAAGATAGAAATATTTCTATGTTACATCTTACAAACTCCAGAAGGAAGATCTCTTTGGCACAATGCAAATACTACACCGAATATTAGCGGTAAATTTGAGAGACTGAGATCATACTAAACATACCCTGGTTTAGAAGTGAGGTTCATAACTATCACGGTATGCGCTAAAACAATCCATTTCGAGAAACTGCCCCAAGACAAACCTGTCAGGTACGTAAATTTTGATAATACACTTTGGTAAATATCTGGGCTTTGAACTAAAAAGTTGTCAGCAGGTTCTAACAAAGGAGACGAACTGAAGTAATTAATCCTTAGTTCTGATTGATTATGCAATGTTAAGATTTTTTAAAGAAATTTGCAAAGAATTCAGGATGAATTAAAGGGGAATTAGATAGATTATTTTTCTTTTTGAGAAGATCTCAAAAAGAAAAAAAGCTGTCTGGGGTAGTTCTCATGTGAGTGAATCTGTTTTAAGATATAGTTTGTCTTTTCTTTCCTTACCATGGTTTTATACTCTCTGTGCTTTAATGCTAGCTACTTCATTTTCTTATGAGGGAACCTTCTACCACTTGTGTTTAGCTTGTTGAACTTTCCTTTTCATTACTTTTAAAGTGGATTAGAACCAGGGATATATTTTTTTCATTCCTGCAAGAGAGATAAATGAATCAGCAATAGCAAATAAAGGAAGCACCTTCAGGTGCTGGGACGCACATCGACCATCCATCCAGCTCCAGATTGCCATCGGGGTAGGAAGCAGGAACCGGAAGGCCTCCCTGCCCCCACCACAAGGACAATTGGCACTGGACTCACCACCCGCCAGCAACAGCAGATAAAGGAAGTGTCTCCAGGCACTGGGACACACATCGACCATCCATCCAGCTCAGATTGCCATCGGGGTAGGAGGCAGGAACTGGAAGGTCTCCCTGTCCCCACTGCAAGGGCAATCAGCCCTGGACTCATCACCCACCAGCATCAGCAGATAAAGGAAGCACCTCCAGGCAATGGGAGGCACGCCGACCATCCATCCAGCTCCTGATTGCCATCAGAGTAGAAGGCAGGAATCGTACGGCCTCCCTGACCTCCACTGCATGGAAAATTGGGCCCAGATGCACCACCCACCAGCAACAACTGATAAAGGAAGTGTCTCCAGGCTCTAGGACGCACGGTGACTATCCATCCAGCTCCTGATTACCATCGGGGTAGGAGGCAGGAAACAGAAGGCCTCCCTGCCCCCCACTGCAAGGACAATCGGGCTCGGACTCACCACTCACCAGCAATAGCAGATAAAGGAAGCACCACTAGGTGTGTCTGTGCCTGAGGGCATTGTCAGAGGGCCCTTCAGCATGGAAGCATGCCATCGAACAAATATGCCTGATCACCAAACGATCATCCTAAACATAGGAGGAGCAATAGAACCAGCTGGCCGGTAAGCCCTGCCCAATGACCCGATACTCTACTCTGAGACGCAGACTAACTCTACCACCTGAGGACCAAGCAAATCCCAAATACACCCACAAGAACACCTTAGTCCCCAAGAAGACCTCAACCTCTGAGAACATATGGACTACTGGAACTACCAATCATGCCAGCAATATATGAAACCTTGTATACCCTATGTATCCTGCTCATCTTAACCCCTACCTACTATACAATCCTCACACCTATTTCTTCTCCCTATCACCCCACCCCAACACTACCTAATGCTCACTAAATAACACAAACTAATGCCTTTATAAACACATAATACTGATTCAAGCAACCAACCACCCTCACCCTCTCATTACAACCATCAAATCCCCCGCTCATACGCTCACATGTGTACTCATAAATGCGAGATCCATCAGGAACAAAATCCCCACCATCAGAGACCTACTCACAGAATACAATTTAGACATCTTCTGCGTAACGGAAACCTAGACTGCTGACACCGACAATGTACTCCTCAACCTACTCAGGCCAGAGGGCTACTCCATTTTCAACTGCCCACAAAGTCATCATAAAGGTGGAGAAGTCTTATTCATAACCAAACCACATCTTCACTTTTGACTCCTCGCAACAGAGAGCACAGAGGAAACAGATACCATCACCATCACAAATAATAAACTAACTCTTCTCCTCATCTACAGGTCTCCTAAAACACACCATGTAACCTCTCCAGTAAACTAGAAAAAACTCTGGAAAATACAGAAACCAACAAAGACCTCCTTGTCCTAGGGGACTTCAACCTCCCTTCACTGCAAAGGAAACAAACAGAAACATTCAACATAGCCATGGCTGACTTGGGTTTCATGCAGAACATAACCATCCCCACACATGAAAAAGGTAACATCCTTGACATGATATTCATCCCTACCCACTCCTAACCTCAACACACAATACAAACACACAAGGTAACCTGGTCAGAACAAAGGCTAATCTCCTTCTCCCTTCCCCTCAACCATCCAATACCACATCACTCATTCCAATAGCCCCACTGCAGAATCAAACAATTCAACAAATACTCCTTCCTAGATGACATCCTACCAAACCTAGAGATCAACTCAGAAGACCCAACTATACTCAAAAACATCTGGAACAACACCATAAGAACAGCAGCTGAGATGCTAAGTGAAAGCCCCCAGGTAAGTGATACAATCAGACATCAGCAAAAGACCAAGAAGAATAGGATCTTCCAACAGAGTCAGCACCTCAATTGACTTTAGAAAAACCCGTAAGGATACTTCAGAAAGGGCATTCTCCTTTGCGGCACCAAATATTTGGAACTCTCTTCCAAATGATTTAAGAGCAGCTCAGGACCTTAAAGACTTTCGAAAACAACTGAAAACTGTCCTGTTTATTGAACACTATGGTCTCATTGAATAATTGATTAATTCAGTTATTAAGAAAGACCAATCATATAGCAGTCTGTATCATAGCTCACATTGTATCATAGTACATAATGTATATAGCACAATTTATTACAATGTAACACGCCCTAATTTATCAAACTATGTAATTTCCATTACTGCATGTTTACACATTCACTGCTTTTGTATGTCTTGTTTTTTAAACCGCTTTGATTGCATGATAAGGCGGTATAGAAATACCATTAAATAAATAAATAAATAATAAATAAACATATGGAAAGCAGTATGTATAAATGCCCGTAGCATGGGAAATAAGATCCCTGATGTTGAAGCTTTGGTGGGAGTGGCCAACTTGGATTTAGTGGCAGTTACAGAAACATGGTTCACAGAAAACCATGACTGGGATGTAACTATACCACGGTATACTTTATTAAGAGAGGACAGGGTAGGAAGAAGGGGAGGAGGAGTGGCACTATATGTAAAAATACTATTAAAGCTTTGGAATTACAGAGCTTAAAAGGGAGAGAGGAGGCATTGTGGGTTAAACTAGAAAGAGGGAAAGCAAAATCTATTTGCATTGGCGTAATATACAGATCTCCCTCACAAGAGATAGAGGTGGACAGAGAGTTAATTGAAGACATACACAGCATTGCTAGGAAAGGGAAGTGCTACTGATAGGGGATTTCAATATGCCAGATGTTGATTGTCACATTCTTGCTGCAGTATTTATTTATTTATTTAAATGGATTTCTATACCGCCTTATCCTACAATCAAGGCGGTCTGAAAAGCAAACAATCAATAAGATAGTGTCTAGTGTGCACATGCAGTGGGCAGTGTATGTGTGTGAGTGTGTCTGGACGTTGATTCTTGGTGTGCTATTTACAGTGTTTGCTATTTACAATTAATACAATCTATAAGTAAGGAGATCCTGGATTCTCTACAGGGAGAACTATTCAGGCAATTGGTAACAGACCCCACACATGAAGGGACCATACTGGCCTTGGTGCTTACCAATGGTGAAAGTGTTTCTGATGTTATAGTGGGAGCTCATTTTGCATCCAGTAATCACCAGATGGTGTGGTTCAGGATTAGGACTAGGGCTGTTAGAATCCATTCAAAGGTGAGGGTCTTAGACTTTAGGAAGACTAACTTTGCCAAGATGGGCCAATATCTCAGGGAGTTGTTAGCGAGATGGGAACAGCTGGGGGATGTAGAAAAACAGTGGGCAAAACTAAAAGGGGATATTTTAAGGGAAGCCAACCTTTTTGTTAAAATGGTAAATAAAGGTAAAAGGAAAAGGAGACTGCTATGGAGAGGGGGGGGGAGGGATTCAAATTGATCAATTGGTTTCTTCTACATTGGATGTTTCTGAGTTTTGGAATCATCCAGTGATGAAATTCCTACACGTGCAACTTTATTAATCACTTTGGTAGTTGAGTCAGACAAAGAAAAAATTATTCGTGCTTATTTTAAGAGAAAGTCTGAAAAGTTCTGTGGCCAGTGCATTCAAATGTTTCCGGATGTCTCCAGAGCCACACAGAAGCGGCGTAAGGCCTTTTTGGAAGTCTGTCAACGTGTTTTGGCTCTTGGGGCTCTTTTTTATTTAAAGTTTCCTTGCAAATGCCACATAATATTTCAGGGAAAAAAATATGTTTTTGCTGAAGTTGAACAATTGTTGGATTTTTTGAAGGGTAAGGATTAGATTCCTTAATTGTATATTTGCCTTTTGACTATTAGTGGATTTTATCACAGATCACGGTTGATTTTTTTTTGTTTGTGTCTGTAATTTGACGCCTCCTTGATGTGGACTATTGACAATTGTAGAGTTACTTTTCATATTGTTTGTTTTTTTGTTGTTCTTTCCACTATGTACTTTGGAATTATGATTGCAAAATAAATTTAAAAAAAGAAAAAAAAGAAAGAAGCAGCTGAAAAGGTGAAGAAAAAGAGAGAGACCTTCATGAAATACAAGAGATCACAGAGAGAGGAAGACAGGCATCTATATTTGGAAAACTTAGAGAAGCTAGAAAAGTAGTCAGGAAAGCAAAGATTCAAAAAGAGGAGGAAATAGCCCATGCAATAAAATAGGGGGATAAGACATTTTTCAGATATGTTAGTGAGAAGATGAAGGGCAAACCTGGTATTGTCAGACTCAAGAGTGAAGGGGAGGAATATGTAGAAGCCGATGAAGATAAAGCAGAATTGCTTAACAAATATTTCTGTTCTGTGTTCACAGATGAAGAACCAGGAGCAGGACCTCAGAAAGCACCCGCAAACGGGAACAGAAGCGAGGGACATCTTGAACATTTTTCAGAAGACTGTGTTCGTGAGAAACTAGCTCAACTTAAGGTAGACAAAGCGATGGGACTGGATGGGATACACCCTAGAATACTGAGGGAACTTGGGGATGTTCTAGCAGCTCCACTGACTGACCTTTTCAATGCCTTGTTGGAGTCGAGAGTGGTGCCAAAGGACTGAAGAGAGGCTCATGTGGTGCCTTTACACAAAAGCGGAAGTAAGGATGTGGTTGAAAACTACAGGCCAGTTAGTTTAACTTCGGTGGTGAGTAAATTATTGTAAACACTGCTGAAAGAGAAAATAGTGAGGTTTCTGGAGTCCAGCGGATTACAGGATCCAAGGCAGCATAGATTCACCAGAAGCAGGTCTTGTCAGACAAATCTGACCGATTTCTTTGACTAGGTGACCAGGAAGTTGGATCGAGGGAGAGCCCTAGATGTGGTGTATTTAGATTTCAGTAAAGTCTTTAACACTGTTCCTCACAGGCGAATTATAAACAAACTGAGCAGCCTAGGGATAGACCCTAAAGTTACTGCTTGGGTTGGAAATTGATTGGGTGGGATGCGACAAGGAGTACAGGTAAATGGAGCTCACTCTGAGGAGAAGGATGTTACCAGTGGTATGCCCCAGGGATCTGTCCTTGGTCCGATTCTTAACATCTTTGTTAGTGATATAGCGGAAAGGCTGTCGGGTAAGGTTTGCCTCTTTGCAGAGGATACCAAAATCTGTAATAGAGCAGACACCCAGGAAGGTGTAGATAACATGAGGAGGGATCTAGCTAAGCTTGAAGAATGGTCTAGAATTTGGCAGCTGGGATTTAATGTTAAAAAATGGGCTGCAGCAATCCAAGGGAGCAAAATAGTATAGGGGGTGAAGTACTTTTGTCCACTAAAGAAGAGCGGGACCTAGGCGTGCTTGTGTCTGATGATCTTAAAGTAGTTAAATAGGTAAAAAAAAAGGCGATGGCAAAAGCTAGAAGGATGTTTGGGTGCATACGGAGAGGAATGGCTAGCAGGAAAAAGGAGGTGATAGTGCCTCTGTATAAGTCTTTGGTGTGACCTCATTTGGAGAATAGTGTGCAATTCTGGAGACCACTCCTTCAAAAGGATATAAACAGGATGGAGTCAGTACAGAGGGTGGCTACTAAAATGGTTAGTGGTCTTTATTATAAAGCATAAGAGGACAGACTGAAGGATCTTAATATGTACACTTTAGAGAAAAGGCGGGATAGAGGTGATATGATTGAGATGTTTAAATAACTCCGTGGCATAAATGTACAGGGGGAGAGCCTCTTTCAATTGAAAGCAAGTTCTGCTATGAGGGGGCATGGGATGAGGGTGAAGGGGGATAGATTCAGGAGTGATATTCGGAAATATTTCTTTATGGAAAGAGTGGTGGATCCGTGGAATAGTCTCCCAATGGAGGTGGTAGAGATGAGGACAGTATCTGAATTCAAAAAAGCATGGGACAAACACAGAGGATCTCCAAAGGAAAGACTAGATAGGCCATGCGGTCTTTTTCTGTCATCATATTTCTATATTTTTATGTTTCTAATCCCACTGATAGAATTCTGCAAGACCAACGATCTATTCATCTCGAATTCTGCAAGACCAACGATCTATTCATCTCGAACACCTTCTTCCAGCAACACAAGCAGCGACTGTACACCCAATGGATTGTATAAAAATCAAATTGACTACATCTGTGGAAGTCAACGATGGAAAAGCTCTATAACATCAACAAAGACAAAACCTGGAGCTGACTGTGGTACAGATCATCAACTACTAGTATGCAAACTCAAGCTAAAGCTGAAAAAGAGCAAACCACTCATGAATGCAGCAAAATATGACCTTGAGAATATACCACTGGAATTTAAAGACTGCCTGCAAAATCGATTTGCTGCTTTAGATACAAATGATAGAGTTCCAGAAGAGTTATGGAATGACATCAAGAAGGTTGTGTTGGAAGAAAGCGAGAAGTCTCTACAAAAGGTAAAAAGAAAAAACGGCCAAAATGGATGACGGAAGAAACTCTGAAAATTGCCCAGAAACGCAGAGAAGCTAATGCCAGAGGAGAAAGAAAGACAATCACAGAACTCAACAGAGATTTCCAACGTGCAGCAAGAAAGGAGACAAAGAAAAGTATTACAATGACGCATGCAAGGAAATAGAAGCAGAAACTATTAGAGGAAGAACAAGATCAGCTTTCCTAAAGCTACGAGAGTTAAAGAAAAAGTTCCAGCCTCGAATTGGAATGTTACAAGATGCTCAAGGTTCTATGTTGAATGATGCTGAGAAGATCAAGAAAAGATGGAAGGAATATACAGAGTTTTTATATGATAAAGATCAAGTGGACCAACAGCTGTTTCAACCTGTACCTTATGATCTGGAACCATTGGTGATGAAAGAAGAAGTTGAAGCAGCATTGAAAGCCTTATCAAAGAACAAAGCACCAGGCATTGATTGCATTCCCATAGAAGTATTACAGCAATCTGATGCAGCTGTTACCATACTTACAAGGCTCTGCCAAGAAATATGGAAGACAGCATCATGGCCAACTGACTGGAAAAGATCTGTATTTATACCAGTACTAAAGAAAGGTGATCCAACTGACTGTGGAAATTATCGCACAATCGCTCTGATCCCACATGCCAGCAAAATTCTACTGAAGATTATTCAAAAGAGACTACAATCATACCTGGAACGAGAACTACCTGAAGTGCAAGCAGGGTTCAGAAAAGGGCGAGGAACGAGAGACATCATTGCGGATGTGAGATGGATCCTTGAAAAGACTAAAGAATACCAAAAGGATATCTATTTGTGCTTTATCGACTATAGCAAAGCTTTTGACTGTGTAAACCATGAGAAACTCTGGGCCACATTAAGAAGCATGGGTATACCAGAACACCTGATCGTTCTCTTGCACAATCTGTACATTGATCAAGAAGCAACAGTTTGAACGGAACAAGGAGAAACAGAATGGTTTAAAATAAGCAAAGGTGTAAGACAAGGCTGCATACTTTCCCCTACCTGTTTAATTTATATGCAGAACAAATCATCAGAGAAGCAGTATTGTATGAAGACAACAGAGGTGTGAAGATTGGTGGAAGACTCATCAACAACCTTCGCTATGCTGATGATACCACATTACTGGCGGAAAGTGAAGATGATCTGAAACATTTGCTTCTCACAATCAAAGAACATAGTCTCAAAATGGGCCTGCACCTTAATGTAAAGAAGACAAAGATCATGACAACTGGCATAATCAACAGGTTCATCGTCAAAGGAGAAGAAATCGAAATCGTGAATAACATTAACCTACTTGGATCAACTATCAATAATGAAGCAACAAGCAGTCAAGAAATCAGACGACGCATTGCTCTTGGCAGAATGGCTATGAAAGACCTAGATAAGATTCTCAAGAGCAGAGATGTCTCTCTCCATACAAAGATTCGACTTGTTCAAGCCATGGTATTTTCAATAACATCATATGGATGTGAAAGCTGGACAGTGAAAAAGATAGACAGGAAGAAAATTGATGCCTTTGAATTATGGTGCTGGCGGCGAATACTGTGTATACCATGGACTGCCCGAAGAACAAACCAGTCTGTACTAGAGGAGATCAAACCTAAGCTTTCTTTAGAAGCTCAGATAACAAGACTTCGACTTTCATACTTTGGACACATCATGCGGAGAGAGAGATCATTAGAGAAAGACATCATGCTTGGCAAGATAGAAGGTCAACGCAAAAGAGGAAGGCCAGCAATGAGATGGATCGATACAATAACAGCAGCTACGGGTACCAGTCTGTCAACAATGAGCCGCCTGACTGAAGATCGAACACAATTTAGGATAGCTATCCAGAGGGTCGCCATGAGTCGACTCCGACTCGACGGCACTTAACAACAACAACAATAATCCCACTCAAAACAATAAAAAAAACATGGTATACCCAAGGCTGAAAACCCAACTCTGAAAGCCTGAGAGAAAATGGCAGAGAACATCTTTCAAGGAAGACTGTAACAACTACCTAAATCTGCTACAGGACTACCATGTTTATTTATTTTATTTATTTATTTATTTTGACAGTTTTGTATACCACCTTATCCTTCAATCAAAGTGGTCACAACACAATTGGGGATACATTTAACATGAAGGGATATGAGACACATACACTAATACTTACAGGGAACATGGGCCTATCATATATCCACAAACAAACTAAGCAACAATATCATACAAATCTTATGAACTCATTGATCAACCATCCTAGAGAACTCTTCAACCTTGTCAAACGGCTCACAAACCTACCCACAACCCACCACTCAGCCCTTGCTCTCAACCATCAACAACTGGCAGCCCACTACAAGCAACTCCATCCCCATTCCAATCCCAACCCCACGCCCACCTTCTACCCTACCACTCCAGATGGACCACCCTCTATCCTATTGCCAGAGACACCTTCACCTACCTGCTGGACTACCTTCCATCCCATCAAAAGAGATAACACCCATCACCAGAGATAACTTTGACTCCATCCTAACTACAATCAATGCCACCACCTCTCCCCTTGATCCCTACCCTGCCAATTGGATTAAAACAGCATCTCAACCCTATATTCACAAGAATAACCCAAGCAGTATTACAAGGACAAATACCAGAGCCCCTGACACTCTCCTACATCTGGCCTACCCTTAAGAAACCCCACCTTGACCTATTGGACCCAGCGTCCTACAGACCCATCGCCAGTCTCCCCTTCCTAGCAAAGGTCATTGAGAAGACCGTCCAACTGCAACTACAGGACCTTATTGAGAACAACTCCCTCCTGGACCCACACAATGCGGATTCCACCCCTGCATGGAGAGGAAATCCTGATGACCACTCTCATAAATAACTTAATCAAAGGCATACAAGACACAGCCCATGGCTTCCTATTGACCTTTCTTGACATCTCAGCAGCGTTTGACAATGTTGACCACAAAACTCTCCTCCAGCGCTTGAAATCAATGGGAATCCAAGACACAGTATATAAATGGCTCCACTCTTACCTATCTAACAGACAGCAACAAATAAAACAAGGATCAAATACCTCCAGCCCTTACCAACAAACACAGGAAGTCCCCCAAGGATCCATCCTATCAACACTCCTATTCAATCTTTACCTCCAAAATCATCAGAACACACAACAGTGATTTCCACATCTATGCCGATGACATCATGTTGTACAGTCCTAGCCACACCAAGCAACCATCATACACAAAGATTCAAGACTACTTTGCTGACATCTCCCGCTGGTTGACAGACAACAATCTCTCAATCAATTACAAAAAAACAGAAGCACTATTCATCATGAGGGACAATGCATTTTCTCCCCTCCTACCATACCGATGAACAACATCCAAATAAATGTCCACTAAGAACTTAAATACCAAGATGTCATCATTGACCAAAGCCTCACCTTCAAGACACAAACAGCAGCTACAACCAAAGCAATGTTCTACAAATCAAAGACTCTGCAACACCTATGGCCCATCCTCAATTTATCAGATTTCTGCTCAGCCCTCCAAGCCCTAATCCTTCCTTAGGCCAATTAATGCAATAAACAATACCACAATCTCCCACAGTCCACCCTCCTTCCACTATAAACTGCCATCCACACTGCTGCATGCATCAAACAAGGAGCATCCAAATATAACAGAATCACCCCTACACTCAAACAACTCCACTGGCTACCACTCCCCTGAAGAATCACATACAAAGCCTACTACTACACACAAGGCTCTCCACTGTACCCTGCTACCATCTACAAACTTTTCTTCAGCTCCTCAACCCCAACAAGCCATGAAGACTCTCTCTGACCCACAAACTCACTATACCACACTCCAGAACAAAATACATACAACAAACATGCTACAGAGCATTTGAACTATATGCACCCTCACTCTGGAACACACTCCCTAACCATATAAGAAATATCTCTGACTTCCATTCATCCGCAAACACCTCAAAATCTTCCTGTTCTTAAAACACTTCAACCCTGACTCCGAACCAGGAACATACCGATCCCCTCAGTAAATGTTGACACTGAAACTACTAACCCTACAGATCTGCTCGATGCATGTATATAGTCATAATATTCCATGTATATAGTTTTATACATAGTTGGATGTTATATACAATTTGAAGTCAGTTCAATGTAAACTGCTTTAACCTGGTGAAAAGCGGTATATAAGCCCTGCTAAATAAATAAAATAAAATAAACAAGATAGCAAGTTTGCCCAATTCTTCTGTAAATGTAAAGTGCCAGGGTTGAGATTTCTGCTCATGTAGAAGATCTATAAGGTTAGCAGAGTCCTGCAGACAGTTGACCAAGAAGGCATCCTTATCGAGGGCATGAAGATCACAGTGAAATAGATTGGTAGTGACAAAGCAGTATTCTCAATTTTAAGATGTAAACTAGTTTTAATTATAAAGTGGTCAGTCCAAGTTAGAAAATGAGGGAGGTTAAACCTTCTCTTAGTGCTAATATATCTAAGCAATGACCTGCTTGATGAGTCATGATAGTAATAAAGCTAACACAGTCTAAATCCTCAAGCAACCTGAGAAAACTCCTTTCTGCATTGGTTTGAGGATGTTCTATTCAAATATTTAAGTCTCTAAAGATGAGTGAGGGGCCTAAATTCAAACTGAAATCCGTAACTACCTTACTAATATCATCTAAGGCAGAAACTGGAATGGGTGGAGCTTGGTAGATAAAAGGTCCAGTTAGATGAATAGCTATGCATTCATATGTTGTAGATGAAGTATAGAAAAATTCTCTGTGTTTCCATGTTCTCAGGATAAGGAGAGCAAAGCCCCCTCCTGTCCTCCTGGAATGATGATATGCATGATACACATGGCTATTGGGACAAATTTGCTGGAGATATGCTAGGTCTCCCTCTTTTAGCAAGGGTTTACATAAGGCTAGAATGTCAAGATAGGACATTTATTCTTGACACTCCTAACATTAAGGAGACCTAATTGCATTATAGTTTCAATTGAGGACAAGAACAGGAGTCAGTAACACTTATGTTGTACTGAAGGTGATTCTTCCCATCCCCTTTATCATTTTGGTCACTCTTCTCTGTATCTTTTCTAATTCCACTATATCCTTTTTAGATATGGTGACCAGAACTGCATACAATTTTCAAGGTGCAGTCGCACCATGGAGTGATACAGAGACATTGGGCTCTATTCTGTTTTGGACGTGCTGGCCCTCTGTGCGCCCTGTGAGAACCGGATGCACAGAGTGAGCTGGGATTCTGATCCCATGAGGCACGTCTAGCCCCATGGGATCAGAATCGTGTCCAAGTCTATACTTGCAGTCCGGGACCCTGATTCTGGTCGGCCTGCACGTATAGGCCTTCCCTGGCTAACTCAGTCAGGGCTCTGGAATGGAGCCGCGGCACCATGGCATCTGGTTGCCATTGCACCGTGGCCCCATTCAGGAGCTGCAATCCCTGGCGCCAGACTGCAATCTTCATTCCCCGCAGCCCGACCCCTGATCTGGCCTTTCAATCTCCTCTGCCCCCTCCCGCCTTTTCTGTGCCCCAGGCCCGCTGCCCCCTGCCAACTAGGGGAACTTATTCCACCTCATGCACCAGAAATTACAGCTCTTCCTACTCTTTTTTTAGGTTCATCAGTGCACTAGAAGAGCCCATAAGCATATCCTGGGTAAGATCAGTCTCTTTCTGCACACTTGTGCCGGTACGAGACTAGCCTTTCTTCCCTTCACGATCATTTAATTTTCCTAACACACCCTTCCCAAGCACTATGATAGGCTCAGTCTGGATTGCCAGCTCTTGGAAGCAGGAGCTGCCTGTCTTTAGTGTCCTGTCTTGCCCAGCAAGCCCTGGAGTATCATCACTCCAAGTGTGTTGCCTCAGATATTAGTAGTAGTAGTAGTAGTAGTATTTAGCTCACACCTCTCCAGTAGTAGCTCAAAGTGAGGTACAAACAGATACTGTACCTGGGAGGAGAGGCCTAATGGTTAGGATACAGTTCCTCAGGCCAGAGGGCTGTGGGTTCAAGTCCCACCTGTGGACAGCAATCTCAGGCTGGAGGGACTGGGGTTTCTAGACCTATAGGCACTCCTTGTGGCAAGCCACTTAACCCTCTGTTGCCTCAGGTACACATAGATTGTGAGCCTCTTTGGGACAAGGGAATGTATCCAGTACCTGTTTGTAGTGATTACATAATGCAAACCACTTTGATTGAAGATAAGGCATTATAGAAAACTGCTTAAATAAAATAAATACTGTACGTGTTTCCCTGTCCCCAGAGGACTCACAATCTAAGTTTGTACCTGAGGCAGTGGAGGGTTAAGTGACTTGTGCAAGTCCACAAGGAACACCAGTGAGTATTGAACCCTGGTCTTGCTGGTCCCAGGGGAGATATGTTTGTCAAGCTAATGCTCCTATGTGAGTGGACTCCCAGCTCTTTGGAGTAGGGTCTGCCTATCTTTTAATACCTTGCCCCATCCAGTTTGTGCCACCTTGAAATAACCTCATGCCAAGGATGCTGCCTCAGATACTCTGCCCAGGGTCATCCACAGAACCTGATGTAGGCTCTGCAATGACCCGTTACCCTGCCTGCTACTCACACTCTTTAAAGGACTGGGGAGAGGAGGGATGTATTTGCCTAGCTAATGCAATATGGGAGCAGATTCCCAGCTCTTCTGAGCATAGACTGCCCACCTTTAGCACCCTTCTCCACCCAGCAGACCTGTGACACCCTGGAGTACCATCACCCCAAATGTGCTGCCTCAGATAGTCTATGAGCATGGGATGGAACAGTTACATATAATGAGGTGCCCTTCCTTCACATCCCTGCAGACAATTGATGATCAAGATTACTACAAAACAATATGTGATTGTTGTGTAATGGACTAGATAGATTACATGCAGTAACCTGTCATTCCCTAATGCCACTGCAAACTTTGGAAGGGTATGTGCACACTGCTCACACCCTCCCTCAATGCTCAGGACAGTAAACAATTCCCAGTTTGCAAACTGAAGAGGGAGAGCTCTCTCTGCCTTTGCTGATCTTCTCTCTCCAACCCAAAGAGACACTCTGTGCAGGAGTAGATAGTAGTAAGCTCACTAGAGATTTCAACCTCCAAAAACAGATAGCACAGTTTAGTAAGAGCCCCTTACTACTGCTGTGCTGTTCATGCTTCCGCCCTGCTCTGATCCCACTTCCTGAATGCAAATGGAATTGGAATTGGAGGAGAGAGAAAGTACCAAGTGCAGTGCAGCACCGGAGGAGAAGGTAACTCCGGCAGTTTGGTGCCGTTTTAAAAGTATTGCCATCACTGTGCATCCTGTGGTGGGGTGGCAGTGGCAGCAATGGATGCCCTCTGACCACTGGTGTTCTAAGTGACTGCCTAATTGGCATAATGGTCATGCTTGCCCTCCATCCATCTGGCTTCTGGACATTAATGCCAATATCTTTACGGCCCTGAAACAATCTAATCAGTTGCCCACCTTAGATTTCTGAATCCTGAGCACATCTGCCTTAATCCAGCCCTAGCTGTTGGTTTTCTTTGGATACCTTCAAGTTTTTCCATGCAAGGTAATGTGGAATTTCATGTGGGTGAGAGAACGTGTAACTTGGGATGTTATTGCTGTGTTCTCATTTACAACCTTGCTAGTGCAACCAAATGTACTGTTGCCGCCTTATGCACAGGAAGCCTGAGGACATTAGAGGCAGTTGTTGACCAGGCACGATGATATTTCCTATGTTCCAAAGCATACTGATGGTAGTTTGCGGAGTACTGAACACACTACCCTGGGAGGGACTGGAGATGAGCCAGTCATCTCTATATGGGTAAACAAAATGCCGGTCTCATTGTAAATGTGCTGCAACAACTGCTAGGCATTTGGTTTGGTGCCGAGGAGAGTGTGAAGAGCAGCACTCAGTACTGAAAGTGGTGGTGGTGAAATGTGAAATAGAGAAACTGGCAGTGGTTGGGATGTATGGGATGTGGGTGTAGGCATCCTTTAGAATAGATCCAGAAAGGCAAGTCAATCATATTGAATTAGAAGAGGACACATTTTGCCAAGAAGTTCATTTTGAACTTCTCTTTTCTGATGAATACATTTACATCATGCAGAAGGAGAACAGTTCTAAGGCTCCCCCTATTTTGGGGATGAGGGAGAAGTTTGAGTAGAATCCCAGACCTTGTCATCTGACAGGAACTTCCTCTATTGCCTTGCTCGTCAATAAGGCTGCAATTTCTAAAGCTAAGACCGTGACTTAGTGATGGAGGATCCTTGAGATAGCAGAAAGATAGGGAGGTGGTAGAAATTTTGAAAAATTTAGCTTGTAGCTATGGTTTAATATGGTTATCTGATGCCATGTCTTTCTGAAATGCAGCAGCCTGCCCCCCACTGATAGATAGCCAAAGATCAGGGGCTGACTTAGCAGATGGAGCTTTCTGCTGGTTTTTCTCTTGTGGTGTGTCTCTCTGAGTATGTCTGGGCATTCTGTCACTAGATGGGCACTCTAGTATAAGACTGATAGTGTGACAAAGTTTCCTGTACTGAGGCTGCTGAGTTCTTGGGAAATTCAACATCTGAGATAAGAGTTCTCAAACTATGGAATATTAGTCCTTGATCTTGGAGACAGCATCCTTGACATTATCTTCAAAAAGGCTGTCACCCAGACAGGGTGCTGTCATGTGATTATAAAGATCTTCATGCAGTCTCGATGCCAGAAGCCACGCAGTGTGTTGTGCGCTAATCATTATCATTGACGTGGGAGCTGCTGTGCCATAACTGCTGTAGGTAGATTAAATGAGGTAGTAATTGCATTACTGCAGGTAGAGATTCAATTGAGAAATCTAATCCTGCTTGGATGGTGATGGTGTATTGTGTAGGTCATCCTGTTGTTGCAGGATGTTGTGGTGATAGTGCAAGATATGTAGTTATGGGCCTTTACTTTCAAAGCAAGCATGGCTCCTTGGTAGACTTTCTTTCCCATGGTGTCTAGCATCTTCAGATCTTTATAAGATGGGGAATGTGCATGCTTTTTATAATTTTTGCTCCTTTGAGGGCAGCCTCAGAAACCACCAATTGATAAGGCTGTTGAGGTAGATCATAGCCAGGTACTGGATGCACCTTGTATTTCATTTCTAGGCATCCCAAAGATGTCTGGATCAAAAGAGGTGTCTTTAAAATGAATGTCTGTAGGTCCTTCAGGACTTCATTTACTGGCATATATTTTATTTGAGGGCACTCCAGGATTTCAGGATGGACTGAAAATCTTATCATCCAGGGTCTGCATGGTCCTCAGACTGAATGCCTTATGGTCTTCAGAATGAATCTGAGACAGGAATACTTCTCAGGCAGAATGTCCTCAGATGGTTATTGTATTGGCAATGAAGAAAGATCAGAAGGAGAAGGTTGCCTCAAGTGGGACTAGATGCTATTGAGAGCGTGTGACACTGTGGAGGGAGTGAGAGTTCTCTGGATAGTGAATAGAGTCAAAGGGCTCTGGAGACCAATTTGGTGTGGCAGCAGTGAAGACTGTGATCAGTTGTGCTGGTGACCCATTAGCAGAGGTGCAGGAAATGATCTCACAGATGGGGCAGATGCCAATGATGTGAGTCATCCCTGCAAGAGGGTTGCAATTTCTTGAATAAAGCATTGCAGGAGATTCAGTAGGGAGTTCTGCTGCTCGTGAATAAAGGTCCCATTTGGAAAAGGAGCAGTTGGTTCAGGGGATAACACTGGCATGGAGTGACGGGTCAAACCCTATAACAATTCTGACAGGTGTTTCTGCATGGATATTTCTTTGATGGGGAAGTGCCTTTTTCTACTAGGGCTGTGATAAGCTCCCTGTTTGGGCCATTTTTCTTTACTCTTTGATTTTTGTGCAGCATGACTCATCTCCCTGTAGTCTGCCAAAATCCAGGCAGCCTTAAGGGGACTGGATTTGTTTGTCAGCATTGTGCTCTGTTGGCAGATGGAAGAGCTGTGGCCGAATGGTAGAAGCCACATGGATCTGCAGCTGAGGAGGCATTTGATTGAAGGTTTTGAGGGTATCAGAGTTGAGCAATGGCTCTTGCACTGAATATGACTGCCAGTAAGAAGACTGTTTCCAGCTTGGCAATCGTGGTGGTGATGCAAGAGAGCTCACCCAGTGGTGCTGATACTGGGCCCAACAGAGAAAGAGCAGGAAGAGATTTTGCTGAGGGCCCAAATGTTGCCATGAGGTACGATTCTGTTACCACTATGTACTGCTTCCAGTAGAGCTATTCCTCTTAATGTTTATATATTTAAAGTCTCCTCCAGGGAGACTTAAATATCTGTTGCTTTAGATCTTATTTCTGAAGATATAGGAGCATGGTTTAAAGGTGAGGTCAGAGAGGCTGTTGTTGCCAAAAAAGCATCTTTCAGGAAATAGAAAAAAGAGTCAAACGATAAAACCTGGAAACAGCACAGTCACTGGCAAGTCAAATGCAAGGCATTGATAAGGCAGGCAAAGGGAGAATTTGAGAAGAAGCATACTGCGGAAGCAAAAACGCAAAATAAAGACTTTTTCAAGTACATTCATAGCAAAAAACATGTGAGAGAGTCAGTTGTCCATTAGATGATAGAGGGGTTAAAGGGGCACTAAGAGGCGGCAAGGCGATAGCGGAGAGACTGAATGAATTCTTTGCATCGGTCTTTACTGAGGAAGATGTAGGGAAGTTACCCATGACTGAAGTGGTATTTAAAGGTGAGGAAGAATTGAAGGAAATATCAAGATATATTACAACTATTACATAAACTGAAGAGTAGCAAATCACCTGGGCCAGATGGTGTATATCCAAGGGTGTTGAAAGAACTGAAATATGAGATTGCAGACCTGCTATTAGTAATCTGTGAATTTTCATTAAAATCATCTGTAAAGGGTTCCAGGGGTGATCCGGGAAACTACAGACCGGTGAGCCTGACGTCAGTACCGGGAAAATGGTAGAAACCATCATAAAGAACAAAATTACTCAGCATGTAGATAGTCATGTCCTAATGGGAGACAGCCAACATGGCTTTAGACAAGGAAGATCTTGTCTTACTAATCTGTTATGTTTTTTTGAAGGTGTGAATAAGCAGGTGGACAAAGGTGAATCAGTTGATATAGTGTATTTGGACTTTCAGAAAGCCTTTGACAAGGTCCCTCATCAGAGACTTTTGGCAAAACTAAAGAGTCATGGGATAGGAGGCAGTGTACTATTGTGGATCAGGAACTGGTTAAAAGATAGAAAGCCAATTTTCCCAATGGAGAAAGGTGATGTACCCCAGAGATCTGTGCTGGGTCTGCTGCTTTTTGATATATTCATAAATGACCTGGAAAGTGGAATAACGAGTGAGGTTATCAAATTTGCAGATGACACAAAACTATTTAAAGTTGTTAAAACCCAAGAGGATTGTGGAAAATTGCAAGAGGATCTCGATAAATTGGAAGACTGGGCATCAAAATGGCAGATGAAATTTAATGTGGAGAAGTGCAAAGTTATGCACCTAGGGAAGAACAACCCAAAAAGAGTGGTTACTCACCTGTAACAGATGTTCTCCAGGAGCAGCAGGAATCAGTCCTCACATATGGGTGTCATCGATGCCGATGAACCCCCAGCGGAGCATTTCCCCAGCTTTCTATGAAAGCCTTTGGGAATGCAGGCACGCATGCGCGGTTCCCTTCCCGCCTAAAGGTGCCATCTTACTTCAGTCAAATGACATAGCTAAGAACAGCACACAAAAAATGTAAAAACAATCTATGTACAACTGCAACTCCCAGGGGAGGCGGGAGGGTTGTGAGGACTGATTCCTGCTGCTCCTGGAGAACACCTGTTACAGGTGAGTAACCACTCTTTCTCCAGGACCAAGCAGGAAGTCAGTCCTCACATATGGGCGACTCCCTAGCTCTGGGCTACCGAGGCACCCAGGTTGAACAAGAGAACTCCCTCTAGTCCCAGCATCAAAGAAAAGCTTTTCACTGACACAACCTCCACCGGTAGCCCAACAGAGGGCAAGAGGGCAGGAGTTGCCTAAACCTCAAAGAAATTCCGGAGTACTGCCTGGCCAAAAGCACTGTCCCTACGGGACTCCCTCTCCAGACATTAATGGGCCACAAACGTCTGGCTTGAAGACCAAGTTGCAGCCCTGCAGATGTCTACCAAGGGTACAGAGCGGAGATGAGCCACTGAGGCAGCCATTGCCCTGACACGGTGGACCGTGACCTGACCCTGCAAAGGAAGGTCAGCCACCTTGTAAGCCCAGGTGATACAATCAGCCACCCAGATGGACAAGGTACGCTTGGACACAGCCAACCCCAACTTATTAGGGTCAAAGGATACGAAGAGCTGAGTAGCCCTTCTATGCCCCTGCATACAGTCAAGGTAGAAGGATAAGGCACTCCTACAGTCCAGGGTATTCAGAACTGCTTCAGCCTGGCTTGCATGAGGCCTAGGGAAGAATGTTGGAAGAACCACCTCTTGGTTAAGGCGGAAGGAGGAGACAACTTTTGGGAGGAACTTTGGATGAGTCCTAAGGACTACCCTGTTCCCATAGAAGCGAGTGTAAGGCCTATCACAGACCAGGGCCTGAAGCTCACTCACTCGCCTAGCCAAGGTAAGGGCCATCAAGAAGAGTGTCTTCCAGGACAGGAAGTGTAGAGGGCAAGTAGCCCTCTGCTCAAAGGGTGGGCGAGTCAGCTGCTGCAAGACCACATTCAACTCCCACTCAGGAGCAGGAGGACGGATTGGAGGCTTGAGCAAGAGCAAGCCTCTGAGAAACCAGGACACCAAGGGGTGAACCAACAGAGAATGTCCTTCCACCAGTGAGTGGTGAGCTGCTAGAGCTGAGAGGTGGACCCGAACAGAATTGGACTTAAGTCCCAGATTGGACAAGTGCAGTAAGTACTGAAGCACTACTGGCACAGTACAGGAGAAGGGATCCTCTGTACGTAGCTGACACCACACAGAAAACCTTTTCCATTTGAGAGCATAGGTTTTCCTAGTGGACTGTTTCCTAGAGGCTAGGACAACCTCCTCAACTTCCTGAGGTAGGCCCCAGGGAGCCAAAACTACCCTTGCAGCCTCCAGGCCATAAAATTGAAAGCTTTGAGATTGGGGTGCAGAAGGGAGCCCTGCTCCTAAGAGAGAAGGTTGGGTTGCAACCCCAGAGGCAGTGGGGGAGCCACTGCCAGCTGAAGCAGAAGTGGAAACCAAGGCTGTCTCGGCCATCTGGGAGCCACCAGCAGGACCGAGGTCTTGTCGTGAAGAATCTTGAACAGAGTTCAGGCCACCAAGGGCGTGGGAGGAAACGCATACAGGAGGCCCTGAGTCCAGGGAATCAGAAAAGCATCTGCTGCTATCCGCAGAGGGTGTGGTTGCCTGGAGCAGAACTTTGGCAGTTGCTTGTTCAGTGGACTGGCAAACAGATCTATCAAAGGAAGACCCCATTTTAGGAAGATCTTCTGAACTACCAACGGATGCAGCTGCCACTCGTGGGGCTGTAAAATTTTGTTCAACCTGTCGGCCAGGTAGTTTTCCTGGCCTGGAAGGTACACAGCCTTGAGGAGCATGTTGCGCTGGAGGGCAAATGAGCAAAGGTCCTGTGCCTCCCGACAAAGGAGTCTGGACCCAGTCCCGCCCTGTTTGTTCACATAAAACGTCTACTTGGTTGTCTGTCTGAACCAGGACAGATTGATGAGCCAGGGTAGGAGAGAAAGCTTTGAGTGCTAATCGAATAGCCCTGAGTTCTAAGAGATTGATCTGCTGTGCAGCCTCCCAAGGAGACCACAGGCCCTGGGTGCACTTGTTCAGACAATGAGCCCCCCAGCCCTGCAGGGAGGCGTCTGTGGTCAGTACCACTGTGTACCCAGGAATTTGAAAGGGCACCCCTTTCAGTAGATTGGGTGGGTGCAGCCACCAGTTGAGGGAGTGCAGAAAAGGTCTGGACACCCTTATCCTGTCTCTGAGGCTGCCTGTGGCCTGGGACCACTGACTCCGAAGGCACCACTGTGCAGGCCGCATATGGAGCCTGGCATTGGGGGGTGACATGAACTGTCGAAGCCATGTGGCCAAGCAGCCTCAGGCAGAGTCTGGCGGAGACCACTGACCCACAGAGAAACTGATTTGCTAAGTCCATCAGTCTTTGGGCCCTGTTTGCTGGCAAGAATGCCTTTGCCACGACAGAGTCCAGCCTTGCTCCTATGAACTCCAAGTTCTGGGAGGGGAGCAAAGTGGACTTTGCGAAGTTTATTACAAATCCCAAGCTTTGAAGAAGAGCAATAGTTCTGAGGGTGGCCCGTCGGGCCTCCTGGCACGTCTGACCTCTTATGAGCCAGTCGTCCTTGGTTTCTCAGGTAGGCCACCACCACTGCCAGGCATTTGGTAAAGACTCTGGGAGCGGAGGTTAGGCCAAAAGGCAATACCCTGTACTGATAATGGTTTCCTCCCACAATGAACTTGAGGTACTTTCTGTGGTCTGGATGAATGAGGATGTGAATGTACGCATCCTTTAGATCTAAGGAGCATAGCCAATCTCCCTGCTGGAGGTAGGGAGGAAGAGTTCCAAGAGTAAGCATCTTGAACTTTTATTTCTCTAGGAACTTGTTGAGGTTCCTGAGGTCCAGGATAGGTCGAAGGCCCCCGGTTCTTTTGGGTACCAGGAAATACCTGGAGTAGAACCCTTGACCTTGCAAGTGGGGAGGCACAGGCTCCACCGCCCTGTCCACCAACAGACCTTGTAGCTCTTGGAAGAGAAGATCTGTGTGCAGGGGAGGCCTTGGAGGCTCCCCTGGAAAATATGGCAGAGGCAGTTGGTGAAAATGTAGTGCATAGCCCCTGTGGACTATGTTCAACACCCAACTGTCCCCAGTGATGTGGGGCCACTGGTGGGCAAAGAGGGCGAGGCGACCTCCTGTGCAGGGTTGGGAGAGCAGGGACTGAGAGGCTATGCTCAAGGAGTCAAAAAACCCTACCCTGCTGAGTGGGAGCAGGGGCCGGAGGCTTGGGGGTCCTCTGCTTACGGGGCCCATTACCCTGCCCCTTGGCTTGCTGACCCTGGGGTGCAGCTTGGGCAGCGTGATACTGAGGGTACTGTTTGTAGGCAGTTCCCTTCCTCGGGTAAAAGGGCTTCTTACCCGAGGCCTTCTTCTTGTGAGAAGAGGCAGAGGTCTTTCTAGACAGCCTTGTCCTTGTAAGGTGCTCAGTCTCGAGCTGTGTGGCCTTCTCGGCCATGGGCTTGCCAAAAAGGTTCTCACCTCAGCAAGGGACATCGACTAACTTGTCCTGAACCCACGGCTCGAGGTCCGAGGACTGCAGCCATGCCTGGCGTCGAGCCGCGATGCCGGCTGCCGCAACTCGGGCCGAAGCCATCGTAGGCGGCGCGGGACATAAACTTAGAGCAGTCCCGAATCCCCGAGGACAAGGACTTGAATCTCTGCAAGGGCTCCCCAGAGAGACCAGCGGAGAACCCGGCCAACTCCTTGGCCAGGTCTCGCAAGTACATGCCCATGTACAGCTGGTAAGACTGGACACGGCAAGCAAGCATCGAGCCCTGGAAGCACTTTCTACCAACACCATCAAGGTTTCGGGCCTCCCTGCCGGGGGGCACCGCAGAGTGCATCTTCTGACTTTTCAGGCGATGCATGGCCGATTCCACCACCATGGAATGGTGCGGGAGCTGCGCCTTTTGAAAGCCAGGGCTCTTCCGGAGTCGATAAATCGAATCGACCCGCTTGCTTAGAACCGGCGCCGAGACCGGTGCCTCCCACATCCGGAAGAGGAGCCGTTCCAGCATCGGAGGAACCGGGACAGTAAAGGCCTCCTTCGGAGGAGAGTCGTACAGCAGGGCCTCGAGCTCTTCGGCTCTTCGGCTCTTCCTCGGGGTCCGCTGGGATAGCCAATGCGGTGGCCATATCCCAGACAAACTCCGAGAACCGGGTATCCTCCAGAGAGGATCTACTCTGGGGCTCAGACTGCGGTGAGTCCGACGGGACGCACGAGTCTTGAATGTGTCAGGGGACTCCTCATCCTCCGTCTCCCAGGCGGACTTGTCCGACGAGGAGTCAGGATCCGACCCCGCGGGGCCTGTGAGCACCAGCCCCGACGCCAGAGGCACCGGCGTCGACGCCATCGGTCCCGAACGGGAGGTCGAGGGAGACCACGACCGAGGTCGACCTCAAGCCATCATGGTCTCGAGTATCGGCTCGGTCTCCGGGGTCGACTTTGATGTCGATGTCCCAGTGGTCAGGGCAGTTGCGCCAGACAGGCTGGCCATCAGTGCCCGCTGCTGCTCCATGAAGGCAGAGAGTCTGCACTCCAAGGCTGTCATCCTGAGACTCAGCTCGGGAGACGCAGCAGCCACCGACTCGGGCCCTAGGCGGCGCCGGGCCCGACATCGGCTCTCTGAGAGGAGAGTCCTCGAGGACCACAGGGCTTATGTGTCCAACAGACTCCGGGTCAACGCGAGGAACTTTAGCAGGCTTCTCTTATTCCACGGGCCACGGGCGACAGTCGGGGGTCTTAGACCTGGCCCTCGAGGAGCCAGGGACCTCTTCCGACAACGCCCTCATGAGCTGCTTCTTCCTCTTGCGTTCCCGGTCGGGGGACCCCCTGTCCGAGGAGCCCCGACGGCGCTCGGGATCCGAATCACAGAATGTCGAGGCCTCAGACAAGGTCCGGGCCCAGCCGGAGTCTGAGTCAGAGAAAAGCCTTTCTTTCTGCTGCTGGCGACTTTGCAGTGTCTTGGAAGACATCTTCCCACATGGTCCACATGTCTTAGGGTCGTGATCACGACCGAGGCAGCGAAGGCAGCAGTCGTGTGTGTCGGTGAGAGACATCAACTTCTTACACCGATCACACTTAAAACCGCTGGAAGCCATCGGGGGAAAAAAGAGTCCCCGCGAGGTCAAAGGACCGGCCTTCCAGGGAAAAAGCAAAAAAGGGCGCGAACGCCAGCCACGAAGGGCAAAAACCGAAAAAGAAGAATCGGGCTCGATACCGGCGTACTGAACCCGGCGGGAGGGGAACCGGCGTCAAACCGGAGAAGAAAAAAGTTGCAAGAATCCGGGATGACAGGACACACGTCCGGTGGGCTTCTTGGAAAAAGAGAGACTGAGGTAAGATGGCACCTTTAGGCGGGAAGGGAACCACGCATGCGTGCCTGCATTCCCAAAGGCTTTCATAGAAAGCTGGGGAAATGCTCCGCTGGGGCTTCATCGGCGTCGATGACACCCATATGTGAGGACTGACTTCCTGCTTGGTCCTGGAGAACTATGGTTACACGATGCAAGGTTCCACATTAGGAACCACCACCCAGGAAAAAGATTTAGGCGTCATTGTGGATAACATGGTAAAACCCTCGGCCCAGTGTGCAGCGGCGGCTAAGAGAGCAAATAGAATGCTAGGTATCATAAGGAAAGGAATGGAAAATAAAACAAAAGATATTATAATGCCTCTATATCGTTCCATGGTGAGACCACACCTTGAATATTGTGTGCAATTCTGGTCACCATATCTTAAAAAGGATATAGCGTTATTAGAAAAGGTTCAGAGAAGAGCCACCAAAACGGTAAAGGGGATGGAAGGATACTCCTATGAAGACAGGCTAAAAAGGTTAGGGCTCTTTAGCCTGGATAAGAGACGACTGAGGGGAGATATGATAGAAGCCTATAAATTAATGAACGGAGTGGAATGGGTAAAGGTAGATCGATTGTTTATGTTATCAGAATATAGAAAGACTAGGGGACATGCAATGAAGCTACAGGGTAAACTATTTAAGACTAATAAAAGAAAATATTTTTTCACTCAACGTCTAATCAAACTCTGGAATTTGTTACCGGAGGATGTAGTAAAGGCTGTTAGTGTAGCTGGGTTTAAAAAAGGTTTGGACAAGTTCCTGGAGGAAAGATCCATAAACCATTATTAAGAAGGGACCCAGGATATCAATGCTTGACCCAATACAAGCATTGTGGAACCTGTGTCTCTTGGAGATACTGCTAGGTACGTATGACCTAGATTGGCCACTGTTGGAAACAGAATACTGGGCTTGATGGACCTTGGTCTGACCCAGTATGGCATATCTTATGAGCAGAGGAGAGCTGCAACTTCACAGTCCCATGGATGAGAAGAACTGGTAAAAGGAAGCGACCTCTACCAATGTCTGAAGCCCTATGCAGGCTCCAAGGCGTCAAAAGTACTTCTCTGGAGGGAGAGCTCGAGCACACAGGCTGCATTAATAACATTACAGTGGACACAGTGCAATTAACTGTTAGCACACACTAATTCCCACATTAAACGTTTAGGAAGTAATTTTATAAAATCATTCCATCATGTATATGGCCACATACATGTTGAAATGATCTCTTATAAAATACTGACCTGCTTAAAATGAAGCCCCCTACCTGGCTAGTATGTGGAGCAGGGGGCACAATTTGGATGGCGCTCAGGAGCTTTCACGTATGCATGTAGATTAAAATGCCTTGATCTATGCATGTACTTACTTGCATAAAATACTTGTATTCATTTATAGCCGTTTCTGAACAGATCTATGTGATTGCACCTATATTCTAGGTGCTTTCTTTGCCACATATGCTAGTAGGTGCCTCTTTTTCTTTGTATTGTGTGTTATAGGCCAAGCTGTTAACATGTGGCAGTGATCAGTGCTCTCTTTTGAATGCCTGACTGCCTTCCCCAAAGTTCTGGGAAATCCCACATCAGTCAATGCAGAGATTTTGCACTAACTTGCCTTCCTTTTGGGTGCTAATGTATGTTAGGTACAAAGCCCTAGGCCCTAAATTGATAAAAATAATTCAGTATTCCATCTAGGATTTAGACATTTTCTGAGGGTTTTTTCAATAAGTATTGAAAGGATGTCAGGTAAAAAATAACTCTATACAGATATTCTGGTACTGCCTATCAATTCAAAGCTTTTGGGAAAATCTGTGATATTTTATTTCATTTGTTATTGAAAGATGACAACCCCAAATTTAGCCTTATTGGGTCTCCACCCTAATAATTTTGATGAAGTGGAAAGACTGATGCTATGGAGCTATAAAATTGATATATAGAATTATTTTTTAAGGTTGAAAATCACTTAAGATCTTTTTAGAGGGTGATATGATCTTGTCTTATCTACACGTTCACTAGCACAAATGTAAGATATTAGATACATATTTGAAATGATTGGGTTAATTTCTTTGGGGCATGTTTACTAAGGATAGCATAGGATTAGCATGTGGTTTCAGCATGCTGTAGGAAAGTAGCGGCGAGGGTCCCATGTTAAAAACCCCACGGCGTCAGGGCAGCACCTGGGCAGGATGGGGCGGTCCCATCGCAGGCATTTGTAGCCCAAGCTACCTGTCGTGATGCAGGTATCATGGGTGCAACAAATATCTATACCTGCCCCCTACAGGTAGCATAAAGTCCTACACTAGCAACACAGCCTATACACTCATTACTGATGTGAGGCTCAGCAAATATGTTCTCTACATTTAAGTAATATATTTTTTGTTTCTAGATATGGGTCCGATGCTCGGTTACCAGCCAAAGCTTCAGAACGAATCTGGGACAGGAATACTTCTCAGGCAGAATGTCCTCAGATGGCTATTGCATTGGCAATGAAGAAAGTTCAGAAGGAGAAGGTTGCCTCAAATGGGAGGGCCCATGGAGTTGGACTTTAGACATGTTCCCCTTCTGTATCTCTCTTGGGAAGCCCCTTAGTTTTAACTGTTGGACTTTGAGAAATATCAACATATTCCCACATATGGTTAGGGACTATGATGCTTCTGTGTTTTGAGATATATATATATTTTTTTATTTATTTATTTAATTAAAATAATTTAATATACCATTTTATCTTTAAATCAAAGCGGTTAGCACATCAAACAATCAAGAGTGGGAGGGTGAATACATGCAGTGGATGCATTGACTTGTGTGGTGAAGGTGAGGTTGATTTACTGGTGAGCTATATACATTGTGTATTATGAACAGGGGTTATATACAAGTTGCAGACAGCTATATACTGGACTCATTGTGATTTCTTTCTGTTTTTCTTAGAAAAATGCTGTATGCATAAAATCACAAAATAGCTATTTTTCTGTAGTTATTTTGGGAATAGCTCATGCTCGTTCACTAGTAGTTTGAGAAGTCTTATTCAGGTACACTCGATGATTCCCTTTCCTTGGAGAGCTTGCAGTCTAAGGGCTAGACTTACTACAGTGCTTAACATATTAGTGGGTGTTCAGGCCATTACAGTTTTCTTTGGCACATAAATCCATTTTCATAAAATGGGACTTGCACTAGACAACACATATTAGTAAATCTAACCCTAAGTTTGTACCCGAGTCCGGGGGGGGGGGGGGGTTAAGTGACTTGCCTGAGGTCAAAAAGATGTCAGTGGAATTAGAACCTTTGCTTCCCTGATTCTCAATCCAAGGTTCTAACTACTAGGCTGCTAAAGAAATCAACAAAGTAGATGGGCACAGAGCAAAGCAATAGCAGGCTGAGTGATCACACATATAAACATTTTGGATTACTAACATTGCTTCTGCAACAGTGCCGTAGATATGCAAATGCTTACTTCCAACTGCTAAAATTGTCAGTATTTAAGAACTTTGGAGTGGAGGAGTAGCCTAGTGGTTACAGCAATGCCTAGTATCCAAGAGATTAGGGTTTAGTTCCCATTGACGCTCCTTGTGAGCTTGGGCAAGGCCCGACAATCTACTTTTGATCACACCTTGTCAAGAAAACCAGGCTGAAAACTCACCTTTTCGCTGTGACTTTCGGATCTTGACTCACCTGATCTTCTTTGTCTTTCCTTACCATTCCCCTTAGCTGTATCACATCTCTACAGCTACTGTGTTGTCTGTCTCTATTAGATTGTAAGCTCTGATGAGCAGGGACTGTCTTTTATATGTGTCTGTGCAGTGCTGCATATGCCTTGTAGCGCTATACAAATGTTCAGTAGTAGTAGACTTGATGGCACTTTAAAAAAACAACAGAAGAACTTTATAGGGTTGCATACAACATTGGGGATTGTGCGGGATATAAGTTTAGTAAATACATAATGTTTCAGTATAAGGATGTGTTCCAGTAAATAGTGGGTGCCTTGCTTTAAGTCTTTGCCAACCAGTGTAAGCCCGCTGGAGGACTCTCCTTAGATCCAAAACACCTTTGTAAGACTCAGTGGAGAGTAGCAAGCACAGTTGATTAGCTCTTGCCAAGTATTCTAGTCGGCTCCCAGGTTGCTTCTACTTGTGCGACTCAACTAATTCTGTATTAGCCACGGTTCCTGGGGGATTCTGTGAAACTGCAAAATGCAGAATTTGTGCGAAATTCCATTTCCATGTAGAATTGAAAAATTCCAACAGTGTTGAAAGACCGGACAGGTGAATGATAGTGAGATCAGCAACTGTACCATTGGGCCAGGAAGAAGATAAGAAGCAGGTGTTCCATTACTAGATCTGCAGGAAAGATAAGATGTCACATTATCCATTATTGTAAGCCTTCAGGAAAGATGAGCTCTGGGGGCTGCAGTGGTCAGGATGGATGATTTGGTAGCAGCTGCAGCACTGTCCTCACTCTAGAAGCTGGAGAGGTTAAGCAAGTGTGGTATGTGGAGGCGTCAGTCCTACAGTGAAGGAGGGAAGTACATGCAGTCAAGCACTGCACCTCCTTTTACGCTGGTCGGTATTTTATAAGAGGTGATTTACACAAATATGCATGTAAATGACTTAAATAATCCCCAGTTAGGTGCATACTTGCTGCATAAAAGTGCATTCCCACTTATAAAATTGACCCCAATTTTATTTTTTTTTAGTGCTGTCAAGTCAGTGCTGACTCGTAACGACCCAGCTGCCTCGGGGATTTCTTGGAAATGTATCACTGGAAGTTGCCTTTTCTTCCGAGGCAATGAAGAGTAAAGTGACTTGCCCCCAATATGCCCCCAAGCAAAGGCATTCCCAGGGCTGGTGCTACCCTTAGGCGAACTAGGCAGTGGCCTAGAGTGCCACATTTTGGAGGGTGGCACTGCTACACAAAGCCCTGTCTTCCAACTGCTCTAAAGCTGCATCAGGTCCCACTTTGTTGGGGACAGGACTGGCTGCTCTTTCAGAGCGCAGCATGCAGGGGTTGAGGCTTCCTTCCAGGTGGCAATGCCTGCTTGTTTACTGATGTAGTACAGTTGCTGCTGGACCTGGGAAATTTGACATGGCAGCGGCAGCAGCAGTAAAGGGGAGGTGGGAGGGAAGGAAGAATTCCCATTGCCTAGGACAGTCCATGCCCTTGCACTGGCTCTGGGGATTCCTAGAGTGAGAAAAGAGTTCCGTACTTCTTTCAGAAGGCTTCTTTTGGTTTTGCTATTATGCCAGCAGAGGGCATAACGACTCTTCTGAGAATATAACACTGAAGAGGTATCCTTTCACAAGAACATAAGAACTGCCATATGGAGTCTATCCGGGGCAGGTGCCCCCCCCCCTCCCCATAGTGTGATGCTTTGTGGCACGGCAGACACTCCCCCTTCTCTGGCCCCACATTTTGGAGACAGTGCGGCAAACATTCCTTCAAGACGGGTGGTTTGCCACGCTGTCTCCAATGTACGCTAGCTCCTCACTCCTGGCTTGTGTCTTGTGACTTTAGCCAAAAGAGAAGAGCCGGCCTACATTGGAGACAGTGCGGCAAGATACCTGACTTGAAGGTATGTTTGCCATGCTGCCTCCCAAGTGTGGGCATGGCGGGAGTGCACCCCTTCCTGGCTGCACCCACCGCCCTGCTCTTGCTACACCACTGAGCCAAACCAAAGGTCCATCAAGCCCAACACCTTGTCTTCGACAGTGGCCAATTCAGGTCACAAGTGTTTCTTCATATTAAGTCTGATCAGCCATTCAAACTACAAATACTGCTGCTAATTTGAATAATTCAAAGAAAAATCATTCGGCTCACCTTTATCTGTAATAAAACCTTGTTTAGTACAACTCAGGGCTCTGTTCTTATGCATCTCATGCCTTGGAGCAGCCTGCCTGGAACGAGATTCCTGCTCTACAGACCCTGTGCAAACAGCATGGTGACATATGCCTAGGGCTAGCTCTTAAGAGAATGTGAGCATAAAATCTGACTTGTACTAAGGGACTATGCAGAGGGCTGCTGATCTAAGCTTTTGACTGAAATCTTTGCCTTTCTCATTTAGAAGTTGCTACCCAAATCTTAAGCTGTTATAAAGAGTTGCCAATAAAATCGGAGTTTTGTTACATTAACTTGGAGTGGAGTGACTGACTTGATCCAGCCCAGCACCTCAGAGAGACTTTGATAGAGTTTTTCTACTGAGCTACAATATCCATTACTTGCTTAGCAGTCTCCTGGTTTTGACCAATCAGAATCTTTAAGCAAGAAAGGAATAATATTGAGCCTGCAGCGGTCAGTGTTTTTATTTTATAAATGCCGACTGCCGTAAGTATAAACAATCCATGTATTCAGCAGCATTAACCAGATAGCAGCTGTCACTACATCCTTATATCAGTGATATTTGGCTGCTATCCAGAGAGACAGTCCATGTACACTTGACAACTCGATCCCTGCCCTAAGTTAGGTAGACACTTAACCACAGAGTAGCACTGAAAAACCCTACCTCTGCCTGTGGACCGCCACAGCACTATCCAGATAGTGCAACGAATACTGGGCTCATTGCCATTTATATAGTTAGCAGGTCCTGCTAGCTGGCTAAGCCTTTTTGAATATCGGCCCTAAAATCTGCCCATTTCATATGTGCAAGCAGGAATCTGCTTGAGGTAATCTTCCCCAGACCCACTCTCTTTACCAGCCATTTCTGGCATCTAAAAATTTACCTCCCCAGCATGTCCTGATGAGACATTTACCCAACCCATACCAAGGAAATTGAAACCCCCATTATTATTGTGCTTCCAATTTTGTTACTCTTTCTAATTTCTGTGAGCATTTCACTCTCTGCTTCCAAGTCCTGGTCAGGTTGATCAAACTAAAAAGGAAAATTCGTCCAAAACAACTTACTGGGAATTATTTATAACCATATTATATTTCTAAATGCAGCTAGAGAAGTTTTTCATTGATAGTAATATCCAGTGTGAAAGGTCTCAGACTTTTTCTGGCACTATTTTTCAGACTTACGTCTGGATATACACAACGTGCCAAGTTGCATCAATGACCTATTTGTTCACTATATCACCGGTTTGGGGATGAGAATGACATGAGCAAGGTTACTACCCCATCGAAAGGCATTCTGCTCAGACCTCTGAGTATGAACAGCCACCAATTGCGGGGCCACCAGTTCTCCGAGGATCTTGTAGAATTCAGCTCCCAATCCATCCGAACCCGGAGTTTTGTAACAATGTGCCTGATTGATAACCATTTGCACTTCCTGTGCCGAGATCGGTCGGCCTAACTGACTCTGTTGTTGGGCGCTCAATTGGGGTAAGTCGAGCCCCTCTAAGTAGGCAGACAACTGGTCCGGAGAGGTCGTCTCGGCTGTATAAAGTTTAATGGAAGAAGGAGCGAAATACCTGAGCTATAGCCGGATTCTCCCTATGGAGAGTCCCCTGATCGTCCCTAAGCGCTGGTATCAATCGGGAATGCCGAGGACCGTGTAAACATCGTGCCAATAACTTTCCCAGCTTGTCCCCATGACAGTACAGTTGAAACCGGTAATACAGTACAGACTTCTTTGCATGTTGATGCAAAAGCTCATTTAATGCCGTTTGCATCTCCCAGACCTGTTTCTTAAGGGCTATAGTCGGAGCACTAGCCCACCGTCGCCTCAACTTGGTTACCAAATGTTCGAGGCGAATGATACGTTCCGCCAATAGTCGCCGCTTGCGCGCCATGAAGCCGATAATATCCCCCCGCAAGACGACTTTCGCCGTTTCCCATACCAACTCGGGATCATCGCAATGACCCCGGTGGTCCGATTCGAACTCCTGCCAACGCCTCCTCAAAAACTGGCAGAACTGTGAATCTTTATATAATTCCAAGGGGAACCTCCAGAACCGTGTCCCCGTTCGAGTGTCACCCCATCGCAGCTGCATCCAAATTAAGGCGTGATCGGAAATTTCCGAGGGACTTATTTGCGCGTCATCTACGTTGCCAAACAATCCCTGAGAAGTCAGCAGGTAATCTATTCGTGCACTGGAATTATGGGCCCGGGACTGATGTGTAAAGTCCTTTTCAGTGGGGTGTAGCAAACGCCAGGGGTCCACCAGTCCCAGCCGCGTCCGTAGTTGGGTGAGCGTACGAGCTGACTGAGCTCTCCCCCTTGGCCCTTCCCCTCTAGACGTGTCCAGCTCCACATCCATCACAGCATTGAAATCCCCTCCTAAGATCAATGGTAACTCCGGAAGCTGCTCTACCTGGGACGCTAGACGGTGGTACAAATCAGGGTCCAACACATTGGGACTATAGATATTACCGGGAATGATCGGTCTCCCCTCGAGACACCCCTGCAACAAAAGGAATCACCCCGTAGGATCCACTACTTCCCTTTCAATCAAAAAGCGTAACCACTTATGGATCAGTATAGCCACGCCGCCCTTTTTATGCAGGGCCGGGGCCCCCCTTATCTGTCCTACCCAATCTCTATGCAATTTAGCATGCTCCTCGGCTGTCTGGTGAGTTTCTTGGAGCAGGGCAATGTCCGCTCTTTGTCTGGCTCTTTGGTCCTTTTAATGGGGCTTCCCAGCCCGCAAACATTCCAAGAAACTAGCTTCAGGGGGGCCAACCGTCTTGCCAAATTCCCAGAAAGATACAAAACCATAACCCAGAGGACAACCCCCAGCCTGGGGCCTCCTCCCCGCAGTCGCCTGATAATGCACATAATATCCACCACCTACTGGTTGGATGTGACTATGCTCTCCCCCCCACCCCTTCACCCCGCCCCCCCTCCCACCCCCCCACCTTCCCCTCCCAAGATGTCTCTCCATCCACTACTCTCTCCCTGGATAGAGACCTATCTGCGATGCGTGCGGTCTCCTCCGGACTCTGAAACCGTAGAGGACCACCTCTGCACCTTCCCTTCAGCCCTTTATAAAACCATCCTCGAATACTATTACTAAATTTCCACAGTATACAGGGAGGGCTATTACAACAATTCTTAATGCATTAAATCCTAAACAACCTAAGGGTGTCGCGATCCTTGCGAGTCACCCGTCCCGCCCCCCCACACCGGAGGGGCTCAAGGGTATGGGCCAGTCCCTGCTGAAGGCCAGATATAAGTACTTCTTTCATTCAGCCCCTGCCCCGCAGAGTTTTAAACCTACACCACTAAAGAAAATATTTTTTCTTTTGAACTAAAGCATCAAAAAGAATGTAACTGTTTTAAAAATGTACGAAAAAGCCTTTTAAGAGCTCTCAGGCAGAGAGCTAATAATTAAAAGCTACACACTCTTACCTTTGCTTGAAATGTTCAGCCCCTGTTAGGAATGCCTCAACAGTGCAGGGCTCTGAAACCTTTTGTGTAGGCCTCAGCTGTTCTCAGTTCTTTCACAGGCTAATCAGGCCCACTAACTCCTGATGAGGCATCAGTAACTTCAAAGAGCTGAGAAAGATACTAAAGCAGAGTTTTAAACCTACACCACATGTGCACTTGTGTTACTCCCATGCTCTGCCCAAACTCCACCTGTGTGCATGCCAGTCGGAATTTGATAATTCATTTCCACAAGTATGTAGCAGCATATATGCAGAAAATTACTTTATAAAATGTCCTCCATTATGTCTAACTCTTCATTTCATGCTATATCCAGTATTCTGATTCCCCCTTCTTATGTTTTAGACTTCTGGTATTTTTATACAGACAATCCAAAGTCAGGGGTAAATTGGAATCATTTATATGTACTTGCTCTTTATTAAACTGTACCACAGTACTTCAGCCTTTAAGACATCCTCTCTATTGAGATGCTCCAACGTTTTCATTTTTCAGGTCTCTTTTGAAGAAATCTCAATATCAACTATCAACTCAAGAATGTTCCTCATGTAGAGAAGAGAATGAAGAAAAAGAAAATGGAAATAAGATCCTGGATAAGGACTTAGAAGAAAATCAACATGAGGAAGGGGTAAAGAGAGACGGGGACCAACCAAATTAGAAAAATAAAACGTTCAGACAATAAAGGTACCTTACTGTGTGGAGCCAGTTTTGAGACTGAGACCTGATAACTCCACAGTGAATATTGCAAGACTGGCACCAAGCTGGAAGCACTAAGTCTTGGGCAAGCCACTTAACCCTCCATTGCCCATGTTCCCTGTAAGTATTAGTGTATGTGTCTCATATTCCCTCGTGTTAAATGTATCACCCAATTGTGTTGCGACCACTTTGATTGAAGGATAAGGTGGTATACAAAACTGTCTAAATAAATAAAACAAAAGTTTGCTCAAGACATCACAACCCCAACTTACCAATTTATTGGATTTTTTAAGTTATAAATAAACATGTGGGTAGAAACATGATAGCAGAAGACCACCATATAGCCTACCTAGTCTGCCCTTCCATATAATCTACTATAGTCCCTTTTTTTCCTTTAGAGATCTTCTGTATGTGTCCCATGCTTTCGTGAATTCAGATACTATCCTTGTCTTTACTACCTCCACTAGGAGACTATTCCACTCTTTCCGTAAAGAAATATTTACATATATTACTCCTGAGACATTATCACTTCCTTTTTTCTTCTGGCCATTCTTCTCCCTATGCACCCAAGCACCCTTCTGGCTTTTGCTGTTGCCTTTTCCAACTGTAGCCACTTTGAGATCAACAGAAACAATCACACCTAGGTCCCGTTCTTCTTTCTTGGTCTGAAGTACTTCACCCCTTATCCTGTACTGCTCCCTTGGAGTTTTGCAGCCCAAATGCATGACCCTGCATTTTTTTTGCATTAAAGCTCAGCTGCCAAATTCTCAACCATTCTTCATGCTTAGCTAGATCCCTCCTCATGATATCTACTCTTTCCTTAATGTATTTCAGATTTTGGTATCATCTGCAAAGAGGCAACCTTTATCCAATAGCCCTTCCACAATATCACTAACAAAAATGTTAAAAACAATTGAACCAAGAACAGATCCCTTGGCATACCACTGGTAAAATATCTTTCTCCTCAGAGTAAGCTCCATTTACCTGTACCCTTTGTTGCCTCCCACTCAACCAATTTCTAACCCAGTCAGTCACTTAAGTGTCCATAACCAGGATGCTCAATCTATTTATAGGTCACTTGTATGGAAGAGTGTCAAAGGCTTTAGTGAAATCTAAGTACACCACATCTAGGAAGGAGTGGCCTAGTGGTTGGGGCAAGGTACCACAGGCCGGAAGGTCGGTGGTTCAAATCCCACTAGAGGACAGTAACCTTGGGCCGGAAGGACTGAGGTTTCTAGTCCCATAGGTGCTCCTTGTGGTCTTGGGCAAGCCACTTAACCCTCCATTGCCCATGTTCCCTGTAAGTATTAGTGTATGTGTCTCATATCCCCTCGTGTTAAATGTATCCCCCAACCGCTTTGACCCGGTGAAAAGCGGGATATAAATGCAGCTAAATAAATAAATCTAGGGCTCTCCCTCTGTCCAACTCTCTGATCACCCAGTCAAAGAAATCAATTAGATTTGTCTGACAAGACCTGCCTCTAATAAACCCATTCTGCCTCAGATCCTGCAATCCACTGGACTCCAGAAACCTCACTATTATTTATTTATTTAGCAAGTTATATATACCGCCTTTCTTATATTCAAAGCAGTTGGAGTTCAGGGGAAAGATGCTGTACAAGATTTATAACAGATTTATGCTGTACCATATTAACAAAAGTGAGACACAATTAATGCAGAGGGATAGGGTACACAGGGGCAATTGTGGAAAATATGTCTTTGTGTGTTAAGTGTAAGGTATTGTAGTGGTAGGGTGCACAGGGACAATTGTGGAAAGTATGACTTTGTGTGTTATGTGTAGGATATTGTAAGAGAATTCTCAAGTGATAGTAAGTGAATTCATTGGCAGGATGATTGTAGAACTTAGGAGGATTGAGGCTCTACTATTCGGGTAAAGCAGTTACTAGTGTAAGGATTATCCATTCACTATCCTCTGTTTCAGCAGTGTTTCCACTAATTTACTCACAACAGAGGTCAGACTAACTGGCCTGTAGTTTTCAACTGCATCCTTATTCCGCTTTTGTATAAAGGGACCAAATGTGCCTCTCTCTAATCCTCTGGGTACACTCACAAGTCTAAAGAAGCATGGAAAAAGTCAGATAGTGGAGCTGCTAGAACTTCCCCAAGTTCCTTCAGTACTCTTGGATGTATCCCATCCAGCCCTATCGCTTTGACTACTTTTAATTTAGTTAGTTCCTCATGAAGAGTTATTGAAGACCCCTTCACTTCTGTTTCTATTTGTGGGTGTTTTCTAAAGTCCTGCTCCTGGCCTTTCATCTGTGAACCCCGGATACAAATATTTGTTAAGCAATTATACTTTATCCCCATCATCTTCTACATACTTCATCCCTGAGTCTGACAATACTGCTTTTGCATTTCCCCTTCTCACTAACATATCTCAAAATTGTATTTCAATACCTTTCCCCGTGTACACACGATTATTGCATTGATTATTTCTTCTTCTTTTTGTATCTTTGCTTTCCTGACTACTCTCCCAGCTTCTCTAAGTTTTTATAAACAGTGATGCTTGTCTTCCTCTTTCTGTTATCTCTTGTATTTTATGAAGGCCTCTTTTTCTTCAGCTTTTCAGCTACTTCTTTTGAGAACCATAGTGACCCCCCTCTTCCTTTTACTTTACCTTTCTAACAAAAACATTTGTTGCTTTTAAAATAACCCTTTTCAGTTTTGCCCACTGCTTTTCTACATCCCCCAGCTGTTTCCATCCTGCTAATGACACCTTGAGGTATTGTCCCATCTAAAGTCAAAGAGCTTTGCTTTTGAATGGACTTTATCATCCCTAGTCCTAATACTGAACCACACCATCTGGTGATCACTGGATGCAAGACGATCTCCCATTATAATATCAGAAACACTTTCACCATTGGTAAGCAACGGGTCCAGAACGGCCCCTTTACATGTGAGTTTTGTTACCAGTTGCTGGAATAGTTCTCCTTGTAGAGAATCCAGGATCTCCTTACTTCTAGATGACACCACAGCACGGATGTGCCAATCAATATCTAGCATATTGAAATCACCTATCAGTAGCACTTCTTTCATGGCAATACTGTGTGGGTTTTCTATTAAATCTTTGGCCACTTCTTCTCCCTGTGAAGGAGATCTGTATACTGTTAGGGAAATCAGAATCCTATATATATGTCCTTTGTAATAATAATGCTTAGTTTAAGTGCATATACAAGAGGCCTGCACAAGAGAAATTAGAATCTTATAGAAATCAGAATCCTATGTGTGTGCCCTTTGTACATTCTGGTGGGTTGGAAAAAGGAATGTGCTGTGTAAGCTAAACTGATTGTTCTACTCAAGGATGACTTGTTTTTACATTAGTTACTGATAAACTATAGTGGGCCCCCAGAAGATGGGTGGATGACGTATGACTATGTTTCTAAGAATGTATAAAAGTACTGACAATCCCTCCACCCTTTGGAATAAACTTGCATACTGTCCTTCTGTCTGGTCTGTGTGTTTATTCCCCTGGATTCCAGCCAGCCGGAACAGCACACCGCAGATGAAGGGTTCGGGATTTCCTGGCCTGGAGTGACCAATAACACGCAGACCCATTACATTTGGTGTCAGGAAGTGGGATTCTCCCGCTGGCCCAAGGATCCCTGTGCTTTGGTAGCACGGTTTAAATTAAAACTGGTATTCTCCCTTTGGTTGGGAGTGTCCCTATTGCTTTGGTAGCATGGTTAAATGGTAATTAAATGGTAATTAAGACTTTCCTGTTCCCTGGGCGGGAATCGGTGGGAAAGCTAGATTTTTTTTTTCTTTCTCATCTGCGGCTGCTGTGCAGGCTGTGTGCTTGTGTGTCTGGCCAGCCGTGCGTTTGTTGTGAATTAATTAGAGGATGGGGGGGTCCCAAGGTGAGGGGACCACTCCAGAATCCGCGTGAATGTATGTTCGGCTATATGTTGTGATAAGTTTTAAAACTGCAGCTAAAAAGCAGCCATTCTACATAAATTATCAGTGTAAGTTACAGGATTCTGCTGAATAAGCCTGTTAGCATGTTTACTTTGCTTAGTTTATCTCTGTGCCTATACGACACCCCTCTCCCCCCTCCCCCTCTCTAGCAAAGGTAAAACTGATGATTCAGAGTCCCTGGACTGTAAGTGACAAGTGGTGTTTGTTTATTCTTCCATTGCTCCGCTCTTCCCCTCCCTCCCCCTCCCTTTCTGTTCTTTGTGTTCAAAGGCTACGGACAGGCAGACAGAATAGAAACTTAAAGTTAACCAGCATACTAAAACGTAAATTATTATTTGTTTGCAGAGTGTCTAGTTATTGCCAAGACAAGCTAAATAGAAAAAAAAATGTACTTTTGTACTTAACAACGGTATAACTGTCACTGAGATATGTAAAAGGGTGTGTCTGTATTTAGACACCCATTGCTATAGCAATGTACTGAATAATGAAATATTAAAAGAGCTCTTAATCTGCTTCACAATATCCCTCCCCGAGTCTCATTGCCCAGCTTGGCTAAAGGTGAATTGGCCACAGGTAAAGGTGTAAATAACAGCTGGGGCTCGCTGGGATTTTCCCACGGTGGAGTGACTCCTGCTGAGTGGAGGTGCGAAGACGCGTCCTGTTGATTTCAACAGTCTCACCTCTTTTTCTGCAGAGAGGTCTCTTTACTAGCTGGTAATGATCCTAGGTGACTAGAGGTATTGTGAATCGGACAGACAGTGAATTAAAATCAGGCACTGCAGTACATTCTGTGCACAGACTGAGGTAAGGAAAAGTGGGACTTTGGTATCTACCTTGGTGGTTTGTACATTCTCTTGGGAACTGAGACTGATTGTGTGCGAGTTAGATGTATAATGTGAATAGTGCAGAAATCCCAGGGTGGGGTGGGCTCCAAATACCCCGAGGGTCTAGTTCATTATGCAGGGCGAAATTTCTTAAGAAAGCACTTGTAAGCTTTGATTTGTCTCTTGTTTAAATAAGAACTGAAACAGAAGTTTCCCAAATAAGTAACTCCTTTGTGTCCTTCCCAACAAGCTGAAAAAAAAATATATATGTTTTGTTTACAGTAAATATTGTTTTTTCTTTATTGCTGGTTGGTGCAGGATTTAAGGAATTTGAATAAGATTGTCCAGACCTAGCAATGGATACTTTCCTTTGAAAAACCTTATTTCAAAAAGAAACCCCCTGATTTGTATATTTATGCTTTTGGTTAAAAATATGGAGCTAAAATTTGTATGAACACAAATGGTTTAGTATTGTAGCTTTGAGGTATATGTTTGAGGCTGCTCCCTAGGCACTATGTAGATGATCTTTAAAGTTGGGGCAGGAGAAATCAGTTGTGATAGAAGCCATTCACAATCTGCTGTATTTCTTGGGATAGAAAGGATTCATGGTGTCCTAGAGAAAAAAAATTAGGTTAGGGCTATCCCTTCCCCCTACAGCATCAGAAACGAAACTAGAAACTTAACAAAGAGAACAAAGAAGAGAGAGGGAAAGGGGGCAGCCCCTCCTGTGGGCTACAGAAGGCACAAATGGTTTTGGATTGTTTTTCTTTAACCTTCAAAGTAGGGGTTCGGAACCCTGTCAGGACAATGGGGCATCCTGAGCCAGTAATTAAAAGACTGCAACTTGAAAAAATGATTTGAATCCTGAGTGAATAAGAAGGTTATATTATGTGTTTGGTCTTTGTTTGTGTATACTATTGAGTAAACTTAAAGAGTTTTAAACAAATGAATTTTATATTTTGTGGCAAGCACCTCAGAGGTCATAATTATTGTTCATATATTACAAAACACAGAGTTGTAACTATAGGAATTTAATAGCAATCACAATTAGTGACAATTCTCAAGCAACTTTTTATTTTTAAACTCAGTATTTAGGACTTTTCTCTCTTTTGTTTAGCTATCTGCATTTGCCTGCAGGAATCTAGACACATTGACAGACCTGCTGTTTACTTTACTTTGCTGTGTTTGAGATAACATCAAGGTTGAACTGTTACTCTAAGCAAATTGCTTTAACATAATTTCATTGTTTCAGATCAGTTTGATACTAGTCTCCAGTATTATGTATAAGGTTTTAATTTAAATGTGAAAAGTACATTTTTGTTATTAACTGTAAAGATGTTCTGTCTGAGAGCAGTAATTAGTACCGACAAAATAAAAACATTGACAGTTGTCAGAACTACTCAGTAAGGGTTTATTAGTGCCATGCTAGAGAGAGGCAGATAAAAGGAAGAGAATACCTGATTGCTTATACACTAACAAAACTGCTTCATTGAAGTCACTTAAATAGATGTTGTTTAATGTATTTTGGCTCATTCTTTTCAAATATTTAGTGTTTTCTGCACAAATGTTTTCTGTTTTGCAAACAAATCTTTTTCTGAACTTGCAAATACAAGTAATACTTTTGCATGATATGCCATCTTTTACATTTTAATCTGCAGACAGTATATGCTGTTTTGACATTAACTGCCTTGATCAACTGTATTCACTTTTCTGATACTACAATGATACCTTAAAATGATTTTAGTAAGACTTGTCTATTCCATGTTACTGTATTACTTTAAACATATAAAAAAAGAGTATTTGCATTCCAGATATCCATCATCCTTTTTATGACAAAGTATCAGTTTCATGCTTGTTTTTGAACTGTAAGATTCAAGGTAATTACTTTACCTTGTTAAGCTCTGTGTTGATGACTGATGAACAGGACAGTAACATCACAGTTTTATTTGTTACAATATTGGATTTTAGGATAAATTCACCTGTTTTTCTGTATTTAAATTTTATGTGTTAGTGTCCAGCGAAAAAGTGTACCTTGTTCTAAAAGTTTTTATTTCAGTTTTAATACAGTTGCAGAGAAAATAGATATATGTTGCAGAGAAAACAGATAGATGTTGCAGCACTGTGAGATATTAATTTTTCTTTAGTTTACACACATGCACTTTATGTTACCAAAATACTTGTCGTAGCAGTACATTATGTAGAGGTTCAGTACACATAGAAATTATAGAATTTTGGAAAGAGGCTGATCTGAAATTGCTCTGTTCCCAAGCATATAGATCTTCCCATCCATGGGAGGATCATCTTTAAAACCCTAGTCCTATCATTCAAGGCAATCAAGGGTATCTCATCCTCCTCACTCACAGATCTGATTCACACTGTACCCCCCAACAGATCCAGAAGAGCAACAGCCGTAAACCTACTAACAACCTCGAAGGCATCAACAAAGTGCAACATGACAACCTCAAACAGAGCTTTCAGTTTATATGCCCCCAAATGCTGGAACGCTCTACCCTCCGACATAAGGGCCATTACTGTCCTACCACAGTTCAGGAAGGCACTCAAATACCACCTCTTCCTTCAATACTACCCTACCAGCAATTGAACCAAAAGAAGTGACACACTCTTTAAACCACCCTTCCGTGCTTTATATTACTATGACTCTATTCTGTTCTATGTAAATATCTCATGTATATAGTTTAACCCGGTTCTCCAAGTTGGTACTTCTATGTAAATATCTCATGTATATAGTTTAACCCGGTTCTCCAAGTTGGTACTCCTGTTCGATGTAAACCAAACAGCTTGTTGTTATGGTCTTTATGTTATAATGTAAACCGCGCTGATGCCGAATAGTGCGGTATATAAGAACTTGTAATAAATAAAATAAATAAATAAATCTTATTTAGTGGAAAGATGAAACTTAGTTCCCAGAAAACATGAGAATATTTGTAAAGTTAGTAGACAAATAAAACAATAACATTAACTTGAGTTGATTGGATAAACAAAATTTTAATTGTTAGCAATGATCTAGGAGAGGTTTGAAAAAAAATAAAAAAATAAAAAAGATAATCGAGAGTGAGAGAGAGAGAGAGAAGGTGAGGCTACAGCCTTGGAGGGGGCAGTGGACGTGCTGCTCCGAGTGTAATGATCTGGGCCACCGGAATTCTGACTGCTTTAAGACTCCTCGAGGACACCACCCACAAGGCCTGAAGAACATGAACCATGCATATTTATGCCTCTGAAGAGACATGACTAAGCAAGGGGGGGAATAGGCCAAGAAGAACCCGAGGAAACATCGACCATGGCCCAACCACAAATGCCTTGAACCTTCTTAGGCCTCTCATCTCAAAAGGATCTCTTAAACACAATGATTAGTGAGTAACCTCCACAGATCCCTGTGGGCACTGCGATTATAGGATCAGTCCTCAAATATTTTTAAGTTTCCACAGCACTCTCACTGGGAACCGGGTATAAGATAGACCTTAGTCACACCTGAGAGATTATGTGGCTGTTCTGTTAGAAGCCATACTCCTTCCTATGGGGATTGATGTTATAAAATGCCGTGAAGCACTAGTCTATATTGTAAGGACTTTATCTATATTTTGTTTAGGCAGTTGCTAATTAGAATGAGCACTGTTTTCTCATATTGTTAAAAGGATCTACATTTATATTTTATATATACCTTTTGTTTACAAAAATTCTAAGTTTCTAACAATTGTTTGATGTTCTTAGCAGCCTTGCCAAATAAGGATACACTAGTATGGTATAAAAAAGACAGAAGGACCTATGCATGTAGTTCGATGGAATGATGTAAGTGGAAAAAAAAAGAGTGGTGTTGAGAGTAGTGTGATGGAATATTCATGTTGGAAAAGAGAACTCAGATTAGCATTATAAAATGGTGGGGGTAAATTGAAATGTGAAATGATGTATCCGATGTATCCACCTAGAAAGAAAACTGACAATGAACAATATTTGATTATGCCATCCGTATTAACTCCAATTTTGAAAGTCATCTAGCCCAGAGATATACCCAATAATTGGAAATAGATACTTGGAGATAGGCTGAGTGCACTTTTCATCCTAATGAGCTTTGGGGAGACCCACACTGGCCATGTGGTGCTTTTCAGATGCTTTTATCCCTTTTTGCCTCTATGTGTCCTGGCCCGACACATGAAGCTAAAGGAGGAAAGTTACTTACACAAAATTTTAGAAATTGGTATAATTCTAAAAATTGTGAAAAATTTGAGGAAGTGTGGGCATCTTGTCAAAATTGAGTTGCTTAGGATTGGCTGTTGTATGCAAGCAGCAATCCACGAAGGGGGGAACCTCCGAAACTTTAAAAAACTTTGTAAAGAAATTAAACTGTCTTGCCTTTGACTCTGTTCAACAAACAAACAACCAAACAAATTGCCCTAAGGGAGTAGACTGAACTTTTTCTCCCTCTGAACTGTTATATGGAAGACTGCTTACCTTTTATACTCCTGAGCCTCACATTTGATCTCTTGTATTTCCTAGCAGCAGAGGCAACTCTCTTCCCTCCATAGGTATGCTCAGCAGGTCCAGTCCTTTCTGCTGGATGACTCAGCTCTTTTCTTTCAATCCGGAGACTGGATTTTGGTAAAGACATACCACCAGCACATAGTACAAGCCCCTTTTCCAGTATGGGACCGTTCCAAGTTCTTCTGATAACATCGATTTCAGTGAAGGTGGCGGCTAAAAGATTCTGAAGCCATTACCCTCGCTGGAAACATTCTCCATATACAGATCAGGCTTCAGGAACAGGATGAGAAGTAGCTGACGCCGGGGCAGCCAAGGCCCTAGCAACTGGAGAGGAGAGGAGAAGACTCCTGAAGAAAAGCAGCTTTCGGCCTAGAGGTACCGAACCAATATATCCCTTCAAGGTTGGTGATAGGTCAAAGCACCTCATAAGCACGGTACCTTAGACCCGCTCTACGGACCTCCAAACTACAGTGATCATTATCACATGGTCAGCCATCCTGTGTGACCCCTCCCGTTCGTGGATTCTTGCGTCAAGAATCAAGCGTGTATCGTCTCCACTGACATCTTCGGTTCCAGCCTCCTGACCATCACGCACAAGACTGTGTTGACTCCTCCTACCACTCATGTGGTGCCTCCTTCAGTCCATTTCGGGAACTGTTAATACGGCAATACTACTTGCCCAGACTGCCTTACCTTTTTGTGTGCGCAGCTCGCTACAAATTGAAGCTTTTCTCTCAACATGTCTCATTACTGTACCTTCTAATCTGTGTGAAATGTAGAAGTTTACTGTACTTGACAATTTAAACTGCACCCAGCCCCATGTTTCTTTTTCTACTTTCTTGTATAACATTGGTGTTACTCGCCTCTCTTTGGGATATGACTAGGTCCCTTGTTCATTGTAAACTGTCTCTAGTTTTAATGCTACGGATTGTTTTATTGTTTCTGCTTTTAGCCTGTCTAATACTGCTCTATACTGTTCTTCAACTACAGGGAAGTTTCTCATGATTACTCTCTGATGTATTTTCCTTTGAGATGGTCTCAAAGGGCTGCTTATTGCCCTATTGAGCGGTTTTATAATTCTTGTTCTTTTTTGTTGTATATTCATTTGTTCTTGGCTGTTGTCGCAAGGCCCTACAAAGCTCTACTACCTTTATGTATTCCTATACTCCTGCTTTTATGGTGGCTGATGTACCTGAGCTGCCGCATACAGATGTTCCATTAATAATGTCTGTTTAGTTATTTTATAGTAGATTGTTAGACTGTTCTTATAGTGGGCCTATGCAGGCCCAAAGGGGGGATTGTTAGGGAAATCAGAATCCTATATATATGTCCTTTGTAATAATAATGCTTAGTTTAAGTGCATATACAAGAGGCCTGCACAAGAGAAATTAGAATCTTATAGAAATCAGAATCCTATGTGTGTGCCCTTTGTACATTCTGGTGGGTTGGAAAAAGGAATGTGCTGTGTAAGCTAAACTGATTGTTCTACTCAAGGATGACTTGTTTTTACATTAGTTACTGATAAACTATAGTGGGCCCCCAGAAGATGGGTGGATGACGTATGACTATGTTTCTAAGAATGTATAAAAGTACTGACAATCCCTCCACCCTTTGGAATAAACTTGCATACTGTCCTTCTGTCTGGTCTGTGTGTTTATTCCCCTGGATTCCAGCCAGACGGAACAGCACACCGCAAATGAAGGGTTCGGGATTTCCTGGCCTGGAGTGACCAATAACACGCAGACCCATTACATATACCACACCAATGCAAATGGATTTCCTGTTCCCTCTTTCTAGTTTAACCTACAATTTCTCCTCGCCCCCTTTTAAGCCTTGTAATTCAATAGCTTTAATATTATTTTTTTACATACTGTGCAGTGCCACTCCTCCTTCCTTTTTTTCCTACCCTGTCCATCCTGAATAAAGTAGAAAACAGTGTACTCGTGCATCCCCGTCATGGTTGTACGTGAACCGTGTCTCAGGGTTTTTTTTAGTGCCATCAAGTTAGTGCTGACTCCTGGCAAACTGGCTGCCTCTTGGTTTTCTTGGCAATATATCTCTAACCGTCACTAAATCTTAGTCCGCCTCTTTTATTAAAACCTCTGGGATCTTATTTTCCACACTAAGGGGATTTACGCACACTGCTTTCCAGATGTTGCCACTTTTACCCATTTCTACAGAGTTATTTAATATGTTACTTACCAGAGGGCTTTTACTTACCTGGGAACCTTCTTCACCCATCCATAATTAATCTAGTTTAAAGCCTCTTCAGTAAGTTAGCTACTCTGCTGCAGAAGACACTGACCCTTCTTGGATAGGTGGACGCCGTCTCTTCTCTGCAGCTCTTGGAAATTCATCCCATGCTCCAGGAAACCAAAATGCTCTTGATGACACCATCCATGTAACTATACATTCATCTCCAGGATGCGAGCTTCTCTGCCTTGGCCTTTACCCTCAACAGAGAGGGTTGAAGAGAAAACCACCTGTGCACCTACCTGCTTCACCCTCTGTCCCAGAACCATTAAGTCACCCTTAATAAACTCAGAGCAATATCTAGCAGTATCATTTATGCCAGCATGGATGAGCATCATCGGATAATAATCAGTAGGATTGATGAGTCTTGGCAAACTCTCCATAACATCCTGGATTTTGGCACCTGGCAGACAGCACACTTCTCTGTACATCAAGTCTGGTCAGCAGATGGATGCCTCAGTACTGTTCAGAAGACAGTCACCAACCATCATTATCTTTCACTTCCTTGTGGTCGTGGATTGTGCAATGTTGGGGTGCTTTGTTATTCCATTTCCTGGGATGTTTTCACCTCCTCCGCTACCAAGGCTGCATACTGGTTTTTGAATTCAAAGGCTGGAGGAGTTTGAGTGTCGATTCTGCAGGCTCTGATGACTCTTGTCCAGCTCTCTTCATTTTGTAGCCTCCCATCTTCACCTCTGTCAAAGAGCTTGGATGTCTCCAGAAGCATCTCGTCAATATACTTTTTGTTGTCTTGAATACTTTCTAGCCTCATCACCTCTTCTCTGAGCTCCTCAACTTGTTTCAGGAGGACTTCAACTTGCAGGCATCTTACACATGAAACTGGTTCCTTGACTGGCATTGGGCAGTCTATCTGAACAGAGGCAGAAGTTGTAATGGGGGCAACAGCTTTGGCAATAAATTTTTCCCAGCCAACGTTCAGTTGGTAGAGCTTTGGTACTTGTTGAAGTAAACAAGATAGACCAGACATATATTCATATGAGTCTTCCAGTCCTCTGCAGCTGGGGAGAATGCAGAGTCTTGTAAGCGCTTGCCTAGTTGACTTGCAGTGACCTCTGGAGTCCTCTGCTGGGACCAAATATGCAGATGAGTCTTCTGGATAAAGGTAAGCCAATAAATATAGCATATTTGGATTTTCAGAAGGCATTTAAAGAGCCATGGGATAGGAGGTAATGTATTTTTGTGAACTGGAAACTGATTGCAAGACAGGAAACAGAGTGTAGGGCTAAATGGTCAGTTTTCCACATGGTGTGCCTGAGGGGTCTGAATGGGGATCTGTATTTTATAACACAATCACTTAAATGATCTGGAGAAAAGCACAAGTGAAATGATCAGAATTTTTCAAGGGGGATAGTTATTAAATGGCAAAATCATGCATTATTTTCTGTAATACTTGTTTATGAGTTACAAAATAATGAAATACAAAGCAGGCAAATGCATGCAAAGCACCTCATTATTATTTAAATTGAATAATGCAGCTTGTGTTGAACTTTGAAAACTATGCTATTTATGAAAAAATAACACTAGCTGAAAGCTGTAGGGTTTTTTAAATTTAATTTTTATTAAGCTTTTCATATAAAATCCACACAACCCACAACACAATCTAACTCAATCCCTCCCACTCCCCCCCCCCCCCAAATTTATGACCTGAATACAAAATTGTAGTTATATTTACTGCCTTTGAGCATTGGACCACTATCTACAGAAACAAAATGCTAGGTTCTGATTTAGGAGTCACAAGGGAAAGATGTTGGCATCATTCTAGACAATATGTTGAAATTTTTGGCCCAGTCTGCCCCCGTTGCTGTGGAATCCATTGCCAGAGGATGTGGTCAAAGTGACTAAACTGCAAAAGAGATTCAGAGATGTTTAGAAAAGTCCATAAAAAGTTATTACGTAGATCTGGACTAGCTATCACTTATCCCTTGAATTAGATTTACCTTTTGGCCTCTGCCAGGCCTTATGACTTGATGTTGTCACTGCTGGAGACAGGATGCTGGACTTGATGGAACTAGGTCTAAATCAGCATAACTTTTCTTATATTTTCATGGAGAGGGAGGAAGCATAGGTTGGGGGTGGATCTTGTTTGACTGTGAAGGTCCCTTGTTCTTAACTCTGAGGGATGGAAGGAATCAGGATTCAGAGAGTAGGAAAATAGAGGAGTGAAGATGTTCCTTGATCCTCCTGCCACAGAGATGGAGCATCCTCCTTGCTAACTGCCCCTTACATTTTGGCCCAGGTAATGTTGGGGATTTTGGCAGATAACTAGCATGGATGACTTTTTACATTCTTTGTACCATTAATGCCACTACTGTGGCTATAGCAGCACAGCAAAAATTGTATGTGTACAAGGGAAAGGGTATTGCATAGCCTCTTAAGCAGCGGGCACATTAGATTTTTACACACACATATGCTAACTTTTTTAACGCAAGATTTATTGAAATTTGGAGATTATAACCCCACTGAAAATACATTCTTGAAACTGCAAAATCTTATACTTCAAAAAATCTGTTAGTTCATAATTTGCCAATGGTCTTTGTGTTGCTTTTGTTATTACTGATTAACTTGGAGGCTCCCCTAGAAGTTTATTTTTTTCTTCTGTGTTTTATTCTTCTGTGTAATAGAGGATTACAAATCCATTGTTATTCTTCTGTGCATCCTATCACTTTACCAAGTGTTGCTGTAATGTTTTCCACCAAGACCAAAGGGCTACTGCAGATTGTTATTATTTGAAACAGTCCAGTGGCATACAAGGACACAACCAGGTGAGAATCCAGAAATGACCTATGATTTCCCTCTTTAAAAGGGTAAGTAAAAAGTTATGTTTCATTCTTAGTTGCTATGCATAGGAATCTCTCATAAAATAAATTCTGTTCTCTATTACCGGGAAATTATAAGTAAATAAAAAAATCAACTGTTTAGATCTAAAAACAGGCAACAGAAGCGATCTTTGCATGTAAAGAAATGTCTTGTCATCGGTGATGAAATCAAAGCTGTGTTTCATCCCTTGTGTCTTCCCCCATCGTATTGGAAAGACTATTTTTTCGGCTGGTTGCAGAATTCGGAACATATGCCAGTGGATCAGGTCGGATCAGGTATCTGTAAATAAGTTTAGAATAAGTTATATAAGATGAGTAGGGTACAACAGGAATGGCAACATTTGTGCAACATTCAAACTCAATGGACCACATTTTTGGTGCTTCTTCTAAATTCTAGACACAGCGCTTAAATAAAATAAATATATATTTATTGCCATGATCTGGATAATGAGGGGACGCCAAATATATGTATAGGAGGTAATTTTAGAAAGCGATTCCTGTACGTATGTGGTCGCCTGTTCTGAAATATCAATCAGCATGAGAGTAGGCACTTTGACAATAAGGTGTGCACTCTATGGGTCAGCATTTCTGAGGGTGTGGTCTGGGAGGAGCAGGGCAGAGTTTCCACATACGTGAGTAGATTATAGATTTCCTTAATCTACTCATGCAAGTGTGTAAAGGACACATGACATTTATACTTCCTTGCGAGAAGGTATACGTGATTGCATCTATATTCAAGGTGCTTTCTCTGTCATATACACTAGCATTTCATAAAGAGAAGTAGGTAACTGTTTATCTTTATAAAATGGTGTCTACATGGGTGCCACCCCATGGTGCTTTTTTATAAACCCACCCTTAAAGAAGATGGAACATGATATATGACTGCAATATGACTGCAGGAGATCAGATCCCTGATGTGGACTTGGTTCGAAGCGTTATCAAATCTTATTTGTAGTTTGATGATTGCATTCTTTTGCAGATAAGTAAAAGTTTTACAGTGGTTTTTAAAGAGCATTCATATTTGTATCACAAATTATGGACAATCACAGATAAAAAGAAATTAAAGACAAGAATAAAACATAGATACAATATTTAGAAGTATGAATGGACTGATAAAATTCATGTTGAAGTTACCCTGATTTAGAGTATTCTCTGTGGACAAGCACATATGGCTGACATCACTGAAAGAGCCCCACATGGAAACCTTTGCACTATACAAATGATAAGTCATAGTATGTAGTATTTTCAACTCTTTTTAGAAGCTTTTAGAATGGACCACTTGCCTGCCGCCGCCACACTCACCTTCTCAGTCTTTGTTTTTCCATGAACCTCATGGACGTATCCCATGCACTTTTCACTTAGTTTACCTTGTAGTTGTTTTGTCTGCTTGTCGGTGACGTTTGTAAGTTTTGGCCTACTACTATCATTTCTATCTTTTTTTTCCATTTTTTAGCTTCTAAGTCAGGGTTTTCGAGCATTTAAAGTTACCTTTCTTTTTCCACAATGTCACTAAGGTGTATCTGGCCAGCTCAATGATATTGTTTTCTTTCTTTCTTTAAAATCGAGTTGTTTAATTTCACAGCAACTATTTTTTTTTATGTAATATCCCAGAAACTAGCCAGCGGTTTCAAAATCCTGTGAGCAGTGAGTGAGAATCAGCTGTGCCTACTTAGTTGGGAACTGTGTGTGAGAGAAAACTGCAGCCAATCTGAGCACTTTTCAAATCATTTAGAATCCCTTCAGCAAAGGCTCCAACGATCCTGTGAGCAGTGAGTGAGAATCAGCTGTGCCTACTTAGTTGGGAACTGTGTGTGAGAGAAAACTGCAGCCAATCTGAGCACTTTTCAAATCATTTAGAATCCCTTCAGCAAAGGCTCCAACGATCCTGTGAGCAGTGAGTGAGAATCAGCTGTGCCTACTTAGTTGGGAACTGTGTGTGAGAGAAAACTGCAGCCAATCTGAGCACTTTTCAAATCATTTAGAATCCCTTCAGCAAAGGCTCCAACGATCCTGTGAGCAGTGAGTGAGAATCAGCTGTGCCTACTTAGTTGGGAACTGTGTGTGAGAGAAAACTGCAGCCAATCTGAGCACTTTTCAAATCATTTAGAATCCCTTCAGCAAAGGCTCCAACGATCCTGTGAGCAGTGAGTGAGAATCAGCTGTGCCTACTTAGTTGGGAACTGTGTGTGAGAGAAAACTGCAGCCAATCTGAGCACTTTTCAAATCATTTAGAATCCCATCAGCAAAGGCTCCAACGATCCTGTGAGCAGTGAGTGAGAATCAGCTGTGCCTACTTAGTTGGGAACTGTGTGTGAGAGAAAACTGCAGCCAATCTGAGCACTTTTCAAATCATTTAGAATCCCTTCAGCAAAGGCTCCAACGATCCTGTGAGCAGTGAGTGAGAATCAGCTGTGCCTACTTAGTTGGGAACTGTGTGTGAGAGAAAACTGCAGCCAATCTGAGCACTTTTCAAATCATTTAGAATCCCTTCAGCAAAGGCTCCAACGATCCTGTGAGCAGTGAGTGAGAATCAGCTGTGCCTACTTAGTTGGGAACTGTGTGTGAGAGAAAACTGCAGCCAATCTGAGCACTTTTCAAATCATTTAGAATCCCTTCAGCAAAGGCTCCAACGATCCTGTGAGCAGTGAGTGAGAATCAGCTGTGCCTACTTAGTTGGGAACTGTGTGTGAGAGAAAACTGCAGCCAATCTGAGCACTTTTCAAATCATTTAAAATCCCTTCAGCAATGGCGCGCCCGTGCCTTGCGGGCCCGCGCCTGAGGGCCTCGCAAGAGGGCCCTTTGGCGTGGCCCTTAGGCGGTGGACCGTGCGGGACCCACTATCTGCTGCTATATGCTCATTCTGTTCAGCGATATGCTGTTTGTAGTTAATGTAAGGTAATGTAATGTAAGTTATGTACTGTGTTCCCTGTTTGTACTCCTAGTGTTTTGTTGTGATGTAATGATAATGCAATGTATGTTTCCCTCACCTTTGTTTAACTTTGTGCTGTATTAACCGCTTTGATTGAAGGAAAAGGCGGGATACAAAACATGTTAAATAAATAAATAAATAAAAAAGTGTGCCTGGCGCCTCAGGCTCATATCTATAACAAACCCTCACAAATGAGGCCTGAAGTGCTTGGGGCTCAACCATAACCCTTATCTTTGTGTTTCCTGTTCATAAATGGCAAAGAGATATTCAGGGTCGTGAAAAGCAGTGTGAATGTATTTTTGGTGCTGAGAAGACCAATCCATCATCATCAGCATTTGTGCCATTGGTCTTCATGGCTTCCAATGCTGCACTGGATACTGGGGATACATTGTCACCAAGAGGGACCATGAGCTCTATCAGAGCCGATCACCTGGAATCTGTTACCTACTGATGCCACCCCGAGGAAGAGAAAGGATTCTTCTTCATCCTCAAATATATTGAGCATTGGGCAGAAGCATCAACGCATCAGCATTGAGATCTATCAGATTGCGATATCCACAGTAACGAAATATCGGTTCAGGTATCGAATCTGTTACTGGAGGATGTAGTAAGAGCTGTTAGTGTAGCTGGGCTTAAAAAAGGTTTGGACAAGTTCCTGGAGGAAAGGTCCATAAACTGTTATTAAAAGGGACCCGGGATATCACTGCTTGACCCAATACAAACATTGTGGAACCTGTGTCTTTTGGGGAAACTGCACTGTACTTGTGACCTAGATTGGCCACTGTTGGAAACAGGATACTGGGCTTGATGGACCTTGGTCTGACCCAGTATGGCATATCTTATGTTCTTATTCTTCATGAACGGCAGGATAAATCCTTACAACCCTCACAGCTGGTGTTAGCTTCTTTCCAGACTGAGGTGATGAGAGTGCAGCAGCAGCAGCAGGCACATGTATGAACAGTTCATTCTAAAAGCTTCTAGAAGCTGAGAATATTTCTACACATATCTCTGTAGTTGACGTCATCCATATGTGATAACTTATGCTGTCCATGGAGAACACCTGCTACAGGTGAGTATCCCTGTTTTCCATTCAAGGTGTCTCCAATTTTTTGATGGTCCATATTTATGAATTTTTTTGTATACAACTTTTTTGAGAGATTATATGATTGCACTAGATTTTCTATCCCTCCCTGTAAGTTGGATACATTCTTGATATTTTGGTGGTATAGCCTATTAGCACAAGCAGTGGCCATCTAAACTATGATGGCATTTGAAAATGCTTGATACAGGCACAGAACACATAGAAGCACATTCTGCTTTGTACGTCTCTGGGCCGTACGGATGTACAGACATCTGTCCGGCCTGCAATCACAGGCAACTCTACTCCCGTGGGGGTTAGACGTCCCTGTGGGAGCATAATTGCAGCACAGTGGCTGGACATCCGGAATGTGCCCCTATTCAGACACCCCAGACGTCCAGCCACTAACCTGGCTAACTCAGTCAGGCTCCTGAATGGACTTGCTGTGCTATGGTGTTCTAACACCATGGCACTGTGGCTCCATTCAGAAACCATGATCCCCAGCAGCTGGACTCCCAATCCAGTCTCCCATGGTCAGGGTCCGACTGCGGGGAACTTACTTCCCTCCCCCTACATCTGTCTCTGCCATCTGCCACTGAAAGCCCACGTCCAGGGGGACTTACTCCACCTCTGAAGTGGAATAAGTTCTCCATCTACCCAGCTGACCCTGGCCCTGTACGTCCGGGGAAATTACCTGCCCTCCCCCACCCCTGTCTAAGGCTCCTCGTACAACTCAGATGTACGTACGGGGAGCCTTTTGTCAACAGCTGGATTTGCACGAATAGCGGGGATGTACATCCAGACTGGACATACATCCCCGTTATTCGTGGTTCAGAATAACACCCCATTGCAAATGCCTGGGGGGGGAGGGGGGAAATGGAAAAGCTGAAAATGAAGAGCCTACTGAAAAACCTTTGAAGGGCAGTGGTAGGAGCAGGATTGAGAGATCATGTGTAAGAGACAAATGGTTTAAAAGAGAAGCATATAAAAAAATAAAGCTCTATATGAAGGCAAGAAACAGAAACATTGTGGCTCAGGTTTATGGTTGATGAAAGTAACTTACACAACATCGTTAAGCTCTAGCCGTGTGTCTGGAGAAGGATTGATAAGGATATACGAAAGGGTGTTTTGGTGATCATTCATTTCATCTACAGAACAAAGCAAAAGAGACTGCTGGTAAGATTGTTTATAGTGACTGTTTGAACAATTATTTTCCTAATTATGTTCATCCCATAATGCTATCAAAGGAAACATTGCAGTCTTCTTTTTAATGTGACCCTGTACATACGTTCAGCAACTTTCCTAAGTAGAAAATTTGCTTTCCTTTAACATAAGTTACCACTGGCATTTTTTTCCCCCATAATTAGATTGGAGAATGCCAAATAGAAAATGAACACACCAGAAAGAAACCACAGAACTTCCCTGCATAGATGCAGCAATTGTAGTATTTTTTGTACTAAATCCATTTACAGAAAAATAATGAAGTGTGATAAATGGATCAGCAGCTACTGAAATAAACAGGGATAATGCAATCAGAAATTTCCAGCACAACTGGATTAACTACAAAATTATACTCTCCATCATTGTTTATTCTGAAAGATAATTTATTACACTGTAAAAAATCAATCTGAAGAGAAATACTAGAATTTAAGTATGTAACTCTATATTCATTATACCAGCCTGTCAAAAGCTCCAATATTCCATCTTTTCTTTATACCACTATAGTCTTATATTAAAAATTACACTGATAGTAAATGAAATAAATTAAAAAGGAGCAATTACATGAACTCAACTGAATAACATTCCACAGTAACTCATTAATGTCCAATTTACGTAAACTTTAGTGCAGAGTGGACTTTGTTTTTTGGCTTAACTTAATTTATAATTTATAGGTCAATTAAAAACTCCATAAAAGTGTTCTTTAAATAAACTGAAAAATCTTAACAATTCAATTCCCATTGTACTATGTTCACTTTTTCCCCAATATGAATTTTCAATACTTAAAACACCTAGAGGCACATTCTGTCATGTATGTCTCCCAGCTGTCCAGACGTAGACATCTGGATGGCCGGGAAATGCTGCTGATTCTGCTCCCATGGGGGCTAGATGTCCCTGTGGGGCAGAATCACAGCACAGTGGTTGGACGTCTGGAACGTACGCTATTCAGACACCCCTGATGTACCATTAAGGAGCCGCAATGCCTAGCCACCGCTGAAAAGTTCCTTTCTCTGCAGCCGGACCCCCGATCCAGCCTCCCATGGCCAGGCTCCGGCTGCGGGGAACTTAATGTGCTCCTGCATACCTTTTTCCCCCATCGGCCACCACTGAAACACTATGTCCAGAGGGACTTATTCTGAGGTGAAATAAGTTCCTCATCTACCTGGCTAACTCCAGACGTACAGGGACAACCTCGGAATAGGCCTGTACGTCCGGTGAGATGACCCACCCTCGCTTTGCCATCGTTTCGCCTCTGTCTAAGGCTCCCCCGTACAACTCCGATGTTCATACAGGGAGACTTTTGCCGGAAGCCGCATTTGTACAAATAGCAGGGATGTATGTCCAGGATGGAAGTACACCCCCGCTATTTGTGGTTGTGAATGACACCCCCCCCCCACTTATCTTATAAGCTCTTAGACTAAAGATCAGCATATTTCCCAATGAAAGCCATGCACATCTCCCGAAATAGACATATTCCAATCTAAATATTTATCTCTTCTTTGCCTTTGTCTGGTCATTTTAATTTTAGAATTGGGTTGGTGTCAGTTTTTTTTCCAAGTTTCTTGAGTCATCCTCTAAGTTCTCTTCCAGGGTCTACTTTCCATTGCTTCCCTCTCCCTTCTCTACATGTCTGATGCCACGGGGCATGTTTATTAAGCTGGGCTAATGATTAGCATATGCGCGGGACCTAGGAATGCAGGTGAGGGAGGCAAGGGGTATCCCGCAGCCCGACCCTGGCCATCGAAGGCCAGATCGGGGGTCAGGCTGTGGGGAACAAAGATGGTTTTTCTGTGGCAAGGGATTGCGGCTCCTGAATGGAGCAGTGGTGTCATGGCTACGGGATATGTGCCATGACTTAGCTGGGTATGGGAGCTGGAAGTGCAGCTGGTCCGAATCAGGGCACAGCCATAGAGCCAATAATGATCCCACGAGCACGTCCAGCCCCCGCGTGATTATAATGGGGTCTATCTCTGTATGGCCCAATTCTGATCGGCCGTACAAGGGGGAGACAGCCAGCACAGAATGCCCCTCCTAAAGGTTTTAACATGCATTAATGAAATTACTGAGCATTAAGTACCAACAGCCTTTTTATTTTAATGGGCGCAGTGGCACTAAACGAACATTAGCTTCATTAGCATGCGTTAACGTTTAGTAAAGATGCCCCTCACCCTCCCTTTCATCTTTCTTTTCCATTGCTCTCTTCTCTGTCTCTACATTCATAGAGGGGCATTTCAAAGCCATTTAGGTGGTTTGCAGATCCCTAGGTGGCTGCCACTGAATGTCCTGCACTAGTTGAATAGTGTTGGGACACTCCAGGGGCAGATCGAAGGCAGCACCCAGAGATATCCAGTTTGCAACAATATCCGCCTAACTTTCCCTGCTGAAGTTATCTGCAATAACCCCGCGGCCTGACTAGCTTCAGCACTATCCCTCCACGTCACTGCCGGATATGGCCCTGGAACTGAATTGTGGCAGGTGCAGGCCTGTGATCCATGGTGTCTGACATAAGCAGGCAGGCCTAACTAGCTTGACCTGTAAATGAAGCCTGTGGAGAGGCTCATAGGAATTGCACATCCCCCAACATGCTGCTATTGTAGGATAGAACTCTGCAAGAGTACTAAACTAACTTAGATAAGCAAAACTGAGAGATGGAAAAATACAGAAAAATATGTTTAAAAGTTACTGATAAGAAAAGTACATCTGCAAGGAATATAATTGGGAGTGCTGACAGATGAGTTGCAGAGCCCTGCTCCCCTGCATGCACAAATTGGCTCTATGGCTTTGAGAGTATGAAAGTAACAAGTTGATGAACTGGCCATTGTAATTGGGACTAGAAGGGGGGTATGCAGGTGCCGAGCCCACTGAAGGAACATAATTGGATAATCTTATCAGTACCGGGACCAATGGAAGGGGTACGGGAGGTACGGGAGAGTACCGGGACCAATGAAATGTTTTTCTATACCTAGAATGGAACAGAAGTCTATAAAAGTTGTTGTAATGCTAGAAAACTTTGCTCAGCCATTTTGAATTTGATTCTGCTTGAGACTTGTGCACAAATAAATGATTTGGACCTTCTGAACAGACTCCTGGTATTATTGGTTTGTCTGCGCTTTGCTGCTACATATTCTTGGTGCGTTGGCCGGGAAGTTGTGGAATCAAAGTGTATATAGGGCAATATACCACAACTTTCCGCCTCTATAGGCTTGGTCCTGCCGGGATCGCGCCCTTCTGACGAGGGCTGCTCCCTGGCGCCGCCGGTCCCTTGTATCGGAGGGAGCTGGTCGGACCTCGGCGGGTGCCGGGCCCGGCTGGAGCCAACGCCTCGAACCCGAGTGAGGGGAGTCCGAGGTCCAACTCATGCGCCTGCTTGGGAAGTTTGAGGACCATATCCGGTGAGTATAGTTTTGATTTGGTGTCTAGACAGATATAGAAAGAGCAGTACTGCCATTGGAACTTGGAATTTGGAATTTGTAATCTCGAGATATTGGAAATTGGTAAGAGAGCTTGATCACCTCTCAAAGAAGGGCCGAGTAACCCCGCATGGGTATTCGCAGGGTGAAACCCCCATCTTTTTGTAATTGGGAAATTGGTAAGACTAGTCAGAATAGATAGAAACTAATGCATTCTGGGATACGTTGCTAGCATGATTGTGTGACTGAAGTGTGAATGAGAGGTCTGGCAGCACGGACCAAGTAAAGGCGGACCCCTGAGTAGCGCATTTCCTGACCGGGCGACCGCGTTCAGGTCGCGAAAAGGGGGAAGCGATTGTCGTCGTGTCTTGTTATTTGTACTCCTTATACGTTTCCAGGGCCGTGAGAACCCCTTACCCACGGTCCGCCCTCCTTTTCCCTTTTGTCTGTTGTTGCGCGCACACATCGAAATGGGAGGGGCGGGGTCTACTAGAAACACTCCATTAGAATGTATGATCGCACATTTTAAAGAGGGATATTCTGGAGATTATGGTATTAAAATGACAGCAGCCCGTTTGCAGATTTTGTGTACTAGGGAGTGGCCCGATCTAGACCCCACCTGGCCCTGAGAGGGAACGTTCAATGTAGAGATTATTCAGTTAGTACACCGTAGAGTGCGGATAGCGCACCCCGATCAGTACCCCTATATAGATTCTTGGTTAAGTATTTGTGAAGATCCGCCCCTCTGGGTGCAGCGCTGTTATGAGGAACAGTGCAGAATAATGTTAGCTAAAACAGATTCTAGACAGAAAACGGAACAGCCTAGAATGAAAGAGCAGGATAAGAAGTCCAGAAAGAAGCCCATCCTGGTAGATCCTGACTCCCCAGAAATAATTCCCAGACAGCCTCGAACCCCAGGTCCAGTAAGAGTAGCCCGGCGTCCTGCCCCAGAGCCCCAGAGACAGCCGGTGCGGGACCCAACCCCTGACCCACCTCCCGGAGGGCAGAGAGAGGAATTTCCCTTAGCTGAAGAAGGTGATATTATAAAAAGTGAGTCAGATGTAGAGGTAGAGGAGGAAGAAAATGAAAATGCCCAAAGCGAGGATGACAGTGTACAAGTGGTTGCCAGTGCCAGCGTGCAAGCAAAATGTACACCCAAAGTGAAACCTGTTGAGAAAGCGAAAGTGACCTCTGGAAAGACAGTTACGAAAACAACCCTTAGATCCCACAAGACAGCTACTGCCAAAATGATGCCTTTACGGCAAGTCCCGGGAGTGCCTATAAAGAACGATAATGAGGAGGTGGTAGCGGGACCCTTAACTTATGTGTATATCCCTTTCTCTACAACTGATTTGTTAAATTGGAGGTCGCATTATGCCTCCTATACTAGTAAGCCCCAGGAGCTGACAGAATTAGTAACTACTATTATGGAAACCCACCAACCCACTTGGCCAGATTGCCGCCAGCTCCTGACCACCCTATTCACGACAGAAGAGCGAACACGAATTAGAAAAGCAGCTATTGAGTGGATGGCAGATAACCCTGTAGCTCCGGGACAGGGGCTAAACAGAATAGACTATCGGGAAGCGGCCCAGAGAGAATTCCCGAATGAAGACCCCCATTGGGATCCAAATACAGAGGAAGGATCCACAGCCCTAGCCCGTTTTCGCCAAGGCTTTTTACAAGGTCTGAGAAGGGGAGGCCAAAAAGCTATGAACCTTTCCAAAGTTGCAGGAGTTATCCAAGGTGTAGATGAGAGCCCAGCAGACTTTCATGAAAGATTAATTGAAGCATATAGAATGTATACTCCCTATGATCCCGAAGCACCAGGAAGTTTATGTATGGTGAATTCTGCTTTTGTAAACCAGTCTCAACCAGACATCAGACGTAAATTACAGAAATTAGAGGGGTTTGCGGGCATGAATGCAACACAGTTACTGGAAGTCGCTCATAAAGTGTATGTGAATCGTGATAATGAAAGGCAGAGAGAATGTGACAGAAAGATGAAGAAGAAAGCTGATTTTTTGGCTGCGGCCATAGTTGAACAGAAAAGGGGAGGTATCCCTAGTCGACGGAGCAGAGGAAGAGGGCGGGGCCAAGGCGGAGGCCGGTCCCAGAAGCTAGGCGTGAACCAATGCGCCTATTGCAGAGAGGAAGGACATTGGAGAGATACATGCCCGCAACTCGAAGACGCCCAGCAAGATGACGACAGCAATCATCAATGGCAAGAAGAAAGACGAGGCTATCCCCGAAACCACGGAGGAGCCAATCGAGAACAATTCCAGCGAGAGAGAGGAGGAGCCATTCAAGCATTGGCCACAGCGATCCATGATGAAAATGACGTGGATTGGACAGACCGGGCTCCAAGTTTGCTTTAGGTCTCCAGGAGCCTATGGTCGGAATACAAATAGGAGACCAAGTTATGGACTTTATGGTTGATACTGGAGCACAACATTCAGTAATAGATAAAAAGATAGCCCCATTTTCTACAAAAGCAGTCACCATTATAGGAGCAACTGGTGCCAAAGCTACAAAGTCTTTTCTTCAGAATCGTATATGCAGTCTAGGAGGACAGCAAATAACTCATCAATTCCTTTACATGCCCGAATGTCCAGTGCCACTACTGGGACGAGATATGTTAGCCAAACTCCAAGCACAAATATCCTTCTCTGAACAAGGAGAAATGCAAATGACAGTAAATCCCCAAGCCAAACCAGCAGGAATAATGCTGCTGACAGTTCCCCGAGAAGAAGAATGGAGGTATTACATTGATGACTCTATCCAAGACACCTATTTCGAACAAACTTTAAAGAAGATTCATGCACCACCTGGAGTATGGGCAGAAGGCAGTCCCCCAGGCCTAGCCAAGTATATAGCTCCAGTAATTGTAACCCTCAAGCCTAGTGCTACACCAGTACACGTCAAACAGTACCCTCTCCCAAGAGCTGCAATTGAAGGCATTCATCGTCACTTGCAAAGATTGCTCGAGTATGGCCTACTAAAAGTATGCCAATCCCCATGGAACACTCCACTTTTGCCAGTAAAGAAACCTGGGACGGATGATTACCGCCCAGTACAAGACTTAAGGAGAGTAAATGATGCAGTTGAAACTATACATCCAGTTGTACCTAATCCTTATACTCTTCTAGGACTGATACCTGCTGAAGCTACCCATTTCACTGTACTGGATTTAAAAGATGCATTCTTTTGCATAAGATTAGCCCCTGTAAGTCAAATATTGTTTGCATTTGAATGGCAGGACCCCATCTCTGGAAGAGGGGGCCAACTCACCTGGACACGATTACCCCAAGGATTCAAAAATTCACCTACCATCTTTAGTGCTGCACTGAATCAAGACCTTTCAAGCTATCCAGTGGCCCCGGGGAAGAGAGTGCTTCTCCAATACGTGGACGATCTGCTGATAGCTGCCATATCAGAAAGTGAATGTATACTAGCCACCAAAGATCTGTTGCAGTTACTAGATGAAGCTGGATACAAAGTTTCCAGAGCAAAATCACAGCTATGCCAAAAAGAAGTGAAATACTTGGGTTTTCGTATAACCCAAGGAAGCCGAAGACTAGGTAGAGAAAGAAAAGAAGCAGTATGTAGAATCCCAACTCCAACAACCAGAAAGCAAGTCAGAGCCTTTCTGGGAGCGGCAGGATATTGCCGAATCTGGATACCCAACTTCGCCCAAATTGCCAAACCACTGTATGACGCCACAAAAGGAGAAGAAAAGTCGCCACTGGAGTGGGGACTTGAGCAGGATACAGCCTTCAAGAAGTTAAAGGAAGAATTGATGTCATCACCAGCACTTGGACTACCAGATGTCCACAAGCCTTTCCACTTGTTTGTACATGAAGCACAGGGAAATGCCTTAGGCATGTTGACTCAGAAATTGGGAAATTGGGAGCGACCTGTAGCATACCTATCGAAACAATTGGACCCTGTGGCCAAAGGATGGCCCCCATGCCTGAGAGCAGTTGCGGCTACAGCACTATTAGTGAGTGAAGCAGACAAGCTCACACTAGGACAGAACATACGAGTCACTGTGCCACATGCAGTCCTTGCCCTTATGGAACAAAAAGCAAATTATTGGCTCACCAATTCCCGAATGTTGAAATACCAGAGCATGTTATGTGAAAACCCACAGATACAACTAGAAGTGAGTCATGCCTTGAATCCAGCCACCTTGATACCCATCAGTGAAGAACTCCCAGAACATGACTGTATCGAAGTCATGGAAACTGTGTTCTCCAGTCGACCTGACTTGACAGATGTGCCCATAGACAATCCTGACCAGATTTATTATGTTGATGGGAGCAGTCTCATCCTCGATGGACGACGCTGTGCCGGATATGCAGTCGTCACTCAACACGAAGTAGTTGAATCATCAGCTTTAGCCTCAGGCACATCAGCCCAGAAAGCCGAATTGATAGCACTCACCAGAGCATTATTGTTAGGAGAGAAACTTGTGCTAAATGTATATACAGATTCTAAATATGCCTTCACCACTCTGCATGCCCATGGAGCCCTCTATAAAGAACGAGGACTCATCACATCCGGAGGGAAGTCAGTTAAGTATGGTCCCGAGATACTGATGTTACTTGATGCAGTTTGGGCCCCAACACGTGTAGCTGTCATGCATTGCAGAGGACATCAAGCAGGAAAAGGAGAAGTTGCCCGAGGAAATAGATTTGCAGATGCTTCAGCACGACAAGCAGCTATGACAGGACGGATTACACCACAAGCAATGCCAATGCAAGCAGCATTGTTTCCAGTACCTCTGAATTTATGGACACCACGATATACCACCAAAGAATTAGATTACTACTGTAACAAGGAAGATGGAGTACTGAAAGATGGATGGATTGAGCTGCCACCGAAGAGGGCAGTCAACCCCCTGTACGAATAGTAATTCCTGATCTGTTAGGACCATCGTTTGTGAAAGCTTTTCATGAAGCTACCCACTACGGGAAAAGTGCTATGGAAAAAGCACTCAGACCACATTTTACATCCCTCTATTGACAACCATATCAGCTTCAGTAGCACGTCAATGTCTAACCTGTGCCAAAAATAATGCCAAGCAAGGCCTTATCACGGCACCCCGAGTTCAGTCAGGAGGTGTAACCCCCATGCACAACCTCCAAGTTGATTTTACCGAAATGCCAAGAGCCAATGGATACCATTACCTATTAGTATTAGTTTGTACTTTCTCTGGGTGGGTAGAAGCCTTCCCAACCAGAACTGAGAAAGCCCGAGAAGTTACCAAAGTTTTAATGAGAGAGATTGTCCCTAGATTCGGAATTCCAGCAGTAATAGGGTCAGACAATGGACCCTCATTTGTCTCCCAGGTTACTCAACAGTTAGCAAAAGCTTTGCAGATACAATGGAAACTCCACACTGCATACCGACCCCAGAGTTTGGGGAAAGTTGAGCGAATGAATCGTACCCTAAAAGCCCAAATGTCTAAGCTTTGTCAGGAGACACACTTGAAGTGGCCCCAAGTGCTCCCAATAGTTTTACTCAGAATACGCTCAGCTCCTGTAAAATCAACAGGACTTTCCCCTTTTGAAGTTTTGTATGGTAAACCCCCACCAATAGTGCAGGGAGTCAAAGGAAGTTTAGCCCAAATTGGTTCAGAAGTAACCAGACAAGAACTCCTAGCTCTTAGTTTTGTTCTGCAGACTCTCCATGCGTGGATCCAAGACCAGTTGCCTATCAACTTGACGGAACCCTTGCATCCCTATCAGCCTGGTACCTCGGTGTGGATCAAAGATTGGAAGAAGACACCGTTGGAACCCCATTGGAAGGGACCGTACACCGTCATCCTGTCTACCCCAACTGCAGTAAAGGTAGCCGAGATCGACGCCTGGATCCACCACAACAGAGTCAAGCCCACCACTGATCCTGAACCCGAGCAGTGGACAGCAGAGCAGCATCTCGATGCACCCTTGCGAGTTACTCTGATACGGCAACCAGCAGCTTAGACACTTCATCACAGTGCCTTGCAGTAGCCAAGTCTTTCGAAGAGGATTGCTGTTTTCCATGCAGCAACAGTTTTGTTTCAACGAACTCAATCTGTGCGTGAATCTGCACACTACTTTGATACTACATTGACTAGCCAGACTTCACAAGCCAACTGAAATTGCTAATAAGTTGGTTAATGTGTATTGGACAACTTGAGGATCTTCAATCAACACTCAGCACCCGTTAAATTGCTTCATTAGCAAACGGGACGAAGAAAAAAAAAAAGAGAACGTCGTGATCAAGATCAGCAAGCTGAGGATTCAGAAGAACTCCAATCAACATCAACATGCATCTTTACTTTTGCTTTGCCCTGGTTGCCTTCTTTGGAGGTTTTGAACTGACTTATGCTCTACCTCCATGCACTGCTTGCATTACTTCCACTCGAACTGGATTGAAAGTAACTCAGACTTTGATTTATCATTCTTACTATACCTGCAAGGGAAAAGTGACTCGGTGTATTTATAACACCACTGAACTAAATGTTTGCACTTATGGCAAAATTAGAGCATGCTATAATCCGCATCAGAATCCATCCTATTACACGTTGGAAATACGATGGAAGGATGCAGATGGACCTATAATAGCTGCTACACCACCACTTAAGGACATTACTAAACCTGCTGTTTTGAATTTTGATGCATGTAATGTCATTAACAGAGATAGTTATTCCACCTGTGGTACTTGGGAGAAAGCGTATCGAAATGACCATAAGTACATGTGTCCAGAGGGTGCCACAGGATGGAGGAAGTGTACAGGTAAAAAGGAACCAGGCTATAGTACTGCCCCAGCAGCAGACTACTATTGCCCGGATTGGGAATGTGTTTTTTATGCTACCTGGAATAATGGTATAGTTGACGAGAAGATAGATAAACGAATGGCTACTTTAACCAAGCCAACCACAAATGATAAATGTCAGAAAGATGCTTGTAACCCTTTACACTTACGCATACACAATCCCTATGCATGGAAACAAGGATACAAGTTTGGTTTACGTATAGCTGGAGGGGCAATAGATCCAGGAACCATTGTGTATAGCAGATTGAATACCCAAGCCCACAAATCATCTAAATATCATATCCATAATACCTTCTATGAGGCCATGCATGTAAATAAGTTTGAGATCCCTCATCCTTCTCAGAATTTATTTTTAGAATTAGCCGGAGCAGTAGTATCTAGTCTTAAAATCTCAGATTGCTATTTCTGTGGCGGAACCCAAATGGGAGACCAGTGGCCATGGGAAGCCCAAGAATTGAATTATTCTCTGATTTACAATCAGACTGAATTACACAAGACTACTAGCGAATGGGTGTTAGCGCACTCAATCGTTGGACGTCTTTGCTATGCCAGAACTGGACCCCAGTTCACCCAAAAGGTAGGACAGCTGGTCTGTCTTAGCCAGAAGTATTATAATGCCACGACCAAAAAGACGGCATGGTGGTCAGGAATCAAACACCCTGAACCTCCTAACCCATTAGCCAGATTTCCAGAACTTGCTGATTTATGGACTAATCTTGCCAAAGCCCATGCCTGGCAAGCCCCACCTGGCCTATATTGGATCTGTGGAAACCGAGCGTATGCACAACTCCCGCCACAATGGGGAGGAGCATGTGTCTTAGGAACCATCAGACCTTCTTTCTTTCTTTTAAACACTGAACATGGAGAACAATTAGGATACCCTGTATACACTACCCACCGACACAAAGACAGAAGAGATCACCCCTCCAGATAGGCAAGTGGGAGAAGTGGCAGGGTGATGATTGGCCACCAGAAAGAATCATTGAGTATTATGGACCTGCCACTTGGAATGATGACGGTATGTATGGTTATCGAACTCCAATCTATATGATTAATCGTATTATCCGCTTACAAGCAGTAGTTGAAATAATACCCAATGAAACTAGTCATGCTCTTATGCTCTTAGCTAGACAAAGTACTCAGATGCGCACTGCTATATATCAGAACCGCTTAGCACTTGATTATTTGTTAGCAGCTGAAGGAGGAGTGTGTGGTAAATTGAATTTAACCAATTGCTGTTTAAAAATAGATGATAAGGGTCAAGTAGTTGAAGAAATTGCTAAAGATATGCAAAGACATGCTTATGTGCCAGTACAAACTTGGCACTCATTGAAGTTCCCTAACTGGTTTGCTAACCTTTTCTCCTGGCTGGGAGGATTTAAGACTTTCATTGTCTTAGTACTAATTCTTGTTGTTGTTATTTTCTTATTACCATGTTTAATCCCATGTTGTATGCGTTCTATTCATAATGCTATTGACAGCACAGTAGAGCGGAAGACCGCAACTAAAATAATGGCCCTATATAGAGCCAGCCCTAGTCGTAATCCTTCAATCATGATGTGATTCTTCTAAAGGTGATTTAATTCTCACACCTTATTAAGTAATAGGGTGAGATTAATCAAAGGGGGGAATGTGGCAGGTGCAGGCCTGTGATCCATGGTGTCTGACATAAGCAGGCAGGCCTAACTAGCTTGACCTGTAAATGAAGCCTGTGGAGAGGCTCATAGGAATTGCACATCCCCCAACATGCTGCTATTGTAGGATAGAACTCTGCAAGGGTACTAAACTAACTTAGATAAGCAAAACTGAGAGATGGAAAAATACAGAAAAATATGTTTAAAAGTTACTGATAAGAAAAGTACATCTGCAAGGAATATAATTGGGAGTGCTGACAGATGAGTTGCAGAGCCCTGCTCCCCTGCATGCACAAATTGGCTCTATGGCCTTGAGAGTATGAAAGTAACAAGTTGATGAACTGGCCATTGTAATTGGGACTAGAAAGGGGGTATGCAGGTGCCGAGCCCACTGAAGGAACATAATTGGATAATCTTATCAGTACCGGGACCAATGGAAGGGGTACGGGAGGTACGAGAGAGTACCGGGACCAATGAAATGTTTTTCTATACCTAGAATGGAACAGAAGTCTATAAAAGTTGTTGTAATGCTAGAAAACTTTGCTCAGCCATTTTGAATTTGATTCTGCTTGAGACTTGTGCACAAATAAATGATTTGGACCTTCTGAACAGACTCCTGGTATTATTGGTTTGTCTGCGCTTTGCTGCTACAGAATAACTGAGTTCACAGTTCAGTGGCGATGACTAGTGTCATGAGGTAGCACTGTCAGAATCCAGGAAACTAGGGAACTGTGAGCAGAATATGGCTGAAACTGACAGCTTAGGCTCACACGTGGAGAAAGGTTGCCATAAGCAACCGATACAAACAGAGTCACGAGGTGTAAGGGAACGCCCAAACCCGAGACCAGCTCAAAACTCATTAGGAAAGGGGAGGCAGCTGCATAAGGGTGGAGCCCAAATTAACACCAAGACAAACATATTTAAAACTCACTTACCTGAGGGTAGGGTAGACTCAGGAAGAGACACGGTCTCAGACACAAACACAGACTCGGACACAGAGAGAGAGACAGAGAGGAGAAGGACTCTCGTGGAAGGAGCTGGGAGAGCTGCAAAGTGTGGAAGCAGAACCAGTAGGACTGGGAGGACGGAGAGAGAGAGATTGCCAGGGGCATACGAGGCTGGTGACTGTGAGAGAGTCCCTTGTAAGGAGCAGTGCACAGCCGTCCAAATCCCCCAAGAACCTTGCTGTGGAGTAAGCAGAGGTGGCAGTCCAGGGTCCAAGTCCAGGAGGTACAAAGTATCCAGTTCCAGGTATTCAGCCAGGGATAGTTTTTACCCTGATGAAAGTTTTATAAATGGAAAGAAGCTTGGTGAGGAAAACCGGAGAAAGTGTTTTTACCAACAGAGTTTTGCTCAGACGAGAGACCAGGAAGTGGAGGTGCCAGAAGGTAGGCGTATTAACCCTAGTAGAAGAGGTTTAAGATACCCAGAAAGACATTGCACTTACCAAGAATTGTGTAGCTCTCAGGAGCCTGATTACATTGAATACGGTAATCACCCACGGGCCTCTAGTTCAGTGGAGGAGGGGAATGCTCTGATTCACCAGCAAGCACGTTGCAAGTATAACGGGAGTTTGACTCCAAGAGAAGTTTATTCTAACTGTGAAGAAAGGCAGTTTGGGGCATATGAAGAATCTCTAGAAGGGAGTGATACGAACTGTGCATACACTGTGGCTGATTGTATATCTGCTCTGCGGTAGAGAGCAGGAAGAATTATATACAAGAGAAAGCAGGAAGAAAAGTGTTTGCAAGGTAAAAGGACTGTTTCTTTTTCTCTGATGTTTTGTTGCCTATGCTGAAGTAAGCCAAATTTAGTTTAAGTACTTCTTTAATTTTGTTATCAGACGAATGGTCTGCATTCCTTTTGTTCCAATGTTTATGAATCCTAACCCGGACGGGGAATAAAGCCTGTACATAAACCTTACACTTGGTCTACAACTACACTTCTTTGGCTGGTGTTTGAGAAACTACAGGTCCCAGAAGGCCTTTCAAAAGCCTTCCAAGAACATTCCACAGCTAGTAGAAGATTGCCCCACTGAAATACCCAAGCCTTTTGGCCTCTGGGGACCTTGGTGGTGACATATTGGCATCGTCTAGAGGATTTTTTTTTACATTTTGGAAAGAAGGACACTTTTAAAGAAGGACTGCTGTGCCAGGAGACCCCTGAGAAGCAAATGAGCTGGACGGACCAGACGCTGGAAGCACAAGGGCTCTTTCTTGCAATGCTGGAATCTACGCAGAGGCTGAGGTAACGGGTAACTGGGGCACAGGCGTAGTTGGATCCGTGCAAGAAAGAGGGCGCTGCTGTGTTGCGGGAAGGGGGTGAAGGGAAGTAAAGTACCGCACTTTGTGGGTGTTTCTTTCTGTTTTCTCCACAGGTCACAGGCAGAAGGATGGAGGTCCAAGATGTAATGAGCTGGATGCAACACCAGTGGGACAAGCAGCTGGAGTTGGCCCGGCATATGCAAGAGCAGACGGCAACCATGATTAGGGAGCAGCAGAGGCCACTCCTAGATACCATGAAGGCGTTTTTGGAGAAATCGCAGGAACCTGGGACTGGAAACCCCTTTGTCATATTAGGGGTAGGACTCAATGCTTGCCATGCACTGTCGTTGGGACAATTAAGTCCACAGGACAATATAGACGATTTCATAGATGCCTTTGAGAGAATAGGGGAGGCATTGAAATGGCCGAGAGAGCAGTGGGCAACCCGCTTTGCGGTGTCGCTTACTGGAGAGGCTCTCTCCGCCTACAAGACAATGCCTGCCATCCTTGCTGCTGACTATGACGAAATAAAGAGAGCGGTTAAGGATAGATTAGGGCTATCTACCTTACATTACCGAAGGTTATTTAGGGAATCTAAGATGAAAGCACAAGAAACCCCTAAAGCCTTGTAGCAGAGGCTGAAAAATTTGGCCTATAAGTGGTTAACTCCTGAACGGAGAAATATTGAGTCGGTGTTAGACACAGTGATTTTGGAGCAATTTCTCCAAGCTCTACCCACCGAAGTAAAAACTTATCTCACGTTACAAAATTGCCAAAATACTGATGATGCAGCCAGTCTGGCGGAGCGTTATTTTGAGGCACAAATGGCTGGCACATCAGAGCTTGGGCTGATGAGAGCAGCAGGCATGGCAGGGTTTGCAAAGGAAAAATGTTTTAAAGAAAAAATGTTTAATGCAAATGGTAAAGATAATAATGATGACCTTTTTCTTACACATAAAGGGAAATGTTATGTGTGCGGAAGAGCAGGCCACTTCAAAAAGGACTGCACCAAGCGGACCGTCCTTGTGGCTGGAACGGGCAAGCCACCGCAAGATGGATTTCTTATCCCTGTGCAAGTAGAGGGGGTAAAAGCACTGGCACTGCTCGACTCGGGGGCTGACCTGAGCATGATTACGTCCAGGCTCTGGGAAGCCATAGAGAGGCAACGTCAGTCAGCCCCGAGGCAAGCAGAAAGCCAGATGCGGTTAAAATGCATACACGGGGCATTTGCCTGTTACTCTTTGCAGAAGGTGTCTATAGGTGCATTAGGTGTGGAACACACAGTACAGGTAGCCATAATCCCCAGGTTGCCCCGGGATGTCATTTTGGGCAGAGACTGGCCACCCTTTCTCCAGGGGCTGGCAGTAGGCTTGAGTACCCGGGCAGGCCTAGTGGCTACCCGATCACAGGCAGGAACCTCAGGGGAGGGAAAGATATCTGAGGGCCCAGAGAAGCCTGGGGGGGAGGAGGAGCCCCAAGAGGAAGAATCGGATGAGGAGGCTTTAAACATTCTTCCTACACATGACGACTTAATCCAAGAACCAAGTAAGGAGGGCAGGAAGGCAAAGGCCGAGAGGCGCAAAGAGAGGCATCATAGGACCCGCGGGAGGGCCGAATTGGAGGCCGGGGCAGAGTTATCTTGGGTGCCTGCAGAAGTAGTGAGCAAGTTCCCATCGTTCCCAGCGGAACAGAGGGCTGACCTGGCTCTTAAGAGAGCCTTCGAATGGGCCAGAGAAGTCCGGCCTACCCTGCCTAGGTTTTTCCTAGAAAAGGAGATCCTATATAGGGAAAGTATTGACCCGTACTCCGGGGCTGTAAGGAAGCAATTGGTCGTGCCAACGACGTTTAAAGCTATGGTGCTGCGTCTGGCACATGCCCACCCCATAGGCAGCCATAAGGGAGTCCGAGGCACCCTGGACCAAATATTGGTTCGCTTCTATTTGCCAGGGGTATATAACGAAACCAGACAATACTGTGAGTCTTGTCCAACCTGTCAAAGGGTCACATCTTTAAAAACAAAAGCTGTTCCGATGGTGCCCACACCTATCATAGCAGTGCCTATGGAGCGCATAGGGATGAACATTATAGGACCTTTGATTAGGACACCTAGAGGGTTCCAGTATCTGTTGGTGGTAGTGGACCATGCAACCCGGTTCCCCTGGGCTATTCCTTTAAGGAACACCTCCACGAGAATAATAGCCCAAGAACTGGTAAAACTATTTTGTGAGGTAGGCTTTCCAAGGGAAGTGATTACCGACCAGGGTAATAATTTCTTATCTAGGCATTTGGCCACAGTGTGGGAAGCATTTGGGATAAAACATATACGGACTGCGGCATATCATCCCCAAACAAACGGGCTTGTAGAGCGGATGAACCAGTCCTTGAAACGAATGCTCAGGAGAGGCTTAAAGAAGGGAGAGATGGGCGACTGGGATACCCTACTCCCATTTGTAGTATATGCCTGTAGAGAGCGTATACAGACATCCTTGAAAGCATCCCCCTATGAACTAATGTTTGGCAGACCCCCTAGGGGAATTTTAGATATTCTTCATGAGCAATGGGTGGAGCCAGAACCGCAGGAAGTTGGGGTACCTCAATTCTTAAAGAAGTTGAGGGAACGCTTAGAAAGGACAGCAAAGGCCTCAAGGGAGAACTTGCAGTCCAGCAAGGAAAAACAAAAACGGTATTATGACAGGGGCACAAGGGAAAGGCACTTGAATATAGGTGATAAAGTGCTGGTCCAGGTAGCGGACCCGGGACCCAAGTTTGAGGCCCATTGGAAGGGGCCCGGCACCGTGATAAGGAAAGTGGGCCCTGTAACATACAAGGTAGTGAATGAGAAGGGGCGTAAGCAGGTGTTTCACGTAAACGTCCTAAAACCATGGAAAGATAGAGAGGCCACTGCCAGTTTGGCCTATGTAGAGCAACGGGACAGAACCCAAGGTATGATTACGTGCTGTCTGAGAGCGTCAGCAGCCCGTAATATTTTAAGGGGGGGGATCTGTCATGAGGTAGCGCTGTCAGAATCCAGGAAACTAGGGAACTGTGAGCAGAATATGGCTGAAACTGACAGCTTAGGCTCACACGTGGAGAAAGGTTGCCATAAGCAACCGATACAAACAGAGTCACGAGGTGTAAGGGAACGCCCAAACCCGAGACCAGCTCAAAACTCATTAGGAAAGGGGAGGCAGCTGCATAAGGGTGGAGCCCAAATTAACACCAAGACAAACATATTTAAAACTCACTTACCTGAGGGTAGGGTAGACTCAGGAAGAGACACGGTCTCGGACACGAAGAGAGACACAGAGAGAGAGACAGAGAGGAGAAGGACTCTCGTGGAAGGAGCTGGGAGAGCTGCAAAGTGTGGAAGCAGAACCAGTAGGACTGGGAGGACGGAGAGAGAGAGATTGCCAGGGGCATACGAGGCTGGTGACTGTGAGAGAGTCCCTTGTAAGGAGCAGTGCACAGCCGTCCAAATCCCCCAAGAACCTTGCTGTGGAGTAAGCAGAGGTGGCAGTCCAGGGTCCAAGTCCAGGAGGTACAAAGTATCCAGCTCCAGGTATTCAGTCAGAGATAGTTTTTACCCTGATGGAAGTTTTATAAATGGAAAGAAGCTTTGTGAGGAAAACCGGAGAAAATGTTTTTACCAACAGAGTTTTGCTCAGACGAGAGATCAGGAAGTGGAGGTTCCAGAAGGTAGGCGTATTAACCCTAGTAGAAGAGGTTTAAGATACCCAGAAAGACCTTGCACTTACCAAGAATTGTGTAGCTCTCAGGAGCCTGATTACATTGAATACGGTAATCACCCACGGGCCTCTAGTTCAGTGGAGGAGGGGAATGCTCTGATTCACCAGCAAGCACGTTGCAAGTATAATGGGAGTTTGACTCCAAGAGAAGTTTATTCTAACTGTGAAGAAAGGCAGTTTGGGGCATATGAAGAATCTCTAGAAGGGAGTGATACGAACTGTGCATACACTGTGGCTGATTGTATATCTGCTCTGCGGTAGAATTATATACAAGAGAAAGCAGGAAGAAAAGTGTTTGCAAGGTAAAAGGACTGTTTCTTTTTCTCTGATGTTTTGTTGCCTATGCTGAAGTAAGCCAAGTTTAGTTTAAGTACTTCTTTAATTTTGTTATCAGCCCAATGGTCTGCATTCCTTTTGTTCCAATGTTTATGAATCCTAACCCGGACGGGGAATAAAGCCTGTACATAAACCTTACACTTGGTCTACAACTACACTTCTTTGGCTGGTGTTTGAGAAACTACAGGTCCCAGAAGGCCTTTCAAAAGCCTTCCAAGAACATTCCACAGCTAGTAGAAGATTGCCCCACTGAAATACCCAAGCCTTTTGGCCTCTGGGGACCTTGGTGGTGACACTAGCTGCTGTCACCACTCAATATCCCCCCTGTAGATTTTATTCCTCATGTTTCCTTTCTTTTATCCTCAGTCTCCCACTCTCACTCCCTCCTCAGCCCTCCTGTGTCTCTCTCCTTTCTCAGATTCCTATTCTCCCTATTTTTCACCCACTCCCCAATACCCTATTTCCATCTTTCCTGCTCACCCATCCCAAATCCTCATCTGGCTTCTTCTGACTGTCATTCCTTAAAGAGTATGTAAATAGAAACAGGAGAGATATGACACAGACTTTTAAATACTTAAAGGGCATCAGAGAAAAAACCTTTTTCAAAGAAGGAGAAGGTGTAAAACTAGAGGACAGAGGACGCGCAATGAAGCTGCAAGGCGGTAAACTTAAGAGGAACATCAGGGAATACTTTTTCACTGAAAGGGTGCTGGATGCTTGAAATGCCGTCCCGATGGAGGTGGTGGGGATGAATACAGTGATGGAATTCAAACTGGCATGGCACAGGCACAGAAGATCCCTTCATTGCAACAGGATACTTCAGTAAAGAGAGCGAAGCTGACCTGCACGGAGCAGCAGGTACAACTCTAAACAAAGGCCAAGAGAGGGAGACCTGCATGAGTCTGCAGCTACAACAGCTCTAGCCACCTTGCTGGGCAGACTAGATGGACCATATTGGTCTTTATCTGCTGACATATACTATGTTATTAGGTCACTTTACCAGCCCAGCTCCTTTGCTTTTAGTCAACCTCTCTGGGGTCCCAAATCTGCAAAGCGACTGGCGGGATTGTATGTCCTGGTGAGACGTGCAGCTCCGCTAGCCATCCTGCCCAAATTCAGCCACATACGTGCCCCGCACGACAAGAGCAACAGTGTGTGCAGGGCAGAGGGGGACTGGAGGGGGTAGAAAGTGGGCAGTGAAGGAGAAGACCAAGGCGGCAGGACATACAGGGTTGATTCAGGCCACGGTCCTGTACATCTTGCAGGTGGAAGACGGACATCCTGTTTATTCCACCACGGAGAAGGAATAAGCAGCTGAAATGTCAGGGAACGGGCCCGGGAACCACTGTCAGAGCTGTAATCAGAAACAGGTAGGTCCCCATCAACCAGGGAAAGCTCGATGCTGGATTTAGTGCTCACCAATGGTGAAAGCATGTCGAATGTCTGGATGGGTGCCCCTGTGAGCAGCAACGATCATCACACAGTGTGGTTTGAGATAAAAGCCACGGTGCAGTCTGATTATAGCAAGCTCAAAGTCCTAAACTTCAAAAACACTGACTTCAGTAAAATGGCCAAGTACCTGAAGGAGGAGTTGGCAGGGTGGGAGGGGATAAGGGAAGTGGAATTGCAATGGGCTAAACTAAAGGTGGCAATAAAAGGGGCAACAGATAAATATGTAAGGAAAGTAAATAAAAACAATAGGAGAAGGAAACCTATTTGGTTCTCCAAAGAAGTGGCTGCTCAAATAAAGGCAAAAACCACAGCTTTCACAAAATTCAAAAGCTTGCAAACAGAGGAACACAGTAAGTAAGGAATACAAGATCAAACTAAAAGAGACAAAAAGAGAAATAAGGAAAGCAAAATCAAAGGCAGAGGAAAAGATGGCTAAAGATGTGAAGTTTGGCGACAAAACTTTCTTCAGGTATATTTGGGAGAGGAGGAAAATCAGAGATGGAATTACAGGACTCAGAAGTGCTGGGAACGGATTTGTGGAAAGTGACATTGAAAAACCAAATTGCTAAACAAATACTTCTGCTCTGTTTTTACTAAAGAAAATCCTGGAGAAGGACCATCTGTGACTCCCAAATATAAAAATGGGAATGAAGTAGATACCACACCATTCACTGAAGATGATGTGTTAGAACAACTTGCAAAACTGAAAGTGAACAAGGCCATGGGACCAGATGGGATACATCCCAGGATACTGCAAGAGCTCAGAGAGGTTCTTGCAGGGCCATTAATGGATGTTTTCAACATATCCTTGGAAACAGGAGTAGTTCCTCAGGACTGGAGAAGGGCGTATGTGGTACCTCTTCACAAAAGTGGTGACAGGGAAGAAGTGACAAACTACAGGCCCGTGAGCCTTACCTCGGTGGTGGGAAAAGTAATGGAGGTGCTTCTGAAAGAGCAAAAAGTGGACTTTCTCAAAACCAACAGGTTGCATGATCTGAGGCAACATGGTTTTACCAAAGGATGATCTTACCAAACAAATCTGATTGATTTCTTTGACTGGGTGACCAGAGAACTAGATCAGGGACATGCGATGGATGTCGTCTACCTGGATTTCAGCAAAGCCTTTGAAACTGTTCCTCATAGGAGGCTTATCAATAAACTCAGTAGTTTGGGGATAGGTACCAAAGTGGTGAACTGGATCAGAAATTGGTTGACTGATAGACGACAGAAGGTGATGGTAAATGGAGCTCACTCGGATGAAAGGAGGGTGATTAGCGGGGAGCCCCAGGGTTCGGTCCTGGGCCCAGCACTGTTCAATGTATTTGTGAGTGATATTGTTGAAGGACTGCATGGAAAAGTCTGTCTTTTTGCAGATGACATGAAAATTTGCAACAGAGTGGACTCCCCTGAGGCAGTGGATAACATGAGGAAAGATCTACAAAAGCTGGAAGAATGGTCTAATGCTTGGCAGTTAAGATTTAATGCGAAGAAGTGCAGTGTCATGCACTTGGGAAGCAGAAATCCAGGAGACATGTACGCAATAGGGTGCGAGAGGTTGGTGTGCACGGACCAGGAGAAGGACCTTGGTGTGATTATTTCTGCGGATCTCAAGGTGGCAAAACAGTGCGACAAGGCAGTGGCAAAAGCCAGCAAGATGTTGGGTTGCATACAAAGAGGAATTACCAGCAGAAAGGAAGAGATACTAATGCCACTGTTTAAGTCACTGGTGAGGCCTCACTTAGTATACTGTGTTCAGTTTTGGAGACCATATCTTGCAAAGGATATAAAAAGACTGGAAACTGTTCAGAGGAAGGTGACCAAAATGATTTGGAGCCTGAGTCAGAAGCCTTATGAGAAAAGACTTGAAGACCTAAATATGTACACTCTGGAGGAGAGGAGGGACAGGGGAGATATGTTCAGACCTTTAAGTACTTAAAGAGAAATAATGAACAAACAAACCTCTTACAAAGACGGGGAAGCTGTAAAACTAGAGGGCATAACATGAAGCTGCAAGGGGGTAAATTGAAAGGCAATGTCAGAAATACTTTTTCACTGAAAGGGTGGTGGATGATTGGAATGCCCTCTTGATGGAAGTGTTGGGGTCAAATACAGTGACAGAATTCAAAATGGCATGGGACAGACACAATGGATCCCTTTACAGCAACAGGATAAAATCAAAATAAACCTTACTAACTAATTTCTCAACATATAGGGGTGTCCTACACGGAGCAGTGGGTTCACCCCTAAAACAAAGACATGGGGAGGGGTGGCCTTCACGGAGACTAGATGGACCATTCTGCTGTCATTTACTATTTTACTATGTTACCCAATAGGGGCCCCGGCTGCCCCGCCGAGGGTCGGGTGGCAGGGAAACGGGGGTCAGCACTGTGGTGGCCAGGATGGCATGTGGGAAGGATGTCCCATGGCTCCCGTGGTGAAGAATCGGGTCTGAATGGGCCCGTCCTCCTCGGGGGCATCCAGACAGCCCAGATGTGCCCTTCTGGGATCGGGCTCCTGATATCCAGCCCCTTTCTTTTTTCCCCTTCCTATTTCCTTTCTTTCAACTGTTCTAAGTCTCATTTCCATATTATTTCAACTATTTCAGTCTCCTCTCTTTTTTACACTTCCTGTCAACTGCCTTCCTAGCCCTTCCAGGTCATTTGGACATATCTCCATCTCCTTATCCCCTTTTTTCTTACTGTTACCTCAATCTTAAGAAGATTTTACCCTTCACGGTTTCCCCTTATCAATTTGCACCTATTCCCTTCATTCATCCCTAAGAACGTACGAAATGCCATACAGGGTCAGACCAAGGTCCATCAAGCCCAGTATCCTGTTTCTAAACGTGGCCAATCAAGGTCATAAGTACTGTGGTACCGAAAGCACTCCTGAACAGATGGAATGGGAAAATAGCGAGCACTTTACCTTTAAAAGTAAGAGCAAGCCAGGTTCCCATGGCAACAGGAAGCTTTCAGCCAGAACGGAGCTCAGCCATAGCCATGACGTAAGAGCTGAAGGCAGCTCTAATGATTTGCACCTGAGTAACCAGAGGGGTGTGGCTGCAGGAGGAAGCCGTTTTAAACCGGTTTCAGAGTCAGTCTTACAGTCTTGGAGGAAAGAGAAAGAGAACTGTGGAACAGAAGGCAGAGAGAAGCCTCTGCAATTGTCCAAGCCAATTCAACAAGGAAGCCTCTGTGGAAGCTACCCGAGGACAAGGTCAAGCAGTTTGCCTGCACAAGGGGAGAAAGCTCTGAGCACAGACAAGGCATTGCTAGTAAAGAAGGTACGTCAGAATTACTTCCTAGCCAGAGACTTGTTGAAGATATTGTGCAACAATTGAAAGCTAGTGCTAATAAGTGCTGAGATAGCACGGCTGTAAAAGTAACTCCTAACAGAAACACTTTCAGTAAATGGTTTGAAGCTGATATAAAAGCCATAGGGAAGAGCTTACATAATAACCAATCTCCTACACTAGAGAAGGTCACGGCTAATGAGAGAGGAAACTTTCTAGAGCAGCTGCAAGAGGTTATCCAAGGTTTGCAGTGCAAGAGTTCCCCTAAGCAGAGCTGTGATGAAGAGAGTGAGGATATGATTATCGACGTAGCCAATATTCCTGAAACGCCTGAATGCTATGAGATGGACTGTTCTCTGTGTAACATAGAAACATAGAAACATGATGACAGAAAAAGACCACAAGGCCCATCTAGTCTGTCCTTCCATAACAACTACAACAGTCCACTTTTTACCTTTAGAGATCCTCTGTGTTGGTCCCATGCTTTTTTGAATTCAGTTACTGTCCTCATCTCTACCACCTCCACTGGGAGACTATTCCACGGATCCACTACTCTTTCCGTAAAGAAATATTTCCGCATATCACTCCTGAATCTATCTCCCTTCACCCTCATCCCATGTCCCCTCGTCGCAGAACTTGCTTTCAATTGAAAGAGGCTCTCCCCCTGAACATTTATGCCACGGAGGTATTTAAACATCTCAATCATATCACCTCTATCCCGCCTTTCCTCTAAGGTGTACATATTAAGATCCTTAAGTCTGTCCTCATATGCTTTATAATGAAGACCACTAATCATCTTAGTAGCAACCCTCTGCACCGACTCCATCCTGTTCACATCCTTTTGAAGGTGCGGTCTCCAGAATTGCACACCATACTCCAAATGAGGTCGCACCAAAGACTTATACAGAGGCATTATCACCTCCTTTTTTCTGCTAGCCATTCCTCTCCGTATGCACCCAAGCATCCTTCTAGCTTTTGACATTGATCACTTAGATTTACGTTAAACAAGCTTTGTAGGAGAAGAATACAAAGTTGTTTTGGCTGTTTAAGTTGCTGTGAAGAAACAGTTTTTGTACTTTATTTCTACTTTTCATTTGCTCCTGTTTCCTATTATTTTGGAAAGAAATTATATGCTTTGCCTAAGCCTGTTGAACCCTTGTGAAAGGAAAACCCCTAAATAAATTTATCTGTTCAAAAGACCCTCATGCCACAACACATTTTGTTGAAGAGTGAAACTTAAAAACTACAAGTCCCAGCAACCCTTGCTGCTACATAGTAGAAAGACACTTGGAAACAAGATTGTGGTCACCCTTGCTATAGAGCCATAGGCCCTAGGCAGGGGAAGCGTGACAGATTGGCGTAGTTGCTACAGATCAAGGCAAAGGGGCATGCACAAGAGAATTTAAAGGGCAAGAAGAAAAATGTTCTGAGAAATAAAGCTGAGGAAAAAAAACTTCTAGCAAAACTGATTCCAAAGAAGAAGACGTGTCTGATACTGGAAAGACCAACGTATACACAAAGGCCTGACGCACCGCAAGTATCAGGTAATTTGTGCATAGCAGGGTTACCTGTGGATACTTGTGTGGGTATCAGCGTAGTAAGTGGGTAAAAGGTAGTAGTGCCTGCTGTCTTGTGGTACCGCACTTGGTGGTTGTGTTTTGTGTTTTGTCTTTTCAGCATGACGATGGAAGTAAAAGAAGTGCTTACCTGGATGGCAGCCCAGTTTGAGCGCCAACGCGAGCAGGCCATGGAAGCTCTAGAGAACGCTACAGCACGGATGGAAGTGCAGCAGCGGCCGCTCATTCAAATGCTGGAGGCCTGGATCCAAAGCACGAAGAAGGAGCCAGAGCTTGCTTCATCTTCACCAGGTTCTGAAAACTTGAGCTAAGCTCATGCTTTGGGACTTTGGTCCAAAGAGGCATGGAACTTTGGAAAATTATCTGACAGAGACAAGCTGGACGATTATTTAGAAACATTCGAGCGAGTTGCTTACCTGATGCATTGGCCTAAAGACCAATGGGCGGTCGGGCTAGCAATGTCTCTCACTGGGGAGGCATTGACTGCTTACCAGACCGTACCACCAAATTTAGCCAATAACTATGATGAAGTTAAAAAAGCTATTAAGGATAGAGTGGGTCTTACGTCCTCTGTAGATCACCATTTGTTTAGAGAGGCTAAACTCATGCTTGGTGAGGCGCCTAGAGCCCTACACTATCGCCTTAAGGCTTTGCTTAACAAATGGTTAGAACCCGAGGGTAAAAGCCTTGAAACAGTATTGGATACTATATTGTTGGAGCAGTATATGAATGCTGTCCCTGAAAATGTCTGTACTTTCCTGACCTTGCAGGGTTGTAAAAACTCACAGGAAGCGATCATGCTCACTGAACGGTTCCTGGAAGCAGAGGGGAACGCTCAGGAGAAAAGCCTGGCTTCTAGGAGAGCATCCAGTGCATTCTCAGAAAAGAAGGAAAATGCTATGAAAGTAACTGCATTGTGCTTACCTGAATGTAAAGACAGATATGCAAAAAGAGCATGCTTTAAATGTGGCAGTAGTGACCATTTGCAGCGTAACTGTAGAGTGAAGGTAGCACTTGTGACCACTAGCCCAGGACAGGTTAGGGAGGGTTTCCTCATAGCCGTGACCGTCCAAGGGGTAAGTGACAATGCCCTACTAGACTCTGGCTCTGATCAGAGTATGCTTTCACGTGGTCTCTGGAAAAAGATAGAAGCCCACGGTAAAGCCGTACCTGACCTACCCAGTGGCACTGTAAAAATCCGCTGTGTGCATGGCGCATCATCCTCATACCCTATTCACAAACTCCTAGTAAAAGGATTTGGAATAGCAAAGGAGATTCCACTGGCCATAGTTCCCCACCTGCCGCAGGAATTGGTATTAGGCCGGGATTGGCCGCAGTTTCAAAGAGGTATCCAGCAGAGTTTGCAGAAAAAGGAAAGCCTGGTAGCTGCAAGCCCTCCACTGGAATTACTAGGCAAGAACACACGTCAAATGATGGCAGTTCCGAATCCCCTATTTGGGAAAGTGCAAAAGTCTTCGCGACAGTTGCCAGAAAAAGAGGAAGCCAAGAAGCCTGTGTTCGTTCTAAAGTATTGCCGCATGAGTCCAGACGCGCACCCACCCAAGAGAGTGTCCCCCCAGGCCGCCGGATTCGACTTATATAGTGCGGAAGAGGCGACTGTTCCAAAGCATGGCAAGGCTTTGATAAATACAGCCCTTCAGTTGGAGTTACCGGCTGGGTGTTATGGACGAATCGCCCCACGTTCCGGTCTGGCAGTAAAATATGCTATTGACGTGGGAGCCGGCGTCGTGGACCCCGATTACAGAGGTGCCGTTAAGGTACTACTCTTCAACTTCGGGTCCGAAGATTTCAAAGTGCACATAGGCGATCGCATAGCACAGATTATATGTGAGAGGGTCGGGTTTCCACCTCTTGAAGAAGTACATGTGGTCTCCAGTACAGCCAGAGGAGCCCAAGAGTTTGGGTCAACAGGTAGAGCGGACCTCCAAGGATTGGCGGCTGTAGTAGAGGAACAGCCAGAAGATGACTTGGGCTCCCAAGTGACTGCTAGAAGACCCTGGAGCTAAGGATGGGAGAAGGGCTATCGTGGACTCAAAGGAAACAGCTGGAACAGCTGATACAGAGTTTTCCAGATGTCCTAACGCCTCTTCCTGGGCATACTCAACTCGTCGCTCACGAGATTGTGACTCCCCCAGGAGAAGTAGTGCGACAGTGCCCATACCGGTTGCCGGAGGCTCGGCGGCAGGAGGTCATAAACCAAGTGAGGGAGATGTTGGACCTTGACATAATTGAGGAGTCCAAAAGCCCATGGAGCAGCCCTATTGTTCTGGTCCCTAAGCCCGATGGAACGCTTCAATTCTGTATCGATTTCAGGAAGGTCAATGCCCTGTCAAAGTTCGATGCATACCCTATGCCACGCATAGAGGAGCTCCTGGACCGCCTGGGGAGAGCCACATATTTAACAACATTAGACATGACCAAAGGCTATTGGCAGGTTCCATTAACCAGGGAATCCTGACCGAAGACGGCGTTCAGTACCCCAATAGGCCTCTATCAGTTTAAGAGTATGCCCTTTGGCCTACACGGAGCAGCGGCTACATGCCAGAGGCTAGTGGATTTGGTGCTCAGACAACATCAGGCTTATGCGACAGCCTATATGGATGATGTCATCGTCCACAGTACTAATTGGGAAGAGCATCTATCAAGGCTGGGAGCGGTATTGCAGGCTATGCGGGATGCAGGCCTAACACTAAACCCAAACAAGTGCATGTTCGCAAGCCCCGAAGTAAAATACTTGGGACATCGGGTTGGGCATGGCACCGTAAAACCCTTGATAGACAAGGTCGAAAGCGTGAAGACATTCCCTCAACGCACCAATAAGAAACAGCTCAGAAGTTTCTTGGGGTTAGTAGGTTACTATAGACGCTTTCTGTCACGATTTGCGGAGAAAAGTGCTCCATTGTCAGATATGTTAAAGAAGAGCCAGCCCAATCAGCTACGATGGACTCCAGAGGCAGTCAAGGCGCTTGAATGCTTGAAGGCTGAACTATGCGCCGCCCCAGTGCTGAAAGGGATCGAGTTTGACCTGCCATTCATATTGCAAACTGATGCCTCGGACACCGGACTAGGGGCTGTCCTCTCACAAAAACACAATGGTATAGAGCACCCGGTGTTATTCTTGAGTAGGAAGCTGTCTCCCGTGGAGAGGAATTATTCTACAATAGAGCGGGAGTGCCTCGCCATCAAGTGGGCCATTGAGTCGTTAAAGTTCTACCTGGCAGGTAGGAAGTTTCTCCTCATGACGGATCATGCTCCGTTAAAATGGCTGGGGCAAATGAAGGACAATAACCCCAGGCTAACCCGCTGGTATATGACGCTGCAAGCGTTTGATTTTAACATTGAACACAGAGCAGGAAGATTACACCAGAATGCGGACGCGTTATCGCGGATTACAGGCTGTGAGGATATCATCAACCCAGTCTTGGAGGAAAGAGAAAGAGAACTGTGGAACAGAAGGCAGAGAGAAGCCTCTGCAATTGTCCAAGCCACTTCAACAAGGAAGGCACTCAGGAAGGCAGCAACCAGGGAAACCTTGGAATCCAGCTCCAGGCAAGAGGGATACGGGAGGGTCCATTCCCTATACCTTTAAAGCAAAACCAGAGCCTCTGTGGAAGCTACCCGAGGACAAGGTCAAGCAGTTTGCCTGCACAAGGGGAGAAAGCTCTGAGCACAGACAAGGCATTGCTAGTAAAGAAGGTACGTCAGAATTATTTCCTAGCCAGAGACTTGTTGAAGATATTGTGCAACAATTGAAAGCTAGTGCTAATAAGTGCCGAGATAGCACGGCTGTAAAAGTAACTCCTAACAGAAACACTTTCAGTAAATGGTTTGAAGCTGATATAAAAGCCATAGGGAAGAGCTTACGTAATAACCAATCTCCTACACTAGAGAAGGTCACGGCTAATGAGAGCAGCTGCAAGAGGTTATCCAAGGTTTGCAGTGCAAGAGTTCCCCTAAGCAGAGCTGTGATGAAGAGAGTGAGGATATGATTATCGACGTAGCCAATATTCCTGAAACGCCTGAATGCTATGAGATGGACTGTTCTCTGTGTAACATTGATCACTTAGATTTACGTTAAACAAGCTTTGTAGGAGAAGAATACAAAGTTGTTTTGGCTGTTTAAGTTGCTGTGAAGAAACAGCTTTTGTACTTTAATTCTACTTTTCATTTGCTCCTGTTTCCTATTATTTTGGAAAGAAATTATATGCTTTGCCTAAGCCTGTTGAACCCTTGTGAAAGGAAAAACCCCTAAATAAATTTATCTGTTCAAAAGACCCTCGTGCCACAACACATTTTGTTGAAGAGTGAAACTTAAAAACTACAAGTCCCAGCAACCCTTGCTGCTACATAGTAGAAAGACACTTGGAAACAAGATTGCGGTCACCCTTGCTATAGAGCCATAGGCCCTAGGCAGGGGAAGCGTGACAGTACCTAGCAGTTTCCGCAAATGACATAGGTTCTACAATGCTTGTATTTGGGCAAGCAGTGGATTTCCCGGGTCCTCTTCAGATCCCTTCAGATATTCTATCCCCCTTCACACATCCCCTTTCCCTCAAGACACTTTTTTCCCTTTTTCATCCCGCTCCCTCTTTAAAAGTATCTCCACCCCCCTTCTAGTCTCCTCTTTTCCTCCATCTTCCACTAAAGTACTATCCCTTCTTCATCCATTCTCTTCCTGAAGCTTTTCCATCCTTTCCACCCTGTCTCTTACTATATCTTTCCCCTTCTTTCAGGATGAATGGACAGTGGGGTCCTGAAGTTACTTATCCACAATCCCCTCCCCCCACCCCTATGTTGTGTGGCAAAAAGCATTGTTCCCCAGGCCTTTTCCAATCCTCATTCTCGCCACGCTAACCCTCCCCTTCCTTGACAGGAGCAGGAGAAATATTTATGAGCTCAGATGTCCTCTCCTGCTGTCATGGTTCTAGTCTTGAGATAAGAATCATGAAATCTCAGAGCTCTTATCATGATACTGGCACCACAGTAGCAGCAGGGGAGGGTGCTAAAGACCATAAATGCTTTTCCGGCTGTCACTACTGTGAACACTGACTGGGAGGGAAGGGAAGGGGAGACGGTGGAGAACAGGATTTAAACAGGCAGCAGTGCTCCATATGCAGAAACTGCTTTTCAGATGCCTCTTGCTAGATGACAACTGGGGCAGCCACTACACCCCCCCCCCCCTCTTTCCTGACTCTGACTGCATCCTTTCATTCAAGCACATCTATCATTTTGTCAGCTTGTTATATTATTCTCTTACTGCTCCGTTATATAACAAAGTGGAATAGACTTACATGTGAATTTATGATTTATAAAATTAACATAAAATACACTTCCTAAGAAATAAACAATTTTTTTTCTGAACTCATAAGAGCTTGCAATTAATTTACCATTCAATTAGGTTAAAGTGACCTTTAATAAGCCGTAACTCTAATGCCATACCATATCCTGTTGACAAGCCAAGGTTCTTCATTCTATTCTTTACAAGTTCAGCAAGCTCCTGTCTTTCTGACCTCCTACAGAGGTTCATTCGCTGCTGGCTTATCCGTTCAGCCATTTTGGTAGAGTGCTTTGGCACTTTTCTGCTGAGTCGTCTCGCCCACTGCATGCTTTTTCGTCTTAATAAGGGGTGATCTGATTGGTCACTGGATGTTGAATTCCGATGATTGCTACGATAGCTGATTTGTTCTTTGGTATCTTTTGTATCTTCCCATTCTTCAACACTGATAGAGATTTGGGACTTTAAAATGAAAATTGTGTCAGAAATAAGATGGGTCAGAAAATGTTGGTCAGTCACAGAAATAAAAACACCTGAATTAGTTTAAAATAGATTCAAAGTTCTATCTTTCTTCCTTTTCTTAACAAGTAGTTATAGGCCTACACACTTTATAATACCTACAATCATTAACATAAATTGGCAGGCTGGAAAATACGATTAAGTAAGAAATTGCAGAGTCACAGTTCCATCTAATGAATGCTATACCACATTTCAATAGCCTCAAGTCATTGTTGCTTTATTTTAACCATGCCTTTAGTGTCCTTAGATCACATTTTTGACTGACAAATATAGTCCTAAATTCCTCCTCCTGTTAAGCATTCTTATGGCTGTAATTTACTGCCGGCTAGATAGTCCAGCCAGTGTCAGGAACAAAGTTCAAAACAAACAACTGCACCTGTAATTACTGCACAAACATCTGCATGAAAAATGAAGCCCAGATAAGAGGTCAAATAGCAAGATATCCATTATCCCATAGCTATCAGTGCTGCATGAACATTTTTCCCAAGAGAAACAACTCAAATGCACATTCTTTAAAAGGAACAGAGGCATACAGAACGCTACAGCAGACAAAACCTGATGAAAACTATTTGCAAAGCAAAACTGGACATGTGAAGGATAATTTTATAAGCCGCTTCTGCCTATAAAATGCCACATCTAAAAGTACACATGGTCCAACCTGGCACATATTTGTAAAGTAGACGTGATCAGGGGAGAGGTCTGGGCACAATATGGGCGGAGTCACGATTTGCATTCATATTTTACAAAATATGCATCTACATGTAGAAGTTTGTGCTAACATTAATGTCTACTCTTGAGGAGATATAATGTCTACCCCTTCAATCTAGGCACGTTTTCTACTGGATTTCTGCTAGGATTTTAGAAAGATAGATAGGTGCATATGTGTCCTTATAGAACAGGCTAAAAATAAGCACCTTCCTGACCTATTAACCCAGGCACGCAAACACCAAAAATCAAATTTACCCACCTGTAGTAAGTGTTCTCCATGGACAGCAGGATAAGTCCTCAGATATCAGTGACTTCACAGACAGATCCCTTGTGTGGAAGCATTCTCCTTCTAGAAGCGTTTGGAAAGCTTCACAGTGTGTGTGTGTCTACCTGCCTGCCATCGCTGCACCATTTTGCATCAGTCAGTCAAAAACTGAGTCGAATGCAACTCCAAGGGAAGTTGGGAGGGCTGTGAGAACTTATCCTACTGTCCATAGAGAATGCCTGCTGTAGGTGAACAACTTTGTTCTCTCCATGGTCAAGTAGGATGACGTCCTCACTTATGGGAATCCCTAACTACAGGCTGTCCCTAACAAAAAGGAGGAATAAACTGTGGGAAGGAACTGAAGATGCATGAGAAACTTATGTTTATGATGGCAACAGGCCTTTTGGAACATTTTATTCATTTTTTGATGCATCCTAAACAGGAAGAAGTGGGCCTGGGGGGGATGGAGTTCATTTCTAATCCCCAAAGCGATTCTGAAGTACTGGTTGAGCGAATCTGCTGTCGCGTTAGGAATTCTCATCCAGATAATAATCAGAAGTAAATGTGTGGACTGAAGTGCATGTTTCAGCCTTGCCAATCTCTTCCATAGAGACCGAGGACAAGTGGGTCACTAATGTAACCATGACTTGGGTATTATGAGCCGTGATGGGACCCTCAAGGCTCAAGCCTACTTTGATATAAGTATAAGAGAAGCAGTCTGTTAGCCAAATTGAGAGAGTGCAGTTGGAGATGGCAGCCCCTAACTTGTTTGAGTCAAATAAAACAAAAAATCGGGTGGACTTTCTATGGGCTTTAATCCTCTCTAAATAGGCGGCCAAGGCAAATCTTCAGAAGGAATTTAGGATATGTATACAAAACCACCCTATGATGGTAAAAATTGTGAAGGATGGATCAGCTATTAGGACTTCAGAGAGGATTTTAGAAGAAGCAAACCCTGCATACCCCAACAAATTAGGGCTGTAAAGAGATAGGACTATGTTTTACATGATGGTGATAAGCTCCAGTTGCACCAAAGTGAACCCTTACAGAGTTGTACTTCAAGCCAGAGTCTGACAAATATAGAAGGTATTCAAGCAGTTTTTGTATGTGACAAGAGAAGGGATCTAAGGCCTTTTAAGTTCCACTTACAGACTATCTCCAATACAGGAGGTATGACCCAGTTCCTGGCTTTAGATTTGCTGAAATAAACACCTAAGTTTTAGAATTCCTAAACTGAGGCTCCTAAATTTATGGCTATTATTTACTTGGATAACATTAAACATTGACTTTTTGCACCTAGCATTCACAGTCAGCATTAAGAGGATAATTTTTTAAAATGTGCCTAGGGAAAGTGGTCTGGAAAGCGCCTATATGTCTTTATAAAATAGTGCTGTAAATCCTGCCTCTGTATTGCATTATGTTACTGAAGTACGTGTATAAACTGAGGTATTTTATAATCTACACACACACTTTGGGACATTTCCTGCGCTACACTCAGACCATGCCCTTGCTAATACCTATAAGTAACACAGTAACATAGTATATGACGGCAGATAAAGACCGGTATGGTCCATCTAGTCTGCCCAGCAAGGCGGCAAGAGTAAGTGTATCTGCCGCTCAGTGCAGATCACCCCTCCGCATGCCTTTGTTTAGGGGTGTACCCACTGCTCCATGTAGGTCACCCTTATTTGTTCAGGTATAAGAGATAGTTATGTTTATTTTGATTTTATCTTGTTGCTATGGAGGGATCCACTGGGTCTGTCCCATGCCATTTTGAATTCTGACACTGTGTTTGCCCCCACCACTTCCATTGGGAGGGCATTCCAAGCATGCTTACCATTGGAGGTACTCTTATGTCTAGTGCAGTTTTTGAGGAGCGATATCTGTATCCATCTGATTGGTTTATGAAGATACGCCTGTGGCTCAGCTTCATAGACTATGTTTTTTGTGTCTGGGGTGGATCATAAGAACAATTGCATCTTTTGTGGCATGGTTGAATATTCATGATTCTCGTTTGCAGTTTACGGTGTCTGTCTCTACTGTGAAGATTCCGTTTTTGGATGTGATGATTTTCATTCAGGAGGAGCATATCGTTACCTCCTTATACTGTAAATCAGTAAATCACAACAATCTGTTGCGTTTTGAGAGCCATCACCTTGTGACGTTGAAAAGAGCCTTGCCCATTACTCAGTTTTTACGAGTTCAGTGGATTCATTCCAATATTGGGGATTTCAAGAAGAAAGCACATACACTGGCCCAACAATTTTATCATAGGGGTTACCCCCCATTGTGTTGTATGGGCTGCATATCTATGGGCTTTATATGCTAAACAACATTGTTCATCTATGGACAAGTATGCTGTGTCCTACGGTACTCAGAAGGTACACCGCCTGCTTTAGCATGAAATACTTATACCCATTGGCATATTTTGGCCCTTCACAGAGTGTTCAATGAAGGTCCATAAGAATCTGTAGGATCATGTGGTGCATTCTGATTTTGATTGGGAAGTCCAAGATAAGCCCTTAGAAGGGTATTATTCCCCATGTGCCCAATGTGGTATGTGTAGCCATTCCTATTCTTTTACCAGTTGGACTGATGTTCAGACAGGAAGGTAATATAGGTTACAGCATGTGACCGCCTGACTGAACATAAGTCTTGTTTATCAACTCAATCTTTATCAGCACCTCTGGTTCAGCATTGTATTGATTAAATGCATAGATATGTGTTGGTTTATTATTGACTGCATCTGTTCTTCAGTGACAGGGGACAAAGATTTGTTTTTGGACCATCTTGAATAGTGGTGGATTTTCAGGTTGAATTGCCTGCAACCATATGGTTTGAATAAGGACACTGAATGGTTTTCTGAGTTGTAATATCTTTAAATGTTCTTTTTGTAGTGTTGATCTCATTATGCAGAGTGTTTTTTCTGCAGGTTCCTTTAAAACCTGGAAATTTGGGAATAATCTATTTGATGCCATTACTTCAGATCCCTGAGGTGTTTTCCTCCTGAAGCAGCCATTGCAAAATACATCAGCAAAATACGAGTCGAGAATTGAGAACTATGGTTCCACAGCTGGGCCTTTTGCAATATTAACTGCCATATTCTGCTAAATAGACTTTTATATGCACTAAAAATGGAAAAAAAACCCCAATGTGAACTTTTTTGAGATAAGGACAGATGAATGAGTTTGGTGTGGTAGTTAGTGCCCACAGCCTTTGCAAAATTGCTGAAATTCGTCAGGGACGCCCCAACTGAGGTCCTTTATCTATTATTATTTTTCTATGTGCCTGATAACGGTAATGGTTTCCATGCGATATTGGAGCCGATCGCATGGAAGCCACTACCACTGATTAGTAAACACACCCCTTTGTTGTTCAGTGGCAATTTTATACAAGCCATTTTATGCATGTATATTTCCACGTGCGGATAAAAAAGACTTTCTGAAATTACTCTTACTGCTTAACTTTATGTTCCCCTGGCCCCATCCCCTTTTTAGGATCCTAAATTTAGGCACCTAGTAAAAATAGGTACCTAAATTTAGGATCTATGAAGGGGTTACGTTTTCAGTTTTGTAGATGCTGGTGCTTAATTCTGCAAGGTCAGAAAAAAATATAATCTCAAGCTCTTCCCCTCTTCCCTAAATAGTGCCCCCAAAGGGATCCTATTCCCACCATCTCTCCTTTCCTCTTGCTGCTGAATATCAGGATCACCAAAGTGTAGCTGGTTAACTCCTTAACAAATATTTGCAGAACATTATCATGACTGCTTTTCCTTGCCTGTAGCTGTTGCTGCTATGTCAACAACATGCTTTTCTTTCTTCTACTTCATCTTGTGTGAGTACTCTGATAAGCAGTTCCTTTGAGAAGGGTTTCTATTGATAAAATTATCTATAGATTTTTTTTTGTTTGATGCCAGTCTACTATGTTTAAAGTGTTATTTCTGAGACGTTACTGTAGAAAAGCTTGGCTAATGCATGTGTATATATGTGTGAATCTGAATTCCTTTTCATAATGTAATTAGGGATGTAAGCACTGTATGCATATAATGAATCTGCTTGCTAAATACCAGTTAGCAGTTTAAAGGGAAAGAAAAATGAGACTAATTTTTTAATGGCATTTATCCAAGGGTTCTCATTAACTGAATTTCAAAAATTTAGAAAAATTGGTTTATGAGAAAAAAATTGTAATTTGCTTTTATTTGCCTGTACAGTTAGGGCCCGATTCTGTTCTAGACGCAAATCCCCTCTGTGCCTCCAGTTGGAACCGGATGCAAAGAGGACATGTCTAGACCTGTGGGATCAGAATCGCGAACAGTCCTGTACGTGCAGGCCGGGATTGCAATTCTGTGCGGCCTTCATGTGCAGGACTGCACCTGGCTAACTCAGTCAAGGCTCTTCAATACAGCCGCTGTTCCATGCCATCATGTTCCCATGGCACCGCAGCTCCATTGAAGAGTCACGATGCCGGGCACCGGAGAATAAATTTAATTCCCCACAGCCCGACCCCCAATCTGGCCTCCTAAGGCCAGGGTCGGGCTGTGGGGAATATCCTTTGGCCCCACTGCCCCATCCACACCTCGACAGCAAAAAAAAAAAAAAGGTCCAGGGAAGTTCTTCCACCTTGGAGGTGGAATAAATTCCCCACACATGTCGCTGGCCCTGGGCGTACAGGGCTGACATTAGAATTGGCCCTGTACATCCAGGGCCGGCGACTGCCCAGACGCCGTCCCCAGGCCGCCCTTCCCCATCCCCGTCTAACTTCCCCACACAACCAGCGTGGAAGTTAGTCAGGGACAGGAGCCGTCACGAATAGCAGGGATGGCCGTCCCGTTGGGACGTCCATCCCTGCTATTCGTGGCTCAGAATAACCCCCTTACTGTTTCCAAATCCACATTTCTGGATGTGCAGTGATGGGAAAGGTATCCTTTTACTTAAGTGCACTAAATAGTTAACATGTATGTTTGCATGCATTAACAGTGCATAAGGGCCCATGCTGTTCCCGTGGGGCTAATGAGTTACCATGTGCCGATTCACATGCTGTCAGTTGCACATTAGGGTGATGAAAAGGTAGGTTACAGGCAGATAATTGGTGTGGAGAGCACACTGCAGTTAGTGTAGGGGACTTAATGTGGGTGCACCTAACACCACCTCAATAGGTGGAGCAGGGTGCATCCATGGTGCATTAAGGTGCACATCTGCATGATAATTGCCAGGATCAGGATGGTCATAGCCCCAAAAGTCACTGCAAAGACTTTTCACTTACTGTTTGTTAGTTTTTGTGCTAAATGCATTTTATTAAAAGGGTCCCTAAGTTATTTACATTCTGGTCAGCTTTGAGCAAGAGATTGACAAGTGCCCGTATTTCTTACCTATGATAAAAAAAGAGCATTGAGATATTTGCTTTAAAAGAAAGGCAAACATTTACAGAGGCATGATGTAGTTTAAAGTACCTTATAGAAATTTTAGAACATAATGTATGCCATACTAGGTGAGACCAAAAGGATCGAGCCCGGTATCCTGTTTCTAGCAGTGGCTATTTCAGGTCACAAGTACCTGTTAGGTTTCCAAAAAGTATATATATTCCATACTGTTTATCCCAGGGGTAAGCAGTGGATTTCCCTGGTCCACTTTAATAATGGTTTATGGACTTTTCCTCCAGGAACTTGTCCAAACCTCTCTTAAATTCAACTACACTAACAACTTTTACTACATCCTCCAGCAACAAATTCCAGAGTTTGATTACGCGTTGAGTAAAAATATTTTTCTCTGATTAGTCTTAAATGTGCTACATTTAAAATTCATTGCATGTCCCTTAGTGTCTACCTTTTGAAGGAGTAAAGAACTGTTCCACTCAATTCATTATTTTATAGACCTCTATTATATCTCCCTCAGACGTCTCTCTTCCAACCTGAAGAGCCCCAATCTTATAAGCCTTACCTTGTAGGGGTATCCTTCCACCCCCTTTATTATTTTGGTTGCTCTTTTTGTACCTTTTCTAATTCTGTTATATCACTTTTTAGATTGACCAGAACTGCATACAATATTCAAGGTGTGGACACACCATGGAGCATTATAGAGGCATTATATATATTGACCGAGTAGGGGGTGCGGGGAGGAGAGGGCTGAAGGGGAGGGAGGAGGGTGATTTGAAGGGGCCAAGAGACTCCTTCCTAACGGGGACAGGTAATGTAAGAAATCCTGAAATAACTCGCCCTCTGCACAGTAACTCCCTAAATGTATATAGTTGGCTGGTAATAATCCTAAAGGCCTGAATATGTTTTAACAGTTTGAGTTTGATGTTACAGATATTGTTCTTGTTCAAAGTTCCTTGTTCACTGTAAACTGCCTAGTGCAGTGTGAGTTGAGTTCTCTGTAAACCACCTTGATTATATGATAAAGCAATATATAAAACCCAATAAATAAATAAAATAAAATAAATAAAATTATAATATCCTTGGTTTTATTTGCCTCTCTTTTCCTTATGATTCCTAGCATTCTATTTGCTTTTTTGGCCATTGCTCCACATGAGGCAGAGGGCTTTCAAGGTAGTTTCCACAATGACGCCTAGATCCTTTTCCTGGGTGGTGATTTTTGGTGTGGAACCTTGCATTATGTAACTATAATTTGGGTTGTTGTTCCCTAAGGGGGGACATTCCAAACAGCGAATAGCAGCTTTATATGTGTGGGCCAGACGTGTAGGCAGCGGACAGCACGTCAAGTGTATTCTGCGGCCAACTCACCCTGGATATAGTCAGCATTTGTGCAGGGAGTGTTATACATGGCAGGAGGGGGCAAAGCTTGGGAGTGGTCAAGTGCCGGGACGTACACAGCGCATTTGGGGAATGGCCTGTGTATATTCTCTGGCACCCCCACAGACATCCAGCCTATTTCACCCAGATGGTGGTGTAAGTGCAGGGTGCAGCACAGTATGCAGGCTGCAGCCCCCTGCCGCCCATGGCGATGGCTTACTGGAGCACCTGCTGCTAAGATCCTGCCCATATGGGCCACCGGTGATGCTCGGAAAGTGGTCTGCAGGGGCCATTGTGGAGCATGCCATTTTGAGCCACCAGGTGGACAGCTCATTTTCATGGTGCTAGGATGCCACTGCTCACTCGCCCCAGCAGTGGTGTTGAGGCATGGGGATGGGCAGGTTCTAATACACGTGGCTCCTTGGAATTTGGGGAGCACCAGGACATCTACTTCCATGATCCTGACATTGTGAGTACGTCTAGACCCTATGGCACTGGAATCAGATCTATCTTGGACCAGTCTAGGATTTGGGCTCTGAGGCTAGGCATACAGGGTATGCATAACTTTGCACTTGTCCATATTAAGGGGCATGTGAACTAAATCATGGTAGCCTATTGCAGCTGTGGCACCTGCGGTAAATCCAAAATCCTCACAGTATCTGCAGAGGGCATTTCCAGCTTTCCCCTCCAGGTACCGAGGAAGTATTAAACTGACCGGGGAGGCCCACAATAATTGGCAGGTATCGCAGGAAGTCCAGCAGTGCCTGCAGATGCAGGTATTGTGGATCTCCATGGTAAGTTGAAGTGGAGAACAGGTAGCAATTGGATGCAGAGAGACTAGCTCTGTCCCCCAATTGCTACTGGGACCCCCACTAATTCCGTGATCAAGATCCCCCCAACCTTAGAATATTGTTGGTGCTGTAGTATATAGATCTGTGTCACCGACAATATGGAGAAAGAGTGCCTTTCCCCTTAAGTAAACAGCAGAGTTGAAAAATTCCTAATGAATCCTGCCAACTGATTAGCAGGTTCTCAATATGCACAAAAAGCAGACTTTGAAATGTGAGTATGCAAATGCTAGAAGTCTAAAGAATAAGATGGAAGAGATAGAATATATATCACTGAATGAAAAGGTAGATATATTGGTATCTCAGAGACCTGGTGGAAGGAGGATAACCAATGAGACACCGTGAAATCAGGATACAAATTACATTGCAATGATAGGGCAGATCAAACTGGTGGAGGGGTAGCACTATATGTTAAAGGGGGCATCAATTTCCCTGGATAGCTGCCTATCCCCATCAAGAACTATCCCTGATGAACACAAATATCTCAACTAGTCAGCTGGGTGCACAAAGGCCCTTCCACTCGTTCCTAGTTCCAAAAAATTTGTGACTAGTCAGTTGGGGCCCTGACCCCCCTCCATCCCCACCCATTCAAAACTATAAATCCCGGCTAGTCAGTCAGCCTATGGGGGCCCCTTTGGAACCCCATCCCATCCCCCAGCCAGTACCTTATTCAAATTCTGGTTGTCCAGTGGTCACCGGAGGCAGAAGCAGTTATCCCTACTCTTCCCTCTCCCCCTGTCGGCACAGCACAAAATGCGCATGAACGTATGGTGCTGCCCCCTCGTATCATGATTGCAGCCATATTTGTGATTACCATTGAGAAGGGAAGGAGCTACTGCCTAGCCAGGACAGTTCCTGATGGAGATCGGGAGCTGTCTGGGATGGGGGGGGAGGCACTTTTTTTCCATTAGATCTGTACCGCAGATCTGAACACTGACAATAATGTCAGATCAGGGGAGGCCCAGTTGGGGTATTTGTGGGCCGTGATGCTGCACATACAGATCTCCTGCAGATTATGCCACTTCTTGAGGTGGTGTTATCTGCAGCCATGAATGGGCCATTTTTGGCAACCATCGTGTAACATATTTTTGCATGGTGGCTGCCAAAAGTAGTAATGCCTACTCCCTGCCCTGATCCCACCTCTCCCCAGGTCCAGCACGTGAAATGCACATATCAGAGAAAAGTGCAGCGATATGCGTTTTTCTCCCACTTTAACTGCTGTTGCTGCTGCCAGGTGACAAATCTGCGTTAGCCCCACAACAGCAGCTAACATTCTTTAGTAGACATGCCCTTAAATTTCATCTGCCATTTGCATGCCCATTCTCCCAATTTCTCAAGGTCCTCTTGTGTTTTAACAACTTTGAATAATTTTGTGTCATCTGCAAATTTCATCACCTCATTCGTTATTCCCATTTCCAGGTCATTTATGAAGATGTTAAAAAGCAGCAGCCCAGCACAGATCCCTGGGGTATTTCACTCTTCACCTTTCTCCATTGAGAAAATTTACCATTTAGCTCTATTCTCTCCTATATTTTAACCGGTACCCAAATCCATAATCCATGACTTTTAGTTTCCTATCCCTTCACTTTTAATTTCCTCATGAGTCAAGAGGGACCTTGTCAATGGCATTCTGAAAATCCAGAAACAATGGATACAAGGGCATCAGAAATTAATAGATCAAATTAATAGGCATTGGTCAAGTACATTTTTTCCGTTACTGTAATTTGCTCATGGTAATTAATCTGTACTATTTGAAGACAGACAAAAATATACTTCCTGTTTGTGAAGAACATTCTAAGATTTGAATGATGTCACTGTATACATGACTTTGACTTTCATACTTTGTAAACATCATGTGAAGAGAGAACTTGTTAGAGAAAGACATAATGCTTGGCAAGGTTGAAGGTAAATGCAAAAGAGGAAGGCCGACAATGAGATGGATCGATACAACAACAGCAGTTATGGGTGCTACACTATCAACAATGAGCCGCCTGACTGACAACCAGAGTTTAGGTCAGCTATCCAGAGGGCTGCCATGAGTTGACACAGACTCGATGGCACTTAACAACAACTGTTCCCTGCAAGTATTAGCATATGTGACTCATATCCCCTCGTGTTAAATGTATCCTCCAATTGTGTTGTGACCACTTTGATTGAAGGATAAGGTGGTATACAAAACTGTCTAACTAACTAAATAAATAATTTAGCAGATCAAGCAACAGGGACTGCAGTTCTTAAGAAACTCTGCCTTCCCAATATGCCGCCTCCATTTCCTCCTGTTCAAAAACTTATCCAAACTCAGGAGGCGGCTCCTCAATCAGAAATCGACTCTTGGAGAGAGGCAGGATGCACCTTGCATCTTGATGGACACCAGAAAATCTCGCACCGGCCATGGAGAGCTTCTAGAACCCCTTCTTCCCCATGTTGCCTCCTTGTAGTATCATGGCCAGACATGAAAAGGCAAAGGTGGGATGATTCATAAATTTTCACACAAGTGGCACAATGCTAATTTTTCCAAAGGTGCAGAGGAAGTATGTGCAACATGCCTGGTCTGTAAGCAGCATAGCACTGCTAAATCTGTAAAGACCAGCCAAGGTCACAAGCTACAGCCACTAGGGCTTTTTCTAAACTTACAGATGGACTTTATTCAAATGCCTAAATGTCTACCCACACAGAAAACAGGCTTAAAATCCTTGCAAAAAAGCAGATACTGCTACAGTTGTGAAGAAATTAATGCAGCATTTTATACCCTCATGGGAAGTTTCAATATGGCTCTCTAGTGACAAAGGTACCTATTTCCCAGGGAAAGTTGTAGAACCAATGGTGAAAGCTCTAGACATAAAAACATCAGGTTCACACTCCTTAGAAAGGAGAATGGTCTAGAATTTGGCAGCTGGGATTTAATGTTAAAAATTGTAAGGTCATGCATTTGAACTTGTCATGACGCCTGATGTAAATATTACCTGTGAATAGTTACCCTATGTTATGAACCTAGTCATGATGCCGATATGTAAATATTACCTGTGAATAGTTACCCTATGTTATCCAACTTCTACACACCTGTTCTATGTATAACAGAACAGCCTGTTGTTCTGATCGTTATGTTCCATGTAAACCGCGCTGATGTCGAATAGTGCGGTATATAAGAGATTGTAATAAATAAATAAATAAAATTTGGGCTTCAGCAATCCAAGAGAGCAATATAGTATAGGGGTTGAAGTACTTTTGTCCACTAAAGCAGAGCAGGAACTAGGCGTGGTTGTGTCTGATGATCTTAAGGTAGCTAAACAGGTAGAAAAGACGACGGCAAAAGCTAGAAGGATGCCTGGGTGCATATGGAGAGGAATGGCTAGCAGAAAAAAGGTGATAGTGCCTCTGTATAAGTCTTTGGTGCGACCTCATTTGGAGTACAGTGTGCAATTTTGGAGACCGCACCTTCAAAAGGATATAAACAGGATGGAGTCAGCACAGAGGCTGGCTACTAAAATGATTAGTGGTCTTCATTATAAAGCATAGGAGGACAGACTTAAGGATCTTAATATGTACACCTTAGAGGAAAGGCGGGATAGAGGTGATATGATTGAGACGTTAAATACCTCTGTGGCATAAATGTACAGGGGGAGAGCCTCTTTCAATTGAAAGCAAGTTCTGCTACGAGGGGACATGGGATGAGGGTGAAGGGAGATAGATTCAGGAGTGATATGTGGAAATATTTCTTTACGGAAAGAGTGGTGGATCCGTGGAATAGTCTCCCAGTGGAGGTGGTAGAGATGAGGACAGTATATGAATTCAAAAAAACATGGGACAAACACAGAGGATCTCTAAAGGAAAAAAGGAGACTGTTGTAGTTGTTGATATGGAAGGACAGACTAGATATTTATTTATTTATTTAAAAGTATTTCTATCCTGCCTTCTCCTTCAATCAAGGCGGTCTCACAGCAAAGAATTGTAAGTGTGGCTAAGTGTGCTCATGCAGTGGTGCAGGTTGTGTGTTTGTGGAGGTATATATCAGATTCTTGTGAGCTATTTACATTAAGCGCTATTATACATTCTTATGTACAAGGGTTAGTGGTGGGGGTTGGTCTTTTGTTCTTGGTTAGTGAGTAGATCATGTGACATGTCCGTAGTGTTCAGTGAATAATGTTGTCTTAAGTTGCTTCCGAAAGTCCTTGAGGTCATCTGTTAGTCTTAGATCATCTGGGAGGGCGTTCCAGATTGTTGGTGCAACCAGTGAAAGGACCCGTTCCACAATGTCCTTGCGGACCTTGGTGAGGTCTTTTAGGGTGTTTACACGATTTGAAGTGGCTCTCCTCCTTGGTCGTGTGCTTCTGTCAGGTTGTATGAGTGTTTGTAGGCTGAGGGCAGATGCTTGTTGCTTGATCTTGAAGATGTTTATGACTGTCTTATATTTGATGCGTGAGTTGACTGGGAGCCAGTGTAGATCTTTCAGTATGGGTGTGATGTGTTCTTGTCTTGTTGTGCCTGATATTATGTGGGCTGCTGTGTTTTGTGCCAACTGTAGTGGTCTGAGTGTTTGTTTTGATAGGCCAAGGTAGATCGGGTTGCAGAAGTCTAGTAGTGGGGTTATTAGTGCCTGGCAGACTGTATGGAAGTGTTCTGGGTCAAGGAGAGGCTTAAGGCATCGGATAAGTCTCATCTTGTGGTATGCGCTTTTGGTGGTTCTGTTTATGTGTGCATGTAAATTCAGTTCCTTGTCCAGGGTTACTCCGAGGTACTTTACTTCCGATTTCATGGGTATTGTTGTATCTTTTATCTTGATGTAGGGTGGAGGGACGAATTCAGTGTTTCGAGTAATGATTAGTGACTCAGTCTTGCTATAGTTTATGGTGAGGTTGTTGTTTTGAAGCCAGCTGGTCATGTGTATGAGACAGTTTGTTATTTTGGAGTAGTCCGGGTTGTCAACTGTGATAGGCGTGTATATCATGATGTCATCGGCGTAGATTGTGTATAGCATATTGTGATCTTTCGCGATGTCGCATATTGGCTGGATGTAGAGGTTGAATAAAAGTGCTGATAAGGCTGATCCTTGTGGTACTCCTTGTAGGACTTTTATGGGTCGGGAAGTGTTGGGTCCTGCCTTGGCCTGTATCTGTCTGTCGGTTAGGTATGAGTGGATCCATTTCAGGATGGATCCATGTAATCCAATGTTCCGTAGTCTTTCCAGTAGGGTTCTGTGATCCACTGTGTTGAATGTTGATGAAATGTCGATGAATATCATTAGTATTCCTTTCTTGGAGTTGTCTATGAGGCAGAGGATGTTATTGAAGAGGTATAGCAGGAGTGTTTCAACCCCGTGGTTTGGGCGGAAACCGTGTTGGTTGATGTCTAGTGGTGCGTGATTGTTGATGTGGTCCTGTAGTTGGTGTTGTACTACCTTCTCGATTATTTTTGCCAGTAGGGGTATGCTTGAGATCGGTCTGTATGCTGCTGGATTGTTCTTCTCGAGTGTGGATTTCTTCAGGATAGGTCTAATCGTGGCGAGTTTTAGCTGATTTGGCATGTTCCCTTGAGTCAGAGAGTTGTGCACCATGTTGTGTATGTTATGGATGAAGTTTGATTTGGTTTGATCCATGTCACTGGGCATGGGTCTGTTGGAGCCATGCTTGTATTAAGTGCGGTGATGATGTGAGATAGCTGTTCTGTGGATGGGGTGCTGAATGTGCCCCAGGTTTTTGGGGGTGAGCTTGGTTTTGTGGTTGAGATGGATCTTGGTTGTACTGCTGAGTGGAGTTTTTCTTGGATGTGGTCAGCAAATGTTTGTGGGTCTATTTGAACTTCGTTTTCTGCTTTCTGTTCCTTGGTAAGGGTTTTCATGATTTTGAATAGCTCTCTAGGTTTGTTGTTGGATTTGAGTATAATGTTTGTGTGGTATTCTCTCTTTGTTTGGTTGATGAGTTCGTTGTAGTGTTTTTGTTTTGTTAGGTATAATTCCTGTGTGTTGGCTGACTTGGTGTGTCTCCATCTCCGTTCTAATTTTCTGAGTTCCCTCTTTTCGCTCCGTATGGCTTTAGAGTACCATAGCTTGTGATGTGATTTGGCACAGCGAGTTTTCTTGGGTCTATAATCCATGGCTTTGGCAGCGGTATTGATGTGTTGTTCCAGTTTCTAATTTGAGCTTCTAGATCATCTGTATCTGATGTTAGATGTGGTATAGTATCCTGTAGGAATTGTTCCCTGTCGAAGCTCTTGAATCTTCTTTGTGTGGGTGTGTTGTCCGTGTATTCATCTTGTCTTCCTCCTTGTGGCACAATATTTATTTCAATTATGTGGTGGTCTGACCATGGTACTGGTGTGACCGTGGGTGTTGAAATTAGTCCTCGCGTGATTAGATAGTTGGGTGCGAAGATGAGGTCTGGCGATGATCCGTGTCTGTGTGTTGGGGTGTTAATTATTTGGGTGAATTGCAATGAACTCATCGCTTGAAGGAAAGCTTCTGCATCTTTGGTGTTGGTAGATTTAAGGTTGAAGTCTCCTAGCAGTAGTGTGGGTTTGTTGTTTGAGTTGATTGCGCAGACTGCTTCGAGGGTGGAGGCTAGTTCATCACGGGGTGCTCTGTAAGTGAGGCATAGGGCCATGCATTTGTTCTCAACCGTGATGGTGTTGCATTGTTGAGTGTCTGTGGCACTTCGAGATTTGAACCTTAGGCTGTTCTTTGCAATTATCAAGACTCCTCCTCCTCGCCTGTTGGGGCATGGGCAGTTGTATGCTGTGTAGTTGTCAGGCACTAATTGATTGAGTAGTATGTTGTCGGTGGGGGTGAGCCATGTTTCTGTGATGCAAAGTATGTCAGGTTGTTGATCATCTATGTGGTCTGCTATTGTGTAGATCTTGTTGCGTATGCATCTGGCGTTTATGAGCTCTACTGATATTGACACTGTGGTGTTTGTTGTTCAGTGTGCTCCCTTTGGGTTTGCGTAAGTGTCGGACTTGCATCTGGTTTGTCTTTTGAGTATGTGTGTTCTGTGTGGGTACCCGTGGTTATACTGTGGGTATGTCCATGCTGTTGGTGGGGGCCATGGTATGATTGTGTGTGGGTGATGGGTGGGAGCGTGTGGTGGGAGGAGTTGTGTGATGAGGAGGCTGATGTGGCAAATCAGTGTTGTATGCATGTTGTCTTTGTAGTGTGGTCTTGCTTCTTTCACTTATGTTTATCTGTTTCTTCCCTCTGCTTGTTTCCTGTTGTTTTCTTGTGCGGCTTCGCCTGTTCCCCTTTTGTTTTTGTGCTCACCTGAGTGCCTTGCCTAAGGGCCACGCCAACGGGTCCTCTGGCGGGGCCCTCAGGCACGGGCCTGCCAGGTGTGGGCACGCCCTGTAGGGGAGCTGTTTTTATTGTGTCCGGCGTTGCTCCCACTGCCCCGATTGGGCAGGAGCTTCTGAGCGGGAGGATTTCCTGCTCAGGCGCTCTACCCCAATCGGGGGAGCTGCGGTGATTGGCGGGGCTGGAGGTCATCTGGAACGTCATGGAGATAGGCCATGTGGTCTTTTTCTGTCGTCATATTTCTGTGTTTCTATGTAAGTAGTAAAGAAATGCGAAGAGACAGGATTGAATTGGGTCCAAACCAAGCTATTGGTTCTTATGTGCATGAGAAGTACTGCAAATGGAAAGAAAGGACTAAAACCTCATGAAATAGTTTCTGGGAAGCCTTCTCATTAGTTTATCTTCCACCAGATTTAATTCAGGGGAAAAAAGTTAATTTTTGTCTTACTGTAGAAGCCTAATCCTCATTTGGAGTATTTTGTGCAATTCTGGAAACCACACCTTCAAAAGTATATAAACATGATGGAGTTGGTGGAGAGGGTGGCTACTGAAATTGTTAGCAGTCTTTATTATAAAGTATATGGGTAAGACTTAAATATCTTAATATGTATAGGTCAGAGAAAAGGCAGATAGAGGAGATATGATAAGAAAATAAGATATGCCATACTGGGTCAGACCAAGGTCCATTAAGCCCAGTATCCTGTTTCCAACAGTGGCCAATCTAGGTCACAAGTACCTAGCAGTTTTCCCAGAAGACACAGAATCCACAGTGCTTGTATTGGGTGAACAGAATTGCACACAATATTCAAAGTGTGGTTGCACCATGGAACGATACAGAGGCATTATAATATCCTTTGTTTTATTCTCTATTCCTTTCCTTATGATTCCTAACATTCTATTTGCCATCTTGGCCGCCCCTGCACACTGGTCAGAGGATTTCAATGTGTTATCCACAATGACGCCTAAATCTTTTTCCTGGGTGGTGATTCATAATGTGGGACCTTGCATCGTGTAACCATAAATGCACAACAGGAGAGCCTCTTTTGATTAAAAGCAAGCTCTGCTATGAGGGGACATAGGATCAGGGTAAAAGGGAATAGACTCAGGAGTACTATGTGGACATTTTTTTTTACAGAAAGAGTGGTAGATGCGTGGAATAGTCTCCCAGTGGAGATAGTAGAGACAAGGATAGTATTTGAATTCAAGAAAGCACGGGACAAACACAGAGGATCTTTAAAGGAAAAAAAAAGGACTATTGTAGTTGATATGGAAGGCAGACTAGATAGGCCATGTGGTCTTTTTCTGCCATCATGTTTCTATGTTAGGTGATTTGGACCATTTTGCAATAGTGGTCATAACATGCTAAAATTTGATTTCATAATTGGAAATTAAAACTACTATGTTGGCACTTAACTTTGAAAAGGGAGACTATGTTAAAAATGGTTAAGAAAAACAAAAAGAAACAGCTGCAATTATTAGGAGTTTGCAACAGATCTGGACATTGTTTAAAAATACAATTTTGGAAGCCCAGACCAGATATATTTCACACTTTAAAAAAGATGGCAGGAAGGCCAAATAACTACCAGTATGTTTTAAAGTTGAGATGAAAGAGGTTGTTATCGTCAAAAAAATATCTTTCAAAACATAAAAAAGGATCTGAATGAAGAAAACAGGAAACCGCATAAGTGCTGGAAAGTTAGAAGCAAAGCATTAATAAGACAAATAAAAAGAGAATTTGAAAAGAAGCTTGCAGTGGAAGATAAAACTCATAATTAAAAAATTTCAGATACATTTGAAGCAAAATGCCTGTTATGGAGACAGTTGGATCATTAGATGATAGAGTAAAAGGGGCACTATGAAAGAGAAGCCCATAGCAGAGAGACCTGAAGTGGCATTTTAGAAGGGATGTCTAGTTTGAATCTGGGACATCAGAGCAGAACATTAAAAAAAAGGGGATTGGCAGAACTGAAGGGGAGACATGTATAAGTGCTTTCTGAAATCACTATGTCTCCACCCCAAAAATGAATGTCCCCATAAGCAGTTATGGTGACAGACCCCATGTAATTTGCAAGGCTGGGTACATACACGAGTGCAGGCTATTTTAACAATATGGACATCCTGAATTTGCATGGCCTCAGAACAAGGCATCTGACATGCCGTTAGGGGTATCCCCAAAAGGGGGGGGGCATCTATGGTATGAGACTTGCACATCCTGGCCAGCCATTTTAGTTGCTCAGATGTGAGGCCGCGGCAGACCAGTAAAATGTTTGGCGAATATATTGCTGCTTAGCTTTCTTCAGGCAGAAAATAATAATGGGGGAGATGTAAGTGCATTATGCTCTTCCCCCCTGGAAGTATTACATCCATGAAATCTCATGGTACTACCTCTAGGGGTTAGATTGCTAAATAAGGAGGGTGTGTTCCTTGAGCTATAGTTATTTTTTTTTTTTCAGTGAAAATAAGCCTTGATTATTTTTGCATTTTTTGCAATAATGAGTTGCTTTGCACAATCTTGCATTGCAATAGCTCATTAATGCAAAATGTACAGAACTATATTGTGACGTGAGCTCTCATTCTGTGCTACCTCTCCTTCTCCACAGCCCCCCTCTCTTCTACCACTAGCTTTCCTTGTCCGTCCTTCCTCTTCCCTTCTCAATTCTGCACACCTGGTGAAGAGGTTTCCAGGGAGAGAGAAGGTCACAGTTAAAGCACATATAGAAAGAGAACAAATTCTGATTCCAATTGGCAGTACCGGGAAAATGGTAGAAACCATCATAAAGAACAAAATTACTCAGCATGTAGATAGTCATGGCCTAATGGGAGACTATGATAAGAAATTCTCTGCAGTACAACTAGAAAGTAATCATAAACCCTTACATTGACTTGAAGTTTAATATTGTAATACAAGCAGCGGTAAGGTCTCAGAAACTCGAGCTGCCATTGACTTTCTTAAAACTTCGTCAAAATGGACCAAAAGCCCTTAAAACATCAACGACTTTTTTCTAACCAGCTACTATTGTAATTATTCATCTTCTTAATAGAAAAATTTAGCACTTAGCTTTTATTTATTTATTTTATATTTATTTACATTCTCTTATACACCGCGCTATTCTGCATCAGTACGGTTTACATTGAAGAAACTGAAATTACATTGAACAGGGCATTATAACTTAAAGGAGATTTCGACTTTCATATCCCAGAAGTGCAGTGCTCAGCTTTCAAAAGGGTATCCAACTCTTAATGTCAACCCTGATGCTGTCAGGCGTGCTATTTTCTGCGTTTCTGCCTTACAGCTTCTTCAGGGGAACACTTCAAGCACTATATGCACATGGGTACTTCTTCTCAACCACTGATTCACTCGATGTTCTCCAAGTCAATGTAAGGGTTTATGATTACTTTCTAGTTGTACTGCAGAGAATTTCTTATCATAGTCTTATATTTACTCTGACAGAAGAGACCATTTATGTCTTTATGGCCTAATGGGAGACAGCCAACATGGCTTTAGACAAGGAAGATCTTGTCTTACTAATCTTTTATTTTTTTTGAAGGTGTGAATAAACAGGTAGACAAAGGTGAGTCGGTTGATATAGTGTATTTGGACTTTCAGAAAGCCTTTGACAAAATCCCTCATCAGAGACTTTTGGCAAAACTAAAGAGTCATGGGATAGGAGGCAGTGTGCCATTGTGGATCAGGAACTGGTTAAAAGATAGAAAGCAGAGGGTAGAGCTAAAAGGCCAATTTTCCCAATGGAGAAAGGTGAATAGTGGTGTACCCCAGGGATTTGTGCTGGGTCCGCTGCTTTTTGACATATTCATAAATGACCTGGAAAAGGGAATAACAAGTGAGGTTATCAAATTTGCAGATGACACAAAACTACTTAAAGCTGTTAAAACCCATGAGGATTGTGGAAAATTGCAAGAGGATCTTGATAAATTAGAAGACTGGGCATCGAAATGGCAGATGAAATTTAATGTGGACAAGTGCAAAGTTATGCACCTAGGGAAGAACTACCCAAACTATGGTTACACGATGCAAGGTTCCACATTAGGAACTACCACCCAGGAAAAAAATGTAGGCATCATTGTGGATAACATGTTAAAACCCTCTGCCCAGTGTGCAGCGGTGGCCAAGAGAGCAAATAGAATGCTAGGTATCATAAGGAAAGGAATGGAAAATAAAACAAAGGATATCATAATGCCTCTGTAATGTTCCATGGTGCGACTGCACCTTGAATATTGTGTGCCATTCTGGTCACCGTATCTTAAAAAGCATATAGCATTATTAGAAAAGGTAGAGAGAAGCGCCACCAAAATGGTAAAGGGGATGGAAGCATACCCCTATGAAGAAAGGCTCTTTAACCTGAAAAAGAGACGGCTGAGGGGAGATATGATAGAAGTCTATAAATTAATGAACGGAGTGGAACAGGTAAACGTAGATTGATTGTTTACGTTATCAGAATATAGGAAGACTAGGGGACATGCAATGAAGCTACAGGGTAAACTATTTAAGACTAATAAGAGAAAATACTTTTTCACTCAATGTGTAATCAAACTCTGGAATTTGTTACCGGAGGATGTAGTAAAGGCTGTTAGCGTAGCTGGGTTTAAAAAAGGTTTGGACACGTTTCTGGAGGAAATGTCCATAAATCATTATTAAGAAGGGACCCAGGATATCAATGCTTGACCCAGTAAAAGCATTGCGGAACCTGTGACTTTTGGGGAAACTGCTAGGTATGTATGACCTAGATTGGCCACGGTTGGAAATAGGATACTGGGCTCGATTGACCTTGGTCTGACCCAGAACGGCATATCTTATGTTCTTATTGAGAAAATAAATCCACATGATCATGATTTTATTAGAGATTATTTTACAGAGATCCTGGATTCAACAATCGTGATGGAAGAGGAAAAACAACAACCCAAAAGTGATTAACTATTCTTTTACTTGAGTTTGTATAGTAAATATGTTTTATTTACTATACAAACAAGTTTGTTTTCAAAGTCAAGGGTCTAAACTTATCTTGCTTAAGAAAATTTATCTTCTGATTTCATTCTATGTGTAAGAATGCAAATATTGAAAAGTTTGTTATGAATAGTACTTCCCAGGGGGTTCTTATACTCTGGAAAAAATGATTAAGGATATAGTCTCCTGATTGTATTTTTAGTTGTAATTGATGTGAATGAATGGGAAGATCTTCCATGCTTTGATGTATTCAGATATTTGATAAATTGTGTGAATTTGTGTGATGTGACAAAGGTTAAGAAAAATTAAGTGTTTAAAGGAAGATAGAAGTAAGTAACTTTACTGAGGAAAAAAAGGAGAACAATTGAATTGCTTGTCTAGGTCAAACAAGTTTGTTGATTAAAGGAAAAAAAGGGTGAACCAAGAATAGTGAATGATACAACAAACAAGTGAATTAAGTAATTAAAGCAATGTGGTAAATATGTGCATAATGGTTTCTGTTTTCTTTGTGATAACAGACTAGTTGAATATCACATCTATGAAACTGTAAGAGTAACAATGTCTGCAGAGAAAATGCTGACATTTCTCCAAGTCTGTTTTAAACTAGCCTGCAAGAGTTGATTGGAGGAGTAATCTTAAATTTTCATGTTGTGTGTGTTTTAGTTGTTATTATGGAAAGAGTTCTGCAGAACTCTGTTAATTGCAAGTGTGAAGCAAATGCCTTGTTGCTAGTGGAATAGGTATTAAATTAGTATCACTGATTGAGGTAAATTCAAGATGTAAATACATTTACCTTGTGCAAGAAATTGATCTTTTATTACTATGCAGTTTTGGGCTGAGGATATGTAACAAAGATAGAAATGTTAAGCTGCTAAGCAGTGGTAATTGAATTTCTAATTGATTTAAGTTTTGTGCTTAAAAGAAAGGTTTTGTGATTATGAATACATATGCCCTTATGTAAATGTTCCTTCCTTTGTGAGCTATCTATGTTAATTAGATTGGAATGGAGAAGTAGCTTAATGGTTAGAGCTCAAGCACTCCTTGTGACCTTGAACAAGTCACTTAAGCCGTAATTACCTTACAAGGAAAAACAATTTCAGGTTATCAATGTTCCTGTTTAATGTCAGAGTTTTAGTTAAACGTGACCTGCTTTGACGGCAATGATAAAGCAGTATATAAAAAAACAAAAAACTGTTAGTAAAATAAATAAAAACATATACTACTGACAATATTCATCGCCTCCACATCAGCCCGATCAGCATCGGCGTCGGGAGCAGGCAGGTAAGTTCCTCCCTGCTCCACCTCACAAAGGCCAATCAGGCTGAAGAACCCTTCACTGGCGGGACTTTTAAAACTCTGAGGCTGCGGCGCGCCTGCGCCTGGTGGGCCCGCGCCTGAGGGCCTCGCCAGAGGGCCCTTTGGCATGGCCCTTAGGCAGGGACCCACGATAAGTATATTCCCACGCACTTGTGACCGATGAGCCTACAGAAGCACATCGACAGAAGCAACATTCAAAACTCGACGTAAACAAGAAGCATAAAGAGAGCTCCCACTCCGCTCCTCTTGATCCTCCAACCAAAAGGCCCCACAACCGAGGGCCCACACCTAATCGGAACATCACCTCCCTCCACCTTCCACTGACTCAGAGACACAGAATAAATTCAGAAATGCCCTGCTGTTCCGGACTGGCAACCAGCACAGGAAGCGGGCAGGGGATTCCCCCCGCTCCCTGCACCAGCCAATCAGCAGCAGATCGGACTTTTAAAAATCAGCGCAGCCCTCAAGCGCGGCACATAAAACCACTCTGCTCCACAGGATCTCAACATCAAAATATGATAAAGAGGCTGCCAAACAACTAAAGAGCACCCACATTCCAGAAACTGACAGAAAAGTGAATAGATCTTTATCTCTAATACAATTACTCCAACTCTTAAGAACTAAAACAAGCCCAAATTTATACTGAAATCAATAAAGCCCCACCATGGAAAAAAACACACTACTAGTACTCTGCCTACTACTCCTACTACTTAAAAGTAGCTGCACAAATGCTAGCAAAGACTATCTACACTCTTCAACACATCCAACACCAATAATACAATCCACGAGATATTCAGTCCACAAGATGACCAACAATCTAAATCTGTGCCACCTCAATAGGCCTCAAAGACTACTCAACATAAACCCACTTGCTCACAATGAAATAAAGAATATTAAAGAACCACATGATAACTCCCTCAACTGCACTTTAGTCAATGCTAGATCTATTCGCAACAAGTTTAACACCATATTGGACTACATACAGAACCAAAACACAGACATCATGTGCATCACTGAAACATGGCTCACCGACCAGGATAATGTCATTATAAATCAAATTACCTCAAAAAATTACGCAATACACAACTCCACTAGACCCTCACGCAGAGGTGGAAGTGTGCTAATCCCTGCAAAGTCACATCTCAAATTTATAACTATCTCCAGCTCTCAATCCAAAGAAAGTAATATATTAACTATATGAAACAAACACCTAGCACTCTGTCTCATATATAGAGCCCCAAGTACAAATGACGATGAACTCGCAACCATCCTGGAACAAGTCTGTACACACAATATCCATAATAAACCCCTCATCATCCTAGGAGACCCTAACCTTCCATCACTACCTACAAAAGCAAGTGAAGCCTTCTTAGATGCAATGAAAGACATGCAATATAAGCAATTAATACACTCACCAACTCACAAGAAAGGAGGGACCCTAGACCTTATATTCTCCCCAAATCAGAACAGCAACAAAGACCCTCTAAAGAATATAACAGTGCTCCCAATCCCATGGTCTGACCACCACATGGTAAACTTCTCCATTTCCACTCAGACAACAAAGGACGTGGCTGGCCCAACATCCAAAGAAAAAGGAAAATTCAGATCCTTCAATAAAGAGCAATTCATTAAAGAAGTGCTACCAGCACTAAATCAAATGTCATCAAACCTTGATACTATCATCACTAACTGGCTTGAAACTCTCCAGAGTGCAGCAAACCCACCCCAAAAAACAATCCAAAACAATAATAAGAAACACAATGCCCCCTGGTACTCAACTGAGATTAATGAACAAAAAAGGCAACTTCGGAGACCGGAAAGACTATGGCAGCGAACTAAAAGCCCACAACACCTAACAAGATACAATGAACTGCAAGCTATACACCATGACACAATAAACAACCATAAGAGAGAGTACCACTCAAACATAATAATTAGTTCCATCAACAGACCACAAGAACTCTTCACCAAAGTAAATGATCTAATAAAAGAACCGGTGGAATCATATGACTCTAACCCAATATCACCGCAAGACATAGCAAACTTCATGCTACAGAAATACACCAAAAAGATGAAAAAATCACCCCAATACAAACATGTGTGTTTCTTCTGCAATACCACTTGATAAACACAAAGTACACCGGGTCTCAGCATACAAGGGCATACGGTGAAGGAACAGCCAAAACCGAAGTCAGGCCGTCTACACCAATATCAAGCCCAATAACATCAATGACCCAGTGACTAGCAGCTGGCAATACCCACACCTCGCTTCTTAAATATAAAAATAACAGCACTTAGCTTGAAAGCCAGGCAGGGAAACAAAACAAACGCCAGCCGCGTCCCCGACGTTATCACACCAAGAGCCCTTTAAACGTTTCGCGGGACTACCCGCTGCTTCAGGGGAATCTATAAAAACACATACAAACCACAAGTTAAACACAACCTTTATTCTACTGCAAAACACAACTAAAACAACCTATAAAAATTAAAAACCCACAACTGCACTTGCTTACCTGCCAGCTAACCTTCAACTGCGCCGAGCAGAAAGACGCCGCCCATGCGCACTCCACGCAACCACCGCACTTTAAAGAGAAAACTCTATGACGTCAAGAAAGACGTACTTTCTTGACGTCATAGAGTTTTCTCTTTAAAGTGCGGTGGTTGCGTGGAGTGCGCATGGGCGGCGTCTTTCTGCTCGGCGCAGTTGAAGGTTAGCTGGCAGGTAAGCAAGTGCAGTTGTGGGTTTTTAATTTTTATAGGTTGTTTTAGTTGTGTTTTGCAGTAGAATAAAGGTTGTGTTTAACTTGTGGTTTGTATGTGTTTTTATAGATTCCCCTGAAGCAGCGGGTAGTCCCGCGAAACGTTTAAAGGGCTCTTGGTGTGATAACGTCGGGGACGCGGCTGGCGTTTGTTTTGTTTCCCTGCCTGGCTTTCAAGCTAAGTGCTGTTATTTTTATATTTAAGAAGCGAGGTGTGGGTATTGCCAGCTGCTAGTCACTGGGTCATTGATGTTATTGGGCTTGATATTGGTGTAGACGGCCTGACTTCGGTTTTGGCTGTTCCTTCACCGTATGCCCTTGTATGCTGAGACCCGGTGTACTTTGTGTTTATCAAGTGGTATTGCAGAAGAAACACACATGTTTGTATTGGGGTGATTTTTTCATCTTTCTGATATTTTTCACTCCGTAAGTTTTCACAGAAATACACCAAGACGTCACTTGAGAAACTGCATAAAACAAAATCAGAAGACACCACAGAAATCACTTGGAATAAATTCCAGGACACTTCAAAAAAGCAGCTCAATATGATTATAACTAATATAAACCCAACAACCTCACCTAATGATCCATGCCCTGTTAGCTGGATCAAGCAAACAAGAGAGTTCCTACTCCCATACATTTATTATTTATTTTTATTAATTTTATTAACAATTCTTATATACCGCACTATTAGACATCAGCGCGGTTTACATTGAACAGAAAACATCCGACAGTTTACATATGTCTGGTCATTACATTTAACAGGAAGAATAACTTGGCGAAATAGGGAAACTAATACAATGCAGGGTTATCTGATAAAGGATATCCTGGTTAACTATATACAATAGTGGTACAATAGTATATGGAACAACTAGTTATTTACATTGTGAAGTTGGTCTGTTGCGGGAGTCTATCTGGTTTGACCACTTCTGCTATTCACCTGGGGGTTATGTTCGGAGCTGTCATTGAGATATTTAAGGAAGAGGAAATGCTTTAAAGCCTTTCTGAACTGACTTAGATTAGGTATTGCTCTGATTTGTGCTGGTAAGGTGTTCCATAGAGATGGGGCGCAGAATTGGAAGGCTCTGTTGGCTGTTGATCTAGTGCATCTTGTGGTGTCATTTGGGATAACTAGTGTGTTTAATTCTGCTGTTCTTCGTGGCCTGTTTGGTGCAAGTGGTTGTATGAGGTTGGAGAGAGAGGAAGAGGTGAGCCCCTTAGCCGCTTTGAATGTTAGCAATAAGGTCTTGAAACTGATCCTTGCTTGAATGGGGAGCCAGTGTAGCTGTTTTAGAAGGGGTGTTACGTGATCTCTCCTGGATGCCCCGAGGAGTACCCTCGCTGCACTATTCATGGCTAATTGCAGGGGGTTCAGGGTGGACCGGGGGAGTCCTTGTAGTATGGAGTTTGAGAAGTCGAAATGGGGGAGTATAAGGGCTTGATAAATGGTACGGAAATCATCCGGTTCAAGTAGCATGCGTAGGTGTCTGAGGGATCTGATTTTAAAGTAGATTGCCTTGACTGTGTTGGCTATGTGGTTCTTCATGTCAAGGTTTTGGTCCAGTGTTACTCCCAGGTAGCGTATTGCCGGTTTAACTTGGAGTTGGGCATCCTTTACGTTAATACAACTAGGTGGGGTGAAGTTGGTGTTCCTCGAGACGAACAGGACTTCCGTCTTTTTGTGTTGTATTCTCAGGTTTTGTGATAGGAGCCACTCTGATATGGTATTAAAGCAGTTAGTCAGCGGGGTAAGGTCTAGGTAATCCAATGATACATACAAAAAATAGTGGAATCTTCACTTACCCAAGGATACCTCCCCCTCAACTCAAGAATGCCTCCATCAGGCCTATCCTTAAAAACAAGAATCTCGACAAAAGGGACCCAAGTTCCTTCCGCCCAATATCAAGTCTAACATTCATAACAAAGATAATTGAAAAAATAGTACAGTATCAATTACAAGACCACATAGACACATCTGACCCGCTGGATCCATATCAATATGGATTTAGATAAAATCACAGTGTTGAAACACTGATTACATCATTTCTAGATACTGTTCTCATGGGCATAGACAACATAATACATGGCTTTGTTCTATGCTTTATTGATATCACCGCTGCATTTGACTCTGTCAACCACAACATACTACTACAGAGACTCCAGGAAACAGAAATAAATGGAACAGTACTAGACTGGTTCTTCTCCTACTTGTCACATCGTAACCAACAAGTGAGAATCAAAAACAAACAATCCGAACCATTTAAACTAGAGGGCATAACATGAAGCTGCAAGGTGGTAAATTGAAAGGCAATGTCAGGAAATATTTCTTCACTGAAAGGGTGGTGGATGCTTGGAATGCCCTCCCGATGGAAGTGGTGAGGGCAAACACGGTGATGGAATTCAAAACGGCATGGGACAAACACAGTGGATCCCTTTACAGCAACAGGATAAAAGCAAAACAAACAGTACCATCTAACTTCTGAACTATCTAGCATCTGAACAAATAAGGGTGTCCTACATGGAGTGGTGGGTTCACCCCTAAACAGAAACAAAAACATGGGGAGGGGTGGCCTGCACAGAGCGACAGGTGCACCTACTCTTGCCATCTTGCTGGGCAGACTAGATGGACCATACTGGTCTTTATCTGCCGTCACTTACTATGTTACTATGTTACTATGTAAACAGTATCAAGGTGTTCTGCAAGGCTCAGCACTCTCCGCACTGTTATTTAATGTATACCTTAAACCAATATGTAACATCATAAGACAACATAACATCCATTATAAAATCTATGCAGACGATATAATGATATTCTCCCAGATCAACATCAATAAACCGGACTACTCCCAAATCACAAAATGCCTTGAAGCAATGTCTGAATGGCTCATACAACAGGATCTTCTCATTAACTTTAAAAAATCGGAAATGATCCACATCACCAGAAATACTAAATTCACCCCACCAGACTCACTCAGGATACTAGAACACACCCTAACCAACAAAAAAGAGGTCAAATATGTTGGAATTACGTTTAACCAACATCTCAGCTTCCAACCTCATATAAAAAAAGACAACCAGATCAGCCTACCACAAGTTGAGAAACCTCCACAAATTGAAACCACTACCAGGGCCGGCCCGTCCATTGAGCAAGAATGTTTTTTGCACAGGGCCCCGCGTTTCAGGGGGCCCCGCGCAAAGAACATTCTGCTTTTTTTTTAAATTACATTTTAAAAAAAAACCTGTCTCTGGCTGCTGCCGCGTCCGTCGCAGCAGCGGCAGAATGGCGTGTCCCGCGGGGCCCCTTCTCCTCGTCGAGCCCTCTGCAAGGGATTTCAGATTCGCGAAGGGAGAGTGCTCCCTCGCGTCTCTGTAAAGCCCGCAGGGGCTAATGGGAAATTTCCCATCTGCCCCTTTAGACGCGAGGGGCTGATGGGAAATTTCCCATTAGCCCCTGCGGGCTTTACAGAGACGCGAGGGAGCACTCTCCCTTCGCGAATCTGAAAGCCCTTGCAGAGGGCTCGACGAGGAGAGGGGGCCCCGCGGGACACGCCATTCTGCCGCTGCTGCGACGGACGCGGCAGCGGCAGCAGCTAGAGCCAGGTTTTTGTTTTGTTTTTTAATTTGCCGGAAGGGAAGGGAAGGGAAGGGAAGGGGGGGGGGCTGATGGAGGCTGTCTGGAAATGGGGTGATGGGGGGTTAGGACTGGAAATGTGCAAGGGGGGGTTAGGACTGGAAATGTGCAGGGGGGGGGTTAGGCCTGGAAATGTGCAAGGGGGGGGGATAAGACAGAAAATGAGCAATGGGGGGAGTTAGGACGGGAAATGTGCAAGGGGGGGGGTTAGGACTGGAAATGGGCTGGAGGGGGGTTAGGACTGGAAATGGGCTAGGGGGGTTAAGACTGCTAATGGGCTGGGGCTGATGGAGGCTGACTGGAAATGGGCTGGTGGGGGTTTAGGACTGGAAATGGGCTGGGGGGGGTTAAGACTGCTAATGGGCTGGGGCTGATGGAGGCTGACTGGAAATGGGGTGAGGGGGGGTTAGGACTGGAAATGGGCTGGGGGGGTTAGGACTGGAAATGGGCTAGGGGGGGTTACGACTGCTAATGGGCTGGGGCTGATGGAGGCTGACTGGAAATGGTCTGGGGGGGGGTTAGGACTGGAAATGGGCTGGGGGGGTTTAAGACTGGTAATGGGCTGGGGGCTGATGGAGGCTGTCTGGAAATGGGGTGATGGGGGGGGTTAGGACTGGAAATGGGCTGGGGGGGTTAAGACTGGTAATGGGCTGGGGGTTGATGGAGGCTGACTGGAAATGGGGTGATGGGGGGTTAGGACTGGAAATGGGCTGGGGGGGGGTTAAGACTGGTAATGGGCTGTGGGCTGATGGGGGCTGTCTGGAAATAGGGTGATGGGGGTTAGGATTGCTAATGGGCTATGGGGGGGGGTTAGGACTGCTAATGGGCTATGGGGGCGCTAGGACAGGAAAAGGGCTGATGGGGAGGGGTTAGGACTTGAGGTGGGCTGATGTGGTTAGGACTAGTAATGGGCTGTGGGCTGATGGGGGGGGGTTAGGACTGGCAATGGGCTAGGGGGGGCTGACTGACTGGAAATGGGCTGATGGGGTTAAGACTGGAAGTGGGCTGATGGGGGGTTAGGACTGGTAATGGGTTATAGGGGGGGCTTAAACTGAAAATGGGTTGATGGGGGGCTAGGACTGGTAATGGGTTGGGGGATTGCTATGACTGGAAATGGACTGAGTGGACGGGGAGGCTTGAACTGCAAATAGCTGATGGGGAGGGAGCTTGGAATGGAAATGGGCTGTGAGGGAAGGGAGCTAGAACTGAAAATGGGCTGATGGAGCAGCTAGGATAGGACTGGAAATGGGCTGTTGGGGGGGAGCTAAGATTGGAAATGGGCTGTGGTGGGGGCTTGAATTGAAATGGACTCATGGAGGGGCTAGAACTGGAAGTAGGCTCATGGGGGGCTTGGACTGGAATTGGGCTGAGTGGAGGGGAGCTAGGATTTGACATGGGCTGATGGTGGGGCTAGGAAATGACTAGAAATGGGCTGATGGGGGGCTAGGATTGGAAATGAGCTGATGAAGGGACTCAGACTGAAAATGGATGGGGGAGCTAGGACTGGAAATGGGTTGATGGGGGGCTAGGACTGGAAATGGGCTGATGCAGGGACTAGAAGGGAATGGATGCTTTGTGAGACTGGAACTAGAAGGGAGCTAATGTTGGGGGAGGATTAGAATGGGATGGGGCTGGGAGAGTAAAATGGAGAGGGGAAAAATATTTTGTGTGGGAGGGATGAAAAATCTACAATTGGCCGGGTATTGGGAGAGTAAGTGGGGATTGAGGATGGAGGGGTAAAATTTGTGTGGATGAAATAAGAATGAGGAAAGAGCAAAAGGATAAAGATTAGTATGTTAAAGCAGATGTAGAGAGAGAGGATGGAAAGAAAACTAGAAGAGAGAAGAAAGGACAAATGGACAGCAGACGATGGAGAGTTAGCAGAAAACATGAAGAAACCAGAAGAAAGTGGCTGGAGCAATTGCAACTGAAAAAAAATGCACAAAAGGTAGAAATATATCTCTTTATTTTGAATTTATTAACTGGAATATGAAAGCTCTGGGAAATGTGCATCATTAACGTCTGCGCTTTGTTTGGTACAAGAGGAAATTGATTTATAGTTTTATTTCTACAGTGTTGTTGTACATTCCAAGTTTGGCTTTTGGGGTTCCCAGTTTAATTATTGCCTTCCTGTTTCTAAATTGTGATTCCTTGTTTGGTGATGGTCTATGTTCTGCATGTGTAACTGAGCTGAGGTATTCTGTTTATGTAATTCCTATTTGACGTTGCCACTTGTTCTCTTTCCCCAGTATTCTCTGAAATGTACTGGTTTAATATTTGCAGTGTTTCCTTTTGATAGGTAGGGTCTGGTGCTTTGTGAGTCCTGGTAATGCTGTCAGGATACAGCGGGTTTGCTATGGGTTCTAAATGGGCAGCGTTTGTAGTAGTTCCTAATGTGCCTGGCGGTTGGCACTGGAATATAGTAATGTAGAAATCTTTTAGTCTTTCTTTATTCCATACACTCATTAAGAGACATGTTTACTAAAAGTTAGTGTATGGTAACATTATGCAAATATTTATGCAAATAATGCCACTTATGCAAATGAGGCCCCGCACCGAGTCTCCGCACATGGCCCCGCACCCCCCTTGGGCCGCCCCTGACCACTACTATCAGATTACGACTTCAGAACTATATGTCAGGCCATACTAACTCCTATAATTGACTACTGTAATATAATATATCATGGACTTCCTAAGAAAACAACCCTCCCTCTGCAACTTGTGCGAAACACCATGGCGAGAATCATTACAGGAACTGCAAGATACAATCATATAACTCCAACTCTTAACCCTCATCCTACCAACAACATATTTTACATATAAATCTTACCAACTGGGATCCGAATGGACCCCATGTAGTTTTTGTGATTGCTGATGAAAGTTATCATCACTGAACACTTTCTTAATGTGGAACACATATTCCATGATGTTGACAACACAAACTGTAAGTTACAGACATTTTTCTTGTAGCGCTTTTAATCAGGAACAATTATAAATCAATCAAAGAAAAGACGCGGCCGCGAATTAATGCGGCCGAGCACAGGCGCGCACTGGCGGGCCGAGGGAAGGGGCGGGGGGGGTGGGGGGAGCGGCGAGGGAGAGGCTGAGTATAAGAAGCGCATGCAAGCGCTGGCCCGGCCTCTTTCGGCGCTCCCCTCCCCTTTCTCCAGGAAGAGGACGAAAAAACGAGGCCTTCTACGTCGGGCAACCTTGAATCGGGGGAAAATGAAGAAAAAGGAGGTCGGAAAAGGAAGAAAACGGAGGTCAGAGGAATCCAGTTGCGGTTTTAATAGCGGCAGGTACGATGGCCAAGAATATAAAATATAAATAGAAGGAGGGAAGTGTTGTGTTCGCCCGCGGTTAAGGGCGCGGGGCGGACAGCGTGTTGCGTGCGGCATGGGGGGGGGGGGGGACTAGGAAGGCAAGCTAGGAGGACAGAGCAGTTCTATATAATAAATTAAAAGGTGCCATTCAGTTGAGAAGTACCTGTGGGGTCCGGAAAGAATCCTGAGAGAGATGATCGGGATGCGGACGCACACGTGGTCCGAGAGGCTCACAGGGATAGCACATGGGCAGCGCTAGAGAATATAAGCAAAACGAAGGAAGAGATGTGCTGCGGCCGACTAAGTGAAAAGATTGCAGGGATGAGAAACCAATATTAATGTAATGCTTCCACCTAATGGCGGAATGTGGTAAAACGGGACAAATATAATGAAGAGAATATGTAAAGTATGGTAAGGGATTACAGGGGCATAGAAGGAACTGCACATGCAGGGCATAAGAAAGAAAATGAAAGGGAGATATGTGGAAGGTGACGGTGGAGAGAGAAGAATGAGTATATTAAAAAAAAAATGATAGCAAGGTCTAGAATAACAATAAGACGAAATAAATATAACATTGTGTGTGTTCTTAACATAGAAGGTACGGGATTAAGAAAAGGCCTTCAGCCATATTAACTAGTTTGTTTTGTTTACATCGCCCTCTCCCGATTAGCAATTATTATCCAGGTACAAGATGCCAAAAGGAGAAAGTCAAAGGGTCTCCAAAGCGCGGGGAGCCCAGCAGTCAGGTGGCAAGGATGCAGTTAGAAAAGCAACAGCAACAGGGGCACAAGCAGCGAAGGGATCAATAAAGGGAGAGCCACGGACCGCGCCAAGGCAGCAGTGAAGCCCAGGTACAGCAGTAGGAGACAGGTATCACAGCAGAAGGAGGTCACGCACCCTGCACATAGACAGGAGCTAGATGAGCTGCTACAGAGGATACGAGAGCAGGCTACACAACACAGCCTGTCCTCAGTTAAAGTAAGACTAGGGATGTCAGGAGTAAGATATGAAGAACAGCTGACAGCGAGCACCAGTACAGCAACATCCAACACGTCAAATGGTAAGTCCGGTGGTGAAAGGGGGGCGACAAACATGTTAACCTCATCATCGGAGGACTCTTGTACTGATAGCGAAGGGGAACTAGCATTGGCTGATGCAATTCGGAACGCAGTTAAAAAAAAAAAAAAAAATTTAAAAAGCATAGAAAACCTAAACAAACAAACCCCCTAATGCAAGCATGGTCTGGCCAGGCTCCGAGAGCCGAAGACCAGGCGAACGCAGCAACGGGGCCAGCCCAAAGAACGCAGGTGGAGTGGCGCGATACCAGTCGTGATCCACGCTGCGGGGTGAGCTCGCTGGCCAGTTCAGTATCTAAGGGAATAAAAAAGCGAATATGGCGAAGAGAATTTATAGACATGTTCTCTCTCCTGATCAGGGATCAGGATGAGGACTCATACAGTAGTAAAGATAAAGAAAAGAGAGGGGAGAGAGATAGAGACAGGAAGCCAAAAATTCCGAAGTCTCTTAATAATTGGGTGTCAGCATTCCACATCTTTAGGAGTGTGGTAATGGAAAAAGAACCCGAAGCAGGGCCATACTTGACCAGGTATCTGGGCACGATTACCCGGGCATATAAACAATACGGAGGATGGGCATGGCTGAACTATGATGTAAGGTCAGATGAAGTATGGCAGAAGACCCATCACTAGCGTGGCATCACAGAGTATTGGACAGGTGGACAGAAGAAAGGGCGCCCAATAGACCATGGTGCCAGGACGGGCTGCTGCAGCCTGTTCAAGGCACACAATGGCAGCAGCCTTTTCAGACCACGCAAGGGCGGCAAGCAAGTCAGCCTGCAGGGTGACGAGCTTGCCGTCAATACAATGCAGGGAGTTGTACTTGGCAACCGTGTAAATTCAAACATGCCTGCTCCCTATGCGAAAATGGTCATCCCGCTTTCATGTGTAGAACAGCAAGAGAAGCCAAGCCATTCAGATCGGTGCTGCAGCGCTCAAACGAGGGAGTTGGCTCCAACGCCCATCAAGCTTTAACGTATGCGTCCGTGGCTGAGAGCCTACCCAAAAAAAGAGATAGCTAAGAGCATTGAGAATGGATTTGAACACGGTTTCCACATTCCATCCCTAATATCAAGGACTTCACCCACAAGCATTAATAACAGCCCCCCCATCTGTGCGTGAACATAACTCTGTAACACATAAAAAAAAAAAAATCGCAAAAGAAATAGGTAAGGGAAGAGTAGCAGGCCCCTTCAAATCACCACCATTCAAGAACATGGTACCCTCCCCACTGGGAGTGATCCCCCCCCCCCACAAAAAAAAAAAAGAACCAGGACAATTTCGGCTAATTCATAACCTATCCTACCCCGAGGGACGGTCAGTGAACGATTATATTGATCCGGCCCTATGCTCGGTGAAATAGGCAACCATCGATCACGCGGTGATGATTATAAGGAGCAAAGGGAGCCAGGCACAACTGGCAAAAGCTGATATTGAATCTGCTTTCAGGCTATTGCCAGTGCACCCAGAATCCTTCCCTTTATTGGGCAAGACCTCATGGGCCCCAACACGGCAGTGCACTACCTTGATGACTTCCTATTCATAGGAAAGGACTGTGCTGACTGCCAAAAGGATATTGGATATCTTTGGCCAGGTGGCGCAGTCATTTGGAATCCCATTGGCAAAAGATAAGACAGACGGCCCAAAAGGAATCATAACATTTCTGGGCATACAACTAGATGGGCCAGCACATAGGTCTCGTTTGCCAGCCGATAAGGTGACGAAACCGGAAACAGATATGCAACAACTTAGCAGACAGCGAAATGCGATGCTGCAGCAATTCCAATCAATACTTGGTTTGCTATGCTTTGCATGCAGAGTAATACCCATGGGCCGGATCTTCAGCCGCCGTATGGCTTGGGCAACAAGAGGAATCAAAACATCATCGCATCCGGGTCTACAGGGCATACAAGAGGACCTACGGGTCTGGTGGCAATTCCTGCACACTTGTAATGGACTTGCCTTCTGGCAGGCACTCCCGATATGTAATACGGACCTAGAGTTCTTCACCGATGCTTCAGGAGGAATCGGTTTCGGAATTTACTTTAAAGGAGCGTGGTGCTCGGAGACATGGCCAAAAGAATGGCATTCAGAAGGTGCTACAAAAGATATCACCTTCTGGAACTTTTCCCGGTAATGGTAGCCTTATGTATATGGGCACCGCAGCTTGCCAACAGAGCAATCACTTTCCATATTGATAACCTAGCGGTGGTGTGGGCAGTGAACTCTATGCGAGCCAAGACAGCAAGGGTAGTAACTCTACTGCGAAAAAATTGTGTTGCTATGTCTAGTACACATCATAACCATTAGAGCAGAGCACATCGCGGGTATACATAATAACATAGCTGATGCGCTTTCTTGTTGTAAGATTGAGCTCTTGCAACAATTGGCGCCCTGGGCAGATGCGGCCAAGACAGCGGTGCCCATCCATGTCTGGGAGTATGGCCCACCGAAGTATGGGAGCTCCTGCTAGACTCCTTAGCGGAGCAAACAAGGCGAAAATATGTCGCAGCTTGGGAGCAGTAACAGGAGTTTTGCGAAGATGACGGAGTACAACACAAAGACAGAGTGAAGGTAGGGACAATCCTGAGATGGATTCTACATTGCAAAGGCAATGGTTATACAAAAGCGGCAGTACAAGCCCGTTTAGCTGCAGTGGCATTTTTTGCCAAAGCGTTAGGGGAGAGAAGTCCGGCGTCGGGTTTCGTCATTAAGAGAGTAATGAGAGGCTGGTCATTAGGGCAACCCAAAAAAAAAAAAAAAAATTGGATCAACGACGCCCAATCACTCACCAGATGCTACAGCAACTGATGGTGACCACGAGACAAGTATTTTACAACGAGTACGAGACGAGGCTATTTGCATGTGCCTTTTCGTGGGCTTTCTACTGAGCCTTTCAGATCGGGGAGCTAGTGGCATCAGCACCCTGCGCAGGTTCAAAACCGACACGGGCGGAAAAGGTGCGCGGGTTATGCGGTCAGCATTAACCAACAATCCTTCATGCCCAGTAACAAATGCCATAGCGTACCAACAGGTCAGACCAGACGCAAGACAGAAATGGTTCATACATGCAAACGGTGCCCCCCCCTGTCACGTTTCCAGTTCAACAAAGTACTCAAGATGGCCAGAGAGCATGCAGGAAGGGATGTGAGCTTTTACGGCTCACATTCCTTTCGCATCGGAGCTGCTTCTATGGCAGCCAGCATGGGGATGACAAAACAACAGATCATGAAGATAGGGAGGTGGCGCTCCGAAAGATATAAACTGTATATACGCCCATCGGAATGAAGAACGAAAGATGATAACACTTTGTTTGCTAATACCCGGGAAAAGGGTTAAGATATAAGGGCAATGTTTGTCAATGTTAAAAAAAAAAAAAAAAAGTTAATGCAGATATCAGTTGGGGGTTGACTATGTTCCATTTAAATGCTGTAACTAATTCAGGAAAGTAATCTGGCAATAATTCTATACTGTGATTGTGATTTCATGCAGGTGTAAGTCGTCACAGCTGGCCGCGGGAAGTATGGATATGCGGCCATTCATTTGTTCACTGGGCGCAAAGGCGGACCCGAGCCAGGCCACAAGGGCTTAACCTCGGACTACCGGGGGCGGAGGTATCTGTGGTATGGATGGGACGGCGGGGTATGGTTTGAGACCAATTAATGCCATCCCTGTTACAGAGAAAAAGGCTAACAGGAGAACCAATGATGATAGTCATCCACTTGGGAGGCAATGACCTTGCGTCCACTCGCCACTGCAAACTTACTAAGAAGATGCAAGGCGACTTGCTGACACTAGCGAACACCTTCGCCAGGACTTCTCTGGCATGGTCCCAGATCATACCCCAGATCATACCCCGTCGAGTGTGGAGGGGCGAGAACTCACACAAGGCGTTGGATAGAACAAGACTGAAAGTGAACAAAGGGATGGCATGCGGCATGGTGACGATAGGAGGGTACAGCATTCGGCACGAACTCATCGAGGAAAGCTGCCCGGGAGTGTATCGCGCAGATGGAGTTCACTTGTCCGATATAGGACTGGATATCTTCCTGTGCGCCATACAAGACACGGTGGAGCGAATAGGGCAAAAGCAAGGGTTGGCCACAGCTGCATGTTAAAGGTGGGGGCCCCGTCAGCAAGCAAGGATTCGCTGCTGGTGGGTTTGGCAGGAAAAACGTCACCGAGGAGAGAGAACACAGCCCAGGTTTTGGATTAAAGGGGGAGAGTTGCAGAATAAAAACATGGACATTACCTCCGTAGAGATGGACAAGGTAACAAGAACAACGTTTAGAGGGCCCCTGCCGCGCTTTGACGGCGGGCAGGGGGAAAAGAAGGGGAGAAGGGGTGCGGAGTCAGCTTGAACGGCAGACGCAACCGCTTTCTCCCGAAGAATACGGAGAGAACGAAGGACAGAGGAAAGAAAAGCTGTTACGGCGAGACTTTCCTCCGGACATTTGCAGACTGTGGGATATTGGCTGTGTCTCTCAGAGAGGGCCAAAAGAATGGTGGTGACAAAAAGAATTGTGTACAGTGTTTTGATTGTTATGCGCATGCTGTGGCCAACAATTTGTTCTGTTAATAACCATTGTGATAAATAAACTGAGTTGTTGTTGAAGAAAAAGCAGGTGCAGTCTGGTGACTAAAAGGGAAAAGAAAGCAAGGGGGGGGGGGCAAAACCCGAGGCCGACATGCCAGTTGCGTGGCTGAGACGTGGCCGCGAATTAATGCGGCCGAGCACAGGCGCGCACTGGCGGGCCGAGGGAAGGGGCGGGGGGGTGGGGGGAGCGGCGAGGGAGAGGCCGAGTATAAGAAGCGTGTGCAAGCGCTGGCCCGGCCTCTTTCGGCGCTCCCCTCCCCTTTGTCCAGGAAGAGGACGAAAACCCACCCGACCCACCCTATTACCGAAAGGGGGGGGGGGGAAATCTCGTCGCAGCATGCAGGAAAAACGTCACCGAGGAGAGAGAACACAGCCCAGGTTTTGGATTAAAGGGGGAGAGTTGCAGAAGAAAAACATGGACATTACCCCCGTAGAGATGGACAAGGTAACAAGAACAATGTTTAGAGGGCCCCTGCCACGCTTTGACGGAGGGCAGGGGGAAAAGAAGGGGAGAAGGGGTGCGGAGTCAGCTTGAACGGCAGACGCAACCGCTTTCTCCCGAAGAATACGGAGAGAACGAAGGACAGAGGAAAGAAAAGCTGTTACGGCGAGACTTTCCTCCGGACATTTGCAGACTGTGGGATATTGGCTGTGTCTCTAAGAGAGGGCCAAAAGAATGGTGGTGACAAAAAGAATTGTGTACAGTGTTTTGATTGTTATGCGCATGCTGTGGCCAACAGTTTGTTCTGTTAATAACCATTGTGATAAATAAACTGAGTTGTTGTTGAAGAAAAAGTGGGTGCAGTCTGGTGACTAAAAGGGAAAAGAAAGCAAGGGAGGGGGGGGGGGGCAAAACCCGAGGCCGACATGCCAGTTGCGCGGCTGTGTGACTTTGTAATGAAATTGTGTCCAGTTTTGATGTTACATAAGAACTTAACAAACTATGAACTTTAGAAACTAATGGTAGGCAATGTTCGTGACAACTTTACAAATGCTGACATAGGAATGCATGCATTTACTTATATTTTAATGCATTCATTACAAACGGTACTTATAAACTAAAGTCCAAATAATTTGGGGTCCTTTCGGACCCCAGAGACTAAATAGTTGCTGAGGGCACAATAACATTTAACATAAGAAAAGAAAATTTGATTTGGGCTTACCACTGGTGAGAGAACAAATTCTCAAAAGGGTGGCTGTTGATAACTTCCGGTGTTTATATAGCGCTAGCAAACTACTGCGTGGGGTCCGATTTGACCCCACTTGGTAGGATATGGGTTTAAACAACTGCACTGGCTTCCTGTTGCAACATGTGCTAAATACAAATGCATAATAATCATCTTCAAAATATTTATTTATTTAGCATATATTTGTATACCGCTACTTCCAGCGATAAAATATTAAATAATCTATCCCCGCCAACGCTTAAACTATTGATCCAAGAATCAAATACAACAAGAACAAGAACAAGTACAGACACTAACATCATTGAAACCCCAGAAAACTACAAAACATCAAAGCAATCTACTTGCACCAGAGCCTTCTCTCTGTATGCACCCCAACTATGGAATCAGCTGCCTTCCCCATTACGAGCAATCAAATACCTACTTGATTTCAGAAAAGCCATCAAGACCCATCTATTCTGTGAATACCATGGTCCTACTTAATAAAACTAATGCCACAGTTAGATCTTACAGACATTGCAATGGACAACTGATTAATGTAACTATATCACATCAATTGCAGCAATGTTTCTGTACTTAGTTAGCCATTATTTTTAAATATATCTAATACCCCATATACTCCTCCAAGTTTCTACTCCCTGTTCCATGTAAAGGTTTATTGCTATGTTTGTTCCATTTGTTCTATGTAAACCACCTTGAATATGACGATAAGGCAGTATATACTGTAAAACCTGTCAAATAAATAAATAAATATTCAAAGTAATGTGAGTTGAACCATCACCTAAGTTAAGATAGCCTTCCTAAGAATTTTTGACAAACAATTGAAATCAGTCTGTATTGAAATGAGTTTAATTTAGTTGTCATAAACTGCTAGTTATGTTTTAATGTTTGTTACCCCTTAAGTAATAAGATTTACTATACCTTGTATATTGTTATAATTGGAGAGTAAATCACAAATATAATTAGTGTTCCTGACAGGTAAAAGAGAGGTGTATCTATTAGGCCACATGCTAACCCTTGATTTGGTAAGTAAACAGAATAAGTTTTAGGAATGTAGATGTAAAAATAGAAGTATGTTACAAGCTAGCTTGGTCTATATTTAAGTAATTTGTAATAATTTAGTGCTAGCAGTAGATGTAATTAACAGTAGATAAGATAATTATGTTCATCAATTCTATATTGAAAAAAGCAGTCCACCAGAAAGCAAACAGCACACTGCCACGTGAATTATGCAGCAAACAGTACAAAGATGTAGGCAGTAGATTAAAACTCACAACTTTTTACTGATCCTTATGAAATGTGAGGGGCCAAACCCGACACAGGCTGTGTTTCGTAAAATACTTCTTCAGTGGTGAGGCACACCATAAAACTTAAAACCATGAGGTGATATGAAAGCATCTGATGCAATTTGCACTTATTGTTTCCAGAGATGCATAAATCTCAACGTTCATGCAGCCAATTTTGATGACTGAAAAAACAGGATACATCCCTGAGATCTAGTGAGTTTTCATATCACCTCATGGTTTTAAGTTTTATGGTGTGCCTCACTCCTGAAGAAGTATTTTACAAAACACAGCCTGTGTCGGGTTTGGCCCCCCACATTTCATAAGGATCAGTAAAAAGTTGTGAGTTTTAATCTACTGCCTACATCTTTGTACTGTTTGCTGCATAATTCACGTGGCAGTGTGCTGTTTGCTTTCTGGTGGACTGCTTTTTTCAATATAGAATTGATGAACATAATTATCTTATCTACTGTTTGGCCCTCCACATTTCATAAGGATCAATAAAAAGTTGTGAGTTTTAATCTACTGCCTACGTCTTTGTACTGTTTGCATCAATTCTATATTGCCATTAGGGATGAATAATTGTGCTTGTTTGCAATTCTGTGGAATCAAGAGAGAAGCTGTAGTGGAGAGTTGGGTTTTAACAAATTATATATTGTATGCACTGAATCCTATGGGCCGAAGAAGAAAACTACTGTGAATGAAGAGAAGTCTATAATGCTACTGAATGTGCAGACTCCTGGTTAAGATCAGCAATTCCAGTGGGACTACTCATGTGTGCAGCAGTGAAATCTGGGTGGACAGTCACTAAAAAAGCTCTGTCTGAGAAGTGCATGGCGCAGTCCATGGTGAGAAAGGATGCTGCTGCAGAATCTGGAGTGATGACTGATGTCATGATGTGGGAGATTAACCTCTGAACTATTGAAAGATCTATATAAAGCAGCTGGCCACTGCTAGAAGAGACAGTGCTTGCAAAAAAAGGTTAGCAAAGCCTTACTCTCTGTCCACATTTGTATTGAGGCCTAGCAAGAGCAAACAATGTCACATGGATTTGGGTTAATTTAAATGATGATTGTAATCTTTTTCAATATTGTATGAAACGTATGTTATGTATAATGATTTCTTCCAACCAATAAGATGAAGGTCACCTATGGACCAGATTTGCCTAGAACTCTGAAGATGCATCAGTGAATCAAGCAGAGGGCATTCCCTATTGTAGAAGACTTATTCTGGACTTGGACATGTTTGAGCTACCGTTGTTTTGTAATGATTCTTTATAGAATCACAGGGGGTACCATAGGAATGGACAGATAGAGGGATACCAGAATCCCCAATATGTAATTGAAGATAGATGAATTTCTTGATACAGATCTCTAAAATGTGCTGATTAGATGAACTTTGGTACCAATAAGTGTCGCTCACAAGTTTGACATTCCACCTACTGCTTTTTAAATAGTATTAGATATCTTGATCATAAGAACTGTGTAACTACTCTAACATAGCTTAAGATCACTTAATGCAAGCTTAAAGAGTAAACCTGTGAGAGAGTCAGTTGGTCCATTAGATGATAAAGGGGTTAAAGGAGCACTAAGAGGCGACAAGGCAATAGCGGAAAGACTGAATGAATTCTTTGCTTCGGTCTTTACTGAGGAAGATGTAGGGATGTTACCCATGACTGAAGTGGTATTTAAAGGTGCGGAAGAATTGAAGGAAATATCGATACATCGGGAAGATGTCTTACAACTATTAGATAAACTGAAGAGTAGCAAATTACCTGGGCCGGATGGTATACATCCAAGGGTGTTGAAGGAACTGAAATATGAGATTGCAGACCTGCTATCAGTAATCTGTGAACTATCATTAAAATCATCTCTAATACCTGAAGATTGGAGGATCGCCAATGTAACATCAATGTTTAAAAAGGGTTCCAGGGGTGATCCAGGAAACTACAGACCGGTGAGCCTGACGTCAGTACCAGGAAAAATGGTAGAAACCATCATAAAGAATAAAATTACTCAGCATGTAGATAGTCACAACCTAATGGGAGACAGCCAACATGGCTTTAGACAAGGAAGATCTTGTCTTACTAATCTGTTATGTTTTTTTGAAGGAGTGAATAAACAGGTGGACAAAGGTGAGTCGGTTGATATTGTGTATCTGGACTTTCAGAAAGCCTTTGACAAGGTCCCTCATCAGAGACTTTTGGCAAAACTAAAGAGTCATGGGATAGGAGGCAGTGTACTTTTGTGGATCAGGAACTGGTTAAAAGATATAAAGCAGAGGGTAGGGCTAAATGGCCAATTTTCCCAATGGAGAAAGGTGAATAGTGGTGTACCCCAGGGATCTGTGCTGGGTCCGCTGCTTTTTGACATATTCATAAATGACCTGGAAAGTGGAATGAGTGAGGTGATCAAATTTGCAGATGACACAAAACTATTTAAAGTTGTTTAAACCCAAGAGGATTGTGAAAAATTGCAAGAGGATCTTGATAAATTGGAAGAGTGGGCATCAAAATGGCAGATGAAATTTAATGTGGACAAGTGCAAGGTTATGCACCTAGGGAAGAACAACCCAAACTATGGTTACACGATGCAAGGTTCCACATTAGGAACCACCACCCAGGAAAAAGATTTAGGCGTCATTGTGGATACCTTGTTAAAACCCTCGGCCCAGTGTGCAGCGGCAGCCAAGAGAGCAAATAGAATGCTAGGTATGATAAGGAAAGGAATGGAAAATAAAACAAAAGATATTATAATGCCTCTATATCGTTCCATGGTGAGACCGCACCTTGAATATTGTGTGCAATTCTGGTCGCCGTATCTTAAAAAGAATATAGCGATTTTAGAAAAGGTTCATAGAAGAGCCACCAAAATGGTAAAGGGAATGGAAGGATACTCCTATGAAGAAAGGCTAAAAAGGTTAGGGCTCTTTAACCTGGAAAAGAGACGGCTGAGGGGAGATATGATAGAAGTCTATAAATTAATGAATGGAGTGGAACGGGTAAACGTAGATCGATTGTTTACGTTATCAGAATATAGAAAGACTAGGGGACATGCAAACAAGCTACAGGGTAAACTATTTAAGACTAATAAAAGAAAATATTTTTTCACTCAACGTGTAATCAAACTCTGGAATTTGTTACCGGAGAATGTAGTAAAGGCTGTTAGTGTAGCTGGGTTTAAAAAAGGTTTGGACAAGTTCCTGGATGAAAGGTCCATAAACCATTATTAAGAAGGGACCCAGGATATCAATGCTTGACCCAATACAAGCATTGTAGAACCTGTGTCTTTTGGGGAAACTGCTAGGTACGTATGACCTAGATTGGCCACTGTTGGAAACAGAATACTGGGCTTGATGGACCTTGGTCTGACCCAGTATGGCATATCTTATGTTCTTATGTTCATAGGCTATGAACTGTACAACCATAGATCAATGTACAGTCAAATATAGGTCACTGCTGGCACAGCGTAATTTCTGCAATTCTGCAGTAATAAATAATTGTATCATAATCAAGTAAATTTCAACTAATACATTGTAATCAGCTCTTACTCTGTAAAAGAATTCTAGTGACACCTTGTGTTATTTCATGATTATGATTAATGACTCAGTGACCTCCTCTTTTTACTACAATAAAAAGGACTTCAAGGGAGGAAGACTTTGGATCCAATAGAAGCGGAACTGTGCTGTATCCACAGACCTTCCTATTGGCTTCCCTTGAGCTCAAAGATAAAGGAAACTTTGGTGTTGTGTCTTTCTACTTTTGTAAATTCCTCTCTGTCTCTCACTGTATGGAGGACCAGCTAAAACCAGGTACTGGGAGGAAAATCCTGACCAGAGTGAAGGAAACATTTCAAGCTGCTTTACAAGGGCTAGCCGACACTGCTAAATACCCCCCGCCCCCCCCAGGAGGCATAGGAATCTATTATTAGATCACAATGATGCAATTTACAGATGGTTCAAGTGTGTATTAAATTGGGCTTTAACATCCAATTCACTATGACAGTGAAAGGCAGAATGTGACAACATTACCATGACTGCATTAAAGGCAATGCTGCCATGTTAAAGCTATCATATTCAACAAGTCTCCTCGTGTTAGCCTGCTCAAAGTGAAAGAGCTGAATAGCAAGGGTTACGTCATCTCCCCCTGAAGCACAACAATCCTCGTACCCCAACATAGTACAAGAACTCCTACCCCTCCAGCAGAGCACCAAACCTCCCTCCTGAAGTGCAGGACTCCCCCCAAAGGACCCCTCAGCGCTGTCTGGAAGATTTTGCTCCCCCTACACACACAGTTTGTTAATCCACAATTCTTTGAAAGCTTTAGTAAAATACCATTGAAATCCCTTGTACATCATCATCTTTATCCTACTATCCCTCATGACTTAACAAGACGCTGGATCTGTGGGTATCTGTCTTGCAGGTTGTTGAGCCTTAGGCAGAAAGTAGCCAGTCCCCTTCTATCAGCTGAGGCAATTCCTCAGTCATTTCGACATGAAAGCATAACTCTCTTCTGTCCCTGTAATGGCCATTCTCATAATATGGTATCAGGGAGATTTAGGGAATCACAGAGTCCAGTATATGCCCCAACAACAGCTGCAGAAGAGAATGAAATTGAAGAGTTCTATGAACAAGTACAAGCTGAAATTGACAGAACATGCAAACAGGATATCCTGATAGTCATGGGTGACTGGAACGCAAAAGTTGGCAACAAAGAAGAAGGCAAAGTAGTTGGAAAATATGGACTTGGCAACAGAAATGAAGCTGGAGAAAGACTGATAGAATTCTGCAAGACCAATGATCTATTCATCTCAAACACCTTCTTCCAGCAACACAAGCGGCGACTGTACACATGGACTTCACCCAATGGATTGTATAAAAATCAAATTGACTACATCTGTGGAAGTCAACGATGGAAAAGCTCTGTAACATCAACAAAGACAAAACCTGGAGCTGACTGTGGTACAGATCATCAACTACTAGTATGCAAACTCAAGCTAAAGTTGAAAAAGAGCAAACCACTCATGAATGCACCAAAATATGACCTTGAGAATATACCACTGGAATTTAAAGACTGCCTGCAAAATCGATTTGCTGCTTTAGATACAAATGACAGAGCTCCGGAAGAGTTATGGAATGACATCAAGAAGGTTGTGCTGGAAGAAAGCGAGAAGTCTCTACAAAAGGTTAAAAAGCAAAAACGGCCAAAATGGATGACGGAAGAAACTCTGAAAATTGCCCAGAAACGCAGAGAAGCTAAAGCAAAAGGAGAAAGAAAGACAATCGCAGAACTCAACAGAGATTTCCAACGTGCAGCAAGACAGGACAAGGAAAAGTACTACAATGACACTTGCAAGGAAATAGAAGCAGAAACTATTAGAGGGAGAACAAGATCGGCTTTCCTAAAGCTGCGAGAGTTAAAGAAAAAGTTCCAGCCTCGAATTGGAATGTTACAAGATGCTCAAGGTTCTATGTTGAATGATGCTGAGAAGATCAAGAAAAGGTGGAAGGAATATACAGAGCTTTTATATGATAAAGATCAAGTGGACCAACAGCCATTTCAACCTATACCTTATGATCAGGAACCATTGGTGATGAAAGAAGAAGTTGAAGCAGCATTGAAAGCCTTATCAAAGAACAAAGCACCAGGCATTGATAGCATTCCCATAGAAGTATTGCAGCAATCTGATGCAGCTGTTACCGTACTTACAAGGCTCTGCCAAGAAATATGGAAGACAACATCATGGCCAACTGACTGGAAAAGATCTGTGTTTATACCAATACTAAAGAAAGGTGATCCAACTGACTGTGGAAATTATCGCACAATCGCTCTGATCCCACATGCCAGCAAGATTCTACTGAAGATTATTCAAAAGAGACTACAGCCATACCTAGAACAAGAACTACCTGAAGTGCAAGCAGGGTTCAGGAAAGGGCGAGGAACGAGAGACATCATTGCGGATGTGAGATGGATCCTTGAAAAGACTAAAGAATACCAAAAGGATATCTATTTGTGCTTTATCGACTATAGCAAGGCTTTTGACTGTGTAAACCATGAGAAACTCTGGGCCACATTAAGAAGCATGGGTATACCAGAACACCTGATCGTTCTCTTGCACAATCTGTACATTGATCAAGAAGCAACAGTTCGAACGGAACAAGGAGAAACAGAATGGTTTAAAATAAGCAAAGGTGTAAGACAAGGCTGCATACTTTCCCCCTACCTGTTTAATTTATATGCAGAACAAATCATCAGAGAAGCAGGACTGTATGAAGACAACAGAGGTGTGAAGATTGGTGGAAGACTCATCAACAACCTTCGCTATGCTGATGATACCACATTACTGGCTGAAAGCGAAGATGATCTGAAACATTTGCTTCTCACAATCAAAGAACATAGTCTCAAAATGGGCCTGCACCTTAATGTAAAGAAGACAAAGATCATGACAACTGGCATAATCAACAGGTTCATCGTTGAAGGAGAAGAAATTGAAATTGTGAACAACTTTAACCTACTTGGATCAACTATCAATAAAGAAGCAACAAGCAGTCAAGAAATCAGACGACGCATTGCTCTTGGCAGAATGGCTATGAAAGACCTAGATAAGATTCTCAAGAGCAGAGATGTGTCTCTCCATACAAAGATTCGACTTGTTCAAGCCATGGTATTTTCAATAACATCATATGGATGTGAAAGCTGGACAGTGAAAAAGACAGACAGGAAGAAAATTGATGCCTTTGAATTATGGTGCTGGCGGCGAATACTGTGTATACCATGGACTGCCCGAAGAACAAACCAGTCGGTACTAGAGGAGATCAAACCTAAGCTTTCTTTAGAAGCTCAGATGACAAGACTTCGACTTTCATACTTCGGACACATCATGCGAAGAGAGAGATCATTAGAGAAAGACATCATGCTTGGCAAGATAGAAGGTCAACGCAAAAGAGGAAGGCCAGCAATGAGATGGATCGCTACAATAGCAGCAGCTACGGGTACCAGTCTGTCATCAATGAGCCGCCTGACTGAAGACCGAACACAATTTAGGATAGCTATCCAGAGGGTCGCCATGAGTCGACTCCGACTCGACGGCACTTAACAACAACAGAGTCCAGTGGTTTCTGCTAGGGGTATCTTCCAGTTCGGTAGAAGCTTGAGGATCCACTTTAGGGAATGTCTGATACCTTGTGGTGAGAATATGGGCTCTGGCAAGGGATATCAGGGTGTTTAGGGAATGTCTGATACCTTGTGGTGAGAATATGGGCTCTGGCAAGGGATATCAGGCTGTTTAGGGAACGTCTGATACCTTGTGGTGAGAATAGTGGCTCTGGCAAGGGATATCAGGGTGTTTAGGGAACGTCTGATACATTGTGGTGAGAATATGGGCTCTGGCAAGGGATATCAGGATGTTTAGGGAACGTCTGATACCTTGTGGTGAGAATATGGGCTCTGGCAAGGGATATCAGGGTGTTTAGGGAACGTCTGATACCTTGTGGTGAGAATATGGGCTCTGGCAAGGGATATCAGGGTGCTTTTTCCTTTGGCACCAGGGCCAGTGCTATTTTGCTGTGTGAATGATTCCTGTGCTTCCTCACCCTCATGAATTCCAATGGATCCCTTCTCAAGGTTTGCTTTTGTCCCAACATTAACTTCATAAATATCTGAACACCGTTTATATATGCGCTGGATTTAGAGAAAGGGCAGCAGATTACTGCCCGACGGGCCCAATCTTCAAAGGCATTTAGATGGTTTACAGAGCTTTAAATGCCGCTTAGAGGGATATTCAGTAGCATTAACACAATTATTGCTGTCGAATATCTCTGATTAGCATTGTGGCGTGTCGGGGACATTCTTGGGCGGGGCAGAGGCAATGCCAATTGCCAATTGCGCAGTGGCGATATTGAACTGCTGACTAGGTAGCAACCTATGGATAAAAATAGGTCAGCTTTTGCCACTGCCATCTTTACATGCTCAATATCGCCGCTGCCTGATTAGCTTCTGTGCCATTGGAGGCTGTGCGGCGACCCCGGATATTAAATGCTAGGGCCAGATATGATGCCAGCATTGAATATCCGGGTTCAATGTTCAGTGCTGGTGCTGAATATTGGACATAACGTCTCTCCAGTAGTGGCAACTGCCAAATATATTATGAAATACCACAAAGTCCTGCAAAAAAGATCAGAGCCTATGGCAAACCTGCCGTACCCTAACAGCACTACCAGGATTCACACTCTGTCCAACTCTATCTATAAATAGGCAGCGCTACAAGCATAGGGTCCGATGTTCAAAGGTATTTTTATGGTTTATAGATCTGTAAACCATGTAAATGACACTTAGATGGGTATTCAGCGACACTGACACGTTAATGCCGTTGAATATCCTGGCGTAATGCCACTACACGCCGTGATGCTAACCATGTAACATTGGGGTGTGTCATGGGCATTCTGGGGCACAGCAGAGATGGCACCCATCACTAAGCAGATAGTGGTGATACTGCACCACTGCCCAGTTAGCGATCCGTGGGTAAGGACAAGCACACCAAAAGCTGGCCTATCTTTACCCGTGGGAGCTAACTGGGCAAGGGTAGTGTCTGTGGCTGTGTGGTGATCCCAGACATTCAATGCCAGAACCGCATATGACCCCAGCATTGAATATCCACGTTTGATGTTCAGCGCCGGCGGCTAACTGCTGTAAATGTGCTTGCCACCAGCGCTAGATATCAGACCCATATCATCGGGCCCTAGTAGAGCAGTGTACTTAAATAATGGGAAAACAGAAACGGCAGGACTGCTACAGATCTTTGCAAGTAAACTGCAGGCTACCAGAATACCGCACCTTGGTCAAATAAGCAAAACACAGAGCCAAATACAAAACAAGGGACCGTAAACTGGAACAGACAAAAATGTTATTGAAAACCTCAAGAAGTCAAACTCTGCTTGCAGTGTAACACTGGAGAAATAGAAAGAGAAATGCATTTCCTCGTGTACTAAGCAAAATACAAAGACATCAGAGATGCTCATTTCCCAAAGTTGCCACATTCTTGTACTTTTTCTTCCTGTTTTATCTGGGCATTTTATTTTTCCAATTGCATCTAAGTCTCTCTTCTGCTTTCCTTTGTCTTTCTTGTTCCTAATTTTACATGGTCTCCTGCCTGTCTTCATCCATACATCTTTTTTTTGGCTAGGTTTTTTCCTTTCTTTTTTGCCTATCCACTCAAATTACACACTCAGCTTTTTCACCCATCAAATTTCCATATTCTTTTCTCATCTCCTTCTCAGCCCAACCTCCCCTCTCCCTAAGCCTCCTATTTGGCCCTCACACTCACTCCTTCCCCAGCTTCTTATTCCCTTACAGACTGGATGGACCAGGCTGGTCTTTATCTACAGTCATTTACTATGTTACTATGTAAGAACATAAGATATGCCGAACTGGGTCAGACCAAGGTCCATCAAGCCCAGTATCCTGTTTCCAACAGTGGCCAATCTAGGTCATAAGTATCTGGCAGTTCCCCAAAGAGGCACACAGGTTCCACAATGCTTGCCCCGGGGTAAGCAGTGGATTTCCTGGATCCTCTTTAATAATGGTTTATGGACCTTTCCTCCAGGAACTTGTCGAACCCCTTTTTTTCAACGCATTCACTCTCCTCCTTCCATCTCCACTCTCTGTACTCACTCCCTTCCCAGCCTTCATCTACTTTTTCTGTCTCCCATCTTCTCAACAGCCCCATCTCTTTCCTTGTCCATTATTCTCTATATTCTCTTTTTTTTTTGTCTCTTATCTCCACCCAATTTCTGACTTTCCCCGTTAATCAACTCCCCATCTTTCCATCCTCCTCTCACTCATCTCCTTCCTGGGCTCTCTCATGGCTTCTTTCACATAGTACCACCAAGTCCAGCATCTCCCCCCACTCACCACTTCCCCTCCCCGCAGTCCAGAATCTTTACTCTTCCCAACCTCTTCAGCATCACCCTCATCCTTTCCCCCTTCCCCTCCTTCCAACAATCCAGCATATTTCTTCCTTTTCCTTCTTTTATCCTCCCAAACAGCTCATAATCTCTCCTCTCTCTCTCCCCGATTATAGCATATCCACTTCCCCTCCCCCACAGCCCAGCATCTCTCCCTTCCCTATCTTCAGTCCTGCATCTCTCCTTCTATCCCCATAGCACAGTACATCACCTCCCCACTCCCCTTCCCACATCGAGAATCCCCCTTTCTTCCCTCAACAATCCAGCATCTCTCCTTTCATCTTCCCCCTCACCAACAATCCAGCATCTCTCCTTTCATCTTCCCCCTCCCCAACAATCCAGCATCTCTCCTTTCATCTCCCCCCTCCCCAACAATCCAGCATCTCTCCTTTCATCTTCCCCCTCCCCAACAATCCAGCATCTCTCCTTTCATCGTCCCCCTCCCCAACAATCCAGCATCTCTCCTTTCATCTCCCCCCTCCCCAACAATCCAGCATCTCTCCTTTCATCTTCCCCCTCCCCAACAATCCAGCATCTCTCCTTTCATCTTCCCCCTCCCCAACAATCCAGCATCTCTCCTTTCATCTTCCCCCTCCCCAACAATCCAGCATCTCTCCGTTCATCTTCCCCCTCACCAACAATCCAGCATCTCTCCTTTCATCTTCCCCCTCCCCAACAATCCAGCATCTCTCCTTTCATCTTCCCCCTCCCCAACAATCCAGCATCTCTCCTTTCATCCCCTCCCCAACAATCCAGCATCTCTCCTTTCATCTTCCCACTCCCCAACAATCCAGCATCTCTCTCTCCTCTTCCCTCCCTCCCTCCCATAGTCCAGATTCCCCCCCCCCTCCTCTTACTACAGATCAATGCAGCAGGAGGTGTTAGGGCCTGCTTAGTGATTACCTGCCTAACGTCTGCTGTCTAAACATCACTGGAGGGATAAGGGTAGGGCTGCAGTCTGTGAGCATCATGGAAATACTGTGGATGGTAGGCAAAGGGAACCAAAAATCAGTAAAAGGCAGAAGCAAAGCTCAAGTTCATGACAGACTCTGGTGGGAGGCCCCTGTTCTGGGCTCCATTACATTCTGTTGGTGGAGGTTGGCCACAGCAGGGTCCGGTAGGAGGGCAGTACTCCAGGGCCTTGCTACAGTCTCTTGGTGGAGATTGACCACAGAAGGCTCTGGCAGGAGGGTGCTGCTCTGAGCCCTACTACAGCCAGTTGGCGATGATTGGCCACGGCAGCTATGGGGTGGTGTAGGAAATGTTAGCCTGCTGCACCAGTGTCCACATCACCATGCAGAAGATCTGGTGTGACATGCCCAAGAACATGGAGCTGGCACTGGCCAACTTCATCTTCCTTCTCCTCTTCCTGCCATCAGCTCAAGAAGAGGCAATAAGTGAAGTCACACTACCACCAGACAGTTACCATGGTCCTGACAACCCAATGAGGAAGCTGACCTTCCTGCATCCATCCTAGCACTTAGGGGTGTCCCTTTTGGGTTAGTAGGGAGAGGCAGGAGCGATCCCCAGATACTCCTGCCCTGTTGTGAGCCCAGGTTCAAAATGGCAGCTCTGACTCCTACTCAGCAGTACTACAAGACTACTATTAGCAGTCAGAGCTGCCATTTTGAACTCAGCTTGGCAACAGGGTAGGAATGTCAGAGGACTGCTCCTGTCCCACCTCCACACAAACCTACCAGGGACATCCACACCAAGTGCTAGAGGAATCAGTGGTATGGAAAGGGGCTAGTACATCATTGGTGGGAGGGTCAGGTGCCTCATCGGAGACATGAACATGTTGGTTGCCTCTTCAGGGAATAGGGAAAAGGTCTGGTGTCTCATTGGGCTGGTTGGGTATCTCACTGGGGGTGGGAGGGGGAGTTGGGTATACTGATCAGGGAATAGGGGGTCTGGAGCCTGATTGTGGGGGATCAGGGTTATTTTTCCCACAGTGGGCCAAGGTAGCTTTATCAGCAGATAACACAGATAGACCTATTGTGCAAGCTGACGATGCATTTACCATATGATGCATTTCTACCCTATGTGGTAATGCAGGGCAGATGCCGGCCTCACTCCAATATTTACTGCACAGGCTTTGCAATTACTGTATGTTAATTTTTGCAGCTAAGGCATTGAAAGTGCAAAAACTTACTAAACTTTAGTAAACAGGTCCCTTAATTTAAATTTCAGATATTTCTAGACTTCCTTTCGGGATCAGGCTTAACTCAGCCAAAGTGGTTTATAACAAACTATTGAATTACATAATAAGATTACAGTAGCAACTATACATAGAACACATGTGACATTCCCACATTTCTTTCCCAAATGAGAGATGAGGTCATCATCTCAGCGCTGTGGCTTGTGACGGCTGATTCTGACTATTCCTGTAGGGCAGAAATCTAAAATAGCTCACGGCAAGATGCAAGGGCAACAGTAGGGAGAAAAATGAAGACAAAAACCAAATACTTACTTGTGATGCGATTTCTCGAGACTGACACACAGGAAAGGATAAAGAAAAATAAACAAACAAACAAAAAATACAATTTAAACCACAGCGAGCAGACAAGTACAAACAAGGACCAACAGCTCAAAACCTCTGATTAAACATGCCTCTCTCTTTCAGTGTCCGACATAAACTTGACTTTGCAGAGGTCTGTACAACATATTTGTCAGCAGATGCACATTTACTATTGTAAAGTAAGATTCTTGTCAAACTGCAAATATTTGCAATGGCAAAAATAGGAATTCAAATAATATTAGTTGATTGGGGCATAACATTTAAAAAAATTTAGAATAAGCTGCAAATAAAAAATAAGCTAGATTTATTAAAGTGCACTACTGCATTGAACTGACATTTTAGAAAGAATGTCCAGGTGAAATCTGGGGCATGCAGGGCAAAACATCCAAAAAATCCACCAGAAACATTTATATTTTGGACCGATTTTGGGAACTTGGATGTTCCCAAAATTGAAGGTCACACAGGCCTCATAGATGTCCCCACTACAAACATTTCTGGTGCAGATATTTATTCTATGCGGAATGCACATCCATGTAAGGGATGTGCATCAGCGTGCTGAACTGAAAACAAGTGTCCTTGTTTGCCTGCAATTTTCGTTATCAACATGGAAAGTATAGGGGATATTAGAGTACCTTCCTCTCTATGCCTGCCAGGTGCCTGGATGGCAGAACAAGAGCTTTTCTGATACCTATTCATGCTCTGGAGCAGGAATAGACATGGACAGTCCCACTAGTGGGTGGGAATGTCCAACTTGTCAGGAACATCCCTCCACCATGCCCCTTTATGACTTAGACATCCTCACGCTGGGAACATCTATGAACTGGCTTCTAAAATGGCTCTGGGGACATCTGTGATTTGGACGTCTGCGTGTCTGTTTTCTGATGTCCATAGCATGAATAAGGTTTCTCAAACAAATTTCTCAGTACGCACTAACTCCATTAATGTGTGCTATCAGTAAATAGGTCCCATAGCATAAACTGGGATCTTCAGTAAACACACATTAATGCACACTAGTATGCGTCAATGTGCTTTAGTAAATCTAGCCTTAATAAAGAAGTGACATATCCGCTACTGCTTCTATTTAAACAGAGAAAACAACTTTTCATGACCCTGGGTCTAGATTTTGTTATTTTGGTAATATCCATGTATTTTATGTTCTCCAGTGAGTGCCTGCTACAGTATGTTAAAGCAATTTCAGATGCCTAGACTCCCATATACACACTAAATCCATCTACTGTCAGACATCCGTAATGCATTCTCAAGATTTATATTTTGCTGTTGTGGTTATGATCTATCTTTTTTAGATTAATGTTGGATGTTTTATTGTTAGCTGATTTGATCGTTTGATGAGCGGGCTTATAGATTGTACTAAATAAATAAATCATGGTCAAATGTGTCACTGCCGCTATGTTTTCCAAGAGTACATAATTAAGCCACAGAGTGTACCGATGATAAATTCTCGCCATGCGATTTGAAAGGTACTGGACTACTTTCATGAAATTATATTTTAGTTTCCAGTAATATGCCAAATTATAAATACTAGTTGAGACTTGACTACTGATGACCTAATTCATGCTTTCTGAAAACTTAAGCTCATATTACTAATGGTCATCATGCTGTTATTGCCTTTTGCATAGAATGTGTCCTGCAGCATAACTGTCAGTAAATGACCCCTGTTGTGACAAATGATATGAGAATTTGACAAAAAACAAACAACCACTACAGCTGGTTGTCATAGGATGGGTGCGGTTGCCCATATGGAGAAGAAGCCTAATGGTTAGAACAGACGACTAAAGCCAGGGTTTTAATCTCACTGCTGCTCTTGGTGATCTTGGGCAAGTCACTTAACCCTCCATTGCCTCAATTACAAACTTAGATTGTAAGCCCTCTGGGGACAGGAAAATATCTGCTGTAGCTGAACATAACTTGCCTTGAATTCTGAGAAAAGGCGTGAGCTATAGCTGCCCTATTTTATAACATGAGGCATACATATGGCTCACATTATAAAATAGTGGTGTACCAATATGCCGTATGCTAGGTGCATCAATTATGTTTGTCCTAGAGCGGGACTAGCTTTTGGCACCTAGATACAGTAGGTCCAGAAACACGTGTATGCCATAGTATTCTATAAAGATGCACTCATCCTTTGAGGTCGCACTTATGCTCTGCCCATATCACCCCCATATCTGCCCATTCTGGAAGCACAGATAAGCAATAGCTATTCTGTTTCCTCAGGTCACAACCCTGAAGTTATCTTTGACTCTTCTCTCTCTTTCTCTGCACATATCCAATAGATAGCTAAAACCTGTTGCTTCTTTCTATCATCAGCAAAATTCAACCCTTCCTTTCTGAGCACACTACTACAACCCTTATCCACTCGCTAGTCATCTCTCACCTTCACTATTGCAACCTGCTCCTTGCTGGTCTCCCTCTGAATCATCTCTCTGTCCTTCAATCTGTTCAAACTCAGCTGCACAGCTTATCTTCCACCAGTGATGCTATGAGCATGTAACTCCACTTCACTGGCTCCCTGTCCATTTCCGCAAGCAGTTCAAACTTCTCCTACTGACCTACAAGTGCATTCATTCTGCAGCTCTCACTACCTTTCCTCTTTTATCTCACCCTACACCCCTCCTCGGGAACTCTGATCCTCTGGCAGATCCCTTTTATCTGTGCCCTTCTCTGCACTGCCAACTCCAGACTTCATTCATTCCACCTTGTTGCTAATATGCCTGGAACAAACTACTTGAGTTAGTACATCAGGCTCCTTCTCTGGCCCTAGTCAAATCCAGGCTCTTCAAGACTACGTTTGGATCCTGATGCCCCTTACTCTTTTGTTCACCACTTATGTGTATCTTACCATACTCTAGTCCCCAGTTTTGTGATTTTTTTTGTCTTGATTAGATTGTAAACTCTGATGAGCAGGGACTGTTGCTTACATCTTTATGTACAGCGCTGCATACACTTTGTAGCGTTATACAAATAATAAGTAGTTATAGAGAAGGAGGGGGAAGAGGAGAGTGCAAGGGAGAGAGAGAGCCAGGGAGACCTCCCACAAAACTAGTAAAAGGTGCTCCCAATATAACATCTTCCTCCCACACATAAAAAACAATCAGAACTTGGCAGCTGCAACTTAACACATCTTATCCTCGCACTCTATTTCACCCCCTCTCCTTCCTCATTCCCTGTCCAGTTCTAGTTCCTCTGCAAAGTAAATAGGTTCCCAGATGTAACTCCTGTAAATATCTTCCTAACCTCGGTATCTGCCCCCAGATTCGCCCCAGATGTAAACATGTCAGAAACCATGCTAGACTTTAAACAATATTAGATTGGAAACCATGTAAGCCTTATAATCCAACCAATATATTATGTGTAAGTTAAACCATGTTAGATTGTAAATTAAACCATGTTAGATTTTAATCCATATAAACCATATAATCTAATTACTATGTTATCTGTATGTGTTGCTTGTAACACACATTCATATATTTCATGTAAACTGCACTGATTTGTAATAGCACGGTATATAAAACCAAACAAATAAAATAAATAAATAAATAAATAGTAACTTCAGTCCTTCTCTCCATCCTGCCAGAAGTCCACTTACAGTACCCAACATCCAATCTTTTTCTGTTGACCACTCCTGCTTAGCATTACCCCTCCCTCCCTCCCAACACCAGAATCCACCTTGATTCCTCTGTCTTTCCCCTCAATCAGCAACTCTCCTCTTCCCTCCCCCTTCCTAGACAGTAGAAGCATCCCCCACTCTGTCTCCTTTCCTCTTTCCAGCACAAATCCATAGATTAATCTCTGTCTGATCCCCTATTCGGACTGCATCCTCTCTCCTTTTTTTCTGGCCATGGAGCAGAATCCCCCTCTCTCTTACTTCCTTCTCCCAGCAGGAAGGGTAAACCGACCCCCACTTTGTTATGCCCCGAGGCTAGCATTCATCTTCTTCTCTCTCCCCTTCCCTTTCTAGGAAGCAGTATACCGTTTTGTTTATCTCCTCACCCCTTCTCCTTCTGACAATCTGCCCCTAATCTTTGGTCCATAACCAATTATACATATTTGGCCCAAACTGGGGACCAATTGAAAAGTAGACTTGATGGTCCTCTGCCTGGAGTCACTGAACAAGTCTGATGCCCCACTGTTATCTTTCATCAGTCATAATAATAATGTCACTAGTCTTGTTGTGCCATAACCCCCGCACCCCCCAGGTTTATGAGATAAGCAATAGGCTGTGCAGCAGAAGGCATTTCATGGCCCTGTCCTGGGTTTTTTTTTTATCGCTACAGGTGGAAATAGGCGGTGGGTACTGATCCCTATCAGAGGTTCAGAGGCAGAGGACTAACAGACCTACATTTTGTTTTGCCCCCAGATTAGTAGCTGTAGGCCCAGAGACTTGACCTGATTTGAACAGGCAGAAAAAGTTCTAGGTACCACCAAAAAAGACGCTGTCTATACACTGTAGCTTTCTTTGTGCTTAAATAAATACCCGGTCTTCAGAAAAGATCAGTATCATTAGCCTAATGGATTTAATTCTATTTCTGGGAAGGGAAAGGCTTTTGTGATTGCTGTGGATGTGTGCGCATGAACTCCTGGGTTTGTTGTCTTATCCCTATCAAATTTCCAAGCAGTGGCAGGGAGGACACAATGAGTTTGACAGGGAAGGTTTTCTAGACATATGCATGAACCATTTGAACATAAGAATTGCCATAATGGGTCAGACCAAAAGTCCATCAAGCGCAGTGTCCTATTTCCAACAGCATCCAATCCCGGTCACAAGGACTTTGCAGGATCCCAAAAGGTAGACCAATTGCAATCTGATTACCCCCAAGCCTACCTTAATAACTGTTTACAGAGATGCAAAGTCTCACCCATTAGGGGTATGTCACACTCATTTGAAGGCTCTCTCACTCTTATACTCATTGAGCCCTTCTCTCACTCATTAGAGCCTCACTGCCAGCACACTGACCCTGATCACTGCTTTCATGTGGGATAAGGCTAAGAGAAGAAAAACAAAGTGCCCAATCAGCAAGAAGAAATCTAAGCCCCCCCCCCCACCCCTCTCTCTTCCCCCTGCACCTACAAATCTGTACTGTGTAACCTAAGCACATTCCTTTGTATCACTCCATTATTGAATTGTGTTATTGGTGCTTCAGTGTTGTGCTGCTTAGCCCTTAGATGTTATGCTTCATTTTGTGTAGTGATTATGAGTTGCTGTTTTCTTTGAATATTGTAAACCACTTTGTGGTCACTAAGCCAAATGGAGGTATATCAAATCTTGTAAATGTAATAAAATAAAATATCATACCTTTGGCCAATGAGTGGAAAATAATTTCAGTAGAGAGAATTTACCCATATTACCTCCACTCTGCATTTTTTCAAAGGCTCCAAAGAAAAGTAAATATTACATTATAGTAGGGTTTTTTTTCCATTTACAAAACAATACTATACTTAAATCATTCTAGATGTCCTACCCTGGATGCACTATCTAAAACAGAGTGGAGGAGTGGCCTAGTGGTTAGGGCAGCAGCATAGAGATAGAAAGGCCAGGGTTCAAATCCCACCATCACTCATTGTAGCCTTGGACAAGCCACTTAACCCTCCATTTCCTCAGGTACAAATTTAAGATTACAAGTCCTTTGAGACAGGGCAATGCATACTATACCTGAATGTAACTCACCTTGATCTCCCCCAGGAAAGGCATGAGCTAAATACTATAAATAAATAAGCATCTCAGCTTTGTTGGGGTGAATTTCACTCTTTGGGATAGTCCACCCTTGGCATCTCTGTGTTTATGGTCTTTTACTCCAGGCACTTGTCCAAACCTTTATTAAAACACTGCTATGCTGCTTTTACAACATCCTCCAGCAACCAAGTCTAGAAATATTTTCTATTTGTTTTTAAAGTATTACTTGGTAACTTCCTGGTGTTTCCTAGTCTTTGTATCTTACGAAAGACAAAAAAATAATTTACATGTTCCCTTCCACTCATGATTTTATAAACCTCTATCACACCTCCCTTCAATGGTCTCATCTCCAAGCTGAAGCCTTTACTCATAGAAACATGACAACAGAAAAAGACCGTATGACCTATCTAGTCTGCCCTTCCATATCAACTACTAAAGTCTCCTTTTTTTCCTTTAGAGATCTTCTGTGTTTGCCCCATGCTTTTTGAATTCAGATACTGCGCTCTTCTCTACTACTTCCACTGGGAGACTATTCCATACATCTACCACTCTTTCTGTAAAGAAATATTTCAGCATATTACTCCTGAGTCTATCCCCTTTCACCCTCATGCTATGGCCCCTCGTAGCAGAGCTTGCTTTCAATCAAAAGAGGCTCTCCTGTTGTTTATTTATGCCATGGAGGTATTTAAACATCTCTATCATATCTCTTGTGACTGCCTTTCCTCTAATGTATACATATTAAGATCTTTAAGTCTGTCCCCATATACTATATAATAAAGACCACTAACCATTTAAGTAGTTACCCTCTGCACTGACTCCATCCTGTTTATATCCTTTTGAAGGTGTGGTTTCACATATCTACCATTCTTCCTGTAAAGAAATATTTCCATATATTATTCCCGAGTTTATCCCCTTTCATCTTCATCCTATGTGCACTGGATGCAGTTCTTATTTTTAATTAAAAAAGGCTCTCCTCCTGTGCATTTCTGCCACGGTTTTAGACATCTCTATCATATCTCTTCTTTCCTGCCTTTCCTCTAAAGTATACGTATTGAGATCTTTAAGTCTGTCTCCATATGGTTATTATTAAGACCACTGACCATTTTGGAAGCTACCTTCTGCACCGACTCCATCTTCTTTATATCCTTTTGAAGGTGTGGTCTCCAGAATTGCACACAATACTCCAAATGAGATCTCACCAAAGACTTATAGAGAGAAACCATCACCTCTTTTTTTCTGCTGGCCATTCCTCTCCCTATACATTCAAGCACCCTTCTGGATTTCGCCGTCACCTTTTCTAGATGTTTAGTCACTTTATGATCATCAGAAACAATCATGCTCAGATTGCGCTCTTCTTTAGTGGACAGAAGTACTTCACCCCTTATACTATACTGCTCTCTTAGAGTTTTGCAGCCCAAATGCATGACCCTGAATTTTTTAGCATTAAATCTCAGCTGTCAAATAACCATTTTTCAAGCTTAGCTAGATCCCACCTCCTGTTATCTACTCCTTCTTGGGTGTCTAATCTATTGCAGATTTTGATATCATTTCAAAGAAGAAAACCTTACCCGATACACATATCATAATATTACTAACAAAAATGTTAAAAAGAATTGGAACAAGGTCAGATCCCTGCAGCATACCAATGATAATATCCTTCTCCTCAGAGTGAGCACCATTTACCTGTACCCTTTATCGCCTCCTACTCAACCAATTTCTAACCCAGTCATCATTAGGGTCCATCCCTAGGGAGTTCAATTTACTTATAAGTCGCTTGTGCAGAACAGTGTCAAAGGCTTTATTGAAATCTACACACACCACATCTAGGGCTCTCCCTCTGTCCTACTCTCTAGTTACAGAGTCAAAGAAATCAATCAGATTTGTCTAATAAGACATGCCTCTAGTAAACCCATTCTGCCTTTGATCCTGCAATGCATTTGACTTTAGAAACCTCACTATCCTCTGTTTTAGCAGTGTTTCTATTAATTTACTCACCACAGAAGTCAGACTAACCACCTGTAGTTCTCAACCTTATCCTTACAACTGCCTTTGTGTAAAGGGACCACATGTGCTTTTCTCCAGTCCTCTGGGACCACTCCCAACTCCAAAGAAGCATTGAAAAGGTCAATCAGTGGAGCCACTACAACATCCCCGTTCCTTCAGTATTCTTGGATATATCCCTTCCGGGCCCATCACTTTATCTACTTTTAGTTCAGCTAGTTCCTCACAAGCACAGTCTTGGCAAAGAAAGGATTCCTAAAGTCTAAGATCCTCACTTTTGAATGGATTTTATCAGCCCTAGTCCAAATACTGATCCACGTCATCTGGTGATCACTGGATGCGAGATGATCTCCCTCTGAAATATCAGAAACACTTTCCCATTGGTGAGCATCAAGTCCAATACGGCCTCTTCACATGTGGGTTCAGTTACCAGTTGCCTGAATAGTTCTCCCTATAAAGAATCCAGAATCTCTTTACTTCTATATGACACCACAGCAGAACATAAGATATGCCATACTGGGTCAGACCAAGGTCCATCAAGCCCAGTATCCTGTTTCCAACAGTGGCCACACTAGGTCATACATACCTAGCAGTTTCTCCAAAAGACACAGGTTCCGCAATAATTGTACTCGGTCAAGCATTGATATCCTGGGTCCCTTCTTAACAATGGTTTATGGACCTTTCCTCCAGGAACTTGTCCAAACCTTTTTTAAACCCAGCTATACTAACAGCCTTTACTATATCCTCCGGTAACAAATTCCAGAGTTTGATTACACGTTGAGTGAAAAAATATTTTCTTTTATTAGTCTTAAATAGTTTACCCTGTAGTTTCATTGCATGTCCCCTGGTCTTTCTATATTCTGATAACGTAAACAATCGATCTACGTTTACCCGTTCCACTCCGTTCATTAATTTATAGACTTCTATCATATCTCCCCTCAGCCGTCTCTTTTCCAGGTTAAAGAGCCCTAACCTTTTTAGCCTTTCTTCATAGGGGTATCCTTCCATCCCCTTTACCATTTTGGTGGCTCTTCTCTGAACCTCTTCTAATAACACTATATCCTTTTTAAGATACGGCGACCAGAATTGCACACAATATTCAAGGCACGGTCGTACCATGGAACGATATAGAGGCATTATAATATCCTTTGTTTTATTTTCCATTCCTTTCCTTATGATACCTAGCATTCTATTTGCTCTCTTGGCTGCCGCTGCACACTGGGCCAAGGGTTTATAACATGTTATCCACAATGACGCCTAAATCTTTTTCCTGGGTGGTGGTTCCTATCAACATCAGGCATATTGAAATCACCTATCAATAGCACTTTTCCTTTAATGGCAATGCTGTGTATGTCTTCTATTAAATCTCCATCCACTTCTCCCTGTCAGCAGGATCTGTATATCACTCCAATGCAAATAGATTTCCCTTTCCTTCTTTCTAGTTTAACCCTTCTTTCTCCCTTTTAAGCCCTGTAATTCTATAGCTTTAATATTATTTTTTACATATAATGCCATTCCTCTACATCTTCCTAGCCTGTCCTTCCTGAATAAAGTATAGCCCCATATAATTACATCTCAGCCATGCTTGTCCATGAACCATGTCCCCGTATCCGCCACTAAATCCAAGTCAGCCTTTTCAATTAAGGCCTCAGCATCTGAGATCTTATTTCCGAAGCTATGAGTATTTATACACTCCGCTTTCCAGATGTTGCCCCTTTTACCCATTTCTACAGAAGTATTTATTGTTTCACTTACCTGGGAGCTTTCTTCACCCATCCCCAATGAATCTAGCTTAAAGCCTTCTTCAGTAGGTTAGCCATTCTGCTGGCGAAGACACTTCAACCCTTCTTGGACAGATCATATAACTATAGTTTAGATTATTCTTTCCTGTGTGTATTATCACTTTTGAATTGTCTAATTCAATTTTATCCACCATCTGGTATCCCAGTCCCCCTCACAATTCACTTGTGAGTTCACATTGTAGATGCAACGGGCTCTGGCTGGCTTTCCTGTTACTTGTGAAGGGCAATGTTTCAGGGGGTCTGCAAGGGAAACACTCTTAGTAACAGCCCTGTGCCCACTACTTAACTTTGAACTTACATCCTTTACTGTTATTTATGAAATCTTTCCTGGCGATTCCCACTCCATCATACATTTTCCATTTAACTTTTTGCAAAGCATTTAAAGCCACTGCCGAGCCACTTTCAAATACATCCCCGTGATAGCAAAAGACATGTAGTCAGGAAATTTTAGTCATGAGTACATAGAATAAAGAGAAAAGTGCACTGATGTCTAACTGTTCTCCTTGAACTAGGGGATAGGCCTTGATCAGTAACAAACACTGCCTTCAGTTTTACTGCAAACGTCTCTCAACAACTACAATATACATTCTGATAAATTAGTATTTGTACTGCTACCCATATTATCACAGCGCTCTCGCTTTTACATCTCAACCCTTCATCTTTCGCCACCGTTTACTTCCTGAAGCTGGCAGAGTTTGTCTTCAGCTGTTTTACCTATTTCCCTTTTAAAAATCCCACAATCAATTTTGGCCACTGCGTTTATGTAATTTACCTCCTTCCATTAGTAATCTTATAAATTACCTTCTCTCAAAATAAATCTGGAGAGGAGAGTAAAGCATCAGTGACTTATAAATAAACAGAGGGCCCTTAGTCTGGACCCTAAAGGGACTGACTGGGTTAGAAACTGGCTGAGTGGGAGGCGGCAGAAGGTAGCAGTTAACGGAATTCACTCTGAAAATAGGGGCATTATTAGTGGTGTGCTGTAGGGCTCAATCCTTGGTCCTGCTCTTTTTAACAATTTTGTAAACAAAAATGCAGAAGGTCAGTCGGGAAAGGTATGCCTTTTTGTAGATGATTCCAAAATCTGCAACAGCGCAGACACCCTGGAACAAGTTGATAACATAAGGAGGGATCCAGCAAAACTTGAAGAATGGTCGACAATTTGGCAGCTAAGATTTAGTGCTACACAATGCAAGGTCAAGCGTTTCGGCTGCAAAAGCCCAAGAGAGGGGTACAGTATGGGGGGAGTAAAGTACTTCAATAAATGAAAGAAGAGGGGGGCCTGGGGGTGATTATATCAGATCTTAAAGTGGTCGAAGAGGTAGAAAAGGCTACAGCAAAAGCCAAAGGGATGCTTGGTGGCACTGGGAGAGGGAATAAGCAGCAGAAGAAAAGGAGGTGATGGTGAGACCTCATTTGGAGTACTGTGTACAATTCTGGAGAACACACCTTAAAAGGATATACTGTAAACAGGATGGAGTCAGTCCAGAGGGCAAATACTAAAATGGTCAGTGGTCTTCATAAGGCATATGGGGATAGACAAAGATTTTAATATGTGTACTTTGGAGGGCAGGTGGGAGAGGGAAGATATGATAAGAGAAATTTAAATATCCCTGTGATATAAATGGACAGGTAGTGACCCTCTTCCAGTTGAAAGGAAGATCTGTAACGAGAGAGTCATAGGATGAAGGTGAATGGGGATAGACTCAGGAGTAATCTGCAGAAATATTTCTTTAAAGAAAGGGTGATGGATGCATGGAACAGCATCCCAATAGAGGTGATAGCAATGAGAACTGTATTTGAATTCAAGAAAACATGGGTCCAGTACAGAGGATCTTTGAGAGAGAGGAAGAAATACAGAACGCAATAGGGCTTGTAGACGGGCAGACCGGCCATCATTTTCTGTTCCTATGTTTCTAGAAGCCCTTCCCTGACTAGTCTCTGGATATCTTCTGTGCTAGAAGGTACCGGTAAGTCTTGGCCATATGAAGATTCTGATAAAAGTGATAGTTTGGATACATGCATATGTGCAAACCATGGGCACAACCCTCAAAGTAGTGCTGATAAAGGCACTGGGTTTGTCTAGTGGGCTATGTAAGGGATCTAGAAATGAGTGTGCTTGGGCAGTGGCCACTCTAGTAGATCACTGCATGGGCGAGGCAAGGGAAATGTAATGCGGGTGCTAGCGTGCAGGGGATCTGAGCAAGTGGAATGTCAAGGAGGAAGACAAAGAGACTGTGCTGGATAAAGAGAAAGTCATGTTCTGTGACTGCAGCTGGGATGTGTGGAGAGAATAACTATGCCGAGTGCAGAAAGGATGGGCCAGCTGATCTTTTTCTGACAAAATTTACTATGCAGCTATATTAAGATAGTGTTCACATCTCTTAGAGTCCTTTGAAACCAAATCAGGCCACAGGTACTAGAGCCAACACACAAATTAAATTCTTCAAGAAAGTGCGATCATTGTAGGTTGAGCATTAATTGGCCTCACCCATTGAAATACAAACTCAACAATTATAAGCCACAATGTGGGTCAGATTTATTTCCCCCTGTTTATTGAAACAGTTTTGGAACCTCAACCAGTCCAAAATAGGCTACAAATTTCCTGTGGATCCAAAAACGATCAATTCCACCAAGTGGTTTTCTTGTTGAAAGATCAGCCTCTTCCCTCACGCTGCTGGAATCCATTAACCCCTCCCCCCCCCACACACAGTCCTTCACCTACAGCTTAACCCCCCCCCCCCACACACACAGTCCTTCACCTACAGCTTAAACCCCCCCCCACACACACACAGTCCTTCACCTACAGCTTAACCCCCCCCCCACACACACAGTCCTTCACCTACAGCTTAAACCCCCCCCCCCCCCACACACAGTCCTTCACCTACAGCTTAACCCCCCCCCCCCACACACACACACAGTCCTTCACCTACAGCTTAATCTTACAGTAAGTGGCACATTGTAAAACTACCTCACTGACATAACTGACTTTAGCTTTCAGTTGAACCTATGAATAACTTAAGTAAAATATTTCTTCTTCTTAAAACAACAGTGCTTGGCCATTTTATCTGTATGTTTTGTAAAGATTAATTCTGCCAGGTTAATATGATTTAAGTGTAGTTTTAGCCTATTTTTAATGCATTAAGGTCTATAAAAAAATTACAGCTTGCATTCTATGAAGTATTAATGGGATTTATAGCATGAGGCTTGATAAAGTGCTCTGGTTAAGGCTGACATTATTATGATCAATGCTTTATTGAAATGCTTTACTGCCTTTTGAAGGTCAAGTTTTTTTTTCTTCAAGAGCAGATTAGATATCATAAATTAGAAGGCGTTTGTGGATTCTCTCTTGGTAACCAACAAACAGTTAAGATTTGTTCCAAGGTCAGGAGCCATAGTTATTTATTTTTTATTTTATTTTATTTAAGATTTCTTATATACTGCCTTTCATGACATCAAGGTGGTTTACATTGAACAAACTGAAATTACATTGAACAAGGCATTATAACTTGGAGGTAACTATTTTACAGGGAACATGGGCAATGGAGAGTTAAGTGGCTTGCCTAAGACCATGAGGAGCACCTGTGGGATTAGAAACCCCAGTCCTTCTGGCCCAAGGCTGCTATCCTCTAGTGGGATTTAAACCCCTGACCGTCTGGCCTGAGGTAACTTGCCCCAACCACTAGACTGCTCCTCCGTATTATTATAATGCAAATAAATGATGTGCTTCAACAAATTAACATAAACAAAGGGTTCAAGTCAGATAATGGCCAGTTTCACAGTTCTTAGGATTTAAGCACAGCTCTATGAGGCAACAAAGCAAATCCAACATGAATCTTCTCTCAAAGTTCCACTGTATCTGATGAAGACAATATTCTTTTTCATCTCTGTATCAGAACCTCTCTCACACTATCCTACACTTTTGTTTTCTAGGATTGGTGTAAGTACATTCCCTCAGAAAACATCTGTTCAGCCAAATAGGAATAAATGCTTAATTTTCTCATTGGAGGAAGATGAATAGTGGAATACTGGGATCAGTGTTTTTTTATATACATTATCCAAAGTTGTTATATTCCTTGCAGAGTGCAAGAAATTGCAGGAGGACCTTGTGAGACTGGGCATCCATATGGCAGATGAAATTTAATGTGGACAAGTGCAAAGTGATACACATAGGGAAGAATTACCCAAATTATAGTCACATAATGCTAGGTTCTATATGAGCACTCACTATTCAAGAAAAGGATGTGGGTGTGATCGTAGACAATACGACTACAACTACTTTGAATTTTTCTGCTCGATGTGTGGTGGCAACCAAAAAAACAAGCACAGGATTAAGAATTATTTTGAAAGGAATAGAGAATATATGGGGGCGGAGGACTGGATTTAGCTCACACATTTTTTTTAAGAAGTTCAAGACAAGTTATATTCAGGTACAGTACTGTAGATATTTTCCTGACCCCAGACAACTTACAGTCTAAGCAAAGGGTATAATAATGCCTCTATATCGCTCCATGGTGCAATTGCACCTCGAGTATTGTGTTCAATTATGGTCTTCACATCTGAAAAAACATACCGGGAAGGTAACTAAAATGAAAAAGGGGATGGAATGTTCTCTTATGAGGAAAGGAATCCAAGACTCTCTGCCTACTTATGTGACATTGCTGCCTGGATGTCTCACTGCTGTTTGAAATTGAACATGGACAAAATGGAGCTTATCTTTACCTATAAGCCCCCCCCCCCTTCTTCCTTTCTCTGTTTCTGTGGATAATGCTCTACTGCCTGTTTCCTAGGCTCACAACCTTGGGTTCATCTGACTTCTCCCTCTCCTTCTCCACACACATCCAACTGATAGCTAAAACCTGTCGTTTCTTTCTCTAACATATCTCAAAATTTGTTCCTTCCTGTCTGAGCACACTACTAAGATCCTTATCAACTCTTTAGTCACCTCCCATCTAGACTAGTGCTGGTCTACCTCTGAATTATCTCTCTCCCCTTCCATCTGTTCAAAAGTCAGCTGCACAGTTAATCTTCCATCAGTCTCACTATGCTCATGTAACCCCTCAAGATGCTTCTCCTACTGACCTACTGTATAAGTGTTCCTCATTACTTTTCTTCTTTTATCTCTCCCTATAGTCCTCCTTGAGAGCTCCACTCTTCTGGCAGATCGCTTCTCTCTGTGCCATTTTCTTCCACTGTCAACTCCAGATTTGATCTTTCCACCTGGTTGTTCCTTATACCTGGAACAACCTACCTGAGTCAGTACATCAGGCTCCATCTCTGGCCCTTTTCAAATCCAGGCTAAAAACTCACCTCTTCGAGGTTGCTTTTAAATCCTGATCTGCTTAGTCTCCTGCTCTCTAACTAAGCGTGTTTCCTTACCAGTCCCCTAGACATATCCTAGTCCCCAGCTGTTGTGTTGTCTGTCTGGACTAAATTGTCAGTTCTGAGTGCAGGGATCATCTCTTACATGTCTCTGTGCAGCTCTTCATATACCTTGTAGTGCTTGTTGTAGAAAGGCTAAAGAGGTTAGGTGTCTTCAGTTTGGAGAAGACATGGCTGAGGGGAGATAGAGGCCTATAAAATACTGAGTGGAGTGGAATGGGTAAACAAAAATCAATAGTTTATTCTTTCAAAAAAAGTGTAAGGACTAGGGGACACAAACTTGCCTAGGCTTCCAGATGTGCAACTCAACCAGCACAGCCCACCTGGACTCCCTCACCATAACAAATGACACCTGCACGATCAACCTACTCTACCGGGCACCAACACCATCCTCAGAAGATCTTGCAACGATAATGGGCCTCGCTTGCAACTCAAACAAACCACGATCCCAGAACTGGATCCTAGGTGATTTCAACTTGCCTACGCTACAGGAATCGCAAGCCTCTGCTTTCCTAGAAGCGTTACAAGAACTAGGCTACGATCAGCTAGTCAATAATCCCACCCACGTCAAGGGAAACAAACTTGACCTGATCTTTGCCCCACAGACAGATAAAGATACCACCCAACCAATGTCACCAACCATAACGCCTGTGCCATGGTCTGACCACAGCCTGATCCAATTCCAGATACCTATTAACACACACAATAAAAACTCCAACAAAAACAACACTGTCCACGAAACCCTTTGAAGCGCTTCCGCCCCTTCAATAAAGAAGAGCTTCGAGAGAAGATCCTCCCACTCCTCAACAACATACCACAAGACCTAGATGCATTGGTGTCCACCTGGGATGAGAGCCTCAAGACCATCGCATGTCTACCAGCCACAAATAAAACAACAACAAAGAAACGAGAGCATGCACCATGGTATACCAGAGAACTCCGAGACTCACTCAAGTGCCTGCGCAGGCTCGAGAGAAGATGGCGCCGATCTCACTCTACTGAAGCACAAGATACTTACATCGCTCACCTAAAATCACACCGTGATGAATTAACAAAAAAGCGGAAACAATACCATTCCGACATCTTGAAGCGGTCACTAAACAAGCCACACGATCTCTTCAATATAGTGAAATCTCTCATAAGAGAACCTCCTGCAGACCAGTCACAGATGCCACACCCCCAGGCATACTCCAACTACTTACAGTCAAAAATGATCCAGACTACTACATCTGCAACCAACTACCTACAACTTGAAGTCACCCAGGCTGGTACAACCTCGAACTCCGCGGAAAACAGCTCTCAGCACAACTTGCCCCAACCATCTCCACTATCCGACTTTGAAAAAATATCACGCAGAGAGATTGAAGACACGATCGCTGCAATCAACCCCACTACTGCACCCAATGACCCATGCCCTGCTTTATGGATAAAGGAGTTACGATGTGACTTAAGCCAATATCTGAGCGAATTAATAAACCAATCTCTTACAACCGGATCGTTTCCACAAAGTCTGAAACAAACATCAATCAGACCACTGCTCAAAAATAACAAGCTGGACCCAACGAAAGTGGAATCATACAGACCAATTTCAAGTATCCCTATGCTTGCCAAAGTAATAGAAAAGTTAGTACAGCGCCAAATCCAACAGCATATTGATACTGAAGCCCCACTGGATCCTTCCCAGCATGGGTTCAGAGAAGCACATGGGGTTGAAACCCTCCTCACCAACCTATTTGACCATCTAGTCTCTGGAACTGACAAAATGCATCAAGGATTCGCCCTCATATTCCTCGACATTGCAGCGGCTTTCGACTCGGTGAACCATGAGATCCTCATACAACGCCTCAGCGAGAAAGGAATTCAGGGAACAGCCCTAAAGTGGTGCAAGTCATACCTGACTAATAGATGGCAACATGTAAGGTCAGGCTCCACAACCTCTGAACCATTTTTACAGAACCAGGGTGTACCACAGGGCTCGTCACTATCTGCATTGATGTTTAACATCTACATGCAGCCCATATGTGCCCTAGCACGTTCATTCAAGGTCAACTGTCTAGCCTACGCAGATGACATCCTACTATACATCCCATTCAGGACCAACCAACCAGACCTCTCCCCTCTAACAAGATGTTTTGAGGCAACAGCAGAATGGTTCAGCACACAAAACATGAGAATCAACTACAGTAAAACAGATGTCCTTTTCATCTCAAGAAACCAGGACTTCACCCCTCCACTCTCTTTAAAGGTCGGCAACACAGAGCTGAAAACCAAACCCACAATCCGCTACCTTGGCGTTACACTGGATCAACAACTGGATCTGAAAACCCACATAAGAAACACAGTAAAAACAGTATACATGAAAATAAGGACCCTAAAACATCTCCGACCGCTGCTTGACTTCAGCGACTACCGTTCGATCTATCAGGCATTAATATTACCACATTTCGACTATGCCAACGTAATTCTACACGGTCTCCCTCAAGCAACACTGGCTCCTCTCCAGCTTGCAATGAACACTGCGGCAAGAGTACTAACAGGGGCTTCACGGAGAGAGCACATAACGCCAGTACTGATGAACCTCCATTGGCTACCAGTTCAAGCAAGAATCCGCCACAAAGTTCTAACCTTAACTTTCAAAGCCGCAAACACCCTGACCCCCACAGCCCTCAGCAAGATGATACATAAAGTACCACAGAACAGAAACAGAAGACCCATGATGCAAAACACACTAGAGGTCCCAAAAGTAATAACAAAATGCACAAAAGCAACGACAAATAGGGCCTTTACGATTTACGCACCCAGAGCATGGAACGCTCTCCCCACCTCTATTCGAAACATCACTTACCTAATTGACTTCAGGAAGGCATTAAAGCAACACCTATTCACCACATACTACCCTGAATCCAGCACTAGTAATCATACATATGCCCCCTCAGACAATCACTCATTGCAATTAAACAATCAGACTCAGCATGAAAAAGGATAATCAACTGATCGCTCAGAAGATACCCACTGAAATGGAATCAGGACCCCCAGTGTAAATAAGATGTAGATATGTTATACAATGTACATAGTTCCCCCCAGTTACTTCCAAGTTGATCTCCTGTTTATTGTAAATACAACTCATGGTTCCTGTGTTGTATGGTTGATGTTGAATGTAAACCGCTCTGATCTAAAATAGAGCGGTATAGAAGAACTGTTAAATAAATAAAATAAATAAATAAATAAATAAACATGAAGCTACAAAATAGTAAATTTAATACAGATAGGAGACAAAACATTTTTCTCTCAGCATATAATTAAAGCTTTGGAACTATTTGCCAGAGGATGTGGTAAAGGCAAGTAATATGTATATCTGGGTTTAAAAAGGTTTGGACACATTCCTGGAGTTGAAGTCCATAAACCGTTATTAAGATAGACTGAGAGAAAAACACTGCCTACCCTAGGGGACTGTGAAGAAGTAGCCTAGTGGTTAGAGCAACAGCCTAGTACCAAAGAGCTCTGGGTTCACTTCCCAGTGGCACTCCTTGTGACCTTGGGTAAGCCACTTTATGCTCCATTGCCTGCAGAGAAAAGCCTAGCAATCTACTTCTGGTCATACCTTGCCAAGAAAACCCAGGAGTCAGCATTGACTTGATGGCACTTAAAAAAAAAATCTTGCTAAAGACATAGATTGGAGGAAAGCAATCAAAATGGTAAGAAATCTGCCACAAAAGTGATATGAGAAGAGGCTGGAGGCCCTAAGTATGTATACCCTAGAGGAGAGGAAATGTGATAGAGACCTTTAAATATATGAAACAACAAGTTAAGAACATAAGATATGCCATACTGGGTCAGACCAAGGTCCATCAAGCCCAGTATTCTGTTTCCAACAGTGGCCAATCTAGGTCATATGTACCTAGCAGTTTCCCCAAGAGACACAAGTTCCACAATGCTTGTACTGGGTCAAGCATTGATATCACTTCTTAATAATGGTTTATGGACCTTTCCTCCAGGAACTTGTCCAAACCTTTTTTAAACCCAGCTACACTAACAGCCTTTACTACATCCTCCGGTAACAAATTCCAGAGTTTGATTACACGTTGAGTGAAAAAATATTTTCTTTTATTAGTCTTAAATAGTTTACCCTGTAGCTTCATTGCATGTCCCCTAGTCTTTCTATATTCTGATAAGGTAAACAATCGATCTACGTTTATCCGTTCCACTCCGTTCATTAATTTATAGACTTCTATCATATCTCCCCTCAGCCGTCTCTTTTCCAGGTTAAAGAGCCCTAACCTTTTTAGCCTTTCTTCATAGGAGTATCCTTCCATCCCCTTTACCATTTTGGTGGCTCTTCTCTGTACCTTTTCTAAAATCGCCATATCCTTTTTAAGATACGGCGACCAGAATTGCACACAATATTCAAGGTGCGGTCTCACCATGGAACGATATAGAGGCATTATAATATCTTTTGTTTTATTTTCCATTCCTTTCCTTATCATACCTAGCATTCTATTTGCTCTCTTGGCCGCTGCTGCACACTGGGCCGAGGGTTTTAACATGGTATCCACAATGACGCCTAAATCTTTTTCCTGGGTGGTGGTTCCTAATGTGGAACCTTGCATCGTGTAACCATAGTTTGGGTTGTTCTTCCCTAGGTGCATAACCTTGCATTTGTGCACATTAAATTTCATCTGCCATTTTGATGCCCAGTCTTCCAATTTATCAAGATCCTCTTGCAATTTTTCACAATCCTCTTGTGTTTTAACAACTTTAAATAGTTTTGTGTCATCTGCAAATTTGATAACCTCATTCGTTATTCCACTTTCCAGGTCATTTATGAATATGTCAAAAAGCAGCGGACCCAGCACAGATCCCTGGGGTACACCACTATTCACCTTTCTCCATTGGGAAAATTGGCCATTTAGCCCTACCCTCTGCTTTCTATCTTTTAACCAGTTCCTGATCCACAATAGTACACTGCCTCCTATCCCATGACTCTTTAGTTTTGCCAAAAGTCTCTGATGAGGGACCTTGTCAAAGGCTTTCTGAAAGTCCAGATACACAATATCAACCGACTCACCTTTGTCCACCTGTTTATTCACTCCTTCAAAAAAACATAACAGATTAGTAAGACAAGATCTTCCTTGTCTAAAGCCATGTTGGCTGTCTCTCATTAGGTTGTGACTATCTACATGCTGAGTAATTTTATTCTTTATGATGGTTTCTACCATTTTTCCTGGTACTGTAGTTTCCCGGATCACCCCTGGAACCCTTTTTAAAAATTGGTGTTACATTGGCGATCCTCCAATCTTCAGGTATTAGAGATGACTTTAATGATAGTTCACAGATTACTGATAGCAGTTCTGCAATCTCATATTTCAGTTCTTTCAACACCCTTGGATGTATACCATCCGGCCCAGGTGATTTGCTACTCTTCAGTTTATCTAATAGTTGCAAGACATCTTCGCGATGTATCGATATTTCCTTCAATTCTTCTGCACCTTTAAATACCACTTCAGTCATGGGTGATATGAGAAGAGGCTGGAGGCCCTAAGTATGTATACCCTAGAGGAGAGGAAATGTGATACAGACCTTTAAATATTTGAAACAACAAGTTAAGAACATAAGATATGCCATACTGGGTCAGACCAAGGTCCATCAAGCCCAGTATTCTGTTTCCAACAGTGGCCAATCTAGGTCATACGTACCTAGCAGTTTCCCCAAGAGACACAAGTTCCACAATGCTTGTATTGGTTCAAGCATTGATATCCTGGGTCCCTTCTTAATAATGGTTTATGGACCTTTCCTCCAGGAACTTGTCCAAACCTTTTTTAAACCCAGTTGAATAAGAAGTCAAACAAATGAGCTTTTTTCAAATGAAGAGAAGCTCTAGAACTAGAGGACATGATAAGAGGTACAAGGAGGTAGAAACTCAAACAACGTCAGGAAATGTTTCTTTGTGGAAAGAGTAGTAGATTCCTGCAATACCTTCCTGAAAGAAGCAATTGAAACAAAAACAGTACTGCAATTCAAAAAAAGAGAAGGATAAACACAATGGATTCCTAAAGGACAAGAAGATGGTAACCAAGAATTGAGCTCCTTAACTCAAAACAAAGAAGCCAGACGGACATCATGTAATGATATCTTGCGAGCCACTCAGTGTGCCTTTCAAGAGGTGATACCATATTTAGAGGGGGTTCAGAACTATGCACAGGGGACACCAATTTGGCTGAACCCGAAATTTAAAATTGCTGGACATAGCTTTGTATGGAATGAGTGGATATGTCACGGAATCTTCAACTTGGGCCATCTGATCTGCAATAAAGAATTCAAATCTTTTCAGAGGCTGCAGCAGGAGTATAAGTTACCATACAAAGCTCTGTTTCAATGGTGTCAGTTGAGGTGCTGCTTGGGAAAAGCGGGCATTACATCGGTGGCTTTGGAGCTGGAATGGCCACTTCTACGGTGGGTGCAAGAGATGCGGGAGAGTTCACAGCCTATATCCCGGATCGTGGCAGTAATACGGGAGGCTCAACAGAGGAGGTGTACAGGACTGCAGTTGACCTGGGAAACTGATGTAGGGCAGCTGGAAGACCAAAGAGGATGGGAGGCGTTTTGGGGCTCACAGATACAGATATCGCGGACAGCATCGTTGACTCAAACGCTATATTTTCTTGCACACTGAGCATACATAACGCCTTTGAGGCTTGCGAAATGGCAACCACAAACAGGGAATGTTTGTTGGTCCTGTGAGGAAGATATAGGGACGTTATCGCATATGCTATATCAATGTCCAAAATTGAAGACATATTGGCAACAAGTGTGGCATAGGATCACCCAACTGTTTAATCTAAACACGCCACTTTTGTATTGAATAGTAATATACAAATCTAAAGCGGGGATTCCTGGTTTAGAGGAAAAGAATCAACTGCTCTTTGATCTGATGATCAGTCTCGCAGTGAAAGCTATTCTTGGACACTGGAAAGACTTCTCTAAATTGGACCCAGAGTTTTGGTGGAATCTTGTGTGTATGCACCGGTTATATGAGCGAGCATATGTGAAGCAAAATCCTCATTACAGCTGTCTTCTTAAGAAATGGGATACCCTTAATGCACAGTTAACAGTCAAACAGTAACATGAATAGCCTGTGGAATGGGGATGCCTGCTGCCAGGCGGACTGCCGGACTGGTAGTTACGGTGGAGGACGAGATTAGGGGGGATGGAGTTCCAAGAGTAGCTGTTGGGATGAGAGTGCGTGGTCACAGCCAGTGGATCAGTATATGGGATGCAGATTATAAATGTATGTAATGTAATATGCTATACACTACGTTTATGTTGTTTGTTTTTGGTTTTATTTGTAAGATTTGTAACGTAATTGTATGTGTTTTGTGTTGGTTATGTAAAATGTTAAATAAACGTTAAAAAAAAACAAAAAACAAAACAAAGAAGCCATGGGGAAAGTAACCTGCACCGTACAGCAGGTACAGTCTTCAAATAAAAATGGCCATATAGTGCAGCTGAGATATTTGTGCCTGTGGATGGGCTTCCTTGCTATACTGAGGGGGGCCCTGGATTCATTGCAGAAAGAATGACAGCCTGGCTGGTCCATAGCAGGCAGGGGAGCTAGTCAAGTGCATTATAATTGAGGATTCCTGAAAACCAAAGGCACAGGGAAAATAACCTTACTGCAGAGCAGGTACAACTGCCCCTCCTCCCAGAAAACAAAAAGACGACTACCTGGGGAAAGTAACTTGCAATGTGCTACATCTATCCTAGTAACTCTACTGGACATGCTTATGGACTACATGTATGTCGGTCTTTATCTGAAATCATCCACAATGTTACTATAAATGATCTACCAGGAAAGGTCTGTTCCATTGGAAACTGCCTCTCTTTTATCAAATAGCAAGTGCAATTCTTTTAGCAATACCAGCAAACCTGTTTTTGTCTAAATCATAATGGGGCTGGATGCAGGGACCGATTGTGTTCCAGGAAAACTTGAAGCTGCCTGGTGATGACCACTGATTCAATATATTTAGCCAACTTAGAAACAAACTTATAACTTGCACAGTGGGTAGATCTGATGTGTTCTATTTAATATGAAGTAATGATAGCCGATCTGAAGCATCTTGGAAAATAACCATCAGTCATAATATGTAAGTCAACTGATGATGTCACCTCCTGCCTCATCCAGCGGAACAGCAGAGCATGGTCCAGACCAAAGGGACCCCTGCTATTCTTCCATGCCAAGCTTTACCTGTTGGGAAGACACCAGTGCAAAGTGTTCCCAAATTTCCTGAACACTAGGAACGTGCATTTCTTTTCAAACTAATGTAAAAAATAACAAAGGAAGGCATTTTTGGTTCATGTCCCTTTAAACAAAACCAAATGTTACAAGGAAGGAATGAGCTGAATCCCTATGTGTGTCATTCTTTTTCAGGAGCACTGCAGTCTATGGTGCCAGATATAGCAGAAGCACTTTGGAAGAGGGGGAAGTAGATATAGGATTAACCTGGGCTATCCACACCTGCAGTAGGTCCCATGTTATTAGGAGATAGCCCAAGTTAACCGTTACCCCAGCTTAATAGACATACCCCTTGGAGTTCCTCTTGCCCATGTTGGTGCTGCTTTATCCCCCCCCCCCCAACCCCCACCAGCTTGGGATCATTGTGCTGCCCTTTATTTATTGATTTCACATGACAATTATATTATATTTTAAGCCTTTGGGACTGGTCAATTGTAGCTCCTTTGTAACAGTTTAGGGAACGGCACAATGAACATTTAGGCTGCATTCCAATCTTCTTTCATAGAAGGAGCCCTAAATCCTTTCATGTGATCTTTCTGGCAGAGGGACAGAAGTAGGCTCCTGTCATTAAATTATTCTGGATACAAAGCTGATCTCTATAGGGAATTGGAGTGTAATCTAATGGATTTTGACAGTTGGCAAGGGTTTGGGCAGAAAGAGAAGGAGGGGTAGGAGGGGGAGTCACCTTGAGGAGAGAGTTAAGAGTTGAGATGAGATGGCGGGGGTCAGTGACAAGAGAGCTAGTTAGATGGACATAGTAGTTTTGCTTGGGGAGTACTAAGGCTGACTAGAAAGAGGTATTACAAAGTGGTATTACAACTATTAGATAACCTGAAGAGTAGCAAATCACCTGGGCCAGATGGTATACATCTAAGGGTGTTGAAAGAAATGAAATATCAGATTGCAGACCTGCTATTAGTAATCTGTGAATTTTCATTCAAATCATCTGTAATACCTGAAGACTGGAGGATCGCCAATGTAACGCCAATTTTTAAAAAGGGTTCCAGGGGTGATCCTGGAAACTACAGACTGGTGAGCCTGATGTCAGTACCGGGAAAAATGATAGAAACCATCATAAAGAACAAAATTACTCAGCATGTAGATAGTCATGGCCTAATGGGAGACAGCTAACATGGCTTTAGACAAGGAAGATCTTGTCTTACTAATCTGTTATGTTTTTTTGAAGGTGTGAATAAACAGGTGGACAAAGGTGAGTCGGTTGATATTGTGTATCTGGACTTTCAGAAAGCCTTTGACAAGGTCCCTTATCAGAGACTTTTGGCAAAACTAAAGAGTCATGGGATAGAATGCAGTGTACTATTGTGGATCAGGAACTGGTTAAAAGATAGAAAGCAGAGGGTAGAGCTAAATGGCCAATTTTCCCAATGGAGAAAGGTGAATAGTGGTGTACCCCAGGATCTGTGCTGGGTCCGCTGCTTTTAGACATATTCATAAATGACCGGGAAAGTGGAATAACGAGTGAGGTTATCAAATTTGCAGATGACACAAAATTATTTAAAGTTGTTAAAACCCAAGAGGATTGTGGAAAATTGCAAGAGGATCTTGATAAATTGGAAGACTGGGCATCCACATGGCAGATGAAATTTAATGTGGACAAGTGCAAAGTTATGTACCTAGGGAAGAACAACCCAAACTATGGTTACACGATGCAAGGTTCCACATTAGGAACTATCACCCAGGAAAAAGATTTAGGTGTCATTGTGGATAACATGTTAAAACCCTCGGCCCAGTGTGCAGCGGCGGCCAAGTGAGCAAATAGAATGCTAGGTATCATAAGGAAAGGAATGGAAAATAAAACAAAAGATGTTATAATGCCTCTATATCGTTCCATGGTGAGACTGCATCTTGAATATTGTGTGTAATTCTGGTCGCCATATCTTAAAAAGGATTTAGAGTTATTAGAAAAGGTTCAGAGAAGAGCCACCAAAATGGTAAAGGGGATGGAAGGATACTCCTATGAAGAAAGGCTAAAAAGGTTAGGGCTTTTTAGCCTGGAGAACAGACGGCTGAGGGGAGATATGATAGAAGTCTATAAATTAATGAACGGAATGGAACGGGTAAACGTAGATCGATTGTTTACGTTATCAGAATATAGAAAGACTAGGGGACATGCAATGAAGCTACAGGGTAAACTATTTAAGACTATTTAATTTGTTTATTTATTTATTTATTTTATTTATTTAACAGATTTTATATACTGACTTTCTACAAATCAAGACAGTTTACAAGGAACATAACAGACAGTATATTTCAACTGAGTACATTGTAATATTAGAACACATTGCAACTGATTAACAAGAAACTTGCTCTTAGTGGAGGCTTGAAACTATTTACATGGCACGTTAGGGACTATTTACATGGGCAATTATAGGGGGTTTAGGGAGAGCTATGTAAGGAGGGAGAAGTGTTCCTGGAAGAGATGAGTTTTCAATTTCTTCCGGAATTCGGAGTGATTGGGGCAGTTCCTTAGTTCATGAGGTAAGGCATTCCAGATAGATGGAGTGTAAAGAGAGAGTGCCCGATTACAGGTAGTTTGGCTACTTTTTCTCTTAGATGTTGGAATGGATAGAAGGTTTTTGGTGGTGGTGCGGCGTGATCTCTTGTTGTTGGAGACTAAGACTAATAAAATAAAATATTTTTTCACTCAACGTGTAATCAAACTCTGGAATTTGTTACTGGAGGATGTAATAAAGGCTGTTAGTGTAGCTGGGTTTAAAAAAGGTTTGGACAGGGGGGCGCTAGTGAGCCCGAGAAGGAATGGCCGCAACTTAGATTTGCTCCGTTCCGGGACTCCCCTATCTTTCGCTAACATTTGCAGAAAAATAACTTTTTCCCCCGTGCCTGTCTGCCCCCGGAAGGGGAAAGTGTGGGGAACCACTCCACTGCGAGAGAGAGTGCTTGGTGCCGATATTCAGGCGTGGGAGGAAGGAAAATGTGCCTCCGAGGCTGGTGCCTCTTTACAGCGCCGGCTCCCTACTGCCGCAACTGACTGTGGACAGAGAACAGATCTGCGCGGTGGAACCCGCGACTCGAAGCCCGCTGCCGCAACGACCCTGTCTGAATTGCCCGGCTTCTGCATGCTCAGGGGAGCGAGGTCAGTTGACAGCAGGCCAGCCGGTGAGCAGCGATCTGAGCAGAGTGAAGACCTGCGGGCAATATCGCTGGAGAGCGAGCCGTGAGGGATACTTGGGCTCGCAGGGGCAGCAATTCCATCCTAGCACCTCCTGGGGCTCCCAGCTTGGACGAAATGCTGCATCAAGAGGTGAGAGCCCACATCGCCCTCCCGAATTAAAGCCTCCTGGTCCCGGTTGGCCTGCTTTGGAGAATTGGCGGCCTTCACCACGCGGCCTTGGAACGCACAGGCATCCTTGCATTCCAGGCACTTTTGGCGGGAACAACCCCCACTAGGACCTTTGAGCCCTGCTGAATCCTGTGTAAGACATCTTGCAGCCACGCGAAGACCATTGCCACGCAGACTGGACTCCCATTGCTGCCTCCTGATCTGTGATTCATAGCTGCTGAGGGTTCTTTAATGTGCTGTAGAAAGTATAGCAACTGAATAGTTTGCAGGGCCATTTGGTGCACACTGTACGTTGCTGCCTGCCTTTTGGGTGCACTGCCACCTGCTGGTCGCAAGCAGGACTTTGCCTCTCTGTACTTTCAATTGTCCCTAATACTAATTCTCTACAGATTTGAAGCCTCATGTGGTGGACCTCATGGCTGCTAAAGCCAAGAGCCTTGAACCCCGAAATGGTGTACGGGCCTCTCAACGCCTGCAGGGCAAGAATGGAGCACAGACTACCCCACCTAAAAAGGCACTGTCAGGCGGCTCTGGGGACGAAACAATGAGTAAACTTGAACAAGATTCCGCAGCGCCCTCCTCTCATGCCCTCCTGCAGAGGGAACTTTGAAGGGGCTTTGAAGATCTAGCGAATGAATTCCGCTCCATGCGTGAGGAGGTGATGAGCTCAATGGCGGAATTCAGAGCGGATATAAAAGACTTGGGCACACGAGTGGAAGAGGTTGAGACAAAAATTGAGGATTATGATGGTACCCTGGTGGATTTACAGTGTGCACTTGACAGACAGCGTATGCAAGTATTGGAACTGACTCATAAAATTGATATCGAAAATAGATCTCGCCGCAACAATGTGCGTTTCCGGGGCATCCCCGAAGTGGTGGGGGACGCTAAAGAACTACGGGTGGTGCTTAATACCTTGATAGAGAACTTACTTACACCCGAGGAATTTGCATCACAAGGTTCTGGGATGGAGATCGAGAGGGCGCACCGTGCCTTGGGGAAGCCCCCAAATAACCAACCACGCGATGTTATTGCCAGATTTCTGAGATACACAGACGCGGAGCTCCTTTTGCGACGGGGCCGAGAGAAAAAAGTGATCTATTTCCAGGACTCACCGGTATCGGTGTACCAAGACCTTTCAGTTTTCACGCTGGCCCGCCGGAGGGAGATGAAACCAATTATAGCGGTGCTGAATAATAAAGGGATACGTTACTCCTGGTCTTTCCTCTTTCGGATGAACTTCCTTTTGGGAACCAAAAAAGTTTCAGCCAAAGATTCTACGGAGGCCTGGAGAGCGCTGCGACAGGTTGGTTTGGTGGAAGATAATGCACTGCCGGAACCTCCGGCCTCCACATCTCAGCGCTCTAAATGGACTCGGGTGGGAAGATCAACTTGAGACTCCTGGGACTACTCGGGAAAATCTCCCAGCCCTTGAAGGACTTCTCGCGGACTTTCTGGATATGGAGAAGCGTTTAGTATTGCATATTTGCATAAGGCAGCTTTGTATCACAATGGTTGTTAATATTCTAAAGGGTTAAGGTTATCATGGGGCTTTACATAGTTGTTCTGTGTTAAACTGGGGGGAGAAGAACCGGTCACTGGGATAGGGAATGGAGGATGAAAACCATCGTCCTCTGCTCTTAAACTGCAGACGGGGGGCATATCCTCACGATAAAAGTTAATATCTTACAGCACGGGGAATCGGGTGGAGCTGGACACGGGGTTATCTCTACCGTGACCTGTCACTCTGACAGGCAGATGGTACAGCTGGGAGGGGGAGATGGGTGGGAGGGGAGAGAACTACACATAAGATTGAATTGGGGGGAAGGGAAGGGAGGAGGGTGTTTTGGATATCTACTGAGGATGGGAATTGGGTATGGTGGGGGTGGGGGGTCTCTTCATGTACTACCAAAAGTTGGGGAGGTGAGAGGATGTTTCTATTGTATCAGGCTAGAGACTTTGCGGGGTGGGGGGTTTATAGCAGTAAAATCAGTTGATTACCTATGTTGAAAGTAATTTCTCTGAAAGTAAAGGGTCTCAATTCCCCAGGAAAACGTTCCTTGCTGTTTGCGGAATTGAGATCCTTGAGAGCGGATATGGTATTTTTGCAAGAGACACACCTCCATCCAAGCAAACAAGGGTGGTTAAAACACAAACCTTATCAAGAGGTATGGGTTGCTTCAGATGGAAATGGACGAAAGAAGTGTGGTGTGGCCATGCTCTTCCATCAGAGCCTATCCCTCCAGGTAGAAGATGTTAAAAGGGACCATTTGGGGAGGTGGCTCTTCTTGAATGTACGCCTGGAAGGCCGTCTGTTCACGTTGGCCAACGTATATGCCCCCAATGCAGGCCAGGTGTCCTTCTTTGCGCAGCTTAAAGCTTACTTGGCCGAGTTTGCAACCGGTCCTATCATACTCAGCAGGGACTGTAATACCCATCTGATCCCTCGTTTGGATTCGACGGGTAAAGTTGAGAGGGAGACACGTGGGCCTAGTAAGGCGCTGCGGAACTTAATGCGCGATTTAGGCTTGCGCGACGTTTGGAGAGACACACACGAAGGGGAAAAAAGCTATACATATTACTCACCTGTTCACCAGGTACACACCCGTATTGACTATTTTCTCTTAGATCAGTGTTTGATGGATGGGGGAGTCGAGGCTGGGCATGGGACGCTGACATGGACGGACCATGCTCCATGCTGGATCATCCTACCTCCATATTTTTACGATGGACAACATTGACTCTGGCGTCTAGATATTCATTTTTTGCGGCGACAGTGAGCTGTTCAGGATCATGACCACTTTCTTAAAGAATTTTTTGAACTAAACGACACCGGGGAGGTCCCCCTGCCAACGGTATGGGAAGCCTTTAAGGCTACCACGCGGGGCCGTCTGATAGCAGAAGCAGCCCGTACTCGGAGGGCTTGGAAGCAGGAAAGCTGCCAGCTGGAGGAAGAGTCTCGACGTTTTCAACTGGAGCATGCTCGGACAGGCTCTAAGCATGTCCTGCGTCAATGGCGGGCAGTCCAGGCTAAGTTGGAGGCATGTCGGCAACAAAATTTGGATAATATGCGACGGAAAATGCGCCAAACTTTTTATGAGCAGGGGAATAAAGTTGGTCAGTATCTCGCCCTACGGCTCCGTCAGCAGCACACCTCGAAGGTAATTCGTGAAATTCGAGATTCTCGGGGGCATAAGAGGTTGATCTCCAGGGAGATACGCGAAATCTTTGCCGACTTCTTGGAACGGCTGTACAGAGCTGAGCCAGTCGACCTGCATCAGGTGCAGGAGTATTTGCGATCAGTTACGCTGCCGCGGTTGACCGAAGCGGATGCCACTCAATTAGATGCCGAACTTACAGTAGAAGAGGTGGAGAACGCGATCAAGTGGTTGAAGTCCGGGGGGGGGGCGCCGGGCGCGGATGGCTTTCCCGCTGAGTACTATAAAAAATTTAGAGTACAGCTGGCGCCGACTTTGATGGTGCTCTTCAATGAAGTGTTGAGGGGAGTGTCGTTGCCCCCCTCCCAGCGCGAAGCCCTTATAGCTATGATACCTAAGCCGGGTAAACCCATACAAGAGGCAGCTTCTTATCGCCCAATCTCCCTGCTCAACACGGATGTGAAAATCCTAGCATCTGTGTAGGCAGCTCGACTGAACCGGATCTTGCCCACTTTAGTACACTCAGACCAAGTCGGGTTTGTGCCGGGCCGACAGGCGGCGGACAATATCCGGCGGATGCTTCAGGTTATCCAAGTGGCTCGACAGGACCCTCAGCCGGCGCTTTTGGTAGGAGTTGACGCTGAGAAAGCTTTTGATCGCGTTAGCTGGGGCTTTCTGGGGAGTGTCCTCGAGGTGATGGGATTTGGCCCTAATTTTCAGTGTTGGGTTCATAGCCTGTATCAAGAGCCTAGGGCACGGGTCCGCATTAATGGGGGTCAGTCTGCAAGTTTTGCCCTGGAAAGGGGCACTCGGCAGGGGTGTCCTCTATCGCCATTGCTGTTTGCGTTGGTGATGGAACCCTTGGCGCAGCGTTTTTGTGATCACTCCGACATACTGGGTGTTCGAGTGGGCCCAGCGGAATATCGCATAGCACTTTTTGTGGACGATATCATATTATCCCTGGTGGATCCGATTGTATCTCTCCCTGCTGCTATGCAACTTTTTGCCGCCTTCTCCCAGGTCTCGGGGTTCCAGATTAATTACACTAAATCTGAGATTCTAAATGTTGGGGTTCCGGACGCGGTCTGCTCACAACTGAGGGCCACATATCCCTTTCGTTGGGTAACAGGTACCTTGCGCTATTTGGGAGTGAATCTAACGGTTGAGCGTGCGGCTCTTTATAAGGAAAATTATAACCCACTCCTTCAGCAGGTTAGACAGGACTTTGAGTCTTGGGCTGGGCTGATGTTGTCCTGGTTCGGGCGCATTGCGGTGGTTAAGATGGTGATTCTTCCGAAGTTCCTATATCTCTTTCAAGTACTCCCTATCCCGCTCCCACGGGGAGTGTTGGCTACTTGGCAGGCAATGCTGATGAAGTTTATATGGCGATACCGTCGGCCCTGCCTCGCACGTCGAATTCTATATATGCGGACCCGCCGTGGGGGTATGGGGATGCCCAACCTCCAGTGGTATTATATGGCGGAGCAATGTCGTGCGGGAGTAGAGTGGATGGACACTGACAGTCCCAAGTGCTGGGTGCAGTTGGAGCACTCTCTCTCGGGGGGGGGGGGGGGGGAAGGGACTGGGAGATAGGCTGTGGCTCGGTTCTGGTTTGCGAGGGGGCCCGCAATCAAATAACCCTATATCCTGCACACTCTCTGTTGTTGGGACAGGTCTTTTCGGTCTCAGAGGACAGAATTGACTCCCTTAGTGCCCATTGTGGATAACGCTCTGTTTCCCCCAGGGATGAGTGATCAGGTCTTTCGAATGTGGGGGCATAGGGGACTTAGCCGAGCTGGACACCTGTTCGATGAGGGGCGGCTATGCTCTTTTCGGGCCCTCCAGGAAGATTTTGCTCTGCCTGATTGTCATGTCTTCCAGTATACGCAAGCGGTTCATTGGGTGCGGGCCTGGGCTGTTCGCTCTCCGGTTGCTCGTGACTTATCAGATGTTGAGCGCCTGTGTGACGGGAGCACCACTACGAAAGGTCTTATTGCTGCCTTGTACGTCCAGTTACAGGAGCGGCATTCGGGACTTGGTAAGCATAGAGAACAATGGAACCGCGACTTGACTCTTACTTATTCGGAGCAACGATGGGAGCAGGTTGAGGGTAGATTGTGGAAAAGCTCGGTGGCGGTTAATGCCCACGAAACTAATTATAAAATTCTCTACCAATGGTACATGACGCCTGAGCGGATTGCGCGTGCATATCCTGGGGCTTCCGACTTGTGCTGGTGGCATTGCGGACTGAAGGGCACCTTGGCGCACGTCTGGTGGCTCTGTCCTCGTATTCGCACCTTCTGGAGGGGGATCCAGTATCGCTTGAAGCAATTGGTTGGGCTGCACATTCCCTGGGATCCGGGTATTTTCCTTTTCGGTGTGAATGTCCCGGGGGCCAGAACCCCTCAGCTAGCCCTGATTCGACATGGTTTGAATGCTGCGCGGCTCGCACTGGCAGCTGCTTGGAAGCAGCCCCTGGCGCCCTCCTTCTCTAACTGGTTGGAGCGGATGTGGGACACGTACGCCATGGAATGTGGGGTTGCGGCTGGAAGACTACGCCTACCCCAGTTTGAACGAGTGTGGGAAACCTTTGTTTTAAAGTATAGTTCTTGAATGACCCAGTGCCAGCTACATTCCCTGGCTCTGAGTATGCGCAACCCCGAGAGGTGTTGTCTTTGGGCATCTTTCCCATTCCGCATGATCTGATATAATACTGCTCTCTCACCAATCTTAATAAGCATGGAGAGTCTTGGAGGTAGGGGGTTTAGGGGGTTTAGGAGGGTAATAGGTGTAGGTAGGTTGGGTGGTTTGGGACTGCTGCAGAGCAAAAGGTGGGAGTAGGGGATTAAAAAAAAAAAGGGGCTTTGAGTTTTGCTTGTGAGTTCTCAATTGTTTTGCTTGTTTCTGTATTTTGCCTGCAACTCATGACCTTAATGTTTTTCTGTAATTTTGTGATGCCTTTAAATAAAAAAAAAAAAAAAAGGTTTGGACAAGTTCCTGGAGGAAAGGTCCATAAACCATTATTAAGAAGGGACCCAGGATATCAATGCTTGACCCATTACAAGCATTGTGGAACCTGTGTCTTTTGGGGAAACTGCTAGGTATGTATGACCTAGATTGGCCACTGTTGGAAACAGGCTACTGGGCTTGATGGACCTTGGTCTGACCCAGTATGGCATATCTTATGTTCTTATGAGGTAAGCATGAATTTGAAGTGAAGAAAGGGAGTGGGGTTTGAGCTAAATGTGTTCAGTTGAGTGAGCACAGGAGCAAAGATAGAAGGTAGTTGAGAACAACCAGGGCTGAGGTATAGTGTGTCTCACAGGACGTGGGGAGCAAGAGTATCCAAAGCAGAGGAGAGGGAAGTATTAAAAGAAACTATAGCCTCATCAACAGAATTAGAAGACAAGTGGAAGAAAGAAGTGATGAGACAATAGTGGAGAGAGCCAATGGATTGATAGCATGAACATTCCTAAAAAAGTAAGAGACTGGGTGAGGTTGAGGTGGGGAGTGATGAAGGGTGAAGCTTAGTAAGTGATGATCAGATAAGAGAAGAACTGAGGTATGGAAGTTGGTGGGTAAACAAGTGGGAGCAGAGCAAAGTTGGAAGTTGAATAAGGAGGTAAGGGAAAGGAGTTTAGAAGTATAGTGGGCAGAAGTGTTATCAACATGAATATTAAGGTCACCAAGAATAAGGGAGGGGGAAGAAGAATCCAGAAATAGGGAAATCCATGAGAAAGTCAGTGAGAAAGGTAGAGGTGGACTTATCAGGGGTCTATAAATAGCAGCTATTTGGAGAGGTAAGGGATTAAAGCATACATTATTTAACCTCAAACACAACCAGCCTCCTTTTTCCCACTCTCTCCTGAATCCCCTTTCCCTCCCCTCCAACCCTACCTCTACCCATCCCTCCACCCCCATCCATCCCCTCATTATATGTACCTCTACGGGATAACCATCCAGAAAAGGATGCCATTCTTTCTCAATTGTGCCACCCTACTATGCCATATTGCTGTAAGCTTACTCATTAGAAATACGGATCCAAGTCTCCTGCACAGCAATCTTTGAACCACCTCTTAACATTTTTGCCACCGGAGCCTCAATTTCCTCTGGAAGGATTAGCAACAGAAAAAACCTATGCCTGAACTGGAGAGTCACTCCTGAGATCTCCCTTAATAAATCCCCACCATCAAAAACACCACAATCCCTGGCCATTCCTACCAATTATGGAGAAAGGAGTCGAGCTGCCCACACTCCAGCATCTACCGGACACTGTGCTATAAATTCTATGAAGGTGTTGCAGTATCATACACCTATACAACATTTTGAATCCCCCTCTACTACAATTGCCAAAATCAACATATCGTGAGTCCATCCATCCCAATCAAACGCCTCCTCCTTCTCCTCCTCCCACTGTAGTAAATGCTTAGCCTTTCTACACCCTCCTCCCCTAATAGCTTATATATTTTTGCCATCAACTCCTGCTGCCCCACCGCTGCCCTCATGAGCACCTCCATCCCCATTACCTAATCTTTCAAATCCATTTTAATCTGCCAGTCCCCCAAAATATGCCTAATTTGGAAGTAAAGAAAAAATCCCTATGTGCTAAGGCAAAGCTAATTTGTAGACTCTGAAAGCTCCTTAATTCCCCCCTCAAAATACTGCCCCACCAGGCCTCCCTCCCCCAATTCCACTAAATGCTTCTGACCCACTCTCCATGGAAGTGATGGTAACAGCTGCAAAGGAGTAACATGCAAACGTTCATGTCCCCCAACAGTCTACCCTTCACCTTTTTCCAAACCTGAAGTGTAACATAGGTCAGAGGGGCCTTATTCCTCATTCCTCCTTCAAAAAGGCTGCTGCAAACCAATACTGACCTTTTCCACCCACGCTGGATGCCGGACTGAAGGAGGTAAGCTCCTCCCTGTTCCCAGCCAAGGCACCCAATTAGCACGGCGCTAAAGCAACTGCAGCTGGACTGCACTCGCCTTCAATAGGCGTGTTCACACTAACTTAAGTTGTAGCCTCTCCTAGAAAATTTCTGTCGCTTGTTAAGAGATTTTCCTTCCCTAAATTCTACTAGTTAAATGCTTCTCACACCCACTTGACATACTCAATCTAAATGCTTGTGCTATTCATTGTTATATAATCATCACTGAATATTTGAAACCTGAGCCGTTGCAATAAGATTAGCCTCACTTACAGGTGCAGTAATTCTTTACAGTATATATCTGATCTCTTTAATTCTACCAAATCTTGACTATCGTATTCAACAATATTGCTATTCATCTCTATAGGAAACAGCTGTTTAACAGAAACATTCAGTACACCACTGTAACCAATATTAACTGTACCTATTTTCCAATTGCACAATGTAGAGCAGAAGTCTGTACATTTGCTTCCGCGCCTTACTATTCATACTACTACTCATTCCTCTAGCCCACTCTCTCCAAACTGCCTCATCACAATACCATCCCATCCCAATTATACAATATCATTCCAAACATGACATCCCTTATCCCCACCTGCTTCATAGATTAATATACATACAGCCTCAAGTCACTAATGCTCATAAAACCCCCTCAATCGCTGACATTCTATAAAATGTATCCTTTTGAATATAAGATCCATTAGAAATAAAATTGCAGTAACATTAGACCTTGTTCATGACCACAACCCCGACTTACTTTGCCTCACTGAAACCTGGCTGTCTGACTCAGATGCAGTACTAAGTAACCAGCATAACATCCCGGGATACAAGCTTTTCCAATACCCCAGGACATCTAAACGTGGAGGAGGGGTACTAATCTTGGCAAAACAAGAATTAAAGGCTACCCTACAATTAAGCAAAAACATTGATAACGTGGATGTACTGATATCTGAAAATAAAAACATCTCAATCTGCCTAATATATAGGCCTCTATCTCCCACGCCAGACAGCCTCACATCCATCCCAGAAACTGCATGCACTGCTCATTTAAACAAATTTCACATCATTCTAGGTGACTTCATGGCACACACACACCTCAGCTTTTCAATGCCATGTCTGATTTGGGATACCAACAAATATTACAAACACACACCCATGCAAAGGGGAATACATTTGATCTTTTATTTCTCCCTAATAAGATATTACAACACACTCATTACTCGCCTCACAATTCCCTCCCCCTTCCATGGACAGATCACTTTCTACAGGAATGTTTACTACCTGCTACTCCTTCTCCACTCCCTACCAGTGAATCAGCACCAATTAAAAAGAAATTCAAGGCATTTAATAAAGAGACCTTCCTCAACTAGACCCTCCCACAGATAGATTCTACTATTACAGATCCTGATGAAACATTGATAAATTGGAACTCCGCCATTTCCAAGGCAGCTCTTGCTTCGCTTACACAACAAAGAACAAGACTAGGCCATCAAAAATATGGTACACAAATGAGTTAAGAAAACTGAGAAAAATAGAGCATAGGTGATAAAAAAGTAATAAAAAACAATACATGAACACAATAATTGTTCACAAAGAAGCTACAAACAATAAAAAAGAATATCACACTGCCCTCCTAACTAAAACTTTCAATAGACTGAGAACTTTTTTCAATTGTTAAATCTCTAACTCATACCCCGAACCCAGATGAAACCATAGCAACCATCAATTCTCAGATTTTTGCCAACCATTACATGAAAAAGTTGAAACTCCAGCATAGAGATGATGACACCCCCAACACAAATAATGTTGCAACTGACTCCAAACTACATATCCCCAACAAATGGAATACATTCCATACCATCAACCAAAAATCTCTAAAAAATGTAATCTCTAACATCAACACAACAACTTCACCCACTGACCCCTGTCCGGTCAGTTGGTTAAAAGCATCCATAGCTGAGATCGCTCCTTCTATTTTATATATTGCCAACCAATTCTTATTACAAGGATACATGCCCAGTGTCCTTAAACAGACAATATAATTTGTCTGGTTCTAAAATCAAAATAAAATGACAAGGGCCACCCCCAACTCCTACATACCAAACTCTATTCTTCCGTTCATGGCTAAGGTAATAGAAAAGGTTGTACAGATTCAACTTTAGGATTTCATTGAATTAAATGCTCCCCTAGATGAACAGCAACACAGATTTCGGCCTTTTAATAGTGTAGAGACCCTTTACTGCCAAACTCATAAAGGACCTGAACAACAACAAACAGGCATTTATATTCATTTTTCTTCACACTGTTGCAGCCTTTGATAGCATATGTCACAAAACACTCATCACAAGACTTCAGCAGATTGGCCTACATGGCACAGTAATACAATGGTTTAAATCCTACTCAACTGATCGAACACAAGAAGTTCGGATTGGTCAAACATCATCCTTCAACCCTCAAACAGGAACAGGGTATTTCTCAAGGATTTTCTATCTCTGATTACTTTTTTTTTTATTTATTTAACTATTTCTTTTATACCGCCCCTTCCAGAGATCAAGGGCGGTTTACATATAACAGATTAACAGTCTTGTACACAATTTGTATACATTTTACATAGAACAGTAGAAATCAACTATTTACATTGAACAGTAAGTATAAACTTTGTAGGTATTGTAACAAAAAACAAGCAAACATATCAAACTTTGTACAAAAGTATATTTACATCGTGTAGTGTGTGTGGTGTATGGGGTAGAGATTGGCGTAGGTGCTGGAATTTAGTTCCTTTTATTTTTGTCATCTTTGGGGCGTGTGTGGGGGAGACAGGCTTGTGGTTAGATTGTTGGGGTTAAAGGAGTTTGTGCATGGGTGCCCACATTTGTGGTAGAGCTGGCTTTGGGGGAGTAGGGGATTTCGAAGTGTTCAGTGAACAGGTAGGTCTTTAATTCTTTTCTGAATTAATTTAAATTAATTAAATTACTTTTTAATTTGTGTTTCCAACCAATCTGTGACATCTTTAAAAAACACAGGCTGAATTATCATATCTATGTGGATGATATAATGTTCTATCTTCCCATAGATATAATCAACCCCATGTATCACCAAATAACATCCTACTTAATAGATAAGAACATAAGATAAGCCATACTGGGTCAGACCAAGGTCCATCAAGCCCAGTATCCTGTATCCAACAGTGGCCAATCTATGTCATAGGTATCTAGCAGTTTCCCCAAAAGACACAGGCTCCACAATGCTTGTATTGGGTCAAGCAGTGATATCCCGGGTCCCTTTTTATAATGGTTTATGGACCGTCCTCCAAGAATTTATCCAAACCTTTTTTAAACTCAGCTACACTAAAAGCTTTTACTACATCCTCCAATAACAAATTCCAGAGTTTGATTACACGTTGAGTGAAAAAATATTTTCTCTTATTAGTTGTAAATAGGTTACCCTATAGCTTCATTGCATGTCCCCTAGTATTTCTGTATACTTATGACGTAAACAATCGATCTACATTTACCCATTCTACTGCATTCATTAATTTATAGACCTATATCATATCTCCCCTCAGTCATCTCTTTTCCAGGTTGAAGAGCCCTAATCTTTTTAGCCTCTCTTCAAAGATGTATCTTTCCATCCCCTTTACCATTTTGGTGACTCTTCTCTGTACCTTTTTAAATAACGCTATATTCTTTTTAAGATACTGCAAACAGAATTGCACACAATATTCAAGGTGCGGTCACACCATGGAATGTTACAGAGTCTTATAATATCCTTTTTTTTATTTTCCATTCCTTTCCTTGTGATACATTGCATTCTATTTTCTCTCTTGGCTGCTGCTGCACACTAGGTGGAGAGTTTTAACATGTTATCCACGATGATGCCTAAATCTTTTTCCTGGGTGATAGTTCCTAATGTGGAACCTTGTACCGTGTAACCATAGTTTGGGTTGTTCTTTCCTAGGTGCATAAATTTGCACTTGTCCACATTAAATTTCATCTACTATTTGGATGTCCAGTCTTCCAATTTATCAAGATCCTCTTGCAATTTTCCACAATCCTCATGGGTTTTAACAACTTTGAATAGTTTTGTGCCATCTGCAAATTTGATAAACTTGTTATTCCCATTTCCAGGTCATTTACGATTATGTTAAAAAGTAGCAGACCCAGCACAGTTCCCTGAGGTACTCCACAATTGACCTTTCTCCATTGGGAAAATTGGCCATTTAGCCCTAACCCCTGCTTTCTATCTTTTAACCAGTTCCTGATCCACAATAGTACACTGCCTCCTATCCCATGACTTTTTAGTTTCGCCAAAAGTCTCTGATGAGGGACCTTGTGAAAGGTTTTCTGAAAATCCAGATACACTATATCAACTGACTCATCTTTGTCTACCTGTTTATTCACACCTTGTGGTGAAGTCTCCCCTCCAGAGGAAATGGAGATAGGGGAAAATCCTGATAGAAGGGATTACACACACAGGATTTCCAAAACTGACTTGGAAAAAACACAGTTATCGGCTGAGCTGAAGACAAGCCCCAGCCCAGGGGAGGAGTTAGGCTTCAGCACTGATTGGGAACGCCCAGGGGAACGACAGGGAGTGCCGGGAAATGAAGCCCTTTTTAAATCCTCAGACAGGATTGACAGAGGAGGCAGCAAGGCTGGCAAAGGAGGCAGCAAGGCTGGCGAGGCAGGCAGCAAGGCTGACAAGGAGAGCAGCAAGAAATGAAGCAGACGAGAAGCAGCTTCCAGTGCACGTTGGTCTTCAGGAGGAACTTGGAATCAAAGGGGAAAAACGCTAGAACCCTGGGAGAAGGCAGAACCCTGGAACAGTAAGCCTTGGAGCCCAGTATACTCTCAAGGAGATCCTTACTACATGGTAGAGCCTAAACGTGGGAAGGCTAGCAAACCCAGCTCTTGGAGAAAAGGTATTTTGTCTGGTGGCAAGCAGTGCTATAAAAGCCAGGAACCAAAACAGGAAAGAAGTTTTTCTGAGAGAAATTCCCCTAGCAGAAGAATTAGACATAAGGCTCCTGAGTTTCTAGAGAGGAGAGAGTCCTGGAAGAAAGGTGCCTGTTCTTATGCCAACGACTCTGATAAAGGTAAAGCTGAATTTCCTAATTTTAATGCCTTGCTGGAGAAACCCTTTTATTGTGCTGACCTCCGTAAGCCAAACTCTGCAACAGGAGCAGATAGTGAGTGGGGGAAGGGTGTGACCGTTACCGGAGACTATCAAGCAGCTAAAGAGCAGCTACAGGCTGAATTGCTTCTAAAAGAGTTTCAGCAATTTCTGGAGCTAAAGTCAGGGAAACACAAGAAACCTGATGAAGAGAACAATTGCCTTAGCCCAGATGAATGTATGCAGATAGATAATGATGTGCCTACCTTGAATTATGATCCTTGTGCAATGGATTGCTCTTTATGTTTTAGAGTGTAACAGTGTAAAGAAGCATCTGGAGTTTGTATGAGAAGAATACAAAACGTTTGCTATACCTGTTGCATAGCCGTGAAAGTTCACAAATTGTTTTCACCTGTTTCTGTAAAGCAACGCTGTGAGGAGAACAGCTGTTACTGTGAGACTGCAATAATCCCAAGCAACCACACGAGGCAAAGCTGAGTAGAAGCTACCATGACTGTGTAAAGCTGAGTTAAAGCTATTTGATTTCAGTTGTTTTCCTGACCTCCTGATTTCATCTTTATGTTGAAAGTTGCACCTTTACGTTATGCACCTTTGAATTGTAATGCGTTGAAAATATCCCCACAACAAATACATTTCTTGCAAGCCTTATCTCTCGAGTCACAACTACAACTTTCATCCCTAAAGAAAAAAACAAGTGTACTACGAATCCCAGCATTCATAGGGATCAGTACCAGCTTTATTCATAAGGGACATTATATAAGGCCACTCCTGCCTGTAAGCTCTAGGGCCCAGGCAGGAGCGTCACAACCTTCAAAAGAACATAACAGATTAGTAAGACAAGATTTTCCTTATCTAAAGCCACGTTGGCTGTCTCCCATTAAGCCATGACTACCTACATGTTCAGCAATTTTGTTGAATATGATGGTTTCTACCATTTTTCATGGTATTAACATTGGGCTCACCAGTCTTTAGTTTCCCGGATCACCCCTGGAACCCTTTTTAAAAATTGGCACTACATTGGCTATCCTCCAATCTTCAGGTATTACAGATGATTTTAATGATAGTTGACAGATTACTAATAACAAGTCTGCAATCTCATATTTCAGTTCTTTCAACACTCTTGGATGTATACCATCCAGTCCAGGTGATTTGCCACTCTTCAGTTCATCAAATAGTTGTAATACATCTTCCCGGTGTATTGATATTTCTTTCAATTCTTCTGCAGTATCACCTTTAAATACCAGTTCAGTCATGGGAAACATCACTACATCTTCCTCAGTAAAGACCGACGCAAAGAATTCATTCAGTCTCTCCACAATGGCCTTCTCCCCTCTTAGTGCCCTTTTTACCCCTCTATCATCTAATGGTCCAACTGACTCTCTCACAGGTTTTTTGCTACGAATGTACTTGAAAAATTCTTTATTACACATTTTTGCATCCACAGCCAGCTTCTTCTCAAATTCTCTCTTTGCCTGCCTTATCAATGCCTTGCATCTAACTTTCCAGTGCTGGTGCTGTTTCTAGTTTTTGTCATTTGGCTCTTTTTTCCATTTCCTGAAAGATACTCTTTTGGCAATAACAGCCTCTCTGACTTCACCTTTAAACCATGCTGGCAATTTTTTGGACTTCCTTCCACTTTTCTTAAAGCTTGGAATACAGCTGGTCTGGGATTCCAAGATATTATTTTTAAAAAACACCCAAGCTTGATGTAAATCTTTAACCTTTGCAACTGCTCCTTTTAGTTTTTTCTTAACTATTTCCTCATTTTATCATAGTCTCCCTTTCAAAAGTTAAAAGATTTTCTTACCATCCCTCCTCCATTAATTAAATCAAACGTGATCATGCTATAATCACTATTGCCAAAGGGCCCCAACACACTTATCTCTTGCACCAGATCTGGTGTACCACTAAGGACTAGGTACAAAATGACTTCCCCTCTGGTCAGTTCATGAACCAGCTGCTCCAAGAAGCAGTCATTTATTTGATCTAGAAACTTTATCTCCCTAGCATGCCCTGCCATGACACTGACCAAGTCAATACTGGGGTAATTGAAATCACCCAATATTATTACTGTGCTGTAACGTTTGTTAGCTTCCCTGATTTCTTTGAGCATTTCATCATCCATTTGTTCATTCTGGCCAGGCGGTCGAAAGTATACCCCCCCCCCCCTGCCATCGCCTTCCCCTTTTTTTTCATGGAATTTCAATCCATAGAGATTCTACAGCAATTTTTGTTTCCAGCAAAACTTTAATCCTTTCTGACTCAATGCCCTCTCCAACATAGAGCGCAACCCCTCCACCAATTTGATCAGCTCTATCATTACGATATAGTTTGCACCCAGGTATCACAGTGTCCCACTGGTTGTCCTCGTTTCACCATGTCTCTGAGATACCAATCATATTTAACCTCTCATTTAGTGCTATATATTCTATCTCTCCCATCTTATGTTTTAGACTTCTAGCATTTGCATGCAAGCATTTTAGAGACTGTATTTTATTCATATTAATCTGGCTATCAGTAGGCAGGGGCAATTTGGAATCTTTAAGCTCTGCTCCGTACTCTAGGGCATTTGGGCTACTTTTGTCTTTATTGGAACCTCTCTGCTGATATATCCTAACTTCATTATTGTGGTAATATCCTTCAAGGATATATTGTTCTGAACTATGCGCTCTTGGACGACTGTTGGCTCTCCCCTATTATCTAGTTTAAAAGCTGCTGTATCTCCTTTTTAAAGGTTAATGCCAGCAGCCTGGTTCCATCCCAGTTAAAGTGAAGCCCATCCCATCGGAAGAGCCCCTCCTTTCCCCAGAATGTTCCCCAGTTCCTAACAAATCCAAATCCCTCATTCTTGAACCATCCACTCATCCACAAATTGAGACTCCGGAGCTCTGCCTGCCTTTTGAGTCCTGTGCCTAGAATGGGAAACATTTTGGAGAATGCTACCGTGGAATTTCTGGATTTCAACTTAGAAACATAGAAACATGATGACAGAAAAAGACCACAAGGCCCATCTAGTCTGTCCTTCCATAACAACTACAACAGTCCACTTTTTACCTTTAGAGATCCTCTGTGTTGGTCCCATGCTTTTTGAATTCAGTTACTGTCCTCATCTCTACCACCTCCACTGGGAGACTATTCCACGGATCCACTACTCTTTCCGTAAAGAAATATTTCCGCATATCACTCCTGAATCTATCTCCCTTCACCCTCATCCCATGTCCCCTCGTCGCAGAACTTGCTTTCAATTGAAAGAGGCTCTCTCCCTGAACATTTATGCCACGGAGGTATTTAAACATCTCAATCATATCACCTCTATCCCGCCTTTCCTCTAAGGTGTACATATTAAGATCCTTAAGTCTGTCCTCATATGCTTTATAATGAAGACTACTAATCATCTTAGTAGCAACCCTCTGCACCGACTCCATCCTGTTCACATCCTTTTGAAGGTGCGGTCTCCAGAATTGCACACCATACTCCAAATGAGGTCGCACCAAAGACTTATACAGAGGCATTATCACCTCCTTTTTTCTGCTAGCCATTCCTCTCCGTATGCACCCAAGCATCCTTCTAGCTTTTGCCGTCGCCTTTTCTACCTGTTTAGCTACTTTAAGATCATCGGACACAACTACGCCTAGGTCCCGCTCTTCTTTAGTGGACAAAAGTACTTCATCTCCTATGCTGTATTGCTCCCTTGGATTGCTGCAGCCCAAATGCATGACCTTACATTTTTTAACATTAAATCCCAGCTGCCAAATTCTAGACCATTTTTCAAGCTTAGCTAGATCCCTCCTCATGTTATCTACACCTTCCTGGGTGTCTACTTTATTGCAGATTTTGGTATCATCCGCAAAGAGGCAAACCTTACCCGACAGCCCTTCCTACCTAAAAGCCTAAATTTAGCCTCCAGAACCTCCTTACCACATTTTCCTATGTCATTGGTACCAAGCCAGCAGAATCCTCCCCAGCACTATCCTAAGATCTTGTCTAGGTGGTGCGTGAGGTCCACTACCTTCGCACCAGGCAGGCATGTTACCAAGTGATCCTCATGTTCACCAGTCATCCAGCTATCTACTTGCCTAATGATCGAATCACCAACTATAACAGCTGTCCTAACCCTTCCCTCAAGGGCACTTGGCCCTGAAGAAACTTCCTGTGTGCGAGAGGGTTTTACATCACCTGGAGGACAGGTCCTAGCTACAGGATCACTTCCTGATACACCAGGGTGATGCTCTCCTGTCACGTGAACTTTCTCCTCCATGGCAACAGGGATGCTGCCCAACTGGAGGTGGGACATCAGTACTATATCCCTGTATTTATTTATTTATTTATTTAACAGGTTTTCTATACCGCCTTTTCCTTAAATCTCATCTATGTACTTCTCTGTCTTCCTTATGTCCTCCAAGTCTGCTATTCTAGCCTCCAGAGATCGGACTCTTTCCATGAGATTAAAGAGCTCCTTGCACCTAGTGCACACGTAAGACCCCTCACCAACTGGGAGAAAATCATACATGTGACACTCAATGCAAAAGACTTGAAAACCCCCATCTTGCTGTTGGACTGCTGTCTGCATCTTAGTTATAAGGTTGTGTTTAGGTATTTAAGTTCTTTATCTATGAAGGGTTTGTGGGGACACTTATACTAATAAAACCAGACCTAATACATTTAATGTACTTTGTTCACCTAAAGCTTAATTAATCTCAGGTCCTTAATGTATGCCTAATCAGGACAAACAGCTGCACCTGAGAGTGAATACGGCCCCTCCTTTCCTTTGAGATGTTTATGCAGCTATAAAGCTACAATTATGTTGGGGAGGGAGGGAAAAATATATTAAAAGCTGGCTGCTACCCAGTACCTGTCCTGTGCTTCTAAAGTAATCTGTGATCAATTTCCAGGGGGAGTCTCACAGCTCTTGCTTGCATAGAGGGAGTCTTGGGGTCTAAATTTAACCAGGAAGCTCTCTGCTGTGTTTTAAATTTAGACTGAAAGCTCTTTGCTGCTACTAGGCCCTGACTGATTTAACAAATACGCTGGGTTCACAGATTAATCAGCTTTAATCTAAAAATTCCTGTTTTCCCCAAAATTTAGAAAAATTCCCAGAAGTAAATATTTACAATTGCAGATCTCTTTTGTAGTCTTTCAAAACTGAGAATCACAGAACTCTTATTAAACTATTTATGCCTGTGCTTCTGAGGTAAGCTGTGACCAATTTCCTGGGTGATTAACACAGTCCTTCCTTGGATAGGAGAAGTCTTTCAAAATGGCCCTTCGATCTGCCATTTGGCTTTAACAGCTATTTAAAAACATTTCACAGGTCTCTTGTCCCCTATGTAGAAGGCCTCTTTGTCAAGGTCTCTAGAAATAATTTATTGCTCAAAGAATACTGACCCTGTTTTGCCTTTTATGCTAAGTTATAGTCTAATTTGATTTAAATTAAAGCTCTTTCTGCTACTAGGCCCTGATTGAGTATTAAATTTAAGCTAGAAGCTCTCTGCTGGGTTCTAAATTTAAACAGAAAACTCTCTAAATATGATAGCCCACATCAAATCAGTCACTAAAGCCATCTCCTTCAAATTACGTATGATACAACACCTCAGACCACTCCTCATTTTGATTTTTGCAATAGTATCCTGCAAGGCCTCCCTAAAAAAACAATCCAACAATTCCAAGTTGCATAGAACCTTGCCGCAAGAATAATCTATAAAGTTCAACATTCAGACCATATCACCCCACTTCTTCATAAACTACATTGACTCCTCATATCAAGCAGAATAAAATACGAATACATGATGTTAGAATTTAAATTTATCAACAACAAATCTATCCTCACTCCTCATCATACCCTCAAATGCAAGAACCAGAAGAATGTGCTCCCAAAATACCACTGATATCCCCAATCACATATGCAATACTAAGTCACTCCATGAGTAATAGGGCTTTCACTTATACTGCCCCAACATTTTGGAACACTCTGCTGGATAAATTAAGAAAATAATAGACCTCCAATTATTCTGCAAGGTGCTCAAAACATTCCTGTTCATAGAATATTATGGCAACCTACCAGATCCTCATACACAACTGACATAGATATTATGTATATCACCTTTTCCCGGCACCCCACACTACACTGACTCACCTACTAGGACATCAACCACATATGTACAATCTTTTATAATGGAATATTATAATATTCCAAACTATTCTGTATATATATTGTTTATAATATGTTATCTAACTATTTTTCTAAACTGCTTTTAAGATGTTAAAAGTGAGTTCTATGTTATGATGTAATTTGTGTTAAGTTCAACGTAAACCGCCATTGATCATTGGAAGGGGCAGTATAGAAAAACAAATAAATAATTACAATTTCAACTCTCTAAATCAGATCCTCCCATAATAACCCCTCCATAGCCTTCAACACCACCATTACTTGTTCTCTCCTTACCCACTGTTTCAGACAACTTCTCCTCTATTCCAAAGCCCCCTTCACCTGTGCTGTCAGGTAATCCTTATGTAAGTAAAGTAGCTCCATTCTCCTCCCCCACCAATCCCTAGAGTGGGTCAAACCAAAAGTGTCTCCTTTTCCAAACAAAATGTAAAAGCTTCCTAGAAATTCCACAAAAGAGGGGCCTTGGTATACCTGGAGGCAAAGGTTGGTAAAGGTATAAGTAATGTGGCAAAAACATCGTTTTTACAGCTGCAATTCATCCTACTCAGGATGTGAAGCTGAGCCCACAAATGTAACTCCCTCACCATTGCCCAAAAGAATGGAGGGTAATTACTTTTGAAAAGGGACGGAAGAACCCTTGAAATCTGGATCACCAGGTATTTCAAAGATGCCTTAGTGATCTTAAACCAAAACCTCCGCCTGACTTCCTCAAGAGCCGCTACTGGCAGCAACTCAGATTTGGAATAATTCACTTTAAAACCATTCACCTCCTCATAGGCCTCCAATTCTCCCACCACTGCCTCCAACAAGGCGGATCTCAAGGTGGCAAAACAGTGCGACAAGGCTGTGGCAAAAGCCAGGAGGATGTTGGGTTGCATACAAAGAGGAATTACCAGCAGAAAGGAAGTGATACTAATGCCACTGTATACATCACTGGTGAGGCCTCACTTGGAATACTGTGTTCAGTTTTGGAGACCATATCTTGCAAAGGACATAAAAAGACTGGAAACTGTTCAGAGGAAGGCAACCAAAATGATTTGGAGCCTACATCAGAAGCCTTATAAGAAGAGACTTGAAGACCTAAATATGTACACTGTGGAAGAGAGGAGGGACCGGGGAGATATGATTCAGATCTTTAAATACTTAAAGAGAAATAATGAACAAACAAACCTCTTCCAAAGACAGGGAAGCTGTAAAACTAGAGGCATAACATGAAGCTGCAAGGGGGTAAATTGAAAGGCAATGTCAGGAAATACTTTTTCATTGAAAGGGTGGTGGATGCTTGGAATGCCCTCCCGATGGAAGTGGTGGGGGCAAATACAGTGACAGAATTCAAAATGGCGTGGGACAGACACAGTGGATCCCTTTACAGCAACAGGATAAAATCAAAATAAACTTAACTAATTTTTCAACATACAGGGGTGTCCTACACAAACCCCAAAAACAAAGACATGGGGAGGGGTTGCCTGCACGGAGCGGCAGGTGCACCTACTCTTGCCATCTTACTGGGCAGACTAGATGGACCATACTTGTCTTTATCTGCCATCATTTACTATGTTACTATGTTATTATATTAACATAAAAAAAGGATCTCATCCAAATATTGGACTTCTAATACCACTTTGAGCCCGCACCCATAAGAGCATAAGATATGCCATACTGGGTCAGACCAAGGTCCATCAAGCCCAGTATCCTGTTTCCAACAGTGGCCAATCTAGGTCACAAGTACCTAGCAGTTTCCCCAAAGCTGCCAAGGGCTGCACTCCACCCCTAGAACGCCCTGATGCCAGCCAGCTAGCATTAGGGTGTTCAGCAATGGCACCTGTGGTTATTCAGCAGCACAATTAGGTCCCGATTCTGTCCCTGACATAGATATCCTTTGTATGTCCGGGCTGAGCCGGTAAAAAGGAGATCGCGTTTCTGATCCCGTGGGGCACATCTAGCCCCGTGGCATCAGAATCACAAATGGTAATGTGCATGCAGGCCAGGACTGCGATTCAGCCCTGGTCTGCATGAACATGCCCTGCCCGACTAACTAAGTCAGGGTATTTAAATGGAGCCGCAGCACCATCGCATCATGTTGTAATGGTACCGCGACTCCATTTAATGCCAGCCGCCTGCAAAAAGAGTTAATTCCTCGCAGCCTGACCCCCAATCCAGCCTCCTAAGGCCAGGATCAGACTACGGGAAATTAACTCTGGCACCATCTGCACTCTGATGATGACAACAAATGATGTCCAGAGAGGTTATTTCACCCAGGGGGTGGAATAATTGCAGCGGGCATTTTGACAGCCCTGGATGTACAGGGCCGACATTAGAATCGGCCCTGAATGTCCAGGGCCAGTGACCACCCACTGCCCGCCCACTCTCTGCCCCCAGAATGCCTCTTCCCCACCCCGACTAACTTCCCTGCACAACCGGTGGGGAAATTAGTCGAAGCCTGCAGCCGCCACGAATAGCGGGGATGGACGTTCATCCCCGCTATTCGTGGTTCAGAATAACCCCGTTACTGTCACTGAATATCCTGGTGACCTTGATTAATGTGTTTAAGCAGGTCTGCTATCCGCATTCATTTCTTTGAATATCCCCACAGGAAGAAGTGAAGTTACTAGCCCTAATGGCTGTTTGAGCTTGGGGTTCTGACTCACCCACGGCTAAAAGCTTGATATCTGGTCCATTTCAGTGGTGAAACCAAGCCCCTCAAGTATGCTAGGTAAACGGAGGAGAAGAGCATTGATGGTATCAAAAAAGAGGGCACAAATTACCGGTACTTTCAAGGAAACTCTACTGGGGCAGAGACAGCCGCTCAAAATGGCCACAACTGCTGGTGCACATTGCTGCCTTCCCACAAGGACATGGACTCAGACAATGAAGAGAATGGTCCCTGGTATCTAGTGGGAAGAAGAATGATACCCACTCACTCTTGCTTTTACTGCTGCTGGATCCAAAATGGTGCTCATGGGGGCCTTTGATTTTGGGCTCTTATTGCTAGGAGGGATCACACCATAGGGGAAACGATTGTTTAAACCATTTTAAAGATCCTTAGAAGATTTATTTATTTATTTATTTATTACAATCTTTTATATACTGCACTATTTGGTATCAGCGTGGTTCACATACAACAACATCAACAGAATAACAGGCTATTCAGTGTTTACAGCAAACATGTATATAAACTTGGGTAACATAAGGTTAACTTATTACAAACATGATTATATAAAAGGTATCATGACAACACAAAAGTCCTAGTAATCTTACTGAGAAAGTGGGAGAGGCTATTTGAAGATAAGGCGTGTCTCTTATTTGGGGGGGCTTTTGCTGGGGGTAATGTTTGGTGGGTAGTATATGAGGAAAAGGTGATATTTAAGTGCTTTCCTAAATTGGGTTAAGTCGGTAATGGCACGAACGCTTGGTGGTAAGGCGTTCCGGCATCTTGGGGCGTAGAATATAAAAGATCTGCTTGCCGTTATCTGGGTGCATTTTGTTACAGCCTTAGGAAGTGTTAGTGTGTTTATAGCCGTCGGTCTTCTGGATCTAATCGATGGAGTTACATGGATGAGATTTGAGAGTGAGGAGGATGAAAGTCCGTGGATGGCCTTAAAGGTCAGCAGTATGGTCTTGTAAGTGAGCCTACCATGTATGGGGAGCCAGTGTAGTTGTTTTAATATAGGAGTCACGTGCTCAAATCTGGCGACTCCCTGAAGGACCCTAGCTGCGGTGTTCATAGCAAGTTGTAGAGGGTTAATAGTGGATTGAGGAAGGCCTTGTAGGATAGCGTTAGCAAAGTCGAAATGTGGTAGAATTAACGCCTGTTATATTGTCCTGTAGTCTTCTGGATCAAGTAAGGAGCGAAGATGCCTGAGAGAACAAATCTTGAAATAAACTGCTCTTACTACATTCTCTATGTGCACTTTCATATCAAGATGTTGATCCAGTGTGACCCCCAGATAACGAATTGTGGATTTTGTTTGCAGTTCTGCTTCTTTAACTCTTACATATGATGGTGGGGTGAAGTTGTGGTCCCTTGTAATGAATAGAACCTCTGTCTTCTTGTGTTGGATACGGAGGTTTTGGGATAGGAGCCATTCAGAAACTGCATCAAAACATTCTATCAGAGGGGAGAGATTCAGAAGTTCTGTAGAGAACGGGGTGTAGAGCAGGATATCATCAGCGTATATCAGGCAGCTCACATTAAAAGATCTGATGAGATTACAGATAGGTTGTATGTATATGTTGAAAAAGAGTGATGATAGTGAGGAGCCTTGAGGGACTCCTTGAGTTTGGTGGAAAGGTTCGGACGTAGCTGATCCAGATTTCACACATTGCCATCTTTCAGCTAGGTATGATTTACACCATTTTAGCGCATTACCACAGATGCCCTTCTCTTCAAGCCGCCCCAGGAGAAGTTCGTGATTCACTGAGTCGAAAGCTGCGGCAATGTCAAGAAAGATGAGCGCGAACCCCTGCCGAATGTTATCAATACCTGAGATTATGTTGCTGAAAAGGGTAGTAAGGAGAGTTTCTACCCCATGATACTCCCTGAACCCATGTTGGCATTGGTCGAGTGGGGCTGCGGTGTCTATATGATCTTGAACTTGTCTTTGTACTTCTTTCTCGATGATCTTGGCTAATAGAGGTATGCTTGCTATGGGTCTATATGAATCGACTTTCTGGGGGTTTAGTTTGGGATTTTTTAACAGGGGTCTGATGGAGGTATATTTGAGGTCTATGGGGAAAGTTCCAGTTGTGAAGGAGAGGTTCATAAGTCTTGTGATGAAAGGACTGACTTCTTTACGTAGCTCTTTTATCCAATAGGCTGGGCAGGGGTCGGATTGTGCAGTAGTGGTATTGATGGATGTAATAGAATCTTCAATGCATTTTCTTGTTGGTGTGGAGAACACCGAAAGGGGAAGTGTAAAGGGGGACAGTTGTGGTGTAATTAATGAGATTGTATCTGTCTGGAGTAGTTTAGACTGAAGGAAGTCAGCAAATTCTTGAGGTTGAATCGCATTTTGTTGTTCTAGGGAGGGTTCTTTCGATAAAGTCTTAACTAAGTTGAACAGATCATGTGGCTTGTTCAGAGACCTTTTGAGTATGTCAGTGTGATGCTGTTTCATTTTCATCGTGATCATGTTTCTGTGGTTTTCTAAGTGGATTTTATAAGCTGTTTGATCCTCCATGGATTGGGATCGTTTTTCCAGCTTCTGTAACTGCACGAGCGAGGACCGCAGCTCTGGGGAGTACCATGAAGCAGACTTTCTTTTTCTTGGTACATTGTTTTGATTTTGATTAGGACATTGAGCAATGGCGCTGAAGTTGTTATTCCAATTGGAGATCATATTATCAAGGTTGAGTGTTGTATTACTGAGGAATGAGGATGCCTCTGATAGAATGTGTTCTCTGTTGAAAGGTCAGAAATTTCATACTGATGTTTGTGAGACGTTGCTTGATTTGGAGTTATCTTTCGCTTGTTTGCTTTGCGTGGGTATCAAGAAATTGATGAGCTTGTGGTCTGACCAGGGTACGGAGGTAATAGATGTCACTAGATCGTGGTTTGGATCAAGAATTGTCAATGGGGCGAATACTAGGTCTAGAGTATTACCCTTTTGATGTGTGGATTCGTTGATAATCTGTTGGTATCCCAGATTCTTGAAAGCTTCCAGGAAGGCGGTGGCTTGACTTTGTTGTAGAGAGGGGAGGTTGAAATCTCCTAAGATCCAGCTAGGTGTATTGGGATTGTGAGTATTGGCAGCTAGGTTTAATATGGTAGGGAGATCATCAGCGGAAGTTGATGGAGCTCTATATAGTAATATGATGGAGCATGATTTATTTGCAATGGTTACTGCATCCAAGTTGATATTACTGGTGGAGTTAATTGTATGGAACTGGAGGTCCGTCTTGGAGAGGATGAGAGTTCCACCTCCTTTCTTATTTTCTCTATGTTGTGTGTGTATAGAAAAGTTGGGGGGAAGAAGCTGGTTGAGGAGGACGTTATCCTCACGTGATAGCCAGGTTTCAGTGATCATAAGTAGATCAAGGCCATTTTTTCCGTATTGAACGTGCGTTTATAAGAGCACATTTTAGGTTTGATGGGGTGTTATATTGTTTAGTTTTCTTGGAGTGTTGGAGAGCTATGTGTAGCAAGTGAGAGTGGCGTGTGTGGGCTGCACCTTTAGAGTGGAAAAATGGGGTCTCTGATCCTTTTCTGGCATAGCTTTGCAGAATTGGAATATTGTTGTTTGAGGGGGATAAGGCAAAGGAGTTTCCAAGCCAGCATGTGGTGAAGAAGAAATAGCTAACTAGGGTAGAGAGGAGGAAGGTCATTTCAAGAACTTCTGCTTAGTGTGGCAGAAACAAACTTGTGTGTAAATAATTGTTTTAGTGAGGGGATAACTAAGGCTATTAGAGTTGCTTTCAAATGGAAGGGATGTCCGTTGGATGTGAGCTGAGATTCAGAAAATGGGTGGGTGGGATTGAAGTTGGGGTAGTAGAGGGAAGCAGATCCAGGTTGGGAAGATCAATAGGGAGAGATGGACATACAGATGGTGCTAAAATAGGTGCACGTGGAAAGCGGGAGCAGCTCTCTATTTTTCCTGATGTATCTCACTCAACACAAGCACGTAGGAAGTCCTTTCTTGCTCTCAAGTCTAGAACTCTTGACTTAGGTGCTACTTTTTTCTTGTGCTACCCTTGTAAATGCTTAGTATCGCTTGGATATGACAGGTTTGTCTTTTTGTCATTTTTGGATTTGGAAAGGTGGATTCTTGAAAAGGAAAAGGCGCAGTGACTTTTGTTTTTCCTTTATGTCATTATGCTGTCATTTAGAAATTGTCAGGCGGTGGGAGGTGTCACAGAGCAGATCCAACAGAGCCCATGGAGATAGACAGAGAGGCAGTGAATCAGGTTGACACTGACGTTTTTAGTAAACATATGTCAGGAAGTTGCTATGGGCAACAGAAGCAAATGTGGTCACGAGCCAGAGAGACACACCCAGCCAGCAGAAAGGCTAGGAGGTCATCACCTGATGCAAGCCAGCTGGGGGGAGGTGGAGCTTGGGGGTACGTAGATAAGCGCAGCTCACAAGCAGTTAGAGAGAGCCTGCATGAGGATAACCATGAAAGTTTGAATGAGAGCCTGTATGAGAATAACCACGAAAGCTTGAAGGAGAGTCTGCATGATAATCACTACGGAAGCCTGAATGAGAGCCTGACTGATTACCACAAGTGCTTGGGAAAGAATCAGAGACAGCTGGAATCAGAGTTTGAAAGTGAGAGCAACGGCAGACGTGGAAGGAGCTACAGAGGAGGTAGCAAAGCCAGGACAGGAAGCTTCGGATATCAGAGGAGCCCAGAGCGTATTGGGAAAAACCCAGGTTGGAACGGAGCCGTGGGGAGAACGGTAAAAGCCAAGAAGTTTTACTTTCACCCTGAAAGGGCAAGCCCAGGGGTTGTCAATAGAAGGCAATACACAGAAACACTAAAGCCTTATGAAGCCAGCTTGAGAGATACAGATAAGTTTACTTACCCTTATACCAGGCATGGGAGGGATAAAGGCTTTTTACCAGAAGAAGTTTGTATATCTGGAGAGGATTTAAGAAGCAGAGTCCCTGCAAAACTGCCGTTTCAAGCTACAGCTATACATAGGAACCTGAGCCAGTCAGAGCCGAGAGGTAAGCCAATTTACCCTAATGGAGGTGCAAGGGAATGTTATAATTCACCTAATAGCTACCAGCAGGGGAGAGGCTCTCACCAGAAGCATTATAGTGAATGTGGTAATTGTGTCCAGCACACTCTCACAGAGGGAGGAAGAGAATCCCGGCAGAGTAGAGAGAGACTGTTGGAAGACGTCCCTAATGTTGAAAGGGAAGAGATATTAAAAGCATGTGATGAGGATATGCAGTGTGAGACATCAGAAGCTCAGCCAAGCACTGAATACATGGACTGTACGCTTTCAATAGCGGATAGCATTTCCTCACTACGATAAAAGGAAGTAAGAGCTGATTAAGCCAAAAACAGTAAAGAAAGGGTTTTTGTGTGCTTATGAAGGACTGTTTAATGTACCTTTACTTTACTTGTTAATGAGCTGAAGAGAAGCTATTTTTGTTCCTATTTTTGTTCCTTTATTATATGCCCAGGAAGGGTTGTGTTTCCTTTGTTCATACCACAGCAAAAAGTCCTCTTGGAAGGGGAAATAAATCCCTTGTTAAAACCTTACCACAGTTCCACGACTAGTTCTTTAACTGGCAATCAACAACTACAACTCCCAGAGGGCCAAGTAAGGCCTCCACAGCATAATTAAGCCAGTTAAGCACAAGCCCCAGCGCAGTGCCCTGCCCTACCAGCAGGCTCCAGCAGTGAGGGTGACAGAGGGTATAATTAAATGAGTGCTCTGTGTGCCTGGGACACCTTTCTTTGCTTTGGTGTGCCTTGCCTTGTTTTTTCTTGGTATTGATTTCTTATGGTTTTCTCCCCGAGATGTGGGCTAATGTACTTGTTTCTATTATTTCTATTGTTGACTTATTGTGTTTCTCTATAATTTGTGAACATTGTATAGTTTTTGAAAGTTTCAATAAACAGAATTAAAGTAAGATGCTGCTCCAATGTATATATGGGCTTTATAAAAATGTTTTTATTCCCCATGTGCGGCTTTTTAAAGTTGCTACTCCCAGCGGACATAGAAAGTCATCCCTATGCATCCATTTTTGTGGGTAAAATATTATTTTGCAATAAAAAAATGCTTATACAATGACCTCACATTGTTTTTACACAAATATACACACTGGGGCCAATATTCAGCAGTGGCCAGCATTGTTAAAGCATTTAGTTATTGCCACTTTAATCAAGACCTGGATTTTCGATGCTGGGGTCATATCCGGCCACCAACACTGAATATCCAGGTTGGCCAGACAGCACAACAGCTAACCCAGCCACCGCCCAGTTAGCTAAAGCAGCTAAAGTTAGGACAGCCCTTATTCTTCCTAATTTTAGCTGCTTTAATATAACTGGGCAGCAGTTGAATATCGCCACCGCCTGGTTATCATCGGCACTGCCCCCGTAGGGTCGCGGTGTTAATTGGTTAGCATCGGGGCATCTACGTGTCACTGAATATCCTCACTAACTATGTTAATCACTTTGAATATCCCTCCCCCCCCCACTACTTCTCAACTAAATTTAGACCTCACAGGTACAAAGCTGGCGTCCAGTGGTATCCATAGACAATTTTCAAAGCGAAGGTATAACAGACTTTCCTTCTTGTACAGAGCCTACAAGACGTTGTACCTATGCAGACAGTTTTGAAAAATAAAGACTCTGACCTCCAATGTAATAATAAGCAGCCATAACATCGCATCTGTGCATTATCTGCTTGCCTCTCTTGGCACAGGGTTAGTTCAGATGGGATGATTTTTCACTGCAGTGGCTGGCACCAGGAACATTACTTTGTGCCAAAAGTGCACAGAAGCGAATACCCCCAGAAGACAGTGCACACAGAGGAGCATCAGTTCATACATCTACAGACTAAGGAAACAGTGCAAGGACAAGCAGGAAATGTTACCACCCAGGAAGGACTATAGCTGATGGCGAGTTCCATATTGTTAGCTAATGGGACAAACTTTAGGTAGCAATGGGAATACTCAGCATAATGTATCTAGAGGTACATGAAAATTAGACATAGACATAAGGTTCATAAAAGGAGTTGAAAAGCTGTTTCTAGTTCAAGCTTTAGTGGGCTCTCCACGAATTTTGACTCATAAACTCTGAAAATCTGTCCAACAATAATGTTCCAATGCTGACTAGCATGTCTCAGCTCTGGGAGGGAGCACCCACAGCATGGAGGAAAAACTAGTGAAATGTAAATATATGAACATTTTCAGACTTTTAGTATGGCAGTGTCAGAAAAATAGCAGCAGAAAGAATAAGAAGCAAGACAAGATCATTGCTATCTCTTGAACCTCAGCTTCCCCATGTAATGCATGAGTAACCTTCTCACGAGTGTGATTCCTGATATAATGTTGCATGTGCTGTTATCCCTGCCAATATTGAGCTAGGTATTCGCCAGAAAGAAGTAAACTGGATCCATGTAGGAGCCAGATGAATAGACGTTCCATGAGATGAACTCCAAGGAGACTGTTGGACCAGCAAAAGTGTCTTTAAGACATCCTTATATTCTGGTCTCAGTTTACGATATACCCTGTGTTGGCCCAATGAGAAGCCTTTAGATGCATATCTATCTCTCTTGGGTTCATTGGATAGCTATTCTCAGACTCCTTCATGGATCAGTGGCCTTCATATCTCTGCTGAAGGTCATACATTTTTGAGAAAGATGAGGTACTGGTCAGCATGACTTCACTCAGGATGTCCCTATGCTAATAAATGCACACATAATCCTAGAGGATTATTGTGAGTATGATGGATGGGCACAGCTGAATTATAATGAGCACTTCAAGGACATAATTGAAGAGAATCTGCAAATGTCCTGAGGGACCCATGATATCAGCTTATAGTTAAAATGCATGACAAATAAAGTTCATGAAAGAAGCAGTTTGAGTTGCAATGAAGGAGACTGACAGGGCAGCTACTATATTTATTGGGTAGTCATTATCCAGGGATCCAGTGCACCCAGTCACTAGGTGTTTTGGAGATTTAATGATGGCACATGTTCCTTCCATGACTGCCATTTCAAGCATGGTTGCCCCCTGTGGGCCACAGTCACCTTGCAAAGAGGTGACCCAAATGACAGGCAGGCAATCACAAAAACTAAATAAGTAGCATATCACGTTCCTTCTATCCTTGTCTCCTGTGCTCTTTGACATGATGTAACTATGGCTTAAGCTGTAACACAGATCCTTGTCAGGCTTAAAACTTTTTGGGTTGCAAGGGATCTTCAATTTTCAGATAACAGTTTGTGAATACATATTTTGTTCAATTGAAATGGATTGTCAATGGGTTTTGAATTAAACTGAACTGAGAATGTCTACAGAGGAAAAAGGGAATTACCACTGAATCATTTTATTGAAAAGAGTATAAAGTTATATAAAAAGAATAAAACATTTTTTTATTTGCCAAGAGGGGACTTTTAGATGATCCGCCCAAATGCAATCTAGGATGTCTAAGCCAGAATGTCTGAAAAAATTGCAGGCACATCCAAGTGTGCACGTAATTTCACAAATCTGGGTGTGCCTGATATGGGTGTCTGTGAAAGTGTCTATTTAGACATCCCCAGAACATTATTACTGACCCCTGATGTCTAGGACAGCCTAATGGTTAGAGTAGTTGTCTAGGAACATGACAGCCAGGTTTTAAATCTCACAGCTGCTGCTGTCGTTGACATTATGCTGAGGGCTGGGGATGAATGAGTTCATTCTTCTCTATACCTTCTGGATGTTTTCCAGCTAAAGAGAACATGACCCCAGCCATGTCTCCTCCGTGTTCACGTTCAGATTCAGACGTCCCCACAGCTGGCTTCTAAAATGGCTCAGGAGACATTTCTGTACTTGCTTTTAGCCGTCCAAAGCAAAAATAAGGCTTCTAAAATGACCCCCAAATGAATAGAGTAAATTATGTTATAAGGCATTTTTTTAAGAGCAGAGATGTTGCGTTAAAAGCATTATCTCCAATGTGTTAAAGGGAGAAATCCCTTACTTGTTGCGGAAATAAAAGCACACTGAGGTCTTTTTTCTCTTATTTAAAATGTCTTACGCTCCCTTGATAGAACTGACATGAATTGGATGAATATTTAAACAGAGATTGTATTTGTGTGGTTTGAAGTCCCTGAAATACCAGTGATTTTGTCTTTTTGTTGAGGGGTAATCTTACACTAGCCTTTGTATAAAAAGTTAAGAGTGGTTTTGGCGATCGCATGTAATGGGACAATATGGGGGTCATTCTGTACTGGCCGTCCCCCACCTGTACGACCTTCCAGAATTGGGGCATGCAGCGGTACACCAGATTTTGATCCCATGGGGCTAGATATGCCCGCAGGAGCAGAATCGGGTCTACTGGCCTGGACGTGCAAGCCATGGCCTGATTCTGTCCAGTTGGACGTCCTGCACTTCCCTGGCTATCCCAGTCTGGCTCCTGAATGGAGTGGCATTGGTATGGCATCCTGTTGCCATGCCACAGCGGCTCCATGCAGGAGCTGCAATTGCCAGCCGAACCCTGGAATCTCCTTTCCCCATAGCCCAACCCCCGATCAGACCTTCCATGGCCAGGGTCGGGCAGCAGGGATCCCCCTGCACCCCTTACCTCCTTTTTCTGGCCCCAGCTCTCACATGAGTCGCCGTCCAGGGGGACTTATTCTACCTCTGAGGTGAAATAAGTCCCCCTTTTACATGGCCGATCCCAGACGTACAGGGCCGATGTCAGAATTTGCCCTGCATGTCCACGGCATGACGCCGTCCACTATCTGCCCTTGCTCATCCCTCAGCCTGCCCCCTCCTGCCCATGAACAGAGCTCCCCACACAACTTGCATGTACATGTGGGGAGCTCTGTTCTGCCAGTGCGATCCAGGCATGTAGCGGATATGGATGTCCTCATTGGACATCCAGACCTGCTAAACACAGTTCAGAATGATCTTCTATGTGAATGCAAATTTGAAGTTAAGCAAGAAACCTTATGTTCATTAAACAGAAACTGACAAGGAGATCAGCTTAGGATGACTAGCGACACATTTTACCAAGCCCTCTTCAAGAGCATGGCCTTTCCTCCCCTGGTTATATTGTCCAAGAAAGAACTACTTAAATTCCAGCCAATCCAGAATTTAATCCCACCTACCAATTACTTCCATCAATGACCTCTTTATCAAAACAAAAATGTGAAATATGCTTGTCCGACAGTGTGGAGACCTTGGTGAGCAGATATGTCTATGAAATACTCATGGCTAAGGAGGATATTGAGTCATCCTTCAGACTTTTGTTTATGCACCCTGACAACTACCCACTCTTGTGTTTCCAAGAAACAATCCATCCTAAGTTCATTATAGAATGTTGTCAAGTACCCTCATGTTAAATGTAACCCTCCAATTGTAATGTGACCACTTTGATTGTAGGGTAAGGTGGTATACAAATCTGTCCAAATACATAAATAAATAAATAAATTCTACTTGACAAATGCAAGCTAATGGAGTGTGCAATCTTTTGTTCCTGGCTTGAGAAACTCAGCTGCTTTATCCATTAGGTTACCTCAGTAAGTGACTGATTCTAAGAACATTGTTCATTAGTTGGATGATTTTCTATTCTCCGTGGATGAGCAGGAATGAAGTCCTCATGTACGAGTGACATCATCGATGGAGTCCTGCTTGGAAACTCTCCCTAGCTTCTATTGGAAGCTTTTGGGAGGCTCCAGCACACCTGTGAACCTGTCTTCCTGCCTGCTGCAGTGCATCTTCTTTCATCTGCATTTTCCACAGAGCCTCACAGAGATGAATTGGTTGTCCACCAGTAAATATTTTGTTTTGTTTTTTTCCCTCTGGGGGTCTTTTTATGCTTCTTTTAAACTTCTCTGCCTGCCGTCAGTAGTGTCAGGTCTGTTGATCAGTTCCGCTTTCAGTTCCGGTGCTTTTTTGGTAACTTTTTTACTTTCTCTTTTTTTTTTTGCACAGCTTGGCCGGGACTCTGGTCTCCAAGCTGTTTGCCTCTGCCACGCTTCTTCCCAGACATGTCCCAGAAACTAGCAGCAGATTCAATAAATGTGTCAGATCCATCTTGGTCACAGATAAGCACATTTCATGCCTCCAGTGTCTGGTTCTTGAGAGACCTGCAGAGGAGAGAAGCAGAGAGAATCCATCTTGGCTGGAGGTTTAATTCAGCATCCTCTGTACCAGTGACCGGTCTCAATGGCTTCTCTAGGATTCGCCAAAGGTGCATGAACATTGTGTGGTTCCTGGGCTCAATTGCAGCCAGATGCTCATGGTGCCCTGGAGCATTGGCCACTGGGTGGTCTTTACCTGGAATCGAAAGAGGACTTGACTTCAACTCCATTGGCATTGAAGTAGGCCATTTGAGCACCGTTCTAAGTCCCATGTGCATTGGCACTGAAGTCCTTCCTGATGTCTCGGAGAGAGGAATCAACCTCTATAGCTGTCTCCTGACCACCAAGATCCCAATTCCCCTGCAGAGATGCCAAAGACATTGGTCAAAGCTGCTTAGGCCCAAGGCCTTCGGAATCGGCAGCCATAGAGGAACACATTCAGACACTCAAGACACACATTGCATCGATGCTGGAGCAAAAGATGGCTGGTCCCTTCGGTGCACAAAGCATCGTCATTGACTGCTGTGCAGCTGATCCTCGAGACACATACTATGCCTGTGGAGGCATTGACATTGGGGCACTGGAGAGACCCGACTCTGGTTCCTGGTGGGGCCATCTCTCTCTCAAGAGTACTGAGTTCGGATATCCCGACAAATGCCCGAAAGAACTCAATGCCTCATTGATCCCATTGATGCTCACATCCTCCCTTGAGGCCGGAGGGAGCTTCAGGCAGTCTCAGAGTTACTTCGACAATCTCTCTCAGTCTGATGCTGATGAATAGGTGACTGAAGTAGAATTGTACTCTCCCCTCTGCATGAATGGTGGAAGTGTCCTCCAGCTAGTGGGCCTGCTGAAACTGCTCGAAGTTTCTGGTCAGGCGTATGATGCCTTTGAGATAGTCTCTAGAACAGCGGCTGTGGGTGTTGGAGCCTGCTGGCTTGTCTTGCTTTACTCTCCTCACCTAGAGCAGTCAGTGTAAAATAAGCTTAAGGGAGGAGTGGCCTAGTGGTTGGGGCAAGTTACTTCAGGGTGGAGGGCCAGGGGTTTGAATCCCACTAGAGGACAGAAACTTTGGGCTATAAGGACTGGAATTTCTAGTATCACAAGTGCTCCTTGTGGCCTTGGGCAAGCCACTTAACCCTCCATTGCTTCAGGTACAAAAACAGATTGTGAGTCCTTCAGGGACAAGGGAAAAATATATATAACATACAGTACCTGAATGTATACCACTTTGACTGGTAGAAAAGCAGTATATTATCCTAGTTAAATAAATAAATGAGCAAGCTTGGGGCTGTGCTGTGCCAGTGTAAGAATCTCTTTGGAGAGCAGGTGGAAGAAAAGGTTGGCATCATAGAGAGACAGCGCATCACCCTCACCAGGCTCTTGAGATGCACATCCAAACCCTGTTGCAAAAGGTATCAGGGGGGAAGCCAGAAGGCGGCCTACTACCCACGTGAGCATAGGAACTTTCCTGGTCCCCAAGCCTCCCAGTAGAAGTCACAGGCTCCTCACTTGTGGCATTGGGTTCAGCCTACCCTGAAACTCAAGCTGGGGGTGGGGTTTTGGCTGGTTCCTTCAGAGCACTGATGATCTTCCAGTGACCAGAGGGGAAACCTCAAGTGGAGAGACATCTCACTCTCTTTGCCACAGGTAGCCCCTCATAACTCTGGACTCATAGGAACTATTAATAGCCCAAAGTGGCTACATATTGCACTTCATTGAACTACTGTCTCTTTTCCTTTGACCTTCTGCATCTGACCTCCTTCATGGGGAAATCTCCACCCTTCTGGCTGATCTTACCATTGAACCCATGCCTCAGGAGCAAATCAACTGGGATTTTTGCTCCAGGTATTTTCTGGTCCCGAAGAAGACAGGGGTTTCAACCCATCCTGGATTTCAGAAACCTCAACACCTTCCAGTGTGGGAAAGGTTCAGGATGGTATCTACAGGTACACTTCTTTATCTTCAGGAAGACAAATGGCTATGGCTCCTGCATCTACAGGATACATATACCCACATGCAGATCCATCCTGCTCACAGGAGGTATCTCGGATACATCCTGGCAGAAAAGCACTTTCAGGACTGAGTACTTTGGGCTGGCCTCAGTGCCCTGAGTCTTCATAAAGTGCCTTGTGGTGACAGCCTATCTCAAAGCACTGAGGGCCTCTGTCTTCCCTTTTCTGGATTACTGGTTCATAAAATGTACTACTCCAGATGGAGTCCAGCAATCAACACGGTTGACCCTTCAGGTGCTGGAGCTGTTGCAGTTTGTAAGCAATTACCCCAAGTCCCAACAACTACAGCTCATAGGGACTCTCCCCAACATGACTCAAGCAAAGGATTCCTTCCACTAGATCGACCCCAGAGATTACATAGTAACATAGTAAATGGCGGCAGATAAAGACCAGTATGGTCCATCTAGTCTGCCCAGCAATATGACAGGAGTAGGTGCAGCCCTTCCCATGTCTTTTAGGGAGTAGGTGCACCCCTATCCATGTCTTTGCTTAGTGGTGCACCAACCAGGAGAAGGTGCACCCCTCCCCATGTCTTCACCCCTCCCCATATCTTTGTTTGTTTGTTTAGGGGTGAACACACCACTCCTCCTCCCATCGCTCCATGTAGGACACCCCTATTTGTTGAGAAATTAGATGGTTCAGTTTATTTTGATTTAATCTTATTGCTGTAAAGTGATCCATAGTGTCTGTCCCAGGCCACTTTGAATTCCGTCACTGTGTTTGTCCCCACCACCTCCATTGGGAGGGCATTCCAAGCATCCACCACTCTTTCAGTATAAAAGTATTTCCTGACATTGCCTTTCAATTTACCACCTTGCAGCTTCATGTTATGCCCTCTAGTTTTACAGCTTCCCCATCTCTGGAAGAGGTTTGTTTGTTCATTATTTCTCTTTAAGTATTTAAAGGTCTGAATCATATCTCCCCTATCCCTCCTCTCCTCCAGAGTGTACATATTTAGGTTATCAAGTCTCTCCTCATAAGGCTTCTGACACAGGCTCCAAATCATTTTGGTCGCCTTCCTTTTAACAGCTTCCATTCTTTTTACATCCTTTGCAAGATACAGTTGCCAAAACTGAACACAGTATTCCAAGTGAGACCTCATCAGAGACTTATACAGTGGTACTAGTAGCCCTTCCTTTCTGCTGGTAATTCCTCTTCGAATGCAGCCCAACATCGTCCTGGCTTTTGCCACCGCCTTGTCGCACTGTTCTACAGAAATAATCACACCAAGGTCTTTCTCCTGCTCCGTGCACACCAACCTCTCGCCCCCTTGGATTTCCCTTAGATTTCTGCTACCCAAGTGCATGACACTGCACTTCTTCGCATTAAATCTTAATTGCCAAGCATCAGACCATTCCTCCAGCTTTTGCAGATCCCTCCTCATGTTAAGCACGCCCTCGGGGGAGTCCACTTTGTTGCAAATTTTCGTGTCATCTGCAAAAAGACAGACTTTTCCATTCAGTCCTTCAGCAATATCATTCACAAATACATTGAACAGTGTCAGGCCTAGGACCGAACCCTGAGGCACCCCCGCTAATCACCTTCCTTTCATCCGAGTGAGCTCCATTTATCATCACCTTCTGTCGTCTGTCAGTCAACCAATTTCTGATCCAGTTTACCACCTTGGGACCCATCCCCAAACTACTGAGTTTATTGATAAGCCTCCTATGAGGGACAGTATCAAAGGCTTTGCTGAAATCCAGGTAGATGACATCTATCGCGTGTCCTTGATCCAGGTCTCTGGTCACCCAGTCAAAGAACTCAATGAGATTTGTCTGGCAGGATCGTCCCTCAGTAAAACTATGTTGCCTAGGATCCTTTAACCCGTTGGTTTTGAGAAAGTTCACTATTCGCTCTTTCAGGAGCATCTCCATTACTTTTCCCGCCACCGAGGTAAGGCTCACGGGCCTGTAGTTTGACACTTCTTCCCTGTCACCACTTTTGTGTAGAGGTATGATTGACGGCCTTGGTCCAAGATACCCAGCAGAGTTGTCAGACAATGACTTGTGTGATGCTGACTGTGCTCAGCCACATAGCCTCTATTTTACAAGTCACTCCAGGGCTCGTATTTCAATGAGACAGGCTCAATGGACACTGAAGACTCATTGGAACCAGGCCACCAGCTGCCTTCAGGATTGGGTGGCTTTCCCTGGCCTTCTCATCCAATCTCTGCACTAGTACTTGGATCATCAGAACCTGCTCAGGGGTCTCCCCCTTTCAGAAGACATCATTTCAGAAAATGTTGACAACAATGCCTTCAAACTAGGTTGAGGAGTGCATCTTGATGCCTTCACACTCCAAGCATCTGTTCCAAACAGGAGAGCCTCCATCAGGTCAACTTCTTGGAACTGAGAGCCATGACAAATGCCCTCAAAGCTTTCCAAATTTACTTAGCCAACCTGACTATACTGGTTCGGACTGACCAGCCGGTTGCAATGTACTACATAAACAAGCAGGAGGGCAAGAATCTCCTGTGCAGGGGAGACAGTCTGGCTATGGAGGTTTGCCATTGCACAAGATAAGGAGTTATGGGCCACATATCTGCCCGAGGAGCAAAATTCCCTGGCTGACCAGCTGAGTTGTATCTTCCCACCACACTTATTTATTTAGCTGCATTTATATCCTGCTTTTCACCAGGTCAAAGCGGTTGGGGGATACATTTAACACGAGGGGATATGAGACACATACACTAATACTTACAGGGAACATGGGCAATGGAGGGTTAAGTGGCTTGCCCAAGACCACAAGGAGCACCTGTGGGACTAGAAACCCAAGGTTGCTGTCCTCTAGTGGGATTTGAACCACTGACCTTCCGGCCTGTAGTACCTTGCCCCAACCACTAGGCCACTCCTCCCTTCTCTGGACAAGGATGTCGTGGCCCAGATCTTTTTGGAGTGGGGCACCCCCTCGATTGATCTGTTTGCCATTCTGTACAATGCCCAAGTGGATCCTCACTGCTCCATTGTTGCTTCACGCAGCAGGTTGGCTCCATATAGTTTCTTTATATGCTGGGGGTGGGTCTGCTTCACATGTACCCCCCCCCCATACTTCTCCTAATGAAAACCCTGCTGGAGCTCCAAGAAGACAGGGGGTTGATTATCCTCATTGCACCATATTGGCTCAGGCAGCCAAGGTTTCCCCTTCTGCTTCAACTCTCCCAGTGGAAACCTCTGCGGTTGGGCTCTGCCCTGGACCTTATATCTCAGGAGGACGGGAGGATGCTGCACCCCAATGTCAGATCCTTGGCCCTCACTGCAGGATGTTGAGAGGCTGGTCCTGTCAGAGCTTAACTTGCCAGACAGTGTAGCAGATGTTCTGTTGGCCTCTAGGAGGGCTTCGATGAGAAGGTCTTATGCTTTCAAATGGAAGGGATTTGCTTCCTGATGCGCAGCAGGGATGCTGGATCCCTTTACTTGTTCTGTTGACAGGCTTCTTGAGTGCCTCTTACACCTCTCTGAGTTGGTTCTCAAGTCTAACTCTGTCAGTGCGGTTGGGGGCTACCATCACAGTTTCGAGGGGAAATCCTTATCGACTCTGGCTTCCATGAAGAACACCTGTTATAGGTGAGTAACCACTTTTTCTTTACTCCTGGCATGCCCTTTGCCTGTGCTAAACTGTTACAGGGTATCGAGCTGATTATATAGTAGGTAATTTTATAAAGTAATTCCTGAACATATGTGGCCACATACATGCATAAATTACCTCAAATAAAATACTGACTGGCATGAAAGTAAGCACTTTAGCATAAAGGCATGTACATTGCTAAAGGCCATATTCATGGCACAGTTTGACCAGGGTGTGGTTGGAGCATGCTAAATAGGAGAGGTGCAAGAACTGAGCATTGTGGAACCCCACAAGGAAGAGAGGCAGGGTCGGAAGAGTTGGTACCTGAAAGAACTGAGAAAGAATGTGAGAAAAAGAGAGTGAAATCAATGAAGTACAGAGAACCAAAGTCCCATATCCCGAAGGCGAGAGAGAAGAATGGAATGGTCAAAGAGATCAAAAGCTGCAGAGAGATCAAGAGATACTGCCAATGAAAGGTCACCATGATTGTGTGCAGTGTGAGTTTCATTCAAAAAAGATAGGATGATAGTTTCAACACTATGGCCTGGTCGAAAACAGGACTGTCAGGGATGGGGAAACTGGATATTATTGAGGTGATGAACTAATTTGTGAAAATATTGCTTTTTCAAGGATGTTTGAGAGAAAAGGGAGGTTGGAGATTCGGCGATAATGGGCTGGGTCAAGAGGATCAAGAGATTCTTCTTTTAAGGAGATGGCGGACTATAGCATGTTTCCAGGGGGTGGGAAAGGTGCCAGAAGAAAGGCTTGTATTTAGCATGATAAATAAAAAAGGCAAAAAAGGTAAGAGAGGGTTCTAGCAACCAAGAAGAGGGTCCAGAGAGCAATTTGTTTTCTGCGATGTGGAGATGGACATGGATAATTCAATAGCGGTGAGAGGATGAAAGGAAGCCCAAACACATGAGATAGGGGAGAAGGGGAGTGGAGAGGCAGATGGAGGTGAAGCCAGAGGAGGGGGCCAGATAGGAAGGGAAGCACGAAGATCCTGAACTTTAGAGATAAAAAAGGAAGCAAGCTGGGAAGGGAGGAGAGCTGAGGTTGGCATGGCAGAAGAGGAGGACAAGGAAGGCTGAATATATTAGCCAGGATTTTAAGGACAGAGTATATTTGGCAAGTGGCATTGAGGGCTGCAGATGAGCTTGGAGAAGTAAGAATGTTTGGCCTGAAGACTAAGAGTGTGATAGTGTTGATAACAAGACCTGAATTGCTGCAAGGCTGTATGAGTAAAGGTAAAAATCAGTACAATCTTGAAAAAAGCAAGACTTTTGTCTATCTGAATGTACTGTGTCTGCAGAGGGGCAGCTGGGGTAGTGAGGAAGTTTCCTGGGGACATAAGAACATAAGTTATGCCATACTGGGTCAGACCTGTCCTCAGCTGTTAAGATGCCTGCGTTAACTAGACTGTAAGCTCTGATGAGCAGCTACCATATTTTACTTGTGCCTGTACAGTACTGCAGTGCTATTCAAATGATCAGTAGTAGCAGTACTAGTTGTAGTAGACCAAAGGTCCATCTCAAACATAATCCCGAGAAACCACAGGCTCTTTGGGTTACCAACAATTCTTATATACCCGTTCTTAGTCCTCATATTTCAGGCGTTTCAGTTCCTTTGGTATCTTTGTTGACCCATTTGGGTATCATTTTTCATACTTAACTTTGTTTCGACTGACAAGCCACCACTTTCTTCTCTTTCTTTCTTTCCTTCGATTCACAAGTTCACTCGATTTTCTTCTCTCTTCGTCAGATCCGCTCAGTTAGACCACGTATTTCTTCCAATACATTACACTCACTAATTCACATTTGATTACTGTAACACTATTTACTGCGGTATCAGATCTACGAATCTCAAGAAAATACTGCTGGTTCAGAATACTTCAACTCATCTTTTGAGCAATGCTTCCTGTTATGATCACGTTTCCCCCTTTCTTTATAAATTTCATTGTATTTTGCCCTTATCGTTTTAACTTGAAAATGCTGGTCATGGTTCATAAGGCACTACATAAAGGTCTTCCTCACTACCTCTCTTCTCTGCTCACTCCATATTGTCCGTCCAGACAGGGCGGTTCTAAGATTAGTCCAGCTGAGACAGTCGCCTCAGATGACAATTTTGAGGGGTGGCATGCCGACTGCAGCAGCACATTGGCTCTGTTTTCATTTTAGATTTTTGATGTCTCTGGCCTGCCTCTGTCTTCCCAATGCTTTTTTGAGCGAGGAAAAAAAAGTGGCGGGAAGGTAGAGGCAGTTCAGAGGTGGCAAAATCTAAAATCTAAACAGAGCCAGAGTGCCACCGGTGGACAGATCAGCCTGATCGCTTGCAAGAACCAATAGCGACAGGAAGAGAGGTGCAAGTGGAGGGAGGAGGCACAGGAGGACAAATGTTGGACAACGGGAGGAAGGGGCCAAGAAGACAGGTCTGGGAAAATGTGTATCGCTAACATCTTTGTGTTTTTGTTTAGTGCTGTACACTGGGGGGGGGGGGGGAGGGGAGAATAGGAGACAATGGGGGGAGGACCAGCAGGACAAATTCTGGACAACAGTGAGGGGCAGGAAGACAAAGGATGGAAGGGGTAAGTGGGTAGACAAATGCTGGACAACGGGGGGGGGGGAAGGGGGAAATAGGAAGAGAAATGCTGAAAAGGGGGGCAGGAGGTCAAATACTGGACAACAGGGAGGGGGACAGGAAGATAAATGCTGGAGGGGGAAGCAAGGATGCAAATGCTGGATAACATGGGGGGGGCAGGAAGACAAATGTTGGAGGGGGGAAGTAGGGAGACAAATACTGGACAACGGAGAAGGAAGGGAGGACAAATGCTGAACAGGGGAGGGGGTCAGGAATACAAATGCTGGATGGGGAGGGGGAGAAAACAAGACGACAAATTCTGGACCACGGATGGCACAGCCTGGTAAGCTGGACATCTCTTCGGTCTTCGACACCGTAAACAACCAAATACTGCTACAAGGTCTCCACACAATTGGACTTTAAGGAACTGTACACAAATGGTTCACATTTTACCTCACTGATAGATATCAATAGATAAACACAGACACATAAAAAAATGACGACAGAAAAAGACCACATGGCCTATCTAGTCTGTCCTTCCATATGAACAACTACAACAGTCCCTTTTTTCCTTTAGAGATCCTCTGTGTTTGTCCCATGCTTTTTTGAATTCAGATACTGTCCTCACCTCTATCACCTCCACTGGGAGACTATTTCACGGATCCACTACTCTTTCCGTAAAGAAATATTTCCATATATCACTCCTGAATCTATCCCCTTTCACCCTCATCCCATGTGCCCTCATAGCAGAACTTGCTTTCAATCGAAAGAGGCTCTCCCCCTCTGCATTTATACCACGGAGGTATTTAAATGCCTCAATCATATCACCTCTATTCTGCCTTTCCTCTAAGGTGTACATATTAAGATCCTTAAGTCTGTCCTCATATACTTTATAATGAAGACCACTAACCATTTTAGTAGCCACCCTCTGTACAAACTCCATCCTGTTTATATCCTTTTGAAGGAGTGGTTTCCAGAATTGCACACAATACTCCAAATGGGGTTGCACCAAAGACTTACACAGAGGCACTATCACCTCCTTTTTTCTGCTAGCCATTCCTCTCCCTATGCACCCAAGCATCCTTTTTCTGCTTGTTTAGCTACTTTAAGATCATCAGACACAACCACACCGAGGTCCTGCTCTTCTTTAGTGGACAGATCAGAAACAACTCCTCCACCCCATACAAGCAAACTCAAGGAGTCCCACAAGGATTCACCCTCTCCGTTATGCTGTTCAACCTCTATCTACGGCCACTCTGCACTGTCATAAGAACCCACAACTTAAACCTCCACATCTATACCGATGACATCATAATATATGGACCAATTGAAAGACCAGTCCACCAAGAATGCTTCATCGAAGTAACAAACTAGCTAACTGACACCAACCTACAAATTAACTATAACAAGATACATAACAAGGGATACTGCATCCCCCCCACCCCCTTATGATAATGATGAACACCAGCACAATCAAAACCAAAGCCAAGGTTAAATACCTCGGGATAACTCTCGACAAACACTTAAACTTCTATACACACCACCAAATCACCCGAACAGTTTACTTCAAAACAAAGACACTCCAGCACCTCCAACCACTCCTCCACCCAGATGACTTCCATACTGTCCTCCAAGAATCAATAATACCCCACCTGGACTACTGCAATGCAACTTCCAAGGACTGCCACAATCCACTCTCCTACCTCTCCAGACAGCTCTCCACTCAACAGCCAGAACCCTACAAACCACAATGAGAAAAAAACACATCATCCCAATACTCAGACAGCTTCACTGGTTCCCACTACAGAGCTGTACAAGATACAAAACCATCATGCTAACAAATAAAGCAATCAACTTGGACCCCCACACACACCTCCGTACACTTCTACAGTCCTCCCAATCACACAGATCTAGAAAAACCTCTACATTGAACACCCTCATCATCCCCCACATCAGAACCAAATCAAACCAGCAGGCATGTAAAAGAGCCTTCCAACTCAATGCACGTTCTATATGGAACAGCCTACCCGATCAGCTCAGGAACATCACTGACCTTGACATTCCATAAACAGTTAAAGACCCACCTTTTTACCGAACACTTCAACACAAGCGAATATCCCCCACCCCCCTCAAAGAACAATGCCCAATTTCCTACCATTACTGCTGTATATAGTCAAAACTGTATATAGTTAAGAGCCCAAAGGTCTTTAATTGCATGCTGTACATAGTTGATACCATTGTTACAATGTAAGTTGCATTTTGTTCCATGCAAATCATCTTGACCCGGAGAATGGCAGTATATAAATACAGCTAAATAAATAAAAAGGGGGCGCCAAAGTCATGAGGGTGCTCTCGCTAGCTGCCACTCCCCATGCAGGATGGCCTGCGGCGCACCGGTGGCCTAGTGGAGAGCTTGCTCACAAGACATACTGCTCCTACAGGCAGAAGGCTGTGACTAGCGACTGCGGCTTCTCATAGCCTTTTGCCAATGGGAGCACCATGTCATGTGGGAAGGTTCTCCACAAAGCTGCCAGCGCTCCACAAGTTGTCCTGAATGGGGAGTGGGGGTGGGTGACCAGCAACGGCACCTTCCTGATGTCAGCTTCTGCAGGCAGGCTCTATTTTTCTGGGCCACAGTCACTGATTGCACAGCCCCTGCCTGCAAGACATACAGCTCCCACAGGCAGAAGGGTGTGGGAGGCAACAATCATGGCCCAGAGAGGCAGAGCCTGCCCATGGAATAAGCATATCATGCAGGTATGGGCTGTGCAAGGCTAACAGTACCCTGCCACTCTGGGCTTGGATCACGGTCTGCATAGCACCTGCTCGTGGGACATGCTGCTCTGTGGAGAGGCTCTGCCTCTTGTACATAAATGGGGGGGGGGCATTGGGAAGGGGGGAGTGGACATGAGGAGTTATTGGGGGTGGACATGAATGGACACAGGGAATCAGAAGGGAGATGCAGGGTGCAGGGGGGGGGGGGGATAGGGAGGCAGCAGTGATAAGATTGAGGTGGGGTCCTAGACTGATACTGGAGGACATGGGAATGGGTATAGAGAGAAGCAAGGAGGGGTGATGAAGTGGTGATGTTGGCAAAGGGCTATAGGGACACTATGGGAAAATGCTGGACTTGTGGAGGGGGAGACAGAGGGGAGATGCTGTACACTGGGTAATAAAGAGAGAGTGGAGAGAAGACGGACATGGGGTAAATAGGTTGAGAAAGAGACGGAAAAGTGCTGGATATGGGAGTAATAGGGAGGGGATGGTATGGAGATGGGGTAGATGCTGATTGCAGGGGGATAGGAAAGTAGAGGGCAGAAAAGAAGAAAAGAGAGAGCAGAGGTACTAGATGAAGGGAAAGAGAGAGCCAGAGAGAGAGAGAGAGAGAGACTGAATTGGGGTGAGCGATGTTAGACCTGCAGGGGGAGAGAGAGAGTGAGCAAAAGACTGGGGAATAATGGACCAGAGAAGAAGAGCTGGGGAATGGAAGGACTGGGGTTAAGGTTGAAAAGTGGTAGGTAGATGGCAAAAAAAGAAGGGAGATTGAGAACTGGATAATAAGGAGTAGTGAAATCTGGGTGGCCAGAGAAGGTGAGAAATAAATAGAAGAAAGGTGGAAAGAAAAAAAATCAATATCCAAGATGGAAGAAAGTAAAAAAACAAACAAAGAAGAGACAGGAAATGGCAGAGAGACTAGAGACTGTAGAAAGAGAGCTACAGTAAGAAAAGATAGAAGAAAGCAGAAGCCTCAGTAGGGACCAGAATGATCAGAGAATAAAATGGCCAGATAAAGATAGAAAAAAGTAATTTTATTTTTTAAATGAGTGATTGGACTATTTTTATATTTAACACAGTACAGGGAAATGCATCTCTTATTTCTCTGGTATTGCACTGCATGCAGAATCTGGCTTCTTGAGCTTTCAGTTAAATTTTTGTCTACATATTTTTATTATTACTTTAGGTTATCCTCACTTTTTCTGTACTTGGTAAGGGTCTGTGTTCTGAGTGTGTGACTGAGGCCAGGCATTCTGTTAACATGGAGTTTGTACGAAGGGATCTGTACTGTAGTAATTTGATATGATTAGCTTTTCAATAGGTGTATGGATGTTCTAGGGCCTGCTACAGTATTTATAGTGCTGCTCTTATCTGGGTAGGTCCCTTGTTGTATGAGTTTTGGAAGTTTATGCTGGTATAGTATGGTTGATTTGGCCTTGTAGATCATCGGTGACTTTTGTGAGGTTTTGTATTAGTTCACAATATGCCTGGCACTGGAGAATGTTTATGTTGTTGAAATGATCAGAATCAGAATGTTTTTTTTAATATAATGAATTCTGTGGGTGAATGTCGTACCTCTGCTTTGCACCCATTGTGCAGGAAGAGGTTTCTGCAGATGCAGAATATATATTCAAAAAGAAAGAGAACTATAATGCAGTTTATAACAAAATAAAATGAGTTATAATTTTATAATTTGGTATTATAAACTGTGCTGTGATTCTCACTTTTTCTTTTAGCTCCTTGGCGTGTGAGCATCTTGCATGTCCTGTTTTTTTTCAGAGGGTGGGAAGTGCTGTGTTGGGGCGCCAAGTCACTCGTGTTATGTGGAAGTGGGAAGTGCTGTATGGTGCTGAGTCCCTCTTTTTTGGCATATTTAGCAGTTTGTTTTCTAAGCTTTGCACTGGTAACATATGAACATAAGAACATAAGAAATGCCATAATGGGTCAGACCAAGGTCCATCAAGCCCAGTATCTTGTTTCCAACAGTGGCCAATCCAGATCACAGGTACGCAGGTTCCACAATAGCTCTTTGGGACAAGCAGTGGATTTCCTGGGTCCTCTTTAATAGTTTATGCATCTTTCCTCCAGGAACTTGTCCAAACCTTTTTTAAGCCCAGCTACACTAACAGCTTTTACTCCTCTGGTAATTAATTCCAGAGTTTGATTACGCAGGGCCATAGACTAACTGCAGGGAGGTCGTTACATCCCCCTGCAGTTACTGCATTTCAGCATGGCAAAATGGCTGTCGTGCAACTTAGACCACACACTGAGGTGGCATGAGTTGCATTCATGCTACTTGTGCTGAGCCATTATGTTAGTTTTCTGCCGACAATACAGATGCCTGTGTGTGAGTTTTTTCTCTCGCCTCACTCTGCAATAAAGTATAATTTTGGGAAAAAATCCGGTAAACTTCAGAGTAATGGGGAAAAGCATTTTTTGTCTACATATGTCTGGTTTTAGTTTGTATTGATATATCAGTTCTTTGTAAACCACTGTGACTAGCAGATACGTCAGTTTAAAAGAGTTGTTAAATAAATAAATCAAATATTCCCTACTTAGTGAAGATCTATCTCTGTTCTGCATATGTGTGACTGTGGCTGTGTGTTCTGTTGGCATGGAGTTTCTATGTAGGGATCTGTAGTAATCTGGCTTGCTCAGTTTTCTTAATAAGAATATGGATGTCCTAAGACCCACTGCAATATTTATGGTGCTGCCATTTTCTGCATACTCTCCATGTTATGTGAGTTTTGCAAGTTAGTGCTGTTATGGAATAGTAGATTTGCTCTATGTATCCTGTATTCTGGGTTCTTGGTGTAGTCAACTGTAGGGTGCTGGTTGGGGAGGTACTGGAATATAGAATGTCTCTGAGATTTGTAGTTCTGCGTTTGTTATGCTGCCAGGCTGAAATTTCAAATATTTTGTAAGTTCAGATTCAAGAAAATTTCAAATTTTAAGGCAACATCTCAGTTTAATTTTCCTTAGTAGCCTAATAGCGTCATCGCTGCTGAGTTCCTGACTTTTCCAGCTTTGGAATTTGTACATAAGGATCTGTATTGTAGTATTCTGAATTGTTCAGCTTTTCAAATAGGTATTTGATGTTCCAGGGCCTGCTGCAGTATTTACAGTGATGCTTTTTTTGGGAAGGCTACAAGAGAGTTTTGGAAATTGTTGCTGGTATAGTATGGTAGATTTGCACTATAGATCCTCAGTGACTTTTGTAGGGTTTTGTATTTTATTTAACAGGTTTTTTTAATACTGCTTTTATCATTTTTAGTCAAAGCAGTTTACATTGTAACTTAAATGTGGTAATACAGTATACATTAAACAGGGACATTGATAGATTGGATTCTTCTGAGGTAATGGAGGGTTAAGTGACTTGCCCAAGGCCACAAGGAGTACTAGTTGGAATTGAACCCTGGTCTCTTAAGGCCCGATATTCAACTGTGCCAATTTTGGAAGGGCTATGTGTCTCATCAGCACATAGCCCTCCCTGCTGAACCCTAAACCTGATATTCAATGCCGCGGTGACAGCATTGAATAGCCGATGATCGCCGCAAAAGCTGGAAGCTGCCGATGCTAACAGGGCAGCATCCAATATCACTGCTGCTCAATTAGCGTCATTCTCCTCCTCCGCTCTGCTCCGCTCCGCCCCAGAACGCCCCCAAAATGTCCTGAGGCTAACCAAATAGCATCGGGGCACATGGGGGACTTAGGAGGGGATATTTAATGGAACTGACTGTGTAAGTAGTTGAATATATCCAACTAAGGCATCTACATGGTTTAATAGGCTGTAAACCGTGTAGATGCCTCTCGAAAATCGGGCCCTTGGTTCCTAAGCTAGTGCCCTAACCATTAGGTTATTCCTCCACTCCTATTAGTTTACAATATGCCTGATACAGGAGAATGTTTGTTATTGAGATAGCCAGAATCAGATTTTTTTTAAATTAAATATTGAGTTTTGTGGGTGAATGTCCTAGTTCTGCTCTGCATGCATTAAGTTGAGGGAGGGGTTCTCTGAATGCAAAATATATGTTAAAAAATCAAAAGCAAAAACTATAACAGAGTTTATAACAAAATAAAAATGAGTTATAATTTTGTCTTATAAACTGTGCTGTGGTTCTCGCTCTTTCTTTTCGTTCCTTGGTGTGCGAACATCTTTTTATTTCCTCCACATTATCTAATAGACTTTTGGATTTGGTTCAGTCCCTGACTGGAGTTTTGTAAAAGCCTCCTCCTCCCCCGGATCCAGATGGGGGGGTGCCATCTCATCCCTCTCCTCAGGCAGCATTGCCTTGAGCCCCCCCTCTATCCAGATCACTTCATTCTCAAAACTCCAATTTGCTGGTCATTCCCCCCATTTCCAGAGCTCGCCTTGAGACTTCACCTCATATGGTTTTTAGTTTTTGGCCCCTACCCTGTGGAATGTGCTTTCCTATCTTTCTTCACCTTGAGCCCTCCATTAAGAAATGTAAGGCCCCACTGAAGCCACATTTCTTTAGTTTGGCATTCAAAGGGGCATCTTGAGAAGGTAGAGTGGATATTGGAAATTTGGTGATCTGCTTTTCATTCTTATCTTCCTCTTTCTTTTCTGTATTTTATTGTAGTTCTTTTCCTCTGTGTTTGTTTTTTAGACTGTAAACCACTCTGGTACAATGTGGCATAGAGCGGAATAGTAAATTTTTAATATACAAACATCAAGCCCAGCATTCTGTTTCTAATAGTGATTAATCCAGGTCACAAGTACCTGTCAGGTTCTCCAAAGATAGACAAATTCCATGCTGCTTGTCCCAGGATAAGCAGTGTTGTCCCCAGTCCACTTTAATAATGGCTTATGAACTTTTCCTCCAAGAAGTTGTCCAAACCTCTTTTAAACCCAGCTACTCTAGAGCCTTTATTACATCCTCCGGTAACAAATTCCAGAGGTTAATTACGTATTCAGTAAAAAAATATTTTCTCCACTTAGTCTTAACTGTGCTACATTGTAGCTTTATTACGTGTCCCCTAGTCTTTCTACTTTTTGAAAGAATAAACAGCCAATCTACATTTACCCATTCCACTCCATTATTTTGCAGATTTCTAACATTTCTCCCCTCAGTCGTCTCCTTTCCAAGTTGAAGAGCCCTAACCTTTTAAGCCTTTCCTCATAGGGGTATCATTTTATCCCCTTTATCATTTTGATGGCTCTTCTCTCGACCTCTTCTAATTCCACTATATCTGTTTTAAGATATGATGACCAGAATTGCACAGAATATTTGAGATGTGGTCACACCATGGAGCAGAGGCATTATCAGAGAATTATTTTGCGCCCAGATGGAAGAAAGATAGAAAAAAAGACATTCCTTCATGACCCTTCTCTTATTTCCAATTTCAATTGGGTTGGAGAGAATAAAAATCTGGCGGCTTTTTGGTTGAACAGGCTAGAAACAATTAATCCTGCGGTATTATGAGACCAAGAACTGCTGATGAAAACACAGGTCTCAGTAACTATGCAATCCACTTTCTGTAAGCAAATTTGGCAACTTTATTTTTACTTGAGAATATGAGGCTATTGGTGCAAAACTGATCTTACCTAGATTGGATTAGTGTAATTTTATATAATGTGATTTGGCAAGAACCCAATCACATTAGCCACAGTTCGTACAGAATATTGTAGCAAGACTGATTGCAAATGCCTGAAGAAATTATTTGATCTCACTGAGCCTGTATCAGCTAAACTGGTTACCAGTGGAAGGAGGAGTAGATTTTTATCATCATTAGTTTTCAGGAACATTAATTTTAATGTTGTCTAGAGTATTTGTCCTCATTACTGGTAGATTCTTCCATTCAGAGATTCAAGCAGGCTTAATACTTCTTCCCCCATTAGAAATAAGGTTAGAAAGAGCTAGGAAATCTGCATTCAGTTATGTAGGGCCACACTTATGCAATGCACTTCCATGGGAAATGAAGAGATTTGCTATTTGAAGTTTTGTAACTCATGGCTTTTTCAGTTTCCCACTCTTAAGTGGGACTGAACTGGGTAAATAGAAGAAAGAAGAAAGAGGGGAACCAATAATACAAGATGAGGAGGAGGTACATATTTTACTGTTGATTTTCAGTTTACTATAAATCATTTTCCTTTGTTAAATGCATGTTGGCTCTACTCCATTACACCATTTCTACCCATATTGCCAATAATGTTGTTTAGACAATTAAAAAATGCAAAAGCAAGGGGAGCTGGGAATAAGAGTAGTCAAAAGCCACTGGGTTCAGTGCTACAAACAAATGTTTATTAGAAACAACAATAGAACTAATCCAAAAGCTTGTAAATCGTCGAAATCCAACAATATGAAAAGGGATATGATCTGTCCAAATTTCAACAACCCAATATGACTATGTTTGAGGGATCCATAAATATGCGTAAATACAAATCACCGATCTGCAAGCAAAAGGCTTTGCATAGGAGTTTTGTTGTACTCACTTATACACAAGCGATAAGCTCTGAATTACCAGCTTAGCATTTGTAAAACATGTGTATTTCAATGAGAATAGCTTCCATCATTTTGATCAGCACAACATCACACTGTCCATTCTGTGCTTTTCCAGATCACAACTTAGAGCCCTTTTTGAAGGTCGTCATTACAATGTGACTCTCCAATCCACAAGTATCAACACTGACTTTAAAGATAAATTATAGATTACGAGCAACAGGTCTGCAATTAATCTTTGAATTTTTCTTAATGTACCACCTGATCCTTGTGATTAGTTTGCCAATTTACATCTTCCAGTTTGTGAAGTGTTTTGGTTCATAGGTGTCGGAATCGGGTGGGCCACACGGGCCCGGGTCCTGGCCCTAGCAAACCTTTGGCCAACAAGGTGCTAGCAAACTGCATGGAGGCTACGATTAGGGCCTTCCCCTCATGATCTGCCCAAGGGGACCCCATCTCTTGTGAGCAGAAAAGAGCATCCACAATTGTGGCAAAGACTCCTACTGTCTTCTCGCTGGAGATTGAGGTAGATAGGAGTCTTTTCCACAATCCTCCTTCTCTTCTGCCCACAAAGATTGGGAAATCGGATCCCTGCAGGAAGAACAGGAGGAGAAGACCGCGGGCACTAGAGGCAGATCTTGAGGCAAAATCAGGGCAGAGTGTTGGGTGGAGCTTGAGACCCCCCCCCCAATTATTTGGCTGTTCTGTCACCCCTGTTTTGGCTCCTCTGAATTATCATTATCAAAGAATGTTTCTGGTGTGGGAATCTCCCCAACATATTCTTCACTACATACCAAAGAAAATAATTAATTTAGGCCCATTTTTCAAAATTGCTGATATTCCAGACACCACAGCGGTCAGCCATGACACCTAAATATCGGCAGGACATTTAATGTCAGCATAAGGATAGGAGCTGCCATTGAATATTTGGCCCAAGCCAGCACTTACCCAGCATAAGGATAGAAGCTGCCTTTTAATATTTGGGCTAATACAGCACTTACCCAGTTAGCGTGATTTTAAACTGATGCTTGCCTGGATTGCATCTTAGGCCTGATTTTCTTGTGATCTAAGTTGCTGAACAAGGGTCACTGAAAATCATGTTAACTGGGGGGGGAGGGGGGAGGTTGATAGAGAGACAGTAAAAAGAGAGAGAGAGAGAGAGAGAGAGAGAGAGAGTGGGTGAGGCCTGGGGGGTTTATGAGAGAGACAGTGGGTGAGGCCTGGGTGGGTTATATGAGAGAGAAAGAGAGAGAGAGAGAGACTGGGGGAAGACTGGTAGAAGAGTGTTATGAAACAGAGAGAGAGAATCTGAGGAAGGCTGGGAGGGGTTATGAGAGAGAGAAAGAGAGACTGGGAAGAGGCTGGAAGGGATGTGGTTGTGTGGCGTGCAGTGGGAAGGGGTTTTCTTTAAAACACAGGCCATACAGCAGTTCAGGGAAAAGAAAAGCAGTTTGTATTCTGTCTCAGCTTCTTAAACATCCACAAGCAAAATTCAGAACAGACAGCAGTTCAAGGAAAACAACATGGTTATGTTTATGGTTTCATTTATTTGATACACCACAAAAGTGACAAAACAATCTATGTGGTTTACAAAGTTAAAACTAACAATAAATAATGGAAATGAATGCCATTAAATGAAGGAAAAGAACACAATACAAGGGGAAAAGGACCGCTAAAAGGAAGATGGCAAGTTAAAGGCAGACTCAAACAAAAAAGTCTGAAGAAGTTTCTTAAAACTTTTATAATTTGTCTCAGTGTGCACCCAAGTGGATAAATTCCTGAGAGAAGGGGCAGCTTAACATTGACTCGTATTTAATAATCGAGGGGGAAGGTATATACAACTGAAAGCCATGTATAGAGCGAAAAGCTCTAGCTGGAGTGTGTAGAGAAACCAAGGAAGCAAGTTAATCTGGAGCTATATCGAATAATTTTATGTACAAAAGATAGAACCTTAAATTGAACATGAAAAAAAGACGGGCAACCAATGATGCCTCATGAGCAAGGATGAAGTGGCGTCAAATCAATGGGTGCGTGAAATGATGCACACCGTTATATTTTGCAAAGTCCATAGGTGCTTCGATCGATATTGGGGTATACCCAGGTAGACTATATTATAATAGTATAACCTGGCTAGTACTGTATGTACCAATACTTTCATTTGTGCCGAAGCATTCAGAGAAGGTTGAATTGCACAAAAGCGTCGAAGAGCCAACAGAATAGATTTAATGATAAGAGAAAGTTGAGGAAAAAACAATTCCAAATCCAAATAAATACATGAGTAACAAAGAAGAAACTAGAGGTAAAGTGAACCCTTCCAAAATAGGAGCTATGGAAGGAGGAGAGGAAGAACCTGATAACCAAATCGCAAAGGATTTGGAAGAGTTAAGCTTTAGGGAGTTCGACCTCATCCAGGTGGAAACCAAATTCAAACAATAGTTGACACGTATAAGAAAGATGGTTATTAATCATGTCCAAAATAAAAGGAGCCAGAGTAAGTGAAGGTTCCTGAAGCCAGATAGAGGGAATAGGATCAAGAACCATAGTGGTCTTCTATAGTGATTTCAACATCTGCATAAGCCTAGACATTGAGAGACAAAGTTCGCCCAGGTATGAATTGGGCACTTGGAGTCAGTAGAATCGGGAGGGGAAAAAGGCAACGATTGTGATAAAGAAGCCTACAATGTAATTACCTTATCGTGAAAATAATCTACAAATTCTTCAGGAGATTGGCCAACCTGATAAACTTCTGAAAGGCTCCACATTTGAGAAACAAGTTGCAATACTACCTTGAAAATAGCTTGAGATGACGAGGAGGAATCATTAATAGAGTTAGAAAAAAATCATTTTTGCCAGATGTAACAGAGTGTTAGTAAGCATGACTAGCCCAAAATCACTTTAAGTTAAACAGACTTGTTCTTATGCCAACTTTACTTTAAATCACTTTACTTCTGTCTCAGTTTGTTAAACTTCCACAAGCTCCTGGCCCTTCCTCCAGACCACAGTTGAAGTTCCTACATCAGAACTCCTTTGCATGGCTTGCCTTGGAAGGATTTCTGGCTCTACGGGCCTCTCTCCTGCTGAAGTTTGCTGGGTTCTTAAACTCTCCCTGTAAGCCATGCCCTCCCAGCCCTGACCTCTGGGCTGCAGACTCTCTTAAAGGGTACTGTTGATACTCCCTTTGGAGAGAGACGGTAAAATTCTATAGACTCCATCACAAAGGGTTATGAAGAGAGAGAGAAAGAGAGAGTGGGGAAGACTGGGAGTGGGGCAATGAGAGAGAAAGACACACACAAACACGCAGCCCTGATACTTCCCATGACACATACACACAAAGACATGCACATAGCCCTCAACATTCCCCATGATGCACAGACATGTATCCCCGACATTTCCTATAAGGCACACATATAATCCCCCATGCCTAATTCTGCAAATGGGGAAAACACGCCATTGTATCAAACTACAAGTGAACACGTTTCAACTTGCTCTTTTTTACTTCTGGATTTTACATGCAGACAGTTCAAAGTCTGTTTTTTAATTTGTATTCACAACCTGTCTAGCAGTTGATATGGGTAGATCGGAATCATTTTTATCTGACAACTGTTTTCAGATGTACCACAGTTCCTTCAGCTTTTGTGACAACCTCTCTAATTGGATAGTCTGACTTCCCTGTTGTGCCAGAATCCCTCATGGATACCTCACTCAGTTGAAAGCATGCACTCATGAGCACCTGTCAGCCTTCCCTCATGACCTGGTTTAAAAACTGCTGTTTCTTGTATTTTTACAACCCACTGGATGTTGGAAAGAAATTATACTAAGAGGTTGAGGATATCTGTCTGAGAACAAAATACCTCTCCCGATATTTAATGGAATGGGACCAAAATTGGCGTTGAGGAGAAATCAGTAAAAAGACATGCTGAATTTGAAAATGGGCTTAGATTAGACAGGAGTTCCAGAAAATACATTTCCCCTGAAAAACGTTCCATCTAAAATGGCTCAATGCAGATCTTACTTGTGCAGCATTAACAGCTGTGAGGCAGTAAAAGACAGCAGTGAGGGACTTGCTCCCTTCCAACTGCCTCTCCCCTCTTCTCTATTCTCCCAGTCTCCCATACACACAGAGCCAGCACACACACAGATTTACACATACACAAACAAAACTCAGACACACACACATGCATTAAATATACACATACACGAATACACAGACACACAAATGAAAGCTAACCACAACAAAGACACACACACATGCATACATATATATACAGATATGCACAAACAAAACACAGACACAAAGACACACATACATATGCAATATATAGACACACAAATCAGACACAATAAAAACATAAATATACTCACAAACACACTCAAAAAGCAGATAATAGCTTTCTTAATGATTGCTACATGTACTGCCAGCTAACACCTGTTGGCCGTGGAACTGCGGCACCCTGTGGTTAGGGCGACTGTGAAATGCATCCTTGAAATCTGTTCACATGTAATGGTTTGACTCATATATTTATCACACTTTGTTTTATTTTATTACTTTTTCCAAATAACCGAAACATTCAAACAGCTCCCTTCCTCTCAATTCTGAGTGAAAACTCCGAGAGGCATGTTTACTGCAGTGTGCTTGCGGTTACCATGGGGTTTAGCACGCATTAAGTGCACTGCAGCAACTATTACCATGTGCTAAAAATGCAGCTGTGGTAAAACGTCCGTACTAACCACTGAGCGGGTGGTTAAGAGGCCAAGAGCAGCATCTTTGATGTGTGCTGCAGTGGGTAGCAGCAAATGTGCCTGCATTAATTACAGCAAATGGCTTAGTGCAGGGGCAGAGCTGAACCTCTGAAAACTATGTGGGACATGCTCAGCATGCCCCTATCAGTTAGCACTGGTTCAGCCCTGCCGCCATGTTTAAAATTACACATCATCTTAGCACATTTTCATAAACATGCACTACAGAGATGAGAGATACTCACACACTTACACATGAAGGCACACATACACCAGGGGTTGGATAGAATTCTATGAGCCCCTACTTGGTTAAATGTTAGCACCAGCAGTCTTGTTCCACCCTTGTTAAGGCGGAGACCTTCCTTTTGGAATAGGTTCTCCCTTCCTCAAAATACTGTCCAGTTGCTAACGTTAAGACCTTCTTCCCTGCACACTTGTTTAATCCATGTATTGAGATTCCAGAGTCCAGCCTGCCTTCTGAGGTTCTGTAGCATGGGGAGAATTTCTGTCAATGCTACCGAGGAGGTTCTGAATTTCAGTGTTCAACAGTTGTGGTCAACATTATTGGCACCCTTGCATTTTAGGTGTTATGTACACTATCAAGAAATAATTGCAAATATTCCAACTGCCATAATCTATTAATACTGGGTTCAAAAGTAAACAAAAATAAGATGCCTGTGCAACACAGAAGTAGTATTTTCCAAGAAAAAAACTAAATATTATCTGGACAGGATTAATGTCACACTTCACTAATATTTTGTTGCACACCCTTGGCAGTAATGACAGCCTCCAAATGTTTCTTGTAGCCATCTATAAGTTTCGTACATCTATCTGCTGGTAGATCCTCCTGCTCTTCAAATGCAATTTATTCCAGCTCATGAATGTTTCCAGGATTCCTTTCACCAATGGCAGATTTCAACCTTTTCCAAAGGTTCTTGATTGGACTGAGATAATGACTCATTGATTGCCAGTTTAAAACAGTCCATTTGTTCCTTTTTAACAATTCTTTTGTACTTTTGTATGTATGCTTTGGGTCATTGTCCTGCTGGAGGACCCATGACCTTTGACCCAGACCTAACTTTCTGACACTAGGCAGCACATTTCGCTCCAAAATACTTTGGTAGTCCTCTGAATTCATGATTCCTTTAATATGTTCCAGGCTTCCAGTTCCTGAGACAGCAAAACAGCCCCCCAACATTATAGAAGCTCCACCATATTCAATTGTAGGAAGGGTGTTTTTTTCCTTATAAGCTTTATTTCTTCACCTGTAAATTCATCGCTGGTCTGCATCACCAAAGAGTTCAAGTTTTGTTTCATCTGTCCACATAACATTTTCCCAGAAGGATTGCGATTTCTCAAGGTGGGTATGGGAGTGCCTTTTTATGTCTGTATGTCTTGAGCAGTAGGTCCTTCTTGATCTTTGCCATGAAGTCCTTCTTTGTTTAGTGCATGGTTTATGGTGCCATTTGAAACCATCACTCTAGGTTGCTTCAAGTCAGCCTTAAGCTCTTTGTACGTGATATTTTTCCAACAGTTCGCACTAACTTTCAAAGACATCTTGGATTAATTTGCCTCTTCGCACCATGTCCTGGGAGGTTCTTGACAGTTCCATGAGCAGAAAACTTCTTAACATTGCGAACAGTAGACCAAGGTCTTTGGAGATGGCCTTGTACCCCTTTGAAGTTTGGTGATAATGGCTTTTCTGACAGTCTCAGACAGCTCTCTTGTCTTCACCATTGTGAAAATAAAATAGAGAGTGAATGTGACTATTTTAAACATTAGAGCCATCTTTCATTGGTTATTTCAAATCATGTGAGTATGTGAGTACTGACAATTGCACATGTGCATCTAATTTTACTGCAGTGGGAATGTGGTTCTTCTGTTCAAACTGATTTGAATTGTTTTTAAGGGTGCTAATAATCATGTCCTGGCAATGTCCCAGTTTTTATACTATTTCCTACTATTTCCTTTTTAATTGGTCTTGTTTTATTTGATTCTTTAGTGTCTCAAATATGTGTACATATATAGTTCAAAGGTCCAAAGCCATTTCACTGGCCACTTTTTTTTTTTTTTTAGTAGATATTGGACATTAAGGGATTGAACTGCAAAGGTGCCAATAATGTTGACTACAACTGTATCTAAAAACAAATTTGGTTTCCAGAATTTCCCTCCTGCATCATACTATATCATTGGTTCCCACGTATTCCAAGGTGCAGTTCTCCAGCACTATAAAATCCTATCTAGGTGGTGTATAAGGTTTTCCACCTTTGCAATGGGCAAATAAGTTGCCAAGTGATTCTCACATCCACTAACCACTCCAGTATCTACATTCCTAAGGACCGAATTGCCAATAACCATGGCAGTTCTAACCCTTCCCTCCTGGCCAGTTCTAACCCTTCCCTCCTGGAGGGTAGGTCCATGCTCCAGGATCACTCCTTGCCACATCAAGATGATGTTCTCCTTTTAGGGCAACTAGGGCATTTGCTTTCCTCCTCCAAGGCAGAACAGAGGCTGTCTGAAGGAAAGTGGGTTATTACTACTTATGTATTTCCCTGAAGTCTCCTCATCTTTTTACAAATTCTATGCATGCAGAATTAAATAGTTTTACTCCTTGAGCTTCCAAAGAGGCAGGAACAAAATTGAACAATCCCAAAAGGATCCAGCAATTTTTGTAGTGTAAACAGGCTTGGAATCAAGGTTATAATGATGAAAGGTACAATTCCTCATGCCAAACAGGCTGACACAGGTCTTAATTTTATTTTATCCATAAATGTTAGAAAAAACTGTCACAAATATGCTCTGTGTTCACTGAAAAGCCTAGACATACAAGGGAAGTCACTGCTCTCCTGGAGTATCTTGGAAAGATGAATGACTATCATTTAGGGCCCCTTCTAGTTAAGCCCGATAAGGGTGAACACAAAAGTGTTATTTGCAAAGCCTCTGCGTTAACCATTGGGGGCATAACCAGTATTTTCTAAGCAGCTAAATAGGCAACTAAAATGTGCACTCAGCTACAGCAGGTTCACTTCGGGTAATTTTGAAAGGCCTGTTTGCGCTTTGGACGTCCAAAAATGTAAATAGAGATGTCTTCAGAGCCATTTTAGAAGCTGGCTCTGGGGGTGACCAAGTCTTAATGGGGGCATGGTGAAGGCATGGCTGGGGTCAGGGCCATCCCAAGGGTTTCTGCCACCCCAGGGAGGCAGGCCCCCCCCCTCTGCGACTCTCCCTCCCCCTGCATTGTTCTTCTGACCTGTGAGGTGGCATAGCACTCCCTCCTTTCCAAGGAACAGGAGCACAGCCTCTGCTTCAATGCCATGACAGGTCTTAAAGTACCCATGCATGTTACCACTCCTGCCCCCCTCTGCCAGGACGTCGGAGGGGGAAGAAGTGGCAGACCATGACTGCACACATGTGCATGGGTGTTTTAAGGCTCATTGCACCACTAGGGATTGCCATGCCGGCTTAGTGGACCAACTAGTGCTGGCCAGAGCATTCCTAGGAACCTGGACATCCCCACCTGATCTCAGAAACGTCATGGACATCCAGGGTCACATCTAAGTTTAGACCTTCTCCAGGCATCAACAGGCATCTGAAAAGTGCTCATTTTGGCTGAAAAACATCCAGAGGGTATAGAGAAGAAAGCACTCCATCATCCCCACTACACAGCACAATATCAACAGTGGCATTTGAACCCTGGCTACCCTGTTCCTAGCCCACAGCTTTGACCATTAGGCTATCCTAGACATCCAGGTTCTGAAATATAATTTTGGGGAAGTCTGTGTAGACGTCTCTGCAGATGTGCAAATTGTGTCAACACCTGGACATGCCTGCCTTTTTTTTCAGACATTCTGACTTAGACGTCCCTTCTAAAATTCCCCTCTTGGCAACTCCCATAGAAGAGTCACTAGATGCAAGTCATGTTAAGAACTGCATTGCAGAGAAGAACGTGACAATAGTCCAGGCTCTTCACCCATTCCCCACCCAATCCCACGATCACCGATTAAGAAACATTTTAGCATGCAGCTGTGGACCTCCTTGTGCATTAGCGTTCCCAACGCCCTGTTGCCGCATGTTAAAACGCCCGGTAACTAACTAATGGACTTTAATAAAAGGGGCCCTTAGAAAGGAATGTAAGGCATGGCTTTTTTCCTGAATGTTTTGGTTTTCCATGTTGTCTGGTGTTAGCATTTCTTAATATGGTTTATGTTGTCGCAAGGTTTTCATATTGTTTGTTTTATAATCACTTTACCCCCTTAATTATAAAAAAGACATATAATAATTTCTGTAAACTATCAGGGGCTTGTGGCTTTCTGGTGGGCTGCCACAGTGTGTGTTATCATGACAACCTGCAGTAACCTAGCAGGAATTAACTGATAACCAGAATGTTTAAGTTGTTAGCACTATATGTTAAACAAGTCAAACCTCTGATGTTGTGAGCTTCTGGGATTCAGTTTTGTAGAGTCCAATGGGAATGTCTCCGGTAGAGGAGCACAGCTTCTGATAGAGTCTGCCATATGTCCTTATCCAGAGATCTTCGTCAGTAATTTTCATCTGAGAAAATCAAATCAAATTCGTTTTTTGTTAATTATGCTCTGCTAAATATCTTTGAAAATTCATAGGGCATATTTAATAAAGAGCGTGCCGGTGATGCATGTGTGAAGGCCATGCTAACTTCTGGAGGCATGTGTATTAGTGCTTTGCTAATATGCTGCACCGCCTTAACCAGCACGTGGGTGCACTTAACGTCATCCATTGAGGTGGCATTAAGTGCACCCACCCTATCGGCAACAGCCATGGTTAGTGTGCACCCAAAATGCCCTTGCTAATCGCAATACACATTGTGCCCCTTAACCCACCCACTCTCGGCCCACTCACATGCTCACCAGTTAGCATGGGATTTTTAGCAACAGTTAGTGCACACTAGAAAGCATGCCCTATAGTTAGTTCATCAGTTTAAAAGTAGATATTAGCCTGTCCAAATCAACCTTCTCTAAACTTCCAATATTTGAAGAATTTTCTTTGTTCATGATGATATCAAAATACAATACTAGGAGCAGAAGCTACTTTTGTTTGTGAGTGAACAGAATTTTAGAATATTGCTTGGCTGGGAAATTGTGTATCTTAAAACTTGAGAAAGAAGAGATTTGATAAATTGATTAATTCTGTATGCAATTCTTTTTTTGTAACTTAGTCTTTATTATCACAACCTGAGGTACATCACATATCCAGCATGAGACATGCATCATCATCATCTTGTCAGGCTGTGCCCTTTGTGCCTTACCTTGTAAGTTGTATACTATATATATATGTATATATAATTAGTCATTATACATACTTTAATGCTCTCTACATAACCTGCAAAGGACCTTTCAATCCTTGTATCCTATTGGCACATTTGGGAAATATGAATTACCAGTTGATCTATAATAACATCTGTATGCAACCCTATATGAACACATATGCACACAACATGTAAAGAATAAACTGACGGCAGTATATAAAGTAGTGACTGTGTCCACTGCCCTTTTTTTACATTACTATATGCATGTTATACTTTCCCCTCCCGCCACATATCCAACTCTACTCTATTAAAGTGTCATTAACAGAATCATCACAAATCAAAATCTCTCTCTCTGAACCTTCAAGATTGTTGTGTGCTTATTTCTTATTTATGTTTTCCCCTTCCCCCTTCGCCTTCTGTCTACAATTACTTAGCTTCCCCTTATCCCTTCTCCTTGTCTTCCCTTCTAACCCATCCTTCCCCCCCCCCCACCCCAACTTCTCTCTACTCCACCTCAGACACTCCTGCTGCCCCACTCTTACATAGGTGTGTTTATTTGTGTAATGACAACTTTTCCCTCCATATTTGATGAGTGCCACCTACTTTGCCATAACTGTGGCCTATGTGTTTGATGTGCCACAATTCCACTCATCCTATTCAGGTAGTCCTTTGTATCTGCTTATTAGCTTGTGCTCACAGGGCCTTCTTTTAGCTTTTTCCATACATACCCTGATTGCTAGAAGTTTTAAAATGTACACCAAGTCTCCGTCACCTCCTCTTCCCCAGTCATTGAGTAGAATTTCTCTGGACCCCATTATTCCGGTCCAGCCCAGTATTTGTTTAAAGGCTCTACTTAACCACTCCCATGTTTTCTGCAGGACTGGGCAGTACCACCACAATCTCCTTCTGCTCCACAATCCCTCCAATACTTATTGCATCCCTGTCCACTCATTCTACTTACCCTGACAGGGGTCAAGTACATTCAATATAGCATTTTATAGTTATAGTACTTTCTTGTATCCCAGTAGATACTGTGGGGATATGACTGGCCTCATAAATCCTACTCCAGTCATCCTCATTCCATTCCCCTCTCAGGTCTTTTTCCCACTCCTCCTGAAATCGTTCCTTCCCTCATTTATATATTTTTGTAATTAGTCCCTTACCATATTCCCCTGTTCTAAATCATTTTTCATGGGATAATTCCTCATATGCCCCCCTGACTATGGTTTGTTTTCTTTGTAAACAATGTATCATCTGGCAATAACCCAACCAATCTCTTACGTCCAGATTATATTCACCCTGTAATTCCTCTAAGGTTCTTATCTTCCCCCCTTCCCATCAGCACTTGACCCACAAATTGGAGACCCTGCTTTGCCCATCTCCTAAAAATTGTATGTAACCACCCCCCCCCCTTTTCTAAATTCTTCCCCCATCACTTACCAATGTCTTTCTTTCATGTTGCCATACTTTCAATGTCAAATCTATATAGGGATTTATTGCTTCCTCCCCCCTCCCCCACACTGGCTTTTTCTCCCACAACAGGTCAGTAAGTGGTGTCTCACCGACCAAGGCCTGCAATCTGTCCCCATTGCGGTTTCTCCATCCCCACCCTCTGTCCTAGGATTCCTTTCAGTTGTGCCGCTGTGCAATACCATTCTATTTTTGGAATGGCAAGACCCCCCCCCCTGTTCTCTCCCTTTATATAATATTTCCCGCCATACTCTAGGTGGTCTATATTTCCATATGAAGGAGAACATCCTCCGCTGCAAAAGATTCAACATTTGTTTAGGTACTACTGTTGGGAGCGACATGAACAGAAACAATAATCTGGGCAGAATATTCCTTTTTATAATGGCCACTCTTCCCAGCCTTGTAAAGTAAGGTTTGTCCCATCTTATTAAATCATTTAATACCCGACTATCTAGGGGATCATAATTTTTCTTTAACTGGGTCCGGTCCCTACTCACTTGTATTCCCAAATGCCGAATCTGAGTTTTCGTACACTGGAATGGGAAACAGGCTTTCAAAATTTCTTCCAACTTGGAGTCCAAATGTAATTTCAATATCTCAGTTTTCCCCTTATTCATTTTATACCCTGAAACTTGGCTGTATGTCTGGATTTCCTTTAATAAGATCAGTAATGATGTAAGAGGCTACCTCAGAGTACGCTAATGGTTCTATTACCAACACAAACAGTAATGAGGATAAGGGACACCCCTGTTTTGTTCCCCTCTCTAAACTGAATTCTTATGAACATGTCCCATTAATCTTAATTCATGCTCTGGGTTAACTATACAGAGCTTGGATCCATCTTACAAAATTTACACCGATTCCTATCCCCCAGAGTACCTCAAACATAAATGGCCACTCTACCCTGTCAATTGCTTTTTGCAGCATCAACTGCCATCAATGTTGAGGGCACCTTCTCTTTTTGCGCTACCTATATCAGATTCAAAATTTTTCATATGTTATCACTTGCCTGTCATCCTGGTATAAAATCTGATTGATCTTCCTTGACTAACTTAGGTAAAAACTGCTGCAGTCTTCTCGTCAAAATCTTTGCATAGATCTTCACATAAGAACATAAGAAATGCCATACTGGGTCAGACCAAGGTCCATCAAGCCCAGTATCCTGTTTCCAACAGTGGCCAATCCAGGTCACAAGTACCTGGCAGTTTCCCCAAAAGACACAAATTTATAAGTGATATTGGTCTATATGAACCACATAGGCCCAGATCTTCTCCTGGTTTCGGTATTACTGTTATTCCCGCCTCTCCCATAGACCTGGACAGACTACTTCCTTCCAGAATGCCACTGAATACCTTCATCAGGACCGGGCTTAGCTCATCTGAAATGCTTTATAAAACTTTGCTGTCATTCCATCTATGCCCGGGGCTTTTCCTCCTTTCAGTCCCTTAATTGCTTGCGTTACTTCCACCTCTTCTATTTCACTATCTAACAACCTTCCCACTACCTCAGCCAGCTTATTTAGTTCTGCCACCTTTACATATTGATGGATTGCCTCCAGATCCCCGTTAAGGTCAGATATATGGTCAGGGATTTATAGAAGGCACAAAAGGTTTTCTGTATCTTATCAGTTCCTAGTTCCCACTGACCTTGCTTATTTTTAATATTCCTTATCCTCTGTTGTGCCGCCTGCTCCCTAAGCTTTCTCGCTAGGTATCTCCCTGGCTTATTCCCCGCTATAAAATGGGCATGTTTAAGCTTATTGAGTTGAAAGGGACATTCATCTGCATGTAATTGGGCTATTTGTTCTCTGAGTTCTTTATTTTCCCTTGATACCTTCGGTCCACCTCCCTTCTGGTGCCTCTCCACTAATTGATGTAGTAGAGTCCAGGGGCGGCTCAAGGCAGTCTGCTGCCTGAGGCGAAGAATGAGATGACATCCCCCCCCCCCATCACCTTAGAGGGGGCATGGCTTTTTCAGAAATCCAATCAGAGACTGAACCAAATCAAAAAGCCGATAAGATTATATGGAGGAAATGCAAGATGTTTGCACACAGGGCCGTATCGAACTGCAATCGTGCCTTATGCGACTTGCAACTCGGGTGCACACCCCCCTCTCCCCCCAAACCTCCATCCAGAGCTGCCTGCTCTTTCCCTGCTGCTGCTGCCCTCTGTTTTTTTCATGGCGGCGCCGGCAGCAGGGAAAGAGCAGGCAGCACTGGATGGAGGTATGGGGGGGAGGAGGAGGGAGACATGCACCCAATCTGAAAGGCGCCGGCACTCTAAGCAGATCTGTCCCTCCCTGCTCTGACATCGTGTCGGAGGAGGGAGAGACCAGACCTGCTTAAAGTGCTGCGAAAAGGCTTTGGGACGCATTTTAACTGCCTGCTATTGTCCTGACAGCAGCAGCAGGGCAACAGCAGAGAGCCGAAATGCGCCCCCCAAGCCTTTGCGCCCTGTGTGGCTGCACTGCTTGCACAGGGCTAGGTACGGTCCTCTTTGCACACCAAGGAACTAAAAGACAGCAAGAATCAATAGCACAGTTTATAAAACTAAATTATAGCCCATTTTTATTTTGTTATAAACTGCGTTATGGTTCTCCCTTTTTCTTTTTCAACATATATTTTGCATCCACAGTAGATGCAGAGCAGATCCAGGACATTCACCCACAGAACTCAATATTTAAAAAGAAAATCTGATTCTGATCATCTCACTAACAACAACAACAACCACTATTCTCCAGTACCAGGCATAATGTGAACTAATAAAAAACCCTACAACAAAAAGCAAACCTACCATACCATACCAGCATAAACTTCCAAAAGTCACATAAGGAGCCCATCCAAAAAAGCGTCACTGTAAATACTACAGTGGGCCCTGGAACATCCATAAACCTATTTGAAAAGCTGAAGAAGTCAAATTTTTACAGTATAGTATAGATCTTTATATACAAACTGCATGTTAACAGAACGCCTGACCTCAGTAACACACACACAACATCGACCCTCACCAAGTACAGAATAAGTAACTACAATCTAAAGTAAAAATAAAAATATGTAGACAAAATTTAAACTGAAACCCCCAAGAAGCCAGAGTCCACATGCAGTGCAACATCAGATAAATAAGAGATGCAGTTCCCCAATACTGTGTAAAATATAAAAATAGCACAAAGTCCAATCACCAAAATTAAATAAAATTATTTTTTCTACTTTTGTTGTCTGACTATTTTATTCTCTGATCATGCTGATCCCGATCTGAAGCTTCTGCTTTCCTGTCTTCTCTTAGCTCTCTTTCTGTGGTCTATGGTCCATGGTCCATCTGCCATTTCTTATCTCTTCTTTTGTTTTCTTCACTTCCTTCCATCAGCTCATTTCGTTTCAGTAACCCTCCCCAGTATCAGTCCCCTTTCAGGTCCTCCCCTCCCAGTACCTTCCGATGTCAACCACCTTGCATTCCCATGACTGCCACTTGTGTCCATTCCCTTCCAGTCCCCCTCCTTTCCCACTGTCCAGCCCCTTCTAGTCCAAATACCATCCCAGGTATCAGCTCAGGTTCACTCTCAGTGCCACCCCACAATCAGCTCCCTTCCAGCCACCCTACCCTACTGGCTAAGATAATTGAAAAAGAGGCCCAAAGACAAATACAAGACCACATCTAAACTGCTGCTCCACTAGACTTCTGCCAACATGGATTCAGGGAGTCCCATGGCATTGAAACACTCCTTACCACCCTCTTCAGTAACATAATTGCTGGAATTGACAACATCCGTCAAGGGTTTGTCCTCATCTTCCTGGATATTGCTGCAGCTTTCGACTCAGTAAGCCACGAGCTTCTCCTTGGGCGACTAAAGGAGAAGGGTATCTGTAACACGGAACTAGAATGGTGCAAATCTTATCTGTCTGAAAGGTGGCAGCACGTACGATCCGGAGCATCAACATCAGAACCGTTCCACCAGAGGCAGGGTGTGCCACAAGGGTCCTCCCTCTCAGCACTGATGTTCAACATTTACATGCAGCCCATCTGTAATATCATCTGATCTTTCAATGTCAACTGCTTAATATATGCTGATGATGGGCTGCTCTACATGCCGTTCTCTACAGAGCAACTAGACCTTTCCCCACTAACAGACTGCTTCAACGCAGTATACGACTGGCTCCAGTCCCAAAACCTCCAAATTCAACACAGGAAAACGGAGGTACTCTTCATTACAAGGAACCAAAATTTCACCCCGCCACCTCACTTAAAGGTTAAGGAAGCAGAGCTACAAACAAAATCCACAATCCGATACCTTGGCGTAACATTAGACCAATGCCTGGACATGAAAGTGCACATAAGCAACACAGTAAGGGCAGTCTACCATAAGATCCAGACACTCAGACATTTACACACCCTGCTAGAGCCGGAGGACTTCTGGTCAATTTATCAGGCATTGGTCATACCGCACTTTGATTATGCGAATGCTATTTTACAAGGCCTCCCACAATCCACCCTGAACCCTCTACAGCTCGCAATGAATGCCGCGGCGAGAGTGCTACACGAGGCCTCGAGGAGCGACCATGTGACACCCATCCTGAAACAACTCCACTGGCTCCCTATAATTGGCAGGCTCGCTTTCAAGACCTTACTGCTGACTTTCAAGGCCATCAATGGACTCTCCTCCTCCTCGCTGACAGACCTCATCCACACCATTTCCCCAAATAGATACAGAAGATCCGCAGCAATTAATACACTAGTAAGCCTGAAGGCATTAACCCAATGCATCCAAACAACAGCAAACAGAGCCTTTACATTCTGCGCTCCAAGATACTGGAACGCTCTTCCACCCGATATCCGGGCAATCACCGACTTAACCCAGTTTAGGAGGGCACTAAAGCATCACCTCTTCCTCAAATACTACCCAGACAACAACGTGGCAAGCCGCTTCCCCTAGAGAATATAGCTATACCAACATTCCCAGCAAGCTATCCATGACCATCGAGTAATGTTTAACATGTACTGTCTCAACGCCTGTATGTAAATAGTTACCCCCATGTTATCCAAGTTTCTATTCCTGTTCTCTGTAAACACAGAACAGCTTGATGTTCTGTGTATATTTCAGTTTTCATGTAAACCGCACTGATGTTGAATAGCGCGGTACAAAAGAAATGTAAATAAATGAATAAATAAATAAAATAAATACCCTCTGTCCATCTCTCTTCCAGTGCCATTCACATGTCAGCTCCCTTCCAGCCTCCTCCCTATTAGCGAGCTACCTACCAATCCCATCCCCAAGTGTCAGCTCCCTTCCAGTCCCCCTTCGGGACATTCCAGGTGTCAGCTCCTTTCCAGCCTCCTCCTTCCCTTCCTGCCCCATCTTTCCCCTGGCAGACCCTCTCAGTATCCGCTCCCTTCCAGTCCTATTCTACCCCCCCCCCGCATCAGCCTATTTGTAGCCCTAGCCCCTAGTTTTTTTCCAGGACCAGCAGCACTCTCCTCCCCTCCCCTATTAGCCCATTTCCTGTCCCAGCCCATTTCTAGTCCTATTCCTTTTATCAGCCCACCCCAGTCCTAGCCCCCCAATCAGCCCATTACCAGTTGTAACCCTCCAATAAGTCCATTTTCAGTCCTAGCACCCCAATCAGCCCATTTCCTGTCCTAGTCTCCCCCCCATAGCCATTACCAGTCCTAACCCCCCCATCAGTCCATTTCCAGTTCTAAACCCCCATCAGTCCATTTCCAGTCCTAGCCCTCCCCCAACAGCCCATTACCAGTCCTAGCCCCCTCCGATCAGCCCATTTCCAGTTCTACCCCACCCAATAGCCCATTATCAGCCCTAACCCCCCTCCTGATCAGTCCATTTCCAGTTCTAAACCCCCATCAGACCATTTCCAGTTCTAGCCCCCCCGATAGCCCATTACCAGTCCTAGCCTCCCTCCTGATCAGTCCATTTCCAGTTCTAAACCCCATCAGTCGATTTCCAGTCCTAACCCCCCATCAGCCCATTTCCAATTCTAACCCCCCCCCATAGACCATTACCAGTCCTAGCCCCTCTCCTGATCAGCCCATTTCCAGTACTAACCCCCATCAGCCCATTTCCAATTCTACCCTCCAATAAGTCCATTCTCAGTCCTAGCACCCCAATCAGCCCATTTCCTGTCCTAGTCTCCCCCCATAGCCATTACCAGTCCTAACCCCCCCATCAGTCCATTTCCAGTTCTAAACCCCCATCAGTCCATTTCCAGTCCTAGCCCTCCCCCAACCGCCCATTACCAGTCCTAGCCCCCTCCGATCAGCCCATTTCCAGTTCTACCCCACCCGATAGCCCATTATCAGTCCTAACCCCCCCTCCTGATCAGTCCATTTTCAGTTCTAAACCCCCATCAGTCGATTTTCAGTTCTAACCCCCCATAACCCATTACAAGTCCTAACCCCCCATCAGACCATTTCCAGTTCTAACCCCCCGATAGCCCATTACCAGTCCTAGCCCCCCTCCTGATCAGTCCATTTCCAGTTCTAAACCCCATCAGTCGATTTCCAGTCCTAACCCCCCATCAGCCCATTTCCAATTCTAACCCCCCCATAGACCATTACCAGTCCTAGCCCCTCTCCCGATCAGCCCATTTCCAGTACTAACCCCCATCAGCCCATTTCCAGTTCTAACCCCCCCATAGCCCATTACCATTCCTATCCCTCCATCAGCCCATTTCCAGTTCTAAACCCCCCAATCAGTCCAGTTCCTGCCCTACCCCCCTATCAGCCCAGTTCCAGTCCTAGAACCCACCCCCGCCAACCCAGGGAAATTGAAAAAAAAAAAACCTCCAGCGTAAGAAGCAGCAGCTGCTGCTGCTCTAGCAGTGGCAGCAGCAGAATGAGGAGCCCCGTGGCCACCCGCCGCCCGCCCCCCCCCCCCGAGAGCCTGCTGGTTTCTCCGGCTCTGCTTTGCAGAGCCACGGCGAAGGGAAAGTGCTTCCCTTAACCGAGGCTCTGTTAAAGCTGAGCCCACGGCACTGATGGGAAACAGGAAATAGCCATCTGTAACGTATGTTCTCTGCCCTCAGTTTTGCAGAGAGAGGCCCCAGGGGCACACCACTGGTAATATCCTTCTCCTTAAATTGAACTTCATTTATCTATACTCTTTGTCGCCTCCCACTCAACCGATTTCTAACCGTGTCAGTCACTTTAGGGTCCATCCTTAGGATGCTCATTTGCGGAGGCTTTACTGAAATCTCTTTCTTTGACTAGGTGACCAGAGAGTTGGATTGAGGGAGAGCGCTAGATGTGGTGGACTTAGATAACATAAGAACATAAGAACATAAGATATGCCATACTGGGTCAGACCAAGGTCCATCAAGCCCAGCATTCTGTTTCCAACAGTGGCCAATCTAGGTCATACGTACCTAGCAGTTTCCCCAAGGGACACAGGTTCCACAATGCTTGTAATCAAACTCTGGAATTTGTTACCAGAGGATGTAGTAGGCTGTTAGTGTAGCTGGGTTTAAAAAAGGTTTGGACAAGTTCCTGGAGGAAAGGTCCATAAACCATTATTAAGAAGGGACCCAGGATATCAATGCTTGAACCAATACAAGCATTGTGGAACCTGTGTCCCTTGGGGAAACTGCTAGGTACGTATGACCTAGATTGGCCACTGTTGGAAACAGAATACTGGGCTTGATGGACCTTGGTCTGACCCAGTATGGCATATCTTATGTTCTTATGTTCTTATGTTATCTAAGTCCACCACATCTAGTGCTCTCCCTCAATCCAACTCTCTGGTCACCTAGTCAAAGAAATGAATTAGATTCGTCTGACAAGACCTGCCTCTAGTAAAACTATGCTGCCTTGGATCCTGCAATCCATTGGACTCCAGAAACCTCACTATGCTATGTTTTAGCAGCATTTCCATTAATCTACTTACCGCAGAGCTCAGTAACCAGCCTGCAGTTCTCATCCTCATCCTTACTTCCACTTTTGTGTAAAGGACCCATATTTGCCCTTCTCCAATACTCTGGGACAACTTCTGACATTAAAGAAGCATTGGAAAGGTCAGACAGTGGAGCCCCTAGAACCTCTGTGATGCTGAGCTATTGGAGAGGGAATGTGGACAATGCAGTGGGAGATGCAGAAATAGGTAGGGGTACAGAGAGAAAGGAAATGCTGGACTTAGGTAGGGGGAGGCAATGGAGAAAGGGTAGGTGATATAAATCTGCTGGGAATTGGAGGGTGTGAAAGAAAAAGGATAGGAGCGGAAAAGAAAGAGGGAAGGACATTGGGGGGGAGAGACTGTGGGCATAATGGAACCATGTGGGAAAGGCCTTCAGAGTTTGGCAAGAAGATCGAGTGGGAGGAGGATGATGAGTACAGAGGATAGAAATGTAGCACTAGGGAGTGGATAAAAAAAAAGATGGAATGAGAGACAAGAGCAATTGGAGAGCTAGGGGATATGGATTGGGCTTTGCTGGATCTAAGAAGGGAGATAAAGTTGATGGGTACCCAGGGATCTGTCCTTGGTCCGATTCTTTTTAATATTTTTGTTAGTGATATAGCGGAAGGGCTGTCAGGTAAGGTTTGCCTCTTTGCAAATGACACCAAAATCTGCAATAGAGTAGACACCCAGGAAGGTGCAGATGGTATGAGGAGGGATCTAGCTAAGCTTGAAGAATGGTCCAGAATTTGGCAGCTGAGATTTAAAGTTAAAAAAATGCAAGGCCATGCATTTGGGCTGCAGCAATCCAAGGGAGTGATATGATATAGGGGGTGAAGTACTCATGTCCACGAAAGAAGAGGGGGTCCTAGGTGGGATTGTGTCTGAGGATCTTAAAGTAGCTAAACAGATAGAAAAGGCGAAAGCTAGAAGGTTGCTTGGGTGCATAGGGAGAGGAATGGCCAGCAGAAGAAAGGTGGTGATAGTGCCTCCATATAAGTCTTGGTACAACTACATTTGGAGTACTGAGTCGGTGCAGAGGGTTGCTACTAAAATGGTTAATGGTTTTCGTTATAAAGCATATGAGGACAGACATAAGAAGCTTAATATTTATTTATTTATTTAACAAATTTTATATACCGTCTTTCTACAAGTCAAGATGGTTTACATAGAACATATTTAGCAGTATGTTTCAACTGTTTACATGGAACAAGATAACGATGAATAAATATGGTAACGAGAAGAACTAATTACAAAGATCAAAGATCAACTATTTACATATGAATTTACAATGAGCCATATGGTTGTGTAAAAGAATTTGAGAGTTGCAGAAGGAATAGGGAGGAAGGTGTAAAGGTTATGAGCTAAGGTGGAAGGGAAAAATGTTCAAGGAAAAGATGGGTTTTTAACTTTTTTCAGAACTCAGAGTGGTTTGAACAGTTCCGAAGTTCGTGAGGGAGGGAATTCCTTAGGGATGGAGCATAGAGGGAGAAGGCCTTGTTACTTGTAGATTGTTTGCAGTGTCTCTTGTTTATAGGGATGGTCAGTAAGATTTTGGTAATAGGGCGGCGTGATCTTGTGCTGTTGGAGGAGAGAAGGAGAGTGGAGAGGCATGGAGCTGACTCATTGGAAATGATTTTATGTATGAGAGTGACGACTTTGAATTGAACTCTGTATTGGATGGGGAGCCAGTGGAGATGATAGAGGACAGGTGTAATGTGGGAACATCTAGGGTTGCTAGTAATATGTATACATTAGAGGAAAGGTGATCTATAGGTGATATAATTGAGACTTTTAAATACTTCCGTGGCATAAATGCACAGGAGGAGAGCCTCTTTTGATTGAAAGGAAGCTCTGCTATGAGGGGACATAGGATGAGGGTGAAAGAAGATAGACTCAAGAGTAATATGCAGAAATATTTCTTTATGGAAAGAGTGGTAGATGCGTGGAATAGTCTCTCAGTTGAGGTGATAGAGATGAGGACAGTATCTGAATTCAAAAAAACATTGGACAAACACAGAGGCTCTTTAAAGAAAAAAAGAAGACTGTTGTAGTGGTTGATATAGAAGGGCAGACTAGATAGGCCATATGGTCTTTTTCTGTCGTCGTGTTTCTATGTATTTGAAAAGTCAAAAGGAGATCGAGGACTAGGGATGAGCAAGGTTTGCTTGGATATGGAGTGAAGATATGGAGGAAAGAGCAAAAAGGGAAAGATCAGTATGTCAGACAGATGTAGGGAGGGAAAGGAAATAGAGAGGAGGAGAGATGAAAAAGGACAAATGAACAGGAGATATGGAAACAGGTTTAGCAAAAGACCGATGAGGAAAGCAGAAGAGAGAGACTGGGGCCATCATTTCTGAAAAATAAAATGCTCAGACAACAAAGGGGAAAAAAAAGTATTTTATTTTGAATGTATTAATCAATATGTTGGCTTTGGAAAATGTTCATCACAGATGTCTGTATTTTGTTCAGTACAATAGGAAATTAATTTCTAGTTTTATTTCCTCAGTGCTGTTAGTTCATTCCAAGTTTGAAGTGTTGTTTCTATTTATGGTCTCTTGTTCTGTTTGGTAATGTTTGTGTTTTGCGTGTGTGTGACTGAGATATGGCATTCTGATTGTATGGCACAGGGCAGCTCTAAAGGTAGTAACAACCCTGCATCAGTAAAGATCTAAGTAATAGATACTGTAAGGAACCTGTAAGCCGAGTAGCTGTAGTCTTCCCAGGGTGAAGCCAATGGGCAATTTTAGTTAGGCAGGAATTGATACGAGTCAGATCTAGATTTGGTGGATCCATCTGGGTGATTAGGAGAATGTCATTGGCATATAGAAATGGTGTAACTCCAGATTCCTGGATAAGGGAAGGTAGTGAACTCATAAAAATATCAAACAGGGTAAGGGAATAATAGTTTCTGTACTGATTGATGTGTGTTATGAAGAATGTGTGGTTTTGAAATGAGCGGACAGTTGTTAGAGAATACCTACTGTTCAGCCAGTTTTGACACAAGCTGAAGGTTTGGACAGATTATTTTTCTCGAGAAGTGGACAAATTAGGCCATTTTCCAGGGACCTGGAAAAGTTCCATTAGACTGTGATTGATAAGTGAGGGTATAATAGGAATTAAACATGGAGACTGTCCTGATATCCACAAGGAAGGAATGGGGGTCTAATAAAAAAGTTGTTTTCCTTACATAATAAGGTTTTGCAAAGCAGTGTCATTAATCAGATCAAATATGGCCCATAAAATGGGAGGAGTCATTTTACAAACTTTACAAACTTACACTTATGAAAAATGAATGGAGGTAACTTGGCAACTTACACATGAAGGTGCTAGTATTTCGCAACAATGATGCCAAATGCATGTGAGCCATCTTGCAAACATGTAGATAGACATTATTTTAGCTCATTTCAATTTGGAGGTGGGAAATAAGCTAGGAGGGACCCCCTTAACCCCTCCTGTAAAGGGATGGCTGAAGCACACAGGGGGATATTCAAAGAGATTAATGTAGTTAGCAGGTCTGCTAACCATGTTAATCCTTCTAGCTGGGATATTCCCGGGTGCCGCTGTTGCATGCATCGGGGCGTTCTGGGGGAGAATATTGCCACTTCCTGGTTAGCTTCCTGCCAATCTGGGCAACCCAAATATTCAATGTTGGGTCTGGATATGGCCCCAGCATAGACTATATGGATTTAAAGTTCAGTGGCAACAGTTAGCTGCCCTAGAACAGCTGGTCACTGCCGCCGCGGAATATCCTCTCCCCCACACTTTTTATAAATCTACAAATGTCGGGGTGTAAATCCTGATGTGAAGAATTTTGGTTATGCACTTGAATTTCCTATGTGAAATGAAGAAACATGCAGATTTTTGACTAACATCTTAGGCCATACTCTGGGAGGTGACTAGAGAGTGGAGAAGCGTCTTAGTAGTGTGTTCGGGTAGGAAGAGACACCTTTTGCTGATGATATAGAGAAAGAAGCAACAGGTTTTAGCTCTCTGTTGGATGCATGCAGAGAAAGAGAGAGTAGAATCAAACACGACTCCCCCAAAGATTGTGAGCTTAGGAAACCAGGGAGTATAATAGTGTTATCCACAGAAATAGAAAAGTGGGGAAGGGGGAGGTAGGTTTAAGGGAAACGATAAGGAGCTTAGCTTTGGTCATGTTCAATTTCAGATGTTGGTGAGATATCCAGGCAACAATGTTGGATAAGCAGGCAGTGATCTGGGCCTGGATTCCTGGAGAGAGGTAGAACTGAGAGTCATCAACATAAAGATGGTAGTGAAAATGGTAGTGAAAATCATGGGAGGAAATAAGTGCACCAAGGGACTGAATATAGAGGGAGAGGTCCCAAGACAGAGCGCTGAGGTACACCAACTGAAAGCAGGATGGCAGTAGAGGAGGATCCACCAAAAATGCACTAAAGATAAGAAGAAAACCAAGTGTGGAGTGGAGGAGTAGCCTAATGGTTACAGCACTAACTTGGGAATTAAACAACCATGATTCAATTCCCACTAGCACTCCTTGTGGTCTTGAGCAAGTCACTTAACCTTCCATTGCCTCAGAAAAATCCAAGTTATCAATGTCCCTGTTTAACGTACATTACCAAATTTAAATTGCAATATAAACTGCTTTGACTGAGATGATAAAGCAGTACAAAAACTTGCTAAATAAAGATCTGATGAATGCCATTAAAGGTACTGATTTGAAATTAAGTTTGACTGTCTCTTCGTTTACGCAGGCAACTGCTGATAAGGTGAAAGAATTGGATGATGTGCCACCACTTTTGATACAACACCATTGGCTTCCCATTGCCCAAAGAATTCAATTCAAAGTAATTACCCTTACTCATAAAGCTCTTCATAATAATGTTCTGCTTTACCTATCCTCTACTATTATCCCTTACGCCCCGACCCGTTGCTTGCATTCACTACAGGACAATTGTCTGATTCTTCCACCTCATACAAAGGCAAAACACGAGTCCACTCATCGTTCAGCCTTTTTTTTCCTAGCCCTGGCCCTCTGAAACTGTGTCCCACTAGGACCAAAGAGAATTTTCAAGACAGGAGTCAGGGAATTTTGTTCTGATGTTGCAGCTCCATTAAGAGACTGCCCATGACTACTGAACATTTGTATAGCACAGGGGTCTCAAACTCAAATTGCTTTGAGGGCCAAATGAGGACTTGTAGAGTAACCCGGGGGCCGCACAAGACGCAGGCCTCATTTGCATAAGGGCATCATTTGCATAAGGGCATCATTTGCATAAATATTTGCATAATGTTACCATACACTAACTTTTAGTAAACATGCCTCTTAATGAGTGTATGGATAAAGAAAGACTAAAAGATTTCTACATTACTATAAACCAGTGCCAACCGCCAGGCACATTAGGAACTACTAGAAACACTGCCCATTTAGAACCCATAGCAAACCTGCCGTGTCCTAACAGCACTACCAGGACTCACAAAGCACCATACCCTAACTATCAAAAGGCAACACTGCAAATATTAAATCAACACATTTCAGAGAATAACAATACATGACCTACTCGGGAAAGAGAACAAGTGGCAATGTCAAATAGGAATTACATAAACAGAATACCTCAGCTCAGTTACACATGCAGAACATACACCATCACCAAACAAGGAATCACAATTTAGAAACAGGAAGACAATTAAACTGGGAACCCCAAAAGCCAAACTTAGAATGTACAACACTGTAGAAATAAAACTATACATTGATTTCCTCTTGTATTAAATAAAGTGCAGACGTTAAAGATGCACATTTCCAAGAGCTGACATATTTCAGTTAATAAATTCAAAATAAAGAGATATTTTTCTACCTTTTGTGCATTTTTTTTTCAGTTGCAATTGTTCCAGTCACTTTCTTCTGGTTTCTTTGTGTCTTCTGCTAACTCTCCATCGTCTGCTGTCCATTTCTCCTTTCTTCTTTCCTAGTTTTTTTCCATTCTCTCTACATCTGCTTTAACATACTAATCATTCTCCTTTTGCTCTTTCCTCATTCCTATTTCATCCACTCAAATTTTACCCCTCCATCCTCAATCCCCACTTACTCTCCCAATACCCGGCCAATTGTAGATTTTTCTTCCCTCCCACACAAAATATATTTCCCCTCTCCATTTCACTCTCCCAGCCCCATCCCATTCTAATCGTCCCCCAACATCAACTCCCTTCTAGCTCCTGCCCAACCCAGCATCCGCTCCCTTCTAGTCCCCGCATCATCAGCCCATTTCCAGTCGTAGCTCCCTCCCCTCACAGCCCATTTCCTTTCCAAGCCCCCCTCCCCATCAGCCCATTTCCATTCCAAGTCCCCTTCCACTCAGCCCATTACCATTCCAAGACCCTGTCCCCATCAGCTATTTGCAGTTCAAGCTCCCCCTTCTACTCGGCCCATTTCCAGTCATAGCACCCCCCCCCAGTCCATTACCAGTTCTAGCCCCCCCCCCTAGCCCATTATCGGTCCTAAGCCCCCCAACAGCCCACTTCCAGGCCTAATCCTTCCATCGCCCCATCTTCATTCTTAGCCCCCCCATAACCCCATTTTCAGTCTTAGGCCCCCAGTCAGACCACCTCCAGTCCTAACCCCCATCTGTCCATTACCAGTCCTAACCCCCATCACCCCATTTTCAGTACTACCCCCCCCCCAGCCCCCATCAAGTCCTGCTCCCCCCCTACATCAAGTCCTGCTCCCCCCCATCAAGTCCTGCTCCCCCCCTACATCAAGTCCTGCTCCCCCCCCCACATCAAGTCCTGCTCCCCCCCACATCAAGTCCTGCTCCCCCCCCGCCCCACATCAATTCCTGCTCCCCCCCCCCTCAACTCCCGCTCCCTCCCCCCCCCCCCCCGGGAAAATTAAACTTTAAAAAAAAACGGCTTCTGCTGCTGCTGCCGCCGCTGCCGTGGCCGGCAATAGCAGCAATATCGCAAGTCCCGCGGGCTCCCCCCCCCACCCGGCAGATCCCTTCCTGCTTGCCTGCCAGTTCTCCGCTTCGGCTTTCAGAGCCGCAAAGGGAGAGCTTCTCCCTCGTGACTCTGTTAAGCCCGCTGGGGCAGATGGGAAATTTCCCATCTGCCCCGGCGAGCTTAACAGAGTCGCGAGGGAGAAGTTCTCCCTTCGCGGCTCTGAAAGCTGAAGCGGAGAACTGGCAGCATTGGCAGGCAAGCAGGAAGGGATCTGCCGGGTGGGGGGGAGCACGCGGGACTTGCGATATTGCTGCTATTGCCGGCCACGGCAGCGGCGGCAGCAGCAGCAGCAGAAGCCGGTTTTTTTTTCCCCCCCTATGCATCGCGGGCCGCACAAGGGTCTCTCGCGGGCCGCATGCGGCCCGCGGGCCGCGTGTTTGAGACCCCTGGTATAGCACTATAAAACGTATGTAGCGCTGCACAGACATATGTAAAAGACAATCCTTGCTCATCAGAGCTTACAATCTACTCAAGACAGACAACACAGTAGCTGTAGACATGGAGTACATCTAGGGGGAATGGTAAGGAAACACAAGGGAGATCAGGAGCATCACTTTACATGTCATGCTGATGCTCCCTAGTATAGTTAATTTTAACACTGCTGGCAAAGTTTAGCACAATTTACATTATTTCATTTGTGTCATAGTGAGCAGCTTTGCATGCATTTGCATGCTAAGCAGCTCATTATCATACTCAAACTGAGCTAGCTTAAAAAAAATGTGCCTTTGAGTCAATGCTGACTTCTGGCAACCCAGCAGCTCCTGGTTTTTTTTGGCAGTGTGACTGGAAGTAGATTGTCAAGCCTTTCTTTTGGGCCAATGGAGGGTTAAGTAACGTGCCCAAGGCATGTTAATAGGAACTGAACCCTGGACGTTTGGTTACCAAGTCAGTGCTCTAACCACTAGGCTACACCTCACTCCTGAGATAGCTTTACAAACCCAGAAATAATGCATGGAACACTGCATTAATTGCAACTTCTGCAATGTATTTATCTTTTAGCTGTGCTAATGTAGCTATAGCACAGTAAATGTGCAAACATTAGTGCAGCTTAGTAAACTGGCCCTAAAATTAGCTATGTCTAGCCAGCCAAATTTTCACCAGCTAAATCTGGAAGCGTTTTCATCTGAAATCCTTGGCAATATCTGTTGATAACACAGGTACACTAAAATTTTTTTTTTTTAAACTGCCTCTAATGTTTCGATTTATTTTTACGTTTTTTGGTGCGCTGAATCCAAATCTGGTAACCAATTTGCTCCATCACGTACAGATTTTTTGCTACATTGGGTTAGCAGTTTGAGGTGAACGTTTCAGATTGAGTGCGATCGAGATAAAATTTCCTTGGATGAATTCTTTATACTAATTGTTTAGTAGTTATTCAAATAAGAATAAAGAAAATTGTAACAAGGCAGCACATAAGAATAGAGTAATGTCAACAAAACACACTGTGATGGTAGCAAAATTGTCTGCACTTAAAACAGCCACATACATGTGCACAAACATTGAGCATATAAGACCGAGGTTAGACACAAAGCAAAGCAATGTGAAAAAAATGTTGTACAGGTATGTATGTAAGAATAGAAAACGCAAACCGCACCATTGCAATACATGAAGACAAACACCCGATGGTGTGAAAATAAAATTCTAATAAATGAGATCCGACACTGTGGTAATAACTAGCAAATTTTTATTTCAAAGTTTAGTAAAAACACGATATTTGTCAACACAGTTTAGATTTTAAAGTCATTCTTGGGTCAATCAATCTCCTGGTGGGCCCGTTTCTTCTTCCCCCGAATGCTTCTCTTGGTGCGCTGCTTGGCGTATTTTTCATCTGGGGTTTCCCGCAGCAGCAACCAGCAGAAATCAGCCATCATAGTGGTGTTCCATCTTCCTTGGTACCTTCTCTCTGTATCCTTGATGTCCTGGTGAAACCTTTCACCTTGTTCTTCACTGTACGCCTCCAAGTTTTCGGGAAAGTAGTTCACATGGGAGTGCAAGAAATGGACTTTCAGGCTCATGTTACAGCCTTGTTCTTTGAAGGCATTGAGCATCCTGGCAACAATATCCTTATAGTTCTCATCCCGCCTGTTCCCCAAGAATTGGAGAACAACATCCATGAAGGAATCCCAGGCTTCTTTTTCCTTCTCAGACATCGTTTCAGCGAATGCTCCATCTGAAATGAGTTTCCTTATATCAGGGCCAACAAACACTCCTTCCTTTAGCTTTGCTTCAGAAAGTCGGGGGAACTTTGAGCAAAGGCACTGAAAACACTCACCATCTTTTGGAAGGGACTTGATGAATTGCTTAATGAGACCCAACTTAATGTGGAGAGGTGGTAATAGAATTTTATCACGAGGTACCAAGCTCTCATGAAGAACATTTTTCTCACCGGGTCTCAAATACTCCCGAATTGGCCAGTCTTTTTTCCCCCAGTGTAGGTCACGGGCCCGGCTATCCCACAAGCAAAGGAAGCAGGGATATTTGGTGAAACCGGATTGCTGCCCTAATAGCATGGATAGAATTTTAAAGTCTCCACAAATCATCCACTTATGCTCATCATAACGAATCTTCTGAAGAATCAGGGCCAAATTCTCGTATTTTTCTTGGAGAATAACAGAGTGAACAATAGAAACTGAAGCGAATGTGTTGCCATTATGAAGAAGAACACCTTTTATGCTGTCTTTTGACGAATCAATGAACAGCCGCCATTCAGCAGGATCATACTTGAGTTTAAACTTTTCCATCACTCCGTATATATCGTTGCAAAATACCAAATCTTCCTCTTTGCTGAAATATTTCAAAAATTGTGTCTCGCGGTTGCGGTACCAATAAAAAGTTGTTCCTGGTGGCAATAGATTTTTCTGTTTAAGCCGAGAACCTAGCAGTTGGGCAGCATCTTTTGGGAGTCCTAAATCCCGGACTAAATCATTCAATTCAGCTTGAGAGAAAAGTTCAGGTTTCGGATCTGGTTCAGTTTCAAACTCGGAAGTACTGGACTCATCGGGAAAAGCCATCTGATGAGTCTCATCATGATCAGAACCGTCCACACAAATATGATCCAAAGATTTTGGTGGTTCAGGCACAGGTACTTCGTTGCTATGAGGCATAGGCCTAATTGCTGAGGGAAGGTTGGGGTAACTTATTACGTTCTTATTTTTTAAGTTGTATCCCTTCACAATGAAAGAGCAAAAATAGCAGTCACTGCTGTGGTCTCTTTGTTCACGCCACATCATAGGTATTCCGAAACGAAATGCTTGTTTTTTACCTTTCATCCATAAGCGTAGATCTTCCTCACATGTCTTGCACACTTTGTGAGGAGACCACGGTTTGTCTTGATCGCCTAACTTCAAACCGAAATAGGCGAAATATACTTTTTTAATAAATGCAGAAATGTTCCTCTGCCGCTTTTTCACGGTATATTCCCCACAAATAAAACAAAAACTGTCCGGAGAGTTGACGCAACCTCTGGCTCTGTGAGCCATCACAAATACACAGCACTGCAAACTACAACTGTAGTGAACCACTTCGGAATAAAGCTGGATTACGACTGAGCAAACAAAAGGTAATAATGAACTTGCAAGAAACTGAAATTTGACAGGAACGTTCATGTCGCAACCACCGTGTTTGAGCGAGCGAACAAGGCGAGGCAAACAGGAAAGAACATGCGCCAGCGCGAGTACTGGATTTAGCCCCCGCCTCCCAATTGTCCTGTTAATGTATAAAATGAATACAAAACACTCTAAAATATCATGAGGGAGTGTTTCTAGTTAGTTAACCATTACAACCTCTATTTTGGGCCAAGAAAATAAACTGCAGTCGGCTAAAAAGAAATTATGTGAACATTCCTTATATGGGTAAGAAATCTAATTTTGCAAGAAAACGTGACGTGATGGAACATTTTGGCTATTTTTCCTGGATTCAGCACCCCAAAATCTATAGGAATCAGTTGCAAAACTGGAGGCAGTTTTTATGGTAGTGTACCTGTGTAATTCCTCTAAGAAACTGGCCAAAATCAGCCTTGTCTGCATGATGAATGTTTTTGAAACTTTATCTCATATTTGTTAGGAGTCTTGCCATTTACGTGTCTTCTGTTAACATGATTTGTTAAATGTTTTCAGCATTCTTTAAGCAGATTTTTAACTCAAAGTATGAGTAACCTTCTCTGTACTCTTAAGTTAGAGACTCTCACAGAAAGCCAAATGAAATGCCATTGATTTCATTGTTACTTGTGGGCTACCTATTTTCCTGGGAAATCTACATCTTTTTAATGATTACTATTAAGGATATGTAAAAATTCCTGAACCATAACTTTAAATAAAGGAAACAGAACCTCAGAATGTTTTTTTTTTGGTGGGGGGGGGGGGTTAGTGTCATCAAGTAAGTATTGACTCATAGTGACCCAGCTACCTCTGGGGTTTCTTGACAATGTATCACCAGAAGTAGATTGCCAGCCTTTTCTTCAGAGGCAATGGAGGGTAAAGTGTCTTGCCCAAGGACACAAGGAGTGCCAGTGGGAATTGAACCCTTGATCTTCTGGGTACTAGGCAATTGTTCTAACCACTAGGCTACTTCTCCCCAGCTTGCTTTATTCAGTGCTAAACTAAGCTGAAATGGATTCCAGATCAAAGAAATCAACATGCCTGCAGTCTGAACTTTACAGTATAAGGTAACATTTTACTTACCAGATGATGTCCTTTCCTTGAATCCTGCTAGACCAGTTCAGACAAGTGGGTCCAGCAGATTGGTGGAGACAAGAAAAAAACAACGAAAAGCCAACGTTTCAATGACATCACTCCCATGCCTCTATACACATTGGCCACAAGAGGTCTCTGTAGTATCCATCCCAAAGCATATGGGAGAACATGGCATGCATCACATAACCTCAACGTGGGCAACAATGAGTAATCAAACAGTACAGAACTACAGTATGTACAGGAAAGCATAAAATGAAAGCTTTTCTTAGAAGATGAACTTGCAGTGCCAAATATAGGAATCACAGAGGACCCAAGAGTACTGCCAAAGAAGAACAGAGCAAACACATTTCCAGGGATGGGTAAAGTGTCACTTTCCATATCATCCTGCTAGCCAGTCCAGACAAGTGGGATGTACCACAGCAATGCCTCCAGTGGGTGAGAAGACACAGTAACTCACAAAACCTTGAAGCCAAAGGCCATGTCTGCCCGAATGCATGGCTGCTTGGATGGTGTCTTCGAGAGCGTTTTGGTTTCCTAGACCATGGGATGCTCTTCCAAGGGTTGCAGAGCAGAGATGGCATCCATCTGTCCAAGAAAGGTCAACGCATCTTTGGTAGTAGACTGGCTAATCTACTGAAGAGGGCTTTAAACTAGATTCGTTGGGGATGGGTGAAGAAAGCCCCCAGGTAAGTGAAAGCCCCCAGGTAGGTGATACATTAAATACCTTTATGGAAATGGGTAACAGGGGTAATATATGGAAAGCAGTGTGTATTAATGCCCGTAGCATGGGAAATAAGATCCCTGAAGTTGAAGCTTTGGTGGGAGTGGCTGACTTGGATTTAGTGGCAGTTACAGAAACATGGTTCACAGAAAACCATGACTGGGATGTAACTATACCTGGCTATACTTTATTCAGAAAGGACAGGGTAGGAAGAAGGGTAGGAGGAGTGGCACTATATGTAAAAACTACTATTAAAGCTTTGGAATTACAGAGCTTAAAAGGGAGAGAGGAGGCATTGTGGGTTAAACTAGAAAGAGGGAAAGAGAAATCTATTTGCATTGGTGTGATATACAGACCTCCCTCACAAGAGGAAGAGGTGGACAGAGAGTTAATTGAAGACATACGCAGCATTGCTAGGAAAGGGGAAGTGCTACTGATAGGAGATTTCAATATGCCAGATGTTGATTGGCACATTCCTGCTGCAGTATCATCTAGAAGTAAGGAGATCCTGGATTCTCTACAGGGAGAACTATTCAGGCAATTGGTAACAGACCCCACACGTGAAGGGGCCATACTGGACTTGGTGCTTACCAATGGTGAAAGTGTTTCTGATGTTGTAGTGGGAGATCATTTGCATCCAGTGATCACCAGATGGTGTGGTTCAGTATTAGGACTAGGGCTGTTAGAATCCATTCCAAGGTGAAGATCTTAGACTTTAGGAAGACTAACTTTGCAAAGATGGGCCAATACCTCAGGGAGTCGTTAGTGGGATGGGAACAGCTGGGGGATGTAGAAAAACAGTGGGCAAAACTGAAAGGGGGTATTTTAAAGGCAACCAACCTTTTTGTTAAAATGGTAAATAAAGGCAAAAGGAACAGGAGACCGCTATGGTTTTCGAAGGAAGTAGCTGAAAAAGTGAAGAAAAAGAGGGAGGACTTCATGAAATACAAGAGATCACAGAGAGAGGAAGACAGGCATCTGTATTTGGAAAAACTTAGAGAAGCTAGCAAAGTAGTCAAGAAGGCAAAGATTCAAAAGGAGGAGGAAATAGCCAATGCAATAAAATGGGGGGGATAAGACATTTTTCAGATATATTACTGAGAAGAGGAAGGGCAAAAGTGGTATTGTCAGACTCAAGGGTGCAGGGGGGGAATATGTAGAAGCTGATAAGGATAAAGCGGAATTGCTTAACAAATATTTTTGTTCTGTGTTCACAGATGAAGAACCAGGAGCAGGACCTCAGAAAACACCCACAAATAGGAACAGAAGCGAGGGACATCTTGAACAATTTTCAAAAGACTGTGTTCGTGAGAAACTAGCTCAACTTAAAGTAGACAAAGCGATGGGACCGGATGGGATACACCCTAGAATACTGAGGGAACTTGGGGACGTTCTAGCAACTCCACTGACTGACCTTTTCAATGCCTCGTTGGAGTCGGGAGTGGTGCCAAAGGACTGGAGAGAGGCTCATGTGGTGCCTTTACACAAAAGCGGAAGTAAGGATGTGGTTGAAAACTACAGGCCGGTTAGTTTAACTTCAGTAGTGAGTAAATTATTGGAAACGCTGCTGAAAGAGAAAATAGTGAGGTTTCTGGAGTCCGGCGGATTACAGGATCCGAGGTAGCATGGATTCACCAGAGGCAGGTCTTGTCAGACAAATCTGATTGATTTCTTTGACTGGGTGACCAGGGAGTTGGACCGAGGGAGAGCTCTAGATGTGGTGTATTTAGATTTCAGTAAAGCCTTTGACACTGTTCCTCACAGGCGACATATAAACAAACTGAGCACCCTAGGGATGGACCCTAAAGTTACTGCTTGGGTTAGAAATTGGTTGGGTGGGAGGCGACAAAGAGTACAAGTAAATGGAGTTCACTCTGAGGAGAAGGATGTTCCCAGTGGTGTGCCCCAGGGATCTGTCCTTGGTCCGATTCTTTTTAACATCTTTGTTAGTGATATAGCGGAAGGGCTGTCGGGTAAGGTTTGCCTCTTTGCGGATGATACCAAAATCTGCAATAGAGTAGACACCCAGGAAGGTGTAGATAACATGAGGAGGGATCTAGCTAAGCTTGAAGAATGGTCTAGAATTTGGCAGCTGGGATTTAATGTTAAAAAATGTAAGGTCATACATTTGGGCTGCAGCAATCCAAGGGAGCAATACAGTATAGGAGGTGAAGTACTTTTGTCCACTAAAGAAGAGCGGGACCTAGGCGTGGTTGTGTCTGATGATCTTAAAGTAGCTAAACAGGTAGAAAAGGCGACAGCAAAAGCTAGAAGGATGCTTGGGTGCATATGGAGAGGAATGGCTAGCAGAAAAAAGGAGGTGATAATGCCTCTGTATAAGTCTTTGGTGCGACCTCATTTGGAGTATGGTGTGCAATTCTGGAGACCGCACCTTCAAAAGGATGTGAACAGGATGGAGTCGGTGCAGAGGGTTGCTACTAAAATGATTAATGGGCTTCATTATAAAGCATATGAGGACAGACTTAAGGATCTTAATATGTACACCTTAGAGGAAAGGCGGGATAGAGGTGATATGATTGAGATGTTTAAATACCTCCGTGGCATAAATCTTCAGGGAGAGAGCCTCTTTCAATTGAAAGCAAGTTCTGCTATGAGGGGACATGGGATGAGGGTGAAGGGAGATAGATTCAGGAGTGATATGCGGAAATATTTCTTTACGGAAAGAGTAGTGGATCCGTGGAATAGTCTCCCAGTGGAGGTGGTGGAGATGAGGACAGTGGCTGAATTCAAGAGGGCATGGGACCAACACAGAGGATCTCTAAAGGTAAAAAGTGGACTGTTGTAGTTGTTGTTATGTAAGGACAGACTAGATGGGCCTTGTGGTCTTTTTCTGTCGTCATGTTTCTATGTTTCTATGTTTCTATGAGTGTGGATATCCAAGCGTAAATGCTTGACAAAAGTGAAGGTGATGCCCACGTTGCTGCCTGTCAAATTTCTTCAGGGGCTACCAAGCTCTGCTCCACCCACGGGAACACTAGCGCTCAGGTAGAATGGGCATGCAAACCCTCTGGAACCGATCGGTTCTGCAACAGATCCACCAAGGCTTCCTTAGTCCAGTACCCCGATGCAGTTTGAGCCACTACATCAACTTGCTTGGGCCAGCAAACAGCACAAAAACATGTGACTTATGAAAAGAATTCATAACCTTCAAGAACCACAGAAGCACCCTCTGGACATCCACAAGGTGAAGATCTTACCATTTCCCCAACACTGCTCCTTAGAGGAGGGGGGCAGAGAAACCACCTGGTTCACATGCAGGGAGGAACTATTTCAGGGAAGAAGGAAGGCACAGGCCAAATGGAAACAGCCTCCTCAGAAAACAATAAGTAAGGATTTCAGGCAAGAATGCCTGCAGCTTGGAAAATCACCTTGTGGAAGAATTGTAGCAAAGACGACTGTCTTGAGCATCAAGTCCTGCAGGATAGCACACTTCAATGAGTCAAAGGGCTCTGCCATCAGGGCCCTGAGCACCAGCCACAGATCCCAGGAAGGGACCACAGACTATAGAAGAGGATGCAGACACTGAACCCCCCTGAAGAAGACATGACATTCTCAGTGTATGGCTAGAGATTTACCAGCCAACGGATCTCTGAAACAGGACAAGCTGCCACCTGAAACCTTCAGGGAGATAAGAAAACAAAGGCCCTTCACCAGACCATACTGCAGAAAAGGCCACAGAGATGACACCAGGCTCTTTCAAGAGCCAGTCGCCGTGTGCTGCACCAGCACTCAAAATACCAGACTCACACTTATGCCATGTTGGTAGACCTCCTCTGGGCTCTGAGCAGAGTGGGACACCACTGCTGGAGAGTAGCCCATAAGTGCTATCTCCTTACAGGAGCCAAGCCATAAGCAAGAAGAGATCCGGGCCCTCCAGGATAAGCAGCTCCTGACACAATGAACCCTGAGACAAAGACAAGTGAAGAGAAGCACACAGGAGCAACATTAGATCTGTGCATCACCCTCTCCTCGGCCAACCCTGCACCTCCAGAATAATTCTTCTTGGATTGCGTTCCACATGCCAAATCACTTGTCCCAACTAGAGCCATGCAGGAAACACCTACATCAGGTGCTGACCTGATCATGATTGAGCCAGGTCACCATGGCCTTTGGACCCACTCTCTGTGCAGAGACTGAAGCAGCAGCATGCTTTGGCATTGGAGCGGGTCACAATCAGATCCCTCTGGGGCAACCCCAGTGGTGAAGAAAACAACTGAAAACACCTCTTCACTCAATTTTCAATCTCCTGGGACCAGAGAGTGTGGGTTGAGAAAATCCATTTCCACAGTATCTACTCCAGCAATGTGCACAGCCAACAAACTTGGAGGTTCTTTGCTGCCCAGGCAAAGATGAGATCCAAATTTACATAACAACTTTAAATAGCTAAAAAAAATCTTTAAATCTAAGATGCAGACAGCAGTCCAGCAGCAAGATGACGGCTTATCCAGTCTTTTGTACCTACTATAGTGTTATAAGTATGATTTTCTCCCAGATATTCTTATGTGTGCACTGAAGTGCAAAGAGCTCCTTGCTTTTAGGGACCGATTCTGATCTCTGGAGGCTAGAATAGAAGACTTAAAGGAGCTAAGAAAGACAGAGAGATATATAGACGAGGCCTACAGGGACATAGTACTGAATTCCCACCTCCAGTCTGGCAGCCTCTCTGCTGCCATTGCAGGAGAGAAGTCACGTGAAAGGAGAGCATAACCTTGGTGTGGCAGGAATTAATCCTGTTGCTAGGACCTGTCCTCTAGGTCATGTAATACCCTCTCACACCAAGGATGTGTCTGACTGTTACAGTTAGTGATTCAATCATTAGGCATGTAGCTAGCTGGGTGGCTGGTGGGCATGAGGATCATCTAGTAACATGCCTGCCTGGTGCAAATGTAACAGACTTCATGCACTACCTAGACAGGGTTTTAGATCGTGCTGAGGAGGAGCCTGCTGTCTTGGTATATGTTGATACCAATGACATAGGAAAATGTGGGAGGGACGTTCTGGAAGCTAAATCTAGGCTTTTAGTTAGAAGGTTGAAATCCAGGCCTTCCAGAGTAGTGTTCTCAGAAATACTTCCGTTCCATGCGCAGGATCCAAGAGGTAGGCAGAGCTCCAAGGTCTCAGTGCGTGGAAGAGACGATAATGCAAGGAGGAGGGTTTTGGATATTTTAGGAGCTGGGCAAAAGCCTCGGGAAGAGACCAACTTTTCCAAAAAGATGGGCTCCATCTTAATCAGAGTGGAACCAGGCTGCTGGCATTAACCTTTGGAAAGGAGATAGAGCAGGTTTTAAATTAGATAATGGGGGAAAGCCAATAGTTGCCCAAAAGTACATGATTCGGAATAATGTATCCTTGAGGGATACTAGCAAACCAGGGAAGTCAAGGCATTCCGATAGAGAGGTTCCAAAAAAGATAAAAGTAACCCAGGTGCCTTTAAGTAAAAATCAGAGTTGAAAGATTCAAAATGAATCCTGTCATCAAATAGTCTGACTGTTAATATTAGCAAAAAGCAAACCTTGAAATGCTTGCATGCAAATTCTAGAAGTCTAAAAAATAAGAAGAGGGAGTAAAAATATGTAGCAATGAATGAAAGGTTAAATATAATTGGTGTTTCAGAGACCTGGTGGAAGGAGGATAACCAATGGGACACTGATACCAGGCTACAAACTATATAGCAAAGATAGGGTAGATCACCTTGGTGGAGGGGTGGCTCTATACATTAAAGAGGGCAGTAAGTCAAAAAGGAACAACGTTTTATAGAAAACAAAATATACTGTAGACTCTCTATGGATAGTGTGGTGATGAAACTGCTCCAGAGCCCATGGAAATAGAGAAAACACAAACATTTACCTCCAAGCAGAAGGGAAGTACAGGGAGCCGTGACTTTAAAACTTCAGCTAAAGAGAAAAAAAACATACCCAAAGCTGCTGTTTTCAGGCCACGCCCAAGCTCCATAGCAACTAGGGGAGGTAACGAGAGACAGCTGGGGAAGGAGTGGAAAGTTGTAGGGCAGCCCCACTCATTTAAGCCCCAGAGAACAGGAAGTAGAGAGACCAGCAGGGAAACAGAAGCCGAGGAGATCCCAAGAGATACAGAAAGAAAGGATTCTTTCAGAGAGACCGGGAGAGAGAGGTGCTCCAGAGACAGCCTAAGGAAGGATTCCCTTCATAGCCAGCACCACAGTCCTGAACAAAGCCAGTGCTGTGGAGAGACTACAGCTGGCACTGGAAACAGGAGGTTTTATCCTAAGGAGGCTGCTGCCTATAAGCCAGGTACGGGGATAGTCCAGTAAGAGCTGTGGCGAAGAGCTTTATCTCAGGGAAGGCCAGTAAGAAGAACTGTTAATAGAAGGGGGGTGAACCCTTTAGAAGCTTTAAACAGTCTACTGCAAGATGTGGTTGTTGTTAAGTGCCGTCGAGTCGGAGTCGACTCATGGCAACCCTCTGGATAGCTATCCTAAATTGTGCTCGGTCTTCAGTCAGGCGGCTCATTGTTGACAGACTGGTACCCGTAACTGCTGTTATTGTATCGATCCATCTCATTGCTGGCCTTCCTCTTTTGCGTTGACCTTCTATCTTGCCAAGCATGATGTCTTTCTCTAGTGATCTCTCTCTTCGCATGATGTGTCCAAAGTATGAAAGTCGAAGTCTTGTCATCTGAGCTTCTAAAGAAAGCTTAGGTTTGATCTCCTCTAGTACTGACTGCAAGATAAGGATCTCCAAAGCCCTGCTAACACCCCTGAGTCAAGAGGGAGGTCTCGCTGGGAAAGGGTTTTTAAGTTATTGGAAGAAATCAAGCCCACGCTATCCCAAGCTGTTGCCAGTCAGGAGACTGCAGAGCCTGACTCTGAAAGCATGCAAGTAGATAATTATGATACTGAAAATGATTCCATAGAATGTGAAATGGATTGTTCTCTCTCTATGAGGGTAGAATGAAAAGCTATAGATTTTAAGCCTGAAGAAAACCCAGAAGTTATTATATTTGAATGTCTGCAGTTAAGAAGGCTAAGAATGATTGAAAATGAAGTTGCTGCTGTTTTAAAAAGCGCATGAAACATTCAAAGGCTTGATTTGAATGTGTCTGGAGCAACTATCTGAAACATATAATAACCAAAGTAAAAAGGAAGCTTTAATGTGCATGTTGTGCAGTTAAAAAGCCGCTGTTTATACCTAAAGTCAGCAAGGGACTGTTAAGTGATATTTTTGTCTGCTGAAGAAAGAAATTGCATTGCTGAAGGAAGCAAGTGTAACTAGTGACACTGTGAAAGTTTTTGTATAGAAGTTTTTTTCTTTTGAGGGGAGAAGTATCCCAGTTTATGCGTTGTGCTGAGCTTCTACGGAGGTTCCTTTGAGCAAAGGAAGAAAATAAATTCCTGTGTTGCCTTCAAAAAACCCTCGGCTCAATCATTCATTTGTTCACAACTACAACTCATTGGTCATCAACTACAACTCCCAGAAGCACCGGCCCGGGGAACCCATGTAAAGGGACATTGTAAGGCATACCCCCACCTATAGGCAACCGCCTAGGCAGCTGGGGGTGCCACAATAGAAATTCCATATAAAAAGGGGAAGGGAATGGCAGTGGGGTGTACTACCATTCGCCTGGGCAGAATGAACAGACAGATGATGAAATGCTGAGAGAAATTAGGGAAGTTAGCAAAGTTTACAGCACACTAATAAATGGGAGATTTAAATTACCCCAGCATTGACTGGGTCAATGTCACATCGGGACATGCTAGGGAGATAATGGTTTCTAGATTAACTAAATGACTGCTTCATGGAGCAGATGGTTCAGGAACCAATACATAGGGAAGCTATTTTAGACCTAGTCCTCAGTGGATTTTAGGATCGTATGTGAGGGGTAACTGTTTTGGGGCCACTTGGCAATAGTGATTATAATATGATCACATTTGATTTAATAAGTGGAGGGAGGATAGCAAGGAAATTGACTGTGCTAGGCTTCAACTTTCAAAAAGGAGACTAAAATAAAATTAGGAAAATGGTAAAAAAAAAAAAACCCTAAAAGGTGCACCTGCAAAGGTTAAAAATTTAGATCAGGCTTGGGCGTTATTTAAGAATACTATCTTGGAAGCCTAGACCAGATTATTCCATGCTTTAAAAAAGGCATAAGGAAGACCAAACGACAGCTAGCATGGCTTAACGATGAGGTCAGAGAGACTATTATAGCTAAGAAAGAGTCTTTCAGAAAATAGAAAAAAGAACCAAATGGTGAACATAGGAAAAAGAAAGGCATTAATAAGGCAAGCAAAGAGAAAATTTGAAAAGAAGCTTGCCATGGAAGCAAAAGTGCATAATAAACTTTTTCAAGTATGTTCACAGCAAAACACCTGTGAGGGAGTCAGTTGGACCATTAGATGATGGAGGGGTAAATGGTGCACTGAGAGAGGACAAGGCCATAGTGGAGAGACTGAATTAATTATTTGCTTTGGTTTTTACTGAAGATGAGGAAACTTACCTATGCCAAACATGATATTTAAAGGTGATGTATCAGAGGAATTGAAACAAATCTCGATAAATCAGAAATATATAATACAGCTAATTAGTAAACTAAAGAGCAGCAAATCACCTGGACCAGATGGCATACATCCCATGGTGCTGAAAGAACTAAAATGTAAGATTGTAGAACTACTATTAGCAATCTGTAACACAGGTACACTACCAAAAAAACTGCCTCCAGTTTTGCAACTGATTCCTATAGATTTTGGGGTGCTGAATCCAGGAAAAATAGCCAAAATGTTCCATCACGTCACGTTTTCTTGCAAAATTAGATTTCTTACCCATATAAGGAATGTTCACATAATTTCTTTTTAGCCGACTGCAGTTTATTTTCTTGGCCCAAAATAGAGGTTATAATGGTTAACTAACTAGAAACATTCCCTCATGATATTTTAGAGTGTTTTGTATTCATTTTATACATTAACAGGACAATTGGGAGGCGGGGGGCTAAATCCAGTACTCGCGCTGGCGCATGTTCTTTCCTGTTCGCCTCGCCTCGTTCGTTCGCTCGCTCGCTCAAACACGGTGGTTGCGACATGAACGTTCCTGTCAAATTTCAGTTTCTTGCAAGTTCATTATTACCTTTTGTTTGCTCAGTCGTAATCCAGCTTTATTCCGAAGTGGTTCACTACAGTTGTAGTTTGCAGTGCTGTGTATTTGTGATGGCTCACAGAGCCAGAGGTTGCGTCAACTCTCCGGACAGTTTTTGTTTTATTTGTGGGGAATATACCGTGAAAAAGCGGCAGAGGAACATTTCTGCATTTATTAAAAAAGTATATTTCGCCTATTTCGGTTTGAAGTTAGGCGATCAAGACAAACCGTGGGCTCCTCACAAAGTGTGCAAGACATGTGAGGAAGATCTACGCTTATGGATGAAAGGTAAAAAACAAGCATTTCATTTTGGAATACCTATGATGTGGCGTGAACAAAGAGACCACAGCAGTGACTGCTATTTTTGCTCTTGCATTGTGAAGGGATACAACTTAAAAAATAAGAACGTAATAAGTTACCCCAACCTTCCCTCAGCAATTAGGCCTATGCCTCATAGCAAAGAAGTACCTGTGCCTAAACCACCAAAATCTTTGGATCATATTTGTGTGGACGGTTCTGACCATGATGAGACTCATCAGATGGTTTTTCCCGATGAATCCAGTACTTCCGAGTTTGAAACTGAACCAGATCCGAAACCTGAACTTTTCTCTCAAGCTGAATTGAATGATTTAGTCCGGGATTTAGGACTCCCAAAAGATGCTGCCCAACTGCTAGGTTCTCGGCTTAAACAGAAAAATCTATTGTCACCAGGAACAACTTTTTATTGGTACCGCAACCGCGAGACACAATTTTTGAAGTATTTCAGCAAAGAGGAAGATTTGGTATTTTGCAACGATATATACGGAGTGATGGAAAAGTTTAAACTCAAGTATGATCCTGCTGAATGGCGGCTGTTCATTGATTCGTCAAAAGACAGCATAAAAGGTGTTCTTCTTCATAATGGCAACATATTCGCTTCAGTTCCTATTGCTCACTCTGTTATTCTCCAAGAAAAATACGAGAATTTGGCCCTGATTCTTCAGAAGATTCGTTATGATGAGCATAAGTGGATGATTTGTGGAGACTTTAAAATTCTATCCATGCTATTAGGGCAGCAATCTGGTTTCACCAAATATCCCTGCTTCCTTTGCTTGTGGGATAGCCGGGCCCGCGACCTACACTGGGGGAAAAAAGACTGGCCAATTCGGGAGTATTTGAGACCCGGTGAGAAAAATGTTCTTCATGAGAGCTTGGTACATCGTGATAAAATTCTATTACCACCTCTCCACATTAAGTTGGGTCTCATTAAGCAATTCATCAAGTCCCTTCCAAAAGATGGTGAGTGCTTTCGGTACCTTTGCTCAAAGTTCCCCCGACTTTCTGAAGCAAAGCTAAAGGAAGGAGTGTTTGTTGGCCCTGATATAAGGAAACTCATTTCAGATGGAACATTCGCTGAAACGATGTCTGAGAAGGAAAAAGAAGCCTGGGATTCCTTCAAGGATGTTGTTCTCAAATTCTTGGGGAACAGGCGGGATGAGAACTATAAGGATATTGTTGCCAGGATGCTCAATGCCTTCAAAGAACAAGGCTGTAACATCAGCCTGAAAGTCCATTTCTTGCACTCCCATGTGAACTACTTTCCCGAAAACTTGGGGGCGTACAGTGAAGAACAAGGTGAAAGGTTTCACCAGGACATCAAGGACGCAGAGAGAAGGTACCAAGGAAGATGGAACACCACTATGATGGCTGATTTCTGCTGGTTGCTGCTGCGGGAAACCCAGATGAAAAATACGCCAAGCAGCGCACCAAGAGAAGCATTCAGGGGAAGAAGAAATGGGCCCACCAGGAGATTGATTGACCCAAGAATGACTTTAAAATCTAAACTGTGTTGACAAATATCGTGTTTTTACTAAACTTTGAAATAAAAATTTGCTAGTTATTACCACAGTGTCGGATCTCATTTATTAGAATTTTATTTTCACACCATCGGGTGTTTGTCTTCATGTATTGCAATGGTGCGGTTTGCGTTTTCTTACATACATACCTGTACAACATTTTTTGCACATTTCTTTGCTTTGCTTTGTGTCTAACCTCGCTCTTATATGCTCAGTGTTTGTGCACATGTATGTGGCTGTTTTAAGTGCAGACAATTTTGCTACCATCACAGTGTGTTTTGTTGACATTATTCTTATGTGCTGCTTTGTTACAATTTTCTTTATTCTTATTTGAATAACTACTAAACAATTAGTATAAAGAATTCATCCAAGAAACTTTTATCTCGATCGCACTCAATCTGAAACGTTCACCTCAAACTGCTAACCCAATGTAGCAAAAAATCTGTACGTGATGGAGCAAATTGGTTACCAGATTTGGATTCAGCGCACCAAAAAACGTAAAAATCAATCGAAACATTAGAGGCAGTTTAAAAAATTTTTTTTTTAGTGTACCTGTGTAATCTATCATAAAAATCATCTGTAGTACCCCAAGATTGGAGAGTGGCCAATGTAACTCCAGTTTTTAAAAAGGGTTCCAGGGATGATCTGGGAAACTACAGACCAGTGAGCCTGACATCTATCCTGGGCAAAATGGTAAAATCCATTATAAAAAAACAAAATTACTGAACATGTAGATAGCCATGATTTAATGGCAGAAAGCCAACATGGATTCAGCCAAGGAAAGTCTTGAAGGTGTGAAAAAAACAGGTAGATAAAGGTAAACCAGTTGATATAGTGTATCTGGATTTTTAGAAAGTCTTTGACAAGGACCTTCATGAGAAACTCTTGTGGAAATTAAAAAGCCATGGGATAGGAGGCAGTGTACTACTGTGGATTCGGAACTGGTGAAAGAAAACAAACTAGGGCTAAATGGCCAATTTTCTCAACGGAGAAAGGTGAATAGCGGATCACCCAAGGGATCTGTGCTGGACCATTGCTTTTTTTTTTTGCGTGTGTAAAGAGTTTTTTAATTAAGTGAATCAAGAAAACAAGAAGGATGACAAATGTCAAAACAGTACCAGGCATAACAGCATCAAAATGTGCTGCATACAGCAAAGGCAGCTTTACACCTGGAAAAGACTATAAAGAAGAATGTGACAGGTCGACCAATAGCATTGAAATAAACCCCAGAGTTAGTAAAACATCTCTTTTCTCTATCCTTGCTTCCCTATTCCCCCTTCCCTCACCCACTTTCTGCCCTTAAGCAGGCAAGGCTGGACTAACCACATCCCCTGACATATAGAGGAGGAACAATCCATCCAGGGTTAACTCAGGAACTGCAATGCTAGAAGAACAGGGTCCAGAAGCCAAAAAATGATTCCTGGAAGAAGACAGAGAGTTAAGGCAAATATATCAACAGCATGCGCTCAGGCTGTGGCGACCTGAAGGTGTATGTTAAGTGCACTTTTACTGCAATGCATCTTAACTGCACTTTTACTGCAACATGAGTTACAGGCGCTAGGGTAGGAAGATGCATTGGAGCTGCTTGGTGGAAGTGCATATAGACCACGTGACTACCAAGTGCATAGTAGGAGAAAAACGCTACTAATGTATGCATAAAACGTCAGGAAACCCCCACACCACATCGCAATCTTTGGGATGGAGCAGAGGGGAATGGAGGAGAAGGGGTTTTGAGGTTGCATGAGGCTGCTGCACTCTTCCAGATCCTTCTAAATCCTTCCAATTTCTGGCTGCTCAGCAGGCTATCATGATACGCGCATGGAGCTGAACCAATTTTCCCTCTTCCTATGGTTACCGAAAAGACCGCAGTCTAGTGGAGTCTCCCACATCACACTCAAGTGAGAGAGTCACCCTCAAGGTGGTCATTCACAAGCATTTAATTAATCTTTTCAACTCAAATCTTCAGATTTTTCTTCAGAGAGGAGAAAATCCATCAACTATCTGCTGGAGACAAAGAAATACTGAAGAGACCTCTGGTGGCTGAGGTGTATAGAGGCATGGGAGTGATGTCATTGAAACCCGGGCTTTTCACTGGTTGTCTCTACCAATCTGCTGATAGGGGAACACTACCCACTTGTCTAGACTGGTTTAATAGGATGATATGGAATATGCTATTGAAACTCAGCACAAGGAAAAGAAAATGCTGTAGATTCTTACCATGAATGATTTCATCATTTCTGTCGGTTGCTAGATTTTTCTCTTCTAACAGACAAGAGAACTTTGACACACTTTTTGTTCCATTATAAAATTGTTGAACTCATGATGCAGCAGGAAAATCGAAATTAGCAAACTAATTACTAATTTGTGTTATTCAGTCAACGCACATTAAGGCACTTTAACATAACATTTAATAAAGACAGACGTTATTTTCTGTGGCACCTATTCAGTAACCATGGGCCCAGTATTCAAGTGGCATTTGACGGCTAGTACCACTGGTGCATCAGGGCAATCTATGGTGAAGAGAGGACAGGTCCCAGGGTTGTTTTGTTAATGGCGATATTTAGCCCGCTAACCACATAACTATCCAGACGAGGTTAGGACAGCAAAAAGACTGTCATAACTTTATCTGGTGAGCTACCTCGACAGCGAGTTGAATATTGCCACGAGGCAGAACTGCTGCCTGTGTATTCAATGATATCTCAAAACTGATCTCTCAAAACAGGAGTATAAAAATATCAAAACCACAATTAAACTCCTCAACATATATTCAATGGTTCCATAACAAATTCTTCAGCATTTTTAATGAAGAGACAATCAGAGAAAAGGAGTTTTCAATATGGCAGAAACACCATTAGGTAACCTCATATATCAGTCATCAGTCTAGACCATATCATTTTCAGATCTTGACATGAATTTATATTTCAGCTTCCAGACCTTGCATCAGGGAAAATCCTCACACTGGCATTCACCCTCTTCTCACAACTGCTGTAACAACCACCAAATGGCATCAGTGTTTAAAATCACATACATGCAAGCCCCACCAATCACAACAGAGTAGCCCGATCAACCTCATTCTTCAATCCAGTTGGAGAAATTGCATTTAAATGAAAAATTCATTGCTGTTCTCTGTAATTTAATAAATGTGCCAAATCACCTCCAAGTATCAACAATCTGGTCAATCACCCGCTAGGAAAAGCCCTTAGCAACATGCTTTTGCTCAAGAAAATGGGCCACTATTCAGTACTGGCCACTATCCAGATGCCGGTGCCGACCACCCTGCCTGAATGTTGATCCGTATATGTGTGGGCATAAATTAGGTTCTTTAATCCATTTACAAGGGATATTCCATCTCTCTTAAGTCGATGTTATAGTCAAGTTGGGCAGTTGTAACCTAAAGTAGCTTGGTTGTCATCATTGATTCAACACTCTTTAGTGGACCATATCTCATTGATGTTTAGAAGATCTTTTGCTGAATTACGTATAGTTAAGCAAATTTATTTAATGTTAAAGGAATCAAATCTTTCTCCCATCTAGACTACAGTAACCGCTTCTATTTGGGGTTACCCAAGAAGTTGTTCAGCTACCTACCACTTCCGCACAACACAGCTGCAAAGGTTGCTCTAATGGGCCAAAGATGGTAAAGAACAATACCTGGTTAAACTTCATTGGCTATCAGCTGAGTTAAGAATTACTTCCAAAATGCTCATTACTGTTTTTAAAATTTTACATATCGACCTAGTGGCAGAAATTCAAATTAAGGGCCCCAAGCAAAATATTGCAAAGGCCCCCAGAGCAGAGGGAAACCAGCTCAGAAGAACCATGTGGGTATCCTCCTTCCCTGGGCCCCCATTCTGCATAGAATTTAGGCCACTGTATCAGTCCAAAGCACTTGCATGATTTTATAATACGCTATTCTCTAAGCAGATCTCTGCTCACAGTCTGATGTTTGGCTCTTCTTTCTTTCAGGAAAGAGAAGATCATCCATTAAATTCTCAGTACATAAATTATAATAAAATACACATCAATATTATTTTTGTATTAATTGTTATACATTATGCTTGGGATGATCTCGTGCAAACCCGTTATTGATCTAAGGTTGAACTTACAGAACAAAGACATCCAGATCCAGGGGTGGTATCTAGTCCCAGCAGAAGTCTTGTGATAGAGATCATGTAATCCTTCACAAATGACTGCAAGATGAAAAGAGACTTTAATGTACAAATGAGGAAGTTTATTAGAATTCAGAAAAATTAACCTACAGACACTAACAGTATCACAACTGCACAGACCATCAATTTTCATTACTTCTGCATTACAATACTTTTGCTTGGTTTCTTTTCTGGAAATTTTGAATACAAATATGATTTCCCCTGCCAAAATATATTTTATGACAGCTGCTTTAAAATGATAATCCAGGAAACCTGAAACACCTGTGTGTATGCCAATGGTTTAGAGAATCAGAGTACTGTGGGATGAATGCATAATTCAACAAGTCTATGAGATGGCCATTACTTATGCATCCATTGTATTCGTGCCTCTTGAGCTTACAAACTAGATAAAAATAACTCTCTTTAAGCATGACAAGCGATTCTCAGAGATGATGACAGTTCTGGAATCCATCCATTCTCAGTTCCTCATATCTCACTGTGTGCAAACAGAGCCTCAGTGATTGTATTGTAGCAGGGCTCTGCTAGAATCTCCTGGGGTGGTGATGGGACTCCTCATCATACTTCAGCCACTGGTAAAATCCCATTCATTCATCGCATCCCTTAACCTGCCTATTCTAGTGCAAACTTGATCGAGAAAGTGGTTGGATATTTTCTATTTAGTATACTTTGCCTTGGGATGCTTTTTGAGAGATGAATGCTATCAAGTCAGTCTGGAGCCATTTACAGCATCATAAGCTGCAGCACTTGTGATGACCAATACTTTGACTGGTCTTGCTCGGTGGGCATACATTTCAACTGGGCAAGGAATAACTCTATGTATGGAGATTAGGGTGTTTAGGTCTGGCTTGTCTATGCGTCCTTACGTGTACACCACTGAGTGCCAGCCTTGGATATTCAAGTCTCTGTGAAATTACTGTATTAAAATAATAACAGCAAAGTAAAACCCTGTAGTGAACAAAATGGAGAGAACCCGTGCCGGCAGGATGATTATGGCAAGGTGGGTGGGGTGTTCTTATAATAGGAAGGAGTGAGAGGATGAGGAAGGTTCATCGGCCTGCAACGAGCGGATACAGCAAAGTGTGCTGCTGGTAGCATAAAGGCACATTTAAAAAAGGATGTCCAAATGCAGTCTAGGACATCAAAACCAGAACGTCAGAAAAAAAAAAAACAGGCACATGCAAGTTCAAGCACGATTTCAGAAATGTGAACATGCCGATACGAACAGCACTTCAGAATAGGAATGTCTAATAGCCTAATAGTTAAAGGAGCAGGGCAGGAGCAAGGTAGCCAGGGTTCAAAACCCAGTGTGGGTGGTTGTGATCTTAGGCTAGTTACTTAGTTCACTGCCTTCTCTATAGATATCCACTCTTCCCCCTCCTAGGGGGGCAGACCCAGGTGAATCCAAGGGCTGCAGAGATAGACCCACACCTTTACCAGCAACAAACTGACTTAAATGATTGGGATCAAAGAAGGTATAATTAACCCCCTGAAAAGTTATCAAACACTTGCTGGATATAGTAAGAACAACAAGCCCCCTAACTGCAAAACGTTAGGAAGCAGCAATAGAAACTGCCGTCTGCGCTTCTGGGTCGCCTTGGAGACATCAGGAAACATATGAATGGAAGCGCTCATAAATAATTTGTTCCTGGTTTTAAAATATAGTTTTAACAACCAGTCTAGATTAGACTCGAGGGCCAAAGTGAGCAAGAGAATGGAATGCGGAATGGCTTCAGGGTCAGAGCAATGTTCCCTCTAATTTTCTGTAGGCTGTGTGCGCATAAAATATCAGCTGTGCAGCTTTTGAAGGAAGGTTAAATTTTTGTGCATCACATAACGACACTCGGGGGTCGTCTTATACGCCGGTCCACGTTCTGCGACGTGGCTCTGTCTCGCTTGGTGTACAACGCTGCTACGAATCCAATTGCTTGACTTATGCAAAGCATTGCCTTGGTGTTCCAACACTCTAGCACAGCGGTTCTCAACCTGTAGGATTTAGCGGGGGTCGCCTCGTTAAAAAATAAAAATTACCGGTAAATGCGCAGAAGTTGCTGCCGTTGCCGAGTCCGCTTCTCGGCAGCAGCAAACTCACCGACTCCTTCTTCTGCAGCCGCGGCTCCCTGCCTCTTAGGGAACCGCGGCTGTGCTTGTAAAATCATCGCGGAGCCCTTCCTGTCTTGACTGGCTCCGTGCAGCATTGTCCCGCCTCTAAAGGAAGTTGTTTACCACTTCCTTTGGAGGCGGGACAATGCTGCACGGAGCCCGTCAAGACAGGAAGGGCTCCACGATGATTTTACAAGCACAGCCGCGGTTCCCTAAGAGGCAGGGAGCCGCGGCTGCATTAGAAGGGAGGCAGACATGGGGAGAGGGAGGGAGCTGACATGGAGGGATGGGGGGAGGGGGGCTGACATGGAAGGAGGGAGCTGATATGGATGGATTGGGGAGGCGGGCTGACATGGAGGGAGGGAGCTGATATGGATGGAGGGAGGGAGCTGATATGGATGGATGGAGGGAGGGGGGCTGACATGGAGGGATGGAGGGGGCTGACATGGAGGGAGGGAGCTAATATGGATAGGTGGAGGGAGGGGGGCTGACATGGAGGGATGGAGCACTGGTAATGGGGTTGAGAGGGGACTAGCACTGGAAATGAGCTGATTAGGGGAGGCTAGGACTGGTAATGAGCTGATGGGGGGTAGGACTGGTATTGGGCTGATTAGGGGAGGCTAGCACTGGTAATGGGGTTGAGGGGGGATTAGCACTGGAAGCGAGCTGATTGGGGGGGCTTTGACTGGGCATGGGCTGATTGTGGGGAGGGCAGGATAGAGCTGCTGGCCCTGGAAGAAAACTGGGGGCTAAGGCTACAAATGGGCTGATATGAGGGGATGGGAGAATGGAACTGGAAGGGAGTGGATCTGAGAGGGGCTGCCATGGTATTTGTACTAGAAGGGACTGGTCAGTGGGGAAGGAGGGGGACTGGAAGGGAATGGACACCAGTGGCAATCATGGGAATGCAAGTTGACATTGGAAGGTACTGGGAGTGAGGACTGGAAAGGGGCTGATATTGGGGAGGGTTACTGGGACTGGAAATAGGCTGATGGAAAGAAGTGAAGAAAACGAAAGAAGAGATAAGAAATGGCAGATGGACCATAGACCACAGAAAGAGAGTTAAGAGAAGACAGGAAAGCAGAAGCCTCAGATCGGGACCAACATGATCAGAGAATAAATTGGTCAGACAACAAAGGTAGAAAAAATAATTTTATTTCATATTAGTGATTTGACTACAAAATCATCATAATTTTGAAATCAAATATTGTTACTTGTTGTTGTGATATTTTCCGGCGTATTTTTTTTGGTGTGCACTGGAAGAGGGGTAGTCTTATACGGCGAGTATAGGCCAAACACCTATATTTTAACAGGAAAAGTAGGGGGTCGTCTTATACGCCCAGTCGTCTTATATGCTGGAAAATACGGTACTTTAAAATTTGACTACACGTCAGAATACAGTATGTACACCACATTGATTGCACTAGAAAATATTGTAGAACTTGTGAAAACCGTAAATACACAACAACTTTTACATTTTAAGACATCTCTGTTGTTTTCTATCAGAATCAGAACCATAATTTTTGTGCGCTCTGTTGTAAAGTATGTGCGCTCGCTTGGCGAGGTGTGTGCGCACGCACACGCGCACAACTTAGAGGGAACAGTGGGTCAGAGGTCTCCAGGAACCTAGTTAGATTGAAAGAGTCAAATGGAGGTGACTGAGCAGGTGAAGAAGATCCAGGCTCCTTGCACTTGACGGTGGGGAGATAGAATATCTTAGCCAAAGGAGGAACAGATTCTAAAGGAATCTTTAAGAACATAAGAAATAAGATACTGGTTCAGACCAATGTCCATCAAGACTGTCGGTAAGGTTTGCCTCTTTGCAGATGATACCAAAATCTGCAATAGAGTAGACACCCAAGAAGGTGTAAATAACATGAGGAAGGATCTAGCTAAGCTTGAAGAATGGTCTAGAATTTGGCAGCTGGGATTTAATGTTAAAAAATGTAAGGTCATGCATTTGGGCTGCAGCAATCCAAGGGAGCAATACAGTATAGGAGGTGAAGTACTTTTGTCCACTAAAGAAGAGCGGGACCTAGGCGTGGTTGTGTCTGATGATCTTAAAGTAGCTAAACAGGTAGAAAAGTCGACAGCAAAAGCTAGAAGGATGCTTGGGTGCATACGGAGAGGAATGGCTAGCAGAAAAAGGAGGTGATAATGCCTCTGTATAAGTCTTTGGTGCGACCTCATTTGGAGTATGGTGTGCAATTCTGGAGACCGCACCTTCAAAAGGATGTGAACAGGATGGAGTCGGTGCAGAGGGTTCCTACTAAAATGATTAATGGGCTTCATTATAAAGCATATGAGGACAGACTTAAGGATCTTAATATGTACACCTTAGAGGAAAGGCGGGATAGAGGTGATATGATTGAGATGTTTAAATACCTCCGTAGCATAAATGTTCAGGGAGAGAGCCTCTTTCAATTGAAAGCAAGTTCTGCTACGAGGGGACATGGGATGAGGGTGAAGGGAGATAGATTCAGGAGTGATATGCGGAAATATTTCTTTACAGAAAGAGTAGTGGATCCATGGAATAGTCTCCCAGTGGAGGTGGTAGAGATGAGGACAGTAACTGAATTCAGAAAAGCATGGGACCAACACAGAGGACCTCTAAAGGTAAAAAGTGGACTGTTGTAGTTGTTGTTATGGAAGGACAGACTAGATAGGCCATGTGGTCTTTTTCTGTCATCATGTTTCTATGTTTCTATGTTTCTGAGCCCAGTATCTTGTTTCCAACTGTGGCCAATCCAGGTCACACGTACCTAGAAGTTTAACATAAAGACACATGGGTACCATAATGCTTGTATTGGGGTAAGCAGTGGATTACCTGGGTCCTTTATAATAATGGTTTATGGATCTTTCCTCCAGGAACTTCTCAAAACATTTTTTAAACCCAGCTACTCTAATTGCTTTTACTACATCCTCCGGAAACTAATTCCAGAGTTTGATTACGCATTGACTGAAAAAATATTTTCTCTTATTAGTCTTAAATGGGTTACACTGTAGATTCCTTGCATTTCCCCTAGTCTTTCTGCTTTTTGATGCCATAAAGAATCAATCTACATTTACCTGTTCCACTCCATTCATTAATTTATAGACCTGTATCATATCTCACATCAGCCGTCTCTTATCCAGGTTGTAAAGGATATAAAAAGACTGGAAATAGTTATGAGGAAAGGGACCAAAATTATTTGGAGCCTGCACCAGAAGACGTATGAGAAGAAACTTGAAGACCTAAATATGTATACACTAGAGGGGAGGAGGAACAGGGGAGATATGATACAGACCTTTAAATACTTAAAGAGTATTAATGAAGAAACAAACCTTTTTCAAAGACAGGAAGCTGTAAAACTAGACGGCATGACATGAAGCTTCAAGGGGGCAAACTGAAAGGAAATACTTTTTCACTGAAAGAGTGGTGGATGCTTCAAATGCCCTCCTGATGGAAGAGGTGGGGGCAAATGCGGTGACAGAATTTAAAATGGCATGGGATGGACACAGTGGATCTCTTATTAGCAATAGGAAATAATTAAAATAACCTTACTCTATCTCTGCTATCTCAACAAATAGGGGTGACCAGCACAGAGTGGTGGGTACACCCTTAAACAAAGGCATGGGGGGATGACATCAAAGAGCGGCAGGTGCACCTACTCTTGCCACCTTGCTGGGCAAACTAGATGGACCATGATGGTCTTTATCTGCCATCATATACTATGTTACTTTGAAACAGCCACACTTTTAAAACACACATCAATGACAAGTGGGAAGAAGTGGGCAGAACAAAATGCATGCAAGCCAGTTAAACGCTGGAAAGCAATGAGCACAAATGCTCGAAGCTTAGACAACAAAGTGTCATAAAGGATGTTTTCAAAAGATCCTTGGAAACAGGAGAAGGTGACAGGGAAGAAGTGACAAACTACAGGCCCATGAGCCTTACCGAGATGGCAGGAAAAGTAATGGAGGCGCTCCTTAAAAAGCGAATAGTGGACTTTCTCAAAACCAACAGGATGCATGATCCAAGGCAACATGGTTTTACTGAAGGACGATCTTGCCAAACAAATCTGATTGAGTTCATAAGAACATAAGAACATAAGATATGCCATACTGGGTCAGACCAAGGTCCATCGAGCCCAGTATCCTGTTATTAATTAATTCACATAAGTGCATTTAAGATATAAAATGCCAAAAAAACCTTAAAGGGGTTGTCAGAGTTATGTAAAAAAAAATATAGCACTGTAAATCTGATGGTCAGCAATATATAAATAAGCTAAGCAAGTTTTAAGTCTGTGCTTCTAAGGGTAGAAGGGGTTAATCTTTCCTGAAGAATCCAACCAACCTTTTTGTTAAAATGGTAAATAAAGGTGAAAGGAAAAGGAGACCGCTATGGTTTTCGAAAGAAGTAGCTGAAAAAGTGAAGAAAAAGAGGGAGGCCTTCATGAAATACAAGAGATCACAGAGAGAGGAAGACAGGCATCTGTATTTGGAAAAACTTAGAGAAGCTAGCAAAGTAGTCAAGAAGGCAAAGATTCAAAAGGAGGAGGAAATAGCCAATGCTATAAAATGCCATAAGACATTTTTCAGTTATATTAGTGAGAAGAGGAAGGGCAAGAGTGGTATTGTCAGACTCAAGGGTGCAGGGGAGGAATATGTAGAAGCTGATAATGATAAAGCGGAATTGCTTAACAAAGATTTTTGTTCTGTGTTCACAGATGAAGAACCAGGAGCAGGACCTCAGAAAACACTCAAAAATAGGAACAGAAGCAAAGGACATCTTGAACAATTTTCAAAGGACTGTGTTCGTGAGAAATTATCTCAACTTAAAGTAGACAAAGCGATGGGACCAGATGGGATACACCCGAGAATACTGAGGGAATTTGGGGACGTTCTAGCAGCTCCACTGACTGACCTTTTCAATGCCTCACTGGAGTCGGGAGTGGTGCCAACGGACTGGAGAGAGGCTCATGTGGTGCCTTTACACAAAAGCGGAAGTAAGGATGTGGTTGAAAACTACAGGCCGGTTAGTTTAACTTCAGTGGTGAGTAAATTACACAGGTACACTAAAAAAATTGTTTTTTAAACTGCCTCTAATGTTTCGATTGATTTTTACGTTTTTTGGTGCGCTGAATCCAAATCTGGTAACCAATTTGCTCCATCACGTACAGATTTTTTGCTACATTGGGTTAGCAGTTTGAGGTGAACGTTTCAGATTGAGTGCGATCGAGATAAAAGTTTCTTGGATGAATTCTTTATACTAATTGTTTAGTAGTTATTCAAATAAGAATAAAGAAAATTGTAACAAGGCAGCACATAAGAATAGAGTAATGTCAACAAAACACACTGTGATGGTAGCAAAATTGTCTGCACTTAAAACAGCCACATACATCTGCACAAACATTGAGCATATAAGAGCGAGGTTAGACACAAAGCAAAGCAAAGAAATGTGCAAAAAATGTTGTACAGGTATGTATGTAAGAATAGAAAACGCAAACCGCACCATTGCAATACATGAAGACAAACACCCGATGGTGTGAAAATAAAATTCTAATAAATGAGATCCGACACTGTGGTAATAACTAGCAAATTTTTATTTCAAAGTTTAGTGAAAACACGATATTTGTCAACACAGTTTAGATTTTAAAGTCATTCTTGGGTCAATCAATCTCCTGGTGGGCCCGTTTCTTCTTCCCCCGAATGCTTCTCTTGGTGCGCTGTTTGGCGTATTTTTCATCTGGGGTTTCCCGCAGCAGCAACCAGCAGAAATCAGCCATCATAGTGGTGTTCCATCTTCCTTGGTACCTTCTCTCTGCGTCCTTGATGTCCTGGTGAAACCTTTCACCTTGTTCTTCACTGTACGCCCCCAAGTTTTCGGGAAAGTAGTTCACATGGGAGTGCAAGAAATGGACTTTTAGGCTCATGTTACAGCCTTGTTCTTTGAAGGCATTGAGCATCCTGGCAACAATATCCTTATAGTTCTCATCCCGCCTGTTCCCCAAGAATTTGAGAACAACATCCTTGAAGGAATCCCAGGCTTCTTTTTCCTTCTCAGACATCGTTTCAGCGAATGCTCCATATGAAATGAGTTTCCTTATATCAGGGCCAACAAACACTCCTTCCTTTAGCTTTGCTTCAGAAAGTCTTGGGAAGTTTGAGCAAAGGTACCGAAAGCACTCACCATCTTTTGGAAGGGACTTGATGAATTGCTTAATGAGACCCAACTTAATGTGGAGAGGTGGTAATAGAATTTTATCACGAGGTACCAAGCTCTCATGAAGAACATTTTTCTCACCGGGTCTCAAATACTCCCGAATTGGCCAGTCTTTTTTCCCCCAGTGTAGGTCGCGGGCCCGGCTATGCCACAAGCAAAGGAAGCAGGGATATTTGGTGAAACCGGATTGCTGCCCTAATAGCATGGATAGAATTTTAAAGTCTCCACAAATCATCCACTTATGCTCATCATAACGAATCTTCTGAAGAATCAGGGCCAAATTCTCGTATTTTTCTTGGAGAATAACAGAGTGAGCAATAGGAACTGAAGCGAATGTGTTGCCATTATGAAGAAGAACACCTTTTATGCTGTCTTTTGACGAATCAATGAACAGCCGCCATTCAGCAGGATCATACTTGAGTTTAAACTTTTCCATCACTCCGTATATATCGTTGCAAAATACCAAATCTTCCTCTTTGCTGAAATACTTCAAAAATTGTGTCTCGCGGTTGCGGTACCAATAAAAAGTTGTTCCTGGTGACAATAGATTTTTCTGTTTAAGCCGAGAACCTAGCAGTTGGGCAGCATCTTTTGGGAGTCCTAAATCCTGGTCTAAATCATTCAATTCAGCTTGAGAGAAAAGTTCAGGTTTCGGATCTGGTTCAGTTTCAAACTCGGAAGTACTGGACTCATCGGGAAAAGCCATCTGACGAGTCTCATCATGATCAGAACCGTCCACACAAATATGATCCAAAGATTTTGGTGGTTCAGGCACAGATACTTCGTTGCTATGAGGCATAGGCCTAATTGCTGAGGGAAGGTTGGGGTAACTTATTACGTTCTTATTTTTTAAGTTGTATCCCTTCACAATGCAAGAGCAAAAATAGCAGTCACTGCTGTGGTCTCTTTGTTCACGCCACATCATAGGTATTCCGAAACGAAATGCTTGTTTTTTACCTTTCATCCATAAGCGTAGATCTTCCTCACATGTCTTGCACACTTTGTGAGGAGCCCACGGTTTGTCTTGATCGCCTAACTTCAAACCGAAATAGGCGAAATATACTTTTTTAATAAATGCAGAAATGGTCCTCTGCCGCTTTTTCACGGTATATTCCCCACAAATAAAACAAAAACTGTCCGGAGAGTTGACGCAACCTCTGGCTCTGTGAGCCATCACAAATACACAGCACTGCAAACTACAACTGTAGTGAACCACTTCGGATTAAAGCTGGATTACGACTGAGCAAACAAAAGGTAATAATGAACTTGCAAGAAACTGAAATTTGACAGGAACGTTCATGTCGCAACCACCGTGTTTGAGCGAGCGAACGAGGCGAGGCGAACAGGAAAGAACATGCGCCAGCGCGAGTATTGGATTTAGCCCCCCGCCTCCCAATTGTCCTGTTAATGTATAAAATGAATACAAAACACTCTAAAATATCATGAGGGAGTGTTTCTAGTTAGTTAACCATTACAACCTCTATTTTGGGCCAAGAAAATAAACTGCAGTCGGCTAAAAAGAAATTATGTGAACATTCCTTATATGTGTAAGAAATCTAATTTTGCAAGAAAACGTGACGTGATGGAACATTTTGGCTATTTTTCCTGGATTCAGCACCTCAAAATCTATAGGAATCAGTTGCAAAACTGGAGGCAGTTTTTTGGTAGTGTACCTGTGTTATTGGAAACGCTGCTGAAAGATAAAATAGTGAGGTTTATGGAGTCCAGCGGATTACAGGATCCGAGGCAGCATGGATTCACCAGAGGCAAGTCTTGTTAGACAAATCTGATTGATTTCTTTGACTGGGTGACCAGGGAGTTGGACCGAGGGAGAGCCCTAGATGTGGTGTATTTAGATTTCAGTAAAGCCTTTGACACTGTTCCTCACAGGCGACTTATAAACAAACTGAGCACCCTAGGGATGGACCCTAAAGTTACTGCTTGGGTTAGAAATTGGTTGGGTGGGAGGCGACAAAGAGTACAAGTAAATGGAGCTCACTCTGAGGAGAAGGATGTTATCAGTGGTGTGCCCCAGGGATCTGTCCTTGGTCCGATTCTTTTTAACATCTTTGTTAGTGATATAGCGGAAGGGCTTTCAGGTAAGGTTTGCCTCTTTGTGGATGATACCAAAATCTTCAATAGAGTAGACACCCAGGAAGGGGTAGATAACATGAGGAGGGATCTAGCTAAGCTTGAAGAATGGTCTAGAATTTGGCAGCTGGGATTTAATGTTAAAAAATGTAAGGTCATGCATTTGGGCTGCAGCAATCCAAGGGAGCAATATAGTATAGGGGGTGAAGTACTTTTGTCCACTGAAGAAGAGCGGGACCTAGGCGTGGTAGTGTCTGATGATCTTAAAGTAGCTAAACAGGTAGAAAAGGCGACGGCAAAAGCTAGAAGGATGCTTGGGTGCATACGGAGAGGAATGGCTAGCAGAAAAAAGGAGGTGATAATACCTCTGTATAAGTCTTTGGTGCGACCTCATTTGGAGTATAGTGTGCAATTCTGGAGACCGCACCTTCAAAAGGATGTGAACAGGATGGAGTCGGTGCAGAGGGTGGCTACTAAAATGATTAGTGGTCTTCATTATAAAGCATATGAGGACAGACTGAAGGATCTTAATATGTACACCTTAGAGGAAAGGCGGGATAGAGGTGATATGATTGAGATGTTTAAATACCTCCATGGCATAAATGTTCAGGGAGAGGGCCTCTTTCAATTGAAAGCAAGTTCTGCTACGAGGGGACATGGGATGAGGGTGAAGGGAGAGAGATTCAGGAGTGATATGCAGAAATATTTCTTTACGGAAAGAGTAGTGGATCCGTGGAATAGTCTCCCAGTGGAGGTGGTAGAAATGAGGACAGTAACTGAATTCAAAAAAGCATGGGACAATCACAGAGGATCTCTAAAGGTAAAAAGGGGACTGTTGTTGTTATGGCAGGACAGACTAGATAGGCCATGTGGTCTTTTTCTGTCGTCATATTTCTATGTTTCTATGTAATGTAGGCCGCAATGAACTCTATGACACAGCCCAGCATATGTCCCCTCTTCCCCATCACAGCTCTCCTTCTAAGGTGAACAGAACAGGTTGCCAGCCAGTCCTGTGTGCTTGGCAGGAAGATGTTGCTATGCCTTAGCCTCTCTTTTTTTTAATTTTGTTTTTCCAAATATTTTATAAAGCTTGCACCCAGCACATCACTCTTCTATCCTAGAGAGGAGAGGGAGGAGGAAAGGAGGGACAGGTGAGTCTAAAGTAAGAGGGAATCCTCAACAAGAGTACCCCAGACTCATTGTAGGGCCATCCCATGTTTAACCACTCCAACAGGAGGCCAGCCAGAGCTATGGTCTGGGATCTTGCGCAGATCCTCCTCTACTAGTGTATAGGATGCTGCGAGCGGGTCAGGATACAAACCCCCACAGGGCCAGGTGGAGGGATAAAGGGAAATGCTTTATTTACAGCGAGTTCACAGCAGTAGTATCAGAGACACAGTTCTCCCCTCCCCCAAAGTTCCTTCCCTCTGGGGTCCACAACAACCATCCAGGTTGGCAGCTTGGAAGCTTCCTGCAAACAGGTTCCCTAGGTAAATAGTCCACATCTCTTCTGGCCACCCAGCCAGTCGGGCGGTTCATTCAAAATTTATTAGGAAGGAGTGCAGGTCCTCACCCTCCACCATTTTTGGCAAGGGTGGCACTGACAGGTATGGCTGCCATCCTTGAAGAATTTGGGGCATTTGTGCAAGTGAGCTTTGTTGTAGTTCCAAAGAATTTTGTAGTAATCACTATTGCTGGTCCATCTAGTCTGCCCAGTAAGATGGCAGGAGTAGGTGCACCTGCCACTCTGTGCAGGCCACCCCTCCCCTTGTTTTTGATTAGGGGTGAACCCACCACTCCATGTAGGACACCGTATTTGTTGAGAAATTAGATGCTTCAGTTTATTTTGATTTTGTCCTGCTGCTGTAAAGGGATTCACTGTGTCTGTTCCATGCCATTTTGAATTCCATCACTGTGTTTCCCCCACCACTTCCATCGGGAGAGCATTCCAAGCATCCACCACCCTTTCAGTGAACAAGTATTTCCTCACATTGCCTTTAAATTTACCAGCTTGCAGCTTCATGTTATGCCCTCTGGTTTTACAGCATCCCCATCTTTGGAAGAGGTTAGTTTGTTCTTTATTTCTCTTTAAGTATTTAAATGTCTGAATCATATATCTCCTATCCCTCCTCTCCTCCAGAGTGTACATATTTAGGTCTTCAAGTCTCTTCTCGTAAGGCTTCTGACACATGTTCAAAATAATTTTGGTCGCCTTCCTCTGAACAGTTTCCAGTCTTTTTACATCTTTTGCAAGATATGGTCTCCAAAACTGAACACAGTATTCCAAGTGAGGCCTCACCAGCGACTTGTACAGTGACATAAGTACCTCTTCCTTTCTGCTGGTAATTCCTCTTTGTATGCAGCTCAACATCCTCCTGGCTTTGCCTCCTGGCCTTGTCGCACTGTTTTGCCACCTTGAGATCTACAGAAATAATCACACCAAGGTCTTTCTCCTGATCCTTGCACACCAACCTCTCGCCCCCTATCACGTACATTTCCTTTGGATTTCTGCTACCCAAGTGCATGAAACTGCACGTCTTTGCATTAAATTTTAATTGCCAAGCATTAGACCATTCTTCTAGCTTTTGTAGATCTTTCCTCATGTTAACCACTCCCTCGGGGGAGTCGACTCTGTTGCAAATTTTCATGTCATCTGCAGAAAGACAGACTTTTCCATTCAGTCCCTCAGCAATATCACTCACAAATACATTGAGCAGTGCCGGGCCCAGGACCGAACCCTGGGGCACCCCACTAATCACCCTCCTTTCATCCAAGTGAGCTCCATTTACCATCACCTTCTGTCAGTCAACTAATTTCTGATTCAATTTACCACCCTGGGACCCATCCCCAAACTAGTGAGTTTATTGATAAGTCTCCTATGAGGAACAGTATCAGACTTTGCTGAAATCCAGGTAGATGACATCCATCACATGCCCCTGATCTAGTTTTCTGGTCACGAAGTCAAATAACTCAATCAGATTTGATTGGCAAGATCGTCCTTCGGTAAAATCATGTTGCCTCGGATCTTGCAACCTGTTAGTTTTGAGAAAGTCCACTATTCGCTCTTTCAGGAGCGCCTCCATTAATTTTCCCGCCACCGAGGTAAGGCTCACGGGCCTGTAATTTGTCAGTTCTTCCCTGACGTGATCAAACAATAAATACTATGGTCATTAACAGAGCTGCAGTCTACTACAGCAAACAAACAATTAAAACAGCTCTACCAACTAACCCTCCATAATAACAAAATAATCTGCATTAGAGTATATCTTTAAAATGGAAAAGTCCCTGTCACCACTTTTGTGTAGAGTTACCACATCAGCCATTCTCCAGTCCTGAGGAACTTCTCCTGTTTCCAAGGATCTGTTGAAAACATCCTTTAACGGCCCTGCAAGAACCTCTCTGAGCTCTTTCAGTATCCTGGGATGTATCCCATCCAGTCCCATGGCCTTGTCCACTTTCAGTTTTGCAAGTTGTTCTAACACATCATCTTCTGTGAATGGTATGGTATCTACTTCATTCCCATTTTTATATTAGGGAGTCACAGGTGGCCCTTCTCCAGGGCTTTCTTTACTAAAAACAGAGCAGAAGTATTTGTTTAGCAATTTCGCTTTTTCAATGTCACTTTCCATGAGTCCGTTCCCAGCACTTCTGAGCCCTGTAATTCCACCTCTGATCTTCTTCCTTTCCCGAATATACCTGAAGAAAGTTTTGTCGCCACCCTTCATATCTTTAGCCATCTTTTCCTCTGCCTTTGATTTTGCTATCCTTATTTCTCTTTTTGTCTCTTTGAGTTTGATCCTGTATTCATTTCTGCTTTTCCTCTGTTTGCAAGCTTTTGAGTTTTGCGAAAGCTGTGTTTTTTGCCTTTATTTGAGCAGCCACTTCTTTGGAAAACCAAATAGGTTTCCTTCTCCTCTTGTTTTTATTTACTTTCTTACATATTTATCTGTTGCCCCTTTTATTGCCACCTTTAGTTTAGCCCATCGCAATTCCACTTCCCTTATCTCCTTCCACCCCGTCATCTCCTCCTTTAAGTACTCGGCCATTTTATTGAAGTCAGTGTTTTTGAAGTTTAGGACTTTGAGCTTGCTATGATTGGCCTGTACCATGGCTTTTATCTCAAACCACCCAGATATTCGACACGCTATCACCGTTGGTGAACACTACATCCAGTGTTGAGATTTCCCTGGTTGGTTCTATCACCATTTGTCTAAGTAACGCATCTTGGAGAGCATCCACAATTTTTTTTGCTTCTTTCCAGATTTGCAGAAGGAGTAATCCAGTCCACATCGGGTAGATTAAAGTCACCCAATATGATCACTTCCCCCTTTGTGGCTATCTTAGCAATATCTACAATCAATTTGTTATCTATCTCTTCTATTTGAGTCGGAGGTCTGTAGACTACAGCAGTATGGATGACAGTGCCATCTCCTCTTTCCAACGCAATCTAGAGCGCTTCTTCTTTTCCCCATGCCCCCTGCATTTCAGTAGCTTTAATACTGCTTTTGACATACAAGTCTACTCCTCCTCCTTTTCCATTGTCTCTTCTGAATAGATTATAGCCAGCTATGGCTATATCCCAATCATGCGATTCACTACCAGGGCCTGGAGTAATCTCTCCATTCTGGTTCTATTAGTTCCCACCTGTCCGGGTAGGAGAAGGGGGAAAGAAAAAAAATTCACAGAAACATAGAAAAATGAAGACAGAAAAAGACCACATGGCCTATTTAGTCTGTCATTCCATATCAACTCCTGCCTGTCCGGCACTAACTATACAGAAGGTGTGCCCTAATTCTGGCAGGGCTTGCCCTTTTAGCCGTATACCAAAGTTCCGCTTCCACAGGTGGAAGTCTGAGCCCCAGAGGGACATGGGGTGTTCTGTCCTTTGGTTAAGAAGAAATCCCACCACTGCCACCATATGTAAGACACTGTGAGCAGGTCAGGACACAAACCCTCACGGAGCCAGGTGGAGGGTTAAAGGAAAATGCTTTATTTACAGATAGTTTACAGCAGTGGAGCAGAGACACAGTTTCCCCTCCCCCAAAGTTCCTTCCCTCTGGACTCCACAGCAGTAGTAGAGAAACAGTTCTCCCCTCCTCCAAAGTTCCTTCTCTCCAAGTTTCACAACAGTAGCACCACAAGCCTGCTGACCAATGTGGAAACACCCCAGTCCCTATCTTCTTGTGGGATCTCCTTACAGGTAGGTGGTCAATTTGTACTCTAGAACACCTCGGGCTCTTCTCTCTCTCCCCTTGTATCTTCCCTCCTGATTAAAAGGGCTGTCCCCATCTACACCCTCCTGGTTCCTTAAAGGGGCCTGCTTCTGGTGCTTAAAGGGGCATGTCCTTAGTTTGGCTGGTGGTATATCAGTACGGGGGATGGGGAGCTTCTCATGCCCCCCCCCCATCACACAGGGATGGAGAACAATATACGGGCACCATGAGAACAAGAAGATCTGAGTCTACTGTGGAGAAACGTCTGCAGACTGTGGCCTTGGGAGCCCAAAAACATGATCCTCCTGCTGCACCAATCCAGCAACTACCATCTGTTGGAGATAAATACTGAATAGTGGCCCTAGCTGTACCTCTCGTTATTCCAATGATGTTGTCACTGGAAAGTGCCGGCTTCTCTATCTCCATGACCTGCTGGCAGGTCAATATAACCTATTTGGGCTGGTCTAGCAGGATGAAGAGGAAACTGATTTTGTGTATGCTAAATAATTTAATGAACCGAATACCTGCTAATGAATGTGCATCTCTATCCAGAGTCTCCTGAGGCACAGCCTCTCTGTTGATCAGTGTGGCAGCACCAGGTATGTATATCAGTGGTCCAGACCCAGTGATCTTGATGATGGATACAGGATCTACTTTGGCCCAGCCCCATAACCTCTAACAAACACAGGGTCTTCTAGTGAAAGGGATATAAAATGGGAAAACCATAAATGATCTCAGGAATATGAGAAGTCCAAGGAGATGCAGATAGAATGAGAGAACAGGGACCTGGGCAAGGAGAAGAGGCTTACATGCTCAAGAGTGGACATAATCTGAGAAGCATCAGCAATTATTAAACAGAATGCCCATTTTCCAGTCTGACATTATCTATATGGTGCTGGGGTTATATGTAAGATGTTTCAGTGGCACTATATAGATAGTACTGCTGAAAAGTCAAAGACAGCGCACTCATCCATTTAGCAGCTACCGCTATACTGATATGTGTTTTTGAATATCAGGCCGATAACTACTCAAGTAAAATGAAGACAACAATTTTGGCTTGGGATTACAGTTACTGAGGACTGGATGCCATAGTAAAACTAGTGCCTGAAAAGTTGCTTTGCCCCTCGAAAGATCAAGTTTCAAAGCTGTTTCTCTAGCCTGTACTGGATCCTACTCGGTAATAAAGTGGCAGAGTTAATTCCAAACTAACAGTCCCTACATACCCTGTTGGAGGCGTATACAGCATGGCCCCAGCAGATACTGCACTGAATTGGACCCTAACGCGTCCTGGTGGCAATGCAGAACTCATTGAGGTGGCGTTAAGTGCTCCCGTGCTAACTGCAACATTGATGGTGACTGTGCATTGTCAAGCCCCACACTGTGATGTGAGACATGCCTGCACTCAGCCCCCATCCTCCGACAGGTAGAACACGACTTTTGCAGTGAACTAAACATATCCCTTAGAGTGATTTTCATTTAACAATCTAGCTGCCTGGCTAAGTTAGATCTTTCGTCCTTTTTTTTTTTCAAACTGTCTGCAGCATGTACATAATGCTAGATTCCGTATTAGGAGATACCATCCAGGAATAGGACTTCGTTTAGCAGTGGTTAAGAAATGAATGCTAGGAATAATACAGAAATCAGCAGAGAATAAATCAGAGAACATCGTACGGCTTCGTATAGGTCTATAATGTAACAAAACAAAGAAGAGAGCAGGTCCTGTAGAAACAGGAGAAAGGATAGTACCATCAAACAAAACCAACCGGTAATCCTCCCACTGTCCTCCATCCTAGCCCTCCTTCCCCTCCTAATGGTGGTTAGCTTGTGCATTTGGTATACATCATCCACTCTCCTCCCGGATCTCTCTGCACCGGGGAGCACAGCCTTATTCCAACAAGCTCACATCTTACCACCATAATTAGTCACTGAGAGGATGAGCATGGAGTGGTAGGTGGTAGGAGAAGTCATACCAAAAGGGAGGAAATAGGGAGGGGAGGGAGGGAGAGATGGATGGATTGCGGGGGGGGGGGGGGGGTGTTAGTGTCACTGCTTGGATTTTTCTGCTATGGTTTTGTTTTGGCTGAAAAGAAATCAATACAAATTTAAAATAGGAAAAACAAACGAAAAACCCAACTAGTAATAAGATCGATAACTAGATAATTAAAGAATTTATTACAAAAATACTGTGTGCAGTTTTCATACTCCATCTCAAAAAAGATACAGCAGAACTGGAAAAGATTTGTAGGAGGACAGCAGGATGAAACAGAGGACAGAAGGGCTCCCTTATGATGAAAATGGTTAATAGGTTAGAGTTCTTCAGCTTGCAGAAGCAGGACAGAGAGGGGATATAGGACACTTATCCACTCTTTCAAATAGTGTGAGCGCTAGGGTGCACATCAGGAAATTAACTGGTGGTAGATTTAAAACAAATTAAATTAAACAAATTAAAACAAATATTTTTTTTCAATCAATAGACAATTGTTACTAGAAGATTTCATCAAAATTCATAGTATAAATGGGTTTAAAAAATGTTCAGAGAAATTTCTTGAGGATAGCTCCATTATTAGACAGGCAGTTCATCACCTTGTGCAGAAGGAAAGGGATCCCAGTATTATGATATGCCGGACAGGATACTGGGTTCAGTGAATCATCATTATGACTCAGCAGGACACCTCTCATGCACCTGCTAGGTACTTGTGACCTGCATTGGCCACTGTCAGAAAGAGGATACCAGGCATGATGGACCTTTAGCCTGACCCAGCATGGCATTTCTTACATTCTTATAAGGAAAAAGTTAAAAAGGAACTGTTTTTCCTATCTAGGATCATTTCAGGAGCTGTAAATACGTCTGGAATTCCATAATAAAATCCAATTCACCTACAGCAGAATCTCACAGCAGGTTCATTATCCACTTCTCTAGGGCTGCAAACTTACCCTGCATTGTAAACGTAGGCCCTGGGCTGGTGCTTCCATCAAGCGAACTAGGCATTCACCTAAAGCACCGGCCATCTGGGAGGTATCGCTGCCACCCCTCTCCTGGGCCTGCAGCGGTGGCAATGGCTCAGTAAATGCGGGGTCGCTCTTACCTCGGGTCATTGGTGCTGCCCCCATGGTACCTGTGCTTTACAATGCCTCTTCTACTCCCTTCGACGCAGACTTCAGAACTGGAAGTAGTGAGGGAGGGGGTAGAAGAGGCATTGTAGAGCACAGGAATGGTGGGGGCAGCACGGGCAACCTGAGGTAAGTGCTGCCCCGCGTTTACTGAGCCCTTGCCACCACTTCAAGCCCCGGAGAGGGCGACAGCAGCGGCAGGCCAGAGGGGCCCTTCAATCCCTGCACCGGCCCTGCATAGGACCCTGTTTGTGTGTTCTGTTTAGGAGCACTAGGGAAATTAGAGCACAATAATGTACAAAGAGCCAGCAAGATGTCTGCAGATTCTTAAATTGAACACTTTGGGGTAAAAATATTCCAAACCCCCTTTTTGCTTAAATGCTTTCTACTTATTCTGTGAAATACATTTTCATTGTAGCCATCTGCAGAAAATGGAACTCTTCAGACAAAAGATCTGTTCTTTCAAAATCGTGCAAAGAAAACACAAAGGTTCTCTGCACTTTTTTGTGGCTAGATCTTTAAATCTGGCCCTTTAGTCTTCCGAATGGGTTTCATCCTGTGAACTACACCTCATTCTAGAAGTACAGGTGAAGAGGGCACAATACCTGATACAGCAGGGTGTCCAGCATGCTGATGCTGAAAACTCTTCCAGCAGCAAAAGGCAGTCGAAACATGAAAGCCAGATTAGAACCTCTCTCACGTTCTTTCTACAAGGAGTTAAAAGGGAAAATTAATTCATTCATCTCAGAAGTGTTTTTTTTTCTCTTCCTCTAGCAGAGAATGTTTTAAAAGTCTACAAATGGAAGTCTGAATTTGGGTTTGGTACATGAGAGTAATCATCAGAATTGAGATCAATACCCTCAAATTGCAAGTAATGTCTGGACAAACAGTTCAATAAAATAAAACACTGCACAAATATCAATATGAGCAAACTTGAAATCAATATGCAATGAAATGAATGAAAGAGTCAAACTTTCCTCTGTAAGAGAAATTTATTAAACACAACAGAATATTTTGGGGGAAAATAATTATTTTTATCTATAAAAAGGCCTGCTGTCTCTTTACTAGTTTATTTATTTATTTGAGACGTTTATATGCCGCATTTCCAAAGTTCAATATGGTTTACAATGAACAGAACAGAACTTTACACGGAACATGTTAACATTACAAGGAACAGTGAACCAACATAAAAGACACTCCTAATTTTACAGGGAACTAGTAAATATTCCAAAACCTGTGTCTTTGAGTGTAATTTAGTTGTGTTGCTTTCATGTTTATCTTATGCCTTGGAAGCGCATATGGAACAGGTGCGTTTTGAGGAGTGTCCTGAAATACTTAAGGTCTGTAGTTGTTCGGATTTTCACAGGGAGGGAGTTACATATTGTAGGAGCATAGAGTGAGAAAGCTCTTTCACATGTGAATTGGTTATACTTCAAGAAGTCTGTGTGAGCAGCAAGAAGGTGTTCTGCAGTGCTTCTTCTTTGTCTGTTATTGGGGAATTTTCTTATAATGGTCTGTAGGTATTTTATTTATTTATTTATTTAGACAGTTTTGTATACCGCCTTATCCTTCAATCAAAGCGGTAACAACACAATTGGGGGATACATTTAACACACGGGGATATGAGACACATACACTAATACTTACAGGGAACATGGGCAATGGAGAGTTAAGTGGCTTGCCCAAGACCACAAGGAGCATCTGTGGGACTAGAAACCCCAGTCCTTCCGGTCCAAAGTTGCTATCCTCTAGTGGGATTTGAACCCCTGACCTTCTGGCCTGAAGTACCTTGCCCCAACCACTAGGCTACTCCTCCCTCAGAAGATTGGTCTTTCATGATGGGGGTGATGTGTGAGCCCTTTGATGTTCCAGTGAAGACCCTAGCCGCAACCCTTGGAGAATTGCATTGCAGAAGTCAACGTGTGTAAGTGCTATTGCTTGGAAAACAGTCCTGTAGGGTTGAGGTTCAAGAAATGGGCAAAGTCGCTGTAAGGTTCTTATTTTATTGTAAATAAGTTTTGTCATGTTGCTGAGTGGTTCAAGGTCAGATGTTGGTCTATAGTTTCTCCAAGGTAATGTACCTCTGGTTTTACTGTTAGTTCTGTTTGATTAACATTAAGTGACTTTGGCGGGAGAGCCATAGAGCAATTGAATTAACCCTGGGAGTACCGATGGGGTCAAAAGTGACCCCATTGCAAGTTTCACAACACGTATCTCGGAAACTAGTTGTTCAAGAATGCAATCTTTTTATGACTTTCACATGTTAATATTCTCTTTATATTGCGCCATGCGAGGAATAATTTTCATCCGCTAGGTGACGCTAGTGATGAATTGCAGCACAGAGTACCAGTGGGGTCATTTTTGACCCCAGTTGCTTACGGCCAGTTTGGATCGTGATACAATTTACAGTTTTGTGAATTTTTTGATCTTACAAAGGTATTTATCATTATATTAATTATATAGTATCCATTTATCATTGTTGCATTCAATTTTACCATTGCCTGTACCATTCAATTATCACTGTTACCTCCAATTATTACTGTTGCCAGTAGGATCCATTACCTCCAATTATTACTGTTGCCAGTAGGATCCATTTATCAGTGTTGCACTTATTGTTACTGTCGCCAGTACCATTCAAATATCATTGTTGCATCAGTTTTACTATTGCCAGTACCATTCAATTATCACTGTTGCTTTCAATTACTACTGTGGTCGGTAGCCTCACAGAAAGTACCAGAATCACAGAACCACCAGAATCACAGAATTCCTCATAGAAAGTACCTCATCCACCTCAACAAAAACCCCAATGGCTCTACCATTAAATACCCTGGCTATCTGCCTCTTCCTGCTTATAAGCTGTCTCAACGAAGCCCTTGCCTTATATCACACATCTCACCAAATTCCAATACTTCTAAGTCATGGAAAAAGAAGGGCAGAATCTCCCTATCCCAACTCAAGAATATGGACCCCCACACGCCACTCGCACCTAATACATATAGCCCTTCAACAACCAAAGAAAAATAAACAAGAGGAACCCCCTCAACCCTCTTACTTAAACTGTGCTCTCATAAATGCACGGTCTATCCGCAAGAAATGGCCAGTCATCACTGACACAATTTCTTCTCATAATCTAGATGTCCTCATGATAACCGAAACCTGGTTATCTGACGCGGATAATGTAATCCTTAACCAACTCATACCCCCCAACTTCTCTGCCCATTCCCAACATAGAGAGAGCAAGAGAGGAGGAGGCATTCTCATACTTACCAAGAATGACCTAAACTTCCACACCGTGGACTCCACAAGCTCAAACAGCATGGACGTCTTAACTATCACAAATGAACAATGCCTCATCAATCTGATTTACAGAGCACCCTCACCCTCCACGGACGACCTGCCTTACATTCTGGACCTAGCAACTAACTCACGCAAGCCCAACATTCCCAACTGGATATTAGGAGACCTCAATCTCCCAACACTACATCCCAGCCACTCCTCAGCCCTCCTTGAAGCAATCAACGAGCTGGGATACAAGCAAATTGTCGACACCCCCACGCACGAGAGAGGAAACATCCTGGACATGATCTTTGCCCCTCTCACAGCTCTTGACTCCAACAATAAACTTGACAACTCTGTAACCCCAGTACCTTGGTCAGACCATAATTTAATCACCTTCTCCATTCTCATCAATGGCAAACAGTCACCACACAGAAACAAAAACTCCATTGACTCGACAAGAGTAACATCTCGGAAATTCAAAACCTTCAACAAAGAACACATAGTTACAGAAACCCTCCCTCTCCTACATGACACCTCTCTCAATCTGGAAAATCTGATCACATCCTGGAACAGCACTATCAGTACCATTGCACTGCAACCAGTCCAGGGTAACAACCCAAAGAAAAGAAAATCTTCTTCTTGGTTCTCCCCTGACCTACGAGCCTCCCTCACACACCTAAGAAGACTGGAGAAACGATGGCGTCGCTCACACTCTTCAGAAGACCAAGCAGCCTACAAAGCACATCTATCTGTGCACAGAGAGTCAGTCATGGCCAAGATGAAACAATTCCATACCGATACGCTGAAAAGATCACTAAATAAACCACGCGATCTTTTCAACTTAGTCAAAACCTTATCTAAAGAACCTTCACCAAAACATCCTGAACCCATTCATCCCCAAGCTTTCGCCGATTTCCTGCAATCCAAATTGCTTCAAACCAACAACATTGCAACTATCTCTTCTCAAGTCACCATATGCATATCAAACCTATCCATGTTCTCCACACCATCCAGAAAACATGTTGAGGACACCATCGCTGCTCTTAACACGACTACTGCACAAACTGACCCTTGCCCAGCCCACTGGATAAAGGAATTACGCCAAGATCTCAGCCCCATCATCACTAAAATGATGAATTTATCCTTTACAACCGGCTCCTTCCCACCAGCCCTCAAGAGAACATCCATAAGACCACTCTTGAAAAACCATAAACTCGACCCACAAAAGGTTGAATCTTATAGACCCATAGCTAGCATACCCCTACTAGCGAAAATAATTGAAAAGGAAGCTCAAAGACAGTTACAGGACCACATTGACACCGTCTCCCCTCTGGACCACTGCCAACATGGCTTCAGAGAGTTCCACGGTGTTGAAACCCTCCTTACCACTCTCTGCAACAACATCATCACAGGCATTGATAACATCCGCCAAGGCTTTGCTCTTATCTTCTTAGACATTGCTGCGGCTTTTGACTCTGTACATCACGATCTGTTAATAGCGCGACTAAAAGAAAAAGGCATCAATAACACTGCCCTAGAGTGGTGCAAGTCATACCTCGATCAGAGATGGCAGTACGTTACCTCAGGGACCGCAACATCTACACCTTACCACCAAAAGCAAGGCGTACCGCAAGGATCATCCCTATCCTCACTCTTTTTCAATATATACATACAACCGGTTTGCAATATCATCAAGTCCTTCAAGGTTGAATGCTTGATATACGCAGATGACATCCTCCTATACATGCCTTTCTCCACAGTTCACATGGACCTTTCCCCGCTAGCTAAATGTTTTGATGCAGTATCCGAATGGCTGCAATCCCAGAACCTCCGAATTCAACATAAAAAGACCGAGGTTCTCTTCATCACCAGGGACCCACTTTTCTCCCCCCCATCCCATATAAAGGTGAAAGAAGCCGAGCTCCAATCAAAACCTTCCATTCGTTACCTTGGAGTCACTTTTGACCAACGCATGGATCTGAAACTACACATATCCAACATAGTCAGGGCAATCTACCTCAAGATCCGGACTCTTCGACATCTTCGCCCCCTGCTTGATCCTGATGACTTCAGAACTATATTTCAAGCCTTAACCTTACCACACCTTGACTATGCCAATGCCATTCTTCAAGGCCTCCCACACTCCACATTAAACCCTCTGCAACTCGCCATGAACACCGCTGCTAGAGTCCTCTACGGAGCATCAAGAAGGGACCATGTAACACCCATCCTAGAGCAACTCCACTGGCTCCCCATACATGGCAGAATATTGTTCAAAACATTATTACTAACCTTTAAGGCCACTAAAAGCATCACCTCCTCCTCTCTAATAGACCTCATTCAGGCCGCTCCACCCAACAGATCCAGGAGAACGATATCAACAAATATTCTAATCATCCCTAAAGCAGCGACAAAATGCCTATCAGTGACATCCAACAGGGCTTTCAGATTCTATGCCCCTAAATGCTGGAACGCTCTACCCCCAGAAATTCGTGCTATCACTGATCTATCCCTTTTTAGAAAGGCACTCAAATCCCACCTCTTCCCCCATTATTACTTAACCAACTAACCAATCTTGATCACTACCCAAACTAAGAACAAATCCTGTCATGTATACTTGTAAATACTCTTGTAAATAGTTGCAGTAATGACTTCCCATGTTTTATCCAAGTTCTCTGACCTTGTTCTCTGTAAAACCAAACAGTTTGTTCATTATGGTATGTTGTTATATTGTAAACCGCGCTGATGCTGAATAGAGCGGTATATAAGAGCCTGTAATAAATAAATAAATAATAAATAAAATTATGTATCATTTATTTTTTGTACTCTTATTTTATGAAAATTACACATTTTCTGTAATTGATATCATACGTTCTCTCATTATTTCTGATGAAATCTAAAGTCTTTCAGCTCGTTCATCACAATTATTGTACACCTATAGTAAAACTGCTTTGCGTTTTATTCAACTTTATCTTTGTTTATTTATTTTAGGTTATTGTTTATGATGTCAAAACGAAAGTATTCAGCTGCCCAAGTAAGAGAAATATTGCAACGAGATGCTGACAGTGATGGCTCTGAGTTGTCTGATGATGCAGCATATTCAGCAAGTGAAGAAGCATATCAGCCAAGTTCGGGCGATAAATCTGATGATGACAGTCGTGATTCAGATGGCGACAGCAGTTGGTCACCAAGTGAATGTGAGACTGATGTTGAGCCGGTAACATCGCCTGCAGCAAAGAGTCAAGTTACAGGTTGAGGCTGTGCTGGATGGGGAAGAAGGCAGGAGTCCTCGGTGTCAGTATCACCTGTGAGGAATCTTAGTTGTGGTCGTAGAGGAGCTAAGAGGTCATCAGCTATAAGCACAAATGTTGCCATTGAAGCCTATGTATCTAAGGATGCCACATCATGGAACAGGAAACCTATAAAGCAAGCTGCTGGAAGATACGCCAGAGCTAATGTCATGCCCGTACAACAAGGTCCTACAAGGTATGCTGTATGAAATGTTGATGGCCCTCTCGCAGCATTCCACTTGTTCATGAGGAAGAACTTATTGAATGAAATCATGATGTGGAGGAGCAAACAAGGAAGACACATTTATGACGACACCTGGAAAGATTTGACAGATGGAGAATTTCAATTTTTTCTTGGACTTCTGATCCTCTCAGGCGTGTACAAGTCACGAAATGAATCCATAGTTCAGTTGTGGAACCTTGAAGATGGTCGTTCTGTTTTCGGCAAAAATATGGCCCGTAACCGTTTTCAGCAAATTTCTTGTGCTCAGATTTGATGATGCAACCAACAGAAGTGAACAACGAGGCATGGATAAGCTTGCTCCAATCAGACATGGTTTTGATACCTGGGAAGCAACTCTAAGTGACGCCTTTGTTCCTGGTGAAAATGTTACCGTGGATGAGCAACTGCTTACATTTCGTGGCCGTGTTCCATTCAGACAATATATTCCCAGCAAACCTGGGAAATATGGCATAAAGCTATGGATGTTGTGTGACAGTGCAACGTCATATGTTCTGCGTCTTCAAGTATATACAGGAAGGGAACTTGGACAAAACACGGAACAGAATCAGGGTGAAAGGGTTGTGCTGCAACTCACTGAAGGATTGACGCGATCTGGCAGAAATGTTACTGTTGACAATTTCTTCTGCAGTTTATCTCTGTCATGGGAATTGCTAGAAAAACAATTGACACTTTTGGGGACAATTCGAAAGAACAGAAAAGAATTACCTCCAGAATTTGTAACAGCAAAGGGCCGAGAGGTATTCACTTCAATGTTTGCCTTTCGCGATGACGCCACTCTGGTTTCCTATTGCCCGAAGAAATGAAAAGTGGTTGTGCAGTTTGCATGATCAAGTAGATAACACATGTCCAGACAAAAAAAAACACGCATGATCTTGGACTATAATTCTAGTAAAGGTGGAGTAGATACGGCAGATCAAATGTTTCGCACGTACACCACAAAACGAATGACAAGAAGCTGGCCAGTGACAATCTTCTACAACATGTTGGAAATCAGTGCTTTGAACGCCTTCATTGTTTGGATGTCACTAAATCCAGAATGGCAGTCCAAGTCAAAGCACAGATGTCGTCTATTCCTCTTGGAATTAGGAAAGCAGCTGCTTCAGAGTAATTGCAGCGAGACTTCTTCCAGCATTGAAGAAGCCACTGATGCTATTTGCAATGTCGGTATCCCAAAGAAAAGGGCAAGGTGTCACTGCTGTTCCAGAGAAAAAGACAAGAAAAGCAACATAGTTTGCATCTCCTGCAAGCGCAATGTTTGCAAAGAACATTCAGAAATTGTCTGTGTCTCATGCAAATGATTGTAGTACTTTACTGTGTTCATCAAGTGCATGCAAAAACTGCTTTCATGGCAACTCTTCTTCATGATAAAGCATTCTTTATGATAAAGCATTAAATTTCAAAACATTTAACTTTCATATAATAAATAATTAATTCGGAATAATAGTTTGTCTGTTTAGTTTAAATTTTTCATGGTTAACAATTAAAATTCATCGTGGGGTCATTTATGACCCCAACGGTATTCAGTGTGTGCAAAAAATCTCGGTAATTCCAGGGTTAAAGCACTGTACAATAGGAGTGAATTCCGGATTTGTGGTTAAGAACGGTGTGATGGAATTCAAAATGGCATGGGACAGACACAGTGGATCCCTTTACAGCAACAGCATAAAATCAAAATAAACTGAATACTGGGCAGACTAGATGGACCATACTGGTCTTTATCTGCCGTCATTTACTATGTTACTATGTGTAAAACATTATGAGCCCATGAAGATAGGGCTGTGTGGACCCGATTCTAGTCTGCGAGAACAAAACATTACTGTGGTAGCTCGTCCCTTCCTGACTCTCTCTGTCCTTATGCACAGGACATGAAGGGAGAGCCAGAGGGGGAAATGGGCATGGATGGCTTGCGGGGCTGCACGTCCCGCATTCGTGAATGACCTCCTATATCATCTGCATATAGGTGGAATAACATATTATGTGACTGGAAGATCTGGCAGATTGGCTGGATGAAAATGTTGAATAACAATGATGACAATGATGAGCCCCGGGGTACACCACAGTTATGCGGAAAAGGGTCTGAGCTTTTATTATCGTTTTTTATGATTTGTAGGTGATCATATAAATAAGACCGGATCCAGCTAATCGTGTTGTCGGTGATGGCAATCCAACGTAGTCTCTGTAGTAGAATTTCTTGACATATGGTGTCAAACGCCACAGATATATCGAGAAAAATGAGGATGAATGCTTGTCCATTCAGTGAGTGATATTAACAGTATTTCCACCCGTGGTTGGGGCAAAAATCATGTTGATGAGTCAAGTGGGGTATTTAGGCTGATAAGTTTTTAGTTAAAGTTGTACCACTTCCTCCATTATTTTGGTGAGGAAAAATAAATTTGAAATAGGCCTGAATTTGGGTCGGCTGGGTCAAGCTTTGGGTTTTTTAGCAGTGGGCATATGGAGATGGTCTTTAGTTTAGTAGGTATATAGCCTTGCATGAAGGACAGCTGTAATATCTTGCATATGGTTGGGGCAAGTTCTGACCTTGTTGATTTTATCGAGCTTGCTGGACAGAGATCCAGAGGTGATGTAGTCGTATTCAGATTTCCAAATATGTTGACCAGGTGATCTTGTGAGACTAAGGTGAATGAATGCTGGAAGTGCAGGGTTTGTAGGAGTCCTTTGTTAGTGTGGCTGGAGGATGATTCTATAGTTTGGATTGGAAGTGATGTGCAAGTGTTTGAGGGTTAGGGATAGATTGTGCAGTCAGGGGAGGGGGGGGGGGTAAGAACATAAGATATGCCATACTGGGTCAGACCAAGGTCCATTAAGTCCAGTATCTTGTTTCCAACAATGGCCAATCTAGGTCACAAGTACCTAGCAATTTCCCTAAAAGATACAGGTTCTACAATGCTGGTATTGGGGCAAGCAGTGGATATTCTACTTTAATAATGGTTTATGGACGTTTCCTCCAGGAACTTGTCCAAACCTTTTTTAAACCCGGCTCCAATACATCCTACGGTAGCAAATTCCAGAGTTTGATTACCCGTTGAGTGAAAAAAACAATTCTCTTAATAGACTTAAATAGGTTGCCCTGTAGCTTCATTGCATGCCCCTTAGTCTTTCTATATTTTGATGGCATAAACAATCAATCTACATTTACCCGTTCCACTCCATTCATTAATTTATAGACCTCTATCATATCTCCCCTCAGCCGTCTGTTTTCCAGGTTTTAGAATCCTAACCTTTTTAGTCTCTCTTCATAGGGGTATCCTTCCATCCCCTTTACCATTCTAGTGGCTCTTCTCTGTACCTTTTCTAATAATGCTATATCCTTTTTAAGATACAGCAACCAGAATTGCACATAATATTCAAGGTGCGGTCGCACCATGGAACAATACAGAGGTATTATAATATCCTTTGTTTTATTTGCTATTCCTTTCCTTATGATACCTAGCATTCTATTTGCTCTCTTGGCCACCGCTGCCCACTGAGCAGAGGGTTTTAACATGTTATCCACGATGATGCTTAAATCTTTTTCCTGGGTTGCGGTTCCTAATGTGGAACCTTGCATCGTGTAAACATAGTTTAGGTTTTTCTTTCCTAGGTGCATATTAAATTTAATCTGCCATTTGGATGCCCAGTCTTCCAATTTATCAAGATCCTCTTGCAATTTTTCACAATCCTGTAGTTTTCTGTCATCTGCAAATTTGATAACCTCACTCGTTATTCCCATTTCTAGGTCATTTATGCATATGTTAAAAAGCAGCAGACCCAGCACAGATCTCTGGGGTACTCCTCTATTCACCTTTCTCCATTGGGAAAATTGGCCATTTAGCCCTACCCTCTGCTTTCTATCTTTTAACCAGTTCCTGATCCGCAATAGTACACTGCTTCTATCCCATGACTTTTTAATTTTGCCAAAAGTCTCTGATGAGGGACCTTGTCAAAGGCTTTCTGAAAGTCCAGATACACTATATCAACCACCTCACCTTTGTCTACCTGTTTATTCACACCTTCAAAAAAACATAATAGATTAGTAAGACAAGACCTTCATTGGCTAAAGCCATGTTGGCTGTCTCCCATTAAGCCATGACTATCTACATATTCAGTAATTTTCTCCTTAATGACGGTTTCCACCATTTCTCCCGGTACTGACATCAGGCTATCTGGTCTGTAGTTTCCCGGATCACCCCTGGAAACCTATTTAAAAATTGGCGTTACATTGGCCATCCTCCAATCTTCAGGCATTACAGATTATTTTAATGATAGTTCACAGATTACTAATAATAGATCTGAAATCTCATATTTCAGTTCTTTCAACACCCTTGGATGTATACCATCCGGTCCAGGTGATTTGCTACTCTTCAGTTTATCAAATAGTTGTAATACATATTTCCGGTGTATCGATATTTCTTTCAATTCTTACGCAGCATCTCATTTAAATACCATTTCAGTCATGGGTAACATTCCTACATCTTCCTCAGTAAAGACTAAAGCAAATAATTCATTCAGGCTCTCCGCTATGGCCTTGTCCCCTCTTATTTATATTTATTTATTTATTTACATTCTCTTATATACCTCGCTATTCTGCATCAGTGTGGTTTACATTGAACAAACTGAAATTACATTGAACAGGGCATTATAACTTGGAGAAAATGATTTTACAGGGAATATGGGCTATGGAGGGTTAAGTGGCTTGCCCAAGACCACAAGGAGCACCTGTGGGACCAGAAACCCCAGTCCTTCCAGCCCAAGGTTGCTGTCCTCTAGTGGGATTTGAACCCCCAACCTTCTGGCCTGAAGTACCTTGCCCCAACCATTAGGCCACTCCTCCACTCCACTCTTAGTGTCCCTTTTACCCCTCTATCATCTAATGGTCCAACTGACTCTCACATTTTCTCTTTTAACATGGACTTGGCTATTTCAAATAGCTCTCTGGGTTTATTTAGGGATTTTAATAATGTTTGGGAGTAGTAGTCTTTCTTTGCCTTATTGGATTGTACCCTCTAAGATTTGAAGGTATGTTTTCTTGGCTTGTTCATCTAGTGAATGTCTCTATGCCCATTCAGTTTTTCTTAGTTTCTGTTTGATCCTTTTTAGATCTGTTGTGTACTATGGTGCATGATGTCTAGGATTGCGAGGAGTTGATAATTGTTTCATTGTAATTGGCTACGAAAGCGTCTCAATCATCAGAGTCTATGTTCTGATTAGGGATGACAGATTCACAGAAATGTTCTTTGTTTAAATTTTCTGTGGTGCTTTTTTTTGTACTGGCTGGCTGCCATGAGAGTTGGAGTATAAAGGAGGAATGGTATAGCATAATGGTCTGATCATGGGACTAATCAGTTGAGGTGGAGAGACTGGATGTTTCTCTAGGAGATTTGATGGTACAAAGATAAGGTCCAGAATGTTACCTTTGATGTGAGTTGGCTTTGTTACAATCTGGATATATTTTTGACAGAACATTGCATTGGCGAATGCAGCTGCTTGCGGATGTGGAATAAATAACAGGTTAAGGCCACCCAGTAGTATTAATGGACAGTTGGGATCTGTGTAGGTGCTAACAATTTCCAGGTTGGATGCCAGATCGTCATTGTCTGCTGTTGGTGATCGGTATAACAGGGCAATTATGATTTGCTTGTTAGATATGGTGGTGGCATTCAGTCCATTGGTGTTTGTTGTATTAATAAGCTTAAACTGTAGGGAATTTTTGGAGATTATGAAAACTCCACCTCTCGGATTGGTACAACTGAATAGGTTGTAATTTGGATGTTTTAGCTGATTAATCAGGACTGAGTCAGAGTCGGTGAGCCATGTTTTGGTAATGCAAAGGAGGTCTAGGTCATGGTCTGTGAGGTAATCATTTAGGAGCTCCAGTTTGTTTCTCACTGAGCGTGTAGGCATTTGGCAGTAGGCATTTGAGAGCTGAAGTGGGGGTGGCGTCCAGTCAGAGTGAGTTTAGTGTCAGCTGGATTATGGGTACCTGAATTAAATAGGAGGAATGCTTGTGTCATATTCTTATTGGTGGTATTTTATTGTTAGCATAATTAGTGGCACGTATAATAGGGATAGGGTCTGTGTTTTTCACGAAACATTGCTTCTGGTTGATCAGTGAGAGGAGGAGTAACACAGCAAAGAGTAGAAACATATGGTTTATGAATATGATGAGTATTAGTTAGTACAGAAGTAGGTTGAATGGGTGCAATCAGTGTGGAATACAATATAAATTTATATCATCAATTAGGTGTACATTAGCTGGATTCCAGGGAGTACCCCAAGGCAGGCCAGGTGTAAGGGAATTGAATGTCTTAGGCGGACGCACATCATAATCCTTGAAATATCACCCCTCCCACAAAAATCCTGTGAAAATGCAAACTGGATATCATGAGAGTTATTTTAGAAGACCTATTTGTGCTTTGGATGTCCTTAGCATGAGGACATCTGAATCTGGGCAGGAAGAAGCATGGCCAGGAACCCTTCTTGCCAATTTCAACCCCTCCTATCTCAGCCTTCTGCTCCCACTCATCAGCTTGGTCACTGCCTTGATCTTGTTTTCAATTCTAATTGTTACCTTCTAATTTCCAAATCTCAGTTCTTCCCTTATCAGATCACCACCTGTTAAGTTTCACTCTTCATCACTCCTCATCTTGATCTTGCCCAAGCTCCTCCTACCTTTTTAGGAATCTTCATGTTATCGATCCACTGACACTATCCACTACTGTCTCATCTCCTCTTTCTTCCACTATGTCATCTAAGTCTTTGATGAGGCTATAGTTTCCTATAATATCACTCTCTCCTCTGCTCTGGTTATTCTTGCTCTGCCCATAGCACGTCCTGTGAGGTGCACTTCACATCAGCCCTGGCTGTCTTCATCTACCCACTATCTATGCTCGTGCCTACTCAGCCTAGCGCACTTGGCTCAAATCCCATTCCCTTTCTGACTTTCATCACTTCAAATTCATGCTTCCTTACTTCCAGCCTGCCATTGCACTCGCCAGGCAAAGCTTTTCTATCCATCTGAATAACTCTTTTGCCTCTGACCCTGTTGTCTCTTCTCTACTCTCAATTCTCTTCTCAAGGAGCTTCCACCTCCAATCCTTCCTTCTCTCTGCCCAAACCCTAACTGACTATTTCCAAAGTCCATAAGATTACACCAATTCCCCACTAATTCTTCTTTACCCCTTCCCCCCTCTTCAATACCAACTTTTCCCCTCAACCTCTATCACTTCTTCTTCTTTCCTCCTCTAAACACACTACCTGTTCCTCTGATCCTATCCCTACCTGTCTTTTCAACTCCATCTCTTCAATCTCATATATTCTCAACCTTTCGCTCTCCACTGCAGCCTTACCTGTGGCCTTCAGGCATGCCATGATCACACCTCTCCTCAAGAAACCTTCATTTGACCCTATTTGTCCTTCTAATTATTGACACATCTCCTTTCTTCCATTCTTGAACATGCAGTTCGATGCCGCTGCCTTAAATTTCTCTCCTCCTTGATTCACTTCAGTCTGGGTTTTGTCCCTTTCATTCTATTGAAGCGGCTCTTGCCAAAGTCCAGTGACTTGCTCCTGGCTAGTCTAAGAGCCTTTACTCAGTTCTCATTCTTCTCAAAATTTCTGATGCTTTTGATGCTGTTAACCACCTCCTTCTCCTCGACCCATTATCCTCTCTTGGTTTTAGGGGCTCTGTGCTGTCTTCTTATCTCTCCAATCACTCTTTCAGTATTTGTTCTGGTGGTGTCACCTCTACTGCCATCCCTCTCTCAGTTGGTGTACCCTAGGACCCTCTACATTTCTCTCTCTATACCCAGTCACTCGTTGCCCTCATCTCTACCCATGGTTTTCAATGTCATTTTTATGCTGATGACTCTCAAATTTATCTATCTACATCTGACATTTTTCTTACATTCTAAACCCATATCTCTGCCTGCTTATCAGACATCGCTATCTGGATGTCTCACCGCCATCTGAAATTGAACATGGCCAAAACTGAACTTTTTATCTTATCCTCTAAACTCTCCTCCCTCTTCCTCCTTTCTCTATATTTCTTGATAACACTCTTCTACTTTCTTTTTCCTCGGCACGCAATTTGGGGTCATCAATGACTACTCCCTCTCCTTCAACAGGTAGTTATAGAGAAAGAAACAACAGGTTTTATTTAACAAAATTCATCCCTTTCTCTCTGAACATACTACTAAAACTCTTATCCACTCTTAAATCACCTCTCTCCTTGCTGGTCTTCCTCTGAGCCATCTCTCTCCTCTTTAATCTGTTCAGAACTCTGCTGTGCAGCTAATCTTCCGCCATCCCCAATACACTCATATAACCCCTTTTCTTAAATCACTTCATTGACTCTCTTTCTGTTTCTGTATCCAATTCAAACTTTCCTGTTTCCAACAGTGGCCAATCTAGGTCATATGTACCTAGCAGTTTCCCCAAAAGACACAAGTTCCACAATGCTTGTACTGGGTCAAGCATTGATATCCTGGGTCCCTTCTTAATAATGGTTTATGGACCTTTCCTCCAGGAACTTGTCCAAACCTTTTTTAAACCCAGCTACACTAACAGCCTTTACTACATCCTCCGGTAACAAATTCCAGAGTTTGATTACACATTGAGTGAAAAAATATTTTCTTTTATTAGTCTTAAATAGTTTACCCTGTAGCTTCATTGCATGTCCCCCTAGTCCAGCGATGGCGAACCTATGGCACGCGTGCCAGCTGTGGCACGCGAAGGCCTTGCAGCTGGCACGCGTGAAGGTCCGCAAAAAAAGAAAAAGCGGGCTCTGGCTGCTGCCGCGGACGCGGCAGCATGCAGTGTCCCGCGGGGCCCCCTCCGCCCGCTAAGCCCCTCTGCAAGGGCTTTCAGATTCGCGAGGGAGACAGCGTCTCCCTCGCGTCTCTGTTAAGCCCGCAGGGGTTAATGGGAAATTTCCCATCTGCCCCTTTAGACGCGAGGGACTGATGGGAAATTTCCCATTAGCCCCTGCGGGCTTAACAGAGACGTGAGGGAGACGCTGTCTACCGCGCGAATAAGAAAGCCCATGCAGAGGGGCTTAGCGGGCGGAGGGGGCCCTGCGGGACACTGCATGCTGCCGCGTCCGCGGCAGCAGCCAGAGCCCGCTTTTTCTGTTTTTAAATTTGCCGGGGGGGGGGGGGGTTAGGACTGCGAATGGGCTAGGGGGGGGGGGGTTAGGACAGCAAATGGGCGGGGGGGGGGGTTGGACTGGAAATGGGGGGGGGGGGGTTAGGACTGCTAATGGGCTAGGAGGGGGGGGGGTTAGGACTGCTAATGGGCTAGGGGGGGTTAGGACTGCTAATGGGCTGTGGGCTGATGGGGGCTGTCTGGAAATGGGGTGATGGGGGGTTAGGACTGCTAATGGGCTGGGGGGGGGTAAGGACTGCTAATGGGCTAGAGAGGGTGGGTAATGACTGCTAAAGGTCTAGGGGGGGTTAGGACTGCAAATGGGCTGATGGGGAGGGGTTAGGACTTGAGGTGGGCTGTTGGGTGGGGTTAGGACTGGAAATGGGCTGATGGGGGGTTAACACTGGAGGTGGTCTGATGGGGTTAGGACTGGTAATGGGCTATGGGGGGGTTTAGGACTGATAATGGGCTATGGGGGGGCTGGGACAAGAAATGGGCTGATGGGGAGGGGTTAGGACTTGAGGTGGGCTGATGGGGTTAGGACTGGTAATGGACTGTGGGCTGATGGGGGGGTTAGGACTGGCAATGGGCTATGGGGGGCTGACTGGAAGTGGGGGGTTAGGACTGGTAATGGGTTATAGGGGGGGGGCTTAAACTGAAAATGGGGTGATGGGGGGTTAGGACTGGAAGTGGGTTGATGAGGGGGGGATAGGACTGGTATTGGGTTGGGGGGCTGCTAGGACTGGAAATGGGCTGATGCAGGGACTAGAAGGGAATGGATGCTGGGTGAGGCTGGAACTAGAAGGGAGCTGGTGTTGGGGGAGGATTAGAATGGGATGGGGCTGGGAGAGTAAAATGGAGAGGGGAAAAATATTTTGTGTGGGAGGGATAAAAAATCTACAATTGGCCGGGTATTGGGAGAGTAAGTGGGGATTGAGGATGGAGGGGTAAATTTTGAGTAGATGAAATAGGAATGAGGAAAGAGCCAAAGGAGAAAGATTAGTATGTTAAAGCAGATGTAGAGAGAGAATGGAAAAAAAAAACAAGAAGACAGAAGAAAGGACAAATGGACAGCAGATGGAGAGTTAGCAGAAGACACGAAGAAACCAGAAGAAAGTGGCTGGAACAATTGCAACTGAAAAAAAATGCACAAAAGGTAGAAAAATATCTCTTTATTTTGAATTTATTAACTGGAATATGTCAGCTCTGGGAAATGTGCATCATTAATTTTTGCGCTTTGTTTAGTACAAGAGGAAATTAATATATAGTTTTATTTCTACAGTGTTGTTGTATATTCCAAGTTTGGCTTTTGGGGTTCCCAGTTTAATTATTGTCTTCCTGTTTCTAAATTGTGATTCCTTGTTTGGTGATGGTCTGTTCTGCATGTGTAACTGAGCTGAGGTATTCTGTTTATATAATTCCTATTTGACATTGCCACTTGTTCTTTCCCCAGTAGGTCATGTATTGTTGTTCTCTGAGATGTATTGGTTTAATATTTGCAGTGTTGCCTTTTGATAGGTAGAGTATGGTGCTTTGTGAGTCCTGGTAGTGCTGTTAGGATACGGCGGGTTTGCTATGGGTTCTAAATGGGCAGCGTTTGTAGTAGTTCCTAATGTGCCTGGCGGTTGGTACTGGATTATAGTAATGTGGAAACCTTTTAGTCTTTCTTTATCCATATACTCATTAAGAGGCATGTTTACTAAAAGTTAGTGTATGGTAATATTATGCAAATATTTATGCAAATGAAGCACCTTATGCAAATGGGGCTTTAATTGACGTGCTGGCACTTTGAGGAAATTCTTTGGTTTTGTGCGGCAGTTTGGGCACTCGGGCTCAAAAAGGTTAGCCATCACTGCCCTAGTCTTTCTATATTCTGATAAGGTAAACAATTGATCTACGTTTAACCGTTCCACTCCGTTCATCAATTTATAGACTTATATCATATCTCCCCTCAGCCATCTCTTATCCAGGTTCTTATTTCTAAATTGCGATCCCTTATTCTTTGTGTGGTGACAGTCTATGTTCTGTGTAACCAAGCTGAGGTATTCTGTTCATGTGGTTTCTATTTGACCATGTCACTTGTTCTCTTTCCCCAGTAGGAGATGCATTGGTATTCTCTGAGATGTATTGGTTTAATATTTGCAGTGTTGCCTTTTGATAGGTAGGGTTTGGTGCTTTGTGAGTCCTGGCAGAGCTGTTATGATATGGTGGATTTGCTATGAGTTCTAAATGGTCAGTGTTTATAGTACTTCCTAATGGGCCTGGCGGTTGGCACTGGAATATAGTTACTTAGAAATCTGTTAGTCTTTCTTTATCCAGACACTCATTAAGAAGCATGTTTACTAAAAATGTATGTTAACATTATGCAAATATTTATGCAAATGAGACTCCCTATGCAAATGAGGCACCACAATTAATCTCCACACATGGCCCCGCACCCCCCTTGGGCCGCCACTGAGTGCCAGTATTTATCTAGTTCAGGAACTCCTTTAATGCTCACAATCGATTTTCCAAGTTCTCCAGTTTCAATGCTAAAAACTTGTTTACAGCTTCCAGCATCTCAACATTCTTTCCAAGTATGCTGACACTGCCTTGCACCTTTTCCAAATGTATCTCTTCCTACTCGCGACACCCCACAGCCACAATGTCAGCTCACATTTCAGCCAACACTTCTTTAAACTCCGTCTTATATCAGCAATCTCTGTCTTAAGCTCCTCAAACCACAATCAGAGTTCCTTTCCCCACAAGCAGCTCACTTACACTGCTCGGGTTGTCCTCCTGTCTGCCTCAGTCATTGCCACCACCATCTTGGTGTTCTCCTTGTGCTCAGCACATGGGCCTGGGTAAGTATATTCCCACAGGTCCATGGTTTTCCTCCATCTCGTCGCCATAGCGCTCTCTCCCTGTACTGTGGACATTCACTGGCTAGCGCTGTTTTTTATTTCCCTTGGGGCTCAATTATATCGCTTTTGGTGGGGTATGACGGTAGAGCTGATCACTCAGCCATCCGCATCGATAGGTGATGTCACTTCCTCTTATCCAGTCTGACTTTCCATACCAACTGCTATAGTCCCTTTTTTCCTTTGGAGATTTTCTGTTTGTCCCATGCTTCCTTGAATTCAGATACGGTCCTGCAATATTTATAGTGCTGTCTCTTTCTAGGTAGGGTCCTTGTGTGAGTTTTGGATGTTAGTATTGGCATGGTAGATTTGCTCTTGGTCTCAAATGACGTTTTTGTATTAATTCCTAGGCGATCGCTTTTGGGGGTCAGCAAACAGTATGGCATTCAAAGGTAAACCATAAACTCTGGCAACAAGGGGGAAATACGGATTAACATAGAAACATGATGACAGAAAAAGACCACATGGTCTATCTAGTCTGTCCTTCCATAACAACAACTACAACAGTCCACTTTTTACCTTTAGAGATCCTCTGTGATTGTCCCATGCTTTTTTGAATTCAGTTACTGTCCTCATCTCTACCACCTCCACTGGGAGACTATTCCACAGATCCACTACTCTTTTTGTAAAGAAATATTTCCGCATATCACTCCTGAATCTACCTCCCTTCACCCTCATCCCATGTCCCCTCGTAGCAGAACTTGCTTTCAATTGAAAGAGGCTCTCTCCCTGAACATTTATGCCACGGAGGTATTTAAACATCTCAATCATATCACCTCTATCCCGCCTTTCCTCTAAGGTGTACATATTAAGATCCTTAAGTCTGTCCTCATATGCTTTATAATGAAACCCATTAATCATTTTAGTAGCAAACCTCTGCACCGACTCCATCCTGTTCACATCCTTTTGAAGGTGCGGTCTCCAGAATTGCACACCATACTCCAAATGAGGTCGCACCAAAGACTTATACAGAGGCATTATCACCTCCTTTTTTCTGCTAGCCATTCCTCTCCGTATGCACCCAAGCATCCTTCTAGCTTTTGCCGTCGCCTTTTCTACCTGTTTAGCTACTTTAAGATCATCAGACACAACCACGCCTAGGTCCCGCTCTTCTTTAGTGGACAAAAGTACTTCACCTCCTATACTGTATTGCTCCCTTGGATTGCTGCAGCCCAAATGCATGACCTTACATTTTTTAACATTAAATCCCAGCTGCCAGATTCTAGACCATTCTTCAAGCTTAGCTAGATCCCTCCTCATGTTATCTACACCTTCCTGGGTGTCTACTCTATTGCAGATTTTGGTATCATCTGCAAAGAGGCAAACCTTACCCGACAGCCCTTCCGCTATATCACTAACAAAGATGTTAAAAAGAATCGGACCAAGGACAGATCCCTGGGGCACACCACTGGTAACATCCTTCTCCTCAGAGTGAGCTCCATTTACTTGTACTCTTTGTCGCCTCCCACCCAACCAATTTCTAACCCAAGCAGTAACTTTAGGGTCCATCCCTACGGTGCTCAGTTTGTTTATAAGTCACCTGTGAGGAACAGTGTCAAAGTCTTTACTGAAATCTAAATACACCACATCTAGAGCTCTCCCTCGGTCCAACTCCCTGGTCACCCAGTCAAAGACATCAATCAGATTTGTCTGACAAGACCTGCCTCTGGTGAATCCATGCTGCCTCGGATCCTGTAATCCGCTGGACTCCAGAAACCTTACTATTTTCTCCTTCAGCAGCGTTTCCAATAATTTACTCACCACCGAAGTTAAACTAACTGGCCTGTAGTTTTCAACCACATCCTTACTTCAGCTTTTGTGTAAAAGCACCACATGAGCCTCTCTCCAGTCCTTTGTCACCACTCCCGACTCCAACGAGGCATTGAAAAGGTCAGTCAGTGGAGTTGCTAGAACGTCCCCAAGTTCCCTCAGTATTCTAGGGTGTATCCCATCCGGTCCCATCGCTTTGTCTACTTTAAGTTGAGCTAGTTTCTCACGAACACAGTCTTCTGAAAATTGTTCAAGATGTCCCTCTCTTCTGCTCTTATTTGTGGGTGTTTTCTGAGGTCCTGCTTCTGGTTCTTCATCTGTGAACACAGAATAAAAATATTTGTTAAGCAATTCCGCTTTATCCTTATCAGCTTCTACATATTCCCCCCCCCCCCCTGCACCCTTGAGTCTGACAATACCACTTTTGCCCTTCCTCTTCTCACTAATATATCTGAAAAATGTCTTATCCCCCCATTTTATTGCATTGGCTATTTCCTCCTCCTTTTGAATCTTTGCCTTCTTGACTACTTTGCTAGCTTCTCTAAGTTTTTCCAAATACAGATGCCTGTCTTCCTCTTTCTGTGATCTCTTGTATTTCATGAAGGCCTCCCTCTTTTTCTTCACTTTTTCAGCTACTTCCTTCGAAAACCATAGTGGTCTCCTGTTCCTTTTGCCTTTATTTACCATTTTAACAAAAAGGTTGGTTGCCTTTAAAATACCCCCTTTCAGTTTTGCCCACTGTTTTTCTACATCCCCCAGCTGTTCCCATCCCACTAACGACTCCCTGAGGTATTGGCCCATCTTCGCAAAGTTAGACTTCCTAAAGTCTAAGATCCTCACCTTGGAATGGATTCTAACAGCCCTAGTCTTAATACTGAACCACACCATCTGGTGATCACTGGATGCAAAATGATCTCCCACTACAACATCAGAAACACTTTCACCATTGGTAAGCACCAAGTCCAGTATGGTCCCTTCACGTGTGGGGTCTGTTACCAATTGCCTGAATAGTTCTCCCTGTAGAGAATCCAGGATCTCCTTACTTCTAGATGATACTGCAGCAGGAATGTGCCAATCAACATCTGGCATATTGAAATCTCCTATCAGTAGCACTTCCCCTTTCCTAGCAATGCTGTGTATGTCTTCAATTAACTCTCTGTCCACCTCTTCCTCTTGTGTGGGAGGTCTGTATATCACACCAATGCAAATAGATTTCTCTTTCCCTCTTTCTAGTTTAACCCACAATGCCTCCTCTCTCCCTTTTAAGCTCTGTAATTCCAAAGCTTTAATAGTAGTTTTTACATATAGTGCCACTCCTCCTCCCCTTCTTCCTACCCTGTCCTTTCTGAATAAAGTATAGCCAGGTATAGTTACATTCCAGTCATGGTTTTCTGTGAACCATGTTTCTGTAACTGCCACTAAGATTTGCTTAGGGTGCCAACACTGAATCAACTCTGGGACTGGCCTTGATAAATTCATAATATGTTGGGTATTGAGAGGCATTTTTTCTCATATGTCAAATTTTATGGGGAAGTTTCTAGCTCTGCTCTGCACAGATTGTTGGGGAAGGGGCTGAGGAGTGGGGTTCGGTGGATGCAGAATATTGTATATATTTTTTGTTTAATGTCATATTTGAGAGCATATGTGTGTTGGAGGAGCCTGAGAATGGGACTGTGGCTGTGCTGAAGAGTCCAATCTCTTGTACTCTCCCACTCCTTGATATAGCCTGCAGATGCTAAAGCCTGCACTGTTGCCCTCTCTGCAGTGATTTTTGTGGGCGAGGTAAGGGGCAGGACTGGGGCGGGGCAGGGGCAGGCGTAGGCGAAGCATGGCTAGCCACAAGTGGCTGTTGTATTGTCTGTTTTGACTAGACTCTAAACTCTGATGAGCTGGGGCAGTCTCGTATATGTCTCTGTACAGCGCTGCACAGATAATCAGCAGTACGGTAGCAATGTGTGCACATCAAATGTATGCAAATTCCTTGAATGCGTACAAGCAGTTTTGCGCATGTTCACTTCTTAGGTACCTAAACAAACTGAACAAACAGTGACAAATGCACACTCCTATTCTAAGCCCAGCACTGACTAGCCGGGTTGGCCACAGAACCCGGAAGCTAACCGGACAGTGGCGATATCCAGCTGCTGCCTGGTTAGCGATGGGTGCCACCCCTTACTGTAACTGCATGTTGCTAACTGGGCAGTGGCTTAATATCCCCGCTGCCCGGTTAGCGATGGTGCCACCCCGCAATGCTCCCAGCATGCTCCGATGATAATTGGTTAGCATCGGGCATGTAGCGGCAGCACCTGGGGAATTTCAGCAGCACTAGCCATGTTAGTGTCACTAAATATCCAGCTAAGAGGCTTTTGCACCTTCTGCTTATATTGGGAGTAAGTTTACAACAGGCCATCTATGCGTGAAGGCCAACAGGCGCCTATTCCCAACTTCTTCTATAAAAACCCATAAGCATTTGATGTGTCGCTATAAAATGCTAGAGGTAAAGTGTCCAGGCAGAAGCCGTGATATTTCTACCTGTGAATGCAAGCATCTCAACTATGCGTATACACACATATTTTACAAATAACACGCATAAATCAGGACTCTGCCTAAATTCCAACCCCAAACACACCTACAAACAGACCACAAAAATATGTGCCGCCTTATAACTGTATGCACTTCTACATGTGCAGGCCATTGGATAACTTTATGTAACATCTTTATATTGTATATGAAAAGTCCTCTGTAAAACTAGTCCCATTGGCTTCATTGATATCAGTGTGACTTTACCAGCGAAATGCCAGTCTTACCTTCTCTAGTTTCGATAGTGCGAGTGAGTAGCAGTCCTTAGCTCTGAACTGCATGAACCTCATATTGGCGGGATGAGTTAATTCTGTAATAATACTCAAACTTGAGAACAATCTATAAATGAAAAGAGATTAAAAAACACTTTGAATGATCTTTAGCAATCTAAGTTTGGTTCAGATTCTGGTAGTAAATTCTATGCTTATCTTCAAGACACAGCTAGAAACATAAAAATGCAGATTTTGTTTAAAGCTTCAGCAATACTACGTGTCACAGATTCTTTCAGAGATCCGAGTGTGACAGAAAGCTGGGCAGCAGCAGAAACAAGTGGAAGTGGAGTTAAGTTCAACAAGTGGGGAAAGCATGTGGAGCATTGCTCAAGGAGTTCTTTCCAATTCCTCTGTGTGTGTCTGTGCTGACTGTGTGACTGTTTATGAACATAAGATATGCCATACTGGGTCAGAACAAGGTACACAAAGCTCAGGATCCTGTTTCCAACAGTGGCCAATCCAGGTCACAAGTACCTGGCAGGTTCCCAAAAAGGCACACAGGTTCCACAAAGCTCTTCCCGGGGCAAGCAGTGGATTTCCTGGGTCCTCTTCAATAATGGTTTATAGGCCCTTCGTCCAGGAACTTGTAATCATAGAAGGGTTGTTCTTCCCTAAGTGCATAACTTTGCACTTGTTCACTTTAAATTTCATCTCCATTTGGACATTCATTCTTCCAATTTGTCAAGATCCTCATGCAAGTTTCACAATCCTCTTGGGCCCGATATTCAAAGGCATTTACATGGTTTACAGACCTGTAAACTGTGTAAATGCCGCTTAGAGGGATATTCAGCGACATTAACATGATTAGTGCTGCTGAGTATCTCCAATGATCTGCGCAACACGCCCTGATGCTAACCTCTTAGCATCATGACATGTCATGGGCGTTCCGGGAGTGGCACCATTCGCTAACCAGGTTGCTGCAAGATTGCATCGCTGCCTCATTAGCACTCGCAGGTAAACGATAGGCGTAGCAAAAGCTGGCCTATATTTACCCATGGGAGCTAACCAGGCAGCGGCTCAATATCGCTGCTGCCCAGTTAGCTTCTGCGAGCTTGTGGGCATTGCCGTGACCCCAGTTATTCAATGCCAGGGTTGCATATGACTCCAGCATTGAATATCTGTGGTTAAAAGTCGGCGGCGATGGTTATGCGCCATAGCAGCGCATAGCCATCTCAGAAGAATATCGGGCGACTTGTGTATTAATAAGATGTTAAAAAGCAGCGGACCCAGCACAGATCCCTGGGGTATTCCATTATTCACCTTTCTCCATTGGGAAAATTGGCCATTTAGCCCTACCCTCTGCTTTCTATCTTTTAACCAGTTCCTGATCCACAATAGTACACTGCCTCCTATCCCATGACTTTTTAATTTTGCAAAGAGTCTCTCATGAGGGACCTTGTCAAAGGCTTTCTGAAAATCAAGATACACTATATCAACCAGCTCACCTTTTTCTACCTGTTTATTCACACCTTCAAAAAAAATAATAGATTAGTAAGGCAAGGCTTTTCTAGCCTAAATCCATGTCGGTTTCTCCCATGACTATCATATGTTCAGTAATTTTGTTCTTTATAATTGATTCTACCAATTTGTTCAGTACTGATGTCAGGCTCACCTGCCTGTAGTTTCCCAAATCACTTCTGGAACCCTTTTTAAAAATTGGCGTTACATTGGACATTCTCCAAACTTCAGGTGCTACAGATCATTTTAATAAAAGTTCACAGATTACTAATAGTAGGTCTGCAATCTCATATTTCTGTTCTTTCAACACTCTTGGATATATACCATCTGGTACAAGTGATTTGCTATTTTATGTTTATCAAATAGTTGTAATACATCTTCCCGGTTTATTGATATTTTTTTCAATTCTTCTGATACATCACCTTTAAATACCATTTCAGGCATGGGTGACTTCCCTACATTTTCTTTAGTAAAGACCAAAGTAAAGCATTCATTCAGTCTCTCTGCTATGGCCAGGTCCTCCCTTAGCACCCCTTTTACCCCTCTATCTTCTAATGGTCCAACTGACTTTCTCACAGTTTTTTTTTGCTATGAATGTACTCAAAAAAGATTTTATTGCATTTTTAATTCCACGACAAATGTTTTTTCAAATTCTCTTTTTGCCTGCCTTATCAATGCCTGCCTGCATCTAAATTGCCATGTTGTTTCCCATTTTTGTCATTTGGCTCCTTTTTCCATTTCCTGAAAGATGCTTTTTTAGCTATAACAGCCTCTCTGACCTCACCTTTAAACCATGCTGGCAGTTTTTTGGCCTTCTTTCCACTTTTCTTAAAGCATAGAATACATTTGGTCTGGGCTTCCAAGATAGTATTTTTAAACAACACCTAGGCTTGATGTAAACCTTTAACCTTTGCAGCAGCTCCTTTTAATTTTTTCATAACTGTTTTACTCATTTTATCATAGTCTCCCTTTTGAAAGTTAAATGCTAGTCCAATGGATTTCCTTGCTATCCTCCCTCCATTTATTAAATCAAATGTGATCTTGTTATGAACACTATTGCCAAGTGGCCCCCAACACCTCTGTCTCTCGCATCAGATCCTGCATTCTACTAAGGACCAAGTTTTAAATAGCTTCTGCTCATATCAGTTCCTGAACCAGCTGCTCTGTGAAGCAGTCATTTATTCATCTAGAAACGTTATTCTCTTATCCTGTTGGGATATTGATCCAGTCGATACCAAGGTAATTGAAATCACCCATTATTACTTTTTATTAACTTTTCTTAGCTTCCCTAATTTTTTTTTTAGCATTTTTTCATCTATCTGTTCATTCTGGCCAGGCAGATGGGAGTAAACCCCCACTGCCATCACCTTCCCCTTTTTACATGGAATTTCTATCCATAGAGATTCTATAGTTTATTCGGTTCCTGCAAATAGACTCAATACCCTCTTTAACATATAACACAACCCCCTCCAAGAATTTGATCTGCCCTATCATTGTGATATAATTTGTACCCAGGTATCAATGTCCCATTGGTTGTCCTCCTTCCACTAGGTCTCTGAGATGCCAATCATATCTAACCTTTAATTAGTGCTATATATTCTAACTCTCCCATCTTATTATTCAGCCTTCTAACACTTGCATTTAGGCTTTTCAAAGTTTGTTTTTGGTTCATATTAACAGTCTGTTTATCCATTGACAGAAGTATTTGGAATTATTCAGCTCTGTCTGATTTTTACTTAAAGGCATCTGAGTTACTTTTATCTTTGTTGGAACCTCTCTATCAGGATGCCCTAACTTCCCTGTGTTGCAAGTATCCTTCAGAGATACATCATTCCGAACCATGCTCTCTTGGGCGACTGTCGGCTTTCCCTGGCTCGCACGATAACTGTTAGAGTGGCCCATTAGCATGTGCTCAAGCACATGCTGGCGGCACAGTTTAGTAAACATACCACTAAAAGTAAAGCGTCCGCACTATAACTACAATACATATACATTCAGCACTACTGTTTATACATACAACTCTGCTGAATATATGTATTAATTTGAATACTTGTGCCAGCATTTAAATGAATATGATTGCCATGCAAGGTCAATATTGACCCCTTTAGGGGCATATTAAAAAACAGAATATTGCCTCTTAACCAGGTTAAATGCCCTGTCGCTATCCAAATAGTACCTCATAACACTAAAAAGTAGACTTCAACAGATCTAAACATGTTGCAACATTTTAACTAAAGCTAACGAGTGAGAACCTCAGAATCAACTCACTGATAAAACCAAATCAGGAGTAAGAATTACATCAACGGCTCTCACTCGCAACCCACCCACCATCCAAAAACACGAGCATGTAATCACAAATCACATTTCCATTAAACCTATTAAACACATTTATGAAGCTAATTTTAACTATAGCCAATTTTGAATATGTCACCACTTCAAACTCGTGAATCTAGATGGAAATGAGTGGCCCCGACGCTTTTTCAAGATATCTAGTGTGAGCGTTTCGCTACCGCTGTGTCAAGGGGATCCAACTCTAAAAGAAAAAAGAAAAATAGCTTAAAATCAATGCCACAAACTCCAACGCACTCCTCATATACACAATAACCAAGATATTAGTCTCTCACCAAAACTAGTTTCACTTATCAGCGAAGCATATCAAACACGGTTCATCATCTCTCCTTGGAGCTGAACTACCAAACCGCCATTGCTGTCCATAAACCAACGCTGTTATCAGGGTTACAAGCATTTCCGGACTCAAAATATATACCCGGAACTTCCTAACACCTGTCCACATTAACCAAATTATCCCCCTATCAAACTAAACAACAAATGACTTCCTAAAAAGCTTAATCCAAGCAGAAAAACCCCAAATAACTCTATCTAAAACATATATCAGGAACAACTACCCCATTCAATACAAGAATTTAAACCTTTAGGAGAAACAGTATTTAAATAAAAAATCCACCATTGTTCCCTATAAAGGAGAAACCGGTCACGTGACATACCCTTTGAACCATGTCGGATATGCTGAATTACAAAACATTGATAATCACTAAACTTATGCTGAAATGCTAAACTATGTTCCACCATTGGTGCTTCCTTACGCTGACAATGAAGTTTACTCTTATGCTCAAGTAATCGCACACGAAAACACCGAATTGTCTTACCAACATATAAAAGTCCACACGGACAAAAGATACCATAAATCACAAAATCTGAATTGCATGAAGTGTTATCTCGCAAACGAACTATCTGACCATTGTACTCAAACTTATCAATCTCCCACATCACTTCACAGCAAGAACATTCACCACATTTACGATGTCCATAACTAACAGGGGACTGAGCAGACAACGAACCTAGAGAAGAAGGACTTAGAATGTCTTTTAAATTTGAATTGCGTTGCCAAACACAACGCAAACTCTTAGATTCTAACCCCGGGACTATACCCAAAATATGTCTATATTTCTGTAGAATTGCTTGAATTTGCCTACTATGAGGGGAATAACGAGAAATTAAATTCACATGATCACTCTCAGTTACCACCTTTGGTCGCGGAGATAGCAACCAGGATCTATCGTTGTATAATGCCCTTCTGTATGCACGATGAACTATATTTGAAGGGTAACCACAATCTAAAAAAGCTTGTTGAAGACACAAAGCTTTAACTTTATAGTCTTCCACAGAAGAACAGTTACGTCTAAAACGTATAAATTGAGAAAAAGGTAAACCTTTCAACATACCAATAGGATGTATACTAGAAAAATGCAAGTAGGTATTCCTATCTGTAATTTTGCGAAAGACCGTAGTCCCCCATGAGTCAGGTTGCCGAAAGACTTTAACATCCAAGAAAGTTATCTCTTGATCACTATAAGTCATAGTAAATTGTATATGAGAATCTAATGTATTTAACCAAGAATGAAACTCCAGCAAAAGACTAGAAGGGCCATCCCAAATCAGAAAGATATCGTCGATATAACGACGCCAGACTAGTATATGAGACCAAAAATGAGAAGATTGTAACCACCGTTGTTCATACAAAGCCATAAAAAGATTAGCAACGGAAGGGGCAAACGAAGCCCCCATGGCAATACCTCCTATCTGTTGAAACAGCTCTCCATTAAATGCAAAGTAATTACGACAAAGAGCCAGATCTGCACATGCCATTAAAAACACTAGCAAATCCTCATTTACATCTCTACGCTGTAAAAGACCTTCCCGAATAACATGTAATGCCTCCCTCTGAGGAATACTTGTATATAACGCTACAACATCAAGCGTTACCAAAAATACCGAATTCCTTTTCGCCAAATCTGAAACTTCAGCTAGAATCTGTAAGAAGTGCATCGTATCCCTAAGATATGAGAGAATCCAAATAGTGCCAGGGCGTATCGGGGGGGGGGGGGGGGGGGAAGCAGCAGCACCACTGACTATTGCTATTTTGCTATTGCTATTGTTTTTACTAAAGCAACTGGTCACCACCACTTAAATTCAAATCAGATATTCAGTACTGTTGCATATCTGGTAATTGGCAGTGAATATCTGGTTTGTGTGGATTGTGGTTTGCTATCCAGTCAACAATGATTTTCAATTGCTAACCGGATAGTCAAACTACATAAGGCAGGTGAAAGACTGTCCCACTCGCTGGACTGCAAACCAGATACTCGGCCCCAGTCGCTGAATATGCACCAGTGCTGAACATCTGGTTTGGATTTAAAGGCATGGCAACCAGCTACTTTAGTAGAGTTGGCTACTACCACTAAATATGGCCCTCTTTATTTTTATCTTTTCATGGAGAGGTCCGAAATCTGAATTGGTCCTGCATAAAATTGTCATCATTGCTAGCAGTGATAACAATTAAAGTGCTCACAAAGATGAAGATGTAATGCACGCACGTACAAGCTCTCAGAAATCCTTCCTTCAGCTATAAGGATTGCAAATTTGTTTTGAAAGAAAAAGAAATGGGCTTGTTTCATTTAAAATGGAAAAAAAAAGGTGATGAAATAAAGTTGGTTTTGATTCTTTATTTTTTTTTTCAGGCCATCATATCTGCAAACTGCATATGCCAAATACAAATAGCTAAAACTGAAACATGGCGAAATGAATAGAAAATGGAAAAACAGAAAACCTGCTAAAAGGAAAGATGGCCAGTGCGCATATCATGTCTGATTTTTTTTATAATTTCTAAGAAATGTTATTTCATGTGGGATACCATTAATTCCTTTCTTTGTCAATCTAAAAGACAGAGAAATTCTGTACTGTGAATTAATCTGAATGGGGTGGTGAGATGAGCTTGATTATCCCTCAGTGGCCCTATGGAACATGGTCTCCTACATCAGTAAAATCTAGAACTGACACCTCCGTGCTTGGGCAGAAAAAACAATTGTACAGTATAGTAGCCCAAATGCCCTTGAGTAAGGAGCAGACAGAGCATAAAGATTCCCCATTACCCATGCCTACCAATAGCCAGATTAATATTAATAAAATACAGTCTCTAAAATGCTTGTATGCCAATGCTAGAAGTCTAAACAATAAGATGGGAGAATTAGAATATATAGCATTAAATGAGAGGTTAGATATGATTGCACTCTCAGAGACATGGTGGAAGGAGGATAACCAGTGGGACACTGTGATACCTGGATACAAACTATATCGTAATGATAGAGCTGAACAAATTGGTGGAGGGGTTGCACTCTATGTTAGAGAGGGCATTGAGTCAGAAAGGATTAAAGTTTTGCAGGGAACAAAATATGCTGTAGAATCTCTATGGATTGAAATTCCATTTATGAAGGGGAAGGTGATGGCAGTGGGAGTATACTATCGACCACCTGGCCAGAATGAACAAATGGATGATGAAATGCTCAAAGAAATCAAGGAAGCTAACAAAAGCCACAACAGAGTAGTAATAATGGGTGATTTCAATTACCCCGGTATCGACTGGGACAGTGTCACAGCAGGACAAGCTAAAGAGATAAAGTTTCTAGATGAAATGAATGACTGCTTCTTGGAGCAGCTGGTTCATGAACCGACCAGAGGGGAAGCCATACTGGACCTAGTCCTTAGTGGAACGCCAGATCTGGTGCAAGAAATAAGGGTGTTGGGACCACTTGGCAATAGTGATCATAGTATGATCATGTTTGATTTAATCAGTGGAGGACAGATAGTAAAGGAATCCACAGTACTACCTTTTAACTTTCAAAAGGGTGACTATGATAGAATGAGGAATATAGTTCGGAAAAAACTAAAAGGAGCGGTTCCAAAGGTTAAAGACTTACAGCAAGCTTGGGTGTTATTTAAAAATACTATCCTCGAAGCCCAGACCAGCTGTATTCCACGCATTAAGAAAAGTGGAAGAAAGTCCAAAAAACTGCCAGCATGGTTTAAAGGTGAGGTCAGAGAGGCTGTTGCTGCCAAAAGAGCAACCTTCAGAAAATGGAAAAAAGAGCCAAATGATGAAAACTGGAAACAGCACAAGCACTGGCAAGTTAAATGCAAAGCATTGATAAGGCAGGCAAAGCGGGAATTTGAGAAGAAACTTGCTACGGAAGCAAAAACACGAAATAAAGACTTTTTCAAGTACATTCGTAGCAAAAGGCCTGTGAGAGAGTCAATTGGACCATTAGATGATAGAGGGGTAAAAGGTGCAATAAGAGGAGACAAGGCTATAGCAGAGAGACTGAATGAATTCTTTGCTTCGGTCTTTACTGAGGAAGATGTAGGGGTGTTACCCAAGACTGAAGTGGTATTTAAAGGTGATACTGCAGAGGAATTGAGAGAAATATCGCTACACCGGGAAGATATATTACAACTATTTGATAAACTGAATAGTAGCAAATCACCTGGACCGGATGGTATACATCCCAGAGTGTTGAAAGAACTGAAATATGAGATTGCAGACCTGTTATTGGTAATCTGTGAACTTTCATTAAAATCATCTGTAATACCTGAAGATTGGAGGGTCGCCAACGTAACACCAATTTTTAAAAAGGGTTCCAGGGGTGACCCGGGAAATTACAGACCGGTGAGCCTGATGTCAGTACCAGGGAAAATGGTAGAAGCCATCATAAAGAACAAAATTACACAGCATGTAGATAGTCATGGCCTAATGGGAGACAGCCAACATGGCTTTAGACAAGGAAGATCTTGTCTTACTAATCTGATATGTTTTTTTGAAGGTGTGCATAAACAGGTAGACAAAGGTGAGTCGGTTGATATAGTGTATCTGGACTTTCAGAAAGCTTTTGACAAGGTCCCCCATCAGAGACTTTTGGCGAAGCTAAAAAGTCATGGGATAGGAGGCAGTGTACTATTGTGGATCGGGAACTGGTTAAAAGATAGAAAGCAGAGGGTAGGGCTAAATGGCCAATATTCCCAATGGAAAAAGGTGAATAGTGGAGTACCCCAGGGATCTGTACTGGGTCCGCTACTTTTTGACATATTCATAAATGACCTGGAAAAGGGAATAACTAGTGAGGTAATCAAATTTGCAGATGACACAAAGCTGTTTAAAGTTGTTAAAACCCAAGAGGATTGTGGAAAACTGCAGGAGGATCTGGATAAATTGGAAGACTGGGCATCCAAATGGCAGATGAAATTTAATGTGGACAAGTGCAAAGTTATGCACCTAGGAAAGAACAACCCACACTATAGTTACAAGATGCAAGGCTCCACATTAGAAACCACCACCCAGGAAAAAGATTTAGGAGTCATCGTGGATAACATGTTAAAACCCTCCGCCCAGTGTGCAGCGGCGGCCAAGAAAGCAAATAGAATGCTAGGTATCATAAGGAAAGGGATGGAGAATAAAACAAAGGATATTATAATGCCTCTGTATCGCTCCATGGTACGACCGCACCTTGAATATTGTGTGCAATTCTGGTCACCGTATCTTAAAAAGGACATAGAGTTATTAGAAAAAGTACAGAGAAGAGCCACCAAATTGGTGAAGGGGATGGAAGGCTACTCCTATGAAGAGAGGCTAAAAAGGTTAGGGCTCTTTAACCTAGAAAAGAGGCGGCTGAGGGGAGATATGATAGAGGTGTATAAATTAATGAATGGAGTGGAACGGATAAACGTGGATAAATTGTTTACGCTATCAGAATATAGAAGGACTAGGGGGCATGTAATGAAGCTACAGGGTAAACTATTTAAGACAAATAGGAGAAAATATTTCTTCTCTCAACGTGTAATCAAACTCTGGAATCTGTTACCGGAGGATGTAGTAAGGGCTGTTAGTATAGCTGGGTTTAAAAAAGGTTTGGACAAGTTCCTGGAGGAAAGGTCCATAAACCACTATTAAAAAGGGACCCAGGATATCAATGCTTGGCCTAGTACAAGCACTGCAGAACCTGTGTCTTTTGGGGAAACTGCTAGGTACGTATGACCTAGATTGGCCACTGTTGGAAACAGGATACTGGGCTTGATGGACCTCGGTCTGACCCAGTATGGCATTTCTTATGTTCTTATGTTCTTATGTTCTTACATAAAAGTGAAAGGCAACATATTAACATGCTTCTTATTCCACAGTCTTTAAAGGGTACTCAGTTAACAACACCCTGGTTAAGATGATTATTTGATTTTTTTGGTTTAAAGTGTAAAGAAATATAGTCAACATGTCTATATTCTGAGACAGAAAAATAGCCTTGAAACAAGGTGAATAATTCATGCTTATTTTTACTGTATTGCTCTCTTACGGCAATCTACAGGAAACAATGAGGCAAATTTTTCTCAGTGAATAATTGTAAGCAGTCATACAAGGTAAGACTGCCATCTAGTTGAACTTTAAAGTATATAAAGGGCCCTTATGAAAGGCACAATACCATGAGCTTTTTATGCAATCTATTTCCAAAAGATTTGTCTAACTAATTTTGCAAAATTCAATGCGTTTCTTTGAAACAGTACTGACTCCTAACAGCCCAGCAGCTCCTGGGTTTTCTTGCAGTATGATCATAAGTACTGTATATTGCCAGGCCTTTCTTCAGAGGTACTGGAGGGTTAAGTGACTTGCCCAAGGTCACTGGGAGTGCTAGTGGGAATTGAACCCTGGTTGCTTGGTTACCAAGCCACTGCTCTACCCCTCCACTCTCCCTAGCTACTTTTAGATCTGGGCAAACTTCTGACTTTGAAATAGTTATATAGTTTGCGTTACTCCTTCCATTTATATTTATGCCATTTTTGAATAAAAAAATGGCCATTCATATTCTCTTCTCTAATGCTACTAACCCTAAAATTTGATACCCATATTTTATGTTCCCCCACTTCCCCCAAACCATGAAGTGAAATGGTTTGTACTTGATGAAACTGAAGGAGTCCCTTCAATGTAATTATTTCAACTGCATAAAAACTGTAGATTTCTTTTCAGAAAAGCTCAATAAGTCTAGGTAAACTGTGCATCCAGTGGGCACAAAAAGGCTGAGGACTTTTATATTCTCCTTATGGTTCCATGTATAGGACCAATCAAAATGCATGAAAACAATTCCAGTTTCTGATTAAGTTCCAAAGTCCTCTATAAAATCAGTAGTTGGGAGTCTACAGGGTTTGGTGATCTGGATTTTTTTCAACCCACCTTGGTGGCACCATTGAGTTCCAGTGTTGGTGGATCCAGGAGGAACCTCTCTATGACCTTGGAGGTCAGTCTCCAGTAAAGTGTTAAGCCCCATCTTGGTGGCAGGCTGCCAGAGCCTTCAGTGTCCCAATGAATAATATTGCCTATCACTGTTCATTGTTTCCATAGTCAAGAATGGCTTCATCTGTACACTGTAGTAAGGTGCTTTATTTTGGCTCTGATAGTCTCCATTTATTTCTATGTTTACATCTATATGTCAAACTCTAAGATGTGGCAAGTAGCTACCATGTGAATTAGTGCATGGTAAAAAGTGCACAGCTTTAATAACCGTTATGTACCACCAGGACACTTGCTGCACACTAATGTATATGGTAACTGCTTGCTGAGAAAGGAGGCGGGAAACAGGAGGAGAATAGGTCGGTTATGGGTGTGAACAGTGCCTAACATCGCTGCATATGTCACAGATTCACTTAAAACTTCCTCTTTAAGAAGCAGTAAATGCATCTGTGCTATCAGTGGCATTACCATGGCTGGTGAAGCAAACCCACCCCCCTATCCCCGCGGTCATCATTACATCCCACTTGAGTCTTCCCTGGCTCTTACCAGAATGTTCCCTGCTGTCTAGTGGGGAAGGGGGGAGACAGTGGTGGGAGAGGGAGGCAGGATTGATCCCCAGATTCTCCTATCCCATCAGTGGCCCAGGATTAAAATGGCACCTTTGACCCCTAGAGATGGTCTTGCAATAGTTCTGTTAAGAGTCAGAGGCACCATTTCAATCCCGGGCCACTGATGGGATGATCCCCATTTCAATCTGGGGATCATTCCTGCTCCTCACTAACTACCAAAGAACCTGCAATAAGAACCAGGGAGTGAGGGGGTTGGGGGTATTTAGTAAGTATCTTGGGGGTAGGTGATGGGAGAAAATGAGCTTTTTTGCACATGGCCAAGAGGTATGTGATGGGGAGAGGGGTTTTTTTTTTTTTTGCAGCAGCAGCCCCTTAGCACATTGCTGATAGTTGAAAATGTGGTTGCATCTGTGCTAACAGCTTATCGCGCAGCAAGATTTGGTAGACTATATTTAATTAAGAGGATCAAGCCATATGCTACAGGTTGTGGGCCTCAGAATTGTGGTAATGCACTATTCATGGATTTATCAGTCAAATGACTGTTTTGCTTGCAGTGAGTCCAAAATGCTGTGGCCCGTAATTATGCAGAAGTTTGAAAAAAAGAGAAAGGGCTCCACCAGGTCTAGCTAAATTATATTGGCTATTTATACAGGAAATAATTAGGTTTATGTAAGTCGATTTGTAACTAGAAGAGATCAAACATATGCTTTCTTTAGAAGCTCAGATGACAAGTCTTTGACTTTCATCCTCTGGACATATCGGGCCTGATTCTGATCCCAATGTAGATCTGCTTCATACGTCCGGACTGACCTGGATGTACAAAGGAGATCACGATTCTGATCCCGTAGCTCACATCTAACCCCGTGGGATCAGAATCGTGAACAGCACTGTATGTATAGGCCGGGACTGCGATTCAGTCCTGACCTGCACATCCAGCAAAGCCCGACTAACTCAATCAGGGCATTTAAATGGAGCAGTGGCGCCATGGCACTTCAGTTCCATTTAAATGCTGTGATACTGGCCGCCTGCTAAAAAGTTAATTCCCCACAGCCCGACCCCTGATCCGACCTCCTAAGGCCAAGATCGGGCTGTGGGGAATTAACTTTTGCCCCCTCAGCCCCTTCCGCACTCCAGAGCTGCCAAAGGAACATGTCCAGAAAAGTTATTCCATCCAAGGGGTGGAATAACTTCCCCAGCCATTTCCCCGCCCACTCTCTGCCCCCATGCCACTCCTTCCCCACCCACGTATAACTTCCCCGCATAACCAGCGGGGAAGTTATACAGGGGCAGGAGATGACTGCTATTCGTGCCTCAGAATAACCCCCATCATGCGCAGAAAGAGATAATTAGAGAAAGACATCATGTCTGGCAAGGTTGAAGGTCAATGCAAAATGTGGCCAAAAAATTAATTAATGAAAATTAGGCATTTTCCTAGTTTTCATTAATTTTTTTGCATTGTTTCAGACACTAGTGTTGATATTTTTCAACCCGTAGAAACGTATTTATTTCTGCTCTGATGGCAATTTGTACATTTTTTGTATTTTAATGCACATTAAACCAATTTTTCACACATTAAAATTTTTAAAATGCCTTAAAGAACCAAATGTATGCTAACAAAAGCCCATTTCTAGTTTCTAGAGTTAGGCCTGATAGTTTCGGTACTTGTGGGCAGAGATCGAAGAACAGTGTACTGGAGGAAACAGATAGACCTGATTCTAACAAAGATGAAAGCACATCATCCACAATGGAAATGAGAGAGCATACGAAACCAAGAAAAAATATATCCTGGTGACCTTGAAGTTGTTTCACTTTCCACTGCCACAGGCCTATTTTTTAAGAGTTTTCTCTCATCTTCTCTTTATGGAAACAGTAGGAAAGAAATAAGCTCTCTGGGACCAAAATAAAAAATACCTATTGTACCTGATTGTAACTCACCTTGAGGTACCAATGAAAAGAGCATGAGATAAATATAAACAAATGTATACAATAGGACATTAAAGAGCCCATGAGAAATACAATACAGCCCAACATCACAGCAAAAAACCCAAAAAGTAATAATTATAATTTGGTATATATTCTTTATAAAATTTACCTAAAGAGAGTTTGTACGTTGACTATGGTTTTGGCATCTGCCATGTAGTCTTCTTCTGCACTCATTGTGCTTTCCTTGTCTACGACGACCATATTGGCAGCAAAGGTAATGCCACATCTCAGCAAGTCATCTAAGCTTTAGAAAGCATGAAAAAAGAAATCACATCTCAAATAATTTAGATAAGAAAACTTTTGTGTGTTTTATAGGGGGTAAATTTATAAGGAGGTATCTACTTTAAGCATGAAATTAGGTGCCTAAATTGGCTACTGTAGTCATTTTAGAGTGCAACTGGCCACATATTGCATAAATGGCCTCTTATAAGATAGCACCCAGGTTGATTTGATGGCCCATATGTTCACAGTGGGTATGCATGTGGGTGGAGTTTGGGCAACTCCATAAGTACGTGCATAGATTCTCGCATGTATGTGCAAAACGTACATGTGATCATTTATACCAGCAGGAGGATGTCATCTTGTCTACATTCAATGCACATTTTCGGACACTTATGCGAGTATTCCTTAAAGAAGAAGTTGGTGCCTACTTTTCTTTATAAAGTAACGCCGACAGAGATTTTGACTGCCATAAACTAGGCACCACATATAAATTTACCTTCATGGAGACATATTATAACCAAACACCTAGTCTTAGGCACCCAGAATGCACCTATGCCTACTTTTCTTTATTAAATAGGGGTGTAAGTGGCTGAAAGCACGTTCAATTTAGGCGCATGCCCGGAAACCAGCGCTTGGGTTGGCATAAATTCCCACATCTAGATTTTTAAAGAAGTCACATGAGTTATTTTATCACTTACAGGCGTAACTTTGCACTCCGCCCAACCTCTACCCCCGTGCACACTCACACCAAAAGTGTGCACCAGCAGTGTGACACGTGTATTCCAAAATAGCAATTGGCTAAAGTGTACACATAAAGGCCCATCCACAGGTGTAAGTCCACAGCTCCTTATAAACTTGCCTCCATAATGTTCAGCTCTATACCACGGTCTATTGTAAGAGTCAATTTCTGGTTCCTGGTGCATAAGGACAGGGAACCACTAACTTCAGTTATGCATCTGGCCATAACTCACTGACCTCTGCTTTACGATGTCCTGGGTACAATATGCCATGCTTCTGCTACTCAGTTGACCTGTTTTCATTTGACATGGAGTTCAATGAAATATAGGGTATTGTGGAAAGATCATAGGTAAGAGGAATTTGGGGATATGCAGTAGTGTGACATGATAAGCATTGCTGCATCTTATTCAGGATTTTCAAGTGGATCATTGTGTCTTACGGCATAAAGGGCCTTGTCTATCTACCACCGTGAGCCTAGCAATAAAATGGGTACTGCAGCAAAGAGTGCTTGCTAACAGTTGGTAATGCAATGTGTGCCTTCAAGTCAGTGCTGACTCCTGACGACCCAGAAGCTCCTGGGTTTTCTTGGCAGTGTGACCAGAAGTAGATTGCCAGGCCTTTCTAAACATGGCCTAAAGTGTAGTTTTGTGGCCACGATTGTCCACAACTTGAAAGACATTGATTGCCACAATTATATAGCGCCTGAAGTAAATTTCAGATCTATTCTGAACACATTTGAAATAAAAAAGTAATAAAAATAATATTTAATAAAAATAAACAAACAATGGCAGTAGGAAATGCTAGAACCTATAAAATAAAAATGTGCTTGTTTCTTTAGTCTTTTACTGTTTCTTTGGGTCCTATTTCTAAGCCTACTTTCCTTCATGTTCTCAAAAATTCCCTTGTGGTATATACATCTAATTTTCGAGAGCAGCACTATGGCTTCCAGGATAATCTGTACATGCAAATTAATCCATTTGCAAATATACCTTATTAATATTCATCATGAATATCCCAAAAAACAAGCTGGCTTGCTGCTGAGTGCTAGATTTGCCTACCTTCATGTTTTTATTGAATAAGAGCGATGTAACCTTTCTAACCTGAAAAGCTCCTTCCTTGCATCTGCTCTTCAGCTGGTTCTGCTCTTCTATGAATCAGCTTTTTGCCTGCACAGGGTTCTAATGATCAAGGGTGTGCACATTTGTTGGAACCATGCCAATTTCAGCCTGGGTCAGTTCTGGAAAATATATCGGACTACTTCTGCCGTGCACCTTGACAAAATCTAATGCAGTTCCATGCGACTTGTCAGATGGCTGCCTGGGTGAGAATCTTCACAGTCTTGGCAAGTGCATATATCTATATGATTTGCAAGGGATTGTGGGCAATGCAGCTCATTCACACCAGACACAGCTGCTCACAATAATTTAGTTGTGCTCAAGTGTTAAAGCCAATAAGATATTTATTTATGGGGTTATTTCTCCCAACACAGATATGCTTGGTAGCACATAAATCAGGTTACTTGCTTCCAGTGTTTAACTTGGAAAAACAAAGTCAAAATCAGGAAAACAACATTCAAACTTGTCAGGCATTAGCTAATGTTTTCTTAGCATATATCAAACAACAAACGAAAAGCCACAAAGAAGGGAAAAACTGTTCTTTTCAGGTTAACTTCTTATATCTTTCTACATAGATTCAGAAGTGATTCTCTCCTAGCTCACAAGCAATTAGGTAAGGCTCAATTGCTAGCAGTTATCCAGCTGAAACTCCTTAGCTGGCTTGCTTCCTACTGCGTGGGTCAAATCCTGCTTCAGGAGCTTTCCTGAGTAGATTAAAGAACAAGTTTGTATTTCTTTGTGATGGTTGCTGTACTTTATAACAAAAAATCACCAAAGGAGTTTGGACAGAGAGCAATCCATATATACACATTCTTCATCTGCAATCATTCCCCCTTCTTCAACAAGCATGGGTTCAATATCATGGATTGGCACAGATGAATCTCTCAATGGAGCACTTTCAGGAGAATACTTGTTTCCCTGCTGTCTTTCAAGGTTATAGCTAGGGCATAGATCAGTGTTCATACCTGAGCTTCCATTGCTGTTAGAGTTCCTCTCTATATAGCCTGGCCAGTATGTAGTCCAGTTCTTATGTCCAGCCTTCCAATCCAGATCCCTGGACACTGGATCTCTCTTCACATACCTTCTGGCACAGGTCTTAGGGTCCCTTCCACGTGCAGCCGTCTCCCTCACAGGTAGCGTCTGGAGATTCCTAGCTCTGCAGCACCATTCCTCTGGCTTTCCCCAGTCCAATGGTGTATGCTGGCCCTTGAAATGCCTCCCAGTATACGTACTGCTCTGGACTCTTCTAGACCTCTCAAAGGCTTTTCTCTTCCTTCTTCCAAAGGGTTTCTTTCCCTCTCTGTCCGTCTGGTTTGGCTTCTGCTTCTGATGATCCTTCAGATGAAACTGATGATCAAGCTCAAGCTGATTCTCAGGATAATGAGGATAATTCTCTGTAGAATAAACTCTACCCTTATTCTGCTTAGATGAGTGCTCCTCCCTAACACAGCGCAGCTGTGCTGAATCAGGCCCTGCCCTTTGAGATGAGTGCTTAGGGATTACCTCATAGCCCTCCTGATTGAACACACGTTTCCCCACTTCAGCTCCTCTAATGGCTGTTGGAAACCTGGTGCATTCTGGGACTGGTAGTCTTTTATGGCAAAATTCTGTTTTCTTATTTCTACCAGAACTGACAGGTTGCTTGTTCAGAGTCACTTCACCTTTTCTATAGCTCCTTCCTGAGCTATGATAAGCTTCCTTATCACATACCCCCCTGCTTAAGTTATTACGGACTGGTTTAACTGGTGAAACCTCTTTCCTACAGTCCCTAATACCTACGAGGGTCATTATTATTTACAGGCCTCTCCTTCCAAGACTTAAGTACATTAATATGGTAGGTCTGCCTACGCCCTCTTGCATTTTCTACCATATAAGACACTGGGCTCACTTGTTTAACAACCTTCCATGGCCCTTTCCACTGTACTTCAAATTTTGGGGCTGTACCTGCTACTTGAACCAAAACCTTTTCACCAATGCTTAATTGGCGGCTTTTGGCCTTCCTATCATACCACCCTTTCTGGCACACTTGACTGTCCTGCAGGTTCCTCTCAGCAACCTGCGAGGTCCTTTTCAAACGTGCTCTCAAGTCACGTAGAAACTGTGGCACTTCCTGACTTCGTGGTTCAGGATCAATCCATTGTTCCCTCAAAATTTCTAACAAACCCCGTGGAGCCCTACCATACATCAATTCATATGGAGTTACACCTAGGGACACCTGAATTCTTTCCCTGCAGGCATATAAGGCAAATGGCAATAACATATCCCATTCTTTTACCTCTCCTGCTAACCCCCTTCTCAACATTTGTTTGAGAGTTTGGTTGAATCTCTCCACCAAACCGTTTGATTGTGGATGGTAGGCTGAGGTTTTTACGTGATGAACGCCAAAGGCATCCCAGACCTGGGCCAAATATTTGGATACAAAATTGGACCCTCGGTCAGTCAACACCTCTCTTGGGAATCCCACTTCACAAAACAATTTTACTAGCTCTAAAGCTATTGTTTTTGCAGAAACATTCCTCAATGGTATGGCCCAGGGAAACCTTGTTGCCTGATCTACCATAACTAGGATGTATTGGAAACCTCGGGGCGTTTTGACTAATGGGCCTACAATATCCATGGCAATGCGACCAATTGGGTCTGTGATAATTGGCATGGGGATCAATGGCACCACCGGTGGGTGAGCCGCTGTAACTCGCTGACACGCTGGACATGCAGCACAAAACTGGGCAGTTTCTTTGAAAATACCTGGCCAGTAAAAACGCATAAGTATTTGATCCAGCGTTCCTTGCATCCCTTTATGACCTCCAACTGGATGATCATGTGCTAATCTAAGTACTAGCCCTTTGAAAGTTGTGGGTACCACCAATTGTTTTCGTATGGTCCCATTTCTGGGGTCCTGACTCTCTCTATATAATATTTCATTATCTAGTCTGAATTTGGGCAATTCCTCCCTGACCTCCTGAGCATACTTAAAAGCTCGGGTGAGAGCTTGATCAGCTCGCTGCTCTTGTGGAAAGTTAGGAAACTTTGCCACTAACTCAGCTGGCACCCAGGGTAAACTTTGACCAGCTAACAGCTCAGCCCTACCCTGTGCTCTGCAAAGTCTCTCACGCCGCTTTTGTGCTTTCAACTTTCTTACTTTACCAGATGATGGGGTTATTAAATCATCATGAGAGGGTAAGTCTCCTAATAACTCTGCCTGCTCCCCCTCCTCCTTCTGCTGGCTCTCTACCTTAGCCTGCGAGCGGGTGGATACAAGGCCCCTCTTATTACCCATAGTTTGGCCTTCTGGAAGCTTAACCATCTTTTTAGCTAGGGATTGAGGACTTCCAAAGAAAGGCCCGGGAGCTATTTCCATTATTCCTTCTCCCTCCTTCTTTCCTAGCCCTTCCACTAGACACTGCTTAAATCTTGGCCAGTCTCTTCCTAGAACCAAATCAAAGGGTAGCCTAGGCAACACTGCTAACAGGACTTCCTCTTGCATAAAGATACTAGCATAAATAGCTGAAAATACATGCTAATTTTAATTATGATCCTTCATACAAGTCCTAGTTCTGGTTTAAATGCCTGCATGAAATGGGTAATGAACATGCTTAAATTATCATTTTTTATATTTATGCATGTAATTGTGCACTTCACCCATGCTCCACAAAGACTCTGTCCCATGCATGCCCACAGTGAAAACATGTTCAAATGGGCCAATGTGCATACTTTTAGACTAGCAACTAAGCGCAGTTACTCACCTGTAAAAGGTGTTCTCCGCGGACAGCAGTAATCAGTCCTCACATATGGGTGACGTCGGCACCAACAGAGCCCTTGCAGAAGCATCTCCCCAGCTTTCAAAGAAAGCCTTTGGGAGATGCCACCACACATGCACGGTCCCCTTCCTCCCCAAGGGTGACATCTTGCTCAGTCAGATGACATAGCTAAAAGATGGCAAAAATAAAGGATTATGCAGTAGCAACTCAAAGGGGAGGAGGAGGGTTGTGAGGACTAATTCCTGCTGTCCCCGGAGAATACCTGTTTCAGGTGAGTAACTACGCAGGACAAGCAGGAAGTCAGTCCTCACTATGGGACTCCCTAGCTACAGACTACCGAAAACCCATAGCAAAAACAGGGCTCCCGCGAGGGTAGCTGCAAGCAACAGCAATTTTAGTCCGTGCCCACAGACCACAGTAGAACCCCTATGTCCGATGAAACCAGAACTCCGGTAGCCTGAACACAGAAGGGTCGGAGGATAGGAGTTGCCTAAACCCCGAAAAGGTTATAGAGCACAGCCTGGCCGAAAGCATTATCCCATCGGGACTCTCTCTCCAGGCAGTAATGAGCTGTGAAAGTATGGACTGAAGATCAGTATGGACTGAAGATCAGGTAGCGGCCCAGCAGATGTCCACCATCAGGACAGAGCACAAGTTTGCCACCGAAGCTGCCATGACCCGGACACAGTGTGCTGTGACGCGGCCTTCCAGTGGGAGCCTCACCTGCCCATAAGCAAAGGCGATACAGTCCGCCACCCAAGTGGACAGCGCAGGCTTGGTCATAGGAGATGAAAAGCTGAGAAGCTTTACGATGGCCTTGGGTATGTTGGATGTAGAAGGATAAGGCCCTCTTTCAGTCCAAAGAGTGAAGGACTGTCTCTGCCCGACTGGAGTGAGGTCTTGGGAAGAAGGTAGGAAGCACCACTTCCTGATTAAGGTGGAAGGGCAACACTACCTTTGTCAGGAACTTGGGGTGTGTGCAAAGCACCACCCTGTTCTTGTAGAACCTGGTGTAGGGTGCCTCTGCCACGAGGACCTGGAGCTCATTAACTCTGCAAGCAGAGGTGAGCGCAACCAGGAAAACCACCTTCCAAGAGAGGTAGCAAAGGTGGCAAGTCACCAGAGGCTCGAAGGTCGGGCAAGTGAGCTGCCCCAACACCACGTTGAGGTCCCATTCAGTTGCTGGAAGGTGAACTGGGGTTTTCACAGGAGCAAGCCCCGAAGGAAGTGGTTCACCAAAGGTTGAACTGAGAGGGGCTTACCATCCACCGGGTGATTGTACGCCACCAGGGCACAAAGGTGTACTCGGACGGAGTTAGACTTGAGCACGGATTTGGAAAGATGGAGAAGGTACTGCAACACCAAAGCCACCGGGCAGGAGAAGGGATCAGCCCCATGTTTGGCACACCAAACAGAACCTGCACCATTTGAGGGCATATGCCTTCCTAGTAGAGGCCTTGCGTGAGGCCATCAGAATGTTTTCAACCTCAACCGGAAGATTGAAGGGGCGAGAGTCACCCTCTCAGCCGCCACGCTGTCAACGAGAGGGACCCCAGGTTGGGGTGCAGAAGAGAGCCACCCTCCTAAGATAGGAGTCCCGGGGCAGTGCCCAAGGGGATGGGGACCTCCACTGCCAACTGCAGAAGCAGCAGGAACCACGGCTGCCTGGGCCTCCTGGGAGCTATCAGGATAAGCAAGGCCCTGTTGCGGAGGGTCCTGAACAAGGTCTTGGTGATCAGCGGCATCGGAGGGAAGGCGTACATGAGGCCTTCCGACCATGAGACTAGAAACGCATCTGCTGCCACCCTGGAGGGGTGGGCCTGCCGGGAGCAGAAGCGGGGCAACTGAAAATTATCCAGACTGGCGAACGAGTCCATCACAGGTTCCCCTCAGAACCGGAAAAGCCGACTGGCTACCCTGGGGTCCAGCCACCACTCTTGCAGCTGGAGAACCCTGTTAAGCCTGTCTGCCAGCAGGTTGCCCTGGCCTGGAAGCACTGTTCCCTCTAAGCTGTGCGCGTGTGCGCGCGCACACACCTTGCCGAGCGAGCGCACATACTTTACAACAGAGCGCACAAAAATTACAGCTCTGATTCTGATAGAAAACAATCACAGACGTTTTAAAATTTAAAAGTTATGATTGTAATTACTAGAAATTTCCCACTTCATTTGGTAATCGTCTATTTTCATTTAATTTGATTAAAATCAATGTGGTGTACATACTGTATTCTGACGTGTAGTCAAATTTTAAAGTATATAACTCAGAGTGTCGTTATGTGGCGCACAAAAATTTAACCTTCCTTCAAAAGCTGCACACAGCTGATATTTTATGTGCACACAGCTAACAGAAAATTAGAGGGAACATTGCCTGGAAGGTACACTGCCTGCAGGAGAATTCCCTGATGGATTGCGTATGAGCAGAGACCCAGTGCCTCCTGACAAAGGACACAGGACCCCATGCCCCCTTGTTTGTTCACGTAGAACATACCTGGTTGTCCATCTGAACTAAGACCAGCTGGTGGCACAGGTAGTGACAGAAAACTCTCAGAGCGAGGTGTATCGCTTGGAGGTCCAGGAGATTGATCTGTTGGGTGCTCTTGTCTGGTGACCAGGTGCCCTGAATGCGGAGGGATCCACAGTGGGCTCCCCAATCGAGCAGGGAGGCATCCGTGTTAAGGACCATTGAGTGGCTGGGAGTCTGGAAGGGCATGCCCGCTTCTAGGCGTTGGGATGACTGACACCAGATCAGGGAATCCGCCAACTGGCAGGTCACAACAACCCTGTCTTGGAGGCGGCCTGTGATCTGAGATCACTGGTCCCAGAGACACCACTGCGCTGCCCTCATATGGAGGTGAGCGTCTGGGGTGACATGGACTCTGGAGGCCATGTGCCCGAGGAGACACAGACGGTGCCGGGCAGGCACCGAGAGATTGTGTTGTACGACTCGAGTCTTGAGATCTGAGACAATCATCCCAGTCCTTGGGCAGGAACGCCTTGGCCTGGAGGGTGTCTAGCTTTGCCCCGATGAACTACAGGCACTGTGCCAGGAGGAGGTGAGACAGGGTAATTAATGACGAAGTCCAAGTTTTTCAGAACCTGGATGTTGCGTGCAGTGGCCTGCTGCACCTCGGAGGCTGTGCCTATCCTTATGAGCCAGTCGTTCAGATAGGGAAACATGAAGACCCCTTAGAACCTGAGAAAGGCGGCCATGACCGCCAGGAATTTCGTGAAGATCCTCAGGGGAGAGGCTAGGCTAAAGGGAAGCATCCGGTATTGAAAGTGTTTGCCCCCTATCACAAACCACAGGTATTGCCTGTGGTTGGGATGGATAAGGATGTGGGTATTAGCATCCTTGAGGAGGTCTAACAAGCATAGCCAATCTCCCTGCTGGAGGTATGGCAGCAATGTTCCAAGGGAGAGCATCTTTATCTTTATCTTTATTCATTTGCTTGACCGCCCTTCAGTAGTAAGCAGAGCGGTTTACAATAACAAAAGATTTTCAAAACAGAGTGGCGTAAAGCCAGAAAATGAAAGGAAGGTTACAATATAATAGCAAAAGAAGAGAGACAAAAGCGGGTGGGATAAAGGGTGAGGAAGGAGGGTCAGGGCTGGGAAGAAGGGAGGTCGAAGGCTAGGGAAAAGAGATGAGTCTTGAGGGAACGTTTGAAATTAGGGAAGTGGGGTTCGAGCCGGAGGGCAGGGGGGAGGGAGTTCCATAATGAGGGGCCTATGAAGAAGAAAGCAGAGGAGCGTGTGGACTGCAGGTGTGCGCGAGAGGGGGAAGGCAATGCGAGACGGTTGAGGTGGAAGGAGCGGGGAGTGTGGCGGGGGTGTGGAAGTGGAGCAGATCAGCAAGATATTGGGGGGTAGAAGTGTGCAACGCCTTGTGAGCTAGGATGAGGAGTTTGAATTGTATGCGGAAGGGTATAGGGAGCCAGTGAAGACGAAAGAGAAGGGGGGTGACGTGATCTCTGGAGGAAGAGTGGGAAATAAGCCAAGCAGCAGTATTTTGGATTCTCTGCAGCCACGAGAGCTGCAGTTTGGAGATACCGGAGAGAACAGAATTGGAAAAGTCAAGGCGAGAAATAACAAGGGCTAGTAGCAAGGTAGCTAAGGCAGAGGGAGAGAGGAAGGGGCGGATAGCACGAATCTGACGGAGATGAAAGAAAGAGTTTGGAAATGTGGGAAACATGAGCCGAGAAGGAGAGGTCTGAATCGAAAAGAACCCCAAGATAGCGGAAAGTGGAAACCAGTGAGATGGGTGCGTTAGGGAAAGACGGGGTCAGAGAGGGGTGTGGGCGACCGTGTGAAAACCAGATAGCTATAGTCTTTGAAAGGTTAAGATGTAGGCAGTTCTGTGTCATCCAGTTGGAGATGGCAGCTAAGCAAGTGTTTAGTGGAGTCACGTCAGGGGAGATAGGGGAGGTGTGATGAAGGAGAAGAATGTCGTCGGCGCAGTAGAAGGCTGAGATTCCAAATTGCTGTATAAGTAATGTAAGGGGGGTAAGAAAAAGATTGAAGAGAAGAGGAGCCAGTACTGAGCCCTGGGGAACACCGCAGGTCAGAGGGAAAGAGTCAGAAGGTGCGAGGGATGGAGAGGGTGGGAGAACAGCACCAGAGCGGGAGTACAGGAAAGAGTGGAACCACCGTAAAACAGTGCTACGGAGGCCAGCGTCATGCAGACGGGACAGGAGAAGGGAGTGATCGACCAAGTCAAAAGCAGCGGAAAGGTCAAGTGCTACTGCCACCGAAATGTCACCTCGATCATGGGCAGAGTGCAGGGAGTTGGTGAAGGCAAGGAGGATAGTTTCAACACTGTGCCCAGGGCGAAAGCCGGATTGACGGGGGTGAAGGAGGTTAGCGGAGTCCAGATGATGAGAGAGCTGAGCAAAGACGATTTTTTCGAGCAATTTGGAAAGGAAAGGAAGGTTAGAGACTGGACGGTAGTTGTTAGGGTCAAGAGGGTCAAGGGAGGGTTTCTTGAGAAGTGGGCAGATGAGGGCGTGTTTCCAGGGGGTGGGAAAAGAGCCAGTGGAGAGACTAGAATTCATAATGGTTAAAATGTGGGGGACGAGAGACAGAGAAGAAACGAGCAGCCAGGAGGAAGGGATAGGGTCAAGGGGGCAGAAGGTTTTGTTAGAAGAGGCAATAAGGTGATGGAGTTCAGCAGTAATGGTCAGGGAGAAGGAGGACCAGGTATGGGAAAGTGGGGAGGTGGGGGGGGGGGAGAGGCAACTGGAGGGGGGGAAGAGAGAGGTGGGGGGTGGGAGGGCAGAGAGGCCCTCAAGGTGGAGATCTTGTTGTGAAAAGCTGAGGCTGAGAGATGGGGCAGGGAGAGGATGAGTGGGCTTAGTGGGAGCAGAAGGATGGAGAGAGGTAAGAAAACTAAGAGTGGAGTATAGATGACGTGTCTGATTAGGGGCGGCGGCAATGGTAGCAGAGAAGAAAGTGGCCTTAGCAAGGTGAACTTGGGAGCGATAGAAGGAGTGTTGGGATTTGAAGAAGGAGAGAGAGGCTGGCAATGGGGATTTGCGCCAGTGTCTCTCGGCTCTGCGAAGTTGGGATCGGAGCAGGAGAAGACCAGGATGATACCAGGGGTGTGAGGGTCGATGAGTGACTGGTCGTGGGCGAAGAGGGGCTATATGATCGAGAGCAGTGGAGACAGAGGAGAACCAAGCGGATGCTTGATCTTGAACTTCTCCCTCACCAGGAATTTGTTGAGGTTGCGCAGGTCGAGGATGGGCCGTAGGCCCCCTGTCCTCTTTGGGACGAGGAAGTATCTGGAGTAGAACCCTCTGCCCTTGAGTTGGTGAGGCACTGGTTCCACCACTTTGTCCTTGAGAAAACCTGCCAACTCCTTCAGAAGAAGATCCCGATGGAGGGGAGACCTGAGGGGCTCTCCCAGGAAATAAGGGGGAGGTGTCTGAGTCAGGTGGAGGAGGTAACCCTCCTCGACTACTCTCAGAGCCCAGGAATCGGTGGTGATGGACACCCACCTCTGAGCATAGAGGGTTCAAACATCCCCTGTGGGCTGCTGATCTCCTTGTGGTAGAGAGGCTATGCTCAAGGAATCAAAAGCTTCCCCCTGGCTGGGCTGGAGCCGGTGCCTAGGGTTTTGCAGCCTTCTGCTTTTGCAGGCCATGCCCATGTCCCTTGGCCTGTGGAGTCTGATAAGGTGTGTAGTTTTGATAAGCAGCCCTCTTCCTCAAGTAAAAGAGCATTTTACCCAAGCCCTTCTGTCGGGGAGGAGCAGTGGTCTTCTTGGAGAGCCTGGTCCTCATCATGAACTTGGTCTCCAGCTTGGCAGCCTTGTTGGTCATGGGTTTGTCAAAGAGGTTCGCCCCTTGGCATGGGACATCGACCAATTTGTCCTGAACCCATTGCTCGAGGTTGGACGACTGAAGCCAAGCCTGGCGGCAAGCACCGATGCCCGCCACGGCTACCCGGGCCGTCAACTGGAACCCGTCATAGGCTGCTCGAGACATAAACTAGAAGCACTCACAAAAGGCCTTGGACAGGCTCTTGAACCGCTGCAAAGGTTCCTAGGAGAAACCAGCTGAGAACCCAGCGAGTTCCTTTACCAGGTCTCTCAAGTACATGCCCATGTACAGCTGGTAGGCCTGGACCCAGCAGATGAGCATCGAGCCCTGGTAGCACTTCCTGCCAAGGGCATTCAAGGTGCATGCCTTCCTGCCAGGGGGCACCGAGGAGAGAATCTTCTGGCTTTTCAGTCGACGCATGGCCGACTCCACCACCATGGAGTTGTGCGACAATTGTAACTTCTGGAACCCAAGGCTCTGGCGGACTCAATACATCGAGTCGAGCCATTTGCTCACCACCGGCACCAACGCCGGTGTCTCCCACATGCGGAGCATGAGCCGTTCCAGGATAGGGGGAATGGGCACCATGAGTGATTCCCGATGAGGGGCTCATACTGGAGGATATCCAGTTTGTCTGCCAGAGGGTCTTCCTCTGACTCGGTCGGGAACACCAGGGCCTTGGACTTGTCCTTAAAGTCCAAGAAGTCCATGTCCTCTGATGGGGACCACCTCTGAGGTTCTGAGATTGGGGAATTGGAAGGGACGATGCTGTGGCAATGGGTATCAAGAGACTCCTCTTCCTCCGTCTCCCAATCGGAGTACTCTGAGGATGACCTGTAGGCGGGCTGCTCCATGGGCTTTGAGGCCCCCAAAGCCCTGCGATCGACACCTGGTAGACTGGCCGGGGATGACCAAGCTCCCATTGAGCAGGATGCCGAGCGTGACCTCAGTCGAGGATCGGCTCGGTCTCTGGCAACATCATGGACGTCGAATGCCTGGTGGTCGGGGTGGATGAACCAGTCATGTCGGACAACAGGCCCACTGCTGGCCCATGAAGGCAGACAACTGCGCTCCAGGGCCACCATTCTGGACTCCATACCAGAAGGTTCCGCAGCCTTTGGAGAGGGCACCGAGGAACTCGTGCCCGATGCTGGCTCCCCAAAAAGGGAATCCTCAATGAGGATATTGTCTGGAGACTGAGGCCGGTCCACAGCCAGGTTCTTCCAGGGGACCTTGGCAGGTCTCTCCTTTTCTGACGCCTAGAATGAGCGCCTCGGACTGCGGGACCGGGCCCAAGAGGTTTCCAGCCGGTCGGCACCATCCAAAGACGCCGCCTTGGAGGGTTTCTTCTTCTTTCTGTGTTCCCTTGAGGGGAACCCCTCTCCGAGGATCCATGATAATGCTTGGGTTCGGAAAGCTTCTCTTGAGATGTCGGGGCCTCAGACGAGGCACTGACCTTCGGAGGCATCGGGGATTTGGGGAAGAACTTATCGTGCTGCTGCTAGCGGCTCTTCAGAGCCTTGCTGGACATCCTTTTACAGAGACCGCAGGCCACCCGGTCGTGGTCTGGCCCGAGGCAACAGAGGCAGCAGTTGTATGTGTCGGTTAAGGACATTATTTTAGAGCACCGATCACACTTTTTAAAGACACTGGTAGCCATGGGGGAAAAAAGTACCCCTGCGAGGTCGAAGACTCTTTGGGCTGCCAGTGGGGAAAAAAGGCACCAGAAAATAAAAAGACTTTAAAAATGGACTGAACTCAATGCCGAGGCACCGAGGATGGTAGGCGGAAAGAATACCGGTGCAAGACCAGAGTTGAGTTGAAAACTCAGGCACAAAAAAAAATCAACTTTTTCCAGTGGAAAGTCAGACAGTGTCTGAAGGGCTTCCGTGGAAAAAAGGAGACTGAGCAAGATGGCACCCTTGGGCAGGAAGTGGATCGCGCATGCATGGTGGCATCTCCCAAAGGCTTTCTTTGAAAGCTGGGAGGATGCTTCCGCGAGGGCTCTGTCGGTGCCAACGTCACCCAAATGTGAGGACTTACTTCCTGCTTGTTCCCGGAGAATGTCAGTTACACACATATATGCCAAATTACATGCATAATGTTAAATACCTAGATTTATGCATGTTATCCATTCGTAAATCTAGGTAGCTTTTTATATGTTCACCCCATAGTGGCTGAATATCACTATTATATGCGTGAAAACAAATATCAGATAAGATGTGGAGAGGGGAATTATGATGTCTGGGTCACGTGGAAAATTCCCACTGTATTTTACAAAGGCTCTGCAAAATGCAGAACCTTTTGTAAAATAAGTGTAAGGACTTGCAGGACGCATATCAATATCTCCCTGCGTCCAACAGTAACGGTGATTTTAAAAAGCTGCATTTGAGTTAAAAAAAAAATCATGCAACCTGAACCCATATTACATGGGAGCAGTTTTTATATAATTACTGCTACTGATATTCATATATCCCTATTCCCCTCCCATCAGCAGCACAATCCTCCTCCCCCTGATCACCCCTAGACTCAGTCAGTCGCCCAACATTGTCCAGGCCCTTTCCATGGTATCCAGTTCTCCTCGAACGCGCCCTTATAGATTTACACCCCACCTACAGCTGTGGTCAACATAACTGGCTCCCTTGCATTTTAGGTATGTTGTGTACAATATCTTTAGAAATAATTCAAAATATTCCAAATGTATGTCATCATAATATTTTAATAGTATGTTCAAAGGTATGCAACAAAAACAAGATGTCTGTGCAACTTAGATGTAGTAATTTCTGAGAAAAAACACAAAATATGACCTGGACAAGAAAAATAGCACCCTTCACTAATACAGTCAAACCTCGGTTTTCATGATTAATCCGTTCGAAAAAGTCTGACTAAAACCGAAACGTATGAAAACTGAAGCAATATTTCCCATAAGAAATAATGTAAATCCAATTAATCCGTTCCAGACACCCAAAAATATTCACAAAAAATACATTTTATAGAGAATAACTATATTTTTACATACAGAAAACAATGAGAAATAAATATAAATGACTAATAAAATGGATAAATGAACATTTAACATCACTGAAAGCAAGCTAAGTACAGTACTGTACAGTACAGTATGTTAACATCTGGCCTTAGCCACCCCTGACAAGCTGCTGTGCCCAGCTCTCTTCGGAATCACATTGAATTCAGTCCATTAAAATACCTTTACATTATCTGCTCAATGCTTCAGAATGGCAGAAAATCTTAATGATATAGCTTCAGACGTACCCTGCAAGAGAAAGAACTGCCTCCCACATTCATGCAACATCTCCTGCTTACGTTGACAGCTTTTCTTCCCTGCTACCGGGACAAAATCTCAGTCAAAAGACGTTGAAAACCGAAGCAATGCATGAAAACCGGGACAAAATCTCAGTCAGAAAAGACGTTGAAAACCGAAGCGTATGAAAACCGGGGCAAATGAAAACCGAGGTTTGACTGTACTTGGTTGCACAACCCTTGGCAGTGATGACAGCCTACAAACATTTCTTGTAGCCATCTAAGTTTTGTATATCTATCTGCTGGTAGTTTCTCCCACTCTTCAGCTGCAATTTGATCCAGCTCATGAATGTTTCCAGGATTCCTTTTACCAATGGCAGATTTCAGCTGTTTCCAAAGGTTCTTGATTAAATTGAGATCAGGACTCATTGTTGGCCAGTTTAAACAGTCCATTTTTTCCTTTTTAACCATTCTTTTGTACTTTTGGATGCATGTTTTGGGTCACTGTCCTGCTGGAGGACCCATGACCTTTGACCCAGACCTAGCTTTTTTTTGACACTAGGTAGCACATTTTGCTCCAAAATACCTTGATAGTCCTCCATGATTGATTGCTTTAATACATTCCAGGCCTCCAGTTCCTGAGGCAGCAAAACAGGCCCAAAACATTATAGAACCTCCACCATATTTAACTGTAGGAAAGGTGTTTTTTTTCCTTATAACCTTCCTTGCTGTACCTGTAAATGTATCACTGTTCTGCATTGCCAAAGAGCTCAAGTTTGGTTTCATCTGTCCAAAAAACATTTTCCCATAAGAACTGTGGTTTCTCAAGGTGGGTTTGGGCAAAGATCAGGTATGCCTTTTTATGTCTGTATTTGATCAGTGGGGCCTTCCTTAGTGCATGGCATATGGTGCAGGTTGAAACCACCACTCTAGATTAATCCAGGTCAGCCTTAACCTCTTTGATGTTGTATGTGGTGTTTTTCCAACAGTTCACATGAACCTTCAAAGACTTCTTGGATTAATTTTCCTCTTTCTACCACACCCTAGGAGATTCTTGACAGTTCCATGAGCAGAAAACATATTATTAACATTGTGAACCATAAAGGCAGGAATCCCAAGGGTTTTGAAGATAACCTTGTACTCCTTTGAAGTTTGATGTTTGGTGATAATGACTTTTCTGACAGTCTCAGGCAGCTCTCTTGTCTTCATCATTGTGAAAATGGAAGTGAATGTAGCCATTAAACATTAGAGCCATCATTCATTGGTTGATTCAAGTCATGTGAGTACTGACAATTGATCACAGGTGTGTCTAATTTTACTGCAATAGGAATGTGGTTCTTCTGTTCAAACTGATTTTAATTGTTTATAAGGGTCCACAAAAAAGCAGATTGAGGCTCACACCAGCAGTTATTACAAGAACACAATTAAGTTCAAAAGACTGGACTTGGCCAAGTTTTGGCTGTGAAGTCTGCATCAGGGATCTGAAAAGGACAGAAATAATAAAATAAAATCATAATGCAGATAAAATTAAAATACATTGTACAAATAACTTTTATAAACATAAAACTCCGTGGACACTCAAATATAAATTAAAAACCAACAAAAAGTAAACAAGCATTGCACAAACAATTACCAGCATCAAATAGGACAATCTCCTCTTCCACTTGTGTCTGCAATTGGGAAGTACAATATATATAACTCTACAATAGAAAACAAGTGCATATACAAGAAGCTGACATAATGCTTCCTTGTTTGTACATAAAAAGATATTCCTCATGAGACACATACAAACCATACATATAAATATAATAAAAATCATAAGTAATTTAAAATGTAAATGTCTCTTATGAATTATGGGAACTTTGTTCAATATACATAGTTATCTATAACAGATAAACTGGTATAAAAGCAAAAATTCAAAAGGGAAAAAACTTCCCAAGTACAAACTATGAAAGCAATAAAATCAACGAATGAAGGGAAAAAAAAAAGAAGAAAAAAAAACATTGTAGAGTTATGTACAGTATATCGTACATTCCCAATTGGTGGGAGGAGTGGTCTAGTGGTTAGGACAAGGTACTTCAGGCTGGAGGGCCAGGGGTTCAAGTCCCACCTGGGGACAGCAATCTCAGGTCGGAGGGACTGGGATTTCTGGTCCTATAGGCACTCCTTGTGGTCTTGGGCAAGCCACTTAACCCTCCATTGCCCATGTTCCCTGTAAGTATTAGCATATGTGTCTCATATCCCCTCGTGTTAAATGTATCCCTCAAATGACTGCTTTGACCCAGTGAAAAGCAGGATATAAATACAGCTAAATAAATAAATTGGAAAGACAAGTGGAAAGAAATTTACCTTGGGCTCCCAAAACAAACACTCCAGCCCTTGCAGATGGCACAAAACACTGCCGCTCGCATAATAACTGGATCATCAAGACGCAATCACATCACCCCCATTCTCAACCACCTCCACTGGCTCCCAATCAGCTCCAGCATCAGATATAAGGCAATACTAAACATCTTCAAAATTAAACAGAACCTCTTAGCAAATAATCTGCAGCCACTCATCAGATCTGACTCAAGTACCAGACCAAGGAGGAGAGGCACCTCAGACACCATCGATACCCCCAAAGCATTCACCAAAGTAAGGCAAAACACCTCAAGAAGAGCTCTATCCCTGGCCGCACCCGCTCTCTGGAACTCCCTCTCGGACGACCTACGATCAACTGTGGACCTCAAGGACTTTAGGAAGCAGCTCAATACTACACTCTTAATTGAACACTATAGTGGCATCATGTAATCTGACCAACGGACCCACGGTCTACCTCCCAAACCTCCTGACCCCCTCTAGAAATTACTGACATCACACACACAAATACTTCCTCATGTTAACACTGCATGCCTATACCCACTGTCATTGAACTTTGATTTGGTTGAAGTGTAAACCGCTCTGATTTCAGGATAAAGCAGTATATAAATCATTTTAAATAAGTAAATAAAAATAAGTGAAGAGATTGTTGTCCTATTTGATGCTGGTAACTGTTTGCACAATACATTTTGTTTACTTTTTTGCTGTTTTTTAATTTATATTTGGCTGTCCAAGGATTTTTACGTTTGTAAAAGTTGTTTGTACAATGTATTGTAATTTTGTCTGAATTAGGATTTTATTTTATTTATTATTTCTGTACTTTTCAGTACTCTGATGCAGGCTTCACAGCTGAAATATGGCCAAGTCAGGTCTTTTGAACTTCAGAGTTCTTTGAATAAAATTATGTTCTTGTAATAACCGCTAGTGTGGCTGTTCCTCTCTCTACTTTTTGTGGACTCTATTGGATAGTTGCGGAGGTCCTCTCCTCCCTTTCCTTCCATTGTTCATAAGGGTGCCAATAATCATATCCTAGTAACAAAAAAAAAACAAATATGGTGAATAAAAGGATATAATTTGAAGCAAAATTCACCATGAAAAACCCGTCCCCAAAATTTATATATTTTTTGTCGAAGAGCACCGGAGGAGGAATGGAACTGAAATCCACCCACACCAAACGGTGAGCTGCTTTTATTCAAATAAGGTTCTCCACCACACAAATCTTATAAAAACGTAACTTAACTGGGAATATCCAGGTTCCACATATGTATTATCGCACCGTTGCCTCGCCAAAGAAAATTGTCTTGAATGACGTGCATGTTTCGGGATAGAACCCTGTCTCAAGTGCCTGTGAGTCATTTTCGCCAGCAACTGTGATTGAAAGAACGCCGTCCCCGCGGCTTAGGACTGTGTTATCTAGGCCAATAGGACAAATTTAAACAGAGAACCCTCCAATCAAAAGAGGGATTTCCTCATCGTCAAAGAGGAAGCCCTACGATGATTGGATAATGAGTACAATCACCACGAAATCTTATAATAGGCTGCCCCAGTCAATCTCACGATTCAGACCATGGTGATGCATGGAATTTAAAAGAAAGATCCAGTGCTGTTCAGTCCATTGTAATTTTTTTATCCTATCACCTCCCCGAGGATCAAAGGGAACGTGGTCTATGATTGTCCATTGAAGATCAGTGAACTGATGATCATTTGAGACACAATGCTGAACTATCGAAGCCAAGATGATTTTTTGTCGTAGACGTGAGGCATGTTCAGCCAATCGTTTTTTAATCTGACGGGTAGTTCTACCCACATATAAAAGCTTACAAGGGCATTGCAGGAGGTAGACAACATGAGTTGATAAACAGGTAGTATCCCAGCGGCGCACAAACACCTCAGTCGTAATCGGATGGTACCAATCCTCACCCGAAATGGTCAGTGGGCAATAAAGATTTATAAGATTTATGTGGTGGAGAACCTTATTTGAATAAAAGCAGCTCACCGCTTGGTGTGGGTGGATTTCAGTTACATTCCTCCTCCGGTGCGCTTCGACAAAAAATATATAAATTTCAGGGACGGGTTTTTCATGGTGAATTTTGCTTCAAATAATAATCATATCCTGGCAATGTCCGAGTTTTTATACTATTTCCTACTATTTCCCTTTTTTTGTCGTTAATTTTTTATTTATGTGATTTTGAAAATATACACAAGAAAAAATACTTATTACAGAAATGAATACACAAAAGGAAAAAACAAGAAAAATGTGACTGAACAAACCATCTGAAATACATACAAAGATCAAGAAAAATTACAAGTATTATTCACTAGCCCACCATTACAGAGGAGGACCAAAACTTTATCAAAAGAAAATTTTCAAGGAAATAACACACACAACCGGTGCTGATTTACTTCATAATTGGTTAAGTTGCTCCTCAGGGAGCAGATCTCAGTGAATCCAGAGACTGTGATGAGATACTTACACTTTTACTACCAAACTAGGTCAAATGACTTTGGTCAAAAAAGATACAGCTAACCCCTACAATTTAATCAAGCATTTATAACGGTACCTAAAAAAAAAGTGTAAGACTAAGTCGTAAAAGGAGAAACTGTTTCCTGCATTTCAGAGTCATCTTTGAGACGTCAGGAAACATCTGAACTCAAGCACTCAAAAACAAATGATATGTAGCCTTAAAATATAATTTCAATAACCAGACCGTGTCTGGTTCCAGAGCAACTGTAAACAGGAGGGTTGCCCATGAGTGTAACTCATGAACACTCTTCAAGAACCCGGTCAAATCTAAGGAATCAAAGGAAAGTTGTTGAATTGGAGATGAAGTAGCAAGTTTCTTATGCTTAGCCATCAGCAAATAGAAAATTCTAGCCAGGAGGAAGGGGTAGTGACTCTGCCGGGATTTTCAAGATAGAAGTGCCATACAAATGGAACAGCTCTTTTGGAGAAATTATAGGCACACATGGAAAATTTAGTAAGCACAAATGTCTTTGACTAACGGAATTCTCTAGAGACTATCTTGGCATGGTCCCTAGATAGACCTTTAATCATAGTACCTATGTGATTAGTTAAGTCCACAAATATGGCCTCCAACTGGGTCACTCAGGAAGATAGTTGAGACACATTCTGCTTTTGCTGTTCAAGAACATGCACAACTCCTAAAAAAGTAACTTGAAAGGAAGAGAATTGTTGGGAAAAGGAAAATGCTAATGCTGACAAACCATACAGGTCTCAAAATTAAATTGCAAAGGTCTTACTAGGGCTTACAATGCAAAGCTCCATAAGAACATAAATTAGTTGTGCTTGCTCGAGTGTAAAGACAAGAAGATATTTTATTTATGGGGTTATTTCTCCCAACACAGATATACTTGGTAGCACATAAAAAGGAATACTTGCTTTCAGTATTATACTTAGAAAAACAAATATGGAAAAACAACAGCTGAACTTGTTAAGCAATCAAATCAAAGCATAAAGACCTGGATGGGAACAGAGAGGTCTTTTCTGTAGGCACCTGCTAATATCTTCTTAGCAGTGCTTCAAAGAACAAACAAAACCCCACAAAGTAGGAAAAAAAACTGTTCTTTTTCAGGGATAACCTCTTGTATCTTCACACGCACTCAGAAGTGTCCCTTCAGAGCTCACTGGCAATTAGGCAAGGCTCAATTGCTAACAATTACCAGCTGAAACCCTCTTGGCTGGTTTACTTTCTATTACGTGGCTCAAATCCTACTCAGAAGCTTTTCTGAGTAGATTAAAGAACAAGTTTATATTTCTTTGTGATGGTTGTTGTTTTTTGTGACAGCATATTACCACAGAAGTTTAGACAGAGAGCAATCCATGTATTCAACATCTCCCCCTTCTTCAAATATCATAGGTTCCATATCATGGATTGGCACAGAGGAATTTCTCAATGGAGCACTCTCAGGACAATACTTGTTTCCCTGCTGTCTTCCCAGTGAAGAGCTAGGGCAAAGATCAGTGTTCATACCTGAGCTTCCATTGCTGTTAGAGTTCCTCTCTAAATATCCTGGCCAGTATGTAGTCCAGTTCTTATGTCCAGCCTTCCAATCAAGATCCCTGGACACTGGATCTCTCTTCACATACCTTCTTGCACTGGTCTTAGGGTCCCTTCCAAGTGCAGCCGTCTCCCTTTCAGGTGCCGTCCGGGGATTCCTGGCTCTGCAACCCCACTCCTCTGGCTTTCCCCAGTCCAATGGTGTATGCTTGCCTCTGGAATGCCTCCCAGTATACGTACTGCTATATACTCCTTTAGACCTCCCAAATGCTTTTCTCTTCTTTCTTCCAAAATGTTTCTTTCCCTCTCTGTCCGTCAGCTCTGGCTTCTGCTGATGATGATCAGGATGAGCAAGGTGCTTCTGATCCAGATTAACATGCCTCTCTTGATTCTCTGTAGAATAAGCTTTTCTTTTATCCTGCTTAGATGAATGCTCCACCCTAGCACAGCGCAGCTGTGCTGAATCAAGCCCTGCCCTTGGAGATGAGAGCTTGGGGATTACCTCATAGCCCTCCTGATTGAACACACGTTTCCACACTTCAGCTCTTCTAATGGCTGTTGGCAACCTGGTGCATTCTGGGAATGGTAGTCTTTTATGGAAACATTCTGTTTTATTATTTCTACCAGAACAGACAGGTTGCTTGTTCAGAGTCACTTCACCTCTACTATAGCTCCTTCCTGAACTATGATAAGCTTCCTTATCACACTACCTTACTCATTATTCCCATTTCCAGATCATTTATGGATGTGTTGAAAAGCAGCGGACCCAGCATAGATCCCTGGGGTACTCCACTATTCACTATTCCTCCATTCAGCCCTACCCTCTGCTTTCTATCTTTTAACCAGTTCATGATCCAGAATAGTATACTGCCTCCTTTCCCATGACTCTTTAGTTTTGCCAAAAGTCTCTGATGAGGGACCTTGTCAAAGGCTTTCTGAAAGTCCAAATACACTATATCAACCCACTCACCTTGTCTACCTGTTTATTCACACATTCAAAAAAATAACACAGATAAGTAAGACAAGACCTTCTTTGGCTAAAGCCATGTGGACTTTCTTCCGTTAAATCATGGCTATCTACATGCTCAGTAATTTTGTTCTTTATAATCGTTTCTACCATTTTGCCAGGTACGAGGTCAGGTTCACTGGCCTTCAGTTTCCCGGATCACCCCTTGAACCCTTTTTAAAAGATGGCCTTACATCAACCATTCGCCAGTCTTCCAGTGCTACAGATGATTTTAATGATAGTTCACAGATTACTAATAGTAAGTCTGAAATCTATATTTCAATTCTTTCAACACTCTCAGGTGCATTTCATCTAGTTCAGGTGATTTGCTACTGTTTAGTTTATCAAATAGTTGCAATATATCTTCTCATTTGTAAATATTTATTTTATTTCTTTTGATGCATCATCTTTAAATACCATTTTAGTCAAGCGTAACTTCCCTACATCTTCGTCAGTAAAGACCGAAGCAAAGCTGTCTCTCCGCTATGGTCTTGTCCCCCCTTAGTGCCCCTTTTACCCCTCTATCATCTAATAGCCAACTTACTCTCTCACAGGTTTTTTGCAAAAGATGTACTTGAAAAAGTCCTTATTATATGTTTTTGTTTCCACAGCAAGCTTCTTCTCAAATTCTCTTTTTGCCTGCCTCATCAATGCCTTGCATCTAACTTGCCAGTGCTTATGTTGTTTCCAGTTTTCATCATTTGGCTCCTTTTTCCATTTCCTGAAAAATGTTTTTTGGCTAAAACAGCCTCTCTGATCTTACCTTTAAACCATGCTGGCAGGTTTTTGGACGTTCTTCCACCTTTCTTAAAGCATGGAATACAGCTGGTCTGTGCTTCCATGATAATATTTTTAAACAGCACCCATTCTTGATATAACTCTTCAAGCTTTGCAGCTGCTCCTTTTAGTTTTTTCTTAACTATTTTTCTCATTTTATCATACTCTCCTTTTTGAAAGTTAAAAGGCAGTACTGTGGATTTTCTTGTCATCCTTCCTCCATTTATGAAATCAAACGCATTCATGTTATGATCATTATTGCCAAGTGGCCCCAAAACCCTTATCTCTTGCATCAGATCTTATGTTCCACTAAGTACTAGGTCAAAAATGGCTTCCTCTCTTGTTGGTTCATGAACCAGCTGCTCAAAGAAGCATTTATTTCATCTAGAAACTTTATTTCCCAAGCATGTCCTGCCGGGACACTGACCCAGTCGATGCCGGGGTAATTGAAATCACCCATTATTACTGTATTGTAACTTTTGTTAGCTTCCCTGATTTATCTGAGCATTTCATCATCCATTTGTTCAATTTGGCCAGGCAGTTGGTAGTATACCCCCATTGCTATTGTCTTCCCCTTTTTACATGGAATTTCAGTCCATAGAGATTCTACTGTGTATTTTGTTTCCTGCAAAACTGTAATTCTGTGTGATTCAATGCCCTTTCTAACATAGCGTGCAACCCTTCCACCATTTTTATCTATGAGCTCCAGCAATAGCTGATTGTTGGAGGGAGGCAGCAAGTTCTTTTGGCCCCAGCTACAGCCATTTCTGCAAGCATCAGAGCTCCAGCAGTTGTCACTGCTGCCAACCGTGTCTCAGGAGGACCGTGTTCCTCCGCCATGGTCATCCCAGGCAAAACCACTCAAATCTCTGGAGCATCTGCCTTGAATGAACCAATGCTGTAGGATGAGGGCTGAGCTGAAGTAGGCTGCACCTCTGGGCTGAGTGTAAATCAAGCTCTGAGAGATGCAGAGAGAGCCTCCTTCCACTCCCACAGTCTCTAGCGAGCTCACCAGGGGTATCATTTTTCCAGCATCAGTGAGCTGCACAAAAGTATCGAGTGTAGTGTGCCTTTCACTGACTCTGAGAACTTGGCTTTTTGTTTGCAAGGCATTATGAAGAGAAATAAGCGAGTAGGAAGAGCAAACACCGGAGGGGTAGGAGCACAGCTAGCGTGTGTCCACCTTTTTGGCCCTCCCCACTATTTTCTTTTTTAATTGGTCTTGTTTTGATACTTTTATGTGTCAAATATGTGCACATATATCCAAAGCCATTATATTAGCCACTCTTTTTTAGAAGATATTGGACATTAAGGGGTTGAACTGCAAAGGTGCCAATAATGTTTAACACAACTGTAACCTACCTCCAAGCATCAAGAAACCCCCTCAAATCCACTCCAACAGGATCACCACTCCCCACCGCCATCTCATCCCTGTTTCTTAGTTGAGTTCCTGGTGTTTAACTCCTTCTCAACTGGCCCCAAGTTCCATAATAGCGCATGAAACCCCTAGCAGTAATCTTGCGGGTACTATTGCTAGGGGTCAGGCTGCTGTGGTGGGGGGATCAGATATCATGATGGTTTGGGGGCAGGGAATTGGATGTTGTTGGAGGTATCAGGAAGGATCAGATGCTGGGGAAGTGCTGGAGAGGATCGGATGCCGGAAGCATGTCAAGTGGCCGATCAGTGTTAAGTGGGTTGATTGGGAGGGGCCAGATCTCAGTCTTTACACCTGCCCCTTCAAACAAACACTTATTTGTGCCTTGGGAAGCTGTAATTTCCATCTATATTTTTTATACTAATATGGATTCTCCTTGTAAAATGGGAAATACAGGCTGATGCTGTAGGCTCGTCTAACCACCCTCTCTCCACACCTTCACTATGCCTCCTTGCAATCTATATGTGATACAGTTTTCCATGTGTAAATAGTGGCTTTCTAAAATCTCTATCTGCATGTGTAGGTGGATTTGCATGTGTAATATTGAGATGCTTCTAAAATAATTCCCATAGTTGCTGGAGGTCTCCATGTATATTTAGCACCGCTGACTACATTTATTAAATGCTGGCTGGCCGCAGAACATTAACTTGCATCAGTTTAATGAAGATTTCACAAATAGATGTTCTAATTAAATGGATCTCTTATCCATTTCTATTTCAGATTGCCTATTCAGTGACCCAGCTTCACAGATGGAGGGTAATTTTATGTTGCACCTTTATAAAATTGGGGTGTAAGTCATCAAAAATGTGCGTTAATTTAAGGTGCGAGCATTTCTACCAGCCCTAGAGCTGATGTAAACACCCGTGCCTAAATTTGTATGGCATGCACACAAATTATAGTATTTTATAATTTATGCATGTACTTGTCCTTCCTGCCCACGCTTCACTACAACTCTGCCCTTGTAAATAACCACAGTGAAAGCGTGCATGATTGGCCTGGCATGAATACTTTCCAAAGAGCGACCATGTAAAATCTGCAAGCAAGTGCCCATTTACACTCATATGTGACTACAATGCCTAGATTTAGGCAGTTTTTGATAAAATTACCCCCATAGTGTGAATGAAAATACATCTGGCTACCTGGATGGCTTCAAGTAGTGGCTGCACTGCTGAAAATCAACCTCAGGTTTTTTTTTTGGGGGGGGGGGGGGTTAAATTTACATAGACACAAATTTGATTCAGAGAGCAATATCTGCATACAAAAGATGTACATGCATAATTACAAACTACTAGTATCAAACAGAAATCATGCATTAAACAATTAGAATGAATGAAGTACAACACAGATAATGGCAAACAACATAGTGCAATCAGGTTCACTAGGTCAAGGATGATTTTACCTACTTGTCGATGGAGCCCACCATGTAGTAAACCATAGGAAACCAACAGATAGCATCCAGAAAGTGCATATCTGGCCTAAGCACATGGATTTGAAAAAGCAATGAAAAAAATCACAAGGTGTGCAATTGCAAAAAAAAGCTATTAACATCAGATACAGTAATATTTAATGCCTCTGCATAAGTATTCAAAATAAAACAAAATACAGGTCAATGAACAATAAATTTCAAGGTATTTTATGAGCCTGAATTCTTTAATCAATGATCAACATAACAAATAAAAGATGCAGCACCGAGAAGACCAGCGCACTCTCTGCCACGCACTAAGCAAGCACGCTTTCTTATTCCAACTGTGAGCTGTCTCGCCTGCTTAGTATAAAGATCTTTATGCTAGTTATATACAGTTTACTTCTTCTGATCAATGACTCCAGGTTCTCTGACACCCTTCAGTTTAGTGACGGCATCTTAATGACAGTCATTACCTCTGGATCTGCTTAGGTGCGATGCTGACACCTTGAAATTAATCATGAGACATGTTGCTGTGACTCTACACGTAGGTTTTCAGCAAAGGCCGATAACTGCTTGGCCTGACCTTTGGTTATAGGACACTTGTTCAAAGGTTGCAAAAGTGCTTTTAACTTTATATTTTGCTATTTATTTTGTTATAGTGAAATGCCAGAAATATGAAACACTTATGGGAGGAAATTTATAAAGCTCGTGTACCAAGAACACATGTAAAAATGGCAGATAGACTTCTAGGGAGAAGGCTATGCATTGGACACTATTTTATAAAGGGGAGACAGTTCGATAAGAGAAGGGTAGGTCCCTATTTACAGTATGCCACCAGTAAAAAGTGAGGGCCTTGACCTTTGGTATGAAGGTAATCGGAAGGCCTGGGGTAAGGATGGTCCATGTAGGACGTTTTTCCCTTTATCATGACCCCTTTAAGATGGCATCTGGGAGCATCAGCCCAGTGCTCCTGAGAGCAAAAATAATGCCAGCTTAAAGCAAAGTTCACCACAAGCTGCGTTATTCGATTTGCATAATAATGAGATACACTACACGCATATGCATGATTTGCACCTTATTATATGCTGACATTAATTGCAGTAAGCTAGCATACATTATCATAAAATAATGCACGATTTTGCCATTTAACATATGCTACATTGTAACTATCCCCTTCATTTTCTGAGTTTCTTTCTTAGGAGGAGTAAGTGAATACATAGTGGTTGGTCTGAGCAAGGGCAGCAGGTACAAGAAACCCTGGCATCATATTAAGTGCTGACTCACTTTCCACCTCTTTTGAAAACTATTGATTGCACCCATATAGCAATCAGACTAGCTGCAGGGAGCGATGGAAGCTACTTCCAGGCCTTTCACTCCCTCAGAATGCAGGCGGTCTGCAATGCCTCCAATATGATTACCATGCTTCCTGGCTTCTTTAATTTGTACGTCAACTTATTAATCGCCTCTAACCTTGAAGCGATTTACAAAGAGATTTAAACATACTATCATAACATTAAAATAATACATTAAACATACAAGCAAAAAAAAAAGAAACAATCTGCCGTATTCCCCCCCGACCTTCCTTCTCTCCATAAACTTGTCCCCACATCCAGGATTTTACCCCATTATGGAACCACAGATTTTTCCTGAAGCCGTAGAAATAATTGATTCCAAAGTTTGGGGAACCATCACCGAGAATGCTTTGTTCCTAGCAATCTGGTCTAGCTTCTTTGTGTGAGGATAGGTGAAGTAAATTACTCTGCGATGATCTAAGTCTATTTGCTCTGTACGGGCTCAAAATGCCTTATAAATACCTCAAGCCCAGCCCCATTTTTTACCCAAAAGATCATAAAATTTTAAATATCCCCCTTTGTTTAATCAATAACCAGTGGAGTTTACAACATCAGAGTAGCATGGTCATTTATTCGTAACTTTCCAATCAAACATGCCTCTGTGTTTTGTAATAGTTGAAGGTGATACAGGAATATTTTTTTATGAAGAACAACAAATAAGGCACTGCCATACTTAAGGCAAGACAAAACCAAAGTATGGCCTTTATCAAATTCTATCTTCACTTCAGTAAATTTAAACCTGTTCAATTATTCATTAAAAATAAAATACAACCTTACCAAATGAGAAATATGAGCCTCAAAAGTTAGATCTGAGTCTAAGCAAATTCCTAAATTCCTTGTGATAGGTTTTATGGTAGAATTCTCCATAAATCATAATATTTAAAGTACAGTAGAGTGGAAAGCTATGTTTTCTTTAAGGTTGATTCAATCTGTTTGCCCTTATCTTAATGATGACTCAATCCTTACTTTAATTCATACAGCTTTGCTGACCCGACTAGACTACTGTCACCTCCTTGTTTTTGGACATTCCTCATACTCTAACTTGGCATTCCTCCATAGAAACCCTCTTGACTTTACCTGCTCAACCAATGAACCATGAGGGCCTTCTCAACTATGCCTATCAACCTACAGTACACATCATCATTAGCCCACATCATCATTAGCATCATCATGGTTCCCCCCGCCTTCTCCCCCACAGGTGATTCAGGCTATCCTCTGAAGACATGGCTTAAGACCTTCATTAGCAAAGCCAGGGGTAAAGTATAAGAGCGCTACAGCATTTCTCAAAAGCAGTCAAGGGCAGCCATCAAAGGACTTTTAGACTGTTGAAGACATGCATCTGTTGGGATTTTTTGCTGGCAGTTCTGATTTTGTGGAACATCTTACCACAAGAATTTAGACTACTGAGTGACATGATAACTTTTCATAGACAGGTGAAGGCATCCTTTGGGTTTTGGAGTATGTTCTAGGGGTTGGTTTGAATGGATTAGGATGGGAATAACGGAAGAGATTTTATCATTTATATTTTGTATTATTGTTGCATAATTCTGTAAGTTGCTTTGTGCTCTACGGATTAGCTTCTGCAAAATGTAATAAACACGTTGAAATGAAGAGGTACCTGGATAGATTGGAGAAGGGAGAATAAAGTGTTCTACCAGCCTTTCAAGGTCAGTGATATCTTCACGGCCAGTTGAATGCTCCATAACCTTGCCTAACCTGTAGACTGTCTCTTTCAGAATACCTTCAGCAGACACCTGAAAGGAAGCAGCCCAACAGGTGGACACACAACACTCCCGAGGATATTAGCCAGCAGTGGTAGCAAGTAAAGAACTCAGTTTTAGACACTTCTAACTGGTAAATGCTCAGTTATTTAGAGTGATTATATATATATTGTATCAGTGTTTGCAAAGGCCCCTATGGTCTCACACTGATTGGAAAGGTGCTGCAGACTTTGCACATGTGTGCTGTAGCTCAGTGGGTGAAACTGGATGCAATGCTGACCTTGGAGGAAGCCCCTTCTTCTTCTGCCACTTCTGAGACTCACTTGGCAGTTCCAGCAAAGTCAGAAAAGACAAGTTGCTCATGGAGCCTCAGACTTGATATGAAGAAGGTGAGCAGGGGTCAGATGAAGTGAGATGATCCACATTCCTCCCCTTCCTCCGAAATGCTTCATTGTGGTGGTGAAAGCTTGCAGGCAGCCTTGAATGCTGGCACCATCCTGCCACAGAAGATTGGCTCAAGTAGCTGTTCAGCACACTTATTTATTTAACAGGTTTTCTATACCGCCTTTAGGCCAAAGCGGTTTACAGAGATCAAACAAACTCAACTGAGATGCAGTTACATAGAACTTTAGCCTTTAGCCTCTTCTCTCTCTTTCACGCAGGGCCTCCGAACCACTGAACCTTCTGCCCATCTCTGCACTGCTGGTGGCAGCCCACTTGATATGGATCTGTGCCCATAAGTCTTCACTTCACTGCATGAATCTTCCTCCTGCATCTCTCCCTCCTCCTCCTCCTCCGGATCCTGCCTCTTGCCTCAAAGAGCCAGTACCTTCAAACACTGCCTCCATTTGGGAGAACATGGGCTGTGATGGCCCTGGTTTCTTCTTCCTTGCATCTTCTTACTTATGGACCATATTTCACCTGCAAGTTTGAAAACAGAAATGGATACATATTACCGAAGACATGTTTATGGGTGGCACAGCTGTTGCACCAACATGCACATGAGAATCCTGAACAGAAAGCTAGGACTTCAGCACAGCAGAAGCCTGTTACGAGTACACTAAACATCTCTATGGACACTGCATGGCCTCTGGCCTCAATTTATTTTGCTCCCATAAATCTTTAAGGACTAGACCTCCACACATCACACCCTTCCATCAAGAGACGAATAGAAGTCCTTGTCTATTACAGCGCCATTCCAGTCAGGTGCCTCATGCTAACTGAAAGCTACCACCCTGGAAAAATAGGCCAAACCTTGGCATCTCTGAGACAATAGTCTACACACAGGCAGGGCTAAAACTGTGCACAGCCATAGGCTGCAAAATCTGAGACACTATAACAAGATACGGCATGAAAATTATCTTATCAAAGTAAAATTTGCCAAGTAACAAGGTTCAAATCCCACTGGTACTCCTTGTGGCCTTAGACAAGTCAACATGCCACTGCCTCAGGTATAAATTTAGATTGTAAGTCTTCTAGGGACAAAAACAATGCCTACTGTACCTGAATGTAACTTACCTTGAACTACTACTGGAAAAGCCTCAGCTAAATACTAATACTTACATTCTCAAGCAGCAGAGTGGAAGGTATCAAGCTAGGTGTCTTTTTAGATGTTCGAGAAGCAAAAGGGGTACTCAGGGAGGAAAAGGTCATAGTTGAGGAACTGAATAAATTGTTGCTTTGTCTTTGCAGAGGAAGGTTTAAGAGAGTTGCCCATGCCAGAAACGGCATTTGATAGTGATGATATGGAAGAAGTGGAACAAATCTCATTGAGTTTGGAAGATATAATACTGTAGAACAAATTGACAAACTTAACTGTGGCAAATTACCTGGAATGGATGGTATACCCCAGAGGGTTCTGAAAAAACTAAAAAATGAATTGCAGGTCTACCATCAGGAGGTGAAATTAGGTCTTACCTGCTAATTGCCTTTCCTTGAGCTCTCTCCGGGCCAGTCCAGGGAACGTTAGGGTTGTCAATCCCCTTCAGCAGCTGAGGACTGAAAAACTTCAAGCTTTGCTGACAGCTCAAGCCACTCCCCCTGATGACAATGTACCAGTCTTCTTTTGACAAAGCAGCTAAGTTCAACATAGGGAAGACAAGGCTTCGATAAACTGGAACTGATAAGTCCCTATATTCTCCAAAAACTAACTACCCATGGCAAACACCATGAAAGACCTACTGGAATTCAAGTCTTTTCCCTTTTTTTTTTTTTTTTTTTTTTGTAAATTTTACAATCTCAAACATAACCAAAAACCTCCGCCCCAGAAAATCCGAAGGAGCCCCCAAGTTACGCCTACCCTGCCACCTGAATCTGCCACAACTCTTACGCTCAGGTAGATGGAAAGACAGAGAAAGAAAAGCAAAAGGGTGGGCCCTGGACTGGCCCGGAGAGAGCTCAAGGAAAGGCAATTAGCAGGTAAGACCTAATTTCACCTTCCTTATCACTTCTCAGGGCCAGTCCAGGGAACGTTAGGGCAGTACCAAAGCAGTACCTAAACACGGGAGGGACCCGCAAGACCTGCAATAATGGCCGCAGACCCCACTTGCGCATCCTCTCTGGCCTGAACGTCCAATCTGTAATGCTTTGCGAACGTATGGAGAGAGGACCACGTCGCTGCCCTGCAGATATCCACTGGAAGAACGCATGCAAATTCCACCCAGGAAGCCGCTTGAGAACGAGTGGAATGGGCCTTGAGCCCCTGAGGCGGTAGCTTCCCTCCAGCTTCGTAAGCCGCCACGATCGCGCATTTTACCCAGCAGGCAATCGAGGCCTTTGTAGCTGCATGACCCTTCCTTGGTCCTGCAAATAGCACAAACAACCTATCCGACTTGCGAAACGGCATAGTGACCTTAAGGTAGCGTCTTAACACGCGTCCAAGATCCAACTTTCGGAGAGCCCGATCCATCGGAGAACTCGAAGGGTCGGAGAACACTGTTAATGCCACCGACTGATTAACATGAAATGTGGACACCACTTTAGGCAGGAACGACGGCACAGTACGCAGCAGCACTTTCCCTGGCAAGAACTGAAGATAGGGCTCACGACAGGACAGAGCTTGCAGATCCAAAATCCTCCTAGCCGAACACAACGCTACTAGGAAGGCTGTCTTCCAGGAAAACTCTCTCAAACGGTCTGAAGAAGGAGAGGAAAACGGCTGCAGTGTCAACGCTTCCAAGACCACATTCAAATCCCAAGCAGGCAACACGGGGCGTAACGGAGGTCTAATAATGTTGGCCGCTCGGAAAAATCGTTGCACTTCCCCATGCGTCGAGAGACGACGATTCTGCACCGGACCTCTAAAGCAAGCTAGGGCCGCCAAATGAACCTTCAGTGTGCCAAGAGCCAAACCTTTATCCAAGCCGTCTTGTAGAAACAAGAGCAATTGTGGTAACGCAGTCGACATAGGACTAAAACCCCGCTGCGCACACCAATCTTCAAAGACCTGCCAGATGCGCAAGTAGGCTAGCGAAGTCGCGGACCTTTTAGACCATAGTAACGTAGCCACCATGGCCTCTGAATAACCTTTGCGCCTTAAGCGATGCCCCTCAAGAGCCACGCCGTAAGCAAGAAGCGACCTACCTGCGGCATGAGCACTGGACCCTGGTGCAAAAGATTGACCCGGACTGGAAGGCGCCAAGGAGAATCTATCAACAGCCGCACCAGATTGGCATACCAAGGACGCCGAGGCCAATCTGGCGCAATAAGAACACTATTCCTCTGAGTCACTATCCGCTGACTGATCCGGCCCAGCATCGGCCATGGAAGAAACACGTCCAGGCCTTCCGACATATGCTCCCTGCGTCTGCTGAAAAACCGAGGAGCTTTGGCATTGCCCAGAGTAGCCATGAGATCCATTCCTGGCTGCCCCCAGCGAAGCGTAAGTTCGTGAAACACAGCCGCGTTCAGCTCCCACTCTCCGGGACGAGCACATGGCGACTGAGAAAATCGGCTTGCACGTTGTCCTTGCCCGCCACGTGCGCCACCGATAAGGCTACCAGATGACTCTCCGCCCACATCATCAATTGCTGGCATTCTTCCAGCAGAGGAAGACTCCTGGTACTCCCCTGCCGATTGATGTAGGAAACCGTCACCACATTGTCGGAAAACACGTGGACCGCTCTCCCTTGAATCAAGGCTTGGAAATGGAGGAGCGCGAGACGAACTGCTCTGAGTTCCAACCGGTTGATCGACCACACGCACTCCTCCTCGGACCAACAACCCTGCATCACTTGAGACTGACAGTGAGCACCCCAGCCCGAAAGACTGGCATCTGTGGTTACTAGCACCCACGCTGGGTCCTCCAACGGAACCCCTGCTTGGAGATGCTTGGAATCCATCCACCATAGCAGATCACGACGAACCAACTCGGGACATACTAGCTTCAGAGAGAGAGGCTGACGCTGAGGAGACCATCTGGAGAGCAATGCCTGTTGCAGAGGCCTCATTTGTGCCTTGCCCCAAGGGACGAGATACAAAGCCGCCGCCATGGACCCCAAGAGCTGTAAATAGGTCCACGCCGACGGAGCTGGAATCAGCAAAAACGCACGCACTTGCTGCACAATCTTGAGGACCCTGCCTTCGGGCAGACAGACCAACCCTCGGTCCGTGTCGAAGAAGGCTCTGAGATACGTAAGCTGTCTGGCCGGTTGCAAGTGACTTTTCGCATGGTTGATGACCCAACCTAGCCGTTCTAGAAGCTGTACCACCCAAGCTGTTGCCGCGACTGAGGCTGCCAGGGAATCTGCTCTGATGAGCCAATCGTCGAGATATGGATGAACCCATATCCCTTCTGTATGCAGGGCCGCCGCAACCACCACCATCACTTTCGTGAAGATGCGTGGAGCAGTTGCCAGCCCGAAGGGCAACGCTCGAAACTGAAAGTGACCCATAGGAAGGGCAAACCTTAAAAACCGTTGATGATCCGGCCTGATGGGTATGTGTAGATAAGCTTCCATGAGATCGATAGCCGAGAGAAACTCTCCCAGCCGCACCGCTCGAATAACCGCACGTAGCGTTTCCATTCGAAAATGCGGCACCCGCAAGGCACGGTTTACGTGCTTGAGATCCAGAATTGGACGATACAATCCCTCCTTTTTGGGAACCACAAAATAAATGGAGTACCGACCGAAGCCGCACTGGTCGCGAGGCACCGGAACTACCGCCTGTAGTTGTAAGAGACGCTCTAGTGTTTCGGCAATTATTTGAGTCTTCAGGCCTGGAGCACAAGGAGACATCAGAAAGGCATCTACCAAAGGATAAGCAAAATCCAGCACATACCCTGTTTGAATGATCTCGAGCACCCACTTGTCTGAGGTTAACGCGGTCCAGGCCGAGAAAAAGTCCCTTAGGCGGCCGCCCACAGGGATTGGCGCCTGGACCAGCAAACCTTCATTGTGTTTTCTTCGCGGGGTTCTGTTGGGCATTAAAGTAGGTCCTACTGAACCCCCTAGCTCCGCGAAAGGACTGCCCCGGTGACCCGAAACGTCCTCTGGGGTAGGGAGCAAAACGCGCCCCCTCAAACCAACGAGAATCTCGACCTTGACCTCGTTGCCCGGCAGCACCCCGAGATGCCTTTGGACGATCCTCCGGCAAACGACCCCCTTTGGAGTCCCGGAGGTCCTTAACAATCTTCTCCAAGGCCTCCCCAAAAAGCAATTTACCCTTATAGGGGAACTTACTGAGATGCAACTTAGACGAGATGTTAGCTGCCCAATTACGTAACCAAAGAAAACGCTGGGCCGCATCCAGTGAAGCCATGGACTTTGCAGCAATCCTTACCAAATCATAGAAGGCATCTGTGAGGTAAGCCACTGCCGACTCCAACTTCGCCCCTTCCGCTGAAGAAGCAGTCGGTGACTCCGCTGAGGCTTCCCCTTGGATCCAACATATGGACGCTCTAGACACATTCGCCCCACAAATGGAAGTCTGCAGAGCCAGAGCGCTAGCATCAAAAGCCTGTTTAAGTAGAACTTCCAGCTTACGATCCTGCAGATCCTTAAGAGCCGCTGCCCCCTCTACTGGAATTGTCTTCTTAGTCACTGCTGAAACTAAGGCATCCACCTTAGGCATCCAACAACTCTCTCTCTTCTTGGGGCACTGGATAGAGACGAGCCAGGGCGAGACTACCCCTCAGCGAAGTCTCCGGACATTCTCACTCAGATTCAATCATCTGTTTTATCACACGGTGCACAGGAAAACAGCATTGCTCAGCTTTAAAGCCCTGCAACAACAGATCCTCTAGAGGTTCCTGAGCGACCGCAGGCATAATAAGATTTAGAGCCGTCAAGGAATAAGAAATAAGCGCCCCAAGCTCCTCCTTACGGAAGACCCTAAAAACATTAGGATCTTCGCCTGGCGCAATCTCACCCTCTTCAAGCTCCCCCGAGCAAAAATCCAAGCCTGCATCGGAGAGCACCTCCCCTTCCTCCACTAACTGAGAGTCTGATATCAGGGCCCCCAGGGGGTCCAATCCGGGCTGTGCTTTCAATTCCCCTTGGGAAGTACCCTCCCCAGGGTCTAAGGTAGGCTGCGCAGGCGGCACCACCTCTACCAGTGGAGATTTAGAAGAATCTGACTGAGAAGATCTCAATAAAAATGCCTTATGCATTGCCAAGATAAATTTTGGGGAAAAAAGTCAGAAATGCTTTCCTGAGCCTCAGGAAACCTCTGCGGGGACTTAGGAACAGTCGGAGCCTCTTTAGAAGACTTAGACTTTCTTTTTCCCGGTTTGTGAGGGCCCGCGGGAGAGACGGACGGCTCGCTCAAAATGGCCGCCGTTCCCACCTTTTCCCGCCTTTTCCATGGCTAATGAGGGCCTATCCAGCTCTATAGAAAGTTTGCTCTCCATCTGAAACCGCTCATGGAGCACAAGGCTAAGCCGGGAAGAGAACCAAATCTGGAGCTGCTTGAAGCAGCTGAGCTGCACAGAACCCACAGCACGCGAGCACTACCAACAGCCGAGAATGGCTCGCCGACGTGAGCCCGGCTGAAAAAAATGCCTCTGCCTGCTTACACAAAAAGGCTCACCTGCACTGATCGGAGCAGCGCGGAACCGGCGATTCGATCTCCCGCTGCTAGCGGGAACTGCTCAAACCTGGCGGTCCAGCCAAGGTAGAGGGTAACTGGGGCTCCCAGGACCAATCTACCTTGAAATAGACAGGCGCCCGAGAGCAGGAAGACTCTGCTCTCCTCCGCCGCTGAACGCCAGCAGGCAAGGGCCGTCTACAACGTCTCCGGAGCTATTCCCCCCTTTTTTTTGTTTTTTTTTTAAAGAACCGGTAATGAGCCCCGGAGAATATAGCGAATCAACAGCCCTGCTAGAGCTAATCGCTATCACTTACTGTGCCAAACAAAAAAACCAACAAATTAATATCTCTAACAGGGAGACAGTCAGCTTCAATCCTATTCAGCTGCTGAGGACTGAAAGACTGGTACACTGTCATCAGGGGGAGTGGCTTGAGCTGTCAGCAAAGCTTGAAGTTTTTCAGTCCTCAGCTGCTGAAGGGGATTGACAACCCTAACGTTCCCTGGACTGGCCTGGAGAAGCGATAAGGAAGCTCTTTTACTCTAGTGTGGTAAGTGTTTATGTTTATGTTTATTACATTTGAACATCCGGCAGCTTAACTGGCGTGGTAGGTGCAAAGCCTGTGTGGTAAATGCAGGTGGAGTGCTCAGCAGTTGCCCTGCATTTACCACACAAAGGGCACACTTTCCACATGCAGAAACCTCATTGCCTGCCTTAGCAAGCAGTATGGGAGACCCTCACTACCTGCCATGGCAGGCAACATGATCCTGGTGCCCGTAATGTGGCAAGAAGATAGCGGTCAAAATGTCTTGGCCTCCAAAGACCCGATTACACACTCCACTAGCCATACCTCTAATCTAATCCCCCAATACAATGCCCCACTGATCAACCCCCTCATCTGATTCCCCCGACAAGCCCTCCTTTTAGAACCTTCCTCCAGAAAGCAATACAACTATCCAGCCCCCATCTAAGACTCTCAACCCCTGGTTGTCCCCCAAAAAATCCAGCCTTTAACCCTCCCCCAACCCCCAACCCCCTCTGGGTGTCATCTGGAGGCTCCCTAGTCATGTTCCTTGGGAAAAACTCCTGGGGGGGGGGGGGGGTGACAAGACCGTCAACATCTCGGACTACTTGCACTAATTGCTGCACAGCACCATTTCTCCCAACACTTAATTTTTGCTCATTGATTTTTATTTGTACTATGCAGTCTCAGCCCATCCCTACACTTATTTGGGACATTAGCCTTTCAAGCCTTGGAAGAATAACTAATGTACTGAGGTAAGATCTGTAGTTTCCTACCCCTTTGCCATCAGAACAACTAGCAAGTCCACAATTTTAGTGACCAGATCTTAAAAGGATATAGCAGAATTAGAAAAGGTATAGAGAAGAGCCACCAAAATGATAAAGGGGATGGAAGGATACCCCTATGAGGAGAGGCTTAAAAGGTTAGAGGTCTTCAATCTGGAAAAGAGATGGGTGAGGGGAGATATGATAGAGGTCTAAAAAATTAATGAATGGAGTGGAACAGGTAAACATAGAATGATTCTTTATGCCATCAAAAAGTAGAAAGACTAGGGGAAATGCAATGAAGTTACAGTGTAACCCGTTTAAGACTAATAAGAGGAAATATTTTTTCACTCCACGATAATCAAACTCTGGAATATGGCAACCAGAACTGCACACAATATTCAGGTGTGGACGCACCATAGAATGATACAGAGGCATTATAATATCCTTTGTTTTATTCTCCATTCATTTCATTGATTCCTAGCATTCTATTTGCTTTCTTGGCCACTGTTGCACACCGGGTAGAGGGTTTCAACAAGTTATCCACCATGAAGCCTAAATCTTTTTCTTGGGTGGTGGTTCCTAATGTGGAACCTTGCATCGTGTAACCATAGTTTGGGTTGCTCTTTCCTAGGTGCATAACTTCACACTTGTCTACATTAAATTTCATCTGCCATTTGAACATCCAGTCTTCCAATTTATCAAAGTCCTCTTGCAATTTTTCACAATCCTCTTGGGTTTTATCAACTTTGAATAATTTTGTGTCATCTGCAAATTTGATTACCTCACTTGTTATTCCCATTTCCAGGTCATTTATGAATATGCTAAAAAGCAGTGGACCCAGCACAGATCCCTGCGGTGCTCCACTATTCACCTTTTTCCAGTGGGAAAACTGGCCATTTAGCGCTACTCTCTGCTCTCTATCTTTTAACCAGTTCCTGATCCACAATAGTGCACTGCCTCCTATCCCATGGCTTTTTAATTTTGCCAAGAGTTTCTCATGAGGGACCTTGTCAAAGGTATTCTGAAAATCCAGATACACTATATCAACAGACTCACCTTTGTCTAACTGTTTATTCACACCTTCAAAAAAACCATAACCGATTAGTAAGACAAGACCTTCCTTGGCTAAAGGCATATTTGACTGTCTCCCATTAAGCCATGACTATCTACATGTTCAGTAATTTTGTTTTTATAATGGTTTCTACCATCTTTCCTGGTACTGATGTCAGGTCTGTAGTTTCCCGGATCAGCCCTGGAACTCTTTTTAAAAATGGGCTTCCATTGGCCATCCTCCAGTATTCAGGTATTACATATGATTTTATGATAGTGCACAGTAGGTCTGCAATCTCATATTTCAGTTCTTTCAATACCCTTGGATGTATACTATCTGGTCCTGGTGATTTGCTACTCTTCACTTTATCAAATAATCAAAACATAGAAACATGACGACAGAAAAAGACCACATGGCCTATCTACTTTGCCCTTCCATATCAACCACTAAAACAGTCCCCTTTTTCCCTTTAGAAATCCTCTATGTTTGTCTCATGCATCTTTACGGTGTATCAATATTTCTTTCAATTCTTCTGTGGCATCACCTTTAAATGCCAATCTTCCTCAGTAAAGACCAAAGCAAAGAATTCATTCAGTCTCTCCGCTATGGCCTTGTCCCCTCTTAGTGCCCCTTTTACCCCTCTATCATCTAATGGCCCAACTGACTCTCTCACAGGTTTTTTGCTACGAATGTACTTGAAAAGGTTTTTATTATGCATTTTTGCTTCCACAACAAGCTTCTTCTCAAATTCTCTCTTTGCCTGCCTTATAAATACTTTGCATCTAACTTGCCAGTGTTTATGTTGTTTCCAGTTTTCATCATTTGGCTCCTTTTTCCATTTCCTGAAAGATGCTTTTTTGGCAATAGCCGCCTCTCTGACCTCACCTTTAAACCATGCTAGCAGTTTTTTGGACTTCCTTCCACTTTTTTTAAAGCGTGGGATACTGCTGGTCTGGCCTTCGAAGATAGTATTTTTAAACACCCATGCTTGATGTAAATCTTTAACCTTTGCAACTGCTACTATTAGTTTTTTCTTAACTATTCTCCTCATTTTGTCATAGTATCCCTTTTGAAAGTTAAAATGTACGGTAGTGCTGTGGATTTCCTTGCCATCCCTTCCTCCATTTATTAAATCAAACGTGATCATGCTATGATCACTTTTCTCTCTCACCAAATCTTGTGTTCCATTAAGGACTAGGTACAAAATGTCTTTCCCCGTTGTCGGTTCATGAACCAGCTGCTCCAAGAAGCAGTCACTTATTTCATCTAGAAACTTATCTCCATAGCATGTCCTGACTACATATTGACTACATATTGTCCCACATGCACTCTTCGATTTAGAAATGCTAATCTACTATTCAATCCTCCTGTTTCTCATGCCTGACTAGAGGCTTCATTTCATTTTGCATTCTAGTTTCTGGCCACATCTCTATGGAACTCCTTGCGCATTGAAGTCCATTTTGAAACCACCTACAAGAAATTCTAAATTCTCTTGAATACCTATGTCTTTAATAAAGTATTTTAGGTTGAGGTGGACCATTTCCCATCTCCCCTTTTTTCTTCTCCTTCTGGCCATCTCTTTACTTTTCCTATATTTTAATTGGCTGACAAAGCCTGACATACAGACTCAAGTAGCTTGTTCCAGGCATAAGGGGAAGCAAGGAGAAAGGATCAGAGACTGGAGTCGGAGGTAGAAAAAAAGGGCATAGAGAGAAGCAAGCCAGTGGAAGAGCAGAGTTCATGAGGAGGTGTGTAAGGAGAGAGGAAAGGTAGTGAGGGACAGTAGAATGAATACTCGTAAATTTATAGGTCAGGAGGAAAAGTCTGAATTGGATACAGAAATGGAAGGGAAGCCACTGAAGTGACTTGAGAAAAGGGGTTATATGAGTATACTGGGGTTTGCAGAAGATTAGGGCACCAAAGGCAGCACACTGCCACGCAGATAACACAGCAACACAGTACGAAAAACGTAGGCAGGTGTGGGTTCTCACCAAACTTTATTAGTCCATACATGTAAAAGGGAGACCTGACCCGACACAGGCCGTGTTTCGATCAATTCTTCTTCAGGGGTTGGCTCACCTTATACTGAAACAACCATATTAGGATTATACTAACACAGCTGATATGTTGCACTGAACATGAAACCACCTTTATTGGATCCTCAGACTATCAGCACTTAGCACCGTAAAGACAGCATCGGTCACTCAGCAGCACCTTGCTAGAATCAAAAAACAAGGTGCCGCTGAGTGACCGATGCTCTCTTTATGGTGCTAAGTGCTGATAGTCTGAGGATCCAATAAAGGTGGTTTCATGTTCAGTGCAACATATCAGCTGTGTTAGTATAATCCTAATATGGTTGTTTCAGTACAGGACAGGCATCCCCCTACTGGCTGACATATCGCCGGAGGGCAAGGGGCTATGCCACTGGCATCAAAATCCCTGAGAGGGTGGTGGGGGAGCCAGCTTCTGGGCCTTCAGGCCCTTTGGTTTACGGTGATTTTGGCTGGGCTTCCCCTGCGCAGGAGTGGTCGGCGTGGGAGTAGCCTGGTACGGCGGGTAGCTGCAGAACTGGAGTCCATTCCTGGGGAAGAATGGCTTCTTGGCAGGCTGCTTCTTCCAAGGCAGTGTAGAGGTCTTACGGGAGAGACGGGTCCTAGTGACATACTCCATCTCTATCTCCATAGCCTTCTCCCTCCATTGGCTTACCAAAAAGTTGTTTGCCAAGGCAGGGCATGTCCAGGAGCTCCTCCTGCACCCACTGCTCCAAATCCGAAGATTGGATCCAAGCCTGGCAGCGGGCTCCGATGCCCGCGGCTGCCACCCGAGCCAATGTCTCGAAGCCATCATAGGAGGCTCGAAAGATATACTTGGAGCAATCAGCCACTGATTTCAACAAAGTGCGGAACCTGTCAGGGGGCTCGCCCTCGAGGCCCGTGGAGAAACCTTCAAGTTCTTTTGCCAAGTCGCGGAGGAACATATCAATATATAATTGGTATGCCTGGATGCAACAAGAGAGCATGGAACCTTGATAGGCCTTGCGGTCCAGGGCATCAAGGGCTCTCGATTCTCGGCCCGGCGGGACCTTCGAGTGGGATTTCGGGCTTTTCTGCTTCCTCATGGCTGATTCCATCACCATTGAGGTGTGTGGAAGTTGGGTCTTTCGGAAGCCAGGCACTCGCTGCACCTTGTACATTGTGTCAAAGCGCTTGCTCACAATGGGAACCAAGGCCGGGGCCTCCCACATGCGGAGAAATAGCTGGGAAAGGATCAGCGGCAACAGCACGGTGAGGGTTGCCCTGGGCGGGGCTTCCTACTGAAGAATATTGAGTTCTTCAGCACAAGGGTCTTCCTTGGCCTGGGTGACCAGGTTGAAGGCCCGGGCCATGTCTCGAATAAACACCTAAAAGGAGGTGTCCTCGGGCAGCGAACGCTGCTGGAGACCAGGTGACAAGGGGTCCGACGGAAGATCCCGGTGGGTGCAGGTCTCCAGGGATGTGTCCCCATCGGATTCCCAGTCCGAGAAGTCGGTTACGGGATTCGAGCCGGGCAGTTCGCCCTGTCCGATGGCCAGCAGCTTGGAGCCAGAGGCCCTGGACGATCTCACCCCCGAAGAATGGGAGAGCGAGCGAGACCGATGTCGAGGACCCTCATGAGGCCCTTGGCTCCTGGATGGATTTGTGTGTCCCATGTGAGGGACCCACGGTCTCTGGACGCAAGTGAGCGAAGCTGGCCATAAGCGCCTGCTGGGAAGCAATGAACACAGAAACGCTGCATTGAAGCACCAGCAAATGGGATTCCCACCTGGGTGTGGGGCCCTGGGACGCCAATACCGGGGTCACAGGATCGATCGTCGAGGAGGAGAGGGGGTCCTCACTGGGATGGCCCTCAGGAGACTTGGCGCCTTTGCCAGAGGCCTCCATTGCTCTGCAAAGTACCTTGCAGGGCTACTCCTTGTCCAAATCTTGGGAACTCTGAAGGGGGCTAAGCGACCGGGCGCGGGAGCGCTCATGCTTGTCGGGGGCCCCAGACAGCGACTTTGAGGCCTTCTTCTTTTTTTTTTGCACTGTTCCACCTCAGGGGACCCCTGGTCAGAATGCCATCTAGAACGCGGTGCCGCAGGGGGAGAACCCACCGGAGGGGAAACGACCGAGGGTGCCACCGGAGACTCCGAGGCAGCTTTTTGAAAACGGCCCCTGCGAGGTCGAAGACCCACGCGGCCAACGGTTGGGGAGAAAAAAGGGCGCTAAGCCCGAGAAGAAAAAATGTAGAAAAGGTATCCCCATAAGCTCCAAAAGAGAGCAAGGGGAGGATGGTAGAGGACCGGTGCAACTGGAAAAAAGAAATGAAAACCTGTTAAGACGAGGAAACTAAAACTTTTTCCGAGGGACGAGGACGTGCGTCTGAAGGGATCCGCGGAAAAAGGGAGACTGAGCAAGATGGCACCCTTGGGCGGGAAGAGGACCATACATGCGTAGTAACAATCCCAAAAGGCTTTCTTTGGAAGCTGGAGAATTGCTCTGTGCGGGCTCCGTCGGTGCCAACGTCATCCATAAGTGAGGACTGACGTCCTGCTTGTTCCTGGATAAAGTATGTGCCGTTGAGTCAATGCTGACTCCTGGTGACCCAACCTGAAGGTTTTCAAGGTACAGCTAATAGTAGATTGCCAGGCCTTTCTTCCACACAGTACAGTCCTACAGCACCTGGTATTCCAAGGTGGTCACCCATCCAAGTACTAGTCAGGCCAGATCCTGCTTAGCTGCTGAGATCAGGCTCGTTCGGGGCAGCAAAACTATAATAGCTTTGTTTTCTTTTCAAACTTGGTGTAAATAGTTTTTAGATATCCATAATACAATTTGACTGAGACAACTAGTACATTTTGTCTGAATTAAGTCAACTTTCTTTCCTACTAGAATAAATTGGATATCATCAGCATACATCAAAAAATGCACTTCTTGAATGTGAAAAACGTCTGCTAATGGTTTTCTAACCCCCTTTTCTTTGTGGCCCAGACAGTTTCTTCACCAACTGCTTGGCAGACAAGGGAGCACACCAATCCTAGGAGCTTTTACCCAGTCTTTCTCAGAGCTCCTGAATGTAAAAGCTTCAGGGTTCTGTTGGTGGGGATTGGCAATAGCCAGGAGGCCCTTGGCATGTGACACACACACACATCCTTTTCAAATAAAGGAGTCCAGGCCAGAAATTTTGTTATGAATGAAGGATTTACTTAAACTTAAGGGTCACTGAGAAAACAACAACAATTGGCATGAATAACAAAGCAGAATCAGACTAATCTCCTCTTAGTAAGGTTAGTGTGTCCATACCCCATTCCTTCCAGGTCTCTGCACCTTAATCCTTATCCTTAGAGTTCTTAAGCACCTTCTAAGAATTTGACAATTAGTTATTTCTCTTTTTGAACTTACTTCCTCCTTAATCCAGTCCTCCCAAGGAATTTGGATATCAAGGTTCGATACCCACAGTTCCCTGACTTTGTGTGGAAACACACACTTTTACTTTGGTACCTCTGGAAATGAGTTGGTTCCGCCTCCTTTTGGATGGGTAAGTGCTATGATCCTCAGTCTCCCTAGGGCTTCTTCACTTGTCCTCTGGTAGTTTAAATCTGGAGACACTGGTGCAGGCATAGTTCTGGAACTTTTTCTTCAGGCTGAGTTCCCCCCTGCCCTTTGGTAGTGGCTCCAAGACTTCTTCTCTTTTCTCCTCTCATCATGATGGCTGGTGCAGATTCTTCTTACAACAAGTTATGTGCTCTGGTTGAATGCCAGAGGCACGTGCCCCTTTAGGGGAGACCATCCCTTAGCACATAATAGTACAATGGCTAGGGACCAAAGACGGGAGATATTTTTGGGGGGAGGATTGCATACTCAGTGGGATTTTCCCTCTCAATATGAAACGACTGACTTAAGGAACCTTCCATGCTCTGGAAAATGCCAAACCTCTCTCTCAAATTCTGGTAATAATTAGTAGGAACATTGGATGGTGTCACTGATCTCAGTGCAACAATCCAAGTAATCTTTATAGTTGTATATACAGATCGAACAGCACAGCCGAGCATGAGGACCCTTGAAGGAGACCATACTCAGCTGAATGCCATACTGTTAACAGATGAACCAGAATGTACTTGCATAGTCTGTCGACATACAAGATTGAAACTACTGAAGGACAGTCCCTGATAAACCAAAGAAGGCAAGCTGTCTGGCCATTATATTGTGGTCAATGGTGTTGAATGTTGCTGACAAGTACAGAGTCTCTCATAAAGATGGTACTCATGTCCACATTTCATAAAAGTATTTCCACAATTGAAACCAAGGTGTAAGTGCTGAAATCGCTACACTAATGTGGATTGAAAAGCAACATCTCACATAAATATCCATCAAATTGGAAAAATACACATTTCTCAACCACTTTACTCAAAATTGCTAAATTAGAAACTGGACAATAACTGACAAATGCACTTTTATCCTCTTCACCGTGCTTCAGTACTGGAGACACAATTGGATCATCAAAGAGGTATTAAGAATTTGCATCAAGCAGGGGAGTGCTTTCTCCAGTGCTTTATGCAACACATCCAGTGATCAAGGATAGATCTTTAGGGTTTTAAACAACTATACATAAAGCTGTGTCTTAAGACATGTGGTAAAATGAACCCCAACCATTCAGACTCAAAGGATCTATCAGTGATCCTTCTTCATTTCTACTATTAATAACAGAAAGCATGTCCTGTCTAATATTATCTCAAATGTTTTTCACCTTCATAGTACAAAATTACACAAATTAATCAGCAGAGAACTCACAGCTGATTAAATGCGCTAAGTAGTTCATTCTTTAACTACTTGGAAACACCTGTGGAACATTTAGAAATTATTCTATTTGGAAAGAGAAAGCATAGTTACTCACCTGTAACAGGTGTTCTCTGGGAATAGCAGGAATCAGTCCTCACATATGGGCAACATCGATGCCAACGGAGCCCAGATTTGCTATAGAGGTAGCCATGGCTCTGACGTGGTGCGCCATGATCCGGTGGTCTAGTGAGATCCCAGCCTGCTCATAGGTGAGGGCAATGCAGTCCACCACACAAGTGGACAGTTTGCTTAGTTCTGGAAGCCCCAGTCGGCTGGGGTCATAGGAGACAAAGAGCTCAGGTGCTTTGCAGTGGTCCTGAGTCAATTGCAGATAGAAGGGCAGGGCCCTTTTACAATCCAGAGTATGGACAATGGTCTCCACCTTGCTGGCGTGAGGCCTTGGGAAGAAGGTGGGGAGCACCACCTCCTGATTGAGGTGGAAGGGGGACACCACCTTTGGTAGAAACTTGGGGTGTGCGGAGCACCACCTTGTTCTTGTAGAATCTCGTGTAAGGCAGCTCTGCCATCAGAGCCTGTAACTCGCTAACCCTGTGAGCGGATGTGGGTGCCATGAAAAATACAACCTTCCAGGAGAGGTACCACAGGTGGTAGGTAGCCAGTGAGCTGTCAGAACACCACATTGAGATCCCACTCCGCCATTGATGGGTAGACAGGGGGCTTGGACAGCATAAGGCCCTGCAAGAAATGAGAGATAAGGGGCTGAGCCGAGAGGGGCTTGCCCTTGACAGTATGGTGGTGCACCACAATAGTGTTCAGGTGCACTCTGACCGAGTTGGACTTCAGTCCCACCTGTGACAGGTGGAGTAGGTACTGGAGCACCCAATTGCACCGAGCAGGATAAAGGGTTTGCTATTTGAAGGCATACACCCTTCTCATGGAGGCCTTGCGGAAAGCCAGAAGAACTTCCTCCATGTCATGTGGGAGATTGAAGGGAGCAAGCGCTACCCTTTCAAATCCCATAGGTCCAGGATGGGTCGGAGGCCCCCCTGTCTGCTTGGTAATAAGGAAATATTACAGAGATGTTTGGGCACTGACTCCACAGCCCTGTCTGTGAGGAGGCCTGCAAGCTTGGTGAGGAGCAGAGTTCGGTGAAGAAGAGGACTTACAGATTCTCCTGAGAAGAATGACGGTGGAGTCCATTGCAGGTGGAAGAGGTATCTCTCCTTGACTACTTGCAGTACCCAGGAGTCAGGGGTGATGGAGGACCACCTGTGAGCTGCTGAGGGCCTCCTGGGGGAGAGGGGGGTCATACCCCAGGAGTCAAAAACTCCCTCTTAGCTGGGCTGGGGCCGGGGCTGGTGCCTGGGTCTTAGGGATCTTAGGCTTGTGGGGGCCGTGTCTATGCTCCTTGGACCGCTGCCCCTGCTATGGGGCAGGGAAGGTCCGGTAATGTGGGGCATGACCAAACACCCCTTTCTTTCTTGGGAAGAAAGGCTTCTTCCCCAGGGCCTTTTTACTGGGTGCACCAAGGTCTTCTTCAAGAGTCTGGTCCTGTCCAGGAACTCAGTCTCTATCTAAGCAGCCTTGTCTGACATGGCTTTTCTGAAGAGGTTCTCTCTGGTGTAAGGGACATCAATGAGTTTGTCCAGGACCTATTGCTTGAGGTCAAACGACTGCAGCCACACCTGGCATCGGGCCCTGATGCCTGTGGCGGCCACTCTGACTGAGGTTTCAAAAACAACGTTCGCTGCTCGAGACAGGAACTTCAAGCACTCCTTGACTGCTGAGGCCAGTGACTTGAACCACTGAAGAGGTTCCCCATCAAGGCCTGCAGAGAAACTGGCAAGCTCCCTCACCAATTTCTTTAGGTATATGCTGATGTACAACTGGTAGGACTGGACTCGGCAAGCCAGTATTGAGCCCTGGTAGCATTTTCGGCCGAGGGAATCCAAGGTCCAGGCCTCCCTACCTGAGGGCACCAAAGAATGAGTTTTTTGGCTCTTGAGTCACCGCATGGCCAACTTGACGACAACAGAATTGTGAGGGAGCTTGGTTTTTTGGAACCCTGAGCTTCAGCAGAGTCAGTACATGGAGTCAAGTCATCTGCTCACAATGGACACAGAGGCCTTTGTTTCCCACATCTGGAGGAGGAGGCACTCAAGGAATGGAGGGACAGGCACTGTGAGGGCCTCCTTCAGGGGGGCCTCATACTGGAGGATCTCAAGTTCCCCATGTGGGGTCCTCCTCCACTTCGGTATCGAACAAGAGTATTTTTGCCAAATCCCACACAAAGCTGAGGAAAGCAACGTCTAAGGGCAGGGAACGGTGCTGGGGCACTGGTGGAGATGGGTCTGAGTGCATGTCCCAGTGTCGTTGGGTGTCTGGGGACTCCTCGTCCTTGGTCTCCCAGTCTGACTTAAATACAGAGAAAGAATCCAAGGCTCCATGGCTTCTGTGGTCAGGCCCTGAGCCCAAAGTTTCACGCCTCTGGAGGACCTGAGGCGTGAGCCACGTGCACTCACCGGAGAGCACCACTGTTCCGAGGAATGCGAACGACACCTCATCTGAAGCAGATGGGTCTCTTGAGGTGGATGGCTCTCATTAATTGGCTTGATGACCAGAGAAGTCCGTGATGCCAAGGATCCGGTCGTCGCCGCGGATGAACTGGAGGAACCGGACATCAATGCCTGCTGCTGTGTCAGGAGGGCAGTAATACTGTACTCCAAGGCCACCATTCTGGTCTTCATCCAGATGGCTCCAAAGCCTTTGACGCGGCACCGATGACTTCAGGCCCAGCGTCGGCTCCATTGAGGAGTCGCCTGAGGCCAGTTGCCGAATGCTGATGACTCCTTCTCGAGCAGCTTGTAAGGTTGCTGTCAAATTACTACAGTACAGATCCCTACGTACAAACTCCATGTTAACAGAACACCCGGCCATGGTCACACACTCAGAACACAGACCCTCACCAAGTACAGAATAAGTGACCACAACCTAAAATAAAAATATGTAGATAAAAATTAAACTGCAACCCCAGATTCTGCATACAACACCAGAGAAATAGAAAGAGATGCATTTCCCTGTACTGTATAAAATATAAAGATAGTGCAAAGTCCAATCACTAAATTGAAAATTAAATTATTTTTTCTACCTTTGTTGTCTGACCATTGTATTCTCTGATCATGCTGGTACCGATCTAAGGCTTCTGCTTTCCTGTCTTCTCTTAGCTCTCTTTCTACAGTCTCTAGTCCATCTGCCATTTCTTTTCTCCCCTCGGTTTTCTTCATTTTGTTCCATCTTGGATCTTGATCTTTTCCATTCAGTTTTCTTCCATTTATTTTTCTCTCTTTCTGTCCACTCAGATTTCACTACTTTTTCTTACTATCCAGTCATCAAGCCCCCTATTTTTACTCTACCTACCTACCACTTTTCAACCCTCATCCCAGTCCTCCCATTCCTCACTTCTTTTTTTCCTGGTCCATTATTCCCCAGTGTCTCTCTTTCCCTCCATCCAGTATCTCTGTGCTATCTCTCTCTCTCCCTATCCCTCCATGTCTGCCATCTCCCTTCCTATTCCCCTGCGTCAAGCATCTCCCTCACCTCCATACCATATCATCCCCTATTACTCCAATGCCAAACATTTCTCCATCTCTTTCCATCTTCTCCCCTCTCTCTCCCTATTACCCCATGTCCTGAATTTCTCACTCCCTTTATTAACCCCATGTCTAGTATCCCTCTGTCTCCCTCTGCCCCCCTCCCCATGCCTAGGATCTTTCTATAGTCTCCCTATAATCCATATCCAGTATCACCACTCCATCTCCCCTTCTTGCTTCTCCCTATGCCCATTCTTTCTATATCCCCTTCTCATATCCACTATCTCCCTTCATCTCTCTAGACCCCCTACCTCTAGCTTGACTCCTCTGCCTCCCTATTCCCCCCTCCATGCATTTAGTATATCCCATCTGTTTCCAGGTGCGCAGTTTATCTCCTCCACCTCCTTGTCTACTTTGCCCCTCATGGTCGAGAGAGAGCTGAGCTGGCTCGCGGAAATAGTGTGTCCCACAGGCAGAGGTCCTTTAAGGCAGCAATCAAAGCAGAGCAAGGCCGGCCCTAGGCATGTTACCCACACACGGATCTGCTCATAGGCCCTGCATATATGGAGTTCCTGTGGCTCGCTGCCTCACTCCCTCTCCCCTTGCCGAGCTTACCCCACTTACCAGGCAGTGCCAGCCCTGCTTAGGAGATAGCATGAGTATATCTGTTGAGTCATGTAACATGGACCTGTGGAAAGGGCGGACCCTGTGCACAGATGGCAGGGCATTTGCTGACCATGTCCCCAGCAGTTTGCACACAGTCTTTGCACTTAGGAGCAAAAACTAATATGTACATCTCCTCTTTCGAAACATAGAAGCACGATGGCAGATAAAGACCATATGGCCTATAAGGTTTGCTCTTCCATACCAACTACTACAGTCCCTTTTTTTTCCTTTAGAGGGCCTCTGTGTTTGTCCCATGCTTTCTTGAATTCAGCTACTGTCCTCATCTCTATTACTTCCACTGGGAGACTATTCCACGCATTTACTACTCTTTCCGGAATTTTTTTTTTTCGCAAGTTACCCCTGAGTCTATTCCCTTTCACCTTCATTCTATGCCCAATCATTGCAGAGCTTTCTTTCAGTTGAAAGATGCTTGCCCCCTATGTATTGACGACACAGAGGTATTTAAACGTCTATCATATCGGCTCTCTCCTGCCTTTCCTCCAAAGTATACATATTGAGATCTTTAAGTCTGTCTCTATATGCCTTACGATGAAACCCACTGACCATTTTGGTCACCACACTGTTTATATCCTTTTGAGGATGTGGTCTCCAGAGTTAACACACAATATTCCAAATGAGGTTTCACCAAAGACTTATACTGAAGAACTATCATGACATTTTTCCTGCTGGCCATACCTCCTGCTGTGCACCCAAGCACCCCTCTGGCTTGCACCATCACCTTTTCTACCTGTTTAGCCACCTTAAGATCATCAGCCCAAATGCATGACCCTGAATTTTTTACCATTAAATCTCAGCTGCCAAATTCTCAAGAACATAAGAACATAAGATATGCCATACTGGGTCAGACCAAGGTCCATCAAGCCCAGTATCCTGTTTCCAACAGTGGCCAATCTAGGTCATAAGTACCTAGCAGTTTCCCCAAAAGACACAAGTTCCACAATGCTTGTATTGGGTCAAGCATTGATATTCTTGACCATTCTTCAAGCTTTGCAGATCCCCCCTCATGTTATCTACTCCTTCTTGGGAGTCCACTCTACTGCAGATTTTGATATCATCTGCAGACAGAGTATAGTTACTCACCTGTAACAGGTGATCTCCGGGAACAGCAGGAATTTATTCTTCACATATGGGTATCGTCGGTACTGACGGAGCCTGTGCGGGAACGTTCCCCAGGGTCCAATAGGAAAGCTTTTGGGAGCATCCCACAGTGCCTATGTGCTGCCTTCCCGCCTTTCCCAACTGTCCCTCTCCAGTTGAGTATAAAGCTGAGACAAAAGAGAGAGAGAAAGAGAGAGAGAGATAGAAAGATACAACTCCTAGGGGAGGTGGGTGGGTTGTGAAGACTAAATTCCTGCTGTTCCTGGAGATCACCTGTTATAGGTGAGTAACTATACTATCTCCAGGAACAAGCAGGAATGTAGTCTTAACATATGGGGGCTCCCTAGCTGCAGATGCCAGGGAGATGGCCCCAGAAAGTTGTGTGCCCTTGTGAAAGGGCTCCACTTCCCCCCATGGATCTCTGGCATCCTACCAGGGATGGTGGGTAGGAGTTGATTAAGTCTGGAACATGTGTTGAAGAACAGCCTGACAAAACAAGGCATCCCGGCGGGCGTCCTTGTCTAAGCAGTAATGGGCTGTGAAGGTATGTACCGAAGCCCAAGTAGCTGCTCGACAGATGTCATCGATAGACACAGAGTGAAGATGAGCCATTGAGGCTGCCATGGCTCTCACATTGTGAGCTGTGACATGGCCTTCAAGAAGAAGATTCTTAATCTCATAGGCAAAAGATATACACTGTGCAATCCAGCTGGACAGTGGACAAGATCAAAAGCAACAAAGAGTTGAGAGGATTTTCTATGTTGCTGTGTCCTTTGCAAGTAAAAGCCCAAAGCTCTTTTACAGTCCAAAGTATGAAGGTTCCTTTCTGCATTTGAGGCATGAGGCCTTGGAAGCATACAGGAAGGTAAACCGCTTGGTTTAAATGAAATGGCGAAACCATCTTTGGCATAAAGTGTGGATGATTCCTAAGGACTACCTTATCATGATGAAACCTTGTATAACAAGGATCAGCCACCAATGCTTGCAATTCACTGATGCGACGTGCTGATGTGATTGCAATGAGAAAGATAACCTTCCAGGAAAGGAATTTCAAAGAGGTAGAGGCTAATGGTTCAAAGGGTGGTTTCATGAGCTGCCCAAGAACCAGATTCAAGTCCCATGCCACCGGTGGTGGCTTAATGGGAGGCTTCGTTAAAAGAAGGCCTCTCATAAATCTCGCTGTGAGAGGATGAGAGGAAATAGGTTGAAGGAAGCTGCAATAGCACTCAAATGGACTCTCACTGAATTGGTCTTAAACCCTGCATTTGATAAATGAAGGAGGTACTCCATTAATGATTCCAGAGGTATCGCAAGAGGGTTAAGACCTTTCTGCGAGCACCATATGGTAAACCTTTTCCACTTGAATGCATAAGAACATCTTGTGGAAGGTTTCCTGGAAGCATGAAGGATATCCTTTACCTGCTGGGAAAGGTTAAGACCGTGAAGTTCTAGGCTTTCAGCAACCAGGCCCTGAGATGCAGACACTGGGGATTGGGATGCCACGGCATCCCATCCTCTTGAGAAAGAAGATCTGGAACAGATCCTAACTCCAGAGGCGGAGCTTGAGAGAGATGTAGGAGCATAGGGTACCACGGTTGCTGTGGCCAATGTGGAGATATGAGGATCATATGATCTCTGTCTCTCTGAAGCTTGAACAGGGTTTTGGGAATTAGGGGAATGGGTGGAAAGGCATACAGGACATCCTGACCCAAATGAAGGAGGAAAGCATCCCTGGCCTGACAACCTCGAGCCGGAATTCTGGAACAGAACTGGGGAAATTTGGCATTCAGCGGACTTGCAAAGAGGTCTATGTCCAGGGTTCCCCAAATTTGAAAAAGTTTGGCCACCTGGTCTGCATGGAGAGACCATTCGTATGGAAGCAGAACTCGACTGACTTTGTCTGCCCAAGAGTTTTGAATGCCTGGAAGATACACCGCAAGGAGATGAATCTGATGCTCTCTGGCGAGGGCCCATAGTCGCAAAGCTTCGTTGCACAGCGACAGAGAGCCTGTTCCGCCCTGCTTGTTCACATAGAATTTGGCTACCTGATTGTCTGTTTGAAAAAGGACTGTCTTGTAGCTGAGCTGCGTGTGAAATACTCGAAGAGCAAAGAAGATTGCTCTGAGCTCCAGGAGGTTGATATGGAGATAGGCCTCCTGTGGAGTCCAGGTACCCTGGGTAGAGAGGCCGTGCAGGTGGGCTCCCCAACCCACCTGTGAAGCATCTGTTGTTAGAGTGGCTTGGGGTGGGGGTTGCTGAAAAGGAGACCCAACCAGAAGGTTTTTGGGTGACTGCCACCATTGGAGGGACAAAATAAGGTGATCTGTGTTTGCTATTTTGTCTGACAGGCAACCTGACGCCTGAGCCCACTGAGTGGATAAAATCCACTGGGCTGCCCTCATATGGAGGCGAGCATAAGGAACCACATGCACGGTGGAAGCCATGTGGCCTAGTAACTCTAACATTTCCCGAGCAGTGAGGTGAGGTTTTAGCACTGCTTGGGAAGCTAAATGCACAATGCGAAGGCAGCGGTGCTATTGAAGGAAGGCCCTTGTCTGTCTGGTATCCAGAAGAGCTCCTATAAACTCTAGGGATTGAGTGGGAGCTAGGTTGGACTTTGGGAAGTTTATGACAAGTCCCAAATACTGAAAGATGCTCATTGTGCAAGACAGAGCAACCCTGGCCTCTGGCTCTGAAGGGGCTCGAATGAGCCAATTATCTAAGTAAGGGAAGACGAATATTCGCAGGGTGCAGAGAAATGCTGCTACCAGAGCCATGCATTTTGTGAACACCCTTGGTGCAGAAGCCAGGCCAAAAGGAAGAACCCTGTATTGGTAGTGCTTCCCTTGAAACAGGAATCGAAGGAACTTTCGGTGAGTTGGATGGATGAGAACATGAGTGTACACATCCTTGAGATCTAGAGAACAAAGCCAATCCTGACTCCGAAGGTATGGAGAAATCATTTTGAACTTCTCTTTGAACAGGAATTTGTTCAATTCTCTGAGGTCTAGAATGGGTCTATGTCCTCCTGTTTTCTTTGGAATAAGGAAATAGGGGGAGTAAAACCCTGTACCCCATTGGGGAATAGGCACCTCTTCTATTGCTCCTTGAGCAAGGAGCATTGTGACTTCGTGACCTAACTGGTTGTTGGGAGAGGTCTGAGAATTGAACTGTCTTACTATTGTAGGAGGGGGCATGCTGAGGAAATGAAGCTTGTACCGCTCTCGTACAATAGACAGAGTCCAATTTTCTGCTGTTATCTGACACCATCTGGGGGCAAAATGGCATAACCTTCCTGGGATGGTGGAGGGTTCTGAGCCGTTCAAGGCCAGGAAGGCAAAGTTCTCTAGATAGGAGTCAAAGCCCCTGTGGAGGCTGAGTCTGCTGAGCCGGTTGAAGCTTAGCTGCTTTTGATTTCCTTTGTTGCCTAGATTGTTGCTACTGTCCCTTTTGGGCAGACTGACCTGAACGATGTCCCTGCTGGGTATAGGAGGGATAAAATTTCTTCTTCTTACTGAAGAATGGTTTCTTAGAGGATCTTTTCCTTGCAGGATCAGCTGTAGATTTGGACAATCTATCCAAAGTGATATTGTCAGCATCAATCTCATTAGCTTTTTCCTGCCAGTTCTTGCCAAAGAGATTCTCTCTTGTGCAAGGTATATTCCCCAGTTTGTCCTGTGCCCAGATTTCTAAGTCAGATGCCTGGAGCCAGGCAATTCTGTGTACACCTATGGCAATAGCAGAGGTTCTGCTTATGCACTCAAAGCAGTCAAAGGCTTCACGATTCACAAACTTGGAAACAGGAAGGAGAGGGCTCATAAGTTCTAAATCTCCTGTGACTTCCTTAAGGAACATTCCCATATACAAGATATAGGAACTGATCCTAGCAGAAAGCATGGAAGCCTAAAAGGATCGACGTCCAAAGGCGTCAAGAGTCCTACACTCACGTCCTGGAGGATTAGATGCATGCCTTTTTGCACTCTTCATCCGTCTCATGGCTGATTCCACCACCATGGAATGGTGTGGTAATTGAGTCTTCTGAAACCCAGGACAAGGAGGAACCCGATACATGGTGTCAAGTTTTCGAGAATGAGGAGATCTGGTTAGAGGTGTTTCCCACATCCTTAACACAAGCTACTCTTTACTATGTAAAAATCTCATGTATATAGTTACCCCTGTTATCCAAGTTTGGACCCCTGTTCGATGTAAAACCAAACAGCATGTTGTTATGGTTGTTGTGTTATAATGTAAACCGCGCTGATGCCAAATAGCGCGGTATATAAGAATTTGTAATAAATAAATAAATAATAAATAAATAAATAAATAAATAAGATCATGCAAGATCTCATGAAAAGGTTAGGTAGCTGCCTCCTTGGGAGTTTTAGGGTATTGTAGGATTTCTAATTCCTTTGCCCTAGGCTCTTTTTCAGGAGCCACTGTGATGGAAAGACCTCGGGGCACATCTTGGATAAAATCCTGAAAGGACATATCCAATGGTGGAGACATCCTATGCTGAAGAGGAATCCTCAGGAAGAAGTACTCTAGTATCGGCAGAGCCTTCATAAGACCATAAGAACATAAGATATGCCATACTGGGTCAGACCAAGGTCCATCAAGCCCGCCCAGTATCCTGTTTCCAACAGTGGCCAATCTAGGTCATACGTACCTAGCAATTTCCCCAAAAGACACAGGTTCCACAATGCTTGTACTGGGTCAAGCATTGATATCCTGGGTCCCTTCTTAATAATGGTTTATGGACCTTTCCTCCAGGAACTTGTCCAAACCTTTTTTAAACCCAGCAACACTAACAGCCTTTACCACATCCTCCGGTAACAAATTCCAGAGTTTGATTACACGTTAAGTGAAAAAATATTTTCTTTTATTAGCCTTAAATAGTTTACCCTGTAGCTTTATTGCATGTCCCCTAGTCTTTCTATATTCTGATAACATAAACAATCGATCTACGTTTACCCGTTCCACTCCATTCATTAATTTATAGACTTCTATCATATCTCCCCTCAGCCGTCTCTTTTCCAGGTTAAACAGCCCTAACCTTTTTAGCCTTTCTTCATAGGAATATCCTTCCATCTCCTTTACCATTTTGGTGGCTCTTCTCTGAACCTTTTCTAATAATGCTATATCCTTTTTAAGATACGGCGACCAGAATTGCACACAATATTCAAGGTGCAGTCTCACCATGGAACGATATAGAGGCATTATAATATCTTTTGTTTTATTTTCCATTCCTTTCCTTATGATACCTAGCATTCTATTTGTTCTCTTGGCCGCCGCTGCATACTGGGCCGAGGGTTTTAACATGTTATCCACAATGACGCCTAAATCTTTTTCCTGGGTGGTGGTTCCTAATGCGGAACCTTGCAAAGTGTAACCATAGTTTGGGTTGTTCTTCCCTAGGTGCATAACTTTGCACTTGTCCACATTAAATTTCATCTGCCATTTTGATGCCCAGTCTTCCAATTTATCAAGATCCTCTTGCAATTTTCCACAATCCTCTTGGGTTTTAACAACTTTAAATAGTTTTGTGTCATCTGCAAATTTGATAACCTCACTCGTTATTCCACTTTCAAGGTCATTTATGAATATGTCAAAAAGCAATGGACCCAGCACATATCCCTGGGGTACACTACTATTCACCTTTCTCCATTGGGAAAATTGGCCATTTAGCCCTACCCTCTGCTTTCTATCTTTTAACCATTTCCTGATCCACAATAGTACACTGCCTCCTATCCCATGACTCTTTAGTTTTGCCAAAAGTCTCTGATGAGGGACCTCGAAAAGGTTACAGAGTACAGCCTGGCCAAAAGAACTGTCCCGTCGGGACTCCCTATCCAGGCAGTAATGGGTTGCGAAAGTCTGGTCTTCAGACACATCTGAGGATTCGAAGTATCTCCGATCCGGGTGATCGTGCAAGGCACGGTACCGGTACCGATCGAAGTCGGCATCGGAGTGGTCCAGTACCGACTTGTCGATGCTGGATAGAGATGCATGACTTGGTCCCAGTAGAATACCTGCTGATGTTGATGCAGTCGGTGCCGGTACCGCAGTCGGTGCCGGTACTGGTTGAATTGTCTGAAGTGGTTTCAGGGGCATCGAGGCCGTGAGAAGAGCCGCCAGACTACATTCAATAGCCAAGAATCTCTGGTCTATCAACCCTGCCGATGCTTAGGTATCAGTGCCGGTTAAGGCAGCCAGAACCCCAGAGCATGGCACCAGTAGTTCTGCCGAGATTGAAGCCTCGAGAACATCCTGGAGCCCCGTTAGTGCTTTGGAAGCCGAAGCATCCTGCCGGGGCAATTTTGCCAGTGAAAGTCCCTCAAGGGCAACGCCAGAGGCATCTCGATGTTTAGAAGGAGATCTACCCTTTGAGGACTGGCTAGATTTATGTTTAGTTACCTGAGATCCATGGGAGGAGGATGAAGCCCTTGAGGACGTCGATGCTATGCAGGCTGCATCGGAGGGAAAAAGGGTGCTGAGCTTAGCAGCTCGGTTTTGCCGGGCCCTTTTTGACATCATTCCACAGGCAACACACTCTGAAATAGAGTGGTCAGAACCTAAACTTTTGAGGCACCACTCATGGGTGTCAGTGACGGATATGGTACCGACACACTTAGAGCACTTTTTAAAACCTGAAGCGGGTTTTTCCATTTTGAGTAAAAAGTTGGGCCTAGTGCCCAAAATGGTGCGTGGCACCCGAGAAGAAAATCACTGGAGAGAGACTCCAGAAACAAAGGCTTTTTGGGGGGTTTTTTAGAAAAAAGAAAAGAAGAACTGGCGGTACCGGTATAGCGTCGAGGGAAGGCAGACGCGACCACAAAAAAGAAGAATAAGAAGGGAATTTTCTACAGTGACAGGATGTGCGACCTGTTGGCTCCGCAGAAAACAAAGAACTGAAGAGGGACAGTTGGGAAAGGCGGGAAGGCAGCACGCAGGCACTGTGGGATGTTCCCTAAAGCTTTCCTATTGGATGCTGGGGAGCGTACCCACGCAGGCTCCGTCGGTACCGACGATACCCATATGTGAAGACTACATTCCTGCTTGTTCCTGGAGATGCAAATTTTACCCGGTAGCCTGTCTGCAATATCACTAACAAAACTGTTAAAGAGAATTGGACCAAGGACAGATTCCTGTGGCACACCACTGGTAACATCCTTCTCCTCAGAGAGAGTTCCATTTACCTGTACCCTTTGCATCTCCCACTCAACCAATTTCTAACCCAGTCAGTCACTTTAGGGTCTATCCTTCCTGAATAAATTATAGCCCTATATGATTACACCCCAGTCATAGTTCTCTGTGACCCATGTCTCCGAAACTGCCACTAAATCCAAGCCATCCTCTTCCATTAATGCCTCAACATCTGGAATCTTATTTCCCATACTGTGGACATTAATGCACACAGCTTTGCAGATGTTTCCCCTTTTACCCATTTCTACAAAGGTATTTAATGTCTTACTTACCAGAGGGCTTTTGCTTATGTCATAAGGTAGCGCCATCAGAACCCATGGAAGTAGGGGATTGTGAGCAAAATGTAAGGGAAACTGACAGCTCAGGTTCACACATGGGGGAAGGTTGCTATGAGCAACAGATGAAAACAAAGCCACGTGGTGTTATGGAACGCCCGAACAGAAAGGGAGCACAGAATTCATTAGAAAATGAAGAGCACCTGCATGGGGGCGGAGCCCAGGCTAACACCAATTTGAACGTACTTAAAAATCACTTACCGGGAGGTAGAAAGGGAACTGAAGGAGAAAGTAGAACGGAGAGAGAAGTAGTAGGAACTACAAGGGCTGTAGTTGGAACTACGCGAGAACCGTTAGGAACTGCTGAGCTTGAGAGCAGTGTCCGTGGAGCTGTGAGGATGGAGCCAAGGGGATTATCCAGGGTACATGAGGTTGGTGATTCTCAGAGAAGCTGTTGGGAACAGCAGTGCACAGCCTCTCAATATTCCCAGGAGCGTTGCTGTGAGGCAAGCAGAGAAGGCAGTCCAACAGCCAAGGCTTTAAGATATAAATTACCTAACACCAGAAATGCAGAAGGGGAAAACTTTTACCCTGAAGCACATTTGAATGAGTCAGAGAAACACCGTGGAAAAGGGGCTTCCAAGCAGAGCTGTGCTTATCCGAGAGAGCAGGAAACAGCAGTGCCTAAAGGTAGGCGTATTTACCCTAATAAGAGAGGTTTGCAATACCCTGACTTTCTATGCACTGTCAGACGGGTGCCTGGGTGAGAGTGTTCACAGTCTTGGCAAAGACATATATCAATATGATTTGCAAGGGATTGTGGGAAATGCAGTCCATTCACACCAGACACAGCCACTCACAATAATTAGTCGTGCTTGAGTGTAAAGCCAATAAGATATTTATTTATGGGGTTATTTCTCCCAACACAGATATGCTTGGTAGCACATAAAACAGGATACTTGCTTTCAGTGTTAAACTTAGAAAAAAACAAAATCAGGAAAACAACAGCTGAACTTGTCAGGCAATCAAATCAAAAGAATAAAGACCTGGTTGGTAACAAACTGGTCTTTTCTGTAGGCTATAGCTAATATTTTCTTAGCAGTGCATCAAACAACAAGCAAAACCCACAAAGAAGGGAAAAACTGTTCTTTTCAGGTCAACTTCTTATATCTTCACACAAAGACTCAGAAGTGATTCCCTCAGAGCTCACAAGCAATTAGGTAAGGCTCAATTGCTAGCAGCTATCCAGCTGAAACCCCTTAGCTGGCTTGCTTTCTACTGCATGGCTCAAAATCCTACTCAGGAGCTTTTCTGAGTAGATTAAAGAACAAGTTTGTATTTCTTTGTGATGGTTGTTGTACTTTGTAACAGTAAATTACCAAAGGAGTTTAGACAGAGAGCAATCCATTTTATTCACAACCTGTATCTACAACCCCTCCCCCTTCTTCAACAATCATGGGTTCAATATCAGGGATTGGCACAGAGGAATTTCTCAATGGAGCACTCTCAGGAGAATACTTGTTTCCCTGCTGTCTTTCAAGGGTATAGCTAGGGCATAGATCAGTGTTCATACCTGAGCTTCCATTGCTGTTAGAGTTCCTCTCTAAATAGCCTGGCCAGTATGTAGTCCAGTTCTTATGTCCAGCCTTCCAATCCAGATCCCTGGACACTGGATCTCTCTTCACATACCTTCTGGCACGGGTCCTAGGGTCCCTTCCAAATGCAGCCATCTCCCTCACAGGTACTGTCTGGAGATTCCTAGCTATGCAGCAGCATTCCTCTGGCTTTCCCCAGTCCAATGGTGTATGCTGGCCTTTTGAATGCCTCCCAGTATACGTACTGCTCTGGACTCCTTTAGACCTCCCAAATGCTTTTATCTTCTTTCTTCCAAAGGGTTTCTTGCCCTCTCTGTCCGTCCGCTCTGGCTTCTACTTCTGATGATCCTCCAGATGATGAAGCTGTCCAAGATCATGAAGATGATTCTCTGTAGAATAAACTCTACCTTTATTCTGCTTAGATGAGTGCTCCACCCTAGCACAGCGCAGCTGTGCTGAATCAGGCCCTGCCCTTTGAGATGAGTGCTTGGGGATTACCTCATAGCCCTCCTGATTGAACACACATTTCCCCACTTCAGCTCCTCTAATGGCTGTTGGAAACCTGGTGCATTCTGGGACTGGTAGTCTTTTATGGAAAAATTCTGTTTTCTTATTTCTACCAGAACTGACAGGTTGCTTGTTCAGAGACACTTCACCTTTTCTATAGCTCCTTCCTGAGCTATGATAAGTTTCCTTATCACAGCACGTACCAAGAGCTCTGTAGTTCTCAGGAACCCAAATACAGGAAATACGGTAGTTACCCATGGGCCACTGGTATAGTGGGGGAGGAGAGTGTTTTAACTCCCCGAAAAGAACCTTATAACTTTAACGGCAATTGGGAGCCAGAGGTTTACTCTGATGAAGAGGAGATGCAGATTGTACCTCTTGAGGAATCTTTAGAGGAAAATGAGATGGACTGCACGTACACATTATCTGATTGTATAGCATCTCTATGTTAAAAGCAGCCAGAACTGTTTATGAGAAGAAACAGGTGACAGAGTTCTGTGAGTAAAAGGAACTGTTTTCTGTTACTTTTTGTTCATGATTTAATGCTGAAGAAAGCTAAGTTTTGTTGAAAGTATTTTTCTTTAATTGTGTTATCAGACGAAGGGTCTGACCTGCTTTACGTTCCACTGTTATGAATCCACCCCGGACGGGGAATAAAGCCTGAGTTTAAACCTTACCCTCTGCTTTAACTACACTTCTTTGGCTAATGGTGAAAACTACAGGATCCAGAAGGCCTTGCTAAAGCCTTCATAGGAGCTCTAGCCATAAACATACTGCCCCATCAAACGACCCAAGCCCTTTTTAGCCTCTGGGTACATTAGTGGGTGACACTTATGAATCTAGTTTAAAGCCTTGTTCAGTAGGTAAGTCAGTCTTCTACAGAATACACTTTGACCTTTCCTGGATAGGTGGACATAGCATAGTTGCTCACCTGTAACAGGTGTTCTCCAGGGACAGCAGGAATCAGTCCTCACATATGGGTGACGTCGATGCCGATGGAGCCCTCGTGCGGAGCAAATCCCCAGCTTTCAGAGAAAGCCTTTCGGAGTTGCCATCATGCATGCGCAGTCCCCTTCCCTCCCAAGGGTGCCATCTTGCTCAGTCAAATGACATAGCTAAAAAGATGGCAAAAAGAACAAAAATAATAGTAGGACTGCAACTCCAAGGGGAGGAGGAGGGGTCGTGAGGACTGATTCCTGCTGTCCCCGGAGAACACCAGTTACAGGTGAGTAACTACACTTTCTCCGGGAACAAGCAGGGAGTCAGTCCTCACATATGGGACTCCCCAGCTATAGGCTACCGAGAACCCACAGCTGAAAAATAGGCTCCCTCTACAAGAGCCGCATGCAGCCACAATAGGAATCTAACTAAGAGAATAGCAATCCGGTAGCCTGACACAGAAGGGTCGAAGGGCAGGAGTTGCCTAGACCTCGAAAAGGTTACAGAGTACAGCCTGGCCAAAAGAACTGTCCCGTCGGGACTCCCTATCCAGGCAGTAATGGGTTGCGAAGGTCTGGCCTGAAGACCAGGTGGTGGCCCAGCAGATGTCTGCCAGTGGAACAGAGCAGAAATAAGCCACTGATGCCACCATGGCCCTGCCCCGATGGGCCGTGACATGACCCTGAAAAGGAAACTCGGCTGCCTTGTATGCCCAGGTAATACAGTCTGCTACCCAGGTGGACAGTGTACACTTGGAAACAACCATCCCCAGCTTACTGGGGTTGTACGATATGAAGAGCTGAGGAGCACTTCTATGCGCTTGTGTATACTGGAAATAGAAGGCCAACGCCCTCTTACAGTCCAGGGTATGCAGCACTGCCTCTGCCCGAATGGCATGCGGCCTGGGAAAAAAGGTAGGAAGCAGCACTTCATGGTTGAGGTGGAATGAGGAGAACACTTTTGGAAGGAACTTGGGGTGCATGCGAAGCACCACCCGGTTCTTATACAACCTAGTGTAAGCCTCTCTGACACAAGGGCCTGAAGCTCACTCACCCGCCGAGCTGACGTGCCACCAAGAAAACTACCTTCCAAGAGAGGTAGCGGAAATGGCAGGTCGCCATCGGCTCAAAGGGCGGCCGAGTAAGCTGCCCCAAAACCACATTCAGATTCCACTCGGTCGCCGGAGAGTGGACCAGAGGCTTAAAAAAAAAGCAGGCCTCTCAAAAAACGAGAAACCAAGGGGTGTGCCGAGAAGGGCTTTTCCTCCATCGGGAAGTGGGTTGCTGCAAGGGCGCAGAGGTGCACTCTGACAGAGTTGGACTTGAGGCCCAAATCCAAGAGGTGGAGAAGGTACTGCAAAACCACTCCAACCTGGTAGGAGAAAGGATCCACACCCTGCCCCTCGCACCAAGTCACAAATCTAGGCCACTTCAAAGCATAGGCCCATCTAGTCGACGGCCTCCTTGAGACCAGCAAGACCTCTTCAACATCCTTTGGAAGGAGGAGCAGAGCGAGCATCACCCTTTCAGCAGCCATGCCATCAGGTTGAGGGTGCAGGAGAGTGCCCCCCTCCTGGGACAGGAGGCTTGGGGAGGACCCCAGGAGAATGTGGGCCTCCACCGCTAGCTGAAGTAGAAGTGGAAACCAGGGTTGCCTCGGCCACCGTGGGGCTACCAGGATGACTGAGGCCTTGTCCTGAAGGATCTTGAATAGAGTCTTGGCCACTAGAGGCATCAGAGGAAACGCATACAGGAGGCCCACGGACCATGATATCAGAAAGGCACACCTTTGCGGGTGTGGCTGCCTGGAGCAAAACCATGGCAACTGGTGATTGGCCGGGCTCACAAACAAATCCATCACTGGCCATCCCCTGGTCTGCAAAAGCCAATTGGTTACCCCACGGTCCAATTGTCACTCATGAGGCTGGAGAATCCTGCTTAGCCTGTCGGCTAACCAGTTGTCCTGGCCCAGCAGGTAGATGGCTCGCATGAATGCCATGCTGGGCTGCAAACGAGCACAGATGCAGGGTTTCCTGACATAGGAGATGGGACCCCATGCCACCCTGCTTGTTCACATAGAACATGGCCACCTGGTTGTCTGTCTGTACCAAGACAGGTTCATGGGCCAGGATTTGCCAGAAAACTCCCAGAGCCAGGTGGATGGCATGGAGCTCCAAGAAATTGATCTGTTGTTCTCTCTCGTTTGGGGACCACACTCCCTGAGTACGGAACCCCTGGCAATGGGCCCCCTAGCCCAACAGGGACACATCCATGGTCAGGACCCTTGTATGTAGAGGAGCCTGGAAAGGAGGGAGGAGTAGCCTAGTGGTTGGGGCAATGTACTTCAGGCAGGAAGGTCGGAGGTTCAAATCCCACTAGAGGACAGCAACCTTGGGCCGGAAGGACTGGGGTTTCTAGTCCCACAGATGCTCCTTGTGGTCTTGGGCAAGCCACTTAACCCTCCATAGCCCATGTTCCCTGTAAGTATTAGTGTATGTGTCTCATATCCCCGCGTGTTAAATGTATCCCCCAATTGTGTTGTGACCGCTTTGATTGAAGGATAAGGCGGTATACAAAAACTGTCTAAATAAATAAATAAAATAAAATCCCTACCTCCAAGTGGAGTGGCTGAATCAACCAATCCAGGGACCGTACTAGCCGCCTGGACACTGTGACCTTGTCCCTGAGGCAACCTGTGGCCTGTGACTACTGGTCTCTGAGGCACCACTGAGCAATCCGCATGTGGAGGGGGGTGTCTGGGGTCACATGGACCATGGAAGCCATGTGCCCGAAGAGGCGCAGAAATTGTCTTGCTGACACTACGGACCTGCCAGAGCCAGAAGCCTGCTTGCCCTGTCTGCAGGCGGATAGGCCGGTGCCTGAATGGTGTCGAGTCTGGCCCCAATGAACTCCAGCTGCTGAGTTGGAGCAAGGCTGGACTTGGGGTAGCTGATCAGAAACCCTAGATGCTGGAGTATCTGGATGGTGCGTGACGTGGCCTGGTGGACCTCACTGGCTGAAGTGCCTTTGATGAGCCAGTCATCTAGGTAGGGGAAAAGAAAGACCCCTTGGAGTCTGAGAAAGGCGGCCACCACAGCTAGGCACTTTGTGAATACTCTGGGGGCCGAGGCCAAGCCAAAGAGAAGTACCCTGTACCGGTAGTGATTGCCTCCCACCACAAAGCGTAGATACTGCCTGTGGTCTGGGTGTATCAGGATGTGTGTATACGCATCTTTTAGGTCTAAAGAGCATAGCCGTCTCCCTGGCGGAGGTAAGGCAGCAATATTCCAAGGGAGAGCATCTTGAACTTCTCCCTCACCAGGAACTTATTTTGGTTGTGCAGGTTGAGGATGGGTTCGAGGCCTCCTGTTCTCTTTGGTACTAGAAAGTTCCTGGAGTAGAAGCCCTTGCCCTGCAGGTGGTGGGGCACTGGTTCTACCGCCTGATCCTCGAGAAGACCCGCCAACTCCTTCAGAAGAAGGTCCCGGTGAAGGGGAGACCTGAGGGACTCTCCTGGGAAGTAAGGAGAAGGCACTTGGGCTAGGTGAAGGAGATAGCCCCCTTGGACTATCTGCATGACCCAGGCATCGGTGGTAATGTCTGTCCACCTGTGGGCATACAGGACAAGCCTGCCTCCTGTGCTCTGCCTGCCCACTGTGGGAAGAGGGGCCATGCTGTAGGAGTCAAAAGCCACTGCCAGGCTGGGTCAGAGCCGGTGCCTGGGGTTTGGGGGCTTTCTTCTTATGTGGGCCGTGCCCCTGTCCCTTGGCCTTCTGCTTCTGTTGGGGAGCCGGGGAGGCCTGAAAATGGGGGCAGCTTTGGTAAGCAGCACTCTTCCTCAGGTAAAAGGGCTTTTTTACCCGAGCCCTTCTTGCGAGAAGGGGCAGAGGTCTTCTTGGAGAGCTGTGTCCTCATCATGTGCTCGGTCTCCAGTTCTGCGGCCTTGTTGGTCATGGGTTTGCCAAAGAGGTTCTTCCCTTGGCATGGAACATCGACCAACTTGTTCTGAACCCATTGCTTGAGGTCCGACGACTGCAGCCATGCCTGGGGACTTGCACCGATGTCAGATGCGGCTACCCAGGCTGCCGACTCAAACCCGTAATAGGCCGCTTGAAACAAACTTCGAGCACTCACAGACGGCCGTGGACAGGCTCCTGAAGTGCTGCTAAGGCCCCTTGGAGAGACCAGCTGAGAACCCGGTGAGTTACTTTGCCAGGTCTCTCAGGTACATGCCCATGTACAGCTGGTAGGCCTGGATTCGACAAGTCAGCATTGAACCCTGGAAGCATTTTCTGCCGAAGGCATCCAAGTTGTGGGCCTCCCCGCCAGGAGGCACCAAGGAGTGCGTCTTCTGGCTCTTCAGCCTGCGCATGGCCGATTCCACAACCATGGAGTTGTGCGGCAGCTGCGACTTTTGAAACCCATGGTTCGGCGAACTCGATACATCGAGTTGAGCCATTTGCTGATGACTGGCACCAATGCCGGTGTCTCCCACATGCAGAGCATCAGTCATTCCAGGATTGGAGGCACAGGTACAGTAAGGGCCTCCCGAGGGGGGGCTTCATACTGGAGGATCTCAAGCTCGTCGGCTCGAGGATCCTCCTCGGACTCCATGGGGAATGCCAAAGCCTTGGACATATCCCTCACCAAGTCCAAGAACCTCGTGTCCTCTGGAGGGCACCTTCTCCGAGGTTCGGACACCGGGAAATCGGATGGGACATCCCTGTGCCGACAGGTGTCCGGAGACTCCTCTTCCTCCGTTTCCCACTCTGATGCCTCCAAAGAGGAATCGAGGGGCTCTGGCATCGAGGGCCCCGGCGCCGACCGCCCCGATGCCGGGAGACTCAGGGGCAAAGACCTCGGTTCCGAATGGGAGGCCGAGTGGGACCTCGGCCGAGGATCGACTCGAGCCCGAAAGGTCTCAAGGATTGGCTCAGCCTCTGGGGTCGACTTCGACATTGATGGCCTGGTGCTCGGGGCGGAAGAACCAGACAGGCCGGCAATCAGTGCCTGCTGCTGCTCCATGAATGCAGTGAAACTGCGCTCCAAGGCCGCCATTCTGGACTCAAGTCTGGAAGGCTCCGCAGCCACCGGCTCGGGTCCTGACGCAGTCGGGCCCGACGCCGGTTCCTCCGGAGGGGAGTCCTCAATGAGGACAATTGTTACCTGCCTCGGCTGATCCGTCTCCCGACGAGGAACCTTTGCCAGGCGCTCCATCTCCGAAGATCCTGGCCAGTGCTCGGGCCTCCGCGACATGCTCCGGGAGGAGACGGGTCGCTCGGAGCCATCCAAAGAAGCCGCCTTCGAGGACTTCTTCTTCCTCCTGTGTTCCCTCGAGGGAGACCCCCTCTCTGAGGAACCTCAACGCTGCTCGGGCTCGGAATGCTCTCCCCGAGATGTTGAGGCCTCAGACAAGGTCTGGGCTCTCGAAGGCAAGAACTCAGAAAAAATCCTATCATGCTGCGGTTGGTGGCTCTTCAGGGCCTTAGAGGACATCTTCCTACATGGACCGCAGACCGCCGGGTCATGTTCGGTCTCGAGACACCAGACACAGCAGTCATGCGTATCAGTGAGGGACATAAGTTTTACACACAGATCGCATTTTTTTGAACCCGCAGGTAGCCATCGGGGAAAAAGGGCCCCTGCAAGTTCAAAGACCTGGGCTGCCAGTGAAAAAGAAAAAAGGGCATGAACGCCAGTCACGAAGGACAAAAAATGAAAAATAAAGATGGACTCGATACCGGTGTATTGAGCCGAAGGCGGGAAGAGGAACCGGTGTCGACCGGTAGAAGAAAAGAGAAAATGTTTAACTTTTTTCATGGGGACACGGGGACTATGTCCAAAGGGCTCCGCTGAAAAAAGGAGACTGAGCAAGATGACATCCTTGGGCGGGAAGTGGACTGCGCATACGTGATGGCAACTCCCAAAGGCTTTCTCTGAAAGCTGGGGATTTGCTCCACACAAGGTCTCTGTCGGCGCCGACGTCACCCATATGTGAGGACTGACTTCCTCCTTGCATTCATCTCCAGGATGTGAGCTTCCCTGCCTCGACTTTTACCCTCAACAGGAAGGATTGAGGAGAATACCACCTGTACACCTATCTGCTTCACCATCTCTTCCAGAGCCCATGAAGTCACTCTTGATATGCTCGGAGGGATACCTAGCAGCATCATTTGTGCCGACATGGATGAGCAGCATCAGAAAATAGTAATAGGATGGATGAATCTCGGCAAACTCTCGGTAACATCTCAGGTTTTGGCACCTGGCAGACAGCACACTTCACAGGACAATAAGTCTGTTCACAGATGGGTGCTTCAGAACCCCTCAGAAGAGAGCTACCAGCTCTTTGCTTCTTTGTGGCCACTGATTCTGTAACTTTGGGGTTCTTGAGCTCTTAGTCATCCTGCTCCTGTGATATCTTTGCCTCCTCTACTCCCAGGACTGCATACCAATTCTGCAATTCAAAGAATGGAGGAGCTGGGACTGCTGATTCTGCGGGCTCTAGTACCCATGCCCAACTCTCTTCTTTCTGTAGCATCCCATTCTCAACTCTGTCTGAGAACTTTGATGCCTCCCTTTTGTCTCTCAGGAATATTACATTGTCTATGGCAATTAATGTTGCGCTATTTCATTCCCAACTAATGTTTTTGCTTTCTTGCTCCAGTTCCTTGATTTTTAACCCCAGCTTTCTTTTATGTATTAGTTTGCATTTTAAGCAGTGCCAGCCCATCCACTAGGCAGATTAGGCATCTGCCTACGGTGGCAGACCCCAGGTGCAGCATTGCAACCTCGCCACATGCTTAAAAGTGGTAGCAGAGCAAGCTGAATTGGCGCTGCAGTGGGCCTGCCATTCTTGTCCCCTCTGATGCAATCTTCCCGTTGGAGGGGGAAGACGTGACAAGCCTTGGGCATTTCCATGCATGTGGATGCTTCAAGATCCACTGCAGTGCCAATGTGGCTTTCTTTGTTGCTACTTTGAAGAATATGGAGGGGTTACAGTACTGCTCTCCTCCCCCCGAGGTGAGGGAGAAGTGAAGGAAGGGAAGATGGGGCAGGAGAGAGGATAGGAAAGGGAAGATCTGATTGCACATGTGGGTGAGGGGGAGGTAAGAGGATATATTAAACACTTACTTTGGGGTGGAGAGAGATGTTGGATTAAGTGTTGGGTGGGGTGGTAGGACCTGGGCTGGACCTGGGGAAGAACTGAAGGTTTGCCTAGGGCAGCAGATATGCTTAGCCTAACTCTGTTTCTAAGTTAATTTTAACTTTGTCTGGATCTTATCTACTCTATGTAAATAGCCGTGATGTTAAATCTTTTTTTTTTCGAATATGAAATACATAAGTAAAGAAAAAGTTACCATAATTTACCAAACATGCTCTTTATTTCAAAAACGCCACTCGCTTTGGCAATCATCCTTTAAATCCTGCACAGTAGGACCTAATTATATGACTGCATTTCAAGTAAATTCTACAAATCTCAAAAATCCTAAAGCCAGACATCTAAATATTCACTTAATCGTTCATTTTTGGAAGTGTGGAATTTTAAGATGCAATTGTACAATCTGAGGGGTTTTTTAGCTCTAAAATCTTAGTTCAGTAGCTATTTTATCAGAGGGGTAAAGAAGTTAGAACTATAGGCTGAGAAAGAAGCAGTTTGCAATAAAAGTATTCACGCTACCCATATACCAAAGAAGCCCTGACTGAATTCTCAGCCTCGGCCAACCTAGCTATTATGCATGTCCTTTCCATGAAAGAACAGTAGAGGGCACTCTCTGTCTTCCATTTAGCACTCTCCACGATGTATGGTCGTTTTGTGGGAGGTAGATGTCACACTAATAAATAATTATAATGAACAGAAGAAAGCTAACACCGTGGGCATAGCCTAATTGCTGCGACCAGCTATGTGAGGCACATATGATGGAAGTAGATATTAGAGAGCGGAAGTTGTACGGCTGTCACAGCTCAATGGGATATGCGGTGAGAGTGATGCAGTCTTGACAATCATGTGAGTTTTGAGGTCAGTACATTTCTCAATAACAAGAAATAATAAAAGGAAAAAAGAAAAGGAAACTTTTTAGACCACTTAAATGCAAGCTCTTTTTTTGTTTTTTTTTAAATTTAGTGCCATCAAGTCAGTGCTGCTTCTCTGGATTTTCTTGGCAATGTATCACCAGAAGAAGATTGCCAGCCTTTTCTTCCAAAGCAATGGAGGGTAAAGTGACTTGCCCCAAGGAGTGCTAATGGAAATCAAACCCTTGATCTTCTGAGTACTAGGCAGTGCTCTGACCACTAGGCTATTCCTCCAGATGCAAGCTAGCCTGTTATAACCCTTGTTCAGGGGCTCACAAAAGCCAGATGTTGCTATCCGTGGCATCAGCAATATGAATAAGTCCTTGTCCTCCTGCAGCATTGATCCTCCCTGAACAGCTACGGATCCCCTTCGGGAGCTGCCTAGTGGGGATCGGTGAACCCCTGGCAAATCTAACATCTCAACTAGCCAGTCGGGGAAAGCAGCATCCCTCCTCATCCCCCAAATCAACTAACAAAAGTCCAGGTTAGCCAGTTGGTTGCCCCCCTTCCCCTTCCTTCTCCATTGCGAAACAAAAATCCCAGCTAGCTAGCAGGCAAAGAAGGACCCCATGCCCTCCCACCCCTCCAAATGCCCCCAAAGTCATGCCTTATTAAATCTTGGTGGTCTAGCGGGACTACAGTGCAGGAGCAGTCCTCTCCGCTCCTGCCCCTGTCACGAGGTCTAGCCTCACGCTAGGGAGCAGCATTACAGGATTGTGGCCATCTTTGTGAGGACCATTGAGAAGGGCAGATTTTGGAGAGTGGGGGGGCCCCCTTTACTGGCTAGCTACCCAGGACATTTGTTGCACAATGAAGGAAGGAGGGGGAAGAAGGGTCTATCGACTGGCTAGCCGGGACTCTTGTTAGTGGATCGGGATTGTGGGGCGGGATGGGACTTTTCCTGACTAGCTAGCCAGGATGTTAGATTGGCCGGGGGGGGGGGGGGGTGCAACAAACCCCCGGGGCAGTCCCAAAACGGGACTTGGAGCTGTCCATGGAGGATCGGTGCTGTAGGGGGGACAAGAACATTTTTACTCATATTGTCGGAGCCGAGGATTGCAACATACTGCGATACCAACAACATTGTGGAGGGGGGGGGGAGATCTGATTATGGCTACTGAGGGGGGCACGATAGTGATCGGGGCAAAGAGCTAGTGACAGCCCTGTGCACCTGGTTGCTACCATTGCTTCCCTTGGATTTACCAGCGGCATCTACAGTACCTGCATCAACGGGCACCACAGGACTTTTCCCGGGATACCTGCTGAGACAGGTAACCTGGGTTGCTGTGGTAAATCCAGAGCCGCCACGGTATCTGCAGGGGCCATTTCAGGAATGCCCCCTGCAGATACCACCATGGCTTTGGAATTATCATGCACTTTTGGCAGCTAACGCACCGTAATAACTGCCAAACCCTATCATGGTTTAGTAGACACGTCCCTAAATAAAATAAAAAGTAGTAAATATAAAAAATGTAAAATCTTTAAACTGAGCCTTTTTTTCTCACTTTTAAAAAGAACTTGAAAGCACAACACACCTTTCCCTGTACTCTGCTTCCTAATTACTCTCTACCAGAAAGACACCTGCTCTTTTCCTTTTTGTTTTCCCCTCTCCCACCCATGATTTGTAAGCCCACTTCATTCCCATTTCTCATTTCGCTCCGCTGCTTGTGCTTTGCTGCTCTGTCATTCCATATTTTTTAATTGTAAATAGCTACGATAGCAGTGGCTTTTGGCGGTAGATCAAGTGCTGCAAATAAATATAAATAAATAAATAAGTGCTCTATTTAGACAGGGGGTTTCTAGTGCTTGCATATTTTATTTATTTGACAGTTTTTATAGATATGTTTTCCTTAAATCAAAGCGGTGTACAGATAATAAGTTTACATATTAACTAGAATCTCAACAGAGAAGCACATGAGGCACAAAAAAAATAGAACTCCCTCCCCCCCCCCGAAAAAAAGCCCTTAAACTTTTGACATGATGCATTTGAACTTATACATTAGGGGCCCAATATTCAAAGGTATTTACATGGTTTACAAAGCAGTAAACTGTGTAAATGTCCCTAAGCGGGATATTCAGCGGCACTAACACAGTTACTGCCGCTGAATATTTCCAAGTAATGCCGCTATACGCCCCGAAGCTAACCGCTTAGATCGAGGCGTATTGGGGGCAGTACCCGGGAATAACGGTGCAGCAGTGGTAAACCTTAGGTGCAGCAAAAGCTGGAGTTAACCGGGCAACGGCTGAATATCTCCGCTGCATGATTAGCTTCTGTGCAGTGTGTGGTGACCCCGGAAATTCAATGCCAGTGGCTGGATACAGCCCCAGATTGAATATCCGGGGCTGAAGTTCACTGGTGATGGCTAGGTGACTTAGAGAAGCATAGCCATCGCAAATGAATATCAGGTCCTAGGAGCTTAACGCTTAGTTTTGCATGATTTAAGCAAGGTTTGCGAAAGGAGAATCGTGGTCATTGTGAATTACGCCATTAGTTGAGCTGCCATGCTATGTGTCACCTCCAAAGTGCTCTTTAAATTGTAGAGCTTTTATTTCCTTGCGAAATGCCATGAGGTCTGAGACAGCTCTTCTTTCTTCTGGCAGTGGGTGTATAAGCAGAATGCACGTGAGCATGTAGTTTGGTTACTGTTAGTTTTTTCTCTTGTTGTGTCTCTTGGGGAAACTGCTAGGTACATATGACCTAGATTGGCCACTGTTGGAAACAGAATACTGGGCTTGATGGACCTTGGTCTGACCCAGTATGGCATATCTTATGTTCTTATGTTCCATTGGTATGGTGAAGGCATTCCTTGGGCGGCTTCTCCTGGCTCTGTTGTCTGGTATTCTATGCACGGTGGATTGTAGAGAAGGAGATGTTAGATAATGTGATATTTTGAAACTGATTATTAGGACTTTGTATTTAATTCGGCTTAGAAGTGGAAGGCAGTGGAAGTGTTTTAAAATGGGTAGGATGTAGTCAATTCTAGATGCACTATGAAGGAATCGAGCTGTAGGGAATATAGTGCATATTTAGGAAGATCCTGGAATATAATGTTACAGTAGTCCAGGTGTGGGAATATCATAGCTTGAAATACCGTTCAGAAATTATGTCCTTTGAGAAGAGAGCTTAAGTGTTGAAGGATTCTTAATTTGTTATTATTAAAGATTATTCGGGTGGTTTTGCTAATATGTGTTTGTAGTGAAAGGTGCTGATCAAGAGTTACCCCTAGATATTGAACTTCATGTTTGACCTCCAATTCTGCTTCTTTTACTTTAAGGGTTGCTGGTGGCTTGAAGTCTTCATTTCTAGTTATATAAAGCACTTCCGTTTTCCATATAAAGCACTTCCGTTATTGAGTTTACCTCTCAACTTGTACAACTTGTAAATGTTTATCTTTTTGGAATACTGAACCTCGCTGTTCTCAGTTTGAGTCTTTAAAGGCACAATATAAAGAAATAAGATGAACTAAGCCATTCAACTGTAGTAAAAGTGGCATCTAGATATTGAGTCTATGTCAGGAACAAAGTTGTCAGAGCTGAAGGGACTGGTGAAAAGGCTGTAAGTCATGAGTGGGACTGAAACAAAGGGGACTTGAAAGGAAGGTGCTCTCCACAAACATACTGAAAGTCCCTCCCTGAGATCAACTAGCACCTCAATATCCCTCTTGAGAACCACTCCCAACTTCACGCATCTCAGGCAATACCAATTCCAACAATGTTGCTGAAAAGATGAATCACCTCGCTGCTGGATCACTAATGGTAGCAGATCTGTGACTGAAGCAATGGAGTCAGCATCTAACAACTCACCAGTAAGTACCATTTTGATGACATCACCAGACTGAAGTCACACTTAATTACAGCGCTAATTACCTGATCTTAATGCTGAAAGACCCAGAGTAACCATAATACAGGAGGCCAAAGTCACAAGTTGCATAAGATGACGATACAATAAGAACACATAAAAAACTATGTTAAAAAAATAGAAATTATTATTTAATTAGTACATTAAAAATACCAGGGGCAATGTTCAGAACCACTTTAGGGGTTTACATCAGGTGCTGACCACATAACTGTCTGCCCTTTTCAATGCCTCTTTGGAGTGATGTCAGAGGACTGGAGAAAGGCACATATTTATTTAACTGTATTTAACCCTGGGAGTACCGATGGGGTCAAAAGTGACCCCATTGCAAGTTTCACAACGCGTATCTCGGAAACTAGTAGTTCAAGAATGCAATCTTTTTATGACTTTTCACATGTCAATATTCTCTTTATATTGCACCATGAGAGGAATAATTTTCATCCGCTAGGTGACGCTAGTGATGAATTGCAGCACAGAGTACCAGTGGGGTCATTTTTGACCCCAGTTGCTTACGTCCGGTTTGGATCATGATACAATTTGCAGTTTTGTGAATTTTTTGATCTGACAAAGGTATTTATTATTAATTATGTATCATTTATTTTTTGTACTTTTATTTTATGAAAATTACACATTTTCTGTAATTGATATCATACGTTCTCTCATTATTTCTGATGAAATCTAAAGGCTTTCAGCTCGTTCATCACGATTATTGTACACCTATAGTAAAACTGCTTTGCGTTTTATTCAACTTTATCTTTGTTTATTTATTTTAGGTTATTGTTTATGATGTCAAAACGAAAGTATTCAGCTGCCCAAGTAAAAGAAATATTGCAACGAGATGCTGACAGTGACGGCTCTGAGTCATCTGATGATGCAGCATATTCAGCAATCGAAGAAGCATATCAGCCAAGTTCAGGCGATAAATCTGATGATGACAGTCATGGTTCAGATGGCGATAGCAGTTGGTCGCCAAGTGAATGTGAGACTGATGTTGAGCCGGTAACATTGCCTGCAGCAAAGAGTCAAGTTACAGGTCGAGGCAAAGGTCGAGGCTGTGCTGGACAGGGAAGAAGGCAGGAGTCCTCGGTGTCAGTATCATCTGTGGGGAATCTTAGTTGTGGTCGTAGAGGAGCTAAGAGGTCTTCAACTATAAGCACAAATGTTGCCATTGAAGCCTATGTATCTAAGAATGCCACATCATGGAACAGGAAACCTATAAAGCAAGCTGCTGGAAGATACGCCAGAGCTAATGTCATGCCCGTACAACAAGGTCCCAGTACAAAAAGTGATAGATGTGGAAAAACAGACCTTATTTATTGGTTTATTAAGACCTATTACCAACACGACACAGGCCGTGTTTTGCTACCTTCGTCAGGGGTTGATCAGGTAAAAGGTACTACAACATAAAAAACATAACCATTTATTATACATCACTTCATTAAAACGATAAAACAAACGTGATAAGAACAGATAAATTAATCATAATATAAAACCATAAATAACCTTAAAAGTAACATAAAAATCTTAAACATCTTAAAATATATAAATATGGAAAAAGAAGGGTAAAAAATGTGAAACATAAATAGCACAAATGTAAATAATTAGAATCAATAATAACCAATTATATAATATACACATATATACAGATGATAAAAAAAGATAATAAAAACCCAAAAAAAGGGGATCATGACAACAACCATACATAGCGCCTTAGTATATAATTGATTAATAACTACCTTGGATAATGAGGACCCACCAACTTGAGGCCTTCGTTAACTAAAAATATGCTTGTATAACTAAAATTATAACCAACATAAGGGTTAAAAAACACATATACCTATTATATAACACTTTATAGGATATGTAGCCATTATCCATGTGTACAACGTCATATCTCTACATAAATAGAGCATCTATAAAAGGAACAGCAGAAGCAAGAGGGAACAAAAATCCTATGTATACATCTATCTCATATACTATGGTGTATATAAAGATAAAAATTATGCCTCATCATAAACATTCAATAAATACTATTACACCGCCAAACCTAACAATCTCTGATTTCATGTAATCCTGGTACAGGATACAGAGACACCGTATTCAGGGCAACGGCAACAACAAAAGAGGAAAAAGTATAATTTGACATCAGACTTTCAATGTGCTGATTTCCCTCCATGTGAATTGTGCATAAAAAACGTTTGTAGGGGGACGAAAGAATACGCATTATGAGACCGGAGAGTTTATAAATGCAAAAATGTTAAACCAAAACACCATAATATGCATAGGTCGTTCAAGGAGTTTAAATAAACTTATTTACCCAACAGCACTATACACTATACACAAATCTTTTTAAATTATAAATAAGGTGATATTCTTACTATTGAGGACACAGCAGTCTCTCTCGTGCCATACCAAATTGTATTCTAAAAGACGCCGGCTCATGCGCATACTTAAACTAAGTAAGGGCGGGAACATTAGAGGTGGAGCCAAGAACGGTACTACCGTACCAAATGAAGCAACAGGCAAGGCTGAAACTCACGGACAAGCCGCGGTCAAGGGACCGATGTGTGCTGTATAAATTTTTTTTTACCTAAAACAATAATCGTGTCTAACCACCTAAAAACATCTCATTATCATTCTTCATACGTAGTCCAGAGGTGTTGTTATAGACCAATAGAATAACACTATTCTTAAAACTTTCTTTATCACCGTACTAGTCATAGTCTGATCTCATCAGCTCTTCATCACATTACCGTGTTCGTGTATGCAGTATGACTGATATTTATAATAAATGTGTAATTATATCCCATTCATATACTCCAAAAGGAACAACCGGAGGAACCCATTGACACTGCCTATATATATGAGGATGTGATATGTGTCACATAATACCCTAAACCAAAATAGCCAGGCAAAAACCATTAAATGTCACTTTCTACATATCTACTGGACTCAATACATCTTACCACAAAACGGATCCTACATCTTCCATAATTCTTATACAAACCTTTCCTCAACTGAGGTACAGTGAGCCATATGAAAAAATAATTATTAAAACCCCAGGGGACCACTAAAGGAAAACAGAAAAATCTCTATCTAAATTGAGATCATTAGGGACGAGTGAATCTAAGAGAAATATAAACCTCTGTTCAAGCCTCAAATTAATTTTATTAATATCTCCACCTCTCCAATTCGTTTTAACTTGTTTTATAACAAAAAAATTTAAATCTGTAATCTTATGCTGATAATCATGCCAATGGGTGACAAGAGGCTTGTCAACTATTTGCCTTTTAATACAGCTCTTATGTTCCATAATCCTAGTTTTAACATTACGGCTAGTTTTGCCAACATACAGTTTGTTACAAGGGCATAATATTACACAGATGACATTGGAAGTGTCACAGTTGGAAAAATCGTTAATATGAAACTTTTTGTGTGTGGTGGGGTGGATGAATGTATCTCTAATAGGTAATACATTGAGGCAGACAGAACATTTCCCGCACTGGAACTGCCCTTTATACCTTGACAAGTATCTTTTTTCAGTGAGAGCTGAAGGCACAAGTAAATTTTGGAGATTTACATTGTGCTTGTGTGCTATCGTCAAATTCATATCTTGAAAGGCTGGCAAGGTTTGAATCAAATGCCACTCTTTCTTCAATATCTTAATAATCTTCCCGGAACAGTGAGAATACAGGAGAGGGCAAACTATTCCCATATCCCCTTTATTTGTTTTAGGTTTCAAAAGTGATTCCCGTGAGGAATCTCTAGCCCTTTGATATGCATGCTCTATAATCTTTGCAGGGTACTTCCTAGTTAGAAACCGCCTTTTCATATTCGCTGCCTCTATTTCAATGTCATGTGCACTAGTGCAAGCTCTTCTAACCCTCAAAAATTGACCCACTGGAAGATTCTTCTTCAACGAGGGGTTATGAAAACTGTCATAATGTAACAGCTGATTCCTATCAGTTGGCTTCCTATAAAGAGTGGTGGAAAAAACATCTTCTTCTTTCTTAATTAGAAGATCAAGATATGGAATCTGATGGGGGTCGAATGTTAGCTGGAACCTTAGGTTCATATCTATTTGGTTAATCCATACATTAAATTCTGAAAGCAAATCGACTGTACCTTTCCAAAGAATAAGAATGTCGTCTATATACCGAATCCAAAGGCACACATTGTCACTAAATGGATGCTTTATCAAAAATCTTTGTTCAAAATTAAACATATAGAGGTTAGCTATGTCGGGGGCCATGGTGGACCCCATAGCTACTCCTTTTACTTGTTTATAAAACAAATTTCTGAAACAAAAAAAGTTTTCAAATAGTGCTATTTGTGCCAAGGACAGAAGAAATGATGTGAGGATACGTCTATGTGCTGTTTGTTTAAGAAGATATTCCCCAATAATGTCTAGGGCCCTTTTTGGGGTACATTAGTATATAGAGACTCTACATCCAATGTAACTAAAATGATACCTGACTTAAACTGTTTGAACCCAGATAAAATCTCTATAACATGTGCCGAGTCCCGCACATAAGACCACATCTCTCTAATAAAGGGACGCAATAATAAATCTAAAAACTTAGAGACAGGTTCCAAAACTGAACCAATGGATGAAACAATAGGACGTCCAGGAGGTTTTTCAAGATATTTGTGGATCTTCGGAATGATATAGATCGTAGGAATGACTGGTGTATCTACCGTAAGAAAATCCTTTTCTTTTTTCGTAATATAACCAATTTCAAAGGCTGTAATTACCAGATTATCAATGCTTCTTTTAATGTTAGATGTAGGATCCCCATTCAATCTCTGATAGAAAGCCTGGTCACTTAACTGTCTGTTAACCTCTTGTATGTAATATTCTTTATCTAAAACAACTACAGCCCCGCCCTTGTCAGCGGGTTTAATTATAATTTGACTATTTTTCTGTAAAGATGAAATGGCCTTCCTTTCTCCTTGAGTGATGTTATCATATGAAAATGATGTGTCTTCAAGGACACTTTCGACTTGCTTAAGAACTACCTGTTCGAAAGCTTCTATAACGGAATCTGTTTTTTGTGGAGGAATCCAGGTTGATTTTCTACTGATAATGGAATTATCACATGAGGTGTTTTGTTGATTAGAAAAGAATTGTTGAATCCTTAATTTCCTAAAAACTTTATATAAGTCGATATGTATCTTAAAGGAATCGGCTTTATTTTTGGGAACAAATGACAACCCTTTACTAAGAATGGATTCCAAAGGTAGCGAAACACGGCCTGTGTCAGGTTGGTAATAGGTCTTAATAAACCAATAAATAAGGTCTGTTTTTCCACATCTATCACGTTTTGTACTGTGTCTTTGTGATCCACGTGATATTTGCCTATCTGTGGTGCACGTACAACAAGGTCCTACAAGGTATGCTGTACGAAATGTTGATGGCCCTCTCGTAGGATTCCACTTGTTCATGAGGAAGAACTTATTGAATGAAATCATGATGTGGATGAGCAAACAAGGAAGACACATTTATGACGACACCTGTAAAGATTTGACAGACAGAGAATTTAAACGTTTTCTTGGACTTCTGCTCCTCTCAGGCATATACAAGTCATGAAATGAATCCATAGTTCAGTTGTGGAACCTTGAAGATGGTTGTTCTGTTTTCGGCAAAAATATGGCCCGTAACCATTTTCAGCAAATTTCTTGTGCTCTCAGATTTGATGATGCAACCAACAGACGTGAACAATGAGGCGTGGATAAGCTTGCTCCAATCAGACACGTTTTTGATACCTGGGAAGCAACTCTAAGTGACACCTTTGTTCCTGGTGAAAATGTTACTGTGGATGAGCAACTGCTTACATTTCGTGGCCGTGTTCCGTTCAGACAATATATTCCCAGAAAACCTGGGAAATATGGCATAAAGCTATGGATGTTGTGTGACAGTGCAACATCATATGTTCTGCGTCTTCAAGTATATACAGGAAGGGAACTCGGACAAAAAAAGGAACAGAATCAGGGTGAAAGGGTTGTGCTGCAACTCACTGAAGGATTGACACGATCTGGCAGAAATGTTACTGTTGACAATTTCTTCTGCAGTTTATCCCTGTCACGGAAATTGCTAGAAAAACAAATGACACTTTTGGGGACAATTCGAAAGAATAGAAAAGAATTACCTCCAGAATTTATAACAGCAAAGGACTGAGAGGCATTCACTTCACTGTTTGCCTTTCGCGATGATACCACTCTGGTTTCCTATTGGCCGAAGAAAGGAAAAGTGGTTGTTCTTTTGAGCAGTTTGCATGATCAAGAAGAAGTAGATAACACATGTCCAGACAAAAAAACACGCATGATCTTGGACTATAATTCTAGTAAAGGTGGAGTAGATACGGCAGATCAAATGTTGCGCACGTATACCACAAAACGAATGACAAGAAGCTGGCCAGTGACAATCTTCTACAACATGTTGGACATCAGTGCTTTGAACATCTTCATTGTTTGGATGTCACTAAATCCAGAATGGCAGTCCAAGTCAAAGCACAGACGGTGTCTATTCCTCTTGGAATTAGGAAAGCAGTTGCTTCAGAGTAATTGCAGAGAGACCTCTTCCAGCATTGAAGAAGCCACTGATGCAGTTTGCAATGTCGGAATCCAAAGAAAAGGGCAAGGTGTCACTGCTGTTCCAGAGAAAAAGACGAGAAAAGCAACATAGTTTGCACCTCCTGCAAGTGCAATGTTTGCAAAGAACATTCAGAAATTGTCTGTGTCTCATGCAAATGACTGTAGTACTTTACTGTGTTCATCAAGTGCATGCAAAAACTGCTTTCATGGCAACTCTTCTTCATGTAATTTTATGATAAAGCATTCAATTTCAAAACATTTAACCTTCATATAATAAATAATTAATTTGGAATAATATTTTGTCTGTTTAGCTTAAAATTTTCATGGTTAACAATTAAAATTCGTCGTGAGGTCATTTATGACCCTAACGGTATTCAGTGTGTGCAAAAAATCTCGGTACTTCCAGGGTTAACTATATTTATATCCCGCTTTTCACCAGGTCAAAGCGGTTTAACATCAAAAAAGGGGAGGGGGACAGTAATCAATTCTTAGGGTGGAGGGGGGCTTTCACCAGGGAGGCCAACATTAATGATCTGAACAGACATTAAGGACTTAAACAATGGACATCAGTCTCTTAGTAGGTAGATCGGTGGGTATGTTAGAGGGTCTGGAGGGGTAGTCAGTGATGGATGTTTGTTTCTGGTTCGAGGTATTCCTGGAACAGGATGGTTTTTAGTTGTTTTCTGAATGTTGAAGGATCTCTGTTGTTTCTGATTTGACTTGGAAGGGAGTTCCAGAGGGACAGTGCGTATAGTTTGAATGCTCTGTTGCAGGTCCGTTGATTGTATTTAGTTCGTTCGTGGGGGATGGTGAGGGTGTTGCTGGTGGTTTGTCTGGTTGTTCTGTTGTGGGTGGGTTGGGGCAGTAGAGTGCGGAGCTGGGAAGTCTATGTTTGATAGAGGGCTTCGTGGATAAGTAGGGCTGATTTGTATTTGATTCTTGCTTCGAGAGGGAGTATGTGCAGTTCTCTCAGGATTGGCGTGATGTGGTCTTGTTTTTTTGCTTTACGGATAATTCTTGCTGTGGTATTTAAGGCAGTTCATATGGGTTGGTGTGTGTGGCAGGTAGTCCGTGATACATTATATTGCAGTAGTCCAGGTGGGGGAGCATCATAGCTTGCATGACTGTCCTGACGTCCTGTGGATCAATGAGAGGCCTGAGGCATTCTACTGTTTTTGCCTTGTGGAATATTATTCCGGTAGTCTTTTTGATCTGTTGCTTGAGTGTGAGCGCTTGGTCTATGATGATTCCTAAGTATTTTATGTGTGGTTGTATTTGTATTTGTGTGGTTCCTAAGTTAAGGTGTGGTGGTGCTGTGAAGTTTGGGTCCTTGGTTGCTATGAGGGCTTCTGTTTTTTATGTTGATGGATAGGTTGTTCCTTTGTAGCCAGCTGGAGACTTCTATGAAGCATTCTGATAGGTGATCGTTTGTTGGGTTGGTGGTTGTGATCGGTCCATAGAGCATTATGTCATCTGCGTAGATGTGGTAGTTGATGTTATGAGCACGTATGATTGAGCAGAGTAGTTGCAGGTAGATGTTGAAGAGCATGGCAGATAGTGTGGATCCTTGGGGTACTCCTTGGTATTGCTGAAAGGGGGGGGGGAGGTTGCTATGCTCGTGCAGATCAGTTGTTGTCTATTGGTCAGGTAGGAGTGGAACCACTGAAGTACGACGTTTTTGATGACAATTTTTCGGAGGCTGTGTAGGAGGATGTTGTGGGAGATGGTGTCAAAGGCCACGGATATGTCCAGGAAGATCATAGCGTATCCAGGTTGCTTGATCTGTGTGCCTTTGATGAGGGTGTTCATTAGTGATGTCATGAGGGTCTCGACTCCGTGGAATGGATGGAAACCATGTTGTTGTGGGTCCAGTATGTTGTTGGTATCCAGGTGGTCTTGAAGTTGTTGTTGAACTATCTTCTCAATGATTTTGGTGGTGAATGGAAGACTTGCTATAGGCCTGAAGGAGGCGGGGTCAAGGGGGTCCAAGTTGTGTTTTTTTAGGGTTGGACAGATGATGGATGACTGGCATGTGTCCTTGCCTGAGGGATTCATTAACAATGTGGGTTAGGGGTGTGCTTATGTCCTCCTTGGATTTCTTTATCCATTCTGCAGGGCAGGGATCTAGTGGAGAGGTGGTAGTGTTTAGGCAGGAGATAATGGATTCTATTTTTTCTTTGGTGATTGTTTCGAATGTGCTCCAGTCTGTGTCTATGGAAGTAGAGCGTGTTGTTGTCTTTGCATTCAGTTGTAGATTTTGTGGTTGTTGAAGCTGCTTGTATTGGCGTGCTAGTAGTTCTGGCGGGATGTTCAGTAGCTGGTTGGAGTGGTTGGATGCTTTTGTTAGCTTCTTGACAATCTTGAAGAGCTCACGTGGTTTGTTTATTGAGGTGTTTATGATCTTCAAGTGGTAGGTCCTTTTTGCTTTATCGGTTTATGTGTGGTAAGCGTCTAGTTCACTCATGTATTTTACTTTATCATCCTCTTTTTTGTTATTTCTCCATTTTCTCTCTGCTCTCCTGAGTTGGGTCTTTAGTCTCCATAGGTTGGGGTGAACCATCGGGCTTTGTTGAGGTATGTCTGGTTTTGGTGCAGTTTTCTGTTGCATAGGATGCAGAGGAGATCGTAGTGTTCCAGCTGTGGATTAGGTCATCGATATTGGTGGAGCTTGTTTGGAGTTTAGGTAATATTTGAACCAGGAAATTCTCTTTGATGAATGGTTTAAATCTTCTTGTATGTTGTTTGTTTTCTTTGACGTTGGTGTGCTGGTACATGTGGGTGATGTTGATGAGACAGTGGTCTGACCATGGTACACATGTGATCTATGGGTTTTTGTATGAGGTGGTGTTTTGGGAGTTCAGGAATATGAGGTCGTGTGTTCCCTTTTTCGTGTGTTGGCTCGTGTATGATCTGGGTCAAGTTCATTGCTTCCATGGCATTGATGAAGACTTCGGCATATTGAAGGTTGGGAGGTTGAAGTCTCCAAGGATTAGTTGCTCTTTTGTGGAGATGGCACTTTCCGATATGTGTTGTAATATGCCTGATAGGTTGGTGCTTGGGGTGGGCGCTCGGTAGATTAGGCATATAGAGAGGTGCTTGTTGGTGAGGGTGAGTATGTCCACTTCATTGGTTGTTTCCGAGGCATGGTTTCTGAGGTGGAGGTTGGCTTTCGCAATGATGGCTACTCCTCCTCCTCTGGTGTGGGTTCGAGAGCAGTGATGAAGACTGTATCCATTTGGTGTTAGCTGGTTCATGAGCACTGCGTCGGTGTCTGTTAGCCATGTTTCGGTTATGCACAGGATGTCAATCTTTTGGGTTGTTATCAGGTCTTGGATCATGTGGTGTTTGTTTCTGACTGAACGAGCATTTATTAGTGTGATAGAGAGAGGGTTGTTGTTTGGGGGACTGGGGGTGTGGATTGGTGTGGGTGGTGTGCACTGTTCCCTCTAAGCTGTGCGCGTGTGCGCGCGCGCGCACGCACACACCTCGCTGAGTGAGCGCACATACTTTACAACAGAGCGCACAAAAATTACGGCTCTGATTCTGATAGAAAACAACACAGACATCTTAAAATTTAAAAGTTATGATTGTAATTACTAGAAATTTCCCGCTTCATTTAGTAATCGTCTATTTTCATTTAATTTGATTAAAATCAATGTGGTGTACATACTGTATTCTGACATGTAGTCAAATTTTAAAGTATATAACTCCGAGTGTCATTATGTGGCGCACAAAAATTTAACCTTCCTTCAAAAGCTGCACACAGCTGATATTTTATGCGCACACAGCCTACAGAAAATTAGAGGGAACATTGGTGGTGTGTGGGTGTTGCCCCATATAGAGGGGGGTTTGTTGGTGTTTGTGGTTTGGATGGTTGTGGCGCTTGGTATGGGGTGGTTGGGGAGCGTGTCGGCAGTGGAGGGATAAAGGGTTAGGAATGGTGCTAGGAGGTAAATTGGGGCTAGGAAGGGTGGCATGGTTTATAGGTGTACCTGTGTGACCTGGGGCTGGATTGGGCTTCTGCGTTGGTTTCTTTAGGGCGTTGGGTGCTCCTTTTTCTTTTTCTCGCTGTCTCTGGTGGGCGGAGGATTTGGGGTTGGTGATGGTTTCTCTTGTGTAGTTGCTTGAGCCTGGCTGTGTGAGCTGGTGGATGATGGCTGCTGTTGTGGGTTTCTTGGTTGTGGTTGCTTTTGTGGCTGCTTCTGTGGCCGCGCCTAAGGACCATGCCAAAGGGCCCTCTTGCGAGGCCCTCAGGTGTGGGTGCGCCCTGCTGGGGCGCCGCTTTTAAAGTGCTTAACGTTGCTCCCACTGCCCCGATTGGGCAGGAGCCTCTGAGCGGGGGGGATTTCCCGCTCAGGTGCTCTACCCTGATCGGGGGAGCTTTGATGGCCGGCGGGCGGGTGGTGGAGGCAGGAGCGGCGCGCTGGTCCCTTTACACAAAAGCGGATGTATGGATGACATTGAGATCTATAGGCCACTTAGTTTAACCTCTGTGGTTAGTAAATTATTGGAAAGGCTACTAAAAGAGAGAATAGTGAGGTTTCTGGAGTCCAGTGGATTGCAGAATCCGAGGCAGCATGGATTCACCAGAGACAGGTCTTGTCAGACAAATCTGATTGATTTCTTTAACTCGGTGACCAGGGAGTTGGACCGAGGGAGAGCCCTAGATGTAGTGTATTTAGATTTCAGTAAAGTCTTTGACACTGTTCCACACAGGTGACTTAAAAACAAACTGAGCACCCTAGGGATGGACCCTAAAGTAGAAATTGGGTAAAAATTGGTTGAGTGGGAGGCGACAAAGGGTACAGGTAAATGGAGCTCACTCTGAGGAGGAGGTAGTTACCAGTGGTGTGCTGCAAGGATCTGTCCTTTATCTAATTCGTTTTAACAGGTGCTCCTTGTGGTCTTGGGCAAGCCACTTAACCCTCCATAGCCCATGTTCCCTGTAAAATAGTTATCTCCAAGTTATAATGCCCTGTTCAATGTAATTTCAGTTTGTTCAATGTAAACCGCACTGATGCAGAATAGCGCGGTATATAAGAGAATAAAATAAATAAATAAATAAACATGTTTCTTAGTGATACTGCAGAAAGGCTGTCGGGTAAGGTTTGCCTCTTTGCGGATGATACCAAAATATGCAATAGAGTAGACACCCAGGAAGGAGTAGATAACATGAGGAGGGATCTAGCTAAGCTTGAAGAATGGTCTAGAATTTGGCAGCTGAAATTTAATGCTAAAACATGCAGGATCATGCATTTGGGATACAAAAATCCAAAGGAGCGGTACAGTATAGGGTGGGGGGGGGGGGACAACTCCAGTCCTGGTGCACCACAATCTAGCCTGGTTTTCAGGATGTCCCTAATGAATATTCATGAGGTATATCCGAATCCACTGCCTTCCATTGAATGCAAATACATCTCATGAATATTGTCAGCAACACTTCCCTGGTGGCCAGTGGACGCCAGGGCAGGTGCGACACAAAAATATATGGTTAAGATTGGAGAGTCTTCTTAAGGCCCAAATGGCTCTTGGTCCTTGTAGTTGCTTTAGCTCAATGAAATGATCAAGCTGAGTGGTGGGAATTAATAAGGCTTTTATTTCCCTTTTCACAGTGGTTCAAAATAGAGGGTTACAACTTTAAAGCAAATGTCCTTAATTCAGGTAGAAAATAAATTCAGGGTTCAAAGCAAAAACTGTTATACTTCACAGGAATGGAGGTGCTCAAACAAATAAAGAATGCTCTGCTGGCAATTCACCCAATCACAAGTCTGGCAGTGACTCTAAACTTTCAGAAATACAAAGTGTACAGTCCATCTCATGGTCAGATAAATCTCCTGCCAGTTCCACTTGCATTGGCTCGATATCAGAAAGCTCTGATTCTATATCCCTGGTTTCTTGTAAAACACATTCAGGGGTTTTGTATATTTTCTGTAGCAGTTCCCAATGTCCTTGGCCTAGCCTAGGGCATCGGCCACGTGCTGTATTAGGCTTTAAAGTATCCACTTTCCTTAGAGGTTTTCTAGCCGCTTTATCATAGCTTTTAACATTCACAGCTTTCTTAATAGGCATACATTTCTCATACCTTGTATGGCAGCAATCCTCCAGTAAACGTCTTTCTTCCACTGCCTGCTTTTTCCAGGCAGCAGCTTGGTGAAATCCTTTTCTATGCAGGTTAGGTTTACCCTGTAGCCTTTGACTTCCTTCTCCTGGTGAAGGCCTGCCTCTGTACAAGCCCAGCTTCTAGCTTTCTGACTCAGTGTGGCTTGGCTTCTCCAGTTGATTCTTGTTTGGCTTAGGGTTGCAGTTACAGCAGTGCTTTTGCCTCTGAGGGCAAACAGCTCTCAGTTTGGCTTGAGCTGACACCTCCTTAGGTCCTTCCTCAGCTCCCGGGAAATTACCTCTCCCTCCTGGGAATCCTCTAGCACTAGAGTAGTCAGGTTTCCACTTCCACCTCTCTCTCTTGGTGCTGACAGTGATTCTCCCCTTGCTTCTGCTAGGGCTGCTGCTTCTGCTGCTGCTTCTATCTCCAAGGCTGTCGATGCTCCTTCTCCTTCCTCCTTTCCTGTCTTCCACACTCCCCTTATGAAGCCCTCCTGCCTTTGAGGATTGGAAACTGGTTAGCATTTCCTCATGACCAGCTGGGCGTGGCTCTTCAGTCTCCCTGAAGACACTCTTGCTCCCTCTAGCTGGTTCCTGGGAATATTTCAAGTCTTTTTCTCTGTGAAAAACACCTTCTTTTCTCTCAACTGGGCTCTGTGATAAGGAAGCTTATCATAGCTCAGGAAGGAGCTATAGAAAAGATGAAGTGTCTCTGAACAAGCAACCTGTCAGTGCTGGTAGAAATGAGAAAACAGAATTTTGCCATAAAAGACTACCAGTCCCAGAATGCACCAGGTTTCCAACAGCCATGAGAGGAGCTGAATTGAGGAAACGTGTGTTCAATCAGGAGGGCTATGAGGTAATCCCTAAGCACTCATCTCAAAGGGCAGGGCCTGATTCAGCACAGCTGCGCTGTGTTAGGGAGGAACACTCATCTAAGCAGAATAAGAGTAGAGTTTATTCTACAGATGACCAGCTTCATGATCACCTTGGATATCCAGAGAACTGTCCTCAGTATCCTGAGAATCAGCTTGAGTTTGATCATCAGTTTCATCTGAAGGATCATCAGAAGCAGAAGCCAAACCGGACGGACAGAGAGGGAAAGAGACCCTTTGGAAGAAGGAAGAGAAAAGCCTTTGAGAGGTCTAGAAGAGTCCAAAGCAGTACGTATACTGGGAGGTATTCCAAGGGCCAGCATACACCATTGGACTGGAGAAAGCCAGAGGAATGTTGCTGCAGAGCTAGGAATCACCAGAGGCTACCTGTGAGGGAGACGGCTGCATGTGGAAGGGACTCTAAGACCTGTGCCAGAAGGTATGTGAAGAGAGATCCAGTGTCCAGGGATCAGGACTGGAAGGCTGGACATAAGAACTGGACTACATACTGGCCAGGCTATATAGAGAGGAACTATAGCAACAATGGAAGCTCAGGTATGAACACTGATCTATGCCCTAGCTATAACCTTGAAAGACAGCAGGGAAATAAGTGTTCTCCTGAAAGTGCTCCATTGAAAGATTCATCTGTGCCAATTCATGATAGTGACCCTATGCTTGTTGATGAAGGGGAAATAATAGCAGATCAAGATATTGTTTATATGGACTGCTCTCTATCCAAACTCTGTTGGTAACTTTCTGTGATAAAACACAGCAGCCATCACAAAGAAATATAAATTTGTTCTTTATTCCACTAAGAAAAGCTCCTGAAGCAGGATTTGACTCACACAGTAGAAAACCAGCCAGCTAAAGGGTTTCAGCTGGATAACTGATAGCAATTGAGCTGCACCTAATTGCTTGTGAGCTAGGAGAGAATTACTTCTGGATCTGTGTGGAAAGTAATCAGAAGTTAACCTTACAAGAACAGTTTATTTCTTTCTTTGTGGCTTTTCGTTTGTTAGAGATATGCTAAGAAAACATTAGCTAATTGCCTGACAAGTTTGAAGATTGTTTTCCTGATTTTGATTTTGACTTTGTTTTACCAAGTTAAACACTGCAAGCAAGTAACCTAATTTATGTGCTACCAAGCATATCTGTGCTGGGAGAAATAACCCCATAAATAAAGAAGTATCTTATTGGCTTTAACACTTGTGCACAACTAAATTATTGTCAGCAGCTGTGTCTGGTGTGAATGAACTACATTACCCACAATACCTTGCAAAAATCATATAAATATATGCATTGTCAAGACTGTGAAGATTCTCACCCAGGCAGCCGTCTGACAGCTCTCATCAGCCCTCGCTGCATGACACATCCCCCTTCTTAAAATATTACGGGCTGGGGAAGCCTCTTCCGCGCAGCACGTAATACGTGATACCGCATCCTTCTGCAGCTGACTTGCCTTTCGCTTCAACCGACTGTTGTCTGCTTGTATCATTTTAGGGTTGGATATGTTTTCCGCAGATGCTAGCAAAACTAACCGTTCATGCCATGGCCGGAGTATGTTTACATGATAGACCTGGTTATGTCCCTTTTTATCTTGAATCAGGTAGGAAGCTGGACCGACGGGCTTGATAACCTTGTAAGGTCCCTTCCACTGAGTTTCAAACTTGGGAGTAGCGCCAGATACTAAGACTATCACCTTCTCTCCCACCTCCAGTTGTCTGGGTTTTGCATGACGATCATAATATTGCTTTTGCTTTTGTTGGCTCTCTTTCAGTTTCTCTTCAGCGAACCGCGAGGTTCGTTCCAGGCGAGTCCTTAGGCTCTTCAAAAATAGGGGTATTCCTATTTCATCACCGACGGGTTCTGTCCATTGTTCTCGCAAGACATCCAATATGCCTCTTGGTGCTCGTCCATACATAAGTTCATAGGGCGAGGTACCCAGGGAACTCTGTGTTCTCTCCCTACAAGCGTATAGAACAAATGGTAGCATGGTGTCACATTCGGTCATTTGGCCATCCAGAGCTCGTCGAAGCATTTGCTTTATGCTTTGGTTTAAACGCTCAACCAAGCCATTGCATTGGGGGTGGTAAGCCGCAGTCTTTATGTGGTGGATGCCAAAGGCGTCCCACACCTGGGCTAGGTACTTGGATAAAAAGTTGCTGCCCCTGTCAGTTAATACCTCCTGCGGGAACCCCACCTCGCAGAATATCTTGATTAACTCCACAGCAATGGACTTTGCTGAAATATTTCTCAGAGGCACCGCCCACGGAAAACGTGTGGCCTGGTCAATAATCACGAGAATATACTGAAATCCTCTTGGCGTTTTTACCAGAGGTCCTACTATATCGATGGCCAGTCTCCTTACTGGGTCTGAGATTATTGGCATTGGGATTAGAGGTACTTCTGGCGGCTGCCTAGGAGTTACCCGTTGACACGATGCACAGGACTCGCAGAAGCGAGTAGTTTCTCTGAAGACTCCCGGCGAATAAAATCTGGCTAAGATTTGATCAAGGGTGCCTTGTGCTCCCTTATGGCCCCCTACTGGATGGTCATGGGCCAGATGTAAAACAAGAGACTTGAAAGTATTCGGGACCACTAACTGCTTCCGAATGTTTCCTGTTCAGAGGTCCTTACTTTCTCGATATAGTATGTCTTCCTCCATAATAAATCTGGGGAAAGTATCCTTTTCTTCTTGAGCATGCTCAAACGCATGAGCCAGCACAGGGTCTGCCCTTTGTTCCATCTTGAAGGAGGGGAACTTTTCCATCAATTCCGCAGGTACCCATGGCATCCCTTTTCCAGCTTCCAGCTCAGCTCTACCCTGAGAGCGACATTTTCTTTCTTTCCGCCTCTCAGCCTTGGATTTTCTTTCCCTCTCCGAGGGGTCACCTATTAAACCTTCGTGGGAAGGAAGGTCTCCTAAAGTGGTGTCTCTGGAACACGAGGGACTTTCAGAAGTTTGGGCGTGCGATCGCGTTGAAACTAGAGCCTCCTTGGGATCTGTAGTCTTCTTCGGTTTTTCCAGAAGAGGACTGGGAATCACAGTATCCCTATGGCGAATGAAGTGGAAGCTTGAGCTTCTTGTGGAGATAGGCCCTCTTTTAGACTTTTCCTGAACTGTGGCCAATCACGGCCCAGTACCAACTCTTGGGGTAACTTAGGTACAACGGCTATTAACATTTCTTTTTCAATGCCTAGACCTTTAACCCACAATTTGTACACGGGATAGCGGGTAGCCGCACCATGTATACATTTTATTTTAACATTACCCTCTGGCTGATCTGGAACTGCCACGCCCTGATCCCTGACCATAGACCATAATTTTTGCGAAATCATAGTTTGGTCAGCTCCAGAGTCTAAAAGTGCTTTTGCATTTACCCCTTGAATTTTCACATTCAAGACAAAACCTTCACAGATTGCTTTTGGTTTTTCTCCAACAAGAGCAGTACGTGAATAACATTCTTGTTTCAGATGCCCTTTCTTGCCACATGCAAAACATCTTTTAGTCATTTCTTTTGACACATTAGAACTTTTTAAACCACTATGTAGAGGTCGTGAGACGCTTTCTAACCTCTGCGCCTCCATACCGACTGCCAATTTGGAAGTCCCCACCTTTTGCTGGGTGACCATCTCTGCTTCCAAATACCGCTCAGTGAGAGCTATTGCGCCAGTAGTAGTATGGCAACTCTGCAGGATGAGAAAGTTCTGCACTCTGTTCGGCACTGCAGACATATATTGTTCAAATATTATCTCATCCATTAGTGTATCTACTGTCTTCCCCTCAGGCTTTAGCCATTTGGTCGCTAGACCGCGTATTCTATGGCCAAGGGCCTTAGGCATTTCATATGCCCTGAGTGAAGTGGCTCTAAACATCTTATTGTACAATAAAGGTGTAAGGCCTAGTCGATCCCTAATAGCACTAACTACTTCCTCGTAATTATAAGCAAGAGCAGGTGGCATTGCCCTATACGCAGCGAGTGCTTCCCCCGTGAGGGATGCTGCAAGGCGAATATCAACAAACTCAGTAGCTTGGGGATGGGTCCCAAGATGGTAAACTGGATTAGAAATTGGCTGACTGACAGACGACAGAAGGTGATTGTACATGGAGCTCACTCGGATGAGAGGAAGGTGATTAGCGGGGTGCCCCAGGGTTCGGTCCTGGGCCCGGCACTGTTCAATGTATTTGTGAGTGATATTGCTGAAGGACTGAATGGAAAAGTCTGTCTTTTTGCAGACGACACAAAAATTTGCAACAGAGTGGACTCCCCTGAGGGAGTGGTTAACATGAAGAAAGATCTACAAAAGCTGGAAGACTGGTCTAAAGCTTGGCAACTACGATTTAATGCAAAAAAGTGCAGTGTCATGCACTTGGGTAGCAGAAATCCAAGAGAAATGTACAAGATAGGGGGAGAAAGGTTGGTATGCACAGTTCAGGAAAAAGACCTTGGTGTGATTATCTCTGCTGATCTCAAGGTGGCAAAACAGTGCGACAAGGCGGTGGCAAAAGCCAGGAGGATGTTGGGCTGCATACAAAGAGGGATTACCAGCAGAAAAGAAGAGGTACTTATGCCACTGTATAGGTCACTGGTGAGGCCTCACTTGGAATACTGCGTTCAGTTTTGGAGACCATATCTTGCAAAGGATGTAAAAAGACTGGAGACTGTTCAGAGGAAGGCGACCAAAATGATTTGGAGCCTGCGTCAGAAGCCTTATGAGAAGAGACTTGAAGACCTAAATATGTATACCTTGGAGGAAAGGAGGCACAGGGGAGATATGATTCAGACCTTTAAATACTTAAAGAGAAATGATGAACAAACAAACCTCTTCCAAAGACGGGGAACCTGTAAAACTAGAGGGCATAACATGAAACTGCAAGGGGGTAAATTGAAAGGCAATGTCAGGAAATATTTTTTCACTGAAAGGGTGGTGGATGCTTGGAATGCCCTCCCGATGGAAGTGGTAGGGGCGAACACGGTGACGGAATTCAAAAAGGCATGGGACAAACACAGAGGATCCCTTTACAGAAATAGGAAAAAAAACAAAATAAACGGTACCATCTAACTTCCGAACCATATAACGTCTCAACAAATAGGGGTGTCCTATATGGAGTGGTGGGTTTACCCCTGAACAAGGATATGGAGAGGGGTGGCCTGCGCGGAGCGACAGGTGCACCTACTCTTGCCATCTCGCTGGGCAGACTGGATGGACCATGCTGGTCTTTATCTGCCGTCAACTACTATGTTACTATGTTACTATGTTACTATGAATAGCCCATTGCTCGGGTGGCCAATTAGTGGAACATGCAATTCTACTAAAGGAATCTAAAAAGTCATCCACATCATCCGTAGCGCTTAACTTTCCCACTGTTAGGTCATTGCATGTCCAATGTCCATCCCTTGGATTGCCTGGTCCAGCCTCCTGTAGCTTCTCTGTGTTGGCCTTTGCCAGCTCCTCCCGCTGCTGAGCCAACCAGGTTTCCATAACCTGCAGGACCAGCTGTTGTTGTGCTTGCAAAGCCTGGAGGGCCTGTGCTTGGTTTTGCCACGCAAACTCAGCTTGTCTGTCAAACTGTAGCGCCATCCACGCGCAAAGCTCCTTTTGCTCCATGCTGCACCTGTAAAAAGAGAACACAAGGAAAAAAAAAACAAGTGTGGCTCCACTAACAAATGAGCTCCTTTTTTTTTTTTTCCTTCCCTCTGATATCCGATACAGAACAGGCTTAATTACATGTTACCTGACATCCGTGTTGAATCAGCTTTGGAATAATGGTTGCTGTCCCACTCTGCAGCTCTCTGCGTCTGGTGTCAGCAACAGGATTTTCAGCTCACTGGTCCAGGTGTCCCCCTTCAGGATTTTCACCATCCGATCCGGTATCTGGTTACTCCATCGCAGGTTTTACCCTCCGATCCAGTTTCCAGCTAATCCGTTCCAGGTTTTACTTTTCCAATCCGGTTCTTCATACGCTCCACTCCGGGTTTTGTTTTTTAAACCTAGGAGTTTATTTTTCTTTGTTTTGCAGTTGTAAGCACCCAGTAAAACATCTGACAACTACGCCATTTATGTCAGCAAAACTTCCCTGGTGGCCAGTGGACGCCAGGGCAGGTGCGACACACAAATAGAAGGTTAAGATTGGAGAGTCTTCTAAAGGCCCAAATGGCTCTTGGTCCTTGTAGTTGCTTTAGCTCCAGTCTTCAATGAAATGATCAAGCTGAGTGGTGGGAATTAATAAGGCTTTTATTTCCCTTTTCACAGTGGTTCAAAATAGTGGGTTACAACTTTAAAGCAAATGTCCTTAATTCAGGTAGAAAACAAACTCAGGGTTCAAAGCAAAAACTGTTATACTTCACAGGAATGGAGGTGCTCAAACAAATAAAGAATGCTCTGCTGGCAATTCACCCAATCACAAGTCTGGCAGTGACTCTAAACTTTCAGAAATACAAAGTGTACAGTCCATCTCATGGTCAGATTGCCAGTTCCACTTGCATTGGCTCGATATCAGAAAGCTCTGATTCTATATCCCTGGTTTCTTGTAAAACACATTCAGGGGTTTTGTATATTTTCTATAGCAGTTCCCAATGTCCTTGGCCTAGCCTAGGGCGTTGGCCACGTGCTGTATTAGGCTTTAAAGCCGGGGTCTCAAACAAGCGGCCCGCGGGCCGCATGCGGCCCGCAAGAGAACTTTGTGCGGCCCGCGACGGAGGAAAAAAAAAAAACACAAACCCTGTCTTTTGCTGCTGCTGCCGCCGTGGTAGCAGCAGAGTCAGCTGTCCCGCAGTCCCTTCTCCTCTGCCCGGAAGAGCCCCGAGCCTGCTCCTTTAGCGGTGAGCTTTTCAAGCTGCGAAGAGAATATTTCCCTCTCGCGCAGCTTAAACCTATTCACTTGTCAAGCCGCGCGAGAGGAAAATACTCTCTTCGCGGCTTGAAAAGCTCACCGCTAAAGGAGCAGGCTCGGGGCTCTTCCGGGCAGAGAAGAAGGGGCCGCGGGACAGCTGATTCTGCTGCTACCACGGCGGCAGCAGCAGCAGCAGAAGACAGGGTTTGTGTTTTTTTTTTCCCTTAAACTTTAAGGTTTGTTTGCTGTATCCGGACCAGCACGGCTTGCTATCACTGATAAAAGCATAATTTCTGATTTATATAGGAAGATTCAGAGGTGAATACTGTATCAGATCACCTGTCCATGAATTGAAGCAGAACTGAAGGTGGGTCATGCAGCAAGACAATGACGCTAAGAGGGCATTTAGAAACCCTATTCATGATTAATATAGGCGCTTGCATGCCTTTCTTGCACCCCTTACCAAAATGAAACTTCCAACACTGGTTTTGAAAAACTCAGCAGCAGCTTTATTTAATTTCCAGTAACAAGCATTCCTGACCAATCATCTCCCAGGTCAGCCTTCCATTCAGCTAACCTCCTGACATCTTCTCTCATTGTATCCAAAATTATTCACCTTCACCCCACTTCCAAAACTGCACTCAGAAACTTGGCTAGTTGGTGCTGTCCTAGCCATAGTAATGTTCCATTAAGAACCCAGTGAAAAGGTCACCTCACTTTCCCACATAGCCTGCAATGATGCCAGCTCATGTCCCCATAGCTTGTAGTGATGTTGCCTGGTAACTAATTTTCCCCCACTTCATTCCATTCAGCCCTTTATCCATTCTTCTCAGGCTGACTCTGGAAGGAAGACAGCGTCCCAAACATCTACCCCCAGCTGCAACCACAGACCTACAAATGTCCTCCCCATCCCAAGATCCTCACACCTCTATACCAACTGAACATGAAAAGAGGGGATGGGGTCAAGCACACTATCTCCCATTGCTGTTCCTTGCCAGCCTGCCCATAGCAACTGATTACCCACCAGTTTGCTCCTTCAACTGTTCAGTATTCCCTCCCCTGTCCTACACTCCCTGCCCATCCAAATAGTGGCCCCTTGACTCCCCCACCACCTACCCCTTACCACCGGACTGACCACTGCCCCTCAAAAGGGAATTGGCCATGTTATAGGGGACCCTGGTATAACCCAGGGACCTCTTAATATAGTCACTCACATAGCTTCCTCACACCCCAAACCAAAATGAAACTTCCAACACTGTTATGATAGCAAAAAAATTGGTTGCAGCTTTATTCGATTTCCACTAATAAGCACTGCAAAAAAGGCAACAATTCCTGACCCATCCTGTACATCTTCTCTCACTGTATCATCTTATCACTGCAGCCCAGGGTTTGTTTTGTTTTTAATTTTTAAATTTACTTGGGCTGATGGGGGGGAGGGGGTTAGGACTAGTAATGGGGGGGGGGTAGGACTGAAAATGGGGTGATGGGGGGTTAGGACTAGTAATGGGCAGATGGGGGTTAGGACTGGAGGTGGTCTGATTGGGGGGCTAAGACTGAAAGTGGGGTTATGGGGGGGGCTAAGAATGCTGTTAGGATATGCCAGGTTTGCTATGGGTTCTAAATGAGCAGTGTTTCTAGTAGTTCCTAATGTGCCTGGCGGTTGGCACTGGTTTATAGTAATGTAGAAATCTTTTAGTCTTTCTTTATCCATACACTCATTAAGAGGCATGTTTACTAAAAGTCAGTGTATGGTAACATTATGCAAATATTTATGCAAATGATGCCCCTTATGCAAATGAGGCCCGCGTCTTGTGCGGCCCCCGGGTTACTCTACAAGTCCTCATTTGGCCCTCAAAGCAATTTGAGTTTGAGACCCCTGCTTTAAAGTATCCTCTTTCCTTAGAGGTTTTCTAGCCGCTTTATCATAGCTTTTAACATTCACAGCTTTCTTATTAGGCATACATTTCTCATACCTTGTATGGCAGCAATCCTCCAGTAAATGGCTTTCTTCCACTGCCTGCTTTTCCCAGGCAGCAGCTTGGTGAAATCCTTTTCTATGCAGGTTAGGCTTACCCTGTAGACTTTGACTTCCTTCTCCTGGTGAAGGCCTGCCTCTGTACAAGCCCAGCTTCTGGCTTTCTGACTCAGTGTGGCTTGGCTTCTCCAGCTGATTCTTGTTTGGCTTAGGGTTGCAGTTACAGCAGTGCTTTTGCCTCTGAGGGCAAACAGCTCTCAGTTTGGCTTGAGCTGACACCTCCTTAGGTCCTTCCTCAGGTCCTGGGAAATTACCTCTCCCTCCTGGGAATCCTCTAGCACTAGAGTAGTCAGGTTTCCACTTCCACCTCTCTCTCTTGGTGCTGCCAGTGATTCTCCCCTTGCTTCTGCTAGGGCTGCTGCTTCTGCTGCTGTTTCTATCTCCGAGGCTGCCGATGCTCCTTCTGCCTCTTCTCCTTCCTCCTTTCCAGTCTTCCACACTCCCCTTATGAAGCCCTCCTGCCTTTGAGGATTGGAAGCTGGTTAGCATTTCCTCATGACCAGCTGGGCGTGGCTCTTCAGTCTTCCTGAAGACACTCTTGCTCCCTCTAGCTGGTTCCTGGGAATATTGCAAGTCTTTTTCTCTGTGAAAAACACCTTCTTTTCTCTCAAATGGGCTCTCATCAGCCCTCGCTGCATGACAATATGCATTAGGGACATCTTAAAAAACAGGCTGGACTGTGGTGCAACATGACTGGAGTTGGCCACCCCTAGTGTAGGGGGTCAGGTACTTTTGTCCATAAAAGAGGAGCAGGACCTAGGCATAATTGCATCTGACAATCTTAAAATACCTAAGCAGGTAGAAAAGGTGGCTGCAAAAGCCAGAAGGATGCTTGGGTGTATAGGGAGAGGAGTGGCTAGCAGAAAAAGGAGGTGATAATGCCTCTGTATAAGTCTCGGGTCGACCTCATTTGGAGTATTGTGTGCAATTCTGGAGACCACACCTTCAAAAGCATATAAGTAGGTTGGAGTCAGTACAGAGGGTGGCCACTAAAATGGTTAGTGGTCTTCATTATAAAGCATATGAGGACAGACTTAAAGATCTTAATATGTATACTGTAAAGTGCCTCCTACTGGCTAGGTGGTTGCCTAGGAGTAGAGGGCGTCACCTCTTAATGTCCCTTTCTGTTAATTGGATTCCCAGAGCCAAGGCTGCTGGGTAGTGTAGTTGTGTAATAAAGAATGGCCGGGGTTTTCAAGGCAAACAGGAAATTTATTATTTTTTTCTTCTTAGCCAATGAACTTTTCTTTTCAGCAGTTCAAATATACAACAACATAAATTGAATGCTTCTCCGTTGAAAAAGAAAACAAAAACTTCATAGCAAACTGTTATAGCAAACACAGCAGCACTGTTTCTCAGCTTGTTTAACACAGCAGTAAATCTTTTCCTTCATTAAAGATTTTAACTTTAGGTTCCGGGCTTGGTTCAGCACAAACCTCTACTTCAGCTGAGCTCTGTACAGCACTTCACTTCTTTCCTACAAGTTGCTAAACATTTGCTTCCTTTCCTTCAAGCTGCTAAACATTTGCTTCCAGGCTGCAAGCATTCAAGTCAGTCCTTTGAATCTTCCTGGCTAGCACAAGAACGTTAGCACTTCATTTGCATAATTCTCCAGCAGGTTAAGCACTTAGATAAGCGTCTTGGGTTTTCTATAACTTTAAAACCTTAGAGCTTTCTCACTTCTGGCACACACAGAATGAGCAGTCCATTTCCGAAACCGAGGAAACATTATCTGAAGCACATTCATCTATCTGCATGCCACTCATCATCTAAGTCAATTGGCACCTGGCTGGACTCAGCGTCTGGAACTGCAGGTTTTAGTTTCTGTAACAACTTTAAAACCTTTCCCCACTGGGATTCCTCTCTACGCTGAGGGACACTGAAGGGCTTGAGGAGATCCTTATCCTTTATCAAACTTTGTAAGGTTTCCAATGTGCTCACCTTTCTTCTAGCACCCAGTCTCTTCCCAGACTTTGTTGAAGAGGACACACTTCTTACCGGCTCTCCTAAGGACACACCCGTACGTTGCTCATAACCAGCATTTTCCACAGGGCAAACTCTCCCATCCTCCCAGCCAGCTGTAATTCTCTTACAAGCTGAACTACCTTCAGAACTAGAGCTTCCTGAATGCTGCATGCAATAGGGATTCCTCCTGAGACAGCTGCTGGAACACCTTCCTCTCACAGGGTTCCTCCTGGTTTTCTTACTTCATGCTTCCTTGCAAGAGTCTCCTCTCTTGGATACACCTTCCCTGGTGACCACTCCTTCCCTCGTGTTCTCCGGGTTCTTCCCCTTCTTCCCTGCTTCCCTGAGCTTATATGAGTGTGAATGCCCTATAGCCTCAAGCTCCACCCCTGGGTAATCCTCGTCACCTCCCCTGGTTACCATGGAGCTGGGGCGTGGCTCACTATCAACAGCTCTGTGAATGCAGTTTTTTTCTTTAGCTGGAGTTTTAACCCTAAAACTCCCTGAACTATTTCCTTGCTCAGAGGAAAATGACTGTTTTTTCACCATTTTCTCAGGCTCTACTACAGTCTCGCCACCACAACACTTTAGAGAAAAGGCGGGATGGGGCGATATGATAGAGACATTTAATACCTCCATGGCATAAATGCACAGGAGGATCTCTTACAACTGAAGGCAAGCTCTGCTACGAGGGGACATAGCATGATAGTGAAAGGGGATAGACTCAGGAGTAATATGTGGAAATATTTCTTTATGAAAAGAGTGGTGGATGGGTGGCATAGTCTCCCAGTGGAGGTGGTGGACAAGAGAACAGTATCTGAATTCAAAAAAGCATAGGACAAACACAGAGGATCTCTAAACACAGAGGGCAGACTAGATAGGCCATGTGGTCTTATTCTGCCATCATGGGAATAATGAGTGAGGTAATCAAATTTGTAGATGACACAAAATTATTCAAAGTTGTTAAAAACCCAAGAGGACTGTGAAAAATTGCAAGAGCAGCTTGATAAATTGGAAGGCTGGACGTTCAAATGGCAGATGAAATTTAACATTGAGAAGTGCAATATTATGCACCTAGGTAAGAACCCCCCAAACTATGGTTATACAATGCAAGGTTCCACATTAGGAACCACCACACAGGAAAAAGATTTAGCAGTCATCGTGGATAACACGTTGAAACCCTCTGCCCAGTATGCAGCGGCAGTCAAGAAGGCACATGAAATGCTAAGAATCATAAGGAAAGGAATGGAAAATAAAACAAAGGATATATCATTCCATGATGCAACAGCACCTTGAATATTGTGTGCAATTCTGGTAGCCGTATCTTCAAAAAGGATATAGCGAAATTAGAAAAAGGTACAGAGAAGAGCCACCAAAATGGTAAAGAGAATGCAAGGATACCCCTATGAGGAGAGGCTTAAAAGGTTCGGACTTTTCAACCTGGAAAAGAGACGTCTATAAATTAATGAATAGAGTGGAACGGGTAAACATAGATCAATTTTACGCCATCAAAAAGTAGAAAGACTAGGGGGCATGCAATGAAGCTACAGTGTAACCCATTTAAAACTAATAAGAGAAAATATTTTTTCACTCAATGTGTAATCAAACTGGGATTCGTTACTGGAGGATATAGTAAAAGCTATTAGTGTAGCTGGGTTTAAAAAAGGTTTGGAAAAGGTCCTGGAGGAAAGCAAGTTCTGCGACGAGGGGACATGGGATGAGGGTGAAGGGAGATAGATTCAGGAGTGATATGCGGAAATATTTCTTTACGGAAAGAGTAGTGGATCCGTGGAATAGTCTCCCAGTGGAGGTGGTAGAGATGAGGACAGTAACTGAATTCAAAAAAGCATGGGACCAACACAGAGGATCTCTAAAGGTAAAAAGTGGACTGTTGTAGTTGTTGTTATGGAAGGACAGACTAGATGGGCCTTGTGGTCTTTTTCTGTCATCATGTTTCTATGTTTCTATGAAAGGTCCATATACCATTATTAAAGAGGACCTGGGAAATCCACTGATTGCCCCAATACAAGCATTGTGGAACCTGTTTGTCTTTTTGGGAAACTGCTAGTTACTTACGACCTAGATTGACCACCGTTGGAAACAGGATACTGGGCTTGATGGATCTTGGTGTGACCCAGTATGGCATATCTTATGTCAGAGATAATTCTTCATGGAAAATCTTCAGTATGAATTGATTAAGGCATATTCAACATTCAGAGTTAAACACACAGCTAAGATGAAAAAATATATATAAAGACATATGCTGAATATTTATATGGCATGTTAATTATGTGCATAGTGAATTATAGTTAAAAAAAATCACTGCTTCTATAATTGTAAGTACAAAGTGTACAGCAACTGTACTTTTGTGCTCAAAGTTGAAGCAAAGTTTACTTCAGAGTTATACAGAGTTTTTCTAACATCTTTTAAAAGTTAGGGAAAAGTTAAAATATGCAAGGATTGGTTTACTTGCCCTTTCTTCCTGCTTTGAGATTTACTTTCTCTTTCAGCAAATGTTCGTCAGAGCTGTGTGGTGGAAGGGCACTCTAGATTACACTGTAGTGGTTAGGCGTTCTTTGTCAAAGAGGAGGAGGAGCATTTGGAGTATTTTAGGTGATTGCTGTTTACTTTGAGGAAAGGTTATTAACATGCATTAAGGGAATAAAGTGTGGTTACTCACCTGTAACAGGTGTTCTCCAGGGACAGCAGGAATTAGTCCTCACTCATGGGTGACATCGGCACCGACGGAGCCCGCGTTGAGCAATTCCCCAGTTTTCAAAGAAAGCCTTTGGGATTGCTACCACGCATGTGCGGTCCTCTTCCCGCCCAAGGGTGCCATCTTGCTCAGTCAAGTCCCTTAGCTTGAGCCCTACCAAGCAGATGGCAAGGGAAGGACAAAAATCCAGCAACTCTTGAGGGGGAGGTGGGAGGTAGTGAGGACTGATTCCTGCTGTCCCTGGAGGACACATGTTACAGGTGAGTAACTACATTTTCTCCAGGAACAAGAAGGAAGTCAGTCCTCACTTATGGGACTCCCCTGCTACAGGTTACCAAACCTGTAACCAAAAAATGCCTCCATGAAGCCGTGAGCAGAAGCCGATGCCTGAAGGAGTCTGAGTCCTCGGGGCAAAGCCCTCGGTAGCCATGAAGAAGGGTCAGAGGGCAGGAGTTGCTTATGCCCCGAACAGATTAAGGAGTACAGCATGTCCCGGCGGGATTCCCTCTCCAGGCAGTAGTGAGCAGTGAAGGTATTTGTGGAAGACCAGGTCGCCGCCCGGCAGATGTCCATCAGGGACACGGAGCGCAGTGAAGCCACCAAGGCCACCTTGGCCCAAACTCCGTGCATGGTGACTCGACAATCCAGCGGGCACCCACCTTCGTGTGAGTGAAAGCGATCCAGTCTGCCATCCAGCTAGAGAGTGTGCTTGGTACCTGCTTGACCCGGTCTATTGGGATCGTAAGTCACAAAGAGCCAGCCAGACTTGCGATGAGTCTGAGTGTGCTGCAGGTAGAAGGCGTGAGCCCTTCTGGAGTCAAGGGTGTGGAGAGCTGCCGACGCCTGGTCGGTGTGGGGCCTCGGGAAGAAGGTCGACTATCTTCTGATTAAGATGGAAGTCCAAGATGACTTTAGGCAGGAATTTAGGGTGGGTACAGAGGACCACCCTATTCCGATAGAATCTGGTATAAGGGGCATCAGCCATGAGAGCCTGGACCTCACTGACTCGGCGGGCCGAGGTCAGCACCACCAGGAAGGCCACCTTCCAGGACAGGTGCCAGAGCGAGCACGTCACCATCGGCTCGAAGGACAGACAGGTGAGCTGCAAGAGCACTACATTCAGGTCCCATTCCGCCGGATGAGGACTGAGAGTAGGAGGTTTGGAGAGTAAGAGATCCCGCATGAAGCGGGAGACTAACGGCTGCTCCGAGATGGGCTTTCCCTATTTGGGGAGGTGGTTCACCGAGATGGCGCTCAAGTGTACCCTGACAGAGTTTGACTTCAGCCCTTCCTTCCAGAGATAGAGGAGGTACTGGAGGATCCATCGAATGGGGCACAAGAACGGGTCGATCTGGAGCCCCGAGCACCAGACTGAGAAGTGCCTCCACCTGAAGGCGTAGGTCCATCTAGTGGAATCCTTTCTCGAAGTGAGGAAGACATCTTCAATCTTCTCTGAAAGAGCCAGAGAGGCTAGGGAAACCCGTTCAGCTGCCAGGCCATGAGGGATAAGGAGGTTAGGTTCGGGTGCTGCACCCGCCCCTCCTCCTGTGCTAGCAGGCCCATGGCAAAGCCCAGGGGAACCGAAGGCTCCGTTGATAGCCGGAGCAGAAGCGGGAACCAAGGCTGTTGAGGCCATGAGGGGGCTACAAGGATCAATGATGCCCGATCCCATTGGGTCTTGAAAAGGGTTCTCGCAACGAGAGGTAAGGGGGGGGATGCATAGAGCAGGCTGGATGACCAGTCCAGGATAAATGCATCTGGGCTCACTCTGCCTGGGTGCAGTACCAGGCCGCAAAAGCGGGGAGCTGTGTGTCCTGGTGACTGGTGAAGAGGTCTATTGGCGGTGTCCCCCAGCGAAGAAACAGCCAGCCCGCTACCCCTGGATCCAGCCGCCATTCATGGGGGCAAAAAATCCTGCCAAGTCTGTCCGCCAGGACATTCTCCAGACCCAGAAGGTAGGTCTCCTTGAGGGATATCGTCCGTCAGACAGCGAAGAAGCAGAGGACAACTTCCCGGCAGAGGGAGCGAGAACCCATACCTCCCTCCTTGTTGACATTGCATTATGTTGCGGGGCCTGGAAGGGCAGCCCCAAAGGAGGTTGCAGGGGTTTTGCCACCAACGCAAGGACAGGAAGAGGATGGGAAGGACCCTGATGGAGTCCCTGAGGTGACTGAGGGACAGGCTCCATTGGGCGCTGAGGCACCACTGAGCTGTCCGCATGTGCAAGTGGGCATGGGGAACCACAAGCATGGTAGAGGCCATGTGGCCGAGGAGATGTAGCATGGTCTGAGCAATGACCCGGGGAGTGCTTTGGACCCAGGCAGCCAGAGCTCAGAGGCAGTCGGTGCGATCCACTGGTAAGAAGGCAGTCGCCCACTGAGTATTGAGGCGCGCCCCAATGAACTTGAGTGCCTGCACCGACTTGAGGTGAGACTTTGGGTATTTCACCAAGAACCCCAAGCCCTCCAACAGAAGGATGGCACACATCATTGCTCACCAGGTTTCCTCAACCGAGGAGCCCATGATGAGCCAGTTGTGGAGTTAGGGAAAGACCTTCATGCCCTGACGCCTGAGAAGGGCGGTGACCACGACGAGGCATTTCATAAAGACTCGTGGGGCGGATGCAAGGCTGAAGTGGAGCACCCTGTACTGGAAGTGCACTTCCTGCACCCTGAAGTGCAGATACTGCCTGTGCCGGGGATGGATCAACATATGGGCGTAAGCTTCCTTTAGATCCAAGGAGCATAGCCAGTCACCCTGCCGGAGGAAGGGCAGCAGAACACCAAGGGATAACATCTTGAACTTCTCCCGCACCAGGAACTTTTTTAGCTTTTGGAGGTTGAGAATGGGCCGCACACCCCCCGTCTTCTTCGGGACAAGGAAGTACCGGGAATAGAAGCCCCGACCTCGAAGGTGCGGGGGGACCTTCTCGACTGCCCGTTGGGCAAGGAGAGAGAAAAGTTCCCACTGCAGTAAAATCTGGTGTGCGGCGAGTCGAGGAGGCTCCGCCGGGGAGAAGGGAGGTGGGAATCTGTCAAAGCGTAGGCGATAGCTGTCCCAGACGACCTGGAGAACCCAGGTGTCTGAGGTGATGGAAGCCCACAACGGGGCAAAATAAGACAGTCGTCCCCCCACTGGCTGCTGCGTCGCCGGAGGGCAAGGGGCTATGATGATGGCATCAAAACCCCTGTGTGGGTTGTGGAGGGGCTGTAGCTTGGGCTTTCAACCCCTTAGGCTTACGATTCCCTTGACCAGATTTATCCTGCACCAGGGTGGTCAGCATGGGGGTAGCCGGATACGGCGGGTAGCCTTGGTACTGGAGGCCCTTCCTAGGGAAGAAGGGCTTCTTGGCTGATTGCTTTTTCCGAGGCAGAATGGAGGTCTTGCATGAGAGATGGGTTCTGGTGACGAACTCTGTCTCCATCTCCGCAACTTTATCCTCCATCGGCTTGCCAAAGAGCTGCTTGCCAAGGCAGGGAACTTCCAGGAGCTTTTCCTGTACCCACTTTTCCAAATCTGAGGATTGGAGCCATGCCTGGCTGTGGGCCCCGATGCCCGCAGCCACCACCTGAGCCGATGTCTCGAATCCATTGTAAGCAGCTCGGGAGAGGTATTTTGAGCAGTCTGGGTTGGACTTCAAGAGAATGCCGAATCTATTGAGGGGCTCGCCCTCGAGGCCCGTGGAGATCCCTCTGAGTTCCTTGGCAAAATTTCACAAGAACATATAGTTGGTATGCTTGAATGCGACAAGAGAGCATGGAGCATTGATAGGCCTTGCGGCCCAGGGCATCAGGAGCTCTTGACTCTCGGCCGGGCGATACCGACGAGTGCGATTTCGGGCTCTTCTGCTTTCTCATAGCAGACTCCACCACCATAGAGGTGTGGGGAAGTTGTGTCTTCCTAAACCCCGGCCCACGTTGCACCTTGTACATAGTATCAAGGCGCTTGCTCATGATGGGGACCGAGGCGGGGGCTTCCCACATGCGGAGCAGCAGCCACGACAGAATAGGAGGAACCAGCACAGTGAGAGATTCCCTAGGCAGGGACTTGTACTGAAGAATATTGAGCTCTTCAGCACGAGGGTCCTCCTCAGCCTGAGTGGCCAGGTTGAGGGCCCGTGCCATGTCCCGAACGAACACCAGAAAGGAGGTGTCCTCGGGTGGCGAGTACCGCTGGAACTCGGGTGGGGAGGGCTCCAACTGAAGGTCCCGGTGGGTATGGGTTTCCGGGGAGGTGTCTCCATTGGGCTTCCACTCCAAGAAATCAGTTGAGGAGTCCGAGCCAGGCAGATCACCCTGTCTAACGGCCGGCGCCCATTTAGAGCCAGAGGCCCTGGAAGATCTCGCTTCTGAGGAATTGGAGGGCGAGCGAGACCGACATTGAGAACCTTCACCAGGCCCGCGGCTCTCGGGGGTTTCCTGGATGGATTTTGGTGTCCCACGCGAGGGACCCATGGTCTCTGGGCGAGAGTCAGCGAAGCTGGCTGTGAGCTCCTGCTGGGAAGCGATGAACGCAGAAACACTGCATTCTAGCGCAAGTATGCGGGACTCCCACATGGGTGTGGGGCCCTGGGATGCCGACCCCGGGCTCATCGGGTCAGGGGTCAATGAGGAGAGGGGGTCCTCACCGGGACGGCCCTCAGGATACCGGGCGCCTTCACAGGAGTCCTCCGAATCCGTGCGGGGTACCTTGCGGGGCTGCTCCCAGTCCGACTCTTGGGAATGCCAAAGGGGGCCTTCTTTTTTTTGCGCCTCTCCACCTTAGGGGATCCCACATTTCCACATTAAGGGTGTTCATTTAAGAACATTATTTGTAATTTGGACGTCTGCAATGGGCATGCAGAGAGCCAAATCACAGAGATGTTCTCAGTGCAAGGATGTCAAAATCTGAACAGGGGCCTGGATCAGGCATGACCAGGGCATTCCTAAGAACCTGGACATCCTCACCTGATCTCAGAAATGCCCTGGACATCCCGAATCACGTCTAAAGTTACACCTGCTCCAGGCACAAAATGCATCTGAGAAGTGCTCATTTTGTCAGTCAAACGTCTGGAAGATTTAGAAAATGAGCTACACTAATCCCCCCCTGTATTTTATAATATGTCAACAAACGCTGATGGGGAATAGGGGCTCATGTTTTCGTTTTGCTATGCTACTGGATGCCCCTTTATGCTAGCTTGCCTGATATGGACGTCACTGACCCAAGCGTCCCTAAAGCTACAATGTAATCCATTTAAGAGTAATAGAAAATATTTTTCACTCAATTCGTTATCAAACTCTGGAATTTGTTACCAGAGGATGTAGTAAAAGCTGTTAACGTAGCTGGGTTTAAAAAAGGTTTGGACAACTTCCTGGAGGAAAGGTACATAAGCCATTATTAAAGAGGACCCGGGGAATCCACTGCTTGCCCCAATACAAGCATTGTGGAAACTGCGTGTCTTTTTGGGAACCTGTTAGGTACTTCTGACCTGGATTGGCCATTGTTGGAAATACTGGGCTTGACGGATCTTGGTTGGACCCAGTATGGCATTTCTTATGTTCTTATTCTTATGTGGCTGCCTGCCTGCACATCCATGTCGGGGCTTCCATGTTTCTGGAAAGACCTGGAGACATAGACATCCTGGGCGTTTTTCTGCACGTTCTGTCCTGGATGATCCTAATTTCACTTGGATGTCCTTACTACCCCTCTCCCCCCCTCTCTAAAAGTTGCTGTGGTAAAATACTGCATTTTATTATAGCTTAGTAAATATTCCTCTGTGTGTTTCACATCCTATTGCCTTATGTTCTGCTCTATACACCAGAAAAGCTCTCTGATTTTTCCAAAAAACCTGTAACAATGGATCTTCCAGTGTAGTATCCTCTGCTGGCTCAGAAGCCGGCATATTAAGCACTTTTAACGTCTCTGCAATGAGTGCTGGCAATTCCTCTCTCCGGAACAGACGGACTACTCTAGCCTGATCTTCCTTGTCTGTGATCTCACCTTCTTCCACTTCGTCTAATTCCTTGTTGGGATCCCCTTCATCGGAGTGAAGTCCCTCCGAGACCACAGGTTGATCTTTTTGCTCCTGCTCTAACCTGGCCCTCTTTGCCTGGCCGCCTGTCGCTCCAATACCTATTGGAGTACCAGGTATCTTCTCTCCTCGCTCCCCGACTTTGGCCCTATCAGACAGGCCCTCCTGTCATCCTCCAAATCCTCCTGGCAGAGTCATCTGTGGCGCAGGGAGATCTGGCACCGAAGAAGGCACAGCTACCGGCTCCCGAAGCGGCCCTTCCTGAGGATCTGGAACTTGCCGCACTACTTGGGCTCCCTATGACTCAGATCCCCCTTCCAAGGTGTGCTCCATGGCTTCTGCCTCCTGGACGCACCCCCTACAGACACCTGCTTCCAACACGGTCCCTCTTCTAGATCCGCAGACTATGCACTGCGGCCTAGCCGGCATTCCGCCTGAACAGGTGTCGTGAATGTCACCCCGAATATGTGCTGACTGACAAAGAGCTTCTACGTTTTTTTTTTTAAAACACATTAAGGAAAAGGAGCTGCCACTCAAAAATGCTATTTCAACTGTGAAACCGAAGTCCCCCTTCAAAATTCCGCGTTCCTGAAGGGCCCGGGGCAGCCCGTTGGATTCCTGCGCTGCTGCCATGCGGCTAGACCCTGTGCAGCAAATGCGGTTCACGCTCTTTTTCCCCCTCGCTTCAGATGCTCCGGCGCTTTTAGCTGCAGTCCCTCACAGTTATCTACTCACCGCGATCCTTGCCACCTTCCTTCCGCTCAACCGAGCTGTCTGACCTGCAGCATCAGGAGCCGTTAGCGCCAGGAACCCAGAGGGAACAGAGAGCCATTGTTGTCAGCCGGTCACGCCAATACGTGCTTTCCAGCGCTATCAGGCAACTCTTCTGAATGCACTTGCTGACTACCAGGTGCTCCGGTTCCTCACCCACTGAACTGGGTTCGGGAGCCGGAGCCCTGCTACCCCCGTGTAGGAGCTGATTCCAACTACCGCTATAGTTCCGCCGCGGGTAAGGCAGCAGAGGAGAGGGGGCAGGGAAGAGTCTTAAAGGCAAACACTCCTCTCAAATCCAAATTTAGCTTTATTCTTTCTTTATCTATAAAAACCTTTCCCCTTTTTTAGCCTAAGACCTATTCCTTAATTGTTCCTCCAACCTGAGCCTGGACCTCCAGGCTCATCAATCCTCCAGCTGCTTAGAGACTGAGGTAACTGGTGTGAGGAGGCGGATCCGGAGAAGATATACCAGTGTCATCAGAAAAGAGATGACGTTTCTCAGTCTCCAAGCTGCTGTGAGAGGAGCACAACCCAGAGGTTCCGGACTAGACTGGAGGGACGATAAGGAACTGATGATTGATAATGTTTATTGATCAGCGAGATAGTAATTTTCTAAATCTTTACTGATTCACATGCACAAAAGGCCTCTTTATAAAATTAGGTTATTCCTAAAAGTAGGTGCGGTGCCCTTATGATCGTTTGGTATAGTAGGTGTGCTCAGGGCAAGAGGTCCATAAACCATTATTAAAAAGGGACCTGCGATATCACTGCTTGACCCAGTGCAAGCATTGTGGAACCTGTGTTTTTTGGGGAAACTGCTAGGTACTTGTGACCTGGATTGGCCACTGTTGGAAACAGGATACTGGGCTTGATGGACCTTGGTCTGACCCAGTATAGAATATCTTATGTTCTTATGACACAGCTAGAGCCGACAAAAGAAGATGGCAAAATACAGCAACTCCACAGGGAGGAGGGAGAGTTGTGAGGACTGATTCCTGCTGTCCCTGGAAAACACCTGTTACAGGTGAGTAACTATGCAACCAAGGTCACCATAGCCCTGATACTGTGTGCCATAACACGGCACTTCAGCAGGAGCCCTGCTTGTTCATAGGCGAGGGCAATGCAGCCCTCCACCCAGGTGGATAGGGTCTGCTTGGTTTCCACCTCCCCCAGCTGACTTGGATCATAGGAGATGAAAAGGTAAGAGGCTCTGCAGTGGCCCTGGGTACGCTGCAAATAGGACAGGGCCTTCTTACAATCCAAGGTATGAAGGACGGCTGCCGCAGTGTCGGCATGAGGCCATGGAAAGAAGGTGGGGAGCACCACCTCCTAATTGAGGTAGAATGAGGACACCACCTTCAGAAGAAAATTAGGGTGCATCCAAAGCACCCTAATTAGGAAAATTAGGGTGCATGCAGTGAACTTGGGTAGGGTGGCTCTGCTACCAAGGCTTGAAGCTTGCTGACCCTGTGAGCGAATGTGAGTTCCACCAGGAAGACAGCCTTTCATGAGAGGTACCGTAGGTGGCAAGAAGCCAAGGGTTCAAATGGTGGCCTGGTGAGCCGTGACAGTACCACATTAAGGTCCCATTCCACGGGTGGATGGGGGGCTTAGAGAGCAGGAGGCCCCATAAGAACTAGGTAACGAGGTGTTACGGAAGGAAGGGGTTTGCCCTTGATAAGGTGGAGGTGTGCCAAAAGAGCACTCAGGTGTACCCTGATGGAGTTGGACTTGAGTCCAGCCTATGAGAGATGAAGCAGATACTGCAGCACTGTCTGCAGCAAGCAGGAGAATGGGTTGACCCATTGCTCTGTGCACCACACCAAGAATCTGTGCCACTTGAAGGCATAGACCCGCCTCCTGGAGTTCTTACGAGAAGCTAGGAGTACCTCCACCACCTTCCTCAAGAGGTTGAAGGGAGCCGAGGCTACCCATTCAACAGCCATGCTGTTAGCGCTAGAGACTCCAGGTTGGGGTGAAGGAGGGAGCCATCTTCCTGAGTCAGCAATCCTGGGGCATTCCCAAGAGGGACTGGGGGCTCCATCGATAGGCGAAGCAGCAGCAGGAACCAAGGTTGCCTGGGCTACCGCAGGGCCATCAGGATCAGCGATGCCTTGTCTCAGAGGACCTTGTAAAGGGTCTTGGTGACCAGTGGTGTTGATGGGAAGGCATAAAGGACGCCCTACGACCATGGGATGAGGAAGGCATCCGCTGCCACCCGGGACAGGTGAGGCTGGCGAGAGCAGAAGCGGGGCAGCTGAGCATTGGCTGGGCTGGCAAAGAGGTCCACTTGTGGGGTGCCCCAGAGGCGTAAGAACCATTGGGCACTATTCATGCGGCTGTAAGACCCTGCTTAGTCTATCTGCCAGGTACCCGCCCTCAGGAATATTCCTTGACTGATCGCATATGAGCAGAGGGCTATTGCCTCCTGGCACAGGGCGTAAGACCCTGTGCCTCCCTGTTTGTTCAGGTAGAATATTGCAACCTGGTTGTCTGTCTGAACCAGCACCGACTGGTGCTGTAGGCAGTGGCGGAAAGTTTTGAGCACCAGGAATATGGCCCTGAGCTCCAGCAGGTTGATCTGTTGCTGGCTTTCCGCCCTGGATAAGTTTCCCTATGTGTGGAGACTCCTGCAATGGGCCCCCCACCCCAGCATGGAGGCATCTGTGGTGAGGATCCATTGGGGTGCTGGGTTCTGGAAAGGCATGCCTGCTGTAGCTATGTGGCTTTCCACCAGCTGAGTGACTCCACCAGTGGGCAGGCTGCACACACCCTGTCTCAAATCCGGCCCATGGCCTGTGTCCACTGGGAACATAGGTGCCATTGAGCTGCCCTCATATGAAGGTGTATAAAAGTTATGTGAACAATCCCTCAAATCCAAAAAACTCCAGCAATGATCTTTTCTATATGAGTAACTTATGATATTTTATGAAAGAAGAACTCCAGGTCTCAGACTCTATATAGGCACTCTCCTGCAGACTATGTCAATGGATATGTGCCACTCTTGCATCAACGACCTGCGTTCTCTCTTAAGTTATTTTGAATAATAATGCTTGACAGGCAAGTTGACATTTCATATTTAAAGATATGAGAATAATTGTTCTTATCTTATGGCTCCCCGATGCCTTCTTTCGGCTGCCATGTTGCGTTTCACGAACTAACTGGTTTCATCAGGGGGTTGGGTGATGAGTCATGGTGCTATGGTTACGACCCAGAAACAAAGCAACAGTCAAGCCAATGGAAGACGTCATCGTCACCCCGTCCAAAAAAATGTTGTCAAGTCAAATCAAACATCAAAACAATGCTGATTTGCTTTTTTGATGCCAAGGGGGTAGTTCATTCAGAGTTTGTTCCCCCAGGTCAGACCGTCAATCAAACCTTTTATTTGGAAGTTTTAAGAAGATTGCGCAACAGTGTTCATCAAAAAAGACCCGATTTGTGGCAGACAGGAGACTGGTTCTTCCACCACGACAACGCACCTGCACACACAGCCATCTCTGTTAGACAGTTTTTGGCTAAAAATGGCATGGTTCCGCTGCCCCACGCACCTTACTCGCCTGACCTGGCTCCGTGCAACTTTTTCTTATTTCCACGCATGAAAAGGGGCATGAAAGGACACCGATTTGACAACATTGAAGAAGTCAAGAAAAAAAGGAGGGAGGAGCTGTCAGCCGTTTCTAAAGATGACTACACAAAATGTTTTGAACAGTGGAAGCACCGGTGGGACAAATGTATCAGTTGTAATGGAGAGTATTTTGAAGGGGATAAGGTTGTTTTGTAAAGAATTTGAAATAAATAGCTTTTAAAAAATAATTCCTGGTTTTTTTGGCTACCCCCTCGTACAGTATCATGTAGGAGCGGAAGTGTCCATCTCTTTCTGCAGATTGGCATCTGGGTCTGAGTTGGACGACTTTCGGGATCTTGGAACCTTGCGCCTCTTGGGCAGGGACATCTCCCACTCTCCACTGGTGCTTCTCTGACGTGTTGGTCGCTCGCCATGTTGCATCAGATCTAAGAACTCCATTGCTGCCGACAAATCCAAGATTTTTTGAGCAGTTGTTCCATTCAAACAACAATGCAAAGGGAAAGCCCCATATGTATGAAATTGCATGTTTCTGCAGCGCCTGGTTAAGGGTTTAAAATTTCTTCGCCGTTCTAAGGTGTACTGAGAAAGGTCTTGGTAAATTTGAAGCTCTTGACCTTTAAAGACCACTGACCGCCTACCCCTTAGACTTCTCATTAGTGTCGCTTTGTCTTCAAAGAAGGTGAAACAGATGATAACTGCGCGAGGTTGTATATTAGAGGCGCGTCGGACCCCAAGAGATTGATGCGCCCTTTCCAACCGCACTGGCTTCGGAGCATTTGGCACACAGAAGGCATAAAGTTCTTGGACTAGAGCCACCTTATCCTTGGACCCTCCTGGTTGTTCTGGGAGGCCAAATATTCTAATGTTATTGCGTCTTTGCCCATTTTTAATTTCATCTTGTCTCTCCTTTAGATCTTTCGTGAGTTGATCCAGTTTTATGATTTTAGACTGGAAGGCTACAGCCAAATCCATTTGTTCTCAACAAATCCCAATGTGGTCACTTTTTCAGAGCAGTATATTCTTTCAATCAATTTCATAACTCTCTGATGCTGTCATCCAGATGAAATGTAATTCAAACAATAAGCATGAAACTTATACTATATAAGCAACAGGTCTCAGACGTTCTCCAGGCAAATAACTTACTCAGGCTGTAATCAGTTTTCTGAATAAATGCCCATATTGCATCAATGACCTTCCTATTGTTGCTTAATAGTAATTAACTTATGGTATAATTCAAAATGTTTAGCTTCCATTGTAATAAACTTGTAATAGAATTAAAACAGTGCTTAGCTTTCGATCCGTTCCCCTATATTGATCTCTGTCCATTTGTTCCCCTATATTGATCTCTGTCTGTGTTACCCTATCATCAAGTGATTTTAGATCTGCTCAGATATCGCTCACTGCCTTGGTGAAGTCCTGGTGGAAGAGCTTAAGCTCCTTCAGGATTTCCAGAAAGTCTGCTTTCGTAACCGAGGATTGAAGACCCGAGGCTCTAGCTTTTGAAACGGGCATACCTTCTGCTGCATGCGAAGATTGTGTATTGAGAGAGTCCGAAGACCTAGCAAACTTGGATAGAGAAGATGCATAAGATTTTGCAGTGGCCATGTTTGTCAGGCAAATCTGGATTCTCTTTCCAGCCAGCTGTCATGCCCTGAGCACACCACCGTGATTGAATCAGACTGACTTACCTCTGCAAGAATCTGACAGACTTTCCCCACCGCCGAGGAACAACAATGGCTTGGGAAACCTCACTCCACCATCAAATTCAGCAAAGAATGTCTTTAATTCATACCCTCGGGATGGGTGGAGCATCAATAGGAAGGCTCTAATTGCTTTTCAGCAGTGAGACCGCCAGGTCAGGAGTTGTGGACCTTATGAAGGGAGTGCCCTCCCCAGACCTGCTTCAACTATTACCAGGTGTCTCCGCCGCCAAGAATTCTGGGAGGACTTCAGCTAGAAGAAAGCACTCAGCTCCTCATGTGAAAGTAAATAGTTCCCTCACCCACGCTCGCTGTAAGAGTAGTAGAAGTGAAGGAATGATTATAACTAAGAGAAATGTCATATGTGGAATTATAATGTCCTTTTCCTGCAATACACTCAGAAGACACAGGAGGGAGCTCCAGGATAGAGTACTACTTGATGTAGTAAGACTGGCACATTCACTCCTTATTTCCATCTCACAAACCTAGCAGGAACCCACTGCAGCTTCCGATAATGAAGAGAATAGTTCTTCTTGCACTTAATGAGGTCTCTACTTGTTTCGGATGAAAAGATCAAGGCTTCCCTGTTAACGCCCGCTGGACAGAAACGATCCTCTGAGCCCTTTAAATTCCAGCGGCCATCTTGCCTGTCACATCGTGCATTCCAGCGTTAAATGCCAAGGAGCGGCGGCCATTTTGAAGGGAGAGACAGCTTCAGCTGCACACCTCAGCAAGATCGCGGTTGTCATCAGCACCACTTTGCGTTCCAGGGAGAGCACACAACTTTCCCGCCGCGGCTGGGGCCCTCTTCTGCGTTCCACTACAAGTCAGTCAGGTACGTCTGTCATGGCGGCGATGTTAATTCTAGAGGGGTCAAGACACGCTCGGAGCCAGCCCCCGGTGATCGTTAGACCCTATATGGAACTGCAATCACCACTCCAGCGTTTCGATGGGCCCTTTATCCCGACCTTGAATCCCCGATAATGCTGACTGTTATATTGTTGCAACTCACTGAATTAAGAGATCTTCAGGTGAGGTGGGCATTTAGGCAGGCAGACGGAGGCAGAGAGCATCATTGCTAGCTTCGGTGGGATTAGTCAGCCGCCTCAATCCTGCTGAAATTCAGCCTGCATTGCTTGATGTTAATCGGGCTGAGGCTCCCCTCCATGGGTTCCACAGGAGGAATCAGGATTTTTAAAACATCCGGTGGAAGGCTGAGCAAGCTGATGATAACATCTTATAAGGTTATCATAATGGTAGTAAGAGACGCGTTTTAAGCCATAAATTCCATCTCTGGATCCTGACTGACAGGGAATTAGAGGGAGAAGTTGAGGAGCCTCAAGGAATCATAGCTATTTTGCTAGGGCTCATGAGCGCCCCTCCCCTCCTCCCCGATCACACTTTTTAAAGCTGCTGGTCATCAGGGAAAAAAGTACCCTGGCAAGGTCGAAGACCTGAGGAGCGGCCAGTGGGTGGAAAAAAGACACAAATCCATACCGAGGAAAAATGGGTCCAAGATGTAATGCCGGGGCAAGTGGACTCAGAGGTGGGAAAGGAACCGGTCGCGATCGGAGAAAATAAATAACACTTTACTTAGAAAATAATCAACTTTTTGGGGGTAATTAAACACACGTCTGGTGGGCTCCGCAGAAAAAAGGAGACTGGGCAAGATGGCACCCTTGGGCAGGAAGGGGACCACGCATGAGTGGTGGCATCTCCCAAAGGCTTTCTTTGAAAGCTAGGAAGATGCTTCCGCAGGTGCTCTGTCAGCGCTGACATCACCCATATGTGAGGTCTGACTTCCTGCTTGTTTCCGGAGAAAATTGTGCACCAGGGATGACAGGACCATAGCAGAGAGAATAAGGGGGTCTTTTTAGAAGCTTTATTCATGAGTTAGATGTCTGAATATGGGCATTCACACATGCAAAACATGGAGACATCCCCGGGGCCTTTTTAGATGTCAGGTGATAGACATCCCCAGTGTGACATCGGCAGAAAAACTGCAGCAGGAGGATGGGGGTATATTGCCTCATTCCTACCCCAGTGAATCACTGGCTCTCCTTTAGCCCAAAGACTCATCCTCACCAGATCATTCCCAGGAAGGGACTCCACAACGGCTTAGGAAAGACCCTCTGCACACGTGGCTATTCACCCTGCTTATAGCAACGGTAACAGAAGGCGACGTTGCAGCTACACTTTTAAAATAACAGTGCTTCAAGAAGTAAGGGAGGGAGCAGTGGCCTAGTGGTTCAGGCAAGGTACTACAGGCCGGAAGGTCGGTGGTTCAAATTCCACTAGAGGACAGCAACCTTGGGCCGGAAGGACTGAGGTTTTTAGTCCCACAGGTGCTCCTTGTGGTCTTGGCAAGCCACTTAACCCTCCATTGCCCATGTTCCCTGTATTAGTGTATGTGTCTCATATCTCCTCGTGTTAAATGTATCCCCCAACCGCTTTGACCCGGTGAAAAGCGGGATATAAATGCAGCTAAATAAATAAATAAATAAATAAGTGAACTCACCAACCCTCCTTCGGCCCAAAGACTCACCTTCGCCCAATAGTTCCCAGAAAGGGGATCCAGGGGTTCTGGGGCTCCATCACGGTCTAGGGCAGGCCCCCTGCACACGTGGTCATTCACCTCTCCCATAGTGATAGCAACGGAAGGAGAAGCTGCAACCGCACATTTAAAAGAACAGTGCTGCAGGCATGCCCACACTGAAGGGCCCTTAGACATGGTACTTGAAGTGGACCGCAGGAATGAGCAGCCATAACATTCCCGACATTTCCTATCAGAGACACACAGATAGTCCACCAGCAATAACCACCTCCATCTCACAAAAAACTATTCAACGCAGTTCATAGACTTGATGAGAAAATGTCTAAACAGTGCATGAGTACTCGATTGTAGATCTTCAAATCACTACAACACTACACAACCCAGAATACCACAGGACGACACCTAGCAAATTAATGCAGCTACAGACAAAATAAGAAGTGCTCCGTCAGAACATTCTCTTTACCGATTGCATACCCTTCTACTCAGTAACAAGGCGCTAAGGGGTGGCTACTTTCTTCTTAACTTTAAAGACCATATTTTAAGCACTAAGCCCCAAATCCCCTCGCACATTCCCAAAAACACCTCTCCTCATACTGGTAAGAGCATATCTACCATCAGAGTGCTGCTCTGCTACCTCAACTTCATAGCACCATAAACACTTAGGAATCATGTCCTACTTGTTCACCAGCATAATTCTCCTGATATGCCTCACTCTTACTGTTATACAGACCAACGCATATTCATCTCGTCCTGGACTCATACCAGTCATACAAGGGTATGGCCATAGGAGCTACAATGAACAAACATGCTCCCTAATCCAGAGGACACAGTTTACTCATTCACATAACTCTGCTGTCATCAGCAATGCTCTAACTACACAATTCCCCAAGAATAGAAAACCTAAAATGCATACTCGTCAATGCTCAATCAGCTCAGAACAAGTTACCATTTCTCACGGATTACATTGAGCATCAAAACCTAGAGATACTGTGTGTAACAGAGTCATGGCTCACAGATACAGACACCATACTATTGAACCAGCTACAGTAAACCTTCCCACCTAGGATCTCTTTAACTGTCCTAGATCTAACTGCAGGGGTGGAGGCATCTTCATCCTTGACAGAAGTGCCTTAAAATTCAACATTGTCAACACTGAAAGCACAAACAGCCTGGACACCATTTCAATCACAGACACCTAACAGTATGTCTGTTATACAGATCAACTACTGCATCCACAGACGACTTGCCCGCAGTTCTTGTTTTGTCTGATTTGATTGCTTCTTCTCTTCCTTTTTCTTTCTATCCTATATCCTGTCCTTTACTATTCTGTCCTATCAGTTTTATGGCGCTCCTTTCCTTTTTTTCTTCTGGCAGTCCTTTTATTTGTGAACCGCTTAATGCTCCGGCCTAGCGGTATATCAAGAATCCCTATAAATAAATACACTCAACCAATGGCTCTCCAGCCAATCTTTACAGCTAACTGCAAAAAGACGGAAGTACTATTTATAACCAAAGAACGATCCATTCATCTCTCCATCAACCATAAAAGTAAGGAATGTGCAACTGGATGTAAAACAGGAGATTCAATACCTTGGAATCACCCTAGACCAGCCACTGAGCATGCAATCTCACATCAACAATACCACCAAAGCCATTTATCACAGGATAAGAACGTTCCACCATCTATGCCCACTTCTTTATCTACATGTCAATCATACCTTGTTCCAAGCTCTTACCTTCCCTCACTGACTTTTATAATATCAGTTATCAAGCACTACCAAAATACATCCTACAACCGCTGCAAATAGTTAAGAATACTGCTGCCCGTATACTATACGGAACATCCAAATGAGGCATTTACACTCCAATACTGAGGCATTTACATCGGTTACCTATTATGCATAAAATATAAAACCTTGCTCATGATCTTTAAAATCCTACACAAACAATCTGCAATCTCTCTCTCATCTATCATTCAGCTAATGCCCAACAATATAAGATGGCAAAACATGTGCAATATACTCTTTACTCCTGCAGTTCAAATAAAAAGTAACCAAACATCCTGTAACTGAGCAATTTCATTGTATGCTCCAACCCTTTGGAACACACTACCAGATCCAATCCGTGCCATTTCTGACTTCTCCAGCTTTCGCAGGACTCTTAAGACACATCTATTCCAGCAGTACTATGAGCACATTCTGTAGGATATGAAAGATATCCGAGATATCAATCCAGAGTGAACTGTTGTTTACAACCCATTCCCACTATTGGTTTTACCCTTTTGAGTTATCCAAGTTATCATTCCTGTAATATGTAAACTATCTTACTCTCAATGTCTTATAAATAAATGTGGGTTGACTCAGGGTGCCACACAATAGGGGCAAAGGAAATCTGTGCCAATGGCTCATTCTCAGCCTGCCCTCTGCTTCCCAAACCAGCTGTGTTAAACATTAGCACAGCCGCAGAGCATTTGCTTTTGCTCAGACAGCTGTGTTATACTCAAGCCCTGATATCAGCAATTTGAGTACAACACAGCCACGGCTGTGTTGCTCCATGGAGGGGCGAAGGGGTGGCTGGGGTTGGAAATTGACCAATACTGGGCTGGGGGATGAGACTGGAATGGGTTGATACAGGGGCTAAGGGGGCTGACTGATGCTGGCAATGGGATGATACTGGGGCTGGTAATGGAAATGGGCTAATATTGGGATTAGGCCTGGAAATTGGCTGATACTGGGACTGAGGGGGGACTGAAAATAAACTGACACAGGAGCTGGTGGCTGACTGATATTGGAAATGGACAGATATTGAAATTGGGAGGGCTAGGACTGGAAATGGGCTGATACTGGGGCCGAGGGGACTGGGGCTTAACACTGGGGCTGGGGGATGGGACTGGAAATGGGATAATTCTGGGGCTGGGAGGATTGGAAATGGGCTGATACTGGGGCTCTGGGGATGGGACTGAAAATGGATGGATACTGGAAATGGGCAGGTGCCGGGTAAGGGGAGTAGGAGACAGAAGGGCAGGTACTAGGGGCATGGGATGTGGGAAAGCAGGGACTCTGATAGGTGGAGACTCTAAGACTGAGTGAGAAAGAAGAAAGGCTAACATAGGCTGGGTATTGGGAGACTAAGTGAAAATGTGAGGCTTGGATGGGATTGTGAGTGGGGACTTGGAGTTGTTTGGGGGGGATAGTGAGGGTTAAGAAATTGAACAGAGATAAGGAAGACAATGGGGACAAGGTAAATGGGTGAGGGGTATGAGTAGAGCCTTGAGACCAAATGCAGAAATAGGGGGCATAGAGAAGATTCAAAGGACCTAGAGGGGTTGGGGGGCTATAAGAAGGGATAGGTCATCCTTGAAGGATGTGAAAGAGGGTGTAAATGGGAGAAGTGAAAAGGGAAATGGAAGCCTGGATGGGGAGAGAGGATGAATGCTAGGGAATGAGCTGGGAATGATTACGGGATGAGAAGTAGTAGGTGGTAAATGGCAGGAGATGAGTACAGAGGGAGAAAATGGGGGACTAGAAAGTGGGTGAAAGACGAGGGAGATAGAATGCTGGCAAAGGAATGAGACAGATGAGGAATTGAAGGACTAGGGAAGTAAGGTTAGGAAATGGAAAGCTGGTAAGTAGGTGAATGGTGAAAAGAGGTAAACTGAAGACTGAAGAAAGGAGAAAGAAGATTGGAATGAAGCTATAGTTATGTAAAAGGCACATGAGAGAAATAGAAAAATCATTGTCAGAGAGAGATGTAGAAAAGAAATGGGTGAAGACAGGGAGTGGGGAGTGTAAAGAAACAGAAAATGGAAATGGATCTTTGAAGAAGAAGTGGAAAAGGAAAAGAGAGATTAAGAACATAAGACCATAAAATATGCTATACTGGGTCAGACCAAGGTCCATCAAGCCCAGTATCCTGTTTCCAACAGTGGCCAATCTAGGTCATACGTACCTAGCAGTTTCCCCAAAAGACACAGGTTCCACAATGCTTGTATTGGGTCAAGCATTGATATCCTGGGTCCCTTCTTAATAATGGTTTATGGACCTTTCCTCCAGGAACTTGTCCAAACCTTTTTTAAACCCAGCTACACTAACAGCCTTTACTACATCCTCCAGTAACAAATTCAAGAGTTTGATTACACGTTGAGTGAAAAAATATTTTCTTTTATTAGTCTTAAATAGTTTACCCTGCAGCTTCATTAGTCTTAAATAGTTTACCCTGTAGCATGTCCCCTAGTCTTTCTATATTCTGATAATGTAAACAATTGATCTACGTTTACCCGTTCCACTCCATTCATTAATTTATAGACTTCTATCAGGGACCAACCCAACTGGAAAAATAAGAGATCAGACAAAAAAGGTATAGAGTGTCAGTTTTTAGAAAACAAAACATGTCATCTTTAATAAACCCAAATTATGGTTACACAAGGTTCTACATTAGGAACTACCACCTAGGAAAAAGATTTAGGTGTCATTGTGGATAGCACATTGAAACCCTCCACCCAGTGTGCAGAAGGCAAACAAAATACTAGCAATCATAAGGAAAGGAATGGAGAATAAAACAAAGAATATTATAATGCTTCTGAATTGTTCCATGGTGCAACCTGTGATAAGGAAGCTTATCATAGCTCAGGAAGGAGCTATAGGAAAGGTGAATTGACTCTGAACAAGCAACCTGTCAGTTCTGGTAGAAATAAGAAAACAGAATTTTCCCATAAAAGACTACCAGTCCCAGAATGCACCAGGTTTCTAACAGCCATTAGAGGAGCTGAAGTGGGGAAACGTGTGTTCAATCAGGAGGGCTATGAGGTAATCCCTAAGCACTCATCTCAAAGGGCAGGGCCTGATTCAGCACAGCTGCGCTGTGGTAGGGAGGAGCACTCATTTAAGCAGAATAAAGGTAGAGTTTATTCTACAGAGAAGCAGCTTGAGCTTGATCATCTTCATCATCTGAAGGATCATCAGAAGCAGAAGCCAAACCGGACGGACAGAGAGGGCAAGAAACCCTTTGGAAGAAGGAAGAGAAAAGCCTTTGAGAGGTCTAGAAGAGTCCAGAGCAGTACGTATACTGGGAGGCATTCCAAGGGCCAGCATACACCATTGGACTGGGGAAAGCCAGAGGAATGGTGCTGCAGAGCTAGGAATCTCCAGACGGTACCTGTGAGAGAGACGGCTGCACGTGGAAGGGACCCTAAGACCCGTGCCAGAAGGTATGTGAAGAGAGATCCAGTGTCCAGGGATCTGGATTGGAAGGCTGGACATAAGAACTGGACTACATACTGGCCAGGCTATATAGAGAGGAACTCTAACAGCAATGGAAGCTCAGGTATGAACACTGATCTATGCCCTAGCTATAACCTTGAAAGACAGCAGGGAAACAAGTATTCTCCTGAAAGTGCTCCATTGGGAGATTCATCTATGCCAATCCATGACATTGAACCCATGCTTGTTGAAGAAGAGGGGGTGATAGCAGATGAAGAATCTGTTTACATGGACTGCTCTCTGTCTAAACTCCTTTGGTGATTTTCTGTTATAAAGTACAGCAACCATCACAAAGAAATACAAACTTGTTCTTTAATCTACTCAGAAAAGCTCCTGAGTAAGATTTCTAGCCACGCAGTAGAAAGCAAACCAGCTAAGGGGTTTCAGCTGGATAACTGCTAGCAATTGAACCTTACCTAATTGCTTGTGAGCTAGGAGAGAATCACTTCTGAATCTATGTGGGAAGATATAAGAAGTTAACCTGAAAATAACAGTTTTTTTCTTTCTTTGTAGCTTTTGGTTTGTTGTTTGATACATGCTAAGAAAATATTAGCTAAGCCTACAGAAAAGACCAGTTTGTTATCAACCAGGTCTTATTTCTTTTGCTTTGATTGCCTGACAAGTTCAAATGTTGTTTCATGATTTTGTTTTTCCAAGTTTAACACTGAAAGCAAGTAACCTGATTTATGTGCTACCAAGCATATCTGTGTTGGGAGAAATAACCCCATAAATAAATATCTTATTGGCTTTACCCAAAAGCACAACTAATTATTGTGAGCAGCTGTGTCTGGTGTGAATGAACTGCATTGCCCACAATCCCTTGCAAATCATATAGATATATGCACTTGCCAAGACTGTGAAGATTCTCACCCAGGCAGCCGTCTGACAAACCGCACCTTGAATATTGCATGCAATTCTGGTCACCTTATCATAAAAAGGATATAGTGGAATTAGAAAAGGTAAAGAGAAGAGCCGCCAAAATGGTAAGGGAGATGGAAGGATATCCCTATGAGGAGAGGCTTAAATGATTAGGGATTTTCAACCTGGAAAAGAGACAGCTGATGGGAGATTTGATAGAGATCTATAAATTAATGGATGGATTGGAACGGGTAAACGTATATCGATTCTTTATGGCATCAAAAAGTAGAAATGACTATGGGACATGCAATGAAGCTACAGTGTAACCCATTTAAGACTAATAAGAGAAAATATTTTTTCACTCAACATGTAATCAAAAACTGGAATTCGTTACCAGAAGAAAAGCTGTTAGAGTAGCTGGGTTTAAAAAAGGTTTAGAGACGTTCCTGGAGGAAAGGTCCATAAATCATTATTAAAGAGGACCTGGGCAATCCATTGCTTGCTCCAATGCAAGCATTATGGAACCTGTGTATCTTTTTGGGAAACTTCTAAGTACTTGTGAACTGGATTGGCCACTTTTGGAAACAGGATACTAGGCTTGATGGACCTTGATCTGACCCAGTATGGCATTTCTTATGTTCTTATGTAACAATCCTGCTCAGGTGGCACTCCATACACCAAATTACATGCCCCACCAGGGACCATGGATGAAACATATACAGCAGCCACTAACTTGGCCAAGGTTGAGTCAGGGCATCAACACCCTCACACCCTATCTCCATGTGGCGACTGAAGAAGTATAAAACATTGGCATTGGAGTGGGCCGCCATCAGAGCCCAGCAGCACAACATCAACTGAAATGTCTCCTGACCCAACTCCCACTTTCCAGGATTCAGAGAGTGCTGGCTGAGAAAATCCGCTTCCACACTGTCCACCCCAGCAATGTGCCAGGCCAACAAGTTCTTCGTCACCCAGGAAAACAGGAGATCCATCTCCAGAGCCACCTTGGGGCTCTTGTCCTGCCTTGCTGATTGACACAAGTCATTGTCATGGCATTGTCTAAAAACACTCGAACCGCCCAGCCCTCAAACATGGGCCAGAAATAAAGAGCAGCAAACCTGATGGCCCTCGCCTCGAGGTGGTTGATGGACCACACCACTTCCCTGTGGTTTCAATGGCCCTGGGCCATATGGTCTTGGCAATAGGCCACTGTCATCCATCATCAGCAGAATCCAGGAGAAATCATGCAGTGGAACACCCTTCCTCAGGTGACAGGGCTATTGCTACCACCGCAGGCTGGCCTTCATAGTAACATAGTAAATGACGGCAGATAAAGACCAGTATGGTCCATCTAGTTTATTAACATTAACACATGTCATTAACCAGTGCAACGAAACATATTGTTAAATTTACCAGTTATCATCCCAGGTCACTGTGTAGAGCATTACCTATTGGACAGTTTTTGCGAATTAGACGTTTATGCTCCACACTGGAAGAATACAAAAAGCATGCAGCTGATTTAAAATCTCAATTACAGGTATGGGGATACCCTGTCAATTTGATTCATTTAGCATATAAACGAGGACTCTATAACCACCCTGAATGGTAGGATGATTTTGGACGTCAACGCCAGATGTCCACACCACATTTTGTTGGAGTGCTTCCGTTTATGCCTAACACTATGGCAATCTCTAAGATTCTTAGATCTCATTGGCATGTGTTAATGTTACATAAATGTTTTCAGCTACCACTGATGCTGGCATATCAACAGAGGTCCAATATTGCGGATCGCATAATTAATACTGGATCTAGATCCACAGAGCCACCAACAGGCAACGGTCATCATGCATGTGGTTCCTGTGACTTTTGTTCCACTACAATAGAAGGTGCACAATGGCGTGATCCACAGTCAAATAAGGTCCTTTCTTTACGCCACACTACAGATTGCACTTCATCTTATGTGATCTATTTAATATTGTGCCCTTGTGAGAAAGTATATGTAGGAATGGCAACTAGGATGATAAAGAAGTGTCTACAGGAGCATAGATCTCGCATACACAATAAGACAGTGGCGGCCCCAATGGTACAACACTGCATACAGCATTCGCACACTTTTGACCAGTTAAAGTGGCTGATTCTGGACATGGCTCCCCCATTGAAGAGGGGAGGGGACCGCCAAAGCCTGCTGTGTTATAAGGAGCAAAGGTGGATCTACATGCTGCACTCTACGGCTCCGGTAGGATTGAACACCGATGAAGAATGGTGGCGTTTGAACTAATGTTTTCGCTAATTGTAGTCATGCCATTGTTAATTTCTTTTCTCATGATTACCACTACATGGGATGACCTCATGGCATCGAAGTAGGAACAGAAAGTTGGGAATACGGTGCTTGATAAAGGGCCAAAAAGACGACTGGCTTGAAACACAATGGCTTGTGTTACAGTACCCAACGACTTCTACACTTAAAATGTTTGTAATAATGGGATCTAAAAACAGAAAAGATCTTAGGACTCCAACTGCTTTATAGTCTACAGCCTGAAGAATTACACTCTGATGCTTTTATCTAATTATTGTGAATTAGATTACTCTGTGCTGCTAATAGACACAAAAGATCAAGAGCAACCAGTTAACATGCACTGTAACATATGGCAACCGACAGCCGGGAATGCTAACGTGGGGCATGCCAGTAACCACGTGATAAAAAAAGTGCATGGTAACTGACCATCGTGTGATGGGGTGGGGGGGGGGGGGGTGGGGGAGGATGTGGAGAGCACATTGCTGCTAGTGTGGCAGTTAAGGAGAGTGTACCTAATGATCCCTCTATGGGTGTCTCCATGTTACAAATGCTAACACACAGCGCACCTATCATACACTAACTAGTGGAAACATAACAGGCATGCCTCCAACAGTGCATAGGATGGGGAGTGCACGTACCACATGATGTCATGACCACTAATCTCGCAGTTAGTAAAGGGGCCCCCAAATGCACTAATGGACCAATATTCCAAACAAGTGATATCTTCACTGGCAGCCAGTGACCATATAATTTTCTTATCTATGCATTTTTTACATTTATACAGATCACTGCTAACTGGATAACATTTTAGTCTACACTTGCCCTGCCCTAACCCAGCCCCTTCTTTCTACCACTACTAGTTACCCATTTATAGTGTGCTATTAAGGACATGCAGCGCCGTACACTTACACGTAGAAGACAGGCCCTGCTCCATAGAGCTTACAATCTAAGACAGACAGAACAAACAAAGGGCTGGGGAATTCTTAAGGGAAATGATTAAAATAAACATGGATGTAGACAGGAGAATAAGTGGGGCAGGATCCAAAATCGGCTTCTTAGAGATGATCTTTTAGCCTGGATTTGAATAGAACCAGAGATGGAGCCTGACGTACTGACTCAGGTAGTCTATTCCAACTTGCAGTGCAGCAAGTTGGAAGGACCAGAGTCTGGAGTTGGCAGGAGAAGAAAAGGGCATGGATGAAAGTGGTTTTCTTGATGTGCACATCTGCCAAGGAGAGGGAGAGAGAGTCTCAAACAACTGCTAGTTACAATAGAAACAGGCAGAGTAGGCTCACTCGCACAGGGAGGACTACAGAACTGCAGATAGAGATTTTAAATGCCAAAAAATATGCAGAGGTCAGCCTTCCTTCTAGGTTCCAAACATTAAAGTAAAAATTGGTAGAATGAAGAAAAAAAGGCAGGCAGTTTATTTATTTATTTATTTAACAATTATTTCTATACCGCTCTTTCCCAAGTATCAAGTGCGGTTTACAATGAACAGTAAGTTATATGGTATATGAAAATAGCATACCTAGTCATTTTACATAGAACAGATGGAACTATTTACAGGTAACAACATAAAGTTTGAACAGTAAACTATTTGAACATATTTACATTGTAGGTATTTATAAAATATATCGTAGATCAATTGTGAATGCATAAGTTATTTTAAGGTGACAGATCAATTGTGAATGCATAAGTTATTTTAAAGTTACAGATCATATAATATAATTTGGGGGTCGTCATCTGGATATATGAAGGATGTGGTTAAGTATTGTGGGTTATGTTATTAATTGTTATTTGTTATGGGTTATATCATACTGTAGTATGGTTGTTAACCTGTGTCTCTTTGTGTAATTTGGTTAGATTCTGCTCCTTTGTTGTAGTGTAAAGAGAATAAATGGGTTTTCAATTTTGTTTTAAATTCCTTTATGTCCGACAGTAGGCGAATGTTGTCAGGAAGATTATTCCAGAGGATGGGTGCCAAATGTGAGAAGGCCCTCTTGTTGGTTTGCTTTTTAGCTTTTGTGTAATCTTTTGGTACTGCTATAGTGTTTTTGTTTCTACTCCTTTGTGACCGTTTATTTCTACATTGATGCGTGTATTGAGTACAGATGGTGCTAGGTTATTTATTAGTTTAAATGTGGTTAAAAGAATCTTGTATTTTATTCTGCTGTAAATAGGTAGCCAATGAAGTTCAGCCAGGGTCGGTGTGATATGTTCTATTGAGCTTATATTCATTATTATCCTTGCTGCTATGTTCTGAGTTAGTTGTATCTTTTTAATGTTTTGCTTTGTGATGCCATTAAGGATTATATTTGCAAAATCAAAGTGTGGGGTTATGATAGCTTGAATTATGGTTATGAAGTCTTGCAAGTGAATCAATGGTCTTAGTTGTCTCAATGTCTTAAGTTTGTAGTGTATGTTTTTTGTTAGATATTTTATGTGTGAATCCATATTAAGTTTATCGTCAAGTATCACACATAGGTATTTTATTTCTTTTTTTTATGTTGATCTCATAGTTATCTAGGGTAATGGTGTTTGGGGGTGTGTATGTTTGATTTTTAGTAATATATAGTACATCGGTTTTTGAGAAATTAATGTGTAAATTCTGATCTTTGAGCCATGATGTTAGTTCTTTAAAACATTCTGTTATTTGTTGTAGTGGAGGGTGCGGGATTTTAAATGGGAGATAGAACATTATATCGTCGGCGTAAATATGGTAATAGACGCCATGACGTTTAAAGATGCTACTAACTGGTTGTAGGTAAATGTTAAATAGTAGTGCTGATAGTGCGGATCCCTGTGGGAGGCCTTGTGTCTGATTGAAAGTTTTAGATGTTTGGTTGAGAATTCTCACTGTTTGGGTTCTGTTTGATAGGTAGGATTTGAACCAGTTATAGACAGTAGATGTAATTCCTATTTGTTGAAGTCTGTTTAGCATTGTTATATGATTGACGCTATCAAATGCCGCAGAGATGTCGAGGAATACTAAAATGAAGGCTTGTTTAGTGTCATCAATTCCTCTTAATAAGGTGTCATAAAGGACTGTAAGTAATGTTTCAACCCCATGAAATGGTCTGAAGCCGTATTGGTGTTTGTCAAGGAGGTTCAATGTATCGATAAATTCTTGTAGTTGAGTTTGAACTATTTTTTCAGTAAGTTTGGCCATGAAGGGGATACTCGATATGGGTCTGTATGATTTTGGGGATAATTTGTCTAGGGTTTTATTTTTAAGTATTGGTCGTATTTGAGCATGTTTGAGAGATGGTGGTAAATATCCTGTTTCTAGTGATATGTTGACCATAGGGAGGATGAAGGAAGAGAGTATTGAGAGTGTCTTTTTTATCCAATCCACTGAGCATGGATCAAGATATGATGTAGTTGTATTGATGTTAGATATAGTAGTTTTGAGTGTGAAATTGGACTGAAGTTGGACCAGTTATCAGGGTTAGTGTGCTTCATTTCAGTGTGTGTTATTGAGGGGGTAGTCATTTGTATTTTTGTTTTATTAATATAGTATTGCGCTAATTCTTGTGGAGAAATATCTATGGATATTTCGTCAGAGTTGTATGTTTTGTTTGTTAATTTCTGTATTATGCAGAACAATTCTCTTGGTCGGTTAATGGAATTATTGAGTATGTTAGAGTAATAATTTCTCTTAGAACTGTCTGTTGTTTCCTTATATATATGGAGGGTATTTATGTATTTTTCATAATTTGTTGGTGATTTGGTTTGTCTCCATTTCCTTTCTTCCATTCTTAATTGTCTTTTGAGTTTTTTGAGTGTCATGTTAAACCATGGGGCATCCCTTTTTTCAATTTTATTGTCTTTGTTATTATGGTGTGACAGGTTTGGTTTTCTTTCTGCTGCCATTGAGATAGTTTTATTCCAAGTTTTGATAGATTCCTCAAGATTTGTGGGAGTTAGAGTGAGGTGTGGAATTATTTGATCTAGGAATTCTTCTTCATTGAGCTTTCTGAATCTCTTAGTTTGTGGAGGTTGTGTTTGTTTAATAAGGTTGTTGTCAGGGATGGTGATATCGAATTTCAGAAGGTATGCAGTTGTCTGTCCTAAGCGCCCAAGTACTGAGCATGTCTGACAGCACTACCTTAACTCTGTGCTCTAGGTATGTTCCTAGCTTGCTGGTTGTTTAATCTAGCCCTTTCTTTGACAACAGACATTAGCTGCAGTGAGCTCTCCATCCTGCTGCTCCACCCTTTGCCATTCCCACTCTTCTCCGGAGCCTGCAGTGGCGGCAATGGGTTTAAAACCATGACACCCTGCTTACCTGACCTCACTGGCGCTGCGTCGCAGTTCCTGGGTTATATGAGCTGCCGCTTCCACTCCCCTTTGAGGCAGACTTCTGGTTTATGCAGAACGCAGGGCCAGAGAAGTCAGATAAGTGCTGCATCACCTTTTTAAACCCATCGCTGCTGCTGTAGGCCCTGGAGAGGGGAGGTAGTGGTGGTAATTTGGAGCCCCCGAGATGCCAATGCTCTAGGCAACTGCCTTGTTCATCTAATGGTAACCCCAGCCCTGACTAGTTGACAAGACAGACAGACAGCAGCCGATAAGAAAGCAATACAATTCAATTAGTAGCTTTCACAATAAAAATAACTGCAAAAAAATTAAAAATATATGTGAGTAATTTAAAATGCAGTACATCAGAGCTAGGAAATTAATTGTTCTCGCTGTGGCCGTGTATGTGTATCTCTCTTGTAGGTTCTTTGCGTGCTGTGCGGATGTTCTTTCTATGGTGGGATAGCTAAGGGTGCTGGGGCATTTACGAAGGACATAGTTTTGGAGGATGGTGACAGTCATACAGATAGTTTTGGGGGTGGGGATAGTTGCAAGATGGTGGGGCAGTCACAATGGGGAGCTGTTGGGGTGGGCATTTGTATGGGGGAAAAATTTGAGAGTAGGACAGTTGCAATAGTGGATATTTTTGGTGGGTGGAGCAATTTACAGGGTGATCCACCAGTTACAGGAGGAATAATTTCTGTGGGTGGAGGAACTGTGGCACAATAGGTTTTGGAAGTTGAGGCAGTTTGTGGCGCAGCAGGGCAAATGCAGGGGCATTCTGTTCTCTGAATTCAATGGATCTTCCCAATGCCCATAGCCAACTACTGTTAACCAGCCCCCTTTTATCCTCCTCTCCCCTCTCCTAAATTATATCTAACCTACCAATGTAAGCCACTTTGATTTAAGGAAAAGGTGGTATATAAAACTGGATAAATAAAATAAAATAAAATAAATAAAAAATAAAACTGCAGCTGTCCAGATAATGCCAGCACTGACTGACGTATCCAAGTATTCAGCCAAATCCAATTAACCAAGGCAGCCGGACAAGTCACTTAACCCTCCAATGCCTTGTGTACAAACTTGCAAGCCAATGCCAAAAGACTAGCGCGTCCTTTGCATCCAGATAATGCAGGTACCGCTATGTCAAATGCAGGGAAGAGATTGACATGCACATAAACAGAAAAAAAGAAGTATGTGTACACGGCAATGCCAAGTGTATTTAAATAATATGCAAATAAACTGCATGTATTAAAATGAAATACTAATAAGATCTGTGCCCAATGCAGAGAAACACATAGAGGATTACATAACCAAGCGTAAAGTTCAGGAGCACCATTATCTCTTTGCCTGGTCTCATGTGAAGGGAAAGAGTGTTTCAGCATGTGTACCACTGAACAGATACCTTCAGCATGAAAACCTCTTGCGTGTATCTTTCAGTGTATAAGAGAAAGCTCGTCGTTTAAGAAGAAATGCCTTTTGCTTCTTATTCTTTTGTGTTCTTTGGACTCACTTATATCATTCTCCATTTACTATTAGGTCGCTCTGTTGTAACTTAATAAAACAATGTTTTGGGGTGAAATAGTGTTGGTTATTATGGGGTGGCACCTTCAGGCTGTTATTGGCTTTGCTAATGATTAAAGAACCTGTAATTCTATGTGCATAACATAGGCATCTGAAATTTACACGCGTGCGCACACGGCCTCTTGTTGCACGTCTATTTTTTGTGCATGCATTGGCTCCCCTGCTTTCAACTTTACACCAAAGTTTTGTGCATAGCTCACTTGCATACATGCCCTTTGCTGTATATTGGTGCTGACGTTTTGCGCTATTGGCGTGCTACGAAAATGTACACACAACTAATACACAGCACCAGCTTCCTGCATCGGCCTGTTAGATTGTAAGTGCTCTAGAGACTGAAAAATTCCCTATACCTGGATGTAACTTGCCAAGAGCTACTATTGATAAAGGTGTGAACTAAATCCAAAATCCCATCCCATCTCTTCCTTTCCCAATTTTCTTTAGAGGTTCTCTTTGATGTCTAGACCATGCTAATGTCATGTTTTATCCCATGTTTTATCCAAGTTCTCTGACCTTGTTCTCTGTAAAACCAAACAGTTTGTTCAATATGGTATGTTGTTATATTGTGAACCGCGCCGATGCTAAATAGAGCGGTATATAAGAGCCTGCAATAAAATAAATAAAATCAATTAAACTTAAAAACTCACCTTTTTACCTCCTACTACGGCACATTAGCAAACTTTCAACTTCAATATGAAAAGGGATAAACTATACAACACAAGTAGATCAACACCGCAAGGCCTAAAGATATTTTGACCTCAATAATGTCTATTATGCTTATACTGTTGAACTTGTCTTTCTATAACTGTACATAGTTAATTGTACATAGTTCAAAAAAGTTTAAAAGTTAAAAGTTCAAATGTTAATTGCACATAGTTCATGTTATCGTTCAATGTAAAAAACAGAAATGGCTCTCTGTTTCCTTAACTGTTAGATGTAAACCGCACCTGATCCTCAGAAGGTTGCGGTATATAAAAATTTGTTAAATAAATAAATAAAAATTAATACTGGGCCCACCGTGTTTTTTTAACTCTTACATGAACATGGTCATGCAGACATGGTCAGAATGATCTCATGATGACCTTGAACTGGCAACACTATAATTTTCTCAAGCACCATAAATTTAATAAACTAAGGGGCATGTTTACTAAACATTCCTAACGTGCGGGGCCGCGCTAGTGTGCCTGTGCCATATAAGGAGTGGGCGGTTCAGGCAGAAAATAGAAAAAAAACGGTAGTAAGAAACCGGACGTGTGTGCGGCGCGCTAATGTGCGGGGGTCGACATTAGCGCGTGGAAAGGCAAAGTGGCGCGCTGCTGAGTATACAAAACAACAGAGCTGTGGTACAACGGTGAAGACACTGACCAATGGTGCAGGAGCCATGGGTTCAATCCCCCAGTGTGCGCAACGACAAAGGCAGCTGAGGCAGTAACTGTAATGATTAACATTGTTTTAGGAGGCAAATTAATTTGGAACGGCATAAGGCGGCGCACAGTTATTTTTGGGTGGCAGAAGGCGGCGCACAGTGCTTTTTGGGCGGCATAAGGCGGCGCACAGTTATTTTTGGGCGGCAGAAGGCGGCGCACAGTGCTTTTTGGGCGGCATAAGGCGGCGCACAGTTATTTTTGGGCAGCAGAAGGCGGCGCACTGGTCCCCTTGGGCGGCAGAAGGCGGCGCGCTGATAGGCACAAGGCGGCGCGCTGATGCACAAGCACAGGAACAGAGCCACAGCACAATGGTTAAAACACTGACCAATGGTGCAGGGATCAGGGGTTCAACTCCTCACAATGCCCAGTGAAACATGCCTGCTGAGGCAGTATGTATTATGTTGTGGAGTGCTGTAGGAGGCTGTAGGATTTTATTTTGTTATCACTACTAGCAAACGCACTCTCCCAGCATGTTAACATACGGCGGCCCATAAGGCACATGTTACAGTGCACTGTTCGCCAAGGCACCCTTGAATGACCCCTATAGGGCAGCATGTATGTTGCGACACAGGATAATGTATAGTGCACCCTATGGGGATGGCAACCATAAGGTGGCCTACAGGGCGCCCTATGAAGCACCCTCAGAGGCACCTAATGGGTATAGTAAGCTGAGGGTGGTCTTGCCGGCATAGACATATGTACAGTAAATAAAAATAAAGCTGTGGACAGCCCTACCAAAGGGCCCCACTGTGGGTTTGAACCCATGACCTCTGGCTGCACAGGGAGTGATGTAACCATTGCCCTACAGCTCCATAGCTGTAAGCAGGCCCCTGGCTGGCTGCAGATAGCCTACACGTCACCTCACAGACAGTCTGCTGGTGTCAACAGGATAGGGTTAGGCCACCCGTACCCATGATGCACTGCACATGCAAATTAGCTGTCCGCAGATGGACACAAGATGGGGAATGCACCCCCACAGCACCTCGGCCCTGTTGGGGGAAGTGACCGGGTGCACCCACACAGCACCTTGGCCTAGTAGGGGGCACTGACCGGGTGTTTCACTGGCACAGAGTAGCCACACACCGTTACATCGTGCGGGTACTGTGCTCACCCTGAGTGTGCAATGAGGTGGCCAGGACCAGGTCAACAACACCTGCCATGGCTGATGGAGGCCAAGCGGGCGTTCCAAAGCAGTGTTAATGTGTAAGATAGCTAGTTTCTGCACAAACACCATGGATATCCCTGTCTGCTGCCATCAGGCACCCCCCCCCCCCCCCCCAGTGGCAAACATGGTCCCCATCAAGGGATCCACACTCTACCTCCCTGCAAAGGTGGCAGTAGAGGGCAACATCAACCCCAGTCCTGCTGAGGAACACCACCACCCCCCCCAGGCAGGCAGCTCCATACACAGCCATAACACAATAGCAGACAGACATAAGCCCAGGGTATGGTAAGCTGCACTCCACCACCAGATATTCCCCTGCAGCAAGCCAACAGCCACTGCACCCTGCAAGCCATTATAGCAAGACATTTACCAGCTACAAACAGTCTGCTGGTGAGTCCATAGTGCATGTTCCCAATGGAGATGCATGCACCCAGAACTGGGCTGTCTGCATACACAGCAAGCAGATAGATCAGTGACTGGGCCCCAAAGAGAAACCCATATCTATCACATGAGAGAACTACTATACAGCACTATGGGGGGGGGGGGGCTAGCCATGCTGTGCTCACTGCACAGTCAGGGTGAGCATGATCCCCCAGAAGGACATGCTTTGGCCACCCTGTCTGTGTAGGTGGTGGCCGGACACTACAATATCCCAGCCAATGTCCCTGCCAGGGCCCTATGCCCAGTGCAGATGCATCCTGGCCACGCCACCCTGCCCTGGCTATACCCATGGTACCTTGCACCTCATTATGCACATTGACTGGCCAATACTGGCAACAGTGCTGGCAGTGCGGGCTGTTGAAGGGGCTTGCAGCCAACACCCACTGTATAGACAGACACACACTTCCACACCTCTGCCATCATGGTGCTACGATTGAGGGGGTAAGTAGCCTTGCCCACCAAACCGGTCCTGAGCACGGCAAGGCATGGATATGGTACGCATTACAGCTGGTGGTCACTCCCCAGGGTGGTAAGCACCGTCAGAGGCCAGGCCTGGAGCATGCCCCGCAAACACCTAACAGATTGTTGGGATGGGGTCAACTAGCAGTATGTACGTAACGTATGGATAACTGCCTGCCTGTGCTCCTAGCAAACGTCTCCGAGCTGTGTACCGTATACCTCAGGTGTAGGGTGACATTGGTAAGTTATGCAAGTGCTCGTTTCGGGTGCTGCATGCACGGTCCAATGTTCTGCCTTTCCAGGAGACATTGGCCAATGGGGCCTGTGGGTGTGGGTGTGTCTGCCCTTGATGGCTGCTGCTTTATGGCACAGATTCCCAACTCCAGTCCAGGTTTGCATCACACTGTTCGGGTTTTCCTGCTATCCCTCATGAATATGCATGGGCTACATCTACATGCCATGGGGGTGGTGCATAGATATACAGCACAGGCATTTGTATGAGTGTCAGCATGGAACCTGACTGGTGTGTGGCCCACCAGGACTGCATTTGGGTGATTCTGCTCTAGGTACTGCCCCTGTTCATGGTGTCTGTGCTCAGTGGGGTAAAAGATAGCTGTCTTACCATTGCATATGTCCCCGCCATGAAAGGTGTGTCCTTACTATCACTGTTTAGTTGTGGGAAAAATATGTGGGCAGGATTGGCAGTAGCCCCAGCTGGGCTTTGAACCTGTGACCTTCTGTTCTTGTATGCACTGTCTGTGTGCACTGCACCACTGTGTAGCCACAGATTGGTTGGATTCCCTGGACTGTCCATGACTGTGGATCCGGCAGGACCTGTCTGTTGCAGTGGACTGTGCCAGCCTGCACATGGCTAGGCCTCTGGCTTCTGTGGTTAGCAGCCACTGCCCCCTGCACCACATGTACTTGTCCGCCAACATGCTGGCATGAACTTCTCTCAGACAAAGCAGTTGACCTGATTGCAATGTGGCAGTATGGGACTGCATTTTGGGGGACTTGGCTGTAGATAATGCCCATTGTTGTGGGGTGTGTGCGGTGTTGGGTAAAATATGGGTGTTTTCCCCATGCATGGCAGGATGGAGTCACAAACCCTGCTCTACGCAATTCTACTGTGGGCATATGCACCCTGTCTGGTGACAAACGTGCACATAAACCCCGGAAATGACCACGGGAAATGTGGGACAAAATATCACCACGCTGGGCAACAGTGATATTAATGGGCAACCATAGCAAACACTCCCAGGAAAGCTCCAAAACGTGGAAATGTTTTTTGGAAGAGTCTCCTCTCAGTAGACCCTTCCAAAAGTCATTTCTTTTTTCTGGAGCTTTGCTGGGTGTGATTTCTGTATTTGCCCATCACTATAACTGTTCCCCAGCTGAATTACTATTTTTAATAGTTCTGTTGTGGTCATTTTCTATTGTTATTTTCACTTTTGTGCTGTGCACATATATCACACTGCTCACGTTTTGCTGGTTTCCCCGGTTTTCCTGTACATTGCTGACGGAAATGGTTTCTCTTCCCTTTAAATGCTTTCTACCGCGAGTGTTTCACTCGCGGTAGTTTTTACATGCAAATTCGGGCCCGATACTGTGCGGGGAGCCTCTCCCCTCCCACTCTCCACCCATTGACCCCGTCCCTCCGCCCCTCCGGAGCCTTCCTCCGCCCTCCTTTCGCCGTTCCACGCCTCTATCGGACATTTGCGGGCCCGCACTTGTACGGGGCCCGTTAGTGAGCCGCGTACCTGTGCGGGGGTGACACGCACGTGTGCGGGGCGTTTAAACGCGTTTCTGCGCGTTTCAGTGCCGCGTTGCCGTGCGCTATTTTGCGGTGCGCTATTTTGCGGATATTAGTAAACATGCCCCTAAGTCAACTGTTGATGTTGGATAACAAAAACACATTATAAAGTAGTGTCAAATGGTGTTGGAGATGTTGTAAAACAATCAAGGCAAAGCCTCAAAACAGAGAAAAGTCCTGTTATAAAGCTAGGCATCTATTTCGAATGTTACATCAGAGGAACTGGAAGACACACATTTTTGTGGTCCTTCTCTCTTGCCACACAGAATCTGAAAAAGAAAGGTTTCGCTATAGCCAGTATATTGTTAGATTAAATATTTGCTTGACAAACACTTTAAAATACTTACTGGATCATTTTATGATATTGTGGAATTGTAGCATATGAAAATCTTTTTCATTTGTCTGTACTTACTTTTTTAAAATATATCAGATGATGAAGTCTGATTTCTTTAGATAGTTTCTTTTCTAATGTAATTGCGAAACATAATTTAAAAAAAACAAGAACAAATAAAGAACTTACTGGTTATCCAGCAGTAATATTATGGGATTCAGCTCTTTCTTTGGTCTGTAATAAGCCCTAAGTGGAACGATGAAGTTGTAGAGTCCATTTCCAGCCGTCTCGGCTGCAACTATAATCAGTTTGTTCTGGAATCCATAGGCTTTAGCATCCTCAAAACAGTTATGCTGGCAACCCTAAAATGAAGTCAGAAAGGTCAAATTTCAGTCCCCCACCACCAAGATCTGCATATAGCATGGAATCCACTTTTTGTTATCGTTGCCATAAAAACTGATACATGCTAACTAGAGACACGTGTGGACCTGCCTTGCCTATGGTGTTGTGCATTTATATTTTGGGGCCCTTTTACCAAAGGGTTGCACTTACCATGCAATTAGCAGCAAAACTAATATATGGTAAGGGAGTCATCATGCTCTACTGGATAGAGGCGTGCCCCTCAAGTTCCCGTCATATAGTGCATGATCGTGCGCCTTAATATGGTGCACCTAACGTCACCCGCGCACAGGTGCTAATTGCCACATTACTGCTGAGCCTGTAGCAATTGCACTAGCAGTAATGTGCTCTTCTTCTGCCACCATTTTGTGTACTTCTACAGGTTGAGGAACTAGGCATCTAATGACCTTAAGTAAAATGCATAGGTTATTTGAATAGCAGCTGACTACTGCAATTATATGGATAATTTTTAGGATAGCGCCTTTTCTGCCCTAGGCCTAGTGCCATTTTATATAGATAGTATGGAGCTGGTCAGAGACATGGAGCCTGATCCTATAAGGGGCACATCCGGCCTTCTGGATGCCCCCAAACAGGACAGCCCCATTAGTACCCGATTCTGCACCGCGGGTGCAGGATTGGGCACTGAGATTGCCTAGCGTGCCCCTGCATCCCCGCAGGAGACTTCCTCCCTGTTGCATGGCCAGCCCATCGCAGTGCCAACCCTAGTTTCCCCGCCATCTGACCCTTGGCGGGGGCAGCCAGGGACCAGATCGGGGGCGGGGACTCACCTGTCCCTCCACTGACTGTGTGGTGGGGTGTGTGGGCCGCCCGCTGCTGCCCCCAAGGCTTATACCACCTCATGATGATATAAACTCCATGTCTGATGGCAGCTGGTGGATGTACAGGGCCATGACCTGAATCAGCCCTGTACATCTGCATGCCTGGCCCACCCATGCTCTGCCCCCTTCCATATCTCTGCGCACTGAGGCTGTGTGCCCCGCTATTCACCTTACAGAATCAGGCCTATATTCAACCCAATACTGTTTATACACATTTTGAAAATCTATGGTTAAGTGATTTTTAACAAACATCATTTTGAAAATTGATCCCAATGTAAATAGCAACATCAAAGGAGACACACTCTGGCATAAGTTCTTTCTTCCAGATTCCATACAAGTAATTTGGACTAATTCAAACCTAACTTTAAATGCAAAGGTCAAAAGGTAAGCTGTGTAATTCATAGTTTCGTGAATATTTCCTCCCTCCAGGGAAATCTGAGGACCACAACCACCATGTCTTGCTAATGACTCTGCTTAGAAGAACACACCCACCCTAATGTGCAGTGAAGGACAAAATGGGGTGGTAGGGAACTGTGACAATACATAAGTTGGCCAGATTTAGCATAGGAGCAGCCTATTTCATTGACAGGGTATACTTAGAGTAAAGCACCTTTCTTTAGCCAATGAGCTAGATTATCTTATAGAATTTGATCTGCATAAGTTTTGAGTTATTTTGTTGAACTCCTTAATACCATGCTATGTATATTCAGCACCGCTCACTATCCAAGTAGCAGCAGGGAATATATGCATGGGGGGGGGGATATTCAAAAGGATTAATATGGTTAGCCGACCTGGCAGGGATTGACACAGCTAGTGCTACTGTTGCACACCCCAGTACTAACTAGTTAGCATTGGGAGGTTCCAAGGGTCCTGGGGTGGCAACTGGCCATAATTGGACAGTGGCAATATTGAGCCGTTGCCCGATTATGGCAAGGCAGCGAAAGTAAAGTGCAGCCAAGGCTGGTCTAATTTTTGCTGCGGAAGCTAACCAGGCAGCGGCCGAATACCGTCACTACCCAGTTAGCTTTGTGCTAATCCAGGCAACCTGCTGGGGCTGGATATGATCCCAGCACTGACTATCTGGGTTTAAGTTCCAGCAGCGGTGGCTAGCTATGCTAAAAGGACTAGCCTCCGCCGCTGCTGACTATCCCCCCCCCCCTCAATTATATTTAAGCTTTGCGGCTAGTCCATTCGTGTTGAATCTGAATAAAACTAGGACAGCGGGGTTGGGGCATAACCAGGTTAGGCCAGAGTTGGAAATCCTGTTGCGGCTGGAAGGGTTCACAGTGCAAGAAGTGAGGATCTTCGGAATTACAGTGGATGGTCTGCTACCCATGAAAGTGGCACATATGGCATTTATAAAGTAAGGTTAATTCATATGGAAATGAAGTGCTTTGATTCTCCTGAGAACGGTAGCTGGTTTCCTTTATTGAGATGGCTTCTTTGTTAGACACCCTCAAAGGTTTTGCAGGTGATTCAAAATATAGCTGTACAGTTTTTAACCGGATGTATTCATAGAGAAAACATCATCAGTATTTGGAAAGAATGCATTGTTCGCCTGGGTGTTACGGCATTAAATGTAAGGGCAGGGCATTGTGCCGGCAAATGTTAGAAAACTAATATTTGCAGAAAAGAGCACTGCCATCTTGGTCTCAAGCTCTGTTAGCTTTGCCATCCGCTAATGAAGCTAGGCTGGTGACTACACCCTTGCAGGCTTGTTATTTTTGGGTAAGCCAACAGTTATTGAACAAATACTATAAGAGCTTAGGAAGCAATCTGATGAATGTCATTTCATAATGGCATAAAATCTTTTTTAAACAAAGTTTTAGAGAAAGGACGTTGAAGATAATTGGAGTTTTGTATAAAGTGAGATGTGTGGGATGTACTTTGAAAATGTAATTTTTATGTATTATGACTGAACGAGTAGTATATTAAACTTTCCACAAATGAATAAATAAACTGGTGTATTACTTCCTTGCTTGCTTTACAGATCCACAGTATGCAAGAAATGAGATTTCCATGGCACAGTTGGTGCACACATTTTTAAAGGGAGTTCCTCAGTGAGTACCCATGGGTCTGCAAGCTGGCCACAAAGAATTAAAAAAATACCATTTAAATGGAGCATGAGCTCTCTAGCATGTGCATGAGCTGTATCTAGTAACGCCTCATGGAAACAATCTGAGAGTTAAAGGGCTGATTAACACCAAGGATTTTGTTTCACTCAAGCCCTCATGTACATCCCTTATTCTACCCCTACCCCCAGAAACTCCCCCTGGTCTACCGATGGAGCAAGATTCTCCTTGGAGTCACATTAAAAATGGCATGACTTGGTGGAAGGAATCCAAGGGGGAAGGCAGAACCTGGCTACATGAGCGAAGCTAGGAAAATTAGACAGTGTTGCAAGGGGGAGGGGGTTTGGAAAGGTTTTGAAGGATCGTCATCCCCAGTGGTAAATGTTAGCGCTCTGCAGGCATGAAACAACATCCATCTAGAACAGATGCTAATTTAGCATCCTAGAGAGTCATGTGAAAATTTGTAAGACTTAGTGAGTACGAAGTAACTTGAATAAAATCCCTGCCCTTCCTGTCCTGACTCATCAAGCCCACTGACTATTACCCAATGTTGCTAATCCATGTTGGAACAAATGATACTGCCAGGTATACCTCGGAACGTATCAAAAGTGACTTCATGGCTCTGGGACAGAGGGTGAAGCAGTTAGGTGCACAGGTGGTATTCTCTTCAATCCTCCCTGTTGAGGGTAAAGGCCAAGGCAGAGAGGCTCGCATCCTGGAGATGAATGCATGGCTGCGTGGATGGTGTCATTGAGAGCATTTTGGTTTCCTAGATGATGGGATGCTGATCCAAGGGTTGCAGAGCAGAGATGTCATCCATCTGTCCAAGAAAAGTCAACGCATCTTCGGTAGTAGACTGGCTAATCTACTGAAGAGGGCTTTAAACTAGATTTGTTGGGGATGGGTGAAGAAAGCCCCCAGGTAAGTGAAAGCCCTCAGGTAGGTGATACATTAAATACCTTTATGGAAATGGGTAACAGGGGTAACATATGGAAAGCAGTGTGCATTAATGCCCATAGCATGGGAAATAAGATCCCTGATGTTGAAGCTTTGGTGGGAGTGGCTGACTTGGATTTAGTGGCAGTTACAGAAACATGGTTCACAGAAAACCATGATTGGGATGTAACTATACCTGGCTATACTTTATTCAGAAAGGACAGGGTAGGAAGAAGGGGAGGAGGAGTGACACTATATGTAAAAACTACTATTAAAGCTTTGGAATTACAGAGCTTAAAAGGGAGAGAGGAGGCATTGTGGGTTAAACTAGAAAGAAGCAAAGAGAAATATATTTGCATTGGTGTGATATACAGACCTCCCTCACAAGAGGAAGAGGTGGACAGAGAGTTAATTGAAGACATACGCAGCATTGCTAGGAAAGGGGAAGTGCTACTGATAGGAGATTTCAATATGTCAGATGTTGATTGGCACATTCCTGCTGCAGTATCATCTAGAAGTAAGGAGATCCTGGATTCTCTACAGGGAGAACTATTCAGGCAATTGGTAACAGACCCCACATGTGAAGGGGCCATACTGAACTTGGTGCTTACCAATGGTGAAAGTGTTTCTGATGTTGTAGTGGGAGATCATTTTGCATCCAGTGATCACCAGATGGTGTGGTTCAGTATTAGGACTAGGGCTGTTAGAATCCATTCCAAGGTGAGGATCTTAGACTTTAGGAAGACTAACTTTGCGAAGATGGGCCAGTACCTCAGGGAGTCGTTAGTGGGATGGAAACAGCTGGGGAATGTAGAAAAACAGTGGGCAAAACTGAAAGGGGGTATTTTAAAGGCAACCAACCTTTTTGTTAAAATGGTAAATAAAGGCAAAAGGTAAAGGAGACCGCTATGGTTTTCGAAGGAAGTAGCTGAAAAAGTGAAGAAAAAGAGGGAGGTCTTCATGAAATACAAGAGATCACAGAGAGAGGAAGACAGGCATCTGTATTTGGAAAAACTTAGACAAGCTAGCAAAGTAGTCAAGAAGGCAAAGATTCAAAAGGAGGAGGAAATAGCCAATGCAATAAAATGGGGGGATAAGACATTTTTCAGATATATTAGTGAGAAGAGGAAGGTCAAAAGTGGTATTGTCAGACTCAAGGGTGCAGGGGGGGGGGGGGAATATGTAGAAGCTGATAAGGATAAAGCGGAATTGCTTAACAAATATTTTTGTTCTGTGTTCACAGATGAAGAACCAGGAGCAGGACCTCAGAAAACACCCACAAATAGGAACAGAAGCGAGGGACATCTTGAACAATTTTCAGAAGACTGTGTTCGTGAGAAACTAGCTCAACTTAAAGTAGACAAAGTGATGGGACCGGATGGGATACACCCTAGAATACTGAGGGAACTTGGGGACGTTCTAGCAACTCCACTGACTGACCTTTTCAATGCCTCGTTGGAGTCGGGAGTGGTGCCAAAGGACTGGAGAGAGGCTCATGTGGTGCCTTTACACAAAAGCGGAAGTAAAGATGTGGTTGAAAACTACAGGCCGGTTAGTTTAACTTCGGGGGTGAGTAAATTATTGGAAACGCTGCTGAAAGAGAAAATAGTGAGGTTTCTGGAGTCCAGCGGATTACAGGATCCGAGGCAGCATGGATTCACCAGAGGCAGGTCTTGTCAGACAAATCTGATTGATTTCTTTGACTGGGTGACCAGGGAGTTGGACCGAGGGAGAGCTCTAGATGTGGTGTATTTAGATTTCAGTAAAGCCTTTGACACTGTTCCTCACAGGCGACTTATAAACAAACTGAGCACCCTAGGGATGTACCCTAAAGTTACTGCTTGGGTTAGAAATTGGTTGGGTGGGAGGCGACAAAGAGTACAAGTAAATGGAGCTCACTCTGAGGAGAAGGATGTTACTAGTGGTGTGCCCCAGGGATCTGTCCTTGGTCCGATTCTTTTTAATATCTTTGATAGTGATATAGCAGAAGGGCTGTCGGGTAAGGTTTGCCTCTTTGCAGATGATACCAAAATCTGCAATAGAGCAGACACCCAGGAAGGTGTAGATAACATGAGGAGGGATATAGCTAAGCTTAAAGAATGGTCTAGAATTTGGCAGCTGGGATTTAAAGTTAAAAAATGTAAGGTCATGCATTTGGGCTTCAGCAATCCGAGGGAGCAATACAGTATAGGAGGTGAAGTACTTTTGTCCACTAAAGAAGAGCGGGACCTAGGCGTGGTTGTGTCTGATGATCTTAAAGTAGCTAAACAGGTAGAAAAGGCGACGGCAAAAGCTAGAAGGATGCTTGGGTGCATACGGAGAGGAATGGCTAGCAGAAAAAAGGAGGTGATAATGCCTCTGTATACGTCTTTGGTGCGACCTCATTTGGAGTATAGTGTGCAATTCTGGAGACCGCACCTTCAAAAGGTTGTGAACAGGATGGAGTTGGTGCAGAGGGTGGCTACTAAAATGATTAGTGGGCTTCATTATAAAGCATATGAGGACAGACTTAAGGATCTTAATATGTACACCTTAGAGGAAAGGCGGGATAGAGGTGATATGATTGAGATGTTTAAATACCTCCGTGGCATAAATGTTCAGGGAGAGAGCCTCTTTCAATTGAAAGCAAGTTATGCTACGAGGGGACATGGGATGAGGGTGAAGGGAGATAGATTCAAGAGTGATATGCGTAAATATTTCTTTACGGAAAGAGTAGTGGATCCATGGAATAGTCTCCCAGTGGAGGTGGTAGAGATGAGGACAGTAACTGAATTCAAAAAAGCATGGGACCAACACAGAGGATCTCTAAAGGTAAAAAGTGGACTGTTGTAGTTGTTGATATGGAAGGACAGACTAGATAGGCCATGTGGTCTTTTTCTGTCATCATGTTTCTATGTTTCTATGAATATTATGAAGGGCGGAGATTTCATAAAGAACCACCTCCTGATGCTGAGGGGGAAAGGAATGGCCCCTCAATGGACAATTTGGAGCGAGTTTGAATTATCTAAGTCTGTATTCCTCTTGAATGATCTTTAATACCCAAGAGTGGGTGGTTACAAGGGACCACCTCCAAGCAAAGAGAGTGAGCCTACCTCCAACTGGTAAGTATGGTATGGGAATAGAGGCTATGTTCTCAGAGAAACCAGTCAAAACCCCATCCCTGGTTTTGGATGGAATGCCAGCTGGGACTTTTGAGCTTTCTCCATTCGAGATCAGGCACAAGGAGTCTGCTTGCACTGAGTGTAGCAGATGGAAGAGAAACACCTATGCCTATTAGAGGAGGATGGGTCAGATGTGTGCCTGGAGAGTGTTCTGAGAGTGTCACAGTGCTGCTTGATCAAGGTAGCAGCTTCTTGTACTTTTCGAGAGGGCTTGCTGATAAGTCTTTAGTTTTCCCTATTTGCTCCTACTTTTTAACTAAAAATAACTATATCATGTCAAATGTCATTGTTTTTAATGTGACTGGCCAAAATTTCATAATTGTAACTCGTATACTTTTTTTTCTGTAGGTCTGAAGCCAGAATGTCACAAAACAATGGAGATTTCATGACAAAAGAGTGCCGAGCAGTGATGAAATATATTTTCTTAAAAGGGAACTCATCCAAAGAGATCTATGATGATATGTTGGTTACATTAGATGATAAGTGTCCTTCCTACGCTATAGTTAAGAACTTGGTTGCTAAGTTTAGGACAGGACATTTCAGCACTGAAGATGAACGTCCTGGGAGACCAAGTGAGGTAATAATTCCAGAAAACAAATGTCAATCATAACATGATCCTGGAGGATCAAGGAATATCAGCTAAAAAAACAGCATTGACACTGAAGATATCCCAAGAACATGCGGGCTATATCATCCATGACATTTTAGATATGAGGAAGCTCTCAGCCAAATGGGTTCACAAATGCCTCAATGCTGACCAGAAGCTTGATCGAGTATGGTTGCTTCACATGCCATTTTGGACCAATTTCATAAGCATACTGTGGGGATTTTGGATTGTCTTGTCATTATGGATGAAACTTGGATCCATATGTATAATCCAGAGACCAAAGAACAACCCAAAGAGTGGAGACATAGTGGTTTCCCACATCCTCAGAAGTTCAAGACTCAGAAATCAGCAAGCAAGGTGTTGACGTCTATCTTCTGGGACCAAGATAGCTGCTGATTAGTGGTTTGCAGAGCAACCACCAGTTTTATCTGGAGGACTTCAAGAAGTTGAAGCAATGAAGTAGTAAGTATGTGGAGCTCATGGGAGAATATGTTGAGTAAATAAATAATTTCAAACCTGTAGCTTTTGATTTTCTTTACAAAGCCAAAGACTTAACGTATCTCTATGGAGATTATTTCCAGAGCACAGCACACCAGTGAGATGCTCCTGAATACTAGGTTGAACGTCTGAATCCTGGAAGCATGAGAGACTCTGAGCACCAATACTCACGGAAGAGGCTCTTGATGCCGTATTGAAAAAAATCATATATTGCATGGACAATGTAGTTTCCTCACTCGTTCTCTTGGCTCACAACTGATTGATACATTTTGATTTTCTCTGTTCCTGAAGAGAGTTTTCAACGTGCCGCTCTGCTGCTTGATTAAGATAACAGCCTCCTGCATACTATCTTTGAAGACATTCTCTCCAGGGCACATTTCATCAGCAATCTGGTTTTGCATGCTGACTTGTAAGTCTGAGGCTTGGAGCCATGAGTGTCTCCATGAGTCAATACTCATGGTAGAACTCTCTATGCTACATTGAAAATATCATATGTCGCTCTGACCATGTACTTTCTGCAGTGCTTCACTTGGACCACTAGGGAATGGACGTCGACAACTTTCTTTAGGGTATGAAAGTTACCATACTCCTCTATGTTACACATGGTATTCTGCAAGTACGTGCCCATATAGAGATGGTAAGACCACATGGGAGGTAAGCATGGAGTTCTGATAAAACTTCCCCCCAAAAGAATCTAGGGTCTGAGCCTCTCTCCCTGGGGGTGCCGAGGAGTGAGACTTGAAGGACTACCAAAAGGGACTGCTACTGCTGGAAAGAGATCTGCACTTGTAAGTATTTCTTTGCTTCCAGGAAATCTTCTAAATCTTGGGGAAAAGGGAATTCGTGGGGTTAAAGTTGATAAATATGTGTATTTGTTAACTCCCTCAAGGCTCAATAGCCCCAGAGAGCTTTTATCCTAAATTCAAACCTCAATCAGTAGCCCCAGAGAAATTCAATTTAAATCAAATTAGTGTATAGCTTAGCATAGAAGGAAGAATAGGGTAAAGAAATAAATCGTTTCTAGAGACCTTTGCAAAGAGGTCTTTTGGGAAGCAAAAGACCTGTGAATATTATTTAAATAGGTTTTAAAGCCAAGTGACAGGTCAAATGGGCAATTTGAAAGGCTCCCTATATCAAACCAAGGGCTGTGTGAATCACTCAGGAAATTGTTAAGCGATTACATTAGAAGCACAGGTCAGGACACTGTGTAGCAACCCAGCTATTGTAGGTATTCCTTCCCTCCTATTCACCTTGACTCCCATCCACCCCAGGCACAATCTTAGCTTTATAAGCTCTTAAACCTTTTAAAGGGGAAGAGGTGGACAAAATCACTTCAGGTTCAGCTGGTTACCCTCACCAGGAATAGATTGATTCATCTTGAGATGGACTACGTCCCTTAAACTTATTAGGTACAGTTGTATCAGTACAAGTATCCCTAGCAACTTTAAGTAGACAACTTAAATAGTTTAACAAAACCTTAAAACTAAGATACAGTCACATGTATGATTTTCTCCCATTTGGTGAGGAGTCTTATATGCACTATGTACAAGGAGCTTTTTGCCCACAGGGAACGAGACTGATCTCTGGAGGCTAGAGTGGCAGACTTGAAGGGCATAAGGAAAACAGAGATGTAAATAGACGAGACCTACAGGGACACGGTACTGAAGTCCCACCTACAATCTGGCAGCCTCTCAGTTGCCATGCAGGAGAGAGGTTGCGTGAAAGGAAAGCAACACCTTGGTGTGGCAGGACGTGATCCTTCAGCTAGGACCTGATCCCCACCCCCCACGGTGATATTAAACCCTCCCACACTAAGAAGGTTTCTCCAGGGCCATGTGTCCATGAGGGAAAGGTTAGGATGGCCGTTATATTTGGTGATTTGATTATTAGGCATGTAGATAGCTGGGTGACTGGTGGACATGAGGATCGCCTGGTAACATACCTGCCTGGTGTGAAGATAGCAGACCTCACATGCCACCTAGACAAGGTTTTAGATAGTGCCAGGGAGGAATCTACTGTCTTGCTACATGTTGGTACCAATGACATAGAAAGTGTGGGAGGGAGATTCTGAAAGCCAAATTTATTCTCTGAAATGCTTCACGTTCCACATGCAGGACCCAAAAGGTAGGCAGAGCTCTGGAGTCTCAATGCTTGGATGAGATGATAGTACAAAGAAGAAGGTTTTGGATTTGTTAAGAACTGAGCAACTTTCTGAGTGAGGGAGGGGATTTTCTGGAGGGATGGGTTCCTCCTTAACAGTGATGGTACAAGGCTGCTGGTACAAGGCTGCTGGCAGGAGCACAACATTCAACCCACCCCAAGAAATCAACATACTACACAGGACAATACATCAAAGGACGAAGTAAAATATCTCGGTGTCACCCTAGACAAGAACCTGAATCTCCAATCCCACATAAACAAGACTGCAGTGAAAGCATACCACCGTTTAAAGATCAGACGACTCAAGCCAATCCTTAGCCAAGAACATTTCCGCACTGCATGCTAGGCAGTCATCACCCCCATACTGGACTATGGAAATTCATTATATCAGGGGTTACCCAAGCAAACTGTCCACCCACTACAACTGGTTCAAAATACTGCAGCGCGCATAATCACAGGCACAGACAAATATGAGCACGTAACACCAGTACTCCGACAGTTGCACAGGCTACCTATAATTGCATGGGCAAAATACAAGGCAACACTAATCATTTTCAAGATCATACACCACTAAGTTTTACAGACCATAATAACCAAAGACACAAGCAGTAGATCCAGGTGAACCCAAGCCAGCAACAGACTCTGCACTCCAGCCGGATACTACAAAACGAAGCAAGCAGCTTCCAGAAGAGTGATTTCACTCTCGGCGCCGGACCTATGGAACTCTCTCCCTGAGGAATTAAGAGTACAAAAAGACCTCAAGGACTTCTGCAAATCCCTCAAAACCCACCTGTTCATGGACTCATTTGAACAAGTACCATAACTCTCAATCACTGCATCCTTGCCGATACAGCCACCAAACACCAACGACTCAGACCTGGGACTCAACCCCCAGCAATATATGTATGTCTTGACACCCCTCTGTTGAATGTAGACCCCTTGTTATGTCCCTACCACTTTGATTGAAGGATAAGGTGGTATACAAAACTGTCTAAATAAATAAATTAAATAAATTAACCTTTAAAAAGGAGATAAAGCAGCTTTTAAACTGGAAAATAGGGGAAAGCCAACAGTTGCCCAAGAATGCATGGTTCAGAAGGATGTATCCTTGAAGGATACTAGCAAAAGAGGGAAGTTAAGGCATCTTGACAGAGAGATTCCAATAAAGATAAATGCAACCCATATGCCATTAACAACAGAAATGAAAGATTCCAAATTACCCCTATCAACTGATAACCAGATTAATATGAATAAAATACAACCTCTAAAATGCCTGTATGCAAAAGCTAGAAGTCTAAAAAATAAGATGGCAGAGCTAGAATATATGGCACTAAATGAAAAGTTAGAAATGATTGGCATCTCAGAGACCTGGTGGAAGAAGGACAACCAATGGGACACTGGGAACAAACTAAATCGCAATGATACGGTAGATCAAATTGGTGGAGGGGTTGCACTCTGTTAGAGAGGGCATTGAGTCACAAAGGATTAAAGTTTTGCATGAAACAAAAAACACTGTAGAATCTCTATGGATAGAAATCCTATGTAAAAAGGGGAAGGCGATGGCAGTGGGGGTGTACTGCCAACTGCCTGGCCAGAATGAACAGATGGATGATGAAATACTAAGAGAAAATAGGGACGCTAACAAAAGTTACAACATAGTAATAATGGGTGATTTCAATTGCCCAGTATTGACTGGATCAATGTCACTACAGGACATGCCAGGGAGATAAAGTTTCTAGATGAAATAAATGACTGCTTCTTGGAACAGCTGATTTATGAACTGACAAGGGGGGAAGCTATTCTGGACCTAGTCCTTAGTGGAAGACAGGATTCTGGTGCAACTTTCAAAAGGGAGACTATGATAAAATGAGGAAAATAGTTAAGAAAAAACTAAAAGGAGAAGCTTTAAAGGCTAAAGAGAAATATCTGGCATAGGTGCTATTTAAAAGTACTATATTGGAAGCCCAGACCAGAATAGATGTATTCCATACTTTAAGAAAAGAATGTGGTGCACATCACTGTCACCACTTCCTTAGGGGGATCATAATATTGGAGGATTTCCAACCCTTTTTCCCTGGGCTCCTCCTTCATATCCAACTCAAATGGTATCGCCTTTGCCATATTCCTGACAAAATCATCGAAGGACATCTTACAGTACTATCCCCCTCCTCCTCAAAGTACATGAATCCTTTGATAAAGGCAATATTCTTGCAGTTTCCCTTGATCTGTCCTCGTTAAATCACACTCTTCTCCTTTCTCGTCTGTACCATTTTGGTCTTCGGGGCAGTTTTTTCCACTGGTTTCATTCCTTTCTCTCAGATCGTTCTTTTGCAGTCCACTTAACTTCCTCATCTTCAGTCCCCTACTCATTAGACTACTGTGTCTCACAGGGTTCAGTACTTGCTCCACTCCTTTTCAACATTTTTCTCTCACCTCTTGCCTTCCTCATCCAGCAATCTGCAATTTCAGGATACTATTATGTTGATGAAAGCTTGCTTCTCCTTCACACCAATTCAACTTCATCTGATCTTTCTGCACTCAATTCCTGTTTCTCTCATGTGGCTGAAAGGCCCTATGAGAACCAGCTTGTGCTCAGTCCCGGCAAAACCTCAGCTATATGGCTAGCTGGGCACATCCCTCTACCCACCATGGCCCATCTTCTTCTTGGTACTACTATTCCCTGGTCTCCTCTCTTCGTTATCTTGGAGTCATCCTGGACTCAGCCATGACCTTCTATGATCACATCACCACTGTTGTTCGTAAATCCCTCTACTCTCCCCACCATATCAGAGCTGTTTGCCCCCTCTTATATTCCTCGACCTTGACCACCTTGATTCTCTCCTTCGTAATTTCCCAACTTGATTACTGCAACATCATCTATGCAGGACTTCCTCAATACCAATTCCATAGAATTCAGCCCATTAAGAACACCGTCGTCCGTCTTCTCACTCACACCTCCCGCTATAATCACATTCCTGGTACACTTCCACTAGCTCCCCATACAGTACAGAATTTGGTTCAAGATTCTCACACTGGTATACAAGATCCTCCACACAGGAGGGGTGAACTCAAAATGAAGGATAAGAGATTGATAGTTGTAGCCCAGGACAGTGACTTATGGATGAGATGGTTTACAGCAAACATTGAAAAAATTGGCAACACAGACTTATGTTGATTCTGTAAGAAAGACCTGGAAATGGTGACTCACCTTATAGATGGCTGTGAAGGTCTGTTGGCAGAAAATTTCTATACAGAAAGACATAATAAAGTGGCGTGCCTCATCCATTGGAAACTCTGTAAACACTACAACATTACTGTGCCCAAGAAGAACTGGGATCATGACCCTAAGAGAATTACACAGAATGAGGAGGTTATGATCACCTGGGATACTCCCATTCCGATCGATAAAAAGCTGGATGCGAGGAAGCCGGATATAGTGGTTAAGGAGAAAAACACTAGAACGGCATTGACAATAGAGGTGTCTGTTCCAAATGACTACTCTGTGAATCATGTGGAGAGGCAGAAGATCCTGAAATACCAGGAAATGCAGTCAGAGACCAAGAAAATGTGGCAGAAAGAAACAGAAATATTTCCCATCGTGTTGGATGCCACAGGCTTGATAAAGAAGAATTTCCAAACACATTATGACAAACTACCCACACGTGTTACATCTTACAAACTCCAACAGGAAGCTCTCTTTGGCACAATGCAAGTACTATACCAAACCTTAGCAGTAAATTTGAGAGACTGAGATAATATTCCCCATGCCCTGGCTTAGAAGTGAGGTTCACAACTGTAATGGCATGTGCAAAACTAGCCCATTTGAAGAAATTGCCCCAAGGCATTCCTTCCTACCTTGCCTCATCCATCATACTCCACATCCCACATCACTCTGTTCGCCCACTCCACTCTAATCGACTCCACCTTCCCTCCACTTCTCATGTCAGATATGAATTCACCTGACACTATCTTCTACTTTCTTGGCCCTTTCCTTTGGAATGTCCTCCCCTCTGAGCTCAGAATGGAATCCTCTTACACCACTTTCAAATCCCAACCCAAAACTCATATGTTTCATGCTGTTTCATCATCCCTATTATATGATGCACCATGTCCCCTGTTGAGGATACCTACTTCCCCTTGGTCTCCCTTCCCCTTCCTCACCCAGCCTGTTTGCATTACCTTTTACTATAATTTTATGGAGTTCCTTTCTCTCTTTTAAAATGTTTTTATGTAAACTGCTCCACCATCTTTTCTGAAGGGAAGTATATCAAATTTTGCTAAACAATAAACAACAACATATCTTTAGGAGGTGACTTGCAATGCTCATGAGGCAGAGAGGGCCCCGTAATCAGTTCTGGGAACTATCCTCTGAGAAAAACTCAGAATTATAGTCAGCTTCCAAGGAGCATGCAGAAAGAGTCAGAGTCAGAGAGGAATTTTAGAAACATCTAAGTGTCTGTCTGGACTTGTCTCCGAGACCCTGAGGGGTGGATCTCCTTCAGGATTCATGGCGCACTGAACAGCTCCACTGCTTCAGGGGAGATGTGCCGCCTCTGATGCACTCTGTGCCAACATTGGTCAGGCATCGTCCGATATGGAGGCCTTTTTCGATCTCATTAATGACCCATCTCCTGCAGGCAGCTTTAGGGTTTCTAAAATCAGCTTGATGGAGAGGGGTATTTTAGATCTGTCCTAGTGCAATCCAGGATGTCTAAGCCAGAACATCTGCAAAAAAATGCAGGCATATCCAGGTGCAGATGTGATTTCACAAACCTTGACATGCCCAATAGGAACTCCTTCAGGGATGTCTGCATGCCCAGAATTGTATTTCAGAACCCAGATCTCTAGGATAGCAGAGTAGTGGGTAAGGAACAGGGCAGCCAGGGTTCAAATCCCATTGCTGCTATAGTGGAAATTGTGCTGAGTACTGGGGTCAGTGAGTGCTTTCCTCTCTATACTCTCTGGATGTTTTTTAGATTATTGTTCATAGATCTAGTTAGGCGTAATGCTGGACATCCATGACGTTTCTGTGATCAGGTGGGGAGACCCTGGTCCCTGGGAATGCTCTGGCCACACCTCCTTCATGTCCCCATTCAGATTCGGATATCCCCACAGCTGGCTTCTAAAATTTCTCTGGAGATGGTCTCTGTGCTTTGAACGTCTCTATGCCTATTTTTGGACGTCCAAAGCATGAATAGAGCTTCTAAAATAATCCCATACTGTTTATCAGAAAAAATTACACAAAGATCTCTAAGAGTCAGTTTTCTTAATGCCAAACATTTGTGTACACTTTTTCTCATGACCCTTAAGACCCATCAGTGCCATCTGTAAGCAGAGTGAACAAACAGGCCCCAGACACTTTAGCCACAGCTTGTGGGTATACGTGACAGACATGAGCCAAAAACATTGGGAGCACATTTTGAAACTGTTGGCCTCTTTCTGCTCCATCAATAGATATTTCTTCTAATGGAGATCACACGTAATCTTCACTACCAATGAAGATCTCGGTTAGAAGACATACCCATACATGGAGCAGAGCTTGAACAAGTTTACCCCTTGATAAAAGTATTTTTTCTGCTGAAACGCTAGCATCAGGGTTACTATATACTTGCACATTGGAAGTTCGCTGAAGGCAGCCTTTCAAGTATTCCTATTTGGAGAAAGTGGTGACTTCTCTGGATTTAGAAAAGTTATTTAAAGATTTTTCTTAAAAATTTTGGAAACTAAAATTTACGTTTCCTGAATGAGTCACTGTGTTGGCCTTTCTTGGAGCTAGATGATTATATCTGGAGCACTGAATGTCTAGTTACGCTGGCTATTTGATAATTTGCTCATATTATGATGATACCTCTTTAATAGAAACATAGAAACATGACAACAGAAAAAGACCACATGGCCTATCTAGTCTGGCCTTCCATATCAACAACTACAACAGTCCCCTTTTTCCTTTAGAGATCCTGTGTTTGTCCCATGATTCTTTGAATTCAGATACTGTCCTCATCTCTACCACTTCCACTGGGAGACTATTCCATAGATCGACCACTCTTTCCATAAAGAAATATTTCTGCATATCACTCCTGAATCTATTCCCTTTCACCCTCATCCCATGTCCCCTCATAGCAGAGCTTGCTTTCAATCAAAAGAGGCTCTCCTCCTGTGCATTTATACCACGGAGGTATTTTAACATCTCAATCATATCACCTCTATACCACCTTTCCTCTAAGGTGTACATATTAAGATCCTTAAGTCTGTCCTCATATGCTTTATAATAAGACCACTAACCATTTTAGTAGCCAACCCCTGTACCGACTCCAGCCTGCTTATATCCTTTTGAAGGTGCGGTCTCCAGAATTGCACACAATACTCTAAATAAGGTCGCACCAAAGACTTAATCAGAGGCACTATCACCTCCTTTCTTCTGCTGGCCATTCCTCTCCCTATACACCCAAGCATCGTTCTAGCTTTTGCTGTCACCTTTTCTACTTGTTTAGCTACTTTAAATTCAACAAACACAATCACGCCTAGGTCCTGCTCTTCTTTAGTGGACAAAAATACTTCACCCCCTATACTATATTGCTCCCTTGGATTGCAGCAGCCCAAATGCATGACCTTGCATTTTTTAACATTAAATCTCAGCTGTCAAATTCTAGATCATTCTGCAAGCTTAGCTAGATCCCTCCTCATGTTATTTACACCTTCCTGGGTGTCTACTCTATTGCAGATTTTGGTATCATCCGCAAAGAGGCAAACCTTACCCAACAGCCCTTCCGCTATATCACTAACAAAGATATTAAAAAGAATCATAGCAAGGACAGATCCCTGGGACACACCACTGGTAACCTCCTTCTCCTCAGAGTGAGCTCCTTTTACCTACTACTACTACTACTACTACTACTATTAAGCGCTTATATAGGGCTACACACACAGCGCTGTACCCTCCCACTAAACCAATTTCTAACCCAAGCAGTAACCTGTGAGGAAAAGTGTTAAAGACTTTACTGAAATCTAAATAGACCACATCTACGCCTCTCCCCTGGTCCAACTCCCCGGTCACCCAGTCAAAGAAATCAATCAGATTTGTCTGACAACATCTGCCTCTGGTGAATCCATGCTGCCTTGGATCCTGAAATCTGCTGGACTCCAGGAGCCACTGTGAATGAAAGACCTCGAGCCACATCTCGGATAAAATCCTGAAAGGACATATCCTCTGGAGGAGACATCCTATGTTGAGGAGAAGAAGAATCCTCAGGAGGAAGTACTCTGGTATCAGCAGAGCTTTCAGAGTCTTCAGACTCATCCGAGGATTCAAAGTATCTCCGATCCGGGTGATCGTGCAAGGCACGATACCGGTACCGATCGAAGTCGGCATCGGAGGAGTCCAGTACCGACTTGTCGATACTGGATGGATAAGCATGACTCGGTCCCGGTAGAATACCTGCCGATGTCGATGCAGTCGGTACCGGTACCAATGTCGGTGCCAGTAATGGTTGAATTGTCTGAAGCGGTTTCAAGGGCATTGAGGCCGTGAGAAGAGCAGCCAGACTGTGTTCAATAGCCAAGAATCTCTGGTCTATCGACGCTACCGATGCTTGAATATCGGTACTGGATGAAGCAGCCGGTACCCCAGAGCATGGCACCAGTAGTTCTGCCGAGGATGAGGCCTCGAGAATATCCTGGAGCTCCGTTAATGCTTTGGAAGCCGAAGCCTCCCGCCGGGGCAATTTTGCCCGTACAAATCCCTCAAGGGCAATGCCAGAGGCATCTCAATGCTTAGAAGGAGACCTACCCTTTGAGGACCGGCCAGATTTCTGTTTAGCTACCTGAGATCCATGGGAGGAAGACGAAGCCCTGGAAGACGTCGATGCCACAGATGCTGCATCGGAGGGAAAAAGGGTGCTAAGTTTAGCAGCTCGGTTTTGCCGGCCTCTCTTCGACATCATCCCACAGGTAAAACACTCTGAAATAGAGTGGTCAGGACCTAAACATTTGAGGCACCACTCATGGGTGTCGGTGATGGAGATGGTACCGCCACACTTGGAACACTTTTTAAAACCCGAAGCGGGTTTTTCCATTTTAAAGGAAAAGTTGGGCCTAGTGCCCAAAATGGCGCGTGGCACCTGAGGAGAAAATACTTGGAAAAGACTCCAGAAGAAAAGTTTTTTTGTTTTTTTTTTAAGAAAAAAGAAAGAAGAACCGGCGGTACCGGTGTAGCGTCGAGGGAAGGCAGACGCGACCACAAAAAAGAAGAAGAAAAGGGAATATTTTCTGCGGTGAAAGGATGTGCGACCTGTCGGCTCCGCGGAAAATGAATAACTGGAGAGGGACAGTTGGGAAAAGCGGGAAGGCAGCATGCAGGTGCTGTGGGATGCTCCCAAAAGCTTTCCTATTGGACGCTGGGGAGCGTTCCCGCGTGGGCTCCGTCGGTACCGACAATACCCATATGTGAAGACTACATTCCTGCTTGTTCCTGGAGATAAAGCAGTTAAATCTCTTTTAATTGTGTTAAAAATGTGCTGTTCCAAGTCCCTGTGTGTAATTAATTGGGGAGGTGCCCTTTAAAGCAAGACTGCTCACTAGAGATGGGTAGGAGTTGGGGGGGGGGGGAAAGATTAGGGAGGTTACTAACACCTGATGAGATGTCAGTAGCTTCAAAGAGCTGAGAAAGATACTAAAGCAGCGTTTTAAACCTACCCCACTAAAGAAAATATGTCCCCTTTTAACTAAAGCACCAAAAAGAATGTAACTTTTAAAAATGTACCAAAATCCTTTTAAGAACACCCAGGCAAAGAGCTATTAATTTAAAAAGCCACAAACTCTTACCTGTGCTTTAAATGAATGCCCCCCCCCCCCCCCTGTTAGGAATAATTTAAAAATAGATATTCATAAATGTTTTGCTGTGTTTTTGTTTTTCAACCCATTTTTGATTTGTTGAGCTACATATATGGGTGGTATACACTGCATCACAATGTAAGTATGTACTTTGAAACCTTTTATACTCCTGAGAATACATCATCAAAAATCACATTTCTGGGGATTATAATTCTTGCTACCACAGAATACCTTTGCACAAGCTTTCCAAGTTTCTTCTTTTTAAGGAAAAGGGTTCTGAAAAATGTTTTAAGGATACATCATTGCCTAAGGAGCCATTCGATTCCTATATGAGAAAGGAGAGTCACAACCTGGTAAATAAGGCACCTACCCAGCAACGAGCCGAAAAGGCCCAATTCAGCATCACCCAATCACTCTTAGTTTGCCGAGTAAGGGGGTGTGGGTGGCAGAAGGAACAGGTGGTGGCTGTTGCAGAGCGGAGACTTAAGCTGGTTCTCACTCTGTCTTACCTAACAAACCAGTTCCTCAGGGAGAAGTGAAGAAACAGTAGCTCCTCCATTGTTTCAGCAAGGTATAAAGGGTCCGATATTCCAAAGCATTTACATGGTTTACAGACCCCATAGCGGAATATCCCCAAGTAACGCCGCTATATGCGCCAATGAAACCCTGGGCTAACTTTCACCGCTTATCACTAACTGGGCAGCAAGTTCAATATTGCTGCTGCCCAGTTAGCGATCGGGCTCTGTGTCAACCCTTGATATTCAATGCCGGGGCCGGATATAACCCTGGCATTGAATATCCGGGTTTAATGTTCAGCACTGGCTGCTAGCCACTATAAATGCCCTAGCCGCTTGTGCTGAATATTGGGCCCATAATTTATTACTAATATTTTGAAGCAAAGATGACATGAGATGATCAGGTAGATTTGTGTAAATACATATTGGAATCAGTGATCACATGCTACGTCACAAAATCATATGTAATCCTATTCAAGTTACAATGATCTTCCTCTTATGTTTTATGTTAGTTCTCATTTTATACTTATCACACTAGTCATGTCAAACAGGAAATATTCTGCTATATAATACATGGCCCCATTCATTGCATTCTGCATTATACAGTGATGTTTACCTTGTCTAACCGTAGACAACAAAATGGCACCTTTTCTTGAAGGAGATGACACAAAGTAGGAGAACTTCCAATGTAAGGAGAGTTAGAAGGATAGCCTTTAGCATACCTATAGCAAGAAGTACACATACAAAAAATATAGAAATTGGCAGTAACATGATACACAATATTCTGCATGCCACATTTTGTATTGTGCTGCATGACTTATCCATACTCTTGGCCAGCAGAGCACTCGTCATCTGAAGGAGTAGTTTCATCTTCTGATTGATCACTTAAAAGGTCGCATGCTTGGATGGATGAAGTGTCTGCAACTTCCAAAACAGGTGCGATGCTGGGTCTTCGGCTTTCTTTACTTCCTTCACAAGGCAGCATGAGGGTAGGGCCACTGGAAGCTCTACAACCAGTATCTTGTAAATCGATGGCCACAGTACCTAAAACAGGAGACATTTGAAAATGCTGATACTTTTTATGGGTAACTGGGTCCAAAATGACATCAAAGGTGACATCTTAAAACTGGAGATGGAAAGGTTTCTGAGTCTGGGGTGGAGGAAGATTAGAATACCTGAAATCGTGGTTTAGGACTCGAATTTGAGGAGATTGGCTATTGTGGAAAAATGTGAAGGGAATGCACAGAATGAAGATGGGAGCTGTGGAGCATATTAGGAGTAACAAAATATAAGAGAAGGAAACTAGGAATAATGGAAAATAATTGAACCATAATATTAAATAAAAAATACCCTGCAGATATTTTTGTTTAATCTTATATCTTAGTTAAAAGAAAAAGAAAAGAAAACAAAAAATTGGCTCAAAATATTATTGCAAATGGATTTTCAACCATGACTTATGACTAATGTTATTAATCATTCTTCATCATTGCCCACAATTCTGATTCATTTTTATCCATTCTTTCAGTGCATATAAACGTTTTAATTTTTTAATACAGGTTTTCAAAAATGGCATATTTAATCACCTGACTATAACAGCATATCATTTGTCCCTAGTTTATATACAAAAATGGTGAAAAATTACCGATCTCGATTTTATATTTCATTAATTGCCATGACTTGTAGTAATTACTTATTTCTCTTCCTTTATCAACATTACTTATTTCAGTTTTATATTCCATCAGTTACTACCATTTGTGACCATGAGATCTTCACTTATTATTCTTCATTTATACTATCCATTTTGATTCTTTCCAACCTAGTGGTAGTTAGAAAGAATTATTTAAAAAGGGTCGAGAATGTTTGTCCATCTGTCTGACTGTTTGGGGGCAAAATAACTCTCAGAAAATTTAATGGAGTGGGATGAAACTTAATATGTGGTAAAAACAGGTAAAAAGACTATAAAGTACGAAAATGGGTCATATCAGACGGGGTTCCACAGAAACAAGCTTTTCCCCCAAAACTAGCCCAATGTATTTCTGTGGGAGAAGGAGTTACAACTTCTTCTGTAGCATAGAAACTTACATACACTGAAACACAGAAGTTAGAAAATCATTCCTTTCAAACTTCCTTTCCCCGTTCTCTATTCTCCCAATACCCGTTTTGGTCCCCACCACCAAATACTGACCCCCTCCCACATAATGCCCTATCCACAAAAAATACTTCCTCGCAATTGTCCTATTAATCCGCCAAATTTATTTATTATTTAGCCAAACTTATAACACAAATCTAAGAGTCTAACCGGTTCACACAATAAAAGAATATGGCCATAAATGCTCCCACTCACAAAGAATATCCATATATACAAAACTGTCTAAAGACTCTAAATAAATAAATAAATACTTGCCACATTAACCTGCAAACTGCCCCAACCAAAAAAAATCACCTTCTGCCATGCCCACCACCCTGCACAGTGCCCCATACACAAAAACCACCCCCCAACAACGTCCCCATCAATCGCACAAACTGCCTCACTGGCAGAACCTAACCCCAATGCCATAGCCCTACCACCCCATCAACTACCTCCACTCCCAAAAACTATCCCACCTCAACTGCTCCATCACTCCATAAACTACCCCACATTCAAAAAATACCCCACCCCATTGCTTCATCATCCCACAAACTACCTCCCTACAACCGTCTCACTGCCTCGCAAACTGCCCTCTAACCCACAAACTACCCTACCCCCAAGAGTCACCTGCCCCCAATAGTCACCTTCTTGCAACTACCCCCACCCCAAACACTACTCCCTACAACTTTTCCAATCATCAGAACCTACCCCCACAATTGCCCCAATGCCCTGAAAAAATGCTCTTGCAACTGACCCACAAACTATACCATCCTCAAAAATTACATCCTTGTAACTGCCCCAATATTCCACAAACTTCTATCACCCCTAAAGTTATCCCCTCCAACTGCCTCAGCACCCAGTGTCCTAATCCATCCCCAAAACTGCTCCTTCAATTGTCCCACCATAATGGAAACTACCCCACCATCAATGCCCTACAGCTCTACCAGCTACCCCCAAATGAACTATCCCCACAATTGCCTACTGCCCCCAAAATATCCCCATCCCCAAAAGTTACTCCCCTCATAATTTCCCCACCCCCAAAAATTAACTTCCTGAAACTGCCCCACTGTCCTGCAAACTAACCCTACCCCCTAAACTATGTATCTCAGAATGTCCCATTGCCCCTACTTACCCCACCCACAGGAAAATACATGCACAGCACAAAAAGAACACATAACAGAAAGAGGGATTACTAATAATTTTACTGCATTTTAAATGATTCACATTTCATTTTATTTTTGTATTGTGAAAGCTAATGATTAAATTTTACTGCTTGTTTAATTGTTGTCTTGGGGCAGTTTCTCCATTTGGGTTATTTTTGCTCATACCATGACAATCATGACCCTCACCTCTAAGCCAGTGTATGTAGAGTTTGATCACAGTCCCTCAAATCTACTGCTAATGCTATGTGTACTGGCAAATAATGATGTTGCCATGGGCAAGGCTACATTAAGGAACTGGCAAGCTAGGAACATACCTAAGATTCAAAGTTTAGGGAGGCCCTGTCAAATGTGCTCCATACGCAAGTGGTTAGGATTGACAACTGCCATTTTTCAGGATTCTATTGATTTTTACATTGATGTCAGGAAGCTAGAAGGAAGGCTAATGTCTGCATGTTTTTCAAGGTTAAAGCCTCTATCAACAGTTCTCCAATCGCCCCTCCCCCCTTGTGAGTGTGCCTGCCTGCTGCTTCCAATGTAACTAGCAGCAAAGACTGTAGGTAGGGTCCAGCCAATGGGAAGGTTGTGGGGGCGGAGCACTGGAATGCTGCTCTAGTCCCAGACTGTTGGTAGGATCCAGCCAATGGGAAGGCTGTGGGGATGGAGCACTGGAATGCTGCTCTAGTCCCAGATTGTGGGTAGGATCTAGCCAATGGGAAAGCTGTGGGGGTGGAGCACTAGAAGCTGCTCTAGTCACAGGAAGGGAGGAGGTAAGCTGGGGGAAGTTCATATGATACAGTTTCTGTATGTGATTGAAGATGGAAGAGAAATGAAGCCCCCCCCCCCCAAAAAAAGAAAAAACACAACCACCAAAAAACCCTGTGTATTTCTATAGGAAAACCTGTTGCAACAGCTGCAGCATAGATTGATTCACAGTAACACAGCTATTATACTGTAGCATTGCACCTGCCAAACAGCCCTTCCCTCTAATTACTACTACTGCTACTACTACTATTTAGCATTTCTAGAGCACCACGCACACAGCACTGTACAGCTAACTTACAAGAGATAGTCAGCATACATGAGAGAGTCCCTGCCCATCAGAGTCACGCTCATCAGAGCTTACAACCTAGTTAGAATAGTGCATTAGTTAAAACAGTGCAGAGCATCAATCGATTCTATGCGAACATTAATCGGTTTTACGCAGGGTACGGTGAGGTACAGTTTGATCTGTAGTTGGTCATAAACATTGACGGGGGTTGGGGTGAGAGGAGGAAAGAGTCAGGATCTGAATGCAATGGTGAAGAGGTGGGTCTTCAGCCTGGACTTGAAAAGGGCAGGGAGGGTGCCTGGTGCACAGATGCAAGTAGGCTGTTCCAGGCGTGAGGTGCAGCAAGGTGAAAGGAGCGCAGTCGGGAGTTCGCGGTGCGGGTGAAAGACATTGATAGAAGTAATTTGTTAGCGGAACGCAAATTTCGAGAGGTGACGTAGGGAGAGATAAGAGATGAGAGGTCTTGAGGGGCCATAGAGTGGATGCATTTATAGGTCAGCAGGAGAAGCTTGAATTGGATGCGGAGACGGACAGGGAGCCAGTGGAGTGTGTCATGGTGTAGATCAGTCAGAGCCTATGGAGATAGGTAAAGCTGAGCAAAACAGATCTGACACTGACAACTCAGTGCAGCACATGGTCCAGAGTTGCTATAGGCAACATACACAAATGGCATCACAAGGTGTGAGAGCACGCCCAAATAGCAAGCTAGCTCACAGCTCATTAGATAATGAGGGGCAGCTGGGAGGGGGCGGAGCCCAAGCAAACACCAAGTCACACGCAGATAAAATTCACTTACCGGAGGTTAGTAGGGAGAGACCACGGGAGAGACCACAAGAGAGACCACGAGGGAAAAACAGCACCATTGGTAGCTGGGAGAGAACAGCTGGTAACTGGAGGACGGGAGGAACTTGGAAACCCGGTAGAACCAGAGCAGCTGAAGAAGCCCCGAGGAACTGCTTCAGAGAGCAGGGCACAGCTAAGCAAAAGCCCAGTGAACTTTACCAGGAAGAGGGCAGAGGAGATATTCCTGGACCCACGCTTAGGAAAGCCAACCTACCAAGTAACAGGTACAAGGAGGGAGAGAGCTTCTACCCTGAAGGGAGTTTCAGGCCCAAGGGAAAACAGAGAGAGAAAAGCAGTAAAACGCTTCCGTCTTGGCAGGGCTCTGCTGTACCGAGAAACTCCGAGCAGAGAGTGTGTAAAGGTAGGCTTATTGCTTCTAATAGAAGAGACATAGAAAGTGAAGAATTTCCCTGCACTTACCAAGAGTTATGTGGCTCTCAAAATAGAAACTCCAGAGAATGCGGTAATTTCCCATTCTACTCTAGCTGTGAGGAGGAGGGGAACACTCTCAGCCGTACAGAGAGACTGTTTAAGAATAACGTGAGTTGCAATCCAAAAGGACTTTATTCAGAAGAGGAGTGTGAAGAAATGCAATGTGATTTATATGAGGAGCCTGCTTCTAAGAATTGTATGGATTGTACATTTACTTTGTCTGATGAAATCACTTCTTTATGCTGAAGAGGTTTCTGGAAGTTTTGCTAAGGAAAGGAAGTGAGGAAACTTACCTTGAGTGAAAAGGACTGTTTAAACTACCTTTTTCTGTTCCACTGTTAAGCTGACAATAAGCAGTATTTTTGTTCCAGTTGTTCCTTTTGTTTTGTACCAGCCGTATGGTCATTTTGTTCTTATATCCATTGCTTTGAAAATCCGCCCGGGAAGGGGAAATAAAAAGTCCTGTCTTAAGCCTTGCTACTCGACTACAACTTAATTCTTTCGTTAGCTTGTGGGACTACAACTCCCAGAGGGCATTGCAACGCCTTTTGTACCACTCCCCTTGCTACTTAAGAGAACGCCCCGATGAAATCCCCACACTTTTAGCCTCTGGGGACCTTCACAGGTGACAAGTGATTTGAAAAGAGGAGTAGTATGGGCATGGTGAGGATGGCAGAAGATTACTCGAGCAGCGTGTTTTTGTATAGATTGAAGGGGAAGGAGGTGGCTCACGGGAAGACCAGCAAGGAGAAGGTTGCAGTAATCGAGGCGGGAGGAGATTAAGGAGTGGATAAGCATTTTGTGGTGTGTTCAGAGAGGAAGGGGCGGATTTTGCCGATGTTGTAGAGAAAGAAGCGGCAGGTCTTAGCTACAAGCTGGATATGCGTGGAGGAGAGAGAGGTGTCGAAGATAACCCCTAGGTTGCAGGCCGAGGGAACAGGAAGGATATTAGATCCATCCACATGGCTTGAGAGAGGGGGAAATGGGGGGGAGGAGTTAGGTGGAAAGACAAGGAGTTCAGTCTTGGCCATGTTCAGTTTCACTCATCGATGAGACATCCAGGCAGTGATGTCCGAAAGACAGGCAGAGATCTTGGACTGAGTTGCCGGAGAAATATTAGGTGTAGAGAGGTAGATTTGTGAGTCATTGGCATAGAGATGGTACTGAAAGCCATGGGAGGAGATAAGCACACCAAGACCTTGGGTATAGAGAGAGAAGAGGAGGGGGCCTAAGACAGATCCCTGGGGTACACCTAATCTCCTCTCCTGATCATAGACACGCAAACACAGATGTATATGCACACACATGTGCAGGCACATATATTGAAGCATCCGTGCACACACATGCACATATGCACAGACACACATACAAACGTACACACACGAACAAAGTAAAGATACACACATACATAACAGATAAAAATTCAAAGCAGAGATATGCACACATATGGATTATTTTTCTCCACAAGTCTTGCTGAGTACCTTCACGTAGTGACCCCATTGTATAAAATCTATACCAAATCTCAACAAGGCAACACTACGATAAAAGTATAGTAGGAAGGAAAAAGGAAGATACATACTGGTTGCAAGTTGCCCAGTATAAAAATGTGTCCACCTGTAGCTTAGGCATTAGGGCTACCGATGGTGGCAGTAATGGTGCAAAACCTTCAGGAGAAGATAACATCCCTGATGCAGCCATAGGCCGTGGCAAATTTGTTCATGGACCCACTGCAGCAGGAGATAACCCAAAGAAATTAATGAAAAAAACAAGAGGACTGAAAACTGTTAGGTGGACGCCTGAAGAAGAAAAGAGATAATGTACTGCTACGGAGACTGGAAAAAGGGGATGGCTTACAAGAATATTGCTGGCATGGAGACAGACATCGAACATTAGACAGGAGTGGAAGCACAAGGACACAGACAGTCTGAAACAGATAAAAAGCTATATCTTTACATCTAGACTGAAAGGGGAGTGGGAGGGGGAGTTAAAGAGTTGATTTGCTAGTACTTTTAGAAACACATAAGCGAAGAAGTAATTTTGCAGACAGTTTAACCACAAACGTCCTGCAAGCTGCAAGGGAGAGTTAAACTGATTACAGCTACCCTTGAAGTGACCAGTCAGAAGCCCCCGAAAATCAGACACTTTCCCAACATACAGTTAGGAAAATGAAGAAGTCAACAGACTCAAAGTTTCCCAATTCCATCTTGCACTTGCACCTGGAAAATCATGTGACAAACTGCCTTACTGAGACTGTATAAAAATGTAGCTTGAATACTGCATCGGGGCTGGACTCCTTGCTTAGTTTGCCGTGATCCAGACCTGCTATAGTAGTTCAAAGAAAAAGAGGTTTCTGCCTGGAATATTTTGTTTCCTCTTGTCTTGCTTTCCCTTGTTCTCTCCTTACCAGGTGTCATCTATGCTGGACCGGGACCCCGCTAGATACTCATCCCACGACACTACTATCATGCTACAAACCCTGTATTTGATTACAGAAAATACACAGAGAGAGCTCACCAGAAAATGAAAGAAAGATATAAAATCCCAAAATAAAAACTGGAAAGGGCTGATACAAATATTAAGATCTCTGACTGGACAAATTAAAGACAAATATCTAAGTCGGGATGTGTTCAAACGGCTGAGCAGTGCCGCAGAAAGAGAAACACACTACTAAAACACATATCCACTTTTTAGTCACTTCTTGCCTTGACTATTACAACCTCCTCTGAGTCATGTTTCTCCCCTTCAGTCTGTTTAAAACTCTGCTGTGTGACTAATCTTCCGCCAGTCCAAATATACTCATATAACCCCTGTTCTCAAATCACTTCATTGGCTTTCCTTCCATTTCCATATCCAATACAAACTTCTCCTTCTGACCTATAAGTGCATTCATTCTATTGCTCCTCACTACCTTTCCTCTGTCCTCTCTCCCTACACCCCTCCTTGTGAACTCTGCTCTTCTTCGGACTTGCTTCTCTCTATGCCCTTCTCTTCCTCTTCCAGCTCCAGACTTCGATCCTTTCACCTTGCTGCTCCTTATGCCTGGAACAAACTACCTGTATCTTTACGTCAGGTTTATAAGAACATAAGAATATAAGATATGCCATACTGGGTCAGACCAAGGTCCATCAAGCCCAGTATTCTGTTTCCAACAGTGGCCAATCTAGGTCATATGTACCTAGCAGTTTCCCCAAAAGACACAGATTCCGCAATGCTTGTACTGGGTCAAGCATTGATATCGTGGGTCCCTTCTTAATAATGGTTTATGGACCTTTCCTCCAGGAACTTGTCCAAACCTTTTTTAAACCCAGCTACACTAACAGCCTTTTCTACATCCTCCGGTAACAAATTCCAGAGTTTGATTACACGTTGAGTGAAAAAATATTTTCTTTTATTAGTCTTAAATAGTTTACCCTGTAGCTTCATTGCATGTCCACTAGTCTTTCTATATTCTGATAACGTAAACAATCGATCTACGTTTACCCACTCCTCTCCGTTCATTAATTTATAGACTTCTATCATATCTCCCCTCAGCCGTCTCTTTTCCAGGTTAAAGAGCCCTAACCTTTTTAGCCTTTCTTCATAGGAGTATCCTTCCATCCCCTTTACCATTTTGGTGGCTCTTCTCTGAACCTTTTCTAATAACTCTATATCCTTTTTAAGATACAGCGACCAGAACTGCACACAATATTCAAGGTGCGGTCTCACCATGGAACGATATAGAGGCATTATAATATCTTTTGTTTTATTTTCCATTCCTTTCCTTATGATGCCTAGCATTCTATTTGCTCTCTTGGCTGCCGCTGCACACTGGGCCGAGGGTTTTAACATGTTATCCACAATGACGCCTAAATTTTTTTCCTGGGTGGTGGTTCCTAATGTGGAACCTTGCATCGTGTAACCATAGTTTGGGTTGTTCTTCCCTAGGTGCATAACTTTGCACTTGTCCACATTAAATTTCATCTGCCATTTTGATGCCCAGTCTTCTAATTTATCAAGATCCTCTTGCAATTTTCCACAATCCTCTTGGGTTTTAACAACTTTAAATAGTTTTGTGTCATCTGCAAATTTGATAACCTCACTCGTTATTCCACTTTCCAGGTCATTTATGAATATGTCAAAAAGCAGCGGACCCAGCATAGATCCCTGGGGTACACCACTATTCACCTTTCTCCATTGGGAAAATTGGCCATTTAGCCCAACCCTCTGCTTTCTATCTCTTAACCGGTTCTTGATCCACAGTAGTACACTGCCTCCTATCCCATGACTCTTTAGTTTTGCCAAAAGTCTCTGATGAGGGACCTTGTCAAAGGCTTTCTGAAAGTCCAGATACACTATATCATCTCTCCCCCTTGTCAAATCCATGCTAAAGGCTCACCACTTTCAGGCCGCTTTTGGATCTTAATCCTTTGTTCTCCTTCTGTCTCAATTCCCTTCCCTACTGTTCTCATCTATTGTACTGTCTGTCTTGATTAGATTGTAAGCTCTGATGAGCAGAGACTGTCTTTTTATGTGTGTCTGTACAGCGCTGCGTATGCTTTGTGGCGCTATACAAATGATTAACAGTAGTAATAGTAGTAATTATAAGCATCAGTGTATGCCAAGTTTGTACTTCTTTCAAGCCGAATAAGGAATGGGCCTCATAGAAATTAATTATATATCACAGGCCTCCAGGCCTACTTAACAGCATCAACAGATCCGAATGCACAAAAAGAGTTGCAGTATAAAAGTAAATGGTCAAAATCCGTCCCCATTATCAAACTATGAGAGGCACTCTGATGAGTAGAAGAAATGGATGAAAATCCACCAGTAAGCACAGGGAAAGAAGCAATCCAATTTGAGAAACAAGAGAAAAAAACTCTTCAAAGAATTAGATCAGCAATGGGGAACAACAAGTGGCAAATGCATAAATACAGTGGGAAATGCAAAGCATTTCTCCAGGAGCCAGTTGTTGATCAAATTTTTATTTTATGTTATTTATTTATTTAATGTCTCTTTTATACCACGCTATCCCTTAAAATAATATAAGGGATTGAATAGAAACATAGAAGCATGACCTGTGAGTATTAATATTCTGAAATAAACTGTAAACCTTGGGGGGAAAGGGAATTATTTGGGTTAAAACTGATAGATCTGTGTATTTTAGAATTCATTGTTTTTGCTGAGTCAGTCAGGTCTTAGTACCATCAGAGAGTGGGGGGCGCCGCTGGGGGATAAAGCACCATTGGCAGGGGAGGAGAGATCGAAAGCTTAACAAAAGAGATGAGTTTTGAGAAGAGCTTTAAAGCGTGGGTGAGACAATTCGGTGCGGAGAGAAAGCGGAAGCGAATTCCATAAAGTGGGGCCTAGAAAAAAGAATGCAGAGTGACGGGTGAGTTCCAAGTGGGCCTGGGAAGGGGAGGGGAGAAAGAGATGATTACCGTGAGCCGAGCGAAGAAGACGTGGAGAGGGTTGAAGATGGATGATATCAGCCAAATACTGGGGGGTGCTAGCATGAAGAGCCCTGTGCGCAATGATGAGTAATTTGAAGATGAATCTGAACTTCACCGGAAGTCAGTGGAGGGTGAAAAGGCAGGGAGTGATGTGAGAACGAGCGGGGGAGCAAGTGACGAGACGGGCGGCAGCGTTTTGGACTAATTGGAGATGGTGGAGCTGAGAGGAGGGGAGTCCTGCATAGATAGCATTGCAGTAGTCTAGACAGGTGATCACAAGTGACAATGACAAAACAAGAGTGACAACAGAGGGAGGGGGTAGAAATGACGAAGGTGGAGAAAGGAAGTATGTACAACAGAGGAAATGTGTTGGTGAAAAGAGAAAGAAGAATCCAGGGTGACACCCAGGTAACGAAGAGTAAGCACCAGGGGGATGGGGTGGGAGGACATAACAGATGACAGATCAGGAGGGGGGAGTCCAAAAGAAAACCAGATCGCAGAAGATTTAGCGGGATTAGCGTGTAGGAAGTTTAAATCGAACCAGGAGGCAACGGAGGCAAGACAGAGATTGAGTGGGACAAGATCGGGGGAGGAGGAAGAGGTGTGATGAATCAGAAGAATATCATCGGCGTAGATGTAGGCAGAGATACCAGACTGTTGGATGAGTAGGGCAAGTGGGGCGAGAAAAATGTTAAAGAGCAAGGGGGCAAGGATAGAGCCCTGGGGAACACCACAGATTGAGGGGGATGGAAGAGAGGCGGAGGAACCGGCGTGAACAGAGAAAGTGTGGGAGGAAAGAAAGGAGCGGAACTACTGCAAGACAGTTCCATGAACACTGAAATCAGACAGATGGGTGAGAAGAGTGCGGTGGTCGACCACGTCAAAGGCAGAGGAAAGATCCAGAGCCACCATGAGAGAGAGGTCACCATGATCGTGAGCACGGTGAAGTTCAGAGAGCAGAGCTACGAGAAGTTAGGGCATATCGACAGAGAGGTTCCAATACAAACAAAAGTAGCCCAAATGCCCATCAGTACAGAGCAGACAGAGCTTAAAGATTACAAATTACCCCTGCCTACCGACAGCCAGATTAATATGAATAACATACAGTCTTTAAAATGCTTGCATTCAAATGATAGAAGTCTAAAAAATAAGATGGGAGTTAGAATAAATGAGAAGTTAGATATGATTGGTATCTCAGAGACATAGTGGAAGGAGGACAGCCAGTGGGACACTGTGATAACTGGGTACAAATGATAGAGGAGATCAAATTGGTGGAGGGATGGCACTATGTTAGAGAGAGCATTGAGTCACACAGGATTAAAGTTTTGCAGGAAATGAAATACAGTGTAAAATCTCTATGGATTGAAATTCCATGTAAAAAGGAGAAGACAATGGCAGTGGGGGTATACCTGATGGATGATGAAAAGCTAAGAGAAATCAGGGAAGCTGCTTCTTGGAGCAGATGGTTCATGAACTGACAAGAGGGGAAGCCATCTTGGACCTAGTTCTTACTGGAAGATCTGGTGCAAGAGATAAGGTTGTTAGGGCTACTTGGCAATAGTGATCATAGCATGATCGCATTTCATTTAATAAATGAAGGAAGGACAGCAATGAAATCCAAAGTATTACCTATTAACTTTCAAAAGTGAGCAAAACTAAAAAGAGCAGCTGCAAAGCTTAAAGATTTACATCAAGCATGGGTGTTGTTTAAAAATACTATCTCGGAAGCACAGACCAGCTATATTCCACGCATTAAGAAAAGTGGAAGAAAGTCCAAAAAACTGCCAGCATAGAAATATGGCGACAGAAAAAGACCACATGGACTATCTAGTCAGCCCTTCCATATCAACCACTACAACAGTCCCCTTTTTACCTTTAGAGATCCTCTGTGTTTGTCCCATGCTTCTTTGAATTCAGATACTGTCCTCATCTCTACCACCTCCCCTGACAGACTATTCCACGGTTCCACCACTCTTTCCGTTTGAAATATTTCCAGATATCACTCCTGAATCTATCCCCTTTCACCCTCATCCCATGTCCACTCATAGCAGAGCTTGCTTTCAATTGAAAGAGGCTCTCCTCCTGTGCATTTATGCCATGGAGGTATTTAAACATCTCAATCATATCACCACTATCCTGACTTTCCTCTCAGCTGTACATATTAAGATCCTTAAGTCTGTCCTCATATGCTTTACAATTAAGACCTCTAACCATTTTAGTAGCCACTCTCTGTACTGAACTCCAGCCTGTATATATCCTTTTAAAGCTGTGGTCGTCAGAATTGCACACAATAGTCCAAATGAGTCGCACAAAAGATTAATACCAAAACACTATCACCTCCTTTCTTCTGCTGGCCATTCCTCTCCCTATGTACCCAAGCATCCTTCTAGCTTTTGTTGTTGCCTTTTCTGTCTGTTTAGCTACTTTAAGATCATGCCTAGGTCCCGTTCCTTACTGGATAAAAAGTACTTCACCCCCTATACTATTATTGCTCCCTTGAATTTTTAACATTAAATCTCAGCTGCCAAATTCTAGACCATTCTTCAAGCTTAGCTAGATCCCTCCTCATGTTATCTAAATCTTCCTGGGTGTCTTCTCTAATGCAGATTTTGGTATCATCCGCAAAGAGACAAACCTTACCCAAAAGACCTTCCGCAATATCACTAACAAAGAAGTTGAAAAGAACCACAGCAAAGACATATCCCTCGGGCACACCACTGGTAACCTCCTTCTCCTCAAAGTGAGCTCCATTTACCTGTACCCTTTGTCGCCTCCCACTCAACCAATTTCTAACCCAAGAAGTAACTTTTAGGGTCCATCCCCAGGGTGCTCAGTTTGTTCATAAGTTGCCGGTGAGGAATGGTGTCAAAGGCATTACTGAAATCTAAATACACCACATCTGGGGATCTCCCTCGGTCCAACTCCCAGGTCACCCAGTCAAAGATATCAATCAGATTGGTCTGACAAGATCTACCCCTGGTGAATCCATGCTGCCCTGTAATCCACTGGACTCCATAAACCTCACTATTTTCTCTTTCAGCAGCGCATCCAATAATTTACACACCAACAAAGTTAAACTAACCGGCCTGTAGTTTTCAACCACATCCTTACTTCCGCTTTTTTGTGAAGGGACCACATGTGCCTCTCTCCAGTCCTTTGGCATCACTCCAAACTCCAACAAGGCATTGAAAAAGTCAGTCAGTGGAGCTGCTAGAATGTCCCCAACTCCCTCAGTATTCTAGGGTGTATCCCATCTGGTCCCATCACTTTGTCTACTTTAAGTTTAACTGGTTTCTCAAGAACAGTCTTCTGAAAATTGTTCAAGATGCCCTCTCGTTTCTGTTCCTCTTTGTGGGTGTTTTCTGAGGTCCTGCTCCTGGTTCTTCATCTGTGAACACAGAACAGAAATATTTGTTAAGCAATTCTGCTTTATCCTCATCAATTTCTACATATTTCTCCCCTTTGCCCTTGAATCTGACTATACCATTTTTGCCCTTCCTCTTCTCACTAACATATCTGAAAAATGTCTTAACCCCCATTTTATTGCATTCACATTTTTCTCCTCTTTTTGAATCTTTGATTTCCTGACTATTTTGCTAGCTTCTCTATTTTTTCCAAATATAGATATCTGTCTTCCCCACTCTGTGATCTCTTGTATTTCATGAAGGCCCTCTTTTCTTCACCTTTTCAGCTATTTCCTTACCTTTATTTACCATTTTAACAAAAGGTTGGTTGCCCTTAAAATATCCCCTTTCAGTTTTGCCCACTGTTTTTCTATATCCCCCAGCTGTTCTCATACCGCTAACAACTCCCTGAGCTATTGGCCATCTTGGCAAAGTTAGATTTCCTAAAGTCTAAGACCCTCACTTTTGAATGGATTTTAACAGCTCTAGTTCTAATACTGAACCACACCATCTGGTGATCACTGGATGCAAAATGATCTCCCACTATAACATCAGAAACACTTTCACCATTGGTAAGCACCAAGTCCAGTATGGCCCCTTCACATGTGGGTTCTGTTACCAGCTACCTGAATACTTCTTCCTGTAGAGAATCCAGGATCTCCTTATTTCTAGATGATACTGCAGCAAGAATGTTCCAAAAAACATCTGGTATATTGAAATCCCCTTTCAGTAGCACTTCCCCTTTCCTAGCAATGCTGTGTATGTTTTCAATTAACTCTCTGTCCACCTCTTCCTACTGTGAGGGAGGTCTGTATATCACACCAGTGCAAATAGATTTCTCTTTCCCTCTTTCTAGTTTAACCCACAATGCCTCCGGTCACCCTTTTAAGCTCTGTAGATCCAAAGCTTTAATATTATTTTTTACATAGAAACATGACAACAGAAAAAGACCACATGGCCTACCTAGTCTGTCCTTCCATATCAACAACTACAACAGTCCCCTTTTTTCCTTTAGTGATCCTCTGTGTTTGTCCCATTCTTTTTTGAATTCAGTTACTGTCCTCATCTCTACCACCTCCACTGGGAAACTATTCCACAGATCCACCACTCTTTCCATAAAGAAATATTTCTGCAAATCACTCTTGAATCTATCCCCCTTCACCCTCATCCCATGTCCCCTAGCATCAAAACTTGCTTTCAACTGAAAAGAGGCTCTCTCCCTGAACATTTATGCCACGGAGGTATTTAAACATCTCAGGTGTACATATTAAGATTCTTAAGTCTGTCCTCATATGCTTTATAATGAGGACCACTAACCATTTTCGTAGCCACCCTCTGCACCGACTCCATCCTGTTCACATCCTTTTGAAGGTGCGGTCTCCAGAATTGCACACTATATTCCAAATGAGGTCGCACCAAAGACTTATACAGAGGTACTATCACCTCCTTTTTTCTGCTAGCCATTCCTCTCCGTATGCACCCAATCATCCTTCTAGCATTTTCTATCTGTTTAGCTACTTTAAGATCATCAGACACAACCACGCCTAGGTCCCACTCTTCTTTAGTGGACAAAAGTACTTCACCCCCTATACTATTCTGCTCCCTTGGATTGCTGCAGCCCAAATGCATGACCTTACATTTTTTAACATTAAATCCCAGCTGCCAAATTCTAGACCATTCTTCAAGCTTAGCTAGATCCCTCCTCATGTTTTCTACACCTTCCTGGGTGTCTACTCTATTGCAGATTTTGGTATCATCCACAAAAAGGCAAACCTTACCTGAAAGCCCTTCCGCTATATCACTAACAAAGATGTTAAAAAGAATCGGACCAAGACCAGATCCCTGGGGCACACCACCGGTAACATCCTTCTCCTCAGAGTGAGCCCCATTTACATGTACTCTCTGTTGCCTCCCACCCAACCAATTTCTAACCCAAGCAGTAACTTTAGGGTCCATCAATAGGGTGTTCAGTTTGTTTATAAGTCGCCTTTGAGGAACAGTGTCAAAGGCTTTACTGAAATCTAAATACACCACATCTAGGGCTCTCCCTCAGTCCAACTCCCTGGTCACCCAGTCAAAGAAATCAATCAGATTTGTCTGACAAGACCTGCCTCTGGTGAATCCATGCTGCCTCAGATCCTGTAATCCGCTGGACTCCAGAAACCTCACTATTTTCTCTTTCAGCAGCGTTTCCAATAATTCACTCACCACCGAAGTTAAACTAACCGGCCTATAGTTTTCAACCACATCCTTACTTCTGCTTTTGTGTACAGGAACCACATGAGCCTCTCTCCAGTCCTTTGGCACCACCCCCGACTACAACGATGCATTGAAAAGGTCAGTCAGTGGAGCTGCTAGAACGTCCCCAAGTTCCCTCAGTATTCTAGGGTGTATCCCATCCAGTCCCATCGCTTTTTCTACTTTAGATTGAGCTAGTTTCTCACAAACACAGTCTTTTGAAAATTGTTCAAGATGTCCCACGCTTCTGTTCCAGTTTGTGGGTGTTTTCTGAGGGCCTGCTCCTGGTTCTTCATCTGTGAACACAGAACAGAAATATTTGTTAAGAAATCCCGCTTTATCCTCATCAGCTTCTACATATTCCTCCCCTTCACCCTTGAGTCTGACAATACCACTTTTGCCCTTCCTCTTCTCACTAACATATCTGAAAAATGACTTAGCCCCACATTTTATTGGCTATTTCCTCCTCTTTTTGAATCTTTGCTTTCCTGACTACTTTGTTAGCTTCTCTAAGTTTTTCCAAATATAGATGTCTGCCTTCCTCTCTCTGTGATCTCTTGTATTTCATGAAGGCCTCCCTCTTTTTCTTCACTTGTTCAGCTACTTCTTTCGAAAGCCATAGCGGTCTCCTTTTCCTTTTACCTTTATTTACCATTTTAACAAAAAGGTTCGTTGTCCTTAAAATATCCCCTTTCAGTTTTGCCCAATGTTTTTCTACATCCCCCAGCTGTTCCCATCCTGCTACCGACTCCCGGAGGTATTGGCCCATCTTGGCAAAGTTTGTCTTCCTAAAGTCTAAGACCCTCACCTTTGAATGGATTCTAACAGCCCTAGTCCTAATACTGAACCACACCATCTGGTGATCACTGGATGCAAAATGATCTCCCACTATAATATCAGAAACACTTTCATCATTGGTAAGCACCAAGACCAGTATGGCCCCTTCACATGTGGGGTCTGTTACCAATTGCTTGAATAGTTCTCCCTGTAGAGAATCCAGGATCTCTTTACTTCTAGATGATAGTGCAGCAGGAATGTGCCAAACAACATCTGGCATATTGAAATCCCTGTTCAGTAGCACTTCCCCTTTCCTAGCAATGCTGCATATGTCTTCAATTAACTCTCTGTCCACCTCTTCCTCTTGTGAGGGAGGTCTGTATATCACGCCAATGCAAATAGATTTCTCTTTCCGTCTTTCTAGTTTAACCCGCAATGCCTCCTGTCTCCCTTTTAAGCTCTGCAATTCCAAAGCTTTAATAGTATTTTTTACATATAGTGCCACACCTCCTCCCCTTCTTCCTACCCTGTCCTTTCTGAATAAAGTGTAGCCAGGTATAGTTACATTCCATTCATGGTTTTCTGTGAACCATGTTTCTGAAACTGCCACTAAATCCAAGTCGGCCACTTTCACCAAAGCTTCAACATCAGGGATCTTATTCCCCATGCTATGGGCATTTATACACACTGCTTTCCATATGTTACCCCTGTAACTGTCACCCATTTCCATAAAGGTATTTAATGCATCACTTACCTGGGGGCTGTCACTTACCTGGGGGCTTTTTTCACCCATCCCCAACAAATCTAGTTTAAAGCCCTCTTCAGTAGATTGGCCAGTCTACTACTGAAGACGTGTTGACCTGTCTTGGACAGTTGGATGCCATCTCTGCTTTACAACCCTTGGAACATCATCCCATCATCTAGGAAACCAAAACGCTCTCGGTGACACCATCCACGCAGCCATGCATTCATCTCCAGGATGTGAGCCTCTCTGCCTTGGCCTTTACCCTCAACAGGGAGGATTGAAGAGAACACCACCTGTGCACCTAACTGCTTCACCCTCTGTTCCAGAGCCATGAAGTCACTTTTGATATGCTCAGAGGGATACCTGGCAGTATCATTTGTTCCGATATGGATTAGAAACATTGGGTAATAGTCAGTGGGCTTGATGAGTCTCGGCAAACTCTCTGTAACATCTTGGATTTTGGCACCAGGTAGACAGCATACCTCTCTGTACATCAAGTCTGGTCGGCAGATGGATGCCTCAGTACCCCTCAGAAGAGAGTCACCAACCACCACTACCCTTCGCTTCCTTGTGGTCACTGATTCTGCAACTTTGGGGTACTTGAGCTCTGGTTCTTCCCTTTCCAGGGATACTTTCTCCTCCTCCACTTCCAGGGCTGCATAACGGTTCTCCAATTCAAGGGCTGGAGAAGTTGGGTGGGTGATTCTGCAGGCTCTGATGGCACCCATCTTCTCCTCTGCTAGAGAGCTTGGATGTTTCAAGAAGCATCTCATCAATGTACTTCTCACTGTCTTGAATGCTCCTCAGCCTCGCCAACTCCTCTCTGAGTTCCTCCACTTGTTTCCTCAGAGCTTCAGCATGCAGGCACCCTACACATGGAACCTGTCCTTCAACTGGCATTGATGCCACTCCTTCTCCCCTTCTTCCTACTCTGCTCTTTCTGAATAGCCTGTATAGTTACATCCCAGTCATGGTTTTCTGTGAACCATGTTTCTGTAACTGCCACTAAATCCAAGTCAGCCTCTCCCATTAAAGCTTCAACATTTGAGATCTTATTTACCATGCTACGGGCATTTATAAACACTGCTTTCTATATGTTGCCCCTTTTACCCATTTCCATAAAGGCATTTCATGTTTCACTTACCTGGGGGCTTTCTTCATCCATCCCCAACGAATCTAGATTAAAGCCTTCTTCAGTAAATTAGCCAGTCTGCTACTGAAGATATGTTGACCTTTCTTGGAGAGATGAACGCCATCTCTGCTCTGCAACCCTTGGAACAGCATCCCATGTTCCAGGAAACCAAATGATCTCGATGACATCATCCACGCAGCCATGCATTCATCTCCAGGATGCGAGCTTCTCTGCCTTGGCCCTTACCCTTACCCTGAACAGTGAGGATTGAAGAGAACCCCACCTGTGCCCCTATCTGCTTCACCCTCTGTCCCAGAGCAATGAAGTCACTTTTGATACACTCAGAGGGCTACCTGGAAGTATCATTTGTGCCAACATGGATTAGCAACATTGGGTAATAGTCAGTGGGTTTGATGAGTCTTGGCAAACTCTCTATACCATCTCGGACTTTGGCACCTGGCAGATAGCATACCTGAGTACCCCTCAGAAGAGAGTCACCAACTACCACTACCCTTCACTTCCTTGTGGTCAGTGACTCTGCAACTTTTGGGTGATCGAGCTCTGGTTCTTCCCTTTCCAGGGATGCTTTCACCTCCTCCACTTCCAGGGCTGCATAATGGTTCTTCAGTTCAAGGGCTGGAGAAAATGGATTGGTGATTCTGCAGGCCCTGGTGACTTTTGTCCAACCTTTGTCATTCTGTAGGCTCCCATCTTCTCCTCTGCTGGATAGCTTGGGTGTTGCATCTCATCTATGTACTCCCACAGGGGAGCTTAGGCTGCCTTGGTATTAGATAGTCAAGCTGCTGTGGAGGTGGATGAAAGCCAGCTCTGAAGAGAGATTTCAGGTACAGATCATCAGCTGCCATTACTACTCACCATTTCTTGCTCTGTGAGGTTATCTGTGGAAAATAATGCCATCAAATTATACAACCCTCTGGCCCCAGTTCCACCATATATAATTACAAGAGTGCCCACAATATTCTACAGTAGGGTTGACTCGCTGAAAGCCCAACTGTGGGCGTTTAATTAATTTTTCTATACCACCTTATCCTGCAGTCAAAGCAGTTTACATTATGTATTCACTATAAACAGGTATTGGATACATTCCCTTGTCCCCAAAGGGCTCACAGCCTATGTGTACCTGAGGCAATGGAGGGTTAAGTGGCTTGCCCAAGGCTACAATGAGTGCCTATAGGACTAGAAACCCCAGTCCCTCCAGCCTGAGATTTCTGCCCCCAACCCTCCGGCCTGAGGCACTGAGTCCCAACCACTAGGCCACTCCTCCCTCTTCATGTGGCACCACCTTGGAACGCATTGGTGTAACACAGAAAGTGAATTTTTGGCAGGGAATTCAGCCATCTTAAGCAACATAAGCGTTCACTCTTAAATCTTAGCATTTTGAGTCAAGTAGAGGCAGCAGCTGTCGTGAGGTATAATCTGTGGGGCTTGATCTTTCTCTGCTACCAAGATGGGAAGCACTGTCAGTCACCAATTTCCAGCTCTATCAAGGACAGACCATGGTTTTGCTTGTGAGGGTAATTTCTCCCAGCAGGACTGAGATGTTGCCATAGGTCACGTGGCGGTGCCAGCCAGATGGAACCTTAAGGGGTTTTTACACGTCACCTCTCTAGTCCAACATAAAAGTAAAGCACATTAAACTGAGAAAAAAGAAAAGGAGTGGAGGAGTGGCCTAGTGGTTGGGGCAAGGTACTTCAGGCCGGAAGGTCAGGGGTTCAAATCCCACAAGAGGACAGCAACCTTGGGCTGGAAGGACTGGGGTTTCTAGTCCCACAGGTGCTCCTTGTGGTCTTGGGCAAGCCACTTAACCCTCCATAGCCCATGTTCCCTGTAAAATAGTTATCTCCAAGTTATAATGCCCTGTTCAATGTAATTTCAGTTTGTTCAATGTAAACCGCACTGATGCAGAATAGCACGGTATATAAGAGAATGTAAATAAATAAAATAAAAATAAAAGCTAACACAAGAAGGACTTAAAAAAAATTAACAACTCTCAATAGGAGAAACTGAAACTGAAGAAAGCTACTGTACTGTAATCTGCTCTCATTCACAACATCACAGTATTAAACACAAAAAGAGCCAGTACAAGTCTCTCCCAGTCATTTTAAACATATTCGGTTTATCTCAGTGTCTATATGCAGAAATATCACAGTGATGTGTACTTTTCCCTGAGGGTTGCCTCTTATCTGCTTTCCCTTGATCAGCTCTAAGAAGCTACTTCCCCAGAATTTGAAGGTACTTAATTCATCTCCATGACTTGCCATCTTATAAACAGCAGTTCTCTTGTGAAGTTGGAGCTCCACCCAGTGGGCAAATTCCTACATCCAGGCATTCTTGTACTCGATCACTACGTATTTGAGTTCTTGAGAATTGCAGCAATCTCTCTTTTTCTGTCATGCTGTGGCAGGTGTAGGCCTGTGATCCACTTTGTCTGATATAAGCAAGCGAGCTTAGCTAGCTTGACCTGTAAGTGAAGCTAGTGGAGAGGCCTATGGGAATTGCACATCCCCCAATCTGCTCCTGTAGAGCAAGGACATAGCAAGAGTATTGAACTAACTTAGATAAGCAGAACTGGAAGATGGAAAAATACAGAAAAATATGTTTAAAAGTTACTGATAAGAAAGTACATCTGCAAGGGATTTAATTGGGATTGCTGACAGATGAGCTGCAGAGCCCTGCTCCCCTACATGCACAAATTGGCTCTATGGCCTTGAGAGTGTGAAAGTAACAAGTTGATGAACTGGCCATTGTAATTGGGACTAGAAGGGGGGTAAGCAGGTGCTGAGCCCACTGAAGGAACATAATTGGATAATCATATCAGTACCGGGACCAATAGAAGGGGTACGGGAGGTACGGGAGAGTACCGGGACCAATGAAATGTTTTTCTATACCTAGAATGGAGTAAAAGTCTATAAAAGTTGTTGTATTGCCAGAAAACTTTGCTCAGCCATTTTGAATTTGATTCTGCTTGAGACTTGTGCACAAATAAATGATTTGGACCTTCTGAACAGACTCCTGGTATTATTGGTTTGTCTGCGCTCTGCTGCTACATATTCTTGGTGCGTTGGCCGGGAAGTTGTGGAATCAGAGTGTATATAGGGCAATATACCACGACTTTCTGCCTCTATAGGCTTGGTCCTGCCGGGATCGCGCCCTTCCGACGAGGGCTGCTCCCTGGCGCCGCTGGTCCCTTGTATCGGAGGGAGCTGGTCGGACCTCGGCGGGTGCCGGGCCCGGCTGGAGCCAACGCCTCGAACCCGAGTGAGGGGAGTCCGAGGTCCAACTCATGCGCCTGCTTGGGAAAAAGTTTGAGGACCGGATCCGGTGAGTATAGTTTTGATTTGTTGTCTAGACAGATATAGAAAGAACAGTGCTGCCATTGGAACTTGGAACTTGGAATTTGTAATCTCGAGAAATTGGTAATTGGTAAGAGAGCCTGATCACCTCTCAAAGACGGGCCGAGTAACCCCGCATGAGTATTCGCAGGGCGAAATCCCCATCTTTTTGTATTTTGGGAATTGAATAAGACTAGTCAGAATAGATAGAAACGAATGCATTCTGGGATACGTTGCTAGCATGATTGTGTGAATGAAGTGTGGATGAGAGGTCTGGCAGCACGGACCAAGTGAAGGCGGACCCCTGAGTAGCGCATTTCCTGACCGGGCGACCGCGTTCAGGTCGCGAAAAGGGGGAAGCGATTGTCGTCTTGTCTTGTTATTTGTTCTCCTTATACGTTTCCAGGGCCGTGAGGACCCCTTACCCACGGTCCGCCCTCCTTTTCTCTTTTGTCTGTTGTTGCGCGCACACATCGAAATGGGAGGGGCGGGGTCTACTAGGAACACTCCATTAGAATGTATGATCGCACATTTTAAAGAGGGATATTCTGGAGATTATGGTATTAAAATGACAGCAGCCCGTTTACAGATTTTGTGTACTAGGGAGTGGCCCGATCTAGACCACACCTGGCCCCGAGAGGGAACATTTAATGTAGAAATTATCCAGTTAGTACACCGTAGAGTGCGGATAGCGCACCCCGATCAGTACCCCTATATAGATTCCTGGTTGAGTATTTGTGAAGATCCGCCCCCTTGGGCGCAGCGCTGTTATGAAGAACAGTGCAGAATAATGTTAGCGAAGACAGATTATAGTCAGAAAACAGAACAGCCTAGAATGAAAGGGCAGGATAAGACGTCCAGGAAGAAGCCCGTCCTGGTAGATCCTGATTCCCCAGAAATGATTCCCCGACAGCCTCGAACCCCAGGTCCAGTAAGGGCTGCCCGGCGTCCCGCCCCAGAGACCCCGAGACAGCCGAGACGGGACCCCACCCCAGAGCTATCACCCAAAGAGCAGGAAGATGAATCCTCTTTACATGAGGGTGAATCGTCTGAGACAGAGAAAGGAGAGTCAGATACAGAAGCAGAGCAATTAGAAACTGAAAATTCCCTAAGCGATACTGACAGTGTAAAAGTGGTTGCCAGCACTAGCTTGCCAGCAAAATGCACATCCAAAGTGAAACATGTAGAGAAGAAGAAAGTGACCCCTGATAGGACAGTTACAAAAATATCCCTTAGATCCCAAAAGGTATCTACTGCCAAGATGATGCCCTTACGGCAAGTCCTGGGAGTGCCTGTAAAGAATGAAAATGATGAGGTGGTAGCGGGACCCCTAAGTTATGTGTATATCCCTTTCTCTACAACTGATTTATTAAATTGGAGGTCGCATTATGCCTCCTATACTGATAAACCCTTAGAGCTTACCGAATTAGTAAATACTATTATGGAAACCCACCAACCCACTTGGGCAGATTGCTGCCAACTCCTGACCACTCTATTCACGACAGAGGAGCGAGCACGAATTAGAAAAGCAGCAATAGATTGGCTGGCGGATAACCCTGTAGCTCCGGGACAGGGGGTGAATAGAATAGACCCTCGAGAAGCGGCCCAGAGAGAATTCCCGAACGAAGACCCCCGATGGGATCCAAATACAGAGGAAGGATCCGCAGCCCTAGCCCGTTTTCGCCAAGGCTTTTTACAAGGTCTGAGAAGGGGGGGCCAGAAGGCTATGAACCTTTCCAAAGTTGCAGGAGTCATCCAGGGTGTAGAAGAGAGCCCTGCAGAATTTCATGAAAGATTAACTGAAGCATACAGAATGTATACTCCCTATGATCCCGAGGCACCAGGAAGTTTATGTATGGTGAATTCTGCTTTTGTAAACCAGTCTCAACCAGACATTAGATGTAAATTGCAAAAATTAGAAGGGTTTGCGGGCATGAATACAACGCAGTTACTGGAAGTCGCTCATAAAGTGTATGTGAATCGTGATAATGAAAGGCAGAGAGAATGTGATAAAAAGATGAAGAAGAAAGCTGATTTTTTGGCTGCGGCCATAGTGGAACAGAAAAGGGGAGGTATCCCTAGTCGACGGAGCAGAGGAAGGGGGCGGGGCCGAGGTGGAGGCCGGTCCCAGCAGCTAGGCGTAAACCAATGCGCCTATTGCAGAGAAGAAGGACATTGGAGAGATGCGTGCCCGCAACTCGAAGACGCCCAGCAAGATGACGAAAACAATCATCAGTGGCGAGAAGAAAGACGAGGCCGTCCCCGAAGCCATGGAGGAGCCAATCGAGAACAATTTCAGCGAGAAAGAGGAGGAGCCATCCAAGCATTGACTACGACAATCCATGATGAAAATGACGTGGATTAGGACAGACCGGGCTCCGAGTTTGCTTTAGGTCTCCAGGAGCCTATGGTCGGAATACAAATAGGAGACCAAGTCATGAACTTTATGGTTGATACTGGCGCAGAACATTCAGTAGTAGACAGAAAAATAGCCCCATTTTCTACAAAAGCAGTCACCATCATAGGAGCAACGGGTGCCAAAGCTACAAAATCTTTTCTTCAGAATCGTATATGCAGTCTAGGAGGACAGCAAATAACTCATCAATTCCTTTACATGCCCGAATGTCCAGTGCCACTACTGGGACGAGATATGCTAGCCAAACTCCAAGCACAAATATCTTTCTCTGAAAAAGGAGAAATGCAAATGACAGTAAATCCCCAAGCTAAACCAGCAGGAATGATGTTGCTGACAGTTCCCCGAGAAGAAGAATGGAGGTATTACATTGATGACTCTGTCCAAGACACTTATTTTGAACAAACTTTAAAGAACATTCATGCACCACCTGGAGTATGGGCAGAAGGCAGTCCTCCAGGCCTAGCCAAACATATAGCCCCAGTAATTGTAACCCTTAAGCCTAGTGCTACACCAGTACACGTCAAACAGTACCCTCTCCCAAGAGCTGCAATTGAAGGCATTCATCGCCACTTGCAAAGATTGCTCGAATATGGCCTACTAAAAGTATGTCAATCCCCATGGAACACTCCACTTTTGCCAGTAAAGAAACCTGGGACAGATGATTACCGCCCAGTGCAAGACCTAAGGAGAGTAAATGATGCAGTTGAAACTATACATCCAGTTGTACCCAATCCTTACACTCTTCTAGGACTGATACCTGCTGAAGCTACCCATTTCACTGTACTAGATCTAAAAGATGCGTTCTTTTGTATAAGATTAGCCCCTGTAAGTCAAATATTGTTTGCATTTGAATGGCAGGACCCCATCTCTGGAAGAGGGGGCCAACTCACATGGACACGATTACCCCAAGGATTCAAGAATTTGCCTACCATTTTTAGTGCTGCACTGAATCAAGACCTTTCAAGCTATCCAGTGGCCCCGGGGAAGAGAGTGCTTCTCCAATACGTGGACGATCTGCTGATAGCTGCAGTATCAGAACATGAATGTATACAAGCCACCAAAGATCTCTTGCAGTTACTAGATGAAGCTGGATATAAAGTTTCCAGAGCAAAAGCACAACTATGCCAAAAAAAAGTGAAATACTTGGGTTTTCGTATAACCCAAGGAAGCCGAAGATTAGGCAGAGAAAGAAAAGAAGCAGTATGCAGAATTCCAACCCCAATAACCAGAAAGCAAGTCAGAGCCTTTCTGGGAGCGGCAGGATATTGCCGAATCTGGATACCCAACTTTGCCCAAATTGCCAAACCACTGTATGAAGCCACAAAAGGAGAAGAGAAGTCGCCACTGGAGTGGGGACTTGAGCAGGATACAGCCTTCAAGAAGTTAAAGGAAGAATTGATGTCATCACCAGCACTTGGACTACCAGATGTTCACAAGCCTTTCCACTTGTTTGTACATGAAGCACAGGGAAATGCCTTAGGCATGTTGACTCAGAAATTGGGAAATTGGGAGCGACCTGTAGCATACCTATCGAAACAGTTGGACACTGTGGCCAAAGGATGGCCACCATGCCTGAGAGCAGTTGCAGCTACAGCATTATTAGTGAGTGAAGCAGACAAGCTCACATTAGGACAGAACATACGAGTCACTGTGCCACATGCAGTCCTTGCCCTCATGGAACAAAAAGCAAATTATTGGCTCACCAATTCCCGAATGTTGAAATACCAGAGTATGTTATGTGAAAACCCACAGATACAACTAGAAGTAAGTCATGCCTTGAATCCAGCCACCTTGATACCCATTAGCAAAGAACTCCCAGAACATGACTGTATCGAAGTCATGGAAACTGTGTTCTCCAGTCGACCTGACTTGACAGATGTGCCCATAGACAATCCTGACCAAATCTATTATGTTGATGGGAGCAGTCTCATCCTTGATGGACGACGCTGTGCCGGATATGCAGTTGTCACTCAACATGAAGTAGTTGAGTCATCAGCTTTAGCCTCAGGCACATCAGCTCAGAAAGCCGAATTGATAGCACTCACCAGAGCATTATTATTAGGAGCGAAACTTGTGCTAAATGTATATACAGATTCCAAATATGCCTTCACTACTCTACATGCCCATGGAGCTCTCTATAAAGAATGAGGGCTCATCACATCCGGAGGAAAGTCAGTCAAGTATGGTCCCGAGATACTGATGTTACTTGATGAAGTTTGGGCCCCAACACGTGTAGCTGTCATGCACTGTAGAGGACATCAAGCAGGAAAAGGAGAAGTTGCCCGAGGAAATAGGTTTGCAGATGCCTCAGCACGACAAGCAGCTATGACCGGACAAATTACACCACAAGCTATGCCAATGCAAGCAGCATTGTTTCCGGTACCCCTGAATTTATGGACACCACGATATACCACCAAAGAATTAGATTACTACTGTAACAAGGAAGATGGAGTACTGAAAGATGGATGGATTGAGCTGCCACCAGCAGAGGGCAGTCAACCCCCTGGACGAATAGTAATTCCTGAACTGTTAGGACCATCTTTTGTCAAAGCCTTCCACGAAGCCACCCACTATGGGAAAAGTGCTATGGAAAAAGCACTCAGACCACATTTTTACATCCCTCTATTGACAACCATATCAGCTTCAGTAGCACGTCAATGTCTAACTTGTGCCAAAAATAATGCCAAGCAAGGCCTTATAACGGCACCCTGAGTTCAGTCAGGAGGTGTAACCCCCATGCACAACCTCCAAATTGATTTTACCGAAATGCCAAGAGCCAATGGATATCATTACTTACTAGTGTTAGTCTGTACTTTCTCTGGGTGGGTAGAAGCCTTCCCAACCAGAACTGAGAAAACCCGAGAAGTTACCAAAGTTTTAATGAGAGAGATTGTCCCTAGGTTTGGAATTCCAGCAGTAATAGGGTCAGACAATGGACCCTCATTTGTCTCCCAGATTACTCAACAGTTAGCAAAAGCTTTACAGATACAATGGAAGCTCCACACTGCATATAGACCCCAGAGTTCAGGGAAAGTTGAGCGAATGAATCGTACCCTAAAAGCCCAAATGTCTAAGCTTTGTCAGGAGACACACTTGAAGTGGCCCCAAGTGCTCCCAGTAGCTTTACTCAGAATACGCTCAGCTCCTGTCAAATCAACAGGATTTTCCCCTTTTGAAGTCTTGTATGGTAAACCCCCACCAATAGTGCAGGGAATTAAAGGAAGTTTAGCCCAAATTGGTTCAGAAATAACCAGGCAAGAACTCCTAGCTCTTAGTTTTGTTCTGCAGACTCTCCATGCGTGGATCCAAGATCAGTTGCCTATCAACTTGACAGAACCTCTGCATCCCTACCAGCCTGGTACTACGGTGTGGATCAAAGATTGGAAGAAGACACCGTTGGAACCCCATTGGAAGGGACTGTATACCGTCATCCTGTCTACCCCAACTGCAGTAAAGGTAGCAGAAATTGACGCCTGGATCCACCACAGTCGAGTCAAGCCCGCCGCTGATCCTGAACCTGAGCAGTGGACAGCAGAACAGCATCTTGATGCACCCTTGCGAGTTACTCTGAGACGGCAACCAGCAACTTAGACACTTTGTCACAGTGCCTTGCAGTAGCCAAGTCTTTCGAAGAGGATTGCTGTTTTTCCATACAACAACGGTTTTGTTTCAACGAACCCAATTTGCGTGTGATTTTGCACACTACTTTGATACTATATTGAACCATACTTCAAAAAAAATCCAACTGAAATTGCTAAGTTGGTTGAGGTGTGATGGACAACTTGAGGATCTTCAATCAACACTCAGCTCCCGTTGAATTGCTTCATTAGCGCACGGGACGAAGAAAAGAATGTCGAGGTCAAGATCTGCAAGCTGAGGATTCAGAAGAACTCCAATCAACATGTATCTTTGCCTTTGCTTTGCCCTGGTTGCTTTCTTTGGAGGTTTTGAACTGACTTATGCTTTACCTCCATGCACTGCTTGCATTACCTCTACTAGAACTGGACTAAAAGTAACTCAGACTTTGATTTACCATTCTTATTATACCTGCACTGGAAAGGTGACTCGGTGTATTTATAACACCACTGAACTAAATGTTTGCACCAATGGCAAATCTAGAGTATGCTATAATCCGCATCAGAATCCATCCTATTACACGTTGGAAATACGATGGAAGGATGCAGATGGACCTATAATAGCTGCTACGCCACCACTTAAAGACATTACTAAACCTGTTGTTTTGAATTTCGATGCCTGTAAAGTTATAAACAGAGATAGTCGTTCCACCTGTGGTACTTGGGAAAAGGCGTATCGGAATGACCATAAGTATATGTGTCCAGAAGGTGCCATAGGATGGAGAAAGTGTACAGGTAAAAAGGAACCAGGCTATAGTACTGCCCCTGAAGCAGATTACTATTGCCCAGATTGGGAATGTGTTTTTATGCTACCTGGAATAATGGTATAGTTGATGAAAAGATAGATAAACGAATGGCCACTCTAACCAAGTCGGCAACAAATGATAAATGTCAGAAAGATGCTTGTAACCCCTTACACTTGCAGATACACAATCCCAATGCATGGAAACAAGGATACAAGTTTGGATTACGTATCGCTGGTGGAGCAGTAGATCCAGGAACCATTTGGGATATTAGATTGAATACCCAAGCCCACAAGTCATCTAAATATCATATCCATAATACCTTCTATGAGGCCATGCATGTAAATAAGTTTGAAATCCCTCATCCTTCTCAGAATTTATTTTTAGAATTAGCTGGAGCAGTAGTATCTAGTCTTAAAATCTCAGATTGTTATTTCTGTGGCGGAACCCAAATGGGAGACCAGTGGCCATGGGAAGCTCAAGAACTAAATTATTCCTTGACTTACAATCAGACTGAATTACATAAGACTACTAGCGAATGGGTGTTAGCACACTCAATTGTTGGACGTCTTTGCTATACCAGAACTGGACCCCAGTTCACCCAACAGGTAGGACAGCTGGTCTGTCTTAGCCAGAAATTTTATAATGCCACTACCAAAAAGACGTCATGGTGGTCAGGAATCAAACACCCTGAACCTCCTAACCCATTAGCCAGATTTCCTGAACTTGCTGATTTATGGACTAATCTTGCCAAGACCCATGTCTGGCAAGCCCCACCAGGCCTATATTGGATCTGTGGAAACCGAGCATATGCACGACTCCCACCACAATGGGGAGGAGCATGTGTCTTAGGAACCATCAGACCTTCTTTCTTTCTTTTAAACACTGAACATGGAGAACAATTAGGATACCCAGTATACACTACCCACCGACACAAAAGAGCATTGAGACAGAAGAGATCACCCCTCCAGGTAGGCAAGTGGGAGAAGTGGCAGGGGGATGATTGGCCACCAGAAAGGATCATTGAGTATTATGGGCCTGCCACTTGGAATGATGATGGTATGTATGGTTATCGAACCCCAGTTTATATGATTAATCGTATTATCCGCTTACAAGCAGTAGTTGAAATAATAACTAATGAAACTAGCCAAGCGCTTACACTTTTAGCTAGACAAAGTACTCAGATGCGCACTGCTATATATCAGAATCGCTTAGCACTTGATTATTTGCTAGCAGCTGAAGGAGGAGTATGTGGTAAGCTGAATTTAACTAATTGTTGTTTAAAAATAGATGATAAGGGTCAAGTAGTTGAAGAAATTGCTAAGGATATGCAAAGACATGCTTATGTGCCAGTACAGACTTGGCACTCGTTGAAATTCCCTAACTGGTTTGCTAACCTTTTCTCATGGCTGGGGGGATTTAAAACTTTCATTATATTGGTACTAATCCTTGTTGCTGTTATTTTCTTATTACCATGTTTAATCCCATGTTGTATGCGCTCTATCCATAATGCTATTGATAGTACAGTAGAGCGGAAGACCGCAACTAAAATAATGGCCCTATATAGAGCCAGTCCTAGTCGAAATCCTTCAATCATGATGTGACTATTTTAAGGTGATTTAATTCTCACACCTTATTAAGTAATAGGGTGAGATTAATCAAAGGGGGGAATGTGGCAGGTGTAGGCCTGTGATCCACTTTGTCTGATATAAGCAAGCGAGCTTAGCTAGCTTGACCTGTAAGTGAAGCTAGTGGAGAGGCCTATGGGAATTGCACATCCCCCAATCTGCTCCTGTAGAGCAAGGACATAGCAAGAGTATTGAACTAACTTAGATAAGCAGAACTGGAAGATGGAAAAATACAGAAAAATATGTTTAAAAGTTACTGATAAGAAAGTACATCTGCAAGGGATTTAATTGGGATTGCTGACAGATGAGTTGCAGAGCCCTGCTCCCCTACATGCACAAATTGGCTCTATGGCCTTGAGAGTGTGAAAGTAACAAGTTGATGAACTGGCCATTGTAATTGGGACTAGAAGGGGGGTAAGCAGGTGCTGAGCCCACTAAAGGAACATAATTGGATAATCATATCAGTACCGGGACCAATAGAAGGGGTACGGGAGGTACGGGAGAGTACCGGGACCAATGAAATGTTTTTCTATACCTAGAATGGAGTAAAAGTCTATACAAGTTGTTGTATTGCCAGAAAACTTTGCTCAGCCATTTTGAATTTGATTCTGCTTGAGACTTGTGCACAAATAAATGATTTGGACCTTCTGAACAGACTCCTGGTATTATTGGTTTGTCTGCGCTCTGCTGCTACAATGCCCAGTTCTAAAACTTACACTACTGCCTTGTCCAAGTATGTTCGTGCTCCTGACTCAGTTTCTGCAATGTCTCATACTCCGGTACTAAGTGGTGCTCCTGCTCTTTCACAGGTATTCTTGGGATCAGCTTCACCACCGACAAAAGCGGATCTAGCAGAAATTCTTCAAGAACTATGGCTCTTCCGTTTGGACTTTTCTGAAGCAGTGAGTGACACCCTATCATCACTTGATGATAGGGTGACGCAGAACAAAATTAATATTGGCAAACAGATTGATTCAACAGTCCTCTTTCAAGCTAAATTGAAGAAACTCGACCAACTCGCCAAAGATTTACAGGAAAAGCAGAATGATCTTGAGAATCGCCAAAGGAAAAGCAATATAAGAGTCATAGGTATACCCTAACAGAGGATCAAGAGAATGTTGGCTCGCTCATTCAGGAGCTGTATGTTTTTTGAGTGCCAGAAGCTCATGGGCCCATTAAATTAAAGTGTTCTTACCAAAGTTTCGGTGCTAGGATGGACCCCAGGTCCCGTCCTCGACCTATAATAGCCTGTTTTATGCAAAATCTTCATGTTGTATCCTATTTCGCGGCCAGGAAATTCAGATTTTTAATGACCTGTCTCAATATACAATGGAAAGACGGAAAGGTTTTAAACCCCTGACATAGATGCTACAAAAGAGATCAGTGCGATATCGATGGGGTTTCCCTTTTTCTCTCATTTTTGAGTGGAACAAAACAACACACCGCATTTCAGAGTTAGCAGACTGTATGGACTTTCTGGACTCACTTTAAGTTGATGAGGACTGCTCTCCAAGATTACAGAGTACCCACAGAGACTGGGAGGTTTCAACACCCAAGAGGCGTAAGGTTCCTGATTCCCGTCGGACATCGGGCAGTGACCATGATGACACTCTTAATAAAGATATGGACACAACTGCTCCACTTTAATAGGCTTGTTCCTGTTTACTCTGTGCCTTACTGATGCAGACTGGGCTTTATTACGAGGGGGAATGTTGCTCTTCTTTTGGCTCCTGAGTTAGTTGTTGTTTTGGGTTTTTTTTTAGGTGGACATGGGGGGTGGGAGTTGAGGTAATAATGACAGTTTGACTAGGGAGATTGGGGAAAGCTTGGTAGAGTGATGAGTGATTGAAATGCATCTGGGAAGATTGTGGCTTTTGGGGGTTCTTCCAGGTCATTTTGGGAACCTCTAGATGGTTTGGATTGGGAGGAGGGGTACTAGGTTCTTCACCTTCTCTTTTCTTCTTCTTTCATTGCTTTTGATGCCCACCTGTATGACACCTTTAGTGTCAAAACATATTAGTCTTTCTGTTTCTGTATCCTTCCTGGAGAGTTAGGATGGATAGGGGTTTAGTTGCAGGAGGGTAGGTGGGAGGGGGACGGATAGGGGTTGGACAGTGGGAGGCATGGGGTGCTTAGAAGGTGGGTATATTGGATCTTCTTCAAGGGGGTCTTGGGGGTCTTGAAAGATAGGAGCCTTTATCCACACTGATCTTCTTGGGGTGCCCTGGCCAAATCCCCTTTTCCTACCTACAAATCTGTTTCTAGATTGACCTTCAATACATATCACAATGATTAAAATAATATTGTGGAATGTCCATGGCCTTAATAGCCCAGTTAAGTGATGTATAGTTCTGTATCGGCTTGCTCTTGAGAAAGCAGATATAGTATTTTTGCAAGAGACATCTTGTCCTTCAGGATCATTTACAATTTGCAGCGCAGAGATTCCCCCAGATTTTCCTTGCTAACTTTTCTTCATGGCAGCGAGGGGTAGCGAGGGGTAGCTTCTCCTCTGTGTTCTTTCCAGGTTATTTCACAGATTGTGGTCCTGGAAGGTAGGTTTCTCATTCTCGATGGCTCCATCAATGATTCGGTTTTTACCTTTGTTGATGTTTATGTGCTGCCTTTGATGATTGGTAACTCTCCGGGGGATTTTGGAGTTGATGCAATCTTCTAGAAAAGGGGAAATTTTAATTGGTGGAGATTTCAACTGTGTGATGTCACAGCTGGATTGTAATGGCTCTGGGATCACTTTTCTTAAACCCCCGCCTCAGTTAGTGGCTCTGCTGTCCACAGGGTACTGTGTAGCAGCCAGCTTTTAATAAGTCTTCTTTCCCTCCATCCCTTCTCGACACTCACCCACCCCTGGGATAATAGTAGCTTTATAGGTGCTTAAACCTCTTAAAGGAAAGGAGGTGCCATATTCACTCTCAGGTGCAGCTGTTTATTCTCATCAGCATAAATTAAGGACCTGAGATTAATTAAACTTCAGGTGAACAAAGTACAAAAAACATATTATGTATAGTTTTATAAGTATAAGTATCCCTAGCAACCCTTAGTAAGTAAAGAACTTAAATATTTAAACACAACCTTAAAGCAAAGATGCAGACAGCAGTCCAGCCGCGAGATGGGGGTTTTAAAGTCTTTTTCACTGAGTGTCACATGTATGATTTTTTTCCCAGTTGGTGAGGGGTCTTACGTGTGCACAAGGTGCAAGGAGCTCTTTGATCTCAGGGAACGAGTATGATCTCTGGAGGCAAGAGTAGCAGACTTGGAAGACATAAGAAGACAGAGACGTACATAGACAAGACCTACAGGGATACAGTCCTGAAGTCTCACCTCCAGTCTGGCAGCATCCCTGTTGCCATAGAGGAGAGAGATCAGGTGACAGGAGAGCATCACCCTGGTGTGGCAGGAAGTGATCCTGTAGCTAGGACCTATCCTCCAGGTGATGTAAAACCCTCATGCACCGAGGAAGTTTCTCCAGGGCCATGTACTGTGGCACTGCAGACCAGCTGCAGGCAGAAGAAAAGGTTTTAAACCCAGAAAAAAGAGGTAAACACCGGCTGCAGCATCACGAGGAGCCATATAGGGGGAGCCAGAGAGACCTCTGGAGGACTGAGGAACCACGCCCTAGAGCCAATGATGCAATACCAGCCAACACCCAAGGTAGAAAGGGAAGAATTCCTTTTAAAAGCTCAGATGACTGGAGGAAGTCAGACCGGTACGCAGAGTGGCAAAGAGAGTGCCAAAGAGAGTCGCAAGGAGATTGGCAAGGAGACTGCCAAGGAGTGGTGCAAGGAGTTCCAGTTCCAGCTTTGCATGGATATTCGGAGGATCCAGGAATAGGAGTCCTGACCGAGGGAAACGGCCTTGCAGACTCAGCAGAGCCAGGTGAAGAAACTTGCTGTAAATGTTTTAAAAGAGGAAAAGATACACTTTCCAGGAAGGAAAGATACCATAAGGAAGCTGACCCTGAAAGGAGGAGGACTATACTAGAAAGTCCAAGGCCTGAGAGTAACAAGGGCCAGCCACTGTTGAAAGGTGCAACAAGGAATAGCAAACAAGGAGGTGAAAGGAGAATTGTGAAGGGTAACTTTCAAAGCCCTGGGAGAAAGGAGCTGTGGCACAAACAAGGCCTAACTCCAGCAGCAGGCAGACCTGAGAACCAAAGGCCTACCTGGACAGCTGAGAAACCAAGACCCAGCAGGAGCAGGCCTCAGCCCTCACCTCAATCTGAGAACCTTAGAAGAAAAGGTAATTGCCATTTTAATAACTATGATTTTAGGAATGATGTGATACAGAAGGAGCAGGGCACTAGAGAAGGCTGTCCTTCTAGAGGCATTCATGAGACAAGATACAAACCTGCATTAAACAGGAAACTTGCTAGAGAAGAAACAGGGTGCAGGAGAGACTGTTCCTGTTATAAAAGTATACAATGCAAGGACTTACCTTTTTTTTTTTTTAATTCTTTATTTTCGTTTTATAACAACAAAGGAAAGGAAGACATACAGCTAAAAGACAGATACATAGAATGTGATACATACACCAAAGTAAACCCCTGCCACCCCCCTCCCCCCTGCTTCTTCTCTAGAAAACTAATCATTCCCGAAGCGGGCGTGTACTGACATTATTGTGTTACAAAACCTAACGGTGATCTGAAACATGATGAGTGTACATTAAACAGACATGTCGGAGCAATGAGCAGATTGTACATAATCATTGAGCATCTGCCATTTAGACAAGCGAGAGTGAGTTTGGATATGGGGAATAGCTCTCCGAGATATCTGCTCATATTTACTATATAAGCAGACGAGGTTCCACCATTCATTGACAGTAAGTCGAGAGCTATCCTTCCAATTCCTCGTGATTAAGCATATGGCTATACCCAGCATGAAATCAAGGAGAAAGCGACCCTTCTTAGGAAGAGAGGGGACCTCCGCCACTGAGCGGAGTCCCACAATCTTCCAAGAGAGAGGCTCGTGAAGGTGTAAGATAAATTGAATACGACCCCAGACCCGCCCCCAGTAAACCTGTAGTTGAGGACATTCATAAATAACATGAGCGAGGGTTCCCACAGCAGTATGGCAAGACCAACACTGGTCCCTAGCAGTTGTGTTCCATTTGGCTATTTTTTCTGGAGTATAAAAGCATCTATGTGCAAAAAAGAAGAGAGTTTGGGTAACTGAGGCAGACCGGGAAACCCGCACTACTTTGCTCCAGAAAACGCTCCATTGCACAGGGGTTAAAGTGGTTTGCAGTTCGCGCTCCCAGGCTTGTTGGGCTCTAAAAGTGGCAGTATCTGTACCCTGACATAATATTTTATAAAAGTTAGAGGCTACCCCATGTGTACTACTAATAGAGTGAACTAGTTCTAATAGCCCGTCCTCAGTAGGGACAGAGGGCGGCATGATTTGAGCACTTTTGAGGCAGTGTTGAAGCTGCATCAATTGAAAGTAATGTTTCGCTGGTAACGCAAATTCCTTTTGTAAATCAGAAAAGGTTTTCCAACGAGCTGCAGAGAAGAGCTGTTGGGGTGTCCAGATCCCCCTAGAGTACCAGGGTTTCCATGCTATCGTTCTATTTAGGACTTGAATTCTGGGGTTATTCCACAGCGGGAGTCCGTCCTGAGGACATACGTTTGGGCCCAGTGATAGAATGAGAGTGTTAAAGGCCGCAAGAGTATCGACAATCATTGGGGGATGGCGGGTGTCTACTTGATGGGACATACCGGGGAGATGGGTCAACGGCATTGGGCTACTAAGCTCCTCTTCTATATCAAGCCAAACTGGTCTGCTGTCTGTTGAGGCATCTAGCCATCGGGCACCTTGTTTAAGTAGGAAAGCTTGATGATATCTAAGAAAATCAGGAAATCTGGTACCCCCTAGTTCCTTCGCAGACTGTAATTTTTGTTTAGCTATCCTTGGTGGTTTGCCCTGCCAGAGATAGCGGACGAGAAGGCCCTCAATATCTTTGTAAGTGTGTAGCGGGAGTAAGCATGGCAGCATTTCTAAAATGTAGTTCACTTTGGGGACTATCATCATTTTCACGGTTTCTAGGCGGCCCCACCATGTAAGGGATAAGGGAGACCAACGATTTGTGAGCTCACGGACTTTGGAGACTACCTCTTTGGCATTAAAACTGATAGTGTCTTCTAAAGGAGAACAGTAATGGACCCCAAGATATTTCACCATGCGGGATTGCCAAAGGAAAGGAAAGGCCTGCATGTCAGCCTCATGTCGCAATAATAGTAGCATGCAGAGATTTCCTAACCAGTATGGCAACCCCACATTTCTTAGAAACGGCTGGGGAATAGGCGGCCACCATGTAAGGTTTAATATTGAGTTTAAGAGTTTCCTTCGAATTTAAATGCGTTTCTTGGAGGAAAATCAGGTCCGCAGCTTCATGACTTAGATAGCTTAGGATTTTCTTCCGTTTTATCGGATTATTGATTCCTTTTACGTTCAATGAGAAAATCTTACATGGTGCCATCAATCGGTAATAGACATTTTAGGTAAAGGCGCTTGAAAACATACAACATAATCAGAATCTGTGCAACAATGACATAATCACCGAGTATGCTGGCTAATACACCCCATATTGAAAAGTATGTACCAAAGTAACTTAGAGAAGAAGCAAAACCCCCAATGAATATGGCGACCATATGTCTGCGGGAGGAGGCCCTAGAGAGGAAGATAGAGACATGAAAAAGGAAAAGAAATACCAGAGTCCATAATTAACACTGTCTCTGATACTCATCGAGGCTACTGTGGGTAGATGGAGTCGGGTCACAGATATCATCAAAATTAAGGCAACAAACCGCCCTCGCCAGACTCTTTGCTGAGCCGCGGCAAATCCAATATGGCAGGTACAGCGGATATGAGAATACTTGCAGGAATATTCTGGAAGTCAGCGCATCAAGTCGGCTTCTTTAGAATCCAAAAACTCCGCTAGTAGATCAGGGTCCTCAAATGTTCTTGTCTGATTGTGAAGCGTGACTCGGAGCTTGGCCGGATACATCAGGCCATAGCGTGCTTGTAGTTGTTGAAGCCTCGGCCGGAATTCCAGAAAGCGCTTTCGGCGGTCGACCGTGGGTTTAGCCAAGTCAGGATAGAAGGAGATCTTGTGGCTCTCAAACTCCATATGGCCCTTTGCCCGAGAGGCACTAAGAATTTGCTCCACATGTTGATATCTCAAAAGTCGAAAGATGATAGGCCGCGGGGTCTTCCTGTTGAGCGTTATGTTTGTGGGTACACGATGAGCGCGATCGATCTCCAATTCTTTGGTAAAGGTGATTTGGAGCAGGGAAGGGAGGATTTTACATAAAAACTCTTTCATGTCTCCCGATTCTGCTCCCTCCGGTATGCCCACGAGTCGTAGGTTGTTACGGCGCGCTCTATTATTGCCATCTTCCACTTCTTTCTGCAAGGCCCGTACCTGACGTTCAACTTTGTCGAGTTTGGACAACCGGGCCGCATGGGAGTCTAATATGCTCTCCATTTTGTCCTGACGCGAAGAGAGCCCCTCTAGCCTGCCTTGCAGTACACCAAGATCTTCCCGCAGCGCTCGGAGTGCTTCACCGTTTAACTGCACGAGGTCCTTAACCCCTCTAATCTCTGCGAGGATTTCCTGCTGCATTTCGGGGCCCTCGCGCAAAGCCAGCCCCTTCTGCGGGGATGGGGGTTCAGTTTTGGAGCGTTTGCCGTGAGAAGCCGCTGGAGATCCAAATTCCAGGCACGTGGGTTTGGTCCCCGCCATCTCACCAATGTGCCCCGGCAAGATCAGAGCAGAAATTCAAGTATGTCCGGTGTTAATTCAGGATTCTGAGTAGGCCTCTCGGGAGCCTCAGCGTTATGCGACCATCCCGCTGGACATCGGGCTCCGCCCCCCCGCAAGGACTTACCTTTTAATGCTGACCATTGGCGCATCATACAAGCGTTACACAGAAGGCCTGAAAGAGAGTCCTCAGACATTCCGGGCTCCGAGGCCATGCAGGTGGAATTCCCGGAGGACCCCTCGGATATTCCGATGGACTGTAGTTATTGCCTGACCGAAAGGATTGAGCCTAGCAGAGGGATAGCTGTGGCCTGTATGTAAAGTTTGATGCTGTATTCCGTTTTTGACATTACTGTGAAGCTAACAGATTTTTCAGTTCATGTTTTTTCTTTAACCTGGAGCAAGGACATTTCTTTTGTGTGTGCTGTTGTATTCTGAGCTTAGGAACCTATTTGCAATGTGGGAAATAAAAGCCTTATAATTTCCCTACCCTCGGACTGTTATTTTCTTGGGAGCTCTTAGTTAACCAGAAGGCTACCAGGCCTATAAGAACCTGGGTCCTGCACTTGAACTAAGCTCCCCCACAAACAAACTTTCTTCTTCCATGTCCACCCCCTTTCTGTTGGGTTGCGCCATTACCACCAAGGGGGCGGTGTGACATGGTAAAGTGGCGTAGTTGGCAGGATTTTGCCCAGAATTTGCTACAGCACTGAAAAGGAAAAGGCTTAAAATTCCAGAGGAAAAAAGGAAACAGTCTTGGCTGTGCTGCTGAAAAAAAATCCTAAAACCCGGAGTGGATCAGCTCGAGAAACTGAACCGGAAGGAAAAACCCGGAACGGAGTAGCTGAGAACCCGGAACGGATTGGGAGAAATCCTGAAAAAAGAAAGTCCTGTTGCCGATTTCTCAAGCAGAGAGTGGTGGCGAGCAACAGCAACTTCCATTCCAATGCTGATTACACACCAGAATCATGTAAAATGTAAATAAGCCTGTCTAGTGTGGGACACTGGAGGAAGTTTAAAAAAAAAAAAAAAAAAAAAAAGTAGAAAAAAAAAAAAAAAAGAAGTTAGAGAGCCGCACTTGGTTGTGTCTTTTTCTTTCCTTGCAGGTGCACTATGGAGCCAAGAGAGCTATGCACGTGGATGGCCCACCAATTTGATAAGCAGGCAGAGGTGGCGCTGAAGAATCAGGCCCAAGCGCTGCAGGCCATGCAAGCACAGCAGGCACCAGTGTTGCAAACCATGGAAAGCTGGTTGGCGCAACAAAAGGAAGAAATGGCAAGGCTCAATGCAGAGAAGTCAACTGCGACTGGTCTGAACAAGCAAGCGGTGGGACAATGGACTTGTCATGATTTGGTGGTAGGGAAATTGAGTCCTGAAGATAATGTGGACGATTTCCTAGACTCCTTTACCAGAATAGCTAGTTCAGCTAATTGGCCACCAGAACAATGGTCAATACGTCTTGCAGCGTCCCTTACGGGCGAGGCACTGGCTGCCTACCGGTCAATGCCGCCTGCCTTAGCCAACACCTACGAAGAGGTAGTGTCAGCAATTAGGGATCGCCTAGGACTCACCCCATTGACCTACAATAAAATGTTTAGGGCTACTACCCTTAGGGCGGACGAGACGCCAAAAGCCCTGGGTCACAGGATTAGGAGCTTAGCATACAAGTGGCTACAGCCCGAGAGGAAAAATATAGAGACACTAATGGACGCCGTAGTGTTAGAACAATATATGACAGCGGTGCCCAGTAGGGTACAGAACTACCTAATATTACAAAATTGCTGTACCACTACCGAGGCAATAACCCTTACTGAGCGGTACCTAGAGGCTGAGAAAGTCACCCAACATAGGATGGGTAGCCCCAAGGCAGCCTTAGGTATGGAAGCCCGGAAAGTAGGGAGCCCTTCCCGACCAGTATATGGTAATGTAAGGAGAAATAACCCTCCAAATAAGGAAGAAATTAGGCGCTGTTTTGCCTGTGGTCAAAAGGGACATTTAAGAAATGATTGTAATACTCGAACTGCTCTTGTGGGGGAGGCCACAAAGACAGTCCGAGAAGGATTTGTATTAACTGTACAGATACATGGAGTGGATGTAAGCGCGCTTCTGGATTCAGGCGCTGATCAAACGATGATGTCCCAAAGGTTATGGTCTGTGATTAGAGGCCAGGGAGGATCAGTACCTGAATATCCAGAAGGCCGTGTCAAAATAAAATGTATTCACGGGGCTGCCACAAGCTATCCTCTCTACAGGCTATGGGTCAAAGGCTTGGGAATAAGGAAAGAAATGCTGGTAGCAGTTGTGCCAAAATTGCCCCAAGAATTAGTATTGGGCCGCGACTGGCCGCAGTTCCGGAGAAGCCTTAAAGAGGGCTTATCTCCAACCAAAACCCCAAATTCCACCTGTAGTTGGCATAAGTCTGTGGATGACCCAGAGTCACCATCTAAGCCGGCCGATCCTCCCATTGCTCAGCGAAATAGCTTAGCTGCAACTACGAACCCCATGGTTCCTAGCCCTCTGTGGGAAAAGCCGAAGAAAAATCGAGAGAAAGAATTGCAGGAGGCGCCTAAAAAGTTTGTGATGAAATTTTGCAGGACTTTGGAGAAAGCCCGGTGTCCGCAAAGAGCTTCAGCACAAGCCGCCGGCTACGACCTTTACAGCGCTGAAAGCCAGGTCATCCCATGCCAAGGACGCAAGTTAGTCAGTACAGACTTACAAGTAGAACTACCTCCAGGGTGTTACGGGAGAATAGCTCCACGATCAGGACTGGCTGCGAAACACAGCCTGGATGTGGCTGCAGGAGTAGTGGACCCTGATTACAGGGGCATCTTGAAAGTACTCCTTTGCAACTTTTCGGATGAAGATTTTAAAGTCCAAGTGGGGGACAGAATAGCTCAACAAATTTGTGAGCGAGTGGGTTTCCCCAGCCTGGAAGAAGTCGCCATGCTAGCTCCCACCAGCCGAGGAACGGATGGTTTTGGCTCTACCGGGACGGGAGAGATGGAAGGCTTCGTGGCCATAGGAAACGACCCCCCAGAAGAGGATCTTGGCCCTCAAATAGAGGATTGTAAGGAAGGCTCCATACCCAAGATGGGTGAAGAACTCTCCGTAAGCCAACGAAAAGAATTAATTCAATTACTGGAGGAGTATACAGACGTCCTCACTCCGATACCCGGAGAAACGTCACTAGTGGCTCATGAAATTCTAACGCCGCCGGGAAAAATTATCCGACAACGTCCTTATCGCCTGCCGGAGGCTAAGAGGCAAGAAATTGTCAAGCAAGTGGAAGAAATGCTGCAATTAGGGGTCATCGAGGAGTCGCACAGTCCGTGGTGTAGCCCAGTGGTACTGGTGCCAAAACCAGACGGGTCTCTACGTTTCTGTATTGACTTTCGCCAACTGAATGCCGTATCTACCTTCGATGCTTACCCCATGCCTCGAATTGAGGAGTTGCTCGACCGGCTCGGCCAAGCAAAATTTCTGACGACATTAGATATGATGAAGGGGTATTGGCAGGTCCCTTTGATGCGGGATGCCAAGCCCAAGACTGCCTTCAGTACGCCCTCAGGTCTCTTCCAATTTCATAGAATGCCGTTTGGTCTGCATGGGGCATGCGGCCACGTGCCAGAGCTTAATGGATATCATTCTACGACCCTATCAAGCGTTCGCCACGGCCTACATGGATGACGTGGTAATCCACAGTACCACTTGGAAGGACCACCTACACCAAGTGGGCATTATACTAGGTGCTATGAGAAAAGCGGGCCTCACGTTGAACCCGAAAAAGTGTACCTTTGCGGCGAAGGAAGTTAAATACTTGGGTCACCTCGTGGGCCGTGGAACAGTACGTCCTCTACAAGATAAAGTAGAAAGCGTTAGGAACTTCCCTGTCCCACAACATAAAAAGCAGTTACGGAGCTTCCTTGGCCTTATCGGCTATTACCGACGCTTTATACCACACTTTGCGGAGGAAAGCCATATTTTTACTGAGATGCTGAGGAAAAATGCCCCAAATTTGATAAAGTGGACACCGAAGGCGGAGACAGCTTTCCAGCGTTTGAAGGGAAAGCTATGCCAAGCACCCGTGCTACGCGGGGTGGACTTCCATCAGACCTTCCTGTTGCAAACGGATGCGTCGGAGATGGGCCTCGGCACCGTGTTCTCCCATATACAGGATGGGGCAGAGCATCCTATTCTGTTCCTGAGCAGAAAGCTATCGTTGGCGGAACGAAAGTACGCTACGATTGAGAGAGAATGTCTCGCTATCAAGTGGGCCATAGAGGCATTAAAGTTCTATCTAACGGGGCGAAAATTTGTCCTCATAACCGACCATGCCCCTCTGAAATGGTTGCATACCATGAAGAACGAAAATAATAGATTGACCAGATGGTATATGGCTTTACAGCCTTATGATTTCAGAATAGAACATCGAGCTGGGAAACTACACTTTAATGCGGACGCAATGTCGCGTATTCCGTGCTGTGTGGAAGAGGCTTCACCAGCCCGTCATATTTTAAGAGGGGGGATATGTGGCACTGCAGACCAGCTGCAGGCAGAAGAAAAGGTTTTAAACCCAGAAAAAAGAGGTAAACACCGGCTGCAGCATCACGAGGAGCCATATAGGGGGAGCCAGAGAGACCTCTGGAGGACTGAGGAACCACGCCCTAGAGCCAATGATGCAATACCAGCCAACACCCAAGGTAGAAAGGGAAGAATTCCTTTTAAAAGCTCAGATGACTGGAGGAAGTCAGAGTGGCAAAGAGAGTGCCAAAGAGAGTCGCAAGGAGATTGGCAAGGAGACTGCCAAGGAGACTGGCAAGGAGTGGTGCAAGGAGTTCCAGTTCCAGCTTTGCATGGATATTCGGAGGATCCAGGAATAGGAGTCCTGACCGAGGGAAACGGCCTAGCAGACTCAGCAGAGCCAGGTGAAGAAACTTGCTGTAAATGTTTTAAAAGAGGAAAAAATACACTTTCCAGGAAGGAAAGATACCATAAGGAAGCTGACCCTGAAAGGAGGAGGACTATACTAGAAAGTCCAAGGCCTGAGAGTAACAAGGGCCAGCCACTGTTGAAAGGTGCAACAAGGAATAGCAAACAAGGAGGTGAAAGGAGAATTGTGAAGGGTAACTTTCAAAGCCCTGGGAGAAAGGAGCTGTGGCACAAACAAGGCCTAACTCCAGCAGCAGGCAGACCTGAGAACCAAAGGCCTACCTGGACAGCTGAGAAACCAAGACCCAGCAGGAGCAGGCCTCAGCCCTCACCTCAATCTGAGAACCTTAGAAGAAAAGGTAATTGCCATTTTAATAACTATGATTTTAGGAATGATGTGATACAGAAGGAGCAGGGCACTAGAGAAGGCTGTCCTTCTAGAGGCATTCATGAGACAAGATACAAACCTGCATTAAACAGGAAACTTGCTAGAGAAGAAACAGGGTGCAGGAGAGACTGTTCCTGTTATAAAAGTATACAATGCAAGGACTTACCTTTTAATGCTGACCATTGGCGCATCATACAAGCGTTACACAGAAGGCCTGAAAGAGAGTCCTCAGACATTCCGGACTCCGAGCCCATGCAGGTGGAATTCCCGGAGGACCCCTCGGATATTCCGATGGACTGTAGTTATTGCCTGACCGAAAGGATTGAGCCTAGCAGAGGGATAGCTCTGGCCTGTATGTAAAGTTTGATGCTGTATTCCGTTTTTGACATTACTGTGAAGCTAACAGATTTTTCAGTTCATGTTTTTTCTTTAACCTGGAGCAAGGACATTTCTTTTGTGTGTGCTGTTGTATTCTGAGCTTAGGAACCTATTTGCAACGTGGGAAATAAAAGCCTTATAATTTCCCTACCCTCGGACTGTTATTTTCTTGGGAGCTCTTAGTTAACCAGAAGGCTACCAGGCCTATAAGAACCTGGGCCCTGCACTTGAACTAAGCTCCCCCACAAACAAACTTTCTTCTTCCATGTCCACCCCCTTTCTGTTGGGTTGCGCCATTACCACCAAGGGGGCGGTGTGACAGTACCCATGAGGGAAGGGTTAGGACAGCTGTTATAGTTGGTGATTCCATCATTAGGCATGTAGATAGCTGGGAGGCTGGTGGACGTGAAGATCGCCTGGCAACATGCCTGCCTGGTGAGAAAGTAGCAGACTTCACGCGCCACCTAGACAAGGTCTTAGATAGTGCTGGGGAGGAGTCTGCTGTCTTGGTACATGTCGGTACCAATGACATAGGAAAATGTGGTAGGGAGTTTCTGGAGGCAAACTTTAGGCTTTTAGGTAGGAAGTTCAAATCCAGAACTTCCAGACTAGCATTCTCCGAAATGCTTCCTGTTCCACGCGCAGGACCCAAAAGGCAGGCAGAGCTCCAGAGTCTAAATGCGTGGATGAGACAATGGTGCAAGGATGAGGGTTTTGGATTTGTTAGGAACTGGGGAACATTCTGGGGAAAGGAGGTGCTCTTCCGAAGGGATAGGCTTCACCTTAACCGGGATGGAAGCAGGCTGCTGGCATTAACCTTTAAAAAGGAAATAGAGCAGCTTTTAAACTAGATAAAAGGGGAAAGCTGACAGTCACCCAAGAGTGCATGGTTCGGAACAATGTATCCTTGAAGAATACTACCAAAAAATGACGTTACGGCACATCAGCAGAGAGGTTCCAAGAAAGACAAAGGTAGCCCAAATGCTCTTGAGTTCAGAACAGACAGAGCTTAAAGATTGCAAATTGCCCCTGCCTACCGATAACCAGATTAATATGAATAAAATACAGTCTCTAAAATGCTTGTATGCAAATGCTAGAAGTCTAAAAAAAAAGATGGGAGAGTTATAATATATAGCACTAAATGAGAAGTTAGATATGATTGGTAATTCAGAGACATGGTGGAAGGAGGACAACCAGTGGGACACTGTGATACCTGGGTACAAACTATATCGTAATGATAAGGCTGATCAAATTAGTGGAGGGGTTGTGCTCTATGTCAGAGAGGGCATTGAGTCAGAAAGTTAAAGTTTTGCAGGAAACAAAGTTAAAGTTTTGCATGAAAATTTTTGCAGTTAACGTTTTGCAGGAAACACAATTTTCTGTAAAATCTCTATGGATTGAAATCCCAGGTAAAAATGGGGAAGGCGATGTCAGTGGGGTTGTACTATTGACTGCCTGGCCAGAATAAACAAATGGATGATGAAATGCTCAAAGAAATCGGGAAGCTAACAAAGGTTACAGAACAGAAATAATAATGGGTGATTTCAATTATCCCGGTATTGACTGTGTCATTGTCACGGCAGGACATGCTAGGGAGATAAAGTTTCTAGATGAAATAAATGACTGCTTCTTGGAGCAGCTGTTTCATGAACCAACCAGAGGGGAAGCCATTTTGGACTTAGTCCTTAGTGGAACACCAGATCTGGTGCAAGAGATAAGGGTGTTGGGGCCACTTGGCAATAGTGATCATAGCATGATCGTGTTTGATTTAAACAATGGAGGAGGGATGGTAAGGAAATCCACAGTACTACCTTTTAACTTTCAAAAAGGAGACTATGATAAAATGAGGAAAATAGTTAAGAAAAAACTAAAAGGAGCAGTTGCAAATGTCAAAGACTTACATCAAGCTTGGGTGTTGTTTAAAAATACTGTCTTGGAAGCCCAGACCAGCTGTATTCCACACTTTAAGAAAAATGGAAGGAAGTCCAAGAAACTGCCAGCATGGTTTAAAGGTGAGGTCAGAGAGGATGTTGTTGCCAAAAAAGCAACTATCAGGAAATGGAAAAAAGAGCCAAATGACGAAAATTGGAAACAGCGCAAGCACTGGCAAGTTAAAGGCAAGGCATTGATAAGGCAGGCAAAGAGAGAATTTGAGAAGAAACTTGCTGTGGAAGCAAAAACGCGTAATAAAGACTTTTTCAAGTACATTCGTAACAAAAAACTCGTGAGAGTCATTTGGACCATTAGATGATAGAGGGGTAAAAGGGGCAGTAAGCGGAGAGACTGAATGAATTCTTTGCTTCGGTCTTTACTGAGGAAGATGTAGGGATTTTACTCATGACTGAAGTGGTATTTAAAGGTGATACTGCAGAGGAATTGAAAGAAATATCGATACACCAGGAAGATGTACTACAACTATTTGATAAACTGAAGAGTAGCAAATCACCTGGATCAGATGACAGACATCCCAGGGTGTTGAAAGAACTGAAATATGCTATCAGTAATCTGTGAACTATCATTAAAATCATATGTAATACCTGAAGATTGGAGGATCACCAATGTAACACCAATTTTTAGAAAGGGTTCCAAGGATAATCCGGGAAACTACAGACCGGTGAGCCTCACGTCAGTACCAGGAAAAATGGTAGAAACCATTATAAAGAACAAAATTACTCATCATGTAGATAGTCATGGCTGAAAGGGAGACAGCCAACATGGCTTTTGACAATGAAGATCTTGTCGTACTAATCTGTTATGTTTTTTTGAAGGTGTGAATAAACAGGTAGACAAAGGTGAGTTGGTTGATATAGTGTATCTGGACTTTCAGAAAGCCTTTGACAAGGTCCCTCATCAGAGACTTTTGGCAAAACTAAAAAACTAGAAAGCAGAGGGTAGGGCTGAATGGCCAATTTTCCCAATGGAAAAAGGTGAATAGCGGAGTACCCCAGTGATCTGTGCTGGGTCCGCTGTTTTTTGACATATTCATTAATGACTTGGAAAAGGGAATAACAAGTGAGGTAATCAAATTTGCAGATGACACAAAACTATTTAAAGTTGTTAAAACCCAAGAGGATTATGGAAAATTGCAAGAGGATCTTGATAAATTGGAAGACTGGGCATCCAAAAGGCAGATGAAATTTAATGTGGACAAGTGCAAAGGTATGCACCTAGGAAAGAACAACCCAAACTATGGTTACATGATGCAAGGTTCCACATTGGGAACCATTTAGGCATCATCATGGATAACATGTTGAAACCCCCTGCCCAGTGTGCAGCAGCGGCAAAGAGAGCAAATAAAATGCTAGGTATCATAAGGAAAGGAATGGAAAATAAAACAAAGGATATTATAATGCTTCTGTATCGTTCCATGGTGAGACTGCACCTTGAATATTGTGTGCAGTTCTGGTCGCCGTATCTTAAAAAGGATATAGCATTATTAGAAAAGGTGCAGAGAAGAGCCACCAAAATGGTAAAGGGGATGGAAGGATACCCCTATGAAGAGAGGCTAAGAAGGTTGGGGCTCTTCAACCTGGAAAAGAGACAGCTGAGGGGAGATATGATAGAGGTCTATAAATTAATGAATGGAGTGTGACGGGTAAACATAGATTGATTGTTTACACTGTCAGCATATAAAAAGTCTAGGGGACATGCAATAAAGCTACAGGGTAACCTATTTAAGACTAATATAAGAAAACGTTTTTTTCACTCAACGTGTAATCAAACTCTGGTATTTGTTACCGGAGGATGTAGTAAAAGCTGCTAGTGTAGCTGGGTTTAAAAAAGGTTTGGACAAGTTCCTGGAGGAAAAGTCCATAAACCATTATTAAAAGGGACCCAGGATATCACTGCTTGACCCAATACAAGCATTGAGGAACCTGTGTCTTTTGAGTAGACTGCTAGATACTTATGACCTAGATTGGCCACTGTTGGAAACAGGATACTTGGCTTGATGGACCTTGGTCTGACCCAGTATGGCATATCTTATGTTCTTATGTTCTAACTGGATTTATGTGATGCCTGGCGAAATACGCATGATGATGGGGATCAAGACTATACCTGCTTTTCGCACGTCCACAATAGTTATTCTTGTATAGACATGTGGATGGTTTCTTGATCACTTCTACCCTGGATGTCACATGTGTATATCAGTACTATGGGCACATCCGATCATGCTTTAATCTCCTTGAATATGACCTGGTTAGATTCGGAGTCGCCTCCGCGTATGTGGTCCCTACAGCGAGATCTTTTACTAAATACTGAATTTGTAGCAGCCATACATCCGAATTGGCAAAAATCTCTCACTTTTAATGACTTCCCGGACACATCGACTTTCTCTCTCTGGGATACTGGTAAGGCAGTACTATGCGGACAGCTAATTTCCCTCTCCAGTGCATTTGAAAAAAAAAGTTTAGTTAAGCAAGAAGAGTTACGTTTTGACATCTCCACTCTGGAGCATCAGCATAGCCAGTGAGGAGGTCATCAAACCTGCTGCCAGTTAGTTTGTTTGAGGGGCGAGTTAGCTTCCTTGGACAAGAGGTTTGTGGCATCCTTGCTCCTGTGGACCAAAAGATGCTTTTATGAACAAGGAAATAAAGCTGGGAAGTTACTTTTGTGGCAGCTCAAAAAAAACAGAAACAAAGACACCAAATTTCTGCCCTGCTCTCTGCCTCTGGTGCTTTCACCGGTCGCTCGGGAGAGATGGCTGCCATATCTGCTAAATTCTATAAGGATCTCTATTCTTGTAATCTGCGCTTGGATACATCTTCCACAACTGTCTCAGGAGGCTAGGGAGGCTATTGATCACCTCTTCTCTCTTCAGGAGGTGCAGGTGCTACAGGTAAACCGCAGCCTAAAGTCATCCAAGGCTGTGGGTCCTGAGTTGCTTCCTGTGGAGGTTTATAAAATCCTTCCTGATAATTTTGCTCCAGTTCTGGTTCGAGTGCTTACTGATATCCTACCGATGAGGTGCTTACCTGCATCCTCCTCCATCACTACTGGTCAACAATGTAGAATTGAAGTCCAAACCCACAATCCGATATCTCGGCATCACATTGGACCAGCACCTGGATATGACAACACATGTGAGGAATGTGACAAAAACTATATATCATAAGATCAGAACACTATGCCACCTCCGCCCCCTACTGGATTCTACTGACTACCGAACAACCTTCCAGGCATTAGTCCTCCCACATCTGGATTTTGCAAACATCATTCTCCACGGAATCTCTCAATCAACTTTAAATCCGCTTCGCCTGGCTATGAATGCAGCGGCAAGAGTCCTCTCTGGGTCATCAAGATACGACCACATAACGCCTATCAAGAAAGATCTGCATTGGCTACCTTTACATGCCAGACTCCATTATAAGTCATTAGTCCTCACTTTCAAAGCCTTGAATAACTACCCACCTACACCAATCAGCAAGCTAATTCACAGCACCCCCGAAAATAGAAACAGGAGGCCTACTGCAATGAACACCTTAATAGTTCCTAGGATGATGACATCGTGCACTAAGGCTACTTCAAACATAGCTTTCTCAATATTCGCTCCTCTAAACTGGAATGCACTTCCCCATGAAATCCGTGGCATCAAAAGCCTGGTACCTTTCCGAAAGGCTTTGAAACACCATCTGTTCACAAAATGTTACCCAGAATTCATCCCGGACACTCACACATCTGGCAAGCTTCCCACATACCCCAGACGCCCTAGCACCTTAATACAACCAGAAAATGGTTAGCCTATACACTAGCCCACCTGATAACCATCTACCTGCACCATCCACACGAAATCACTTTCAATATCCAAACGAGTTTAGAGTATTGTATATAGTATCAAGTTAACCTGTACATAGTTCCCCCCTATTATCCCATGTGTTATTTTCCCTGTTCATTGTAAACTCAATGTTGCCTGTACGCATTGCAGTATGTTTTGTTTGATGTACACCGCGCTGATCATAATAGCGCGGTATAGAAGAAATGTTAAATAAATAAATAAATAATAAATAAAATAAATAAGCCACCATTACAGTTTTCCCTACATACACTTTAGTATGTAGTACTTATCTCCCATTTCTCTCTTGAATACCAATTACAAACTTTTCACTATTATCGAATTGCCTGGACTCCAAAATTCAGGATGTCATGCACCCAAATCAAACTGGATTTATCAAGCAATGTTACGGCTTTGAAAATGTTGTCTTGTCAACATAATGCACGGTCTCCAAGCTAAGGAAGGCCAATATGCGGACTTATTACTAGATGGAGAAAAACATTTGACAAAGTCGAATGCCCATATTTATTTGAAGTCTTCTATTCTTTTGGCTTTGGGCCCTCCTTCCGTTGCTGGATATCGGCCATGTATGCCTGACCACAGACCTCTGTATGCTTAATGGCTTCTTATCTTCTCCCTTTCACCTAGGACACGGTACTAGACAGGGGTAGCCTTTGAGTCCACTTCTGTTTGCCCTTGCCATCAAACCTTTGGCAGTTCATATTAGACAATATGCCTCAGACATTGGCATTCCTTTGGGGGCTGCTCAACACAAAATTTCTTTATATGCCGATGACACTCTAATATATTTGAAAGAATCCTCTGTATCTCTCCCTGTCGTTACATATGTCTTAGATTGCTTTTCTTATGTATCGGGGATCACTATAAATGAACAGAGGTTTATGCTTCTCTCTTGTATATCTGGGACCACCGCTTCAGTTGAGTACTCTTTGAGGGGTTTCCAGTAGTACATTCAGTTTTGATACCTAGGTAGCATCATTCACCAAGACCTTTCATGACTTTATTCTTTTAATTATGACCCCCTCCTTAAGAGTCTACGGTGAGATTTGGATTCTTGGCATTCCGCCTCTGTCTCCTGGCTTGGCAGGGTCAACACTATCAAAATGCTGCTACTACCAAAGCTTCTGTTTCTATTTACTCAGCTGCCAATTGCCATCCCTAGATCCTTTTTTAGGATTCTATGTAGTGCCCTTACATGCTTTCTTTGGTAGGGTCGCAGACTTCAGCTTAGCTGGTGGTTTTGATCTACCCTAAGCTCTCAGGTAGTCTGAATTTTTCTGATCCAGATCTCTATTATCGTTGCGCCTGCTTACGGGCTATGTTCTCCTGGAGTCAATGCCTTAGAGGTTGAGTGGGTCACCCTGGAGAGAGACTGGATGGCTCCAATATCACTTGCCATGGTTCCCTTTCTCCAATACTGCAGGCTTGGCGTACCGTTTGCTCTAAATTTGGTTTGTCTGGCCATATCTCTCCTTTTTTCTCTCTAGTTTCCTTTAACTTTGTGAGAGAATTTGGGAGGCAGTTCCTTGTATGCACTGCATCGATGCACCTTGAGGCCCTCTATGAGAATTTTGTCATGCTTACGAAAGCCCATTTAGAGCACTTATGGGAAACCTCGCTTTCTCATTTCCAATATATGCAACTTTGCCACTGTTTTGATACTCGGTCATTTGGGATGAAGTGTTGCACCCCCAAAAAACGAATGAGTCCTGTTTGATTTGACATGCTTCAAATCTTTCCTCGCGAGACTCTATTGAGCAATTGCCTCCGCTCTTCTGTGCCTCTCAGAGGTTTGTTTTCCCAACAAGTGATGGAACATGGTTCAGCCTGATAATCCATAGGAATTCTGGACTGACCTCTATCAAATATTCTCACTCCTGTTCAATCTCTCTCTCTCGCTAGTTAATATGCGGATTTTGCTTCGTATGTCGATTCTTCCGAATTATCTATTTTGGTGGAACCGGGCTGATGATCCACTCTATTGGAGGCTATGTGGGTGGACAGGAGATTTGAACATATTTGTCGTGTACTCACCTGCAGGAATTCTGGTCCGCTGTACAAGTGCATATCACCCATACTTTGGAGGCGACTCTTGAATCTTGTGTATTGGGCTCTTTGCCTTATGGTCAGCGGGAGGAAACCTCTGGTTGTATCTCTGTTAGTCTTCTTGCAGCTCAGTCGGCGATAGCCCGCTTTTGGAAGCCAGTCCGGGCACCCTCTGTTAATGAATGGATGGCTAAAGTCTGGAGGATTTATCGCCTGAACAAGCTTACTGCAGCTGCCTGGAGTGGAGTGGAGTGGAGGAGTGGCCTAGTGGTTGGGGCAAGGTACTTCAGGCCAGAAGGTCGGGGGGTCAAATCCCACTAGAGGACAGCAACCTTGGGCCGGAAGGACTGGGGTTTCTAGTCCCAAAGGTGCTCCTTGTGGTCTTGGGCAAGCCACTTAACCCTCCATAGCCCATGTTCCCTGTAAAATAGTTATCTCCAAGTTTATAATGCCCTGTTCAATGTAATTTCAGTTTGTTCAATGTAAACCACACTGATGCAGAATAGCATGGTATATAAGAGAATGTAAATAAATAAATAAATTCCCTTCCGAGGGGACCCTTTATGTAATAGGGTACTTCATCATGAGACTTAAAATAATTGCTGCACTTTTTATAATTCCCATATATACAGCTAGTAGTGGTCTCCCACTCGGGGCATCAGTTTTGACCTTCTCATCTCTTTTATTGTCTTAACCCTTTTTTTCTAGATCCTTTTCTAGCTCCCACCTGAATGTTTGGCTAGTTTTTGGTGGGAGGGGGAGGAGGAGTGGAGGAGTGGGGGGGATGGGGTGGGTGGAGGGGTGAGGGGGAGGAAATGAAATGTAGTTTGTTTATCTTTTACTGTTGATGGGGTGGGTGGGTGGTACAGGGGTTTCATGAGCTTGGAATTGTAAAGCATTATTTCCATTGGCGATGGGGGGGGGGGGGTTATCTGCTTCTCTTTGATCTCACAGTTGTACAAATTGGGTTGGGTCACGTATTTGATTGATTGTCAATGGATTATTTAAATCTACTGCTTGAAATGGCACAAGCTATGCATTTATTGTGACTGCTCAATAAAATTTATAACACAAAAAAAAAAATATATATATATATTTAAAATGGTGACTGCATTTGTGCTCCGCTCTAACCAATATAAAAAGTACATCTTCATGTTTTAAAATCTAGATAAAACTTAAAGTTGGGCTAAAGTAGATTAATTACACAGGTACACTACCAAAAAACTGCCTCCAGTTTTGCAACTGATTCCTATAGATTTTGGGGTGCTGAATCCAGGAAAAATAGCCAAAATGTTCCATCACGTCACGTTTTCTTGCAAAATTAGATTTCTTACCCATATAAGGAATGTTCACATAATTTCTTTTTAGCCGACTGCAGTTTATTTTCTTGGCCCAAAATAGAGGATGTAATGGTTAACTAACTAGAAACACTCCCTCATGATATTTTAGAGTGTTTTGTATTCATTTTATACATTAACAGGACAATTGGGAGGCGGGGGGCTAAATCCAGTACTCGCGCTGGCGCATGTTCTTTCCTGTTCGCCTCGCCTCGTTCGCTCGCTCAAACACGGTGGTTGCGACATGAACGTTCCTGTCAAATTTCAGTTTCTTGCAAGTTCATTATTACCTTTTGTTTGCTCAGTCGTAATCCAGCTTTATTCCGAAGTGGTTCACTACAGTTGTAGTTTGCAGTGCTGTGTATTTGTGATGGCTCACAGAGCCAGAGGTTGCGTCAACTCTCCGGACAGTTTTTGTTTTATTTGTGGGGAATATACCGTGAAAAAGCGGCAGAGGAACATTTCTAAATTTATTAAAAAAGTATATTTTGCCTATTTCGGTTTGAAGTTAGGCGATCAAGACAAACCGTGGGCTCCTCACAAAGTGTGCAAGACATGTGAGGAAGATCTACGCTTATGGATGAAAGGTAAAAAACAAGCATTTCGTTTCGGAATACCTATGATGTGGCGTGAACAAAGAGACCACAGCAGTGAATGCTATTTTTGCTCTTGCATTGTGAAGGGATACAACTTAAAAAATAAGAACGTAATAAGTTACCCCAACCTTCCCTCAGCAATTAGGCCTATGCCTCATAGCAACGAAGAACCTGTGCCTGAACCACCAAAATCTTTGGATCATATTTGTGTGGACGGTTCTGATCATGATGAGACTCATCAGATGGCTTTTCCCGATGAGTCCAGTACTTCCGAGTTTGAAACTGAACCAGATCCGAAACCTGAACTTTTCTCTCAAGCTGAATTGAATGATTTAGTCCGGGATTTAGGACTCCCAAAAGATGCTGCCCAACTGCTAGGTTCTCGGCTTAAACAGAAAAATCTATTGTCACCAGGAACAACTTTTTATTGGTACCGCAACCGCGAGACACAATTTTTGAAGTATTTCAGCAAAGAGGAAGATTTGGTATTTTGCAACGATATATACGGAGTGATGGAAAAGTTTAAACTCAAGTATGATCCTGCTGAATGGCGGCTGTTCATTGATTCGTCAAAAGACAGCATAAAAGGTGTTCATAATGGCAACACATTCGCTTCAGTTCCTATTGCTCACTCTGTTATTCTCCAAGAAAAATACGAGAATTTGGCCCTGATTCTTCAGAAGATTCGTTATGATGAGCATAAGTGGATGATTTGTGGAGACTTTAAAATTCTATCCATGCTATTAGGGCAGCAATCCGGTTTCACCAAATATCCCTGCTTCCTTTGCTTGTGGGATAGCCGGGCCCGCGACCTACACTGGGGGAAAAAAGACCGGCCAATTCGGGAGTATTTGAGACCCGGTGAGAAAAATGTTCTTCATGAGAGCTTGGTACCTCGTGATAAAATTCTATTACCACCTCTCCACATTAAGTTGGGTCTCATTAAGCAATTCATCAAGTCCCTTCCAAATGATGGTGAGTGCTTTCGGTACCTTTGCTCAAAGTTCCCCCGACTTTCTGAAGCAAAGCTAAAGGAAGGAGTGTTTGTTGGCCCTGATATAAGGAAACTCATTTCAGATGGAGCATTCGCTGAAACGATGTCTGAGAAGGAAAAAGAAGCCTGGGATTCCTTCAAGGATGTTGTTCTCAAATTCTTGGGGAACAGGCGGGATGAGAACTATAAGGATATTGTTGCCAGGATGCTCAATGCCTTCAAAGAACAAGGCTGTAACATGAGCCTGAAAGTCCATTTCTTGCACTCCCATGTCAACTACTTTCCCGAAAACTTGGGGGCGTACAGTGAAGAACAAGGTGAAAGGTTTCACCAGGACATCAAGGACGCAGAGAGAAGGTACCAAGGAAGATGGAACACCACTATGATGGCTGATTTCTGCTGGTTGCTGCTGCGGGAAACCCCAGATGAAAAATACGCCAAGCAGCGCACCAAGAGAAGCATTCGGGGGAAGAAGAAACGGGCCCAGCAGGAGATTGATTGACCCAAGAATGACTTTAAAATCTAAACTGTGTTGACAAATATCGTGTTTTTACTAAACTTTGAAATAAAAATTTGCTAGTTATTACCACAGTGTCGGATCTCATTTATTAGAATTTTATTTTCACACCATCGGGTGTTTGTCTTCATGTATTGCAATGGTGCGGTTTGCGTTTTCTATTCTTACATACATACCTGTACAACATTTTTTGCACATTTCTTTGCTTTGCTTTGTGTCTAACCTCGCTCTTATATGCTCAATGTTTGTGCACATGTATGTGGCTGTTTTAAGTGCAGACAATTTTGCTACCATCACAGTGTGTTTTGTTGACATTACTCTATTCTTATGTGCTGCCTTGTTACAATTTTCTTTATTCTTATTTGAATAACTACTAAACAATTAGTATAAAGAATTCATCCAAGAAACTTTTATCTCGATCGCACTCAATCTGAAACGTTCACCTCAAACTGCTAACCCAATGTAGCAAAAAATCTGTACGTGATGGAGGAAATTGGTTACCAGATTTGGATTCAGCGCACCAAAAAACGTAAAAATCAATCGAAACATTAGAGGCAGTTTAAAAAAAAAAATTTTAGTGTACCTGTGTTATGTAAGTAAATCTAAGGCAAAAACATGATGGGCTGAATCTTGATTCAAAAGCATAATGAGGGTGGGGAGAGCACTCAGTGGTGGCGGTTAACATGGTCTCAGCAGCTCGCCAGTGCTGCTGAAACTTGAACCCGATGTTCAATGCCAGGGTCATATCCGATAATATCCGGGTCAGCCAAGTAGCAGTACAGCAAACCGGGCATCAGTGATATTCAGCTGCTGCCCTGTTAACTTCGGTAGCAAAAGTTAGGCCAGCCTTTAATGTGCCTAACTTTGGCTGCATAGTGATAACTGGACAACAGCTGAATACCGTGGCTGGCTGGTTATCGCCGGGTGCCACCCACGGCTAGCAGTGAAGCGTGCATCAGTGATACTTGCGGATATTCAACAGCACTAAACGTCTTACTGCCGCTGAATATCCCGGCCAAGGCGATTAACGTGTTTGGCAAGTTTGCTAACCATGTCAATCTTTCTCAATATCGGGCCTTACATGTCTTATCCATCCTTATTGATTATACTGCAGGAAAACAATCCATTGTAAGGAATAAGGTGGAAGATGAAGAGGTGCATGCATTTGCTATGGATAATCGAGTCTTAGCTTTTAAAATATTTTATAGCATGCATTAGAAATACAATCTCTGAAAGCAGTATTCTAGCAGTACAATATCAGAATGCAAAATTAGTAAGATTTTTAAGTTCAAACTTACCCATACTGGCAATTATGCTGTGCACAGGTAACCTAGAAGGCCCATGATAGGATGGTTTGCAGACTTGTTTTTGCAAAGACCCTTGCTTTTTGAATGCAGAATTTTCCTCCTTGGTAATGTGGATATAAAAACAGGTGTCTGTCAGGCTCATTGTGTAACGTGGACCTGGGTTCAGCAAGATGTTCTTGTTATCTTCCCTCCGAACACCAATCAGACATACCCCGAATCTTTAAAAGAGAAAACAAATGTTAATAGCTTTAGTAGTTGAAAACATAAAAATGCCTAGTTTTATAAAAGAAGCCACACAATACAAGTTTATAAGAGGTGAACTATTCAGCTGTTGTCAAACAAAATAAGCAGTTCACATCATTAGTATTTTTTATCCTTTTTCTGTGCATTCCACGAAACATCTTCTTACTCTGAGGCCTGGCTCCTCACAGCTTAGATCCTTACCCTCTGTATGGCAGCTACCAATTCTCCCACATGTCTCGTCCCATTGGCTGTGGTGGTGGTCTTGCGTATCTACTCTCTCATTCTTGCCAATTTCAATCTCACTCCTTTCCCTCCTTTCAAGTCCACTGTATCCGCCTTTTTGCTGTTATTTATCAACCCTTTGACAAGTCCACCTCTACCTTTCTCACTAACTTTGACTCATGTCTTTCCTTCTGTCTGGATTCTTCTTCCCCCTCCCTTATTCTCAGGGATTTTAATATTCATGTGGATAACCCCTCAGACCCTTATGCTTTAAAGCTCCTTTCCCTTACATCTGCATTCAACCTCCATCTTTGCTCTATTGCCTGTACTCATTAGCATGGTCACTGCCTTGACATTAACTTATTTTCTAATTGCTTACCCTCTAACTTCTATACCTCAGTTCTTCCCTTATCTGACCATCACCTGCTAAGTTTCACTCTTCATCACCTCACGCCTCAATCTTACCCAATTTCCTCCAATCTCTTTAGCAATCTTCATGCTTTCGACCCATAGGCTCTCTCATACTCTCACATAGTAACACAGTATATGATGGCAGATAAAGACCAGTATGGTCCAGCTAGTCTGCCCAGCAAGGCGGCAAGAGCAGGTGCACCTGCCGCTACATGCAGGTCACCTCTCCGCATGCCTTTGTTTAGGGGTGTACCAACCGCTCTGTGTAGGTCACCCCTATTTGTTGAAATAGTTATCTATGTTTATTTTGATTTTATCCTGTTGCTCTAAAGGGATCCACAGTGTCTGTCCCATGCTATTTTGAATTCTGTCACTGTATTTGCCCCCACCCTTTCAGTGAAAAAGTATTTCCTGACATTGCCTCTCAGTTTACCCCCTTGCAGCTTCATGTTATGCCCTCTAGTTTTACAGCTTCCATGTCTTTGGAAGAGGTTTGTTTGTTCAGTATTTAAAGGTCTGAATCATATCTCCCCTGTCTCTCCGTTCCTCCAGAGTGCACATATTTAGAAACATAGAAACATGTCGTGTGGAGGAGTGGCCTATTGGTTGGGGCAAGGTACTTCAGGCCAGAAAGTCAGGGGTTCAAATCCCACCAGAGGACAGCAACCTTGGGCCAGAAGGACTGGGGTTTCTAGTCCCACAGGTGCTCCTTGTGGTCTTGGGCAAGCCACTTAACCCTCCATAGCCCATGTTCCCTGTAAAATAGTTATCTCCAAGTTATAATGCCCTGTTCAATGTAAACCACACTGATGCAGAATAGCACAGCATATAAGAGAATATAAATAAATTAAATAAATATAGCAAAAGAACAAACAGCCTGTCTAGTCTGTCCTTCCATATCAACCACTACAACATTCCTCTTTTTACCTTTAGAGATCCTCTGTGTTTGTCCCATGCTTCACTGAATTCAGATACTGTCCTCATCTCTACCACCTCCACTGGGAAACTATTCCATGGATCCACCACTCTTTCCGTAAAGAAATATTTCTGCATATCACTCCTGAATCTATCTGCTTTCACCCTCAACCCATGTCCCCTTGTAGTAGAGCTTGTTTCCAATCGAAAGAGGCTCTCCTCCAGTGCATTTATGCCATGGAGATATTTAAACGTTTCAATCATATCACCTCTATCCTGCCTTTCCTCTAAGGTGTACATATTAAGATCCTTAAGTCTGTCCTCATATGCTTTATAATGAAGACCACTAACCATTTTAGTAGCCACCCTCTGTACGGACTCCAGCCTGTTTATTTCCTTTTGAAGGTGAGGTCTCCAGAATTGCACACAATAGTCCAAATGAAGTCGCACCAAAGACTTATACAGAGGCACTATCACCTCCTTTTTTTTGCTGGCCATTCCTCTCCCTATGCACACAAGCATCCTTCTAAATTTTGCCATCACCTTTTCTACCTGTTTAGCTAATTTAAGATCATCAGACACAATCACGCCTAGCTCCCACTCTTCTGTAGTGCACACAAGTACTTCGCCCCCTATACTATATTTCTGCCTTTCATTGCTGCAGCCCAAATGCATGACCTTGCATTTTTTTACATTAAATCTCAGCTGCCAAATTCTAGACCATTCTTCAAGCTTAGCTAGATCCTTCCTCATGTTATCTACACCTTCCTGGGTGTCTACTCTATTGCAGATTTTGGTATCATCCGCAAAGAGGCAAACCTTATCCAACAGCCCTTCTGCTACATCACTAACAAAGATGTTAAAAAGAATCGGACCAAGGACAGATCCCTGGGGCACACCACTGGTAATATCCTTCTCCTCAAAGTGAGCTCCATTTACCTGTACCTTTGTCGCCTCCCACCCAAGCAGTAACTTTAGGGTCCATCTCTTGGGTGCTTAGTTTGTTTATATGTTGCCTGTGAGAAACGGTGTGAAAGGTTTTACTGAAATCTAAATACACCACATCTAGGGCTCTCCCTCGGTCCATCTCCCTGGTCACCCAGTCAAATAAATCAATCAGATTTGTGTGACAAGACCTGCCTCTGGTGAATCCATGCTACCTAGGATCCTGTAATCTGCTGGACTCCAGAAACCTCACTATTTTCTCTTTCAGCAGCGTTTCCAATAATTTACTAATCAACGAAGTTAAACTAACCAGCCTGTAGTTTTCAACAACATCCTTACTTCCACTTTTGTGTAAAGGGACCACATGTGCCTCTCTCAAGTCCTTTGGCACCACTCCCGACTCCAACAAGGCATTGAAAAGGTCAGTTAGTGGAGCTTCTAGAACGTCCCCAAGTTCCCTCAGTATTCTAGGGTGTATCCCATCTGGTCCCATCACTTTGTCACATAAGTTTAGCTAGTTTCACACAAACAGTCTACTGAAAATTGTTCAAGATGCCCTTTGCTTCTGTTCCTGTTTGTGGGTGTTTTCTGAAGTCCTGCTCCTTGTTCTTCATCTGTGAACACAGAACAGAAATATTTGTTAAGCAATTCCGCTTTATCCTCATCAGCTTCTACAGATTACTCCCCTTGAGTTCTCACTAACATATCTGAAAAATGTCTTACCCTCCATTTTACTGCATTAGCTATTTCCTCCTCTCTTTGAATCTTTGCTTTCCTGACTACTTTGCTAGCTTCTCTATTTTTTTCCAAATACAGATGCCTGTTTTCCTCCCTCCATGATCTCTTGTATTTCATGAAGGCCTCCCTCTTTTTCTTCACTTTTTCAGCTACTTCTTTCGAAAACCATAGCGGTCTCATTTTCCTTTTACCTTTAATTACCATTTTAACAAAAAGGTCGGCTGCCCTTAAACTGTCCCCTTTCAGTTTTGCCTACTGTCTTTCTACATCCCCCAGCTATTCCCATCCCGCTAACAACTCCCTGAGGTATTGACCGATCTTGGCAAAGTTAGTTTTCGTAATGTCTAAGAGCCTCACTTTTGAATGGATTTTAACAGCCCTAGTCCTAATACTGAACCACACCATCTGGTGATCACTGGATGCAAAGTGATCTCCCACTATAACCTCAGAAACACTTTCCCCATTGGTAAGCACCAAGTCCAGTATGGTCCCTTTACATGTGAGTTCTGTTACCAGTTGCCTGAATAGTTCTCCCTGTAGAGAGTGCAGGATCTCCTTATTTCTAGATGATACTGCAGCAAGAATGTGCCAGTCAACATCTGGCATATTATAATCCTCTATCGGTAGCACTTCCCCTTTCCTAGCAATATGTATGTCTTCAATTAACTATCCGTACACCTTTTCCTCCTGTGAGGGAGGTCTGTGTATCACACCAATGCATATAGATTTCTCTTTCCCATTTAAGCTCTGCAGTTCCAAAGCTTTAATATTATTTTTTACATATAATGCCAGTCCTCCTCCTCTTCTTCCTACCCTGTGCTTTCTGAATAAAGTATAGCCTGGTATAGTTACATCCCAGTCATAGGTTTCTTTGAACCATGTTTCTGTAACTGCCACATAGATTGCTAGGCCTTTTCCTCTAAGACAAGGGAGGGTACAGTCACATGACCAAGGTCACAAGGAGTGCCAGTGGGAATTGAACCCCAATTGCTTGGGTGTTAGGCTGTGGCTCTAAGCACTAGGCTACTCCTCCACACAAAATCCATTGTCAAGACCCGAACCTGTGACCTTCTACTTCTCTATATAACAACTGTCTTCAAGTCTCTTCTCATACATCTCCTGACACAGGCTCCAAATCATTTTGGTCGCATTCCTCTGAACCCTTTCCAGTCTTTTTATATCCTTTGTGAACACAATCTTCCAAGTGAGGCCTCCCCATCGACTTGTACAGTGGCATTAGTACCTCTTCCTTTCTGATTGTAATTCCTCTTTGTATGCAACCCAGCATCCTTCAGGCTTTTGCTACCGCCTTGTCACACTGTTTTCGCCACCTTGAGATCCTCAGAAACAATCACTCCAAGGTCCTTCTCCTGGTCCGTGCACACCAACCTCTCGCCCCCTTTCTCATACAATTCCCTTGGATTTCTGCTTCCCAAGTGCATGACACTGCACTTCTTCACATTAAATTTTAATTGTCAGCATTAGACCGTTCTTACAGCTTTGCATATCTTTCCTCATGTTCTTCACTCCCTCAGGAAAGTCCACTCTGTTGCAAATTTTTATGTTATCTGCAAAAAGACAGACTTTTCCATTCAGTCCTTCACCACCTCTTTCCTCCACTATGTCATCTGGTTTTGTTGATTAGGCAGTAGCTTCCTATAACACTGCACTTTTCTCTGCTCTAGATGCTCTTGCTTCGCCCATGCCACCTCCTGTGAGGCATATTGTACCTCAGCCCTGGCTGCCTTTGACTACCCACTATCTACGCTCTTGTACCCGCTCAGCTGAGCACATTTGGCTCAAATTCCACACTCTTGCTGACTTTCTACGCTTCAAATTCATGCTTGCCTCTTTCCAGTCAGCCATTGTACTTGGCAATCAAAACTATGTCCACCTGACTAACTCTCTTGCCTCTGACCCTCACGGTCTCTTTACAGCTCTCAACTCTCTCCTCTGCACCTCCACCCCTCCTTCCCTCTCTGCCCAAATCTTGGCCGACTAGCATTTCCATGGCAAAGTCCACAAGATTACAGTACACTCCAATTCCCCATGAGATTACCTCTATCCCCTCTTCCCCCATTCACTCCCTTCTCCCCCTCAACCTCTGCCACTCTCTCTTCCTTTTCTAAGATCTCTGATGAGGAAACCACCCTTCTTTTTCCCATCTCCACATTCACTACCTGCTCCTCTGATCCTATTCCCACCTATCTCCTAAATGCCATCTCTTTCACTATGATCCCTTCCAACTCTCATATTATCATCCTGTCCCTCTCCACTGTTACTGCTCCTGCAGCCTTCAATCATGCTGTGGTCACACCTCTCCTCAAAAAACCTTCACTAGACCCTACCTGTTTCTTCTAATTATTGATCCATCTCCCTCCTCCCCTTCACTTCTAAACTACTTTCAGTGTTTTTTTCTGTTGGATCCTCCTCTACTGCTATCCACTCTCAGATGGTGTACCCCAAGGATCTGTCCTGGGCTCCCTGCCTCTTGGGGTACTCATCTCCTCCCATAGTTTTCAGTACTATTTTTACACTGATGACTCTTAGATCTACCTCTCTACAGCTGAAATCTCTCTGACAATCCAGACCTGGATCTCTGCCTACCTACATATCTAATATTGCTGCCTGGATATCTCACCGCCATTTGAAATTGAATATGGCCAAAACAAAGCTTCTTATAGTTCCCCATAAACCCACCTCCCCCTTTCCTCCTTTCTTGATCTCTGTGGATAACACCTTACTACTTCCTGTTTCCTTGGCTCGTAACCTTGGAGTTGACTTTGACTCCTCTTTCTCCTTCTCCACTCACATCCAACTGATGTAACATCAGCAAAATTTGCCCCTTCCTTTCTTAGCACACTACTAGGACACTTATCCACTCTTTAGTCACTTCCCGTCCAGACTATTGCAAACTCCTCCTTGCTGGTCTCCCTCTGAATCATCTCTCTCCCCTTCAATTTGTTCAAAACTCAGCTGCACAGATAATCTTCCAGCAGCCTCAATATATTACCCCTCTTCTCAAATTGCTTCACTGGCTCCCTATCCATTTCCGTAACAAATTCAAGCTTCTCCTACTGAATTACAAGTGCACTCATTCTGCTGCTCCTCACTACTTTTCCTCTCTTATCTCTACCTACACCTCTCCTTGGGAACTCCGCTCTTCTGATGGATCACTTTTGTCTATGCCCTTCTCTTCCACTGCCAACTCCAGACTTTGACCCTTTCACCTTCCTACTCCTTATTCGTGGAACCAGCCACCTGAGTCTGTACGTCAGGCTTCATCTCTGGCCCGTCTCAAATCCAGACTGAAAACTCAACTCTTTTTTCCTAACCGCCACTTAGTCTCCTTCGTCTTTCCTTACCATACCCTATGGGGCTTGTTTACAAAGCCGCGGTAGCGGTTTGCGATCGTAATCGGAGCCGCGGCCCCATTGATTTCAATGGGGCCGCGGCTGCGATCGCGATCGCGAACCACTACCGCGGCTTTGTAAACAAGCCCCTATGTGTATTCTTGTCCTCAGCAGTTGTATTGTCTGTCTTAACTAGATTGTAAGCTCTGATGAGCAGGGACTCTCTTTTACATGTGCCTGTACAGTGCTGTGATTCCCTTGTAGTGATATACAAATGATCAGTAGTAACAGTAGTTGAGTATGCCCCCAATCATGTCCAGTTTTACAAGATTGATGTTGGATGGGCAGTGTTGTCATGATTATGATTATTGATTTAAATTATCAAAATCTTGGGGGGAGGGGGAATAAGACTGAAGGTTTGCCTAGGGCACCCAATACCTAGCACTGACTCTAGATCTGGCATTGGAGTTGAGTAGTGAAGCTCTGCATAGACTTTCCATTTCCCCTTCCCCCCAACACCTATTGTGTCCACTTCTTTTCAGGTTCCATTCTGGTTGATCGCTGGAAGAAGAATCATTTTTGAATGACCCTTTAATGCTTCTCTGCTAGTGCAGCAAGAATGCGCTCTCCATCCAGATATAACACCTGTGCTCCTTACAAGCTGAGGAGTTCAGCATGGACATCCTGCACCACTGCATACAAGCTACCACTGAACACCGCTCAGTCTGATCGGGAATGGGGTAAGTAATCCAAAGAAATAAATATGGTATCTGATTTGTAAAGATTATCATTCTAAGTTTATTTATTTTATTTAACCAGTTTTCCATACCGCTGTATCCTTCAAAGTGGTTTACATTATATAATCACTACAAACAGGTACTGGATACATTCCCTTGTCCCCAAAGGGCTCACAGTCTATGTGTACCTGAAGCAACGGAGGGTTAAATGGCTTGCCCAAGGCCAGCCTATAGGACTAAAAACCCCAGTCCCTCTGCCCTGAGATGGCTGTCCCCAGGTGGGACTTGAACCCCCAGCCCTCCAGCTTGAGGTACCATGTCCTAACCACTAGGCCACTCCTCCCTACACTGGCATGTTGTTACAGGAGAATGCCAAATGCTCTGAATTAAGATCATCTAAGGGTCTATTTACTAAGAAACAGTACAACCGATGCTAAGGTGCAAAACCTCTGCATTAACCGTTGGGGAGATTGCCTGCACTTTGAGGAAGGCAGATGATCATTGTTAACGTGGGCGAAGGGCTTTGCCGATAATGCATAATGCAGTTAGCTGCACTTTGGGAGCATAGTTAACTGTACCACACTATCTGCTGCATTAGGATTTAAAATTACTTTGACTTTTACTACTTCTCTTTTCTATAGTGCTATAAGGGTACACACTGCTGTACTGCAATAACAGTCTCCAGTTAACTGCAAAGAACAGTCCCTGCTCATTCCACACCTCTAATAGAATTGCCACATTAGCTAATTGGTAGCACATGTCAAAAGCTGTGTTAAATACCTAGCACAGTTTAGTAAATAGGTCCCATAACTTCTGGAAGGCTTAAAAAGGAGGGAGATTGCTAGTAAACCTCACTGTAGAGCTGCAGAATATTTTATGCCTGCCTAAAGCTACAGAGAGAGGATCTTACTTTTTGTGCGCATGGAAAGATGCATATGTGAAACTCTTCCCTTCATAATCAGCAAAAAAGGTGCTTTCTTCCATCTGAATGTGGTATACTTCATTGCCAGAGCACCTGCCATACATTTTCTGCCACTGTTCGGGAGACTGTTGACCCTCCCTGAAACACAAAATAACCATTTTGAAGAAGTGTTAACTTTTTCATTCAGAGCTTCTGTCACTTTTGCTGAAATAAAATAAGAAAATATTTCCTGCCAGTGTAAGTAATTTATTTTGCTAGAAAAAAAGAGAGGGTTGGGGGGGGGGGGGGGGATTACAGTGCAGTGTACTGCAGTCTATAATTCTCTTTGACCATTACAGTCACAACTTCCAGTTTTATAGAGATATGTCAAAAGCTAACTTGTTAAAAATGTCCAAAGCTTAGCATTTACCATGTTCTCACTATAAAGATACATCCTATCTGGACAGAAATTTCCTATACCTGCACAAATGTTCTTGCTATATGTTTTCCCTTCAACTACTCTAATGTTGTTGTTGTTAAGTACTGTTGAGTCTGTGTCAGCTCATGGTGACTCTCTGGATAGCTATCTTAAACTGTATTCGATCTTCAGTCAGGTGGCTGGTTGATAGAGTGGCATTCATAGCTGCTGTTATTGTATCGATCCATCTCATTGCTGGCCTTCTTTTGCGATGACCTTCAACCTTGCCAAGCATGATGTCTTTCTCTAATGAACTCTCTCTTCGCATGATGTGTCCAAAGTTTGAAAATCAGTCTTGTCATCTGAGCTTCTATAGAAAGCTAGTACTGACTGGTACACACAGTATGCTTCGCCGGCACCATAAATTCAAAGGCATTGATTTTCTTCCTATCTCTTTCACTGTCCAACTTTTGCATCCGTAAGATGTTATTGAAAACAACTTTGGTTGGACAAATCAAATCTTTGCAGGAAGAGAGATATCTCTGACCTTCAGAATCCTGTCTGGGTTCTTCATGGCCATTCTGCAAAGAGCAATGTGTCGGATTCCTTGACTGCTTGTCATTTCCTTATTGATTATTGATACAAGCAGGTTAAAGTTGTCCACTATTTCAATTTCTTCTCCGTCAATGATGAACTTACTGATTTTGCCAGTTGTCAGGATCTTTGTCCTCTTTACATTAAGGTACAGGCCCATTTTAAGACTATGTTCCTTGATCTTGAAAAGCAAATGTTTCAGATTGTCTTTGCTTTCAGCCAGTGTTGTGGTATCATCGGCATAGTGATTATTGATGAGTCTTCCAACAATCTTCATACCTCTGTTGTCTTCATACAGTCCTGTTTCTCTGATGATTTGTACTGCATGTAAATTAAACAGGAGCAGGAAAGTATGCATCCTTGTCGTACCCCCTTTGCTGATTTTAAACCATTTTGTTTCTTCTTGCTTGTTTGAACTGTTGCTTCTTGATCAATGTAAAGGTTGTGCAAGAGAACAATCAGGTGTTCTGGTATACCCATGCTTTTTAATGTGGCCCAGAAGTTCTCATGGTTTACATAGTCAAAAGCCTTGCTGTAGTCAACAAAACACATGTAGATATCCTTTTTGGCATTCTTTCATCTTTTCAAGGATCCATCTCATATCCATGATGTTGTCTCATGTTCCTCGCCCTTTACCAAACCCTGCTTGCACTTAATTAACAGGTTTTTTATACCGCCTTTATGCCAAGGCAATTTACATAGAACAATAACAAACTCGAATGAGTTGTAGTTACATAGAACTCATGGGGATACAAACTTGGATTTAACAAATTGGGGTTTACAGATTACAGCAATGTGTGGATGAATGCATGGTATATGTAGTTATGTGATATCTTTTAGGCTGAAGTGTTCAATGAATAGTTGCATTTTTAAGAGTTTCTTCAGATCTTGTATAGGCTGTGCAGATCTGATAGTTCTGATAGTGTGTTCCAAATTGTTGGGGCAAAAAGGGTGAAGGCTCTGTTTGTTTGCTGAGAGCTTCTGGTCTTGGGGGGGGGGGGGAGGGGGGAGGGTATGACTAGAAGGTTCTGGTTCCCTGATCTTCTGGGCCTTGTTGAGGGTGTTCTTGGGATTAGATCTTCGACGCAGGGGGCTGAAGAGTTGTGAAGGATTTTATAGATGGCGACTGTGACTTTGTATTTTGTTCTTTGTATCACTGGTAACCAATGAAGGCTCTTGAGAGTCTGTGTGATATGCTGTCATCTTGATGTTCCTGTTAAGAGTCTTGCAGCAATGTTTTGCACAAATTGAAGTGGGTATAATGCTTGTTTTGTAAGTTCCTGGTAGAATATCTTGCCATAGTCAAAGAGGGTGGGGGGGGGGGTTATGATGGATTGAAAGACTATTCTGTAGTCATTGGGTTGTAATATGGGTCATAAGTGCTGGAGTGATTTGAGTTTCAGATATGCAGTTTTGGCAGACTTCTTAATATGAGCAAACATGTTGAGGTTGTCGAGGGTTATGCCAAGATATTTGACTTTGCTTTTTATCATAATTTCTGCATGTCTGAGAATGAGTTTCTCAGGTGGGTTGAAGAAAGGGTCTTTTGTGACAAGTTTCTTTATATAGTTGATACTTGTTCTCCAAATCCCACTCCCTGTTCAATGTAATGACCAGACATATGCATTTTGTCGGATGTTTTTTGTTACATGTAAACCGCGCTGATTGCAAATAGTGCGGTATATAAGAATTGTCAAATAAATAAATAAATAGTAGTGCTCTGGTCTTGTTTTTGTTCAATACTAGGCCAAGTTCTGCCAGGAGGTCTGTAATGGCGGAAAAGCAATCTGAGATGATGGAGAAGTCTGGGGTTAGGGTGTGGAAGGGCATGTAAAACATAACGTCATCTGCAAAAAAATGGAAATTCATATTAAATTTTCTCAGTAAATGCAAATAGGTTTAATGTAAATATTAAATAGCAGAGCTAATAATGCTGAGCCATGGGGTATGCCTTGCTTTAGGGTGAATTGGTTGTATTTGAGAGACCCGGCTTTTACTTGTAGCTTTCTGTCTGTGAGGTATGAGGTGAACGAGTCTATTGTGTTTTTGTAGAGGCCTACTGAATGTCTCTGAGCCTTGCAAGTAGGGTGTTACGTGATAGAGAGTTGAATGCAGCACCGATGTCTAGAAATATCATGATGAATCCTTGATGTGGCTTATCGAGACCTCTGATTAATGTGTGAAATAGTGCTGTGAAGAGGGTATCTACGCCATATCAATGGCGGACACTATGTTGCTGGGGGTCAAGAGGAGCAAGGGTGTCAACATGTTCTTGAAGTTGAAGCTGTACAGTCTTCAATTATCTTGGACAGGAATGATATGCTGGCGATTGATCAATATGAGTTGGGGTCGGCTTGATCCATCGAAAGTTTCTTTAGGATGGGTCTTATTGAAGCCTGTTTCAGGGCCATGAGTAAGTATCCTTGGGAGAGAGAAGTGTGGACTATCTTTTGAATAACTGAGGAGAATTCAGTCGGGAGGGATTTTATCCATGCGGTTGGACATGGGTCCAGGGGAGAGATTGTTGTATGGATGGATTTAATAATGTCTGTGATTTCTCTGTGTAATTAATCTGAAGGAGTCCCAGATGGTTGGGATGGTTTATCCAGTTTGTGGAGAGGTTCTTTGACTATGGGAGGTGTTGAAGATTGCTTGTTCAATAGTCTGCGGGTCCAGCTGTTCTTTTGAGTTCATGGGTTGAGTGGATGTCGGGTCTCTGGTGAAGGTGGACAAAATGGAGAATAATTCTCTTGGGCGGTTCAGAGGTTTCATGATTATATTGAAGTAGTATTCTGTTTTGCTGTTATTAATGAGATTGCTGTATTCAAGATGTTTGGTGGCTTACTGCTGTTTTATGGATGCATCTTGAGTTCTTTTCCATCTTTTCTCACTACATCCACTTCAGGCAGTTCTTGTTCCAGATATGGTGGTTGTCTCGGCAATTTTTCTTTTGCAGTGGAAATTATTGGAAGCCTTCCCCCTGAAGTGGCTACTGGTGCTTGTAACAGCCCATCCAGTCCCAGCCACTCTCCTTTGCTGCCCCACAGTCCCAGGGGATGACACCATTGTACAGGGCTGTATGACAAAGTGCTGTACATTTCTTCACATTAGGAGCAAAACTTAACATGTGGTAAGTGCAAAGCCTATGCAGTAAGTGATAAGGAAGCTTATCAAAGCTCAGGGAGTAATGACAAAAGAGGAGAATTTACTCTGATCAAGGGACCTGTGCTGGCAGGTTATAGAAATAAGACAGCTTGTTTCCCTAAAAGACTACAAGTTCCAGAATGCACCAGTATGCAGAAAGTCCCTAGGGGAGCTAGAGTGGAAAAGCATGAGTCTAATCAGAGAAAGCATTATGTCATCCCTAATCAAACAGCCTCTAGGAGAGTGCTTAATCCAAAACACCTGAAGAGTGCAAGGGAGGAGTTGCAGTCTAAGCCCTTTAAAACTAGAGGGGAATCTTCAGGAAGACAAAGAAGGAGACAGAGAAGGGGAATCAGAAGGAGAACAGAAGGAAGAACAACCGGAACCTGAAGGAACAAGGACAAGGAAGCAGACGGTCCAAGAGGGGAGCTCAGAGAAGTACCTATGCCTGGAGAGATACCTGGGGAAAGAACCTTCAGAGGACTGTAAAAAGCCAGAGGTCTGGAGATCCACAGCCAGGGACCCTCAAGCAACACCTAGGAAGAGGTCTGTTGCAGCTAAGGAGAAAAGGAGCCCAAATACCTCTTGGAGGACGTCTGGAGAAAAGATCCTGAAGTCCAGAGATACCAACTGGAGGACAGGACACAGAAGCTCTATTGCATACTGGCCAGAATACCAGAAGAAGCAGCCTGACGCTTGCCTGGATTCAGGTAGGAACTGTGAATGTTTCTCTAGCTTTGAGCAGTGCAAACAGCAGGGAAACTGTTTCTCTCCGTATAGAGGTCAGTTCCTAAAGCCCTCTGAGTCAGACGGAGAAACTGAATCTATGCAATTTCAAGAGCAAGGTTTAATATCTGATACAGAGGATGATTATATGGACTGTTCTTTGAGTAGTTTGTTATTTTAGGAAAACCCTAAATATAAGAGAAAACATCAAAAGGAAACATTCTAAATATTGGCTTCCCATAAAGTTTTGTTGAAAAGAAAAAGCTTTGTTGGAAAGTTTGCACGTGTGCTGAAATCAAGCTACTGATAGCAGTTAATTGTCACCTGTTGGTGGAGGAGAGCCCAGCATAAGCCGTGCACACGTGGGGTTTAAAAGTTCTTTTTTGTATGGAGAAAGTGAGCTATGTTTTTGTGTAAAGAAGTTTTCCTCTTTGATTTATTTCTACCTCAGCACTGCTAAGGAGTTTATTAGCAGTGGCTGTAAGAAAGCTTTTCTGTTCCATAAAGGACTTTGATACTTATTTGCATAAGTTTTTCAGTTGCCTTATTTTGTGTTGAATAAACCCTGGAGAAGTTATCTGGATGGTGTTACCAATCATATCTGTGTGTGGAATAATCACCCCATAAATAAACTCTAATTTTGCCTTACACTCGACCAACTACAAGAGTCTTTATTTTTTATAAAGGCAAGCTTTGTGTGAATGGACTTCAATAACCACAATCCTTTGCAAGACAGTTAATTTACATACTTGCCAAAATGATTGTACCTTCATAACAAGCACCCCCTTTTACAAGTAACACTTTGAGGGCTGGCAAGAATCTGCCCATGCAGTTACCATGGGGCAGGCAGTTACCACATGCTAAATGCATTAGCAGATACTACAATAAGTGCATCCATACATTCTGCCAAGGAATTTACCATGGCCCATTGTGGAAAAAAATTGCCCAGTTCATCCCAATAAGCATCATCAGCACCCCCTCACCCTTCAATCAGCATTTCAAACCCACTCCCCACCCCCTCCCCTGGCATCAGGTTGTCCCTGCTGGGTTAGTGGTGGACCAGGAGCGATCCCTGGATTCTTCTGCCCTGTTGCTGCCCTGTTGCTGTTCAAAATGGTGGCTCTGACCTTTATTGGTAATCTGGTGTCCTCCTTATTTGGCACTTTGATTTCTAGCAGTATTACCGCAGACTACTGCTATATGTCAGAGCTGCCATTTTGAATCTGGGCAGAAACTGGTCAGATGTGTCTAAGGATTGCTCCTGCCCTGCCTCTAGCCTACTAGGGACACACTTTCTCAATGCCTGAAGGAGTCAGGTGATGGAGATAGGTTCAGGACGCTGACTGGGGGGGTGGGGGAGAAGTGAGTGATGCTGACTGGGAAAAGATGGAGGACAGGGGCAATGCTGATACTAATTATCCTCCACTCCTGATCTGTATCAGCATCACCATGCTGATTGGAGGTTTTTCACAATAGGCATGATGATTACATGACAATAACATGGGTGCACATACCGCCTCCCCTTGAGAAATGCATAAGTGTTTCCATGCTTTTTGCAGCGGTAACTTACCATATACTAGCCATAAACACTGTGCTCATCCATAACCCACCCATTCTCTACCCCATTGCTGTGGCAAGTAGGTACTGCATAATTTATAGCATGGGATGTGCGGTGGCCTTACAGTAACTGTTGCCGCATGCTAATTCACATGGTAATGCTTACCACATTTTAGGAAACATGCCCCTACATGTGTTTTAAGAGACCCATATTATGGATAAACTTTCTGTTCAGAAGCTTACATGAAGAGATGAGATAGATTGTGGGAAGAAAGTTCCCACCCCCCAAATGTCTGTTTTTTAGAAAAACCAGCCAGTGATGTACTTACCTAAAATTCATTAAAGGATCTAAATGCTTTAGCTGTTGCCATGATAATTAATGAGCATTAACCCTTTCCAGGCCGAGCCCAAAACTCTTGGGATCCAAAATTCTGACTAAATATTCCATCAAATGGTATATAATACATGACCATAGCAGAAGGAAAATCACTATTAAAACATATTGAATAAGACGGGTACAATTTTCCTGAAATATGCAAAAATTAACCAGGCTGCAGAATGTGGATTAAAAATTTAAAGTCGGCCTTGAAAGGGTTAACAGTAGCACCTGAGCAGATGGCTGTTAATGCAGAAATTACTGCAAGTAAACCCAGAAGATAGTGGAGAAGGAGAGTATTATGTGCTTCACAACCAACATGAAGTGCATTAGCACACTAACTGTTAATGCAACGTGGTGCAATTCTAGGTGGAGCCAGCGGCATGGAATTATTTGTAATGTAATGCATTACCTGAATGGCAAACTACTGGGAAAACACAAAAGAAGGAGCAGGTCTCACCACGGCTTGGAGGACCACTGGGAACATCCATAACAGTTAATGCAGAGGTTTTGCAATTACTGTGTTATTTGCAAAATGCTCCAGATCTTTGATAAACAGAGTCCTAAGGAATGTATTATCTAGTACTCTGTTAGTTATGTGGAGGGTAATCTTAGAACAGGTGTCTGGGTTGGGAGGCCATGTAGTCGCCTATTTTGATTATTATTGTATAAAGACACATAGGCATCTCTATAAATTAGCCTCAAAAAAGCTGCACAGTTGCAGCTGAAATGCATTCACATAGATATATACTTGCTTGGGAGCAGGTGTAAATAAATGTATACAGCTCAGTTATGCACATAGATGTGCATTTTATATTCTACATGCATAATTTGTGACTCTACTTGCCTTCTGCCCAAACTATGCTACAAAATACGTCTACACACAGTCACATATCCCTAATCCTTGCTGACCTCCACTGTTTTCTGCCTGCATCAAGCTTATTGTGCCTCTCTGCTGTCTCTCTCAACATTGTTCTCTGTGTCCCCCATTACAGATACTTCCCTGTACTGTTCTGGCTGCTTGTCCTTCAGCACACCACCCCTGGTACCACCCAAGCCTTCACTTTCTTCAGACCCACCTTCGCAATGCTGGGTGCATTAGGCACCCTTGACCCTCTCCTGATACCCTCAATACTAACAGTCAGCGTCACCGAGAGTACCATACTATGATTACCTCTGCCAAGCAGGAATATTATTCTAATTTGATATCCATAGCTGCCCAATATTCCAGGCAACTATTCTCTGTATTTCAATCACTCTCCATCAACCGTACCTCAGCAGACCCGACTCTGATCCCTGATCCCACCAGTCTAGCAGATTTTTTCTCCAGCAAGGACCTCTCGCTCTGTTCAACATTCCCTTTATATCCATCTCCTCTTTCGCCTATCCTGCCATCCCCCCCCCCCTCATCTTCTCTTTCAGTACCCTCCTCATCTCACATCTGGTCAGCCTTACACCCAATCTCTGCCACTGATCTGACTAAGACCCTCTCTTCTACTTGGAAGACAACTTGCGCCCTTGATCCCATCCCCTCTGCACAGTTGCTAGAGCCTTCTCTCACTGTACTCCCTCCCCTCCTCACGAAGATTAATGCTAGTCTTTCTACTTGTTCCTTCCCTGCCCTCTAGAAACAAGCCCTAATTCGTCCTGTTCTTAAGAAGCCCTCTCTCGACCCTTCCGTCCTCACCAATTGGTGTCCATTTTCCAATCTTTCCTTCCTCTCTAAACTCCTTGAATGATGTGTCTTCATCCAGCTGTCTTCTCATCTTGCATCTACCAATGCCCTGCATCCACATCAGCTGGGCTTTCATAAGGGTCACAGCACCAAGTCTATCCTTCTCTCCCTCTTAAGCGAACTTCACGTCTCTCACGAACGCAGTGGCCTCACTCTTGTCTTCTTTGACCTCTCTTCTGCCTTTGATCTGGTTGATCTTCGCTCTCTTCTGGCTCATCTCTCTGATCTCAGTATTTTTGGTACTCCTCTGCGCTGGTTAAGATCTTTTCTCATTACTTGCTCATTCTCTGTTCTCACAGCTGCATCAGTTTCCACCCTGCTGCCCTTCCCTATGGTGCTCTCCAAGGCTCACTTCTGCCCTCTCTGCTTTTCAATGTTTTTCTAACCCCACTTGCCCTCTTGATCCATCACTTTGGTATTTCTGCCTATTATTATGCAGATTACATCATCCTCCTTCACCATACGGATCCCTCTACTCCTGAACTTACCTTGTTGAATTCTTGTCTGGCCCTGGTTGTCCTTTAACTTCCTGCATTTGAATCCATCCAAATGTACTGCCACTTGGATTACCTTTGAGGTTCCTACTCCTTCACAGGCCCCTGGTGCTTTCCTCCACCCCTATCCCTCTAGTCTCCTCCTTCAGATATCTGGGTGCTATCCTGGATTCTTCTCTTTCCTTTAGTGAACACATATCATCCCTTGTCTGCTGCTCATTTTTCCATCTTTGTCAGATTCGCACAGTTTGCCCATTCCTCTCTCCTTCATCTCTGTCTATACTTCTCCTCTCTCTTGTTATCACCCGGATCAATTACTGCAATAATGTCCTAACCGGTCTCCCGTAATACCAGATACATAGACTCCAACTGCTGCAGAACCCGGCGCCCTGCTTTCTTACTCACACCTCCTGTTTCAATTTATTTATTTATTTACATTCTCTTATATACCGCGCTATTCTGCATCAGTGCGGTTTACATTGAACAAACTGAAATTACATTGAACAGGGCATTATAACTTGGAGATAACTATTTTACAGGGAACATGGGCTATGGAGGGTTAAGTGGCTTGCCCAAGACCACAAGGAGCACCTGTGGGACTAGAAACCCCAGTCCTTCCGGCCCAAGGTTGCTGTCCTCTAGTGGGATTTGAACCCCAGTCCTTCCGGCCCAAGGTTGCTGTCCTCTAGTGGGATTTGAACCCCAGTCCTTCCGGCCCAAGGTTGCTGTCCTCTAGTGGGATTTGAACCCACGACCTTAAGTTCCTTGCCCCAACCACTAGGCCACTCCACTCCTCACCACTCAATCACGTTTCACCACTCCTCAACCTATTTGTTATAGGACCCAATATAAAATACTTACATTTGTCCATAGGCTTATTCATACCTTCATACCCCAATACCTGGCTGACCTTTTGCACTTTCACAACCCACACTGCCTCTTGCGCTCAGTCCATACTCACCGCCTGTCTCTGTCTCCTGTGCCTGCCTTGAGTGTACATGGGGTGCTGCCTTCGTCTTGGGCCCTGCTCTTTGGAACTCTCCTTCACACTCTCTGCTCCAAACTCTTTTTCACCAAGTTTAAGGCTGCCTTGAAAACTCACCTCTTTCAGTTAACGTTTGACATACCCATCTTCCCTCCCTGATTACCCTTGATATCTCACTGTCATTCCTTCATTTCCTGTTACCTATAATGTTCTTTCCTCCTTACTCTCCTCTCTATTCTTTTCTCTACTTTCCTATAAGACAATTGGTATTCCTTTCTTCTTCTTCCTCCTGTTACAGTCCTTTTTATTGTACACCGTTTTTATGCTCCGATTGAAGCACTATATACAGAAATGAAATAAAGATAAAGATGTAAAACTACATGCATCTTGCCTCCGTGCATACTTTACATACATAGCCCCAAGGGTAGTTTTCTAAGAGGCCTTTTGGAGGTGATTCTAAAAGGTGCACATGGAAAGGTTGGTGCTAGAAACATGCTGAAGCCCCAACTGAAAAGGACTTTCATGCATGGACGGATAATTACCCACATTCTTTAGGCTGTCACTCTTCTGTAAGCATGTGCGTATGTCTCATCACTTGCACACAGCTGCTCTAGGGCAGGCGTAACTGCTGTGACTAGGTTAACGCGCGTCATTACACCCCTACTTTATAAACAGGCCCCATATTTGCGCCTGGAAATGTGCATTAATTGAGAGGGAGATTATAAAATTGCCCTCTTCATGCACAAAAAAATCCTTTCTAAAACTACCCTATAAAAAACAGAGAAATGATTGTTAAGAAAATTAACTAGTAAAAGCTCATTGTTGACTATTTTGATTTAGGCCATTCCTAGAAGGTCTCCATTGCAGGCAAGGCAATTCTGTGCCTCTTGAATGCAAACTCTCTGCCGGGGGCTTTTTTCATTTTTAATAGATAACTTTTTCTGCTGCATGGCCTATTAATCTTTAGATGTATTACAAAAGGAGAATGTTTGTGTTCTTAGGTAAAGCTTTTTATTTCGCTGCTTTAGTTTTTTCCTTCTCCTCTGTCTTTCAGATTCAAAGAGGTAGCAAGTTCTTTGAAGTCACTGCACTCCTCAGGCGACAGTGTTCGTAATTAGTTTGCTTAGGAGCCAGGTAGCTGAGTGACGTACAAAGGTCTACATTGCCTTGCAAGTACTGCCGTTCCTAGAGGGTCTGCATTGCAAACTCTCTACCTGAGGACCTTTTTAATTTTTAATAGCTAAGTTTGTCTGCTGCATTGCCTATTGATTTGAGGCTAAAAATCCCATGCTAACAGCTTAGCGTGGGTTGGGGTGAAGAAAGGGCGAGTTGGGGCAGAATGATGGCACTGCTGCACACTGCAGGTAGCGTGGGCATCATTGGCATGCACTCACCATCAATGTCACAGCTAGCACGGGTGCACGTAACGCCACCTCAATGGGTGAAGGGAACTTCATCTGCGGTAGTCGTGACAAACGACAGCATGCTGCCGGCGCTAGATGCGCACTAACCACATGGGGACATGCCATTGCTCTGGGAAGTGAGAGGTTAAAACCTTAAAGAGTAACAGCAAGGATTAAAGGAAATACACTACCTGGAAATTGCTATGGTTACAGATAAGTTATGATTATCTCCTGATGCAGAACTGTGACAAATTGATAGTTCAAAACATAGCACTATGTCGAGTATATTTTAATGGAATATATTTGAATGAACAGAGGCTAAAAGCTAAATGGACATTTTTGATGCAATATTTCTTGGTGAAAAGAAAGTAGATTAAATGTATATAGAAATTAAAGTAAAAGGGACCACTGGTTGTAACTTTACAATTGTGTAATCATTAAGGTGATATTTTGGGTTAGACAAAAAAAATTATTTTCAAGTCACTATTGGTTTGGGCTCAACTCAATTTTGATAGTGTAATGGTTAACCCCTTTAAATAGCCCATGTTTTAATTCATGTTGTTCGTAGAGCAAGTGTGTTATTGCAACTCCACCTGTGTTCTGGCAAATTCTGACACAGAATGTCTGTAGCTGGGTCACAAAAGTATGCATTTTTTTTGGGGGGGGGAGGTGGGGGAAGATGGCAGCGGTAGACTCTCTGAAGGTCTCACGCAGCAGCTTCTCCCTTTGCTTTGCTAATTACCTTTTCTTTGTGCTTTTATGTCACATTCGTCCAGAAAAAAGAAAGTGAAGCTCCTGCAGGACCGGTCAGAGGTCACTGGACCGATGGACTTGTTCTTGAATCCCAGTGGTGGGGTGAAAGCTTTGGGTGGCCTGCTGGGTGAAGTGAGGGTGGAAGGAGACCCCTCACCTAACTTTGGGTCTGACGTCTCCTTCAGTCCGGGGTGCCGCATACCTCCAGTCAAGCCACTGATAATGTCAAGCAAGACTGCAGAGAAGGGCTCCTTGCTGGCTGACACCGTCAAGTTTTCACTGCCAAAAGTACAGCCACCCTGCCCTGGAAGCATTTGCCAGGTGTCAGGGGTCATTCCCAGAGTCGCTGGAGAGGTGGGGGCTAAGGAGGACCAGTTGGCATTTTTGCAGCCTGGAATAACCATCTGGACTTCCTTCTGAGATGTGTCTGGTTTCATCAAGTATGAAGGATCCTGGTCCAGGATATAGAAACATAGAAACATGATGGCAGAAAAAGACCACATGGCCTATCTAGTCTGCCCTTCCATATCAACTACTACAATAATCCCCCTGTTTCCTTTAGAGATCCTCTATGTTTGTCCTATGCTTTTTTGAATTCAGATACAGTCCTCATCTCTATTGCTTCCACTGGGAGACTATTCCACACATCTACCACTCTTTCTGTAAAGAAATATTTCCGCATATTACTCCTAAGTCTATCCCCTTTCATCCTCATCCTATGTCCCCTCGTGGTAGAGCTTGCTTTCAATCGAAAGATGTTCTCCTCTGCATTTATGCCACGGAGATATTTAAATGTCTCTATCATATCTCCTCTATCCTGCCTTTCTTTTAAAGTATGCATATTAAGATCCTTAAGTCTGTCCTGTCAAGCTTTATAACAAAGATAACTAACCATTTTAGTAGCCGCCTTTTCCACTGACTCCAACCTCTTTATATCCTATTAAAGGTGTAGTCTCCAGAATTGCACACAATACTCCAAATGAGGTCACACCAAAGACTTATATAGAGGCACTATTACCTCCTTTTTTCTGCTGGCCATGCCTCTCCCTATGTACCCAAGCATCCTTCTAGCTTTCACAGATGCCTGTTTTACCTGTTTAGCTACTTTAAGATAGTCAGACACAATCATGCCCAGGTCGCGCTCTTCTTTTGTGGACAGAAGTACTTCAATCCCCTACACTGTACTGCTCTCTTCAATTTTTTCAGTCAAAAATCCATTGACCCTGCATTTTTTAGCATTAAATCTCAGCTGCCAAATTCTAGACCATTCTTCATGTTATCTACTGCTCCCTAGGTGTCTACTGTGTTGCAAGTTTTGGTATCATCTGCAGAGGCAAACCTTACCCGACAGTCCTTCCACAATATCCCTAACAAGGACAGATCCCTGTGGCACACCACTGGTAACCTCCTTCTCCTCAGAGTGAGCTCCATTTACCTGTACCCTTTGTCGTCTCCCACTCACCCAATCAGAAACTTTAAGGCCCATCCCTAGGGCACTCTGGTTGTTTATAAGTTGCCTTTACAGAACGGTGTCAAAGGCTTTACTGAAATCTAAATACACCACATCTAGGGTTCTCCCTCGGTCCAATTCCCTGGTCACCCAGTCAAAAAAATCAATCAGATTTGTCTGACAAGACCTGCCTCTGGGGAATCCATGCTGCTTTGGATCAAGTAATCCATTGGACTCCAGAAACCTCACTATTTTCTCTTTCTGCAGCATTTCCAATAATTTAGTCACCACAGAGGTTGAACTAACTGGCCTGTAGATTTCAATCAAATTCTTTTGTCCACTTTTGTGTAAAGGGACTACATATGCCTCTCGCCAGTCTTCTGGCACCACTCCCAACTCCAAAGAGGCATTGAAGAGATCAGTCAGTGGAGCTGCTATAATATTCGCAAATTCCCTCAGTATTCTCGAATGTATCTCATCCGATCCTATCGCTTTGCCTACTTTTAGTTTAGCTAGTTCCTCACAAACACAGCCTTCTGAAAATCGTTTGAGATCCCTGTCACTTCTGTTCCTATTTGTGGGTGTTTTCTGAGGTTCTGCTCCTGGCCCTTCATCTGTGAATACAGAACAGAAATATTTGTTAAGCAATTCTGCTTTATCCTCATCAGTTTATGCATATTCCTACCCTGCACCCTTGAGTCTGACAATACCAGGTTTTCCCTTCCTCCTCTCATTAACATACCTGAAAAATGTATTATCCCCCATTTTATTGCATTGGCTATTTCTTCTTCTTTTTGTACCTTTGCTTTCTTGACTACTTTGCTGGCTTCTCTAAGTTTTTCCAAATATAGATGTTTGTCTTCCTCTCTTCGTGTTCTCTTGTATTTCATGAAGGCCTCCCTCTTTTTCTTCACCTTTGCAGCTACTTATTTTGAGAACCATAGCGGCCTCCTTTTCCTTTTACCTTTATTTTCCATTCTAATAAAAAGGTTGGTTGTCCTTAAAATATCCCCTTTCAGTTTTGCCCACTGTTTTTCTGCATCCCCCAGCTGTTCCCATCCTGCTAACAACTCCTTGAAGTATTGGCCCATTTTGGCAAAGTTAGTTTCCCTAAAGTCTAGGACCCTCACTTTTGAAAGGATTTTATCAGACCTATTCCTAATATTGAACCACACCATCTGGTGATCATTGGATGTGAGATGATCTCCCACTATAACATCAGAAACACTTTCACCATTGATAAGCACCTAGTCCAGTATGGCCCCTTCATGTGTGGATTCTGTTACCAGTTGCCTGAACAGTTCTCCTTGTAGAGAATCCAGGATCTCCTTACTTGTAGATGACACCACACCATGGATGTGCCAATTAACATCCGGCATATTGAGATCACTTATCAGTAGCACTTCCCCTTTCTTGGCAATCCTGCTATGTCTTCTATTAAATCTGCATCCACTTCTCCCTGTGAGGGAGGTCTATATATCACACCATTGCAGATGGATCTCTCTCTCCATCTTTCTAGTTTAACTCACAGTGCCTCCTCTCTCCCTTTTAAGCCCTGCAATTCTATAGCTTTAATATTTTTTTACATATAGTGCCACTCCTCTTCCCCTACTTCCTACCCTGTCCTTTCAGAGTGAAGTATAGCCTGCAATAATTATATCCCAGTCATGGTTGTCCATGAACCATGTCTCTGTAACCACCACTAAATCCAAGTCAGCCTCTCCCATTAAAGCCTCAACATCTTGGATCTCATTTCCCGTGCTATGGGCATTTATACACACCACTTACCAGATGTTGCCCCTTTTACCCATTTCAATAGAGGTATTTAAAGTTTGATGTACTTAGGGGCTTTCTTTACCCACCCCCAACGAATCTAGTTTAAAGCCCTCTTCAGTAGGTTAGCCAGCCTGTTACTAAAAACATGTCGATCCTTCTTCCACAGATGGACGCCATCTCTGCTCTGCAGCCCTTGGAACATCATCCTATGGTCCAGGAACCAAAATGCTTTTCATGACATCATCCACACAGCCATGTATTTATCTCCAGGATGCAAGCTTCTCTGCCTTGGCCTTTACCCTCAATAGGGAGGATTGAAGAGAACACCACCTGTGCATCTGTCTGCTTCATCCTCTGTCCCAAGGCCACAAAGTCACTTTTGATAAACTCAGAGGGATACCTGACAGTATTATTTGTGCCGACATGGATGAGCAACATCACGTAATGAGTGCCAATGAGTCTCGGCAAATTCTGCAACATCTCGGATTTTGGTGCCTGTCAGACAGCATACCTCTCTGGACACCAAGTCTGGTTGGCAGATGAATGCCTCAATACCTCTCAAAAGAGAGTCACCAACCACCACTACCCTTCACTTCCTTGTGGTCACTGATTATGCAACTTTGGAGTTCTCCAGCTCTGGTTCTTTCCTTTCCTGGGATGCTTTCACCTCCTCCACTTCCAAGGCTGCATAATATCGAACTGTGTTGGTGAGATCTCAAGTTTTTCACTTGAAACTTTTTGGTAAGCCCTTTTTAAACCTGAGCAATCTTTGTCAAGGTAACTCCAGTGTATCCTAGGTCAGTTTGCATTATTTGCACAGAAAGTGGAGGTGCACAAATCCCTAATGAACTCCCTTCCTGTAAAGATTTCTTCCATTGAAATGCGATTAAATCAAATCCAGGACTCTTTGCTGCTGTTATGAAGGATTCAGGAACTTTACATCGAAAAGTGGAAACCTTGGAAAACTCCTTCAGAAGCAGGAACTTAAGACTTTTGAATTTCCCTAAGGTCCCTTCTATTTCACCTTTGGAACTTTTTCTAGAGCTTATTACCTGCCTTCTTCTAAAACTGAATTGGTTGAGGGTCAGGGTCAGGGTCAGAATCAGTCTTTGGTCCTCTCCTGTGATAGCTTGGATTTAACCGGATTTTTGGAGTGGTCCGAGTCTGATCCTAGGCTAACCACAACCTTGCTGGTCACCCTGGCTTTAGATGAAGACTGAGATTGGGTGTTAAAAATGTATTTTCATACCTCTTCTAAAGTGTTTATAGATTTTGTTATTAGGTTCTTCCCTGATATGTCTAAGGCCACACAGAAAAGACGGAAGCAATTTCTATTAATTAAGCCTGGGGTACTCCAGCTGGGTGGGCTGTTTTTCCTACGTTTCCCCTGTAAGTGTCTAGTCAGGTTGGCAGGGATTAGTTATCTTTTTTTGGACCCACAGCAGCTGTCTGCCTTTATTTATTTATTTATTTCCAGTCTCTTCTATACCGCGCTATTCAACATCAGTGCGGTTTACAATGAACAAAGAACTACACATTTCCGTGGGTACTCTATGTTTACAATGAACAGGTGTTTAAAACTTGGATAACATGGGGTAACTATTTACAATCATGCCACAATGTAGGGTTTGCCTCATTGGTCTAGCCGTGGGAGTTCTGTGTGGTACCCTTGGAAGGGGCTGTTATGGCATTGTCTACCGGGTAGTACAGGAGGAAGAGGTGGTTTCTTGTACAGTTATTCAACCTATCCCCATTGAGTTTTCCCAAATTAGCCCTATGTGTAGGGTGAATTTCTGGCAGGATATGTAACTCCATTAAGACTGCCGGATTTGTCTCAGAGTTTATCCATTTGGGATTTTTTCCTTTGATTTGTGTCTCTTCTCCTCCATATAGTGGACTTGTGGGTGTGAGCTTTTATTTTATTTCCTGTTGTTTTGTTTCATAGGTTATGCATTGTAACTTGAAGTTGTATTTTCTAAGCTTGTTGCCCTGTTCAGGGCAAGATTTACTCTTGTAATTAAATTGATATAAATGCATAAATAAAAAATTGAAAAAATAGCATGCATGATTTTGATATGCTGTGTATCTTTACACCTGAGATAAGTTTATGCAGCATTTTAAATGCACATACTTGCATACAAGCCTCTATAAAATGATCCCCCAAACGTATATAAGACATATTTCTCTGCTAAAATAAAATATTTCCCAGGGCTCTGTTCTGCAGGCAGGACATGAGGTTTATCAAATCAGAAATGGCATGAATATATTTCTTATGCTCTGCTATATTATCTGTCATACAGACTGTTTCCATGGTGAAAGAAATATAAATTCAGCAGAAGAAACAGTTAGTGATCTGATCCACCACTACCTAATTCGTGTTAAATTTAAATGCAATTTTTCTTCAGGCAGGTGTGTTAGAATAAAGAAAGTCTGCAAACAGTGAACAGAGATGACAGTGTAAAAGGAATTATAAATACATAAATCTCTGGGTCAAAAATGTATTTCTTACAAGCAGCTGAGTAAACACGTTTTTACAAAATTTTTATATATCAAATATTTGTTCTCAGCAGCAATTTGCAGCTTGCGTGTATGAATGGAAAGGCTAAAGAAAAAAAAAACAGGGTCTACCAAAGAAAACAAGCGATAATGTGAAAATTGCCACAAATGTTTCATATTGAAGAAACAAAGTGGACTAGAACAATGGCAGAAGTTACAAACAAAGCTGAGAGGCCTAGAGCAGAGGAGAGGCGAGGCTGCATGCTGGGCGGTATTGGGCAGCTGCTAATGAGAAGGGAAGGAGGAAAACAACCCTGCAGCACACATACGACTGATCTGTAGTTCAACAGCAGAAAGTGAGGGCACTTTCTTAGAAATACACAGGGCAAACATTTACAAAGTGTTATATTCTAGAGGGTCCATAGGAATAAAATGGGTCCTGTGGCAGAAAAACACATGGACAATCATGGAAGATGATCAGTGCAATGCCTCAGACTCTGTTCTAAACAAGCCAGGAAAGAGATTTGAAGCAAATGCATTTCAGGGCCTCTTTTTCACCACATTTAAAGAGATGGTACTGCGACCACTTTCACAAACTTAGCTACCTCAACCTAGCTACTTTATGAACACTGTAAAACATGACCCTTGCGTCTTCCTCCCTTTCCTCACCAACCAAAATTCACCCTGCTATTCACATCTCTTGTAACCTGCACTCACATTCCTCACACTCAAGACCATCACTCACACACATATACACCACACAGTAAGCTTAAGAAAGCACAAGAAGGCCGGCATTGAGCTGGGTATGTCATGATCATTTTATCCTGTTTGCTTTATGACACGTACTACTTCCCATGCAGTTCTAATCGCTTATCTTTAATTGGATAGTGCTGAATATTGCAGTTAACTGCTTAAAACTAAACCACCCTGGGGTACTCCACTATTCACTGCCATTTAGCCCTACTCTCTGTTTTCTATCTTAACTAGTTCCTAATCCTCAATAGTACACTGCCTTCTATCCCATGACTTTTTAATTTTCCTGGGAGTCTCTCATGATGGCCCTTGTCAAAAGCTTTCTGAAAATCCAGATACACTATATTGACCGGCTCACCTTTGTCTACCTGTTTATTCACACCTTCAAAAAAATATAACAGATTAATAAGACAAAATCTTCCTTGGCTAAATCCATGTTGGCCTTCTCCCATTAAATTATGACTATGTATATGTTTGGTAATTTTGTTCTTTATCATGGTTTCTACCATTTTGCCCAGTACTGATGCCAGGCTCACTGCTCTGTAGTTTCCCAGATCAAATCTGGAACTCTTTTTCATCATTGGCTTTGCAATGGCCAATCTTCAGGTACTACAGATGATTTTAATGACAATTCACTGATTATTAATATTAGGTCTGCAATCTCATATTTCAGTTCTTTCAGCACCCTGGGATGTATACCATTCAGTTTAGGTGATTTGCTACTCTTTAGTTTATCAAATAGCTGTATTACATTTCCACATTTATCGAGATTTGTTTCAATTCCTCCAGTGCATTACCTTTAAATATCATTTCAGTCATGAGTAACTTCCCTATATCTTGTTCAGTAAAGACCAAAGTAAATAATTCATTCAGTGTTATCTAAAGGTCCAATTGACTCGTTCACAGGTGTTTTGCTTCAATGGCAAGATTATTTTCAAATTATCTCTTTGCCTGCCTTATCAATCTAACATGCCAGTGCTTATGTTGTTTCCTGTTTTCATCTGGCTCCTTTTTCCTTTTCCTGAAAGATGCCTTTTTGGCTGTAACAGCCTCTCCGACCTCACCTTTAAGCCATGATGGCTGTCATTTGGATTTCCCTCTACCTTACTTAAAGCATGGAATACATCTGGTCTGGGCTTCTAAGATACAGTATGTAGTACTTTCAAACAATGCTCATCCTTGATGTAAACTTTTATCCTTTACAGCAGGGGTTCTCAACCCTGTCCTCGGGACCTACTTAGCCAGTCGGGTTTTCAGGATAACCACAATGAATATGTATGAGAGAGATCTGCATACACTGCCTCCATTATATGCAAATCTCTCCCATGCATATTCATTGTGGTTATCTTGAAAACCTGACTGGCTAGGTGGGTCCCAAGGACAGGGTTGAGAACCCCTGCTTTACAGCAATTCCCACCTTGGGACAGCAATCTCAGGCCAGAGGGACTGGGGTTTCTAGTCATATAGGCATTGTGGTCTTGGGCAAGCCACTTAACCCTCCATTGCCTCAGCTACACATAGATTGTGAGACCTTTGGGGATGAGGGAATGTATCCAGCACCTGCTTATAGTGATTGTAACTGCTCTGATGCCCTTTAACCTGGGGGGGGGGGGGTATATCAAGAAATTGTATAAATATAAGTTAACCACGTGTCCACATGTTTTCATCTTTCTAGAAAGGGCATTAATTGCAAAACTACAACATTCTCAACTTTAGCAAGGCCAAACTGAACAAAACTGTGTCGAGTCAGGTTAGCCAAAAGGCAAAACATCCTTAAAAACAGATTACTTAGGAATTCATTTATCATGCCTATTTGGATTTGGTTTGCAAATAACTTATTTATTAAGTTCAGAAAGAGAAAACCAAGTTACTTGCCTATAGAAGGAATTGTCCAGCAGGATTCAAGTCTTCACAAGTGTGTGACATTGTCTCATAGATTTTTGGCATAGGAAAAAGCTTCAACTCAATAAGACAACGTTTGGAAGCTTTTGTGAATCTATGAAGTATGTATAGTACTTGCCATACTGTTTAACTGTACAGGGCCTCCTCAGTTTTATGTAGATTATTAGAAGACATCTCTTAGGGATGGTAGGAGGGAGGGTATGTGAGGATGTTTATTTATTTATTTATTGAACGGTTTTATATACCGCCTTTCAGAAAAATCAAAGCGGTTTACATAGAACAAAACTTGAACATTACATTGAAACTTATTGAAACAATTGAAATTACAATAAAAATGGTAATTTGAGGGTTACAATGCTGAGTAAATGCTGATTAGGTATATAGATAGTTTAAACATATATACAGATTTAAATATTTACAAATTTCAAAAATGTTATCATCTTATCTGAGCAAGGAAAAATGTATTGTAGTTCACTAGAATTATTAGTGTAAAGAGTAAATGTGATAATGTGGAGAATTGGGTATTGTAAGATAGAGTAAGAAAAAGGAAAAAGTAAGTTGTGAATTAATGAATATGAGTATACATGAGTTTAAGTGGGAAATATTTCATCTATTGGGAATGAGTCTCCAAAGTACTCTATAAATAGGTGAGTGTTAAGATCTTTTCGAAATGCTGAAAGATCTGTGATATCTCTGAGTTTATCCGGCAGAGCGTTCCTTATTAAAGGAGCATTGAAGCTGAATGCCCTATTTGTTGTAGTTTTATTGAGTTTTGAAAAGTTGTTTGGAACAAGTAGTGTGTTCAGGTTCCTTTGTCTCACTGTTCTGGTCCTTGAATGACTTGTCAGTAGATCAGTTAGATATGATGGGGCTATATCTCTTATCAGTTTGAACGTTGTTATGATAACTTTATATTTTATCCTGCTTTGTATGGGTAACCAGTGAAGTTTGTACAGTATAGGGGTTATGTGTTCAGTTGGACCTGCATTTATAAGCATTCTTGCAGCAACATGTTGTGCTACTTTTAGTTGGTGTAAAGCATGCTTTGGAATACCTTGAAGAATTATGTTACTAAAATCTAAGTGAGGCAGGATCAGGGCTTGAAGGACTGATCTGAAGTCCAGATTTGATAATAATGGTTTTAGATTTTTAAGATATCTTAATTTATTATATATTGTGTTTGTTGTATTCCTGATGTGTGTTGTTAGACTTAACGTTCTGTCTATGATAACACCAAGGTATCTTATTTCATCTTTTATGGGGATGCTTATGTTTTCAATTTTTATTTCTGTTGGGGGGTAAATTTTTTATTTTTAGAAACAAATAATGCTTCTGTTTTCTTGACGTTAATGTGTAGATTGTGTTCATTTAGCCATTGAGTCATTTTAGTGAAGCATGATTTGATATTGGAGAAGTCCAGGGAGTCTATGTCCATAGGGAGATAAATCATAACATCATCAGCATAAATTGCATATTTTAATTTGCACTGTTGAATGATATGGCATATAGGTTGTAAATATATGTTAAAGAGTAGAGCTGACAATGCAGAACTTTGTGGGATTCCTTGTTTTTGGTATAGGTTTTAGATGTATGGTTTCCTATTTTTACCAGTTGTGATCGATCAGTTAGATATGATTGGAACCATGCAAGAATAGTGCCATGTATACCAATCTGGAGGATAAAGATTTTGTATCTGTGGATGGAGGTCTGTATATGAGACCAAATGAATGTGAAGTTGTTTCAAACATAAGAACATCCATGTTCTCAATATTGTTAGTGGAAATGAGGGAAGCTTTAAGGTTATTTATAATAGCGATGACACCCCACCCCTTTTTAAAGCCCTAGAGCAGTGAAGTAGCTCATATCCATCAGTTTGTAATTGATTTAGGAGAATGTTATCATGAACCGTGAGCCATGTTTCTGTTAAGAATAATATGTCAGGTTTATAATCGGTGAGGATATCAGTTATGGATGTGAATTCTGCTATCCATGGAAAACACCTGCTACAGGTAGGTAACTAATAAAATATCAAGTCCTCACAAGTGGGACATTCAGTAATTGGAAGTACTGCCAACAAGCAGGCAATAAAAGTGTTTTTGAAAGCAACACACCTTTTCCAGTTTGCATTTTTATAATGAACGCAACCTGGAAACTTCAGTTTACAGGTACTCAGTGGCTCAAAGGGAGCTATCATCAGATGCTATAAGATCATATTGTGATCCCATGATACCACTGGTAGGGAGGGCTTCAACAGCAGCAAGCCATGCATACAACAGGTAAACAGAGTTGGTCTTTAGACCAGTCTGCCTGAGGTGTAGAAGATATTGAAGCAGTTTTTGTGTAGGTCAGGAGAATGGATATACCAACCTGATGCTCACACCAGGCAGCAGACCTTCACCATTTGAAAGTCTATGACCTTCTAGGTAGATACTAGTATGGAAGCAAACATGACCAGCTACCTTAACTGCCAGGTAGAGAATTAATACTATCATCTCAGTATCTAAGCTGTGAAGGCTAGGGACTTAATATTCAGAAGCAGAAGTCTGCCCTGATCCTGCAAGGTCAAAGTTAGGGATTCATCTAGATGAAAGGGGTCTTGTATGGATAAATCTTGCAGTAGTGGGAACCAGGACTGTCTGGGCCAGAAAGGTGCAATGAATATCATGTGTCTTTGTCCTGTTGAAGCTTCAGAAGAGTTTTCAGTATTAGAAGAATGGGTGGATACAAATGTAGAAGTCCCTTTCCCAAATAAAGGAGGGAGGCAATCAAGGATAGTTTGCCATGTGCCCCTTGTCCTAGAGCTGAACTGAGGTATTGTTGTGGAAAGTGGTCATGAGGTTTATCATGGGGGTACCCCAAGCTCAGTCTGTCAGCCAGAACATTACTGTCTCCTACCAGATAAATGTCACATAGTGACATCCCATGAGAAATTGCAAAGTTCCACAATCTGTCTCCCAGCATAGGAGGAATGGCACTATTCCTCTCTGCTTGTTGATGTCGATCATTACTTGGTTGTCTGTCAGGATCATGACAATTTGGTTGGCTAACTGATCTCAAAAAGCCTTAGAGTGTTTGCAATTGCTCGCAGTTCCAAGAAATTGATTTGATGTAGTCTTGAGCATGAAATCTATTGAGATGGGCTCTCCATCTCAGCATCCATTGTGAGTAGCTTTTGGTAAAGTAGTTCCTGAAACAGGGAGCCTTTTGCCAAATTTTCAGGGAGCATCCACCTGGAGAAAGACAGCCGTAGACATCTCTGAGGCTGTGAATGGACTGAGTCCATTGTGTGCTTAGAGTCTGCTGAGATTGTCTCAAATGAAGATGAGCCATAGACGTGACTTGAACTGTAGAGGCCATGTGGCTTAACATTTTCAAAATGGTTATTGCTGAAACCTGATGACTCATATGAACCTCCTTTGCCAGCTGTACCAAGAGGTCTAGACAGACTAGAGGGAGAAACACTCTCATCTAAGTGGCATCTAAGAGGGCTCTGATGAATTCTAATTGATGGGAAGGGTTGAGCTGGGACTTTGGATAATTTATGATGAACCCTGGTAGTTTGAGCACCCGGATGATGATGCATATGGATTCTTGAACCCCTTCCTAAGTGGTGCTCTTGAGCATCAATTGTCCAAGTAGAGAAACGTGTGCACTCCTAGTCTGTACATAAATGCTAAGATGACTGCAAGACATTGGTAAATACTGTATATGAGGAGTGGAAGCAAGGCCAAAGGCCAGAATACAATACTGGAAGTGATGTTTCCCTACAACAAATCTGATACACTTTTGTAACTTGGATGTATCTAGATGTGTGTTTAGACATCCTGAAAATCCAGGGAACATAGCCATTCTCCTTTTTGGAGGTAGGAGAGGAGATGACCAAGAAAAAGCACCCTGGACTTTTCTCTTACAATAAAGGTGTTCAGGTCTCTGAAATCTGGGATGGGATGGTAATCACCTGTTTTCTTGGGTACCGGGAAATACCTCAAGTAAAATCCCAGCCCCAGGTAGCATGGGTTTGATGGCATTGGCCAAGCAAAGGGCAGAATGTTCCTTTAGAAGTGACTCATGCTGTTGGAAGACCTGGCAATTCGGTCTCATAAAGCAATCTAACGGAAAGCTGAAAAGATGTAATTAAACTAATAAAATAACCACCACTCTACACAAAATATCCCTAAACAAAAACCCACCACAATTTGGTGCCACCTACAACAAAATCATAAATTAAACTTATGTGTGCAAGTTCAAAGTTAAAAATTTTTACTTATCTAAACAGCTGTCATGCCGTGGTTCTCTTAACTTCACAGAGAACGAGCTGTGGAAGCAGTTCCAAAACGTCCACTTTGAACTTCAAATAAGACAAACAACAACAGCAGTTTCCAAAAGAGTACACAGTACTGCGTTTCGGGCAAATATGTATTCCATGCCCTGTTTCAACGCTTGAGTAAACTGCCAGAAGATGAAATCAAACATCCAGCCTCTCCACCTCTCCGAGACGCCGGCACACTATAGATAAGTAACGTTTTTTAACTTTGAACTTGCAGTCATAAGTTTAATTTATGATTTTGTTGTAGGTGGCACCAAATTGTGGTGGGTTTTTCACCTTCATTTACGGCTCTGGCATGAGCCTATTTCAAAACATTAAAAAAATTGAGTAAAATGAAAGCAACAGCTTCGAGAGGCCTGTTTTAACCTCATGGCTGATCTTCCGACAAAACATACATTTACATGTTAGCTCATACATTTAAATTTTTTCACTCTATTTTTGTTCAGGAAGAGGTGTAATTAGACATATTAGACATATCCTTGTCCTCTCCTAGAGATATGCTCGTCCCCAGCTATTGTGCTGTCTACTAGATTGCAGTCTCTGATAAGCAGGGACCATCTCTTACATGTCTCTGTACAGTGCTGTCTATGCCTTGTAGCACTATACAAATGATCAGTATTAGTAGTAGTGGTACCTGTGGTGGATTATTTTGAGCACCCAACTGTCAGAGATGATTTAGGGCCACCAGTCTGCAAAGTGGATGAGCCTCTCTCCTACTGGAAAGGTGTACGCCTGGGGCACAGGTAGATTGGAATGTTCACCAGGAACCAGTCAAAACTCCACTCCAGGTTTTGGCTGGGGAGCTGGTTGTGTCCTAAGAGTCCTCTGTTACATTGCAAAGGCATGAGAGGTCAGTTTGGTTTGGGAAAAGTGGGATGGAGGAGGCTATATAAGTCTGTGAGAATAGTAGACTGGTTCTGTGCCCTTCACTCTGAAACCTCTAGATCAGAACTGGGCCTGCAGATGGTTTTCAGGATGATACTCTTTTGAAGGCAGATTCAACCACCCTGGAATGGTGAGGGAGCTAGAATTTCCTTACCATTCTATGGTGGTGAGGAATCCAGATCCTTTTTGGTTCCAGGAACCTTCTGGACACTGTGATACCTGGGTACAAACTATATTGTAATGATAGAGCTGATCAAATTGGTGGAGGGGTTGCTCTCTATGTTAGAGAGGGCATTGAGTCAGAAAGGATTAAAGTTTTGCAGGAAACAAAATCTGCTGTAGAATCTATATGGATTGAAATTCCATGTAAAAGGGGGAAGGCAATGGCAGTGGGGGTGTACTATCGAGCGCCTTGCCAAAATGATCAAATGGATGATGAAATGATCAAAAAAATCAAGGAAGCTAACAAAAGTTACAGTGCAGTAATAATAATGGGTGATTTCAACTACCCCAGTATCGACTGGGTCAGTGTCACGTCAGGACATGCTAGGGAGATAAAGTTCCTAGATTTAATAAATGACTGCTTCTTGGAGCAGCTGGTTCATGAACCAACCAGAGGGGAAGCCATATTAGACCTAGTCCTTAGTGGAACCCAGATCTAGTGCAAGAGATAAGGTTGTTGGGGCCACTTGGCAATAATGATCATAGCATGATCGCCTTTGATTTAATTAGTGGAGGAGGGATAGTAAGAAAATTCACAGTACTACCTTTTAACTTTTGAAAGGGAGACTATGATAAAATGAGGAAAACAGTTAAGAAAAAACTAAAAGGAGCAGTTGCAAAGGTTAAAGACGTACATCAGGCTTGGCTGTTGTTGAAAAATACTATTTTGGAAGCCCAGACCAGCTGTATTCCACGCTTTAAGAAAAGTGGAAGGAAGTCAAAAAAACTGCCAGCATGGTTTAAAGGTGAGGTCAGAGAGGCTGTTGTTGCCAAAAAAAGCATCTTTCAGGAAATGGAAAAAACAGCCAAACGACGAAACCTGGAAACAGCACAAGCACTGGCAAGTCAAATGCAAGGCATTGATAAGGCAGGCAAAGGGAGAATTTGAGAAGAAGCTTGCTGCAGAAGCAAAAACGCGAAGTAAAGACCTTTTCAAGTACATTCGTAGCAAAAAACCTGCGAGAGAGTCAGTTGGTCCATTAGATGATAAAGGGGTTAAAGGAGCACTAAGATGCGACAAGGCGATAGCGGAGAGATTGAATGAATTCTTTGCTTCAGTCTTTACTGAGGAAGATGTAGGGATGTTACCCATGACTGAAGTGGTATTTAAAGGTGCGGAAGAATTGAAGGAAATATCGATACATCGGGAAGATGTATTACAACTATTAGATAAACTGAAGAGTAGCAAATCACCTGGGCCAGATGGTATACATCCAAGGGTGTTGAAAGAACTGAAATATGAGATTGCAGACCTGCTATTAGTAATCTGTGAACTATCATTAAAATCATTTCTAATACCTGAAGATTGGAGGATCGCCAATGTAACACCAATTTTTAAAAAGGGTTCCAAGGGTGATCCGGGAAACTACAGACCGGTGAGCCTGACATCAGTACCGGGAAAAATGGTAGAAACCATCATAAAGAATAAAATTACTCAGCATGTAGATAGTCATGACCTAATGGGAGACAGCCAACATGGCTTTAGACAAGGAAGATCTTGTCTTACTAATCTGTTATGTTTTTTTGAAGGAGTGAATAATCAGGTGGACAAAGGTGAGTCAGTTGATATTGTGTATCTGGACTTTCAGAAAGCCTTTGACAAGGTCCCTCATCAGAGACTTTTGGCAAAACTAAAGAGTCATGGGATACGAGGCAGTGTACTATTGTGGATCAGGAACTGGTTAAAAGATAGAAAGCAGAGGGTAGGGCTAAATGGCCAATTTTCCCAATGGAGAAAGGTGAATAGTGGTGTACCCCAGGGATCTGTGCTGGGTCCGCTGCTTTTTGACATATTCATAAATGACCTGGAGAGTGGAATAATGAGTGAGGTTGTCAAATTTTCAGATGACACAAAACTATTTAAAGTTGTTTAAACCCAAGAGGATTGTGGAAAATTGCAAGAGGATCTTGATAAATTGGAAGACTGGGCATCAAAATGGCAGATGAAATTTAATGTGGACAAGTGCAAGGTTATGCACCTAGGGAAGAACAACCCAAACTATGGTTACACGATGCAAAGTTCCACATTAGGAACTACCACCCAGGAAAAAGATTTAGGCGTCATTGTGGATACCATGTTAAAACCCTCGGCCCAGTGTGCAGCGGCGGCCAAGAGAGCAAATAGAATGTTAGGTATGATAAGGAAAGGAATGGAAAATAAAACAAAAGATATTATAATGCCTCTATATCGTTCCATGGTGAGACCGCACCTTAAATATTGTGTGCAATTCTGGTCGCCGTATCTTAAAAAGGATATAGCGATTTTAGAAAAGGTTCAGAGAAGAGCCACCAAAATGGTAAAGGGGATGGAAGGATACTCCTATGAAGAAAGGCTAAAAAGGTTAGGGCTCTTTAACCTGGAAAAGAGACGGCTGAGGGGAGATATGATAGAAGTCTATAAATTAATGAACGGAGTGGAACGGGTAAACGTAGATCGATTGTTTACCTTATCGGAATATAGAAAGACTAGGGGACATGCAATGAAGCGTGTGATAAGGAAGCTTATCATAGCTCAGGAAGGAGCTATAGAAAAGGTGAAGTGACTCTGAACAAGCAACCTGTCAGTTCTGGTAGAAATAAGAAAACAGAATTTTTCCATAAAAGACTACCAGTCCCAGAATGCACCAGGTTTCCAACAGCCATTAGAGGAGCTGAAGTGAGGAAACGTGTGTTCAATCAGGAAGGCTATGAGGTAATCCCCAAGCACTCATCTCAAAGGGCAGGGCCTGATTCAGCACAGCTGCGCTGTGCTAGGGTGGAGCACTCATCTAAGCAGAATAAAGGTAGAGTTTATTCTACAGAGAATGATCCTCAGATTCATCTTGGACATCTTCATGATCTTGGACAGCTTCATCATCTGTAGGATCATCAGAAGCAGAAGCCAGAGCGGACGGACAGAGAGGGCAAGAAACCCTTTGGAAGAAAGAACAGAAAAGCATTTGGGAGGTCTAAAGGAGTCCAGAGCAGTACATATACTGGGAGACATTCAAAAGGCCAGCATACACCATTGGACTGGGGAAAACCAGAGGAGTGGTGCTGCAGAGCTAGGAATCTCCAGACGGTACCTGTGAGGGAGACGGCTGCACTTGGAAGGGACCCTAGGACCCGTGCCAGAAGGTATGTGAAGAGAGACCCAGTGTCCAGGGATCTGGATTGGAAGGCTGGACATAAGAACTGGACTACATACTGGCCAGGCTATTTAGAGAGGAACTCTAACAGCAATGAAAGCTCAGGTATGAACACTGACCTATACCCTAGCTATACCCTTGAAAGACAGCAAGGAAACAAGTATTCTCCTGAGAATGCTCCATTGAGAAATTCCTCTGTGCCAATCCATGATATTGAACCCATGATTGTTGAAGAAGGGGGAGAGGTCCTAGATACAGGCTGTGAATACAGGGATTGCTCTCTGTCTAAACTCCTTTGGTAATTTTCTGTTACAAAGTACAACAACCATCACAAAGAAATACAAACTTGTTCTTTAATTTACTCAGAAAAGCTCCTGAGAAGGATTTGAGCCACGCAGTAGAAAGTAAGCCAGCTAAGGGGTTTCAGCTGGGTAACTGCTAGCAATTGAGCCTTACCTAATTGCTTGTGAGCTCTGAGGGAATCACTTCTGAGTCTATATGTGAAGATATAAGAAGTTAACCTGAAAAGAACAGTTTTTCCCTTCTTTGTGGGTTTTGCTTGTTGTTTGATGCACTGCTAAGAAAATATTAGCTAGAGCCTACAGAAAAGACCAGTTTGTTACCAACCAGGTCTTTATTCTCTTGATTTTGATTGCCTGACAAGTTCAGCTGTTGTTTTCCTGATTTTGTTTTTCTAAGTTTAACACTGAAAGCAAGTATCCTGTTTTATGTGCTACCAAGCATATCTGTGTTGGGAGAAATAACCCCATAAATAAATATCTTATTGGCTTTACACTCAAGCACAACTAATTATTGTGAACGTCTGTGTCTGGTGTGAATGGACTACATTTCCCACAATCCCTTGCAAATCATATTAATATATGCCTTTGCCAAGACTGTGAACATTCTCACCCAGGCACCCATCTGACAAGCTACAGGGTAAACTATTTAAGACTAATAAATGAAAATATTTTTTCACTCAACGTGTAATCAAACTCTGGAATTTGTTACCGGAGGATGTAGTAAAGGCTGTTAGTGTAGCTGGGTTTACAAAAGGTTTGGACAAGTTCCTGGAGGAAAGGTCCATAAACCATTATTTATTTATTTAATTTAATTCACATTTATATACCGCATCTTCCAAATTATTAAGAAGGGACCCAGGATATCAATGCTTGAACCAATACAAGCATTGTGGAACCTGTGTCCCTTGGAGAAACTGCTAGGTATGTATGACCTAGATTGGCCACTGTTGGAAACAGAATACTGGGCTTGATGGACCTTGGTCTGACCCAGTATGGCATATCTTATGATCTTATGATCTTATGAACTCTTTGCATAGAGTCAACCTTCTTGCTTATACAGAAATGAGGGTCTCCTACATTCTCATCTGCAGTGCATGGGTACTGTCACTGCTTCCTTACAGGGATTAGGCTAATGGATGATTTTTACCCTTTCTGCCCTGGGTTCCTCCTCCATATCCATCTTAAATGGTATGGCTTTGGCCATATCCCTGACAAAATCATGGAAGGACGTATCCTCAAGGGGTGACTTACAATGCTCTTGAGGTGGAGAAGAGTCCAACAGTAGTTCTGGGGACTCCTCTGAGAGGTACTCAGAATCATTGCCTGTTTCCCAGGAGCACTTAGTTATACTCAGAGAAAAGCTCTAGAGATGATAGAGTCTGCTTGGACCAGTCTCCAAGTCACAGATGGATTGAACCACCTCCAGAAGTTACAGTGTCCCAAACGGCACCAATGTTTTGGGAATGATGCTTCCCCTGATGTACTTAATATTGATATTGGCCAGGCATCAGTCTGTGTCGAGGCCTGTTTGGGTCTTGATGATGACCCATCTCCTGCAGGCTACTTCAGACTTTCAAGAATCATCTCCATGGCTCAATCAGAACAAAGTGCTCCTGCATGAGCTTTTCCTCCATCCTCCTAGCCAAGTGCTCCTTGAGGGCTGCCACTATAAAGATAGGCCTGGCCTGAATTCCAAGCACTGAAAAAAGGGTGACAAAAGGCAAATGTTAAGAAAGAAAGAAAACCTAAAGATAGTCAAAAACCCTAATTAAGAGTTCTAAAGAGGATGGAAGCCCTCACATGTGACAAAAATACTATGCAGTGTCCAGATTAATAAAATCATACAGATTGCAACAGGGAACATGTCTGCTTGTCTCCGTGTAAAAATGAAGACTGAGGAGGGCCCGTGCAATGATGTAAAATGCAAAGTACTGCACATGTGCAATAGATTTGCAAATGCTTTCAGACGTTGTCTCAAGCTGTTGAATCTTTTCCCCATGCCTGGCTCTGTCAGTAGATGTCATCCTCTTGAAAGGACTTGACATCCCAATTATCTCTGGAGAATAAACAATCACAAATCACTATCAGTTGATTATTATCTGTCAAATGACAAGATAATTACTTGATTAATATTAGATGCATTTTCTTGATAAACGATTCTGCGGCCCTTTCTCTAAAGTGCTTTAAGTTTTGCACTTATAGTTTGTTATATGCCAAAAATATCATGCAGTAAGTGCAAAGCCTATGTGGTAAATAACAGGAGGAGTGCCACATGGACCCACATGGACCCATGTTGCATGCCTCATCAGATAACGTGGGCGCACCAGCGCTGTCTGTCAAGGCATGTGATGAAGGTCCTGGACACCAGAATAAACCCTGGATGAGTGCTGGAGGGGTCTTGAGGGGATAGAGATTATTGTTCAGAGAAAGGGATGCCGATTGGGCAGGGGTGCAGCTAGATGTTGGGGGCATTGGGCACACTGCCGGCATTATGGCATTAAGAGCAGCTATGCTATCAGCAGTCATGACAGCTAGTGCACGGCAGCATACTAAGTGATAGCCGTCATTGCTGGCCACGCTCGGTCTCCACCTTGAACCCTTTCTGATCCTCTCCCAACCCATGCTAAGCACTTACAGGGTCACCTAGTTTAATGTGTATATTTGAAACCTATTCTATAAGGTAAAGTTCGCACATACTTTAATTTATAGAATTGGAGAATAAGCATACTTCTTAACATGGCCGCGGCAGTCGCACCTTCTGTAGAGTAAATGTAAACAGCTGCATCTAGCTTGTTCAGACATGTGCAATTTATAAGATTTTACTGCCAACACTGCACCCAAACTCCACCTCTGTGCCCATACAAAGAGAAAGTACACACTACAGGACTTATGCGCGCACTTACACAACAGCAACCATCTAAGGGCACCCGTAAGCACTCATTCACACGTTAGTCCTATAGAATAGGGACTTACACATGTTACTAGCCTGTACCTTTCCACAGATGCTTTATAGAATCAGCCCCTTAGTGTGGGGTTTTCACCACAGTGCTGTTTTTATGTAGTACGTGGTAACCATTAACGTGCAGTCAAATCTGTGCTAAGTGCTAAAACACTTAAGTAAAAGAGCCCCATTATCATTTTTAAAGCTAATTTGAGAATATCAGATGTATCATTTTTATGAGAGAGAGATTTCTGAAGTAACTTACTGTCCTCTGGAAGTATGGACCAGAAGTGTGACAAGTGTTGATGTTGCAGGGCAGATACAATTTAAAGCCAGCATGGCGTATTTGAATTCTTCTTCACACACAACATGATCTGTACAGCATGAAGCAAAAAAATAGCAATAATAGTTTCACATTTCAAGATTAACGTTCCAATTTAAACTCAAGGTAGTTTATGACTAAATTGCTTCCCAAAAAAGATTAAAATCCATGTGGATACCCCACAGGAGAGAAGGTGACATGGTCAGTGTCAGAAGGAATGTAAGTGGAAGAATCAGACTAATAGCCCATTGTTGTAACCATAGAGCCATTTCTTCATTTACACGAACATGATTCATGGCTTAAAGCATCATTATACTATTAACAGTCTCCTCGAGCTTCGTGTTTTCTTATCTGGCTGCTCCATCTGTTCAGACTTCTAATCATAAATCTTTGCATTTTTAGGTTATTACTAAGTAAAAATGACTTTACTAATACCAAGTGGGAAACGAAGGCAGAAGCCCTTCTATTATGGCACAGCTACGGGAGAGGCAGATGCATTAATCGGGCTTTTGGTTATGGAAAATGAGGCTGCAATGATAATTCCTTGTATCCTTTTACCCTATGTTGACCCTGTGTTGTGGAAAGGACTTTTGAAGTTCTGACAGAAATGCAAGAAATGAAGACCGAACGCCGCACATTTGGGAGTGATGGACACTGTGGACAGGACAGCTGTGCATAAAAGACTAGGGGCTTGTTTACAAAGCAGCGGTAGTGGTTCGCGATCGCGATCTCAGCCGCGGCCCCATTGAAATCAATGGAGCCGCGGCTCCGATTACGATCGCAAACCGCTACCGCGGCTTTGTAAACAAGCCCCTAAGATAAAGAATGTGTAGAACATTTCAATCTATCTTGGACTTCTGCTGCACTTTGATATGACATTCACATTATTTTGGTATGCATGTACAAATGTGGGACTTTGTTGATTCCACTGGACCTGATTTAGGTAAGCATTACAGACAGTATGGAAATAAAATGGCATGAGACTGAAATATGGTCAGGTATTTTTGGCTTCTTGCCCTTAGCCTGAGCATGTGGGAAGGCACATTTTGGATAGCACATGGAGAATGAAATTACGTCGTTGCGGTCATGAGCACACCGTTCCAGCGGCATTATAGAAGAGGCTCTACCTAACTGGAGCCTTGTCTAAAATATGAATAAGAAGCTGCAGAGGTGTATGTGCCAATACCCGTACGGGAAGCCAAACGAGCCATTTTACAAATCTACATGTGGGGGGAAACGGCAATTTACATGTATAAATGCTGACATACTGTATATGCACACCTGTGCAAATGACAGCAATTAACTACAGATGCCATTATTTTCATTTAATTAAAATTTGAGGAGGGAAAACAATGGGGGATCAAGGAGGATAATCCCCTTAATTCCTCCTGCAAAGAGCTGACAGCAGCAAGCATGATTAAAAGCCTAAACATGCCAGGGAGCAGGTGTAAACCCCGATGTGGACAGTTTTGGTCATACATGTGTATTTACTGCGTGAAATGGGGCATACATGTAGAGATTTTCGATCTGCTCAGACCACTCCCTAACCATATTCCACTCTAACTTCTACAAAGTAAGAAACATCCAAGTGTCAAGACAGCTCTTTCTAAAATGGCCATTTACATGTGGATACAATTTCTACATTTAAATGACTGGGAAGTGGGGTAATCGGGTTGTGAGCCACTTGCCAGATCCTCTGCAAATACCTCCATGAGATCTGGCAAGTGGCTCACAACCCTGATTACCCCACCTCCCAGCCAGGCCCCTAGTAAACTCCTAGGTTCCTCCACATTTGTCTATCTCATCTGATGATCTTTAGGGCAAGAGTGAAACTAATGGATCCCATTCGCCATGGTCTCATGATAACAATGACACTAGGTGATCTGACACTAGGTTTCCTTTGCAACAAGATTATGCAAAAGAGGGAAGCTTAGACTCGCTAAGGGGGAACAGCTGAAGTTGGGGGGAGGTATTTAGATTCCAAGATTCTTGCCAGATGTCGTCAGTGAGTGCACAGCGGTCTTCAACATGGGGGGCAAAGGCTGTTACTTGGCCTGCTGTGTCCTTTTAGTTCACCATCAGATAGGGGATCAGGAACCAGTATGACCTTTCTTCACACTCAGCGGCCAAGGCAGCAACGTGCGCTGATTTTATTGCAAGCAATATTGCAGTGGCTGTGCACAATTTTCTGCCTTAGTATAAGCACAATATATAGCATGGATCTAACATGAGCATAATAAATGCACTCTTGCCTGCAATAAAGGCAGCACCCAGCACATTCAAATCTACTAAAGGATACTAACGAAGCAAATAGGTGTGTGGCAGAGGTGCAGAGAAGTGCAAAGAGCAGAAGGGTGAGCTCAGCGCCAGGATTTCAATGCCAGGTCTGAAGAGACCTTAAGGATTAGCTCATAATTCTGAAGCAGCTGATGGTGAGGAATTTATGCTCAGTTCTTGAGTGCACAGCTCCTGAAACTTTGTGTCTGGCTTTGCTGACGACAGTGCTGAAAAAAAAAAAGCGGCGGAGGAAGTGTGCTGGGACAATGGAATTCCACCTAGCGCATAAGAGCAACATTTTTCTGCTGTGTTAATATCCAATGCAAAAATAAAATGTTTTCAATGCAAGTTAGGGTTCATAGTTGAATTCAACATCAGCATTGTTAAAAGTTGTTATTTATTGAGAGACATGGAACCAAATTTGGAATAGAACATCTAAATTGGAAAAAACGCATTTAGGTCCATTCGCGCTAAACTGTGATAGTATTTTGTAAAAGGCTCACTAAACATAGGCCCTTTTTTAAAATACATATAGCACTTCAAAAAATACATGTATTTTGCAGTATGCACATCAGAAGAAACCAATTTACAAAAGAATGTATTCGAGAGAGTATTACATACACATAGAAGTGCAACATTTATTTTATTTATTTATTTGTTTTTCTATATTCGCACTATTACAGATCAGCGCGGTTTACATAAAACATATGAACGAGGCTTACATATAACTTTTGAACATGGTTTACATATAACATATGAACAATAAACTGGTTTACATCGAACAGGTTGCATATAACAAATTTGCAGCGGGTTGGAACATTTGCTACTTATTTTAAGTAGCAAATTTCGTAAAAGTGCAAATTCAAGGGGAGATAATTAAGCAACTGAGCTGTGAAATTCAAGTTTTTTTTCCATTTCAATGTTTTTATACCATAAAAAGATGATTTTGTTTAAACCCATAAATAAAAACTGAATTCCCCACTCAAACTATCCTCCAAAGAGCATATCCAAACCAGACGTTAACTGACTTGAAGCAACTCTAAATATTTGTCAGAAACTTATGATATGCAATAAAAGATTTTTGTAATTTTAATAAAGTAATAGAAATACATAGAAATAATATATACAAAGAAAAAAATTTGGGGGTTGCAGTTTTGTACCTTTATTGGAGTCTTTAATATCTGAGTAGAGGATACTGAGAGGATATGGTCTTTCAAGGCTGATAGTTACGTTGAAATCAATAGCTCTTTATAACATTAGGGATAGTCCTCATAGTATACTGATTCCATAGCACCACTTAGCTTTATAATCTGTCTGCAAATCTGTCAACAAATTAGGTTTACCTTAGTTTATTTGGCTTTGCTCCCCACTGCATGGCTTCAGTGTCTGGCAGACGCACAATTTACTGTTTAATTACTTTTCTGTGCCATGCTGGTGACTAATTGCATTTCTATGAATTTGTAGCTGCTGTTTACTGGTCTGTCAGGTTTGCTTTGTTGAGTGTCAGATCTTCCAAGTAAGTGGATCACTACAGTTTCGTGTGCCTATGGGTATCACTTCAATAAAATGTATGTTTTCTCCTTATTGGTTATGTGGAGGTACTTTTGCCCTAATCAGATTATGATACTCTTTCTCAGTGATCTGCCTGGATCTTATGTCTAAACTCCTACCCTTATGCACTCTTTTTTTAAGCTTAATTTTATGGATGTTTTCTACTTAGATTTATTTCTATATATTTATTGCGTTCATAAAGGCACATCCTTTATATGTTTTATTTATCTTTATGTTATTTGTACTTTTTACTTATTATTCTGTTCCAGTGATGACGGTGGCCCGCATCATCATCAGAACAACCAAAACTGACCACATCACATCTGTACTCTATCAACTACACTGGCTTCATCCCTTGTCCCCAAATGGCTCACAATCTATATGTACCTGAGGCAACAGAGGGTTAAGTGGCTTGCCCAAGGCCACAAGGAGTGCCTACAGGACATGCCCTCTGGCCTGAGATTGCTGTCCCCAGGTGGGAATTAAACCCCTGGCCCTCTGGCCTGAGGTACCTTGTCCTAAATACTAGGCCACTCCTCCCTCCAGTTAATAAGAACATAAGAACATAAGATATGCCATACTGGGTCAGACCAAGGTCCATCAAGCCCAGTATCCTGTTTCCAACAGTGACCAATCTAGGTCAGATGTACCTAGCAGTTTCCCCAAAAGACACAGGTTCCACAATGCTTGTACTGGGTCAAGCATTGATATCCTGGGTCCCTTCTTAACAATGGTTTATGGACCTTTCCTCCAGGAACTTGTCCAAACCTTTTTTAAACCCAGCTACACTAACAGCCTTCACTACATCCTCCGGTAACAAATTCCAGAGTTTGATTACACGTTGAGTGAAAAAATATTTTCTTTTATTAGTCTTAAATAGTTTACCCTGTAGCTTCATTGCATGTCCCCTAGTTCCTTGCATTTAACTTGCCAGTACATGCTGTTCCCTGTTTTCAGCATTTGGCTCTTTTTTCCATTTTTTAAAATATTCTCTCTTAGCTATAATAGCCTCTTTGGGTTCATTTTTAAGCCATGCTGGCTTTCATTTGGTCTTTTTCCACCTTTCTTAAAGTGTGGAATACATCTGGTCTGGGCTTCCAAGATAGTATTTTTAAATTATACCCAGGCCTGAAATAAACTCTTAACCTTTTTAATTGCTCCTTTACATTTTGTAGCCATTTTACTCATTTTATCATAGTCTCATTTTTGAAAATTAAATGCTAGCGCAGTCAATTTCCTTGATATCCTCTCTCCATTTACTAAAACATATGTGATCATGTTATGACTGCCATTGCCAATTGGCCCCAACACCATTACCTCTCTCACTAGATTCTGCATTCCACTAAGGGCTAGCTCTAAAATAGCTTCCTCTTCAGTCAATTCCTGATCCAGCTGCTCAATAAAGCAGTTATTTACTTCATCTAGAAACTTTATCTCCCTGGCATGGCCTGATGTACCATTGACCCAATCAATAATGGGGTAATTGAAATCTCCCATTTACTGTGTTTTAAACATTGCTAGCTTCCATAATTTCTATTAGCATTTCATCATTCTGGCCAGGGGAATAGTAGTACACTCCCATTACCATTCCCTTCCCCTTTTTACATGGAATTTCTATCCATAGAGATTCTATGGTGTATTTTGTTTCTTGCAAAATCTTTATCCTGTCAGACTTGATGCCTCTCTAACATATAGAGCCCTCCCCCCTCTACCAATCTGGCCGACCCTATCCATTGTGATATAGTTTGTAGCCAGGTATCACAGTATTTATTTATTTATTTATTTATTTATTTAGCAAACATTTATATACCGCCACTTCCAGCGATCAGCAGCGGTCTGATTACATAAGGAGAACTGTCAAATCAGTACAGTAAAATTAAGGGGTGTACAGGTTGATTCGGAGGGTAGGCACATCACACAAGCGGGTTCTGTTTGAGGATATGGGGACTAAATACATATATACATTTTACAAAAATGATCAGGTGTTTGAGGATATGGGCACTAATTACCGATATACATATATACATTTTACATAAACGAGCAGGTGTACATAAATATGTTTTGGTCTCCCGGGGTGGTAAAGCTTAGATCCCTTGGGTTAAATCAGATTGAAATGACTCTGGAATAGATGAGTCTTTAGGTTTTTCCTAAATCCAGTTAGGTCTTTGCAAGCTCGTAACTCTGGCGGCAGGAGATTCCAGAGTGTAGGTGCAGTGTATGAGAACGCTCTGTTACTAGTATTGGTTTTAACTGCTCTAATATCAGCTGGAACGAGGAGGGTGTTGGAGTTGATGGTTCTTCTGCTTCTGTTGGGTGGTTGCGAGCAGATCAAGGTGGAGAGGAAGGATGGAGCAATGTTATGTAGGAGCTTGAAAGTGGTCGTGAGTGTTTTATATTTTATACGAGCAGCAATGGGGAGCCAGTGTAGCTCAATCAATACCGGGGTGATGTGATCAGCAAAACCTTTTTTCGTGATGATCCTAGCGGCTACATTTTGCGCCATTTGCAGAATGTTCAAGGTTTTTTTTGGGAGACCCTGAAGGATGGTGTTGCAGTAGTCGAAATGTGGCATGATGAGTGCCTGCACAATGGTCCTGAAGTCCTGTGGTTCGATGATGCTCCTTAGCGGTTGAAGGACTCTTAGCTTGTGGAAAACGGCTCTGTTGGTTTTACGGAGGTGTTTCTCCATCTTTAGGTCGCTTTCTAACGTTACCCCCAGATATTTTATTTCTTCCTTCGTTTGGTATGAATTGTTACATAAGGTGATTGTTGTGGGGGGGGGTCGAAGTTTGGCTTTCTGGAGATGTACATCGCCTCCGTTTTCTTGTGATTGATCGTCATGTTGCTTAGGTGTAACCAGGCTTGCATCTCACTTAGGCACTCTTCTAGTTGGGTGTAGTTTGGGTTGTCCATGTCGAGTTGAGTGTACAGCATAATATCGTCTGCGTAGACGTGGTATTTGATATTATGATGTTGGAAAATTTTGCAAAGTGGTTGCATATAAACATTGAACAGGAGTGCTGAGAGAGCCGAGCCCTGTGGTATGCCCTGGGTTTGCGTGAAGGCTTCTGCCATTTCACCGTTGAACTGCACCTGTTGCATTCTATTCGAAATGTACGAGGAGAACCATTTTAGGGGGGTTCCTGCTATCCCTATTGATTTAAGCCTGTTTATGAGGGTTCCATGTTGAACCGTATCGAACGCGGCTGATATGTCGATGAATATGAGTAGAAACATTTTCTTTTTGTCTCTAGACCTTTGATGAGGTTGTCCAGCAGTGCTAGGAGTAGTGTTTCGACGCCGTGATGTCGTCTGAAACCATATTGCTGTTCATCCAGGATTTCGTTGTCATCTAGATGGTCTTGTAGCTGTAGTAACACGGCCTTTTCAATGATTTTGGCCAGGAGAGATATGCTGGATATTGGGCGGTAGGAAGCAGGGTCGTCCTTATTTGTTGTTTTGTTTTTTAAGATAGGTCTTATGATAGACTTCTAAAGTTGTGTGGGCATGGTTCCTTGTTGCAGTAATAAGTTTACTATGTGCGAGACGTGATGAGTAATGTCCTGTTTCACTGCCTTGATCCATGAGGCTGGGCAGGGATCTAGTGGAGAGGTGGTGGTGTTGATGTTTGTGATTATGTTAGTAATTTGTCTGTCGTCAATTTTGTGAAAAGTGCTCCATAGCTGGCCTTGACTGGCGCTGGTCACCATGGTCTGTTTTGACACTGGGAGGGTTGGATCCAGGTAAAGCGTGGGCGTTGCAGCCGTGAGTTTGCTTGCATAGTGATTTGCTAATGTTTGAGGTTTGATTACGTTGTCAATATGGTCATCCAGTGTTGTTTTTGTTAGCGATTTGACAATTTCGAATAATTTGCGGTGCTTGTTGATGGCCTTGTTCAGAAGATTTGTGTGATGAGTTCTTTTTGCGGAGTTTATCTCCTCTTTGTATTTCGCGAGGAGGGTCAGGTATTCTGACTTGTGTTCAATGGATTTCGTTTGTCTCCACTTCCTCTCCGTTTTACGGAGTGCCCTTTTCATTCCGGTAAGAGTAGCCGTGTACCAAGGTTCCGATCGGTGTTTAGTTGAGTCTGTTGGGATTTTCCAAGTAGGGTTTGATGCTTTTTGTATACCTTCGTTCCATCTGTTGGTTAGATCCTCAAGGTCCGTGCATTCCAGATCTATGTGGGAGGCAATGGTGCCTATGAGGTTTTCCTCGTTGAATTTATTGAAACTCCTCTGCATGCGTGTTGACCTTCTTGCTTTTGTATTTTTGGGCGGGGAGGGCAGTTTTACTTTGAGATCAACTTGGTGGTGGTCAGACCATGGTACTGGAGTTATTCTAATCACAGGTTTCTCACTGTCCGTTTGTTGATTGGTGGGTAAGAAAACCAGGTCTAGGGTGTTTCCCTTTTCGTGGGTAGCTTCACTTACGATTTGTTGATACCCCATTTGCTCCATGGCTTCCATGAAGTTGTTTGCATGATTAGGTGGCAGCGATGCTAAATTCAGGTCTCCCATGATGATTTGGAATTTTCTTATTTGGGTGGTGGAGATGCTTTCTAGTGCAGAGGCGAGTGTTTCATGGAGTGCTGAAGGGGACCTGTAGATAAGACAGATGGAAAAAGCTGTGTTTTCTACTTTGAGAGTGTCCCATTGGTTATCCTCCTTCCACTTGATCTCTGAGATGCCAATTATATTTAACCTTTCATTCCGTGCTATATATTCTAACTCTCCCATCTCCCAGGAAACCACAGCAAACTGGGAACCTAGTCACCGCCTTATCTCAACCCACGGAGTCAGTCAGATCCAATATCGCTAGTTCCATGGTTTTCTCACTTAATTTGGATGACTTTGTGGGTCACAGGTTTTTGGGTGATTTGCCCATGATGCTTTGAGAGGGAAAATTGCAGAAAATACAGCAGAAAGGAAAGTGAAAAAAAGCAAACTCCGACTTCAGAGAAGTCACAGCCCTTGGCTGTATGGTTGACTGCCATACTCCAATCAGGGAAGGCGAAATAAGGAGCATATGGCAAGGTGTGTATGGCTACACCCATTGGGCTACCAGACTAGCCAATCAGGAAAGGAGTGGGAGGGGCTAAGGACGGGTGTCTATTTTGGACTATTTTTTAACTTTTGAGATCTGCCATTACTGCTCAGACCCACCAAATAACAGGCCTACAAGAGCCTGAAGAGTACAGAGGTGAATCAGCCACCACACCAGAACCCTGACGTAATTGCGGACTCCCACCAATCACCCTCCCCTGCCCCCTTCGAAACAGAGGGGAAGATTGGTTCAACCACCTTATCTTAGGGTTACTAGATTTTTGGAATACAAATCTGGGTCAAATGGGCAGGGCTGAGCTGTGCTGGGCGAGTCAGGGGTCTTCCCTCCTTGGACATCTTTTCCCCATATATTTTGAAATGATCAGTCTAGATAGCATTCAGTAATTTCAAAAGTTTAAAAAATACAGGAGCAGCCATTCTTGAGTTATAAACATGCATATATGCAGGACCATACCGAGCCCTGTGCGAGCGGTGCGACCGCACAGGGCGCAAAGACGTAAGGGGCACATTTTGGCTCTCTGCCGTTGCCTGCCACCGCCAGTTTAGTGGCCGCAGGCAGTGGCAGAGAGCCGAAATGCGCCCCTTAAGTCTTCTCGCCAGCACACTAAGCAGGTATGGTCTCTCCGGGAGGATCCTGACCTGCTTAGTGTGCCGGCGAGTTGCATATCGGGTGTGAGCCTCTTCTCTCCTGCCCCCATAAAGTGGCTAGATGGAGGTGCAGGAGGGGGGGGCATGCGTCCAATGTGCAACTCGCACAGGGCGCTTTTCACCGTTGGTCCAGCCCTGCATATATGCTTTGACTTTTTATTGTAAATATACAGGGTGGCCCAAAAAAAGTGAGAACATCTCGTAGCATATAAGTTATTTAAAAATGTAAAAAGACAGATGTAAACGATTGACAAATTAAAAAAAACAAAGATGGTGACCGGAAATTGTCAAAATAAAGATGTTATATAGCTAAAAAAGATAAATAAGTAAACTATTTAAACTTTTAATTTACGAGATGTTCTCACTTTTTTTGGGCCACCCTGTAGATAGTCTATAGATTTCTAAAATTCCTCCTCTTTTTCAGAAAAGAAGTTCATTTTACATCTTCTCCTACCAGGATTGAGAAGACTGCAGTACAAGGCCGTTCAGAAGAAGCAGTTTCTTTCCTCACTGACATCAAGGACAGGAAGTGGTTATAAGTCCATGGAATCAGGGACCCTACCTCATAATTGGGGATAATCCCTGAAAATCAGGGACATCTGGTAATCTTACCTTATCTAGTCCTGGTATTTATCCTTTATTTAACTAATGGGTTGCTTTGTGATGGTTGACCCTGCTTTGTGATACAGTCATCAGGCTCCTAACTATAAAAGCATTTAAGTACATGGTTTACTGACCTCTAAGCCGTATAAATGCCGCTGAATAGAATATTCGCTACTAATGCCGCTATATGCCCTGATGTTAAACGCTTAGCATCGGGGCGTGTCATGGACAGCGACAATCACTAACCAGTAATGGCGATATTGCACCACTACCCAGTTAGCGACACACGGGTAAAACTAGGCAATATTTGTAGAAAAAGCTTTTAAGAGAGATTTAAATGCACAAAGGGAATGTCTACTTTTACCATCGCAGAAATCAGAGAATGTAATTACACTTTTAGGGTGCATCTTAACGTCTTCTGTGAAGGCTCCGATTATTGCCTCATTTATTTATAAATACTGGAATATATTTCAATCTCATGCTTTGCAGGACCTCCTGTAGTGGCACACCGCCGCAGAAAAAAATACAGTGAACTACATTAATAAGATCAGTGATTTGGAAGTCAGGGGTTACTGTCTGAGGTAGTGAGGTGTGGCATTATGCCTGTGACCAATGTGACTTTTTGTCATTCTGTGATCGAGTGGAGTAGATGGAGTCTCCCATCTAGTAAGTGTTCCATTACATTATGTTGGAAAACTTCTTGTCAAACATCAATGTCCTTGCAGTAAATTCTATATAGGATGTATCAGATGGTCAATGATCCATCGATTAAGGGAACACCAGTTAAGACTGAATGCTACAAATAGAACATCCTCTATGGTGGATCTCTGTTTAAAATTCAATCATTGTTTGCAGATTTAACCTGGTGTAAAATTGATCAAGCACGGGAGAACTGGAGGCGCAGAGTTTGGGAAGCAAAATTAAATGATAAAGAACAATTCTGGATATTTACATTGAATACAGTGTATCCCAAATGGTCTCAACCGACAAATAGACTGGCATACACTGATATGTATTCCTCAGTTACGTTGGCCAATCATACCTCTTGTGGGTGGAGTTAAGAGAACTAACAGAATGGCGTGGCCATCTTTTTTGATAAGCCAAGGAAGCTCACCGACGATGTGAATATCAGATTATTTGAAGATAGATTTGTTGGGAGATGCAGTTCATGTTATGTGATTTATAAGATAAATGTTGGAATAAAGCTAAAGGAACTATCTTAGCCCTGATGCAGAATTAAGTCTATTCAAAACACAATTGTCATGGTCGGCTATAAGGATATTCCTATAGAACTGAAGTTACACACAGAATGAGATCTCTCCTTGATTTTAAAATTCACCTTGATTACAAAAAAGAATAAAAAGGACTAATGTGCCGAGAGCAGCTGATATATAGTAGCTTTGATCGAAATCATCTGACAAAAAAATTGGTCATTTTAGTGAGCAATTTTCTATACAGGATTTAGTATTGTCACTTGTGAAACTATCATTCCTGTACAGATTCAACAGTGGATATTTTTGAATTCGATGTAGAAATGGCATGTCTTTTGTTCAAAGCTTTAATGTCCTACAGCTTTGTAAGAAGGAAAGCAATTACAAAGAAATTTTGTGCAGATGATGACGGTTGAACAAGCACCATGGAACATTTGCCCTTGAGGGCTACATTTAAAGAATATATACAAGTCCAACAGTACATTTTATACAGGTTTCTATTTGCACGGGTTCTTCTCTGTGAATTAATTATCAAAACGTTGCAGGCAATTAGAACCATGAGCATACAGACTGGAAGGGATAATGCATCTTTTTTTTTCTTTTTTAGTTTCAAATATCTTTATTAAACAATAAAGCAGGAAAAACATAAGTACTAGTCCACGTTAAGAGGGACAATATAAAAGTAAAAGAAATAAATGTTGCATTTTACAAAAAAAAAAAAATCAACAATCCTAACAAGATCCCTGAAATAACTAATCAAAATTACCCTCTTTGACAAAACCAGGAAGAAATAATAAACAATATACATACCTAAGATTTCTTCCCTGAGAGGAAAGCCTCCAACTGAACAGGATCAAAAAATACACATTTGTTCCCCTGATAAACCAACGGACATTTGCAAGGATATTTCAGTAAAAATGTGGACCCCAGGACCAAGATCTAAGGTTTTAAATTGAGAAATGCCTTCCTACATTTCTGAGTAGATTTCTAAACATCAGGAAATATCTGAATAGGACTTCCACAAAAGTTAACCTTCTTCTTTGGAAGATATATTTGCAGAACCAAGGTTTTATTCAATTCTCCCGCCTCATACAGACCCATAGCCAGACCCATAGCCAGCATACCTTTCCTTGCCAAAAATCATTGAAAAAGCAGTTCAGTTTCAACTCCAGGAACACATTGATAGACATGCACCCCTAGATCACAACCAGCATGGCTTCCGCCCCTTTCACAGCACCAAGATTCTGCTCACCACCCTTATATCAACACTCATCTCCAGAACTGAAAAACCCTTCTCTGGCTATATGCTACTATTCCTAGACATTCAAAACTGTTTCACATCAGGTCCTGCTAGACCAGCCCAATAAGATTGGGGTTCAAGACAAACCACTGAAAATGGATACATTCCTACCTTTTCCAGTGCACTTAATCTCTGCCAATGATCTCAGTACTATTATGCGCCATGACAGAGGAAAAGAAACGCTTAATACTTGCTGTATCCTGTTCCATACAAGAACCCAAAACACCTGAATGTAAGGGCAATCCACAAACATGTGCCTCATGGTGTCTAGCTCTTCCTGAAAAGGTCCAACATCGAGGGTCATGTCTTTGCTCCATTTGGCCAGCTTAATAGGTGTAATAAATGTCCTGTGTGTGAAAAAAAACATTGATTGTGTAAGCGCAGCAGATCTCGAAGTGCAGATTAGGGGACCCCATAGGAGGTTCCAAGACTGTTGGGTCAGATTAGAGCCAATTTCTTCTTCCCATATCTTCCGCAAGCCCTTAACCTGATTTGAGTTACTAATTCTGAAATAGGAGGAATTTCAAATATTTACTCATTTCTTGGAACTTATTTCCACCATAATCCTCTCCAACCCCCATGAATGTGAGTATTCACTAGGTTTTCTCTTTGTATGGACAATGCAATGTTTAAGTTGAAGCCACTGAAAATGACATAAGGATGGTAGACCAAACTCATTCTGTAATGAATTGAATGTCTTCCAATTTTCTCCCTCTATCAGATGTCCCACCGACCAGCTACCACATCTCTGCCAGACTGCCCAAGCAAAGGAGGCTTTATTGATTTTGAATAGAGGATTATGCCAAAGAGGCATTTGGTGTGAGGGGGGATTCTCCTTTGCTATAAAAGGTAGGAGGCTTTGAAACACTCTTTGTGTTGATATGATTAAATGAACTACTCTGGATGCGTCTGGACATCTCATTCCCATAATTAAGTTGGCTGGGCAAGGATGGACCAGGCGCTCTTCTAACTCCAACCATATTGGTTTCTGTGAGAGAGTTGCTCCAGCTGACCATAAACTTCCTTGTTTTAGTAGTGTCGCAAGATGGTACCAGTGGAAGTCTGGAAAATGGACTCCCCCTTCACTTTTGCAAGCCTTTAATTTCTTCAGTGCTATCCTGGGCGTTTTCCTGCTCCAAAGAAAGGTACATAAAATGTGCTCTATCACCTTGTACACAGATAATGGAAACAGAATGGGTATCATCCCAAGTATGTAGTTTATTTTTGGCATTACGACCAACTTAATGGACTCCAAACGGCCCCACCATGTAGAGGGGACCATTTCAGAGTGAAAGATCGAGCTATCTCTTTTAGCTTCTCTGTATTTATTCGCAGCGTTTCATCTAGCAGAGCGCCATACTGGATCCCCAGATATTTTATAGCAGAAGGTTCCCATTGAAAGGAAAATTGTTGTATCATGGTACCATTGGCTCGCAGATTGATGGGAAAAGCTACCGATTTTGTCCAGTTAACTTTTTATCCTGAGAACCGAGAGTATTTATCTATCAGCGGAAGCAAGGGGGAGATTGATGATGGCCGTAGAAAGAGCAGAAGATCATCAGCGTAGGCTGACAGTTTGATTTGCAGGTCTCCTACTATGACTCCTTTAATTTCGGCTGTTTGCCGAATAAGTAGCGCCAATGGCTCCAGTGCCAGATTAAACAAGAGAGGCGACATCGGGCAACTTAGACATGTGTCCCTATATAAGGAAAAAGGCCTAGAGAGCTCTTGATTGGCCAGAATCCTTGCCGTAGGATTAGAATACAGGACCTGGATCATGCTCACAAAGTTCTTTGGGAAGCCAAACCATTCCAGCACTTGAAATAGAAAGGGCTACTCCAGTCTGTCGAAGGCCTTTTCAGCGTCCAATGATAGGCCAATAAGAGGTGAGTCAATATGTTCTGCTATTTTTAGCAGGTTACATAGTAGTCGAGAATTATCCGTTGTGGACCTGCCTATTACGAAACCACATTGAGCTGGATGTAATAGCAAGTGGAGAACTTTGTTGAGATGGTTAGCCAGGACAGATGAGTACAATTTGTAGTCTGCATTCAAAAGTGAAATAGGCCTATAGTTACCCACCAATTCCGGATCTTTACCAGGTTTTTCCAGTCCCACTATTGTGGCATCAGCAAAGGCTCCAGTGTTGTTGATTTGCTCTTGTAGTTGCTGGTAATAGATCATCAAGTAGGGAAAGAGGTCCTTTGCGAACATCTGGTAAAATTCTATCGGAATTCCATCAGGGCCCGCTGCTTTCCCGCTTTTCATTCCTGAGAGGGCTTCCTTCAGTTCCTCTTGACCAAAAGCTTTATTGAGCAATGCTATTTGGTCAGGGCCCAGCTTAGGGTGTTCAATCTGTTCCAGAAATTTTCTCATAGCGGGTGCATCGCAGGCCACTTCAGATGTGTATAACTGTGTATAAAATTTACAGAAGGCCTCTGTTATTTTGTTATTTTTACACAAAGGACCGCGTTGCTCATCCTTTATAGTCACAATATGAGATTTAACGTGTTGTGATTTCAAACTTGTAGCCAACAATTTACCGGCCTTGTTCATCTCTGTGTGGTACCGGGCTTTTTGCGCGAAAACGTTTTGTTTCACTTCCCTACTAAGTACCGTGTTATATTGGTATCTTAGTTTTTTTAAGTGTATTAGTGCCGAAGAATTAAATTGCCTTTGCAATATTCTTTCTCCCGCCCATATCTGTTGGTCTAGAGCCTTGAGCATGTCTTTCACCTTTCTGCTAGCGGCAATGGTGAAGCTGGTTATCCTCGATCTGAATGAAGCCTTAAATGCTTCCCACCATGCCCAGATAGACGTGTCCTCAGGGAGATTAATATCAAAGAAATCTTTGATGGCTTGCTGGAAATAGAGTTTAAAAGGTTCCTCTGCAAGCAGTGATCTTGGAAAGGACCAGCCGCAGTTCTTGGTATGTTCAGCTGGGTGACCGAGATCTAGGACTATTGCTGAATGGTCCGAGATATGGGTACTTAAGATGTCTGCTCTTCTAATTTTTTAGCTAGTGTTCTGGACACCAGAAAAAAATCTATCTGAGAATAGGAACCAAGCGGGTGTGAAAAAAAGGTGAAATCTTTTTCAGATGGATGCAGCAATCTCCATATATCTACCATGCCCATATCCTCCATGATGGAAACTAACACCTCCGATGCTCTACTTCTCTTATTCACCCTACTGGGTTTGCAATCAATTAACGGGTCCAGGACCATGTTAAAGTCCCCACCTACTATGGTAGGAAGGGAGGAAAGCTCTTGAATCGTTTCCGCCAGGGACTGGAAAAATGTGAGGCTATCACAATTTGGTGCATATACATTAATTAGCGCTAGTTGCCTTTTCTCTAACATTACATGTATACTAGCCCACCTACCTTCGGGGTCAGCTCTGGTAGAAAGAAACTGAGCCTTAAGCAAATTATTGACCAGAATTGCCACCCCATTTTTCTTCCCAATAGCGGGAGCATGGGCTGCTAAGCAGTATTTTCCCAGCGCTAGTTTTGTTGTCTCCTTGGTAGATTTATTATTTATTTTATTTATTTATTTAACAAGAACTTATATACCGCTGCTTCCATAGTTCAGCTGTGGTTTACAGATAACAACATTCAACAAAGCATAGTTTGTTTTACATATAACATCAGATAACTATAAGCAATATAAAATAAACAGAGTAATATGAAATAATATTAAACTGAATGGCACAGAACAGTGCAACTTATATACATTATTTACATATAGACATTATGTGGGGTATAATCATGGAGAGAAGTTCAGAATCTGATAGGGAGAGTTTTCTTTTTATGTTGTAGTGAGATGTCAGACAAAGAATGGTTAGCCTTTATCTAATTCTTTTGAGTGGATGTCTTTACTATTGTAGTGTATTGTGAATAGATGGGTTTTCAATTTTTTGCGGAATTCTTTAATCTCTGTTAGCATTCTTAGTTCTTCTGGGAGGGAATTCCAGGCTATTGGGGCTGCATGAGAGAACGCTCTATTGTTTGTTGATTTATTTGTTTTTATGAAGTCTTTGGGGGGTTTTAGTTTATTTGAATGACCTTTTCTTTGAGAAGGTTTGGAGTGTTCTTTAGTAATTAATTTACTTAATGTATGTGGTGCCATATCGAATAGTGTTTTAAATGTAGTTATTAATGTTTTGTATATTATCCTGCTTTGAATTGGCAGCCAGTGAAGGGACTCTAGTATTGGTGTTATATGTTGATGAGAATGTGTTTTCGTTATTATCCTAGCTGCTGAGTTTTGTGCAATTTGAAGCCTTTTAATGTTTTATTTTGTTGCGCCTAATAATATTAAATTAGCAAAGTCAAAGTGGGGGGTTATGGTGGCTTGAATTATGCTGATGAAATCATGTATGTATACAAGGGGTCTAAGTTGTTTAAGTATTTTAAGCTTGAAATAAATTTTCTTTGTAGTGTTTCTGATATGGGTGTCTAATGTTAAATGTTTATCTATAATTACTCCTAAGTATCTGACTTTGTTTTTTATTTTGATTTCCTGGTTTTGTAGTGTTATATGTGTTGGTGGGGTATAGTCTTGGTTTTTAGTGACGATTAGCACTTCTGTTTTTGAGTGATTTATTTGGAGATTGTGGGCGTTTAGCCATAAAGTTATTTCTTTGAAGCAATCTGATAGGAGTTGCAACGGTATGTTAGGGATTGTGAATGGGATGTACATCATAATATCATCTGCATACAGATGATAGAGTACACCATATTTTTTAAAAATATTGCAAACTGGTTTTATATATATGTTAAATAGGAGAGCTGAAAGTGCTGAGCCTTGTGGTAAACCTGTTTCAAATTTATATGATTCTGACGTTTGGTTGCCTATTCTAACATTTTGGGTTCTATTGCTCAGATAGGATGTGAACCATTTATGAACTGTAGAATATATTCCTATATGTCTTAAGTTGTTAAGCATTATTGAATGATGAACACTATCAAAAGCTGCTGATATGTCCATAAATAATAGAATGAAGGCTTTTTTGTGGTTGTCAATTCCTCTTAAAAAAGTGTGTCAATTAGTACGGTCAGGAGTGTTTCAACTCCATGCTTGGGACGAAATCCATATTGTTGGTCATCAAGCGGATAGGATGAGTCAAGGAATTCTTGTGTCTGTATTTGTACAGTTTTTTCTATGACTTTTGCTAAGAATGGTATACTTGAGATCGGTCTGTAAGATTTTGGGGAGGTTTTGTCAAGTGTGTTATTCTTTAGAATTGGTCTGATTTGTACATGTTTAAGTGTAGGTGGGAGGTGACCTTGGAGTAGTGATAGGTTGACCATAGGGAGTATGAAGGATAGAAGAGTTGGGAGTGTGTTTTTTATCCAGGCTACTGGGCAGGGGTCGAGATAAGAAGTTGTCGTGTTGAGATTGAGAATGATATTTTTTAATGATGTTTTGGATATCGGGTGAAATTCTGGCCATTCGTTTAGTATATGAGGTGTGTAGATTGAGTCTAGGGTCATTGGTGAGTGTTTTGTTTTGTTTTGATAATAGTTGGCTAAGGTTTGTGCTGATATATCAGTGATTTCCTTGCTAGAGGTTTGGGAATTGTTAGTTAGATTACTAACAATGGAAAATAGTTCTCTTGGTCTATTATATGCTTTTGATAGGATTGTAGCATAGTAATTTTTCTTTGAGTTATCTATTGCGTCTTTATAGATTGTGAGATGGTTGTAATATAGTTCTTTCTCAATGGTGGATTTAGTTTTGCGCCATTTACGTTCTAAATTTCTTAGTTCTCTTTTCATTTGTTTTAATGTGCTACTAAACCATGGTGTACAGTTAGATTTTGAATAGGTTCGTTTTTTATTAGTATGATTTATTATGGCTGCGTTGTTTATGGTGGTATGCCAGTTTTTGACCGCTTCATCTAAGTTTGTTGGGGATAGTGTAAGGTAAGGGATTGTAGAATCCAGAAACTCAGTCTCATTAAATTTCTTAAATTTTGTAGTCTGGCCATTACCTGTGTGTTTTATGGTACTGTTGGTATTGTAGTTAATGTTTAATTTGATGAGGTGGTGATCAGACCAAGGTATTTGAAAGCATTCTAATGAGTCGTGTTTAAACAGTTTGAAGATCGGATTGGGTAGTAGGATAAGATCCAGAGTGCCACCTTTGGTATGTGTAGGTATGTTTATTATTTGATGGTAGTCTAAGTCAGATATGGTTTCTAGAAAAAGGTTGGATTCCGTTATTGGTAGTGATGGGAGGTTGAAATCTCCTAAAATAATTAGTGGGTTTTGTTCAGAGGAAGAGTTGAGGAGTTCAATTAGTGAGTGGAGGCTGTCTGCATTTTGGTTGGGGGGTCTATATATTAAACAGATACTTATTTGATCTATTTTTATTATGAGAGTGTCACTATTGTTGTTTGAGTTGGCTTCAATCTTTTTAGCTTTTAGAGTTTTATTTGTCATAATTAGTACACCACCTCCTTTTTTGTTGGTTCTATGTGAGTGGGCGATATCGTAGTTTGAATTATCAAGTTGATTTAGGAGGACTGTATCCGTGTCAGAGAGCCAGGTCTCTGTTATACATAGTATATCTGGTTTTGAGTCAGTCAGTAGATCATTAATTATAGGGATTTTATTTTTCAATGATCGTGCGTTTATAAGGATGCATGATAAGGATGTTGATTTATGGTGGTGGTTTAACTGGGTGGCATGTTGTGGGTTAATTTGCTTTATTTGGATAAGTCTATGGTAGTTTATTTTCGTCTGGTTGTGAGGGTAATAGTTACCAATATGGAAGTTGTACCGGTTTGTTAGATAGATGAGTTTCTTGAAGCATTACTACATCAGCTCCCTGCTTCTGGCAGTACACAAGTATCTTCTTTCGCTTAGCAGGATGATTTATGCCTTTTACAATCAGGGACAATACTTTAAGGGGAAACATACTTGTTTTGTGTTTTGGGATTCACATAGCTTCCTAAGGTCTGCCCTAGATTCCCTTGATAGTAAATGTCAAATTTCCAAATCGTGGTTGGATGAGGCTTGCAAGACGTCAAATTTGCCACTGCTAGGCGGCGGTAATTAAGTGGGTGAGTCAGCGTGCGCTGCAACATGGCCGTAGTTTATCCCAGTTGGAAAACAGAAAATAAAAAAACAAGAAAAAACCCTGTTTACTTTACATTGCCCTTGATCTTATTTCCAATTATTAGGGGTATCTAATAAATCTCGCTAAGGCAAAATGCAATAAAACACATAACGGATTACTAATTTACTTTGCAATATTAACTTGAACTAAAGAGTAATATTACAGTTGTGACAATCCCACATCAAATATAAGCTTGCTTAGTTTAATTACTTCACTTGTTCACCTAAACCCCATCCTTGAAAACAATGAATAAATATTGACAATGTTTCTCCGATGACTTATATATTACTCCTATGAATTCCTGTAGTGTATATTATATGCTAACAACAGAGTTAAGACTTTAAATTCAGTCTACTTGGGAGGTTATCTTCCTCAGCAGGATCCCCCATCTGGGTTATCCTTTAGCGATGATGCCCCGAGGGAGCATAATGTGGAAAGGTATGCCACCGAGTCACCCTTCCTGTGCTCAACGTTTCCCTTTGGATGAGAGAAACTCCTACAGGAAACAGCCGATCATTGCATCTGTAAGGCCCCTTGTTCTTCAACAAACTGTAGAACTGCCGCAGGATCTTCTAAGAATTTGGTGTGGTTGTTTAATGTTATTTTAAGCCGGGCAGGATAGAAATGCCCATATCTGGCCTGCAGGTGCTGTAGTCGTGGTCTCAACGCCAAAAATTGTTTCCTTTTTTCAACTGTTGCCTTGCAAACATCAGGAAAGAAGGGGATATTATGTCCTTTGAATAATGAGGTATGGACTCTTGCAGCTGCCATTATCTGAATTACTTGTTGTTGTCTTAGCAGACAGAAAATTATCGGTGTGTGGGCTCATCTAAGCTGGTACTCTGTGCGCTCTCTCAATTTCCATCGGCCCAGAGAGATTCAGCTTCAATAATGCGGGTATCATCTTTCCCAAAAATGTAAATATATCGGTGCCTTCGGCGCCCTCCACAAAGCCACCACTCTCATATTATTCCTCCTATTCCTGTTGCTGAGATCTTCCATATGCAACTCCATGCATTCCATCTTCTTGCAGGCCCTATGGAGCTGGTTTAGCTGTTCTTCATGCGATGCTACAACAGCATCCATTTTATCCATATGACCTGTGAGTCCCTTCATTTGTGTCTTCATATCATGCAACTCTGCTTGCACCCGCACCAGAGCGTCTCCGTTTGCTACAACTAGGTCTTTTACCGATCGGATTTCCCCCAAAAGTTCTCTTATTGTTTCCTCAGAGTCCCGCGAGGTGGTCATCTTATGAGGGGAGAGGGGATCTGATTTTGCTCTTTTGGAGCCCAAGTTAGGAGTTGCCGTGAAGTCTAACTTCGTGGGCTTGCCGCACAACATGCTCCTTCCTTCATCAGATGAACAAGTTAAGGCTCGAGGGCAGTGTTAAGTTGGGCTTTGTAGGGTAGATCACAGGATTCTTGACAGGGATCACCAGAGTAAAACTCTTAAGCAGCCATCTTGCTTCCCCATCCGCTCTGCCTCCCCATGAGAGCTTTTGAATTCTACGCGCCCACCCTTTGGAGCCAACTCCCTCCTATTCTATGAAGCATCCAGTCTCACAATCTATTCAAAAAGTACCTCAAGACATACCTCTTTGAAGAGCACTATGGTACTTTCTTTAGAAGCTCAAATGACAAGACTTCAACTTTCATACTTTGGACACATCATGCAAAGAGAGAGATCATTAGAGAAAGACATCATGCTTGGCAAGGTAGAAGGTCAAAGCAAAAGAGAAAGGCCAGCAAGGAGATGGATCTACAGCAGCTATGGGTGCCAGTCTGTCAACAATGAGCTGCCGGACAGAAGATCAAACACAATTTAGGACAACTATCCAGAGGGTTGCCATGAGTCGACACCGACTTGACGGCACTTAACAATAGCAGCAGCAACATGGTACTTCACCCCCTCACAACTCCACCTGTTAAAACACCACCACATCATAAACCTACCTTACCGCATGCCTGTTCATAAAATTTCTGAACCCCTAATGGTTCACTCTATTACTGTAATATAGGTTCTAAAGTTATATTATTCCTGTTTACCCCCTCCCTTGTTATATGTTGTTATATGCTGTTCCACGATATCAAGTGTTCTGCATCACCATGTTTAATTGTTCAATATAAGCTGTTTCTTGTGTTCTATGTAAAACGTTTTGACTGGTAGAAAAACAGTATATTAAAACCAGTTAAATACATAAATAAATTCTGACATGAAGGCATCAATTGAGGTACCTGAGTAGGACTATCATCAACTGAGGATATTAAAAACCCCAAAAGGTCTAATCTATCTACTGGGGAGAGTTGCTTGAGGTCTTCCCCTGGCACATAATCAGCCTTGGTCCCTCTGGGAACATAATATATATTAGACAACTTTATGGCCCCGACATCATTAATCAACAAAACGCCTTTCAAGTACTTCTGAAAAAGAATAGTAGCTAACAAATAATGAGTACAAGGAAAATTAATATAGTGAAGATTCTTAACTCGAGTAGTATTATCCATTAGCTCAAGCTGGTGGTGATCCAGCAAACTGTCCCTAACCGAAGATGAAAGGCAGCCTGAACCAATGACAGCTGCCCCTCAACTTTGGATATAGAAGAATTCCAAACAGACAGCTTACCATCCTCCTCACTCAATTTATCAACTACTTCCGTGAAAAACTGGGAAACCTGACACAGTGATGAACACAATAGCAATTCTGTTTGAGTCATCACCTCCCAAATGTCCCGAAGGGAAATATTCTTAGGAACATCCACATTGTCAACAGTCAGGGGAAAGTTAAGAGGTGATGGCAGGTTAGAAGATTTAGAGGCAAATGATCCTGCATCAAGTTCAGTGGCATCCCATCGAGGAAGAGACTTCGAGAGGGCCTGCTCTTCTTGAGAAGCAAGAGGGGCCACAAACTCATGCTCACAACCATCCTGACTGGGCGGGTTACAATCCAGGTTAATGGAGGGCAATGCCAAAGTTATGATCACAGTTATGACTGAATTATACCTGGCCCTTATATCTGGTACTAACCACCTAATATTTTACAGACATTTTCTCTCACTTTATGAAGAAGCATCCTTAGAAGCTTGCTTATTAATCCATGGTAAAAGAGAATTTTATATGCTATTCTACTGCAGGATTCACTGACCACATCATGTGTTCCCAGTGCAGCAATGCAAAGAGAGTGGGCCCCACTCTTAAAGGACCAGGCAAGCATTTAATTAAAATACCCCAAACTCCTGATCTCCCTTCCACCCCCATTCCCCAGCAACCAAGCCATCCTTACATCTCCCCCAGCACTTTCTTAGGGTTTTTTTGATGGGTAGTAGGGAGTTGTAACAATACCCTGGTGATCCTGTCCCAAGATAACACTCCCTTGCTCCCTTATTTAGCATCTTGACCCCCTAATCGTAGTACCATGGGACTACTGCTGGTGGCTGAAGCTGCCATTTTAAGTCAGAAAGCCTCTGGAGCAGGACCACCCAGGGACTATGAGGTGTAGAAAGGGAGTGAGTGTGTGGTGATGGAGGAGTTTGGAAAAATATTTATTTATTTATGTGCAGCACTTGATATGCCACCAAAAAGTCAGCCTCAGCATCAACAAAGAACAGGATACAGAAGGGAGAAATAAAGAAGAGGGGGATAAGGACGATATTACAATTCCTGGAACATGAAGAGTGGAAGAGAAAGGAAGAGAGAAAGCAAGTAGAAACCTGGGAGAGAGTAATTAGGGTTATAAGAGCTGGGGAAAGGCTTGCTGGAATAGCCAGGTTTTCAATTCTCTTTGAAGACGGGGAGTAAGGTTTCAAGCTGAAGGGAGAGGAGAGGGAATTCCACAGGGAAAGACTAAGGTAGGGAAAGGAAGAATTTTGGGATATAACGAGACAGAAGGCATAAGAGGGGAGCATGGAGAGGAGAGCAGCGTTGGCTGAAGAGAGAGAGAGGGGGGGATGATATTGAGTGATGAGGGGGTCAAGTTGGGAGGACATGAACCAAACAGGGTGCGGTGGACCAGGATGAGGATCTTGAAGTGGATTTGGAAGGTGATTGGGAGACAGTGGAGGGAGAAAAGGAGTGGAGAAACATGATCAAAGTGATGGGCATTGTGAATTGGTTTAGTTGCTGTGGATTGAATAAGTTGTAGGTGGGAAACAGAATATTGAGGGAGACCTAGGAAGAGAGCATTACAGTAGTCAAGGTGGGTGATGACAAGAGCAATAACAAGCTGAGTAAATCGAAGGATGGTGAAGGTGGAGCAGGCAGAGCACAAACATTGTAGGGCAAAAAAATAGACTGTGATAAGCCATTTAAGTGAAGCTTAAAGGAAAGAGCTCATGGATGGGGATAGATTTTGGGGAAAGGTTTTGGAAAAAAGGATTGGAGGAGTAGTTAAAAATGTATCAGGGGTGGAGGGTAAATATTACTAAATTCTAGCAACTTTAAGTTGCTCCTCAGGAGAAAAGCTGGAAGTGCTGTTAATTTTCTATGAATGATGCAGTTTGCAGAATTTAACACACGCTTTGCATGCATTTGTGTTGCGATGCTGTACATCCCATTACTTTTAGCAAATGCTGAGTCATGATTTTCTATATTATAGGATTTTAAAATGTGTTAATTGCTGTTGAAAGCACACTGTTACCATGATACAGCTTAACAAATATACCTCATGCAGGAAAGTTACTAAGTTGTGGTTGGTAATTCCAACAGTAAATGAATAATGCAACTTGCAGCTGCGTTATTCTTCTTCCCAGGAGCTTTTGCTCCTTATTTAGTAGCTTGACTTCTAGCACTAGCACCACAAGACTACCACTAGGGACTGACTGGTGCCATTTTGAGCAAGACAGAAGTTACTGGGAATAGCTTCTGCCTTGTACCCCTAGGTACCATGATTTATTTGTATTTATTTTGCTGATGCTTTTCCAGTGAATTATATTCGGGTATGCTAGATATTTTTGCATGTCCCTAGAGGACTTACAATTTAAGTTTCTTCCGGAGGCAATGGAGGGCCAAATGACTTGCCCAAGGCCATAAGAAGCATCAATGATATTTGATCTCTGGCTTCCCTGGTTCCAGTCCACTGCTTCATCCACTGGGGGGGAGCTACAGAGAGGTAGGGCAGTGGTGTAAACATGGTTGGGGCAGTGGCGCCCCACTTTGGAGTCAAACCCACCCATTCAGCGGCAGTAGCGTAGGCCTGTGAGAGGAGAACCAGAGAAAGCATCAGCATCTCGATGTTAACCTGAGGACCCACCAAAACATCCTTCCTACACCACTGGGTAGATCATCAGGGAAGTGGTGGGAGTCTTCCCCACTCACACACCTTTACACCATTCTAAATTTTATAACGTGCCATTTACACACACATGTAGCCACATAAGTTCAAAAATGACTTTATAAAATTATCCTTTGGGGGAGCCAAAAATGCACTTAGATCTCAGTAATATAATCATTTGCGCATGTAAATGGCTACTTACATGCTACCTAGCATAAAAGTACATATCCTGTTTGCATGGCATGTACTACCACTGTGAAAAGGGAAAGGACGGAGTCTGGATGGACCATGAGTGCAGCTTACAAGTGCGTGTGTCAAATATACAATAGAATTTATACATATACTTGAACAATCTAGGTGTGGGCACAAATACCAGTCCTAGGCTTGGTATAAATGTCCCCGCCTGAGCGTATGGTATGTTCTCTGCACTTACACTTTTTATAAAGAAAAGTAGACACCTACATCCTTAAAAGTTAAGCTTAAATAGGCACCTTTGATACTAGGCACCTGATCATAAAACTATGTGTCTAAATCTGCTAGAAGGCAAGATATTGCAAGGCTGTCTGCAGAAGTTTAAATGACAGAAGTTCTGGATTTATTTCAGACAGGTTGTCTCCACTTTTGTCCCTGATGAGAAGAGTTTGATTACTTTTGCACAAGATGCTCCATCAAAGTCCTATATATAATATTGTTCTTTTGTTACATTTCAGCAAAGGCAAGTCAGCTACTGAATGGGCAGATTACTGTATGTTATTAGCAGATAATATATATTTTATAGTCACAACTCTGACATATAGCATTTCATATTTTTTTTAGACTCGCTGGACCATTCAATTATTTGCCCCAGGACTACACAGTGTCTTATAATAATAATCCACAAAACACTGCTGATTTCCACAACTCGTAACCCACCGTGATGTCTTTTTTATTTTTTTTTTTAGGTATCATCCACTTCTTTTGGGAGACCCCAACCTAATTAACTAATAAGTTCCCCAGTTTGTACCTCCACTGATGCTGTTTATATTTACAGAGAAAGATATTACTCTTGGCAAGCTACGTAAGCCACTATCGGAGTTTTGATTGCATCTGTCCTCTGTGAAATGTGAAGTCTGTGGTAGCCTTTCAACCTCTGCAAAAGTCGCAGCAGCTGTTGCTTCCTATTATTGTTTCTCAGAGGCTACATATCCTATAATCTTTCCCCTTAGTACTGCCTTGGCACTCCTTAGTACTACCTTGGCAGCTTCCCAGTAAGTCACCTCTGAATCCACCATCCTCTTATTCTCTTGTTCATAATCTGGCCGTGCTTTCCTCACAGATTCTTTAAAAGCTTTATTCTTATAATGAACTCGATTTATCTTCCAAATAAAAATCTCCAGTGCCCTGTATTTTTTTCCAGCACCATTCTGACTAAGGATGTCTCTCTCTCCACCATCTTGAGACACTGCAGGAAAATTTGATCCAGTAGCATCTAACCTGGCATACACTTATGGAGCTGATTGTATATCGGGTGTGCAGAGGTGTACATTCTTAACTTGCATACATCTCTATTCTGAAGGACTTATGCATGTGAATGGGCACTTACACACGTGTTTTGGGTAGTCACTATTCTGCACGTACACACCTAAGTCCCACTGAGCATATGTTCAGTTGGGTGTGCACGGGGGTGGAGCATAGGTGTGGCCTAAATCTACATGCATAAGTTATAGAATACTATGGGGTATGTTTACTAAACTGCATTAGTGTGATTTGCGTTAGGAGCCACGTTAGTGGAAGAAATGCCAAAAAAGGACATGGGCGGTACATCGTTAGTGATAACGCACGCTATAACGCGCCACGCAGCAACGATCGTTTCAGGGCGCGTTACTGTGCGTTAAGCATAAGAAGGCGCGCAGACACCCAAATACAGAAACAGAGCTGTAGCACAATGGTTACTACACAGACCGATGGTACAAGGGTCATGGGTTCGATTCCCCAGTGTGCCTAATGAATATGGCTGGCTGAGGTGTCATGTGTAACCCTTTGAAAGCCTACTATAATATTTTAATCCACAGTCTGCAGCCGGGTTAATGTCTGCATATGTCAGGAAAATTGTACCCGTCTTATTCAATATGTTGCAATAGTGACGTTCCCTCTGCCATGGTCATGTATTATATACCATTTGATAGGAATATTTAGGCATATGTTTGGATCCCGAAAGTTTTGGGCTTGGCCTGGAAAGGGTTAAGTATTGGGCTGTGAGGAAGTTTAGTTGTACGTTAATAGTGCTACCAGCAAACACATCCTCACAGTGGCGTAACATAAGGTGCCACATAAGGCACCCTAGAAGGCACTCCATAGGGCACATTATAAAGTGCGCTGTCTGCCAAGGCACCCTATAATATCCCCTATAGGACACCATATAAGGCACCTTATAAGACGCTTTATAGGGCGCCGTATGAGGCGCCCTATAGGGCGACGTATGAGGCGCCCTATAGGGCGACGTATGAGGCGCCCTATAGGGCGACGTATGAGGCGCCCTATAGGGCGACGTATGAGGCGCCCTATAGGGCGCCTTATGAGCCACCCTAAGGTGACAGTACCCTGAGGGTGGTTGTGCTGGCAGCACTAATATACAATAAAATTAGACAATGCCTACGACAGCCCTATCGATGAACCCCACTGTGGGTTGTGAACCCATGACCTCTGGCTCCATGGGCAATGAAGTAACCAGTGGGCTAGAGCTGCTAATAAACACCCGGCTGGCTACAGGAGGACTGCACGGCACCACACCCACATTCTGCTGTGGTTACCAGGGAGATTACATACCACCACCCAACCCACCCTCTGGGGCTCAAGATGGGGGACAGGATCTCCCGCCAACAGATCCACTTTCTACCCCCCTGCAATGGTGGCAGAAGAGGGGACCATCACCCCAGTCCTGCTAGGGATCAAACACCCTACAGGGCAGACAATGCAGAGCAGTACACATCCATAATGCAATAGAAGACAGACGGCAGGTCTGGAAATGCTCAGCTGCCCCCCACCATTATCTGACATTCTACAGCAGCAAGCCTCCAGCCTTTGCACCCTGCACGGTGTTCCAGCAAGACACATACTAGCTGCAGACAGTCCGCCAGCTAGTCCATAGTGCATGGTCCTGGAGGAGATGCATGTACCCAGAACGGGGATATCAGCATACACACCAAGCAGATAAGCCAGTGATTGGGCCCCAAAAGGAAACCCATAAATATCACAATAAAGAAATACTATATAGCACTATGGGGGAACCTACCCATGCCATGGTCACTGCTCAGTCAGGGTGAGAGTGACCTCCCAGCAGGACATGCTATGGCCACCCTGTCTGTGAAGGTGGTACCGGACACTACAATGTCCGGCCATTGCCCTATGCCCTGTGCAGATGCGGCCAGGCCAGGCCACCCTATCCAGGCTATTCCCACGGTACCTTGCTCCTCATTATGCACATTGGCAGGCCAATACTGGCAACAGTGCTAGCAGTGTGGGCTATGGAGGGTGTTGGCAGCCACCACACATTGGATAGACAGACACATACTCCCAACACCTATGCCAGCATTGTGCAACTATAGAGGTGTTGGGCAGCCCAGGCCACCACACAAGTCCTGGGCACAGTGCAGGCATGGCTATGGTACGCAATACTGTAGGAGTCACTCCCCAGATTGGTAAACACTGTCAGACACAAGACCTGTAGCACACTCCACAGACATCAGAAAGGTTGCTATGATGCAGCTCACTCCGAAAATTGTACTTAACCTAGGAATTGCTATCTGCCAGTAATCATAGCAACCTTTTGATAGATGTGTACCATATTCCCAGGTTTAGGGTGGCATTACTAAGGTATGCAAGTGCTAGTATTGGGAGATGCATGCAGAGCCCAAAGTCCTGCCTCTCTAGGAGGCTTTGGATAATGGGGCCTTTGGGTGCGGGTGTGTCTGCCCCTGTTGGCTGCTGCTTTACGGCAGAGGTTCCCAACTCCATTCCTGCGGTGCAAAACACTATTCGGGTTTTCATGCTGTCCCTCATGACTATGCATGAGATATATCTGCATACCATGGGGGTGGCACATAGAAATGCAGCATAGGCATCTTTATCAGAGGCAGCATGGAACCTGAATGGTGTTTGGCCCTCCAGGACTGCATTTGGGAGGCTCTGCTCTAGGTAATGTGCATGTTTATGGTGTCTGTGCCCTGTAGGGTAAAATGTAGGTGTTTTGGGCATGTTTACGTCATCTGCACGAAAGGTTCTGTCTGTATTAGCACGTTATAGTAGTGGGTAAAATATGAGGACTGGGTTGGCGGAAACCACAGCTGGGACTTGAACCTGTGACCTTCTGCTTCTGAATACACTGGTTTTGTGCACTGCACCACCATGTTATCACAGAGATGGTGCATTCCCTGGTGATACCATGACTGTTGGTCAGACAATGCATGGCACCCACCTACACAGGGCTAGGCCACGGTCTGCTCTGGGCAGCTGCCACTGCCCCCTCCGCCACCAGTATCCCTCAGCCACCATGCTGACATGCCCTTCTGCTGGTGGAGCTGGTGGTGCGCAGTCTCAGGCCATCCAGTGTGCAGGTAGGTGGCTGCCTATGGTGCGGGTTCTGGGGTAGGGGTGCCTGCATAGACGTCCACGCTCCCCCCCCAGCCCCACCTGCCAATGTTCCGTGCCCTTGGGGGTAGCTGTTGGGTACTATCCCTTGTGACACTTTGGGAAACCCACTCGTGCCCATGTTGGACTTTCAGCAGTTGCTGTCTGGCTGCTCCGCTGTTTCACCATTCATATGGGCTACCTAGACATCACCCTAGTCCGCACTGTGGCCCAGCTCCACCACAGCATGTGCCGCCTGCAGCCCTCTGTATCCCCTTCTCCGGCATCTGCCCAGTTGCTGTTCCGACATGCCCGCCCTGATGTTGCAGGACATGTGCACCTGTCCGATGGTGGGGAACACCCTGAGCAGCGCTATGTCACTGTGGGCTCATTCACCTTGTATGGGGACGGCGTATAGACCCTTCCACGATTTATATCTGTTCTATGGGGCTTACTCGGGGGGGGGGAGGGGTTGATGTTTCTCATTGATACCACTAATGCCCAGCTTGGTTATTGTTTTTTTCCAGTTTGTTGAGGTCATTTTCAGTGTTTCTGTGCCCTTTTGTTCTGTGCACATGTATCACACTTATCACTTGTTTTTGGTTTTCCTGCCTGGGCTGTACATTGCTGACACTGAAATGGTTTCTCTCCCCTATAATATGCCTTTAACGGTAGGTTTTCATTCGCGTTGGAATTCAGCCCTGAAATTCAACGCGTTAGTGTGAGGGGAACCTTTTCCTGCCCACTCTCTGCCCATTGACCCCTTCTCTCCGCCCTCTCTCCACCTTCTGCATTGTTTTACCGCGCCGCGGAGCATTACGATCGTTAGTGCGTTATGACACGTTAATGATCGTTAACGTTACATAACGCGCGTTATTCACGATTACCGCAGTTTAGTAAACATACCCCTATGACTTACATTCAAAATTGGGCCAATCTAGGCTCAGGCAATTCACCAAAGGAATTTAGTTTAGCCTTCAGTATCATGCAAAGTTTAAAGTGTACCATGGGAGAATCACCAATACTTCTGAATCCATGGAGGAAATAGAAAGGTTCATGCATGCCTTTGAGGAGAAAGCTGCCTGAAGATACGATTAATCTGATGGAGTAAGAGTGCTGTGGTCTGGTGTGCCATTTGGCAGCACAGAATAAAGGGGGGGGGGGAGGGCCTAAATGCTGCTCCGTTGATAAGAGTCTCCAAGTGCCTTGATGCTAGCTGGTAGAGTCCGGGGCAGCGTGGAGGTGGTGCTGTCCTCACTTTAGCCGCTTTTGCAGTCTAGCCGGCAGCCACTGACTGGACTGCAAAAGCGCAATCCAACCAACCCAGATTTTCAATGCCAGTGGCCTGATATGACCCCAGCATTGAATATCCAGGATCAAGTTTCAACAGCGACTGCTAGCCACTGTAACAGCATTAGCCACTGCTGCTGAATATTCCCCTCTTTGTATTTAATGATTTGCTTATTTGGCAATAAGTTGACTTGAATGCTGTCTATAGCACTTTACCAGATAACTGAATATTAAGCACACATACATCAGGGACCCAAAAGGGAGTAGAGAATTCTGGTTGCATCCTATACCTCGAATACCATTAAGAATTGCAGAGAAGTCTATACATTAAACTATAGGAGAATCAAACACTTGCAACAACATAACAAAAGAATCAGATCTTAACACCTGTCTTGAATCTAACACATGATCTTTCAGTACAATCAGCTGGAAGTGAGCTCCTCAGTAGGTGGCCTAGAGATAACTGAGAGCTAGACTATCTTGCAGATTCCAGTTTTACTCCATCGAGAAGAGGAATGACCAGTAAATTTAACTAAGACCAACTTATTGAATGTTGCAGGCAGTATGGAATTAATAGTAAATCTAGCCAAAGTGGCTTGCTGGTATGAAACGCTTAGTATAGCAAGCTAGGATCAGAATTTTGTATATAATTCTGCAAGTTACAAAAAGCTAATGTTGTTTGATTACGTTTTCAGGGTTACTTGGGTTAGGGTGGAAGTAGGTTCTTACTGTTTTCCCCTTCTGCTTTTGTTCCTGCGCTTTCATTTCTTCACGTTCCCAATTTAATTAGAGCTCTTTTCTTGCCCAATTTAAAAAATTTTAGCCTCGTAAACTGCTCTGAAACTAATTGATGTAGGGTGGAATAGAAAATTTTAAATAAATATAAACATAGCTGTTTGGAAGATTGTTATTTCAGCCATCCCTTTCAAGGAAGGATTAAGGACGACATCTCCCTTAATTGCCCAATGTTTATTTCCCCTCCACATGTTACTTTGCTAGACATTGAATCATCTGTAATTGATAAAACGCACCATGATGTCTACATTAATTTATCTTATTTATTTAGTAACTTTTTTATACTGCTGTATTTATCAGTCACAGCGGTTTACAGGGAACACATAGAACACACATTACATAGAATGTAGGTAACAATAATAAAACTTAACAAGGTGAAGTAGAACTAGTTACATAAAACTGAGTTGGGGTTAGACATGAAATTAGTCCTAATGGAGTGAGGGGTAACTAAGAGTCTGATCCAAAGTGCTCTAGAAAGAGGAGGGTCTTTAGCTTATGCCACGATTCACCTAGGTCTCTGAGTGCATGTAATTCCAGATGGTGGGTGCATATAAGGAGAAGGCTCTGTTGGTAGTAGTAGCGTTGGAGTGGGTGAAAGCTTTTGGAACTGATAGGAGGTTGTGACTGGCTGACATTCTTGTCCTATTGTTGAGGAGTTGTTGCAGAAGAGGGCAAAGACTGACTGCTGAAAGGTGGTGGATGGTCTTGAATATGGTTAATAAGACTTTGAATTTAATCCTCATGTGGATGGGGAGCCAGTGTAGCTGTTTGAGAGTGGGGATGATATGTTCCCGTGGACCAGAGCCTGTGATTATTTTGGCTGCTATGTTCCAGGCAAGCTGTAAGGTTGAATTTCGGAGTCCCCGGTATATTATATTTGTGTAGTCCAGGATGGGGGTTATGAGGGCTTGGTAGATGCTTTTGAAGTCATCATGATCCAGCAGGGGGTGAAGGTGTTGGAATGTTCTCATCCTGAAGTATGTGGCCTTGGTAACTAGTTTAATGTGGTGGTGGTGGAAGATCAGGTGCTGACCAGGGTTGTGCCCAAATATTTTACTTGTTGTTTGACTTGTAGTGTTAAATTGGCCAGATTGACTGAGGTTGGAGGGGTGAAGAATGGGTGTTTGGTTATGTGAAGAAGGACTTCTGTTTTTTGGCGTTAATGTGCATGGTGTGGTTGTTGAGCCATTGGATGACAGATTGTGGGCATTGGCTGATCACAGAGTAGTCAGGGTTGGTAGTGGAAAATGGCATGTAGATTAGGATGTTGTCAGCATACAGATAATAGAGAACCTTATGATTCTTTATGATTGGACATAGGGGCTGGATGAAGATGTTGAAAAGCAGTGACGATAATGCGGAGCCTTGATGTAGTCTTTGTAGAAGTTGGAAAGGTTTGGGGGTTTCATTTCCAAATCTGACATGTTAGGATTGATAGAATAGGTATGATCAAAACCACTGCAATGTTGTAAATCTGAGTCCAATTGTGTGAAGGCATGGGTGTGGGTGACAGAATCAAAGGCTGCGGAGACCTCGAGAGAGAATAAATCCTTCAGTGATCAACTGAGTGACTTTGATCAAAGTATCTAGGAGAGAGGTCAGAAGAGTTTTGGTGCTGTGAAATGGTTTGAATCAGTGCTGATTTTGTCAAGAGGTGCGTAGGGGTCATTAAAGTCCTGGGTTTGAAGCCGCAATGCCTTTTTGATAATTTTGGCTAGGGAAGGGAAGCTGGAAATGGGTCTGTACGAGGCCAGTGCTGAGGGGTCTACTGAAGGGTTTTTAACTAGGGGCCTGATGGAGGTCTGCTTGAGAGCAGGTGGCATTTAGCCCAGTGTCACTGATGCCTGGACAAGATGAAGAATGGTTGGAGTGAGATCTTGTTTGGTCATCTTAATACAGAAAAATGGGCAGGGGTCAAGTGATGAGGTGGCACTGTTGAGGTTTGCTATAATATCTATAATCTCCCGGGTGAACAAATGTCTAAAGGTTGATCAAGAATTTGTGTCTGTGGGGTTGGCGAGGTCAAAGGCAGGCTGGGGTTGAACTGTAGTGGGCGGTTGCCTAGCATGGAGAAATTATGCCATGGGATTTGTTACTTGGGTGAGATTTAATTTTGTACATATTGGGGTCTGAAGCAGATTCAGGGCTATGTTGAATAGCTCTCAGGTCAGTTGAGTGAGGCATTAAGTAGATTGGAATGGTATTCTTTTTTCTTATGCAGAGTGAGTGTACAGTAGTCTGCTTCGATGCTTACATATGCTAAGTGATTTTTTTTGTCATCTCCATTTACACTCTAGTTGTCTGAGCTTATTGTTTAGTGTTTTGAGTTGAGGCATGAACCATAGTGCAATCTCTTTATCTTGGTGCATGGTCTGGTGTGATGGAAAATGAGGATATGTTTGTGGTCCATTCGGATAAGAAGGCATCAAGATTGGTTGGGTTATTCTGAGGTAGGGGCGGGATGGTGATAATGAATGAGCCTTTATCAAAAGCTCTAAATCTCCATGAGTTGGATGAGGTAGATTTGGGGGTGGTTGCATTGGGAATATGTGGGAGGAAGAAGGTGATTAGGTTATGGTCCTACCAGAGCACTGAAGAGATGGCAACTTATAAGATAATTCCACAGGTTCTCCTTGTGGCCTTGGGCAAGCCACTTAACCCTCTATTGCCTCAGGTACCCCCCCCCCCCCCAGATCGTGTGCTCTTCAGGGCCAAGGGAAATATATATATATATATAGTACACCGCTTTGATTTGTAATTGGAACCTGTTAATTAATAGTCAATAACTTGTTTAGCAATAATAAATTTAATCAATAACTACTCTTTGGATTGGGAGTTTGATTATTTAACTCTATTCTTATATCATGCAACTTGTGTAACATCACCCTGGCAGTGGGTCCTATATCCAATCCTCTTTTTAGAATTTACTTTCCTCTTATGCTTCTCTTCACTTCACAGTGGAGGAATATAAGATGAAGTTAGTGTTTTTCTGTTCTTCCCTCACCAGAGAGAGAGAAACAGACTCTTCCCTTGGCTACCCTGACTACACTTAAATTACATCTATACTATTGTAGGAGTCTGACCGCATATATCTACTCCCTTCTGGTGGGGGGTGGGGGGGTACATTATCTTTTCCCCTAAACCCACGTCCCCTCTTCTTCGCTACTCTGTTTCTGTGGATAATACTACACTCTTCCTTGCTTCCTCAGCTTGCAACCTTTGAGTCATCTTTGATTCTACTCTTTCTTTCTCTGCACACATCCGTCAGACAGCTAAAACATTGATTTTCTTTTCTGTAACATTAATAAAATTTGTCCCTTCCTTTCTACATGCACTATGAAGACCCTCATCCACTCACTAGTCATCTCCCATCTTGGCTATTGTAACCTGTTCCTCACTGGTCTCCCTCTGAATCATCTTTCTTACCTTTAATCTGTTCAAAACTTGGTTGCATGGCTTATCTTCCATGAATCTCGCTATATTCAGGTAACCCCTTTTTCTAAAGTTGCTTTACTGGCTCCCTATCTGTTTCCACATTAATTTCAAACTTCTACTGATCTACAAGTGCATTTATTCTGCGGCTCCTCGCTACCTTTCTTCTCTTATCTCACTCTACACCCCTCCTCAGGAACTCTGCTGCTCTGGCTGATCCTATGTGTGCCCTTCTCTTCTACTGCCAACTCCAGACTTCGATCCTAACTGTGATGAATATCCCTCTCAGTGGCAGGTACACGGTTTACAGGGCTATAAATCGTGTTAACTGCCATTCAAAAATTGTGCCCTATGTATATAAAACCACACATGCACACATAAAAGACAATACATAATGAAAACTACAACATAAAAAATAATAAATCAATGATGAACATCTTTATCAACAAATAGTTCAGCTGATGCAATATAATGCTATATAAATGCAATTTTTGGAAAAATAAGTGAGTTTTTGAGAAAGTGTAGCATAGATTTTTACCTTGTGGTTTTATCTATTTATTTTTTATGCTTTCTGGTTACAAGTTCTATTGATGTTAGTCATAAAGTAGCTATTTTGGAGTAGCAATAGGAGCCCTTGTCAAGCTATTCTTTTATAGTGTTTTGCAGTTTTATTGAACCCGCATGGTATTCTAGCTCTCTCCCTTTTTTTATTTACTATGCTATTGGCAGCTCAATCAGTTGTTGCTCTCTGTTTATGTTTTCTGCATGTCAGGTGCTCATATCCTGTTTATTGCTCTTATCATTTTTCTTTTTTCTATTTATTTATAAACTAATACAAAGTAGCGCTTTTCATTAGGTTTTACCAATACCCTATTCACCTTATTTGTTTAGTAAAATTTTTAGACTTTGACAGTTAACTAATTAGTAATATCTCTATGTTTTTATAGTTTACAATTAGGATGGTTTTTTTTATTTCTTTCACGGTTTTGCTATTGTTTCTACTATGATGTATATAATACTGGATTCTGTTCAGGTAAATATTGTTATGGTTCACTATGGCACACTGTATGACACAGCCAGGGCCGGCCCGTCCATTGAGCAAGAATGTTTTTTGCACAGGGCCCCGCGTTTCAGGGGGCCCCGCGCAAAGAACATTCTGCTTTAAAGTAAAATTTAAAATAAAAAAAAAGCTGTCTGCTGCCGCTGCCGCGGCAACGGCAGAATCGAATATCCCGCGGGGCCCCCCCTGCCCGACAGAGCCTGCCCTCTCTGCATCAGCTCTGTCTCAGCAGCCGCACCGGCTTTCAGAGCACGAAGGGAGACTAGTTTCCCTTTCGTGGCTCTGTTAAGCCCGCAGGGGCTGATGGGACTTTCCCATCAGCCCCCGCAGGCTTAACAGAGCCGCGAGGGAGAAACTCTCCTTTCGCGCTCTGAAAGCCGGTGCGGCTGCTGAGACAGAGCTGATGCAGGGAGGGCAGGCTCTGTCGGGCAGGGGGGGGGGGCGCGCAGGATATTAGATTCTGCTGTTGCCGCGGCAGCGGCAGCAGACAGCTTTTTTTTTTTTTTTAAATTTCCCTGGGCTGTTGGGGTGGGAGTTAGGACTGGAAATGGGCTAATGGGGTTAGGACTGGAAGAAGGCTGATAGGGGGGACTGGTAATGGGCTATGGGGAGCTAAGTCTGGAAATGGGGTGATGGGGGGTTAGGACTGGTAATAGGCTATTGGGGGCTAAGACTGGAAATGGGCTGATGAGGTTAGGACTGGAAGTGAGCTGATGGGGGTTAGGACTGGTAATGGGCTATGCTGGGGGGCTTAAACTGAAAATTGGGTGATGGGGGTTAGGACTGGAAATGGGCTGATGGGGGGTTAGGACTGGGAATGGGCTATGCGGGGTGGCTAACACTGAAAAAAGCGTGATTAGGCATATCACAGTACATGGGCTGATGGGGTTAGGACTGGTAGTGGGCTGATGGGGGGTTAGGACTGGTAATGGGCTATGTGGGGGGGCTTAAACTGAAAATTGGGTGATGGGGGTTAGGACTGGAAATGGGCTGATGGGGTTAGGACTGGGAGTGGGCTGAGGGGGATTTAGGACTGGTAATAGGCTATGGGGGGGGGGGCTAGGACTGGTAATGGGTTGGGGGGGTTCCTAGGACTGGAAATGGGCTGAGTAGAAGGGAAGGCTTGAACTGCAAATAGCTGATGGGGACGGGGGCTTGGAATGGAAATGGGCTGAGGGGAAGGGGGGCTTGAACTGCAAATAGCTGATGGGGGGGGGGGCTTGGAATGGAAATGGGTTGTGAGGGGAGGGAGCTAGGACAGGAAATGGGCTGATGGAGGGGGCTAGGATAGGACTGGGAATTGGGTGTTGGGGGGAGCTAAGATTGGAAATGGGCTGTGGTGGGGGCTTGGATTGAAATGGACTCATGGAGGGGCTAGAACTGGAGGTAGGGTCATGGGTGGCTTGGATTGGAAATGGGCTGAGTGGAGGGGAGCTAGGATTTGACATAGGCTGATGGTGGGGCTAGGAAAGGACTAGAAATGGGCTGATGGGAGGCTGGTATTGGAAATGGGCTGATGGAGGGAATTGGATAGGACTGGAAATGGATGGGGGAGCTAGGACTGGAAAGGGGCTGATGGGGAGGACTAGGACTGGAAATGGGCTGATGCGGGGACTAGAAGGAAGCGGATACTGGGTGAGGCTGGAACTAGAAGGGAGCTGATGTTGGGGGAGATTAGAATGGGATGGAGCTGGGAGAGTGAAATCGAGAGGGGAAAAATATTTTGTGTGGGACGGAAGAAAAATCTACAATTGGCTGGGTATTGGGAGACTAAGTGGGGATTGAGGATGGAGGGGTAAAATTTGAGTGGATGAAATAGGAATGAGGAAAGAGCAAAAGGAGAAAGATTAGTATGTTAAAGCAGATGTAGAGAGAGAATGGAAAAAAATTAGAAGAGAGAAGAAAGGACAAATGGACAGCAGACGATGGAGAGTTAGCAGAAGACACAAAGAAACCAGAAGAAAATGGCTGGAGCAATTGCAACTGAAAAAAATGCACAAAAGGTAGAAAGATATCTCTTTATTTTGAATTTATTAACTGGAATATGTCAGCTCTGGGAAATGTGCATCATTAACGTCTGTGCTTTGTTTAGTACAAGAGGAAATTAATTTATAGTTTTATTTCTACAGTGTTGTTGTACATTCCAAGTTTGGCTTTTGGGGTTCCCAGTTTAATTGTCTTCCTGTTTCTAAATTGTGATTCCTTGTTTGGTGATGGTCTGTGTTCTGCATGTGTAACTGAGCTGAGTATTCTGTTTATATAATACTTATTTGACATTGCCACTTGTTATTTTTCCCCAGTAGGTCATGTATTGTTATTTTCTGAAATGTATTGGTTTAATATTTGCAGTGTTGCCTTTTGATAGGTAGAGTATGGTTCTTTGTGAGTCCTGGTAGTGTTGTTAGGATACGGCGGGTTTGCTATGGGTTCTAAATGGGCAGTGTTTGTAGTAACTCTGGTAACCCGGAGCCCTCCTCGCCTCCATCCCCAACATTAACACATTCCCCCAGTACTTCACTCCCCCCCCCCCCCCAACAAAGTTCACAAACAACAGTATTTGGTACAAACATTTTGGTCGCAGCTTTATTTACAACCTGTAAACCGGCCCCAAAGGGCCTAATAACAATTAACATAACCCAACCCCGCACCCCTTTACCGGAGGATGCCCCCCCACCCGCCATCTTAGTAGCAAGGCGGAGCATCCTCCTCCACCCCAAACCCCGCCGCCTGCCTCGCCATCCTAGTAGCAAAGGCCGGCTCCCACCCCCCCCGCTACCGGGTCGAGACCCCCAACCGGGCTGTCTCGCCCCACCCCAAGGAGCACTTCGCCCCCACTGCTCATACCCAGGTCAAGCCCGCGCCGCTCCTGCGAGCGCTGGCTCAGTACCCCCCACCCCCACCAGCTGCGACAATCTCCACACCACCCTCCAAGGGGGCGGGCGGGCGGGAACGCGACCGTTCCTGAGGAGCCGCGGCCAGAAAGAGACGGCCACGCGGCTCCTCGCTGCCAAAGCGCCGCCCCCCCGGCCGGCCGCCGGCCACTGAAATCGCGCCGACGGTGGGCCGGGGCGGTTTCAAGCGCCGCGCACGGCCGCGTTTCTCTTCCCCCTCCCCCCCCCCCCCGCCGACCACGAGGTGGAGGCCGAGGCCGGGCCCGGGCCCAGGTTACTGGCAGCCGCGGGACCCGGCCCGCGGCCTCGAACATTAACTCTGGTAACCCGGAGCCCTCCTCGCCTCCATCCCCAACATTAACACATTCCCCCAGTACTTCACTCCCCCCCCCCCCCCAACAAAGTTCACAAACAACAGTATTTGGTACAAACATTTTGGTCGCAGCTTTATTTACAACCTGTAAACCGGCCCCAAAGGGCCTAATAACAATTAACATAACCCAACCCCGCACCCCTTTACCGGAGGATGCCCCCCCACCCGCCATCTTAGTAGCAAGGCGGAGCATCCTCCTCCACCCCAAACCCCGCCGCCTGCCTCGCCATCCTAGTAGCAAAGGCCGGCTCCCACCCCCCCCGCTACCGGGTCGAGACCCCAACCGGGCTGTCTCGCCCCACCCCAAGGAGCACTTCGCCCCCACTGCTCATACCCAGGTCAAGCCCGCGCCGCTCCTGCGAGCGCTGGCTCAGTACCCCGCCACCGGTGCGAGGTATGAACTATCCTCGCACCGCCCCCCCATAAAGCTGCGACCAATCAATTCCAAAACTTCCTGCCAATCATTAAGCAATAAGTCCTGGCCGACTGGGGACAAATGTACCCCGTCAGTACGGAACAGGCCAGCACACCGGGGGTCCGCCCAGGGGTGCTGGACCTGCCACCCGCCAGCCTGCTGCAACCAACGGCCGATCTGCCGGTTGATCTTGGCTAGCCCTCTCGACCACCGCCGCTGCGACAAGCAGGCCGGCCGCGGGATGATGTCCGACCACACGATCGCCAGGCCCGGCCACTGCTCCAGCAGCAACCGCAGATCCCGTTGAACAGCACGAATGAGTTGCCGGCACGTCCAACCGGAAAGATCATTGCCTCCCAGGTGTAGCAGAAGTCCCAACGGCCTCGGCCGCCGCTCCGCGTGCTCACGAACTACCGGCAGTAGCTGCCACCAACGCATGCCCGCTGGCCGAGCCACACCAGCCGAAAATTACAGGAAACCAATCCTAAGTGCAGACCCAGCGGACGAGTTGAGGCTCTGCGTTCCGCCCAGTAGACGAAGGAATGTCCCAGCAGCCACCATACGCCCGGTGGGCCCCGTGCAGCACTCCAATTCGACACGCTCAGCAGAACACCTGGAAAAAGAAACACAGCATTAAATACCCCCCGCACCCACCCCCCCAACACCCCCGCAGATCACAACTGCTCCGGGCGCACATAACCAGTGTAGGCTCGAGAGCTCCAACGCCCGATGCGTTGAATTACCTCACCCCCAAGGCCCGCGGCCGCAGCACTGGTCGCCGCGCCTATCCGGAAGGAATGAGAGGCATACCCGCGCTCATCCACTCCCAACCGCCGCAAGGCCAGGCGGAAAAACCGCCGTAAATTGAAACTGGGTGACTGCCGACCCGTCCGCATGGCAAAAGAAACAGTCAGCCCCATCCAGACGCAGACGCCGATACGTCAGCAAGTTCTGCACCGGACAAGATCCCAAACCAGGGAGGGCCCGCAGCAGCACCCACCGACCCGCCCCTGCGGGTCGGTTTTCGAGCGGTCCAGAAATATCCGAACCAGCTGCTCCTGCAGGTCCACATGATGCTCCCGCAACCCCCCTCGACCACCCCGCCCGCCCGCCGGGGGGACCAGCTCACTAACTCGGAAGGCCCCAAAGAAGGCAGTGACAAACAACGCCCGGAACAGGACGGCCTCAAATGAAGAAGCCGCGACCTCGGGCAGGACCCCACAAATCCGCAACAGCAAGTCGTGCGATACGGGACGGCGCCAATCGGAGACAGGGGGGCACACCCGTGCCCAACCGGCTAAGAGCCGCTTCACTACAAACGAAGTGCCCGGACTGCCCCAGCCCGCCGCCCTGCAAAAGAAAGAAGGAGAAACCAGCTAAAGCCGCCCGTGCCGCCGACCGGGACCAACCAGACTCCCTCGCCCATACCAGGAAAGAGCCCGCCAGGAGGTCCCCGACACTGCCGCCCCTCCATCCCTTACCCCATAGAAATTCGTGAACCCGAGTATACCCCCGCAGATAAGCTTTCCACGTACCTGGAGCCAGGGAAGAACGCAGCAACGCAATCATTCCAGCGTCCCAAGCTGCCAAAGGTGCTCCGGCACTACCGCCGCAGTCTCGTCCGCCCCGGCGCCAGTTCCCGAAACCGCTCCCACTGGAAACGAGACAAAGCGTCAGCAATACCATTCTGAACGCCCGGCACGTGACGTGCCCGAGCCGTGACATTAAGACGAAGGCAAGCCAGCACGAAAACCCTCATCAACGCTGCCACCCGCGGACACTTGGGAGAGTGGCGATTAATGACCTGCACCACCGCAGCGTTATCACACCAAAAAACAACCCGCTTGTCCCGTAACTTCTCCGGCCACACCCATAAGGCCACCACAATCGGAAACAGTTCCAGGAAGGTCACGTTACGCGTCAAGCCACAGGAACCCAAGAAGCAGGCCACGGCACCGCACACCACGCGCCCTGGAAGTACAAAACCCATACCCAAACCACCAGCGGCATCAGAAAACAAATCCAAGTCCCGGTTGGATAATTCACTGGACTGTAACACCGAGCAACCATTGTAGTCTGCCAGAAACGCATCCCACACCCGCAGATCGGCTCGCATCCCCGCATTCACGCGGATGCGATGGTGCCCACATCGGACTCCCGCCATCGCCAGAGATAATCTCCGCGCAAACGGACGTCCCATAGCAATGACCCGACACGCGAAATTCAGGTGACCCACTAAGCGTTGCAGCGCAGTCAACGTCACCTTTGCCGAGGAGCCCACCTCCGCTACCAAGAGCCGCAGCCGGTCCACTTTATCCGCAGGCAACCGGACCACCAACTCGCGCGAGTCAATCTCAATCCCCAAAAAGGAGATACGAGTCACCGGTCCGACCGTCTTACCCGCTGCCAACGGAATGCCAAATTCCACCGCCAGGCCCAGAAAAAGCTCGAGCAAGGATCCACACACGGCGGACTGGGCCGGCCCAACGAACAAGAAGTCATCAAGATAATGCACGATAGTCCCCCGCCCAGACCTCCGAACCAGCACCCAGTGCAAAGAACGAGCTAAAGGCTTCGAATAAGTAAGCACACGAAATCGCGCAACCCATGGGCATGCATTTGTCATAGTAATACTGATTGTCGAAACGAAAGCCCAGCAAGGGGAAGGCAGACGGGTGCACAGGCAAGAGGACGAAAGGCGGACTCAATGTCTACCTTCGCCAACAGAGCCCCTTCTCCACACTGGCGCACCAGCTCCAATGCCTCGTCAAAAGACGCATAGCGGACCGAGCACAGCTCCCGCGGGATATGGTCATTTACCGAAGCCCCGAGGGGGCAAGAAAGATTATGGATCAGCCGATAGCGCCCAGGCTCCTTCTTAGGGATGACCCCCAGCGGTGATACAATAAAAGGCGAGAAGGGGGGCCGTTCAAAAGGCCCAGCCACCCTGCCCAAAGCACACTCCGCCTCAATCTTTTTGCGGGCCACCTCCGCCAATCGCAAGTAGTACCGACACCGCATTCCCCCTCTCAGACCCCTTAAGCTCTCCCCGCACCGGAATACGAAAGCCCTCGGCAAACCCCTCCCATAACAACGTCCCCGCCTTGCCATGTCTGGCAGCCGCATAGAGCTCCAGCCACGGCTGAAGCGCCAGCCTCTTAATGGGGGTAGGCGCCAGACCCCCCGCATCCCCGTCACTTACTGACAGCCGTCGCCCCAGGCACTGCTCTACGGCTGCACTTGACGGCCGCGTGACCGGCGCCGCAAAGCGAACATGCGTGCCGGAACTTACAGTCCGGGAAGGGGCAGGACGTTTTATTGAAGCGCCAGCACAGGTCCCCACCGGGACCACTTGCCCCCGTTCGGCTCGTCTCGGGCCCCGGGCCCGCTGACCGAAAGGGCCGAAGGCCTGCCGGAGCCGCCGTGCCCGCCGCCTTACCCGACCCTGAACCTCCCCCCATGCCGCCCCTTTTAGCCGACATTTGCGTGAGCCAAAGGTTGATATCCTTCATTCCCCACGACAACTGCCGGTTCTCCTCCATCCTATCGCGGAACTCCTCATCGTAATTAAGCCAGGCCCAACCGTCGTGCGCCTGGGAAGCCGACAAGATAGCATCAGCATATGCTAGAAGCTCACCGTAACAACTCGGGTCCTCATGGCCCCATACGCTCGCCAGCCGCAAGAAGGCCCGCGTCCAATTCAACGTGTTTCGAGACACCTTGCGTACCCTCCCCGCCTTCTCGTCCTCTTTACGCTTCTTGCGACTCTCCCCTGAACGTTTTCTCCCCTCCAACAACCGGAAAATATCCAGGTAACGCCGCTTCACGATCCGCCTCCGCAACTTGCGCGGAACACTCTCCCACAATTCCGCGCAACGGACCACCGCCGACCCCGCCCCCTCGGACCCCGCCCCCGCTCCCGCAATCGGGACGACCGTGGAGTCCGCCGATGAAGTGGCTGAGGACCCCGAAGACGAGGAGGAAGACGACGCGCTCCTCCGCCGCCGCCGCCGGTGCTTCCGCTTAGCCTTGGCTTTTTGCGCCGGCAGAGCAGACGCACCCGGTAACACCCCCGCCCCAACTCCCCCCGCGGAGACCCCAGAGAACTCACCTGCTGCCACCGGCGCCGCCGTCGCCGGCACCTCCGACGTGGACCCCGGCTGCTCCAACGAAGTCTGGCCAGGCTGGCCGACCGCAGGCGACATCACTGTTGATCCCACCGCCGCCGCTGAGGACCCACTCGGAGGGACCTGAGCAGACCCCGACACCTGCAAAGGGAGAGGAGAGCCAACACACGGGGAAGGAGGAAAGCTCGCTCCCGGAGGGACCCAACCGTAAGGCCCCACCCCCCACCCCACACCCCGCCCCTGCGCCCCTCCAGAGGAACCTAACCCTCCAGCCGCCCAGGCCGCAGCCCCCAGGGGGGCAGGCCCCCCGCTGGCTGACCGGCGCCCCAAGGATCCCCACCCCAGCCCGCCCCCCAGGCCATAGCTTGCCCAGGTGATGGGGGCCAAGCCGGCCACCCACCCCCCTGCAGCCCAGCTCCACTCAAACCCAGCGGGAGGGGCCCATAAGCACCAGCGGGGGCCGGAACCCACCCAGGCCCACCCCCTGCTATACCATCAACCCCATCCAACACCCCCCCTCCAGTCGCTCCCCCCCCCAACAACCCCTCGGCCTCCAAAGCTCCCGGCCCAGCGGCCCCCACAAGGGGACTCCCCCCTCCCCAGGACCACTCAGACAAACTGCAGGGGTAGGGAGAGCTCCACGCTTCCCAGCCCCTGCCCGACGCTTTCCCGCCGTCCGACCACCCCCCGCGCCCCCCCACGACCCGCTCCAGCGCCCGGTGCCGCCCCCGCCCCGCGGGATCCCCGCGGAGCGCCCCTAGCCCGTGCCCCGACGTCCTCCTGGCTCCGCTGCCGCCAGCCATGGTGGGCCGCCCGCAGTGCCTCCCCCAATACAAAGGGGTGCCAAATTAAAGCGGCAGCCTTAAAATCCTGCCTGATAGATATTTTTTTTTTTTTTTTTTTTTAATGGCCTAGAAGCCCCCTTTGCCCAGAATCGCCCCCCCCGCCGATTTAAGCGGCCGCCCCGCCGGTACCCACCAACCCCCCCTCCCCACCAAAACCCACTCACCGGATCCCAGCTCCGACCCCGAAAACGCGACCGTTCCTGAGGAGCCGCGGCCAGAAAGAGACGGCCACGCGGCTCCTCGCTGCCAAAGCGCCGCCCCCCCAGCCGGCCGCCGGCCAATGAAATCGCTCCGACGGTGTGCCGGAGCGATTTCAAGCGCCGCGCACGGCCGCGATTCTCTTCCACCTCCCCCCCCCCCCCGCCGACCACGAGGTGGAGGCCGAGGCCGGGCCTGGGCCCAGGTTACTGGCAGCCGCGGGACCCGGCCCGCGGCCTCGAACATTAGTTCCTAATGTGCCTGGCGGTTGGCACTGGATTATAGTAATGTAGAAATCTTTTAGTCTTTCTTTATCCATACATTCATTAAGAGGCATGTTTACTAAAAGTTAGTGTATGGTAAGATTATACAAATATTTATGCAAATGGAGCCCCGCACCGAGTCTCCGCACATGGCACCACACCCCCCTTGGGCCGCCCCTGGACACAGCATGTTAAAGGTTTGCACAGTCACATTTTCACACGTTTTAGTATATTTTATTATACGTTATATATGCTATGGATGTATATTTAAATTGATTTTCTTCTGTTCCTTTTCATGTGCTCATGCTACATCTAACAATACGTCTTCTTATTATGATGATTTTAAGTATTTTATATTATGTATTTTATATTGGCTGTTTTTATGTTACAAAGTGCTCCTGATGCAGGCAGATCGTGCCAAAACACGGCCTTCTCAGGCTGAATAAATTTACCCTGTGGCTATTTATCTGCTCTGTAGCTTTTTAAATCACCCTTTTCCATTTTTGTTTGTCAGGAACGGATTCATCGGTGGGACTGCATTTTGAATAAACCAGATATGTGGATTTGATTATCAACCTCTGGATTTCTATTTAATAACAATAACAACTTTTGGGGGGTTTATCCGCTTTTCTAATTCATGCTCAAATGCAGCTTAGAGCATTATTAAATTTCAGGTATATCTGAGCTCATCCTCATATTTTATTTAGAACATATATTTTGTTTCAGCATATTTATGACGGTGCCAGCATGAAATGTTGCTAGAAACCAGGCTGATGCATAGAACAAAGGAAATCACATGACAATGATTTAGATGTCAATTCCCCGATATCTGCATGAACCATAACCGCAGGGAGTGCATTTTTAATTTTCTGTTATTTTGTCAGCATTGAGTTCTAGCAGTAACACTGATAACAGAAAGAGCTGAAGCTGAGGATCAACAATCAAATGGCAATGTAGCAAATCAACTTTCAATATCAATAGGCCGCTGTATTGAAAGGCACATATTGGGAGGTAATTTTCTAGCGGGAGCTATGTGTAAATACCTAGAGTTGTACTATTCCATAAGACAAGTATGCACCAACTAATTTTTGCAAATACTAGTACAAGTAGTCTAACAAGCACCTACTGTATTTGGTCAGGCCCAGACATTTACACCAGCCCTGGAATTAATGTAAATGCCCACATCTCTAATTTCCAAGCACACGTGTAGATTTTAGCATTTTAGAATCTACATGCATACTTCCACGCTCTATCCACACTCTGCCCATACTCCACCCATTTGCATGCCCACTGGCTAAATAGATCTTCATGCCAAAGCATTTACTGTTATGTCAGTCGGTATCTAATAAGACATCTTTTATGCATGTATGTGGCCACATATGAGCAAGAATGACTTTGTAAAATGATCTCCATATTGTGCAGAGGGCCTTACAAGTGTAAAACTTGCAAAACAACCCAAAATGCACAGAAATACTTTTGCACATTTAGACATGCTTGAGGAACATTCAGCTCCACATTCAAAAATAGGCAACTGCCCTAAGGCACCAAATTTTGAAGGCGTCAAATACCTGATCGAAGGGAAACCTGCTCCTGTTTACTTTAAGGCTGTACAAATGTGTGCTGCTTAAAAGGGGTGCCACTATGGCCCTCCTCACTCTCTAGGGCACAGTTAGTCTCTGATGACTTGTAGCGCTATACAAATGCTCAGTAGTAGTAGTAGGAGGAGGATCTGTTCTCTAGTCTTGCCAATCGACAACAAAAATCCAGTTCTGGGACCATGTGTAAAAATGTGCCCACAATTTGACCATTCTTCCCTGTAACCACATTACAGAATCATTTACCTTTCACTTTACAATCATTAACCCTTTCCAGGCCGAGCCCAAAACTCTCGGGATCCAAAATTCTTACTAAATATTTCTATCAAATGGCATATAATACATGACCATAGCAGAAGGAAAATCACTATTAGAACATATTGAATAAGATGGGTACAATTTTCCTGAAATATGCAAAAATTAACCCGGCTGCACAATGTGGATTAAAAATTTAAAGTAGGCCTTCAAAGGGTTAACATACATGTTGGATTGTAGAAAGAATTTGAAAGCATTTTTATTTAGTCGGGCTTATCAATGAAGATTTTATTTTACAGATCGTATTGGTTTTATGTTGTTTTAATTTTTAATATTTACAAGTCTGTGTTTATTGTTATTTCATATGTGATTTTGTATTCTGCTAAGAATGTTTTTAGATTAGTGGAATATAAATTTATACAAGTAAATACTGAAGTGGCTGTAATTGCGAGCCTTGCAGTTCGGATGGGAGCCCTCACTACAACCTGCCTACTTATCACCCCAGTGCATAAAGCACAGTTAGCATGAAAATTGTACCATTCTAACTGTGCCTGCCCCGCGCTAACATTTACCGTGGTCACAGAGTGCGGTTAGTGTGCTCAAAGCAGTTCATTATTTATTAACTTTTTGCAGGGGCGGCCCAAGGGGGGTGCGGGGCTATGTGCGGAGACTCGGTGCGGGTCTCATTTGCATAAGGGGCCTCATTTGCATAAATATTTGCATAATGTTACCATATACTAACTTTTAGTAAACATGCCTCTTAATGAGTGTATGGATAAAGAAAGACTAAAAGATTTCTACATTACTATAATCCAGTGCCAACTGCCAGACACATTAGGAACTACTACAAACACTGCCCATTTAGAACCCATAGCAAACCCGCCGTATCCTAACAGCACTACCAGGACTCACAAAGCACCATACTCTACCAATCAAAAGGCAACACTGCAAATATTAAAACAATACATTTCAGAGAACAAGAATACATGACCTACTGGGGAAAGAGAACAAGTGGCAATGTCAAATAGGAATTATATAAACAGAACACCTCAGCTCAGTTACACATGCAGAACATAGACCATCACCAAACAAGTAATCACAATTTAGAAACAGGAAGACAATAATTAAACTGGGAATCCAAAAAGCCAAACTTGGATGTACAACACTGTAGAAATAAAACTATACATTAATTTGCTCTTGTACTAAACAAAGCGCAGACATTAATGATGCACATTTACCAGAGCTGACATATTCCAATTAATAAATTCAAAATAAAGAGATATTTTTCTACCTTTTGTGCATTTTTTTTCAGCTGCAATTGCTTCAGCCACTTTCTTCTGGTTTCTTCGTGTCTTCTGCTAACTCTCCATCGTCTGCTGTCCATTTGTCCTTTCTTCTCTCTTCTAGTTTTTTCCATTCTCTCTCTACATCTGCTTTAACATACTAATCTTTCTCCTTTTGCTCTTTCCTCATTCCTATTTCATCCACTCAAATTTTACCCCTCCATCCTCAATCCCCACTTACTCACCCAATACCCGGCCAATTGTAGATTTTTTATCCCTCCCACACAAAATATTTTTCCCTTCTCCATTTTACTCTCCCAGCCCCATCCCATTCTAATCCTCCCCCAACATCAGCTCCCTTCTAGTTCCAGCCTCACCCAGCATCCATTCCCTTCTAGTCCCTGCATCAGCCCATTTCCAGTCCTAGCCACCCATCAGCCCATTTCCAGTCCTAGCAACCCCCCAACCCAATACCAGTCCTAGCCCCCCCATCAACCCACTTCCAGTCCTAACCCCCTATCACCCCATTTTCAGTTTAAGCCCCCCCTATAATACATTACCAGTCCTAACCCCATCAACCCATTTCCAGTAAGCCCCCCATAGCCCATTGCCAGTCCTAACCCCCCTCCCCCATCAGCCCACAGCCTATTGCCAGTCCTAACCCCATCAGCCCACCTCAAGTCCTAACCCCTCCCCATCAGCCCATTTCCTGTCCTAGCCCCCCTATAGCCCATTATAAGTCCTAACCCCCAATAGCCCATTACAAGACTGCCCCCATCAGCCCACAGCCCATTACAAGTCTAAACCCCCCCATAGCCCATTACCAGTTCTAACCCCCCCCAACAGCCCACAGCCCATTACCAGTCCTAACCCCATCAGCCCACCTCAAGTCCTAACCCCTCCCCTCAGCCCATTTCCTGTCCTAGCCCCCCCATAGCCCATTAACAGTCCTAACCCCCCCATAGCCCACTACCAGTCCTAACCCCCATCAGCCCACACCCATTACCAGTCCTAACCCCATCAGCCCACCTCCAGTCTTAAGCCCCCAGCCCATTTCCAGTCCTAGCCCCCCCAAAGCCCATTACCAGACAGCCCCCATCAGCCCACAGCCCATTACCAGTCTTAACCCCCCATAGCCCATTACCCGTTCTAACCCCCCCCCACAGCCCACAGCCCATTACCAGTCCTAACCCCATCAGCCCACCTCCAGTCTTAACCCCCCAGCCCATTTCCAGTCCTAGCCCCCCCCCATAGCCCATTACCAGTCCTAACCACCCCCCCATCGGCTCAAGTAAAATTAAATTTAAAAAAAAAAACGCTGGCTGCTACCGCTGCCGCTGCTGCCGCGCCAGCAGCAGAATGGTCTGTCCTGCGGGGCCCCCTCTGCCCGGCTGAATCCCTCCCTTCCTCCCTCCCTCCACAACGGCTGAGCCCCTCCGTGCCGGCTTTGAGAGTCGCGAAGGGAGAGTGTCTCCCTCACGTCTCTGTTAAGCCCGCAGGGGCTGATGGGAAATTTCCCATCTGCCCCTGCAGGCTTAACAGAGACGCGAGGGAGACACTCTCCCTTCGCGACTCTCAAAGCCGGCACGGAGGGGCTCAGCTGTCACGGAGGGAGGGAGGGAAGGATTCAGCCGGGCAGAGGGGGCCCCGCGGGACAGTCCATTCTGCTGCTGCTGCGGCGGCAGCAGCGGCGGCAGCAGCAGCGGTAGCAGCAGCGTTTTTGTTTTTTTTTTAAATTTAATTTTGAAAAAAGCAGAATGTTCTTTGCGCGGGGCCCCCTGAAACGCGGGGCCCTGTGCAAAAAACATTCTTGCTCAATGGACGGGCCGGCCCTGACTTTTTGAAACCCAAAACAAAAAAGCATCTTTGTGAAGCTGTCCATGCATATGTTTTCTAACAGGCTTATTTACATCCAAAGCCTAGTCAAAAATTTGCATGAGGAAAATCATTTGTTAGTCATGAAATTAGGCACCCTTTTACTCTACTGAGTTCCTAATATGCTCCTCCTTCAGACACCTTAGCGCGTAAGCCTGCCAGGACATAGCAATACCTAAGTACAATACTTGAATGAAATTTGCTTGCACTTAAAAGTCATGAGCTAAAATCAAAATCCTAGCTTTTTTTGGCAGCTTTCAATCCCACACAGATAAATGCTGTTGGTTTTCTTTTTTGTTTGGTAGTCACAAGTTCTTGCTTCATTAGGGAGTCATTTCAGAATACTGACACCATTAGCCTGCATTATTTACTGCTGGTCCAACTGCATAAAACAGGCCCTGGAGCGACTGATGCTTGTTAACAGCATCAATGCACTGTTAGTAAATGACCATCAGTTTCTAAGTGGTTAATAGGTGTTTGCACCTAAATGCATGATGTTATTATAGATATTCTAGTTCTACTTCATTTTAAGATAGGAAGCACAACTGACTTTTGAAGAGTAGATTTTTGTTCCTAAAAATATTTGGGGTAAGATTTTGAAATGGAAAAATGTGATGATAGTTGCATATTTGAATATGAGGAATCTCTAGACTTCCAAAAATTAAAATGGAAGCCTTATTGCTCCCTATGCAGGATACTGCTGACTACTATAATGCTGTTGATTCCTGTAGGAGTTTGTGAGAGGACATAGCTAGCTGGAAAATCCTGTTAAGGCGGCTGAGGGATTCCTGTAGGAAATGTACCAACTACTACTACTGAGCATTTGTATAGAGCTACAAGTTGTATGCAGCACTGCACAGATATGTTAAGAGACAGTCCCTGCTCATCAGAGCTTACAATCCAGCCAAGACAGACAACACAGAAAGTGTAGAGAAGGATAAAACAAGGGGGAAAGGTAAAGAAACAAGGAGATCAGGTGAGTCAAGATCCAAAAGCAGCAGCGAAGAGGTGAGTTTTCAGCCTGGATTTGAAAAGGGACAGAGAAGGTGCAGACACAGGTAGTTTGTTCCAGGCGTAAGGTGCAGCAAGATGAAAGAAGCAAAGTCTGGAGTTAACAACAAAAGAGAAGGGCACAGATAGAAGCAGTTTGCCAGAAGAGCGGAGTTTCCGAGGAGGGGTGTAGGGAGAGATAAGAGAAGAAAGGTAGTGAGGAGCTGCAGAGTGAATGCACTTTTAGGTCAGCAGGAAAGCACAGTTACTTACCTGTAACAGGTGATCTCTGGGAACAGCAGGAATTAGTCCTCACATATGGGTACGTCGGTACCGACGGAGCCTGCGCGGGAAAGCTCCCCAGCTTCCTAGAATGGAAGCTTTTGGGACCTCCCACTGCACATGCGCACTGCCTTCCCGCCTTCCTGAACAGCTCTCCTCAGTTTCGAGTTTATAGCTGAGTCAATAGAGAGAGGACAGGAAGATAGATAGATAAAAGATACAACTCCTAGGGGAGGTGGGTGGGTTGTGAGGACTAATTCCTGCTGTTCCCAGAGATCACCTGTTACAGGTAAGTAACTGTGCTATCTCCAGGAACAAGCAGGAATAAGTCCTCACATATGGGGACTCCCTAGCTTAGATGCATGGGATCCCCTGTCAAGGTTCGCCATCTTCGTATGGATCTCAGGCATCCATCCTGGGAAGGTGGGCAGGAGTTGTCTAAGAATGGAACAGGTGTTTGAGGACAGCCTGGCCAAACAAGGCATCCCGGCGGGAGTCCTTGTCCAAACAGTAATGGGCTGTGAAGGTATGAACCGAGGCCCAGGTAGCGGCTCGACAGATCTGATCAATGGAAACAGAGTGCAGATGAGCCATAGAAGTTGCCATGGCTCTCACATTGTGAGCTGTGACATGGCCTTCCAGAGGAATGTTTTTACTCTGGTAAGCAAAGGAAATACACTGAGCAATCCAATTGGAAAGTGTACGCTTGGAGACTGGAAGTCCCAAATGTGAAGGATCAAAAGCCACGAAAAGTTGAGAAGACTTTCGATGTGGCTGAGTCCTATTAAGGTAAAAGGCTAGAGCTCTTTTACAATCCAGAGTATGAAGGTTCCTCTCTGCATTGGAGGCATGAGGAGCCGGAAAAAATACAGGTAGATATACCTCTTGATTAAGATGAAAAGGCGAGACCACTTTAGGCATAAAGTGGGGATTCGTCCTAAGGACCACCTTGTCATGATGAAATCTTGTATAAGGTGGATTAGCCACTAGAGCTTGCAGTTCGCTGATGCGACGAGCGGAAGTGACTGCAATTAGGAATAGTACCTTCCAGGAAAGAAATTTCAAGGAGGTAGAAAATAACGGCTCAAAAGGTGGCTTCATAAGCTGACCAAGCACTAGATTCAAATCCCATGCGACCGGGGGGGGTCTGATGGGAGGTTTAGTGAGGGTCAGGCCTCTCATGAATCTTGCAACAAGAGGGTGAGAGGAGATAGGTTGTCCATTTATAGGTTTCAGGGATGCTGAAATAGCACTTAAATGGACTCTTACAGAATTCGTCTTAAGGCCTGCATTGGAAAGATGCAGGAGATAGTCTAAGAGGGAATTCAAAGGAAGTGCCAGAGGGTCAAGGCCCTGCTGAGCACACCAAATGGAAAAACGTTTCCATTTGAAAGCATAAGACCGCCTCGTGGAAGGTTTCCTAGAGGCATGAAGGATATCTTTCACAGGTTGAGAAAGATTAAAGTCTTGAAGACTTAAGCCTTCAGTAACCAAGCTCGGAGATGTAGGGATTTGGGGTTTGGGTGCCACAAAGTCCCGTCCTCCTGAGACAGAAGGTCTGGTGCAGCTCCTAAGTCCAGGGAGGATCCCTGGGAGAGCTGTAGAAGCAGAGGGAACCACACTTGGCGTGGCCAGCGTGGAGCTATGAGGATCATAGAGCCGTGATCTCTCTGGAGTTTGAACAGAGTCTTGGGAATCAGCGGAATGGGTGGAAAGGCATATAGGAACGCCTGACCCCAATGGAGGAGAAAGGCGTCCGTGGCCTGAGCTTCCTGACACGGAGTCCTGGAACAGAACCGGGGAAGTTTGGCATTCCACGGACTTGCAAAGAGGTCTATGTCCGGGGTACCCCATTCCTGAAAGATTCTGGTTATCTGGTCCACGTGTAGGGACCACTCGTGTGGCAGCAGAACTCGACTGAGCCTGTCTGCTCGAGTGTTTTGAACTCCTGGAAGGTACACTGCTAGCAGATGAATTTGGTGCTCTCTGGCGAAGGCCCATAATCTGAGAGCTTCGTTGCAAAGCGACAGAGAGCCCGTCCCTCCTTGTTTGTTTATGTAAAACATGGCCACCTGATTGTCTGTCTGAACCAGGACAGTCAGGTTGGCAAGGAGGGTATGGAAGACCTTGAGGGCAAGGTAAATTGCTCGCAGTTCCAGGAGGTTGATATGAAGGGTGGCCTCCTGTGGAGACCAAGTGCCCTGAGTGGAGAGAGTTAGCAGATGGGCTCCCCACCCCAATTGGGAGGCATCTGTTGTGAGGGTTGCTTGGGGTAGCAAGGGCTGAAAAGGAGCCCCCAACAACAGATTCTTGGTGGATATCCACCAATGGAGGGACCAAGACAGACGGTTTGAGGTTTGTATTTGGTCTGAGAGTGCTCCCGACGCCTGAGTCCACTGGGTGGCCAGGGTCCATTGAGCTGCTCTCATATGAAGACGAGCGTAGGGCACCACATGTACTGTGGAGGCCATATGGCCCAGGAGGCGTAGCATTTCCCTGGCTGTCAAGTGAGTACTGGACTGGGCTTGGGAGGCCAAGCTCAGCAGACGCTGACCCCGAACCAGTGGAAGGTAGGCTCTTGCAGTGGTGGTGTCCAACTGTGCCCCTATGAATTCTAGAGACTGAGTAGGGCTGAGTTGAGACTTGGGAAGGTTTACCACCAGTCCCAGATACTGCAGAAGGCTCCTTGTGCGGTCTAGGGAAATCTGGGCCTGCGACTGAGTTGGAGCTCGAATGAGCCAGTCGTCCAGATATGGGAATACGAAAATCCCCATGCTTCTGAGAAATGCGGCTACGACTGCCATGCATTTGGTAAAGACTCTTGGGGCAGAGGCGAGACCGAAGGGAAGTACTCTGTATTGGTAATGACTTCCCTTGAACAGAAAGCGAAGATATTTTCTGTGGGATGGATGGATGAGTAGATGTGTATACGCATCCTGCAGGTCTAGAGAACAAAGCCAGTCCTGACTCTGAAGGTATGGAAGGAGAATGCCCAGAGAGAGCATTTTGAATTTCTCCTTGTACAGAAATTTGTTCAATTCTCTCAGATCTAGGATTGGTCTGAATCCCCCTGTCTTCTTTGGAATGAGAAAATAGGGGGAGTAGAAACCTGACCCCTGTTGATGAAGAGGAACCTCTTCTATGGCTCCTTGGGCAAGCAGAGAAGAGATCTCCTGATCCAACAGGGCTAGGAGAGGAGATGGAGAATTGAAGGGTCTCACCATGTGATGAGGAGGAAGGTTGGAGAAATGAAGTTTGTAACCCTCTCGGATGATATAGAGGGTCCATTGCTCTGTTGTGATTTGTTCCCATCTGGGAGCAAAGTGAGCTAACCTTCCAGGTATGGTGAGAGGTTCTGGTTGGTCCAGAACCAGGAATGGCAAGTTCTCTAGGGGCAAGTCAAAACCCCTGAGGGGGTGGAGCCTGTTGAGCTGTAGTAGCTGCTGCAGGCTTTGCTCTTGCTTGTTTCGTTTGCTGACGTTTAGCCGCAAAACGAGGTTGAAAAGATTGCTGGCCAGTATTGGAAGCATATCTGGCCTTCTTATAATAAGGCCTCTTGAAAGACTTCTTCTTAGTGGGAGTAGAAGTGGACTTAGAAAGTCTCTCTAAGGTGGCATTTTCAGCATCCATTTGAGTGGCCTTAACTTGCCACTCTGCACCGAATAAGTTCTCACCTGTACAGGGCAGATTCCGTAAGCCATCTAGAACCCAGGGTTCCAGATCAGAAGCCTGGAGCCAAGCCAGACGTCTGGCTGCAATAGCAATGCCAGAAGCTCTGCTGGCTCCTTCGAAGGAATCAAAGGCAGCTCTGTTGGAGAACTTAGAAACATCTAAAAGTTGTTTCACAACAGAAAGGAAGTCCTCCTGTTTATCCTCAGGGATAAGGGAGGCAAAATGCCGTACTTTCTTGGCAAGTTCCCCTAGGAACATGCCCATATAGAGGCTGTAGGAATTAATCCTGGCTATAAGCATACTAGCCTGGAAGATTTTCCTACCAAAAGAGTCCAGTGTCTTACATTCCCTTCCTGGAGGTGTAGAAGAGTGCCTTTTAGTACTCTTGATCTTTTTCATTGCAGACTTTACCACAATGGAGTGGTGAGGCAATTGAGTTTTCTGAAAACCAGGAGAAGGAGGGACCCGATACATGGTGTCCAACCTACGGGAATAAGGAGACAGAGTTAAAGGGTTCTCCCAGAAATCCATCAATTGTTCTTGAAGGATTTCATGGATAGGCAGAGTAACTGCTTCTTTAGGAGACTTGGAGTATCCTAAAATATCCAATCTTTTTGACCTTGGTTCCCTTTCAGAGGAAGTAGTGATAGAAAGGCCTTTAGCCATTTCTAAAATAAAGTCCTGGAAGGACAAATCCTCTGGAGGAGACATTCTCCTTTTTGGAGAAGAAGGTTCCTCAGGAAGGTCAAGGGAGAGCTCTGCAGACTCATCAGAGGAGACAAAATCCTCAGAGGAATCGGTGTATTGTCTAGTTTCCTCTAACGCACGATACGCATACCGATCGGTATCGACATCGGGCGTACCAGGTATGGAAGCGGTATGGAGCGAAAGCCCATACGGTACCGATTTGCGTTTAGAAGAGGAAGGCCTGGGTTCCGGCATGGCGGACGATACCGGAACCGGGCCCGGAACCGCTGGAAGCGGTACCGATGGCGTTGCAGCTTTAATGAAAGCCATGACGGCCTGCTGCATGGATTGGACAGTATTGCCCATAGACGCCACGGCTGCCTGGATGTCGGTACCGGTATGGGCCGGTACCCCAGAGCAGTCCAACAGGTGATCTGTCGAGGCCGTGCCATCGATGTCAACCTGTAGCCCCTGTATTGGCGTTTTGGAAGGTAGGACCTCCCGCCGGGGCTGTTTGGCTGGGGCAGGGTCCTCAAAACTAAGAGCCTCTCGATGCTTTGAAGGAGATTTGCTCTTTGAGGACTTGCCCACAGAAGGTTTGGTTACCTGAGATCCATCCGGGGATGATGACCGGGATGACTGTGATGTTGGATTCTCTGAAGCAAACAGCACATGGAATTTGTTAGCCCGGTTCTGCAGCCCACGCTTAGACATTTGGGAGCAGGAAGGGCAGTCCGGAATGGAGTGGTCAGGCCCCAAACATTTAAGACACCATTCATGGGTGTCTGTGACTGATATTACAGCAGTACACTTGGTACACTTCTTAAAGCCAGGGGCTGGCTTCTCCATGTGGAGAATTAAAGTAGGCCTGAAGGCCTAACTGAAGTGACCAAGTGCTGAAAAAATAATAAAAGAAAAGAAAATAATTTTTTTAGAAAGAAAAAGGAAGACCGGCGATACCGGTATCGGTATGGGAAGGCAGGTACGCGGTCTAAAGAAACAAACAAAAAAACTACAATTTCTTCAGCGGTGACAGGATACACGACCTGCTGGCTCCGCGGAAAAAGAGAAACTGAGGAGAGCTGTTCAGGAAGGCGGGAAGGCAGTGCGCATGTGCAGTGGGAGGTCCCAAAAGCTTCCATTCTAGGAAGCTGGGGAGCTTTCCCGCGCAGGCTCCGTCGGTACCGACGTACCCATATGTGAGGACTTATTCCTGCTTGTTCCTGGAGATAGATTTGAACTGGATGAGGAAACGGATAGGGAGCCAATGAAGTGACTTGAGAAGAGGGGTAACATGGGCATGACGAGGCTGGCGGAAGATTAGCCGCGCAACAGAGTGTTGAACAGATTGAAGGGGAGAGGAAATGTAGAACGGAGCAGATATTCAAGCGCCACAGTGGTCAGTCATGGTGCTTAAATACTGGCAGGATATTCAGAGGCAGCTGAGTGATGCAATCCAAAGTACCACCAGCTCTTATGCAGTCAGCACCTTAGTCAGTCGGCACTTCTCCACACTGCAACTTAGGACAGATTTTCATGTGGCCTAGCATAAAGTGCGCTGACACCACCTTACTCTGCTCATAAACCATCCTTGCACTAACTGGATAGTGCCCGGATGGTCAGTGAAGGTATTCAGCCGCACAATCCGGAGATATTGCAGTCAGCAGCTTCCTATTGGCTGGCTGGCTGGCTAAGAGTTCTATATTTTGGCACATACCTTCTGAATTATTCCCAGTTTTTGGATATGTTTTTGCTTTGTTTAATACATTTGTTTCATTAGAAAACTAACTCGCATTGATTAAGCTGTAGTTTAGTGCACACTTGTGTATATAAATCCCTTAAGGCACACTAATAGCAAATGCACATCCCTAGTCTATATAAGCATTTCTCTACTTGATAATTCCTACTGTACAAATCTCAGAAGATCTGTATACAAGTAATACTATCTTTATGAAGATGCCAATCAGTAGATGTCGACATTTAAAACTCACCTGCAAACTTGACATGGAATTTATTTTCAGGTTTTAGTATCTGAACATAGAGAGGACAGTTTGGAGCGAAATCTTTGACAGCCCAAGCTCTCAAAATGGTTTGGTGATCCTAAAATGATAGAAGAAATAAAAAAAAGGACAGAACTAAAGAGCAAAGTAACAGATTATTGCACTGTATTATTGGGGCAAATTTCTAGCAATGCATATGGATGTAATGTCTATGGAGACATTTTGCCCATTTGAGAAAATAAATACACAGATAGTCTGTCAGTTATTCAAAAGGCTTATATGGCCTTTCCCAATGGTGGGTACAAAGCGATTAACAAAATACACAATACAAAGGTAACAGTGTTAATACAATGCATACAATATAATCCATTGAATAAATTAAAATCATGAAAAAGCGTGTTCATATATCCAGGCTTTAGAACAGGATGACAAACTCCTTAACGTCTTTAAATCAAACAGAACATTCCATAAAGTTGGAGCAATACACCCTAAGGGTCTCTTCCTAGTCTTATCTAACCTAATGTCCTTTGGAAGCAGGAGCAAAACCTTCACAGAACACTATAATACACAACAAAATACAAGACTCCAGATCTGCAGGAGTTATAGGATTGAAAATCTTATAAATCATCAGCAGGATCTTAAAAACTATTCTTTGACAAATCAGGAGCCAATGAAAAGCGAATATGATCATGCGGATTAAGCCCAGACACAATACCGGCTGCCACATTCTGAACTAGTTACAACCCTTGCAGTTGCCATTTTTGCAGCTCATCGTACAGAGAGTTGCAGTAATCCAGCTGAAATGTAATGAGAGCATAAGTTATTGTCAGTAAGGGGGGAGATATTCAGCAGCAGCAGCAGCTATGAATCCTGAACCCGGATAGGCAGTTAGCAGCGTTATTTAGCTGTGGGTCAGTTAACTAAAGTGACTAAAGTTAGGTAAGTCTCTACTCCGCCCCTGGAACGCCCCCGATGCTAGCCAGTTAACATAAGGGCGCTTAGGGGTCAAAACCAGGCATGTTCAGCAGCACTGTGTTAGTACAGCTGAATATCACACCGAGCACCATTTAGGCAATTTGCAGCTCTGCCTAAATGGCTTTGAATATCCCATTACCTAAATCTTTCTGGTAGAACAAACAGGAATGAATCCAACATATATTCCATACATAGAAATATGAAGGCAGAAAAAGACCACATGGCCTATCTAGTCTGCCATTCCATCAACAAAACAAACAAAAACCAAAATTTAAATGCAGCGCCATCTCCTTCATTGTAAGATTTGAATCTACCTAAATGTCCAAAATACTAACAGGGTTATTCTGAGCCACGAATATCCGGAATGGACGTCCATCCCCGCTATTCATGCTTTCTCCTGCCTGCGAATAACTTACACGTTGGGGGGCGGGGAAGGGGCAGCCTGGGGGCAGAGTCTAAGCGGACAGTGGGTGATCACCGGCCATAGACATACAGGGCTGATCTAATATCAGCCCTGAACATTCAGGGCCGGCGGCATGTGCGGGGAAGTTATTCCACCTCAAAGGTGGAATAACTTCCCTGGACGTAGTTTTTTTTAATTGCACGGGGCGCGGATGGGGCAAGGGGGGCCAGGGGACATTTCCTGCAGCCTGACTCTGGCCTTAGGAGGCCAGATTGGGGGTTGAGCTGCGAGGAATAAACACTTTTTTCAGGTGGCCGGCATTGCGACTTTTAAATGGAGCTGCGGTGCCATGGAAACAGGGCGCCATGGCGCCACAGCTCCATTTAAAAGCCCTGACTGAGTTAGCCAGGCTGTGCATGTACATGCAGGTCTGACTGAAATGCAGTCCCGGCCTGCACATACATGCCTGGCTAGATGTGCCCCGCGAGATCAGAATCGCGATCCCCTCTGTACATCCGGCTCAGACCGGACGTACAGAGGGGATTGACGTCGGGGATGGAATCGGACCTTAAGGGCCCAATATTCGACGATGGTGGCTTGCGCCATTACTCTGTCTAGCCATTGCCATTGAACAATAAATCCGGATAATTCATTGCTGGAAGCAAATCCAGCCATCCAGCATTGACAATCTGGTTCAGCTGGATAAACCGTGTAAATGCCTATGAATATCAGGCTCTAACTTCTTTAGGTAACAATAACTGAAGACATGTGAAGGTCATCTGGGGTCTGCCAATGCATTACTTAACTTCAGCTTATTTGTGTTAATCAATGTTCCACTTTATTCAAGCAAGAATTCAGCCTACAAATTATTCTTATGATCTCAACCAAACTGACAATATTGCTGAATATCATCTACATACAAAGGGTAATTTTGTAAACAGATGCCTGGTTTAAGGTACCCAAAATGTGACTATACTGAGTAGACTACAATAAAAACATGTGGAAGCACATTCAGGTTTGTGATTCCCCAGGCCGTTCAGACGTCTAGACAGCCGGGCGGCCAGGGGATGCACCCGATTCTGCTCCCGCAGGGGCTAGACATCCCCATGGGAGCAGAATCACATCATAGTGGCTGGATATCTGGGAGGTGCTACGATTCAGGCACCCCCGCTAACTCAGTCAGGCAGCCTCATGGAACCACAGTGCCATGGTATTTCGGCTCAATGAAGAAGCCGTGATCACCAGCGGCATTGGTTGTAGCCCTCTTCCCTGCAGCCCGACCCCTGATTGGGCCTCCCACAGCTGAGGTCAGGCTGCGGGGAACCTCCTGCACCCTTTCACTTCAAGCTTGGCTGTCTGTGCCACTGTACCCAGATGTCCTGGGGGACTTATTCAACCTTTGAGATGGAATAAGTCCCCCATCTAACTGTGTGACCCTAGACGTACAGGGCTGACCTCAGAATCGGCCCTGTACATCTGGGGTTGTATTTCCACCTAACGCCCACCTTTGCTCCTCCTCTGGCCCACCCCCTTCTGCCCACAAACAGAGATCCCTGCACAAGTGGCTTGTACCAGTGGGGAACTCTGTGGCTGTATGAGAGATCCAGCCTTAAGTTTGCACCAGCCCTAGAGCTAGTGTAAATGGCTGCACCTACATTTTTCAAGCATATGTGCAAATTATACTATTTTAGAATCTGTGCGTATACTTGGTTCTACAACCATGTGCACGTCCACAGTGAAAGTACGTGCAGTGCAAACAAGGCATGCACTTTTATGCTTGTCAGTCTTCTATAAGATGCTACTTCTGCATTTAAATGGCTAAAATATGTAAATATGTGCATGAACTTGCATCCTAAATCTAGGTGACTCCTTATAAAATTACTGCTATAAGGACTATTTAATGGCAGCCGCCTCAACGAGCTGAGCCAGTGGAATTACCTCTCAATGGACAATCATTCCGAGAGCTCTTACAAAAAATATAAGAAAATTGTAAAAACTTGGCTTTTCATCTCACTTATGCAGATTATCTAAGACATTAGTAGTTTCTTTCCAGAGGTGAGGAATATTCCTTTTTCTTCCCTCATGTGTTCTGGCTTGCTCTAAAGGCTTATAGGTAATTTTGATCTCATATGCCAGGCATGTCCAACTTCAAACAGGTCGTGATCTACTTTTTCCGGCCAAAAGTGCCGGTGATCTACCACTATGAAAATTAAGTTTCAAATTAGTTTCAAATTAAATTTTAACCCAATAAAGTTGGAGGATTCCCCACCCCCCATTTTTAATGAACCTTCTGTCATTTACTTGGATGTGATCAGCTGTTAAGCAAATTAAGCAAAAACAAAACAGAGAGACGAAGATCCAGTAAGAACTGCGAGGAGAAATGGAAAGTACATTTTTTCTTAAAGTTTTATTGAGTAATAACTTTCTTTAACTGTCTTAATAACTTTTTTTAACTTTTATTGAGTAATTTGTGTTAAATTTAGGTCGAGTATTGATCCAGGCTGATCTTGCACAATCTTTAATATTTTGCGCTTGCTCATTAGTGAGACGTCTGATCCTGCATGTCATCCACCAGCTTTTTGAAGTTGTGTGAATATTGCGTGAAGGCCAGTCTCAGGGAATCCTGGAGATGTTCATCTGTCATGTTGGAACGTTGTGTACTCTTTGTCATTTTCAGATGGGAAAACGCAGATTCACACAAATAAGTTGAACTGAAACAGGAATGTACAGCTTCACTGCATCTTCTCAAGTTGGGAAATTTGTCTCTAGGCACTAGCTTCCAAAACGATTCTTGCTCAGCACGGGTCTTGAGAAAAATGTCATTTTTAAGGGTTAATATTTCATTTTCAAGAGATGGCTTGTTCAATGAGTAATTTTTACTGATAGCAGCTGCAGTTTCTTTAATGTCCGCATCTACTTTGAATGGGTATGACAAGTACTCCACAACTGTTCCAATTTTTTGGAAGTCACAGAATCTATTTTCGAATTCCTGGTAACAGAACAGATTTCTGTCACATACTTCTCGTTCTGAAAAACAAAATTTGGATATTGCCCCAGATGGTCCTGCGTATTAGGAAAATGATCAAAAGTCTTGTTTGCAAGGTCAGTCATCATTAGCTCAAATTTGCTCTTGTAGAATGAAACTGTACTCATCATCTCGTCAATGCATTTGTTTTCACCTTGTAGTTCAAGGTTCATATCACTTAGTTCGCCTGTAAAGTTAGCGAGAAATGCCAGATCACATAACCACTCCTCATTTACCAACTCTGCTTGGTCATCTCCCCTCTCCTTCAAAAAACATGTTATTTCATTCAGCAAATCACAAAATCTTTGCAGAAATTTGTGCCTTCTTAGCCACCTTACATCTGTGTGCAAAATGATTTTCGCTGCCCCTTCATCAAGAGTAAGATTGAAAACCCATCTTTGAAGTGATCTTCCACAAACTGAATTTACAGTTTTGAAAGTGATGTCCATGACAGTCTTTGTATTAAGTCTCTTGCTTGCCAAAACTTGCTGGTGAATGATGCAGTGGTAAGAAAGGAAATCTGGGAAGTCATCATGCTGTCTACAGAGGGCTATGAAACCGTTAACCTCACCTGTCATTGCTCTTGCTCCATCGATAGTGATGGAAACAAGTCTATACAATGGAAGATTACACTTTGTCACAAAAGAATGCAAACAACTGAATATGATCAAGATTGGGAGCCAGTGTAGTTGCTGTAAGATGGGGGTAATGTGTTCAGATCTTGGAGTGTCGGTTATGATGCGTGCTGTAGTGTTTTGCACCATTTGGAGTGGGTGTAGGGTCTGCTGGGGGAGGCCTTGATATAACGAATTTCCGTAATCAAGCAGAGGTGCGATGAGTGCTTGGCACACTGTGCGGAAGTGGTCCTGGTGGAGTAGTGGTTTGATCTTTCTTATGGTCCTCAAACGTTGATAGATCTTCTATGCGGTTTTGGCGATATGAGATTTCAGGTTCAGAGCTCTGTCCATTGTAATGCCCAGGTACCTAACTTCATCTTTGACTACTATGAGTTTGTTTAGAATGCTGATATTCTGTGGTGGAATGAAGGTGGGGTTCCTGGTGACAAACATTGCCTCAGTTTTATCATAGTTAACCGTTAGGTTATAAATGAAACCATGGTGTCGAAACGCTGCTCAGATCCCTGCTAAACACAGTTCTAACATACACCCAAAGCACCACCTAAGGCTGCCTCCTAATATTCCTGGACATCTCATCCGTCTTCAACTCCCTACCACATCACCATCTCCTACAGAGACTACACGACATTGGTCTCCGAGATACCACATTCTAGTGCTCTGTTGAGTGCTACATCCACATGTTGGTCTATTGTCCCCATGTATACATTACTACCATCTGCTGTGCTTTCCTAGCACACCAGGCCCATGCATATCCTTCATTGGCTGTTGTATACCCTCAGGATATGCTTAGGGTGGGGGTTGGGGCACTGCACCTGTGACCCTCACAACATCTGGTACCTGTATGTCGTGGGTTCAGTATTCGGTATACTTATTGCTGTATTTCACTGACTGGCATGATTATTCTGCACAGAGCTGTGCCTGAGTGTTGGCAGTGGCACCTGCACACTGCTTCTGTGTTCTACCTTTTCATGCCATTACTATCCCTCAGTTACAGGCACCCTGACCTGGCTGGGTCTCCTATATTGCCTCTCTCTGTCCTCCATGTGTCGCATCCTGTGCATCCCTGATCTTTGCTTCTGACCCTCTCCTGCTACCAGTCCATATGTTTGCAGGTATCACATCCTGCTGGAAATATCTTGGGTCCTCTCTACAACATATGCCAGCAGCTATGCAGGGCTCTTTGCTGCATGCCACCATTCTGGCCTATGCCCTAACTGCTGTGGTAGTGCAGCCCGTGCCCAAGTGTGGCAATCTATATTATGGATGCATGGTGCTGGAATGCATTTCCTGGCCTTGTGCATTGCAGATGGTGATCCCAGGTCCCCTCCCGACACGTCACATCTATGCCACATGCGCCTTGGCTTACCTTGCTGCTGCTGTAGCTCCAGCTGGAGGCACTTCAGCAAACAGGGCCAGGTCCTCTGTATGGCCATGAACCTGACCTTCAAGGACTCCAGGTCTTGGAGGATGCAGAAGTGGCAATTGGGGATAAGTGGCAACATTATGCTTAGCCAGACACTTATTTCAGCAGTTATTCCCTTATCACCTATGTTTATGTTTATGTTTATTTCATTTGATAAACCGCCCTTCTGTAACAATCAAGACGGTGTACAGTAAACAAATAGTCAGGGAAGGGCCCAAGGCCAGTGAAATGGAAAAGAAAATTTACAATCTTCAACAGAAGAGTAAGAGAGAGGAGAGAGACATGACTGGACATAGGAAATTACAATCTCGGGGGAGAGAGACAGGACTGGGTGTAGGAAGGCAGTTACACAAAAGGGGAGGGAAGGTCGAAGGCCAGGGAAAAGAGGTGAGTCTTCAGGTTTCGTTTGAAGGTGGTATGATGGAGCTCCAAACGGAGAGAGGAGGGGAGGGAGTTCCAGAGGGCAGGGCCTGCAAAAAAGAAGGCAGAGGAACGGGTGGATTGTAGATGGGCGAGGGAGGGAGAGGGAAGGGTAAGGCAACTGAGGTGAAAAGAACGGGGAGTGTGCCTGGGAGAGTGGAAGGTGATAAGGTCTGCTAGGTATTGTGGAGTGCTGGTATGGAGAGCCTTGTGAATCAGAGAGAGCAATTTAAATTGGGTGCGGAAGGAGACAGGTAACCAGTGAAGATGGAAGAGAAGGGGTGTTATGTGGTCTCGGAAAGTGGAATGAGTAAAAAGGTGAGCAGCGGTGTTTTGGATCCTCTGAAGTCGAGTCAGTTGAGATATAGAGAGACCAGTGAAAACTGAGTTGGAGAAATCAACGCATGACATAACCAGAGACAGTAGCAGGGTAGTGAAAGCTGACGGGAAAGAAAGGGATGGATCACACGAATTTGGCAAAGGAAGAAAAAGGAGGTCTTGGTGATGTGTGAAATATGAGCATGAAAGGATAGGTCAGAGTCAAAAACAACACCTAGATACTGAAAGGTAGAAACTAAGGGTACAGGGGTGCCAGAAAAAGAAGGGGCCAGCGAAGGAGGTAGGTTGCCATGGGAGAACCAAATTGCGATGGTTTTGGCTAGGTTGAGGTGGAGACAGTTCCGTGTCAACCAGTCAGCCACAGCAGAGAGACAGGAATTCAGTGCAGAAAGATCCGGACAGGAGGGGGAGGTGTGATGGAGGAGGACTATATCGCCTGCGTAGTAAAAAGCGGATATTCCAGATCGTTGTATTAGTAGAGTGAGGGGAGCTAGAAAAAGGTTGAAAAGAAGAGGTGCCAAGACAGAACCCTGAGGGACCCCACATGGAAGGGGAAATGGGTCCGAAGAAGGGGTAGAGGAAGAGGGGGAAAGAACTGCACAAGACCGAGAAGAGAGAAAGGAGTGGAATCAGCGATAGACAACACTGCAGAGGCCTGCTTCCCATAAGCGAAGAAGAAGGGAGTGGTCGAAGGCAGCAGATAGGTCAAGAGCTACCGCCACCGAGATGTCCCCGTGGTCGTGAGCTACGTGCAGTGCATTAGTGAAAGCAAGCAAGACTGTTTCGACACTGTGGCCTTGACGGAATCCAGACTGACGGGGGTGGAGAAAGTTAGTATAATCAAGGTGATGAGAGAGCTGTGCAAAGACAAGTTTTTCTAAGAGTTTGGAGAGAAAAGGAAGATTGGAAACTGGGCAGTAATGGGCGGGGACCAGAGGATCAAGAGAAGGATTTTTGAGGATGGGGTGGATCAAGGCATGCTTCCAGGAATGGGGAAAAGTCCCTGTGGAAAGGCTGGAGTTGAACATAGAGAGGATATAGGGAAGAAGTGCTAGAGAGGGAGTAAGTAGCCAGGAAGAGGGAATGGGATCAAGAGGACAGGAAGTTTTCCTGGAAGAAGAGATGAGGTGATGGAGCTCAGAGGCAGTAGTTAGGGAGAAAGAGCTCCAAGTGTGAGAGAGTTGAGAGGCAGGAGGGGGAGATGCGACAGGAGGGGGAGAGTGAATAGGAGCAGGGCAGGAAGGCAAGGATGCTCTTAAAGAGGAAATCTTGTTGCTGAAGAAGGATGCCAGAAGTGGGGGAGGAGGTGATGGATGAACTGGGGCAACAGAGGTTGTAGGATGAAGAGAGGTTAGAGACTTGAGCGTGGAATAAAGATGTCGGGTCTGGTTGGGGGCATTAGAGATAGCATCGGAGAAATAGGTGTGCTTAGCAAGATGAACTTTGGATCGATAGTAGAAATAATTTGCTTTAAAAAATGCTAGAGTGGTTGGGGAGGGGGCCTTGCGCCACAACAGCTCAGCTCTGCGGAGGTGGGTGCGAAGTAAACGAAGACCGCTATGATACCAGGGATGTGTAGAATGGCGATGTGGTGGGCAAGGTCGCAGGGGGACAAGACGATCGAGAGCAGCAGAAAGAGTAGAGGACAAGAGGGAGGCCTGAGAGTTGGGGGAAAGGGAGGAAATGTCTGTGGGCAAGAGCTCAGTCACAGGGGGAAATTGCTGGATAGTGAGCGGGGTAAAGGCACGCGAGAGCCGTGGAGGAGGGGACACTGATGAGGAAGGGGAAGAAGAAGATGCCCCTGAGTGGGAGCAGGAGACGGAGAGACAGAAGTGGTCTGTCCACGGAAGATGTAGAGAGCAGAGATTATGGAGTGTAAGCGAAGAAAAGGATGAAGTCAAAAGTAAATCAAGGGTATGTCCAGCAAGATGAGTGGGGAAGGGAACGTGTTGTGAGAGAGATAAATCATGCAGGAAGGATACAAAGGAATGATCCCTGGAAGAAGTAGGAGAATCCAAGTGGAGGTTGAAATCGCCTGCACTAAGTAAGTGGGGGAAGGCTAGGGAGAGGTCAGAAATGGTTAGAAGGAGGGAGTCCCAAAGATCAGAATGGAGAGCAGGGGGGAATAGACGAGAAGAACGTGTGTTGAGGGTGAGGTGTGAAGATGGAGTAGAAGGGATTCAGGGTAGTGCAATGAAGGAGAGGGTTGAGTGTAATATAGCTGCCACGCCACTGCCTGATCGGCCTATGCGAGGAATAGAGACCGCGGAAAAGCCAGGGGGGAGGCAGCGAGTGAGAAGGGCATCCTCCCCATCTTTCAGCCATGTTTCGGTGAGGAGGGTGAGATCAAAGGACGCTTGTAGGATAAGGTCATGAATAAGAAGAGTCTTGGATCTTAGAGACCGACAATTCAGAAGACCTATTTTAAGGGAAGCATGAGGGGGAGTGGAAGAAGCGGGAGATGGGGAGGGGACACAGGTGGAAAGCAGACAGGGACGAAGGTTGGAATGACAGCGAGAGCATGTACAAGAGGATTTGTCTGGGCGTCTGCCCCACAACACAGGTATGGAAGCCATAGAATAGTAAAAAAGAAAAGAGGAGGGGGAAATAGTGCAAGGAGTAAACCGTACCTGAGGTAAATGAATCGCGGCTCTGGAGGAAGGTGAGGGCAAGGTAGATAGGCAATCCGTCCCAAGTACCGTGGGAGGGCAGAGCACTAGAAATAAGAGGAAAGGTAGTGTCGTGTTAACAGTATGGCCTCCGCTGCTGGAGCGGTCCCAAGGAGCGCACCTAAGGAGCACGGCGTGACTCATTCACTCTATTACCTTTAGGTTGAGGGTTGGCCCTGTTCAGGTTATAGAGACTGTGCCATGTGCTCTTTGGATATGCACTGATATTGGGTGCAGGTCACATTTTCTACCCCTCCCTTCTGACATCCTGGTTCCCAGCATGACCCATGTACATTGCTGATGGGTATTATTTATGGATGAAGACTATCTAGCCACAGTGCGGATGCTTTTTTTCTGCTGTGCCTCTGTGCACTGGCACTGACTGCAACCATATGCACATTATGTTCTGCATGTGCCCCGATAAGGGGGTTGGGGTTTTGCACATCTCATCGCACTAAACATGTGTCAGCCTTGTCCTACTGGTCTCATGCCTCATATTTCCTTGCCAAAGCTCTGCTTGTACTGTATGTGTGCGCCTACTCTCCTTAGCAGATTCTGGTTGTCTGTGGCTGCAGTGATCTCTTTGATTGCTCTGACTGGTTCTGCTATCTTTTCACTCAGCCCTGGCTACCTTAATTCCCTCCTTGCACACTGGTTGTCTGCCAGAAGCTACATGTCATAAGAACATAAGACATGCCATACTGGGTCAGACTGAGGTCCATCAAGCCCAGTATCCTGTTTCCAACAGTGGCCAATCTAGGTCATACGTACCTAGCAATATCCCCAAAAGACACAGGTTCCACAATGCTTGTACTGGGTCAAGCATTGATATCCTGGGTCCCTTTTTAATAGTGGTTTATGGACCTTTCCTCCAGGAACTTGTCCAAACCTTTTTTAAACCCAGCTATACTAACAGCCCTTACTACATCCTCCGGTAACAGATTCCAGAGTTTGATTACACGTTGAGTGAAAAAATATTTTCTCTTATTTGTCTTAAATAGTTTACCCTGTAGCTTCATTACATGTCCCCTAGTCTTTCTATACTCTGATAGCGTAAACAATTGATCCACGTTTATCCATTCCACTCCATTCATTGATTTATAGACTTCTATCATATCTCCCCTCAGCCGTCTCTTCTCCAGGCTAAAGAGCCCTAACCCCTTTTGTGTTGTTTCTTTAGATGACTCACCTTACTAGGACCATGCAGATCCTCTCCCAGCCCCTTCTTGCTGAAGCATGGGGTGACTTGCACCATTGCGTGAGGTACAGCAGCTTCCTGATGGACATCTTGATGTGCTTTGTACATGGAGCACAGGCATATACAAAGAATTCCATACATTAAGAGGGAGTTGCATGCCCACATACAGATCCCACAAGCAAGATGACAATGTATTTGTATTTTATGTCTCATATGAGCATCTTTGAGGCCACCATCCTCTGTGAGGTCTCTTGCAAGTGCACAGTGCTTCATTTTCTGTCACGCACATGAGAAGACCCTATAGTCAGGGACATGAGTATATTCACAGACATGGAAGTGGAGATTTCAGAAGGTCTATGCATGTGCATGATACCTTTTCTGAATGGACACTCATTCTGATTTGTACACTCCCATTGATACCTGGGCGGCCTTTCTAAAATGCGCCTTTTAAGATATATTCTTTGTTTATCATTCAAAATATCTAGACTATGAGTATCTAATACTTAGACAATTCAGAAAATCCAATCCTATTATTATAATGGATTTGAATACTTGAAAGGTGTGCGAATTACACTAATGAAAAAGACAGCCTGCACATTTTCAGTTCAGAAAGGAATTCTGGTTTGTAATAATGCTATTATTGTTAGTAACATAATTCAAATGCTATGAAAGCAGACGCTGCTAAATATTCAACAGTCTTTCATAAACAGCTGTCATCACTAATTTTGCTTCTTCTTTCCACCTTCGAGACATTTTGTGGCACCAGCTACTTCTACATTAGAAACAATAAAGGAGTTGGCAAAAAGTTAGAGAAAGATAATCCTGGGAGGAATATAAAATAAATCAATCCTCTACCTGAACCCAAGCTGGAAATCTGCTGTGACACTGTTAACTGCGGGAGCAACAGCCATCATGGAGGGAGTTGAGCGGGAGCTCCTCCTCCTCATCTCCCCTGCCTGCCACAGCAATTTGAAAATCTGCCACTTCGGAGGCGCACCCGCGCCTGAGGGCCTCGCCAGAGGGCCCTTTGGCGTGGCCCTTAGGCGTTGGTCCGGGGCGTCTGTTGCTGAAGGTAGCATTGATGTTATGATTTGGACTGGGTGACATGCTGCTGTTTTGTGGTAACTCGCTGTTCCTTGTTCCTCTTCTTCTCTTATCTGTTTAACTGTCTCTGTCCTCTTTTCTGTCCTATCATTTAAATGGCGTTCCGTTCCTTTTTTCCTTAAATGATATAGTATTGTAAACCGCTCTAATGCCTCTGGCCTGAGCGGTATATCAAATTCAAAATAAACATAAACAATAAACATAACAGAGAGTAACCTCCCATGAGAACTAGGCACTGTTTGAAAAATTCACAGCCACAAGCAAAAGTGATAGTACAATAACACAGCAGAAAATTCCATAGGGGTGGTGGAATTAGTATGGAGTCACCAAAACATCAAAGAAGCTGGTGGCTCCTTACAGGCTAACCAGTTTTATTGAGTCATGAGCTTTCAAGGACAAGTGTCCACTACAGCAGAAACATCAGACAAAATGGACACTTGTCGTCAAATGCTCATGCCTCGATATATTGGATAGTCTTCAAGTCACCACCTGCTGCTTTGCCAATAGAACACAGTAACGTAGTATATGACGGCAGATAAAGACTAGATAATAGCAGATCAAGATCAATTGACATTCAGTCTATCCGATAATTAAGTGAATCACTGTTAAGGATATACTGCATCCCTGCTGAAGCACTTCTAAGATTTTGAATTTGGTCAAGGTCATTTTGTGTGCTCTTCCTTATTGGTTTTCCAATAAGCATACAAGATTTCATATTTCTTCCATCACCCAACTGCCCCGACTCCCTAACATGTCCTACCACCAAGCTATCTGGCAAGTTAAATAACTACTGAAACTAGAGGCACTGTTGCTCACAAACTAATCAAGTTGTTGTCCAGATGGGTTCTGGAAAGTTGTTAACAGCAGATTCGAATCCAGCTACCACTTGACCTGCAATTTTTCGAGATTGTGCTTCTATCTGATCTGTTTTCACCCTGTGAACTTAACTGCTCACAATTAAATCTGCTGCTGCTAAGCGTTCTGTTGTTGAGTTTTACCACTACAAACAAAACTAGTGAATTACGCTTAGACGTAGGCAGCATTGTAAGAAATAGTCCTTGCTCCCTGTTCAAGAAGGACAAACAGGCCAAATGACAGAATTAGGGAATTTGGTTTATTAAAGGCATGGTTAAATAAAACATGGATATGAAGAGGAGAATATGTCTATATTAATTATTATGTCACAAATTCTAGTTAATACAGAGGCTATGCGGTTATTGCATATTCATTTTTCCAACTGATTTCAGGGTGGCTAGGGGAAAGAGAACCAACCACAGTGAAGACAGTGAAACAGCATCCTTGATGATTGCTGCAATACTGTGAGATGGTCCTCCAACAGAAATTAAGCACCAAAATGATTACTAAGGGGAAACTGAATATTTGGAGCTGCTTTCTAATGAAAGAAAAGGATGGGCCTGCTAGGGTGGGGAGATGGACTGGCAGGTTGGCAAGGGAATGAATGGTGGTTTAAAGAAATGTGAAACAAGATGTATTGAAGGTTTGTAATAGTTTTAGCTGTATTTAGGAGTATATATCAGTTGTGCCTCAACGTACACCTCCAGCATGTGTGGATTACAACAACACTAATTACTTGGTGTAAGTCTTACTTATAAACAGACTTTTCGAGTTGCTTCTGGGCAATCTTTGTTGGCATTTCCTGGATCTCCTCAGGCCCCCTTTTTGGCACTAGCTTTTTAACATCTCTCTCTGACACCCCTAGTGATGCTAATTCAGTTCTGTGGTGCAGTCCCTATGTCTGTGCAGATGATGTACTAATTTCTTTTCCCAGTGGATCCTTTCTTTAGAGATATCTCCTGAATGTCTATTCACCGTTTCTAACTGGCTTGAAGCAGATAAGTTAATTCTCAATGTAGCAAAATGCAAACCCATCTGGTTTGGTCTTTCTCATGTTGCTCCCACCATTTCTCTCACTATAAGCGGGATTACACTCCAACTTCATTACTTTCCCTTTCAAATGCCCAACCTTTATTTCTGTGCCAGGAACCGTCCATGCTTAAATTTAAGGGATACCTTAAAGCTTTCTTTTTGCAGTGATTGGAGCATGTCATCTTTTTTGTTTTAGTTTGTAGTCATATCTTTACTTGTGTTACATTTATAGATGGAAAACTGCCTAGATGGGTTTATTCTTCCACTAGCGGCCTAGCAAATTTCTATAATACAAATAAAATATGTAGATTTATCATAGCTGTATGTATTTTGCATTAGGTTGTCTGATAAGATGCAATTCATAAATTCAATAGAATGAAGTTAAGAATAATAAGCTGATTAAGAATTTTGATTGTATTTACTAAGTAGAATAGCTGCTGTGGTATTTACTATACTGTAGCTAAGCTAGATAAAAACTCACTACCTGGCGTCATTAAGTGGAGTATGCATGAGGGGGTAGAGTCCGTATTAGACAGAATGACTTCTCATTAACACAGAATCGTGCATGGTGTCCAGACTGCGTAAACCAAGAAAAAAGGGATAACAAAGGCTGAAAAATTGGGGAAGGAAAAAGACAGTAAATGAACAATCAAAAGGAAGGAGACAAAAAAAGAGGAGGAAGTGCCCAATAACAGTAAAGAGGATTGGATGAGAGGTATCAGCAGACATATCTTCACAGGAAGCCATGCAAGTAGTGCAAACCCCAAATTTTTAGGTTTGAGATTATTTTGTATTTAATCTGTTAGTTAGTAAGTATGTCTTAGTGTTAATAAACTATTAAATTACAAGGAAGGTCCTTGTGTTTATGGGGCTCTCAGTTAGGGCTGCCAATACAGAGTCCATAGTATGTACCCTCCAGCAAGGACAGCAGGAAGGGTGCATCTTTATTTTCCTATACTTGGGCTGTAGAAATAGATTTATTCATATAAAAATGCCCTTTTTTATTGTTCCCCCTTAACTGCATCAACACCTTCAACAGTGAAAGAAAATAGACAGGTTGAGAAAGGGAAAGGAAGAGCACTGATTGCATAATTAAATTTCAGTGCATACTTTCCCTTGGCATCCAGATTAACCTTCATTACCATCAGATTTAAATGAAAACTGCACTAATGTCTATGCATTTCTTTGCGCTCTCCTCTATGTATATGCCAGCTAAAGAGAAAACTGCATGCAGACCTCCTTGCACTTTTTTTAAGTCGGCCTCTGGGGATAGGGAATGTGTAGTTACTCACCTGTAACAGGTGATCTCTGGGAACAGCAGGAATTTAGTCTTCACATATGGGTGACATCGGTACCAATGGAGCCCACAGGGAAACACTCCCCAGCATCCAGTAGGAAAACTTTTGGGAGTATTCCACTCCACCTGCATTGCTGCCTTCCTGACTCTCCCTCTTCAGTTGAGTTCGTAGCTGAGAGAAAAGAAGAGAAAAAGAAAACATACAACTCCTAGGGGAGGATGGTGGGTTGTGGAGACTAAATTCCTGCTGTTCCCAGAGATCACCTGTTACAGGTGAGTAACTACGCTATCTCCAGGAACAAGCAGGAATGTAGTCTTCACATATGGGTGACTCCCTAGCTCTCAGATACCAAAAAAAATAACCTCAGAACCAGTGGGTTTGCCTCAGGGAAGGCTTCCAGAGGTCATGAATCCTCTATGGATGTCTGGTATCGGTAAATTCTGGGATCGAGGGTAGGAGTTGTCCTTAAGTCTGAAAGAGGTGCTGGAGAACAGCTTGACCAAACATGGCATCCCTGCGGGAGTCCTTGCCCAGACAGTAATGAGCAGCAAAGGTATGAACCAAAGACCAAGTTGCTGTTTGCAGATTTCGTCAATGGCTACAGAGCGTAGATTTGCCTTCAAGGCGGCCATGACACGAACATTATGGGCAGTGACATGATCCTCAAGGAAAAGTCCTGCTTTATTATAAGCAAACAAGATACAATCTACTATTTATTTAGAGAGAGTATGTTTAGATACCGGCAACCCCAGGTGACTAGGGTCAAAGGAGATGAACAACTGAGATGCCTTGCGGTGCTCTCAAGTCCTTTAAAGATAAAATGCTAAAGCATGTTTGCAGTCAAGAATATGGAGGGTTGACTCTGCCCTAGGAAAAAAGAGAGGAAGGTAAACTGACTGATTCAAATAAAAAGGAGATACCACTTTCGGCATGAAGTGGGGGTAAGTTTTAAGTACAGCCTTATCATGGTAGAAGCACATGTAAGGTGGGTCTGCCACCAAAGCTTGAAGCTCACTAATGTGTCTAGCTGAAGTGAGAGCAATAAGGAAGATGACTTTCCATGTTAGAAATGTTTGTGAGGTCATGGCCAAAGGCTCAAAGGTCAGCGTAAGAAGTTGCCCTAGAAGGACATTTATTTATTTATTTAATAGTATTTCTATTCCGCTTTATCATATAATCAAAGCGGTTTAACAAAAAAAACATACAATAGAAGTGAAAGTGTAAACACGCTATCGGTGGTGGTCAGATAGGAAGCTTGGTCAACAACAGGCCTCTCATGAAGTTCACTACTAGCAGCTGTGAGGAAATGGGCTGTCCATTCAAGGGATGGTGAGAGGCTGCAATTGCACTGAGGTGAACTTGTACCGAGTTGGTCTTAAGACCGGATGAGGACAGGTGGAGGAGATTCTGGTGAACGGCCTCCACTGGAACCAAAAAGGGATTGAGATCCTTCTGGGAACACCAGTGAGAAAATCTACGCCATTTGAAAGCATATGAATGTCTAGTGGATGGCTTCCTAGAGGCTAACAGGATCTCCTTTACCACCTGAGAAAGGTTACGATTTTGCAATGCTATGCTATATTTTCAGCAGCCATGCCGTGAGGTGGAGAGACTGCAGATTGGGAGGAGCAGAGTCCCATCCTCTTGGGAGAGGAGATCTGGAGCAGATCAGAGATCTAGGGATTGAGTCTGAGACAGACGTAGTAGGAGAGGAAGCCACTGTTGATGTGCCAACGTGAGGCTATGAGTATCATGACGCCCCTGTCTGTTTGGAGCTTGAAAAGTGACTTGGGAATCAGGGGTTGCTAGGCTTTGTTTAATGGCCAGGATACGCTGATCCATAGAGCGTGCCAATTGCTTGGGTATCAGCTACCATCCCTGAGCATGGCACCAGGAGCTCTCCAGAGGTGGAGGCCTCGGGAGCATCCTGGGACCCCTCGTTGGCTCTGGAGGAAGAGTCCTCCAACTGGAGTTGGTTGGCTGGCCGATCCACCTCCAGGGCAACACTCAAGGCATCTCTGTTTAGAAGTAGATCTACCCTTGGGGGAGCAGCTTTTCTTCGAAGAAGACTTATATTTCAATACTGAGATCCATGAGAGGAAGATGATGATCTTGATGACGTTGATGCCAAAGAAACCGTGTCTGAGGCAAAGAGTTACCTAATCTAGCAGCTGGACTCTGTAGGCCTCTCTGTCATCTTTTTACATAGAGGACATTCTGATGGCTGGTGGTCCAGACCAAACATTTGAGACACTAGTCGTGGGTATTGGCAGCCGAAATGGTACTGCCACACTTAGAACATTTTTGAAACCACTAGCTGGTTTTTCCATTGTGTCGGTAGAAAAAATGGCAGGCTTAAGGCCTAAAATGGCATTGATACTCCTCAAGAAAGTTCTACTTTTTTTTTTGAAGGAAAGAAATAGAAAGAAAGGAAAAGAACCGACGGGAGTCTGTTCCGGCATCGATGGGAAGGCAGACTCGAACCACAAAAAATAAAGGAAAGGAATTTAACAAATTTTCTGCGGTGACGGGATTTGCTTCCTGCTGGCTCCATGGAAAACAAAGAACTGAAGAGGGTTGGGAGGGCAGCAATGCAGATGGAGTGGAATGCTCCCAAAAGCTTTCCTATTGAATGCTGGGGAGCGTTCCCGCGCGGTACCGACGTCAACCATATGTGAAGACTACATTCCTGCTTGTTCCTGTAGATATATTTGCTGTACCTAAATTTGACCTACTTTGAACCATTACTGGAAAGGTGCTAGCTAAAATGTTTTAAGAAATGTATGTATAACTATGATATGCTAGTGAGAGATCTTAAAGGCATTCATCACATTATTAAAGATACTTTCAGGAATATGCTTTCGACTCAGCAGTTCTCTTTCTCTTTTGGGCTTCCAGTTCACACAGAACCAGGGCTGGGATCCTGCACCATGCAAAGGCCCAGGGCCCCAAAGCACACCTGCAGTCTATTTCTCCTTCATCTTGAGTCAGGCATGGGGGCCCAGGGCATTTGCCTATTTGTTGCCCCCTGCCAGCCCTGCACCATGACCATTCATTTGCAGCTACCCAGGGATTTTCTCCCATTTTTATCTCTCCTCTAATGTACCAAGTCTGGTCAGTACGACGACAGCCCTTCTGCTGGAGGCCAGACACACAGCTTCTTCTGGAATCATGGGATCCAGCCACCAGGTACCATCCTTAAAGAGACTACTGCAACGCCATCTTACAGGGCCTACCAAAGAAAGCGACCAACATACTACAACTGGCACAACACGTAACAGCTAGGGTCATCATGAGAACAAGCGTCACTGAACATATCACACCTGTATTGATGGAACTACACTGGCTCCCAGTCACTGCCAGGATTCAATACAAAACATTGGTAACGACATTCAAGCTAATTCACAACCTGGCCCCGTCATTCCTCTCCACCCTGATCTCCATGCAACCTACCACCAGATGCAGGAGAACCATCAGCTCAGACACAATAATAGTTCCAAACAGCATCAGGCATGTAAAAGTCAGTACTAGCCGAAGAGCATTCTCCTTCTCTGCCCCCACTTTATGGAACCAACTACCACACGAGCTGAGAGCAATTAAAGACTTAGTCGACTTCAGAAAAAAATTAAAAAACACATCTATTCAATTGTCACTATGGCCAGATGTAAATCCAAGAAAATAAAATGAATTGAATAGTTGGATGTAAAAATGTAAATAGTTGGAAGATTATCTCTCTTGTAATGTATGATAGATCATTAAGTTCATTAAGGTCGATCTGTAGACCCTACTATGTGTGCTGTGTAATACCCCTTGCTATCTATGCCCCATATATTCTGTCTTGATTTTGTGACAAATCCCAAAATTATAATCGAACCGCTTCTGATCGCTGGAAGTAGCGGTATATAAGTATCTACTAAATAAATAAATAAATAAATAAATAATCACACTTGTCTCTTCCTTCTCCACTGGGTGATGTGAATACTGGCTCTGCAGAATCCTGGCTCTGCAGGATCCTCAGGCCTTACTTGGCCCTGGATACAGAAGCCTTGACGTGCAGAATTGAATTGGGGAACTCAGATGCCAAATTATCCAGTTCCAGGAGTGAGATTTTAAGCCAGTCCTGGATTTCTGACAGTCTCATTCTGATGCATTATGGGAGCTACAGCACTGATTCCAAGGACTAGATTGTAAGGTCTAATGAGCAGGGACTGTCTCTTACATGTCTCTGTACAGCGCTGCTTATGCCTTGTAGCGCTACACAAATGATCAGTAGTATTAGTAGTAAAGACTATACATACTATACCACATTACAATGTAAATATAAAACCTGAACTGGCAAATTATTTCACTCTTGGAACTTGGCATTTCTGGAACTTCTGAGGTGCTGCTACTGGGCCAACCCTAGTTCCTGAACCTAGACTTTTTAGAAAGTTTAATCTTTTTATTCACTTGCACAACAAAAAAAAGATTACGGAAAACAGAGAAAATGATTTCATGGCTATAAGGCATCATAATGAAAAAGCCATTAGGTAGAACACAGTGATACCAATGAAAACAATAAAATGTACTTGTTTATCTCAGTTTGCCAAATGGATGGCAAGGGAAGCTTCCAACTTCTTTAATATTCAAGAAAACCTTTAACTAAGCTATGAGTCTGTAATCAACACTTTTTAAAAGCACTAAAATATAATGAAAGTTTAAAGCATTTAAATTATTTATTTATTTAACAGGTTTTACTTCTCCTTGGGAAATTGCAGTATGAAGGATATACATTAATTTTAGGTATTTTCAAAACTACTGTAGCTGGGGCCCAGGGCCAAGGGGCAGGGCATTTGCTGCCCCCATATTCCTATGGTATACATTCAAGAGTGCAGCATATGCTGGGTTCTGAGTCAGAATGGTCATGGAAATATTGTATTTATTTATTTATTTAACAGTTCTACTATACCACTTTATCATACATTCAAAGTGGTTCACATGGAACAATTACAGCAACGAGCTTTACATAGAACAGGGATATACAACTTGGAGGTTAATTGGAGTATTACAAGCAATTAACAATTAACTATATACAAAGAAACTGTTGCAATGTTATGTGGTCCATTCCGTCAGGGATCACAGTCTTCTGGAGTAGCTCCAAAGTATTCTATGAAAAGGTGGGTTTTTATTTCTTTCCTAAAGTCTACTAGGTCTTTGATTGTGCATGTTGAGGTGGGGAGATTGTTCCACAGCTGGGGTGTATATAGGGAAAAGGCTCTCTTGCAGGTGGATTGATTTGCTTTAGAACATAAGAACATAAGATATGCCATACTGGGTCAGACCAAAGTCCATCAAGCCCAGTATCCTGTTTACAACAGTGGCCAATCTAGGTCATACATACCTAGACGTTTCCCCAAAAGACACAGGTTCCACAATGCTTGTATTGGGTCAAGCATTGATATCCTGAGTCCCTTCTTAATAATGGTTTATGGACCTTTCCTCCAGGAACTTGTCCAAACCTTTTTTAAACCCAGCTACACTAACATCCTTTACTACATCCTCCGGTAACAAATTCCAGAGTTTGATTACACTTTCAGAGAAAAAATATTTTCTTTTAGTCTTAAATAGTTTACCCTGTAGCTTCATTGCATGTTCCCTAGTCTTTCTATACTCTAATAACGTAAACAATTGATCAACATTTACCCGTTCCACTCCGTTCATTAATTTATAGACTTCTATCATATCTCCCCTCAGCCATCTCTTTTCCAGGTTAAAGAGTCCTAACCTTTATAGCCTTTCTTCATAGGAGTATCCTTCCATCCCCTTTACCATTTTGGTGGCTCTTCTGTGAACCTTTTCTAATAAAGCATAGTTACTCACCTGTGATCTCCGAGAACAGCAGGAATTTAGTCTTCACATATGGGTATCGTTGGTACCGACGGAGCCTGTGTGGGAACGCTCCCCAGCATCCAATTAGAAAGCTTTTGGGAGCATCCCACAGTGCCTGCGTGCTGCCTTCCCGCCCTTCCCAACTGCCTCTCTCCAGTTGAGTTTAAAGCTGAGACAAAGAGAGAGAGAGAGAGGGAAAGAGAAAGAGATAGATAGAGAGACACAACTCCTAGGGGAGGTGGGTGGGTTGTGAAGACTAAATTCCTGCTGTTCCCGGAGATCACCTGTTACAGGTGAGTAACTATACTATCTCGAGGAACAAGCAGGAATGTAGTCTTCACATATGGGGACTCCCAAGCTTTAGATGCCAGGGAGAGACCCCAGAAGTTGTGCATCCCTGTGAAAGGGCTCCACTTCCCCCCATGGATCTCTGGCATCCAATCAGGGATGGTGAGTAGGAGTTGATTAGGTATGGAACAGGTGTTGGAGAACAGCCTGACCAAACAAGGCATCCCGGCGGGAGTCCTTGTCCAAGCAGTAATGGGCTGTGAAGGTATGAACCGAGGCCCAATGGCTGCTCGACAGATGTCATCAATAGACACAGAGTGCAGATGAGCCATTGAAGTAGCCATGGCTCTCAGATTGTGAGCTGTGACATGGCCCTCCAGAGGAAGATTCTTACTCTGATAGGCAAAGGAAATACACTGTGTAATCCAGTTGGACAGTGTTCTCTGGGAGACTGGAAGGCCCAAATGAGAAGGATCAAAAGCAACAAAGAGTTGAGAGGACTTTCTATGTTGCTGTGTTCTTTGTAAGTAAAAGGCTAAATCTCTTTTACAGTCCAAAGTTTGAAGATAACTTTCTGCATTTGATGCATGAGGCCTTGGAAAAAACACAGGCAGATAGACCGCTTGGTTAAGATGAAAAGGTGAGACCACCTTTGGCATAAAGTGTGGATGAGTCCTAAGGACTACCTTGTCATGATGGAACCTTGTATAAGGTGGATCAGCCACTAGTGCCTGCAACTCACAGATGCGACGTGCTGATGTGATTGCAATGAGAAAGATAACTTTCCAAGAAAGGAATTTCAATGAGGTAGTAGCTAAGGGTTCGAAAGGTGGCTTCATGAGCTGACCAAGAACCAGATTCAAGTCCCATACCACCAGTGGAGGCGTAATGGGAGGCTTAGTTAGAAGAAGGCCTCTCATAATCCTTGCTATAAGAGGATGGGAGGAAATAGGTTGTCCATTTAAAGGCTTGAAAGAAGCCGCAATAGCACTTAAATGGACTCTTACTGAGTTAGTTTTAAGTCCTGCATTAAATAAATGAAGGAGATACTCCAGTAATGATTCCAGAGGTATCACAAGGGGGTTAAGACCCTTCTGCGAACACCATATGGTAAACCTTTTCCACTTGAAATCATAAGAGTGTCTTGTGGAAGGCTTTCTGGAAGCATAAAGGATATCCTTTACTTGCTGAGGAAGGTTAAGATCCTGAAGATCTAGGCCTTCAGCAACCAAGCCCTGAGATGCAGAGAGTGGGGATTGGGATGCCATAACATTCCGTCCTCCTGAGACAGGAGATCTGGATCAGAGCCTAACTCCAGAGAGGGAGCTTGAGAGAGATGTAGAAGCAGAGGGTACCACACTTGCCGTGGCTAATGTGGAGCTATGAGAATCATACAACCTCTGTCTCTCTGAAGCTTGAACGGGGTTTTGGGAATCAGGGGAATGGGTGGAAAGGCATAAAGGAAGTCTTGACCCCAATGAAGGAGGAAAGCATCCCTGGTCTGAGATTCCTGAGCCGGAATTCTGGAACAGAACCGGGGAAGTTTGGCATTCAACGGACTTGCAAAGAGGTCTATGTCCAGGGTTCATCAAATTTGAAAAATCTTGGCCACCTGGTCTGCATGTAGAGACCATTAGTGTGGAAGCAGAACTCAACTGATTCTGTCTCCCCAAGAGGTTTGGATACCTGGAAGATACACAGCCAGGAGATGAATCTGATGCTCTCTGGCGAGGGCCCATAGTCGCAAAGCTTTGTTGCAAAGCGACAGAGAGCCTGTTCCTCCCTGCTTGTTCACGTAGAACATGGCTACTTGATTGTCCATATGAATAAGGACTGTCTTGTAGCTGAGCAGGGTGTGGAACACTCGCAGAGCAAGGAAGATTGCTCTGAGCTCCAGAAGATTTATGTGTAGATGAGTCTCCTGTGGAGTCCAAGTGCCTTGGGTGGAGAAGTCTTGCAGATGAGCTCCCCAACCCATTGGTGAAGCATCTGTTGTGAGAGTTGCCTGGGGTAAAGGTTGTTGAAATGGGGACCCCAGCAACAGGTTTTGAGTGGACTGCCACCATTGGAGGGACAAAATAAGGCATTTTGTGTTTGCTATTTTGTCTGACAGGCACCCTGATGCCTGGGTCCGTTGAGTGGATAAAGTTCACTAGGCTGCTCTCATATGGAGGCGAGCATAAGGAACCACATGCAAGGTAGATGCCATGTGGCCTAGTAGTTGTAACATTTCTCGAGCAGTGAGATGAGGCCTTAGCACTGCTTGAGAAGCTAACTGCACCATGCGAAGGCAACGGACCTGGGGAAGGTAGGCCCTTGCTTTCCTGGTATTCAACAAAGCTCCTATGAACTCTAGGGACTGAGTGGGAGTTAGGTTGGATTTTGGGATATTTATGACCAGACCCAAATACTGAAGGATATGCATTGTGCAAGATAGAGAAATCCTGGCCTCTGATTGTGATGGGGCTCTAATGAGCCAGTCATCTAAGTAGGGGAAGACGAATATTCCCAGAGTGTGAAGAAATGCTGCTACCACGGCCATGCATTTTGTGAACACCCTTGGTGCAGAGGCCAGGCCAAAAGGAAGCACCCTGTATTGGTAGTGCTTTCCTTGAAAAAGGAACCGAAGGAACTTTCTGTGGGTTGGATGGATGAGAACATGAGTGTACACATCCTTGAGATCTAGAGAACAAAGCCAATCCTGACTCTGAATTTCTCCTTGAACAGGAATTTGTTCAATTCTCTGAGATCTAAAATAGGTCTGTGTCCCCCTGTTTTCTTTGGGATAAGAAAATAGGGGGAGTAAAACCCTGTACCCTGTTGAGGAATGGGTACCACTTCTATTGCCCCTTGGGGCAAAATGACATAACCTTCCTGGAATGGAGGAAGGTTCTGGTCCGTTGAGGGCCAGGAAGGCTAGGTTCTCTAGATGGAAGTCAAAGGCCTTGCGGAGGCTGAGACTGAGAACATAAGAACATAAGAACATAAGATATGCCATACTGGGTCAGACCGAGGTCCATCAAGCCCAGTATCCTGTTTCCAACAGTGGCCAATCTAGGTCATACATACCTAGCAGTATCCCCAAAAGACACAGGTTCCACAATGCTTGTACTGGGTCAAGCATTGATTATCCTGGGTCCCTTTTTAATAATGGTTTATGGACCTTTCCTCCAGGAACTTGTCCAAACCTTTTTTAAACCCAGCTACACTAACAGCTCTTACTACATCCTCTGGTAACAAATTCCAGAGTTTGATTACACGTTGAATGAAAAAATATTTTCTCTTATTAGTCTTAAATAGTGACCTCTTCAATTTGGTCAAATCCCTCTCAAAGGAACCATCACCCGAGCAACACATCAACATACACCCACAAAAATTCGCTGATTATCTGCAATCCAAGATTGTACAAACTAACAAGGTCTCAGCAGTCCAATATCAAGAACCGGCGGACCTCTCTCCACTTAACTTTTTTTCCACACCATCCAATAAATGTATTGAGAACACCATAGCATCACTCAACACCTCCACTGCACAGACCGACCCATGTCCAGCTTTTTGGATCAAGGAGCTACGTGATGTGCTCAGTCCTGTCATCGCAAATATAATGAAACTCTCCTTTACAATAGGCTATTTTCCCACTTCACTCAAGCAGACTTCCATTAGGCCATTACTGAAAAACCCCAAACTGGACCCCCAAAGGGTTGACTCCTATCGACCAATAGCTAGCATCCCCATCTTAGCCAAAATAATTGAGAAAGAAGCACAACGGCAAATTCAAGATCACATAGACTCTGTTGCTCCCTTAGATAACTGCCAACATGGGTTCAGAGAACATCATGGGGTTGAGACACTACTTACTGGTCTATTCAACAATATCATCACAGGAATTGACAACATCCATCAAGGTTTTGTCCTCATTTTCCTAGACATTGCCGCGGCATTTGACTCCGTGAGTCACGAAATCCTCCTTGGAAGACTAAAAGAAAAGGGTGTCTGCAACAATGCACTAAAATGGTGTAAGTCTTATCTGGACGATTATGGCAATATGTGAAGTCTGGATCAGAAGAGTCTAGCCACTTCCATCAAAAACAAGGGGTACCTCAAGGATCCTCATTATCCTCCTTACTCTTCAATATCTACATGCAGCCCATATGCAATATCATAAGATCATTTAACGTAAACTGCATGATATATGCAGATGACATTCTTTTATACATGCCTTTCTCCACAACCCACATGGACCTGACCCCACTCACAGATTGTTTCAATGCAGTTTCAACATGGCTCCAGACACAGAACCTACGTATCCAGCATAAAAAAACAGAGGTCCTTTTCATCTCCAGAGACTCCAACTTTACGCCCCTGTCCCACGTCAGTGTCAAGGAAGCTGATTTGCAAACTAAAGATGCAATAAAATATTTGGGAGTTACCCTGGACCAACATCTAGACATGAAACGCCACATAAGCAGCGTAGTGTGATGATGTGAAGGCTGCAGAGCCCTTTAAAAGTAGAAAAAACTCTGAGATTTGTTCCCACAAGCGGGGGATGGGATCACAGAAGCACATTTCCCACAGAGAGAATGAAACTAAGGCACATAGAAGCAGGGTTAGCTTGAAGCCACACCCAACCTCTAGGACAGCTGCAAGCAGAGAGAGGGTGGGGTCAGAGAAGCAAACAGTTCACAGAACATATAAGCTGCGTCACACAGGAAGTGAGGAGAGAGAGGAACGGGAGCTGGAGAATCAGCTGAGAGTTGATTCCAGAGCTTCACACACACGAGGACTAGGCACAGGATGGTGCAAAGGAAATTGCAATGTTAAAGGGAAACTAGCAAAACCCCGAGGACAAAGTTTCTTTGAAGAATCAGCTGAGTGGGAGGAGGAATCAGGTACTGATCAAACGGTATGTGCTCATACACCAGAAAGACTGCAAAGAAGGTCTGTTCAAAGGCAGGACCGGTTGCAGGCTAGGAGCCAAAGGAAAAGGCCAGTAAACCAGGGAAGGAAGCAGGATTTCAAAGCTGTTAATTCTGCTAAGCCCAGAAGGACTGACCACTACTTACAAGGCAAGTGCAAAGGGTGTGGGCATAGAAAGAACCGGCAGAGAAGCCTGGATTTTACCTCTGAATCAGAATATAGCAGTTCTAGTCTTGAACGTCCACACAGATATTATAGAAAGCCTGTTAGGAGGAGAGTTACTGCTAGTCAAGAAGCTTTTGCATTTCCTGATGAGAAACTATTAAGGGGGAGAAAAGCAAAAGGTTCCAACCCAGTTACAGAGGGGAACCGTGAGCTAAAGTGGCGAAACCTTTGTAAGCTTCTGAAGAACATACAACAGGTTAAACCAGAGATTACCCCAAGTTCAGAGCCCTACAATTCCCCAACAGAAATGGACGTAGACTGTCTCTCTGATAAAACAATGTCCTCTGCTGAATCGATGGATTGCAGTCTCTGTGTGTCTAATGTATAAAGCTTTTCCTTTATGCTGTGTGAAACAAGTAAGAAGACGTCAGGAGTTCAGATATCATTGTATGCTTGGAAAGCAGACAAGTGGATAAAAAAAAACCCTCATGTGAAAGCCTAGCTAGTTTTATTGCTGCTGTAACGTCAGCTGAAAAAGCTAGTGGTTTAAAAGCTAAGAGGTAGCACTCTGAGTAACGTTTTAAACTTGAAGTCAGCAAGGAAAGTAAAGCTTTTCATATTGCCAAAGTTTGTGAGTAATGCACAAAGATATTTCTACTGCATTTGTAAATACTAGAAAATACTGCTATCAAGGTTGAGAAGTTTATGGAAGAAATTCACCTTGCACATTTTTGGAGAAGAATCCTATACCTTTGGTTGAATGTGTTTTACCTTTCTGGAATTTTGCCACAAATGATTTCCTTACAGAAAATCAAAATAAAAGCAATTTATGTTATAAATTGTCCTGTGCTCCTTCTATTCGGACTGCTAATAAAAGCAAACCACAACTACAATTAAGGAGGTGATCCACCATCTCTCATCAGGCAGGTGTCTATACCAAATAGCACTATAAGTGTCCAAACAGAGACAATCTGCCGTGCCACCCCTAGGGGCAGTGCGGTGAGGGCGTTGGAAGGCGTCACAGTAGTCAAAGCCATCTACTTCAAAATCCGCTCCCTCAAACACCTACGCTCCCTGCTGGACCCAGACGATTTCCGTACCATATATCAAGCGCTGATCCTGCCGCATTTTGACTTTGCAAATGCCATCTTACAAGGTCTCCCCCAATCCACACTAACCCCCTTACAGTTGGCCATGAATGCCGCAGCTAGGGTCCTCTACGGTGCATCCAGAAACGACCACGTGACTCCTATTCTCAAACAACTGCACTGGCTACCAATTCACGGGAGAATCACCTTCAAATCCCTTTTATTAGCATTTAAGGCAATCAAAGGCACCTCATCCCTCTCACTCACGAATCTAATCCACATGGTCCCCCCCAACAGATCAAGAAGAACATCAGCTGTAAACTTGCTAGCTATACCAAAGGCTTCGACAAAGTCCAACACGAACACCACAAACAGGGCATTCAGTTTTTATGTCCCAAAATGCTGGAACACCCTACCCCCCAACATTAGAGCCATTACCAATCTATATCAGTTCAGGAAGGCTCTCAAAACATACCTTTTCTGCCAATACTTCCCAGACAGCAACTGAACTAGATATCCCCTCCAAGAAATGACCCAATCTAGAAATGCCCTCACACTGCAGTGTAGATAGATTATGTATATAGTTAACCCAGTTATCCAAGTTTGTACTCCTGTTCAATGTAAAACCTGACAGTTTGTCGTTATGGTCGTTGTTGTTATGATGTAAACCGCGCTGATTCTAAATAGCGCGGTATATAAGAAACTGTAATAAATAAATAATAAAATAATACCCTGTAGCTTCATTACATGTCCCCTAGTCTTTCTATATTCTGATAGCGTAAACAATCGATCTACGTTTACCCGTTCCACTCCATTCATTAATTTATAGACCTCTATCATATCTCCCCTCAGCCTTCTCTTTTCCAGGTTGAAGAGCCCTAACCTTTGTAGCCTCTCTTCATAGGAGTAGCCTTCCATCCCCTTTACCATTTTGGTGGCTCTTCTCTGTACTTTTTCTAATAACGCTATATCCTTTTTAAGATACGGTGACCAGAATTGCACACAATATTCAATGTGCGGTCGTACCATGGAACGATACAGAGGCTTTATAATATCCTTTGTTTTGTTCTACATTCCTTTCCTTATGATACCTAGCATTCTATTTGCTTTGACAATTGAGGCTTAGCAGTCTTTGCTTTCCTTTGTTTAGGTGGTTGCTGAGTCTTCCGGATAGGCTGACCTGCAGAACGTCCCTGCTGAAAGAGGGATAAAACCTCTTCTTTTTGGAGAGGAATGGTTTCTTGAAAGATTTCTTCCTTGCAGGATCAGCTGTGGCTTTGGATCTATCCAAAGTGGAGTTATCAGCATCCAACTCATTGGCCTTTTCTTGCCAATTTTTGACGAATAGATTCTCACCTGTACAGGGAATATTGCCCAGTTTGTCCTGCACCCAGAGCTCCAAATTGGATGCCTGGAGCCAGGCAATCCTACGTGCACCTATGGCAATGGCAGAGATTCTGCTTATGCACTCAAAACAGTCAAAGGCTGCACGATTAACAAATTTAGAAACATCCTGGGCATGTTTACCAGTGTGAGAAAATCCTGCCTCTTATCTTCAGGAAGAAGAGGGCTCAAAACCTCTAAATCTCCTGTGACTTCTTTGAGGAACATTCCCAGATATAAAATATAGGAACTGATCCTGGCAGAAAGCATGGAAGCCTGGAAGGTACGACGTCCAAAGGCATCCAAAGTTCTACACTCACGTCCTGGAGGATTAGAGGCATGCCTCTTTGCACTCTTGATTCTTCTCATAGCTGACTCCACTACAATAGAAACATAGAAACATAGAAACATGATGACAGAAAAAGACCACATGGCCTATCTAGTCTGTCCTTCCATAACAACAACTACAACAGTCCACTTTTTACCTTTAGAGATCCTCTGTGTTTGTCCCATGCTTTTTTGAATTCAGTTACTGTCCTCATCTCTACCACCTCCACTGGGAGACTATTCCATGGATCCACTACTCTTTCCATAAAGAAATATTTCCGCATATCACTCCTGAATCTATCTCCCTTCACCCTCATCCCATGTCCCCTCGTAGCAGAACTTGCTTTCAATTGAAAGAGGCTCTCTCCCTGAACATTTATGCCATGGAGGTATTTAAACATCTCAATCATATCACCTCTATCCCGCCTTTCCTCTAAGGTGTACATATTAAGATCCTTAAGTCTGTCCTCATATGCTTTATAACGAAGCCCATTAATCATTTTAGTAGCAACCCTCTGCACCGACTTCATCCTGTTCACCTCCTTTTGAAGGTGCGGTCTCCAGAATTGCACACCATACTCCAAATGAGGTCGCACCAAAGACTTATACAGAGGCATTATCACCTCCTTTTTTCTGCTAGCCATTCCTCTCCGTATGCACCCAAGCATCCTTCTAGCTTTTGCTGTCGCCTTTTCTACCTGTTTAGCTACTTTAAGATCATCAGACACAACCACGCCTAGGTCCCGCTCTTCTTTAGTGGACAAAAGTACTTCACCTCCTATACTGTATTGCTCCCTTGGATTGCTGCAGCCCAAATGCATGACCTTACATTTTTTAACATTAAATCCCAGCTGCCAAATTCTAGACCATTCTTCAAGCTTAGCTAGATCCCTCCTCATGTTATCTACCCCTTCCTGGGTGTCTAGTCTATTGCAGATTTTGGTATCATCCGCAAAGAGGCAAACCTTACCCGACAGCCCTTCCGCTACATCACTAACAAAGATGTTAAAAAGAATCGGACCAAGGACAGATCCCTGGGGCACACCACTGGTAACATCCTTCTCCTCAGAGTGAGCTCCATTTACTTGTACTCTTTGTCGCCTCCCACCCAACCAATTTCTAACCCAAGCAGTAACTTTAGGGTCCATCCCTAGGGTGCTCAGTTTGTTTATAAGTCGCCTGTGAGGAACAGTGTCAAAGGCTTTACGGAAATCTAAATACACCACATCTAGAGCTCTCCCTCGGTCCAACTCCCTGGTCACCCAGTCAAAGAAATCAATCAGATTTGTCTGACAAGACCTGCCTCTGGTGAATCCATGCTGCCTCGGATCCTGTAATCCGCTGGACTCCAGAAACCTCACTATTTTCTCTTTCAGCAGCGTTTCCAATAATTTACTCACCACCGAAGTTAAACTAACCGGCCTGTAGTTTTCAACCACATCCTTACTTCCGCTTTTGTGTAAAGGCACCACATGAGCCTCTCTCCAGTCCTTTGGCACCACTCCAGACTCCAATGAGGCATTGAAAAGGTTACTCAGTGGAGTTGCTAGAACGTCCCCAAGTTCCCTCAGTATTCTAGGGTGTATCCCATCCGGTCCCATCGCTTTGTCTACTTTAAGTTGAGCTAGTTTCTCACGAACACAGTCTTCTGAAAATAGTTCAAGATGTCCCTCGCTTTTGTTCCTATTTGTGGTTGTTTTCTGAGGTCCTGCTCCTGGTTCTTCATCTGTGAACACAGAACAAAAATATTTGTTAAGCAATTCCGCTTTATCCTTATCAGCTTCTATATATTCCCCCCCTGCACCCTTGAGTCTGACAATACCACTTTTGCCCTTCCTCTTCTCACTAATATATCTGAAAAATGTCTTATCCCCCCATTTTATTGCATTGGCTATTTCCTCCTCCTTTTGAATCTTTGCCTTCTTGACTACTTTGCTAGCTTCTCTAAGTTTTTCCAAATACAGATGCCTGTCTTCCTCTCTCTGTGATCTCTTGTATTTCATGAAGGCCTCCCTCTTTTTCTTCACTTGTTCAGCTACTTCCTTCGAAAACCATAGCGGTCTCCTGTTCCTTTTGCCTTTATTTACCATTTTAACAAAAAGGTTGGTTGCCTTTAAAATACCCCCTTTCAGTTTTTCCCACTGTTCTTCTACATCTCCCAGCTGTTCCCATCCCACTAACGACTCCCTGAGGTATTGGCCCATCTTCGCAAAGTTAGTCTTCATAAAGTCTAAGATCCTCACCTTGGAATGGATTCTAACAGCCCTAGTCCTAATACTGAACCACACCATCTGGTGATCACTGGATGCAAAATGATCTCCCACTACAACATCAAAAACACTTTCACCATTGGTAAGCACCAAGTCCAGTATGGCCCCTTCACGTGTGGGGTCTGTTACCAATTGCCTGAATAGTTCTCCCTGTAGAGAATCCAGGATCTCCTTACTTCTAGATGATACTGCAGCAGGAATGTGCCAATCAACATCTGGCATATTGAAATCTCCTATCAGTAGCACTTCCCCTTTCCTAGCAATGCTGCGTATGTCTTCAATTAACTCTCTGTCCACCTCTTCCTCTTGTGAGGGAGGTCTGTATATCACTCCAATGCAAATAGATTTCTCTTTCCCTCTTTCTAGTTTAACCCACAATGCCTCCTCTCTCCCTTTTAAGCTCTGTAATTCCAAAGCTTTAATAGTAGTTTTTACATATAGTGCCACTCCTCCTCCCCTTCTTCCTACCCTGTCCTTTCTGAATAAAGTATAGCCAGGTATAGTTACATCCCAGCCATGGTTTTCTGTGAACCACGTTTCTGTAACTGCCACTAAATCCAAGTCAGCCACTCCCACCAAAGCTTCAACTTCAGGGATCTTATTTCCCATGCTATGGGCATTAATACACACTGCTTTCCATATGTTACCCCTGTTACCCATTTCCATAAAGGTATTTAATGTATCACCTACCTGGGGGCTTTCACCTACCTGGGGGCTTTCTTCACCCATCCCCAACGAATCTAGTTTAAAGCCCTCTTCAGTAGATTAGCCAGTCGACTACCAAAGATGCGTTGACCTCTCTTGGACAGATGGATGCCATCTCTGCTTTGCAACCCTTGGAACAGCATCCCATGGTCTAGGAAACCAAAACGCTCTCGATGACACCATTCACGCAGCCATGTATTCATCTCCAGGATGCGAGCCTCTCTGCCTTGGCCTTTACCCTCAACAGGGAGGATTGAAGGGAACACCACCTGTGCACCTAACTGCTTCACCCTCTGTCCCAGAGCCATGAAGTCACTTTTGATACGTTCCGAGGTATACCTGGCAGTATCATTTGTTCCAACATGGATTAGCAACATTGGGTAATAGTCAGTGGGCTTGATGAGTCTCGGCAAACTCTCCGTAACATCTTGGATTTTGGCACCAGGCAGACAGCATACCTCTCTGGACATCAAGTTTGGTCGGCAGATGGACGCCTCAGTACCCCTCAGAGTGGTGAGGCAGCTGAGTCTTCTGGAAACCAGGACACAGAGGAACCCGATACATGGTATCCAGTCGACAACAGTGAGGAGAGGTGGTAAGAGGGGTTTCCTACATTCTTAACATGAGATCATGTAAGATCTCATGGATAGGCAAGGTAGCTGCCTCCTTAGGAGCCTTGGGATATTGTAGAATCTCCAACTCCTTTGCCCTGGGCTCTGTCTCAGGAGCCACAGTAATGGAAAGACCTCGAGCCACCTCCCTGATAAAATCCTGAAAGGAGATACCTTCTGGAGGAGACATCCTACGTTTGGGAGAGGAAGGCTCCTCAGGGAGAAGTACTCCGGTACCGACAGAACTGTCAGAATCCTCAGACTCCTCCGAGGATTCAAAGTACCTTCTGTCCGGATGCTCTTGTAGAGCACGATACCCGTACCGATCGAAGTCAGTGCCGGGGGGAATCGGTACCGGTGTATCGGTACCGGAAGGCATGGCTTGACTGGGTGCCGGGAATGCAGACACTGATGTTGATGCCGATGCTATCGGTACCAGTGCTGATACCGGCGCCGAGGTCGGTGCCAGTACCGGTTGTACTTTCTGACACAGTTCCGAGGATGTCGATGTCGCAAGGAGAGCTGCCAGACTGCATTCAATAGCCAGGAACCTCTGGTCTATCGATGCTGTCGATGCCTGGGTATCGGTGCCGGAGAATGCAGCCGGTACCCCAGAGCACGGCACCAGTAGTTCTGCCGAGGTTGAGGCCTTGAGAACATCCTGGAGCCCCGATAATGCTTTGGAAGCCAAAGCCTCCCGCCGGGGCAATTTTGCTGGTACAGAACCCTCAAGGGCAACACCAGAGGCATCTCGATGCTTGGAAGGAGATCTACCCTTTGAGAACCGGCCAGACTTATGTTTAGTTACCTGAGATCCATGGGAGGAAGACGAAGCCCTGGAAGACATCGATGCTACAGAGGCTGCATCGGAGGGAAAAAGGGTGCCAAGCTTAGCAGCCCGGTTTTGTCGACCCCTGCTGGACATCATGGCACAGGCCATACACTCCGAGATGGAGTGGTCAGGACCTAAACATTTAAGACACCACTCATGGGTGTCGGTGACGGAGATGGTACCGCCACACTTGGTGCACTTCTTGAAACCCCAGGCGGGTTTTTCCATAGTTGGAAAAATTTTGGACCTAAGGCCCAAAATGGCGCGTGCACCTGAAGAAAAGAGGTTTAATATATATATATTTTTTAATTTTTTTTTGAAAAGAAAGAAAGAAAAAAGAACCGGCGGTACCGGGATAACGTTGAGGGAAGGCAGACGCGACCACAAAAAAGGAAGGAATAAGAAAAATATTCTGCAGTGACAGGAACGACAACCTGCTGGCTCTACGGAAAACGAAGAACTGGAGAGAGGCAGTTGGGAAAGGCGGGAAGGCAGCACGCAGCCGTTGTGGGATGCTCCCAAAATCTTTCTAATTGGACGCTGGGGAGCGTTCCCGCGCAGGCTCCGTCGGTACCAACGATACCCATATGTGAAGACTACATTCCTGCTTGTTCCTGGAGATCGCTATATCCTTTTTAAGATACAGTGACCAGAATTGCACACAGTATTCAAGGTGCGGTCTCACCATGGAACGATATAGAGGCATTATAATATCTTTTGCTTTATTTTCCATTCCTTTCCTTATGATACCTAGCATTCTATTTGCTCTCTTGGCTGCCGCTGCACACTGGGCGGAGGGTTTTAACATGGTATCCACAATGACGCCTAAATCTTTTTCCTGGGTGGTGGTTCCTAATGTGGAACCTTGCATCTTGTAACCATAGTTTGGGTTGTTCTTCCCTAGGTGCATAACTTTGCACTTGTCCACATTAAATTTCATCTGCCATTTTGATGCCCAAGTCTTCCAATTTATCAAGATCCTCTTGCAATTTTCCACAATCCTCTTGGGTTTTAACAACGTTAAATAGTTTTGTGTCATCTGCAAATTTGATAACCTCACTTGTTATTCCCTTTTCCAGGTCTTTTATGAATATGTCATAAAGCAGTGAACCCAGCACAGATCCCTGGGGTACACCACTATTCATCTTTCTCCATTGGGAAAATTGGCCATTTAGGCCTACTCTCTGCTTTCTAACTTTTAATCAGTTCCTGATCCACAATAGTACACCGCCTCCTATTCCATGACTCTTTAGTTTTGCCAAAAGTCTCTGATGAGGGACCTTGTCAAAGGCTTTCTGAAAGTCCAAATACACTGTATCAACTGACTCACCTTTGTCCACCTGTTTATTCACACCTTCAAAAAAACATAACAGATTAGTAAGACAAGATCTTCCTTGTCTAAAGCCATGTTGGCTGTCTCCCATTAGGCCATGACTATTGTGATGAGGAAGCTGCCCAGAGCCTAGAGAATACTGTCAAAGGAAGGGAATTTACCCTAATCAAGGGACCTGTTTTGGCAGGTTACAGGAATAAAACTGCATATTTACCTAAAAGACAAGTTATTCCAGGCTGCAGTGGTCTGCAGAGAGCCTCTAGTGGAGATGAGGTGCAAGAGTATAAGCCCAAATGGAGAAACCCTTACGTCACTCCTAATTACTCAGCTGCCAGGAGAGATTTTAATCAGCCACACCTGGGGAGTGCAAGGGAGGGGTTGGAAACTGGGAACTTTAAAACTAGAACAGAATATGCAGAGAGACAACAAGGGAAGCTTAAGCCTGGAAGACGAGGAGAGCAAGGAGGCAATCCTGAGAGGAGGCTTGAAGGCAAGCGTGAGAGCAAGGAAAGAGGAGCTCTGAGAGGTTCAGGTTCTTGGAGAGATTCCTGGAAGAAGCCAGCTTCAAGGGATTGGGGAAATCCAAAGGCTTGGAGAACTTCAGCTGGGAACCCTAAGAAGAGGTATGGAGCAAATGCCCTGAGGTCCAGGAATATAGACTGGAGGACAGGATATAAAAGCTCCAATGCATACTGGCCAGAATATTTGAGAGGACAGCCTAATGCCAGCTTTAACCCAGGTATGAACTATGAACGTTTGTCTAACCTAAAGCAAGGCAAAGTGTTTAGACACAGTTTCTGTGCTAATGAAGGTCAGTTAGTAAAGCCCTCTGATCCAGCTCCTGATATAGAACCTATGCAAATAGAAGAACAAGCTATACTTACAGAGGAGGACGATAATCTCATGGACTGTTCTTTATGTAAGGTTGCTAGCACAGAGAAATCCTGAAAGTGGGATCAAACATCAAAAGGGAAACGTTCTAGTAACCGGCACTAGAAGTTTGTGTAAATACTTGTGCAGAGAAGGAAATGAGCTGTTGATTGGAGCTTGTTAGCCAGCTGGAATCAGAGCAGCACACAGCTTAGGCTATGCACACGTTGGATACTAAGTGCTTTGAATGGGAAAAGAAAAGCTGTTTTTGTTTTGTGAAGAAGCTTTTACTTTTGTTGGTTTCCTTTAAGGCAGCACGGCTGAGAAGCTTTGTCAGCAGTGGCTGAGAGAGAGACTTTCTGTTGTTAATGGACTTTACAAGCTACTTGCTTTACCTTTCAGTTGTATTATTATTTTGAATATAAAATCCTGGAGAATACATCCTAAGGTGTTACCAAGTAGAATCTGTGTGCATCTGGATTTACCTCAAATAAATATTCTGTTACTGCCTTACACTCGAGCCAACTACATTGTCTTTATTTACCTCAAAGGCAAGCACCGCATGACTGGACTACCAGTACCATAATCCTTTGCAAGATAGCCAATCTGGAACATTGCTTAATTGGGGAACTCTATCTAACAAGCACGCCCCTCCATACACATGTAAGGGGCTATGGGCGTGACACTATCTACATGCTGAGTAATTTTGTTCTTTATGATGGTTTCTACCATTTTTCCTGGTACTGATTTCAGGCTCACAGGTCGGTAGTTTCCCAGATCACCCCTGGAACCCTTTTTAAAAATTGGCGTTACATTTGCGATCCTCCAATCTTCAGGTATTACAGATGATTTTAATGAAAATTTACAGATTACTAATAGCAGGTCTGCAATCTAATATTTCAGTTCTTTTAACACCCTTAGATGTATACCATCCGGCCCAGGTGATTTGTTACTCTTCAGTTTATCTAATAGTTGTAATACATCTTCCCAATGTATCGATATTTCCTTCAATTCTTCCGCACCTTTAAATACCACTTCAGTCATTGGTAACATCCCTACATCTTTCTCAGTAAAGACCGAAGCAAAGAATTCATTCAGTCTCTCCGCTATCGCCTTGTCGCCACTTAGTGCCCCTTTAACCCCTCTATCATCTAATGGACCAACTGACTCTCTCACAGGTTTTTTTGCTAAGAATGTACTTGAAAAAGTCTTTATTTCGTGTTTTGTTTCCGCAGCAAGCTTCTTCTCAAATTCTCCCTTTGCCTGCCTTATCAATGCCTTGCATTTGACTTGCCAGCAGGGCCGGATTTAGCTATACGCCATGTACGCCATGGCGTAGGGCCCACAGCTGCAAAGGGCCCACAAAAATTGAACTAGTTAGGCTTTTTTTTTTTAATAAAATAAAAAAAAACCTGCTGGCTGCCGCCGCGGGGCCCCCTCTGCTGCCGCGGCAGCATGGACTGACCCGCGGGGGCCCCCTCTGTAAGCTCGGTCCCTCCCTCCGTGCCTCCGTGTCTCCCTCTGTGCAGGCTGTTAGAGACGCGAAGGCAGACTGTCTCCTTCTGCCTTCCCGTCTCTGTTAAGCCCGCAGGGGCTGATGGGAAATTTCCCATCAGCCCCTGCGGGCTTAACAGAGACGCGAAGGAGAAAGTCTGCCTTCGCGTCTCTCACAGCCTGCACGGAGGGAGACACGGAGGCACGGAGGGAGGGACCGAGCTTACAGAGGGGGCCCCCGCGGGTCAGTCCATGCGGCCGCGGCAGCAGAGGGGGCCCCGCGGCGGCAGCCAGCAGGTTTTTTTTTTTAAATTAAATTTTACTTTAGGCCGGGGGAGGGGGAGGGGGAGGGGGTAGGACTGGTAATTGGGGGGGCTGGGACTGGGGCTGGAAATGGGTTGGGACTGGGACTGGAAATGGGCTGGGACTGGGACTGGGACTGGAAATGGGTTGGGGGGATTAAGGCTGGAGGTGGGCTGATGAGGTTAGGACTGGTAATGGGCTGTGGGCTGTTGGGGGGGGGTTAGAACTGGTAATGGGCTTTGGGGGGGTTAAGACTGGTAATGGGCTGTGGGCTGATGTGGGCTGTCTGGTAATGGGCTATGGGGGGGGCTAGGACTGGAAATGGGCTGGGGGGGGGTTAAGACTGGAGGTGGGCTGATGGGGTTAGGACTGGTAATGGGCTGTTGGGGGGGGGTTTAGAACTGGTAATGGGTTTTGGGGGGTTTAGACTGGTAATGGGCTGTGGGCTGATGGGGGCTGTCTGGTAATGGGCTATGGGGGGGCTAGGACTGGAAATGGGCTGGGGGGTTAAGACTGGAGGTGGGCTGATGGGGTTAGGACTGATAATGGGCTGTTGGGGGGGTTTAGAACTGGTAATGGGCTTTGGGGGGGTTAAGACTGGTAATGGGCTGTGGGCTGATGGGGGCTGTCTGGTAATGGGCTATGGAGGGGGTTAGGACTGGAAATGGGCTGGGGGGGGTTAAGACTGGAGGTGGGCTGATGGGGTTAGGACTGGTAATGGGCTGTGGGCTGATGGGCTGATGGGGGGGGGTTAGGACTGGCAATGGGCTATGGGGGGCTGACTGGAAATGGGTTGATGGGGTTAGGACTGGAAGTGGGCTGATGGGGGGTTAGGACTGGTAATGGGTTATAGGGGGGGCTTAAACTGAAAATGGGGTGATGGGGGGTTAGGACTGGTATTGGGTTGGGGGGTTGCTAGGACTGGAAATGGGCTGATGGGTGGCTAGGACTGGAAATGGGCTGATGCAGGGACTAGAAGGGAATGGATGCTGGGTGAGGCTGGAACTAGAAGGGAGCTGATGTTGGGGGAGGATTAGAATGGGATGGGGCTGGAAGAGTAAAATGGAGAAGGGAAAAATATTTTGTGTGGGAGGGATAAAAAAATCTACAATTGGCCGGGTATTGGGAGAGTAAGTGGGGATTGAGGATGGAGGGGTAAAATTTGAGTGGATGAAATAGGAATGAGGAAAGAGCAAAAGGAGAAAGATTAGTATGTTAAAGCAGATGTAGAGAGAGAATGGAAAAAACTAGAAGAGAGAAGAAAGGACAAATGGACAGCAGACGATGGAGAGTTAGCAGAAGACATGAAGAAACCAGAAGAAAGTGGCTGGAGCAATTGCAGCTGAAAAAAATGCACAAAAGGTAGAAAAATATCTCTTTATTTTGAATTTATTAATTGGAATACGTCAGCTCTGGTAAATGTGCATCATTAACGTCTGCGCTTTGTTTAGTACAAGAGCAAATTAATGTATAGTTTTATTTCTACAGTGTTTTACATTCCAAGTTTGGCTTTTGGGATTCCCAGTTTAATTATTGTCTTCCTGTTTCTAAAATGTGATTACTTGTTTGGTGATGGTCTATGTTCTGCATGTGTAACTGAGCTGAGGTGTTCTGTTTATATAATTCCTATTTGACATTGCCACTTGTTCTCTTTCCCCAGTAGGTCATGTATTGTTGTTCTCTGAAATGTATTGGTTTAATATTTGCAGTGTTGCCTTTTGATTGGTAGAGTATGGTGCTTTGTGAGTCCTGGTAGTGCTGTTAGGATACGGCGGGTTTGCTATGGGTTCTAAATGGGCAGTGTTTGTAGTAGTTCCTAATGTGTCTGGCAGTTGGCACTGGATTATAGTAATGTAGAAATCTTTTAGTCTTTCTTTATCCATACACTCATTAAGAGGCACGTTTACTAAAAGTTAGTATATGGTAACATTATGCAAATATTTATGCAAATGAGGCCCCTTATGCAAATGAGGCCCACACCCCCCTTGGGCCGCCCCTGCTGGGGGCCCACAATTTTTGTTGGCATAGGGCCTCACTCAAGGTAAATCCGGCCCTGCTTGCCAGTGCTTGTGCTGTTTCCTGAAATTTTAGTGGGGTCTCTAGGTGGTTGTTGTCTGCTTCTCTTCTTGTTTTGGGTGGGGGTATCTTTTTTATCAGTGGTTGTAGGGTTGCTGGAGAGAGGTTGTTTAATGTTTTGAAGATTTTTATTATGTTCTTGTATTTGGTGCGTACAGAGACCGGGAGCCAGTGTAGCTGATGGAGCATGGGGGTTATGTGTTTGTATTTTGCTGTTTCAGTAATGATTCTGGCTGCAGTGTTTTGCACCAGTTGTAGGGGGAGGGTTGCTTTCTTTGGAAGGCCATGATAGATTGCATTACAGAAATCTAATATAGGCATTATTATGGCTTGGCATACAGTTCGCAGGTCGTTGTCAGTGAGTAGTGGTTTGAGTTTGCATAGCATTCTGAGTTTGTGGTAGGCTGATCTGGTCATCTTTTTGATGTGAGGCTGGAAAGCACAGTTACTTACCTGTAACAGGTGATCTCTGGGAACAACAGGAATTAGTCCTCACATATGGGTACGTCGGTACCGACGGAGCCTGCGCGGGAAAGCTCCCCAGCTTCCCAGAAGGAAAGCTTTTGGGACCTCCCACTGCGCATGCGCGCTGCCTTCCCGCCTTCCTGACCAACTCTCCTCAGTTCGAGTTTAAAGCTGAGACAATAGAGAGAGGAAAGGAAAGAGAGAGATAGATACAACTCCTAGGGGAGGCGGGTGGGTTGTGAGGACTAATTCCTGCTGTTCCCAGAGATCACCTGTTACAGGTAAGTAACTGTGCTATCTCCAGGAACAAGCAGGAATAAGTCCTCACATATGGGGACTCCCTAGCTAAGATGCCTGGGAGATCCCCTGAAGGGTATGAGACCCTGAAAGGTTCCTCATCTTCCTATGGATCTCAGGCATCCATTCAGGGAAGGTGGACAGGAGTTGTTCAAGAATGGAACAGGTGTCTGAGGACAGCCTGACCAAACAAGGCATCCCCGGCGGGAGTCCTTGTCCAAACAGTAATGGGTTGTAAAGGTATGAACCGAGGCCCAGGTGGCTGCTCGACAGATCTGGTCAATGGACACAGAGTTTAAATGAGCCATAGAGGTGGCCATGGCCCTCACGTTGTGAGTGGTGACATGGCCCTCCAGAGAAAGGTTCTTACTCTGGTAAGCAAAAGAGATACACTGAGCAATCCAATTGAAGAGTGTTCATTTGGAGACTGGAAGTCCTAAATGAGAAGGATCAAAAGCAACAAAAAGCTGAGAAGACTTTCGATGTTGCTGTGTCCTGTGGAGGTAAAAGGCAAGAGCTCTTTTACAGTCTAGAGTATGAAGGTTCCTCTCTGCACTGGATGCATGAGAAGCTGGAAAAAAGACAGGTAAATATACCTCTTGATTAAGATGAAAAGGGGAGACCACTTTAGGCATAAAGTGGGGATTGGTCCTAAGGACCACCTTATCATGATGGAACCTTGTATAAGGTGGATTAGCCACTAGAGCTTGCAGTTCACTGATACGGCGAGCTGAGGTGACTGCAATAAGAAAAATCACCTTCCAGGAAAGAAATTTCAAGGAGGTAGTGGCTAAGGGTTCAAAAGGTGGCTTCATAAGCTGACCAAGAACCAAGTTTAAGTCCCATGCCACCGGAGGAGGTCGAATGGGAGGTTTGGTTAAGGTTAGGCCTCTCATGAATCTTGCAATAAGAGGATGAGAGGAAACAGGTTGTCCATTGATGGGCTTAAGTGATGCCGCAATAGCACTCAAATGGACTCTTACTGAATTCGTTTTGAGTCCTGCATTGGAGAGATGCAGGAGATATTCCAAAAGAGAATTCAATGGGAGTGCTAGAGGGTTAAGACCCTTTTGAGCACACCAAATGGAAAATCTTTTCCATTTAAAAGTGTAAGAACGCCTAGTGGAAGGTTTCCTAGAGGCAAGTAGGATATCCTTCACTTGCTGCGAAAGATTGAAGTGTTGAAGGTCTAGGCCTTCAGTAACCAAGCTCTGAGGTGAAGGGACTTGGGGTTTGGGTGCCACAAAGTCCCCTCCTCCTGAAACAGAAGGTCTGGAGCCGCTCCCAAGTCCAGGGAGGGGGCTTGGGAGAGATGCAGAAGTAGAGGGTACCACACTTGGCGTGGCCAGCGTGGAGCTATGAGGATCATGGACCCTTGATCCCTTTGAAGTTTGAACAGAGTCTTGGGAATCAAAGGAATGGGTGGAAAGGCATACGGAAGCCCTGACCCCAATGCAGGAGGAAGGCATCCTTGGCCTTAACTCCCTGACACGGAATTCTGGAACAGAACCGGGGAAGTTTGGCATTCCACGGACTTGCAAAGAGGTCTATGTCCGGGGTTCCCCATTTCTGGAAGATTCTGAGTACCTGATCCATGTGCAGGGACCATTCGTGTGGAAGCAGAACTCGACTGAGTCTGTCTGCCCAAGAGTTTTGGATTCCTGGAAGATATACTGCCAGGAGATGGATTTGATGCTCTCTGGCGAAGGCCCATAATTTTAGAGCTTCGTTGCAAAGTGACAGAGAGCCAGTCCCTCCTTGTTTGTTTATGTAAAACATGGCTACTTGATTGTCCGTGTGAATAAGGACTGTCATGTTGCTGAGGAGGGTATGAAAAACTTTGAGAGCTAGAAAAATTGCTCGAAGTTCCAAGTGGTTGATATGAAGGGTGGTCTCCTGTGGAGACCAAGTGCCCTGAGTGGAGAGATCTTGGAGATGAGCCCCCCAACCTGTTTGGGAGGCATCTGTTGTGAGGGTTGCTTGGGGCAACAATGGTTGAAAGGGGGCCCCCAACAACAGATTTTGAGTGGATATCCACCATTGGAGAGACCAAAAGAGATGATTGGAGTTTGCTATTTGGTCTGAGAGAGCTCCTGATGCTTGAGTCCACTGGGTGGATATCCATTGAGCTGCTCTCATATGTAGGCGAGCATAAGGCACCACATGCACTGTGGAGGCCATGTGGCCTAATAGTTGTAGCATCTCTCTGGCAGTCAAGTGGCTTCTGGACTGAGTCTGAGAGGCTAAGTGCACTAGACATTGGCAACGGGCCTGGGGTAGATAGGACTTTGCAGTGGTGGTATCCAACCAGGCCCCTATGAACTTCAGGGATTGCGTAGGGGTGAGTTGAGACTTTGGCAGATTGATCACAAGTCCCAGATACTGCAGGATGCGTCTGGTGCGATCCAGGGAAGTCTGAGCCTCGGACTGAGATGGAGCTCGGATGAGCCAGTCGTCCAGGTATGGGAAGACAAAAATTCCCAGGGCGCATAGAAATGCAGCTACAATTGCCATGCATTTGGTAAATACCCTTGGAGCAGAGGCTAGACCGAAGGGAAGTACTCTGTACTGGAAATGTTTTCCCTGGAACAGAAACCGTAGGAATTTTCTGTGGGATGGATGGATGAGTATATGTGTGTACGCATCCTTGAGATCTAGAGAACAAAGCCAATCCTGACTCTGTACCTACTCTCCTTCCATACCTACAGAGTCAGGATTGGCTTTGTTCTCTAGATCTCAAGGATGCGTACACACATATACTCATCCATCCATCCCACAGAAAAGAATTTCTCCTTGTATAGAAATTTGTTCAATTCTCTGAGATCCAGAATGGGTCTGTACCCCCCTGTTTTCTTGGGAATGAGAAAATAAGGGGAGCAAAAACCTGATCCCTGTTGAGGAAGAGGAACCTCTTCTATTGCCTTTTGGGCGAGAAGAGTGGTCACCTCCTGACTCAACAGGTCTAGGAGAGATGGGGGAGAATTGAAACTTCTCACCATGGTATGGGGAGGAAGGTTGGAGAAATGTAGTTTGTAGCCCTCTCTGATGATAGAGAGGGTCCATTGTTCTGATGTGATTTGCTCCCATCTGGGAGCAAAATGAGTTAACCTTCCTGGAATGGTGAGAGGTTCTGGTTTTAGAGCCAGAAAGGTTAAGTTCTCTAGATTTAAGTCAAAATCCCTGAGGGGGTTGGGACTGTTGGGCTGTAGCAGCCCCTGCAGGTTTTGCCCTGGCCTGTTTAGGCTGCTTACGCTTAGGAGCAAAGCGAGCTGCAGAAGATTGTTGGCCAGTATTTATGGCAAATCTGGCCTTCTTGTAGAAAGGCTTTTTGAAAGATTTTTTCTTGACAGGGGTAGAGGTAGACTTAGAAAGTCTATCTAATGCAGCATTTTCTGCATCCATTTGAGTGGCTTTGATTTGCCACTCCTTGCCAAACAGATTCTCACCTGTACAGGAGTGGAGGAGTGGCCTAGTGGTTGGGGCAAGGTACTTCAGGCCGGAAGGTCGGGGGTTCAAATCCCACTAGAGGACAGCAACCTTGGGCTGGAAGGACTGGACTTTCTAGTCCCACAGGTGCTCCTTGTGGTCTTGGGCAAGCCACTTAACCCTCCATAGCCCATGTTCCCTGTAAAATAGTTATCTCCAAGTTATAATGCCCTGTTCAATGTAATTTGTTTGTTCAATGTAAACCGCACTGATGCAGAATAGCGCGGTATATAAGAGAATGTAAATAAAAATAAAATAAATAAATAAAATAAACCCATCTTGGACCCAGGGTTCTAGGTCAGAGGCCTGGAGCCAAGCAATTCTGCGAGCCGCAATGGCAATACCTGAGGCTCTGCTAGCACCCTCAAAGGAGTCAAAGGCTGCTCTGTTGGAGAACTTTGAAATATCTTGGGTATGCTTCAGCAAAAGAAGGAACTCCTCCTTTCTATCCTCTGGGATAAAGGGGAGAAAATGGCTTATCTTTAATGCAATTTCCTTCAGAAACATGCCCATATAGAGTCTGTATGAGTTGATTCTGCCAATAAGCATACTTGCTTGGAAGATTTTTCTTTCAAAAGCATCCAGAGTCCTACATTCTCTTCCTGGGAGAGTAGAAGAGTGTCTTTTAGTACTCTTTATCCTTTTCATAGCTGACTGCACCACGATGGAGTGGTGAGGGAGCAGAGTTTTTTCAAACCCAGGAGAAGGGGGAACACGATACATGGTGTCCAGACGACGAGAATGTGGAGATAGGGTGAGAGGAGTCTCTCATAAGTCCATCATGTGTTCTTGAAGAATTTCATGGATGGGCAAGGTGACTGCCTCTTTGGGAACCTTAGAGTATCCTAAAATGTCTAACTTTTTTGCTCTTGGTTCTTTTTCAGAGGATACAGAAATAGAAAGACCTTTAGCTACTTCAATGATGAAGTCTTGAAAGGATAAATCCTCTGGAGGAGACATTCTCCTTTTTGGAGAAGAGGGCTCCTCAGGTAGAGTAAGGGATACTTCAGCATAGTAATCTGATGAATCAGAATCATCAGAAGACTCAAAGTATTGTCTGTTTGCTTCCAGGGATCGATAAGCGTATCGACCGGTATCGACATCGGGGGTACCCAGAACCGGATCGGTATCGGGAAAAACCCCGGAACCGGGAACCGGAATCGGTATCCTGGTCGATGTGGATGGCCTGGTACCGGTATCGGTTGTGGTACCGGAACCGGAGTCGGTACCGCAGGGTGCGGTACTGAGGGCGTCGCAGCCTTAATGAAAGCGAAAATGGCCTGCTGCATGGATTGAACTGTATGATCCATGGACACCACGACTGTCTGGATGTCGGTACCGGATGAATGAGCCGATACCCCAGAACAGTCTAACAGGTGATCGGTCGAGGCCGTGCCATCGATGTCAACCTGTAACCCCATAGGAGGAGCTTTGGAAGCCGGAGCTTTCCGCCGGGGTTGTTTGGCTGGGGCAGGGTCCTCAGGGTCAAGCCCAGGGGTATCTCGATACTTAGAGGGAGATTTGCCCTTTGAGGACCTGCCAGAGGAATGTTTGGTTACCTGAGATCCATCAGGAGAGGAAGACCTGGAAGATGTCGATGCTGGAGTATCTGTAGAAAACAGCATGTGAAACTTGGCTGCCCGGTTCTGTAAGCCACGTTTAGACATCAAAGAACAGGATGGGCAATCCGGAATGGAATGGTCAGACCCCAAACATTTAAGACACCATTCATGGGTGTCTGTGACTGAAATAGTACCGCTGCACTTGGTGCATTTTTTAAACCCAGAGGCTTGTTTCTCCATGAGGGAGAATTTGTGAAGGCCTAAAGGCCTCACAGAACAAACACACCAAGTGAGTAAGAAATAAAGGAAAAAAGACCGGCGGTACCGGTCTGGAATCGGGGAAGGCAGACACGCGGCCAAAGAAATAAATTAAAATAACAACTTCTTCAGCGGTGACAGGAACACGACCTGCTAGCTCCGCGGAAAAAGAAAAACTGAGGAGAGTTGGTCAGGAAGGCGGGAAGGCAGCGCGCATGCGCAGTGGGAGGCCCCAAAAGCTTTCCTTCTGGGAAGCTGGGGAGCTTTCCCGCGCAGGCTCCGTCAGTACCAATGTACCCATATGTGAGGACTTATTCCTGCTTGTTCCTGGAGATGCTGAGTTGCTGGTCAAAGGTAACTCTGAGATATTTGACTTGCTGTTTATTGCTTATGGTGTGGTCAAATATCTTTATTGAGTCCGGTGGTGAGAATATAGTACTCCTGGTAATGTGCACCAGTTCCGATTTTCGGTAATTTATGAATAGGCTTTGACTGCTGAGCCATTCTGACATTGTTTCAAGGCATGCTGTGATTTGTGTGTGGTCTGGATGTTTGATGTTTATGGGGGTGAATATCATGATGTCATCTGCATATATTCTGTTGAATGTTGATGTTAAATTGTTTTATAATGTTGCATATTGGCTGAATGTAGACATTGAATAGTAGTGCTGAGAGAGCTGAGCCTTGTGGGACTCCTTGGTGTTGGGTGAAGGGTTCAGACTGTTGTTTTTTGTTTCTTACATGCTGTGTATGGTGGGAGAGGTATGAGAAGAACTGAAATATGAGATTGCAGACCTGCTATCAGTAATCTGTGAACTATCATTAAAATCATCTCTAATACCAGAAGATTGGAGGATCGCCAATGTAACACCAATTTTTAAAAAGGGTTCCAGGGGTGATCCGGGAAACTGCAGACCGGTGAGCCTGACGTCAGTACCGGGAAAAATGGTAGAAACCATCATAAAGAATAAAATTACTCAGCATGTAGATAGTCACAACCTAATGGGAGACAGCCAACATGGCTTTAGACAAGGAAGATCTTGTCTTACTAATCTGTTATATTTTTTGAAGGAGTGAATAAACAGGTGGACAAAGGTGAGTCGGTTGATATTGTGTATCTGGACTTTCAGAAAGCCTTTGACAAGGTCCCTCATCAGAGACTTTTGGCAAAACTAAAGAGTCATGGGATAGCAGGCAGTGTACTATTGTGGATCAGGAACTGGTTAAAAGATAGAAAGTAGAGGGTAGGGCTAAATGGCCAATTTTCCCAATGGAGAAAGGTGAATAGTGTTGTACCCCAGGGATCTGTGCTGGGTCCGCTGCTTTTTGACATATTCATAAATGACCTGGAAAGTGGAATAACGAGTGAGGTTATCAAATTTGCAGATGACACAAAACTATTTAAAGTTGTTAAAACCCAAGAGGATTGTGAAAAATTGCAAGAGGATCTTGATAAATTGGAAGACTGGGCATCAAAATGGCAGATGAAATTTAATGTGGACAAGTGCAAGGTTATGCACCTAGGGAAGAACAACCCAAACTATGGTTACACGATGCAAGGTTCCACATTAGGAACCACCATCCAGGAAAAAGATTTAGGCGTCATTGTGGATACCATGTTAAAACCCTCTGCCCAGTGTGCAGCGGCAGCCAAGAGAGCAAATAGAATGCTAGGTATCATAAGGAAAGGAATGGAAAATAAAACAAAAAATATTATAATGCCTCTATATCGTTCCATGGTGAGACCGCACCTTGAATATTGTGTGCAATTCTGGTCGCCGTATCTTAAAAAGGATATAGCGATTTTAGAAAAGGTACAGAGAAGAGCCACCAAAATGGTAAAGGGGATGGAAGGATACTCCTATGAAGAGAAGCTAAAAAGGTTAGGGCTCGTTAACCTGGAAAAGAGACGGCTGAGGGGAGATATGATAGAAGTCTATAAATTAATGAACGGAGTGGAACGGGTAAACGTAGATCGATTGTTTACCTTATCAGAATATAGAAAGACTAGGGGACATGCAATGAAGCTACAGGGTAAACTATTTAAGACTAATAAAAGAAAATATTTTTTTCACTCAACGTGTAATCAAACTCTGGAATTTGTTACCGGAGGATGTAGTAAAGGCTGTTAGTGTAGCTGGGTTTAAAAAAGGTTTGGACAAGTTCCTGGAGGAAAGGTCCATAAACCATTATTAAGAAGTGACCGAAGATATCAATGCTTGATCCAGTACAAGCATTGTGGAACTTGTGTCTCTTGGGGAAACTGCTAGGTACATATGACCTAGATTGGCCACTGTTGGAAACAGAATACTGGGCTTGATGGACCTTGGTCTGACCCAGTATGGCATATCTTATGTTCTTATGTAGCACTGTGCCATTTATCCCCACATCTCTGAGTCTTTGCAACAGAGTGTTGTGATTCACTGAGTCAAAGGCAGCAGTTATGTCTATGAAGCATAATACAAAGCCACTGTGTATGTTGTCCATAGCTGTTATGAGGGTGTCCAAGAGAGATGTAATAAGTGTTTCTATGCTGTGGTTTTGTTTAAAGCTGTATTGGTGGGGGTCCAGTGGGGCATAGGTGTCTATGTGATCCTGTAGTTGTTGCTGTACACATTTTTCAATTATCTTGGCTATGAAGGTGAGGCTGGATATTGGTCGGTAGGAGTTTGGTTCATTTTTGTCGAGATTATTGTTCTCAAGGATTGGTCTGATGGATGCTTTCTTGAGTTGCTGGGGGAGATATCCTTATGTGAGTGAGGATTCAATGATCATTTTTAGATGGGGTGTTAGGTATTCTTTTGTTTGCTTGATCCAGGTAACTGGGCATAGGTCAATAGCATTGTTGTGTTTATGTTAGTTATGATGGAGTTGAGTTATTGTCTTGATGGGATGTGGAATGAGTCCCAAGTTTCATCCTTTGCAAATGCAATGTGTGCCTTTGAGTCAGTCCTGACTCCTGGCGACCCAGAAGCTCCTGGGTTTTCTTGGCAGTGTCACTGGAAGTAGATTGCCAGGCCTTTCTTCCGAGGCAATGGAGGGTTAAGTGACTTGCCCAAGGCCACAAGGAGTGCTAGTGGGAATTGAACCCTGGTTGCTTGGTTACCAAGCCAGTACTCTAACCACTAGGCTACTCCTCCATCCTTTATGTGCTGTATATTAGATTTGGTTGGTTTCTTGAGTGGTATCTGTGTGTATTTGAGTTGTATATAGTCGGCTAGGTCTTGTGGAGGAATGGAGTATGGATCATCTTTTTCGTGAGATTGTTTGCTATAGAGCTTCCTTGGTTTGTTGATTGATTTCATTATCAGGTTTGAGTAGTATTCCTTCTTGTGACTGTTTATCATACGATGGTATGTGGTTTGCAATTCACTGTATTTTGTCAAGATGTTATGGCTTTTAGTTCTTCTCCATTGTCTTTCTATTTTCCTCAGGCATTTTTTATGTTTGTTGATTTCACTTGAATACCAGCGGGTGTAGTGTTTTCTTTTGTTGTCATTAGTTGGTTTATTTGGTGTGATTGCTGCGTTATGTAGAGGGTTTTTTTCCATTTGGCAATGGTGGTATCAAGATCTGTTATGTTTTGCTCTAGTTCTGGCAGTACCTCTTCCAGGAATTTGTCTTTGTGAAAGGTTCGAAATTTTCTTTTTTCCTTGAGGTTTGTTTCAGGTGTTCGGCTCATCATGGGTGTGTTTATGGAGAAGTTGATCATGTGATTGTCTGACCAAGGGATTGTGGAGACTGTTTTGTGTGTTATCAAGTCTTGTTGGTTTGGTGTGAATACAAGGTTGAGGGTTCCTCCCAACTTGTGGGTTAGGATATTTATTAATTGGGTGTACTGCAGATCTTCCATTGTTTCCATGAAGGTATCTTGATTCTGAGTGGATAATGATGGAATGTTGGGGTCTCCAAGGACTATGAGCGGTATGTTTTGGATTGCCAGGGAGCAGATTTGTTCTAGTATGGTGGAGAGTTTGTCTTCATTCGAGCTTGGGGCTCTGTAGAGGAGGCAGAGTGCTAGATGTTTATTTGAGATTGTTACTATGCTACTTCCTGTGGTTCGGATGTTGGATGTGGTGTTGAATTGTAGGTGTGACTTCACAAAAACTAGCACACCGCCGCCTCTACGTGTTTATCTTGTGGAGTTGTGTATCGTATATTGTTGGGAGGCCATTTGATTTATGAGTACATTGTCAGTATCGGAGAGCCATGTTTCTGTGATGCACATGTCTATGTCCTGGTTCGGTATGTAGTCCATTATTGTGTAGAATTTGTTCCGTATGGAGCGGGCATTGACTAATGCACAGGAGAGTGTGGTATCTTGTGGTATTTTGATAGATGGTGTTTCTTCATTGCTGGTATGAGTTATGTGTATTATTCTTTGTGGTCTGTTGTGGTTTTGATTCATAGTTGTATGTATCTTGTGTGTTGCATATCTGCTTGTTTGTATAATTGGTATCTTGTGAGTGTGTGATAGTAATTTGGCTTCTCCAGCATGAGCGTATCCATTTTTGAGGAGTAGGAGGAGAAGGAGTAGTGTGAGTAATATCTTTTATCCATTTTACTTGTCTTTGCGTATGTTGAGTGGATGGCAGTAGGTTAGGGTTGCTTGCGCAGTGGCTAGTTGGCATGTACAATTGGTTTAACTTTATTGTGATTGAGTTACGTATGGACGCTTTGTTCAACTGTGCTGTGTTCAGGGTTTACTCACAGTTCCTCACGTTCTGTGTCTTGGTTCGACTCTGGTCTGTGTCATTTTGAGCTTTTGATTCCCCTGGTGTATGGGCTGGGGGTTCAGGGAGTTCTTCTGATGGTGTTGCTTGGTTCGAATCACTGTAGTCTGCCAGGACTGGAATTATGGTGGTGCCTACTGTCCGCGCCTAAGGGCCACGCCAAAGGGCCGTCTGGCAAGACTCTCAGGCGTGGGCCCGCCAGGCGTGGGCGTGCCCTTGCTGAGTTTTAAATTTAAAGGTGCTGCTGTGGCCTGATTGGCCTTCGGTGCAGCGAGCAGGGCGAGGCTCCAATCCTTCTCCCTGTGCTGGATGCCGATCAGGCGGGCAGATGGAGATGTCCTGACTAGTCCAAGAACCAGGTGGCAGTGCATGAACTGCCTTTAGAGTCCCTCTAGTCCTGTGAGGCTCATTCAAACATTCAAGAACATAAGTTTATTCAACACATTCAAATTGTATTGGGACCCGACAGGGGTCAAACTACTTCATTCCAATGCAGCACGATGCAAGTTGCAACTTTTCTGCCGAGGTAGATAGATAAGTCAATATTGCATGTTTCTCGAGCAGTTCCTTGCTTTCTTCTCCGTATCAATGGTCGTTGCTCCTCTTTCTACCCACTCCAGTGTTGAGAATCTTACTTACTGTTCTATCTAAAAGGCCCTTAGCTATATCATCTGATTCAAGGTAGTAGCAAGAACATATCCTTCAGATCCTCACCAGGCTATATGTCCTATCTCCTTTCTCCTCCTGCATGGTTGATTTCATTTGTCTCCTGACCTCTCTATCTAATGTATCTCAGTGATCCCTGCTAGTTAAGCAATCATTGGGCTAGATTGGTAGAAACAGAGTCCCTGTCTGATGAGGTCTTCCTCACTGTACGTGATAACGGTGCCAGTAGTCTAGCCACCAAGAAGCTCCTACTACTTGTGCGCCTGTTCCTTATCCAATACCCAGGGTGATATGAAGTCTTAGGCAGAAGGCTTATAAAGATGCTTTCCATCCAAAAGGTCTGGGTGTTTATATTCCCACTAAAGAACCTCCCAGTCCTTCTCCTTGGGCTGAGCTCCCACTTTTCCATAGTCAGTCTCCTTGACATTAACTATACTTGTTCCAGAGCCCACAGCTCCCATGTTAATACCTTAGGCATGGCATAGAATAGAAAGTTTTAATGGCATCTGTGTCACCCTGTTATCAAATATTGGCAAAACTAGAAATTTGTGCATATGGGGCTCATTTATTCCCCTCCCCCTCAATCACTAAGCAAGATAAGGCATTTGCCTAGTGCAGCAGCTTCTGAGAGTGGGGGGAGGGAGGGAAAGGGCAGTAAATAGAAGCCACAGTCAAAGGGAGGAGATCAGCTATACCTGGGAGCTAACGCGGTTTCTTTTCATTGCCACGGAGCAGCGCAGCAGGTGGGAGCTGGAGGCCTGATAGACCAACTGCAGGCACTGGGTGGACATCCTAGGCATCGAGGACCTTCCCCCCGAACCTTACAAAGCCCAGAGGGCACTACACATGGCCGCGTGTCGCGGCCTGCGTGGCTGTATCCTAAGGGGCGTGTCTCAAGGGGCAGGACACTCCCCTTTGGCACCCCTTCGGCGCTCACGAGACGCTCTCGAGAAAGCTGGAAGTTGGAGTGCTGTGCCTATGGGGAAACGAAAGGCGAAGTTAGCAGTCAAGTCTGCAGTAGGAGATGGTGTGCAAGGAGGTAAGGTGGTGGGCCCCATGGACAAGCACATAACTTCTCTGCTGCCTGCTAATAAATCACTGGACGGGGCTTCTCTAAGTCCTGCTATCCGGTCACCTCCTCCTTTTCCTCAACTTCCTCATTCGTCTACATTTTTGGATTTTTCCCCGGATATTGTAAACCCATCCCTTTGCCCTGTGGATCCGGCAGGGTCTGATGGTTTGGTCACCCCTCCTTCTGGAGAGGTGACCCTTACAGACATTTGGACTGCAATCCAAAAGATCGATACTCGTTTGTCCTCAACTGTTTTTTCTTTGTGTAGATTTACCTATGATGTGCTCGGTAAAATGAAAGATATTGATTAGCAATTAAGTTCTTTAACTAAGTTGACTGCCCGTACTGATTCTCAGCTCCAGACTTGCCATGATGGCAATGTTGCTTTAATTAGAGATGCTTTGGCAATTTCCTATCGTTTGGAGATGTTAGAGAATCAATATAGGGCAAGAAACTTACGTTTCCTTAATTTTCCTTCTACCCATTTGCTGTCTTCAGATATTTTGTTGCAAAATAGTTTGCTTTTCTCTGATCAGAGTAGTTTGCTTTTCTCTGATCAGAGAAGGGCTGTACTTTTACAGAGCTCTGCTAGTGAGTGGATATTTGCCTCCTGGGACATCTTACTGTGAGTTCTAGCTGTTTATTTAATTATTTACTGTTTGTCTAACTGTTTGTTTAATTATTTATTGTTTGTCTTAGTGGTGTGCTAGTTCAGCCTTCTCAGCTGTACTTACCTTGCCTCTCTCAACTAACTGGGCTTTGTGTGGTAGCCATTTTGAATTAAATCTCTCTCCCCAGAACCTGCTGTTTGTTAAACTTTTTTCCTGTCCTTGCCTGCCTGAGTGAATCCTGCCCCTCCCCCCCTCCCCCTGAGGTATTGTGTAGCCTTCTTCCTGTTTTCTCCACGTGTGCATAGTCTGTTTTAGTTTGCTTTTCTCTGATCAGAGAAGGGCTGTACTTTTACAGAGCTCTGCTAGTGAGTGGATATTTGCCTCCTGGGACATCTTACTGTGAGTTCTAGCTGTTTATTTAATTATTTACTGTTTGTCTAACTGTTTGTTTAATTATTTATTGTTTGTCTTAGTGGTGTGCTAGTTCAGCCTTCTCAGCTGTACTTACCTTGCCTCTCTCAACTAACTGGGCTTTGTGTGGTACCCCCATCCCCCTGCCGAGGGTTCAGGACAGGGTAGCTTGTAACTGCCCTCTTTAATAGGACTTATCTCCCTCCCTCCCTCCCCAGCACCCACCCACCCCTGGGGTAATTGTAGTTTTATAGGTACTTGCACATCTTAGAGGAAAGGGGCTGCTCTCAGGTGCAGCTCTTAATCCAAATCAGTCATACACAGAGGACCTGAGATTAATTAAGCTTCAGGTACACAGGGTGTATTAGGGGTATTAGATACACTTTTATTAGTATAAGCATCTACACCAATCCTTATTATATACCGAATTTAAAAGACCTAAACACAAGCTTTAAACTAAGATGCAGACAGAGGTCCAGCAACGAGATGGGGGTTCTCCGGTCTTTTGCATTGAGTGTCACATGTATGATTTTCTCCCAGTTGGTGAGAGGTCCTACATATGCACTAAGTGCAGGGAGCTCTTTGCTCTCAGGGAACGAGTCCGTTCTCTAGAGGCTAGAGTAGCAGACCTGGAAGACATAAGAAAGACAGAGAAGTACATGGACGAGACCTACAGGGATATAGTCCTGAAGTCCCACCTCCAGTCTGGCAGCATCCCTGTTGCCATGGAGGAGAGAGGTCACGTGGCAGGAGAGCATCACCCTGGTGTGGCAGGAAGTGATCCTGTAACTAGGACCTGTCCTCCAGGTGATGTAAAACCCTCTCGCACCGAGGACGTTTCTCCAGGGCCATGTCCCCATGAGGGGAGGGTCAGGACAGCTGTTATAGTTGGTGATTCAATCATTAGGAATGTAGATAGCTGGGTGGTTGGTGGACGTGAGGATCGCCTGGTAACATGCCTGCCTGGTGCGAAGGTAGCAGATCTCACGCACCGCCTAGATAGGATCATAGATAGTGCTGGGGGGGAGTCTGCTGTCTTGGTACATGTTGGTACCAATGACATAGGAAAATGTGGTAGGGAAGTTCTGGAGGCTAAATTTAAGCTTTTAGGTAGGAAGTTGAAATCCAGAACTTCCAGGATAGCGTTCTCCGAAATGCTTCCTGTTCCACGTGCAGGACCCAAAAGACAGGCAGAGCTCCGGAGTCTCAATGCGTGGATGAGACAATGGTGCAAGGATGAGGGTTTTGGATTTGTTAGGAACTGGGGAACATTCTGGGGAAAGGGGGGGCTCTTCCGAAGGGATGGGCTTCACCTTAATCAGGATGGGACCAGACTGCTGGCATTAACCTTTAAAAAAGAGATAGAGAAGCTTTTAAACTAGAAAATAGGGGAAAGCCGACAGTCACCCAAGAGCGCATGGTTCGGACAAAGGTATCCTTGAAGGATACTACCAAATGCAGTGAGGTTCCAAAAGGTAGTATAGTAGCCCAAATGCCCTTGAGTAAGGAGCAGACAGAGCATAAAGATTCCCAATTACCCATGCCTACCAATAGCCAGATTAATATTAATAAAATACAGTCTCTAAAATGCTTGTATGCCAATGCTAGAAGTCTAAACAATAAGATGGGAGAATTAGAATATATAGCACTAAATGAGAGGTTAGATATGATTGCACTCTCAGAGACATGGTGGAAGGAGGATAACCAGTGGGACACTGTGATACCTGGATACAAACTATATCGTAATGATAGAGCTGAACAAATTGGTGGAGGGGTTGCACTCTATGTTAGAGAGGGCACTGAGTCAGAAAGGATTAAAGTTTTGCAGGGAACAAAATTTGCTGTAGAATCTCTATGGATTGAAATTCCATTTATGAAGGGGAAGGTGATGGCAGTGGGAGTATACTATCGACCGCCTGGCCAGAATGAACAAATGGATGAAGAAATGCTCAAAGAAATCAAGGAAGCTAACAAAAGCCACAACAGAGTAGTAATAATGGGTGATTTCAATTACCCCGGTATCGACTGGGACAGTGTCACAGCAGGACAAGCTAAAGAGATAAAGTTTCTAGATGAAATAAATGACTGCTTCTTGGAGCAGCTGATTCATGAACCAACCAGAGGGGAAGCCATACTGGACCTAGTCCTTAGTGGAACGCCAGATCTGGTGCAAGAAATAAGGGTGTTGGGACCACTTGGCAATAGTGATCATAGTATGATCATGTTTGATTTAATCAGTGGAGGACAGATAGTAAAGGAATCCACAGTACTACCTTTTAACTTTCAAAAGGGAGACTATGATAGAATGAGGAATATAGTTCGTAAAAAACTAAAAGGAGCGGTTCCAAAGGTTAAAGACTTACAGCAAGCTTGGGTGTTATTTAAAAATACTATCCTCGAAGCCCAGACCAGCTGTATTCCACGCATTAAGAAAAGTGGAAGAAGAAAGTCCAAAAAACTGCCAGCATGGTTTAAAGGTGAGGTCAGAGAGGCTGTTGCGGCCAAAAGAGCAACCTTCAGGAAATGGAAAAAAGAGCCAAATGATGAAAACTGGAAACAGCACAAGCACTGGCAAGTTAAATGCAAAGCATTGATAAGGCAGGCAAAGTGGGAATTTGAGAAGAAACTTGCTACGGAAGCAAAAACACGAAATAAAGACTTTTTCAAGTACATTCGTAGCAAAAGGCCTGTGAGAGAGTCAATTGGACCATTAGATGATAGAGGGGTAAAAGGGGCAGTAAGAGGAGACAAGGCTATAGCAGAGAGACTGAATGAATTCTTTGCTTCGGTCTTTACTGAGGAAGATGTAGGGATGTTACCCAAGACTGAAGTGGTATTTAAAGGTGATACTGCAGAGGAATTGAGAGAAATATCGCTACACCGGGAAGATATATTACAACTATTTGATAAACTGAATAGTAGCAAATCACCTGGACCAGATGGTATACATCCCAGAGTGTTGAAAGAACTGAAATATGAGATTGCAGACCTGCTATTGGTAATCTGTGAACTTTCATTAAAATCATCTGTAATACCTGAAGATTGGAGGGTCGCCAACGTAACACCAATTTTTAAAAAGGGTTCCAGGGGTGACCCGGGAAATTACAGACCGGTGAGCCTGACGTCAGTACCAGGGAAAATGGTAGAAACCATCATAAAGAACAAAATTACACAGCATGTAGATAGTCATGGCCTAATGGGAGACAGCCAACATGGCTTTAGACAAGGAAGATCTTGTCTTACTAATCTGATCTGTTTTTTTGAAGGTGTGCATAAACAGGTAGACAAAGGTGAGTCGGTTGATATAGTGTATCTGGACTTTCAGAAAGCTTTTGACAAGGTCCCCCATCAGAGACTTTTGGCAAAGCTAAAAAGTCATGGGATAGGAGGCAGTGTACTATTGTGGATCGGGAACTGGTTAAAAGATAGAAAGCAGAGGGTAGGGCTAAATGGCCAATATTCCCAATGGAAAAAGGTGAATAGTGGAGTACCCCAGGGATCTGTACTGGGTCCGCTACTTTTTGACATATTCATAAATGACCTGGAAAAGGGAATAACTAGTGAGGTTATCAAATTTGCAGATGACACAAAACTGTTTAAAGTTGTTAAAACCCAAGAGGATTGTGGAAAACTGCAGGAGGATCTGGATAAATTGGAAGACTGGGCATCCAAATGGCAGATGAAATTTAATGTGGACAAGTGCAAAGTTATGCACCTAGGAAAGAACAACCCACACTATAGTTACACGATGCAAGGCTCCACATTAGAAACCACCACCCAGGAAAAAGATTTAGGAGTCATCGTGGATAACATGTTAAAACCCTCCGCCCAGTGTGCAGCGGCGGCCAAGAAAGCAAATAGAATGCTAGGTATCATAAGGAAAGGGATGGAGAATAAAACAAAGGATATTATAATGCCTCTGTATCGCTCCATGGTACGACCGCACCTTGAATATTGTGTGCAATTCTGGTCACCGTATCTTAAAAAGGACATAGAGTTATTAGAAAAAGTACAGAGAAGAGCCACCAAATTGGTGAAGGGGATGGAAGGCTACTCCTATGAAGAGAGGCTAAAAAGGTTAGGGCTCTTTAACCTGGAAAAGAGACGGCTGAGGGGAGATATGATAGAGGTCTATAAATTAATGAATGGAGTGGAACGGATAAACGTGGATCAATTGTTCACGCTATCAGAATATAGAAGGACTAGGGGACATGTAATGAAGCTACGGGGTAAACTATTTAAGACAAATAAGAGAAAATATTTCTTCACTCAACGTGTAATCAAACTCTGGAATCTGTTACCGGAGGATGTAGTAAGGGCTGTTAGTATAGCTGGGTTTAAAAAAGGTTTGGACAAGTTCCTGGAGGAAAGGTCCATAAACCGCTATTAAAAAGGGACCCAGGATATCAATGCTTGACCTAGTACAAGCACTGCAGAACCTGTGTCTTTTGGGGAAACTGCTAGGTACGTATGACCTAGATTGGCCACTGTTGGAAACAGGATACTGGGCTTGATGGACCTCGGTCTGACCCAGTATGGCATTTCTTATGTTCTTATGTTCTTATGTTAAAATATTTTACTGAAGTTTTGCAATTGAGAGGCACTTTAGAAGTAGTCCAAATGTATTCCCTTTCTGTTGGTGCTCTGGCCGTACCAAAAGTAGAAGGGGTTGTTTCCCCTTCAGATAATTCGGTGGGCCACAACTTAACAGCTTTTTTGTAAGATTCTTTGGACGTCATTCCCAGGCGTTGCACCTTGGTGGTAATGTTTGGGTCTGAGTCTATTAAGTTAATTGTCTTGAGAGCCTACTTTAAACATAGAGAGGCTCTATTTTGTGGGTCCAAATTACAAGTTTTCCCAGATGTGGGTCGGACCACCCAGTCTCAGCGTAAGCTGTTTCTGGAGTTAAAAGCTTGGGTGGTAGCTTTGGGGGCTTCTTTTTTCCTTAAATTTCCTTGTCGTTGTATTATAACATTTGAGGGACAAAATTATGTTTATACTGATGTAACTCAGTTACTGCAGTTTTTGTCTGTTAAGGAATTGGTTGAGAAATAATTAGGTGGGATGTTTAACAAGTGTTCCCTAGTGTGGGGTTAGAAATAACTCCTTTTTTCCTCTGTATTTCTTTTTTCCACGATTTAAATGCTAATCCTCTCCCTTGATGTGGTTTTGCTATTATGTGCTTAATCTATTCTTGAATTTTTTGAGATCCTTGTAATTGATTTCTTGATATTTAATATTTGTATTCAGGGAAAACTTAAAATAAAAGATGGAAAAAAATAAAAAGAAGCCACAGTCAAAGCAAAACAACAGACTGTGACAGCCGGACAAACTCAAAGAGCCATCAGCACATTCTTTTAACTGCAGGAAGAGCGGGTGCATTCATAAGCACAGAGCAAAGTTTAATGTTTGAAAGTACGATGTCTGATTATGCATTTTTATGGGATTGTTGTTTGAAGGGTAGTGTTCAGATGATTATGATTGTTGAGTTTAACTATCAAAATTTCTGGGGTGGGGAGAAGTCCGCCTGCAGGTCTGTCTAAGGTGCCCATTTCCTTTTGCCCCAGCTTATCCCCCCTGTTGGCCTTTGTGATCTGCTTCTGTCTCTGCTCATTCTCCTAACCTTAAAGCAGGAGAAGCTGCTGGGGACCTTTCTACATCTCAGCCATGGCAGCCATCCGAGGGAAGTGATATCTCCCTGTAGCTTTCACTTTTTCTCTTTTGAATTCATATAAAACCATATCTGTTAAAGGTTTAGATAAGGCTTCATTTTTATTATGGCGTATAGTTTAGCCTTTTCCCAGAGGAATACTAATCTGTCTGAACATGGTCCAAAAAAGAATAAAAAAGATTATAGAGAAAATATAGTATCTGTCACATCAAGACAGACGATCAGTGATAACCATGGAAACCTGAGCCTACAGGAGCCTGCTTTATGCTTTAGAAGCACTTAAGAGATGTGAGCGGCTGCTCAAGATAACGTAGTAACAAACAGGTCGCTATGTAGAAATACTGATGTAGTTGGCATTGAGTATTAATCGCATAAGAGCTTTGCTTCTAAAATTTGCTGCCAACAAATGGATATATTTTACTCCCTATATCACTATACAGCCAAACATTATCCATGTGAGGAGACACCTGGGAGCGTTCTGTGGATAGTGGTGATATTCAGTTGTTTTCCAAATAACTGTCTATATGTGTAGACCATAGAGATGGCAGTCCCAGCTTTCAAACCATATCTTATCTATTAACTTTTAAGACCATGTATTCTGAGGTCTCCGTTAAACCGACAGGCTGACAGATCATCTGCACTGGCCATACCACTAACATTGCCCATGTAGTAGATTATGGAAAAAGACTAATCGGCTCATCCAATCCGCCCCCTTATTCCTATCCACACTACTAAGGATACATTACAGCAGCCAGCCACAGCACTATTTAACCTCTGCCGTGTGAACAGAATGAGCGAGCAAACTGGATGGACTTTATAGAACTAGAGAGTGCAAGCTAGAACCAATCAAACAATATGCTCTTCTTATAGCTCTGCACTGTGCAAAAATTCAAAAGGGTCAGTTTGCAAAGGAAGTTACACATTTACCAGTGGCCGGTAAACAAATTACTTCCTATCCATGTATTTTCAGCCACAATGAAGGTAATTCTATAGCAGGGGTCTAGTGAAAGCATGTTTTAATGTGCTGAAATTTAACTTATTTTACAAAGACAAGTAGGCATCTTCTTGTCTTTATAAACCACTAGCGTATCTGGTGGAAAATACATCTTAATTTAAGGAACAATCGCTCCAGCCCTGGAGCTGAAGTATGTAACTGTTGTATATTTTGCAAGTATGCACATAATTCCAGTATTTTATAATCAATGCATGCACTTGCATGCTCTGCCCAAACTCCATCCATATACACACCACCAAATCAATGTGTGCACCTTTATGCTTTGCACTATTTTATAAGAGGCTACTAACAAGCATATGTGGGCACTTGCACAGCTAAATGATATACACAGGAGGTGATGAGAGAGTGGAGCTTCACATGCAAAAAAGCAGCATTCAGAAAATATAGAACTTGTTGTTGTTGTTGTTAAGTGCCGTCGAGATGGTTTTGACTCATGGCGATCCTCTAGGCAACTGACCCAAAATGTGTTTTGTCTTCAGTTAGGCGGCTCATTGTTGATAGAGTGGCACCCATAGCTGCTGTTATTGTATCGATCCATCTCATTGCCGGCCTTCCTCTTTTACGATGACCTTCTACCTTGCCAAGCATTATGTCTTTCTCCAACAATCCCTCTTTTCACATGATGTGTCCAAAGTATGAAAGTTGAAGTCTTGTCATCTGAGCTTCTAAGGAAAGCTTAGGTTTGATCTCCTCTAGTACTGATTGGTTTGTTCATGAAATATACAGTATTTGTCATCAGTACCATAATTCAAAGGCATCAATTTTCTTCCAGTCTATCTTTTTCACTGTCCAACTTTTGCATCCATATGATGTTATTGAGAATACCATGACTTGAACGAGTCAAATCTTTGTATGGAGAGACACATCTCTGCTCTTGAGAATTCAAAACAGCATGGGACAAGCACAGCGGATCCCTTTACAGCAACAGGATAAAACCAAAATAAACTAAGCCATCTAACTTCTCAACAAATAGGAGTGTCCTACATGGAGTGGTGGATCCACCCCTAAACAAAGACACGGGGAGGGGTGGCCTGCACGGAGCGACAGGTGCACCTACTCTTGCCGTATCTTGCTGGGCAGACTGGATGGACCATGCTGGTCTTTATCTGCCGTCATTTACTATGTTTATGTTTGTCTAGGTCTTTCAAAAGACATCTGCCAAGAGCAATGTGCCATCTGATTTCTTGACTGTTTGTCCTTTCTTTATTGATTGCTGATCCAAGTAGGTTAAAGTTGTCAACTATTTCAATTTCTTCTTTATCAATGATGAACTTATTGATTTTGCCAGTTGTCAGGAACTTACCATTGTGCAACTTTGGCTCAAGTCCGGAGAATAAATGTTTTGAATGTGACTGCATTATTGGACAATACAGAATCTGAAACTGTAGTACCAGCTACTCTTTTGGTATCATGTGCTCTCAATGCGGATCACGGCTTGATATTAAAGATGTACTTTAAGAAGAGAGACAGGTGGCTTTCCTAGTTTGTTGGCTTAGAGTTTTTCCTGATCTTGCAAGGGAGATGCTGAATTTCTTTTGATGAAACCTGGAGTTTTGAAGATTGAAGCCCTATTTTATTCCCTTGCAAGTCTTTGGTTAAACATAATTCTGTTAATTATATTTTTTTTTTCAGCCTAAAGATTTACTTTCCTTCAATGCTAGAATGCTTGCCAGATTCTTTGATGTTTCTCATGAAGTTTAAAATAGAGCTGCTTATTGTTAGGTGTGCTTATGAACACACTAGCCTTTAATTTCCTAGGTTCTGTTTTCTGTTTCCTTTTTGTGACTGGACCATTGTGTTGTGTGCTTGTAAGATTGATCTTGTTGTTTCCTTTTCATTTAGAGAACATATTCAGGCATGGCAGATAGTCCTTCTAAAGCGGCTAGCCTTCTCTGCTGAACTTTAAACCAGATATTCAATGCAGAAGCAATATCCAGCCACGAGCATTGGACATCCAGGTTGGCCAGATAGCGCTACAGCCCGGTTAGCTATGGTGGCAAAAGTTTGATGAAACCTCAGGTGCCTAACTTTCACCACCGTGGGATAACCTGCTAGTGGCTGAATAGCGCTGCTAGCTTGTTATCCGCGGGTACCGCCTCCGCTCCGCCCCCTGGAACATGATGATGCTAGCTGTTTATGCTCAGATGCCGCCTCCGTCCACCCCATGGAACGCGCTGATGCTAGTTGGTTATTCTCAGGTGCCTCCTGGTGCACACTGATGCTAGCTGGTTATCCTTGGATGCCACCTCCACACTGCCCCCTGGTGCATGCTGATACTAGCTGGTTATCCTCTGGTGATGCCTCTGCTCTGTCCCCTGGAACGCCCTGCTGCTAGCTGGTTATCCGCGGGTGCCGCCTCACTCTGCCCCCTGGAACGTGCTGATGCTAACTGGTTATCCTCGGGTGCCACCTTGATGCTAACTGGTTATCCTCGGGTGCCACCTTCCCTCCGCCCTTTGGAACGTGCTGATGCTAGCTGGTTATGCTCAGGTGTCACCTCTGCTTCACCCCCCTGGAAAGTGCTGATGCTAGCTGGTTATGCTTGGATACCACCTCCGCTTCACCCCCTCGAACGCGCTGATGCTAGCTGGTTATCCTTGGGTGCCACCTCCACACTGCCCCCTGGCGCATGCTAATGCTAGCTGGTTATCCTCGGGTGCCGCCTTGCTCTGCCCCCTGGAACGCACTGATACTAGCTGGTTATGCTCAGGTGCCACCTCCGCTTCACCTCCTGGAACGTGCTGATGCTAGCTGGTTATGCTTGGATGCCACTTCCACGCTGCCCCCTGGTGCATGCTGATGCTAGCTGGTTATCCTTGGGTGCTGCCTCACTCTGACCCCTGGCACATGCTAATGCTAGCTGGTTATCCTTGAGTGCCGCCTCGCTCTGTCCCATGGAACGTGCTGATGGTAGCTGGCTATGCTCAAGTGCCACCTCCACGCCGCCCCTTTGAACGCGTTGATGCTAGCTGGTTATACTTGGATGCTACTTCCACACTGCCCCCTGGTGCACGCTGATGCTAGCTGGTTATCCTTGGGTGCCAACTCGCTCTGACCCCTGGAATGCCCTGATGCTAGCTGGTTATCCTTGGGTGCCGCCTCACTCTGCCCCTTGGAATGTGCTGATGCTAGCTGGTTATCCTCGGGTGCCGCCTCGCTCCACACCCTGGAACGTGCTGATGCTAGCTGGTTATGCTCAGGTGCCGCCTCTGCTCCACCCCATGGAACACACTGATGCTAGCTGGTTATGCTCAGGTGCCACCTCCGCTCTGCCCCCTGGAACGTGCTGATGCTAGCTGGTTATCCTCGGGTGACACCTCCGCTCCACCCCCTGGAACGTGCTGATGCTAGCTGGTTATCCTCAGGTGCCACCTCCGCTCCACCCCCTGGAACATGCTGATGCTAGCTGCTTATCCTCTGGTGCTGTAGTAGCTGATAAGAATGCAATAAATAATACCCAGAATCAGGCAAAGATTCAAGCCAGTTTAATGTGCACAGACTCAGATTGCAGTAGCATTCAAAATGGTCTGAGCCCAGAGCTCAGAAAAATGACAGTTTATATACTTTTCTTCTCCAGTCCAATACAGGCAAAACTCCTCATTGGCCACAGTGGCCCACTTACTCTCATCCAATAGACATCTCTGACCGGGCCCAGGACTCGCTCCCCCTGCTTGGGTCTTACTAGCCACGGGTCAGCAATTAGACATAACACTAAACATAATACTTTTACTACAGTATATTTTGCTACTTCTGCAAGGTCAGTTAGCTTGCAAAGATAGTGGAAGGCATATCAGAAGCATTCTTAACAAAAGCAAAACAAAGCGAGGCCAAACAAAGCAAGGCTAAGATGTGTCTCTAGCCCTGGCTCAAAACACTAAACAATCTTCATAATGCTAGACAAAATATTCTTACATTGTTCAGCTTCTCTGCTATATTTTCATCCTAATTACGAGGTCAGTGCACATCTAGCAAAGATACAGTGGCGCGGCATTCTACTGAAACAGACATCAGACATCTAAACAATAAACAGTAAGAAAGTATTTAATTCTCTTATCTCCAGGAGAACAGAACATGTTATCAAACTAGAATAAAACGGTATTTCTTTCTAACAGCTAGCTAACAGCATTCTGTAATTTTCCAAAATCAGCAATAACATTTTAAAGCAGGAGGAAAAGGGCTTTCAGACCTAGCTCTGCTACATACTAGGCAATCGCCTATCACAGTGCCACCTCCGCTCCACACCCTGGAACGTGCTGATGCTAGCTGGTTATCCTTGGGTGCCACCTCCGCTCTGTCCCCCTGGAACATGCTGATGGTAGCTGGTTATCCTCGTGTGCTGTCTCCGCTCCGCCCCCTGGAACGTACTGATGCTAGCTGGTTATCCTTGGGTGCCACCTCCGCTCCACATCCTGGAACGTGCTGATGCTAGCTGGTTATCCTCGGGTGCCACCTTCGCTCCACCCCCTGGAACGTGCTGATGCTAGCTGGTTATCCTCGGGTGCCACCTCCGCTCCACCCCCTTGAACGTGCTGATGCTAGCTGGTTATCCTCGGGTGCCATCTCTGCTCCACCCCCTGGAACGTGCTGATGCTAGCTGGTTATCCTCGGGTGCCACCTCCGCTCCACCCACTGGAACGTGCTGATGCTAGCTGGTTATCCTTGGGTGCCACCTCCACTCCGTCCCCCTGGAATGCGCTGATGCTAGCAGGGTTGCATCGGGGCATTTAACAGTGTCACCCAGGGATATTCAGCGGCACTAACCACATTAGTGTTGCTGAATCTCTCAGGCAATCTGCTAACCATTATAACCACTTTGAATATCGACTCCTTAATACTTTCCTTTCATCTGTTTGTACAAGCTTATCTTTTTCTGTATAAGTTATGTTGCTTGATTATGTTTGAATAATTCACAGATAAAAAGAAAAATTAAGTTTCAAGGACATAAGATATAACAGCATAAGATGAGCCATGCTGAGTCAGACCAAGGTCCATTGAGCCCAACATCTTGTCTCTGACAGAGGTTTTTCTGGATGACAAGTACCCGACATATCTTAAAAAGTAGATCTATTTCTCATACCTTATTTCTAGGATAAACAATGGCTTTCCAAGATCTACCTCCAAACCTCTTTTGAGCCCCTCTATGTTAGTCACTTCAATCACATTCTCATGTGCTAGATTCCACAGCTTACTTCTGTGCTGCATGAAAAAAAACTTTCTACAATTTGTTTTCAGTCTGTTATTTGTTAGTTTGAAAAGGTAAACCATTGTCCCCAGTTTAACTGTTTCTCCATGGTCATGATTTGATGAACTCATATCATATCCCCTCTCGGTGCATTCTTTTCCAAGCTGAAGAGCCCCTCACCTGTTCTGTCTTTCTTTATAAGCGAGGTATTCCATCCCCTTTAACATTTTGTAGTTTTTCTCTGAACCTTTTCTAGTTCTGCTATATCTTTTAGAGATGGTATACAGATACGAATCATACTCTAAACAAATAGAAATGATAAGAAGGACTTTTCAACTTCTATTCAGGAATATGAATATCTTCCTTAGACAACATCAGAAGGGAAAGAACTGTTTGGGGGGGGGGGGGGTTTGTGCCGTCAAGTCAGTGCTGGCTCCTGGTGACCCAGCAGCCCCTGGGCTTTCTTGGCAATGTATCATCAGAAGTAGTTGCCAGGCCTTTTCTTCCTAGACAATGGAGGGCAAAGTGACTTGCCCAAGGTCACTCTGAGTGCCAGTGGGAATTGAACCCTTAATCAGGCAGTTGCTCTAACCACTAGGCTACTTCTCCAAAGAACCATTACATTCCAATGAAAGAACCTCCGAAGTCCCATATGCTTGTAACTTTAAACATGCAGAAACTTAAGTGTGGTGTCACTCAATGAAACTACTTTGTTGACTGTCTTTTACCAATTTGTTTTTAGTGGAGCATGGTGCTCACTTTCTATCTCTTATAAGAAAATCTCTCTTGTTCTAAACAGAGAAAAATACCTATTAAGTGTGTACAGTTTTCATATTGTGTTTCCCACTGCAATAATCCACAGTTAGCTAAACCAGTTCAATATCCAAAATAAGATATGCCATACTGGGTCAGACCAAGGTCCATCAAGCCCAGTATCCTGTTTCCAACAGTGGCCAGTCTAGGTCATACGTACCTAGCAGTTTCCCCAAAAGACACAGGTTCCACAATGCTTGTATTGGGTCAAGCATTGATATCCTGGGTCCCTTCTTAATAATGGTTTATGGATCTTTCCTCCAGGAACTTGTCCAAACCTTTTTTAAACCCAGCTACACTAACAGCCTTTACTACATCCTCCAGTAACAAATTCCAGAGTTTGATTACACGTTGAGTGAAAAAATATTTTCTTTTATTAGTCTTAAATAGTTTACCCTGTAGCTTCATTGCATGTCCCCTAGTCTTTCTATGTTCTGATAACGTAAACAATCGATCTATGTTTACCTGTTCCACTCCATTCATTCATTTATAGACTTCTATCATATCTCTCCTCAGCCATCTCTTTTCCAGGTTGAAGAGCCCTAACCTTTTTAGCCTTTCTTCATAGGGGTATCCTTCCATCCCCTTTACCATTTTGGTAGCTCTTCTCTGAACCTTTTCTAATAACGCTATATCAATCTCTTAAATTCAAATTATTTATTATACGTAAACAGAACAAAGAATTATGACAACTGAACCAAGAGAGTAGTACTATGATGATGCATTAGGACGAGATGCTCTGCATTAATTGCTTCAGCTTAACAACTACCGACAGGCTGGACTGTAGAATTAAATGAATAATGTGGATGCTGCAGGCTGAAGGCTGAGTGTGGCTGGATGAAATTAGAAGGGGATGGAGTGGAGGAAGGGAAGAAGAAGATTACCCAAAAGGCTAGGGGGCTCTATAATTGGCCAACAGGGTAAACGCTTGTACTCTGGCTGAGGCATAGCCAAGCCGGTCACAAGGAGATGAGAGAATGGGTCATGGGCAACATTTAACCTATAGGGGCAAGAAGCTGCTTGCCTTAGAGTTTACAGTATATATGATATAAACATGAATGCACACACTGAGCGGACGGAAGGAAATATATTTCCAATAACAATTTTGCTGTATTGTGTCATAAAATATAGTAATACAGGGGGTGATATTCAAAACTACTTAACTAGTTAAATTTGGGAGGTAACAGGGTAATTGACTCATTTTAACTTTTGGGGTCTGCAAGCTGGTTAACCTTTGGCCAAAAACCTGATAGGTGGCCAAAATGTTACAATAATTAGTTAAAGCCAGGAGCAAGAAGTATGCATCAGGATTTGGATAAACGTTTAACTAAAAACTGCTGAGGTTCGCTGCTATCCAATTTAAGTTAATTGATTAAATGGGCTAGTCACTAAAATATCACAGTTTACCACAGTTTAATTTATTTCAAGAGTCACTAACTCCCAGTAACTCAATACCACAGATTAGTAGCTCCCATGGTAAATGAACATAAGAACGTAAAATTTCTCATAGTCAGTCAGACCAAAGGTCCATTAAGCCCAGTATCCTGTTTCCAATAGTGGCCAATACAGGTCACATCTAGCTGTCAGGTTCTCAGAAGGTACATAGATTCCATGCTGCTTGTCCAATGGGTAAGCAGTGGATTTCCCCAGTGGATTTCTCCAGTCCTTTTTAATAGTGGTTTATGGACTTTTCCTCCAGGGACTTTTCTAAATCTTTTTTAAACCCAGCTACATTAACAGCGTTTACTACATCTTCTGTCAACGAATTCCAGAGCATAATTATGCACTGAGTGAAAAAATATTTTCTCTGATTAGTCTTAAATGTACTAGTTAGTAGCTTCATTGTCTTTATACTTTTTAAAGGAGTAAATAACCGATTCATGTTTACTCCTTCTACTCTGCTCATTATTTTATAGGCCTCTTCACCAAGCTGAGATATCTTCCATCCCTTTAATCGTGTTGGTCCCCTTCTCTGTCTTTTCCAGTTCTGCTATATCTTTTCATAGATTTAGCAATCAGAACTCAAGATGCAGTCACACCATAGGGCGATACAGAGGCTGTCTATCCTTTGTTCTATTCTCTATGCTTTTCATTATAATTTCTAGCATTCTATATTTATGCAACAGGTTTTATATACCGCTTTATCATTTCAATCAAAGCGGTTTACATTGTAACTTAAACTTGGCAATGTACATTGAACAGGGCTATTGATAACTTGGATTTTTTTTTTCTGAGGCAATGCCCAAAAGCCACAAGGAATGCTAGTGGGAATCAAACTCTGTGGGTTCCCAAGCCAGTTCTAACCATTAGGCTACTCCTCCACTACAACTTGTAATCAACCCCACAAACTGCATTATTCTGCTCTCCGGGAGCATCTGGCCAATGATGTGTGGCCTGATACTCCCGGGGAGCCTTCTTACAGGGCTGGCATTAAAGTGGTGCACAACCCCTCCCACAATCAGATATCTACCGCATTCCAGAACAGAACAAAACATTGCATGGAACATGTTGCTGTAGGAGGCGGTGGAAGGTCTTGCGTGGCGTGCAGATCTGTAGATGCCTGCAGGAGGTGGGGGGGGGGTTTGGATCGGTTGGTGGGGGGGTTAGATCACACACTACTTTAGCACCACCATCTTTAAGATGGAGCCGTGGTGGATTAGGCTTCCTGTTAGCAGTTCAGTGCTCCAGGAAAGGGAAAATAATGCCAGCTTTGAATCAGCGTTATTTTTCCAGAAATAACATGGCTTTCAAAGTTCAGCACAAGCTGCATTATCATCTCATTATGTAATGTGCATTGTAGTAAGGCAAAATCCATGAATTATTCCCTTGATGTATGTTAGTAACTACCCCCTTAAGTCTCTCCATAGATACAGCAGGAAAACAAGGTTACTTACCTATAACGGGAGTTCTCCATGGACAGCAGGATTAGTCAGCCACACTTGGTGACATCATCCGATGGCGCCATGGATACAGATGTGCTCTCCTAGAGCTCAGAAAGGTGAGTTTTCTGAGCATGTGCTGGTTGCTCCCACCCCCAGGGCCAACCCTACCCAGCTCAGTTTGTACCAAGCTTATGTCAGTCTTACTGCCCGGGTAGGGACGTGGCCTGTCTCAGCGGCGTGGTGGAGAAACTGCTGTGCCTGCATTCATAGGGGAGATGGGAGGGAATGTGTGGCTGACTAATCCTGCTGTCCATGGAGAACTTCCGTTACAGGTAAGTAACCTCATTTTCTCCTAGGACAAGCAGGATGAGTCAGCCATACCTGGTGACTCACCAGTGCAGCTTCGTTGCCCTGGGCTGTGGTAGGAAGAAGACCCCTGTCCTGCGATGAGATCTTTAACCAAAACACTACACCTTTGGTTATGACTGGGATTGCTTATTGGGGCTCTTTCAGAGAACTATACACCTCAAATCACAATTAGCTCAATGCAACAAGCAATGAACAGTAAGCAAAAGCAGAATTTGCAATGAGCAGCACAAGGTCACATCAACAACAACCAATATTAGCCCAGCGGGCATGCAACAGTCAACAGAAATCAAAAGTCAACAGGACTGTCCTTTGGCCGGGATCCTGCCTCCAGGAGGGAACAGCCAAATGAGCTGTCAGTCAGTGTCAATTGTTCCAGGCAGTAGTGCCTCTGGAAGGTGTGCAGAGAGGCCTAAGTTGTGGCATTGCAGATATGATGTAGCGGGACTACGCTGGTTCACCAGACTGGTCGCCATGGCCCATAGCTCATGTGCCTGGACGTGTGCCAGAGGGTCGGTGTCCACCTGTAAATAGCAGCAGTCAATGCATGTGGCGATCCATTGGGAAAGCATCCGCTTCATAACCAGCGATCTGGTTCTATTGGAGTTGAAGGCCACAAAGAGTTGGTGTCTCTGGTGGGCCATCACCGTTGGTGATAGATACGTGCGTAGTGCATGCTCACAGTCAAGGGTGTGAAGGCAATGTTCCTCTGGACTATCATATGGCTCTGGGTAGAAGATAGAAAGCTTGATGGTTTGGTTGATATGGAAAGGCGAGACCACCTTTGGTTGGAATTTTGGGTGGGTCTGCAGTGATGAATGGTTCGGGTAGGGCATGGTGCAGGGGGGGGGGGAGTATACAAAAAGCACCTGGAGCTCGTTCACCCTCCTGGCTGACATGATGGTAACGAGGAACAGTGTCTTCTATGTGATGAACGTGAGTAGTGCCCGTTCCAGTGGCTAGAAGAGTTCCTTCGTGAGCTGTTCCAGCACTGCGTTGAGATCCCAGGAGGGCACCGGTTTCCTCATTGGGAGTCGTAAATTGGTGAGGCATTTCATAAAGCGTGAAACCAAGGGGTGCGCAGAGATAGGTTAGCCATCGAGATGGTCGTGGAAGACTGCGATGGCAGCAAGGTGAACCCTGATAGATGATGTCCGAAGACCAGCTTGCAAGAGGGAGGATAGGTATTGGAGTACTTGTGCAAGGGGGCAGGAGAGGGGGCTGACCTGCACCATCCTGCACCATGCGCCAATCCCTTCGAGCAGCCAGGATGACTTGTTGGAACTCTCCTGTGAGAGTCATGTGGAAAGCGTGACATTTCAATTTCCAGGCAGTTAGTGCGAGGGAGAAGAAATTGGAGTGCATGGTCCTCCCTTCGTCCTGGGTGATAAGGTCTGGGAGCATTGGTAGGTGAACTGGAGGTCTCTTGGCAAGTTAATGGAGGTAGGGGAACCACATCTTTCTCAGCCAGTATGATGCAATAAGGATTACTGAGGCTCTGTCAGTGATGATCTACTACAGAGCCTTGGAGATGAGCGGTGTCCGGGGTGGGGGGGGGGTAGGCATGCAGCGGTTTGCAGCTTCCCCAGTGCACGTGGAACACATCCGCTGCTATTATCCGCTCCGCTGGGTGTCTTGAGCAGAATTTGGGTGTGGTTGCAACTGATGGCTGAGCCTGTCTGCCAGGTGGTTGTGTTCGGCGGGAAGGAAGGTAGCCAGAAGGTGGCAGTTCTTGAACCACACGAAGTTCCGGTTTATGTGCACTTCCTTGCACAGGAATAGCAATCCCATGCCGCCTTGCTTGTTGATGTAGAACATGGCAACTTGGTTGTCTGTTTGGGCTAGCACCACCCTGTCAGTTAGTGATGGATCGAAGGCTTGGAGTGCATACTTGATGGCCCTCAGTTCCAGCCAGTTGATGTGGGACCAGCCCTCCTGTCCTATCCACATTTCTTGGGTGCACAGGTGAAGGAGGTGAGCACTCCACCTCAGCTTGGGGGCATCTGTGGTGAAGACGAGGTCGGGTGGGGAATCCTTGAAGGGTCTGCCGAGAGTGCATCCACCAGGTGACCAAGACCCATATCTTCTGGTCTATGTCTATCTGCTTCGGCATGGGCTGGTTTGCTGGTTTATTGTTTATTGTTTATTTCACTTGATATACCGCCTTTCAGATAAAAGCAAGGTGGTTTACAAACTCAAACAAAATAGAAGTGGGCCATGGGCACCGAAAAGGAAAAGGAAGTTACATTGATAGACAGGAAAGCGAGAGACAGAGCAAGCATACAAAGGCTGCACATTAAACATGACAAGGAGAGAGGAGCACACAGGACAAACAGAAAACAAGAGATAGAGCAAGTGAGAGATGGAGCAAGCATACAAAAGTTACACATTGAACGTGACTAAGAGAGAGGAGCACATAGGGCAAATCAGAAAACGAGAGACTGGGGAAACAGACATGCATGAATGAACCGGACTGTTGGAGAGGAGCACTCATGCTTAAACATGGGCAGTGGGTAAGTCAAAAGCTTTGTTAAAAAGATGAGTCTTGAGCTGAGCCTTGAAGGAGCGATAATTTTCTTCCAGATGGAGGGAGGTGGGGAGGGAGTTCCATAGGGCAGGGCCAACAAAGAAAAATGCAGAGTTACGGGTGGATTGGAGATGAGCACGTGAAGGGGAAGGGAGGTGAAGGCGGTTAATATGTACGGACCTAAGGGAATGGCTGGGAGTATGAAATTATAAAAAAATCAGACAAATACAGCAGAGTGTGGGTGTATATAACCTGGTTCCAGCGGTGGCGGAGGTAGCACTGTAGGCCTCTGATGTGATGCCTGGTGAACCATATAACATGTGCAGTTGCTGTCATGTGTCCCAGGAGGCGCAAGAGTGTCCTGGCAGTTACATCTTTGGCTGTTGAAACATCCCATGCCAGGGATGTGATGGTGTCCACCCGAGTCAATGGGAGAAAGGCTTTCACTTGGCGAGTGCAGAGCATAGCACCAACGAAGTCCAAGGTTTGTGTGGGTGGTAACTGCTTTTCCTTGAAGTTGACCAGGAAACCAAGGGTGGATAGGAGTGTGGTGGTGTTTAGTACAGCCGCCTCTACTGCCTGCTTGGATGGGGCAGCTATCAATCAATCATCCACGTAGGAAAAAACACAGATGATGGACCTTCAGAAGTGAGTAGCTGCCACTGCAGCACACTTGGTGAATACCCTCGGGGCCAGGGAAAGGCCAAAGTGGAGCATATTGTATTGGCAGTGGCTGTTCATGATGTGGAAGCGTAATAACTTTGTATGGGCTGGATGGATGGGAATGTGGGTGTAGGCGTCCTGCAGGTCCAACAAGGCCAGCCAATCGTTCTGTTGTATGAGGGGTAGGATGGACCCTAGGGAGTACAACCTGAAGTGCTCTTTGCAGATGAATCTGTTGAAACAGTGTAGGTCGAGGATCGGGCGCACTCCTCCAGACTTCTTGGGAATCATGAAGTACCTGGCATAAAAGCCTCGCCCTGTTTTGCCCTAGGGCACACGCTCAATTGCCCACGTGTCCAGGAGTACCTTGATTTCCTGTCGCAGAGATGGTCTGGTGTGTAGCTGAGGGGAATGGACTTTTGTTGAGGGTTTGCTCTGAAGCAGATGTGGTAGCCTTGATCAATGATTCATAGTACCCATTTCTCGGTGGTGATATTCTCCCATGCCTCCTTGAAGAAGGCAATGTGTATCCTACTGGCAGGCATGTGGGTGCTGTGTCATCAAAAGGACAAGGTGCTCTTCCCCCAGGAGGTCACAGCTTGTTTCTGTGGCCTGCACATCTTCGTGCATGGTCTTTGGTTATAAGGCTGGTAGGGTTGGTAGTTGGAACATTTTGCCTGCCACTTGTGGTATGGCTGGTACTTCCTAGATGGGTAAGGCTTATGGTAGTAGGACCCTTATGATTTTTTGGAGCTGGAGTTTCTGTTGATACTATCAGAGGCTAAGGTCTGGAGAGTATTGAAATGCTCCTTCATGTCATTCACTGCCTCTTTAAACTTTGCTCCAAAACGGTTGTCACCGGTGCAAGATGCGTCTACCAGGTGCTCATGTGTGTCCTCCCACAGGCCTAAGGCCCAGACCCAGGCTGTGCATCTGGCTGCGATGGCTGTTGCTGTCACTCTGGATGCGGCATCAAAGGTGGAGCATATGAGGTGTTTACTGCACTCGCTCAGGTCCCCCAGGAGGGGCGAGAAGGTGGCCTTGGACTCAGGGGATAGTCCATTCGTAGCCTTCTTGGGACTGTCCACAATGGTGTTGAGATATAGGACCTGCTGAAACTGGAGTGCCGCAAACTTCGCACTCAGCATGGTTGCCTGGTATGTCTCTTTCCCGTGGTCATCCAAGATTTTATGATCCTTGCTTGGTGGAGCATTTATATTTATGCAGGAGCTCTTCGCCTACTTTAAGGAAGACTCCACCACGATAGAATGGTGTGGCAGTTGGGTCTTATCAAATCCTAGCATTGGCTGCACCTGGTATTTGGCATCCAGTTTGCTTGATGTGGCCGGGATGGACTCAAGTGTCTGCCAATAGCAATTGAGAATATCCAGCAGGAGGCGGTGGATCAGAATAGAGATCACTGATCTGGGCACATCAAGGTATTTCAGGAGCCCCAGGACCTCACTCCTAGGTTCTGGGTTGTCCACGGGGTTGAGAGCCAAGTGTGAAGACAGCTTCTGTAGGAACTTTGGGTATGTTAGGTCCTCCGGTGGTGACAGTGAAAGAGGTGGCATTGGAGAGGGCTCTGAGGGTGTCTCCCTGTTGTCGATTGTAGGGGAGGAGCTGCATGTAGAGATCAGCTCTGCTGCCTCTTCTGCCTCGTTCTCTGAGGAGAGAGGCCCCAGGGAGAACCAGACCAGTGAGGGAAACTTTTATGGAGGTGGATTCCAAAGGGCTAAAGCTGGTGGCCATGGCTGTTGCAGTGTCTGGATGCTTTGTGCAGGGCATTTCTGCGCCAAAAAGCTCCTTTATAGGTCCATGATGGCCGCAAGTGGACGATCCAGGTCGAGTGTTGTTGGGGCCAGAGATCTGTGAAGTGTATGGCCCTTGCTGTCCCTTCACTGACTCTTTCAGGGGGGGGGGGGTGTAGGGCATCTGTGTCTTCTTTCAGGCTCCCAGCTACTGCTACTGCTTGCACTGCCTGATCTTATGCTGGTGTGGCTGTGAGTACGGTGCCCGCGCCGGCATTGAGGGGAGGGTGAGTGCATGGCGCTTTGAGGGCTGGCCTGGCTGATTTATGGATTGTCACAACGACAGCCAACGTCATGGCTGACATTGGCCAGTCACATGGTCCGATGCAGAGACTTCTTTGTGTGGGGTTTGGTGCCGGCACGGGAAGAACTTGGAGATCTTTGTCTCTTGCTGCTGCTGTGGCTGCATTGGCTTTGATTGGAGGGACAGCGGGCACAGGGGAAGGAGTTGCTGCAGCCGTGTCGAGGATGGAGGCCTCTGGAGGCACATCCCAGGCCACGGCTGGAAGCAGAGAGTCCTGAATGGCGGAGACCATATTGAATGTAGCCATGCAGTCGGCTCCCCTCACCTCCTGCCTGCTGTTTCTTTTTCCCGCTGGTGCTGATTAGAGCTATGAAAGAGGGGGCTGAAGATGGAACCTCAGAGGATGAGTCCTTTCTGGAGAGAAAGTCCTGTAGAGCATTGCTGTGGGATCTGCGTGCCCTGGGGGACAAGCGGGCACAATGAGGGCAATGTTCCATGTGCTAATCCTTCCCCAAGCAGCGCACACACTGATCGTGAACATCTGTGGAATTCATCATCTTTGAGCATTTTGGGCATTTTTTGAACCCAGATTTGCTAATCTTTTCCTGTTTATCCTTGGTTTTCTTCATCCATGATTTAAATGAATGTAGGAGAGCTGATATTCCATCCATGTGGCAGGGTGGAAGACCAATTACTGAGCCAGATAGGGGCAGGCCCGGGGGTGGGGGCTCACCATTCTGAGCTCTAGGAGAGCACGTCTGTATCCATGGTGCTGTCACATGACATCACCAGGTGTGGCTGACTCATCCTGCTTGTCCTAGGAGAATAAGGATTATTTATCCAGTGAGCATTAATTAAACAGATTGTCTCTTAGAATATCAGCATTGCTATCAGCCTCATACTGTAGAAAGTGATTTACAGCAAATATATCTTCCCAAAGAATGAGCATGACCCAACAGAAAGATACAGTAAGTAATGTTTTCTATTACGCAATGGAGTAATTCATAATTGCACAAGCATTTTCGGTAAACTTACCGCTGCTGTCCTGTCCACCTCACAGCGACTACTCAGAATGAAACAGGCCTCTGCATCATCCATTCTGAAAGGAGATGGGAAAAACACAAACACTAAATTCACTGTATGTCTCAGGTTGAAACAGTGCACACGCCACACACGGATCTATGTACATTCAGCAATTTCCAAAGCTGTTTATGAAGGTAATTAGTGTTTTTACCCACATAAATTAGTCACCAGAGAAATCACTTTCTTTCTTCTTTTAACTCTTTATTTCTGACATTTTCAAATTTTACAAGCATAAACACTTGCACTACAAGGACATGAAATAGAAAACAGGTTCATATATACACCTACACACAGATTTTTATATATTTATACACACACATGTATACATCTACATCTCTCTCTCTTTCTATAAACACTGGTCAACAAATTTTTACAAAAGTCATGTTACTGAAATAAAAAGTCATTTCTTATCAATTCTTATATGCTGAACACGAACATGACAGTGAAATTGCAAAGTTGGCTCTAGTTTTTTTGTAATCTACAAAAATTAATGTTTACATCATGAAGTGCATGTCAATAGTAAATATAATAGGCCTTCGGTTAATACCTGTAAAAAAACAAGTCAGACTACTTCTTAGATTTTTTCACCTGTCTCTTGTACAGCTGTTCGGGAGCTTCTCTGGAGAGTGTCCAGCAGTAGTCAGCCACCATTGTAGTGGACCATTTTCCCTGGTATCTTTGCTCCATCGTTACGATATTCTGGTGAAAACATTTGCCCTGTTCATCACTAACCATACCACAGTTGACAGGAAAGAAATCGAGATGGGAATCACGGAAATGGATCTTTAGAGACATATTGCAGCCAAGTTTCTGACACTGCATCAGCATGTCTTCTACTAGTTCCTTGTAGTTTTCTGCCCTAACATTCCCGAGAAAGTTTGTTGACACTAGGCGAAAAGCATTCCATGCTTGTTTCGCATCATCCTGCAGCAAGTTGTTGAACCAGTCATCTTTGAAGAGCTCTCGAATCTGAGGACCCACAAAAACTCCCTCTTTAATCTTTGCTTCGCTGAGTCGAGGGCATTTTTCATGCAGGTATCGGAAAGCTGGCGAAGTGCGGTCCATGGCTTTCACGAAGTTTTTCATCAAACCTAGTTTGATGTGAAGGGGTGGTAGCAGGATTTTGTGAGCCTCAACCAGAGGTGGGTGCTAGATATTCTTCTCTCCAACTGTTACATTTTGTCTGTGATTCCATTCCTTCCGCAAGTAGTGCCAATCCCTTGCTCGGCTATCCCACTCACATAAGAAACACACGTATTTTATATACCCCTGCTGCACTCCCATTAAAAGGGCAACTACCTTCAAGTCACCACAGAGGTGCCAGCTGTACTTGTTATAGTTAATGGAAGTCAGTAGATGCTTTAAGTTATTGTATGTCTCTTTCATGTGGACGGCATGCGCTACTGGAATAGATGGAAGACGGTTTCCATTGTTCAAAAGCACAGCCTTCAGACTCAGTTTCGAAGAGTCTATAAATAGTCTCCAGTCTTGTGGGTCATGAGTGATTTTTAAGGCATTCATGAGGCTTTCAATATTGGAACAGAATACCAGATTACTTTCCTTTCCGACTGTGTATAGTACACTGCTGACGTCAGATGGCTTCAGCAGCCATCTGGCAGTAGTATTGCATTACATCAGAAAATGATTCAATCAACTCTGGATGATGTGTGCATGCTGGTATTATGCAATGTGATGCAATATTACATCATTCAAGGCTTATTTGGGACGTTGTTGATGTCCTACTGAATAAATTTACACGGTGAAACGTCAAAAATGTACTACATGCAATATCTTCAAAACAAGAGCCAATAATTTTTTTTAATGTTATATTCGTGTTCAGCTCACCAAGATACTACAGATTAGGGCCTTTTAAAGTCAGTAACAATTTCAATGTTGACCAGTGATATCGCACGGAGGCCGCTACCGCTGCTTTGTAAACATACCCCATAGATATTTGATTCACTGAAACATGGGAATAGGCGATACAAAAATACTTTTAAAAGACAAAAGATAGCAACTGGCATTGGAAATTGCAGACCTTCTATTAGTAATCTGTGAACTATCATTAAAATCAACTGTAGTACCTGAAGATTGGAGAATGGCCAATTAATGCCAATATTTAAAAAGGGTTCCAGAAGTGATCCAGGAAACATCAGTACCAGGCAAAATGGTAGAAACTATTATAAAGAATGAAATTACTGATCATGTAGATAGTCATGCTTCAATGGGAGAAAACCAATATAGATTTAGCCAAGGAAAGTCTTGTCTTACTAATCTGTTACATTTTTTTGAAGGTGTGAATAAACAGATAGATAATGGCCAACCGGTTCATATAGTGTATCTGGATTTTCAGAAAGCCTTTGACAAGATCCCTCATGAGAGACTCTTGCCGAAATTGAAAAGCCATGGGATTGGAGGCAGTGTAGTATTGTGGATCCGAAACTGGTTAAAAGATAGAAGGCAGAGAGTAGGGTTAAATGGCCAATTTTCTCAATGGAGAAAAGTAAATGGTAGATTACCCAGGGATCTGTGTTGGACCCGCTGCTTTTTAACATATTCATAAATGACCTGGAAATGGGAATAAGGAGTGAGGTGATCAAATTTGCAGATGATACAAAATTATTCAAAGTTGTTAAAACCAAAGAGGACTGTGAAAAATTGCAAGAGGGCCTTGATAAATTGGAAGACATTTGATAGCATCAACCACGACACACTGATCAATAGATTACAAAACCTAGGAATAGGTGGGACAGTTCTCGAATGATTCAAGTCATACATCTCACACAGACTAATGTGTGTTCAATTAGGCCAAGACACTTCAGAAACATTTCCCCAAGGTCAGGGAATTCCACAAGGCTCAGCCCTCTCTGCCCTACTCTTCAACTTATATCTACAGCCCATTACAAATATCTTCAAAAAACACAAAATTAACCATTTTATATATGCCGACGACATCATGCTCGCCATCCCTATAAATACTAACAACCCTAAATATGACAATTTATCTGAATGCATGAGTGAGGCCACCACATGGTTTGAAACTAACCACCTCAGCATCAACTTTAAAAAAACCGAAGCAATGTTTATAACGAGAAAGCCTGTCGCTGATGACACCTACCCAACAGCAATCACAATAAACAAAACAACTATACCTGTTAAAATAGAGGTAAAATACCTAGGAGTAATATTAGACCACTCACTCACCATGCTTCCACACATAAAACAGACAGTAAAAACAATATTCTTCAAACTTAAGACAATACAACACCTAAGACCCCTCCTTGACACTCATGATTTTAGATCAGTAGTCAATACTCTCATCACCCCCCATTTCGACTACTGTAATAGTCTCCTAATTGGTCTACCACTGAAAAGCATCTACCTACTACAAAGAGCTCAGAACATATGTGCCAAGATGATCACTAAAGCTAGACTAACCGACCACGTGACTCCAATATTGTTAGATCTACATTGGCTCCCCATAAATAGCCGCATAAAATATAAAATCCTACTAACAACCTTCAAACTCCTTAATGACATTTCCCCCTCACACCTATCCACCGTACTACACCCCCCATCAAGAACAAGAATGCGCAGACGAAATGCAACCCACTCTCTCACCATAAATACAACTATCAGAAAAACAAAGACAACCACAAGCACTAGGGCCTTCTCCTTTGCCGCCCCCACCCTCTGGAACGAACTTCCACTAACTCTACGATTGATAAAAGACATACATCAATTCAAAAAGAACTCAAAACCTACCTCTTCACAATCCACTTTGAAATCCCCCACCAACAGAAAACTTCCCCCCAACATCCACCGAAACACCCCCGCAGGACTCAAGACAGAACAAATGATTAACATAAATAATTCTCTCATTAATATCCATTTACTCACTGCAAATGTCTTATGCAAACTGTTGTTTTACTGCACCTTGTAAATAGTTCCTGTAATTTAGTTCAGTTAATGTTCCATGTAATCTTACCTGTACATAGTTTAAACACTGTTCTATGTAAAGTATACTGATGTATACAAAATTGTTAACTGTTCCATGTAAACCGCCCTTGATCTCTGGAAGGGGCGGTATAGAAGAAATTTATAAATAAAATAAATAAAAAATAAAACTGGGCATCCAAATGGCAGATGAAATTTAATGTGGGCAAGTGCAAAGTTATGCACCTAGGGAAGAACAACCCACATTTTGGTTACACGATGCAAAGTACCACCTTAGAAACCACCACCCAGGAAAAAGATTTAGGCGTCATCGTGGATAATACATTGAAAACCTCCACTCAGTGTGCAGCGGTGGCCAAGAAAGCAAATAGAATGCTAGGAATCATAAGGAAAGGAATGGAGAATAAAACCAAGGATGTTATAATGCCTCTGTATTGTCCATGGTGCAACCGCACATTGAATATTGTGTACAATTCTGGTTGCCGTATCTTAATAAGAACATAAGATATGCCATACTGGGCCAGACTAAGGTCCTTCAAGCCCAGTATTAATTTCTAGACCTCAATTATATCTCCCCTCAGCCGTCTCTTTTCAGGTTGAAGAGCCCTAACTTCTTTAGCCTCTCTTCATAGGAGTGTCCTTCCATCCTCTTTACCATATTGATGGCTTGTCTCTGTACCTTTTCTAATAATGCTATATCCTATTTAAGATATGGCGACCAGAATTGCACACAATATTCAAGGTGCGGTCGTACCATTGAACGATACAGAGGCATTATAATATCCTTTGTTTTATTCTCCATTCCTTTCCTTATGATACCTAGCATTCTATTTACTCTCTTGGCCGCTGCTGCTTTCTGGGCAGAGGATTTCAACATGTTATTCAGAATGACGCCTAAATCTTTTTCCTGGGTGGTGGTTCCTAATGTGAAACCTTGCAATGTGTAACCATAGTTTGGGTTGTTCTTTCCTAGGTGCATAACTTTGCTCTTATCCATATTAAATTTCCTCTGCCATTTGGATGCCCAGTCATGGGTAACATCCCTAAATCTTCCTCAGTAAAGACAGAAGCAAAGAATTCATTCAGTCTCTCCGCTACGGCCTTGTCCCCTCTTAGTGCCTCTTTAACCCTTCTATCATCTAATGGTCCAACTGCCTCTGTCACATATTTTTTTCCTATGAGTGTACTTGAAAAAGTCTTTATTATGCTTTTTTGCTTCCACACCAAGCTTTTCTCAAATTCTCTCTTTGCCTGCCTTATCAATGCCTTGCATCTAACTTGCCAGTGCTTATGATATTTCCAGTTTTCATCATTTGGCTCCTTTTTCCATTTTCTGAAAGATGCTTTTTTTGGCAACAGTCTCTTTGACCTCACCTTTAAACCATGCTGGCAGTTTTTTGTAATTCCTTCCACTTTTCTTAAAGCGTAGAATACAGATGATCTGGGCTTCCAAAATAGTATTTTTAAACAACACCCATGCTTGATGTAAATCTTTAACCTTTGCAACTGCTTCTTTTGTTTTTTTCTTAACTATTTTCCTCATTTTACCATTGTCTCCCTTTGAAAGTTAAAAGGCAGTGCTGTGGATTTCCTTACCATCCTTCCTCCATTTATTAAATCAAACGCGATCATGCTATGATCACTATTGCCAAGTGGCCCCAACACCCTTATCTCTTGCACCATATCTTGTGTTTCACAAGGACTAGATCCAAAATTACTTCCTCTCTGGTCAGTTCATGAACTACTCCAAGAAGCAGTCATTTATTTCATCTAGAAATTTTATCTCCCTAGCATGTTCTGCCATGACACTGACCCAGTCGATACCGGAGTAATTGAAATCACCCATTATTATTACTGTACTGTAACTTTTGTTAGCTTCCCTTATTTCTTTGACCATTTCATCATACATTTGTTCATTCTGGCCAGGCCATTGATAGTACACCTCCACTGTCACTTTTTACATCAAATTTTAATCCATAGAGATTTAACAGCAAATTTTCTTTCCTGCAAAACTTAAATTCTTTGTGACTCAAATCCCTCTCTAATAGCATGCAACCTCTCCACCAATTTGATCTGCTCTATCATTATGATATAGTGTGTATCCAGGTATCAGCATCCCACTGGTTCTCCTTCCAGCATATCTCTGAGATACCAATCATATCTAACCTCTCATTAGTGCCATATATTCTAACTCTCCCATCTTATTTTTTAGACTTCGAGCATTTGCATAAAAGCATTTTAGAGGCTGTATTTTATTCATGTGGAATGGGAAGCATTTCGGAGAATACTACCCAGTTAGTTCTGGATTTCAACTTCCTACCTAAAAACCTAAATTTAGCCTTCCTACCACACTTTCCTATGCTATTGGTACTGACATGTACCAAAATAGCAGGCTCTTCCCCCAGCACTATCTAAGACATTGTCTGGGTGGCACATGAGGTCCACTACCTTTGTACCAGGAGGGCATGTTACCAGGCGATCCTCACGTCCACCAGCCACCCAGCTATCTACATGCCTAATGACTGATTTACAAACTATATTGGCTGTCCTAACCCTTCCGTCATGGGCACGTGGCCCTGGAGAAACCTCCTTAGTGCAAGAGGGTTTTACATTACCTGTAGTACGGGATCACTTCCTGCCAAACCAGGGTAATGCTCTCCTGTCATGTGACCTCTCTCCTCCATGGCAACAAGGATGCTGCCAGAATGGAGGTGGGACTTCAGTACTATATCCCTGCTGGTCTCGTCTATGTACCTTTCTGTCTTCCTTATGTCCTCCAAGTCTGCTGCTCTAGCCTCCAGAGATGTACACGTTCCCTGAGAGCAAAGAGTTCCTTGCACCTAGTGCACACATTGACCACTCATCAACTGGGAGAAAATCATACATGTGATACTCAATGAAAAAGGCTGGAAAGCCCCCTCTTGCTGCTGGACTGATGTCTGCATCTTAGTTTTAAGGTTGTGTTTAGATATTTAAGTTCTTTACTTACTAAGGTTTGCTGGGGATACTTATACTAATAAAACTGTACCTAATATGTTTAATAGACTGTTCACCTCAAGCTTAATTAATCTCAGGTCCTCTGGTATGCCTGATGAGCATGCACCTGAGAGTGAATATGGCACCTCCTTTCCTTTAAGAGTTTAAGAGATTTAAGCACCTATAAAGCTACGATTATCCCAGGGGTGTGTGGGAGTCAGGGGTGGAGGGAGGGAATGAAGCCTTATTAAAAGCTGGCTGTTACACAGTATCCTGTTCCTGTGCTTCTAAGGCAATCTGTGACCAATTTCCTGTGTGATTTATTTAGCCCTTGCTTTGATAGAGTCTTTCAAAATGCCCCTTTGATCTGTCACTTGGCTTTAACTCCTATTTAAAACAATTTTGTGGGTCTCTTGTCCCCTATCTAGAAGGCTTCTTTGTAAAGGTCTCTAGAAACAATTTATTGCTCAAAGAATACTGACCCTGTTTTTCCTTTTATGGTAAGTTATACTCTGATTTGATTTGATTTAAATTAAAGTTATTTGCTGATAGTAGGCCCTGACTGATTTAACAAATACACTGGATTCTAATTTACATAGATTAATCAGCTTTAATCTAAAGAATTCCTTTTTCCCCAAGATTTAGAAAAATTCCCAGAAGTAAATACTTACATTTGCAGATCTCTCTCTAGAAGTAGCAGTCCGTTTTTGTAGTCCTTCAAGGATATAACAGAATTAGAAAAGCTACAGAGAAGAGCCACCAAAATGGTAAAGGGGATGGAAGGATACCCCTATGAGGGAGGGATCTTCAATTTGGAAGAGAGAAGGCTGAGGGGAGATATGATAGAAGTCTATAAATTCATGAATGGAGTGGAACGAGTTAACGCAGATTGGTTGTTTATGCTATCAAAATGTAGAAAGAATAGAGGACATGCAATGAAACTACAGTGTAACTAGTGTAAGACTAACAAGAAAAAATATATTTTCACTCAACATGTATTCAAACTCTGGAATTTGTTTCCAGAGGATGTAGTAAAAGCTGTTAGTGTAGCTGGGTTTAAAAAAGGTTTGGGCAGGTTCCTAGAGGAAAGGTCCATAAACCATTATCAAAGAGGACCCGGGAAATCCACTGCTTACCCCAGGACGAGCATTGTGGCAGCTGTGGACTTTGGGTACCTGCCAGGTACTTATGACCTGGATTGTCCACTATTGGAAACAGGATGCTGGGCTTGATAGACCTTGATCTGACCCAATATGGCATTTCTTATGTTCTTAAATGCATCTGGAAGGAGTAGGAATAAACGATTACATCCCAGAGCATGCAGTCATGATTCTAATAATAAAAAAATCCCCAAATCAAAGTCCTAAACAGAAACAACATGCTACTCACATACTTAATGTAAGACAGATCAAAATAAAATACTATATGCAGTACTGCAAAGAGAATTTGCCAGATAATCACCAGCTTTGCAGTTCTGCCTTACACTATAGATGTGAAGTGAAAATACATAAAAACTTTCATGAAGGTCTCATTGGGGCAATGTGAAGTTGGTGTTGGCAAGGCTTCCAGACAATCTGATGTACATGTGGACTACTGAAATATGTCTAGTCCCTGATTGGGAGACTGCAGGACTTTCAATGATGCCGCCATGGTCTTCCCATTGCTAGAAACTAATTTTTGCATGTGACATTGCATAAACTATTTAACGTTAAGATTTTCACTTTTCTAATAATACTAGTTTAGTGTCTGGATTCATGTTTTCCAAGCAGTTTTGGACACAGACCCAGTGCCACCTAGGTACATTCACAATTGACAAGGAAAAAGGAGGGGTATTTCTACTAAAGCACAGATGGCTTTTGTAGCTACTGCCAAGCATGAGTTACAAAAGTACAGTGGTAGCTGCAAAAGGCTTGCATTATCTGTTGAGGGTGTGCTCAGCACTTCCCCAGCAGATAATATGGTGAAAATGCAGGGATCATGACAAAACATCGTTGACGCACTTTGCAGTTAACGCTTCGCACAGAGGTGGCGTTAGCTGCATCCATGATGACTGCAAAACACACGGTTACCATGCACTGTCAATGCTTGTGGTAACCAAATGGTACAGCCTACCCACGCGCTCTGCTACTCTGTGAAATGCATTTGTCACAGAAAATTGCCTGTGGTAGCTGAATGTTGTCCTACATTAGCTGTCACCTCTGTGCGATTTTCCTGCATTAACGCCACAATACCCCTAAAAGCCCCGATGGACCTTCAAACTGAAAAGATTCTTTAAAGCACAAAATTTAAGATAACGTATTAGGGAGAATTAATAGACCTCACAACAGGGGCTAGGAACTGCAGTTCCCAACAAAAATATTGGCTTTGCTCCTTGATTGGTACTAAGTAATTCAATTGGAAAGGATATGTAATGACAGTTCAGAGAAAACAAAAAATTCATTTCAATGGATGATTGGCCTCCCATCATCATATGCTATTCTCCATACGGCTAGCTTTACAAAACAGGGGGGGGGGAGGGAGGGGGGATATTCGGTGGTGGCAGCTAGTGCTTGTAAAGCTCTTAGTAATCGCCACTGAATTCTACATAAGAACATAAGAAATGCCATACTTGGTCAAACCAAGATCCATCAAGAACAGGCAGCCTGGCAGCGGAGAAACTCCACCTCCCCCGAAGGACATCAGGCGAGGGACTGGGAAGGAGATCCCCTCCCCGCTCAGCCACCCAAGGCCAATCAGGGCCTCCAACAAACATCTTTAAATTCTTCAGCGGATCTGAGCTGACTTTACAAGTGATCTATCCCGATACCTCAGTTTGGTTGTAAGTACAATACTATCTCTAACATACCTGAATCTAAGTGCAACAACCTACAGCATATAGTACTACTCTTATTGTTCTCTGTTCATTAATCGATTAATAGTAGATAACATCTTGTACACTGCCTTTCCACCACAATGCCCAACTATATACCTATCATCCTATGCCTATATAGTCTTGCCCTAGCCTTCCTTACTGCTGAGTCTTATTCACAACAACATAGCCTAATTCCCACTGTGCATGGATTTGGTCGGAACCATCAAGAAGGTGACTTCACATCTATGAGACACCCTCACCTAATAAGACATCAACATCTTATCCATATCGTTTGCCATCCAACACAAAAATCTCTCACTCAGAAGTGCATAGATGAAAAAGCACTAAAATGCATGCTTGTAAATGCAAGATCCATCCGGAAGAAATGGGCAGTCATTGGTGACTGTCAAGAATCAAAAGCTTGACATAATCTTCATCACAGAAACATGGCTTACAGATAATGACACAGTACTTATTAACCAGTTCAAGTTCCCAAATTATGATACCTTCAACTGCCCTAGGACTAACAAAAGAGGTGGAGGGACACTCATCATGGCTAGGTCTGACCTGCAATTCCAATGCCTCTCCACCCATAACACTATCAACACTGACACCATCATGATAGCTAATAAGCATTTAGCTACAGCACTCTTCTATCATGTACTGATGACCTCTCCATAACACTGGATCTAATCTGTAACCACCTGCAACATTCCAAACCTCTCTGGATCCTAGGCGACTTCAACCTCCCAGCTCTATCGAAAAAGAATGCCACAGCTTTCCTTGATGCTATGTCTTCGCTTAAGTATCAACAACTAATACATACCCCTACCCAAGCAAAAGGTAACAAACTGGATCTTATTTTTGCATCTACATATACAGATTATTCAAACAACCTGGTACATCCACAGGTCTTCCCAGTACCATGGTCAGACCACAATGCTACCATATTTCATATTCCAAGCAAAAACCCATGCTCAAAAGTTATTGCCAGTACTGAACCTCCTCCTGCGCGTCATTTTAAACCTTTCAATAGAGAATCTTTCCTCACAGAAATTCTAAAAGACCTTAACTCTGATCCTGAACCAACAGACTTAACTGAACTACTCCACACTTGGAATGCTTCTCTAAGAAAAGCTGCCCTAAGATCTCAGTGTAATCACACAAATAAAATGATGAAAACAGCTATCTGGTTCACAGCTGATCTACATAACTCTCTAAAGAACCTTAGAAAAATTGAACGAAAATGGTGTAAATCGAGGCTCCCCCATCACCAGGAATTATACATGAAGACCTTAAATGAACACCGACTTACCATTATGCAAAGAACGAAGGAAATACCACACAAATCTTCTGATACGTTCTCTCAAGAGACCTCTTTAGATTAATTCAATCTCTTACTAACTTAATACACCCTTAAGACATTGCCTTATACTTCCAAAATAAAACCAAAACTACCATCGACAAATTGGGAGACCACTGCATGGACACCCCTTTGCCTGAAAGCACCAGTATTCCTACTCTAAATCACTTCTACCCATACTCTCCTAAACAAATTGAAAATATAATAAAAGGTCTCAACGCAACCACCTCACCCAATGATCCATGTTCTTCTCACTGGATCAAAGCTACCTGTCCTGATTTAAGCTCCCAAAAATCCAAACTTTCATACCTCCATCCTCCCTAAAGGTTAAAAATGCGGAACTAAAGTCTAATCGAGAGGTCAGATATCTCGGCGTAACTCTGGACCAGTCCTTAAACTTGGAGTCCCATATAAACAACATCACAAAGGCTGTATATTATAAAGTACATTCCCTCCAGCACCTCCGTCCCCTACTCGAACCTACTGACTTCTGCACTGTTTTCCAAGCCATTATCACTCCTATCTTTGACTATGCAAACATCATCCTACATGGGCTTCCTGGATATTCGCTCCATCCTTTACAATTAGTTCTGAATACAGCTGCAAGAACCATTTACGGGGCTTCAAGATATGAACACGTAACCCATCTCCTAATTCAACTTCACTGGCTCCCAATAAGCAGTCGACTAAAATACAAAACTCTCCTGATTACTTTTAAAATCCTCTATCACCTATATGCCCTCTTATTGGAAGATCACCTACATTGGACCCCGGACAATAGAACAAGAAGAACAAATATGACAAATACTCTCACCACCCCCTCTGTATCTAGAAAAAGCTCCCAATTTGCCATCAACAGAGCTTTCTCCCTCTTTGCCCCACAGCTATGGACTCCCTATCTCCTAATATTCATATAATTTCAGATTTGGCTACCTTTCACAAAGAAATTAAAACACACCTATTCCATTTTGCTTTTGACAATGTAACCTAAAACCTTGCACATTAATCTCATTCTCAAGAGTCTGTCAGACTGTAAATAGTTATCCTACTGTGTACGATCCCATAATGATCACTTATTGTAAATAGTTATGTGTTTCCTTGCTCAACTGTTCTATGTAATTCTGTTACATGTTCTTTATAACGTATATATTATGTAAACTGTTCTATGTATAATGTTGTTTTATTGTAAACTGTGCTGAACATGAATAGTGTGGTATAAACGTAAACAAATAAATAAAGCCCAGTATCCTGTTTCCAACAATGGCCAACCCAGGTCAGAAGTACCTGACAGGTTCCCAAAAAGTGCATAGGTTTTACAAGGTCTGTCATGGGGAAAGCAGTAGATTTCCCAGGTCCTCTTTAATAATTGTTTATGGATCTTTCCTCCAAACCTTTTTTAAACCCAGCTACACTAACAGCTTTTACTACATCCTCCGGTAACCCATTGCAGAGTTTGATTACGCATTGTGAAAAAATATGTTCTCTTATTATGAGTTACACTGTAGCTTCATTGCATATCCCCTAGTCTTTCTACTTTCTGATGGACTAAACAACCGATCTACATTAACCTATTCTATTCCATTCATTAATTTATAGACTTCTATCTCGCCTCAGCCATCTCTTTTCCAACTTAAAGAGCTCTAACCTTTTAAACCTTTCCTTATAGGGATATCCTTCCATCCCCTTTACCATTTTGGTAGCTCTTTTATGTACCTTTTCTAATTCTGCTAATCTTTTTTAAGATATGGCAACCAGAATTGCACACACTATTCAAGGTGTGGTCGCACCTTAGAGCGATATAGAGACATTACAATATCCTTGGTTTTATTTTCCATTCCTTTCCTTATTATTCCTACCATTCTATTTGCTCTCTTGGCCGCCGCTGCACACTGGCTGGAGGATTTCAACGTATTATCCACAATGACATCTAAATCCTTTTCCTGGGTGGTGGTTCCTAATGTGGAATCTTGCATCATGTAACCATAGTTTGGGTTGTTCTTCCCTAGGTGAATAACGCTGCACTTGTTCAAATTAAATTTCATCTGCCATTTGGACATCCAGTCTTCCAATTTATCAAGGTTCTCTTGCAATTTTTCACAATCCTCTTGTTTTAACAACTTTGAATAATTTTGTGTCATCTGCAAATTTGATCATAGTAACATAGTAACATATAGTAAATGATGGCAGATAAAGACCAGTATGGTCCATCTAGTCTGCTCTCTTGTTATTCCCATTTCCATATAATTTATGAGTATGTGTGGTGCCCCCACTTACCTAGGCGGTTGCCCATAGGCAGGGGCGTACCTCCTAATGTCCCTTTTTAGTATGGGTTCCCAGAGCCGAGGCTTCTGGGGCTTTTAGTTGTGTGAAATGATGAGTAGGCCGAGGGTTGAAGGCAAAACACAGGAAATTTTTATTTTTCTCTTCCTTTGCACCAAACACACATAATAACAAAATTAGGATACTTCTCCCACAAAAGAAAAAAGAATTTCCAGATCCAGAACTTCACAGTGACAAAAGTTGCAAATGCTTCTTCAGCTGTTACATAATGCAGCTTGATAGTTCCTTTACTTCTGGCTTAAACAACTGCTTTTCCAAACTGTGCCATATTCAAATTAAAACTTATTTTACTTCTGGCTGCTGCCCACTCAGATAGTTCTTTCTTAAACATTCAAATCAAGCCTTTGAAAATTTTCTAGCTACTTTAAGACACCAGCAACTTCATTTCAAACATTATCAGCACTCTAGACACAAGACATACTGGTATAACAGCTTCTGGGTCTTTCCACGTTTAAACCCTTCACTTTGTCTTTATACAAAAAGAGCAATCCATTTGAGATTCTGTAGAGGCATTATCAGAATCATAATTATCTATCTGCATGCCCTCATAATCAGGATCTGTTGTCTCCTGACTGGAATCAGCTTGTGGGAACGTAGGCTTAATTTCTTCTAACAATTTTAAAACCTTTTGCCAGCGAGACCTCTCTCTAGGTTCAGAGGGTTTTGATGGGCTATGGAGATCCTTATCTTTCAATAAACTGGTCAAGGCTTCTAATGGGCTCACCTTCTTTCTAGCAACAGTTCTTTTCACAGGCCTTTCCAGAAGTGAAACTCTCCCCACAGGCTCTGCAGCTTCCTCAGGCCAAACGCTCCTGTATCCAGGGCCAGCTGTAATTCCTCTACAAAACGGGCTTCTTCAGGGTTGTAGTTTCCTGTGTTTAGGCTGCAATGGGAATCCCTTCTGAGGCTGTCTTTGAAGCACCTCTCTCTTTCAGCTTCCCTGAAAGATTCCTTTCCTTCTGGTTCCCTCGTGATCTCCTCGTCCTCTGTTTCCCTGGTGGTCTCCCTTCTTCCTGTTCCCTGAGGCTTAAATAAGTGGGGCTGCCCTACAGCCTCGAACTCCTCCCCCAGGTGCTTCTCATTACCTCTCTTGGTTGCCTTGGAGCTTGGGTGTGGTGTGAGCTCAGCAGCCCCGTGTGTGGTTTTTTTCACTTTGGCTGTACTTTGAAAGTCAGTGCTCTCTGGGCTATCCCTTTGCTTGAAGGTAAATGCTTGTCTTTTATCTATTTCCATGGGCTCTAATACAGTTTCGCCACCACATATGTTAAGAAGCAGTGGGCACAGATCTCCCGGGTACTCCACGTTTTTCATTGAGAAAATTGTTCATTTAGCCCTACTCTGTTTTTTTACCTTTTAACCAGTTCCTGATCCATAATAGTACACTGCCTACTATCCCATGACTTTAATTTTGACAAAGGTCTCATGAGGGGTCCTGTCAAAGGCTTTCTGAAAATCCAGATACACTATATCGACTGGCTGAGAATGCTACTTTGTAAGTTCTGGATTTCAACTTCATACCTAAAATCCTAAATCTGGCCTCCAGAATCTCCCTCCCAAAGTTTCCTATGTCATTACTACCAACATATACCAAGACAGCAGACTTCTCCCCAGCGTTATCTAAAATCTTGTCTAGGTAGCGCATGAGGTCCGCTACCTTCGCACCAGGCAGGCATGTTACCAGGCGATCCTCACGTCCACCAGCCACCCAGCTATCTACATACCTAATGATCAAATCACCAACTATAACAGCTGTCCTAACCCTTCTGTCATGGGCCTATGACCTTGGAGAAACCTCCTTGGTATGAGAGGGTTTTACATCACCTGAAGGACCTGCCATACCAGGGTGATGCTCTCCTGTCTCTCCTCCATGGCAATAGAGAGGCTGCCAGACTTGAGGTAAGACTTCAGTATTAACATGTTTATGTTTATTTAAAACTTTACATACCGCCCATAAACAATAGCATCTGGGTGGTTTACAAACAAGATTAAAAATAAGGCTGCGAAAAAAGAAAAAGAAAGGAATGCCATAAAATCAGTAAAAAGGGACAGAAAATAGCATAAGATTAGTGGAGAAAAAAGGAAAAGAGTACAAATATTAATAAAAGGGGTAGTAGACAGATGGACAAAACAATGTACGTTGACGTGGGAAGGTAAACAAGAGGGGGTAAAGAGGGAGGGGGCAGGAGAGTGGGGAAACTGCATCTTAGCGAGGAGGAGCAGAAAGGTAGGGGAACTGCATCTTAGCGAGGGGAAGGGGAAAGGTGGAGGGAGGTCGAAGGCTGAGCAGAAAAGATGAGTTTTAACTTTGCTTTAAAAGAATTAAAGGAGAGTTCTAAACGGAGTGCGGGGGGGAGAGAGTTCCAGAGCCTAGGACCTAAGAAATAGAATGCTGAGGATCGGGTGGATTCCAGGTGGGCCTGGGAAGGTGAGGGAAGGGACATGCGGTTGATGTGAATAGAGCGGAGGGAACGGTGGGGGGTGTGAAGATGAACCTGGTCAGCGAGGTAAAGAGGGGTACCTGAATGAATTGCCCTGTGAACAAAAATAAGACATTTGAACTGAACCCGAAAGACAATAGGAAGCCAGTGTAGGTGTATTAGGAGGGGGGGGGGGGTGATGTGATCAAAGCGTGAAGAGTGGGTTAGGATACGAACCGCGGTGTTTTGAACACGTTGAAGACGATAGATTTGAGACTTGGGGAGACCAGCTAGACAGACATTACAATAATCAAGACAGGTCATAACCAGGGAAAGGAGCAGGGTAGTCATGACTGAAGGAGTGAGAAAGGGACGGACAGTGCACAATTGTTTCTGAGTGAAAAAAGAACGTTTAACAACTGAGGAAATTTGGTCCTTGAAAGAAAGGGATGAGTCGAGAATTACACCTAAATACCGTAAGGAAGAGACAATGGGGATAGGTGAAGAGGAGAGCAGAGGGACGAGGGGAGGAAGGGGTCTACCAAAAGTGAACCAAATAGCAGAGGTTTTAGAGAGGTTAATATGGAGAAAGTTTGAGGAGAGCCAAGAAGCGATAGAAGAAAGACAGGTATTGAAAGGAGTGATATCAGGAACAGAAGAATCAGTGTGGTAAAGAAGGAATATGTCATCTGCATAGTAATAATCGGAAACACCGTGTTGCTGAACCAAAAGAGCAAGAGGAGCTAGGAAGACACTGAAAAGAAGGGGAGCAAGAACAGAACCCTGGGGGTCACCACAGGAAAGGGGAGTGGGAGGGGAGGAAACAGATCCAGACAGAACTGAAAAAAAAAAGACAGGAAAGGAAAGAACAAAACCATTGAAGAACCAAACCGGAGGCCGGCATCCTGAAAACAACTAAGTGTGATGGTCAACCAGGTCAAAAGCCGCGGAAAGGTCAAGGGAAACAGCAAGCGAAAGAAAACCGTGATCGTGAGTAGCATGCAAGTCATTGAGAAGAGAGAGAAGGACAGATTCCGTGCTGTGACCGGAACGGAAACCAGATTTCCGGGGGACAAGGGTAAGCGAAGCGTCAAGGCAGGGGCGGCCCAAGGGGGGTGCGGGGCCATGTGCGGAGACTCGGTGCGGGGCCTCATTTGCATAAGGGGCCTCATTTGCATAATGTTACCATACACAAACTTTTAGTAAACATGCCTCTTAATGAGTGTATGAATAAAGAAAGACTAAAAGACTTCTACATTACTATAATCCAGTGCCAACCGCCAGACACATTAGGAACTACTACAAACACTGCCCATTTAGAACCCATAGCAAACCCGCCGTATCCTAACAGCACTACCAAGACTCATAAAGCACCATACCCTAACTATCAAAAGGAAACGCTGCAAATATTAAACCAATACATTTCAGAGAACAACAATACATGACCTACTGGGGAAAGAGAACAAGTGGCAATGTCAAATAGGAATTACATAAACAGAATACCTCAGCTCAGTTACACATGCAGAACATATACCATCACCAAACAAGGAATCACAATTTAGAAACAGGAAGACAATAATTAAACTGGGAATCCCAAAAGCCAAACTTGGAATGCACAACACTGTAGAAATAAAACTATACATTAATTTGCTCTTGTACTAAACAAAGCGCAGACGTTAATGATGCACATTTCCCAGAGCTGACATATTCCAATTAATAAATTCAAAATAAAGAGATATTTTTCTACCTTTTGTGCATTTTTTTTCAGCTGCAATTACTCCAGCCACCTTCTTCTGGTTTCTTCGTGTCTTCCGCTAACTCTTCATAGTCTGCTGTCCATTTGTCTTTTCTTCTCTCTTCTAGTTTTTTTTCCATTCTCTCTCTACATCTGCTTTAACATACTAATCTTTATCCTTTTGTCTTTCCTCATTCCTATTTCATCCACTCAAATTTTACCCCTCCATCCTCAATCCCCACTTACTCTCCCAATATCCGGACAATTTTAGATTTGTCTTCCCTCCCACACAAAATATTTTTTCACTCTCCATTTCACTCTCCCAGCTCCATCCCATTCTAATCCTCCCCCAACATCAGCTCCATTCTAGTTCCAGTCCCACCCAGCATCCGCTCCCTTCTAGTCCCCGCATCAGCCCATTTCCAGTCCTAGCCCCCATAAGCCCATTTCCAGTCCTAGCTCCCCCATCTATTTGCAGTCCCACCCGAGTCCCTCCATCAGCTCATTTCCAATCCCAGTCCCCCATGAGCCCATTTCTAGTCCTTTCCTAGCCCCACCATCAGCCCATGTCAAATCCTAGCTCCCTTCCACTCAGCCCATTTACAATCCAAGCCCATGAGCCTACTTCCAGTTCTAGCCCCTTCATGAGTCCATTTCAATCCAAACCCCCACCACAGCCCATTTCCAATCTTAGCACCCCCCCAACAGCCAATTTCCAGTCCTATTCTAGCCCCTCCATCAGCCCATTTCATGTCCTAGCCCCCCCCACTCACCCATTTCCAGTCCTAGCTCCCTCCCCCTCACAACCCATTTCCATTCCAAGCCCCCGTCCCCATCAGCTATTTGCAGTTCAAGCCCTCCTTCCACTCAGCCAATTTCCAGTCCTAGCCTCCTCATAGCCCATTACTAGTCCTAACCCCCCCATCAGCCCATTACGTCCTAACCCCCCATCACCCTATTTCCAGTCGTAGCCCCCCCATCAGCCTATTTCCAGTCTTAGCCCCCCCCATAGCCCATTACCAGTCCTAACCCCCCCATCAGCCCATTTCCAGTCTTAGCCCCCCCCATAGCCCATTACCAGTCCTAACCCCCCCATCAGCCCATTTCCAGTCTTAGCCCCCCCATAGCCCATTACCAGTCCTAACCCCCCCACCACCACCACCACCAGCCCACTTCCAGCCTTAGCCCCCCCCATAGCCCATTACCAGTCCTAACCCCCCCATCAGTCCACTTCCAGTATTATGCCCCCCATAGCCCATTACCAGTCCTAACCCCCCCCCCATCAGCCCACTTCCAGTCTTAGCCTCCCCCCATAGCCCATTACCAGTCCTAACCCCCCCCCATCAGCCCACTTCCAGTCTTAGCCTCCCCCCATGGCCCATTACCAGTCCTAACCCCCCCCCCATCAGCCCACTTCCAGTCTTAGCCTCCCCCCCGGCCCATTACCAGTCCTAACCCCCCCCCATCAGCCCACTTCCAGTCTTAGCCTCCCCCCCGGCCCATTACCAGTCCTAACCCCCCCCATCAGCCCACTTAGCCCCCCCATAGCCCATTACCAGTCCTGATCCCCCCCATGGCCCATTACCAGTCCTACCCCCCCCATGGCCCATTACCAGTCCTAACCACCCCCCCCCGGCCCATTACCAGTCCTTACCCCCCCCCCCGGCCCATTACCAGTCCTACCCCCCCCATGGCCCATTACCAGTCCTAACCACCCCCCTCCCGCATCAGCCCACGTCCAGGTTGGCCTCCCCCCCGCCCCTAGCCCAATACCAGTCCGAAACCCCCGTCACCCCGAACAACCCAAATTAATACAACAAAAAAAACCCAAACCGGCTGCTTCTGCCGCGGCAGCATCAAGAGCTCTGCCGCGGGGCCCCCCCCTGCCCGGCAGAGCCTCCCTGCATCTCTGCTTTCTTCAAGTCACAAAACGCGGGCTTCTTTCAGAGCCGCGAGAGTTTCTTTACTCGCGGCTCTGATAATCCCGCCGGGGCTGATGGGATTTCCCATCACCCTCGGCGGGATTAACAGAGCCGCGAGAAAGGAAACTCTCGCGGCTCTGAAAGAAGCCCGCGTTTTGTGACTTGAAGAAAGCAGAGATGCAGGGAGGCTCTGCCGGGCAGGGAGGCTCTGCCGGGCAGGGGGGGGGCCCCGCGGCAGAGCTCTTGATGCTGCCGCGGCAGAGCTCTTGATGCTGCCGCGGCAGAAGCAACCGGGTTTTTTTTGTTTTTTTTTTAACTTGCGATGCTGAAGAATGTTTTTTGCGCGGGGCCCCCTGAAACGCGGGGCCCTGTGCAAAAAACATTCTTGCTCAATGGACGGGCCGGCCCTGCGTCAAGGTGAGATGAAAGCTGGGAGAAGACTAGTTTTTCCTAGAGTTTAGAAAGAAAAGGAAGATTGGAGATGGGACGCCAGCTAGAAAGGGGGGAAGGATCCAGGGAGTCTTTCTTAAGAATGGGGCGGACCGAAGCATGCTTCCAGGGGGTGGGAAAGATACCTGATGCTAAGCTAGAATTAAAGATGGAAAGGATGAAAGGGCAAGAAAGGGTCCTTCATCCCTGTAGGTCTCGTCTATATACTTCTCTGTATTCTTTATGTCCTCCAAATCTGTTACTCTAGCTTTCAAAGACTGGACTCCTTCCCTGAGAGCAAAGAGCTCCTTGCACCTAGTGCACACGTAAGACCCCTCACCAATTGGGAGAAAATCATACATGTGACACTCAATTCAAAAGACTAAATCACCCCATTTTGCTGCTGGACTACTACAATTTGTTTAGAGATATAAGTTGTTTACTTAAAGTTGCTAAGGATACTTGTACCAATACAATTATACCTTATGCTAAGCTGTACTCTGATTTGATTTAAATGTAAAGCTCTCTGGTGGTACAAAACCCCCTGTCATAACAAAAAGACTGAATTCTAAAATACACCGATTTATCAGCTTTAACCCAAAGAATTCCATTTTCCCCAAGATTTAGAGAATTTCCTAGTGGGTAAATACAAGTGCAGATTTCTTTCCGGCAGTAGCAGTCCCTTTTGGTAGTCCTTCTATATCTAGCCACTAGCATTTAATATCGAGGTCACTGCAGAACCTGTAAGCTAACCAGGCAGCAGTAACAGTTATCTTCCATGGATTAAGTTAGGCCAGCCTTTGCCACACCAAACTTTACTCGCTTGTCGCTAACCAGGCAGTGGTTCAATATCATTGCTGCCCGGTTAGTGATGGGTGCTGCCTATGCCATGGAGCGCCCAGGACATGCCCCGATGCTCACTGCTTGGCACTGGGCCGTGTAGCAGCAGCACCCGCTGAATCTCCTGTTCAGCAATATTTACACAGTTTGTAGGTCTGCAAACCGTGTAAATGACTTTGAATATCCTTCCCAGGGTTTTAAGCCATTGAACATCTGATTTAAGAAAAGTAGAATCTGTTTATTGAGTCCTCACTGTAACTCAGTTTTACAGTAAGGTGAAAGGATGGCATAATATTTTCCTATTTTAAAAAAAAAGCTTGCTAAAGGTCATTCAGGTTTCTGAAAAATACCCCCTTTATTAACTTTTTCTTTAGAATACTCGCTGTTGCTGAATGAAATAGTATCTACTTGTTAGAAAAATGATTGAATGGTGACATTTTAGTGTTAATCTGCTGTCTGACTCTTTCATCTATCATGGTCTTAAACGATGATAAATTTTCTCAAATGGAAGGCAGGTGAGGAGTGCTGAAACTCTACAGTTCAAAAGCATATAAAATATGCTTTTCCCCCACATAAATCAATAGCATCTAGGCATGAATTCCTGATTAGAAGAGAGTTCTGTGTGCCCTGGAATATCTCTGAACTGAAGGAAAATAAGTGTAAATTGAGACATTCTGAGTACCAGTAGTGCAAATACCCTAGTGCTAGTTATGCTGATTACTGAAGACGTCCCTCAGCGACCTCCTCTCCAGCCACAGCAGCTCCGGACCATCCAGGGGGCTGTTTCAGCATTGGGGAGTAGAGCAGGAAGTCTTGCTCCTCTCCGATCGGCTCCCCAAAGCCAATCTAGCACCAGCCTGCACATTTAAAACTGAAGACGGCCCTCAGCGACTTCCTCTCCAGTCACAGCAGCTCCGGACCATCCAGAGGGCCATTTCAGCATCGGGGAGTAGAGCGGGAAGTCTTGCTCCTCACCGATCGGCTCTCCGAAGCCAATCCAGCACCAGCCTGCACATTTAAAATTGAAGACGTCCCTCAGTGCGCCCGCGCCGGCGGGCCCGTGCCTGAGGGCCTCACCAGAGGGCCCTTTTGCGTGGCTCTTAGGCGTGGACGCGAGGCTCCACTATAATGCTCTCCCCAGTCACGGGGAATTCCAACAGATAATATTGATCTGGTCGATCTGACATGGATGGTGACTGTAAGGTGGTAAGCCTGTAAGTCTGCCTAGCTTAAAAGCTTTGTAGTGTTTCATTGCTATGTGCTTGAACTATTGTTACTAAATATCTGTACCAACTGGTAGCTTGTATCCATTTTGCTCCCTCCTCCAGAAATAATAGTCTTAGTCCTTTGCTTATCTGAAGCCCATCCCTCTCGTCCTAGTTCTGATCCACCTTCATACAGTTCATTGCTCTGTGAGTGTAGTCCCCTCACAACTACCCAAACTTCTACCCCTGAGCTGTTCAATTTCTCAGCTTACTGAGTGGTGCTCTGCCTCAAGTCAGTACCTCCCAGTGCCTCCTCAGGATCCCTGCAATCGTTTTTGCAGTAGAATGGCTTGGAATCACATGTCAGCACTGTCCTTGTCTTTCCTGGCCCTATTCATCACTTGGGCTGAATCCTACTCACAGCATCATGGCCTACTCCACCCCCCCCCCACACACACACCATACCGACTCTTTCAACTACAGAAGATCCTATCCCTTTGTGCACCAGCAACGTCTCATCCACATTTATTGCCAACCTCTGTCTGAAACCCACAGAAGGAAGCCTCCTCGTCCTCACCACCTGAACTGTATGCTCATTAACGCACGTGCCATTCGCAATAAATGTCCCGCCCTTACTTACTACATCTTGCATCAGAATTTGGATCTGCTTTTTGTCACAGACACATGGTTATCTGATACAGACACCGTCCTTAGGAATCTGCTCCTACCACCAGGCTATGACCTCTTTAACTGACCGAGAGCCAATAGGAGAGTCAGTGGTATCCTCATAATCGCCAGAAGAAATCTCCACTTCCAAAGCAACTCCTCTCAGAGTGCACCCAACCTTGACTACATTCAGATCTCAAATAAATTCCTATCTGCCTGCCTATTATATCGCTCACCATCCGCATGTGCTGATGAGCTTGCCACCATCCTTGACCTAGCATGTGATAGCGACAAAAATACCAAACGCAATCCACTGGCTCCTTGGTAATTTCAACCTTCCAGCCCTCCCTTCTAAACACTCCTCTGCCTTCCTCAATGCTTTGAAAGCCCTTGACTTTCATCAATTGATATATACACCTACGCATGCAGCAAGTAATACTCTGGACCTCATCTTTGCTCCCTCGCCCCTCCATAGTCTGACCAGCCAGGACCACTTGTTCTCCCGGTCCCCTGGTCCGACCATAATGCCATACTGTTCCATATTCCTACAGACAATGGAGTTGACAATCTGCCATTCAACTCCAATCCTCCATCATCCACATGCCTCTTCAGACCCTTCGACAAGGAGACATTCCTCATTAATGTTCTTGAAGACCTCAACTCGGATACCAACAATCTGGTTGAGCTAATAGACACATGGAATAACACCCTACATCAAGCCTTTCTCCTGCCACCCTCCACTAAACCCACTAAGAGGAAGCACACAGCAATGTGGTTCACCACCGATCTTCAAGAGTCCTTATTGCTCCTCAGGACGTTGGAGCGACATTGGCGGCATTCCAAACTTGATATCGACCACGTGGCCTACCTGTCTAAACTTCAAGAACACTGAAAAGCAGTTTACCAAAAGAGAAGGGAATACAGCATAGTCACTCACCTGTAACAGGTGATCTCCGGGAACAGCAGGAATTTAGTCTTCACATATGGGTATCGTCGGTACCAACGGAGCCTGCGCGGGAACGCTCCCCAGCGTCCAATAGGAAAGCTTTTGGGAGCATCCCACAGCACCTGAGTGCTGCCTTGCCACCTTTCCCAACTGTCCCTCTCCAGTTGAGTTTAAAACTGAGACAAAGAGAGAGGGAAAGAGAGGGATACAACTCCTAGGGGAGATGGGTGGGTTGTGAAGACTAAATTCCTGCTGTTCCCGGAGATCACCTGTTACAGGTGAGTAACTATGCTATCTCCAGGAACAAGCAGGAATGTAGTCTTCACATATGGGGACTCCCTAGCTGCAGATGCCAGGGAGAAGGCTCCAGAAGTTGTGTGCCCCTGTGAAAGGGCTCAACTTCCCCCCATGGATCTCTGGCATCCTACCAGGGATGGTGGGTAGGAGTTGATTAAGTATGGAAAAGGAGTTGAAGAACAGCCTGACCAAACAAGGCATCCCGGCAGGAGTCCTTGTTTAAGCAGTAATGGGCTGTGAAGGTATGAATCGAAGCCCAAGTAGCTGCTCGACAAATGTCATCGATAGACACAGAGTGAAGATGAGCCATAGAGGCTACCATGGCTCTCACATTGTGAGCTGTGACATGGCCTTCAAGAGGAAGGTTCTTACTCTCATAGGCAAAAGAAATAAACTGTGCAATCCAGTTGAACAGTGTTCTCTTGGAGACTGGAAGTCCCAAATGAGAAGGATCAAAAGCAACAAAGAGTTGAGGAGGACTTTCTATGTTGCTGTGTCCTTTGCAAGTAAAAAGGCCAAAGACCTTTTACAGTCCAAAGTATGAAGATTCCTTTCTGCATTTGAGGCGTGAGGCCTTGGAAAAAATACAGTAAGGTAAACCGCTTTGTTTAAATGAAAAGGTGATACCACCTTTGGCATAAAGTGTGGATGAGTCCTAAGAACTATCTTATCATGATGGAACCTTGTATAATGAGGATCAGCCACCAAAACTTGCAATTCACTAATGCGACGTGCTGATGTGATTGCAATAAGAGAGATGACATTCCAGGAAATGAATTTCAAAGAGGTAGTAGCTAATGGTTCAAAAGGCGGCTTCATGAGCTGCCCAAGAACCAGATATAAGTCCCATGCCACCAGTGGTGGCTTAATGGGAGGCTTAGTTAAAAGAAGGCCTCTCATAAATCTCGCTATGAGAGGATGAGAGGAAATAGGTTGCCCATTTAGAGGCTTGAAAGAAGCTGCAATAGCACTCAAATGAACTCTCACTGAATTGGTCTTAAGCCCTGTATTAGACAAACAAAGGAGATACTCCAGTAATGATTCCAGAGGTACCGCAAGATGGTCAAGACCTTCTGCGAGCACCATATGGTAAACCTTTTCCACTTGAAAGCATAAGAGTATCTTGTGGAAGGCTTCCTGGAAGCATAAAGGATATCCTTTACCTGCTGAGAAAGGTTAAGACCATGAAATTCTAGGCTTTCAGCAAACAGGCCCTGAGATGCAGAGACTGGGGATTGGGATGCCACAGCATCCCGTCCTCCTGAGAAAGGAGATCTGGAGCAGATCCTAACTCCAGAGGCGGAGCTTGAGAGAGATGTAGGAGCAGAGGATACCATATTTGCTGTGGCCAATGTGGAGCTATGAGAATCATATAACCTCTGTCTCTCTGAAGCTTGAACAGGGTTTTGGGAATTAGGGGAATGGGTGGAAAGGCATACAGGAAGTCCTGGCTCCAATGGAGGAGGAAAGCATCCCTGGCCTGACAACCCTGAGCCGGAATTCTGGAACAGAACCGGGGAAGTTTGGCATTCAGCGGACTTGCAAAGAGGTCTATGTCCTGGGTTCCCCAAATTTGAAAAGTTTTGGCCACCTGGTCTGCATGGAGAAACCATTCATGTGGAAGCAGAACTCTACTGAGTCTGTCTGCCCAAGAGTTTTGAATGTCTGGAAGATACACCGCAAGGAGATGAATCTGATGCTCTCTGGCGAGGGCCCATAGTCGCAAAGCTTCATTGCATAGCGACATGTTCCGCCCTGCTTGTTCACATAGAACATGACTACTTGATTGTCCATTTGAACTAGGACTGTCTTGTAGCTGAGCTTGGTGTGGAATACTCGAAGAGCAAGGAAGATTGTTCTGAGTTCCAGGAGATTGATGTGTAGTAGATAGGTCTTCTGTGGAGTCCAGGTACCCTGGGTAGAGAGGTCTTGCAGGTGGGCTCCCCAACCACCTGTGAGGCTTCTGTTGTTAGAGTGGCTTGTGGTGGGGGTTGCTAAAAAAGAGACCCCACCAAAAGGTTTTGGGGTGACTGCCACCATTGGAGGGACAAAATAAGGTGATCTGAATTTGCTATTTTGTCAACCTGACGCCTGAGTCCACTGAGTGGATAAAGTCCACTGGGCTGCCCTCATATGAAGGTGAGCATAAGGAACCACATGCACGGTGGATGCCATGTGGCCTAGCAACTGTAAGAATTCTCGAGCAGTGAGGTGAGGTTTTTACACTGCTTGGGAAGCTAACTGTACAATGCGAAGGCAGCGGGCCTGTGGAAGGTAGGCCCTTGTCTGTCTGGTATCTAGTAGAGCTCCTATAAACTCTAGGGACTGAGTGGGAGCAAGGTTGGATTTTGGGAAGTTTATGACAAGTCCCAAATACTGAAGAATGCGCATTGTGCGAGAGAGAGCAACCCTGGCCTCTGGCTCTGAAGGGTCTCGAATGAGCCAGTCGTCTAAGTAAGGGAAGATGAATATTCCTAGGGTGCGAAGAAATGCTGCCACCACAGCCATGCATTTTGTGAACACCCTTGGTGCCGATGCCAGGCCAAAAGGAAGAACCCTGTATTGGTAGTGCTTCCCTTGAAATAGAAAGCGAAGGAACTTTCGATGAGTTGGATGAATGAGAACATGAGTGTACGCATCCTTGAGATCTAGAGAACAAAGCCAATCCTGACTCTGAAGGTATGGCAGCAGAGTTCCTAGAGAAATCATTTTGAACTTCTCTTTGAACAGGAATTTGTTCAATTCTCTGAGGTCTAAAATGGGTCTGTGTCCTCCTGTTTTCTTTGGAATAAGGAAATATGGGGAGTAACATAGAAACATGACAGAAAAAGACCACATGGCCTATCTAGTCTGTCCTTCCATATCAACAACTACAACAGTCCACTTTTTACCTTTAGAGATCCTCTGTGTTGGTCCCATGCTTTTTTGAATTCAGTTACTGTCCTCATCTCTACCACCTCCACTGGGAGACTATTCCACGGATTCACTACTCTTTCCGTAAAGAAATATTTCCACATATCACTCCTGAATCTATCTCCCTTCACCCTCATCCCATGTCCCCTCGTAGCAGAACTTGCTTTCAATTGAAAGAGGCTCTCTCCCTGAACATTTATGCCACGGAGGTATTTAAACATCTCAATCATATCACCTCTATCCCGCCTTTCCTCTAAGGTGTACATATTAAGATCCTTAAGTCTGTCCTCATATGATTTATAATGAAGCCCACTAATCATTTTAGTAGCCACCCTCTGCACTGACTCCATCCTGTTCACATCCTTTTGAAGGTGCGGTCTCCAGAATTGCACACTATACTCCCTGAACCCTGTTGGAGAATGGGTACCTCTTCTATTGCCCCTTGGGCAAGAAGCATAGTGATTTATTGACCTAACCGGTCGTTGAGAGAGGTCTGAGAATTGAACTGTCTTACCATTGTAGGAGGGGCATGCTGAGGAAATAAAGCTTGTACCCCTCTCTTACAATAGACAGAGTCCAATTTTCTGCTGTTATCTGACTCCATCTGGGGGCAAAATGACATAACCTTCCTGGAATAGTGGAAGGCTCTGTTCCATTCAGGGCCAGGAAGGCAAAGTTCTCTAGATAGGAGTCAAAGCCCCTGTGAAGGCTGAGTCTGCTGAGCCGGTTGAGGCTTAGCAGCTTTTGTTTTTCTCTGCCTAGGTTGTTGCTGCTGTCCCTTTTGGGCAGACTGACCTAAACGGTGTCCCTGCTGGGTATAGGAGGGATAAAACTTCTTCTTCTTACTGAAGAATGGTTTGTTGTAGGATTTTTTCCATGCAGGATCAGCTGTAGACTTAGACAATCTATCCAAAGTGATATTGTCAGCATCTATTTCATTAGCTTTTTCCTGCCAATTCTTGCCAAAGAGATTCTCTCCTGTGCAAGGAATATTCCCTAGTTTATCCTGTACCCAAAGTTCCAAGTCAGATGCCTGAAGCCAGGCAATCCTATGTGCACCTATGGCAATAGCAGAGATTCTGCTTATGCACTCAAAGCAGTCAAAGGCTGCACGATTCACAAACTTGGAAACATCCTGAGCATGTTTGACAAGGGCAAGGAAATCCTCCCTCTTATCATCAGGAAGGAGAGGGCTCATAAGCTCTAAATCTCCTGTGATTTCCTTAAGGAACATTCCCATATATAATATATAGGAACTGATCCTAGCAGAAAGCATGAAAGCCTGGAAGGTTCGACGTCCAAAGGCATTAAGAGTCCTACACTCACGTCCTGGAGGATTAGATGCATGCCTTTTTGCACCCTTGATCCTTCTCATAGCTGATTACACCACCATGGAATGGTGTGGTAGCTGAGTCTTCTGAAACCCAGGACAAGGAGGAACTCGATACATGGTGTCGAGTCTTCAAGAGTGAGGAGATGTGGTTAGAGGTGTTTCCCACATCCTTAACATGAGATCATGCAAGATCTCATGAATGTAAGGTAGCTGCCTCCTTGGGAGCCTTAGGATATTGTAGGATTTCTAATTCCTTTGTCCTAGGCTCTTTTTCAGGAGCCACTGTGATAGAAAGACCTCGAGCCACATCTCGGATAAAATCCTGAAAGGACATATCCTCTGGTGGAGACATCCTACGCTGAGGAGAAGAAGAATCCTCAGGAAGAAGTACTCTGGTATCGGCAGAGCTTTCAAAGTCTTCAGACTCATCAGAGGATTCAAAGTATCTCCGATCCAGGTGATCGTGCAAGGCACGGTACTGGTACCAATCGAAGTCGGCATTGGAAGAGTCCGGTACCGACTTGTTGATAACCGGATGGATAAGCATGACTCGGTCCCGGTAGAATACCTGCCGATGTCGATGCAGTCGGTACTGGTACCGGAGTCGGTGCCAGTACCAATTGAATTGTCTGAAGTGGTTTCAGGGGCATCAAGGCCGTGAGAAGAGCCACCAGACTGCGTTCAATAGCCAAGAATCTCTGGTCTATCGATGCTGCCTATGCTTGGGTATCAGTACCGGATGAAGCAGCCGGTACCCCAGAGCATTGCACCAGTAGTTCTGCCGAGGTTGAGGCCTCGAGAACATTCTGGAGCCCCGTTAGTGCTTTGGAAGCCGAAGCCTCCTGCTGGGGCAATTTTGCAGGTGAAAGTCCCTCAAGGGCAACGCCAGAGGCATCTCGATGCTTAGAGGGAGATCTACCTTTTGAGGACCGGATAGATTTATGTTTAGTTACCTGAGATCCATGGGAGGAAGACGAAGCCCTGGAAGACGTCGATGCCACAGAGGCTGCATTGGAGGGAAAAAGGGTGCTAAGTTTAGCAGCTCGGTTCTGCCGGCCCCTTTTCAACATCATCCAACAGGCAACACACTCTGAAATAGAGTAGTCAGGACCTAAACATTTGAAGCACCACTCATAGGTGTCGGTGATGGAGATAGTACCGCCACACTTGGAACACTTTAAAACCCAAAGCGGGTTTTTCCATTTTAAAGGAAAAGTAGGGCCTAGTGCCCAAAATGGCGCGTGGCACCCGAGGAGAAAATACCTGGAAAAGACTCCAGAAGAAAAGTTCTTTTTTTTTTTTTTTTTTTTTTTTAAAGAAAGAAGAATAGGCGGTACCGGTGTAGCGTCGAAGGAAGGCAGACGTGACCACAAAAAATAAGAATAAAAGGGAATTATTTTCAGTGGTGTCGGCTCCACGGAAAACGAAGAACTGGAGAGGGACAGTTGGGAAAGGCGGGAAAGCAGCACACAGGCACTGTGGGATGCTCCCAAAAGCTTTCCTATTGGATGCTGGGGAGCGTTCCCACGCAGGCTCCGTCGGTACTGATGATACCCATATGTGAAGACTACATTCTTGCTTGTTCCTGGAGATCATACTAACACCCTTATGTTCTCACTTAACAAGCCTCGTGAGCTCTTCAGTATTGTTAGATCCCTTACAAATGATACTACCAAGAATTTACCAGCAATTACCCCTAGCCTCGCCGATTTTGCCTCCCACTTCCAGAATAAAACAAATTTGATTACCTCACTCTCAGTTAATCTCGATGAAGATCCCCTATCTGATCCATCTCTCTCTGGCGGCTCCCCTATACCTACTCTTGACTCCTTCTACCCTTACTCGGCAGAACAAGTAGAAAACATCATCAGCACAATCAACACCTCTACTTCCCCAGCTGACCCTTGCCATGCCTTCTGGATCCAACAGGTGAGATCCAAACTAAGTTCTATTATCTCCAGAATAATACACCTATCCTTTTCTATAGATTCTCTTCTAGTATCCCTTAAATCTGCCTCTGTCAAACCCCTGCTAAAAAACAATAAATCAAACCCATCTGAGATCAGTTCATACTGACCTATCTCCAGCCTACCCTTCCTTACCAAGATCTTAGAAAAGATTGTCCAGCAACAGGTCAAAGACCACATCGACCTCCATGCCCCTCTTGATCCACAACAGCACGGATTCCGTCGTCAACATGGAGTGGAAACTCTCTTTATAACTCTCCTGGATAGGATCTGTTCCGGCATTGATAAGAAGAGGGAGGGATTCATCCTAATCTTCCTGGATATCGCCGCTGCCTTAGACTCCATCAGCCACAGCCTTCTCCTAGGCCGCCTACAACAGAAGAGTATTTGGAACTCTGCCCTCAACTGGTTTAGATCTTATTTGACGGATTGCCAGCAATAGGTCTGACTTGGAACACAGTCTTCAAGCACCTTCCAGCAATCACAAGGAGTCCCACAAGGTTCATCGCTCTCAGCCCTGCTGTTCAATCTCTACATACAGCCAATCTATTCAATTATCAAGTCCTACAGCATTCTATATCACATCTATGCAGATGATGTTTTACTCTATACTACCTTCTCCACTGACAGCCCTGACTTTTCAGTCATCTTGGAATGTTTCATTGCTGTCTCTGATTGGCTCTCTACACAAAACCTGAAAGTAAATTGCAAGAAGACTGAGGTCTTATTTATTTATAGAGACTGATCTTTTACCCCACCATCCTCTCTACGAGTAAGAGACGTTGAACTCATTACTAAGTCTGAAGTTTGCTACCTGGGGGTAACCCTTGACCAACAATTGTCCATGTCTACCCACATACGTAATGTTACCAAGGCTGAATACCAGAAGATAAGGACCCTTCATCACTTAAGCCCGCTACTCGACCTCTCCGATTTTTATTCAGTCTTCCAGGCCCTCATCCTACCGCATTTTGACTACGCAAACATTATTCTTCATGGCACCCCTAAATACATCCTCCAACCACTCCAACTGGCCATGAATACTACTGCCCGATCACTCCAGGGTGTCTCTAGGCATGAGCACATCTCACCCATACTGATGCAACTACACTGGCTCCCCATCTCCAGCCATCTGACTTATAAAGCTCTTCTTCTCACATTCAATATTATCTACAATTTATCCACCTCCTCCTTGTCATAAATTGTTCAACTAACTCCAGACAATTGAACACAGAGATCTAACATGAAAAATACCCTGGTCTCACCTCCTATCATAAGGACTTGCTCTAAAGCTGCCACGAACTGAGCCTTTTCCTTATATGCCCCAACACTTAGGAATGCTCTCCCTGCCTCAGTCTGAACCATCAGTGACCTCTCTATTTTCAAGAAGGCTTTAAAGACCCATCTCTTCCAACTGGCTTATGACCACATAATGTAATGAGGCTCTCCCATAATGCTGTCAACATAGAAGGGCACTCTTAATGCTGACCAAAGAATTTGATGCTGCTCTTTGTCCTCTTTCCTCCCCCCTCTTCCCCTCCCATTCCATACCCCACCCTTCTTCTCCCTCTACACTCTCCCAATTTTAGTTTAACCTTTTAGTAGTTATTTAGCACCCTGCCTTGATACCAAGTATTATTGTTCTTGCCTGTTAAAGTTAAGTTACCGGTTCTGATGTTTTATGCCTGTTCTCTATTCGTTCTCTGTAAAGTTGCATGTTGCTTGTTTGTAAATGCTCCTTGTAAACCGCTCTGATACTAAATAGTGCGGTATATAAAAGCTAATAAATAAATAAATAAAATAAATAAAGATGCAGCAGTTTAGATTTATACCAGGCAAAGGCACAGGAGACTAAAGAGAGTTACTTTACTAAGAAAGTACAATTAGCCTTGTGTCACCAAAAGCTCCTTTCTAGAATGGTTACTAGCTTGATGGATGGTAAAGAGTCAAGCTCACAAGCTGACCCTTTTCAATGGGAGATAGATCAGTTTTGTTTTAGATTGCCTCCAAAGATGCCAATGTTTAAAAACGTGAAGAGCAAGATACTGAAGGTTCATAGAGTTCTTTTTCCAAGGCATCATCACATGAAATTCAATCAGTGTAATTCAGTATCGTTACATTGCTTATAATCCGCTTTTACTATCAAAGGATAATATGATAATACAACAAACAGATCAAAAACATTTTAAAAATATTTCCTTCATTTCTCTATCCACATTACGACTCTCCAAACATCAGCCAAAGAAACCTGAGACTCCCCCTTTTCCCTTCCTTCAACAACAGGAGGAGACCAAGTGACTGGCTCATAGGTGGACTGTACCAACTGCGGAGTGCTCTGCTGTAATGGTGCCTCACTATAGGTGTACATGGGTGGAGTCACTATTATAGGAGGGAGAGGTGGGGTACAGTCTGGGGAGCTTAAAGAAGCTCCCGTAAGAGATGGAGCCTGCGCTACAGTACCTGGTATAGATGTGGTTGCTTCTTTAGGTTGAAGATGTTTATCCATCGGGCCTTGCACTGTTCCAGCAGCTGGAAACTCCTTCTTCTTATGTTTCCCCATCAATGGGGTTAAATATAGCGGGACATTTGCACCTAAGCTCCCTGCATGCTCCAAAAGGTTCCCAAGCGGCATTACATGCCCCTTTGGGCACGCCACAGCCACAGGGACGTGTTTTAAATGGTCTGCAGCTGGTGTTCACAGACATCCTTTGCTGCATCTGTTCCTCTGCTCCAGCTCTCAATGTGCAGGCAGGTAAAGCGTAGTTACTCACCTGTAACAAGTGATCTCCGGGAACAGCAGGAATTTAGTCTTCACATATGGGTCTCGTCAGCACTGACGGAGCCCACGTGGGAACGCTCCCCAGCGTCCAATAGGAAAGCTTTTGGGAGCATCCCACAGCGCCTGTGTGCTGCCTTCATGCCTTTCTACCTCTCTCACTTCAGTTGAGTTTATAGCTGAGACCAAAGGAGAGGAGTAGAGAAAGAAAGAAAGATAGATAGATAGATAGATAGATAGATAGATAGATAGATAGAGACAACTCCTAGGGGAGGTGGGTGGGTTGTGAAGACTAAATTCCTGCTGTTCCCGGAGATTACCTCTTATAGGTGAGTAACTACACTATCTCCAAGAACAAGCAGGAATGCAGTCTTCACATATGGGGATTTCCCAGCTCATAGATGCCAAGGGAATGACCCCAGCAAGCTGCGAACCCAGGTGATATGGGTCATGCTTCCTCCCATGGACCTCTGGCATCAAACTTGGGACCGGCAGGTAGGAGTTGTATTAAGTATGAAAGAGATGCTGAAGAACAGCTTGACCAAATGAAGCATCCCGATGGGAGTCCTTGTCTAAGCAGCAGTGCGCTGTGAAGGTGCACCGAAGCCCAAGTAGCTGCTCTACAGATGTCAATAGACACAGAATGAAGATTAGCCATCGAGGCTACCATGACTCTCACAATGTGAGCTGTGACATGGCCCTTGAGAGAAAGTCCATTAATCTCATATGTAAAGGATATGCAGTCTGCAATCCATTTAGATAAAGTTCTTTTGGAAACTGGAAGTCCCAAATGACTAGAATCAAAAGCAACAAAAAGCTGAGAAGATTTTCTATGCTGCTTAGTTCTTTGAAGATAAAAGGCTAAGGCCCTTTTACAATCCAAAGTGTGAAGATTCCTTTCTGCACTGGAGGCATAAGGCCTAGGTAAGAATATAGGAAGATAAACTGACTGGTTTAGATGAAAAGGCGAACCACCTTTGGCATAAAGTGTCACAGCAGGACATGCTAGGGAGATAAAGTTCCTAGATGAAATAAATGACTGCTTCTTGGAGCAGCTAATTCATGAACTGACCAGAGGAGAAGCCATATTAGACCTAGTCCTTAGTGGAACACCAGATCTAGTACAAGAGATAAGGGTGTTGGGGCCACTTGTGGAACACAAGATCTAGTGCAAGAGATAAGGGTGATGGGGCCACTTGGCAATAGTGATCATAGCATGATCGCATTTAATTTAATTAGTGGAGGAGGGATAGTAAGGAAATCAACAGTACTACCTTTTAACTTTCAAAAGGGAAACTATGATAAAATGAGGAAAATAATTAAGAAAAAACTAAAAGGAGCAGTTGCAAAGGTTAATAACTTACATCAAGCTTGGGTGTTGTTGAAAAATACTATCTTGGAAGCCCAGACCAGCTGAATTCCACGCTTTAAGAAAAGTGGAAGGAAGTCCAAAAAACTGCCAGCATGGTTTAAAGGTGAGGTCAGAGAGGCTGTTGTTGCCAAAAAAGCATCTTTCAGGAAATGGAAAAAAGAGCCAGACGACAAAACCTGGAAACAGCACAAGCACTGGCAAATCAAATGCAAGGCATTGATAAGGCAGGCAAAGGGAGAATTTGAGAAGAAGCTTGCTGCGGAAACAAAAACGTGAAATAAAGACTTTTTCAAATACATTCGTAGCAAAAAAACTGTGAGTCAGTTGGTCCATTAGATGATAGAGGGGTTAAAGGGGCACTAAGAGGCAACAATGCAATAGCTGAGAGACTGAATGAATTCTTTGCTTCAGTCTTTACTGAGGAAGATGTAGGGATGTTACCCATGACTGAAGTGGTATTTAAAGGTGCGGAAGAAATGAAGGAAATATCGATACATCGGGAAGATGTATTACAACTATTAGATAAACTGAAGAGCAGCAAATCACCTGGGCTGGATGGTATACATCCAAGGGTGTTGAAAGAACTGAAAAATGAAATTACAGACCTGCTATTAGTAATCTGTGAACTTTCATTAAAATCATCTGTAATACCCGAAGATTGGAGGATAGCCAATGTAATGCCAATTTTTTTTTTATTATTTATTTTCAAATTTAAACATAAATCCAAGAATACAATATCTTGTACAGAAAGACAATTACTGTCCAAATACATTCAAAAAGAAGAACAAAAAAGCAAAAGAAATATATAAGGACAAATTGTCCAAGACCACATTAATGGGAAAAGCTGAAAAATAAAAATACAATACAAAAAACTACTCCATAATTTCTACCGTTGCCCTAAGAGACAAAATTGTGGTTACTTAACTTAACCCCATATACATAAGAAGACAGGTATAAAAAAAAAACCAAAATAGAAACCTTCAACCAACATTCTCCTTACCAGAAACAAAAGCTTTTGAGAGGGCTCCAAAAAAACATACCTAGCCTGCTGAAAATGCACTAGGCACTTACAGGGACATTTAAAAAAATAAACGTGGCACCCAGGGCCAAGGTCCGAGGCTTTAATGCCAAGAAATCATTTCTGCGTTTCTGGGTAACCCTACAAACATCTGGAAAAATCTGTATTGGAAAACCACAAAACTCAGCACATTTCTTAGAAAAATAAAGCCTCAGTTCTAAGTTCTTATCAGAATAAAAAAGAAACAATTAAAGTAGCATGTTGTGAAATAATTTCTGATGAGGTTTCCAAGAAAGCCGAAAGGTCTAAAGAGGCTGGAGGAGCCTCAGGTAAGGACTCATCCTGAGAAGAAACCTGGGACCGTACCCCAGACGGAAGATAATACACATTTGATAGCTTAATAGCATCCACATTTGAAATCAATAATATTTCTTTAAAATACTTTTGTACCAGTATCATTGGGGAAAGATAATGCGTTCGAGGAAAGTTAATAAAGCGCAAATTCTTAACCCTGGAAACATTTTCCACGGATTCAAACTGATGATTAACTATTAAACTTTCCCTAACATTAGAGGAAATATTAGCCTGTGCAACATTCAGCTGACCTTCAACCTTCTTAACAGCAGTCTTACAAACAGCCATGCCATCCTCCAACTCAGTAAGCTTAGAAATGACATCTGTAGAAAATTGAGAAATTTGTGAAAAAGCAGAGCGAACTGAAAGTTCAGTCAGTGTCACAACAGTCCAGATATCACTCAAAGTTACATTCTCAGGAGCAGGCAACGTTTCCACAGCTGGAGCAAAACGAAGGGGAGCAGGCATATTCAGGACCAAATTACCCGGTTGAGAAGACGACGTTTGAAGAGGTAAAGAGGCGGGCTGGGTCGGGTCAGTCAAACCTGAAGCTGCACCTACCTCAATTAATCCCTGGGCGGGGTTAGACCCAAAATGAAGGAGTTGTCCACACCGGAGCTGATGGTCTCAGATGATGCATTTAAGCCGTCCAATTTAGAGGTTGCAGGTAAAACTTGCAGATGACGATCCATTGGACCAGCGGTCTTCACGGTCTTAGCCGCCGCAATTGGCTGAGACAGCTTCTTTTGTTTCCCCATTCAGTTCCGGAATAGACTCCTCTAGACTCCGAAGGGGCTCCAAAGGGGCAGGACCTGCCCCTTTGGCCACACCCCTTCGGGCACGCGCCCGCGGCCGCGTACCGTGGGGTGACTTGGTCTTATGGAGTGTGGGGGGAGGGAGGTCCCGGAAGCTCCACCTCCTCTACACTGGCACCCCCGGCGTCTCCTGGGCACACAGTGAATGCAGGAAATCCCCAGCGATCCCGAGGCAGGTCTTACAGAGACGAGCTCTTATGGAGTGGGGGGAAGGAGGTCCCGGAAGCTCCACCTCCTCTACACCGGCACCCCCGGGGTCTCCTGGGCACACAGTCAATGCAGGAAATCCCCAGCGATCCCGAGGCAGGTCTTACAGAGACGAGCTCTTATGGAGTGGGGGGGAGGGAGGTCCCGGAAGCTCCACCTCCTCTACACCAGCACCCCCGGCGTCTCCTGGGCACACAGTCAATGCAGGAAATCCCCAGCGATCCCGAGGCAGGTCTTACAGAGACGAGCTCTTATGGAGTGTGGGGGGGAGGGAGGTCCCGGAAGCTCCACCTCCTCTACACCAGCACCCCCGGCATCTCCTGGGCACACAGTCAATGCAGGAAATCCCCAGCGATCCCCGTAACGCCAATTTTTAAAAAGGGTTCCAGGGGGGGGCGGAGCCCGATGCCGAGCGGAGTAGACGCCTAGCGCGGTGGCTCTTAGGAGATCTTGCAAGAATCCTGTTTCATAAGTACCCTCTATCAGCAAAAACTGCCGGAATCGCACCACGGTACCTTCCTGATGGCGGGACCAAAACCGCAATGCTTGGACTACTCGGGGACATCGAATAGCAGTGCAAAACGGACTAAAACGGAGCCCATCTCCCCACAAAAAATGGCGCCCGCACGAGAGGGGCCTGATGTTCACCTCGAGCTTCTCACCGAAATACGAGGGGTCAAGGAATTAGTCAAGGCTAATGGGGCCACGTTAACCTCAGTGCAAGAAGAGCTGGCCGGTCTCAATGCTAAAATCGAGGGCCTATCTGTGCGTCAGGACAAGGTGGAGGCAATTCTCTCTACACACGAGGCCCGCATGGAAACAATATCTAAGCTGGAAAGACAGCTCAAAGCGTTGCAGCGTGAGGTGGAAGATGGCAACAATCGAGCACGCCGCAATAATGTGCGACTGGTGGGCCTGCCGGAGGGAGCAGAAGGGAAAGATATGCGGGCTTTTCTATACAAGCTCATTCCTGAGATCTTGCATTGTACCTTTGATAAGGACTTTGAAATCGATCGTGCACACCGCATCCCTGCTTACACCACGTTACACAACTCCAGACCGAGGCCCGTTATCTTTCGTACTCTGCGCTACCAACAGGCTGCACAGATCTTGGAGCTGGCGCGAACAAGAGCTCCGATAGAGTTCGAGGGGCGCAAACTTTCTTTTTATCCGGACCTCGCCAAACACACTGTCAACAGACGCAAGAGGCTCTTAGAGTTTCGACCCCGACTTCAGCAGATTCAAGCGCGCTTTGGCCTCCTGTATCCCGCGCGGATGCGCATCACTTACCACAACCACACTCGCACCTTTGAGGAACCAGACGCACTGCTACATTTCCTGGAAGAAGCGGAAGCTACCCAGATGCGCTGAGATGTCGAGCACGACCGGCCAAACTCGCACTGCTGTACCGCACCTCACAGCGCTATAGAATTGTTCCCTTCAGAACAGTGCTACGTTCCCAATGGCGCTCACCTTTGGTCGGAGGAATCTTTCCAGTGCCACCAGATTTGGAGTCACTTGAGGACTGGACTGGGGGATGGTTTTCCCTTTGTTATGGTTTTCTTTTTCTCTACGCTAACATATTCAAAATATCATTGATATATAACTAACTGTATGATATTCCTTGCATGTTGTTATACTCTGCCTAATTAGGTCTGTACTCATCTCCAATTACGATTGCTCCCCGGGTGGTCCCTGTCGGTAGCGATATGGCCCTGTCTGTTCTCTCAGGTCTCCTGAGCCAACTCAGCCGGCCTGCGCTCACCGACATTTTTTCAGGGTTTCGCCTCTCCTCCAGGGACTGCACTGTTCGCTTGCTATGGTTGTTTGTGGGAAATGTTGCTAATACTTCTTTACTACAGCTTTGCCAAGACTAGGTTTTGTGATAAATGGCTGATCTCCCAGGTTACTATAAGCCCTATGCCCAGGCCCTTAGGGGCTCTTTCTGATATAAACCCCTATGGCTCCTTGTAAAGTTATTTCCCTTAATGTGCAGGGTCTAAACAGCCCGATAAAGAGGCGTAAAATCCTAGATTATGCACGTCGAGAAGGGGCTGACATACTGATGCTACAAGAGACGCACTTGAATTTCCATGAGTCTTTGAAACTCGGTCAGCGTCCTTATAAAGTCATAGCACATTCCCCTGCTGTTCGAAAACATAACGGGGTGGCCATTCTGGCCAGAAACTCTCTTAAGCTAACAGTACTAAGTAGTAGTGTTGATGGGGAGGGTCGCTGGGCCAAAGTGCTATTTAAGCTAGGTGAGCTTGAAGTGCTCCTCATGTGTATATACGCTCCCACTGCGGATAACACAGCCTTTTTCACCGCGGTAGCGAAAGCGCTACATGCAGATAGCGGGAAGCTGATTATCGTCGGGGGGGATTTTAATCAAGCACTCGATCCTCTTATTGACCGACAACCTCCCCGAATGGTTAAAAGACCCAGGGGACAACTTGTTCTTTCCTCCATGACCCAGGAGTTAGCTCTAATAGATATTTGGCGCTTACAGCACCCGGAGGATCTGGAATTTACCTTTTTCTCTGCACCGCACGCGTCGCAGTCCCGAATAGATTATTTTTTAATTTCCAAGGCCTTGGTCCCTAATATAGGTCTCACTAGCATCCATTCAATCCACATCTCGGACCATGCCCCCATCTCAATGATTTTGCAAGATGATTCCTTACATAACCCGAACCCCGCTTGGACCTTAGATCGATCTCTCCTTAACACCCCTGAATTTCAGATTGTGGTAAATGAGGCCATTTCTGACTATTTTCGGTTCAACTCCGCCCATGCCACATCTGTATGGGCCTGGTGGGAGGGCTTCAAGGCCACGCTTAGAGCGGTTATTACTGGATTTGATATACGATTGAAAAAGCAAAGGAAACAACGGTTACAAGATCTGGAGCTGCAGATCAAGGCGGGGGAAAGAGTCCTCACGCGGCGCACGGACCCGTGTATTTTAATTCGTCTTCGGCGCTTGCGATTCCAATATAATACCCTTATGTCTACCGCGGCTTCTCAGTACGTTCGGAGGCAACAGGGTAACTACTATCGCGAGGGGAATAAAAGCGGGAAAAACAGCTAGCTACCACTTTGAAGGGTAAGCGGGAGATCAAGCGTGTCAGTGCCATCAAAACTCCATCGGGCTCGGATCTATTGGTCAAGGATGTGCAGATTGCCGAGACCTTTCGGGACTATTACTCTCAGTTGTACAGCTCAGAATGCGCATTTTCACCAGATGGCTTCGCACAGCTGGTCGCTACTTTACAGCATCCTGTTCTTTCTGAAGATCATCGTGCGGAGCTTGATGCTCCCCTTACAGCCGAGGAGATTAAGCGGGCGATAATATCAATGGCCCCGGGGAAGGCAGCGGGACCAGATGGGCTACCAGTGGAATTCTTTAAAAGCTTTGCCAAGGCCCTTGCTCCTCATCTGGAGCAGTATTATCGATTGTTATCTGCGCCAGGGCAACCAATCGGCACTTTTGCGGCGGCTAACTTAGTGGTTTTTGAGAAACCAGGTAGGGATCCTCAATTAGTTTCCAATTATCGCCCCATCTCGCTGCTTAATGCTGATTATAAGATATATGCAACTGTATTGTCAACCCGGCTTTCTGGGATCATCCCGACTTTAATACACCCTGACCAGTGCGGTTTCACCGAAGGCCGCTCGACTGCTGATAATGCACGTCTTTTGTGCCATATTTTAGTGGGTGCCGACGCGATGGAAAAATCATTGGTCGGTCTCTCCTTGGACGCAGAAAAAGCCTTTGACCGCTTGGAGTGGCCTTTTCTCTTTGCGACTTTACGTTGGTTTGGCTTCGGAGAGGTCTTTCTTCGGGCTCTAGAGCTCTTATATACGGATCCCACCGCACGGATTTGTGTCAACGGTGTAGCCTCGCCATCTCTTGCTCTCCGGCGCGGCACTCGACAGGGCTGTCCATTATCCCCCATGCTCTTCAACTTGGCGATGGAGCCCTTAACTCTTCTTATACGCCAAAATCCCGGCATCCATGGTGCTTTAAATCGCGGGCGGGGCAGGAGACCAAACTCTCCGCATATGCGGACGACCTCCTTCTCTTTTTATCGCCCGATTCTCTTCCCCTGACGCTGGAACAAATAGAGCACTACTCGCGATATTCAGGTTATAAAATTAATTGGTCCAAGTCCGTGATGTTTCCTTTGAACAAGTGGACTCATAAGGAAGACCTAGGCATGCATCCTTTCATTTGGGAATCGGGAGCGGTGAAATATTTAGGCGTCCGCTATTGTTACCCTTTTGAAGAAACGCTTAGACGTAACGCCGAAGAGATCCTATCCCTAACTCGAGAGCTGACCACGCGGTGGTCTCCCCTAACACTCTCCTGGTGGGGCAGGCTAGAAACTATCAAAATGATGATTGTCCCCAAGGTCAACTACTTTTTGGAGATGTTGCCTTGCTATCTCCCTGCTCCAATGTATCAACATCTTGAGAGGCTCCTCCTCCAATTTTTGTGGCAGCACAAAACACCGAGGATTGCTAAGGACAAGCTAAGACTTCATCGTGAGAAGGGAGGTGTGAATTTCCCTAACTTTAGGGCTTATCATCACGCCTTCCTGCTCAAGCAGGGGTCTCGCTGGCTAGAAACTCCCATTACTGGGAGGCCGGTTTGGGTTATCTTAGAGGAAAAAATTGCTAACCCCAGTCCCGCTGAGGTGCGCCCCAGGGATGCGCTTTCCCACTGCATTTTCACTTCCCATTGTAATTCTAGACACACTTAAGGCTTTTCAGCTATTCATTAAAATGCACGATCCCGAGGGCCACTCTCTCGCTCCCACTTGCCTATCTGGTACAACCCTCTATTTCAAATTCATAAGCAGTCTTTTGCCTGGAAAAATTGGTACTCCCGGAATTTGGACGGTGAGCCAGCTATACACTTCTAACATGTGGAAAACGTATGGGGAGCTTAGACAGGAATTTGATCTTCCCCCATCCTGTTATTTTCAATGGCTTCAACTCCGGCACTGTCTCGTTGGAGCGGGCATGGTCCTGGGACAGGGCTCTGGGACAGGGCTCTGGTTTAGAAGGTGCTACCGAGACCCTTCATAAAATTAGCCAAGGGAAGGGAGTAGTGTCACTGATTTATAAGAAATTGACTGAGTCCTCGTCTCTGCTGATGGGAAAGGTCCAAAAGAGATGGGAACGGGAAACAGGGAGGGAGCTCTCTGAACTTCAATGGAAGAGATTCTGGGGCAAACAAGTCCGAGTGACTCGGTCAGCTTCTTTGACCCAGACCTTGTTTTATTTTGCTCACAACTGTTTCTACACTCCTGTTAAACTTGCCCGATGGGATACCTCTCTCAGCCCCCTTTGTTGGACGTGCGGAGCTGAGACTGGCACCCTAAGGCATATTATCTACAACTGTGTTGCGGTGCGTACCTTCTGGGACTCCATGTGGGAGCAGGTGCAACTCATTCTACAGATCAGGGAGCCCCTCTCTTGGCAGATTATAGTATTTCGATCTGCAGCAGATCTACCTACACTGCCTAAGAATGGTGCCTTTCTGCTGGATTTTTTGATCGGCATAGCGATATGCTTGGTCATCAGTCACTGGAAGGCAACCATGAACGCTACCTTTCCGGAATGGTGGAACCGAGTTAGCCTGTACAGTCGATTCAAACAAGACTCATATAAATCTGTATTATTGTCTGGGAAGCATTTTCTCAAATGGCAACTGTTGAATGACTTTATTGCATCTGCTAAATAATATAGTTATCCAGTCTTGGTATTGTTTTGGCTCCACCCGGGAGCCTAGACAGCGATACCTGGAGGAGAGTGCAGGAGTGGGTGGGGGGAGGGTGGGGGTTTTCCTGGGATTTCTTATCTTTCTGTACTGTTTCGTTATAGTGTTAGTATTGCTGTGTCTATTTAGTTCTCTGTATGGTTTGATATGCTTGTTTTGTTGGAAAATGAAAATAAAGCTTTAAAAAAAAAAAAAAGGGTTCCAGGGGTGATCTGGGAAACTACAGACCGGTGAGCCTGACGTCAGTACCATGAAAAATGGTAGAAACCATCATAAAGAACAAAATTACTCAGCATGTAGATAGTCATGGCCTAATGGGAGACAGCCAACATGGCTTTAGACAAGAAAGATCTTGTCTTACTAATCTGTTATGATTTTTTGAAGTTGTGAATAAACAGGTGGACAAAGGTGAGTCAGTTAATATAGTGTATCTGGACTTTCAGAAAGCCTTTGTCAAGGTCCCTCATCAGAGACATTTGGCAAAACTAAAGAGTCATGGGATAGGAGGCAGTGTACTATTGTGGATCAGGAACTGGTTAAAAGATAAAAAGCAGAGGGTAGGGCTAAATGGCCAATTTTCCCAATGGAGAAAGGTGAATAGTGGTGTACCCCAGGGATCTGTGCTGGGTCCCCTGCTTTTTGACATATTCATAAATGACCTGGAAAAGGGAATAATGAGTGAGGTTATCAAATTTGCAAAACTATTTAAAGTTGTTAAACCCAAGAGGATTGTGGAAAATTGCAAGAGGATCTTGATAAATTGGAAGACTGGGCATCAAAATGGCAGATGAAATTTAATGTGGACAAGTGCAAAGTTATGCACCTAGGGAAGAACAACCCAAACTATGGTTACAACATGCAAGGTTCCACATTAGGAACCACCACCCAGGAAAAAGATTTAGGCGTCGTTGTGGATAACATGTTAAAACCCTTGCCCAGTGTGCAGCGGTGGCCAAGAGAGCAAATAGGTATCATAGGGAAAGGAATGGAAAATAAAACGAAAGATATTATAATGCCTCTATATCGTTCCATGGTGAGACCGCACCTTGAATATTGTGTGCAATTCTGGTTTTCGTATCTTTAAAAGGATATAGCGTTATTAGAAAAGGTTCAGAGAAGAGCCACCAAAATGGTAAAGGGGATAGAAGGATACTCCTATGAAGAAAGGCTAAAAAGGTTAGGGCTCTTTAACCTGGAAAAGAGTTGGCTGAGGGGAGATATGATAGAAGTCTATAAATTAATGAACGGAGTGGAACGGGTAAACGTAGATCGATTGTTTATGTTATCAGAATATAGAAAGACTAGGGGACATGCAATGAAGCTACAGGGTAAACTATTTAAGAATAATAAAAGAAAATATTTTTTCAGTCAACATGTAATCAAACTCTGGAATTTGTTACCAGAGGATGTAGTAAAGGCTGTTAGTGTAGCTGGGTTTAAAAAATGTTTGGACAAGTTCCTGGAGGAAAGGTCCATAAACCATTATTAAGAAGGGACCCAGGATATCAATGCTTGACCCAGTACAAGCATTGTGGAACCTGTGTCTTTTGGGGAAACCTCTAGGTATGTATGACCTAGATTGGCCACTGTTGGAGACAGGATACTGGGCTTGATGGACCTTGGTCTGACCCAGTATGGCATATCTTATGTTCTTATGTGAGGGTGAGCCCTAAGGACTACTTTATCATGGTGGAATCTTATATAAGGAGGGTCAGCCACTAAAGCCTGCAGTTCACTAATGCATCTTGCCAAAGTGATAGCAATTAGGAAAATGACTTTCCATTAAAGAAACTTTAAAGTTGTAGTGGCTAAGGGTTCAAAAGGCGGTTTCATGAGCTGCCCGAGAACAAGCTTTAGATCCCATGCCACCGGAGGTGGTTTAATGGGAGGTTTTGTTAAGAGTAGGCCTCTCATCAACCTTGATACAAGTGGATGAGAGGAAATATGTTGTCCATCAAAAGTTTGTGAAAAGCAGCAATAGCACTAAGATGGACTCTCACCGAATTGGTCTTAAGACCAGAAGTGGATAGTTCAGGGGTCTGCAACCTTTAAGACGTAAAGAGCCACTTGGACCCGTTTCCGAAGGGAAAAAAAAAACTGGGAGCCGCAAAACCATTGCGACATTTAAAACAAATCTAACACTGCATATATTGTTTCTTACCTTAATGCTATATACGACCCCCTACTTTTCCTGTTAAAATATAGGTGTTTGGCCTATACTCGCCGTATAAGACTACCCCTCTTCCTTCACACACCAAAAAAAAAAAAAACGCCAGAAAATATCACAACAACAAGTAACAATATTTGATTTCAAAATTATGATGATTTTGTAGTCAAATCACTAATATGAAATAAAATTATTTTTTCTACCTTTGTTGTCTGACCAATTTATTCTTTGATCATGCTGGTCCCGATCTGAGGCTTCTGCTTTCCTGTCTTCTCTTAGCTCTCTTTCTGTGGTCTATGGTCCATCTGCCATTTCTTATCTCTTCTTTCGTTTTCTTCACTTCTTTCCATCAGCCTATTTCCAGTCCCAGTAACCCTCCCCAATATCAGCCCCTTTCCAGTCCTCACTCCCAGTACCTTCCAGTGCTAATCCCCCCTCAACCCCATTACCAGTGCTAGCCTCCCCTAATCAGCCCAATACCAGTCCTACCCCCCATCAGCTCATTACCAGTCCTAGCCTCCCCTAATCAGCTCATTTCCAGTGCTCGTCCCCTCAACCCCATTACCAGTGCTCCATCCCTCCATGTCAGCCCCCTCCCTCCCTCCATCCATATCAGCTCCCTCCCTCCATGTCAGCCCCCTCCATCCCTCCATGGCAGCCCCCCCACCAACCATATCAGCGCCCTCCCTCCATGTCAGACACCTCCATCCCTCCATGTCAGCCCCCTCCCTCCCTCCATCCATATCAGCTCCCTCCCTCCATGTCAGCCCCCTCCATCCCTCCATGTCAGCCCCCTCCCTCCATTCATATCAGCTCCCTCCCTCCATGTCAGCCCCCTCCATCCCTCCATGTCAGCCCCCCTCCTCCCTCCATCCATATCAGCTCCCTCCCTCCATGTCAGCCCCCCTCCCTCCATCCATCCATATCAGCTCCCTCCCTCCATGTCAGCCCCCCTCCCTCCATCCATCCATATCTGCTCCCTCCCTCCATGTCAGCCCCCCTCCCTCCATCCATCCATATCACTCCCTCCCTCCATGTCAGCCCCCCTCCCTCCATCCATCCATATCAGCTCCCTCCCTCCATGTCAGCCCCCTCCATCCCTCCATGTCAGCCCCCCTCCCTCCATCCATCCATATCTGCTCCCTCCCTCCATGTCAGCCCCTCCCTCCCTCCATCCATATCAGCTCCCTCCCTCCCTCCATGTCAGCCCCCTCCATCCCTCCATGTCAGCCCCCCCTCCCTCCCTCCATCCATATCAGCTCCCTCCCTCCATGTCAGCCCCCCTCCCTCCATCCATCCATATCAGCTCCCTCCCTCCATGTCAGCCCCCCTCCCTCCATGTCAGCCCCCTCCATCCCTCCATGTCAGCCCCCCTCCCTCCATCCATCCATATCAGCTCCCTCCCTCCATATCTGCTCCCTCCCTCCATGTCAGCCCCCCTCCCGCCATGTCAGCCCCCCTCCCTCCATCCATCCATATCTGCTCCCTCCCTCCATGTCAGCCCCCCTCCCTCCATGTCAGCCCCCCCCTCCCCCTCCCTCCATCCATCCATATCTGCTCCCTCCCTCCATGTCAGCCCCCCTCCCTCCATCCATATCAGCTCCCTCCCTCCATGTCAGCCCCCCTCCCTCCATCCATCCTATCAGCTCCCTCCCTCCATCCATATCAGCTCCCTCCCTCCATGTCAGCCCCCCTCCCTCCATCCATCCATATCAGCTCCCTCCCTCCATGTCAGCCCCCTCCATCCCTCCATGTCAGCCCCCCTCCCTCCATCCATATCAGCTCCCTCCCTCCATGTCAGCCCCTCCTCCCTCCATCCATGTCAGCCCCCTCCCTCCATCCATCCATATCAGCTCCCTCCCTCCATATCTGCTCCCTCCCTCCATGTCAGCCCCCTCCCTCCATGTCAGCCCCCTTCCCTCCATCCATCCATATCTGCTCCCTCCCTCCATGTCAGCCCCCCTCCCTCCATGTCAGCCCCCCTCCCTCCATCCATCCATATCTGCTCCCTCCCTCCATGTCAGCCCCCCTCCCCTCCCTCCATCCATATCAGCTCCCTCCCTCCATGTCAGCCCCCCTCCCTCCCTCCATCCAAAACAGCTCCCTCCCTCCATGTCAGCCCCCCTCCCTCCATCCATCCATATCAGCTCCCTCCCTCCATGTCAGCCCCCTCCATCCCTCCATGTCAGCCCCCCTCCCTCCATCCATATCAGCTCCCTCCCTCCATGTCAGCCCCTCCTCCCTCCATGTCAGCCCCCCTCCCTCCATCCATGTCAGCCCCCCTCACCCTCCATGTCAGCCCCCCTCCCTCCATCCATATCAGCTCCCTCCCTCCATGACAGCCCCCCTCCCTCCATCCATCCATATCAGCTCCCTCCCTCCCTCCATGTCAGCCCCCTCCCTCCATGTCAGCCCCCTCCATCCCTCCATGTCAGCCCCCCTCCCTCCATGTCAGCCCCCCTCCCTCCATCCATATAAGCTCCCTCCCTCCATGAAAGCCCCCCACCCTCCCTCCATCCATATCAGCTCCCTCTCTTCCATGTCAGCCCCCCTCCCTCCATGTCAGCCCCCTCCATCCCTCCATGTCAGCCCCCCTCCCTCCATGTCACCAGCTCCCTCCCTTCTTCTGCAGCCGCGGCTCCCTGCCTCTTACGGAACCGCGGCTGTGCTTTTAAAATCATCTCGGAGCCCTTCCTGTCTTGACGGGCTCCGTGCAGCATTGTCCCGCCTCCAAACTTCCTTTAGAGGCGGGACAATGCTGCACGGAGCCCGTCAAGACAGGAAGGGCTCCGAGATGATTTTAAAAGCACAGCCGCGGTTCCCTAAGAGGCAGGGAGCCGCGGCTGCAGAAGAAGGGAGGGAGCCCATAACGCCATAACCGCGGGTTGCCGACCCCTGGGATAGTTGGAGGAGATACCCCAGAAGCGACTCCACAGGTACCAAAAGGGGGTTAAGTCCCTTTTGTGAACACCAGGCAGAGAATCTTTTCCACTTAAAAGCCTAGGAATGCCTTGTGGAAGGTTTTCTGGAAGCCAGAAGGATATCTTTTACCTGCTGAGAGAGGTTGATATGCAAGAAATCTAGGCTTTCAGTAACCAGGCCCTGAGATGCAGGGACTGGAGATTCGGGTGCAGTAAGGATCTGTCCTCCTGGGAAAGGATATCTGGAGCATTTCCCAACTCCAGAGGAATGGTTTGAGAGATACGCAGAAACAGAGGATGCCACGTTTGCCATGGGCAACGTGGAGCGATAAGTATCATATGACCTCTGTCTCTCTGAAGTTTGAATAAAGTTTTGGGAATGAGGGGAATGGGTGGGAAGGCATAGAGGAAATCCTGACTCCAGTGGAGTAGGAAGGCATCCTTTGCCTGACAGTAGTGAGCCGGGATTCTGGAACAGAACCGGGGAATTTTGGCATTCTGTGGACTTGCAAAGAGGTCTATATCTGATGTTCCCCAGATCTGAAACACTCGAGCAAGGTGGTCTGAGTGGAAATTTTGTTCATTGTGTCATGCAACAGAAAAACAGACAAAAAGCAAAAACAATCACCCCAACCAAGTCCCACACCCCCCCAAAACCCCACCCCCCGACATAATGCACAACAAGAATCACACCCCCCGTAACCCACCTCCCCAAACCCACCACCACACCCAGCACCCAACACACGTGCCCTTCCCCCAACAACAATCCGCAATAGTCCATGACAATGTCCATGTCCCCCCCCCCCCTTCAGTCCAATGTCCATGCCGGACCCGACCCCCCCCCTGCAGCAACACCCCAGAATAGTCCAAACAGTGTCCATGTTGCATCGCAAAAGCCCCTCCCCCTCACAACAACCCCCACCAGTCCACATTGTCCGCACTGTCTGTTGGTGGGGATTGCCGGAGCCCCCCCCAAACCCCCCCAAATACAACATCCCCTGTCCCCATCCCCTCCCCTGCAGAGGGAGCAGCAGCTCCCCTCTCCCTCCACCCCGATCCCCGCCCCTCCCCATCCATCCCACAAAACAAACACAGCAAAAGCAAACCTCCCCTCCCCCACCCCCCAAACAAAAACATAAGGGCACCTTGAGCCCGTCCCCAACAGAATCCCACCAAAACAAAACATAACTAATTATACAAAGCAAAAGCTAAATAACAAGATAAACAAAACCCCTGTGCTGCCCTGCAATCCAGTCAGCGGAGCGGGATGCCCAGGACACAAAAAGAACAGACAAAAACACAAAAACAATTGGGACAGCCACCCTTAAGGAAAAAGGGAGAGCGGACAAGTGGTCCAACCCCTGCAACAGCACCAGCTCACCCCCCCCCCTCCGGGAGAAAAACAACCCCAAAAAACCTACCCATAAACAAAAACCCCAGGGAAGGGAACCCTCCCCCTCCTGTCACACCCCCCCCCCAGGGAAACAAACCAACCCCAAAGCCCTACAGGGATGAGAACCCCAGGGAACCCCTCCCCCTCACGGGGGGCAGAGGGTGAGGTGACGCCACAGACGCTCCCAACGATGGGCCTCCACCACCCGCCTTTCGCGTTGCGCCATGCTGGACACTTCCTCCAGAATGTCCCGCACCACCTCGTCGAGGGGCAGGACCAACCCCCGGGTCGAGACATGACAGCGCGCTTGCCACAGGTGGTAGCGCATTACGGGCCGTGACGAGGTAGAGGGTCCCGGAGTCCTGCCTTAGAGGAAAGGACCAGGCCCCGTACACCCACTCCGCATACGTGAGGAGGGAAAGGTCGCGCAGGTGAAGAGCAGCGGACACCAACCGGCAGGCCTCCACGTTAAAGGGGCACTGCCGGAGGAAATGGTCCATGGTCTCCGTCTGCCCTTCACACCCGGCCCTCGGACAGACCCGCTCGGCCTGTGACCTGTACTTGAGGTTGTCCCTCACGTACAAACGCACGTGGAAAGACAACCAGGCCACATCCCGAACCTTCTTCGGTAGCCGAGGGGAGTTCAACAGCCGAAGGCCCCGCTGCATCACATCCGCCGGACAGTCCCGCAGGGCCCACCGTGGTTGAAAGTGGGAGGTGAGTACCATCCGGTATAATCCTTTCCGCCCCAAGGACTGGGCGAGCGGGTCGGTCACCCCCCACCGCCGAATGAGCCCCACCATCGCAAATACGTACGATGGGGCCTGTTCCACGCTCCTACGCACACGTGGGACCGAGGACGCCCCCTCCCACTGCTCCCAGAAGCGGGAGAACCATTCCCGATAGGAGGCCACCCACCAAACCCCACCCCCTTCCCGCATCCTACCCAAGTGGAACGCCATAGACAAGACTGACAGGAAGACAAGGGGGTGCAACATACCCAAACCGCCCTCTGCCCGATCCAGGCAAACGATGTTGCGCTGGACGGGGTTCAGGCGATTACCCCACAGAAAACAGAAAAAGACGGCACAGACAGACGCCTGACGGGACAACGGAAGGACGAAGACCGTGGCCACGTGCAGAAAGAGAGGAAGCAGAAACGTCCCGAGGAGTTTGATCTTCTCCTCGTACGTACACCTCCACCCCCTCCACCGCAGCACCCGACACCGTGCAGTCTCGAGACAACGGTCCCAATTGGACTCCACACAGTCCTCCGACCCGAAGACGAGGCCCAAAACGCGGACCTCCCCCACGGGAGGAGGAAAGGGGGCGCAGGAAGGCGGGGAGGCCTCCGAGGGGCCCAACCACAGCGTCTGGCACTTGCTGTGGTTAACAACAGAATGGGCTACCTCCGAGTACTCCTCCACGGCCTCCCGCAGGGCCTCTACCCCCTCAGTGCCGTCCACGTAAACTGAGATGTCATCAGCGTAGGCAACGACGGACACCGGGGGCACACCCGGCGCCTCCAGGCCCCGCAACCCACCTGAGGACAATCTCCGGAGGAAGGGGTCGAGGGAGAAGACATACAGCAAGGGGCTCAAAGGGCACCCCTGCCGCACCCCCGAGGCGACACCAAACGGCCATCCGAGCCACCAGTTAATAAACGGGAAGCTCACCCCCCCTCGGTACAGCGCCTGCACGACGAAGAGGAAACCTGCGGGGAGGCCGAAGTGCTGGAGCACCACCCACAGGTACCGGTGACTGACTCGATCGAAGGCTTTGGACTGGTCCAAGGAGACCAACCAATGGTCCCGTTGGAGCGACCGGCCTCTCTCCACCACCTCCCGGACTGTGGCGACAGCGTCCAGAACCCCTCTCCCCCGAACGGAACAATACTGGGAAGGGGACAGCAAAACGCCCGACACCTCCACCAGTCGGTTGGCCAAACACTTGGCCAGGATCTTCCGGTCCGCGTTCAGAAGAGAGAGCGGCCGCCAAAAGTCCAAGGAGCTATCGTCCTTCCCCTTGGAGAGCAGCAGCAGCACAGACTCACGAAATGACCGCGGGAGAAACCCCGTATCCATGATCTCCTGAAACAAAGAGGTCAGATAGGGGGCCAGCTGGGCGATGAAAGTGCGATAGAACTCCACAGGGAGCCCATCGCGCCCAGGCACCTTCCCCAACGGCATGGCACGAATCGCCCTCTCCACCTCCACCTGCTGAATCGGAGCAGCGAGTGCATCAACCTGTGCCTGACCACAGCCGAATACACCGGGGGAAGGCCCAAGTACTCTCGGATATGGGTGAGGTCCACGGGGCGATCCCCAAACAGGTCCGAGAAGTATTCCCCCACCATCCGCAAAAGGTCCTCCTGGGAGGTATGAATGGTACCGTCCTCGCCCCGCAGGGCCATGACCTCCCGACGCCGAACCCTCTCCCTGCAAGTTAGGAAGGGGTCTGGAGCAGCGACCCCACCGGCCGCCCCCTCGAAGCATAGGGAGGCATGGCGATCGTAAAGCAGGCCACGGAGCTGGACTCGCACCTCTTCCACCTCCTCCCGCGCTGCCCCTCGGGATACCAAACGATCCAGCGACCTCCGGAGGACAGTGTAAGTGAGGTAGCGGGATCGAGCCATGGAGGTACCCCGGGAACGGAAGAGTTGGCGGGCACGCGTCTTCACCTCGTCCCACCAGGCGCCACGGGAAGGAAAAACACCCAACAGGGTCTCCTGGTCTGCGAGAAAGGCCAAGAACTCCTGGACCACCTCTGATGTTGCCAACAACTGCACATTCAGTCGCCACAGGCCAGGACCCCTGCTGAGCTCCTCGTGGTTAGCCAGGAAGGACACGGAGAGGACGCGGTGGTCCGAAAAGTCAACCGCCTGCAACTGCGGAGGGGAACACTCCACCCGGGCACTCACATATATCCGATCGATACGACTCCTGCAGGTCCCATGATAGTAGGTGAACCCCGGCGACCTAGGGAAGGCCCGGTGGAAAACATCCACCAGGTCAGCCGTCCGGGTCATCTCGGCCAAAAAGAGGCCCTCGTAACTGGGTGGGCAACGATCCCCCCTCGGTCCTGCAAAAAGGTGGTGGTGTTGAAATCCCCGGCGAGGACCACCAAACGGGAGGTGTGTAAGTAGGGGCGGATGACCCCAAACAGGGTCTTCCGCGCCAACTTAGACTGGGGGCCGTAGACCACCACGAAACGAAACCGATGAGGCCCGCAGTAGCCGTCTAAGAGCAAACACCGGCCCTGCTCCAGTTCCCACACGTACTGCACCTGAAATCGGTTAGACGTGAACAAAACCGCCACTCCTGCGTAGGGCTGTGCCGCAAGTGACCAGTACGAAGGGCCCCACCTCCACTCCCGCTTCGCCCGATGAAGGCTAGCGAGCGAGGTGAGCCTGGTCTCCTGCAAGAAGATGACATCCAGCCCACTCGTGGAAAGAAAATCATAGGCCGTAGCCCGCGCCTGGTCCGAGAAAATGCTGGCCACGTTGATGGTGGCGCACGAGAACGCAGGAGTGCACGCCATGCCTAGTTCGTGTGCAGTGACCCTTTCCTCCTCTTCTCACCATACCCGGGATCCCCGGAATCCCGCTTGCAGGACAAGCCCGTGAGCTGGAGCAACTCCTCACGGTCCACGTTGACCACCTCGAGGATCTCCTCCTCCTCCTGCTCGACCCTGTCCCCCCACGAGGTGCTGGTGTCCCTGAGACCACCAGGCAAAGCTGTCGCAGGGGCTAACCCAGTTCCCATGGGGCGAGGGGGCACGGACAGGTCAGGGGTCGGAGGAATGATCTCCTCCGTGGGGTCCACCACCGGTGCCTCCCCCCCCTCCCTGGACAAAGACTGAGACAACGGACCAGTGCCCACCCCCGCGGGGGAGGCCGGGACGGCCGGGTCAGCAGGGGGCTCCTGCGAAGGCCCAGTACCCAACTGCGGGGGCAAAGACTTGGCCTCCCTCACCCGTCGGGCGCCAGAATCCACCTTGACCGGAGGACCCTGACCGCGGCGCGCCTTCGAAACTTTCAAAGGTCGCCGCTGAGGAAGAGGGGCCGCCCCCGCCGCTAACCGCTCCGAGCGCCGCACAGGAAGCCCTGCCTCCACAGGCATGCCCTCATCCACCTCAGCCGCATCAGTAGCCAAGAAGACGAAAGGGTTGACGTCCAACACGGGCTCTACTTCCAACAATGGGGAGGTCTCCCGCTTCTTCCTCTTGGACTTGCCACCCTTGGAAGGGACCGTGGTCCATTCCTGAGGTGGCACCACCCGCAACCCACTATCCTGTCGTGACACATCAACCTCCACCACATCAACCCTCTCCTCCCTCCTACCCAAATCCCCTCCCCCTGGTGGCTCCCACGGTTCAATGGACTCCTCCACCCTAAGGCCCCCTGGCTCCTCCTGAGGGAGAGGGTCCTCCACAACCTCCTCCCGCACAGGAGCCCAAGGTGGGGCGACGGCATCCCCCCCCGGTCCATTGTGTGATGCGGAGGGGCAGCGGGCAAAGGGGTGGCCCAACTCCCCGCAAAGGTTACACCGGATAAGCAAACACCCGGCCGAGGCATGACCCCGTCCACCACAACGGGTGCAGACCTGCTCGGGACAGTTCATGCTCAAATGGCGGAATGAGCCACAGCGGTGACACTCGCGGGGTTGCCCGGGGTAATAGCACAAGATGCGATCCCGACCGAGGAAGGAAACCGGCCGAGGGCACGTGCTGCACCACGTTTCCCACCTCATGCAAACGGATCTTACCTTTCCACGACCCGTCCCACACCCCTAGGGGCCCAGCGCCCTTAACCAGGGGTGCGAGGAGCACCGCATGGCGCGACAACCAAAACTGGATGTCCTGCCCTGGGAGCGACTCATTCCGGGATAGGATGGTCACAGGTACCGTCCCCTGGCGAGAGATAGGCACAACACGAAAGTCAGCCCACCCTCCCTGCCCCCTCTGCTGCTGGTATCGGTCCCAGAAAATCTCCAGCCCCCGTCTCAGCATGAAACTAACATCATATTCAATGGTGTTGTTCATGTGGATAAAGGCGTAGAGATCTCCCGGGAGAAACCCCAGCCCAAGGACCATCCTCAAGACCTGTTCCCTGGCTGGAGGGGGCCCCTCCCCAGCCCACCGGATCTGCGCCACGTTGCGCCGTCGGACCTCACCCCCTACCCCTCGGAACCCTCCCCCACCTCCTCCCCCTCCTACAGGACCATTCCCCTGGGAACCCCCCCTCCCCCCAGCCCCACCTGACGTCCCCGGAGTGGTGCCCGACCCCCTCAGAGCCTCCGCAAAGGTACGGGGGGGGGGGGAACCGACCCCCCAGCTCCCAGCCCCTGCCCTCCTTGGTCTTCTCCTGCATCCACCTGCGGGGGACCCTGCTGCTGGTCTGCAGGATCCGCAACCGCCTCACATGGGGCGACCTGAGGACTGGGCAAGGTCAGCTCCGCAAACACAGAATCAGGGATGCTATCCCTTCCGGATCCCTGGGTGCCACCGAGAACCCCCGGATCACCCCCTGCTGCCACCTCCGGCTGCTGAAAGGCAGCAAAGGCCCCTGGAGGGCCTGTCGGGGTCTCCAAAGCTAATTGAAGGGCATCACGGACCTGGTTCTCGGTAACACCCAGGGGACCAGAAAGCCCCCCCAAACCTCCGTCCCGTGTTCCCGACCCAGCGCAAGGCTCCTGGGTCTCGGCCACCACTACCGGGGATGGACCCCGCTCCCCTCCATTCCCGGGATCCAGGGGGACCACCCCATCCCCTAACCCCACTGAGAACAGACCCTTCCCCCGATTAGGACCAACCGCTACCTCCTTCCCCACTATTAGACCAGTCATCCGCTCCCCCTTTCCCTCCACCAGACCCTCCACCGACCCACTGTCCGCTACCCCCTGTACAGCTACCGGCAATAAGGCAGGACCTACCCGAGACAGCAGGGCAGAGCCCCCAACAATAACGTCCCCCAAACCTCCACCCCCCTGCCCCCCGTCCCTCCCAGGTCCTACCTTATTGTCGGTGCCAGACGTGGCACAGGAGACCAGAACCTCGTGACCGGCAGCCAGGGCTCCAGCAGCAAGGGCGGACGCCCCCCTGCGAGCCAGGCTTCCCTCGGCCACAGCAACAGACAAGACAGGCAGCTGCACAGCCCGCTCCGCGGTCCCAGATTGCAGAGACAGCTGACCAATACTCTTCCCTCCCTGACCCCCTCCGGGGGCCGCAGAAAAGAAAGAGCAGCCCCCATCCTGCTCCTTCCCCCTTCCAGCACCCTTCCGGCCCCAGCCAGCCACCGCAGAAGACGCTGAGCGAGCACCCTGTAGCTTTCTGGGGGCCGGAAGGGCAGCCAAAACAGGGGAATCCTGTCTGCCAGCCATCCCCCTATCAAAACCCTGCACCGGGACTTTAACTGCTGCCGAAGAAGAGCCAGCCCCCCGAGGACCATCGGACACCAAACCTCGCTGGGAAAGCAGCAATAAATCCTCCACAGCATCACTGCAAAGAGCCGGCATCAGAAGAGCAGCAGACCCATAGTGACTTGCAGACTTCCTGGAAGACCCGGAAATGATGTAATCATCCCGACGGCGGCCATCTTGGGGTTGCAAAGGAGCCGGGGAAAGCCCTGTCAACCGCACTTCCTGTAGAGGAACTCCATCAGCTGCACCAAGACACCTGCGGGGACTCCGGCGGCCATCTTGGACACTCTGTTCAGCTGCCACAGACCCAGGGAGTGCCGGAATGGACAGAGACAGAGCCTCGGGAACCGGTTTCTGGCTTCGGTTTTCATCCACCAGCCCTTCCTCCTGATACAAGGATGCAACATCGGTTGTGGGATCCTGTGCAGTACGCTGGGCCAGTGCCCCTCCCCCAACCGCCCCGGGGGCAGCGGACCTCAGAGAACACACTGAAGGAACAGCAGGACATGCCACCATAGCCACCGATGCCTCATCCGTCGATCCATCTTCCACAATAGCCGACAGGTAAGGAACTCTGGGATCTGGAACATTATGCACCACTGCCAATGATGATAACCCTTTCTCCACTTTACCCAGGGCAGGCAAGGGTGGGTAACAAAACCTTCTGGGATCCACCGGCCGTCCCACCCCCGGGGGCCCCCCTGAACTGCACCTAAGGCTGCCCAACGATCATACTGTTGATAAATTTCTGTGAGGGACCCACAACCCTGGGTTTTTAAAGACATAAGCTGTATATACCTGTCTCTCAGGGCCCGCTTCACCCCCTTTCTATAGGTTTTATAGGCCACCCATTCCTCCCCGGGAACGGTGGCCTGCAGGCTCTCCAGGTGGGAGAGCTGGGCTTGCAGCTGGGCCGCCTCCTCCTGGAGACCCCGGAGCCGCCGCACCGCCGCCACGACCTCGTCTGGGGCCCTAGCTGGCTGCTGGAAGGATGGCAGGCCTGACCCTCCGTCCTCATCCTCACTGGAGGAGGTAGAGGCCTCCTCCAGGACCCGAGGCGGAGGGGGGAACCCGCCTCCTCCAGTGCTATACTGCACGGTCCTCCAGGGTCTCCCCAGGGCCTCTCCCTGCCGCCACCCAGCCTCCACACCCTGCCTGGGGAGGAGACAGGAGCGGGCCCAAACCTCCATACCTGTGGGTCCCTCTTTCCTGGCCAGGTGCAGTCCTACCTGGGGAGTCCCCCTCCCGGGGCGCCGGCTGTTCCAAGCTGCTGGTTCCTCCATCCGAGTTCAGAGAAGGAGGCCCACCAGGCTTGGTAGGCCTCTGGGCCTGGGCCTCTCCTACTGGAGGTGGCCCAGGACCCGACATCCAGGCTCAGGTAGTTGCTAAGCCCCGCCCCCTAGCAGGAGCTCTCTGGGAGAGGTCTGCACTCTAGCTCTGCTGAACAGCAACTGAGTGGAGGGACCACTCGTGTGGCAGCAGTATTCGACTGAGTTTGTCTGCCCATAAAGTTTGAATGCCTGGAAGGTATACCGCAAGAAGGTGGATTTGAAGGGGGGGGCGGAGCCTGATGTCCAGCAGGATGGTCGCATAACGCTGAGGCTCCCGAGAGGCCTACTCAGAATCCTGAATTAACACCTCACATACTTGGAACTTCTACTCTGATCTTGCCGGGGCACATTGGTGAGATGGCGGGGACCAAACCAACGCGCCTGGAATTTGGGTCTCCAGCGGCTTCTCACGGCAAACGCTCCAAAACTGAACCTCCGTCCCCGCAGAAGGGGCCGGCCTTGTGCGAGGGCCCCGAAATGCAGCAGGAAATCCTCGTAGAGATTAGAGGGGTCAAAAACCTTGTGCAGGCAAACGGTGAAGCACTCCGAGCGCTGCGGGACGATTTTGGTGTGCTGCAAAGCAAGCTAGAAGGGCTTTCTTCGCGTCAGGACAAAATGGAGAGCATATTGGACTCCCATGCGGCCCGGTTGTCCAAACTCGACAAAGTTGAACGACAGGTGCGGGCCTTGCAGAAAGAGGTGGAAGATGGCAATAATAGAGCGCGCCGCAACAACATACGACTCGTGGGCATACCGGAGGGAGCGGAATCGGGAGACATGAAAGAGTTTTTATGCAAAATCCTCCCTTCCCTGCTCCAAATCACCTTTACTAAAGATTTGGAGATTGATCGCGCTCATCGTGTACCCACAAGCATAACGCTCAACAGGAAGACCCCGCGGCCTATCATTTTTCGACTATTGAGATATCAACACGTGGAGCAAATTCTAAGTGCCTCTCGGGCAAAGGGCCATATGGAGTTTGAGAGCCACAAGATCTCCTTCTATCCCGACTTGGCTAAACCCACAGTCGACCGCCGAAAGCGCTTTCTGGAATTCCGGCCGAGGCTTCAACAACTACAAGCACGCTATGGCCTGATGTACCCGGCCAAGCTCCGAGTCACGCTTCACAATCAGACAAGAACATTCGAGGACCCTGATCTACTAGCGGAGTTTTTGGATTCCAAAGAAGCCGACTTGATGCGCTGACTTCCAGAATATTCCTGCAAGTCTCCTTATATCCGCTGTACCTGCCATATTGGATCTGCCGCAGCCTAGCAAAGAGTCTGGCGTGGGCAGTCTGTTGCCTTACTCTTGATGGTATCTGTGACCCGACTCCATCTACCCACAGTAGCCTCGATGAGTATCAGAGACAGTGTTATTATGGACTCTGGTGTTTCTTTTCTTTTTTTACATGTCTTCTATTTCCTCTCTAGGGCCTCCTCCCGCAGACATATGGTCGCCATATTCTTTGGGGGTTTTGCTTCTTCTCTAAGATACGTTGGTACATACTTTTCAATATGGGGTGTATTAGCCAGAATACTCGGTGATTATGACATTGTTGTACAGATTCTGCTTATGTTCTATGTTATCAAGTGCCCTTACCTAAAATGTCTACTACCGATTGATGGCACCATGTAAGATTTTTTCATTGAACGTAAAAGGCATCAATAATCCGATAAAACGGAAGAAAATCCTAAGCTACCTCAGTCAGGAAGCAGCGGATCTGATTTTTCTCCAAGAAACGCATTTAAATTCGAAGGAAACTCTTAAACTCAATATTAAACCTTACATGGTGGCCGCTTATTCCCCAGCCGTTTCTAAGAAATGTGGGGTTGCCATACTGGTTAGGAAATCTTTGCATGCTACTGTTATTGCGACTAGCTCAGATACAGAAGGTAGATGGTCTAGAGTTCACCTCAAGATAGGTAGCCTAGAAATTACATGTATATGCCTTTACGCTCCTAATGTTGATGACCCTGCCTTTTTTGCTACCATTGCTCAGGTTGCGCAGGCTTCTGCTAATACTTCATTGATCATTGGGGGGGATTTCAATCTAGTCCTTGATCCCCTGATTGACAAACAGCCGCCTAGGACGAGTGGTCCCCCCAAGAGTCACGCCACGCTTACCTCCCTGATCAAGGATCTTGCTTTAGTTGATCTATGGAGGTTACTACACCCCAATGAGCTTGACTTCACCTTCTTCTCCTCCCCTCATAAATCTCAGTCTCGCATAGACTTCTTTCTAATCTCAAAACTGTTAGTTCCTCAGGTGGACACTGCAAAGATTCACTCCCAACATATTTCAGATCATGCTGCCATTTCCTTTCAATTACACACTACTGCACCCCAGGGAAACTCGGGAGCCTGGTTCTTTGATAGAGCCCTGTTAACTCAGCCAGAGTTCCAGTCAGAAATTCGAGTAGCCATACAGGATTACTTCCATTTTAATCTACCCCAAGATACTGCGAATTGGGCTTGGTGGGAGGGCTTCAAAGCGGCCATTCGGGCAACGATCACTAGCTATCAAATCCGCCTGCGGAAACAACGTAAACAGCAGCTGCTCATACTAGACCAACAAATAAAAGCAGGCGAACGAGTTCTAACTTCACGCACTGACCCATGTGTATTAATTCGATTACAGCGTCTCCGTTTTCAATATAATTCAATCCTCTCAACTGCAGCTTCTAAGAGTATTGAGCTTCAGCGAGGGACATATTATCGTGAAAATAACCGAGCCGGTCGACTCTTAGCCAATGCCTTGAAAGGTCAAAAAGAAGCCAAACGCGTTGCGGCCCTTCGAGCTCCACAGGGAGGGGGCATAGTGACCACAGACTCCGATATTGTAGAGCTCTTTCGGGATTTCTATACCCGTCTATATCAATCTGAATATGAGTTCTCGTCAGAGACATTCGAGCGATTGCTCTCTGGCATTCAGCGGCCGACCCTCTCTGAAGATGATAGAGATGCGCTGGATGAACCCTTCTCTACTTCAGAGATCCAATCTGCCCTAAAACGAACAGCCTCGGGCCGTGCCGCAGGGCCCGATGGTCTCCCGACCGAATTCTACAGAACGTTCAGTGCAGATTTAGTTCCCTATTTAAAACTCTATTTTACTGCCCTTGCGGTAGATACATCCTCTTTGGGATCATTTTCTGCAGCTAATGTGGTTGTATTTGAGAAAGAAGGCAGAGACCCGCTACTGACCGCCAACTACCGTCCAATCTCCCTACTTAATGCCGACTATAAGATCTTCGCAACGATCTTGGCCACCCGGCTATCTGACATGATGGCTACCCTAATTCACCCCGACCAATGCGGTTTTATACCCGGCAGATCAACTGCTGACAATGCTCGGACCTTGTGCCATGTGTTATCTAGTGCTGCCAATCTCGACCATCCATGGGTGGGTCTTTCCCTGGATGCCGAAAAAGCCTTTGATCGTCTAGAATGGCCCTTCTTATTTGCAGTTCTCCGATGGTATGGCTTTGGAGAGGGCTTCCTCCGATATCTCCAAGTCATGTACACTCAACCCGTCGCCAGTATTTGTGTAAACGCCATCAAATCTCAGCCATTTAACCTCCAAAGAGGCACGCGTCAAGGTTGCCCCCTATCACCAATGCTTTTTGATCTCGCTCTTGAACCCCTAGCCCTCCTTATTAGACAGTCTGCACGTATTCGAGGTGTCCCCTTTAGTCATAGGGAGATTAAACTCTCTGCATATGCAGATGACCTTATGCTCTTCGTTTCCCTCGATTCGGTTCCAGCTGTCTTGGATCTGATTGACGGATACTCACAATTATCGGGCTATAAAATTAACTGGACCAAATCTGTAGCATTCCCACTGAACCGCTGGGTACATGAGGCTGACATGCAGGCCTTTCCCTTCCTTTGGCAACCCCGTATGGTGAAGTATCTCGGGGTCCATTACTGTTCTCCTTTAGAAGACACTATCAGTTTTAATGCCAAAGAGGTAGTCTCCAAAGTCCGTGAACTCACAAATCGTTGGTCTCCCTTATCTCTCACATGGTGGGGCCGCTTAGACACTGTGAAAATGATGATAGTCCCCAAAGTGAACTACATTTTAGAAATGCTGCCATGCTTACTTCCGTTACATACTTATAAAGATATTGAGGGCCTTCTCGTCCGTTATCTCTGGCAGGGCAAGCCACCAAGGATAGCTAAACATAAACTGCAGTCTGCAAAGGAACGAGGGGTACCAGATTTCCTGATTTTCTTAGATATCATCAAGCCTTTCTACTTAAGCAAGGTGCCCGATGGCTAGATACCTCAACAGACCGCCAACCAGTTTGGCTTGACATAGAAGAGGAGCTTAGTAGCCCAATTCCGTTGACCCATCTCCCCGGTATGTCCTATCAAGTAGACACCCGCCATCCACCAATGATTGTCGATACTCTTGCGGCCTTTAACACTCTCATTCTATCACTGGGCCCGAATGTATGTCCTCAGGACGGACTCCCGCTATGGAATAACCCCAGAATTCAAGTCCTAAATAGAACAATAGCCTGGAAACCCTGGTACTCCAGGGGGATCTGGACACCCCAACAGCTTTTCTCTGCAGCTCGTTGGAAAACCTTTTCGGATTTACAAAAGGAATTTGCGTTACCAGCGAAACACTACTTTCAATTGATGCAGCTTCAACACTGCCTCAAAAGTGCTCGAATCATGCCGCCCTCTGCCCCTACTGAGGATGGGCTATTAGAGATAGTTCACTCCATTAGTAGTACACATGGGGTAGCCTCTAATTTTTATAAAATAATTTGTCAGGGTACAGATACGGACACTTTTAGAGCCCAACAAGCCTGGGAGCGCGAACTGCAAACCACTATAACCCCTGTGCAATATAGCATTGTTTGGAGTAAAGTAGTGCGGGTTTCCCGGTCTGCCTCTGTTACCCAAACTCTCTTCTTCTTTGCACACAGATGCTTTTATACCCCAGAAAAAATAGCCAAATGGAACCCAAATGCTAGGGACCTGTGTTGGTCTTGCCATACTGCTGTGGGATCCTTCGCTCATGTTATTTATGAATGTCCTCAACTGCAGGTCTATTGGGGGCGGGTCTGGGGTCGTATTCAATCTATCTTACACTTTCATGAACCTCTCTCTTGGAAGGTCGTGGGACTCCGCTCTGTGGCGGAGGTCCCCTCTCTTCCTAAGAAGGGTCGCTTTCTCCTTGATTTCATGCTGGGTATAGCCATATGCTTAATCACGAGGAATTGGAAGGATAGCTCTCGACTTACTGTCAATGAATGGTGGAACCTCGTCTGCTTATATAGTAAATATGAGCAGATACCTCGGAGAGCTATTCCCCATGTCCAAACTCACTCTTGCTTGTCTAAATGGCAGATGCTTAATGATTATGTACAATCTGCTCATTGCTCCAACATGCCTGTATAATGTGCACTCATCATGTTTTAGATCACCGTTAGGTTTTGTAATACAATAATGTAAGTACACGCCCGCTTCGGGAATGCTTAGTTTTCTAGAGAAGAAGCAGGGGGGAGGGGGGTGGTAGGGGTTTACTTTGATGTATGTATCACACGTTATGTATTTGTCTTTTAGCTGTATGTCTTCCTTTCCTTTGTTGTTATAAAACGAAAATAAAGAATTTAAAAAAAAAAGAAGGTGGATTTGAAGCTCTCTGGCGAGGACCCATAGTCGCAAAGCTTCGTTGCATAGTGACAGAGAGCCCATTCCACCTTGCTTGTTCAGAAAGAACATAGTTACCTGATTGTTGGTTTGGACCTGAACTGTCTTGTGGCTGAGATGGGCCTGAAATACTCAAATAGCATTGAAAATGGTTCTCAGCTCTAGAAAGTTTATTTGAAGAGAAGCCTCCTGTGGGGTCCAGAGACCTGAGTTGAGAGATCGTGCAAGTGGGCCACCCAACCCAACTTGGACGCATCTGTTGTTAGGGTGGCTTGGCATCGAGTCTGCTGGAAAGGAGAGCCTACGAGGAGGTTTTCCAGTGAGTGCCACCATTGCAGGGACGAAATTAGATGTGTGGAGTTTCTGATTTTGTCCGTTAGCCAACCCGAGGCCTGTGTCCACTGAGAAGATAAGGTCCACTGGGCTGCTCGCATATGAAGGTGAGCATAGGGAACCACATGGACAGTGGATGCCATATGCCCCAGAAGCTGAAGCATCTCCTGAGCAGTCAGGAAGACCTTCATAGCTGCTTGGGATGCCAGCTGTATTATACGTAGACTGCGTAGCTGTAGCAGGAAAGCTTTTGACTGCCGTGTGTCTAGATGAGCCCCTATGAACTCGAGAGATTGAGAGGGGGTGAGATGAGATTTTGGGAGGTTTATGACCAATCCCAAGTATTGAAGGATTCTCATTGTTTGAGAAAGAGCGAAGCTAGCCTCTGGAGCTTTTGATGCTCCAATGAGCCAATCCTCTAAGTAAGGGAAGACAAATATTCCTAGAGTTCTCAGAAATGGTGCTACCACGGCCATGCATTTTGTGAAGACTTTTGGGGCAGAAGCCAGACCGAAGGGAAGAATTCTGTACTGGAAATGTCTTCCCTGGACCAAGAATCGAAGGAACTTCCTGTGATTTGCGTGGATGAGAATATGCATGTACGCATCTCTTAGATCTAGAGAACATAGCCAGTCCTGACTCTGAAGGTGTGGTAGGAGTGTTCCAAAGGAGATCATTTTGAACTTTTCTTGGAACAGATATTTGTTTAATTCTCTGAGATCTAGAATAGGTCTGTGTCCCCTGTTTTCTTTGGAATAAGAAAATAGGGGGAGTAGAACCCCATACACTGTTGGGATATGGGTACTTCTATCGCTCCTTGAGCGAGAAGTAATGTGACTTCCTGCCACAAGAGGCCGGTGGCAGGGACCTGAGAATTGAATTGTTTGATTATTGTAGGCGGGGGCATGTTGAGAAAGTGAAGCTTGTACCCCAGTGGTACAATGGACAGAGTCCAATTTTCTGATGTTATTTGTTGCCATCTTTTGGCAAAATGGCATAACCTGCCTGGAATGGTTAAGGGTTCTGGTCTTTCAGGGGCAGAATGACTAAGTTCTCTAGGTAACAGTCAAAGCCCCTGAGGAGGCTGAGTCTGCTGCGCCGGTTGAGCTCTTTGAGCTTGCGGCTTTCTTTGCTGTCTGTTCTGTTGTTGTCCCTTTTGGGGAACATGAACTGGACAGTGGCCCAAATGGGGGTATGATTGGTAAAACCTCTTTTTCTTGTTGAAAAAGGGTTTCTTGAATTACTTTTTCTTTGCTGGGTTGGCTGTAGACTTTGACAGTCTGTTCAAGGTAGTATTTTCAGATTCAAGTTGATTAGTCTTTTCCTGCCAGTCCTTGCCAAAGAGAATTTCTCCTGTACAAGGAATGTTTCCCAACTTGTCTTGCACCCACTGCTCTAAGTCTGATGCCTGAAGCCAGGCAATATGATGTGCACCTATGGAGATAGCAGAGGTTCTGCTTATGCATTCAAAGCAATCAAAGGTTGCATGGTTCATGAATTTAGAGACATTCTGGGCGTGCTTGACCAGGGTAAGGAAAACTTCCCTTTTGCCCTCAGACATATTAGGGCTCATGAGTAAGTCACGTGCAACTTCTTCCAGGAACATACCCATATAAAAAATGTAGGAACTGATCTTGGCTGATAACATGGGGGATTGTAAGCATTGACACCCAAAAGGCATTGAGTGTCCTCGATTCCCAGCCTGGAGGACTAGAAGAATGCGTTTTAGCACTCTTGATTCTAAGCATGGCTGATTCAGCTACCATTGAATGGTGTGGTAACTGAGTCTTCTGAAAGCCAGGACAGCTTGGCACTCAGTACATGGTATCGAGGCGTCGGAAATGTGGAGACACCGTTAAAGGAGTTTCCCACATCCTTAACATAAGATCATGTAAGATCTTGTGAATGGGAAGCGTAGCTGCTTCCTTAGGAGCCATAGGATATTGTATTTTATTTATTTATTTATTTACATTCTCTTATATACCGTGCTATTCTGCATCAGTGCGGGTTACATTGAACAAACTGAAATTACATTGAACAGGGCATTATAACTTGGAGATAACTATTTTACAGGGAATATGGGCTATGGAGGGTTAAGTGGCTTGCCCAAGATCACAAGGAGCACCTGCGAGACTAGAAACCACAGTCCTTCTGGCCCAAGGTTGCTGTCCTCTAGTGGGATTTGAACCCCTGACCTTCTGGCATGAAGTACCTTGCCCCAACCACTAGGCCACTCCTCCACTCCAAATCCTTAATTCTTCTGCCCTAGGTTCCTTTTCTGGAATCACCGTGATTGAACGACCTTTGGCTAAATCACATATGAAATCCTGGATGGACATGTCTTCTGGAGGAGACATTCTGTGTTGAGGAGAAGGAGTTGGATCCTCTGGTAGGATGGCTCTAGTAACGATAGAGTCATCAGAATCGGAAGATTCTAAGTATCTCGGTGACCAGTGTTCATGCAACGCTTGGTACCGGTACCGCTCGAAGTCGGTATCGGGGTGTCTCGGTACCGGCCCTTCGATGCCTGAGATAGACTCGAGGCTCAGCATGGGTGGAAGGATACCTGCCGATGCAGGTACACTCAGTACCGGCACTGATGACGGTACCAATATCTGTGGAACTGTCTGTAGCGGTTTTAGCGGTACCGAAGCTTTTAAGAGGGTCACTAGACTGCATTCGATAGCGAGGATTCTCTTATCCATCACTCCTGCTGATGCCTGGGTGTTGGTACCAGTGGAAGCGGCCACAACCCCAGAACATGGCACCAGTAGTTCTGCAGAGGTGGAAGCCTCTGGAACATCCTGGAGCCCCGTTAATGCTTTGGAGACCGAAGACTCCTGCCAGGGCTGTTTTGCCGGTGAACTTTCCTCGAGGGCAACGCCAGTGGCATCTCGATGCTTAGAAGGAGATCTACCCTTTGAGGCCTGGCTAGTCTTGAAAGACTTAAGTTTAGTTACCTGAGATCCATGGGAGGAAGATGAAGCTTTGGAAGACGTTGACGCAATTGACATCGTATCCACGGCAAAAAGGGTACCGAGTTTTTCAGTTCTATTCTGCAGGTCCCTTTTGGTCATCTTTCTGCAGGAGAGACACTCCAATGGACAATGTTCAGGACCTAAAAATTTAAAACACCAATCATGGGTGTCGGTGACGGATATAGTATCGCCACTGTTAGAACATTTCTTGAAACCACTAGCTGGCTTCTCCATGTTTGAAGAAAAGTGGGCCTAGTCCCCAAAATGGCACCTAGCACCGAAAGGGGAGAGGCCCCGGAAAGAAAAAAATCTTTTAAAAAGCTAGGTTTTTGTTTTTTGTTTTTTTAAAGAAGAAAAGAGAACTGGCGGTACTGGTAGGCGTTGAATGAAGGCAGACGTGACCACAAAAAAACAAAAGAATAAGAATAAATTTTCTGCGGTGAGAGGGTACACATCCTGTTGGCTCCGTGGAAAACAAAGAACTGAAGTGAGAGAGATAGAAGGCAGCACGCAGGCGCTGTGGGATGCTCCCAAAAGCTTTCCTATTGGACGCTGGGAAGCGTTCCTGCGCGAGCTACGTCGGCGCCGACGATACCCATATGTGAAGACTACATTCCTGCTTGTTCTTGGAGATGAAAAACTATCACCCTAAGTATCCCTTTTATCCCTTGATCATCCAACTGACTCCTTCACCAGTCTCTTGCTTCAAATGTACCCGAAAAAGCTTGTATTGTGAGTTTTTTCTCGCTATGGCAAGCTTCTTTTCAAATTCTTTTCACAGTCCTTATGAATGCTTTGCATCTAGATTTGCCAGAGCTTGTGTTTTCCCTATATTCTTTATTTGGTTCCTTTTTCAATTTTTTGCAAGACCTCTTTTATCTCACCTTTTAACTAAGCTGGCTGTCATTTGGCCTTTCATAATGCATGGGCTACATCTTATCTGGGTTTAAACAATGTCCATGAGTCACGTGAACTCTTGATCTTTGTTGTTGCTCCTTTTAGTTTTCTTCTAACCATTTTCCTCATGTTATTGAAGTCTTCCTTTTGAAAGCTAAACTCTGACATAGTAGATTTACTTTCTGTAGTCACTCCAGTTATTAAGTCAAATTTTTGCCAAGTGGTTCCAACATAGCTCTTGTACCAAATCTTGTGTTCCACAAAGGACTAAGGGCCCAATTCATTAAAGCCCTTTAGTTGGTTAAGTGGACTTCCGTCTGCATCTTGTTTGTATTTCAGTTGTTGGATTTGCTAAGGGAGATGGGATACCAAAACTAAAAAGAAGGTCTTCTGGATTTTTTATTTATTTATTTATTTAGCAGGTATTTGTATCCCGCTCCTTCCAGCGATCAGAAGCGGGTAGGATTACATTGAGAAACTGCCGAATCAGGGCAGGTACAATTTTTGTATACATACAGATTGGTTAGAGAAGCAGATCACACAGAGTTAACATTTCTTAGTTATGGGGGAAATCATTTACAGATCACACAGAGTTAACATTTCTTAGTTATGGGGGAAATCATTTACAGATCACACAGAGTTAGCATTTCTTAGTAATAGGGGAAGTCATTTACATATGTACATAAAATCCTTTACATATATACATTTATACAAGATAGGCTTCCTGTGTTTGCATATGTGGGATTAGATCAGATTGAAATGGTTTTGGAATATGTGCGTTTTGAGCTTTTTTCTAAAGTCTGTCAGGTCACTGCTAGCACGTAGCACTGGTGGGAGTTGGTTCCATAGTGTTGGTGCTACATATGAAAAAGCCCTGTTGCTGGTGTTGACTTTGGTAGATCTAAAATCAGGTGGTGTGTGGAGGATGTTGGTGTTGATGGTTCGTCTGTTTCTGGTAGGGGGTTGTAATCTGACTAGGGTGGTGAGGAAGGATGGTGCTAAGTTGTGGATGAGTTTGAAAGTAGTTGTCAAAATTTTGTATCTTGTACGCGCTGCTATGGGTAGCCAGTGTAATTGAATTAGTACTGGTGTGATGTGGTCACTTAGATTTTTCTTCATAATGACCCTGGCAGCTACATTTTGTGCCATTTGCAGTATGTTCAGAGTTTTCTTAGGTAGACCTTGAAGGATGGCGTTGCAGTAGTCAAAATGTGGCATGATGAGTGCTTGAGCCACGGATCTGAAATCTTGGGGGTCAATGATGTTCCGAATGGGTTGAAGAACTCGCAGTTTGTGGAAAACTGCTCTGTTGGTCTTTCGGAGGTGTTTCTCCATTTTTAGGTCACAGTCGAATGTGACTCCCAGATATTTTATTTCATTTTTGTTTGGTAAGTGTTGTTGCATAGTGTTATTGAAGAGGGTGGGACAAAGTTCGGTGCTTTGGAGATATACATTACTTCGGTTTTCTTGTGGTTAATTGACATGCTGCTTTGTTGTAACCAGTCTTGCATCTCCCCTATGCAAGTCTCTAGTGGGTTGTAGTCTGGGTTTTGATAGTCGAGTTGTGAGTATAGCATAATGTCATCAGCATAGATGTGGTAATTGATTTTGTGCCGTGTAAAAATTTTGCAGAGTGGTTGCATATATGATGAATAGGAGTGCTGAAAGTGCAGAGCCTTGTGGGATTCCTTGTGTTTGGGAGAATGATTCTGCTATTTCGCCGTTGAATTGAACCTGTTGCGTTTGGTTTGAAATGTATGATGAGAACCATTTTAGTGGTGTACCTGATATTCCTATTGATTTTATCCTGTTTATGAGGGTTCCATGGTTAACTGTATCAAAGGCAGCTGAGATGTCAATGAATACAAGTATATACATTTTCTTTTTGTTTTCAAGGCCCTTAAGGAGGTTGTTAAGTAGGACTAGTAATAGTGTTTCTACTCCATGATGTTGTCTGAAGCCATATTGCTGGTCATCTAGAGGAGCACTGTCGTTCAGGTGGTCTTGGAGTTGTATGAGGACCGCCTTTTCAATGATCTTCGCTAGGAATGAGATACTTGATATGGGGCGGTAGGAAGCTGGGTCTTCCCTGTTGAGTGTATTGCTTTTTAGAATTGGTCTTATAACTGATTTCTTTAGTTCTGAGGGCATGATTCCTTGTTGTAGAGATTGGTTGACTACGTGTGAGATGTGTGGTGTTATGTGTTGTTTAACTGCCTTGATCCAGGTTGCAGGGCAGGGATCTAGTGGGGAGGTGGTGCTGTTTATGCTTGTGATAATGGTTGCAATTTGTTGGGTACCGATTTAATGGAAGTGATTCCATAGCTGTTTTTGTGTTATGATGGTTTCACAGTTGTTTAGAGGTGTTTGTGAGGTTGGGCCTAGGGGGGGTGTGGGACTAGGTGCTAATATTTTGTTTTTGCTTCCTACTGAACTGCTAATAATCTAGTAAAGGTGAATCACTTGATGAAAATATCCTGTGATGATTACTTTCACTCTGAATTGGGAACATAAGAACATATGTTTCGCCATTCTGCGTCAGATCAAAGGTCTTTCAAGCCTAGTATGCTGTTTCAACTAGTAGTCAATACAGGTCACAAGTACCTAGCAGGATCCAAACAGCTACATGAATTCCATGCTGCTTAACCCAGGGATAACAATGGATTTCTGCCAGTCTACTTTAATTATGGTTTATGGACTTTTTCTCCAGGAACTTGTCCAAACCTTTTTTAAACCCAACTACATTAACAGCTTTTACTACATCCTCCAGCAGCAAATTATGCACTGAATGAAAAAACATCTTTTTGATTAGTCTCAAATGGGCTACTTTGTAGCTTTATTGCATGTCCCCTAGTCTTTCTACTTTTTGAAGGAGTAAACAATCAATCTATGTTTATTCTTTCCACTCCATTCATTAATTTATAGACCTCTATCATATCTCCCCTCAGTCGTCTCTTCTCCAAGCTGAAGTGCCCTAAGCAGTTAAGCCTTTCCTTATATGGGTATCTTTCCATCCCCTTAAATCATTTTGGTCGCCTTTCTCTGAATCTTTTCTAATTCTTCTATATTGATTTTTTTAGATGCAGCGATCCAAACTGCATGCTATACTCAAAGTGTGGTCGCACCATGGAGCAATACGGAGGCGTTATGCCATCTTTTGTTTTATTCTTTATTCCTTTCCTTATAATTCTTGACTGCCACTACACACTGGGCAAAGCATTTCAACTCACTATGAATTAAGAGATGTTCCTGGGGGTGGGTGTTGGGGAAAAGATTAACCACCTGTCTGTTCTACACTAAATGTCTAAAAAACTAGTAGAAATTAATTATTAATCTTATTTCAAGCAAATGTTTGTGTGGATAGAGGACTGAATATCACAATTATTTAGAAAATCCAGATAAATTCCAGGGGCCGGTGTAAATGATTACACCTTAAATTAACTTGTGTTTTCAATCATGCTCCATTTTGGCACTATACATATAGGGGGTTATTCTGAGCCACGAATAACTTCCATGTCAGTTGTTCAGGGAAGTTAGACGGGGGCAGGGAATGGGCAGCTCGGGGGCGGAGTCTGGGCAGGCAGTAGGCGGTCGCCGACCCTGGACGTACAGGGCCAATTCTAATGTCAGCCCTGTACGTCCAGGGCCGGTGAAATGTCTGGGGAAGCTATTTTTTAATTGGACATATTTTTTTGAATTGCCCGGGGTACAGAGGGGGCAGGGGTAGCAGGAGTAGAAGCTGAAGCAGGAGAAGGAGGAGGAGCTGCATGATTAGTAGCCTCTCTGATTGACTTCTTCTTGGGCCTAAAAATCAGTAAAACATCTGTGTTTCTTTTTCTTTAACAAACCATTCCTTCTATCTAGGCATACGAAGAACCAAGAAGATACAAGGAGGTCTGGAAGTTGCTTGAGGTAACTAGGATCCATAGTCATGGCGCCTTTGAGATGCGGATGGATCTGGACAGAACAAATTGTTGACCCAGTGCCAAGAGCATTTGTGAGTATAAATAAATAACTTCCTGTATGGCGAGTGTTACATCCCATGTGGATGTTAAAAACATCTGTGACCTGGTTAGATCCTGAGTGGATATTACATTCTATGTGGCTTTTGACTGCTCATAAAAACATTTGTGTGGCAACCAGAGTTAGAAATTTGTGGGCATTGTTGAAATGGGTAACCTAAGATGTAAAAAGCATAAAACACATAACAAATTAAATGGTTGGCAGGAAACTGCTGAACGATTACACAGGTACACTAAAAAAAATTTTTTTTAAACTGCCTCTAATGTTTCGATTGATTTTTATGTTTTTTGGTGCGCTGAATCCAAATCTGGTAACCAATTTGCTCCATCACGTACAGATTTTTTGCTACATTGGGTTAGCAGTTTGAGGTGAACGTTTCAGATTGAGTGCGATCGAGATAAAAGTTTCTTGGATGAATTCTTTATACTAATTGTTTAGTAGTTATTCAAATAAGAATAAAGAAAATTGTAACAAGGCAGCACATAAGAATAGAGTAATGTCAACAAAACACACTGTGATGGTAGCAAAATTGTCTGCACTTAAAACAGCCACATACATGTGCACAAACATTGAGCATATAAGAGCGAGGTTAGACACAAAGCAAAGCAAAGAAATGTGCAAAAAATGTTGTACAGGTATGTATGTAAGAATAGAAAACGCAAACCGCACCATTGCAATACATGAAGACAAACACCCGATGGTGTGAAAATAAAATTCTAATAAATGAGATCCGACACTGTGGTAATAACTAGCAAATTTTTATTTCAAAGTTTAGTAAAAACACGATATTTGTCAACACAGTTTAGATTTTAAAGTCATTCTTGGGTCAATCAATCTCCTGGTGGGCCCGTTTCTTCTTCCCCTGAATGCTTCTCTTGGTGCGCTGCTTGGCGTATTTTTCATCTGGGGTTTCCCGCAGCAGCAATCAGCAGAAATCAGCCATCATAGTGGTGTTCCATCTTCCTTGGTACCTTCTCTCTGCCTTGATGTCCTGGTGAAACCTTTCACCTTGTTCTTCACTGTACGCCCCCAAGTTTTCGGGAAAGTTGTTCACATGGGAGTGCAAGAAATGGACTTTCAGGCTCATGTTACAGCCTTGTTCTTTGAAGGCATTGAGCATCCTGGCAACAATATCCTTATAGTTCTCATCCCACCTGTTCCCCAAGAATTTGAGAACAACATCCTTGAAGGAATCCCAGGCTTCTTTTTCCTTCTCAGACATCGTTTCAGCGAATGCTCCATCTGAAATGAGTTTCCTTATATCAGGGCCAACAAACACTCCTTCCTTTAGCTTTGCTACAGAAAGTCGGGGGAACTTTGAGCAAAGGTACCGAAAGCACTCACCATCTTTTGGAAGGGACTTGATGAATTGCTTAATGAGACCCAACTTAATGTGGAGAGGTGGTAATAGAATTTTATCACGAGGTACCAAGCTCTCATGAAGAACATTTTTCTCACCGGGTCTCAAATACTCCCGAATTGGCCAGTCTTTTTTCCCCCAGTGTAGGTCGCAGGCCCGGCTATCCCATAAGCAAAGGAAGCAGGGATATTTGGTGAAACCGGATTGCTGCCCTAATAGCATGGATAGAATTTTAAAGTCTCCACAAATCATCCACTTATGCTCATCATAACGAATCTTTTGAAGAATCAGGGCCAAATTCTCGTATTTTTCTTGGAGAATAACAGAGTGAGCAATAGGAACTGAAGCGAATGTGTTGCCATTATGAAGAAGAACACCTTTTATGCTGTCTTTTGATGAATCAATGAACAGCCGCCATTCAGCAGGATCATACTTGAGTTTAAACTTTTCCATCACTCCGTATATATCGTTGCAAAATACCAAATCTTCCTCTTTGCTGAAATACTTCAAAAATTGCGTCTCGCGGTTGTGGTACCAATAAAAAGTTGTTCCTGGTGACAATAGATTTTTCTGTTTAAGCCGAGAACCTAGCAGTTGGGAAGCATCTTTTGGGAATCCTAAATCCCGGACTAAATCATTCAATTCAGCTTGAGAGAAAAGTTCAGGTTTCGGATCTGGTTCAGTTTCAAACTCGGAAGTACTGGACTCATCGGGAAAAGCCATCTGATGAGTCTCATCATGATCAGAACCGTCCACACAAATATGATCCAAAGATTTTGGTGGTTCAGGCACAGGTACTTCGTTGCTATGAGGCATAGGCCTAATTGCTGAGGGAAGGTTGGGGTAACTTATTACGTTCTTATTTTTTAAGTTGTATCCCTTCACAATGCAAGAGCAAAAATAGCAGTCACTGCTGTGGTCTCTTTGTTCACGCCACATCATAGGTATTCCGAAACGAAATGCTTGTTTTTTACCTTTCATCCATAAGCGTAGATCTTCCTCACATGTCTTGCACACTTTGTGAGGAGCCCACGGTTTGTCTTGATCGCCTAACTTCAAACCGAAATAGGCGAAATATACTTTTTTAATAAATGCAGAAATGTTCCTCTGCCGTTTTTTCACGGTATATTCCCCACAAATAAAACAAAAACTGTCCGGAGAGTTGACGCAACCTCTGGCTCTGTGAGCCATCACAAATACACAGCACTGCAAACTACAACTGTAGTGAACCACTTCGGAATAAAGCTGGATTACGACTGAGCAAACAAAAGGTAATAATGAACTTGCAAGAAACTGAAATTTGACAGGAACGTTCATGTCGCAACCACCGTGTTTGAGCGAGCGAGCGAACGAGGCGAGGTGAACAGGAAAGAACATGCGCCAGCGCGAGTACTGGATTTAGCCCCCCGCCTCCCAATTGTCCTGTTAATGTATAAAATGAATACAAAGCACTCTAAAATATCACGAGGGAGTGTTTCTAGTTAGTTAACCATTACAGCCTCTATTTTGGGCCAAGAAAATAAACTGCAGTCGGCTAAAAAGAAATTATGTGAACATTCCTTATATGGGTAAGAAATCTAATTTTGCAAGAAAACGTGACGTGATGGAACATTTTGGCTATTTTTCCTGGATTCAGCACCCCAAAATCTATAGGAATCAGTTGCAAAACTGGAGGCAGTTTTTTGGTAGTGTACCTGTGTTATCAAACAGCCAGAGGGGATGTCCGGCTAATGAAATTTAAAAAAGTATGGTACTAGAGCTCTACGCTTCATGGGCAGGGGCGGCCCAAGGGGGTTGCGGGGCCATGTGCGGAGACTCGGTGCGGGGCCTCATTTGCATAAGGGGCCTCATTTGCATAAATATTTGCATAATGTTACCATACACTAACTTTTAGTAAACATGCCTCTTCATGAGTGTATGGATAAAGAAAGACTAAAAGATTTCTACATTACTATAATACAATGCCAACCGCCAGACACATTAGGAACTACTACAAACACTGCCCATTTAGAACCCATAGTAAACCCACCGTATCCTAACAGCACTACCAGGACTCACAAAGCACCAGACCCTACCTATCAAAAGGCAACACTGCAAATATTAAACCAATACATTTCAGAGAATAACAATACATGACCTACTGAGGAAAGAGAACAAGTGGCAATGTCAAATAGGAATTACATAAACAGAATACCTCAGCTCAGTTACACATGCAGAACACAGACCATCACCAAACAAGGAATCACAATTTAAAAACAGGAAGGCAATAATTAAACTGGGAACCCTAAAAGCCAAACTTGGAATTTACAACAACAATGTAGAAATAAAACTATAAATTAATTTCCTCTTGTACTAAACAAAGCACAGACGTTAATGATGCACGTTTCCTAGAGCTGACATATTCCAGTTAATAAATTCAAAATAAAGAGATATCTTTGTACCTTTTGTGCATTTTTTTTCAGTTGCAATTGTTCCAGCCACTTTCTTCTGGTTTATTTGTGTCTTCTGCTAACTCTCCATCGTCTGCTGTCCATTTGTCCTTTCTTCTCTCTTCTAGTTTTTTTCCATTCTCTCTCTACATCTGCTTTAACATACTAATCTTTCTCCTTTTGCTCTTTCCTCATTCCTATTTCATCCACTCAAATTTTACCCATCAATCCCTACTTAGGGGATGTTTACTAAAGTGCGTTAAACGTGACTAACGCGCGTTATACGACGTTAATGACCGTAAGTGCCCTATAACGCGCGTACCGACGCGCTAACAACTGATAACGTCATACTACGCGCGTTAACCGTAGTCAACGATCGTAAACCTCCGCGGCGCGTTAAAACAGCGCAGAAGGTGGAGAGTGGGCGGAGAGAAGGGGTCAATGGGCGGAGAGTGGGCGGGGAGAGGCTCCCCTCATACTAACGCGCTGTATTTCAGAGCTCAATTCCAACGCGAATGAAAACCTGTCGTTAAAGGCATTTAAAGGGAAGAGAAACCATTTCCGTCAGCAATGTACAGAAAAACCGGGGAAACCCACAAAACGTGAGCAGTGTGATACATGTGCACAGAACAAACTTTCACATAAAACGTTAAAAATGACCACAAGAAACATTTTAAAAAGCAGAATTCAGCTGGGCAACAGTGATAGCAATGGGCAACAAGGAACAACACTCCCTGTAAAGCACCAAAATAAAAGGAAATGATGTGTGGAAGGGTCTACGCTCCGCAGACCCTTTCAAAGAGCATTACATTGTAATGGAGCTGCCCTGGGCGTGTGGTGTAATGTTTCCCAATGATATCATTGTTGCCCAGCTTGGTTATGGGTGTGTGCCCCTTTTGTGAGGTCTTTTCTGAGGTTTATGTGCACCTTTGTCTGCATACAAGGTAAATGAGGCCACAGTAAACCTGTTGCAGAGCAGGGTTTCTGACTCGTCAGGCCGGTTTAACTAACTCCAGGGACTACCCTGTCTCTGTGGCCACAGTGTGGTGCAACAGACACAGCCAGTGCCTGTAAGACCAGAGGGTCACAGGTTCAAATCCCAGCTGGGGCTCCTGCCAACCCAGTCCCCATAGTTTTACCCACCACTAAACAGTGATAGTAAAGACACTCCTTTAGTGCAGAGAACATACGCAAGGCCTATATTTTACCACACCAAACACAGACACCAGAAACAGGCACATTACCTAAAGCAGAGTCCCGCAAATGCAGTCCTGGAGGGCCCCACACCATTCCAGTGTCATGCTGCCTCTAATAAAGATGCCTGTGCTGCATAGCTATGCACCACCCCCATGGTATGCCGATGTAGCTCATGCATATTTATGAGGGACAGCATGAAAACCCGAACAGTGTTTGGAACACCAGGACTGGAGTTGGGGAACTCTGCCGTAAAGCAGCAGCCAACAGGGCCACACACACCCACAGGCCCCATTGGCCAATGCCAGCTGGAGAGGCAAGACATTGGGCCCTGCCTGTATCTGCCAATACTAGCAGTTGCATACCTTAGCAATGCCACCCTACACCTGGGTATATGGTGCACAGCTATCAAACGTTTCCTCTGATAACTGGCAGATATCAATTCCTACGTTAAGCACATTTTGCTCATTGAGCTCCACCATAACAATCATTCTGATGTCTGCGGTGTGTGCTGCAGGTCTGGTCTCTGACAGTGTTCACCACCCTGGGGAGTGACCCCCCAACAGTCTTGTGTACCATATCCATGCCTGTACTATGCCCAGGACTGGTGTGGTGGGTATGGCTGCTGACCACCTCTATAGTAGCACAATGCTGGCATAGGTGTGGGGGTGGCTGTCTGTCTATCCAGTGTGTGGTGGCTGCAAACACCTTCAACAGCCCACACTGCCAGCACTGTTGCCAGTATTGGGCTGCCAATGTGCATAATGAGGAGCAAGGTACCATGGGTATAGGCCGGACAGGGTGGCCTGGCCAGGGTGCATCTGCACAGGGCATAGGGCAGTGACAGGCACATTGTGGTGCCCGGCCACCACCTACACAGACAGGGTGACCTCAGTATATCCTGCTGAGAGATCACTCTCACCCTGACTGTGCAGTGACCACAGCATGGCTAGGCACTCCCATAGTGCTATCTAGTATTTCTCTCATGTGATAAATATGGGCTTCCTTTTGGGGCCCAGTCACTGATGTATCTGCTTGCTGTGTATGCTGACATCCCAGTTCTGGGTGCAGGCATCTCCACTGGGCACTAGCAGACTGTTTGCAGCTGGTAGGTGTTGTGATGGAGTGGCTTGCAGGGTGCAGTGGCTGATGGCTTGCACCAGGGGAATATCAGATAGTGGTGGGGTGCAGTATACCATATCCAGGCCTAATGTCTGTCTGCTATTGTGTTATGGCTGTGTACAGAGCTGCATTGACTGCCCTGTGGGGTGTCTGTTCCCCAGCAGGACTAGGGTTCATGTTCCCCTCTACTGCCACTGTTGCAGGGAGGTAGACTGTGGATCTTTTGATAGGAGACCCTGTTTGCCACCCTCAGCCCTGGGGGAGGGGTGTGGTGGTGCATGGGGGCTACACCTGACTGAAACAGACAGAGATGTCCAAGGTGCTCCTGCAGAAACTACCTATCTCACACAGTAACACTGCTTTGGACCTGCGCCATGGTCTCTTTCAGCCATGGACGGTGCTGTGGACCTAGTGCTGGGCGCCTCACTGCACCCTCAGGGTGAGCACAGTACCCGCACAATGTGACGGTGTGTAGCTACTCTGTGCCAGTACAACACACGGTCGGTACCCCCCTATCAGGCCGAGGTGCTCTGGGGGTGCACATGGTCAGTTCCCCCTACCAGGCCGAGGTGCTGTGGGGGTGCATTCCCCATGGTGTGTATCTGTGGACAGCTGATTTGCATGTTCAGTGCATCATGGGTGTGACTGGCCCAATCCAACCCTGTGAAACACCAGCACCTGCTCACAGGCTCTGCTAAACCATAGGCCATCACACGTACATCTGTTAGCATAATGCATAGGTGCAGGACACCCTACAAAGTCTGTAATATAAGATGCCCACACTGGTAAAAACACATGTACCCACGCACGTAAACAAACACGTACCCACGCACGAATGTACGTGCGCAGCTACGCACGTGGCTACGCACGTACCAATGCATGCACCAACGTACGTGGCTAGGCACACTCCGAGGGTGTTTTTCTGACACCAATACTCAGCGTAATGAAAAACATGCCTCCTCTTTCCTTCTGTAATGTACAGGATGATGCCTGAGACAGTCTTTTGCGTTAGGCACACTGGGGGCTCGAACCCATGCTGCCTGTAACAGCGGTCAGTACCGTAACCATTGTGCTACAGCTCTGTTTCAGTGCTTTGTGTCTGTGCGTCTTCTTACGATTAACGCGCAGTAACGCGGCACGGCGCCCGGTAACGCTCGTTAATTTTTCTAACGCGAGGTAGTGGTAACGATGTACCGCCCATGTCCTTATTTGGGGTTTCTTTCACTACCGCGGCTCCTAACGCGTATTGCACTAACGCAGTTTAGTAAACATACCCCTTAGTCTCCCAATACCCGGCCAATTGTAGATTTTTCTTCACTCCCACACAAAATATTTTCCCCCTCTCCATTTCACTCTCCCAGCCCCATCCCCTTCTAATCTCCCCCAACATCAGCTCCCTTCTAGTTCCAGCCCCACCCAGTATCCGCTCCCTTCTAGTCCCCGCATCAGCCCATTTCCAGTCCTGGCCCCCCATCAGCCCATTTCCAGTCCTAGCTCCCCCATCCATTTCCAGTCCTATCCGAGTCCCCTCATCAGCCCATTTCTAGTCCTTTCCTAGCCCCACCATCAGCCCATGTCAAATCCTAGCTCCCCTCCACTCAGACCATTTCCAATCCAAGCCCCCCATAAGCCTACTTCCAGTTCTAGCCCCTCCATGAGTCCATTTGAATCCAAGCCCCCACCACAGCCCATTTCCAATCTTAGCTCCCCCCAACACCCAATTCCCAGTCCTATCCTAGCCCATCAGCCCATTTCCTGTCCTAGCTCCCTCCCCTAAGAGCCCATTCCAAGCCCCCTTCCACTCAGCCCATTTCCATTCCAAGCCCCCCTCCCCATCAGCTATTTGCAGTTCAAGCCTTCCCTTCCACTCAGCCCATTACCAGTCCTAGCAACCCCTCCCACCCACCCATTACCAGTCCTAGCCCCCCATAGCCTATTACCAGTCCTAAGCCCCCATCAGCCCACTCCCAGTCCTAATCCCACCAGCCCATTTCCAGTCCTAACCCTCCATCACCCAATTTTCAGTATCAGCCCCCCAGAGCCCATTACCCGTCCTAACCTCCCCCTCCCCCCACGCCCAGTCCTCAGCCCATCAGCCCATTTCTAGGCCTCACCCCCCATCACCCAATTTTCATTGTAAGCCCCCCATAGCCCATTACCAGTCCTAACCCCCCATCAGCCCACTTCCAGTCCTAATCCCATTAGCCCATATCCAGTCTTAGCTCCCCCATAGCCCATCACCACTCCTAACCCCCAGCCCAGCCCAGCCCAGGGAAAATTTAAAATAAAAAAAAGAAAAGCTGTCAGCTGTCTGCTGCCGCTGCCGGGACTGCCGCGGCAGAATTGAGTGTGCCGCAGGGCCCCCCATGCATGGCAGAGCCTGCCCTCCCCTGTATCAGCTCCCTCTTTCAGCTGCAGTCACACGCGCCGGCTTTCAGAACGCGAAGGGACTAGTTTCCCTTTCGCGGCTTTGTTAAGCCCACGGGGGCTGATGGGAATTTCCCATCAGCCCCCGCGGGCTTAACAGAGCAGCGAGGGAGAAACTCTCCCCTCGCGCTCTGAAAGCCGGCGCGTGTGACTGCAGCTGAAAGAGGGAGCTGATACAGGGGAGGGCAGGCTCTGCTGTGCAGGGGGGGCCCCGCGGCACACTCGATTCTGCCGCGGCGGTCCCGGCAGCGGCAGCAGACAGCTGACAGCTTTTCTTTTTTTTATTTTAAATTTTACTTTTAAATCAGAATGTTTTTTTACGCGGGGCCCTGTGCAAAAAACATTCTCGCTCAATGGACGGGCCGGCCCTGTTCATGGGACACTGGCAATCTGTGACATCACAGAATCCCAGATTGCAATTCCCCCTTGGAGGGACATTTTCTTTAGATAGGTTAGATTATTTGAAATATCAACTGTCTCTCGATAATGTGACCCAGCTGTACGCAAGTCCTGAATGGGTTGTGTTGGGCTGGTGGGCAGAATGGCAAAAGAAAAAAAACAGGGAACAAGAAACCCTAGTTCAGAGTTTAAAAGAACAGGTTTCTCTCTCGCAAGGTAATTCTTTAAAAAAGAACAATGATTGGAGTACTGTAAATGTATCAACTGCTCCACCCTCTTATGAGCAGGAATTCAAGGAGACTGCCCTCTCCTGCCCCTGGAAAGGATGAAGGGCCAGAACAAAGTGGGTTGCCGTGTTCAGCTCAGAGAGAGGAGGAGACAGCAATTCAGAAAGAGCTTTTAAGTATTAGCAAGTTGATTAGGATATGAAGAAGTAATTTTGTTAAAGGACAGAATTGATTTACAGTTGCAGGAAGAAATCGATACAATGAATAAAGGTGTGAAGTGGAAAGAGATGGAGCTAGAGAAGGCTTTGAAAAAACTCTCCAGCCTCGTAGCAGTTTGTAAAGATGGCTTTCTGAATTGTCAGAATCTCGGACCAACCAGAAGGTTGTTAGAAAGGCTAAGTGCGGAGAAGAATGCGGGATCTATAAGGACTCATTTGGCTGATGTATTAAAACTGACAAACAAATTAAGAAAAGATGTAAAGGATATAAGTGAGGATGCAGAAAGAGCAATCCCTTTTAGACCCTTTCCAAGTGCAGGAGGTGGAATAATTACCTTTGCAACTAATTGGAGCCCAGCAGAAATTCATTATTTAGCTCATACGAACATAAGATATGCCATACTGGGTCAGACCAAGGTCCATCAAACCCAGTATCTTGTTTCCAACAGTGGCCAAACTAGGTCATAAGTACCTAGAAGTTTCCCCAAAAGACACAGGTTCCACAATGCTTATACTGGAGCAAGCAGTGGATATCCCAAGTCCCCTTTAATAATGGTTTATGGTTAATAATGGTTTATGGCCTCTCCTCTAGGAACTTGTCCAAATCTTTTTTAAACCCAGCTATACTAACAGCTTTTCCTACATCCTACAGTAACAAATTCCATGGATGTATACCATGGAGGGAGGAGTGGCTCCATGGTTGGGACAGGTTACCTCAGGCCAGAGGGCTGGGGGTTCAATTCCCACTTGGGGCAAGTAACCTCAGGCCAGAGGGACTGAGGTCTCTAGTCCCATGGCTGCTCCTTGTGGCCTTGGGCAAGCCACTTAACCCTCTATTGCCTCAGGTACACTTAGATTGTGAGCCCTTCGGGGACAAGGGAATAAAAAGTACCTTTTAGTATATATGTGTAAACTGCTCTGATGCGTAAGTAAAGGGCGGTATATCAAATGCCTAAACCATAAACCATCTGGTCCAGGTGATTTGCTACTCTTCAGATTATCAAATAGTTGTAATACATCTTCCCAGTTTATCGATATTTCTTTCAATGCTTCTGCTGCATCAACTTTAAATACCATTTCAGTCATGGGTAACATCCCTACATCTTCCTCAGTAAAGACCGAAGCAAAGAATCAGCCAGTGGTCCAACTGACTCTCTCACAGTTTTTTTGCTACGAATATACTTGAAAAGGTTTTTATTATGTGCTTTTGCATTCACTGCAAGCTTTTTTTTTCAAATTCTCTCTTTGCCTGCTTTATCAATGCCTGGGATCTAACTTGCCAGTGCTTATGTTCTTTCCAGTTTTCATCATTTAGCTCCTTTTTCCATTTCCTGAAAGATGCTTTTTTGGCTGGCACTTTTTTGGCCTTCCTTGCACTTTTCTTAAAGTGTGAAATGCAGCTGGTCTGGGCTTCCAAGATAGTATTTTTAAACAATACCCATTGCTTGATGTAAATCTTTAATCTTTGCAACTGCCTCTTTTAGTTTTTTCTTAACTATTTTCCTCATTTTATCATAGTCTCCATTTTGAAAATTAAAATGTAGTACTGTGGATTTCCTTGCCATCTTTCCTCCATTTATTTAATCAAATGCAATCAATATGCACCTATGATTTCAATGGGGCCACGGCTCCGATATCAAATGGAAGCTGCTACTGCTGTTTAGTAAACATACCCCTTTATCTCCCTAGCATGTCCTATTTTGAAACTGACCCAATCAATACAGGGATAATCAAAATCACCCATTATTATTATTACTGTGCTGGAACTTTTGTTAGCTTCCCTGATTTCTTTGAGCATTTCATCATCCATTTGTTCATTCTGACCAAACGGTCAATGGTACACCCCCACTGTCATTGCCTTTTAACATGGAATTTCAATCCATAGAGATTCTACAGTGTATTTTGTTTCCTGCAAAACTTGAATCCTGTGTGACTCAATGCCCTCTCTAACAGAGTGCAACCGTTCCAACAATTTGATCTACTCTATAACTGAAATATAATTTGTACCCAGGAATCACAGTGTCCCACTGGTTGTCCTTCTTCCACCAGGTCTCTGAGATACCAATCGTATCTAACATCTCATTTAGTGCTATATATTCTAACTCTCCCATCTTATTTTTTAGATTTCTAGAATTTGCATACTGAAGAGCTTATTTAACCCTCTCCTCACCAGCAACCTTACTGGGCTCTTGAAGCTACAGAAGACTACATTCAAAACAATGGGAAGGTTATCAAAGACAGCAATAAATACAACACAGTTCTATATAGAAAATACACCAAAGCTTTCGTGGAGAGAAACTGGGAGAAGCACGTTCTCCCTGTTTACTCTAACTTACTAGCCATGGTTTACTTTATTTATAAGGCTTTTTTAGATGATACAGCATAATTTCACTTTATCATTATACGTCATGTATTTATCATATCACAGGTCAACTTTATTCAGTGTGGGTCAGTGTGGAGACATACATGGAGCCTAAGACATAACTGTTTACTGCTACATAGGACATTATGAAGAGACATACAGGATTCCAAGCCACAATTGACCTAATTGACATAATTGTTTACTGCTGATAACTTTCTATCGGCTAACCCTGAGCACCTTTTGATATCTACTAACCCTGAAAGTATTTTAGCTAATAACCCCGAGACAGAGAGGCTAGAAGTACAACCTGCCCTTTTCTTTATTTATGTAAACCTTCACTTAGTAAGCAAATATATGGAGTTTTATTTCTAAGCAAGGTTCTGAACAGAATTAACTCTTTCTCAGGTTTAGTCAGTCTAATAGTGTATGGTACCCTGTACCAATATACATGCATTCACATACAAGCATTTTAGAGGCTGTAATTTATTCATATTAATTTGGTTACCGGTAGGCAGGGGTAATTTGGAATCTTTAAGTTCTGTCTGATCTGTACTTAAGGGCATTTGTGTTACTTTTGTCTTTATTGGAACCTCTGTCAATATGCCCTAACTTTAATCTTTTCCTAGTATCCTTCAAGGATACATTGTTCCGAATCATGCACTCTTGGGTGACTGTTGGCTCTTCCCTATTATCTTTTCCCCTGTTCTATCTCTTTTTTAAAGGTTAATGCCAGCAGCCTGGTTCCATCCCAGTTAAGGTGGAGGCCATCCCTTCGGAAAAGCCCTCCTTTACCCAGAATGTCGCCCAGTTCATAACAAATCCAAAACCCTCATCCTTGCTTTGAGACTCCGGAGCTCTCCCTGCCTTTTGGTTCCTGCGCATGGAACAGGAAGCATTTTGCCTCCAGAACCTTCCTACCATGCTTTCCCATGTCATTGGTACCAATATGTACTAAGGCAGCAGACTTCTCCCCAACACTATCTGGGTGTCTAGGTGGTGTGTGACGTCTGCTACCTTAGCACCAGGAAGGCATGTTACCGGGCGATCCTTTCGTCCACCAGCCATCCAGCTATCTACATTCCTAATGATCGAATCACCAACTATAACGGCTGTCCTAACCCTTCCTTTGTGGGCCCATGGCCTTGGAGAAACCTCCTTGGTGTGAGAGGTTTTACATCACCTGGAGGACAGCTCTTAGCTACAGAATCACTTCCTGTCATACCAGGATGATGCTCTCCTATCACGTAACCTCTCTCCTCCATGGCAATAGAGATGGCTGCCAGACTGAAAGTGGGACTTCAGTACTACATCCCTGTAGATCTCATCTATGTACCTCTCTGTCTTCCTTATGTCCTCCAAGTCTGCTACTCTAGCCTCCAGAGATTGGACCCGTTCCCTGAGAGCAAAGAGCTCCTTGCAACTAGTGCACACGTAAGACCCCTCACCAACCGGGAGAAAATCATACACGTGACGCTCCATGCAAAGGACAGGAAAGTTCCCGTCTCGCTGTTGAACTGCTGTCTGCATCTTAGTTTTAAGGTTTTTAATGTATTTAAGTTGTTTACTTACGTAGATTTGCTGGGAATACTTATACTAATAAAACTATATCTGGTATGTTTAATGGACTTGCTCACCTCAAGATTAATTAAACTCAGGTGCTTAATGTATGCATGATGAGGTTAAACAGCTGCACCTGAGAGTTACTATGGGCACCTCTATCACTTTAAGAGGTTTAAGAGCCTATAAATCTATGATTATCCCTGGGGCGGGTAGGAGTGGGGAGGGCATGAGGGAATGAAGACCTATTAAAAGTTGGCTTGCTTCTAAGGTAAAGGCTTACCAAATTCCTGGGTGACTCATGCAGCCATTGATTTGATAAAAAGAGCCTTTAAAATTGTTCTTTTGATCTACCACTTGCCTTTAACACCTATTCAAGACAACTTCTCAAATCTTTTGACTCCTAACTGGAAGACCTCTTTGAAAAGGTCACTAGAAACAAATTTATTTCTTCCTACTCAGGGCTTTTCTACCTGTATGCTAAGCTATGCTCTGATTTGATTTAGATAAAAAGCTCTCTAGAAACAACTTTATTTTATTAACTATTTATTCTATTTAACTTTCTATGTTTAAGCTATATTCTGATTTGATTGAAATGAAAAGCTCCCTAGAAACAAATTTCAGAGTGTATTTACTCTTAATTTACTTTATCTGCTAAGCTATACTCTGCTTTGATTTAAATACAAAGCTCTCTAGTGGTAATAAGACCCGACTGACTCAGCAAAAACATTGAATTCTAAAACACACCGATTTATGAGTTTAACCCAAGAATTCCCTCCCCCTCTCCCCCCCCCCAAGATTTTGAGTTTATTTCAGAAGATTAATACTGTGATGGATCTGAAGCCATTGAAGCGATGGATATACGAGTAGAAAAAAACTCTTATGAAGCAACTGAGTTACAGAGGGTGCAATTACCTAGAAGTGCAGCTAGAGGGAGCAGGCACGAGGTTGCAGAAGTTAAGCTGACACACCCAGGTTGTAGCAATGCAGTACCTAATCAAAGGCACCTGGGTAGAAAGCCAGGAAACTCAGTTGGAGAACGCCTTTTTAAGCAGTGCTCACAAGGAAGAGAGAGAGGATCTAAGGGGGAACTCGAGAGAGGATCTAAGAAGGAACTCGAGGGAGGACCTTTGAGAGAGAGAGAGAAAGGATCTTTGAAGGAAGGACCTGAGGAAGGAACCTCATACACTGTAAGGCAGAGAAGCTTGGATACATGGAAAAGCAGAGCTAAGTTCCAGGGAGAACAAGCCCAGCTTAGAAAGCTCCAGAAGCCAGTCTTCAAGGAAGACGGTGACAAAGGGAGAGTCTCTGGTGGAGAGAACACCAGCAGCAAACGCTACAGAGATCCAAGGTACAGTGCTACTTCATTTATTAAATGGATGCCAGGTCCTAGGAAGGCTGATAACCTAAAAAGCCATTCTGAGAAGAAGTAAAGCTGGAGGAAGTTTTGTAACCCTGTACAGAGAGGTATAGGGAAAAGCCCTAATAGTTATTTGCTAAACCCAGGCCAGCAGGGCTGGAAAGTGGGGGAAAGAAATACTGAACTGCAACCTGTGTTAACCAGGGAAAGCTCAGGATTAGAAGACACCACGAGTGAGTTAGAACCCATGCAAATTGAGTTTGCAGAACCAGAACCATTGATGCTTGAACCAATGGACTGTTCTCTGTGTATTACCGAGAGCCTGGAATCTCTTACCGAGATATAACAGCAGCACATGTTTTAAAGTACCTTTTGCTTCTGTTAACACTGAAGGAAGAAGTTTTGTCTTGTTTTTCTTGCTATTTGAGAAACTTGCTTGGATACAGAGAACTGTGAAGCATTTGTAACAGGTGCTGACCTTTTGTAAATATTCTTGGCACTAAACCTGAAGTAAGGTAATTCTACTTTGTTTCCTGAAGAACCTTTTCCGTAACAAGGGAATAAAAACCTTTTTGTTTCACCCTGCTCAAGGCTCACACATCTATTTTCTTGTGAAGAGGGACTACAAGGACCAGAATGCACTTGGTCTAAAAGTTTTTCTTTCTTCAACAAAATTAAAATGTCCACCCTGACCCTTTGGCACACTGCCACTAGGAGGGGCTGTGACAATACTCACAGGTATAGATCTATTTCCTTGCAGCAGTCCCTTTTGGTAGTCCTTCAAACTGAAAACTGTCCAAATCCTAGAGCTAAACTTGGGCAATTTATAGACTACTGGAGACAGCTGATATGCACCTATAATCTGACTTGGTCGGATGTGCAAGATTTGATGAGTGCAGTCTCTCTTAATCCCTCTGATCTTCAAGCAGTTTGTAACCCTCCACATGAACTTGGCCCACCGAAAATCCTGTAAATAATCCCTCAGACTCAGATGAATATATGATGTTTGCAGAACAAAAGGGAAACATTGTTAAACTCCATGAAAGGGCATTTTCAAACTAAATCTGACCTTACCAAATTACCCTCTCTAAAGCAAGATAAAGGTGAAAATGTTTCACAGTATCACACTCTCTGTTGTCTGGCATTCAAAGATTTTTCCACTGACCAAGGTATGAAGGGGTTTGCTTCCATTTTTATGAATGTATTTTGCCTGAACTTTGGGGCATTATTGAGAATGCTCTCTTGGGGTGGTCTACTAAAACACCAGATGAGATTTTAGAATCTGCCCTACAGGTTGAGCAGTGGATCCTGCGAGGTAAGGAAACAGGCAATAAAAACTGAAAAGCAGAAATAGAAACTTTTAAACCTGCAGATTGCTTCGCTAGGGTTTCCACGAGTGGGGTCCAGCAAGGAGACTGAAGCAGAGGATATCAGCCGGCTCGGCACGGTGGCCGCAGTCTATTCTGAGGGGATCCCTATGTATGGCAACATACTTGCTATGGCTGTGGACAGATTGGGCATATGATCAGAGACTGGCTGTGCCTTGCCGACCACCATCAATGAGTTACAGGAATGGCACCCCCCACTGCCGGACCCTCAGACCCCGCACTCCATAGTTCGCCCCTATGACCCAGTACTACCTTATGGAGGAGACTGAGGACTTTGCTTGTGACTATGTACCCTTCTTACCACTAATATCAATGTATTTTTCTTCTGGACACCAAAGCTTCTGTGTCTGCCTTATCCCTGAAGATTTGCCTGCTGTTTACCACCAAGACTTGCCTACTGCATCTCAGGAACCATGTGAAGGCATCGAATGTAAGCCTGTCATGTATCACAGTTTTTTCCGTGCCTTTTACTATTGCTGGAAGACAATATAAAATGGATTTTCTGGTAGGGGATCGACTGCCCATCAATTTATTAGGGAAATACTTCCTTTCAGTCTATAAGGCTGTTTTAACGTCTAACACTGGCAAGATAAGTTGTCAGTTGCTTCCCCTATGAGAACAGAATACTGAAAATGCTGACATCTATTTTGCCTGATGAACTGTGGGCAGCACCAATAAATGATGTGGGTCAGTTGAACACCGCATCCATTAAAATAACTTTGAAACCCAGTGCCCCACTGCCTCATGTTAAGCAATACCCATTACCTGAAGCTTCAGTTTTGGGTATTCACCTGGCTATTCATAACCTGCTTGATCAGGGAATGGTTGCCCCCACATCCTCTCCATTTAATACCCCCATCCTGCCAGTCTTAAAGGCCGATGGGAAGTCTTAAAGATTTGCTCAAGATCTCCAGGCAGTAAACCAGGCAGTGCGCTAATATTTTCCTTGGTTCCGGATCTGTACGATATTATGTTCTTTTCAGTCATAGATTTAAGCTCCACCTTCTTCTCTCTGCAACTCCACCCTGATTCAAGGTTCTTATTTACATTCACGATTGAAGGTCAACAATATACCTGGACCACACTTTCACAAGGTTACACCAAAAGTCCTGATTATTTTTTTTACAGGCCTTAAAACATGCTTTACAAGGAGTAAATTTGGAGGGAGGTTCTATTTTGATACAATATGTCGATGACCTTTTGATATGCACTGATGATCATGATGTATGTGTAATAAACACCTCGATATTGTTAAAGATACTTTTTGGTTTGGGATCCAAGGTCAATAGGACCAATTGCAATTTGCATTACAAGAAGTCCTTTTTCTTGGGGTTAGACTGACCCCTTACAGAACACCAACTCACTGCTCAGAGTCCAGCTAATACTTGATTTGTCTTTCCCTTACTATCTCTTTCTTATGCGGATTCCTAGGCTTGCTGGTGGTCTGCTCTTCTGGGCAGGGATGGTCTATTGGGTTTGATTTTACCTACTGAGGAACAATATTTCTTTATTTATTTTATTTAACACATTTTTTTATACCGTCTTTCTATAAGTCAAGACAGTTTACAGTTAACTCAGTGTAGTAACATGAAAACGCCTTGATCAGAAGGGCACAGTACATTGAACATGGGAATACATTGTAACTTATGCCTTTGTGTCATCAAAATCTTCTCTGCTTGCTATTCCCTGATTGGCTTTCCCTTGTAATGAGCTTCCTTTTCATTTCTATGTCTCTACTACCCCCACTTCAGCCACTTGTGTATTGACTCAGAGATTTCCCACTGGTATGAAACCCCTTGGCTATTTTTCCCAAACCTTCGATTCTGTTGCTGCTGGTCTGCCTCCATGTTGCCAGGCCCTAGCCTCTGTGGTCTTTGCTTTAGAGACGACCTCCTTCCTGATCTTACTGCATACTCTGTGGCTCGATTACTGCATCTTGCAAAACCTAGCTGCTTTCTTCATCTTCTCCTTTTGTGTGATTATCTCCCAGCACCATGTTATTTTGCATGAGATTTCCCTTATGTTCTTATGACACATTTAAGCCACTGTAATTAATTGCCACCACTGGAAGACAGCGGGCAGGAAGATGCTAAGTAAAGACTAAATGACTGTCTGATACCCATTTGGGCAGCAGAGTCTGAACTGAGAGAATAATCCATGGACTGAGGTTATAAGGTTCAATACAAAATGGGGGATAGGGTTTTTGATTTTTGTATTGTTTGTGCTGTGGTATTGGGAACTGTGCCCAGGCTGCCGGCCTATAATGAAAATGTGTCCTGGAACAGCTCTGATCCTGGATGGTATAATAAGTTTCATACCCATATGTTATCTATAATCCTTCATTTTAAGCTTTCCAGTTGTGCTGTCTGTCTCCCGCACCCTGTTGCTGTGCAACACAGGTTCCTTCTAGAGCCTCAGCCTGTAAATATCTCTGAATGGACCTCCCTGATCCCAAACAAATTAGATGGTGGTCCTAAGCCCTGGAATAAAATTAATATCATGCTTACTCCTAAATTGGTTAGCCCTCATTCAAAGGAGAAATCCCCCCTCTTTTCATAAATTGCATGGAAACCAAAGTATAGGGAAGACCCTTTTTCAATTTTGTAAACATATTTTGATCAAGTTCTAGTCAGGTACTTGGTGGGATGAAGGCGCTCCTGAAAATGGTGCCCCATTATGATAGGGAAATCAGGGAAAGCATATTCCTATCGTCCAAATGTCACGTGGGCCAGTTATCTGACATCCCAAGATTGTTCTCGTTTCCCTCACTGGCCTACTATCATCTATGGGAAGTGACATCTCAGAAGAAGAGGAGATAAAGCAGATCTGTGCCATAACTAATAATGAGGTCTTGGCAGGATGGCCAGAAGAAGAAATTAGACCTTACCTGCTAAGTGTCTTTCGTTTAGATCTCTCCGGGCCAGTCCAGGAACATTAGGGAACATTAGGGTTATCAACCTTCTCCAGCAGCTGAGGACTGAATTCTGAAGTTTTGCTGACACCCTATCCTGCTCACCCTGGTGTCAGAAACTCAGTCAGTCTACCACAGTCAAAGCAGTCTGCGAACTTATCTTATTCCCTGATTCAAAACCATTGTAACCAAAGCTAACAAATCAAAATGAACATCCAGAGCCTACCTAAAATGTAGCCAGCTCCTTTTTTTTTTTTTTTTTTTTTTAATATCCTTCAAGATTACTCTATAGCTAACCCCCCGCTAGTACCAGGGAGCCCCATAGACCAAACCGCCCCCGACTTCCTGGGCGGAAGACCAATAATAAACTCTTCCGAGTCCCCCGCCCAGTAATGCCAACGTCCCTATGCCCCGTAAAACATGGACAGCGGACGTACCAGACTCTATCGCCAAAATTCGTTTAATCTGCAAATGATTTGGGTGGGTCCTGGACTGGCCCGGAGAGATCTCAAGGAAAGACAATTAGCAGGTAAGGTCTAATTTCTTCTTCCTCTTCGTCTCTCCGGGCCAGTCCAGGAACATTAGGGAAGTACCAAAGCAGTATCTAACATTAGGGAAGTACCAAAGCACTATCTAACCCCACTAGGCCCGCTATGATGACCAAAGCCCCCACATTTGCATCTCCTCTGGCTTGAACATCCAATCTATAATGCTTTGCAAAAGTGTGAAGAGATGACCAAGTACCTGCCCAGTATATATCCACCAGCGGAGCCAAAGCGAACTCGGCCCAGGACGCCGCCTGGCTTCGAGTCGAATGAGCGCGGATCCCCTCCGGGGGCATTTTCCCACTCACTTGATATGCCGCTGATATGGCGTGTTTTACCCATGGAGCAATCGAGGCTTTGGAGGTCACTTCACCCTTTCGAGGTCCCCCAAATAGTACAAACAACCTGTCTGTCCTTCAAAAAGGTTTTGTTCTCCTAAGGTATCTCTGGAGCACTTTCCCTAAATCCAACATATTCAGGGCACCATCTATGGGCTTTCCCCCCTGGCCCCTAAACGTCAGTAGAGAAATAGGCTGATTCACATGAAACCTCAACATTACCTTCGGGAGAAAGGAGGGAACCGGCCGCAACATTACCTTCTCCTCGGAAAACTGGATATACGACTCTCTACACGAAAGTGGCTGGAGATCCGAAATTCTTCTCGCCGAACACAATGCTACTAAGAAAGCGATTTTCCATGACAATTCTCTGAGCGATACTCCCCTTGCTGGTTCAAAGGGAGGTCCCGTCAATGCTTCCAGGACTAAGTTCAGATCCCAGGCCGGAACCACCGGTCTAACCAGGGGACACATGTTCTTCACCGCTCTCAAGAATTGTAGAATATCAGGATACGCGGACAGGAAAACCCCCCGTACCTTGCCCCGAAAACACACTAGGGCCACCAATTGAACCTTGAGAGTACTTAGGGCTAACCCCTTATCCAGACCCTCCTGCAGAAAAGACAATACCTCTGGTGCCAAAGTGTTGCATGGTCGAAGGCCACGCTCTTTGCACCAGTGCTCAAAGATACGCCAAATACGAATATAAGCTATGGAAGTAGATTGCCTCCTGGCCTTCAACATTGTGGCTACCTTAACCTCTCCCTTTCAAGAACCAAGCCATAAGCGAGAAGCAATCCATGTTCGGCATGAGCAGTGGGCCCTGGTATAAGAGGTTCGCCCGGGTGGGTAGCTTCCAGGGACTGTCCACTAGGAGATGCACTAGGTCTGCATACCATGCTCTCCTGGACCAGTCTGGGGCAATGAGAATCACCTGACCCTCGTGACGCTCTATCCGCCGAATGACTCGCCCGATCATCAACCATGGGGGAAAGACATAAAGCAATACTCCCAACGGCCACGGCTGAGCAAAGCCATTGAGGCCTTCCGACATACGCTCTCTGCGCCTGCTGAAAAACCGACTGGCCTTGGCATTGTCGAGGGTGGCCATCAGGTCCATCACCGGCTGCCCCCCATCACTGCATAAGGTCATGAAAAACCGCTGCGTTCAACTCCCATTCCCCCGGATCTATCAGATGCCGGCTGAGATAATCAGCCTGCACATTGTCCCGTCTTGCTTCATGCGCCACCAAAAGAGCTAACAGATGAGTCTCTGCCCAGCCCATCAACCGCTGACTCTCCTCTAGCAAGGCTGCACTGCCTGTTCCCCCTTGCCGACTGATATATGACACTGTCACCGCATTGTTGGAGAGCACTCGTACCGCTTTTACTTTCACGAGATGGAGAAACTCGCCAAGTGCAAGATGCACCGCTCTCAGTTCCAGATGATTGATGAACCAACCCGTCACCTCTGGCGGCCAGCACCCCTGAGCCATGTGCGACTGACAATGCGCTCCCCAGCCGAAGAGGATGGCATCTGTGGTGATGAGCACCCAATCCGGCTGTTCTAATGGAACTCCCGCTCGAAGCTGGGCGGGATCCAACCACCACTGCAAACTGTCGATGACTTTCTGTGAATATTCCAACTTTTGATCCAGGGGATGATCCTGAGGTGACCATTTTGTCAGCAATGCCTGCTGCAGCAGATGCATGTGCACCCTTGCCCAGGGTTGCAGATCCAAGGACGCTACCATGGAACCTAGACGTTGTAAGTAGCGCCACGCCATTGGAGCTTTCAGGTGTAAAAATGCTGTTACTTGCCTCAAAAGTTTTGTACTCTGTCTTCCAGCAGAAAAACTGCTCCTATCGCCGTGTTGAACACCGCTCTCAGGTAAAGGAGACGCTGCACTGGCTGCAACTGACTCTTGGCCTGGTTCACCACCCAGTCGAGCTGCTCAAGGAGACTCACCACCTGCGCCATTGCCACAATCGACTCCGACACGGACAGTTCTTGAATCAACCAATCGTTGAGGTATGGGTGCACCAGAATGCCCTCTTTTCTCAATGCCGCCGCCACCACTACCATCACTTTCGTGAACGTTTGCGGTGCCATAGCTAAACCAAACGGCAATGCTTGGAACTGAAAATGACCCATGGGTACCGCAAAACGCAAAAACGTTTAATGCTCTGGTCTGACGGGTATGTGAAGGTAGGCCTCTGTCAGATCTATGGAAGAGAGCACCTCTGTCGGCTGCACTGAACGAATTACTGACCGCAGCGCCTCCATTCGGAAGTGCGGAATGCTTAAACAGCGGTTCACGTGTTTGAGATCCAAAATAGGTCGAAAAGACCCCTCTTTTTTGGGAACCACGAAATAAATCGAATATCAACCTAACCCTAACTGGTCATGAGGGACTAGAACCACCGCCCGAAGGTGCAGTAACTGCTGAAGCGTCGTGGAAACCGCTTCCTTCTTTTCCGCAGACCCACATGGAGACACCACGAAAGCCTCCGCTAACAGCCGAGCAAATTCGAGTGCGTAACTGTTGCAAATAATTTCCAGTACCCACTGGTCATATAAGAACATAAGATATGCCATACTGGGTCAGACCAAGGTCCATCAAGTCCAGTATCCTGTTTCCAACAGTGGCGCAGTTTCCCCAAAAGACAGGTTTCACAATGCTTGTACTGGATCAAGCATTGATATCCTGGGTCCCTTCTTAATAATGTTTTATGGACCTTTCCTCCAGGAACTTGTCCAAACCTTTTTTTAAACCCAGCTACACTAACAGCCTTTACTACATCCTCCGGTAACAAATTCCAGAGTTTGATTACACGTTGAGTGAAAAAATATATTTTTTTATTAGTCTTAAATAGTTTACCCTGTAGCTTCATTGCATGTTCCCTAGTCTTTCTATAGTCTGATAACGTAAACAATTGATCTACTTTTACCCGTTCCACTCCGTTCATTAATTTATAGATTTCTATCATATCTCCCCTCAGCTGTCTCTTTTCCAGGTTAAAGAGCCCTAACCTTTTTAGCCTTTCTTCATAGGAGTACCCTTCTATCCCCTTTACCATTTTGGTGGCTCTTCTCTGAACCTTTTCTAAAATCGCTATATCCTTTTTAAGATACGGCGACCAGAATTGCACACAATATTCAAGGTGCGGTCTCACCATGGAATGATATAGAGGCATTATAATATCTTTTCTTTTATTTTCCATTCCTTTCCTTATGATACCTAGCATTCTATTTGCTCTCTTGGCTGCCTCTGCACACTGTGCCGTCGTTATGGTGTTCTAGACGTAGAGGAAGATCTGTAGTCGTCCTCCCACAGGAATCTCCGTCTGGACCAACCTCCTTCATTGGGGCTTTTTATTGGAGTTCTGCTGGGCCCCAAAATATCCCCTGCCAAACCCCTGAGTTCCCCAAAAGGACTGACCTCTGGATATAAAGCGCCCTCTCTGATACGGGGCAAAGCAAGATCCTCTGAATCTGAAAAACTCTTGGGATTGTCCCCTGTGCAAACTGTTAGGTTTCTGAACTTTCAGGCGGCCCTCTGGAAGGCGACCCCCTTTGGAGTCCCCGAGATCCTTTACAATCTTCTCCAGGGCTGCTCCAAAGAACAGCGTGCCCTTGCACAGAAGCTTACTAAGGCGCGCCTTGGATTACGAGTCCGCCGCCCAATTTCTCAGCCAGAGAAATCTCCTGGCCACAAACACTGAGGCCATGGACTTAGCTGAAATCCTTACCAGATCAAAGAAAGTATCTGCTATATAAGCTGCTGCTGATTCCAGCTTTGTGCCTTCTGAGACAGAGGCATCATCCCCTTCGGAGTGAGTACCCCCTTGGATCCACCGAATGGAGGCCCTTGAGACATATGCTCCACAGAGTGCCGCTCGTAGCGACAGCACGCTAGCATCAGATGTCTGCTTCAGTAGGGTTTCCAATTTCCTATCCTGCAAAATCCTTAAGGGCCACACTGCCCTCCACAGGAATTGTCATTTTCTTCGTTACCGCTGATACCAAGGCATCCACCTTGGGCATCTTTATTAAGTCCTGTTCCTCCTGCAGTAACGGGTACAATCGTCTGATGGTCCATGCCCCCGCAGTGTAGCCTCCGGACATTCCCATTCAGATTCCACCATCTGCTTGATGATCCTGTGAACTGGAGAACACCTTTGCTCCGCTTTAAATCCCTGGAGCAGAGGATCCTCCAAGGGCTCCTCCTGAGCCGTTGGCAGAACAATATTTAGGGCTGCTAGCATCTGGGCAATAAGTGCCCCCAATTCTTCCTTTCTAAAAACCCTAAAAACATTAGGATCTTCACCTGGCCTCACCTCACCGTCCTCCAGATCTGTGGCCCACTGATCCAGGCCTGAGTCTGAAAGAATTTCTCCCTCCTCAGCACCATGGAGCGCTGAGATGTGCTGACCGATGCTATCGGTGCTCGCAGATGCTATCGGTGCTCGCCGATTTGGAGGACCCCTCCCCTGGGTCCAAAGGGGAGACTTCTTTCCTCTGAGCCTCTGACGGAAGGGGGACAGAGCTCTTGCCCTGAACCTGCTGCCTCTTCAAATAATAGGCTTTATGTAGTGCCAGTATAAAGTCTGCTGAAAAAACAGACTCTAATCCCCCCTGCGCTGAGGACAATGGCTGTGAAGGAGCATCCTCCACCTAAACAGGCTTTTTCAACTTTGACTTTCTCTTCGCGGCTTTTCCTGACTAGATACAGGAACGGGAGCCTTATCTAAAATGGCCACCATTCCCGCCTTTTCTGCCCCGCTCTGCAGACCCCCTACCAGATCTAAGGCCTCTGGCTTGCCTTCCATGCTGCCGCAAACCTAACGGTGCAGAATCTGACCTCTTCTCACACAAAGCCCTGCTTCGGAGAGCCCCCGCCGACAGCTACACTGTACGCACACTGCTGGATTCAGTAGCATGTGCGTCACACCACTAACGCCAAAAACCCGCGCTGAAGAAATAACACTGCGACCCCGTTCAGCTGCTGCTGCACACGCCGTTACCGGCCTGAAAACCCAACGTACCTGGAACACCGCTGCCTGAAAAACCATGCTGCTTCTTATGCAAGTCACTCACTCCTGCTGCTAGTGGTAGAATGTACTTGATTCTGGAGGCGGCCGAATGGTCTCTGGGGCTCCCAGAACCTCCCTCCACTCTAGCCCGGTAACAGGAGATGCTGTCTGAGGCAGGCTCTGCCTCCACTGCCCTCTATGCAAAACTCGGCAGCCAATCTTTTTTTTTTTTTTTTTTTAGTAAAGTAACCCCAGTCTCTTCAGTGAAGTTCCCTGCTAGGGTCCCCCACCTCCAGACCACTGTTCTCTCAATTGAGAAATTAAAACAAAAACCTGTCTTTTGCTAAACTTCCTTTTCGTTTCTCCGGGAGCCTGTCAGCTTCATGTCCCTTCCAGCTGCTGAGGACTGAAAGACTGAGATTCTGACACCAGGGGGAGCCGGATAGGATGTCAGCAAAACGTCAGAATTCAGTCCTCAGCTGCTGGAGAAGGTTGACAACCCTAATGTTCCCTAATATTCCTGGACTGGCCCGGAGAGACGAAGAGGAATATAATATTTGGTATTGGGGACTGGTAACTCTAGTGGGTCACTATTTTGTTTGTGGAGGCCTAACTTATCAAGCCTTAGCCCCTGGTTGGATAGGGAATTGCTTTCTGGCTACCTTGACACCGCCATGGATAATTTTATAGCCTAACTCCAATAGTTTTCTGGGATCCACAGGAAGGCAGAAAATGGATATTAAATCTTTGCATAAAAAGTCCGATATAGAAATAGCCTAGGCTCTTCTTAAAGATACTCTTACCCTGACTCAAAAATATGTGGATGTCCTGGCTAGCACCTCCTGTATGAGCCTTTCTGGTAGTACTACAGTAGCAGCTATATCGGATTAACAAATATGCAATTGTATGTCCTAATTGAGGTAACTGCAGCAGATCCGACTGAGGTTATTACTGTCCTTCAAGGAACCATAGAACAAATAATTATCTAGAGTGCCCAGAATTGAATGGCCCTGGATTATTTGCTGGCAAAAGGAGGAGGGGTCTGTGGAATAGCTGAGACCTGCTGTTTCTTTCTTTGTAACATCAACAAAATCCACCCTTTCCTTTCTGAACACACTACTAAGATGCTTATCCACTCCTTAATCACCTCCTGTCTTGACTACTGTAATCTCCTCCTTGCTGTTCTCCCTTTGAATCATCTTTCTCCCCTTCAATCTGTTCAACACTCTGCTGCACGGTTAATCTTCCGCCAGCCTCGTCATGCCCAAATTACCCCTCTTCTCAAGTCACTTCATTGGCTTCCTATCCGTTTCCGCATCCAGTTCAAACTTCTCCTACTGAACTATAAGTGCATTCACTCTGCAGCTCCTCACTACCTTTCTCCCCTTATCTTTCCTTACACCCCCCCCCCCCTCGGGAACTCCGCTCTTCTGGCAAACTGCTTCTATCTGTACCCTTCTCTTCTATTGCTAACTCCAGACTTTGCTCCTCTCACCTTGCTGCACCTTACACCTGGAACAAACTACCTCTGTCTGTACGCCAGGCACCTTCTCTGACCCTTTTCAAATCCAGGCTGAAAACTCACCTCTTCGCTGCTGCTTTTGGATCTTGACTCACCTGATCTCCTTGTTTCTTTACCTTTCCCCCTTGTTTTATCCCTGCCTATACCTTCTGTGTTGTCTGTCTTGACTAGAATATAGTCAAGACAGAATACAGATCTGTGCAGTGCTGCATATGACTTGTAGTGCTATACAAATTCTCAGTAGTAGTAGTAGTAATAGGAGGGTTAGTGCATGGTACAATGAGCTGGTCAGTGTTGCAAGGCTGGGCAGTAAACAGAGAAACATGACAGCAGATGAAGACCACTGTCACGAGGTCAGCCCTCCGCCTAGGCTAAGAGGGCTGGCCTGCCATGATGTCCTTTAATCAGAAAGTGAGACCACATCTTTTTGTTTCACAATGCCTCTTGGGAGTTGTAGTCCCTTTTTAGACCTCTGATAAAGGAATAGTTATGAGTCGAGTGTTTAAGGCAAAATGACAAGAGATTTATTCCCCTCACATTAGGACTTAGTGTAGAACAAAATAGGAGAGTGTCCAGGTGTTTGCTTGAGGATTATTTACAACAAAATAACGTAGCTGCTTTTCACACTCTGGCTCCAAAACATGCTGTCCCAGTCAAAAACGTGGAAGGCAAGGAAGGAACTATTTATTAATCACTCTTGCCATGAAACAAGAGTGATTAATAAATAGTTCCTTCCTTGCCTTCCACGTTTTTGACTGGGTCTGTTGAGCGGCACGTGGAATTGTGCTTGTCTGTTGGACTCCAAAACATGCTGTGCCTTTTTTAAGTAACAAAGATGGGAAAACCAAACAACTTCTTTTGGCAAAGTAAAATAACTTCTTTTCCTTTGCTATTTCACAGCTCTTTAACCCAAAGACTTAACACAGTGACGCGATATAATCGGCTAAGCAAAGCATGCAATCCATTGGAACTTCAGCTATGTCATTAACATCACAGTCCATTTGCATATCTTCCAGCTCAGGATTTACTGAGCTTGGCTGCCAGCTGTCACTACTGTGTTTAAGGTAACCTCCTTCTGCAAGCTTGGGTGTTTCCCCTGTATACAACTCTAGACAGCAAGGGTTTGAAATACATGTGGCTGTGGAGCTTCTTCTCTGGCTCTCATCTAGTTCCTTCCAGTTATAAGGAAATGCTCTGTGACTCTCCGTTTGTGATTCCTGACTAGAGCCACCCCCTGGCCCTCTGTTCCAGGTAGAGCTTCTTAACCTCCCTGCTTTGGTGCTGGGTCTCCACTTGTGCAAACTCTGAAGCCTTTCCTCAGGCAGTAAGGACTGAAGGGCTCCCTGTTCTCTCTGCCAAGGCTGGTTCCTGGGAACAGGCTGTGCCTTCCCACCTTCTAGTCTGCCGGCTTCTCTCTCAGAACTGCAGGTAGGTTCTTTGCCAAATCTCCAATTCTCTAGGGTTCCTGAGCCTCTCCAACCACGTCTCCCAGGAGCTCTTTCCTCTTGCTCCCTCTCTGGCTTCCTTCTTTGCTTCTCTTGTTGTCCTCGCTGCCCTTCCTTTGCTCCCAGCCAGCGTTTATATTTCTGTTGCCTGAGGCCTGGCTCTGCCTTTCTTAACAGGTGTGAGTGATCAAGCTCCAGGCTTGCTGCTACGTCAGAGCTTGGGCGTGTCAGCTCAGCTCCTATCTCCCTCTGTTTGTCTTTCTCTTGTAAACAGTGAGCTCGGTGTGCTGGCTGACCATCAGTTTTAAAGGTAACCTTTTCCTTTCTATTTCCATGGGCTCTATAGGGGCTTCTACATCACATATCCCCCCCCCTTAAGATATTGCGCACAGCTCGCAATCCGTGATAATGCTTCGATATGTTCTTCTACTCGGGACAGACGAGCTGTCGCTGTCCTCTCATGCCAGGGCTTAAGGACGTTCAGATGGTAAACTTGGCGGCGTCCTCTAGTGTTCTCCACTGCATAGGAAAATGGGCCTACTTGCTCTACCACTATGTACGGACCCTTCCATTGGGCCTCAAATTTTGGACCGGCGTCTTTTACCATCACCACCACCTTCTTTCCTACGGCTAACTGACGAGGTTTTGTCCCTCAATCATAATACTTCTTCTGGCGTTTCTGACTGGCCTGTAGGTGTTCCTCTGACACCTGAGAAGCCCTTTGCAATCGACCTCGCAGATCCCATAGAAACTGTGGTATCCCTATTTCTTCCACTGCAGGCTCCACCCATTGTTCGCGTAAAATATCTAAGATTCCGCTCGGGGCCCGGCCAAACAGTAATTCATAGGGGGATGCACCCAGGGATGCCTGCGTACGCTCCCGACAGGCGTACAATACAAAAGGGAGCATGACATCCCACTCAGACATTTTCCCATCCAAGCCACGCCACAGCATTTGTTTGAGTGTCTGATTTAACCTCTCCAGCTGACGATCTCTCAACCATAATTGATATTGCCATCAACCCATTGGATATCAACAAACCTAACTGGATCCTTGGAGATTTTAATCTTGCCTCCACACCACCTTCAGTGTCCAACTCCTTCCTTGATGCCATGATCAACTTACACTATGATCAAATCGTAAAAACATCCACTCATAAACAAGGAAATCTTCTTGACCTCATATTTGCACCATCAGTACACCCGAATCTGATAAACCAACCTGAGCCCCTATCAACCCCCGTCCCCTGGTCTGATCACAAACTTATCTCATTCATCATTCCATCTACTGAATCTCCAAACAAGTCACCAAATGCTTACCTACCACCAAAACCAGCACGATTCCAACCTTTTAACATGGATACAATCACCTCCCTTACCATGCCAAAACTCTCCACTATACCTAACAACATCGACGACTCTGTATCAAACTGGAACAATGCTCTTCGACTATCAGCACAACCTACCACTAAACAAGACAAAACCTCTACCAACTCTTCTATCGCCAAGAAAAAGAACGCACCATGGTTCTCATCAGAGTTACGAACCTCCCTTCAACAACTGAGGAGATTAGAGAAGAAATGGAGACACTCCCTAAACCCTCATGATCAGTCCATTTACCTAGCCAACTTAAAGTCCCATCGTCAGCTAATCTGGGATAAGAGAAGAGAACACCATACAAAGCTACTTAGCCGTTCCCTCAACAAACCAAAAGATCTCTTCCAAATAGTAAAATCCCTAACTACTGAACCTCCCTCACCACAACAGGAATTTATACACCCACAACTATATGCTGATTACATTCAATCCAAGGCAATCAAGACCACTGAATCAACCACAAGTGTAACCAAGCAATCCTCCAACATTCAACTCACACTCAATAATTTCTCATCTCCAACTCCAAAGTCTATTGAAGAAATTATTACATCCATCAATGCCACTACCGCTCCAAATGATCCATGCCCGGCCTTCTGGATCAAATCACTGAAAACAGAACTTAGCCCATACATATCAGCATTAGCTGACCAGTCCCTTAGATCCGGGATATTTCCATCAGCTCTCAAGCACACCTCCATCCGTCCTCTACTGAAGAACAACAAACTGGATCCGAAAAAGGAAGACTCCTATCGCCCAATTTCAAGCATTCCTTTATTAGCCAAGATCCTAGAAAAAATCGTACTCAGACAAATTCAACAACACATTGATTCCGAGGCACCATTAGATCTAAACCAACATGGCTTCAGGGAAGCCCATGGAGTTGAAACTCTTCTAACTTCTCTATTGAACACACTCATTAACACAACAGACAATATCAGAAATGGAGTCGCTATGATCTTCCTAGACATAGCAGCAGCATTTGATTCTGTCGACCACAACCAACTACTCACCAGGCTCCACGAAAAAGGAATTCAAGGAACGGCACTGAATTGGTGCAGATCTTACCTAGAAGATCGTTGGCAACAAGTACGGACTGGGGAGACCACATCTCAACCTTTTCATCAGAAGCAAGGAGTTCCACAAGGTTCCTCTCTTTCAGCCCTTCTATTTAACATATATATGCAACCTCTCTGCAACATCTCCCGCTCATTCGGAGTATCATGTCTTATCTACGCAGATGACGTGCTCTTATTCACTCCAATCAATGTATTAAAACCTGACTACACTACTCTAATCACCTGCTTCAACTCAATATCAGATTGGCTACTCACTCAAAACCTCAGAATCAATTTTAAAAAAACCGAAGTCCTGATTGTCACTAGGAACAAAGACTTCTCTCCCCCACCAACTCTAAAAACACGTGATGCTGATCTACCACTCAAAACCTCAATACGTTATCTGGGTGTTATACTTGACCAACGACTTGAATTCAAAGAACACATAAAAAATACTGTAAAAGCCATTTACTATAAAATCAAGACCCTTCGACACCTCAGACCTATGCTTGAACCATCTGACTTTCGTACAACCTTCCAGGCATTAGTCACTCCTCATTTTGACTATGCAAATATCGTTCTTCATGGCCTACCCAAGAGCACTCTAAACCCGCTTCAATTGGCCATGAATACAGCGGCCAGAGTTCTTCATGGATCCCAAAAGAGTCAACATATTACTCCCATACTATTTGACCTCCACTGGCTCCCACTAGCTGGCAGAATCTTATACAAAGCTCTCATCCTTACCTTTAAAGCATTCCACCATATCTCATCATCCTCCTTATCTGATCTCCTCCAACACACACAGAACACCAGATCTAGACGTTCTGTAACAGAGAACTTGCTAACAATCCCAAAAGACAGCAAAAAACTCACTCAAACAACCACTTTAAGAGCATTCTCTTCCTTCGCCCCTAGATGCTGGAACACGCTACCACCTAGTATTAGAGCACAAAAGGACCTGTCCCAGTTCAGAAAATCCATAAAAACATATCTCTTCCTACAACACTTCTCTCAATATACTGACCCCCCTCCCACACAGACCATTGACCACGGCTAGCCAAATAAGCTCCTGAAATCTTACCACTTGATCTAGACCAGGCCTCACAAACCCTACCTTTAAAACTCAAGCATTTAAGAACCTATTGTAAATAATTGAAAATATCTGTTAATTGTTAATCCCTGTTATCCATGTTTTTATTCCCTGTTCTCTGTAAACTTAACATTTGTTTTTATGTTTAAGTACAAAACTTGTTAAAATGTAAACCGCGCTGATGTCAAAAGTGCGGTATATAAAAGCTGTTAAATAAATAAATAATAATAAATAAATAAATAATAGTCCATTGGACTGGGGGTGGTAGGCGGCGGTCTTTATGTGGTGTACCCCAAATGCATCCCATACTTGGGCCAAGTATTTCGACATGAAATTACTACCCCGGTCTGTGAGCATCTCTTGGGGAAATCCTACCTCACAAAATAGTTTAATCAGTTCCAAGGCTATGGTTCTAGCTGAAATGGTCCGCAAGGGCATAGCCCAGGGGAACCTGGTGGCCTGATCCATCACTACCAGGATGTACTGGAAGCCTCTAGGTGTCTTTACCAAGGGGCCTACGATGTCCATCGCCTTGCGACGTATAGGTTCAGATATCGTAGGGGTAGGAATCATGGGCACCCCAGGTGGCTTGGCAGCGGTGACCTGCTGACACGAGGGGCAGGATTCGCAAAAATGGGTGGTTTCTTTAAAAAACCCCGGCCAATAAAAACGGGCTAAAATCTGATCCAAGGTTCCCTGTATTCCCTTATGACCACCTACCAGATGATCGTGGGCCAATCTTAAAACCACTGCTGTGAATGTAGTTGGAACCACCAATTGCTTCCTAACTGCCCCTGTCTGCGGCTCATTACTTTCCCTATATAATATTCCCTTATCTAACAGGAATCTTGGAGAGTATCCCTCTCACTTTGGGCATACTCAAAGGCCCGTTTTAACACAGGATCTGCTTGTTGCTCCTTGGGGAAGGAAGGGAACTTCCTAACGATATCAGCGGGCACCCAGGGCAACCCTTGTCCAGCCTCAACTTCGGCCCTCCCCTGAGCCCTATGTTGTCTTTCCCGTCGTGTGTCCGCCTTTCCCTTCTTAGTCTTCTTAACAGGGACACTAATTAGGTCTTCATGTGTGGGAAGTTCCTCCCTCGCCTCCCTTGCAGATTCACCCTCATCCTCTGGGAGTTCCTCCCTCTCTTCAGGGGATTCATCTTTCATTTCCAAAGCTCCTGCCTGGGACCTAGTGGAGACCATGCCTGCCTTGGTATGTAGGCCTTTCTCCATCCCTCTACGAAACTGGGGCCAATCCCTACCCAGCACAACGTCATGGGGGAGCTTGGGGACTACGGCCACTAGAACCTCCTTTCGAGTTCCTAACCCCTTCACTGAGAGTTTGTGTAGCGGGTAGAAGGAGGATGCACCGTGTATACACCGGATCTTAGCCCTACCTTCTGGTCGGCTCGGTACTGACCCGACGCAGGCTACTATGGCCTGCCAGAGTTTCTTCGAAACCATGCTCTGGTCAGCACCTGAGTCGAGCAACGCACTGGCCGGAACACCCTGAACCTCCACCTCTAAAAGAAAACCTTCTTGTACCTGTTTTTCCTTAGCAGTTATCAGTGCTGTCCGCATAATACAATTTCTTTGTATATGACCTGGCTTACCACATTTAAAACATTTTCCTTTTTACCATTTACCTTCTTGTTTTGGCAAACAATTGGTTACACATTTTACATTGGTTCTTTGTTCCTTTTCTGACTTTCCAAAGCTTGCCGCCCCAGACACGCTCAGAGCGCCTCCTTTTGGCCTACTGGCCAACTGCCTCCAGAGGGCTTCAGTAAGGAGGGCTGCCTCTGCTGTGGTCTGGCAACTTTGCAAGATCAAAAAGGATCATATTTCATGGGGAACTGCTTCCATGAATTGCTCTAATACAATGGTGTCTATTACAGACTCAAGAGTCTTACCCTCAGGAGCGAGCCATTTCCAAGCTAAGCTACGTATCCTTTGGCACAAAGCCTTGGGTGTCTCATTAAGTCTCAGCTTAGTATCCCTTAGCATTCTCTTATAAACCAAGGGTGTCAAACCTAATCTATCCCTTATAGCCTTTTTAAGCTCATCGTAGTTCGTCGCAAGAGCAGCGGGCATGGCTTTATAGCCGGCTAAGGCCTCCCCCGTTAGGGACGTAGCGAGCCTTACTGCCCATTGCTCTAGTGGCCACTTCACAGTAATTGGCACTCTTTCGAATGCTTCAATAAAGTCGTCTATATTATCATCAGCTGTAAGCTGTCCAAAAGCTAAGGATCCACAGTCTTGTGGCCCTACCACACAAGTGGGTGTTGGTCTTGCTTGTTCCGTCACCTTTTGACCGGCCAGTAAAGTCTCTATTAGCTCTACAATGGGTTTGTTGCTGGGCTTGCATGGCTACAGCAGCCTGTTCCTGGATGCGCTGGACCATCTCTCGATGTTTCTCGAATTGCGAAGCCATCCAGCGTAGGACCTCCTGCGGATCCATCTCCATGGTTTTTCTTCTGCAGAGAAACAAAAAGGAAGACAGGCCCACCAAGTGCGGCACACCAACGTTTTCTCCCAACTGTCTAGCTTATCTGCAGGTCAAGAGCTCTCCTCCTCATATGAATTCTAAACATCCATGCCCACATATCCTTTACCTGAGCATGGTGTAGATTCAGGTTTTGAGAAAGGCGTCTCTTGGCTGGTCTTCGGTCCCTCTGGCCGATATTGCCAGTAATATCCCACACGGCTCTCCAGTGCACAGCTTGACAGATTTTCTTTGGTGTTCTTGTTGAAAAACCTCTGGCGTATCTCCTGGATTTTTCCCACTCGAATATCTTTATGTTCCACACCAAAAGTCCTGCCAACTACACCACTTGTCACGAGGTCAGCCCTCCGCCTTTCCCAGAACTGCAGGTAGGTTCTTTGCCAAATCTCCAATTCTCTAGGGTTCCTGAGCCTCTCCAACCACGTCTCCCAGGAGCTCTTTCCTCTTGCTCCCTCTCTGGCTTCCTTCTTTGCTTCTCTTGTTGTCCTCACTGCTCTTCCTTTGCTCCCAACCAGCGTTTATATTTCTGTTGCCTGAGGCTTGGCTCTGCCTTTCTGAACAGGTGTGAGTGATCAATCTCCAGGCTTGCTGCTACGTCAGAGCTTGGGCGTGTCAGCTCAGCCCCTATCTCCCTCTGTTTGTCTTTCTCTTGTAAACAGTGAACTCTGTGTGCTGGCTGACTGTCAGTTTTAAAGGTAACCTTTTCCTTTCTTTCTATTTCCATGGGCTCTATAGGGGCTTCTACATCACACCACACGGTCTATCCAGTCTGCTCTTTCATACCAACGACGAAGCTCTAAAGTCTCTTCTTTTCCTTAGAGATCTTCTGTGTTTGTCTCCTGCTTTCCTGAATACAGATATAGTCTCATGGTGCTGCATGGGAAGGCAATGAAAGGAGGAAGAGCAGACAGATTAACATGCACCTACTTAGCTCTTAGCAAATCCTGGTCTTTCAGTGCTGAGCCTTGAAGGTAGATCACTCGTTGGGACCACAGTGGGATTTGTAACACCCTTCGAACCTGCACATCAATTTCAGTGGGGCACAAAATCACCACATAATAATCCTGTAAAAAATATGGATGGAGGGAATTAAAAACATTCACTGTTTGTTATTATTATTATATGCCATGCAATATAACATAATACATCTACATCTTTATGTGACAAAAGAAATCATGCACACTTAAAATAGACACAAAATCTTATTTATTAAAGTGTCACTGAAAACTACCCCTTTTTAATGTTTTGTCTTTAATTCTCCTAAAGGGAGGAGGAGTTTGGAAACATGTGTGTCAAAAAACAGCCCTTCCTTGCTATTTTTTTCAATATGGTACAGCAGCTTCATACCACTGACCTCCATACCCATTGATGGAACACAAATCCAAGTGAAACAAAATATAAGATACCTTGGAGTTACACTGGATCAACACCTCACGTTCAAAGCACCCATACAAAACATAACTCAAAGTATATATATCAAGCTCAAAACAATCAAGAATCTTAAACCACTTCTATCCAACCATGACTTCCACTCAGATCTCCAGGCAACCATATTCCCTCACTTTGACTACTGTAATATCATCTTGCAAGGCATGCCAAATTCAATCAACCACCCTCTCCAACTTGCACTCAACACGGCTGCATGAACTCTCTTCAATGCAAAAAGAACAGAGCACATTACACCTTTCCTTAAACAGCTGCACTGGCTTCCCGTTATAGAACGTCTAAAATTCAAAGCCATACTTACAACATTCAAAATCCTCAATAACTCTTCAGCACCACACCTACAAACCCTGCTACAGATCATATCCGACAACAGAGGGCGACGTTCTACCTCAAGCAAAATGCTACAGAAACCACCGATATTCACAAAAAGCACAGTTACTTACCTGTAACAGGTGATTTCTGGGAACAGCAGGAATAAGTCTTCACATATGGGTACGTCGGTACCGATGGAGCCTACGCGGGAACGCTCCCCAGCATCCATTCAGAAAGCTTTTGGGAGCATCTCTCAGCGCCTGCGTGCTGCCTTCCCACCTTTCCAACTGTCTCTCCTCAGTTGAGTTTTATAGCTGAGACAAAGAGAGAGAGAGAGGAAAGGAAAGATAGATAGAGAGATACAACTCATAGGGGAGGTGGGTGGGTTGTGAAGACTTATTCCTGCTGTTCCCAGAGATCACTTGTTACAGGTAAGTAACTGTGCTATCTCCAGGAACAAGCAGGAATGAGTCTTCACATATGGGGACTCCCAAGCTAAGATGCCTGGAGCCCTAGCATGTTGGAGATTGAAACATGCTACACCTCATATGGCCAGGCATCCTGAGGATGGAGGGTAGGAGTTGAAAAAGAGAGGAGCTGTAGAAAACAGCTAACCTAAGATAGGACTACAGGCAAGGAGTCCTTGTATGTATGATAATTATCATGAAATATATTGAAATGAACAATCACAATATGGACCTCACCTACTGGATTGCAGGAAGTAGAGAGGCTGATGGAGTCTACTGGGGATCCAGTAGAGGAATCTCCAAGGTGACCTCACTGAAGTGAAGGTGAAGGTCAAAATTTGGAAGTGACAGGTGACCCCAGGATTCAACTGGGGTGGTACAAAAACGGTAGGTCTTTAGTGGGAAGCTTTATGGAAAAAGCTGAAAACTCTTTTGGCTACAGGGTTACTCACAATTAGGAGCAAAAGAGGAAGACTGACCGATTTGGACAAACTGGCCTAGTCCTTGAGGGAAGAAGGGGTATGGGAAAAAACCCCGTATTCCCAAAGGAAGGACAGATGTCTGAGGAGTTGAAACTTCAGATCTACTGAAGATCCACCATGTCTTTCCTAACTGGTGAGAGGTAGGAAGATATTGGAGCATGGAGCTTCAGGGATACCTAAACCTAGGGTTGTGGTAGGAGCTGTCAGTACCACAGCAGTGGTTGTGTGCATAAAACCCCAAACATACTGTGGAACAGTATGAACATGTGCAAAGCCCACTGTCTGGAACATATAGGAAGGTAAAACCTTTATGAGCATAGACAGTTAGAGAGATAAGTATGTAAATACATATCTACCTATAATGAAGCATCTCGACAGATACACACACACACACATATACACACACACACACACACATATACACACACATACATATACATATATATATATATATGTCTATATTGAGATCTAGAGGGGCATAACATATGCACACGCAGCTGACAGACATATGTATCTATAGAGATGTATATAGATATATATACATATATGAATATATAGGTCTAAAGATAAATGTCTGCAATTAAGCAGACAGAGATATGCCTATAAGAACATTCACATGGGAGATGTGAAGAGGAAAGATTCATCCAATAACAAGAAGGTGGAACCTACTTGAGAAGATATATAGAGAATCTATTCCCCCTGGTTATGATGGTGCAGGAATGCTATCCAGTGAAATAACCAGGATGGTTGCGTGAAAAAACAGAGGATAATATCAGTCTGTAAACAGCAAGTCCTGAGTCCTGTAGAACTCTAGCATGGTAAATGGACAGAAAACACATAGGATGAGATACCAGGTTGACCCACTTGAGGGACAAAAAGGGGTATCATGCATTTTTTAGTTAAATATGTACTGTCCATGAAGGATTAGGATACTATGAGGACAAGCTGCAAGAAAAATTCCCTGTAGGAATTGGACAACTCTTTAGACTTTCACGTAGAGAAGGCTTATGTCCTTTATTTTAAAAGGAGATAGTAGGGTGTGAAGAACCCTCACAGTCATGGGGAATGACTGAGGAAGCCTTTTTCAACCATATAGGATAGTCATTAGAGAAAAAACCCCATGCTCTCTAGCAAGGGCCCATAGTGGAAAGCTTCTCTGTAGGATTGCAGAGAGCATTATGCAAGAGAATTGGGAGATAGAACTGGCTGTTGGAAAAACCCAGCAGCCACGTCAACTATGCTGCCAAACCCAAAGGAATTGGAGATGGCAAGAATAGAAGATAGTGTGATAAGCCTGAAGTGATAAGGATTATCCAAGAAAGATGTATGCACTGTCTTGGAATCACTACTAAGGCCAGACAGAAAGTAGTGGAGGACAAGACTGGAAACTTGTGGAAAAAGTACCAGTAGTCCAATCACTGGAACTCCTGCATGGGCAGCTGCTGAATAAGACAGCAGAGAGAATCTTTCTGTGTAAAACAGAAAGAACAGACAGAACAAGAGAAGAAATTCCTATTCCTGTCTGATAAGCTGCCCAGGCAAAAGGAGGGAGTTTACTCAAGAGAAAAAAACTCCACACTGGACTGGAAAGAAAGACTAGAAAGGCTAAAGAAGCCCTCCAGTGGCATGGTACCACTCGTACAGGGGAAACCCTGGATAAGAGGGTAGAGAAACAGGAGCTGAAGGGTGACTTACCATATGGTAAGTCTGTGGAAGGAAAAAATTCATGTTGGTACAGAAAACTATCATGGGATAGTTGTTAAACCTCTCTTCTTGGCAGGAAAAAGAGGAGAAACCTGTGACCCATAGACATGAATATCCTGACAGCTCAGCATACCTAGGAGCAACTGGATGTCCTGAGGAAAGGAATCCATGTGTAGAGTTTTGAATGAAAATCAGTGAAAAACCTCTGCTGAGAAGAAGTCAACTGTAGGTTGTAAACGCCAAGAGGCAGAAAACAGATTAATCAGAACCCTATGGTTGCTGGGTTTGTTTAGCCTGGCGAGAGTTTGGATTCTTCAGACGAGGGCGATGTGTCCCCTGCTTGGGAACATCTGTATGATGGGCAGGAGAAGAGTAAAACCTTCTCCTCCTAGGGAAAGAAGGTTTGGTAGGGCATTTCCTACCTACTGGGGAAGGAGAAGGCTTAGGATAGCCTTCAGAAACAGGGAAGTCAGTGGACCACTGAGCAACCTGATGTAAAGACTCCTTATTGAAGAGATTTTCTCCAATGCAAGGAGTATTACCCAGTCTTTGTTGTGCCCATTTGTTTAAGTCTGAAGCTTGAAGCCAGGCTCTACGTCGTGCCCCTATGGCTATAGCAGAATTTCTGCTAACAGACTCAAAAGAGTCTAGGGAAGCACGAGTAAGAAACCAAGAGATACTTTGAATATGACTAAGTAGTAAGGAATAGTCTGCAGTCTTGGGCTCTGAAAGAAAAGGAGTCAAAAGATATAATTTCTTTGTGACCTCCTGAAGAGATAGACTCATATAAAAAATATATGAGAGAATCCTTGCTGACAGCATGGATGTCTGGAAGGTTTGACGTCCAAAGGCATCTAGTGTCCTAGACTCACGATCTGGTGGGTAAGAAGAGTGCTTCTTCTTACTTTTCACCTTCCTCATTGCTGATTCCACCACAATGGAATGATGGGAAAGTTGAGTCTTTTGAAACCCTGGAGAGGGGGGCACCTGATACAGAAGATCAGTTGCTCTAGAAGGTGAGGGTACCTTTAAAGGTGCTTCCCACATTCTTAGAAGAAGATCCTGCAAGGAATGATGTAAAGGAAGCATTATGTTTTCCTTTTCTTCAGTAGAAACAGAGCCTTGTGTAGGATCATGGCCAGGGATAGGAATAGCAAGAGATCTTGCCATATCCAGGAGGAAATTCTGAAAAGAAGGATCTCCAAAGGGAACCGTCCCTGGACAGGCTAGACCTGAAGAACTAGCCTGGGCACCGGAGGATCTACCTGAGTATATAGGAATATAAGATCCTGCACGGTGCAAAAAAGAATCCTTAAGGGATGGATGCTGGTACTGGAGGTCAGGACCTGTGACAGTCAGTACTGCATCGTCCATGCCAGGTATAGACTCCAAACTTGGTATAGAAAGGAGCGACCCTGGTGAAAGAAGCATGGAAGGAGCTGGCCCCGATGCTACTGCGGATACCGGTACCGATACCGATACCGGTAGCACTGTCGGAATCGAAGGCGACACCGACATCGGAGCAGTCATCGGTGGCTGCTCAATCAGTACCGAGGTAACCGAAGGTCTTTGGTAATCACCCTCGGTACCAAGCATCCGGTACCGGTAAGCATCGGTACCGAGATGAGTCGGTACCCAGTCTTCCAGACTAGAGATCGATTCCAGACTCGGCATCGAAGGAAGCGAGTATCGATGCATGTCTAGAGGGTACCGACGTCGGTGGTAGTATCGGCGTTGATGCCGATACTGGAAAGTCAATCTTGAGCATATCCACCGGTCCCGAAGGTACCGAGAAAGCCAGATGACAATCCCTGGTGAGGAGTGTATCATCCAACACCAGTGCCGATGCCGGGGTATCGGTACCGCTCGAAGCGGATGCCACCACCGAGCATGGCTCAGGTATGTTCTGTGAGGGGTGAGCCCCAGGAACAACCTGAAACCCCTCATAGGCTTTGGAGGCCGAAGACTCCCGCCAGGGTTTTGAAGCCAATGGACCCTCGAGGGCAAGGCCAGAGCCGTCATCATGCTGTGCATGAGACCTACCACTCAAGGGTTGGCTAGTCTTAACAGACTGTTTGTGGGTTACCTGATCTTGTGGAGAAGAAGAAATGGTCGGTGCCCTGACACTGGAAGGGAACCCGGTATCGAGGGAAACTCGAAATGGAAAATCTCTTCTCACAATACTGTAGCCTAATGGCTCTGGAGGAAAACGGTCAGGACCCAAACAGGTTAGGCACCAGTTCTTGGAGTCTAAAAATAAAACTGTACCGCCACAGCTTAGACATTTCTTAGGAAAAGAGGATGGCGGTTCCATGATGGAGTGGCCTAGAAGGCCCAAAAAATTTAAGACAAAAAACTGAGGGAAAAAATTCCCTGGATTTAAGAAAAAGAAAAACACCGGCGGTACCGGTGGAGTCGGGGAGACAGCCGCGACCACAAGAAAACAAAAGAATTAAAGACAAATTTTCTGCGGTGACAGGAGGACGTCCTGCTGGCTCCACGGAAAAATGAAAACTGAGGAGAGACAGTTGGAAATGCGGGAAGGCAGCACGCAGGCGCTGAGGGATGCTCCCAAAAGCTTTCTGATTGGACACTGGGGAGCGTTCCCGCGCAGGCTCCGTCGGTATCGACGTACCCATATGTGAAGACTCATTCCTGCTTGTTCCTGGAGATACCAATGCTACTACATCTAAGTGAGCCTTTTCTCTCTATGCACCGCAACTATGTAACTCTATCCCAGAAAAACTAAGGACTACAACTGATATAGCCTCCTTCAGGAAAACCCTTAAAAACACACATTTTCAGAGATTGTTCCCACAAACCTAGCCATGCACACCTCTCCCCTCCCCCAGCCCTCCTCTTTCAGCTTTCAATAAATCTCAATACTGTCATACATTTATAAATGTACATAGTTACTCCCCAAATACATATATCAAGGTTCGTCCAAGCTGACTTCCCTGTTTAATGTAAATCGTTCTATTACAATGTAAACTGCTTTGACCGTAGATATAAAAAATAGTTAAATAAAATAAATACATAACCAACATCTGCCATCTGCCCTCCGACCCTCAACAGTATCTACTATTTCCCTTTTAGCCCCTTCTCCCCCTCCTCACATGTTGGTGTATTTTCTCTTGTTAATCTTAAATAGGTTACCCTGTAGCTTCATTGCATGCCCCCTAGTCTCTGTATTTTGATGGCATAAACAATCGATCTACATTTATCCATTCCACTCCATTCATTAATTTATAGACCTCTATCATATCTCCCCTCAGTTGTCTCTTTTCCAGGTTAAAGAACCCTAACCTTGTTAGCCTTTCTTCATAGGGGTATCCTTCCATCACCATTTTGGTGGCTCTTCTTTGAACTTTTTCAAATAACGCTATATACTTTAAGATACGGTGAACAGAATTACACACAATATTCAAGGTGAACTCTCACCATGGAACTATATAGAGGCATTATAATATCCTTTGTTTTATTTTCCATTCCTTTTCTTATGATACCTAGCATTCTATTTGCTCTCTTAGCTGCCACTGCACACTGGACCAAGGGTTTTAACATGTTATCCACAATGACGCCTAAATCTTTTTCCTGGGTGGTGGTTCCTAATGTGGAACCTTACATCGTGTAACCATAGTTTGGGTTGGTCTTCCCTAGGTGCATAACTTTGCACTTGTCCACATTAAATTTCATCTGCCATTTTGATGCCCAGTCTTCCAATTTATCAAGATCCTCTTGCAATTTTCCACAATCATCTTGGGTTTTAACAACTTTAGATAGTTGTGTGTCATCTGCAAATTTGATAACCTCACTCGTTATTCCCTTTTCCAGGTCATTTATGAATATGTCAAAAAGCAACGGAACCAGCACAGATCCCTGTGGTACACCACTATTTACCTTTCTCCACTGGGAAAATTAGCCATTTAGCTCTACCCTCTGCTTTCTATCTTTTAACCAGTTCCTGATCCATGATAGTACACTGCCTCCTATCCCATGACTCTTTAGTTTTGCCAAAAGTCTCTGATGAGGGTCCTTGTCAAAGGCTTTCTGAAAGTCCAAATACACTATATCAACCGACTCACCTTGGTCTACCTGTTTATTCACACCTTCAAAACAACATAACAGATTAGTAAGACAAGATCTTTCTTGTCTGAAGCCATGTTGGCTGTCTCCCATTAAGCCATGACTATCTGCATATTCAGCAATTTTGTTCTTTATGATGGTTTCTACCATTTTTGCCGGTACTGACGTCAGGCTCACAGGTCTGTAGTTTTCCGGATCACCCCTGGAACCCTTTTTAAAAATTGGCGTTACGTTCACCATTTTCCAGTCTTCAGGTATTACAGATGATTTCAATGATAGTTCACAGATTACTAATAGCAGGTCTGCAATCTCACATTTCAGTTCTTTCAAAACCCTTAGATGTATATCATCCGGCCAGGTGAGGTGCTACTCTTCAGTTTATCTAATAGTTGTAATACATCTTCCTGATGTATCAATATTTCCTTCAATTCTTCCGCACCTTTAAAAACCACTTCAGTCATGGGCAACATCCCTACATCTTCCTCAGTAAAGACCAAAGCAAAGAATTCATTCAGTCTCTCCGCTATCGCCTTGTCGCCTCTTAGTGCCCCTTTAACCCCTCTATCATCTAATGGAGCAACTGACTCTCTCACAGGTTTTTTGCTACGAATGTACTTGAAAAAGTCTTTATTATGCGTCTCAAATTCTCCCTTTGCCTGCCTTATCAATGCCTTGCATTTAACTTGCCAGTGCTTGTGCTGTTTCCAGGTTTCGTCGTTTGGCTCTTTTTTCCATTTCCTGAAAGATGCTTTTTTGGCAACAACAGCCTCCCTGACCTCACTTTTAAACCATGCTGGCAGTATTTGGACTTCCTTCCACTTTTCTTAAAGCATAGAATACAGCTGGTCTGGGCTTCCAAGATAGTATTTTTCAACAACACCCAAGCTTGATGTAAGTCTTTAACCTTTGCAACTGCTCCTTTTAGTTTTTTCTTAACTATTTTCCTCATTTTATCATAGTCTCCCTTTCGAAAGTTAAAAGGTAGTACTGTGGATTTCCTTACTATCCCTCCTACACTAATTAAATCAAACGCGATCATGCTATGATCAATATTGCCAAGTGGTCCCAATACCCTTATCTCTTGCACCAGATCTGGTGTTCCACTAAGGACTAGGTCCAATATGGCTTCCCTTCTGGTCTGTTCATGAACCAGCTGCTCCAAGAAGCAGTCATTTATTTCATCTAGGAACTTTATCTCCCTAGCATGTCCTGTTGTGACACTGACCCAGTTGATACTGGGTTAATTAAAATCACCCATTATTATTACTGTGCTGTAACTTTTGTTAGCTTCCTTGATTTTTTTGAGCATTTCATCATCCATTTGTTTATTCTGGCCAGGCGGTCGATAGTACACCCCCACTGCCATTGCCTTCCCCTTTTTACATGGAATTTCAATCCATAAAGATTCTACAGCAAATTTTTGTTTCCTGCAAAACTTTAATCCTTTCTGACTCAATGCCCTCTCTAACATACTGTAGAGCGCAACTCCTCCACCAGTTTGATCAGCTCTATCATTACGATATAGTTTGTACCCAGGTATCACAATGTCCCACTGGTTGTCCTCCTTCTACAATGTCTCTGAGATTCCAATCATATCTAACCTCTAATTTAGTGCTATATATTCTGGCTCTCTCATCTTATTTTTTAGACTTCTAGCATTTGCATACAAGCATTTTAGAGACTGTATTTTATTCATATTAATTTGGCTATTGGTAGGCATGGGTAATTTGGGATCTTTAAGCTCTGTCTGCTCCATACTCGAGGGCATTTGTGCTACTTTACTCTTTCTTGAAACCTCTCTGCTCTTGGTAGTATGCTTCAAGGATACATTTCTCTGAACCATGCGCTCTTGGGCAATTGTCAGCTTTCCCCTATTATCTAGTTTAAAAGCTGCTCTATCTCCTTTTTAAAGGTTAATGCCAGCAGCCTGGTTCCATCCCGGTTAAGGTGAAGCCCATCCCTTTGGAAGAGCCCCTCCTTTCCCCAGAATGTTCCCCCTTTCCTAACAAATCCAAACCCCTCATCCTTGCACCATTGTCTCATCCACGTATTGATACTCCGGAGCTCTGCCTGCCTTTTGGGTCCTGTGTGTGGAACGGGAAGCCATATAAATGATAAATAGTAGTAGGAGTAGACTTTAAAAAGGGAAAAAAAAGCGTAGGCCTGTCCATCATTCTGCTTCTGTGAGCGGCTCTGCTGGCCCCACCCCCTCTGATATCACATCAGGGGGCGGGACCCGCCGGGCCACCCACAGGACCAGAATGATGCACAGACCTGAGCTTTTTTTTTTCACCTCAGCTTTGGAGGCTCTGCCGCTGCTGTTGGCGACACAGGAAAAGTGGCAGCAGCAGCAGGATAGAGCAACAGCAGCAGCAGCAGCAGCAGCAGGATAGAGCAGCAGGATAGAGCAACAGCAGCAGCAGAATAGAGCAGCAGGATTCAGCAGCAGCAGGATAGAGCAAGAGCAACAGCAGCAGCAGGATAGAGCAGCAGGATAGAGCAGCAGCAGCAGGATAGAGCAGCAGCAGCAGCAGGATTGAGCAGCAGGATAGAGCAACAGCAGCAGCAGGATAGAGCAGCAGGATAGAGCAGGAGCAGCAGCAGCAGGATAGAGCAGCAGGATAGAGCAGCAGCAGCAGGATAGAGCAGCTGCCTAAATTGCTGATCTTCTCTGTTTTTTTTTTTAATATAGGCAGTGAGAGCTGCCCCTCATCACAAAAACACGACATTTCCACTTCCGGTTTTACTGCTCTGCCAGACAGTTGGTAACCCTACACATATCCCATATGTGCAAAAAACACACAAAACAGATACGCACACAAACGCACACATGCACAGGGGTAGGAGAGAATTCTCTGAGTCCTGGTCTGCATGCTTTCCCAGCTTGTTGTTCATTGGCTGTGTGTATGCCCCACTGCCTAGTGTAATGTCATTAGCACTAACTGTAGAATATGACAGGCTGCCTTTCTTAGTGAGGCAGGTATCTGTGTAATATATAAGTCATAAATATATACAGGGAGATAAAGAGGCTTTGCTCAGTTCAGTGGACGATAAGCTGGATCAATAGCTCACATACTGTAGTCTCTCCTCTGCCTTGCTTGAGGTCAGACATTAGCACTGCAGCTATGCTATTTCCCATTATGAGCCTAGCGATGCACAATAAATATACCTGCAGTCTGGGGTGAGCATAGAACTCATTTAGAAAGTCCATAAGCAAGTCAATCTTCAGGGAGCTGACACACAACACAACATGTTTCTCTGTCTGAGCTCTGTGGCGGCTATAATTTCCACCAGATTTCTGTCTCTCCATCCACAAATAGGCCAGCTGTTCAAACTGTAAGAACAAAAGCGTTATATGCAACTGTACAGAGAAAATTTACAGTAGTCTTGTGTATGGTTCTAGCTATCTGACATTCCCTGTCACAGGGTATCATTTACTTATAGGCTGCTCCAAGCCCTGCATACAGTAGCAAGGTGCCCATAGTCATATATGGAAACTTGGCAGATTCTGGGAATTTGCAGAAATTGCCAGGTCTCTGGAGAAACACCCAAAACTCGGCGCTTTAAGGCAGTTGTCATTCCATAAAGGCACACAGAAGAAGTGGGGCAGAACCTACATTTATGCATATAAGTTATAAAATATTATAAATTATGTGATTTCTGAACAATCTAGGCATGGGAATCTGCACCTGCTCTGCAGCAAGCGTAACTTGCTGAAGAGGCACATTTTTAGAACTATTTTATAAAGCATAGCACGCAAGTTCTTCACTTGATAAAGCAGGCCTTAAAGACATGTGGCAACGTGTGCTGTGTGGTACTTTATAAAATTACCTCCATAAAGGCTGAGTGCCAGACAAGACCAGTAGTCGCTAGTGAAATATGGGCTCTCCAAAAAAAAGCATCCCCTAAAGCCAACATTGACAGATGTCAGTTTTGCAAAGGATACTGCATGGAAGCATTTGAAAGATGTGTCCACAAGGAGGGGAGGAAAACAGCCACACCACAGAAATTAATATAAAAAAGTCTTTATTAAGAAACCTTCAAGATTCAAGACCTGACTGAAAGCAAAACAAACAGAGAAAATGTGTTCCATCGCATAATAAAGGACAGTAAGACCAGCGTTTTAGGGGCTACAGCCGATTCTGGGCAGTTTAAAGTTGTTCTCTATTTTGGGTATGCCTCCCCCTTGTTTTACGGTTTGCTTGCTTTACTCACACCAGCGATTAGATCCGGTTCCTTAGCAATCCTTTTTAGGGTATGCTGGTCTTGCTCTTAACTCCAACAATGTGGTTTTTAATGTTTTCACACAGCTTTTAATTAATTTGTGTCCTTTTGACATGGATTAAGATGCTTGCTGACATCAGCTGCACTAAGTTTATAAGACCAGACATGTGCTCGGCACTCTTGCTATCGTATCTCTGCTTAGACGCTGAAGGTGACGCTCTGTTTGCAGAGTTTTTGTCTTTTATTATGTGTTGGAACACATTTTTTTCTGTTGGTTTTGCTTTTAGTTGGGTCTTGAGCCTTGAAGGTTTTCTAATAAAGACTTTTTATATTCATATCTGTGGTGTGGCCGTTTTCCTCTGCTCCTTGTGGACCTGTCTGTGCTTTGTGGAGGTCTTCCTTCTGTTGTGTTTTTCAGCATTTGAAAGATGGCCAACTATCAATAGGCAGTATGTTCTGAAACTGAATTTGTAAAGAGCTTTGCAGAGATCAAGAGGACATGAAACCATGCCATTAGAAGTAAAGGAGTGAGATCCATGCAGTATGCCTGGAGTAAAGTGTAGTTACTCACCTGTAACAGGGGTTTTCCAGGGACAACAGGAATCAGTCCTCACATATGGGTGACATCGACGCTGACGGAGCCTGCGCGGTACAGAAAGCCTTTGGGAGTTGCTACTGCGCATACGTGGTCCCCTTCCCGCCCAAGGGTGCCATCTTGCTTAGTCTCTTTTTTTTGCATGGAGCCCATCGGACGTTGTTCCTCGAGTCCCGGAAAAAGTTGTTGTTTTTTCTGTGCCTTTTTACCCGACCTGTCAACACCGGTGTCCTTCCCGCCTCCGGCCTCGGTACTCTGATATCGGGTCAGTCCTGTTATTGTTTTTGTTCTAATTTTACTTTTTAGGCGTCTTTGTGCCTTTTTTCTCCTGTCCTTTGCTAGCAGCCCATAGGGTCTTTGACCTAGCAGGGTCCTTTTTCCCCTGATGGTCACCAGCGGTTTTAAGAAATGCGATCGGTGCGGGAAAATTATGCCTCTCACCGATACGCACGACTGCTGCCTTCGATGCCTCGGGCCAGACCACAACCCGGCGGTCTGCCATCTATGTAAGAAAATGTCGTCCAAGGCCCTGCAGAGCCGCCAGCAGCAGCACAACATGAATTTTCTCAAATCACCTGTGCCCCCAAGAGCCAGGACCTCATCTGAGGCCTTGACGTCTCGGGGGAACACTCCAAGCCTGATTGTCATCGGGATTCCTCAGAGAGGGGCTCTCCCTCGAGGGAGCACAAGAGGAAGAATAAATCCTCGAAGGCGGTGTCTCTGGACGGCTCCGAGCAACTGGGCTCCTCGCGAGACCGGTCACGGAGAACTGAGCGCCTGCCAGGAGTATCGGCAAAGGAGTGGCCAGCCAAAGTTCCTCACCGAGAATTGGACCAGCCAGGACAAGTACCGACTGTTCTGGTCAAAGACTCCCCTCTGGGGGAACTCATGTCCAGGATGGTGGCTTTGGAGTGCAGTTCTACTGCCTTCATTGAACAGCAGCGAGCGCTGATGTTCGGCATGTCCGGCTCCTCTGCCCCAACCACCGGGCCCTCAATGTCAAAGTTGACCCTGGAGGCAGAGCCAATCCTCTAGACCTTTCAGACTCGAGTCAATCCAAGGCCGAGGTCGCACTCGGCCTCCCGTTCGAGACCAAGGTCGTTGTCGCAGAGTCTACTGGCATTGGGACAGATGGCGCCGGGGCCCTCGATGCCCGAGGAGCCCCTCGAGACCTCCTCAGAGGCCTCGGCCTGGGATACGGAGAACAAGGAGTCCCCAGATACCTGGAGGCATAGGGACATCCCCCAAGATTACCCCATGTCTGAACCTCGGAGAAGGACCCCACCGGAGGATATGGGTTTCCTGATCACCCATATGTGAGGACTGACTTCCTGCTTGTTCCTGGAGAACACAGGTAGACTTAACACTGGCTGCTCCTAGGAAGTTAACTAACCTCCCTATTGGGGATTTCCTTATTGTGGGGGATTAAGCTTGAAGGTTCAGTTGGTAGGATTGGGATGATGTATCCTGGTTATTGGATAGTGAGGAACCCTATTGCGTCCGTTGTTTGCCACCAAGTGTTTTGTGCCCCACCGAACCCTGTTGTCAAGAAGTGGCTGTTATTTATAAGAACTCACTGTCCTTCACAGACCTTGCCACTGATACCCCCTGCTGCCCCTAAGCTCTCTTCATCAAGTTTAATACTATCCCTCTTACGCTATAGTTCTTCTTCCTTTTCTACTGCTATGTGAGATTCTCTGCAAACATCTATTGCAGAACTCTTGATTTCCTATCTGCAAATTTTGATCCTGGGAGATTTAAATATCCATTATTATACCCCTGTGAGATTATGAGATAAGTCTGTCAGTACCTTTTTATCTGACCATGGACCCTGCCAATATATTTCCTTTCCAACTCATAATGCAGATCATATATTAGATACTCAGAGACTCTTTTCTTTGTCCTATTAACCTCCATCAACCTTGGTCTGATCATTCTATAAATTTTCTTTGATCTTTCCCTCACACATGCCTATTCTGGCCCAATATCTGGCATTGGTAATTCTATTATCCATCAACGTAAAATACTCTTGCTCAGTTTCCATCAGATGATAATCTTTTCCCTATTGACTTTAACAGTCTTCTCCTCAGCATGCAAGCAGATCTTTGGTAAACTATGCTGCTTGATGCCTTTAACATGCTTGCTCCGGGGAAACCGTGCATCACATCTAAAAAGAAGCCATCCCTGGTACAGTCCTGGTCTTTCTCTGTTAAAACATCAGACCACAAGGCTCGAGAGACTGACTTTTACAGCTTTCAAAGAGTGCTACTCTTTCTACTACTATATACTGAAAGTGACTGCAGCAAGGAAGCATTACTATTCCATTCAGATAAATAATTCTTCACACTCCTTGAAGGCAATTTTCTCCATGGTATCAACATTGTCTTCTACCAATGCTACTCAGTGGATGGCACTCTCCTCTAATAGACTTGCCACTTTTTTCTCTGACAAGATCCTGAATCTGCATCATAATTTATCTTTTCATTAACTTGACCCTACAATTCATCTCCTGTGGAACTAGCTCACACTTGGTCTTCTGGCATCCAAGTTTTCATTAAGTAAAGTTGCTAGTTCTACACATACACGTACAGTTAAACCACCTGTCTCTTGGACCCTATTCCCTCTTCAAGATTTGGAGAACACTCATTGGGTCTATTGCCCATTGCTCGTACAATAATCATAGTCTTTAGTCCAGTCATATATCAGACTCCTAGAAGAAAGCTGTAATTTGACCAATTTGAAAACATCTAATTTAGATCCTGTAGACCCCATTAACTAATGACCTGTCTTTAATCTACAATTCATCTCCACGTTCACTGAGCATTTGTTTTCTCCCAGCTTTCTGATCCTGTTGAACACACTCACATACCGCGTCATCTTTGATCTGGTTTTTGCCACAGACATAATACGGTGCCCATTACTAGATTTCTTCTCGGAGAGGTTCACGGTTCATTAGACTGTGGAAAAATTGCTCTGGTTATATCTTTGGATGTTTTCCGTGCTTTTGATCTACTTAATCATGATATTCTCCTGTCCTGCCTTTCTAATATTGTCCTTTGTGATCACGTTTTCTTTTAGTTCCAATCTTTTCTTTAATATCACTCTTTCCTGGTCAATATTGGTGAGATAGCCTCTGCTGATAAACCATTTCTATGCGGAGTACCACAAAGCGTCATTCTCGCTCCTTTGCACATTAATATATTCTTGAACCTGTTGTTAATACTCTAGAATTATCTCTTATTTTTGTGCTAATGATATTATTTTTATTGTTTATACTGACAGTAACAAACCAGATTTGCATCCTATGAACTCTTGCCTTACTATGGTTGCCAACTGGCTTCATGACAGCTATTTTCAGTTACATTTTAAGAAGACCACAGCCATGTGGCTGACCAGAGGATCAGAGGTCCCCACTACCCCCCCCCCCCATCCCAACATCTTTGTTCAGTTATTTGGACTCTGATTTATCTTTTACCAGCGCTGTAATTAACTCTTCTTTTAATACCATGCAATGCTTTCATGCAATCCATTCTTTTCTTGATCCATCTGCTCAGACCCTTTAATCTTGTGTTTAGAATAATTATTGCAAAGATTCAACTTGTTCAAGTCATGGAATTCTCAATAACATCATTTGGATGTGAAAGATGGACAGTGAGAAAGATAGATAGGAAGACAATTGATGCCTTTGAATTATGGTGCTGGCGATGAATATTATGTATACCACGGACCGCCCAAAGAACAAACCAGTCAGTACTAGAGGCGATCAAACCTAAACTTTCTTTAGAAGCTCAGATGACAAGATTTTGACTTTCATATTTTGGACACATCATGCAAAGAGAGAGATCATTGGAGAAAGACATCATGCTTGGCAAGGTAGAAGGTCAACGCAAAAGAGGAAGGCCAGCAATGAGATGGATCGATACAATAACAGCAGCTACGGGTTCTAGTCTGTCAACAATGAGCTGCCTGATTGAAGACCGAACACAATTTAGGACAACTATCCAGAGGGTCTCCATTAGTTGACACTGACCGGCATTTAACAACAACAACTAAATTGCAACACTATATATTTTAGTTTCCAGAAGATGAATTTAAAAGTTTGCTGTCGATACACAGAAATACAACAATGTAACTGCACTATTAAACCACCATCATTGGCTTCCTCTTACAGCCCATATCCATTACAAGATTTTAAGCCTTGCTTCCAAGGCTTTCAATCTTGAAGCTCCAGAATCTCTCTGCTCTTTTCACTCTGTACTATCCAGCTCGTTCTTTATGTTCTAGACATGGCAATTGCTTGTATCTTTCTCCACCTTCTGGGGAAGGCATGAATCGACAAGGCAATCCTCTTTTCTTTGCTGCCCCTGCTTTATGGAATAATTTGGTTTGCCCCTTCATCTTCATCTTGAACTGACCTATAAATTATTTAAGGCCACATTGAAAACCCATCTCTTCAAGCAGATGTGATGGCTCACTTCTCCTCCTCTTGGATATTCTGATACTCTAATGCTCAGATATTATTATACTAGATGTAACATGATACTGTAATGTTGCGATGCTATGCTGTTCTCTTTATCCCTCCTCCTCTTTTCTTTCTATCATGAAAGGAGTTCCTTTCACACTTAACTTTATATTTATTGTAAACCACTTTGCATGCAAAAGGCAGCCGTTACTTAGAACATAAGCAATGCCTTACAGGGTCAAAACACGCATATCCACAATGAATATGCATGAGATAGATCTGCATACAATGGAAGCAGAGCATGCAGATCTATCTCATGCATATTCATTATGGATATCCTGAAAATCAGAGGACTGGGTTGAGAACCACTGCTCCAGACATATCCTTGTCCCTAGCTGTTGTGTTGTCTGTCTTGACCAGATTATAAGCTCTGCTGAGCAAGGACCATCTCTTACATGTCTGCATATAGTGCTGCATACATCTTGTAGCACTATACAAATGATCAGTAGTAGAGTAGTTGTAGGTATAGAAAATGAAATAAACCATAAACTATAACCATTTGCTTGCTCCTCTCGTGCTTACAAGAGAGGAGCAAAGCAGCAAAAACAGTGGCGCACAGACCTCCCAAGGTATCAAGAGATGGATAAAGCAGCACAAAGACTGGCATGAACAGCAACAGGCACAAAAAGAGAAGAAGTAAATCAAGAGCAGTTGCTTGTCATGCAACAATGTTTCATTGGTCCTTCAGAATGGTATCACTACCTCAAAAGACAGCATCAACACCTAAGACCTTGAATGCCAAGTAAGATAGCAAAAAGAGAGGAATTAACACCAAAAGAAACTGAGCACACAGAAAGGTAGTGAGGAGAAAGTTTCCATTCCTTGAATCCTGTTAGACCAGTCCAGATGAATGGGTTATGCCCCCCAACCAGCAGCTGGACGCAGACCAGTGAGACACTAACAGAAGTCAGTATGATACTTCCCAAGCAGAAAGCAAGACTGAAAACTTAAATTAACTCAGAAAATGTATTAATCAACAATAACAACTTTGCACAAAATTGTATGCTCTCTTATCATACTTGACACTGATTTTGAAAATGCAGTTAAAAGTTTCCTCGACCATCGCTCTCTTAGCCAAGGATTGGTAAGTCTCCACAAAGGCATCCCAAAGAGCCTTAGCAAACTTCAGTGCACACTCCTTTTCGAGGACCTCAAAGAAGCATTAGTCTGATGTGATAGGGTCCATTCTGAGTGAACCAGCCAGATATGCCCCCAACAACCTATTCCTCAGAAGGGACATTCTGGATACGATTGTGAGGCTTACTGGCTCCCAAGGAGGTACATGCTGAGATCTCTGGGATCCCTTAAGGAATGGATTCTTCTTGGGTTTAGACTCATAGGAGGAATAGAGCATACCTGAACTCTTTCTGGTCCTTAACTGCCCCCATGCTCCCAACTAAGCTCTACGTGAGGAACGTCTGAAACTACTAGGCCTGCCTTCCGGAAGCATCTGTGGGCAAGCCTCTCCAAGGTCTTTTACCAACTTATCCAGGTCCATGCCAAATGCACCCTGCCCTTAAAGGGTAGCTTGCTCAGCTGTAGTTGGATGTCGCATCTGCAGACCAATTCCAGATCCAAAGCCGTCCTTGGACCACCACAGCCACAGCAATGGACTTAGAGGAGATCCTGATCAAGTCATGCAGGGTGTTCACCATATCTCACTACCTCCAGGCTGTCCAGCAATTGTTGGATCCAGCGTAAGACTGCTCAGGCCATCACAGCAGTACAAAGTGATGTCTGAGTATCTAAGGCAAAAGTATGAAGGCATTTTTGAAGAGGGCTTCCACCCTCCTACCACATGCCTCCATGACCAGAGCACCACCTTCCACCAGAATGGCCATGCGCTTCATCACTGCTAGGACCTGGGCCTCAGTCTTAGGGAGCCTGAAAAGCTGCTCCATCTCCCCTTAGAATAGAGGATACAGCCAAACTAGGACCTTAGCCCAGCTCTGGTGTCTCCCACTGAGAGAACATGAGCTTTTACAAGGGCTCAGGAAGGGGAAATTAGCAGAAGGGACCCCACATGCCCTCTAGGATAGGGTTCACTTGTGAAGCCTCCATCGTAGGGGCTCCATAATGTGCAGAACCATCATAGTATCTTGAATAATGGTTGAAAGGTCCTCCCTCTGAAAAAAAAGATGAATCAATAAGGGATCCTTTCCTTCTTCCATTGATTCATCCATTGGAGAAAGAGAATCCTCCTCTTTTCCCTAGCCTTCTTCTCAGGGCTAGGATCTTGGAGGAATGAAGGATGAGGGCACTTAACCTCTTTGCTGTCCCAAGGAGGAGAAGTCAGAGGACCCCGAGTCCCCCTATAGGGGAATGTCAGGGCTACAGACCCCCCACACACACAAACACACACAAAGGAGGCTGCTAAGCAGCTGTGAAAGACTGAAGACAACCCGAGAGCTGTTTCAGGAGTTGCTGATCAAAGTTCATTTATTTTTATTTATTAATTTAGTATTTTTTTTATATTGCCTTTCCATGTTATTACGGTGGTTTACATTGAACATAACAGTTTTACATAGAACAGTTGTCATTGAACCTTTTACATCACAAAGTTGAGTTATATAACATTTCAACAGCAACTATTTACAAATATCATTAAAATCATCTCTAATACCTGAAGATTGGAGGATCGCCAATGTAACACCAATTTTGAAAAAGGGTTCCAGGGGTGATCCGGGAAACTACAGACCAGTAAGTCTGATGTCAGTACTGGCAAAAATGGTAGAAACCATCATAAAGAAGAAAATTACGCTGCATGTAGATAGTCATGGCCTAATGGGAGACAACCAACATGGCTTTAGACAAGAAAGATCTTGTCTTACTAATCTGTTATGTTTTTTGAAGGTGTGAATAAACAGGTGGACAAAGCTGAGTCGGTTGATATAGTGTATCTGGACTTTCAGAAAGCCTTTGACAAGGTCCCTCATCAGAGACTTTTGGCAAAACTAAAGAGTCATGGGATAGGAGTCAGTATACTATTGTGGATCAGGAACTGGTTAAAAGCAGAGGGTAGGGCTAATTTTCCCAATGGAGAAAGGTGAATAGTGGTGTACCCCAGGGATCTGTGCTGGGTCTGCTGCTTTTTGACATATTCATAAAATGACCTGGAAAGTGGAATAACGAGTGAGGTTATCATATTTGCAGATGACACAAAACTATTTAAAGTTGTTAAAACCCAAGAGGATTGTGGAAAATTGCAAGAGGATCTTGATAAACTGGAAGACTGGGCATCAAAATGGCAGATGAAATTTAATGTAGACAACTGCAAAGTTATGCACCTATGGAAGAACAATCCAAACTATTGTTACACGATGCAAGGTTCCACATTAGGAACCAACACCCAGGAAAAAGATTTAGGCGTCATTGTGGATAACATGTTAAAACCCACGGCCCAGTGTGCAGCAGCGGCCAAGAGAGCAAATAGAATGTTAGGTATCATAAGGAAAGGAATGGAAAATAAAACAAAAGGTATTATAATGCCTCTATATCGTTCCATGGTGAAACATAGTCAACTAATCTGATAGAGCTCTTCTAGAATAAATTTTTCACAACTACAGACAACCAACCCTACCACTCAAGCATCCAAGACACCCAAACAAATTCTCATTCAGAGAACTAAAATGTCTCTCCACCTCATCACCCTTCTCAGTTTTTACCTTCTCACAGATTGGCTTGGGACCTCCCTTGCCTTCTCTCCCTCCACCAATCATATCCCTATCCTCAAAAACTACGGAAAAAAATGGTCAGCCAATTCTTATCACTACCCGGATAGGGAAGCTCACATCCGGCACTCCCACTTGATCCACATTGCAATACATCAAACCAGTAACCCTAAGCAAGAAGATTCCCCACCTTCCCAAAGCTTAAAATGTGCCCTAATAAATGCTCGCTCAATTCGGAAAAAAATGGCCTGTAATCCGAGATATAGTTACCCTTCACAATCTTGATGCACTCATGATCACAGAAACTTGGTTATCAAAAGAAGACAACGTCCTCATTAACCAACTCATTCCACCAAACTTCTCTATACACACAACCCACAGAGAAAACAAGAAGGGAGGAGGAGCACTCATACTCACCAAATCTGAACTCCTTTTCAATACAACTAACTCCTATAGCACAAGCAACCTGGATATAATCACTATAACGAACAAGCAATGCTCCATCAACTTGGTCTACAGAGCCCCCTCAAGCTCCCCAGACGACTTTCCCACCATATTAGACCTGGTCGCCAATACCAACAACCTCAAAACCCCAAACTGGATAATGGGAGACCTCAATCTTCCCTCACTGAAACAAAACCAGTCCTCGTCCCTCCTCAATGCCATTGAAAATCTTGGATATAAACAGCTAATCATGGAGCCCACTCATTCCAAAGGAAACATTCTTGACATGGTCTTCGCTCCACAGTCTGTTTCTGAACAAAACAGCAACATTATAAAATCTATCACCGATGTTCCATGGTCAGACCACAAACTTATAAACCTACAAATTCCCTTGAGCGACATTCATCTAGTTAACAACAGAAAACTGGACAACACATCAAGAGCCCCAACAAGAGGCTTCCGACCTTTCAACAAAGAACTTATTCTGACAAGTACCCAACCACTCCTCAGTAACACAATACTCAACCTTGATGAATCAATTGCCGCATGGAACAACAGCCTCAAGACCGTTGCTCAACTACCACACAAAAAGAACACATCAAAGGAAAAGAACCTCTGCTCCATGGTTTTCTCCTGAGCTGCGGGCTTCTCTTATGCACCTACGAAGACTTGAAAAATGCTGGCGCCGATCACTATCAATCGATGATCAGACAGCTTACAATCTCCACTTAGCAACTCACCGCAAAGCAGTCACAAACAAAAAGAAACAATTTCACACTGATATGCTCAAAAGGTCATTGAACAAACCTCGTGACCTTTTCAGTTTAGTCAAATCACTATCAAATGAACCATCCTCTGAACAAAAGGAAGATATTCACCCACAAGAATTTGCTGATTACTTGCAGTCAAAACTTCTACAGACAGATAAGCTCTCAACAACCAATGTACAAGAAACTACTTGCCTAATATCCCTGTCTGCACTTACCACACCTTCTGCTAAACACATTGAAGACATAATCACCTCAATCAATACTACCACCGCTCAAACTGATCCTTGCCCAGCCTTCTGGATAAAGGATCTTCGAAGTTCATTTAACCCTTTCATTGCAAGAATCATGAACCTCTCATTTATGACTGGCTCCTTCCCCTCTGCACTAAAGCTCACGTCTATTAGACCATTGCTAAAAAACTCCAAACTAGACCCAAAAAGGACTGACTCATACAGGCCCAAAGCCAGTATCCCCCTCTTAACAAAGATATTTGAGAAAGAGGTGCAACGTCAAATCCAAGATCACATTGATTCCGCAGCTCCTCTAGACCATTTCCAACATGGCTTCAGAGAATATCATGGCATTGAAACACTTCTCACCATCCTCTTTAATAATATACTCACTAGCATAGACAACATCCGGCAAGGCGTTGTGCTAATCTTCTTAGATATAGCAGCAGCGTTTGATTCAGTAAATCATGAGATACTCCTTGGACGACTGAAAGAAAAAGGCATCTGCAACTCTGCACTTGAATGGTGTAAATCTTACCTGGACACTAGAATGCAATACGTAAAATCTGCAACAGGAGAATCAAAACTCTTCCATCAAAAACAAGGCATTCCGCAAGGGTCCTCTCTTTCATCTCTCATGTTTAACATATATATGCAGCCTATCTGCAATATCATCAGATCATTCAATGTGAAATGTATGATATATGTATGATATATGCAGATGATACCTTACATGCCATTTTCCACAATGCAAATGGACTTATTGCCCATAATAAACTGCTTCGACGCAGTCTCAGAATGGCTTCTGACACAGAACCTCCGCATTCAGCACAAGAAAACTGAGGTTCTCTTTGTCACAAGAAACTCCAACTTCATTCCACCATCACATATAAGTGTTAAGGGAGCTAATCTATACACTAAAGAAACAATAAGATACCTCGTAGTCACGCTGGACCACCAAACAGATCTAGAAGACAATTAGCGTTAAACTCTCTAATAACGCCAAAGGCCATAACAACATGTAGCCACTCAACAGCGAACAGAGCTTTCATGCTCTGTGCCCCAAAATGCTGGAACTCGCTACCGCCTGAAATCCGTGCCATAACTGACCTAGCCCAATTCAGAAAGGCCCTTAAATTTAACCTATTTATCAAATACTACCCTTGATGAAGTAAAACATATTAATCCCACCAAAATACTAGCACCCAGGCTAATGTATCTATTCTATGTAAATAGTTCGATCATTATGATCATGTTATCTAGTTAACAGATGTTATTTTCTATGTAAATAGTTCCCCATGTTTTTTCCAAGTTGATTCTCCTGTTATATGTAACACCGAACAACCTGTCGTTCTGGTCTTTTGTGTTATCTGTAAACCGCGCTGATGCCGAATAGTGCGGTATATAAAAAATTGTAATAAATAAATAAACCGCACCTTGAATATTGTGTGCAATTCTGGTTGCCATATCTTAAAAAGGATATAGCATTATTAGAAAAGGTTCAGCGAAGAGCCACCAAAATGGTAAAGGGGATGGAAGGATACCCCTATGAAGAAAGGCTAAAAAGGTTAGGGTTCTTTAACCTGGAAAAGAGATGGCTGAGGGGAGATATGAACGGAGTGGAACGGGTAAACGTAGATTGATTGTTTACGTTATCAGAATATAGAAAGACTAGGCAACATGCAATGAAGCTACAGGGTAAACTATGTAAGAATAATAAAAGAAAATATTTTTTCACTCAACGTGTAATCAAACTCTGGAATTTGTTACCGGAGGATGTAGTAAAGGCTGCGTGTAGCTGGGTTTAAAAAAGGTTTGGACAAGTTCCTGGAGGAAAGGTCCATGAACCATTATTAAGAAGGGACCCAAGATATCAATGGTTGACACAGTACAAGCATTGTGGAACCTGTGTCTTTTGGGGAAACTGCTAGGTACGTATGACCTAGATTGGCCACTGTTGGAAACAGGATACTGTTCTTGATGGACCTTGGTCTGACCCAGTATGGCATATCTTATGTTCTTATGTTCTTAAGTATTTACAAGTCTAATATTGGGTATTCAGTTTAGGTGGCAGCTGGTGATGTGGAAGGGGTGACTGGGAGGGGTGTTCGAGGGTTACATTTGTGGGTCCAGTGTTATAACAAAATATTCAGTGAACAGTTGTGTTTTTAGTTTTTCCCGAAAGTTAGAGGTGTACTTAACTGATCTTAACTGGTGAGGGATTGCATTCCAGAGGGACGGGCTAAAGTGTTCCAACACTCTTTGAAGTGCTGTTGTGAGGTATTGCTTTTTATGGATGTAGTTGACAGGGTGTTTTGACGCTGTGTTCTCCTTGACCAAGTGTCTGGCATCTTCTGGATTAGTTGTTTTAAACAGTCAGCGGACTGGTTGTTCATGGTCTTGAAGGTCATTGTTATTGATTTGTACTTTAGATATTTTGTCAGGATACTAATGATTTGATGGCAATGGTGTTATGTATGTTGAACTTGTAAGCTGCTGCAAGTTGTATGATGCAACAGGATATAAAACATAATGGGAGCTGCCATATTGAGTCTGCCAAAGGTCTGTCAAACCCAGTGCTAAATATCCAGATTGAAATTAAAATGGTAGATTTAACTACCTAGGTACTGCTGCTGCTGAATATGCTACAATTCATGATTTATGTGTGAATAATCACACATATATAATACAGTACACATGTGAATTGCATTGATGTGTAAATGATATTTGGAAAAAGTCCACTTTGCACGTGGCTGTCTATACTATATCCAAAGCGTATGAGGGAATGTTGGGGGTGTGGCCTGGGCAGGATAAAAATCTGCACGTGTACACCCCATTTCATATAGAAATTTAAAATTGGATAAAAAGAGAGAGAAATGGCTCTGATAGACACATTCTGATTTCCATGTCCTATCTATTTTTATTTTGTGCTATGCTTTTATGTTGTTGTTTTTTAAATTTATTTTAATGTGTTTTTTATTCTATTTTAAAATGCAGAGTTTGTTTACAGATCTGTGGTATATCACAATATAATCAAAACCATAAAATGTTCCTTAGAATGTGAAGAGCAGGGCATCTCAACCCAGTCTTCCAGACATACCTAGCCTGCCAAGCTTTAAGATAACCACAATGAATATGCATGACAGAGATTTGCATGCACTGCCTCAAGAGTGATTTGCATACAATGGGGGCATCAAGGTTTCCATCCCTCTCAGGACAACTGAAAGCAGTTGACCCATTGTGTATTTTCCTTTGTTGCTTGCATGGATTGTTATGTCAAGGCAAGCACTGGATAGTAATGTAAGAAATCTTTAGGGCTTGATATTGAACTAGGACAGCTATGCACTGCCAACCCTTAACCCTGGAAACTCAGCAAAGCATTGAATATCCTGGGTCTGCACAGCTTCCAACACCGCAGGTAGCAGTGATATTGTACTGCTACCCAGTTAGCTTCCATAGGTAAAACTAGGCCAGTTTTACCCACAGGTCGCTAACTGGGTATTGGGGCAATATTGCCGCTAACTGGTTAGTGACTGTTGCAGCTCATGACACGCCCCAAAATGCCCACGACGCATCCTGATGCTAATCAGTTAGCATCGGGGCATATAGCAGCATTAGTTGGTGATATTCAGTGGCATTTACCGTATTTTCATGCAAATAATTTGCCCATGTATGTAATGCGCACACATGTATAACACGTGAAAATGAAGCCGTTCTGTTCTAGAATCGTCATATAATGTGCCCACACATATAATGCACCTGTGCATGCCCTTTCTGCTGTGGACCATGCTAGGAATGGAATTCAAGTTGACCATGTGAGAAAGAAAAGCAAGTCCTACATCGTTAACTTCAGTCGTTGTGAGAGAAGAAAAAAACAAGCAACAGAGTGGCAATGAGAGAGTTTGAGGTTAGAGAGATGTCCATTCACAAATGGAGAAAGGAGAAAAAGGAGCTCAAGAATATGAACCCCTGCAAATGCACACCTTGTAGGCCCAAAGCAAAATGGCCTAAACTGGAGAATGATTTGAGAGATTGGGTTCTTTCACGGAGGGAACAAAATCAAGCTCTCTCTACTTTCGCAATTCAAATCAAAGCAAAGCATCTGGTAAATAAAAGAGGAGTAAACAATTTCAAAGCATGATTTACCTGGCTTTCTAGATTAATGAAAAGAAATAGACTTTCATTGAGAATGACAACCACAGTAGGCCAGCGTCTTCTGGATGATGGAGCAAAAGACAAACGATTTCCGTGAATATGTCTACAAAGAAATATCTAAACATGATATCTCTGCAATGGATGTTATAAATATGGACAATGTTCCAATATCTTTTGACATCCCTATCATCAGGACTGTAGTTGCTTCGGGTACAAAAACTGTAGCCATTACAACCACTAGGCATGAGAGGGTCTCCTTCACTGTAGTTCTAGTATGTACTGCATTTAGTGTAAAATTAAAGCAGATTGTAGTTTTCAAGAGAGTCAGATAGTGATGAGTCTTTTATCCACATTTCGTCTCACTGAAATTCAGCAGTTCAAAAATAAAAGACATTATAAAGAAATTAAAAACAACTCAGTTTCTTTTCCAGTTGTGTTTGCAATTACATATATTACGCGCACACGTATATAATGCACAAGGGGATCCAATTGAACGTAAAAAAGTGTGCATGTTATATGCGTGAGAATACAGTACACTGTTTACAGGTCTGTAAACCATGTAAATGCCTTTCAATATAGGGTCCTTAGAGACTGAAATGCAAAAAACATGCAATCAACACCAATGCCAGCCACAAACGTTTTTATAAAAAAATCTCTAGCAGTCCTCCATCTAACTTCTTTGCCCATTTTATTCGTAAACTGGCCAAAGTTATGCTTCTGAAGAGAGGGAAGTGTTTGGGGGTTGGATAAAGGCAGCACAGAAACTCGGATAAAGGCACCACAGAAATATGCTAGAAATGGAATGTTCAAGTTGGGATCTTTGTAATTTCCAACCCGTTTTAGAGGGTCCACTGAACAAGGAGCTTTTAATAAGGTACGTATAAGGATATGCAGGAGTATATGTGTATTTCCTAGCATGTACTCTGGGTACAACCGTTTTTTGAAAAAACATTTTCAGAAGAACAGTGACATTACTCTGGGATTTTCACAACCGGCACTTTAACTACGGGGGCTTAAGAACATAAGAACATAAGATATGCCATACTGGGTCAGACCAAGGTCCATCAAGCCCAGTATTCTGTTTCCAACAGTGGCCAATCTAGGTCATACGTACCTAGCAGTTTCCCCAAGAGACACAAGTTCCACAATGCTTGTATTGGTTCAAGCATTGATATCCTGGGTCCCTTCTTAATAATGGCTTATGGACCTTTCCTCCAGGAACTTGTCCAAACCTTTTTTAAACCCAGCTACACTAACAGCCTTTACTACATCCTCCGGTAACAAATTCCAGAGTTTGATTACACGTTGAGTGAAAAAATATTTTCTTTTATTAGTCTTAAATGAGCAGTGAGTGAGAATCAGCTGTGCCTACTTAGTTGGGAACTGTGTGTGAGAGAAAACTGCAGCCAATCTGAGCACTTTTCAAATCATTTAGAATCCCTTCAGCAAAGGCTCCAACGATCCTGTGAGCAGTGAGTGAGAATCAGCTGTGCCTACTTAGTTGGGAACTGTGTGTGAGAGAAAACTGCAGCCAATCTGAGCACTTTTCAAATCATTTAAAATCCCTTCAGCAATGGCGCGCCCGTGCCTTGCGGGCCCGCGCCTGAGGGCCTCGCAAGAGGGCCCTTTGGCGTGGCCCTTAGGCGGTGGACCGTGCGAGACCCACTATCTGCTGCTATATGCTCATTCTGTTCAGCGATATGCTGTTTGTAGTTAATGTAAGGTAATGTAATGTAAGTTATGTACTGTGTTCCCTGTTTGTACTCCTAGTGTTTTGTTGTGATGTAATGATAATGCAATGTATGTTTCCCTCACCTTTGTTTAACTTTGTGCTGTATTAACCGCTTTGATTGAAGGAAAAGGCGGGATACAAAACATGTTAAATAAATAAATAAATACCCTGTAGCTTCATTGCATGTCCCCTAGTCTTTCTATATTCTGATAAGGTAAACAATCGATCTACGTTTACCCGTTCCACTCCGCTCATTAATTTATAGACTTCTATCATATCTCCCCTCAGCCGTCTCTTTTCCAGGTTAAAGAGCCCTAACCTTTTTAGCCTTTCTTCATAGGAGTATCCTTCCATCCCCTTTACCATTTTGGTGGCTCTTCTCTGAACCTTTTCTAATAACTCTATATTCTTTTTAAGATACGGCGACCAAAATTGCACACAATATTCAAGGTGCGGTCTCACCATGGAACGATATAGAGGCATTATAATATCCTTTGTTTTATACGCGTAACTGCCAGATTTCACTAAGTTACAGGTAGAAGAACCACCAATTAAGCAGCCAAGCTCCTAATGTCCAATTCTGTAACATTTTGGGGCTGTTTTAAAAACCAGAAGACTAAGTACAATTGCCTCCTCCTCCATCCCTCCTACAAGTTCTGATCGAAACAAGCAGTTTTCTTATACATCTGCAGTGCCTCAGAGGAGGTGCAAAAGTCAGAAGGAAATTTTTAAAAATATACACATGCAATTTTTTTGAGAGCCCAAATCACGTCCAGAACATGATCTTCTGAATCTGTTCATCCTGTGGCATGCATACACGTAAACAGCAGCACTTTAATACTACCATTTACACAGGCATCTGGCATTGCATGCCAAACGACTGTTCTAAAATGATCTTGTATGTGTCTAAGTGCCTTTAAACTATAACTGGCCATCTAAAATCACACAAGTATTTTCAATGTCAGTGCTTATATCTAAAAATACAGATAATTTAAAAAATCTAAGTTAGACACTTATGGGCGTTTACTAAAGGTCTTAATGAGCATTAAGTGTCCAAGCCATTTTATTTCTATGGGCACAGTGGCACTTAACGCACGTTAATTTCATTATTGTGCGTTGAACTATAGTAAACATACCCCTTAAAGTTAAACAGTGACTGCAGAGCTTAAGAACAATCTCTAAATAAACAAAACAGAATACAGTGCTCCTTATGCAATACAATTAAACATACCCGTTGGCCTTATTTAAATATGGTGAGTTATGTATGAATGCAATTTAGTCTTATATACATGTTCTTTGGGAAAAGAAAATCAGTTTTTTTCCATTTACCTGTATAGGTAGTACCACAAGAGCAACACAGATCATAATCACCACCAGTAACTTTGAAGGCCAGATCTTAGGTGTAACATCCCCAAATCCCACAGTGGAAAAGGTCACAATGCAGAAATAGAGAGAATCGAAGAGGGTTAACTTGTTTCCAGCTCGTTCCAAATGCTGAATTCCACAAATGCTAAAATATTTAAAAACAAAAATACAAACAATGAATACGACTATTGATTACAGAAAGTCAATATCTTGCACAAAAGTTACAGTATATTTCTTAGATTGACCTTCGCTAATGCACATCTAAAGTTTTGATTCCACTGAAGAGAGACGTTACTAAGAGCCAATATTCCAAAAAAAACTGAGCCAAAAAATGTAGGCACTTATAGTAGGTAACTATTTTCAGCTCTACTCAGGAAAACCGATAAAACACATCCAAAGCAAAATTAGTAATACAGGTTTACTAAAAAAACTCCACCTCCTATAAGTACTCTCTCACCCTTCCCCTTTGTCTGCCTTGGATCAAGGCAAGGGATAGGCTCAGGAGTAATATGCAGAAATATTTCTTTACGGAAAGAGTGGTAGATGTGTGGAATAGTCTCCCAGTGAAGGTGGTAGAGAAAAGGGCAGTATCTCAATTCAAAAAAGCATGGGAGAAACACAGCAGACTAGGTAGGCCATAATGGTCTTTTTCTGCCATCATGTTTCTATGTTCCTGTCCTTCACCCTGTTTCTGCACCTGATGATTTCCCAACAGTATAAATATATGTATTTGATTCAGTTGGAAAAAGGTACACCGCACTAGTATCTGTGCCACAACCACACTGATAAACACAGCTTTCTTAGTATCCTCAAATGGCCATTGATTAGCTGGAAAATAAACACCTACTTTTACATTTTATAAATACCGAAGAATAAAATTCCTACTTAAACACACTGAAATTGTTGGTCACCACCATCTCCACAATATCCCATACTCTCTTGGATTTTGAGGCTCTCTTCTGTCTTGTTTTTCTTTTTATTGCTCCTACTGCACTTTTACTATATACTCTGGTGAATCCTCCTCTGCTGCAATCCCGCTTTCAGTTGGTGCACCTCAATACTCTCTTTTGGGGACCACTTCCCTTCTCGATCTATACTCGTTCTCTTTGTGCCCTGCCCTCCTCCCATGATTTTCAATACTACCTTTATGTTGATGACTCTTGGCATGTGAGGCTCCATCTCTGCTTCAACTGAAATCCAGGCTAAAAATCTACCTCTGAACCTGCTTTTGGATCCTCAGCCCGTTATTCTTCTGTTTAACACCCATGCGTCTTTTACTAATTTCTATCAAGAAGTGCCATACCTCCCCCCCCCCCCTCCACCGTTTGTTCTGTCTTGAATAGATGTGCTGCCTATGGTGTCTATTCTGAACCACGCCATTCGTACACCCTTCCCGTCTTCGAGAAGCCTCCCTGTATGAACAAGGAGTTTGTACAGGGCAGTTGGATGGGGGCGAGGAGGGGGCAGGGCAGAGACAGAGTTAGGTCAGGCAGTGGGCAGTCCACAGCCCTGGACATACAGGGCCAATTTTGATGTCGGCCCTGTACGTCCGGGGCCAGTAGACTGGACGGGGAACTTATTCCACCTCTGAGGTGGAATAGGTTCCCTTAGATGTCAGGGGACAGCAGGCCTGGGCAGTGGCAAAGTGTGGAGGGGGTGCAGGAGCTTCCCCACAGCCTGACCCTGGCCACGGGAGGCCCGCCTGCAGGGAAAGGAAGAAGTCGGCCGAGGATCAAGGTTCCTGAATGAAGCCGCGATGCCATGGCAACCGGATGTCATGGCACGGTGGCTCCATTCAGAAGCCTGACTGTGTTAGCTGGGCAAGCAGCCTGTACGTGCAGGCTGACCGGATTCGGGTCCCAGCCTGCACATACAGGCTTAGACGTGATTCTGATCCCGCGGGGGTTAGACGTGCCCGGCAGGATCAGAATTGCATCTCAGACTGGACACACAGACACCAGAATGCACATTACAGAATGTGCCTCCACACCTAGTAACACTATGCACATAAGTAGTGGCAGTAGAACTTGTATATATAAATCCCCTATGATGGTACTTTTTTTTACAAGCTCATTTATAAGTTTATACTTCAATAAGAATTTGATAAATTGCCCTTCAGAGTTGGTATAGAGGGTGGCTACTAAAATGGTTAGTGGTCTTCGTTATAACGTATATGAGGAGAGACCTAAGTATCTTAATATGTATACTTTAGAGGAAAGACAGAATAGAGGTGATATGATTGAGATGTTTAAATACCTCTGTGGCATAAATGCACAGGAGGAGAGCATTTAAAGCAAGCTCTCTTATGAGGAGGCATAGGTTGAGGATGAAAGGGGATGGAATCAGGAGTAATATGTGGAAATATTTCTTTACGGAAAGAGTTGTGGATCCGTGGAATAGTCTCCCAGTGGAGGTAGATGAGATGAGGACAGTATCTGAATTCAAAAAGCATGGGACCAACACAGAGAATCTCTAAAGGAAAAAAGGGGATTGTTGTAGTGGTTGATATGGAAGTACAGACTGGATAGGCCATGTGGTCTTTTTCTGTCATCATGTTTCTATGTTTCTACACTTATACTGTCTGGAGGAACAAGGTCACTCGCATGATGTTAGTCACTTGGCTCCATTCATGTCTCTGAAAACATGTGTCTCCCACACGGGCCATATGGAGCATGTAAAGACCTGTGATGATCTGGGCAAGTGGCCATCCCAGGAGTGTGCTGTGCCTGTATGTACTGTATATATGTGATAGAGCAAAAGATGTTCATCCACAGTTATCATGAAGGTTTCCAGTCATGTACAAGTCGTGTGTAATGCATCTACAGGGTGAAGTTGTACGACCTTTTACAGTGTGCTGCAGAAGAGCCAAAGAAATCCTGCTGTCAGATGAGTATGATTGAATGTGCAGCTTGAAGACCCAATATGCAATCATAACACATAAAAACAGACTGAAAATAACGTATGCCCTCAAGTCAATGCTGATTCCTGGCAACCCAGCAGCAAGACCATAGAGATTGCCAGGCCTTTCTGCCGAGGCAACGGAGAGCAAACTGACTTTCCCAAGGCTACAAATGGGATTTGAGCCCTGGTCTGTTCCTTACTAAACTAGTACTTTAACCATTTGGCTACATCTCCACACCTTTCTCAACAGCACTACCTAGAATAAATCAGACTACAGGTTCCTGCCTGTAATGACCTAAACAGAGGACTTGAAACAATGTCCTCTGGCACATTTTGAGACATTTGTAAACCACATGGTACACATGCAGTACGGACTGAACTAGACACTCAGTATTGCATCTGCATAACAGACACAAAGCAACAGTATCAATTTTGTGTCCAAAGGCCAAGCCGTATGTGAGGGCTAGATGCCCTTACCTCCACTGTACCTCCTAAGCCTAACAACATTCACACACAGAGGTCTGCTGGGCTGCAGTGTGGCACTAATTCCTGAGGCAGCACATCTGCAGGGTTTGAATTCCCTTGTGACCTGCTGTACACTACAAGGCAAGTACTTTTACACATAAACCAAACTCAAACCTCATTCATGACCATTAAGGTGCATCCTGCCCTCTCCGGGGTGGGGGGGGGGGGGGCATGCACATTTCCTCCATCATACAAGTCATGCAGGTACTAGGCAATGCTCCAGTGATCAGCGTCACTGCTATGGCTGCAATGTGGGCTATGTGTGCCGGTATTGGTTAGTGCCTTTATTTCCTAGGTTGCACCTCACAATCTGAGCACCTATATGCTACTTTTGCCCCTATGGAAAATGGTTGTTTAGTGATTTCCTTTTTGGTAATGTGGCCTTTATGTGTTTATTTTTGGTGTCTTGTCTGTTATAACATATATGATTTATTTATTATTTATTATTTTTAATCCATATCTATATTTATTATTACTTTTTTATAATGCTCTTATCTTTTTAGAATTTTTATGCATGTTCATATTAATTTGTGTTTATCTATCATTTTCGATGTTTGTTTTTATAAATTGTGTATTTCCATGTTTTTAGCCTCCTGATGGCAATGTGCTGAAATTCAGCTGAGTTGGGCCTCCTAGAAACGGTGAAAAATATGTTACACTGGAGTTCTCTGGGCTTTTGGTTTATTTCATTTCTTTTGGAGGTTCCTTCTCCCTTTTTTGGGCTTTAAAAAGGAGCCAAATGACAAAAAACAGGAAATAACAAAAGTACTGGCAAGTTAGATGCAAGGCATTGATAAGGCAGGTAAAGAGAGAATCAGAAAAGAAGCTTGCCATGGAAGGAAAAACTCACAATAAAACCCTTTTCATGTACAATGCAATGTGTACCTTCAAGTCATTGCTGATTCCTGGCACCTCAGCAGCTCCTGCGTTTTCTTGGCACTGTGACCAGAAGTAGATTGCCAGGCCTTTCTTCTGAGGCAAAGGAAGGTTAAATGTTTTTCCAAGGACCACAAGGAGTACAAGTGGGAATAAAGTCCTGGTCTCTTAGTTATCAAACCAGTGCTCTAACCATCAGGTTACTCTTCCACGCATTTATAGCAAAAAAATCTGTGAGACAGTTAGTTGAACCATTAGATGATAGAGGGGTAAAAAGTGCAGTAAGGGAGGGCAAGGCCATAGCGGAGAGACTGAATGAATTATTTGCTTCAGTCTTTACTAAAGAAAATGTAGAAGTTATCCATGCCAGACATAATGTTTAAAGGTGACGCAACAGAGGAATTGAAACATTGGAACATGTAATAGAGCAATTTGAAAACTAAAGAGTAGCAAATCACTTGGACCATATGGTATACATCCCTCGGTACTGAAAAAACTCAATAAGGAGAATGCAGACCTACTATTTGCAATCTGTGAACTATCATTAAAATCATCTGTAGTACCTTAAGATTAGAGTGTGGCTAACGTAACGCCAATTTTTAAGACAGATTCCAGGATGATCCAGAAAACTGCAGACCAGTGAGCCTGACATGAGTATTAGGCAAAATTATAAAGAATCATTATAAAGAACAAAATTACTGAACATACAGATAGTTGTGGTTTAATGGGACAAAGCCAACATGGATTTAGCCAAGGAAAGTCTTATCTTACTAATTTGTTATATATATATTTTTTTAATTTATTATTTATTGCATTTTCAAACATTACAGAAAAAAAAGAAATATAAACACCAAAGGAGGATACAAATACAATAACAGCAATAAACTGAAGGAGCATATCAAAAGAAAATACACAGTAAATTCCACTCCTATCAGAATCCACTGAGGAAATAAAGGGGGGAGACCAACTAGTAAGAACATTTAAGAAAAAGAAAACTATACAAATTTTCAAAAACCTGGCAAATATACTTTACAGGCAATGTTCCCTCTAATTTTCTGTAGGCTGTGTGCGCATAAAATATCAGCTGTGCAGCTTTTGAAGGAAGGTTAAATTTTTGTGCACCACATAATGACACTCGGAGTTATATACTTTAAAATTTGACTACACATCAGAATACAGTATGTACACCACATTGATTTTAATCAAATTAAATGAAAATAGGCGATTACTAAATGAAGCGGAAAATTTCTAGTAATTACAATAACAACTTTTAAATTTTAAGATGTCTGTGTTGTTTTCTATCAGAATCAGAACCGTAATTTTTGTGCACTCTGTTCTAAAGTATGTGCGCTCGCTCAGCAAGGTGTGTGCGCGCGCACACGCGCACAGCTTAGAGGGAACAGTGTTTACAGGCCCTCATATAACCCCCAATCTTACACAGCAATGTTAATATCCGCAGCTTCCCCAGTAGTAGCATTTTCCTGAACAATAATAAGCTCCTCCAATTCTTTAGTTTCTAAGAAAACATAATCTTGTCCCCTACACTTAATGAAAAACTTCCTAGGAAATTTCAAAAAAGAAACTCATCCCCAGAGCCAAAGCTCTGGGACGGAGAAAAAAGTCTTTCCTGATCTTCTGTGTCCTATAAGAGATCAGGAAATACATACACCGTGTATCCATGAAAATTCTGCAACCTAGCTGCATAAAACAATCACAAGACCCTATCCCTGTCTGAGGCTGTAACAAAAGAGGCAACCAAAGTTGCCCTATTGTATGTCTCTTCGAGGGAGGTCTCCAATTGTAAGGGCAAACTCAGGGATTTCTGGTACATTCCTCCCCCCTCTCACCATCCAATCTCCTAATAGAGCCCATAACATAATAGGCCCTAGAGATAGAAGGGTGTGACCGGAACTCCAGCCAAAGGATATGCTAAAAATACTTCTTCAACATCTCAAAAGAAGAAATCAATCTTGTATAGGGAAAATTCAGAAAATGCACGCTATTATAGCGAATAGGTTAGAGAATTCTATCAAGCTAATTGTCGAGGATATTCTTACCTCTAATAAGGCTGCACTCACTGACTGAAAAGATCCTAAACACTGGTCCTGAGACTGAATCTGGGATTCAACCCATTTTAACAGCAAACCTACTTTCTTAAATCTTTCCACGGCATCTCCTGTAAATAGGGTTACCAACTTTTTCACCGAGAAAAACCCGACACCTGTGGCTCGCCATGCTCCACCCATTCTCCGCCCCTAGACCCACCCCTGCCCCGCCCCCAGCCCCACCCACAAAAATTACCAAGGATACGTGTAGGCTAACTTCCTTGGTCATATAATAATTAAACTGGGAACCCCAAAATCCAAACATGAAATGTACAACACTGGAGAAATAAAACTATAAAGTAATTTCCTCTTGCACTAAACAAAAACGCAAAGATGTTATCAATACACACTTCCCAGACTAAACATATTCCAGCTAATAAATTCAAAATATAAAGTATTTTTCTACCTTCTGTTTGGGCGTTTTATTTTCAGTTGCAATTGCTCCAGTCACTTTCTTCTGGTTTCTTCGTGTCTTCTGCGAGCTATCCATTTGTCCTTTCTTCTCTTTTAGATGTTTTCCATTCTCTCTCTATTTCTGCTTTAACATACTGATTGTTTCCCTTTTGCTCTTTCCCCCAATTCTTTCCTTATTCCTTTATCATCCATTTAAATTTCACCCTTCCATTCTCAAGCCCCTCACTCTCCCAATACCCAGCCCATCATAGACTTTTCTTCCACACAAAAGATTTTTTCCCCTCTCCATTCTCATTGCCCATCTATTCTAGTCCTCCCCCAAAATCAGTTCCCTTATAGTTCTAGACCCACCCAGCATCCACTCCCTTCTAATCCCATTCTCCCATGCCCCACATCAGCCCATTTCCAGTCCTATTCCAGCTCTTCATCAGCCCATGTCCAGTGCTAGCCCTCACATCACAGACCATTTCCAGTCCTAGCCCCCCCCATCACATCCCATTTGCAGTCCGAGTCCCCCCGCACCATCACAGCCCATTTGCAGTCCTACCCCCCCCCCCCCACAATCACAGTCCATTTGCAGTCCTAGCCCCCCTAATCACAGCCTATTTCCTGTCCAAGTTCGCCCTCCCTCCACCATAGCCCATTTCCAGTCCTAGTTCCCCCCCCCCCATAGCCTTTTTACAGTCCATGTCCCCCTCCCCATCACAACCCATTTCCAGTCCATGTCCCCCCCCCCATAGCCCTTTTCCAGTCCAGGTCCCCCTCCCCATCAAAACCCCTTTCCAGTCCATGTCCCCCCCCCCCACATAGCCCTTTTACAGTCCAGGTCCCCCTCTCCATCACAGCCCATTTCTTTCCATTCCAATGCCCCCCATAGCCCTTTTCCAGTCCAGGTCCGTCCCCCCCTTCACAACCCATTTCCAGTCCATGTCCCCCTAATCACAGCCTATTTCCAGTCCAAGTTCCCCCTCCCTCCACCATAGCCCATTTCCAGTCCAAGTTCCCCCCCCCCATAGCCCTTTTCCAGTCCTGGTCCCCTTCCCCATCCCAGCCAATTTCCAGTCCATGTCCCCCCCCCCAGCCCTTTTCCAGTCCAGGTCCCCCTCCCCATCAAAACCCCTTTCCAGTCCATGTCCCCCCCCCCACATAGCCCTTTTACAGTCCAGGTCCCCCCCCCCCTCACAGCCCATTTCTTTCCAGTCCAAGTCCCCCTCCCCCATAGCCCTTTTCCGGTCCAGGTCCCCCCCCCCCCCCCATCACAACCCATTTCCAGTCAAATTCCCCCTCCTAGCCCTTTTCCAGTCCAGGCCCCCTCCCCCCATCACAGCCCAGGCAGTCCGTGGCCTCCCCCCCCCCCAAAACCGCGGCGGTCTGAGGCTTTAGAGGGAGCCGGGGAAACCCGCGCGAGGCCCCGGCTCCCTCTGAACAGCTGCCAGCGTGAAGAGCCTTTTCCTTCATGCTGGCGGCTGTTCCTGTGAAGCCGCGAATGCTGGGAAAGGTTAAAGAGTATTGCCTTTAACCTTTCCCACCAATCATGTGTCATGGCCTACAGCTCAATATGCAGAAATCCCAAGTACTCTGGTAACTGGCAGATGAGTCCCTTTTTCCATAAATCCACTAATTTCTAAGGTCCCCATTCCACTTACTCAGACACTAACCTACCTGGATGTCTCTCTGGACTCTCATCTCACTTTTGATTCCCAGGTTGCAAACGCAGTTAAGGGATCCTTTTATGCAATGGAGTCGCTCGATCTACCCATTTGTATTGTGACGCCGCCTTGCCCTACTAGGCGGCTGCCTAGTGGGGGCGACGGGCCATCATACTTGTGTCTATGCTTCAGCGTATTAGCTGAGGCCCTTGTAGTGTAGTTGTGGGGCTTATTAAAGCAGTCCAAGTGGATTAGGCCGACACAGGAAATTTATTATAAATTTTTATTTTCTTTGCATCATCAAGTTAGCAACAGGCCTTGGTAAAGGTTCCCAAAACCTCAAACAGAAAAAGGATATTTTCTCCAAACAAAAAAGCTTTTCAAAAGAGACACGTAACTGCTTTAGCAAAATCAGTTTCTTCACTCTTTGCCTTTGTAATTAAATTCTTTGCCACTAACGCAAAACAGTTTAAACTCACTGTTACATGCACAGTCCAGCAACTCTTCTCAGTTTCTCTCAGCTGCTACAAACCAGCTTGTGATTACATGCTGCCTCTTAGCATGGAAACTAAACAGCAGTTTAAAACATTTCCAGCCTTAGTAGAACGGCTGTTTAAACCACGAGGTTTTCCTCCTTTTTATCTGCCTTTCTCAATGGCATTTACCTGGCAGAAACACCCCTTATATTTTCCTTCACAGCAATCAATAAAGCTTCTAAACATTGCTCATACAAAAAGCACATTCCATGGATTCGTCAGAGGACTCTGAATTCTCTTGGTACAATTCAACTTCCATTTCCTCCTCTGTGCTGTAAGACTCAGGGGCTGGGACACTTTCACCTTCTTTAAAATCTTTCACCTTCTTTAAAATCTTAAAAAGTTTCTCCCACTGGAGATTCCTTCTTCCCTTTGGAACTAGGTCAGCAACACTTGCCCTTCTTCCCCTTACTGAATCATACAGAGGTAATGTTTGGTTTACCTTGCTTGCAGACGTCCTTCCCTTATTAGGCTTCCTGAAATGTTTGGACACTTGCTCGGAGATTGAGCTACTGGCTTCCGAGTCAGAACTGTAGTTCTGGAACTCTCCCCAGTTCCTTTCTCTCCTCTGGCCCTGCCACTCGCCTTGGCAGTTCTGGCTAGTCCTTTTGGAATCCCCAGGTCTTTCAGCCCTGCAGTGCTGTTTCTTCCCCTGGTTCCTCTGGACTTCCTGGCTTCTCTGAACTTCCCGGCTTCTCTCTTCACTTCCTCCCTCACTTGCTGAGTGACGCAGTTTAAATGCCTGATAGCCTGCTTCCTTTCCTGGCCCCACCCTCTCTCTCCCTGCAGTTGCCCTGGAGAGTGGGCGTGGCTTCAGGCTAGCTTTGCAAGTGTGTGTTTCAGTATTGCTTTCACTTTGAGACCTATGCTTAGGTGAGCCCATCCCCCATTTATGAAAAAAACCTTCTTTTTTTCCTCTTTCCCAGGGCTGTGCTGCACCCGCATCACCACAGTATCTAAATCAATACTTCAGACCTGGCTATATGTATTGGTTATATCAAAATTGGATTACTGTAATTCTGCCTATTGTGGCTTCCAATCCACCCAGCTGAAGAAATTTCAACTTATTCAAAATACAGCCATTCGTCTCCTCACCAATATCAATAAATATGACCATGTATCCATTAAACAACTGGCTCCCATTGGCTTTCCAATTCCATTTTAAGATCCTTGTGTTTGCACACAAAGCATCTTACTTGGGTTTACCACATTATCTTCAAATCTCTGTTAATTCCACATTACCCTTCGTGACCTCTCCAATCACAGCCGACTAATCACCTTTTCCTGCCCCGCCTTTACTGACACAATTAGAATCCACTCTTCATTCCACTTTTTTCTCGCTCCTCAACTCTGGAATACTTTACCTGATTATATCCAGACTGAATTCTCTCTTCACAAGTTTAAGAAAGCCCTGAAAACTCATTTTTTCAAATTTGCTTTTCCAAACTTTAGGAATCAGGGTGCAGCTACAATCTTTGTTTGATTGCTATTGCAGCATTTGTTTTTAATTTTTTGCACTTTTTTTCTCTCTCGCCCTTTTCCCCAACTGTTCTATCTGATATGGCATTTCTTTCTTGGTCTTGATGGTTTGTATTGTAAACTGCCTTGGTGCCCTTGAGGAAGGTGGTAAATCAAATACCGAATAAACATAAACAAACATTTATAGGGTCATTCCTGTCTGCGGGAGATGTGTATGTGGTGTAAACGTCTACAAATGTATTCTGGTTCACGTCACCCATGAGGATGACTGCATGTGCCCGGGATGGGGTTGGACAGGGGGGATGCCCTTCCCTGCAGAAGTGTAAACTGTATTCCAGAAAGCAACTGCAAAGCATGGAGGAAATTAGTGTCTGGTTTGCAATGGCCATGCTGCATGGGGCAGATAGAGAAAGGAGGAGGGCAGCAAGGAGATTACCCTATCAGAAGGTACCTAGGCTGAGAAGCCAGTACATGGACCGTACTGATGAACGCAGTGTCACCGGGTTCTGCTTTGATAGGGCAGCCATACATCAACTGTGCCAGGATCTGGAACCCCACCTCAGTGCAATAAAACACAGGGGGCAGGGCAGGCCCTGCCTGTGCCAGTGACAACAGCACTCACCTTCCTAGCAACAGGTACCTTTCAATCTGTGCCGGCAGCCACTGCAAGTCTGAGCCAGGTGGCAGTGTCCAAGAGCATCACCCAGTTTCTAAGGGCTTTCCTGATGCATGCCTCAGATTATATGGCATTTCTTCACACAGTGCAACAGAGGCAACAGATCTTGCTTCAATCTTTCTTTCTTTCATTAACATTTGATATACCACCCTAGGCAGCAAGGCATATCATGAGGTGGCTGGGTTCCCTTCTGTGCTGGTGTTGGTTGATTGTACGAATGTGTACCTGAGGCCCCCTCGACAGAGGGAGGCCACATCCCACAGCCAAAAAGCATTCAAATCTCTCAATATGCTAGTAGTGTTTAATGCATTGTGAAAAATCATTGTTGCAAGCTTCCCTGGATCATGCCACGATATATATATATAACTGCAATACCCTACCTCAACCAGATCTCCTCTGCCGCACTCGGCAGCATATAATCTAATAGTATATAGTCATGTATAACTTGTACACCTTGGCAACTAATTCTGTACAAATTGTATATATGGGGCCCCCCCAATCTACTGAAATCAAATGTATACCTTGATCTGTGTGCTTTAATCAAATGTGTATCGTATCCAAATGCTTGTCCCGTGTTACGTAATCATTGACTAATCAAAATGTAAAACTGAAATCTCAATGTACCGTACAATACATTATGATTCTGTAAAGTAAACCGCTGCTGATCGTAGGAAGCGGCGGTATACAAGTGTTTACTAAATAAATAAATAAAATAAATAAATAAATTATATATATATATATATATATATCCTTACCCAGTCCAGTATCTACACAGGTTTTAGGAGTGGTGAAATCTCCCATGCCCACAAAGGCCCAACAAGGGGAGCATTGCCACAAGATGACTATGAAAAGGCAGGCAGGGTGGCCCCACAGATAGCAAAATAAGCCATGACAGAGAGCGGACATTGTATGGGACAAGTGTAGTGACATGTAGGGAGCTGCTGTGAGAAATGTCAGTACCCAGCTCTGGCGCACCTGCCTCCATTTGCACTCCAGGTCCTCATTGTGATATATGGCAATGGGCTTGTGGCAGATGCTGAGGCATTGCCACTGCTATTCGTAGGCATCCACTCATGTGCCCTCATTGCCCATTATTTTTTTATTTATTTTATTTAGCTATGCTTTTATACCTCTTTTCAAAGCGGTTTACATTGGAACTGCAAACTTCAATTACATGAAATATAGAAAACTATGTACAGGTAGTAATAACAACAATAACAACATTGGTTAACTATGTATTGGCAACATTTCAATCATAGGTAGCATACTTACACAGGGCAGCTTGGTATTTCAGGTGAGGGTTCTGGGGTATTGCGTGGTAGGGCTGTAGTGTTCAGTGAACAGGAATGTCTTCAGGTGTTTTTGGAAGGAGTGCAGGTCAGTGATATTTCTTATGAGGTTTGGGAGAGTGTTCTAGATGGTTGGTGCAAGGAATTCAAAGGCTCCCCGGTGGGCTTGTTGGTTGGTCTTTGTCTTGGATTGGAGTATGGTGAGTGAATTTGTTGTGGATCATCTACGAGGTCTGTTAGGGTTGAGAGCATGTAGGAGAGGCTGGAGGTGGATGGGGGGGTGGGGAGGAGGGGTGGCAGTATAGCACTTTGTGTGTCAGGAATAGGGTTTTGTATTTCTGGAGAGTGGGAGCCTATCAGAACACCCAGCAAGGATTTCCTGTAACACGAGGTTTAGCTCCCCCTCAGTGAAATTGCACTTTCTTGTGGGAACCTTTGGAACCATTTCCCAGTGAGAACATAAGTTTAGGAGATGCACGTTGAAACTGAAGAGGTGTGGACGCCAGAGGCGTTCATGTTTATATCGCGGAGATGTGCCTGATTGGAGACGTGAAAGTTTTCGAAATAAGGCAAGTACGGACACATCCCTGGAAACGGGGCTGTTCTTTCTCTGATTGTATGTAGCTGAGATGTTCCACAGGACACGGCAAAAAACATCCCGGACTGATTACAGAAACACGTGTATGTCTATGTCCACAGATACGGAATGCGATTGGAATCACGCCTGTGCCAGATATGCATATGTGCATGGGACATCTACATCCTATGTGGAATTTGCTGTATATTTGGATTGTCAGAAAGCCTTTTGCACGATCCCTTATAAGAGACTCTTGAGGAAATTAAAAAGTTATGGGATAAGAAGCAATGTGCTATTGTGGATTATGAATTGGTTAAAGGGTAGAAAACAGAGTAAATCTATATGTCCAATTTCCTCTAGAGACAGGTGAATAGTGAAGTACTCCAGAGATCTGTGCTGGACTCGCTGCTTTTTAACATATTCATAAATGAGGGGACATAGGACGAGGGTGAAAGGGGACAGACTTAGGAGTAATATGCGGAAATATTTCTTCACGGAAAGAGCAGTGAATGAGCGGAATAGTCTCCCAGTGGAGGTGGTAGAGACAAGGACAGTATCTGAATTCAGGAAAGCATGGGACAAGCACAGACGGGATCTTTAAATGAAAAAAGGGCATCGTTGTACTTGATTGAAAGGCAGACTAGATAGGCCATGTGGTCTTTTTCTGCTGTCACGTTTCTATACTGAACATTACTAGCCCCAGAATAAATCTGTGGAACATTTACCTTTCACCACTGGAAAAACTCACCATTTACTCCTACTTCTGGTTTCCTTTTTTTTTGACCAGTTACCAATCCATGACAGGACATTGACTCTTGCCTCTTGATGATTGAATTTCTGGATGAGACTCTTAAAAGAAGCTTTGACAAATGCCTTCTGAAAATCTACATTAACTGACTCACTATCCATATGGCTTCTGACATGAGGGAGTTTAATTTCAATTTCTGAATGAAAAGACCATCTGCAACATAGTTTAAGTATTTAGTGTGGTCAGGTCAGGAGCCAAATGATCTGTAATGCAAACAAAAAAAGATGTTGGGATAGTAAAATCTGCTAATCCAACATGTTTATTAAAATCTTCAAATAAAAATTGCTTGGTAAGGCAAGATTCCTTTTGGCTAAGTCCATGTTAGCTCTGACCTTTTAAGCCATGTCTATCCACGTGGCATGTGGTTTTGTTTTTCAGAATAATTTCTATAGTTTGTTGGATCTCTCCTGGAAGTCCTTTTAAACATGTGTGCTACATTAGCTACCCTCCAGTCCTCTCTTTTCCCATCTTCCCATCCCAACTGTTCTACCTCTGTGTGATTGATATCTTTCCTGTCATTTTAATGGATTTCCTTTTCTCTCCTGTTGTCTGTCTTGGCAGTTACCGTTTTTTAAAATTGTAAACTGCCTTGATGCCTGCGAAGGGCAATATACCAAAATGGGAAAAAAGATAAAGATATTGTAGATGATTTTAACGATAGCATACCTATTACTACTACACTGTAATCAATTTCATTTTGTTTGTTTTTTTCATAACTCTTAGGTGTATACTGTCAGTTCCTGGTGACTTGTTAGTTTTAGTTAACGTGTTAGGGCTTGATATTCGAAGGCATTTACATGGTTTACAACCCAGTAAACCGCGTAAATGCCCTAAATCAGGATATCCAACAGCACTTACATGGTTAGTGCCGCTGAATATCCCCTTCAAAGCCTGATACACGTCCCGATGCTCTGCAGTTAGTATCGGGGTGTGTTGGGAGCATTCCGGGGCAGAGTGGGGGGTGGAGACTGTCGCTAACCAGGTAGTGACAATATTGCACTGCTACCGGGTTAGTGATCCATGGCTAAAACTAGGCCAGCTTTTGGCTCACCTAGTTTTAGCCACAGATGCTAATCAGGTAGCAGTGCAATATCGTCACTACCCAGTTAGCTTTGGCGGCTCTGGGACATGTGTGGTGACGCCGGATATTCAATGCTGTCACTGCGGCACTGAATATCCAGTGTTAAGGATTGGCGGGGCAGGGCTTTGCGCCATAGCAGCACATTGCCTGCCCAGCTGAATATCAGGTCCATCATCTTTAATTTTTAAATTCGGTTTTTTAGATTGTCCAGGTTCACCATGATTTACTTCAGTTCCACTGAATCATCAGCAGAAAGAATGTTTCTGACATGGGTATCTCCACAATATTCTGCTTCATAAAACTTAAACTAAAGAATTCATTTACAGCCAGGTTATACAGATGCTTTACCACATTCGCATGCACTAACACCATTAACAGCTAATATTAATATCTAGGTCCCATCGCATAAATTGAGACCTACAATAAAATAATGCACATTAACGATGGTAGAGCACACCTCTGTGGCAGTGCACCTTAGCAACTCGAGCTATTCTCTTTGCCATGATCTTGTTCTTTATAAGTGACCTTTTTTGTCTTTGGGCATCTAGTCTTCCAGGTAACTTTCTCACAAGCTCCTTGGGACCCTGGAGACAGCATCATTTCAAGAAGTACTGTAATGTGTAAGTCTTCATTTGCAAGAGGGAATGTCAACATTACTGCTAGTAAAGACTTGTACCTGTTTTTTTTGTTTTTTGTTTTTTAATAAATATATTTTATTAATAATTTCAATTAATTAGAATATATAATTAACAAAGAAAAAAGGAGAAACACTCAACAGTCCACATCATGGGGAGATTCATAAATGCTTCTAACACAGAGCAATACAAAATAAAGTAATAATAATAATATCTTGGGAGAGAAGCTTATGCCCGAGAAAATATTAAACAACTCCATTTTTACAAGTATGCTAGTGAACACAAAATTCAATCAAAAACTACATTATCACTGTGAGCAATGATTATTAAGAAAAGCTTCCAGCGAGGAGACCTCAGAGAAAACAAACTTAGTCCCCCCTGACGTGACCAGGCATTTACAATACAAGGAAACTTAAGGAAAAAAGTAGCACCCATAGCCAGAACGTGAGGCTTCAAAACAAGAAAAGCCTTGCGCCTGAGCTGCTTTTGCCTGGAAACGTCCAGAAAGATATTAATTCCCCCCCCCCCCGCAAAAAAATAGCATTCTTATTTTGAAAAAAACAGACACAAAACTGTGTTTTTATCAATTTCAGAGTTAAAGGTAACAAGAAGAGTAGACCTAGTGGCAATCAAATCATGGGAAGATTCAATAAAGTCAGATACATTCAAAGAGTCTAACTGGGGAAAAGCTACAGCACCTTGCAGAGACCCACTAGTAGCTACAGATATCTGAGGCAAATAATACAACTTATTTATAGAAGGTTTAGGCCCTTCTTGGTAACCCAGCACTTCAGACAAATATTTATCAAATAAAATCTGTGGTAATAACAAATGAGTAATAGGAAAATTTAAACATCTAATATTCTTAACTCTAAAACTATTTTCAAGCAATTCTTGTTGGGTATGCAGGGTGAGACTATCTTTAATAAAAGACATAGTAGCATTCTGTAAAGTAACTTACTGTGAATCCAATTTCTGACATTTATCATCCAATGCCACAATCACTGGCTTGGTAATCAAGCAACCAGGGTTCAAATCCCACTAGCACTCCTTGTGGCCTTGGGTAAGTCACTTAACCCTCCATTGCCTCGGAAGAAAGGCCTGGCAATCTACTTCCGGTGACACTGCCAAGAAAACCCATGAGCTTCTGGGTCACCAGGAGTCAGGACTGACTCGAAGGCACACATTGCATTTTGCCACAATCTGGAGATCGTGCTGAGTTAATTTTGCCACTGAGTCCTTAGAAAAGTCAGAAAACGGAGAAACCACATCAGACAAAGAAACTTCAATCCATGAAAGAGCTTGCCATAAATCAGATAACAAAATATTTTGCTTGTCCACAGTCAACGTAGATGTAGAAACCTGATGGGCTCCAACAAGGTCCCCTAAAACTTGTAAGATATGAGGTAAACGTGCAACAACAATATCCGAAAATTTCATAGAAGGACCTAGGGCAGATAGTAAGTCCTGAGATCGAGACTGATCCTCCAACAAGGGGGATAAAGTCACTGGGCCCACGGAATCATCACCAGCATGCGGGGCTGAGTTAGAAACCCCCATTAAAGATGAGGAAATCTCATAGGAGACTAAGGATCTGGCAGCAGGCTGCGACAACACCTCCAAACCACCCGACGAGACCAAATGTTTGTCCATTGGACCAATAACCTTCACAGATTTAGAGGGATTTGCCATACTCACACTTAAAGATCTAGATTGGCCACTGTTGGAAACAGAATACTGGGCTTGATGGACCTTGGTCTGACCCAGTATGGCATATCTTATGTTCTTATGTTCTTAAAGATCTCTTTTTCCATTTGCCCATTCCAGAAACCCCACTCCTCTGCTCCTCATGTGCCGAAGGGGCACCAAAGGGGCAGATAAGCCCCTTTAAACGCACCCCTTCAGACGCGACTGCGTCTGTGTAACTGCGGTGCACGATGCAATTTAAGGCCCTCCAGATGACGTCAGGACCTGACGCTGCGTAGCTGGTCTGGCGGGATTCCACAAACTGCCTGCTCAGACAGCCGCGGTATACAACTGCAGGCAGACACTCCGTCTCACCAATTCCTCAACTCCCACTTGTACAGTTTTTAACATGGGGTGAGTTTGGGATCTTGAGGGGCAGAGGTGGGATTGAGGCCTTGGGTCCTATACTTTAGATCAAGAGTTCAGAGAAAAGGGCCTTGATTTCCTAATTTTTTTTAATGTGGGGAGCACTAGGCATGGGGGTCATAGATTATGGGGAACATATTCAAAATGTTTTAGCTGATTAGGAATAGGGTTGGCCCATCCACTAGGTGGTCGGCTAGGGGAATGACCTTGGCGGGCAGTATGGTGGTTCTGTGCTGCCACTTTGGTGCCCATGGCAGGCCATTCGCATGGGCACCGTGGCGTGAAAACCATGGCCTGCCACTTCTGACCTCCCTCTAATGCAACTTCCTACTGGAGGGGGGCAGGAGCAGCAGGCAATGAGTGAGTTTAATCCTTTCCAGGCCGAGCCCAAAACTCTCGGGATCCAAAATTCTGACTAAATATTCCTATCAAATGGTGTATAATACATGACCATAGCAGAAGGAAAATCACTATTAGAACATATTGAATAAGATGGGTACAATTTTCCTGAAATATGCAAAAATTAACCCGGCTGCAGAATGTGGATTAAAAATTTAAAGTAGGCCTTCAAAGGGTTAAACTTTTAAACTCCCTGACCCCCAGCCCCCAAAAGACAGAATCAGCAGTAGGGGAGTGGGGCAGCATGGTGGGGGGGGGGGGGGAGATCGGTAGGGTGCAGCATGGACAGGCAGCAGAAACCCTTGGGCCTATTAACCATCTAAAACACAGTGATCTTAATATTCAGTCACACTATCCAGATAGTGTCACAATCTTAAACAAGGGAATCCCTCATAGATTTCAAACTCAGCTGAGAGCCCAACAAAGAAAAATCTTCATGGTCTGTAGCAGTAGGAAGGAGTGAGCTGGTTTAGCCATGTACTTTGCACATGAAGATTTGTCTTTGTTGGGCTCTCAGCTGAATTTGAAATCTACAAGGTATTCCATTGTTTAAGAATGAGAAAAATCAGCTGAGTGGCTCATTAATTCAGAAAGATTCTTTTAGAAAGCCACAGATGGCGAAACCGGTGGCCGTGGCTGGACTATTGGACTATCGATATTGAGGATTAAACAGCAAAGTATCAATTGAAGTATTAATTGGAGTGAAAGTAAAATATTTGTTCCTTAGTTTGCGCCAAACTGATACAAAGGATTGCACAACAAAAGATTCCATATTGCACAGTAAAGTAAAGTAAAGTAAAGACCTAGTATGGCATATCTTATGTTCTTATAACCTGTGTCTTTTGGGGAAACTGCTAGGTACGTATGGCCTAGATTGGCCACTGTTGGAAACAGGATACTGGGCTTGATTGACCTTGGTCTGACCCAGAATGACATATCGTATGTTCTTATGTTCTAATTAAAGTGTAAAGTATAACATGGTTGAATAAATTGCAGTTATTGGGAGATGTGAACAACTGATAAGAAAGACAATCAAGGAAATGTATAACTTGAAGTGCAAGTAAAGTTTTTTTCTGTATCAAGGAGAAACAGAATGGTTTAAAATAAGCAAAGATGTATGACAAGGCTGCATACTTTCCCCCTATCTGTTTAATTTATATGCAGATCAAATCATCAGAGAAGCAGGTCTGTATGAAGACAACAGAGGTGTGAAGATTGGTGGAAGACTCATCAACAACCTTCGCTCTGCTGATGATACCACATTAATGGCTGAAAGTGAAGATGATCTGAAACATTTGCTTATCACAATCAAGGGACATAGTCTTAAAATCAGTCTGCACCTTAATGTAAATAAGACAAAGATCATGACAACTGGCATTGTTGAAGAAGAAATTGAAATCATGGACAACTTTAACCTACTTGGATCAACTATCAATAAAGAAGCAACAAGCAGTAAAGAAATCAGACGACGCATTGCTCTTGGCAGAATGGCTATGAAAGACCTAGACAAGATTTTCAAGAGCAGAGATGTCTCTCTCCATACAAAGATTCAACTCGTTCAAGCCATGGTATTTTCAATAACATCATATGGATGCAAAAGCTGACAGTGAAAAAGACAGACAGGAAGAAAATTGATGCCTTTGAATTATGGTGCTGGCGGCGAATACTGTGTATACCATGGACTGCCCGAAGAACAAACCAGTCGGTACTAGAGGAGATCAAACCTAAGCTTTCTTTAGAAGCTCAGATGACAAGACTTCGACTTTCATACTTTGGACATATCATGCAAAGAAAGAGATCATTAGAGAAAGACATCATGCTTTGCAAGACAGAAGGTCAATGCAAAAGAGGAAGGTCAGCAATGAGATGGATTGATACAATAACAGCAGCTACAGGTACCAGTCTGTCAACAATGAGCCGCCTGACTGAAGTCTGAACACAACAATCCAACTCAACGGCACTTAACAACATGTTTTACATCATGTTGTAGCAGGGTGAATCTTACATTTTGTCATGTTCTTAATAGCAATATATGTAAATAGTGCAATAATAGTAAGGGCATTAAAATGTTAGGATCTGTTTAATGGCGAAATAAAATAACATAAGCGCAACAGCAGTAATAACATCAAATTGTGATGAAATAATTTAAGGAGTTGTAGAATTGTGATAGCTTTTTTGTGAGTCCTACTTTTTCTAATGGTAATGGTATCCTGTGATAGGGATACATTTATTATTCTATAGAGTAAGGGTGTGAGTTCTTGACTAGACATCTTTATCCAAGAGGTGGGGGCATGGGTCAAGTAGGTAGGTAGTAGTGTTCAAACGCTTCAAGATTTGTCCACAGTGATCTCAGATTGGATGGAAAAAATTCCAGGTGTTAGGCTTGTTCTTAGGAGTTATCTGCAGAATAAACTCACCTGTAAAAATGATATGTCACAAAGACCTCTGGATATAGTGTTGAAGTATTCTGGTTCGGTGGAGATTGTGTGAATGATTTTTCTATGAACTCCTCCATCATCTTTCTAGCTGTATTAGCTTGAGTTTTGCTCCCTTTATATCAGTTGAGTACCATGGTGCCTTATTCACTCGCGACAATGTCTTTTTCTGGGAAGCGAGTGCCACTGATGCAATGGAATCATTCCAATTTTTTATAATTGCTGTAAGATTGCTTGAGGTGATGTCTAGTTTTGGTAGGATGTGAGCAAGTATGGCATCTTTATTGAATTCCTTGAAGTGGCAGGGGTTAGATGTCCATTGCTGTTTAACCCAGTGGTGTTGAGACGGTAGTTCAAATGTGACCATGTGGTGGTCCAACTAGGGTATGGGTGTCACCAGGTAAGGAATGCGAGTGGTAGTAGATTGAAGACCGCTGGGAACAAATACAAGATCTAGGGTGCTTCCACCTATATGCATTGGTTCTGCTATGATTTGTTTAAGTTCCATCACATTTAAGGCAACTAGAAAGGAAGTGGCTTGTGCTGCGGGGGCTGAGTTCAGGTTGAAGTCGCCAAGTATGATGAAAGGTTCACATCTGCTAGAATAGGAGCAGGCCAGATCTAGTACAGATGAGAGGTCATCGGAGCCAGCATTTTGGGATCTGTTTATGGGTGTCATTTATGTATTCTCTGTTAGCAGAATGTTTTGGAGTGTGAGATGATTGTGAAGTGACTGGCTTGAGGTTCATTTGCTTACTTGAAAGAATGAGTATTCCTCCTCCACCTTTACAATGAGATCTAGCGCAACTGTGAATGTTCATCATGGATGAGGTGAGTTGGTTTAATAAGACATTATCGGTGTCAGCCAGGATTTTGTAATGCACATTATATCTACATTCTGGTCCTGCACATAGTCTGATATAGTGTTAATCTTACTGCAGACAGAGCGGGCATTAACCAGACTACATCTGATGTGGGGTGGGTGCTGAGTACATATTTAAGAGGGGGATTGGAGTGGTTGTAGTATAGATTGGTATAGGGTAGAGGGTTTAAAAAAAGGTTTGGACAAGTACCTGGAGGAAAGGTCCATAAACCATTATTAAAGGGACCCAGAATATCCATTGCTGGACCAAGTACAAATATTGTGGAACCTGTGTCTTTTGGGGAAACTGCTAGGTACTGGTGACCAGGATACTGGGCTTGATGAACATTGATCTAACCCAGTATGGCATATCTTATGTTCTTATGTTCTCCCAGCAAAAGCATAATAACATTAGAAACAGCCACACTTTTAAACCACACATCAATGGGAAGATGCAAGGGGCGTGTAGAACAAAATCTATGCAAAATACAGGCAAGCTAGTCAACAAATGCTGGAAAGCAATGAGCACAAATACTCAAAGCCTAGCCAACAAAGTTCCTGATTTGGAAGTTTGTCAGACGGCTGCCTGGGTGAGAATCTTCACACTCTTGGCAAGTGCATATTTCTATATGATTTGCAAGGTATTGTGGGCAATGTAGTTCATTCACACCAGTCACAGCTGCTGACAATAATTTAGTTGTGCTCTTGGGTAAAGCCAATAAGATCTTTATTTATGGGGTTATTTCTCCCAACACAGATATGCTTGGTAGCACATAAATTAGGTAACTTGCTTTCAGTGTTACCTTGGAAAAACAAAGTCAAAATCAGGAAAAACAACAAATGAAAAGCCACAAAGCAAGAAACAAACTGTTCTTTTCAGGTTAACTTCTGATTACTTCCCACATAGATACAAAAGTGATTCTCTCCTAGCTCACAAGCAATTAGGTAAGGCTTAATTGCTAGCAGTCACCAGCTGAAACCCCTTAGCTGGCTTGCCTTCCACTGTGTGGGTCAAATCCTGCTTCAGGAGCTTTTCTGAGTAGATTAAAGAACAAATTTGTATTTCTTTGTGATGGTTGCTGTACTTTATAACAGAAAGTTACCAACGGAGTTTAGATAGAGAGCAGTCCATATAAACAGGATCCTCATCTGCTATTATTCCCCCTTGTTCAACAAGCATGGGTTCAATATCATGGATTGGCACAGATGAATCTCTCAATGGAGCATTTTCAGGAGAATACTTGTTTCCCTGCTGTCTTTCAAGGTTATAGCTAGGGCATAGATCAGTGTTCATACCTGAGCTTCCATTGCTGCTAGAGTTCCTCTCTATATAGCCTGGCCAGTATGTAGTCCAGTTCTTATGTCCAGCCTTCCAATCCCTATCCCTGGACACTGGATCTCTCTTCACATACCTTCTGGCACGGGTCTTAGGGTCCCTTCCACGTGCAGCCGTCTCCCTCACAGGTAGCGTCTGGAGATTCCTAGCTCTGCAGCACCATTCCTCTGGCTTTCCCCAGTCCAATGGTGTATGCTGGCCCTTGGAATACCTCCCAGTATACGTACTGCTTTGGACTCTTCTAGACCTCTCAAAGGCTGGTCTCTTCCTTCTTCCAAAGGGTCTCTTTCCCTCTCTGTCCGTCCGGTTTGGCTTCTGCTTCTGATGATCCTTCAGATGAAACTGATGATCAAACTCAAGCTGATTCTCAGGATACTGAGGACAATTCTCTGGATATCCAAGGTGATCATGAAGATGGTCATCTGTAGAATAAACTCTACTCTTATTCTGCTTAGATGAGTGCTCCCCCCTAATACAGCGCAGCTGTGCTGAATCAGGCCCTGCCCTTTGAGATGAGTGCTTAGGGATTACCTCATAGCCCTCCTGACTGAACACACGTTTCCCCACTTCAGCTCCTCTATTGGCTGTTGGAAACCTGGTGCATTCTGGGACTGGTAGTCTTTTATGGGAAAATTCTGTTTTCTTATTTCTACCAGAACTGACAGGTTGCTTGTTCAGAGACACTTCACCTTTTCTATAGCCCCTTCCTGAGCTATGATAAGCTTCCTTATCACAAGTTCTAATTGTGGAAATGGACCTGGACATTGTGGCCATTACAGAAACACTGTTTAATGAGTTGCATGATTGGAATATAGCCAAAACTGGCTATAATGTATTTAGATGAGACAGAGAGGGTAGAAAAGGAGGAGCAGCTGCTCTCTATATAAAAAGCAATATTAAAGCTGCTGTAATGCAGGGGATGTGGGGAAAAGAAGAAGCGCTCTGGATTATGTTGGAAAGAAGAGATGGCACTGTCATCCATACTGGTGTAGTTTACAGGCCTCCAACTTAAACCAAAGAAATAGACAGCAAATTGATTATTGAATTTGCAAAGATAGCCATGAAGGGGGGGGGGGGAGTGGTCATTTTTGGTGACTTTAATTTACCTGATATGGACTGGAGTATTCCTTCTTCAAATCTGGAAAGAAGTAAAAAAATTGTGGATGCCTTCCAAGATGTATATATTGAGTGAGATTTTAAAAAGTCACTTACAAGGGTAAATGGACTATTGCCCATTTTTCCTGCAGGTAAAGTACTCAATGATGACTCTTGAGTTTGTTTGGCTACCAGGAGACATTGCTTTACATTGATTGTTGCTGCTCTTTGCCGTTCCCCCAGAAACTGCTGCCATAGGTGGCCACCTTGCTTGCCTAGTGGTTGAGCCGGCCCTTCCTAACTGTTCTGATACACCCCCCAGGGCCACCTGCTGCTTGAAATCCTCAATCTTTGGCATAACATTATTTGGTAATTGTTCTGCCCCCAAATGCTCCAGCTGGTCCTACATATGCCCCTTTTGCATCACCCAAGAGTTTTTTGCATTATTTTAAACATTTCTCTAGGTCTTTTAGTGGCCCCCCTCAATTTTCTTGAGAACAAAACAACTTCTTTGCTTCCTGGACCCCCTTCAATTACTTAATTGCTGCCTTTTGCCATAACATATCCTCCACATCTCCTGACTTTCTCCACACTTTCTCAACAGCGCACCCCTGCTTTCTGCACGTTCAGTTGTTTAGTGAACCATTGTTGCCATCCCCTGACCGATTCCTTCCTTCTTTTAAGAGAGCTACAGCCTGCAGACAATCACCTGCAACTCTAGATAATCTGGTTGACCATCTTGTCCTACAAAGTGATATCTACCTTATCTCTAATAAATCTTTTTTCAATACTTTTCACCCTCTCCCTACCTCACCAGAGTTCAAACTCAAGAAACAACATAAAATGGTGAAACCACAGAAAAGACAGACTTAAAGGCTTGGATACCTCAGATTGCACTTGGACAATATTTGTAAAATTCCACTTTTATTCACTAAATATCAAGCATTGATGACCATATAATTACAACATTCTCTATATAAATTTAGCTTCCACAAACATTAGGAAATATAACAGTCAATAACCAAGGTCTAACCTGTCATTTAGATACAGCCTTACCCAACCAACCTACTTTCTATATCTCCTCTTCCCAATCACCCAAGGATAAACCCCCTTCCACATAAGATCCCAAACACATAAGCCTACAATTTTAAAAACAAACTAAAACCAACAGCATAATTGTGTCCAGCATCCAAGTACGTTTAAGTGGTGTATATAGTTGCATGCTCTTTTATCATTCGCCTTAGTGCGGGCTCGCCAGGTGGGGCACACCTAGAGAAGCTGGCTTTTGAGCACATCAGGAGGCATGTGATGACATCAGCACTGATGTGGGGGGCAGAGCTACTGCACATTGCATACTGGAGCCACTCCTCACTGGGAACTTCTCTCACAAGACCTCTTCCAGTTATAATTGCACTAGCAGGAAAATCCCAGCCAATGACGGTTTGGAAATACAGATTACAGTAACATGCCAGATTTATTTATTTATTTACTTACTTACTTATTTCAACATTTATATACCACAGCTAATACAAAATGTAGCTGCAGGACTTCTTAATGGGAATAAAAGGACTGATCATGTTTTGCCAACTTTGATAGACCTGCACTGGCTTCCCATAAAATATCGAGTAATGTTTAAATGCATATGTTTAGTGTATAAAATACAAACTTGGTCCCCTTATATAGCAATATGAATATACCTGTATTATACATTCTAGTCTTGTAACACACAAAGATAACCAGGCCTTATAGTTAAATTTCCTTTATTAGAGAAGCCCGACTAGGACAAGTTTCAACACCACCTTCTTGAGGGGGTCTACAATTAATCCAATAAAAATATGTAACCATATGTTGTTGTTAAGTGCTTTCAAGTTGGTGTCAACTCCTTCTGGCCCTCTGATTAGCTGAACTAAACTTTGTTCGGTCTTCAGCCAAGCGGCTCATTGTTGAGAGAGTGGCATCCATAGTTGCTGTCATTGCATCGATCCATCTCATTGCTGGCCTTCCTCTTTTACGGTGACTTTCTACCTTGCTAACCATTATGTCTTTCTCCAATGATCTTTCTCTTCTCATGATATGTCCAAAATATGAAAGTTAAAGTCTTATCATCTGAGTTTCTAAGGAAAGCTTAGGTTTGATCTCCTCTAGCACTGACTGGTTTGTTCTTCAGGCAGTCCATATATACACAGTATTCATTGCCAGCACCATAATTCAAAGGCATCAATTTTCCTACTGTCTATCTTTTTCACTGTCCAACTTTTGCATCCATATGACGTTACCATGGCCTGGACAATTTGAAACTTTGTATGGAGAAACACATCTCTGCTCTTGAGAATCTTGTCTAGGTCCTTCATAGCCATTCTACCAAGAGCAATATGTTGTCGGATTTCTTAACTGCTAGTCCTTTCTTTATTGATTGTTGATCCGAGTTAAAGCTATCAACTGTTTCAATTTCTTCTCCATCAATGATGAACTTATTGATTTTGCCAGTTGTCAGGATCTTTGTCTTCTTAACGTTAAGGTGCAGATTTGAAAGACTAGAAAAGGGGACTGTTACTTCTGGAGAGAGATCTGCAATTGTGTGTATATACTTCTGGGAATTTTCTGAAAGGAATTCTTTTTATTAAAGCTAATTAATCTGTGAACCCACTATTTTTTGTTAAATCAGTCAGGCCCTAGTAGCAGCAGTTTAAGTTTACATTTAAAACACAGAAGAGAGCTTTCTGGTTAAATTTCATACCCAGCAGAGAGCTTGTAGTTTAAATTTAATAGTCATTCAGGGCCTAGCATCAGCAAAGTACTTTTAGTTTAAATTTAAAACACAGAAGAGAGCTTTCTGGTTAAATTTCATACCCAGCAGAGAGCTTGTAGTTTAAATTTAATAGTCATTCAGGGCCTAGCATCAGCAAAGTACTTTTAGTTTAAATTTAAAACACAGAAGAGAGCTTTCTGGTTAAATTTAGAACCCAGCAGAGAGCTTGTAGTTTAAATTTCATAATAAGTTAGAGCCTAGCAGCAGCAAAGAGCTATAATTTAAATCAAATAAGAATATAGCTTAACTCAGCAGCACAGGACAGGGTACTGTGTAGCAGTCCTCTTTTAATAAGTGTTATTTCCCTCCCTCCCTCCCCACACCCACCCACCCCTGGGATAAAAGACAGGAGGTGCTCTCAGGTGAAGCTCGTTACCCAAATCAGTCATACACCAAGGACCTGAGATTAATTATGCTTCAGGTGAACAAGGTATATTAAAAGTATTAGGTACAGTTTTATTGGCAACCCTTAGTAAGTAAAGAACTTAAAGATCTAAACAAAAACTTAAAACTAACATGCAGACAGAAGTCCAGCAGCGAGATGGGGGCTTTCCAGTCTTTTGCATTGAGTGTCACATGTATGATTTTCTCCCAGTTGGTGAGAGGTCTTACGTGTGCACTAGGTGCAAGGAGCTCTTTGCTCTCAGGGAACGAGTCCATTCTCTAGAGGCTAGAGTAGCAGACTTGGAAAACATAAGACAGACAGAGAGGTACATAGACGAGACCTACAGGGATATAGTCCTGAAGTCCCACCTCCAGTCTGGCAGCATCCCTGTTGCCATGGAGGAGAGAGGTCACGTGACAGGAGAGCATCACCCTGGTGTGGCAGGAAGTGATCCTGTAACTAGGACCTGTCCTCCAGGTGATGTAAAACCCTCATGCACCGAGGAAGTTTCTCCAGGGCCATGTGCCCATGAGGGAAGGGTTAGGACAGCCGTTATAGTTGGTGATTCAATCAGTGGGCATGTAGACAGCTGGGTGGCTGGTGGACATGAGGATCGCTTGGTAACATGCCTGCCGGGTGTGAAGGTAGCGGACCTCATGCGCCACCTAGATAAGGTCTTAGATAGTGCTGGGGAGGAGTCTGCTGTCTTGGTACATGTCGGTACCAATGCATTAAGAAAATGTGGTAGGGAGGTTCTGGAGGCTAAATTTAGGCTTTTAGGTAGGAAGTTGAAATCCAGAACTTCCAGAGTAGCATTCACCGAAATGCTTCCCGTTCCACGTGCAGGACCCAAAAGGCAGGCAGAGCTCCGGAGTCTTAATGCGTGGATGAGACAATGGGGCAGAGATGAGGGTTTTAGATTTGTTAGGAAATGGGGAACATTCTGGGGAAAGGAGGGGCTCTTCCAAAGGGATGGGTTTCACCTTAACCGGGATGGATCCAGGCTGCTGGCATTAACCTTTAAAAAGGAGATAGAGCAGCTTTTAAACTAGATAATAGGGGAAAGCCGACAGTCGCCCAAGAGCAGATGGTTCGGAAGAATGTATCCTTGAAGGATACTACCAAAAGCAGAGAGGTTCCAAAAAAGAGTAAAGTAGCCCAAATGCCCTCGATTATGGAGCAGACAGAGCTTAAAGATCCCAAATTACCCATGTCTACCAATAGCCAAATTAATATAAATAAAATACAGTCTCTAAAATGCTTGTATGCAAATGCTAGAAGTCTAAAACATAAGATGGGAGAGTTAGAATATATAGCACTAAATGAGAGGTTAGATATGATTGGAATATCAGAGACATGGTGGAAGGAGGACAACCAGTGGGACACTGTGATACCTGGGTACAAACTATATCGTAATGATAGAGCTGATCAAATTGGTGGAGGGGTTGAGCTCTATGTTAGAGAGGGCATTGAGTCAGAAAGGATTAAAGTTTTGCAGGAAACAAAATTTGCTGTAGAATCTCTATAGATAGAAATTCCATGTAAAAAGGGGAAGGCGATGGCAGTGGGGGTGTACTATCGACCACCGGGCCAGAATGAACAAATGGATGATGAAATGCTCAACGAAATCAAGGAAGCTAACAAAAGTTACAACGCAGTAATAATAATGGGTGATTTCAATTACCCCAGTATCGACTGGGTCAGTGTCAAGGCAGGACATGCTAGGGAGATAAAGTTCCTAGATGACATAAATGACTGCTTCTTGGAGCAGCTGGTTCATGAACCGACAAGAGGGGAAGCCATATTAGACTTAGTCCTTAGTGGAACACCAGATCTAGTGCAAGAGATAAGGGTGTTGGGGCCACTTGGCAATAGTGATCATAGCATGATCGCCTTTGATTTAATTAGTGGAGGAGGGATAGTACGGAAATCCACAGTATTACCTTTTAACTTTCGAAAGGGAGACTATGATAAAATGAGGAAAATAGTTAAGAAAAAACTAAAAGGAGCAGTTGCAAAGGTTAAAGACTTACATCAAGCTTGGGTGTTGTTGAAAAATACTATCTTGGCAGCCCAGACCAGCTGTATTCCACGCTTTAAGAAAAGTGGAGGAAGTCCAAAAAAGTGTCACCATGGTTTAAAGGTGAGGTTGTTGCCAAAAAAACATCTTTCAGGAAATGGAAAAAAGAGCCAAACGACAAAACCTGGAGACAGCACAAGCACTGGCAAGTCAAATGCAAGGCATTGATAAAGCAGGCAAAAAGAGAATTTGATAAGAAGCTTGCTGTGGAAGCAAAAACGCGAAAAAATGATTTTTTCAAGTACATTCGTAGCAAAAATCCTGTGAGAGTCAGTTGGTCCATTAGATGATAGAGGAGTTAAAGGGGTACTAAGAGGCGACAAGGTGATAGCGGAGAGACTGAATGAATTCTTTGCTTCGGTCTTTACTGAGGAAGATGTAGGGATGTTACCCATGACTGAAGTGGTATTTAAAGGTGCAGAAGAATTTAAGGAAATATCGATACATCGAGAAGATGTATTACAACTATTAGATAAATTGAAGAGTAGCAAATCACCTGAGCCGGATGGTATACATCCAAGGGTGTTGAAAGAACTGAAATATGAGATTGCCGACCTGCTATTAGTAATCTGTGAACTATCATTAAAATCATCTCTAATACCTGAAGAATTGGAGGATCGCCAATGTAACACCAATTTTTAAAAAGGGCTCCAGGGGTGATCCGGGAAACTACAGACCGGTGAGCCTCACGTCAGTACCGGGAAAAATGGTAGAAACCATCATAAAGAATAAAATTACTCAGCATGTAGATAGTCATGGCCTAATGGGAGACAGCCAAATTGGCTTTAGACAAGGAAGATCTTGTCTTACTAATCTGTTGTGTTTTTTGAAAGTGTGAATAAACAGGTGGACAAAGGTGAGTCATTTGATATAGTGTTTCTGGACTTTCAGAAAGCCTTTGACAATGTCCCTCATCAGAGACTTTTGGCAAAACTAAAGAGTCATGGGGTAGGATCAAGAACTGGTTAAAAGATAGAAAGCAGAGGGTTGGGCTAAAGAGCCAATTTTCCCAATGGAGAAAGGTGAATAGTGGTGTACCCCAGGGATCTGTGCTGGGTCCGCTGCTTTTTGACATATTCATAAATGACCTGGAAAGTGGAATAACGAGTGAGGTTATCAAATTTGCAGATGACACAAAACTATTTAAAGTTGTTAAATCCCAAGAGGATTGTGGAAAATTTCAAGAGGATCTTGATAAATTAGAAGACTGGGCATCAAAATGGCAGATGAAATTTAATGTGGACAAGTGCAAAGTTATGCACCTAGGGAAGAACAACCCAAACTATGGTTACTGTCTCACTCCCCCTGCTGGCCAGGCTAATAGTCAGAGGGGTGGCCTCATTTGCCTTTAAGTAAAGAGTCACTAGATTTTCCTCTCACCAGGGAATTCTGGGAGTTGTAGTTTCTCACAGTTACTTGTAGACAAAGTAGTTGCAACCACTCGATTTGTTTAAGGCAAAACAGAAAATTTATGTTTTGATCTGGGTTCCCCTTTCGCATCAAAATTCAAAACACAAGGCAGTAAAGGATTATTCTCCAAAAGAAAACTCAACAGGAACATAAAGCGTCTGGAACATCAGAACGTGGTAAAACCCTTTTCACACATAGTAGCTGTTCACAGCCATTCTTCAGCAGTAAGAAAATCACAGCTACTTTCCTCAATTTTAAATCAGGTACAGTCCTTTTCTCTTTATCACAAACTGTTCAGTTAACCCTCAGGATTCCAGGAATGTTCTTTTCTTCAAATGGAAGCTAAGAGACACAGGCAAAGACTTCCCTTCATAGTCTTTCTTCTAGCACATGTGAAAGCTTCCCTTCTTACAATAAGAACAATCCATTGGTATTACGTTGTACTCAGTTTCAGGCATACACAAATCTACTTGCATATCTTCCTGTATTGCAAGTTGTCTGTCCCTCTCTGAACTTTCACTAGCAGATTCAAGCTTACTGTTTGGAAGAAGCTTCTGGAATTCCCTTACAAACTGCTCTCCTGGAGAAAGGTTAGCTGTGCTTTGAGAATAAGCTCCTCTATCCTGCAACAGTTGCCTTAGCTTTTCAATTAGGTTCAGGTCTGTCTCACTGCCCTTGGCTGGGTTCTTGTTATCAGCATTTGTAATAGCTTTCACCCACCTTCTGACAGCTCGGGTTCCTGGAGCACTCTGCTCTGCACTCTCTCAATTCATTAGCAACGTCCTCAGTTAAGCTTCTGCTGGACTCTGAAGCAGACACACCTTTTTCAAAAGGATTGCTTCCCTTGTTGCTGGAGCCAAATTTCCCCATGGAATAAAACCTTCCACGTCTCCCTTCTCTGGGCTTCCTTAAACCAGGTTTCTCCTTTGAACCCTCTGGCTTCAGTACTCCCTCTGAACAGGATCCTGGCCACGAGCTTCCTTCTCTCCCTGAGCCTTCTGTCCACTCTGACCTCTCAGCTCTCTCTAAACCTTCTGCTTCCTTTGCTCCTCCAGATTCTCCAGCTCTTCCAGCTTCCTCTGCCCTTTCTGACTTCAGTGACACAGGTTTAAAAGGGTGCTTTCTAGCCACCACGCCCTGCTCTCTGCACACGTGTTTGCTATCAGAGCTCAAACCTGACCCTACGTTAGGGCTTGGGCGGGGCTCTGCCTCAGCGAAAACATGCTTCTCTAGTTTGTTTGTAGTTTGAACTCTCTGGGAACCTTGCCTTTCTTCTGTCTTAAAGGTGTAGTCCCTATTTTCCTCTATTTCCATTTGCTCACTACAGCTCACATTGTCACATTACACTCTTTACTTAAGAAAGGCTTTGCCCTGATCTTCCTAGATATCTCTGCTGCGTTCGACTCAGTGGATCATGAACAACGCCTCATAAGACTCCATGCTAAAGGAATCCACGACCGTGCATGGGATTGGTGCAAGTCATACCTTCAAGGCAGATGGAAGCAAGTCCTGATCGGCAACAAAACATCAGAACCCTTCTGACAAAGACAGGGAGTACCACAAGGATCATCATTATCCACACTGTTTTTCAATATTTATATGCAGTCAATCTGCGACATAACCTGCTCTTTCGGCATATCCTGCCTCATGTATGCAGAAGATGTCCTTTTATTCACTCCAATAACAGTCGCATCCCCAGACCTCACAATGTTAATTAAGTGCTTCGATGCATTAACTGATTGGCTCTTCAGCCAGAATTTATGTATAAATTTCAAGACGACAAAAATGCTATTTGTCACACGGAACAAAGACTTCTCCCCACCATCAAAACTAAAAGTTAGAGACGCAGAACTTCCGGTCAAATACAACATACACTATTTAGGAGTAATATTAGACCAACATTTCGACTTCAAAGACCACATCAAACGAACAGTAAAAACTATCTATTTCAAAATAAAAACCCTCCGCCACCTGAGACCTATGATGGAAACAGACGACTTTCGAACAGTTTTCCAAGCCCTGGTAACACCTCACTTTGATTACGCGAATATAATACTGCACGGTCTCCCAAAGAGTACACTCAACCCACTGCAGCTAGCCATGAATGCAGCAGCCCGTGTTCTATGTGGAAGGACCACATCTCACCTATACTAAAAGAGCTTCATTGGCTCCCAATAAACTGCAGAATCCTATACAAAACCCTCCTCATTACCTTTAAAGCACTCAATAAGATATCATCCTCCTCAATTGCTCTTCTACTCATCCAGACCCCCAATAACAGATCCAGAAGAGCACCTGCTGAAAACACTCTGGTCATACCAAGAGAATCCATAAAACTTAACCAATCAACCATCAATAGGGCATTTACAAGCTATGCCCCCAGATATTGGAACAAGCTCCCTTCTAACATAAGAGCAATCAAAGACCTCACGCAGTTAAGAAAAGCCATCAAACATCACCTGTTCCTTATGCACTTCACTCAGCCCGGGGATCCCCCCCAACTACATACTCACTCATATGTGGCAATTGAAACACCTCCACAATAAAACTAAAACCTAACCCTACCCCACATGACATTACAGCTCTCTATCTCCTCTTTACCAACAGAGTACAAACATGCTGTAGCTAAACTTGGCAACAAAACCTTATTACAATCCCACCCTGTTAATTACATGTAGCTAAACTCAAATGTATATAGTTTCCCCAGTTATCCAAGTTCAAATCCTTGTTTTCTGTAAACGTAGGACTATTTGTATGTCCAAGTGTTTATTGTTTCAATGTAAACCGCACTGATGAGAAATAGCGCGGTATTTAAGAATTGTCAAATAAAATAAATAAATAAAATAAAATAAATACACAATGCAAGGTTCCACATTAGGAACCACCACCCAGGAAAAAGATTTAGGTGTCTTTGTGGATAACATGTTAAAACCTTCGGCCCAGTGTGCAGCGGCAGCCAAGAGAGCAAATAGAATGCTAGGTTTCGTAAGGAAAGGAATGGAAAATAAAACAAAAGATATTATAATGCCTCTATATCATTCCATGGTGAGACCGCACCTTGAATATTGTGTGCAATTCTGGTCGCCGTATCTTAAAAAGGATATAGAGTTATTAGAAAAGGTTCAGAGAAGAGCCACCAAAATGGTAAAGGGGATGGAAGGATACTCCTATGAAGAAAGGCTAAAAAGGTTAGGGCTCTAACCTGGAAAAGAGACGGCTGAGAGGAGATATGATAGAAGTCTATAAATTAATGAACGGAGTGGAACGGGTAAACGTAGATCGATTGTTTACGTTATCAGAATATAGAAAGACTAGGGGACATGCAATGAAGCTACAGGGTAAACTATTTAAGACTAATAAAAGAAAATATTTTTTCACTCAACGTGTAATCAAACTCTGGAATTTGTTATCGGAGGATGTAGTAAAGGCTGTTAGTGTGGCTGGGTTTAAAAAAGGTTTGGACAAGTTCCTGGAGGAAAGGTCCATAAACCATTATTAAGAAGGGACCCAGGATATCAATGCTTGACCCAGTACAAGCATTGCGGAACCTGTGTCTTTTGGGGAAACTGCTAGGTACGTATGACCTAGATTGGCCACTGTTGGAAACAGGATACTGGGCTTGATGGACCTTGGTCTGACTCAGTATGGCATATCTTATGAAAGAAATTCCTTATGAAAGACCCATTTTAAGTCTATATTCTTTGATTTTGAGAAGCAAATGTTTCAAATCATCTTCACTATCAGCATAACGAAGGTAGTTGATGAGTCTTCTACCATATAGAAGAATAAAAATAAATATATAAGAAAATGTATAAATATAAACAAACTATGTCCAAAAATGCTTAAAAACATAATTGATAAAAATATAGATTGTGCAAGTGATAAAATACCTGGAAAATTACAAAAACATATAAAAAATGTCAATTAAGATGATATCTGAGTGTTAATAAAAAACATACTAGACTTACAGAATATGTAGACACTTGAAAACAAAGCACCAGATACTAAAAAAGAACATGTCCCCCATATCCAAAGTGATGCAAAAGGCCAAGGCAGAGAGGCTTGCATCCTGGAGATGAATGCATTGCTGCGTGGATGGTGTCATCGAGAGCGTTTTGGTTTTCTAGACCATGGGATGCTGCAGAGGGCTTTAAACTAGATTCGTTGGGGATGGGTGAAGAAAGCCCCCAGGTAAGTGAAAGCCCCCAGGTAGGTGATACCCATTTCCATAAAGTTATTTAATGTAACAGAGGTAACATATAGAAAGCAGTGTGTATAAATGCCCGTAGCATGGGAAATAAGATCCCTGATGTTGAAGCTTTGGTGGTTGTGGCTGACTTGGATTTAGTGGCAATTACAGAAACATGGCTCACAGAAAACCATGATTGGGATGTAACTATACCTGGCTATACTTTATTCAGAAAGGACAGGGTAGGAAGTAGGGGAGGAGGAGTGGCACTATATGTAAAAACTACTATTAAAGCTTTAGAATTACAGAGCTTAAAAGGGAGAGGGGAGGCATTGTGGGTTAAACTAGAAAGAGGGAAAGAGAAATCTATTTACATTGGTGTGATATACAGACCTCCCTCACAAGAGGAAGAGGTGGACAGAGAGTTAATTGAAGACATACGCAGCATTGCTAGGAAAGGGGAAGTGCTACTGATAGGAGATTTCAATATGCCAGATGTTGATTGGCACATTCCTGCTGCAGTATCATCTAGAAGTAAGGAGATCCTGAATTCTCTACAGGGAGAACTATTCAGGCAATTGGTAACAGACCCCACACGTGAAGGGGCCATACTGGAATTGGTGCTTACCAATGGTGAAAGTGTTTCTGATGTTGTAGTGGGCGATCATTTTGCATCCAGTGATCACCAGATGGTGTGGTTCAGTATTAGGACTAGGGCTGTTAGAATCCATTCAAAGGCGAGGATCTTAGACTTTAGGAAGACTAACTTTGCGAAGATGGGCCAATACCTCAGGGAGTCGTTAGTTGGATGGGAACAGCTGAGGGATGTAGAAAAACAGTGGGCAAAACTGAAAGGGGATATTTTAAGGGCAACCAACCTTTTTGTTAAAATGGTAAATAAAGGTAAAAGGAAAAGGAGACCGCTATGGTTTTCGAAAGAAGTATCTGAAAAAGTGAAGAAAAAGAGGTAGGACTTCATGAAATACAAGAAATCACAGAGAGAGGAAGACAGGAATCTGTATCTGGAAAAACTTAGAGAAGCTAGCAAAGTAGTCAAGAAGGCAAAGATTCAAAAGGAGGAGGAAATAGCCAATGCAATAAAATGGGGGGATAAGACATTTTTCAGATATATTAGTGAGAAGAGGAAGGGCAAGAGTGGTATTGTCAGACTCAAGGGTGCAGGGGAGGAATATGTAGAAGCTGATAAGGATAGAGTGGAATTGCTTAACAAATATTTTTGTTCTGTGTTCACAGATGAAGAACCAGGAGCAGGACCTCAGAAAACACCCACAAATAGGAACAGAAGCAAAGGACATCTTGAACAATTTTGAAAAGACTGTGTTCGTAAGAAACTATCTCAACTTAAAGTAGACAAAGCAATGGGACCGGATGGGATACACCCGAGAATACTGAGGGAACTTGGGGACGTTCTAGCACCTCCACTGACTGACCTTTTCAATGCCTTGTTGGAGTCGGGAGTGGTGCCAAAGGACTGGAGAGAGGCTCATGTGGTGCCTTTACACAAAAGCGGAAGTAAGGATGTGGTTGAAAACTACAGGCTGGTTAGTTTAACTTCGTTGGTGAGTAAATTATTGGAAACGCTGCTGAAAGAGAAAATAGTGAGGTTTCTGGAGTCCAGCGGATTACAGGATCCGAGGCAGCATAGATTCACCAGAGGCAGGTCTTGTCAGACAAATCTGATTGATTTCTTTGACTGGGTGACCAGGGAGCTGGACCGAGGGAGAGCCCTAGGTGTGGTGTATTTAGATTTCAGTAAAGCCTTTGACACTGTTCCTCACAGGCGACTTATAAACAAACTGAGCACCCTAGGGATGGACCCTAAAGTTACTGCTTGGGTTAAATTGGTTGGGTGGGAGGCAACAAAGAGTACAAGTAAATGGAGCTCACTCTGAGGAGAAGGATGTTATCAGTGGTGTGCCCCAGGGATCTGTCCTTGGTCCGATTCTTTTTAACATCTTTGTTAGTGATATAGCGAAAGGGCTTTCAGGTAAGGTTTGCCTCTTTGCGGATGATACCAAAATCTGCAAGGAGTAGACACCCAGGAAGGGGTAGATAACATGAGGAGGGATCTAGCTAAGCTTGAAGAATGGTCTAGAATTTGGTAGCTGGGATTTAATGTTAAAAAAATGTAAGGTCATGTATTTGGGCTGCAGCAATCCAAGGGAGCAATATAGTATAGGGGGTGAAGTATTTTTGTCCACTAAAGAAGAGCGGGACCTAGGCGTGGTTGTGTCTGATGATCTTAAAGTAGCTAAACAGGTAGAAAAGGTGACGGCAAAAGCTAGAAGGATGCTTGGGTGCATATGGAGAGGAATGGCTAGCAGAAAAAAGGAGTTGATTATGCCTCTGTATAGGTCTTTGGTGCAACCTCATTTGGAGTATAGTGTGCAATTCTGGAGACCGCACCTTCAAAAGGATGTGAACAGGATGGAGTTGGTGCAGAGGGTGGCTACTAAAATGATTAGTGGTCTTCATTATAAAGCATATGAGGACAGACTGAAGGATCTTAATATGTACACCTTAGAGGAAAGGCGGGATAGAGGTGATATGATTGAGATGTTTAAATACCTCCGTGGCATAAATGTTCAGGGAGAGAGCCTCTTTCAATTGAAAGCAAGTTCTGCTACGAGGGGACATGGGATGAAGGTGAAGGGAGATAGATTCAGGAGTGATATGCAGAAATATTTCTTTAAGGAAAGAGTGGTGGATCCATGGAATAGTCTCCCAGTGGAGGTGGTAGAAATGAGGACAGTAACTGAATTCAAAATAGCATGGGAGAAACACAGAGGATCTCTAAAGGTAAAAAGGGGACTGTTGTAGTTGTTATGGAAGGACAGACTAGATAGGCCATGCGGTCTTTTTCTGTCGTCATATTTCTGTTTCTTGAATAGTCGCAGGATGAATTTAATAACCATGCTACTCTGATGGTTACCTTCTTAAGTTCAATGGATAGAAATGTGGCTATGTCAGAATACTTTAATACTAAGGAGGTGCCCTTTTGTGGTCAATGGATTACTATTTTCCCAGATATTTCTCGGTTAACTCATTCTCAATGTAAACTGTTTCTAGCTCTTAAATCTAAGGTTTTGGCTACGTTTTACTTACATTTTCCTTGTAAGTGCTGACTTTTCAAGGCAAGCATTGTGTTTTTACTGATCCTTCTAAATTACTGTAGAAGTCTTCCTGGAAACCTAGGAAGTAACTTGGAGTCCACTGTTCAGCTTTTTGCTGGCTGCCTTCTTTCTTTGATGTATGTGTTGTCAGACGGCTGCCTGAGTGAGAATGTTCACAGTCTTGGCAAGTGCATATATCAATATGATTTGCAAGGGATTGTGGGAAATGCAGTCCATTCACACCAGACACAGCTGCTCACAATAATTAGTTGTGCTTGAGTGTAAAGCCAATAAGATACTTATTTATGGGGTTATTTCTCCCAACACAGATATGCTTGGTAGCACATAAAACAGGATACTTGCTTTCAGTGTTAAACTTAGAAAAACAAAATCAGGAAAACAACAGATGAACTTGTCAGGCAATCAAACGAAAAGAATAAAGACCTGGTTGGTAACAAACTGGTCTTTTCTGTAGGCTTTAGCTAATATTTTCTTAGCAGTGTTTCAAACAACAAGCAAAACCCACAAAGAAGGGAAAAACTGTTCTTTTCAGTTTAACTTCTTATATCTTCACACATAGACTCAGAAGTGATTTCCTCAGAGCTCACAAGCAATTAGGTAAGGCTCAATTGCTAGCAGTTATCCAGCTGAAATCCCTTAGCTGGCTTGCTTTCTACTGCGTGGCCCAAAATCCTACTCAGGAGCTTTTCTGAGTAGATTAAAGAACAAGTTTGTATTTCTTTGTGATGGTTGCTGTACTTTGTAACAATAAATTACCAAAGGAGTTTAGACAGAGAGCAATCCATATATTCACAGCCTGTATCTAAGACCGCTCCCCCTTCTTCAACAATCATGGGTTCAATATCATGGATTGGTACAGAGGAATTTCTCAATGTAGCACTCTCAGGAGAATACTTGTTTCCCTGCTGTCTTTCAAGGTTATAGCTAGGGCATAGATCAGTGTTCATACCTGAGCTTCCATTGCTGTTAGAGTTCCTCTCTAAATAGCCTGGCCAGTATGTAGTCCAGTTCTTATGTCCAGCCTTCCAATCCAGATCCCTGGACACTGGATCTCTCTTCACATACCTTCTGGCACGGGTTTTAGGGTCCCTTCCACGTGCAGCCGTCTCCCTCACAGGTACCGTCTGGAGATTCCTAGCCCTGCAGCACCATTCCTCTGGCTTTCCCCAGTCCAATGGTGTAAGCTTGCCTTTTGAATGTCTCCCAGTATACGTACTGCTCTGGACTCCTTTAGACCTTCCAAATGCTTTTCTCTTCTTTCTTCCAAAGGGTTTCTTGCCCTCTCTGTCCGTCCGCTCTGGCTTCTGCTTCTGATGATCCTCCAGATGATGAAGCTGTCCAAGATGAGGATCTCCAAGCTGATCCTGAGGATCTCCCAGATGAAACTGAGGATGAGGATCTGTAGAATAAACTCTACCTTTATTCTGCTTAGATGAGTGCTCCACCTTAGCACAGCACAGCTGTGCTGAATCAGGCCCTGCCCTTTGAGATGAGTGCTTAGGGATTACCTCATAGCCCTCCTGATTGAACACACGTTTCCCCACTTCAGCTCCTCTAATGGCTGTTGGAAACCTGGTGCATTCTGGGACTGGTAGTCTTTTATGGGAAAATTCTGTTTTCTTATTTCTACCAGAACTGACAGGTTGCTTGTTCAGAGTCACTTCACCTTTTCTATAGCTCCTTCCTGAGCTATGATAAGCTTCCTTATCACAGTGTATATTTTCCTTGACTTGTGATGTTAGCGGCAGCTTTCATTATATTTCAGAGTTGGCCCAGGTGATTTTGGATCCCCCTGTCCTCCGTAATGTGGGCTATAAAACTTGGAAATTCTGCCTTTTGGGGGATTATTTTGTTGTTGCTGTTTTCCTATACTTCCTTTGTGAAGTTGTTTTGTTGCATTTTCTTCAAATATATGCTTTATGAATTACATTTTTGAATTTCAATAAAGATGAAATATAATTTAAAAAAGAAACTGTTTCTCAAATTCCGCCATGTATAAATTGGCTATATCCGGAACCATGGCAGCACCCATGGCTCTCCCTTTCACCGTTGATAAAATTGATCACGAAAGCAAAATAAATTTTTGCTAAAGCATTGGAAGTAAGTTCCATTCTAAATTTAGTGGGTTTCTGTTGTTTGTTCATGTGGTTTTATTTCTAGGGCCACAACTCTGGAATGCATTGTCATCCACATTACATTCTGAGAAACATTTTTTTGGAATTTCTAGAAAAAAATGTGAAACCACATTTATTCCATGCAGCATTTTTTTAATTCTTTAAATTTATTCGTTGTAAATTTTCAAATAATATCCAGGCATAATAACTTGTACAGAAATACGAGGGCCATGACAAACTATTCACCCAAAAGGAAAAATGCAATATCAGAAGAAAAATAGGAAAAAATCTTCAATACATACCCCCAAGTCAAGCCCACAATACGGAGTGGGGAGTGCATTCCAAAGGTAAAACTAAACCAAATACAAAAGGAATTTACTCAGGCTCTAACCAGCCAACATGAAACGTATTACTGAATAACATGACCTGCCAGTGGAACAGCAGGGCTTTGTGCATTAATAAAAGTAATAAGCTGGGAGGCTTCATTAAAAATGTAACTCACAGACTAGTACTTGATAAGGCATTTACATGGAAATTTATGAATAAACGCCCCAGTTGCAACACTCCTATCTTCAGAAGGAGGAAATCTTCTCCTCTGAGTCTCCCTGGCTAGGTCTGGAAATATGCAAACAATACAACCTTTGAAAGAAACACTCCAAGATGGGCCAATACCTCAGGAAGTCGTTAGCGGGATGGCAACAGCTGGGGGATGTACTGTGGAAAAACAGTGGGCAAAACTGAAAGGGGATATTTTAAGGGAAACCAACCTTTTTGTTAAAATGGCAAATAAAGGTAAAAGGAAAAGGAGACCGCTATGGTTTTAGAAAGAAGTAGCTGAAAAAGTAAATAAAAAGAGGGAGGCCCTCATAAAATACAAGAGATCACGGAGAGAGGAAGACAGGCATCTATATTTGGAAAAACTTAGAGAAGCTAGCAAAGTAGTCAGGAAAGTAAAGATTCAAAAAGAGGAAGAAATAGCTAATGCAGTTAAATGGGGGGACAACACATTTTTCAGATATGTTAGTGAGAAGAGTAAGGGCAAAAGTGGTATTGTCAGACTAAAGGGTGAAGGGGAAGAATATCTAGAAGCTGATGCCGATAAAGTGGAATTGCTTAATAAATATTTCTGATGAAGAATCAGGAGCAGGACTTCAGAAAACAAACAGGAACAGAAGCGAGGGGCATCTTGAACAATTTTCAGAAGACTCTGTTCATGAGAAACTAACTAAACTAAAAGTAGACAAAGCAATGGGACCATATGGATACACCCTAGAATACTGAGAGAACTTGGGGACTTTCTAGCAGCTCCACTGACTGACATTTTCAGTTCCTCGTTGGAGTCAGGAGTGGTGCAAAGTACTGGAGAGTGGCACATGTGGTCCCTTTACACAAAAGCGAAAGTAAGGATGTGGTTGAAAACTACAGGCCGGTTAGTTTAACTTCGCTGGTGCATAAACTATTCGGAAGTGCTACTGAAAGAGAAAATAGTGAGGTTTCTGGAGTCTAGTGGATTACAGGATCTGAGGCAGCACGGATTCACCAGAGGCAAGACTTGTCAGACAAATCTGATTGATTTCTTTGACTGGGTGACCAGGGAGTTGAACCGAGGGAGAGCCCTAGATCTGGTGTATTTAGATTTCAGTAAAGCCTTTGACACCATTCCTCACAGGAGACTTATAAACAAACAGAGAAATCTAAGGATGGACCCTAAAGTTACTGCTTGGGTTGAGTGGGAGGTGACAAAAGGTAAAGGTAAATGGAGTTCACTCTGAGGAGAAGGAAGTTACTAGTGGTGTGCCCCAGGGATCTTTCCTTGGTCCAATTCTTTTTAACATCTTTGTTAATGATATAGCGGAAGGGCTGTCAGGTAAGGTTTGCCTCTGCGGATGATACCAAAGTCTGCAATAAAGTAGATATCCAGGAAAGAGTAGATAACATGAGGAGGGATCTAGCTAAGTTTGAAGAATGGTCTAGAATTTGGCACCTGAGATTTAATGTTAAAAAATGCAAGGTCATGCATTTGGGTTGCAGCTGATCTTTATCTGCCATCATATATGTTACTGTGTTACATCTTATTAAGGGAGCAATATAATATAGGGGGTGAAGTACTTTTGTCCACTAAAGAAGAGTGGGACCTAGGCGTGATTGTGTCTGATGATCTTAAAGTAGCTAAACAGGTAGAAAGGCGGTGGCAAAAGCTAGATAGATGTTTGGGTGCACAGGGAGAAGAATGGCTAGCAGAAAAAATGAGGTGATAGTGCCTCTATATAAGTCTTTGGTGTGACCTCATCTGGAGTATTGTGTGCAATTCTGGAGATGGCACCTTCAAAAGGATATAAACAGGCTGGAGTCAGTACAGAGGGTGGCTACTAAAAAGGTTAGTGGTCTTCATTGTAAAGCATATGAGGACAGACTTAAGGATCTTAATATTTATTTTATTTATTTATTTATAGACTCTTATATACCGCACTATTAAGCATCAGCGCGGTTCACAAAAAACAGTGAGATACACAATTCAACAGTACTTTGTGTTTACAGAAAACAGGAGAATATAACTCGGATAACAGGGTATATAATTAATAAACATAGTCATAATATCATCATGGCTTCAGTTTTGTGTGTATGTGGTCTGTGGGGTATCTGTATTGTATGTGTATGAGTGGAAGGTCTGTGGGTTGGTTGAGATGTCTTTATTGTTTACTGGATAAGATAAAAGGAAGAGCTAGTGTTTCAAAGCTTTGCGAAACTGCAAAAGGTCTGGTATTGCTCGGATGTTTTGAGGAAGGTTGTTCCAACACCTTGGTGCACAGAATAAAAAGGCCCTGTCTGAAGTAGTTTTGGTACACTGTGATATTGATTTAGGGACTAACAGAGTATTGAGTGTTACTGACCTTCTGTCTCTATTGAGGGGTGGTGTTTGGATCAAGTCTGATATTGATGAAGATGAGAGTTCTTTGAAGGCTTTGAATGTAATTAGTAAAATTTTGAAAGTGAGTCTACTTTGAATTGGGAGCCAATGAAATATGTATACTTTGTGGAAAGGCGGGGTAGAGGTCATATGATTGAGACGTTTAAATACCTCCGTGGCATAAATGCACAGGAGGAGAGCCTCTTTCGATTGAAAGCAAGCTCTGCTATGAAGGGACATGGGATGAGGGTGAAAGGGGATAGATTCAGGAGTGATATGTGGAAATATTTCTTTACGGAAAGAGTGGTGGATCCATGGAATAGTCTCCCAGTGGAGGTGGTAGAGATGAGGACAATATCTGAATTCGAAGAAGAATGGGACAAACACAGAGGATCTCTAAAGGAAAAAAAGGGTACTGTTGTAGTGGTTGATATGGAAGTACAGACTAGATAGGCCACGTGGTCTTTTTCTGTTGTCATATTTCTGTTTCTATAAAACATTTTCAAAAGCCATTCATGATCAGATGAAAAAGTAAAAGTTATCATCATTCTAGCAAGAACCACAGAATCAATATCCGAGGACTCTAATATAACAGAAACAGTTAACACATCCATCTGAGGTATCTCAACATTTAAACCCCCACCACAGTCTTTCTTTGCAAGAGGCAAATGATAAATCCGGGTCAAAAGGAGTATGTGACTCTGGAGGTACCCCCAGAACATCTACCAGGTAACTTTTAAACATGTCTCTAGGAAGCATAAACGTGGATTTAGGAAAGTTAATCAGCCTCAAGTTAGCCGAATGTGTGGCATTTTCCAAATTTTCAATTTTGAGCTTCACTGCTTTCATATCTACAATAAATGCATCACTAGCAGTCTCCACTCAAAGAAATCGTGTTTCTATCTCAGAAAGAGTCCACTGAATGCCAGCAATCTCTTCTGAGCTTTTAGCAATAGCCACCATATTTGCTTGAAATTGACCAGTCGATACCTGTATTTGTAGAATAGCCACCTCATCCAATTTGGAAATGGCAGACCAAATAGACTCCAGAGTGAAGACTTCAGGTCAGTTGAGAGAGAAAGAGGCCACCTTCTGAAAGCCCTGGTCAGAAACAGAACAAACAGTAGGTTGCAAACCACTGCCACCAATCTGTGAGGTGGCGCCATCCGACACATCGATGCCAGACACCCGAGCCTGCTCATCCATGGCCAGCAGACGCCGTAGGGGAATCATATCCCTCCCTGCGGGACAGCTGTGAGCCTACCCCTCTCCAGGCATAGCAGCAGCCATTCTGGGCATGCCAACCACCTGATGCCTACCCATAAGATAGAAGACAGAGCGATTTCAGGGGACTCTGCATTTCAGGGGATAAGGACACCTCGATACCCGAAAGAGACACAGAGTCCCCTGACTTCGGCATTTCCAATGCTGGGCTCACACCTGATACAGACAGCTGGGTCAGAGGTCACTGTAGAAAAGAATCCATCAGACCCAAGGAAAACAGAAGTAAGGCAGAAGGAACAGTAGAGGGTTTCTTGCTCGACTTCACCTTCCTATTCCCCATATTTTTAGCGACTCCAAACATTGTGCATGGGATCCTAAATCTTAGAAAGCTCCTCCCCCTCCCTTCTTAATTCCATTAGTATTTCAGTTTTTGGATCTTTTAATTGCTTTATGTAAACGTGTTGATAATTATGTTTGTTTTATTAGAAATCATCAAGAAATGCAACAGTGAGTTACAAATCTATTAAATGAAATGAAACAACATACAAAAATATTCAAAATAGTTAAAATAAGTAGACTGTGAGAAACCAGGCATCTACTGGACAAATGAAATGAAACAACATACAAAAATATTCAAAATAGTTAAAATAAGTAGACTGTGAGAAACCAGGCACCTACTGGACAAATGAAATGAAACAACATACAAAAATATTCAAAATAGTTAAAATAAGTAGACTGTGAGAAACCAGGCACCTACTGGACAAATGAAATGAAACAACATACAAAAATATTCAAAATAGTTAAAATAAGTAGACTGTGAGAAACCAGGCACCTACTGGACAAATGAAATGAAACAACATACAAAAATATTCAAAATAGTTAAAATAAGTAGACTGTGAGAAACCAGGCATCTACTGGACAAATGAAAGACAGAAGTGCAAAATACTACACCTAGGGGAAAATAATCCCAATTACAGGGATACAATTTCTGGTTCTGCTATTCAAGAAAAAGATTGTGGAGATTGAATGTAGTTCTATTGACCTCATTTTCCAAAAGATATTGGGGGATTAGAAAAAATACAGTAAAGGGCCCCAAAAAGTTATAAAGGCAATGGAACAACTCCTCTATAGAAAAAGTACAGCTTGGAAAAGACAACTAAAGAGGTATGATAGATGTTTATAAAATACAACATGTAAACAGAAAATGGTTATTTACCTTTTCAAACAGTACTAGAACTAAGGGATATCCCATGAAATTAACAGGTATTATGTTAACAAATAGGGAAAGCATTGTAATAAATGAATAATTTGTTACTAGATAGTGTTGCTCAAAACATCTAGCACAGCTGGGTTTGAAATGGGTTAGGAGAGGTTCCTGGAGGAAAATTCTATTACAGATGCTAGCTAGAGAGATGTGCGACAGTCACCACTTACCCCTGAGAGTGAGCTGCAGGGGTTGTGTTGACTCATCAGCATCAACTGGGTAACACCTAGTGACCAATACTGGTCAATGTTGGAGAAAAGATGCTGGACTTGATCATCATCAGATCAGGAGTCCATGTTCTTAGGTGACAACACTATTTCATTTAAGATTACTTAATGTTGTCTTAGGTCTCAAAATGATGAAAAAACAGTAGGAAAACTACAGCATTTTTCTCTCCAGTAGCTTACAATTAAACAATTGCAACACACTAAGCACCTTACTTAGAAGCAACTATTTTATCCGGCAGACTTTTACTCAACAGAGCACTAGCTGATAGAAATGCCCTGATGAAAGAGGACTGTTGCATTCTTAAACTAAAATTTTTAAAGATGTTTTTTAAAATATATTTTCATGAAAGAATCGGTTTGTTGTATATTTCAAACAACTGTCAGAGAAACGAGGCAAATGACTGAGTGTCACAGACAATTTAGTTCCTTGGAAATCAGTTCAGACTTCCTTGTAATCTTACAATAGTTAACAAAATATTCATTGGTGTTTCTGACATCTCATTCTCTATGCCAGTGGTTTTAAACCCAGTCCTCGGGGAACCTTAGGCCGGTCAGGTTTTCAGGATTCCCAGAATGAATATGCATGAAAAAGATGTGCATGTTCTGCCTTCATTGTATGCAAATCTATCTTATGCATATTCATTGTGGGAATCCTGAAAACCTTACTGGCCTGGGTTCCCATGAGGACTGGGTTGAAAACCTATGCTCTATGCATAGAAGTCTATTGCTGATACCTTTTTTCCTATTGACAGGCTCGCCTGTCCTTGTCTGTTAGTTCTTCGTGCATTTTGCACAGTACAAGCAAATGCAACAAAACTTTTCAGAGATCATCCTCTCATCCAGGAGATCAATGACTACTTTTGATGGGAAGAAACATCAGCCCACCACCTGCAACATGCTTGCCTGTCTATCTGACCAATGAAATTGTGGCATTTGACAGAACTACTGAACAGCACACGTCAAGCAAACAAACTGTCAAACATTGGTCTCCTTCTAAGAAGCAGCACACATCAAACAAACTAACAAAGAAACTCTCTCCTACAAGAAAATGTATTGGTTTGAAGTGCATTGCATCAAACGCCACACGCCACAGAAAGTTTACTGGTGGACCGAACAAAAAGATATTGCAAAATGCAACCAAAACAAAGAGCTCATCTGAGCAGAAATACATAGAATGGCAGCTTCCTGAGCACCAGAGACTGGAGAAGAAAGGCAAATCAAACTCAACAATCAGCCTTCAAGACAAACGGCCTCACGAACAGCCAAGACTCCAGACTACAGAGACACCAGAGTTAATGATTAGCATACAAGATAAACAATAGAGACCGCTGATGTCCAGAGTAGCTGAGACTTCACATCTGCAATGAATTCAGCTGGATAATTGATGTACATGACTAGCAGATTCATGAACAGCCAAGACTCCAAGCCAGAGATGTGTTTAATGTACAAGAAGGGCCGGCCTCAGAGTTGGTTCAAGGTGTTGGCACCCTAGGCAAAATGTAAGTCTTATGCCTCCCCCCCAACTGGCAGAATAGTTACTTACCTGTAGCAGATGTTCTCTGTGAACAGCAGGAATAAATCCTCACATATGGGTGATGTACTCCGACAGAGCCCCATGCAGGAACACTCCCTAGCTTCCATCGGAAGCTTTTGGGAGCCTCCATCACGCAAGAGCACCTGCCTTCCTGCCGTGGCACCATCTTATTCCCAGTAGAATACAAAAACTAGTAGCCAAAAACTCCTCCACGGGGAGGTGGGAGGGTTGAGAGGACTTATTCCTGCTGTTCACGGAGAACATCTTACAGGTGAGTAACTATGCTTTCTCCATTAAAAAAGTAGGAAGAGGTCCTTACATATGGGACTCCCAAACTAAAGGCTAATGAACACGAAAACAACCCAACTGCAGCAATAAGAACTGGGATAAACAGCAGTGCAATCCCTCTTTGTAACTCAACATTAGGATGATTCTTTTGGTAGCCTGGATGGACAGAAGGGCCAGTGGGAAGGAGTTGAACTTGTCCCAAACAGATGCAGACTATGGCTTGGCCGAAGTTACTTTCACGGTAGGAATCCCCATCCAGGCAGTAGTGAGCTAATAAGGTACAGACAGAGGACCATGTGGCAGCCCTACAAATCTCCTTTGTGGAGACCAAGCACAGATTGGCCAAGGATGTAGCCATGGCCTGGATATTGTGGGCCATGACATGACCCTCTAGGCTCAGCCATGCCATACGGACAGCATGCATTTGGAGACAGCCACTTCCAGCTTGTTGGGGGTCATAGGATACAAATAGCTTGGTGGAGCAGCAGTGCAGATTGGTTTGCTCAAGGTAGAAGGTGAGTACATGCTTACAATCTAAGGTATGCAGCTAGGCCACCGCCCTGTTAGCATGAAACTGAGGAAAAAAGGTGATCAGCACCACCAACTGGTTGAGGTAAAAAGATTAAACTACTTTCAGCAAGAACCACAGATGGATGCATAGCATCACCTGGTTATGGTGGAACTGCGTGTACAGCAAGTGAGCCACCAAGGCCTGAAGCTCACTAACATGGTGAGTGCCGCAAAATAAATGACCTTCCATGTCAGACATTTGAGGGCACAGGTGGTTAGAGGCTCGAAAGGTGCCAGCAACAGCTGTCCCAAGACCACATTCAGATCCCACACCACCAACGAGGGTCTAATTGGAGGCTTTGCCAAGAGCAGACCCACATGAAGCGGGCCACCAGAGCTGAATGGAAATGGACTTCCCTTCCAAGCCCCAAAGGTAGGCCCCTATCGCACTCAGGTGCACCCAGAGTTGAACTTGAGACCCAAATTGGAGAGATGCAGGAGGTACTCCAGAAAGGCCTCCATCGAGCATGAGAAAGAGTGAAGTGCCTGGTCAGTGCACCAGAGCAAGAACCTGTGCCACTTGAAGGAATAAGTGTGGCCGGTGAAAGCTCTGTGGGACGCCATGAGGACAGTCATCACCTCCTCGGAGAACTTGAGCTCAGACAGGATTACCTGCTCAGCATCCATGCTGTGAGGGTCAGGGACTGAGTGTTCAGATGCAGTAGCGTCCCATCCTCCTGAGAGATGAGGTCGGGTTAGAACCCAATCAGAAAGGCTTCTGACAGTAGAGCGGGAGCAGGGCAATGAGGATCATGGTCCCCCTGTCCATCTGGAGCTTGAGAATCATCTTCGCCACCAGTGGAATCAGGGGGTAAGCATAGAGCAGCTCCACCCCTATTCCAGAAGGAAGGCATCAGATGATAGCCTGCACCTCGCAGGCATGTGGAAGCAGAAACAGTCCATTTCTAGACCACTTGTGGGGCTGGAGGATCCAGCTTAGATGGTCCGCGAGCATATTGAGCTCCCCAGGTAGGTAGATCGCCCTCAGTTCCATGTCATGGGCCACTGAAAACTTCCAGAGGTGCAACGCCTCCCAGCACAGGAGATACAAGCCTATGCCTCCCTGCTTACTGACACAGAACATCGCCACCTGGTTAACCAATCTGAATGTGGACAAGCTGGTTCTCCAGATGTGGCTGGAAGGCCCTGAGGGTGTTTGTAATCTCCCGCGGTTCCAGAAAGTTGATCCGGTGCCTGCTCTCCTACTCCGACCAGCCACCATGCATCTGCAGGCTGTCCAAAGTGCATGCCTCAGCCAAGTTTGGATACACTGGTGGTGAGCGTCCATTGGGTTGGGACTGACTGAAAGGGTAGGCCTCTGAGCAGGTATCAGGGCTACAGCCACCACCAGAGAGACTCTTTGAGTAATGGCCATTCAATCCTGAGGATTAACTATGGCCTGCTTCCACTGGGCAAGGTCCAAACAGAAAGCACACACACTTGAAGAAAGCAAGCACCCAGTCCAGAGCGAGGTGATAAACAAGGATAAATTTATTGAAGTAAACCACTAAAATCAACAAGACCCAACATGGCCTTCATCAGGGGTACAGGCCTCCAAAAGGTAAAATTGTACATTAGTCAAAAATCATAAAAACTAAAACTATAGAAAATATATATAAAAAGAGAAAAGAACATCCTGAATAATATAAAATAAATCATAAATACATTGTAAGATGCCAGTACAAAGGTATGTCTAAATAAAAATGTTAAATAAACATAAAAAATTATGAATGTAATTATAAAACAATAATGTAAACCATAAATTAAATATAAAGAATATACAAACAGCATTTCCAGAGAAACCCATGCGCTCGCCGTATTCCAAAAACGTCCACGTTTCCAATCAGGCATGTCTCCGCAAAATAAACGCCTCTCCGGTTTGAATGTGCATCTCCTAAGCTTCTGTTCTCACTGGGAAATGGCTTCAAAATTTCCCACAAGGAAGTGCAATTTTACTAAGGGGAAGCTAAACATCTTTTTAGAGGGTATCCTTGCTCACCTGGATGTTCTAATAGGCAATGAGGATACACAAGCGGGTGCCTAAAAAAGTTCACCATCTGACATAAGCTCAATATCCTCGTATATCACAATAACAGAGACATTGAGGACCTGAAGTGGAGGCAGGTGCACCAGAACTGGGCACTGACATTTCTCACAGCACCCCCTACATGTGCCTACACCTGTCCCATACAATGTCCGATCTGTCTTGGCTTATTTCAGTCTGTACACACATCTGCTATCTGTGGGGCAACCCTGCCTGCCTTCTCACAGTCTGCTTTGTGGCTCCACTGACTGACCTTTTCAATGCCTCGTTGGAGTTGGGAGTGGTGCCAAAGGCCTGGAGAGAGGGTCATGTGGTGCCTTTACACAAAAGCGGAAGTAAGGATGTGGTTAGTTTAACTTCAGTGGTGAGTAAATTATTGGAAATGCTGCTGAAAAATAAAATAGTGAGGTTTCTGGAGTCCAGCGGAGTACAGTATCCGAGGCAGCATGGATTCACCAGAGGCAGGTCTTGTCAGACAAATATGATTGATTTTTTTGACTGGGTGACCAGGGTGTTCGACCAAGGGAGAGCCCTTGATGTGGTGTATTTAGATTTCAGTAATGCTTTTGATGCCGTTCCTCACAGGTGACTTATAAACAAACTGAACACCCTAGGGATGGACCCTAAAGTTACTGTTTCGGTTAGAAATTCGTTGAGTGGGAGGCGACATAGGGTACACGTAAATGGCGCTCACTCTGAGGAGATGGAAGTTACCAGTGGTGTGCCCCAGGGATCTGTCCTTGGTCCAATTCTGTTTAACATTTTTGTTAGTGATATAGTGGAAAGGCTGTCGGGTAAGGTTTGAACTTTGTGGATGATACCAAAATCTGCAATAGAGTAGACACCCAGGAAGGTGTAGATAACATGAGGAGGGCTCTAGCTCAGCTTGAAGAATGGTCTAGAATTTGGCAGCTGGGATTTAATGTTAAAAAATGCAAGGTCATGCATTTAGGCTGCAGCAATCCAAGACAGCAATTTAGTATAGGGGTGAAGTACTTTTCTCCTCTAAAGAAGAGCGGGACCTAGGCGTGGTTGTGTCTGATGATCTTAAAGTAGCTAAACAGGTAAAAAGGTGACAGCAAAAGCTAGAAGGATGCTTGGGTGCATACGGAGAGGAATGGCTGGCAGAAAAAGGAGGTGATAGTACCTCTGTATGTCTTTGGTGCGACCTCATTTGGAGTATTGTGTGCAATTCTGGAGACCACACCTTCAAAAGGATATAAACAGGATGGAGTCAGTACAGAGGGTGGCTACCAAAATTGTTAGTGGTCTTCATTACAAAGCATATGAGGACAGACTTAAGGATCTTAATATGTACAACTTAGAGGAAAGGTGGGATAGAGGTGATATGATTGAGAAGTTTAAATATCTCCATGGCATAAATGCACAGGGGGAGAGCCTCTTTCGATTTAAAGCAAGTTCTGCTATGAGGGGACATGGGATGAAGGTGAAAGGGGATAGATTCAGGAGTGATGCGGAAATATTTCTTTATGGAAAGAGTGGTGGATCTATGGAATAGTCTCCCAATGGAGGTGGTAGAGACGAGGATGGTATCTGATTTCCAAAAAGCATGGGATAAACACAGAGGATCTCTAAAGAAAAAAAAAAAGGAGACTGTTGTAGTTGTTGATATGGAAGAACAGACTAGATAGGCCATGTGGTCTTTTTCTGTCATCATTTTTCTATGTTTCTATGCTCCCCTGGTCAGGCTGGTATGGGCATGGAAGGGAGATTTCTGTGTCAACTTACCTAGTAGCCAGCCTCTGGAGATATCACCACTCTCAGAGCTTGCATGGGTAAGGATATATACATTGTGGCATGATCCGGGGAATCTTGCAACATCATCAGGCCTAGTGGTTAGGACAAGGTACTTCAGGCCGGAGGGCCGGGGGTTCAAGTCCCACCTGGGGACAGCAATGTCAGGCCGGAGGGACTGGGATTTCTAGTCCTATAGGCACTCCTTGTGGTCTTGGGCAAGCCACTTAACCCTCCATTGCCCATGTTCCCTGTAAGTATTAGCGTATGTGTGTCATATCCCCTCGTGTTAAATGTATCTCCCAATTGACCGCTTTGACCCGGTGAAAAGCGGGATATAAATATAGCTAAATAAAATAAATAAATAAATAAATTACACACTACTAGCATACTGAGAGCGTGGAATGCTTTTCAGTTGCAGAATGTGGCCTCCCTCTGTCAAGGGGTCCTCAGGGCCACATTCGTATAACCAATCAACCCCAGCACAAAAGGGAATCCAGCCACCTCATAATACTGAAGCAATGTCTGTTGCCTCTGCTGCAGTGTGTAAGGGAATGCAATATAATCTGAGGCATACATCATGAAAGCACTCAGAAACTGGGTGATGCACTTGGACACTGCCACTTGGCTCAGACCTGCAGGACAAGTTCCTGGAGGAAAGGTCCATAAGCCATTCTTAAAGTGGACCCGGGAAATCTACTGCTTGCCCCAGGACGAGATTGAAGGGTTCCTGTTGCTAAGAAGCATGCTGTTGTCTCCTTTAGATGTACAAGGAGGCTCTGTCCCCTGTGTGTTATTGCACTAAGGATTTAGCCAAGGAAGTCTTGTTTTACTAATCTGTTATATTTTTTTTGAAGGTGTGAATAAACAGGTATCTGGATTTTCAGAAAGCCCTTTGACAAGGTTCTTCATGAGAGACTCTTGGCAAAATTCAAAAGTCATGGGATAGGAGGCAGTGTAGTATTGTGGATCAGGAACTGGTTAAATGATAGAAAGCAGAGAGTAGGGCTAAATGGCCAATTTTCCCAATGGAGAGAGGTGAATAGTGGTGTACCCCAGGGATCTGTGCTGAGCCACTGCTTTTTAACATTCATAAATGACCTAGAAATAGAAATAATGGGCGAGGGGGTATATGATAGAGGTCTATAAATAAACGAATGGCATAGAATGGGTAAATGTAGATTAGTTGTTTACGCCATCAAGAAGTAGAAAGACTAGAGAACACAAAATAAAGCTACAATGCAAACCATTTAAGACTAAGAACAGAAAATATTTTTTTACTTAACACACAATCAAACTCTGGAATTCATTATCGGAGGATGTAGTAAAAGCTGTCAGTGTAGCAGAATTTAAAAAAAAAGGTTTGGACAAGTTCATGGAGGAAAGACCCACAAGCTATTATTAAAGAGGACCTGGAAAATCCACAGTTAGCCCTGGAACAAGCATTGTGGAACCTGTGTGCCTTTTTGGGAACCTGCCAGGTCCTTGTGGTCTGGGTTGGCCGCTGTTGAAAACAGGATGCTGGGCTTGATGGAACTTGGTCTGACCCAGTAAGGCATTTCTTATGTTCTTATCAAATTTGCAAATGACGAAAAAATTATTCAAAGTTGTTAAAACAGAAAAGGCTTGTGAAAACTGCAAGAGGACCTTGATAAAATGAATGACTGGATGTCCAAATGGGAGATAAATTTAATGTTAACAAGGGCAAAGTTATGCACCTAGGCAAGAACAACCAAAACTATGGTTACACGGTGCAAGGTACTGTCATGCAGCAGGGGCTGATGAAAACAAAAATGCAGGAGAAGAAGCCGTTTTTCATGAGGAAAAAGATGTGCACAAGATGCAATATCCGCACAGAACAGCTAGAGGGAGCAGGCGTGCACTCACAGAGCCTGAGTGGACACACTTAGCTAATCGAGAGCACCTGACAGTCAGCCCGGAAAGCTCAAACACAGGAGAGCTTTATAAACGGAAGACTGGAGACTGGAGAGGGCAGAGCACTGCTTGCAGGTGTGGAGCTGGAGGTAAAGCTGAAGGTTTACGAGAAAGAAGCACTACAAGCAAGGACCAAGCAGAAAGAAGCACTTGGGAAACTAGTGCTGGGCAAAGGAACAATCACCTTTGGAGGCAAAGCAGAGTGAACGAAAGAAGCCTGCTTGTACCAGAGGAACCTGGGGCTAAACCGAAAGGTAACAGAAGCTTTCAGAGAGGAGACTGGCACAGGGATTGTGTTCCTGAAGAACTGCGGGAAGGAGGAAATCCCAGTTCTATATGCTGCTGGAAGCCAAGGTATGCTGACTCTGTTTCTATGAAAAAAAACCTTACCTTATAAAAAGCCTTTTGAAAGTAATGCTAAACCTGTGAGAAAGGAAAGCACAGCTACCTCTCATAAGCCAAGTAGCCAATGCCCGAGGGTAGGCCATGCTCATTGGCAAACACTAGAGGAACTCTTTAAACATCCAGTGGACAGGACTAGGGCCTGGCCAGAAATTATAACCAGTGAAACCACTGATACAGACAGAGATAATTCTGAGCCGATGCAAGTGGAACTTGTAGAGCCAAGCCTTTTATCTCAGGAAGAGATGGACTGTTCTTTGTGTATTTCAGGCAGTGCAGAGTCACTGTTAAACCTGTGAATGATATATGTTATCTTCAGAATGTTAGTCATTCGCTAAATGGAAGAAGAGTGCTGAAACATTTGCTTTACTCTGGAAAGCTTAACTAAGCATTGTTACAACTGTGAAGCATAACAGTTTTTCCGTTAACTTCAGGAATGGAATCAACTCAGGTTATGGACTTTTTCTTTAGGTTGTAACCCAGCTGAATCTTGGATGGTTAACCAGATTGGTTAACCAGGTGGCGATGTTCTGTGTCAGTAAGCAGGGAGGCATAGGCTTGTATCTCCTGTGCTGGGAGGCGTTGCACCTCTGGAAGTTTGCAGTGGCCCATGACATGGAACTGAGGGCGATCTACCTACCTGGGGAGCTCAATATGCTCGCGGACCATCTAAGCTTCAGCTGGGTTCAAAGGGAAATAAATGCCTTGTTAACCCTCTACTCTGCATTCACAATTTTTCTTAGTTAGGAGCTGAACTGCGAAGACCAGGTTACACCTGGCTCTTAAAAGTCCCTCCTCGCATAATAAAATAATTTTTGTGTCCCACTTACCCTTACGATGACTGGCCACCAGGGCGGTGCATGACAGTACCATCTTAGAAATCACCACTCAGGAAAAAATATTTAGGCATCATCGTGAATAATATGTGGAAACCCTCCACTCAGTGTGCAGTGGTGGCCAAGAAAGCAAATAGAATGCTAGGCTTATAAGGAAGGAATGGAGAATAAAACCAAGGATATCATAATGTCTCTGTATCGTTCCATGGTGCTACTGCACCTTGTATGCAAGGTGCAGTATGCAATTCTGGTCATTTTATCTTAAAAAGCAACTTACCACCATCGTAACACCAACAGCTACAGAAGTGGAGGACATCATCACTACCGTCAATGCCACCACAGCCCCAAATGACCCCTGTCCAGCATTCTGGATAAGAACTCTACGAAAGGAAATCAGCCCTATACTATGCAAGATTATGGACTTATCCTTCTCCTCAGGTCTATTTCCATCATGCCTCAAGCAGACATCAATCCGGCCTCTCCTAAAGAACACCAAACTTAATCCACAGAATGTCGAATCATATCGTCCAATATTGAGCATTCCGCTGCTGGCTAAGCTAATCGAAAAGGTTGTTCAACGCCAAATACAGGACCATATTGACTCCACGGCTCCCCTAGACCCAGCCCAACATGGCTTTCGAGAATCTCACGGCATGGAAACTCTCCTAACCACACTAATCAACACACTGATCACAGGAACCGATAACATTAAACAAGGATTTGCACTGATCTTCTTGGACATTGCCGCCGCGTTCGATTCCATAAACCATGATCAACTCCTGAGACGGCTACAGGATAAGGGAATCAGTGGTCTAGCATTGAGCTGGTGCAAATCATACCTAACGGATAGATGGCAGCAAGTTCGTACAGGCTCTACAACCTCTAAACTTTTCCAACAAAAACATGGCGTACCTCAAGGCTCATCACTCTCTGCCTTATTATTCAACATATACATGCAACCTGTATGCGAAGTAATCCGCTCCTTCAACGTCTCATGCCTAATATACGCTGACGATGTACTACTTTTCATTCCATTCTTGACTGACAAGCCGGACTTCTCTCCATTGATAAAGTGTTTTCAGGCTGTAACAGACTGGTTCCATGCACAAGGCCTTAAGATAAATTTCAGCAAAACAGATGTACTCTTCACTACAAGAAATCAATCTATCTTTCTCCCCTCCATCGATGCTAAAGACAAAAGACCCATAAGCAGACCCACTATCCGCTACCTTGGTGTTACATTAGACCAGCAGCTTGACTTCAAAGCGCACATCAGTAACATCGTCAAGCAGATCCACCATAAAATACGAACATTGAGACATTTTCGACCGCTACTACAACCTAGCTACTTTAGGACAGTATTTCAGGCCCTAGTGACCCCCCACTTTGATTATGCCAATACGATTCTCCATGGCCTACCCAAATGCTCATTAAGTCCGCTACAACTAGCAATGAACACTGCGGCATGCTTCCTATACGGAGCATCCAGAGGAGACCATATCACCCCGATTTTAAAGGAATTACACTGGCTACCAATACACTGCCGGACCACATATAAAGTAGTCCTGATAACATTTAAGGCCATCAACAACATGTCCTCCTCCTCCCTAACGGATCTACTCCACCGTACCCCGGCAAACAGAGCAAGGAGATCATTCGCCATCAACACCCTTCAGACCCCCAACGAAATAACCAAATGTACCCAAGCGACAGAGCAGAGCTTTTAAGTTTTACGCACCCATCTGTTGGAATGCGCTCCCACCCTCCATCCGAGCAATAACCGATATTGTCCAATTCAGAAAGGCACTAAAACACCACCTCTTCCTCTTACACTACTCACAGCCCAATATTATCCACAGTACACCCAGCTAAACAATGATAAGCCACAATCAATTCATAACTATAATGTACAGAACTGTAGATATTGTAAATAGTCTCCCCAGTTGATATCCAAGTTGTACCCCCTGTTCTCTGTAAATGCATTCTGGATATCCCAGATGCATAAATGTTACCTGTAAACCGCGCTGATTTTAAAGAGCGCGGTATATAAAAGCAATACATAAATAAATATAGCACAGTTAGAAAAGATACAAAGAAGAACCACCAAAATGGTAAAGGGGATGGAAGGACTCTGCTCTTGTTAAGTGTCATTGAGTCGGCATCGACTCCTGGTGACCCTCTGGATAGTTGACCTAAACTCTGTTCGGTCTTTAGCCAAGCGGCTCATTGTTGATAGAGTGATATCCATAGCTGCTGTTATTGTATCAGTCCATCTCATTGCCGGCCTTCCTCTTACAGTGACCTTCTACCTTGCCATGCATTATGTCTTTCTCCAATGATTTCTCTTTTCACATGATATGAAAGTATAAAAGTCGAAGTCTTGTCATCTGAGCTTCTACAGAAAGCTTACGTTTGACCTCCTCTAGTACTGACTGGTTTGTTCTTTGGGCAGTCCACAGTATACACAGTATTTGTTGCCAGCACCATAATTCAAAGGCATCCATTTTCTTCCTGTCTATCTTTTTCACTGGCCAACTTTAACATTATTGAAAATACCATGGCCTGGACAAGTCGAATCTTTGTATGGAGAGAGACATCTCTGCTCTTGAGGATCTTGTGTAGGTCCTTCATAGCCATTCTACCAAGAGCAATACATCGTCAGATTTCTTGACTGCTAGTCCTTTCTTTTTTGATCGTTGCTCCAAGTAAGTTAAAGCTGTCAACTATTTCAATTTCTTCTCCATCAATGATGAACTTATTGATTTTGTCAACTGTCAGGGTCTTTTCCTTCTTAACGTTAAGGTGCAGACCCATTTTAAAACTATATTCCTGGATCTTGAGAAGCAAATGTGTCAAATCATCTTCACTTTCAGACAGTAATGTGGTATCATCAGCATTGCAAAGGTTGTTGATGAGTCTTCCACCAATCTTCACACCTCAGTTGTCTTCATACAGTCTTGCTTCTCTGATGATTTGTTCTGCATAAAAATTAAAGAGGTAGGGGAAAAGTATGTAGCCCTGTCATACACCTTTGCTGATTTTAAACCAGTCTGTTTCTCCTAGTTCCGTTCAAACTGTTATTTCTTGATCAATGTATAGGTTGTGCAAGAGGACGATCAGGTGTTCTGGTATACCAGGATACTGTTATGAGGTTTAAAAGGTTGGGTCTGTTCAACTTGGGAAAGTGATGGCTGAGGGGGGATATGATAAGAGGTCTATAAATTAATGAAAGGAGTGTTATGGGTAAACGTAGATTGGTTGTTTACGCCATCAAAAAGTAGAAAGAATAGAGGACATGCAATGAAGCTAAAATGTAACCCCTTTAAGACTAATATGAGAAAATATTTTTTTACTCACTGTGTAAACAGACTCTGGAATTCGCTACTGGAGGATGTAGTAAAAGCTGGTGGTGTAGCTAGGTTTAAATAAAGTTAGATATTTTCCTGAAGGAAAGGTCCATAAACCTGGGAAATCCCCTGCTTACCCCAACACAAGTATTGTGGAACCGGGTGCCTTTATCCAAGTTATCCAAGTTTATACTCCTGTTCAATGTAAAACCTGACAGTTTGTCGTTATGGTCGTTTTGTTATGATGTAAACCGCGCTGATTCTAAATAGCGCGGTATATAAGAAACTGTAATAAATAAATAAATAAATAAATAACCTACCAGGTACTCGTGACCTGGATTGGCCACTGTTGGGAACAGGATACTGGGCTTGATGGACCTTGGTCTGACCTCAGAGTGATTGTTTCTGATGATCTCAAGGTGGTGATACAGTGTGACAAGGTGGTGGCAAAAGCCAGAAGGATGCTGGGTTGCATACAAAGAGGAATTACAATCAGAAAGGAAGAGGTACTAATGCCACTGTACAAGTCACTGGTGAGGCCTCTCTTGGAATATTGTGTTCAGTTTTGGAGACCACATCTTGCAAAGGATATAAAAAGACTGGAAGTGATTCAGAGGAAGGCGACATTTGGAGCCTGCATCAGAAGACTTATGAGAAGAGTCTTGAAGACCTAAATATGTACACTCTGGAGGAGAGGAGAGGAGGGACAGGGGAGATATGATTCAGACCTTTAAATACTTAAAAAGAGTATTAATGGACAAACAAACCTCTTACAAAGTTGGGGAAGCTGTAAAACTAGAGGGCATAAAATGAAGCTGCAAGAGGGTAAACTGAAAGGAAATGTCAGGAAAGACTTTTTCACTGAAAGGGTGGTGGATGCTTGGAATGCCCTCCCGATGGAAGTGGAGGGGGCAAACACATTGACAGAATTCAAAATGGCAAGGGATAGACACAGTGGATCCCTTTATAGCAACAGGATAAAATCAAAATAAGCATATTATCTCTTATATCTGAACAAATAGGGGTGACCTACACAGAGCGGTGAGTACACCCCTAAACAAAGATATGGAGAGGGGTGACGTGCATGAAGCGGCAGGTGCACCTACTCTTGCTGCCTTGCTGGGCAGACTAGATGGACCATACTGGTCTTTATCTGCCATCATATACTATGTTACTATGTTAGTATATGTTCTTATGAGGTGGGGCTGCAACTCCTGGCACAGCTGATGTATGGTTGCCCTATTAATGCAGAACCTGGTGACACTGCGTTCATCAGTATGGTTCATGTACTGGCTTCTCAGCCTAAGTACAATCTGATAGGGTAGCCTCCTTGCTGCCCTCCTCCTTTCTCTATCTGCCTCATGCAGCATGGCCATTGCAAATCAGGCAACCTTACCGTGCACACACACACACACACTCTAACTTGCAAGGACAAATCCTAGATGGCAGCAGAAAATCAGCAAAGTGCTGGCCTTGTTGCATGTATCAGACAGAAAAAACGGGCACATCTGCGGCAAAGGCCAGAAACCTGCACGGGGCTTTCTGGAATACAGCGTACATGTCTGGGACAGGGCACACCCCATTCCGCCCCTTTGCAGGTGCATGCAGACATCACTGTGCAACAAGATAAACGTCTGCGGGTGCCGTGCACAGGAATGCGTTTGTCGATGTTTTTGCCACACACACATCCCTCACGCATGTCCACACGGTATATTCAGCTTCAGGAATGACCCTATTAGTAAAGTGTGGCTGAATTTATTTTGGAAGTAGTTTGACTGTAGAATACTGATATCAGTTGCAGAAGCAGAATTTGAGCTGCAGTCTCTAACTCCCAGTTTAATGTGGCCAGCTGCACTCTACCAATATTCTTTTACTGTTCTCAGACTTGTTATAGCCCTTTCCAAATGCACAGCTCTCCTGCTCACTCATCTGTGTTATGTCCCTATTGCATACCAACCCACGCTGAGCAGTCAAAAAAAGAAGAAAGGGAATGAGGTGGGGGAAAGAAAGATATGGCCTACAAAGATTAAGAGATGTGGGAAAAAAGGAAGAGCAAAGATGAACTGACAAAAATACAACTTTTCAGTTCTGTTTTGATAGCATAAATGGTTTCAAAATCTCTAGAACTGGATCATTTTCTTAGCAGTATAATGTGATACACATGTGCATTTGTTTTATATAAAAATTCTATCTACAAAACCATAAATGTATTTTTATTCTTAACTGTTTATGGAACATATAAGACAAATCATATCACACAAAGTGATTCTATCGTAGCACTAAATATACTGCATTTTTTAAACAAGTGGGGAAAGCATGTGGAGCATAGCTCATGGAATTCTTTCCAGCCCCTCAATATGTGTGCACATACCCAACTGTTTGAATCTGTATAGCTCCCTTCCCTCACAGCCCATTTCCATTCCAAGCCCCCCTCCCCATCAGCTATTTGCAGTTGAAGCCCCCCTTCCACTCAGCCCATTTCCATTCCAAGTCCTCGTCCCCATCAGCTATTTGCAGTTGAAGCCCCCCTTCCACTCAGCCCATTTCCATTCCAAGTCCTCGTCCCCATCAGCTATTTGCAGTTCAAGCATCCCCTTACACTCAGCCCATTTCCAGTCCTAGCAACCCCCCAACCCATTACCAGTCCTAGCCCATCAACCCACTTCCAGTCCTAACCCCCCCCATCACCCCATTTTCAGTTTAAGACCCCACCAATAGCCCATTATCAGTCCAACCCCCCATCAGCCCACTTCCAGTCCTAACCCCATCAGCCCATTCCCAGTCTTAGCCCCCTCCATAGCCCATTACCAGTCCTAACTCCCCATCAGCCCACAGCCCATTACCAGTCCTAACCCCATCAGCCCACCTCAAGTCCTAACCCCTCCCCATCAGCCCATTTCCTGTCCTAGCCCCACATAGCCCCTTACCAGTCCTAACCCCCCATAGCCTATTGCCAGTCCTAACCCCCCATCACCCCATTTCCAGACAGCCCCCCATAGCCCAATACCAGTCCTAACCCCCCCATCAGCCCACCTCATGTCCCGGGAAAATAAAAAATAAAAAGCTGGCTGCTGCTGCCACGGCAGAATCGAGTGTCCCTCGGGCCCCCCCTGCCCAGCTGAGCCCCCCCCCCCCCGCTTGGCTGAGCCCTCCCTGCCTGGATGAGCCTCTCCGCGATGGCTTACAGATCCACGAAGGGAGAGCGTCTCCCTCACGGCTCTGTTAAGCCCGCAGGGGCTGATGGGAAATTTCTCATCTGCCCTTGCAGGCTTAACAGAGCTGAATTTTCCATCAGCCCCTGCGGACATTACAGCTAGAGAATTATTGTATTTACTGTGGATCCAGTATTCAGCACCGGCAGCAAGTTCTGCTAGAGCGGCTATCTGCTGATGCTGACCGTTAATCCCAGTTAGCAACCGGTGCCACATCCGCTCCACCCCAGAACGTCTTGACGCTAACCAGTTAGCACTGGGGCATGTAGCGCCGGCAGTCACAGTTTTTCAGCAGTCCTAACCATGTTAGTGCCACTGAATACCCTGCAGAGCAGCCGCTGAATATGTGTGTGGGGTGGGGGGGGGGGGCAATGTGAAGATAAGTGTGAGCAAGACTCTGGAGATCAATAACATAAATATCGATGGAAGCTGGCAAGCACCGCATTATTTATGTAAAACTATGAACCTGATGTAGGAAGATAAATGACGCATCTTTTGAAGCATAGTACTATGTCGGAGATTGGAATTGTTGTATTAATTGAATATATACATATATGCTAGCTGATGAATGAGATTTTCTAAATTATAAAAATGGACCTATGATGAAACTGTATGCGCACTAGAGGTATCCTATATCTAATGAGTGCTACATTAAATTTTGATGGCCCACAACAAATCTTATTTATATGGGTAAACTATATGTGGTCATGGTATTGGAGATCTGGGCTCTGGTTTTTGATTGAGATTGTGGAGGTCATTACCAACTGGATTCGCAGCATAAATGTCCAGCACCATGTTGGTCCAAAACCAAGCACACATAGGTTTTGTAAAAGTTTGCACGGTTTCTGGGAAATTTCTTATAATCCATCACACTGCATTGCCTTTTAACATAAATTTGAAGAAGGGAACATGTCAAATCCAGACTCTTTGGAAAACTGCACCACGGGCAACCACTGCAGGAACCGTGCTGTCAGCTGCAGAAGAAACAAAACTATTACCGTACTTTCAATCATTTCCAACATAATCGTACAAACAACTCTCATCTTGGTACAAACTGACCTTGTGTGTGTAAAAGATGGTACTGACTGCTGTGGAGCAAGCAGAGCTTTTCTGAATGTTTGTAATATTCAAAGATTAGAACAGGCTGGTATTTGACCATTCTGTGAACTTTGAGCAAAGTTCACTGACTGTAACTGGCGTCCTTTCCAGTAAACGGTGTTAGCCTTCCAAGTTTATGTGCCAACATGAAATTTGTGTTTACTTAAAAAAAGAGAACCTGGAGTACTTTCATATTGTGTAATACTGTAGAGGCTCATTTACATGCCGTCGGAAGTGCTCATTTGGCTTTCATTAAATAAATAAGACTGAGACCTATATCAGACATTAAATTCTTTAGAAACAGAAACCGGAAGACAGGAATAGTCAACTAGGTCTTCACAGAAATGTGGTATACCTTAAAATTAGCCTCATCATGTAATGTTACCAACCAAATGTGTTTCTGAATACTATTCGCAAGTAAATTCAATGAATTCATGTTTAGCTATCAAATGCCAGAATTAGTGCGAGCTAACAGCATGGCCACTGGTTAATCAGTAACACTGAGGCATGTTTGCTAATGTTTAACGTGCGCTTTAGCACAGACTAAACAGTTAGCGTGGCGTTGCAGTTACTTTCGTCCGTTCAAATAGCCGGGGCAGTAAAACCCATGCTAACGGCTTTGCATGCGATGGGGTGGGAAATGGGCGGGTTGGTGGTGGGAAGCGGGTGTTGACTGCACATTGCCATTAGCAGGGGGGTTGTTAATGCAATGTTGCAGTCAGCACAGGTGCACTTAAAGCCACCTCAATGGGTGATATCTTTTTCTGTATCTGTGCAGCACTGCGTACCCTTTGTAGCGCTATATAAATGATTAATAGTAGTGGTGTTAAGTCCAGCCATGCTAACTGTGATTGACATGAGGTATTTTGCAGAAGGATATGCTGGCATGCCCCCAAAGGTTATGGTGGAGCCATTGCCTTTCCCACGCTAATTTTTGTCTCCCAAAGTATGTTAAAGTGTGGACTCTTAGAACACTTTATCAAACAAGCCCTATAGAAGGTAATTTTATAAGGGTCATCTACAAGCAGAAAGCATGGTATTTTAGAGGTTTCTGTGCATAAACAGCCACTTATGCACATCATGTAATTGGTTGCTAGTCTGCAAGCAGACATGTAGGACCAATGGTGCGCACTCTTATTCTATGTGTGTACAGAGGTGGAGTTTGAGAAGAGCGTGGGCAGAGCACTCGTAATTTTTACATACTATAACTTACGGGCATTCTTGAAAAGTCTATGCGCGAGCATTTATACCACCGTAGGGCAGGTATCTGTGTTCAGACTTCATTTAACATGTGCCTTCCTTCATAAAATAGGCTTCAGTTACATGTGTGAAAGCACATGTAAGGTTAAGTGACCTTTATAAAATTTCCCTCCGCAGTGTACACTGATTTACATGTTTGATTTAACTCACACCTTTTTCAGTAGTAGCTGCTGAACTGTTAACCTGGAGAGCACCTTTTAGGACATTTCAAGGGTGGGGCCTGTGAATTGCAGATAACATGGAGATTGTTCACTACCACTAACTACTAACATGGTACATAAGTTGGTACACCCGGGGCTTCATTTCTGGAGGAACGGTTTGGAACAAAGTTCCGCCACTTCTTTTCAGACTCCAGAGCTCCACAGTTCCATTTCCTTTTTGTTTACAAATCAAGTCCCGACTACGTCCCAAGAGGTGTGTCTAACTGCAGTCCATGCTAGCTGCCATTCAGTTAATGCACAGCAGCAAACTTTGGTTTGCTTTGCTGCATGGCCAGCCATCCCAGGTATGCTTAAAGGTCAACGCGTCTTTGGTAGTAGACTGGCTAATCTACTGAAGAGGGCTTTAAACTAGATTCGTTGGGGATGGATGAAGAAAGCCCCCAGGCAGGTGAAAGTCCCCAGGTAGGTGATACATTAAATACCTTTATGGAAATGGCTAACAGGGGTAACATATGGAAAGCAGTGTGTATAAATGCCCGTAGCATGGAAATAAGATCCCTGATGTTGAAGCTGTGGTGGGAGTGACTGACTTGGATTTAGTGGCAGTTACAGAAACATGGTTCACAGAAAACCATTATTGGGATGTAACTATACCTGGCTATACTTTATTCAGAAAGGACAGAGTAGGAAGAAGGGGAGGAGGAGTGGCACTATATGTAAAAACTACTATTAAAGCATTGGAATTACAGACCTTAAAATGGAGAGAGGAGGCATTGTGGGTTAAACTAGAAAGAGGGAAAGAGAAATCTATTTGCATTGGTGTGATATACAGACCTCCCTCACAAGAGGAAGAGGTGGACAGAGAGTTAATTGAAGCGCAGCATTGCTAGGAAAGGTGAAGTGCTACTGATAGGAGATTTCAATATGCCAGATGTTGATTGGCACATTCCTGCTGCAGTATCATCTAGAAGTAAGGAGATCCTGGATTCTCTACAGGGAGAACTATTCAGGCAATTGATAACAGATACCACACATGAAGGGGCCATAATGGACTTGGTGCTTAGCAATGGTGAAAGTGTTTCTGATGTTGTACTGGGAGATCATTTTGCATCCAGTGATCACCAGATAGTGTGGTTCAGTATTAGGGCTAGGGCTGTTAGAATCCATTCAAAGGTGAGGATCTTAGACTTTAGGAAGACTAACTTTGTCAAGATGGGCCAATACCTCAGGGAGTCATTAGCGGAATGGAAACAGCTGGGAGATGTAGAAAAACAGTGGGCAAAACTGAAAGGGGATATTTTAAGGGCAACCAACCTTTTTGTTAAAATGGTAAATAAAGGTAAAAGGAAAAGAAGACCGCTATGGCTTTCGAAAGAAGTAGCTGAAATAGTGAAGAAAAAGAGGGAGGCCTTCATGAAATACAAGAGATCACAGAGAGAGGAAGACAGGCATCTATATTTGGGAAAAACTTAGAGATGCTAGCAAAGTAGTCAGGAAGGCAAAGATTCAAAAGGAGGAGGAAATAGCCAATACAATAAAATGGGGGGATAAGACATTTTTCAGATATGTTAGTGAGAAGACGAAGGGCAAAAGTGGTATTGTCAGAATCAAGGGTGCAGGGGAGAAATATGTAGAAGCTGATAAGGATAAAGCAGAATTGCTTATCAAATAGTTCTCTGTGTTCACAAGTGAAGAACCAAGAGCAGGACCTCAGAAAACACCCACAAACTGGAACAGAAGCGAGGGACATCTTGAACAATTTTCAGAAGATTGTGTTCGTGAGAAACTAGCTCAACATAAAGTAGACAAAGCGATGGGACCAGATGGGATACACCCTAGAATACTAAGGGCACTTGGGGACGTTCTAGCAGCTCCACTGACTAACCTTTTCAATGCCTCGTTGGAGTTGGGAGTGGTGCCAAAGGACTGGAGAGAGGCTCATGTGGCTTTACACAAAAGCGGAAGTAAGGATGTGGTTGAAAACTACAGGCCGGTTAGTTTAACTTCGGTGGTGAGTAAATTATTGGAAACGCTGCTGAAAGAGAAAACAGTGAGGTTTCTGGAGTCCAGCGGATTACAGGATCCGAGGCAGCATGGATTCACCAGAGGCAGGTCTTGTCAGACAAATCTGATTGATTTCTTTGAATGGGGGACCAGGGATTTGGACTGAAGGAGAGCCCTATATGTGTTGTATTTAGATTTCAGTAAAGCCTTTGACACTGTTCCTCACAGGCGACTTATAGAGCACCCTAGGGATGGAACCTAAAGTTACTGCATGGGTTAGAAATTGTTTGGGTGGGAGGCGACAAAGGGTACAGGTAAATGGAGCTCACTCTGAGGAGAAGGATGTTACCAGTGGTGTGCCCCAGGCATCTGTCCTTGGTCCGATTCTTATTAACATCTTTGTTAGTGATATAGCGGAAGGGCTTTCGGGTAAGGTTTGCCTCTTTGCAGATGATACCAAAATCTGCAATAGAGTAGACACCCAGGAAGGTGTAGATAACATGAGGAGGGATCTAGCTAAGCTTGAAGAATGGTCTAGAATTTGGCAGCTTGGATTTAATGTTAAAAAATGTAAGGTCATGCATTTTGGCTGCAGCAATCCAAGGGAGCAATATAGTATAGAGGGTGAAGTACTTTTGTTCACTAAAGAAGAGCAGGACCTAGGCGTGGTTGTGTCTGATGATCTTAAAGTAGCTAAACAGGTAGAAAAGATGATGGCAAAAGCTAGAAGGATGCTTGGGTGCCTAGGGAGAGGAATGGCTAGCAGAAAAAAAAGAGGTGATAATGCCTCTGTATAAGTCTTTGGTGCAACCTCATTTGGAGTATTGTGTACAATTCTGGAGACCGCACCTTCAAAAGGATGTGAACAGGATGGAGTTGGTGCAGAGGGTGGCTACTAAAACGATTAGTGGGCTTCATTATAAAGCATATGGGGACAGACTTAAGGATCTTAATATGTACACCTTAGAGGAAAGGCGGGATAGAGGTGATATGATTGAGATGTTTAAATACCTCCGTGGCATAAATGTTCAGGGGGAGAGCCTCTTTCAGTTGAAAGCAAGTTCTGCGACGAGGGGACATGGGATGAGGGTGAAGGGAGATAGATTCAGGAGTGATATGCGGAAATATTTCTTTACGGAAAGAGTGGTGGGTCCATGGAATAGTTTCCCAGTGGAGGTGGTAAAGATGAGGACAGTAACTGAATTCAAAAAAGCATTCTAAAGGTAAAAAGGGGACTGTTGTAGTTGTTGATATGGAAGGACACAAATAAAGTAGTGGTCAGACTAGTCACAGAGCCAAAATTTTGTCAAAAAAGGAAGAACTCAACTCTGTAAAATAACTTGAAAGTATAACTGTATCATCAAAACTGGTGTGTTCATATAAACTGCAAACATATAATTTAATCAAAGTTATGTTGAAAACCTACGCACAAGAGCAACAGATAGGTCTCAGACTTCCCGGGCAAACAGAATCCAGTCAGAAATATCTGACTTGTCATAGCCCTTATTGCATCAACGACCCTTTGGTAATTAGTTGCTCTGGAGCAGGCATCCACCACCTCTTTCATTCCAAAATAATAAACGGTTTAGATCAAAACTCAACCAAATTGCATAGAAAGAGTGGTTAGCAGAACTTAACTTTGCAGGCAATGCTTGAAAACAGTGCTTGGCCAGCGCCTATCCCCAACGCTCTCATTCGCGCTTATCATGCGTTTCACCTAAAGAGGTTTCTTCAGGGGGTGGCTGAAAGCACTCATGATATAACAGATGTAAGCACTATCAAAGTTTGCCAGCTGATATGGAAGGACAGACTAGATAGGCCATGTGGTCTTTTTCTGTCATCATATTTCTATGTTTCTATGCTCGAAATGTCCTAAATAATCATCATGGAGGTTCTGAGCCTTAACATTTGCAGTTAGAGAGAGGTTTTATAATAGGGCACCTAAGTTAAGGCAGCCAAAACATGCCTATTTTAAGCCAAGTTTTTAAAGACATGTAGCAGTCTTTAGAAAATACTAGCATTATGTGGCAGATATCATGCTTTAAATTAAGGCACAAATATTTACACCCGCCCTATAGCAGAGATAAATGAATGAACATGGTAAAGTTTGCAAATAGGCACAAAGATTAAGGTATTTTAAAAACAGGTATATTTGCAAAAGCTGTTGCACTCTGCCAGGACTATGCCCGTGGCTATGCCTATGGACAAAATTCACGCTTTCATATCAGTGTGCACTTATTCAGTGGTCGGTATTTTATAAGAGGGGATTAACATGCCTAAACTGCCACATACATGCTTTAATGACTTTCTAAAATTACCTCCTTAACGTGTTAGTTACAAAATCTTAGTGCACCTTTGGAAAGACAGGTCTAAAAGTTAGGGGAGGGGGTATTTGGCTGCAGCAGCTAGTTTTGTTAAAGCGGCTAGCTGTCACCGCTTTAAATTAAAACCACATGTCATGCTGGGTCGTAGCCAGCCACCGGCACTGAAGATCCAGGTTGGCCATTTCGCTAACTGGTCAGCGGCGATATTCCACTGCTTGCCAGTTAGCTAAACCGGCTAAAGTTAGACCAGCCTTTAAAATTCCTAATACTAGCCAGTTTAGAATAGCTGGTTAGTGACTGAATATCATTGCTAACCGGTTATCCTGTGATGGCACCTCTGCTCCTCGGCACGAGCTTCCTAGCACCTGGGCTTTTAATGGCTCAAACCAGGTATATTCAGCAGCAGTAACTGCACTGGTGCTGCTGAATATCTTAATAAGGAGCATTTAGGTGGTTTGTAGGTCTACAAACTGCCTAAATGCCTTGGAATACCCCCCTCCACTTAATTTTTACTGTCATTTCATTCCTTCTGCGAAATATATAAAAGTTCTATGAGAACTCTTCCAATAGATAGCTCTTACCACCTTAATAGATTTAGGAAAATAGAGGTGGTGTTAAAATTTTGGGGATGGCAAAGCACATATTTTATGCTAGGACACTCTTTTTTTTTAGTGCCATCAAGTCAGTGCTGACTCCTGGTGATCCAGCTGCCTCTGTTTTCATGACAATGTATCACTGGAGGTAGATTGTCAGGCCTTTTCTTCCAAGGCAGTGGAGGGTAAAGTGACTTACCCAAGGTCACAAGGAGTGTTAGTGGGAACCAAACCCTTGATCTTTTGGTAATGAGGCAGTTGTTCTTACCATTAGGCTATTTCTCCACAACTAGGGCCCCTACTGATCATAAATCTAAGTTATACACTAAATAGATAACACTTAGTCCAACGCACATTGTCATGCATGCAGAGTGGAGGAGCAGCCTAGTGGTTAGAGCTCTGGCTTGGGAACCAAGAGACTAGGGTTTGATTCCCACTAGCACTCCTTGTGGCCTTGGGCAAGTCACTTAACCCTCCATTGCTCAGAAAAATCCAAGTTATCAATCTCCCTGTTTAATATTCATTTACCAAGTTTAAGTTACAATGTAAATCACTTTGATTGAAATGATAAAGCAGAATAAAAAAACTGTTAAATAAATAAAATGTGCCTAGTCCAACACACATTGTCATGCATGTATTTGGCACCTGTTATATAAAGTACTTGTGTACATTACTTAATAGAATAGGGGAGTAAATGGTGAGATACGTGCACCAAATCTAGACACAACCACTTACACTAACCCTAGATTTCATGTAAATGCCTGTGACTAGACTTGTTGAAAGCCCATAGCCCATGTTCCCTGTAAAATAGTTATCTCCAAGTTATAATGCCCTGTTCAATGTAATTTCAGTTTGTTCAATGTAAACCGCACTGATGCAGAATAGCACGGTATATAAGAGAATGTAAATAAATAAAATAAATGTGGGTTATAGTAATCTGTAACCTACATGTGCAAATTTGCGCTCTGCCCAACCTTCACCCCCATAATCACCCACTTTGAATCCATGTGCCTACCTAAACTATATGTGTAAGTAATTGAAAACAGCCACCCAACTCTACACATCTCGTTATATACTCAGTGTAACTATAGTATTCTTTTGTGTTTCAGTGGACTCTAAGGTCACACCATCCTAGTTCCCATCTATCCTAAACCAGCACCTCAAGGATACCAACCTCACTGACAGCTAGTAACGGTAGATTAGGAATTCCCAACATACCACAATCATGCAGAAACTGTGGTATCTTTCTGTTCCATTTAAAGACGCTATCTGCCCTTCAATCAAATCAAAGATTACGTGTGGGATGTTGCAACAAAGTTGTTGAAACAAATATAACAATTGTAGGGTCCTGTCATTTTGATTAGGTTTCCCCTATCCAAGGTTTGCTTTCAGCTTTTTAAACAATAAAGGGGAGAAAGGTTTATATATTCAATGAAATATGAATCGAAGTATTTATGCCCTGATCTTGCAATCATGAAGTCTGGAAAGCATCTAGGGATTCTGCATTTGGGGCCTACCTGTTGGATTGAGGATATACCGGTAGATAACTGATTTCACATCCTGAAAACTGACTATATCTTTCCAGTAGCTTTGTAGAGCTCAGAATTGAAGGAATAAGACATCATCCAAAGACACCTCTCTTAAGAGACACCTTTAACCCCTTTGAAGGCCTACTTTAAATTTTCAATCCACATTCTGCAGCCGGGTTAATTTTTGCATATTTCAGGAAAATTGTACCCGTCTTATTCAATATGTTCTAATAGTGATTTTCCTTCTGCTATGGTCATGTATTATATACCATTTGATAGGAATATTTAGTCAGAATTTTGGATCCCAAGAGTTTTGGGCTTGACCTGGAAAGGGTTAAAATGTAAATCTGTTAGCGCCAGGGAACTCTTATACCATATGAGCCAAAGGCTCTATATCTAGGGTGAACAGAAGGGGAGAGAGGATCCAGCCTTGCCTAGTACCTTGGCAAACATCAAATGAGGCCGATTGTTTCCTGTTTGTTAAAATGATCACCACTGGCTTTTTAGAGAGCACCCATACCCAGTGAATATAATCGTCTAGGAATCCATTTCTTATGAGTACTGAAAACAGGAATCCCCAGCAGATTCAAGAAAAAGTGTTTTTGGCATACATGGATGTACTACATTATATGCTCTTCTGGTGCTGTCTGCAGAGGATCATCCATTGATGAACCCAGATTGGTCCTTAATAATTAAGAACAGCATCACCTGTTCCATCCTTGTTCATTCTAAAGTGGTATATCAGAATAATGAACCCCTCTGAGCTGGAATTTGTTAGACAGTATCTTGAGAGCTGCATTGATTAATGACATGCCTAGAGTCTACATGCTGAGTTTGATTTTTTTTTTTTAAGAATTAGCCATCATTATGTCAGTCAAGATATACAGCAACATCTCAGGGGTCCTCATGCAACTGACGATTTCATGTGGCATTGGAACTCCTGAAACTGTCTTCAGAGGTGTACTTGAAACCCATCTGGTCCTGGACTTTTCCGGAAAGGGAGGGAACATGGTGCCCTTTGTATTTTCGTCTTTTTTTTTTTTTTATTTACAATTCTTATATACCGCACTATTTGCAATCAGCGCGGTTTACATGTAACAAAAAACATCCGACAAAATGCATATGTCTGGTCATTACATTGAACAGGGAGTGGGATTTGGAGAACAAGTATCAACTATATAAAGGAACTTGGAGAACAAAGGTGAACTATATACATAAGAAGTTCAATGGAGAAGGCTCCTGTTTGGTGTTCTTCTGCAGTCTTGGTGACTGCAGAAGAAAGCAGTTCCACCAGCAGGGTTATAGACAACCTCAGTCCATTTAAAACATTCTCCTTTTCCACTTCAGGTATACTTTGTAGGGCTATTTATAGCACAGATAAATGGTCAATAAATAAATTATGTAGCTGGCCAACTGACTATCCCTATCATTTTCTGTTTATTTGTATTTTTAAAAATGTCTTACCCTCACTATATAGAATTCTAGCTGCTCTTTCACCCTCCATTTATGGTATCAATATATTGAAATTGTGGGTATTTGGAAATCTGCATATGTCCACTGGGGATTCCCTGTAAGTATTAGTGTATGTGTCTCATATCCCCTCGTGTTAAATGTATCCCCCAACCGCTTTGACCCGGTGAAAAGCGGGATATAAATGCAGATTCCAGAGTCACAGGTTTACTGGCATTCAGAATTCTAAGATGAATCTTTTATCTTTCAACCACTGCTTCATTTCTGCATAACCCTCATACTTGTTCTGCAAAGCTAGAGAGAAATATTGAAATATGTAGAGTGGATTCTGTCACTGTCCCAGCAAGGTTCACCCTGTAGGCGTGAAGCCTCTATCAAGCACTGTTTGTTCCATAAAGATGAAAGCAGATCAGTACTGTTCACAGCCTTGCACTGGCCTCCATGTTTAGTAGCTCAAGCAGCCACCTTCACAGGAAAATAGCAGAACTTTGCATGGTTAGAGCACCGGCTTGGGAACCAAGAGACCAGGGTTCAATTCCCACTAGTACTCCTTGTAGCCTTGGGCAAGTCACTTAACCCTCCATTGCCTCAGAAAAATCCAAGTTATCAATGTCCCTGTTTACTGTACATTGCCAAGTTTAAGTTACAACGTAAACTGCTTTGATTGAAATGATAAAGTGGCATATAAAAAAACCTGTTAAATAAATAAATATTGTTTTGCTGATTGAGATTTTCTTGTCAGTCATCCAATGCCTTGCATTTTCTTTCTAACATGCGTATCAATTTTCTGTCCATAGGTGGTGAGTGGATCCTTTACACTAATCATTTTTTATTCATGATGCCAAACTGAGGAAGTGAAATGTGCCGTTTTATCAACTACAATTTTGAGTTTTATATCTGTTTTTTTTAGATGTTCTCTGAAACATTTATGAGCACTTGCAGAATCATTACTGTACCAACAGCTCGCTCGTCTGCATGTTCCAGCCCTCACCGCCGGAGTCATCTGCTGCGCCTACCTTGGGTTCCTCCATATCAGAGTGCACCATTTAGCACTTTTTCTATCTGCATTTTCTTTTTTACCAAACACTTAGTGATCTCTTTAGATATATCTTGGGGTTGGAGGAACAGCACAACCGTGTTGTAACTTAATAAATATGCTGGGATAAGGCAGACGTCCACAGCATCACATAACTTTGACCATCATCTTTTTAATGGGATACATTTTGCCTGAATAAGTTGGCCAGACAAAGTTTAACCAGTGAGTAGAAGGAAATAAAAAAAAATGAAGGGGCCTGTATACTAAATTGGGATAAACATCCGCAGTTACCGCAAATTAGTTGCAAAACTTAAGCCTGTGCAGGAACTTTTGGGTCGTGCCCAGCATCTGCCCATGCAGCTACTGCGCAGGATTAACATTTGATGCATGTTGAGTGGACTGCCGATTGCGCATTGCCAACAGCGCAGATGCACCCGCGCTAAGGGGCCGCTGCTGCTAACAAGGAATTCCTCAATCCCTCCCAATATCTACATGCAAACCCTCCAGACATCTGCTTTCAAATACCCCACCTCCTAGACTCCCTTGCTCTTATCGGGCATTTCCTTGGTGTCTAGTGGCACCTAGGTTCAAAATGGTACCTCTTACCCTAGTGGTCGTCTCACATTACTACCACTAGATCTCAAACTGCCAAGAAAGGGTAGACAGTCAGTCAGATAGCCATGAGAAGGAAGGGGAAAAATGGAAATTTCAAGGTTTGTCTGGCTGACCCCCGAGGTTAGCTGGACAAAATCTTTAAATATTGACTCCAGTGTAACTGGAAGTGAAAGTAAAGTTGGGGATTTATTAGAATCTGTAATACTGTACCAGGTAGAGAAAATCTGCAGACTTAGAAGAGTCTGCAGATCTTCTTTAGTCATAAAATTTTAAATGTCAAATAAATACAGTATATAGGGTAAATAGAGTATCTCAGTTAAGCCTTCTGCTATATAAAGAGGTCATCCCATTTCACAGTGTTTCACAGAGCCCACACAATACACAAGCGATTCCTTATCCCTAAAAACAAGCAGCTTTGTGGCTATTCCATTTTAGTCTATGAGGAGCTGTGAGACTAGAACCGTAAGCAAATGCATCATTCATGATTTTCAATCCTGCCTTAATTTCTCAATAGTTCATAGGCACAGGAGCTCGCTCTTCTGTCAGATCCCTTTTATCTGTGCCCTTCTCTGTTACCAGCAACTCCAGACTTTGTTCCTTCCATCTTTCCGCTCCATGAGCCTAGAGCAGACTACCCGAGTCAGTACATTAGCCTCCATCTCTGATCCCATTCAAATCCCCCCCCCCAGGCTGATTGTGGGTCCTGATCCCCTTATCTATCATTCTCCTAGTCCCTATTTAGTTGTGTAGTCTGTCTTGATTAGACTGTAAGTTCTGTAATAAAGGGGCGGTCTCTTACATGTCTTTTCAGCTCTGTGGTAGTAGTAGTAAGTCATATGCTTATAGCAAATGCAGATGTATACATATATGAGGCAAAAAGAGTGTGTGTCTGTTACGGTTACATCTTTTACTGTAAAAACGGTTTATTTTTATAAGCTCTGTAAACCCCTCTGACAGAATCTCTGTTTGAAAGGCAGTAGAAGAAATGCTAAAGTCGTTAAATTAATTATATCTAGTGCTTCTGATTCTCAGTTTAGACCAATAAGACCAGGCTTACTATGTGAAAACTGGGTTTCCGTCTTAAACCAAAGAAAGCTATTTGGCCCAAGGGACTGATAAGTGCAGCCATGAGGCTTCCCCATTCCACCACTAATAACTACTTAATGTATAACGAGCAAAGAAGCGCCGGCACCTCAGCAGCTCCCCCTCCCTTCTGTCCCAGGGCACTACTGCTTAGCAAAGCTGGGGAAGGGGCTCTTTACTATCTCTGTATCTCCATTCACTGGAAAAGGTACTGTGAAAATGCCAATAAACGTGTAAGGAGCATAGTTACAAAAGTGCACAAGGGTTTTGCAGGTATAGTGTATTTAGGGTAGATAACAAGCATGGTACATGCTCCCTACTGGGAGCTTGTACAGCATGGCCCACAGCAGATACCACACTGATTTGGACCCCAACGCACACTGGTGGCAAGGTGGATGCACAACGACTGAGGTGGCGTTATGTGCATTCATGCTAACTGCAGCATTGACTGTGATTGTGTGTTGCCAACTCCTATGCTAACCTTATGTGTGAACACACCTGTGCTCCACTCCTATACCACCCATTTCCTTCCTCACTGTGTGCTGAGTAGATAGTGCAGAATTAACCCCACATTTATATAGCGCTACGAGGCGTACGCAGCGCTGTACAGACACATATAAAGGAAAGGCATCCCCCTCTGAGGTGGCTTTAAGTGCACCTGTGCTGACTGCAACATTGTATTAACAACCCCCCTGCTAATGGCAATGTACAGTCAACACCCGCTTCCCACCCCATCGCATGCTAAGCCGTTAGCGTGGGTTTTACTGCCCTGGCTATTTGAACGTATGGTCGCAATAACTGCAATCCCACGCTAACTGTTTAGTCTGTGCTAAAGCACATGTTAAACATTAGCAAACACGCTCCAGTGTTAATGATTAACCAGTGGCCATGCTGTTAGCCCACACTAATTCTGGCATTCAGTGTCTGCTTAGCACACGCTGTTATCATGGCTCATTAGCACATGCGCAAGCCCGCATTAACAGCTAGCGCACCTTAGTAAACAAGCCCCTAAGTCCTCCATCTGCACATTTTCAGCAGCAAATTCATATCAACTGATATCTAAAACTTTAAATTTTAAATTTTGCACTTTATGAACTAGCCAATTTACATTTACTTAATTAAAAAGGAAAGTTTGGTGAGAGTGGTGAACCCTCTCTTGACAGACAGCCCAACAAAAAAAGTTTTCTTCAAGTTTTACTCTTCATTAGGCCCAACCTTTCTTGAGGGTCACATGAAACTAAACATAAAAGATTATTCTTGAAGACATAAGTCACTTGGCTTGCACATATTCCTGACCTATGACTCTTTTTTAATTCAAATTATTATGGTTCTTATCCAGGTTGCCAGTGATTTGCAGTGGACTGTGCAGATCAGACTGTGCCCTGTATACTCCTTACAACAATTTTCTGACAGGATCCTGCGCCATAACAATCAATCCTGAGATTAACACTCTCTTTCCTTTCAACGTAACACAGTAGGAAGAAAAGTGATATTAACTAGAAAACCTAAGCAGGAGTCATAGATCAGGAAGACATCTGCAACCCACATGTGTCATTTTCATAAGGCAGTTTGTAATAGGTATGTTTCAGGGAAGAGAAGATGAAGAAATCCTAGAGAGATGAGAATATTGGTGCAGGGTCATCGGACCTGAGGCTTCTACTCCCAGCAAGGGTTCTAAGTAGGCCACAAATAGTTTGTAGGAGTAGAAGTTACTGGAGAACAAAGAGAATTCAATATTGTTCTGGAACATTCTTGGTCAAACAAGAAAACTTCAGTACATAAAGACATAAAAAGATGTATTCATGTACAGAAAGGCTGGGAAGAAGAGCACAAAACCATCTACCCACAACATCTTTATTTCATTATGAGATGGCATATTTTCAAAGGCTGTTCCCTTACAATCCATCAGAGCATATTTGCAAGTATGTTTGATCTAATGATCAGCATGCTGAGTTTAATTAGTCAATTATTAACTGAATTAACACAGCAGAGAATCTGGTTGATTAATAGCTGCTTCTTAATATTAGCCAAATGCTGCAAACCAGCTTTCATTCCTCTTTTGAGAAAATGCGTGCACACGACTGAAATTAAACCCAGTGTGTATAATATGTATCTTGGAAACTGCTTGGATTCTATCAGTTTAGTGCCAGTCTGCCATAAACACAAAATGGGAAACAAACCCTTGCATATACCTGGCTCTGTGTATTTCAGAAATCTTTCACTATAAGAAAAACACAACATAAGAAATGCCATAAGTGGAACCTGTGTCTTTTGGGGAAACTGCTAGGTACATATGACCTAGTTTGGCCACTGTTGGAAACAGGATACTGGGCTTGATGGACCTTGGTCTGACCCAGTATGGCATATCTTATGTTCTTATGTTGTGTTTTTCTTATCGTGAAGGACTTCTGAAGTACACAGAGCCAGGTATATGCAAGGGTTTGTTTCCCATTTTGTGTTTATGGCAGACTGGTGGTGGTTTTAGAAGGATTAGGTGCCCTTTCCATATTTCAAAGCTGATTTGCATAAGTGAAAAAGCAGACATGTAAATTTTAGAAAAAGGCATCACTTATACTGTGTGTGGAAGCAGTAGCAGGAATAAATTCTAATAAAATGCCTTGGGGGGCATCCGCTGTACTTGCGATATAATGTGGGTGACGGGATCCAAAAATTTGATCCAAAATTAAGAGTGAGCCCACTTTATATTGAGTCCAACACCTCCCTTAATTCTTTTCGGGTTCCCTTTCCAGCTCCTTTGTGCATCTAAGGCAGCAATAGCATCAGCTGGAAAAGAACATTTATGGTGTCACGGAACGTCAGCATTAAACTCCCTCAGATGCACACTTCTGTTGCCCCATAGGGGCAGGACTCAGTAGAGATAGGCAGAGGCTTGAGTTCCGAGGCCCCACAATGCTTTAACTTTTCTTATACAGCTGGTGCTGAAACTGTTGCTCGCTGCGAGCTTCAAAATCACAAAGTGCTCTGTCCACTCTTCCTTTTCTCCTGTTTTAAATTTATTATTTTTCCCCATACAGTGGAGTCCACACTGCACAAGAGCCTATGTCACCTTCATTTGCTGGAGACTGAGCAATACTGGTGTGAGGTGGTTGCACAGGGCCCTTATAGAGTGACAGATCAAATCAGTGGTTCTTAGGGGCTTGTTTACTAAGCAGCCGCGGCTCCGATATCAGTCGGACGTCACTACCACTGCTTAGTAAACAAGCCCCTTAGGCTCCATGTGCTGGTGGGGATACATAAACCACACGCTTGGTCTGGACTAGAGAGACAAGGAAAATAGCCTTTTTTTTTTTTTTTACATAGCACTAAGGATCTCTGTAGTTCTCTTCTCTACTTCACTATTTAAAAGAATTGTTAAAACCATCTTCTCAGTCTCAAAACAAGGTCACCCAAAATGGTGTAGAACAAAAAAAAATAAATCTAAAAAAAACACCAAAAGAAAAATACACACAAACACAGAGAAATACAAACTATCGTAAAGATGTACTTAACAAATCAAACAGAAATACAATAGAAACATACCAACAATAAAAAGCCTAAACCAAGCACTTGAGAGCATAAACCTACCCCATCATTGAAAAAGCCATTATCAACCAATAGCAACTTTATTAAAATGTACTGTATACCACTGGGCAATTCCTGGCAATTTGACTGATGTACCTGCACAAATTCTGAGGTCACTAGAAAGTCCAACTAATCTTCTCAGTGTTTCCAAGGGCAACTGTGTGTGAACAGTGATTACTCACATATGCAAGTTTTAAGCCATTTTACGGGAATGACTGCAATTATTATGTACAGATGTGGAATATCTGTTTTAGTACATTTGCCAGAACTTCACACCCAGGATAAACAGTACATGAATACTAATATGTACTAAATGAACAGTCAATTACCTTAAGTTCCACAGCTATCAGGCAAAACATCTCCCAAGCTCTTTTTCTTTTATTGACAGAGTGAAGAATATAAATACAGGATATGCACAAAGCATCTGCCCTTACCGACATTCTCTATGTCCTTCACCTTTGCTTGCTCATGTAAAGTATCTACTCTTGGAATAGGTTTGCTCAGTTAACAGAACAATGGGGGTTGTGCAACCCAAAACAAGTAATCATTAGCAAAGAAAGACTTTGTATTCAGGATTCTGGAAGAATGATTTGTAATTTTTAAAAAAAGTCCCTAAAAGGCCCCTTGAGAACGTTGAAAGTCAGCCAGTCTGAAAGCATCAGATAGTGTCGGTGAAATACCTATAACATTGCAAGTAAAAGACCATATATAACTTTACTATAATCCTGATTAGCCAGAGCAGAGCATATTCACCCAATTACATTTTCAAGAGAGCGCCTAACAGCAACAAATGCACATAACTTTAAGCCCACACGAAACAAGTCATTTTTCTACACAAGCTAGCCACATACAGAACTTGTATATAGGTTCGCTAATGCTTCTGAAAGTATGTGCACCCCCTTACAAGAAAAATGAGAGCATGAACCATGTACGTCAGCAGCAGGCCAGCAGTTCTGCGACAGGTCACTCCAGCTTGTACCGAACTGCTGCCAAATAGTCCAACAATCAACAACCAGCCAGGCCGACTTAAGAAGTAACCATATGAACTTTTTCCATCATTTAAATGCTGAATTATATGAGTAAAAGGCCTCTTATAAAAAGTGGTTACCCTTAAAAGTACACATGATAAAGGTCAGAGTTCATAATCTATGTGCTTTTCCTGCAGGATTTATTTATTTATTATTTTATTTATTTAGTTATTACAATTTCTTATATACCGCACTATTTATCAGCGCGGTTTACATTTTGTACTAGTACCATAGGTACCTATGGGATACGTTTTTATTTATTTATTTTATTTTATTTTATGTTACTGTATTTATATCCTGCTTTTCACCGGGTCAAAGCGGCGTTACATAAAAGGGGGGGGAAATTAAATATAGGGTGGGGCCTTACTTAGCCGCGGCTCCGATATCGCACAGAAGCCGCTACTGCAGCTAAGTAAACATACCCCTATTTATAGCCATTTTCTCCATATCCAAACCTAGCTGCCCTGTCATAAAATAACCCTCTCAGAAATAGGGCCCTTTATTCAGACTATCAGACACTATCAAAACAGGGAAATTAGGCATCTCATAGAGAAGTTGCAATAAAGGCAAACGTAGCCCAGGTACCTTTAAGGCAAATTCTCTTTCAACTGCTAAGCAGCTTGCAGATACAAACAGATACCATACTTTGAAATATTTGTATACAGTAATAAATAACACTTGGATGTACCACTGTGAAACGTGCCTGGAAGTGCAAACAGAGATGTCAAAGTCAGAATTCTGAAAACAAAGCAGGCACGATTTCGGAAACGTAGACGTGCCCAATATGCATGTCTATCAAACGTCTATAAAGATGTCCCCAAGATAGCATGTCAGAACCAGAACACCTAATAGCATAAAGGTCATAGTAGTGGCTTAAGAGGCAAGTGATCAGGGTTCAAATCCCACTATAGGTCTTTGTGATCTAAGGCTAGTCACTGAAGTCTCTTCTCTACAATCTCTGGATGCTTTAAGATGAAAGCAAGCACTTTCCTGATGCCTGGAGCAGCTATACACATTGACGTCTCTGAGATCAAATGAGGACATGCAAGTACCTGGCCTCATCTCCATACCTATTTTGACATCCCTGCACCTGAGACATCAGCAAATGTCATTTGAGGAATGTCTACAGAGAAGTGTCCGTGATTTCAACATCCACATGCATGTCTTCAGACGTCCAAATCACAATTAAACCTTTTAAAATGACCCTCTAAATGAAGAGTTACAAACCTATTGTTTGTACCTCTTCATTTACTGTTTCTCTCTCTCTCTCTCTCTCTGTATATATATAAATATATATCTCAGAGACATGAAGCAGACCACAGCACCATGGTAACTGGGGGCCCGGCACTTGTTGGCCTGAAGAGAGTGGAGGAGGGGAAAAGGGGAGCCGGGTAATAGGGTCACTAATTTAAATCACCCTGCATGGTGATGCGGGACAATTTGATTGGTGGCAAGAGCAGTGTCGGAGGAGGGGGTGGGGCTGGGCAGGCTGAGCCATGTGGCTCAGCTTGCCCATTCCCCTCCTGTACCTCTGGGAAGAAAGGCGGTAGGCAGCAGTGTTAAGAAAGAGGACCGATTTCACAGGAGGGGTGCCAGGCTGTCCCTTATCTGGGCCTGACAGTTTCATTACTGCTGGAGCTGGCCGCCCACTGGAGCTGACCGCTGTCGTGATGCCAGGGAAGCAGCAATTGGGAGGCCTACAGAGGTGGAGCAAGGTGCTGGTGAGCAAGGCCTTGTTCCCTCTGGCGAAGGCATGCAGCGTGGCAGAGCTTCAGGGGTGAAGGGCTGAGTATTAGCACAGGAGCTACATCGGGGCACTGGGGGAAGAACCGGGAAGCAGCGCATGTGGAAGACAACGGCTGGGCGCACGGGGGGGGGGGGGGAGGTGGAAGATGCATTGCGGGAGGTGTGGAATGTCTCCTTCTGTCCTGCAGGGTGTGCAGAGAAGCTTTCAGGTGCGGGAAGTGTCAGGGGGGGGACACGATTATTAGAGTGGAGGGGCATGGTGAGATCGTGCCTTCGACCAGGGCTGTGAGGTGTTCCAGGAGGCAGGGACGGACACCGGCAAGGTGAGGGGGCAGGAGGGGCAGAGCAGCAAGGAATGTAGAAGGGAGAGGTGCTGCGGGTTTTGGCAAGCAGTAGGAGATTAGAGGGAGCGAGGGGGATGCGGGGCTACATGGGGGAGTCCAGAATAGTGTGGGTAGGGCCTTGGGGGGAGGGCAGGAAGGAGCTGGGGGTGGTCTAGGTGAGGGTCCACTGGGGAGGGTTCTTGGGGGTGGAAGGGTCAGTATGGGGGGAGGTTGGTGGTTGTTTTGGGGGCATGGGGACCGACCAGACATGCTGTGTTCGGGGGGTGGGGGGAGTGGGCTGCATTGGTACTGGGGCAGCCTTACCCCTGTATATTCTCTGTGGTTGATGGCTGTCGCGTCCCTGGGCCAGGGACTGTGGGCACCTGGGCACCCTGGTGGTTGGGGCTATGGAGTCGGGGACTGGCCACTGTCAGGTGATGGGTCTTTGGGTCTGCGCCAGCATGTACAGCTGCCTCCTGGGCTGTGGGGTCAGTGTGCCTGGTACGGGACCTGCCGGTTTTGGTCCTTTTTCTCCTTCCCAGGTGGCAATAGAACAGAGAGCCAGAGTGGTTTCCAGGGATCAAATTCAGAGGGCTTGACTCGGCACCATGGAGCAAGCTCTCTTGGCTGCTGATGGGTCCTTGGACTTGACAAGGATGCAGAACATCCCAGTGCAGAGCGGCCAGCTTCCCATGGAACCCAGGTCTGTGGCTCAGATGACAGGTGAGCATATAAATGTGAACAGGCACGTCTCCGGAGTGACCAGGTCTCTGGGCTGGCGCAGGGGGAAGGGAGGAAGGCAAGGGCCAAGCACAAATATGCCCAGCATTGTCGGCATGACTCTACATTGTCGTCATCTTTCACGTCATCTAGCAGGTCATCGGGAACGTCCAGGGGGGCGCCCCAGGTGGACAACGGGGATGGCATGCCTACGTTGGTCGCATATTCAGAACTCTGGGAAGGAATCCCATGGAAACTATGGCAAAGGTTTTAGAAGAGGCTGTATATTGATATTTTTAGGCTCCTCGAGGGGTGGAAGCATTCAGGTGAGAGCAGGAAGAAGCGGAAGGATGACGAAAAATCCAGCCAGGTGAGGAAGGTTTCACAAGGCTTGTTGGCACGTATATGGGCAGCTCTGCTGGAAGTGACCTCCTCGACATAAGAGTCCCGAGCAGTGTTTCAGGCAGTGTGGTCTCACTGGCATTTTTCGGAGCATTCCAGGTTAGTGAGTTGGTCCCGCCCTCTGGCAAAATGGGAGCGGTATGGGGTTTAGATAGGCAGCACGTGGTATTTGGGCAAGAGCATTTATTTATTTTTCACTTCTGGTCTACGTCCGATCAAAGGGAGAGAGAGGGGTTGGGCAGTGCTCAGTAGAATAGGGCCGTTACCCACCTGTCCTGTTCAAAACCTGCAGACATACGAGGTGCGCCACCTTGCAATTGAGGGCTTATTGTTTTTGCAAGAGAACGCGCGTCCATTGACACAGTTCCAGTTCACAGCAGTACTGTGCATTGTGCTTCGGCACCTAGGGTGTGATGATCGGCAGTTTGTATCCCATTCCTTCGATATTGGGGCTGCTACGAGAGTTGCGGCAGCAGGGCTTGGTGAAGCAGTGATTCAATGGATCGGGAGATGGCGTTCAGGATGCATAATGGAAGGTTGAGGATACAGGATGGCACGTTCCACCACTGAGAGTGGGGGGTGGGGGAAGCGATTAATGGCTGTATTGTTTTACAGATGGCAGCCGGTAGTGCTTTCGTAGATGGCAGCCAGCTTTGTCGTCTTTACAGATGGTGATCCATGCTGGAAGGAATGGTGGATACTGTGCCATTCCTTTGTATACTGGGCCAAATGTCAGGCCCCTGCACACATCTGGCAGACATCTCGGGTTCGTGCCAGCAGCTGTGTACCTGGAATGGTTAGGACAATGTGGAATGTGCTGGTGTCAGTTGCTGCCTTGTGTGTGATATCATGCTAGCCAGCATCAATGGCAGGTGAGACTCATCATACACCTGGGAGGGAACAGCCTCTCCAGTTGGACAGCTCATTCGAGTGGTGCAGCGGAACATTACTGCTATATGTTCCCTGCTGCCGGGTGTGATTATTGGATTGTTTAACATTATTCCACGGCCATCTTACCAGTCACAATGGAGATGGTCCAGGGGCTTGGTAAAAGTTAACTGGCAGATAGGGTGGTCGGCTATGCAGTCAGGAGGGTTCCAAGTGCTGCACCCATGGGCAGAGGTTTTATTTATTTATTTATTTATTTTATACCGCGCTCTTTTAGAATCAGTGCGGTTTACATGTATACTAGGTTGGCTGTATATCGCACAGACAGGGTTCACCTCTCGCTGGTAGGGCAAGATCTCCTATTAAATGACTGGCAGGAGGTTCTAGAAGAGGCTCCCCAGCCAGGATGGTGTTGGTTACAGCTCACTTCATGGGGGGGGGGGGCGGCACAAGGGTGGTACATCACCTTGTGCCGTTGTTGAGGTCCCAAGCAAACAGACGCTGTGTCAGTGGGGCCTAATGGCCGGTGTGAAGGAGATAGGGAGCTCCGCGCTTGGAAGGGGGGTGGGCAGAGATCTCAGTGGGGGATCCTTGCCCTGTTTGGTGAGGGAGAGGGGCTGGCCTTTGCTAATAATATGGCAAGGTTGGCGAGGGGGGGCAGAAAGAAGGATGCACAACTTTGCTAATAATATGGCTGGTGGGGAGGCATCCTCTGGTAAGGGGACAAGATGTAAATACAGTTAGTGTATCGAGTTGTTGGCTTAGGTCGGTTTCGAGATGAAATGTATTAATAAAGCTGCGACCATGTTTTGTTACCAGTTACACGAGTGTGTTGTTGTTTGAGGGAGAAAAGGGGAGGAGAAGGGACAAAAGGGGGAGGGGGAATCCTCAGAGGCCAAGTGTTCGTGCTACGTAGGTTACTGGTGGCAGAAGGAACACTGTGATATCAGGGTACATAATGGAATATATCAAATTGATAAAGAGGTGGCATTATATGTTAAAAACAGCACTAAATCAACACCAATAAAATTCTGCAAGAAACAGAATGCACAATGGAAGCTTTACAGATAGACATTCCACGTGAGAAGGGAAAGAGAACAGTGGTGGGCAATGTTCCCTCTAATTTTCTGTAGGCTGTGTGCGCAAAAATATCAGCTGTGCAGCTTTTGAAGGAAGGTTAAATTTTTGTGTGCCACATAACGACACTTGGAGTTATATACTTTAAAATTTGACTACACGTCAGAATACAGTATGTACACCACATTGATTTTAATCAAATTAAATGACAATAGATGATTACTAAATGAAGCAGAAAATTTCTAGTAATTACAATCACAACTTTTAAATTTTAAGACATCTGTGTTGTTTTCTATCAGAATCAGAACCATAATTTTTGTGCGCTCTGTTGTAAAGTATGTACGCTCGCTCGGCGAGGTGTGTGCGCGTGCACATGCGCACAGCTTAGAGGGAACAGTGGTGGTGGGGCTATACTATCATCTGGCTGGACAGATGAAATGTTAACAAAAATTAGGGAAACTACAAACGTCGCAACACAAGAATCTACTCCACTAGCATTTAACTTTCAAAAGGGAGACTATGATACCATGAGAAAAATGGCAACTGCAAAGGTTAAGAGTTTACATTAGGCACAAACTGTTCAAAAATACTATCTTAGAAGCCCAGGCCAGATGCATTGCATGTATTTAAAAAGGAAGAAGGACGGCCAGGCAGCCAGCAAGGTTAAAAGGTGAGGTGAAAAAGGCTACTAAAGCCAAAAGAAGAAAATAGGAAGCAGCATAAGCAATGACATGTTATATAAAAACTAAATGTAATACCTATATATAAAAGCCTATAATGTAGGTCTGGAGATAGAGAGATCTAGGTCATGGGGGTGTAGAGTGTAAATGTATGACTTGTCGCCACCTCCTGGCCGGGCGTATAGCCGGGCAGCAGGAGAGTGTCGCCTGGTTGCCCTTAGAATAAGTTTCCCCAAGATGGCTACCAGCTAGGGCTGCTGGGAGCTGTAGTTTGCTTATCCTGGCAGGCAAAGTAGTGTGACCACAAGTGGTTAGGCGAAACAGAGAATATTTATTTGTTCTTGGGTTTTACACCTCGCATCAAAAGTAACAGGGCTGAACAGAAAAACTGGATACTTCTCCAAAACAAAGGAATAAAGTTCACAACAACGTATTCATAGGTTGGTCAGCTTCAGCAATGGCTAACTTGGACACCGGAACTAGCTTACCAAGCTCAGGCTGCTAACTTCCTTACAGGCAAGTTACTTTCAACAGAAGACTGTTTCCTCACAGTTTCCTTCCATACACAATTAGCTTCAAAATGTCCATTGAGTTTTCTTTCAGTTGTAAGCATTGAGGAGAAATAGCTTGGGTTAAAACTACCAACTATTTTCTCTGCTGTACCTTTCACTCAAATCAGCTTCCTTATCTTAAACATTCACTCATTCAGCTGTGCGTGGGGTTCAGCACACTTGCAGCTCATTTTTCCTACAATAAGCACATTGTATTTCTTCAGGACTATTCTCATCACCTTCACAGCAGCTTTCTATTTCCATTTCTTCCACAGAATCATTACAACACTCTTCAGAGGGTGCCTGGCTGTAGAGCTTACTATGCTGCTTCTGCAGCAATTCGTTTAACTTTTCTAGTAATATTTTTTTCTGCTCTATTTCCTCATAGAGCCTTTGGTCAGGGAATGCAGACAAGCTATTCTCCCTATTTCTACCAGTTAGCTGGCTAGCTGAACTGGTCCCTCCAGTAGGAACTAACTCCTTCCATTTTCTCCTGTGCAGGGATTCTGGAACAATCACTTGCCTGAATTCTGGGCCTCTTAGTTGCTCCCCTCCTTCCTGCTCACAGCCATGCTGCCTTCTCTCTGGAGACGCTTGTTTCCCTTGTAGCACTTTTCCTCTTGGCTGTGTTTGCCTTGGACCTGCTCTTCCCAGATCCCACAGCTCGTCTCTGCTCTTGGGGCCAGCACTCCTTGTGCTTCCTTGAGCTCCTTGCTTATTCCCTTGAGCTCCTCTCGTTCTCCTTCCTGCTGTGTTCCTCTCTGCTGTGCTTGTGCCTTGGCCCGTGCTTGTCCTCGAGCCCCTCTCTGCTGTGCTAGTCCTCGTGCCCCCTGCTGTGCTTGTGCCTTGGCCCGTGCTTGTCCTCGAGCCCCTCTCTGCTGTGCTAACTGACTGTTCAAACTCAGCAGTTTTAAACTTATCTTTGCTAGGGACCACACCCTTCTCCCAGCACACGTGGGAGCTGCTAGGCTTCACTCTAGCCCTGACGTGCTGAAGTGGGCGGGGCTTGATGATGGCTGTGCTCTGACTCAGAGGTTCTTGGTTGCCTGGGAAACCCTGAATGCTAACACTTTTAAAGGAACAGGGTTCACTTTTCTGCCATTCCATTTCCTCTGAACTGCCTTCGTCATCACAGACTGCACGCCCCCATGACCTGGAACTCTCTACCACCACACCTACAAGGATATTCCTACCTAACAGACTTTCGCAACAAACTTAAAACCAGGAATCCTATGGCTCATCCACACCCCATGACTCAACACTAAGCAGTAGTTCAGAACCACCAGCCCCATAATGCACCAAACTTACCCATGAACCAGAACGTTTTGCAATATTACTTATCCTGTAAATATGCTACATTACATTTTTAAGTTGTAATAAATTATTCCAACTCCCCCCTCAGAGGGATCTAGCTTCTCCCTTTATTTATGTTATCTTGCAATGTAAAACAGATTGCATACCCATGTGCTGTACACGTTACTTGTTCTATATAAGCCACTTTGAATTGTAGAAAAGTGGGATAAGACAAATGTTAAATAAATAAATAAATAAAAATAATTGTTGTTGTTAAGTGCCATCGAGTCGGAGTCGACTCATGGCGACCCTCTGGATAGCTATCCTAAATTGTGTTCGGTCTTCAGTCAGGCGGCTCATTGTTGACAGACTGGTACCCGTAGCTGCTGTTATTGTATCGATCCATCTCATTGCTGGCCTTCCTCTTTTGCGTTGACCTTCTATCTTGCCAAGCATGATGTCTTTCTCTAATGATCTCTCTCTTCGCATGATGTGTCCAAAGTATGAAAGTCGAAGTCTTGTCATCTGAGCTTCTAAAGAAAGCTTAGGTTTGATCTCCTCTAGTGCCGACTGGTTTGTTCTTCGGGCAGTCCATGGTATACACAGTATTCGCTGCCAGCACCATAATTCAAAGGCATCAATTTTCTTCCTGTCTGTCTTTTTCACTGTCCAGCTTTCATATCCATATGATGTTATTGAAAATACCATGGCTTGAACAAGTCAAATCTTTGTATGGAGAGAGACATCTCTGCTCTTGAGAATCTTAGCCTTCTGCCAAGAGCAATGCATCGTTTGATTTCTTGACTGCTTGTTGCTTCTTTATTGATAGTTGATCCAAGTAGGTTAAAGTTGTTCACAATTTCAATTTCTTCTCCTTCAACGATGAACCTGTTGATTATGCCAGTTGTCATGATCTTTGTCTTCTTTACATTAAGGTGCAGGCCCATTTTGAGACTATGTTCTTTGATTGTGAGAAGCAAATGTTTCAGATCATCTTCACTTTCAGCCAGTAATGTAGTATCATCAGCATAGCGAAGGTTGTTGATGAGTCTTCCACCAATCTTCACACCTCTGTTGTCTTCATACAATCCTGCTTCTCTTGTTTGTTCTGCATATAAATTAAACAGGTAGGGGGAAAGTATGCAGCCTTGTCTTACACCTTTGCTTATTTTAAACCATTCTGTTTCTCCTTGTTCCGTTCGAACTGTTGCTTCTAGATCAATGTACAGACTGCGCAAGAGAACGATCAGCTGTTCTGGTATACCCATGCTTCTTAATGTGGCACAATGTTTCTCATGGTTTACACAGTCAAAAGCCTTGCTATAGTCGATAAAGCACAAATAGATATCCTTTTGGTATTCTTTAGTCTTTTCAAGGATCCATCTCACATCCTCAATGATGTCTCTCGTTCCTCGCCCTTTCCTGAATCCTACTTGCACTTCAGGTAGTTCTTGTTCCAGGTATGGTTGTAGTCTCTTCTGAATAATCTTCAGCAGAATCTTGCTGGCCTGTGGGATCAGAGCGATTGTTTGATAATTTCCACAGTCAGTTGGATCACCTTTCTTTAGTATTGGTATAAACACAGATCTTTTCCAGTCAGTTGGCCATGATGTTGTCTTCCATATTTCTTGGCAGAGCCTTGTAAGTAGCTGCATCAGATTGCTGCAATACTTCTATAGGAATGCTATCAATGCCTGGTGCTTTGTTCTTTGATAAGGTTTTCAATGCTGCTTCAACTTCTTCTTTCATCACCAATGGTTCCCGATCATAAGGTAGAGGTTGAAACGGCTGTTGGTCCACTTGATCTTTATCATATAAAAACTCTGTATATTCCTTCCACCTTTTCTTGATCTTCTCAGCATCATTCAACATAGAACCTTGAGCATCTTGTAACATTCCAATACGAGGCTGGAACTTTTTCTTTAACTCTCGTAGTTTCAGGAAAGCCGATCTTGTTCTTCCTCTAATAGTTTCTGCTTCTATTTCCTTGCAAGTGTCATTGTAGTACTTTTCCTTGTCCTGTCTTGCTGCAGTTTGGAAATCTCTGCTGAGTTCTGCGATTGTCTTTCTTTCTCCTCTGGCTTTAGCTTCTCTGTGTTTCTGGGCAATTTTCAGAGTTTCTTCCGTCATCCATTTTGGCCGTTTTTGCTTTTTCACCTTTTGTAGAGACTTCTCACTTTCTTCCAACACTACCTTCTTAATGTCATTCCATAACTCTTCTGGAGCTCTGTCATTTGTATCTAAAGCAGCAAATCGATTTTGCAGGCAGTCTTTAAATTCCAGTGGTATATTCTCAAGGTCATATTTTGCTGCATTCATGAGTGGTTTGCTCTTTTTCAACTTTAGCTTGAGTTTGCATACTAGTAGTTGATGATCTGTACCACAGTCAGCTCCAGGTTTTGTCTTTGTTGATGTTATAGAGCTTTTCCATTGTTGACTTCCACAGATGTAGTCAATTTGATTTTTATACAATCCATTGGGTGAAGTCCATGTGTACAGTCGCCGCTTGTGTTGCTGGAAGAAGGTGTTTGAGATGAATAGATCATTGGTCTTGCAGAATTCTATCAGTCTTTCTCCAGCTTCATTTCTGTTGCCAAGTCCATATTTTCCAACTACTTTGCCTTCTTCTTTGTTGCCAACTTTTGCATTCCAGTCACCCATGACTATCAGGATATCCTGTTTGCATGTTCTGTCAATTTCAGCTTGTACTTGTTCATAGAACTCTTCAATTTCATTCTCTTCTGAAGCTGTTGTTGGGGCATATACTTGAATTATAGTTGTGTTGATAGGCAATCCTCGTAGATGAATAGAGATTAGGCGTTCGCTGACTGCATTGTATTTCATTACAGTTCTTGCAAGTTTCTTCTTTATTATAAATGCAACACCATTTCTTCTTTGTCTTTCATTTCCAGCATAGTAGACCATGTGATCATCTGATGCAAAGTGCCCGATGCCAGTCCATTTCAGTTCGCTGACAACCAACAGATCAAGTTGTACATGTTCCATTTCATTCTTGACCACCTCCAACTTCCCTTGGTTCATGCTTCGTACGTTCCATGTTCCAATGTGTAAGACATCTTTACAACTTCTGACTCTCATTTCATGTGCAGCTACATCAGCAGTCAGACTTCCCGAGGGCTTTGATCCATCCACATCATAAATGCTGGCTTTACTCTGAAAAGTCTTCAGCTCTTCCCCAATAGCTAGTTGAGTGCCTTCCGACCTGGGGGTCTCATCTTCCAGCACCATAACACAATTTGTTTTGTTGTAACTATCCATTGGGTTTTCATGGCAAGATACAGAAGTAGATTGCCGGGCCTTTCTTCCGTGCAGTTTAAGTTTGGTGTTGTTGCCGTTGTCACAGAAATGTGATCCTCCGCCGTCAACACTATCCCATTCTGCTGCTTCCCAGATGGGTGGTTTGTCTTGGTCTGGTACCTCAGCTGAGACCTGTCCATCTTGGGAGACCCTGCCAGTAGTTAAACTACCGATAGTTTAGCTCTCAGCATCACTGATGCACACAAGCCCTCACAGCACGACAAGCTGCAAACCAAGTGAGGGAAAAATAAATAAATACATACAAAAATAAAATGACACAGCCCTATTGTCACAATAAATCTGGGATTTAATAGGGGTATATTTAAATTGAAGGGTTAAAACAATAAAAATAGCTAAAGCACATTACCAAACAAAAGGAAAGAACACACATCAGTAACATACCTATCTTAAAAAAAATATTGCACATGAAAATACAAAACACATCAAAAAACTATAACAGCATAACACACCTCAAACAACAATACATTGCTCTTAAGTGCCATCAGGTTGGTGTTGAATCATGGTGACCCCCTGGATAGTTGTCCTAAACTGTGTTCAGTCTTCAGTCAGGTGGCTCATTGTTGACAGAGTGGCACCCATAACAGCTTGCAATAGCAGCAGTTCTGGATGCCACAATACATTAAAAATGTTATATATTGTGGCGCTGTGCCCCGACTAGGCGGTCGCCTATAGGTTGCAGCGTGCCACCTCATAACATTTATTTTGCTCCATCTTAAGAGCTAGGACTTCTGACGTTGTAGTTGTGGGTCAAGAAGACAGTCCGAGTGGGTTTTGGCAAACACAGGAAATTTATTTATTTTATTTTTTTTACAAGACTTTGCAAACAACTTTTGTGCATAGCATTTGAACAGGACAACTCAAAGAGGATACTTTCTCCAATCAGAATTATCATACAAAACAATGTCCTGGTAGTGCTCAAGAATAAACTTCTTTCATGTATAACGAACAGTATTTGCTTCTTCAAATGCCAGAGTTAAAACTTAGTGCTCACTGGTTCCTAGTGCCTTCAGTAAAGATATCAGCTTCTTTTAAACTGTGCAAGCTTAAACAAGGTTCCTTCTTCCTGTTTCTATTATCCACAGAATAACAGCTTCTTAAGACATTCAGTTTACACTTAGGCACTTCAGTTAGCTCTAACAATGGCAAATCCCTTTTCTTTCCAGAGTTTTCAGTGCTCAGAACAACAAGGCTTTGCCTAAGCTAAACCGGTTCCGGTTTTCTCTGAGCTTACAACTCTTGGCCTTCTTTTACTCTGATGCTAGACAAAGAGAGCAATCCATTAAACTATCAATCGAGTCCTGTTCCATCTCACAGGGCTCCATGTCCATACTTTCACAGAGTTACATTCCTCTGGGCTTGGAACTTGCTCTGTGCACGCAGGCTTGACTTCTTTTAAAAGCTTAAACAGTTTGTTCCACTGAGACTTCTCTCTCCCCTCTGAGTTCCTAGGGTGACTGCACAGCTTTCTGTCTCTGAAAAAAGTATCCAAAGGCTCTGACTGTCTGACCTTGCTTGGGGTAACACTCTGCCTTACAGGTTTTAAAAGGGGTAAAACTTTTCTCTTGGAATCTTCTAGTGCTGCTCCTCTAACAGGGCTATAACCTTCAGTTTCCCCAGGAGTATCCCTCCTACCTTCAAACCGGGCTGTAAACCTCTCATGGCAGGGGCTCCTCTCTGGAGTGCAGTCTTCTGAACAAAAGCTGCTCTGAGAGCTTCTCCGGTGTCTGTTCCTAGACACTCTCTGTCTTTGACGCCTGAAGTTTGAGTTCTCCTTAGTCTGTTGTGTATATTCCCTTTTCACATTGCCTGTAAACTGCTTCCTCAGCCCCTCTCTCCTGGACGGCTCGAGACCGTCTCTGTCTCCAGTCCTGTGCTTGCTACGGTGGCTGACTTTGTTCCCGTCTCTGGGACTCTGGCTGGTTCTGTTCCCTTCTCCTCCACTTTGGCCTTGGCCCTGGCACCGGCTCTGGCCGTGGCTTTCTCTGAGACTGTGTCTCCTGCTCTCCGTGAGCCTGTCTCTGTATCTGGAACTGAAACTGGAACTAGAACAAGAGCTGGAACTGGAACTCCTCCGCCTGCTTCTTTCTCCTTTCCTCCCCTCTCTGCTCCCTCTTCCTGAGAGCTTAAATGTGTTTGAGTGTCTTCCTTTTCCTGGCTCCTCCCCTAGGTGCCTCCCATCTCCACCCTGTGTTGCCATGGAGCCTGGGTGTGGCCTGCACTCAATAGTTCTGAATGTGTGTTTTTTTTCTCTACCTGCATTCTGATACATGTGCTTAGCTGAGGGATTCCTCTGCCTAGAAGAAAAAGTTCTTTTTCCAGGTATTTTCCTAGGCTCTAGTGCAGCCTCGTCACCACAATATTTATAAAAATAATAGGATATATAGTATGTCAAAAACAATATTTGGAAAAAAATGTAATTAAATCAAGGATATATAGAAAGGGATATGTTAAAAACTATACAAAATATTGCATACCAAGATGATAAAGTGAAGTAATTGATAAGTTAATTATAGTGTCAGGCATAAGAAACCATCTATGCCAAAAATGGTATTTAATGGTGACAATTTGGAGGAACTGAAATAAATCTCAGTAAACAGAGAAGTAGCCTAGTATTTATGGCAGCAGATTGGAACCAGAAATACCAGGGTCATATTCCACTGGTACTTCATGTGGCCTTGAGCAACTCACTTAACCCTCCACCACCTCAGCTACAACCCAGTGCACAGGGTTAACATAAGAACATGAGACATGCCATACTGGGTCAAACCAAGGACCATCAAGCCCTTATCCTGTTTCCAACAGTGGTCAATCTAAGTCATAAGTACCTAGCAGTTTCCCCAAAAGACACAGGTTCCTCAATGCTTGTATTGGGTCAAGCAGTGATATCCTGGGTCCCTTTCAATAATGGTTTATGGACCTTTCCTCTAGGAACTTGTCCAAACCTTTTTTAAACCCAGCTACACCAACAGCTTTTATTAATCCTCCGGTAACAAATTCCAGAGTTTGATTACACGTTGAGTGAAAAAATGTTTTCTCTTATTAATCTTAAATGGGTGACACTGTAGTTCCATTGCATGTCTCCTAGTCTTTTTACTTTTTGATGAGGCAAGTAAGTGGAGGAGTAGCCTAGTGGTTAGAGCAACTGCCTAGTACTCAAAAGATCAAGAGTTTGATTCCCACTGGTACTCCTTGTAACCTTGGGCATGTCACTTTACCCTCTGCTGCTTCAGAAGAAAGACAACAGCACTAAAAACAATTGATTTTAAGTTTACCTATTCCACTCAGTTCATTAATTTATAAACCTCTATCATATCTCCCCTCAGCCGTCTCTTTTCCAGATTGAAGAGCCCTCACCATTTAAGCCTCTCTCATAGGGGTATCCTTCCATCCCCTTTACCATTTTAGTGGCTCTTCTCTGAACCTTTTCTAATTTCTAATATCCTTTTTAAGACACAGTTTCATAGTGCAAGTTTAATGTGGCACGGACAACAAGAAAAAAAACCTTCTGTCCCACTTTAGCACTAATCTCCATTGGAAATTGTCCAGGTGGGGGGACACAATTCTATGACTAGGTTAGTCAGTTGAGGAAAGGAACCTCCCTCCAAATCCACTAGTCCAAGGGGAGTGCCCATAGAGCCCCTCTCTCCTCCATGTTACCAAACGTTTTCCTAGCTGGCAAAGAGGGGGACCCTACGTTCACTTTTCCTCATGCTGGGGCCCATCTTTGTTAGGGCCATTGAGGAAGGCAGGAGGGTGCCATGTATCTTTAAATAAATAAAAAGCTGCCTAGTAGTGCAAAGTGGGAGAGAGAGTGATCTTTGCTGGTCTTGCAATGTGAAATGGATTCTCTACCTGAGCTGCTGTATGAGTGCTTCAATCGTATACAGGCAATCATCGGTGTATGGGAAATTCTAAAAGAATACTAAAGGGTCTCTTTACTAAGCAGCGCTAGTGGCGTCCATGAAAAATCAGAACCATGGCCGCACTTTATTCATTGGGGCAGTGGCTCATATTTCACACAGAAGCCTCTAGCGCTGCTTAGTAAACAGACCCCTAGGTTTCCATCCAGTCCACCCAGCAAGTTGGCCAAAACTGCACTTGCCATTCTGTACTGGCCACCCCCTCCATGTCCCTGCCTACATTTATATCTGCCATTCTTCCCCGATGCCCTCCGGGAACATGTCCAAACCTTTTTTAGGCTGAGCTATAATCCCAGCAACAAATCCCCAAGCTTAATTGTGCACTGAATGAAGACATAATTTTTCTGTTTTGTTTTAAATGTACTAGAAACATTTCAGCAGAAAAAGACCATATGGCCTATCTAGTCTGCCCTTTTTTCCTTTAGAGATCCTACTGTGCTTGACCCATGCCTTCTTGAATTCAGATACTGTCCTCATCTCTACTACCTCCACTGGGAGACTATTCCGCGCATCTACAACTTTCCATAAAGAAACATTTCTGCATATTACTCTTGAGTCTATCCCCTTTCACCCTCATCCTATGTCCCCTTGTTGCAGAGCTCACTTTCCATCGAAAAGAGCCTCTCCTCTTGTGTATTTATGCCATGGAGGTATTTACATAGTAACATAGTATATGACGGCAGATAAAGATCAGTATGGTCCATCTAGTCTGTCCAGCAAGGTGGCAAGAGTAGGTGCACCTGCCGCTCCGTGCAGGTCACCCCTAGCCATGCCTTTGTTTAGGGGTGTACCCACCGCTCCATGTAGGTCACCCTTATTTGTTGAGATATCAGAGATAGTTAGGTTTATTTTGATTTTATCCTGTTTCTATAAAGGGATCCACTGTGTCTGCCCCCTGCCATTTTGAATTCTGTCACTGTATCTGACCCGATCATATCCATCGAAAGGGAATTCCAAGCATCCACCAAATTTTCAGTGAAAAGGTATTTCCTGACATTGCCTTTCAGTTTACCCCCTTGCAGCTTCATATCAGGCCCTCTAATTTTACAGCTTCCCTGTCTTTGGAAGAAGTTTATTTGTTCATTAATAAGAACATAAGATATGTCATACTAGGTCAGACCAAGGTCCATCAAGCCCAGTATCCTGTTTCCAACAGTGGCCAAACTAGGTCATAAGTACCTAGCAGTTTCCCCAAAAGACACAGGTTCCACAATGCTTGTATTGGGCTGGAAATGATATCCTGGGTCCCTTTTCTAAGAACACATCTCAGAGGGAATAGACAACATAAAAAATCTACTAAAAATGGAAAAATGATCTCATATTGCAGATCTTTGGTGTATGCTTACTAAACCACAGTAGCGGCCATTGCTCCGATATCGTACAGAGTCCACTACCGCCATTTTGTAAACATTCCCCTTTGTGTCATCTGCAAAAATTGAAACTTTTTCTTTTAATGCTTCAGCAATATCACCCACAAAGACATGGAACAATAGCAGTTCTAGGACCAATCTCTAAAGCACTTCACTACTCACCTGCCTTTCTGCAGAGTGAATTTCATTCACCACTACCCTCTGTAGTCTGTCAGTAAACCAGTTTCTGATCCAGTTACCCACCTTGGGACCTATCCCCAGATTGCTTGGTTTATTCACAAGCTTCCTATTACAATACAATAACAGTATTGAAGGCTTTGCTGAAATTTAAATAGACCACGATTATAGCATGCCCTTAACCTAGTTCTCTGGTCAGCCATTCAAAGAAATCAGATTTGCTTAGCATGTTAGCATAGCTTTGTAAAAGCACGTTGCCTAAAGTCTTGCAACTCATTGGATTCTACAAAGATAAACTATCCTTTTTTCAGCAGCATCTCTATTACTTTTCCCCACCATCAAGGTAAGGCTTACCGGCATGAAATTTGCCACCTCTTCTGTTACCACATTTGTGAAGAGGGACCACATCAGCCCTTCTCCAATCCCGTGGAATCTCCTCTGTCTCCAAGGACCTACTAAAGGTCTTGCTACAACCTCCCAGTATCCTGCGATGTATCTTATCCGGTCCCAGTTTTGCAAGCTGTTCATAAATATCTTCTTCCGTGAGTAGTGCAGCACCTACTCCATTCCCTTTATCAGTCATGCATGGCCCTTTTCATTTGTAAATATGGAACAGAAAGAGGATTTTTTTCTTTTGTTTTTCAGACATTCTGCTTTTTCCTTATCACTTTCCACAAATCGTTCTCTAGCACCTTTGAGTCTTGCAATTCCACCTCTGGCCTTCCTCCTCTCCCCTATATAACTGAAAAAACTTGTGTCATCTCACTTCATATCTGTAGCCATTATGTCTTCTATGTGTGCTTTTGACATTCTGATTTCTTTTTCTTTGCCTCTTTCAGCTTTATTTGGTATTCTTTTTTCGGTGTTCATTTTTTTGTAACTTCTGTGAATGCTGCCACGTAATTTGCTTTTCGTAGAATAGGGGCATACAGACATGTCTGTACCTACATTTACTATAACTGTCTTCACCTACATTTAGAGAACACGTGTGTAAGTTATAAATACGCTCGTCCAAGCTTCACTCAAGCTTTGCTCCTGTGCCCATCTTAACTTAACATACATACGATAGGACTTACGCACACTCTTACAGAAGAGCGTCTACATAAACCACACACGTTAATGACCATTCACCCGCATATGTCCTTTAGAATAGGGACCTATGTGCATTTCTAATGCTTAACTGTCTGCACATGATTTGTAGAAGCAGCCCCTAAATGCCATGATAAATTAAATTAAAATACATACCTGAGTAGTTGGGAATTGCATGGCAAAAAATTTCAGTTTGGTTCATGCTCAGTTCAATCAGCCATGCAGTTTGTTTTTTGTGTCTAAATTATTAAATTCATTCATAATATCAATAAGGGTAAGTAATTTTGCATTTTAATAGTGGGGGTTTCCGTCCATTTTTAATCAAACTTGCTTAAAATTTGTTGACAGGTTATAACTGCCTCTTTCAAAGTACTATTGACATGTCCTTCAAAAGCTTGTCCAAACTTTTCAAAATCTCCGGTAGTGCGCAGATTGGCCGTTTTTAGTTTTGTTTTATTTCAGTGGTTTTTTGTATTTTTCATTTCATTCAATTTCTTTTTGTTACATTTTAGCATGTGCAGTTTGCAAACAGTGTGCTCTAGAAACAAATAAAACCCAAATATGTTTTGTGGTTTTTGTTTTGAATTAAATCTGTTTCTTTGTTGGGTCCTTCTTGTCCTACTGCTATGATTAATAACTTACTCCCTATTTATGTTTTTAATATTTGGAGCATAGGCCTAAAATAGCTTCCTGGCACACCTAGACAACCTAAATGGTGACAGAATTTCAGGATGTTTAGGGCAAGTGCAGAACACAATAGAAAGCACAGAATCAGGGCTGGCAGGAAGAGGAAAGAAGGAATAAGTTTGAGTGTTTACTCTGTAATATGAAAACTTACAGGACTGAAAGAGGGGTCCATACAAGGCAATGGGCAGAAAGGGCTGATAAAGACATACCAGATTTTCAAGAAGCCTGGGGTAATCCGTACAGGGCAGCCATAGTTATCACTCTATGAGAATGGACTAGTCAAATGTTTTATACAAATAGTTTGGTGGCTATAGGGACCTTTTACTAAGGTGGGTAGGTTTTTGCAATTATTGAGGAGAATTTTAGAAGGGATGTCCTAGTGCAATCTGGAATATCTAAGCTAGAATGTCTGAAAAAAAGCAGGAACATCCAGGTGCAGACAAGATATCACAAACATGGACGTGCCCGATATTGATGTTTACAGGGGTGTCTACACAGATGTCCCCAGAACAGTATTTCAGAACCCAGACATTTAGGATAGCCTAATGGTTAGAGTAGTGAATTAAGGACAAGGCAGCAAAGGTTCAAATCCCACTGCTGTTATTGTTGGCATCCTGGGGATGATGGCCTGCTACCTTCTCTACACTCTTGTTGTTTTTCAGCCAAAACAGCACTTTTCAGGAGCCTGGAGCAGGTCTAAACTTAGACGCAACAATGGATGTCCGTGACATGTCTAAGATCAAATGGGAAGTTCCTGGGAACGCCTCCACCACGTCCCCATTCACATATGGATGTCCTCATGCTGGGGATGTTCCCAGAGCCAGCTTCAAAAGTAACTCTGGAGATATTTCTATGCCTGCTTTCGGACATCCAAAACACAAATGACCCCCCTTGTATGCTTTCCACAAACGTTATGTGCTGTCAGGGGTGTGGTCAGCACGCTCCCAGGAGTTACCACACAGAAAGCTACATAACATCATAAGAAATGCCATACTGAGTCAGACCAATGTTCATCAAGCCCAGTATCCTGATTCCAACATGGGCCAATCAAGGACATAAGTATCTGGCAGGTTCTCAAAAAAGGATATAACGTTATTAGAAAAGGAACAGAGAAGAGCCACCAAAATGGTAAAGGGGATGGAAGGATACTCCTATGAAGAGAGGCTAAAAAGGTTAGGGCTCTTTAACCTGGAAAAGAGACGTCTGAGGGGAGATATGATAGAGGTCTATAAATTAATGAATGGAGTGGAACGGGTAAATGCAGATTGATTGTTTACGTCATCAGAATATAGAAAGATTTGGGGACATGCAATGAAGGTGCAGGGTAATATATTTAAGATTAATAATAAGAGAAAATATTTTTTCACTAAACATGTAATCAATCTCTGTAATTCAATGCAGGAGGATGTAGTAAAATCTGTTAGTGTAGCAGGGTTTAAAAAAGGTTTGGACAAGTTCCTGGAGGAAAGGTCCATAAACCATTATTAAAGGGGGCCCGGGATATCCACTGCTTGACACAATACAAGCATTGTGGAACCTGTGTCTTTTGGGGAAACTGCTAGGTACTTACGACCTAGATGGGCCACTGTTGGAAACAGGATACTGGGCTTGATGGACCTTGGTCTGACCCAGTATGGCATATCTTATGTTCTTATGTTCAAAAAGCACACAGGTTCCACAATGCTTGTATTGTGTCAAGCTGTGGATTTAATGGCTTATGGACCTTTCCTCCAGGAACTTGTCCAAACCTTTTTTAAACTCAACTACACGAACAGCTTTTACTACATCCTCTGGTAACAAATTCCAGAGTTTGATTACACAATGAGTGAAAAATGATTTTGTGTCATCTGCAAATCTGATCCCCTCACTTATTATTCCCATTTCCAGGTCATTTATGACTATGTTGAACAGCTGTTCCTGATCCACAATAATCCACTGCCTCCAATCCCATAGCTCTATATACTGTTTTAGGCATGGATAACTTCCCTACATCTTTTTTAGTGAAGAACAAAGCAAAGAATTCATTCAATTTCTCTGCTATGGCCATTTGCTCCCTTAGTGCCCCTCTTAGCCCTTTATCATCCAATAGTCCAACTAACTCTCTCACAGGACTTTTGTTATGAATGTACTTGAAAAAGTTTTGATTATGCATTTTTGCTTCCACAGTAAGCTTTTTTCCAAATTCTCTTTTTGCCTACCTAATCAATACCTTGCGTCAAACTTGCCAGTGCTTACTGTATGTTGTTTCCCATTTTCATCATATGGCTCCTTTTTCCATTTCCTGAAAGAAGCTTTTTTTGGCTACAATAGCATCTCTGACCTCGCCTTTAAACCATGCTGGCAGTTTTTTGGCCTTCCTTCAACTTTTCATATACTGTGGAATACATCTGATCTAGGCTTCCGAGATCGTATTTTTAAACACCACCCTTGCTTGATATAAATTTTCAACGTTTGCAGTTGCCTGTCTTTTTTCTTAACTATTTTCTTCATTTTATTAAGAAGCACTCAGCAAGCATGTACCAGATCCTTTGAGCTCTATGCGCCCACCAGCTGGAACTCCCCCCCCCCCGACATGATAAGAAACACCAAAGACCCCCCTTACATTCCGCAAACTCCTCAAAATCCATCTTTTCACCCTATACTTTGGATCTGCCACCTAACCCTCTCCCCCATTGTCAAACGTTACCATTTATCGACCTACCCTACCTCCCACAACGAAGAATGCTTTGTAAATAAGTTTAAGGTGACATCCTTCTACTGAAACTTAATGTAAAAAGTTATTGTTCCCTGTAAACGTTGTTTAACCAACTTGTAAGTTCTATGTAGAGTACTTTGACCTCGGTGAAAAGCGGTATAAAAGTTCAGCCAAGTAAATATATAAAATGGTCTCCCTTTTGAAAGTTAAAAGGTAGTACTGTGGATTTCCTTGTTGTCCTTCTTCCATTTATTACATCTGATGCGATCATGCTATGATCACTATTGCCAAGTGGCTCCAACACCTTTATTGCTTGCACCAGATCCTGTGTTCTACTAAGGACTAGATCCAGAATAACTTCCCCTATTGTTGGCTCATGAACCTGCTGCTCCAAGAAGCAATCATTTATTTGACCCGGTTGATACCGATGTAAATGAAATCACTGATTAATACTGTGTTGTAAATTTTGTTAGTTTCCATGATTTCTCGTAGCATTTCATCATCCATCTGTTCATTCTGGGAGATGGTCGGTAGTACACCCCCCATTGCTATCGCCTTCCCTTTTTTACATGGGATGTCTATTTATAGAGATTCTACAGTGTATTTTGTTTCATGCAAAACTTTAATCCTGTGTGACTTAATGCCCGTTGTACATAGAATGTAACCCTTTCACCAATTTGACCACCCTATCATTGCGATATAGTTTGTACCCAGGTATCACAGTGTCCCCCATTAGTTTTCCTCCTTCCCCCAAGTCTCTGAGATGCCAATCATATCAAAGCTCTTTGGATGTTGTATGCAGTGTTTTTCCAACAGTTCGCACTAACTTTCGAAAACTTCTTGGATTAATTTTCCTTTTCCCACCACGTCCTGGGAGGTTTGTGACAGTTCCATCAGCAGAAAACTGCTTAATAACATTGGGAAGTGTAGACACAGGAATCCCAAGGTCTTCGCCATAATGAAAATGGAACAGGGAGTGAATGTGGCCAATTTAAACATTAGAGCCATCATTCATTGGTTGATTCAAGTCTTGTGAGTAATGAAATTGATCACAGGTGCATCTAATTTTACTTTTAATTTTAATGTGGTTCCTCTATTCAAACTGATCAAATTGTTTATACAGTTTTTATATTATTTCCTTTTTTTAATCAGTCTTGTTTTATTTGATTCTTTTGTGTATGAAATGTGTGTGTATATAGAGTCCAAAACCATTTCACTAGCCACTTTATTTTTAGGAGATATTGGACATTAAGTGGTTGACTGCAAAGGTGCCAATAATGTTGACTACAACTGTATTTGGCTCTGTAACCTGGGAGAGGGGACTAGTTGGCAGCCTCACAGGAACTGGACTGCAGATGATAAAATATTACAGTTGGGCTGGGAACCGGGGAATAGTGGAGGCAGGGGAAGCAGGGCTGTTAATATAAACCCTCATTATCTGCACAGGAACACCCCTGCCCCCTTCCCTGGATCATGCTAGTTTTACACTTCTAAAGAATGCCAAGAGAAAGCTCTGAGCAGCTTTTATTGTGCAACTATGCTGTGGGTATTGATTCTTTGATGAACTTTCTCTTGGGTTGAAAATTTGCAAACAACTTGCACGGTACATTAATAAAATAGCAGATAATGGAAAGACTTCAAAGAGATATTCCATTTCTGTTTTCTACACTCTGGCTACAATTTTCTCTTTGCGCATTAACAAGCCTGCTTATTGTCTTTTGATAATCAGAATTATATATGCAAGATTCAGCCAAGCAAAGATAAGCCTTCTGAAATTCAGTAAAATGAAAAGTGCCTCACATTAAAAGTTATTATAATATATGCTAATTAGAGCATGTGTTGTGAACGTTTAATATATAATACAATGAGTAATGTATTTGTTCTAAACCCCCTTTTGTAGCATTGTCATTGATAACGGGGAAAATAGCCTTCTTTTGTTCACAGTGTACTGATATAGAAAATGCTTTCATTATATGCTAACTATGAAACTCAGTACAAACACATTTTAAGCCAGTCGTTCCCAAACTGTGGAAATGGACCTAACAGTGTTTCCAGAAGACCTGAAAATGGGTCACAACAGCTCTTTTACTAAAGTACAGTAATTGTTACCATGGGCTTCAGCACACACTAATAGTGTGCGGTTGTCGCTACCACATGCTAAAAGCAGCCTGTGTGGTAAAAAAAAAAACCTGCGCTAACTACTCTGAGTAAGTTGTGGCGGGATCGGAGTGGAACATGGACATGGAGGCTGATGACAGCTAGTATACAGGAAATTGTCATACTCTAGCTTCATGACTGCTAGCAACACAGAGGTGGTATTAAGTGTAGCCATGTCACTATCAGTCCGGTAGTGCACCTGCTGTCTAGCTCTGACATCCAGCAGCTGTGGTGACAGCCAATTCACCCTCTCAATCCACTCGAGCCAAACCCCCTTCCCGAGCACACCCCCCTGTGATCATCCCCACCTCACTGATCACAAATGCTCTGATCTTAACCCCTGCCCAAGCAAACCCTCCTTCTCAACTCCCCTCCTTCAGAATACTACTATTAATCAATGTATAGCGCTACAAGGTATATGCAGTGCTGCACATATAGATGTAGGACATCCCTGCTCATCCGAGCTTACAGTGCTTAATCAAAGTCCCCCATGCACTAAAGACTCTACTCCGGACCTATCCCCATCAGGTTTTACTGAGGCCATCCCTGGTATTTAGTGGACATCGAGGCAAGAGTGGTCCCCTTCTACCACTACGACTGAACATTTGCATAGTGCTACAAGGTGTATGCAGCGCCTCCCCCTCTTGCCCCAGCTGGCAGGACTTCCAATCTTCAGCCCCAACCATAGTCTCACGATACCATCGGTAGGGACTGACCCTAGCCAATGCAGGGAACACTGTTCCCATGAAGTGTCTGCCCTGTGCATTAAATACAGGGCAGATGCTGGACACACCCCAGTATTTCATACACAGGCTTTGCATTTACAGCACCTTAATTTTGCTAATTAAAGTGCAACTAGGGCAAACACTAACTGCATTAGAGTTACACAGCAGGTGAAATCAGGGCATTATGCAGTGTATATATTTAGGAGAGGAGAGAAGAGGTAAGGAAAACACCCCCTTTGGAATTTGCCATCATAGTGGATTCTGTTGCAGCTGAAAGATGGACCCCCAAATGAGGAGCCACTGTCCCAAGTACAGATCACTGTTAGGTAGTGGTTAGAAGCAGGGTGTAACTTCTGTGGAAATGGCCCAGAGCTCTTTTCTGCCGCTTCCTTTCAGACTCCAGAGCTACATCACCACAGTTGTCCTGCTCAAGGCAGCCTGCAGGGAAGAGGAGGACAGGGATAAGCCTGGAACAGCGTGATACATTTTTGTCCAGTAGAGAAGATGGAGCTATGGAATGAATCTTTATGTCAATCAGTGATTGGTTCATGCAGTTTTGGAATGTTTCACTGTTAGGAGAGTTATGCTTCTCCCCTAGATTTCCTATTGTTCTTTATTCCTATTTATTGATGCCTGTTTTCCTGGAAGGGGACTAAAGCTGCCTGCTTTCTTTATGTTCTCATATGGTATTGTTATATTCACTGCATTATACTGGCTGACATTGCATGAAATTCTCCTCTTATAAAGATCTGGTAATGCATGGTCAGGGCTCGAACTAAGTCAGGGGGCAGCGACTTTGCCTAGGTATCGAGAGCTTTGCGGCAGGAGGAGAGATTGCAGTGCTCTGGGGGATGCGTTTTTGTGACATTCCTCAGGTTACAAAATAGATTTCTCTAGCACTGTCCTTGTATCAAGCCAAAGGCCAAAATGTTGCTTATAAATGAATAAACTTGCTTATTATGGGCTGCTAATTATGGCAGCTTCTATGTGAAAATGGCCAAATCAAACATTACCAGGAAATCGTGTTCAGTGCAGCTGCAGAAATAGCTCCCCAGTGCCTCCGAACCAACCCGTGTCTATGCTGCCAATGACAAGTAAATCAATTGGCTAATGCAAGGCGTGCTACTCACATAAAATAATGAAAAGCAGGCTTATACATCAATTAGCTGGAAGACATTATCGGGGAACTTTCATGCTGCCCAAGTGATTGAAAAGTCTGCAAGTATGTTTCACACAAGAACTTTGTATGATCTCCTCCATGGTTTTCAGTATAGCCTTTATGTCAATGACTCCCAGATATACCTCTCTGCACAAAATATTTCTCTAGGAATTCAGGCCCGCAAATCAGCACACCTGTCTGACATTGCTGACTAAATACCCCACCTCCATCTGAAACTAGACATGGCCAAGATTAAACTTATCTTTCCCCCTAAACCAATTGCCTTATTCCTTCTTTCTCTGTTTCTGTAAAAAAACACTGTCATTCTCCCTGTCTCCTCAGCTCGTAATCCGAGCATCATATTTGACATCCCTCTCTATTTCTCTGCACATAAGAATATAAAATATGCTATACTGGATCAAACTAAGGGTCCATCATATCCAGTATTCTGTTTCCAGCAGCAGCCAATCCAGGTCACAGGTATCAGTCAGGTTTTCAAAAGGGTTCACAGATTCCACGTTACTTATCCTGGGGGTAAGCAGTATACTTCCCTAGTCCTCTTTAATAATGGTTTATGGATGTTTCCTCCAGGAACTTATCCAAAACCTTTTTAAACCCAGCTACACTAACAGCTGTTACAACATCCTCTGGTAACGAATTCCAGAGTTTGATTACACAATGAGTGAAAAGCATAGTTACTCACCTGTAACAGGTGATCTCTGGGAACAGCAGGAATTTAGTCTTCACATATGGGTATCGTCGTTATCGATGGAGCCTGCGCGGGAACACTCCCCAGCATCCAATTAGGAAGCTTTAGGGAGCATCCCACAGCGCCTGCATGCTGCCTTCCTGCCTTTCCCAACTGCCTCTCTCCAGCTGAGTTTAAAGCTGAGATAAAGAGAGAGAGGAAAGAGAAAGAGATAGATAGAGAGATACAACTCCTAGGGGAAGTGGGTGGGTTGTGAAGACTAAGGGGCTTGTTTACAAAGCCGCGGTAGTGGTTCACGATCGCGATCGCAGCCGCGGCCCCATTGAAATCAATGGGGCCGCGGCTCTGATTACGATCGCAAACCGCTACCGTGGCTTTGTAAACAAGCCCCTAAATTCCTGCTGTTCCCGGAGATCACCTGTTACAGGTGAGTAACTATGCTATCTCCAGGAACAAGCAGGAATGTAGTCATCACATATGGGGACTCCCTAGCTTTAGATGCCAGGGAGAAGGCCCCAGAGGTTGTGTGTCCCTGGGACAGGGCTCCACTTCCCCCCATGGATCTCTGGCATCCAGCCTGGGATGGCGGTTAGGAGTTGATTAGGTATGGAACAGGTTTTGGAGAACAGCCTGACCAAACAAGGCATCCTGGCGGGAGTCCTTGCCAAGCAGTAATGGGCTGTGAAGGTATGAACCGAGGCCCAAGTGGCTGCTCGACAGATGTTGTTGATAGACACAGAGTGCAGATGAGCCATTGAAGCTGCCATGGCTCTCACATTGTGAGCAGTGACATGGCCCTCCAGAAAAAGGTTCTTACTCTGATAGGCAAAGGAAATACACTGTGCAATCCAGTTGGACAGTGTTCTCTTGGATACTGGAAGTCCCAAATGAGAAGGATCAAAAGCAACAAAGAGTTGAGAGGACTTTCTATGTTGCTGTGTTCTTTGCAAGTAAAAGGCTAAAGCTCTTTTACAGTCCAAAGTATGAAGATTCCTTTCTGCATTTGATGCATGAGGTCTTGGAAAGAATACAGGCAGGTAGACCGCTTGGTTAAGATGAAAAGGTGAGACCACCTTTGGCATAAAGTGTGGATGAGTCCTAAGGACTACCTTGTCATGATGAAACCTTGTATAAGGTGGATCAGCCACTAGTGCTTGCAACTCACTGATGCGACGTGCTGATGTGATTGTAATGAGAAAGATAACTTTCCAAGAAAGGAATTTTAAAGAGGTAGTAGCTAAGGGTTCGAAAGGTGGCTTCATGAGCTGACCAAGAACCAGGTTTAAGTCCCATGGGAGGCTTAGTTAGAAGAAGGCCTCTCATAAATTTTGCTATAAGAGGATGGGAGGAGATAGGTTGTCCATTGAGAGGCTTGAAGGAAGCTGCAATAGCACTCAAATGGACCCTTACTGAGTTAGTCTTAAGTCCTGCATTGAATAAATGAAGGAGATACTCAAGTAATGATCCCAGAGGTATCGCTAAGGGGTTAAGACCCTTTTGCGAACACCATATGGTAAACCTTTTCCACTTGAAAGCATAAGAGTGTCTAGTGGAAGGTTTCCTGGAAGCATAAAGGACATCCTTTACTTGCTGAGGAAGGTTAAGATCATGAAGATCTAGGCCTTCAGCAACCAAGCTCTGAGATGCAGAGACTGGGGATTGGGATGCCATAATCTTCTGTCCTCCTGTGACAGGAGATCTGGAGCAGACCCTAACTCCAGGGAGGGGGCTTGAGAGAGATGTAGAAGCAGGGGGTACCACACTTGCCTTGGCCAATGTGGAGCTATGAGAATCATCCGCCCCCTGTCTCTCTGAAGCTTGAACAAGGTTTTGGGAATTAGGGGAATGGGTGGAAAAGCATAAAGGAAGTATTGACCCCAGTGAAGGAGGAAGGCATCCCTGGCCTGAGAACCCTGAACCAGAATTCTGGAACAGAACCAGGGAAGTTTGGCATTCAACGGACTTGCAAAGAGGTCTATGTCCGGGGTTCCCCAAATTTGGAAAATCTTGGTCACCTGGTCCGCATGTAGAGACCATCCGTGTGGAAGCAAAACTCGACTGAGTCTGTCTGCCCAAGAGTTTTGAATGCTTGGAAGATAAACTGCCAGGAGGTGAATCTGATGCTCTCTGGTGAGGGCCCATAGTTGCAAAGCTTCGTTGCAAAGCGACAGAGAGCCTGTTCCCCCCTGCTTGTTCACATAGAACATGGCTACCTGATTGTCCGTATGAATGAGGACTGTCTTGTAGTTGAGCGGGATATGGAACACTCGAAGAGCAAGGAAGATTGCTCTGAGCTCTAAGAGATTGATATGTAGATGAGTCTCCTGTGGAGTCCAGGTGCCTTGGGTGGAGAGGTCTTGTAGATGAGCTCCCCAACCCACTGGTGAAGCATCTGTTGTGAGAGTTGCCTGGGGTAAGAGTTGTTGAAAAGGGGACCCCAGCAACATGTTCTGAGTGGACTGCCACCATTGGAGGGACAAAATAAGGTGATTTGTGTTTGCTATTTTGTCTGACAGGCACCCTGATGCCTGAGTCCATTGGGTGGATAAAGTCCACTGGGCTGCTCTCATATGGAGGCGAGCATAAGTAACCACATGCACTGTAGATGCCATGTGGCCTAGTAGTTGTAGCATTTCTCGGGTAGTGAGAAGAGGTTTTAGCACTGCTTGAGAAGCTAACTGCACCATGCGAAGGCAACGGGCCTGGGGGAGATAGGCCCTTGCCCTTTTGGTATCCAGCAAAGTTCCTATGAACTCTAGAGACTGAGTGGGAGTTAGACTGGATTTTGGGATGTTTATAACCAGACCCAGATACTGAAGGATACGCATTGTGCAAGATAGGGAAGTCGTGGCCTCTGACTCTGACGGGGCTCGAATGAGCCAGTCGTCTAAGTAAGGGAAGACGAATATGCCTAGAGTGCGGAGAAATGCTGCTACCACAGCCATGCATTTCGTGAACACTCTTGGAGCTGAGGCCAGGCCAAAAGGAAGCACCCTGTATTGGTAGTGCTTTCCTTGGAAAAGGAACCGAAGGAACTTTCTGTGAGTTGGATGGATGAGAACATGGGTCTATGCATCCTTGAGATCTAGAGAACAAAGCCAGTCTTGACTCTGAAGGTATGGCAGCAGAGTTCCTAGAAAATTCATTTTGAATTTCTCCTTGAACAGGAATTTGTTCAATTCCCTGAGGTCCAAAATAGGTCTGTATCCCCCTGTTTTCTTTGGGATAAGGAAATAGGGGGAGAAAACCCTGTACCCTGTTGATGAATGGGTACCTCTTCTATTGCCCCTTGGGCAAGAAGTATAGTGACCTCTTGATCTAACAGGTTGATGAGAGAGGTCTGAGAATTGAACTGTCTTACCATTGTGGGAGGGGGCATGCACAAAAAGTGCAGCTTGTACCCCTCTCTTATAATGGAGAGTGTCCAATGCTCTGCTGTTATCTGCTCCCACCTGGGGGCAAAGTGACATAACCTTCCTGGAATGGTGGAAGGCTCTGGTCCATTGAGGTCCAGGAAGGCTAAGTTCTCTAGATGAAAGTCAAAGGCCTTGTGGAGGCTGAGACTGCTGAGACGTTTAAGGCTTGGCAGTCTTTGCTTTCCTTTTTTTAGGTGGTTGCTGACCCTTTCGGACAAGCTGACCTGCAGAACGACCCTGCTGGGAATAAGAGGGATAAAACCTCTTCTTTTTCGAGAAGAAAGGCTTCTTGAAAGATTTCTTTCTGGCAGGATCAGCTGTGCCTTTGGATAGTCTATCCAAAGTAGAGTTGTCAGCATCCATCTCATTGGCCTTTTCTTGCCAATTCTTGCCGAATAGATTCTCACCTTTACAAGGGATATTTCCCAGTTTGTCCTGCACCCAGAACTCCAAATCGGATGCCTGGAGCCAGGCAATTCTTCGTGCACCTATGGCAATGGCAGAGGTTCTGCTTATGCACTCAAAACAGTCAAAAGCTGCACGATTGACAAACTTTGAAACATCCTGGGCATGTTTAACCAGTGTGAGAAAATCCTGCCTTCTGTCCTCAGGAAGAAGAGGGCTCAAAACCTCTAAATCTCCTGTGACCTCTTTAAGGAACATTCCCATATATAAAATATAGGAACTGATCCTGGAAGAAAGCATGGAAGCCTGGAAGGTATGACGCCCAAAAGCATCCAAGGTCCTACACTCATGTCCTGGAAGATTAGAGGCATGTCTCTTTGCACTCCTGATCCTTCTCATAGCTGATTCCACTACAATAGAGTGGTGAGGAAGCTGAGTTTTTTGGAAGCCAGGACAAGGAGGGACTCGATACATAGTATCCAGTCTGCGAGAGTGAGGAGAGGTGGTAAGAGGTGTCTCCCACATTCTCAACATGAGATCATGTAAAATCTCATGGATAGGTAGGGTAGCCGCCTCTTTAGGAGCTTTGGGATATTGTAAAATCTCCAACTCCTTAAATCTGGGCTCTGTTTCAGGAGACACAGTAATGGACAACCCACTAGCCACCTCTCTGATGAAATCCTGAAAGGAAATATCTTCTGGAGGAGACATCCTACGCTTAGGAGAGGAAGGCTCCACTGGGAGAAGTATCCCGGTACTGGCAGAGCTGTCAGAATCCTCGGAGTCCTTCGAGGATTCGAAGTATCGTCTGTCCGGATGCTTTTGAAGAGCCCGATACCTGTACCGACCGAAGTCAGTACTGGGGGTTATTGGTACCGGTGTATCGGCACCGGAAGGCATCGCATGACTGGGTGCCGGCAAAGCCAATACCGATGTCGATGTTATCGGTACTGGTACCGGCATCGGTGCCGGCATCGGTACCGGTACTGCTTGAACCATCTGACGCGGTTCCGAGGGCGTCAATGTCGCAAGGAGAGCCGCCAGACTGCGTTCAATAGCCAGGAACCTCTGGTCTATCAACGCTGCTGATGCCTGGGTATCGGTACCAGACGCAACCGGTACCCCAGAGCATGGCACCAGTAGTTCTGCCGAGGTCGAGGCCTCGAGAACATCCTGGAGCCCCGATAATGCTTTGGAAGCCGAAGCCTCCCACCGGGGCAATTTTGCTGGTATGGAACCCTCAAGGGCAACACCAGAGGAATCTCGATGCTTAGAAGGAGATCTACACTTTGAGGACCAGCTGGACTTATGTTTAGTTACCTGAGATCCATGGAAGGAAGACGAAGCCCTGGAAGATATCGATGCCACCAAAGCTGCATCGGAAGGAAAAAGGGCACTGAGCTTGGCAGCTCGGTTCTGTTGACCCCTTTTGGACATCATGGCACAAGCCATACACTCAGAGATGGAGTGGTCAGGACCTAAACATTTAAGTCACCACTCGTGGGTGTCGGTGACGGAGATGGTACTGCCACACTTGGTGCATTTTTTAAAACCCGAGGCGGGTTTCTCCATAATGGAGGAAATTTTGGGCCTAAGGCCCAAAATGGCATGCACCTGGAAAAAATTTGGAAAAAATAATATATATTGTGGTGGCGAAGCAGGTTTAGAGTGTAAAGGAAAGGGGGAAAAACAGTCCTTTTTCCCTGAGCCCAAGAGAACTGCAGGCACAGCAGGGGTTAAAACTCTAAACAAAGAAAAAAACTCCCTACACAGAAGTGTAGAACTGGAGACACACCCAATCTCCAAGGAAACCAAGGGAGGTGACGGGAGAGGTTTGGGGGAGGAGTCTAGAGCTATAGGTCAGCCCCAAACATTTAAGCAGGGAGAAGCTATAGCAAGAGGAGGTGAAAGTGAGGAGAGTGAAGGGAGGAGTGAGGGAACTGAGTGGAGGAGCTCTAGTTCCAAAGAGAAGGAAAGTTCCAGGAAGAGGCCTGAGAGAAGGTCCCAGCCAGAGTCCCGGCAAAACACTCAGCAGAGACCCGGGGAGAGATCCAGGAAGAGGTCTGAAATAAGGCTGGAGGAAAGGTCAGTGGCAAGCCCTGGAGAGGAATCTTCTGAAGAGGAGATATTCTCTAGGAGGTGGTGGCCTGGCCAGGAGACTCCTGAGAGTACTAGAAGTAAGGAGACTCGAAGGACAGGGCTGAGGGACAAATATCTCACTGGAAGCCTCAAGGGGGAATCCTATTGCAAGCAGTACAGAGACAGCTCGAGCCCAGAACACAGTTCAGCTGGCAGTAAGTCTGCAGCTAAGGTGGAGCCCTGGAGAGCCTGTTCTAAGCAAGGTACTGTTGAGAAGCAGGAGAGAGGAATATCCCTGGAAGGACCAGAAAGCAAGCTTACACCTGTGGCAGGGTCTGAAAGGAGACACGTTGCTGCTAGAAAGTGAGCCCATTACAAGCTGTTAAAAAGTTATTGAACAAGAAAGCTTTGTCATGCCCTTCCCCCATAGCCTCAAGTAGAGAGGAGTCTCAGTGGGAGCAGCTGTTGAGAGTGTTGAAGCAGCTGAAGCCTTCCCATGCAGACGCTGTGGATAACACGTTGTTGAAGGAACCCAGTGAAGAGAAAATGGAAATAGAAATCAATGGTGTAGAGAATGATTATTCTGATATGGAGATGGAATGCTCTTTTTGTTCTAGTCAAAAATAAGAAACTGAGGGGTTTTTTAAAGTAATTAGGAAAACCCAGAAGTTTTTTTTAAAGGAAGTACATTCTCTGCTGAAACTCATGCCTTTTATTTATGCACTAATGAGAGCTGATCTGATAAGCTCCAAGAAGTTAATGAATGTCTGGGAAAACTAAAGAGTGAAAGGACGTTTGGAAAAGAATGTCAGAGGATTTTAAACAGTGGGTAACCAGGAAGTTAAGATGCTGCAAACATGTGAGAGAAACAGTTGAGTGTTGTGCTGCATAACTTGGAGACCTGGGACCAGAACCTGTTTGTTTTTTTTGTGTTTTTTTTTTTAAATCTTTATTTTCGCTTTTAGAAGTATAACAACAAAGAATAAACTTACATCTACATCCTAGACACCACATACCTACCACTAATAAGATAACCAAGAAAGAAAGAAAGAAAGAGAACAAATCCCTACCATCCCTCCCCCTCCCTATATCCCTCCCCAGCACTCTCCTCCAGGGTTCAAAGTAGCAAGACTCCGTAAGGAGAAGTCTGCCAGATCATGTCTAGGTTATCTACCTAATTTGGCTGATGCAACATAATCATTTAAAAGTTGCCATTTGAGAACCTGTTTCCCAAGCATCTGCTTAGATTTACAAAAGGACTGTTCAAATTGACTATAAAGGCAGACGCGATTCCACCATTCGTGGACAGTAGTATGAACGGTATCTTTCCAATGGCCGATGATCAGACAGATCGCTATGCCGATCATAAAATCCAGTAGAAAAGTACCATCCTTAGATAATGAAGGCAGGTCGGCTGCTGATCGCAAGCCTATTACCTGCCAGGAGAGGGGCTCCCTGAATTGCAAAATAGATTGAACTTGCTCCCAGACAGAGTCCCAGAAGGCCTTCACCCCCCTGCATTCATATACAATATGCCGAAGAGTACCAACCTCTGTTCCACAAGTCCAACAGAGTGGGCCGAGAGTGTCTCCCCAACGTGCCAGCTTAGCTGGAGTATAATAGCTCTGATGAGCAAAATAAAATAGTGTCTGGGTCATGGAGGCGGATCTGGTAACTCTGACTTGCTTGCACCAGAACTTCCTCCATTGGAGTTCAGAGAGCCCCTTCCCAGCCTCGCGGTTCCCACCTCTTTTGAACCTTTCCCATCAATTGGGATGGGGATCGCGTCAGCCTCTTATAGATTTGAGATACTACTCCCTTCGCTTGGCTAATCGCACAGAGGATGTCGAGGGCATCCTCGGTACCAGGGTTTTGTCCCGGTTTTAGTCCCGCTCCTCCTAGACAGTGTCGCAGCTGGATCCATTGAAATTGGCAAGATAGGGGGAGGCCAAACTCCTGATTAATCTCCGTAAAGGTCTTCCACTTACTAGCAGCATGTAATTGACAGACTCGCCATATTCCCCGGGAATACCAGGTTCGCCAAGCAAAGCTTTTTTTTTGAATTTTAAATAAGGGATTATTCCATATGGGGAGTAGGACACGAGAGTTACCGTCAGGATCACTCAGTTTGATGAACAATTGAAAAGCCTTGAGGGTATCTAGGATAACTACTGGAATCGGGGAAGTATTAGGAAATTGCATCCCCGGGGCACACGCCAGCGGGATAGGAGCCAGTAGCTGTTCTTCCAGGGCTACCCAAACCGGTCTCTCAAAAGTGGAAGAATACAGCCAGCGAGACCCTTGCTTGAGCAGGAAAGCATGATGATAATCTTTGAAGCTGGGGAAATGTACACCGCCCTGCTCTCGGGAGAGTTGTAGTTTTCCCTTCGCGATCCTCGGCGTCTTATTTTTCCACAAAAACTGCAAAAGCATCCTTTCCAGACACTGATAAATATGCGCGGGGAAGTAGCAGGGAAGCATCTCCAAATAATAATTGATTTTGGGGACAATCATCATTTTAATAGTTTCTAGTCGACCCCACCAAGATAACGTGAGGGGAGACCACCGCGTAGTTAACTCCCGAGTCAAGTTCAGGAGCGTAGCGGCGTTATATTTCATCGTTTCTTCTTCGAAAGGATAGCGGTAGTGAACGCCTAAATACTTCACCGCGCCCGACTCCCACTGAAAAGGATAGTCACAAAGATCGCCTTTGAGGACCCATTTATTTAACGGGAACATGACCGATTTGGACCAGTTAATTTTGTAACCTGAGTACTGGGAATAATTTTCTATTTGCTCCAAAATCATGGGAAAGGAATCAGGCGTGGCGAAGAGGAGAAGATCATCCGCATAAGCAGAGAGTTTGACTTCCTGCCCCGCGACCAAAGCACCCCGGATAGTAGGAGTTTGACGGATAAGAAGGGCTAAGGGCTCCATCGCAAGATTAAAAAGCATGGGGGATAGCGGGCATCCTTGGCGGGTACCCCGTCTCAAAGCAAGGGGGGCTGAAGCAACCCCATTGACACAAATCCGCACGGAGGGAAAAGTATATAGCACCTCCAAGGCTCTTAAAAAGACATCGCCGAAGCCGAACCAGCGAAGGGACGCAAAGAGAAAAGACCATTCTAAACGGTCGAAGGCCTTCTCTGCATCTAATGAGAGGCCCATGAGCGGCGTTGCCATCTCGTCGGCTCTCAATAAGACATGGCATAAGAGACGCGCATTATCAGCAGTCGAGCGGCCCTCAGTGAAGCCACATTGATCAGGGTGGATTAAGGTCGGAAGTATCCCTGAGAGTCGAGCGGATAGGACAGTTGCATAAATCTTATAGTCAGCGTTAAGCAGTGAGATGGGGCGGTAATTGGTGACTAATTGAGGGTCGCGACCCGGCTTCTCAAACACCACTAAATTGGCCGCCGCAAAAGAGCCTGTTTGCTGTCCCCCGGCCGATAGGAGTCGGAAATATTGCTCCAAAGGAGGGGCAAGGGCTGCGTCAAAGCTCTTAAAGAATTCAGCCGGAAGCCCGTCCGGTCCAGCAGCCTTGCCCGAGGCCATAGATGCTATTGCCCGCTTGATCTCCTCTGCCGTTATGGGAGCATCGAGTGTCTTTCGATGTTCCTCCTCGGAGAGAGTGGGTCGCTGAAGGGTGGCAACCAATTGCTCGAAACCCGCCTGCGAAAACTCCCGCTCCGAACTGTACAAGTGCGAATAATAATCCCGGAATGCCTCAGCTATCAGGGAATCTTGAACAATCAGGCCAGATCCCTGCCCGTCCTTGATGGCACAGACACGTTTGGTCTCCCTCTTACCTTTTAATGTGGCCGCTAAGTGCTTACCGGCTTTATTACCCTCACGGTAATAACTTCCTTGCAGCCGCCGTACGCTTTGAGAGGCTGCCGAAGTCATAAGAGTGTTGTATTGAAATCTTAAGCGCCGGAGTCTCACTAAAATACAGGGGTCAGTGCGTCGCGTCAGGACCCTTTCCCCAGCTTTAATCTGCTGCTCAAGGTCGTGCAGGCGCTGTTTACGCTGCTTTTGCAATCGTATATTAAAGCTAGTGATAGCCGCCCTGACCGTGGCCTTAAAGCCCTCCCACCATGCCCAGGTGGAGGTGGCCTGTGAAGAATTGAGCTGAAAATATTCAGAAATTACAACTTTGATCTCTGTATGGAATTCGGGGATATCTAAGAGAGATCTGTCTAGAGTCCAAGCCAGAGTCGGACGCCGAAGGGAGTCATCTTGCATGATCAACGAAATTGGAGCGTGATCCGAGATGTGGATTGAATGAAGGGTTGCAGGGCCCATGTTGGGGACGAGAACTTTGGAAACTAGGAAAAAATCAATACGAGATTGCGATGCATGTGGCGCGGAGAAATAAGTAAATTCCAACTCCTGTGGGTGCTGCAAGCGCCAAATGTCTACCAGAGCGAGTTCCTGGATCATGGAGGCAAGAAGAAGGTGTCCCTTGGATCGCGGAGACGAACGGGGGGGTTGGCGATCAATAAGGGGATCTAGTGTTTGGTTAAAATCTCCCCCTACTATAATCACCTTCCCATAATCCCTCTGTAGCTCCTTCGCAACAGCGAGAAAGAAATCTATGCTGTCCGTGGAGGGGGCATACAGACACATGAGGACCAGCACAGTCTCACCTAGTTGCACTTCAGCTTTTGTCCATCGACCCTCTGCATCTGAACAGTGGCTTATCACCGTAAGCTTAAGGGATTTTCTGACAAGGATGGCAACACCATTGTGTTTCCTAATGGCCGGAGAAAACGCTATCACCTCATAGGGTCGTTGACCCAGTTTCAATGACTCCAACAAGTTTAAGTGCGTCTCTTGAAGTAGCAGCACATCAGCCCGTTCTCGGCGAGCATAGTCTAGAATTTTCCGCCTCTTGATCGGGCTGTTAATACCCTGTACATTAAGAGAGACTATTTTACAAGGAGCCATTGAAACTGGTTTCGACAGAGACCCCACTGGGCCTAAGGGGAAGGCATGATATTGTATAAGAAAGAGTCAGTTTAAAGAGACAACCTGTCTTGATAAAACTGTAATAGCCGGATATTGTGATCCTGGCAAACATTATGAGACAATCGGACCCTGGAGGAGGGGCTAAACCCGGAAAAAATATTGGTGAGCACAGGCCGGCAGAGCTGGCTCGGGAGACCCAGATAAGACTCGGCGGGCCCGCACCGCAGACAAGTGGGCCCCACAGGTAATCTGAATCTACAGATACAGGTAGAATATGGAGGTGTGGAAAGAAAGCACATGATGAGCAACACATGATCATGGAGAACAAACAGCAGTATAATGTATCACTATGCAATAAAGCAGCGACAATACCGATATGGCCCCATCCCCAGACTATATCAACAACTATTCCTGCACAAAATGACAAAGCTGAGAAAAGAAAAGAGACAACTGGAAAACCTTATGAACGCGCTGTTAAGCTCACAGCGTTATTCAGGAGGCAAAGCCTACTATGCAATGGGGAAGTTCAATTGCCCAAGGCAGGTCAATAACGTTCCATGGCTCAGCGCATCTGCATGGCTTCCTTTTCCTCCAGGAATCGATCAAGCGCTTCTGGGTCTTCGAAGGTGCGAGTGTGGTTGTGGAGGGTGACCCGCATTCGCGCGGGGTAGAGGAGGCCGAACCGCGCCTGAAGCTGCTGGAGCCAAGGGCGGTATTCCAGGAGTCTTTTGCGCCTGTTTACAGTGTGCTTGGCTAAATCCGGGAAGAAGGATAGTCGGCGCCCCTCGAATTCCACCGGTGCCCTGGTACGTGCCAGCTCCAGAATTTGCGCAGCCTGCTGGTAGCGTAGGGTGCGAAAGATGATGGGTCGCGGTTTAGAGCTGTGCGGTATAGTGTTGGAGGGGATGCGATGAGCGCGATCAATTTCAAAGTCCTTGTCAAAGGAGCAATGTAGGATCTCGGGGATCGCCTTGTATAGGAAGGCCCGCATGTCTTTCCCCTCCGCTCCCTCCGGCAGGCCTACCACCCGCACGTTGTTCTGGCGTGCGCGATTATTGCTGTCCTCCACCTCCCGCTGTAACAGAATGAGTTGCCTTTCCAATTTAGCGACCGTTTCCAATCGGGCCTCATGGTTAGTAAGTGTTGCCTCCACTTTGTCCTGCCTCACAGAGAGACTCTCAAATTTAGTGTTAAGCCCAGCAAGTTCTTCCTGGACAGAGCTCAGCGCTGCCCCATTAGCTTTGACAAGCTCTCTTACCCCTCGGATCTCCGTGAGTAACTCGAGGTGGGCATCCGGGCCTTCACGTGTGGCCGCCATTGTTTTCCCCGGAGAGATGGGCTCTGTTTTAGTCCGTTTAGCGCTGTTGTTCACCGCACCAGCAAAGTCCAAACGCTGCGGCTTGGGGCCCGCCATCAGGAAGGTGCCAGGAAGGATTCAGGGGACGCAATAGAATTTTAACGGCACTTTTAGACAAGATTTTTGCCAGGTCTCCACAGAGCCACCACACTAAACGTCCACTCTGCTCGGCATCAGGCTCCGCCCCCAGAACCTGTTTGTAAAAGAATGATTTGTGAGACATGTTGTTTAAGCTAGTAAAGTCAAGGCATGGACTATGTATCAAGGCTTAAGTTCTTTTTGAATGGAGAAGTATCCTGAGTTTTGTTTTGTAGTACCAGAACTTCTAGCCAAAGAGTTCAATTGGTTATGTAGAGCTTTATTTTCAAATAAAGAAATTTTCCTGTGACCTTCAAATCTCGGCTATAATCTTTGTGACACAACTACATTGCGAAGAAGCCATAGTACTGGGTTCCAGTTTACTAAGAAGGACGTTCAAGATACCCCCATTACACCTAGGCATTTGCCTAGCCACCAGGGGAGCCTTGACAATATATATATATATATTTTTTTTTAAAAAGAAAGAAAGAAAGAACCGGCGGTACCGGTATAGCGTCGGGGAAGGCCGACACGACCACAAAAAAAAAAAAAAGAATAACGAAACAATTTTCTGCGGTGACAGGAACACGACCTGCTGGCTCCACGGAAAACGAAGAACTGGAGAGAGGCAGTTGGGAAAGGCAGGAAGGCAGCATGCAGGTGCAGTGGGATGCTCCTAAAAGCTTCCTAATTGAACGCTGGGGAGCATTCCCGCGCAGGCTCCGTCGGTACTGACGATACCCATATGTGAAGACTACATTCCTGCTTGTTCCTGGAGATAAATATTTTCTCCAATTAGTCTTAAATGGGCTACACTACGTCTCCCCTAGTACTACCTTTGGAAGGAGTAAACCACTGATCTACATGTACCTGTTCCACTTCATTCATTATTTTATAGACCTCTATTATATCTTCCCTCAGCCATCTTTATTGCAAGTTGAAGAGCTCTAACCTTTTAAGCCTTTCCTCCTTCTCAGAGTCTGGCACAATGCTCTTGTGCCCTTCAGAACCATTTCTGGGATGTCCCACTCATTCTGTTTCATCTGCTTGATCACCCAATGAAGGGGAAACATCATCTGAGGCTTCTGTACAGCCTGGAACAACAGATTTCTAAGGGTTCATCTTCCTGCGGAACCTCCAAGGACATATTCAGAGCCCACATGGAATGGGCAATGAGAGCCACCAACTCTTACCTATGGAAAGCTTGTACAATCCGCACCTCATCCTGCGAGATCTCATGCTCATCGAGCTCAGAGGATTCTGGTCCCATATCCATATCCGCGTTCAAGTCAGCCGCCTCCTCCGAGTGTATGGATACCATGTCCTCCTAAACACTCCCGTCCACTCGCTTGTGGCTAGACTCTGGTTTCCCCAGTCGCCTGCCAACACTCTTGGCTAAGCTGAGCTTTCGTGCTCTCTCTTGGGTACCCAATGAACTATCTTCCTCATGTTGCTTCATGCAAAAAGTTTTACGCATGAGCAGGACAAATTGTGGGGAGACCCCCCCCCCCCCTGTGGCTCACCTACAGGTGTTTCCCCCCAAAGTAGAAGCACTGGGAGACCTACGCTCCTTACCCTGTTCCTCTAGGAGGGGCAAAGCGGGCTCATCCTCCTCCTCCGGGTCGGCTCCCTTTCCTGCCAAACCTGCAGGGGAAGCATGCCTACTATGGGGAAGAGAAGGGGGCTCAGACTCCGAGGCTGCCCCTCTGCCAGACATTTCCAGTAGCCTTCGATCCTTTTCAGAGAGCTCCTCTGTCTTACAGCTGTGACAAAAGCCTGCGATGGAGATGGAGCTACTACACAAATCACAGGCCAGGCATAAGATCTTGGAGGACAACTCAGCTTCCAGCTCCAAAGAAAACAACCCACAGGTATAAATTGGGCCTGTACACCTAAACTGAAAGGCAACGTCAGGAAATACTTTTTCACTGAAAGGGTGGTGGATGCTTGGAATGCCCTCCCGATGGAAGTGGTGGGGAAAAACACAGTGACGGAGTTCAAAGTGGCATGGGACAGACACAGTGGATCCCTTTACAGCAACAGGATAAAATCAAAATAAACTGAACCATCTAATTTCTCAACAAATAGGGGTGTCCTACATGGAGCGGTGGGTTCACCCCTAAACAAAGACATGGGGAGGGGTGTCCTACATGGAGCGGTGGGTTCACCCCTAAACAAAGACATGGGGAGGGGTGGCCTGCACGGAGCGGCGGGTGCACCTACTCTTGCCATCTTGCTGGGCAGACTGGATGGACCATGCTGCCGTCATTTACTATGTTACTATCTGCTCTTTCACTTTCTGCCCAAACCTTGGCCTACGACTTCCAGAATAATATTTGTAAGATTAGTATTGCATTTCCCACAGGGCTACTTCCATCTCCCCTTCTCCCTCCTTACTCTCATCCTCTGTCATCCTTTCTTCCTTTTCTAATATAACTGAGAGGGAAACTGAACATCTTCTCTCCTCCTCCTCCTCCTTCAGACTCACTACTATGCTCTCTCTCTTCCGATATTATCTCCTCAACCTATTGCTTTCCAATACAACTCTTCCTGCTGCCTTCAAACATGCTGTGGTTACCCCTCCTGCCTGCCCTTCCAATTATCAGCCCATCTACCTCCTTCTTTTGCATCCAAACTACTTGAATATGCGTGTCTCTGCCGTGGTCTTGGCATTTTCCTCTCAAGGCTTTCTGGGTTCCCTGCCAATCTGACTTTTAGCCTCTACATTACACAGAATGACCTTTGCCTGTTCCTAGCCAAATCCAATTGATTAACCACCAGCTTCTCCTTGATACTCTGTTTTCACTCTGTTCTGTTTTGATTTTTGTCTTATCCTCCCCACCATACCTTTAGTGCATACCTTCTTCCACTGCTGTCCCACTTTCATTGGTATACCTCAGGGGGCAGTCTTGGGATCTCTTCTTTTATTTTTATTTTTCTATGCCCATTCCCTTGGTGGCCTGATCTACTCTCATGGCTGTCAGCATTATCTTTGCGCTGATGTCTTTCAGATTTACCTCTCTGCACCTGAAATCTCTCCAGGAATCCAAGCCTGAATCTCAGCCTGCTTGTCTGACATTGTTGACTGGATATCTCACTGCCCTCTGAAACTGAACATGCCCGAGTCAAGACTTCTTATTTTAGCCCCTAAATCCACCTCCCCCCTTTTTCCTTGCTCTGGGTAACACTAACATCCTCCCAGTTTCCTTACTTCTTCACTCTGGGGTCATCTTTGACTCTTCGGTGTAGATTCGGCAGGTTTTATTTTTCTCAACATCGGGAAAATCTGTCCTTTCCTTTCTGAACACAATGTCAAGGCCCTTATCTACTCTCTGGTCATCTCCCGACTATTGCAGTCTGCTCCTCACTTGTCTGTCCCTGAATCATCTCTCTCTCCATCAATCCATTCCAAAATTCAGCCACACAGCTAATCTTCTGCTGGTGTCACTACGCTTGCGTAACCCTTCTTCTCAAGTCGCTTCACTTGCTCCCTGTCTGTTTCTGCATAAAGTTCAAACGTTTCCTACTGATCTATGAGTGCATTCATAGTAACAAAGTAAATGACGGCAGATAAAGACCAGTATGGTCCATCCAGTCTGCCCAGTAAGATGGCAGGAGTAGGTGCACCTGCCACTCTGTGCAGGCCACCCCTCCCCATGTCTTTGTTTAGGGGTGAACCCGCCGCTCCGTGCAGGCCACCTCTCCCCATGTCTTTGTTTAGGGGTGAACCCGCCGCTCCGTGCAGGCCACCCCTCCCCATGTCTTTGTTTAGGGGTGAACCCGCCGCTCCGTGCAGGCCACCTCTCCCCATGTCTTTGTTTAGGGGTGAACCTGCCGCTCCGTGTAGGACACCCCTATTTGTTGAGAAATTAGATGGTTCAGTTTATTTTGATTTTATCCTGTTGCTGTAAAGGGATCCACTGTGTCTGTCCCATGCCACTTTGAACTCCATCACTGTGTTTGCCCCCACCACTTCATTCGGGAGGGCATTCCAAGCATCCGCCACCCTTTCAGTGAAACAATATTTCCGGACATTGCTTTCAATTTACCACCTTGCAGCTTTATGTTATGCTCTTATATAGCTTCTACATTAACCTCTCCTCTATTATTATTCTTTACACCCCTCCTCAAAAACTCAGCTAATCAGGCAAATCCCTTCTATCTGTGCCTCTCTTTTCCATTGCCAAATCCAGGTTTTGTCTGTTCCACCTTGCTGCACTATACTTCTGCAACAGACTACCTGAGCCACTATCATTGTTCCTATTCAAATCTGGGCTAAAAACACACCTCTGAGAACCGCTTTTGGATCCTGATCCCCCTTTTCTGGCCAACCATGTGTGCTATAACTTTTTCTTCTTAGTTCTACCCTCTCCCCTGTTGTATTTGTCTGCCTTTCATAGATTCTGAGTTTTATTGAGTAGGGACTGTGTTTTACATGAAAGTGTACATTACAGTGCTATGTATGCCTTGTAGCACTATACAAATTATACGTAATAGTAATAGGTATTTTAAAGGATCTCTTTCTTCCAGTTTGTGGTGGATTCTCTTTGTATACCTTCTTGATTTACATGTAGGTCTCGTTAGTAGTTCATTTTTTCCTCTTTATCTGCAGAAGTCTGCTTAACTGTAATAAATCCTCTTAACTTTTTCATAAATTTCTGTGCTTTATGTCCTGCCACAGTGGGTCCATGACAGGGATGTTATCTGCATCTGCAGTGTCTGCACCATCGCTGCCACCATCGTTAGACCTAGTATATAGGCTATGAGTGGGCACCTTTCATCCTGGGCAGTATGCAGCCAGTATGTATTTTTCTTCTTCGTTCCTAACATACTTTAGTTGTAGTGTCGCCTTGCTGAGATTTAGTATAGATTTTCTACAGTGGGGTCACCACAGTGAAGGTACTCACAGACTTGAGGAGGAAACTAGATTCTCTCCCCTAAGAGATGCACAGTAATTCACCAACCGCTGCTTGCGAATTTGATGTTGCGCTTCCCTTTGACCCCTGACCTCTTTCTTGGAGTCAGCTCCATAACTCTTCTTGCTACTGCTGTGTATCATTGTGAAATGAAGACAACTGTCAGTGACCTGGATTGCTTAACTTGTAATGATTTATGACAGAGGGAGAGACAAAGAAGGAACAACTTTCCCAGACCTTTCAACAATCACCCTCTGCCCTAATTTACTCTAATTTGTATTGCCTTAGGGAGGAAACCAGAACAAGAAAAGAGGATATTAATTTGTGCAAAATAAATTAAACAAAAATAATGTCCTGCTGCTTGATAAACTGGGCTATCCTTGAGTGCAGGATTTGCCATGTGCTAAGCATACCATGCTAATATTTAGTGCAGAACCCTACATTAAACCCGTGCTAAATGGTGCGCATACGATTGGGCAAGGGCTAGATAGGCTGGGGGCAGAACATAGGCATTAATTGTGCATCACAGTTATTGTGGGCATTTTGGGTGCGTGCTAAAGATGCCTGTTGCTTTTACCATAGGTGCACTTAACATTACCTCAAGGAGTGGCATTAAAAGCACCCACATGCCAGTTAGTGTGTTTCTAACATGCGACACTACCCTAACAGCAGGGGAATGGACGCACATGCCCCGAAAAGCAGAAAGAGCCTCTGCGCTAATTTTGTGCCTCAAACACACTTCCCTTAGGCTTGGTATTTTCGCCAGGGGTGGGCAGCTCTGGGCCTTAAGTCCCACAACCCAATTGCGTTTTCAGGATATTTATCATGAATATGTTCAGGATGTATGTGCATGCAATTACATCTCATACATAGTCAGTGTCGATAACTTGAAAGACTGACCAGCTTGTAGTACTTGATGACCACAGTTGCCTGCTCCTCAATCAACAAGATATTCGCAGCAGTTACCCTGCCTACCTAACTGAATATTGTGACCTTTCACCTTGACAGAGTAGTGATGGACAATAAGCTACGGTTCATTCCAGGACTTTACACACATTTTGCCATGCTAGTTTTTTGTAAACTTGAAGTTCACATAAATCCCCCACGTTGAATGATGAAAATCACAAGGTTGTTCTATAAAAATGTTGTAATTAATAAAGAGTGACATAGCACTTTGTGGTTGCAATCTAACTAGCCATTCTCTAAAGGGCATGTAACAGAACACCTTTTCCCTGAAATGATCATCGTAATAGGCCCTCATTATGATGCTTCTGCTGAGTGCCAAATTATATAACATACATGCTAGGGAACGTGGTACAGCATATAGCATCAAGGTGTTTGGCTTGTGTCAGTTAAGGTTGCTTTTTCTCCACTGAATCATGAAAAGATTATCTTTGAGGCTCTTTCCATCAATTTACTCTTCATGTTCCTGCTAATTGTCTGTGGACTTTATGTATCCTGGCCCTTATTCATCAAGGGCTTTCATCTATTCTGCTTTTGTGCAAGAAAAAAAGCCTTTATGGAATTAAGCGCCATGCATCTGAATAGATAATGTTAGAAAGAGTCTGATTTCTTCAAATGTGTAAATTCAATGAGCTATTGCAGTCACATACTTGGATAATTGAACTATGATTGTGCTCAAAACGTGCTGTGTGTGTCTCTGCAAGGGAAAGTAGTTTTATATCTACCAACTTGCATAAGAACATTTTTATTATAGTGCAGCAGTCTACAGAATCTTGAAATCGCTCTCCCAGTATTTAGCTTTCGGTGGGGAAACCATCCTTTGCACGATCAAATTATTCCACAAATAGACAAATTTATTTTTCTGGAAAATATTTTATAATCCTTCCTTGTTTCTTTTTTTCTTAGCAATTTCACTTGCTAAGTGTTAAAATGTAGTAACATCATGATAAATGATTTATCTGCCACAGGGCCCATTTTAAGCAATATAACATAGCATTAACACCTGATAACTGTTATTAAATCATCCTCTGACATAGGCACGAAACCCTTTTCCAAACTATCTTTGCATGCAAGGTATGTGGATTATTATTATAATCTCTCAAATTTGTATTTATTTTTATTTAACAGGTTTTGTATACCGCCTTATCATTAATTCAAGGTGGTTCACATGAAACAAACATAGCAATAAGCTTTTACATAGAACAAGGAATTAGAACTTGGAGGAATATATGGGGTAATTGATACATCTAACAATGGATAACTATGTTCAGTAACATTGTTGCAGACTGTTGTAGCTATATTTAGCAGTTGTCCATTATATACATGTGTATTATTTATTTGAAAGTATTTATATCCCGCTTTATCCTTGAATCAAAGCAGATTTCACTGCAAACCAATCAAGTAAGGTACTGTTTGTGAGTGTGTGGATAGGTAGATCTTGATTTGGAGTGCAGTATATACAGGTTGAGCTATCTACATTGGGCTATATACATTATCTCTCTGTGGCATATGATATACTAGGTGGGACCGTAGTATTCGAGGAATAGATGGATCTTGATGGCTTTCCTGAAGTCCAGTAGATCTTTAATTGCCCGTATTGAGGCAGGCAGGTGATTCCACAGTAGGGGAACATACAGAGAGAAGGCTCTTGTGCAAGTGGATTTACTGCTAATGCTCCCATAGTACTTACATCATGGCAAACGGAGCTTCTTCAGGAGTTCAAAGGACTTAATAGATAATGGCAACCCAATAAGATGTGTTTGAAGATTCTTTTTAATCAAACCTTTGGCACCCAATATTATGCATCTTTTTGCCACATTTTCTTGCTCTCTGACTCTCCTCTTGATACTTGAGGATTTTTTCTCTCTGCACGATGTAAATCACATGGTACCGACACCTCTATTTTAGTGTTGAATAGGATACTAATCCAGGGACTGTTGAAAAGTGAAAGGGCTCATCTGTCAAAGGAGGTATGATGCATTTACGACTGCTATTAATGCGGCCCACCTAAACACATCTGGAGAGAAGCTGTATAATATCACTGTTGTCATAAATTGTGTTCCTGCCCCCCAGAATGCCTCAGATAAACTTTGGTTGCATATCAACCAAAACAGATAAATTGTTTTTGTACATGGACTTGTATGAACAAGTTTAATATAGGAAGTCAGAGAGGAGGTGGAGAGGCTGAGGACCATTCAAGACAGTGAGAAGTAGATTGATGAGATGCTTCTTGTAAATATGCTGCTCTGCTTGCACCCTTTTAATGTCCCCATTGTCCCTCACCCAAGCAGCCAGAGGTTCTACTACTATGGCAAAGAGCAAGGGTGACAAGAGGCACCATCGCGTCCCCTTCCTCAAATCAGACTCTGAGTAGCTACAATGTATCCTAATCTAGGCCTTTGGCTCTTTATAAATGGCCCAGACCCACTGAAGGAAATTCACTTTAAACCCCATCTGATTCAACACTCTAAACAAAGCCCCACTCTGTGCAATTGAATGCCTTTTCCACATCCATCACCTGGGGCAGAGAAGGCCTCCGATCACACTTTGCCCACCAATTCACATTCAGAAGCCTGCAAATATTATCGCTGATCTGTCATTCAGGTGTGAACCCAGCGTGATTCTCATGAATCAGGTGAGCTACATATCTCTGTAGTCTATTCGTCAATACCTTGGCAAGTAGTTTAACATCCAGGCTAATAAGCAAGATTAGTTGGTAAAAGAGGAATACCATAGGATCCTTCCCTGGCATAGGGATTAAGGTTATCCCTGCAGTTTGCATTGGTCCTGGTACTCTCTCCCCTCCAGCATAACATTGAAGACCCAGACCAGAACATCAACCATATTGTCTTTAAGCATCTTATAAACGTGCATGGAAAAGCTAGCCAGGCCAGGGCCTGCCCTTCCTTCAGTATCTTAATTGCTTGGAGTACTCCCTCGGTTTTTTTTTTTTTTACCTGTTCAACAAGGCCGCCTCCATCCATCCATCAGCCTGAGTCGTCCACATCGATCTAAATACTCCTCCAACCCCAGCTCTCTCCTACATACTTCCTGCAAGTACAGCTCTTTCTACATTTCCAGAAAGCCACCTTTAATATCCAGGACCTCCCCCTGTGCATTGCAGATCTTGACAATGTTTTCAATACCTTTTTTCTGTACCAACTGGCATATCAAAAGCATGCTCATCTTATTTCCTTGCCCAAATCCCTGCCTCTTTAAAGGCAACAACTTAAACGCCCTCTTGCCTACCTCCAAATCCTGCAACTGCTCTCTAGTCCTCACTAGCTCACATAAGATTTTCTTCAACTTCCTCACTTTGTGCTGTACCCTCCAGCCTTGTAATAAGACCACACTGCTCACCTTCCTTAGTTTTCCTCTGTTTCTTACTCCACTTGGCCAGAGAAATTACCTTCTCCCGCACCATAGTTTTAAGCCCATCCCGCACAACTCCTACTCTGCATCCCACCCCACCCTTCCATTAAATTCCAATACTCATGTATCATCTGCTCAATTTGCGCATAAAACTCCTGGTTATGCAACAGAGACTTATTAAGTCCCCAGAACCGCAGCCCTCTTTCCTCTTCTCGCCAGCTAATCTGTACTAATTCCAGGGCATGATTAGAACATGTTATCAATGTTATATCTGCATTAATGATACTTTAATCCCACCTTCCATCTTCCAGCAACATGTTGGTTCTGTCACAGGAGGCATACCCTGAGGAATAAAAAGTAATATCTATGCGCTGCTGGTGGCACATCCAACATGAGTCCTTCATAAGCAAGGTAGCCATCAAAAATCTTTAAGTGTGCCCTGAGTGCTCTTCAGCATTAACACCAACCCCTTAGAATTTTACATCTGGGGGTTCGCTTCAATATTAAAATCACCCCCTAAAATCAAGGGAACACTCATTGCTCCAGCAAGTGCTCCCTTAACTTGCAAAAAAGGGTGCCTTATTCACATTTGGTTCACATAGAGCTTCTCTCCCTCTCTCTCCTCCATAACATCCACAATACTTACCATCCCCTGGCATCTCATGTTACTCCATATATCTGAAGTTGGTGCTTTGCAGATATCAAAATACCTACCCTGCCTTTTTAAGCCAAGCAGCCAGAAAGGCATGTGAACAAGCATTAATTCTCAGCAAATACCATGAGATATCTTCACCCATTCCTCCCTTTCCAGCCTTTACCCAGTCTTTCCCCTACCTTCTTGGCCTTTAACCAGTCTATCTCTCCATGGGCTTCAGAGGTTGCCACCTATCCCCCTTGCTTTGTTTCTACCTGCCAAGCAATGCGAAAGAGAAAGCCATTCATGAATGTAGCAAAATATGATCTTGAGAACATACCACCAGAATTTAAAGACTTCCTGGGATATTGGTTTACTGCTTTGGATAAAAATGACAGAGCACCAGAAGAGTTATGCGATGACATCAAGAAAGTTGTATACTAAGTGAAGTCCCTACAAAAGGTGAAAAAGCAAAAATGGCAAAAACTGATGACCAAAGAAACTCTGAAAATTGCCTAGAAGTGCAGAGAAGCTAATGCCAGAGGAAAAATAGAGGTAATCAAAGAACTTAGTAGAGATGTCCAAAGTGCTGGAAGACAAGAAATGAAGCACTACAATGATGCATGCAAGAAAACAGAATTGGAAACTATTGGAGGAAGAACAAGATCCAAGATTGCATTCTCCGAAATGCTTCCCATTCCACACGCAGGATCTAAAAGGCAGGCAGAGCTCTGGAGTCTCAATGCGTGGATGAGACAATGGTGGAAGGATGAGGGGTTTGGATTTGTTAGGAACCGGGGAATATTCTAGGGAAAGGAGGGTCTCTTTGGAAGAGATGGGCTTCACCTTAACTGGAATGGAACCAGGCTGCTGGTATTAAAAAGGAGATAGAGCAGCTTTTAAACTAGATAATAGGGGAGAGCCGACAGTTGACCGAGAGCGCATGGTTCGGAACAATGTATCCTTGAAGGATACTACCAAAAAAATGAAGTTAGGGCATATCAGCAGAGAGATTCCAATAAAGACAAAAGTAGCCCAAATGCCCTTGAGTACGGAGCAGACAGAGCTTAAAGATTCCAAATTACCCCTGCCTTCCGATAGTCAGATTAATATGAACACAGCCTCTAAAATGCTGGTATCCAAATCCTAGAGGTCTACAAAAAAGATGGGAGAGTTAGAATATACAGCACTAAATGAGAGGTTAGATATGATTGGTATCTCAGAGACATGGTGGAAGAAGGACAACCAGTGGGACATTGTGATACCTGGGTACAAACTACATCGTAATGATAGAACAGATCAAATTGGTGGAGGGATTGTACTCTATGTTAGAGAGGGCTCTGAGTCACAAAGGATTAAACTTTTGCAAAAAAAAAAAATTGCTGTAGAATCTCTATGAATTGAAATTCCATGTAAAAAGGGGAAGGCGATGGCAGTGGGGGTGTACTATCAACCACCTGGTCAGAATGAACAAATGATGAAATGCTCAAAGAAATTGGGAAAACTAACAAACGTTACAGCACAGTAATAATAATGGGTGATTTCAATTACCCCGGTATCGACTGGGTCAGTGTCATGGCAGGACATGCTAGATGAAATAAATGAAAGCTTCTTGGAGCAGCTGGTTCATGAATTGACCAGAGGGGAAGCCATTTTGGACCTAGTCCTTAGTGGAACACCAGATCTGGTGCAAGAGATAAGGGTTTTGAGACAACATGGCAATAGTGATCACAGCATGATCGCGTTTTACTTAATTAATGGAGGAGGGATGGTGAGGAAATGCAGAGTACTACCTTTCAACTTTCAAAAGGGAGACTACAAAATCAGGAAAATAGATAAGAAAAAACTAAAAGGAGCAGTTGCAAAGGTTAAAGACTTACATCAAGCTTGGGTATTGTTTAAAAATACTATCTTGGAAGCCCAGACCAGCTGTATTCCATGCTTTAAGAAAAGTGGAAGGAAGTCTAAAAACTGCCAGCATTTTTTATTTATTTATTTATTTATTTGCATTCTTTTATATACCGCGCTATTCTGCATCAGTGCGGTTTACATTGAACAAATTTAAATTACATTGAACAGGGCATTATGACTTGGAGATAACTATTTTACAGGGAACATGGGCTATGGAGGGTTAAGCATGGTTTGAAGGTGAGATCAGAGAGGTGGCTGTTGCCAAAAAAGCATCTTTCAGAAAATGGAAAAAATAACCAAATGACGTAAACTGGAAACTGCACCAAGCACTGGCAAGTTAAATGCAAGGCATTGATAAGGCAGGCAAAGAGAGGATTTGAGAAGCCTACTGTGGAAGCTAAAAAGCGCGAAATAAAGACTTTTTCAAGTACATTTGTAGCAAAAAATCTGTGCGAGAGTCAGTTGGACCATTAGATGATGGAGGGGAAAAAGGGGTACTAACAGGGGACAAGGCCATAGCGGAGAGACTGAATGAGTTTTTTGCTTCGGTCTTTACTGAGGAAGATGTAAGGATGTTACATATGACTGAAGTGGTATTTAAAGGTGATACTGAAAGAAATATCAATACACTGGGAAGATGTATTACAACTATTTGATAAACTGAAGAGTAGCAAATCACCTGGACCGTATGGTATACATCCAAGGGTGTTGAAAGAACTGAAATATGAGATTGCAGACCGCTATTAGTAATCTGTGAACTATTATTAAAATCATCTGTAATACCTGAAGATTGGAGGATGACGAATGCAACGCCAATTTTTAAAAAGGGTTCCAGGAGTGACCCGGGAAATTACAGACTGGTGAGTCTGATGTCAGTACTAGGAAAGAAGGTAGAAACCATCATAAAGAACAAAATTACTGAACATGTATATAGTCATGGCTTAATGAGAGACTGTCAACATGGCTTTAGACAAGGAAGATCTTGTCTTACTAATCTGTTATGTTCTTTTGAAGGAGTGAATAAACAGGTAGACAAAGGTGAGTCGGTTGATATAGTGTATCTGGACTTTCAGAAAGCCTTTGACAAGGTTCCTCATCAGAGACTTTTGGCAAAATTAAAAAGTCATGGGATAGGAGGCAGTGTACTACTGTGGATCAGGAACTGGTTAAACGATAGAAAGCAGAGAGTAGGGCTAAATGGCCAATTTTCCCAATGGAAAAAGGTGAATTGTGGAGTACCCCAGTGATCTGTGCTGGGTCCCCTGCTTTTTGACATATTCATAAATGACCTGGAAAAGGGAATAAAGAGTGAGGTTATCAAATTTGCAGAAGACACAAAGCTATTTAAAGTTGTTAAAACCCAAGAGAATCGTGGAAAATTGCAAGAGGATCTTGATAAATTGGAAGACTGGGCATCAAAATGGCAGATGAAATTTAATATGGACAAGTGCAAAGTTATGCACCTAGGAAAGAACAACCCAAACTATGGTTACACGATGCAAGGTTCCACATTAGGAACCACCACCCAGGAAAAAAGATTTAGGTGTCATCGTGGATAACATGTTAAAACCCTCGGCCCAGTGTGCAGCGGCAGCCAAGAGAGCAAATAGAATGCTAGGTATCATAAGGAAAGGAATGGAAAATAAAACAAAAGATATTATAATGCCTCTATATCGTTCCATAGTGTGACCGCACCTTGAATATTGTGTGCAATTCTGGTCGCCGCATCTTAAAAAGGATATAGAGTTATTAGAAAAGATACAGAGAAGAGCCATCAAACTTCTTCCCTTATGTTCTTATACCAGATCTGTAATCTCTTTCACTCTGTATCTAGGAAAAAACAGAAATTTTAAAATATATGTATTCCAATAGGCAAAGATATCCATCATCTCCTTTAATCTAAATAGTGATAAGTGGAGGAGTGGAGGAGTGACCTAGTGGTTGGGGCAAGGTACTTCAGGCCAGAAGGTCAGGGGTTCAAATCCCACTAGAGGACAGCAACCTTGGGCCGGAAGGACTGGGGTTTCTAGTCCCACAGGTGCTCCTTGTGGTCTTGGGCAAGCCACTTAACCCTCCATAGCCCATGTTCCCTGTAAAATAGTTATCTCCAAGTTATAATGCCCTGTTCAATGTAATTTCAGTTTGTTCAATGTAAACCACCTTGATATCATGAAAGGCAGTATATAAGAAATGTAAAATAAAAAAAATAACAATTGTTAAAGTAAATCAATATTAATAATCATTTGAAAGCCTAATTTGGCCTAGGGCATTTAGCCAGGAATCAGGACATGTAGGTTCGGATGTGCACAATTTCCCAAGTATTTTATAAAAGGTTCTCTGAAATGACGCCTTTTCTAAACTATGTGAAAAGATGCTGGAGTATACCAGTGCAAATCCCAGCAAGTCTAGTAAGAAATGTGTTTCATAAAGCACAATATCACTTGGAGATTTGAATGTGTAAGTGCTGAAGGCATACATTGCATTTTTGCATATATGTGTACAGCAGAGCCAAGCTTAACTTTTTCTTTGAAATCTTAAAGTGGTTTTAAACACCAGAAAGGTAAGCACAACTGCTGTTGAATCACTGGTGCAAACCACTCCGTGCAGCTCTAAATACTGACATACAGATTTTTCTAAAATAGGTGTTTATTGGTGTTGTAAAATCTGGAACAGTCAGACTTTTCTGACCCAGCCAAAATTTGCCCACAGCATGCCGCCTTGCAAACTGTCTATGCTGCTTATCTACCAACGTAAATAGCAACTTTCTAAAATAGTGCAATAGGTGTATATCTGTGGGGTGGTAGGGGGGAAGGTGGGGGGGGGGGGAAATAAGACGAAATTAAGGGAACAAATGCAATTAAAGCTTGCAATAATAAAAACCTTCAAATGTTGCTTACTCTAACTTTAGAATTCAGCAGGATTCTATACATTAAAAATAGATTCCAAATAAATGCAATTCAAGAATATAATCCACCAGCCATGCAAGCTGTGCAAATTTCCAGGAACCTCTCAAACTAGACAGCATAAAGAAAGCAAAGCACACCCCCTGATGCTTAATAATACATTTCACAGGAAATCTGATGGAAACCTCAGCCCGAAAATAGATGATTCTGAAACACAAATAAAGGAATTTCTTCTTTTGTCTTTACGTCATCTTTGAAAGGTCAGAGAAAATCCTAACCTGTTTTTATAATTTTATTTTTATTAAATTTACAATTATTGAAGCATATACAACAAAAATGACCTACTCATTTCAATTCAAGCCCTCAATAAAAGGGAGAAGATCATATTTGAAATTAAATCTAAGAATATTTAAAGGTAAAACCAAGCATAATAAAGTCAAATAAGCATAGTTCACGGATTAATGGCATCAAAGCCCTGAGTGATAATGGATCTCCATGAAGAAATAAAGGAAAGCTGAGGTTGCTTAAAGAAAACATAGTTCACAGGCTAAAGATTTACTATGCATTTGCAAGGAAACTTTAGAGAGAAAAGATCCCCCAACTGCTGAAACTCCTTCCTTCTCCTCCTGATTTCTCTGGATAAATCCAGTAAAATACAAACCACTAAACATAGTTTAAAGGTAACATTCCTTTCTTTTTTTAAATACATTTTCAGAAGCCATTCCAGGTCAGATGGTAAGGAAAAGGTAACTAATAAAGTAGGAGTCACTGTCTCTAAAACAGAGCAATCCTAACCTTCTGATTAAAAATGCTGTATAATACAACTCTGCTCTGAAAGAAGGCTTTGCGTGTCTAATTCCTATTTAGCTCTAGAACAAAAGCCAGTAACATTGCACCAGTGACGCTTTCTCCTGCAACTGCTCCAGAAATCTACTGAGATCTAATTCCTTCTCCCAAACTAAACGGTACTGATTTTCCAACACTATGGGGGTTATTCTGAGCCATGAATAATGGGAATGGACGGCCCAACGGGACGTCCATCCCTGCTATTCGTGGCTTCTCCTACCCTTGAATAATTTCCCCACCGGTTGTGCGGGAAAGTTAGATGAGGGCGGGGAATTGGCGGCCTGGGGGCGGAGAGTGGGGAGGCAGTGGGCAGTCGTCCAGGGCCGATTCAAATGTTGGCCCTGTATGCCCAGGGTCGACAAATTGTCCGGGGAAGTTATTCCAACTCCGAGGTGGAATAACTTCCCTGGACATTTTTTTTTTAGAAGGCCTGGGGTGCAGATGGGGCAGGGGGGCCAGGGTTTATTCCCCACAGCCTGACCCTGGCCTTAGGAGGCCAGATCGGGGGTCGGGCTGTGGGAAATAAACTCTTTCGTGACAGCCAGCATCACGGCTTTTAAATGAAGCCACGATGCTATGGCAAAAGGATGCCATGTGCCACAACTCCATTTAAAAGCCCTGACTGAGTTAGTCGAGCTATTAATGTATGTGCAGGCCGGACTGAATCATGTTAAATAGTAGTAGTAGTATAGTGGTAAGCTCCTGCGACTGTGCTTGATTCAGACACTGGCACACAACATTTTCAAAAGGTAAACCAAAATGCTTCTTGTTTCTGACAGGAAGCACTTCTATTTACCTTTTGAAAGCATGTGCTGGCGTCAGAATTATAGCTGTGGGAGCAAAGGTAAATGCTCCCATGGCTGTGTTAAAAAGCCGCTGCGATCGGGCAAAAGAGAAGGGCTGCTGGTGAAATGGGGGATGGCTGGAGGTAGGAAAATAGATGGTGGTGAGTTTGAGGTGTTGCTGGGGTAGGGGAAAGCCTGCTGGTGAATCAGGGGGATTGCCGGGGGCTGAGGATGGGCTGCTGATGAATCAGGGGGATTACTGGGGGCTGAGGATGGGCTGCTGGTGAGTCAGAGGGCGTGGCTAAGGGCAAGAGATGGGCTGCTGGTGAGTCAGGAGGGCGGCTGTGGGCTGCAGATAGGCTGCTGGTGAATCAGAGGGTGTGGCTGGGGGCTTGAGATTGGTGTATGCCTGGGGATTGTGAGAAAGAAAGGTGGAGGTATGTTCCTGGGAAGAAAGAAGGAGAGCTAAGATTTGGTGCATGTGGAAGGGAGTGAGGTGGCAAGGTGGGGGTATGCGCATGAGGGTAGACCTTAGGGACAGACGGCAGTAGGGATCTAGCTAGACTTTAGAGGGAGAGAGAAGACAGGGACAAGGAAGGTTTGGGGGATGGGGAGAGAACTGTGATTGGAGTGAGAGCTAAGGAGGAAAAAGGCAGGGGGAATTTCAGTTCTAGAGGGGGAGTTAGGCTTCATGATGGGGGAATTTTGTGCAAAAATGTACTAATGAAGCATGCAGAATTCTGCAGATCTTGAAAATACTGCACAGAGAAATTCCTAAATGTTTGTGCAGAATTTAACATTTTTTTTAAGGCAGAATTCCCCCAGGTGTAGTATTGTTAGGCACGTTTCACAAACATGAGCAGCTATACTGAAAGGACAGTCCATCTGTCTGGATTTTCCACTGATCTGCTTGTTTGCGCAGGTGCTTATGAAAATACATGCATGGGGTAAGAGAGAACCACAACAAGAAAATGGGCAGGAGCCAGCTTGGAATGTGGCAAAACAAGCACAGCAACTGGGAGCCCAGACCGAACCACTGGAAATGCTGAAGAACAAGCAAGGATTCTAGGTCCAATCACCAGAAGACCCAGAGGAGTCCAGTGCTGGCAACGGAAGAAGCAGCATGTTAGAGATGGCTCTCAGACCCTCCGCCACATTTTACCCACTGAGTCCTGCATATAGATGCTTCTGTCATGACCGGAGGATGGGGAAACACACCATGGGGATCAATTTGGAAGCCCTATTCATGCTTTGGATGTATGAAAACTTGCATAGAGACATCCAAAGTACAGAGACATCTCCAGAGCCATTTTTAGAAGCCAGCTCCAGGAAAATCCCCTACATGAGGATTTCCAAGTCTGAAGGGGGATGGGGTGGGGCATGGTGATGATGTCCGGACCTGATCTTAGAAACATCATAGATGTCTGGCATCACGTCTAAGTTTAGACTTATTCCAGCCAGGAAGAGGCACCTGACAGGTACTTGCTTTGGCTGAAAAACATCCAGAAAGTGTAAAGATAGCTTTGACCCGGATATTCAATGTTGGTGGCTGGATATAGTAACATAGTAACATAGTAAATGACGGCAGATAAAAACCAGCACAGTCCATCCATTCTGCCCAGCACGACGGCAAGAGTAGGTGCACCCGCCATTCCGCCACCGCTCCCCACGTCCCTGTTTAGGGGTGAACCCACCACTTCATGTAGGACACCCCTATTTGTTGAGAAATTAGATGGTTCAGTTTATTTTGATTTTATCCTGTTGCTGTAAAGGGATCCACTGTGTCTGTCCCATGCCATTTTGAATTCCGTCACCATGTTTACCCCCACCACTTCCATCGGGAGGGCATTCCAAGCATCCACCACCCTTTCTGTGAAAAAGTATTTCCTGACATTGCCTTTCAATTTACCACCTCGCAGCTTCATGTTGTGCCCTCTAGTTGTACAGCTTCCCCATCGTTGGAAGAGGTTTGTTTGTTCATTATTTCCCTTCAAGTATTTAAAGGTCTGAATCATATCTCCCCTATCCCTCCTCTCCTCCAAAGTGTACATGTTTAGGTCTTCAAGTCTCTTCTCATAAGGCTTCTGACGCAGGCTCCAAAGCATTTTGGTCACCTTCCTCTGAACAGTTTCCAGTCTTTTTACATCCTTTGCAAGATACGGTCTCCAAAACTGAACACAGTATTCCAAGTGAGGCCTCACCAGTGACTTGTACAGTGGCATAAGTACCTCTTCCTTCTGCTGGTGATTCCTCTTTGTATGCAGCCCAACATCCTCCTGGCTTTTGCCACCGCCTTGTCGCACTGTTTTGCCACCTTGAGATCTTCAGAAATAATCACACCAAGATCTTTCTCCTGATCCGTGCATACTAACCTCTCACCCCCTACCACGTACTTTTCCCTTGGATTTCTGCTATCCAAGTGCATGACTCTGCACTTCTTTGCATTAAATCTTAATTGCCAAACATTAGACCATTCTTCCAGCTTTTTTAGATCTTTCTTCATGTGAACCACTCCCTCGGGGGAGTCAACTCTGTTGCAAATTTTCGTACCATCTGCAAAAAGACAGACTTTTCCATTCAGTCCTTCAGCAATATCACTCACAAATACATTGAACAGTGCCAGGCCCAGGACCGACCGACCCCTGGGGCACCCCGCTAATCACCTTCCCTTCATCCGAGTGAGCTCCGTTTACCATCACCCTCTGCGTCTGTCAGTCAACCAATTTCTGATCCAATTTACCTTCTTAGGATCCATCCCCAAGCTACTGAGTTTATTGATAAGCCTCCTCTGAGGAACAGTACCAAAGGCTTTGCTGAAATCCACGTAGATGACATCCATCGCATGTCCCTGATCTAGCTCCCAGGTCACCCGGTCAAAGAGCTCAATCAGATTTGTTTGGCAAGATCGTCCTTTGGTAAAACCATGTTGCCTTGGGTCTTGCAACCTGTTAGTTTTGAGAAAGTTCACTATTCGCTCTTTCAGGAGCGCCTCCATTACCTTTCCCACCACTGAGGTAAGGCTCACGGGCCTGTAGTTTGACACTTCTTCCCTGTCACCACTTTTGTGTAGAGGTACAACATTGGCCGTTCTCCAGTCCTGAAGAACCTCTCCTGTTTCCAAGGATCTGTTGAAAACATCCTCTAACGGCCCTGCAAGAACCTCTTTGAGCTCTTTCAGAATCCTGGGATGTATCCTATCTGGTCCCATGGCCTTGGCCACTTTCAGTTTTGCAAGTTGTTCTAACACATCATCTTTTGTGAATGGTGTGGTATCTACTTCATTCCCAATTTTATAATATTTGGGAGTCACAGGTGTTCATTCTCCAGGACTTTCTTTAGTGAAAATAGAGCAGAAGTATTCTTTTAGAAATTTCGCTTTTTCAATGTCACTTTCCACCAGTCTGTTCGCAGCACTTCTGAGTCCTGCAATTCCACCTCTGATCTTCTTCCTTTTCCAAATATACCTGAAGGTTTTGTCGCCACACTTAACATCATTAGCCATCTTTTCCTCTGCCTTTGATTTTGCTATCCTTATTTCTCTGTCTCTTTGAGTTTGATCCTGTATTCATTTCTGTGTTCCTCTGTTTGCGAGCTTTTGAATCTTGCGAAAGCTGTGTTTTTTGCCTTTATTTGAGCAGCCACTTCTTTGGAAAACCAAATGGGGTTTCTTCTCCTCTTGTTTTTGTTTACTTTTGTTACATATTTATTTGTTGCCCCTTTTATTGCCACCTTTAGTTTAGCCCATAGCAATTCCACTTCCCTAATCTCCTTCCACCCTGTCAGCTCCTCCTTTAGGTACTCGGCCATTTTATTGAAGTTGGTGGGTTTTTTTTTTTTTAATTCTTTATTTTCGTTTTATAACAACAAAGGAAAAAGAAGACATACAGCTAAAAGACAGATACATAAAGTGTGATACATACACCAAAGTAAACCCCTGCCACCCCCCCCCCCCTGCTTCTTCTCTAGAAAACTAATCATTCCCGAAGCGGGCGTGTACTTACATTATTGTGTTACAAAACCTAACGGTGATCTGAAACATGATGAGTGCACATTATACAGGCATGTTGGAGCAATGAGCAGATTGTACATAATCATTAAGCATCTGCCATTTAGACAAGCGAGAGTGAGTTTGGGCATGGGGAATAGCTCTCCGAGGTATCTGCTCATATTTACTATATAAGCAGACGAGGTTCAACCATTCATTGACAGTAAGTCGAGAGCTATCCTTCCAATTCCTCGTGATTAAGCATATGGCTATGCCCAGCATGAAATCAAGGAGAAAGCGACCCTTCTTAGGAAGAGAGGGGACCTCCGCCACAGAGCGGAGTCCCACGATCTTCCAAGAGAGAGGTTCGTGAAGGTGTAAGATAAATTGAATACAACCCCAAGCCCGCCCCCAATAGACCTGCAGTTGAGGACATTCATAAATAACATGAGCGAAGGTTCCCACAGCAGTATGGCAAGACCAACACCGGTCCCTAGCAGTTGTGTTCCATTTGGCTATTTTTCCTGGGGTATAACAGCATCTGTGTGCAAATAGCAGCATGATCTGAAATATGTTGGGAGTGAATCTTTGCAGTGTCCACCTGAGGAGCTAACAGTTTGGATATTAGAAAGAAGTCTATGCGAGACTAGGATTTGTGAGGGGAAGAGAAGAAGGTGAAGTCAAGCTCATTGGGGTGTAGTAACCTCCATAGATCAACTAAAGCAAGATCTTTGATCAGGGAGGTAAGCGTGGTGTGACTCTTGGGGGGACCACTTGTCCTAGGCGGCTGTTTGTCAAGCAGGGGATCAAGGACTAGATTGAAATCCCCCCCAATTATCAATGAAGTATTAGCAGAGGCCTGCGCAACCTGAGCAATGGTAGCAAAAAAGGCAGGGTCATCCACATTAGGAGCGTAAAGGCATATACATGTAACTGCAAGGCTACCTATCTTGAGGTGAACTCTGGACCATCTACCTTCTGTATCTGAGCTAGTCGCAATAATAGTAGCATGCAAAGATTTCCTAACCAGTATGGCAACCCCACATTTCTTGGAAACGGCTGGGGAATAGGCGGCCACCATGTAAGGTTTAATATTGAGTTTAAGAGTTTCCTTCGAATTTAAATGCGTTTCTTGGAGAAAATCAGATCCGCAGCTTCCTGACTTAGGTAGCTTAGGATTTTCTTCCGGTTTATCGGATTATTGATTCCTATTACGTTCTATGAGAAAATCTTACATGGTGCCATCAATCGGTAATAGACATTTTAGGTAAGGGCGCTTGAAAACATACAACATAATCAGAATCTGTGCAACTATGACATGATCACCGAGTATGCTGGCTAATACACCCCATATTGAAAAGTATGTACCAAAGTATCTTAGAGAAGAAGCAAAACCCCCAAAGAATATGGCGACCATATGTCTGCGGGAGGAGGCCCTAGAGAGGAAGTAGAAAGACATGAAAAAAAAAAAAAGAAACACCAGAGTCCATAATTAACACTGTCTCTGATACTCATCGAGGCTGCTGTGGGTAGATGGAGTCGGGTCACAGATATCATCAAAAGTAAGGCAAATAAACTGCCCTCGCCAGATTCTTTGCTGGGCTGCGGCAGATCCAATAAGGCAGGTACAGCGGATATGAGAATACTTGCAGGAATATTCTGGCAGTCAGCGCATCAGGTCGGCTTCTTTGGAATCCAAAAACTCCGCTAGTAGATCAGGGTCCTCAAAGGTTCTTGTCTGATTGTGAAGCGTGACTCGGAGCTTGGCCGGGTACATCAGGCCATAGCGTGCTTGTAGTTGTTGAAGCCTCGGCCGGAATTCCAGAAAGCGCTTTCGGCGGTCGACCGTGGGTTTAGCCAAGTCAGGATAGAAGGAGATCTTGTGGCTCTCAAACTCCATATGGCCCTTTGCCCGAGAGGCACTTAGAATTTGCTCCACGTGTTGATATCTCAAAAGTCGAAAAATGATAGGCCGCGGGGTCTTCCTGTTGAGCGTTATGCTTGTGGGTACGCGATGAGCGCGATCGATCTCCAAATCTTTGGTAAAGGTGATTTGGAGCAGGGAAGGGAGGATTTTGCATAAAAACTCTTTCATGTCTCCCGATTCCACTCCCTCCGGTATGCCCACGAGTCGTATGTTGTTGCGACGCGCTCTATTATTGCCATCTTCAACTTCTTTCTGCAAGGCCCGCACCTGACGTTCAACTTTGTCGAGTTTGGACAACCGGGCCGCATGGGAGTCCAATATGCTCTCCATTTTGTCCTGACGCGAAGAAAGCCCTTCTAGCTTGCTTTGCAGCACACCAAGATCTTCCCGCAGCGCTCGGAGTGCTTCACCGTTTGACTGCACGAGGTTTTTGACCCCTCTAATCTCTGCGAGGATTTCCTGCTGCATTTTGGGGCCCTCGCGCAAGGCCGGCCCCTTCTGCGGGGACGGGGGTTCAGTTTTGGAACGTTTGCCGTGAGAAGCCGCTGGAGATCCAAATTCCAGGCGCGTGGGTTTGGTCCCCGCCATCTCACCAATGTGCCCCGGCAAGATCAGAGTAGAAGTTCCAAGTATGTACGGTGTTAATTCAGGATTCTGAGTAGGCCTCTCGGGAGCCTCAGCGTTATGCGACCATCCCGCTGGACATCAGGCTCCGCCCCCCCGAAGTTGGTGTTTTTGAAGCTTAGGACTTTGAGCTTGCTATGATTGGCTTGTACCTTGGCTTTTATCTCCACCAACACCGTGTGATGATCGCTGCTGCTCACAGGGAAACTCACGCAGACATTCGACACGCTATCACTGTTGGTGAGCACTAAATCCAGCGTTGAGCTTTCCCTGGTTGGTTCCATCACCATTTGTCTAAGTAACGCATCTTGGAAAGCATCCACAATTTTTTTTGCTTCTTTCCAGATTTGCAGAAGGAGTAATCCAATCCACATCAGGTAGATTAAAGTCTCCCAATATGATTGCTTCCCCTTTTGTGGCTGTCTTGGCAATATCTATAATCAATTCGTTATCTATCTCTTCAATTTTTGTTGTAGGTCTGTAGACTACAGCAGTATGGATGACAGTGCCATCTCCTCTTTCCAGCACAATCCAGAGTGCTTCTTCTTTTCCCCATGCCCCCTGCATTTCAGTAGCTTTGATATTGCTTTTGACATACAAGGCTACTCCTCCTCCTCTTCCATTTTCTCTGTCTCTTCTGAATAGAGTATAGCCAGGTATGACTATATCCCAATCATGCGATTCGTTTAGCCATGTTTCTGAAATGGCCACAATGTCCAAATCCATTTCCACCATTAGGGCTTCCAGGTCCAGAACTTTGTTGGCTAAGCTTTGAGCATTTGTGCTCATTGCTTTCCAGCATTTAACTGGCTTGTGTGTATTTAGCATTCATTTTGTTCTGCCTACTTCTTCCCACTTGTTTTTGATCTGTGGTTTAAAAGTGTGGCTGTTTCTGATTTTAATCTGCTTTTGCAGGGGGTGACGTCCGAAGCTTGCCCTTCTACATCCGTCACCCCCTTTTATTAGTTTAAATGCATATCCACATATTGCTTGAATTTTCACTTAGGATTCTTTTCCCTGTGACAGAGATGTAGTCCATCAGCACAGTATAGTCTCTTGTTGTTCCGTCTGTTACCCCAGTTGCCAATAAATCCGAATTCTTCTTGTTTGCAACAGGTCTGGAGCCATGTATTAAAGCTGTTAATGCGATGCAGCCTTTTTTCCCCCCTTACCAAGCACAGGTAGAACCTCTGAGAATGCAACAGTGTTAACAATGTGCTTGAGTTTCTCTCCCAGATATTGGAAGTCCTTTTGGGCTATAGAGGCACTGTTTCTAGCCAGGTCATTTGTGCCCAAGTGGATAACAACATCAACCTAAGTGTCTCTGGCCAGTAGGTTGTTCCTGAACTGGGGGCACCCAACAGATATATGCTCCAAGGCTACCCAGAAAAGCAGTAAATCAGATTATCCCCAAGCTTAATTTATAAGCACAGTTAATCTTAAATCAGCAATTCCCACACAACAGACAGTTAAACTCTGAAATCAGCAGAGATGAGAAAGAAAATTAGAGTCTTAGCTTTGTGAAAGATCCACAGCTCCTGCAGCCGGTCTCAGACCCGTTGGTGTGGTCACAGGCCAGGTGTGAGATGAGAGCAAATAACTTTCTCCTCCCCCTCCTTGAAGAAGCAAGCTTTCTCCAAAGATTTAAACCTTTTTTATCTGGATACTCAGGTCCCAGTAGGCTGAATATCCCCAAGCTTAATTTATAAGCACAGTTAATCTTAATATCAGCTATTCCCACAAAACAGACAGTTAAACTCTGAAACCATATTTGGAAACATGTGGTCTGAAATACTGGAATGGGAGGAAGCTTGATGAGGGTTTTTGGAAAGAAAGAACCTGCCATGCTCACCAGGTCTTTAACTGTAGGCCAGTTAGCTTGTGGGATTTGGTGGTAACTAGCATAGATACTATACCATGCACATGCTTTCGAGGGTTGCCCTTTATGATGTCCTAACGCGAAATGTAACAAATATTAGTCCAGTACCATTTACTGTTTTAGGCAGGCTTGTATCTACAAAGTGACCCAACCATTAGCATTGCTATGAAAATTAATTATACATGTTGGGCTGCATACAGAGAGTAGTAACCAGCAGAAACAAGGGGGTATTAATGCCCCTGTACAAGTCATTGGTAAGGCCTCACCTGGAGTATTGTGTTCAGTTTTAGAGACCATATCTCAGAAAGGATATAAAGAGGCTTTTAAGGTAACCAAAATGATTTGGAGCCTGCATCAGAAGACGTATGAGAAGAAACTTTAAGATTTAAATATGTACTATATACCCTAGAGAGGAGAGGAGGGACAGGGGACATATCATACAGACCTTTAACTACTTAAAGGGTATTAATGAACAAACAAACCTTTTTCACAGAAGGGGAAGCTGTAAAACTAAAGGACATAGGGTGAAGCTGCAAGGTGTTCCATGTATATAGTTCTCCCAGTTTGATCCAAGTTCTTACCCCTGTTATATGTAATACCGAACAGCCTATTGTTCTGGTTTTGTTATTGTTCCCTGTGAACCGCGCTGATCCTAAAAAGTGCGGTATATAAGAAACTAAAATAAAATAAAATAAATAAAATAAGGTGGTAAACGTTAAAGCAACATCAGGAAATACTTCTTAACCAAAAGGGTGGTGGATGCTTGGAATGTCCTCCCGATGGAGATGGTGGGGGGCAACTACAGTGATGTAATTCAAAATGGCATGGAACAGACACAATGGATCCCTTTATAGCAAGAGAATATCACCAAAATAAAATTAACTATATTTTATATGTAAACAAATAGAGGGGAGTGACCCGCACGGAGAAGCAGGTGCACCTACTTTAGCCAATTTGCTGGGCAGACTAGATGGATCATACTGGTCTTTATCAGCCGTCATATACTATGTTACTATATGTTACATTTCTGAAATTGACTCTCCAATGTTAATGAATCTGCATACATCCACAGATGTTACTGTAAATGAAGTCTAGATTCTGTGTAGGGTATGCTACGGGATATAAATTGTGAATTAAACTAAATTAAATTAAATTGTAGAATAGCGCTTTCAGTCCTTCGTCTGGCTTCTTTCAGGCAATTATAATCCAGCAGAAAGGATCACACTTATTATCCAAGTTTGATTATCATCTGATTGGGAAAGCTCTGCTCATCTTCAACACGCACAATTTCAATAAAAATGAGCAAGCAAATCTTTGGTTCTTTATTTTAGTTGCTGTTGTCAGGTGGTCTCCTTATCATTGTATAATATTTCACTCATCATATGTTACCAGAGCTTACCAATAAGTAATTCTGCCAGAAAATGTAAATGGAAGTTGCTCAGGGTTCATGGAGTTTAAGTGAGCTCGCAAGGCAGAAATCTACAGTACTTGTAGCATGGCTCAGCAAAAACAGGGGACATAAAATTGTCTTTTGTTATTATGGAAACCAAGAACTTTGGGATATTAAGAAATTAAAGCTATTATATACTAATGGTGTACATGCCCTTATGCCATTAGGCGTTATCTTCCACATAGCGCATTTTATGAAATGGTTACTGCAGCTTATAATGCACAATGATAGGCACAAACTATTAGTAAATGACTCCCTAAGAGAATTTGACTTCTAGAGGCCTGTCTGCTAAACAGTGCTAGTTACTACCATGGTCTAACACGGAATTTATGCCCTGCGGTAGCAGCTAACCCATGGAAAAAAAAATCAGATATTGAAGGCAATTTTCTTCAATATCTGATTTTCACGCAGTACAGGCCACAAGGGGTGGGAATTGGGGGCAGCAATGGTTGGCAGCCACCACGCAAAAATGTTACATGAGAACATATGATATGCCATACTGGGTCAGACCAAGGTCCATCAAGCCCAGTATTCTCTTTCCAACAGTGGCCAATCTAGGTAATACATACCTAGCAGTATCCCCAAAAGACACAGGTTCCACAATGCTTGTACTGGGTCAAGCATTGATATCCTGGGTCCCTTCTTAATAATGGTTTATGGACCTTTCCTCCAGGAACTTGTCCAAACCTTTTTTTAAACCCAGCTACACTAACAGCCTTTACTACATCCTCCGGTAACAAATTCCAGAGTTTGATTACATGTTGGGTGAAAAAATATTTTCTCTTATTTGTTTTAAATAGTTAACCCTGTAGCTTCATTGCATGTCCCCTAGTCTTTCTATATTCTGATAACGTAAACAATCGATCTATGTTTACCCGTTCCACTCTGTTAATTAATTTATAGACTTCTATCATATCTCCCCTCAGCTGTCTCTTTTGCAGGTTAAAGAGCCCTAACCTGTTTAGCCTTTCTTCATAGGGGTATCCTTCCATCCCCTTTACCATTTTGGTGGCTCTTCTCTGAACCTTTTCTAATAACGCTATATCCTTTTTAAGATACGGCGACCAGAATTGCACACAATATTCAAGGTGCGGTCGCACCATGGAACGATACAGAGGCATTGTAATATCCTTTGTTTTATTTTCCATTCCTTTCCTTATTATACCTAGCATTCTATTTGCTCTCTTGGCCGCTGCTGCACACTGGGTGGAGGGTTTTAACATGTTATCCACAATGACGCCTACATCTTTTTCCTGTGTGGTGGTTCCTAATGTGGAATCTTGCATCGTGTAACCATAGTTTGGGTTGTTCTTCCCTAGGTGCATAACTTTGCACTTGTCCACATTATATTTCATCTGCCATTTTGATGCCTAGTCTTCCAATTTATCAAGATTCTCTTGCAATTTTCCACAATCCTCATGGGTTTTAACAACTTTAAATAGTTTTGTGTCATCTGCAAATTTGATAACCTCACTCGTTATTCTCTTTTCCAGGTCATTTATGAATATGTCAAAAAGCAGCATACCCAGCAAAGATCCCTGGGTTACACAACTATTCACCTTTCTCCATTGGGAAAATTGGCCATTTAGCCTACCCTCTGCTTTCTATCTTTTAACCAGTTTCTGATCCACAATAATACACTGCCTCCTATCCCATGACTCTTTAGTTTTGCCAAAAGTCTCTGATGAGGGACCTTGTCAAAGGCTTTCTGAAAGTCCAAATACACTATATCAACCGACTCATCTTTGTCTACCTGTTTATTCACACCTTCAAAAAACATAACAGATTAGTAAGACAAGATCTTCCTTGTCTAAAGCCATGTTGGCTGTCTCCCATTAAGCCATGACTATCTACATGTTCAGCAATTTTGTTCTTTATGATGGTTTCTACCATTTTTCCCGGTACTGATGTCAGGCTCACCGGTCTGTAGTTTCCCGGATCACCCCTGGAACCCTTTTTAAAAATTGGCATTACGTTCGCCAATGTTTTCATGTGATGGCTGCCAAAATCAGGCCAGATCGCGGCAGCACATAATGCCACCTCAAGAGGCCCAACAGCTGTTCCTCCTGCAGCACCAATCTCCCTAGATCCCCCCTCCCGATCTCCATCGGAAACTTCCCGTTGGGGATTGGTGCACTCCCTGGCTACTCTACCATCCAGGCTAGTCAGTCAGCACAACCTCCCCCAGACCTATCGATCCTCTAAAATTGCCCTGGCTAGCCAGTCGGTGTAAAAAAAAAATCCCAGCTAGCCAGCCTGCAAAGGTGAGGCCCCCTGACCTCCCTCCAAAGGCATACCTGACATTTTCCTGCTGGTATAGTGGTTCCATGGGGCAGGAGCGGTCCTCTCCACTCTTGCCCAGTCATGATGACCACCATCATGAGGAGCAGCTGCCTAACCTCAAGCTAGTGGGCAGCACTGCAAGACCACGGCCATCTTTGAAGGGGTAGGATCCTTTACTGCGTGGTTTTGTCAGCTAACACACTGTCTTAGCTGCCAAAACTTCATGTGGTTTAGTAGACATGCTCAATTTCAAAAACAGTTTATTGCTATCACATAGAACCAAATACACAAAAAAGTGGCTGGTGTTAATAAAAGCTTTTTGTTTATTGTTAATGCAACAACAAACTGTTTTTATTGGCTGAATCCAGTTGGCTTTCATCTTTATTTGTTGCAGTCTTCAATCTGCTTTTTATTTTTCTTCATTAATGTATGTGGGGTCATTTTACTCACCTCTTCACTGCTGCTTTCAGATCCTGATTCATCTTTTGGATCCTGTCTCACCTGATCTCCTTTGAGTCTCCTTACCATTTCCCTTGGATGTATCCCATGTCTACAGCTACTGTGTTATCTGTCTTGACTAGACTGTAAGCTCTGATGAGCAGGGACCGTCTCTTACATGTGTCTGTGCAGCGCTGTGTACGTCTTGTAGCACTATACAAATGCTCAGTAATAGTAGGATCTGTGGCAGTATTTTATAAAGACAAATAGATGTCTGCAGGTCTCTATAAATTAGGCTGCTTGCCCTTCACAGGCGACTTTGTATAAAATTACCCCCAATATGCTTTACTTGAATCAGCATGCCTTAATTGACAACCTCTGGACCTTATACTAGATTGGCAGTCCAGGTTTAAGGAGAGGGACACAAAAACCTTGCCGTTTCTCCAGCTAATGCTAAAGGCTAAGAGGATGGTATGTCCCTGTAAATCCTGTTTAGGAGGGAGTACACATTTTACTCTTCTCCACATCAAACTTACACTACAATTGACTACTACTTGGTTTCTAAAGCACTTTTTCCGAGAGTGACTGATGCCAAGATCCAAGAAATTATTGTTTCAGACCATGCAGCTATCTTACTGAAGCGAGGAGGGGTGTGGTTAAAGGAAACTCATCACCTATATGGTGTGCTGTCCTGGATAATAGGAGTGGAGTAGCTTAATGATTAGAGCAACTGCCTAGTACCCAGAAGATTAAGGGTTCAAGCACACCTTGTGACCTTGGGCAAGTCACTTTGCCCTCCATTGCCTTGGAAGAAAAGGCCGGCAATCTGCTTCCAGTGATACATTGCCTAGAAAACCCAGGAGTCAACACAGACTTGAAGGAACTATAAAAAAATATGGGAAGATGGTGGAGGACAAAGACTTTAAGGAAATGAGTGAGTATTTTGTGGCCCACCAAGATGACTGGTATTTTCTGTCTTTTGTGGGATAGCTACAAAGAAGTTGTACAACAGAAGAGCACTAGGAGCTGATAAAGTTGGGAGTCAGCTGGTGACCTTGCAACAGCTTTAAGTACAGAAGCCCCAGTCCACTCACACAAATAACATAACAGCTGAAGCAGAGATACAGAGGGGAATTTTAGAAAGTCCATCCAAGTGCAATCTGGGACAGCTAAGCCAGAATGTCTCAAAAAAGTGCAGGCATGTGCAGGTGCAGACGTGTTTTCACAAACCTAGACATGTCCGATAGGGACGTCTGCAGAGGCATCTACTTAGACACCCCCAGAACTGTATTTCCGAACTCAGACCTCTAGGACAGTATAATGATTAAAGTAGTGGGTTAGGAACAGGGCAGCTGGGGTTAAACTCCTGCTGCTGCTATAGTGGAAACTGTGCTGCTTAGTGGGAATGATAGCCTGCTTTCTTCTCTACAACTTCTGGATGTTTTTCAGCTAACACAAGCACTTTTCAGATGCTTGTTTGTCGCTATTTGTGCCTCGGGGCAGGTCTAAAGTTAGACATGATGCCGGATGTCCAGGACATTTCTGTGATCAGGCGGCGACGTCCTGGTCTCTAGTATGCTCTAACCATACCTCCTGGTTCCCAAGAATGTCCTGGTCATGTCTCCTCCATGCCCCATTCAGATTCTGATGTTACCACAGCAGGCTTCTAAAATGGCTCTGGAGACGGTCTTTGTGCTTTGGGTGTCTCTATGGTCAGTTTTTAGATGCCCAAAGCACAATAGGGCTTCTAAAATGACTCTTTATAATACTATTTTGAGTGAGCAGGTCGGGGCTTTTATTTATCAACCAAAAACATATGCTTTTTATTATGCCAGTGATTATAAGGCAGGCAGCTCCAGCAGAGAAGTTGAGAGCTAGAAAATAGACGCAACACAATCATAACGAGTATCATGAAGTTGCAAGAATGGCGGCAACTGGTTTTGAATCAGGAGACGAGGAGTGCATTCAGCAGTACTATCAGCAGCTATACACATCTGAGTGTGGTGAAGGGAGCCGAGTCTGTCTCAGTTCTTCCAATCACTTCATCAGCCTTGACTGACTGAGCTGGAACCAGACCTGTTGGCATAGGAGGTTTGATATACCACTCTGATGCCTTGCTGCCTAGGGCAGTATATATCAAATGATAGTAAAGATAAAGGGGACAATTAAATCAATAACAGGATCCTGAGTTAGTTCAAAATTATTGGTCCACTTCTTTGATATGTAGTTACATTAAAAAAGGTAAAATAAGGTGATATCTTTTTATTGAATTAAACTTAAGACGTTTTTAGACTAGCTTTCGAAGGTTAAAACCTTCTTCTTCATGTCAGGCCTGTATGAGCAACAGATGACAACACTATAATATATATGTGAATCACCAAATCAATCCATTGATAAAGCAAGAGGGTGTGTGTATGAGAGAGGAGTGAGGGGGATGGATGGCTGAACAGAGAGCGACCAGGTTATAAATATTTATAGTTTATAATTTGAGAGAAAGTCCATATCTTTGTTAAGTCCTATTTGGTCCAACTGAAAGTGTCCTATTTCTAAAGTTTTATGTTCTTGGATTGATTTAAATTCCCTTCGAGGACTCTCACCATAAAATCATTGATACTGTAGTCTGGTAGTCACACTACTTTTCATCTATGCCAAGATAGTAGCATTGTGATTGGAGCCAGTCATAGGAAGCCTAGTATATGCTGGTCAAGCAGTCATCCTACAGTGGAGTTGGGCATTTCAGAACATATAATATGGTTAGCAAATGCAATGGATGCCTCAGTATTTGCCATGTCCATTGATGTTGAAAAGGCATTTGATAAGGTTGAATGTTTTTGCACTGGGAACAGTTTTATAAGAAAGGTGCAGGCATTATATGCTACACCTAAAATATGGTTAATTTAGCATTGGAATTATTAGTTATAGTGATTCATCAGGACAGCCGGATTCAAGGGTTTGAGAATGGCGGATGAATGCAAGCTCGTGCTGTGTGCAGATAATATACTGTTCTTTTTCAAGAAACAAATCTATTCCACCTTTGTTGGAAGTCATACGATGTTCTCTCAATTTTCAGGATATATAGTTAATTGGTGAAAAACAGAGATGTTGCCCTTAAATATCCATTGTTATAAGGGCAGTGCTATTAGACATTCCTAAAAATATTCCCCGGAGGGTATCTGATACCTTGGAGTGTGGTTTGCTTTGGACAGAGGAGATGATGAACCATAATATGGCTAGTATGTTGGAGGAAGTGGCCCGATTGGTGGAGTCTTGGTCTCCACTGTATTTATCATGGTGGGAGAGGCCTGAAGCTGTAAAAATGGTGCTAGCACCCACAATTATGAACTTGCAAATTGTTTTGATTGTTTTTAGAAAGGCAGTATATCAAAAAATGAATAAACCATAAACCAATTATGTCCTAACCATGCTTCCAGTTCTGTTCTGACGTTTCATAGGTTCTGTCACAGATCTTACAGATGTGTATGTATTGCCATGAAGAAGTTGAAGTTATGTAAGTATGAAGGTGGGGTTAATTTTCCCACTTTTTTTTTTTTTTTTGCATTTAAACATTTACAGTTCAGTTAAGAACAAAGGAAACAAATTTCCACTCCAAGGAGACAACAGAAAAACAGTTCCAAGGAACATAAAAGGAAAAATTAGCCCACATCATGGAGAGCATCAAAATAAAACAAAGCAATTAGTAAGCAAATACTGCAGCAAAAACTAATATAGTGCCGAGTTCATATGGCCCTGTTACCTCCTAACACCTAGTCCTGAGGGGCAGCAGCCACCCTGCTCATTAAAAGCTTCTCCAGGCAGGAAGGATCTAGGAAAACAAGTCTAACCCCATTCAGTGTAATCACATATTTGCAGGGGAACCGGAGGTAAAAAGTACCGGCCAGAGCTAATACTCGAGGTTTGAAAGAAAGGAAGAAGGTCTTCCTTCTCACCTGGGTTGCTTTAGAAACATCAGAAAATAATTATATTCTAGCAACAGAAAATTGGGATTCTTTGAACTTAAATTAACTTTTTTGAATTAACACTTTGTCAGGGTCATTGACAAAAGAAACAACTAAGGTAGCTCAAGTGCCAGTGACATCTTGGGAATCCTCTAGGAAGGCAGACAGACTCAGATCAAGTCTAGTGACCAGAATATCCTCTCCCTTCTGCCCAGAGGAAGTCCTCCTCACCGCTCTATCAGGAACATACTTGACTGAGGCATAATTGATTTCAGCAACAGCATCCTGCAGGGCCTTCCCAAACAAGCCTTAGGCTCCCTACAAATGGCAGAGAACATGGTTGCACATACCATCATGAAGGTAACTAGGTCAGAACACATAACACCAATCCTACACCAGCTATACTGGCTGCCGGTCACACAGAGAATCAAATACAAAACACCAATGACCACTTTCAAGGCAAAGAAGATAGCACCGACTTACCTCAACTCGTTAATACATCTGCGCCCGGAGACAACGAAGGAAATGTACACCAACTTGCTAACAATTCCTAAGGAATTCAGGAAAACTAATCAATCAACAACCAACAGAGCAAGTTCTGCTACGAAGGGACATGGGATGAGGGCAAAAGGGGATAGATTCAGGAGTGATATGCAGAAATATTTCTTTACGGAAAGGGTGGTGGATCTGTGGAATAGTCTCCCAGTGGAGGTGGTATAGATGAAGATAGTATCTGAATTCAAAAAAGCATGGGACAAACACAGAGGATCTCTAAAAGAAAAAAGGGGACTGTTGTAGTTGTTGATATGGAAGGACAGACTAGATAGGCCATGTGGTCTTTTTCTATCAGCATTTTTCTCTGTTTTCTCCACCCCAGTACTCTGGAATGGACTCCCGAGCAGCCTAAGGGAAATAAATGATCTGACCACATTCAGAAAGAGGCTCAAGACATATTTACTGAATATTAGCAAAACCAAATTGTACCCCTCACATAAATTCTGAATTATAACCCACGCAAGACATGAATCACCCATACATATATACCTTACCACAATGTAAGAACATAACACAGACCTGTACATTATACATAGTTGAATGTAAAATGTTAGGCCCAACTATTCTGTATTCTAAAGGCCTGCATGAAGTGTTTCAAATGTTGAATTTGAGGAAGTTTCTTGTAATGGTTCGGTGAGTTCCTTGTAAACCGCCTTGATTTCATGGATAAAGCAGTATAGAAAACCCAGCAATAAATAAATAAAAACAATACAATCTAGAAATTAAAATATCATCAGCATTAGAAAGTAGTAATCTTTCTTTAAAGTATTTGCATACAAGAATCTTTGGTGAAAACACCAGAGTAATGGGGAAATTCAAAAAACTAAAATGTTTACTACGAAGAGAATTTTCAAAGGATTCCAGCTTGTGGTGTATCATAAGGCTGTCCTTAATAGAGGACTGAATTCCAGGAGGTCATCTGAGTGTCCAGTATGGAGACTTTTTCCCCAAAGCCTCCAGCTGAATGTCCACCTGTTTAAACTTTGCAACAGTCCACAAGGAAAAATCATAAAGTAGCATAACAGCAGTAGACAAAAGCTTCTCACTGCGCAACACTATTTGCCATATATCTTGTAAACAGGCATGAGTTCCAGGAGGCTGAAATAACAAACTTATCCAAAACACACACTGCAGGATTAGGGCAAATAGTGACATCCTCAGACCCTAATAATACAGGGCCTGACTCTGCAAAGTCATCCAGAGGACTGGATTGCAAAGAAGGACGAGGTAGAGGAGGTGGAGTCTGATGGAAGAAGCTTTAAGAAGGTCCTTCCGAGGAAGTCTGCATCCTGACTGTACTGGCCTTAGGCACCAAATGTTTATCCATATGACCCACCCTGTGGCTATTTGTTTACTGCCCTTCGACTTCCTCTTTCCCGGCATCCCTCTACCAAACATACAGTACACTAGCTCACCACATCTCAGTCTTTGGCTCCTAAGGGGCTTAACAAGGGGCAGATCATACCCCTTAGTACATGCTCCTGACTGTGCACCAACAGCCACGCACCGTGGGTGGACAAGAGTTTTATAGGGCCCTCAGGTGGAATCAAACTGACTGCAGCAATGCTGGAACAGCAGGCAGGCAGATGAGATACCTTCAAATGGCAGTCAGCAAGTTAACGCAGCTCCCGGTGTACTCACAGACCAACTCAGTTTTTTTATAGGGCCCTCGGGTGGAATTCAGTTGACCGCAGCGATGTCGGAACAGCAGACAGACAGGTGGCACACCTTCAAACAGAAAGCAAGTAAGGCAGCTCCTCTAATTCTCCCAGATTTAAACAATATCATTTTGCTTTCATTTTATGGCATGGTATCCAATGGTAAGCAAAGGTTAAAGATTTACATCAAGCTTGAGTGTTGTTTAAAAATACTATCTTGGAAGCCCAGAACAGTTGTATTCCGTGTTTTAAGAACAGTGGAAGGAAGTCCAAAAAACTGCCAGCATGGTTTAAAGGTGAAGTCAGAGAGGCGGCTGTTGTAGCCAAAAAAGGATCTTTCAGAAAATGGAAAAAGGAGCCAAATGATGAAAACCGGAAAAAACATAAGCACTGGCAAGTTAGATGCCAGGCATTGATAAGGCAGGCAAAGAAAATTTGAAAAACAAGTTTGCTGTGGAAGCAAATGCATTATAAAATATTTTTCAAATGCATTCATAGCAAGGAGATAGAGCAGCTTTTAAACTAGATAATATGAGAAAGCCAATATTTATTTTTATTTATTTTATTAGCCCTTAAGTACAGAGCTGAAAGATTCCAAATTATGCCTATCAACTGATAACCAGATTAATATGATTGAAATACAACCTCTAACATGCCTGTATGCAAATGCTTGAAATCTAAAAAATAAGTTGGGAGAGTTAGAATATATAGCTCTAAATGAGAGGTTAGATATAATTGGCATCTCAGAGACCTGTTGGAAGGAGGACAACCAATACCTGGGTATAAACTATATCACAATGAGAGTAGATGAAATTGGTGGAGGGGTTGCACTCTATGTTACAGAGGGCATCGAGTCACACTGGATTAAAGTTATGTAGGAAACAAAATATCCTATAGAATCTCTATGGATAGAAATTCCATGTAAAAAGGGAAAGGGGAACACGATGGCAGTGGGGGTATACTATCGACCGCCTGGCCAAAATGAACAGATGGATGAGGAAATGCTGAAAGAAATCAGGGAAGCTAACAAAAGTTACAACACAGTAATAATAATGGGTGATTTCAATTATCCCTGTATTGACTGGGTCCGTGTCACAGCAGGACATGTTAGGGAGATAAAGTTTCTAGATGAAATAAATGACTGCTTCTTGGAGCAGCTGGTTCATGAATGGACAAGGGGGAAGCTATTTTGGATCTAGTCCTGAGTGGCATGCAGGATCTGGTGCAAGAGATAAGGGTGTTGGGGGACACTTAGCAATAGTGATCATAGCATGATCACATTTAATTTAATAAATGAAAGAAGGACAGCAAGGAAATCCACAGTACTCCCATTTAACTTTCAAAAGGGAGACTATGATAAAATGAGGAAAATAGTTAACAAAAGACTAAAAGGAGCAGCTGCAAAGGCTAAAATTTGCATAAAGCATGGGCACTGTTTAAAAATACTATCTTGGAAGCCCAGAACAGATGCATTCCATGCTTTAAGAAAAGTGGAAGGAAGACCAAAAAACTGTCAGCATGTTTTAATGGCGAGGTCAGAGAGGCTGTTGTGGCTAAAAAGCATCTTTCAGGAAATAGAAACAACGAAAACAGAAAACATCATAAGCATTGCCAAGTTAGATGCAAGGCATTGATAAGGCAGGCAAAGGGACAACTTGAAAAAAAGCTTGCTGTGGTAGCAAACATGCATAATAAAAACTTTTTTCAAGTACACTCATAACAAAATAACTGTGAGTCAGCTGGACCATTGGATGAAAGAGGAGTAAAAGGGGCGCTAAGTGAAGACAAGGCCATAGCGGAGAGACTGAATGAATTCTTTGTTTCGGTCTTCACTGAATATGTAGGGAATTTACCTATGCCTGAAATGGTATATAAATGTGATGTATCTGAAGAACTGAAAGAAATATTGATAAACCAAGATGACGCATTACAACTATTTGATAAACTGAAGAATACCAAATCACCTGGACCGGATTGTATGCATCCAAAGATATTGAAAGAACTGAAATATGAGATTGCAGACCTACTATTAGTAATCTGTGATCTATCATTAAAATCAACAGTAGTATCCAAAGAGTGGAAAATGGCCAATGTAACACCAATATTTAAAAAGGGTTCCAGGGGTGAGCAGGGAAACTACAGACCTGTGAGTCTAACATAAATACTGGGCAAAATGGTAGAAACCATTATAAAAAATACAATTACTGATCATGTATATAGCCATGGTTTAATGGGAGAAAGCCAACATAGATTTAGTTAAGTAAAGTCTTATCTTACTAATTTGTTATATGTTTTTGAAGGTGTGAATGAATAAATAGGTAGACAAAGATAAGCCAGTCAATACAGTGTATCTGGATTTTCAGAAAGACTTTTACAAGGTCCCTCATGAGCGACTCTTGGCAAAATTAAAAAGTCATGGGACTGGCGGCAGTGTAGTATTGTGGATCAGAAACTGGTTAAAAGATAGAAGGCAGAGAGTAAGGCTAAATGGTCAATTTTCTCAATGGAGAAAGATGAATAGTGGAGTACCCCAGGGATCTGTGCTAGACCAGCTGCTTTGTAACATTCATAAATGGCCTGGAAATGGTAATGATGAGTGAGGTGATCAAATATGCAGATGACACAAAGTTGTTAAAACCCAAGAGGACCTTGATAAACTGGAAGACCGGGCATCCAAATGGCAGATGAAATTTAATATGGACAAGTGCATCGTTATGCACCTAGGAAAGAACAACCCAAACTTTGGTTACATAATGCAAGGTACCACCTTAGAAACCACCACCCAGGAAAAAGATTTAGGCGTCATCATGGATAATACGTTGAAACCTTCTGCCCAGTTTGCAGCAGTAGTCAAGAAAGCTAATAGAACGGGGGGCGGAGCCTGATGTCCAGCGGGATGGTCGCATAACGCTGAGGCTCCCGAGAGGCCTACTCAGAATCCTGAATTAACACCTCACATACTTAGAACTTCTACTCTGATCTTGCCGGGGCACATTGGTGAGATGGCGGGGACCAAACCAACGCGCCTGGAATTTGGATCTCCAGCGGCTTCTCATGGCAAACGTTCCAAAACTGAACCTCCGTCCCCGCAGAAGGGGCCGGCCTTATGAGAGGGCCCCGCAATGCAGCAGGAAATCCTCGTAGAGATTAGAGGGGTCAAAAACCTTGTGCAGGCAAACGGTGAAGCACTCCGAGCGCTGCGGGAAGATTTTGGTGTGCTGCAAAGCAAGCTAGAAGGACTTTCTTCACGTCAGGACAAAATGGAGAGCATATTGGACTCCCATGCGGCCCGGTTGTCCAAACTCGACAAAGTTGAACGACAGGTGCGGGCCTTGCAGAAAGAGGTGGAAGATGGCAATAATAGAGCGCGCCGCAACAACATACGACTCGTGGGCATACCGGAGGGAGCGGAATCGGGAGACATGAAAGAGTTTTTATGCAAAAGCCTCCCTTCCATGCTCCAAATCACCTTTACTAAAGATTTGGAGATTGATCGCGCTCATCGTGTACCCACAAGCATAACGCTCAACAGGAAGACCCCGCGGCCTATCATTTTTCGACTATTGAGATATCAACACGTGGAGCAAATTCTAAGTGCCTCTCGGGCAAAGGGCCATATGGAGTTTGAGAGCCACAAGATCTCCTTCTATCCCGACTTGGCTAAACCCACGGTCGACCGCCGAAAGCGCTCTCTGGAATTCCGGCCGAGGCTTCAACAACTACAAGCACGCTATGGCCTGATGTACCCGGCCAAGCTCCGAGTCACGCTTCACAATCAGACAAGAACATTTGAGGACCCTGATCTACTAGCGGAGTTTTTGGATTCCAAAGAAGCCGACTTGATGCGCTGACTTCCAGAATATTCCTGCAGGTCTCCTCATATCCGCTGTACCTGCCATATTGGATCTGCCGCAGCCTAGCAAAGAGTCTGGCGTGGGCAGTCTGTTGCCTTACTCTTGATGGTATCTGTGACCCGACTCCATCTACCCACAGTAGCCTCGATGAGTATCAGAGACAGTGTTATTATGGACTCTGGTGTTTCTTTTCTTTTTTTTACATGTCTTTCTATTTCCTCTCTAGGGCCTCCTCCCGCAGACATATGGTCGCCATATTCTTTGGGGGTTTTGCTTCTTCTCTAAGATACGTTGGTACATACTTTTCAATATGGGGTGTATTAGCCAGAATACTCGGTGATTATGACATTGTTGTACAGATTCTGCTTATGTTATATGTTATCAAGCGCCCTTACCTAAAATGTCTATTACCGATTGATGGCACCATGTAAGCTTTTCTCATTGAACGTAAAAGGAATCAATAATCCGATAAAACGGAAGAAAATCCTAAGCTACCTCAGTCAGGAGGCAGCGGATCTGATTTTTCTCCAAGAAACGCATTTAAATTCGAAGGAAACTCTTAAACTCAATATTAAACCTTACATGGTGGCCGCCTATTCCCCAGCCGTTTCTAAGAAATGTGGGGTTGCCATACTGGTTAGGAAATCTTTGCATGCTACTGTTATTGCGACTAGCTCAGATACAGAAGGTAGATGGTCTAGAGTTCACCTCAAGATAGGTAGCCTTGAAGTTACATGTATATGCCTTTACGCTCCTAATGTTGATGACCCTGCCTTTTTTGCTACCATTGCTCAGGTTGCGCAGGCTTCTGCTAATAGACACTATCAGTTTTAATGCCAAAGAGGTAGTCTCCAAAGTCCGTGAACTCACAAATTGTTGGTCTCCCTTATCCCTCACATGGTGGGGCCGCTTAGAAACTGTGAAAATGATGATAGTCCCCAAAGTGAACTATATTTTGGAAATGCTGCCATGCTTACTTCCGTTACATACTTATAAAGATATTGAGGGCCTTCTTGTCCGTTATTTCTGGCAGGGCAAGCCACCAAGGATAGCTAAACATAAACTGCAGTCTGCAAAGGAACGAGGGGGTACCAGATTTCCTGACTTTCTTAGATATCATCAAGCCTTTCTACTTAAGCAAGGTGCCCGATGGCTAGATGTCTCAACAGACAGCAGACCAGTTTGGCTTGACATAGAAGAGGAGCTTAGTAGCCCAATTCCGTTGACCCATCTCCCCGGTATGTCCTATCAAGTAGACACCCGCCATCCACCAATGATTGTCGATACTCTTGCGGCCTTTAATACTCTCATTCTATCACTGGGCCCGAATGTATGTCCTCAGGACGGACTCCCGCTATGGAATAACCCCAGAATTCAAGTCCTAAATAGAACAATAGCCTGGAAACCCTGGTACTCCAGGGGGATCTGGACACCCCAACAGCTTTTCTCTGCAGCTCGTTGGAAAACCTTTTCTGATTTACAAAAGGAATTTGCGTTACCAGCGAAACACTACTTTCAATTGATGCAGCTTCAACACTGCCTCAAAAGTGCTCGAATCACGCCGCCCTCTGCCCCTACTGAGGATGGGCTATTAGAGATAGTTCACTCCATTAGTAGTACACATGGGGTAGCCTCTAACTTTTATAAAATACTATGTCAGTGTACAGACACGGACACTTTTAGAGCCCAACAGGCCTGGGAGCGCGAACTGCAAACCACTTTAACCCCTGTGCAATGGAGCGTTTTCTGGAGTAAAGTAGTGCGGGTTTCCCGGTCTGCCTCTGTTACCCAAACTCTCTTCTTCTTTGCACACAGATGCTTTTATACCCCAGAAAAAATAGCCAAATGGAACCCAAATGCTAGGGACCTGTGTTGGTCTTGCCATACTGCTGTGGGAACCTTCGCTCATGTTATTTATGAATGTCCTCAACTGCAGGTCTATTGGGGGCGGGTCTGGGGTCGTATTCAATTTATCTTACACTTTCAAGAACCTCTCTCTTGGAAGGTCGTGGGACTCCGCTCTGTGGCGGAGGTCCCCTCTCTTCCTAAGAAGGGTCGCTTTCTCCTTGATTTCATGCTGGGTACAGCCATATGCTTAATCACGAGGAATTGGAAGGATAGCTCTCGACTTACTGTCAATGAATGGTGGAACCTCGTCTGCTCATATAGTAAATATGAGCAGATACCTCGGAGAGCTATTCCCCATGTCCAAACTCACTCTCGCTTGTCTAAATGGCAGATGCTTAATGATTATGTACAATCTGCTCATTGCTCCAACATGCCTGTATAATGTGCATTCATCATGTTTTAGATCACCGTTAGGTTTTGTAACACAATAAGGTAAGTACACGCCCGCTTCGGGAATGCTTAGTTTTCTAGAGAAGAAGCAGGGGGGAGGGGGTGGTAGGGGTTTACTTTGGTGTATGTATTACACGTTATGTATCTGTCTTTTAGCTGTATGTCTTCCTTTTCCTTTGTTGTTATAAAACGAAAATAAAGAATTAAAAAAAAAAAAGAAAGCTAATAGAACACTAGGAATCATAAGGAAAGGCATGAAGAATAAAACCAAGGATATTGTAATGCCTCTGTATCATTCCATGATTCGATCACACCTTGAATATTGTGTGCAATTCTAGTCGCCCTATCTTAAAAAGGATATAATGGAATTAGGTACAGAGAAGAGCTGCCAAAATGGTAAAGAGGATGGAAAGATACCCCTATAAGGAAAGGCTTAAAATGTTAGGGCTCTTCAACTTAGAAAAAATAAGGCTGAGGGGAAATATGATAGAAATCTATAAATTAATGAATGGAGTGGAACGGGTTAACGTAGATCGGTTGTTTATGCCATCAAAAAGTAGTACGACTAGAGGACACGCGATGAAGCTATAGTGCAACCCATTGAAGAATAATAAGAGAAAAGTTTTCACTCTACACGTAATCAAGCTCTGGAATTTGTTACTGGAGGATGTAGTAAAAGTTGTTAGAGTAAATGGATTTAAAAAAGGTTTGGACAATTTCCTGGAGGAAAGGTCCATAAACCATTATTAAGGAGGACCCAGGAAATCCACTGCTTGCCCCCAATACAAGCATTGTGGAACCTGTGCATCTTTCTGGGCAACTGCCAGGTACCTGTGACCTGGATTGGCCACTGTTGGAAACAGGATACTGTGCTTGATGGGCCTGACCCAGTATGGTGGTTCTTTTATTCCCTATGGTCAGTTAGGGGGGGAAGTTCCAGTAGTGCCTACCTGGCTGAAATTGGAGAAGGTTCAAGGGCCCTCTTTTCTCTTTATCAATTAGCAAGGGCTAAAGGTTTAATTTGCTATGTATTCTATTTGTCAAGCATTTTGGATACTGAAGAAGGTGTCAAAGTAAGTGGGTGCAAGAGGAGAGCTTGCCACTTTGGGCCAATCCTATTTTTTCAAATCCAGCAGAGAGGTGAATTGGAAGTCAGAGGGTGAAAAACATTTGGTCCCTAGGGGAGGAGGTCACCTTGAGCAAATTCCAGTCTTTCCCTAACTGGTCTTCCAGGTTCCCAGTACTTTCACTGGCTCCAACTTCGGCACTTATTGTGCCTGTGAAACTGGATTTAGCTAATTTGGAGTCAGTAGAAGAATTTGTGGTGGCCTGTAGGAAACCTCTTGCCCAAAGTGGCCTCCCATTTATACACGGGGTTGAGATCTGTACCAGAGGTTAAATGTGTGGGTGTGAAGAAAGTATGGGAGAAAGTTCTGTACTCTACTCTCTCTCAGAAGTAGTGGGAGTGATTTTGGGATAAGCCCCTGAAACTATCTTTTGGCATCCTCCTCCAATCCTTATATTTTGTGGCATAAATAGCAATTTAAATGCCTTCCAAATAGGTGAAAATTAGTCCTTCCAGAGATTTCTAATGGTATTATAATGTCCATTTAGGTACATTTTCTCACAGATTGTTTGACGGTCTCCATCTGCAGATGTATTGGCAGGAGGTTTAGGCAAGAAGAGAGACAATTTCTCTATTCAAGAGGGACAGATGACATTTAATTTAATGCACTTAGGGAAGAACAACCCAAACTACAGTTACACAATGCAAGGTTTGACATTAGAAACCACCACCCAGGAAAAGGATTTAAGTGTCATTGTGGATAATACATTGCCAACCCTACGCCCAGTGTGCAGGAGTGGCCAAGAAAGCAAAACAGAATGCTAGGAAACATAAGAAAAGGAATGGAGAATAAAACCACGGCTATTATGGGGCCTCTGTATCGCTCAATGATGTGATTGCACCTTGAATGTTGTGTGCAATTTTGGTCACCATATCTAAAAAAGGAGAGGGGGGAAATTAGAAAAGGTATAAAAAGAGCAACCAAAATGACAAAGGTTTAAAAGCTTGGAAAAAAGACAGCTGAGGGGAGATATGATAGAGGTCTATAAAATAATGAAAGGGGAAGAATGGGTAAACATAGATCAGTCGTTTACTCCTTTAAAAAGTTGCATGACTAGGGAACATACAATGAAGCTACAATGTAACACGTTTAAGACTAATCAGAGAAAATATTTTTTCATTAAACACTTAAGCAAACTCTGGAATTCAATACTGGAGGATGTAGTAAAAGCTGTTAGAGTAGCCTGACTTAAAAGAAGTTTGGACAAGTTCCTGCTGGAAAAGTGCATAAACCACTATTAAAGTGGACTGGGGAAATCCACTGCTTAACCCTGGGATAAGAAGCATGGAATCTGTGTACCTGACAAGTAATTGTGACCTGGATTGGTCATTGTTGTAAACAGGACACTGGGCTCAATGGACCCTTTGTTCTTAGGGGCTGCAGCTCAAGCATCATATACTAAAGTCAAAGGCATTGGGCCAGCATATCTTACAAGTTACACTATTCAACCAGACAACAGGTGCAGAAGAAACATAAATCTCAACGCTCTCTGTGTTCCGATCAGCATAAGAACTGTCAAAGTAGAAACAAGCAATAGAGCATTCACATATACAGCACCAATCCACTGGAACCAACTCCCACACGAGTTGCGACTGACAAATAATTTGAGTGAATTTAGAAGGAAACTCAAAACCCACTTATTTCAGGCTCACTACAACCTGACCTAAGTGCGACACCTTACCCCAACTAGATGGCTTTTGCCTGCCACGACGGCATTTGGAATACCGGTATGTAATCTTGTATATATGTATATTTTAGGCCCCACCCACGCACCTACAATCAAATGTATATTTAGATTTGTGCGCCCCAATCCAATGTATAATGTATCTAATTGCTATTTCCTGTTTTATGTAAATCATTGCCCAATCGAAATGTGCATCTTAAAAAATTACTGTATTGTACGATACATTATGATTCTGTAAAGTAAACCGCTGCTGATTGTAGGAAGCAGCGGTATACAAATGTTTACTAAATAAATAAATAAATAAAGTTGATGGTAGACAATCCTGGAAAGCCAGTTCATAACCTGACATTAATCTATGGTGGAATATGGTAGAAGTATGCATCTGTGGCTGCTGGGCAAAGGAATGGAAGTGAGTGGATTCGGTTGACATGGGCGACTTTTGCAGACCAGGCAATTGTTGAATTATGTGTTTGTTACCATTTACCTTTGTTTATACCCACTACTACTTCTACTTGTCATTTGCATAGTGCTACAAGGCATATGCAGCACTGTACAGAGACATGCAAATGACAGTCTCAGCTCTAAGAGCTTACAATCTAGTCAAGACAGACAACACAACAACTGGGGACTAGGATATATCTAGGGGAGTGGAAAGGAAATACATAGGAGGAGAACAGGAGGCTAGGGGGATCGGAATCCAAAAGCAGCCTCAGAGAAGTGAGACCTGAACATGCTTATGCTAAAGTCACACACAAGTATGTGCATTCTTGTCATTGCATGTACTTCTGCGTGTGGGATAATTTTATAAGAAGCATGTTATGCATGTACATACACATGAAAAAGCCTTTATGAAATTACCCCCAGGTTAGCAAGTAGGCCCCATGGATAAGAATGAAGCTAGCATTAAATAATGTGCATTAAAACACATTAACATACTTTAAGGCGCATTAGTAAATCTAGCCTTTAGTGCATGGGTCCCAAACCTGCCTCCCTGCCAGTCGGGTTTTCAGAATATCCACAATAAATATGCATGAGAGAGATTTGCATACACTGCCCCCACTGCTTGAAAATCTCTCTCATGCATATTCATTGTGGATATCTGGAAAAATAGGGAGGCCCCAAGAGAGGTTTGGAAACCCCTGCCTAAGTATGTTGCAAATTTCAGCATTTCAGTTCTCAGTTCTTACTGTCTTTGTGGTGCTAATAGCAAGCAGTAAGCATACCAAGAACTCAGAGACAACAAATGCTTTCTATTAAATAAGGACCTAACCATATTAAAGGACTTACACTAAGATCTGAACTATTGACTCTTCCTAGAAGATCTGTAGGCGTCATAACCGCATCTAATTGACATCCTTTAGCAAGTCTTCTTTGTAAATTAAGTAAATCAAAAAGAAAAAATCTAAAGCTGAAGGATCTGCCTCATTCTCTAAATGTAGAGCAGGTTTAAATCACTCTGGGGACAGGGAAATAGCTACTGAATCTAATTCCCCGTGGATTACTATTAGAAAGGTTAGTGCTAAATATTAAATGCATTTTTCAAAAATCATCAGTAATTATCTTATCAAACATTTATTGTGTAATAAATGAAATCAGATCCTCTTGTATGATAGCCAAATGTCCAGGTCTACAGAGTAAAATCATATCAAGCTTATTGGCACTATCAATTATACCACAAGATATAATTTCCAGACCTGACATCATGAATGTATTTAGTAGTGAAACATTAAAAAGAAGTATGGCAGAAGATAGCAAGACCTCTTTTTTTCCTAGCCTGGGCTGGTATAATTGTGGATCTTTCCCCCCTCCCCCTTCCCCGCGGATATTTGAAGTCATGGTCGTGTGGCTAAAATCCAGGTTAGCTCTCTGAAGATCATATGTTCGGGTTAGTAAAAGTTACTGCAGTCCTGTGCTGATGATTAGCACTAAATAAAAACATGGATTAACTGTAAATCTCACTTTATTAAAGAGGCCCCATAAAGTATCTGGATTCTTAGGTGTTAAACAAAATCTCTCATGAGAGTAAAAGTCATGGGATAGGAGACAACTTCTTACAAGTTGATAACCGGCTACAAGACAGGAAAGAGTAGGATTTCATGGTCTTTTCCATTGGCGTAATTTGACGACTTCATTTGGGGGGCAATGAGTGGGGGACATATTTACATATATTTGCATGTTAATTTCCATATTTCCATTTGTGCATTCATCATGGTTATTTTAAAAAACACCACCAGATGGATAGAAAGCCAGTATATCAAATAGACAAGAGATGAACTGGTGCCCCCAACATACTCAAAGAGGGAGCCGAGGCTCTCGTTCAGTGACTTTCCCAAAAAAAAGAAAGCAACACATTCCTTAGCTATATAGTTACAATGCAGCAAAATTGTAGATCTTTATTTAACCTGACAATCTATGATTAAAAAATACTGACGCCTGTAAATATATATTCTACAAAAAACAAGGGAGATGTAAGGTGCTCACACACCAAAGGGTCAAAAAGAGAAAGGGAACACAGTATACTTTCTAACACCAAAATAAAATTATAACTAACTCTTAGTTCTCTTTTTCTTTTTGAGCATCTAATTTGCATCCAAACCCCTCCTCCAACAGTAGGTGTAGAGCAGAACTAAGACATTTCAATATAGAACCCAACATGCAAGAAAAAAAATATCTGATTCCGGTGTCATCTCATTAACAGCCTCTCTAATACCAGGCAGATTGTGAAACTAACACAAACCCTACAAAAGTCACTGAAGACTTATAGTGCAAATCTACCATGCCATAACGACACCAGCTTCTAAAATTAACACAATAAGGAGCCTGCCCAGAAAAGAGCAGTACAATAAATATTGCAGTGTGCGTTAGAACATCCCTACATCTATTCATAAAACTGAACAAGCCAAATTACTACAGATCCTACATAGAAACGCCATGCTACTAGGACACCTGGGCTCTTTCACTAAATGTCACTAGCTGTGTAACCCATGGTAGGGTCACAAGTGGGTGGGTTAGAGGCAGAGTGTGGTTGTGATGAGCTCGGTGCAATCAGCACTGTGTTCACACCGCACACTACCTGCATTAGTGCAGGATCACCTAACACCTCCTCAAAAGGGTTAAGTGTACCCACAGCAATGTGGTGTGAGCTAAGGAGCAGGGCTCCGCGTTAACTGCCGGGGAAATGCTTTCCACATGCCCAACAGTTGCACCTTACGCACCATTGTTTCAGAGTTTTTGCTGTGTTACGTGCAACCCCTAAGTACCCCTTGGCCTCAGTCACATAGGCAGAACACAGTTAGACCCTTACCAAGTATAGAAAAAGTTATAACAAAATTGACATAGAAATATGAAGACAAAATTAAATTGAAACCCCAAAATCCAGGCTCTGCATGCAGTGCAACACAAGAAATAGATGCAAAATAAAACGATGACATATATAAAATCCAAAAAACTTGGCATATTCCAGTCATTAAACTGAAAATAAATTTCTTAACTTTGTCATCTAGATAGTTTATTTTTCTAATTGCCTTGGTCCCAGTGTCTGGTTTCTGGGACTTCTGTCTTCTCTTAACTCTCATTTCCACCTGCCACTTCTCTCCACTTCCGTTATCTTCACTTGCTCCCCTACATCCATCTCTGACATTCATTGTTTTAGCTTGCTTCCATTTATTTTTCTCTCTTTATCAACTTAGATTTCCAGTTCTCAGTCTCCCTCTTTAAACTGTGTAAACATACCACTTTTCAATCTTTAACACAGCCCTCTCACTCCCTATGGAGTAGATTCTGAGCCACGTTTAGTGGGGATATACGCCTGGGCATTCCTGCCAAAGAGCTCCCCGCATGTACAGCAGAGATGTGCGGGGAGCTCTGAACAAGGGCAGGAGGGGGCAGGCCGAGGGAGGAGCAAGGACAGACCAGAGGCATGAGCCCCAATCAGGACATACAGGGCCTATTCCTGCGTTGGACATGTACATCCAGGCATGGCCAGTTAGACGGGGGACTTATTCCACCTCGGAGGTGGAATAAGTCCACTCTGACACCAGCGGTCATCCTGCCCAGGACTAGCAGATGAGGTGAGAGGGGCAGGGGCTTCCTCACAGCCTGATCCCGGCCCCGGAAGGCCCAATCAGGGGATGGGTGGCGGGGGAAAAAGGACTTTGCTGCAGTTGCGGTGGATCGGGGCTCCTGCATGGAGCCGTGATGCCATGGCGATGGGACACCAGTGCACTGTGGCTCCATGCAGGAGCCCAAGCTGAGCTAGCCGGGAAAATACCCGGAAATGCTGCAGGCCAGAATCAGGGTACGTTCTGCTTGTCCAGGCTTGTTGCACCCGATTCTGATCCCATGGGGACATCTAGCCTCCACGGGATCATAATCTGGTACAAATGCATCCTATCTAGATTTTGAACGTCCAGACATGCCGGGTGGGCCCTGATTGGAAATGGCCTCTATCTTGCTATCCTTCCTCGGCATTTTCTCCTACCTTGTTTATTATTTATTTGAAAAGGCTTATATACAGCATTTCCCACGATCAATGCAGTTTACATATAACTCAACTTAACTTTACATGGAACACGTTGATAAAGGCCAATGCCAACAAAACATTATAATATTATAACTTTCTAAGTTTCTAACTTAAGTATAATTAGGGAGGATGGGATGATGAGGAAGGCAAGATGCTGTACAGTGAGGTAGGACTGGGGGTAGGGGGAGGCATGATGCCAACAAAATAACTAGGTCAAGAGTATGTCATAGTGTATGGAGCCAAGCTTGCTATTTTGATGAGTGTGTACATGTTTATGTGATTTCTTCAAAGTGTACTTTGAACAGAAGTGTTTTTAGCAGTTTTCTGAAGTCCATGAGGTCTTTGGCAATTCTAATATTTACAGGAAGATTGTTCCATCTTGATCCCAGCATGTCCTCTCACCTATGTCCAGCATCTTCCCTCCATTCCCCCACTGTGTACAGCATCTGTCCTCCATGTCTGCACTGTGTCTAACTTCTGTCCTATATCACCCTATACCTCCTGCTCATTTCAGCTTCTGTCCTTTATTCCCCTCGGAGAACAAAAAAGTGGGTACAAGAGACAGGTCATAAGCCTGAATTGGACAATCGCCAGTCTCTTGTACCCGCTTTTTTGTTCTCTTTCAGTAGTGTGTAGGTACTTTGCTGCTCTATTTGGTCATATCCTTTATTCCTCTCTGACACCTACTCCATGTCCAGCATGTGCTTCCTATTCAGCATCTGCCCTCTGCCTCCTCCTTCCTGTCCAACATCTGCCCAGCATTTTCCGTCCAGACATTCCACCCTCTTCCTGTCCATCTGCCCTGCTCTTCCCTACCAGTCATTACCCCTTCCTTAATGTCCATCTGCCCACTATTTTCCTATCAACCATTTCAACCCTCCCCCCCCCGCCACCCGCCACCCGCCACCTCAGCAACTGCTGCTTTTTCTGTGTCTGCAATGGTGACGAGGGGCTTCTAACTTAAAAAAAAAAAAGTGGGGGTCTTTGCCAATCCATGCTAGGAAGGCCGGTCTAGTCCTGCCTCCTCTAACATCAGAGAGGGACAGGATCAGACCAGCCTTCTCATCACAGGAGTTACAAAGACCCTGCAGGGCTTTTTGTTTGTTTGTTTGTTTTTAAGTTGGAGACCCACTACTGCTGGGCAGAAATATACTGTCCTTCCACAAAATAGTTCAACTGTGCAATGGCACCCCTATGCACATTGCATCGATTTGGGATGGGTGACATTAGGCAACATTTGCCTCAACAGAATATGTAAATTAAGCTTTAAAAATATGCGCAACTATCTCCATGCCCCATCCATTTTTCTACCAAAGAGGTCCTCGACTGCAGGGAACCATTGAGGGATGATTTTCAGACTTTCCAACTATCTCCCTATCAGACTTAGGAGAGCACCTGAGGAGCTCAGCATTTCAGCTCACAAGAGATATTAAACCTACTCTCTCTGCAGAAGATAAAGAATGCCTGAGAATTAAGGACAAGGAATTCTTTAAGAAAGAGTCAAACAGCTGTGACTTCCTAACAATACTACCTCTACTACTATTTATCATTTCTATACTGCTACAAGTCATATGCTGTGCTGTACATGTAGAAGCAAGAGACAGTCCTGCTCATTAGAGCTTACCATCTAATTAAGACAGACCCCAGAGCGACAACTGAGGACTAGGATAATTCAAGGTGAAAAAGTAGTACTCACCTGTAACAGGTGTTCTCCAGGAGCAGCAGGAATCAGTCCTCACTTATGGGTGACATCAACGTCGATGGAGCCCCCATGCGGAGCATTTCCCCAGCTTTCTAAGAAAGCCTTTGGGAATACTGCACGCATGCGCGGTCCCCTTCCCACCTAAAGGTGCCATCTTGCTCAGTCCAATGACATAGCTAAAAACAGCACACAAAAATGTAAAAATGAACTATGTACAACTGCAACTCCCAGGGGAGGAGGGTGGGTTGTGAGGACTGATTCCTGCTGCTCCTGGAGAACACCTGTTACAGGTGAGTAACTACTCTTTCTCCAGGACCAAGCAGGAAGTCAGTCCTCACTTATGGGACTCCCCAGTTTCAGGATACCGGCTACCCAGAGCTGAAAAATGAGCTCCCTCTAGCCGCAGCATCAGAGAAAAGATTTCACTGAAACATACCCCCACTGATAGCCCAACCAGAGGGCTGGAGGGTAGGAGTTGCTTAAACCTCAAAGAGATTCCGGAGCACTGCCTGACCGAAAGCACTGTCCCTACGGGGCTCCCTCTCCAGGCAGTAATGGGCCGCAAAAGTCTGGCTTGAGGACCAAGTTGCAGCCCTGCAGATGTCTGCCAACGGTACAGAGTGGAAATGAGCTACTGAGGTAGCCATAGCCCTGACACGGTGGGCCGTGACCCGACCCTGCAAGGGAAGGTCAGCTGCCCTGTAAGCCCAGGTGATACAGTCAGCCACCCAGATGGACAAGGTACACTTGGAGACAGGTAACCCCAAATTATTAGGGTCAAAAGATACGAAGAGCTGAGTAGCCCTCCTATGCCCCTGCGTACATTCAACGTAGAAGGATAAGGCCCTCCTACAGTCCAGGGTATGCAGGACTGTCTCAGCCTGGCTGGCATGGGGCCTAGGGAAAAACGTTGGAAGAACCACCTCCTGGTTGAGCTGGAAATAGGAGACAACCTTTGGGAGGAACTTAGGATGAGTCCTAAGGACTACCCTGTTCCTACAGAAGCGAGTGTAAGGCCTGTCACAGACCAGGGCTTGAAGCTCACTCACTCGCCTGGCTGAGGTTAGGGCCACCAGGAATAGAGCCTTCCAAGAAAGGAAGCGGAGAGGACAGGTAGCCATCGGCTCAAAAGGTGGGCGAGTCAGTTGCTGCAAGACCACATTCAACTCCCACTCAGGGGCCGGTGGAGGGAGAGGAGGCTTGAGCAAGAGCAAGCCTCTGAGAAACCTGGACACCAAGGGGTGAACCGACAGAGAGTGTCCTTCCACCAGTGAGTGGTGAGCTGCTAGAGCAGAGAGGTGGACCCGAACCGAATTGGACTTAAGGCCTTGATTGGAGAAGTGCAGTAGATACTGAAGCACTACTGGTACAGTGCAGGCGAAAGGATCCTCCTTGCGCTGCTGACACCACATGGAGAACCTTCTCCACTTCAGGGCATAGGTTTTCCTGGCGGATTGCTTTCTAGAGGCCAAGACCACCTCTTCCACTTCCCGGGGTAGGCCCCAGGGAGCCAACACTACCCTTGCAGCCTCAAGGCCATCAAATTGAGAGATTTGAGATTGGGGTGCAGAAGGGAACCCTGATCCTGAGAGAGAAGATCGGGTTGCAACCCCAGAGGTAGTGGTGTTTCCACGGCTAGCTGAAGGAGAAGTGGGAACCAGGGCTGTCTCGGCCACATGGGAGCTATCAGCAGTACCGAGGCCTTGTCCCTTAGGATCTTGAACAAGGTTCGGGCCACCAGAGGCGTGGGAGGAAACGCATACAGGAGGCCCTGGTACCAAGAGATCAGGAAGGCATCCACCGCTAACCTCAGGGGATGCGGTTGCCCGGAACAGAACCTGGGAAGCTGCCGGTTCAGGGGACTGGCAAAGAGATCTATGGATGGAAGTCCCCATCTCAGGAAAATGTTTTGAACCACCAAGTGGTGTAGTTGCCACACGTGGGGTTGCAGAATCCTGCTCAACCTGTCTGCCAGGAAGTTTTCCTGGCCAGGGAGATAAACAACCTTGAGAAACATGTTGTGTTTGAGAGCAAAAGAGCAAAGGGCCTGTGCCTCTCAACACAGGAGCCTGGACCCCGTGCCTCCCTGCTTGTTCACATAGAACACGGCCACTTGATTTTCCGTCTGTACCAGAACAGACTGGTGAACCAAGGTGTGAGAGAAGGTTTTGAGGGCTAAGTGAATAGCCCGGAGTTCCAGAAGGTTGATTTGCTGTGTGGCCTCCCATGGAGACCACAGGACCTGGGTGCACCTGTCGAAGCAATGTGCACCCCAGCCCTGCAAGGAGGCATCGGTGGTCAACACCACTGTGGAAACAGGCACCTGAAAGGCACCCCCTGTAATAAGTTGGGGGGGGGGTGTAGCCACCACTGCAGGGAGTCCAGGAATGGTTTGGACACCCGCACTTTGCCTGTGAGGCTTCCTGTGGCTTGTTTCCACTGAGTTTGCAGACACCATTGTGCAGGTCTCATGTGGAGGCGGGCATTGGGGGTCACATGCACTGTCGATGCCATGTGGCCCAGGAGCTTTAGACAGAGTCTGGCGGAGACCTATGGCCTGCTCAGAAACTGGTTTGCCAAGTCTATGAGTCTTTGAGCCCTATCCCTTGGCAAGTAAGCCTTTGCTTGCAGGGAGTCCAACCTTGCCCCTATGAACTCTAGGTTCTGGGAGGGGAGCAAAGTGGACTTTGCGAAGTTTATGACAAACCCTAGGTGTTGAAGGAGAGAGACAGTTCTGAGGGTGGCTTGCCGGGCCTCTTGGGAAGTCTGACCCCTGATGAGCCAGTCGTCCAGGTAGGGGAAGACAAAAACACCCTGATTCCTTAAGTAGGCCGCCACCACCACCAGGCACTTTGTAAAGACCCTTGGAGCGGAGGTCAGGCCAAAGGGCAGTACTCTGTACTGGTAATGGTTTCCTCCCGCAATGAACCTGAGGTACTTTCTGTGGTCTGGATGAATGAGGATGTGATTGTACGCATCCTTTCGATCTAAGGAGCACAGCCAATCTCCCTGCTGGAGGTAGGGCAGAAGTGTTCCAAGAGTAAGCATCTTGAACCTTTCTTTCTCCAAGAACTTGTTGAGATTCCTGAGGTCAAGAATAGGCCTGAGGCCCCCGGTTCTCTTTGGTACAAGGAAGTATCTGGAGTAGAACCCGTGACCTTGCAGGTGGGGAGGTACCGGCTCCACCACCTGGTCTAGAAGCAGACCTTGAAGTTCTTGAAGGAGGAGGTCTGTGTGTAGAGGAGGTCTTGGAGGTTCTCCTGGGAAGTAGGGCTGGAGGCAACTGCTGGAAATGGAGCATATAGCCCTTGCGGACTATGCTTAATACCCAAGCATCTCCTGTAATGGGTGACCACCTGTGGGCAAATAGGACTAGGCGACCTCCTGTGCAGAGATGGGACAGCAGAGGTAGAAAGGCTATGCTGTGGGAGTCAAAAAACCCCTCCCTGCTGAGTGGAAGCAGGAGCCGGAGGCCTGGGGGTCTTCTGCCTACTGGGCCCATGTCCCTGCCCCGGAGCTGGGGAGGCCTGGTACTGAGGGAAAGGTTTGTAGGCAGCCGCCTTCCTTGGGTAAAAGGACTTCTTACCCGAGCCCTTCTTCCTCTGAGAGGGGGTAGAGGTTTTTCTGGACAGCCTTGTCCTAGTCAGGTGCTCGGTTTCGAGCTCAGCCGCCTTCTCGGCCATGGGTTTGCCGAAAAGTTTTTCACCTTGGCAAGGGACATCGACCAACTTCTCCTGCACCCAGGGCTCGAGGTCCGATGACTGCAACCATGCCTGGCGTCGGGTCCCGATGCCGGCTGCCGCTACACGGGCCGAAGCCTCGAAGCCATCGTAGGCCGCTCGGGACATGAACTTTGAGCATTCCCGGATTCCCAAGGACAAGGTCTTGAACCTCTGCAAAGGTTCCCCGGAGAGGCCAGCAGAGAACCCGGCAAATTCTTTCGCCAGGTCCCGTAGGTACATGCCCATGTACAGCTGGTAAGACTGGACACGGCAAGCAAGCATCGAGCCCTGGAAGCACTTTCTGCTGAAAGCATCCAGGTTTTGGGCCTCCCTGCCGGGAGGCACCGCAGAGTGCATCTTCTGGCTTTTCAGACTATGCATGGCCGATTCCACCACCATGGAATGGTGCGGCAGCTGCGCCTTCTGGAAGCCAGGGCTCTTATGGAGTCGATAAATGGAATCGACCCGCTTGCTCAAAACCGGCACCGAGGCCGGTGCTTCCCACATCCGGAAGAGGAGCTGTTCCAGCATCGGAGGAACAGGCACAGTAAAGGACTCCTTCGGAGGAGAGTCATACTGGAGGGCCTCGAGCTCTTTGGCTCGAGGCTCCTCCTCGGGGTCCGCGGTAATCGCCAAAGCCTTGGCCATGTCCCTGACGAACTCCAAGAACCTGGTGTCCTCTGGAGGGGACCTACTCCGGGGCTCGGACTGCGGTGAGTCCGAAGGGACGCACCGAGTCCAAAAAGTATCGGGGGACTCCTCGTCCTCTGTCTCCCACGTGGACTCATCCGAAGAGGAGTCGGGGGGCTCTGACCGCACGGGCCTCGGTGGCACCCACCCCGACGCCGAAGGCACCGGCGTCGACACCCTCGGTTCCGAGCAGGAGGTCGAGGGTGACCGTGACCGAGGACGACCTCGAACCTTCATGGTCTCGAGAATCGGCTCGGTCTCCGGGGTCGACTTAGACGTCGATGTTCCAGTGGTCGGGGCAGATGCACCAGCGAGGCTGGCCATCAGTACCCGCTGCTGATCCATGAAGGCAGACAATCTGCACTCCAAGGCTGTCAGCCTGAGTCCCAGCTCAGGAGACTCAGCAGCCACTGACTCGGGCCCCGGCGGCGCCAGGCCCGACGTCGGCTCCCTAGGAGGAGAGTCCACAAGGACAACAGGACTTATGTGTCCGGTGGGCTCCGTCTCCACACGAGGTACCTTGGACGGCTTCTCCTGCTCCAAAGGCCCGGGAAGGCGGTCGGGGGTCCGAGACCTGGCCCCCAAGGAACCAGGGACCTCCTCTGACACTGCCCTCATGAGCCGTTTCTTCCTCTTACGTTCCCGATCATGGGACTCCCTGTTCGAGGAACCCCGGCGATGCCTCGGATGAGGTCCGGGCCCAGCTGGAGGCAGAGTCAGAAAAAATCCATTCTTTTTGATGCTGGCGGCTTAGTAGTGCCTTGGTGGACATTTTGCCACACAGACCTTAGGATCATGATCCGGTCCGAGGCATCGAAGGCAGCAGTCGTGTGTGTCGGTGAAAGACATCAGTTTCTTGCACCGATCACACTTTTTGAAACCACTGGAAGCCATCGGGGAAAAAAGGACCCCTGCGAGGTCAAAGGACCGACTGTCCAGGGAAAAAGACAAAAAGGGCGTGAACGCCAGCCACGAAGGGCAAAAACCAAAAAATAGAAGACGGGCTCGATACCGGTGTACTGAACCCGGCGGGACAGGGAACCGGCGTCGAACCGGAGAAAAAAGCACGATGAAATCGCAAGAAAAAAAGTCAACTTTTCCGGTGACACGGACAGATGTCCGGTGGGCTCCACCGAAAAAGAAAGACTGAGCAAGATGGCACCTTTAGGCAGGAAGGGGACCATGCATGCATGCAGTATTCCCAATGACTTTCTTAGAAAGCTGGGGAAATGCTCCGCACGGGGGCTCCATCAACATCGATGTCACCCATAAGTGAGGACTGATTTCCTGCTTGGTCCTGGAAAATGGCAAGATAAAGAAAGGTGATAAGCAGGAAGCCAGAGACATCATTTTGTAACCTTCATGACGGAAATGCTGGTCAATATTCATGCAGAGCCAGCTCCACATTTGAAAGAGAATGAAGAGTGCTGATACCTCCCTATGTTTCGCGTATATCACCCACAGAAGCCAGGTAAAATCAAAATCATATTTGACTCCAGCATTCAGTTCAGAGGAACATCTCTGAACAATGTGCTCTTCACTGGGCCTTATCTGATCAACAGCATGTTGGGGTTTTCAATCCGCTTAATAGCTGACATCCAGCAAATGTTTTACTATTTTTTCATCCACAAAGACTACAGAAATTACCAGTTTCCTGTGGTACCGCAATGACATCAACAGCAATGAGATTTCTGAGTACAGAATGAAAATCCGCATCTTTGGCAATTGTCTATCACCCACTGTTTCAACCCATGAGCTCAGGAGAACAGCGCAAGAAGAAAATGAGCAAGGCATATTTTGTATAAAGAGACTTTTATGTAGTGGTGGATTGAAGTCCCTACTCACTGAAGAGGATGCCATCAACTTGCTTCAAAGGACGAAGACAATACTAGCAGAGACCAACTTAAAATAGGCTTCCAGCAGCATTGAGGTGATGAAAGCATTCTCCTCAGAAGACCATGCTAAAGACTTTAAAAACAAATGAGAGAAATGATACATCTCCACTACAACACAGTCTTGGACTAAGATGGGACTTAAAAAGATACACTTACCTTCCAGTTCCCAGCCCTAAAAGAGACACTTACCTTCCAGTTCCCAGCCCAAGAAAAAAACTAATTCCAGTTGAGGTATTTTGTCTGCAGTGAAACAAATACGATGGCAGAAAAAGACTCTTTGGCCGATTTAGTCTGCTCTTCCATATCAACTACTATAGTTCCTTTATTCTTTTAGAGATCTTCTGTGTTTGTCTCATGAATTCAGATACTATACTTGTCTCTAATACCTCCACTAGAAGACTATTCCACGAATCTAAACCTCTTTTCATAAATAAATATTTTTGTCTAATATTTCTGAGTCTATCCCTTTCCACCCTCATCCTATGTCCACTCATTGCAGTTTTCTTTCAATTAAAAGAGGTTCTCCTCTTGTGCATTTATGCCACGTAGGTAAATGTCTCTATCATATCTCCTCTATCCCCCCTTTCTTCTAAAGCATACATCTTTAAGTCCATCCCCATATGGTTTATAATGAATATCATTGATCACATACTCCTGTTTATATCTTTTTGAAGGTGTGATCTTCAGAATAGCACACAATACTCCAAATTAGGTCTCACCAAAGACTTATACAGAGGCACTGTCACTTTCTCCTCTCTGGCCATTCCTCTCCCTATGCACCCAAGCATCCATCTGGCTTTTACTATGACCATTTATACCTGTTTAGCCACTTTAGAATCATCAGAAACAAATCATGCCCAGGTCCCACTCTTCTTTCATGGACAGAAATACTTCATCCCTTATATTGTACCACTCCCTTTGATTTTTTCAGCTCAAATGCAAGACCCTGCATTTTTTAGCGTTAAATCTCAGCTGCCAAATTCTCAACAATTCTTGAAGCTTGTGATAAGGAAGCTTATCATAGCTCAGGTAGGAGCTATAGAAAAGATGATGTGACTCTGAACAAGCAACCTGTCAGTTCTGGTAGAAGCAAGAAAACAGAGTTTTCACATAAAAGACTACCAGTCCCAGAATGCACCAGGTTTCCAGCAGCCATGAGAGGGGCTGAAGTGAGAGAATGTGTGTGCAATCAAGAGAGCTATGAGGTAATCCCTAAGCACTCATCTCAAAGGGCAGCTGCGCTGTGTTAGGGAGCAGCACACATTAGAACAGGATAAGAATAGAGCTTATTCTTCAGATAACAGCTACAGAGGGAGGAAGAGATACAGAGACAGCAACGGCTACAAGCACCAGTATCACCTGGAGAAACAGAAGCCAAGCCAAGCAGATAGAGAGAGAAGGAAACTCTCTGGAAGGAAGAGAAGAAAGGCCATTGGAAAGTCTGGGAGATTCCAAGGCAGTACTCATACTGGGAGGTATTCCAAAAGCCAGCAGAGTCCATTGGACTGGATTCAGCCAGAGGAATGGAGTGGCAGAGATAGGAATCACCAGTGGCTACCTGGAAGAGAGAAGACTGCATGTGGAAGGGACTTTCAGACCAAGGCCAGAAGGTATGTGAGAGAAGATCCAGTGTCCAGGGATCAAGATTGGAAGGCTGGACATCAGAATTGGATTACATATTGGCCAGGCTATACAGAGAGGAATAATGATAGCAGGAGAGGCTCAGGTATGAACACTGATCCAGACCCTATCTATAATAGAGAATGGCAGCAAGGGAATAAGCATTCTCATGATAGTGCCTTAATGAAAGACTCATCTGTGCCAATGTATGATATTGACCCTATGATTGTTGATGCAGGGGGAAATACAGCAGATGAAACTATTTACATGGACTGTTCTTTATCTAAATGCTATTGCTAGTTTTCTATGAGCAAACACATCAGCCATCACAAAGAAACCTAACTTTGTTCTTTATTTCCACTGCAAACAGCTCTTAAAGCAGGATTTGGGTTCACACAGTAGCAGCCAGCCAGCTAAAGGCTTACAGCTGGTCCATTGTTAGTAATTAGGGCTGCACCTGATTGTGTGTGTGAGCAAGGGAGAATCACTGCTGAGATCGGCGTGGAAAATAAGCAGAAGTTAACCTAACCAGCAAAGTTTATTCTTTACTTTGTGCCTTTGTATTTGGTAATTATTTGCTAAGAAAACATTAGCTAATTGCCTGACAAGCTGAAGGTTGTTTCTGGTTTACTTTGTGACTTTTTGTTATCCATTTAAACACTGCAAGCAAGTAACCTCATTTATAATGCTATCAAGCATACATGTGCTGGGTGAATTAAACCCCATCAATAAAAGAAGTATTTTATTGATCTTACCACTTGGTTTCACAACTCAAATTATTGTCATCAGCTGTGTTTGGGAGTGAATGAACTACAATACCCACAATACCTTGCAAGAATCATATGAATATATGCATCGTCAAGATTGTGTAAGTTCTCACCCTAGGCAGCCGTCTGACAAGCTTAGCTGGGTGTCTACTCTATTGAAGATTTTGGTATCATCCACAAAGATGCAAACCTTACCTTTTATTTATTTATTTTATTTATTTGGAAACTTTTATATACTGCCCCTTCCAGAGTTCAGGGGCGGTTTACAGAGAACAAAGGAACCATACATTGAACATTTTGTACATTACAACCATTTACAATAAAACAGCTGAACGAAGTAACTATTTACAACTTGCATCATAACCTTTCAATGAAACAGATGAGCGAAGTAACTATTTACAACTTGCATCAAAACGTAGTTGAGTCAATCATTGTCAGTGATTCAGTGGGGTTAAGACTGATATTGTGTAAGTAGGATATTAGGTAGGATGGATAGCTTGAGCTGGTGGGGCTTGATCTGAATAATGGTCTGAGTTATAATAATGCCGAGTGAGTAAGTATGTTTTAGTTCCTTTCGGTGCCTGACAGCCCTTCTGCCATATCACTAACAAAATTTTTAAAAAGGATCAGACCAAGGACACATCCCTGCGGCACACCACTGGCAGTATCCTTCTCAGAGTAAACTCCATTTACATGTACCCTTTGTCGCCTCCCATGCAACCAATTTTTAAACCAGTCAGTCACTTTAGGTTCCATCCCTAGGATGCTCAATTTCTTTATAAGTCACCTGTGCAGAAAAGTGTCAAATCTAAGTATACCGCATCTACGGCTCTCCCGGTCCAAATCTCTGGTCACCCAGTAAAAGAAAATCAATCAGATTTGTCTGACAAAGCCTGCCTCTAGTAAACCCCTGTTACCTTAGATCCTGCTATTCACTGGATCCAGAAATCTCACTATCCTCTGTTTTAGCAGCATCTCCATTAATTTATTCATCACAGAGATCCGATTAACCAGCCTATCATGCCAAACCTCATCCTTACTTCTACTTTTGTGTAAATGGACCACATGTGCCTTTCTCCTGTCCTTTGGACCACGCCTAACTCTAAAGAAGCATTGAAAAGGTCAGACAGAGGAGTCGCTAGAACTTCCCCAAGTTCCTTCAATAATCTCTGCTGTATCTGTAACTAGTTCTTCATGAACAGAGTCTTCTAAAAATCGTTAAAGATCCCTTTCACTTCTGTTCCTATTAGTGGGTATATTCTAAGGTCCTGGCCCTTCATCTGTGAACAGAGAACAAAAATCTCTTAAGTAATTCTGATTTATCTTCATCAGCTTCTACATATTCCTCCCCTTCACCCCTGAGTCAGATATTACCTCTTTTGCACTTCCTCCTCTTGACAAGACATATCTGAAAAATGTCTCGTCTCCCTAATTTATTGCTTTGGCTTCTTTTTGTATCCTTGTTTTCCTGGCTACTTTCCTAGATTCTCTACGTTTTTCTTAAATATTGTCATCCTTCTGTGATTTCTTGTATTTTTTTGAGAACCATAGTGGACTCTCTTTCCTTTTACATATATTTTGGTAGAAAAGCAGTATATAAGCCTAGTTAAATAAAAATAAAAATTGTCTTTATAAAAAAAATTGTTTGATGCCCTTAAAATATCCCCTTTAAGTTTTGCCTATTGCTTTTCTACATCGCCCAACTGTTTCCATTCCGCCAACTCCTCCTTGGGGTATTGTCCCATCTCATCAAAGATAGTTTTACTAAAATCTAAAACCCTTGCTTTTGAATGGACTATCAGCCCTAGTCCCAAAACTAAACCACACCACTGGATGCAAGACGATCTCCCACTATAACATCAGAAGCACTTTCCCCATTGGTAAGCACCAGGTCCAGCATGGCCCCTTCAAGTTCTGTTACCAGTTGCCAGAATAGTTCTTCCTGTAGAGAATCTAGGATCTCCTTACTTCTAGATGACACCGAAGCAGGGATGTGTCAATCAATATCCAGCATATTGCAATCACCTATCAGTAGCACTTTCCTTTATGGCAATACTGCGTATGTCTTCTATTAAATCTCTGTCCACTTCTCCCTGTGAAGGAGATCTGTATATCACACCAATCCAAATGGATTTCCCATTCCCTCTTTCTAGTTTAACCCACAGTGCCTCCTCACTCCCTTTTAAGCCCTGTAATTCTATAGATTTAATATTTTACATAAAGTGCCACTCCTCCTTCCCTTCTTCCTACTCTGTATAGCCTGGTATAATTACAACCCAGTCATGGTTGTCCATGAAACAAGTCTCCATAACCACCATTAATCAAATCAAAGTCAGCCTCTTCCATTAAAGCCTCAACATCTGAGATCTTATTTTCCATACTATGGGCATTTATGCAGTTTTCCAGATAGTACCCCTTTTACCAATTTCTACAAAAAAGCAGGCTCATCAGTCTGCTGCAGAAGACATTTTGACCTTTCTTGGACAGATGAATGCTATTTCTGCTCTGCAGCCCTTGAATCATCATTCCATAGTCCAGGAAAACAAAACACTCTCGATGACACCATCCACACAGCCATGCATTTATCTCCAGAATGCAAGCTTCCCTGCCTTGGCCTTTACCCTCAAAGGAAGGATTGAAGAGAACACAACCTGTGCACCTATCTGATTCACCCTCTGTTCTAGAGCCATGAAGTCACTCTTGATATGTTCGGAAGAATACCTAGCAGTATCATTGTGCCAACATGGATGAGCAACATCGGATTAGTCAGTAGGCTTGATAAGTCTCGGCAAACTGCATAACATCTTGGATTTTGGCACCTGCCAAACAGTATATCTCCCTGAACATCAAGTCTTGTCAGCAGATGGATGACTCGGTTCCCTTCAGAAGAGAGTCACCAACCACCACTGCCTTTTGGTTCCTTATGGTCACCGACTCTGCAGCTTTGGGGTGCTTGAGCTCTGGTTCTTTTCTTTCCTGGGATACTTTCACCTCCTCCACTTCTAGAGCTGCATACTGGTTTCTTCAGTTCGAGGACTGGAGGAGCTGGATTGTTGATTCTGCAGGCTCTGGTGCCGCATGTCTAAGTCTCTTCATTCTGAAACATACTGTCTTCACCTCTGTTGGAGAGGTTGGATGCTTCAAGAAGCATCTCATCAATGTACTTCTCACTGTCTTGCATGTTTCTCAGTCTTGCCATCACTTCTCTGAGCTCCTCCACTTATTTCATGAGGGCTTCAGATTGCAGGCATCTTGCACATGGAACCAGCCCCTCGACTGGCATCGGGCTGTCTGTCTGGACAGAGGCAGAACCTGTAATGGGAGCAAGAGCTTTGGCAATACGATTTTTCCCAGCCATAGTTCAGTTGGTGGAGCTTTGATACCAGTTGAAGCAAATGAGAGAGACCTACCAAAGTTCCTAACTTTTCCTCAGCTGTCCTTTAAGAGAAAAAAACAGCTAACCTCTTTTACGTGTGTTCTAACAACATTGTCCATTCAGAGAACTTCATAATCCATCCTCAGCCATAATTCAGACAGATCCAGCATGCTACATGTCTAACCAGGATTGTAGTACCTCTTGATTCAGCTTTGACAGTAAATCTTTCAATTTTGTTGTTGTTGTTAAGCGCCATTGAGCCATTGTCAACTCATGATGACCCTCTGGATAGCTGTCCTAAACTCTCTTCAGTCAGGTGGCTCATTGTTGATAGAGTGGCATCCAGAGCTGATGTTATTGTATCGATCCATCTCATTGCTGGCTTTCCTCTTTTGCATTGACCTTCATCCTTGCAAAGCATGATGTCTCTCTAATGATCTCTCTATTTGCATGATGTGTCCAAAGTATGAAAGTTGAGTCTTGTCATCTGAGCTTCTAAAGTAAGCTTTGGTTTGATGTTCTCTAGAATTAACTGGTTTTACTTGCTACATTAAACAGCTGGATTGTAAAATACTTAGTATTTTCTTGGATGTGAATTGCTTTAACTGCCTGTGCAGAGTTGTATCAGGAAACACAGCCTGATCACAGCACAATGACACAAAATTATTCAGAGTAGTTAAATCACAAGAAAAATTGTAATGACTTGCATGACCAGGGGACTGAACATTTACATGACAAATTAAATTTAATGAGAACAACTGCAAAGGGATCCATGCGAGCCTTCTCTCTTGCTGCCCCTGCTATTTGGAATGTCCTCCCAGATAATCTAACATCAACAACAGATATAAAAGATTTCCGGAAGTTGCTCAAAACCAACCTATTCATTAAACAATTCAACGAAGACCCCAAATCACACTAATCACTCCACAAGCTGATTTACACAAGCCATGCCATCGACACCATTCAACCTTCCCATTACTCTTATTAAGATGTATATATTTTAGTTGATGTTACAAGAGACTATTTAAGTTTTTGAAGTTATAATGTTACTGTTTAAATTTGCAAGTTCTTTGTAAAAGTTAATGTTATTGTAAACCACTTTGATTAAATGAAAAGGCGGTATAGAAAAATTGTTAAATAAATAAAATAAATATATAAATATATAAAAATGATCCAAACTAAAGGTAGACTAAGCTAGGTTCGGTGTTAGGCATCAATACTCAACAAAATGATTGAGTGTTGAAATCCTTGGCTCTGTGTGTAATGGTGGTCCAGAAAGAAAACAGAACATTAGGAATTATTAGGAAAGGAATGGAAAATAAAAGGGGACATCATAATGCCTCTTATAGGCCCAGAATGTGACTATAGGTGTAAATTTGTACAAGAGCATTCGTGCATAGTGTGGGCCATTGTATGAGTCTATTCCATAAAGACACATGGGCACTTATGTTGTCTTTACAAAAAAGGTTTATTTTTAGACTTTTCATATAGCACTAAACACCCTGTTATAAAATTACTCTCTGCGCCAGTGGTTCTCATGGGGGCTCTCCAGCCTGTTGGGTTTTCAGGATTTCCACAATGAATATGCATGACAGAGATTTGAGTACACTGTGTCCACTTTCTGCAAATCTCTCTCATGCTTATTCATTATGGATATCCTGGCAACCCAACTGGCTGGGGAGCCCCTAGGGATGGGTTCGGGAACCACTGCTCTAGACATATATGGCCGGTTTATTACTTTATGCATCTAAATACAAAGTAAGCTTTAAACAATTTATGGAACAATTTGTTAACTGTCTGCTGGAATTACAGACCAAAGGAGCATTTTGTACAGTGGGCTTGCAAGTTCATTTTCAAATGGCACTCTACCTTCCACACCATGCAGAAGTGCTAAAATTGCAATGGGGTGCCTTGAAGCACTTGTGGAAAGTATGCCTGACACTTTCAAAACAAAAGCCATACTTGTACATTTTCATACCAACCCATCCTCCCCCCCCCCCCGACCTCACCTAAGCTCCACGAACAGAACAATGGCTGGGAAAAATCATATTGCTAAAGCTGTTGCCCCTGTCACAGCTTCTGCCTCTGTCCAGACAGAGGTCCCAATGCCAGTTGAAGGATTGGTTCCATGTGCAGGGTGCCTGCATGCTGAAGCTCTCAGGAAACAAATGGAGAAACTCAGAGGAGGTGGCGAGGCTGAGGAGCATTCATGACAGTGAGAAGTAGATTGATGAGATCCTTCTTGCAGCAATCAAGCTTTCCAGCAGAGGAGAAGATGAGTGCGTACAGAATGTCGAAGGTTGAACACAAGCCACGAGAGCCTGCAGAATCACCAATCTAACTACACCAGCCCTTGAACTGAATAACCATTATGCAGCCCTGGAAGAGGAGGAGGTGAAAGCATCCCTGGAAAGGGAAGAACCAGAGCTCAAATACCCCAAAGTTTCAGAATCAGTGACCACAAGGAAGCAAAGGGTAGTGGTGGTTGGTGACTCCATCTGCCAACCAGACTTGATGTCCAGAGAGGTATGCTGTCTGCCTGGTGCCAAAATCCAAGATGTTATGGAGAGTTTGCCTAGACTTATCAAGCCCACTGACTATTACCCAATGTTGCTAATCCATGTTGGAACAAATGATACTGTCAGGTATCCCTCTGAGCGTATCAAAAGTGACTTCATGGCTCTGGGAAAGAGGGTGAAGCAGATAGGTGCGCAGGTGGTGTTTTCTTCAATCCTCCCTGTTGAGGGTAAAGGCCAAGGCAGAGAGGCTTGCATCCTTCAGATGAATGCATGGCTGCATGGATGGTGTCATCAAGAGTGTCTTCGAGAGCGTTTTGGTTTCCTAGACCATGGGATGCTCTTCCAAGGGTTGCAGAGCAGAGATGGCATCCATCTGTCCAAGAAAGGTCAACGCATCTTTGGTAGTAGACTGGCTAATCTACTGAAGAGGGCTTTAAACTAGATTCGTTGGGGATGGGTGAAGAAAGCCCCCAGGTAAGTGAAAGCCCCCAGGTAGGTGATACATTAAATACCTTTATGGAAATGGGTAACAGGGGTAATATATGGAAAGCAGTGTGTATTAATGCCCGTAGCATGGGAAATAAGATCCCTGAAGTTGAAGCTTTGGTGGGAGTGGCTGACTTGGATTTAGTGGCAGTTACAGAAACATGGTTCACAGAAAACCATGACTGGGATGTAACTATACCTGGCTATACTTTATTCAGAAAGGACAGGGTAGGAAGAAGGGGAGGAGGAGTGGCACTATATGTAAAAACTACTATTAAAGCTTTGGAATTACAGAGCTTAAAAGGGAGAGAGGAGGCATTGTGGGTTAAACTAGAAAGAGGGAAAGAGAAATCTATTTGCATTGGTGTGATATACAGACCTCCCTCACAAGAGGAAGAGGTGGACAGAGAGTTAATTGAAGACATACGCAGCATTGCTAGGAAAGGGGAAGTGCTACTGCTAGGAGATTTCAATATGCCAGATGTTGATTGGCACATTCCTGCTGCAGTATCATCTAGAAGTAAGGAGATCCTGGATTCTCTACAGGGAGAACTATTCAGGCAATTGGTAACAGACCCCGCACGTGAAGGGGCCATACTGGACTTGGTGCTTACCAATGGTGAAAGTGTTTTTGATGTTGTAGTGGGAGATCATTTTGAATCCAGTGATCACCAGATGGTGTGGTTCAGTATTAGGACTAGGGCTGTTAGAATCCATTCCAAGGTGAAGATCTTAGACTTTAGGAAGACTAACTTTGCAAAGATGGGCCAATACCTCAGGGAGTCGTTAGTGGGATGGGAACAGCTGGGGGATGTAGAAAAACAGTGGGCAAAACTGAAAGGGGGTATTTTAAAGGCAACTAACCTTTTTGTTAAAATGGTAAATAAAGGCAAAAGGAACAGGAGACCGCTATGGTTTTCGAAGGAAGTAGCTGAAAAAGTGAAGAAAAAGAGGGAGGCCTACATGAAATACAAGAGATCACAGAGAGAGGAAGACAGGCATCTGTATTTGGAAAAACTTAGAGAAGCTAGCAAAGTAGTCAAGAAGGCAAAGATTCAAAAGGAGGAGGAAATAGCCAATGCAATAAAATGGGGGGATAAGACATTTTTCAGATATATTAGTGAGAAGAGGAAGGGCAAAAGTGGTATTGTCAGACTCAAGGGTGCAGGGGGGGAATATGTAGAAGCTGATAAGGATAAAGCGGAATTGCTTAACAAATATTTTTGTTCTGTGTTCACAGATGAAGAACCAGGAGCAGGACCTCAGAAAACATCCACAAATAGGAACAGAAGCGAGGGACATCTTGAACAATTTTCAGAAGACTGTGTTCGTGTGAAACTAGCTCAACTTAAAGTAGACAAAGCGATGGGACCGGATGGGATACACCCTAGAATACTGAGGGAACTTGGGGACGTTCTAGCAACTCCACTGACTGACCTTTTCAATGCCTCGTTGGAGTCAGGAGTGGTGCCAAAGGACTGGAGAGAGGCTCATGTGGTGCCTTTACACAAAAGCGGAAGTAAGGATGTGGTTGAAAACTACAGGCCGGTTAGTTTAACTTCAGTGGTGAGTAAATTATTGGAAACGCTGCTGAAAGAGAAAATAGTGAGGTTTCTGGAGTCCGGCGGATTACAGGATCCGAGGCAGCATGGATTCACCAGAGGCAGGTCTTGTCAGACAAATCTGATTGATTTCTTTGACTGGGTGACCAGGGAGTTGGACCGTGGGAGAGCTCTAGATGTGGTGTATTTAGATTTCAGTAAAGCCTTTGACACTGTTCCTCACAGGCGACTTATAAACAAACTGAGCACCCTAGGGATGGACCCTAAAGTTACTGCTTGGGTTAGAAATTGGTTGTGTGGGAGGCGACAAAGAGTACAAGTAAATGGAGCTCACTCTGAGGAGAAGGATGTTACCAGTGGTGTGCCCCAGGGATCTGTCCTTGGTCCGATTCTTTTTAACATCTTTGTTAGTGATATAGCGGAAGGGCTGTCGGGTAAGGTTTGCCTCTTTGCGGATGATACCAAAATCTGCAATAGAGTAGACACCCAGGAAGGTGTAGATAACATGAGGAGGGATCTAGCTAAGCTTGAAGAATGGTCTAGAATTTGGCAGCTGGGATTTAATGTTAAAAAATGTAAGGTCATGCATTTGGGCTGCAGCAATCCAAGGGAGCAATACAGTATAGGAGGTGAAGTACTTTTGTCCACTAAAGAAGAGTGGGACCTAGGCGTGGTTGTGTCTGATGATCTTAAAGTAGCTAAACAGGTAGAAAAGGCGACGGCAAAAGCTAGAAGGATGCTTGGGTGCATACGGAGAGGAATGGCTAGCAGAAAAAAGGAGGTGATAATGCCTCTATATAAGTCTTTGGTGCGACCTCATTTGGAGTATGGTGTGCAATTCTGGAGACCGCACCTTCAAAAGGATGTGAACAGGATGGAGTCGGTGCAGAGGGTTGCTACTAAAATGATTAATGGGCTTCATTATAAAGCATATGAGGACAGACTTAAGGATCTTAATATGTACACCTTAGAGGAAAGGCGGGATAGAGGTGATATGATTGAGATGTTTAAATACCTCCGTGGCATAAATGTTCAGGGAGAGAGCCTCTTTCAATTGAAAGCAAGTTCTGCTACGAGGGGACATGGGATGAGGGTGAAGGGAGATAGATTCAGGAGTGATATGCGGAAATATTTCTTTACGGAAAGAGTAGTGGATCCGTGGAATAGTCTCCCAGTGGAGGTGGTGGAGATGAGGACAGTAACTGAATTCAAAAAAGCATGGGACCAACACAGAGGATCTCTAAAGGTAAAAAGTGGACTGTTGTAGTTGTTGTTATGGAAGGACAGACTAGATGGGCCTTGTGGTCTTTTTCTGTCGTCATGTTTCTATGTTTCTATGTTTTGGTTTACTGGACCATGGGATGCTGTTCCAAGGGTTGCAGAGCAGAGATGGCGTCGCTCTGTCCAAGAAAGGTTGACGCGTCTTCAGTTGTAGATTGGCTAATCTACTGAAGAGGGCTTTAAACTAGATGTGTTGGGGATGGGTGAAGAAAGCCCCCAGGTAAGTGAAACATTAAATACCTTTATGGAAATGGGTAAAAGGGGTAACATATGGAAAGCAGTTGAAGCTTTGGTGGGAGTGGCCGACTTGGATTTAGTGGCAGTTACATAAACATGGTTCACAGAAAACCATGACTGGGATATAACTATACGAGGCTATACTTTATTCAGAAAGGACAGGGTAGGAAGAAGAGGAGGAGGAGTGGCACTATATGTAAAAAATACTATTAAAGCTTTGGAATTGCAGAGCTCAAAAGGGACAGAAGAGGCATTGTGGGTTAAACTAGAAAGAGGGAAAGAGAAATATATTTACATTGGTGTGATATACAGACCTCCCTCACAAGAGGAAGAGGTGGACAGAGAGTTAATTGAAGACATACGCAGCATTGCTAGAAAAGGGGAAGTGCTACTGATAGGGGATTTCAATATGCCAGATGTTGACTGGCACATTCCTGCTGCAGTATCATCTAGAAGTAAGGAGATCCTGGATTCTGTACAGGGAGAACTATTCAGGCAATTGGTAACAGACCCCACACGTGAAGGGACAATACTGGATTTGATGCTTACCAATGGTGAAAGTGTTTCTGATGTTATAGTGGGAGATCATTTTGCATCTAGTGATCAGCAGATGGTGTGGTTCAGTATTAGGACTAGGGCTGTTAGAATCCATTCAAAAGTGAGGGTCTCAGACTTTACGAAAACTAACTTTGCCAAAATGGGCCAATACCTCAGGGAGTCGTTAATGGGTTGGGAACAGCTGGGGGATGTAGAAAAACAGTGGGCAAAACTGAAAGGGGATATTTGAAGGGCAACCAAACTTTTTTTTAAATGGTTAGTAAAAGGAAAAGGAAAAGAAGACCACTATGGCTTTCGAAAGAAGTAGCTGAAAAGGTGAAGAAAAAGAGGGAGGTCTTCATGGAATACAAGAGATCACAGAAAGACGAAGACAGGCATCTATATTTGGAAAGAGAAGCTAGCAAAGTAGTCAGGAAAGCAAAGATTCAAAAAGAGGAGGAAACAGCCAATGCAATAAAATGGGGAGGAGGGGATAAGACATTTTTCAGATATGTCAGTGAGAAGAGGAAGGGCGAAAGTGGTATTATCAGACTCAAGGGTGAAGGGAAAGAATATGTAGAAGCTGATGAGGATAAAGCAGAATTGCTTAATAAATATTTCTGTTCTATGTTCGCAGATGAAGAACTAGGAACAGGACCTCAGAAAACACCCCCAAACAGGAACAGAAGCAAAGGGCAGCATGAACAATTTTCAGAAGACTGTGTTCATGAGAAACTAACTAAAATTAAAGTAGACAAAGCGATGGGACCGGATGGGATACACCCTAGAATACTGAAGGAACTTGGGGACGTTCTAGCAGCTCCACTGACTGACCTTTTCAATGCCTCGTTGGAGTTGGGAGTGGTGCCAGAGGACTGGAGAGAGGCTCATGTGGTCCCTTAACACAAAAGCGGAAGTAAGGATGTGGTTGAAAACTATAGGCCGGTTAGTTTAACTTCGGTGATGAGTAAATTATTGGTAACACTGCTGAAAGAGAAAATAGTGAGGTTTCTGGAGTCCAGCGGATTATTGGATCCGAGGCAGCATGGATTCACCAGAGGCAGGTCTTGTCAGACAAGTCTGATTGATTACTTTCACTGGGTGACCAGGGCGTTGGACCGAGGGAGAGCCCTAGATGTGGTATATTTAGATTTCAATAAAGCCATTGACACTGTTCCTCAAAGGCGTCTTATAAACAAACTGAGCACCCTAAGGATGGACCCTAAAGTTCCTGCTTGGGTTAGAAATTGGTTGAGTGGGAGGCGACAAAGAGTACAGGTAAATGGATCTCACTCTGAGGAGAAGGAAGTTACCAGTGGTGTGCCACAGGGATTTCTCCTTGGTCTGATTCTTTTTAACATCTTTGTTAGTCATATAGCGAAATGGCTGTTGGGTATGGTTTGCCTCTTTGTGATGATACCAAAATCTGCAATAGAGAAGTGCGACACTCCTGCCCTGCCCGAGAGCTTACAGGCAGGAGTGGCCTTGTAATGCCCCTAAGGAATAAAGTTTGTACTGGTCCCTGGGAATTCTGGGACTCGTAGTGTATTTGTATCTCCTTCAGGATTAAATTGTAGTCGTGACACGAATGGTAAGGCTGCAAGAAATTTATTGTTGTGGGGATATTTTCCAGCGCATCAAAATTCAATGGTACAGAACGCAAAAGGTGCAACTTCAAGCCAAACAGCTGAAACCAGGAACATAGAAAGTACAACTGAAATTAAGTTAGCTTCTACTTGGCTCTTCACAATCACAGCAGCTTTAACTCAGCAGTGCCTCATGTGGTCTTTCAGAATTATTGCAGCACCAAACAAATAGCTGTTCCTTCCACAGTGTGGCTTCTCAAAACAACAAATGAAAACAATTTGTAAACCTTTTAGGTTGGCAGCAAGTACAGCAAACTCCCTGTATTCTTTTCATACAGTGTTCAAGGGTTTCTTGCATTGGTGTCCTCTTTGAGGCAGATTGAGCAATCCATTGGAGAAGGTTCCCCTTCTAAGGCAGGCAGGTAATTATCCACTTGCATGCATTCATCAGAGCTAAGGCTATCGCTGTCTCTGTCAGGCCTGTTAAGCTTCCCTGAGCTCAGTTCCAGAAACTCTTGAAACTGTTTTAAAAGCAATTCAGCCTGTAAGTGCTCTTTATCCATGTGAAAGTCTTTGGTAAGGGTAACACCCTTCCCCCACTTGCTATCAGCTTCTGCAGCTGGGTTTACCTTGTGAAGGTTAGCACAAATAAAAGGTTTCTCTAGTAAAGCATTAAAAGTAGAAAAGTCAGCTTTACCTTTAGCAGGGTTTGAATAAGAACTGGCACCTTTCCCCCAGAAGTCTCTCTGGTTCAAAAACTCAGCAGCCTTACTGCTATTTCCTCTGCTCTGTGAATTTCTCTTTGAAAAGCTTTCTTCCTGCTTCACTTCCTTGCTTCTGTAGCCTTGTTTGCTACCAGACCAGATACCTTCGTTCCATGTGCTGAATTTGCTAGCGTTCCCACGCCCAGGCTCTACCTTGTAGTAAGGCTCCTTCTTAGGGTGTGCTTGGCTCCAAGGTTTACTGCTCCAAGGTTCTGCCTTGCTCCAGGGTTCTAGCGTTTTCCTCCTTCCTTTTCCCTCTTTTTCTCTTTCCTCCTTTTTTCTTTTCCTCCTCTCCTCTTTCCTCTCTGCTTGGGGATTTAAAAGGGCTTCATTTCATGGCACGCCCTGACCTTCCCCTGAGCGTGCCCAATCAGTGCAGAAGCCTGTCTCCTCCCCTGAGCAGGGGCGTGTCCTGTGCTCAGCAGAGAGCTGTGTTTTTTTCAACTCTGCATTGCAAATCCTGTGTGCTAGTGCTCTTTCATTACTTCTACCAGGATTTTCTCCTATCTCCATCTCTTCTGGAGGGCATTCCTCACCACAGAAGACACCCAGGAAGGTGTAGATAACATGAGGAGGGATCTAGCTAAGCTTGAAGAATGATCTAGAATTTGGCAGCTGGGATTTAATGTTAAAAAATGCAAAGTCATGCATTTGGGCTGCAGCAATCCAAGGGAGCAATATAGTATAGGGGGTGAAGTACTTTTGTCCACTAAAGAAGAGCGGGACCTAGGCGTGGTTGTGTCTGATGATCTTAAAGGAGCTAAACAGGTAGAAAATGCGACAGCAAAAGCTAGAAGAATGCGGAGAGGAATGATTAACAGAAAAAAGGAGGTGATAGTGCCTCTGTATAAGTCTTTGGTGCAACCTCATTTGGAGTATAATGTGCAATTCTGGAGACCGCACCATAAAAAGGATATAAACAGGATGGAGTCAGTACAGATGGTGGCTACTAAAATGAATAGTGGTCTTCATTATAAAGCATATGAGGACAGACTTAAGGATCTTAATATGTACACTGCTTTGATTCAAGGATAAAGCGGGATATAAATCCTTTTAAATAAATAAAATAAAATAGAGGAAAGGCGGAATAGACGTGATATGATTGTGATGTTTAAATATCTTCGTGGCATAAATGCACAGGGGGAGAGCCTCTTTCGATTGAAAGCAAGTTCTGCTACGAAGGGAAATGGAATGAGGGTGATAGATTCAGTAGTGATATGCGGAAATATTTGTTTACGGAAAGAGTGGTGGATCCGTGGAATAGCCTCCCAATGGAGGTAATAGAGATGAGGACAGTACCTGAATTCACAGAAGCATGGGACAAACACAGAGGATCTCTAAAGGAAAAAATGGACTCTTGTAGTGGTTGATATGGAAGGACAGACTAGATAGGCCATGTGGTCTGTTTCTGTCATCATTTTTCTATGTTTCTATGTTATTTTAGCTCTTTCTGCAGTAATAAAAGCGCCCGCACTGGGAGGAGCCTAGGCAATTTTACCTCCTACGATGAGGAGCAAATTTCATTGGCCGTTTTATGCAGGCAAACAGTTTATTAGGGATGTGAACAGGGAAAAAAGTTTCCATTTATTTTTTAGTTCATTTAGATTTTTCACCCAGTTTTCAGTCTTTTCTTGTTTTGTCTCACACATTCATGGCAGTAATTTTTTTAATGGACAGTATAACTTTTTAACACATACAAACCAACTGTGTGTGTTAAATATTAGGTTAGCATATACACAAAATTAATTTAATATATTAGGGGGATAATTTACTAAATCCCACTTAGGGTTTGCACATAATGTGCGTTTGTTTTTCATGTTAAGTGCGAAGTCTCCATGCCAGCGGGCAGGGACATGACCAGCATGTTCCCGGCAATTAGCGAAGGACCGGTATCTTAACACGTGCCACATTTCACACAGGGGCACTTAACACTCCCCATAGAAGTCAGAGGAAATAAGCTCTCCACACCCACACCCCACCGATTCCATGTCCCATAGCACGATGGCAGATTACTCTGCAATTTACCGCACAGTCGCTATCTTCCTGGCTGTCAGTTGCCAAAGATTAAACACATATTAAGCAGTTACTGGGCTTTAGTAAAAGGGGACCTAAATATTTTCAGGCATGTTAACAAAGCAGATGCATGCTAATGAATGTGCCTCCCTACTGTTCACCTTCATTAAACATTCTCATTCAGCGAGAACAACAAAACTCTTACTTCTGTAACGCCTGCATGCCTTATCACATAAGCTCAACCCTATTTTAAATGGATTCTTGCATTTATTTTTCTTTTCTATAAAATACATGGAATCTATGAGAGGGGGCTGATAAGTCTGTGGCCTTGAAAAAGAAAGCAACAGGCACACTTTCGTTCCAGAGGTCAGTTTTGTTGTAAATAAAATGAAACTGCAGAGAGATAATTCGGATTTCCGATACTGAGTGTGCCCATAGCTTTCTCTTTTGTTACACGGCCAGAGACTTATCAGCCCCCCCCCCTCCCTTGTACAGCCAGTGTGATCATGAACTATAAAGACTGCATTTTCAAATTAAGGGGCTCATTTCCTAATCCTTATTCCTAAGGGCCCTGTAGCAGATCATGCACGCTACCCCTTAGGAAATCACCCCTTAAGTTAACCAAAGATACTATATGTGCTTTCAAATGTCTTTTTATCTGCTCAAAAGAGATAGAATAGTTCATTTTATGAGAACAGTGGGTGCAATACTAGGATCAAGTACAGACTCAAAATAGTATCAACTATTAGCATCAGCAAGAGAGTGGGTGAAATTAAAGTGAATGTGCACGGAGTTTAGAAGATAAAAAGTTTGTCTGAATACCATATGATTACATACACAATGCAGCCTTATCATCCAGAGGGCAAACAGTAATCAATTCATCTGCCAAGCCAATTTGTAGCTGCTTCTTCAACTGTGAAATCAAGGGCTTTAAAATCCCTGCACTGCTGTTTACTAGAAAACAAGAAACAGTTCCTTTCAGGTTATGGTTTTGTTCTAAGTCTCCTGCTGTTTATCCATAACAACCATAGCAAAAGATTTATATTTTGGTTTACATGAAACTATTATAGCCACAAAAAGAATTTACCTACAGTATAAGTTTATGCATGTGCTTAAAAGAGCATATTACACATTAAAGGCTTAACGTGCATATTAAGGCATATTAAGGCAGAATTTTGCCAAAACATTAACATGAGGGTGTATCATATGCAAATGAGACTTTATTCAAGCCACAATAAATTATTTTCCTTGACATAGGGAGAGGAATGGCCAGCAGAAGAAAGGAGGTGATAATGCCTCTATATAAGTCTTTGGTGGGACCTCATTTGGAGTATTGTGTGCAGTTCTGGAGATCGCACCTTCAAAAGGATATAAACAGGCTGGCGTCAGTACAGAGGGTGGCTACTAAAATGGTTAATGGTCTTCATTATAAAGCATATGAGGACAGACTTAAAGATCTCAATATGTAAACGTTAGAGGAAAGGCAGGATAGAGGAGTTAAGATAGAAACATTTAAATACCTCCGTGGCATAAATGCACAGGAGGAGAGCCTCTTTTGACTTAAAGCAAGCTCAGCTATGAGGGGACATAGGTGAAAGGGGACAGACTCAGGAGTAATACGTGGAAATATTTATTTACGGAAAGAGTGGTAGAGACTAGGATAGTATGGGGTCTATTCTGCACAGGTTTGAAATATATCCCTCGGTAAATGCCTAAAGCCGATTCTGGTTCCAAAGCTCCCTGCACATAAAGTGGAGATGTGTGGAGAGCTCTGGATGGATGGTAGGGGGAGGGACGGAGGACTCATCTGAGCGGAGTGGAGGTAGCACCCTGACCCTGGATGTACAGGTCCTATTCTGGTGATGGCCCTATACATCCAGGCTTGGTGAGTTAAACGGGGGACTTATTCCACATCGGAGGTGGAATAAGTCCATCCTGACGTCAGCAGCCACCACAGCGGGGTCTCCCTGAAGAGGTGAACAGGGAAGGGGGTTCCCCACAGCCTGGCCCTCGCCTCGGAAGGCCCGATCGGGGGTTGGGCAGTGGGGAATTGAGACATTTAAACTATGTGGCCAATTGGAGTTCCTGCATGGCGTCCCGGTGCCATGGAGATGGGACGCCACGGCATTGCGGCTCCATGTAGGAGCCTTGGCTGGGTTAGCTGGGGAGATGGATAGTCATGGAGAGGGCCTAAATCAGGGCATGTCCAGGATGTCCAGGCCCCGTGCCCAGACTCTGCTCCCACAGGAATGGCTAGCTCGCATGGGTACAGAATCGGGGCCAGATCCAGGCTGTCAAGATTTTGGATGTCCAGACTGTCTGGACGTGCTCCGAGTGGAATTGGTTTCCACCTGAATTCAAGAAAGCATGGGACAAACACAGAAGATCTCTAAAAGTAAAAAGGGGACTATTGTAGTTGATATGGAAGGGCAGACAAGATAGGCCATGTGGTCTTTTTCTGCTGCCATGCTTCTATCAGTCTGATAAAGGATACCTGCGCTGAATATCTGCCCTTTTTTCAGCTGCAGCAGCTGGCATTGACTGCAATGGCTGAATATTAGTTCACATACATTTAGGGGGTAGATTTGTCTGCATATATGTAGGTATTTATGCATGTATTTGATGCAGTTGCTATTTTTTTTCCAATTTTATTTTTGCAGAAATGATTGAATTACAGTTCACATATTCCAGCAGTACAAATTACACCACCTTTTCCTATACCCAACAAATCCTACATTCAGGCTTATGCCCTCTCCACCCCAATGATTGCCTTCATCTGCCCATTCAGCCATCCCCTCCCAACCTACCCCTACACCCAACAACCCCCGAACCACTCCAACCTGAACCAAACCAACCCCCCCCCCCCAATCATCCTAAGGCCTCTTCCACCCACCCATCCTTTGCAGGGGGGAGGAAGGGGGAAGGATCCCTCAGCCTCTGGCTACCTAGTGCCCTCCTCTACCTACCCCCAGCCTCCCCTCACTCTCTCTCAACTCCCCCCCCCATTTCACTCCAGGCACAATAACATTAACCTAACCCACCCCCTCCCGTTCCCACCGTGTGACATAGTCTTGCAAGGGGGACCATATCCGCTGGTACTCCTCCAATCTACCCTTTCTGAGCGCTACTCCTCTCTCCAGTTCCATAATACATGCCAACTTCTTGTACCACTCCAGCATGCTGGGAGCCTCTTCCATTTCGCTGCAATGGCTAGCCGAGCCGCCAGATACAGGAAACTAGTCAGCGACTGCTTATTCAAACACACCTCAGGGGGGCCCTCCATGTACCCCAATAACATAAGCGCAGGATCCTCCCCCAAGGCCTCCCCTGTCACCTCCCGGCACACCCCCCGTACCCCCCCAAAAAGGACTGGACTTTATCACACTCCCATACCACGTGCAGCAGAGTCCCCTTCGCCGGGCAACCCCGCCAGCACTCAGCTGTATCTTTAAGGTGCATGGCATAAAGCCTACTGGGTGTGAGGTACATTCAAAATAGCCATTTATACTGTGTTCAGATGGGCAAGGCAAATCGATATTTTAGGGGCATTGTTCCTGATTGTTTCCCAATGCTCCTTAGTCCACTCCCTCGCTAAATCCTTAGCCCACTCCCGCTGATATTGATAGCAGCCTCGTGCCTCCCTTGCAGCAACCTATATAGCTGTGCCACCAACCCCTGCCCCCTGCGGGGTCATATAAAAAAAGACTTGAGCCGATGCGGTGGTCCCAGGAATCGAGCCCTATGAGTCGCCAGAAAATGTTCTATTTGAAGCAAGCAGAACACCCTCAGCGGCCAGTGATGACACCTGTCCAGAACTTCTTGCCGCGTCAGAAACCTATTCTCCACAATGAAATCCAGTACCTTTTCCATACCATTATCCTTAAGCCAACTAAACCTACCTGGGTCCATTACATAAGGCAAGAACTCCCCCTGCGTCAAAAATGCCAAGCGCAATCCCGCCCCCTCGAAGGCCACCCGCCTGCAAACCTTCTGCCAGATTTCCACCGTCGGGCCCACCACAGGGCGCATCCTCACCTCCTCCAGTCTACCCATTCCTCTGGAAAAGGCTACAGCCCCAACATGCTCCACCGACACCTGAGCCGCTTCCAGCCCAATCCAATGCTGATGTGGGAGCTCTTTCCACCAATAATACACCATCCGCACCTGCGCTGCCCAGTAGTATAACTTACAATTAAGTAGCGACAAGCCCCCTGCCGCTCTTGGAGCCATCATCGTTTTTAGAGCTATCCGCCCTCGCTTCCCACACCAAATAAACTCTGCTATCATTCTGTTCAAATCCCTAAAAAACACATCCGGGATACGACACGGCAGCATAAGAAACAAATACATAAGTCTCGGTAACACACTCATCTTTCCCACGTTGATCCTCACCAGCAGGGAAGATGTCAACTGTGCCCATGCTTGTATTTCCTCCCGGAGTCTCCTCAACAGCGGCGGGAAATGTAGCTGATACAATTGCGCTAGCTGCACTGGGATTCTCACCCCCAAATACCCCAGAAATTCCTTCTCCCACTTATAGGGGTAGTCCCTCTCCAGACCCCTCCACATGCCCTCTGGCACATGGAACGGGAGAAGGACCGACTTAGAAACATTCAACTTATAACCCGAGACCCTGGCAAACTTCTGATATTCCCCTTGAAAAGCTGCTAGCGAGCCCTCCAAATTGGATAAAAATAACAGTGTATCGTCCGCATATAGGGCCACCTTGTGTTCCACCCCACCCATCCTTACACCGTGAATCTCTGAGTTCAATCGAATCACCTGCGCGAACGGCTCTAGCGAGAGCGCGAACAATAAAGGGGATAAAGGGCAGCCCTGCCGTGTACCCCTGCCCAACACAAACCGCGGCATCAGTTGCCCATTAATCCGCAGCCGCACCGACGGCTGACTATACAGCACTCGAATCACCCGGAGGAAGCCCCCACCAAAATTCAGGGCCCCCAGAACCTGCAACAGGAAGGGCTACTTGACCCGATCAAAGGCCTTTTCGGCATCCAACGCTAGGAATGCAGTTGGCTGGCATTCCGTTTGCTCACAAAAGTGCGCTAGGCCCAGCACCCTGCGCACATTGTCTGCCCCGTTTCTCCCCGCTATGAAGCCGGTCTGGTCTATATGAATGAGCTCCGGGACTATGTGTTCAACCGGATTGCATACACTTTAGCAAGCAATTTTGCGTCCATATTGAGCAGTGAGATCGGCCTATAGGACCCTGGATGACTGGGGTCCTTCCCTTTCTCGTGTATCATCGTTACATGTGCTTCCAAGAAGGACTCGGGTACCTTACCAGTCTCTCGAGCCACATTGAAAACCCTGCTCAACAGCGGCCCTAAACTCTCGCAGTAGGCCTTATAAAACTCAGGTGGGAACCCATCAGGTCCCGCCGCCTTATGAAGGGGCAAACTTTGAATGGACCGTCCCACCTCCTCTACAGAAACTGGGTCATCCATCACCCGCCTCTTCTCCTCCGTTAGCACCTGGACAACCTTCCCCCGCAAGTAATCCACCACCATCTCACCTACCTCCCCACATTCCGACTTATACAAGTCCGTATAAAACTTCACAAACACTTCTTCAATGTCACTTTAGTCCTGCCTCATCTGGCCCTGATCATCCCTAATCTGCAAAAAGACATTCTGTTCTCTCTTCCGTTTCTGTTCTCCTAGCTGCATGGGTTCTACTTCTGGCTCAGAGGGCTTAGCTGATTGCCTCCCATCAGGACAAGCGCTGTCTCCAGCAACTCTGTAATGCTCCCCATCAGGCAGGCTTCCAAAACTCATACCTGGGTCAAGGCTTGGTTCAGTGGTTCCTCCCTCATATTCTGGCCAGCATGTATCTGAGCTTGCCTGTCGTGTCCTCCAGAATGGACTCTTGGTTCTCAGGGCTTCAGCTCCATTTCTCCTCCAGTAGGCATTCCTACTCCTTCTCCTCTCTCCTCCTGAATATTCTGTCCTAGCTTTAAACCTCCCAGGCTCTAACCCTGCCCTTTCTCCTCTCAGGTGTTGTAAATCAGTCTGCCTCTTGGCAGCTGAGTAATTTGGAAAGTCAGTGACGTAAGGGTTCCTTACTCTGAACTTTCTTTTCCCCTCCTTCTCACCACCAGGGACACTCTGCAACCTATTGCAGCCTGGTACAATCTGGTTTCTAGGTACAACTGAGGTTTTGTATCTCTGACCTGGCAATACAGGTCCTTTGATAAGGGTAAATTCCCCCTCTTTATCCTTGTTTCCTGGGCCCGGATAAGCTTCCTTATCACACACCCCCCTGCTTAAGTTATTACGGGCTGGCGGAAGTTGCAAAGGTCCCTCCAAGCAGTCCGTAATTCCAGTGAGGGCACTATTACCTTTTGACGGCTTATCTGCGGCCTGATTTTTATTAGGGATATTGTCCATTGTAGATCTCTGTTGCCAAGATCTAAGGACGTTTTTGTGGTACGTCTGCCTGCGACCCTTAGAATTTTCTACCACATAGGATACTGGGCTCACCTGTTTGACTACCTTCCAGGGCCCTTTCCACTGTACTTCAAATTTTGGGGTGTTACCTGCTACTTGTACCAAAACTTTCTCACCCAGAGTCAACTGGCGAGGCTTGGCCATTTGGTCATACCACCCCTTCAGGCGTATCTGACTGTCCTGCAAGTTTCTTTCCGCAACCTGTGAGGCTCTATTTAAACGTGCTCTCAAATCCCACAAGAACTGGGGAACTCCCTTGGCCTCAGATTCTGGCTCTAACCATTGCTCCCTTAAGATATCTAAAAGACCACTAGGAGCTCGACCGTACATCAGTTCATAGGGGGATATGCCTAGGGAAACCTGAATCCGCTCCCGGCAGGCGTATAAAACAAAAGGCAGCAACATATCCCATTCTTTTAAATTTCCTGCTAAACCTCTTCTTAACATCTGCTTCAAAGTTTGGTTCAACTTTCTACCAAACTGTTCGACTGAGGATGATAGGCAGATGTTTTTATGTGATGAATGCCCAAAGCATCCCAGACCTGAGTTAAATACTTAGATATAAAGTTGGACCCTCGGTCTGTTAACACTTCCCTGGGGAAACCTATTTCACAAAATAATTTTACCAATTCCAATGCTACCGTTTTTGACGAAATATTTTGTAAAGGAACAGCCCAGGGAAACCTAGTTGCCTGATCTACCATAACTAGGATGTACTAGAAACCTCAGGGGGTTTTAATCAATGGTCCCACAATGTCTATGGCGATGCGCCCCACCGGATCCGATATAATGGGTGTGGGAACTAAAGGCGCCACTGGGGGCGGCACAGAACCGGGCAGTTTCTTTAAAAATGCCATGCCAATAAAAACGCATCAAAATTTGATCCAACGTTCCCTGCACCCCTCTATGGCCACCTACAGGATTATCATGGGCAAGTCTCAAAACTAGGCCCTTAAAAGTTGTGGGTACCACTAACTGCTTTCGAATCATCCCAGTACGGGGTCCTGACTTTCTCTATACAATATCTCATTATCCAGTATGAATCTGGGGAGAGTCTCCCACCTCTCTCCAGCATATTCAAACGCTCGGGTGACAGCCGGATCAGCTCGCTGTTTCTGGGGAAAATTTGGAAACTTTTCCACTATCTCCACTGGCACCCAGGGTAAGCCTTGGCTGAGCTCCATACTAGCCCTTCCCTGTGCCCTACAGCGCCTCTCATGACGCTTTTGCGCTTTTCCCTTTTTAACTTTTTCAGATGATGGAGTCGCTAGGTCATCATGAGAAGGTAAATCTGCCTGTCCCTCATCTTCCTGGGTATTGACTCTATTCTGTGATCGGGTTGATACCAGGCCACTCTTCTGTTCTAGTCCTTCTGCTAAGCCCTGTTTAAACTGAGGCCAGTCCCTACCCAAAATCAAATCATATGGGAGTTTTAAGCCTCCCAGGCTCTAACCCTGCCATTTCTCCTCTCAGGTATTGTAAGTCAGTCTGCCTCTTGGCAGCTGAGTAATTTGGAAAGTCAGTGATGTAAGGATTCCTTACTCTGAGCTTGCTTTCCCCCTCCTTCTCACCACTAGGGACACTCTGCAACCTATTGCAGCCTGGTACAATCTGGTTTCTAGGTACAACTGAGGTTTTGTATCTCTGACCTGGCAAAACAGGTCCTTTGATAAGGGTAAATTCCCCCTCTTTATCCTAAGCTTCCTTATTACACACTAAATATCGCTCCTTCCATATGTTTATGTTACGGAGGTTGATTTAGAAGCATCTCCATGTGCAGATTGCAATACATGCGGATATTTATTTATTTATTTATTTATTTAACATTTTCTTCTATACCGCGCTATTAAAATCAGCGCGGTGTACATCGAACAAGAATACTGCAATGTATACAAATAACATTGAGTTTACAAAGAACAGGGAATTGAACATGGGAGAGAAAACAGGGAGATTAAATACGTATTTAAATACGTATTTAAATACGTATTTAAATACGTATGGATATGCGAAAGTCTCATCCACAGCATGCATTAACTCCAAGGTAGGCATGATTTGGGCATGGCTTGGGTGGGCAAAAACTCTGCATGCGTAACCTCTGCTTTACCAAAGGGAATCCACGCGTATGGAAAATATTTCCACGTTGATGTTTTAACCAGCTCAGAAGCATGCAGAGGTTTTTCAAAAGGACTGATTTCATCCAGGGTTTTCCAAGACGAATGAGTGAAGCGATTCTCCTTAATCTGCCATTATTTATTTTCTCCTCCAAAATGTAGCCATTTCAAAACTGGGAGGTCTTTACCTAATTGCTGAGACCTACACATTTAGGAGATAATTCCATAAGGGTCACTTAGTTTAACCTGCATTGTACATGCATACTTGACTTTATAGAATAGGAGCATAAGTGGTCAGATACGCACGCCAAATCTAGGTGCAAATGCTTACACCAGGCCTAGACTCTCTATAAATGCCTGTGACTAGATTTATAGAAAACACATGTAAGTTATAATATTCTATAACTTACATGCGCAAATTTGCGTTCACCCAAACTCCACCCTTGTGCTCACCCATTCCCAAACGACATGCTATTGCCTTGACGCGTGTACTTACATAATAGCACTTGCCTAATCTGTGCGCGTAAGTCTTTGAAAATAGGTGACTTATGCATGTTGAAGGCAAGTAAATGTATATGGGTCATTATAGAATTACCTCCATCGTTTTCTAAAGTGGTCTGGATGACACGAGGAAATTGCAAAATTGGTATTTCCAAGTGGAAGCTAACCACTTACTGCCGCACAGTTTTCCTACATGTAGATTTGCAAAATGCCTCCTCCAATTGTGCATGGAGGCAAATCTACTTGCACTCCAGCATCTCCTTATACGTATTTTAGAAAAGGCTCCAAATGCGGCATTGCCTTTTTATAATACACTAGGAATTTTTCATGTCCCCAACCTGGACGTCTTAATTCCCCTATTCAAAACACAACCCATCTAAAGTTGACCTTTGCATATCAAACTGGTACCATACCTAGAAGGCCCCAAATCACACTCCCTTTTTTAGATGGATAACTTTGGCTGTATAATTATGTAATTTATTTATTTATTTAGTTTGCCGCTTGTATACCTCAAATCTCCTATATTCTATGCAGCTTACAGTAAAATACATCAATAAGATGTAGGAAATAGAACAGAGCATGAGAATTCAGATTAAAAAAATGAATCTAATATAATTGTCTAAATAAATAAATAAAAAGGCAGTATTAATATATTCTAATCAAAAGCTTGTTGAAAATAAAAAGCCTTCAGTGTCTTCTGTAAATCCTTCAAATAAGAGTAAGATAATTTTGGAGGTGTAAATCATTATATGTTGAATTTATCAGTTCAAATGCTACAGCATATTTTGTTAAAGCTTTCATGTGCTGGGTGCCTCTAGCAACCACATAAGTGCTTTTGAGAAATGGAAGTGTGCCCATTAGCAAGGCTCTCCTCTATGCTCCTGCCCTGAACATCACCTCCCAGCAGTCTGCAGGACTGCTTTGCCATAGACTCTAAAATGAATTAGAAATGTGTTTTTTTAATAAAATGAAATAGGGAATGCCAACCATATTGCTGTTTTTGTTTGCTCTGAAAAGGAAGCAAAAAAAATGTTTGAAGAAAATGTGCATGTTCAGTGACCAGCCTACCCTGTCACATGCCAAAAAATCCCACACCCTCCAAATTAAAAATAAAGTCTCTACGGCCTTCACCACCCTCAACCTCCTCCTCCTGTATCTTTCCACATCCATGGCATACAAAGGGGCAGAGTTTCTCCTCAGCACTTCTGCCCCATCGGTGTCAGACTCCTAATGACTTGAGGCCAGTGCAATTTTAGAGTACAGCAATGGCAAGGCAGAAATGATGCCAATCGCTCCTGGATGGGCTATGATGACAGCATGGGGAAGGGAGGTCTATGAACACTGGAAAGAGACCAAGGTGGGCTTTACTTAAAAATTTTGCTGGTGTGGGATTTTGTTTTCTGATTTTAACTGTAACGCACCTCTTCAAGGAAGAATATAAGATATCCTCAGACCTAGAGACTCACCCACCATAAATTCTTACTCTTAAAATCCTCCAATCCAATACAACAGATGCATACAATGTATCATTGACTCATTGTTGAATACCAAATAACTACAACACTGCAAATAATTCACAGTTAAATACACCTAATATTATGTAGTTATACTGTTAGTTTGTTATACTGTTCCAGTTCCTTGTAAAACAGCATGCCTTAGGGCCTGTTAATCTACTGTTTCACCGTAAAACACTTTGAATAGTAGAAAGGCAGCATAGAAATACGTTTAAATAAATAAAATAAAATAAATACATCTCAGCTCCTGGTGTCTGTGCATAGTTGTCCATGTTGTGACTATGCCTCGGAATTTCTTGGCAAGGTGTGATCAGAAATAGATTGCCAGGCTTTTCTTTCATGCAGTAAACCTACAGCACCTAGAATAGCCAAGGTGGTCTTCCATCCAAGTACTAACCAGGCCCAACCCTACTTAGTTTCCAAGATCAAACACCAGACACACTCAGGGGAGTGTTTTCAGATTAATTCATTCTCAAAAAAAAAACAACTGGCAAAATCAAAGAGAAGATAGAGAAGAAATTGAAATAGTTGACAGCTGTAGCTTACTTGGATCAACAATCAATAAAGAAAGGACTAACAGTCAAGAAATCCGATGACGTATTGCTCTTGGTAGAATGGCTATGAAGGACCTAGACAAGAATCTCAAGAGCAGAGATATCTCTCTCCATATAAAGATTTGACTTGTTCAAGCAATGGTGTTTTCAATAATGTCATATGGATGCAAAAGTTGGACAGTGAAAAAGATAGACAGGAAGAAAATTGATGCATTAGAATTATGGTGCTGGCAACAAATTCTGTGTATATCATGGACTGCCCAAACAACAAACCAGTCAGTACTAGAGGAGATCAAACCTAAGCTTTCCATAGAAGCTCAGATGACTTCGACCTTCATACTTTGGACATATTATGCGAAGAGAGAGATAATTGGAGAAAGGCATTATGCTTGGCAAGGTAGAAGGTCACCGTAAGAGAGGAAGGCTGGCAATAAGATGGATCGATACAATAACAGTAGCTATGGATACCTCTCTATCAACAATGAGCCGCTTGGCTGAAGACTGACCAAAGTTTAGATCAACTATCCAGAGGGACGCCATGTCGACACCGACTCAACGGCACTTAACAAACTAAATTAAACAAAAAGACACAAAACAAACATCATAAAAAACAATGAAACCAAACAATAAGTAACCCTCTGCACACCCATTAGAATGAAGTGGCCCCTTCAAACATAGGTCAATATTCAAAGGCAGAAAAGAGATGAAAGAGGAAAGTTGTATAGCTTTAACAAAACTGCCTATAAAAGAATCCAGATATTAATCTCAGAAGACACTTTTACTAAACAAATCTCAGAAGGGAGCATGACCCAGTAGCACTCAGTTTTTAAGCAGCAGATCATTTGCACTGCATAGTAGATTTGTAGCAAAGCCTTATAAGATCCTGAGGATAGTTGAGACAAGTAATAGCTGAAGCAGAATGAGACATGTTTAGTAAGCAATGGGACTTATTTAGCTGGTCCTATTTTCTTTTCTTTTTTTTATTATTATTTATTTAAACATTTTAACAATGAATCAAGCTAAACACTTGTACAGAAAATTAAACCTGTCAATTAGTACATTAATAACAAAGTAAGAACAGAAAAATTAACCATAATTGAAACAAGATTATCATTAGTCCCCAAAAAAGTGGGGGAGAAAGCATAAGAAAAGATACAGGGAGCAGGGATCCTTCCCTGTATATACTAAGCCTAGGAAAAGGTTTAAGAATACCAAAAAGGGGCAGAGAACCAGCAGAATACTATCGATGGAATTATCACTGAATGGGAGAAGAAGTTACAATATGGGCACTTATAAAGGAGGACAAATCCTCCGGCTGAAAGAAAACATATTTGTGAGATTGAAAAACAATGATACATTTACAAGGATATCGAAGTACAAACGTTGCGCCTAATCGAGTCACCCCAGGCCGCAGTAATAAGAAAGATTTACGCCTTCTTTGCGTTTCCCTAGATACATCCGGGAAAACCGCAATATTCCTACCCAGAAACAAATTAGCACGCATTTTAAAGTAGAGCTTAAGTAGCCAGTCTCTGTCCGATGAAAGCGCCAAAGATACAAGCAATGTGGAAACAAGCACTTCATCGTCCTTAGGAGTTTGAAGTAAAGCTGAGACATCCAATAACTGCATATCCGAAGAGCCAGTCACCTTCTCCCCTGTTTTCTTCCCAGAAGGCAAGAAATATGCTTTAGTAATCGGGGGCATTAACTCAGGCGAAACCTTCAAAGTTTCCTGAAGATACCTTTCAAATAATTCAACTGGAGAAACCACAGGAATCATAGGAGAATTAAGCAATCGAATATTAGTGGATCTGGTAACATTTTCCAAGGTCTCAAGCTTCAAATGCATTCCCAAATTTTCTTTAACTAAGGACTCAGTTACATCTGAAGCCAACGAAAGTTTCTGTTTCAAAGTAACAACTTGCGACTTTGTTTCCACAATTTCCTCTTGCATTTTAGAGTAGGCAACCTCAAGCTTAGATACCCGAGAGACAACCAATACTAGTTGCTGACTCACCGCAGTGGATAATTGAGAAATCGCGTCCCAGATATTATCCAAGGAGACAACAGGAGGACGCAACAAGGTAAAACCTGGGGGTGACGCAGAATCAGGCGATACCAACAGAGGAAAATCTGCCACATTGTCTTCAGTTGCTCCCGAAGTAACAAGTGCGGCCTCCGATATTTGCACCGAGCTCTTTGCAGCTATAGTTGCAACTGGCTGCTTTCCAGGCTCCACCTCAGTAAGGCCCCGCTCACAAGCCGCTATACCCACCACTTCGGAAGGGCTCTCGGCTGCACCTGAAGGAGGGGAAGCCGGCACGCTCGGGGCCAAAGGAGAAACATGCCCATCGGGGGAGAGAGTGATATCAAGAGTAGGAAGCGCTGAATCTCCCTCAACCGGCACCTCCAAAACTCCTCGAATCTCCCCAACTTGCTGCTTGGTTAGCTGGACAAAGCAGTCCATTGATCCAATATTCACAGAGGAAGAGGGCTTTGCAGAGGAAGGCTCCGTGGGAGGAGCCTTCTGCTTACCCTTCCGTTTAGGCATCCCAGCTCACAACAACTCCGCCGCCATCTTGAGAGTTAGCCGCACCCAGCTGGTCCTATTTTCTTAATGTTGAAGGACAGCAGAATCTTGCTTAGTTATTTTGTTAGCGAATATTTGTTCACCTTTACATACTGAGGTCTGTAAACAGATTTGTTTTTTTTTACTTTTCTAATATTGCCAGAGTTAACTAAAACAGAGCAATCAAAATGATACGTTTTCTGTACTCCTTTTCTTATTTGACTGTACAAATCTGCTAGAAAAGCGATATATTGGGCCCTACCTTGTGAATATTTGCATATAACTGGTCCAAGAACCAGGTAAACTTAAATTCATTTAGTTATCCTGGAAACTGGATCTATTTGCAGCCTTTTAGGTCCAGAATGTCTCATGGTATACGCACGATGGATGAAATTTTAGGCTGCATTTTCATATGCCGTGGTATTTTTCTAAAGGATTTTCCATGCACAGCAGTACATGTGTTTATAACTATGTGCGGCGCCAGGACAGCGCATGCTTGTTATATGCACCAGGTGTAGGCATCACCAAGGGCGTCATTTGGGCAGAGCAGGGGCAGAATTGCAATGGATGTGCACATTTGATAAAATGCATGAGTACACAGGGAGAGTTCACTGGCATAAGCGCCTATGTTCCCTTTATAAGACAGGCACCATTTATGACCCGTCACATGGGCATCCTATTAAAAAAATTAGTAAGGATGTGTACTGGTTTGAAACATGCAAAACAAACAGTTCCCTTGTCATGTCGTTTTTAACCCAAAACAGACAGGGACCCCCCTCCCCCCCACCAAAATTTAGGATTTTTTTCAGTGCCATTAATAGTTGTCAGGCATGGCCTCAATACAGCACCCTTTGTGTTGGAGGGCATCGGTTTTCCAAGAGGTCACCCTTCCCCATGCCTCCCAGGGACCCGGCTTTAGCACATCCATTTGTATTTCTGGAAATCTTAGTTCCCATTGACCCACAAGAAACCTGACCAGGGCAAGCTAGGATATGTCTGCCTGCCTCTGGATTTGTTCCTCACTGGTTCACTGTTCTTGTCTAGCTATCTTCTCTCCTGAGACCGTGTGTTTGGTTCCTATTTTATCTGTCTTGCTTCCTGATGCTTCAAGAATTCATCTTCTTGTTACATTCTGTGGTTTAGGTAATCTTCGTGTGCCCTTTTGTACTTGAAACACTTCTTGGGGGTACATTGAGATTAAAAAAAAACTTACTTTGATCAATCCGAAGGCTTGACTAATAGATAAGAACTAGAAGTCCCTGTCTAGTAGCTGCCCATACCCCAGCTAGGGACTCCATGACAGAGTGCACCAGCCAAAGCAGAGCTGTCAAGTTACCCATTTCCAGGAAGGAGACTTGTTGGGCAGTCCTGGTTCTGAACTTACATTCTAAAAGTAGTGTTATATTTGTAGCCCCCGATTCTACTCATTGAAATATGTGATGCAGGTCCCAAAATGAATTTGGATGGAGCTGCCTGAAATTCAGGACTGCCCTAAAATTTCACTCATGGAACTGGGCAACTTGCAGCCATAGACAAAAAGTTAGTTCTCCCTAATTTTACGTCCTAGTTTTTTCTATTATCATCTTTCATAAAATCTATCAGGTCAATATTCAGCCTGTACCAGTCAGCATTTTTTTGGCACTGACTGCCGTGGACAAATTTGAAACTGGATAATCCTCGCCGGAACTCAAAAGTCTAGCGCCGAATTCCGGTTTCAGCGCAGACCGCCTTTACCATCCAGTCAGTGTCAGAATTCAGCCGCTATCTGGATTGCAAAACCATAAAGTTAGGACAGTTTTGGTGGCCTAACTTTATATAGCCACTTTTCTGGTTAGTGGACTGAAAAATGCTGCTAACCGGATAAGTGCTGGGACCTCCCTCACCCGACCAACTACTTACCAACCTGGCACAGTCCAGGCAATGCTGTGGCAGTTAGAGGAGATATTCGGCAGCAACATCAGGTTAGTGCCACTAAATAAACTCTCAGCACAGTTTCTGGTTAGCAAGTCCTGCTAATCAGCTAAACCCCTTTGAATAATCAGCCTGTTTGTTTCCAAGTGCTTTGTTAAATGCTATGCCAAATGACAAGTATCAGTTTTTGACCAGTATCAATAAAAGATGTTCTTATTTTAGGTCATGAATGTAATTTTGATCAGCTACCTTTGAATCCCTGGGAGAAACTATGTCCAACACAGTGTAAGAAGTGACATCACACAAAAGGGTATTTTATATCATTTATGACATCACAGCAAATATGGAAAAGCCAGGCCTAGACTGCATATGGTAATTTTCTAATCTTGGTTACTCCCAATGAGTTATTACTGTAGAACAGTTTAAATAATTTAAAAAACAGTGTAATCTTTGCTATCAGAATGAAATAAAACCCAGCTGATGATCTCATAGGGGCATGTTTACTAAACCACGGTAGCGGACTCCGCCCGATATCGGAGCCGTGGCCCCATTGAATTCAATAGGGCCGCGGCTCCAATATCGCACGGAGTCCGCTACCACGGCTTTGTAAACAAGCCCCATAGTTTTTTATCTCATACAGGAAAACAATGATGTCATCAGTCATGCCAGGGTTTTTTTCTTCTTGGGGGTTACCTGTATACTTTTATTATTATGTCATATGAAGTTGAGTAACTGAGCAATTATTTATCCATCTTGGAAAAAGTTGGATAATGGGAAATGTCACAAATTTGGCTTTAGAATAATAAGCTTATAATAAATAAGGTCTAGTGAGGGGCAAGGGAGCAGTGGGTGCAGTCGGCCATTTCCTCTTACGTAAGCAAGGTGGATGAGAGAGGATGCAAGTGAAAGAGGCAGACAATGATGGCTTGGCCAATAGGTCATTTCTTTATGAGGCTGAAATGCTGAAGGAACGATTAAGTTTAGTTACAGGTGACACATTTTATTGTATTATCTCAAGACGTTAATGACCAACTTTCAAGGGTTATGTTCTTTTCATTATATTACTGTGAACTTCATTCATTCTACAGTGACAATGAAGGAAGCAGGTCACTTGAAGCTTGCCAAGGAGGTACTCTCAGCCAAATAAATCAGTATCAGCCTCAGCTTTTGCTTATGTTTGCTATATTAGCATTTTTTAAATTAAAATATGATCTTACAACTGCATATAAAGTGGGCATCGCAAAACAAATGACAATTTTTCAAAATGAGTGAAGGTAATAAAATGTAAAGTGTTCTCACAGCTTTATGCTGTAACTGCCAAGCTGAGCTGCCAAAGATAACGGGAGCTCTATAGCTTGCTTTGTGCTGTGCACACATGATTATTTCATTTCATTCTTTATGGACAAGCACACAGTGACACACAATTTAAAGGTCCTGTAGTTTTACAAGAACGTCCCAAAAACACCCGTCTCTGCTAGGTTCCATCCAGACTGCATGCTGGGAAATATCCTTTGAGAGTTCCATTCAATGTGGGAAAGTTCAAGGACTGAAATAAGGTGAGGGAGTTGCAAGTACAAGAGATGGGCAATATGGTACAATAAAGAGGACCCAGGTGAGGGTCACAGAGGAACGGGGGAAGGAGTAAAAAGAGGTGAGAGAACCCTGAACCAGGGATAGCAGTAGATTAGGACAGAGAAGGCAGAGAGAGGGCCTGGGATCGGGGCAGGGCTGTCCCTTCCACAAGGTAGACTATGTGTCCACCTATGGCAAAAGAAATCAGAGGGCCGCACTGAATCTCTCCTTTCTCCCCTACCCTTCCCCTCCTTCTCTTGTAGCCACTGCTGCCCTACCTCAGGTGTCGTCTGCAGCCACAGCTGCAGGTACATACAACACAGTGGTAACCCTCCTTTCACTCATATGATGTGCTCTAGGCCTTTTGGAGGAGGCTTTCCTCCTCCAAAAGGAAGTTTGCATCAGAGAGGGTGGGGTATTGTGGAGCACACACAAGTAGTAGAAGGCCTGCGTCAGATTGAATGTACTTGCAGCCGATGTTCCAGATGACAACTGAGTTAGAAGGGCAGCAAGGGGAAGGGGGAAAAGGAGAGGTTCAGAAGTACTGGGGGGTGGTCAAGGAAGGCAAGGAAGGATGATGGGTACCTGGGGGTGGGGTTGTCAGGGAAGAGGAGGAGATGTTGGACATCTGAGGAAGAAAAGAGATGAGACGCTGCTGCAAGCAAGGCGAGGGGTAAGCTAGGTAAGAGGAGATGCTGCAGGAGAGTGGCATATGGTTGAAGGTTCACCTAGGGCAGGGGTGGGCAATTCTGGTCCTGGAGGGCCTCAGACCAGTCAGGTTTTCATGATGTCCCTAATGAATATTCCTGGACCTATTTCCATACAATGGAAGGCAGTGGATGCAAATAGATCTCATGAATATTCAGTAGGGACATCATGAAAATCTGACTGGACTGCGGCCCTCCAGGACCAGAACTGCCCACCCCTGATCTAGTATACAAGTAATATCATTTACTCTATTTGCAACACTGTTGTTGAACGTGATGAACCAGGCTGCACTGTAGTCTAAAGTCTAAAGTTAATAGAATGCTCGGAAACGTCTCAAACTGGTCGGCACTCAAACAATGATACTATGTATCTAATGGTGCCTAATAGCATCAATGACTGTTTTCCGGCAATAAATTTTTTAGATATCTCCACAGTTACTGCAATCAAACTTAATTTTAATCCACACTTAGCTTATTAGTGTTCCCCAACGCCGTCTGTTGGCGCCATCCCTTGCGTTTCTCTCAAGTGTTGAGTTTCTTCAGGGGGATTTATCACTTTAGAAGCTTTCAGATGCTGCACACATCTTCAACACAAAAGGTTTTTCTTGAACACCAAGTCTTTCAAAAAGACGCCGCGTATGAAATACCCTTTGGTTGGACAGAGCAAGGGCAGTTCTATAATGAGGTGGAGTGAGGTGGCCACCTTAGTCAGCAGAGTTTTGGGGGTGGCAAAAAATGCCCCCAAAAACAGCCACATGGCTGCCGCCTCCCTCTGCCTTCTAAAGTTCAAAAGAAACAAAATTAATTGAACCAACTGCTGCTGCTACCTCCACGTCTCCCGGTCAGCAGCAGCAGAATCAAACACCGCCACTGCCCCTTCCCCAGTAATGAGGACACTAAGGCAGTAGCGGCGGAAAAAACAATAGCCAGCATCTTTTGAAGATTGTAACACTGGTAAACCCCTGCAAGCTTCACACCCTCCCCCCCCCTCTGGTGCTGAAAGCCTCATCAAAAGGGGCGGGACCCATCAGGGGGCGGGAACAGACCTAAACCCGCAGACATCATCAGGCTCCCCCGATCGGGGTCGAGCAACTGAGTGGGCCGGCAAGCCCTCCCGCTCAGAGACTCCAGCTCAATCGGGGCTGTGGGAGGAGCAAAGGAGCTTCAAAGACAACGCCGCCACCAGGCGGGCCCGTGCTGGGCGGGCCCGCGCCTGAGGGCAAAGAGTGGCACTCCAAGCCCTCATCAAAATCAAATCCACTGCTGTGCCTTGTCTGGACATTTCACTGCTTGTAAGTCTGCTGCCTTACCCTGCTAGAATAGATTAATGCTGTTACCCTACCTGAACAATCCATTGCCTGCTTAAGGTAATGTTGTAACCTTGCCTGGACAATCCATTGCTTGCTTAAGTTAATGCTGTTACCTTGCCTGGACAATCCATTGCTTGCTTAAGTTAATGCCGTAACCTTGCCTGGACAATCCAATGCTTGCTTAAGTTAATGCTGTAACCTTGCTTGTACAATCCATTCTTTGCAGGATTAATTGCATAGAACTTGCTATCCAATCTTGCATAGCTTAGTTTGTAAAACAACTCAGCTGCACAAGCCCATTACCCCCATCAATTCAACACAAATCAAGTTGAGCCCAGGTCAGTAAACTACAAACCCTATCCCAGGTCAGTAAATACAAGTTATAAAATGCACTACATCACCCATTGCTTCATGGCCTACCTCACACTCCTCCACATGTTCGCACTTTGCACACACAGCATCAGACTCAACAAACAAATCCCCTTGATAAACCCACATACCACCCAACCCTGATGCACACCAGCATCACACATATCCAAAGAGCGCCAACAATCAAAGAATACAGCCCACAAACCACACAATGCCACACGTGACACACCCTCTCACCACACAAATAATGATCACACAAACCCAATCATTTCAACAAACATCAGGTGTGCCCTACTAAACGCCAGATCTATCAGGAACAAACCAAATACTATCCTTGACCTAATCCACGACAAGAAGCTTGATATAATATGCATCACCGAGACATGGCTAGACGATTCAGACCAAATCATATTAAATCAAGTAACCCCAACAGGATACTCAGCATTTAACTGCAACAGAGCACAAAAGAGAGGAGGAGGAGTACTAATACTAACCAGAAAAGAATACAGATTCAAAACAATCGCCACCACCAACACAAGCGATTCCAACACACTCACTATAACCAACAAGTATCTAACCATCTCCCTCACATACGGACCACCTGGAACCACAACTGAATATTTATCCACAGTAACTGAAATGATATGCACTCATAACAGAAAACACAAACCCCTCGTTGCACTTGGAGACTACAACCTAACATCCGCACCCACCAGAGAATCTGCAACGTTCCTAAAAGCCATGGAGTCACTAAAATACTGCCAATTAACACCTCAACACACCAACATGGTACAACTCCGGACATGGTATTCATGCTAACACAACTGGTGGAACAGAACAAAACCACAAAACCAACAATCACCCCTGTCCCTTGGTCAGACCACCATGTAATTGAATTCACCATGACCCTTAATAACCCCAACCAACGCAAAGAAGATGAAAGAATAATCAGATGGTTTAAAACATTTAACAGAGACTCATTCATAAATGACATCACCCCACAACTTCAACAGGATCACAACACCCTGGACCTAAATATAGAAGAATGGAACACAATAATATCCAATGCAGCATCTGCCCTAGCCATTATAGAACCACAAAATCGCAAAAGATCTAACGCCCCATGGTATTCACACAAAATCAAAGTCGCAAAGCGCACACTAAGAAGACTAGAAAGAAAATGGAGATGGGACAAATCACACATCCTACTAACGCAATACAGAGCCAAACAATGGGAATATAACAATCTAATAAATGAGCGTAAACAGCAACACCATACCAACCTAATCATGAATTCTACCATTCACTATCTTGACCCACAAAAATATGCAGACTACATGAAGTCAAAAAACACTAACCAAACATACTCTGCTTCACCACAAACAAATAATCACACAATAAAAAAGCAACATCAAGCATGGGAAAGTTTCAATATACCAACAAAACAGCAAACAGAAGACATTATATCTGGACTAAACACAACAACATCACCATCAGACCCATGCCCAGTGTTTTGGATCAAAGACACAAAAAGCCAGCTCTCTCATCACATTCAAAAAATTGTCAAAGATTCACTCCAACAAGGATACATGCCACAACCCCTAAAGCACGCAATGATACGACCAATACTTAAAAGTAGCAATCTGAGCCCATCCGAACCAAAGTCATACCGTCCTATCTCCAGCCTACCATTCCTTGCTAAAGTCATGGAAAAAGCAGTCCAAAGACAACTTCAGGACCATATAGATATCAATGCCCCACTGGACATACATCAACATGGATTCAAGCCCCAACACGGCGTAGAAACACTACTCACCTCCTTCTTTGACAATCTCCTAAGAGGCATAGACAACATAAAAAACGGCTTCCTGCTAGTGTTCATGGACATCTCAGCTGCCTTCGATACTGTGTCACACCCTAAGCTACTGCAACACTTACAACAGATAGGACTATGCAAGAATATCCTGAAGTGGTTCACATCATACCTGGATGGGCGAACACAACAAGTCAAATGCAATCAAAAGAAATCCATACAATTCCCCGTCATGCAGGGAATACCTCAAGGCTCAGCCCTATCATCAATGCTCTTCAACATCTACATACAGCCCATATGTAACATCATCAAGCACCACAAACTACACTATCACATCTATGCTGACGACATCATGGTGTACGCTCCAATCAACTTACTAGCACTAAACACTACAACAATAACAAAATGCCTAGAAGACATAAATGACTGGCTCATAGCCAACAACTTAACGGTCAACTACGACAAAACTGAGGCAATGTTCGTCACCAGGAACCCCACCTTCATGCCTCCACAAACTATCAGCATCCTAGACAAACACATAGTAGTCAAAGAAGAAGTTAAGTATCTGGGCATAAGGCATATCATCGATTGAAAATGGTCAGACAAATCAAACCAATGCTCCGTCAAGACCACTTCCGCACAGTGTATCAAGCACTCATTACACCACTGCTTGATTATGGAAACTCACTATATCAAGGCCTTCCTCATCATAAACTACACCCACTACAGAGCGTACAAAACACCACAGCATGCATCATCACAGGCACCCCAAGGCCGAGCACATCACTCCCATCCTAAAACAACTACACTGGCTCCCAGTGGTGGCAAGAGCTAAATACAAAACAATCATGATAATCTTCAAAGTCATTCACCATCTCTCAGCAGACGTACTCCAAAACGTTATAACAAGCGACATCAGTCATAGACCAAGAAGAACCAATAACAACAACATGATCGGCACACCTGCCGGCTATCACAAAACCAAACAACCTCAAAAAGAGCACCATCACTACTGGCATCCTCAATATGGAACTCCTTCCCAATGAGCCTGAGAGCCTTAGATGACCTCACAGAATTCCACAAAGACCTCAAAACATGGTTATTTATAGAAACCTATGAGCACCCAAAGCAACATCTCTTACCCAAACAGCAACACTACTACCTCCACCAACTAATCACACACCCATCCCATCCACACACACAAATTCATCACACGTTAGTAAATACCTTTATGTTAACTGTTACTTCAACTGTACTGTCTAAATACTGTTACGTAACTGTGCTGTCTAAACGTTTACATGTACCCTAATGTTAAATGTAACCCTCCAATTGTGATGTGACGTGACCACCTTGATTGAAGGAAAAGGTGGTATACAAATCTGTCTAAATAAATAAATAAGCATGCTGCAGTCACAAGACCTGGTGCGTTTGTTTTCAGTTTTGTTTTTCTTTTCAAAGTTGATAGCTCACTGCCGCTTATATGTGTAGCGAGCTATCAACTTTGTAAAAAAAAAAAAAAGTGGAAAGCAAATGCGTTGGCTCTTGTGACTCCGGTATGCTTGTAAGGCCCTGATGGGTCCCACCCCCTCTGGTGATGCTTTTTGCATCAGAGGCGGGTGGAACTAGCAGGGACTTACAAGTCCCAGATTCTTGAAAACCCCACCCTTTTGCTGTTCTGATGGTGGAAGGGTGGTTGGCGGATGCTGGACAATGGAGAGGGGGCAGGAAAGCAAATGCTGGACAAGGCAGTGGGAGGATAAATGCTGGACAAGGCAGAGGAGGAGGATAAATGCTGGACAACAGGGGTGAGGGACAGGAGGGCAACTACTGGACAACAGGGGGAGGGGGAGAAGGATAAATGTTGGACAATGGGGGGAGGGGGAGGAGGATAAATTCTGGACAATGGAGGGAGGGAGCAGGACAAATGCTGGAAAATGGGAGGGGGCAGGAGGACAAATGCTGGAAAATGGGAGGGGGCAGGAGGACAAATGCTGGACAACAGGGGGAGGAAGGCAGGAGGGCACATGCTGGACCAATGCCGGCACTACCTGGTAAGCTGGGTAAGTGTGGCAGAGGGATCCGGATGTTAGGAGTGTTCCATCACTAACCACCTGCCCCCCACTCCCTATTCAGGATGACCTGTGGAGCACTATCGGCCCAGTGGACAGCCTGTCTACAGAACATGCTGCTCTCATGGGGAGAAGGCTGTGAGAGGCTGCAATCGCTTCTCACAGTCTTGTGTCCCAGGGAAAGGCTCTCTACTAGGCCCCTGGGGAGTGGAGATGGGCAGCCAGCAACAGCGCCCTCTTGACAGGCTGTTTCTTTGGGTCACAGTCATGGCTTGCACAGCCCTTGCCCACAGGATATGCTGCTCCTGCAAGCAAAAGGTGTGGGAGACAGTGATCATGGCCCAGAGAAGCAGAGCAAGCCCATGGGAGCAGCATGTTCTGCAGGCAGGGGCTATGCAAGGCCAATTGTGCCCTTCATCTCTGGGCTGGAATCATGGCTTGCACAGCCCCTGCCTGTGGGACATGCTGCTCCAGGAGAAGGCTCTGCCCCTTGTACATAAAAGAGGTGGACATGCAGGGGGGCACTGAAAGGGGAAGTGGACATGAGGGGGCATGGGGAGGTGAATGTGGGTGGGCACAGGGAGTCAGAAGGGAGATGCTGGGTGCAGGGGGGGATAGGGAGGCAGTTTGGATAAGATGAAGGTTGGAGTCTAGTGAGATAGAGATACCTGACATGGAAAAGGGCATAGGGAGAAGCAAGGAGGGGAGATAGTGTGGTGATGTTGGCCAGGGGGTTACAGAGAGACTATGGGAAAATGCTGTACTTGGGGAGGGGGGGACAGAGGGGAGATGCTGAACATGGGGTATTAAGGGGAAAAGGAAATGCAGGACATAGGGGTAATAGGAAGAGAAATGGGAGAAGATGGACATGGGGCTAAATGGGTTGAGAAAGACACAGAAATGCTGGACATGGTAGTAATAGGGAGGGGATTCTATGGTATGGAGATGGGATAGATGCTGATTGCAGGATGTTAGGAAGGGAGAGGGCAGGCATGGAAGATAAGAGAGTGGAGCTACTGGATGGAGGGAAAGAGAGAGCCGGAGAGAGAGAGAGTCACTGGATGGGGGATGAGAGATTTTAGACATGGAGGTGAAGAGAGCATGAGCAAAAGACTAGGGAATAAAGGACCAGGAAAGGACTAGGGTGAAGTTTGAAAAGCTGTAGGTAGATGACATAAAAAAGAATTGAAAGAAATATCGCTACACAGGGAAGATGTATTACAACTATTTGATAAACTGAAGAGTAGCAAATCACCTGGACTGGATGGTATACATCCAAGGGCGTTGAAAGAACTGAAATATGAGAGTGCAGACCTGCTATTAGTAATCTGTGAACTATCATTAAAATCATCTGTAATACCTGAAGATTGGAGGATGGCCAATGTAATGCCAATTTTTAAAAAGGGTTCTAGGGGTGATCCGGGAAACTACAGACCGGTGAGCCTGACGTCAATACCGAGAAAAATGGTAGAAACCATCATAAAGAACAAAATTACTCAGCATGTAGATAGTCATGGCTTAATGGGAGACAGCCAACATGGCTTTAGACAAGGAAGATCTTGTCTTACTAATCTGTTATGTTTTTTGAAGGTGTGAATAAACAGGTAGACAAAGATGAGTCGGTTGATATAGTGTATTTGGACTTTCAGAAAGCCTTTGACAAGGTCCCTCATCAGAGACTTTTGGCAAAACTAATATTTCCGCATATCACTCCTGAATCTATCTCCCTTCACCCTCATCCCATGTCCCCTCGTAGCAGAACTTGCTTTCAATTGAAAGAGGCTCTCTCCCTGAACATTTATGCCACGGAGGTATTTAAACATCTCAATCATATCACCTCTATCCCGCCTTTCCTCTAAGGTGTACATATTAAGATCCTTAAGTCTGTCCTCATATGCTTTATAATGAAGCCCATTAATCATTTTGGTAGCAACCCTCTGCACCGACTCCATCCTGTTCACATCCTTTTGAAGGTGCGGTCTCCAGAATTGCACACCATACTCCAAATGAGGTCGCACCAAAGACTTATACAGAGGCATTATCACCTCCTTTTTTCTGCTGGCCATTCCTCTCCGTATGCACCCAAGCATCCTTCTAGCTTTTGCTGTCGCCTTTTCCACCTGTTTAGCTACTTTAAGATCATCAGACACAACCACGCCTAGGTCCCGCTCTTCTTTAGTGGACAAAAGTACTTCACCTCCTATACTGTATTGCTCCCTTGGATTGCTGCAGCCCAAATGCATGACCTTACATTTTTTAACATTAAATCCCAGCTGCCAAATTCTAGACCATTCTTCAAGCTTAGCTAGATCCCTCCTCATGTTATCTACCCCTTCCTGGGTGTCTACTCTATTGCAGATTTTGGTATCATCCGCAAAGAGGCAAACCTTACCCGACAGCCCTTCCGCTATATCACTAACAAAGATGTTAAAAAGAATCGGACCAAGGACAGATCCCTGGGGCACACCACTGGTAACATCCTTCTCCTCAGAGTGAGCTCCATTTACTTGTACTCTTTGTCGCCTCCCACCCAACCAATTTCTAACCCAAGCAGTAAATTTAGGGTCCATCCCTAGGGTGCTCAGTTTGTTTATAAGTCGCCTGTGAGGAACAGTGTCAAAGGCTTTACGGAAATCTAAATACACCACATCTAGAGCTCTCCCTCGGTCCAACTCCCTGGTCACCCAGTCAAAAAATCAATCAGATTTGTCTGACAAGACCTGCCTCTGGTGAATCCATGCTGCCTCGGATCCTGTAATCCGCTGGACTCCAGAAACCTCACTATTTTCTCTTTCAGCAGCGTTTCCAATAATTTACTCACCACCAAAGTTAAACTAACCGGCCTGTAGTTTTCAACCACATCCTTACTTCCACTTTTGTGTAAAGGCACCACATGAGCCTCTCTCCAGTTCTTTGGCACCACTCCTGACTCCAACGAGGCATTGAAAAGGTCAGTCAGTGGAGCTGCTAGAACGTCCCCAAGTTCCCTCAGTATTCTAGGGTGTATCCCATCCGGTCCCATCGCTTTGTCTACTTTAAGTTGAGCTAGTTTCTCACGAACACAGTCTTCTGAAAATAGTTCAAGATGTCCCTCACTTCTGTTCTTATTTGTGGGTGTTTTCTGAGGTCCTGCTCCTGGTTCTTCATCTGTGAACACAGAACAAAAATATTTGTTAAGCAATTCCGCTTTATCCTTATCAGCTTCTACATATTCCCCCCCTGCACCCTTGAGTCTGACAATACCACTTTTGCTCTTCCTCTTCTCACTAATATATCTGAAAAATGTCTTATCCCCCCATTTTATTGCATTGGCTATTTCCTCCTCCTTTTGAATCTTTGCCTTCTTGACTACTTTGCTAGCTTCTCTAAGTTTTTCCAAATACAGATGCCTGTCTTCTGCTCTCTGTGATCTCTTGTATTTCATGAAGGCCTCCCTCTTTTTCTTCACTTTTTCAGCTACTTCCTTCGAAAACCATAGCGGTCTCCTGTTCCTTTTGCCTTTATTTACCATTTTAACAAAAAGGTTGGTTGCCCTTAAAATACCCCCTTTCAGTTTTGCCCACTGTTTTTCTACATCCCCCAGCTGTTCCCATCCCACTAACGACTCCCTATGTGAAACCCTGCATCGTGTAGGCTAATTGGCCAATTTTCCCAATGGAAAAAGGTGAATAGTGGAGTACCCCAGGGATCTGTGCTGGGTCCGCTGCTTTTTGACATATTCATAAATGACCTGGAAAAGGGAATAATGAGTGAGGTTATCAAATTTCCAGATGACACAACGCTATTTAAAGTTGTTAAAACCCAAGAGGATTGTGGAAAATTGCAAGAGGATCTTGATAAATTGGAAGACTGGGCATCCATATGGCAGACAAAATTTAATGTGGACAAGTGCAAAGTTATGCACCTAAGAAAGAACAACCCAAACTATTGTTACACGATGCAGGGTTTCACATTGGGAACCACCACCCAGGAAAAAGCTTTAGGCGTCATCGTGGATAACATGTTGAAACCCTCCGCCCAGTATGCAGCGGCGGCCAAAAGAGCAAATAGAATGCTAGGAAAGGAATGGAAAATAAAACAAAAGATATTATAATGCCTCTGTATCTTTCCATGGTGCGACCGCACCTTGAATATTGTGTGCAATTCTGGTCGCCGTATCTTAAAAAGAATATAGTGTTATTGGAAAAGGTACAGAGAAGAACCACCAATGGTAAAGGGGATGGAAGGATACTCCTATGAGGAGAGGCTAAAAAGGTTGGGGCTCTTCAACCTTGGAAAGAGGCGGCTGAGGGGAGATATGATAGAGGTCTATAAATTAATGAATGGAGTGGAACGGGTAAACGTAGATCATTTGGCAACACTGAGATCAGAGTCAACTTCCACATAAAGTACCTCGGAATCATACTTGAACAACTTACTTTCAAGGAATCACAGCATCACCAAAGCAGTATACTACAAGCTAAAACTCATCTGAAACCTATGCCCCCTCCTATCCACCACTATAATAATTGAGTAGAGGAATGATGGTGGCCTGGCAGACTGTATGGAATGTAATTTCATTTACCAAGGACTACCGAAGTACACAACTCTTCCATTACAACTCGCCCAAAACACCGTTGCTAGAACCATATTCCAAGTCTCACAGCATACCCACATCACTCCCATCCTCAAACACCTCCACTGGCTCCCCATCAACTCAAGCATACAATACAATGGCAGGAGGAGTGGTCTAGTGGTTAGGACAAGGTACCAAGGCTGGAGGTTCAATTCCCACCTGGGGACAGTAATCTCAGGCTGGAGGGGCTGGTGTTTCTAGTCCTATAGGCACTCTTTGTGGCCTTGGGTAAGCCAATTAACCATCCCTTGCCTCATGTACACATAGATTGTGAGCCCTTTGGGGATGAGGGAATGTATCCAGTACCTGACTGTAGTAATTGTAAACTGCTCTGATGCCTTTCAACCTGGGTAGTATATCAAGAGATTACATAAACATAAACAAGATTCTAACCTTCATTCACAACACTCAGAATGGGAAATCAGCAGAGCAACTACACATCCTAATTCACACATCGAACACTAATAGACCAAGGAGGAAAAGTACCCAGAACCTCCTCAGTATCCCACTACGGACTCGCGATTGCAAGCAGGCTACAAGAGCAAGAACATTCTCACTATACACCCCCACCCTCTGGAATGCATTAGCCCCAGCAATACGAACCATCAAATCTTCCACTGACTTTCGTAAACAACCCGACTCATCTCTTTCAGAAGCATTTTGACAATAAGCAACCAATAATGTCAAACTAGCAGAAACGTATGCCCACAAGCATGCCCCTCCATCCCACCCTCATGAAACCCCTATGACCCCACTCCCCCTACCCTCTTGAAACCCACATGATCCCACAATTGCCAACCCCTCATCCCATTGTATATAGTTTCATTTCTTCTCAGCTTTAAAAGTGTTCTTCGTTATGAGTTCACCAAATTCTCTCTATATTCATTGTAAAAGTTCTAATGCTGTTCATAACTTGTTCATTGTAAAAATTCAATTCTTTGTAAACCACTTTGATTTGTAGAAAAGCGGTCTATCAAAATTTGTTAAATAAATAAATGGAAGAAAGCTGAAAGGAAAAAAAATCAATATCCAAGAAGGAAGGAGGTGAAGAAAACAAAAGGAGAGACAAGAAATGGCAGATGGACTAGAAACTAGAAGGAGAGCTAGGAGAAGACAGAAGAAAGCAGAAGCCTTAGATCTGGACCAGCATGATCAGAGAATAAAATGGTCTGACAACAAAGGTAGAAAAAATAATTAATTTTCAATTCAGTGGTTGAGCTTTGCATGATATTTATATTTTACACAGTATGGGAAACTTCATCTCTTATTTCTCTGGTGTTGCTCCTCTTGTGGAATCTGGCTTCTTGAGGGTTTTAGTTTAATTTTTGTCTACATATAATTATTTTTACTTTAGGTTGTGGCCATTTATTTTGTACTTGGTGAGGGTCTGTGTTCCGAGTGTGTGACTGAGGCCAGGCGTTCTGTTAACATGTTTGTATATAGGGATCTGTACTGTAGCAATTGGACTTGTTCAGCACAATTCAATCCAGTCTTTGAATTCCTGGCTACCAGGATTAGTTGTTCACATTTTATATCTTCCCTCCTCATCAATAATCTGGTCATAGCAAAATTAACCTGAAGTGAAGATGCTTATAATGGTTTGATTGGAGGGGTTTTTCTTTAATCAAATTTAATATTTATTATTATGTTTGTTTTATTGTAACATCTATTTAACCAAATTGCATGTGTATGTTTGGAAGCCACCTAGGATTTTAGATGGGTGGCATATACAATACATTTTAAAATAAAGTATTTTCAATTTATGCAAATTATGCCACAATGAATCTCCACACATGGCTCTGCATCACCCTCATACCATCCCTGAGGGGCAGCAAATGAGGGGCACTGGGAGGTGAAGGAAAGCAGAAACCTCAGATTGGGACCAACATCATCAGAGAATAAAATGGTCAGCCAACAAAAGTAGAAGACAATTTTATTTACAATTTACTGATCAGAGTTGGTGCTATCTCTATATTTTATAACGTGCAGGGCAATGCATGTCTTTCTATTTCTCTGGTGTTGCATTGTATGCAGAATCTGACTTTTTAGGGATGTAATTTAATTTTTATCTACATATGTTTATTTTTAGGCTATGGTCACTTATTCTGCACTTGATGAGGGTCTGTGTTCTGAGTTTGTAGCCAAGGCCAGGTGTCCTGTTAACATGGAGTTTGTACATAGGGATCTAAACTGTAGTAATCTGAATTATTCAGTTTTCAATTAGGTGTTTGGAAGTTCCAGGGTCCACTTGCAATATTTACAGTGATGCTTTATTTGGGTAGACTTCTTATGTGAGTTTTGGAAGTTGTGCTGGCATGGTATGGTAGGTTTGCTCTACAGATCCTCAGTGACTTTATTGTAGACTTTTGTATTAGTTCACGATATTCTGGTACTGGAGAATGTTTGTTATTGTTAGTGAGGTGACCAGAATCCGATTTTTTTTAAGCTATTGAGTTCTGTGGTTCAATGTCCTAGTTCGGTTCTGTTCCGCACCTATTGTTGAGAGGGGTTTTATGTGAATCCAAAATATATGTTCAAAAAGAAAAAGAAAGAAAAATAAAAATGAGTTATAATTTGGTGCTATAAATTGTGCTGTGGTTCTCACTCTCTCTTAGTTCCTTGGTGTGCAAACATCTTGCATTTCCTCCACATTATCTAATCAGCTTTTTAGGTTTGGTTTAGCCCCTGACTGGAGTTTTGAGAAAGCCTCCCCCCCCCCACTCTGGAGGGGGCACCATCTCATCCCTTGCTGCAGGCAGCAAATTGCCTTGAGCTGTCCCTGGGACAGAACATGTGATAACTTGGCCGAAGATCCTCTCTTCCTGATAATATAAGGTGGGAGGAAGTAATGACAGTAGGGAAAGGGGAGGATGTCAGGAGATTGATCAGAGGTGGGAGTGAGGAGGGGGGCTAAGGATGTTAGGGAGTTGGCTCAATCCAGAAAAGCAGGCATGGCAGGTGAAGTTGTTTCCCCACTCACCCACCACAATGGGGATGGGGTTTGAGAAAATTCTCGTAAGTGCTGACTTGCATGAGGGTGAACAGGGAGGGAGCAACAGCAGTGAGGGAGGCTTTTCTGGAGTTTGAAGGAGGCTGTCATTCACCCTGGTCGGTATATATAGGAAAAAGAGCTGGAAGGGACTTGATGAGGAAATAAGGGGGTGGCCAGCATGTGGCACTGCTGCAAGGCATGGAGGACACACTGGAAATGCTGTAGGCTATATGGGGGAGTGGGGCACTTGGTGGGGTTGTGATAAGATATTGCTCAAGTTGAAATGACTGTGGAAATAAAGGCTGCGGTAATATATTCTGCCATTGCTGTATCATTGTTGTGGGTACAGGAGGGGAGATAAGAGCTAATGGATTTTTTAAAAATAGAAACTTATGCCATATATGTTCAACTATTTCAATAGATATCTGAGTGAAAGCAGAATACATGTTAAGGTCAACAACCAGTTAGCATGTCACTGTCTAGTGGTTCATGACAGTTAAACTTTGCACCAAAGGATTTCAATGAGCTTCCATAGATCGAACATTCACTTCACAGTGCTGTAGGATATGAGCATAACTGAAAATGGAGTTTGTGAAGCCATCAGAGTTTTGACTGCTTGATCCATTTATGATTACACAAAAAAGATCCTGACCTATATGAGAATAAAAATATTATATAACTTATGCAATACTTTCAAAACATTTAAACTACTCTACAGGGACGTTTGGGGTTTTTCTTTTTAGTTGTTGCAAATTCCATTTAAGAACGGATGGTGAATTTTCAAATGATTATTCTCAGATTCAGTAATTATCATTACAATCTATTTAATCTGCATCTATTGTAGAAAAGCTCTCAAGTCTTTTTAGAATGGTGATGAGCCATGAATTAATTTTAAATTACCACTATTGTTTAAATAATGGTTATTAGTGAACCAGATTAACATTAGCAGTAATTGTATGTGTTTTCCAGCTTTACAGATGGTTTGATACTCTATTTTCTTTCTGGTTCTTTCTCTCCAGTATTTAAATTACCAGAGTCCTAGCCATATATAGCTAATGGAACAATTTAGGTCCCTCAGGTTTCATATCTGCAATTTAGGCTTTTGAGCAACGCCATAGTTATTATCATAGTATTAACTTTACTACACATACTGCACGACTTTCTAATTATCATCGCAATTACTTCTGCAAATCAACATGTGCCAGCTTGCATTAAGACAGGAATTAGAAAACAGAAGCAACCATCCCAGGACGACGTGCAATGAGATTACATTTACCATTGTATTAGAGCAGTCATCACTGTTAAAGATCACAATGCAGGTGCATCATCCCACACAGTCGCCGCAGTCTGCACCATAAAACCATTTCATTTTCTCTGATCTTTTCATAACACAAAACACCAAAGGCCTTGAACCAAGCATTTATAGCTAAGTACAATATCAGCTCTCACCAAAAAAACGTGGCTCTGAAATGCCGCCTTAGAAAAACTTCAAAACTAAGCTCCTGCACTGCTTCGATTTAAGGGGATTTAAAGATAACCGGGTAAGGCGGACCGGCCCCCGCCACACCGCAACACCCCCCGCCCCCACACCCATTAATAACAAAGGTAGACCACACATATATGGGAATTCAACTGGTCGCAGCTTCAACAATCCAACCTTAAATTGTATTCCCCCCCCCCCCAGCAGAGCGAACCCTCACCAGCCATGAGAGCAGCAAAGTGATGCCGCTTCCGCTTCCGCCTTGTCCAGGCCCCGGAAAATTGCGTAGCCTCCCTCATCCGGCTTCGCCATATTATTAGCAAAAGCCTGAGGGACCGCCCGGGCGGGGGTACCCCACCCCCGCCCTACTGCTTGGCTCCGGCTCCGGACCCCGGAAACCTGCAGGATCCCGCCCCACCCCCCCCCCCAGCTGCAACACCCCACCAAAGCCCCCCACCCCCGCGCCCCAACAAAAGGTCGGGAGGGCGGGACGTCCGGTACCTCCGGCCACCTCGAGGGAAAGGCCGGAGGACAGCGCAACGCTCCTCTTACTCCCCCCGTCAATCTTCTACTCCTCCCATTGGCTCCCGCGCCCTGCCATGTGCTGCGGGAGCCAATGGGAGCCCTTCACGCGCCGCAGGCCCTCCCCGCGAATCGCGTAGCCACGCCGCGGCGGGCGCGCGGCCAGCCGCCCCCTGGTTAACGCCGGCCGCTCGCACGCCCCGGGGGGGGGGCCACGCGGCCTCACCAGAATCAGGTATAGCATGAGTGACCCCAGACGCCACCATCAACATGCTAGAGGCAGGGACTCTTCAACATACCTACAGGATACGTCCAAACACAGCAAGCTCTATCTCTAGTCAGTAGCCTACAGTTTTCTTTCTTCCTTCCTGGTGCCATGAAATGATGAGGTATAGAAACAAATTACATTGTTTAGGCACCTAAAGTGTCTTCAGGACACATAACTGACAGTATTATCCTCTGTACCAACACATGGAGAAAATGACCTACAGTAGCTAAAGAAAACGCAATATAATCAAATTTATTTATTTATTTGATGGGATTTGTTTTTTACTCTTTCAACAAATAGCTCTGGGTGAGTTACACACACACACATTACATAAGTTGTTATATTTTGCTTTTAATCATATTGGTGAATATCTGAAAGCCTTATACCTGATTATACATGCGTAAATCGTGAATATCATGTGTATATCACATCTACTTATAAATGGCCATTTTGGAAAGGGTCCAGTTTACATGTGGATGTCCTTACAGGGGCATACAGTTCAAACGTCTCATAATGACCTATAAGTGCATACACTCTGCGGCCCCTCAATACCGCTCATCCCTTATCTCTCCCTACATCCCCTCTTGGGAACTTCGCTCCGCTAACAAACTACTTCTATCTAGGCCTTTCACTCGCTTCACCGTACGCCTGAACAACCTACCTGTGTTTATACACCAAGCACCCTCACTGGCCCTCTTCAAATCCAAGTTGAAAACTCACCTCTTCACTGTTGCCTTCAGATCCTGACTTCCACCCTTATCCTAACCCAATTCCCATAAATCTCCCATGACCGAATTACACAGACCATATTATGCTTTGCACCGAACTGACTATCGCTTGTATTGTTGTATTAGATTGTAAACTTGTTGTTTTAGATTGTAAACTCGGATGAGTATTAGATTGTAAGCTCGGATGAGCATGACTCTGATGAGCAGGGACTGTTTATTATATGTATATCTTTATATGCACGTCATACCTGTACAGCGCTGCGTGCTCGGCGCTATATAAGTGCTAAATAGTAATAGTAGTAGTAATGTTGGGAGCGTGGCCTGGGTGTGGTCTGTGCAGGACAAAAATTCACACATACCTTCTCCATTTCACATGCAGAATATACCTGTAGGCACCAAACATAAGAGCATAAGAACATAAGAAATGTCATACTGGGTCAGACTAAGATCCACCAAGCCCAGTATCCTTTATTTCAACAGTAGCCAATCCAGGTCACAAGTATTTGGCAGGTTCCCAAAAAGGTACAAAGTTTCCACAATGCTTCTCCGGGATAAGCAGTGGATTTCCCGGTTCGTCTTTAATAATGATTTATGGACCTTTACTCCAGGAACTTATCCAAACCTTTTTTAAACTCAGTTAAACTAACAGCTTTTACTACATCCTCCTGTAATGAATTCCAGACATCGATTACGTGTTGAGTGAAAAAATATTTTATTAGTCTTAAATGTCTTTCTGCTTTTTGACGGCGTAAACTGATCTATGTTTACCCATTCTACTCCATTCATTGATTTATAGACCTCTATCATATCTCCCCTCAGCCATCTCTTTTCCAAATTAAAAAGCCTTAACCTTTTAAACCTTTCCTTATAGGAGGTCTCCTTCCATCCCCTTTACCATTTTGGTGGCTTTACTCTGTACCTTTTCTAATTCTGCTGGTATCCTTTTTAAGATATGATGACCAGAATTACACACAATATTCAAGATGCGGTCGCACTATGGAACGATACAGAGGCATTATAATATCCTTTGTTTTATTCTCCATTCCTTTCCTTATGATTCCTAGCACTCTCTTTTATTTTTTTGGCTGCCGCTGCACACTGGGTGGAGGGTTTCAATGCATTATCTATGATGACACCTTTAGTGGTGGCTTCTAATGTGTAACCTTGCATCGTGTAACCATAGTTTGGGTTGTTCTTTCCTAGACGCATAACTTTGCATTTGTCCACACTAAATTTCATCTGCCATTTGGAAGTCCAGCCTTCCAATTTATCAAGGTCCTCTTGTAATTTTTCACAATCCTCTTGTGTTTTACCAACTTTGAATAATTTTGTCTCATCTGCAAATTTGATCACCCCACTCATTATTCCTATTTCCAGATCATTTATGAACATGTTAAAAAGCAGCGAGCCTAACACTGATCCCTGGGGTATTCCACTATTTCCTTTCTCCAGTGAGAAAATGGCCAATTTAGCCCTACTCTCTGCTTTCTATCTTTTAACCATTTCTTGATCCACAATAGTACATTACCCTCTATCCCATGACTTTTTAATTTCACTGAGAGTCTCTCATGAGGGACTTTGTCAAAGGCTTTCTGAAAATCCCGAAACACTATAATCGACCGGTTCACCTTTGTCTACCTGTTTATTTACACCTCCAAAAAAACATAACAGATTAGTAAGACAAAATCTTCCTCGGCTAAATCAATGTTGGCTGTCTCTCATTAAGCCATGATTATCTAGATGTTTATTAATTTTATTCTTTATAATGGTTTCTAGCATTTTGCCCTGTACTGATGTAAGGCTCACCTGTCTGTAGTTACTCGAATCACCCCTGGAACCCTTTTTAAAAACTGGTGCAACGTTGGCCATTCCCCACTCTTCTGGTACTACAGATGATTTCAACGATAGTTCACAGATCACTAATAGTAGGTCTACAATCTCATATTTCAGTTCTTCCATCACCCTGGGATATATAATGTCTGGTCCAAGTGATTTGCTATCTTTAATTTATCAAATCATTGTAATACATCTTCTTAGTTTATTGAAATTTGTTTCAATTTTTTTGATACATCACCTTTAAATACCATTTCAGGCATGGGTAACTTCCCTACATTTTCTTCACTAAAGAATGAAGCAAAAATTCTGTTTCTCCGTTATGGCACCCCTTTTACCCCTCTGATTCTCTCAGAGGTTTTTTGCTACAAATTTATTTGAAAAGGTTTGTATTATGCAGTTTTGCTTCCATGACAAGCTCTTTTGAAATTCTCTCTTTGCCTGCCTTATCAATGGCAAATGTCTGCATCTTGGGATTTAGTTCTGCTTTCTGTCATGTATGTTTTCAAAGAGTGAGTATTTCAGCCAGCCCTACTTCATCATTCTCATTCCCCCTAGCTGCTTTTTCATTCCAAATTAAAATTAGGTTAGAAAAGTGGCCTTTGTAGTTGATTGGTGCTATTTCACAACTTCTACCTTTAAGTGATGTTCTGAGTCACTACCGTTTTTCCCCAACGTATAGGTCTGTAAACTGCCCCCCCCCACACACACACACACACTCCCCCGGCTCCACACGTGCAACCTGTTTCCTAACATTCTAACATGGTGTTTTAAAAAATGACTCCACCGTTAGCAGAGCCTTTTCTAAAATGCCAGAATTGTAAATGTCGCCACCTCCATATCCTTTTTAAAATGTGCCTTCTTACATAATAAAATACAAACATAGCAAAAATGATGTAATAACCTTATGCAATGAAATAGAAATAAAACTAATGAGAGAAGGGCTCACAAAGCAGCTGCTGCCCTCTGTCACGATGGTTTTACTGGATTTACTGTTCACTTCATTAAATCCATTAAAGCCGTCGTGACGGATATTCAAAGGCAAGATCCAGAAAGCAGCAAATTTTCAGCGGCACTGTACGCATAGTGCCGCTGAAGATCAATACAGACACTTGGCACAATCCGGAAATTGCCAGAGTGGAGCACAGACAGTCGCAGCAGAAATATTCAGTCCTCTAGCCAGAGAGATTTAGATGAGATGAATGGTTATTTGGAATTTATTTGGCTAGTTATATGGATAATGGACTGAATATCACCTCTATCAGGATAGTCATGGTATTACCTGCTCTATACATATATTTAGTGCCACTCGCTATCTGGATTGTGGCACTGAATATACTTATTAAATTTAACTACCATGGTTGTCGTTAAAAAAACACAGACTGTGGCTGTTAAAAATCAACCCAATCACAGCTAAGCATAGTAAAAAACATAAGACTTCTGATTTTAGGTTTTAACTGATAAACACCAGGGATGCAAAACATAAATAAATAAAATGGGTGTCTATTGGATAGTCTCAGAAAACCACCATTTCCCTAATGCTCCGTCACCTCTACCATGGCTTTTCTTGTATCCTCCATTGAGCTTATGTGATACTGCCAGAAAAGATATTCAGCAACAGTACTTGTGACATGAAAGCACCAAAACACACCAAAATGTTGTACCCGCTAAGAGCCCTGAATTGGCAGGAAAATAAATATCTATGTTTATGAACTATAAATATCTTAGAAGCCCTAAACATAATTAACATCAAAGAAAAAAACAACAAAAATAGCACAAACCAAAAACCAGCCAAATGTCTTATAGTCAGCTTTTTACTGCAGATAATCTTGGATCCTTCAGCGATGAACCTGTTGATTATGCCAGTTGTCATGATCTTTGTCTTCTTTACATTAAGGTGCAGGCCCATTTTGAGACTATGTTCTTTGGTTGTGAGAAGCAAATGTTTCAGATCATCTTCACTTTCAGCCAGTAATGTGGTATCATCAGCATAGCGAAGGTTGTTGATGAGTCTTCCACCAATCTTCACACCTCTGTTGTCTTCATACAATCCTGCTTCTCTGATGATTTGTTCTGCATATAAATTAAACAGGTAGGGGGAAAGTATGCAGCCTTGTCTTAAACCTTTGCTTATTTTAAACCATTCTGTTTCTCCTTGTTCCGTTCAAACTGTTGCTTCTTGATCAATGTACAGATTGTGCAAGAGTACGATCAGGTGTTCTGGTATACCCATGCTTCTTAATGTGGCCCAGAGTTTCTCATATGACAACTGGCATAATCAACAGGTTCATCTTTGAAGGAGAAGAAATTGAAATTGTGAACAACTTTAACCTACTTGGATCAACTATCAATAAAGAAGCAAAAAGCAGTCAAGAAATCAGACGACGCATTGCTCTTGGCAGAATGGCTATGAAAGACCTAGATAAGATTCTCAAGAGCAGAGATGTCTCTCTCCATACAAAGATTTGACTTGTTCAAGCCATGGTATTTTCAATAACATCATATGGATGTGAAAGCTGGACAGTGAAAAAGATAGACAGGAAGAAAATTGATGCTTTTGAATTATGGTGCTGGCGGCGAATACTGTGTATACCATGGACTGCCCGAAGAACAAACCAGTCGGTACTAGAGGAGATCAAACCTAAGCTTTCTTTAGAAACTCAGATGACATGACTTTGACTTTCATACTTTGGACACATCATGCGAAGAGAGAGATCATTAGAGAAAGACATCATGCTTGGCAAGATAGAAGATCAACGCAAAAGAGGAAGGCCAGCAATGAGATGGATCGATACAATAACAGCAGCTACAGGTACCAGTATGTCAACAATGAGCCACCTGACTGAAGACCAAACACAATTTAGGATAGCTATCCAGAGGGTCGCCATGAGTCGACTCCGACTCAATGGCACTTAACACAACAACAACAATCTTGGATAGCTCTGGTTTCCCTTAGAAAGATGTGACATGCAAAAGGCTCTATTTCAGGTACACGTCAGATGAAATTCTGCCAGGGAAGATTGTGCCAACAAACCATTCACAGATTATACCCTTCAGAAAAATGTTCACATACATTAGGCCCATGTCATGTGTCAGACGGCTGCCTAGGGTGAGAACTTACACAATCTTGACGATGCATATATTCATATGATTCTTGCAAGGTATTGTGGGTATTGTAGTTCATTCACTCCCAAACACAGCTGATGACAATAATTTGAGTTGTGAAACCAAGTGGTAAGATCAATAAAATACTTATTTTATTGATGGGGTTTAATTCACCCAGCACATGTATGCTTGATAGCACTATAAATGAGGTTACTTGCTTGCAGTGTTTAAAATGGATAACAAAAATCACAAAATAAACCAGAAAACAACCTTCAGCTTGTCAGGCAATTAGCTAATGTTTTCTTAGCAAATAATTACCAAATACCAAGGCACAAAGAAAAGAATAAACTTTGCTGGTTAGGTTAACTTCTGCTTATTTTCCATGCAGATCTCAGCAGTGATTCTCCCTTGCTCACACACACATCCAGAGCTGGCCAAGACCTTTTTCTCAAGGCAAGATCCTACACCGTGATCAGGTACAAGTGACTGGGCACGGGTAGCAAGGATTGAGTGAGAAAAAGGGGGAAAAAAGAAAAGTTAAAAACCAAGTAGCAGCGAAGGGACAGAAAAAAGTGTGTTCCGCACTTGGTGGGCTTGTTTTTCTTTTCTTTCAGATATCGACGCTGAGATGGACCCCGCTGAAATGCGCAGCTGGATGGAGGCCCAGTGGAAGGCCCAGGGAGAACTCGCACGGCAGGCACAAGAGAAGACGATGGCTGCAATGGCAGCGCAGCAGAAGCCCCTTCTTGAGATTCTCACTGCGCTGGTGAAGAGACTGAGCCCCACAGAGGAGGACATTGTTCAAGTGACCCCTGTGGTAGGACTAAATAGTTGTAATGCATTGGCACTAGGGCCTTTGCAGCATTCTGACAGTTTCGACGATTATGCAGAAGCTTTTGAGCGGATCGCTGTAGCGGCCCGGTGACCACTAGATCAGTGGGCAGTACGATTCGCCGTGTCTCTAACAGGAGAGGCACTAGCTGCGTATAAGGCGATGCCCGCTGATCTAGCGTCCCAGTACCATGAGGTAAAACTCGCAGTCAGGGATAGGCTAGGGCTGACGCAGACCCATTACCGCCGTCTCTTTAGGCAGGCCAGGATCCTGCCAAAAGAAACACCAAAGGCCTTGATGCAAAGGTTAACAGGCCTGGCATCAAAATGGCTTGCTCCCGAAACAGCTACAGTAGCCTCCCTGCTAGATGCTGTAATACTGGAGCAATATTTTGAAGCCATACCCCCAGAAGTAAAAGCCTTTCTCTTTTTGCAAAAATGTAAGTCCACAAAGGAAGCAGTGCAGCTAACCGACTGCTATTTTGAGGCAGAATTAGCTGGTGCTTCTCAAGGCCAAATGTTAAAGGTTACAGGCAGGGAAAGAATGCCAGGGACAGGAAGAACTTACTCCCAAAGAGGGCCTAAGAAAAATGAAAAGAATGCTGAAGTAATGAGATGTTTCCAATGTGGAGAAAGAGGGCACATTCGCAAATACTGTACTGAGCATGTTGTCCTAATAGCAAAGGGAGAGGAACCCACTGAAGGAGAATTCGTGGTTAGTGTTAAGATGGAAGGGGTAAAAGCTATCGCGCTCCTGGATACAGGAGCGGATCATAATATGATCTCCAGCACTATGTGGCAGGCTATGATAGCCAGTAACCCCCAAGTAGTATGTCAGGTACCCCCGAATGTCAAGTTGAAGTGTATGAATGGAGACTCCTCTTATTATCCCCTATATGATGTGCGAATGGAGGCACTGGGGGTGAGTATGAAGGTGCCTGTAGTGGTGATTCACAACCTCCCGAGTGAGGTCGTATTAGGGAAAGGGTGGCCTTTTTTTCAACAAGCACTCAAGGGAAGACTTGATGGTAAAATAGGCCTAGTGTCCACCCGATCCCAGAGTAAGGGTGAAAGCTCAGGGCCCAGTTCAGAAACCGAGCCGAGAGAGAGGCCCGAGGATAGGGATCTATCCCCCGAGCGAGAGGTAGACCCGGATAGAACACTACAAGATACACTTCCTAGTGATGAAGGGCTAATCAACCCCCCTAAAAAGGTCAGGAAACAGAAGCCAGTGAGGCGTCGAGAGAGGAGGAGCAGGTCACAGGGGAAAGCAAGCTTGGAAGAGGGGGAGGAATTACCATGGGTGCCAGCGGAGCTGGTGAAGAAATTCCCTTCTTTCCCAGCCGAGCAACAGAGTGACCCTGCCCTTAAGAGGGCATTTGAGTATGCCCGGGAAAAAAGAGCAATTTTGCCCATGTTTTTCCTGGAGGGAGAAGTGCTGTATAGGGAAGGTGCCGATCCCCGAACAGGCTCTATACGTAAGCAATTGGTGGTGCCAACTACCTTTAAGGCGGTAGTGATGAAACTGGCGCATGACCACCCGGTAGGTAGTCATAAGGGCGTCCAAGGGACGCTGGATCAGGTGTTGGCTTGCTTCTATTGGCCGGGTGTGTTTAGAGAAACAACACGCTACTGCGAGTCATGCCCGGCCTGTCAGAGAGTTACAGCAACGAAGCCTAAGCCAGTACCCCTAGTTTCAACCCCCACCATTGCGACACCAGTCAGACGGTTGGCAATGGATATTGTAGGCCCCCTAGTGAGGACTCCCAGGGGATTTTCCTATATCCTAGTACTAATTGACCATGCGACAAGGTTCCCATGGGCCATACCACTCAGGAATATATCCGCCAAGACCATAGCGGTAGAGCTTATAAAGCTCTTCTGCGAAATTGGGTTCCCCCAAGAGATACTGACTGACCAGGGCACTAACTTTACATCCAAACACTTAGCTATGCTATGGGACGCCTTCGGGATACGCCATGTCCGTACCTCCGCGTATCACCCCCAGTCGAATGGATTGGTAGAGAGGCTTAATCAGTCCCTGAAGCAAATGCTGAGGAGAAGCCTTGATGGAAATATGGTCGAGTGGGATACTGTCCTCCCATTCGTCCTGTATGCGTGCAGGGAGCGCACGCAGGCATCATTGGGCACATCCCCATACGAATTGTTGTTTGGGAGGGCCCCAAGAGGCATCTTGGATATCCTCAAGGAGCAATGGGTTGCCCCCGAGGAGACAGAGGTAGGGGTCCCACAATTCCTAAAAGATTTACGGGATCATTTAGAGCGGACATCCAGGGTGTCCATGAATAATTTACAGGCCAGCAAGCGTAGGCAAAAGAAATACTATGACCGCGGGACTAAGACACGAAAGTTATCTCTAGGGGATAAAGTGTTGATCCTGGTAGCTGGTACGGGCCCGAAGTTTGAGGCTAAATGGAGGGGCCCAGGCACGGTAGTTGGTCAGGTAGGTCCCGTTACATATAATGTTGAGAATGAAAGGGGACGTCGCCAAACGTACCATGTAAATTTGCTGAAACCTTGGCGGGAAAGGTCAGCAACGGTACGCCTGGTGTATGTAGAGGACTGTTGTGTCAGGCCCGATAGGATTACACGCTGTCAGACGAGGACGTCAGCAGCGTGTAATAACTTAAGGAGGGGGATATGTGACACAGCAGATCTGTCCTATGCTATAGAAGTGCAGAATTCTGAGAGAAACAGGTCAGATTCTGTCAGGCAGTCTAATCAGAAGCTTCCCTGTTGCCCTGAGCAACCTAGGCAAACACGACGTTTGCAGCCTTGCCTCCCTGACAAGCAATTCTCACAGAGAAAAGAGAATGATTTGCACGTGAGGGAAGCCACGCCTTCAAGGCACTATAATACCTGCTCAGGCAGAGGAGCAAAGGGGTGGAGTTGCAGTTGCAGTTCAAGCTTGGGTGCTTGTTCTTGTGGTGATTCAGGTTATGATTCCAGTCCCAGACTAGGCTCGGGTTGGGACTCAGAAGAATTCAATTTCAACTTACCTTGCAGAAGGAAAGCAGGTTTTACTTCACGTCAGAATCCAGGCTGGTTTCCAAAGCCTAAGGCAGCTTACAGAGGTAATTGCCAAGGGGGTTGGAGAGAAAGCTGCCCTGAGTGTGACCCAGGAAGCTCTAGAGAGAGTTGGAGGAGGGGTTACACTAGACATGCTGGCAGAGACAGAAGCCAGAGTGAGAGAGAGCGGATTGATTCCGACGGCACTGAATTTGCAGGCACACGCTGTGAACCGCTGAGGATTCCCCCAGGAGAAGCTCGCAGTAACCCCAGGAGTGGAGTGAGGAAAGCTGCAAAACCAGAGGTCAGTAAGAAGTTAACCAAACCTCTGACGCAGGGAGAATTTCCCCAGCTCTTTGAGAGTGTGGAACGTGACATAAGCAGGAAGCCTTATGTAAATGAGAAACAAGGTGTTAAGACACAGTTGCCTTACTTTGAAAGAAATCCTATTGTGGAAGATGTGTGTATGAGGGATATAGAGGATTGTATGCATGAAAAGTCCAGACACCGATTAACTAAAGGGAAGTCTGTTTGCCATGAAAACCAGCAGTTTGAGCTAGCAGCCATTAAGGGAAACAGAGGGTTTAAAGATAGCCCGAGAACAAAGCATACTAGGAAGCCTGTCTTTCTACCCTCCTGTTATAACGTTGATGATAATTTCTGGCCATGCTCTTATGAAGAGGGCTTAATAAACTCTGGAGAAGAAACAGGGTTGAGAAGCATACAATCGGGCTGTGCAAAAGACAATGACATAGAACCCATGTGCACAGAGGATAATACTTTGTCTCCACAGTATGAACAGATGGATTGTTCTCTAATGTTGGAAGAAGAGCCAATCTCTTTATTATAAAGTTCTGAGCAATTGATTTCATAACACTGTTTGAAGCTAAGAGGAAGCGATCAGCTGCAGTGAAAAGTGAATGTGGTTGGAAGCAAGTTGCTATACTTTACTTTGTCAGTTTGTATCCTGAGTTTTCTTTGAGTTGCTGTACTATTTGAAAATCCTAAAACCCCGGGAGGGGAAATAAAACCCTTATTTGAACTTTAACCACTTTGGACTCACAACTACAATTATTCCTTAGTGAAAGATTCATGCACCCCTATTAACCTAGCCTACTGCCTACGCCTCGGCTTCGCTGGGATATAGGGGGTGACAGGCACTATCATGAGAATGCTTATTCCCTTGCTGCCATTCTCTATTATAGATAGGGTCTGGATCAGTGTTCATACCTGAGCCTCTCCTGCTATCATTATTCCTCTCTGTATAGCCTGGCCAATATGTAATCCAATTCTGATGTCCAGCCTTCCAATCTTGATCCCTGGACACTGGATCTTCTCTCACATACCTTCTGGCCTTGGTCTGAAAGTCCCTTCCACATGCAGTCTTCTCTCTTCCAGGTAGCCACTGGTGATTCCTATCTCTGCCACTCCATTCCTCTGGCTGAATCCAGTCCAACTGCTGGCTTTTGGAATACCTCCCAGTATGAGTACTGCCTTGGAATCTCCCAGACCTTCCAATGGCCTTTCTTCTCTTCCTTCCAGAGAGTTTCCTTCTCTCTCTATCTGCTTGGCTTGGCTTCTGTTTCTCCAGGTGATACTGGTGCTTGTAGCCGTTGCTGAAGCTCTCCCCTCTGTATCTCTTTCTGAAGCTGTTCTTGAAACTGTTGTTGTCTCCTTTCCTGAAGCTGGGCTGGAGCTTGTAGTAACTGTTATCTGAAGAATAAGCTCTATTCTTATTCTGTCCTAATGTGTGCTGCTCCCTAACACAGCGCAGCTGTGTTGAATCAGGCCCTGCCCTTTGAGATGAGTGCTTAGGGATTACCTCATAGCTCTCTTGATTGCACACACATTCTCTCACTTCAGCCCCTCTCATGGCTGCTGGAAACCTGGTGCATTCTGGGACTGGTAGTCTTTTATGTGAAAACTCTGTTTTCTTGCTTCTACCAGAACTGACAGGTTGCTTGTTCAGAGTCACATCATCTTTTCTATAGCTCCTACCTGAGCTATGATAAGCTTCCTTATCACACATGTACCAAAAACAGATTCAACAACGACTAATGTTTCACAGGCAAAACATATATATATATGTTTTGATTTTATTAATGTATTTTTAATTTATGTAGCTGTGCCCAATTATTTCTTTCTGTTGTTTTAGTTTTCTGAGAGCATGTCAAAACATTCATGACAAACGTACCTTTTCCAGTCTTTTCTAACACTTCTTAGAGGGAAAACATAAATGGATACCAGTGTTTAAACTGAAGGGGTGAGAATAGTGCCTTTCTTACGATTGAAAGCAAGTTCTGCTACAAGGGGACATGGTATGAGGGTGAAGGGGGATAGATTCAGCAGTGATATGTGGAAATATTTCTTTACGGAAAGAGTGGTGGATCCATGGAGGTGGTAGAGTTGAGGACAGTATCTGAATTCAAAAAAGCATGGGACAAACACAGAGGATCTCTAAAGGAAAAAAGGGGACTGTTGTAGTTGTTGATATGGCAGGACAGACTAGATAGGCCATGTGGTCTTTTTCTGTCATCATATTTCTATGTTTCTATATTTCTAAAATGTTTCTCCACTTATGGCAACATGAATGATCGACGTCGATGGCAGGCAAGGACCAAACTGACCCACATACAGTCTATCCACGCTGTCCCACTAGTACTATTGCTTCATGGGAAAATTGCCGCATGGCTAATAGAGAGGTTGCGTATGACAGAAAAAAACTAGCAACAAAAGAATATCAGCATTAAAGGGCCAGTAACTCAGAAATATGCTTTATGTCAGGAATATCTTGTATAGATTCCTGACATAAAGCCTTGAGTGTCAGTGGTCTAGGGGTGGCCCATTGACAATGCTACTCTCCCCCTCTTCGGGACCAGTGGCAGTGCTGTGGGGCTGTTTGTGCTTCCGTCCCGATGCAGATTTCCTGTTTGCATGAGGGCGGAAGCGGCTAATCAAAAATACATCTGCATCAGGCACTGGAAGAGGCAGAAGCACAAACAGCCTTGCAGCACCAGAGGTTTAAGTAAGCACTGAGGGGGACTGTTCAAAGCCATTGCCACTGCTGCTGGTCCTGGAGAGGGGCTACAGAGGAGGGGGAGGGAGCAATGGATGAGGTTCACCTCGGGTACCTCCTATTCTTGCATCAGCCATGTATGGACTCCGTATTAACAGATTTGTTATTGAGCTTCCTGTTCTCAGAGCTTCAGCTTTGCTACCAGTGCAGGGCACCGCTGGAGCTGATCCAAAAGAACACAAGAGCAGTACCACATCAAGTTTTGCACAAGCGGTGTATTCGGCAGCCTGTCACAACACAGTGTTATATGCTACAGTTTTAAAATCATTGCCACTTTGCAGATGACACAAATGTGATTTCAGGACAATTCATGCACTATGGATAGACCTACATAAAGTATGAATATTTTTGGATAACTTACCAGGTGAAGATCAGACAAAGCAAGGTAGAAATCAATATAAGAACTTGATTAAACATTGCGGACTGTGTACGCTGGATCGCTCTATGAAGATCATTCTAAATTAAAAGAAAAAAATGTTATTACATTTTCCTACTAATTGGCAGTTCCATTCTTTTATCTAGGGGGAAATTTAAAAGAAAGGACTACGTTGAAAACTGACAACCAATTATGCAGGCAAACTTATGTGCATATATTCTGTAGTCACAAACCTTTAGGACCCCTTTTACTAAACTCCAGGCCCTGCTTGACATGCGTTTTAACACGCTGCAACGTGCGAGCGTGCCAATCACTGCAGATTAAAACGCATGAACAGAATGCGGGCATGGAAAGTGCATTACCAGTGGCGCCAGGGCAAGCGCTGTGTACTCAGTCGCAATGTGGCTCTTAATGCGAGTTCACCTAACGACCCCTTTATGGGAGCCCTTCGATGAGCCCGCCTTGCATGTTAGAGCATACCTGCAGGGGACATGCTGGTCAGAAGCACTGCAACTAATGCACTTCGTTTCGCAAATTAATGGCAAAACCTTAGCCGGCTTTAGTAAAAGGAATCCTGAATCGGGTAACCGGAGCGCACCATGAAATTCAGCAGCAAAACTGGGGAATTGTTGTGTCTCTCCGAGAGGAAGTAAATACATTTGCTTCACTTGGTGACCTTATTGTGTAAAATCTACACCAAACCTCACCAAGCTGACACTACAGTAGAAATAAGGTAGAAAACAGAAGGGATACTGATCGCACGTCACGCAGGATGAAAAGGCGCTCACCCGCAGCTTATGACCTATGGCTAAAGATGGTTGTAGCGATGGTACAAAACCTTCAGAGGATAACATCCCTGGCGCAGCAATAGATCATGGAGCCACTGCAGCAATATATAACCATTTCATTTGTTTCTGTGGTTTAACTGGCTTGGATTTAGCGCAAATCTTTCTCAGACGTTCAAGGCGAGTTGAGGTAGATCCCATCCCCCCAATCTGAGGGGCCATTGATTAAAGTGTAGTAAGCAGTTAATGTGCATTTTGGCCCATGCTATCTGTGCGCAAGGGCCCATGATAAATGTCGCCATGCTGGCATGGATATGCGTGCTGCCACTCACACATTTGGGGCCGAATGGGGGGGTTAAGGGCATTGAGGGGGCATGGCGAGGACACATCACATGCTGTCAGTGTTTTTCCATTAGCATGGATTTGCCTCACACCACTTGAGCGAGTGACATTAGATGCACCTGCGGTGGTAACAGGTGGATAAGTAACCTAACAAACTGCGATAACTGTCAGAACATGCTGGCGACACCCTCAGCAGTTACCATGGAGGCTCTGCACTTACCATACATTAGATTTCTGCTAAACAGCGTTAGGTGCAAAATCCTAAAGCACTTTAGTAAAAGGGCCCCTAAGCTTGTACCTGAGGCAATGGAAGGCTACAGGAGAATAAGGGGGCCAGGACCCAAAGGAGCCTCTAAGTGGTGGGTTTTAAGTCGGGACTTGACTAGGACCAGAGATGGAGCCCGACAAACAGACTCGTGCAATGTGTTCCAGGCATGTGAGGCAGCAAGGTGCAATGCACAGAGAGTGGACTTGGCAATAGAAAGGTCACAAAAAAAGACAAATCATTCTTCTTATCTGTGCCTCTCTCTTCTACCTCCGACTCCAGACTCCTTTCATTCCACCTTGCTGCACCATATGCCTGCAACACATTACCCGAGTCTGTTCGTCAGGCTCCATCTCTGGTCCTAGTCAAGTCCAGACTTAAAACCCACCTCTTTGAGCCTGCTTTGGGATCCTGACCTCCTTATTCTCCCGTTTAACATCCTTATGTGTTTTATCATTTCCCTTGAACTACCCTATTCCCCTACTTGTTCTGCTGGTTCTCTTGAATAGATTGTAAGCTCTGTCAAGCAGGGACTGTCTGTTCTGGGTCTGTGTACAGTGCTGTGTAAGCCTTGTAACGCTATACAAATGGTTAGCAGTACTAGTAACCAGGGCTTTTTTTGAGGGGGTACTTGGCACCTTTTTTATTGCCTGCTAAAACTGGCACATGTAGTCCTTATGTATTAACGAGAGACTCCTGCATACGAGTGCGGCTAGGAAGAGGCGCTGGTAATAGCAGTATTGATAGTAGGGTTAGTAGATTTGTTCAGGATCATAAGTAGTAGCAGTGGGATTCAAACCTGCCTTCCTTTGTTCTCAAAAGAACTAAAAAGAGTTACGTAGGTTCCTGAAGAAAAAAATAAGATAATATACTGCTACTTTTATGCCACAAAGCCTGTATTTGATTACAGAGGGGAAAGAGAGTGCTCACCTAAAACTGGAAGAAAGAAGACAAAGGTATCAAAGGAAAAGCTGCAAATGGCAACTGATGAAAAGACACATCTCAGAGTTAGGGCATTGTAAAACAGCCGAGCAATGATGCAGAAAGAGAAAAAAGTAAATGAGAACAGTGGTACAACAGCCAAAGCAATTAGATGGGGCAATAAGGGAGCTGCCTATGATAAATGAGGAAGGGAAGAGTAGCATGGGGTGGGGTAGGAAGCAGAGTGAGGAGGCAATACAGACTGGACCGGCGAGTAGAGGGAGAGCTGCACCGCAGGATGTGAATAATGCAGAGGGCACAGGAAAGAGGAGAGGAGGAAGACGACCAAGAGCTCAGAAAAGGCAAAGGACTGTCTAAGCTAAACTTCACAACTAGAGTTTAAAGCATGATAAGTAAAGTCAGCAAGGCAATCTGCATAAAGGAATCATCTATTGACATCACAGAAATACATCGGATACAATATAGTGCAGCAAAACTCATTACTGAGAAAATCCTACAGACAAGGATGTAGGGACAAAAAAAGAAAGGAGAAAGATACCTCCTCCTCCCTGAAGAACACACGGTAGAGTATATTTCCTAAGAGTCATGCTGTTAGCGCACGATTGGTCCAGACAATGAGCGAGTGGGCAATGCTCAATCCACGCTAAAAAACCAGAGGAATCCTTAGCATATGCTCCTACTCTTTGGTGCTATCAGTGCGGGTGAATTTAATGTCATCCATTGAGGTGGCAGTAAGTGCAACATTGCCAGGAAGCATGCGCCAAACACATCTGCACCACCTGCGATGTGCAACCTCTGCCCCAGAACCGCCCAGTCTCCGCCCCAACCCAAGTTACTTGATTTTTAATGCAGCCATATTTTTACCCAGTATTTTTATTGAAGGAACAATCCCACTAGCATGTAGCACCCATACACAACACCAAGGATATACAGTTTTCTCTTTATATTTTCATCACCCCCCCCTCCCCAACGACCTCCCGTTCCCCCACCCCTCAATCCTCCTTCCCCCTAAACTCTCTTTCAAGCTGGGAACACCCACTAGTTAAACAACTACCCTCCTAGTGTGTGGGAACACTTACACACCAGGAAAAAAACACAAGCACTGCCAGCCGCGCTTGCACACAATAAAAATCCCCCCCCACACCTATATCCCTCCCTCTTAGACAATGCCTTCCCCCCCCCCACTACACCCTACCCACCCTACCCACCCCTATAATTATTATTCCTCCAGATCATGATACTGAAAAGAAGAAAAAGAAGAAAGGAAAAAGAGCACACTTTGTCTCACACACAAGCTGACTCGATCTTTCCCTCCCCCAGCCTGACAAGGCCTGCAGATCCCTAAAATGTCAGGGGCTCATTTCATGCCCTGGGGGTCAAGGAGTGAAATAGGCCCCCTAAAAAGCTATAAATTTGTCTTTGAGCCCCAGTACTTTGGGCAACCATTCCTTCTGTTATCATGAACAAAAGGAAGGGACTTCCAATTCTCTCCACTACCGAAAATACACTGCTAAGCCACCAGGCAAGATTTCCAAACCAGAAGCTTGGCTGCCTTCCTCCTAACCCTCAGGGCAATTGTATCATCCTAAATCACAACTATTAGGGTGATCACCACTGCCTGGGAAAAACATCTGTTGCAGGTCACGTTTTTGTTTTTTCTTACTGAAGGAGGTAGGGCTCAGCCCCACCAGAAGCAACCATCCTTTTCCTTCTAAGGGGCAGAGGCCCCAAAAGACCCACTCCACAGAGGTATTCAAACAGGGTAAGGATAAACATTAACACACCTCCTCGAAAGTCCAACAGCCCATCAATCTATCAAGACAGGAGTCCTTATGTTGGAGGGGACGATCACCAAACATGCAGTCACAGCCGAGTCCATTATTGGGCACCTCATACCCTTTGAAGCCTGCATCCACTCTTCTTCTTGTTGATCAGACTTATCTCTGCCCTGAGGTCTCTGCAGAGCCGAGAATCTCATCGACAAAGACGAGGGTTTAATCCATTGATGTAACTACTCCATTACGCACCAAACGCGATTTCGCCGCGTATTGTAAAGTAATCAACTGATGCGCCACAAAGAGCCTCTGGCAAAGGCCTAAAAATTCCTTCCTTTTATGAGCTGTATCGAATAATCTTGAAAGACAAGCACTCGCTGGTCTTTGTGCAAGATGTTCCTTTGGTGCCTTGCTGCTCGACATATGCGCTCCTTCTGGGCATAATTTAGGTAGCAGGCTATCACTACACTGGGCTACCCATCTGGTTTCCCTGGTGCACCCGGTCTCTGAGCCTGCTCCACCACAAGCTTACCACAATCAGAGCCCATGTCCAGAGTCCCTGGAAGCTAAGTCTCTAAATATCCTCGTAACTCCACATCTTTAATGGACATGAGAATGTTAGAAAATGCAGATTGTTTCAGCATCCTTGGTTTTCTAGGTCATTAATCTTTAGCACCTGCCGAGACACAGTCTTTTGAGGGCTTGCAACTCCTTAGAAGCTTCATGGAGAATATCTTGAACTTGAGACACCTGAAAATTGGCATCCTCCAATCATTTCCCCAGGCCCTCTATAAGAACATAAGAACATAAGGGTTAAAAGTTTTTCACATTAGGAACAGACACCCGAAACGTGGAGCCACGTCGCAACGATGTTTGCTGGCAGAAATCGTTAGTGCAAAGGATAGCACTCTCTAAAAAGCTAAGTTTGGATTTCAAATTTTTTATCCATATCTAATTAAAAAGGGATTTGTTACAGCGGTACTCGGACTGGGTTCCTTGTACTTTGTTATCATATCCCGACAAAAAAAAGTTACTTTTTTCACATAATACTTTTCAGGGGGTTTGTTCTTGGGACCTTTATTTATTTGGTTATGGGAGTACCACACATTTGCCCCTTAATGCAGAGTAAAGGGCAAAAACATGCATTATTTAAAATAATTTACTTTATCACAATGCACAGTTTTGTACCGCAATACTCCTGGAACCCTGTACCACCAACGATTTTAAGTTACACTTTGAGGAGGGAGCTAGGAGAGGATGGGATTCTGTGGGGGAGGGGTGTTATTTGAGGTGTCCTGTCTTCAAGCTGGTGTTCTGGGGAAGTACTGCATTTTTTTTTGGGGGGGGGGGGAGGCTCATCTTTGGGGAGATCAGGGGCATCCTGTGACATCACCAGCCTCTATAAGATGGCGACTGGGATCATCAGGCAACATTTTGGTGGCCCAATATTCCCAACCTGAAAAAATAATGTCAACTTTTAGCTGCTGTTATTTATCCCCTCGGAATAACAGCTTAACATAAGAACATAAGATATGCCATACTGGGTCAGACCAAGGTCCATCAAGCCCAGTATCCTGTTTCCAACAGTGGCTAATCTAGGCCATATGTACTGTCATGCAGCAGGGGCTGATGAAAGCAAAAATGCAGGAGAAGAAGCTGTTTTTCATGAGGAAAAAGATGTGCACAAGATGCAATATCCACACAGAACAGCTAGAGGGAGCAGGCATGCACTCACAGAGCCTGAGTGGACACACTTAGCTAATCGAGAGCACCTGACAGACAGCCCGGAAAGCTCAAACACAGGAGAGCTTTATAAACGGAAGACTGGAGACTGGAGAGGGCAGTGCAGTGCTTGCAGGTGTGGAGCTGGAGGTAAAGCTGAAGGTTTACGAGAGAGAAGCACCACAAGCAAGGACCAAGCAGAAAGAAGCACTTGGGAAACTAGTGCTGGGCAAAGGAACAATCACCTTTGGAGGCAAAGCAGAGTGAAAGAAAGAAGCCTGCTTGTACCAGAGGAACCTAGGGCTAAACCAAAAGGTAACAAAAGCTTTCAGAGAGGAGACTGGCACAGGGATTGTGTTCCTGAAGAACTGCGGGAAGGAGGAAATCCCAGTTCTATATGCTGCTGGAAGCCAAGGTATGCTGACTCTGTTTCTATGAAGAAAACCTTACCTTATAAAAAGCCTTTTGAAAGTAATGCTAAACCTGTGAGAAAGGAAAGCAAAGCTACCTCTCATAAGCCAAGTAGCCAATGCCCGAGGGTAGGCCATGCTCATTGGCAAACACTAGAGGAACTCTTTAAACATCCAGAGAACAGGACTAGGGCCTGGCCAGAAATTATAGCCAGTGAAACCACTGACACAGACAGAGATAATTCTGAGCCGATGCAAGTGGAACTTGTAGAGCCAAGCCGTTTATCTCAGGAAGAGATGGACTGTTCTTTGTGTATTTCAGGCAGTGCAGAGTCACTGTTAAACTTGTGAACGATATATGTTATCTTCAGAATGTTATTCATTTGCTAAATGGAAGAAGAGTGCTGAAACATTTGCTTTACTCTGGAAAGCTTAACTAAGCATTGTTACAACTGTGAAGCATAACAGTTTTTCCGTTAACCTGAGTTGATTTCATTCCTGAAGTTAAGGACTTTTTCTTTAGGTTGTAACCCAGCTGAATCTTATGCGTAAAGGGAAATAAATGCCTTGTTAACCCTCTACTCTGCATTCACAATTTTTCTTAGTTAGGAGCTGAACTGCTAAGACCAGGTTACACCTGGCTCTTAAAAGACGCTCCTCTCATAATAAAATAATTTTTGTGTCCCACCTACCCTTATGACCACTGGCCACCAGGGCGGTGCACAACAGTACCTAGCAGTTTCCCCAAAAGACACAGGTTCCGCAATTCTTGTACTGGGTCAAGCATTGATATCCTGGGTCCCTTCTTAATAATGGTTTATGGACCTTTCCTTAAGAAGGGACCCAGGATATCAATGCTTGACTGTTCATTGCAGGCTGTGTTATTCCTTTACCATGGGAGCCTGCAGTAAGTGACTCCTAAGGTAAATTAAATTAAGCCAAAGTAAAGTGTGCGCTTTTACTGCAGCTTCGCAGCTAGCCCTACTAAGTGACTTTTTACTGAACTGCTGTACTGTGCGATTTAGTGCATGCATAACTACGGTAACTGCTATTACTAACTAAGAGCAACTAGCGCAGTAAAAATCCATGCTAACTGTTCTTAGTGCAACAGAGCGGGATCGGGGTGGAAAGCAGGTGTGGCAACCAAGGACAGATAGTGCACAGGACGGCACTATGTGCTAGATGTCATGACTGCCAATAGCATGGCTATACTTAACAGCACCTCAAGAGGCAGACCGGTAGTACAGCCACTGCCCAAAAAACAAAGCCAAGCCATGTCTGTGCCTCCTTCCACCATGTCCTAATCCCACCCCTACTGATTAAAACTGCCCCATTGAGCAGCACCTCTTCTTCAGAACCCCTCAGGAAAGCAACCCAACAATAGAATCCCTCCCCATCTCCCAAGCAGGGCCTACTCACAATGCCCTAACCGGGTCTCCCACATCCTGCCAAGTCCCTCCCCAGGTCTTACCTTGGGAATCCCTGGTGCTCTCTGTGGTCCCCCCTCAACTCCTGACCCAGCTCTGGCAGATCTCAAAATAGCATTGGTAGCCCCTGACTCCTAGAGATAATCTCATGGTACTACCACAAGGGGTTACTGGTGCCATTTTAAAAAAGCAGGAGCAGATGAGGACTACTCCTTTCCAGTTTACCAAGGAGACTACCAAGGAGCCCGGGGAGGGGGAACTCAACAGGGTGGGGGGGGGCTGTTGGATGTTAGGTAGGGAGGGGTTGGTTCCCAGGGGGTTGGTTCTGAAGGAGGAAGTGTGTTTGAGGGTAGTAGTGATAGGGAGTGTTTATCATTGGAGGGACTCAGATTGGGAGGTTTTGATTGGTGGAAGGTGGATTGAAGCAAAGTTAGGAACGTCGCAGCCATTGCCACTATCTTCTCGCCACACTCTTAGTTCCGAGCTCGCATTCCCATCTGCGCTACCCGCCAAAGCAGATGCTATGTGTCTGCCTCCTGCATTTACTGCACAGGGTTTGCACTTCCTGCACTTAACCTTTGGTAAACAAAACACTTACTGCACAATGGAAAAAGTGCCCCTTAGTGTACCTAAACATACATGCTTTTGAGCATTTTCCATTTCGAGGTGGGGCAATGCTGAAAAGTATCTACGCAGATACAAAGTCTATGGGGTATGTTTACTAAACAGCAGTAGCGGCATCCATGCAATATTAGGATAATGGCTCCTATATCGCACGGAAGCCGCTACTGCTGTTTAGTAAACATACCCCCCTGAGTCCCTTTGAAAGCTGCAGATATAGTTCTTGCAGAAATGCACCTGCTCTTCGTGTGGGCATTTTCTCCCTTCAGAACGACTTGCATAGATTTGAAAATCCAAGCTCCGTACACTGTATCCCTCCCCCAACCTAACCGTGCCCCCCCCCCCAGCCTGCCTCCATTTTATCCAGTTTTCAAACAGTTTAACTCAATAAATTGGTACTTACCCAGTCAAATAAATTCTGAAAATAGTGCTCCCCTTTCGTAAATCCAACATAATGCAGTTCTAATATTCTAATTGCTTATGTATATATCTATACACTTGAATTTATCATAAAACATCCTTATTTTCTACCCAACTATATGATTTGCCCAAATAAATTTAAGTTTAAAGGGCTTTCAGACTTATTTTGGTAGAGCCCAAACAGAGAAAAACATTCTAAATTTGCTGAAGCCTCCAGTACAGCAGATCTAATAAAAATACAATGAAATCTTCACCTTACTTCCTCATAGTATACTCACAATCATGTTCTCCAGAGCATGCTTAGCAAGCCAGCAGTTTAAAAATACAGGGATAAACAAGTTCCTTAACGGGGGCCAGAATATCTGAAAAGAAAGAGAAGTCGCTGAAAGCAAATCAGTAGCAACACTTTTATTGAAGTGTTCAAAAGGGTTCCAGGTGAAGAGTCAAAAACCTGCCAAGTGGGTAAGGTACCAGGTAAATTTATCTGGCTATCTTTATCCGGACACTTTGTGGCACTTGTTAGTTAAAAGTGCAGCTGATTATGTGGCTAAATCTACCAACATAAAATTTGTTCCACAAGATCAAAAACACGTTTTTGTAGAGAGTTGTCAGCAGAAATTTAACCGCTAGCTGGCAAAATTTTCAAACTCCACCCTGCTGGTCTTCTTACCTGGTCCAATTTTTTAGCCAGCCAAATAAGTGTGGATAGTAATTTGACCTGCATAAATCTAGCGTGATATGGAAAAGTGGAGGGTGTGAAAATAGAATTAGTTTTAGCCAGATAAATTCATTGGCAATAATCTTCTACGTTACCAACCTGAAACCTTTGGAACTTTTTCCCTTTTATCTGGAGTTGAAGACATAGTATATCATTGACCCTAATGTGGTATCTTTATCCTAGAAAAGTGCCCCTGGGTTTTATTTTGAATATTGACCTTTCCGGGCCCAATTCGCTAAACATTTTTCTTATAGAAACAAAATGGAAAAAAGCCTTATTAAATAAGGCCTATAAACAACAAATACAGTTCATACAACAGGTATAAAACAAGTTATTTACCCAAGTAAATAAAGATTTTGTGTAGTCCACACAGTGCAACCATGATTTTATTCATGGGGAAGGCATGTTTCAACAACCTGCACAGAAAATCGAAATATGCAAATCCATTCACTCTACAGATTGTTAGACGTGTGTCTCGGGAACCTGCTCTGCATGTGCAAAGAATCCACAATCAAACAGAAAACTCAGCCATTATACCCTAGAGAAGCTAAGAATGTTTCCTTCATTTGCAGAAGGGGGAAATTTGGAGTATCCTGCCTTGCCATAAAGAATGTAAATATATTTGTATGTGCCGACCTTATAGTAAATTTTCAAACACAAATTTATCCAAACACTTTCCCTTTAAAAACTATCTGCAAGGTGTATGTGTAATCTGAGGAAAAAGTGGTGGACGCATGGAATGGTCTCCCAGCGGAGGTGGTAGAGATGAGGACAGTATCTGAATTTGAGAACGTATTGAACAAACAAACAGAGGATCTCTACAGGAAAAGAGGGGATTGTAGAGTTTAGGAGTGGTTATTTATTTATTTATTTACTTATTTAGCTATGCTTATAACACGCTTTTCAATGGGTCAAAGCGGTTTACAATAATCAAACAGGTCATAACATATTTACAGGGGTTATATATTCAACATGGGCTCAACTTATCTACATTCATGACTGGATATGTATCAGGCTTTCCCAGCTTATTTACAATACTCCTTCGTCTCTTGGTTTCAGACTTGTCTCATAATCATTGTGTTCATGGATTCATTGGGTGGTGTTTGGAAATATGCCAAAGTGTTCTCTTAGGTGTGTCTTTAATTGTTTTTGAAATGAGGAGAGGTCCTTGTTCCGGATTTTGGTTTGGGAGCGAGTTCCATAGGTCATAGAGGTCAAATGCACGGGTACATGTTTGGAGATCGTACTTTGTCCTTGCATGTGGTACAGTCAGAACATTGTTAGTGGTCTGCCTTGTTGGTCTTCCAGAGCTTGATTGTGGTAGTAGAGTGTGACGATGAGATGTTGGTTGTTGGTGTAGTGCTTTGTGGATCAGTATTAAGGATTTGTACTTGATCTGAGCTTCCGACGGAAGGATGTGAAGATCCTTCAGTTAGTGGTGGTTATGGATGGGCAGACTGGATAGGCCGTATGGTCTTGGAGACTGGGGTGTCAGCTGGGAAGGTGAGAGGGGGCTTAGTCATGGAGAGTTGGCTGGGTGGGGTAAGGAAGGGCTGAGGGATAAATGAATAAGCTGGGAAGTGGGCAGGGGACGAGGAAGAACTTGGCGATTGGATAGGGGTTGATGAAACTGGAGAGAGGGACATGTGGAGAGAGTAGAGGGAAAACAAATGCATAAAGGTAATGGAAATAAATATTTTAAACAAAAGAGCAAAAAGCAAAACATATTAGTCTAGAATTGCGTAACTGTGGCACTCAACCTCTTCTTCCAACACAGTCTCTTTGGTTGCCATACAATTATAGACTTTGAAAAATTGTCAAACATATCCATACTCTCAGCTGTAGGTATATTAACTGCTTAAAAAATAAGGCAAGCGTGAATTGTTACAAAATTCAGGACATGAGATATAGAATTAGCACTAGGACAGATCCAATTTAAATATGCTGGGGGCTTTAAAATAGCAGCCACATAAAACACCTGAATTAGAAAACTTATGATGACCTAAGACAGCCCAGGGCAATACAGAGCAAGGGATGTTATACCATAATATAGGATGGTTTTATTTTTTTTTTCCGCATGATAAAACGATATAGGCCATCTGGATACTCCCCATGTACTTCATGCCTAATAGTTTGCAGCAGCAGGTAAATTAGAAAGTTGGATTATTTTTTCCATGACGATGTTTAATTTTCAAAAGAGGCATATTTCAAGGTATAAGACACTCAACTCAGCAGCATGAGTCACTGATTTGATCACTTAGACACACCAGTCTGTTAAATTATATACTGAAGCGCAGAGTGTTATAATTTCTGATGATGCAAATGGCCATGTTGTAGTGCTCTGGTATGCAATCTGAGGGTAATTTAATAAAGTATTTTCCGTGTGTAAAGCAAGTTTTACATGTGGGAAATAGTTGCTATAAAACTTTGCGAAGTTTTGCATGCATATACGATAGGCACCCCACAAGACTGTTGAAAGATACACACCGTCTACGTATAGGTGTTCCCAGGACATAGTTAGGGAGCAGCTGGAGTGGAGTTGCCTGTTTTATGAACTGCATTTACACACGCACTTACAGCTCTATGGAGCAGGCTGACATATGTGCACTACTGGAGGTCACTGCATGAGCCTAGTATGTAAAAGCACAAAGGCATAGAATAGCAGAGTAGAGGAGCAGCCTAATGGTTAGAGCACTGACGTGGGAGCCAAGAGACCAGGGTTCAATTCCCACTAGCACTCCTTGTGGCCTTGGGCAAGTCACTTAACCCTCCATTGCCTCAGAAAAAATCCAAATTATCAATGTCCCTGTTTAATGTACATGCCCAAGTTGAAGTTGCAATGTAAGCCACTTTGACTGAAATGATAAAGTGGTATAAAGAACCTGATAAAATAAATCCACCACTGGCATTTCCTGTAAGCAGCAGCCATGGCATTTACAGCAAAACCAGAGATTCGGCACCAGAATCTGGAATATCCTCCAGGCTGAATTTCTGGTTTCAAGGCTGACCGGTGGCACAACCACAATAAAATCGCAAATGTAAATAGTTGTTATATATTAGTTAAAATGTTATATTAGAAATTGTTTAAATGTCACCCTGTTACTTGTTATAACAAATGTTCAATGTAAAATGTTCTGTTCTCTGGAAACCGCTTTGATCTGGAGAAAAGCGGTATAAAAATATAGCTAAATAAATAAAATCTTATTTTTAACTTTTTTATTGTAAACTGCTTTGATTGCTTGCAGAATGGCAATTTATCAAACTTAATAAGCCATTAACCATTTATCTGGAAAGCATGATTTTCAGCCAGCACCTTTTTATGTGGCCCAGGTTATCTGAAAATCACTCTCTAGGTAAGTGCCAGCACTTACCTGCTAGTGTTGCTCTACCCAGATATTTAGCAGCAGCTATTATCCAGACGCTGCAGAGAACTATCCTGCCGATATTTAAGTTCTGTGGCCGACTGCCCAAACCTCTCTTTAGGCTACATTAATTCATTCCAGAACAAGAAGAACAAGTTTTAAAGGGTAAATGGGGAGTGGAGGAAGTGTTGATCTCCTAATTATTTTCCAGGGTCTCCTTTACGTTTCTTTTCTTCTCTTTTCTCCCTTTTCTTTCTAACAGTTCTCCCCTTTTCATTTTCTTTTTCAGTTTCTCTTCTCTGCCTCTCTATCAACACATATCTAAATGTTATCTCTCATTCTCCCCTCCAGTACTATTCTCCTCCTTTTCACCTCTCATCTATATACCAGTTTTTCATCTCACACTCTCTCACTCCCGCGGTTCCTTCTTTCTCCTTCCTCAGCCTCCTACATCCCTAGTCCCTCATTTCTGTCCTATGCACTTTGCTCTCAGCTCTTATCTAGCGCCCTCTGCTTCTCATCTCTTCACTATCCCCAGCTCCTTCCCTCTCACTCATTTCCTTCCTGATCTTAAGCCCATTATTTTGCCTCTTATCCCTATTACCTCTCTTTCACCATCTTCCTATTCCCATGTCCATCTTTTCTTACCTCCTTCAGTGATACACAGTACTTTATCCCTTTTTACTGCTTCTCACCCTCTTTGGTCCTCCAGGATTTTCACACCATATTTCAGCCCATGTTTCTCTTTCCCCCCTTTTTCTTATACCCATCTCATACCCTCACCCAAGCTCATCTAATGTACATACCCAATTGCCAAGGTCCTACTGCCACCTCCTTCCCAAATATATATATAGTCTTTGAATCCCCACCATTTCCAGTCCCCAAATTCTCTGCTCAGCCCCACAACTCTGTCATCCAACCTTTCTCCACACTCTCCCTCAATAACCAAGCCCCCACTCTTCTCATACTCTTCCACCAGACCTTGAGTCCCTTCCTCCCCCTGTTCTCCTGCCAATCCCCTGAGTCCCATCCTACCTCTGTTCTCTACCTCCTACCTTTTCCCCCACACTCCTGAATTCACATTCTTCCTTATCCTATCCTCTCCTCCAACAATTTGAGTCCCTATTTGTCCCCAAACTTCCTTCCTCACTCCTAATGATCCTGCAGTTCTAGCCTGTCTGGTTGAGGCTGAGGGTGATACGGAAGCTGCCGCCGACCTCGGGCACAAGCACCTCCACTTTCCTGCTGCTGCACAATTGAAAGATACACTGTTTGAACTTTGGAAGCTTCCTGTGATTCACAGGAGGCCTGCAGGAGGAAAGTGCCTGAATTTGAAGTTAACAGCAGCAGCAAAATCAGCTTAGAGGGGCAGAACAAGGTCAGAGTGACAAAAGGATAGCAAGCCATTTTTCCAGTCCATAGAGATACCTATACTTTCTTCCACATCATGCCTTTTACTGTTAACACTTCTTGTCAAGTCATCATTCCTATCCTGCTTTTTTTCGATGCCGTTATTTGCAGCTTTTGTGTCCTTCGCCCCCATCCCAACCATGTCTTCCTATATCCTATTCCCATCTTCCAGGGACATTCCTGATCAAAAATTTCTTGGGATGTGCATTCATTAGCAAGCAATTAGTTCATTACCAAGCCTGTAAAAACATGCGTACAAAAGATTTAATGCACATTAACCTACAAATTAATGCATGCACAATGATTTGGGCCTTTTCAAAAATTCCAATGTGTGTTCAAAATTTAAGATGAATATGTGAAACCACCTGAAAAAGCCTACCCAAAAATTGAGAGAGATTCTGAAAAATCTGAAAATTAACTGGGGTTTTTTTTTTGGCCTGTGCACATCCCTACGAGCTTCTCATTCTAAAAGTTTAGAGAGTTTCAGGTTACGGAAGAAGCAGATTAAACAGCTGAGTAAAGCAGGGAAGACGTTTCCATTTTTCTTTCTTTCTACACGAGCCTCTCGAGGCAGGATGGCTGGGCTATCCAAAAGTGTGAGCTGTTCAGAGCAGCAATTTTCTTCTATCATCAGATGACAGTAATATGAGAAGACACATTCTCCCATTAAAGATAGCATTTGTCTTATGTGCAATGTGGTGCCTGATACATTGTTCTTTGCAGAATAGAACCACCAGTTTTTAGAAAGAAGTGGTGCAAAATTGTTTGCCAGCCTAAGTGACTCTATAACTTCCAGAGTAAATTGGAAAGAATGTGTACCTAATTTAAGGTTCATGGATAAAAAATATGTAATTCTCAACATTCTAGAAGCAAAGAGATGTGCAAAACAATATGCAAAAACAATGGAAATAATTCTAGCAGTGCTATTTTATTTATTTAGCAGGTTTTCTATAACGCCTTTTCCTACAATCAAAGCGGTTTACATGGCATATACCAACAGAGTACACAGCAAATGGGGGCGGGGAGAGGGGGACGGGTTAGAGCATAACAAGCTACTTATTTACAAAATTGGGTATAATCAATATGCATGCAATATCAAACCTCTGTACCCAAACTAGCTTTAGGAAATCTGCAAAGCTCATACATTCACACACAGAAATACTACTAAAGCATGCATGTATACAGCTAAAATACATATACAGCAGTGCAGGAATTCCCCTTTCCTTAAATCTAGTCTATTGAGCCTGAAACGTCAGTACTGGAATGCAGATGCCTAGAGATCATTCATGCTAGCTATAACCACAAATCGACTTACTGTGATAATGAATGGGACTGTATTGATCATTTCCAAAATGAAGGGTATTCTTAAAATTTGTTCCCAGATGTTTCCCTTTATAAAAAGAAAAAAAAAAAAAAGCTAAAACTTTTCAGTCAGTCAATCACATTTTATTAATATGAAAATGTTTGAAAGCTTTTGTCAGGCATTTATATTTCATATACAATATCTGTTAAACTTTTTCAGGCCCATATTCGAAAACACGCATGTGATCAACAGCAGTGCCAACTGCTTAAGTGAATTTGTTTGAAAAATTCATGGCACATAAACATATCTGGGCGTTTTTTCATTCAGGTTTATAACTGGACATTTTGACTACAAAACGGTCAGATTTATATGTCTAAAAAAGGGAGGTGTTTTAAAATGGCATGAGGGAGGTGGAGAAAGGTACACACTCTGGGGCAAAACGTCATCCCTCCAAATGGTGACATGTAAACAGCAGATTTAGCTTTCAATGGATGAGTGTCCATTTAATGTTATATGTGAATTTTTAACTATGGCTTTTACGTGGATATATGTACTGTATTTTCAGTTGCACTCTCTTAACGTTGATAGATCATTTAGAGTAGCTCTGCTGCTGAACTTTTTACCTCCAGGATATCCTGTGACTATAGGCTTTCCTGTCCAACAATTATCAACTCATGAATACATTTCAAATAGAAAATCACCATCATCATTATTTCTGCAGGAAAACAGAGAAAATACCACCCTATGAGCTAGATCTACTGAACATTCCAGCGAGAGGACCCCCTCAGCACAATTTTGCTAATGACCCTTCATTGTCATGGTGGCAGTGCCACCCCCACCCTGTTCAAGGCCTCCAACCAACTCAAAAAATTATATATTAGCAACAAAACAGGCAAAAAAGATAGAAAGCTAACCTGGTCTTTACTTGAATCTCCCACTTACTTTAGAAGCAAAGGTATCAGTTAAAGTTACAGGGACCTTTGCACAGTAGGCAGATACATAAAAATAAAAGTTCAGTTTGACTATTTCTGCTTCCATTGTTTGAATTGTCTGTTGCAAGCCTGCTCCCAGGGCGGGGCTAATTAGATTATCTTACAGCCTGCCACAAGTAACTGTTCAACTCTAGTCTTCACAGCTTCCAGAGCCTCCACACAGCTAAACTTTCAGCTATCTTTTTTGCCTGTTTTGCTGCTAATATAGAATTTAACTGTTGGTTATATATTGATTTTTGGGAGTATTCTGACTTTTGTAGCCCTTAAATCAGATATCTGAGTGTGCCCACAGTTCCTGTAAGGCCTACAGGCCAGGGACACTTAGGTTCCCACCAACCATACCCTCACCCCACCCACCCCAGGGCTGCATTGCTTATATAGTGGTCACATACGTTGCCATCTATCCTTTTTAATTTGGTGTTAAGCCCACCTTTCCTTCTTCTTCTACTTCTAGGACTGCTTAATCAGCATGTCATGTATTCAGTGCAATAACTGTGGTGCTTTCATTCTGAGACAAATAATTTGGAACCTAAGAGCTTGTCCTATGTGCCTCAAGTCAGCTGCCATGCATAAAAAATTGACTCTACTGAGGGAAGAACTAGCTTCCATGCATAAAGAATTGACTCTACTAAAGGAAGAACTAGCTGCAATGAAACACACCTCTTCTAGGATACAAACCGAACAAAGTCCACCACCGCTCCCACAAAGAATCAAATATCCCAGGAACAAATGGATCACAGTGGGCTCGGGTAGATTGCGACCTGTAATGCAGAGACACTCTATACATCAAGAGATATCCCTGCATAATGCCTTCTCTGCTTAGGTTAATGAGGATGCCCAATCAATGGAAACTGAAGGGCCCTTAAATGAGAAAGTCAATGTCCAATCTCCTGCTAAAGCACCAAATATGAAGAAAAACTCACCAAACAAAAAACTACTACTACTTGGAGATTCCATCATCAGAGGCACCAACTTGGGAACACAGTTCAAAGGAGAGAAGATAATCAAATGCCTCCCAGGCTCTTCAGCAAGCAGGAATGCAAACCAAATTGTTGATGTACTTAGCGCAGAAAGTGAGCACTCCAAAATTGATGTTGTCATCCACCTGGGTACAAATGACCTGGCTAGAAACAGTGTCTCTGCAGTTCAAAGGGACTTCCAGACTCTGGGAGAGAAACTCAAGCCCATTGTTAACACTGTAGCATTCTCAGAAGTTCTACCTGTTGATGGTCAGGGGGGCAGAAAGGCTAAATTGCATAAACAGCTTTAATACATGGCTCCAGACCTGGTGCAAACGAGAAGGATTCAGATTTATTGGTGATTGGGGAAACAGATGAACCAACAAGAGACTATACTGTGCTGTTTCTGTCGCAGGGAAAAGAATCCTAAGTGAAAGATTCAGGCAGTATGTGGATATGCATTTAAACAAGAAAAAGGGGTGATGGATGGGGAAGGACATGTTCGGGAAGTCACTCCCAGCAAAATCAGAACATCAGAAACAACCAGGCTTTTAAACCACACATCAACGACAAGTGGAAAGAAGTGGGCAGAACAAAATCAATGCAAAATACATGCAAGCGAGTTAAATGCTGGAAAGCAATGAGCACAAATGCTCAAAGCTTAGCCAACAAAGTTCCGGACCTGGAAGCCCTAATGGTGGAAGTGGACCTGGACATCGTGGCCATTACAGAAACATGGTTTAATGAATCACATGATTGGGATATAGCCATAGCTGGCTATAAGCTATTCAGAAGAGACAGAGAAGGTGGAAAAGGAGGAGGAGTAGCCTTGTATGTAAAAAGCAATATTAAAGCTACTGAAATGCAGGGGGCATGGGGAAAAGAAGAAGCACTCTGGATTGTGTTGGAAAGAGGAAATGGCATTGCGATCCATACTGCTGTAAGTCTACAGACCTCCGACTCAAATTGAAGAAATAGATAACAAATTGATTATAGATATTGCCAAGATAGCCACAAAGGGGGAAATGATCATACTGGGTGACTTTAATCTACCCGATGTGGACTGGATTACTCCTTCTGCAAATCTGGCAAGAAGCAAAACGATTGTGGATGCTTTCCAAATGGTGATGGAACCAACCAGGGAAAGCTCAACACTAGATTTAGTGAGAGCGCGTTGAATGTCTGGGTGGGTGCCCCTGTGAGCAGCAGCGATCATCACATGGTGTGGTTCGAGATAAAAGCCAAGGTGCAGTCCAATCATAGCAAGCTCAAAGTCCTAAACTTCAAAAACACTGACTTCAGTAAAATGAACAAGTGAAAGAAAAGGAGTTGGCAGGGTGGGAGGGGATAAGGGAAGTGATCTAGGCATCACCCTAGATCAGCGCCTCGACATGGTAACACATGTGAAAAATGTTACAAGAGCAGTATATCATAAGATACGAACCTTACGCCATCTTCGGCCACTACTCGACTTCACTGATTATCGGACCATTTTCCAAGCCCTAGTTATCCCACACCTGGACTTCGCCAACATCATTCTCCATGGGCTCCCACAGGCAACTCTAAATCCGCTCCGGCTTGGAATGAACTCGGCTGCTAGAGTACTTGCAGGTGTACCAAGATCAGAACACATAACGCCTGTGCTGAAGGAACTCCACTGGCTACCACTACAGGCCCGAATCCATTACAAGGCACTTATCCTGACCTTCAAAGCTTTGAGAAACCAGCCTCCCACACCCATCGGTAGACTGATCAATAACATCCCTGACAACAGAGCCAGAAGATCTGCAATGCTGAACACTTTAGAAGTCCCTAAGATAAATGTAAAATGCACGAAGGCAACCGCCAATAGGGCTTTTTCGATTTATGCACCCATAGCCTGGAATGCCCTTCCCACTGGAATCCGAGCTATCATGAATCTTACCTTATTCAGAAAAGCGCTAAAATATCATCTGTTCCAAATCCACTATCCTGAATCTAGCACTGGAAAACATAGAAAGTACCCCCTGATCCCCGTTCCTAACTGTTCCAACAATCTAACTCAACGGGAGAATGGTTAATCAGCCCACCCCCTGGTACAGATTTTTGATGCCACCAAACCTGTCCCAACTATGAATACCCTGTAGCTCTGTAAAATGCACTGTATATAGTTTTTCCCAAGTTCTCCCCTAAGCTATTACCCTGTTCTCTGTAAGCGCATTGTGTCGTTGTCGCATTGTAGCATTGTTCTGTTCACTGTGAACCGCACTGATTTTTAATAGCGCAGTATATAAGAAATGTAAATAAATAAAATAAATAATAAATAAAGTGGAATTGCAATGGGCTAAACTAAAAGTGGTAATAAAAGGGGCAACAGATAAATATGTAAGGAAAGTAGATAAAAACAAGAGGAAAAGGAAACCTATTTGGTTCTCCAAAGAAGTGGCTGCTCAAATAAAGGCAAAAAACACAGCTTTCACAAAATTCTAAAGCTTGCAAACAGAGGAGCACAGAAAGGAATACAGGATCAAACTAAAAGAGACAAAAACAGAAATAAGGAAAGCAAAATCAAAGGTAGAGGAAAAGATGGCTAAAGATGTGAAATGTGGTGACAAAACTTTCTTCAGGTATACTCGGGAGAGGAGGAAAATCAGAGATGGAATTGCAGGACTAGGATTCGTGGAAAGTGACATTGAAAAAGCGAAATTGCTAAACAAATACTTCTGCTCTGTTTTTACTAAAGAAAATCCTGGAGAAGGACCATCTGTGACTGCCAAATATAAAAATGGAAATGAAGTAGATACCACACCATTCACAGAAGATGATGTGTTAGAACAACTTGCAAAACTGAAAGTGGACAAGGCCATGGGACCGAATGGGATACATCCCAGGATACTGAAAGAGCTCAGAGAGGTTCTTGCAGGGCCGTTAAAGGATCTTTTCAACAGATCCTTGGAAAGAGGAGAAGTTCCTCAGGACTGGAGAAGGGCGGATGTGGTACCTCTTCACAAAAGTGGTGATAGGGAAGAAGTGACAAACTACAGGCCCGTGAGCCTTACCTTGGTAACGGGAAAAGTAATGGAGGCGCTTCTGAAAGAGTGCATAGTGGACTCTCAAAACCAGCAGGTTGCATGATCCGAGGCAACATGGTTTTACCAAAGGACGATCTTGCCAAACAAATCTGATTGAGTTCTTTGACTGGGTGACTAGAGAACTAGATCAGGGGCATGCGATGGATGTCATCTACCTGGATTTCAGCAAAGCCTTTGATACTGTTCCTCATAGGAGGCTTATCAATAAATTCAGTAGTTTGGGGATGGGTCCCAAGGTGGTGAACTGGATCAGAAATTGGTTGACTGACAGACAACAGAAGATGATGGTAAATGGAGCTCACTCAGATGAAAGGAGGGTGATTAGTGGGGTGACCCAGGGTTCGGTCCTGGGCCCGTCACTGTTCAATGTATTTGTGAGTGATATTGCTGAAAGACTGCATGGAAAGGTCTGTCTTTTTGCAGATGACACGAAAATTTGCAACAGACTGGACTCCCCCGAGGGAGGGGTTAATACGAGGAAAGATCTACAAAAGCTGGAAGAATGGTCTAATGCTGGCAGTTAAGATTTAATGCGAATTAGTGCAGTATCATGCACTTGGGAAGCAGAAATCCAGGGGAAATGTATGCGATAGGGGGCGAGAGGTTGGTGTGCATGGACCAGGAGAAGGACCTTGGTGTGATTATTTCTGAGGATCTCAAAGTGGCACAAAAGTGAAACAAGGCAGTGGCAAAAGCCAGGAGGATGTTGAGTTGCATACAAAGAGAAATTACCAGCAGAAAGGAAGAGGTACTAATCCCACTGTATAAGTCACTGGTGAGGCCTCACTTGGAATACTGTGTTCAGTTTTGGAGACCATATCTTGCAAAGTATATAAAAAGACTGGAAACTGTTCAGAGGAAGGCGACCAAAATGATTTGGAGCCTGCATCAGAAGCCTTATGAGAAGAGACTTGCAGACCTAAATATGTACACTCTGGAGGAGAGGACAGATAGGGGAGATATGATTCAGACCTTTAAATACTTAAAGAGAAATAATGAACAAACAAACCTCTTCCAAAGACGGGGAAGATGTAAAACTAGAGGGCATAACATGAAGCTGCAAGGGGGTAAATTGAAAGGCAATGTCAGGAAATACTTTTTCACTGAAAGGGTGGTGGATGCTTGGAATGCCCTCCCGATGGAAGGTGAAAGGTGGGGGTTGGAAGGTAGAACTTCTGAGAAGTGTTGGGGCAAATACAGTGACAGAATTCAAAATGGAATTGGACAGACACAGTGGATCCCTTTATAGCAACAGGATAAAATCAAAATAAACTTACCTATCTAATTTCTCAACATACAGGGATGTCCTACCCAGAGCGGTGGGTTCACCCCTAAAACAAAGACAAGGGAAGGGTTGCCTGCACGGAGCAGCAGGTGCACCTACTCTTGTCATCTTACTGGGCAGACTAGATGGACCATACTGGTCTTTATCTGCCGTCATTTAGTATGTTACTATAGTCCATCTGCTATTTCTTGTCTCTCCTCCTTCTTTCTTCATTTTCTTCTATCAGCCTTTTTCCAGTCCCAGTACCCCTCCCCACTATCAGCCCCCTTTACAGCTTCCTCTCCCAGTGTCTATCCCCTTGCATTCCCAGCACCACCACTGGTGTCTATTCCCTTCCAGTCCCCCTTCTTCCCTACTGTCCAGCCTCTTCTAGTCCAAATATCATCCCAGGTATCAGCGAACTTCCAGCCCCAGTGCCCCCTCCCATGTCAGGTCCCTTCCAGTCATCTACTCCTCTGTCCATCCGCCTTCCAGTCCCATACCCAGGTGTAAGCTCCCTTCCAGCCCCCACATTCACTCCAGCCCCCTCCTTCCCCCCTTTTCTGCTCCCTTCCAACCCCCACCTTTCCCCCTGTCAGCTCTCTTCCAGCCCCATCCCAAAGTGTCAGTTTCCTTCCAGTCCCCCCATGTCTGCTCCCTTCCAGCCTCCCTCCCCCAATGTCAGTTCCCTTCTGGCCCCTTTTCTTCCCTTTCTTCCTGTATCAGCTGTCAGCACCTTCCCTCGCTGATTGTTTTTCAGAAAAGAAAGCAGACATGGGAACATTTCTCTATTCCCGCAGCTCTGCTATCTTTTAAACTGCTGGGCCACGGAATTTCTAAAGGCAATAAGCAGCATTTCCTGTTGCTTATCCATATCCAGCCACCAGCATTGAATATCTGGGTTGGCCAAAGAACCTGAAAGCTAACTGGGCAGCAGTGATATTCAGCTACTGCTCTATTAGCTTCAGAAGCAAGAGTTAGAACAGCCTTTTCTGTGCCTAATTTTGCTGCCGAGGGATAATCGGGCAGTGGCTCAATATCACCACTGCCCAGTCATCTCAGGGTGCTGCCCCTGTAACACCTTTATGCTAACCAGTTAGCATCAGGGTATACATTAGCAGAAGCCTTAGATATCCTGTAGCACTAACCGTGCTAGTGCCGCTGAATATCCTGTTCATTGCGATTAATGCAGCTAGCAGCTCTGCCAGCCATATTAATTGCTTTGACTATCAGGCCCAAAGAGAACAGAGAGACGGCAGATGTCTCTAAAGGGGGTACTTATGCAACCTGGCCCAAGGGATCAGTTCCAAGGTCCATGCAATGGACACTAGGAATTGGAGATCGTCCCAAGCCTGGGAAGCTGACTGAGCACAAAACTCCCCAAATTAGCTCTGTAGTTTAGGTGACCTTTCCAGTATGAAGAAAGCTTGATCCAGGAGAGTACTAAAATGAGTCGCGAGGTATTCAAAGTCTCAGGAAGGAATCAGGCTGCTCTTGGGATAGTTGATCACCAACTCCAGCCTTTCTAGCCAGTGAATCACTAGGGCTGTTTCATCTGGGCTTCTCCCAGGAATCTGAACAAATCATCCAGTCATCCAAGTATGGGTGAACCTGGATTCCTTGCTTGTACAGGAACTCTACCACCACAAGCATGACCTTTGAAAAGGTGTGAAGAGCATGACTAGGCCAGAGGATAAAGCCTAGAACTGTAAATGGTGCCTAACACAGAAGTGGATAAATTGCTGTTGTTGTTGCTGGATAGGAACATTAATGTATGTCTCAGTGAGATCCAGGGAGGTTAGAAACGCCCCTCTCCAGACTAATGCAATGACTGACCTGATGGTCTCCGTGTGGAAGTGAGGGAATCAGTTTGGCACCGACTGCCTTTAGTTGCAGAATAGACTGGAAAGAATCTCCCTTCATGGGCACCACAAAGTAGATGGAATTATGCCTTTGGCCCTGCTCTGTGGAGGACATGAGTAGAAGAGCCTGCAACTGCAGAAGGTCCTGTAAAATTTCCTTAATTACTACGTGCTTGATCAGGGAGCCACAGGGAGACTCCATAAAGACATCCTATAGAGACTGCAAATTCCAGTGCATAAACCTGATATAAGACCTCAAGGGTCCATTGGTCTGATGTGATATGGGTCCACTCAAACAACTGGATCCACCCCAACTTGTCTAAACCTCAGAAAGGACCTAATGGATCACACTGTGGGGGTTTACTGGCACCAGAGGGAGCCACAGTTGAGTCCCAAGAAGACAGAGCTCTGAAAGGGACTGACCTTTCTTGGGCTCAGACTCATTAAATGAATAGGCCCTACCCAAAAGGATGCTTGGGTATGCAGGGAGAAGAATGTCCAGCAAGAAAAAGGAGGTAATAGCGCCTTTGTCAAAATCTTTAGTGAGACCTCATTTGGAGTACTGTATATAACTGTGGAGACAGAACCTTCAAAAGGATATAAACTGGATGGAATCAGTGGTCTTTGTCATAAGGCACATGGGGATAAGCTTAAATTTCAAGCCTATAGATCTCAATATGTATGGAGAAAAGGCAAGAGAAGGGTTAGATGATATAAACATGTATATATTCTTTATTAGCATTTATAATAACACTCAGGTAATTACATAAGTGAAATTAAAGAAAAACGGGAATTAGAGATTAAATTCATAGATATCTAACAAACCACAAAAAAATTAAACATCCCTAAATTAGCCCACAACATGATTCGGGGGGGCTACAAGAAACAACATTACCAAAATTTACACCCTTTCTCAAGGGCAAAAATAAGGTTCCAAACCAAGAAGTGTATCAGCAGGTTAAGACTTAAGCGTCAATCGTAATGGGCGCAACCCCCGCCCCAACCTCTTCCCTTGCACAAATAAATTCTAAGAGCTGTTTAGGATCAAAAAATAGGAAATTCTTTCCCTGATAGGAAACATAACATCTAGATGGATATTTTAACATAAAGGAAGCACCCAAGGAGATCGTCCTGGGTCGATGAGCCAGGAAATCCTTCCTCCTTAATTGGGTTACACGTGATAAATCAGGAAATATACAAACTTTTGCACCTAAAAACTGTTCATTAATATTTTTAAAGAAAGATCTAAGAATTAAAGCTTTGTCAGCCTCTAAGGCCAGAGTCACAAGTATGGTAGTCCTCTCTGTAACCACATCCAAAGAGCTTTCCAAAAATCCTGTCAAATCTCCCAAACCACTCACAGAGGCCTCCACATTCCTCCCCTTTGCCTCCAAGGTGTTAACAGACAAGTAATATGCCCTCATAAGTGGGGGTAAATGTTCCATGGGAATTTTAAGCACTTCCATCTGGTATTTGCGTACCATCTCCACTGGTGACATAAGAGGGGACCTTGGAAAGTTCAACAGGCGAAGATTATTCCATCGAGCAAGATTCTCAAGATATTCAGTTTTATGTGTTAACACAGTCCTTTCTTTCATTAGAGCAACATGCTCCTCCTTAAGGCGAGAAATCTCCTCCTTAACTTGTAATAGAGAGCCAGCCTGCAATTCCTGACTTTTTGAAGCTTCCAATTTCATACCAGCCATTTCAGTACTTACAGAACCCACTACGGTAGATAGGGAAGTGGTCAACGCCGAGATAGCATCCCACAGCGCATCCAAAGTAATAATAGCGGGCTTCTCCAACACCAAATTAACTGGCTTCTGCTTTCCTCCAGGCTCCACCCGCCGTAGAGAATCCTCTATCCGACTCTCAGGCAGCCTCTCCCCTCTGGAGTCTGAAGTCAGCCTCTGAGGAGATTGTCCCACTCCATCGGGTAGCGGGATACTCTCCCGACCACCCGGCAACACACGGGAACAATCTCCAATCGGAGAGATAGTATGTCCGGGTTGTATCGGAGGGGTACGCTGGTCAGGAGATAGACTTACTCCTGACGTGCCCAGCACCGACTCCGGACCGCCAGGGCATGCTGTCGAGGATGCTGCTTGAAACCCCGCTGCTGCGAAGCCGCAATGCTTGAGGGTCCGCTGAACCGAAGAGGAAGCCTGTTTCCTTTTTCTCCACCCCATAATGATCGGGGCTGAAATTCGCAAACAGCACACTCTCCTCAAGCAAATGCAGAGCACGGCAGCCAGAGGTCAGTTACCTGCCGCCACCTTGCCCCCGTCCTCATATGCCATGATATAAACATTTAAATATCTCTGAGGAATAAATGTACAGGAGGCAGCCCTCTTCCAGTTGAAAGGAAGCTCTGGAAGGAGGGGAGTCATAAGATGAAGGTGAAAGGGGATAGATTCAAGAGTAATCTGAGGAAATATTTATTTACGGAAATGGTGATGCTGGAGATGAGAACTGTATTTGAATTCAAAAAAAGCATAGGACAAATATAGAGGATCTCTGAGAAAGAGGAAGGGATTGTAAAACTTAAGAGTTTTTATGGATGGGCAGATTGGACAGGCCATATCTTTATCAGCCATCATTTTCCATTTTTATGTTTCCATGTTATCCAGACGCCTAGCAATCTGAGTGTGTCTCCATGATCCATGCAAGGCTCTGCAAGAGGCACTCCTAATGCCCCTCTTCTGGAAGTCTCTGTGGTTGAGCCTCCTCAAGGTTTTTCATCAACTTCTCCAGGTCCCCATCAAACAGCAACCTGTCCTTAAAGGAGAGTTTGCTCAGCCATAACTTGGGGGCAGCATCAATCGACAAATTGCAGAGCCAAAACCACTGTCTATCCACTACTACTGCTGCCATGGACTTGGAATAGATCCAGATCAGGTCATACATGACATCAACCACATAAGCGGTTCTAGATTCTGATCTCAAGTCTCTGAACAGTCCAGCAGTGGCTAAACCCAGAAAAATAGGGCTTGGACCATCAAACCTGCACACAGTGCTGCTTGAGAACCTATAGCAGATACTGTAAAGATATTCCTAAGGAGGATCTCTACCCTTCTATCATGAAACTCCTTGAGTATAGCACAGTTTTCTACTGGGTTGATCATGCGCTTTGCCACCACCACAAGGAGGACGTTCACCCGAGAGAGCTGTAGGGCTGGTACCCCTGCAATTCTACATGCAAATCTCCAGCCTGCTCAGCAACTCAGGCCTGAACCAAACTGCAGATGGATTCTTCACTACAATTTTGCTGTGTTCAGCTACAAACAACCTCCAAGCAACTGCTGGCGCAGCGTTTCTAAGCATACATACAGAAGCTATTGTCCGTGACTGGCCTTGGACACTTGTACATGCCCAGAAGTTACATACTGTTGCCTCGGCTTGACTTCTTACTATGGCTTCTTTGTTTGCAAGAAGCTGCTCATCGTCTACCTCCTGATTCGCTGAGAACACCTCAGACTGCCTGGTGCCAACCAATCATCGGACCTATGACGGAGGATTCTTACACAGAATAATGCAATCTGCACTGGAACTTTAGTAAGAGAGTTGGGGGCTTTTCCCACCTGTTCATACAGACTTCTGCACCGGTTCCTCTCTGCTGTGCACTGCGTACCTGATTCCTGCGACCTGAGCTTTCCGCCAGACGGCCACTACGTGTGGGCTAGGCTGTCCTCCGTAGGTCTGAGATAAGACTTTCACAGATACCTTCGGTTCGAACTTACTGCGGCTCGCCTGTGACGGCTGGAGCCTGCAGTAGCTAACAGCTGCCTCCTTGGACGAAGCTGTTCCTGAGTGCCCGACGGAACTAAGGTACTGACTTATCTCTCATCCTCCAGATGGGCAAGGGGTTAGCAATATATATTTCTTACTTTTCCTCAGTGCAGAGCGAATCAGTGACGTCTGGTTACTAATCAGTGATTTATTACGTTGTCCAAGTGTACATCTGTACTATAACAAATTTCTACCTCATGTTTCTAATTAGCTATATGTGTATGTGTATATTTTTCTACCTGGTTGCCTATAATAAAGTCTAATATATATCTGCAGACCAGACTTCTTTTGTGGCTCATTGCCAGAATAACTCACCGAACTTTGGGCTGGGAATTAGTAGCTATTTCCCCTGGACAACAGAGAGTCTAACTTATTTTTATGCTACTAATATACCCTACATAATAATGGGGGCTCGTCCGGGATGTGTATTTCTGAATGTGCTACGTCTCTCAGAATTTGTGTAATATTTCTGAATTGTCCTATTGTGGTCCAAGCAGCTGTTTATGCTGAGGTTTGTGGCTAGAGAATTATCTGTTGAGACGGGTTTGGAACCCACATTACAGGATCTCTGAATGAGTTGCGTCTTACTGAGTCAGTGTAATTCTAGCAGCTATTCCTGTGTTTGTAATGATGATTCACACAGAGGGCTGGGTGGATCAGGTTTCCGCTCTCAGGAAGCGGAATGCTCTGGATCAAACGGAATTGCAATTTCTGACAGTTTGTAGAACTGAACTAGCCGCTCAGACAAGGAGATTGCAAGCGGATGCTGCTCTTTATGAGCACTGGGAGAGCACTCTGATAGCTGAGCTCGAGTCTGCAGAGACTGCTCTAAGTGCAGCGAGATGGCGTACAGCCAATCTGCAAAGGGAGCTAGTTGTTGCATGTCAGGAATGTGGGCAGGAAATACAGAGAGTTAACCTCGAAATCCAGCAATTAAGAGCTGATTGTTTTGAATTGGCCTATGAATCCACCTCTCAGGGTAATTAATGAGACAGAATACAGGGATAATTTGATCCCTCTAGGCTTCTCGAATTACCAGAGGGTAGATGATGGCTGTTTGCCACTGGAAACCCTGCCCAGTGTAGAAAGGCAGCTTTTCCAGAACAAAGTCAGTTCTCTCCCATCAGCGCATGAGCACAGGAGAGAAACAGGGCGGAGTGAAACACCCTACTCTCGACCCCTCCCCATACAGGGAGCAGTGGAGGGGGGGGTGGGAAGTCCCCCTAGTGATGGAAGACTGTACCAGCAGCGACCACCAGAGGGAGCTGAAGGCAAGCGAAATCCTCTATGCTCCCGTGTCCTGCAAGGAAATCAAATAAATGAAGGTGCTTCTGTCGCACAATTACAAATTATCAAGACCTTGCGGAGCATGGTCACACCTTTTGAAAAAACTGGTCATGCCACCATAAATGAACATTTAGCTGCAGTCAAAGATGCCTTTCGGGCACTGAACATTACCAGGGGGGAGGACATGGTTCTGTATCTTCCATGGTCCTTTGATGTACCTTGTCAGCAGTTTATTAGGGCCATGGCAGACGATGAAAAGAAGGACATTGTCATCTTTGAACAGGCACTAAAGAAACATTATGGGCCATACCCTGATGATATCGCTGCAAAGCAGGCAGCATTTAGTATGACTCATAGGGAAAATGAAACACCCCGAGAGTTTGCTTACAGACTTAGGCAGACCTTCTTCCAGAGTGACCCTTCTTGGGAAACAATAGAACACCATCAGGAGTTTCGTAATCTTTTCTGTCAGTTGCTCCTTCCATCTATTAAGCCTTATATGTCTGACAAGGGTCACGAACCCCTGTCACGTGTGATAGAACATGCTGAGTGGATTTGGGAAGCTGTTCCTACCATGAGAGCAACCAATACTGGCAGCACAGTCCGGGCTCCAAGCAAAGCCATAGAGACAAAACAGTGTGTTAGTGCTGTAAAATCTACCCTTTCGTTAGAAAATAACTCTTCTCCTTCTGCTCCACAGAATCCTCCCAGGCCACCCCAGAACAACCAGTCATCTGGGTCTAAGCAGCGCTCTGGGAATCAGCGTTTCACTCCGCAGAACCGGAACTGGAAGAGAAAGCCCGGTTTTGACAAATTCCAGGAGCTGGAGAAGAGAATAAGCGAGTTGACAGATATGATGAAGGCTACCATTGCATTCAGCTCCTCACAGGAGGCTTCTGCTAGTAGTGCGCCACCTAAGCCACGAGCAAAGCCTCAGAAGCCAGAGGAGGAACTGGTTGACTCCTCTTCCCCTTCTAATGCGACTAAATGACTAACCGACTTTGTTTCTGTTCCACAGGTCACTATTGCACAGGTGCAGCCAGCTGGAGATGCCACCCCATGGACACAGAGTGACAGTCCCGCAATGGACAGCGAAGGGTCCAGCCTTCGACACCATCAGGAAGCACAAGTACTTTCTGGGTAAACTCAAGCCAAAAGGACAGAGGTACACTGTTCCTGTTACAATTCAGCAGGCATTTCTCTGTGAGGGCCTGATAGATTCCGCCTCTGAGGCTACCCTGATTACCTCGAGTCTCTTTGATAGACTCACTGCTTCCTTGGGGAGTCAGAGGACCCTACACGTCACACCCAGTGATTTGTCACTCGCAGCTTATGGGAATCAGCCCATAGAGTCTATGGGGCAGGTCTGGCTTAACCTCCAAATTGGAAAATTACAGGTGAAACATCCTGTCATCATAACTAAGTGCCCTGGGGAAGAATTATTGATTGGCAATGAGCTCCTGAAATGGTTACGCCCCATTCTGGACTACGTCCAGGAAGTGATCTGGACACAGGTCACACATCCCATACCTTATGCTAGGGTAAAACATGACAGCAGTCAGTGGTCCTTGTTTGGTGGAACACACAAACAAGTCCATCAGGATTAATTTCCAGAGGTCAGCTGATCCCCAAATCCTTCAGCTCCAGTATGAAAGGGCTGGAAATGAGGATCAGGGCATCAGCGACGTGGTTTCCATTGCAGTGGGTTCAGTAGCTAACATTGTCCTTGATACTGACTGCCTGCAGATATTCCTGAAGGAACCTGTGGAAGGTTGTGAGGTGCAAACCCCTCCTCCATCCCATCCCGGCCTAGATCACCCTAGGAGACTGATGGACATATTCTCGGCTGAGAAAGGTCCCTTTATATATGTGCAGGTGGGCATGTCCCAAAAGGAAAGGGCCTACCTATTACCCCACTGTGACCACTCCCTCTTCAGTGAGACGCTTTTCTATCGGCTCAAACAACAGCTTACCCTTGATTGGGTAATTGGAGCGAAGACTTTGTTCCAAGTGCCTGGGGAAGGGCTCAAGACATTAATGGGCTACTGCAATCTCCCCTTACAAGTTGGGGTCAAAGGTTTTTGGCACACCTTCTCCATCATCAGAGGACTTGAGGTGCCCCTCTCCTTAGGCTCAGATTGCCTTGTTCGACTGGGAACTTATGTGGATTTTGTGAACAACATCCTCTGGAGTAGGATGGAAGGAGATCCGGTGGATTTCTCTGGTGCCCGCCCATTCCTACGGGATGGTCAGACTATTCCTCAAGTCTGTGAAGTGGTCAGTGCAGAAGACACCCACATACCTGGGAGGGTACAGGATTGTCCCCTGCCGATACAGGTGACCCGAGGACATGTGGTCTCAGACAACTTGGTCTTCTTCAGTCCAAATTCCCGTTTTGAGGAGCTGGGCCTAGCCATGGGTCCCATACCCTGCATGGAGGCCACAGCTCCCTCCTTACACTTATTGCTCACCAATCCAAACCCAGATCGCATTCACCTTGTGAAAGGCGAACCCCTGGGATTCCTTGTGGCAGAATCGTTCCCTAGTGTGGAATTGAGTCTCCAGATTATTGGGGAAGCCCCTGTTTCCTGGAACATCTGTGAAGGGGGGGGGGACCCCTGCGTGTGTATGATCCTCACCCTGAGGCCTCCTCACCTTACAGTTTGTCTGGCCACATAGTGCTGTGACCTCTCAGGTGGACCTCGAGTCTGACCATCTGATTTTGTCAAGTAAACTCGATGAGGCTGTTAGTTCCCTCACCCACCAGGGGGGGGGGAACCCCATGCTGTCCAAGCCATCCAGGTCTCCTCTCTCCAAGATGAGATTGAGGAGAAGGTTGAAATACCCTCAAACAAACCTGCTCTGGGATTTGACGACATGGTTGCGGGTAAACTTGCTGAAGCGGACGCCTGCACTGATGAGTCAGAAAAGGCCCAATTAAAAGAACTGCTGTTCCGTCACAAGGACCTGTTTGCCACTGACACCTATGACTGTGGTCTCACCGACCTACATGTCACCCGTATTCCTACGGATCCAAACAGTAAACCCGTCTTTGTGAGGCAGTATAAAATCCCATTGGCCTCCTATGAATCCGTTCAGGAAATCATTAATTCCCTGGAACAAAAGGGAATTATACATCAATGCAACAGTACTTACAATGCCCCACTGTGGCCTGTCATCAAGAAGGATTCTAGCTGGCACTTAGCTTTGGACTATCGCCAGCTTAATAAAAAGGTACCTCTATCCAGATGGCCTATGGCACATCTGGAACAGAACTTAGCCACCATCAAGGGTGCAAGGTACTTTACAAGCCTGGATCTGGCCTCAGGATTTTGGACTATACCTGTCCATCCAGAAGACCAGCATAAGCTGGCTTTTACCTTTGGTAGGCGACAATATACTTGGAATTGGACACCGTTTGGTTATTTGAATGCCCCAGCAGACTTCAATATTTTCCTGCATAAGGCTTTGCCTGATGCTGAGACTAGAGGCACCCTCGTCTATGTAGACGACATTCTGGTGAAGAGCACCAGTTTCACTGACCATTTGCAAGAAATAGAGCATGTTTTCCAGCAACTGAAAGCTGCGGGAGCAAAGCTGTCCTTGTCAAAGGGCCAATGGTGCCGGAAATCCCTCAATTATTTGGGTTACGAAGTTTCTGCTGAGGGACTGCGGCCTCAAAGGAAGAGAATTGCGGCCTTGCAACAACTCAAACGTCCGACCAACGTGAGTGAGCTGCGCTCATTCTTGGGCATTTGCAATTATTCACGCCAATTTGTGGAACAATATGTGGAGATTTCCCGACCCCTGGTCAAACTCCTCAAAAGAGATGAACCTTGGGCATGGAATCCCGACCAAGAGGCAATTCTAGAAGAGCTGAAGGCAGCTTTGAGTCGAGCTCCCTGTCTTGCCTATCCAGAGAGTGGCAGAGAATTCTTCATGGAACTAGGTTTCACTGATCACTCTATGAGTGCTGTTCTGTACCAGATGCATGACACAGATAGGAAAGTTATTGCCTATGCCAGCAAAGCTTTAATGGAAGTGGAGAGGAAATACTCTGACTGTGAGAAATCCTTGTTGTCCACAGTCTGGGCCCTCCAATATTTCCGCAGTTATATCCAAGGTGAGAGGTTGGTTGTTGAGACTCATCACCAACCCATCAAGTTCCTAGGCAGTGATCGGATTAAATCGGGACAAGTGTCAAACAGTCGCATTGTCTCCTGGACCTTAGCACTTCAGGGATGGCCCCTAGAAGTAAGGTATGCTCAAAACCGCAAGGATGCCGCCGCACAGGGCCTGGCTGAATTGCACGATTGCACTGCCAGAGAACCTTTAGTGGGTAATTTAGACACCGAAATGGAGTCATGTACGCCTGAGCCTTCTCGTCATCGTCCTTATGAAGAGAACCTCTATAAAGGCTACCCCAAGGTGTATGTGGACGGTTGTGCTTCGTGTAGTTTGGAACCAGAACTACCCTTGTGAACCCTTGAAGAACTGTCTGGGTACCAAGACTAATCAGTATGCAGAGCTAGCTGCAGCCCTGGCAGCTCTCCAGTCTGCTGCTCAGGGAGGGGTTCACACCCTAACCATCTGTACTGATTCAGACTACGTCCGACAGAATTTTGTTTCCCACTTACCCATTTGGAAATCTAACAATATGCTGAATTCCAAAGGGAAACCTGTCACACATGCCGGATTGATTCTGGCCTTGGACAAGGTAGCTCATGAAAATGACATGACCATCTACTGGAAGAAAGTGAAAGGTCATTCCCGTGTTGATAACCCTGACAAGATTGGAAATGATCTAGCTGATCAGCTTGCCAAGGAGGGTGCTGTCTCTGGAGACCTCTGGCAGTTGGAGGCCCCCGAGACTAATGGGCTTCGAATTGTGACCGCGGTTACCCAGCAACAAGCTCAATTATCCACCATGCCCCCTGTGGTTCAATGGTGTGGCGAGAGCACAGATCTCGACCTCGTGCAAGCCCAGAAACAAGATCCTACTCTTGGACGTTTCTACCTTTTTCTGCAGAACCCCCAGGAACACCCATTAACTCTGGAGGATTGTCAGGACGATGAGGAACTGAGGATCCTCTACATCTCCAAGGACATGTTCCATCTCCAAAAAGATCTGTTGATACGGACGAGTAAGAATGGTATTGTGCAATGGGTGGTACCTCGGGCCTTCCGAGGAGTTATGTTACAGCACGCTCATGATGAACCTTGTGCCGGTCATAGAGGTGACCGAATAACCTATGAAACGTTGAAACAAGTAGCCTACTGGCCACACATGTACCAAGATGTACAATTGTATACTAAAGGTTGTCTGACCTGTTGCAGATTTCAACCTGCGGCTCCTTCTCATAGAGCTCCTCTGAGAAACAGAGGTCTGACCATGCCTTGGTCTGATCTCCAGATTGATTGGATCGGCCCCGTGCCCCGATCCTCTCAAGGCAACAAATATATGTTGACAGTTACCTGCTTATTTACTAAGTGGGTCGAGTGCATCCCAGCACCCAACTGTACCGCCGAGACCATGGCCACCTTGTTGTTAAACCATGTTTTCAGCAGATGGGGCCTCCCCATGCGAGTGGAATCCGACCAGGGTTCCCACTTCACGGGACAAGTCATTAAGCATCTGTGGAAGGTACTAGGTGTGAAGGCCAAAGTCCACATTGCTTATCGTCCACAATCCTCTGGACAAGTGGAGAGAGCAAACAAAACTATCATCAGTATCTTGAAAAAGTATGTTTCTTCCTCTGGGAAGGACTGGGACATCAAACTGCCCTTGGTCCTGATGGCTATCAGAGCCACGCGTCATCGTGCTACTGGTGTGTCCCCTTTTGAGATGACCGGTAGGGACATGGTTTTACCCCTTCATCTTCTTTACAGGACTAATGATGTGACTCTCGCTGCTGCTACAACTGCTCATGAATATGTTGCCCATTTAAGACAACTCTTGCAAAGTGCCTTTGCCTTTGCCCAAAAGAATTTGGACACTGCTGCTAGGGGTAGGAAGGCCTACTATGATTTGAGGACTACCTCTACAGAATACCAGATTGGCGATAAGGTATTCTACTACAATTTTGGTAAGAATAAGGTCAAAGACTGTAAATTTCTTCCTAGCTGGAACGGTCCATTTCCTATTGTGGATAAAGCCTCCCCTGTTGCTTATCAAATTCAAATGAAGTCAGGTATTGAGGGGGAAGGCTCCCTTAAATGGGTCCACATTAATCAGCTTAGACCGTGTCATCCCAGTAAGCTCCTTCCTGAAGAACCTCTTGCTGAAGTGGTTGATTCTAACTTTGAGGCGGCATAGCCTGTTTGTTTTCTTTTACAGATGGAGTCCCGAACTTTGAAGGTCCTGTTCCTGATTTTGATGTTAGCGGGATCTGAGGTTGCCAGATTGATTGAGCCTGGCCCACTTTCTGGTGTCGTGCTACAGGATACGCCTGGTTTCCTGATTACACAGTCCCAGACTGTCACACAGAAAGTTTTTGTGTCCCTAGATCCCCGACATGTTTTACAGAAACATTTTGAATCGTCTCTTGCACGCATCACTAATATACAACAGTGGTGCCTAATCTTGGCATGTGCCAACGCTCTAAAGACATTCATTGGTTGTGTCCTGGTAAACCTTTCCTGAAGGACACTTCTGCGGCTCTTTGTGGGTTGTCTGCTGAAAATGTGAAAGAACAATGTAAAGTTACCATGACCAAGTACGATGACTTTTCAGAGACGAAAGTTGCTGTTGTCAACAATGTTTGGCTGGTTAGTACCCCTTTGAGTGAACTCCAGGTCACCATGAATAAACATGACATTCATAATAGAGTTCCTCTACCCTGCAATGTTTGCTTGATTGATGTTCCCAATAACTCCATTGTTAATGTTGGTGGAGTTTCCTTGTTTTATCTAGATGCTGACCCTGTTTCGACAGAGCTCCAGATATTGGATGTGTTTCGCGGTCATGAGATTGACTTCACTGCAGCCTTGACCTATCTTTTGGACTATAAGGACTCTCACACAGTTGAACTGTCCATTGACCAGGACGACCTTGCCATTGCTGATTATAACTTTGATTCCCGTGATGTGGACATTTTACAAACTGATTTTATGTCACATGTCATTGTGCCTGCTCTTTTCTTTCTGTTGGTGCTCCAGTTTCTTATCTCCTTGTATCAACAGAGACAGATTCGTACTCTTCGTCGCTCTATGCATCCTGCACATCTGCTGCCTGCCATGCGTCTGCAGGATTTGCTGGAACGTCACACTTTTGAATAAGTGTCACCATTTTCTTTGAAAGTTATCCATTACTCTTCATTGAGTTGTCTTTTATCGTAGACAACATGTGTTTACTTTACTAACACAGTTACACATTGCTTATCATTACTTTTGAGTATTCACCTTGGTGTTACACTAACACATTATATTGCATTACTGATATGCATTTTTGGTTTGGATACTATATATATACTCTTGAGTTTGAAGTTACCATGCTTTATATTGATTGCGTTGACTTGACTGTATCTCTGTCATTTTATTTTAGCTTCTTTTATTGCTTAAGAGTATTCCCTGTATTATTCCTCATGCAGTATTGCTTTCATGCATATTGTGCTTGAAGTATTTTCCACTTATCATGCTTTAGTCAATCATTTGTCATTTGGTTCTGACCTGCACGGTAGTACTGCTAGTTAGGCTTTGTACGATGGAGTGTACTCCCTTGTAGCATCCTCCATCTGACAAGGGGGGGAGATGTAGGGCTGGTACCCCTGCAATTCTAAATGCAAATCTCTGGCCTGCTCAGCAACTCAGTCCTGAACCAAACTGCAGATGGATTCTTCACTACACTTTTGCTGTGTTCAGCTACAAACGACCTCCAAGCAACTGCTGGCGCAGCGTTTCTAAGCATACATACAGAAGCTATTGTCCGTGGCTGGCTTTGGACACTTGTACATGCCCAGAAGTTACATACTGTTGCCTCGGCCTGACTTCTTACTAAGGCTTCTTTGTTTGCAAGAAGCTGCTCATCGTCTACCTCCTGATTCGCTGAGAACACCTCAGACTGCCTGGTGCCAACCAATCATCGGACCTATGACGGAGGATTCTTACACAGAATAATGCAATCTGCACTGGAACTTTAGTAAGAGAGTTGGGGGCTTTTCCCACCTGTTCATACAGACTTCTGCACCGGTTCCTCTCTGCTGTGCACTGCGTACCTGATTCCTGCGACCTGAGCTTTCCGCCAGACGGCCACTACGTGTGGGCTAGGCCGTCCTCCGTAGGTCTGAGATAAGACTTTCACAGATACCTCCGGTTCGGACTTACTGCGGCTCGCCTGTGACGGCTGGAGCCTGCAGTAGCTAACAGCTGCCTCCTTGGACGAAGCTGTTCCTGAGTGCCCGACGGAACTAAGGTACTGACTTATCTCTCATCCTCCAGATGGGCAAGGGGTTAGCAATATATTTCTTACTTTTCCTCAGTGCAGAGCGAATCAGTGACGTCTGGTTACTAATCAGTGATTTATTACGTTGTCCAAGTGTACATCTGTACTATAACAAATTTCTACCTCATGTTTCTAATTAGCTATATGTGTGTGTGTATATTTTTCTACCTGGTTGCCTATAATAAAGTCTAATATATATCTGCAGACCAGACTTCTTTCGTGGCTCATTGCCAGAATAACTCACCGAACTTTGGGCTGGGAATTAGTAGCTGTTTCCCCTGGACAACAGAGAGTCTAACTTATTTTTATGCTACTAATATACCCTACAGAGCTCACAAAGCTGATCCAGTTCACCCTAGAGCAGAGGGTAAAGCCGAGATGGGACTTCATGACCTTTAAAACCCAGTTTGGGGGTCTCCCACTTGGAGAACGCAAGCTGCCACAAGTTCAAAGAGAGGAAAAAATATAGAAGGATAATGAATATTCTCCAAAATAAGGTCCTCTTGAAAAGCTCACACAGGAGCAGGCTCTGCAACATTCAAAGCTGCTATAGCACCCTGAATGAGAATAGATATATCCTTTCTGTGAAACAGGTGGATCACAGATGAATCCTTGCATTCCATTAAGGGAACTTATCCTTCATCCTTCGACTTACCCTCTGGAGAAAAAGATTCCTCATTTGCATCCCAAACAACACTCAGAGATAAGGCTGGACTCCTGGAAGAATGGACGAGTCAAAGGATGAAGTGGGCATGTTTAACCCCCTTACCACCAGCAACAGAGGTGCTTGGTAGCCTTAGGTCCCCCATAGGGGACCATACAAATGGAACTACCACAGCCTGTGAGTTGTTTCATAAGCTGCTGATCCAGCCAACTGAAAGAAGGATCCCAAGACTCTGGAGGACCTTCAGAGGTCTATGGGCTTGAGGCTGCAGCTGCCCCACTACATTCCCACTCTGCAGGGACAATGCAGCCATTCAAAATGGCCATGGAGTCTGCTGGTGAGAAAAAAATGGGGGGAATGAGGTAAAAGTGCCAAACACGGCAGTGGGCCTCTAACTGCCTATTGCAGTCATGGGTAAAACACAAGGCCGCAGACTGCATCAAAACACAGTTGAGCACTGCAAATGCAATATGAAAAACACTGCATAAACTACTAGCAAAGAACAAAGAACCACGGTGAAAAAGGAATCCCAAAATTGGAAACCCAGCAACCATCAGGCTGGCTGGAGAAACCTGAGAAGGACTGCCCCAACGCCCTCTCCCCAGGCCAGAGAGGCCCAGTTTCCAAAGAAAGAAACTTATTTTTTAAGCAGCTTTATTATAAGCCAATTGAATAGAAAGAAATTCAGAAATAAATATTAGAGAGCTCAGGAGGCAGATAAAGGACAGCAAGAGGGAAGATCACCATGGGAATGAGTGCTGAACACAGAGCAGCTTTCAGCTCGGAGAGATAGGGGTGTAGCTAAGCTCACCGAGCAAACGTTGGGCCTACAGGTCTCAAATCACACAGGCCACAGGACCCATCTACTCTGTTGCACCAGTCCAAATGCTTTGCAACTTGCTGGAGGCAGACAAATACTGGCTTCTCTCACTGACATCACTGAAATTTACTCGGGAATGCCTGCAGACACTTGTAAGGGATATAAGAACATAAGATATGCCATACTGGGTCAGACCAAAGTCCATCAAGCCCAGTATCCTGTTTCCAACAGTGGCCAATCTAGGTCATATGTACCTAGCAGTTTCCCCAAAAGACACAGGTTCCACAGTGTTTGTACTGGGTCAAGCATTGATATCCTGGGTCCCTTCTTAATAATGGTTTATGGACCTTTCCTCCAGGAACTTGTCCAAACCTTTTTTAAACCCAGCTACACTAACAGCCTTTACTACGTCCTCCGGTAACAAATTCCAGAGTTTGAATACACGTTGAGTGACAAAATATTTTCTTTTACCCTGTAGCTTCATTGCATGTCCCCTAGTCTTTCTATATTCTGATAACGTAAACAATCGATCTACGTTTACCCGTTCCACTCCGTTCATTCATTTATAGACTTCTATCATATCTCCCCTCAGCCGTCTCTTTTCCAGGTTAAAGAGCCCTAACCTTTTAGCCTTTCTTCATAGGAGTATCCTTCCATCCCCTTTACCATTTTGGTGGCTCTTCTCTGAACCTTTTCTAATAACTCTATATCCTTTTTAAGATACGGCGACCAGAATTGCACACAATATTGAAGGTGCGGTCTCACCATGGATATAGAGGCATTATAATATCTTTTGTTTTATTTTCCATTCCTTTCCTTATGATACCTAGCATTCTATTGGTTCTCTTGGCTGCCGCTGCACACTGGGCCGAGGGTTTTAACATGTTATCCACAATGACACCTAAATCATTTTCCTTTTGGGGCAGAGATAGATATGGGTAAATGTGTTATGAAAGTCAGCCTATCGTCTCTGCTGCCCCTCGCACAGAATCTCAAACCTTTTGACTTATACATCCTGGGGGCACCTCAACAGCGTTGCAAAAGTGTGCCTGTGTATGCATGTGCTGGGCAATTTTCAAAAGCCTCATTTCTGTTCATAAAACCTTGTTTTACAATGCCTTTGAAAATTACTTTCATTGCTGTTGGTAAATCAGATCTTGTCAGAATAACCTGCTCAGTTATTCCAGGGAGGTAAGCAAGAATTTAGAAATAGGATTTAATGTCAGTGACTCCCACAGGGAGGAGTGGATCAGTGGTTGGGACAGGTTACTTTAAGCCAGAAGGTTGGGAGTTCAATTCCCACATGGGGACAAGCAACCTCAGGCCAGAAAGACTGGGGTCTCTCATCCCATAGCCACTCCTTGTGGCCTTCGACAAGCCACCTAACCCTCCATTGCCTCGGGTACACTTAGATTGTGAGCCCTTCAGGGACAAGGGAATAAAAAGTACCTGTTAGTATACATGTAAATCACACTGATTCTAAAGAGCACAGTATAAATAAATATTTGTGCTATGCAGAAGCATAATTGCAAATTTACAGGCTACTTCATATCACAAAACTGTCAAGCTCATAAAATCTGCAAATAGATAAAGAAATAAAAGATAATTTTCACAGGGTTGTTATGATTGACAATGACCATTTGGTACAGTACAAGGTCCAATGCAGTGCTTGACTATTTATAATTTTTTTTCAGAAACAAACATATTTAAGCATTTGCTAGGTAGAGGAGGAAAGTAGAGTATGAGAAGACATTTATGAAAAGGGGCAAGTTGGTAATCCTCAAGGGATCTGCAATTCAGAAGCAGAGCCCTGTCCTAAGAAATGAATCTGAATAGTTCAGATTCTATCCCAATACTATGCCCCTACCTCCATTCTGATACATCTCTCTGCCAAAACTAAGCCTGACCCAAAGAAAATGCGGTCTAGTCTTCCCCTCCACACCCTAGTATAGTGCTCCTCAGCTTTTTTTTTAATCTTATGGCATACTTTTTAAGTTTGCTCATTCCTTGTGGCACACCAAACCCAGTTTTGTATGATCCTCACTCTGTCCCTCCCACTAGCAGAAGAGGAGTTCTGTCCTATGTGGGTCTCATTCTGCTGGCTTCAGTCTGATGTGTGAATATGTGAGGTCAGCAAAGACAAACAGGAAAGCAGCACTGTCCTTCTCCTAGCATGGGAGGAAAGGTGGGGAGTAAGGCTGCATGATTTCCTGTGCTAGTAGTAAGCAGGGGGATTTTCTCTGGGGCACTGGCCAATAGAAATGGGACAACACTCTTCTGAGCCCACACCTAACCATGCACCTATCAGTCACTCCAAGGCACACCAAGGGCTTTCCAGAGACACATCAGTGGACCACGGTGCACTGGTTGAGAAGCTATGCCCTAGTACTCTTCCAGTTTACTTCCCTGTGGTTCTTCGCCTCCTCATATATAATGTGTGCCTTTCATTTCTTTCCATTTCTCCTTCTTGGTCCCATCTTCTGCTTCCCTCATCTCACTCCCTTCCCTGACATTGTTTTCCCATCTCCGACATCTTTTATTTGTTTTCTTTTTCCAGTTCATCTCTGCTTCTCTTCTGTGTCCGACAACATTTCATTCCTGTCTCAAGTCTTGAAGGACTAGAAAAGGGGACTGTTACTTCTGGAGAGAGATCTGCAATTGTGAGTATATACTTCTGGTAATTTTCTGAAAGGAATTCTTTGTATTAAAGCTAATTAATCTGTGAACCCACTATTTTTTGTTAAATCAGTCAGGGCCTAATAGCAGCAGTTTAAGTTTAAATTTAAAACACAGAAGAGAACTTTCTGGTTACATTTCATACAAAGCAGAGAGCTTGTAGTTTAAATTTAATAGTCACTCAGGACCTAGTATCAGCAAAGTACTTTTAGTTTAAATTTAAAACCTCACCTCATTTGTCAAGCCTTTGATCTCCCCCCCCCCCCGATGATGGTGCCTTGCCCCCCAGTCGTCTCCCCCACTCCCGTCGATTATCCCCTTACTAGGCTGCTTCCCCTTCCCCTTCCTTTCCTCTTTCCCCCTCCCGCCCTATTGTTCCCCCCGCCCTCTTGGGCTCTTACCCCTTTCTATCTTTCTTCTGTATCCCCCTATTCTATCAATTTTTGGCGTTCTTTTCTGACTTTATTTCCAGTAGCCTACTGTTATATTGTACACCGCCCTGATGCTTCGGCATGGGCGGTTCATCAAATGATGCTAATAAAGAATAAAGATAAAGATAAAACACAGAAGAGAGCTTTCTGGTTAAATTTGGAACCCAGCAGAGAGCTTGTAGTTTAAATTTCATAATAAGTTAGAGCCTAGCAGCAGCAAAGAGCTATAATTTAAATCAAATCAGAATATAGCTTACCTCAGCAGCACAAGACAGGGTACTGTGTAGCAGCCCTCTTTTAATAAGTGTTATCATTTCAAATCATCTCTAATACCTGAAGATTGGAGGATTGCCAATGTAACACCAATTTTTAAAAAGGGTTCCAGGGGTGATCCAGGAAACTACAGACCGGTGGAGCCTGATGTCAGTACCGGGAAAAATGGTAGAAACCATCATAAAGAATAAAATTACTCAGCATGTAGATAGTCATGGCCTAATGGGAGACAGCCAGCATTAAGTTAATCTGTACATAGTTCCCCCAGTTGTCCTATTGTTGAAGTTCCCTGTTCAATGTAAAACTCAATGTTACTTGTATGCACTGTAGTATGTTTCTTGTTCAATGTACACCGCACTGATTGTAATAGCGCGGTATAAAAGAATTGTTAAATAAATAAATAAATGGCTTTAGACAAGGAAGATCTTGTCTTACTTATCTGTTATGTTTTTTTGAAGGTGTGAATAAACAGGTGCACAAAGGTGAGTCGGTTGATATAGTGTATCTGGACTTTCAGAAAGCCTTTGACAAGGTCCCTCATCAGAGACTTTTGGCAAAACTAAAGAGTCATGGGATAGGAGGCAGTGTACTACTGTGGATCAGGAACTAGTTAAAAGATAGAAAGCAGAGGGTAGGGCTAAATGGCCAATTTTCCCAATGGAGAAAGGTGAATAGTGGTGTACCACAGGGATCTGTGCTGGGTCCGCTGCTTTTTGACATATTCATAAATGACCTGGAAAGTGGAATAACGAGTGAGGTTATCAAATTTGCAGATGACACAAAACTATTTAAAGTTGTTAAAACTCAAGAGGATTGTGGAAAATTGCAAGAGGATCTTGATAAATTGGAAGACTGGGCATCAAAATTGCAGATGAAATTTAATGTGGACAAATGCAAAGTTATGCACCTAGGGAAGAACAACCCAAACTATGGTTACACGATGCAAGGTTCCACATTAGGAACTACCACCCAGGAAAAAGATTTAGGCGTCATTGTGGATAACATGTTAAAACCCTCGGCCCAGTGTGCAGCGGCAGCCAAGAGAGCCAATAGAATGCTAGGAATCATAAGGAAAGGAATGGAAAATAAAACAAAAGATATTATAATGCCTCTATATCGTTCCATGGTGAGACCGCACCTTGAATATCGTGTGCAATTCTGGTCGCCGTATCTTAAAAAGGATGTAGCGATATTAGAAAAGATTCAGAGAAGAGCCACTAAAATGGTTAAGGGGATGGAAGGATACTCCTATGAAGAAAGGCTAAAAAGGTTAGGGCTCTTTAACCTGGAAAAGAGACGGCTGAGGGGAGATATGATAGAAGTCTATAAATGAATGAACGGAGTGGAACGGGTAAACATAGATCGATTGTTTACGTTATCAGAATATAGAAAGACTAGGGGACATACAATGAAGCTACAGTGTAAACTATTTAAGACTAATAAAAGAAAAAAATTTTCACTCAACGTGTAATCAAACTCTGGAATTTGTTACCGGAGGATGTAGTAAAGGCTGTTAGTGTAGCTGGGTTTAAAAAAGATTTGGACAAGTTCCTGGAGGAAAGGTCCATAAACCATTATTAAGAAGGGACACACCTAGTCGGTCAGGTTTTCAAGATGACTACTATGAATATGCATGAGAGATACAGTGCATGCAACTCTCTCTCATGCATATTATTATGAAAACCTGAATGGCCAGGTATGTCCCAGGAACTTGGTTGAGAACCTGCTCTAAATCACAAGTGCCCTGCAGGAAAGAGGACAGCAGCACCTGCTGCCTCTTCATGTCTCTGCGACATCTTATTATTACACTTACAGCTTAAAGAACTGGGGGAGGGGGGTACTGAAGAGGGGAGAATGTAACTGCTATTCCTCAGGGGCATACAGTCTCTCTGACCACTGGTGATAAGTCTGTTTCTTCATCTCTCCCAGCGCATACTACCACTAGCCAGGCTAGGTCCTACCTACTGATGCTCTTAAGGTTGGGTGGACACTAACTATCTGATTGATTCTTAATACTGAGATATTTACCCCATCCAATCATAAGCCTAAGGACAGGTTAAAAATTGGCATCCATAAACAAAATAAAAATAGTACAGCTTCTCAATCTCCTCCAAAAATACAATTCTACCTTCATTTAAAATGCCACATGACCATTTCATTCATAAAAGCATGATTCTTCGATAGCACAACTTTTTGACCCAAAGTTTTCTCACTGAACAGATTGGTGTTCACATCTTTTTTTTCTAAAGTTGCCCAGGTCTAAGCCCCGGTGCATCACCAGTGATAATTTATGCCACAAAACCGGTACCCAAGAGAAAGCACAGTGACCCAAGCAACTACCGAATGTGTGATCCTGAGCCCCATAATTTTCAAGAGTCTCACTGGCTGAACATAGATTCCTTCCTGGAGAATACCAACTCAGTTTAACCAACAATGTCAAAGCAGTTTACAGACTAACTGAAACTTAAAACTTGCATAGGAAAATGTGGAACAGAAATATAGTTAAATACTTAAAATACATAATACAAGAAAATCAATGTAGGTTGAACAAAACAGATAACAGTGGAACCAATTATGGTTGCCCCAAATTATGAGTCATGAATTTGTCAAATGTTGAACTTTGAATTCCAGTGTATCAAAATGTCAATAGAATGTGTCATCTTACTGGAAAAAAATGTATGAGGTTGATGAATTTTCCTAACACCCTGCCAAAAAAAATAAAAAAATAAAAAAAAAATATATATATATATACGCAGTATATTTTTTTATTTTTTTTATATGTATTGTGATGAGGAAGCCTCTAGTGAGCATATGGAAGTAGAAGAAAAGAATGATTTTACCTTTAAGAAAAGTGACATCCCTGCAGTATGCACGTTTCAGCATTTGCCAAAAGAAAGCAAGCACAGAGAAACTGAAGCTAGGCTGCCATACCCAAGCTCTGCTGACGTAGTAGCAAGCTTGGAACCTAATTACGGACACCTGTCCAGAGAGGCAGAGACACGGCTCAGAGAGCAGGAATATAAACCCTGGCTAGAGAGAGAGTCAGGCAGCAGAGGAGGAATGAGAGGAACAAGAGACAGGAGAACAACGACGACAGCACTCGAGAAGGAACACAGGAGGAGACACAGCTGGAGAAGTGGAGGTGAAGCAATCAGAGAAGAAGGGGAGAAGAGAAACCTTCAAACCCCAGTGCCGGATAGAAAGGTTCAGAGAGTTCAGAGGTGGGAGCCCAGGACTCAGTCCAAGAGTCTACAAAGCCTAGCCTGGAACAGGGAACCGGGGCAGAGCTCCAGGGAGGAACTCCAACAAGGGAACCAGAGACTGCTTCCCCATAACTGGAGAGAGATTGCTGAACAGAGCCAGAGAGGAGTCGCCACAACCTCAGGTACCTGTAATCCCTATCACATAGAGCTGTGCTCAAAGGAGACACAGAACCCCTTAGAGAGGAGTTACCCTAAGACGTATGATAGTAGCTTGAAGCAAAACACTGCAGTTCAGGAGTTGGAGGAAATGCAAGTGGACTGTAATGAGAATGATTCATTATCATCTGAAGTACTTATGGACTGTACGTTGTGTTTAGCTGATGACATTGAATCCCTTTGCTAGTGTATATTGGAGAGCTGAGGGAAGACAAAGGAAAAGAGAATATCTTTCTTTGTTGAAGGAAGCTGCTATGTTTTTCTTTATCTGTTAGGCAGTTGCACTTTTGAGTAAAGAGTGTGAAGCTCAGCCAGCATACTTGTGCAAAAAACCTTGAGTGAACAACTGAAGAATTATCCTGATGCAATCTGCATAGAACCTTTTGTTTGGGGAATAAACATTTGTCATCTTTGCCTTTACCACTGGTTTCACAACTATTTCTTCTTAGAAGGCAAAAGAACTACCACTCCCAGGAGGCTTAGCTGGAGCAAAAGTAGTTTATACCACCTTCTATAAGGAGAACATAATGGAAACTCTAACCCTCTTAGCCTTAGGCAGAGGGCTAGGGCATGACAGTATGTTTGTATATATATTGTGGTGAAGAGCGCCCTCCTGAGGCTATGGAGACAGATGAAAATCCTGAAGGGCAACAGGATTTATGCCAGATTGACAGTGCTGGAAAGAAAGAGAGACTTCGTTCTGCTGAGCTGAGCATGGATACCAGCCCAGGGGAGGAGTCGTGCAGTCCTGATTGGGCACACCCAGTGCTTGGAAGGGGCGTGTCTAGAAGAGAACCTGGTTTTAAACCGGAGTATGGCTTTGCTATGGGGGAGAAGTGGAAGGAGAAGAGAAGGAGCCCAGAGAACGGTCAGAGTACCGTGAGCAGTCAGAGGAGCAGCAGTCAGAGAGAGAAGGCTAGCAGCCAAGGACTGAGCCGAAGCAGTAGAAGAAGACCTGCAAGAATCTGTTCAGAGGCAATAAATGGAAGTCCTGAGGAAAGTGGACCTAGCCCTGGAATAGACACCTGGAGGAAGGCAGAGCCCTGGGAGAGGAAGCCTTCATGGCAGGCAAGAGAGAAAAAGAACTCATTCTGGGAATTACAGTTTGGCCCAGAGAGGCACGGGAACTCTCACAGCTGGAGGATGTCTGAGCCACCTAGGATAAGAGGGGCTTGGCAACAAGTAAGCGATTTGCCAAAGAGTTTCCAGAGTGAAGGTAAACTCAACTCTCCTATATTTGAAACCTTAACAAAAGAGCCTAAGAGTTACTCTGATTCACTTAACCTGAGAGAGGAAAAGGGAAACAGCCTTAATCAAGAGGGAAGTTTAATAACTGATAACAATTTCTTATCTAGCAGACAACAGGCTGAATTGCTTCTCCAGGATTTTAAAGAGTTTTTAAAGCTAAAAGCAAACAGACAGCCAGTATTGCAGGAAGCTAATAATTCTATACAGTCTGAGGAATTAATGCAAGTTAATTCTGACTTACCTGACTGTGAGAGCATGGACTGTACTATTTGTTGTGTGGAAATACCAAACTGAAGAAAACTGGTTATGCCGTGTATGAGTTGAATACTACGGAGCTGTTTTGCTGCCATGCTAGGAAAGCTTTAATTACCTGCACCTGAAGTGACCCAGCACTGTGAACATAACAGTGTGTGAAAAGAGGCTGCATTTAAAGTGAATGACCTCTTGGGGCAGAGCTGAGTAAACTGCTTAGAAGTAAAGCTGAATTTCTACTTTAAGTTGACTTTATACCTGAGTTCTTTCTGTTCCTGTTAAAGCACCTGTTTTGTTCATATTTCTGAATTTGTCATGCGATGGAAGAATAACCTTAACCATAATAAAAATACTTGCAAATAAGCCTTACCGTCTCTGGCGCACAACTACACTTTATTTTGGAGTGAAAGGAGCAGAAAAAACTACAGTACCCAGCATTCCAGGGGAATAGGTTTTAAACTCCTTCCTCACGAGGCAATAGGCCCCGCTCCTGTCTTTAGCCCTAAGGCGGGGCAGGAGCACCGCAAGTGGCGTAGTTGGCAGGATAATCCCACGCATGCGCAAGGTGCCGCGCAGAAGAAAGCTACAGGAAAGCAACTGCCAAGAAAGACCCCGACTGCAGACCATCCTGAAGGGAAGGAAAGAGTCACAGCATTGGAGGACCACTGGCTGCAACGTGATTGTGAAAGTGTGAAGCAACACCTGAGCCAGGTAATAAGTGTCCACCTGGGAAAGGTTAAGGATACAGGGCTAAGGGGTGATTGCTAGCAAGTTGAAAAAAAAAAAAGGAAATTTAAAAAAAAAAAAAAGTGTGAGGTACCGCACTTGGTTTTTTTTTTTTCTGTGTGTTTGTCTTCACAGGAGTTGAAGATGTCTCTGGATCCAGCTGAGGTGTTCAAGTGGATGGCCACTCAACTGGAGAGACAGAGGGACTTAAGTTTGGAGTTCCAAGAAAAAAATGCTGCTGCCCTGCAGGCTCAGCAGCAACCCCTATTGAACATGCTGCAAGCGTGGGTAGCTGAGCAGAAGAAGCCACCAGAGATACCATCCGCTCCCCCAGGTTTTTCTGCTACAGCTGCGCTTAGTTTAAACGCAGGGACAATGTTTAATTTTGGCCAGTTGAAGGACAATGAGGATGTAGATAACTTCATTGAATGTTTTGAGAGAGTGGCACAGTTAAGTGCATGGCCAAAAGAATGTTGGGCCATTAGGTTTGCGGCATCCCTTACGGGTGAAGCAATGGCTGCGTATAGGAGTATGCCACCGGATCTTGCTGGAAATTATGAGGAGGTGAAAAGAGCGGTCAGGGAAAGGCTAGGCCTTACACCGCTAGCCTACCATAATCTCCTGCGAGCGGTAAGATTAAAACAGGATGAGACCCCGAAAGCCTTAGCTCATAGAATACGCATGTTGTTAAACAAGTGGCTTAATCCAGGGGGTAGATCCAAAGAATCTATAATGGATAGTCTTGTTGTAGAGCAATATATGAATGCTGTACCTACTGAAATAAGAACCTTCCTGATTCTGCAGAGCTGAAAGACCCCACAGGAGGCAGTAGACCTCATAGAACGCTTCTTAGAGGCCAAAGTAATGGCTCATGAAGGCAGTAGTGCTTTAAAGGGGGCAGCAATACCCGAATCAGAAAGGAGGTGGGAATTTAAAAATGAAGCAAGCAAAATGTGTATGCCAACCATGAAGGCTAGGATTCCGCCTAGGAAATGTTTCAAATGTGGGCGAGAAGGGCATGTGCAGAAGAATTGTTTTAAAACTGCCTTAGTAGCAGTAAATGCACAAAAGACCCAAGAAGGATTTCTCATTGAGGTAGAGGTGCAGGGAATTGCCACCACCGCGTTACTTGATTCTGGCACGGAGCAGACAATGCTCTCCAAGGCGCTGTGGCAGCAAGTCCAAGCATCGGGGGTAGCAATGCAGCCTGTCCGCAATGTGAAAATCCGCTGTGTTCACGGAGGTACTTCACTATACCCCGTGTACAATCTTCAAGTGAAAGCGCTAGGTGTGGTTAGGAAGGTTCCCATTGCAGTGGTCCCCAAGCTACCACATAATATAGTTTTGGGTAGGGACTGGCCACACTTCCATAAAGGGGTGGAACAGGGCTTATTCTTAAAAGAGCAAGAAGCTGCCAGAGAATCCCCGGTAGAAGCTCTAACCCAAACCACCGGAAAAAGTATAGTTCCTAGTCCCTTGTTTGCCCACCTGAAGAAGCAAAAAGGGAAAACACAAGCTCCAAAAGAGGAAATGGTGAAGAAACCAGTGTTTGTGCTAAGATTCTGCAAGATGAGCCCTAATGCTCAGGCCCCTAAGAGAGCTTCGAGTAACTCGGCAGGTTATGACCTCTGTAGTGCTGAGGAGGTCGTAGTTCCTAGGCAAGGGAAAGCACTGATAGATACCGCTCTACGGATGGAAATGCCACTAGGCTGTTACGGCCGGATAGCCCCACGATCGGGCCTTGCCGTAAAGCATTTTCTAGATATAGGAGCCGGAGTGATAGACCCGGATTATAGGGGTTCTATTAAAATTCTCATGTTTAACTTCGGCAAGGAAAACTTTAAAGTCAGGGTTGGAGATCGAGTAGCCCAACTAATCTGCGAGTGGTGGGTCTGCCTCCTCTGGAAGAAGTATCCAGCCTGTCAACAACGGCTCGTGGAACAAGTGGATTCGGGTCAACAGGGGGTACCAGTTTCCAAGCTCTAGCCGCCGTAGTGGAAGAAAAAGAAGAGGAAGACCTGGGGCCACAACTCGCAGTGTGTAAAAGCAACCCGGAGCCTAGAATAGATGAAGGCCTATCCTGGGCGCAAAAGCAGGAATTGGTTCAGCTACTAACCAGATACCAGGATGTCCTCACACCGATGCCGGGTAAGACGGACCTGATCGCCCATGGGATCATAACGCCGCCCAGCGAAATAGTACGCCAACGTCCATATAGGTTGCCGGAGGCCAAGAAGGAGGAGGTCGTGCGGCAGGTACAGGAAATGTTACAGATGGGCGTTATAGAGGAGTCGCGGAGTCCGTGGAACAGCCCAATTGTTCTAGTTCCCAAGCCAGACGGGTCCGTAAGGTTCTGTGTCGATTTTCGGAAAGTTAATCTAATATCTCGTTTCGATACTTATCCGACGCCCAGAATAGAAGAACTCCTTGATCGCCTAGGCCGTGCCAAATACCTCACCACATTGGACATGTCGAAAGGATACTGGCAGGTCCCACTGACCAGGGATGCCAGACAGAAGACTTATTATGACCAAGGCACACGGCCGCGCCAGTTAGCCGTGGGAGACAAGGTCATAGTGATGGTGGCAGGCCTAGACCCGAAATTTGAGAGCCAATGGAAAGGCCCATGTACCGTGGTCCGGCCAGTGGGTCCAGTATCTTATCTTGTGGAGAATAAGAGAGGACGCCAACAAGTGTACCACATCAACCTTTTGAAGCCTTGGCACGATAGGACAGCCCTAGCTCAGGTAGCCACCGTTGTGCAAGACATAAAAGTGGTAGAAAAGACACAGATAAGCTCCAGAGCCCTGAGTAGAATCACGTGCTGTGCCTCTGGTCAGAAGCCAGCCCGTGATATCTTAAGGGGGGGATCTGTGGTGAAGAGCGCCCTCCTGAGGCTATGGAGACAGATGAAAATCCTGAAGGGCAACAGGATTTATGCCAGATTGACAGTGCTGGAAAGAAAGAGAGACTTCGTTCTGCTGAGCTGAGCATGGATACCAGCCCAGGGGAGGAGTCGTGCAGTCCTGATTGGGCACACCCAGTGCTTGGAAGGGGCGTGTCTAGAAGAGAACCTGGTTTTAAACCGGAGTATGGCTTTGCTATGGGGGAGAAGTGGAAGGAGAAGAGAAGGAGCCCAGAGAACGGTCAGAGTACCGTGAGCAGTCAGAGGAGCAGCAGTCAGAGAGAGAAGGCTAGCAGCCAAGGACTGAGCCGAAGCAGTAGAAAAAGACCTGCAAGAATCTGTTCAGAGGCAATAAATGGAAGTCCTGAGGAAAGTGGACCTAGCCCTGGAATAGACACCTGGAGGAAGGCAGAGCCCTGGGAGAGGAAGCCTTTACGGCAGGCAAGAGAGAAAAAGAACTCATTCTGGGAATTACAGTTTGGCCCAGAGAGGCACGGGAACTCTCACAGCTGGAGGACGTCTGAGCCACCTAGGATAAGAGGGGCTTGGCAACAAGTAAGCGATTTGCCAAAGAGTTTCCAGAGTGAAGGTAAACTCAACTCTCCTATATTTGAAACCTTAACAAAAGAGCCTAAGAGTTACTCTGATTCACTTAACCTGAGAGAGGAAAAGGGAAACAGCCTTAATCAAGAGGGAAGTTTAATAACTGATAACAATTCCTTATCTAGCAGACAACAGGCTGAATTGCTTCTCCAGGATTTTAAAGAGTTTTTAAAGCTAAAAGCAAACAGACAGCCAGTATTGCAGGAAGCTAATAATTCTATACAGTCTGAGGAATTAATGCAAGTTAATTCTGACTTACCTGACTGTGAGAGCATGGACTGTACTATTTGTTGTGTGGAAATACCAAACTGAAGAAAACTGGTTATGCCATGTATGAGTTGAATACTCCGGAGCTGTTTTACTGCCATGCTAGGAAAGCTTTAATTACCTGCACCTGAAGTGACCCAGCACTGTGAACGTAACAGTGTGTGAAAAGAGGCTGCATTTAAAGTGAATGACCTCTTGGGGCAGAGCTGAGTAAACTGCTTAGAAGTAAAGCTGAATTTCTACTTTAAGTTGACTTTATACCTGAGTTCTTTCTGTTCCTGTTAAAGCACCTGTTTTGTTCATATTTCTGAATTTGTCATGCGATGGAAGAATAACCTTAACCATAATAAAAATACTTGCAAATAAGCCTTACCGTCTCTGGCGCACTACACTTTATTTCGGAGTGAAAGGAGCAGAAAAAACTACAGTACCCAGCATTCCAGGGGAATAGGTTTTAAACTCCTTCCTCACGAGGCAATAGGCCCCGCTCCTGTCTTTAGCCCTAAGGCGGGGCAGGAGCGCCGCAATATATATATATATATATACATACATACATACATATATACATTGTAAACGGGGGCGCTGGGTGAGAATGTCCATAGTCTTGGCAAAGGCAAATACTATTATGACTTGCAAAGGATTGTGGGGAATGTAGTCCATTCATACCAGAATCAGCCGTTTACAAAATAATGAGTTGTGTTGCTTGAGTGTAAGCAAAGAAAATATATTTTATTTATGGGGTTATTTCTCCCACACAGATTTACTTGGTAACACAAAAGGACAACTTGCTTCAGTATTGTACTTAGAAAAACAAATCATGATATAAGCAACTGAGCTTCTTAAGCAATCAATCAAACAATAAAGACCTTGATGGGAAACAGAAAGGTCTTTCTGAGGGCTCCTGCTAATACCTTTTAGCAGTGCTCCAAAAGCAAAAACAAAACCCAAAAAGTAACCAAAAACTGTTCTTTTTCAAGGATAACTTTCTTGTATTTTCACACACAAACAGTAGTTTCCTTTCAGAGCTCACGTGCAACTGTGCATAGCTTAATTACCAATAATTAGCCAGCTGCAAACCCCTTTGTTGGTTCACTTTCTCTACGTGGCTCAAATCCTACCCTAAAGCTTTCTTGTAAACTTTTCTGGGTAGATAAAAGAACAAGTTATATTTCCCTTTTGATGGTTGTTGTATTTGTGAAAGTATTTTACCACAGCAGCTTATTCAGAGAGCAATCCATGTATTCATTCTGATCATTTAAAATATCTCCTTCTTCTTCAACTATCATAGAATCAATATCATGGTCTGGCTCAGAGGAATTCCTTAATGGAGCACTCTCAGGGCAATACTTGTTTCCCTGCTGTCTTCCAAGTGAAGAGCTAGGGCATAGATCAGTGTTCATACCTGAGCTTCCTTTGTTGTTAGGTTTCCTCTCCAGATATCCTGGCCAGTAAGTAATCCAGCTTTTATGTCCAGCCTTCCAATCCAGATCCCTGGACACTGGGTCTCTCTTCACATACCTTCTTGCACTGGTCTTAGGGCCCCTTCCAAATGCAGCCGTCTCCCTCACAGGTGCCGTCCGGGAATTCCTGGCTCTGTAACCCCACTCCTCTGGCTTCCTCCAGTCCAATGGAGTATGCTTGCCTCTGGAATGACTCCCAACACACGTACTGCTATGGGCTCCTTCTTTAGACCTCCAAGATGTTTTCCTCTTCTTCCTTCCACGCTGCTGCTGCTTCTTGCTCTCTCTGTCCTTGAGCTCTGAGTTCCTCAACTCCATCTGATTCTGTGGAGAATATGTTTTACTTTTAACTTGTTTAGAGGGATACTCCACCCTAGCACAGCTCAGCTGTGCTGAATCAAGCCATGCCCTTGGAGATGAGTGATTGGGGATTACCTCATAGATCTCCTGATTGAACACACATTTCCCCACTTCAGCTCTTCTAGAGGCTGTTTGAAACCTGGTGCATTCTGGGACTGGTAGTCTTTTATGAAAACATTCTGTTTTAGTATTTCTACCAGCAAAGACAGGTTGCTTGTTCAGAGCCAATTCACCTCTATTACAGCTCCTTCCTGAACTATGATAAGCTTCCTTATCACATACCCCCCTGCTTAAGTTATTACGGACTGGTGCAACTGGTGAATCTTCCTCTTTACAGTCCGTAATACGGGAAAGGGCATCCTCATTTTTGTGTAACTTCCCAGCACAATGTTCCACTTGAAAATCAAATGCCTGTAAGGCCATGTACCAGCGTGTCAACCTGGCATTGTGGTTCTTCAGTTGTTGCAACCACTTAAGTGGGGCATGGTCTGTGACCAATTGGAACTTCCTCCCTGTAAGGTAAAACCTTAATGCCTCCACTGACCACTTTATAGCTAAACATTCTTTTTCTATTGTGGAATACTTTTGTTCAGCCGGTGACAATTTCCTGCTCGGGTACATCACAGGATGCTCCTCCCCTTCATGACATTGGGATAAAACAGCTCCTAGCCCTACATCCTATGCATCTGTTTGAACCAGGAAGGGTTTCCTGAAATCCACCCCTTTCAGTACTGGTCCTGTACACAACTTCCCTTTTAGGACTGAAAATGCTTTTTCAGCTTCAGGAGTCCATTTTAGCTGGTTTGGGCAATTCTTCCGCAGCATATCAGTGAAAATTGCACTTTTCTCTGCAAATTGTGGTATAAATCTGCGGTAGTATCCAATAAGTCCCAAGAAACTTCTCAGTTGTTTCTTTGTTGTTGGAGGGGGAAAATTCCTGATGCTATCCACCTTGCTCATTAGAGGTTTAATTTTCCCTCTTCCCACCAGGTGGCCTAGGTATTTTACCTCCCTATTAGCAAAGGCACACTTCTTTGGGTTCAAAGTGATTCCCGCTTGCTTCATGGAGCATAAGACTGCCCTGATCCTCTTTAGATGTTCCGCCCAAGTGTTACTATGGATTATGACATCATCTATATAGGCAAAGGCATAATTTTGGTGGGGTCGAAGTACCTGATCCACTAACCTTTGGCAGGTAGCTGCCGCTCCATGCAGTCCGAAAGGCATCCTTTTGAACTGGAAAAGGCCAACGGGGGTGCTGAACGCAGTCTTCGGCTTCGACTCCCTGGTTAGAGGGATTTGCCAATAGCCTTTTGTCATATCAAGGGGGGTTAAATATTGAGCTTGTCCAAGCTGGTCCAACAGCTCTTCAATTCTTGGCATTGGATATGCATCAAAAACTGATATTGCGTTTACCTGCCGGAAGTCAATACAGAATCTTAAAGAGCCATCACGCTTTGGCACCAGGACCATGGGGCTATTCCAGGGACTCTTCGACTCCTCTATTACTCCCATGTCCAACATTTCCTGGACTTGTGCCACTACTTCCTGTCTCTTTGCTTCAGGCAAGCGGTATGGCCTTTGACAAATTAATTTCCCAGGTGGAGTTATTATCTCATGGGCAACCAAATGTGTCTCCCCAGGTATGGGAGTCAAAACATCTGGGAATTCTTTAAGCAATTTCCTTATTTCTTCCTGTTGTACCACTGTCAGGTCCTCACCTATTTGGGGCTCTGACTTTTCTTTACAATCACATACCTGGGGTCCCAAATCCTCCTCTTCATTCACCTCCCTTTCTTGGGCACAGGTGGCAGCTAGGCTTTTAACCCCTTTGTCTTCAGTAGAACCAAAGCCTTTGGTTCCACGCTCAGAATTTGACAGGGATGTGACCTCCTACACAGGTGGGAAACTCAGTCTCTCACATATCAATTGAGCGATTCTGTCTCCCGTCTTCACATGGTAATCGTTCTGTCCAAAATTAAATAACAGAACTTTAAGATTGCCCCTGTAATCGGGATCAATCACTCCCGCTCCCACATCGATGAAATACTTAAGGGCTAATCCGGACCTTGGGGCTACTCGCCCATAGCACCCAATGGGTATTTCAACTTGGAGTCCAGTGTCAACCAGGGCTCTCCCTTGGCTAGGTACAGTCACATTTTCTATACTGCACAGGTCAAACCCAGCAGCTTGAGGGGTTGCCCGCTTAGGAGCTTGGGCCTTCTCTGTGACCCTATGGTACTTTAAGACAAATATCTGCTTCTGGGTAGTTTGGTCTTCTGGATGCTTACAACAAAAACCGCCAGAAGGGTAACGGTCAACCAATCACAAAGACAAAACCCCTTCAAAATCAACTCTACTCCTAACCTTATCAACAAAATACACAACTTTTATCCACAACCTATAAAACAGGTATTAAAAGGCCTCAGTTACCGCTCATACCTACCATCGATGCACAGTGTCACCGTTGGTTTGAGCTGAAAATTGCTACATCATAGGCCAAGCCCTACCTACCCATACCTTATCTTTAATTATAAATAGAATTATTACAAATTGAAAATCTTAAAAAATTCTCCTAAAAAAGTACTTTTAAAGGATTCCTTCATTCAATCTCATATAAACATTAAATAAATTTACCACGAAATTTTAATTAATAATCTACACTAAATAAAGTGTCTCTATCTCGTAGAGGCACCACTTCACTAGACAAATTGCAGCCAATTTTAAAGATCAAACACCGATAGTCTCTCACACGGGGACTGACACCATCTGAAAAAGGAAAATAGAGGAGTACGCTGTATAAAATATAGTCAGTACTTGATGCAAAACAACCGTTCTACTTATCTTAATGCTCTCCTCTTGACGCTTCACGGTTTTTGGCTGACGGTTTCACAACTCATAATCACACAAAACCATGAGCACACACGGGCAACGACTACGTTATGGATCCAACAAAAGCTTCTGTTTCACCCTGCCGGGCTTCCTCAGGGATCGAACGTTTGCCCAAAATCAATCTAACGCCATTCTACGCGGGCGATCAAAGCGCCTCAACTGCTAGAACCAGCAGTTGAGGCGCTTTGATCGCCCGCGTAGAATGGCGTTAGATTGATTTTGGGCAAACGTTCGATCCCTGAGGAAGCCCGGCAGGGTGAAACAGAAGCTTTTGTTGGATCCATAACGTAGTCGTTGCCCGTGTGTGCTCATGGTTTTGTGTGATTATGAGTTGTGAAAACGTCAGCCAAAAACCGTGAAGCGTCAAGAGGAGAGCATTAAGATAAGTAGAACGGTTGTTTTGCATCAAGTACTGACTATATTTTATACAGCGTACTCCTCTATTTTCCTTTTTCAGATGGTGTCAGTCCCCGTGTGAGAGACTATCGGTGTTTGATCTTTAAAATTGGCTGCAATTTGTCTAGTGAAGTGGTGCCTCTACGAGATAGAGACACTTTATTTAGTGTAGATTATTAATTAAAATTTCGTGGTAAATTTATTTAATGTTTATATGAGATTGAATGAAGGAATCCTTTAAAAGTACTTTTTTAGGAGAATTTTTTAAGATTTTCAATTTGTAATAATTCTATTTATAATTAAAGATAAGGTATGGGTAGGTAGGGCTTGGCCTATGATGTAGCAATTTTCAGCTCAAACCAACGGTGACACTGTAAATCTTCTGGATGCTTAACCATCTTTTTAGCTGGGGTCTGAGGACTTCCAAACAAAGGCCCGGAAGCTATTACCATCATTCCTTCTCCCTCCTTCTTTCCTAGTCCTTTCGCTAGACCCTGCTTAAATCTTGGCCAGTCTCTTCCTAGAACCAAATCAAATGGAAGCCTAGGCACCACTGCTAAAAGAACTTCCTGTTGTTCCCCCAGGCACTTAACCATTAGCCTATAGGTGGGATATGATGTTGCAGCACCATGAATGCATCTGATGTGAACTTGGCTTTCAGGGGTTCTAGGCACAAATCCTTCTTGGGCCTCTATCCTCTTCCAAAGCTTCTTTGACAACATACTCTGGTCTGCCCCAGAGTCTAACAGAGCATTTGTGGTAATTCCCTGCACATCAACCATCAAAAGGAATCCTTCTTTGGGCTGTTTTAAATCAACACCCATCAAGTGTATCTGGTATCCCCTGTGTATCTGGTATCCCCTGTCCAAATGTCCCCATTTTCCACATTTGAAACATTTCTTTTTACTCCACTGTGTAATCTGGGTTGGCACAGTACAATTATTCTCAGAAACATTTTTAACCATTTTCTATGTCTTCCTAAGTATTTATGTTGAGGCAATACATACAGTGTAGAAAGTGATATACAAAGAATATTAAACACAAAAGGATTTACCCAGTATGAGTGTTATGACGGACTCTGGATTACCAGGTTTAGAAAGCTAGCAATACATAGAGGATCGTTTACTTAAGGCCACTAGCTGGCAGCACATGTCTGGTGCATGCTAAAAGTGCACTTTGGACACGCTTTGCTAGTTAGTGCAGGGCCATGACAGTTAGCGTGGGCAAACTCCTGCACTGACTGTGCATTGCGCATTATGGAAAGAGTGGGTGTGGTGAGCATTGTGCAGTTAATGCAGAGTTCACGCTGTGTGCTAACTGCATCCCACGCAATTAGCGCAGGTCGATCTAACACCACCTCAATAGGTAGAGTTAAGTGTAATCCCCATAATGTGGTGCACATTAGGGGGCAGGGTTTCATGTTGACTGCTAGGAAAATGCAGTGGTGTTGCACCTAATGCACCTTGGTTTTGCAGCTATTAGCATGTTAGATGCAACATGTCTTGAAGGACTACCAAAGGGACTGCTACAACTGAAAGTAGATCTACACTTATGAGTATAATCTTCTGGAATAAACTCTAAATCTTGGGATAAAAGAGACTTCTTGGGATTAAAGCCTGATAAATCTGTGTATTTTAGAATTCAGTGTTTTTGCTGAGTTAGTCAGGTCTTAGTACCACCAGTGAGCTTTGTATGTAAGTCAAAGCAGAGTATAGCTTAGCATAGAACATAAAATAAGAGTAAACAAACTTTTAAATAAATTTGTTTTTAGAGAGATTTTCATTGAAATCAAATCAGAACTTAGCTTAACCTAGAAAGTAAAAAGAGCAAATAGTTACTGAAATAAATTGGTTTTTAGAGAGCTTTTTTTACTTAAATCAAATCAGAATATAGCTGAGCATACAAGTAGAATAGTCTGAGTAGAAAGAAAAATAAACTTGTTTCTAGTAACCTTTACAAAGAGCCCTTCTGATTAGGAGGCAAAAGATCTGTGAAGTTGCCTTAATTAGATGTTAAAGGTAAGTGATAGATCAAAAGGGCAATTTAAAAGGACCCTTGTATCAAAGCAAGGGCTGTGTGAATCACCCAGGAAATTGTTAAGACTTTACATTAGAAGTACAGGACAGAGCACTGTCTAGCAGCCAACTTTTAATAAGTCTTCTTTCTTTTCCTCCCTCCCCAACTTCCATCCACCCATGGGATAATCATAGCTTATAGGTGTTTAAACCTTTTAAAGGGAAGGAGGTGCCCATATTCACTCTCATGTGCAACTGTTTATCCACATCAGGCATACATTAAGGACTTGAGATTAATTAATTTTAAGATGAACAAAGTCCATTAAACATATTAGGTATAGTTTTATAAGTATCCCCAGCAAACTTAAGTAAGTAAACAACTTTAATACCTAAACACAACCTTAAAATTAAATGCAGTCCAGCAGTGACATGGGGTTTTCCAGTCTTTTGCATTGAATGTCACATGCATGATTTTCTCTCAGTTGGTGAGAGGTCTTAGGTGTGCACTAGGTGCAAGCAGCTCTTTGCTCTCAGGGAATGAGTCTGATCTCTGAAGACTACAGTAGCAGAATTGAAGGACATAAGGAAGACAGAGAGGTACATAGATGAGACCTACAGGAATGAAGTACTGAAGTCCCACCTCCAGTCTGGCAGCATCCTTGTTGCCATGGAGGAGAGAAGCCATGTGGCAGGAGAGAATCACACTGGTGTGGCAGGAAATGATCTTGTAGCTAGGATTTGTCCTCCAGGTGATGTAAAAACCCTCTTGCACTGAGGTGGTTTCTCCAGGGCCATGTGCCCAAGGCGGAAGGGTTAGGAAAGCCCTTATAGCTGCTGATTCAATAGGCATGTAGATAGCTGGGTGACTGATGGATGTCAGGATCATCTGGTAACATGCCTGCCTGGTGCAAAAGTAGCAGACCTCATGCACCACCTAGACAAGGCCTTAGATAGTGCTGAGGAGGAGTCTGCTGTATTGGTACATGTTGGTAACAATGGCATAGGAAAGAGGGGTAGGGAAGTCCAGAAGCCAAATTCAGGCTTTTAGATGGGAAGTTGAAATCCAGAACTTCCAGGGTAGCATTACTCAAAATGCTTCTCATTCCATGTACGGGACTTAAAAGACAGGCAGAGCAAGGAAGATGAACATAAGAACATAAGATATGCCATACTGGGTCAGACCAAGGTCCATCAAGCCCAGTATCCTGTTTCCAACAGTGGAAAATCTAGGTCATAAGTACCTAGCAGTTTCCTCAAAAGACAAAGGTTCCACAATGCTTGTATTGCGTCAGTCAGTGATATCCTGGGTCCCTTTTAATAATGGTTTATGGACCTTTCCATCAGGAACTTATCCAAACCTTTTTGAAACCGAGCTACACTAACAGCTTTTACTACATCCTCTGGTAACAAATTACAGAGTTTGATGACACGTTGAGTGAAAAAATATTTTCTCTTATTAGTCTTAAATAGTTTACCCTGTAACTTCATTGCATGTCTCCTAGTCTTTCTATATTCTGATGATGTAAACACTCAATCTACGTTTACCCATTCCAATCCATTCAATAATTTATAGACCTCTATCACATCTCCCATCAGCCATCTCTTTTCTAGGTTGAAGAGCCCTAACCTTTTTAGCCTTCCATCCCCTTTACCATTTTGGTGGCTCTTCTCTGTACCTTTTCCAATAATGCTATATCCTTTTTAAGATACAGCGACCAGAATTGCACACAATATTCAAGGTGCGGTCGCACCATGGAATGATACAGAGGCATTATAATATCCTTTGTTTTATTTTCCATTCCTTTCCTTATGACACCTAGCATTCTATTTGCTCTCTTGGCTGCTGCTGCACACTGGGCGGAGGTTTTAACATGTTATCCACAATGACACCCGAGTGGCGGTTCCTAATGTGGAACCTTGCATCGTGTAACCACAGTTTGAGTTTTTCTTTCCTAGGTGCATAACTTTGCACTTGTTCACATTAAATTTCATCTGCCATTTGGATGCCCAGTCTTCCAATTTATCAAGCTCCTCTTGCAATTTTCCACAATCCTCTTGGGTTTTAACAACTTTAAATAGTTCAGTGTCGTCTGCAAATTTGATAATCTCACTTGCTATTCCCTTTTCCAGGTCATTTATGAATATGTCAAAAAGCAGCGGACCCAGCACAGATCCTTGGGGTACTCCACTATTTACCTTTCTCCATTGGGAAAATTGGCCATTTAGCCCTACCCTCTGCTTTCTATCTTTTAACCAGTTCCTGATCCACAATAGTACACTGCCTCCTATCCCATGACTTTTTAATTTTGCCAAAAGTCTCTGATGAGGGACCTTATCAAAGACTTTCTGCTACACTATATCAGCCGACTCACCTTTGTCTACCTTTTTATTCACACCTTCAAAAAAAGAAAACTGATTAGTAAGACAAGACCTTCCTTGTCTAAAGCCATGTGGGCTATCTTCCATTAAGCCATGACTATTTACATGTTCAGTAATTTTGTTCTTTATTATGGTTTCTACAATTTTTCCTGGTACTGATGATAGGCTCTCCGGTCTATAGTTTTCCGGATCACCTCTGGAACCCTTTTTCAAAACTGGTGTTACATTCACTATCCTCCAGTCTTCAGGTATTACAGATGATTTTAGTGATAGTTCACAGATTACTAATAGCAGGTCTGCAATCTCATATTTCAACACCCTTGCATGTATACCATCTGGTCCAGGCAATTTGCTACTCTTCAGTTTATCAAATAGTTGTAATACATCTTCCCGGTGTATCGATATTTCTTTCAATTCTTTCGCAGTATCACCTTTGAATATCACTTCAGTGATGCGTAACATCCCTACATATTCTTTAGTAAAGACCGAAGTAAAGAATTCATTCAGTCTTTGCACTATGGCCTTGTTCCCTCTTAGTGCCCCTTTTCCCCCTCTATCATCTAATGGTCCAACTGACTCTCTCAAAGGCTTTTGCTATGAATGTACTTGAAAAAGTCTTTATTACGTGTTTTTGCTTCCACAGCAAGCTTCTTCTCAAATTCTCTCTTTGCCTGCCTTATCAGTGCCTTGCATTTAACTTGCCAGTGCTTTTGCTGTTTCCAGTTTGCTTCATTTGGCCATTTTTTCCATTTCCTGAAAGATGCTTTTTTGGCAACAACAGCCTCTCTGACCTTACCTTTAAGCCATGCTGTTTTTTGAACTTTCTGTCACTTTTCTTAAAGCGTGGGATACAGCTGGTCTGGGCTTCCAAGATAGTATTTTTAAACACCCAAGCTTGAGGTAAGTCTTTCACCTTTGCAACTGCTCCTTTTATTTTTTTTTTAACTATTTTCCTCAGTTTATCATAGTCTCCCTTTCAAAAGATGATTTTGGATTTGTTAGGAACTGGGGAACATTTTGGGGAAAGGAGGGGCTTTTCAGAAGGGATGGGTCTACCTTAACCAGGATGGAACCAAGCTGCTGACATTAACCTTTAAAAGGAGATAGAGCAGCTTTTAAACTAGATAATAGGGGGAAACCCAAGAGCACATGGTTCAGAACAATGTATCCTTGAGGGATACTAGCAAAAGACTGAAACTAGGGCATATCGACAGAGAGGTTCTAATAAAGAGAAAACTAACCCAAATGCCCTTAACTACAGAGCAGACAGAGCTTAAAGATTCCAAATTACCCCTGCCTAGCAATAACTAAATTAATATGAATAAAATACAGTCTCTAAAATGCTTGTATGCAAATGCTAAAAAAATAAGACGGAAGAGTTAGAATATATAGCACTAAATGAGAGGTTAGATATGATTGGTATCTCAGAGACATGGTGGAAGGAGGAGAACCACTGGGACACTGTGATACCTGGGTACAAACTATATCGTAATGATAGAGCAGATCAAATTGATGGAGGGGTTGCACTCTATATTAGAGAGGGCATTGAATCACAAAGGATTAAATTTTGCAGGAAACAAAATATACTGTAGAATCCCTATTAATTGAAATTCCATGTATGAAGTGGAAGGCAATGGCAATTGTGGTGCACTACTAACTGCCTGGCCAGAATGAACAAATGGATGATGAAATGCTCAAAGAAATCAGGGAAGCTAACAAAAGTTACAGCACAGTAATAATAATGGGTGATTTCAATTACCCCAGTATTGACTGGGTCAGTGTCGTGGCAGGGTATGCTAGGGAGATAAAGTTTCTAGGTTAAATAAATGACTGCTTCTTGGAGCAGCTGGTTCATGAACCGACCAGAGGGGAAGTCATTTTGGACCTAGTCCTTAGTGGAACACAAGATCTGGTGCAAGAGATAAGTGTGTTGGGGCCACTTGGCAATAGTGATCATAGCATGATCATGTTTGATTTTATAAATGGAGGAATGACGGCAAGGAAATCCACAGTACTACCTTTTAATTTTCAAAAGGGAGACTATGCTAAAATGAGGAAAATAGTTAAGAAAAAACTAAAAGGAGCAGTTGCATGGGTTTTGTTTAAAAATACTATCTTGGAAGCCCAGACCAGCTGTATTCTATGCTTTAAGAAAAGTGGAAGGAAGTCCAAAAAACTGCCAGCATGGTTTAAAGGTGAGTTCAGAGAGACTTTTACCAACAAAAGCATCTTTCAGGAAACGGAAAAAAGAGCCAAATGACAAAAACTGGATACAACATAAGCAATGGCATTCTATTTGATCCAAGATGGTCAAGGAATGAGGCAGAGTGCTGTCTCTGGAAATGTTTCCTGTTTCTTATGGGACAAAAAAGATACAGAAGCCAAGTCCTTCCATAGAGCAAGCCAGCATAGCTTGGTACATCAAATGCTTGAGTTCAGCTGGTCAAACTCCTCCATTGGCACTAGACACAAGAGACCCTACCCACTCACTGGAATATCGCTTCCCATTGCTTGGATTCGAGGCTAACATCCAGGTTGTGCTCCCACTGAAGCTGAAAATTTGCTTTAGTAACCCTCCCACTCAACAAGATTTTATATAGTCTAAAGATGATTTTCACGCGAGCTGCAGGATACCAGCAAAGTACCTCAAAATCTTGAGGTCCTGCCTCTCGGGCCCAAACCCAGGCCCGGGAGCACAGGGGAAGCTGTACTTGCAGATAGCCATAAAAATCTTGTTGAGGTAGGCTAAATGCTTCCTGCAACTTTGTGAAAGACTTAACCTCCCCATCCAAACAGAACTGCATCAAGGAGCTCAGACCCAATACATCCCATCTGCAGAAAAGCGGGTCCTGGTTTCCAAAGGGGAAATGCGGATTATGTCATAAGAACATTAATAAGGAGGATTCCCCCTTAAGGTTTCAACCTTCGGCCTGTAGCTGCCAAAGGAGACACACAATACGTATAAACGGGTTGGGACTAAAGTCACTGGGTTTCCCCATCCGAGGCAGATAGCATATCTGCATATTGAGAACAAAAGCATGCGCAATTTGCACCCACTTAGGGGCCTCCCCAGCACACCACTCTATGATGTTCTTAAGTTGGGCCGCTAAATAATACAAGTAGAAATTGAAAACTCCCCGCCTCACCCCTCTTCTTACCCCAAAATAGTACCCCTCGAGACACTGAGGGTGTCTGGTTTTGCCATATAAACTGAAAGACCCAATGTTGGAGTTGCTCCAGGAACCTCCTCTGTACTAAAACTGGTAAGACCTGAAAACTGTAGAGCACCTGTGGCAATATGACCATCTTAACGCAAGCGATCCTGCCCATCCAGGAAAGAGTGAACTTGGATCATTTTGTCAGCTCAATACACCTGGCACCACCAGGGTGGAAAGTTCCATATACAGTACAGATTCAAGACAAGTCGCCCCCAATATAGACTCCCAAATGCTTAAGACGATCGTTAGCCCACCTAAAAGCTTAAGTATGCCGCAAAACATCCTCCATGACCAGAGGCATAGTTAGATTCCATGCCTCAGTTTTGTTGAGGTTAACTGTAAAGCTGGATACAGCTCCAAAGAGAGTCATTTCCCCAACTGCCTCTGGTATGAGGAAAGGGGGTCTGTCAACGTTAACAACTGTTGTCTGCAAACAATAATATCTTATGTTCTGCCTCCCCAGCTCGCACACCCTGTACCAGAGCCGAAGTCCGAATCCGCGCTGCAAAATGTTCCATGGAAAGAGCAAAGAGCAATGAAGATAGAACGAAGTACATGTCAGACCTGCCCCCTAAAGGGAACATCCCAGAATACCCCCATTAACCTTTGCACACACTTCTGACCTGTCATATAAGTTACGAACCCAAGCCAAGAATTCCCCCCCCCCCCCGAGAAAAAACTTACACAAGACTGTTCACAGATACGGCCAAGAGACCCGGTCGAAGGCCTTTTTCATGTCAACTGAAAGTTGCATAGCTGGATCTTTTCAGCCTGGGACACCAAGGCGAGATTCAGAACACACTTGATATTATCAGGCATTTGCCAGCCGCTAATGAACCAGGTCAAGTCCACACCAATCAACCTTGGCATAAGGACAGACAGTGCTGCGCTAGTATACCTGCCCAGAGAGATCATCAATGTTCAGATGCGATATCAGGTGAAATGACGAGCATTGACCTGCATCCTTTCCTGGTTTAAGGAGAATTCTAATTCCAGCCCGCCTCATGGAGGGAGATAGGGGTACTCCAGCAGAAATGCCATTAAAAAGCTAAGTTAGAGGGCCAATTAAGATAGTACTGAAAGTTTTTTAAACTCTAGCATTAAAGCCACCCAGGCCTGGGCCCTTATTTACCAGTTTCTGAATAGCTTGTTGCACCTCCTTCCCAGTAATGGGGCTCTCCAGAGTCGCCGATTCCACCTCCGCCAAGACGGGAAAGGCAGCTCCCACCAAATAATCAGATATTCCACTATCCCCTTCCCTTGCCTCACGCCCATGGTAAGCTAAATGCTTCCTGCAAATCATCCCCTACATGCCACCATCCTTCCAAACCCCAAATCCTAGAAACCATGCACTGGGCTTGCTGGGCACGTAAAAAGAGAGCCTACAGCTTCCCCGACTTATTCCCTTCCCTTCTTCATAATAATACTATTTCAAGCATTGTAAATGAAAACAGATCATCTAGCTGCAAAGACTTCAAGTGGGTACATGCCACCTCAAGATCGTGTTGTGCCTGGGCCATACGCAGGCAAAGATGCCTAGCCTCTAAATCCTGCACTTCAGAGTACCTAGCTTCCAATGCCTGCTTCCCTCTCTTTCCACTTTACTGAGGCCCACATGATTAATTTCCCACATATTACTTCTTTCATGCCATCCCAAAGGATACCCACATCCACATCTCTGGTATCATTTAGGCGGAAATATTCCGAGATACTTTCCCGTCCAGCTCTGCGAGGACTCACCCACCACCTTTTTAGCTCCTTCTTGTCGTGCTGCGGAGCCAATACCGTAAGAAAACTCTTGGAGATCCGGCAATTTCTTTTTTGTGGCCATGCTGGGTTTATTCAGCCCAATTCTGCCATCGTTTTCAGTACTTGGGAGCATCATGGGTCCACACAGAGAGCATTTTCAGGCAATGATATCGTAAAATATTTGGAAAGTTAACCCTTTCAAATTCCCTGGGAAACTGCAACATATTAACTTCAATACGCACCATTTTCTTTTTTCATGGAAAACCTGTCAAAATTCCTTCTAATTCAGTAGAAAATGTATTTGAAAACTGCACTGGGATTATATTGAAACGATAAATTACCAGAGCAATAGAAATCTTCACTGCTTCATCCCTGCCCCCTATGTAATATACAACAGTGTCCACTTTGCATACATACTACAGGTAGTTTGAAGCACTCACACTTCATTCTTTGGCATTATATCTAGGTATTTCATACCTTGTGCACATCATTGAAAATAACACCACTGATGCCATCTCCCTATTCCTGTACACATTCAATAGCATAATTCCAGATTTTGTCCAATTAATCTTACACCCCACAAATGTGCCCGACTCACATCAGGGCTTCCAAAATAGACTCTGGCTTCATGAGGTAGAGCAAAACATCATCAACATATAGTGATAATTTGTACATTTTAACCCCAGCAGGGATATCCACAATTTCCTCCCGCTGCTGTAATGCAAGCAACAGAGGCTCTAACATCAATACAAATAGAAGGGGGGAAAGCAGGTGCCCCTGGTTTAGTACCACGCCTCAACTCAGAGTCCGCAAGGGAGTTTTTAAATACAAACAGGCCAAAGCCTGACTATACAACTCCTCAACCATACACCAAAACTTATGCCCAAAACTAAAGCTCTCCAGCAGCTGAAACAAATGAGGCCATTTAGCTCTATCAAATGCTTTCTCTGCATCCAAGGACACAAAAAAGGTTCCTTAAACTGATTAGCCACCTGTATCAATTGAATACAAAGGTGTGCATTATGTGATGAGTACCTATTAGGTACAAACCCTGTTTGATCTGGATGCACCAAGGACACTATTACCCATCTCAACTGAGTAGCCAATATCTTGGCATGGACCTTCCAGTCTACATTGATTAAGGAAATTGGTCTATAATTAGACACCTCCAAAGGGGCCTCTGCCACGCTTAGGAATTACTATTACTAATGCCTACACAAATGTTCCCTGCAAAAGACACATCCAGTAATCTCATGGATAAAGAGTAACTAGATGTTTTGCAAAACTCCATTAACCCATCCATACTGGGGGGGGTTTATGCTCGTTAAGGGAAAAAAATACCTCTGATCTCATCCTCACATCAACGTATCCAACCCCTTTGCCTTTTGCACTATTAATTTGGGGTCTTGCAGCAAGGATAGGAAATTCTCACAGGGGCGCTGACCACTCTACATCCGAATGCTATAAGTCTTCATAATACTTTCAAAAACTGCTGCTGAACTTCCTTTTACCTAGAGAGCAAGTTACCATTTTCTTCCAAACAGAATAGACATTCACTCTTTTTCCAATCACACAAATAAATTGCCAACACCACTTTACCTGCCTTAGTTCTGGATGCGTAATAGTATGACTTCTGCATGTACATTTTCTCTCACACTCTTTTACCAAGTAGAGCGTTATATTGAAATTTTTGTTTTAGGAGCTCATTCAAAGTCATTTTACCTCCTGTTTCTACAAGCGTCTGCACCAGTTCCTGAATTCTCCCTCTAAATGTTCAAGTTCCACTCTCTGATTCCTTTTCTGACTAGCAGAGTAGCTTATGACCGCACCCCAAACATACACCTTCAAGGCATCCGACTTGGTGGGAACTCCAACAGGTCCATCACCATAATGATGTTCATATCCTTCAGTGACTACGTTCATATGATTTATGAAGTCTGAATCTGAATCTTGCAGAAGCATGTTATTAAATCGCCACCCAAGAACATGCATACCCCTCCACCATTCCAGTTAGAAACAAAGCTATACCAACACGATCAAAAATTAAAATGCTCTTTATCATTGCCTCCAACACGGAGGCCATCATACACTTAAAAATTAAGAAGTATTCTCTCTTTGAAAGAGACATATGGATGTGAATAAAAAGTAAAAATCAGCCCCTGCCAAAAATATCTGCTGTACCCCTAATTTTCATTTATTTACTCAGGGGCGGCTCAAGGCAATTTGTTGCCTGAGGCGAGGGATGAGATGGTGCCCCCACCAGCAATCCCCCCCTGGGTGGGGATCTTTTTCAAAACTCCAGTCAGGGATTGAACCAAATCAAAAAGTCAATTAGATAATGTGGAGCAAATGCAAGATGTTCACACACCAAGGAACTAAAAGAAAGAGCGAGAACCACAGCAGTTTATAACTCTAAATTATAATTAATTTGTATTTTGTTATAAACTGCATTACGGTGCTTGCTTTTTCTTTTTGAACATACATTTTGCATTCACAGAACCCCCTCCTCAACAATGGGTGCAGAGCAGAGATAGGACATTCACCCAAAGAACTCAATATATATATATATATATATATATAAAAAAATAAAAAAAAATCTGATTCTGGTCATCTCACCAACAACAAACATTCTCCAGTACCAGGAATATTGGGAACTAGTATAAAACCCTACTAAAGTCACTGCAAGGCCAAATCTACCATACCAGCATACACTTCCAAAACTCATATAATAAGGGGCCTACCAAGAAAAAAGCAGCACTATAAACACTGCAATGGGCCCCAAAACATCCATACACCTATTTGAAAAGCTGAATAAGTCAAATTACTACAGTACAGATCCCTACGTACAAACTCCATGTTAACAGAACACCTGGCCTTGGTCGCACACTCAGAAAACAGACCCTCACCAAGTGCAGAATAAGTGACCACAACCTAAAGCAAAAATAAAAATATGTAGACAAAAATTAAAATGAAACCCCAAGAAGTCAGACTCCGCATGCGGTGCCACACCAGATAAGAGATGCAGTTCCCCATACTATGTGAAATATAGATAGCACAAAGTCCAATCACTAAATTGAAAATAAAATTATTTTTTCTACCTTTGTTGTCTGATTATTTTTGATCATGCTGGTCCCGATCTGAGGTTTCCATTTTCCTCTGTCTTCCCTTAGCTCTTTTTCTATGGTCCTTTTCTATGGTCTGCCATTTCTTGTCTCTCCTTTTGCTTTCTTCATTTTCTTCCATCAGCCTTTTTTCAGTCCCAGTAACTCTCCCTAGTATCAGCCCACTTTACAGCCTCCCCTCCCAGTACCAACCCCTTTGCCTTCCCAGTACCGCCACTGGTGACTATTCTCTTCCAGTCCCCCTCCTTCCCCATCGTCCAGCCCCTTCTAGTTAAAATACCATCCCAGGTATCAGCGAACCTCCAGTCCCAGTGCCCCCTCCCATGTCAGCTCCCCCTCTCCCCTGTCCATCCGCCTTTCAGTGCCATCCCCGGGTGTCAGCTGCCTTCCAGCTCCCCCCCCCATGTCTGCTCCCTTCCAGCTCCCCCCCCCCATGTCTGCTTTGCTCTGCTCCCCTCCAAGACCCCCCCCCCATCTGCTCCCCTCCAAGCCTCCCATCTGCTCCCCTCCAGGCCCCCCCCCATATGCTCCTTTCCAGCTCAGCCCCATCTCTGCTCCCTTTCAGATCTCCCCCCCATGTCTGCTCCCCTCCAGGCCCCCCTTGTCTTCTCCCTTCCCGGCCCCCCCTTGTCTTCTCCCTTCCCTCCTCACCTCACCGATTCATCCATTAAAATCAAATGAAAGCAGCAGCAGGAACATTTCTACATTCCCACAGCTCTGCTTTCAAACTGCTGGGTCACGTCCATCTTCCTTGAGCTGGCGGGGTGGGGGGGGGCCCCGAGGTCATCGCTTCCACCGCCCTTCCACTTCTGCTCTTGCTGCTTCCTCCAAAATGAAAGCAGCTCTGTTCCCGTGGCTGCTTTCGTTTTGGAGGAAGCAGCAGCAGCGGAAGCAGAAGGGCGGTGGAAGTGATGACTTGGGGCCCCCCATCCCGCCGGCTCCAGGAAGATGGACGCGACCCAGCAGTTTGAAAGCAGAGCTGCGGGAATGGAGAAATGTTCCCGTGGCTGCTTTCATTTGATTTTAATGGATGAATCTGGCTGGACGGCATCAGCAGGTCTATCATAGGCAGTTTCTAGGGAGAGGCAAATCAGTGCTGCCCCCTAGAAACTGCCACCTGAGGCCACCGCCTCAGTTTGCCTAATGATAGAACTGCCCCTGTATTTACATATTTGTTTTATTTATTTATTTATTTGGCAGAACTTTTATACTGCTTTTCGTGGAGGTCAAAGCGGTGAACACTTAAATTTGAACGGGTCAAACAATGTTTACAGTAACTTTGTACAGCAAGTGAGTATTAAAGAAAAGAAACTTCTTGTTGTAAGTTATACTAATAAACTTAGAACTCTGTGAGATCTCTCCACACTGGTTGGCAATCTAATAGAGAATCTAAAACCTGATTAAAATCCCCTGCCACAGTCACAAGTATATTTCTAAACCCTGTCACATGTGAAGCAATCCCTTGGAAAAAAAATCTCACTTGCATCCCCACTAGAAGCATAAAGGTTGAGCAAAGTTAAGTCACATTGGCCTACTTTCGCATTGAGCTGTCTATCTGCCATCCTGTTTCCATGTTCATTCACTACATAAACCTGTGCAGATACACTCCATATATTGTTCAGCATATACACACACCAGCAGGAATAGAGTACATCATTACCCAAAGCTAGTTTAACACTCACCCCATATTCTCAGCCCCCCCCCCAATCATGAGGTTTTTTCCACCCTACCCCAATACAATCCCTAACCACACACATGAACCACACTTGGAACTAGGGTGCATGGACAGATCAAACCTAGAGCCACTCCATCAACCCAGTAATAACAATCCCATTATGCAGGCATCATTACATGTTAGGCACCTATACCACTGTTACGTTTCTCTGTATCATATGTCACACCCTGTGAGCCCAAGCGGTGGCAACTGGTATTGCTTGGCCCTGTGTGGGTGGTAGTTGTGCCTTCACTTGTATAAATCACAAAGAGAACTTCTTTTTAAGTTTAGGGTTTTATTCCCCGTCCCTTGAGGTTTCTTTATCTTCAGGTAAACATAAATTAATAACCAACTTTGGCATAAACAAAAGTTAAATGAGCAACACAAACAGCTTCCTTCAGCTTTTAACTTTAAACAAAACAAAAGAACAAACAGCCTAACTGTTTCAATAACAGATCCTTTCTATCGTGGCTGATATCACAGCTATAGCACAGCTCACGTCTGTTTGGCTGGAGAGTGAGTGAGATGCAGCATGCAGCTTCTCTCACTGGAGCTAAGGTCACACAGTAAGCGTTTATCTTAATGAGAACTCTGACTCAGTTACTGTTAGAGAACAATCCATCAATTCTGGACTTACAGATACTTCAGAACTTTCACACTCCATCAACTCAGGTTCATTAGCATTTTCATTCTTAACGTCAGATGTGGAATGAGAGCATGGCTGGCTTAGTTCGTTACCCAGGAAGTTTCTCTCTCCCTCTGAAGAAATGCCTCTCTGGGAACTACCATATACCTTTGAGCTGAACCTTTCAGAGCTCTGCCCCTGCTGGTATCTTAGCAGATGACTCAGGTCTCTATTTGCTCTGCTAGTTGGATAATTACGGCAGGCTTCCTGCCTGTTCAGAGCTAGCCCTCGGAACTCAGCTGAGCTAGATTGCAAAGCTTTTGACGAGGATTTTCTAGAAGCTGGGAGCTCACACTGATTGGGAAATTCTTCAACTTCTTCTGGCAAGTAAATCCTTCTTCTCCTAGGCTTTCTATAACCAGGGGAAAAGTTATTCTCAGCCTCTAGATAGCTTGGCTTTATGGGGCTGTTTCTATACCTCCAGGGTTTTTCCCTCTCATGTAGCCAATAGCCCTTACATTCACTACTTGCACCGGTACCTGCTATTGCAGTCTTCCCACGTTTCTCTTGGCTTCCGTATACATACACACTCTCAGGCTGCTGCCTTCCCACTGTTTCCCACAGGTCGTTGGATTCTCTCCGACCTTCATGCTGGCTCCCTTGTTGCTTCAATGACCCATTCTCACTCTCTTCCTCTCTTTCACACCAGCTCCAGGTTTTCCACGGCTTCAACTGTATCTGCTGCTGCCTCTCTGATTGTGACCTTTGCTGCCTCAACTCCTCTCTGCTTCTAATTGTTTGGGAGCCTATTTTATCTTCGTGTTTCCTGACTCCACCTCCACCCAGCTGATCCTGATCAGGCAAAGCGAATTCCCTTCCTTTGCTGTCTGGGTGTGTCCTCATGGGCTCTGTGCACGTGTGCCTAGGTTGTTCATAGCAACCATCAAACATTTCTTTGTTTACCTTGTCACTTTTTCTGTGATCATTCATGCTGATCTGCCTTTTCTCGGGTTGCCCTAGGTCTACCTTGTGACACATATAATAAATCATAAACATTACATTAACCTTCTGTTTTCATGCATTCAAAAATGAACACTAAAAGAGCTGACGGATCCTCAAAATTGTGTGCAACACTATCCTTGCAGGATAGAGTAGCCCATATCCGGCCCCTAATTTCCACAATTAAGGCTGAAGCACAAGCAATTGCTTTCCTGTTGTGCTGACCCTGTAGAAAGGTCAGGAAAGATAAATAACCTAGCACCCTGCCATTTTAGCCTAGACACTGTTCGTGATTTATTCAAGATTTCCAATGCTTGCTGGTACTGCAGGATTTGACAAGCCGGGGCGGCCCAAGGGGGGTGCAGGGCCATGTGCAGAGACTCGGTGTGGGGCTTCATTTGCATAAGGGACTCATTTGCATAAATCTTTGCATAATATTACCATATACTAACTTTCAGTAAACATGCCTCTTCATGAGTGTATGGATAAAGAAAGACTAAAAGATTTGTATATTACTATAATCCAGTGCCAACCGCCAGGCACATTAGGAACTACTACAAACACTGCCCATTTAGAACCCATAGCAAACCCGCCGTATCATAACAGCACTGCCAGGACTCACAAAGCATCAGACCGCACCTTCAAAAGGATGTGAACAGGATGGAGTCGGTGCAGAGGGTTGCTACTAAAATGATTAATGGGCTTCATTATAAAGCATATGAGGACAGACTTAAGGATCTTAATATGTACACCTTAGAGCTAGGGTCACCAACCTCCAGAGGGCCGCGGGCCGCACAGCCGACTACCGGGAGCCTCGCGGGCCGCACCCCCCTTCTCCCCGCCCCCGCGAAAAAAAACAACAAACGCAAAATTATGAAAACAATGGCTGATCACCTTTATTGAATTTAATGAGATGGCTGATGATTCATGCTAGCAGACAAACGCTTAAAGTCCGGCTTCACAGATGACACTGACAGGAGAAGGGACGCTTGCAGGTGGTCGTCGGTGAGCTGCGAGCACGTGGATACAATGGCGGGAATCCTTGGCGGGCCGCACGTAATGTTAACCGGGGTAGAGCCTCGCGGGCCGCACGAAGGGACCTTGTGGGCCGCATGCGGCCCGCGGGCCGCAGGTTGGTGACCCCTGCCTTAGAGGAAAGGCGGGATAGAGGTGATATGATTGAGATGTTTAAATACCTCCGTGGCATAAATGTTCAGGGAGAGAGCCTCTTTCAATTGAAAGCAAGTTCTGCTACGAGGGGACATGGGATGAGGGTGAAGGGAGATAGATTCAGGAGTGATATGCGGAAATATTTCTTTACGGAAAGAGTAGTGGATCCGTGGAATAGTCTCCCAGTGGAGGTGGTAGAGATGAGGACAGTAATTGAATTCAAAAAAGCATGGGACCAACACAGAGGATCTCTAAAGGTAAAAAGTGGACTGTTGTAGTTGTTGTTATGGAAGGACAGACTAGATAGGCCTTGTGGTCTTTTTCTGTCATCATGTTTCTATGTTTCTATGTTTCTATGTCTCTATCAAAAGGCAACACTGCAAATATTAAACCAATACATTTCAGAGAATAACAATACATGACCTACTGGGGAAAGAGAACAAGTGGCAATGTCAAATAGGAATTACATAAACAGAATACCTCAGCTCAGTTACACATGCAGAACATAGATCATCACCAAACAAGGAATCACAATTTAGAAACAGGAAGACAATAATTAAACTGGGAACCCTAAAAGCCAAACTTGGAATGTACAACAACAATGTAGAAATAAAACTATAAATTAATTTCCTCTTGTACTAAACAAAGCGCAGACGTTAATGATGCACATTTCCCAGAGCTGACATATTCCAGTTAATAAATTCAAAATAAAGAGATATCTTTGTACCTTTTGTGCATTTTTTTCAGTTGCAATTGTTCCAGCCACTTTCTTCTGGTTTCTTTGTCTCTTCTGCTAACTCTCCATCATCTGCTGTCCATTTGTTCTTTCTTCTCTCTTCTAGTTTTTTTCCATTCTCTCTCTACATCTGCTTTAACATACTAATCTTTCTCCTTTTGCTCATTCCTCATTCCAATTTCATCCACTCAAATTTTACCAATCCATCCTCAATCCACACTTACTCTCCCAATACCCGGCCAATTGTAGATTTTTCTTCCCTCCCACACAAAATATTTTCCCCTCTCCATTTCACTCTCCCAGCCCCATCCCCATCCCATTCTAATCTCCCCCAACATCAGCTCCCTTCTAGTTCCAGCCCCACCCAGTATCCGCTCCCTTCTAGTCCCTGCATCAGCCCATTTCCAGTCCTAGCCCCCCATCAGCCCATTTCCAGTCCTAGCTCCCCCATCCATTTCCAGTCTGTTCTGTGTTCACAGATGAAGAACCAGGAGCAGGACCTCAGAAAACACCCACAAATAAGAACAGAAGCGAGGGACATCTTGAACTATTTTCAGAAGACTGTGTTCGTGAGAAACTAGCTCAACTTAAAGTAGACAAAGCGATGGGACCGGATGGGATACACCCTAGAATACTGAGGGAACTTGGGGACGTTCTAGCAGCTCCACTGACTGACCTTTTCAATGCCTCGTTGGAGTCAGGAGTGGTGCCAAAGGACTGGAGAGAGGCTCATGTGGTGCCTTTACACAAAAGCGGAAGTAAGGATGTGGTTGAAAACTACAGGCCGGTTAGTTTAACTTCGGTGGTGAGTAAATTATTGGAAACGCTGCTGAAAGAGAAAATAGTGAGGTTTCTGGAGTCCAGCGGATTACAGGATCCGAGGCAGCATGGATTCACCAGAGGCAGGTCTTGTCAGACAAATCTGATTGATTTTTTTGACTGGGTGACCAGGGAGTTGGACCGAGGGAGAGCTCTAGATGTGGTGTATTTAGATTTCCGTAAAGCCTTTGACACTGTTCCTCACAGGCGACTTATAAACAAACTGAGCACCCTAGGGATGGACCCTAAAGTTACTGCTTGGGTTAGAAATTGGTTGGGTGGGAGGCGACAAAGAGTACAAGTAAATGGAGCTCACTCTGAGGAGAAGGATGTTACCAGTGGTGTGCCCCAGGGATCTGTCCTTGGTCCAATTCTTTTTAACATCTTTGTTAGTGATATAGCGGAAGGGCTGTCGGGTAAGGTTTGCCTCTTTGCGGATGATACCAAAATCTGCAATAGAGTAGACACCCAGGAAGGGGTAGATAACATGAGGAGGGATCTAGCTAAGCTTGAAGAATGGTCTAGAATTTGGCAGCTGGGATTTAATGTTAAAAAATGTAAGGTCATGCATTTGGGCTGCAGCAATCCAAGGGAGCAATACAGTATAGGAGGTGAAGTACTTTTGTCCACTAAAGAAGAGCGGGACCTAGGCGTGGTTGTGTCTGATGATCTTAAAGTAGCTAAACAGGTGGAAAAGGCGACAGCAAAAGCTAGAAGGATGCTTGGGTGCATACGGAGAGGAATGGCTAGCAGAAAAAAGGAGGTGATAATGCCTCTGTATAAGTCTTTGGTGCGACCTCATTTGGAGTATGGTGTGCAATTCTGGAGACCGCACCTTCAAAAGGATGTGAACAGGATGGAGTCGGTGCAGAGGGTTGCTACCAAAATGATTAATGGGCTTCATTATAAAGCATATGAGGACAGACTTAAGGATCTTAATATGTACACCTTAGAGGAAAGGCGGGATAGAGGTGATATGATTGAGATGTTTAAATACCTCCGTGGCATAAATGTTCAGGGAGAGAGCCTCTTTCAATTGAAAGCAAGTTCTGCTACGAGGGGACATGGGATGAGGGTGAAGGGAGATAGATTCAGGAGTGATATGCGGAAATATTTCTTTACGGAAAGAGTAGTGGATCCGTGGAATAGTCTCCCAGTGGAGGTGGTAGAGATGAGGACAGTAACTGAATTCAAGAAAGCATGGGACCAACACAGAGGATCTCTAAAGGCAAAAAGTGGACTGTTGTAGTTGTTATGGAAGGACAGACTAGATAGGCCATGTGGTCTTTTTCTGTCGTCATATTTCTATGTTTCTATGTTTCAGTCCTATCCGAGTCCCTTCATCAGCTCATTTCCAATACCAGCCTCCCATCAGCCCATTTCTAGTCCTTTCCTAGCCCCACCATTAGCCCATGTCAAACCCTAGCTCCCCTCCATGCAGCCCATTTCCAATCCAAGCCCCCCATGAGCCTACTTCCAGTTCTATCCCCTCCATGAGTCCAATTCAATCCAAGCCCCCACCACAGACCATTTCCAATCTTAGCTCCCCCCAATTCCCAGTCCTATCCTAGCCCTCCATCAGCCCATTTCCTGTCCTAGCTCCCTCTCCTCACAGCCCATTTCCATTCCAAGCCCCCCTCCCCATCAGCTATTTGCAGTTCAAGCCCCCCTTCCACTCAGCCCATTTCCATTCCAAGCCCCACTCCCCATCAGCTATTTGCAGTTCAAATCCCCTCCACTCAGCCCATTTCCAGTCCTAGCAACCCCCCCCCAACCCATTACCAGTCCTAGCCCCCCCATAGCCTATTACCAGTCCTAAGCCCCATCAGCCCACTCCCAGTCCTAATCCCATTAGCCCATTTCCAGTCCTAACTAACCCCCATCACTCAATTTTCAGTTTAAGCCCCCCCATAGCCCATTACCAGTCCTAACCCCCCATCAGCCCACTTCCAGTCCTAACCCCATCAGTCCATTTCCAGTCTTAGCCCCCCCATAGCCCATTACCAGTCCTAACCCCCCATCAGCCCACTTCCAGTCCTAACCCCATCAGCCCATTTCCAGTCTTAGCCCCCCCATAGCCCATTACCTGTCCTAACCCCCCATCACCCCATTTCCAGACTTAGCCCCCCATTGTCCATTACCAGTCCTAACCCCCATCAGCCCACTTCCAGTCCTAACCCCATCAGCCCATTTCCAGTATTAGCCCCCCATAGCCCATTACCAGTCCTAACCCCCCATCAGCCCACTTCCAGTCCTAACCCCATTAGCCCATTTCCAGTCCTAAACCCCCCCCCCCCAGCCCAGGGAAAATTTTAGATAAAAAAAAATTGTCTGCTGCCGCGGCCACGGCAGAATCAAGTGTCCCGCGAGGCCCCCCCTGCCCAGCAAAGCCTGCCCTCCCTGCTTCAGCTCCCTCTCCGCAGTTGCACCGGCTTTCAGAGCACGAAGGGAGACTAGTTTCCCTTTTGCGGCTCTGTTAAGCCCGCGGGGGCTGATGGGAACTTTCCCATCAGCGCCCAAGGGCTTAATAGAGCCACGAGGGAGAAACTCTCCCTTCGCGCTCTGAAAGCCGGTGCGACTGCGGAGAGGGAGCTGATGCAGGGAGGGCAGGCTTTGTTGGGCAGGGGGGGCCCCGCGGGACACTCGATTCTGCTGCTGCGGCCATGGCCGCGGCAGCAGACAACTTTTTTTTTTAATTTTAAAATTTACTTTTAAATCCGAATGTTCTTTGCGCGGGTCCCCTGAAACGTGGGGCCCTGTGCAAAAAACATTCTCGCTCAATGGATGGGCCGGCCCTGATGACAAGGAAGGGTTTTGGAACACTCAGAGACCTCACTTGAATAGCTGGAACTCTGTAGCTGTAATCCCAGCAGTTTATGGATAAAATCTACAAAATCTATGCATCTGCTTCCTTCACACTGTTCTCACAGACTTATAATATGTATATTAATTTTGTGACTTCAATTATTTACATATTCAGGTTCCTTCTGCAGATTCACGAAAACTGGTTTGCCTTTACCAATCTTCATATCATCTTCACTCTCCCCTCTAAATGTGCTGTCTGCTTCCGGAAGACCAACGTCTGAGTTCAACTGCGGCATTTCTGCTTTTGAGCCATTCAAATTTGAGGGATTATCAAGTATCGTGTTTTTAATTGTTCTTAACTCTACTATAATAGAGTCCAAAACAGCTTGTAATTCACGTGGCAGCAGTGCCATTTTTGCCAGGGTTGGTGAGTCAGGCTTCAATCTTTTGCCACACTATGGCGTTCCTTTCCTAATATTCTAAGCAGCCTTTTGTATATTGTAAACAGCTCAGACACTATTGTGATGGGCGGTCTATTAAGTTCCCAATAAACATAAACACCATCCATTGCTATAAAGGACAATTCCTTTTTACTCATTTCAGACATTGACATCGTCTAGCTCTTAAACACAGCTGGCTGGGTTGCAAACCTAATACCTTTTCTCTTCCTATATTACCTACAGCTGCCACTAAAGAAGCAGAGATGGTTAGTGCTCCAGTCAGGTGATCAGTCATTATCTGCTCTGCAATTCAATGCTGAAACCTGTCCAACACCAATCATTTTCACAGACAGAGGCGCAGTCAGGGTGACTTGTGCTACTGGATATGTTAATTTCCTGCTTTTTAAAATGTACTCAGTTGTTTTATTTTATTGGAGTTTTTAGGTTATGTTTTACTTGCTTTAGATGTTTAAATATTATGTATGTCAAGATGTAAATCCACCTAGGTTATATGTGCAGAATATAAATTCTTAAAATAAATAATAAATAAGGCAATAGCACAAACGGCCATACTGCTCGTAACTGTTACACAGGAAAAAATGTGATTTTATTGCAGAATCAGGTCTCACATAAACCAGCGTCCTTCCAATAAGACTGACCCAGCAATGAAAGCTGCGGAAAAGAAAAACTGGCACAGGTAGGGGCAAGTTGGCCGTTCGTGGCCAGAGCAACAGCTTTAAGTGGCCACACTACTAATCATTTGTATATGTAAGAGACGGTTCTTGTTCGTCAGAACTTACAATCTAGTCAAGACAGACAACACAACAGCTGGGGGCAAGAATATGTCCAGGGGAATGGTAAGGAAACATAGGAGGAGAGCAGGAGGCTATGTGGATCAAGATCCAAAAGCAGCCATAACAACGCGATGCCGTGTGCAAGACTCCCCATGGCTTTTCTATGAAAAATTACTGTATTTCCAAATGCTGAAATGCTGGTAAAGGGTTGGAAAGCCTAACAGGGTAGCATTTAGGTGCTTATTTTTAGCCAGGAATGAGCATCCTAAATCTGAATGGCCAAATTGCAACTGTAGGGAATTTTCAACTGAAAAACTAGTCAAATTATGGCTGTTTAGATGATGCTCATTGTTTAGCTCCCTTAGAAGAAACACTTACTTAAAATAAATACACAAAAAAGTTCATAATAAGAAATGTGGAGATTATAGCTGGTAAAATTCAAGTTTTCTGAGTTGTGTGTACTTTTTATTATAGAACCTCTGTGGGTGGAGTTTGCCTGATTGACAGCACACTTCCTCTTTACAAGTTTGCCAATTGTTGTTTGTCTCCTAACTTTATCAGCCCCTCTTCTGAAGGCAGTTTCGATCACTCTTCCTCCGTGGCCTTTTAATAAACTCATTGCTCTTCTGATTTCCCCTGCGTGACCCACGATTCTGGCGGTCTACTACTATTACTTACCATTTGTAGTGCGCAGTGTGGAAGAAAGGCCTGATAATCTATTTCTGATCGCACCTTGCCAAGAAAACCCAGCATCGACTCCACAGCACACACATACGCACATACAGGTATTCACAGTCTTGTACGTCTATACGTAAGATACACTCCCTGCTCCAATGAGCTCACAAACAAGGGACTACAGTATTTCTCTAAGGGAAATGATTAAAAATATGAGTATTAAACAGAAGATTAAGGAAGCCAAGATCCAAAAGCCTCGAATAGGGCTTTTAGCCTGGATTTGAATAGAACCAGAGATACAGCCTGACACACTGACTCAGGAAGTCTATTCCAAGTGTATGGAGTACTGAAGTGGAAGGAACAGAGTCTAGAATTGGACGTGGTGGAGGAGGGCACAGATGAAAACAATTTACCTGATGAGCAGAGTTCCCGAGGAGGGGTGTAAGGAGAGATAGGAGAGAAGAGATAATGGGGAGTGTGAATACATTTGTAGTTCAGGAGGAAACGTTCGCACTCTGTGCAGAGACAGATCAGAAGCCAATGAAGTGACTTGAGAGGAGGGGTTATGCGAGCGTAGCAGCACTGGCTAAAGACCAGCCATGCTTTCTTTCCAATGATTTCCCTAAATCATTCCTAAATATTAAAACTGAAAATCAAGACAACTTTAAAAAAGAAGATGATAACAATATCAGCAGAAAAGAACCAAGATTAAATATTTGCCCCAGAGCCAAACAAGCATTACCTCTTAACTATTTTATTTCCATACCAAAAAGAAAACCAAAAGCAACTTACCTTATAACTCAGATAACTCAGCAACATTGTTTCCAATAAACTTATCAATGCCACTGTAACCTGGGGAGAAAATTAATGACTTTGTGAATGTCATCAAAACAGTTAAATCAAACACATACTTTAAGATTAATTAAAAACAGGGCTTTTGATTCTCCATATTTAATAGAAAACAACCAACACAGCACTTAACAACAACAACTAACAAATACGGATAATTCTGGACTGATTTTATCCACATTCAGAAACTAGAATTAAAAGTAAAACTGATTTGTAAACTGAACTGATAATATCCTGGATCAATGAGTTAAACTTCAAGAGGGAGCAGAAAAACGTTGAGGCTTAGTGCTTGGGACAAGTTAAACTGAGATCCCTTAAGCTTAGGAAGTGTGACTGCCATGATTAAAGATCAAAAGTCCTCCCTTTGTAAACTGTAGGGCCTTTCAAACCACATCAAGCATTTGAATTGGAGATTTATTACTTTTCTAAGTTGGCTCTGGTGTGTCTGTTGGGAATGCTAATATATTACTGTTGAAAGCAAGTTGAAGTGAAGTAAGGTACTAGGGACCTCTGAAAGGGTTAAAACGGAGAATGACTTGGAATGTTGCTGACAGTCTGAAACCCAGCAGCCTGGAGAGAGGTGTGTTATAAAAGCCAAGGTTGTTCTTTGGGGTGACATTGTTTGAACGAGACAATGCTTTATTTTTAGAATGTTGGAGCTAAGAAGTGTCTCTACTCTGACCTATAACATGCAGATAAACAAAGCTTGATGCAGAGCTGAATTTGAACCTCGTAACAGTTTTTCCCCTAATAAAAGGAGGTGCAATGGTTTAGCTTGAGGGGAGGAATCATGGGAGGAGTGGCTCAGTGGTTGGGACAGGTTACCTCAGGCCAGAAGGCCAGGGGTTCAATTCCCACATGGGGACAAGCAACTTCAGGCCAGAGGGACTGGGGTCTCTAGTCCCATGGCCACTCCTTGTGGCCTTGGGCAAGCCACTTAACCCTCCACTGCCTCAGGTACACTTAGATTGCAAGCCCTTCAGGGACAGGGGAATAAAAAGTACCTGTTAGCAGACATGTAAACCACACTGATTCTAAAGAGCACAGTATAATAAATAAATAAACCTGCACAAGTGTGCAAACCTGTGAATTCCTCACCTAAGGTGTACTATTTTATTTATGAAATAAACTTTTGATAAACCGTTATTCTACAAGTAGAAACGGTTTACAAGGAAGTGGTTTGATACAATGAAGATGTTGAAATAACATTAAGAACATTTAACAATAAACATTGAGAACATTTCAAAAGTAAACATTTCAGGTGTAGACAGGGAACAAAGAGCATATTTAAAGCTCAATATATTTGTGTAGAGGCAAATGTAAAACTATGTGCAGTGGGAAGTAAGGATTGATATGTCTATTTGCATGTGGTTGTTCTGAACTGTAATTGGTGTGTGTCCATTGCCAAAGTGTTCCAGGAAGAGATGAGTCTTTAGTTGTTTGCGAAAGTCTGTGGTTGATTTCATATTGCGGCGTGAGGAGGGTAGTGTGTTCCAGAGGGTGGAGCCGTACAGACAGAATGCTCTTATCCTTGTGGTTTGCTTGCATTTGGAAGTCTGTGATGGGAGAAGGAGGAGACCTTGGGTGCTCTTTCTTCTTGGTCTGTCAGAGTTGTGGGTGTGGATTAATATTTGGAAGTGCTCTGAGGATTGCTTTTCTAGTGTTTTGTGGATGATGTTTAGGACTTTGTATTGTATTCTTGAACTGACAGGAAGCTAACTGAAATGTCTGAGAATGGGGGTTATGTGGGTTTGCCTTGAAGCTTGGAAGATGGTTCTAGCAACAGTATTCTGGGTGAGTTGTAGTGGAAGGCGTGCATACATAGATAGACCTTGGTAAATGGAGTTACAGTAGTCGAATAGTGGTGTGGTGGTGGCTTGGCAGACTGAGCAGAATGAATAGGTGGATAGGAAGAGGCAAAGGTTTCAGAGTTTTGAGCTTAAAGTATACCACCTTGGTGATGCTTTGTATATGGGCCGTGAAGGTCAGTTGCTACTCAAGTATATGATTCCGAGGTATTTTATTTGGGAGTTGGCTCTGATATCGTTGTTGCTAATTCTGATGAAAGCAGGGGGGAATAAAGTTGGGGTCCTTTGTCACGTGGAGGATTTCTGTTTTATATAACTCTGTGTCCGTGTGCTTCTTTATTTGCAGTTGAATTTCAAGAACTGAAGTCCAAGGACCGAAGTTAAGTTTTACTACCTGGTAATCAAACTCAGGAATTCGTTACCGGAGGATGTAGTAAAAGCTGTTAGTGCAGCTGTGTTTTAAAAAATTTTGGCCAAGTTCCTGGAGGAAAGGTCCATAAACCACTATTAAAGAGGTCCTGGGAAATCCACTGCTTTCTCCAATGCAAGCATTGTGGAACGTGTGTGTTTTGGGAAACTGACAGATACTTCTGATCTGGATCAGGCACTGTTGGAAACAGGATACCGGGCTTGATAGACCTTGGTCTGACCCGGTGTGGCATATCCCTTATTAGGTTCAAATTCCCTTATAGTTTCCTCCTTTCTCTTAGGTGCAGTTAGGGGGACAAATTTAAAGATTTTAATATGCATTCTTTGGAAGAAAGGCGGGGGAGGAGAAATATGATAGAGACATCTAAATATGTCTGTGGCATGCATGAAATGAAGCCCTGGAATTATGGATCATAGGTTGAAAGTAAAAGGAAATATTTCTTTATGGCTAGAGTGGTGGATGAGTGGAACAGCCTCTCTGCAAAGGTGGTGGTGGAATGACTGTATCCACATTCAAGAAAACATGGGACTAGCAAGGAGGATTTCGAAGGGAAAGGGAGGGATTATAAATTTTAAAAGTTGGTATGGTCTTTATCTGCTCCCATTTTCTATTCTTCTATCTCAAAAGCCAGTTTTAAAACTCGGAATCTAGTTTAACAGAAAACTTGCACGGTGAATCAGTAATTTCAGTCCTTCCACTGTTTTTTCTTTATTAGCAGATTGGGCCACAATCAGTTGTTTGAATTGATAAACAATACGATATTAAAATCCACAAGTGAAATACCTGCTGAAACTTCCAAAATAATTTGCACAAATGGGCCCGGGTTCCATTCCCAGCAACCAATATTGAATCTTAAGCTTGACTCGGTCAGGAATCATCCATAAACTGATCTGCCTGCAGGCGCCTGGGGTTCTTGCTGATGGAAAGAAGCAGCTGACATTTACTAAAGGGTGTGCCAGTGTTAATTACGAATGCATGCACCATGTGGGAAATGCAGGGGACATGCAGGGCATGCTGCCGACGGTTGCAATGTGACTTCTGCACTTACTGTGCATTGAGTTTTGCTCCTAATGCAGCAGAAGCACAAAACCTTACCACCCTTAAGTAAATGTCAGCTGCTTCTTTCCATCAGCAAGAACCCCAGGCTCCTGCAGGCAGATGAGTTTATGGTTGTGACCCAAGCTGCTAATAAAGAAAAAACAATGGAAGGCTCACAGACACTGCTGCTCTATCTTATATCCTGCTCATCGTGATGCGATGCCCCTATCTAAGTATTCTTATGCTTTTAATTTTATAACAAATACAATATAGCGGACAGCATGGACAACTGATCATCTGCACACCTCTGATTTTAGTTTTTTGATGAAGACTGCACCATACCTCCTTTGCAATTAGTCTAACCTAACATTGTAATATGTTAAGATGATGGTGATCTCTTATGGGTAGTTTATTGTTTTGTTTTACAGTGATTACGTGTGCACACTCCAAGTTCCACATATGATTCTTCTTTCTTTTTTGAAGCAATGTTTTATCACTATGGCTGATCCTTCTTTTAAGGAGCCAACAGGAGTCTGCTCACTTAATTAGGTTTTCACGTGTATCCTATGCTACCTCTATGATTATCCTAAGGCTTTCATTTAATTCTATTTTAACACCCATGTTTTATTGTATTTATCTTTTTCAATACGTTTGGTGCCTCTTTCATGGCCACTCCACTGCCTTCCTACCAACAGTGATTTATATTACCTTTTAAAATCTTGGGTTGTCCTTTTTGCCAATGGATTTACAATTTTAGTTCCCTCCTCCTTTCCAATTTGTCCTGTTTCTTTTTCTTCTTATATTGCCTTTCAAGGCTCTTTTTAACAGTTTTCATTATGTTCTGTCTTTAGTGTTTTATTCTTCACTCTCAAGTACCATTCAGTATATGTCCATTTCAACTCATCTGTTGCTGAGATACTGTATCATTGTTTATCACTACCACTATGTTATATTTTTTTTTTAAAAAATTTTTTTATCTCTAACTTTTTTCCTATTCCATGCAGAATGCTCTTTATGTTTGATTACTATGCTTTTTATTATTTTTAACAATTATCTATTAGATGATGTTTTATTTCTTATTTTTAATTGACTTTGTGTTGTTTTTAATTATTTATATGTACAATTTTGTATCATTTAATTCTCTACACTCAGAAGTGATCAGTGGTTGTTTATTAATTTATTTATCATATGTTTTATGTGTCTTTATGTTTACTAGATACTGCTGTATCTACCAGTCACAGCGGTTCACATGGAAAAAGAGAACAAGTAACTTTACATTGAACATAGGGAACAAAAAATAACTTAATTGAGTGCAACATAACTATTTACATAGGGCCCAATTCTGACATCGATGTCCCGGCCCTCTGTGCGTCCGGTTGGCCAGGATTCTGATCCTGCGGGGCACATTTAGCCTTGCGGGATCAGAATCGCATCTAGGCTTCTACATGCAGGCCGGGACCCCATAGTCAAGTCTGATCACCTTTCTTCAGTATTGGTATAAACACAGATTTTTCCACTTACTTGGCCATGATGTTGTCTTCCAAAGTTCCTGGCAGAGCCTTGTAAGTATAGTAACAGCTGCATTCGATTGCTGTAATAGTTCAATGGAAATGCCATCAATGCCAGGTCCTTTGTTCTTTGATAAGGCTTTCAATGCTTTTTCGACGTCTTCTTTCATCCCCAATGGTTCCTGATCATAAGGTGCCATTTGAAATGGCTGTTGGTCCACTTGATCTTTATGGTGTAATGAAACTGTATATTCTTTCCACCTTTTCTTGATCTTCTTGGTATCATTCAACATGGATCCTTCAGCATCTTGAAGGCTGAAAGTTTTTCTTTTGCTTTCCTAAAGCTACGAAAGTTAATCTTGTTCTTCCTCTAATAGTTTCTGATTATATTTCCTTGCATGTCTCATTGTTGTACTTCTCCTTATCTTGCTGAATGTTGGAAATCTTTCTTGAGTTCTGTGATTGCCTCTTTCTCCTCTGGCTTTAGCTTCCCTGCATTTCTGGGCAATTTTCAGAGTTCTTCAGTCATCCATTTTGGCTGTTTTTACTTTTCAGCTTTTGTAGAGACTTCTCATGTTTTCCAACACAACCTTCTTCTGGAGCTCTGCAATTTGTATCTAAAGCAGCAAATTAATTTTGCAAGCAGTCTTTAAATTCCAGTGGTATATTCTCAAGATCATATTTTGCTACATTCATGAGTGGCTTGCTCTTTTTCATCTTTAGCTTGAATTTGCATCTGTACCACAGTCACCTCCAGGTTTTGTCTTTGTTGATGTTATAGAGCTCTTCCATCGTTGACTTCCACAGATGTAGTCAATTTGATTTTTGTACAATCCATTGGGTGAAGTCCATGTGTACAGTCGCCGCTTGTGTTGCTGGAAGAAGGTGTTTGAGATGAATAGATCATTGGTCTTGCAGAATTCTATCAGTCTTTCTCCAGCTTCATTTCTGTTGCCAAGTCCATATTTTCCAACTACTTTGCCTTCTTCTTTGTTGCCAACTTTTGCATTCCAGTCACCCATGACTATCAGGATATCCTGTTAGCATGTTCTGTTAATTTTAGCTTGTACTTGTTCATAGAGCTCAACAATTTCTTCCTCCTTTTGCAGCTGTTGTTGGGGCATATACATGTACAGTCGGCGCTTGTATTGCTGGAAGAAGGTGTTTGAGATGAATAGATCATTGGTCTTGCCCAGCTTCATTTCTGTTGCCAAGTCCATATTTTCCAAGCACTTTGCCTTCTTCTTTGTTGCCAACCTTTGGGTTCCAGTCACCTATGACTATCAGGATATCCTGTTAGCATGTTCTGTTAATTTTAGCTTGTACTTGTTCATAGAGCTCAACAATTTCTTCCTCCTTTTGCAGCTGTTGTTGGGGCATATACATTATTATTGTGCTGATGGGTATTCCTCTTAGATGAATAGAGATAAAGCATTCACTGATTGCATTGTATTTCAATACAGTAATTATTGTTGTTCTTATAAATGTGATTAAGATCATTTTACATAGATTTTATTTCACTTTAAAGAATTAAATGCATGATAATTCCCTCCATTTCTAAATCATGAAAAATTCTGTCTTTGCCGGCTTCAACCTAATTTGTACCACAAAATCTGAAAAGTAACAGAAAAGTGCCTTTGCTTCGTTGTCCCAAATCATTTTAAGAATGTGCACTATATGCTACTATCAAGTCTCATTTGAGACTTAAATGTAATTATTTCAGACCTATTATAGCCATGAGTCAAGAATGTCACAGCATCTATCATTCTACACATGATTGCTTCATTTGACTTCCATGAGCTCTGCTGTAACGTTACAAATATGCATCTGGAAAGGCTGTAAAAAGTAAGAATACATTAAAATATTGTAATTGGAGAAAAAAGAAAAAAATAACATATATTACCTGCAAACCCCATAATGGTAAACTCCTGTTCACCCAAATGATAGGAAACCTGTTGAAAAATAAACAACGTTAATTTATAAGTCAATATACAAACTGAACATTGGTATTCAGTTTGTTAAACTTTACATGGGTCATTTATTAATAGCTTTAAAATACGATATGATAGATAACATTCATGATAGTACACTGTTAGTAAATGAACCACCCCCAGGAGCTCTGGAATAGGAGTGGGGGAGGTGGGACTTCTCCAGCCACCAGCCACTAAATATTAGGGGATCCTCCAGGTGAGTCCTAGGGGGAGGGACAGGATGATTGGGGGGGGGGTCTGGTTCAAGGAAGGGGGTTCTGTAGTCAAGGGATTGTGTTTTGGCTTTGGAGGGGTCCTCTGGTACAGGATTGTCTTTGGTTTGGAGTGCTCTCATGCAGCAGGGGGGCATTGCTATCCAGAGAGGAACTGTCTGGGTCTGGTGGGGAGGTGAATTGGATACAGGTTTAACTTGAAATTGCCCAAGCGGGGGGCTTGTGCTAGGGCGAAGATGGATTGTGAATGCTGCGTAACACAGTTTTGTTTTTTGCTTGTTTGTTTGGGTTTGTTTGTTTTGTTTTTTTAGAGAGCCTAGTAGCCGCCATACTATTAGATTGCTGGTAGCATTGCTGCACTTAACACGACCTCTTGAAGTAGCGATAGGTGCAACCGCGCTATCAGTTATCATAGTTAGCAGATACTACAGACCCATGCACTAGCAGTCAGTGACTGCCACACATTATCCACCCCAAGCTCACGCCAATACCACCCAAGCCTAAGATAAGCACTTAGCAAAGGTGTTGTTTTTTTTTTTTTTTTTACCACAGCAATGGTTTTTCTATGCATACTCCAATGGTTAGCATTCATTAAAACCTGCACTAAAGTGTTTACTGCACTCTAGTAAACATGCCCCTACGTTTTTAAGGGGAAAAGTATGTACAGAAAAACAGGCCCAAATCCCTGCAAGTGCATTTCCTGAAGGAATTTTCAAAGGAAAAATACATAAAAAACTTTCTCTTTGGGACTCGTATAAAGTATCCATGCACGTTGCAGGTACTTGCATAGTTTTGAAAATTACCTGCTACAGAGAGTTAGCACAGAGGCACTCCAAATTCTTTACAAACTAGAATTTTTTGCAGATGGAATTAAGAATGGACACGATACTGAAAATTTAAAGATCTCTTGATGTTGTGATCTTTTCATTCTACCAATATAAAAGTTGTTAAAAAATAATGTACATGAGCTTTCACGATACTTCAGTCAAGTGTCTGAAGAAATTACATGCAGTCCCAAAAGTCTATGTACAGTACTGAGTCCCTTTTCCTTATCCAGCAAGAAGTCCCATAGCCTACAAATAATTTATTGTACCAGGACTGGTGCAACAAAGTATAAAAACTAGGCAGTTGCCTAGAGTGACAGTGTTCCCAGAACAGTCCCTCTGGGACCTGCAGTAGCGGCAAGGCCATTTAAACCACAACCCGACCAAATCTTCTCCATTGCTGCACTGCTGTTCCTACTCTTTGATTCTCCAATGCAGACTTCCTGTTTGCATGGGGGCGAAAGCAGCAGGTCAAAGATAGGAATAGCAATGCATTGCTGGAGAGTTTGCGTAAGTGTTGTGTTGTGTTGCAGTTTAAATGGCATTGCTGCCACTGCAGGTCCTGGATAGAAGCACCTATGGTGACAATGTGGGTCGGGGTAGAAGCAGGGGGGTGGCAAGATTGAAGGCTCACCTAAGATGCCTCATATCCTACCTTTGACCCTGTCAACTGATTTGACTACTAGATCTTTGAAGTACTAAAAATAATATTAGTTGTTTCAAATCACATTTTTGACTTTGCATAAAAAAAAACTTTAGTTTTGAAGGATTTTCAAACATACTGATCCTTTCAATATTGGTATAAGAGAAAACCATGGAAAGTACATAAAACAAATTATTAATTTTCCAACTCCTTTTATTCTTCAGCCCATGTCTAGTCTTCTATGCTTCTTGTATCAATTCTCAGGCTGCATACTCTACACGCATGGTAAAATTACTACCATTGAACCCTTCTGTCATTCATTTTCTACTTACAATAAACTGTTCTCTCTTCAACTACATCAAGCTGTCAACATCAGTTCCACTAGGAAATGTACTTTAACAGAACACCAAATGTTCTGTAAAATCCTAAAGTCCATCAAATCTAGCAGATATAAAAATGAGCTCTTGCCTACCTCTTCACCCCCTCCGCTCCGTGCACACAGAGCAACAGGTTCTAACTTCTTCAGTGTCAACATTAACATTTTTTAAAAAGTTGACTATATAGTATAAACCCTCACTTCGTTTTCAGCTTGTCATGCTGTGAGGGCTTGTGAGCACCAGTGACAGAGTTGGCAGTGGAGGATCACATTTCTGTGACAATGGCAACCCTAGAATTACCTGCGCAGAAGAAAGGCATGGCAATCTACTTCCGTATTTTGCCATGAAAACCCAATGGATAGTCGCAACAAAACAAATTGCACTATGGTACTTGAAGATGAGACCCCCAGGTCAGAAAGCACTCAACTGTCTTCTTGGGATGAGCCAAAGACTTTTCAGAGTAAAGCCAGCATTTACGATGTAGTTGGATCAAAGCCCTCAGGACATCTGACTGCTGATGTAGCTGCACATAAAATGAGTCAAAAGCTGCAAAGATGTCTTAAATATTGGGATATGGAATCAACGAAGCATAAACCAACGAATGAAGCATAAACTAAGGGAAGCTGGAGGTGGTCAAGAATGAAATGGAATGTGTATATCATGGATTGCCCGAAGAACAAACCAGTCGGTACTAGAGGAGATCAAACCTAAGCTTTCCTTAGAAGCTTAGATGACAGATTAAGTAAGATCATTAGAGAAAGACATAATGCTTGGCAAGGTAAAGGGTCAACGCAAAAGAGGAAGGCCACCAATAAGATGGAGCGAGACAACAACAGCAGCTATGGGTGAGACTCTATCAACAATGAATCGCCTGACTGACAACCAAACACAGTTTAGGTCAACTATCCAGAGGGTCGCCATGAGTCGACACAGTCTCGATGGCACTCAACAACAGCAACAACAACTCAATCTGTTGGGTGTCAGTGAACTGAAATGGACTGGCATCAGGCACTTTGCCTCTGATGATCAAATGGTCTACTATGCTGAAAATGAAAAACAAAGATGAAATGGTGTTGCATTTATAATCAAGAAACTTGCAATTACTGTATTGAAATACAATGCAATCAGTGAATGCTTAATTTCTATTCATCTAAGAGGAATACCCATCAACACAATAATAATTCAGGTATATGCCCCAACAACAGCTGCAAAAGGAGGAAGAAATTGTTGAGCTCTATGAACAAGTACAAGCTAAAATTAACAGAACATGCTAACAGGATATCCTGATAGTCATGGGTGACTGGAACCCAAAGGTTGGCAACAAAGAAGAAGGCAAAGTGCTTGGAAAATATGGACTTGGCAATAGAAATGAAGCTGGACAAAGACTGATAGAATTCTGCAAGACCAATGATCTATTCATCTCAAACACCTTCTTCCAGCAACACAAGCACCGACTGTACATTATGGACTTCACCCAATGGATTGAACAAAAATCAAATTGACTACATCTGTGGAAGTCAATGATGGAAGAGCTCTATAACATCAACAAAGACAAAACCTGGTGCTGACTGTGGTGCAGATGCAAATTCAAGCTAAAGATGAAAAAGAGCAAGCCACTCATGAATGTAGCAAAATATGATCTTGAGAATATACCACTGGAATTTAAAGACTGCCTGCAAAATTAATTTGCTGCTTTAGATACAAATGGCAGAGCTCCAGAAGAGGTTTGTGTTGGAGAAAGTGAGAAGTCTCTACAAAAGCTGAAAAAATAAAAACAGCCAAAATGGATGACTGAAGAACTCTGAAAATTGCCCAGAAATGCAGGGAAGCTAAAGCCAGAGGAGAAAGAGGCAATCACAGAACTCAACAGAGATTTTTAACATGCAGCAAGATAAGGAGAAGTACAACAATGAGACATGCAAGGAAATATAATCAGAAACAATTAGAGGAAGAACAAAATTAACTCTCGTAGCTTTAGGAAAGCAAAAGAAAAACATCCAGCCTACAAGATGCACAAGGATCCATGTTGAATGATACCAAGAAGATCAAGAAAAGGTGGAAAGAATATACAGTTTCATTACACCATAAAGATCAAGTGGACCAACAGCCATTTCAAACGGCACCTTATGATCAGGAACCATTGGGGATGAAAGAAGACGTTGAAAAAGCATTGAAAGCCTTATCAAAGAACAAAGGACCTGGCATTGATGGCATTTCCATTGAACTATTACAGCAATCGAATGCAGCTGTTACTATACTTAAAAGGTTCTGCCAGGAACTTTCGAAGACAACATCATGGCCAAGTAAGTGGAAAAGTCTGTGTTTATACCAATACTGAAGAAAGGTGATCAGACTTGACTATGGGGTCCCAGCCTGCATGTAGAAGCCTAGATGCGATTCTGATCCCGCAAGGCTAAATGTGCCCCGCAGGATCAGAATCCTGGCCAACCGGACGCACAGAGGGCCGGGACATCGATGTCAGATTTGGACCCTATGTAAATAGTTATGTTGCACTCAATTAAGTTATTTTTTGTTCCCTATGTTCAATGTAAAGTTACTTGTTCTCTTTTTCCATGTGAACCGCTGTGACTGGTAGATACAGCAGTATACAAACGTTGCTAAATACAATAAATGAATAAATGGTGCTGGGAATGAATATTGTGTATACCATGGACTGTTCAAAGAACAAACTAGTCAGTACTAGAAGAGATCAAACCTGAGATTTCTTTAGAAGCTCAAATAACAAGACTTTGACTTTTATACTTTGGACACATCATGCGAAGAGAGATATCATTAGAGAAAGACATCATGCTTGGCAAGGTAGAAGGTCAACATAAAAGAGGTAGACCAGCAATGAGATGGATCGAAACAATAACAGCAGTTATGAGCTGCTTGACTGAAGACTGAACACAGTTTAGGTCAACTATCCAGAGGGTCGCCATAAGTCGACATCGACTCAATGGCACTTAACGACGTAGTATAAAAGGAGTATACCAAGAGTCAGAAGGCATCGTCAACGTGAGGGAGCCCTGGGAGGCATCCAGAAGGATTCTGCTCCTATTTTTTTTATTTATTAAACATTTATATCCCAAAATTTCTAAACATCATGGCAACAGGGCTGGTCCCAGAGTTGATTCAAGATGTGGGTGTCCTAGGCAAAGCTTAAACTTTACAACCCCCCCCCCCCCCCAGCTGTCAAATTCTATTGTTTAGCTCTGAATGTCCTGCTGTTTGTCACCGCCCCCCCCCCCAGAAGTTGCCACATGTGCCCCCAATCTTAGAAACATGCTGCACATTTGAACTTAGCAGCAGACATGTCCATATATATGCTTGCCCCTAGCCATGAACAGGCAACGACAAAGTGCTTGTTTTGGCAATCAAAGACCCAAAGAAAAGAAAGCCATCTCACTCTCCTAATAATTTTCACCACTCCAAAAAATGCATACAGTTCAACAAACAGACCTTTCGTGGCTGACAAATGGAAGGCTGGGATATGTAGGCGGCAAGAGATATATGTGCTCATTTTGGAATACTGTAATGGATACATCTATGTTGCCGGACCCACAAGCATCCATAGCGGACAAATTTCCTCGAAAATGCACATATCTAAGATGTAATTCTGCACCTCCAAAATCTTGCTATCTGATGGATATGTTCATTTTTTAGTGTGGAGATGGGTCAATTTTAGAAAATATTTACATGTGCTCACCTTCACTGCTGCCATTCCAATGTAAGTTTTGTACTTTTTGACTTAGATATCCAGGATTGCATCTAAATGGCTCATCTAAAATGTGCCTTTTGGTGCTTTGAGAGGGGATTTCAGTAATTGTATTTATTTATTTAAACAGGTTTTCTATACCGCTCCTTCCAGAGATTAGGGGTGGTTTACATTTAAACAAACCAGATACATGGAACAATTATTACAATTTGTGTTGGGAGAGAAGTTTTGTGCTTTTCAGGACTGATATATTTTAATTCTACCTCACTCCAAATGTTACTGAAGAAGCAATGAATCAAATGCATGGTAGAAAGTGAAATTAAGGACTGCACCTACTGACTACCACTACTACTACTACTAAGCATGTGTATAGCGCTACAAGACATACACAGTGCTGCACAGACACATGTAAAAGACTGTCCCTGCTCATCGGAGCTTACAATCTCGTCAAAACAGACACCACAACAGCTCTGGACAAGAAGACATCTAGGGGGAATGCTAAGGAGATTAGGTGAATCAGGATCAAAACGTAGCAGCCAAGAGCTGATTTTTCAGCCTGGATTTGAATAAGGTCAGACTCAGATAGTTTGGAGTTAACAATAGCATAGAAGGGCACAGATAAAAGTTATTTGCCAGAAGAGCAGAGTTCCCGAGGAGGGGTGTAGGGAGAGATAAGAGAGGAAATGTAGTGAGGAGTAGTAGAGTGAATGTACTTAAAGTTCAGCAGGAGAAGTTTGAACTGGATGCAGAGCCAATTAAGTGACTTGAGAAGAGGGGTAATATGAGCATGATAAGACTGGTGGAAGATTAGTCACACAACTGAGTTTTGGATAGATTGAAGAGGAGATTCAGACTGTATAAATGGCAGTGGAGGTCTACAATACTGAATACCTATAGACTAGAACTGGAACTGCAGGGAGCAAATGTGCCCCCACCAGAGCAATGCTACTCTGAAAAGAATGTCTACAGTATTTCTATCTGTACTGCATATGTCTATATACAGGTCAATATTCAGCTGTGACGGTCAGTGTTTTTAAAGCACCTGGCCATGGTAGCTCAAACTGAAACTAAGTATTCACTGCCAGAGCCTGGCATCCGGCACTGAATATCTGGTTTGCCAATGATATTCAACCACTAACTGGATATCAAATCCACAGAAAGTTAGGACAGCCATTGACCTAGCATATGTTTATGTAGGCACTAATCCAGATAAATAGGTCTACCTTAGAGGCAATGCTGACTCCTAACAAACCAGCAGCTCCTAGGTTTTTTTGGCAGCATGGCCATTAGCAGATTGCTGGCCTTTCTTCCAAGGCAATGGAGGGTGATTTGCCCAAGGCTACAAGGAGGGCCAGTGAGAATTGAACTCTAGTCTCTGGATTACCAAGCCATTGCATGAACCACTAGGCTACTCCTCCACCCCACTAACCTAGCTAGCGGACTGAAAATTGATCTGTTCATGGATCCATAGAGTGCCATGGCAGTCAGAGAAAATATTCAGCAACATTATTCGGTCAGTATTCCTCTCAGCAGGCTTTATACAGTTAGCAGGTACTAACAAGATAAACCCTTTTGAATATTAGCCCAATGCTTTCTTTGTTCATTTTTTAATATTTTTTTTGGAGGAAAGGAAGTCCTTGGCACTCATATCAATGTCACATTCGCTGGACTTTAGTTAGCTGCATATTAAAGCAGGCCTGCTGGTAGATGATCAGTCATCTTAAAATCAAATAATGGGAGGCAAATCAAATTGTAACTCAAAACAACAAAGCAGACTTCCAGTACTATGATGGTAGGAGAAATCATTGGAGTGGGTAATCTCCAAGATGGGACCTAGGAAAAACTTTCAGAGCAAAGAAAGAGGAAATGTCTGATGAATGTTTGGAATTTCCAGAATATCTGGAAGCTTGGAGACAGCAGTGGCACATTTATTCAGCATGACATTCGGAGGCTGAAGGCTGGTGGTTGATGGTTTCCTGTTTCCTGCAGGTGGCTCAGGAGCTGGTGCAGAATCTCATGTTGCCTCTTCTCTCAGGGACAGCCTCTGCACTCACTGAATGTTTGGCCACACATTTCTTCAGGAGGGTAAGGGCATGAAGGTCAGCTGAATTGACCTGGGGCCTTTCCTACAGATCTAAGCCTTACCAATTAACTAGATAAGGTGCCTTCTGGTAGAATATTCTAGAATCCAGAATCTTCTCCAACGCAAATACTGACTGTCCATCCACCAGAATGGGACTGCGGGATCTGCCTGCTGACCCCATAAAGATCAGGGATGATAGGCTTCAATAAAGGGACATGGAAGGTGAAAGAATCTTCAGGGTCAGGAAGCTATAGAGATAGAGGAGATTTTAGAAAGACATTCTAGATTGTACTCGTATGTCCTAAGCCAGAACGTGTGGTTCAGTATTAGGACTAGGGCTGATAAAATCCATTCAAAAGAGAGGGTCTTAGACTTTAGGAAAACTAACTTTGCCAAGATGGACCAATACCTCAGGGAGTGGGATGGGAACAGCTGGGGGATGTAGAAAAACAGTGGGCAAAACTGAAAGGGGATATTTTAAGGGCAACCAACCTTTTTGTTAAAATGGTAAATTTATTTATTTATTTAACAGTCTTTTCTATACCGCCCCTTCCAGAGATCAGGGGCGGTTTACATTGAACAGTAAACAGAACAATTGTATACTTCTGTATACATTTACAAGGAACATTATGCTTTAACTATATACAGGTGTACTTACAGGGAACATATTTTGAACATTAACTAAATAAATAAAGTAAGTAAATAAAGGTAAAAGGAATAAAATAAAAATAAAATAAAAGGTAAAAGGAAAAGGAAACCTCTATGGTTTTCAAAAGCAGTAGCTGAAAATGTGAAGAAAAAAAAGGGAGGCCTTCATGAAATACAAGAGATCACAGAGAGAGGAAGACAGGCATCTATATTTGGAAAAAAATTTAGAGAAGCTAGCAAAGTAGTCAGGAAAGCAAAAATTCAAAAAGAGGAGGAAATATCCCTCCATTTTATTGCATTGGCTAAGACAAAAGAAGGAAGTTAGGGCATATTGACAGAGGCTCCAATAAAGATAAAGGTAACCCAGATGCCCTTAACTACAGAGCAGACAGAGATGAAAGATTCCAAATTACCCCAATCAACTGATAACTAGATTAATATGACTAAAATACAACCACTAAAATGCCTATATGCAAATGCTAGAAGTCTAAAAAATAAGATGAGAGAGTTAAAATATATAGCACTAACTGAAAGGTTAGATATAATTGGCATCTCGGAGACCTGGTGGAAGGAGGACAACAAATGGGACACTGTGATACCTGGGTACGGAAGGACAGAATAGATAGGCCATGTGGTCTTTTTCTGTCGTCATATTTCTATGTTTCAGTCATATATTCAGCAGCAGTGGCCATTTAAGTGGCCTCATGACTATAGTTATAAGGAGCGGCCATGTTGCAGCTTCTAAGCGTAAGTGAGGCTCTACATGAAACTTTACTGTCTGCTCCCAGCCTGACCCAAACCCCAATTCTTCTTGGTGCAAATATTCCCATATATTACAATTATTTTCATCAAGCGCAGCAGTTATTACAATCTAGTCTGTTCTTTGCTAATTGTGTGTGAAGATGGCTAAATGAGCTACCGTGCCAAAGCTGTAGCTGATTAAAGTGAACTGAAGCAGGAAATGCCACTGGGTCATGCGATGAAGCATCAAGGTCACTCAATCAAGGAAATGAAGAGCGAAAAGCAGAACAGCAAGACACTCTCGTGTTATCACCTACTTATTGATTACATTACTAAAGCACTTGAGATTTAATTACATAAAATTAACTTTATAGAATTCCAGAGATGCAAGTCCTGCAAAACTCTTCTGCACTCTTAGCTATCATATACGTTATTACCTGCTAGTGACTGGAGCTGGACTAAATATATAACATCTGTCTTTATAGCCTATAAAGTCATTCAGACGTCTGGGTGAGACTAACATACTGTACTGAGGACTTGCAATGTGTTTGAATGGGCTAAAAATATATTATGATTAGGGCTTCTGATTTTAGACGTTCAAAAAAAATTGGTGTTTTCTCTTCCCTCATAGAATACCTTCATTCATTCATATCGTGCCGCTGCCAAATAATGTTATTGTACATGCGTGGCTATAGGGCAGACTGATTAGCCTTTGCCAAGTCAGCAGCTCTGCATGAGGCCGGCAGCAGTCCTCAGTGCAATAAATGCTCTATTGTCTGTATCAGCCTGGTGTCACATTTGTCAGATCTGGATTTCAATCTTCACTTTAATATATTCACTGGACATAGTCCAGTACCGCTCTGTGCATGGTTCTTCAATGTTCATGCTGTCATATCATGAAAGAACATCTTATTAACCAGAAAATAAACACTTAGGTTATACTTTTATAACAGGGTGCCTAGGTTAAGTGGACAGGAAGATGCTTATTTTATGAACATGCACAAGCACTTGTTAAACCAATCTGATTGATTTCTTTGACTAGGGGACCAGAGAATTAGATCAAGGGCATTTGATGGATGTGCTCTACTTAGCCTTTGATACTGTTCCTCATAGGATGCTTGTGAATAAACTGAACAACCTTGGGATGGATCCTAAGGCAGTGAACTGGATCAAGAACTGGTTGACTGAGAAAACGACAGAGGGTAGTGGTTAATGGAATGGACTCTGAAGAAAGGAGGGGGAGTAGTGGCGTGCATCAGGCATTGGTCCCAGGAATGCTACTGTTTAATGACTTTGTGGGTGATATTGCTGAAGGGTTAAAGGGAAAAGTTGATCTTTTTGCAGAAGATATGAACATTTGCAATAAAGTGGATGCTTTGGAGGGAGTAGACAACATGAGAAAAGATCTACAAAAATTAGAAGAATGATCTAATGGTTTGCAATTGTGATTTAATGCAAGGAAGTGCCAAGTGATGCACTTGGGATGCAGAAGCCCAAAGGAGATGTACATGATAGAGAATGAGAGTCCAGTATGTATGGACCGAGAAGGACCTTGGAGTGATGTCTGAATATCTCAAGATGGCAAAGCAGTGTGAAAAGGTAGTGGTGGCCAAAGCCAGAAGGATGTTGGTTACATTTAGAGAGGAATAACCAGCAGGAAGAAGTAGGTGTTAGTGCCACTGTACAGGTTATTGGTGAGGCCTCACTTGGAGTATTGTGTTCAGTTTTGGAGACTACTTTGCAAAGGATACAAAAAGAAATAGCAACCAAAATGATATGGGGCTTGCGCCAGAGGACATATGAGAAATGATTTGAGGACCTATTGTAACTATGTATACCCTAGAGGAGAGAAGGGGCAGGGGGGATATAATATAGACCAGCGGTTCTCAACATGTGGGTCGTGACCCCCACGGGGGTTGCCACAGGATTTACCAGGGGTCGCCTCACTCCGCCAAGTTAATAAAAATAAAAAATCGCACAAGTTGCTGCCGCTGCCGAGTCCACTTCTCGGCAGCAGCAAACTCATCACCTCCCTTCTGCAGCCGTGGATCCCTGCCTCTTAGGGAACCATGGCTGTGCCTGTGAAAATTTTGCGGAGCCTTCCTGTCTCTCGACGGGCTCCGTGCAGCATTGTCCCGCCTTCAAAGGAAGTGGTAAACAACTTCCTTTGGAGGCGGGACAATGCTGCATGGAGCCCATCAAGAGACAGGAAGGCTTCGCAACAGCTTTACTGGCACAGCCATGGTTCCCTAAGAGACAGGGAATCGCGGCTGCAGAAGAACAGGGCAGTAGCAGGTAGACAAAGGGAGAGGGGAGGAGGGGGCTGACATGGGGGAGGGACGGAGCTGACATGGATGGATGGATGGATGGAGAGAGGGAGGGGGGCTGACATGGATGGGGGGGCCTGACATGGAGGGAGGGAGGGGGGCTGACATGGACAAAGGGGAGAGACAGGTTGACATACTGGACAGACAGGGGATAAATGCTGGACAAAGGGGATTATAATGGGCTGATGGGGGCGCTAGCATTGGTAATGGGCAGATCGGGGGGCTAGGACTGGTAATGGGTTGATTAGGGAAGGCTAGGACTGGGAATGGACTGATCAAGGGGGTTGGGACTGGTAATGGGCTGATAGGGGGGTAGGACTGGTAATGGACTGTTGGGGGGCTAGCATTGGAAATGAGCTGATCGGGGAGGTTAGGACTGGAAATGGGCTGATTAGAGGAGGCTAGGACTGGTAATGGACTGATAGGGGGTAGGACTAATAATGGGCTGATTAGTGGAGGCTAGCACTGATAATGGGGTTGAGGGGGGACTAGCACTGGAAGTGAGCTGATTGGGGGGGGCTTCAACTGAAAATGGGCTGATGGGGGGGGGGTAGGACTGGTAATGGGCTGATTAGGGGAGCCTAGGACTGGTAATGGGGTTGAGGGGGGACTAGCACTGGAAGTGAGCTGATTGGGGGGGCTTCATTTGGAAATGGGTTGATGGTGGGGAGGGGAGGATAGAGCTGCTGGCCTTGGACGAAAACTGGGGGTTAGGGCTACAAATGGGCTGATGCGAGGGGATAGGAGAATGGGACTGGAAGGGAATGGATGCTAAGAAGGTCTGCCATGGTATTTGGACTAGAAGGAGCTGGAAAGTGGGGAAGGAGGGGAACTGGAAGGGAATGGACACCAATGGCAGTCATGGGAATGCAAGTTGACATTGGAAGGTACTGGGAGGGAGGACTGGAAAGGAGCTGATACTGGGAAGGGTTACGGGGACTGGAAATAGGCTGATGGAAAGAAGTGAAGAAAACAAAAGAAGAGAAGAGAAGAAATGGCAGATGGACCATAGACCACAGAAAGAGAGCTAAGAGAAGACAGGAAAGCAGAAGCCTCATATTGGGATCAGAGAATAAATTGGTCACTCAACAAAGGTAGAAACAATAATTGTATTTAATATTAGTGATTTGACTACAAAATCATAATAATTTTGAAATAAAATATTGTTACTTGTTATTGTGATTAATTATTGTGGTTTAAATAAGTAAATTTTATAAATAAAAACATATCGCAAAGGCCTATAATATATTAATAATTCAACAAATGATTACAGTGACAATGCGTTAATGGTAAAGGAAGAGAGACACATTTAATTTTATCATTGGGGGTCATCACAAGTTGACCAATGGTAAAAGGGGTTGCAGTACAAAAAAGGTTGAGAACCACTGATACAGACATTTAAATACTTAGGGGTAGATTCTGGCCCATGTTTAGCGGGGCTATACATCCAGGTTAGAGGTGAAATAAGTCCTGCTAAATGGCAGCTAATGCTCGCTCTGGCAAGGGAAAAAGAGGTAAGGAGGTGCAAGGGGTTTCCCACAGCCTGATCCTGGCCATGGCAGGCTTGAACTGGGATCAGGCAGCAGGGAAAGAATAATTTTGGGGTCTGCCGGGGATCGTGGCTCCTGCATGGAGCTGCGGTGCCATGGCAACAGGATGCCATGACATCATGGCCCCATGCAGGAGCCTGGTTGGGCTAGCCGGGTAAGTGACTGAACATCTGGGGGCCCAGAATGGGGGCACGGCCGGCCCATCCAGGATGGGTGCACCAGATTCTGATTCCACGGGGACATGTAGCCCCCGTGGGATCAGAATCGTATGCAATTCCGGATGTCTGGACAGGCTGGAGGCACCCAAATCTGAATTGGTCTCTTAATGAATAAACAGTCCTTTTTCAAAGATAGGTAAGCTATAGAACTAGAGGACATGAATTGAAGTTGCAAGGAGGTAGACTTAAAAACAACACCAAGAGATACCTTTTCATGGAATGCCCTCCTGAATGGTGTGGTGGGAGCAAAACAGTGACATGAGACTGACATAAGAACTTAAGATATGCCATACTGGGTCAGACCAAGATCCATCAAGCCCAGTATCCTATTTCCAACAGTTGCTATCTAGGTCACAAGTACTAGCAGTTTCCGCAAAAAACACAGGTTCCACAATGCTTGTATTGGAGCAAGCAGTGGATTTCCTGGGTCCTCTTTAATAATGGTTTATGGACCAGGATCTAGTCCAAATCTTTCTAAAGTCTAGCTACACTAACAGCTTTTACTACATCCTCCGGTAATGAATTCCAGAGTTTGATTACGCGTTTCTCTTATTAGTCTTAAATAGGTCACACTGTAGCTTCATTGCTTGTCCCCTAGTTTTCTATTGTGGTGGCGAGACTGTAGTAGAGCCTGAGAAAATGGTGAAAAAAACAGTCATTTTCCTCTGAGCAAGCAAATACTTCAGGGAGTTTTAGGGTTAAAACTCCAGCTAATGAAAAAAACTGCATTCACAGAGCTGTTGATAGTAAGCCACGCCCCCCAGCTCCAAGGTAACCAGGGGAGGTGACGAGGATTACCCAGGGGTGGAGCTTGAGGCTATAGGGCATTCACACTCATATAAGCTCAGGGAAGAAGAGAAAGGACACGAACGAAGGGAGGAGAACACGAGGGAAGGAGTGATCACCAGGGAAGGTGTATCCAAGAGAGGAGACTCTTGCAAGGAAGTAGGAAGTCAGGAAACCAGGAGGAACCCTGTGAGAGGAAGGTGTTCCAGCAGCTGTCTCAGGAGGAATCCCTATTGCACGCAGCATTCAGGAAGCTCTAGTTCTGAAGGTAGCTCAGCTTGTAAGAGAATTACAGCTGGCTGGGAGGACGGGAGAGTTTGCCCTGTGGAAAATGCTGGTTATGAGCAACGTACGGGAGTGTCCTTAGGAGAGCTGGTAAGAAGTGTGTCCTCTTCAGCAAAGTCTGGGAAGAGACTGGGTGCTAGAAGAAAGGTGAGCACATTGGAAACCTTACAAAGTTTGATAAAGGATAAGGATCTCCTCAAGCCTTCCAGTGCCCCTCAGCGTAGAGAGGAATCACAGTGGGGAAAGGTTTTTAAGTTGTTACAGAAACTAAAACCTGCAGTTCCAGACGCTGAGTCCAGCCAGGTGCCAATTGATTTAGATGATGAGAGCATGCAGATAGATGAATGTGCTTCAGATAATGTTTCCTCAGTTTCGGAAATGGACTGCTCATTCTGTGTGTGCCAGAAGTGAGAAAGCTCTAAGGTTTTTTTTGTTTGTTTGTTTGTTTTTTAATCATTTATTTAGTTTTCCAACCACCAAACCAAACATCAACATAATACAAACTCAACTACGGATTTTACAAGGTATGCACATACAGCCCCAACCCACAATCCCCCCTAACCCTCCCTCCCCCCCACCTCCCCCCGGGTTCACCAGCAAAAATCATCCCGGCTGGCAACTAACCCCCACCACCATCTTATCGGGCATGGGCAAACCCTATTAACTCATTCAAGGCCTGCCATTTCCCCTGTTTAGCCACATCCACTGTCACTCCCTTTCTAGGCATTTGCTCGTACTTACTATACAAAGACAGCAAATTCCACCATGCACATCAACTGACATCATAGGTACGTTTCCAATTCCTAATGATCAAATGGACAGCAACCCCCACCATAAAATCAAGGAGGAAGTAACAATCCTTTTCCAGGGAAGGAATCTCCGCCTGGGACCGGAAAACCACTATAGCCCAGGAGAGGGGAGCCTTAAATTTCAAAACTAATTGAATCCGAATCCAAACCTGCTCCCAAAAGCCCCAGATGCAAGGACAACCCAACACTATGTGCTCCAAAGTACCCATGGTTTCCTGACAGGACCAGCATTTATTGCCAGAGGTCACGTCCCATTTAGCCAACTTCACTGGTGTACAGTGGGCTCTGTGTGCAAAAAAGAAAAGCGACTGAGTGATAGATGCCGCTCTGGACACCCTAACCGATTTGGACCAATACTTCCCCCAGCTCGGGATGGAAAGGGCAGCACCCGTATCATGTTCCCAAACCCCCTGAAGCCCTTTTGTACAAGAGGCTTCAGTCTGACGCAGTACCTTGTAGTAGCGAGACGCTACTCCGGCCAACTGCGTAACCTGTTGAATCAAGTTAACAAAAGCGCTTGCCATACCCAGCCGTTGGACATCTACCCCGGCCTTACCCACACAGTGTCTGATTTGCAACCATTGAAAGTACAGGGCCCCTGGGAGGTTAAAGTCCCGTTGCAGCCTATCAAAAGACTTCCACCCTCCCTCATCAACCAACTGTCCTAATTCCCAAATACCACGCAAGTACAACTTGCTCCAAGCAAATGCCTCACGTTGAATTTGAAATAACGGATTATGCCACAGAGGTAAGGATACATGCATCTCCCTTTCATATGCCAACGCGTGCCGTAAAGTTGAGAAGGCCCTCTGTGAGTCCCGTATCATTGCTGGAGTCACCCCCCCCGGGGCATACCATCTGAGGCAGAAGATTACTAGGAATGGGGGCAGTGAGGTTCTTTTCCAGCACTAGCCAGGTAGGGCTTTGACCTGTGGTCTGTTCCAACCACCTAGAGCCCTGCTTAAGCAGAAAGGCACTGTGATATGACCAAAAATCGGGGAAATTAACCCCGCCCTCTTCTTTCCTCGCTTTCAATTTTTTCAGCGCTATTCTTGGGGGCTTACCTTTCCATAGATATCGGCTTAATAGCCCCTCTATCTGACCGTAAACCTGCCTTGGAAAATAGCAAGGAAGCATCTCAAGAATGTAATTAATCTTTGGGGTAATAGTCATCTTAATCGTCTCCAATCGCCCCCACCACGACAAGGCCAGGGGGGACCACCTACTCGACATATCCCGAATAAGAGCTAATAGCAGCCCTGCGTTAAATCTAATGGTCTCCTCCAGTGGATAACAATATTGCACACCCAAGTACTTGATCATTTTCATTTCCCACTTAAAAGAAAATTGTTCCAAATCACTTTTCTTCGCAAAGGAATTCAGCGGAAAAGCCGTGGATTTCGCCCAGTTTATTTTATATCCTGACTAACTGGAATATTGATCGATGAGACACAGAATCTGGGACACTGAACTAGGAGTGGCAAATAAGAGCAGATCATCGGCATAGGCCGATAACTTCACCTCCACACCCCCCACGGAAATCCCATGGATACATTGATTCTGCCGAATCAATAGCGCCAGGGGTTCCAAAGCAAGGTTGAACAACAACGGGGATAAGGGGCACCCTTGTTGGGTACCCCGACCTAGAACCAGCTTCCACGATTGCGTACCATTCACACAAATATTAGCCGTGGGACAGGAGCACATCACTTTGAGGAGACTAACAAACCCTCCACCAAAGCCGAACCAATCAAGCACTGCAAACATGAATGGCCATTCTAAACGGTCAAACGCCTTCTCGGCGTCCAGTGATAAACCCACAACTGGGTGGGTCACCGGCCCCCACCAAGACATGGCACAGCAGTCTAGCGTTATCGGCAGTAGACCGGCCCTCCACAAACCCACACTGATCTGGGTGGATCAACAACGGAGCAACCTCGGTCACTCGACGAGCCAAAACCATGGCATAGATTTTATAATCTGAGTTCAGCAGGGATATGGGGCAGTAATTATTTACCAATTGAGGATCTCTACCTGCCTTCTCCAACACAATGACATTGGCTGCAGCAAAAGCTCCAGGCTGAGTCGGCTCCAAAAGCAGGGATTGAAAATTTAACTGAAGCTGCGGAGCTAGTTCTGCAGAAAATGTTTTAAAAAATTCAATTGGCAGTCCATCCGGCCCAGCAGCCTTCCCCCCGGCCAGCGAAGCAATCGCTTGACAAATTTCCTCCACAGAGAAGGCCGCATCTAACTTGCCCGCAGCCTCTTTGTCCAAAACGGGTCTCTGTATATCCGCGACTAAAGCCACAAAGCTCTCCTTCTCAAAATCTACCTCAGAGGTATAGAGGTTACTATAAAAGGATCCAAACACCTCCGCAATCGCCGCATCAGAAACTAAGAGGTTCTCACTTTGTGAGTCCCGAATGGCCACGATCCGCCCCGCCTCCCTGCGGACCCTCAACTTATTAGCTAGCAGTTTACCTGCCTTGTTACTTTCCCAGTAATAGGTACCATTCTGCGCTTTTATATTGCGTGAAACCTCACTCGATAAGATCTGGTTGTATTGATACCTCAGACGCTGCAATCGCAATAAGATACAAGGGTCAGAACGGCGAAAAAGGATGCGCTCTCCAGCCTTAATTTGTGCATCGAGATCCCTAAGCTGCCCCTGGATCCTTTTTTTCTGACTGATACTGTAACTGGTAATAACTGCTCTGATGGACGCCTTGAAGCCCTCCCACCAGGCCCACCCTGCCGTGTCCTGCCGATTATTTAGATGAAAGTACTCCCCAATCACAAGCTGTATGTCCGACCGGACGTCCGCCTCATCCAAAAGGCTCCTATCAAAGAACCAACGCCCCCGGGAAAAGGCTTGGACATCCACCCCCAATATTATAGATATGGCCGTGTGATCCGAGATATGCATTGCATGGATTTTAGACTCCTCTATTTTGGGAATTAATACCTTAGAAACCAACAGCATATTGATTCGAGAGGAGGTCTTATGCGGAGGGGAAAAAAAGATAAAATCTCGACCTGTCGGATGCTGCAGCCTCCAAATATCAACCAACCCAGCCTCCTGCAGCAACGGCTGAAGGATAGCATGTGCCCTTGAAGCCTTCACCATCTTCAGGGGGACCTATCCATCAGGGGGTCAAGTATTAAATTGAAATCCCCCCCCCCAAGACTATCGGCGTCAGTGGGGTAGCATGAACCTCTTCCGCTAAGGAGTTAAAAAACTCTGGGCTGTCCACATTTGGAGCATAGATATTGATAAAGCTTAACTCTGCCCCTCTGACCTTTAAGATAACTCTAGTCCACCTACCCTCAGTATCCGAGCGTGTTCGAAGCACCTCAGGGGAGAGGGACTTCCTCACCAAAATGGCTACTCCATTACGCTTATGCACTGCTCCCGAATACGCCACCACAGTAAAGGGATTGATACTAAGCTTCAAAGATTCTCTGGAATTAAGATGTGTTTCTTGAAGAAACAGGACATCAGCCTTTTCATGTCTCCCATACATAATTATTTTCTTCCGGTTAACAGGATTGTTAATCCCTTTGACATTCAAAGAGAGAACCTTAATGCTCGCCATGCGTATGTGCCAATAATCTTAATATAAGCAGGGCCCATACCCCACCTCCCACACCACTCACACTGTCCATCACCCCCCGCACACCTAGGATAGCCCGCCCCATGCCCCTTAGACCCCTATCACACACACACCGTTGCCCTACGCCCCACGTTACCCCAGCAAACAATTCCCTTGTGAACCCCAGGAGAGGAACCCACCTAACAAAGTTAACGGGAAAACCCAGGAGAAACAAGATGAGCACAGAGAGTCAAAACCAATACACAGTCCCCAGCCCAACAACCCCAAGCAAAAATCGTTTAACACAGGATAAACAAAGAGAGCAGCAAAAAAGAAAACCAAATAAAACATACCGATACCCTCCCCCCTACACCCACTTCTTTACAAGATACTAACTACATATCTAACATGGAACAATCAGCAGCCCACAGTTCCCTGCCCTCATCCAGAAAGCACGCCCCCATCGGGCTTCCCCGAAGAGCGCTTAACCCTCACCCTGGGACAGCGATCCCGCTGCTCAGGTAGGAGGGAAGGCCACCATGACAAACAGTTCAGTCCCTTCTTGTGTAGTTCAGCGCATCTGTGACTGTTCTTTCTCCTCCAGAAACGCAACTAAAGCCTCCGGGTCCTCGAAAGTCCTGGTCTGGTTATGCAAGGTCATCCGCATCCGGGCCGGGTAGAACAACCCAAACCTGGCCTGTAGTTGTTGCAACCGTGGCCTCAGAGCTAACAGGCCTCTCCGGCGATCCACTGTGGACTTAGCAAAGTCTGGAAAAAAGAGAAGCCTAAGCCCCTCATACTCTATGGGGGCCCGCAGCCGCGAGGCCTCCATGATCTGCAGGACTTGCTGGAATAGAAGTACCTTGAGGATAACTGGCCTCACGCGCTGATTATTCAGTTGAGGTTGAGAAGGGACCCGATGTGCGCGTTCGATCTCAAAGGGGAGCGCAAATGTTAAATGCAGCACTTGTGGAATCATTTACTGAAGGAACGCCACCATATCTTTACCTTCAGCTCCTTCCAGAACACCGATGATCCGCACATTGTTCCTACATGCTCTGTTGTTCCCCTCTTCCAGGTCCTTCTGCAATGTTTTAATTTTTTTCACCTGCCTCTCCAGGAGACGAAGCCGCTCCTCGTGCGCACCCAGCACATTCTCCGTTTTGTCCTGCCACAGGGTAAGCGCTTCTATAGAGACTCTCAGCGCCCCAACATCATCCTGCACTGCCGTCAGCACCTCCCCGTTCGCCCGAACCATCTCCCGTATTGCTCGCACCTCTGAGAGAAACTCCTGCAGGGACTCAGGTTCACGTGTGGGCGCCATCTTTTGTGGAGAGGGGGGCTCCGTTTTCGATCTCTTCGCACTGTTATTCTGTGCGGTGGGAAAGTCCAACCGCGTCGGCTTCGGCCCGGACATTCTCCCCCAACAAAGAGGCACCAATTTCACTGCAGCTCAGCTCAGACACTCGGGGTGTTAGGCAGGATTCTTCACAGACCCTCCGGAGCAAACGCTCTATGCGGCCATCTTGCACAGCGCTAGGATCCGCCCTCGTAAGCTCTAAGGTTTTAAAGTTATAGAAAACCAAGAAGCTTATCTAAGTGCTTAACCTGCTGGAGAATTATGCAAATGAAGTGCTAACATTTTTGTGCTAGCCAGGAAGTTTCAAAGGACTGATTTGAATGCTTGCAGCCTGGAAGCAAATGTTTAGCAGCTTGAAGGAAAGGAAGCAAATGTTTAGCAACTTGTAGAAAAGAAGTGAAGTGCTGTACAGAGCTCAGCTGAAGTAAAGGTTTGTGCTGAACCAAGCCAGGAACCTAAAGCTAAAATCTTTAATGAGGGAAAAGATTTACTGCTGTGTTAAACAAGCTGAGAAACAGTGCTGCTGTGTTTGCTATAACAATTTGCTATGAAGTTTTTGTTACCTTTTTCAATGGAGAAGCATCCAATTTATGTTGTTGTAATTGTGAACTGCTGAAAAGAAAAGTTCATTGGCTAAGAAGAAAAAAATAATACATTTCCTGTTTGCCTTGAAAACCCCGGCCATTCTTTATTACACAACTACATTACCCAGCAGCCTTGGCTCTGGGAATCCAACTAACAAAAAAGGGACATTAAGAGGTACGCCCCCTACTCCTAGGCAACCGCCTAGCCAGTAGGAGGTGCCACACAGGTGGCGTAGTTTTGAGGATATCTTCTAGCCTACATTTCCAGCATAAAGGATACTTACAGTTGTACAGAAGGAGAAAACATCTGGAGAAGCCTCTGAGGACAGAGAAGCTGTAGAGGAAACTGCAGAAAACACGGACCGGAGTAGCAGCAGAGGGACGGACCGGAGCTGATGTTCCAGCTGGATCCTGTTTTGCTGATAAGCTTGAGTCAACCCTGGCAGCAGGTAACCCGTATATAAGAGGGGTTAGTCTGGATACCGCTGCAAGGGAGGGGTACAGCAGTTTTCAATAGGAGTTGGAGCAGAAGGGTGCTAGTATTCGGAGCTGCACTTGGTGTTTGTTTTTCTTTTTGTCTCATTTCAGCATCAACCGGAGATGGAGCAAGGTGAGCTGCTGAGTTGGATGGCGGACCAGTTCCAACAGCAGCAGGAGATGGCTGCCCAGTGTCGCGAGCACTACCCTGGCGGTAAGTAGCGTTCAGGGCAGGTTGGACACAACTGTATAGGGAGGAGATTGGCCAGTAATCCAGAGGCCCAATTGGCTTTTGGTCCTGTTAGTTTCCTGGATCCTAATCTTCCAAAGAATTCAACTGCACAAGTGGTGGGAAAATAAAGGCTTTTATTTCCCCTTCTCGCAAGGGTTCAAAGGATTGGGCAATAACAACAACGCAAATGTCCTTAATTCAGGTAAGAAAAAGTAAAACAAAAGTTTAAAGCAAAACTATTACTTTCACAGTAGCGCTGGTATTCACACAACAGGAATGTTTTAGGCAGTAACACATACAGCTTACAAGCCTGGCAAAGACTCTAGGCTTCCCGTGGTACAGTACGTACAGTCCATTTCTGTATCTGAAGCCTCATTTGCCAGTTCCACTTGCATTGGTTCATAGGCGGAAGCCTCTGACTCTGAGTTCCTAGGTTCAGGTAGGTTATAGTCAGGCTTCTTATATAGCTCTTCTAGCACAGCCCAATGTTCTGGGTAACTCGTAGGGCGTCGGCTCTGTGCTGTTTTATATTGAGGAAACTCCTCTCTCCTTAGAGGTTTTATGGCAGCTTTATAAAAACATTTATTATTCAAACCTTTCTTATCAGGTAAACGTTTCCTATAGCTTGTATCATAAAAAGCTTTACCTTGGGAATTTGGCTTCTCTGTTTCCAGTGAAGGTTGAGGCCTGCACCCGTTTCTCCGTTGGCTTACCTGTACAGCACGGCTTAGGTCTTCAGGCTGTGACCCTGTTGGTTTTGGACAACAGTTGCAGCAATGCCTTTGCCACTCTGGGCAAACAGCTTTTACTCCTCTGTGAGCTGAGACCTTCCCAGGTTCCTCCTTAGCTCCCAGGCAATCACCTTTCACTCTGGGTGATCTTCTGTCAGTGGAATATTCAGGTTTGCATTCTAACCTCTTTTCCTCTGTCTTGCCTTCCTTCCTGCTGCCTCCTTTCCAGCCGTCTCTCCCGCTGCCTTCACTCTGGCTGCTTCTTTTCCAGCCTTCACTCCGGCTGCTTCTCCAGCTGCCTGCTTTCCAGCTGCCTTCAGCGCTGCCTTTCCCGCTGCTCTGCCTCCAGTCTTCCACACCCTCCTTAAGACGTCCTTCTGTGCATGAGGATTGGAAGCTGGCTGGCATTACCTCATGATCAGTGGGGCGTGGTTCCTCAGTCACTCTGGAGTCCCTCTTGTTCCCTCTATCTGGTTCCTCCAGATATTGCAGCTTGTATGTACCTTTTTCTTTATTTAAAGCATTTTCCTTTCTCTCAACCAGGTCTGCTGGGTGACACCAGACGCAGGAACGAACAGCCGCCAGGATGATGGCCCAACAACAGCCGCTCCTAGAGTTGATGGGTGCCTGGATAGGAGAACAGAAGAAAACCACCGAAGCCTTAAGGACTATGTCAGGTTCCTTAGGAGCCTCGCAAGGACTGGGTTCACAGGGGAAAGGGATATTCTCCTTTGGTCCCCTGACCAAGGAAGATGACATAGATGTTTATTTGGAAGTGTTTGAACGAGTTGCACTCCTAAGTGGATGGCCGAAGGATCAATGGACCACACGCATAGCCGCCTCTCTTACAGGTGAAGCATTAACAGCCTACAGGGCTATGCCCATTGATCTAGCCTCCAATTATGAGGAACTCAAGAAGGCAATTAGAGATCGTATGGGCCTAACACCAATGGTCTATAGGCACCTTCTGAGAGCTTGCAAGCTTAAGCAAGATGAGACACCGCGAGCTTTATGCCAGCGGATCAAAACGTTGGTATGGAAGTGGTTGTCACCTGAGGGCAAAACTGTTGATTCTCTGTTGGATAGTATTGTTTTAGAGCAGTTTATTGAAGCTGGACCGAAGGAACTGCAGTCTTTCCTGATTCTCCAAGACTGTCAAAACACCAGAGACGCAACCTCATTGGTGGAGCGCTTCTTGGAAGCCAGATTGGTCAGCCAAATGAAGGTGGGTGTTTTAAACCTGGCAGAAGCAGGAGTTTCAGAAAGGAAAGGGAAGACAATGTTGGGGGGAATCACCAGAGTTAAACCCATGGGAAAAACTAATTATGCTCAAAGAAAATGCTTTGCCTGTGGAGAGACAGGACATCTTAGAAGGGATTGTCAGGCAAGAACAGCCCTAGTATCCACCCAATCCAAGGAGAGTGGGGAAGGATTCTTGTTAGCTGTGGAGGTGGAAGATATACCCGTAGAAGCCCTGTTAGATTCCGGCGTGGATCAGTCGATGATTTCGCAGAAACTCTGGAAAGATATCCAATCCCAAGGTAGTCAGCCTCCAAAAGAGTCTGGAAGTAGCATAAAATAAGATGTGTGCATGGTGCAGCATCATCTTATCCCCTCTATACCATAAGAGTAAAAGGCTTAGGTTTAAAGCGAGATATTTCTGTAGCTGTTGTCCCTAAGCTTCCTCACGCTTTAGTTTTGGGGAGAGATTGGCCTCAATTTAGGCGAGGCTTAGCTAAGGGCCTACAAAATGAGGCAGGTTTAACATCTAACCTGGCACAGTCATAAGCTTTAGAGTCAGAGAGGCACTCTACATCTGAGCCAGTAGAGGGAGAGAAAGTATCCCTAGGGGATAAAAATAAGGATAAGCAGTTAGTATCCTCTCGTAGGGTCAGTGCTAGGACAAGGGCACTGCCCGCTCCTTTGTTTGGCGTTCCGCAGAAAAGCAGGATAGGAAAACACCTCAGAAACAGGATACCGACAGTAAGCCAAAATTTATTCTAAAATTTTGTTGTACCACCCCAAATGCCAGGGTCCCAAAATGTGCTTCTGAACAAGCAGCAGGTTTTGATTTGCATAGCGTGGAGGATATTATCATTCCTCGACAAGGCAGAGCGTTGGTAGAGACAGGCATTCAACTAGAGATACCACCTGGCTGCTATGGGCGTATTGCTCCTCGTTCAGGCCTGGCGGTGAAGAACTCTATAGATGTGGGGGCGGGGGTAATTGACCCTGATTTCCGAGGGGCAGTCAAAGTCCTATTGCTTAACTTCGCGCGGACAGATTTTAAGGTGAATACGGGAGACAGGATAGCACAGCTCATATGTGAACGAGTAGGCTTTCCACCCGTAGAGGAAGTAGTGGAATTGAGCACCACAGTAAGGGGGTCAGGAGGATTTGGATCCACTGGCTGGGCTGAGATTAAAAGTCTATCAGCAACCTGTGAGGAGAGGGCAGATGTGGATCTGGGCCCACAACTAGCAGAGTGTAAGACCAAGCCCATCCCAAGAGTGGGGGAGGAACTTTCATGGCACCAACAACAGGCATTGTTAAAGCTATTACACAGGTTTCCGGATGTTTTAACACCTGTACCCGGCGAAACCAAGCTTGTTGCCCACGAGGTAGTTACCCCTCAGGGAGAAATAATACGCCAAAGACCTTATTGACTACCGGAGGCGAAGCAGCAAGAGGTAATAAGTCAAGTACAGGAGATGTTAAAAATGGGAGTAATAGAAGCGTCCGTAAGTCCCTGGAATAACCCTATAGTGCTCGTCCCTAAACCTGATGGGAGCATGCGATTTTGCATTGACTTCCATAAGGTCAATGCAATTTCTTGCTTTGACACGTACCCAATGCCTTGAATAGAGGAGCTCCTAGATCGGTTAGGTCAGGCCACGTACTTAACCACGTTAGATATGACTAAAGGGTACTGGCAGATTCCACTCACACGGGAATCTTGCCCAAAAACTGCCTTTAGCACCCCCATAGGCCTCTTCCAATTTCGCCGAATGCCCTTTGGGCTACATGGGGCGGCGGCAACATGCCAAAGACTAATTGATATGGTCTTGCGCCCTAACCACCAATATGCAACGACATACATGGATGACGTGGTCATCCATAGAAGTAGTTGGGGTCAACATCTGTCCCACATCGAGACAGTTTTAAGGGCAATGCGGAAGGCAGGTATCACTCTTAACCCTGCTAAATGTATGTTCAGCAGGAAAAAGGTAAAGTACTTGGGTCATTTAGTGGGGCGAGGAGTAGTAAAACCCTTAATAGATAAGGTAAAGAGCATAAAAGCGTTTCCAAAACCCTCAACGAAAAATCAGTTACGTAGCTTTTTGGGGTTGATTGGATATTATCGCCGATTTATCCCGCACTTCGCTACGGAAAGTGCGGCCCTCACGGATATGCTCAAGAAAAACGCCCTGAACCAGGTAAAGTGGTCACTGGTGGCGGAGCATGCTTTTACGCAGTTAAAGGAAAAAACTATGTTGTGCGCCGGTCCTGCGGGGCATAGATTTTAACAGGCCATAAATAGTGCAGACCGACGCATCGGAAACCGGGTTAGGCGCGGTATTATCGCAAAAGCGGGAGGGGGTAGAGCATCCCGTAATGTTCTTGAGCCGCAAGTTAGCGCCACCAGAACAGAAATATTCCACGGTGGAGAGAGAGTGTCTCGCCATCAGGTGGGCGGTAGAGGCACTCAGGTTTTATCTGACAGGCCGTCGGTTTCTTTTAGTCACGGATCATGCACCTTTAAAGTGGCTGCATAGAATGAAGGACCACAACCCACGACTCACGTGTTGGTATATGGCCTTACAAGCATATGATTTCCAAGTAGAACATAGGGCCGGAAAATTACATACCAATGCAGATGCCCTTTCTAGGATTCCGTGCTGTGCGGATAGTAATGTGCCAGCCCGGAATATCTTGGGGGGGGGGGGGGGATATGTGGTGGCGAGACTGTAGTAGAGCCTGAGAAAATGGTGAAAAAACAGTCATTTTCCTCTGAGCAAGGAAATACTTCAGGGAGTTTTAGGGTTAAAACTCCAGCTAATGAAAAAAAAACTGCATTCACAGAGCTGTTGATAGTGAGCAACGCCCCAGCTCCAAGGTAACCAGGGGAGGTAACAAGGATTACCCAAGGGTGGAGCTTGAGGCTATAGGGCATTCACACTCATATAAGCTCAGGGAAGAAGAGAAAGGACACGAACGAAGGGAGGAGAACACGAGCGAAGGAGTGATCACCAGGGAAGGTGTATCCAAGAGAGGAGACTCTTGCAAGGAAGCAGGAAGTAAGGAAACCAGGAGGAACCCTGTGAGAGGAAGGTGTTCCAGCAGCTGTCTCAGGAGGAATCCCTATTGCAAGCAGCATTCAGGAAGCTCTAGTTCTGAAGGTAGTTCAGCTTGTAAGAGAATTACAGCTGGCTGGGAGGACGGGAGAGTTTGCCCTGTGAAAAATGCTGGTTATGAGCAACGTACGGGAGTGTCCTTAGGAGAGCCGGTAAGAAGTGTGTCCTCTTCAGCAAAGTCTGGGAAGAGACTGGGTGCTAGAAGAAAGGTGAGCACATTGGAAACCTTACAAAGTTTGATAAAGGATAAGGATCTCCTCAAGCCTTCCAGTGCCCCTCAGCGTAGAGAGGAATCCCAGTGGGGAAAGGTTTTATAAGTTGTTACAGAAACTAAAACCTGCAGTTCCAGACACTGAGTCCAGCCAGTTGCCAATTGACTTAGATGATGAGAGCATGCAGATAGATGAATGTGCTTCAGATAATGTTTCCTCAGTTTCGGAAATGGACTGCTCATTCTGTGTGTGCCAGAAGTGAGAAAGCTCTAAGGTTTTAAAGTTATAGAAAACCAAGAAGCTTATCTAAGTGCTTAACCTGCTGGAGAATTATGCAAATGAAGTGCTAACATTCTTGTGCTAGCCAGGAAGTTTCAAAGGACTGATTTGAATGCTTGCAGCCTGGAAGCAAATGTTTAGCAGCTTGAAGGAAAGGAAGCAAATGTTTAGCAACTTGTAGAAAAGAAGTGAAGTGCTGTACAGAGCTCAGCTGAAGTAAAGGTTTGTGCTGAACCAAGCCAGGAACCTAAAGCTAAAATCTTTAATGAGGGAAAAGATTTATTGCTGTGTTAAACAAGCTGAGAAACAGTGCTGCTGTGTTTGCTATAACAGTTTGCTATGAAGTTTTTGTTACCTTTTTCAACGAGAAGCTTCCAATTTATGTTGTTGTAATTGTGAACTGCTGAAAAGAAAAGTTCATTGGCTAAGAAGAAAAATATAATAAATTTCCTGTTTGCCTTGAAAACCCCGGCCATTCTTTATTACACAACTACATTACCCAGCAGCCTTGGCTCTGGGAATCCAACTAACAAAAAAGGGACATTAAGAGGTACGCCACCTACTCCTAGGCAACCGCCTAGCCAGTAGGAGGTGCGACACTATATTTAGATGGCGTAAACAAATCAATCAATGTTTACCCGTTCCACGCCATTCATTAATTTATAGACCTCTATCATATCGCCCCTCAGCCATCTTTTCCAAGTTGAAGAGCTCTAACCTTTTTAGCCTCTCCTCATAGGGTATCCTCCATCCCCTTTACTATTTTGGTGGCTCTTTTCTGTACCTTTTCTAATACCGCTATATTCTTTTTAAGATACGGTGACCAGAATTGCACACAATATCCGAGGTGCGATCATGGAACAATACAGAGACGTTATATCATCCTTTGTTTATTCTCCAGCGTGTGAAGTGAGGGACATGATTTCAGCTTTATCGCCCTCCACAGGTCCTCTTGATCCCTGTCCTGTTTGGTGGGTGAGGTCTGTTCAGGAGGAGTGTGCCTCATTTTTTAGGGACATGGTGAATATTTTTCTGCAGTCAGGTACTGAGCCGGCAGCTCAAACTGGCTTCTGTTTGATGGTTGATTACGAGGGGTACTCTTGACTCATTGTTGCCTGCATCGTATCGCCCCATTCGAGTCTCCCTTTTCTGGTGAAGCTGACTGAGAGGTTGGTGTTAATGCAGCTGTCAGAGTTTGTGGAGTCTCATGACCTGTTACAGCAGCATGGTTTCTGTCAGGGTTTTGGTACTGAAACAAACAAGGACAGCAGAAAGGTTTAATATGGGAGGAGTGGTCTAGTGGTTAGGACAAGGTACTTCAGGCTGGAGGGCTGGCAGCTCAAGTCCCACCTGGGGACAGCAATCTCAGGCTGGAGGGACTGGGATTTCTAGACCTATAGGCATGTCTTGGGCAAGCCACTTAACCCTCCATTGCCCATGTTCCCTGTAAGTATTAGCATATGTGTGTCATATCCCCTCATGTTAAATGTATCCCCCAATTGACTGCTTTGACCCAGTGAAAAGCGGGATATAAATACCTTAGGGTTTAATTTGGATCAGCCGAAAATGGAGATTATGGTGATCTTTAATTATGTTTCTGCGGCTTTTGATTTTGTTAATCACGTATTGCTTTTGCAGTGCCTCCATTCATTGGGAGTCACAGGGCAAGTGTTGAATCGGTTTCCATCTTATTTAACTGATCAATATTTTGTAATAGAAACATAGAAATATGTTGACAGAAAAAGACCACATGGCCTATCTAGTCTGTCCTTCCATATCAACAACTACAACAGTCCTCTTTTTTCCTTTAGAGATCCTCTGTGTTTGTCCCATGCTTTTTTGAATTCAGTTACTGTCCTCATCTCTACCACCTCCACTGGGAGGCTATTCCATGGATCCACCACTCTTTCCGTAAAGAAATATTTCCGCATATCACTCCTGAATCTATCTCCCTTCACCCTCATCCCATGTCCCCTCATAGCAGAACTTGCTTTCAATTGAAAGAGGCTCTTTCCCTGAACATTTATGCCATGGAGGTATTTAAACATCTCAATCATATCACCTCTATCCCGCCTTTCCTCTAAGGTGTACACTGTACATATTAAGATCCTTCAGTCTGTCCTCATATGTTTTATAATGAAGACCCCTAATCATTTTATTAGCCACCCTCTGCACCGACTCCATCCTGTTCACATCCTTTTGAAGGTGCGGTCTCCAGAATTGCACACTATACTCCAAATGAGGTCGCACCAAAGACTTATAGAGAGGCATTATCACCTCCTTTTTTCTGCTAGCCATTCCTCTCCGTATGCACCCAAGCATCCTTCTAGCTTTTGCCGTCGCATTTTCTACCTGTTTAGCTACTTTAAGATCATCAGACACAATCACGCCTAGGTCCCACTCTTCTTTAGTGGACAAAAGTACTTCACCCCCTATACTATATTGCTCCCTTGTATTGCTGCAGCCCAAATGCATGGCCTTACATTTTTTAACATTAAATATCAGCTGCCAAATTCTAGACCATTCTTCAAGCTTAGCTAGATCCCTCCTCATCATTATCTACACCTTCCTGGGTGTCTACTCTATTGCAGATTTTGGTATCATCCGCAAAGAGGCAAACCTTACCCGACAGCCCTTCCGCTATATCACTAACAAAGATGTTAAAAAGAATTGGACCAAGGACAGATCCCTGGGGCACACCACTGGTAACATCCTTCTCCTCAGAGTGAGCTCCATTTACTTGTACTCTTTGTCGTCTCCCACCCAACCAATTTCTAACCCAAGCAGTAACTTTAGGGTCCATCCCTAGGGTGCTCAGTTTGTTTATAAGTCGCCTGTGAGGAACAGTGTCAAAGGCTTTACTGAAATCTAAATACACTACATCTAGAGCTCTCCCTCGGTCCAACTCCCTGGTCACCCAGTCAAAGAAATCCATCAGATTTGTCTGACAAGACCTGCCTCTGGTGAATCCATGCTGCCTCGGATCCTGTAATCCGCTGGACCCCAGAAACCTTCCTCCTATCATGAGCAGGGCTTCTAAAATAGCCCCCCTTTATGTGCATCTAGGCCATAGGAAAAGCTGTTATAAGCTGCAGTGACTCCTATGGACCTGTAATGTCCATAGGAGTCATTGCAGCTTATAACAGCTTTTCCTATGGCCTAGATGTGCATGAAGAGGGGTTATTTTAGAAGCCCTGCTCATGATTTACACGTGTGAATACAAGTCATATCCAAGAGCAAACAACTATTTCAGAAAGCTCCGATTTTACATGTCTGCCCCAATTGCATCCAAGTTATATTGGGGTTTCGGAGGTATGTCTTGGGCAAGGTTTAGATGAAGCAACAAGATACATATAAAGGATGGAAATTAGCCACATCTGTATTTACACCAGGTCCCTGCATAAGGGTTTCGAATGTGCTCATTTCGGCACACCCTTTACATCCTCCTTAATCACCCAAAGCTTTAATTCCCTCTCCACATGTTACTTCAGTGAACACTGATTTATAAATGGTGAAGAGCAGCAGGTTTTCAATTGCAGCATGGAAATGGTCATAAGTCGCCAACTGAAATTCAGGCAGAGCAGGATCAGAAGTATTTCAGGAAGTTATTAAAAGCTTTCTTTTAATAGGCTTTTTAAAAGCAATACTCTGACAGTTACTTACTTTAGTTATATATTAATTTTGTTATTCTCTCCTTTTGATTAAGCAATCAACGAGACTACTATCTACGCAATACAACCATCTACTACCACTGCTCAAGGCACATTGGCAGCTGGTTGAGTGATGACTAATTTTAAGAAAACTGAAATACTGTTTACTTCGAGAAACCTCAATTTCTCACCTCCACCAGAAATCAAGCTACATAACTTCTCTCTCCCAGTGAAGCAGGAAATAAAATATTTGGGAGTCACTCTTGATAGAACTCTCAGCTTCACCTCCCACATTAAGAAAATAACCAGAACAATCTTCTACAAGCTTAGAACTATCCAGCAGCTTAGACCACTTATAGAAAGTGACGACTTCCGGACCATTACTCAAATTCTAATAACACCTCACCTTGACTATTGCAATGGTATCCTTAAAGGCATAACAAAGAAAAATCTAAATATACTCCAAATGGCTCAGAATGTTGCCGCAAGAATAATTTCCAGGGCTAAATTATCTGATCACATTTCTCCCATTTTATACTCCTTACATTGGCTTCCCATTGCTTGCAGGATACATTATAAAATTATACTGACTACATTCAAATTAATTAACAACATCGCTCCTTCATATCTATCTACCCTCATCCATAGCCCCTCAGATAGTAGAGTAAGAAGAAGGAGGAATCTCAATACAGTGCAAGTACCAGATACAATAAGAAAGACAAAGCAAATAACAAGCAACAGCGCTTTCACCTACATAGCACCTACACTATGGAACAACCTCCCTGACCAATTAAGGGAGACAAAAGATCTCCAATCATTTAGAAAGGAACTAAAAACATACTTATTCGCCCAACATTACTGCCAATTCTCAGATCTGGCCTCCCACCCCCATAGCTCATTCTATCAATCTACCAAAATACTCACATAATAACATTATCCAAAGCTGATTGATGTTACGGGTTGTAAATGTCACAGTTCTGTAAATAATAAAGATCTTTTATTATAATTTTGTAAATAATTACCTTGTCTAAATAATCAAAGGTTCCTGTTATGAGCTGTATGTGATTACTTTTGTTTATACTGTTCTTTGTATGCAGTTGCAATGTTGCATAATGTTCCATGTATTTTTCACTACTGTTCTCTGTAAACCGCCACTGATCTTGGGAAGTGGCGGTATATAAAAGTTTTCAAATAAATAAATAAATGACTCGTGACTCGTCACTAAGGGGCACAAGCCACTCTTGTCGCAGCCCCTGAAATTCCATTTCGCATCCCCTGGGAGTGCGGGCACCTCAGGTTGAGAACCCCTGCCCTACATGGACAGATACTGGTGGAACAAATGATACACTGCATGTCTAAATAACACTTCAGATTTACTATAACTAAACGCTAAACCATGAAGTGAAAGCTAATTTATCATCACTTGAAAACACTTCTCCACTGTTCCCGATAAGAAACCTACCCGAGTAGAAAAAGGAGCATAAATTGTTAAACCATCTGCGTACAAATGATCATCAGTATTAAAGGACTGAATAATTCCAGAAAAAGGCTGCAAATAGAGATTACATAATGCTGAAAGTGCTGAACCTTAAGGCACTTCCTGAGATATTTTATACCAGCCAGGCACCTTTTGACTCACTCGGACCCTTTGCTCCTTCCCCATCAAGTACGAGCAAAATCAACCCAAAACCTCTGTTCCCAGTCCTAAAGACTGCAACCAAATCAATAATAGGTCATGATTTACCGAGTGAAATGCAGCACATTATATATGCAAAGCTTTGAGGTTCATGTTCAAAGTTTTGACTCCATTTATTTTTCTAAACCCCATGCCACTGCTGATCCAGTGAGATATATATGGCTTGATATACTCCTCCGGCTGCATCAATACAATATTCTCAAGCAACTTAGCAAAAAAAAACAGAGGGTTGATAAAGGCTGATAGGAAGCTGAAAAAAATGGGTGTAGCGTAGACTTTTTTAATTTTTTAATTTTTTTTGAAATGGCCTTACACTAGCTCTTTTCAAAAAAGGAGGCAAAATGCCTGATAAAGATGAATTTACTATTTGCACAAGAAATCTTGAAACATCATTTTAATCCAACCAGTTGGACAAGGGTCATCTATTGATGTAGTAGTAGTCTTTAAAGCAGTGAATTACACGCTGTAATTCCGCCTCACCTACAGCATGAAAATCTAACCATTAATGAGGTACCAAGGTGTCCAAAGAAGTAGTGGTATAATATAATTCTCATATCAGCAGCATCTAATTTGGAGGCAAAATATCTCCCCAAAATATCCGGGTCTAACTATCACTTTTGTACATTATGCGACTCACTCACAAGAATATTCACAATCTGGAAGAGTTTTCTAGGACGATTTACAGAGCTTTGAATCAAATTTGAATTATACTGCTTCTTTGCTTCCTCATTCAGAGCCCTGTGACTAGCAAGATTTTGAAAATAAATCCCCTTCACTGCTTCATCCTTAGATTTTCTCCACTTTCCCTCAGTTCTATGGAATATTCTCTTTGGTATCAAATTATATCATCAAACCATGGCACATTGTTTACCTACTAGAGCTTGCGGCAAATGGCCAGTCAAAGCGATTGCTTCCAATTGTATCTGAATTCAAGAAAGCATGGGACAAGCATGGAGGATCTCCAAGGCACTGTAGAGCTTGGTAGCTGGTATGGAAGGGCAGACTGGATAAGCCATATGGTCTTTAACTGCTGTCATTTTTCTCCGTTTCAACTGTATTTTTTTGTTTCTATACCAACAATTTAGCAGTCCATCTGTACTAGCATCATGCAATATTTCAAAATTGTGCTATTACACTAATGAAAAATGCCGCCTAATTAAATTTGTCAACAAACTTTTAATTTTTTTGTCGGACATAAATCGTGTAGGGCAGGTATTGCAACACCATGCCCCAATACACAATACATATCCCTTTTATTCAAACCAATAGGTTATTTAAATGTATAAAACTTCTCATCCAAGTTAATGTAAACGACACTTATCTGAAAAACCATGCGCTAATGGTTAACCCGGGCTATCTGCCACTAGGTCCCATATTATTCAATGCGACCTAGTTGCAGATAGCCCGGGTTAACCGTTAGCCCAGTTTAGTAAACATTTTTTTAACATTTGCTTCTAAACATGCCCCTAAGGGATATGTTTACTAAACGGCGGTAGCGGACTCCGTGTGATATCATATGCATATTTATCAAAAAGTATCCTCTAAGCTGAAAACACTTGATTGAACCCTCTCACATAATTACATAGTATAGTACGGAGATAACTGCAATTCAGTGCATCACAATCTTTAAGCCTATGAAATTTATGAATGGGATTAAATAGTCCATAGGGCCCATACCGCTACAACTGATATTTGTTTTCCTCCAATGGTATAATGTCTCACAAGTGAAAAAGGGATAATGCTTTAACCAAACAGAATCATTCTCAAATGTCAAAATGACCCATGTTTCCCAAAATAGGACACCAAAAACAGTAAAATTGGTTGCCATACTATTAAGAAAGATGGAAGAAAGACCAAACGACTGCTGGCAGGGTTTGAAGGTGAGGTTAGAGAGGTTGTTGTAGCCAAAAAAGCATCTTTCAGAAAATCGAAAAAAGGAGCCAAATGACAAAAACAGGAAAAATAAGCACTGGCAAGTTAGATGCAAGGCATTGATACGGCAGGCAAAGAGAATTCGAAAAGAAGCTTGCCTTGGAAGCTAAAACACATAATGAAAAAGTTTTTCAAGTGCAATCATAGCAAAAAGCCTGTGAGAGTTAGATGGATCATTAGATGATAGAAGGATAAAAGAGGTGCTAAGGGAGGATGAGGCCATAGAGGAGAGAGTGAATGAATTTTTTGCTTTGGTCTTTACTGAAGATGACAGAGTAGTTACCCATGGAAAAGAAAGAAGGGTATCTTCCGCAAACAAACAACCAGGGGGAACCAGCGGAGGAATGACCACAGCCTACCAGAGGATAATGAAAATTCTTTATTAAGGACCCAACTAAACAAGTTTCGGCCGCAGCCTTCGTCAGGGGTCTAAAAAACAAAAGTACATTAAATCAACCACAAAATAAAAATAAAATCAAAAAAATGGTAATACTAAAATAAAAACAAAGAAATATAGATATGATACATAAAACTATGTTATAGTTAACACATTACCAGGAAACCACACAGATACCAGCGTCTATGTGGTGCAGTAGACAAATCTTCCCAATCTGTAAAAAGTATAAAAATGTCAACCATAAATGAAAGTAATACAAAATAAAGACGTATAATATATACATATAAAACATATGCAAAGAAATAATAATGGGGGATGATAAATACGAGTGACTAAAACACAAACATACAAAGTGGGACCCCAATGTGTCCAACCAGCAGTGAACGATACATTGTATAAAAATAAGGTAAAATTGGGCTAAAGAATTACATGGATACAAAAAATACAAAATAACACCAGATAAATAGCAGGGGACCAAATATGACATATGGCATAAAAACAAGGTTTAAGCACCGATATGTAATACATGCAGACAACTAGACCAAATCAAAAGCCCTATTGCATATGAACAGCAGTAAACAGCTCATTGTCTAAATGAGTATAAATGCAAGGGTAGCATTAGGACATAGTATAGTTAACAAATAAAAAGAAGAATAAAAATTTTTAAAAAAACATAAAAAGAAGATTTTTACAGTGCAATTAGCTATAAATACAATCAAAAAAATGCATGAGTAGACAGACACAAATAAGGTTATCTATAACCATGCAATCATAAAAAAACACTAAAGAGTATAATCCAAATGAACAGCGCATCACGTAACTCATAGGTTGAGAACCAGCTGATAAAATTATACTAATCGAAGGTCACATCAGAACAATAAATGGTAAACAGGGGCATGGATAAAAAATATATATCACATGGATGACAACTTCAAAAAGCTGATTTCAGAAAACGTGTGAAACATAGGAGAGGAATTATCACTTTTGCAAGGAACATCATCAAAAGAACCTTTGACTTGACCCTATAAGCAAGAAATGTATTGGGGGGGCGGAGCCTGATGTCCAGCGGGATGGTCGCATAACGCTGAGGCTCCCGAGAGGCCTACTCAGAATCCTGAATTAACACCGTACATACTTGGAACTTCTACTCTGATCTTGCCGGGGCACATTGGTGAGATGGCGGGGACCAAACCCACGCGCCTGGAATTTGGATCTTCAGCGGCTTCTCACGGCAAACGTTCCAAAACTGAACCCCCATCCCCGCAGAAGGGGCTGGCCTTGCGCGAGGGCCCCGAAATGCAGCAGGAAATCCTCGCAGAGATTAGAGGGGTCAAAAACCTAGTGCAGTCAAACGGTGAAGCACTCCGAGCGCTGCGGGAAGATCTTGGTGTGCTGCAAAGCAAGCTAGAAGGGCTTTCTTCGCGTCAGGACAAAATGGAGAGCATATTAGACTCCCATGCGGCCCGGTTGTCCAAACTCGACAAAGTTGAACGTCAGGTGCGGGCCTTGCAGAAAGAAGTGGAAGATGGCAATAATAGAGCGTGCCGCAACAACATACGACTCGTGGGCATACCGGAGGGAGTGGAATCGGGAGACATGAAAGAGTTTTTATGCAAAATCCTCCCTTCCCTGCTCCAAATCACCTTTACCAAAGATTTGGAGATCGATCGCGCTCATCGTGTACCCACAAGCATAACGCTCAACAGGAAGACCCCGCGGCCTATCATTTTTCGACTTTTGAGATATCAACACGTGGAGCAAATTCTAAGCGCCTCTCGGGCAAAGGGCCATATGGAGTTTGAGAGCCACAAGATCTCCTTCTATCCTGACTTGGCTAAACCCACGGTCGACCGCCGAAAGCGCTTTCTGGAATTCCGGCCGAGGCTTCAACAACTACAAGCACGCTATGGCCTGATGTACCCGGCCAAGCTCCGAGTCACGCTTCACAATCAGACAAGAACATTTGAGGACCCTGATCTACTAGCGGAGTTTTTGGATTCCAAAGAAGCCGACTTGATGCGCTGACTTCCAGAATATTCCTGCAAGTATTCTCATATCCGCTGTACCTGCCATATTGGATCTGCCGCAGCCCAGCAAAGAGTCTGGCGAGGGCAGTTTGTTTGCCTTACTTTTGATGATATCTGTGACCCGACTCCATCTACCCACAGTAGCCTCGATGAGTATCAGAGACAGTGTTAATTATGGACTCTGGTGTTTCTTTTCTTTTTTTTCATGTCTTTCTATTTCCTCTCTAGGGCCTCCTCCCGCAGACATTTGGTCGCCATATTCTTTGGGGGTTTTGCTTCTTCTCTAAGATACAATGGTACATACTTTTCAATATGGGGTGTATTAGCCAGCATACTCGGTGATTATGTCATTGTTGCACAGATTCTGATCATGTTGTATGCTTTCAAGCGCCCTTACCTAAAATGTCTATTACCGATTGATGGCACCATGTAAGATTTTCTCATTGAACGTAAAAGGAATCAAGAATCCGATAAAACGGAAGAAAATCCCAGCTACCTAAGTCAGGAAGCTGCGGATCTGATTTTTCTCCAAGAAACGCATTTAAATTCGAAGGAAACTCTTCAACTCAATATTAAACCTTACATGGTGGCCACCTATTCCCCAGCCGTTTCTAAGAAATGTGGGGTTGCCATACTGGTTAGGAAATCTTTGCATGCTACTATTATTGCGACTAGCTCAGATACAGAAGGTAGATGGTCCAGAGTTCACCTCAAGCTAGGTAGCCTTGAAGTTACATGTATATGCCTTTACGCTCCTACTGTGGATGACCCTGCCTTTTTGCTACCATTGCTCAGGTTGCGCAGGCCTCTGCTAATACTTCATTGATAATTGGGGGGGATTTCAATCTAGTCCTTGATCCCCTGATTGACAAACAGCCGCCTAGGACAAGTGGTCCCCCCAAGAGTCACACCACGCTTACCTCCCCGATCAAAGATCTTGCTTTAGTTGATCTATGGAGGTTACTACACCCCAATGAGCTTGACTTCACCTTCTACATGTGGGGTAGCCTCTAACTTTTATAAAATATTATGTCAGGGTACAATGGTGGAACCTCGTCTGCTTATATAGTAAATATGAGCAGATACCTCGGAGAGCTATTCCCCATGCCCAAATTCACTCTCGCTTGTCTAAATGGCAGATGCTTAATGATTATGTACAATCTGCTCATTGTTCCAACATGCCTGTATAATGTGCACTCATCATGTTTCAGATCACCGTTAGGTTTTGTAACACAATAATGTACGTACACGCCCGCTTCGGGAATGATTAGTTTTCTAGAGAAGAAGCAGGGGGGGGGGGGTGGTAGGGGTTTACTTTGGTGTATGTATTATACTCTATGTATCTGTCTTTTAGCTGTATGTCTTCCTTTTCCTTTGTTGTTATAAAACGAAAATAAAGAATTTAAAAAAAAAAAAAAAAAAGAAATGTATTGGGGACCTTTAAAAAAATATACCAATTAGCTGTATAGGCAATAGGGGATAAAAACCAAAAGAAAACCGTTCGTGCATAAAAAACAGTTATAACCCAGAGGTCCAACGCAAATAATAAGATAACCCATGTAAGTGGAGCATATATGCACTTTGCACTTTGTCAGGGAAAGTTGAACTGGTCTTCGAGAAGCTAGACTCGATGTCAGAGGTGATAGAGGTGATAGTCTATAAATTAATGAACGGAGTGGAACAGGTAAACGTAGATCAATTGTTTACGTTATCAGAATATAGAAAGACTAGGGGACATGCAATGAAGCTACAGGGTAAACTATTTAAGACTAATAAAAGAAAATATTTTTTCACTCAACGTGTAATCAAACTCTGGAATTTGTTACCGGAGGATGTAGTAAACGCTGTTAGTGTAGCTGGGTTTAAAAAAGGTTTGGACAAGTTCCTGGAGGAAAGGTCCATAAACCATTATTAAGAAGTGACCGAAGATATCAATGCTTGACCCAGTACAAGCATTGTGGAACTTGTGTCTCTTGGGGAAACTGCTAGGTACATATGACCTAGATTGGCCACTGTTGGAAACAGAATACTGGGCTTGATGGACCTTGGTCTGACCCAGTATGGCATATCTTATGTTCTTATGTTCAATTTCTTCTCTTTCATTAATCACTCAAAAACAGAAGCACTAATAGTAACTAAAAGCACAACATTCATTCCTCCCACTCATATTACATTACAAAATAATAATATCATACTAAAATCTGAAATACGCTACCTGGGTGTTATACTGGATAAACACCTCAGTATGGACACACATGTAAGGAATATAACAAAAAAAGTCTATTTTAAACTAAAAATGCTAAAGCAACTCCGCCCACTAATGTACCTACAAGATTTTCAACGCGTCATACAAGCAATCATAACCCCACATTTTGACTTCGCAAATCAGACCCTACTTGGCGTAACTAAAGAAACCTTAAAGAAACTCCAATTAGCACAAAACGCAGCAGCAAGAACCATCACGAAAGCCCCACCTTTCCAACACATAACCCCGATTTTAGAATATCTACACTGGCTCCCGATTCAAAGCCGAATAGAATATAAAACTATCCTAACCACCTACAAAGCCATAACAAAAACAGCACCCCTGCCCATAAATAACCTTATCAAAATTGAACCCACCCATAATCTCCAAAGGAGAGACCAACTAAATAAATTAACCCCACCAAAAGAATTCATTAGAGCCAATAAATCCACTAACAAGAAAGCCTTCTCCCATGCAGCCCCCATCTTGTGGAACACAATCCCAATAGAATTAAGACAATTACCTGATATAATAGAGTTCAGAAAAAAACTCAAAACATTTTTATTCACAAAGCATTTTGGATCTATGATCAGCCCATCTCTCACCCCCCAGCTAGATAAGGGATAATCCTAACCAAGGTAATACACTATTCAACAAAAGAATGAAACGCTGTAACCCTTAGACAAAATGATTAAGAAAGATGAAAAAAAAAAATATGTATATAGTTTACTTCTGTTCAACTGTACATAGTTTTCTAATTGTTAATTGTTAATTGTTACCTGTTAACTGTAATTATGTAATTACCTAACTACAAATTGTTATATGTAAAAACAGTTCACCCTGTTTATTGTTGTTATATGGAAACCGCACCTGATCAATGGAAGGAGCGGTATATAAATAATCATTAAATTAATTAATTAAATTTCAACAAACATATTGATTTTGCCAGTTGTCATGATCTTGGTCTTCTTTACATTAAGGTGCAGGCCCATTTTAAGACTATGTTCCTTGATCATGAGAAGCAAATGTTGCAGATCGTCTTCACTTTCAGCCAGTAATGTGGTATCATCAGCATAGTGAAGGTTATTGATGAGTCTTCCACCAATAAGAACTTATCATAAGAACATAAGATATGCCATACTGGGTCAGACCAAGGTCCATCAAGCCCAGTATCCTTTTTCCAACTGTGGCCAATCCAGGTCACAAGTACCTAGCAGTTTCCCCAAAAGACACAGGTACCTCAATGCTTGTATTGAGTCAAGCAGTGATATCCCAAGTCCCTTTTAATAATGGTTTATGGACCTTTCCTCCAGGAATTGTCCAAACCTTTTTTAAACCCAGCTACACTAACAGCATCCCCCGGTTACAAATTTAAGTTTGATTACACATTGAGTGAAAAAATATTTCCTCTTATTAGTTTTAAATAGGTTACCCTGTAGCTTCATTGCATGTCCCCTAGTCTTTTTATATTCTGATGATGTAAACAATCGATCTACGTTTACCCGTTCCACTCCATTCATTAATTTATAGACCTCTATCGTATCTCCCCTTAGCCGTCTCTTTTCGAGGTTGAAGAGCCCTAATCTTTTTAGCCTCTCCATCTTCACACCTCTGTTGCTTTCATATAATCCTACTTCTCTGATGACTTGTTCTGCATATAAATTAAACAAGTAGGGGGAAAGTATGCAGTCTTGTTGTATACCTTTGCTTATTTTAAATCATTCTGTTTCTCCTTGTTCTGTTATAACTGTTGCTTCTTGATCAAGAGAACTATCAGGTGTTCTGGTATACCCATGCTTCTTAATGTGGCCCAGAGTTTCTCATGGTTTACAAAGTCATAAGCCTTGCTGTAGTTGATAAACTACAAATAGATATCCTTTTGGTATTCTTTAGTATTTTCAAGGATCCACCTCACATCTGCGATGATGTCTCTCGTTCCTCGCCCTTTCCTGAACCCTGCTTGCACTTTCAGGTAGTTCTTGTTCCAGGTGTGGTTGTAGTCTCTGTTGAATAATCTTCAGTAGAATCTTGCTGGCATGTTCCTCCAATACATATCTTAATAAACTGGGAAGATGTAATATAGCTATTTCATAAAATAAAGAGTAGCAAAACACCTGAACCAGTTGGTATACATCCCAGAGTGTTAAAATAACTGAAATATGAGGTTTCAGACCTTATTACTAATCTGTGCACTATCATTAAAATCATCTGTAGTACCTGAAGATTGGAGAGAGTGGCCAGTGTAATGCCAATTTTTAAAAAGGGATCCAGGGGCGATCCAGGAAACTATGGACCAGTAAGCTTGACATCAGTACCGGAAAAAATGGTAGAAACCATTATATAGAGCAAAATTACTGAACATGTAGATAGTCGTGATTTAATGGGAGAAGGCCAACATGGATTTAGCTAACGTAAATTTTGTCTTACTAATCTGTTATATTTTTTGAAGGTCTGACTTATAGGTATATAAAGGTGAGCCAATTGATATAGTATATAATGGATTTTCAAAAAGCCTTTAACAAGGTCCCTCATGAGAGATTTCTGGATATTAAAAAGTCATGGGTTTGGAGCCAGTGTACCATAATGGCTTAGAAAACTGGTTAAAATACAGAAAAGCAGACAGTAGGGCTAAATGGCCAATTTTCTCAGTGGAGAAAGGAAAATACTGGAGTACCACAGGGATCTGTGTTCGGCCTGCTTTTTAACATATATTACTACTACTACTACTATTATTAATCATTTATATAGCACCACAAGCAAACACAGTGATGTACAGATACATATAAAAGACTGTTCCTGCTCGTCAGAGCTTACAGTTTAATCAAGATAGACAGTATAATAGATGAGAACAAGGGTACAAATACGGAAAGGTAAGGAGACCCAAGGAAAACAAGGGCTCAGCATCCAAAAGCAGCCCCAAAGATGTGAGCCTTTAACATGGATTTGAAAAGGAGGAGAGAAGAAGCCTGATGTACAGACTCAGGAAGTTTGTTCCAGCCATAAGGAGCTGAAAAGATCAAAGTCTGGAGTTAGCAGTGGAAGAAAAGGGCATATGGAGAAGTAAATTAGAGGAAGAGCTAAGTTCACAAGGAGGGGAATGGGGGAGAGGAGAGAGGAAAGGTAGTGAGGAACAGAAGAACGAATGCATTTAAAGGTCAGAAGGAGAAGTTTGAATTGGATATGGAAATGGAAGGGAAGCTAATGAAGTGATTTGAGAAGAGGGGTTTAATATGAGCTTATCGGGGCTGGTTGAAGATTAGCTGCACTGCAGAGTTATGAACAGATCAAAGGGGAGAAGAATGATTCAGAAGGAGACCAACAAGGAGGAGGTTGCAATAGCCAAGACGGGAAGTAATTACAGAATGGACAAGTGGTTTAGTAGTGTACTCAGAAAGGATGGGGCAAGTTTTGTTAATGTTATAAGAGAAAGAAATGACAAGTTTTAGCTATAAGAACATAAGAACATAAAATATGCCATACTGGGTCAGACCAAGGTCCATCAAGCCCAGTATCCTGTTTCCAACAGTGGCCAATCTAGGTCACAAGTACCTAGCAGTTTCCCCAAAAGACACAGGTTCCACAATGCTTGTATTGGGTCAAGCAGTGATATCCTGGGTCCCTTTTTAATAATGGTTTATGGACCTTTCCTCTAGGAACTTGTCCAAACCATTTTTAAACCCAGCAACACTAAAAGCTTTTACTACATCCTCCGGTAACAAATTCCAGAGTTTGATTACACGTTTAGTGAAAAAATATTTTCTCTTATTTGTCTAAAATAGTATACCGCATAGCTTCATTTCAGGTCCCCTAGTCTTCCTATGTTCTGATGACATAAACAATCGATCTACATTTACCCGTTCCACTCCATTCATTAATTTATAGACTTCTATCATATCTCCCCTCAGCCATCTCTTTTCCAGGTTAAAGAGCCCTAACCTTTTTAGCCTTTCTTCATAGGGGTATCCTTCCATCCCTTTACCATTTTGGTGGCTATTCTCTGAACCTTTTCTAATAACGCTATATTCTTTTTAAGATACGGTGACCAGAATTGCACAAAATATTCAAGGTGCGGACTCACCATGGAATGATACAGAGGCATTATAATATCCTTTGTTTTATTTTCTATTCCTTTCCTTAAGATACCTAGCATTCTATTGGCTCTTTTGGCCGCTGCTGCACACTGGGCGGAGGGTTTTAACATGTTATCCGCAATGACGCCTAAATCTTTTTCCTGGGTAGTGGTTCCTAATGTGGAACCTTGCATCGTGTAATGATAGTTTGGGTTGTTCTTCCCTAGGTGCATAACTTTGCACTTGTCCACATTAAATTTCATCTGCCATTTTGATGCCCAATCTTCCAATTTATCAAGATCCTCTTGCAATTTTCCACAATCCTCATGAGTTTTAACAACTTTAAATAGTTCTGTGTCATCTGTAAATTTGATAACCTCACTCATTATTCCCATTTCCAGGTCATTTATGAATATGTCAAACGGTAGCGGACCCAGCACAGATCCCTGGGATAAACCACTATTCACCTTTCTCCATTGGAAAAACTGACCACTTAGCCCTACCCTCTGCTTTCTATCTTTTAACCAGTTCCTGATCCAGAATGGTATACTGCCTCCTATCCCATGACTTTTTAGTTTTTCCAAAGGTCTCTGATGAGGGACCTTGTCAAAGGCTTTCTGAAAGTCCAAATACACTCTATCAACCGACTCAACTTTGTCTACCTGTTTATTCACAACTTCAAAAAATCATAACAGGTTAGTAAGACAAGATCTTCCTTGTCTAATGCCATGTTGGCTGTCTCCCATTAAGCCATGACTATCTACATGTTCAGCAGTTTTGTTCTTTATAATGGTTTCTACCATTTTTCCAGGTACTAACGTCAGGCTCACCAGTCTGTAGTTTCCCGGATCACCCCTGGAACCCTTTCTTAAAATTGGCGTTACATTGGCCATCCTCCAATCTTCAGGTATTACAGATGATTTTAATGAAAGTTCACAGATTACTAATAGCAGGTCTGAAATCTCATATTTCATTTCTTTCAACAACCTTGGATATGTACCATCCGATCCAGGTGATTTGCTACTCTTCAGTTTATCAAATAGTTGTAATACATCTTCCCGATCTATCGATATTTCCTTAAATTCTTCCATACCTTTAAATACCACTTCAGTCATCGGTAACATCCCTACATCTTCCTCAGTAAAGACCAAAGGAAAGAATTCATTCAGTCTCTCCGCTATCGCCTTGTCGCCTCTTAGTGCCCCTTTAATCCCTCTATCATCTAATGGACCAACTGACTCTCTCACAGGTTTTTTGCTATGAATGTACTTGAAAAAGTCTTTATTACGCGTTTTTGCTTCTGCAGCAAGCTTCTTCTCAAATTCTCCCTTTGCCTGCCTTATCAATGCCTTGCATTTAACTTGCCAGTGCTTGTGCTGTTTCCAGTTTTTGTCATTTGGCTCTTTTTTCCATTCCCTCAAAGATGCTTTTTTGGCAACAACAGCCTTTCTGACCTCACCTTTAAACCATGCTGTCAGTTTTTTAGACTTCCTTCCACTTTTCTTAAATCGTGAAATACAGCTGGTCTGGGCTTCCAAGATAGTATTTTTAAGCAACACCCAAGCTTGATTTAAGTCTTTAACCTTTGCAACTGCTCCCTTTAGGTTTTTTAAACTATTTTCCTTATTTTGTCATAGTCTCCCTTTCGAAAGTTAAAAGGTAGTACTGTGGATTTCCTTACCATCCCTCCTCCATTTAATGAAATCAATTAAGATCATGTTATGATCACTATTGCCAAGAGGCACCAACACCCTTATCTCTTGCACCAGATATGATGTGCCACTAAGGACTAGGTCCAAAATGACTTCCCCTCTGGTCAGTTCATGAACCAGCTGCTCCAAGAAGCAGTCATTTATTTAATCTAGGAACTTTATCTCTCTAGCATGTCCTGCCGTGACACTGACCAGGTCGATACCGAAATCACCCATTATAATTACTGTACTGTAACATTTGTTAGCTGCCTTGATTTCTTTGAGAATTTCATCATCCATTTGTTTATTCTGGCCAGGCGGTCAATAGTACACCCCCACTGCCATCACCTTTCCCTTTTTACATGGAATTTTAATCCATAGAGATTCTGCAGAGGATTTTCTTTCCTGCAAAACTTTAATCCTTTCTGACCCACTTCCCTCTCTAACATAAGAGCACAACCCCTCCACCAATTTGATCAGTTGTATCATTACAATATAGTTTGTACCCAGATATCACAGTGCCCCACTGGTTGTCCTCCTTCCACCATGTCTCTGATATTCCAATCATATCTAACCTCTCATTTAGTGCTATATAATCTAACTTTCCCGTCTTATTTTTTAGACTTCTAGCATTTGCATACCAGCATTTTAGAGACTGTATTTTATTCATATTAATCTGGCTATTGGTAGGCATGGGTGATTTGGAATCTTTAAGCTCTGCTTCATACTCAAGGGCATTTGGGCTACTTTACTCTTTTTTGGAAGCTCTCTGCTTTTGATAGTTTCTTTCAAGGATACATTGTTCCAAACTATGCGCTCTTGGACTGTCGGCTTTCCCCTATTATCTAGTTTAAAAGCTTCTCTCTCTCCTTTTTAAAAGTTAATGCCAGCAGCCTGGTTCCATTCCGGTTAGGGTGAATCTCATCCCTCTGGTAGAGCCCCTCCTTTCCCCAGTATGTTCCCCAGTTCCTAACAAATCCAAAACCCTCATCCTTGCACCATTGTCTCATCCACGCATTGATACTCCGGAGCTCTGCTTGCCTTTTGGGTCTTGCGCGTGGAACGGGAAGCATTTTGGAGAAAGCTACCCTGGAAGTTCTGGATTTCAACTTCCTACCTAAAAGCCAAAATTTAGCCTCCAGAACCTCTCTACCACATTTTCCTATGTCATTGGTACCGACATGTACCAAGACAGCAGACTCCTCCCCAGCACTATCTAAGACCTTATCTAGGTGGCACGTGAGGTCCATTACCTTCGCACCAGGCAGGCATATTACCAGGCGATCCTCACGTCCACCAGCAACCCAGCTATCTACATGCCTAATGATCGAATCACCAACTATAAAGGCTATCCTAACCCTTTCCTCATGGGCACATGGCCCTGGAGAAACTTCCTCGGTGCGAGAGGGTTTTACATCACCTGGAGGACAGGTCCTAGTTACAGGATCACTTCCTGCCACACCAGGGTGATGCTCTCCTGTCACGTGACCTCTCTCCTCCATGGCAACAGGGATGCTGCCAGACTGGAGGTGGGACTTCAGGACTATATCCCTGTAGGTCTCGTATATGTACCTCTCTGTCTGTCTAATGCTTTCCAAGTCTGCTACTCTAGCCTCTAGAGAACGGACTCGTTCCCTGAGAGCAAAGAGCTCCTTGCACCTAGTGCACACGTAAGACCTCTCACCAACTGGGAGAAAATCTGTTGTGAGGGTTGCTTGGGGTAGCAACTGTTGAAAGGGGGACCCCAGCAACAGATTTTGAGTGGACTTCCACCACTGGAGGGACCAAAAGAGGTGACTGGAGGTTGCTATTTTGTCTGACAGGCAACCTGATGCCTGGGTCCATTGGGTGGACAGAGTCCACTGAGCTGCCCTCATGTGAAGGCGAGCGTAAGGAACTACATGCATGGTGGATGCCATGTGGCCTAACAGTTGTAACATCTCTCGAGCAGTTAAATGGGATTTTAACTGAATTTGAGAGGCTAACTGCACCAAGCGTAGGCAACGGGCCTGGGGAAGATAGGCCCTTGCAGTTGTGGTATCTAGCAAGGCCCCTATGAACTCCAATGACTGAGTAGAGGTGAGTTGTGACTTTGGGATGTTTATTACAAGTCCCAGATACTGAAGAACACGCCTTGTGCAGACTAGGGAAGTCTGGGCCTCTGACTGGGATGGTTCTCAGATAAGCCAGTCGTCCAGATATGGGAATACAAATAGTCCTAGTGCGTAGAAATGCAGCTACTACTGCCATGCATTTTGTGAACACTCTTGGAGCAGAGGCCAGACCGAAAGGAAGCACTCTCTATTGGTAGTGCTTTCCCTGATAAAGGAACCGAAGGAACCTTCTGTGTGTTGGATGGATGAGGACATGGGTGTATGCATCCTTGAGATATAGAGAACAAAGCCAATCCTGACTCTGAAGGAGAGCACCGAGAGAAATCATCTTGAATTTCTCCTTTCATAGAAACTTGTTCAATTCTATGAGATCTAATATTGGTCTGTAGCCCCCTGTTTTCTTTGGGATAAGAAAATAGGGGGAGTAGAACCCTGAACCCTGTTGAAGAAGGGGTACTTCTTCTATTGCCCTTTGGGCAAGAAGGGTAGCAATCTCCTGACCTAGAAGGTTGAGGAGAGATGTTGGAGAATTGAACTGTCTCACCATAGTGTGAGGAGGAAGGTTTAAGAAATGAAGCTTGTACCTCTCCCTTATGATGGAGAGGGTCCATTGCTCTGCTGTGATTTGTTCCCATCTGGGAGCAAAATGAGCTAACTTTCCTGGAATGGTGAGAGGCTCTGGTTCTTCTAGAGCCAGAAAGGCTAAGTTCTCTAGCTGTAAGTCAAAGGCCCTGAGGAGGCTGAGGCTGTTGGGCCGTAGCAGTCCTTGTAGCCTTAGGCTTGGCTTGTTTAGGTTGTTGCTGACGCTTTGCAGCAAGACAACCTGTAGAAGATGCCTGGAGACCATAACCAGGATAATATTTCCCTTTTTTGGGAAAGAAAGTCTTTTTGACTAACCTTTTTCTAGCAGGAGCAGAAGTAGACTTTGAAAGTCTATCTAAGGCAGAATTTTCAGCATCCATCTGAGTGGCCTTTGCTTGCCAATCCTTACCAAAAAGGTTTTCACCTGTATAAGGAAGATTTCCTAATCCATCCTGGACCCAGGGTTCCAAATCAGAAGCTTGCAACCAAGCAAGTCGGCGTGCACCTATAGCAATAGCCGAGGCTCTGCTGGCACACTCAAAAGAGTCAAAGGCTGCACGGTTGGAAAATTTGGAAACATCCTGGGCATGTTTAAGCCAGGTGAGAAACTCTTCCCTTTTATCTTCTGAGATAAAAGGAGATAAAGTTAGCAGATGATCTGTAACTTCCTTTAGAAACTTCCCCATATAGAGACTATAGGAGTTGATTCTGGCAGTAAGCATATTGGCCTGGAAAATTCTCCTGCCAAAAGCATCTAAGGTTCTGCATTCCCTTCCTGGAGGATTAGATGAATGTATTTTTGCACTCTTTATCTTTTTCAAAGCAGACTCCACCACAATAGAGTGGTGAGGAAGCTGAGTCTTATGAAAGCCAGGACAAGGAGGAACACGGTACATGGTGTCCAACCTGCGAGAATGAGGGGAAGTAGTAAGAGGTGTCTCCCATATGCCCAACATGTGATCATAAAGGATCTCATGAATTGGTAAAGTAGCTGCCTCTTTAGGAGCCTTAGGATATTGTAAAATATCTAATTTCTTGGCTCTAGGCTCTGGTTCAGGGGCCATTGAAATAGAGAGACCCCTGGCCACTTCCCTAATGAAGTCTTGAAAAGACAAGTCTTCTGGAGGAGACATTCTTCTTTTTGGAGAAGAGGGCTCCTGAGGAAGGAGTACTGATGCTTCGACAGAAGCCTCTGATTCATCAGAGTCCTCGGAGGAATCGAAGTATCGCCCGTCTGGATGCTCTTGCAGAGCCTGATACGTGTACCGAGTGGTATCGACATCGGGAGTGATCGGTACTGATTCGGTACCGATAGGCATCACAGGACAGGGTACCGCCGCAGTCGACACCGAAGCCGATGTCGATGCAATCGGTACCGGCAACGCAACCGATATCGGTGCCGGTGCCGGAACCGGTACCGCCAATGGAGTTTGTTGCGGTACCGGAGGCGTCGCAGCTTGTATGAATACCGTGATGGCACGCTGCATGGTCAGAATATTCTGATCCATCGACGCAACCAATGTCTGGATGTCGGTACCAGTGGAAACCACCGGTACTCCAGAACATGGCAACAGGTGATCGGTCGAGGCCACGCCATCGATGTCAACCTGTGACCCCATAGATGAAGCTTTGGAAGCCGGAGCCTCCCGCCGGGGTAATTTTGCCAGTGCAGGATCCTTGAGGGCAAGCCCGGAGGCATCTCGATACTTAGAGGGAGATCTACCCTTCGAGGACCGGCTGGACTTATGTTTGGTTACCTGAGAACCATGGGAAGAAGATGAAGCCCTGGAAGATGCCGATGCCACCAAAGCTGCATCAGAGGGGAACAGGGTACTGAGCTTTGCCACTCGATTCTGTCGACCTCTTTTAGACATCATGGAACAGGACTCACAGTCGGTGATGGAGTGGTGAGGACCCAAACATTTTAGACACCAGTCATGGGTGTTGGTGATAGAAAGAGTACCGCTGCACTTTGTGCACTTTTTAAACCCGGAAGCGGGCTTTTCCATGAGGAAAAATCTTCTAGGCCCAAGGCCCAAAGACAAAATGCACAGAAGTGGGAAAAACGGTAGTTTTTTTTTTTTTTTTAAAGAAGAAAGAAAGAAAAGACCGGCGGTACCGGTCCGACGTCGAAGAAGGCAGACACGCGACCAAAGAAATAAAGAAAAATAAAGAACTTCTTCAGCGGTGACAGGAACACGACCTGCTGGCTCCGCAGAAAAGAAGAACTGGAGAGAGGCGGTTAGGAAAGGCGGGAAGGCAGCGCGCAGGTGCTGTGGGATGCTCCCAAAAGCTTTCTTACTGGACGCTGGGGAGCGTTCCCATGCAAGCTTCGTCGGTACCGATGATACCCATATGTGAAGACTCATTCCTGCTTGTTCCTGGAGATCTTCCTGTCACACCAGGGTGATGCTCTCCTGTCACGTGACCTCTCTTCTCCAGGGCAACAGGGATGCTGCCAGACTAGAGGTGGGACTTCAGGACAAAATCCCTGTAGGTCTTGTCTATGTACCTCTCTGTCTTTCTTATGTCTTCCAAGTCTGCTACTCTAACCTCTAGAGAATGGACTTGTTCCCTGAGAGCAAAGAGCTCCTTGCACCTAGTGCACACGTAAGACCTCTCACCAACTGGGAGAAAAATCACACATGTGACACTCAATGCAAAAGACTGGAAAGTCCCCATCTCACTGCTGGACTGCTGTCTGCATCTTAGTTTTAAGCTTGAGTTTAGATTTTTAAGTTATTTATTAACTAAGGGTTGCTGTGGATACTTATACTAATAAAAGTGTACCTAATACGTTTAATATACCTTGTTCATCTAGACACATAGAAACAAAGAAATATGATGACAGAAAAAGACCACATGGCCTATCTAGTCTGTCCTTCTATATCAACAACTACAACAGTCCCCTTTTTTCCTTTAGAGATCCTCTGTGTTTGTCCTCATCTCTACCACCTCCACTGGGAGACTATTCCATGAAACCACCACTCTTTCTCTAAAGAAATATTTCCACATATCACTCCTGAATCTATCCCTCTTCACCCTCATCCCATGTCCCCTTGTAGCAGAATTTGCTTTCAACTGAAAGAGGCTCTCCCCCTGTACATTTATGTCACAGAGGTATTTAAACATCTCAATCATATCACCTCTATCCCAACTTTCCTCTAAGTTGTACATATTAAGATCCTTAAGTCTGTCCTCATATGCTTTATAATGAAGACCACTAACCATTTTATTAGGCACCCTCTGTATTGACTCCATCCTGTTTATATCCTAAATACACCACATCTAGGGGTCTCCCTCGGTCCAGCTCCCTGGTCACCCAGTCAAAGAAATCAATCTGATTTGTCTGACAAGACTTGCCTCTGTTGAATCCATGCTGCCTTGGATCCTGTAATCCGCTGGACTCCAGAAACCTCACTATTTTCTCTTTCAGCAACATTTCAAATCATTTACTCACCACCAAAGTTAAACTAACCGGTCTGTAGTTTTCAACTACATCCTTACTTCCGCTTTTATGTAAAGGCACCACATGAGTCTCTCTCCAGTCCTTTGGCACTACTCCCGATTCCAATGAGGCACTGAAAAGGTCAGTCAGGGGAGCTGCTAGAATGTCTCCAAGTTCCCTCAGTATTCTAGGGTGTGTCCCATCCAGTCCCATCGCTTTGTCTACTTAAAGTTTAGCTAGTTTCTCACGAAGACAGTCTTCTGAAAATTGTTCAAGATGTCCATCGCTTTTGTTTCTGTTTGTGGGTGTTTTCTGAGGTCCTGTTCCTGGTTCTTCATCTGTGAACACAGAACAGAAGTATTTGTTATGCAATTCCGCTTTATCCTCATCAGCTTCTACATATTCCTCCCCTTCACCCTTGAGTCTGACAATACCACTTTTGATCTTCCTCTTCTAGCTAACATATCTGAAAAATGTCTTATCCCCCCCCCCCCCCCATTTTATTGCATTGGCTGTTTCCTCCTCTTTTTGAATCTTTGCTTTCCTGACTACTTTGCTAGTTTCTCTAAGTGTCTTCTTCTCTCTGTGATCTCATGTATTTCATGAAGGCCTCCCTCTTTTTCTTCACCTTTTCAGCTACTTCTTTCGAAAGCCATAGCGGTGTCCTTTTCTTTTTACCTTTATTTACCATTTTAACAAAAAGGTTGGTTGCCCTTAAAATATCCCCTTTCAGTTTTGCCCACTCTTTCTATATCCCGCAGCTGTTCCCATCCCGTTAACGACTCCCTGAGGTATTGGCCCATCTTGGCAAAGTTAGTTTTCGTAAAGCCTGAGACCCTCACTTTTGAATGGATTCTAACAACCCTAGTCCTAATACTGAACCACACCATGTGGTGATCACTGGATGAAAAATGATCTCCCACTATAACATCAGAAACACTTTCACCATTGGTAAGCACCAAGTCCAGTATGGCCCTTTCACGTATGGGGTCTGTTACCAATTGCCTGAATAGTTCTCCCTTTAGAGAATCCAGGATCTCTTTACTTCTAGATGATACTGCAGCAGGAATGTGCAAATCAACATCTGGCATATTGAAATCCCATATCAGTAGCACTTCCCCTTTCCTAGCAATGTTGCGTATGTCTTCAATTAACTCTGTTCACCTCTTCCTCTTGTGAGGGAGGTCTGTATATCATGTCAATGCAAATCAATTTCTCTTTCCCTCTTTCTATTTTAACCCAGAATGCCTCCTCTCTCCCTTTTAAGCTCTGTAATTCCATAGCTTTAATAGTATTTTTCACATATAGTGCCACTCCTCCTCCCCTTCTTCCTACCCTGTTCTTTCTGAATAAAGTAAAGCCAGGTATAGTTACATCCCAGTCATGGTTTTCTGTGAACCATGTTTCTGTAACTGCCACTAAATCAAAGTCGGCCACTCCCACAAAACTTCAACATCAGGGATCTCATTTCCCATGCTATGGGCATTTATACACACTGCTTTCCATATGTTACCCCTTTTACTCATTTCCATAAAGGTATTTAATGTATCACTTACCTGGGGGCTTTCTTCACCCATCCCCAATGAATCTAGTTTAAAGCCCTCTACAGTAGATTAGCCAGTCTACTACTGAAGACGCGTTGACCTTTCTTGGACAGATGGATGCCATCTCTGCTCTGCAACCCTTGGAACAGCATGCCATGGTCCAGGAAACCAAAACACTCTCGATGACACCATCCACGCAGTCATGCATTCATCTCCAGGATGCGAGCCTCTCTGCCTTGACCTTTATCCTCAACAGGGAGGATTGAACAGAACATTACCTGTGCACCTAACTGCTTCAACCTCTGTCCCAGAGCCATGAAGTCACTTTTGATATGCTCAGAGGGCTACCTGGCAGTATCATTTGTTCCAACATGGATTAGCAACATTGGGTAATAGTTAGTGGACTCGATGGGTCTCGGCAAACTCTCCCTAACATCTTGGATTTTGGCACCAGTCAGACAGCATACCTCTCTGGACATCAAGTCTGGTTGGCAGATGGATGCCTCAGTACCCCTCAGAAGAGAGTCACCAACCACCACTACCCTTCGTTTCCTTGTGGTCACTGACTGATTTGGATAAAGAGTTGCACCTGAGAGAAGCTCCTTTCCTTTAAGATGTGTAAGTACCTATAAAGTTATGATTATCCCAGGGGTGGGTGGTTGATGGGGAGGGAGGGAGGGAACTAAGACTTATTAAAAGAGGGCTGCTACACAGTACCCTGTCCTGCGCTTCTAAGGTAAGCTGTGACCAACTTCCTGGGTGATTAACAGTCCTTGCTTGGATAGAAGGAGTCTTTCAAAATGGCCTTTTGACCTGCCACTTGGCTTTAACACCTATTTAAAAAGTTTCACAGGTCTCTTGCCCCCTAGTTAGAACGCCTCTTTGTAAAGGTCTCTAGAATTATTTATTTAGTGCTCAAAGAATACTGACCCTGTTTTGCCTTTTATGCTAAGCTATATTCTGATTTGATTTAAATGAAAGCTCTTTGCTGCTGCTAGGTTCTGACTTAGTATGAAATTTAAACTAGAAGCTCTCTGCTGGGTTCTAAATTTAACCAGAAAGCTCTCTTCTGTGTTTTAAATTTAAACTTAAACTGCTGCTACTAGGCCCTGACTGATTTAACAAATACACTGGGTTCACAAATTAATCAGCTGTAATCCAAAGAATTCCTTTCAGAAAAAGTCCCAGAAGTATATACTCGCTATTGCAGATCTCGCTCCAGACGTAGCAGTCCTCTTTTTTTGTCCTTCACTATCTGTTGCATATGCGAGTAGAAGGAAGAGTTAAAGATAACCCCAAGATTGCGGGCTAAGTCAGTACATCAGGCTCCTTCTATAGCCTTATTCAAATCCAAGCTAAAAACCCACCTCTTGGAGGTAGCTTTTGGATTCTTATGTCCCTCATTCTTGTTCACCACTTATGTGTATGTGTATCTTACCATACCCTAGTCCCCAGATTTGTGATGTTGTTCGTCTTGTTTAGATTGTAAGCTGTGATAAGCAGGGACCATCTCTACTCACAGCCACCTACAACCAACATACCCACAGCACAACCCATCTATGGTTTGACCTATACTCTCACCAAGTAACACCCCCCTTCCCCCCATATCTGCACACCACTCACAGAAACCTCCAACGTTTCATACATATATTCACCTCACACAACCATACCTCCTTGACCGCAACCAAAATACCTCCCATATATACACTCCAAAGCACACTCATCAATGCCCGCTCAATCAGAAACAAAATCTACATCATCAGAGACATACTTACGACTGAGCATATGGACATATTATGCATAACGGAAACATGGATTACAGAAACAGACAACATTCTCCTAAACCAACCCACACCAGATGGATACACCATCTTCCACTGCCCACGAACACAGTGAAGAGGCAGGGGTGTAATGATCATAGCCAAACCGCACCTCAGTTTCTGATATCACTCAACAGAGAGCAGAAATGAAACGGACGCCTCTCAATAATGAACAAACCGCTCACCATCGTTCTCATGTACATTTCGGCCTGATCTTCTCTTTGATTGGCTCATAGATGGTTTAAAGGTAGTGGCAGTGAATTGTGGTTTTGCTGCTGGAGTGATTCATATTGTTTCTTTTGTAGCTATGCCCCTGAAGACTCGGTGTTCAGGTGAAAAGAAGATCTTTGTCGGGCTGCTGTTCCATCTGAAGAGCTGACAGTTTCAGATAAGTTTTGGAGCACTGTGTGTGCCAATGTTATTTCTGTCCTCCAGTTAAGCTTTCCTTTTTCTTTCAAGAACATTGTGGAGCTCTTTAATAGTTTACCCTAGGGACCTGTAGGCCAGTATATGTTTATTTGGACGGTTAAGACTTGTTACCTAAGGAAAAGTGCATTATTGCGTTTAGAATCGATTTAAGGCTTGTTGCCTAAGGTAAAGTGTATTACTGCATTTAAAATTTATTGGTTGTGGAGCATTTTTAAGGCTCTTGTAGGCTATTTTTTATATATATATAAATTGCTATGATAGAATTACCTAGTGAAGTATTGTTATAAAAGTAAGTAATTGTGGCAATAAAAAAGGAGTTTTTTCAGGCCGCTGATGGTAAAGAGCAATGAGTTCCCCTTCGGGCAAGCTATTGCTGTATAGAGGGATACTGTTGTAAGTTACTGAGGCCTTTTTCTCCCGTTAAAAAGATTTGGGTTATAACTGAGGAATAGGTTTGCTTGAGAGATGGAACTGTGTATTTTGCAGTTAGGTATTGAGTGTGGCTTCCCATTAGAGGTAGAGACTAGGGTCTTTTTAGGTTTCTTGTTTTGTTTCCCTAGTATGGGTTTTTATGTTGGCTCTCAGCTTTCTACCCAGCATCAACTTCTATGTGGCCTGCTATAGGCGGGTTCACCTGCAGAAAAACTAGCAGAACATCTTCTGATGAAAGTTCAGCTCTTGAAACGTTCTCTTCCTCCTCCTCCCACTTTCTTTCCTCTTGACACCACGGATCCTATCTTATTTGTTCCTATACATACTTAACTGGTTTTCGCCCCAGTATCGCTTATCAAACTTTTCATACAACTATCTCGCTATCAGATACCATTCCCTTTGCATGGCTCGGCAAACCTTCTTTAAGGTTGCTTCTCATTCTGCATTCAATGATCAACCAAAGCCTATCAACAGGACTGAAAAAAAGTGATACTTAGACCCCCCCTTCTAAAAAATCAGCACAGCGACTCTCACGAAGCTATTGGCCCATTTCAAATCTACCATTTATGTCTAAAGTGGTAGAACTGTCTTCCAACAGTTATTGGATCATATCGAGCATACCCATTTTCTGCATCCCCGACAGTCAGGATTCCACCCATAGCACAGCATGGAGACCATTGTCACAGCAGTTCTAAATGAAATTTATAGGGCTTTGGATCATGGTAAGGTCACTCTCGGAGTCTCCCTTGATCCATTGGCAGCGTTTGACCTGGTAGGCCATGATCATCTTTTGGCTCCATTGTATGATACTGGGATTCATGGTGTATGTAGTACTTTCATGTTTCACATTCTCTCTTCATTTTAGATCATTTCAGATTCATATTCAGAATGATACCTCATCACCCTGAGACCTTCTGAGTGGTGTCCCATAGGGTTCTATTCTCCCCCCTTTATTTTTTAATATCTATCTCAGCCCCTTGATTACTTTAATAAAAAGCCTAGGCATTTCATGCTACGCCTATGCAGACAACATTTTACTGTTTTCTGCTGATGAATGTTCCACTGATCTATCTCCTGTTAAGATATGTTTGACTTACATTTCATCCTGGTTAGGACAACTCTTTTAAACTGAGCCCATCAAAATTGATGGCTATTTGATTCACGGGCTCCTGAAACTGTATTGCTGTGTTTTTCTGCTGTGGTACTCTTGGGTCACTTATGCAAGAAAATTTGATCACGTTACTTCATTATTCATACAGAACCATTGGTTTCCAGTAAACTCCCGGATTCTATGTAAGGCTCTCACCCTCACGCATAAAGCAATTCATGATGCAGCCTCAGATTACCTCTTGTCATTAATTACCCTCCATGCTCCTGCAAGATCGCTCCGTTCCCTACATGGTTACTGCCTCCATTTTCCTTCTCCAACTGTGATAAAATATGAGTCCACATGGAAAACAGCTTTATCAGCTGCGGACCCGACTTTGTGGAATGCTTTAAACAGCATCCTTACATACTGAACTGAATTTCAGGACTCTCAAGTGAATGCTCAAAACTCATCTTTTTGAATTTGTTTTTAACATTCAATCAAATCCTTAATCTCCTGAGGTGGCCGGTGCTTTATGCCAGATCTAGTAGGTATTGTCTCTGATGCACTTTATGTTTGTATGCATTTTTCGTTTTTCACCCTTTTTCTTTTGCTGCCCTGTTTAAATATGAAGTTCTTTTTTTTTTATTATTATTGCAAACCACATAGATCATTTGATATACCGCAACAGCGCACGTAAAGTTAACCATAAGCATACCCATAACCACTTATGTGCTTGCATGAGTGAACATATTAGTTGTGTATGTATATGTATATATATTATTATCTTGAACAGTAACTAGGAAAGTTCTGAGCCTTGTGGGAGACCTTGTTGCTGCTCATATAAAGCAGATTTGTGTCATCCTATTTTTACCTGCTGCTGGCATTCTTTTTGGTTGAATTTGAACCAGTCCAATGCTATATTTTGTATTCCTAATCTGGAGGCGTGATAGGAGGGAACTGTGTGACAAATTGAGTCAAATACCGCTGCTATGTCCAGGAATGTTAAACTGAAGCCTTTCTTTGACTTTTCAGTGCTGTTAATGAGTGTGTATAGGAGTGCGGTTAGAAATTTCTAGACTCCGTGTTATTGTCTGAAGCTGATTGGTTGAGGATCCAATGAGATGTTAGATTTCATGCTGGACTGCCTTTTCTGTTATCTTTACTAGAAATATTAGGCTGGATATCAATCTGTGGGAACTCTGACTCATGGTGTCCAATTTTGAGTTCTTCAATATGTAGGTGTGTTTTTTTAGGGAGGTGGGCATGAGGCCTTGAGTTAGGGAAAGGTGCATGATTTTGGTTATGAGTGGACCTAGTTCAGATTGAGCCATTTTGATCTAGCTTATGGGACATGGATCAAGCAGGATGTAGAGGTATTGAGACCCAGAATAATGTTTTCTCTTTGTTCTGTGGGGAGTAGATAGAAGGGCTGTAGAGTAGAGCAAGTGGGGACAGTGTTTTGTCTACACTTTTGCTTTGAGCTGATTCTCTTATTTTTGCTTTGAAAGAAGCCTGCAAACACCTGTGGGCAGGGAGAGTTCATCTTCTTGTCGTCAATAGGGTCTTTCACTAGGGACTTCACTATGTCAGAAGCTCTCTAGGGCAGGCTAATGACATCATAATTAGTTGTGTGTGATATTCCTTTTTAGCTTTATCAACCACTTTGCAATAATGCTGTAGTTGGACATATGTGTGTTACAGTCCTGTGCGACACCTTTATGTTCTAATTTTCCGAGTTTTTTATTTGAACCCCTTAGGGCCTGATACTCAAAGTATTTACATGATTTATAGGCCTGTAAATGCCTCCAAGTGGGATATTCAGCGGCCCTGACACTGTTAGTGCCACTGAATATCCCCGGGTACTGCCGCTATATGCCTCGAGGCTAACCGTTTACCATCGGGGCATTTTGGGAGTGGTACCCATGGCTAACTAGTCAGCCGCAATATTGAGCTGCTGTCCAATTAGTGACCTACAGGTAAAGATAGGTGCAGGAAAAGCTGGCCTCTCTTTCCCAGCAGGAGCTAACCAGGCAGCGGCTCAATATTGCTGCTGCCCGGTTAACTTCCAGGCTGTGCGGCTGACCTGGATATTCATCGCTGGTGACCGGATATGGTCTCAGCTATCTGGGTTTTGTGTTCAGCAGGACAGCTAGGCACTGTAATGGCGCTAGCCACCTCCTCTGGGCTTTTAGTTCTTTAGAGTACGAGATGGTGGTTCCTTGTACTTGTTTTGCCTGTTCAGCTTTGTTTATACTATGTTCCAGTTGTTTATTAGTGAGTTGATGTGAGTTGCTTCCGTATCCAGTTCCAGCAGGATTTTTTTTTTTTTTTTTTTTTTAAACTTTTATTTTCATTTTGCAACAAACAAAAGAAACAACACACCAAAGGAGACAAAACAATTATACAATAAAGGAAAGTAAACCCAATTACCCCCCACCCCCACGCTTCTTCTCTAGCTGATTATGTCAGTATGTGAGCGCTTTCAAACAACAGTGATTATACATCAAAACAATCAAAGAGTATCTGCGATACAGAATAATCATGGGACAAAGATATATACAAATTTAGACAGGCAGATGAGAGCATTGAGCAGAATGTACATAGTCATTGAGCATCTTCCATTTAGACCGATGATGAGGAGTCTGAATGGGGGAAGCAAACATACGAGGTACTTGTTCATATTTACTGTAAAGACAGACGTGATTCCACCATTCATTGGGGCTCAGCTGGGAGCTATTTTTCCAGTATTTCGTAATTAGGGAAATAGCAATGCCAAGCATAAAGTCCAAAAGGAAGTAAGCCTTTTTTGGAAGAGAGGGGATCCCCGCAGCTGAGCGAAGTCCCACTATCCTCCAAGTAAGGGGCTCTTGAAAGTGCAAAATAGACTGGATACGACCCCAGACCCGACTCCAGTAATACTGTAGTGCGGGACATTCATACATAACATGAGGTAGTGAACCAATGGCCGCATGACATGTCCAACAGCTATTGCCCTGAGTAGTGTTCCATTTGGCTAATCTGTCAGGAGTGTAAAAACACCGGTGGGCCAGAAAGAAGAGTGTCTGAGTGAGTGAGGCGGATCGGGAGACCCGTGTCACTCTACTCCAGACAAGGCTCCATTGCTCCGGGGTCAAGGTCACATGCAATTCTCTCTCCCAGGCTTTCTGCGCTATAGGGGTATCCCTAGTTATAGCATTACATAAGGTTTTGTAAAAATTGGATGCTACACCCGGTGAACTACCGATAGATCGGATAGTCTCCAACCAACCCTGTATAGGGGAGGCTGATGGCGGGAGCACCTTAGCACTCCGAAGGCAATGCTGAAGTTGCACCAACTGAAAGTAGTGTTTCGCTGGGAGACCAAATTCAATTTGCAATTCACTAAAAGTTTTCCAGCGACCTTCATGGAACAACTGACTAGGAGTCCAAATGCCCCTAGTGTACCAGGGGCTCCACGCCATCGGTTTATTTTGTATTCGAAATCGAGTGTTGTACCAAAGTGGGAGCTTGTCTATCGGACAGAGTCGGGAGTCTAAAGATTGCATGAGATTATTAAAGGCACCTAAGGTGTCTAAAAGCATTGGTGGAAAGTGGGAGTCTGATGGGAGAGTCATACCAGGGAGAAAAGTAAGAGGAATCGGTTTGCAAAGGTCCTCTTCTATGTCTAGCCACACAGGTCTACTCGGTACTGGATCTTCCAGCCAACGAGCGCCTTGTTTGAGAAGAAAAGATTGATGATACTTCAGAAAATCAGGGAATCTGACACCCCCATTTTCCTTATCTGCTTGCAGCTTATGTTTCGCTATCCTAGGTGTCTTGTTGTGCCACAGGTATCTAGTCAGAAGGCCCTCTATATCTTTATATATACGGCGAGGGAAGAGACAGGGCAACATTTCTAAGATATAATTCACTTTCGGAACAATCATCATTTTTATGGTTTCTAATCGACCCCACCAGGTAAGTGTTAAAGGAGTCCAGCGGTGAGTAAGCGCCCGGACTTTAGAGGTTAAGTCTTTGGCATTGAAGGAGATAGTGTCTTCCAAAGGAGAACAATAATGAACCCCAAGGTATTTGACCATGCGAGGTTGCCATAAAAAGGGGAAGGGTTGCATATCTGCCTGATGAAGCAAAGGATTTAATGGAAAGGCTACCGACTTGGTCCAATTTATCTTATAACCGGACAGTTGTGAGTATTTACCAATTTGCTCTAGGACAGCCGGTACTGAGTCTATAGAGACAAAAAGCATAAGATCATCAGCGTATGCTGAAATTTTGATTTCCCTATGGGTGAAGGGGACTCCATGAATCTCCTCCGATTGCCGGATTAGTAAAGCCAAGGGCTCGAGTGCAAGATCGAAGAGAAGTGGAGACAGTGGGCATCCCTGGCGAGTGCCGCGTTGAAGGGGAAAAGGCTGAGACTTTAAAGCATTGGCACATATACTGGCTGTAGGCTGTGCGTACATGGTGCGAAGACAACGGAGAAAACCTTCCCCGAATCCGTACCAGCGGAGGACTGCAAACAGGAAGGGCCACTCTAAGCGATCAAAGGCCTTCTCAGCATCAAGTGAGAGGCCAACAAATGGGCGATCAAGATTAACTGCGGTAGTCAGTACATGGCATAGAGTCCGAGCATTGTCAGCAGTTGATCTACCAGGAATGAAACCGCATTGATCTGGGTGTATTAAGGTAGGCATCCTATCCGAGAGCCGGGTAGAGAGAATGGTGGCAAAGATTTTATAGTCCGCGTTTAGGAGGGAAATTGGACGATAATTAGCTGTTAGTTGCGGGTCTCTCCCCTCTTTCTCAAAAACTACTACATTTGCCATTGAAAAGGACCCAGAAGGAGAACCCTCCTCGGCCAGAGCAGAAAAATAAATTTTCAAAACTGGAGCTAAGTCAGCGTGAAAGGTTTTGTAGAATTCAGCAGGGAGACCGTCTGGGCCTGCGGCTCGACCTGAGGCACATTTCTTGATAGCAGAATGAATTTCTGAGACAGTAAATGGTGTGTCCAAGGCCACTCTATCTTCGTCAGATAGGGTCGGTCTTTGTACCCCTGAAAGTAAGCGTTCAAATACATCTGGCTCAAAATCACATTCAGATTGATAAAGCCGAGTATAAAAATCACGAAAGAGTTCTAAGATTTCGGTATCTTTAGTGACCAAGTCCCCCCCCGACGGATTACGAAGGGCGGTAACACGCTTGGCTTCTTTTCGACCTTTTAGGGCATTTGCTAATAATTTGCCAGCACGATTATTTTCCCGATAATATAGCCCTTGTTGTGATTCAATATTTTTAACAGCAGCAGTATACAAAAGCTGATTGTATTGAAAACGCAAGCGTTGTAAACGGAGTAAAATACATGGGTCAGTACGGGACGTGAGGAGACGCTCCCCAGCTTGTATCTGCTGCTCTAGAATCAGTAAATGCTGCTTTCTTTGTTTCCCCTGCCGAATTTGATAGCTAGTTATAGTGGCACGGATAGATGCTTTAAAACCCTCCCACCAAGCCCAGCCCGCTGTGTCATGGGGTGAGTTAAAATGAAAATAATCTTGGATAGCGGCCTTTATATCAACCTGAAAATCTTTTTGACCCAGTAGGGATCTATCAAAAAACCAAGCTCGGGGAGAATCGTCCCGCGCAGTGACACGTAATGATAAAGATATGGCAGCATGATCTGAAATATGGAGAGGATGAGTCCTAGTCGTGTCTACTTGAGAAATCAGTGCTTTGGAAATGAGAAAGAAATCTATTCTAGATTGGGAGTGATGGGGGGCAGAAAAGAAAGTGAACTCTAAGTCTGAGGGGTGAAGCAGCCTCCATATATCTACCAGCGCAAGATCTTGCATCAGAGCTGTAAGGGTAGCAAGACTCTTGGGTGGACTACTCGTTCTAGGCGGCTGTCTATCTATTAGAGGGTCTAACACTTGATTAAAGTCACCACCAAGTATTAATGGAGTATTGGCAGAGGCCTGTGCCAACTGCGCAATACTTGCGTAGTAAGCAGGGTTGTCCACATTCGGGGCATAAATGCAAATACATGTAAATTCACCCTCTCCAACCTTAAGATGTACTCGGGCCCATCTACCCTCCTTGTCAGCGCTAGTATCAATTACAGTAGCTTGCAAAGATTTCTTAACCAGAATGGCTACCCCGCACCGTTTGGAAACGGCGGGAGAGTAGGCAGCCACCATATAAGGCTTAACATTGAGTTTCAGTGTTTCAGCAGAGTTTAAGTGCGTTTCCTGAAGAAACGCTAAATCAGCATGCTCATGGCTAAGATAGCTAAGGATTTTCTTTCTTTTGATTGGACTATTAATGCCCTTTACATTGAGTGATAAGATTTTACATAAAGCCATTCAGACAAGTTAAAAATTCTGAGCATGATAGCTCACCTAATTTCACAATGACCCTCATATTGACTGTAGCTGGCTGTACATATGGCATAAAAGAAAATAAGCTTAGATAATACAATGAAGCGCCCCACATTAAAAAAAGAAAACCGCAGCGCGGTAGAGAAGAAGCAGAACCCCAAAAATTACTGGCGACCATGTGTCTGCGGGGAGAAGCCCCAGAGAAGGCCGAAATTGAAAAAACACATAACCTGTAGGACTGTGCGTGCTCCGAATCCGACCGAGGCACACATCATGGAGGGATAGGAGACCACAAAACGAAAGTCATAGAAAGAAAGAAAGAAAGTCCAGGTAGTCCCTGTGTTTGACTATGACCGCCGCATCGGGCCCTTCAAAATGGCGGACAGAGTCGGCAAATAAAAGTCCACGTCGTTGGATTAGCGCATCTGCTCTGCTTCTTTGGAGTCTAAAAATGTTGATAGTAGATCAGGATCTTCGAATGTCCTGGTTTGGTTGTGGAGAGTCACTCGGAGCTTCGCGGGATACAACAGGCCAAAGCGAGCCTGTAGCTGTTGAAGTCGAGGGCGAAAAGCAAGGAGTTTCTTCCGTCGGTCAACGGTAGGCTTTGCCAAATCAGGGAAGAAGGAGACTTTGTGACCTTCAAATTCCAAATGATGGTTCGCCCGGGCAGCATTTAAAATTTGTTCCACTTGTTGATAGCGTAGCAAGCGAAAGATAATAGGCCGGGGGGTCGTTCGGTTGAGCGCCATGTGGGTAGGAACACGGTGTGCACGATCGATTTCCAATTCTTTGTGAAAGGTGATCTTCAGCAAGGAAGGAAGAGTTTTGAGCAGGAATTCTCTCATATCTCCCGCTTCCACCCCCTCCGGTATTCCAATGAGCCTCACATTGTTGCGACGGGCTCGATTATTGCTATCTTCTAACTCTTTTTGAAGATTCTGTATCTGGCGCTCAGCCTTGTCCAGTGCGCCCAAGCGCACCGCGTGCGAGTCGAGGACCCCCGCCATATTGTCCTGCCGTAATGAGAGACTTTCAAGTCGGTCCTGGAGCACTCCAAAGTCTTCTCGCAGGGCTCTAAGCGCTTCTCCATTGGACTGCACCAATTCCTTCACGCCGCGCAGTTCCTCCAAAATCTCCAGATGCATTTCGGGGTTTTCACGAAATGGAACCATCTTCTGTGGGGAGGACACCTCTGTTTTGGAGCGTTTTCCGTGAGAAGAAGAAGGAGACCCGAAGTCCAAGCGCGCTGGTTTATGGGCCGCCATCCCCCCGAGGTTCCCCGGTCAGCCCGGAGCGAAATAGTAAGTTTGTACAGGTATTAAGTCAGGATTCTAAGTAGGCCTCTCGGGAGCTTCAGCGCGAAGCGTCTTACCCGCTGGACATCAGGCTCCGCCCCCCCAGTTCCAGCAGGATTTAATTTAGTAATGCTTGTTTGTCGTAGTGTTAGAATCAATGGACTGTTGGCTGTCTTTGAGTGTCTTCAGTTGGGGTTTGCATGTACTATATTTTGTTACAAGCTGAATGTGTGTAAATGAGTGCGCATAATGTTGTGTCTGGTTGCAATTTATAATTCATGGTTGAAGCTGTATGTTAATTAGTGCACTAGATCCTTTGTTACCTGCCTTGAAGATGGGTTTCCACATATTGTTGCGACCATTTATTCCATAATCTTGAATGATGGGTATTAGACCGGGTTGAGGTGAGAGGGCATCGGCATGTGTGATGAGTGATGGAATGTATTATGATAGACAAATGTTAATTATGATAGGATATGTCGATTCAAAGCATGTGATGCTATGTGTGTATATGTGTTTACCAGTGAGGATTAAAGGAGAGCCGTTTACTTTTCAGGGTGCTATACTTAATTAGCTCTGCTTGCTTTTATTTATTTTTTGCTGATGTATACTCACTGTCTTGTGTTGTCTATAGCTGTCAGATTCCTGGAGTAATTTTGTTTTGAAAACCAAAGAGCATCGTGATCCTGCAGCTTTATAGACTACCAGTTCTTACAAGAATTATCATGTCTCCAAGGAAGAAGTTGTTCAATTTGCTGATGTCAATCCCATCTTTGTCAGCAGGGGTTTGCATAGGTCTGCTCTGTATATACCTGCAGTCTGATTAGCTCTGCACATTAGATGCCGCACATTACCATCACATATTCTCCCTGTTGACTGGAAGCAAATGGACGCAAGCAGGGAGCAAAAGAGAGCAAAGGTTCACAGTATGATGGAGCAATAAAGTAAGTAAGGTTAAATAAATGCACTGTAAAATAAATGAATAATTCTGTAACTAAAATTTAATTAGCATATAAAATGATTGCCTATTTATTAGTTTAATCAAAACTACAGAGGAGGAACAATGCTAAACATGATAAATGAGAATGCTAATTAGCAGGGCTCCTTGCATAGAAGGGTTGTAGAAACTGTCAAATATGAATAACGTTATGAGAACACAAAGCTAAAAACAATTTTCTATAAGTTTCACAGATAATTATGAAAATGAGGAAAAAAGGAGTAGAAGAATGTAGAGAATAGGACGAATTAAAAAAGTCAAAAATGTGATTCACTGTTGTAGAAAATCCAAACAATGCTTGCCATCAAGAAATGCAAGAGTTTTTGTAGTGCATCTAGCAACATGAAACATATGTCCATCATGGATGACAATGTGATATCTTCATCAATTCCAGCGAGAATGTTTAATTCTCTCCTTTTTCATTTATCCCAATTTCACAGGAGTGGAAGTCAACTTGCTATGAGGTCAGATCTGCAGGTAGTCCAGAAGGGATCCCTATTGACATTGTTGGGGCCTTTAAGGGGTCTGGTTCTACCTTAGCTGGTCAGGAGGGAGACTGACTTGGCTGGGAGGCAGGGTCAGACCGTCCATTGAGCAAGAATGTTGTTTGCATAGGGCCCTGCGTTTCAGGAGGCCCCGCGCAAACAACATTCTGCATCAGCCCATAGATTAAAAAAAAAAAACCTGGCTGCTGCTGCCGCTGCGGCAGCAGCAGAATCAAGCATCCCATGGGCGCCCCCCCGCCCGGAAGAGCCCTCCTGGCATCAGCTCTATCAGCGGCGGCTTTCAGAGCCATGAAGAGAGAGTTTCTCTCTCACGGCTCTCTTAAACCTGCCGGAGCTGATGTGAAAGGTAATAGGAAAATAAAGGTAAAAAGAAAAGGAGACCGCTATGGTTTTTGAAAGAAGTAGCTGAAAAAGTGAAGAAAAAGAGGGAGGCCTTCATGAAATACAAGAGATCACAGAGAGAGGAAGACAGGCATCTATATTTGGAAAAACTTAGAGAAGCTACCAAAGTAGTCAAGAAGGCAAAGATTCAAAAGGAGGAGGAAATAGCCAATGCAATAAAATGGGGGGATAAGACATTTTTCAGATATATTAGTGAGAAGAGGAAGGGCAAAAGTGGTATTGTTAGACTCAAGGGTGAAGGGTAGAAATATGTAGAAGCTGATGAGGATAAAGTGGAATTGCTTAACAAATATTTTTGTTCTTTGTTCACAGATGAAGAACCAGGAGCAGGACCTCAGAAAACACCCACAAATAGGAACAGAAGCAAAGGACATCTTGAACAATTTTCAAAAGACTGTGTTCGTGAGAAACTATCTCAACTTAAAGTAGACAAAGCGATGGGACCAGATGGGATACACCCGAGAATACTGAGGGAACTTGGAGACATTCTAGCAGCACCACTGACTGACATTTTCAATGCCTTGTTGGAGTCGGGAGTGGTGCCAAAGGACTGGAGAGAGGCTCATGTGGTGCCTTTACACAAAAGAGGAAGTAAGGATGTGGTTGAAAACTACAGGCCTGTTACTTTAACTTCGGTGGTGAGTAAATTATTGGAAACGCTGCTGAAAGAGAAAATAGTGAGGTTTCTGGAGTCCAGCAGATTACAGGATCTGAGGCAGCATAGATTCACCAGAGGCAGGTCTTGTCAGACAAATCTGGTGACCAGGGAGTTGGACCGAGGGAGAGCCCTAGATGTGATGTATTTAGATATCAGTAAAGCCTTTGACACTGTTCCTCACAGGTGACTTATAGACAAACTGAGTACCCTAGGGATGGACCCTAAAGTTACTGCTTGGGTTAGAAATTGGTTGGGTGGGAGGCGACAAAGAGTACAAGTAAATGGAGCTCACTCTGAGGAGAAGGATGTTATCAGTGGTGTGCCCCAGGGATCTGTACTTGGTCCGATTCTTTTTAACATCTTTGTTAGTGATATAGCGGAAAGGCTTTCAGGTAAGGTTTGCCTCTTTGCGGATGATACCAAAATCTGCAATAGAGTAGACACCCAGGAAAGGGTAGATAACATTAGGAGGGGATCTGGCTAAGCTTGAAGAATGGTCTAGAATTTGGCAGCTGGGATTTAATGTTAAAAAATGTAAGATCATGCATTTGGACTGCAGCAATCCAAGGGAGCAATATAGTATAGGGGTGAAGTACTTTTGTACACTAAAGAAGAGCGGGACCTAGGCGTGGTTGTGTCTGATGATCTTAAAGTAGCTAAACAGGTAGAAAAGGCGATGGCAAAAGCTAGAAGGATGCTTGGGTGCATACGGAGAGGAATGGTTAGCAGAAAAAAGGAGGTGATAATGCCTCTCTATAAGTCTTTGGTGCGACCTCATTTGGAGTATAGTGTGCAATTCTGGAGACCGCACCTTCAAAAGGATGTGAACAGGATGGAGTCAGTGCAGAGGGTTGCTACTAAAATGATTAGTGGTCTTCATTATAAAGCATATGAGGACAGACTGAAGGATCTTAATATGTACACCTTAGTGGAAAGGCGGGATAGAGGTGATATGATTGAGATGTTTAAATACCTCCGTGGCATAAATGTTCAGGGAGAGAGCCTCTTTCAATTGAAAGCAAGTTCTGCTATGAGGGGACATGGGATGAGAGTGAAGGGAGATAGATTCAGGAGTGATATGGGGAAATATTTCTTTACGGAAAGAGTAGTGGGAGGAGTGGCCTAGTGGTTGGGGCAAGGTACCACAGGCCGGAAGGTCGGTGGTTCAAATCCCACTAGAGGACAGCAACCTTGGGCCGGAAGGACTGGGGTTTCTAGTCCCATAGATGCTCCTTGTGGTCTTGGGCAAGCCACTTAACCCTCCCATTGCCCATGTTCCCTGTAAGTATTAGTGTATGTGTCTCATATCCCCTCGTGTTAAATGTATCCCCCAACCGCTTTGACCTGGTGAAAAGCGGGATATAAATGCAGCTAAATAAATAGTGGATCCGTGGAATAGTCTCCCAGTGGAGGTGGTAGAGATGAGGACAGTAACTGAATTCAAAAAAGCATGGGACAAACACAGAGGATCTCTAAAGGTAAAAAGGGGACTGTTGTAGTTGTTATGGAAGGACAGACTAGATAGGCCATGTGGTCTTTTTCTGTCATCATATTTCTATGTTTCTATGTTATGGGGGGTGTCAGATGGCTGCCTAGGGTGAGAACTTACACAATCTTGACGATGCATATATTCATATGATTCTTGCAAGGTATTGTGGGTAATGTAGTTCATTCACTCCCAAACACAGCTGAAGACAATAATTGAGTTGTGAAACCAGAGGTAAGGCCAATAAAATACTTCTTTTATTGATGGGGTTTTAATTCACCCAGCACAAGTATGCTTGTTAGCAATATAAATGAGGTTACTTGCTTGCAGTGTTTAAATGGATAACATAAAGTCACAAAGCAAATCAGAAAAACAACCTTCAGCTTGTCAGGCAATTAGCTAATGTTTTCTTAGCAAATAATTACCAAATAAAAAGGCACAAAGAAATGAATAAACTTTGCTTGTTAGATTAACTTCTGCTTATTTTCCACGCAGATCGCAGCAGTGATTCTCCCTTGCTCACACACACAATCAGGTGCAGCTTTAATTACTATCAATTGATCAGCTGAAACCCTTTAGCTGGCTGGCTGCTACTGTGTGAACCCAAATCCTGCTTTAAGAGCTGTTTGCAGTGGAAATAAAGAACAAAGTTAGGTTTCTTTATGATGGCTGAGGTGTTTGCTCACAGAAAGCTAGCAATAGCATTTAGATAGAGAACAGTCCATGTAATGAATAGTTTCATCTGCTGTATCTCCCCCTTCATCAATCAGCATAGGGTCACTATCATACATTGGCACAGACGAGTCTTTCCATAAGGCACTATCATGAGAATGCTTATTCCCTTGCTGCCATTCACTATTATAGATAGGGTCTGGATCAGTGTTCATATCTGAGCCTCTCCTGCTATCATAATTCCTCTCTGTATATCCTGGCCAATATGTAATCCAGTTCTGATGTCCAGCCTTCCAATCTTGATCCCTGGACACTGGATCTTCCCTCACATACCTTTTGGCATAGGTCTGAAAGTCCTTTCCACGTGCAGTCTTCTCTCTTCTAGGTAGCCACTGGTGATTCCTATCTCTGCCCTTCCATTCCTCTGGCTGACTCCAGTCCAATGGACTCTGCTGGCACTTGGAATACCTCCCAGTATGGGTACTGCCTTGGACTCTCCCAAACCTGCCAATGGCCTTTCTTCTCTTCCTTCCAGAGAGTTTCCTTCTTTCTCTATCCGCTTGGCTTGGCTTCTGCTTCTCCAGGTGATGCTTAAACCTGTAGCTGGACTGGAGCTTGTAGCCGTTGCTGTCTCCTTTCCTGAAGCTCTTTCTGTAGCTGTTATCTGAAGAATAAGCTCTATTCTTATTCTGTCCTAATGTGTGCTCCTCCCTAACACAGCGCAGCTGTGTTGAATCAGGCCCTGCCCTTTGAGATGAGTGCTTAGGGATTACCTCATAGCTCTCTTGATTGCACACATTTTCTCACTTCAGCCCCTCTCATGGCTGCTGGAAACCTGGTGCATTCTGGGACTGGTAGTCTTTTATGTGAAAACTCTGTTTTCTTACTTCTACCAGAACTGACAGGTTGCTTGTTCAGAGTCACATCATCTTTTCTATAGCTCCTACCTGAGCTATGATAAGCTTCCTTATCACATACCCCCTGCTTAAGTTATTACGGACTGGTTTTACTGGTGAAACTTCTTTCCTACAGTCCGTAATACCTACGAGAGTGTTATCTTCTTGAAGCTCACTTACTTCCTGACTGGGTTCAGGGTCATTATTTACAGGCCTCTCCTTCCAAGACTTAAGTACATTAATATGGTAGGTCTGCCTACGCCCTCTTGTATTTTCTACCATATAAGACACTGGGCTCACTTGTTTAACAACCTCCCATGGCCCTTTCCACTGTACCTCAAATTTTGGAGCAGTTCCTGCTACCTGAACCAAAACCTTTTCACCAATGCTTAATTGGCGGCTTTTGGCCTTTCTATCATACCACCCTTTCTGGCAAACTTGACTGTCTTGCAGGTTCCTCTCAGCAACCTGCGACGTCCTTTTCAAACATGCTCTCAAGTCACGTAGAAACAGTGGCACCTCCTGACTTCCTGGTTCAGGATCAATCCATTGTTCCCTCAAAATATCCAACAAACCCCGTGGAGCCCTACCATACATCAACTCATATGGAGTTACACCTAGGGACACTTGAATTCTTTCCCTGCAGGCATATAAGGCAAAGGGTAATAACATATCCCATTCTTTTACCTCTCCTGCTAACCCCCTTCTCAACATTTGTTTGAGAGTTTGGTTGAATCTCTCCACCAAACCATTTGATTGTGGATGGTAGGCTGAGGTTTTTACGTGACGAATGCCAAAGGATGGGGGAGTTAGGACTGGAAATGGGCTGATGGTGTGGCTAGGATAGGATTGGAAATGGGCTGATGGGGGGCTTGGACTGGAAATGGGCTGATGCAGGGACTAGAAGGGAGTGGATGCTGCGTGGGGCTGGAACTAGATGGGAGCTGATGTTGGGGGAGGATTAGAATGGGATGGAGCTGGGAGTGTGAAATGGAGAGGGGAAAAATATTTTGTGTCGGAGGGAAGACAAATCTACAATTGGCCGGGTATTGGGAGAGTAAGTGGGGATTGAGGATGGAGGTGTACAATTTGAGTGGATGAAATAGGAATGAGGAAAGAGCAAAAGGAGAAAGATTAGTATGTTAAGCAGATGTAGAGAGAGAATGAAAAAAAAACTAGAAGAGAGAAGAAAGGACAAATGGACAGCAGATGATGGAGAGTTAGCAGAAGATACGAAGAAACCAGAAGAAAGTGACTGGAGCAATTGCAACTGAGAAAAAATGCACAAAAGTTAGAAAAATATCTCTTTATTTTGACTTTATTAACTGGACTATGTCAGCTCTGGGAAATGTGCATCATTAACATCTGCGCTTTGTTTAGTACAAAAGGAAATTAATTTATAGTTTTATTTGTACAGTGTTATTGTACATTCCAAGTTTGGCTTTTGGGGTTCCCAGTTTAATTATTGTCTTCCTGTTTCTAAATTGTGATTCCTTCTATGGTGATGGTCTATGTTCTGCATGTGTAACTGAGCTGAGGTATTCTGTTTATGTAATTCCTATTTGACAGTACAACTTGTTCTCTTTCCCCAGTAGCTCATGTATTGTTATTCTCTGAGATGTATTGGTTTAATATTTGCGGTACTGCCTTTTGATAGGTAGAGTATGGTGCTTTGTGAGTCCTGGTAGTGCTGTTAGGATACGGCGGGTTTGCTATGAGTTCTAAATGGGCAGTGTTTGTAGTAGTTCCTAATGTGCCTGGCAGTTGGCACTGGATTATAGTAATGTAGAAATCTTTCAGTCTTTTTTTATCCATGCCCTCATTAAGAGGCATGTTTACTAAAAGTTAGTGAATGATAACATTATGCAAATATATATCCAAATGAGGCCCCGCATCCCCCTTGGGCCACCCCTGCTGGGAGTCATGGGGTTTGAAACACAGGTGGTTGGGGGGGGGACTCTTAGCATTACTGTAAAAGCAAGCAGTTTGGGTGGCGCAACTCTACTTGCTTTCACAGCAATGGTAAGATACCATCTGTTGTGATGAACGCGTGATAGCAGTGAAACCAACAGTTGCGGTCAGCTGCATGAAAAAAAATGTGAAAGCATTCGTCCAGTGAAATCTGTGTGAGCCATGTTTGATAGATTGGGGTGGAGTATGTCCAGTGCTTTGAAGCTAAGCATTGGTTTAACAGTGCTCCCTCCATTTTGATCGTTTATCATTGTGCTGCCTCAAGTTAAATATGAATTCTTTATTTGGATAAAATATTATGAGAGTGTTGATGAGATTGTTAACCTAGGAAAGATCAGGGGTACACTAACATTAGCATACAGCATATGAGGGCAGTGATAACATTAAGGTAGCGGCTGGTAAAGTCTTTATTATTACCACTAAGCCCGCACGTTGAGCCCTCAGCTGTTAGATAAATAATTCCACTGCGAAATATGCCTATATATTTTTTGAAAAGCAATGTTTTTGGTCCAATTTATGTTACACTGATTGGTTTACCTTTTGGTTTCCATTTTTGGTGTATTTTGTAATTTTGTTTGCTTGAAGAGGTATGTCCAGAGGATCCCTTTCAGGGAGCACCAGAGGAGTGAGGAGTGTAAGTTTTCTATTTCATAGCTTGGAGATGGGGAAGGGGAAAGACAAGGGAAGAAGCGCTGGGACATCATGAGTGGATGCTATCCAAGGGCCTATGGATCGACGTGTTATTTTGTATGGAAGCTTGAAAACTCATACTTCTTCTATTGACATCTCCCTTGAGCCAATTAGTAGGACCCCCTCTCCCCTAACCCACTGGAGTTGTTAGAGGAGTGGGTGAGATGACTGTCCATGGTCAGGGGCTGCCTGCTGCTCCTATTCTTTCCCTAATAGAGCACGCTGAGCTGGAGAATAACTTGGAGGTCAGCAGACTGGGCATTTTTATTTATTTATTAAGCCCTTTACCTCTAGTTATACTCCCCCTCCCTTACAGTTTTCTCTCAATCCATAGCTGACACGCAGGACTTGGATGTACAGTAACTCAGATTGATGCTTTGCTACAGGGGACTCCAATACAGTTATGTGACTTCTCAAAGGAAATTGTAAATAAATTATCCAAGAACGATAGTAAGCTGACCAAGGTGAAAATGTGTCTTGACAATGTTGATGGACAAATGTCATCAATGCAAGCAGTGGGGTCACCTATACTATGGACAGTTTAGTGGTCCATAATAAATTGGAGATGGAGAATTTGATTACAGCGAGGAACTTGAGGTTACTGAATTTCCCCCTAACTCTCCTCTCGTCCACTATGAAATTTTTTTAGAAGTATTTAAAATATCTGTTGGAGTATCCTAAAGACGTTATCCTGGAAGAGACAAAAGCATAACATCCCCCTTCCCCCCGGCAGTGTATTAGAATATTAGGAATTCTATCTATAGTTATAGATGGATAGTATAAGTATTAGTAATATTAGCAATTATGTTCACAGCACACTTTAAGGAGACAGCAGGTTATCTTAATCAGGAATGTGAGGCCATTTGTTGCTCATTTGCTCTGCTAAGGATGGCAGAGAGTCTGCGTGGGTGTCACTCTGGAATTTATCCAATTGGATTAATGAGAAAGATCAAGACTGATACAGGACAAAAAGGGATGTTTTTCTTCAAATAGTTCTGTTTCTCTTGATTCATGCAACATCTCTAATAAAAGGGCCAGTGGAAATAGAGTTTGAAGCAGGATGGGGAGAAGCTGCGCACTTAGCAGTCTCCCTGGCTGTTTCCTCTTTGGCCTAAGATTTTATACAACTAATTCCAAGCATCTGGGTTTTTTCTTTGTGCTTAAGGACCATTCCTTCTCTCCAGCCATACAAAGGGCAGAGGATTTACAAGGAGGTCTGGAAGTTGTTTTAAGTAAGTCAGGGAATTCTAGGGTCCGCATTCCTTTTCTGTTGTTAATATTTAGAGGAACTAGGGCAGGTGGGAAAATTGAAGGAGGGTGAATAATATAACAATAGATAGCTTCGATTCATCAGCTTTTTTAGAGCCCTCCCGGGATAATCCACCATCTCGTGCTACCTTGTTGGGCACTTTTCACTTGTTGGGCTGAGGTAGAGAAGATAGCAAAAAAAACAACTACACAATAGGTAACATACATATGATTTTTGTGGGCAGAGAATCAACATTTTCCTTGAAGTGTCCAGACCCACTCAGGTATGTGGGCAGGGTCGGCCCGTCCATTGAGCAAGAATGTTTTTTGCACAGGGCCCCACTTTTCAGGGGGCCCCGCGCAAAAAACATTCTACCTTAGCCCAAACAGATTTTAAAAAAACAAACCGGCTGCTGGGACCCCGCCTGCTCGGCAGAGCCTCCTTTCCGCATCAGCTCCCGAGTCCTTCCCAATGCGCGAGGTTTCAGAGACGCGAGAGTTTCCCTTTCTTCTCGCGGCTCTGTTAATCTCGCCGGGGCTGATGGGATTAACAGAGCCGCAAGAGGTCAGAGAAGCTCTCCTCTTCGCGGCTCTGAAAGCCCATGCATTGGGAGGGACTCGGGAGCTGATGCTGAAGGGAGGCCCGCGGCGGGACATTTGATTCTGCCGCTGCCACGGCAGTGGCAGCAGCAGCCGGTTTGTTTTTTTAAAATCTATCAGGGCTGATGGGGGGAGGGGGGTTAGGACTGTAATGGGCTATGGGGGGACTAAGACTGGAAGTGGGTTGATGGGGGGAGGGGGGTTAGGACTGGTAATTGGCTATGGGGGGGGGTTAGGACTACTAATGGGCTATGGGGGGGCTAAGACTGGAATTGGGCTGATGTGGGGGCTAAGACTGGAAGTGGGCTGATGGGGGGGTTAAGACTGGAAATGGGCTGATGGGGAGGGTTAGGATGTAATGGGCTATGGGGGGGCTAAGACTGGAAATGGGCTGATGGAGGGGGGGGTTAGGATGTAATGGGTTATGGGGGGCTAGGACTGGAAATGGGCTATGGGGGGGCTAGGACTAGAAATGGGCTAATGGGGGTTAGGACTGGTAATGGGCTATGGGGGGGCTAAGACTGTAAGTGGGTTGATGGGGGAGGGGGTTAGGACTGGTAATGGGCTATGGGGGGTTAGGACTACTAATGGGCTATGGGGGGGCTAAGACTGGAAGTGGGCTGATGGAAGGGGCTAAGACTGGAAGTGGGCTGATGGGAGGGGTTAAGACTGGAAATGGGCTGAGGGGTGGTTAGGACTGGAAATGGGCTGATGGGGGGGTTAGGATGTAATGGGCTATGGGGGGCTAAGACTGAAAATGGGCTGATGGAGGGGGGGTTAGGATGTAATGGGCTATGGGGGGCTAAGACTGAAAATGGGCTGATGGAGGGGGGGTTAGGATGCAATGGGCTATGGGGGCTAAGACTGGAAATTGGCTAATGGGGGGTTAGGACTGGAATGGGCTGTGGGAAGGCTAAGACTGGAAATGGGCTGATGGGGGTTAGGACTGGTAATGGGCTATGGGGGGGCTAAGACTGAAAATGGGGTGATGGGGGGGCTTAGGATTGGAAGTGGGCTGATGGGGGGCTTAGGACTGGTAATGGGCTATGGGAGGCTTAGGACTGGTAATGGGCTATGGGGGGGCTAGGACTGGTAATGGGCTGGGGGTGGCTAGGACTGGAAATGGGCTGAGTGGAAGGAGGGCTTGAACTGGAAATAGCTGATGGGGACGGGGCTTGGAATGGAAATGGGCTGTGAGGGAAGGGAGCTAGGACTGGAAATGGGCTGAGTGAGGGGGGGCTAGGACTGGAAATGGGCTGTTGGGGGGCTTGGATTGGAATGGACTCATGGAGGGGCTAGAACTGGAAGTTGGCTCCTGGGGGGCTTGGATTGGAAATGGGCTGTGTGGAGGGGAGCTAGGATTTGACATGGGCTGATGATGGGGGGGCTAGGAAAGGACTAGAAATGGACTGATGGGGGGGCTGGGATTGGAAATGAGCTGATGGAGGGATTCGGATGGGGGAGCTAGGACTTGAAATGGGCTGATGGGGGTTAGGACTGGTAATGGGCTAGGGGGAGGCTAAGACTGGAAGTGGGCTGATGGGGGGGCTTAGGACTGGAAGTGGGCTGATGGGGGGCTTAGGACTGGTAATGGGCTATGGGGGGGCTAGGACTGGTAATGGGCTGGGGGGGTGGCTAGGACTGGGAATGGGCTGAGTGAGGGGGCTAGGACAGGACATGGCCTGATAGAGGGCTAGGATAGGACGAGAAATGGGCTTATGGGGGGCTGGGATTGGAAATAAGCTGATGGAGGGACTCAGATGGGGGAGCTAGGACTGGAAATGGGCTGATGCGGGGACTAGAAGGGAGTGGATGCTGGGTGGGGCTGGAACTAGAAGGGAGCTGATGTTGGGGGAGGATTAGATTGGGTTGGAGCTGGGAGAGTGAAATGGAGAGGGAAAAAATATTTTGTGTGGGAGGGAAGACAAATCTACAATTGACCGGATATTGGGAGAGTAAGTGGGGATTGAGGATGGAGGGGTAAAATTTGAGTGGATGAACTAGGAATGAGGAAAGAGCAAAAGGAGAAAGGTTAGTATGTTAAAGCAGATGTAGAGAGAGAATGGAAAAAAAACTAGAAGAGTGAAGAAAGGACAAATGGACAGCAGACGATGGAGAGTTAGCAGAAGACACGAAGAAACCAGAAGAAAGTGGCTGGAGCAATTGCAACTGAAAACAAAAATGCACAAAAGGTAGAAAAATATCTCTTTATTGAATTTATTAACTGAAATATGCCAGCTATGGGAAATGTGCATCATTAGCATCTGCGCTTTGTTTAGTACAAGAGGAAATTAGTTTATAGTTTTATTTCTACAGTGTTGTTGGGCTTTTGGGGTTCCCAGTTTAATTATTGTCTTCTTGTTTCTACATTGTGATTCCTTGTTTGGTGATGGTCTATGTTCTGCACGTGTAACTGAGCTGAGGTATTCTGTTTATGTAATTCCTATTTGACATTGTCACTTGTTCTCTTTCCCCAGTAGGTCATGTATTGTTGTTCTCTGAAATGTATTGGTTTAATATTTGTAGTGTTGCCTTTTGATAGGTAGGGTCTTGTGCTTTGTGAGTCCTGGTAGTGCTGTTAGGATACGGCGGGTTTGCTATGGGTTCTAAATGGGCAGTGTTTGTAGTAGTTCCTAATGTGCCTGGCGGTTGGCACTGGATTATAGTAATGTAGAAATCTTTTAGTCTTTCTTTATCCATACACTCATTAAGAGGCATGTTTACTGAAAGTTAGTGTATGGTAACATTATGCAAATATTTATGCAAATGAGGTCCCTTATGCAAATGAGGCCCCCGCACCGCGTCTCCGCGCATGGCCCCGCACCCCCCTTGGGCTGCCCCTGTATGAGGGGAAAGAACTTCTCCAGCTAAAACATTGTGTTTTGGCTTTGGGTGCTTCTTTCCTTATGAAGTTTTTCTCTAAATGTTTGGGAATTGGTGCACCTTTCTGGATCCTATATATTTAGAAAATATTCTTATTGAAGTCTGTAAAATAATTTCTTGATTTTGTTTCCTTGTTTAGATGGAGGATTTTATTCTTTATGGGCCTTAACAGTATGATTTGCCTCTTCCATATTTCTTCTTTAATTGATGTATATTTACTTATTCTTTGTTCTTCTCTTCTTATGATGTAAGCTAGTTGGAGGTTTTTAGGAAACATGGACTTTGTTATTCTTTACAAACTAAGGGAAGTTGGAACAAATTAAATAAAAAGGGTGTAGTGTAGCAAAGGCTGTTAGTGTAGCTCGGTTTAAAAAAGGTTTGGACAAGTTCCTGGAGGAAAGCTCCATAAACCATTATTAAGAAGGGACCCAGGATATCAATGCTTGACCCAATACAAGCATTGTGGAACCTGTGTCTTTTAGGGAAACTGCTAGGTACGTATGTCCTAGATTGGCCACTGTTGGAAACAGGATACTGGGCTTGATGGACCTTGGCCTGACCCAGTATGGCATATCTTATGTTCTTATGTCCTTCTATCCGCCTGCCAGTTTGTCCATCTGGGGCAAAATAACTGAAAATTTAGTAGGCACAAACTTAGCATGTGGGAAAAACTGTTATTGGGGCATTCCAGGGGCAGAATGGGGGTGGTGGTGATATTAAGCCACTGATCAGTTAAACTAAAGTGGCAAAGGTTAGGCAAAAAAAAGGCTGGCCTATCTTTAGCCAGTTTCGCTATCAAACCAGAGGCTGAATATTGCCACTGGCCAGATAGCTAGTTTGCTATTCAGCCAACCTGGATATTCAATGCCAGTGGTTGGATATGACCCTGGCATTGAATATCTGGATCTAATTAAAGTGGCAATGATCAGCTACTTTATTTGGGCTGGCCATTACTGCTGAAAATATACCCCCCCCCCCCCAAGTGATTTAAAGAATTGATTGCCAAGGAGGCTGATGCTGTATATCACCCATGTCTATTGATCATCTTTGTGGTAACATTGTGCTAGCAGTTTTCTTGGATCTCTCATGTGCCTTTGATCTCGTCTATCACAATTTTCTTCTCTATATATATATATATCAGCCTCCAGGGCCAGGTGCTTTCCTGGTTCCAACCTTTTCTTTCAAATTGGTCTTTTATCAATACTAGTGTGGTATGTTCTGAGGTCAAGCCACTTAATTGTGGGGTGGCCTAGTGTTTGGTGCAAGTTGCCTTGGGCCAGGGGGCTGGGAGTTTGAATCCCACTGGAGGGTAGCAGACTCAAGCCAGAGGGACTGGGGTTTCTAGTCCCACAGGTGTGCCTTGGGCAAGCCACTTAACCCTCTGTTGCTTCAGTTACAAAATGTAGATTGTGACCCTTTGGAGATAGGGGAAATATGTATGGTACTTGAATGTACACTGCTTTGACCTGGTGAAAAGCGATATATAAGCATTGCTAAATAAATACTCCAGGGATCCATTTTGGCTCCTGTACTATCTAACATCTTTCTGAGCCCACTGCTCACCCTTATTCAGGATTCTGGGATATAGCATTCTCCTTTTGATGCACACCAACCATATTAATCCTGACTTGCATCTGATAAATTCTTCTCATGAAGGTTGCCAGTTGGCTATATAATAACTGACTGTTTGCAAATGAATCTTAACAAGACTACAGCCATTTCATTAACTGGGGGCATGATAGCTCCCTGTTTGGCACCCACTTGTAAAGGTTCACCAGTTACTCTAACTTCCTCCTTCTATTGCTTAGGTATAATTATGGACTCTAAATTTTCCTTCACACAACAGACCAATTCTGTTGTTAAATCCTCCTTCAATGCCATGAGTCATTCCCATGCAATCAGGCTGTCTTGACTCTCATGCCCAGACTACTGTAATACTCAGCATAGTTATCTCCCAATTAGATTACTGTAACACTAGCTATGCTGAACTACCTAGTTATGAACTTAAACATTACCAATCTATACACTACTACTACTACTGAACATTTGTATAGAGCTGCAAGACATAAGCAGGGCTGCACAGACACATATAAAAGACAGTCCCTGCTCATCAGAGCTTACAATCTAGTCAAGACAGACAACACCACATCTAAGGGGAATGGTAAGGAAACACCAAGAGACCAGGTGAGTCAAGATCCTAAAGCAACAGCGAAGAGGTGAGTTTTCAGCATGGATTTGAGAAGGGTCAGAGAAGGTGCCTGACATACAGACTCAGGTAGTTTGTTCCAGGCATAAGGAGCAGCAAGGTGAAAGGGACGAAGTCTGGAGTCAGCAATAGAAGAGAAGGGCACATATAGAAGCAATTTGCCAGGAGCAGAGTTCTTGAGGAGGGGTGTAGGGAGAGAAGAGAGGAAAGGTAGTGAGGAACTGCAGAGTGAATGTATGTATAGGTTAGCAGGAGAAGTTTGAACTGGATGTGGAAACAGATAGGAAACCAATGAAGTGACTTGAAAAGACGGGTAATATGAGCATGACGAGGCCAGCAGAAAATTAGCCATGCAGCAGAGTGTTGAGCATATTGAAGGGGAAAGAGATAATCCAGAGGGAGACCAGCAAAGAGTAGTTACAATAGTCGAGAAGGGAGGTGACTAAAGAGTGATTAAGGGGCTTGTTTACAAAGCCGCGGTAGTGGTTTGCGATCGTAATCGGAGCCGCGGCCCCACTTATTTCAATGGGGCCGCGGCTGCGATCGCGATCACAAACCACTACCGCGGCTTTGTAAACAAGCCCCTAAGTGTCTTAGTAATGTGTTCAGAAAGGAAAGGACAAATTTTGTTGATGTTATAAAGAAATAGCAGGTTTGAGCTATCATTTGGATGTGTACGGAGAATGAGAGAGAGAGGATCAAAGAAGACCTCAAGGTTGTGAGCTGAGGAAACAGGGAAGAGAAGAAAGTTATCCACAGAGACTGAGAAAAGAAGAAGGGGAGAGGATGGTTTAGAGGGAAAAATAAAAAGCTCAGTTTTGGCCATGTTCAATTTCAAGCGGCAGTGAGAATACACCAACTGAGAGCGGGATAGCAGTAGAGGAGGATCCACCAGAGCAAATACTGAGAGCAATGGGAGAGATAAGAAGAGAACCAGGATGGCCCAGAGCCCTTAAAATCTACCGAAGACAAAGAATCAAGGAAAAAGTAGAAACATAGAAACATGACAACAGAAAAAGACCACATGGCCTATCTAATCTGTCCTTCCACATCAACCACTACAACAGTCTCCATTTTTCCTTTAGAGATCCTCTGCATGCTTCTTTGAATTCTGATACTATCACCTCCACTGGGAAACTATTCCACGGATCCACCATTCTTTCCATAAAGAAATATTTCCACATATCACTCCTGAATCTATCCCCTTTCACTCTCATCCCATGTCCCCTCAGAGCAGAACTTGCTTTCAATCGAAAGAGGTTCTCCCCATGTGTATTTATGCCATGGAGGTATTCAAATGTCTCAATCATATCACCTCTATCCTGCCTTTCCCCTAAAGAGTACATATTAAGATCCTTAAGTCTGTTCTCATATGCTTTATAATGAAGACCACTAACCATTTTAGTAGCCACCCTCTGTACTGACTCCAGCCTGTTTATATCCTTTTGAAGGTTTGGTCTCCAGAATTGCACAAATGAGGGCGCACCAAAGACTTATACTCACCTCCTTTCTTCTGCTGGCCATTCCTCTCTCTATGCACCCAAGCATCCTTCTAGCTTTTACTGTCATCTTTTCTACCTGGTGGTGATCGGCAGTGTCAAAAGCAGCTAAAAGGTCAAGAGGGATGCCTTTGCATTTTGCCAGCAACAGGTCACTGGATACTTTGGTATGAGTCATTTCAGTAGAATGCAAAAGGACAAAAGTCACATTGTAAAGAATCCAGGAGGGCTTGAAAGAAAGTTGAGGCAATGGCAGTGAACTGTTCATATCTTATCATTCACCCAGAAATATAACCATGCGACACCATTATTTATCTACTATAATTACTGCACAAATCCATCACAAAATATTATTATTTATAAGGACCTCCATCAAGACCCACCAGATTATCTTGAAGCCTTGTTTACTCTTATCATCCATCATGGTTATTATGTTCTACACACGGTAACCACTTACATCTTCCAACTTTCTCTAGGGCAAGATTAGAATTAACTCGACAATCTGCCCTACCAGATTTGCTGGTACTTTTCCTTTTCCTGATTGGTCCAAAGCTTGTCTGGCCTTGGGCTACATGGAAAACTCTTTCTGGATATTTTGCCTTGTAAAATCTATTGACTCCTGCTCAAGAGACTTACTTCAAAGATTTTTCTTATGCCAGAAATCCTGGAACATCATATCCAGATTTTTTAGATACAGTTTCACAGAATTTACCAAGCCTGCTCAGATTCTGGGGAAGCTAAATGTCTCTGGTTGTATAAAAGAAACTGGGAATTTCGTACAAGCAGCCCTGCCAAGTTACCCAGTTCCAAAAAGGGATTTCTGACAGTCTTATCCTGGTACATTATAACTGTCAGACATCTAACTAGCCGACAGAACAGCTCTTCCTGGAAGCAGGCTGCTTTCTAACTCAAAGGTTGACAGGTCAATGCCCACCAATGATAAATTAACGAACTTGGGAAAAAATTGGAATTGTGTTTTTTTTATTTGCCTGGAAAACTCAAATAACCTTTCAGCCATTATTCATGTTTGGGCAGCAGCAACAGCCCCTTTTTAATTAACACAACTGCCCTGAAATAAAACCTTATAAAAACAAAAATGAAAAACCTCCAAAACACAGAAAACCAAATAAACCAGATTTTTTTTACCTGCACACCTCTAGAAATAGCTCCTCCTGACCTGCACATGACTAGGAGCTGCATTTCCTGCACTTACCCATGGCGCATCATATCAGGTTGCATACAGCACAGAGAAACCTGCTTTTGCCTTTTCTGATGCTGTTTCTGGAGCTTAGTCAGGAGCCCTGCTTCTTTCTTGCTCAGGCTGCACCTGCTCCAAACGTCTCAGAGTCAGTCTAGACTTTGAGTCTATGTCTGCTCTTCTTCTGGGGCCTGTCACTACACCGCAGTACCAACTCTTCTCAAAAGACCATTCTCTGTTCCTTTCCTCTATGCTGTAGTCCTGCTGCCTGCTCGAATTGCAGGAGCATGGCTAGGTTAATAGGCTACTGTATTAAAAAAGAGAGAGGCTGGGTTATCACCATCACAGAGGTAGAAAAAAGAAAGAAGAAATGGCAGAGAGGGAAATTTAAGCAACGGGGGAGGAGGGCAGAGAGAAGGGATGGGGCAATGAAGCAAATAGGTGAGTGTGGGTAGGGTTGGGTCTTGGAATGATGAGAAAGACTGAGGGCAAAATCAAGGGGGAAGAGATTGGAGTGGGAGCATAAAAGGGGAAGAGGGGATGGAGGGCAGAGTTGGAAAATTCAGAACACAAGAAGTGAAGAAAAGGGTGGTGGTGGTTGTTGTTGTTGTTGTTCTTGTTGTTGTGTGCCGTCCAGTCCGTGACGACTCATGGCGACCCTCCGGATAGTTGTCCAAAATTGTGTTCAGTCTTAAGTCAAGAGGCTCATTGTTGACAGATTGGCACCCATAGCTGCTGTTATTGTATCGATCCATCTCATTGCTGGCCTTCCTCTTTTGCATGGACCTTCTACCTTCCCAAGCATGTCTTTCTCTAATGATTTCTCTCTTCGCATAATGTGCCCAAAGTATGAAAGTCAGTCTTCCCACCTGAGTTTCCAAGGAATTCTTTGGGCAGTCCATGGTATACACAGTATTCGCCACCGGCACCATAATTCAAAGACATCAATTTTCTTCCCGTCTATCTCTTTCACTGTCCAACCTCCACATCCATATGACATTATTGAAAATACCATGGCTTGAATGTGTCAAATCTTTGTATGGAGAGAGACATCTCTGCTCTTGAGAATCTTGTCTAGATCCTTCATAGCTATTCTGCCAAGAGCAATGCGTCATCGGATTTCTTGTCAGCTTGTTGCTTCTTTATTGATAGTTGATCCAAGTAAGTTAAAGTTGTCCACAATTTAAATTTCTTCTTCATTAACAATGAACTTATTAATTTTGCCAGTTGTCAGGATCTTTGTCTTCTTTACATTAAGGTGCAGGCCCATTTTAAGACTATGTTCCTTGATGATGAGAAGCAAATGTTTCAGATCGTCTTCACTTTCAGCTAGTAATGTGGTATCATCAGCATAGTGAAGGTTGTTGATGAATCTTCCACCAATCTTCACACTTCTGTTGTCTAAATACTATCCTGCTTCTCTAATGATTTCTTCTGCATATAAATTAAACAGGTAGGGGGAAAGTATGCAGCCTTGTCTTACACCTTTGCTGATTTTAAACCATTCTGTTTCTTCTTGTAACGTTCAAACTGTTGTTTCTTAATCAATGTAAAGACTGTTCAAGAGAATGATCAAGTGTTCTGGTATACCCATGGTGCTTAATGTGGCCCAGAATTTCTCATGCTTTACACAGTCAAAAGTCTACCTGTAGTCGATAAAGCACAAATAGATATCCTTTTAGTATTCTTTAGTCTTTTCAAGGATCCATCTTACATCCGTGATGATGTCTCTCATTCCTCGCCCTTTCCTGAACCCTGCTTGCACTTCAGGTAGTTCTAGTTCCAGGTATGGTTGTAGTCTGTTGAATAATCTTCAGTAAATCTTGCTGGCATATGGGATCACAGCGATCATGCAATAATTTCCACAATCAGTTGGATCACCTTTCTTTAGTATTGGTATAAATAAAGATCTTTTCTAGTCAGTTGACAATGATGTTGTCTTTCAAATTTCCTGGCAGAGCCTTGTAAGTATGGTAACAGCTGCATCAGATTGCTGTAATTCTTCTATGGGAATGCCATAAATGCCTGGTGCATTGTTCTTTGATAAGGCTTTCAGTGCTGCTTTGACTTCTTCTTTCATCACCAGTGGTTTCAGATCATAAGGTACAGGTTGAAATGGCTGTTGATCTACTTGATCTTTATCATATATAAAAAACTCTGTATATTCTCTCCATCTTTTCTTGATCTTCTCAGCATCATTCAACATAGATCCTTGAGCATCTTGTAACATTCCAATTTGAGACTGGAATTTTTTTCTTTAACTCTTGCAGCTTTAGGAAAGCCAATCTTGTTCTTCCTCTAATAGTTTCTGCTTCTATTTCCTTTCATGCACCATTGTAGTACATTTCCTTGTCTTGTCTTGCTGCATGTTGAAAATCTGTTGAGTTCTGCGATTGCCTCTTTTTCTTCTGGCTTTAACTTCTCTGCATTTCTGGGCAATTTTCAGAGTTTCTTCCGTTATCCATTTTGCTTTTTCACCCTTTGTAGAGACTTCTCGCGTTCTTCCAACACAACCTTCTTGATGTCATTCCATAACTCTTCTGGAGCTCTGTCATTTGCATCTAAAGCAGCAAATTGATTTTGCAGGCAGTCTTCAAATTCCAGTGGTAAATTCTCAAGGTCATATTTTGCTACATTCATGAATGGCTTGCTCTTTTTCAACTTTAGCTTGAGTTTGCAAACTAGTAGTTGGTGATCTTTATCATAGTCAGTGCCAGGTTTTGTCTTTGTTGATGTTATAGAGCTTTTCCATTGTTGACTTCCACAGATAGAGTCAATTTGATTTTTGCACAATCCATTGGATGAAGTCCATGTGTCCATGTTGCTGCTTGTGTTGCTGGAAGAAGGTGTTTGAGATGAATAAATCATTGGTCTTGCAGAATTCTATCAGTCTTTCTCCAGCTTCATTTCTGTTGCCAAGTCCATATTTTCCAACCTTCTTCTTTATTGCCAAATTTTGCATTCCAGTCACACATGACTCTCAGGATATTCTGTTTGCATGTTCTGTCAATTTCAGCTTGTTCTTGTTCATAGAACTCATCAATTTCATCGTCTTCTGCAGCTGTTGTTGGGGCATATACTTGAATTATAGTTGTGTTGATAGGCATTCCTCGTATATGAATAGAAATTAAGCGTTCACTAACAGCATTCTATTTCATTACAATTCTTGCAGGTTTCTTCTTAATTATAAATGCAACCCCATTTCTTCTTCGTCTTTCATTTCCAGCGAAGTAGACCATCTGATCATCAGATGTTAAGTGCCCGATGCCAGTCCATTTCAGTTCGCTGACACCCAACAGATCAAGTTGTACACGTTCCACTTCATTCTTGACCACCTCCATCTTCCCTTAGTTCATGCTTCGTATGTTCCATGTCCTGATATGGAAGACTTCTTTGCAGCTTCTGTCTCTCATTTCATGTGCAGCTATATCAGCAGTCAGACGTCCCAAGGGCTTTAATCCAACCACATCATAAATGCTGGCTTTACTCTGAAAAGTCTTCAGCTCCTCCCCAGTAGCCAGTTGAGTGCCTTCCGACCTGGGGTCTCATCTTCCAGCACTATAGTGCAATTTGTTTTTATGTTGACTATCCATTGGGTTTTCATGGCAAGATATGGGAGTAGATTGCCAGGCCTTTCTTCCGTGCAGTTTAAGTTTAGTGTTGTTGCTGTTGTTGCAGAAATGTCATCCTCCGTCGCCAACACTATCCCATTCTGCTGCTGGCCAGATGGGTGGTTTGTCTTGGTCTGGCACTTCATCTGAGACTTGCCAGTAGTTAAACTACCAATAGCTTAGCGCTCAGCATCACTGATGCATACAAGCCCTCACAGCATGACAAGCTGCAAACCAAGTGAGGGAGAAAAGGGATAGAGTAAAATGTATAGAGGGCCATCATGCTAGGAAGAACAGGCAGTTGGGGCTGAGGGTGGAGGAAAGAGGAAATAAGAGGACTTCAAGAGAAAGAGAAGGGAGTATAGAGTGAAGGGACGGAAGACAGGCATATAAAAAAAGCACAAAGGGTGGCAGAAAGAGAAAGAAGTTGGTTGGCAGTGTGCAGGTGGAAAGAGGATACAGACAGGATACAGGCCGTGTTTTATGGGGGTGTGAACTGTTATGTTGTCGCTGCCAAGCCTCTCTTGTTATGGCATAGGTTACATAATTCCAGCAAATTGCAAGTGACTCAGAAAAAGACCAAAATGTGGCATTGTTAGCTAGTTTTGTTTGAAGCGGTAAGGACATTTCCGTGGATCTTTCAGGAAGATGTAATATCAGTTCCGCCAGCCTTGATATGCCCATACAACCACTCCTATCAAGTCACTTCACTGTCTCACTATCCATTTCTGTATCCAATCTAAACGTCTACCACCTATAAGTGCACTTATTCTGCTGCTCCTCACTACAGTACATTTCCTCTTATCTTTCCCTACACCCTTCCTCGGGAGTTCCGCTCTTCTGGCAGATCCCTTCTATCTGTTCCCTTCTCTTCTGCTGCCAACTCCAGACATTGATCCTGCCATCTTGCTGCTCATTATGCTGGGAACAAACTACCTGTGCGACAGGCTTCATCTCTGGCTCTTTCTAAATCCAAGCTGAAAACTCACCTCATCGAGGCCGCTTTTGGATCTTGATCTGTCTAGTCCCCTATGTGTTTCCTTGTCACTACCCTAGATACATCCCTGTCCTCAGCTCTTGTGTCGTCTGTCTCGACTAGATTTTAAGCTCTGATGAGCAGGGACCGTCTTTTACATGCCACTGCAAAAGATAATCTGCAGCTTAAACAGAATATTTTCAAAACCCAGTTGTGAAGCGTTGAGGGCAGCTCTTATCTTTTGCCACACGAAAATGAGTTTGTAAATTCATAAACTCACCATTTTATCTTGGTAGTTGTATAGTTATGACTGGAACAGCCCCAGCTTAAGACAAATAGAAAAGGCATTTAATTTGTATTAGATGCATTGCAGAGTTGCCAAGTTACCCAGTTCCAAGAGAGAGATTTTTTGCCAGTTTTGGTTTTAAATTTGTACTACTGAGCAGTATGGTATTTCTAGTACCTGAGTTTACCCATTGGAATCAGTGCTGCAGGTCCCATAATGCACTAGGATGAGGTTATCAGAAATCCAGGATTGGCTTGAAATCTCATTCCTGGAAATGGATAATTTGGCAATTCTAATATTGTAAGCACTTGTTCATTATCAATAGTTTCAGAAAATAAGCAGACCAAATAAATTAGACAAGATTCCATAACTACACTAATGTAACTTTGCAAACTGAACCAATTTTCAACCAAACGATCCACACAGGTAAAAAATCCATGAGCACTGCTTCACAGCGGCACTCCAAAATTCTGCTGATTTTGGGTCAGCAGGTGCCACTATAATACAATAAAAGTGGCATAGGAGTGACTGGGGATAGGTCCTGTCCCCTTTAGACCCCAGTGACATAGGTACCTGGTATAAGAGGCTTGGGGAGGCTAAACCTTCCCAGTCTCGATGGCGACCTCACTTCGCTATGACCAGCTCCTTCTTCCCCCATGCAACAGAAAGTCTGTGTCAGAGAGGACGAAATGGCTTGTCAAAAGCGAAGCATCGAGAAGTTTGGTTAAGCACCATGATTTAATGCTTTTACCGCTGCTACAGGTCCCAAATAGTGGCAGCAGAGGTAGCAGTGAGGGTGGGGTGAGGGTTCATCTAGAGTACCTCATATCCTTGCATTAGCCCTGAGCATGGCCCCAGGGATGCCTTTTCTAAAAATGTCTAAAACTATGCATGCCTGGGAAAGATATGTATTGTTTTAGACAGAATGAGAGAGGCAATTTTCAGAACACCAATTAATATATATAAATCACCATTTACCCCCATAAGTGGCTTTGAAAATAACCTTCTAAATGATCATACGCTCATAACACTGCCTGCATAAATGATGCATATCACGCATCCAGATCTTAACAGAAAGAGTGATCTCTAAGGGCAAATATAGGCTCTATAAAAGTCTATCTATAGTAACATAGTAACATAATAACATAGTAAATGACGGCAGATAAAGACCAGCATGGTCCATCTAGTCTGCCCAGCACGATGGCAAGAGTAGGTGCACTTGCCGCTCCGCCACCGCTCCCCACGTCCTTGTTTAGGGGTGAACCCACCACTCCATGTAGGACACCCCTATTTGTTGAGAAATTAGATGGTTCAGTTTATTTTGATTTTATGCTGTTGCTGTAAAGGGATCCACTGTGTCTGTCCCATGTCATACCTGTTCTTGGTAAGGGGGCAGAAAGGCTAAATTGCATAAACAGCTTTAATGCATGGCTCCAAACCTGGTGCAAAGAGGAAGGATTCAGATTTATAGGCGACTGGGGAAATATCAGAAACAGACACACTTTTAAACCACACATCAAAAACAAGTGAGAAGAAGTAGACAGAATAAAATCAATGCAAAACACATGCAGGCCAGTAAAATGCTGGAAAGCAATGAGCACAAATGCTCGAAGCTTATCCAATAAAGTTCCAGACCTGGAAGCCCTAATGGTGGAAATGGACTTGGACATTATGGCCATTTCAGAAACATGGCTAAACGAATTGCATGATTGGGATATAGCCATAGCTGGCTATAATCTATTCAGAAGAGACAGAGAAAATGGAAGAGGAGGAGGAGTAGCCTTGTATGTCAAAAGCAGTGGTGATCCTTAAACGGGACGATTATTTGAATGAGGCTTTTCGCCAATTGGAAGACACAACCACATATGAACGCTTACTGATAGACCCAGGACCAGCATTACAACAACGTATTAAAGATCTGACCTTATTAGCTATGTCAAATAAATTAATTTCCAAGAAAGAGTTTAAGTTTTTAAATGTTATTTCTCCAGCAGTAGCCAAACTCTATCTAGTGCCAAAGATACACAAAGATTTGGTCCGGCCTCCCGGTAGACCTATTGTATCGACCAGAGGCAGTTTGCTTGAGCCGTTATCCATTTTTATAGATACATTTTTGCGTCTGCTATTAGTTAACATTCCAGCGTATTTGCGGGACACCACCGATTTCCTCTGTACATTGAGAAGTTTGAATAGGTGGGCAGCTGACGTTAATGTTATGCTTGTTACGATGGATATAGTTTCCCTCTATACTAATATCCCTCAGAGGGCAGCTTTAGAGGTGGTGCAATCAACATTATCGAATAGGGGTGACCTTTCTGAGTCCATGATTCAGTTTTTGATGGAATTAGCAAGTTTAGCGATTTATGACAACTACTTTGCTTTTGAGGGGCAGTTGTTTAAACAGGTCTCGGGGGTGGCTATGGGGGCCACATGCGCCCCCTCAATCGCAAACTTTTACATGGCCATGTTCGAGAACCTCTGGATAGGCAGCTCCCCGTTCACCTCTAACATCATAATTTGGAAAAGGTACATTGATGATGTTTTTTTGCTTTGGCAGGGATCAGAAAGTATGCTTTTATCTTTTTTTCAATGGATCAATCAATTAGATCCTAACATCAAATTTACGTTTAATTACCATCATAGTACTTTAACCTATTTAGATGTGAATATTATGAGAGGGAGTGAACAATGGGAAACGTCAGTCTTTCGAAAATCCACCGATCGGAACACTCTTTTGCATTATCATAGTGCGCACCCTAGATCGTTGAAAGAGGGGCTCCCGTTCTCTCAGTTCCTCCGTTTTCGGAGGAACTGTTCGAGTGACGATGAGTTCAAGACACAGGCACAACAGTTGAAAGTGAATTTTTTAGAAAGGGGTTATCCTAGTGCAGTGATTAAGAAAGCATACTGCAGAGCTTTGTATAATAATCGCAATTTGCTACTTAAACCGTCAGCTCGTAAAAGGCACGCTGATGATGATACTGTTAATTTAATAACACAATTCTCTCCCTTCAGTAGGGCAGTAGGGATATACAACGCACTCTACAGAAACATAAGAATGTGTTAACCACTGTACCAGGCTTAGCAGATAAAAAATTGCGGTGCGTATGGCAAAGGCACCGCAATTTAAAGGAACATTTGAGTCCCACGGTCTTGCCCACCACAGCAGACGAAGCACGCGATAAGGGACATAAACGTTGTGGTGATTGTGATATTTGTGACATTACGTTAGAGACAACAACATTTCATTATCATCAGAGAGATTACACCATTTCATCTTCTACCACCTGTGATTCAAAGGGGGTAGTCTATGCGGTGCAGTGTCCATGCAATTTATTATACATAGGCAAAACGATACGCACCTTTAGGGTACGCATGCGGGAGCATCGGAGTAGATTACGATGTAAAGTTGAACAAGCCCCATTGATTCAGCATTGTCTCAAAGAAAGACACACATTTGATCAGCTGTTGTGTTTTTGCATTGACCAAGTGGCAGAAGGTAGAGGAAGTAGGTCGCAAGACCAGATTTTAACACAGAGAGAACAGCGATGGATATATAATTTGAATACTGTCACCCCGCATGGATTGAACGCAATGATTGAGTGGGCGGCATGTTTGTAGTGATTAGTTTTTTGTGAATGGGCAGCTATATTCATAAGATCTTTCAATAGCTGATTTCTGGATAGGATATGAGACTCAAAGGGGAGGAGCTTGTTACGTTACGTTTGGCTATTCCCTTTAAATATACTCTGAGAGTTGTAAACCGCATGCGCGGCGTTCTTTCATTCTCCAGTTTGATTACGCAAGTTAAGAGAAGGAGATACATTGAAGTTTCGGACGTGGGCAGCTTCTTTTTGTAAGTAGTTTGGACCACTGTTTTAGTTTAGTCTCTACACATTTGCCATGAGTAGTATGATAGTCAAGTCGGGAATGACGCGTTACTTTATTCTGTTCGTTCGCAGGGTTCATGATCCCCTGAAGAACCCGAACAGGAGAAACGCTACTGGCGCTGGGGGAGAGCGTCGGGATCATACAAATATCGATAGAAGTTACCATAGAAGATTGAGACATTTTGTGTGTTTTGGTAACCTCTGATATAAGAGAGTCCATCATTGTGGAGGTCATTGAAGTGATTTCTATACTCATTTCAGAAACGGGAGTCGAGCCCAAAGGAGTAGAAGTAATACAGAATCTGAGACCTCCTGACACTATTTTAAATATAAGCACCAGTGGTTCTCATTATAGTATAAATAAGAAAAAGAAAATTAAGAAAATAAAAGAAAATTTTTTTTGATTGGGAGCACCATTGGTGGATAGTAGAACACCATTGAACAAACAGAAGAAAATAAAGGATATAGTATACTTAGCTACAGGTTTTTTAATAGTAGAACATTATATAAACGGAGGAAGTTGCAAGTATACTTAGCTTTAAAGTTTTTCCCTTCATGTTTCAATGAACGCCATCACACTGTTTTGTTAAAAAGCAATATTAAAGCTAATGAAATGCAGGGGGCATGGGGAAAAGAAGAAGCGCTCTGGATTGTGTTGGAAAGAGGAGATGGCACTGTCATCCATACTTCTGTAGTTTACAGACCTCTGACTCAAATCGAAGAGCTAGATAACGAATTGACTATAGACATTGTCAAAATAGTCACAAAGGGGGAAGCAATCATATTGGGTGACTTTAATCTACCTGATGTGGATTGGATTACTCCTTCTGCAGATCTGGAAAGAAGCAAAAAATTTGTGGATGCTCTCCAAGATGCGTTACTTAGACAAATGGTGATGGAACCAACAAGGGAAAGCTCAATGCTGGATTTAGTCCTCACCAACGGTGATAGCATGTCAAATGTCTGGGTGGGTGCACCTGTGAGCAGCAGCGATCATCACACGGTGTGGTTTGAGATAAAAAACAAGGTGCAGTCCAACTATAGCAAGCTCAAAGTCCTAAACTTCAAAAACACTGACTTCAATAAAATGGCCGAGTACCTAAAGGAGGAGTTGACAGGTTGGAAGGAGATAAGGGAAGTGGAATTGCTATGGGCTAAACTAAAGGTGGCAATAAAAGGGGCAACAGATAAATATGTAAGAAAAGTAAATAAAAACAAAAAGGAGAAGGAGACCTATTTGGTTTTCCAAAGAAGTGGCTGCTCAAATAAAGGCAAAAACCACAGTTTTCACAAAATTCAAAAGCTTGCAAACAGAGGAACACAGAAATGAATACAGGATCAAACTCAAAGAGACAAAAAGAGAAATAAGGATAGCAAAATCAAAGGCAGAGGAAAAGATGGCTAAAGATGTGAAGTGTGGCGACAAAACTTTCTTCAGGTATATTCGGGAAAGGAAGAAGATCAGAGGTGGAATCGCAGAACTCAGAAGTGCTGGGAATGGACTCGTGGAAAGGGACATTGAAAAAGAAGAATTGCTAAACAAATACTTCTGCTCTGTTTTTACTAAAGAAAATCCTGGAGAAGGACCAACTGTGACTCCCAAATATAAAAATGGGAATGAAGTAGATATCACACCATTCACAGAAGATGATGTGTTAGAACAACTTGCGAAACTGAAAGTGGATAAGGCCATGGGACCAGATGGGATACATCCAAGGATACTGAAAGAGCGCTGAGAGGTTTTTGCAGGGCCGTTAAAGAATGTTTTCAACAGTTCCTTGGAAACAGGAGTAGTTCCTCAGGACTGGAGAATGACTGATGTCATACCTCTACACAAAAGTGGTGACAGGGAAGAAGTGTCAAACTACAGGCCTGTGAGCCTTACCTCGGTGACAGGAAAAGTAATGGAGGCGCTTCTGAAGGAGTGAATAGTGAACTTTCTCAAAACCAACAGGTTGCAAGATCCGAGGCAACATGGTTTTACCGAAGGACGATCTTGCCAAACAAACCTGATTGAGTTCTTTGACTGGGTGACCAGAGAACTAGATCAGGGGCATGCGATGGATGTCATCTACCTGGATTTCAGTAAAGCCTTTGATACTGTTCCTCACTGGAGGCTTATCAATAAACTTAGTAGTTTGGTGATGGGTCCCAAGGTGGTAAACTGGATCAGAAATTGGTTGACTGATAGACGACAGAAGGTAATGGTAAATGGAGCTCACTCGGAGGAAAGGAAGGTGATTAGCGGGGTGCCCCAGGGTTTGGTCCTGGGCCCGGCACTGTTCAATGCATTTGTGAGTGATATTGCTGAAAGACTGAATGGAAAGGTCTGTCTTTTTGCAGATGACACAAAAATTTGCAACAGAGTGGACTCCCCCAAGGGAGTCCTTAACATGAGAAAAGATCTACAAAAGCTGGAAGAATGGTCAAATGCTTGGCAATTAAGATTTAATGCAAAGAAGTGCAGAGTCATGCACTTGGTTGGTGGGCACGGATCAGGAGAAAGACCTTGGTGTGATTATTTCTGTAGATCTCAAGGTGGCAAAACAGTGCGACAAGGTGCTGGCAAAAGCCAGGAGGATGTTGGGCTGCATTCGAAGAGGAATTACCAGCAGAAAGAAAGAGGTTCTAATACCACTGTATAAGTCACTGGTGAGGCCTCACTTGAAATACTGTGTTCAGTTTTAGAGACCGTATCTTGCAAAGGATGTAAAAAGAATGGAATTTGTTCAGAGGAAGGTGACCAAAATGATTTGGAGCCTGCGTCAGAAGCCTTATGAGAAGAGACTTGAAGACCTAAATATGTACACTTTGGAGGACAGGAGGGACAGGGGAGATATGATTCAGACCTTTAAATACTTAAGGAGAAATAATGAACAAACAAAGCTCTTCCAAAAGACGGGGAAGCTGTAAAACAAGAGGGCATAACATGAAGCTGCATGGTGGAAAATTGAAAGGCAATATCAAGAAATACTTTTTCACTGAGAGGGTGGTGGATGTTTGTAATGCCCTCCCAATGGAGGTGGTGGGGGCAAATACGGTGACAGAATTCAAAATGGCATGGGACAAATACAATGGATCCTTTTATAGCAACAGAATAAAATCAAAATAAATTGAACCATCTAACTTCTCAACAAATAGGGGTGTCCTGCATGGAGCGGTGGGTTCACCCCTAAACAAAGACATGGGGAAGGGCGACCTGCACAAAGTGGCACCTACTCCTGCCATCTTACTCCAGCCTTCTTACCGGGCAGACTAGATGGACCATACTGGTCTTTATCTGCCATCATTTACTGTTACTATGTTACTATGTTACCCCTTACTCAAAACTACATGTGGATAACGCATCTTGTGAGACCCACATACTTCACCTATCTTGTTCCACAAGAACTCCATGTTGCAGGATAGACAAGCTGCAACACTGGCAAAATCCATATGTAAGTAATGGCCATTATCAGCAAAAGCCCACCACCGTTGGTCTTCTTATGGCTATAATTGCTGAACCAAATCACACCAAATTCACCAAGGCCTGTTAATGGTTTGAAAATCAATATGTCCATATGTGTCCATATGACACAACGCTGTGTTTCGAGCCCTTAGAAACTCAGGGCCCTTCCTCAAGCAGAATTTGTTTCAAAAGTTCCTCCAAGGGAACTATGGTCCAAAGGTATTTGAAGTTGGAGAAGTAGGTGGGCCATTTTATATTGCGTCAGTCACGTGAATCTTAAGGCGGGGGATACCACCCCTTGATTTATTGATGCCATAATCTTAGACGTCTAACTTAAATTTACTTAAACAAAATCTAAATTAGAATAAAACATTTAAATACAAATGAAATTGTGATGATTTTTAAAAAAATAATTAAATTACACCACATGAAACTGAACTAAATTCAGTTAAATTAATTAAACTCCACCAGTCAGTTTCAAGATTTAAGCCATCAGGAGTCACCATGTGTAACTTGAAAATCCAGGACTGCTCCAAGTACTGCATCCTAGATGTCCTGTCACCACCCATTGGATCAAGGGAAACATGATCTATCACCTTCTGCTTGAGATCCTGAAAATAATGTCCTGCTTATAATGTCCACATTAAATTTCATCTGCCATTTGAATGTCCAGTCTTCCAGTTTATCAGGGACCTCTTGCAATTGTTCAGAATCCTATTGGGTTTCAACAACTTTGAATAATTTTGTGGCATCTGCAAATTTGATTACCTCACTTGTTATTCCCATTTCCAGGTCATTTATGAATATGTTAAAAAACAGCACACCCAGCATAGATCCCTGCGGTACTCCACTATTCACCTTTCTCTATTGGGAAAATTGACCATTTATCTCTACCCTCTGCATTCTCTTTTAACCAGTTCCTGCTCCACAATAGCACACTGCCTCCTATCCCATGACTTTTTCAATTCGCCAAGTCTCTCATAAGAGACCTTGTCAAAGGCCTTCTAAAAATACGGATATACTATATTGACTGGCTCACCTTTGTCTACCTGTTTATTCACACCTTCAAAAAAATAATACACATTAGTAAGACAAGGCCTTCCTTGGTTAAAGCCATGTTGGCTTTTTCCCACTAAACCATGACTATCTACATGTTCAGTAATTTTGTTCTTTATAATTGTTTCTACCATTTTGCCAGGTACTGACGCCAGCTCACCGGTCTGTAGTTTCCCTGATCATTTCTGGAACCCTTTTTAAAAATTGGTCTAACATTGGCCATTTGCCAATCTTCAGGTATTACAGATGATTTTAATGATAGTTCATAGATTGCTAATAGTAGGTCTGCAATCTTATATTTCAATTCCTTCAACACCCTTGGATGTATACCATCCACGCCAGGTGATTTGCTACTCTTTAGTTTATCAAATAGTTGTAATACATCTTTCCGGTTTATTAATATTTCTTTCAAGTCTTCCAATGCATCACATTTAAATACCTTTTCAGTCATGGGTAACTTCTCTACATCTTCTTAAGTAAAGATCAAACCAAAGAATTCTTTCAGTCTCTCCACTATGGCCTTGTCCCCTCTTAGTGCCCTTTTTACCCCTCTATCATCTAATGTTCCAACTGATTCTCTGACAATTTTTTTGCTGCGAATGTACTTAAAAAAAGATTTTATTAAGCATTTTTGCTTCCAAACAAGCTTTTTTCAAATTCTCTCTTTGCCTACCTTGCATCTAACTTGCCAGTGCTTATATTGTTTCCAGTTTTCATCATTAGGCTCCTTTTTCCATTTCCTGAAAAATGCTTTTTTGGCTACAACAGCCTCTCTGACCTCATCTTTAAACCATGCTGCCAATTTTTTGGACTTCCTTCCACTTTTCTTAGTGTGGAATACAGCTGGTCTGGGCTTCCAAGATGGTATTTTTATACAACATCTTGTTGGTTCATGAACCAGCTGCTCCAAGAAGCGGTCATTTATTATTGTTATTCCCATTTCCAGGGAAGAAGGGGGGAGGTTTGCCACTATATGTAAAAAACAATATTAAAGCTTTGGAATTACAGAGCTTAAAAAGGAGAGCGGAGGCACTGTGGGTTAAACTAGAAAGAGGGAAAGAGAAATCTATTTGCATTGGCGTGATATAGAGACCTTCCTCACAAGAGGAAGAGGTGGATGGAGAGTTAATTGAAGACATATACAGCATTGCTAGGAATGGGGAAGTGCTACTGATAGGGGATTTCAATATGCCAGATGTTGATTGGCACATTCTTGCTGCAGTACCATCTATAAGTAAAGAGATCCTGGATTCTCTACAGGGAGAACTATTCAGGCAATTGGACTTGGTGCTTACCAATGGTGAAAGTGTTTCTGATGTTATAGTGGGAGTTCATTTTGCATCCAGTGATCACCAGATGGCTCAGTATAAGGACTAGGGCTATTAGAATCCATTCAAAAGCTAGGGTCTTAGACTTTAGGAAAACTAACTTTGCCAAGATGGGCCAATACCTCAGGGAGTCATTAGAGGGATGGGAAGAGCTGGGGGAGTCATTAGCGGGATGGGAACAACTGGGGGATGTAGAAAAACTGTGGGCAAGACTGAAAGGGGATATTTTAGGGGCAACCAACCTTTTTGTTAAAATGGTAAATAAAGGTAAAAGGAAAAGGAGACCGCTATGGTTTTTGAAAGAAGTAGCTGAAAAGGTGAAGAAAAAGAGGGAGGTCTTCATGAAATACAAGAGATCACAGAGAGAGGAAGACAGGCATCTGTATTTGGAAAAACATAGAGAAGCTAGCAAAGTAGTCAGGAAAACAAAGTTTCAAAAAGAGGATGAAATAGCCAATGCAATAAAATGGTGGGATAAGACATATTTTAGATATGTTAATGAGAAGAGGAAGGGCAAAAGTGATATTGTCAGACTCAAGAGTGAAGTGGAGGAATATGTAGAAGCTGATGAGAATAAAGCGGAATTGCTTAACAAATATTTCTGTTCTGTGTTCACAGATGAAGAACCAGGAACAGGACCTCAGAAAACACCCATAAACAGAAGCAGAAGTGAGGGGCATCTTGAACAATTTTCAGAAGACTGTGTTTGTGAGTAACTAGCTAAACTTAAAGTAGACAAAGTGATGGGACCGGATGGGATACACCCTAGAATACTGAGGGAACTTGGGGACGTTCTAGCAGCTCCACTAACTGACCTTTTCAATTCCTAATTGGAGTCGGGAGTGGTGACAAAGGACTGGGGAGAGGCTCAAGTGGTCCCTTTACACAAAAACAGAAGTAAAGATGTGGTTGAAAACTACAGGCCAGTTAGTTTAACTTCAGTGGTGAGTAAATTATTGGAAACGCTGCTGAAAGAGAAAGTAGTGAGGTTTTTGGAGTCCAGCAGATTGCAGGACCCGAGGCAGCAGGGATTCACCAGAGGCAGGTCTTGTCAGACAAATCTGATTGATATCTTTGACTGGGTGACCAGGGAGTTGGACCGAGTGAGAGCCCTAGATGTGGTGGATTTAGATTTCAGTAAAGCCTTTGACACCATTCCTCACAGTCGACTTATAAACAAACTGAGCACCCGAGGCATGGACCTTAAAATTACTGCTTTGGTTAGAAATTGGTTCAGTGGGAGGCGACAAAGGGTACAGGTAAATGGAGCTCACTCTGAGGAGAAGGAAGTTACCAGTGGTGTGCCCCATGGATTTGTCCTTGGTCCGATTCTTTTTAACATCTTTGTTAGTGATATAGTGGAAGGGCTGACGGGTAAGGTCTGCCTGTTTGCGGATGATACCAGTTTACAATAGACAGCCACGAAGGTGTACATAACATGAGGAGGGATCTAGCTAAGCTTGAAGAATGATCTAGAATTTGGCAGCTGAGATTTAATGTTAAAAAATGCAGGGTCATGGATTTGGGCTGCAGCAATCCAAGGGAGCAATATAGTATAGGGGGTGAAGTACTTTTGTCTTTAAAGAAGAGCAGGACCTAGGTGTGGTTGTGTCTGACGATCTTAAAGAAGCTAAACAGGTAGAAAAGGTGACAGCAAAAGCTAGAAGGATGCTTGGGTACATAGGGAGAGGAATGGCTAGCAGAAAAAAAGGAGGTGATAGTGCCTCTTTAAAAGTCTTTGGTGCAACCTCATTTGGAGTATTCTGGAGACTGCACCTTCAAAAGGATATAAACAGGATGGAGTCAGTACAGAGGGTGGCTACTGAAATGGTTAGTGGTCTTCATTATAAAGCATATGAGGAGAGACTTAAGGATCATAATATGTACACCTTAGAGGAAAGGCGGGATAGAGGTGATATGATTGAGACGTTTAAATACATCCGTGGCATAAATGCACAGGGGGAGAACCTCTTAAGATGGAAAGCTATGAGGGGACATGGGATGAGGATGAAAGGGGATAGATTCAGGAGTAATATGCAGAAATATTTATTTACGGAAAGAGTGGTGGATCCATGGAATAGTCTCCCAGTGGAGGTGGTAGAGTTGAGGACAGTATCTGAATTCAAAAAAGCATGGGACAAATACAGAGGATCTCTGAAGGAAAAAAGGGGACTGTTGTAGTTGTTGATATGGAAGGACATACTAGATAGGTCATGTGGTCTTTTTGTGTCGTCATTGTTCTATATTTCTATGTTTATCTAGAAGCTTTGTCTCTCTAGTATGTCCTGCTGTGACAATGACGCAGTCAAAGCCAGGATATTATTATTACTGTGTTGTTGTTTTTGTTAGTCTCCCCGATTTCTTTGAGCATTTCATCATCCATTTGTTCATTCTGACCAGGCGGTCAGTAGTACACCCCCCACTGCTTTTGCCTTCCCCTTTTTACATGGAATTTCAATCCATAGAGATTCTGCAGATGATTTGTTTTTCTTGCAAAACTTTAATCCTGTGTGACTCAATGTCCTCTCTAACATAGAATGCAACCCCTCCACCAATTTGATCAACTCTATCATTGTGATATAATTTGTACCCAGGTATCACTGTGTCCCACTGTTTGTCCTCCTTCCACCAGATCTCTGAGAGACCAATCATATCTAACCTCTCATTTAGTGCTATATATTCTAACTTTCCCATCTTATTTTTTAGACTTTTTGCATTTGCATACAAGCATTTTAGAGGTTGTACTTTATTCATATTAACCGCAAGGGCACCTATAATGTTGACCACAACTGTATTTTTTTAAACTATCTATGTTTCGAGAATAATATTTGCAGTGAAGTACCAACCCATATACATATGGGAAAACTGTAACTGTTATATATGGAAATAAATAATAATCAAGAACCATCAGATTGGAGCCAATAGTACACAGTGATGGCCTCTACACCACTGGACTCTCCTCAGTCATCAGTCCCAATTTTATTTTGTTTTAATTGGCATCACGTTAATGCTGACGCCTAATGACCCAGAAACCTTTGGGTTTTTTGGCAAGGTATGACGAGATAGATTGCCAGGCCTTTTCTTCCGAGACAATAGATCAGAGATTCCCAACTCCAGTCCTGGAGGGCCAAACACCTTTCAGGTTTTCAGGCTGTTCCTAATGAATGTGCATGAAATATATTTGAATACAATGAGGGCAGTGCATGCAAATACATCTCATGCATATTTATTAGGGGCAGCCTGAAAACCTGAAAGGTGTTTGGCCCTCCAGGACTGGAGTTGGGAACCTCTGCAATAGATGGTAAAGTGACTTGCCCAAGGTCACAAGGAGTGCCAGTGGGAAATGAACCCTGACTGCTTGGGTGATAAGCTGTTGCAGTAACCACTAGGCTACTCCTCTACTCTCAGCCCCTAATTAATTCTGCATTTTTTACTTCAAATACCTTATTTTGTGTACTTAACATCCATGTAGTTACATCATCTTTTAAAAACTTCTCAGATTGTCCAGTCCCCTAATGGCATCATCCATTTAACAGACTCTGAACTTCAGTGCTTCACCACACATTGCATTATCTAGCAGTTCTTGTCAATGCCGTTATTACACCCAAGGGTTCAAATACTGTCAAAGCACAGCATAACACTTATGCAGCTGCAGTGTATATCACTGACTGTCCTTCTTCACAGTGTGATCCTTAGCATTTCTGTCAAAGCTCTCTTGGCCTACACTTAGCCCAACCCAGCAAAATGGTTTTATTTATCTGCTTTAGTGGCAGATGAGTCGTTGCTCTACTCCATTCATTTTTTCCACGGCCCCCTCTCGAAGCTTTCCCATGCGTTGTGATTGGCATGAATAAGCATTTAGTTATTTAGTTATTTTGCAGGTTTTATATACCATTTTTCACCTGGTCAAAGCAGTGTACATGGAAACAGCGAAACAACAGTCAGTTACATAGAATATAATAACTATATACAGTATACATTGGTTATCTAGAATGGTTAACTGTATACAATGGGTATCAGTTATGTGGCTCATAGACTATATGCATAGTTACATATAACATGGTATATGAAGGCAGATAAAGACCAGCATGGCTTACCTGGTCTGCCCAGCAAGGTGGCAAGAGAGGTGCACCTGCTGCACCGTGCAGGTCACCCCTCCCCATGCCTTTGTTTAGGGGTGTACTGTAAACGGGGGCGCTGGTCATGAAGGGCCATAGTCTTAGCAAAGGCAAAGTATTATTATGACTTGCAAAGGATTGTGGGGAATGTAGTTCACTTATACCAGAATCAGCCGTTGCTCGAGTGTAAGCAAAGAAAAACAGATTTTATTCATGGGGTTTATTCTCCCACACAGATTTACTTGGTAACACAAAAAGGACACTTGCTTTCAGTATTGCACTCAGGAAAAAAAACCCATGAAATAAGGTAACTGAACTCTTAAGCAAAAATCAATAAAGACCTTGATGGGAAACAGAAAAGGTCTTTTTGATGGCTCCTGCTAATAACTTTCTTAACAGTGCTCCAAAAGCAAAAACAAAACCCAAAAGTAACAAAAACTGTTCTTTATCAAGGATAACTTTCTTCTATTTACACACACAAAAAGTAGTTTCCTTTAAGAGCTCGCGTGCACTTGTGCCTGGCTCAATTACCACTAATTAGCCAGCTGCAAACCCCTTTGCTGGTTCACTTTCTCTATGTGGCTCAATCCTACCCTAAAGCTTTCTTGCAGACTTTTCTGGGTAGATAAAAGAACAAATTACAGTTCCTTTTGGTGGTGGTTGTATTAGTGAGAAAGTATTTTAAAACAGTAGCCTAGACAGAGAGCAATCCATGTATTCATTCTGATCATTTGATATATCTCCTTCTTCCTCAAATATCATGGAATCAATATCAGGGTCTGGCTCAGAGGAATTCCTTAATTGATCCTTCTCAGGATAATATTTGTTTCCCTGCTGTCTTCCTGGAGAAGAGCTAGGGCATAGATCAAAGTTCATACCTGAGCTTCCTTTGCTGTTAGGTTTCCTCTCCTGATATCCTGGCCAGTAAGTAGTCCAGCTTTTATGTCCAGCCTTCCAATCAAGATCCCTGGACACTGGGTCTCTCTTCACATACCTTCTTGCACCGGTCTTAGGGCCCCTTCCAAATGCAGCCGTCTCCTTCAAAGGTGCCGTTTGGGAGTTCCTGGCTCTATAACCCCACTCCTCTGGCTTCCTCCAGTCCAATGGAGTATACTTGCCTCTGGAATCACTCCTAACACACGTACTGTTGTGGGCTCCTTCTTTAGACCTCCAAGATGTCTTTCTCTTCTTCTTTCCACGTTGCTTCTGCTGTTGTAGTCCTCTCTCCTCTTTCTGTCTGCTCTCCTGGTTCTCTCTGTTCTTTCTGTTCTGTCGGTTCTGTCCGCTCTGTCTCTGTGGAGAATATCTTTTACTTTTAACTTGCTTAGAGGGACACTCCACCCTAGCACAGCCCAGGTGTGCTGAATCAAGCCTTGCCCTTGGAGATGAGTGATTGGGGATTACCTCATAGCTCTCCTGATTGAACACACGTTTCCCCACTTCAGCTCTCCTAGAGGCTGTTTGAAACCTGGTGCGTTCTGGGACTGGTAGTCTTTTATGAAAACATTCTGTTTTAGTATTTCTACCAGCAAAGACAGGTTGCTTGTTCAAAGCCAATTCACCTCTTTTATAGCTCCCTCCTGAACTATGATAAGCTTCCTTATCACAGTACCCACCACTCCATGCAGGTCACCCCTATTTGTTCAGATATAATAGTTAGTTGAGTTTATTTTGATTTTATCCTGTTACTATAAAAGGATCCACTGTGTCTGTCCCATGCCTTTTTAAATTCTGTCATTGTATTTGACCCCACCACTTCCATCAGCAGGGCATTCCAAGCATCCACCACTCTTTCACTGAAAAAGTATTTCCTGATGTTGCCCTTCAGTTTACCTCCTTGCAGCTTCATGTTATGTCCTCTAGTTTTATAGCTTCCCCGTCTTTGAAAAAGGTTTGTTTGTTCATTAATACTCTAAGTATTTAAAGGTCTGAGATTTCCTGAGATTCATAATTACCTTGTTATCCAAGTTATTGATCCTGTTTAATGTAACTCAGACATTGTTTTTGTACTGAAATGTTTTGTTCGATGTAAACCGCGCTGATGTTGAATAGTGCGGTATATAAGAAATGTAAAATAAGTAAATAAAATATCTCCCCTGTCCCTCCTCTCCTCTAGCACTTAAAATCATAAGACCACCAAGTGGAAACTCTTTTGGCAGCCAAGAGGGTATTGGTCATACTAAATAGCAAGTTCAGAGATGACAAAGTTAATCTCTCAATATCCAAGATGTGAGGACTAGGATGTTGGGATGTAACAGCATCATATGATCCTAAATAATCAAGGTTGGTAAAATGCCCAAATGAATGGGTTCCCTGACCAAATGTTGTAGAAGAAGAGGCAACCATGGCTCGTTTGGCCAGTAAGGGGATAAAAAAAATGCAATGTGTGCCTTCAAGTCAATGCTGACTTCTGGGCTTTCTTGGCAGTGTGACTGGAAGTAGGTTGCCAGGTCTTTCTTCTGAGGAAATGGAGAGTTAAGTGACTTACCCAAGGCCACAAGGAGTGCTAGTGGAAACTGAACTCTGGACTCTTGGTTACCAAGTCAGTGCTCTAACCATTAGGCTACTCCTCCACTCTGCAGTAAGGGGATCATAAGGGGTAGCCAGCACTGTTAAAACATCTATCCGCTGATGATTTAACTTATAACTAGATGTTAAGTGCCAGTCAGGGGTGGCTCAAGGCAATCTGCTGCCTGAGGCAAGAGATGAGCTGGCACCCCCCTGCACCCAGAATTTAGAGGCCTTCTCAGAGCTCTAGTCAGGGAGAAGTGGTGTCCTCTAAGAACACCAATAAGTGGTTGTTAAGAAAAAAGGAGATAGCAACATATTCCCAGTCTATATAATTTAAAAAAGCCTTTGCAATGTTATTTATATGGATCAAAAATGGTAGTAATTATGCAGTCTAGGTATCTAATATAAATGGTGCTGACTCCTGACACTGCACACTTATGAAATACAAATATATATTCTGCAAAAACAAAGGAGATGCCAGATGATCAAACACCATGAAGTAAAAATTCAAAGTAAGAATGCTAATAGAATTTAAACATCAAATTTTATTTTAATGCTGTAAACTGCACGGTGGTTCACGCTTTTTCTTTTTGAACATATATTCTGCATCCAAAGTATACGCTCTCCCAACAATGGTTGCAGAGCAGAACTAGGACATTTCCCCATAGAATGCGACAAGCCAAAATTAATTTCTGATACTGGCGTCTTCTCAGTAACAGCAGTATCAACCTTCATGAGTACTGGGCATATTATAAAGTAATACAAAACTTTATAAAAACTACTCAGGGCCTATAAAGAAAATCAAGCATACCATAACAGCATTAACTTATAAAGCTCACACAAGGAGCCTATTCAGAAAAGAGCAGCACCATTAAGTACTGCATTGGGCCTTGGAATAAATACACCTAGTCGGAAAACCGAACAAGGCAGATTACTACAGTACAGATCCCTTTCTCTACAACATCAGCAAAATGTGCCCATTCCTTTCTGAACACACTACTAAGACACTTATCCACTCCTTAGTCACCTCCAGTCTAGACTACTGTAACCTACTCCTTACTGGTCTCCCTCTGAATCATCTTTCTCCCCTTCAATCTGTTCAACAATCTGCGGCGCAGCTAATCTTCCGCCAGCCTCGTCATGCTCATATTACCCTACTTATGTTCTTATGTTCTCAAGTCGCTTCATTGGCTGCCTATTCATTTCCACATCCAGTTCAAACTTCTCCTGCTAACCTATAAGTTCATTCACTCTGCAGCTCCTCACTACCTTTCATTTCTTATCTCTTCCCTCCTTGAGAACTCTGTTCTTCTGGCAAATCGCTTCTATCTGTGCCCTTCTCTTCGATTGCTAGCTCCAGACTTTGCTCCTTTCACCTTGCTGCTCCTTATTCCTGGAACAAACTACCTGAGTCTGTATATCAGGCGCCTTCTCTGACCCTTTTCAAATCCAGGCTGAAAACACGCTTCTTCACTGCCGCTTTCAGATCTTGACTCACCTGATCTTCTTTGTGGTTCCTTACCATTGCCCCTAGCTGTATCCCATGTCTACAGCTACTGTGTTGTCTGTCTTGACTAGATTGTAAGCTCTGATGAAAAGGGACAGTCTTTTACATGTGTATGTGCAGTGCTGCGTATGTCTTGTAGTGCTATTCAAATGTTCAGTAGTAGTAGTGCATAGATATTAATTTCTAACAGCATACATAGCGTCGGTCATACATGCAGAACATAGACAGACCCTTATCAAGAAATGAATAAGTGACCACAAAATCAAAAAATAGAAATATAGACAAAAGTTAAAATGAAACCCGAAAAAGTCAGAATCTGCATGTAGTACAACACCAGAGACACAGAGAGAGATGTAGATGCCCCTGAACTGTGCAGAATATAAAAACAGAACATGTAGGGACCAGTTTTCAAAAAGCCTGATATTTAATGGGCTGTCTGGTGACCGCAATGCTACCCACATTATCTGGATATTAAGCAACAGTATCGGTTTAGTGATTGTCATTGAATATCCAGGCTGAGCGCCACTGTCAGGATAAGAGCTGACTGAAAATCGCCACTTATCCTGATAACCAAATAGGCCTGCTTTGCATGTGGCCTAAGTTAGTTGGATAACTGCCAACTATCTAGACAAGCTGGCATTTATCAGGATGGCAATGGTACCACCCTCACTCCATCCACAGACTGCCCCTGCACAGGGCCGGTGCAAGAATATGAGGTGCCCTAAATGAGCCCTCAATCTTGATGACCCCTTCTCCCACCCCAGCCCTGCCCCTCTCTAGTCAAAGTAGTGTTGGATGCTTTGGGTAAGCACTACATTGCTCATTTAATGACATTTCCCCCACTGCAGGTCACGGAGAAAAGTGGTTATGGGTCACCCTGGAAATGATGATGCTCTAGAAGACCGCCTGGTTCGCATAATGGGCAGCGGCGGCCCTGCCCCTGCACTAACCAGATATTGCAGGAGAGGTCTGTGTAAATACTGAATGGAACTCTCAGGATAGTATCACTGAATATTGCAGTCAGCACCCTTATCTGGACCAGCTTCCTGTTGGCCGTCCAGCTAAGGGTTCTGAACTTCATGCCCCTAAGTTATAAAAACTGACATATTCCAATCAGTAAATTTTAAAATAAAGTTCTTTTTTCTACCTTTTTGTTGTCTAGCCATTTTATTCTTGAATCAAGTTGATCTCAGTCTCTGATTTTGGCTTTACTTCTGTCTTTAACTCACATTCTAGGATCTCCAGTCCACTTCTCTCCCATCCTATCTTCTTCATTCCTTCCATGTATAGCATTGATCTCTTCCTATCCTATTCCATTTATCCTTCTTTCTATCAACTTGGATTTCACTCCTCCTTCTTACCTTCCAGTTCTTAATTTCCCTCTTTTTACTGCATTTAACAAACCATGTTTTACTCTTGACAGAGACCTTCCATTTCCCCAACTCTCTCCTTTCTCAGCCTCTTATTTCCCAGCCTTTAACTAACTATTCCCCTTCTCTCTGCCCCTTCCCATGTTCAACATCTATCCCCTTCTCTCCTCCCCTATTGAGTGTGACCTCATCCAGTATGTGCCACCTCTTTCTCCCCCATCCAGTGCCCCTCCCCGTTTTCTTATCCCATCCCCCTGGTCCAGCATTGCCCTTCTCTTTCTCTGTCCCCCAACCCATATTCAGCATCTTCCCGTTTTTTCTCCCTATCCTCTCCCCATGTCTAGCATGTCCCATCTTTCACTCCTTATTTCTCCATATCCAACATTCTCTCTCTCTCTCTCTCTTTTTCCATATCCCCCCTAAGTCCAGCATTACTCCTCCCTACCTCCGCCCTTATCTCCCCTCTCTTGCTCTCGTGTTCAGTTTCTCCCTTCCCTCTTTCCCTCTCCCTATCCCCTTGTGTCCAGCATCCCTGCTGTGTGGAGCATCTCCTCTCCTCCCTGTCCAGTATAGTCCTTTCTCACCCTGTCCAGCATCTCACCTCCCCCTCCATGTCCAGTATTTCCCCTTCCTCTCTATACTCATCCCCCATGTCCAGCATGTCTCCTCCATCTCCCTTTGGTCACTACCCCTTTGTCTCACTGACACCCCATGTCAAGCATCTTTCGTCTCCCCCCCCCCCCCCATATTCAGCATCTAATTATCTCACAGCCACTTAATATCTCTTTTCCCCCCCCCCCCCCCCCAAAAAAAAAAAAAACTCCAGTGGCTCAGCATCTTTTGTTTCCCTGCCCTGCACTGTCATTTGTTCCACTGCCCCTTCTCCCAAAATTGGCAGCAATGGCAATAAACGCGGGACCGTAGAGACATCTGCGCACTTCAAAGGCCTTGCTGGTCCTGCCCCATTAACATTTATTTATTTATTTATATTTCTTATATACCGCGCTATTATAATCAGTGCAGTGTACAGTTGAACAAAACATACTACAGTGCCACAGGAACATTGAGTTTACAATGAACAAGGGTAGTTAAAACATGGAGGTAAAACAGGGGGGAATTATTTACAAGATATAGAAGTTTTATCTAAGGAACTTTAACAAATTAAATTAACTATTTACAAAATATAGTGCACTTTTATATATCAGAGACATGTAAGGGTCTTTGCAAAGGCATAAGTTCAAGAGTCAGCGGTGGGGATGAGGAGGAACTGACAAACCATTCTCTTTGGGGGGCTGAGCTATGGGGTGGTTTGGGTAGGGAGTGGTGGTGGCTGTGTGTTTTCCAGAATTAGCTTCCGGGTAATGTTTTAGGAAGAGGTGGTGTTTGAGGGCTTTTCTAAATAACGTTAAGTTCGAGATGGCTCAGATTTCGGTAGGGAGGGCATTCCAGGCCCTGGGTGCAAATATGGAGAAGGCCCTACTGGCTGTTGTCTTTGTGCATTTTGTCAGTATCTTAGGGACTTCAAGAGTGTTCATCAATGTGGATTTCCTATTTCTGTTGACTGGCGTGCTGTGGATAAGTTTACTGATGGGCATGTGGGGCTGGTTCCTTAGGGCTTTGAATGTCAGGACTAGGATCTTGTATTGGGTTCTACCCTGCAGAGGTAGCCAGTGGAGGTTCATCAGGACTGGCGTTATGTGGTCTGATCTCGATAATCCTATGAATACCCTGGCAGCTGAGTTCATGGCGAGACGGAGCGGGCTTAGTGTTGACTGAGGAAGTCCGTGGAGAATGATATTAGCGAAGTCAAGATGTGGGAGTACCAAGGCTTGGAAGATAGTTCGGTAGTCGGTGAAGTCCAGTAAGGGGCGGAGATGATGTAGTATCCGGATCTTGTGGTATATTGCTTTCGTGGTGTTTTTCACATGTGCTGACATGTCGAGCCATTGGTCAAGTGTAATGCCTAGATAGTGAGTTGTGGATTTTCTCTTCAACTCAGCATTGTTGACTTGTAATGAGGAGGGTGGCATGAACTTCTGATTTCTCGTAACAAATAGTACATCAGTTTTGCTGTGGTTAATCCGTAGGTTCTGTGATAGGAGCCATTCTGCTACCGCTTCAAAGCATCTTAGTATTGGTGAGAAGTCTGACTGATCGATATTGAAAGGTATGTAAATCAGGATGTCATCTGCATAGGCCAGGCATTGAACATTGAAAGAGTGGATTAAGGCACAGATTGGCTGCATGTAGATGTTAAACATCAATGCAGATAGGGACGAACCCTGAGGCACACCTTGTTTCAGTGGAAATGGTTCTGAAGTCGTGGGGCCTGTTCTGACTTGTTGCCATCTGTTGGCCAAATAAGATTTACACCATGCTAGAGCTGATCCTTGTATTCCTTTCTCTATGAGACGGAGTAGTAGTATCTCATGGTTCACCGAGTCAAAAGCGGCAGCGATGTCCATAAAGATGAGGACAAATCCTTGGTGGATGTTTTTGAGTCCTGTCATTAGGTCATTAAAGAGGGTTGAGAGGATGGGTCAACACCATGTGCTTCCCTGAAGTCATGTTGGAATGGGTCAAGTGGTGGTACTGTGTCGATGTGCTGTTGAATCTGTCGCTGGACCACCTTCTCAATGATTTTGGCAAGCAGGGGGATGCTTGAAATTGGTCTGAAGGATTCTACTTTAGAGGGGTCGAGTCTGCTGTTCTTCAACAGTGGACAAATTGATGTATACTTTAAGCTCTGTGGGAAGGACCCTGTTGAGAAGGATTGGTTCAGAATTCTGCTTATGGCAGGACTGAGGTCACGGCGCAGCTCTTTAATCCAGCTAGCTGGACAGGGATCGTTGGGGGCGGTGGTGAGGTTAATGGATGAGATAATTTCTTGGATCTCTTTGTTGGATACCTCATAGAACTTGAGCAGAGGGGCTGGATGGGGAGTTTCGTATGGGGTGGAGAGGGTTATGAAGGTTTCATTCATGTTAGTTTGTGTCATCTTCGACTGTAGATAGTTGGAGTAGTCCTGTGGCTGAGGAATGGGTGGTTGAGCAAGTACTGGGTCACCTGTTAAGGACTTTACAATACTGAACAGGTCATGTGGTTTGTTCAGCGACCGCTTTAGTATATCTGAATGGTAATGTTTTCTTTTTTCCATCGTCTTTGTTCGGTGTGTTTGTAGGTGTGAGGAATATGCACAGAGTGCCTCGGAGGTCCGGGTTTGGCGCCACTGTCTCTCGAGCTTCCATAGGTGGAGAAGCGATGCTCTCAGGTCTTCAGAGTACCATGGTGCGTGTTCCCGTTTCTTTGGTTTCTTGCTAGTGGTTGGGAGGCAGGCGGCGGTTCTGAGAGCATCGTCCCAGTGGGATACCAATTCATCTGGTTCGAGAGATGTGTTGATAAGGAGAGGTAAGACCTTCTCGAGGACTTTGTCCTTAACGAGTGGCCGAAAGCATGTTGTAATGGTTCTAGGAGGGGCCTGTGCTTTATTATCGCTATTGCTGTGGTAGTTGGTGAGTATGCAAAATGTGAGAAGGTTATGGTCAGACCAGGATACTGGAGTTATGGAAGTCACAAGGCAATGGGTTGAGTTGATAGCAGACTGGGGAGCGAAGATCAGGTCGAGTTTGTTTCCCTTAATGTGGGTAGGAGAGTCGACGAGTTGCTCATAGCCCAGGTCGTACATTGCTTCAAGGAAGGCTGATGAATGTGCATCTTGCAGGGAAGGCAGGTTAAAATCTCCTATTAACCAACTTGGGGAGCGTGGGTTATTGGAATTGCCAGCGAGGTCAATTATCGTTGGAAGATCATCTGGTGAAGATGCTGGTGCTCGGTACATTAGGTTGATTGTACAGTGTTCGTTTGTTATGGTGATCATGTCAAGGTGGGTTGTGTTGGTGGCATTGCTTAGTTTAAATTGGAGTTCGGATCTGGTGAGGATGAGTGTACCGCCTCCCTTCTGGTTAGTCCTATGGCAGGCGTAGGTAGAGATACCTGGTCGTGACATCTGGTTGATGAGAATGTTGTCACATTCGGATAGCCATGTCTCGGTTATCATTAGGATATCGAGGTCATGATGGGATATCAGATCATTGACTACAGGCCATTTTGAACGTATTGATCTAGCGTTTATAAGTGCGCACTTGAGTATGCGTTGGTGATTGTATTTCTCAGTTTGGCTCTTCTTAAGGTTCTGCAAGGGGATGTGTAGTAGATGAGGATGGGCTGTGTTATTTTTTGTTGTGGTGTGGCGGGGGATTTCAGACCATCTTCTTCCATTGTTGTGGAGGATTGGGATGTGACTGATGCCAGGGTTAAAGGCATGCGATATGTTGGGGGACCAGGAGGGGAGGAGGATAAGAGTTAGGGACAGGATTGGGTGCATTTTCAGGGTGACCTATGTAAGGAAACTTACTCAAGGCACGGGGTCAGCAAGTCTAGGTGCAGTATTACAGAGATCAAACAATAAAGGCAGGTTTAGGCCAATGTTGTAGGAGTAGACAATGTAACAGTAATGTATCAACAGTGTAGCAAAGGCAGTATGAGTTACAAGGAGTAGACAATGTAACAGCAATGTAACAACAGTGTAGCAGCACTGTGTCTGTTAGGGCAAAACAGTGTAAACAGTAATGTATCAACAATGTAACAGCACTGTGTCAAATTAGGGCAGGACTAACCAGGGAGGTTGTAGGGATTAGCAACAGCGTTACACCTCCTACCCAATAGATACTCTGTTGTATGTGAGCAAACCTTGCAAAGGCAGTATGGGTTACTCAAGATAGCAGTTCAGGGTTCAGTTTAGTCATGGGTTACAAGATGGAGAGACCTCTTTAAATCAATGGTCTACCTCGTGGTCCAGAGCGTGTTCTTCCTCTTTGTTTCATAGAGATGTATCGGCTAGGGAGGCAGTGGAGCGTTCATTCAGGGGTGTCCAGGATAATGGTCTGAGCCTGCTGGACTGGATATGCTCCAGGCTCATAGGGGCTCATGCCTAAGGGCCACGCCAAAGGGCCCTCTGGCGAGGCCTTCAGGCGCGGGCCCGCCTGACAGGCACTCCTTTTGAAGAAAAGATCAGGCTGCCCCGATTGGGCAGCTCATGATGAAGAGGCGGTCCGGTGCTCCGGCGGGCTCGAGCCTCTGCAGAAGGAGAGCAGATGGCCACCGGAGTGCAGGGATGAAAGGGCCGATGCGCTCGAGTAGTGCTCCTTTTGAAGAAGAGCTCAGGCTGCCCCGATTGGGCAGCTCACACTGAAGAGGCGGTCCGGTGCTCCGGCAGGCTCGATCCTCTGCAGGAGGAGAGCAGATGGCCGCTGGAGTGCAGGGATGAAAGGGTCGATGCACTCGAGTAGCGCTCCTTTTGAAGAAGAACTCAGGCTGCCCCGATTGGGCAGCTCACGCTGAAGAGGCAGTCCGGTGCTCTGGCAGGCTCGATCCTCTGCAGGAGGAGAGCAGATGGCCGCCAGAGTGCAGGGATGAAAGGGCCGATGCGCTCGAGTAGCGCTCCTTTTGAAGAAGAGCTCAGGCTGCCCCGATTGGGCAGCTCACGCTGAAGAGGCGGTCCGGTGCTCTGGCGGGCTCGATCCTCTGCAGGAGGAGAGCAGATGGCCGCCGGAGTGCAGGGATGAAAGGGCCGATGCGCTCGAGTAGTGCTCCTTTTGAAGAACATGTCAGAAGGGACAGAAGTCTCAAAGGTCTTGCGTTTATTGTGGATTTTATTGCTGCTGCCGCCAAGTTTAATAGAAGCAGCAATGGCACAGATGATAGCACGGGCAGGGAACAAAAGACGCTGAGCACTGCATTTACAGCTCGTTTCATTGCCACAGCCACTGCTGACCTCAGGAAATGGTAGCAGCAATGGTGGTGGCTGGGGAAAGAGGGGAAGGCAGGAGTGAGGCGGTCACAGCTGGAATGTTTTGGGGACACTTCTTGCCATGCCCCAGAATTTACCGCTTGAGGTGACCGCCTCATTCTGCCTAATGATAGAGCCACCCCTGGTGTCAGTCCATATCTTGCAATCAGCAGTGGATATCCAATTTTCCCCTGCTCCACCCTCAGAATGCCCTGATGGTAGCCAGTTAGTATCAGAGCATTCAACCCAGTTAGGAGGAGATATTCAGTGGCACTAACCATGTTACTGCCATTGAATATCCCACTGAAAAGGTTTTAGCTGCAATCGAGACTAGTTTGCTGTGTGTCCCCATCTAGGAGCATAACTGAGACACCTGCCTGTTCTGAGGAATGGCAAGCAAATCTATCAAGGGGTGCTGAACTCCCAAAGGATACGCAGCTTGACTCTTCTGTGTAGGGTTCATTTCTTAGACTGGAAGATTTGACAGCTTGTCCGCCAAAATATTGCCCTTGCCAGCCAGGTAACGAATTCCAGAGTTTGATTACGTGTTAAATGAAAAAATGTTTTCTCTTATTAGTCTTAAATAAGTTACCCTGTAGCTTCATTGCATGTCCCCTAGTCTTTCTATATTTTGATGGCATAAAGAATCGATCTACATTTACCAGTTCCACTCCATTCATCAATTTATAGACCTCTATCGTATCTCCCCTCGGCTGTCTCTTTTCCAGGTTAAAGAGCCCTAACCTTTCCCCTCATAGGAGTATCCTTCCATCCCCTTTACCATTTTGGTGGTTCTCTGTACCTTTTCTAATAATGCTATATCCTTTTTAAGATATGGTGACCAGAATTGCACACAATATTCAAGGTGCAGTCGCACCATGGAATGATACAGAGGTATTATAATACCTTTGTTTTATTCTCCATTCCTTTCCTTATGATACCTAGCATTCTATTTGCTTTCCTGGCTGCCGCTACACACTGGGTGGAGAGTTTCAATGTGCTATCCACGATGACGCCTAAATCTTTTTCCTGGGTGGTAGTTCCTAATATGGAACCTTGCGTTGTGTAACCATAGTTTGGGCTGTTCTTTCCTAGATGAATAATTTTGCACATCTCCACATTAAATTTCATCTGCCATTTCAACATCCAGTCTTCCAATTTATCAAGGTCTTCTTGCCATTTTTCACAATCCTCTTGGGTTTTAACAACTTTGAATAATTTTGTGTCATCTGCAAATTTGATTACCTCACTCGTTATTCCTATTTCCAGGTCATTTACGAATATGTTTAAAAGCAGCGGACCATGTAGAAGTATTTGATAGTGCTCAGAGTTGATTGATTGAACTCTGGGTGGACTGTCTGAAGAGAATTCAGTACTATGTTTACTGAATTGCTATGTGCATTGTGCAATCTTAACAATATAACATCAGCATAAATCAAGCTTTTATGTGCATACACCAAAATTTATATGTATGAAAGGGAGTGATGGAAACTATACATAGAGATCCCTATATATAAAGAGGATAGAATCAAAGCAAACGTAAATGACTAAATGAGTTTTACACTTCAAATATAGAATGGAATAACCTGAATGGAATGGCAAATACAACTCCCTCCGCCCCCAAAAAAAAATCAGAGAGGGGGTAACCTGCACAGAGAAGCAGGTGCAACCCTATATAAAGGCATGGGGGGTGGGGAGATAACCAACATGGAGTGGCAGGACAACTACAACTGTAGCTACTTTAGTGGGCAGACTAAATGGGCCATGCTGCTCTTTATAAGCCATCATTTACTATGTTCCTGTGAAACACTGAGCATTAAGTACAACAAAACCATATGGTGTCATAAGGCTCTGTTTTGATGGTCCCACCATAGCTAAGGTGAAGGCATTTTTTGTATATATACACGGTAAGCATTAGATTTCCATTCCAGCTTGTGTGCGGTTTTGGCTTTATAGAAATGCTACCTCAAGCATATTATGAAACAGGTTATGAAGTGCAGTGACTGTTCCAGTATCATTTCCTATATTAGATATCTTTCATGGTACCTATTACATTTACCTTAAAAAGCAAGAAGCATGAAAGGCACAAGCTTTGATATAGGGAGAGCAGAAAAACAAAATTACTTTGGAGCCTGGAGAATTTTTTACTGTGACAAAGTCTCTCTTCACTTTTATTGTGACTCCCAGCCCTCATGCTACTGCAATGCTGCAAGGTGAATGCTTGCGCTTTTGCACCAAGTTTTGCCCTTTGTTTGAGATCGTTGTACAGAAATATATAGTTGTATGCAAATTGAGGGCAGAGTTTGCTTTCCAAGTACAGAGCTGATCTAGCAAGTTAGCTAAAAAAATCTTTTGGAGATCATCTGATATGAGCCTTTGAAAGTGTCGGTGTGTACTGATCGCATTACAGGGTTTGCTAACATGAGAGCAATGTAAAGATCCTAAGGGCATTGAAATGTCCTCTGCTCACAATAACTGCTGGAAAATGGGAAAGATCTATGGCCTCTTGGGTTACTGGGTAGGCTAGAATGCACTACAGTAGGGTTTAAAATATTAGGAGGTTGATATTCAAAAACTCCTAACAACACAAGTGCTGGCAAGTTAGATGCAAGGCATTAATAAGGCAGGCAAAGAGAGAATTTGAAAAGAAGCTTGCCATGGAAGGAAAAACTCACAATAAAAACTTTAACAAATACACTTGTAGCAAAAGGTCTGTGAGAGCCAGTTGGGCTATTAGATTACAGAGGGGTAAAAGGGGGAGTCAGGGAGGACAATGCCACAGTGGAGCGACTGAATTATTTGCTTCATCTCCAAGACATAGGAAGTTTACCCATGCCAGAAATGATATGTAAAGGTGATGTATCAAAGGAACGGAAACAAATCTCAATCTGATAAACTAAAGAGCAGCAAATCACCTGGACTGGATTGCAGACCTACTATTAGTAATCTGTGAAAATTGAAATCATCTATAGTACCTGAAGATTGGAGAGTTGCCAACATAATGCCAATTTTTAAAAAGGTTTCCAGGGGTGACCAAGGAAACTACAGAGCAGTGAATGAGCTCGACCTCAGTACTGGGCAAAATGGTAGAAACCATTATATAGAGCAAAATTACTGTTCAAATAGATAGTCATGGTTTAATGGGGGAAAGCCAACATGGATTTAGCCAACAGAAATCTTGTCTCACTATTCTGCTATATTTTTTTGAAGGTGTGATTAAACAGATAGATAGAAAAAGGTGAACAGGTTGATAGAGTGTATCTGGATATTCAAAAAGCCTTTGAAAAGTCCCTTAAGAAAGACTTTAGAAAACTATAATGGCATGGGATGAGAGTTTTGGAAACTGGTTAAAACATAGAAAACAGAGTACAGCTAAATGGCAACTTTTCTCAATGAAGAAAGGTGAATAGTGAATTACCCAAGAGATTTGTATTGGGCAGCTGCTTTTTAACATATTCATAAATTACCTGGACATGGGAATAATGTGTGAAGTGATCCAGTTTGCAGATGGCACAAAATTAATTAAATTTGTTAAAAAACAAGAGGATTGTGAAAAATTGCAGGAGGACCTTGAGAAATTGAAAGACTGGGTGTCCAAATGGCAGATGAAATTTAATGTGGACAAGTGCGAAGTTATGCACTAAGGGGGGTCATTATGAACAGCGAATTGTGGGGAGGTGGATGTGCCATTTGGTTATCCATCCCCACTATTCTCTCCCCTGCTGGCCCCGGCAAAAGTATCCATATACGAACAGCGCGTTTGTATGGGAAGGCCTAGACAGGGGTGGTAGGGAGCATTCCAGAGGTGGAGCGAGGGCGGCCCGCGACCCCAGGCGTATAGGAACAATTCAAAGGTCAACCCTGTACGTCTGGGGCAGCGAATTTAGACAGGGGACTTATTCCACCGCAGAAGTAGAATACGTCCCCCTGGATGTCGGTGGATGATGCTGCCAGGCCTGCAAAAACAGGTAGGGGGTGCAGTAAGTGCCCCCGCAGCCGGATCTTGGCCATGGGAGGCCAGATTGAGGGTCTGGCTGCGGGGAAAGGAGGATTTTGGCAGTGGCTGGTATTTGCAGCTACTGAATGGAGCCACGATGCCATGCGATGCGATGCGATGCCATGGCACTGCGGCTCCATTCAGGAACCTGGCTGAGGTAGCTGGGCATGTGGTTGGGCATGCAGACCGATCAGAATCGGAGCCCGGCTTGCATGTCCAGGCCATGGACCTGATTCTGATCCCACGGGCACATCTAGACCCTGCGGGATCAGAATCGGGTCTATCTATGGGTGTCCCGCTTCGGATCGGCTGCACAGGGGGATGGACAGCCTGATTGGAATGTGCCTCTATGGGAAGAACAACCCAAAGTACAATTATATGATGCCCAAAAATCTTGTTGTTTCTCTGGGATTTGTTCTCAAGATATTCCTGCTTTCTTCATAGCACCACACTCCCCTTAATATGGGCATCTTTAACAGCTCCCAACTCCTCCACTTACTGCTCCAGCCTAGTAGTAAGTTGGCCAATTTCATCCTTCTGAGCAGCAGTAAACTCACCAGTGAATCTACCTTTGCACCATTCTTTTCTACATTAAAATTTAGGGTCACATCCAAGGTCTTAATGGAGTCCCACATCACATTTTAACCTCACCAGATGGCCATTATCCCCACCATAAAGTGTCCAAGACTCCCCCCGGGAAGATGACTAGATGGTTGACCTCCTTGCTGCAACTTCAAGCTGGTATCACCAGGGGAAGACTTCACCAGGGGAGAACCCATCAAATCTCCCACCTCCGACAAAGCCCCTAGGATCTCAGGCAACAGAACTCATCCTTTCGGAAGAACACTTCCGGGTTGCGGGAGGAGTGCTCTCTCTTTGGGGCTGAGCTCCTACCCAGCCCAGAATTCTGTGCTCCACTCCAGGTCTTGCATTGCCAAAGCAGTCCAAAGTGAAGGAAGAATCCTTAAATAGGCAAACCCCAACTTGCTCTAAGGTAAGCTGGCACTTTTCTCCCAAAGCCAGCCCCAATGGTTGAGCCAGGTTCCATTTTGGCATTCTGGTGGTAGGAAGAGCCACACCTCAGACATGAGGAGCTCATCAAATGCTGCATCTATGATCCACCATATTGCCTCCCTCAAGAAACAACTTTTCAGAATGAAATGGGCATGCTCAACTTAGTATATTACCATGACAAAAAAAAAGAAAAACAAAGCATGTTGGGTTATGGGCCCAGCTGGCCAGGTACATAAGAATATAAGATATGAAAACACTGGGTCTGACCAAGGTACATCAAGCCCAGTATCCTGTTTCCAACAGTGGCCAATCTAGGTCATACATACCTAGAGGTTTCCCCAAAAGACACAGGTTCCACAATGCTTGTACTGGGTCAAGCATTGATATCCTGGGTCCCTTCTTAATAATGGTTTATGGACCTTTCCTCCAGGAACTTGTCCAAACCTTTTTTAAACCCAGCTACACTAACAGCCTTTACTACATCCTCCAGTAACAAATTCCAGAGTCTGATTACACATTGAGTGAAAAAATATTTTCTTTTATTAGTCTTAAATAGTTTACCCTGTAGCTTCATTGCATGTCCCCTAGTCTTTCTATATTCTGATAACGTAAACAATCTATCTATGTTTACCCGTTCCACTCCGTTCATTAATTTATAGACTTCTATCATATCTCCCCTCAGCCGTCTCTTTTCCAGGTTAAAGAGCCCTGACCTTTTTAGCCTTTCTTCATAGGAGTATCCTTCCATCCCCTTTACCATTTTGGTGGCTCTTCTCTGAACCTTTTCTAATAACGCTATATCCTTTTTAAGATACGGCGACCAGAATTGCACACAATATTCAAGGTGCAGTCTCACCATGGAACGATATTGAGGCATTATAATATCTTTTGTTTTATTTTCCATTCCTTTCCTTATGATACCGAGCATTCTATTTGCTCTCTTGGCCGCCGCTGCACACTGGGCTGAGAGTTTTAACATGGTATCCACGACGACGCCTAAATCTTTTTCCTGGGTGGTGGTTCCTAATGCGGAACCTTGCATCGTGTAACCATAGTTTGGGTTGTTCTTCCCTAGATGTATAACTTTGCACTTGTCCACATTAAATTTTATCTGCCATTTTGATGCCCAGTCTTCCAATTTATCAAGATCCTCTTGGGTTTTAACAACTTTAAATAGTTTTGTGTCATCTGCAAATTTGATAACCTCAGTCGTTATTCCACTTTCCAGGTCATTTATGAATATGTCAAAAAGCAGCAGATCCCTGAGGTACACCACTATCCACCTTTCTCCATTGGGAAAATTGGCCATTTAGCCCTCTGCTTTCTATCTTTTAACCAGTTCCTGATCCACAATAGAACATTGCCTCCTATCCCATGACTCTTTAGTTTTGCCAAAAGTCTCTAATGAGGGACCTTGTCAAAGGCTTTCTGAAAGTCAAGATACACTACAATAACCGACTGACCTTTGTCCACCTGTTTATTCACACCTTCAAAAAAACATAACAGATTAGTAAGACAAGATCTTCCTTGTCTAAAGCCATGTTGCCTGACTCCTATTAGGCCATGACTATCTACATGCTGTGTAATTTTATTCTTTATGATGGTTTCTACCATTTTTCCCAGTACTGACGTCAGGCTCACCGGTCTGTAGTTTCCCGGATCACCCCTGGAACCCTTTTTAAAAATTGGTGTTACATTGGTGATCCTCCAATCTTCAGATGTTAGTGATGATTTTAATGATAGTTCACAGATTACTAATAGCAGGTCTGCAATCTCATATTTCAGTTCTTTCAACACCCTTGGATTTATATTTATTTATTTTATTTTATTTATTTATTTAACAATTCTTTTATACCGCGCTATTAAAATCAGTGCGGTGTACATAGAACAAAAACATACTACAATGCATACAAGTAACATTGAGTTTTACATTGAACAGGGAACTTCAACAATAGGACAATCGGGGGAACTATGTACAGATAAACTTAATGGTATATACAGTTATATAAAAACTCGTTTGGATGTTGCAATGTGGTTCACTAATAGGACTAGAGAGAAGGTTGACCAACTAGCCCTTTTCAGGTTGTATTGAGGTGGTAGTTTTGTTAATGTCTAGGTTGACTTCTGGGTAGCATTTTGTGAACAAGTGGTATTTCAGTGCTTTTCTGAATAGGATTAGGTTTTTGATAGCACGGATTTCGTGAGGTAGCGCATTCCAGTTTAGAGGTGCAAATAAGGAGAAGGCCCTGTTGGAGGTGGCCTTAGTGCACTTCGTTATTATTTTTGGGACAATTAAGGTGTTCATTGATGTGGTTCTCCTTTTTCTATTTTCCAGGGTGCCATGGATAAGCTTGCTGATTGGCGTAGGGGGGCAGTTATTTAGTGCCTTGAAAGTAAGGACTAAAGACTTATACTGGATTCTGGCATGTAATGGTAACCAATGCAGTTCTTTCATGATGGGTGTTATATGGTCAGATCTTGATGAGCCGGAGAGTAATCTGGCAGCTGTATTCATGGCTAGGCGGAGCGGATTTAAAGTTGATTGAGGGAGGCCATGAAGGATGATGTTGGCAAAGTCCAGGTGTGGGAGGACTAATGCCTGGAAGGTTGTTCGGAAGTCTGTGGGATCTAGTAGGGAGCGGAGGTGACGTAGCGATCTGATCTTATAATATATATTTTTGTGATGTTCTTGACATGCGTTGTCATATCCAAGTGCTGATCCAATGTGATGCCAAGGTAACGGATGGTAGCTTTTGATTTCAACTCTATGTTGTTGACGAGTAGTGATGGAGGAGGTATAAACTTACGGTTCCTTGTGACAAAAAGAACATCAGTTTTGTTGTGGTTAATCCGAAGGTTTTGTGATAGCAACCATTCGGCTACAGCTTCAAAACAGTTGATTATTGGGGAGAATACTGGATGTTCAATTGTGAACGGCATATATAGGAGGATGTCATCTGCGTAAGCGAGACATTGTACATTAAAGGATCTGATCAAGTCACATATCGGCTGCATGTAGATATTAAGCATTAGTGCCGATAAGGACGATCCTTGTGGTACTCCCTGTGATTGCAGAAATGGTTCTGAGGATGCGTGGCCTGTTTTTACTTGTTGCCACCTGTTAGATAGGTAGGATTTACACCACTCGAGAGCTGTGCTTTGAATCCCCTTATCTTTCAAGCGTTGTAGGAGTATGTCATGACTCACAGAGTCGAAAGCGGCGGAGATGTCCAGGAAGATGAGGACGAAACCCTGTTGTATGTTATTTATTCCTGTTACCAGAACATTGAATAGGGTTGTAAGGACTGTGTCAACTCCATGTGCTTCCCTGAAGCCATGTTGAGATGGATCTAGTGGTGCTTCAGTGTCAATATGATGTTGGATTTGTTGTTGGGCGGCCTTCTCAATGATTTTTGCAAGCTGTGGGATGCTCGAGATAGGCCTGAAGGAATCAACCTTGGATGGGTCCAGTCTATTATTCTTCAGTAGGGGCTTGATGGAAGTGTGTTTTAGACTCTGCGGGAATGAACCTGTTGAGAAAGACTGGTTCAGTATTTTGCTCAGTATTTGACTGAGGTCATGTCGCATGTCTTTGATCCAGCTGGCTGGACACGGGTCATTAGGAGCTGTACTGGGGTTGATCGAGGCAATAATGTTCACAACCTCTCTGTTTGATACAGTGGAGAAGTTGTGTAGTGGCATTGCATGGGATGCTTTAGGTGAAGTGGAGGCGTTATTGACATTTATGTCTGTGTTGGTTTTAATCATCTTTGATTGCAGGTAGTTTGCGTAGTCCTGCGGCTGAGGCATAGGGGGTTGTGCTGAGACCGGTTCACCTGTTATGGACTTTACTATGCTGAACAATGCATGTGGTTTGTTGATGGAGCGTTTTATTAGGCCTGTGTGGTAAGTTTTCCGGCTCTGTGATATCTTTGCTCGGTGGGTAGTTAGGTATGAGCTGTATGCTACCAACGCCTCAGGAGAGTGAGTTCGTCGCCACTGTCGCTCAAGTTTGCGTAGATGATGGAGAGATGTGCGAAGGTCTGTGGAGAACCATGGAGTATGTTCACGTTTTCGAATTCTCTTTTCGGTGAGTGAAGGGCAGGAGGCAGCTCTCAGGTTTTCATCCCATTTGGATATGAGATCATCTAAGTCCATGGTTGTGTTGGCCATGAGAGGTCTGAGGTTCTCTAGGACTATGCTCTGGTTGAGTGGTCTAAAGCGGGTTGTGTGGGATCCAGATGTGTTAGAAGACTTTCGGCTTTTGTGGGATGTATTAATGGGTATATTGAAACTGAGAAGACTGTGGTCCGACCAGGGTACTGGTATTATAGATAGTGCAAGAGTTAGGGGTATTGTGGCGTTGGAGAGAGGCGCGAAAATGAGGTCTAGTTTGCCACCCTTAGTGTGGGTGGGAGAATCGACATACTGTTTGTAACCTAGGTCCTCCAGGGCGTCAAGGAAAGCTGCTGAGTGGCTGTCTTGGAGAGATGGGAGATTGAAGTCACCAATTAGCCAACTTGGTGAGCGTGAGGTGGATGTGGTGCATGCCTGCTCAATTATAGTTGGAAGATCATCTGGTGAGGGGGAGGGTGCGCGATAGAAAAGGTTGATTGTACAGAGCTCATTAGCTATAGTGAAGGAGTCAAGATAAGTTGAGCTAGAGGAGTTGCACATCTTGAATTGTAAATCAGCTTTGGCCAGGATGAGGGTTCCGCCTCCTTTTTGACTGGATCTGTGAGATGTGTATATCACAAAACCTGGTGGCAGCATCTGATTCAGTAGTACGTTGTCACAGTCGGATAGCCATGTCTCCGTGATCATCAAGATGTCGAGATTATATTGGGGTATCAGGTCAATGGCTGCAGGCCATTTAGATCGTACTGATCTGGCATTTATCAGTGCACATTTTAGTAGGCGTTGGTGATGTTGCTTCTCTTCTTGTATCCTTTTGATGGTTTGGAGAGGAATGTTGAGTAGATGGGAGTGGGATGTAAAGTTATTTTTTGCAGTAGTGTGGTGGGGGAATTCGGACCATCTCCTTCCGTATGTGCGTAGGATTGGTATATGATATGTATCATGGTTGAATGCATTTGATACCATCCGGCCCAGGTGATTTGCTACTCTTCAGTTTATCTAATAGTTGTAATACATCTTCCCGATGTATCGATATTTCCTTCAATTCTTCTGCACCTTTAAATACCACTTTAGTCATGGGTAACATCTCTACATCTTCCTCAGTAAAGAACGAAGCAAAGAATTCATTCAGTCTCTCCGCTATTGCCTTGTCGCCTCTTAGTGCCCCTTTAACCCTTCTATCATCTAATGGACCAACTGACTCTCTCACAGGTTTTTTGCTACGAATGTACTTGAAAAAGTCTTTATTTCGCGTTTTGCTTCCGCAGCAAGCTTCTTCTCAAATTCTCCCTTTGCCTGCCTTATCAATGCCTTGCATTTGACTTCCCAGTGCTTGTGTTGTTTCCAGGTTTCATTGTTGGGCTCTTTTTTCCATTTCATGAAAGATGCTTTTTTGACAACAACAGCCTCTCTGATCTCACCTTTAAACCATGCTGGAAGTTCTTTCGACTTCCTTCCACTTTTCTTAAAGCATGGAATACAGCTGGTCTGGGCTTCCAAGATAGTATTTTTCAACACCACCCAAGCTTGATGTAAGTCTTTAACCTTTGCAACTGCTCCTTTTAGTTTTTTCTTAACTATTTTCCTCATTTTATCATAGTCTCACTTTCAAAAGTTAAAAGATACTACTGTGGATTTCCTTACTATCCCTCCTCCACTAATTAAATCAAATGCGATCATGCTATGATCACTATTGCCAAGTGGCCCCAACACCCTTATCTCTTGCACTAGATCTGGTGTTCCACTAAGGACTAGGTCTAATATGGCTTCCCCTCTGGTCGGTTCATGAACCAGCTGCTCCAAGAAGCAGTAATTTATTTCATTTAGGAACTTTATCTCCCAAGCATGTCCTGCCGTGACACTGACCCAGTCGATACCAGAGTAATTGAAATCACCCATTTTTATTACTGCGCTGTAACTTTTGTTAGCTTCCTTGATTTCTTTGAGCATTTCATCATCCATTTGTTCATTCTGGCCAGGCGGTCGATAGTACACCCCCACCGCCATCGCCTTCCCCTTTTTACATGGAATTTCAATCCATAGAGATTCCACAGATGATTTGTTTTTCTTGCAAAACTTTAATCCTGTGTGACTCAATGTCCTCTCTAACATAGAATGCAACCCCTCCACCAATTTGATCAACTCTATCATTGTGATATAATTTGTACCCAGGTATCAGAGTGTCCCACTGGTTGTCCTCCTTCCACCATGTCTCTGATATTCCAATCATATCTAAACTCTCATTTAGTGCTATATATTCTAACTCTCCCATCTTATTTTTTAGACTTCTAACATTTGCATACAAGCATTTTAGAGACTGTATTTTATTCATATATTAATTTGGCTATTGGTAGACATGGATAATTTGGGATCTTTAAACTCTGTCTGCTCCATACTTGAGGGCATTTGGGCTACTTTTTTGGAACCTCTCTGCTTTTGGTATTATCCTTCAAGGATACATTCTTCTGAACCATCCGCTCTTGGGCGACTGTCGGCTTTCCCCTGTTATCTAGTTTAAAAGCTGCTCTATCTCCTTTTTAAAGGTTAATGCCAGAAGTCTGGTTCCATCCCAGTTATGGTGAAGCCCATCCCTTCGGAAGAGCCTCTCCTTTCCCCAGAATGTTCCCCAGTTACCAACAAATCCAAAACCCTCATCTCTGCACCATTGTCTACTCCATGCATTGAGACTCCAGAGCTCTACCTGCCTTTTGGGTCCTGCGTGTGGAACGGGAAGCATTTTGGAGAACGCTACCCTGGAAGTTCTGGATTTCAACTTCCTACCTAAAAGCCTAAATTTAGCCTCCAGAACCTCCCTACCACATTTTCCTATTTCATTGGTACTGACATTTACCAAGACAGCAGACTCCTCCCCAGCACTATCTAAGACATTATCTAGGTGGCGCGTGAGGTCCGCTACCTCTGCACCAAGCAGGCATGTTACCAGGCGATCCTCACGTCCACCAGCCACCCAGCTATCTACATGCCTAATGATCGAATCACCAACTATGACGGTGATGCTTTCCTGTCACGTGACCTCTCTCCTCCATGGCAACAGGGATGCTGCCAGACTGGAGGTGGGACTTCAGGACTATATCCCTGTAGGTTTCGTCTATGTACCTCTCTGTCTTTCTTATGTTTTCCAAGTCTGCTACTCTAGCCTCTAGAGAACGGACTCATTCCCTGAGAGCAAAGAGCTCCTTGCACCTAGTGCACACATAAGACCTCTCACCAACTGGGAGAAAATCATACATGTGACACTCAATGCAAAAGACCGGAAAGCCCCCATCTCGCTGCTGGACTGCAGTCTGCATCTTAGTTTTAAGCTTGTGTTTAGATCTTTAAGTTCCTTACTTACTAAGGGTTGCTATGGATATTTATACTAATAAAACTGTACCTAATACTTTTAATATACCTTGTTCACCTGAAGCTTAATTAATCTCAGGTCCTTAGTGTATGACTTATTTGGGTAACGAGCTTCACCTGAGAGCACCTCGTGTCTTTTTAGATGTGTAAGTACCTATAAAGCTACGATTATCCCAGGGGTGGGTGGGTGTTGGGGAGGGAGAGAAGGAAATAATACTTATTAAAAGAGGGCTGCTACACAGTACCCTGTCCTGTGCTGCTGAGGTAAGCTATATTCTGATTTGATTTAAATTATAGCTCTTTGCTGCTGCTAGGCTCTAACTTATTATGAAATGTAAACTACAAGCTCTCTGCTGGGTTCCAAATTTAACCAGAAAGCTCTCTTTTGTGTTTTAAATTTAAACTTAAACTGCTGCTACTAGGCCCTGATTGATTTAACAAAAAACAGTGGGTTCACAGTTTAATTAGCTTTAATACAAAGAATTCCTTTCAGAAAATTCCCAGAAGTATATACTCACAATTGCAGATCTCTCACCAACAGTAACAGTCCCCTTTTCTAGTCCTTCAAGAATGAGGATCACATAGCTCTGGTTGAGCTATTTATGCCTGTGCTGCTGAGGTAAGCTGTGACCAACTTCCTGGATGATTAACAGTCCTTGCTTGGATAGAAGTAGTCTTTCAAAATGGCCTTTTGACCTGCCACCTGGTGTTAACACCTATTGAAAACGTTTCACAGGTCTTTTGCCCCCTGGTTATAAGGCCTCTTTGTAAAGGTCTCTAGAAGACTTTTGTTGCTCAAAGAGTACTGACCCTGTTTTGCCTTTTATGCTAAGCTATATTCTGATTTGATTTAAATTATAGCTCTTTGCTGTTGCTAGGCTCTAAATTATTATGAAATTTAAACTACAAGCTCTCTGCTGGGTTCTAAATTTAACCAGAAAGCTCTCTTCTGTGTTTTAAATTTAAACTAAAAGTACTTTGCTGATGCTAAGCCCTGAGTGACTATTCAATTTAAACTACAAGCTCTCTGCTGGGTTCCAAATTTAATCAGAAAGCTCTCTTCTGTGTTTTAAATTTATTCTAAAAGTACTTTGCTGATGCTAGGCCCTGAGTGACTATTAAATTTAAACTACAAGCTTCCTGCTGGGTTCCAAATTTAACCAGAAAGCTGTGGTTGAGCTATTTAGTATTTAAATGTAGAGCAAAGTAGGTGGTACACACACAGGAAAGACTCATGCATCCAAAGAACAGTTAGAACAGTGGAAGTCACACCATTCTCTGTTCCTCCCCAATCCCAGCTCATCCCCACCAGTTTACCACCACCTTACCACACCTTCTTCCTACTCACCAACCCATCTAAATCACATTCACCCTATCCCTTACAGTCCAGCCTGGCCCATCCATACTAGCTACATTCTCCCCCTCCCAGCAAGTTCTCAATACTTTCTCTTCCCTACCAAGTCTATCCAGAACCCAGACCACCTCCACTTCTTTCTCATCACCCTTTTTTCTTAATATTTTCTTCCTCCTCTCCCCTTATCATATTTTCACAGATTTTGCTCCTTGTGCATAGTTTGAATTGTTTTTGGGGGTAGAATATTTAATACCCCTCACCTGCTCCACTCCACCATGCTAAACTTCTCTCGTTCCCACTTCCCTTGGCTCTGACCTGTTCTGTTCCCCTACGTCCAGATTTCTTCCCATCAGGTTCTACCTCAGTTTTCCTCAGCCAAGTCCTCTCCACTGTAGGTTACGCTTATCCATACCTTCAGTGGTCCTCATTCCTCAACAGATTCAGCTCATGTCTCAATTTGTAGTTCTCTTTCCCACAAGCATGAATCACCCTGTGCAAAAACAGAAATTGCTTTCCCCTTTGATTGGAGCTTAGACACAGCACCACCTCCTTTAGTGTGGACTGTGATTCGGCCCATCATTTCTCCTCCTCACTTTTACCAAGAATCCTCTTCTTTCTTTCCTACTCTTTGCTTAACACCATTATTACCCAAACCCCTTCTTGCCCCCTGCACACATGATGTGGAAGAATGAGGGAAAAGATACCAGCATTGTAGTATCACTCATTCATGGCGCCCTATGCAGCTACACAAGTCACAAACCTCCAAAGCGTGCCCTGAGCGGAGTCAGGAGTTGAGCAGCAGATCTGCAGTGAGCGAAAAGGAAAGCCAACAGGAATACACAACCAAGAAACACATAGTTTGGAGGGTGAGGGGCAGTCTACCCTTTGGACACTTTCAAACGCTACTCTTCTTTTCTGTCATCTCTTCCTGTTGCCACCACACTGATGTATTGCCTTCATTGTATGCAGATCTCTCATGCATATTCATTGTGGTTATCGTGAAAATCTGTCTGGCAGGGTTGGACCAACTATTAGGGCAGACCTACCACTGCTGCCACCCAAGGAATGTAGCATGCAACTGATTTCAGCTAGAGTACACAGGGTAAGCAAGTCCTGCTGCAGTCTACACTGCTGATACTAATCTTTGTGTGAATGACTAGATAATCTGTTATTTTTTCCCATTAAAGGATTGGGAGAACAGCCAGGCTTTCATCTGCTTCCTCAAGTAGAAATAGCCTACACACACACAGACAGTAATCATACAAGGTGTGATCAAAAAGTATTGAGACTTGTTGTGTAGCTATATAACAATACGTCACACCATGATGCTATTAAGTATGCAGTGACCTAGTTATGTGCTCTGCATGTGCAGAGTATAACATGGCTGAAGCACACCAGTAATTTTTTAAATCACGTGATGTTTGGCATCGTGTAAAAGCAGTTCGTCAGATTTACAATGAGTGAAAACACTGAACAGTGAATTTGCATTAAATTCTGCCAGAAACTTGGAGATTTGTGCAAAGAGACTTATGACAAGTTACAGCAAGTGTGTGGCGATGAATGTAGGAGTCATGTTAGATTTTATGACTGGCACAAACATTTCCAAGAAGGCCACCAAAGTGTTGACAGTGATGAACATTCTGGAAGGCCATTCATGAGCAGGAATGAAGACAAAGTTGAAGCAGTCTCTGCCGCAATACGCTCAAATTGTTGATTGACTATCATGGAGCTTGCTGAGGACATGGACATCAGTTTCGGGTCGGTACAGTTCATTCTTACTGTCGATTTGGGGATGAGACATGTCTCTACAAAATTTATGCCGAAACTCCTGTCCTCTGACCAAAAAGATCAATTGCCTGCAGCCAGGAAGTTGTTGGAATGTGTTGAAAATGACTCAAATTTCATCAAAAAAGATTATTACTGGTGACAAATCATAGGTTTATGGTTATCACCCAGAATCTAAGGCTCAGTCCTCACAATGGAAGACTCCAGACTCTCCCAGACCCAAGAAAGTCCGTCAGGTGAGGAGCAATGTCAGGTCATGCTCACAGTTTTCTTTGATTATCAGGGTATTGTTCATCGTGAGTATGCTCCAAAAGGCCAAACCATCAATAAGGAGTACTAGGTCCAAGTTCTGACTCATTTGTCATAAGAGGCCAGAGTTGCATAGAAATGGTGAATGTTGTTTCATCATGATAATGCCCCAGCTCATGCATCACAGCTTGTCCAGCAGTTTTTGGCTAAACAACAAATTGAGTAAGTCCGTCAGTCTCTGTACTCACCTAACCTCAGACCCTGTGACTTTTTCTTGTTTCCAAAACTGAAATTACCACTGAAAGGAAGGAGAATCAATGACTTTGAGACCATTGAGCAAAATTTGACACAGCAGCTTCACAGTATAACGAAAGAGGCATTTCAAAATTGTTTCCAGCAGTGGCAGGAGCGCTGGAGGAAGTGTGTTTTATCGGAAGGAGACTGAGTGTAATAACTGTCAGTGTTATACTTCTTGTATTATTGTACAGGTCTCAATACTTCTTGAACGCACCTCTTATATATTACAGATTAAATGTGAGTTTTATAAGCAGTTTAGAAATGTCAGTGTAGAAGATGTTTGACAAATTGCTGTGGCCTGCTATGTCAGGGCACAGTATGGCCTTCAGCCAATGAACCTAGTAAGAATTTATAACCTTAAGCTGTCCTTATTTACTAAATTGTGGTAAACGTTTGTAATTGCCATATGGTAATTTTCAAAATTCATGCACATTTACTGCAAAAATTCATTGTTGGGTGTTTTCTCAACATTTTTGGGAGAGCTGCGATGCAGTTAGTGTACGGCAGGGGTTCTCAACCCAGTCAACAAGGCAGACCCCAGAATTGATTCAAGGTGTTGGTGCCCTAGGCAAACCTTAAGCCTTACCACCCCTCCCCCACTGTCAGACTCTATTGTTTAGTTTTGCATGCCCTGTTCTTTGTCTCCCCCAGAAGCTGCCACCCTAGGTGACTGCCTAGTTTTCCTAATGGTGTTTTTAGGATAACCTCAATGAATATGCATGAGAGAAATTTGCATACAATGGAGTCAGTGCATAGAAATCTCTCATATGCATATTCATTTTGGTTATCTTGAAAATTGACTGGTTAGGTATGTCCTGAGGGCTGGGTTGAGAACCACTGATGTAGAGAAAATCGCTACCATGCATTAACTGTATAGCACAGAAAGGGTTTGCAGCTTGTCGTGCTGTGAGGGCTTGCGTGCATCAGTGATGCTGAGAGCTAAACTATCGGTAGTTTAACTACTGGCAGGGTCTCCCAAGATGGACAGGTCTCAGCTGAGGTGCCAGACGAAGACAAACCACCCATCTGGGCAGCAGCAGAATGGGATAGTGTTGACGGCGGAGGATCACATTTCTGTGACAACGGCAACAACACCAAACTCAAACTGCGCAGAAGGAAGGCCCGGCAATCTACTTCTGTATCTTGCCATGAAAACCCAATGGATTGTTACAACAAAACAAATTGTGCTATGGTGCTGGAAGATGAGACTCCCAGGTCGGAAGGCACTCAACTAGCTACTGGGGAAGAGCTGAAGACTTTTCAGAGTAAAGCCAGCATTTATGATGTGGTTGGATCAAAGCCCTCGGGAAGTCTGACTGCTGATGTAGCTGCGCATGAAATGAGAGTCAGAAGCTGTAAAGATGTCTTACACATTGGAACATGGAACGTACGAAGCATGAACCAAGGGAAGTTGGAGGTGGTCAAGAATGAAATGGAACGTGTACAACTTGATCTGTTGGGTGTCAGCGAACTGAAATGGACTGGCATCGGGCACTTTGCATCAGATGATCACATGGTCTACTATGCTGGAAATGAAAGACAAAGAAGAAATGGTGTTGCATTTATAATAAAGAAGAAACTTGCAAGAACTGTAATGAAATACAATGCAGTCAGCGAACGCTTAATCTCTATTCGTCTACGAGGATTGCCTATCAACACAACTATAATTCAAGTATATGCCCCAACAACAGCTGCAGAAGAGAATGAAATTGAAGAGTTCTATGAACAAGTACAAGCTGAAATTGACAGAACATGCAAACAGGATATCCTGATAGTCATGGGTGACTGGAACGCAAAAGTTGGCAACAAAGAAGAAGGCAAAGTAGTTGGAAAATATGGACTTGGCAACAGAAATGAAGCTGGAGAAAGATTGATAGAATTCTGCAAGACCAATGATCTATTCATCTCAAACACCTTCTTCCAGCAACACAAGCGGCGACTGTACACATGGACTTCACCCAATGGATTGTATAAAAATCAAATTGATTACATCTGTGGAAGTCAACGATGGAAAAGCTCTGTAACATCAACAAAGACAAAACCTGGAGCTGACTGTGGTACAGATCATCAACTACTAGTATGCAAACTCAAGCTAAAGTTGAAAAAGAGCAAACCACTCATGAATGCAGCAAAATATGACCTTGAGAATATACCACTGGAATTTAAAGACTGCCTGCAAAATCGATTTGCTGCTTTAGATACAAATGACAGAACTCCGGAAGAGTTATGGAATGACATCAAGAAGGTTGTGCTGGAAGAAAGCGAGAAGTCTCTACAAAAGGTGAAAAAGCAAAAACGGCCAAAATGGATGACGGAAGAAACTCTGAAAATTGCCCAGAAACGCAGAGAAGCTAAAGCCAAAGGAGAAAGAAAGACAATCGCAGAACTCAACAGAGATTTCCAACGTGCAGCAAGACAGGACAAGGAAAAGTACTACAATGACACTTGCAAGGAAATAGAAGCAGAAACTATTAGAGGAAGAACAAGATCGGCTTTCCTAAAGCTGCGAGAGTTAAAGAAAAAGTTCCAGCCTCGAATTGGAATGTTACAAGATGCTCAAGGTTCTATGTTGAATGATGCTGAGAAGATCAAGAAAAGGTGGAAGGAATATACAGAGTTTTTATATGATAAAGATCAAGTGGACCAACAGCCGTTTCAACCTATACCTTATGATCAGGAACCATTGGTGATGAAAGAAGAAGTTGAAGCAGCATTGAAAGCCTTATCAAAGAACAAAGCACCAGGCATTGATAGCATTCCCATAGAAGTATTGCAGCAATCTGATGCAGCTGTTACTGTACTTACAAGGCTCTGCCAAGAAATATGGACGACAACATCATGGCCAACTGACTGGAAAAGATCTGTGTTTATACCAATACTAAAGAAAGGTGATCCAACTGACTGTGGAAATTATCGCACAATCGCTCTGATCCCACATGCCAGCAAGATTCTACTGAAGATTATTCAAAAGAGACTACAGCCATACCTAGAACAAGAACTACCTGAAGTGCAAGCAGGGTTCAGGAAAGGGCGAGGAACGAGAGACATCATTGCGGATGTGAGATGGATCCTTGAAAAGACTAAAGAATACCAAAAGGATATCTATTTGTGCTTTATCGACTATAGCAAGGCTTTTGACTGTGTAAACCATGAGAAACTCTGGGCCACATTAAGAAGCATGGGTATACCAGAACACCTGATCGTTCTCTTGCGCAATCTGTACATTGATCAAGAAGCAATAGTTCGAACGGAACAAGGAGAAACAGAATGGTTTAAAATAAGCAAAGGTGTAAGACAAGGCTGCATACTTTCCCCCTACCTGTTTAATTTATATGCAGAACAAATCATCAGAGAAGCAGGATTGTATGAAGACAACAGAGGTGTGAAGATTGGTGGAAGACTCATCAACAACCTTCGCTATGCTGATGATACCACATTACTGGCAGAAAGTGAAGATGATCTGAAACATTTGCTTCTCACAATCAAAGAACATAGTCTCAAAATGGGCCTGCACCTTAATGTAAAGAAGACAAAGATCATGACAACTGGCATAATCAACAGGTTCATCGTTGAAGGAGAAGAAATTGAAATCGTGAACAACTTTAACCTACTTGGATCAACTATCAATAAAGAAGCAACAAGCAGTCAAGAAATCAGACGACGCATTGCTCTTGGCAGAATGGCTATGAAAGACCTAGATAAGATTTTCAAGAGCAGAGATGTCTCTCTCCATACAAAGATTCGACTTGTTCAAGCCATGGTATTTTCAATAACATCATATGGATGTGAAAGCTGGACAGTGAAAAAGACAGACAGGAAGAAAATTGATGCCTTTGAATTATGGTGCTGGCGGCGAATACTGTGTATACCATGGACTGCCCGAAGAACAAACCAGTCGGTACTAGAGGAGATCAAACCTAAGCTTTCTTTAGAAGCTCAGATGACAAGACTTCGACTTTCATACTTCGGACACATCATGCGAAGAGAGAGATCATTAGAGAAAGACATCATGCTTGGAAAGATAGAAGGTCAACGCAAAAGAGGAAGGCCAGCAATGAGATGGATCGCTACAATAACAGCAGCTACGGGTACCAGTCTGTCAACAATGAGCCGCCTGACTGAAGACCGAACACAATTTAGGATAGCTATCCAGAGGGTCGCCATGAGTCGACTCCGACTCGACGGCACTTAACAACAATAGATGATCTCTGGGAACAGCAGGAATTAAGTCTTCACATATGGGTATCATCGGTACCGACGGAGCCTGCATGGGAGCGCTCCCCAGCGTCCAATAGGAAAACTTTTGAGAGCATCCCACAGCGCCTGTGTGCTGCCTTCCTGTCATTCCAACTCTCCCTCTTCAGTTGAGTTTATAGCTGAGAAGAAAGGAGAGAAGGAGAGAGAGAGAGAGAGAGATAGAGAGACAACTCCTAGGGAAGGTGGGTGGGTTGTGAAGACTTAATTCCTGCTGTTCCCGGAGATCACCTGTTACAGGTGAGTAACTACACTATCTCCAGGAACAAGCAGGAATGTAATCTTCACATATGGGGACTCCCCAGTTGAAAGATGCCAGGGAGATGGCCCCAGGAAGCTGCAAACCCATGGTGAGATGGGTCATGCTTCCTCCCATGGATCTCTGGCATCCCACCCCGGATGGTGAGTAGGAGTTGTACTAAGTCTGAAAGAGATGCTGAAGAACAGCCTGGCCAAACAAGGCATCCCGACGGGAGTCCTTGTCTAAGCAATAGTGGGCTGTAAAGGTGTGCACAGAAGCCCAAGTGGCCGCTCTACAGATGTCATCAATAGACACAGAATGAAGGTTAGCCATAGAGGCTGCCATAGCTCTCACATTGTGAGCTGTGACATGGCCCTTGAGAGGAAATCCCTTACTTTCATAAGCGAAGGATATGCAATCTGCAATCCATCTAGAGAGAGTTCTTTTGGAGACTGGAAGTCCCAAATGACTAGAATCAAAAGCAACAAAAAACTGAGAAGATTTTCTATGTTGCTTGATTCTTTGCAGGTAAAAAGCTAAAGCTCGTTTACAGTCTAAGGTATTAAGGTTCCTTTCTGCATTAGAGGCATGAGGCCTCAGAAGGAATACAGAAAGGTAAACCACATGGTTTAAATGAAAAGACGAAACCACCTTTGGCATAAAGTGAAGATGAGTCCTAAGAACAACCTTATCATGGTGAAATCTTGTATAAGGAGGACCAGCCACTAAGGCCTGTAACTCACTAATGCGTCTTGCAAAAGTGATTGCAACTAGGAAGATGACCTTCCAAGAAAGAAACTTTAGAGTTGTAGTGGCTAAAGGCTCAAAGGGTGGTTTCATGAGCTGCCCGAGAACAAGATTCAAATCCCATGCCTTCAGCGGTGGTCTAATGGCAGGCTTTGTTAAGAGAAGACCTCTCATAAATCTTGCTATGAGTAGATGAGAGGAGATAGGTTGTCCATCTAGAGGCTTGCAAGAAGCTGCAATAGCATTAAGATGGACTCTTACCAAATTGGTCTTAAGACCAGAATTTGACAAATGGAGGAGATACTCCAATAGCGATTCCAAAGGTATCAAAAGAGGGTTAAATCCCTTTTGAGAACACCATATAGTGAAACGTTTCCACTTGAAGGCATACGACTGCCTTGTGGAGGGCTTTCTGGAAGCCTGAAGGATATCCTTTACCTGTTGAGAAAGGTTGATATCCTAAAGTTCTAGGCTTTCAGCAACCAGGCCCTGAGATGCAGGGACTGTGGATTTGGGTGCCATAGCGTCCCGTTCTCCTGGGAGAGAAGATCCGGAGCATATCCCAACTCCAGAGTTGTGGCTTGAGAGAGACGTAGAAGCAGAGGATACCATGTTGCCGTGGCCAATGTGGCGCTATAAGTATCATATGACCTCTGTTTCTCTGAAGCTTGAATAGTGTTTTGGGAATGAGGGGAATGGGTGGGAAGGCATAGAGGAAGTCCTAACCCCAGTGGAGGAGGAAAGCATCCCTTGCCTGACAGTTTTGAGCCGGAATTCTGGAACAGAACCAGGGAAGTTTGGCATTCTGTGGACTTGCAAAGAGGTCTATGTCTGGGGTTCCCCAGATTTGAAATACTCGGGCAAGCTGGTCCGAGTGAAGAGACCATTCGTGTGGCAGCAGTACTCAACTGAGTTTGTCTGCCCAAAGGTTTTGAATGCCTGGAAAATATACCACTAGGAGGTAGATTTGATGCTCTCTGACAAGGGCCCATAGTCATAAAGCTTCATTGTATAACGACAGACAGCCCGTTCCGCCCTGCTTGTTCACATAGAACATGGCTACTTGATTGTTGGTCTGGACCATGACTGTCTTGTAGCTGAGCTGGGCTTGGAATACTCAAAGAGCATGGAAAATTGCTCTGAGTTCTAGGAGGTTTATGTGAAGACAAGCCTCCTGTGGGGTCCAGAGACCCTGGGTGGAGAGATTGTGCAAGTGGGCCCCCCATCCCAACTTGGATGCATCTGTTGTTAGGTTGGCCTGGAATAGAGGCTGCTGGAAAGAAGAGCCTATGAGAAGGTTTTCCAGGGATTGCCTCCATTGGAGGGACAAAATAAGATGTGTGGACTTTCTGATTTTGTCCGACAGGCGACCCGAGGCCTGTGTCCACTTAGAGGATAGGGTCCACTGGGCTGCTCGCATGTGAAGGCGAGCATAGGGAACCACATGGACAGTGGATGCCATATGTCCCAGCAGCTGAAGCATTTCCCGAGCAGTTAGGGAGGCCTTTACTGCTGCTTGGGAAGCCAGCTGCACTATACTAAGACAGCGGGGCTGTGGAAGGAAAGCCCTTGACTGCCTGGTATCTAGGCGAGCTCCTATGAATTCTAGGGACTGAGAAGGAGTGAGATGAGATTTTGGGAGGTTTATGACCAATCCCAAGTAGCGAAGAATTTGCATTGTGCGAGAAAGAGCAAAGCTGGCTTCTGGAGCTGTGGATGCTCGAATGAGCCAGTCGTCCAAGTAAGGGATGATGAATATCTCCAGAGTTTGCAGGAATGCAGCTACTACTGCCATGCATTTCGTGAAAACTCTTGGGGCAGAAGCTAGAACGAAGGGAAGAACCCTGTAATGGAAGTGTCTTTCCTGGAAAAGGAATTGAAGGAATTTCCTTTGATCTGGATGGATGAGAATATGGATATATGCATCCTTTAGATCTAGAGAACATAGCCAATCCTGACTCTGAAGGTATGGCAGACGTATTCCAAGAGAGATCATCTTGAATTTTTCTCAGAACAGATATTTGTTCAATTCTCTGAGGACCAGTATGGGTCTGTATCCTCCTGTTTTCTTTGGAATGAGAAAATAGGGGAGTAGAACCCCGTACCCTGTTAGTATATGGGTACTTCTTCTATTGCTCCCTGAGCAAGAAGTGATATGACCTCCTGACCCAAGAGATTGGAGACAGGGACCTGAGCATTGAACTGTCTTATGATTGTAGGAGGGAGCATGCTGTGAAAATGAAGTCTGTACCCCTCTCATACAATGGACAGAGTCCAATTTTCTGATGTTATTTGGTGCCATCTTTTGGCAAAATGGCATAACCTGCCGGGGATGGTGGAGGGTTCTGGACCCTGCAGGGGCAGGAAGACCAAGTTCTCTAGGAAAGAGTCAAAGCCCCTGAGGAGGCTGAGCCTACTGAGCTGTCTGAGCTCTTGGGACTTTTGGTTTCTTCTGCTGCCTAGTTTGTTGTCCCTTTTGGGAAATATGAACTGGACAGTGACCCTGATGGGTGTAAGAAGCGTAAAACTTCTTTTTCTTGTTGAAATGTGTTTTTTTATTAGATTTTTTCTTTACTGGGTTGGCTGTAGACCTTGATTGTCCAAGGTGATATTGTCAGAATCAATTTCATTAGCCTTTTCTTGCCAATTCTTGCCAAAGAGATTTTCTCCTGTGCAAGGAATGTTTCCCAGTTTATCTGGTACCCATATCTCCAAGTCTGATGCCTGAAGCCAGGCAATACAACATGCACCGATGGAGATAGCAGAAGTTCTGCTGATGCATTCAAAGCAATCAAAGGCTGCATGGTTCACAAACATGGAAACATCCTGGGCATGTCTGACCAGACTAAGAAAATCCTCTCTTTTTTTGTCAGGAAGAAGAGGGCTCATAAGTTCCAAGTCTCCTGCAACCTCCTTGAGGAACATCCCCATGTAGAGGATGTATGAGCTGATTCTAGCTGACAACATGGAAGCTTGGAAGCATCGACGCCCAAAGGCATCGAGAGTCCTCGATTCACGGCCTGGAGGATTGGAAGAATGTCTTTTTGCACTCTTAATCCTACGCATTGCTGATTCCACTACCATTGAATGATGTGGTAACTGAGTCTTTTGAAACCCAGGACAGGGTGGAACTCGATACATAGTATTGAGTCTCCGAGAGTGTGGAGATGTGGTTAAAGGAGTTTCCCACATTCTCAGCATAAGATCAATAGGATTTATGAATGGGCAGAGTAGCTGCCTCTTTAGGAGCCTTAGGGTACTGAAGAATTTCTAATTCTTCTGCTCTAGGTTCCTTTTCAGGAGTCACCATGAGTGCAAGGCATCGAGTCACATCACGTATGAAATCCTGGAAGGACATATCTTCTGGAGGAGACATTCTACACTGAGGAGAGGGAGATGGATCCTCCCGAAGGACTGCTCTAGTACCGGCAGAGTCATCAGAGTCATCAGAATTGGAGGATTCAAAGTATCTCTGTTCCTGATGTTCATGTAATGCACAGTACCGTATCGATCGAACTCGGTTTCGGGGTGTCTCAGTACCGACCTTTCGATACCTGAGGTTGACTCCAGGCTCGGCATGGGGGGAAGCATACCCACCAAGACAGGTGCAGTCGGTACCGGTACCAGTGTCAGTACCGATACTTATGGAACAGTCTGAAGTGGTTTTAGCAGTACCGAAGCTGCTAAAAGAGTTGCTAGACTGCGTTCGATAGTGAGGATTCTTTTATCCATCGCTCCTGCTGATGCTTGGGTGTCGGTACCGGTGGAAGGGGCTGGAACCCCAGAGCATGGCACCAGTAGTTCTACAGAGGTGGAAGCCTCGAGAACATCCTGGAGCCCCGTTAGTGCTTTGGAAGCCGATACCTCCCGCCGGGGCTGTTTTGCCAGTGAACTTTCCTCGAGGGCAACGCCAGTGGTGTCTCCATACCTGGAAGGAGATCTACCCTTTGAAGACTGGCCAGTCTTAGAAGACTTAGGTTTAGTTACCTGAGATCCATGGGAGGAAGATAAAGCCCCGGAAGACGTCGATGCAACGGACATCGTATCTGCGGCAAAAAGGGTACCGAGTTTTGCAGCTCTATTCTTCAGGCCCCTCTTGGTCATCTTTCTACAGGAGACACACTCAGATGGAGAATGCTCAGGTCCTAAACATTTAAGACACCAGTCATGGGTGTTGGTGACGGATATGGTACCGCCACACTTAGAACATTTTTTTAAAACCACTAGCTGTTTTTTCCATTTTGAAGAAAAATGGGCCTAGTGCCCAAAATGGCGCCTAGCACCGAGAAGGGACAGGCCCTTGAAGAGAAATTACTTCAGAAAAAAAGATTTTTTTTTTAAAAGAAGAAAAGAGAACCGACGGTACTGGTAGGCATCGAGTGAAGGCAGACCCGACCCAAAGAAAACAAAAAAGTAAAAATAATTTTCTGCGGTGACAAGGTATGCGACCTGTCGGCTCCACGGAAAATGAAGAACTGAAGAGGGAAAGTTGGAATGGCGGGAAGGCAGCACACAGGCACTGTGGGATGCTCCCAAAAGCTTTCCTATTGGACGCTGGGGAGCGTTCCCGTGCAGGCTCCGTCGGTACCGGCGATACCCATATGTGAAGACTACATTCCTGCTTGTTCCTGGAGATTACATAATGCGGCTAGCTATAATTCACAAGGCGGTGTTAACTGCTCTGATTTATCTGGCATGTTAATAGTTAATGCAGAGTATTAATCTCTGTAAGAACTAGTCTCCACCCAGGCCCCACCCATTTCACGCTGTGAAATGGAATTTTCTACATTAGCTATTTAATGAAAGAATTAACAGTTAACATGCTGCATGTTAAGCAGTCAACACAACTTAATAAATAAGTTTATAAATGATTTAATCAGCACAGAATTAGAGCCATGCTTATTACTGAATAACTTTAAAAAAATTACCATCCTTTGCGTTGTGCCGGATCATCCAGTAGTACTCGAATTATATACAATAAGCAGCTTAGTAATTTCAGGGAAAAATTGAACAATCTTATTCGGAGGCCTGTAAAATAAAAGAAAGGGGAAATGATTATTTTATGTTGCAGGAACTGCATTCTCTTTGTCAGCAAGAATCTATGGGCAGTTATTCAGAGTCATTTAGGTGGGTCGTAGACCTGCCAACCGCCTAAATGGCACTCAGCGGGAGATTCAACAGTACTAATGCAATTAGTGCCTCTGAATTTCCCTAGGTGCAGCCTCTCAGCACCCCAATGTGTTAGGGAAGAGCGGGGTGGCACCACGGGTTAACTAACCAGCGGCGATATTCAGCCATTGCCTGGTTAAGCCTAACCTACTAAAGTTAGGACAACTGAATCGCTGTCCTAACTTTAAGCTGCTTTTACAATCTAGCCTGTGGCTGAATATTGCCGCTGTTCAAAGCTTCAAGACTAGGGGACACGCAATGTATCGCACAATGTAGCACATTTCAGACTAATAGTAGAAAATATTTTTTTCACTCAACACGTAATCAAATGCTGGAATTCGTTACCATAGAATGTAGTAAAAGCTGTTAGTATGCAATGCAATGTATGCCTTCGAGTCAGTCCTGACTCCTGGCGACCCAGAAGCTCCTGGGTTTTCTTGGCAGTGTCACCGGAAGTAGATTGCCAGGCCTTTCTTCCAAGGCAGTGGAGGGTTTAGCTGGATTTAAAAGAGGTTTGGACAAGTTCATGGAGGAAAAGTCCATATACCATTATTAAATTGGACTGGGGAAATCCACTGCTTACCCCTGGGATAAGCAACATAAAATCTTCCTACCTGTTGGGAACCTGACAGGTACTTGCGACCTGGATTGGCCACTGTTGGAAGCAGGATACTGGACTTGATGGACCATTGGTCTGACACAATGTTGCATTTCTTATGTTTTTATTTATCCAGTTGATACCAGGGTAATTGAAATCACCCCTTATTAATATGTTGCCAATTTTATTAGCTTCTTAATTTCTATTAGCATTTCATCATCTGTCTGTTCATTCTGGATAGTTGGATGATAATGCTCCCCCACTGCTTATCCCTTCACCTTCTTGAATGGAATTTCTTTCCATATTCTACAATGCATTTGGTTTCCTGCAAAACTTTTATCCTTTTGACCCAATGCCCTCTAGCATAGCACCATCCCTCCATCATTTGAAGCACATTCTATGACTGTGATATAATTTGTACAATGGTAGCAACTACTACTACTATTACTACTACTGAACATTTGTATAGAGCTACAAGACATACACAGTACTGCACAGACATGTAAAAGACTGTCCCTGCTCATCAGCGCTTACAATCTAGTCAAGACAGACAACACAGTAGCCGTAGACATGGGATACATCTAGGGGGAATGGTAAGGAAACACAAAAGAGATCAGGTGAGTCAAGATCCAAAAAAAGGCAGTGAAGATGTGAGTTTTCAGCCTGGATTTGCAAAGGGACAGAGAAGGCGTCTGACCTACAGACTCAGGTAGTTTGTTCCAGGCATGAGGAGCAGCAAGGTGAAAGGAGCAAAGTCTGGAGTTAGCAATAGAAGAGAAGGACACAGATAGAAGGGATTTGCCAGAAGAGAGGAGCTCCCGAGGAGGGGTGTAGGGAAAGATAAGAGAGAAGCTGCAGAATGAATGCACTTATAGCTCAGCAGGTTATCCTCCTTCCACGATTAGTGACCATTCAGTGCTATATATATTGTAACTCTCCCATTTTAAGACTTCTAGCTGTTGTATACAGGCACTTCAAAGTGTTTATTAAGGATAATTTATTTTTATTTATTTAACAATTTTTATATACCGCCTTTTCATTTAATCAAGGCAGTTCACAATAACTTAACTTTTACAGATACTCTGTCTTCTTTTTATTTGAAGGTTCCTAGACATCTTTTACCTTTATTGCAACTTCTCCATCAGGATGCCTTAACCTTCCTGTTTGGTAGTGTCTTTCAAAGATACATTATTCTGAAGCGAGAGATTTCCCTCAATATTTAATAGCTGCAGTTTCTGCAGGATTTGTGCTAGTACTCAATAGAAACATTGACATTTTCACCTATTATCAAATATAGAGCCTTTGAATGTTTTCACTGTTTCATGAGCCAGGTACAAAACTCCCTGGCAGGCTGCCTCCAAGCCTTTGGAATACTACACCAAGAACTTTCATTTAAAGCTTCAAAGTTGTGCTTAAGACTTACCTATTTCAAAAAGCTTTTAACCTTTCCCCTGAGAAGCAGATACCTGAATTCAACTGTATATCCTGCTCTTCCACTGAATCTTTTCTTTTCTCTTACCTCACTGTATGAATGTTTTAACTTTTCTTTAATTATACTGAGTTCCTTTCTGTTCATTAATTGTTTTTATGTAAAGCCACATCAAAACATCGTCTATCCCACTTCTGTCTATCCACCTCCCCTTTCACTGAGCTGTAATGATACATGCACACCATGGGCATAGTTTGAGGAGAGGCAGACAAGGGGGTCATTGCCCCCCCCCCCCAATGAACTGGCTCTCTGCCACTTTGGTGACAGCCTGCCCCCTATCTGTGCCTGCAGTAACAGTGGCGGATTGGCCTCTGATCAAAAAAAAATGTGGCCGTAAGCACTTCCATGTTAGGAAGGCTGATCTGGTCCCTCCCCTCTTTGATGCATGCTTCATGTTGGGGGGGGGGGAGAGGGGACGACTAGACCATGAATTGCTTACGCCTACATTTTTTTAAATAAATCGGAGGCCAATCCACCACTGCTGCTGCAGGCACAGAAGAAGCAGCAGCAGCATTCAGGGTGGGGGTGAGGTAAGGGTGTGTGTGGAAGGCTGGAAGTGAAATGCCGCACAGGGGGTGGAAAAGTCAGAAGGGAAATTCTGGGTAGAGAGACACAAGGGAGGTGTGGAATGTTGGAAGGGAAATTCTGGGTAGAGAGACACAAGGGAGGTGTGGAATGTTGGAAGGGAAATTCTGGGTAGAGAGACACAAGGGAGGTGTGGAATGTTGGAAGGGAAATTCTGGGTAGAGAGACACAAGGGAGGTGTGGAATGTTGGAAGGGAAATTCTGGGTAGAGAGACACAAGGGAGGTGTGGAATGTTGGAAGGGAAATTCTGGGTAGAGAGACACAAGGGAGGTGTGGAATGTTGGAAGGGACATTCTGGGTAGAGAGACACAAGGGAGGTGTGGAATGTTGGAAGGGACATTCTGGGTAGAGAGACACAAGGGAGGTGTGGAATGTTGGAAGGGAAATGCTGTACAAATGTGGCACACGAGGGGGCAGACGGCAGATGCAAAATAGGAAATGTAGAGGGGATGACACACAGCAGATGCTGGACACATGTAGGGGGTGGTGGAAAGATGGCAGACATCGGCTAGAGGGTAGAGACAGACAGCGGATAGTGGATATGGAGTGGGGGTATATGCTGGACATATGGTACAGGGTTTAGAGGGATAGAGAGCAGATGCTGGACATGGGGTAGGGGCCATAAAGGGATGGAAGGCAGATGCTGAATATGGAATATGGGTCATAGGGGAATAAATGGCAGATACTGGACATGGGGTGAGAGAGAGAGGACGTGTTGGGCATGAGGTGGGGAGAGAGGATTCTGGACATGGGGTGAGATGAAATGGCGACATGCTGGACATGGGGTAATGGAGAGAAAGGGAATGATGGACATGGGGGATAGGATGAGGAAAACGATAAAGGTGTGAGATTGGAGAGAGAGGGAGAGATGAACACAGCGAGGATGGAAGAGAGAAAGAGAAAGGAAAGAGTTAGTTAAAGAATGGGGAATAAATGGCTGCGGACGTTCAGAGAGATGGAGTGAGAGGGATGTAAAAAGAGGGAGATTGAAAACTGGATATAAGAAAGACAAATAAAATCTGAGTTGACAAAGAGAAAAATAAATAGCTGAAAGTAAAAAGACCAACAACCTCCAGTCTCTGCTATGGTATCTTTCTCAGCTCTTTGAAGCTACTGACACCTAATCAGGAGTTAGTGGGCCTGATTAGCCTGTGAAAGAACTGAGAGCAGCTGAGGCCTGCATAAAAGGCTTCAGAGCCCTGCACTGTTGAGGCATTCCTAACAGGGGCTACACATTCCAAGCAAAGATAAGAGTTTGTGGCTTTTTCAATTGCTAGCTCTCAGCCTGGGAGCTCTTAAAAGGGTTTTGGTACATTTTTAGAACAAAGTTACATTCTTTTTGATGCTTTAGTTTAAAAGGAGAAATGTTTTCTTTAGTGGGGTAGGTTTAAAACTCTGCTTTAGTATCATTCTCAGCTCTTTGAAGCTACTGACACCTAATTAGGCATTAGTTCCCTCCCTACCCCTCCCAAATTCCCACCAACCCCTACTGAGCAGTCTCCCCAATTAACTACACACAGGGACTTGGAACAGCACAATTTGAACATACTTAAAGAGATTTAACTGCTTTTTCTCTGAAAGGACAGCTGGGAAACCAGCTGGTACTTTGGTAGATCTCTCTCTTTTGCTTTAACAGATACCTAAGCTCCATGAACTGAAATTGGCTGGAAAAAAATGTATCGCTAAAGCTGTTGCCCCTGTTACAGCTTCTGCCTCTGTCCAGACAGAGGTCCCAATGCCAGCTGAAGAACCAGTTCCATGTGCAGGGTGCCTCCATGCTGAGGCTCTCAGGAAACAAGTGGAGGAACTCAGAGAGGAGGTGGCGAGGCTAAGGAACATTCAAGACAGTGAGAAGTGCATTGATGAGATGCTTCTTGCAACATCCAAGCTCTCCAGCAGAGGAGAAGATGGGTGCCTACAGAATGACAAAGCTTGGACACAAGTCACCAGGGCCTGCAGAATCACCAATCCAACTTCTCCAGCCCTTGAACTGAAGAACCATTATGCAGCCGTGAAAGTGGAGGAAGTAAAAGCATCCCTGGAAAGAGCTCAAGTACCCCAAGATTGCAGAATCAGTGACCACAAGGAAGCGAAAGGTAGTGGTGGTTGGTGACTGTCTTCTGAGGGGTACTGAGGCGTCCATCTGCCGACCAGACTTAATGTCCAGAAAGGTATGCTGTCTGCCAGGTGTCAAAATCTGAGATGTTCTGGAGAGTTTGCCAAGACTCATCAATCCCACTGACTATTACCCAATATTGCTAATCCATGTTGGCACAAAAGATACTGCCAGGTATCCGTCTGAGTGTATCAAAAGTGACTTCATGGCTCTGGGACAGAGGGTGAAGCAGATAGGTGCACAGGTGGTGTTCTCCTGAGTCCTCTCTTTTGAGGATAAAGGCCAAAGCAGAGAAGCTCACATCCTGGAAATGAATGCATGGCTGCATGGATGGTGTCATTGAGAGTGTTTTGGTTTCCTGGACCATACAATGCTGTTCCAAGGGTTGCAGAGCAGAGATGGCATCCATCTGTCCAAGAAAGATCAACGTGTCTTCAGTAGCAGACTGGCTAATCTACTGAAGAGGGCTTTAAACTAGATTCGTTAGGGATGGGTGAACAAAGCCCCCAGGTAAGTGAAACAAATACTTTTATGGAAATGGGTAAAGGGGCAACATATGGAAAGCGTTATGTATAAATGCCCGTAGCACGAGAGATAAGATCCCAGATGTTGAAGCTTTAATGGGAGTGACTGACTTGGATTTAGTGGCAATTACAGAAACATGGTTCACAGAAAACCATGACTGGGATGTAACTATACCAGGCTATACTTTATTCAGAAAGGACAGTGTAGGAAGAAGGGGAGGAGGAGGGGCACTATATGTAAAAAATACTATTAAAGCTTTAGAAATATAGAGCTTAAAAGGGAGAGAGGAGGCACTGTGGGTTAAACTAGAAAGAGGGAAAGAGAAATCTATTTGCATTAGCGTGATATACAGACCTCCCTCACAAGAGGAAGAGGTGGATGGAGAGTTAATTGAAGACATACGCAGCATTGCTAGGAATGGGGAAGTGCAACTGATAGGGGATTTCAAAATACCTGATGTTGATTGGCACATTCCTGCTGCAGTATCATCTAGAAGTAAGAAGATCCTGGATTCTCTACAGGGAGAACTATTCAGGCAATTGGTAACAGACCCCACACGTGAAGGGGCCATACTAGACTTGGTGCTTACCAATGGTGAAAGTGTTTCTGATATTATAGTGGGAGATCATTTTGCATTCAGTGACCACCAGATGGTGTGGTTCAGTATTAGGACTAGGGCTGTTAGAATCCATTCAGAAGCGAGGGTCTTAGACTAGGAAAACTAACTTTGCCAAGATGGGTCAATACCTCAGGGAGTCGTTAGTGTGATGGGAACAGCTGGGAGATGTAGAAAAACAGTGGGCAAGACTGAAAGGGGATATTTTAAGAACAACCAACCTTCTTGTTACAATGGTAAATAAAATGAAAAGGAGACCGCTATGGCTTTCAAAAGAAGTAGCTGAAAAGAAGAAGAAAAAGAGGGAGGCCTTCATGAAATACAAGAGTTCACAGAGAGAGGAAGACGGGCATCTATATTTGGAAAAACTTAGAGAAGTTAGCAAAGTAGTCAAGAAAGCAAAGATTCAAAAAGAGGATGAAATAGCCAATGCAATAAAATGGAGGGATTAGACATTTTTCAGATATGTTAGTGAGAAGAGGAAGGGCAAAAGTGGCATTGTCAGACTCAAGGGTGAAGGGGAGAAATATGTAGAAGCTGATGAGGGTAAAGCGGAATTGCTTAACAAATATTTCTGTTCTGTGTTCACTGATGAAGAACCAGGAACAGGACCTCAGAAAACACCCACAAACAGGAACAGAAGTGAGGAGGCATTTTGAACAATTTTCAGAAGACTGTGTTTGTGAGTAACTAGCTAAACTTAAAGTAGACAAAGCGATGGGACCAGATGGAATACACCCTAGAATACTGAGGGAACTTGAGGACATTCTAGCACCTCCACTGACTAACCTTTTCAAAGCCTAGTTGGAGTTGGGTGTTGGAGTTGATGCCAAAGGACTGGAGAGAGGCTCATGTGGTCCCTTTACACAAAAGCAGAAATAAGCATGTGGTTGAAAACTACAAGCCGGTTAGTTTAACTTCGTTGGTGAGTAAATTAATGGAAATGCTGCTGAAAGAGAAAATAGGTTTCTGGAGTCCAGCGGATTACAGGATCTGAGTCAGCATGGATTCACCAGAGGCAGGTCTTATCAGACAAATTTGATTGATTTCTTTGGGTGACCATGGGGTTAGACCAAGGGAGAGCCCTAGATTTGGTGTATTTAGAGTTCAGTAAAGCCTTTGACACCGTCCCACACAGGCGACTGATAAACAAACTGAGCACCCTAGGGATGGACCCTAAAGTTACTGCTTGGGTTAGAAATTGGTTGGGTGGGAGGCGACAAAGAGTACAGGTAAATGGAGCTCACTCTGAGGAGAAGGATGTTACCAGTGGTGTGCCCCAGGGATCTGTCCTTGGTCCAATTCTTTTTAACATCTTTGTTAGTGATATAGCGGAAGAGACAGAAAGCAGAGGGTACGGCTAAATGGCCAATTTTCCCAATGGAAAAAAGTGAATAGTGGAGTACCCCAGGGATCTGTACTGGACCCGTAACTTTTTGTTGTTGTTGTTGTTGTTGTTGTTAAGTGCCGTCGAGTCAGAGTCGACTCATGGCGACCCTCTGGATAGCGATCCTAAATTGTGTTCGGTCTTGAGTCAGGCAGCTCATTGTTGACAGACTGGTACCCGTAGCTGCTGTTATTGTATCAATCCATCTCATTGCTGGCCTTCCCCTTTTGCGTTGACCTTCTATCTTGCCAAGCATGATGTCTTTCTGTAAAGATCTCTCTCTTCGCATGGTGTGTCCAAAGTATGAAAGGCGAAGTCTTGTCATCTGAGCTTCTAAAGAAAGCTTAGGTTTGATCTCCTCTAGTACCGATTGGTTTGTTCTTCGGGCAGTCCATGGTATACACAGTATTCGCCACCAGCACCATAATTCAAAGGCATCAATTTTCTTCCTGTCTATCTTTTCACTGTCCAGCTTTCACATCCATATGATGTTATTGAAAATACCATGGCTTGAACAAGTTGAATCTTTGTATGGAGAGAGACATCTCTGCTCTTGAGAATCTTATCTAGGTCTTTCATAGTCATTCTGCCAAGAGCAATGCATCATCTGATTTCTTGACTGCTTGTTGTTTCTTTATTGATAGTTGATACAATTAGGTTAAAGTTGTTCACAATTTCAATTTCTTCTCCTTCAACGATGAACCTGTTGATTATGCCAGTTGTCATGATCTTTGTCTTCTTTACATTAAGGTGCAGGCCCATTTTGAGACTATGGGGCATGTTTACTAAACACCGTTGCTGTGCGGGTTCCCGTTAGTGTGCTGGTGCCATATAAGGAGTGGGCGGGCCAGGCAGAAAAAAGGAAAAAACCGGACCGTACGTGTGTGCGTCGCGCTAATGTGCGGGGCCCACATTATCGCGTGGAAAGGCTAAGTGGGGCGCTGATGCGTAACCAAACAACAAAGCCGTAGTAAAACAGTGAAGACACTGATCTATGGTGCAGGGGCCAGGGGTTCAAACCCCTATTGCGCTCAAAGAAAAAGACCAGCTGAGGCATCAACTTTTATGGGCAAAAGTGGTGTAGGAGGCATACTGCTTATGGGCGGCAGAAGGCAGCGCACTCTTTTTTTATACGGCATGAGGCGGCGAACTGTTCATTGTGGGCGGCAGATGGCGGTGCGCTGTTAAGGTTGGGCGGCAGAGGGCGGTGCGCTGATAAAATCGGGCAACAGAAGGCAGCGAGCCGGTGGGCAGAAGGCGGCGCGCTGATGTGTGAGGGGGCAACCCAATAGTGGGAGGGATAAGTGGCGCGCTGATGTGCAAATAACAGGAATGGAGCCATAGCACAATGGTTAAGACATTGACCACTCGTGCAGACATCATGGGTTCAATTCCCCACAGTGCCCATTGAAGACAGCTGGCTGAGGCATTATTTTAGGAGGCATGCCCATGTTGGGCGGCATAAGGCGGCACGCTGTTAATGTTACGCGGCAGAAGGCGGCGCGCTGTTACTTTTGTGCGCCACAAGACGGTGCGCCAATGGCTACAAGGCTGCGCGCTGCTGCTCAACCACAGGAACAGAGCCACAGCACAATGGTGAAGACACTGACCAATGGTGCAGGTGTCAGGGGTTCAACCTCTCACAGTGCCCAGTGAACAAGGCTGGCTGGGGCAGTATGTATTATGGTGAGGAGTGCTGTAGGAGGCCTTCAAGGTTTATTTTATTTCCCACTACTAGTAAACCCGCTCTCACAGTGTGTTAACATACAGATGCCCGTAAGGCACATGTTACAGTGCACTGTCCGCCAAGGCACCCTAGAATGTCCCCTATAGGGCACCATGTATGTTGCGACACAGGACAATGTATAGTGCACCCAATATGGATGGCACCCATAAGGTGGCCTATAGGGCGCCCTAAAGAGCACCCTCAGAGGCACCTTATGGGTACAGTATGCCAAGGGTGTGTTTGCTGTCATAAAAATATGTACAGTAAACAAAGATAATGCTCTGGACAACCCTATCACAGAACCCCACAGTGGGCTTGAACCCATGACTTCTGGCTGCAAAGGTAGTGACGTAACCATTGAGCTACAGCCCTATAGCTGTCAGCAAGCCCCTGGCTGGCTGCAGAGAGCCTGCACGTCACCTCACAGACAGTCTGCTGTTGTAAACAAGATAGGGTTAGGCCACCCGTACCCATGATGCACTGCACATGCAAATCAGCTGTCCACAGATGCACACAAGATGGGGAATGCACCCCAACAGCTACCCGGCCTGGTAGGGGGAATTGTCCGTGTGCACCCACACAGCACCTCGGCCTGGTAAGGGGTCCTGAGCGGGTGGACTACCAGCAAAGAGTAGCTACACACCGTCACATTGTGCGGGTACTGTGCTCACCCTGAGGGTGTGATGTGGCGCCCAGGACCAGGTCCACAACACCAGCCATGGTTGAATGAGGCCATGACAGAGCTCCAAAACAGTACTAATCTGTGAGATAGGAAGGTGCTGCAGAAACATCTTGGATATCTCTGTCTGTCTCAGTTAGTGGAAACCCCCATGGACCCCTAGGTGGTCAAGGTACCACCCCACCCCCCCCCCCGAGGGTGGCAAACAGGGCCTCCCACCAACAGATCTCCATCCTACCACACCCCCCCCCCCCCCCCAATGGCAGTAGAGTGGACCATCAAACCCCCAGTCCTGCTGGGGAACAGACACCCTACAGGGCAGTCCAAGCAGCTCCACACACATCCATAACACAATATCAGACAGACTTTAGGCCTGGATATCCAAAGATGCACCCCAGCACTATCTGATATTCTCCTGCAGCAAGCCATCAGCCGCTGCACCCTGCAAGGCACTCCATCAAGACACATACCAGCTGTGAACAGTCTGCTGGTTAGCCCTGATGGAAATGCATGCACCCAAAACTGGGGTGGCAGCATACACAAGCAGAGAGTTCTGTGAGGAGGCCCCAACAAGAAACCCATATATATCACAAGAGAGAAACACAATACAGCACTATGGGGGTGCCTAGCCATGCTGTCATCACTGCACACTCAGGGTGAGAGTGCTCCCCCAGCAGCACATACGGAGGTCACCCTGTCTGTGTAGGTGGTGGCCTGGCACTACAATGTCACAGCCAGTGCCCTATGCCCTGTGCAGATGCATCCTGGCCAGCCCACCATGTCTGACCTATACCCATGGTACCTTGCTGCTCATTATGCACATTGGCAGGCCAATACTGGCAGTAGTGCTGGCAGTGTGGGTTGGGGAAGGTGTTTGCAGCCAACACACACTGTATAGACAGACAGACACTCCCACACCTATGCCAGCATTGTGCTACTATTGAGGGGGTGATTAGCCTTGCCCACCACACACCGGTCCTGGGCACAGCACAGGCATGGATATGGTACGCAGTGCTGCTGGGGGTCACTCCCCAGGGTGGTGAACACCGTCAGAGGCCAGGCCTGGAGCATGCACCGCAGACACCAAACAGATTGTTCGGATGGGGTCAACTAGCAGTATGTGCGTAACGTAGGGATATCTATCAGCCTGTACTCTTAGCAAACGTTTCAGAGCTGTGAACCTCAAGTGTAGGGTGACATTGCTAAGGTATGCAGGTGCTAGTATTGGGAGATGCATGCAAGGTCCAATGTTCTGCCTCTACAGGAGACATTGGCCAATGGGGCCTGTGGGTGTGGGTGTGGGTGTGTCTGCACCTGCACCTGTTGGCTGCTGCTTTACGGCAGCGCTTCCCAAATCCGGTCCAGTTTTGCATCACACTGATCGGGTCTTCCTGCTGTCCCTCATGAATATGCATGAGCTACATCTACATGCCGTGGGGGTGGTGCATAGATATACAGCACAGGCATTTGTATGAGTGCCAGCATGGAACCTGACTGGTGTGTGGCCCACCAGGACTGCATTTGGGGGATTCTGCTGTAGGTTCTGCCCCTGTTCATGGTGTCTGTGCTCAGTGGGGTAAAAGATAGACGTATTAACATTGCATATGTCCTCGTCACACGAAAGGTGTGTCCTTACTGTCACTGTTTATTTGTGGGGAAAATATGTGGGCAGGATTGGTGCTAGCCCCAGCTGGTCTTTGAACCTGTGACCTTCTCTTCTTGCAGGCACTGTCTGTGTGCACTGCACCACCGTGTAGCCACAGATTGGCTGAATTCCCTGGATAGTCCATGACTGTGGATCCGGCAGGGCATGTCTGTTGCTGTGGACTGTGCCAGCCTGCACATGGCTAGGCCTCTGTCTTCCGTGGCTAGCGGCCACTGCCCCCTGCACCACATGTACTCGTCCGCCAACATGCTGGCATGAGCTTCTCTCAGAGAAAGCAGATGACCTGATTGCAATGTGTCAGTACGGGACTGCATTTGGGTGACTTGGCTGTAGGTATTGCCCATTGCTGTGGTGTGTGTGTGGTGTTGGGTAAAATATGGGTGATCACCCCATGCCTATGTTCCCTGCAAGACAGGGGTGTGTGTGCTATCGTTGTTCAGTGGTGGGTAAAATATATGGTCAGGGCTGGATGGTGCCCCAGCTGGGATTTGAACCTTTGACCCTCTGGTCCTAGAGGTACTGGCTCTGTTCGCTGCACCACACTGTGGCCACAGGAACAGTGCAGTCCCTGGAGATAGTAACATGGCAGGATGGAGTCGCAAAGCCTGCTGTGTGCATTTCTACTGTGGGCTCCTTCACCCTGTCTGGTGACAAACGTGCAAGTAAAGCCCACAGATGACCACGGGAAAAGGGGGATAAAATATAACCAAGCTGGGCTACAGTGATATTAATGGGCAAACATGGAAAACACTCCCAGGACAGCTCCAGAAAAAGGGAAATGTTTTTTGGACGAGTCTCCGCTCCGTACACCTTTCCATAAATCATTTTTTTTGGAGCTTTCCTGGGTGTGTTTTCTAGTTTTGCCCATCACTATAACTGTTCCCCAACTGAATTACTATTTTTAATATTTTTGTGGTGGTCATTTTCTATTTTTAATTGCACTTTTGTGCTGTGCACATGTATCACACTGCTCACGTTTTGCAGGTTTGCCCGGTTTTGCTGTACATTGCTGACGTAAATGGTTTCTCTTCCCTTTAAATCCCCTCTACCGCGAGTGGTTCACTCGCGCTATTTTTGCAATGGAAATTCGGCCCCGCAACTGTGCGAGGGGCCTCTCCCCTCCCCTTCCCCGCCCATTAAACCCGTCTCTCCGCCCCTCCGGGGCCTTCCTCCACCCTCCGTAGGCCTTTCCACGCCTCTATCGGACATTTACGGGCCCGTACTTGTGCGGGGCTCGTTAGTGTGACGCGCACGTGTGCGGGGGTTCGACGCATGTTTGCGGGGCGCTTAAGAGCACTTAAGTGCTGCTTTTAGTGCGCTATTTTGCGCCGCGCAAAATAGCGGTTTTTAGTAAACATGCCCCTATGTTCTTTGATTGTGAGAAGCAAATGTTTCAGATCATCTTCACTTTCAGCCAGAAAAGTGGTATCATCAGCATAGCGAAGGTTGTTACTTTTTGACATATTCATAATTGATCTGGAAAAGGGAATAACTAGTGAGGCTATCAAATTTGCAGACGACACAAAACTGTTTAAAGTTGTTAAAACCCAAGAGGACTGTGGAAAACTGCAGGAGGATCTGGATAAATTGGAAGACTGGGCATCCAAATGGCAGATGGAATTTAATGTGGACAAGTGCAAAGTTATGCACCTAGGAAAGAACAACCCACACTATGGTTTTACGATGCAAGGTTCCACATTGGGAACCACCACCCAGGAAAAAGATTTAGGAGTCATCGTGGATAACATGTTAAAACCGTCCGCCCAGTGTGCAGCGGCGGCCAGGAAAGCATATAGAATGCTAGGTATCATAAGGAAAGGAATGGAAAATAAAACAAAGGATATTATAATGCCTCTGTATCTTTCCATGGTACGACCGCACCTTGAATATTGTGTGCAATTCTGGTCACCGTAACTTAAAAAGGATATAGCGTTATTAGAAAAGGTACAGAGAAGAGCCACCAAAATGGTAAAGGGGATGGAAGGCTACTCCTATGAAGAGAGGCTACAAAGGTTAGGGCTTTTCAACCTGGAAAAGAGACAGCTGAGGGGAGATATGATAGAGGTCTATAAATTAATGAATGGAGTAGAACGGGTAAACGTAAATCGATTGTTTACGCTATCAGAATATAGAAAGACTAGGGGACATGTAATGAAGCTACAGGGTAAACTATTTAAGACAAATAAGAGAAAATATTTTTTCACTCAACATGTAAACTAACACTGGAATTTGTTACCGGAGGATGTAGTAAGAGCTATTAGTGTAGCTGGGTTTAAAAAAGGTTTGGACAACTTCCTGGAGGAAAGGTCCATAAACCATTATTAAAAAGGGACCCAGGATATCAATGCTTGACCCAATACAAGCATTGTGGAACCTGTGTCTTTTGGGGATACTGCTAGGTACGTATGACCTAGATTGGTCACTGTTGGAAACAGGATACTGGGCTTGATGGACCTTGGTCTGACCCAGTATGGCATATCTTATGTTCTTATGGCTGTCGGGTAAGGTTTGCCTCTTTGTGGGTGATAACAAAATCTGCAATAGAGTAGACACCCAGGAAGCTGTAGATAACATGAGGAGGGATCTACCTCAGCTTGAAGAATGGTCTAGAATTTGGCAGCTGGGATTTAATGTTAAAAAATGCAAGGTCATGCATTTGGGCTGCTGCAATCCAAGGGAGCAATATAGTATAGGGGGTGAAGTACTTTTTTCCACTAAAGAAGAGTGGGATCTGGTTGCGGTTGTGTCTGATGATCTTAAAGTAGCTAAACAGCTAGAAAAGATGACAGCGAAAGCTAGAAGGGTGCTTGGGTGCATAGGGAGAGGAATGGCTAGCAGAAAAAAGGAGATGATAGTGCCTCTGTATAAGTCTTTGATGCGACCTCATTTGGAGTACTGTGTGCAATTCTGGAGACTGCACTTTCAAAAGGATATAAACAGGATGGAGTCAGTACAGAGGGTGGCTACTAAAATGGTTAGTGGGTGACCAGGGAGTTGGACAGAGGAAGAGCCCTAGATGTAGTGTATTTAGATTTCAGGAAAGTATTTGACACTGCACAGGCAACTTACAAACAAAGTAAGCACCCTAGGGATGGACCCTAAAGTTAATGATTGGGTTAGAAATTGATTGATTGGGAGACAACAAAGGGTATAGGTTAATGGAGTTCACAAAAGGAGGTACCAGTGGAGTGCCGCAGGGATCTGTCTTTGTTAGTGATATTGTAGAAGGACTGTGGTGTAAGGGTTGCCTCTATGCGGATGATACCAAAAACTGCAACAGAGTAGATACCCAGGAAGATGTAGATAACATGAAGAGAGAATTAGCTGAGCTGGAAGAATGGTCTAGAATTTGGTAGCTGATGTTTAATGCTAAAAAATATACGGTCATGCATTGGTAATAGTGCCTCTGTATAAGTCTTTGGTGCGACCTCATTTGGAGTATAGTGTGCAATTCTGGAGACCGCACCTTCAAAAGGATATAAACAGGATGGAGTCAGTACAGAGGGTGGCTACTAAAATGATTAGTGGTCTTCATTATAAAGCATATGAGGACAGACTTAAGGATCTTAATATGTATACCTTAGAGGAAAGGCGGGATAGAGGTGATATGATTGAGATGTTTAAATACCTCCGTGGCATAAATGTTCAGGGAGAGAGCCTCTTTCAATTGAAAGCAAGTTCTGCTACGAGGGGACATGGGATGAGGGTGAAGGGAGATAGATTCAGGAGTGATATGCGGAAATATTTCTTTACAGAAAGAGTGGTGGATCCGTGGAATAGTCTCCCAGTGGAGGTGGTAGAGATGAGGACAGTATCTGAATTCAAAAAAGCATGGGACAAACACAGAGGATCTCTAAAGGTAAAAAGTGGACTGTTGTAGTTGTTGATATGGAAGGACAGACTAGATAGGCCATGTGGTCTTTTTCTGTCGTCATTTTTCTATGTTTCTATGGATGTAGGGGAGCAAGTGAAGAAGACAGGAGTGAAGAGCAGGTGGATTGCAGAATCTGGGAAAGAGTTAAGAGAAGACAGAGGACACAGAAACCAAATACCAGGACTAAAGCAATTAGAAAAATAAAATAGCTAGACCATAAAAGTAAGGAATTTATTTTCAGTTGAATGACTGGAATGTCAGTTTTTTTATTTTATATAGGCTGAGGTCATAGGCAGCCCTGGAATTGAATATCCGGGATTGACGCACATGCCCCAGAGTCACAGAAGCTAAATGACTAGCGGCGATATTGCATTGCTGTCTGGTTAGCTCCCACAGTAAAACGAGGCCAGCTTTTGCTTCGCCTTGTTTTACCCACAGGTTGCTAACTAGGTAGCAGTGCAATATTGCCGCTACCCGGTTAGTGACTGTCGCCACCTCTGCTCCGCCCCCAATGCCCAGGACATGCCTTGATGCTAAGTGATTAGCACTGGGGCATGTACAGGAGATAATCTGGGATATTAAGCGGCACTAGCCATGTTAGTGCTGTTAAATATCCCATTGAGCGGCATTTACACGGTTTACAGATCTGCAATTGTGTAAATGCCTTTCGAACAGCGGGCCCATTGCACATTGCAGGGGAAAATGCATCACTGTTTCTATTTCTTGTGTTGCACTTCACGCAGAACCTGGCTTGTTGGGGTTTCAATTTAATTTTGTCTACATAGTTCTATTTTTGAGTTTGTTATAATTTATTCTGTACTTGGTGAGGGTCATACTGTCTTCTGCCTGTGTGACCAAGACCATGTGTTATGTAAGCATTAGTCTCAGGGTAGTTTTTCTAAATGGGTTAATTTTGTGCATACCATGACAGCCATGAACCTCACTTCTAAACCAGGGTATGGAAAAGTCTGTATTTTTGCAGATGACATGAACATTTGCAACAGTATGGACTCCCCAGAGGGAGTGGATAACATGAGGAAAGATCTACAAAAGCTGGAAGAATGATCTAATGCTTGGCAGTTAAGATGTAATGTGAAGAAGTGTAGTGTCATGCACTTGGGAAGCAGAAATCCAAGGACATTGTATACGATAGGGGGCGAGATGTTGGTGTGCACAGACCAAGAGAAGGACCTCAGAGTGATTGTTTCTGAGAATCTCAAGGTGGCGAAACAGTGTGACAAGGCGGTGGCAAAAGCCAGAAGGATGCTGGGTTGCATACAGAGAGGAATTACCAGCAGAAAGGAAGAGCTACTAATACCACTTTATAAGTCACTGGTGAGGCCTCACTTGGAATACTGTGTTCAGTTTTGAAGATCATATCTTGCAAAGGATGTAAAAAGACTGGAAACTGTTCAGAGGAAGGCAACCAAAATGATTTGGAGCCTGCGTCAGAAGCCTTATGAGAAGAGACTTGAAGACCTAAATATGTACACTCTGGAGGAGAGGAGGGACAGGGGAGATATGATTCAGACCTTTAAATACTTAAAGAGTATTAATGAACAAACAAACCTCTTCCAAAGACGGGGAAGCTGTAAAACTAGAGGGTATAACATGAAGCTGCAAGGGGGTAAACTGAAAGGCAATGTCAGGAAATACGTTTTCACTGAAAGGGTGGTGGATGCTTGGAATGCCGTCCCGATGGAAGTGGTGGGGGCAAATACAGTGACAGAATTCAAAATGGCATGGGACAGATACAGTAGATCCCTTTATAGCAACAGGATTAAATCAAAATAAACTTAACTATCTAATTTCTCAACAAACATGGGTGCCCTACACGGAGCGATGGGTTCACCCCTAAACAAAGACATGGGGAGGGGTGACCTGCATGGAGCGGCAAATGCACCTACTCTTGCAACCTTGCTGGGCAGACTAGATGGACCATACTGGTCTTTATCTGCCGTCATTTACTATGTTACTATGTTACTTGCATCGTGCCAAAGAGAGCTTTCTTTTGGAGTTTGTAAGGTATGGATAAGTTTGTCAAGATGTGACTGGAAATTCTTCTGTATCAAACATGTAGCTCCCAATATGATAGGGAATATTTCATTATCTTTCTTCCACATTTTCTTGGTCTCTGACTGCATTTCCTGGTACTTCAGGATCTTCTACTTCTCTGATTAAAAGATAGAAAGCAGAGGATAGGGTTAAATGGCCAATTTTCCCAAATGGAGAAAGGTGAATAGTGGTGTACCCCAGGGATCTGTGCTGGGTCCGCTGCTTTTTGACATATTCATAAATGACCTGGAAAGTGGAACAACAAGTGAGGTTATCAAATTTGCAGATAACACAAAACTATTTAAAGCTGTTAAAACCCATGAGGATTGTGGAAAATTGCAAGAGGATTTTAATAAACTGGAAGACTGGGCATCAAAATGGCAGATGAAATTTAATGTGGACAAGTGCAAAGTGATGCACCTAGGGAAGAACAACCCAAACTATGGTTACACAATGCAAATTGGCCATCTTGAATTTTGGCACCTAGCAGACAGCATACCTCTCTGGACATCAAGTCTGGTTGGCAGATGGATGCTTCAGCATCCCTGAGAAGAGGGTCACTAACCATCACTACCCTTCACTTCATTGTGGTCACTGATTCTGCAACTTTGGGGTGCCCGAGCTCAGGTTCATCCCTTTCCTGGGATGCTTTGACCTCCTTTACTTCCAGGGCTGCATAATGGTTCTTCAGTTCAAGGCTGGAGGAGTTAGATTTGTGATTCTGCAGGCCCTGGTGACTCGTGTCCAGCTTTCATCATTCTGTAGGCTCCCATCTCCATCTTTGTTGGAGAGCTTGGATATTTCAAGAAGCATCTCATCAATGTACTTATCATTAATGGTCTTGAATGCTCCCCAGCCTCGTCACCTCTTCTCTGTGTTCCTCCACTTATTTTCTGAGAGCTTCAGCATGCAGGCATCCTGTACATGGAACCGGTCCTTCAACTGGCATTGGGATCTCTGTCTGGACAGAAGCAGAAGCTATAAAGGGGGCAATAGCTTTAGAAATATGACTTTTCCCAGCCATTGTTCAGTTGGTGGAGCTTTGGTACCTCTTGAAGTAAAAGAGAGAGACGTACCAAAGTCCCTGCCTATTCTGTCCTTTAAGAGAAAAAGCAGTAGACCTCTTTTAAGTTTGTTCTAGCAGTGCTCTTCTAAGTCCTGTGTATAGCTAATTGGGGAGTTGCCCTATTTAGCAAGAATGCTCACATGTGGTGGTTAGGAGCTGGGGTGCATAGGGAGGGAGCTAACACCTGATGAGGTCAGTGGCTTAAAAGAAATAGCTGTGAATGGATAGCTGGAACAAAAATCTGACAGAGCTTTGCCCAACACCACAAAAAAGTCCCCTTTTGCAGTACAGAAAAAAGATTTAGGTTTTACAAATGAAAACCAAAATCCCTTTAAGAGCTTTCAGACAGAGCAATTGTAGTTAACAGCCACACCTTGCTTGCAACCGAGTCCCTGGTAGGAATGTCCCCCTTTGGAGACATCAAGTGGAACATTGTACTTTAAAATAAGATTAAGAATTTATAAAATGTTATGTGACTCTACATTTTGTCATTTTTCCTTTTTGTTATATATTTTCAGCTGAGGTTCTTAAAAGATTCCCTGAGTTTTATATCTCCTTCCAGCCTCCCTTCCTTCCATCTCTAGCACTCTCTTTAACAAGCTCTGGGAAGCGGATGGGGGTGAGGGCGGCAGCAGGGAAATTTTGATGTTGCTCAGGAGAAAACTAATTTTATTGATATATTGGAGACCCCCTACTGAGGAAACTAGTAATAGAAACTTGGTGACCTCTTTTGTGGCAATCTTAGGTGGGGATAAGGTTTTAATGTGGGTTTTCATGATATTCCCCTGTTTTCCAATAGGCTAGGAGGGAATTCCTACAATTGTGGCCTCAGGAAATTGTTTTAGGAATGATATGCTTCCAAAAATTTCTAAAAAACATATAGTTATGTTTTGGGATACAGCCACCACAGATAAAAGACATTACTGCATCTCCAACCCCTACCAGCAAACCCAGGGAGTACCGCAAAGATCCACATTATCAGCCCTTCTCTTCAACATATACTTGCAACTGTTCAATCATAAAATCTCATAACATCGACTTCCACATATACGTGGATGGCATCATGCTCTATGAACCAATAACCACCACACACCCTACTAACCTACGGCTCCTTCAATGCTTTGATGATGTCTCCAGATGGCTCAACAACAACCACCTCACCATCAACTACAAGAAAACTGAAGCAATATTCATAACCGAGGACTACTTCTTCACACCACCAACCCTTCTCACACTAAACACAACCCAAATAAAAGTGCAACAACAAATAAAATACTTGGGCATCATCCTGGACCAAACCCTCTCACTCAATCAACAAATAGCAAAAAACACAAAAGGAATATACTATGAAGCCAAGACCCTTCAACATCTTTACCCCCTCCTAGATCTACACGACTTCCGCACAGTACTACTAGCCATGACTCTCCCCCACCTCGACTACTATAATGCCATACAGGCCCTTACCTAGCCCTGTGTGAGCGGTGTGGCCGCACAGGGCACAAAGGCTTAAGGGGCACATTTTAGCTTTCTTCCGTTGCCTGCTGCCGCCACTTTTTCTTCTCTCAGCAGCGGCAGGCAATGGAAGAAAGCTAAAATGCGCTCCTTAAGCCTTTCACCAGCATGCAAAGCAGGTCTTTTCCTCCCTGCTCTTGTATATAGCTGGGAGGAGTGGCAAGTTACCTCAGGCCGGAAGGCCAGGGGTTCAAATCTCACCAGAGGACAGCAACCTTGGGCAGGAACACTGGAGGAAGTGTGTTTTATTGGAAGGGAACTACTTTGAAGGAATCTCGTGCAATAACTGGCAGTGTTATACTTCTTATGTTATTGTACCATTATTAAGAAGGGACCCAGGATATCAATGCTTGACCCAGTACAAGCATTGCGGAACCTGTGTCTTTTGGGGAAACTGCTAGGTGCGTATGGCCTAGATTGGCCACTGTTGGAAACAGGATACTGGGCTTGATGGACCTTGGTCTGACCCAGTATGGCATATCTTATGTTCTTATGTTCTTAATGTTTATGTTAGTGAAATGATCAGAATCAGAATGTTTTTATTATATTGAATTCTGTGGGTGAATGTCCTTCCTCTGCTCTGCACCCATTGTCCAGGGAGAGATTTCTGTGGATGCAGAATATATATTCAAAAAGAAAGAGAACTATAATGCAGTTTATAACAAAATAAAATGAGTTATAATTTGGTATTATAAACTTCACCCTGATTCTCACTTTTTCTTTTAGCTCCTTGGCGTGTGAGCATCTTGCAGTTCCTGTTTTTTAGAGGGTGGGAAGTGCTGTGTTGGGGCGCCAAGTCACTCATGTTATGTGGAAATGGGAGGTGCTCCATGGTGCTGTTGAGTCCCTCTTTTTTGGCATATTTAGAAATATGTTTCCTAAGCTTTATACTGTAACATATAAACATAAGAACATAGGAAATGCCATACTAGGTCAGACCAAGGTCCATCAAGCCCTGCATCCTGTTTCCAACTGTGGCCAATCCAGGTCACAAGTACTGGTAGGTTCCTAAAAAGGTACACAGGTTCCACAATGCCTCTCTTGGGGTAAGCAGTGGATTTCCTGGGTCCTCTTTAGTTTATGTACCTTTCATCCAGCAACTTGTCCAAACCTTTTATAAAACCCAGCTACACTAACAGCTTTTACCATGATCCTCCGGTAACTAATTCCAGAGTTTGATCACGTGGGGCCATAGACTAACTGCAGGGTGCAGTTTTCCTCACTTATCTTTAAGGCTGCTGCTCAGTTAGCGCCATTCTCTGCCACGGAACGCCCCCAACATACCCTGATGCTAACCAGATAGCAATGGGACACGTAGGGGACTTAGGAGGGGATATCCAATGACACTAACCATGTAAGTGCCATTGAATAATCCTGACTAAGGCATCTACATGGTTTACTGGGCTGTAAACCATATAGATGCCTTTCGAAAATCGGGCCCTTACTTCCTAGGCCAGTGCCCTTACCATTAGGCTATTCCTCCACTCCTATTAGTTCACAATATGCCTGGTACAGGAGAGTGTTTGTTAGTGAGATGGCCAGAATCATTTTTTTTAAATTAGATATTGAGTTTTGTAGGTAGATATCCTAGTTCTGCTTTGCACCCATTGTTGAGGGAGGGGTTCTATGAATGCAAAATATATGTTCAAAAAGAAAAAGCAACAACCATAACACAGTTTATAACAACAAAATAAAAATGAGTTATAATTTGGTGTTATAAACTGTGCAGTGGTTTTCGCTCTTTCTTTTAGTTCTGTGGTGTGCAAACATCTTTCTATTTCCTCCACATTATCTAATTGAGTTTTTAATTTGGTTCAGTCCCTGACTGTAGTTTTGAGAAAGCCTCCCCACCCCCCATGAGCTGGGGAGGGGGGGTGCCATCTCATCCCTCACCTCAGGCAGCAGATTGCCTTGAGTCGCCCCTGACACTACCAATACCAAAACCATTACGATCATGCAACTCCTCTTTTCCAGTCCATCATCCACTTCTGCTTCTTATGCAGTATTTGCCCTTAGGTCATTCATTCTGCTCTTATCTCCTCCCTAGTTTTTCACAAATTCCTCTTTCAAATGTCTCTCCTTAGCTAATCTGCTCTTATCTGCACCTTTTTCTCCCATCTCCACATCTCATCTCTGCATTTTCTATCTGATTATATCAAGTACCTAGAAAAGTCTTTCTGAATGTGGGTGCGGGGCTTTTATCAGATTCAAATCCAGCCTGAAAACTCACCTCTCTGAGGCTGCTTTTAATTCCTGAACCAGTTCTGTCAGTTCATGTAACAGGGCTATCAATCTGAACTCTAAACATCTCAGTTTATTGGAAAGAACTGAGGCTGATCTATATGTCTTACCTACTTTTCACCATAAAAGACAGGTTGATTTAGTAAATTCACAAAGCAAGCATTTGAAACATTTCCAGAACCCATATCTCATCTACAATAACATGCCCTTAAAAGTTTCCCCTTCTCAATGTTATCCCACTACCTTATATCCTCTCAGTCATGGCTTGCATCCTGTTTTGTTTTGTTTTTTTAGCTTTGTAAGATCATAAGCTCTAAGGACTACAGGCTGTACAATATGTGCTCTATATATAGCACTGCAGATATCTGTTATATACAATTGCAACTATAATATTGTCTTCTCTACCTTATTCGTTTCTAATATATTGAACTTGCCTGCACGCATTACGACTCTCAGTGACACATGTTTTTCTATCATTGGAGTATTGCAGGGGGCAGAAGAGCAGAATCCGGAGGTGATCGTATCGGCAAAAACAGGTAGAAATGTAAACAGCAAAAGCCAGAAGGATACTTGGATGTACGGGAGAGGAATGGCCAGCAAGAAAAAGGAGTTGATTATGCCTTTGTAGAAGTCTCTAGTAAGACCTCATTTGTAGTACTGTGTGGAATTCTGGAAAATGCATGTTCAAAAGAATATAAATAGGAAGGGCACCTACTAAAATGGTCAGTGATCTGCATCATAAGGCATATGGGGATAGGCTTAAAGATCTCAATATGTATACTTTGGAGGATGAGTGAGAGATAGGAGTTATGACAGACTTAAATACTTCTGTGATATAAATGCACCGGAGTTGGCCCTCTTCCAGTTGAAAGGAAGCTCTGGAACAAGGGGTCATGAAGGTAAAAGATAGACTCAGGAGTAATCTGAGGAAATATGTCTTTATGGGGAGGGTGGTGGATGCGTGGAACAGCTTCCCATGGAGGTGGTGGAGATGAGAACTGTATCTGAATTGAAGATAGCATGGGACAAGAACAGAAAATCTCTGACTTAGCGAAAGGAAGCATAGAACTTAATAGTCGGTATGGATGGGCAGACTGACTAGGCTGTGCAATCTTTATCAGTCACAGTTTTCTATGTTTCTCTGGAGAAATTGTCCTTTGATAAATATTTTGCTTCAAGGTTCTTTGCTAATCAGCATAAGTTGCTATGACTTGTTAGTCTGGGGGGGATATTCAAAAGGGTTTAGCCAGGGCCAGTGTCACCACTAAGCATACTAGGTGGTTGCCTAGAGCGCAGGCCCTCTGGGGCTCCTCCAGGATGGTCAATGGTGGCACTGACTCAGAAACTGCGACACAGAGCTTACCTACAGTCTCTAGCACTGTCTTGTGGTTTCTCTCTTCCACTATCTGCTGCTTGTGCCCCCTCCAACACAAGTTTCGGTTTTGCATATACTGGAAGTTTGCATTGGAGGGGGGCAGAAGCAGCAGATAGTGGAAGAGAGAAACCATGAGGCCACGCCGGAGGCTATAGGAATGTGCTGCATCGCAGTTTCCGAGTCATTGACCTCACTGCCACCCTGGAGGGGGTCAGTAGCAGCGATAATGGGAGCGGGGGGGGGGGGGGGGGTTGAGGCAGCATGGATGAGGTCCCAGCAGCTGTCTGGTTAGTGGAGATATTCATCCACTAACCAGAGAGCTAAACCCCATAAAGTTAGGACAGGTCAACGGTTCTGGTTAGTAGCTGAATATTGCTGCTAAGCAGGTAATAATCTCTCTCTTCAGTGAAGGCAGAAGCCAAATAGACTCTGAATATCTGGTTTAAACTAAAAAGACTGCCGCTCAATATCAGCCCCTCTGATTTTAAGAGAAAGGATGTGCTTGACAAGTGTGTTTCCTACATGCAGTATTGCTTGAATCACTGTATTTAGCTTTAATGTATTGACGGGGGGATGGGGAGTGTGGGAATGTTGCACTTTTAGACCTGGTTAAATGAAATGTTCCCTGATTGTGCAAATGTGAAAAATATCAGTCAGATATCTGAAAGCTTCGGGAAGTATTGCTTTCTGTGTAGGTGGCTTATTTGCAGTGGAACTGTTTCACCTGATGTAACTTTATTTATTTATTTAACAAAGTTTTATATACCGCCCCTTCCTGAGATCAGGGGCGGTTTACATAGAACATCGCAACAAGTTTTACATTGAACATTGTAACTATATACATTTAACATGTAACAACTATGTACAGATAACTATATACATTTTGTTAATATCTGATATTTGACCTAGGGTAACTGTGTCATTTTGGGGTTTAGGTTATCGGATGACGGAGAATGGTAGTTCTTTAGGTACCTTGGGAGTTAATGAGAGTGCTTGATTCACCAAAATGTTCGATAAAACTTGTCTTTTAGATGAGACCAGATATTTAGAATTAATAGTTATGCCTCTGATGAATGTAGAAAACAGGGAATCCAGCTTAGGCATAGCTTGTTAGATTCATGAGCTTTCAAAAGCACTTAATTATGAATGAGGCATACATAATCCTTGGAATTTATTCTGTGCAGGGAACAGCTCTACTAGGGCCTGTGCCAATCAATGTTAAATGGAGACACTGCAGACCTAAACTCTTATCTTGACTACTTGCAAAACACCTATAGTGACTTTAGTCTTGAAATATTTTGCATTTGCTTTGATTAACCTATCATCCAAATATATTATGCAAATTTCTCATTTGCCTAAGGAAGTTGTAAATATTGTCATGATGTATAAAGTTTCTTGAAATGGTGGCATCACACAGTAATTTCTAGATATTGAATAATGAAAACCTTTAACACAAATTTTAGCATTTCATATGGAATGCAATATAGATCTCAAAGGCTGCCTATCAAACGCTTGCCCAAACTCCACTCCTGTACATGCCCACAGTGAAAGCACACACCATCCAAACAATGTGTGTATATGTCATGCTAGGCGGCCGCATGTCACTTACATGTGTAAATAACTAACATAGCGCCTTTACATCTTTCTCAGTAAAGACCAAAGCAGTGAATTCACTTAGTCTCTCCACTATAGCCTTGTTGTTCTTGAGAGCTCCCTTTACCGCATGATAATCTAATGGCCCAACTGATTCCCTCATAGGCTTCCTGCTTGCAATGTACCTGAGAGATTTTATTACAAGACTTTATGGAAAGCTTCTTTTCAAATTATATTTTTTTGTATGGCAGCAGCCAAAAAATACAGAATGCTAGGAATTATCAAGAAAGGAGGAGAACACTTGATCTGGAAGAAGGAGTACCTGTCTGTGTGTGCATCCTACAGTGCTGTTTGGCCAGTGCGAGTAGTGAAGGATTTTCCCTATCGCTAACTTTATCACGAGGAGACTGGAGACACTATTTTAAAGCTTGCCAGCCATTCTGCGGCTGCAGATGCAGCCCTCGGTCGTGTGCCCAAAGGGGTATGCCACTTTGGTGCCTATTCGGGGCTATTGTGCCCTATTAATACTGCTGCTGGAGATTCCGAGAGAACGTGAAAAGAGGAAGATCAAGCAGATGGAGAGATCAATGTCCATATCTATACCCAAAGGACTATTGGGCCTTTGGACCAACATGTCCGCCCACTTGTGGACATGATGGTATGTTCTGAATTTTCATTGTTGGACATTTCTGTGTCTCAAACATCTAGTGCCTCTCTGAGTTTCATGGACAGGACTTCGCCCCCAACCCAGGCTCCCTTCAGATTAGCATTGAAGGGGATGTATTAACCCCTTCATTGGACCTCAAAGTGGCGCTAAAAAAAACATGTTTGTGGACCCGCCACAACTGTGGTAACTGCCACAGATATTACTTTGATGAACATTTGGAAGATGGACTCAAAGACCAACGTTTTATTATCTGGATTCATGGAACAGACTATCAAGTTTTCTGAACAGTATCTGCTTGTAGTGATTGTAAACCGTTCTGATGCCCTTCAGCCTGGAAGGTATATCATGAAATTGCATAAACATAAATAAATGTTAAAAAAATCTCAGGAAGCAGATATAGGTATGGTTTCTAACTCCCAGCGACTCGATAAACTAGAATGTCAGGTTGGGTCACTTCAATCTGCAGGAGCCTTAGGGTTGAAAGATAATTATGTGCTTTATAAACAGATGGAAGCACTGGAAAACGCGCATCAGACAAAAAATCTCAGATTGCTAAATTTCCCAAATATTTCAAGGAGATACTGTTAATTCCAGAGCTGGATAGTATTGTGATTTCTAAAGTGTATTATTTGCCTGTTCGAACGGTAGTGCGGACTAATGATGTGGCTCAGGTGGAGGAAGAATTAGAGCTTGATTTAACTGTTTTTTTTTTGACTCTACTATTGAGGTAATTCCCTCCTGGGCCACATGGATTGTGTCCTTGTCTACCGAGGCAGATAAAGTTAAGATTATTAAGTATTATTTTTCAAAGAAAGATTTTTTTATTTCATGGTCAGAAGATATACATTTTTCTGGATTCTCTCGTACTACACAGGTGCAGAGGAAGTCCTTCCTGCAGTTGAAACCTTGTGTTTTGGCTGCAGGGAGGAGTTTTTCTAGCACTTTCCATGTAAATGCCTGATTTCCTTAAATGGAGTTAAATATTAACAGATCATCTATAACTGGAGAGATTCTTAGATACCACTTAGGGCCCTGTTGGGGGCTAATAATTTGTACTGATGTGTATTATTTTGTATTACTATTTTTCATCTTGTGTGTACGGGTGTGTTTAACCTGATAGTTCTATAGATTTACATATTCCTCTATCCAGACTGAATATTCTCCAGGATGGGGGCTGTGAAACCATGTTTGATATTGGGCATTTTGTGTGTTTATTTTTGTTTCTTTGCTGGATTTTGTTTATTGCTGGATGTATATACTTTAAAATCTTTAATTTAAAAAAAAGGAATAAAGAATCCAACAAATATCATAATGCCTCTGTATCACTCCATGGTGCAACTGTATCTTGAATATTGTGTGCAATTCTAGTTGCCAGATATCAGAAAAGAATATGCCGCCACACAAAAAAAACATAGTAGAATTAAAAAGGTACAGAGAAGGATGACCAAAATGATAAAGGAGATGGCATGACTCTCCTATGAGGAAAGGCTAAAGATGTTGGGCCTCTTCAGCTTGGAGAAGAGACGGCTGAGGGGAGATATGATAGAGATCTAAAAACTCCTGGTTGGAACGGGTAAGCCTAAATTCAATGTTATTCTTTCAAAAATCAAAAAGACTAGGGGGCATGAAACTAAAAGTAATGCATTTAAAACAAATAGGAAAAATATATTTTTCTCTTACTGCATAGTTAAGCTTTGGAACAACTTGCTGCCAGAGAATGTCATTAAGGTAGACCTGGGGAAAGGCATTGGTCATCCATGGGGATAAGTAGCATGGGGTCTAGGTCATTAAGGTAGACTTGGGGAAAGCCATTGGTTATCCATGGAGATAAGCAGCATGGGGTCTAGGTCATTAAGGTAGACCTGGGGAAAGCCATTGGTTATCCATGGGGATAAGTAGCATGGGGTCTAGGTCATTAAGGTAGACATGGGGAAAGCCATTGGTTATCCATGGGGATAAGTAGCATGGGGTCTAGGTCATTAAGGCAGACCTGGGGAAAGTCATTGGTTATCCATGGGGATAAGTAGCATGGGGTCTAGGTCATTAAGGCAGACCTGGGGAAAGTCATTGGTTATCCATGGGGATAAGTAGCATGGGGTCTAGGTCATTAAGGTAGACCTGGGGAAAGTCATTGGTTATCCATGGGGATAAGTAGCATGGGGTCTAGGTACTTGTGCTGTGGCTTGGCTACTGCTGGAAACAAGATACTGTGCTTGCTGGACCTTTAGTCTGACCCAGTATGGCTATTCTTATGTTCCTATCCTAATACTGGACCACACCATCTGAGGATCACCGGATCCTAGATGATCACCCACTATGACTTCAGAGAAACTCTCTGCCTTTATATGCACCAGGTCCAGTACCGCCCTCTTCTGCATGGGTTTCATTGACTGTTGCCTGTTGAGAATCAAGGACCTCCCTACTTCTAGACATCACAGTTGGGATGTCCCGAGTCAACATCTGAGTACTTCTTTATGATCCCACGCTCATCCAATTTTCTCTTTATCACAGTGAAGTTTCTATATTACAAGATATTTGTTTGTTTCTTCTTCGGGTCTCAGACTAAACATCGGCAAGCACACTACTTTGCTACTTTACTATGTTAATTTATCTGATTATGATGGAACTTGTTCTTAAACTTGGAACTTGGAACTTTCTTATAAACTTAATTGTTTGTTCAATCCACTTTCATTTAAAATCCCAACGCTGTTGTCAAAGCGCCCCCGCGTTTCACTAGTATGGTTCTTCAGGGGATTATAGATCAAACTGCAAATATACAAAGCAACATGTGTTACTAAAAACCACCTATGATTTATTGCCTCTATCTTATCTGCCTTACTTTATCCAAAATTGTCTACTTACTTGAAATATCAAACAAAGTTCTTAATACGTGAATGCTGCCCGCGTTTCTGATTAACCGATGGCATTCTTAAAGTCGGCATTATAACAGTCCGAAAACGCCGCGCATGCGGACTAGGAGGAATATACCCTTATTTAAAGGTCTCTCTTCAGGCTCCTCCTACCTATTCGGAGCAATGCCTGACATCCCTAATGTGCACCTGAATAATAACGTATACTGATGACCTGTGCAATTACTAATAACCTATACACACGCTCCCCATTCTACTGCTACATTAAGGCCCATCGGCTGGGAGACAACAGTGTATACTAAACCGACAGACAGAAATACCTTTTTGCAGTATGATAGCGCGCATCCCCAGAGTTTAAAAGAGGGACTCCCGTTTTCACAGTTCCTGAGGTACAGGCGCAATTGTTCAACCGTAGAGGAATACAAGAATCAATCTAATCGATTACAGCAGGGTTTTGTTCAGAGGGGATATCCGCAACCCTTAGTCCATAGAGCATATAAACGAGCTCTATATTATAACCGTACGTGGTTATTGACTCCCCGTTTATCGCCAAGTAAAGATGATAAAGAATTTGTGCATTTGATTACTAAATACTCTCCAATAAGTATGGCGATTCAAAGAAGTATAAAGAAGCACAGTAAGGTATTGAGGACATTGCCGAGTATGCGGAGTTATAATATCCGGTGCGTCTGGCAACGTAGCAAAAATTTGAAAGAGTATTTAAGCCCTACAGTGTTGCGATCGCGGCAACTGTTGGAAAAAAAAGGGGGACATAATGCTTGTGGCCAGTGCAGTATTTGCCACATTTCGAGTGAAATAGAACAATTCACTCATAAGGGGGTAATCTATCGGTTAAGAAGCAGTACCACTTGTGAGTCCACATATGTTGTCTATGCTGTGCGATGCCCCTGTGGTTTAATGTACATAGGTAAGACAATTCGTAAGTTCCGAGTCTGCATGAAAGAGCATGAGAGTAGATTGCGGTGTAAGAAAATGGAAGCACCTATGGTAGCTCATTGTGAGGCTCAGGAACATAAATTTCAGGATCTTAAATGTTGGTGCATAGAACACGTAGTTACTGGAATGCAAGGTAGGACACGGGAACAAACTTTAAAAATGCAGGAACAGCGATGGATCTATTGATTGGAGAGAGTCCAGCCGATGGGCCTTAATGTAGCAGTAGAATGGGGAGCGTGTGTATAGGTTATCAGTAATTGCACAGGTCATCAGTATACGTTATTATTCAGGTGCACATTAGGGATGTCAGGCATTGCTCCAAATAGGTAGGAGGAGCCTGTAGAGAGACCTTTAAATAAGGGTATATTCCTCCTAGTCCGCATGCGCAGCGTTTTCGGACTGTTATAATGCCGACTTTAAGAATGCCATCGGTTAATCAGAAACGCGGGCAGCATTCACGTATTAAGAACTTTGTTTGATATTTCAAGTAAGTAGACAATTTTGGATAAAGTAAGGCAGATAAGATAGAGGCAATAAATCATAGGTGGCTTTTAGTAACACATGTTGCTTTGTATATTTGCAATTTGATCTATAATCCCCTGAAGAACCATACTAGTGAAACGCGGGGGCGCTTTGACAACAGCGTTGGGATTTTAAATGAAAGTGGATTGAACAAACAATTAAGTTTATAAGAAAGTTCCAAGTTCCAAGTTTAAGAACAAGTTCCATCATAATCAGATAAATTAACATAGTAAAGTAGCAAAGTAGTGTGCTTGCCGATGTTTAGTCTGAGACCCGAAGAAGAAACAAACAAATATCTTGTAATATAGAAACTTCACTGGTGATAAAGAGAAAACTGGATGAGCGTGGGATCATAAAGAAGTACTCAGATGAGATCGCTCAAATACTAGACCGAATTGGTTTTGTTTTAAATACCGAGTCAACATCTGGCAAACTGAAGCAACAGCAATGCTATGAATGTCTGTATTTCTTTTGTCTGTTCTGTATATTACAGCAGAATAACTGGATATTCCATTTCCAGATAAACCCACATGCCTTCTCCTTACCTTTAACACCCTGTAATGCTGTTTCTTCAATATATTTTACACTCCTCCTCCCTTCTAAATATATTTTAATCCTGTATAGCTATATCTCAGTCATGGTGCTCTATGACCCATGGGCCCGATTTTCAAAGGCATTTATACAGGTAACTGCCCATGTTACCTGTGTAAATGCCTTAACCGGGATTTTCCAAAGGCACTACCCGTGCATGCGTAAGTCGCTAATACGCCCAGATGAGGCTCTAGGACTAACCAGGTAGCATTGAAAATCGCTGCTACCTGCTTAGCCTTGACAGCTGCCAGTGTGTCCAACAAAACCCGGATTTTCACTTCTGTCACCGCGGAAGTGAAGGTCTGGGTTAAGGAGGTCGGCGGGCAGTTATGTGGCGATGCGGAGCATAGCCTGCCTAAATGAAAACTGTGCCCCATGTCTCTGACTGCCACTAAATCCAAGTCAGCCTCTTCCGTTACAGCCTGTAAATCCAGGACCTTATTTCTCATACTATAAGCATTAGAATGCACCGTTTTCCTAGATATTGCCTTTTTTCCCATTTCTGCACAAATATTTAATGTTTTACTTACCTGAGGGCTTTGTTCACCCATCATCATAAATCCTAGTTCAAGTTCTCCTCATTTTAAATGAAAGCATTCCTCCACTACTGTGTATAACTTGTATTTTTATTGTCTTTTTTTTACTTTGATTCATAACCTACTTTTCTAACAATTACTCAAAAGTGGCAAATATCAAAGAATAGTATAGAACAGAAAATGTCGTTGAGGTATCTTATCCTGTGTGAGGGAAGATATCAAAGTGAGTTACTTGGGAAGCTTGTCCCCTCAGCACAGTGTAGGAAAACCGCATGCATAGATTTGATTTTCGGAGCTATTTGTGCTTTTTCTCCCTGGTGACCACCCACAGAAATGGAAGGTTCAAACACATACAGGCATTTAGTATTGTGCATGCTAGGTGATGATTTCTGTGAAAGTGTATATGCATACAAGAGCATGCATACCCTTTAATGCTACAGGATGTTAAAAATTACCTCCTAAAACCTATATAAAGTCTGGCAAGCTCCTTGGGTCATTTTAACTCTGGATTTGTTACAGAAACGAAAGCAGATAGCTTTAGCAAGAGAAAATGACCAGCGCAGCACTGTGCCTGGTTTTACTGTACATACGAGGGGGTACCCAAAAAACCCAGGAATAACATTACATAAGAACATAAGATATGCCATACTGGGTCAGAACAAGGTCCATCAAGCCCAGTATTCTGTTTCCAACAGTGGCCAATCTAGGTCATATGTACCTAGCAGTTTCCCCAAGAGACACAAGTTCCACAATGCTTGTACTGGGTCAAGCATTGATATCTTCGGTCACTTCTTAATAATGGTTTATGGACCTTTCCTCCAGGAACTTGTCCAAACCTTTTTTAAACCCAGCTACACTAACAGCCTTTACTACATCCTCCGGTAACAAATTCCAGAGTTTGATTACACGTTGAGTGAAAAAATATTTTCTTTTATTAGTCTTAAATAGTTTACCCTGTAGCTTCATTGCATGTCCCCTAGTCTTTCTATATTCTGATAACGTAAACAATCGATCTACGCTTACCCGTTCCACTCCGTTCATTAATTTATAGACTACTATCATATCTCCCCTCAGCCGTCTCTTTTCCAGGTTAAAGAGCCCTAACCTTTTTAGCCTTTCTTCATAGGAGTATCCTTCCATCCCCTTTACCATTTTGGTGGCTCTTCTCTGAACCTTTTCTAAAATCGCTATATCCTTTTTAAGATATGGCGACCAGAATTGCACACAATATTCAAGGTGCGGTCTCACCATGGATTGATATAGAGGCATTATAATATCTTTTGTTTTATTTTCCATTCCTTTCCTTATCATACCTAGCATTCTATTTGCTCTCTTGGCCGCCGCTGCACACTGGGCCGAGGGTTTTAACATGGTATCCACAATGACACCTAAATCTTTTTCCTGGGTGGTGGTTCCTAATGTGGAACCTTGCATCGTGTAACCATAGTTTGGGTTGTTCTTCCCTAGGTGCATAACCTTGCACTTGTCCACATTAAATTTCATCTGCCATTTTGATGCCCAGTCTTCCAATTAATCAAGATCCTCTTGCAATTTTTCACAATCCTCTTGGGTTTTAACAACTTTAAATAGTTTTGTGTCATCTGCAAATTTGATAACCTCACTCATTATTCCACTTTCCAGGTCATTTATGAATATGTCAAAAAGCAGCGGACCCAGCACAGATCCCTGGGGTACACCACTATTCACCTTTCTCCATTGGGAAAATTGGCCATTTAGCCCTACCCTCTGCTTTCTGTCTTTTAACCAGTTCCTGATCCACAATAGTACACTGCCACCTATCCCATGACTCTTTAGTTTTGCCAATAGTCTCTGATGAGGGACCTTGTCAAAGGTTTTCTGAAAGTCCAGATACACAATATCAACCGACTCACCTTTGTCCACCTGTTTATTCACTCCTTCAAAAAAACATAACAGATTAGTAAGACAAGATCTTCCTTGTCTAAAGCCATGTTGGCTGTCTCCCATTAGGTTGTGACTATCTACATGCTGAGTAATTTCATTCTTTATGATGGTTTCTACCATTTTTCCTGGTACTGACCTCAGGCTCACTGGTCTGTAGTTTCCCAGATCACCCCTGGAACCCTTTTTAAAAATTGGTGTTACATTGGCGATCCTCCAATCTTCAGGTATTAGAGATGATTTTAATGATAGTTCACAGATTACTGATAGCAGTTCTGCAATCTCATATTTCAGTTCTTTCAACACCCTTGGATTTATACCATCCGGCCCAGGTGATTTGCTACTCTTCAGTTTATCTAATAGTTGTAAGACATCTTCCCGATGTATCGATATTTCCTTCAATTCTTCCGCACCTTTAAATACCACTTCAGTCATGGGTAACATCCCTACATCTTCCTCAGTAAAGACTGAAGCAAAGAATTCATTCAGTCTCTCCGCTATCGCCTTGTCGCCTCTTAGTGCTCCTTTAACCCCTTTATCATTGCCATGGGCGGAGCTTGTGTAGTACGCACTTCTGCCGCTAGGCGTGTATAGTGCAACTCATTGTCAGTTCAGTGCCGCCTGTGTTGTCGACCTGGCTTGTTCTGTTCATCTGCAGTGATTGTTTTTGCTAGCGCTGTTTTGTTCTTGTTTCTTTTTTTATGATGACAAGTTTAAGTGAACTACGTGCAGCTGTGAAATTTTGTTTTCTACTCGGTAAAAATGCTGCTGAAACTGTTTTAATGTTGAAAACAGCGTATCAAGATGACGCTATGGGAAAAAGTCAAGTGTACCAGTGGTTTGCTCGGTTTAAAAATGGCGACATGTCGATTGATGACAAACGTCCATCAACTGCCCGAATCGACGAAAATATTGAAAAAATTAGAGAGCTTGTGCTCACAGACCGTCGAAAGACAATTGATCAACTGTCAGAGATTAGTGTGTTATCTTGGAGCTCGGTTCAGCGAATTTTAACGGAAGATTTGGGAATGAAAAGGGTTGCTGCCAAGTTTGTTCCTCGGGTTTTGACTGACAATCAAAAGGAACATCGAGTTGAAACATGTCGTGTTTTGAAACAACAGCTTGAAACTGATCCAGATTTTCTGTCAAAGGTCATTACATGGTGCTATGGTTACGACCCAGAAACAAAGCAACAGTCAAGCCAATGGAAGACGTCATCGTCACACCATCCAAAAAAATGTTGTCAAGTCAAATCAAACATCAAAACAATGCTGATTTGCTTTTTTGATGCCAAGGGGGTAGTTCATTCAGAGTTTGTTCCCCCAGGTCAGACCGTCAAGCAAACCTTTTATTTGGAAGTTTTAAGAAGATTGTGCAACAGTGTTCGTCAAAAAAGACCCGATTTGTGGCAGACAGGAGACTGGTTCTTCCACCATGACAACGCACCTGCACACACAGCCATCTGTTAGACAGTTTTTGGCTAAAAATGGCATGGTTCCGCTGTCCCACGCACCTTACTCGCCTGACCTGGCTCCGTGCGACTTTTTCTTATTTCCACACATGAAAAGGGGCATGAAAGGACACCGATTTGACAACATTGAAGAAGTCAAGAAAAAAAAGATGACTACAAAAAATGTTTCGAACAGTGGAAGCACCGGTGGGACAAATGTATCAGTTGTAATGGAGAGTATTTTGAAGGGGATAAGGTTGTTTTGTAAAGAATTTGAAATAGCTTTTAAAAAATAATTCCTGGTTTTTTTGGGTACCCCCTCGCAATCATGTTTTTATTGGAACCACCACATGGTTTATGAAATCAAAGGTACACGTTGCTCTGCTCCCTGCCTCTGGGAATCTTTTCTGTTTGCCAATAAAAGTATCCATATTACTAACCGAGTTCTTTGACTGGGTGACCTGAGAACTAGATAACAGGCAGGTGATGGATGTCATCTACAAAAACCTTTGATACTGTTCCTTATAGAAGGCTTATCAATAAACTAAACAGCTTGGGGATGGGTCCCAAGGTGGTGGACTGGATCAGAAATTTGTTAACTGACAGATGAAAGAAGATGATGGTAAACGGAACTCACTCGGATGAAAGGAAGGTGATTAGCGGGGTGCCCCAGGGTTCGGTCCTGTGACCAGCACTGTTCAATGTATATGTGAGTGATATTGCTGAAGGACTGAATGGAAACGTCTGTCTTTTTGCAGATGACATGAAAATTTGCAACAGAGTGGACTCCCCTGAGGGAGGGGATAACATGAGGAAAGATCTACAAAAGCTGGAAGAATGGTCTAATGCTTGGCAGTAAAGATTTAATGTGAAGAAGTGCACTGTAATGCACTTGGGAAGCAGAAATCCAAGAGAATTGTATGCGATAGGTGCGCACAAACCAGGAGAAGAACCTCGGAATGATTGTTTCTGAGGATCTCAAGAGTGTGAAAGGCGGTGGCAAAAGCCTGAAGGATGCTGGGTCGCATACAGAGAGGAATTACCAGCAGAAAGGAAGAGGTACTAATTCCACTGTTCAAGCCACTGGTGAGGCCTCACTTGGAATATGGTGTTCAGTTTTGGAGAGCGTATCTTGCAAAGGATATAAAAAGACTGGAAATGGTTCAAGGACCAAAATGATTTGGAGCCTGTGTCAGAAGACATATGAGTTGAGACGTGAAGACCTAAAGAAGTACACTCTGTAGGAGAGGAGGGACAGGAGAGATATGATTCAGACCTTTAAATACTTAGGGGTATGTTTACTAAACTGTGATAACAGACTCCGTGCGATATCAGAGCCGCGGCTCCAATATTGCACAGAGTCCACTACAGCGATTTAGTAAACATACCCCTTAAAGTAATAATGAACAAACAAACTTCTTCCAAAGACGGTGAAACTGTAAAACTAGAGGGCATAACATGAAGCTGCAAGGGGGTAAACTGAAAGGCAATGTCAGGAAATACTTTTTTACTGAAAGGGTGGTGGATGCTTGGAATGCCCTCCCGATGGAAGTGGGGGGGGGGGGGGAAACAGTGACAGAATTCAAATTGGCATGGGACAGACACAGTGGATCCCTTTATAGTGTGATACAGCGGACCCTCTTCTGGAGAGAAAAATAGTTTTGAAGTCTGAAAGAAAAAGAAATTGCCTGCAATTTCCAGAGGATTCACCTAGAGGGAGCAGGAGAGTTAGGACAGAGACCACAGAACCACGCCCTAGTGGGCAGGACTCATGTTCCAAAAGCTCACATTTAAGAGGAAGCTTATCTGCTAGGAGCTTACCTGCAAGAAGCTCAGCTGCTAAAACCTTGTCTGCTTGGAGAGCTACTACTCAGGGAGCTGTGGAAAGATCACCCTCACCAGTTGGGAGAGGCCAGGCGAATGCGTGTTCCAGAGAAGGACCAAAGAGATGCTATGAAGGTACTAGCTCAAGAGTGGGATCTAGGCCGCAAGCAAGCCTGAGTAAAAGGACAGGCTGGGAAAGGAGAACCAGTCCTGTAAGAGAGAGGACAGGCCGAGAAGGCCGAAGCCAAGCCAGACCGGGCTCTGAAGCCCACAAGAGAACAGGCCTCAAAGTAGGGTTACCAACTTTTTCACCGAGAAAAACCCGACACCTGTGGCTCGCCATGCTCCACCCATTCTCCGCCCCTAGTCCCACCCCTGCCCCGCCCCCAGCCCCACCCACAAATTACCGAGGATACGTGTAGGCTAACTTCCTTGGTCAGATAATAATTAAACTGGGAACCCCAAAATCCAAACATGAAATGTACAACACTGGAGAAATAAAACTATAAAGTAATTTCCTCTTGCACTAAACAAAAACGCAAAGATGTTATCAATACACACTTCCCAGACCAAACATATTCCAGCTAATAAATTCAAAATAAAAAGTATTTTTCTACCTTCTGTTTGGGCGTTTTATTTTCCAGTTGCAATTGCTCCAGTCACTTTCTTCTGGTTTCTTCGTGTCTTCTGCGAGCTATCCATTTGTCCTTTCTTCTCTTTTAGATGTTTTCCATTCTCTCTCTATTTCTGCTTTAACATACTGATTGTTTCCCTTTTGCTCTTTCCCCCAATTCTTTCCTTATTCCTTTATCAACCATTTAAATTTCACCCTTCCATTCTCAAGCCCCTCACTCTCCCAATACCCAGCCCATCATAGACTTTTCTTCCACACAAAATATTTTTCCCCTCTCCACTCATTCCCCATCTATTCTAGTCCTCCCCCAAAATCAGTTCCCTTATAGTTCTAGACCCACCCAGCATCCACTCCCTTCTAATCCCATTCTCCCATGCCCCACATCAGCCCATTTCCAGTCCTATTCCAGCTCTTCATCAGCCCATTTCCAGTGCTAGCCCTCACATCACAGACCATTTCCAGTCCTAGCCCCACCCCCAATCACAGCCCATTTCCAGTCCAAGTCCCCCATCACAGCCTATTTCCAGTCCTAGGCCCCCCCCCATCACATCCCATTTGCAGTCGGAGTCCCCCCGCACCATCACAGCCCATTTGCAGTCCTACCCCCCCCCCCACCATCACAGTCCATTTGCAGTCCTAGCCCCCCTAATCACAGCCCATTTCCAGTCCAAGTTCCCCCCCCATAGCCCTTTTCCAGTCCAGGTCCCCCTCCCCATCACAACCCATTTCCAGTCCATGTCCCCCCCCCCCCTTAGCCGTTTTCCAGTCCAGGTCCCCCTCCCCATCAAAACCCATTTCCAGTCCAATGCCCCCCCCATAGCCCTTTTACAGGCCAGGTCCCCTCCCATCACAGCCCAGTTCTTTCCAGGCCAAGTCCCCCCCCCCCATAGCCCTTTTCCGGTCCAGGTCCCCCCCCCCCATCACAACCCATTTCCAGTCAAATTCCCCCTCCTAGCCCTTTTCCAGTCCAGGCCCCCTCCCCCCATCACAGCCCAGGCAGTCCTTGGCCTCCCCCCCCCCAAACCGCGGCTGTCTGAGGTTTTAGAGGGAGCTGGGGAAGCCTGCGCGAGGCCCCAGCTCCCTCTGAACAGCTGCCAGCGTGAAGAGCCTTTTCCTTCACGCTGGCGGCTGTTCCTGTGAAGCCGCGAATGCTGGGAAAGGTTAAAGGGCATTGCCTTTAACCTTTCCCACCAATCGCAGCTTCACAGGAACAGCCGCCAGCGTGAAGGTAAAGGCTCTTCACGCTGGCGGCTGTTCAGAGGGAGCCGGGGCCTCGCACGGGCTTCCCCGGCTCCCTCTGAAGCCCTCCGGGTTGGGAGAAAAGCCGGTTTTTTTGCTCTGGCCGCTCCCGATCTTGCAGCCAGAGCAAAAAAACCAGCTTTTCAAGGGCCTGTTTTGCCTCTGCGCCGGCAGCCGGCCTGGCCATGGAAAAACCGGCCAGGCCGGCTGAAAACCGGCCAGTTGGCAACCCTACCTCAAAGGCCAGAGGAGGAAAGACTGGGATAGCAGGAGGAATATACCTGAGAGCACTGATACTGAAGGCAGCAGCCAAGGTAGGCCTCCAGCCTCGCCCCAGAGAACCAAACGGAAACCTAAAGGTAAAGCTTTTAACCTTTGTTATTGTGTGCCTGAAGTCAAGCTAAGAGAAGAATCCTGGGAAGGTGGTTTTCCTTATCTAAAACAAGAGCCAAAGCAAAAGTTAAAAGATAGTTTGAGCAAGAAAAGAACTTTTAGAGGAAAACATCATAGAGAGAATGTTTTTAAACCCCTAGAGCAAGAAATGCCTTTTTGGTATTCCACCACGCTGAACCGTGGGCCCAAACAAACTGCCAAGCCTTGGGAAGCAGTGAGACGAACTCACATGAAGGACACTTACCTTGATCCCTCAGAGCAGTCAGAGGAGGCCATGCAGGTGGAATCTGTACAGGAGGACATTGATAGTCCTATGGAATGTATATACTGTGCTGGAAGTGATATAGAAGCGTTCCAGAGCTCATTGAGTGAATGAAGTAATTTGCTATTGGATGTTTTTGACACTGTGAAGTTAACAGTTTTTGGTTATTCCATCTCTTACTTTCAAAATCTGCTGTAAAGACTTGTTTTGCTACGTACCGGAGTGTTTATCCTATGTTATGAACCCTTAGTGCTAAAAGGGGAAAATAAAGCCTTTTTCTTTTCCCTCCACTTTTGTGCAAGACTGTAGTCTCTTTGGGAGTTGGCAACGAGGCTGGCACAAGGCTCTGGCCCTTGACCCTCGCACCTGGCCAACCCTGATCACAAACATCTTGGTGACCCCCGGTCCCAGCTCTTCGGTGGAACCACTACGCCGCCACCAGGGGGTGCTGTGCGACCGGGGCGCGTCACAATAGCAACAGGATAAAATCAAAATAAACATAATTGTTTCTTATATCTAAACAAATTGGGGTGACCTGCACGGAGCGATGGATACACCCCTAAAGAAAGGCATGGGGAGGGGTGACCTGCACGGAGAAGCAGGTACACCTACTCTTGCCGCCTTGCTGGGCAGACTAGATGGACCATACTGATCTTTATCTGCCGTCTTATACTATGTTACTATGTGTTGAGCACTATATGTACTCTTGGCTGTTTGGGCAATGTGCAAAGTTCCAATTTCCACATGTATGATGCTATTTTATTTATTTATTTATTTATTTAAACGGCTTTATAAACCGCTTTATCCTGGAATCAAAGTGGATTACACAGCAAACAAATCGAGTGGCAGGGTGCGTGGGTGTGGGCATGCAGTGATACATCGAGTGGCAGGGTGCGTGGGTGTGGGCGTGCAGTGATACATCGAGTGGCAGGGTGCTTGGGTGTGGGCATGCAGTGATACATCGAGTGGCAGGGTGCGTGGGTGTGGGCATGCAGTGATACATCGAGTGGCAGGGTGCGTGGGTGTGGGCATGCAGTGATACATCGAGTGGCAGGGTGCGTGGGTGTGGGCATGCAGTGATACATCGAGTGGCAGGGTGCGTGGGTGTGGGCATGCAGTGATACATCGAGTGGCAGGGTGCGTGGGTGTGGGCATGCAGTGATACATCGAGTGGCAGGGTGCGTGGGTGTGGGCATGCAGTGATACATCGAGTGGCAGGGTGCGTGGGTGTGGGCATGCAGTGATAAATCGAGTGGCAGGGTGCGTGGGTGTGGGCGTGCAGTGATACATCGAGTGGCAGGGTGCTTGGGTGTGGGCATGCAGTGATACATCGAGTGGCAGGGTGCTTGGGTGTGGGCATGCAGTGATACATCGAGTGGCAGGGTGCGTGGGTGTGGGCATGCAGTGATACATCGAGTGGCAGGGTGCTTGGGTGTGGGCATGCAGTGATACATCGAGTGGCAGGGTGCGTGGGTGTGGGCATGCAGTGATACATCGAGTGGCAGGGTGCGTGGGTGTGGGCATGCAGTGATACATCGAGTGGCAGGGTGCTTGGGTGTGGGCATGCAGTGATACATCGAGTGGCAGGGTGCGTGGGTGTGGGCATGCAGTGATAAATCGAGTGGCAGGGTGCGTGGGTGTGGGCATGCAGTGATACATCGAGGTGTGTGTGCGTGAGTGGTGGGAGCTTGATTGCATGGTGAGCTATATACAGTATGAGCTACGTACAGGAACTATCTGCATCTTTACATTTTGGTGGCAGAGGAGGAGTTTGTTTGGACAGTTCATGTGATGTTCTGTGAAGAACGTAGTTTTTAGCATCCTGCGGATGTCTTTGAGGTCTTTTGTTGATCTCAGGTTGTTGGGGAGTGAGTTCCAGAGCGCGGGAGTTGCCCGGGATAGGGCTCTTCTTGAAGAGATTAAGGTGGTTGGTGGTCATCATTGAATTGTTCAATGAATAGGGTGGTTTTTAGTAGTTTCCTGAATTCTTTTATATCTGTTGTTGATTTTAGTTTATCTGGGAGGACATTCCAGATAGCAGGGGCAGCAAGAGAGAAGGCTCTCATGGATGTGGATTTGTTGGTTCTTGGTATATTGGTTTTGGTGCTATTTCTGTCTGGTCTTTTGCTTGTTTTGGTTCCGATAAGTTCATGTAGTATTTCTGCTGACATGTTGTTTTTAATTTTGAAGATGGTGAGTGCTGCTTTATATTTTGCCCTTGATGATATTGGTAGCCAGTGCAGGTCATGTAGTATTGTGGTTATATGGTCTTGTCTTGATGCGCTGGCAATGATGCGGGCAGCAGTGTTCTGTATTATTTGTAGTTGGCGGGTGGTTTGTTTGGGTAGACCTTGGTATAGTATATTACAGTAATCCAGGGCGGGTGTAATGATGACCTGGCATACTGTGCGGAAGTGTTCTTTGTTGATGAGAGGTTTTAGTCTCCGGAGTGTTGCGAGTTTGCGAGTTTGAAATATGCTGTTTACCCATACAAAGGGGCAGATGCAGAAACATCAGTGCACTGTTTGCACACAATGTGATATTTGTACATACTTATCACCATGTCACAATGCAGAGAGGGGACTGGCATGAGCATTTCCTGCGCAGAAATGGCTGTGCAGATAGTAGTGCAGTGCCTATTAAAATTGCATAATAATGAGCTGTGCATATTCAGATGACATGGTAATGAGGCTATTACCTATTCTATCTGTATGCAAAGAAGTGTGCAGAAGACCGAAAGGCCAAGCACCAGAGTTCAGTAGTGCCATTGTTCAAATGTCTGATCGGAGGATGAAGTAAAACTTTGGCGTGTGTAGGAAAAAGGAAACCTCAAGGTTTGAAACTTTGGTATGTATAGGAGAAGACAGATCAGTGTGTAGGAGAACTGAAATGTTTTCTGGTGTGGTTTACCCTCTGGTGGCTTTGCAGTGAGGTCCATTCCTTACAGTGCTTACAAAACATATAGGCGCCCTCCACAAAACACTGTTTTGGGCACTTAAGTGCACAACGTTTCCCATTGTCATGAGGGTAAACAATTATTACTCCACGCAAAAAAAAAATTATTTTTAAATTTAGTTACAGATGTGTCGCCACTAGTATTCTTCTTACGAAAAAACAGGGCTTTTTTTGAGAGGGCACACGATGGTATGGAGAACAGGCACCTTTTTCATTGCCTGCCAAAACTGACCCATGGTCCTTACGTATTAATGAAGGAGCCCTGCATAGGAGGATCGACACCTTATTCTCTAGGAAAAATGCACTGCAAAAGACTTTATTAGAAACCCGACTTGGCCAAGTTTAGGCAAAACGCCTGGGTCAGGGGTCAAGACATGTGTCAATCAATGTTAAAAAACACACAAAACTCCTTCAGTGGAAAACATCAGAAGCAATGGTACAGGCTACAAATACTGAAGTAGCAATATGTCAAGCAAGAAGAATGAGTCCGACTGTGATCCCTCTCCATGTCATGAGGCAGAAATGCAAATAATTTTCACCTATATTATCAAGGGAACGTATGCACATAGCCACCTTTATGAAGCAAAGCCCACAGGCTCTCAGGCTTGCACAAATTGTATATTCACAATTTTATACATGCATGAATCCTTACGCCACCCATGAGCTTATACCAGGGAAATTACATCAAAGCCTATTTCTGTATCTAAAATTCTGTCTGCCATACAGAAAATGTTTATAAAATTGCACCCAAAGTGCATATTTTCCTTTCAGTTACCTAATTATTGCTTTTTTTTCTTTTCTGTATTTTGCACAGATTAAAAAAAAAATTTCTAAAAAGAAACCCTATGAATTGTAGACAACATAATGATGAAACCATGGCCAAAATCACAGTATTCTGCAGACCGTCTTTGATGCATGGTGGCTGAAGCTGAGATTCTGATGGAGCCTGGTACGGCAGAGTAAAGCCTAGTGCTGAACCATGGCTGCTTTTAGTCTGCGGTAGCAGTTACAGAGGGTTGTTAGCATGTGACAAAACTCGTGGTGACAGTTACCACAGTGTAGTAAAAGGGACCTTATAGTGGATAAACCACAATATTCACTACTGGAAGAAGTAGAAGCAATTACACAAACAACACAAGCAAAATAAATGAATACTGATTACAGCCTGTCCATATTAAACAATCCCCTTATCTCAGCACAGAAGCAGGGAGCTAAGCACTCTCTTCTACCAGCAAACTCCACCGAAGGAGAAAATAATGCAGGATGATTTAATATGCCATACTGATTATTTTTACGAGAAATATAAAGTGCGCAACAATTGAACACAAATTAACATCATGACAGTGTCCATTTAGAGAGGCTAAATAGGGAAAGGAAGATGAACACAAAGAAGGATCCGCTTTCTTTCTTCTTTAACCTGAAGCTACTGAAAGGACAACCAGCCACTTACAAGAACCTTTTGGACTGGGTTCTATATGGACAGTGCAAGCATCTAATAAGAAAGATATCTGATTGATGTATTGCACATAAAAGTTGTCCAGTTTGGAGCAAGAGAGATGATGCTGCACCTGTAAATGTACAAGCTACCCATAAAAGCAGCAAGAAAGAACTTGCCCGTAAGGTACATAGATATCTTTAGGCTTCTGCAAGTTTCCAGGTCACTAGCGTGACCCTTCTGCAGCTTCCTAGCGCTGGCCACTGCAGACAGACCGAGGAAACATGTTGTTAAAGGAGAGGGAAAAGAACTCAGGAATTCCCTCTCCCTCTCCCTTCCCCACTCCCACTCTCCCCCCACTCCCACTTAGCAGTAGCTTCAAGGGTATGCCACACATCGATTTGTATTGACGGTCCGTAAAAATGCCTGGCTCTCAGTAAAAGAAGAAAATCTGTAGATGGTAATTGAAAATGTTTCTGGAGAGCTGGCAAGCCTGGGTGCTGTTAAGAAAAGAAATGAATAGAGAAGGAAATGGAATATTGGAAAGGAACAAAAGCTGGTGAAAACGACTTCCTATAGCCTATGTAATCAAACTACCTGTGGCCTGGCAAGCTCCATGAGTAATGTCCATAACCATACGATGATTACTGACCATACTGCTCCAATACCAAGCTGCTAACAGTTCACACAGACCCCACATTAACAATTCATTAGCAGGTGCTAATTTCCAGATAAACAGTTAACTTACTACTGCTATGACTTATCATTTCTATAGCACTACTAGGCATATGTGGCGCTGTGTACACACGCATAAGATAGAGTCTCTTCCCCACGTAGCTTACAAAACAGACAAACAGAACAAAAGGGGGACTAGGGTAATTCTTAAGGGAAATGATTACTAGACATAAGAGTGTAGACAGGAGAATAAGGGGTCCAGGATCCAAAAGAGATGGGTTTTTAGTTTGGATTTGAATTGGACCAGAAATGAAGCCTGACGTATCGACTTTGGTAACCTATTCCTGCAGGGCCAGTGTAAGGATTGGAGTCACCCTAGGCAGCCCCTCCATCCTGCCGGACCCCCTCCCCCCACTCCTCCTTGGGCCTGCAGCAGAGGCAATGGCTAGGAAAGGGTGACAGAGCATAAACTGGAAGATTGCATCAGAGGGGGGACGGAAGGGGCAGACAGTAAAAGACTGAAACTGTGGCACAGCTCCAGAGACTTAATTAATTAAACATTTCTTATATACCGCCTTTCATGATATCAAGGCGGTTTACATTGAAGAAACTGAAATTACATTGAACAGGGCATTTTGACTTGGAGATAACTATTTGACAGGGAACTGCAAGGTTGTTTCCTAGATATTGCTGCCACTGCAGGCTCAGGTGGACGGGGGCCCCGGAGGGCTGGTGCTCTGGGCAAATACCTAGTTTGCCTAATGGTAGCGCTGGCCCTGCGTTCCTGGCATATGGCACTGAGTTGTCATTAGAAGAGAAGAGCTTGGATAACAGCGATCTGCTCGATGAGTGGAGTGGCCGAGAAGAGGTGAGGAGAGGTAGTGAGGAGCTGCAGAGCAAATACACCTGGAATGGGGTGGAAAATGGAGGCGCGGGGGGAGAGGGGGGCACTGCACCTTTTAGTTAAAGTGGAGGTAGTTCCTGCATGTTAACAGCACGGCATAGAAGCTGCTAAGTGCAGGTTATCCTCTGCAGTAAAGACATTTCCTCTGCGTTAACGTGCAAGATGCCGGGAACGCCTCCAGCAGTTGAGCTAGATTTGCCAGTTAACGTATTTTTTTAAATTTAATTTTAAGTCTTATTAATAACAATAAGCAATCAAGCAATATGCAGGAAATACAAAAACACAAATAATACAAAGATAGCCGACTATCACGGCCCCCTTATTCAACCACATAAAATGCATACAAGTCCAAATCAAGGAAAAGTGGAAACCATATTAAGGAAATAAACTTCAAGAAATAAATCACAATAGGTAGTGTGACATATGATCAAATAAACCCCATACTTACTAGCTCGTCACCGATAAGGATTGAGACTCATATTTACTAAGAAAGTCCAACAATTGATCGGACTCCAAAAAGCCATAACTCTTCCCACAATGGCCAACACATTTGCATGGGAGCTTGAGAAAAAAAGTAGCTGCCAATGCAAGAGTACAATCTTTTAACTCTAAAAAGGCCTTACGGCAAAATTGAGTTGTACAGGACACATCGGGGAAAAGAGTGACCTTTTGCCCACAAAAGAGAACATCTTTTTTAGGAAAGTATGCCTTCAAAACAGAATTCTTATCCAACTCAGATACAAACGTAACTATTAAGGTCGCTCAAGCAGAAATATTATCAGAGGAGGATTCAAGAAATTCAGATATATCCAAACTATGAAGGGATATCAGCTGGTCAGGCTCCCCATCTCCCCCATCACTAACCACTCTCTTATACCTAGAAACATAATACAAATTGGCAACCTTAAAATCTTCAGGTTAACATATTTAAAACAATACGTACTGAAGATATTAATGTATAATGTAAAAAATCCAATTACAGCTATCAAAAGTTATTTTAGCTACAATGGACTAAAGATCTGAACCCACACATTGAATTTTACCTCTGACACAGAGGAGGTAATTTTATAACAGGGGTCCAGAACCAGATCCGGAGCCCAACTACTTAGAGGTATTTCCAGGGCCGGCCTTAGCACTTGTGGGGCCTTCCTGTACTTAAGGTTAATGAGTTCTATTAAAAACAAAACAGGTATTTATTTTAAAATATTTGGTATACTACCCTTCAACCATATAAGGACATCAGAACCTTCATTAACAAAGCTAAGACAGTATAAAATATAATAATTTATAAATTGTTACCAATATATAAAACAAAAAACATAATAAGACACATCAGGACCTAAGGTGCTGGGGGAGGAGGGGGTATTGCACTACAATTTTAATACGGTAATACAAGTGGGGGAAGGAAACTAATCCAACCCTAATGACATCAAGGAAAATTGGATAAAGATCTTTCAAATAGTTCTGTCTGGAGCTAAATAGAACCAATGATTTCAGTAGGAGCTAGCACTACCATTAGGCGAGCTAGGTGGCCACCGAGAGCAGCAGCCCTCCAGGGGCCCCTCACCGGGACCTATAGTGGTAGCAATGGCTTGAAACAGTCCCACAGTGCTCACCTTGAAACCTCAGCACTGCGGGGCTGTCTGCTTCCGCCCCCACCGATGGCCAACTTCCTGTTTGCATGGGGGCGGAGGTTTGAAAGTAAGCGCTGCGGGGCGGTTTCAAGCGATTGATGCCATTGTAGGTCCTGATGAGAGGCAACAGCAGTGGCAGTAAGGGGCCGTGGCTGGGGGGTGCTAGGGATGAAGTTCGCCTAGGGCGAGGTGGTCCTGGCTAGGAGGATCATACCCTACATTTCAGACGGTAAGGAATAGTAAGTAAATAAAAAGAGTGGAGTTCCTGCATAAAAAGCTTGATGCACTAATGATAAGTGTGAGGGGACTCGCTAACAGATGTCATGAGGTAGACAGCACTAAGCCAGAAATATTAAAGAGTAATGCAAAGGAAGAGCTTACTTGTCATGAGCTAGACAGCACTAAGCCTGAAACATTAAAGAGTAATATAAAAGAAGAGCTTACCTGTCATGAGTTAGATAGCACAGACCCTGAGATATTAAAGAGTAAAATAAAAGAAGAGCTTACCTTACAGCCACACGTACAGTTGCAGCATACACAATGCAGAAAGGCAGGGAAAGGAGAAACAAACTTTCCTCATGGCCTTAGTGACGCAGCAAGAATTCAGGGTCCCAATCAGGCTCACCTGGAGCCAGAGTCACGTTCTACATCTGATGAGCAGGGAGATAAAACCAGGTGGGAAATCATACAGGAGGAGAGGCCCGAAGAACTCAGGCCTAGGGAACTCAGGCCTAGGGAGCTCAGGCCCGAGGAGCTCAGGCTCAGGGAGTTCAAGCATCTGGAGGAAAAGGCTGGAGTTCAGCATTCAGGGCTGCAGCCAGAGCTGGAGTTTGAGCTCAAGGAAAAACAGTCCAGGAGATTGAGAGGTCAGTCTCAGAGAGAAGGTGAGACAAGAACTCCAGAGCAGTTTCAGAAAGACACGCTGCCTTGGAGAATCAGGGCAAAAGAAAGGCAGGCTGAAAAACTCGAGAGTGCTAGGAAAGACAGTGGCAAAGTCTTCCCAGCCAGAGGGGTCCTCGTACCGAGGCAAGCAGCCAAGCCAACAGAGAGCAAAGGTCACGTACAGGGAAGATCACTGAAGACAGGAAGTGAGTGCTGCTCAGCCAGGCACAGCAACCGATGCTCACAGAGAAAAGCAGGGAGCCAGTCAGAGAGAAAACCTTGGCTGGAAGAAGAAGGGCTGGAAACCATCTTCTCCCTGAAGAGAGATAAGTACCCTGTCTTTTGTAAAGGGAAAGAAGTGGCTCCTTATAAGAGAAGCAGGGCTTACAGCAAGCTAGAGAATCCCTATTGGCATAGGACGTGGGAGGAAATCCCCAGCATAGCTCCTGCTAGCTTTGACACCCTAAAGCAGCTCCAACTATCAGAAGCTGAGGTCTCCCGAGGGCAAAGCTCTGAGAGCAGTTTCACAAGTACTCAGTGCCCATATACAGGACCAGGTCCCAACCTTATGCAGTGGGAAAGCTCTATCCCAGAAAACATCTCCGAGCCCATGGAATGTGCTTTGTGTGTAGCAGATGACATAGAATCTCTGTGTTAAAAAGGGAGCAGGAAAGGAATTGTGTTTTTGCACATATGGAATGTGATGGACTCTCTTTGCTGAAGAAGAAGCATAACACAGGTACACTAAAAAATTTTTTTTTTAAACTGCCTCTAATGTTTCGATTGATTTTTACGTTTTTTGGTGCGCTGAATCCAAATCTGGTAACCAATTTGCTCCATCACGTACAGATTTTTTGCTACATTGGGTTAGTAGTTTGAGGTGAACGTTTCAGATTGAGTGCGATCGAGATAAAAGTTTCTTGGATGAATTCTTTATACTAATTGTTTAGTAGTTATTCAAATAAGAATAAAGAAAATTGTAACAAGGCAGCACATAAGAATAGAGTAATGTCAACAAAACACACTGTGATGGTAGCAAAATTGTCTGCACTTAAAACAGCCACATACATGTGCACAAACATTGAGCATATAAGAGCGAGGTTAGACACAAAGCAAAGCAAAGAAATGTGCAAAAAATGTTGTACAGGTATGTATGTAAGAATAGAAAACGCAAACCGCACCATTGCAATACATGAAGACAAACACCCGATGGTGTGAAAATAAAATTCTAATAAATGAGATCCGACACTGTGGTAATAACTAGCAAATTTTTATTTCAAAGTTTAGTAAAAACACGATATTTGTCAACACAGTTTAGATTTTAAAGTCATTCTTGGGTCAATCAATCTCCTGGTGGGCCCGTTTCTTCTTCTTCCCCCGAATGCTTCTCTTGGTGCGCTGCTTGGCGTATTTTTCATCTGGGGTTTCCCGCAGCAGCAACCAGCAGAAATCAGCCATCATAGTGGTGTTCCATCTTCCTTGGTACCTTCTCTCTGCGTCCTTGATGTCCTGGTGAAACCTTTCACCTTGTTCTTCACTTTACGCCCCCAAGTTTTCGGGAAAGTAGTTCACATGGGAGTGCAAGAAATGGACTTTCAGGCTCATGTTACAGCCTTGTTCTTTGAAGGCATTGAGCATCCTGGCAACAATATCCTTATAGTTCTCATCCCGCCTGTTCCCCAAGAATTTGAGAACAACATCCTTGAAGGAATCCCAGGCTTCTTTTTCCTTCTCAGACATCGTTTCAGCGAATGCTCCATCTGAAATGAGTTTCCTTATATCAGGGCCAACAAACACTCCTTCCTTTAGCTTTGCTTCAGAAAGTCGGGGGAACTTTGAGCAAAGGTACCGAAAGCACTCACCATCTTTTGAAAGGGACTTGATGAATTGCTTAATGAGACCCAACTTAATGTGGAGAGGTGGTAATAGAATTTTATCACGAGGTACCAAGCTCTCATGAAGAACATTTCTCACCGGGTCTCAAATACTCCCGAATTGGCCAGTCTTTTTTCCCCCAGTGTAGGTCGCGGGCCCGGCTATCCCACAAGCAAAGGAAGCAGGGATATTTGGTGAAACCGGATTGCTGCCCTAATAGCATGGATAGAGTTTTAAAGTCTCCACAAATCATCCACTTATGCTCATCATAACGAATCTTCTGAAGAATCAGGGCCAAATTCTCGTATTTTTCTTGGAGAATAACAGAGTGAGCAATAAGAACTGAAGCGAATGTGTTGCCATTATGAAGAAGAACACCTTTTATGCTGTCTTTTGACGAATCAATGAACAGCTGCCATTCAGCAGGATCATACTTGAGTTTAAACTTTTCCATCACTCCGTATATATCGTTGCAAAATACCAAATCTTCCTCTTTGCTGAAATACTTCAAAAATTGTGTCTCGCGGTTGCGGTACCAATAAACAGTTGTTCCTGGTGACAATAGATTTTTCTGTTTAAGCCGAGAACCTAGCAGTTGGGCAGCATCTTTTGGGAGTCCTAAATCCCGGACTAAATCATTCAATTCAGCTTGAGAGAAAAGTTCAGGTTTCGGATCTGGTTCAGTTTCAAACTCGAAAGTACAGGACTCATCGGGAAAAGCCATCTGATGAGTCTCATCATGATCAGAACCGTCCACACAAATATGATCCAAAGATTTTGGTGGTTCAGGCACAGGTACTTCGTTGCTATGAGGCATAGGCCTAATTGCTGAGGGAAGGTTGGGGTAACTTATTACATTCTTATTTTTTAAGTTGTATCCCTTCACAATGCAAGAGCAAAAATAGCAGTCACTGCTGTGGTCTCTTTGTTCACGCCACATCATAGGTATTCCGAAACGAAATGCTTGTTTTTTACCTTTCATCCATAAGCGTAGATCTTCCTCACATGTCTTGCACACTTTGTGAGGAGCCCACGGTTTGTCTTGATCGCCTAACTTCAAACCGAAATAGGCAAAATATACTTTTTTAATAAATGCAGAAATGTTCCTCTGCCGCTTTTTCACGGTATATTCCCCACAAATAAAACAAAAACTGTCCGGAGAGTTGACGCAACCTCTGGCTCTGTGAGCCATCACAAATACACAGCACTGCAAACTACAACTGTAGTGAACCACTTCGGAATAAAGCTGGATTACGACTGAGCAAACAAAAGATAATAATGAACTTGCAAGAAACTGAAATTTGACAGGAACGTTCATGTCGCAACCACCGTGTTTGAGCGAGCGAGCGAACGAGGCGAGGCGAACAGGAAAGAACATGCGCCAGCGCGAGTACTGGATTTAGCCCCCCGCCTCCCAATTGTCCTGTTAATGTATAAAATGAATACAAAACACTCTAAAATATCATGAGGGAGTGTTTCTAGTTAGTTAACCATTACAACCTCTATTTTGGGCCAAGAAATAAACTGCAGTCGGCTAAAAAGAAATTATGTGAACATTCCTTATATGGGTAAGAAATCTAATTTTGCAAGAAAACGTGACGTGATGGAACATTTTGGCTATTTTTCCTGGATTCAGCACCCAAAATCTATAGGAATCAGTTGCAAAACTGGAGGCAGTTTTTTGGTAGTGTACCTGTGTAATTATTGTTTGTAAGAATCCTTTACACCGGTGAAGCAACCGTTCAATTTATGTTGTCCTTGTTTGAAGACATCCTCAAGGGAAAGTGAATAAAACCTAACCTTAACTTTCACTCTGGACACGACTACAGAGTCTTTATTCCACAACTTCAGGCTATACCCAGGTCTAGGCAACCGCCTAAGACCGGCTTAGTCTCACAAATGGCGTAGTTGGCAGGATGCCAGAAAAGAAGGACGCTGTACAAGCAGGACGGAGTCACCAGCACCAGAGGACGCAACCAGGACGGCGGTGAAACACGCCCAGACAACTTCAGGATCAGGAGCAGTCAAGGACCTTCTCAAGGCCAGAATCACCACCTGACTCACGTAATCGTATCTGGGTACAGCCAGGGTGGGATTCTGAGGAGGTATCTGAGGGACTGAAAATCCCAGTGTAGTAGCATTTGGAAAAAAAAAAAAAATGTTTCCGCACTTGGTGGTTTTTTCTCTGATTTGTTACAGGCTATCATGGAGACTCCACCGGGCATCTTGAGATGGATGGGGCTACAATTCGAGAAGCAACGCGAACTTGCCCAGCAGTGCCAAGAACAAGCCATAGCAGCAATGCAGATGCAGCAAAAGCCACTGACGGACTTGTTGCAGGCGGTACTACAAGAGCGGCAAACAGAGAAAAGAACTGAAGGACACTTTTGTGGGGTAGGCCCACAGACATGTGGAATTTTGTCTTTTGGACAGTGGTCAGGAAAAGACAATATTGACGATTTCCTTGAAGCCTTTGAGCGGGTAGCTCGTGGTGCAGGCTGGCCTGAGCAACAATGGGCGGTCCGCCTAGCTACCTCCCTGACGGGAGAAGCCCTGGCGGCATAAAAGGCTATGCCAGCCGCCCAGGCCAATGAGTATAATAGTGTTAAGGCAGCCATACAGGATAGGCTAGGCCTGTCGCCTATGGTATATCGTAGAATGCTGAGAGCTACAAAAATCCAACAAGGTGAAACTCCGAAGACACTAGGCCAACGGATACGTAGCCTAGTCTGGAAGTGGCTCACGCCAGAAGGGAAGACAATAGAAAGCATTTTAGATATGCTTGTGTTAGAACAGTTCTGCAAAGCTGTGCCAGCTGAGGTAAGGTCATTCCTCACTCTCCAGAATTGCCAGACGACAGACGAGGCTGCTCTCTTAACAGAAAGATTCATGGAGGCTCAGGTAGCCCATGAATCGCACGGAGGAGCTAGCGACTCGCATGACATGGCAAACTTCAGCAGAGTAATGAAAGACCCAAGATTAAGCGTACCAGCTACAGAAAAATGTAGGAGTAAAGGTATAGCGAATGACTCTCGCATAGTGTGTTTTAAATGGGGGAGGAGGGGTCACAAGAGGTATGAATGCAAAGGGCGCACAGCACTAATGGGTGAAAAAGTAAAATATAAGCAAGAAGGTTTTTGCCTTGACGTGGAAGTGCAGGGGGTGTTAGCCAAGGCCTTACTGGATACAGGGGCCGAACAAACAATGGTGTCAAAAAAATTCTGGGGCCTTCTACAGGATAGTGAGGCAGTTCCCCTGAATCAGCCAGAGGGCAGTAGCAAGATCCGCTGTATACACGGGTCATCCACCTCTTATCCTCTATATAGAGTAGTAGTAAAAGCTCTAGGCACACGTAGGAAGGTCCTAGTAGCAGTAATTCCCCGGTTACCCTGTGACATAGTTTTAGGTCGAGATTGGCCACCTTTTTATAGGGGCATAGGGGAGGGCATGCAAGGGAAAAGGGGGCTAGTGTCCACAAGGTCCCAGGCCCACAGTTTGCGAGAGAGCTTTGAACCCGAGGAGGATATTGACCCTCCTTCGGAGGAAGAAGCTGCACCTCAGGGAGGAGAGGAGGTTAAACCCCTAGAGGAGGGGCTAGGAGAACTACCCAGACATGAAGATTTGATCAACCATCCAAAAAAAGCAGATAAGAAAAGCAAAGGCGATAAGAGGCGAGAGCGCCACAATAGGGCCCAGCTAAGGGCAGGGGCAGGAGAGGGAATAGGTTTTCCCTGGGTACCGGAAGAGCTAGTACAAAAGTTTCCCTCATTTGCGAAGGAACAAAAAGCGGATCCCGCCTTAAGGCGCGCTTTTGAATATGCCCAGTCCGAGGAAGACGCTCTTCCCAGATTTTTTCTAGAAGAGGAGTTACTGTATAGAGAGAGTAACGATCCACAGACTGGGGCTGTGAGGAAACAGATAGTAGTACCCACTGTTTTTAAGGCAACTGTAATGAGGTTGGCCCATGACCACCCGGTAGGAGCGCATAAAGGGGTTGTAGGTACCCTGGACCAGGTGCTGGGCCGTTTCTATTGGCCGGGTGTGTTCCAAGAGACCAAGCGTTTCTGCGAGGCATGCCCTGCGTGTCAGAGGGTCTCTGCCACAAAACCTAGGGGGGTTCCCTTGATATCAATACCCACTATATCCGAACCGATATGCCGGATGGCGATGGACATCATAGGTCCCTTAGTAAAGACCCCTAGAGGGTTCCAATATATCCTAGTCATAATGGATCAGGCCACCCGGTTCCCCTGGGCTATACTGCTGAGGAACATTTCAGCAAGAACAATAGCGGGAGAATTAATCAAGATATTTTGTGAAGTAGGGTTCCCGAAGGAAATGCTATCGGATAGGGGGAGCAATTTCCTATCCCGATACTTGACCCAAGTCTGGGATGCCTTCGGGATCCGTCACTTAAAAACATCAGCGTACCATCCCCAGTCTAACGGGATGGTAGAACAGTTTAATCAGACCCTCAAACAATTGTTAAGGCGGGGATTAGACGGGAAAATGGCCGATTGGGATATTATGCTCCCATTTGCTTTGTATGCAAGCAGGGAGCGCACACAGGCCTCATTAGGAGTTTCTCCATACGAATTAATGTTCGGCCGAGCTCCAAGGGGCATCCTTGACATTTTAAGGGATCAGTGGGCGGAGCCAAAAGGAGAGGAAGTAGGGGTACCGCAGTTCCTACAGGAACTTCGATCACGGTTACAGAGGGCCTCACAAGCTGCTGAACAACATCTACAGGGTAGTCAACAGCAGCAGAAAAAATATTATAACCGTGGGAAAAAGCCCCGTCAGCTCACGATTGGGGATAAAGTAGTCGTGATGGTAGCAGACCCTGGACCGAAATTTGAAGCTCAGTGGAGGGGACCCTATACGGTAGTAGCTCGCAAGGGACCAGTCTCCTACGTTGTAGAAACGAACAAGGGACGCCGTCAGGTGTATCACGTCAATGTCCTAAAACCCTGGCAGGAGCGAACGGCAGCAGTTGGGTAGTTGCAGGTACGGCACCCAGTCAAGGCGGATGCAGTAACCTGTATTTCGTGCTGTAAGGACATATGTTCCCCAGCCCGAAATAGCTTAAGAGGGGGGATATGTCATGAGGTAGACAGCACTAAGCCAGAAATATTAAAGAGTAATGCAAAGGAAGAGCTTACTTGTCATGAGCTAGACAGCACTAAGCCTGAAACATTAAAGAGTAATATAAAAGAAGAGCTTACCTGTCATGAGTTAGATAGCACAGACCCTGAGATATTAAAGAGTAAAATAAAAGAAGAGCTTACCTTACAGCCACACGTACAGTTGCAGCATACACAATGCAGAAAGGCAGGGAAAGGAGAAACAAACTTTCCTCATGGCCTTAGTGATGCAGCAAGAATTCAGGGTCCCAATCAGGCTCACCTGGAGCCAGAGTCACGTTCTACGTCTGATGAGCAGGGAGATAAAACCAGGTGGGAAATCACACAGGAGGAGAGGCCCGAAGAACTCAGGCCTAGGGAACTCAGGCCTAGGGAGCTCAGGCCTAGGGAGCTCAGGCTCAGGGAGTTCAAGCATCTGGAGGAAAAGGCTGGAGTTCAGCATTCAGGGCTGCAGCCAGAGCTGGAGTTTGAGCTCGAGGAAAAACAGTCCAGGAGATTGAGAGGTCAGTCTCAGAGAGAAGATGAGACAAGAACTCCAGAGCAGTTTCAGAAAGACACGTTGCCTTGGAGAATCAGAGCAGAAGAAAGTCAGGCTGAAAAACTCGAGAGAGCTAGGAAAGACAGTGGCAAAGTCTTCCCAGCCAGAGGGGTCCTCGTACCGAGGCAAGCAGCCAAGCCAACAGAGAGCAAAGGTCACGTACAGGGAAGCTCACTGAAGACAGGAAGTGAGTGCTGCTCAGCCAGGCACAGCAACCGATGCTCACAGAGAAAAGCAGGGAGCCAGTCCGAGAGAAAACCTTGGCTGGAAGAAGAAGGGCTGGAAACCATCTTCTCCCCGAAGAGAGATAAGTACCCTGTCTTTTGTAAAGGGAAAGAAGTGGGTCCTTATAAGAGAAGCAGGGCTTACAGCAAGCTAGAGAATCCCTATTGGCATAGGACGTGGGAGGAAATCCCCAGCATAGCTCCTGCTAGCTTTGACACCCTAAAGCAGCTCCAACTATCAGAAGCTGAGGTCTCTCGAGGGCAAAGCTCTGAGAGCAGTTTCACAAGTACTCAGTGCCCATATACAGGACCAGGTCCCGACCTTATGCAGTGGGAAAGCTCTATCCCAGAAAACATCTCCGAGCCCATGGAATGTGCTTTGTGTGTAGCAGATGACATAGAATCTCTGTGTTAAAAGGGAGCAGGAAAGGAATTGTGTTTTTGCACATATGGAATGTGATGGACTCTCTTTGCTGAAGAAAAAGCATAATTATTGTTTGTAAGAATCCTTTACACCGGTGAAGCAACCGTTCAATTTATGTTGTCCTTGTTTGAAGACATCCTCAAGTGAAAGGGAATAAAACCTAACCTTAACTTTCACTCTGGACACGACTACAGAGTCTTTATTCCACAACTTCAGGCTATACCCAGGTCTAGGCAACCGCCTAAGACCGGCTTAGTCTCACACAGAAAGCTCTCTTTCCCCGACTCTGTGAGCAGAGACTGATATAAACAAATGTTAGAATGTTCCTTTTTTCTCCCGCTGGTCCAAAAACCTGGAACAGAGCAGTGCAGATTGCCTGAGAACTGAGGAACATGTTGCAGAGTCTATTCTGAGACTGGACAGGATTATTTATTTATAGCCAAGGACATTACAGGAACCTACTTGATTCAAACTAACTTCTGCCAGCAGTCAGTTAACTCTTGGTCAGGATGTTTGAAACTGAGGATGGTTTTGCTGATGCCAAAAGGGCAGCGAGGGTGACCCACAGTTATGTACAAAGAACAGGGCCACTTGTTACATTTTCCCTCCTCTGAGTTACAAAAACAGTTTAGCAAACAAAACATGGGAACTATTTGGAAACATCAGTCTGTTCTGAAGGGTTCCTGAAAGATAGACACCACCTTTCTAGTCATAGCTGAAGCACATTTGGGTATTTGCCTCTCTCCAGAGTAGGGTTGCCAACTTTTTCACCGAGAAAAACCTGACACCTGTGGCTCGCCATGCTCCACCCATTCTCCGCCCCTAGTCCCACCCCTGCCCCGCCCCCGCCCCACCCACAAAAATTACCGAGGATACGTGTAGGCTAACTTCCTTGGTCAGATAATAATTAAACTGGGAACCCCAAAATCCAAACATGAAATGTACAACACTGGAGAAATAAAACTATAAAGTAATTTCCTCTTGCACTAAACAAAAACGCAAAGATGTTAGCAATACACACTTCCCAGACCAGACATATTCCAGTTAATAAATTCAAAATAAAAAGTATTTTTCTACCTTCTGTTTGGGCATTTTTTCAGTTGCAATTGCTCCAGTCACTTTCTTCCGGTTTCTTCGTGTCTTCTGCGAGCTATCCATTTGTCCTTTCTCCTCTTTTAGATGTTTTCCATTCTCTCTCTATTTCTGCTTTAACATACTGATTGTTTCCCTTTTGCTCTTTCCCCCAATTCTTTCCTTATTCCTTTATCATCCATTTAAATTTCACCCTTCCATTTTCAAGCCCCTCTTACTCTCCCAATACCCAGCCCATCATAGACTTTTCTTCCACACAAAATATTTTTTCCCCTCTCCATTCTCATTCCCCATCCATTCTAGTCCTCCCCCAAAATCAGTTCCCTTATAGTTCTAGACCCACCCAGCATCCACTCCCTTTTAGTCCCATTCTCCCAAGCTTCCACATCAGCCCATTCCCAGTCCTATTCTAGCTCTTCATCAGCCCATTTCCAGTGCTAGCCCTCACATCACAGGCCATTTCCAGTCCTAGCCCCCACCATCACATCCCATTTGCAGTCCGAGTCCCCCTGCACCATCACAGCCCATTTGCAGTCCTAGTTCCCCCCCCCCACCATCACAGCCCATTTGCAGTCCAAGTTACCCCCATAGCCCTTTTCCAGTCCAGGTCCCCCTCCCCATCACAACCCATTTCCAGTCCATGTCCCCCCCCATAGCCCTTTTACAGTCCAGGCCCCCCCCCATCACAGCCCATTTCTTTCCAGTCCAAGTCCCCCCCCCCAATAGCCCTTTTCCGGTCCAGGTCCCCCTCCCCATCACAACCCATTTCCAGTCCATGTCCCCCCCCCCCATAGCCCTTTTACAGTCCAGGTCCCCCCCCCCATCACAGCCCATTTCTTTCCAGTCCAAGTTCCCCCCCCCCCCATAGCCTCTTTCCGGTCCAGGTCCCCCCCCCATCACAACCCATTTCCATTTCAAGTCGTCCCCCCCCATAGCCCTTTTACAGTTCAGGTCCCCCCCCCCCATCACAGCCCATTTCTTTCCACTCCAAGTCCCCCCCTCCCCATAGCCCTTTTCCGGTCCAGGTCCCCCCCCCTCAATCACAACCCATGCAGTCCTTGGCCCCCCCCCCCGCCCCCCGACCAGCACCGCAGCTGTCTGAGAGGCTTCAGAGGGAGCCAGGTAAGCTCGCGCGAGGCCCCGGCTCCCTCTGTACAGCCGCCAGCGTGAAGAGCCTTTTCCTTCACGCTGGCGGCTGTATCTGTGAAGCCGCGAATGCTGGGAAAGGTTGCACTATATCAGTCTCAGAAGCAGAGAGAAGTGAGTTTGAAAAGTATTTCAGGTTCTCTGGCTCCACAGCCAGGAGTAACTGCCTTATCAGTCACTAGTCAGAGAAAAACAGCAGTATCAAAGGTGGTGACGTAGTGCACTGGTGAAATAATTGCCCTGGAAGGCCAGCTACTGCAGGTAGCTGTGAATGTGGGATTTAAGAGGTTACTGCACATTTTAGCTCCCAGTTATCAATTGCCCTCCAGAACAAGATTTAGTAGGTGGGTGATTCCCAGCCTTTATCAGTGCAGTACATGGCTGCAGCAGGAAAGAAGTATATCTTTCACGGGTGACATCTGGATTATTCAGAAAGGTGCACACACACCGAGCTCTCCTGAAGGCACAGTGGTGGCAGCTGAATAAGACAAGGTCAGCTGTAGATTATCGTAGGAGTGCACCTTGTCGCCCCCGCCTGGCCAGGTAGGTAACTGGTAGCAGGTGAGGTCGCCTTTTGGCTTTAAAATAAGATTCCCTCAAAATGGCTGCCAGGAGGGCTGCTGGGAATTGTAGTCCTATATTAAAGCAAGGAGTTGTGACTCAAGGGTTCAGGCGTAAGACAGAGAAATTTATTCAATGTATTCAGGGGTTCCTTCATACACAGGACGCGAGGGGTAAATTATATAAAGGAGGTTTTTAATCCACAGTACAGCTTCAAAACGAAACAGGAATAACTTTGCTTTCTATTCCAAACTTCAAAGAAACAGGCACAATCTTGCTTATAAATCAAAATTGCCACTTTCCAAAACTTTTAAACTTTTAAATGTTTTCTCCTTTGCAGGAACAAACTTCTGGCAGCAAAATAAACTTTTAAATGTCCCTTGAACATTTACATCCAGCTCTCAACCTTATCAGTTGAACTCAGCTGTTTCTTTCAGTTGTGACGTCTTCAGAATTAGGCTGCTTCCTAAGCACGGCATACATACAATTGCTCTCTAGGACTCTTCCACATCAGAGACCTGACATATAGCACATTGTAAATCCATGGTACTGTTCTCCACACTTGTTATGTCCATTTCCTCTACACTATCTCTCTCACTTACATCAAAAGGTATCTGAACAGAGAGCTGGCTATTTTCTTTCTCTATTAGTTCATTTAACTTCTTAAGTAGAGCCTGCTTTTGCAGTAGCTCTTCTGTTAAGTGAGCTACTTGGTGCTTGGATAAACTTTCTCCCTTTATCCTGGTACTTTGTCTATAACTAGAATTAGCTTTCCCTTCTATAGCTAATTCTCGTGGGCATTTCCTGTCTAGGAATTGAGAAGGACACACTTGCCTTGATTCTGAGGTATTTAGAAACTCTCTCTGCTCTGCAAGCCAGTCATGCTGTCTCTCAGCTGCAGCACCTTCGTTTGCTTGCACCAGCCTCTCGTTCCTTGCTTCCTCAGCTGTGCTTGGCAATCTCTCATCAAGCTTCTCTCTTCGGCTTCCAGTGTTTCTTACACTCTGCCTTTCATGCTCTGCAAGCACTCTCTCACTTGCTCTCCATGCTCCTTGTCTTTCTCCTTGTCCTTCTCTTCCCTTGCTGCTTCTCCGTCTCAAGAGTGGCACCTTCTTACCACTTCTCATTCTTCTATCTGTGTTACTGCATATCAGCTTTTTAAACTTTCCTTCCTCCTGAGCCACACCTTGCTCCCAGCACATGTGACTAGGGTCAAGTTTCTCCCTGACGTGCTGCTGTGGGCGGGGCTTAGGGATGACTATTCTCTGAGTCACAGACTCTTGGTTACTAGGGAAACCCTTGATACATTCTGCCTTAAAGTGACAGGACTCATTTTCCTGTGTATTTCTAGGTTCAGCAGTGGTTTCCTCACCACAACCTACAGCAAGGTAGAGGTGATGGGAGATAGCACTCTGTGGCTCATATCCTAGCTTAAGTAAGGGCAAGATGGATCGTTAGCTGAATGGCTGGAGAGAATCAACTGGGTTTCCTGGCTGCTTTGAAACTGATGATGAGATGAACCTGGTTAAGGCAGTGAAGCAGGGAGATCTTATGGTATTCAATGATTTACAACTGCTGCACCTGGTACAAAGAGACTCAATAGGCCTGGAGAGGAAGGGAAATAGCAACAGTGCAAAGAAACTACAGATTAAAAGTTCTGAGAAATAGCAGGGTGTTTCCACCAAATCCAGAAGGCAGGGCAGGAACTGCATCAAAAGACACCTGTGCATCAGCTCTTTAAAACATAAGAACATATGATATGCCATACTGGGTCAGACCAAGGTCCATCAAGCACAGTATCCTGTTTCCAACAGTGGCCAATCCAGGTCACAAGTACCTGACAGGTTCCCCAAAAGACACAGGTTCCACAATGCTTGTATTGGGGCAAGCAGTGAATTTCCCAAGTCCCCCTTAATAATGGTTTATGGACCTTTCCTCCAGGAACTTGTCAAAACCTTTTTTTTTAAACCCAGCTACACTAACTGCTTTTACTACATCCTCTGGTAACGAATTCCAGAGTTTGATTTACACGTTGAGTGAAAAAATATTTTCTTTTATTAGTCTTAAATAGTTTACCCTGTAGCTTCATTGCATGTCCCCTAATCTTTCTATATTTTGATGGCGTAAAAAATCGATCTATGTTTACCTGTTCCATTCCATTCATTAATTTATAGACATCTATCATATCTCCCCTCAGCTGTCTCTTTTCCAAGATGAAGAGCCCAAACATTTCTAGCCTCTTTTCATAGGGGTATCCTTCCATCCCCTTTACCACTTTGTGGCTCTTCTCTGTACCTTTTCTAATAACGCTATATCCTTTTTAAGATACTGCGACCAGAATTGCACATAATATTCAAGGTGCTGTTGCACCATGGAATGATACAGAGGCATTATAATACCCTTTGTTTTATTTTCCATTCCTTTCCTTATGATACCTAGCATTCTATTTTCTCTCTTGGCCGCCGCTGCACACTGGGCCGAGGGTTTTAACATGTTATCCACAATGACACCCAAATCTCTTTCCTGGGTGGTGGTTCCTAATGTGGAACCTTGCATCATGTAACCATAGTTTGGGTTGTTCTTTCCTAGGCACATAACTTTGCCACATTAAATTTCATCTGCTATTTGGATGGCCAGCCTTCCAATTTATCAAGATCTTCTTGCAATTTTCCACAATCCTCATGAGTTTTAGAAGTTTGAATAGTTTCATGTCATCTGCAAATTAGATTACCTCATTCGTTATTCCCATTTTCCAGGTCATTTACAAATATGTTAAAAATCAATGAACCCAGCATAGATCCCTGGGGCACTCCACTATTCACCTTTCTCCATTGAGAAAATTGGCCATTTAGCCCTACCCTCTGCTTTCTATCTTTTAACCAGTTCCTGATCCACAATAGTACACTGACTGAAGATATGATAGAGGTTATAAAAAAATAATAAGTAGAGTGGAAGGAGTAAATGTAGATCAATTGTTTACTTGAAAAAACTAGAAAGACTAGGGGGCCCACAATGAAGCTACAATGTAGCACATTTAAAACTAATCGTAGGAAATATTTTTTCACTCATCGTGTAATCAAACTCTGGAAATTGTTACCGGAGGATGTAGCAAAAGCTGTTAGTGTAGCTGGGTTTAAGAGGTTTGAACAAGTTCCTAGAGGAAATGTACATAAACCATTATTTAAAAGGACCAGGGAAAACTACTGCTTACTCAGGATAAGCAACATGGAATCTGTGCACCTTTTTGGGAACCTGACAGGTACACGTGACCTGGATTAATCACTGAAGGAAACAGGATACTAGGCATGATGGACCTTGGTCTGACCCAGTATGGCATATCTCATCTCCTTATGTTCTTAAGGCCTGATATTCCAACGCATTTACACTATTTACAGCATCGTGGCATGTCGGGGGCGATCCAGGGTGGAGTGGAGGCAGAGCCGATCGCAAACTGGTTAGCCGCAAAATTGAGCCACTACCCAAGTTGTGATCTGTGGTGAAAGCCAGATGCAGGAAACCTTGGCCTAACTTTTACCACATATTGCTAAATGGGCAAAGGCTCAATATTGCGACTGCCCGGTTAGTGATCGAGTTCTGCAGTGACCCTAGATATTCAATTCTCGGGCCATATATGACCTCGGCATTGAATACCTGTATTTAGGGCCCGATATTCAAAAGGCATTTACACGGTTAACAGCCAGTTAACCATGTAAATGCCTGCTAATTGGATATTCGATATAAACATAGAAAAGATTTTCTGCTTGAATATTTACCTTATGAAACTAGCAGAACATAATATTTTTCGTGTACCAAGGTCTCAGTTTAAAACATCTCAGCTTACTGTACAAAGGGGCACTAAGTACCGTCTTTTGATTCTGCTGCTGTTTACATCAATGACCTTTTTATTGTGTACACTCTGACCATTATCTTCCTTTTTTTCTCAAAACTGTTGTTAAATAGTATTTTTCTCCAATGTTATTGTTTAATTAAATGAATTCTCTCAAAACTTCTTCCACGTGATCAAAAATTCACTGCGCTTCAAAGTGGAAATTAAAGAACATAGCCATCTGTAAATGTCCTTGATCAAACTTCTCTACTGTTGCCAAAAAATTCTTTTATATTAAATACTGACTTCCTTAGTGCAACCAATATACAATAGACTACTTTAGTACTTTAGTACTTAGCTTCAGAAATACTGCTATGTGTTGATATAGAAGCACCGTGAAATTGCGATGTTTTTCAGCTGCAGTATAGATCCCAACGCCGGATATCTAAGGCGCCCAAGCGTTTCACCATATGTTTCATCAGGGGATTTGTTTCAATGCATCTGTAGGGATCACATGACAAACTCAGCCAAAGTGTTTCTTATTATTCTCTTTCTACTTCTACTTCATTTCAAATTTAACATCATTTCTATTATGTCGTTATATCGAATTAAAGAAAAACATACCATAAAAGTCTTCGCCTTTCTTTCATTCACAAACGAAGAAAACTGGACTGATAGCCGGTGCAACAAAGCGAAAAAACGCCGCGCATGCTCCTTGAAAAATCTCGTTAATCCTATGGGGATTTAAAGGCTAAAGCTCCTCCTTCTAGCTTTCGGCTATCAATTCAAGTCCTTATGTGCACACTGACCAATCAAGTGAGGCGTTTAAACCGTGAGGACATACAGTATCTAAAGTAAATATCCAACGTTGTTCTTCATATAATAAAGTTTGTTCCCGTGTCTTATTACCCCGAGAAAACTCTACTCGGTCCACAACAAAACAGTGTAATTGATCAAAACTGTGATTAGCCTCTATACAGTGTTGGACCATTGGTGCCTCTAGTACTTTATTATTCACTCTGCTTCGATGTTCCATCATTCTGGACTTAAAAGTTCTTGTTGTCTTCCCAATATATAGTAGGGAGCAAGGGCATCGAACTGCATATACAACAAATGTAGACAAACATGTGGCAGCTTTCCGCAGTTTGTAAACTTTTTGACGATGTTCAAATTGTGTAAGTTCCAAAGTTAAAACACAGATACTGCACGATCCGCATTTTCTGTGGCCTAGGGTCAACTCTTCCTCATTTTTCTGATGGTCAGCTCGCAGTATTGATGGGCTGAGTCTTTCTTTTAAGTTAGAACACCTACTCCATACGCAACGTATGCGTTTCTCCTTAAGACTCGGAAGCGTCTTTAATACTGCACTGTGTCTTTGAATGATTTTCTGAATATCCTTGCTCATGGGAGAAAACCGAGTTATTAAATTGACAGGAGCAACAAGTAAGTAGGAACACAGTAGAAACCAAAATAAGCACCCAACTGAACTCTACAGGACCCTAAGTCCCAACTATGTACAAGCCCCCGGTCGGTTACAGGGGCCATGCCTTGAGGTCCCCCTATTTTTTCTCCACTGTGAAGAAGGATCCCCGGAGTACACCGCCCCTAAACAAACTGAGCACCCTAGGGATGGACCCTAAAGTTACTGCTTGTGTTAGAAATTGGTTGGTTGGGTGGGAGGCGACAAAGAGTACAAGTAAATGGAGCTCTCTCTGAGGAGAAGGATGTTACCAGTGGTGTGCCCCAGGGATCTGTCCTTGGTCCGATCCTTTTTAACATCTTTGTCAGTGATATAGCAGAAGGGCTGTCGGGTAAGGTTTGCCTCTTTGCGGATGATACCAAAATCTGCAATAGAGTAGACACCCAGGAAGGTGTAGATAACATGAGGAGGGATCTAGCTAAGCTTTAAGAATGGTCTAGAATTTGGCAGCTGGGATTTAATGTTAAATGTAAGGTCATGCATTTGGGCTGCAGCAATCCAAGGGAGCAATACAGTATAGGAGGTGAAGTACTTTTGTCCACTAAAGAAGAGCGGGACCTAGGCGTGGTTGTGTCTGATGATCTTAAAGTAGCAAAACAGGTAGAAAAGGCGACGGCAAAAGCTAGAAGGATGCTTGGGTGCATACGGAGAGGAATGGCTAGCAGAAAAAAGGAGGTGATAATGCCTCTGTATAAGTCTTTGGTGCGACCTCATTTGGAGTATGGTGTGCAATTCTGGAGACCACACCTTCAAAAGGATGTGAACAGGATGGAGTCGGTGCAGAGGGTGGCTACTAAAATGGTTAGTGGTCTTCATTATAAAGCATATCAGGACAGACTTAGGGATCTTAATATGTACACCTTAGGCGGGATAGAAGTGATATGATTGAGATGTTTAAATACTTCCATGGCATAAATATTCAGGGAGATAGCCTCTTTCAATTGAAAGCAAGTTCTGCTACAAGGGGACATGGGATGAGGGTGAAGGGAGATAGATTCAGGAGTGATATGCTGAAATATTTCTTTACGGAAAGAGTAGTGGATCCATGGAATAGTCTCCCAGTGGAGGTGGTAGAGATGAGGACAGTAACTGAATTCAAAAAAGCATGGGACAAACACAGAGGATCTCTAAAGGTAAAAAGGGGACTGTTGTAGTTGTTGATATGGAAGGACAGACTAGATAGGCCATGTGGTCTTTTTCTGTCATCATATTTCTATGTTTCTAATTCCATAGAGTGCGTCTCCTGCCTGTCCGACCGGTCAGAATCGGAACGTGCTCCAGTGCACCCAATTCTGATCCCGTGGGGGCTAGACATGCCTGCAGGATCAGAATCAGGTCTACCGGCCTGGACGTGGAGGGCATGCCCCGATTCTGGCCACCCAGATGTGCAAGCAACTTCCTTCTGACGAAGTCCGGACCCGTCCAAAGGCAGATTCGGAGAAATCCTCTCATGCTGGTGCTGACGGCTCCCTAATGCCTTGGAAGACATTTTGCCACAGGGACTACAGACCATAGAATCATGGTCTGGCCCCAGGCACCGGAAGCAGCAGTCGTGTGTGTTGGTGAGAGGCATCCGTTTCTTGCACTGATCACACTTTTTAAAGCCACTGGCAGCCATCGGGGGAAAAAGGGCCCCTGCAAGATCAAAAAATTGGGCTGCCAGGGAAAAGAAAAAAGGCGTGAACGCAGTCTCTAAGGACAAAAACCGAGAAAAGAGATCCGGGCTCGGCACCGGTGTACCGAGTCCAGGCGGGAAAGGAACCGATGTCGAACAAAAAAAAAAACTCGACCCAATGCATAAAAATCAACCTTTTTCACGGGTGACAAGGACAGGCATCCGTAGGGCTCCGCGGAAAAAAGAAGACTGAGCAAGATGGCACCTTTGGGCGGGAAGGGGACCGCGCATGCGTGCCTGCATTCCCAAAGGCTTTCTTTGAAAGCTGGGGAAATGCTCCGTATGGGGGCTCCGTCGACACCGACGTCACCCATATGTGAGGACTGACTTCCTGCTTGGTCCTGGAGAAAAAGCAGAATTGCTTTACAAACATATTTATTTATTTATTTATACGTTTCTTCTATACCACTTTTCGTGATACCAAAGCGGTTTACATTGAACTCAACATTTATACAATGAACAAGGTATAACGGTTACATGTAACAACCTTATATTAGGAAAAGTTATGGGGTTACAGGGTGGTAATGGTGAGGGACAGGGAGGGTTATAACGTATGTACAAGCAAATAAAGAACAATAGGCATTATATGGGTACTGTCATAGGCAGCGGGTTTATGTGACCGATCCAAAGGATTCTTCAAAGTGGTGAGTTTTTTTGTTTTCATCGGAAATCATTTAGGTCCTCGAAGGCTCTTAGAATGGTTGAGAGTGAGTTCCATAGTTTAAGGGCTGGGACGAGGACTTCAAGAAGGAAGGTAAACCTCAAACTATTTTCACAAGACTTGTTCATGTGGAGCTAGCTAAACTAAGAGTAGGAAAGCAATGGTGCTGGACAGGATTCATCCAAGAATATTGAAGGAACTGTTGGCTTTGCTGTCTGACCTTTTCAGACCTTCTTTTAAGCTGAGAATGCTTCTGGAGGACTGGCGATGAGTGGATATGATTTCTGTCCACAAAAGCACAAAAGGAGAGTGGAAACTATGGGCCAGTTAGTTTGACTTCTGTGGTGATTAAACTAATGGAACTGCTGCTAAAACAGAAGAAAGAGAATTTTCTAGAATCCAATGGATTATAGGATGAAAGGCAGCATAGTTTTACTTGAGGTAAGTCTTGTCAGAAAAATCTGATGAATTTCGTTGATTGGGTGACCACAGATTAGGATTGGGAGAGGCACTAGGTGTGGTGTAGGTTTAGGTTTGACACAATTCAACATAAGTGTCTTATAAATAAACTGGGAAGCACATTTCACAGTAAGACGTTCAAGTGCAAACAGTATCTGAATTCAGGAAAGCACGGGGCAAGTACAGAAGGTCTCTGTAGGATTGTAGATCTTAGTAATAGGCATAGCGAGGCAGACTGGAGAGCAGGGCTGGCCCCAGCATTGGTTCAAGATCTTGGCATCCTAGGCAAACCTTAAGCTGTCAGAATCTATTGTTTAGCTTTGAATGCTCTGCTCTTTACTGCTCCTCAAAAGCTGCCACCCTAGTGGTTGTGCCAGCCCTACTAGAGAGGCTGTGTGGTCTTTCTATGCTATCATTTTCCTTGTTTCTGTGGTCCTCTATATTCTTGTTAGTGTCAGCAGCAGGGTTCCACCCTGGTTAAGGTGGAGCCTATCTTTTTGGAAAAGGCTTCGGCTTCCCCTTCCCTAAAATGTTAACCGGTTCCTAACAAACCTAAAGCCCTCTTCCCTATACCATCATACATTGAGATTCCCTACCCCCTCGTCTACCAATTCCCTACCCCCTCGTCTACCTCCCCTTCTCCCCAATTCTCGTCCCCATCCATACTCCTCCTGCCACCCTCTCCTCCTTCCCTCCGATCTCTGAAGAAGAAACTGCACTCCTTCTTTCCTCCTCCAAACACACTACCTGTTCATCAGATCCTATCCCCACCATCTCCTACGCTCCATCTCCCTCACCATTGTCCTCTCCATCACTCATATCCTCAACCTTTCACTCTCCACTGCAACTGTTCCCACTGATTTCAAACATGCTGTTGTCACACCCCTCCTCAAGAAACCCTCACTTGATCCCACATGCCCTTCTAACTATCGACCCATCTCCTTCCTTCCCTTCATATCCAAACTACTAGAACGAGCAGTCCACCATCGCTGCCTTGAATTCCTCTCCTCCCAGGCCCTCCTAGACCCACTACAATCTGGCTTCCGTCCCTTACACTCCACTGAAATGGCACTCTCAAAAGTCACCAATGACCTGTTCCTGGTTAAATCTAAGGGCCTCTATTCTATCCTCATCCTTCTTGACCTTTCTGCTGCCTTTGACACCATTAACCACGACCTTCTCCTCACCACCCTCTCCTCGCTTGGCTTCAAGGACTCTGTACTATCCTGGTTCTCCTCCTACCTCTCCCAACGCTCATTCAGTGTATGCTCTGGTGGCGTCTCGTCCTCCCCTACCCCGCTCCATGTAGGTGTACCCCAGGGTTCTGTCTTGGGCCCCCTCCTCATCTCTCTCTATACCCAAGGCCTTGGCGCGCTTATCTCCACCCATGGATTTCAGTACTATCTCTATGCCGATGACTCCCAAACCTACCTCTCTTCACCTAATATCTCTCCGGCAACTCAGTCCAAGATCTCTGCCTGTCTTTCGGACATCGCTGCCTGGATGTCTCATCGCCGATTGAAACTGAACATGGCCAAGACTGAACTCCTTGTCTTTCCACCTAACTCCACCTCCCCCCCCACTTCCCCCTCTCTCAGTCCATGTAGTGTCACCAGCACCCCTTTCTGGCCCTGTTAGGTGCCCGCCTAAGGCCGTGAGGTGTGGGTTGCCTTATTAAAGAAATAGTTACTAGCTGTGTAATTAAGGCAAAAGAAATAATTTGGGTTTTATTCCCCGTCCCACATAGGATTCTTTATGAACAGCACAAAGGAACACAAAAGAAAACTGTTTCTTCACAGTATAAAAATAAACTCTTCACCAGCACAATGTATCAGAGAACTCTTGCTTGCCTGGCTAACATAAGGATGTAATTTCATCAGACAGACAAAGCGTGCAATCCATGGAATCCACTTCTATATCACACTCCTGGTTTTCCCATTGCATCTGCTCGTAGTCTGTATCTGGAGACACATAACAATCTTTATAACTGAAATCCTCACAGCTCTTCCCTTGAATGACACTGGTTATTCTATTTGGTAAGTGCTCTACATCAACAGGGTTCAAGAGTCCTGCGCTAGGAACTGTATCTCTCAGGTTCCTTCTCCAATAGGGATTTTCCTCCCAATTACTGGGCTTTGCTCTGCTGGCAATGCCTGGCTTTTTCCCTCTAGCTATAACAGGGTACTTAGCTATTGTCCCTGGGTAATGAGCTTCTCTCTCTGGGCTTTGGCTGGCTCCTCTCCAAGACTTCCACGTCTCTGTAGCCGGGTCCAAGCTGAAATCACTTTCTGAAGAGAGTCTGTGTCTGCTGCCTCTTGCTACCGGGACACTTCCTTTACTTCCTGGTTCTAGCAAGGTCTGCTGGTTGAGAGGACTTCCTTCCTCTTGGTTACTCTCTCCAGTAACCGAGGCCCCCTCTGGCTTGGGAGACTCCTCTGCAGCTACAGCCTGCTCCACCCTTTGGCTTCTGCTCCTGCCTTTGCTGCCTTGGCTCCAGCCCCTCCCTTTGCTCTTCTACTGGGCTTTCCCTGTAGTTTTTATGCTCCTGTTCTCTGCACGTTGTATGTGTCCTTCCACTCAGGTGAGCTTGATTAGCCTTTTGGCTTTCTGCTCTGTCACCTTTGGTGAATGGAAAGTTTTCTCCTCTATACTTGGGCTTTTTGAAAGCTGAATATGTTTGCTGCCTATGTGTTTGTGAGGTAAGCTCTTCCTCTTTTCCTATTACCATAGGCTCTGAGCTAGCCATTTCCTCATATAACATAGGCTCTGTACTAGTTACCTCATCACAGTAGATGGATCTACTATCCTTCCTGTTCCCTCTGCCCGCAATCTAGGGGTTATCTTTGACACCTCACTCTCTTTCTCCGCTCATATCCAGCTTGTAGCTAAGACCTGCCGCTTCTTTCTCTACAACATCAGCAAAATCCGCCCCTTCCTCTCCGAACACACTACCAAAACACTTATCCACTCCCTGATCTCCTCTCGCCTCGATTACTGCAACCTACTCCTCACTGGTCTCCCCGCGAGCCACCTCCTTCCCCTTCAATCTATACAAAATCATGCTGCTCGACTAATCTTCGGCCACCCTCGCCATGCCCACACTACTCCTCTTCTCAAGTAGCTTCACTGGCTCCTTGTCCAATTCCGCATCCAGTTCAAGCTTCTCCTACTGACCTATAAATGGATTCACTCTATGGCCCCTCAATACCTCTCTTCTCTTATCTCTGCCTACATCCCCTCTCGAAACTTGCGCTCCACTAACAAATTACTTCTATCAATGCCTTTCACCCACACCTCGAACTCCCGACTGCGCTCCTTTCACCTTGCTGAACCATACGCCTGGAACAGCCTACCTGCGTCTCTGCGCCAGACATCCTCCTTGGCCCTCTTCAAATCCAGACTGAAGACCCACCTCTTCACTGTTGCATTCAGATCCTGACTCCATCCTCATCTTACCCTAACCCCCGTCAATGTTTATGACCAAACTATACCTCACTGTACCTTGCGCAGAACTGACTAATGCTCTGTACGGTTCTAATTAGATTGTAAGCTTCCGATGAGCATCACTCTGATGGGCAGGGACTGTCTCTGTATGTTGGCTACCTCTTGTAGGCTAGCTGTGCAGCGCTGCATGCGTGGTGCTTTATAAGTGCTGAATAATAGTAGTAGTAGTAGATTTGGAGCTGTGCCAGTCTCATAAGAACATATGATATGCCATACTGGGTCAGACCAAGGTCCATCAAGCCCAGTATCCTGTTTCCAACAGTGGCCAATCTAGTCTCTAGCATCCTGCATGTCAAACAAAGAACATTTCTGAGAAAACTATGCTGGATTTCCTAGCAGTGGTGTACCATAGCCCTCCTGTGCCCATGGGCTAATGTTTACATTTCTGCTCCCCCTCTCACATCTCCTCTTTCTCTTTCTTGTCCACCCCACCCCCACCTTATTCCATAGTCAGCATAGGAACATAAGATATGCCATACTGGGTCAGCCCAAAGGTTCAAGGTCCAACAGTGGCCAATCTAGGTCAGAAATGCCCAGCATATCCCAAACATAGCCAGATTCCATGCTGTTCATCCCCAGGGATTAGCAGTGGCTTTTCCAAGCCCAACCTTGATAACAGTTTGAAAACTTTCCTCCAAGAATTTATCCAAACCTCTATTAAACCCAGCTATGTAAACTGCTTTTATGACATGCTCTAGCAACACAACCCAAAGCTTAACTATACATTTTTCTTTTTATTTCAAATGTACTGTATTACTTTGTAACCTCATGGCATGTCACTTAGGGCTCGATTCGGGGACGCGGATTGCAGGGCTACATGTCCTGGTGGGATGTGCAGTCCCACAAGCTGTCCAGGCCCGATTCTTCCTCTGGCTCTCCCCGTACATCCTGAGCAGCAGGATAGGGAGAGTCGGGAGGGGGCAGGATCTGGTGGAGCAGGGGGTGGGCCAGCCCAGCGGGACGTACAGGGCCAATTCAGCTCACGGCCCTGAATTTCATGCTGGGTCAAAGGGGACGTGCTGCTTATTCCAACATAAAGGTGGAATAAGCAGCACCAACCTAGCGATCGTGCTCGGGGATCCTTCCCAGGGCCGGGGCTGGGTTTGGGGGGTCCCCGCCATACGATCCAGGACCTGGCAGGCCAGCCATGGGTTGGGCAGTGGGGAAGAGGGGGATCAAAGCTGCAGGAGTCGGGGGTGCCTGCAGGGCAGTATGTCCCCGCAAGCAGCAGGAGCACGCCGGGCTGTCCACAGACCCAATTCTGTGCATTGCAGAAATGTTTTGGTCCCATGATCCAGAATCGGGTCCTAACTGGCCTGTCTTCCTCGGGGCCATCTGGACTTCTCAGATGTGCCCCTATGAATCAGGCTCCACGTCTTTGAACTTTTTGAAAGAGTAAATATTCCATCTGCGTTTACCCCATTCCACTCCAATCAGTATTTTATGAACCTCTGTCATATCTGCTCTAGAATGTTTCTTCTAAAGACTAAAGAGTCCTAAACTCTTTTACCTTTCCTCATAAGTAATTCCATCCCCTTTATCATATGGTTCACCCATCTTTCATATTCTGCTTTGAGATACAGCAACTAGAATTGCCCATAATATCTAAGGTAAGGTTACACCATAGATCGCTGAAGGCATTATATTTTTTGTTTTATTATTTTTTCTTCTAATAATTCCTAACATTTTGTTTGCAATTTTTTTTTAATTTCTAAGAGTTTTTAATAATAGCATTATACTTAATACAAAAAAAACATCTTAAAAGAAGAACTTCAAACAAGAATATTTTCACAGAAACATATACATAATGGAATTCAAGCCCACATCACGGGGAGAAGTACCAAGTCTAAATAAAATGAAATCTTTATAAGGAAACCTATCACATATATCTATCAACCAAAAATTTCTCCATATGTGAGACATCCAAAAAGATAAGACTGACCCTGTCATGTAATATGTGCTGCTCTCCCTGGAGGTAAAAGGATCTATTGTTTCATCGTGACTGTACTACTCTCCCTGCAGGTAAAAGGATCTATTGTTTCACCCTGACTGTGCTGCTCTCCCTGCAGGTAGAAGGATCTATTGTTTAACCCTGACTGTGCTGCTCTCCCTGCAGGTAAAAGGATCTATTGTTTCACCGTGACTGTGCTGCTCTCCCTGCAGGTAAAAGGATCTATTGTTTCACCCTGACTGTGCTGCTCTCCCTGCAGGTAAAAGGATCTATTGCTTCACCCTGATTGTGCTGCTCTCCCTGCAGGTAAAAGGATCTATTGTTTCACCGTGACTGTGCTCCTCTCCCTGCAGGTAGAAGGATCTATTGTTTCACCCTGACTGTGCTGCTCTCCCTGCAGGTAAAAGGATCTATTGTTTTACCCTGACTGTGCTGCTCTCCCTGCAGGTAAAAGGATCTATTGTTTCACCCTGACTGTGCTGCTCTCCCTGCAGGTAGAAGGATCTATTGTTTAACCCTGACTGTGCTGCTCTCCCTGCAGGTAAAAGGATCTATTGTTTCACCGTGACTGTGCTGCTCTCCCTGCAGGTAAAAGGATCTATTGTTTCACCGTGACTGTGCTGCTCTCCCTGCAGGTAAAAGGATCTATTGTTTTACCGTGACTGTGCTGCTCTCCCTTCAGGTAAAAGGATCTATTGTTTCACCGTGACTGTGCTGCTCTCCCTGCAGGTAAAAGGATCTATTGTTTCACCGTGACTGTGCTGCTCTTCCTGCAGGTAAAAGGATCTATTGTTTCACCGTGACTGTGCTGCTCTCCCTGCAGGTAAATGGATCTATTGTTTCACCGTGACAGTGCTGCTCTTCCTGCAGGTAAAAGGATCTATTGTTTCACCCTGATTGTGCTGCTCTCCCTGCAGGTAAAAGGATCTATTGTTTCACCCTGACTGTGCTGCTCTCCCTGCAGGTAAAAGGATCTATTGTTTCACCGTGACTGTGCTGCTCTCCCTGCAGGTAAAATGATCTATTGTTTCTCCGTGACTGTGCTGCTCTCCCTTCAGGTAAAAGGATCTATTGTTTCACCCTGACTGTGCTGCTCTTCCTGCATGTAAAAGGATCTGTTGTTTCACCCTGACTGTGCTGCTCTCCCTGCAGGTAAAAGGATCTATTGTTTCACCGTGACTGTGCTGCTCTCCCTGCAGGTAAAAGGATCTATTGTGTCACCCTGACTGTGCTGCTCTCCCTGCATGTAAAAGGATCTATTGTTTCACCATGACTGTGCTGCTCTTCCTGCAGGTAAAGGGATCTATTGTTTCACCGTGACTGTGCTGCTCTCCCTGCAGGTAAAAGGATCTATTGTTTCACCGTGACTGTGCTGCTCTCCCTGCAGGTAAAAGGATCTATTGTTTCACCGTGGCTGTGCTGCTCTCCCTGCAGGTAGAAGGATCTATTGTTTCACCGTGACTGTGCTCCTCTCCCTGCAGGTAGAAGGATCTATTGTTTCACCCTGACTGTGCTGCTCTCCCTGCAGGTAAAAGGATCTATTGTTTCACCCTGACTGTGCTGCTCTCCCTGCAGGTAGAAGGATCTCTTGTTTCACCCTGACTGTGCTGCTCTCCCTGCAGGTAGAAGGATCGTTTGTTTCTCCGTGACTGTGCTGCTCTCCCTGCAGGTAGAAGGATTTATTGTTACACCCTGACTGTGCTGCTCTCCCTGCAGGTAAAAGGATCTATTGTTTCTCCGTGACTGTGCTGCTCTCCCTGCAGGTAGAAGGATCTATTGTTTCACCCTGACTGTGCTGCTCTCCCTGCAGGTAAAAGGATCTATTGTTTCACCGTGACTGTGCTGCTCTCCCTGCAGGTAAAAGGATCTATTGTTTCACCGTGACTGTGCTGCTCTCCCTTCAGGTAAAAGGATCTATTGTTTCATCGTGACTGTGCTGCTCTCCCTGCAGGTAAAAGGATCTATTGTTTCACCGTGACTGTGCTGCTCTTCCTGCAGGTAAAAGGATCTATTGTTTCACCGTGACTGTGCTGCTCTCCCTGCAGGTAAATGGATCTATTGTTTCACCGTGACAGTGCTGCTCTTCCTGCAGGTAAAAGGATCTATTGTTTCACCCTGATTGTGCTGCTCTCCCTGCAGGTAAAAGGATCTATTGTTTCACCCTGACTGTGCTGCTCTCCCTGCAGGTAAAAGGATCTATTGTTTCACCGTGACTGTGCTGCTCTCCCTGCAGGTAAAATGATCTATTGTTTCTCCGTGACTGTGCTGCTCTCCCTTCAGGTAAAAGGATCTATTGTTTCACCCTGACTGTGCTGCTCTTCCTGCATGTAAAAGGATCTGTTGTTTCACCCTGACTGTGCTGCTCTCCCTGCAGGTAAAAGGATCTATTGTTTCACCGTGACTGTGCTGCTCTCCCTGCAGGTAAAAGGATCTATTGTGTCACCCTGACTGTGCTGCTCTCCCTGCATGTACAGGATCTATTGTTTCACCATGACTGTGCTGCTCTTCCTGCAGGTAAAGGGATCTATTGTTTCACCGTGACTGTGCTGCTCTCCCTGCAGGTAAAAGGATCTATTGTTTCACCGTGACTGTGCTGCTCTCCCTGCAGGTAAAAGGATCTATTGTTTCACCCTGACTGTGCTGCTCTCCCTGTATGTAAAAGGATCTATTGTTTCACCGTGACTGTGCTGCTACTTCCTGCAGGTAAAAGGATCTATTGTTTCACCGTGACTGTGCTGCTCTCCCTGCAGGTAAAAGGATCTATTGTTTCACCGTGACTGTGCTGCTCTCCCTGCAGGTAAAAGGATCTATTGTTTCACCGTGACTGTGCTGCTCTCCCTGCAGGTAAAAGGATCTATTGTTTCACCGTGACTGTGCTGCTCTCCTGGCAGGTAAAAGGATCTATTGTTTCACCGTGACTGTGCTGCTTTCCCTGCAGGTTAAAGTATCTATTGTTTCACTGTGACTGTGCTGCTCTCCCTGCAGGTAAAAGTATCTATTGTTTCACCCTGACTGTGCTGCTCTCCCTGCATGTAAAAGGATCTATTGTTTCACCCTGACTGTGCTGCTCTCCCTGCAGGTAAAACGATCTATTGTTTCTCCGTGACTGTGCTGCTCTCTGCAGGTAAATGATCTATTGTTTCACTGTGACTGTGCTGCTCTCCCTGCAGGTAAAACGATCTATTGTTTCCGTGACTGTGCTTCTCCCTGCAGGTTAAAGTATCTATTGTTTCTCCGTGACTGTGCTGCTCTCCCTGCAGGTAAAACGATCTATTGTTTCTCCGTGACTGTGCTGCTCTCTCTGCAGGTAAAATGATCTATTGTTTCACTGTGACTGTGCTGCTCTCCCTGCAGGTAAAACGATCTATTGTTTCATCGTGACTGTGCTGCTCTCCCTGCAGGTAGAAGGATCTATTGTTTCACCGTGACTGTGCTCCTCTCCCTGCAGGTAGAAGGATCTATTGTTTCACCCTGACTGTGCTGCTCTCCCTGCAGGTAAAAGATCTATTGTTTCACCCTGACTGTGCTGCTCTCCCTGCCGGTAGAAGGATCTCTTGTTTCACAACTGTGCTCCCTGCAGGTAAAAGGATCTATTGTTTCACCGTGACTGTGCTGCTCTCCCTGCAGGTAAAAGGATCTATTGTTTCACCGTGACTGTGCTGCTCTCCCTGCAGGTAAAAGGATCTATTGTTTCACCCTGACTGTGCTGCTCTCCCTGCAGGTAAAGGATCTATTGTTTTCACCGTGACTGTGCTGCTCTCCCTGCAGGTAAAATGATCTATTGTTTCACCGTGACTGTGCTGCTCTCCCTGCAGGTAAAAGGATCTATGCTGCTCTCCCTTCAGGTAAAAGGATCTATTGTTTCACCCTGACTGTGCTGCTCTCCCTGCATGTAAAAGGATCTATTGTTTCACCCTGACTGTGCTGCTCTCCCTGCAGGTAAAAGGATCTATTGTTTCACCCTGACTGTGCTGCTCTCTCTGCAGGTAAAATGATCTATTGTTTCACTGTGACTGTGCTGCTCTCCCTGCAGGTAGAACGATCTATTGTTTCACCGTGACTGTGCTGCTCTCCTGCAGGTAAAGTATCTATTGTTTCTCCGTGACTGTGCTGCTCTCCCTGCAGGTAAAAAGGATCTATTGTTTTCACCGTGACTGTGCTGCTCTCTCTGCAGGTAAAAGGATCTATTGTTTCACCGTGACTGTGCTGCTCTCCCTGCAGGTAAAACGTCTATTGTTTCACCCTGACTGTGCTGCTCTCCCTGCAGGTAAAAGGATCTATTGTTTCACCGTGACTGTGCTGCTCTCCCTGCAGGTAGAAGGATCTATTGTTTCACCCTGACTGTGCTGCTCTCCCTGCAGGTAAAAGGATCTATTGTTTCACCCTGACTGTGCTGCTCTCCCTGCAGGTTTTCTCCGTGACTGTGCTGCTCTCCCTGCAGGTAGAAGGATCTATTGTTTCACCCTGACTGTGCTGCTCTCCCTGCATGTAAAAGGATCTATTGTTTCACCGTGACTGTGCTGCTACCGTGACTGTGCTGCTCTCCCTGCAGGTAAAGGATCTATTGTTTCACCGTGACTGTGCTGCTCTCCCTGCAGGTAAAAAGGATCTATTGTTTCACCGTGACTGGGCGGCTCTCCTGGCAGGTAAAAGGATCTATTGTTTCACCGTGACTGTGCTGCTTTCCCTGCAGGTTAAAGTATCTATTGTTTCACTGTGACTGTGCTGCTCTCCCTGCAGGTAAAAGTATCTATTGTTTCACCCTGACTGTGCTGCTCTCCCTGCATGTAAAAGGATCTATTGTTTCACCCTGACTGTGCTGCTCTCCCTGCAGGTAAAACGATCTATTGTTTCTCCGTGACTGTGCTGCTCTCTCTGCAGGTAAAATGATCTATTGTTTCACTGTGACTGTGCTGCTCTCCCTGCAGGTAAAACGATCTATTGTTTCATCGTGACTGTGCTGCTCTCCCTGCAGGTTAAAGTATCTATTGTTTCTCCGTGACTGTGCTGCTCTCCCTGCAGGTAAAACGATCTATTGTTTCTCCGTGACTGTGCTGCTCTCTCTGCAGGTAAAATGATCTATTGTTTCACTGTGACTGTGCTGCTCTCCCTGCAGGTAAAACGATCTATTGTTTCATCGTGACTGTGCTGCTCTCCCTGCAGGTAGAAGGATCTATTGTTTCACCGTGACTGTGCTCCTCTCCCTGCAGGTAGAAGGATCTATTGTTTCACCCTGACTGTGCTGCTCTCCCTGCAGGTAAAAGGATCTATTGTTTCACCCTGACTGTGCTGCTCTCCCTGCAGGTAGAAGGATCTCTTGTTTCACCCTGACTGTGCTGCTCTCCCTGCAGGTAGAAGGATCTATTGTTTCTCCGTGACTGTGCTGCTCTCCCTGCAGGTAGAAGGATCTATTGTTTCACCCTGACTGTGCTGCTCTCCCTGCATGTAAAAGGATCTATTGTTTCACCGTGACTGTGCTGCTCCTTCCTGCCGGTAAAAGGATCTATTGTTTCACCGTGACTGTGCTGCTCTCCCTGCAGGTAAAAGGATCTATTGTTTCACCGTGACTGTGCTGCTCTCCCTGCAGGTAAATGGATCTATTGTTTCACCCTGACTGTGCTGCTCTCCCTGCAGGTAAACGGATCTATTGTTTCACCGTGACTGTGCTGCTCTCCCTGCAGGTAAACGGATCTATTGTTTCACCGTGACTGTGCTGCTCTCCCTGCAGGTAAAAGGATCTATTGTTTCACCGTGACTGTGCTGCTCTCCCGGCAGGTAAAAGTATCTATTGTTTCACTGTGACTGTGCTGCTCTCCCTGCAGGTAAAAGGATCTATTGTTTCACCCTGACTGTGCTGCTCTCCCTGCAGGTAAAACGATCTATTGTTTCTCCGTGACTGTGCTGCTCTCCCTGCAGGTAAAATGATCTATTGTTTCACTGTGACTGTGCTGCTCTCCCTGCAGGTAAAACGATCTATTGTTTCATCGTGACTGTGCTGCTCTCCCTGCAGGTTAAAGTATCTATTGTTTCTCCGTGACTGTGCTGCTCTCCCTGCAGGTAAAAGGATCTATTGTTTCACTGTGACTGTGCTCCTCTCCCTGCAGGTAAAACGATCTATTGTTTCATCGTGACTGTGCTACTCTCCCTGCAGGTAAAAGGATCTATTGTTTCTCCGTGACTGTGCTGCTCTCTCTCTAGGTAAAAGGATCTATTGTTTCTCTGTGACTGTGCTGCTCTCTCTCTAGGTAAAAGGATCTATTGTTTCACCTTGATTGTGCAGCTCTTCGCTGCCCCTAAGAAATTGCTGCCTAGGTGAATGAAAAGTCTTGTGTGATGGTTGAGCCAGCCCTGCTCCCAGCGTGCAAAGGTCCTACATCAATTTTTCACAATCTACATGTGATTTAACAGTTTTGAATAGTTTGGGTAATGACTTTGTTTGTTGTTACCATTTCCAAATCATTTTAAATGTTGTGAAGCATTGGTCCCAGTACTGATCCCTGGCACACTCCACTATTTATCTTCCTCCTGTTCTCTCCCCCCTCCCTGTTCCAGCATCTCCGCTTTCTCTTTCCTTCCCCCCCCTCCCACTACTCCATGACCCAGCATCTCCACTCTTTTTTCTTAGGCACCCCTCCCATATATTCCAGCATCTTCTCCCTATCTCCCCTCCCTTTCTATGCCTCCCTCTGGTTCAGCATTTTCCCTCCAACCTTGCTCACTCCCTCCTGCCTCAGCCCCTTCAACTGGCTGGCCCACAGCAGCGAAAGCAGTGGAGGCAGAAGCATTCAAAATAGAAAGGAAATGAGCGCTGCTACGTCTTTGTGTTCCTACACTCTCTAAAGATCTGCTCCGTCCTTCCTCCTCTGACATTACTTGCTGTTTCTGTGGGGAAATGACCCAGCAGAGCTTTGCAGAGCACAGGACAAGGAAGGTCCAGCAGCACTTCTTTCTTTTATATTTGTGTTCCTTGTACCTCTTCTGCTTTCACTGCCACTGGCCAGGCCAGTTGAAGGGGCTGTGGCAGGAGGAGTGAGGGATGGATAGTGTGGCTCAGCCCTGGATCTTCTGCATCCTCCTCAGGCTAGCATCTTGGGGCCTGCCCCTCCAGCCTCCCCTTTGTATGCCACTGGATTCCAAAGTTTCTACATTAGAGACTAAGCTTGGCTTCCAGAACCTTCCTCTCATTACTTCAAACAAAAAGAAATCATGGTGGGGGTGGGGAGGGGGGTCTGCTAGCCAGCTAAAACCCGGTCATCGTGATATTCAGTTATTGTCACTGAGTATCCCCGCACACTGCCAAAAAAGCACCTAGTTAAAATCAGAGTGATCTGTGGTCTACATTTTCTCTGACTGAGAGTCTGGATTTAGCAGAGTCACCAATAAGTATGGTTGACCTGTTTTTTAATGTTGAATAGCATTAAATAAAAAGAGAAAAAGGACACAAAGGTCCGTAAAAGTCTGACAAAAAATTTAATTTGTCTAAACCAGTTTTTGTTTTCTGGTGTTTGTGAACCACGAACAACTAATAATAAAATCAAATTGCTTACTTGATCTTTGGTTCTTGATGAAAAATAATTTCAATCTCTCTTTAAAGGTATTTTCATTTACATAGAATTCAACTTGTACCCTGCAAGAAAACAGAGGATAATATAAGCGACCAGTACAGAATCTTGTAAACTGAATGTAAAGTAGTTGACATGGATAAATGCTCATAGTCTCTCTTTTGACATACTTAAGGGCTTTTACTAAAGGGCAGTAGTTGGCAGCATGGGTCGGGGCATACTAAAAAGCATGCCATGGACACCCGTTGCTTGCTAGTTTTGGGCCATGAGAGTTAGCATGGGTCAATTCCCGCCTTAGGAATGTAAGTGGGCCAGTTAGGGGCAGAGGGTGGGCACAGTGAGCTTGGTACAGCTAGTGCAAGGTAAACATTGCATGCTAACTGTGTCCCGTGAGATTATGCATGGGTTCACCTACCACCACCCCAATAAGTGGAGTTAAGTGCACCCGTGCTAATGTAGCATGCTTTAGGGGAAAGTGCGCCCCATTAACTGCCGGCAAAATGCTTTCCACACCCTCAACAGTTAGTACGCTGGTGCTGCACCTAACACATCATGGTTTGGGCACTTTTGGTGAGTTAAGTACAACACTTTAATACCCTTTAGTAAAAGGATCCCTTAGCCTCTTCTTCTACTTTGCTGCTGTTGAGGGAATTCCTGCTGCAACTACGTTTGACTGGGAGTAACATCTTGTTCCCATCCACTTCTATGTGACACACCCATCCAGGGCAGTAGCAAGAGCTGTGTGAGCAGTGCAGCTACACAGAGCGCAGGTACAGAAGGGCTGCAGAGGTCATCACTCAGCTTCCAGGAAGCACCACAAAAGCAAGTTCCTGCATGGAAATGGGGGGCGGGGGGGGGGGGACGCCAGGTTCATCTGATGCACAGGGTTCATTGTTAGCTTAGTACGGTCTTGTGCCCATCCTCCAATTTTGACAACTGACTAGATATAGTATCTGAATTTCTCAATTAGGATCCCTTTTTCTGCTACCAAAAGATAAAGGTCATCATTGCATTTGAACCTTTTGCTGTTCTACTGTCCCAGCTTACATTAGGTTTTGAGCAGGACTGCAAATTCCATTTTCAAAGGAAAATTTCCTATGGAGTTTGCCCTTGAAAGTGCAGGCAGAATTCATGGTATTGGAACTTTACATTTGCTCATATTAGGGGCAAAATATTCAAAATATATGATTACAGAAATAGACACATGAAAATGTTTGCAGACTAAAGAATAGAATTCCAGATCTGCAAACCCTAATGCTGGGGGGCAGACGTAGATATTGTTGCTATTGAGACCAATGAATAGGATAAGATCACACTGCACTATATTTAATAAGGATAGAAAGAGCTTGAAAGAGGGAGGAGTTAGTTCTTTATGACAATAATAATATTGTATCAGAAAAACTATACAGGATTCCCTGTCTCAATAAAAACAAATTTATATCAGCATCATATCTGACTTTTATTATTCTGAAATTATTTTAATGCATGCATGATTGCTAGAGTTCAAAAATATATGCCCCAGACGCAGGCTTAGCCGAAACACAAGTGACAAGAGAGTTAATGTGCACAATATTACTGCGGAGCTGGTTCAAGAATAAGATAAGTGACCAATGTTTTAACACATTGCAGCAGCTTTTACAATTAATAGATTTTGGTGTGGGCAGCATCTGAAGGACTATAGTACAAAGCTGTGACATTGCTAAGGATGTGTTGCTGAATTAAGTGAATCGAGTACTGTTTGGCATCTGGTGTATAAGAGCATATTGGATGCACATGTCGTCAGTGGCCCATTTCCATCATGGACAATTAAAATGCTACAGTGCTGCAGGAGACATACAATGGGTTTGACACTTTGTTAATAAGAAAAAAGTACCAATGAAATGAACTTATTAAAGGACTGCTATATGGTACTTCAGCTCTGCTTTACAAGCTGACTCTTCACATAAAACAAAATAATTTGAAAATAATAAAAGCTAGATCTAAAAACTTTGTTTTATTGAGACATAAGAATGTAAGATATGCCATACTGTACCAGACCAAGGTTCATCAAGCCTAGTATCCTGTTTCCAACAGTGGCCAATCTAGGTCATACGTACCTAGCAGTTTCCCCAAAAGACACAGGTTCCTCAGTACTTGAATTGGGTCAAGCAGTGATATCCTGGGTCCCTTTTAATAATGGTTTATGGACCTTTCCTCCAGGAACTTGTCCAAACCTTTTTTAAACCCAGCTATACTAACAGCTTTTACTACATTCTCCGGTAACAAACTCCATAATTTGATAACACACTGAGTGAAAAAATATTTTTTCTTATTAGTCTTAAATGGGTGGTAATTTCTAATGTGTAATCTTGAATCGTGTAACCATAGTTTGGGTTGTTCTTTCCTAGGTGTATAACTTTGAACTTGTTCACATTAAATTTCATCTGCCATTGGATGTCTAGTCTTTAAAAGTCCTCTTTCAATATTTTGCAATCCTCTTGTGTTTTAACAGCTTTGAATAATTTTGTGTCATCTGCAAATCTGATCATGTCACTCGTTCTTTCCATTTCCAGGTCATTTATGAATATGATAAAAAGCAGTGGGCCCAGCTGGGATACTCCACTATTCAATTTTCTCCTTTGAGAAAATCGGCCATTTAATACTACTATTGAACATTTGTATAGTGCTGCAAGACATACGCAGCACTTCACAGACACAGGTAAAAGATGGTCCCTCCTCCGCAGAGCTTACAATCTAGTCAAGACAGACAACACAGTAGCTGTAGACATGGGATACAGTTAGGGGAAATGGTAAGACAACACAAGGGAGATCAGGTGAGTCAAGATCCGAAAGCAGCAGCAAAGAGATGAGTTTTCAGCCTGGATTTGAAAAGTACCAGAGAAGGCGTCTTCCCTACTCTCTGTTTTCTGTCTTTTAACCATATCCTGAACCACAATACTATACTGCCTCCTATCCCATGACTTTTTAATTTCACTAAGAGTCTTTCATGAGGGACCTTTTCAAAGGCTTTCTAAAATTCCAGATACAATATATCAACTGGCTCATCCTTATCTATCTGTTTATTCACACCTTCAAAAAAACATAACAGATTAGGAAGACAAGATCTTCCTTAACTAAATCCATGTTGGCTTTCTCACATTCTCACAACTACAGTACATGTTCAGTAATTTTATTCTTTATAATGGTTTCTACTATTTTGCAAGGTACTGACGTCAGGCTCACAGGTCTATAGTTTCCCGTATCACCCCTAGAACCCTTTTTAAAAATTGGCGTTACATTGGCTATTCTCCAATCTTCAGGTACTACAGATGATTTTAATGATAGTTCCCGGATTAGTAATAGTAGGTCTGCAATCTCATATTTCAGTTCTTTCAGCACCCTCAGATGTATATCATCCAGTCCAGGTGATTTGCTGCTGTTTAGTTTATCAAATAGTTGTAATACATCTTCTCGATTTATCAAAAGTTGTTTTAATTCTTCTGATACATTACCTTTAAATATCATTTCAGGCATAGGTAACTTCCCTATATCTTCTTCTGTAAAGGCTGAAGCAAAGAATCCATACATTTATTTATATTCTCTTATATACCGCGCTATTCTGCATCAGTGCGGTTTACATTCTCTCTGCTATGGCCTCGTCCTCCCTTAGCATCTCTTTTACCCCTCTATCATCGGTCCAGCTGACTATCTCACAGTTTTTTTGCTACAAATGTACTTGAAAAAGTTTATATTGTGCATTTTCTTTAACTTCCTTATCAGTGCCTTACATCTACCTTGCCGGTGCTTATGTTGTTTCCTGTTTTTGTCATTTGAATCCTTTTTCCATTTCTTGAAAGATGCTTTTTTTTGTTACAACAGCGGCACTGAATATCCATGTTGGCCAGATAACATTTTAACTATTCAGTCAGTGGCAATATTAAGTTGTCGGCCAGTTAGCTGGATCACCTAAAGTTAGGACAGCCTTTTTTTCTGTCCTGACCTTAGGCATATTAGTTATCCACTTAATGGCTCAATTTCGCTGCTGACAGCTAACTGTTGCTGCTGTCCCCCAGAAGGCTCTAATGCTAGCCAATTAGTATCACTGCATTTAGATGGCCTAGGGGGGATATTCAGTGGTACAAACCGGGTATGTATCATTGCCCAGTCAGTGGGATTAATACAGTTTGCAGGTCTGCAAACCACACTAATCCTTTTGAATATGTCCATCTTAAGAGTATTCATCAATGAACAAACAAACCTTTTTCAAAGAAGGGGAAGCTGTAAAACCTAAAGGGCATGAAATCAAGCTGCCAGGAGGTAAACTTAAAAGCAGCATCAGGAAATACTTCATAGAAAGAGTGATGGATGCCTAGAATGCCCTCCTGATGGAAGGGATAAGGGAAAAAACAGTGACAGAATTCAAAAAGGCATGGAACAGACACAACGGATCTTTAAATAGCAAGAGAATGGAATCAAAACAGAACTAAATAACTTTTATAACTTAAAAAATAGAGGGGTGTAACCTGCATGGAGTGGCAGGTACAACCCTAAGCAAACACATCAAGGGGGGGTTACCTGCACAGAGCGGCAGGCACCACTTTAGCCACCTTACTGGGCAGACTAGATGGACCATACTGGTCTTTATCTGCTGTCATTTACTATGTTACTATGTAACAGCCTTTTAAATCATGCTAGCAGTCTTTTGGCCTTTTCCATCTTTCTTAAAGAATGGAAATACATGTGGGTCTAGGCTTCCATGATAGTATTTTTAAATACCCATGCTTGATGTAAACCTTTAAACTTTGCAGATGCTCTTTTTAGTTTTTTCTTAACTATTTTCCTCATTTTATCATAGTCTCCCTTTTGAAAACTAAAAGGTAGTGCTGTAGATAAACTTGCTATCCTCCCTCCATTTACAAGCAATCTTGTATAGTTTTTGTGATAGATTTCTCTGGCAAGCGTGGCATGCGGTGGGAAGAAGTTGTCTTTAAAACACAGGTCAGACAGCAGTACAAGGAAAACAAAGACAGCTTTTATTCTGTCCCAGCTTGTTAAACCTCCACAAGCTGGTTCTCCTGGCTCTTCCTCCAGCCCCAGTAAAAGTTCCTACCTCAGAACTCCTTTGCATGGCTTGCCTTGGAAGGAGTTCTGGCTTCATAGGCCTCTCTCCCTCTGCAGTCTGCTGGGTTCTTAATCTCTCCTTGTGAGCCACGACCTCCCAGCCCTGAACTCTAGACTGCAGACTCTCTTAAACTGGACTGTTGATAATCCCTTTGGATAGGGATGGGTAGCATTCTATATAATCCATTGCACACTCTCCCCTTCAGCTCAATCATGCTTCATTAAGCACCTGCTTCACCCGGGATCCCCAACCGGGAAAGGAATTCTGAATTCAGGTGATTTCGACCAGTCCTATGATGGACCTGGAACTGGTATAGTTGGAGGCTTAAACAACACATAATATGGCTGTCAGATTCCTTATTTCAAACCAGCCACTCGAGGGGTTGGTGGTCCATTATCAGCATAAATGGATGGCCAAGTATGTAGTATTTGAAGGTTTCAAGTGCCCATTTGACAGCCAGGGTGTCCTCCTCGATCACCGCATAATGCTCCTCCCAAGGAAGCAGTTTAATGTTGATCAATGCTATGGGATGTTATTTACACCCTGACCTTTTGGGCCAGAACAGCTCCTAGGCCAACCTCTTTGGCATCAGTTTGCATAATAAATGTTAAAGAGAAATCAGGGCTACTCAGGACAGATTCAGAGTATACAGCCTTCTTGAGATACTGGAAGGGCAGGTCTAGGTCCAGTGGAATTCATTCAGGAGCTCTCTTTCAGAAGAGATTGGTTAACGGCTCTGCCACCTCTGCAATATTAGGGCTGAACCAGCGATAACAGCCATTCAATCCAAGAAAGGCACAAAGATCTTTCTTCGATTTTGGGGTGGGGACCTGTGCATGGCCTCCACCTTCAGTTGAGGTCGTATCTGCCCATTTCCGATTAAATAATTCAGATATTGAACATACCGGCCTTCCAGAAAACATTTTGTGGGATTGGCAGTTAACCTGGTCAACATGGCCTTTACTTGGGTTAGATGGGTGGTCCAGTTTCAGCTGTAGCTGACGATGTCATCAAGGTATGCAGTCGCATACTCCTTGTGTGGTCTCGGTAGGTGGTCGACTAGGCATTTAAATGTGGCAGGAGCCCTATGTAATCCTGTAAACTGGAAGAGACATTGCTGTGTCAAAAAAGCACAGTTACTTACCTGTAACAGGTGATCTCTGGGAACAGCAGGAATAAGTCTTCACATATAGGTACGTCAGTACCGATGGAACCTGTGCGAGAACGCTCCCCAGCATCCAGGAAGAAAGCCTTTGGGAGCATCCCACACGCATGCTCGCTGCCTTCCCGCCTATTCACTTCCCTCTCATCAGTTGGGTTTGTAGCTGAGACTGAAGGAAGGAAGTAGACAAATTAGAAAGAGAGAGAGAGAGAGAACAACTCCTAGGGGAGGGGGGTGGGTTGTGAAGACGTATTCCTGCTGTTCCCAGAGATCACCTGTTACAAGTAAGTAACTGTGCTATCTCCAGGAACAAGCAGGAATGAGTCCTCACATATGGGGACTCCCAAGCTAGAGATGCCTGGAGGAGGTCCCAGCATGTTGCAAATCTAATAGATGGGCCATTGTACTTCCCAGAACCTCAGGCATCCAAGGGATGGAGGGTAGGAGTTGAATTAAAAGAAAGAAAAAAAGGGGATGCTGTGGAACAGCTTGACTAAACAAGGTATCCAGAGGGGAGTCCTTGTGTAGACCATAATTGTAAATAAGTGAAAAATGAGTATCAATTTTCTAACGTGGACCTTACTCAGAAGTATTGCGAAGTATTTGTTGAGGTTAATATGGGTCTGTTGTTAAGAGCCATTACAGTATCCTCAAAGAAATTCCTTTACTGTGAAGTACAGGAAAATAATTTCTGCAATACAGATAGAGACAAGAAGCCTTAATGGCTAAAACCAATCCCAGGAGAAAAAACTAGGGGAGTTTAAATGAGGTTGGACTTTGGAGAAAAAGCTAAAGCTTCTGTAAAGTCCAAAGTTTAAAACTCTTTTTCCTTGGAGCAGAGTAAGGCCCTAGGAAAGAAAAGAGAGAAAACTGACTGATTTGAATGAAAAGGTAGAGATACCTTTTGCAGAAAAAAGGATGGGTCTTTAGGACCCTTTTTTCCAAAATGAAAAATTTGTACTAGGCGGTGTAGCCCCCAATTTCTGAAGATCAGTAATGTCTTTCAAAATTGACGTCACTTAGGATAATGACTTTACATGTAGAGCTTCAGATGTGACATAACCAGAAAGGTTACGGTAAAAGAAGGTATTTCCTAATTTACCATAGAAATTGGTTGTCCATTTAAACCTTATGGTATGCTGTAACAGCATTAATATGGACAGTAACAAATCTTTCAGAGTCAGATATTAAAAAGAGATTCATCTAATAATAAGAAGGGTTAAGACCTACTTGAGAATATTGATGGAGAATCTCTTTCTGGTTAAAGTGAAAGAACCATAGAGAAGGTTTCATGGAAACCGGTAGGATGTTCTTTACTTATAACGGGAAGTCTAGATTTCTTTAAAAAACCAAAAAACCTAGCCCTGGAATAACCAGGTCTTGAGACGTACGTGAAGGAGTGCAGAGGAGATCCTTAGTCTTAAGACAGCAAGTCTGGGTCCTTCTAACTTCAGTGTAGTAGCTGGAGAAAAAGACGCAATATAAGGGGATACCAGCTTGCCTCTTTATGAGGGCAATATGAGTATCATGCGTTCTTTGTTCATTATAAGCTTCAATGAAGTATTTGGAATTAGAAGGAATACACAAAATAAGGACCGACTGCAGTGAAAAAGGAATGCATTCCCTCTGTAGAAGTTCCATTGGAGATGTGGAACAACCTAGGGAATTGTGCAATTCCTTAAACTTTCACGTGGTCTAAGCACTGGTTCCCTTTCCTTAAAAGGAAAAATTTAAGGAAGATGGTAAGAATAGGAGAACCAGTCAGGTAGGAGCATGACTGGGCAGAGTCTACCAGCTGAAGCCTTTCTAACCATCTGGGAGCTACCTACTAGGGGTGGCTCTGACGCTCTCTGTCAAGGCCCTTAGTTGCAGAGCTTTATTGTATAGTTGCAGAGAGCATGTTATAGGTTGCTTAGGTGAGATCTGGCTGTTTGATTGCCAGAGTGCAACCTAATCTATTCTGCTGGAGCCAAAAGAATTGAGAATGGCTAAGAATAGTAGACAGGCCTGTTGCCTTTCAATGATAAATTGTCCAAGTGGGTTCTGGAACCTTTCTTGGAGTTATCTGTTATTAAGGCAGCAGAAAAGTTAGATCCTATAGATTGGAAAAAGACCGACACACATAATTAGGAGTGGTAATACTCAATTTTTGTCTGATAAGCTGTCTTAAAAGAAGTATTTGAGAAGGTCAGCTGGAAGATACGCAAGCAGCGTAGATTAGGCAGAAACCTTTATGAGCTATATGCTTAAGCAAGCTCATCATATAACTCACATGGTGTTTTTTGTTTTGTTTTGGTTTTTTTTATGTTTAGTAAGCGTTTGAGCTGACTATACTCAAATGAACAGAATAAATCTGGTAGGGATTTCCAGAATGCTGTTCTGCATTTTTTATAATAATGCAGAAAAGATGATCGCAAAGGGGAGAACTCCCTTGCAGTCAAATTATGAGATATCCTCGTACAGGAGATTGTCAAGGTGAAGAGCATAGCTCACCTTGTTGTTAGCTGTTACTCCTCTTTTTCCTTCAAAAAGGAGAGGAGAAACCTGTTACCTTTAGGGCATGATTGTCCTCATTAGCTCTTGGAGCTAGAAGAGTGGATTTCTCTTGTGGCAAGAGATTCATGCCTAGAGTAGAGGATTGATTCAGTGTATCACTGATATCTCAGCATGGATGAGATGAACTGTAGATGCTTCTGTTGATAAGAAGTAGATTTACAGGTTGTAAAACTCAAACAGAAAAGAAGATTTAGTAAATAAAATATCAGAAACCCTGCGACTGCTGGGTTTGCTGAGTCTGTTGAGGGTTTGATTTTCTTAGCCTGGTTTGATGTTGCCCTTTTTGGGAAACATCTGTATGATGGGTAGAAGATGGATAAAACTTCTTTCCCCTAGGGGGATAAAGCTTCTTAGGAGATTTTTTATTAGATGGGATAGCTGGGCCCGCGCCTGAGGGCCACGCAAGAGGGCCCTTTGGCACGGCCCTTAGGCTAAGGCGCTTAAGTCTACTCTTCCCACACGGAAACATCGAAGAAACAGTCAACGTGGAGTCAGCATCTACAACTAAGTACAGCTGAGCTCCCTAGGGTTGAGCTCGCGTACCTCATCTCTTCACATATCCTTCACCGCAGCAAGTATAATCTCAACAGTCTCTATTTTTTGACTTTTTACAGCCAAAGATCTCAAATTTATCATACCACTATAATTAATTTGCTAAGCTATATCAGGTGTTTGTGTTAATTGTCATATGTTTGTCATCCAGATATACTCTAACTACTGTTGTCAGTAGCTTCCCCACATTTTATTACTGTGTCAATGGTAAATCTTCAATCAGTACTGTCGTCAGTAACTAGCTAGCTAGTAGTGATCATACATTTAAATACTGTTGCCAGTAGTAATCATTCTGTTTCAGTAATTCATGTTATCAGTAGTATCATTACTGTTGTCAGTTGTATATCTTCAATAAGTACAGTTGTCTGTAGCGATTCATTACTGTATTCATTACTGTTCCAGTAGTTTATGTTGTCAGTAGTATTCATTACTGCTGTCAGTAGTATATTTTCAATAAGTACAGTTGTCTGTAGCGATCACACAATTCATTATTTTACCAGTAGCACCTCCTCATTTATCAGTAGCTGTTGATAGCTACTGTTGCCAGTAGCTATCAAACAATCTCATACCGTTGTTAGAAGCCTTCATTCAATCAGGATTAATACAGTGTCTAGTAGCTATCTCTCAACTTTCTACATAACACTACGTCTCAGTGATTTATTCGCTCATACTATCCTACCCTGGTATTTTATTGCTTAGCTCTACCAACAATATCTCATTTAAAATGCTACGCACAAATATCACGCTAATGAAACTATCATACACTTGTATAGTTTTAGCAATACTAATCATTGACCTAACATTAAGCTTAGATAGCAAAAATCATAAAGCAATTCCTATAATTCACACACGTACCTGCAACAACTATCATATTGGACACACTTATTCAAACAACATTCCTAGAATAAATACCCATAGATTAATTCACATAAAACAAACAAACTTACATCAAACAACTAAGGGAACATGTACCAACAACTCAACTTCTCTTTCATGCATACTTATCAATGCACGCTCGATGAAAAACAAGCTTCCCATATTTAATGACTTAATATCTGATTTAAAGCCAGACATATTATGTGTCACTGAAACCTGGCTCTCAGATACAGATACAGTCTACATAAATCAACTTGATAACGAAAACTATGACACATTCTACAAACACAGAACTAATAAAAGAGGCAGAGGAGTATTAATGATGACAAAAAAGGAATTAAATGCCAAAACAATTCAATCAAACATCTCAAACAACATAGACTCACTACTTATACAAATTGGCCTCCTGAAACTCTGCCTAGTATATAGACCCCCAGACCAAAAATCAGAATGCCTTGATTCTTTTATTGAACTTCTCAGCTCATCCTCTGAACAACACCCTATAATCATGCTAGGGGACTTTAACCTCCCCTCACTACCAACACTAGACTCTAAACTATTCCTTGATGCAATATCAGACATGGACTACCAACAGATAATAAACAAATCCACTCACACCAAAGGTGGAACACTCAATATTGTCCTTCTACCCAATACACTCTTTGAACTTATCAACCCAGATGCTGTAGAATGTACACAGATACCTTGGTCGGATCACTATATTATCAAATTAAACCTTACATATCCTGTCACTAGCACTAATAACTCCACTAGAAGTATCCCAACTACAAGATTTAAAAAGTTTAACAACACTGAATTCATTGACTTAACAGTCCCCTACCTATTATCATCTCCAACGAATCTGGATGATACTGTCAAAAATTGGCATGAAACCATTAACAATGCAGCCAAAATTAATCATACAAATAAAAAGAGCTTCTACTCTAAGTCTAATACCAAACCATGGTTCAATACTACTCTAAAACAAATGAAAAGGAATCTTAGAAAATTAGAACTCATCTGGCGCAAATCTAAACTGATAATACACAAAGAAATATACAACAACCACCTTAGTAAATAGAAAGAAACCATAGACAGCACAAAGAAAGAATACTACTCTGAAATTCTGTCAAAATCTTACAACAGACCAAGAGAGTTATTCTCCATTGTCAGAAATCTAACCAACCCTCAAACTTCAGGCAATGAAATTACAGACATCACAGTACAAACGTTAGCCTATCATTATCAAAACAAAGCAAAAATGCCGTCAATGACTATAGACACTATTAAGATATCATACCAACCGTTAGACGAATGGTCAGACTTTCATCCCATAACTAAAGAGACACTAAAAAACATCATCACCAGCCTAAACACTACAACTTCTTATCTAGATCCATGTCCAGTAACATGGATAAAAAACACACTGTCAATTTTATTACCCTACATTCTATCAATAGTTAACCTCTCACTAACTCAAGGTTACCTCCCACCATCACTCAAATATGCACAAATACGCCCAATACTTAAGAACAGCAAACTCGATAAAACATCCCCCATATCATATAGACTCATATCCAGCATCCCATTCTTAGCTAAAATAATTGAAAAAGTGGTCCAACTTCAGACACAAGATTTCCTAGACTCATCTTACTCGCTTGATGAGCAACAATATGGCTTTCGCCCCCGCCACGGAGTTGAATCACTCCTTACAGTTCTAATAGATGCGCTCCTAAGAGGCATTGACAACCAAAAGCAGGCCTTCATACTACTTTTCATTGATATATCAGCTGCGTTTGATAGCGTACACCACACAATAATGCTCAACAACTTGAGACAAATAGGCTTAAACTCCACAGTACACAAATGGTTTTCGTCCTACCTAAACAATAGAACACAAAATGTAAGAATTGGGAATCTAAATATAAACAAGAAATTGGAGTACCACAAGGTTCAGCGTTATCAGCTCTACTTTTCAATATTTACATAAAGCCAGTCTGCAACATATTCAAAAAATTTGGAGTACAATATCATCTATATGCAGATGATATTATGATGTATATTCCATTTACGATACCCAATTTAACGCTCCAACTCCTATCGGACTGCTATAATGAAATTACAACTTGGCTAAAAGCTCAAAATCTCCACATAAATCACGCTAAAATCACACTAAAAAAAATCCTATATCCCTCCAACACACATAAGACTCCAAAATGAAGAAATTAAAATAAAAAATGAAATAAGATACCTAGGCGTTAGTACCAGGGCGCGGGCAGGGTCCCGGGGCCCGCCCGTAACTGGGTGCGCGGCCCGGCGGGGGACCCTGCTCGTCCGTGTGGAGGCCTGCACACGCATCAGCGTCAATATGCTGCGCGCGTCATTTAAAATGATTGGCTCCGCTCCTTAAGACCCGAGCGGAGCCAATCAGGAGCGAGGGATGCCATGTGCTCCGGAGCTTGCGGCCAGCCCGGAGCACATGCGAGCGGGCGCCCAACTGGCAGGAGGTCGGCGGCTGGGAGAGTGCAGCGAGGTGGCAGTGCGTCGGTGGCCTTTGTTCCGGTGGGACTGTGGGACCCGGTCGGGGTCGTAGACTCCAGCGGTTCTGGGGCAAGTACAGTGCTTTTCTTGTCTTCGCCGAGTTCGGGGGGCTGCTCGCTCTCGCGACGCGCTAAATTCACTCTGCCTCGAGAGGACAGCCTAAGGACAGTCGGGGCTCGGGCAGGTAGTCAAAAAAACAAACAAACAAACACAAAGCAGTAAAAGTACGCGGATCACCCCCTTTGCTGCCTGCCCGGTTTTGTTCTCGTGGCTGTGGGGCTGCTGGGGATTCGGATGGGGTCCAGCAGGGCTGGGGTGGGGCGGGCAGCTGGGAGGGCAGCTGCACGGGGGAGGGCTAGCAGGCAATCGGGGAGGGGGGGTAGCACAAGGGGGAGAGTGAGGCAGAGAGGCATGGGGACAGGACCAGCCGCAGGGGCACTCCCAGGGGCACTCCAAGGGGGGCTTCTACCTCCCCTGTGGTGGGGCAGGGGGTTAGTAGAGGGCGCTCTCCTAGGCCACGGGGGGCGCGGACCCCGGGGGGGTTAGACCGGCCCGTTGGTATGCCTTCGGAGCCGGTGACTAATGAGCTGGGGCTGAGGGATGATGTGGCCAGGGGTCCCTCTGGGGAAGGGGGGCCGACTTTAGGGAGCATCGGGGGGGGTGGGGGATTGGGCGGCTGTGGGCCTTGGGACTGGAGCAGCCTCTGGGCCAGCGCCCTGCGTGGGGGGAGCAGTGGTGTGGATGCTGTTAGGGGGTATACGCCTGCGCTTGGTGGTGCGATGCCTCAACAGCAGCGGACCACTTGGGATAGGTGGCAGGCTGGGGGGCAGGGGTCCTCGGGGATGGATTGGGTGGGGGCATGGTAGCCGTCTTGGCCCTCTGTTGTCTCCCCGCCTTGTCCCCCATTTTTCTCTCCGCAGGTGCCTTTTCTCGCGGCTCCGCGAGGCGTGCCGCCTGGGGTGGACTCAGCACGAGCGGCGAGTATGGAGTCCGAAAGCGGCGTGGCGGGAGAAGTACCTAATCTGGAGGAGCGGAATCAGGATGCATGTGCGCAGCAGGTGGCTGAGGATCCCCAGGCCGGGCTGCCCGTGGTGTCCGACGGCGCATTGGCTGGAGGCGTGGAGGGTGAGTTGCTGGGGCAGGGGGTTGGGGGAGGGGGAGGTGGGGGCGCTCGGGCGGAGCGAGCTGGGAAGGCACGGAAGAAGAGAAAGCATGCCTGTCGGCGGCGGCATAGCTCTGACTCCTCTTCCTCTTCCTCTTCGGTTAGTGCTGAGTCGTACTCGGATGAGGCGCGGGGGCAGGTGGCATCGGTTGGCAGGGGTACTTCGGGGGCGGGGGGGGGTAGGTTCGGCTTCTCTAGTGGCCGTGGCCGAGTTATGGGAGGGCGTCCCGAAAAAGTTGCGGCGGAAGATCCTTAAACGTAAATACATCGACATCTTTCGTTTGCTAGAGGGTCGGAAGCGATCCGGGGATAGCCGGAAGAAAAGGAGGGAAGATGAGAAGGCTGGGCGGGTTCGTTCAGTGTCACGTAATGTCGTTAACTGGGTCCGATCGTTCTTGAGGTTGGCGAGTGTTTGGGGGCATCATTTTCCCGAGCAGTATGGCAGCTTGCTGTCGTATGCCGACTCTATTTTGGGAGCTTCTCAAGCGCACGACGGCTTCTTCGTGGCTTAATTACGATGAGAAGTTTCGGGATAAAATGGAGGAAAACCAGCTCTTAACTTGGGGGACGCAAGACATTAATCTGTGGTTGACACAGATGTCAGTCAAGGTGGGGCCGGGCGGCACGGGGGGATTTAAGCTGGGGCAGGCGGTCGCGGGCGGAGCGAGTCATTCCTTTCGTGGAGGGCCCCTTGGGGGGCAGCCTAAGTCGGCTCTCGGAGCCGGTACCGATTTGTGTTGGCCATATAATAGGGCCTCCTGCCCCTTCCCGGACTGTAAATTCCGGCATGCATGCTCGATTTGCGGGGGCCCCCATTCCGCGGCAAAATGCGTTAAGAAAGGTGCCGCCCCGCCTTCCGTTCTGGGAGCCAAGTGAGGTTGCTCTTGCGGAATTGGCGCCTTCTCCAATTCAGGTGCAGGTGCTTGGTAGATGGCTTCTTCGGTACCCGAAGAAGACGGATAGAGTAACGTTGCATTTAGGTTTTAAGTGTGGTTTTGTTATTCCGCTGCAAGGCGAAGTGGTCACCGGTTCAGTTAGGAACTCTCCGAGTATTCGGCGCTGGGCGGAAGTAGCGCGGGAGAAGTTGGCTGGGGAATTGCGCTTAGGGAGAGTAGCGGGGCCATTCAGCGACCCCCCGTTTGCGAATTTCGTCATTTCTCCATTGGGAGTCATTCCCAAGAAGGAGCCGGGCAAATTTAGGCTTATCCACAACTTGTCTTCGCCCTACGGAACTTCCGTTAATGATTCTATCCCGCGCGAGTTTTGTACGGTACGGTATGCCTCCTTCGATAAGGCGGTCGAGTTGGTATCGAAGGCAGGGTGCGGGGCGCTTATGGCAAAGGTGGATATAGAGTTGGCCTTTCGATTGCTGCCGGTACACCCGACGGCTTTTCGGCTGTTGGGTTTTCAATTTGAAGGTGCATTTTACTACGACCGGTGTCTGCCGATGGGTTGCGCGATCTCTTGCGCCTACTTCGAGATGTTTAGTAGTTTCCTTCATTGGATGCTGGTGCAGAGGGTGGGTGAGAAGGCGGTGGTGCATTACCTCGATGATTTCCTGTTCGTTGGCGGGGCGGAGTCCGCTACCTGCGCGAACCTGTTGGAAGGTTTCGTCGGAATGGCTCGAGAATTGGGGGTGCCCCTGGCTGCAGGTAAGACGGTGGGCCCGACCACGCAGCTTACGTTTCTGGGTGTCGAACTCGATTAGTTGAACATGGTGGCGCGGTTGCCACAAGAGAAGGTGCGAAAGCTGCGGATATTGGTAGCCACTGTGTTGGCCTCAACTAAGGTGACTCTGAAAGAGCTGCAGGCCTTGTTAGGGTCTCTTAACTTTGCCTGTAAGGTTATTCCCATGGGGCAGGTATTCAGTAGGTGCTTGGCGGCAGCGACGGCCGGAGTGCGCCGGCCGCACCATCGCATTCGCATGTCTCAGGTTATGCGAGAGGATCTGCGCGTCTGGGATGCCTTTTTAATGGAATTTAACGGGACGTCCGTTATGCGCGAGGCGGAGATCTCCAGTAGCGACCTGCAGCTTTACACTGACGCTGCGGGTGGAGCAGGGTTAGGAATCTATTTTGCGGGGGCTTGGTGTGCCGAGAGATGGCCGCAGGCTTGGGCGGATGAAGGTTTGTTGGGCAATATCACCTTCTTAGAGCTCTTTCCAATTTTGGTGGTGTTGGAATTATGGCCGGATAGGCTGGTGAACCGCAGGGTTCTGTGGTGGTGCGATAATGAGGCGGTGGTTCACGTCGTCAATCGTTATTCACCGCGCTGTAGTAGGGTGGCGGCGCTGATGCGACGGGTAGTGCTGGCATGCTTGCGCTTGAATATTGATTTGAAAGCGAGGCATATTCCTGGACAAGTTAATGAAATTGCTGATGCTCTCTCCCGTTTTCAGATGGAGCGTTTTCGGATCTTGGCCCCGGAGGCGGACGAGGTGGGGCTGGTGGTCCCCCCGAGCTTGTGGAGCGCTGGCCAGCAGCGATGAGGCATCTCTTGAAGAACTCAGTGGCAGCTCACACCTGGGAAACGTATCGGCGGGGTTGCGCGCGGGTGCAGCAATTTTTGTGTGAGAGGGGCTGGCATGGGGGGAGGGTGCCGGACGTGTTGCTCGGGCAGTACGTTGTGTGGGCAAAGGAGCAGGGGGTCACGAGGTCGGCGGTGCGCAATCATCTGGCGGGGTTTGGATTCTTCACCAGGGCAATCGGGGGGAATTTTGGTGGTAGAGGCTCACTAGCGCGGCGGTTGCTCCAAGGCTGGGAGCGCTCTCAGCCGGCTCCGCGGGATCGCCGTCGGCCGATCACTCACGCTTTACTGGAAAGGGTGTGCCAGATTCTGGCGCGGGTGGCGAGTGCTCCATACGAGTACGTGCTCTTCCGGGCCGTGTTCTGTTTGGCCTTTTTAGGGGCTTTCCGGGTCAGTGAGTTGGCGGAGACTTCGGGGGGATATGATAGTGGGAATAGTTTGCGGCGGCGGCACGTCTGGATCGAGGGCGAGCGCATGCGGGTTTTGCTGGCTAAGTCCAAAACGGACCAGACTGGTAAAGGGTTATGGGTGGTACTTAAGGCGACGGGTGGGCTTATGTGCCTTCTCTCTGCAATGCGGGAGTACTTGGCCGTTCGCCCGGTGGGCATAAGTGGGCTGTTTGTGCACGGGGATGCCTCCCCGGTCACGCGTTTCCAAGTCACTGCAGTGTTGCGTTTGGCGTTGCAGCGGTTGGGGGAGGACCCGTGCCTTTTTTCGTCGCATTCTTTTCGGATCGGGGCGGCAACCAGTGCGGCCACGGCGGGCTTGTCGAGTGAGCTGATTCGCAGTATTGGCCGGTGGCGCTCGAGGGCTTTCGAGGGCTATGTCTGCTTATGACTAATCAGTTGGGGGGGGCTGGGGGGTTGCTAATGCTGTGCTCTTCTCTTGCAGATGGGGGTATAAGTGTGCGGGACTGTTGGATGTTGGGGCACTCCTTCGTCTATTGGGCTGGCCAGCGGCAGAGCAGCGACCTTGTGGAGCGAACTTGAGTCTGGATCCTGCGGTGGTGGCGGTGTCATGGCTGGGCGAGCGGGGTCCGTGGTGGCCGCAGCAGCTGATGCCTTTGCTTCGTCACCATCAGCGCGTCAGAGGCCATCCAGCGATTGTCTTGGTGCACTTGGGGGGGAACGATCTGGCATCTTGGACGTGCAAACAGCTGATCAGAGCCGCCAAGAAAGACTTTTCTGTACTGTTTCATATGTTTGCAGGGGTGCTGTTAATTTGGTCTGACATCATCCCGAGGCCGGCGTGCTGGGGGCAGCGGCGGTGGTCTCGTGGCTTGACCAAGATTAATAGGCAGATTGGGAGATGGGTCTGCAAACAGGGCGGGTTCCAAGTTCAGCATCCATGGGTTGAGGTGGCCTGCTTGGGATTGTACAGGGACGATGGGGTGCACTTATCTCCAGTGGGCATGGATTTGCTCCTGAATGATTGGCAGGAGGCCCTGGAGAAAGTGGTTCGAGAACAGCCACACTGGTCGCAGCTTGGGGCTTTGGGGGGGCGGCAAAGGTAGAGATTTTCCCCTGTGCCGGTGGCGGGATCCCGGAGGTCCGGGGTCCGGAGCCTTAGGCGACTTGGGGAGGGGGCGGGGTGCCCTCGACCCGTCCAACCCCTGGAAGACTTTTGCTAGTAACATGGCAAAGTCGGATAGAGGTTGGCGGAAATTGGCTGTTGGTGGGGACCACGGCTTGAGCGGAGGCGTGGCCGCCTTGCTAGTTGCATGGCGGGCGGTTCACCAATCCGCGGGGGTTGATTGGTTCAATGTACCTGTTTAATGTTAATGAGTTGTTTGAAATAAAGCTGCGACCAGTTGTCACCAAGATTTGATGTCAGTGCCGTTATTGGGGCTGAAGGGGTGGGGTTGGGGTAAGGGGCGGTGGAAAAAGAGAGAAGGGGCGCCGGGTCCGGCTACCCGGTTAGTACCAGGGCGCGGGCAGGGTCCCGGGGCCCGCCCGTAACCGGGTGCATGGCCCGGCGCGGGACCCTGCTCGTCCATGTGGAGGCCTGCACGCGCGTCAGCGTCAATACACTGCGCGCGTCATTTAAAATGATTGGCTCCGCTCCTTAAGACCCGAGCGGAGCCAATCAGGAGCGAGGGATGCCATGTGCTCCGGAGCTTGCGGCCGGCCCAGAGCACATGCGAGCGGGCGCCCAACTGGCAGCCCACCCGCCCACCCATTATGCAAGGTGGGAGTACTTAGTCGGGGTGTCGCAGCTGGGGGAGGGGGGTGGGGGTTTCGTGCGGGCGGGATCCCAGAGGTCCGGGGTCCGGAGCCTTAGGCGACTTGGTGGAGGGGGCGGGGTGCCCTCGACCCGGCCAACCCCTGGAAGACTTTTGCTAGTAACATGGCAAAGTCGGATAGGGTTTGGCGGAAATTGGCCTTTGGTGGGGACCACGGCTTGAGCGGAGGCGTGGCCGCCTTGCTAGTTGCATGGCGGGCGGTTCACCAATCCGCGGGGGTTGATTGGTTCAATGTACCTGTTTAATGTTAATGAGTTATTTGAAATAAAGCTGCGACCAGTTGTCACCAAGATTTGATGTCAGTGCCGTTATTGGGGCTGAAGGGGTGGGGTTGGGGTAAGGGGCGGTGGAAAAAGAGAGAGGGGGCGCCGGGTCCGGCTACCCGGTTATACTAGATACTCATCTTACCATGGAAACTCACATTAGCAATACTATAAAGAAAATTTATTTCAAACTAAAAACGCTCAAACAACTACGTCCTCTCGTATTCTCACAAGACTTCATCAATATAATCCAGGCCACCATAACTCCTCATTTTGATTTTGCCAATATAATACTCATGGGCATATCAAAACAAAACATCAAACGAATACAATTAGCACAAAATGCAGCTGCTAGAATTATATTGAAAGTTAACTCACTCCAACACATAACACCAATACCAGCTTCCCTCCATTGGCTTCCAATTCAAAGCAGGATAATTTACAAAAGAATAATAACTTCATTCAAAGCCTTATACGATTTGGCTCCAACCACACTATGTAACTTAATACACAAAGAACAACCTAAACCTACACACAGAAAAGGACAATTAAACAAACTAAAAACCCCAAAAGATTACACAAGAGCTCATAAATCAACAAACAACAGAGCCTTTTCCCACATAGCCCCTACTATCTGGAATTCCCTCCCCGAGGAGTTACGAACACTAACTGAGATCATGGAACTCCGCAAAAATTTGAAAACTTATCTGTTCACCAAACACTATAGCAACATAGATATTCTCCCACCTGCTTTAGATAAAGGCTAAACAGGCTCCTGACTGCTTCAATTAAAATCCTTTCAACTCACACAGATAGCTCATATAGTTAAACCCCTTGATGATTCCACATCTTATGCCATTTTACTCACATATATATATATATATATATATATATATATATATATATATATATATGCATATATATATACCTGTATATAGTTTACTCTGTTCTGTTTTGTCTCACTTTGTTAGACTTATATTATGACGTTCCTTATAAATTATATTCTGTTAATCATACTTATAATATGACGTTCCTTGTAAAACAAACTTGCTTTGTTAATTGTTGTTCTCTGTAAACCGCAACTGAACTGCGGAAGATGCGGTATATAAATGTGTATAAAATAAATAAAATAAATAAATAAATAAATAAATAGAGGAAAGTTTTGACAAAGGTGAGGTCAGAGAGGCTGTTGCTGCCAAAAAAGCATCTTTCAGGAAATGGAAAAAAGAGCCAAACGACGAAACCTGGAAACAGCACAAGCACTGGCAGGTCAAATGCAAGGCATTGATAAAGCAGGCAAAGGGAGAATTTGAGAAGAAGCTTGCTGCGGAAGCAAAAAACGCGAAATAAAGATTTTTTCAAGTACATTTGCAGCAAAAAACTTGTGAGAGAGTCAGTTGGTCCATTAGATGATAGAGGAGTTAAAGGGGCACTAAGAGGTGACAAGACGATAGCGGAGAGACTGAATGAATTCTTTGCTTCGGTGTTTACTGAGGAAGATGTAGGGATGTTACCCATGACTGAAGTGGTATTTAAAGGTGTGGAAGAATTGAAGGAAATATCGATACATCGGGAAGATGTATTACAACTATTGGATAAACTGAAGAGTAGCAAATCACCTGGGCCGGATGGTATACATCCAAGGGTGTTGAAAGAACTGAAATATGAGATTTCAGACCTGCTATTAGTAATCTGTGAACTATCATTAAAATCATCGCTAATACCTGAAGATTGGAGGATCGCCAATGTAACACCAATTTTTAAAAAGGGTTCCAGGGGTGATCCGGGAAACTACAGACCGGTGAGCCTCACGTCAGTACCGGGAAAAATGGTAGAAACCATCATAAAGAATAAAATTACTCAGCATGTAGATAGTCATGGCCTAATGGGAGACAATCAACATGGCTTTAGACAAGGAAGATCTTGTCTTACTAATCTGTTATGTTTTTTTGAAAATGTGAATAAACAGGTGGACAAAGGTGAGTCGGTTGATATAGTATATCTAGACTTTCAGAAAGTCTTTGACAAGGTCCCTCATCAGAGACTTTTGTCAAAACTAAAGAGTCATGGGATAGGAGGCAGTGTACTACTGTGGATCAGGAACTGGTTAAAAGATAGAAAGCAGAGGGTTGGGCTAAATGGCCAATTTTCCTAATGGAGAAAAGTGAATAGTGGTGTACCCCAGGGATCTGTGCTGGTTCCGCTGCTTTTTGACATATTCATAAATGACCTGGAAAGAGGAATAACGAGTGAGGTTATCAAATTTGCAGATGACACAAAACTATTTAAAGTTGTTAAAACCCAAGAGGATTGTGGAAAATTTCAAGAGGATCTTGATAAATTGGAAGACTGGGCATCAAAATGGCAGATGAAATTTAATGTTGACAAGTGCAAAGTTATGCACCTAGGGAAGAACAACCCAAACTATGGTTACACAATGCAAGGTTCCACACTAGGAACCACCACCCAGGAAAAAGATTTAGGCGTCATTGTGGATAACATGTTAAAACCCTCGGCCCAGTGTGCAGCGGCGGCCAAGAGAGCAAATAGAATGCTAGGTATCATAAGGAAATGAATGGAAAATAAAACAAAAGATATTATAATGCCTCTATACCGTTCCATGGTGAGACCGCACCTTGAATATTGTGTGCAATTCTGGTCGCCGTATCTTAAAAAGGATATAGCGTTTTTAGAAAAGGTTCAGAGAAGAGCCACCAAAATGGTAAAGTGGATGGAAGGATACTCCTATGAAGAAAGGCTAAAAAGGTTAGGGCTCTTTAACCTGGAAAACAGACGGGTGAGGGGAGATATGATAGAAGTCTATAAATTAATGAACGGAATGGAACGGGTAAACGTAGATTGATTGTTTACGTTATCAGAATATAGAAAGACTAGGGGACATACAATGAAGTTACAGGGTAAACTATTTAAGACTAATAAAAGAAAATATTTTTTTACTCAACATGTAATCAAACTCTGGAATTTGTTACCGGAGGATGTAGTAAAGGCTGTTAGTGTAGCTGGGTTTAAAAAAAGGTTTGGACAAGTTCCTGGAGGAAAGGTCCATAAACCATTATTAAGAAGGGACCCAGGATATCAATGCTTGACCCAGTACAAGCATTGCGGAACCTGTGTCTTTTGGCGAAACTGCTAGGTATGTATGACCTAGATTGGCCACTGTTGGAAACAGGATACTGGGCTTGATGGACCTTGGTCTGACCCAGTATGGCATATCTTATGTTCTCTGAAAGTAACATTATCAGTGGTTAACTGATTAGCTTGAAGTAAAGCATCCTTGTTAAAGAGATTCTCACCAGTACAAGGAGTATTTCCCAGCCTTTCTTGTACCCATTTGTCCAAGTCTGAAGCATGGAGCCAGGCCATGTGTCATGCTCCTATGGCTATAGCAGAAGTTCTGCTAATAGACTCAAAACAGTCCATGGAAGCACAATTAAGGAACCTAGAGATATCTTGAGCATGATTGACTAATAAGAAATAGTCTGCTCTTATATGCTCTTGAAGAAAAGGGTTCAAAAGCTTTAAGTTCTTTGTGACCTCTTCAAGAGAGAATCCCATATAGAATATATATGAGATAATTCTTGCTGAAAGCATGGATGCCTGGAAACATCAACGTCCAAAGGCATCTAAAGTCTTAGACTCACTACCTGGCGGATAAGAGGAGTGCTTCTTTGCACTCTTAATATGCCTCATTGCTGATTCTACAACAATAGAATGATGAGGAAGTTGAGTCTTTTGAAAACCTGGAGAAGGTGGCACCTTGTACATAGTGTCAAGTGTTTTAGAATGTGGGGGTACCGTTAAGGGAGTTTCCCACATTCTTAATAATAGATCCTGTAAGATCTGATGCAAAGGAAGCATGATCACCTCCTTTGGAATCCAGGGGAATTGCAGGGTTTCTGAATTCCCTGGTATAGATTCTTTACCAGGTATAGAAATGGCAAGTAACTTTGTCATATCAAGCAGAAAAGCTTGAAAAGAAATCTCTCCTGAGGAGGACCCTCTGAAATGAGGGGTAAAAGCTGTAACTGTTGAAAGTTCAGCCTTGGTACCGATGGATTCATCCCAGTCATTGGGATTGGAAGACTTGAAAGGATGAAGCATGGGATTTTCTTTAAAGAGATGTCTTCGGTACCGCTCGAGGCCGGTTCCGAGACGAGTCGGTACCAAATCCTCCATGCTAGAGAGCGATTTCAGCCTCGGCATCGAAGGAAGCGAGTCTGTCGAAGAAAACATCAATGGTACCGACACCGGTGACGATGCCGATACCGGTACCGAAGCCGATACCGATACTCGGGGAACGGTCTGCAGCGACTCTATTGGTACCGAAGTAGCTGAGAGCGCTAGACTACGTTCATCGGTGAGGAGTGTTTCATCCATCACCATAGCCGATGCCGGGGTGTCGGTACCGCCCGAAGTGGCCAGAACCACCGAGCATGGCCCAGGTACGTCCATGGAGGTAAGAACCTCGGGAGCAACCTGGAGCCCCATTAATGCTTTGGAGCCCAAAGACTCCCGCCGGGGCTTTATTGCCAAAATGTCCTCGAGGGCAACACCAGAGGCATCTCGATATTTAGAAGGAGATCTACCACTCAAGGACTGGCTAGTCTTAGCAGACTTTTGTTTGGTTACCTGATCCTGGAAGGAAGAAGATATTCTAGCTGGTGACATCGAGTCTGATGTGAACCGGGTATCAAGTTGTGCTCAATTCTGAAGACTTCTTCTATCTAAAATCCTGCAGGAGAGACACTCCGAAGGGCAATGGTCAGGACCTAAACATTTTAGACACCAAGTATGAGTGTCTAAAAATATATTTGTACAGCCACACTTTGGGCATTTCTTAAGGATAGTGGCTGGCTTTTCCATAATGGAAAGGATAGAGGCCTAGTGGCCAAAAAACCGTCAGGCACTAAACAGGAAAATATTTCCTAGAAAAAAGAAAAGATTTTTCAAGAAAAGAAGGAAAAGCACCGGCGGTACTGGTGGGCGTCGAATGAAGGCAGGCGCGACCACAAAAAATAAGAATAAAAAAGAAGAATTTTCTGCGGTGACAGGGATACGTCCTGTCGGCTCCGCAGAAAACAAAAAACTGATGAGAGGGAAGTGAATAGGCGGGAAGGCAGCGCGCATGCATGTGGGATGCTCCCAAAGGCTTTCTTCCTGGACGCTGGGGAGCGTTCCCGCGCAGGCTCCGTCGGTACCGACGTACCTATATGTGAGGACTCATTCCTGCTTGTTCCTGGAGATACAGTCTTCCCCTTGGTAGCTGGAGTCAAGGGCACCTGCCAGTATCCCTTGATCAAATCAAAGTTTGATATAAAGCATGCTCCACTGAATTTCTCGATTAGCTCATCTATTCTGGGCATGGGATATGCTTCCAGTATAGAAGCTGCATTGACCCTCCAGAAATCAATGCAGAATCTGATGTTTCCATTGGGTTTAGGAACCAAGACAATGGGGGATGACCAGTCACTCATAGACTTTTCCATAACTCCTAGATTTAAGCATCTCTTCTATTTCCTTGGCAACAGCCTGTCGCCAGGCCTCCTGAATACAATAGCACCGTTGCTGGATAATCACCCCAGGGTCAGTAACAATATGGCAAATGAAGTGGGTTCACCCCCAGTGGGTGGAGAACACCTTTAGGTTCCAGTGGACCAAATCTTCTAGATCTCTTTTCTGGGCAGCTGAATCGGGACTTGAATTCAAAGAAGCATGGGACAAACACAGAGGATCTCTAAAGGAAAAAAGGGGACTGTTGTAGTTGTAGATATGGAAGGACAGACTAGATAGGCCATGTGATCTTTTTCTGCCATCATATTTCTATGTTTTTAAATGAAAAGAAATGAGGATGGCAGAAGTATGACTGGAAACAAAACTGCTAAAGAGGTTAAGCAAGGTGAGAAGAACTTTGCAGATATATCAGGCAAGGAGGAAAGTCAGAGATGGAACTGTAACACTGAATGGTGCACAGGGTCACTGTGTAGCACTTCCGCCTTTTCCATATCACATCCAAATCAAAATCAAATGCACAATTATCCTCCCATCCTCACACTGAACATATACCAATAAAACATATGTATCAAGATGAACCTAGAACACATTCATTATCCAAAATACACTACAGGGTCCCAAATCATTGCAATACCCATAGACTAATTTATATTACCACCATCGATATTCCCCTTCAGAACACACTGAAAGTCACAAATAATAACATAACACTTAAATGCGCTTACATAAATTCAAGATCGATAAAAAGAAAATACCAATAATAATTGATTATGTAAATTATGCTAATCTATAGACCACCAACCTCTAACCCAGATGGGCTAACAAATATCCTTAATGAAGTCTGTAATATAACAGTGATGAAAAAAGTTGTCTTCTTAAGTGATTTCAATCTTCCTTCCTTACAAAATTCATGCGCCTCAACATTCCTATATGCCACGGAGCAGTTACACTATAAACAAGTCATAAAAAACCCTATCCACAAAAAAGGGAATATCCTAGATCTTATCTTTATCCTCAAGAGATCTACACACAACACAACGATCCTCTCCCCAACTAACTCCGGTCCCATAATCTGATCACCATCGCACTGAATTCTCCCTTGAGTTTGAACAATCATATAACTATGTTGAAAACCAAACAACAAAACAATACTCAAGATTCAAGCATTTTGACAAAGACGCCTTAACAACAGAACTACTAGAGTCCATCAACACAAGTATAAGTGGCCTTGAGGAGCTAATAAACAACTGGAATAACATCATTACTAGGATTGCAACAAGACCCCAAAATTTATTTATTTTATTTTATTTTATTTAACAGTATTTCTATACTGCCTTATCTTACAATCAAGGCGGTATCACAGCAAAACAATCAAGAGAAGTGATAGTGTTTTCATGCAGTGAGGGTTATATCGTGGTTTGAGTGTAAGATGTGTTGTGTGTTTGATTAGGTTGAGCTATGTACATTGTGCGCTATGATACATCGTGTGCTATAATACATTCTTCTATACATTTAGTGTTAGAAAACAACATGTGCCGTTATACATTCTCTTATCAGTGGGTCTGAGGGGGGGAAGGTTGGTCGTTCCTGGTAGTTAGATCATGTGACGTGTTCATAGTGTTCTTTGAACAGCGTTGTCTTCAGCTGTTTGCGAAAGTCTTTGAGGTCCGTCATTGATCTCTGATCGTCTGGGAGGGTGTTCCAGATTGTTGGGGCAGCCAGAGAGAGTGCTCTTTCTGTGGTGTCCTTGCGTGTTTTTCTGAAGTCTCTAGAGGTGTTGACTCGGTTGGAGGTTCCTTTTCTTCTTGGGCATGTGCTGGTGTCTGGTTGTATGAGGGTGTGCAGGCTGTTGGCTGAAGTGTGTTGTTTGATCTTGAATATGTTTATGATTGTTTTGTATTTGATGCGTGAAATGATTGGGAGCCAGTGTAGGTCTTTCAGAACGGGTGTGATGTGTTCATGTCTTGTTGATCCAGATATTATGCGGGCTGCCGTGTTTTGTGCTAGTTGTAGTGGTTCGAGTGTTTGTTTTGCTAGTCCAAGGTAGATTGGGTTGCAGAAGTCCAATAAGGGGGTAATTAGTGCTTGATAAAAGTGTTCAACAGGTACAAGAGCAGCAGGGGATGCTTTCTCAGGATAAGATGGTAGTACTCCCATGACAAAAGAAAACTAAAAAGAGATCTGAGAATATTTGAATGTTCCTGGCGGGCAAAGAAATCTACATTCAACAGGGAAAAATATGTAGCCATGCTAACAAAATAACGTATGCACATTAACCATATTAAAAAAGATTACCACACAAAACTACTCATGAAATCAATAAATAAACCAGAAAATATATTTTCCATTATAAAATCTTTAACATCTCATCCAAGTAATTCCACTAATTCTACAGACATCTCTCCTGAAATACTAGCAGACTGCTACATGCCCAAAATCAACTCTGTGATAAATATCCCCTCCTTGTGTTGTAACATTATCATTCCACAAGCAGAAAAATGGGATAAGTTTAATCATATCTACCTAGATCCCCTCAAAAGGAGCATAGCAAACATGAATACAACCACATCTAAAGCACCTATCATACTATCTACAGTGAACCTGTCTCTATCACAGGGACATATGCCTAAAGACTTAAGGCGGCGATAATACGTTCCATATTAAAAAATAAATCACTTGACAAACTGTGCCCATCTTCATACAGATCTATTTCCAGTTTACCATTCTTAGCTAAAATTATAGAAAAATATGTCCAAATGCAACTTCAAAACCATATTGACCTTTTTGCCTCACTGGATGAAAATCAATTTGGATTTAGATCATTTCATAGTGTTGAAACTTTAATGTTAACTCTCTACAACAAAATCTTAAAAGGAATTGACAACACTAACCAAGCCTTTATCTTAATTTTTCTCGATATTGCCGTAGCTTTTGACTCTGTTATTCATTCCCTACTGATACAGACTGCAGCAAATATGTCTGAATGGAACTACATAGTACCAACAAACTAGCACGAATCCACGTGCTTACTTACAACCCAGTCTAAGACATGGACAGCAGTAGGAGGACGTTCTTTATTGATCTAAAAAAGCCTATGGCCCGACACAGGCCGTGTTTCGTTGCCTTCTTCAGGGGCAGGCTACATAAATTAATAAAAACAATAATTAAATAAAAACATATACAAATGACATAAATGCAACATGAGACCTAAAGAATGAATGCAAAATAAAAACTCAATAATAAATAATTAAGAACATTAATGCAATCAGAAATAATAAAAAATATAAAAATGATAAAACAAAGATCAGCACAGCAAACACACGCAATTCGACTTGTAACACTCCATCTATAAAATGTGACCATATATCAATTAAAACTTAATAATCCATTACATATATATTGATTACCATTTAAAAATATATATATATATTGACACTCAAAAGATAATCATAAATAATATCAAATAAATAGTTAATACACATAACTTAATTAAACCTGACATAAAAACATACATATTACACCATATAAAATCCAAGGCATACCTTTATCAGCTGTCTAAACTTCCAAAACACTGTAATTGCTAAAGAGGGACAAGGAAGAGAAGCCATATGGACATGTGAACCTCAATAAAAAGTACCCATCACTACTACAATGGCTATATAAAAATAAAAATAATAATAAACCTGTCAAAAGCATGCTACCTGGAATATCATTGGATCTCACTTGGAGTAAAAGAAGTCAAGGTGGCAGGTGCTAGAAACTATAAAACAAAAAATCATTATAAACTAATCGCCGTCATTATGCACAATAAGACACTTTTTCAAACTACCAACATCCCGGTTTTAACGCATTACCGTGCGTGCAGGCCCCCATCCATAACAATTACTTAAAAAGACCCAAAACGGGGAGAAGGCACACTTAAATGGCATTATACAGTCCACATAAACCTGGGGTCACCAACCTCCAGAGGGCCGCGGGCCGCACAGCCGACTACCGGGAGCCTCGCGGGCCGCACCCCCCTTCTCCCCGCCCCCGCGAAAAAAAACAACAAACGCAAAATTATGAAAACAATGGCTGATCACCTTTATTGAATTTAATGAGATGGCTGATGATTCATGCTAGCAGACAAACGCTTAAAGTCCGGCTTCACAGATGACACTGACAGGAGAAGGGACGCTTGCAGGTGGTCGTCAGTGAGCTGCGAGCGCGTGGATACAATGGCGGGAATCCTTGGCGGGCCGCACGTAATGTTAACCGGGGTAGAGCCTCGCGGGCCGCACGAAGGGACCTCGTGGGCCGCATGCGGCCCGCGGGCCGCAGGTTGGTGACCCCTGACATAAACAAATGCCATAATCTCTTTCATAAAACTTCCAAACTGTTACCAAAAAACCCCGATTTCAATGTCTCAAGGTAAGGGGGGACCATATTTATACTGCCGCACTAGACTCTAGGTTGGCCTTATCTATTGTATAAAACCATTCTTAAAAAATCATATTGTGCCTTATTTATTTATTTATTTATTTAACATCTTTTATATACCGCGCTATTTGTTTTCAGTGCGGTTTACATATAACAAAGGTTGCACATTCAGAGGACAATTGTGTGCTTACATTATAACAGGAGACTTAAACTTGGAACAACAGGATAAACTGTATACATATGTACAAAATATTTTAGATTCATAGTATTCTCAAGAAGGGCTAAGGTAAGACAGCAGAGAACTTGTGGCAAAATTGCTTATGAGGAAATTGGGAGTGGAGATTGAGAGTTTGTGGGTTTTGGAGTGCGGATGATCGGAAGCGGATTTGATGCTTGTGCAAAGTGGAGAAGGAAAATGTGGTGCTTGATTGCCAAGACTCAACCATCATGCCCCGACATCTACTACTTATCCAATAAAACCCCAAGTTCCAAAAGCACCAAATAGATGGCTCCAAAGGATTGATAAAACTTACTTTTCGACGCTCCACATTGCACACCCTAACCTCTACTAAACACGCTTGTAAACTCGAAAAGACGCCGGAGCATGCGCCTTAAGGAACCGCATTATGCTAATGATGTGGGAGGAGTAAAACAGAAACAGCGACAGTGCATTAAATGTTAAAAACATAAACCTTTAAAATAACCTTAACCGTAAGGACAAATAAATAATTAACACCACCACCACTTATTACCGATGCACAAGTGACCCTACCATACTTTCTCCATACCGTACCATTCACCCTCCAATTTCGATCTCCAATATATAATACATTTAATTAGAAGCAAAGGAGACAACAAAAGAGGCAGATACTGGAGGGACTCATTTAATGACGCTCCGTGAATTCTACCCGACTCAGTATATAATGGGAATAACCGACGGAGTATGCACCATACAATTAATGTTAATGTTAATTATTTATTTGTCCTTACGGTTAAGGTTCTTTTAAAGGTTTGTGGTTTTAACATTTAATGCACTGTCGCTGTTTCTGGTACATTGGCGGTTTCTATTGAATTGAATGCATGATGATTTTGCAATCACTTGTAATAGATGTCGGGGCATGATGGTTGAGTCTTTTAATGGCACATATTATGTAAGTAAGGTGGCGGTAGAAAATTACGTTGGATAGTTATTTTTATGAATATAATTTAGAACTTTCAACGTTTTGCTTTTTATCTTGAATGTACCACTGCTATTTCTGATATAACATCAAGGCTTTTGCGCAACTACCAGCCTCAGTCAAAAGCAATAAGAACAAACAAAACAAAAGACAGCCATCGCCATGGTTCACAGCAGATCTCCGGTCATCTCTCCTCTCCCTCAGGAAATTTGAAAGGAAATGGAGAAGGTCTCACTCTGAATCTGACAAAGTAACATACCTGAACCACCTTAAACTCCACCGTGAAACTATATATCTCAGAATGAGTGAATACCATGCTAATCTTCTCCTCCACTCACTAAATAAACCTAGAGACCTTTTCAACATAGCAAAATCCCTAATTAAAGAACCATCGCCTACTCAACTTGTTCCTATTTCTCCCCAGTCTTACGCTGACTACCTTCAATCCAAGACCTCCTTAACTGATACAGTCTCAGTTACCACGTCCTCCCATTCTCACACCTCACTTTCTCCTATCACAATGTTCGCCACACCATCTGAGAAAAACATCCAAGATTTCATCACCTCCTTCAACACCTCTACAGCACCAAGTGACCCCTGCCCAGCATACTGGGTCAGAACTTTGCGTGCCAAACTGAGTCCAATCCTAATCAACATCATTGGACTATCTTTTGCAACAGGCTCGTTCCACTCATTCCTCAAACAAACCTCTATAAGACCACTCCTGAAGAATACTAGACTCGACCCGTTAAAATCTGACTCCTACCGCCCAATTTCAAGCATACCTCTATTAGCCAAAATAATAGAGAAGGTTGTTTAGAGACAGATGCAACATCACATCGATGTAGGTTCACCGCTTGATCCCTGTCAACATGGCTTCAGGGAATCACACGGTGTAGAAACTCTCCTTACCACCCTAACCAACGCTTTGAACAGAGGTTTGGATAAGGCTGAAAACGGCTTCGCCCTAATATTCCTAGATATCTCCGCTGCCTTCGACTCCGTTAATCACAATCAACTCCTCACTCGCCTCTTGGAGAAGGGAATCCGTGGCCTCGCATGGGAATGGTGTAAGTCGTACCTATCGGAACGCTGGCAGCATGTCAGAGTTGGTTCCACCACATCCGCACCTTTCCACCAACATCAAGGTGTTCCGCAAGGATCTTCTTTATCTGCGCTGCTGTTCAATGTATACATGCAGCCTATATGTGACATCATACGCACCTTCAATATCTCCACGCTAATCTATGCCGACAACGTCCTGCTGTTTACACCATTTAAAGTTAAACAACCAGACTTCACCAACCTTATTCACTGCTTCAACGCCATCACGAACTGGTTATTATCTCAAAACCTAAGAAGACCGAAGTTCTGTTCATATCAAGAAACAAAGAATTCTCCCCCCCATCCTCCCTAAGAGTAAGAGATGCAGAACTCCCTAGTAAACCCTCCATTCGCTACCTAGGGATTACACTGGATCAGCATTTTGACTTTAAGGAACACATACGGAACACCACCAGATCTGTCTACAATAAAATCAGAACGCTAAGGCACCTCAGACCCATGTTACCTCATAACAACTTCCGGACCATTTTCCAGGCCCTCACACTACCTCACTTTGATTATGCAAACGTCGTCTTATACGGACTCCACAAGAACAACCTTAATCTGCTCCAACTCGCTATGAATGCAGCTGCACGAGTGCTCTGTGGTCTAGCAAGATCAGACCATATCACCCCGATTCTCATGGAACTCCACTGGCTACGAATTCATTGCAGGTTAACCTATAAAATCCTTCTCATCACTTTCAAGATCATCAACAGCCTTGCCCCCACGTCCCTCAGTGATATCATCTCCCTCACCCCGAAAAACAGAACGAGAATATCAATAACTGACAACACCCTGATCATCCCCAAAGAGTCCATCAAATGTTCCCAGACAACCAAGAAAATGACTTTTGCCTTCTATGCACCAAAATGCTGGAATGACCTCCCACCTGAAATAAGAGCAATCAAAGACCTTACTCAATTCCGCAAGGCAATCAAGCACCACATTTTCCTTCTCCACTTTGCACAAGCATCAAATCCGCTTCCGATCATCCGCACTCCAAAACCCACAAACTCTCAATCTCCACTCCCAATTTCCTCATAAGCAATTTTGCCACAAGTTCTCTGCTGTCTTACCTTAGCCCTTCTTGAGAATACTATGAATCTAAAATATTTTGTACATATGTATACAGTTTACCCTGTTGTTCCAAGTTTAAGTCTCCTGTTATAATGTAAGCACACAATTGTCCTCTGAATGTGCAACCTTTGTTATATGTAAACCGCACTGAAAACAAATAGCGCGGTATATAAAAGATGTTAAATAAATAAATAAATAAATAAATAAGGCACAATGTGATTTTTTAAGAATGGTTTTATACAATAGATAAGGCCAACCTAGAGTCTAGTGCGGCAGTATAAATATGGTCCCCCCTTACCTTGAGACATTGAAATCGGGGTTTTTTGGTAACAGTTTGGAAGTTTTATGAAAGAGATTATGGCATTTGTTTATGTGGACTGTATAATGCCATTTAAGTGTGCCTTCTCCCCATTTTGGGTCTTTTTAAGTAATTGTTATGGATGGGGGCCTGCACGCACGGTAATGCGTTAAAACCGGGATGTTGGTAGTTTGAAAAAGTGTCTTATTGTGCATAATGACGGCGATTAGTTTATAATGATTTTTTGTTTTATAGTTTCTAGCACCTGCCACCTTGACTTCTTTTACTCCAAGTGAGATCCAATGATATTCCAGGTAGCATGCTTTTGACAGGTTTATTATTATTTTTATTTTTATTTATATAGCCCATTGTAGTAGTGATGGGTACTTTTTATGGTGGTTCACATGTCCATATGGCTTCTCTTCCTTGTCCCTCTTTAGCAATTACAGTGTTTTGGAAGTTTAGACAGCTGATAAAGGTATGCCTTGGATTTTATATGGTGTAATATGTATGTTTTTATGTCAGGTTTAATTAAGTTATGTGTATTAACTATTTATTTGATATTATTTATGATTATCTTTTGAGTGTCAATATATATATATTTTTAAATGGTAATCAATATATATGTAATGGATTATTAAGTTTTAATTGATATATGGTCACATTTTATAGATGGAGTGTTACAAGTCGAATTGCGTGTGTTTGCTGTGCTGATCTTTGTTTTATCATTTTTATATTTTTTATTATTTCTGATTGCATTAATGTTCTTAATTATTTATTATTGAGTTTTTACTTTGCATTCATTCTTTAGGTCTCATGTTGCATTTATGTCATTTGTATATGTTTTTATTTAATTATTGTTTTTATTAATTTATGTAGCCTGCCCCTGAAGAAGGCAACGAAACACGGCCTGTGTCGGGCCATAGGCTTTTTAGATCAATAAAGAACGTCCTCCTACTGCTGTCCACGTCTTAGACTGGGTTGAATGGAACTACATTACAATGGTTTACCTCATATCTCTCTGATTGGTCAGCATAGGCCAAAACATCTCAAACACATACCACCAAACAGGACTTCCCCAAGGTTCCGCACTATCCGCCCTCCTTTTCTTTTTCTTTTTTCTTTTCTATTTATCAAGTTTTACGAAATACACCAAGCAAAACTTGGAAACAAGAAGTACAAGTATTGGTCTAACAAAACTATACAAAGGATAATTATATGATCAAGGCAAAAAACAAACAAACCCCAAAGACCAACTACTAAATAGTCCACAATAAAGAGGGATCCACGGATCACAAATTCAGAGGAGTGGGGAAAAAAAGAAAAAAAAATACAAGAAAAAAAAAACAGGACTAGGCAGCAAAACACATAAATGCCCCAACAAATGCCCCACACTCCAGTCAACCCCAGTCAGCCCTACAACTTCTTAGCATTGTAGGGAAATCTGACTTAAAGTCTGCCTTGGGTCTGCTTATATATGTATATATTGGCTTTATATGACTGAACTCTTGCCTGGTGAAACTACACAGGAGGATGGATGGCACAGAAGACAAGAAGACAGACAAGAAGACAATAGCTATATGAGAGTATATGCTTGCCATAAGAATATGGATGCGGCCTGTTATGGAGAATTCTGGGTAACCATATTCTGCATAGGAGTATGCTAGAATAATGGGCCTGGCATGAGGTTACAGGTCAAGCAAAGAATTCAAACAAATGAGCACAAAATACTCTCTGCCTGCTCTCTGCCTGGTTTCAATTAGTGCCAGAAGAAGAAAATACACAGGAAGGGTCAGAGGTCACAAGCCATACATAGATAAATAGACCTAAAAGCATTCCTAAGCATTTCCAGATGTACAGAGGTCATAGGCCATGTATAGATAAGCAAGTCTAAGTGCAGGTCCAGATGTACACATGTAAGGAGATTCTCCCCTGGGAAACGTGTTGCAGAACCCTGAGGTCCTCCTGCTGACACTTAAGAATGAATGATGGATTACTGAACAGACATTTGAGACAAGAGAAATGTATATAAGGCAATTATTCTTCATGTAAGGGTGGGCAGTATTTTCTTCCCTTTCACAGAGAAGGAAGTACTGTCTGCCATTTTTATAGACGGGCTTTTGCTGTTCTGTATGACACTGCTATTTTGTTATGCTGAAATAAAATTTCTTATAGTAACTGCCGTCTAAGTAATTCTCTGATTGGTGATATTTTGGGCAACCATTGTGGGAACCAGAAGCTACAATAATTGGTGCCGAACACCCTCTAAATTTTTTTCCCTTCCAAATTGCCCAAGGACTCCTCTGACTGCAGTTTTACTTGTCAGAGGGACTACCTCCTGTTTTTCACAGTAAAATAAAAAAAAAACAGGGGATGAGAATACCTTAAGAGGATTCCTTCTGCTGGTACAGAAGATGGGAATACCGCTCTGAGTGACGTCGAGAGAGATTTTGATACCCTAGGACGACTCCAGTGGGTGAGTTTTGTTTTTCCTGTCTACAAACAAAGACGGAAGATTTACCCAGGTTCAATTGGTGGGTGAGTACCAAATTTACACATATGCATATGTATTTTATGTGTTTCATGTTTTGTTATGTAGCAAATTGTTAGATTGTCTTTGCATTTAATTGTAATGGTAGGGAAAGAAAGTTTGAAAGTTTTGCCCAGACATTAGGTCTCTGTCTTTCCAGGATTGATTGATGTACGCTTGAGACTGTACATATCATTGATATGAAGCGAATGTGTGTCTTTATCCACGTTTTCATACCTCCGCGAGGAGATTGGCTGGATTTAGATGAAGCATAAGTATTGTAAGTGTGTATAAATCCTGGATTTTTTAATTTCGCTCCTCTGTTAATTACGAGGTTTGGATTGCTACCTAAAAGCGAAATTGGGCACGCCTCTGTATATAAGGAGGTTCAATTTGCTATTGGTAAAGGCGACGTTAATTGCCCCTGTCCCTGAACAGTGAAAACACCAGGTCTACATAGCCTATAGAGAAGGGACAGCTAGGGAAATGTTTAAAAGAAAATCTAAACAGGAAGAAAATACTGAGAAAGGAACTGAGCCCGGTCCTAATCCCATAGATAGCCTTGTTAAACAGAACCCCCTATTGGAGGCTTCAATAAAAAATTGTTCTAAACAATGGGAAAAATGGACGAAAAAAACACCCTCTCTTGCCTGGCCAGCAGGGGGGTCGTTTGATCCGCTCATTTTGACCAAAATTAGGGATCATATTTTATTTAACAAATGTGGCAAAGCCCAATTGGAACATTTGCGACATATTTCCCTGTGGATGCAAGCTGGTCCAGAGCTTTCGCCATCTGCCCCTGTGCCCCCACCTTCTTATTGGGCAGCCAAAAGTAAAGCTATGGCAGCCATAGGCTATTCCGACCCTGTTTTCCAGCCCAAGTCAGAACCGACTTCTCACCCAGCAGCCTCTATACCCCCAGAACAGGTCCTGCATAAACTCTTGGACACTGAGGGAGCTTGGGCAAAGATTGAGGGTCATGTTAACTTAAAAGCCACCCCTGCCCCAGATCCCAGTGCATATGCTGAGGCACAGGCAAGATTAGAAGAGTTGAAACAGCAATTAACAGCAGAACATGAAGATTTAGAAAGTCAGGCTCAAGCTTTAAAGCAATCTGAGGGAAAAATTACTGAGAATCTTAGAAGATGGGAGTTAGACCTGACAGATAGGGAAAAACGTCTTAAGACGATTATAGAAGAGGAAGAAGAGGAGAAGGTAGAGGAGGAAGTAGATGACGAAAAGACAAAAAGTGCACTTACAGTGATTTGTGGAGTCGTGAAAGGTGGTAAAGCTCTTCGAGCTCCACAACCCTGTATCCTTACTTTTATTACAGAGCAGGAGGATGGCAATGGTTATTATGTTTACCGATGGTCCTCCAACATGTACGGTTGGACAAGAGCCAACCAGCCTCAGATGTTACAGTGGCCCCCTAATGGATCACTAGAAACTGTACACCTTAACACCACCCGACTCTGCATTCGCGGAGGAGCGGGAGACCCTAACTGGGATTCTGCCTATATGGAGGCAGGTCTGAGGGTTTGGGAGAAGTATGAGAATCAGGACGCTAATAAACAGCTTCTGTTTCCAGTAATCTATACAAATGAAGGCAAATCTAAATATATCCCATGGAGTTTTACTGATATGACTAATATAGCCAGTAGTCTCCCTCCACTTAGTAGAGGAGGAGAGACATGGATTCAAAAATTTGAAAGAATTACGGCTGGATATCATTTGGCTTTGGGAGATATCAAAGCTTTATTGGCCAAAATTCTGGGAAATAGTGCGACAAATCAAGTGTTCGCCAATGCCGATTTAGGCCAGGTGAAGGTCACAGTTAACACTTATGATGGTTCTTCCTTCAACGAGTTTCGTCCTCGTATTTGGGACTCCCTCAGGGAGATGTACCCTACTCAGCGCAGTTTGGCTCCTCTCACTACTATGAGATTCCAAATAGGTGAGGATATCAGTGCATACCTTGTACGATTTCAAGATTTATGGGAAGCACAAATGGGGGTACCATACGATGATGTTTGTATGAGACCTGTATTTTTCCAGACTTTGTGTAATACATTACCCCCATCCGTAACTGCAAAATTAAAGTCTATAGTAGCCTTGGAGTCTGAGCCATGGCCTAAACAACAGGCCCATATTTTGCATTATATTCGATCTTTAGAGGAGGACACTTTGAAACCTGAGAAGGATTTGAAACAGGCCCAAGCACGCTTGTTACACCTTCAACTTAAAGGGTTACAAGAAATTAAAGATCCCCAATCCACCACCAAATTACATCTTGATAAATCTAATAATGAACTTATTAGACAACTAAAACAAAAAATTAGGGAACAGCAGGAGAAAATTGATGACATGGAATATTTGGATCCTTATGAGGATGATGTTCCAGACCCCTGTGATGAGGTATGGGATAGAGATAAGGAGCGCATTTACTATAACGGAGCCCAACGACCCCGTTATCCTCAGCCACAGCGTCGAGGTCCCTCTTACCAACAAAATAACCGCACTCCTGCCCCACAGTGTTGGAACTGTGGTGGTTACGGTCATTTTCAGCGCTCATGCCGTGCTCAGCGCAGAAATGAGAACTTTGATAGGAGGCGTTTTCCCTTGTGGACACCTCCCCGGAATTCTGGACCCCCACCCCAACAATGACTGGGAATCTATATCTTACAGGCGAGGCTCACATATCAGGAACCTCTGATCACAGTATATCTTAATGATGAGCCCACAGAAATGTTACTTGATACAGGAGCCACGTCCTCTGTATTAACTGCTTTACCACAGAGATGCCAGCTTAGTAGAAAGAAAATGACTACCACTGGTTTTGATGGTAGACCCCTTACATCTTATCTAACTACACCCATTTGTTTAAGAATAGGAGATCAGCAGATTTCTCATTCTTTTCTGTTTGCCCCATATTGCCCAGTAAATTTGATGGGTAGGGACTTACTGGTGAAATTACAGGTTGAATTCACCTATGGTCCGCTGGGAGAAAAAGGCCCTGAGCGGTCACTGCTACTCAGCCCTTATGGCCGAGTTAAATCACATCTGCCTGTAACCATTCGTATTAAGCCTGGCTGTAAACCACCAAAGATTCCGCAGTATCCCCTCCAACCGGAGGCCCTGCAGGGATCTCGCCAGGAGATTCAGGAGCTGTTACAGCATGGAATTATTGAACTCAGTAATTCCCCATATAACACCCCACTATTCCCTGTGAAAAAGCCTAATGGGAAGTGGAGAATAGTTCATGACTTACGTGCACTTAACAGTGTTATTGAACCACAGTTTCCAGTAGTCTCAAACCCTGCCACATTGCTGACAACGACTACTCTGTACAAATATCATACTGTTCTGGACCTTTCCCATGCCTTTTTTGGGATAGAAGTTGAATCCACATCCCGGCAGTTTCTGGCATTTATTTTGAGGGTCAGCATTATCAGTGGACCAGGTTACCCCAAGGATATGTGGAAAGTCCTTCCATATTCTCTCAAGCACTAGTTGCTGATTTGCAATTATTCAGGGCAGAGCTGCCCAGCAATGTGTCTTTGTTACAGTATGTAGATGACTTACTGCTTTCCACAGCTGAGGCTGCAACAAATCTGGCCCTCACAGATAAACTTGTTTGTTATCTTTTGGAAAGTGGATACCAGATTAACATGGCCAAGGCACAGATCTGCCAAACTGAAGTCACTTTTCTGGGTTTCCTAGTAGGAGATGGAATGCTGTCTCTGACAGAGAAAACTAAACAACACTGCTTGCAATTACAGATGCCTACCACTGTAAAGCAATTGCGATCTCTGCTCGGCATGATAAATTTCTGCCGGAATTGGATCCCGGGTCATAGTCAGCGCACACATCCCTTTCGCAAATATTTAAAAGGGGGGGCTAAGGGGTCGACTGTTATCAGCCTGTCAGCTCCTGACCAGATTTTGCTTCAATCTCTTTTGACTGATGTCTCGTACACACCAAGTATTTGTCTTCCTGACTATTCAAAGGAGATGTTTCTCATTAGCTTTCACGGACATCACACGTGGGCAGCTGTGATTTATCAGGATGATGGTAAAATTGTGTCCTACTTGTCAGGATCTTTTTCTGTTACAGAAATAGTTTTGCCTGATGTTGAGAGAGGGTTAGTAGCCACTGGTGAGGCAGTCAGGAAGACCTATAACACCTTTCATCCCTTGCGACTCACTGTGTATTGCTCCGGTGATGTAGAGGCATTGTTATGCAGTAATACTCTCCACTTTACCCCATATCGGGTGCACCAGCTTTGTGCTACTCTGCTACGGAGTCACATTCTCATTAAGCCATTCCCTGCAAGTCACCCTTTTGGCTACCTACAAAATTTAGTTTCTGTTATTAGTGGAGAGGAAGAAGATAAGATCCCCATTTTTTCTTTTGCAGATAATATTCTGTCTCTTCACGAAATGCCTGTCAATTCTAAAGTCTGGTTCACTGACGGTTCTGAGACGTCACTATGTTCTGGTTTCAGTGCAGTACAAATATCTCCTTCTGGAGACATTCTAGATGTATTGCAATATCAGTTGCCGAGTGTTTATAGTGCTCAAGGTGCAGAACTCTGTGCAATTTTGGCAGTCTTACTGCATCAGGAGAGACAGAACATTATTATATTCACTGACTCCCAATATGCAGCACAAGTACTGACAGCACTTCACCAGAAATGGTCACAAAGAGGTTTTATCACTTCCTCAGCCAGCTCAATTTCACATCTTGACGAGATACATCAAATTTATGAGTGTTTAGAGAAACGCAGAATCAACAATCTGTTTCTGTGCTGTGAATGGGTTCCTGGACATACACAGGGAGACTCTTTCCGCCAGATGGGCAATGCCCTGGCAGATCAGTTAGCCAAAGAAGTAACTAGTAATGCTTCCCTGACTTTACCTGTCACCAGATCACAGATCTATTTAGTACCTGACCTTGCTGATTATCAGAAAGATGCTGTTTCTCATGAGATAGGAAATTGAGAGAGACTAGGTTGTTCCCAAATTAAGAAAATGTGGGTACATCCATCAGGAAAACTTTGTATCTGTTATGTGGCACTAAAACGCCTTACAGATCTCACACACGATATCTATCATTCTAGTACTGCAAATGTCTACAGCATGCTTGAGGACATTTTTTGGTGTCCACACATGAAAAATCGCATTCAGGAACTAGTAGCTAAATGTCTTGTGTGTATCCTGAATTCTCAGCCAGGAGGAAAACCCATAGCCAAAGGTCATCTCCCGGTTCTAAGTGGTCCTTTTGAATCCTGGTATGTAGATTTTACTGACATGATCCACAGATGTGCTCAGAAGCGGTATCTTTTAGTGTGGGTTTGCCCTTGGTCTAAATGGATTGAGGCCTTCCCCTGCAATAGAGAGACTGCTGAAGAAGTAGTAGAGGTTTTGTTAACACAAATAATTCCCGATTTGGCATTCCTAAAGTCATATATTCTGACAATGGCTCTCACTTTCGTAATGCTCTTGTAACTGCACTCACCCAGCATCTTCCTGTTCAGTGGAAGTATGTTTCTGTGTATAAACCTACTTCCAATGGTCTTGTTGAACGATGTAATGGCATTTTGAAAACTCAACTCAGAAAAATTTGTGCTTCTGGTCATATGACCTGGCTACAAGCATTACCAATGTGCTTATTTCAGCTGCGTAATAGCCCGATCAAGCGATTACATCTGACACCTCATGAAATGGCCACTGGCCGGCGTATGCGCACAACTAATTTATCGCAGTCCCAGGTTCCGATTCATGATAGTCTTTCTGCTTACCTTGCAGGACTCCGGATTGCGCTTCAAGAAATTGCTGACCGTGTAGCAGCCACACAGTCTGTGTCCAGTCCATCCTTATTACCTTGTTTCCCTGTAGGGTCCACTGTCTATAAAAGAAATTGTGTTCGTGCATCCTGGGACTGCCCAACCTTTTCAGGACCCCACGTTGTCACTGCTGCTTCCCCTTTTGCTGCCAGACTGAATGATACTGATACTTGGGTGCATGTCAGCCATCTAAAAGCGTCTCCAGCTGTCCCATCTGATTAATCAGTTTTATTTTCCTACAGAACTCAGTGTTCTCACAACAGTGCTATGTTATTAGTACCAAAGATGATCGCTGTCAAGCCTACTCCATGGGCGTCCTTGTGCTTTTTTCTGGGAATCTCTGTCATAATCGTCCTCCTTATTGAGTGTTTACATCCAGATGGACAGCTAGCTTTGTTTCTTCATGGATGGAACCAGACTAACCAGACGATATCTCGAGCACCCCGAGCTTTACCTGAAGGCTCTCTGAACTTGTGGAAGCAATCAGTATTACACATTGTTTCCCTGATGACATTACAGACTGCATTATTTGTACCCCTTTACCAAAGGGTGTATCATATGCTCCAGTACATGTTTCAAAGGTTCCCTTAAATGAGTATGCAGGACAGCTTGCTTGTGTAGATAATAATAACTTTTCTGCCAGTTGTTATGAGACTTTTAATTGTTCCCAGACGTGGCATGCAATGAATATGATACATGACCCTTTGCGTGTATATGCTGACCCGAATATGATATTTGATCTATGTTTAATAACAAATGTATCCATTGCTTTTTCAGACAGGTGTAACCTGTCGTATAATGTTATTAATGGATCCTTTCATTTTGCTAGTAATTCTGTCATGATAAAGTGGTATAATCAATCCGGTAATATGGACCCCTCCAATATGAAATATGATTGGAGAAATATTACAAGAAACCCGGTAGTGTTTAATGGAGCTGACTTCCGCTGGTATGTGGGAGTTGGTCCCATTTATCACGATGATTCAGCTGTGCTGACAACGGGTTCTCAGAATGAATCTCCATATACTTCTTGCTATCTCCCAATGTCCAGTTTCAGGAGGGATCTTACCTCAGCTACCACGGGAAAATCTTTTGTTAAGTGGTTTGATGGGCATCATATGAGTCGCATATGGACACCTGCTACAAACCTCTTTGCTGTAATGGGTCATTATTGGTTGTGTGGGGAAACTCTGTATCAGGTAATTAACCTCTCCCTATTACCCTGTGCTTTGGTTAAAGTTTCTTCTTTTTCTGTCTTGATACCTCTTAATGTTACCCATCATTCTGCTTCTCGCTCCACCCTGCATAGATTAAAAACGTAGCTCCTCAGCTTATGCTAGCCCCTGGGATTCCTCTATAGCCGAGGATGATGCCATTCAGGCCTCATTTGAGTATATCAATTCCACTTATCCCATGACTAAAACTCGTTTGGATGCCCTTAGCGCAACGGCCTGGATTCCCTTTGCCACCCCCGCCCTTACTGCTGAGCTTGGTATGGCTGTACGCCGTTTGCAATGTTTGTTGCATATTCAAATGAAAGCTGTTACTGAATCCATATCACGCCTAGCCGAGTCCCTTGAACAAAATACACAAATGACTCTGCAGAATAGGCAAGCTTTGGATTTGCTTTTGGCCGCTGAAGGCGGAACATGCACTTTCATTAATGCTACGAACTGTTGTACTGTAATCGCTAACCACACGGTGTTTGTGTTAGATGCCATGAATAAGATAAAGCATCTTTCTGATTTGCATATTGATGATTTTAAAGGGGGACTTCAACTTAATAATATTTGGGGTAGTATTGCTTCATGGTTTGCTAGTTTAGGTGTAGGACTTAAAGCCTTCTTTATTACGCTTTTAAGTATAGCTTGTTTTGCAATCATTGCTTGTTGTACATTATCCATTTTTCTTGCCTGTTGTATACGAATGATATCGCAAAGCACTAAAACCATGTATATTGTGTCAAGGGAACAGTACCAACGATTGCCTTTGAATGATCCATCTTTGTCTCAAATGGTTGTTATTCACGCCCCTTAGTGGGATTATTTTAATTATCCCCCCAACAAAAAAAAAAAAGAAAAAAATGTGGCGAATGTAGGGAAATCTGACTTAAAGTCTGCCTTGGGTCTGCTTATATATGTATATATTGGCTTTATATGACTGAACTCTTGCCTGGTGAAACTACACAGGAGGATGGATGGCACAGAAGACAAGAAGACAGACAAGAAGACAATAGCTATATGAGAGTATATGCTTGCCATAAGAATATGGATGCGGCCTGTTATGGAGAATTCTGGGTAACCATATTCTGCATAGGAGTATGCTAGAATAATGGGCCTGGCATGAGGTTACAGGTCAAGCAAAGAATTCAAACAAATGAGCACAAAATACTCTCTGCCTGCTCTCTGCCTGGTTTCAATTAGTGCCAGAAGAAGAAAATACACAGGAAGGGTCAGAGGTCACAAGCCATACATAGATAAATAGACCTAAAAGCATTCCTAAGCATTTCCAGATGTATAGAGGTCATAGGCCATGTATAGATAAGCAAGTCTAAGTGCAGGTCCAGATGTACACATGTAAGGAGATTCTCCCCTGGGAAACGTGTTGCAGAACCCTGAGGTCCTCCTGCTGACACTTAAGAATGAATGATGGATTACTGAACAGACATTTGAGACAAGAGAAATGTATATAAGGCAATTATTCTTCATGTAAGGGTGGGCAGTATTTTCTTCCCTTTCACAGAGAAGGAAGTACTGTCTGCCATTTTTATAGACGGGCTTTTGCTGTTCTGTATGACACTGCTATTTTGTTATGCTGAAATAAAAGTTCTTATAGTAACTGCCGTCTAAGTAATTCTCTGATTGGTGATATTTTGGGCAACCATTGTGGGAACCAGAAGCTACAGCATCGAAAAAGAAGAGTAATTGAGAAGGTTCAAAGAAATGATATACAGAATTCTGGTAATGAACAATACATTTACAAGGAAATCTTAATTGGAACTTTGCACTTAGTGATACTACCTCAGTGCGTAGTTCCAAAAAAATTTTTCTATGGACTTGTGTCCAACGGGACACATCCGGAAAAATCTGAATCTTACCCCCCCCCCCCCGAAAGGAAATATCATTTCTTAAGAAACAAACGTAGCAACACATTCTTATCCTGAAGAAAAACAAAGGAAACTAATAATGTCGCTCTGGACCCTACTGTTTCATATAACTGTTCCAACAATGCAGATAAATTCCCCAGATCAAGAGAATCCACTGAAACATCAGCTTGAGGAGCAGGAACCGTAGCAGTAGCACCACTAGCGACCCCAGATGGTAGATAGAAAATTTTCTGCATAGGAGGAAATCCAGCGTCAGGGTAACCAAAAGTGTCCTTTAGGAATCTGTGAAAAAGAGTCCTAGCCAGAGAGCCAGAAACACAGGAAAAGTTCAATATCCTCAGGTTCAAAGAGCGGGAAGCATTCTCGAGGTTTTCAATCTTCTGTAGAAACACCATCTTATCCTGAGAAAGCATCCCCTGCTGCTCTTGTACCTGTTGAACACTTTTATCAAGCACAGTCAATTGCCCCTGCTGGTCATCAAGCCTCTTCTCCACACTTTCCAACCGAATGGGAAGCAGGGTCAGAGCCTGAAACGCCACAGCACAGAGCTGATGAACCAACTGGAGGGCAGCCCAAATTGAAGCCAAGGTCACTTCTTGTGGACGTTGAAGAGGAGGGAAATCCAACTGAAGATTGAGACTGGAAGCAGAAGGAACCAAACTCCCCTGCTCTAAAACACCCGTCTGAAGTGCCAGAAAGAGAACCCCTGCTGAGGACGCCGTACCTGCCGCCAGCTCTCAAGATGCAAGTCTCCAGCAACCGCCGCTGCACCAGCAGCTGCCTCAGCGGGCAGAGGAGGAGTAGAGGGGCCAGCAGGACTCAGTGAGACATCGCTGCCCAGACTGAGGCTCACCTCCACCACGTTCACGGGATCACCCTCCTTTGCCGCCGCGTAGCTCTCCATTGTACACTGCCCCGCCGGTAATCCACCCTTGCCCTTACCCTTCTGCTTTGGCTTAGGGCAAAGGCAAGGCAACTTTTTGAATCCGCCCTCCTTTTCAATATCTATATACAGCCAATTTGTCATCTAATACAAAAATTCAATATTGACTATGCCATCTATGCAGATGACATAATGCTGTATATGCCCTTCAATGTAACTGTACTGAACCATGAACCCATAATATCATGCTTTAAGGAATTAGCAACCTGGCTCAGAAAGTTTGGTCTAAAAATCAAGTACAAAAACCCCAAAGTATTAATAATACCTAGAAACCAAAACTACACTCCTCCTTCCAAAATAGTCATCAATGAACACAATCTTGAAGTCAAAGGTAAAATACCTCGGCGTCTCATTTGACAAACACCTGTCATTCAAAACCCATATTAAAAACACAACAAAGGCTATATTTAATAAAATCAGACTCCTACAACACTTGAAACCCCTACTACATAGCAACGACTTCAGAACCATTATGCAAGCTATGATAATCCCACATATTGACTATTGTAATAGTCTACTGCATGGACTGACAAAACAATCTATACATCCCCGTCTAATGGCACAGCACATGGCGGCACGCATTATCTATAATGCACGCTGCATCGACCGTATAGCACCTGTACTTTATTCCCTGCACTGGTTACCTGTACAGAGCAAAATAAAGTACAAATTCATTATGACCACATTCAAAATCATCAGAAATATAGCACCTACAATTTTATCCCACCTAATCAAGGTCACATCCAATGACCGACAAAAAAGAAGTCGAATGAATAATATCCTATCAATCCCTTTCAACTACCGAAAAACAAAGCAATACACTAGCAACTGAGCATTCGAGTACCTATCCCCAATGCTCTGGAACTCCCTGCCAGAAAGAATTAGAAACCTCACAGACCTATCTACGTTTTGCACTCAACTTAAAACTTTCCTATTCATTGAACATTTTGGAGAAAATGATCTAACACCAAACGTCGACACAACACAGCACACACTTCAAGTCGCACCCTAATGGAAGCATTCTCACCATCAACCATACTAGCCTCTCTCTACAAAACACCCACCTCACACTATTTAGTTACTTCACTTCCCTCTCAACAATCCGGGAACTTTCTCATCCAAATTGTAAATAAGTTGTACTAGTATGAATCATGCAAATATACTGTGATACAGTAGCCGGTGTAGAGCCCATGATAATAGGTGAAAAAGAGGAATTTACCTTGGAGCCTGATAGGCAGCAAACACACTCAGCTCACAGGAGGCAAAAGAGCAATAGAATAAGTTTACCACACACTAGTCCTGATGTAGCAGGAAGGTTAAAAGCTAATCAGGATCACCTGTCCATGAAAGCACAGGCAGCGTGCAATGGACATGAGGATAAAAGCTGCTGGGTAAATCCAGGAGAGGCCAGAGGGGGCAGCGACCTGGGAGGAGTGAGCAACCAGGCTGAGAGCAGACGTCACACAGAAAGAAGCCTGCTCAATCAAGGAAGCAGTAGGTGTGGTCCGGTAGCAGGAAGCAGCCGGGGAAAAGCTTCTCAGGAACATGGCCATAGCACTGCTTAGACTGATGGTAGCTGGAGGTCCCGGGAAGGAGCTGTCCGTAGCCCAGAGAGAGGAACCAGGACAACAGAGAGAAGGTGGGAACCTAGCTTTAAGAGAGAAAAAGCTAAGAACTCTGTTTTGTCTGGAGGTCCAGGGCATGGCATAAGAAGTAAAGTAAATGCTGGGAGTTATGACGTAATTCCACATTATTGGGGAGAAAAGGAAAGCCAGAGGGAAACTGCCACAATACCAGGTATTCAAAACCCTGCTTGCCTAGAGCAGTTTCCTGATAAGCTGACCAGTGCCTCACAGAGAGGGTTTTACAATGAAAACAGCTATGAGGATTTTAACCCACCTGCTGCCCGGAGGACTGTGAACTAATGCAGTGGGAAAATAATAGCTGTAACCTTGAACCCACACCAATGGACTGTACGTTATGTTTCTCTGATGATATTGAATCATTGTGCTAGACAAGTGGGCAGAAGCTCTGTAAAAATACCAAAGGAAAAGAATATATTTTTCTCTGAAGAAGCTGTTTTTGTTCCTGGTTTTTGTTGTATAAAAGGAGATCCTTAGGGGAGGGGAAATAAAGCCCTATTCTTATTTTGCCTTAATTACTCGACTGCAGACTGTTATTGTGCTAGAAGGCAACTTGATCCTCAAGGCCCTAGGCGGATGCCTAATAGGGACTGGGAGAGGAGTCACAATACTCAATTGTTTATTTACATGCACTTGTTATATTGTTAAATGTTCAATGAATCTCAGTTGTTCTATATGTAAACCGCTATGATTACCCGACATGGCGGTATAGAAGATCACTCAAATAAATAAATATGCAATATGCAACATCATATGCAATATGCAACATCATAAAAGAGCACGGGATAAAATACACAATCTATGCAGACGAGATAATGATATACACACCAATCACCCTCGACAACCCAGACCACGCCAAGATAACAGACTGTCTCACACATATGAACACCTGGTTTCAAGACAACAACATGACCATAAACTACAGCAAGACTGAGGCGCTAATCATCACACGAAACTCCGACTTCATCCCCCCCCCCCCCCGCGACATCAAGATAGGCACCACAACCATACCCATAAAATCAGAAGTGACCTCAGAGTGACAATGGACAAAGAACTTAACCTTCAGTCCCACATCAGCAGAACCACCAAAAATGCATACCACAGGATGAGACTAGTACGACGCCTCAAGCCCCTCCTCACTCAGGAACACTTTCGCACAGTTTGTCAAGCACTAATAACCCCAATCCTAGACTTCTGCAACCCAATCTATCTAGGTCTAATAAAACAGGCACTAAGACCATTGCAACTGGCACAAAACACTGCGGCACGCATAATTGCTGGCACCACAAGACAAGAACACATCACACCCACCCTAAAAGAGCTCCACTGGCTGCCTATCAGTGCCCGCATTAGATACAAGACAATCATAAACATTTTCAAAATCAAACAGCAATCATCAGCTTTCAGCCTACACCCACTCATACAACCAGACAACAGCACAAGACCGAGAAGAAGAGGCACATCCAACCGTGTCAACACACCTAAAAATATCAACAAGGTACGCAAGGACACCGAAAAACGAGTCTTATCAAAGGCGGCACCAACAATCTGGAACGCCCTCCCCGACGAACTGCGTTCAACAACAGACCTTAAGTAGTTCAGGAAACTATTGAAGACAACCCACTTCATAGAACACTACGGTGACATTACTTAAACCATGCAACAGACACCTCAATTCCCCCCACATGTCACTATAATTGTAATAAAGCAAGGAACTGATACATTGTAAATAGCGCACGCTGTAAATAGCACCACAAGAATCAATGTCCAGACACACTCACACGCATACACTACTCACTGCATGTGCACACTATACACTGTATCTTATTGATTGTTTGCTGTTCAGACCGCCTTGATTGCAGGATAAGGCGATATAGAAATACGTTTAAATAAATAAATAAATAAATACTTCTGTTTTGGCTGGTAACAATACAAATTGCAATAAAGTAGATACTACACCATTCATAGAAGAAAGTGTCTATGGGGAACAGGGCTGGTGCAACCAATAGGCAAACTAGGTGGCCACCTAGCATGCCAATGGTCCATAGCAGCCTACTACCCCACTGCCACTGCTCTCCGGGACCTACAGTAGCAGCAAAGGCCTCAAAACAATCCTGAAGTGCTTACCTTGAAATTTGGGTGCTGCAGGGCTGTTTGATTTCACACCCTGATGCTGTTCTTTTTTACATGAGGGTGGAAGCAGTGGGAATGGGGGCCAAGGGGGGAGCAGGAGCAGGGGACACATGAGATAAGGTTCACCTAAGATGCCTCATCTCCTTGCACCAGCCCTGATGGGGAACTTGCAAAGCTAGAAGAGGACAAAATCAGGATATTAACAGGGCACAGAGAAGTTCTAACAGTTCTGCAGAGGTATACGTTTAATAGACTGAGCAGCTTTGGAATAGATTTATTTTATTTATTTTATTTTATTTATCTATTTCTTCTATACCGCCCCTTCCAGAGATCAGGGGCGGTTTACATGGAACAAGTAAACAAATTTGTATACTAATGTATACATTACATGGAACAGAGATTTTTAACTTTATACAGATAATAGTTATTAACAGAGATTTATAACATTGTAACTTTATACAAATAACTGTGCATTAATTGTCAAAACTATTTACATTTTATATACATTAATAAGTTTCTGTAGCGTAGTGTTGATCAGAGTTTTTCTACCTTTTTATAGGTAGTCAGAGTTTTCTACCTTTGATATGTGTGTGTGTGGAGGAATTTATTTCCTTTTTTCATCTCTTGGGAGTATTTTGGGGTGTATGTGGTGGGAGTATGTGGTGGGTGTATGTGTGTGGGTAGTTGAGTGTGGTTTTAGGGCTTTGTGTTTGAGTGTTTGGGGATGGTGTGTGGTTGGACTTGGGGGTATGGGATTTCATAGTGTTCGGAGAAAAGGTATGTCTTAAGTTCCTTTCTAAATTGGGTGAGGTCTTTTATGATCCGAAGGTTTATTGGGAGATTATTCCAGAGCATGGGGGCAGTGAATGAGAAGGCTCTGGTGCTGGTGGATTTTTTAGTTTTTTTGAATGAATTTGGTATTTCAAGTGAGTGTGTTGCGTTTAGTCTGCGAGTTCTTGATTCTGATGGGGTATGTAATAGCATGGATAGATATGATGGGGCGATGTTGTTCAGGAGCTTGAATGTGATTAGGAGGATTTTATATCTGATTCTGCTGTTTATAGGGAGCCAATGCAGTTCCAGCATTATTGGGGTTACATGATCTACTAGGCGGGCTTTTGTGACTACTTTGGCACAGATGTTCTGGGCTCTTTGAAGTAGGTATATACTTTTTTGTGGTAGGCCAATTAAGAGACTATTACAATAGTCGAAGTGTGGGGTGATGAGTGTGTTAACAACTGATCTAAAGTCATGGGTGTCAAGAAGGGGTCTTAGGTGTTGTATGGTTTTGAGTTTGTAGAATATGGTTTTTACCGTCTGTTTTATATGTGGTAGCATGGTGAGTGTATGGTCTATTATTACCCCTAGGTATTTTACCTCTTTTTTGACGGGTATAGTTGTATTTATGATTGAGATTGATGTTGGATAGGTGTCCTCAGTCACGGGTGATCTTGTTACGAACATTGTCTCAGTTTTTTTGAGGTTGATGCTAAGGTAGTTAGATTCCATCCAGGAGGTGGTCTCCGCCATGCATTTTGATAGGGCATCGTAGGTAGGATTTTTGATGGATATGGGGAGAGCAAGCATGATGTCATCAGCATAGATGAAGTGACTAATTTTGTGTTTTCTGAATATTTTGTAATGGGTTGGAGGTACAGGTTGAAAAGGAGGGCAGAAAGGGCGGATCCCTGGGGTATTCCTTGTCCTTGGGGGAAGGTTTCTGACACTTCCTGGTCTATTTGAACACGTATTAGTCTGTTTGTGATGTAAGACTTAAACCAATTGAGTACTGTCCCACCTATTCCTAGATTTTCTAATCTATTGATCAAAGTAATGTGGTTGATGTTGTCAAAGGCGGCAGAGATGTCTATGAAGAGGAGTAGGAAGCCTTGACTGCTATCATCTGTGCCTTTGATGAGGAAGTCTATCAGTGTAGTTAGAAGGGTTTCTACACCGTGGTAGGGGCGGAAGCCAAACTGGTGAGAGTCTAAGGGTTTGTGTTCATCGATATGGTCTTGCAATTGTAATTGGACGTTTTTTCTATTATTTTAGCTATAAATGGAATGCTGGCTATCGGTCGGTAAGAGTTTGGGTCTTTTGGGTCAAGTTTATTGTTTTTTATTATTGGTCGAAGCGTTGTGAGTTTTAGGGCGTTGGGCATGATGCCCTGAACAAGGGATTGGTTCACCATTTGTTGGATGTTTTCAGCGAGTTCTTCTTTTGTGCATTTGATCCATGACACAGGACATGGGTCAAGTGGAGAAGTTGTGGTGTTGATAAGTGTTATGATCCTAAGAAGGTGTTTTTGATCTATCGTGTTGAAGGAGGTCCATGTGTTATTTGATTCAGTGTTTGTAGGTAGTGTCATTGGTATGGTGTTGGATTTGCACTTTAGTTTTTCTGCAAAGTGGGTTGCTAAGGTCTGTATGCTTATAGCCGACTGTTTTGGCTCTTGGTTTTTAGCTTTTGTCAAAGTTTTTACGATTGCGAATAGTTCTCTGGGGCGGTTGATAGCCATGTTTATTACTTTGGAGTGGTAATCCTTTTTTGACTTGTTAATTGCATTTTTGTAATTGTTGAGGGTGGTCATATATTGGGATTTGTTTTCGTCAGATTTAGTTTTCCTCCATTTCTTTTCTTGTTTCCTCAATTGTTTTTTTATATTTGCTAGTTCTCTCGTGAACCATTTTTCTGTCTTTTTTACTTGTTTATGTATGGTATGTGTGGGGGTAGCTGCTTTCTGGACTGTTTGATTCCAGTGGTTTACAGCGGATTCGATGTCTGGGAGGTTTGTGTTGAGTATAGGTAATACTTTGTCAAGGAAATTAGCTTTGTCAAAGTGTGTAAAACGTGATATGTGGGGTGATGAGTTTGTTGTGTTTAGTGTTGCTTGAGCTGGGAGGTGGAGTGTGATAAGGTAGTGATCAGACCATGGTACCTCTGTTATTGTTGGAGGGGTATGTTGGTGTTGGTTATTAAGAAGGGAGGAGGGAAGGAAGATGAGATCTAAGGTGTTGCCTTTTATGTGGGTGGGAGCATGTATTATCTGAGTGTAACCCATTTGGGTCATAGCATCCATGAAATTGTCTGATTGAGAGTTATTCAGGGAAGGGAGATTCAAATCACCTAGGATTATGAGAGGTTTGTTTGGTGATGCTGTGCATGTAAGTTCTAAGATGGAGGAGAGGTTTTTTTGATCAGTTGAAGGGGGTCTATATATGAGAGTTAGTGCAAGGGTTTTATTTTCTATGTTGATGATGTCTATTCCATCTATATTGTTTAAGCATGTTAAGGTGAATTGTAGGTCTTTTTTAGTGAGTATGAGAGCGCCACCTCCTCTTTTTGCATCCCGATGGCAGCTGAATGTATCATATTGATGTGATGTTAACTGGTTTAGTAGTACGGTGTCTGTGGGAGTGAGCCATGTTTCAGTAATGCAGATGATTTCCGGGTTTGTATCTTTTATCAGGTCGTTGATGATTGGTATTTTATTTCGTATGGATCTAACGTTTATTAAGATGAGCTTTGTTTGGGTATCTATTTTGGTTGTGTTGTCGCTTAAACCAGAGTGTGGCTGGTGTTTTATTTGGATGAGTCTGCGATGGTGTCTGTTTGAGTCATTGCTTGAGTAGTTATTGTGGGTGTGTGTAAAGGTTGAACAGTGTGGTGTGTTTTGGTGCGGATTGTGGGTAGTGATAATGTTGTTATATGGGTTTCTGTGACGATTATGTATGATGGGGATATGGTTATAGGGGTTTTGATTGATTTTGTATGAGTAGATGTGTTGAGTTAGGAGAGTTATTAGAATGAGAGTGAGTGGGAGGTTTACCTGTCTTGTGGGAGACATTGTGTATATATTTTGGTGTATATATATTGAGTGGGAGGTTTACCTGTCTTGTGGGAGACATTGTGTATATATTTTGGTGGGCAAAGGAACTCTGAGAACAGGGCTCTGGGAATGGGGACTAGTGGATGTGTCTGTGTATTGATGGTATATAGCTGGCTGTGACAGTTTTCGATGAACTGGGTGACTGCTGGCAATAGTAGATGACTAATAGGATACACTCTATAGTGTTGTAGCTACTGGGTTACAAATAACAATACAATAGTATATGTGCTACAGATGACAATATAACAATGTAACAATATCCGAGAGGAGGGTGAGAGAACTAGTTACTGTTAACAATTAGCTACTAGATTCCAAAGTGGTGAGTTGGATTAAAAATTGTTTGACTGACAGACAACAGAAAGTAGTGATAATGGAATTCATTCGGAGGAGAGAAATATGAGTAGTGAAGTGCCTCACGTATCAGTGATAGGGTAAGGTTTGTTCATGAATGATACTGTGGAAGGATTATCAGGAACAGTGTTCCTTCTTGGGGAGGACATGGAAGATCTACAGTATAGTGGATACCTCTAAGCAGTGATCTAAAGAACTAGAAGACTGATTGAATGTTTGGCAGTTAAGCTCTAAGCCAAAGAAGCACAGAGCAATACATTTAGGGTGTGGATATCCAAAGTTGTTTGCAGTAGGGGAAAGAAGCCAATAAAAATGAGGTAGGTGAAAGACCTAGGGGTGATCATGAATGACGATCTTATGGTAGCAAAACAATGTGAGAAGGCAAAGAGGCATAGCCATCAGAAGAAAGGAGCTGATGCTGCCCGTGTACAGGTCATTAGTGAGGAATACTGGGGTTGATATTCATTTGAGGTACTGAATGGGTAAAGTTAAAAGCCAGTGCTGGATAATGGTACCAAATATATGAATAATGTGATCACAGTGCCGGTATTAATCAATTTTGATTAGATTCCCTATTCAGCAGCCCAAAACCAAATGTATAAATTATGTTTAGTGGCTCGGTATAACTGCTATCTGGATATTTTTTAGCTAGCCCTAGAACTGCCCCAAACCACACCCATAAATTTATAAATAGAATTGAGCCATTTAACAATTTAAATGATGTGGTTCAGTATTAGGACTAGGACTGATGAAATCCATCCAAAAATGAGGGTCTTAGACTTTAAGAAAACTAACTTTGCCAACATTGGACAATACATCAAGGCATCACTAGCAGGATGGGAACAGCTGGGAGATGTAGAAAAGCAATGGGCAAACCTGAAAGGAGATATTTTAAGTGCAGCAAACCTTTTTGTTAGAAAGGTAAATAAATGTTAGAGGAAAAGGAGTTCACTATGGTTCTTAAAAGAAGTAGCTGAAAAGGTGAAGAAAAAGAGGGTAGCCTTCATAAAATACCAGAGATCACAGAGAGAGGAAGACAAGCATCAACATTTGGAAATACTAAGAGAAGTTAGGAAAGTAGTCAGGAAAGCAAAGATACAAAAGAAGAAGAAATAGGCAATGCAATAAAATAGGAGGATAAGACATTTTTCAGAGGAGGAAGTGCAAAAGTGGCATTGTCAGACTCAATGTCAAGGGGAGGAATATGTAGAAACTGATGAGGATAAAGAGGAATTGCTTAACAACAATTTTTGTTCTATGTTCACAGATGAATGGCCAGGAGCAAGACCTCAGAAGGCAACCACAAATAGGAACCAAAGTGAAGGTGATCTTGAATAATTTTCAGAAGACTATTTTCATGATGAACAAGTTAAACTAAAAGCAGACAAAGCAATGGCTCCAGATGGCATACACCCGAGAATATCGAAGGAACTTGGGGACTTTCTAGCTGCTCCACTGACTGACCTTTTCAATGCTTCTTTAAAATCTAGAGTAGTTGGGGCGGAGCTTACCGCGAGCAGAGATGGCCGCATAATAGCAACTCTCCACTGAATCCTGTAGAATCCTGGGCCCTAGCTGAGTGATCCTTGCTACCTTCCTTCCCAAACCCCCTCACGAGAGTTGGGAGATGGCGGCCAGCAAGCCCGCTCGCCTTGAGTTTGGCACGCCGTCAAATGCCGGAGTTAAACGGCAGAAGGCAGAGCCGCCCTCGCCTCAGAAGGCCTCACAATCACTGGAACCCGTGGCAGGACTGTCTGAGGTCCTGGCCGAAATAAAAGCGGTGCGCTCGATGGTCGCCGCGAATGGAGACACGCTTGCGGAGGTACAAGCTGAGATCCTGGAACTAAAAGAGCTGAAGGAGCAGCTACTTGTAATGGAAGGCCGGGTCTCAGTTGTGGAAGGCCACGTGGCGTCACACGATGCACGGATCAAGCAAGTGGAGCGGCTCTGTAAGCGGGTGGACGGCCTAGAGCAACAACTGGAGGATCAGAGTAATCGGGCTCGGAGGAACAACATTAGAATTGTGGGACTCCCGGAGGGAGTTGAAGGGGGCAATGCGGTGGAATTCCTGGAGAAAATGCTCCCGAAACTGCTGCGGTTGGAATTCTCGCAGACTTTTGAAGTCGACAGGGCCCATCGGGTCCCCACGAATATCAGCCCACAAGTGCGGGTGCCGCGCCCGATGATCTTGAGGGTGCTGCAGTACTCTCATGTGGCAGCGATAATGGCGGCAGCGCGAACACGGGCGCCTATAACATATGAGGGCCACACTGTTGCACTATATCCTGACTTTAGTAAAGCCACTGTAAATAGGAGGAAGCAGCTCCTGGCGTTTAGACCAAGGTTGCAGAAGCTACAAGCCCGATATGGTTTGTTCTATCCCGCCCGGATGCGGATCACGCTGCACAATCAAACCAGATCCTTCGATGATCCGGCGGCCCTGCAAGCTTATCTGGAGGAAAAGGAGGCGGCCTTCATGCAATGAATTGCATTCCCTCCTGTGTTTCTGGCTACCTGGTGTTGGTGCCCTGCTTGCAGTGTCGGGGACGTGGCATACAGGATGATTGACGCTTTGACTCCTATTTGGTGAAATGAATGTGGACTCCTGCAGCCATAAGGCTTTTTTCTGGCCCTCGGGCTGAGGAAGCCGGACCCATGTGCGCCTGTTTTGCTGGTTGTTTTATGCGAGCGGTGTTGCCTGGGTCCAGAAATGTTACTGATGCGGGTGGGTCGTTGTGGTTTTGCGGGTGGTAGGGGGGGGAGGAGGGGGGGGAGGGGGAAGAGGCAATGAGAAAGTTGGGTAGTGATAGTCTAATTGTGTGATTATTGTTAGAGTGATAGGATATTGTATGAATGTTGCTAGGGCTGAAACTGGGATGGAGCGGGTGGTTGGGGTATCTCGCTGTGGGGGTTTGTCCGGAGATTTTGTTCATGGGGGTGGGGGAGGGGGGTGTTAGGGGGGTCGCCCTGGGAATACTGGGTATGTCATCTGAACTTGGGCCTTTTAGTAATATCTGGAGAGGAATCCTCTGGATTGGTGGGCTGATCTTGCTTCATGGGGCCAATTAAATTGTTATCTCTGAACGTCAAAGGGGTCCTTCATCCTATTAAAAGAAAGAAAATATTACTTTTTTGTGATAAGCAGGCAGCAGACATTATTATGTTACAAGAAAACGCATTTGTCATCCTCTGAAACACAGAAACTTGGCCTAGGAAATTTCCTTGTGGTTGGGCATTCTCCCGCGTGGGGGAAGAAAAATGGGGTTGCTATTCTTGCACATAAACGGCTAGACCTGCACGTGGTGCGGGAACAGGCTGATTCCGCAGGAAGGTGGGTTAGGATATTGGTTCAACTTGGGGGTATTAAACTGGCACTTATGAATCTCTATGGCCCAAATGTGGATGACGTGGCATTCTTCCAGAAACTTTCTGAGGTAGTACGAGAATGGGATGAATATCCTTGGATCATTGGGGGGGATTTCAACCTTGTTCTCGACCCACTCCTAGATAGGTCCCCATATCGCTCCCGCCACCGTAGTAGAGCGCATGTGGTCCTTTTGTCCCTTATGAGGGATGCAGGGTTGGTAGATGTATGGCGGCTATTTCACCCGGTAGATAGGGAATATACTTTCTATTCTGCCCCGCATGAATCTCATTCGCGGATCGACTATTTCATAGTGTCCCAAGGTCTTATCGGCTCAGTGATACACTCACATATAGGGGAAATGCATATCTCGGATCATGCTTACATTTCACTAGAGGTGCAGGTGGAAGGACAGGGCAAGCGTACCCCAACCTGGTTCTTTCCAAGAGATTTGCTCAAGGACCCAGTCTACTGCGCTTGTATACGTGCTGCCTCTCTTCGTTATTTTGAAACGAATCTTCCTGACGCTACCCCTGCCTGGGCTTGGTGGGAGGCCTTCAAAGCGGTAATTAGAGCAGAAACCACCAGCTATAAAATTAAAGTGATTAGGGAAAGAAAGAGGAAGCTGCAGGAGCTCTCGTTACAGATTCAAGCTGGGGAACGATTGCTGATTGCTAGGACAGAACCGTGTATTTTGTTGAGGCTGCAAAAGCTCCGTTTCCAATATAATATGTGCTTGACCGCTGAGGTGCGGGTAACGGACGATCAGGCGCGAGGTAGGTGGTATGGGGAGGGTAATAAAGCGGGATGGTTGCTGGCACGCACACTCCGCCCTCGCTCTGCCCGGCCAAAAGTGACCGCTATTCTCCACGGGGCGCGTGGATTGTTGACGGCGGAGAAAGATATGGCTGACGTGTTTCGGGAATTCTATAGCGGTCTGTATACGTCTGAGGCGGTGGCAGACCCGGGGGCTTTTCAAGAGTTATTTGGTCCTGTGCCGCACCCTAAGCTTTCGGCAGCTCAGGTGAGCCTATTGGATGACCCCTTGACTTTGGAGGAGCTTCGGGCGGGTTTGAAGGGTATGAAACAGGGTAAAGCAGCAGGACCGGATGCAATTCCGGCAGAGTTCTATCAGGTGTTTGCGGACGATCTCTTGCCCAGCCTTTTAGTGTACTTCCAGGCACTTTTGGAGCAGGTCCCAGGGGTGGGGTCTTTTAGTGATGCGATCATTGTTCTCTTGGAAAAGCCAGGGAGAGATCCCCATAAAGTGGAGAATTACCGGCCGATATCATTACTAAATGCAGATTATAAGTTATTTTCTACTGTCTTAGCACACCGAATGGCTCAGGTGGTGTCCTCGCTTATACACACCCTGATCAATGTGGTTTCATCCCTGGACGCTCTACTTCGGATAATGGGCGGCTATTGTTGAATCTGCTCTCAGTAGCGGAGATTTTGCAGGAACCTATAGTTGGGCTTTCCGTAGACGTGGAGAAGGCCTTTGATCGGCTAGAGTGGGGTTTTTTAAACAGGCTCTAGCTTGGTTCGGATTTGGGGATCGGTTCCGGCACATGGTCCAGCTCTTGTATGCGTCCCCCTCGGCTAAGATTCTGGTGAATGGCACGCTTTCCTCTCCTTTTGGTCTCCAGAGGGGGACTAGGCAGGGGTGCCCGTTATCCCCCCTACTTTTTAACATTGTGTTAGAGCCCTTGGCTATACTGTTGAGGCAGGATGGGGCAATCCAGGGACTGGAAAATAGCAGGTCACCAGGTAAAGTTGTCGGCCTATGCAGATGACTTGTTGTTATTCCTGCAACCTCCTGCGATACGGAGAGTGTTGGAAATCATCTCTGCCTATGCCGACCTTTCAGGTTATAAAATTAATTGGACGAAATCCACGGCCTTTCCCATGAATAGGTTGACCTTCTCCTCCCAGGTGGCAGAATTCCCCTTCAAGTGGGAAGCCTCTCAGGTTAAATATCTAGGGGTGCAATATTGCGCATCCCTTCAGGAGACGGTGCAGTGTAATGTGCGAGTTATTAAGGAGATGGTGCAGAAGTTCGTCTTGCAATGGTCCCCCTTACATCTCTCCTGGTGGGGTAGGCTGCATTCCATTAAGATGGTTTTGGTTCCTAAGATTAATTATATTTTGGGGATGCTTCCCCTGTGTTTCCCGAAGTCCTTCTATAAGGGGGTGGAGCGTCTGCTGACGGCCTTTCTCTGGCAAGATAAACCCCCCCGGATTGCGGTTTTTAAGTTAAAAGCTAGCAAAGAGAGGGGTGGAGTGCAATTTCCGGATTTTGAATGGTACCACCAGGCGCTCCTCTTAAAGCAGGGGCTGCAGTGGATGGATTCTGGGCCGCCGGAGGATTTGCCGGTTTGGGCCCAACTGGAAAAGAAGCTCATGTCCCCTGTCCCTATGGATCTGTTGCTAGGTATGCAGGTCGGTGAACAGGAGAAGGGTCGTGCGGTTATTTATGCTACTCAGATGGCCTTCAAGTTTCTGGAGGGTGCCATGGGGTGTGATCAGCGCCTTTCAGTTTTTCATCCTATTTGGCTCAACCCCAAGTTGAAAATAGGGCAACGAACCATTGATTGGAAGAGGTGGCAGGCTGCTGGGATTTGGGTTGTTGGACAGTTGATGCTGGGTGGTGGGTGGAAAGGTTTTGAGACTCTCCAAACGGAGTATGGTATTTCTACCGGCTGTTACTTTCAGTGGCTCCAGTTACTTCACTGTTTAAAAGGGGCCCTACGGGAAGGGATGGTCATTGTAGACTGCTGGGGGCTTAAGAAGGTAGTAGACACGATTGTAGATACAGATCTGCGCATGGCCCATATATATGCAACCTTGAGGGATGCGATGGCGGGGGAAGAGAACAAAGTTGGCCGTAGTTGGGCGTTGGAGGTCGAGTACGAGCTCCCTCCCCGTTCCTGGGAGTTATTGTGGGGCACAGTTAGCAGGGTTTCGAAAGCTGCCTCCCTCACACAGTCACTGTATTTTATGCTCCATCGAGCCTATCTTACGCCTGTTAAGGTGTCGAAATGGGACTCAGCGACTTCCACTAAGTGTTGGTCATGCCGGTCGGGTCTAGGCACCCTAAGGCATATGTTATATGATTGTTGCTATGTTCAGAGTTATTGGCAGGAAGTATGGAGCAAGATCAGCCGTATCTTAGGGTTCTCTGCCCCGCTGCGCTGGGATATTGTTATATATCGCTCCTGCGCGAGCAGCTTACCGATTACTAAAGATCAGTACTGTTTGTTTAATTTCCTGATGGCTGTTGCGCTGAAGGTGATCATCACCAATTGGAAAGACTCCTCTAAGTTGGATGTATACCTGTGGTGGGGCCTGGTTTGTACCTATGCTGGCTTCGAGAAGGCGTTAGAGTCGCAGGTAGCCCAGGGGGTTCAGCGGCGTCGGCAGCGTAGCTCTGGTGCCTTCGTCGCTGCCCCTCCAGGGGATAGATGGCAGTTGTTGAATGATTATGTGGCCCGTGCTAAATGTACTTTTACTCCATAGAGGTATAACTGATGATAGCTGTAATGTGAGGGTTAATATGTGGGGGCTCCCAGGGGGCTGGGGGGGGTGGGGTGGGGGTGGGAGGGGTCTTATGTTGTTGATTGTAGGTGTATTGTCTATTGTTTGTTGTTTTGTTGGTCGCTGTAGTGTTCTTAAAAGGTTTAAATAAAGGTTTAAAAAAAAAAAAATCTAGAGTAGTTCCAGAGGACTGGAGAAAGGCATATGTGATACCTATGCACAAAAGTGGAAGTAAGGATGAGGTTGAGAACTACAGGCCAGTTAGTCTAACCTTTATGGTGAATTGGACATGCTACTAAAACAATGTATATCAAAGTTCCTGGAGTCCAATAAATTGCAGGAGCTGAGGCAGCATAGGTTTACTGGAGGCAGGTCTTGTCATACAAATCTGATTGATTTCTTTAATTGGGTAACCAGGGAATGGACCGAGGAAAAGCTCTAGTTCTTAGATTTCAATAAAGCCTTTGACAATTTGTTTATAAGGCGACTTATAAACAAATTGTCACCCTACAGTTGGACCCTAAAGTGACTGACTGGGTTAGAAATTGGCTGAGTGGGAGGCGAAAAAGGGTACAGCTAAATGGCGATCACTCTGAGTGTGTGCTGCAAGGATCTGTCCTTGGTTTGATTCTTTTTAACATCTTTGTTAGTGATACTGTGAAAGGTAAGGTTTGCCTCTTTGTGAATGATACCAAAATCTGCAATAGAGTAGACACCCAGGAAGGGGTAGATAACATGAGAAGGGATCTAGCTAAGCTTGAAGAATTGTCAAGAATTTGGCAGCTGAAATTTAATGCTAAAAAAAGCAGGGTCATGTGTTTTGGTTGCAAAAATGCAAGGGAGTGGTACACAGTGTAAGGGTGAGGTACTTCTGTCCATGAAAGAAGAGCAGGACATGGGCGTAATTGTGTCTGATTATCTTAAAGTGACTAAACAGGTAGAAAAGTCGATGGTAAAAAAGAGAAGGATGCTTGAGTGTATAGGGAGAGGAATGATCAGCAGAAAAAATGAGTTAACAGTGCCTCTGTATAAGTCTCTAGTGCGACCTCATTTGGAGTATCGTGTGCAATTCTGGAGACCGCACCTTCAAAAACATATAAACAGGATGGAGTCGGTGCACAGGGCGGCTACTAAAATGGTTAGTGGTCTTCATTATAAAGCATATGGGGACAGACTTCAAGATCTTAATATGTATACTATAGAGGAAAGGCGGGATAGAGGTGATATGAGAGATGTTTAAATACCTCCATGGCATAAATACACAGGAGGAGAGCCTCTTTCGATTGAATGCAAGCTCTGCTACTAGGGTGCATAGGGTGAGGGTGAAAGGAGATAGACTCAGGAGTAATATGCGGAAATATTTCTTTATGGAAAGAGTAGTAGATGTGTGGAATAGTCTCCCAGTGGAAGTAATAGAGATGAGGAAAGTATCTGAATTCAAGAAAGTATGTGACAAACACAGAGGCACTCTAAAGGAAAAAAAGGACTTTAGTATTCGATATGGAAGGGCAGACTAGATAGGCCATATGGCCTTTTTATGCCATCATGTTTCTAAATATGTATATCCTAGAGTGAAGGAGAGATGAGGAAGATATGATACAGGCTTTTAAATATTTGAAGGATATAACTATACAAGAAATGAACCCTTTTAGAAAGGAAATGGAGCTGTAGAACTGCTCCAAATCATTCAGAATTCACCTGTGAAGCTTATCTATATACAAAACACTCCAACCACGTCACTCCATTGCTATATGGGCTTCCCATCACTTTTCAAATTAAAGTTAAGCTTCTGTTGTTGACACGCTGGATCTACTACAACAATTCACCTAACTTCATTCACATCTTATTCCTTACTGCTCCTTTCACAGCCTTCGATCATCAAACACAAATCTCTTAGTTGTCCCCACAAAGCGCCGACTGCGTCTAGAAACCTATCGCTCTATCACCTTTTGATTCTAGGCCCCTCATTTATGGAGCGCCCTGCCCACATAATTCTCTATGGAGTCTTCTTATAAAAAATTTACGACAGGAGTAAAGAGCTGGTTTTTCACTCTGTCCTTCCAGTGATAGCTGGTTATGCTCGCATAAGGACCCTGCCTTGCTTCCCCTTCTTATTCCGCTCCTCTTCTTACCCTGACAATTACAACTTTCACATTGCCCTTCCCTAGTGTTTTCCACATTCCGATTGTCTTATATATCTTGGGGTTTCCATAATAAAACTGAAAGGTTATTGTAAACCCTATGATGTACTAAACATTAGCGGTATATCAAATGTGTGTAAATAAATAAATAATCAGTAAAAAAAAAATGTCCAGGAAGATTGGTGGATGCTCTGAATACACTCCAGAGGAGATGGTGGAGCTAAAGATGGTAGCTGCATCTCTCGATCCTGTGCAAAGGAATCCTATTTAAAAATAAATTTTTCAAAAAGATTGCTAGATATGTTATATTATATGTTAATTTAATGTATAAGTAATCCTTCCCCGTCCTTTATTAGTTAACAGGAGCTAATATAATTACTTAGACTCCTATTTACTAAGCTGCACTAAGATGTTGCACCTAAGGGCACTACCTATAAAAGTTAAGGCTTGTTAGGCACAAAACCCTCTGGGTTAATTGTTGGGGAAATTCCCAGCACTTTGAGAAAGGCAGCTGTATGGCTAACAGAGAAAGTTATCACCAAATGTTAACGGCACAGCAAATAATATGCGATGCAGTTAGCTATACCTGTTGAGGCAGCGCTAACACTCTAGATTATCTACCACATTAACCATAAGGCAGAGGCCTTCTCCATTCCATGCTTCTCCAGGACCACCCCAATCATTAGGCAAACTAGGCATCTGCCTAGATTACACCTTCTGGGAGCCAGCAAAGAGCAGGGCATTCAAAGCTAAGCAATAAACTTTGACAGCCAAAGGGCATTTAAACACCTTAAACCAACTCTGGGGCTGGCCCCGATGCCCCCTAATGATGATTTCAATATTAGGCATTTAATGGATGGCAATATAATGCCAATTTTTAAAAAGGGTTCCAGGGGTGATCCGGGAAACTATAGACCGGTGAGCATAACGTCAGTACCGGGAAAAATGGTGGAAACCATCATAAAGAACTAAATTACTGAACATGTAGATAGTCATGGCTTAATGGGAAACAGCCAACATGGCTTTAGACAAGGAAGGTCTTGTCTTACTAATCTGCTATGTTTTTTTGAAGGTGTGAATAAACAGGTAGACAAAGGTGAGTCGGTTGATATAGGGTATCCGGACTTTCAGAAAGCCTTTGACAAGGTCCCTCATGAGACATGGGATAGGAGGCAGTGTAGGAACTGGTTAAAAGATAGAAAGCAGAGGGTAGGGCTAAATGGTCAATTTTCACAATGGAAAAAGGTGAATAGGCAAAACGGATGCAAAGGAAAGTGCATAACACACTAACCACAATTAAAGGACCACCTAATCAGGGGGCCCAACTAGAGGGAGAGAGGGAGAAAGAGCCGACGGATCCACCCGTTTTGAATTTATAAAAGAGGCTAATTGGGATGGCTCAAAGAAAATATACCTGTTCCCAGATAACTTTACCAGACATTTACAGGAAAATCGTAGAAAAAATAAGCCCCCCAACTGAACAACCCCCAGACGATACATAAGAAACTGCTTCCTCCTTCTCTGGGTTGCTCTCGAGATGTCAGGGAACATTCTGATCTGTGACTCCAAGAACATATTACTGGGAGATCTGAAAAATAGCTTCAGGAGCCAGTCTCTATCCACTTCAAGAGCGAAGGTCACCAACAACGTAGCAGTCATCCCTACCACAGTGGGGGACCGTTCCAAGAAGGTGGAAAGGTCTAAACTGTCCGAAGACATTAGCAGATTTTCTCCTTCACCCTTCAGACCAATCTTCGAAGTCGGCAAGTAGAAGGCTTTTGAAATTGGAGGAATAGCATCCGCTGAGACCTTCAAAACAGTAACAAGAAACTGTTTAAAAAGTTCCAAAAGGTTCCACATTAGGAACCACCACCAAGGAAAAAGATTTAGGCGTCATCGTGGATAAGATGTTAAAACTCTCTGCCCAGTATGCAGCAGTGGCAGCTAAGAGAGCAAACAGAATGCTAGGCATCATAAGGAAAGGAATAGAAAATAAAACAAAGGATATTATAATGCCTCTGTATCGTTCCATGGTGTGACCACACCTTGGATATTGTGTGCAATTCTGGTCGTGTATCTTAAAAAGGATATAGCGTTATTAGAAAAGGTACAGAGAAGGGCAACCAAAAAGGTAAAGGGGATGGAAGGATACCCCTATGAAGAGAGGCTAAAAAGGTTAAGGCTCTTCAACCTGGAAAAGAGACGGCTGAGGGGAGATATGATAGAAGTCTATAAATTAATGAATGGAGTGGAACGGGTAAACATAGATTGATTGTTTACGTCATCAGAATATAGAAAGACTAGGGGACATGCAATGAAGCTACAGGGTAACCTATTTAAGACTAATAAGAGAAAATATTTTTTCATTCAATGTGTAATCAAACTCTGGAATTTGCTACCGGAGGATGTAGTAAAATCTGTTAGTGTAGCCGGGTTTAAAAAAGGTTTGGACAAGCTCCTGGAGGAAAAGTTCATAAATCATTATTAAAGTGGACCCAGAATATCCACTGCTTGCCCCGATACAAGCATTGTGGAACCTGTGTCTTTTGGGGAACTGTTAGGTACTTGTTACCTAGATTGGCCACTGTTGGAAACAGGATACTGGGCTTGATACTGGGCTTGATACTGGGCTTGGTCTAACCCAGTATGGCATATCATATGTTCTTATGTTCTTAATGCAGCAATTACATACAGTAACAATTAATATGTTGTGCTGTAAGCACGCAGGAAAAGTTGTGCTAAATACCTAACATCAAAGGTCTCCAAACCTCTGTGTGAGTGTGAGAGGCTCTACAGGGACAATCAAATCATGAAGACGATCTCTTAGGAGAAGATGTTGCTGAGTGGGGACAGTGGGGGAAGGGCCTCATGCCTTGCCCTTTCAGTGATTTCAAATACTAGGGAAGAAGGGGGTAGGGCAAGATTCCCAGGGTGAGGAAGATAATCCACCCTTTGTTTTCCCTAGCAGCTCTCCTGTAAGGATGGTAGGGAGTGTGTGTGTGTGTGTGTGTGTGTGTGGTAGGGAGTGTGTGTGTGTGTGTGTGTGTGTGTATACCACAGTCTCTTCCACTCAACAGCCCCAATATACCTTCCTCTTCTTTTTCCCCTTCTTACTCCCTTGCCTCTTCTTGCTCTTCTCTCTTACCTCCCTCTCTCTCATGCCACTCTTTTTTCCCCTTTTCCTTCCATTCACACCCTTCTAATTCCTCCCTTTCACCATCTATCCTTTCTTTCTCACCTTCACTCTCAGTATTGCATCGATGAGAGTAACACACAGCCCTGAAACGGGGTATACCTGCACGCACACCCCTGGTCATGCAGCCCTGAAATGGGGCACACCTGCATACACACACCCCCAGTCATGCGGCCCTGAAATGGGGCACACCTGCACACACATCCCCAGTCACGCAGCCCTGAAACGGGGCACACCTGCACACACATCCCCAGTCACGTAGCCCTGAAATGGGGCACACCTACACACACATCCCCAGTCACGCAGCCCTGAAATTGAGTACACCTGCACACACACATCCCTAGTCACGCAGCCCTGAAATGGGGCACATGTGCACACACACCCCCAGTCACGCAGCCCTAGAATAAGGCACACCTGCACACACATACATCCCCAATCATGCAGCCCTGAAATGGGGCACACCTGCACACACATCCCCAGTCACACAGCCCTGAAATGGGGCACACCTGCACACATCCCCAGTCATGCAGCCCTGAAATGTGGCACACCTGCACACACACCCCTGGTCACGCAGCCCTGGAATGGGGCACACCTGCACACACATCCCCAGTCATGCAGCCCTAAAACGGGGCACACCTGCACACACATCCCCGGTCATACAGCTCTGGAATGGGGCCCACCTGCACACACATCTCCAGTTATGCAGTCCTGAAATGGGGCACACCTGCATACACATCCCCAGTCACGCAGCCCTAAAATGGGGCACACCTGCACACGCACCCCTGGTCATGCAGCCCTGAAATGGGGCACACCTGCACACACACCCCCGGTCACGCAGCCCTGGAATGGGGCACACCTGCGCACACATCTCTGGTCATACAGCCTTGGAACGGGGCACACCTGCACACACATCCCCAGTCATGCAGCCCTAAAACTGGGCACACCTGCACACACATCCCCCCAGTCACGTAGCCCTGAAATGGGGCACAACTGCAGACACATCCCCAGTCATGCAGCCCTGAAATGTGGCACACCTGCATACACATCCCCAGTCACGCAGCCCTAAAATGGGGCACACCTGCACATGCACCCCTGGTCATGCAGCCCTGAAATGGGGCACACCTGCACACATACCCCCAGTCATGCAGACCTAAAACGGGGCACACCTGCACACACATCCCCGGTCATACAGCCCTGGAACGGGGCACACCTGCACACACATCCCCAGTCATGCAGCCCTGAAATGGGGCACACCTGCACACACATCCCCCCAGTCACGTAGCCCTAAAATGGGGCACACCGGCACACGCACCCCTGGTCATGCAGCCCTGAAATGGGGAACACCTGCACACACACACCCGGTCACGCAGCCCTGGAATGGGGCACACCTGTGCACACATCTCCGGTCATACAGCCTTGAAACGGGGCACACCTGCACATACATCCCCAGTTACGCAGCCCAACACTTTCTCACTTTATTTCTAGGCTTCTGCCACTTTCCCAGCAGAGGGAAGGAAGAGGACAATCTGAGCAGTGAGAAGTCGTGGCAGGGAGGGAAGGACTGAGACTAGGCAACTCACAGTCTGCTGCAGCAGGGAGAGAGGGAAAGAGGCAGGATGAAGTACATGGGCAAAAGAAACAAATTTGCTCTGTAGGCTGGATCTGCTCTGTGGACAGGTAAAGAATGGAGATCCAAGAAAATGTGTTCCAAGATTCTTGCCTAACCTGATTTACTAAGTACGCCCCATAATGGATATAGGTAAGAGGTAGCTATCACACTTCTATATATGAGAAAAAACATAATTCTCCTATTTCTTAGGTAATAGCCACAGGGGATCTGTTTGTCAAAAGACATTTAGAGTCCCTTTTACTAAATTGTGCTATCTGGTTAATGTGCAATAGCTGGCTGAAATGTTCACTAATACATGACCATGCCAGATACCATCCGCCACACCATACGCTAACTGTACTATTAATAGAACAATTGCGTACTGTTGTGCAGAATGGGCAGGTTAGGGGTGGAGTGTGTGTGGGTGAGAGCACAGTGGTGCATGATCACAGTTACCATGGCACATAGTTTGCGGTCACCTAAAGACTTCTCTATGGAGTGGTTAGGTGAACCCATGTTATTGTGTCATGCATTAGCTGCTAGTAACACATGGATTTTGACCCAGACAGATAACACTGAGGCTTTGCACTTAATGTGGGTTGAGAATGCACGCTAAATGCAAAACATTTCTGGGGCTTAGTAAAAGGTCTTTCATCTCGAAACTAGCTATAAGGTGTTAAATAGAACTAATTTTTCAGGCAGCTTGAAGAATTGTCTTGAATTTGGCAGCTGGGATTTAATGTTAAAAAATGTAAGGCATGCATTTGGGCTGCAGCAATCCAAGGGAGCAATATAGTATAGGGGGTGAAGTACTTTTGTCCACTAAAGAAGAGCAGGACCTAGGCGTGGTTGTGTCTGATGATCTTAAAGTAGCTAAACAGGTAGAAAAGGCGACGGCAAAAGCTAGAAGGATGCTTGGGTGCATATGGAGAAGAATGGCTAGCAGAAAAAAGGAGGTGATAATGCCTCTTATCTGTCTTTGGTGCGACCTCATCTGGAGTATAGTGTGCAATTCTGGAGACCGCACCTTCAAAAGGATGTGAACAGGATGGAGTCGGTGCAGAGGGTGGCTACTAAAATGATTAGTGGTCTTCATTATAAAGCATATGAGGACAGACTGAAGGATCTTAATATGTACACTTTAGAGGAAAGGCAGGATAGAGGTGATGTGATTGAGATGTTTAAATACCTCCACTGCATAAATGTTCAGGGAGAGAGCCTCTTTCAGTTGAAAGCAAGTTCTGCTACGAGGGGACATGGGCTGAGGGTGAAGGGAGATAGATTCAGGAGTGATATGCGGAAATATTTCTTTACGGAAAGAGTAGTGGATCCATGGAATAGTCTCCCAGTGGAGGTGGTAGAGATGAGGATAGTAACTGAATTCAAAAAAACATGGGACAAACACAGAGGATCTCTAAAGGTAAAAAGGGGACTGTTGTAGTTGTTGATATGGAAGGACAGACTAGATAGGCCATGTGGTCTTTTTCTGTCATCATATTTCTATGTTTCTATGTTTCTAAAGCTATTTTACAATGCAACAGTCAGGTTTACCATCTATTTTCCCTTGGGGATTTCCCTGGGGATTTCAACCTTGATTCATTGTCACACAAAGATGCGAACACCTTCCTCAAATCTATGGAAGCCCTACAGTACACCCGGATCCTCACTGAACCAACTCTCCACCTGGGATCCACTCCAGATGAGATCTTCATCCCAAAACTCATAATGGAAGCCAACAAAGTAACATCCCCTTTAATTACCCCAGTACCATGGTCTGACCACTACAGCATAAAAATAAGCATGCCCTACACTTGTCAGACCTCACCCGATCCGCCACCACAATCAGGGCGAAGATTTAAAAGCTTTGACAAAGAGCAGTACATCCAACAAATAGCACCAGCTCTAAACCAAGAACGCCCTGACCTTGACGAGGCTATAGAACATTGGAATCGTACAATCAATGCAGCTGCACAAGCATCAGAAAGAAGAAGCAAAGGTCACAGTACTATGACTAGAAGATCAGCACCTTTGTACTCGGAAGAGATCAGAGTAGCAAAGAGGTATCTCTGTAAAATAGAGAGGAGCTGGAGAAGAAACAAAACCCAAACCACACAACAACTATACCATGCCAAACAGCAGGACTACAACAACCTAATTAACCACTGCAAATGCAAATACCACACATACCTAATACTACAATCAGCCAACAGACCCACAGAACTCTTTGAAATAGTATGGTCCCTCACTAAGGATCCAAACCCGCATGGAACTGAAACCATCAGCCCTCAAGCTTATGCAAACTTCCTGATTGCCAGGCACATTTCTTTGCAAAATCACACATTTCCTGTCTCTAATAAACTCACCAAAGAATATGTCCCCTGAGCATACATGGGGAGAGTTTAGCATACCCACTATTGATCAGATCTCACTCACCCAGGGCCGGCCCGTCCATTGAGCGAGAATGTTTTTTGCACAGGGCCCCGCGTTTCAGGGGGCCCCGCGCAAAAAACATTCTGATCCAAAAGTAAAATTTTAAAAAATAACAAAAAGCTGTCTGCTGCCACTTCCGGGGCCGCCGCGGCAGAATCGAGTGTGCCGTGGGGACCCCCCTGTGCCCGGCAGAGCCCGCCCTCCCCGGTATCAGCTCTCTCCAGCGGTAGTCACAAACGCCGGTTTCAGAGCGCGAAAGGAGAGTTTCTCCCTCGCTGCTCTGTTAAGCCCGCGAGGGCTGATGGGAAGTTCCCATCAGCCCCCGCGGGCTTAACAGAGCCGCGAAAGGGAAACTAGTCCCTTCGCACTCTGAAAGCCGGCGCGTGTGACTGCCGCTGGAAAGAGAGGTGATACAGGGGAGGGCAGGCTCTGCCGGGCACAGGGGGGCCCCGCGGCACACTCAATTCTGCCACGGCGGCCCCGGAAGCGGCAGCAGACAGCTTTTTTGTTATTTTAAATTTTCCCTGGGCTGGGCTGGGCTGGGGGGGGTGGGGGGTTAGGAGTGGTGATGGGTTGGGGGGGGTAGGAGTGGTGATGGGCTATGGGGGGTTTAGGAGTGGTGATGGGCTATGGGGGGCTTAAACTAAAAATTGGGGGATGGGGGATTAGGACTGGAAATGGGCTGGTGGGATTAGGACTGGAAGTGGGTTGATGGGGGTTAGGACTGATAATGGACTATGGGGGGCTTAAACTAAAAATTGGGTGAGTGGGGATTAGGACTGGAAATGGGCTGGTGGAATTAGGACTGGGAGTGGGCTGATGGGGAGGTAGGACTGGTAATGGGCTATGGGGGGGCTTAAACTAAAAATTGGGCGATGGGGGATTAGGACTGGAAATGGGCTGGTGGGATTAGGACTGGAAGTGGGTTGATGGGGGGTTAGGACTGATAATGGGCTATGGGGGCTTAAACTAACAATTGGGCGTTGGGGGATCAGGACTGGAACTGGGCTGGTGGAATTAGGACTGGGAGTGGGCTGATGGGGAGGTAGGACTGGTAATGGGCTATGGGGGGGCTTAAACTAAAAATTGGGTGATGGGGGATTAGGACTGGAAATGGGCTGGTGGGATTAGGACTGGGAGTGGGCTGATGGGGGGCTAGGACTGGTAATGGGTTGGGGGGGGTTGCTAGGACTGGAAATGGGCTGAGTGGAAGGGGGCTTGAATTGCAAATAGCTGATGGGGAGGGGGCTTGGAAAGGAAATGGGCTGAGTGGAAGGGGGCTTGAACTGCAAATAGCTGATGGGGCGGGGCTTGGAATGGAAATGGGCTGACGGGAAGTGGGGGGCTTGAACTGCAAATAGCTGATGGGGACGGGGCTTGGAATGGAAATGGGCTGAGTGGAAGGGGGCTTGAACTGCAAATAGCTGATGGGAAGGGGGGCTTGGAATGGGCTCGTAGGGGAGGGAGCTAGGACAGGAAATGGGCTGATGGAGGGGCTAGGATAGGACTGGGAATTGGGTGTTGGGGGGAGCTAAGATTGGAAATGGGCTGTGGTGGGGGCTTGGATTGAAATGGACTCATGGAGGGGCTAGAACTGGAAGTAGGCTCATGGGGGGCTTGGATTAGAAATGGGCTGAGTGGAGGGGAGCTAGGATTTAACATGGGCTGATGGTGGGGCTAGGAAAGGACTAGAAATGGGCTGATGGGAGGCTGGTATTGGAAATGGGCTGATGTGGGGACTAGAAGGGAGCGGATACTGGGTGGGGCTGGAACTAAAAGGGAGCTGATGTTGGGGGAGATTAGAAGGGGATGGGGCTGGGAGAGTGAAATGGAGAGGGGAAAAATATTTTGTGTGGGAGGGAAGAAAAATGTACAATTGGCCGGGTATTGGGAGACTAAGTGGGGATTGAGGATGGAGGGATAAAATTTGAGTGGATGAAATAGGAATGAGGAAAGAGCAAAAGGAGAAAGATTATTATGTTAAAGCAGATGTAGAGAGAGAATGGAAAAAAACTAGAAGAGAAGAAAGGACAAATGGACAGCAGACGATGGAGAGATAGCAGAAGACACAAATAAACCGGAAGTAAGTGGCTGGAACAATTGCAACTGAAAAAAAAATGCACAAAAGGTACAAATATATCTCTTTATTTTGAATTTATTAACTGGAATATGTCAGCTCTGGGAAATGTGCATCATTAATGTCTGTGCTTTGTTTAGTACAAGAGGAAATTAATTTATAGTTTTATTTCTACATTGTTGTTGTACATTCCAAGATTGGCTTTTAGGGTTCCCAGTTTAATTATTGTCTTGTCTTCCTGTTTTTAAATTGTGATTCCTTGTTTGGTGATGGTCTATGTTCTGCATGTGTAACTGAGCTGAGGTATTCTGTTTATGTAATTCCTATTTGACATTGTCACTTGTTCTCTTTCCCCAGTAGGTCATATATTGTTATTCTCTGAAATGTATTGGTTTAATATTTGCAGTGTTGCCTTTTGATAGGTAGGGTATGGTACTTTATGAGTCCTGGTAGTGCTGTTAGGATACGGTGGGTTTGCTATGGGTTCTAAATGGGCAGTGTTTGTAGTAGTTCCTAAAGTGCCTGGCGGTTGGCAATGGATTATAGTAATGTAGAAATCTTTGTCTTTCTTTATCCATACACTCATGAAGAGGCATGTTTACTAAAAGTTAGTGTATGGTAACATTATGCAAATATTTATGCAAATGAGGCCCCTTATGCAAATGAGGCCCCGCACCGAGTCTCCGCACATGGCCCCGCACCCCCCTTGGGCCACCCCTGCACTCACCATAGCCAAACTAAACACCAGCACCTCACCTTCAGACCCTTGCCTGGTCCCATGGATAAAAGCAACAAAGGACATGCTCTTCAAATACATCCACAAGTTATTCCGCTCCTCTCTAATATGAGGTTACGTCCCCCTCTCTCTTAAAAAAGCATCTATTCACCCATTCCCCAAGACAGTCACCCCCTCCAAAGCGACCTCTCAGCATACCGTCCAATCTCAAGCCTCCCATTACTCACAAAGATACTTGAAAAAAAAGCATACCAGCAGCTCCAGGACCATGTAAATGCTCATCTCCCACTGGGTCCCCACAAATATAGGGTTTCGTTGCAACCATAGTGTTGAATCTTTGCTAACAGTAATCCTTGACAACTAACTAAGAGGGATTGATAGCCTCAAAATGGGATTTCTACTCATCTTTCTAGATGTATCTGCAGCCTTTGACACCATAAGAACATAAGATATGCCGTACTGGGTAAGACCAAGGTCCATCAAGCCCAGTATCCTGTTTCCAACAATGGCCAATCTAGGTCATACGTACCCAGCAGTTCCCCAAAAGACACAGGTTCCACAATGCTTGTATTGGGTCAAGCATTGATATCCTGGGTCCCTTCTTAATAATGGTTTATGGACCTTTCCACCAGGAACTTGTCCAAACATTTTTTAAACCCAGCTATACTAATAGCTTTTACTATATCCTCCCGTAACAAATTCCAGAGTTTGATTACACGTTGAGTGAAAAAATATTTTCTCTTATTTGTCTTGAATAGTTTAACCTGTAGCTTCATTGCATGTCCCCCTAGTCTTTCTATATTCTGATGATGTAAACAATTAATCTACATTTACCTGTTCAACTCCATTCATTAATTTATAGACCTCTATCGTATCTCCCCTCAGCCGTCTCTTTTCCAGGTTAAAGAGCCCTAATCTTTTTAGCCTTTCTTCATAGGGGTATCCTTCCATCCCCTTTACCATTTTGGTGGCTCTTCTCTGAACCTATTCTAATAACGCTATATCCATTTTAAGATACGGCAAACAGAATTGCACACAATATTCATGGTGCGGTCTCACCATGGAATGATACAGAGGCATTATAATATCCTTTGTATTATTTTCTATTCCTTTCCTTATGATACCTAGCATTCTATTTGCTCTCTTGGCCGCCACTGCACACTGGGTGGAGGGTTTGAACATGTTATCCACAATGACGCTTAAATCTTTTTCCTGGGTGGTGGTTCTTAATGTGGAACCTTGCATCGTGTAACCATAGTTTGGGTTGTTCTTCCCTAGGTGCATAACTTTGCACTTATCCACATTAAATTTCATCAGACATTTTGATGCCCAGTCTTCCAATTTATCAAGATCCTCTTGCAATTTTCCACAATCCTATTGGGTTTTAACAACTTTAAATAATTTTGTGTCATCTGCAAATTTGATAACCTCACTCGTTATTCCACTTTCCAGGTCATTTATGAATATGTCAAAAAGCAGTGGACCCAGCACAGATCCCTGGGGTACACCACTATTCACCTTTCTCCATTGGGAAAATTGGCCATTTAGCCCTACCCTCTGCTTTCTATCTTTTAACCAGTTCCTGATCCACAGTAGTACACTGCCTCCTATCCCATGACTCTTTAGTTTTGCCAAAAGTCTCTGATGAGGGACCTTGTCAAAGGCTTTCTGAAAGTCCAGATACACTATATCAACTGACTCACCTTTATCCACCTGTTTATTCACACCTTCAAAAAAACATAACAGATTAGTAAGACACGATCTTCCTTGTCTAAATCCATGTTGGCTATCTCCCATTAGGCCATGACTATTGTGGTGGAGAAGCAGGCTCAGAGTGCAGAAAAAGAAAGGGAAAACAGTCTTTTTTTTCTAAACCCAAAGAAACTGCAGGCACAGGAAGGGTTAACAACCAAAGTAAAGCCAAAGATCTCCTGCAGAGGAGTGCAGAGCCAGAGACACACCCAGTTCCCATGGAGACCGAGGGAGGAGATGGGAGTGGTTTGGGGGCGGAGTCAAGAGCCATAGGACAGCCCCAAACATTTAGGCAGGGAAGTTTCACTCGCAAACGGATTGCACAGACGAGGAAGGAGACACAGGAAGGGAATGCACAGAGACAGGCATGGAAGGAGAAACAGTCACGAGCTGAGAAGGAGGATGAGATTGAAAGCAGACACAGAGGCACTGAGACAAGCAGAGTTGTTGCAGCGCCAGTGGGACGAAGGAAGCTGACCAAGGACAGGAACAGAGAGGTGAGAAGGCCAGAGGAGAGCTCGGGGGAAGATTCTTCTAAGGAGGAGATATTTTCCAGAAGCTCCTGGTCTGGCCCTTCTCAGTATAAGGGGCCTACAGGAGGACAACACTCTACTGGCAAGGTGAGCCCTTTACAAGCCTTAAAGAAGCTTTTAAATAGGGAAACCTTTTCCTGCCCTTCCCCCACTAGCTCACGTACTGAGAAGCATAATTGGGAACAAGTGTTGAAAGCTTTTCACCGTGTAAAGGCTCCTCAGGCAGACCCTGAGGAGAACAAATATCTGAAAGAGCCCAGTGAGGAAGAAATGGAATTAGGAGACACTTTTTATGAAAGTGGGGTTTCAGATATGGAAATTGAATGTGCTATCTGTGCCAAAGAAGAATAAGGAACTGAATAGGGTTCTAGTAACTGGAGAAAAAACCCAGGAGTTCTTAATAAGGACATTCTATGCAAAAGCCCATAACTTTTAGCTAGGCTAACCAATGACTGCTTGGCTGATAAAGCTGCATGGTTAATGAAGCCAGAAAGGAGCTAAAAGTATAAATTGTATCTTGAAGAAATACTACTGAATTTTAAAATCTGTTGGTGGACCAGGGAATGTTATGCTATACCAGCTGTGAAAGGAACAGCGAAGTATTGTATTGCCTCCTGGGGACCAGAGAACAGACTGCTGTTGTAAAGGATTTTCACTTGTGAAAAAGGTGTGTTTAAACTAAGCCAAGCCAAGGACTGTTTAACCAGGCTTACGTTTATGACTGGAGAAGTATCCTGAACTTTATGTTTTGTAGCCTTCAACATTCTTGCCAAAGAATTTAATTTGGTTGGGAAAACCTTATTTCTTAAATAAAAGAATTTTCCTGCTACCTTTGATCTTGGCTCTAATCTATTTAAGACACAACTACATGCTATTGGGCTAACTTTTTATACAAAGGACGATCGGAGCCCTCTCACACTACTAGGCAACTGCCTGGCCACACGGGGGAGCTCCGACACTATCTATATGCTGAGCAATTTTATTCTTTATGATGGTTTCTACCATTTTTCCCCGGTACTGACGTCAGGCTCACCAGTCTATAGTTTTCCGGATCAACCCTGGAACCCTTTTTAAAAATTGGTATTACATTGGCGATCCTCCAATCTTCAGGTATTAGAGATGATTTTAATGATAGTTCACAGATTACTAATAGCAGCTTTGCAATCTCATATTTCAGTTCTTTCAACACTCTTGGATGTATACCATCCGGCCCAGGAGATTTGCTACTCTTCAGTTTATCTAATAGTTGTAATACATCTTCCCGATGTATCAATATTTCCTTCAATTCTTCCACACCTTTAAATACCACTTCAGTCATGGGTAACATCCCTACATCTTCCTCAGTAAAGACCGAAGCAAAGAATTCATTCAGTCTCTCCGCTATCGCCTTGTCGCCTCTTAGTGCCCCTTTAACCCCTCTATCATCTAATGGACCAACTGACTCTCTCACAGTTTTTTTGCTATGAATGTACTTGAAAAAGTCTTTATTTTGCATTTTTACTTCCGCAGCAAGCTTCTTCTCAAATTCTCCCTTTGCCTGCCTTATCAATGCCTTGCATTTGACTTGCCAGTACTTGTGCTGTTTCCAGGTTTCGTCATTTGGCTCTTTTTTCCATTTCCTGAAAGATGCTTTTTTGGTAACAACAGCCTCTCTGACCTCACCTTTAAACCATGCTGGCAGTTTTTTGGACTTCCTTCCACTTTTCTTAAAGTGTAGAATACAGCTCGTCTGGGCTTCCAAGACAGTATTTTTCAACAACACCCAAGCTTGATGTAAGTCTTTAACCTTTGCAACTGCTCCTTTTAGTTTTTTCTTAACTATTTTCCTCATTTTATCATAATCTCCCTTTCGAAAGTTAAAAGGTAGTACTGTGGATTTCCTTACTATCCCTCCTCCACTATTTATTTATTTTATTTATTTATTTAACATTTCTTCTATACCGTGCTATTAAAATCAGTGCGGTGTACAATGAACAAAACATACTGCAATGCATACAAGCAACATTGAGTTTACAAAGAACAGGGAAAGATAATACATGGGATAACCGGGAAAACTATGTACAGTTAACTTTATACTATATATATGCTTTAATTATATACAATATTCTATAAATTAAATCAAAGGCGATTATGCTATGATCACTATTGCCAAGTGGCCCCAACACCCTTATCTCTTGCACTAAATCTGGTGTTCCACTAAGGACTAGGTCTAATATGGTTTCCCCTCTGGTCGGTTCATGAACCAGCTGCTCCAAAAAGCAGTCATTTATTTCATCTAGGAACTTTATCGCCTAGCATGTCCTGCCATGACACTGACCCAGTCGATACCAGGGTAATTGAAATCACCCATTATTATTACTGCGCTGTAACTTTTGTTAGCTTCCTTGATTTCTTTGAGCATTTCATCATCCATTTGTTCATTCTGGCCAGGCGGTCAATAGTACACCCCCACTGCCATCCCCTTCCCCTTTTTACATGGAATTTCAATCCATAGAGATTCTACAGCAAATTTTGTTTCCTGCAAAACTTTAATCCTTTCTGACTCAATGCCCTCTCTAACATAGAGCGCAACCCCTCCAACAATTTGATCAGCTCTATCATTACGATATAGTTTGTACCCAGGTATCACAGTGTCCCACTGGTTGTCCTCCTTCCACCATGTCTCTGATATTCCAATCATATCAAACCTCTCATTTAGTGCTATATATTCTAACACTCCCATCTTATTTTTTAGACTTCTAGCATTTGCATACAAGCATTTTAGAGACTGTATTTTATTCATATTAATCTGACTATTGGTAGACATGGGTAATATGGGATCTTTAAGCTCTGTCTGCTCCATACTCGAGGGCATTTGGGCTACTTTACTCTTTTTTGGAACCTCTCTGCTTTTGGTAGTATCCTTCAAGGATACATTCTTCCAAACCTTCCGCTCTTGGCCGACTGTCGGCTTTCCCTTATTATCTAGTTTAAAAGCTGCTCTATCTCCTTTTTAAAGGTTAATGCCAGCAGCCTGGTTCCATCCCGGTTAAGGTAAAGCTCATCCCTTCGGAAGAGCCTCTCCTTTCTCCAGAATGTTCCCCAGTTCCTAACAAATCCAAAACCCTCATTTCTGCACCATTGTCTCATCCACCATTTCCCACAGCATCCTCCTATGAAGACTCAGTAATATTGGCCTAAAGAACATGACTCTCAAGTAGTTTAACTCATACTTCAAAAACAGACAACAACAAGTCAGAGCAGGCACTGCCACCTCATCCACTTTCCCATCCACACAAGGGGTACCACAAAGTTGATCTCTATCTGCCCTGCTCTTCAACCTCTACCTATGCCCCATCTGCTATGTCATCAGGAAACACAACATACTATATGCTATGTATGCTGATGACATCAATATTTACACTTCGATCAACCTGGAGAAGCCAGACCACATGACAATTGCTATTGTCTAAAGGACATGACTGGATGGCTTTCTCACAACAACCTGAACATCAACTACAATAAAACATACACCCTCATCATCACATGCAACTCCAACTTTAACCTCCCCCCCCCCCCACACACACACACATTCTATCAGCCTGCCTAATTGCTCTATACCCATAAGGAAAGAGGTAAAATACCTTGGAATCATCTTGGACTGCAACCTTAACTTCTAATCACACATCAACAAGACAACCAGAAATGCATACTATAAAATGGCCACAATACAAAGACTCATACCCTTTCACAAACCCTTCAGGACAGTCTGCCAGGCCGTCATAACACCCATTCTGGACTATTGCAACTCCATCTACCTGGGCCTTCCCACCAGACCTTTGCAGACGGCACAAAATACAGCCATTGTCACCCAGCGAGGGTCCCCACAGGTTAAAGCAGGGTATTACACTGGGGCCTTATCTTTAACCAGCCAGGAAGTGGTGCAGAGAGCCTTGCAATGCTCTCTGGGTATTGTAGTTTTCACCAGCTAGCCAAGAAATTTTATTTATTTTATTTAACATTTCTTATATACCGCGCTATTTGTCATCAGCGCGGTTTACATCAAAACAATAGAACACTTGACCAGATACATTGGCCGTCGTTTACATAAAATGAGTTGCAGTCGTGTGGTAAGGCTTAAAGACAGGATTTTTATTCCCCTTCCGGGTGGATTCTTTTATAGCAATGAAAACAAAGGCAAACAGACCATCTTCTGGTACAAAATAAAGGAAACAAATATGAACCAAAATTGCTTCTATCTTCAGCTTCTTTACTCAAATAAAAAGGTATCTTAAACAGTCCTTTTCCAAGCAAACAGAAAAACCCTTTCTCCTTCACTTCAGTGACCAGAAAGTTTTCACAGCCTCTTTAACATAAAGAGGAGATATCATCGGCAATAATCAATGTACAGTCCATGCATTCATCAGAGGGCTGTTCCCCTTGAATATCACACTGCATTTCTTCACTTTCTCCTTCAAACTGTCTTTCCTTCAGATAGCTAGAAGTATTATTGTTTAGCAGTCTCTCCCCATTGCACAGAGACTTCCTTTCTTCCTCCGTGAAAGTGTGTGAGGGACAATTACCACATTCACTGGAGTTTTTTTCTTGAGAGCCCCACCAATGCTGACAATCACATGGAAAGTTACTGCATTCAGCTCTCCCTCTATTAGAGTCAATCAGCTTACCTTCTTGCTCCCTCAAACTGGGGTTTCTCGGTACAGCTGAGATCACAGAAGTGGAACAGGACAGAAGCTTCCTACGGCCTTTTCCCTTTAGCTTTTCTCCAGATATAAAAATATCCTCAGGCCAGAACTCCTTTTCCCTTCTGTGCCTGTTGCTTGGGTAATTAGCTTTCTCAGCCTTTCTAAGCCTGGCTTCCAAACTGTATCCTCTGTTACCTTCTGGATAAATGTTACTGAGCTTAGACGTGTCTGTGCACTGCTCTCTGAAGCAGTCTCCTGGGTTGTCCCTTTCAGCTCTGGAACTAAACCTCTCAGCTTTTCCAGCTCTCTCGGTAGTTCCCTCTCCGGCTCTCACACTGGCTGAACTCCAACCTCCACTCCAACCAGAACTTCCCGAGCTCCTTGAACACCCCTGACTCCTTTGACTCTCCAAACTCCTTTGGCTCCTTTGGCTAACTCTAACTTCAGATGAGTTAGGTTTATGTATGTGTGCCTCAACTCCGCCCCCTCTCAGCTGCTCTTCATTACTTAATGAACCCTGAGCCTTCCTGCTGCTTGGGCGTGTTCTCACAGCTTGTGACCTAGTTTGTGTGTGTTGCCTATAGCAACTCTGGGCCATGTGTTTCTCTGAACTGTCAGTGTCAGATCCACTTTCTGCATTTCTACCTATTTCCATAGGCTCTGCTAGATCCACATCGTGACACCATCCACATAATTCTAGGCTCAACAAGGCATGTCCATGTCACCTCCCTTCTTGACCAACTTCACTGGCTTTCAATCACTTCACTTATCTGCTTCAAAACCATATTAAACATATTTAAAATCAAACACAACATATCTGATGACAGCTGCAAGAACCTCATCTCTTACGACACCAGCAGCAGACCCAGGAGACGCAGTGTGATTGACACCTTACAAACATCCTCATCATACTCCAAAACCATCCAAGCTACATCTGCAAGAGCTTTCTCCCTACTGGCGCCAACCCCTTGGAACAGCCTACCAGACACCCTAAGAGCCACCACAGACATCAAGAACTTCTGAAAACAGCTAAAGACACTACTCTTCAGGAATCACTTTGACAAAACCACCTAGGATATCCAAACCACTGAAAATCATGACCATTAACCTGCTGTACATACTGTATATAATTAATGATGTAAAGATGCATTACTGAATGAATCCTGCATGCCTCCCCCCCCCCTTTTTTTTTCTACTGGCACTGTACTTCCTTGTAGCTATCATGTAAACCTCTTTGATTGAAGGAGAAGGTTGTATAGAAAACCTGTTAAATAAATAAATAATTTTTCAATAAAATCTGCTTGAAACTTAATGGCATCTGTAACAGCACTATAAGCCATAAAGAGTGTCACAAAACCCAGGGTGACCAGAAGAGGGTTAAAGAGCACATACAGTGGCAGGATAAGTACCAAAAGCCACCATCAGAAGGACTGAACGGTGCAAGGGAGGAGTTGCAATCTAAGCCCTTTAAAACTAGAGGGGACTCTTCAGGAAGTCAGAACGAGACAGAGAGAGAGAAGGAGAAGGGGAATCAGAAGGAGAATGAGAACAGAAGGAAGAACAACCGGAGCCTGAAGGAACAAGGACAAGGAAGCAGACGGTCCAAGAGAGGAGCTCAAAGAAGTACCTATGCCTGGAGAGACACCCGGGGGGGAAAGAACCTTCAGAGGACTGGAAAAAGCCAGAGGTCTGTAGATCCACAGCCAGGGACCCTCAAGCAACACCTAGGAAGAGGTCTGTTGCAGCTAAGGAGGAAAGGAGCCCAAATACCTCTTGGAGGACGTCTGGAGAAAAGATCCCGAGGTCCAGAGATACCAACTGGAGGACAGGACACAGAAGCTCTATTGCATACTGGCCAGAATACCAGAAGAAGCAGCCTGACACTTGCCTGGATTCAGGTAGGAACTGTGAACGTTTCTCTAGCTTTGAGCAGTGTAAACAGCAGGGAAACAGTTTCTCTCCATATAGAGGTCAGTTCCTAAAGCCCTCTGACTCAGACGGAGAAACAGAATCTATGCAATTTCAAGAGCAAGGTTTAATATCTGATACAGAGGATGATTATATGGACTGTTCTTTGAATAGGTTGTTATTTTAGGAAAATCCTAAATGTAAGAGAAAACATCAAAAGGAAACATTCTAAATATTGGCTTCCCATAAAGTTTTGTTGAAAAGAAAAAAAACTTTGTTGGAAAGTTTTGCACATGTGCTGAAATCAAGCTACTGATTGCAGTTAATTGTCACCTGTTGGTGGAGGAGAGCCCAGCACAAGCCGTGCACACGTGAGTTTTAAAAGTTCTTTTCTGTATGGAGAAAGTGAGCTATGTTTTTGGTATAAAGAAGTTTCCCTCTTTGATTTGTTTCACCTCAGCACTTCTAAGGAGTTTATTAGCAGTGGCTGTAAGGAAGCCTTTCTGTTCCATAAAGGACTTTGATTCTTATTTGCATAAGATTTTTCAGTTGCCTTATTTTGTGTTGAATAAACCCTGGAGAAGTTATCTGGATGGTGTTACCAAGCATATCTGTGTGTGGGATATTCACCCCATAAATAAATTCTAATTTTGCCTTACACTCGACCAACTACAAGAGTCTTCATTATTTTAAAAAGGCAAGCTTTGTGTGAATGGACTTCAATAACCACAATCCTTTGCAAGACAGTTAATTTACATACTTGCCAAGATTGTGGTACCTTCATAACAAGCACCCTCTTTTACAAGATTCAAAACTATACCTGAAGGATCAGCACATCACCCAGATTAGCTACAAGGAGAGAGCCATCACAAATGTAGAAGAGACGACTCAAGCCCAAGGCAGAGGAGTGGAGTCAGTTCAGCTAAGCTGTGTGCTGCAAATTAGAGTCCTTCATACGTTTATTAATTCATTATAGTGGACCATCAAAATTCATGTAGCGTTCATTCGATAATAAAAACAATGATATGCCTTTCAAATTTCATCATAGCGTCCTTTTGATGCTTCATAAACCTTTGAAAATCCATATGAATTTCTTTTGATTCATAAGGATACTTCTCAAAAATATATAATTGGTCTGACCAAAATCTCATTGGTCACCACCGGGACTAACAGACCCAATAGTGGAAACATTTCAAGATTGAGTTTTCTGAGAATGGAGTCAGATTGAACAAAATTCAGTTTATATGTTTCATTGTTATAATATGATGAGAGACAAAGGGAATGCACCGTGGGAGCATCGCACCACCCCCCTGGAGGAACTGCCCAATCGGTGCAGCCAGCGGGAGACTTGAAAAGGCAGCGCCGACCGGGAGCAAGGCCCTTTCGCTCCTGCAACACTCCGGTTCTCCATCTGCTCTCCCGGCTGGGATTGAGCGAGCCGGAGCATCGTGGGAGCATCGCACCACCCCCCTGGAGGAACTGCCCAATCGGGACAGCCGGCGGAAGACTTGAAAAGGCAGTGCCGACCGGCGTGCCTGCGCCTGGCGGGCCCGCGTCTGAGGGCCTTGCCAGAGGGCCCTTTGGCGTGGCCCTTAGGCGTCGGCCCTCTAGATCAGATCTACAAGAACGTCATCCAGCTTTCCTGATCTCCTCCTTGCTGCCTTACTGCCAGGGACGCTCTGCAGCTCCCCACCTTTCCAAACCTAACTAGAACACTCTGCTGATCGGAACTAAGGCCTCATATACATGCAAGGCAACCGAGAGGACTCCTCCGCATATAGACTCATCTGACGCAGCACCAGACCTCACCTAGTGGTGAAATAGGTACTTTGAGGCTTAATAGAAACATGCCAGAAATCTGGGTCGACTAGCAGATGATTAGACTGCATGTCCATGCTTGTAAGTTACCTTTATATTTAGAACTAGGTTAGACGTTGATTTTAAATACCTATGATCCTATGTATATTTACACATCCCAACTGCATGAACACTGGGCTTGAATGTAGATACACATCTAACCGCCAGTCACTAAAGGGCTCATCTGCACTCCAACACCTGCACAAACATTCTGAATTAGTACAACACCAATATCTACTTACACATAAGGCCTGATAAAACACAAGGCAGATCAAACTTAAAGAATGACTCACACCATTACAACAATAATTTGTGGTTACCTCCTCTTAGGGTTGTTTAGCAGCTCTCTAGCCCTAACAAGCACCCACAAACACATACCTATTCTACACAGTGGTGGGAGGAGATGGTCAAGAGACCTCCTTCACAAGTCAGTAGATGATACACACCCAACCTATCAGCACCTTCTACACATTGCAATTCAACACTCCACAAGGGTGAAAAAGGACAGCTTACCTCCACAAGATTTAAAAGCGACCCTCATAAATGCGCGTTCAGTACGCAAGAAATGGCCTGTCATCACAGACCTACTAGCCCTCCACAACCTCGACATGCTTCTGATCACAGAAACATGGTTATCAAACGATGACATGGTCCTCTTCAACCACCTTCTACCCCCCAACTTTACAATACACAGTTGCCATAGAGACAACAAAAGGGGCGGAGGAGTACTCATACTCGTTAAAACAGACCTCAACTTCCACCTCTCTAACAGCTCCAACTCAACCAACCTTGACATAGTAGTCATAGCGAACAATCTCTGCTCCATCAATCTATTATACAGAGCTCCAACAACATCTCCTGACGATCTGGCCACAATAATTGAGCTAGCCTGCAATACTCCAAACTCGCGCATCCCAAACTGGATACTGGGAGACTTCAACCTGCCAACCCTACAAGACTCTCAAGCATCAGCTTTTCTTGATGCACTTAAAGACCTAGGCTATCAGCAGCTAATCAACGAATCAACCCACATGAAGGGAAACATATTGGACTTGATCTTCGCCCCACTATCTATCTGTGACATGACACACCTCACCTTACAAACCTATACCGCTGTACCGTGGTCAGACCACAAGCTAATCACGTTCCAAATTCCCTTGGATAACCAGCTCAGGAAGCTTCCTGGAAGTAAGACACTCCACGAGGCTGCCCTCACGAAGCTTCCATCCTTTCAACAAGGAAACCATCATGAACCACACACAGCCACTCCTTGGCATGACAACAACCAACCTTGATAAGCTAGTCTCCAGCTGGAATGACAGCCTTAGTTCCATTGCACTACGCACAGTAAACAACAAAGCCCCAAGGAAAAGGGCCACCGTGCCCTGGTACTCCGACGAATTGCGGACTTCTCTCCTCAAACTCAGAAAACTCGAAAGGCGATGGAGGCGCTCACGATCCACAATAGGCTTATAACCTCCAATTAGCAAAGCACCGCAATGCGATAACTGAGAAAATGAGACAAGCGCACACAGACACACTAAGGCAATCACTAAGAAAACCACACGACTTATTCAACCTCGTCAAGAACCTAGCGAAAGAACCGGGACCAGAACAAATAACTGAGATCCATGCCCAAGACTATGCTGACTTCCTTCAATCAAAATTATGCCAAATCAACAAGTCTGATGCACCCTCCATCACCAAAGAACCAACAAACGTAACGACACTAACAACATTCACCACCCCATGCAATAAGCAAATCACTGACACTATCTCCACAGTCAACACCACCACTGCTCAGACCAACCCCTGTCCCACTTTCTGGATAAAGGAACTATGGTCAGAGTTTAGCCCATTCATAGCTAGACTCATCGACACATCCTTTGCTTCAGGCTCATTCCCCCTAAGTCTCAAACGCACATCCATCAGACCCATGCTGAAAAACAGCAAGCTCGACCCCCAGAAAGTGGAATCATATAGACCAATTGCCATCATTCCACTCCTGGCCAAGATAATCGAAAAAGAGGTCCAATGCCAGATACAACAACACGTCAACAATGCTGCACCACTTGACCACTGCCAACATGGTTTCAGAGAATCTCATGGTGTGGAGACACTACTCACTACCCTCTTCAACAACATACTAAACGCAATAGATAACATCCATCATGGGGTTGTCCTTGTATTTCTGGATATAGCTGCAGCATTCGACTCAGTATACCAGGTGACCCTCCTGAAACGGCTCGAAGAGAAGGGCATCTGTGACTTAGCACTACCTTGGTGTAAGTCATACTTATCCGATAGATGGCAGCATGTGCGAACAGAGACCTCAACATCTGAACCCTTCCACCAGAAACAAGGCGTTCCGCAAGGATCCTCCCTATCATCCTTAATGTTCAACATCTACATGCAGCCCATTTGCGAACTCATACGCTCATTCAACGTCGAATGCATGATATATGCTGACGACGTTCTGCTCTACACGCCATGTAAGATTGACCAGATGGACCTCTCATCAATAACAAACTGTTTCAGCTCAGTAGAAAAATGGCTCCAAAATCAGAATCTCCAGATACAGCACAAAAAGACTGAAGTGCTGTTCATTAGCAGAAACCTTAATTTTTCCCCACCAGCCTACCTAAAAGTCGGGGAGGTAGAACTTCAAACTAAACCCACAATCCGCTACCTGGGTGTCACACTCGACCAAAGATTGGACATGAAGATGCACATTGGCAACTTGGTAATGTCAACATATCATAAAATCAGGACACTCAGACATCTACGCCCCCTGTTACAACCACATGACTTCAGAACGATCTTCCAAGCACTAACGATTCCTCATCTTGACTACGCCAACGCGATCCTTCAAGGGCTCCCACAATCCACCCTGAGCCTGTTTCAACTAGCCATGAACACTGCAGCCAGAGTACTAAAGGGAGCCTCAAGACTCCCATATAACACCCATCCTCAAAAGTCTCCACTGGCTCCCAATCAACTGTAGGATCGCCTTCAAGATCTTGCTACTATTATTCAAGGCCATCAATGGGCTCTCCCCCTCCTCTCTTGCGGGCCTTACGCACATGATCCCCCCCCAACAGGACCAGACGACATACAGCAATAAACACTATGGTAATCCCCAAAACAATGACCCATTGCACACAGGCAACTGCAAACAGGGCTTTCAGCCTCTGTTCACCCAGATGATGGAACGCCCTACCACCCAACATACGAGCAATCACTGATATATCTAAATTCAGGAAGTCTTTGAAGCTCCACCTTTTCCTCAAGTGCTACCCAGAGGAAGGTACACCTACTTGCCCCACTCACAACAAAGCACCATAACTACCCGTAACTATCCCTCAAAGTGATGTATATATGTGTATATACTTATCTGCTATTCATATATGTGTAAATAGTTAATATGGTTATCCAAGTTGAGCTACCTGTTATTTGTAATTACAGTGTAATCCCCCACCGTAAAATATGTTTATGTTTATTGTATTTGATAAAAACCGCCTTTCCAAAATAACCAAGGCGGTGTACAATAAAATTCAATAAAAGAGGCTGGAAGCCAATAAAAAGGAAAGGAAAGTACAATATCATGATAGGATAGGAAAGAAAAGAAGGAGGACAAGACAAGACAAGACAAGAGAGGGAAAGCATGATAGGGATTAAGAGGAGGGGGAGGGAGGGATCACACGAAAGGGGAAGGAACATCGAATGCCAGGGAAAACAGATGGGTCTTTAAGTTTTGCTTGAAAGTGGTATATTGGGGGTCCAGACGGAGGGGAGGGGGAAGAGCGTTCCAGAGGGCGGGACCGGCAAAAAAGAAGGCAGAGGTATGGGTGGACTGCAGGTGAGCGCGCGAGGGAGAGGGGAGGGTGAGGCGGTTGAGGTGGAAAGAACGTGGTGTGTGTCTGGGGGAATGAAAAAAAATGAGATCCGTTAAGTATTGCAGAGTGCTGGTATGAAAAGCTTTGTGTACAAGGGTCAACAATTTAAAAGTGGCACGGAAGGGAACAGGCAACCAGTGGAGATGAAATAATACAGGGGTGATATGATCTCTAGGGGAGGAATGTGTAATGAGGCGTGCTGCAGTATTTTGGATCCTTTGGAGACGGGATAACTGATATTTAGGGAGACCAATGAAAAGTGAATTGGAAAAATCTACTCTGGACATAACTAGGGAAAGTACCAGGGTGGTAAGGGCCGAAGGAGAAAGGAAAGGACGGATGGAACAGATTTGACGGAGAAAAAAAAAGGATGTTTTGGTGACATGGGATATGTGGGTGTCGAAAGATAAATCGGAGTCAAAGTGCACACCAAGGTAACGGAAAGTTGAGACCAAGGGAATGGGAGTGCCGGAAAAAGAGGGAGCTATAGAAGGGGGTGAGCTGCCGTGAGAGAACCAGATGGCGATAGTCTTAGTGAGATTTAAGTGAAGACAGTTAAGTGTTAACCAGTTTGTGACAGCTGTGAGGCAAGAGTCTAGAGCGGAGAGATCAGGACAAGAGGGGGAAGTGTGGTGGAGTAAGAGAATATCATCAGCATAGAAGAAAGCAGATATACCAAATTGTTGGATTAGAGACGCTAGGGGGGCCAAGAGGAGATTGAAAAGAAGAGGGGCAAGGACAGAGCCCTGGGGAACCCCGCACGGAAGATGGTGAGAATCTGAAGGGGAGGTAGAGGGTGAGGAAGAAAGAACTGCGCAGGACCGGGTGGAGAGAAAGGAATGGAACCAGTGGTGAACTGTGCTACAAAGACCCGCTTCCCGCAAGCGTTGAAGGAGAAGAGAGTGATTAACCAAATCAAAAGCAGCCGAGAGATCCAGTGCAACTGCCACAGAAATGTCACCATGATCGTGAGCTACATGTAGTGCATTAGTGAAAGCCGAAAGAATAGTCTCAACACTGTGACCCTGACGAAACCCAGATTGACGGGGGTGAAGGAAGTTAATAGAGTCGAGATGGTGCAAAAGTTGTGCAAAGACGAATTTCTCAAGAAGTTTAGATAGAAAAGGGAGGTTAGAGACAGGACGATAGTGGGCAGGAATTAGTGGATCGAGTGAGGGGTTCTTTAGAATGGGGCGTACCAGAGCATGTTTCCAGGGTCGGGGGAAAATCCCTGTGGAAAGGCTAGAATTAAACATAGAGAGAATGTAAGGAAGAAGTCCCAGTGAAGGGGTGAAGAGCCAGGAGGAAGGGATGGGATCGAGTGAACAGGAAGTTTTCTTAGAAGAGGAGATGAGACGGTGAAGTTCAGGGGCAGTGATCAGATCGAATGAAGCCCAGGAGTGAGAAAGCTGGGAGACAGGTGGGGGAGAAGGGACAGGGGGAGGAGAAGTGATTGGACAGGAGGGTAAGGATGCTCTTAGAGAAGTAACCTTGTCGCAGAAGAAGGAAGCTAGTTGCGAGGGAGGAGGAAGGGGATGAGCTGAGGGGTCCGATGTAGGGGTGCGTAAAGAGATGAGAGATTGGAAAATGGAATAGAGGTGTCGAGTCTGGTTAGGGGCATTGGAAATGGCCGTGGAGAAGAAAGAGCGTTTGGCAGAGTGAATCTTGGAGCGGTAATAGGAATAGTGGGATTGAAAAACTGCTAAGGTCGCTGGAGAAGGAGCCTTGCGCCACAATCGCTCTGCTCTGCGGAGATGAGTTCGCAGTAGCCGGAGACCGCTATGATACCAGGGGTGCGTGGGGTGACGCTGGAGTGGGCGGGGACTTAGAGGGGCTATATGATCAAGGGTAGTGGACAACGAGGAGGACCAAAGAGTTGCCTGAAAATCAGGGGAAAGGAGGGGAAAGTTTGAAGGCAAAAGATCATCAGCAGCGGGGAACTGCTGGAGTGTAAGAGGACTGAGAGCACGTGAAAGCCGCTTTGGTGGGGACGGAAGGGGGAGGTGGGGGGAGAAGAGGAAGAGTCGCTAGGAAATGAACAGGAGATAGCAAGACAGACATGGTCCGTCCAGGGAAGAGGGGTAGAGCTGAGATTAGAAAGGATAAGCAATGAAGAGGGGGGCATGAGGAGTAGGTCAAGAGTATGGCCGGCTTGATGGGTAGGAAGAGTGACATGCTGCAAGAGGGATAGATCCTGGAGAAAGGAAAGAAAAGAGAGTTCCCTAGAAGAGGTGGGGGCATCAACATGAAGGTTGAAATCACCTGCTATAAGTACATGGGGAAAAGCTAAAGAGACATCAGTAATAGTTAATAGACGTGCATCCCAGAGCTCAGAGCAGGGGGGGAGTAGAGAAGGAGTACGTGAATACGAGGAGAGGTATGGAGGCAAAGCAGAAGGGATTCAGGGTAGTGTAGTGATGGGGAAAAAATCTGGGTAAAGGACAGGGTCGGATGGAGGATAGCAGCCACCCCACCACCCGACCAAGACGTGGAACAGAAACAGCAGAGAACCTTGATGTTCCATGTAAACTGCACTGATATCGAATAGCGCGGTATATAAGAGAAATAAATAAATAAAAAATAAATAAAACTATTAAGGATATCTTCTGATTTGATAATTCTTAGTGCTGACAAGGGAGGAGTTGTAGTGGTCCAGACTCAAGATCAATATAAGAGTGAAGCATTGACGCAACAGATGATCAGCGATTTTATCATAAATTAAAAAAGGACCCAACACTAATGTTATAGAATGAGATTAAAATAGTATTTGATCTGCAGAAGGGTCTCTTACAGTAAAAGAACAAAGCATTTTTATCAGAGAAAACATCCAAAAATTCCAACGATGTATTTTTTTATCCGAAGCATTTAAAAATATAGAAACATAGAAATATGATGACAGAAAAAGACCACATGGCCTATCTAGTCTGTCCTTCCATATCAACAACTACAACAGTCCCCTTTTTACCTTTAGAGATCCTCTGTGTTTGTCCCATGCTTTTTTGAATTCAGTTACTATCCGCATCTCTACCACCTCCACTGAGAGACTATTCCATGGATCCACTACTCTTTCCGAAAAGAAATATTTCCGCATATCACTCCTGATTCTATCTCCCTTCACCCTCAGCCCATGTCCTCTCATAGCAGAACTTGCTTTCAATTGAAAGAGGCTCTCTCCCTGAACATTTATGCCACAGAGGTATTTAAACATCTCAATCATATCACCTCTATCCCGCCTTTCTTCTAAGGTGTACATATTAAGATCCTTCAGTCTGTCCTCATATGCTTTATAATGAAGACCACTAATCATTTTAGTAACCACCCTCTGCACCGACTCCATCCTGCTCATATCCTTTTGAAGGTGCGGACCCCAGATTGCACACTATACCCCAGATGAGGTCGCACCAAAGACGGATAGAGAGGCATTAACACCTCCTTTTTTCTGCTAGCCATTCCTCTCCGTAGGCACCCAAGCATCCTTCTAGCTTTTGCCATTGCCTTTTCTACCTGTTTAGCTACTTTAAGATCATCAGACACAACCACGCTTAGGTCCCGCTCTTCTTTAGTGGACAAAAGTAATTCACCCCCTATACTATATTGCTCCCTTGGATTGCTGCAGCCCAAATGCATGACCTTACATTTTTTAACATTAAATCCCAGCTGCCAAATTCTAGACCATTCTTCAAGCTTAGCTAGATTCCTCCTCATATTATCTACACCTTCCTGAGTGTCTACTCTATTGCAGATTTTGGTATCATCCGCAAAGAGGCAAACCTTACCCGACAGCCCTTCCGCTATATCACTAACAAAGATGTTAAAAAGAATCGGACCAAGGACAGATCCCTGGGGCACAGCACGGATAACATCCTTCTCCTCAGAGTGAGCTCCATTTACTTGTACTCTTTGTCGCCTCCCACCCAACCAATTTCTAACCCAAGCAGTAACTTTAGGGTTCATCCCTAGGGTGATCAGTTTGTTTATAAGTCTCCTGTGAGGAACAGTGTCAAAGGCTTTACTGAAATCTAAATACACCACATCTAGAGCTCTCCCTCGGTCCAACTCCCTGGTCACCCAGTCAAAGAAATCAATCAGATTTGTCTGACAAGACCTGCCTCTGGTGAATCCATGCTGCCTCGGATCCTGTAATCCGCTGGACTCCAGAAACCTCACTATTTTCTCTTTCAGCAGCGTTTCCAATAATTTACTCACCACCGAAGTTAAACTAACCAGCCTGTAGTTTTCAACCACATCCTTACTTCCGCTTTTCTGTAAAGGCACCACATGAGCCTCTCTCCAGTCCTTTGGCACCACTCCCAACTCCAACGACGCATTGAAAAGGTCAGTCAGTGGAGTTGCTAGAACGTCCCCAAGTTCCCTCAATATTCTAGGGTGTATCCCATCCGGTCCCATTGCTTTGTCTACTTTAAGTTGAGCTACTTTCTCATGAACACAGTCTTCTGAAAATTGTTCAAGATGTCCCTCGCTTCTGTTCCTATTTGTGGGTGTTTTCTGAGGTCCTGCTCCTGGTTCTTCATCTGTGAGCACAGAACAAAAATATTTGTTAAGAAATTCCGCTTTATCCTTATCAGCTTCTACATATCCCCCCCCCCTGCACCCTTGAGTCTGACAATACCACTTTTGCCCTTCCTCTTCTCACTAATATATCTGAAAAATGTCTTATCCCCCCATATTATTGCATTGGCTATTTCCTCCTCCTTTTGAAGTTTTGCCTTCTTGACTACTTTGCTAGTTTCTCTAAGTTTTTCCAAATACAGATGCCTGTCTTCCTCTCTCTGTGATCTCTTGTATTTCATGAAGGCCTCCCTCTTTTTCTTCACTTTTTCAGCTACTTCTTTCGAAAACCATGGCGGTCTCCTTTTCCTTTTATTTACCATTTTAACAAAAACGTTGGTTGCCCTTAAAATATCCCCTTTCAGTTTTGCCCACTGTTTTTCTACATCCCCCAGCTGTTCCCATCCCACTAACGACTCCCTGAGGTATTGGCCCATCTTCGCAAAGTTAGTCTTCCTAAAGTCTAAGATCCTCACCTTTGAATGGATTCTAACAGCCCTAGTCCTAATACTGAACCACACCATCTGGTGATCACTGGATGCAAAATGATCTCCCACTACAACATCAGAAACACTTTCACCATTGGTAAGCACCAAGTCCAGTATGGCCCCTTCACGTGTGGGGTCTGTTACCAATTGCCTGAATAGTTCTCCCTGTAGAGAATCCAGGATCTCCTTACTTCTAGATACTGCAGCAGGAATGTGCCAATCAACATCTGGCATATTGAAATCTCCTATCAGTAGCACTTCCCCTTTCCTAGCAACGCTGCGTATGTCTTCAATTAACTCTGTCCACCTCTTCCTCTTGTGAGGGAGGTCTGTATATCACACCAATGCAAATAGATTTCTCTTTCCCTCTTTCTAGTTTAACCCACAATGCCTCCTCTCTCCCTTTTAAGCTCTGTAATTCCAAAGCTTTAATAGTAGTTTTTACATATAGTGCCACTCCTCCTCCCCTTCTTCCTACCCTGTCCTTTCTGAATAAAGTATAGCCAGGTATAGTTACATCCCAATCATGGTTTTCTGTGAACCATGTTTCTGTAACTGCCACTAAATCCAAGTCAGCCACTCCCACCAAAGCTTCAACATCAGGGATCTTATTTCCCATGCTACGGGCATTTATGCACACTGCTTTTGATATGTTACCCCTGTTACCCATTTCCATAAAGGTATTTAATGTATCACCTACCTGGAGGCTTTCACTTACCTGGGGGGCTTTCTTCACCCATCCCCAACAAATCTAGTTTAAAGCCCGCTTCAGTAGATTAGCCAGTCTACTACCGAAGACGCGTTGACCTTTCTTGGACAGATGGATGCCATCTCTGCTCTGCAACCCTTGGAACATCCCATGGTCTAGGAAACCAAAACGCTCTCGATGACATCATCCACGCAGCCATTCATTCATCTCCAGGATGCGAGCCTCTCTGCCTTGGCCTTTACCCTCAACAGGGAAGATTGAAGAGTACACCACCTGTGCACCTAACTGCTTCACCCTCTGTCCCAGAGCCATGAAGTCACTTTTGATACGTTCTGAGGTATACCTGGCAGTATCATTTGTTCCAACATGGATTAGCAACATTGGGTAATAGTCAGTGGGCTTGATGAGTCTCGGCAAACTCTCTGTAACATCTTGGATTTTGGCACCAGGCAGACAGCATACCTCTCTGGACATCAAGTCTGGTCGGCAGATGGACGCCTCAGTACCCCTCAGAAAAGAGTCTCCAACCACCGCTACCCTTCCTTCCTTCTAAAAACAGTACTGGGTCATCCAATAATATCTACAAAACGTTCAGTTCTTGAATCCTTATCAAAATTTGTAGATTTATTTTTGCATTCTAAGACATGGGAAATTCAGGCTTTTCTTCAAGATACAGCACATTTTTTACAGATTATAAATGATTTGAAATTTAAGTGATATTAGTAACATTTGATGTAATGTCACTGTACACACAGAGCCCACAAAATTAAGCTTTGGAGTTAATTGAAGTTATTTTAATACAATGAGAACTATCACATATAAATATAGCTTTTCTAATGGAACTAAGATTGGTATAAAAAAGGAATTATTTTATGTTTGACAATGAGCAAATTCAGTAGCTATACTATATATGGGTATTTTGGAAGAAAAATGTATTTATCCATTTGAACAATTTAGGAAACTCATCCTCTGGAAAAGATTTCTCAATGATATTCTTTGTGATTTGCATAACTGAAGAGCTTGATGAACTTACTTTATGGCTGAATACAGTAAATTGAATATAACCTTTACATTAGATAGAGTTCCTTGAGATATTGGTTATGAAAGAAGATGTAGGTTTTTCTACTACTTTATATCACAGATCAGGCCAGAGAAATAATTTTTTGTGTCTTCACAGTTTATTTATTTAACATTTCTTATATACTGCCTTTTATGATATCAAGGTGGTTTACATTGAACAAACTGAAATTACATCGAACAGGGCATTATAACTTGGAGATAACTATTTTACAGGGAACATGGGCAATGGAAGATTAAGTGGCTTGCCCAAGACCACAAGGAGCACCTGTGGAACTAGAAACCCCAGTCCTTCTGGCCCAAGGTTGCTGTTTTCTAGTGGGATTTGATCCCCTGACCTTCTGGCCTGAAGTAACTTGCCCCAACCACTAGGCCACTCCATCCTCTTATGCTAAAGAATAGTTTGTCCATAAATCATTTTTTAAGAATAAGACGTATTTGTTCATCAATGAATGATTTTTTAGCTGATGCCAGAGAGTGGGTATCCAAAAGAAGTGGTCAAAAAAGTGTTGAAAAAGCTAAATATGCTCAATGGGAACATCTGTTAATTTATCACCACCCTCCAAGAAGAAAAAGTGATTAATGATAATCGTGTAGTCTATGCATTATCTTATTCTGATTCAGCTCCTAAATTATCCTTTGTGATTTATTCATATTAGAATATATTTCAACATTACATGGAATACTGACTGAACATCCTATAGTTACATTTATCAAAACCAAAATGTAGGTGAGCTGCTGGGAAGCTCGAAACTCCTTCTTGATCATGTAAAGATGAGGGCAACATACCCCCTGTGGACAATGTGAAAAAGTGCAGTGTCATGCACTTGCGTAGCAGAAATCCAAGGGAAATGTACACGATAGGGGGGTGAGAGGTTGGTATGCACGGTTCAGGAGAAAGACCTTGGTGTGATTATCTCTGATGATCTCAAGGTGGCAAAACAGTGCGACAAGGCGGTGGCAAAAGCCAGGAGGATGTTGGGCTGCATACAAAGAGGAATTACCAGCAGAAAGGAAGAGGTACTTATGCCACTGTACAAGTCCACTGGTGAGGCCTCACTTGGAATACTGTGTTCAGTTTTGGAGACCATATTTTGCAAAAGATGTAAAAAGACTGGAAACTGTTCAGAGAAAGGTGACCAAAATGATTTGGAGCCTGCGTCAGAAGCCTTATGAGAAGAGACTTGAAGACCTAAAAATGTACACTCTGGAGGAGAGGAGGGACAGGGGAGATATGATTCAGACCTTTAAATACTTAAAGAGAAATGATGAACAAACAAACCTCTTCCAAAGACAGGGAAGCTGTAAAACTAGAGGGCATAACATGAAGCTGCAAGGTCGTAAATTGAAAGGCAATGTCAGGAAATATTTCTTCACTGAAAGGGTAGTGGATGCTTGGAATACCCTCCCAATGGAAGTGGTGGGGGCAAACACGGTGATGGAATTTAAAACGGCATGGGACAAACACAGTGGATCCCTTTACAGCAACAGGATAAAAACAAAATAAACGGTACCATCTAACTTCTGAACCATCTAACGTCTCAACAAATAGGGGTGTCCTACATGGAGTGGTGGGTTCACCCCTAAACAAAGACATAGGGAGGGGTGGCCTGCACAGAGCGACAGGTGAACCTACTCTTGCCATCTTGCTGGGCAGACTAGATGGACCATGCTGGTCTTTATCTGCCATCACTTACTATGTTACTATGTTACTAATGTTTCTGGTATACTCAGACCATTTTGGGTATGGAGTGGATTAATCCGTGTAATGGTAAAACATTTAGAGCTCTAGCAAAGATGGATTGTGCCTCAGATTACATGGTCTATATGATCGCATGTCCATATTCACTATTATATATGGGAAGGACAAAGAGATGTATGAGAATATGTTTAAATGAGCACAAGAGTAGGATACAGACTGAGAATGTAAGGGCTACATTGGTACAACATTGGATGAAGAAGAAACATGCTATCAGTGATCTGAAGTAGCGTGTAACTGATAGAATGATAGAAAGTCAATGAGAGGGTGATCGAGAATATTGTCTTAATTATAAAGAACAGTATTGGATTTTTACCCTGAATATGGTGACACCTGCAGGTCTAAATTTGGAGCTAGAATGGCAGTCATTGGTTTGAAGGGATAATGTTTTTGTCATGTGATTTGATTCTATAAAAATGCTGACACCATCCTTTTACCTTTAGAGTATGCTAAATATATGAGGTGGAAAATTGACCACTAAAATTAAAACAGGATGAAATCTAAGTTGATGGACGAACCACTTAAGTTGGCTGAGAGCAGAAATAAAATGTGACTGGCTTCCTGTTGCAGAAAGATAAGTAATGGACTTTTTTGAAACATAGTGCTATGCCACAGGAAATTCTAAGTGATTTTATTTAAAAAGAAAAATATAAGAAAATATAAAAAAGAGGATTTGAATTAATGATGAAAAGGAATTTGTTAAAAGGACCTATGTTGAAATTTGAAAAGCACATCATTGGTTTTGATATCGAATGAGTGCTACATGAATTCTGATGGTCCACTATAATTAATTAATAAATGTACGAATGAGCCTCTATACTTAGTTATGCTTTTGCTGTTGGATCCTGGCAGTGAGGAACCTTAAAATGCAGAGGAAGATCCCCCTAAGGTGGAAGGAGCACTCATGATTGCTTAGATGACTGCTGAGGGATTTAAGTAAGAATAAGAAGATGCACTGTGGTGAAGGTCCCAAAAGCAGTAGGAGTTGGGCTGTAGCACTAGTGGTGACAGCCCAGGAGAACTGAGGAAGACCAACACAGCAGTAAGATAGGCTAGAAGCTTCTGTAATGAAAGAATAAACCTTGTGGCAGAAGACCAATAGCCAGCAAATTCAGTAATGGAGAATGCTGGATGTGAGGGCAAACTGTCACTCCATGATACTTAGGATTGATTCAACTATCAAGCTGCCTAGGTGGATGTCACCTTCCTCCATCAGCGCTCTATTTTTGGGGGAAGTGAGCTATGGTGTCATTACTAGTGCTATTACTGATAAACATTTATGTGTTGTTACAAGTTGAACAAAGAAATGTACACCCATAGAAGAGAGTCTCCTTGCTCTGAATTCTAGTTGACGTGGCTATTGAGGACAGATAGTCATGGAGGACAGGGATATTTCACTTAATCAAGGAAACAACTTTCTATATTCTAAGAGACAGCATAATCAGGGGGTTGGGAGGGCAGAAGAGGGATTATGCAGGCAGGAACATTCGCTTCTGCTCATTGAGGCGAGCTACATACAAATATTGTCTGACGATAGCGTGTGTCGTCAGGATGTTTGGCCAGAATTTCCTTTCACTTTCTTCTTCCCTTTATCCTTTAACAGATAGTTAGGCTACAGTGGAAAATGCACTACAATCAGTAATAGAATCTGAGAGAGGAACTTTTACTAGACTGAAAATATCAGAATAAAACAACTGCAGTTAGGGAACGTGGAGCCCGATTCTGAAAGGGGCACATCCGGACCGACTGGATGGCCCCGCACAGGATGGGCCTGTTAGGATCTGATTCTGTACCGCAGGAGCAAAATGTTCCTACAGCATACAGAATCGGGCCCGAGGACAGTCCGGCGTGCCCCTGCATGCCTGCGGGGACATCCTCCATCAGGCTCCCCTGGCTCCCGCAGCGCCAACCCTCCTCTTCCCCATCACTCGATCCACAGCTGACCAGCCAGGGTCTAGATTGGGCAGCGGGGACCTCCCTGCACCTGGCCCCGGACCTGGAGGCAGGGGGATGCCCGGCCCAATCGCCCAGCTAGTGCTAATTATTACACCTTCGAGGTGACATAATCAGCATGTTCCCCCTGACAACCAAAGACATACAGGGCCATGACCTGAATTGGCCTGTATGTCCTGCTGCCTCAGCTCACCCCCACTCTGCCCAGATTTCACCCCCCCACCGGCTCTCACAGTCCTGCTGCTGTAATTGTGCAGGGAGAGTCGGAGGGGGAATAGGGGAAAGACTGCTGCGGGGCTGCATGTCTCACTAGAATGTGCAGCCCTACAAGTCGCGTCTCATAATCAGGCCCATAGTAATCACTAGGGCTAAATGGCCAATTTTCCCAATGGAGAAGGGTGAATAGTGGAGTACACCAGGGATCTGTGCTGGGTCCGCTGCTTTTTGACATATACATAAATGACCTGGAAAAGGGAATAACGAGTGAGATTATCAAATTTGCAGATGACACAAAACTATTTAAAGTTGTTAAAACCCATGAGGATTGTGGAAAAATGCAAGAGGATTTTGATAAATTGAAAGACTGGACATCGAAATTCCAAGATGGAATTTAATGTGGACAAGTGCAATGTTATGCACCTAGGAAAGAAAAACCCAAACTATGGTTACACAATGCACGGTTCAACAATAGGAACCACCACTGAGAAAAAAGATGTAGGTGTCATCATGGATAACATGTGTGGCAAAGTCAGCTATCCTGAGAGTGGGGGAGGTGAGAAGCATAACGAATTCACTCTAGTTAAGGGTCCCCTTCTAGGAGTGCAGGGAGAGAAAGCCACAGCCAGGTTTCAAAGACAGAAAATCCCCAGCTGGAACAGGTTTCAGCCAATGACTGATAAAGTAAGAAAGAGGGATTGCAAGCACGAGAACCAAAGCCCTTACTTTAACAAGTGCACTGATTATTCTAATATCAGGAGGCAGGGGGATTACCAACACCTGGGAAAGAAAGAGGTGGGGTTAAGACCCTGGAGGCATAAGCCTGGGTTAGATTATGCAGAGAGAGAGAGAGACGAGAAGGAGAGCAGCCGGGAGAGCAGCTGAGACAGAAGCAGAGAAAAGGAGTGGATTCTTGGAGAAGAGCTGAGCTACCCAGAGCTGAGAGAGCTGAATTCCCTGCAACAGGTTGGCAACAGAGGTGGGGACCAGGAAGTGGAGAAGCTTTCAGACTACCAGAGAGGTTGTCAGCTGAGCAGTCTGACCAGGTCGGTGAGTCAGAACCCATGCAGTTGGGAGAAGCAGTGTCAGAATTGGGGGAAGAAGACTGCTTTATGGATTGCTCTCTATGCCAAGCTCTAGACAGGAGGTCTTGAGGAAAAGCTAGCCCTGAAAGAAGTAATTCTCTTTGGAAGTTAACCATATGGCAGAAGCAGTGTGGAGGTAAATTCTTGTCTGTTTTAAAAGGGAAATTTACTGCAACGTAAGCCTGTTCAGGAAGCTCTGATTCATGCTCGTTTGTCACCTGTGTTTGAACTGTGCAACGGCAAGAAAAGCCAAGTTAGCTGCTATAAGAGTTTTTGCTTGCTCCTCTCCTATATGAAAAGACTGCTAAGAATTTTGATAACAGCTTGGAATATTTGTTTTGTTCTAGGTTTGGTTTCATGTAGAAATGCAGCCTAGAGAGGTTTTTGAGGCTGGCAGAAACCAAACTGCTGTAGAAGAATTAAGCCTGAATTTTTTTTTATGCTCTGATTAAGGACTAAAAAGGAAAGTGGCAGCCTAGTTTCTAAAGGCAATTGCTTCTGCAAGTAAGAAGACTTTAAAAAGCCATTTCTGAGTTCTTTTGATTTGTTTGCCATTATTTGCTGTACCTTAAGCAAATCCTACAGTTATAATCCTGTAAATGATACCTTGAACCTGCTGTGTTTTGTGTTATGGAAATAAACTTTCTGTTAAAAGCCTTACCCTCGGTTACCTCTACTATAAACCTTCTACTTAAAGCACCAACATATTTTTAGCAGTACTACACTTCCCAGAAGCCAACACGAAGAAATAGGCTGCTAGGAGCAGATAGAAGAAGGAATCCTCAACCACCATGCCCCTCGACCACTAGAGGCAAGTGGCTTCGGGCGTTGTGCTTGTGACACATGTTAAAACCCTCCGCCCAGTGTGCAGCAGCGGCAAAGAGAGCAAATAGAATGCTAGGTATCATAAGGAAAGGAATGGAAAATAAACAAAGGATATTATAATGCCTCTGTATCGTTCCATGGTGCGACCGCACCTTGAATATTGTGTGCAATTCTGGTCGCCGTATCTTAAAAAGGATTTAGCTTTATTAGAAAAGGTACAGAGAAGAGCCACCAAATGGTAAAGGGGATGGAAGGATATCCCTATGAAGAGATGCTGAAAAGGTTAGGGCTCTTCAACCTGGAAAAGAGATGGCTGAAGGGAGATATGATAGAGGTCTATAAATTAATGAATGGAGTGGAACAGGTAAACATAGATCGACTGTTTACATTATCAGAATATAGAAAGACTAGGGGATATGCAATGAAGCTACAGCTAAGAGAAAATATTTTTTCACTCAACGTGTAATCAAACTCTGGAATTTGTTACTGGAGGATATAGTAAAAGCTATTAGTGTAGCTGGGTTTAAAAAAGGTTTGGAAAAGTTCCTGGAGGAAAGGTCCATAAACCATTATTAAAAGGGACCCGGGATATCACTGCTTGACCCAATACAAACATCGTGGAACCTGTGTCTTTTGGGGAAACTGCTAGGTACATATGACCTAGATTGGCCACTGTTGGAAATAGGATACTGGGCTTGATGACTTTGGTCTGACCTAGTATGGCATATCTTATGTTCTTATTATTGTGGTTTACATAGTAAATATCATGGACTGCCCAAAGAACAAACCAGTCAGTGCTAGAGGAGATAAAACCTAAGCATACTTTAGAAGCTCAGGTGACAAGATTTTGACTTTCATACTTTGGACAGATCATGCGATCATTAGAGAAAAAACATCATGCTTGGCAATGTAGAAGGTCAATGTAATTGAAGCCAACAATGAGATGGATTCATACAATAAGAGCACTTATTGGTGCCAGTCTGTCAACAATGAGCTGCCTGACTGAAGACCGAACATAGTTTAGGACAACAATCCATAGGGTAGCTATATGTCGACACCAACTCAACAGCAAAAACACATAATAAATGGTGGAAGATAAAAATTGCCTTGGTCTATCTAGTTTGCCCAGTGAGGTGGCTAGAATTGTACCCCGTGCTCCCTCTATGACAGGTAAGGGTTGTACATGCCACTTCATTCAGGTTACCCCCTCTAGAGTTTGAAGAGTAAAGGTTATTTAAATTTTATTTTATTCCATTCTTTTGCTGTCCCATGCCTTTTTTAAAAATTCTGTCACTGTTTCTGCTCCCACTGTCCCCATTGGGAGGGTATTATATGCATTGACCACCCTTTCTGTGAAAAAGTATTACCTGATGTTACTTTTGACTTTACCTCCTTGCTACTTCGTTTCATGTCCTCTAGTTCTACAACTTGTGATAAGGAAGCTTATCATAGCTCAGAAAGGAGCTATAGAAAAGGTGAAGTGACTCTGAACAAGCAACCTGTCAGTTCTGGTAGAAATAAGAAAACAGAATTTTGCCATAAAAGACTACCAGTCCCAGAATGCACCAGGTTTCCAACAGCCATTAGAGAAGCTGAAGTGGGGAAACGTGTGTTCAATCAGGAGGGCTATGAGGTAATCCCTAAGCACTCATCTCAAAGGGCAGGGCCTGATTCAGCACAGCTGCGCTGTGTTAGGGAGGAGCACTCATCAAGGCAGAATAAGAGTAGAGTTTATTCTACAGATCCTCAGCTTCATGATCACCTTGGATATCCAGAGAATTATCCTCAGTTTCATCTGAAGGATTATCAGAAGCAGAAGCCAAACCGGACAGACAGAGAGGCAAGGAAACCCTCTGGAAGAAAGAGGAGAAAAGCCTTTGAGAGGTCTAGAAGAGTCCAAAGCAGTACGTATACTGGGAGGTATTCCAAGGGCCAGCATACACCATTGGACTGGGGAAAGCCAGAGGAATGGTGCTGCAGAGCTAGGAATCACCAGAGGCTACCTGTGAGGGAGACGGCTGCACGTGGAAGGGACCCTAAGACCTGTGCCAGAAGGTATGTGAGGAGAGATCCAGTGTCCAGGGATCTGGATTGGAAGGCTGGACATAAGAACTGGACTACATACTGGCCAGGCTATATAGAGAGGAACTCTAGCAGCAATGGAAGCTCAGGTATGAATACTGATCTATGCCCTAGCTATAACCTTGAAAGACAGCAGGGAAACAAGTATTCTCCTGAAAATGCTCCATTGAGAGATTCATCTGTGCCAATCCATGATATTGAACCCATGCTTGTTGAACAAGGGGGAATAATAGCAGATGAGGATCCTGTTTATATGGACTGCTCTCTATCTAAACTCCGTTGGTAACTTTCTGTTATAAAGTACAGCAACCATCACAAAGAAATACAAATTTGTTCTTTAACCTACTCAGAAAAGCTCCTGAAGCAGGATTTGACCCACACAGTGGAAGGCAAGCCAGCTAAGGGGTTTCAGCTGGTAACTGCTAGCAATTAAGCCTTACCTAATTGCTTGTGAGTTAGGAGAGAATCACTTCTGTATCTATGTGGGAAGTAATCAGAAGTTAACCTGAAAAGAACAGTTTGTTTCTTGCTTTGTGACTTTTCATTTGTTGTTTTCCTGATTTTAACTTTGTTTTTCCAAGCTAACACTGAAAGCAAGTAACCTAATTTATGTGCTACCAAGCATATCTGTGTTGGGAGAAATAACCCCATAAATAAATATCTTATTGGCTTTACCCAAGAGCACAACTAAATTATTGTCAGCAGCTGTGTCTGGTGTGAATGAACTACATTGCCCAGAATACCTTGCAAATCATATAGAGATATGCACTTGCCCAGACTGAAGATTCTCACCCAGGCAGCCGTCTGACAAATGGCGTAGTTGGCAGGATTGCTTTTGCACAAAAAGGGATTTACTTGCTGAGGATTACAACTACAGTTCAAGTTTAAAGCTGGAAAAAAAAGATTTTTGCTCAACTACACTTTGGAGGAAAAGGGGTTGTTCCAGGAAGCTGTCCCAGGAGGAAAAGACCCTGTGCAGAGCTGGATTCATCACTAGCACAAGGTAATAAGTACCTGGGCATGTCTAGTGGTGGATGGGAGTAAGCACAGGGTAATTGAAAAAAAAAGAGTGTAGAAAAAAACACCTGTTTGGAAGGTGGTGCACTGTGTTTTTTTTCTTTGTATTTTCTTACAGGGTTCAAGATGGATTCAAAGGAACTAGCTCAGTGGATGGCAGCCCAGTTCAGCAGGCAGCAGGAGCTAGCACAGCAGGCTCAGGACACTGCTATGAGAGCCTTAATGGACCAGCAGAGGCCAGTGCTTGATCTGGTGCAAGCCCTAGTTCAGCTGCAGAACCAAAGTGGAACAGATGCAAGACCAGCAGTAAATACTGGTACACCACATATGGACAGTGTGGGACTCAATCAAGGGATTGGGGCATTTAGTTTTGGGAAGCTAACTCCAGATGATAATGTTGATGATTTTCTAGAGTCTTTTGAACGAGTGGCACAAGCATTAGCATGGCCAGAGACCCAGTGGGCAGTAAGGCTGGCAGCCTCATTAACTGGAGAGGCGCTTGCAGCTTATAGAGCAATGCCAGCAGCCCAGGCTTTGAATTATAAGGATGTAAAGGCTGCTATTAGAGATCGCCTAGGGTTGTCTATTTCAGAGTATAGGCGAATGTTTAGAGCTACTACATTGAGAGTGGGTGAAACACCCAGGGCTCTGAGTCAGAGAATCAGAGGATTAGCTGTAAAATGGTTGGAGCCTGAGCAAAAGACGGTAGAAATGTTATTAGATATTATAATGCTTGAACAATTTATGTCTGGGGTGCCTAAAGATTTGCACACTTTCCTTATACAGCAAAATTGCCAAAATCTTGGAGAGGCAACCATGCTAGCAGAGAGATTCTTGAGAGCCACGCAGGCTTGCCATAGAATGGGTGGCCCTCTGAAGATTGGAGTTGAAGCAAGATGTGCTGTATCAGCAAGGAAAATAATTAAAAATGTTTCTGATAATGAATGTACTGTATCAAACCAGATGACACAGTGGAATAGAGAGAAATGTTTCAAGTGTGGAAAATGGGGACACTTAGAAAAAGGATGCCAGTCACACACTAGCTTAATGGGTCTGGATTTAAAACAGCCCAAAGAAGGATTTCTTTTGATGGTTGATGTGCAAGGAATTACCATAAATGCTTTGTTAGACTCTGGGGCAGACCAGAGTATGATGTCAGAAAGGCTTTGGCAGAGAATAGAGGCCCAAGAAGGATTTGTGCCTAGAACCCCTGAAAGCCAAGTTCACATCGGGTGCATTCATGGTGCTGCAACATCACATCCCACCTATAGGCTAAAGGTTAAGTGCCTGGGGGAACAAGAGGAAGTCCTGGTAGCAGTGGTGCCTAGGCTACCCTTTGATTTGGTTCTAGGAAAGGACTGGCCAAGATTTAAGCAGGGTCTAGTGGAAGGGCTAGGAAAGAAGGAGGGAGAAGGAATAATGGAAATAGCTCCCGGGCCTTTCTTTGGAAGTCCTCAGTCCCTAGCTAAAAAGATGGTTAAGCTTCCAGAAGGTCAAACTATGGGTAATAAGAGGGGCCTTGTATCCACCTGCTCACAGGCTAAGGTAGAGAGCCAGCAGAAGGAGGAGGGGGAGCAGGCGTAGTTATTAGGAGACTTACCCTCTCATGATGATTTAATAACCCCATCATCTGGTAAAGTAAGAAAGTTGAAAGCACAAAAGCGGCGTGAGAGACTTTGCAGAGCACAGGGTAGGGCTGAGATGTTAGCTGGTCAAAGTTTACCCTGGGTGCCAGCTGAGTTAGTGGCAAAGTTTCCTAACTTTCCACAAGAGCAGCGAGCTGATCAAGCTCTCACCCGAGCTTTTAAGTATGCTCAGGAGGTCAGGGAGGAATTGCCCAGATTCAGACTAGATAATGACATATTATATAGAGAGAGTCAGGATCCCAGAAATGGGACCATACGTAAACAATTGGTGGTACCCACAACTTTCAAAGGGCTAGTACTTAGACTAGCACATGATCATCCAGTGGGAGGTCATAAAGGGATGCAAGGAACGCTGGATCAAATACTTATGCGTTTTTACTGGCCAGGTATTTTCAAAGAAACTGCCCAGTTTTGTGCTGCATGTCCAGCGTGTCAGCGAGTTACAGCGGCTCACCCACCGGTGGTGCCATTGATTCCCATGCCAATTATCACAGACCCAATTGGTTGCATTGCCATGGATATTGTAGGCCCATTAGTCAAAACGCCCCGAGGTTTCCAATACATCCTAGTAATGGTAGATCAGGCAACAAGGTTTCCCTGGGCCATACCATTGAGGAATGTTTCTGCAAAAACAATAGCTTTAGAGCTAGTAAAATTGTTTTGTGAAGTGGGATTCCCAAGAGAGGTGTTAACTGACCGAGGGTCCAATTTTGTATCCAAATATTTGGCCCAGGTCTGGGATGCCTTTGGCATTCATCACGTGAAAACCTCAGCCTACCATCCACAATCAAATGGTTTGGTGGAGAGATTCAACCAAACTCTCAAACAAATGTTGAGAAGGGGGTTAGCAGGAGAGGTAAAAGAATGGGATATGTTATTGCCTTTTGCCTTGTATGCCTGCAGGGAAAGAATTCAGGTGTCCCTAGGTGTAACCCCATATGAATTGATGTATGGTAGGGCTCCACGGGGTTTGTTAGACATTTTGAGGGAACAATGGATTGATCCTGAACCAGGAAGTCAGGAGGTGCCACTGTTTCTACGTGACTTGAGAGCATGTTTGAAAAGGACGTCGCAGGTTGCTGAGAGGAACCTGCAGGACAGTCAAGTGCGCAAGAAAGGGTGGTATGATAGGAAGGCCAAAAGCCGCCATTTAAGCATTGGTGAAAAGGTTTTGGTTCAAGTAGCAGGTACAGCTCCAAAATTTGAAAAGGGCCATGGAAGGTTGTTAAACAAGTGAGCCCAGTATCTTATGTGGTAGAAAATGCAAGAGGGCGTAGGCAGACCTACCATATTAATGTACTTAAGTCTTGGAAGGAGAGGACTGTAAATAATAATGTCCCTGAAGCCAGTCAGGAAGTAAGTGATCTTCAAAGTGATAACACTCTCGTAGGTATTACGGACTGTAGGAAAGAAGTTTCACCAGTTAAACCAGTCCGTAATAACTTAAGCAGGGGGGTATGTGATAAGGAAGCTTATCATAGCTCAGGAAGGAGCTATAGAAAAGGTGAAGTGACTCTGAACAAGCAACCTGTCAGTTCTGGTAGAAATAAGAAAACAGAATTTTGCCATAAAAGACTACCAGTCCCAGAATGCACCAGGTTTCCAACAGCCATTAGAGAAGCTGAAGTGGGGAAACGTGTGTTCAATCAGGGCTATGAGGTAATCCCTAAGCACTCATCTCAAAGGGCAGGGCCTGATTCAGCACAGCTGCGCTGTGTTAGGGAGGAGCACTCATCAAGGCAGAATAAGAGTAGAGTTTATTCTACCGATCCTCAGCTTCATGATCACCTTGGATATCCAGAGAATTATCCTCAGTTTCATCTGAAGGATTATCAGAAGCAGAAGCCAAACCAGACAGACAGAGAGGCAAGGAAACCCTCTGGAAGAAAGAGGAGAAAAGCCTTTGAGAGGTCTAGAAGAGTCCAAAGCAGTATGTATAATGTGAGGTATTCCAAGGGCCAGCATACACCATTGGACTGGGGAAAGCCAGAGGAATGGTGCTGCAGAGCTAGGAATCACCAGAGGCTACCTGTGAGGGAGACGGCTGCACGTGGAAGGGACCCTAAGACCTGTGCCATAAGGTATGTGAGGAGAGATCCAGTGTCCAGGGATCTGGATTGGAAGGCTGGACATAAGAACTGGACTACATACTGGCCAGGCTATATAGAGAGGAGCTCTAGCAGCAATGGAAGCTCAGGTATGAACACTGATCTATGCCCTAGCTATAACCTTGAAAGACAGCAGGGAAACAAGTATTCTCCTGAAAATGCTCCATTGAGAGATTCATCTGTGCCAATCCATGATATTGAACCCATGCTTGTTGAACAAGGGGGAATAATAGCAGATGAGGATCCTGTTTATATGGTCTGCTCTCTATCTAAACCCCGTTGGTAACTTTCTGTTATAAAGTACAGCAACCATCACAAAGAAATACAAATTTGTTCTTTAACCTACTCAGAAAAGCTCCTGAAGCAGGATTTGACCCACACAGTGGAAGGCAAGCCAGCTAAGGGGTTTCAGCTGGTAACTGCTAGCAATTAAGCCTTACCTAATTGCTTGTGAGCTAGGAGAGAATCACGTCTGTATCTATGTGGGAAGTAATCAGAAGTTCACCTGAAAAGAACAGTTTGTTTCTTGCTTTGTGACTTTTCATTTGTTGTTTTCCTGATTTTAACTTTGTTTTTCCAAGTTAACACTGAAAGCAAGTAACCTAATTTATTTGCTACCAAGCATATCTGTGTTGGGAGAAATAACCCCATAAATAAATATCTTATTGGCTTTACCCAAGAGCACAACTAAATTATTGTCAGCAGCTGTGTCTGGTGTGAATGAACTGCATTGCCCAGAATACCTTGCAAATCATATAGAGATATGCACTTGCCCAGACTGAAGATTCTCACCCAGGCAGCCGTCTGACAAACTTCATTAATACCTTTCAAATATTTAAATGTCTGTATCATATCTCCCCATTCCTCCTATCCTCTAGGGCAGTGGTTCTCAACCTTTTTTGCACCGTGACCCATTTTACAATTGGTCAACTTGTGATGACCCCCAATGATAAAATCAAATGCGTCTCTCTTCCTTTACCATTAACGCATTGTCGCTATAATCATTTGTTGAATTATATATTATAGGCCTTTGCATTATGTTTTTATTTATAAAATGTATTATTTAAACCACAATAACTAATCTCAATAACAAGTAATAATATTTGTTTTCAAAATTATGATTTTGTAGTCAAATCACTAATATGAAATAAAATTATTTTTTCTGCTTTGTTGTCTGACCAATTTATTCTCTGATCATGCTGGTCCCGATCTGAGGCTTCTGCTTTCCTGTCTTCTCTTAGCTCTCTTTCTGTGGTCTATGGTCCATCTGCCATTTCTTATCTTTTCTTTTGTTTTCTTCACTTCTTTCCATCAGCCTATTTCCAGTCCCAGTAATCCTCCCCAGTATCAGCCCCTTTCCAGTCCTCACTCCCAGTACCTTCCAATGTCAACTTGCATTCCCATGACTGCCACTGGTGTCCATTCCCTTCCAGTCCCCATCCTTCCCCACTGACCAGTCCCTTCTAGTACAAATACCATGGCAGCCCCTCTCAGATCCACTCCCTTCCAGTTCCATTCTCCCATCCCCTCGTATCAGCCCATTTGTAGCCTTAGCCCCCAGTTTTCTTCCAGGGCCAGCAGCTCTATCCTCCCCTCCCACTATCAGCCCATTCCCAGTCAAAGCCCTCCAATCAGCTCACGTCTAGTGCTAATCCCCCCTCAACCCCATTACCAGTGCTAGCCTCCCCTAATCAGCCCAATACCAGTCCTACCCCCCATCAGCTCATTTCCAGTCATAGCCCCCCCCTGATCAGCTCATTTCCAATGCTAGCCCCCCATTTATTTATTTATTTAACTGTATTTATATCCCGCTTTTCACCGGATCAAAGCCCAATACCAGTCCTACCCCCCATCAAAGCCCAATACCAGTCCTACCCCCCATCAGTCCATTACCATTCCTACCCCCTATCAGCCCATTACCAGTCAACCCCCCCCCCTTTGATCAGTCCATTCTCAGTCCTAGCCTTCCCTAGTCAACTCATTACCAGTCCTAGCCCCCCCCATCTGCCCATTATAATCCTAACCCGCACTGTTTCTCGCCTCTGTCCAACATTTATCCCGTCTATCCAGTATGTCCCCCTGTCTCTCCCCTTTGTCCATGCCAGCCCCCCTCCCTCCATCCCTCCATGTCAGCCCCCTTCTGTCCATGTCAGCCCCCCTCCCTCCATCCATCCAGGTCCGCCCCATCCCTCCCTCCCTCCATGTCAGCCCCCTCCCTCCCTCCCTCTGTCTATGTCAGCCCCCCTCGCTCCATCCATCCATATCAGCTCCCTCCCTCAATGTCAGCCCCCCTCTGTCCATGTCAGCCCCCCTCCCTCCATCCATCCATCCATCCATATCAGTCCCCCCTCCCCCCATCCATGTCCATGTCCATGTCCTGTTGATGTCAGCCCCCCCCCCCTCTGTCCATGTCAGCCGTGTTGCAGGTTCCCTGCCCCCTCATCCCCTCTCCCCATGTCTGCCTCCCTTCTAATGCAGCCGCGACTCCCTGCCTCTTAGGGAACCGCAGCTGTGCCTGTAAAATCATTGCGGAGCCTCCCTGTCTCTCGACGGGCTCCGTGCAGCATTGTCCCGCCTCCAAAGGAAGTTGTTTACCACTTCCTTTGGAGGCGGAACAATGCTGCATGGAGCCCGTCGAGAGACAGGAAGGCTCCGCAACGGTTTTACAGGCACAGCCATGGTTCCCTAAGAGGCAGGGAGCCGCGGCTGCATTAGAAGGAAGGGGGTGAGTTTGCCGCTGCCGAAAAGTGGACTCAGCAGCGGCAGCAACTTGTGCGCGTTTTAATTTTTTTTTTAACTTGGCGGAGACGAGGCGACCCCCGCTAAATCCTGTGGCGACCCCCGTGGGGGTCGCGACCCACAGGTTGAGAACTGCTGCTCTAGGGTATACATTTAGGTCTTCAATTCTTCTCATATGCTTTCTGGCACAGGCTCCATATCATTCTGGTGGCCTTCCTCTAAACCATTTCAAGTCTTTTTATAGCCTATGTTAAGTTTCTAAAACTTAACATAAAACTCCAAGTGAGACCTCACAAAGGACTTGTACAGGGGTATTAATATCTCTTTCCTTCTGCTCCCCATGCCTCTCTGTATGCAGCCAATCATCTGTGAGGATCTCACTAAAACAGAAGTTCCAACCCTTGTGTACATGAAAAGACTTACCCCCTTACAGAAGTTTCTGTTTTAAGGACACAAATTCTGACATTGATCTTTATCTTTATTTACATTTTAAAATTTGATATACCACTCATTACACTGGTAATAGGGCAGTTTACAATAAAAAAAAAGATGTGATTGTTACAAGCAGGAAGGAAGAAAAGAATGCCAATTATGAGACAGGCCAGAAGAGGGTAGATAGAGAACAGATGAGCGATAGACGTGTTAAACAGAGGGATTATATAGTGGGTGGTGGAAGGTCAAAAGCAAGGGAAAACAAATGGGTCTTTAGCAGGGACTTGAACTTCTGGTGGGCTAGCTCAAGATGGAGGTTTGGGAGGGGATACGAGTACATTCCAAAGGGGGGACCCAAGAAAAAGAAAAGAGAGGAACGAGTGGATTGCAAATGTGCTTGTGAGGCAGAGGGACGTTATAACCTGTTGACATGTATTGAACCGAGGACACAGTTAGAACAGTGGAGACGGATAAGGTCAGAGAGGCACTGAGGGGAAACAGTGTGAATGACTTTGTGGACTAGCTTTGGGAATTACAAACCTGAGGATACAGACTGCTAACAGCAAACCCAAAGTGGATTACAATGAGCAAACTATTTAAAATTCCAGAAAGTGCTGGATTGACTTTTTGGTCAGCAACTGAGGAGCTTCATCTTGCATCCGACTGCAGCTCTCTGCAGCCCTACTGATGTTTTTTTGAATTGAAATAGTCAGTTGCTGGCCAGCTTCTGGCTAAGAAGCATCAGGAGGCAGCCCCTTGGCTCTGAAAGAGGAAAAATCCGGGAGATGAGCTTCAACTCTCTTCCAGAGTTCCAAGCCTTTATCTCAGCTAGGATTTATTCTGCCCCAGCTCTGGATTAGAGTTTAGAAGGAAAAGATTCTGAATTTCCTTACTACCTGGAAACTTCAAGACTCCCTTGGGAAAGGGCCGAGCCTTGCAAATGCTAGAGACTAAATTGAACTGCCATCCAATGGTGAGATCTATCCATAAATAAACTAAAGAAAGACATATTTTTCATAGCAGGAAAAGGTACCAAGAATTTGCATGGGACCATCCAAAACAGAGTGGAGGAGTAGTCTAATGGTTAAGAACACTGGCTTGGGAACCCAGAGACCAGGGTTCAATTCCCACTATTTATTATTATTTATTTATTTATTACAGTTTCTTATATACCGCGCTATTTAGAATCAGCGCGGTTTACATCATAACAAAACGACCATTACGACAAACTAGCATTCCTTATGGCCTTAGGCAAGTCACTTAACCCTCCATTGCCTCAGAAAAATCCAAGTTATCAATGTCCCTGTTTAATGTACATTACCAAGTTTAAGTTTCAATGTAAACCACTTTGATTGAAATGATAAAGTGATATATAAAACCTGTTAAATAAATACTTTAGTTGGATTAAACTGCCTTGGTGTCTGTTGTCAGCCAACAGTGCAAACTTTTAATTTACATAGTCTACCAGTTTACCTTACTTGCTGATTTATTTTGGAAGATATTGTTATTTAATGATTTTATTTCTATCTTCAGTTTGCTTTGGCAAATATCTATATTGTTTTTTTCCTTGTGAGCTGTTTCTTTTTTATGAGAGTAAAAGAAAAGGTTTGATTCAAATTTGTTTTTGTCTGTGTTTATTCCAAAAACAGTAAGTTATACCACAGAGCTCAGTACCCACTATTTCATTTATAGTTAACCAATCACACTACATCTGACACCAGTCTTTGAACCCTGTAAAATTTCCAGGGGCTGGAGCTCATATGTGGAGCTCATTAAAAGGAGGAGTGGCCTAGTGGTTGTGGCAAGTTGCCTCAATCCAGAGGGCTGGGGGCTTGAATCCTGTTGGAGGATAGCAACTTTGGGACAAAAGTCCCATTTGGGACAAAAGTCCCATTTGTGGCCTTAGGCAAGACACTTAACCTTCTGTTGCCTCAGGTACAAAACAGTTTGTGAGCCCTTTGGGGACAAGGGAAATATATACCATATCTGAATGTGCACCACTTTGACCTGGTGAAAAGCAGTATATAAACAATGCTAAATAAATAAATATCTAAGTACTGAAAATCTCCAGCCTCCTGAATGTGTCTCAGGGATTGTCTCCTGTAGATTTTAAACAAGTGCAGGGCAGAAAAGTCAGCCCCACTTACACATCCATCTGGCTTTGACCACCACCTTCTTAATTTTTTTCACAATCTTGAGATCCTCAGACACTATCACCTTTCCTGGTCCATATACACGAGTCTCTTGCCCCATATTGCAGCTCCTCTGGATCTCTTCATCCCAAGTGCATCACTCTGCACTTTTTTGCATTAAATATTAATATTAACAGCCGATCATTAGACCATTCTACTTTTTGTAGACTTTTTCTCTACTCCCTCTGAGGTGCCCACTCTGTTGCAAATCCCTATGTCATCCACAGAAAAGCAAACTTTTCCTTTTAACCCTTTAGCAATATCACTCACAAAGACATTGACTAGGACCAGTCCTTGAGGCACTATACTACTCACCTTCCTTTCTTCCAAGTGAATTCCATTTACCACCATCCTCTGTCATCTGTCAGTCAACCAGTTCTTGATCTAGTTTACTACCTTGGGACCCATCCCAGACTGCTCAGTGTATTCATTAACCTCCTATAAGGAACAGTATTAAAGATGTTGTTGAAATCTACGTGGGTCACATCCATTGCATGCTGGTGATCCAGTTTTTGGGCCACCCAGTCAAAGAAATTAATCAGATCTGTTTGGCATGATCTTCCTTTGATAAAACCATGTTACCTCAGATCTTTTAACCTATTGGATTCCAGAAAGTTTTCAATTTATTTATTTATTTATTTAACAAGTTTTCTATACCGCCTTTTCCTTCAATCAAAGCGGTCACAAGAAATACAAAGGTTATAGGCAAGGGAAACAAACACAGTATAAACATAACAGTACAATGGTAATATAGGAAAAGTAACAACAAGGGTTAACAATAAGGCAAATAGTTAAAATAATTAACAATAAATATATATATATTTAGTCAATTGTTTGATCCCATATGTTCAATGAAAAGTGTAGTTTTCAATTGTTTACGAAAGTCTTTTAAAATTCATCCAGTGAGCGTAACCCCTCAGGTAGGGAGAGAGAGTTCCAAATTAAAGGGGCGGCCAAAGAAATTGCTCTTTGTGAGGTACATTTGCATGATTTAGAGTAGTTTTTTGGGGTGCTGAGGGTGTTAGAAGTGGATAACCTTCTTGGTCTTTTGTTGATATCATGGAGTCTCTTCATTACTTTTTCCACATCGAGGCAAGGCTTACCAGCCTGTAATTTCCCATTTCTTCTCTGTTACCACTTTTGTGAAGAGGAACCACATGAGCCTTCCTCCAATCCAGCGGAACCTCCCCATTTGCAAGGATCTATTAAACATGCCCTTTAAAGGTCCCGCCAAAACCTCTCTGAGCTCTCAGTATCCTGGGTTGTATCTAATCCAGTCCCATGGCCTTATCCACTTTCAGTTTTGCAACCTGTTCATAAATACCTTTTTCCATAAATGGTAGAGTATCTAATCCATTCCTTTTAGTAATGTTGTCAATCATGGGTGGTCCTTCCCCAGGATTTTCTTTTATAAAAATGGAACTGAAATATTTGTTTAGCACTTCTGCTTTTTCCTGGTCAGTTTCCACAAATCAGTTCTCAGCACCTTTGAGCCTTGCAATTCTTCCACTGGCCTACCTCATCTCACCAATATACAGTAGAAAAATTACTTCACATCTTTAGCCATGTTTTCATCCCTGCATACTTTTGCTATCCCATTACTCTCTTTAAGCTTTATCTTGTATTCATTTTGGGATCTTCTGAAGTCTACGAACACTGCTATATTTGCTGCCACTTCTTTGGAAAACCATATGTTTCCTTTTCTCTTTGTTTTATTTAACAAGTTTTGTTATACCCCTTTATGACTTCAGTGAAAGCAGTTTATATGGTAACAACCTTGGGCATGTACATTAAACAGGGACATTGATAACTTGAATTTTTCTGAGGCAATGGAGGGTTAAGTGACTTGCTCATGGCCACAAGGAGTACTAGTGGGAATTGAACCCTGGTTTCTTAGGGGTATGTTTACTAAAGCGTCTTAATGTGCGCCCAGCGATAATGTGCAGGATGCCATAAAAAGAGTGGGTGTTCCGGTCTAAACGTAGCAATCCTACATTATCGCGCGATAGAGGGAGCCACGCACGTTACCACGCGGTAACCTTAAGTAGGCGCGCTGACCTGCAAATACAGCAACAGAGGTTTAGCGCAATGGTTAATACACTGACTGATGATACAGGGGTCATGAGTTTGATCTCCCAGTGGGCTTAATGAATAAGGCTGTCTGAGGCATTACCCTTTACTTTAAATCAGTGCTGTCTGAGGCATTTTCTTTTTTACTTTAAATTAGTGCTGCCAGCAAACACACCCTCAAAGTGCCATAACCTAAGGTGCTGCATAAGGCGCCCTGTAAGGCACTCCAGAGGGCAGATTATAAAGTGCACTGTCCGCCAAGGCACCCTATAATGTTGCCTATGGGGCACCTTATGAGGCACCTTACGGTTACAGCACTGTGAGTGTGTTTTTGATGGCAGCACTAATTTACATTAAAAAAAAAAAGCCTCAGACAGCCCTATCAAGTAACACCTCTGTGGGATCAAACCCATGACCTCTGGCTCCACAGGCAATGAAGTAACCAGTGGGCTACATCTCTATAGCCACTAGAAAACACCTGGCTGGCTACAGAATGACTGCAGATCAGCACACAAACTGTCTGCTGTGGTTACCAGGATAGGGTTAACCCACCCATACCCATGATGCACTGCACATGCAAATCAGCAGTCTACAGATGATCACATGATGGGGTATGCACCCCCACAGCACCTAGGCCAGGTAGGGGGAACTGATCGTGTGTGTCACTGGCACAGAGTAGCTACAGACCGTCACATTTTGGGGGTACTGTGCTCACCCTGAGGGTGAGGTGGGGCGCCCAGCACCAGGTCCGCAGCACCTGGCATGGCTGAGATAGGCCATGCTGCAGGTCCCCATCAGTGCCAGTGTGTGATAGGTAGTTCCTGCAGATACACCTGTGTCCATCTGTATTTCTCAGTCACATCTAGCCCTTATGGACTATGATGCACCCAGAATAGTGCATAACCTGTGTGAGTGCCATGGTCACATGATTTAAGTGAAGGGGGGGTGTTTGGACCCATAGGTGGATTATATAGCACCACCCAACCCACCCTGTGTGGCTCAGGGTGGGGAACAGGATCTCCCACCAACAGATCCACATTCTACATCCCTGCAATGGTGGCAGTAGAGGGGACCATCAACCCTAGTCCTGCTGGGGAACAGACACCCTACAGGGCAGTCCATGCAGATCTGTACGCATCCATAAGGCAATGGATGACAGATAGTAGGCCTGGAAATGCTCAGCTGCCCCACCACTACCTGACATTCTCCAGCAGCAAGCACAGTGAGTCTCCAGCCACTGCACCCTGTAAGGTGCTCAAGCCATACACATACTAATTGCAGACAGCCTGCTAGCTAGTCCATAGTGCATGTTCCTGAAGGGGATGTGAGCACACCCACCAAGCAGATAAGTCAGTGATTGGGCCCCACAAAAGAGAACCCATAAACATCACTTTCTCCACGCTTCCCCACGTGACCATGTTACCCCCTTACTTTATCATCTCCACTGGTTGCCACTAGACTATCGGATACCATTTAAACTTCTCACTCTAACTCACAAAGCCATTTATCACTCAACTCCTGCTTACCTTTCAGATTTATTGACTTACCACAACCCCTCCCGTAGTCTTCGGTCTATCCACATTAACCGTCTTCACCTTCCAGCACCTTCCAAAGCTCATTTACAATCCACCAGAAAATCTGCATTTTATTATTTAGGACCCTCCCTATGGAACTCTCTCCCTACCCACCTCCGTACCGAAGAATCCTATCCCAAGTTCCGTTCCCTTCTCAAAACTCATTTTTTTTCACTAGCTTTCCCCCCCTGATAACCTCTTCTCTGTTTTTCTGTCTGTGTGTTCTCTGCCTTGACTCTTCTCTGTGCTATTAATTATTGTAATTTCTTTTCCTTCTGTTAAACCTTGATTTTATTTGTAAACCGCCTCGATGTTATGGGAGGCGGTATAGTAAATGCAATGTAAACAATAAACAATAAATACTATATAGCACTATGGGGGAACCTAGCCATGCCATGGTCACTGCTCAGTCAGGGTGAGAGTGACCTCCCAGCAGGACATGCTGTGGCCACCCTGTCCGTGCAGGTGGTGGCCGGGCACTACAATGTCCCAGCCATTGCCCTATGCCTTGTGCAGATGGATCCTGCCCAGGCCGCCCTGTCTGGGCTATACCCACAGTACCTTGCTCCTCATTATGCACATTGGCAGACTAACACTGGAAACAGTGCAAGCAGTGTGGGCTCAGTAAGGTGTTGGCAGCCACCACACAATGGATAGACAGACACACACTTCCACACCTATGCCAGCATTGTGAAAATATAGAGGCTTTTGGCAGCCCTGGCCACCACACCAGTCCTGGGCACAGTGCAGGCATGGCTATGGTACGCAATACTGTTGGGGTCACTCCCCGGGGTGGTAAACACTGTCAGAAACCAGAACTGAAATACACTCCACAGATATCAGAAAGGTTGCTATGATGCAGCTCAATCAGCAAATTGTGCTTAACTTAGGAATTGCTATCTGACATTAATCATAGCAACCTTTTGATATTTGTGTAACGTATTCCCAGGTTTAGGGCAGCATTGCTAAGGTATGCAAGTGCTAGTATTGGGAGATGCTGCTGCATGCAGGGCCTAACAGCCTGCCTCTCCATGAGGCGTTGGATAGTGGAGCCTGTGGGTGTGGGTGTTTGTACCTCTGTTGGCCTCTGCTCTAGGGCAGGGGTTCCCAACTCCGGTCCTGGTGGGCCAAACACTGTTCAGGTTTTCATGCTGTCCCTAATGAATATGCATGAGATACATTTGCATACCATGGGGGCGGCGCATGCAAATGCAGCAGAGGCATGTTTATTAGAGAAAGCATGACACCTGAATGGTGTTTGACCCTCCAGGACTGGAGTTGGGAAACTCTTCTCTAGGTATTGCACATGTTTATGGTGTATGTGCTCTGTAGGGTAAAATATAGGTGTTTCAGGTATGTTGATGTTATCTGCAATAAAGGTTCCGTCGTTATTACCACGGTTTAGTACTGTATAAAATATGGGGACTGGGTTGGCAGGAGCCACAGCTGGGACTTGAACTTGTGACCTTCTGCTCCTGAACACACTGGCTGTGTGTACTGCACCACACTGTTGACACAGGGATGGTTCCTTCCCTGGAGATACCATCTCTATTCGTCAGACAGACCCTGTCTGTTGCAGTGCACGGCACCCACCTAAATGGGGCTAGGCCATGGTCTGCTGTGGGCAGATGCCACTGCCCCCTCCGCCACCATGCTGACATGCCATTATGCCGGTGGTGCTGGTGGTGCGCAGTCTCAGGCCATCCAGTGTGCCGGTAGGCAGCTGCCTATGGTGTTCGATCTGGGGTAGGGGTGCCTGCATAGACGTCCGTGCTCCCCCCCCCCCCACCACCGCCTGCCAATGTTCTGTGCCCTTGGGGGTACCTGCTGGGTACTATCCTCTGTGACACTGTGAGAAACACACTCATGCCCATGTTGGGCCCTCATCAGTTGCTGTCTGGCTGCTCTACAGTTTCAGTATTCCTATCTGCCACCTAAGCATCTGCCTAGTCCACACTGTGCCCCAGCTGGACCACAGCATGTGCTGCCTGCAGCCCTCTGTATCCCATTTCCAGCATCTGTACAGTTGCCGTTTCCTACATGCCCACCCTGCTGTTGCAGCACATGTGCACACCATAAGAAAGCTGCCCAATATAAAGGGAAAACCCTGATCAGCCCTATTTCAATGTGGGATCATTCACCTTGTAGGGGGACAGAGCATAAACCCTTCCAGACATGATATCTTTTTTTTTTTTTTAGCTTTCTCAGTAATGTTTTTTAATGTTTCTCATTAATATCACTATTGGCCAGCTTGGTTATGGGGATTTAAAATTTTGTTCAGGTCATTTTCTGCGTTTTTGTGCCTTTTTGTTCTGTGCACATGTATCACAACTATCACTTTTACTAGGTTTCCATGGCTTTGCTGTACATTGCTGACGTAAATAGTTTCTCTTTCCTGAAAATGTGCCTTAACACCAGGGTTTCACTGGCGTTAGTTTTCAGACCCGGATTCCACAGCATTAGTGTGCATGGAGCCTCTCCCCTCCCACTCTCCACCCATTGACCCCCTCTCTCCGCCCTCTGGGAAGCCTTCCTCCGCCCTTTAGGGCCGGATTTCACAGCATTAGGGTGCCTTAACACCGCAGGCGCATTATCGCGCGATAACGTCACTTAGCGCACGATAATACCGCCGCTGCGCCGTTAGCGCCGTTTAGTAAACATACCCCTTAGTTTCCAAGCCAGTGCTATAACCATTATTTATTTATTTATTTAAAGTCTTTTCTATACCGCGCTTTTCAAATTCAGCTCAGTTTACAAGGAACATTAACTATGTCCAGTCGTGGAGGCCCGTACTGGACTTACAGAGAACAGGGTTGATAAACTTGGGATGAACTGGGTTTTAGGCTAGGTATTTACATTCTAGGTTATTATAAACATTATTCTACTCGTTTTTTTAAATTATTTATTAAGTTTATACTAATAATCCAAGAAAGTTAACAACAAATATCCTTGTACAGAAATAGAGCTAACAGCAGTATGAAACAAAGAAAATCTTTACACCAAGCTATTAAGAAGAAAAAAAATCAGCTGCTAAACTCACACCAGCCCACTAACACAAGGGAGGTGCCAAGAAACAATAAAGAAAATCATAATTACATAATGCAAGAAACAATGTGAGGCCAGAACATTCTGTATATAATATCAGGGCACATCTAAGTGGTATTGATAGAGGCTTCTATACGTCTTGCATTTATGAAGCCAAGCAACTGGGAGGGCTCAAAAAAAAATATGATAAAGGCTGATTCTTATCTAAGCATTTAAACAGATGCTTAAGGAAAAAGAGCCCCGCAGCTGCAAAACTCCAGGGCTCAGATGTAAAAATTCCTTGCGGCGCCTTTGGGTGACTTTTGCAAAGTTTGGAAAGGTATTACTTTTTAGACCACAAAACATACATGACCTTTTATGGAAAAAGAGCTTCAATAAGCACTCTTTATCCGACACAAGGGCAAATGTGATTCTTTTTAACATCTTTGTTAGTGATATAGCGGAAGGGCTGTCGGGTAAGGTTTGCCTCTTTGCGGATGATACCAAAATCTGCAATAGAGTAGACACCCAGGAAGGGGTAGATAACATGAGGAGGGATCTAGCTAAGCTTGAAGAATGGTATAGAATTTGGCAGCTGGGATTTAATGTTAAAAAATGTAAGGTCATGCATTTGGGCTGCAGCAATCCAAGGGAGCAATACAGTATAGGAGGTGAAGTACTTTTGTCCACTAAAGAAGAGCGGGACCTAGGCGTGGTTGTGTCTGATGATCTTAAAGTAGCTAAACAGGTAGAAAAGGCGATGGCAAAAGCTAGAAGGATGCTTGGGTGCATACGGAGAAGAATGGCTAGCAGAAAAAAGGAGGTGATAATGCCTCTGTATAAGTCTTTGGTGCGACCTCATTTGGAGTATGGTGTGCAATTCTGGAGACCGCACCTTCAAAAGGATGTGAACAGGATGGAGTCGGTGCAGAGGGTTGCTACTAAAATGATTAATGGGCTTCATTATAAAGCATATGAGGACAGACTTAAGGATCTTAATATGTACACCTTAGAGGAAAGGCGGGATAGAGGTGATATGATTGAGATGTTTAAATACCTCCGTGGCATAAATGTTCAGGGAGAGAGCCTCTTTTAATTGAAAGCAAGTTCTGCTACGAGGGGACATGGGATGAGGGTGAAGGGAGATAGATTCAGGAGTGATATGCGGAAATATTTCTTTACGGAGAGAGTAGTATTTCTTTACGGAGAGATCCATGAAATAGTCTCCCAGTGGAGGTGGTAGAGATGAGAACAGTAACTGAATTCAAAAAAGCATGGGACCAACACAGAGGATCTCTAAAGGTAAAAAGTGGACTGTTGTAGTTGTTGTTATGGAAGGACAGACTAGATAGGCCATGTGGTCTTTTTCTGTCATCATGTTTCTATGTTTCTATTAATGTAGATGGAACGACAGGTTCATCTCGAGTAGACTCCAATAAATCAGTAACATTTATTAAATCCATTTGAGGCAATACAGGGAGACGTCTCTCCTCCCCTCTGGGAGATAGAAAACTTTTACCAACGGAGGAAGGGTTTCTCGTGAAACTGTTAACACATCCACCAAATATTCATTAAACATGTCTCTAACTGACAGACACCACACGTGGAAAATTAATTAAACATAAATGATTAGCTCGAGAAGCCCAACTGAGTGTCTCCAACTTCTCCAAAAGGCTTATGGAGAAGATGCAATGTCAAGGCAGCGAGTCTTCGAGTGGCACAAATGCTTCAAGATTGGCCGCGAGGAGATGGAGGATGACCTTCTACGACAAAGATGGCTGAGAACATTGACAGAGTGAACCAACTGGTGCGGAGTGTTCGTAGATTAACAGTGCGGATAATAGCTGAGGAGCTCAGCCTGAACAGGGAGCCAGTGAGGACCATCTTGGTGCAGGAGCTGGGGATGTGGAAGGTGTGTGCCAAGATGATGCTCAAGCTTTTATCAGATGACCAGAAGAAGCACCGGGTCAATGTTTGTAGAGACTTGCTAGAGAAGACTGGAAAAGATCCAGAGTTCATTGGCCAAGTCATCACAGGAGATGAGACTTGGGTCTTCAAGTATGACCCTGAAAGTAAGAAACAGAGCCTGCAGTGGACGAATTTACTGTCACCCAGACCCAAGAAGGAGTACATGTCCAAATCAAGGATCAAGGTCATGCTTCGACCAGAAGGGAGTGGTCCATCATGAATTTGTGCCTGAGGGTCAGACAGTCAACCAGCACTTCTACCAGCAGGTCCTCAATCACCTCCATGACCGGGTTCGGTGAAGCAGGCGGGCTCCGTGGAGAGACAAGTCGTGGCTGCTCCACCACAACAACGTGCCCGCACACAGCGCGCTCATTGTGAGGAAGTTCTTGGCCAACAAACAGATCACAGCTCTTGACCACCCTCCTTATTCCCCAGATCTCGTACCGTGTGACTTCTGGCTCTTCCCCAGAATGAAGACTGCGCTCAAAGGAACTCATTTTGCCTCTGTAGAAGAGATCAAGGCCACTGTGATGAGGGAGCTGAGGGACCTCAAGGAGGAGGACTTTACCGAGTGCTTCCGTACATGGCAGAAGCAAATGCAGAAGTGCATTAACTCTGGAGGATTACTTTGAAGGGGACAATGTGTAATTTCTCTGTAGATTTTGTAATGAAACATTTATGGGACAGTCTCGTTTCTTTTTTGTCACACCTCATATAGCACTAAAAATGAGGACAACCAGTGGGACACTGTGATACCTGGGTACAAACTATATCATAATGATACAGCTGATCAAATTGGTGGAGGGGTTGTGCTCTATGTTAGAGAGGGCATTGAGTCACAAAGGATTAAAGTTTTGGAGGAGACAAAATTTGTTGTAGAATCTCTATGGATTGAAATTGCATGTAAAAAGGGGAAGGCGATGGTAATGGGGATGTACTATTGACTGCCTGGCCAGAATGAACAAATCAAAGAAATCAGGGAAACTAACAAACGTTACAGCACAGTCATAATAATGGGTGATTTCAATTACCCCGGTATTGACTGGGTCAGTGTCATGGCAGGACATGCTAGGGAGATATAGTTTCTAGAGGAAATAAATGACTGCTTCTTAGAGCAGCTGGTTCATGAATTGACCATAGGGGAAGTCATTTTGGACTTAGTCCTTAGTGGCACATGAGATATGGTGCAAGAGATAAGGGCATAGGGGCCTCTTGGCAATAGTGATCATAACGTGATCGTGATTGATTTAATTAAATGGAGGAGGGATGGAAAGGAAATCCACAATTTTACTTTTGAAAGGGAGACTATGATAAAATGAGGAAAATAGTTAAGAAAAAACTTTTAAAATAGTTAAGAAAAAACCGTTAAAAGCAAGCGCCAGCAGGCGCGGGAAAACAGCCGGCAGACACCACCGAAGCCTGCTCTCCCCTCAGGGGGATCGAGTTCTCCGCCCGCAGCTCCGGCAGCCATCTTCCAGGCAGGCTACCCAATCGGGGCAGCTGCCTGCAACCTTTAAAAGCAAACGCCAGCAGGCGCGCCCGCGCTCTGCGGGCCCGCGCCTGAGGGCCTCGCCAGAGGGCCCTTTGGCGTGGCCCTTAGGCAGTGGCCTCCCCGAAAACACCCTTCTAATCATCGCGTCGACTGACCAACTGCTTGAGCTCCTTCAGGGTTGAGCTCGCTATCCTCATCAGCGATAACTTTCCCGACAGCAGTACCATTCCCAGCCGCCTCAAGGTAACCAGCAGCAACTTCTTATAACCACTTAAACTGTAGCCAACAGCTCGAACTCTTCTCCACTGTTGCTAGAACCACATCTTACAAATCCCGTCGGCTAGCACTACAGTATACTGGTTTCATCAGCTTGTTGCTAATACACTTACCCCCTATCTATCTAAGGGCTACTGTAACCAATAACTTGTTGCAAAGAACCTTACTGCCTGTCCACATCATAACTACTGTAGCCAGTAACCTGTTACCAGTGTCTACCTCATAATTGTCTACCTCATAATTACTGTAGTCAGTATACTGTTACCAATTGCTAAGAACTTTACTGCTTGTCTACCTCATAATTACTGTAGTCAGTAACCTGTTACCAGTGTCTACCTCATAATTACTGCTTATCTACCTCATAATCACTGCTTATCTACCTCATAATTGTCTACCTCTTAATTACTGTAGTCGGTATACTGTTACCAATTGCTTATCTACCTCATAATTGTCTACCTCTTAATTACTGTAGTCAGTATACTGTTACCAATTGCTTATCTACCTCATAATTGTCTACCTCTCAATTACTGTAGTCAGTATACTGTTACCAATTGCTAAGAACTTTACTGCTTGTCTACCTCATAATTACCATAGTCAGTAACCTGTTATCAGTAGCCATACTGCTTGCCTACCTCTCAATTACTGTAGTCAGTAACTTGCCACCAACTGCCCACACTAAAGGCTCAACCTGACCCTCTACGATCTACTGACAACACGGCATCCTACGCCATGGCCGCACTATCACTTGCATTGCCACACCACAACATCATGTTTTCTAAGAAATATCATACACTTGTATACTTTTAGCAATATTAATAATTAATCTATCACTAAGCCTAAACATCAAAATTACATGACCATTCCCATAATACACACCCAACCTCGATATGACAACCATATTGGACACAATCACCCAAATAACTATCCAAAAATAAACTATCATAGACTAATACACATAAAACAAACAAACTCATCCCAAATTTACAAGGAAACCTGCTCAAACACATCCTCACTGTCATGCATACTTATTAATGCTCGCTCAATGAAAAACAAACTCCCTATATTTAATGATCTAATAACAGACTCTAAACCAGACATATTATGTGTCACAGAGACTTGGCTTTCTGAAACGGACACAGTCTACCTAAACCAACTTGATAATGAAAACTACGACCTCTTTTTACAAACATAGATCCAACAAAAAAGGTGGAGGAGTCTTAATGATGACAAAAAAGATACTAAAAGCCAAATCAATTCAATCAAATATCTCTAATAACATAGACACATTATTGATAAAAATTGGCCTCATGAAAATTTGTTTAATTTATAGACCTCCAGACCAAAGTGCAGATTGTCTGGACTCATTTATTGATCTCCTTAGCTCATCTACCGAACAAAACCCTATAATCATGCTAGGCGACTTCAACCTACCATCACTATCAACACAAAACTCCAAATTATTTATGGATGCCTTATCAGATATAGATTATCATCAAATAATAAATACCGCAACACACATAAAAGGAGGAACACTAGACCTGATCTTTCTTCCCGATTCACTCTTCAAACTAATGAATCTAAATTCCATAGTACTCACAGAGACACCATGGTCTGATCATTATATAATCAAAACAAACTTCACATATCATACTACTAATGTCAAAAGCTATACATTAAGTGGCCCCACATCAAAATTTAAAAAATTTAATGAAACGGAATTCCTCGATTTAACAATTCCCCACCTTCTACCATCCACATCAGACCTAGATGATGCTGTTAAAAATTGGTATGATACCATCAATAATGCAGCCAAAATCAATCACATAAATAAACAAAGGATACACCCCAAAACCAACAACACACCATGGTTCAATAACACATTAAAACAAATGAAAAAAGAACTAAGAAAACATGAAAGTAAATGGCGAAAATCTAAGTTGACTATACATAAGGAAATATACAATAACCATCTCATAAAATATAAGAAACACTCGATAGTACAAAGAAAAACCACTATGCTGCAACCTTATCAAAATCATATAACAGACCTAGAGAACTATTCTCTATTGTCAGAAACCTTACCAATAACGCTCAAAATTCTAGCAACGAAATCACCGACATCTCAGTACAAATACTAGCTAATCACTACCAAGATAAATCAAAAAAACCTCAAATGCCTTTTGATACAATCAACAACTCTCACCAATCTGTTGACCAATGGTCAGACTTTTACCCCATTTCAAGAACAACATTAAAAACTATCATATCAGGACTCAATACCACCACCTCTTATTTAGACCCATGCCCAGTGTCATGGATAAAAAACACTCTGCCTACCTTACTATCCTTCATTCTCCCAATAGTCAACCTCTCATTATCCCAAGGTTACCTTCCTCAATCACTCAAACATGCACAAAATACGCCCAATCCTAAAGAATGGCAAACTAGATAAAACATGCCCAGCATCATACAGGCCCATTTCTAGCATCCCATTTTTGGCCAAAATAATAGAAAAAGTAGTGCAATTACAGACACAAGAATACATAGACACTTCTTACCCACTTGACGAACAACAATATGGATTTCGGCCCCGCCACGGAGTAGAAACACTACTAACAGTATTAATTGATACTCTCCTAAGAGGAATCGATAATCATAAACAAGCATTCATCCTCCTCTTTATCGACATATCAGCAGCCTTTGATAGTGTTCATCATTCAATAATGCTCAGCAACCTAAGACAGATAGGCATAAACTCCACAGTACATAATTGGTTCACTTCCTATTTAAACAAGAGAACACAAAATGTACGAATAGGTAATAAAACTTCAACTACATATAACCAAGAAATAGGTTTACCACAAGGATCTGCTCTTTCAGCCCTACTCTTTAACATTTACATAAAGCCGGTTTGCAATATCTTTAAAAAATTTGGAGTACATTATCACCTCTATGCAGACGATATTATGATGTACATTCCATTTACAATCCCTAACATACCATTACAACTCCTCTCAGACTGCTATAATGAAATCACAATTTGGCTAAAAACTCAAAACCTTCACATAAACCATGCCAAAACTGAAGTCCTAATCGTAACAAAAAATCAATCATTTATCCATCCTACTCATATAACACTACAAGAGCAAGAAATTAAAATAAAAAATGAAATAAGATATCTAGGTGTTATCCTAGATACACACCTTACAATGGAAACACATATTAGAAACACTTTAAAGAAAATCTATTTCAAGCTTAAAATTCTCAAACAACTACGTCCGCTTGTATTTGTACAAGATTTCATTAATTTAACACAAGCTATCATAACCCCTCACTTTGATTTCGCCAACCTAATACTTATAGGCATTTCAAAACAGAACATTAAAAGAATTCAATTAGCCCAAAATGCAACAGCTAGAATTATACTAAAAATAAACTCTCTCCAACACATAACACCTATACTTGCATCACTTCACTGGTTACCAATACAAAGCAGGATAATATACAAAACAATAATAACCTCATTTAAAGCATTAAACGACATGGCGCCGATTACCCTATGTAATCTAATATGCAAAGAAACACCTAAGCCTACTAATAGAAAAGAACAGTTAAATAAACTAAAGACCCCGAAGGACTTCATAAAAGCACATAAATTGACCAACAACAGAGCCTTCTCACACATAGCCCCAACTATCTGGAATTCCCTACCAGAGGATCTACGTTCACTAACAGAGATCTTGGAATTCCGCAAAAAATTAAAAACTTATCTATTCACTAAACACTACAATACCATGGAAAACCTTGCATTCAACATAGACAAAGGATAATCAGGTAAATGACCACTTAAAGCACAAACCTCCCACCTAAACGGACAACACTCAGCTCTAACGAATTGACGATCCTATCTCTTATGCCCTAATACCTACGCATGTATATAGTTGTATCAGTTATGTACTGTCTTACGTATATAGATACTCCACTTTGTTAGTTAACTGTTTTTACACGGTCCCAGTTCAAAAACTCACCTTGTTTATTTTTGATATGTTAAGATGTTCTATGTAAAATTAAGATGTTCTATGTAAAACAAACTTAGCTTTGTTAAATGTTGTTGTTTGTACACCGCAACTGATCTCTGGAAGATGCGGTATAAAAATGAGTGTTAAATAAATAAATAAATAAAAGGAGCAGTTGCAAAGATTAAAGACTTACATCAAGCTTGGGTGTTCCTTAAAATTAATATCTTGAAAGCCCAGACCAGCTGTATTCCACGCTTTAAGAAAAGTGGAAGGAAGTCCACAAAACTGCCAGCATGATGTTTTAAAGGTGAGGTCAGGAAGGCTGTTGTTGCCAAAAAAAGCATCTTTCAGGAAATGGAAAAAAGAGCCAAATGACGAAACTGGAAACAACTAGCAAGTTAGATGCAAAGCATTGATAAGGCAGGCAAAAAGAGAATTTGAGAAGAAGCTTGCTGTTGAAGCAAAAAAGTGTAATAAAGACTTTTTCAAGTACATTCATAGCAAAAACGCTGTGAGAGAGTCAGTTGGACCATTACATGATAGAGGAGTAAAAGGGGCACCAAGAGGGGATAAGGCCATAGCAGAGAGACTGAATGAATTCTTTGCTTCGGTCTTATTGAGGAAGATGTAGGGATGTTACCCATGACTGAAGTGGTATTTAAAGGTGATACTGCGGAGAACTGAAAGAATTATTGATACACCGGGAAGATGTATTACAACTATTTGATAAACTGAAGAGTAGCAAATCAGCTGGACTGGATGGTATACATCCAAGGGTGTTGAAAAAACTAAAATATGAGATTGTGACCTGCTATTAGTAATCTATGAACTATCATTAAAATCATCTGTAGTACCTGAAGATTGGAGGATAGCCAATGTAAAACCAATTTTTAAAAAGGGTTCCAGGTGTGATCCGGGATACTACAGACTGGTGAGCCTGATGTCAGTACTGGGAAAAATGGTAGAAACCATCATAAAGAACAAAATTACTGAACATATAGATAGTCATGGCTTAATGGAAGACAGCCAACATGTTTTTTTGAAGGTGTGAATAAACAGGTAGACAAAGGTGAGTCAGTTGTTATTGTGTATCTGGACTTTCAGAAAACCTTTGACAAAGTTCCTCATCAGAGACTTTTGGCAAAACTAAAGAGTCATGGGATAGGAGGCAGTGTACTATTGTGGATCGGGAACTGGTTAAAAACATAGAAAGCAGAGAGTAGGGCTAAATGGCCAATTTTTCCAATGGGAAAAGGTGAATAGAGGACTACCCCAGGGATCTGTGCTGGGTCCGCTGCTTTTTGACATATTCATAAATGATCTGGAAAAGGGAACAACGAGTGAGGTTATTACATTTGCAGATGACACAAACTATTTAAAGTTGTTAAAACCCATGAGGATTGTGGAAAAATTGCAAGAGGATCTTGATAAATTGGAAGACTGGGCATCCAAATGGCAGATGAAATTTAATGTGGACAAGTGACAAGTTATGCACCTAGGAAACAACAACCTAAACTATGGTTACACAATGCAAGGTTCCACATTACGAACCACCACCCAGGAAAAAGATTTAGGCGTCATCGTGAATAACATGTTAAAACCCTCCGCCAGTGTGCAGCAGCGGCCAAGAGAGCAAATAGAATGCTAGTTATCATAAGGAAAGGAATGGAAAATAAAATAAAGGATATTAGAATGCTTTTGTATTGTTCCATGGTGGAACCGCACCTTGAATATTGTGTGCAATTCTGGTCGCCGTATCTTAAAAAGGATATAGCGTTATTAGAAAAAGAACAGGGCTATCTGGATCAACAGTTTCCAGCATCCAATATAAAGTTTAACACATCAAGAATTTATGATGGTAGGTTTTTAAAATCTGGAAAGTTTATCATGCCTAGAATTTTTCAACTTCCTCACAGCAATCCTGGGCACTTTATGCACAAGTCAGATTCTAGTAAAAAAATAAATAAAAATAAACCCACAATAAAATTAAGACAAATAATACAATATAGATCAACAGATCATCTTACTAGACAGACAAGTAACTAACTAAACAGGTCAATTGAAACTACTATGGTTTTAAAGCTCAACTAAGTTGAAGCTAAGAAATAAAGATAAGCATTTAACTAGCTAAGAAAATAATTTCAAAATAGTCATGATTTTAAAGCTTGATGGAACTGAGTTTAATAGACTAGATTATGCAATTCTACAGGTAAAGATTTCCAACTATTCGAGATTGCTGTTTGCAATTACTACAGCCTTTTATTTATTTTTTAAATTTCATATATCTGTATTTAGCTCACGCCTTTCCAGTAATAGTTTAAGGCGAGTTATATTCAGGTGCAGTAGGCATTTCTCTGGAGGGCCTACAATCTGAGTTTGCCTTTCTCAGCCGTGGTCCTCTTTAGCACATTGCTTCTGCCATTTATGCTCAGCTTGGCTCAAGCTGTTTCTCAAATTCTTTAAATCATTTGAAAACCATGGTGTGCACTTCTTTTTACCTATGATGAATCATATCTGCAGGGCTACCTCAGGAAATATCGATACATTGGGAAGATGTATTACAACTATTAGATAAACTGAAGAGTAGCAAATCACCTGGGCCGGATGGTATACATCCAAGGGTGTTGAAAGAACTGAAATACGAGATTGCAGACCTGCTATTAGTAATCTGTGAACTATCATTAAAATCATCTCTAATACCTGAAGATTGGAGGATCGCCAATGTAACACCAATTTTTAAAAAGGGTTCCAGGGGTGATCCGGGAAACTACAGACCGGTGAGCCTGACATCAGTACTGGGAAAAATGGTAGAAACCATCATAAAGAATAAAATTACTCAGCATGTAGATAGTCATGACCTAATGGGAGACAGCCAACATGGCTTTAGACAAGGAAGATCTTGTCTTACTAATCCGTTATGTTTTTTTGAAGGAGTGAATAATCAGGTGGACAAAGGTGAGTCGGTTGATATTGTGTATCTGGACTTTCAGAAAGCCTTTGACAAGGTCCCTCATCAGAGACTTTTGGCAAAACTAAAGAGTCATGGGATAGGAGGCAGTGTACTATTGTGGATCAGGAACTGGTTAAAAGATAGAAAGCAGAGGGTAGGGCTAAATGGCCAATTTTCCCAATGGAGAAAGGTGAATAGTGGTGTACCCCAGGGATCTGTGCTGGGTCCGCTGCTTTTTGACATATTCATAAATGACCTGGAAAGTGGAATAACGAGTGAGGTTATCAAATTTGCAGATGACATAAAACTATTTAAAGTTGTTAAAACCCAAGAGGATTGTGGAAAATTGCAAGAGGATCTTGATAAATTGGAAGACTGGGCATCAAAATGGCAGATGAAATTTAATGTGGACAAGTGCAAGGTTATGCATCTAGGGAAGAACAACCCAAACTATGATTACACGATGCAAGGTTCCACATTAGGAACCACCACCCAGGAAAAAGATTTAGGCGTCATTGTGGATACCATGTTAAAACCCTTGGCCCAGTGTGCAGCGGCGGCCAAGAGAGCAAATAGAATGCTAGGTATGATAAGGGAAGGAATGGAAAATAAAACAAAAGATATTATAATGCCTCTATATCGTTCCATGGTGAGACCGCACCTTGAATATTGTGTGCAATTCTGGTTGCCGTATCTTAAAAAGTATATAGCGATATTAGAAAAGGTTCAGAGAAGAGCCACCAAAATGGTAAAGGGGATGGAAGGATACTCCTATGAAGAAAGGCTAAAAAGATTGGGGCTCTTTAACCTGGAAAAGAGACGGCTGAGGGGAGATATGATAGAAGTCTATAAATTAATGAACGGAGTGGAACGGGTAAACGTAGATCGATTGTTTACCTTATCAGAATATAGAAAGACTAGGGGACATGCAATGAAGCTACAGGGTAAGCTATTTAAGACTAATAAAAGAAAATATTTTTTCACTCAACGTGTAATCAAACTCTGGAATTTATTACCGGAGGATGTAGTAAAGGCTGTTAGTATAGCTGGGTTTAAAAGGGGTTTGGACAGGTTCCTGGAGGAAAGGTCCATAAACCATTATTAAGAAGGGACCCAGGATATCAATGCTTGAACCAATACAAGCATTGTGGAACCTGTGTCCCTTGGGGAAACTGCTAGGTACGTATGACCTAGATTGGCCACTGTTGGAAACAGAATACTGGGCTTGATGGACCTTGGTCTGACCCAGTATGGCATATCTTATGTTCTTATGCTTCAAAAGATGCAGGCAGTCACTCCACATTCATATACAAAGATAATTGTGGACTGCAGGAACACAATCCTAGTCACTTAAAGGAAAGGAGGGATAGAGAAGATATGATAGAAATGAATAAATACCTCCGTGGCATAAATGCACAGGGGGAAAGCCTCTTTCGATTGAAAGCAAGCTTTGCTACTAGGGGACATAAGATAAGGGTGAAAGGGGATTTTTTAATTTTATTTTTATTTAACTGTATTTATATCCCGCTTTTCACCGGGTCAAAGCGGCGCTACATTTAAGGGTGGGGTAATTAAGTATAAGGGTGGGGCCATCACCGGGTAGGCAACATTGATGATTTGGACATAGGACAGACTTTGGACATGGACAGTATAGTTCAGTATAGATTCAGGAGTAACATGTGGAAATATTTCTTTTCGGAAAGAGTGGTGGATGCATGGAATAGTCTACCATTGGAGGTGGTAGAAATGAAGACAGTATCTGAATCTCAGGATCTCTAAAGGTAAAAAGGGGACTGTTGTAGTTGTTGATATGGAAGGACAGACTAGATGGGCCATGTGGTCTTTTTCTGCCATCATGTTTCTAGGTTTCTAAAAAAGTCATCTGGATAAAATTTGGAGCAGCCCCACCATTTTTCAGGAACTTGCAAATGGCTGTTCCCTATAGCTCCCGTAAAAACAAGAGACAGATAAAAATGGCCAGATCATGACATTGGGCAGCTGCTGGGACAAGAATGTACATTTTTAATGAGTGGAGGAGGTTACCAACTGTGAAAGACCTATGGCTTGCATACCTTCCAATAGTACCTGCCACAAAGGGTCAGTCTCATTATCTATATGCACATTAAACTCCCCCAGTATTATGGAAGTCTTACTAAAACTTCTTAGAACTGTAGCACTGCCAGGATCTTTACAGAGAGGAAGAGGCCTGAAAGCTTGACCGTTTTCCTCCGGAGATATCTCGTCCTCTAGGAGCCCTCAAGCCTCGGGTTCTAGCACTATGGGGGATGTTTACTAAAGTGCGGTAATCGTGATTAACGCGCGTAAAGTACGTTTAATGATCGTTAGCACGTCTGAACGCGCGTTCTGACGTACTAACGATCGTTAAACGTACTTTACGCGCGTTAACCGCAGTTAACGATCGTAAACCTCCGCGGCGCGTTAAAACAGCGCAGAAGGCGGAGAGTGGGCGGAGAGAAGGGGTCAATGGGCGGAGAGTGGGCGGGGAGAGGCTCCCCTCATACTAACCCGCTGAATTTCTGAGCTCAGTTCCAACGCGAATGAAAACCTGTCGTTAAAGGCATATTAAAGGGAAGAGAAACCAGTTCCGTCAGCAATGTACAGCAAAACCGGGGAAACCTACAAAACGTGAGCAGTGTGATACATGTGCACAGAACAAAATTTCACATAAAATGTTAAAAATGACCACAAGAAACATTGTAAAAAGCACAATTCAGCTGGGCAACAGTGATAGCAATGGGCAACAATGAACAACACTCCCTGGAAAGCACCAAAGAAAGAAATGATGTTTGGAAGGGTCTACGCTCCGTAGACCCTTTCAAAGATCATTTCATTGTGATGGAGCTTTCCTGGGAGTGGTGTGTAATGTTGCCCAATGATATCATTGTTGCCCAGCTTGGTTATGGGTGTTTGCCCCTTTTTTTGAGGTCTGTTTTGAGGTTTATGTGCACCTTTGTCTCCATACAAGGTAAATGAGCCCACAGTAAACCTGTGCAGAGCAGGGTTTCTGACTCGTCAGGCCGCTTTAACTAACTCCAGGGACTGCACCATCTCTGTGGCCACAGTGTGGTGCAACAGACACAGCCAGTGCCTGTAAGACCAGAGGCCCCTGCCAACCCAGTCCCCATATTTTTACCCTCCACTAAACAGTGATAGTAAAGACACCCCTTTATTGCAGAGAACATACGCATGGTTAATACACCTATATTATACCACACCAAACACAGACATCAGAAACAGGCGCATTACCCAGAGCAGAGTCTCGCAATTGCAGTCCTGGAGGGTCCCACACCATTCAGGTTCCATGCTGCCTCTAATAAAGATGCCTGTGCTGCATATCTATGCACCACCCCTATGGTATGCAGATGTAGCTCATGCATATTTATGAGGGACAGCATGAAAACCCGAACAGGTTTGGAACACCAGGACTGGAGTTGGGGAACTCTGCCGTAAAGCAGCAGCCAACAGGGCCAGACACACCCACAGGCCCCATTAGCCAATGCCTCCTGGAGAAGCAGGACATTGGGCCCTGCCTGTATCTCCCAATACTAGCAGTTGCATACCTTAGCAATGCCACCCTACACCTGGGTATATGGTACATAGCTATCAAACGTTTCCTGTGATAACTGGCAGATATCAATTCCTACATTAAGCACAGTTTGCTCAGTGAGCTCCACCATAACAATCATTCTGCTGTCTGTGGTGTGTGCTGCAGGTCTGGTCTCTGACAGTGCGTACCACCATGGGGAGTGACCCCCAACAGTCTTGCGTACAATATCCATGCCTGAACTGTGCCCAGGACTGGTGTGGTGGGTATGGCTGCTGAACACCTCTATAGTTGCACAATGCTGGCATAGGTGTGGGGGTGTCTGTCTGTCTATCCAGTGTGTGGTGTCTGCAAACACCTTCCAAAGCCCACACTGCCAGCAATGTTGCCAGTATTGAGCTGCCAATGTGCATAATGAAGAGCAAGGTACCATGGGTATAGGCCGGACAGGGTGGCCTGGCCAGGGTGCATCTGCACAGGGCATAGGGCAGTGACAGACACATTTTAGTGCCCGGCCACCACCTACACAGACAGGGTGACCTCAGTATGTCCTGCTTAGAGATCACTCTCACCCTGACTGTGCAGTGACCACAGCATGGCTAGACACCCCCATAGTGCTATATAGTATTTCTCTCATGTGATAGATATTTATTTATTTATTTATTTATTTACATTTTTTATATACCGCACTATTCGGCATCAGCGCGGTTTACAGAGAACAAAACAAAAAACAGAACAACAAGCTGTTCGGTGTTACATATAACAGGAGCATAAACTTGGAAAAAACAAATTTAAAATGGGAGAACTATCTACATGGAGTATATGATCGGTTAACTAGACAACATACTCAACTATTTACACAATTTAGCCAGAATGTTAGTAACAATGAGAAATCTGTGATTACGTTTGCGGTGGGACTGTAAGTTTTATTTTATGTTGGGTAGTATTTGATGAATAGGTTGAATTTGAGGGCCTTTCTAAACTGGGCTAAGTCGGTTATGGCACGGATATCAGGTGGTAGAGAGTTCCAGCATTTTGGTGCGCAAAATATGAAAGCTCTGTTTGCTGTTGATAGGCTGCATGTTGTTATGGCTTTTGGCATTATTAGGGAGTTCAATGCTACCTGTCTCCTATTTCTGTTTGGTGGTACAGTTCGTATGAGCTCTGTGATTGAGTTGGCTGAGAGACCATTGATGGCCTTGAAGGTGAGAATCAAGGTCTTGAACATAATCCTTCCGTGTATAGGGAGCCAATGTAGCTGTTTGAGGATAGGTGTAACATGTTCACTCTTGGACGCTCCTTGTAGAACCCTTGCAGCAGTATTCATAGCAAGCTGAAGTGAGCTCAGGGTGGATTGTGGGAGCCCTTGCAGGATGGAGTTGGCGAAGTCGAAGTGTGGTAGGATCAGTGCCTGATAGATGGTTCTGAAGTCCTCTTGGTCTAGTAGGGAGCGTAGGTGCCTGAGCGTGCATATCTTGAAGTACACAGCTTTTACAATATTATTTATGTGTGATTTCATGTTGAGATGATGGTCCAGTGTGACTCCGAGGTATCTTATTGTTTCCTTAGTGCATAGATCTGCTCCCTTAACACTTATATGTGGTGGTGGAATGAAGTTGGGGTCTTTGGTGATGAAAAGAACCTCCGTTTTCTTATGCTGAATGCGGAGGTTTTGTGATAGGAGCCATTCTGATACTGCGTCGAAGCAATTTATTATAGGCAATAAATCCATATGCACTGTGGAAAATGGCATGTAGAGTAGGATATCATCTGCGTATATCATACATTTCACATTGAATGATCTGATGATATTGCAGATAGGCTGCATATATATGTTAAACATGAGAGATGAAAGAGAGGATCCTTGAGGAACGCCTTGTTTTGATGGAAGAGTTTTGACTCTCCCGTTGTAGATTTTACATATTGCTTTCTGTTGTCAAGATACGATTTACACCAATCAAGTGCGGAGTTGCAGATGCCTTTCTCTTTCAGTCTCCCGAGGAGAATCTCATGGTTTACTGAATCAAACGCTGCTGCTATATCTAAGAAGATTAGAACAACGCCTTGCCGGATGGTGTTTATGCTAGTGAGAATATCATTGAATAGGGTGGTAAGCAGTGTTTCCACGCCATGGTATTCTCTGAATCCATGTTGAGAATGGTCAAGAGGGGCTGCGGAGTCTATGTGGTCTTGGATTTGACGTTGTGCCTCTTTCTCAAAAATCTTTGCTAAGAGGGGGATACTGGCTATAGGCCTGTAGGAGTCAGGCCGTTTTGGGTCTAGTTTGGCGTTTTTAGTAGAGGTCTTATGGATGTGAGCTTTAGTGCGGAGGGGAAGGAGCCAGTTGTAAATGAGAGGTTCATGATTTTTGTGATGAAAGGGCTAAATGTACTTCGAAGATTCTTTATCCAAAAGGCTGGGCAAGGATCGGTTTGCGCAGTGGTGGTGTTCAGTGAGATGATTGTGTCTTCGATGTGTTTGGCAGAAGGTGTGGCAAGTGCAGACAGGTGTGTTAGGCAGGATGTTTCTTGTACATTGATTGTTGAGAGATATGGGTTTCCTTTTGGGGCCCAGTCACTGATTTATCTGCTTGCTGTGTATGCTGACATCCCAGGTCTGGGTGCATGCATATCCACTGGGCACATGCATTATGGACTAACTAGCAGACTGTTTGCAGCTGGTATGTGTCTTGATGGAGTGGCTTGCAGGGTGCAGTGGCTGATGGCTTGCTGCAGGAGTATATCAGATAGTGGTGGGGTGCAGCTTACCATATCCAGGCCTGATGTCTGTCTGTGTACAGAGCTGCGGTGCCTGCCCTGTGGGGTGTCTGTTCCCCACCAGAACTGGGGTTGATGTTCCTCTCTACTGCCACTTTTGCAGGGAGGTAGAAGGTGGATCTATTGTTAGGAGACGCTGTTTGCCACCCTTGGCACTTGGGGGGGGGGGGTACATGGGCCACCTAGGTGTCCATGGGGGCTACACCTGACTGCAAGGTGTTTGTGCAGAAACTACCTATCTCTCACATTAACACTGCTTTGGACCTGCGCCATGGCCTCTTTCAGCCATGGATGGTGCTGTGGACCTGGTGCTGGGCGCCTCACTGCACCCTCAGGGTGAGCACAGTACCAGCACAATGTGACAGTGTGTAGCTACTCTGTGCCAGTACAACACACGGTCAGTACCCCCTACCAGGCCGAGGTGCTGTGGGGGTGCACATGATCACTTCCCCCTACCAGGCCGAGGTGCTGTGGGGGTGCATTCCCCATGGTGTGTATCTGTGGACAGCTGATTTGCATGTGCAGTGCATCATGGGTGTGACTGGCACGATCCAACCCTGGGAAGATCCAGCGCCTGCTCTCAGGCTCTGATAAACCATAGGCCATCACACGTACATCTGTTAGCATAGTGCATAAGTGCAAGACACCCTAAATTGTCTGTACTATAAGGTGCCCAAGCTGGTAAAAACACACGTACCCACGCACGATTGTACGCACGTACCAACGCACGGGGCTACGCCCGTAACAACGCATGCAGCCACCACGTACCAACGTACATGGCTATGCGCACTGCGAGAGTGTGTTTCACTAACAACTACTGAACGTAAAGAAAAACATGCCTCCTCATTCCCTATGTAATGTACAGGGTGCTGCCTGGGACAGCATTCTGTGTTAGGCACACTGGGGACTCGAACCCGTGCTGCCTGTAACAGCGATGAGTACACTAACCATTGTGCTACAGCTCTGTTTCAATGATTTGTGTCTGTACGCCTTCATATGCTTAACGCGCCACGGTGCCCTGTAACGCTCGTTAGTTTTTGGAACGCGCGTTAGTCGTTACGATGTCCCGCCCATGTCCTTTTTTGGCTTTCCTTTCACTAACGCGGCTCCTAACGCGATTTGCACTAACGCAGTTTAGTAAACATACCCCTATGTGTTCCAAAGGAAAAACAAATTGCTTCTGTGCAACTGAATTTGACATCACCTCTGAAGGAAAAAGCAGACTGTAGTAATTATGAAACTGTGTTGCTATTTCAGCATCCTTCACCACCTTACTCTCCCCTGAGAAATAATTTCTTTATTTTCACCCTTTCTGGCTTTCAACCTTTTTGCTAACACATGACTAACCTTATACTCTTTGGCTTTCTGAAGGAAAAATCATATCACCCATTCCAAAAGACAACAACAAATTCTTATTTGTATTTCTTCTGCTGCAACTTAAGCAAAAGTTATATGCTGGCCATCCTATTCATTTATCTCATTCTCCAAGGCCATAAACTCTGCCCTGCATTCTTTCTGCTTCCCAGCAGAATAGTTAATAATGATCCCTCTCCCTCCCTATATAGTACAGTGCGATTGTAAAGTCCCTCCGCCGTGAGCGCTGTGTGTGAACTACCTGCACACTAGCTACTTTGCTGTTATTTTTCTTAACCTAGCTAGTGTTTGCCAGATGTGGATAGAGTTGTGTGATTCCTTAGCCCTTCTTAGTATGTTAACCATCGAGGAACGAATATTTTAGTGGAGCATGTGTTTAGATCAAGTGACAAACATACAGATATAGTAAAACAAAAATTCTCAGAAAAGTTTCCAGAATCCATTGTTTCACACTGCGATACTTTGCAAGATCTAATAAGTAAATTTCAGAGTACTGATTCGGTGGCAGATGCTGCAAGAAGTGGTCAACCTAGAGTTTTATCTGGGACAAAGCTTCATAATATTTCTGATAAGCTGATCGCCAGCCCATCAAAATCATTGAGAAAATTGGCATAGGCGACTGAAATCAGCTATGGATCTGCACAAAAAGCTGTTAGACAAGAACTGCAGTTATTTCCATACAAAGTGACGCTGTTCAAGAATTAAAACCTGCAGATAACTTAAAGAGAATAGCTTATTGTGAATGGTATCAGAAATTCATACAAGATAACGGAATTGAAGTGGTGGATTTAACATGCTACACGGATGAAGTGTGGTTCCATTTATCCGGATGCATTAACTCACAAAACACCCATTTATAGGCCGCAGAAAACCTTCATGCAATTCATGAAACACCCTTGCATAACAAGAAAATCAGTATGCGGTTAGCAATGTCAAGAAAATTAATTGTACGCCCTATTTTTTATTTTTTTTAGAACACCAAGATCAGTATAGCTCTGAAATATTGTATCCATTCATCACACAGCTTGAGGGCAATGAAATCCTGAATGCCTACTTCCAGCAAGATGGTGTTACTGTGCACACTGCTCGTTCTTCAATGGTACTACTGCAAGATATCTTCAGGGATCGGGTCACATCGAGGGGTCTCCAGCTGCCACGATCTCCCAACCTTTCACCCTGACTTCTACTTCTAGGGAGCAGCAAAAGGAGCTGTGTACAAAGACCATCCAAAAACGATCGAGGAGATGAAAGCAGCAATAATCACCTACACTGCTACCGTTACACGAAAGGCATTAATTAATATCTTTGAAAAAAAGACTAGAAGAGTAGTATTGGGCCTGGAAAACAATGGACAACATTTCCAACACTTGATGTAAAGGTGTAATGTCGGAGCTCCCCCGTGTGGCCAGGCAGTTGCCCAGTAGTGCGAGAGGGCTCCGATCGTCCTTTGTATAAAAAGTTAGCCCAATAGCATGTAGTTGTGTCTTAAATAGATTAGAGCCAAGTTCAAAGGTCACAGAAAATTTCTTTTATTCAAGAAATAAGAGTTTCCCAACCAAATTAAATTCTTTGGCAAGAATGTTGAAGACTACAAAACATAAAGTTCAGGATACTTCTCCAGTCATAAACGTAAGCCTGGTTAAACAGTCCTTGGCTTGGCTTAGTTTAAACACACCTTTTTCACAAGTAAAAATCCTTTACAACACCAGTCTGTTCTCCGGTCCCCAGGAGGCAGTATAATACTTCACTGTTCGTTTCACAGCTGGTATAGCATAACATTCCCTGGTCCACCAACAGACTTTAAAACTTCAGTAATATTTCTTCAAGATACAATTTATACTTTTAGCTCTTTTCTGGCTTCATTAGCCATGCAGCTTTATCAGCCAAGCAGTCATTGGTCAGCCTAGCTAAAGGTTATGGGCTTTTGCATAGAATGTCCTTATTAAGAACTCCTGGGTTTTTCTCCAGTTACTAAAACCCTATTCTGTTCCTTATTCTTCTTTGGCACAGATAGCACATTCAATTTCCATATCTGAAACCCCACTTTCATAAAAAGTGTCTCCTAAGTCCATTTCTTCCTCACTGGGCTCTTTCAGATATTTGTCCTCCTCAGGGTCTGCCTGAGGGGCCTTTACACGCTGTAAAGTTTTCAACACTTGTTCCCAATTATGCTTCTCAGTACGTGAGCTAGTGGGGGAAGGGCAGGAAAAGGTTTCCCTATTTAAAAGCTTCTTTAAGGCTTGTAAAGGGCTCACCTTGCCAGTAGAGTGTTGTCCTCCTGTAGGCACCTTATACTGAGAAGGACCAGACCAGGAGCTTCTGGAAAATATCTCCTCCTCAGACGAATCTTCCCCTGAGCTCTCCTCTGGCCTTCTCACCTCTCTGTTCCTGTCCTTGGTCAGCTTCCTTCGTCCCACTGGCGCTGCAACAACTCTGCTCGTCTCAGTGCCTCTGTGTCTGCTTCCAATCTCATCCCCCTTCTCAGCTCGTGTCTGTTTCTCCTTCCATGCCTGTCTCTGTGCATTCCCTTCCTGTGTCTCCTTCCACTTCGGTGCAATCCTTTCCTGTGTCTCCTTCTGTGCAAGCCGTTTGTGAGTGAAACTTCCCTGCCTAAATGTTTGGGGCTGTCCTATGGCTCTTGACTCCGCCCCTGAACCACTCCCATCTCCTCCCTTGGTCTCCATGGGAACTGGGTGTGTCTCTGGCCCTGCACTCCTCTGCAGGAGATCTTTGGCTTTACTTTGGGAGTTAACCCTTCCTGTGCCTGCAGTTTCTTTGGGTTCAGAAAAAAAAGACTGTTTTCCCTTCCTTTTTCTGCACTCTGAGCCTGCTTCTCCACCACAGTAAGTTAGTTATGGACTAATAAACAACAATTCAAACAGTTCTTTCATTTTTTTATAGCCTAGTCTAGAACCCATAATACGTACTCTGGAGGGACTTTCAGTCTCACTGTACTTTTAAAAGCATCCTACTGGACATCCACAGCAGTGGAGGAAATCTCATTGTTTAGGAACTATTCTGCAATAACATACTAACCATGTTAATCCTTTTGAATCTACCTCCTATTATCTAAATTTCCCCATTAAAATTGTCTACAGGTAAGCTGCACCCAGGCACATCCACCATTTTTGTCTAAAATAAAAGAACTGTAAGATAACACTAAACTCCAAAGACATAAAGGTGTCTTAGTTCAAACAACATTATTTTTGCGAGATTATCTAGTTTGTAATTCTTCCAGATGAGCTATTCAGCAATAAGGCTCCAATTACACGTTCTACCTTTCAGGATTTTAGCATAAAATGACTTTAAGTCTATCTGAATGCAATTATATTAGTGTTAAATAAGTCACAAATGGAGTGCATTTCTGTAAGCCACTTTAGAAAGCATCAGATTGCTATCTGCAGACACGATGAATTAGACAAGAGGAAGAGATTTTAATAACACTTTTATTTAAATCCTCTATGATGAAACAGATAGCTTTCGTTTTTTTCTGCAGGTTAATTGAAACATGGTAATTTAGAATTAGTATACATATGCCACTGAAATATTTCATTTGAACAAAGTGTTCTGCAGCAGGCATATAATATGATACTTAATATATTAATGCTGAGGTTTTATCTAGTGATTAGAGCAGTGTATTGGGAGTCAGAAGTAATCCTGTCATGCATAAATGAATTTCTGCTCTCTTGTTCAAACTGTGTGACCTGGGAAGATTGTTACCTGTGTGGTCTTCAGCTGAATAACTGATCACTAATAACTGCCGGGCTGATATCTTGATACCTGTTTATGTTTATGTTTATTGTGTCTTGATAAAATCGCCCTTCTCAAAAAATCAGAGCGATGTACAATTAAAAGTCAACATAAAAATGGCCAAGGCCATAGAAAGGAAAAGGAAGAGAAGTTACAATTTCTTTATAAAAACCGTAGTACAGATAGAAGAGATAGAAGAGAGAAAAGGATAGAAAAAAGTACAATTACAATTTCTTCATAAAACCATAGTCTAGACAGAAGAGACAGAAAGGGAGAGGAAAGGGGACAAAGAGGAGGGTAGGGGGTAGGGAAGGGAAAAGAGGGAGGGTAAGGGCAAGGGGAATGGAAGTCATACAAAAGGGGAGGGCACATCATAAGCAAAGGAAAAAAGGTGGGTTTTCAGGTGTTTTTTGAAAGTGGGATGATGAGGTTCTAAGCGGAGGGAGGAGGGTAGAGAATTCCACAGAGCCGGACCAATAAAGAAGAAAGCAGAGGAGCATGTGGATTGAAGGTGGGCACGGGAGGGATAAGGAAGAGTGAGACGATTGAGGTGAAAAGAGCGAGGAGTATACCGGGGAGAGTGAAAGGAAAGAAGATCAGCAAGATATTGAGGGGTGCCAGTGTGGAGAGCCTTGTGAACCAAAATGAGCAGCTTGAATTGAGAGCGGTAAGGAAAGGGTAACCAGTGAAGATGAAAAAGCAAAGGTGTGACGTGATCCCGAAGAGAGGCATGACAGACAAGACGAGCGGCAGTGTTCTGCATCCGTTGGAGTTGAGATAGTCGGTACTTGGGGAGTCCAATGAGAGTAGAGTTAGCGAAATCTACACGAGACATAACTAGGGACATTAACAAAGTGGAGAGAGCTGAGGGGGACAGAAAAGGACGCACCGCACGGATTTGACGAAGGAAGAAAAAAGATGATTTAGTAATGTGAGAAAGGTGTGACTGAAAGGAAAGATCCGAATCAAAGTGAACACCAAGGTAACGAAAAGAAGAGACTAGAGGAACAGCAGAGCCAGAAAATGAGGGAGCCAACTGAGGGGGTGAACAACCATGAGAAAACCAAATAGCCACAGTCTTAGTGAGATTGAGGTGAAGGCAATGATGAGTCAACCAATTAGCTACATCAGAGAGACAGGAATTGAGTGCAGAAAGGTCAGGACAGGAAGGGGAAGTGTGATGCAATAGAAAAATATCGTCGGCATAGAGAAAAGCGGAAACTCCAGACTGTTGAATTAAAAGAGCAAGTGGAGACAGAAACAGGTTGAAAAGAAGAGGTGCTAAAACAGAGCCCTGGGGGACTCCGCAAGAGAGAGGAAAAGGGTCAGAGAGGGGGATAGAAGGAGAAGGGGAAAGAACCTCACAAGAACGAGAAGAAAGGAAAGAATGAAACCAGTGGTAAACAGTACTACATAGACCAGCTTCCCGTAAACGTTGGAGAAGAAGAGAGTGGTCAACAAGATCAAAAGCTGCAGAAAGATCAAGAGCAACCGCCACCGAAATATCCCCACGATCGTGTGCCACATGCAGTGCATTAGTGAAAGCAAGTAAAATAGTGTCAACACTGTGACCCTGACGAAATCCAGACTGACGCGGGTGAAGAAAGTTAATAGAATCTAAATAGTGGGAGAGTTGTCCAAAAACAAATTTTTCGAAAAGTTTAGAGAGGAAAGGAAGATTAGAGACAGGACGGTAGTGAGCAGGAACCAATGGATCGAGTGAGGGATTCTTTAGGATAGGGCGGATTAGGGCATGTTTCCAAGTAGAGGGAAAAGTATCAGTGGACAAGCTGGAATTAAACATAGTAAGGATGTGAGGTAAGAGTGCCAAAGAGGGATCTAGAAGCCAAGAGGAGGGAATGGGATCAAGGGGGCAAGTTGTCTTTCTGGAGGAAGAAATAAGGTGATGAAGTTCCGGGGACGTGATTAAAGAGAAAGAGGCCCAAGAGTGAGAGAGACAAGTCAATGGAGGGGGAGAGGCGACCGGAGGAGGGGAAGGTATTGGGGCAGGACAGGAGGGTAGCGATGTTCTTAGGGTGGAAATCTTGTTGCTAAAGTAAGAAGCCAAAAGAGAGGGGGATGGAGTGGGGTGAATGTGAACAGCTGACGTTGAGGGTTGAAGAGAAGTTAAGGATCGCAAAGTGGAATAGAGGTGTCGGGTCTGGTTTGGAGCATTCAGAATTGCATTAGAGAAATATGAGCGTTTGGCCTGATGAACGCTAGAGCGGTAATGAGAATGATTGGACTTGAAGATAGCTAGGGTAGATGGTGTGGGGTCCTTACGCCATTGACGTTCGGATTTACGGAGCTGAGTGCGCAAGAGCTGTAAACCTTGATGGTACCAGAGGTGAAGGGGCCGACGGCGGGGTTTCCGAGGACGTAAAGGGGCGACACGATCAAGAGCAGCCGTGAGGGATGATGACCAGAGCGCAGCTTGGGAGTTGGGAGAGAGCGAGGAAAAGTCCGGAGGAAAGAGCTCGGTGGCAGTGGGAAATTGCTGACGGGTAAAGGATGTGATAGCACGTGGGAGATGTGGAGGGGGGGATACTGTAGGGGATATGAAAGGAGAGGAGGGAGAGGAGGACCTTAAAGAGTGGGAACAGGAAACGGAGAGACAGACGTGGTCCGTCCAAGGGAGAGATAGAGGGGAGATATTTTGTAATGTAAGAGAAGAAGAGGATGAAGTCAGGAACAGATCAAGAGTATGACCAGCTTGGTGAGTAGGGATAGTAACATGTTGTATTAGTGATAGATCGTGTAAAAGAGAGATAAAGGAGTGGTCTCGGGACGAGGATGGAGAGTCCACGTGGAGGTTGAAATCTCCGGCGATAAGTAGATGGGGGAAAGCTAAGGACAAGTCAGTGAGTGTTGCGAGAAGAGAGTCCCAGAGCTCGGGTCGCAGAGCAGGAGGGGAGTAGAAAAGAAGTACCTGGATAGGAGGGGAGGTATGTAAGTGAAGCAAAAGGGATTCAGGATAGCGTAAAGACGGGGGAGTGAGCTGAGTGAAGTGGAGAGATGAGTGAATTAGAGCTGCCACTCCCCCTCCTGAATGGCCAAGACGGGGGGTGGAGATGGCAGAATAGCTAGGGGGGAGACAGCGGGCCAGGAGAGCGCTGATTGGATAAGTCCCAGCAGGTGCAATATTCAGTAGCGTTATCCAGATTATATCACTGAATATTTCTTCTGACTGCTTCTGCACTACTGGATAGTTCTGGAACAGTCTGTGGGTGGAGCCAGGGCAAGGTTTGACGTTATCTTATTAGCCGTGATATCGAGAATGGTAACCAGATAATATACTGCATAAAATGTTGTGTAGATCAATGAAACAAACTCCTATTTTAATGCATTTTGATTTGTATTCTTAAGATAGATGAATGTGAAAGATGTAAAAGATTGTGAATACTTTTATAAGGCAGGCCAAAACAAGCAGACCTAGCTTTTAGTAGTTTTTGCTACCTGGATAGCACTAGCAGTCAGCGTTGAAGGATACTCTGTGCCGGAGGATATCTGAATTTCATCCTGAAATGCCACAGCCACCATTTAAGAGAACACCGATCAGAGTTTAAAAATTGGGTCTAACATTTCTGCTCCACTTTAGAAGCTAGCAGCAATGGAGATCTTATTTGGATGAAAATTACTGTGCAAAATGCAATGTGTGCCTTCGAGTCAGTCCTGACACCTGGCGACCCAGAAGCTCCTGGGTTTTACAAGGCACTGTAGATGTCTATTCATTGTGCATTCCTGGAACTCAATATTAAATACTAATTAATATTGAGTTCCAGGAATGCACAATGAATAGACATCTACAGTGCCTTGTAAAAGTCTTCACAGCTTTGTACATTTTTCACATTCTTCTTATCTCTAAAGAATACAATTCAAAATGCATTAAAGTAGGAGCTTAGTTCACTTACCGATTGAACATATTCTAACACTTTCCACAGTTAGTGAAATTACGGAAGAGCTGTTGGGTAAGGTTTGCCTTTTTGTGGATGATACCAAAACCTGCAACAGAGTAGACACCCAGGAAGGTGTAGATAACATGAGGAGGGATCTAGCTACAGTAAGCTTGAAGAATGGTCTAGAATTTGGTAGCTGAGATTTAATACAAAAAAATGTAGGGTCATGCATTTGGACTGCAACAATCCAAAAGCTGATATACTTCTGTCCACGAAAGAAGAATGGGACCTAGGTGTGATTGTGTCTGACAATCTCAAAGTAGCTAAACAGGTAGAAAAAGTGGTGGCAAAAGCTAGAAGAATATTTGGGTGCATAGGGAGAAGAATGGCAAGCAAAAGAAAAGAGGTGATAGTGCCTCTGCATAAGTCTTTGGTGCGACCTCATTTGGAGTATTGTGTGCAATTCTGGAGACCGCACCTTCAAAAGTATATAAACAGGTTGAAGTCGGTGCAGAGGGTGGCAACTAAAATGGTTAATGGTCTTCGTTATAAAGCATATGAGGACAGACTTAAGGTTCTTAATATGTACACCTTAGAGGAAAGGCAGGATAGAGGTGATATGATTGAGATGTTTAAATACCTCCGTGGCATAAATGCATAGGAGGAGAGCCTCTTTCGATTGAAAGCAAGCTGTGCTATGAGGGGACATAGGATGAGGGTGAAAGGGTATAGACTCAGGAGTAATATGCAGAAATATTTCTTTATGGAAAGAGTGGTAGATGCATGGAATAATCTCCCAGTGGAGGTGGTAGAGATGAGGACAGTATTTACATTCAAAAAGCATGGTACAAATACAGAGGCTCTCTAAAGGAAAAAAAGGGACTCTTGTTGTTTGTGATATGGAAGGGCAGACTAGATAGGCCATGTGGTCTTTTTATGCCGTCATGTTTCTATGTTTCTATGAATGAAGAATTATAGAAATATTCCAAAATTCAACCTTTGTCACAGCAAGCTCAAATTAGCTCTGATTCCAAAACTTTCCTTAAGAAGATCCATATTAAATTAAATTGAGCCCTCACCATCCACTCACCGTAGTTTAGCTGATTTGAATATTCATGAATGAACAATCCAGGTTTTTCAGTTACATGAAATGAATTTGAAGCAAAGATCAAGGCAGGCTGAACTATGAGGCAAGACCAGGCAATCATCTAGGATAGCAGCATTTGGTGGGAGGGGGGAGTATGGAAAAGAGTAGCTACACTCTATGCATGACCATCCTGAGAGCAACATAAACTCAAATAATTAGAACAGGCTCACCTACAAGGCACTACTTCTAACCTTCAAAGCAATTAACCTGTTATCCACCTCATCCCTCTCTGCACTCCTCACCGCCACCCCCAACAACAGGCTGAGAAGGTCAGTAGCTACCAATACTCTAATTATACCATTAGAAGCTACAAAATGCACACAGACAACCAGGAATAGATCTTTTGCTTTCTATGCGCCGAGGTGCTGGGATAACCTCCCACCACATATCAGATCAATCAGGGACCTTTCTCAGTTCAGGAAAGCCCTTAAGCATCATCTGTTCCTCCTACACTTTGCCCACCCTAACCCAACACAACCACTCCCCACACCTCAACTCACTCATGCAGCCCCTAACACACTCATAACCTGACTTATGGCAAAGCATACAACAGATCCTTCCATCAGGTACATTTACGACGCTCATAGACTATAAGGATTAATGCATCAAGAATAACAACTTGTATTTAAAATTTTATTATAAATTGTAAATACAGTCAAACCTCGGTTTTCGTATGCCCCAGTTTTCGTTAGCTTCGGTTTTCGATGATTTTTTTCATTGCTATGTTGTCTCAGTTCTCGTACGTCCGCTCGGTTTTCATACAATTTGAAATGGTCCGGTGACGTCATCGGGCTCCATGGCGGGGCTGTAGAAGAGCTCCATTACAAAGCCTGCCAAAAGAGGAATTTGTGCTTCCCTAGCAGCGATCGGGCAGCGGAGCAATGAAGGGGCCGCAGAAACCAACGGAGGATTCATAAATTGAAGATTGTGGCAGCGGAGAGGGGAACCGCGTGATAGTGCAGAACCGCGTGATAGTGCAGATGAGAAGGCAACGGAGTGCTGGGGAGAGCGTCGGAGAACAAACGTGCATTACCAGGAGCCACGTAAGAGACCCGGCGGGGAGCGGGACTGCGTAGCAGACAGCCTTGTGAACAGGCGAAGTGAGTCGGGGGACTGCTGCGGCACAGACGTACATGAGCCATCTCGGGGAGTAGCGAGAGCAAGAACGTGGCAGGAAGATCGGAGGGGAAAAAAGGAGCAGTGAAACCCGAGTGGCATCCAGCAGCGAAGGGGAAGAAAGAGAAAGCTCATACCAGGAAGTAGCAGGAAACCACCCTCGGCACAGAATAAGGTACTGTAGGTTAAGCAAAAATAATAAAAAAAAAAGAAGAAAGAAATATAAAAACATCTCGTACCAGTTAGCCAGCTCAAAGCCCTGTGGGATCCAGCTGAGCCTAAGGCCTTAAAGCAGCCACTACCCAAAGGAATACAACCTAACATACAAAGCAATAAGTCGGTGCGAAACGCTGGCTGTTTTCTGTATGTAAAATATAGTTATTCTCTATAAAATGTATTTTTTGTGAATATTTTTGGGTGTCTGGAACGGATTAATTGGATTTACATTATTTCTTATGGGAAATATTGCTTCAGTTTTCATACGTTTCGGTTTTAGTCAGACTTTTTCGAATGGATTTATCATGAAAACCGAGGTTTGACTGTAGTTTCACACCCACTACTGTTGTTGTACATGTATATAGTTATCTCAGTATATAGTTATCCCAGTTTCAGTCCCAAGTTACCTATCCTGTTACTATGTAAGCATAAGGCCATGAGTCTGATGCAAAATTTTTGTTATTTGTAAACCGCACTGATACTGAAAAGTGCGATATAGAAGAGCTTGTAAATAAATAAATAAAATAAATAAATAAACATACAAACACAAGACATGCGGGCACCAGAGATATGTAGGCTCATTTTTATGTGTCAGCATACATCTGTTCGATTAGTCTTCAGAAAGAACCATTCATGTATTTGTCCAATTCCTCTGCATTACAGTTTATGAGGGAAGATATTTTCCAGTGCAACAGTGCAATCAAACCTGCTTGAAATTTAAGGGCAGGCATCTGTAAGAGCACTACAAGCAATTAAGTGTGTCACAAACCCACCTAGGGGCACCACAAGAGGGTAAAGGGTATAACCAGTGACAGGCTGAATACCAGAAACCACCATCAGAAGGCCAAAATGATACAAAGAGCACAAGATAGTGAAAGAGGGCAAAGTAGCTCCATAATTGATGCAGGCACACCAAAGCACTTTGAGAGGATTAAAATGGCAAAGAGACCAGCACAGTATACAGATTGGGTACAAGGCCATAAATTATGCCAAGAGGACCAGCATACCACAGCCCAGATCCCAGATTGGCTGGAAGGCCCTAAATATCTGAGGAGAGCCAACAATAGCAGATCAGGTGGAGACTATGATAAAATGAGGGAAATGGTTAAGAAAAAACTAAAAGGATGCAATGGTTAAGATATTTATAGGTGATGTATCAGTGAAATTAAAACAAATCTCAATACACCTGGAAGATGCAATACAGCAATTTGATAAACCAAAGAGTAGCAAATCACCTGGACCAGATGGTATACAAACCAGGCTGCTAAAAGAACTCAAAATGATTTTACAAACCTTCAGTACTGTTAGTAATCTATGAACTGTCTTTAATATTGTCTATAGTACATAAACATCAGAGGATGGTCAATATAACATCAGTTTTTAAAAGAGGTTCCAGGGTGATCTGGGAAACTATAGACCAGTGAGCCTGATTTCACTACTGGGCAAAATGGTAGAAATCATTATAATGAACAAAATTGCTGAACATGGTTTAATGGGAGAAAGCCATCATAGATTTAGCCAAGGAAAGTATAGTCTCACTAATCTGCTATATTTTTTTGAAGGTTTGAATAAACAGGTAGATAAAGGTAAGTCAGTTGAAATAGTGTACCTGGATTTTCAGATAGCCTTTGACAAGGTTACTCATGAGAGACTCTTTAGGAAATGAAAAAGTCATAGGATAGGAGATAAGATACAATTGTGGATTGGAAAAAGAGAACAGAGAGTAGGACTAAATAGCTAAATTCCTCAATACAGAAAGATGATTAGTGGAGTACCTCAGGGATCTGTGCTGGGTACACTGCTTTTAGCATACTTAGAAATGACATGGAAATGGGAACAATGAGGATATGATCAAATCTGCAGATGACACAAAATTATTCAAAGTTGTTAAAACACAAGAGAATTGTGAAAAATTGGAAGAAGGGCCTCAATAATTTGGGAGACTGGGCATGCAAATGGCAGATGGAATTTAATGTGGACAAGTGCAAATGTATTCACTTATGGAGTCATTCCAAGGCACGAATAGCGGGGATGTTCATCACCGCTATTCGGGTCCTTTCCTGATCCTGTCTACCTTCCCCGCATGTTGTACGGGGAAGTACACGGGGCAGGAAAGGGGCAGATCGGAGGCGGCATTAGGGCGGGCAGTGGGCAGTTGTTGGCCCCAGACGTACAGGGCCGATTGCAATGTTGGCTCTGTACATCTGGGGCCGGCGGCTTGAATGGGGAACATTCCACCTCAGAGGTGGAATAAGTTCCCCTAGTTCGCTGGGGACAGAGGCCTGGGGTATGGTAAGGGCAGGGGGGACAGAGGACATTCCCCACAGCCTAACCCTGGCCTTAGGAGGCCAGATCAGGGGTCGGGCTGTGGAGAAAACAGCTTTGGAGCCAGCAGCCGGGGATCACAGCTTTTCAATGGAGGCACAGTGCCATGGCAACCAGATGCCATGGTGCAAGGGCTCCATTGGAAATCCCTGACTGAGCTAGCCGGGCAAGGCCTTTATGTGCAGGCCAGACTGAATCGGGGTCCCGGTCTGCACGTATGGGCCTGGTTGCGATTCTGATCCCATGTGGCTAGACGTGCCCTGCGGGATCAGAATCATGGTTCCCTCTGTGCATCCGGTTCCAACCGGGCACAAAGAGGGCCAACATGTCGATGTCGGAATTGCGCCATTAGAGAAGAACAATCAAAAGGGAAGAGGTGACAAACTATAGGTCAGTAAGACTTACCTTGGTGGCAGGAAACGTAATGGAGATGTTCCTGAAAGAAAGAATAGTGGATTTTCTAGAAACCAATGGGTGTATGATCCAATACAACATGGTTTTACCAAAGGACGATCATGCCAAACAAATCTAATTGAGTTCTTTGAATGGGCGACCAGAGAACTAGATCAAGGGCATGCCATGGACGTGATCTACCTAGATTTCAACAAAGCCTTTGATACTGTTCCTCATAGAAGGTTTATCATTGAATGGAAAAGTCTGTCTTTTTGTAAATGACATGAAAATTTACAACAGAGTGGACTCCACAGAGAGAGTGGACAATATGACGAAAGATCTAAAAAAACCTGGAAGAATGGTCTACTGCTTAGCAATTAAGATTTAATGTGAAGAACTACAAAGTCATATACTTGGGATGCAGAAATCCAAAGGAACTGTATGCGATAGGTGTGTGAGAGGTTGGTGTGCATGGACTAGGAAAAGGACCTTGGAGTGATAGTGTCTGAGGATCTCTAGGTGGTGAAACAACATGACAAGGTGGTGGCCAAAGCCAGAAGGATACTGGGTTGTATTAGGGTTGCCACCTGGGATGGTTTTCAGCTGGCCTGGCCGGCTGCTGACAGATAGCCAAAACTGGTCAGGCAAACGCAGTTTTTTCTGAAGGAGTCAGGCGACCCAGGTGGCAAAGAAATGCTCCAAAAACAGAATGGCCGCCTCAGTCTGCCTTGACCAGCCGTTGTCACTGCCGCTTCTCCTGGGTCTGTGTGCGGTGGCATAAATCACCCCCTGCCTCCCAGCCGACAAAAAGCAACAGCAGCTTATTAAAAGTGTGGTGTCCCGATTCTAGCGTGCTTGTAAGTCTCTGGCAGTCCTTCCCCTGCCCCTTCTAGCACAAAATTAAGTGTCAGAAGGAGAAAAGACCGACAAAGACTTACAAGCGCACAGGAATCAGGAATCTCAACTTTTACTAAGCAACTGCTGCTGCTGTCTGTTGTTGGATCAGGGGGGAGGGTGTGATTGATGCTGCATACGCAGACCCAATAGTGATGGTGGCAATGATGGCAATGGCAGGTCAGGAAAAAGATGCTGGATATGGGGAGGGGAGGGGGTGCACCGGGGAGGCGAAGGGGAGATGCCAGCCATGGGATGAGGGGAGCAATGGGCAGAAGGTTGCCACAGGAATGATGGAAAGCAAATGCTAAGCATGGGGGATAGATAAGGGGAAGTAGGGGAAAAGAGAAGATACTGGGTTTGATGAGGCTATAGAGGAGACAGGGTATATGAGGGTAAGGGCAGATGGGAGATATAGGGGAAAAGAGAAGATACTGGGTTTGATGAGGCTATAGAGGAGACAGGGTATATGAGGGTAAGGGCAGATGGGAGATATAGGGGAAAAGAGAAGATACTGGGTTTGATGAGGCTATAGAGGAGACAGGGTATATGAGGGTAAGGGCAGATGGGAGATATAGGGGAAAAGAGAAGATACTGGGTTTGATGAGGCTATAGAGGAGACAGGGTATATGAGGGTAAGGGCAGATGGGAGATATAGGGGAAAAGAGAAGATACTGGGTTTGATGAGGCTATAGAGGAGACAGGGTATATGAGGGTAAGGGCAGATGGGAGATATAGGGGAAAAGAGAAGATACTGGGCATAATAGGGGCATAGGGGAGACAGGGTGGATATTAGACATGGGGGCATGGAGGGAAGATGCTGAGCATGGGGGGAATGGGGTAAGAGGGCAGATGATGGGTGGATATGGGTAAAAGGGCAGATACTGGACATGGGGGAAAGATAGGAGAGAAAGGGCAAATGCTGAACATGGGGGAATGGAGGGGGGTGCTGGTAAGGGGCACACTGAGGAGAGATGCTGGGCATAGGGAGGACAGAGGAAGGATAGGGACAGGAAACAGAGGGGAGATGATGGACATGGGGAGGGGAGGGACAGGAAATAGAGGGGAGATGATGGACATGGGGATGGGAGGGACAGGAAACAGGGGGAGAAGATAGACATGGGGAGGGTAGGGACAGGAAACAGAGGAGAGATGATGGGCATGGGGAGGGGAGGGACACGAAACAGAAGGGAGATAATGGACATGGGGAGGGTAGGGATAGGAAACAGGGGAGATGATGGACATGGGGAGTGAAGGGACAGGAAACAGGAGAGATGATGGACATGGGGAGGGTAGGGACAGGAAACAGAGGAGAGATGCTTGGTATGGAGGGAGAAAGAGGAGGAGGGTTAGAGGCTGAGAAAGAGAGAGAGGGAATGGGAGGGCTTTGTGAGGGAAAGAGATGGAAAGCTGCAGCTACATACAGTAAAAAAAAAAAGTAAAATTGAGAAGTGCTAAATTAAAATAAATAAATATACTATATTATAATGCCTCCGTATTGCTCCATGGTATGACCACACCTTCAAAACTGTGTGCAGTTCCGATTGGCATATCTGAAAAAGGATGTAGCAGAATTAGAAAAGGTACAGAGAAGAGCAACCAAACTGATAAAGAGGATAGAATGATACCTCTATGAGAAAAGGCTTTCAGGGTTAGGGCTCTCCAGCTTGGAAAACAGAAGACTGAGGGGAGATACAGTAGAGGTCTATAAAATATTGAGTGCAGTGAAATAGGTAAATTTAGATTGGTTGTTTACTTCTTCAAAAAGCAGAAACACTAGGGGACATGCAAAAAAGCTGCAATGTAACACATTTAAGAATGATTAGAGAAAATGTTTTTTCACCTAACATGAAATCAAACATTGGAATCTGGTGCCGGAGGATGTAAATAAAGCTGTGGGTGTAGTCTGATTTAAAATAGGTTTGGACAAGTTCCTGGAAGAAAAGTCCATAAACCGTTACTAACGTGGAATGGGGAAATTCACTGCTTTCCCATGGGATTAGCAATATGGAATCGGCCTACCTTTTAGGAACCTGACAGGTACTGCAACGCTCCTTCCTGGGCCCTAGAGCTTACAGGCAGGAGTGGCCTTATATAATGTCCCTTATGAATAAAGGTGGTACTGATCCCTCTGAATGCTGGGATTCGTAGTACACTTGTTTTTTTTTCTTTAGGGATGAAAGTTGTAGTTGTGACTCGAGTGATAAGGCTTGCAAGAAATTTATTTGTTGTGGGGATATTTTCAACGCATTACAATTCAAAAGTGCATAACGTAAAGGTGCAACTTTCAACATAAAGGTGAAATCAGGAGGTCAGGAAAACAACTGAAATCAAATAGCTTTAACTCAGCTTTACACAGTCACGGTAGCTTCTACTCAGCTTTGCCTCGTGTGGTTGCTTGGGATTATTGCAGCCTCACAGTAACAGCTGTTCTCCTCACAGCGTGGCTTTACAGAAACAAGTGAAAACAATTTGTGAACTCTCACGGCTAGGCAACAGGTATAGCAAACGTTTTGTATTCTTCTCATACAAACTCCAGATGCTTCTTTACACTGTTACTCTCTAAAACATAAAGAGCAATCCATTGCACAAGGATCATAACTCAAGGTAGGCACATCATTATCTATCTGCATACATTCATCTGGGCTAAGGCAATTGTTCTCTTCATCAGGTTTCTTATGTTTCCCTGACTTTAGCTCCAGAAATTGCTGAAACTCTTTTAGAAGCAATTCAGCCTGTAGCTGCTCTTTAGCTGCTTGATAGTCTCCGGTAAGGGTCACACCCTTCCCCCACTCACTATCTGCTCCTGTTGCAGAGTTTGGCTTAGGGAGGTCAGTACAATAAAAGGGTTTCTCCAGCAAGGCATTAAAATTAGGAAATCCAGCTTTACCTTTATCAGAAACATTGGCATAAGAACAGGCACCTTTCTTCCAGGACTCTCTCCTCTCTAGAAACTCAGGAGCCTTATGGATAGTTCTTCTGCTAGGGGAATTTCTCTCAGAAAAACTTCTTTCCTGTTTTGGTTCCTGGTTTTTATAGCACTGCTTGCCACCAGACAAAATACCTTTTCTCCAAGAGCGGGGTTTGCTAGCCTTCCCACATTTAGGCTCTACCGTGTAGTAAGGATCTCCTTGAGAGTATATTGGGCTCCAAGGCTTACTGTTCCAGGGTTCTGCCTTCTCCCAGGGTTCTAGCGTTTTTCCCCTTTGATTACAAGTTCCTCCTGAAGACCAACGTGCACTGGAAGCTGCTTCTCGTCTGCTTCGTTTCTTGCTGCTCTCCTTGTCAGCCTTTCTGCCTGCCTTGCCAGCCTTGCTGCCTCCTTTGCCAGCCTTGCTGCCCCCTTTGTCAATCCTGTCTGAGGATTTAAAAAGGGCTTCATTTCCCGGCACTCCCTGTCGTTCCCCTGGGCGTGCCCAATCAGTGCTGAAGCCTAACTCCTCCCCTGGGCTGGGGCTTGTCTTCAGCTCAGCCGATAACTGTGTTTTTTCCAAGTCAGTTTTGAAAATCCTGTGTGTGTCATCCCTTCTATCAGGATTTTCCCCTATCTCCATTTCCTCTGGAGGGGAGTCTTCACCACAGTACTTGTGACCTGGTTTTGCCACTGTTTGAAACACAATACTGGCTTGATGGACCTTTGGCTTGATCCAATATGACATATCTTATCTAGATAATTTGAAAGCCTACCCTCAATCAGCCCCAAACTTGGCCTCTATAATAAGGACATGATTGAGCCCTTCTATTTTAAGCCCAATACAATGCGTATGATTTTTGGAATATAGAAGTAATGGAGGTTATATCAGAAACCTTGCATATTATTTAAAAAGCAGTATATAGACATGTAGAAGCCAATTTTAGAATGCTTTGTGCTGGTTTGGGTGGTCCAAAACTATACATTCATTTACCATTTTACAATGTCACGTTCACTTTTACACCTCATCTGAGACATGGGTATAGTTTCAATTAAGTCCTTGTTTCAGCTAGAGTTTGAAATGAGTGTTTGACAGAGCAATTATGCTTATCCCTCTGGTACATTATATAGGGGGGAGGGGAGATATTCAGAGGCATATACATGCTTTGCAGACCTGAAAACCGTGTAAATGCAGGTTAGCGGGATACTGGTGCTGCCGCTACATGCCCCGATGTGTTGTGGGCGTTCCAGAGTGAACTTTTTCTATATTGCAAACCAGGAATTTTTGTGGTATTGGGCATAGCTCTCTCTATTAGAGCTCACTGTTTCTTGTTCCAGCATTCCATTCAGACCCTGCTCTTTGAAGCCACTGACCTCGTTAGGTGTTAGATCCCTCCCTACCCACCCCAGCTTTCACCAACCCTATGTGAGCATACTTGCTTTATAAGGCAACTCTCCAATTAGCTACACGCAGGGACATAGAACAGCACTGTTAGAACACACTTAAAAGAGGTTAACTAATCTTAAAGGACAGCTAAGGAAAATGTATGGACTTTGGTAGGTTTCTCTCTTTTACATCAACAGGTACCAAAGTTCCACCAAATGAACAATGGGCTGTGAAAAATCATATTGCCAAAGTTGTTGCCCCTGTTACAGCTTCTGCTTATGTCCACACAGAGATCCCAATGCTAGATGAAGGACCGGTTCCATGTGCAGGATGCCCGCAAGCCAAAACCCTCACAAAACAAGCTAAGGAGCTCAGAGAAGAGATGGTGATGCTGATAAGCATTCAAGACAGTGAGTATATTAATGAGATGCTTCTTGAAAAATCCAACCTCTCCAGAGATGAAGATGAGAGGCTTCAGAATGAAGTGAGTTGGACATGAGTCACTAGAGCCCGTTGAATCAACATTCCATCTCCTCCAGCCCTTGAATTGAAGAACCATTATGCAGCCCTGGAAGTGAAGGAGGTGAAAGCATCCCAGGAAAGGGAAGAATCAGAGCTCATGCACTCCAAAGTTGCAGAATCAGTGACCACAAGGAAGCGAAGGGTAGTGGTCACTGTTCCCTCTAAGCTGTGAGCTTGTGCGCGCGCACACACCTCGCCGAGCGAGCGCACATACTCTGACGTGTAGTCAAATTTTAAAGTATATAACTCCGAGTGTCGTTATGTGGCGCACAAAAATTTAACCTTCCTTCAAAAGCTGCACAGCTTATATTTTATGCGCCCATAGCCTACAGAAAATTAGAGGGAACATTTATTTATTTATTTTAAATATTTAGTATACATTTGTATACTGCTACTTCCAGCGATCAGCAGCGGTTTGATTACAGATTGGAAATTGTCAAATCATGACAGGAAATTTTTGAGGTATAAACACATTGATTAGACAGGAAAGCACAGCACACAGAGAACTATTTTACAGGGAACATGGACTATGGAGGGTTAAGTGGCTTGCCCAAGACCACAAGGAGCACCTGTGGGACTAGAAACCCCAGTCCTTCCGGCCCAAGGTTGCTGTCCTCTAGTGGGATATGAACCCCCCGACCTTCCGGCCCGAAGTACCTTGCCCCAACCACTAGGCCACTCCTCCACTCCAACATTGGTAGTGGTGGTTGGTGACTGTCTTCTGAGGGGTACTGGGGTATCTATTTGCCAACCAGATTTGATGTCCAGAGAGGCATGCTGTCTGCCAGGTGCCAAAATCTTAGATTTTACAGAGAGTTTGCCAAAATTCATCAAGCCTACTGACTATTATCCAATGTTGCTCATCCATGTCAGCACAAATGATACTGAGGGAATCACAAGTGATTTCATGGCTCTGGGACAGATGGTGAAATAGACTGGTGCTCAGGTGGTGTTCTCTTCAATCCTCCCTATTAAGGGTAAAGGCCGAGGAAGAAAAGTTTGCATCCTGGAGATGGATGTATGGCTGTGTGGATGGTGTCATCGAGAGAGTTTTGGTTTCCTGGACCATGGGATGATGTCCAAGAGGGGTAAAAGTGTCTTCAGCAGAAGAATGGTAAATCACTGAGAGGGCTTTAAGCTAGATTCTTTGTGGATGGGTGAAGAAAGCCCCCAGGTAAGTGAAAGATAAAATATCTCTGTAGAAATTGGTAAAAGAAGCAACATCTGGAAAGAGGTGTGAATAAATGCCCGTAGCATGGGAAATAAGATCCCAGATGTTGAGGCTTTAATGGAAGAGGCTGACTTGGATTTATTGGCAGTTACAAAGACATGGTTCATGGACTACTATGACTTTGATGTAATTATACCAGGCTACACTTTATTCAGGAAGGACAGAGTAGGAAGAAGGGGAGGAGGAGTGACACTATATGTAAAGAATAATATTAAAGCTATAGAATCACAGGGCTTAAAAGGGAGCGAGGAGGCACTGTGGGTTAAACTAGAAAGAGGGAATGGGAAATCCATTTGCATTGGAGTGATATATAGATCCTTCTCAGAGAAGACGTGAATGGAAATTTAATAGAAGATATACACAGTGTTATCATGAAAGGAGAAGTGCTGCTGATAGGTGACTTCAATATGCTGGATGTTGATTGCCACATCCCTGCAGCGGTGTCATCTAAAGTAAGGAGATCTTGGATTCTCTACAGGGAGAACTATTCCGGTAGCTGATAACAGAACCCACACATGAAGGGGCCATACCGGCCTTGATGCTTACCAATGGGGAAAATGTTTCTGATGTTATAATGGGAGATCGTCTTGCATCCAGTGATCACCAGAGTATTAGGACTAGGGCTGATTAAACATTGTCTTCTGGGGCTTCATTCCTGAAAATGGCCATGCTTGTATTTACAGTTTTCTAAAACGTAGCCCAGAGACCTGTAATTTTGACAGTTCTACACAGACGTAGCCCAGGTTTACATATATATAAGATACCAAGTGATGCTCTTCTTCTCAATGTGTAGTTTCATGGAACTGCACATGTAGGGAAATGTATATATATGTCCCCCTCTCCCCCCCCCCACAGCACCATACATATTTTACCAAAGGTTCCATATTATGGTTTTCTGTAAAATCAGCTGGAATTTATAACCTTCCCAGCTTGTTCATTCCATTTCAAATCTAGACGCCCTATATGTAAAATGGAGCTTCATGCCAATGAACACAGCTTCTTTTGAATATTAGTCCAAATGTAAGTACCTTTTGATTTCTTCATATTCTTTATCCTTTGAGATAACAATAAAAGTAATTGTGTACCAGAATTCATTATTTCTTGACTGTACATTTAAAAGTCTTATACAAGTTCAGTCATTTGAGAGATACGGAGGACTTTATGACTGTCTTGATGTCTCAGATGAATAGCAGTGCACACAAAAAAAGTTCTTTTTCAGATCGTTTTTGGATTTTTTTGCCAATTTTTGGACATTTTTTCTGTTCATTTCAGAAATGAATGCATGTAAACTTTGATTAATGCGTGAAAAAAAGTTTGGTGTGCCCGCAATTGTGGACAGATTAACATGGCCAAGCCCCTACAAAGGGGATATAGCCAGTTGGGAGAGTAGATATGGTGGGGCAGGGGTTGGAAGAGAGGAATCAGTGGATTGGACAGAATGGGTTAGCTGGTGTGGAGTACTACTGCTACTGATATTTATTATCTGTATAGCACTACAAGGCCTCCGCAGCACCTTGTACAAGGAGCATAGGGAAGCATTGGAAGGGTATTTTTGGCAGGTGGGCTAATGGAAGGGTCTGCAAGGGGTAAGAAAGTAAGGATAAGAGGACTAGTGGGCAATACCGCTGTGAGCCTGGGGATATAGCTCGATGTCGCCACAGCCAAGTGACCTAGTGTGGTTGTTGAAGTGTGAGAGGGGCGATATATACGTTGGAAAGTGTTATATGATAGAAGTAGTGGACGGCTGATCTAGGTGATGTCAAATACTGTTGCCGCTGTTGATATTTGTGTTGAGTAGTTCTGAATAAAGCTGCAGCCATGTATTTTGCTGCTATTATATTGTCAGGTGAATTGTATGCAGTTCTGAGGTGAGGAAAGTGTGAGAGTGCCTATAACATGCAACTCACATTCAAGCAAATTAACTCAGAGGTTTCATGTGCAGAAAGTTGCTGTTTACATGCATAAAATTCTCCAAACACAAATGCACTCCTGTAAAAATCATGGATTAATACAAACAATGTTTGGTTAATGATTTAAAATGTCTTTTATTGGAACTTAGAGAACTCACTTATGTTCTCTGCAATTAATTAAAATGGTTTGGATTGCATAAATCTAGTCAACAAAGCATTATAAATAGATTGCTTTTTTTGTTCTTTGTTTCTCAGTTAATTTTTATGCCTGCCTTTCCTTATCTACAATTAAACCATATTACGCTTGCTCTTCTGGCTAGATTTTCTTGTCTAAAAAGATACTCTTTTTAATAGCCCAAATTTCCATGACATCGTGTTGCAAATATGTGGGTCCACCTTTGCAAGGTATCAGTAAGGCCGAAAACATCTTAAACATGCCTATATTGTAGGAAAACTAACTTTGCCAAAATGGGACAATATCTCAAGGAATCGTTAGCGGGATGGGAACAGCTGGATACAGAAAAGCAATGGGCAGAACTGAAAGGGAATAATTGAAGGGCAACAAACCTTTTTGTTAGAAAGGTAAATAAATGTAAAAGGAAAAGGAAGCCGCTATGGATCTCAAAAGAAGCAGCTGAAAAGATGAAGAAAAAGAGGGTGACCTTCATAATGAGAATGTAATAAAATAAAAAAAATAAAATATAAGAGATCACAGAAAGAGGAAGTCAAACATCTATATTTGGAAAAACTTAGAGAAACTAGCAAAGTAGTCAGGAAAGCAAAGATACAAAAAGAAGAAATGGCCAGTGAAATAAAATGGGAGGGATAAGACATTTTTCAAATATGTTAGTGAGAGAAGGAAGTGCAAAAGTGGTATTGTCAGACTCAAGGGTGAAGGGGAGGAAGATGTAGAAGCTGATGAAGATAAAGCGGAATTGCTTAACAAATATTTCTGTTCTGTGTTCACAGATGAAGGGCCAGGAGCAGGACCTCAGAAAACACCAACAAAAAGGAACAGAAGCAACAGTGATCTTGAACAATTTTCAGAAGACTGTGTTTATGAGGATCTAGCTAAACTAAAAGTAGAGAAAGAGATGGTACTGGATGGGATACATTTGAGAATACTGAACGAACTTTGGGATGTTCTAGCAGCTGACCTTTTCAATGCTTCTTTAGAATTGAGAGTGGTCCCAGAAGACTGGAGAAAGGCATGTGTGGTCCCTTTATAGAAAGTGGAAGTAAGGATGAGGTTGAAAACTACAGGCCAGTTAGTCTAACCTCAGTGGTGAGAAAATGATTGGAAACTCTGCTAAAAGGGAGGATAGTGAGGTTTCCGGAGTCCAATGGATTGCAGGATCCGAGGCAGCATGGATTTACCAGAAGCATGTCTTGTCAGACAAATCTAATTGATTTCTTTGACTGTGTGACCTGGGAGTTGGACCGAGGGAGAGTTGTTCCACACAGGAGACTTATAAACAAACTGAACATCCTAGGGATGGACCCTAAAGTGACTGACCAGGTAAGAAATTTGTTGAGTGAGAGGCAACAAAGGGTACAGGTAACTGGAGCTCACTCTGAGGAGTTACTAGTGGTGTGCCGCAGGGATCTGTCCTTGGTCCGATTCTTTTTAACATCCTTGTTAATGATAATGCAGACGGGCTATCAGGTAAGGTTTGCCTCTTTGCAGATGATACCAAAATCTGCAATAGAGAAAACACACAGCAAGGAGTAGATAACATGAGGAGGGATCTAGCTAAACTTGAAGAATAGTCAAGAATTTGACAGCTGAGATTTAATGCTAAAAAATGCAGGGTCATGCATTTGGGTTTCAAAAATGCAAGGGCGTGGTTCAGTATAAGGGGCAAAGTACTTTTGTCCATGAAAGATGCAAAGCCGAACACAGATGGCACATAGCTAAAACAAACTCTCCAAGACAATTACCTAAACACCCTGACAATATACAGAGAACATATAAACAACAACTAAAAACATTACTATTCTAGTCAACTAACAAAAGCATTCAACCGCCCAAGAGAGCTTTTTAAAATCATTAATTCACTAACTGACAATACTGCCAACAAAAACCCTACTGATCAGGTCATCTCACCCCAAACCCTTGCCACCTACTATGAGAACAAACTAAAACAAACTTCATCCCCAACAATAACACAAAGTCTAATCTCATCTACACAAATAACGCAATGGTCTACATTCTACCCCATAAATAAAGACATGCTGAAACACATCTTATCTAATCTAAACACAACCACATCATACCTAGACCCATGTCCAGTACACTGGATAAAAGAATCCACCCCTGAACTCTCTTTATTCATCCTACTCATAGTAAACTTATCACTGCAGAACGGCTACCTACCAGCTCCCCTTAAACATGCACAAATCCGCCCCATATTAAAATGCAAGTCCAGCGACAAAAGCTCCCCAACTGCTTATACGCCAATCTCCAGTCTACCACTCCTGGCTAAACTTATTGAAAAAACAGTACAGATTCAACTGCAAGAACATATCAATGCCCACGCACCACTAGATGATCAGCAATACGGATTTAGAAACCACCATGGAGTGGAAACACTCCTCACAGTTTTAACTGACACCCTTGCTAAAGGGACTGACAATGTAAAAAAATATTTTCCTTCTAATCTTCATTGACATCACAGCAGCCTTCGATAGTGTCATCCATCAAACAATGATAACACTCCTACAACAGTAGGGAATCACAGATACAGTACTGAAATGGTTTCAATCATATCTAACGGACAGAACCCAAGTCAGAATTGAGCAACAAATATCAGACAAATATAAACAACAACAAGGTCTCACCCAGGGATCTTCATTATCTGCATTACTCTTTAATATATATTTACAACCCCTCTGCACTATCTTTAGACGTTTCTGCGTAAATTATCATATTTACACAGGTGGCATAATCTTATACCTCCGTGGAATATCTTGAACCTCCTGACAGCCTGTGTCACAGAAATTACAACGTGGCTTATGAGCCACAACCTCTACATTAACCTCTCGAAAACGGAGGCAATATTTGTCACAAGAAACCAAAAATTCTCCCCCTCCCCAACTCAATCACAATCAACAACATCAATATTCAAATCAGAAATGAAGTGAAATATCTAGGCGTCATAATTGACTGCTCCCTCAGCTTCAGCACCCACATAAAACAAACTAAAAAAAAATTATTATAAAATCAGACTCCTCAAGCAACTCTGCCCATTTCTCCACCTGCATGATTTTAGATCCATAATCCAAGCCATGATTACCCCTCACTTCGACTTTGCAAATTCTATCCTCCATGGCTTGACCAAACAAGACCTAAGACAAGTAGCCCAAAATGTATCAGCCCGAATAACCAGTAACATCAGCGCCATGGAACACATCACACCCACACTATGGGGTATGTTTACTAAACTGCGTTAGTGCAATTCGCGTTAGGAGCCGCGGTAGTGACAGAAACCCCAAATAAGGACATGGGCGGTACATCGTTACCACTAACGCGCGTTCCAAAAACTAACGAGCGTTACAGGGCGCCGTGGCGCGTTACTGCACGTTATTCGTAAGAGGGCGTACAGACACAAAGCACGGAAACAGAGCTGTAGCACAATGGTTACTGTACTGACCGCTGTTACAGGCAGCATGGGTTCGAGTCCCCAGTGTGCCTAACGCAGAAGGCTGGCCCAGGCATCACCCTGTACATTACATAAGGAATGAGGAGGCATGTTTTTCTTTACGTGGAGTAGTGGTGTCAGAAACACACCCTCGGAGTGTGCCTAGCCACGTACGTTGGTGCGTGCGAGGCTGCGTGCGTTGGTATGGGCGTAGCCCCATGCATAGCTGCGTGCGTTGGTGCGTGCAAACAATTGTGCGTGGGTACGTGTGTTTTTACCAGCGTGGGCACCTTATATTACAGACTCTTTAGGGTGTCTTGCACCTATGCATTATGCTAACAGATGTACGTGTGATGGCCTATGGTTTATCAGAGCCTGTGAGCAGGTGCTGGATTTTCCCAGGTTTGGATTGTGCCAGTCACACCCATGATGCACTTCACATGCAAATCAGCTGTCCACAGATGCACACCATGGGGAATGCACCCCCACAGCACCTCGGCCTGGTAGGGAGAAGTGACCATGTGCACCCCCACAGCACCTCGGCCTTGTAGGGGGTACTGACCGTGTGTTGTACTGGCACAGAGTAGCTACACACCGTCACATTGTGCGGGTACTGTGCTCACGCTGAGGGTGCAGTGAGGCGCCCAGCACCAGGTCCACAGCACCGTCCATGGCTGAAAGAGGCCATGGCGCAGGTCCAAAGCAGTGTTAATGTGTGAGATAGGTAGTTTCTGCAGAAACACCTTGGATATCTCTGTCTGTTTCAGTCAGGTGTAGCCCCCATGGACCCCTAGGTGGCCCATGTACCACCACCACCCCCCCCCCAGGGCCAAGGGGGGCAAACAGGGTCTCCTAACAATAGATCCACATTCTATCTCCCTGCAAAGGTGGCAGTAGAGGAGAACATCAACCCCTGTCCTGCTGAGGATGCAGCTCTGTACACATCCATAACACAATAGCAGACAGACATTAGGCCTGGATATGCTAAGCTGCACCCCACCACTATCTGACATGCTCCTGCTGCAAGCCATCAGCCGCTGCACCCTGCAAGCCACTCCATCAAGACACATACCAGCTGCAAACAGCCTGCTAGTTAGTCCATAGTGCATGTGCCCAGTGGAGATGCATGCACCGAGAACTGGGATGTCAGCATAAACAGCAAGCAGATAAATCAGTGACTGGGCCCCAAAAGGAAACCCATATCTATCACATGAGTGAAATGCTATATAGCAATATGGGGGTGCCTAGCCATGCTGTGGTCACTGCACAGTCAGGGTGAGAGTGATCTCTCAGCAGGACATACTGAGGTCACCCTGTCTGTGTAGGTGGTGGCCGGGCACTAAAATGTCCCAGTCAGTGCCCTATGCCCTGTGCAGATGCACCCTGGCCAGGCCACCCTGTCCAGCCTATACCCATGGTATCTTGCTCCTCATTATGCACATTGGCAGCCCAATACTGGCAACATTGCTGGCAGTGTGGGCTGTGGAAGGTGTTTGCAGCCACCACACACTGGATAGACAGACAGCCACCCCCACACCTATGCCAGCATTGTGCTACTATAGAGGTGTTCAGCAGCCATACCCACCACACCAGTCCTAGGCACAGTACAGGCATGGATATGGTACGCAATACTGTTGGGGGTCACTCCCCAGGGTGGTAAACACACTATCAGAGACCAGACCTGCAGCACACACCGCAGACATCAGAATGATTGTTATGGTGGGGCTCAATGAGCAAAATGTGCTTAACATAGGAATTGATATCTGCCAGTTATCATAGGAAACGTTTGATAGCTGTGTACCATATACCCAGGTGCAGGGTGGCATTGCTAAGGTATGCAACTGCTAGTATTGGGAGATACAGACAGGGCCCAATGTCCTGCTTCTCCAGGAGGCATTGGCCAATGGGGCCTGTGGGGGTGTGTGTGGGTGTGTCTGGCCCTGTTGGCTGCTGCTTTACGGCAGAGTTCCCCAACTCTGGTCCTGGTGTTCCAAACACTGTTCGGGTTTTCATGCTGTCCCTCATAAATATGCATGAGCTACATCTGCATACCATGGGGGTGGTGCATAGATATGCAGCACAGGCATCTTTATTAGAGGCAGCATGGGACCTGAATGGTGTGGGGCCCTCCAGGACTGCATTTGCGAGACTCTGCTCTGGGTAATGCGCCTGTTTCTGGTGTCTGTGTTTGGTGTGGTAAAATATAGGTGTATGAACCATTCGTATGTTCTCTGCCATAAAGGGGTGTCTTTACTATCACTGTTTAGTGGTGGGTAAAACTATGGAGACTGGATTGGCAGGAGCCCCAGCTGGGATTTGAACCTGTGACCCTCTGGTCTTACAGGCACTGGCTGTGTCTGTTGCACCACACTGTAGCCATAGAGACAGTGTAGTCCCTGGAGTTAGTTAAACCGGCCTGACGAGTCACAAACCCTGCTCTGCACAAGTTTACTGTGGGCTCAGTTACCTTGTATGGAGACAAAGGTGCACATAAACCTCAGAAAAGACCTCAAAAAAGGGGCACACACCCATAACCAAGCTGGGCAACAATGATATCATCGGGCAACATTACACAACACTCCCAGGACAGCTCCATTACAATGCAATGATCTTTGAAAGGGTCTGCGGAGCAGAGACCCTTCCAAACATCATTTCTTTTTTTTGGTGCTTTCCAGGGAGTGTTGTTCCTTGTTGCCCATTGCTATCACTGTTGCCCAGCTGAATTATGCTTTTTACAATGTTTCTTGTGGTCATTTTTAACATTTTATGTGAAATTTTGTTCTGTGCACATGTATCACACTGCTCACGTTTTGTGGGTTTCCCCGGTTTTGCTGTACATTGCTGACGGAAATGGTTTCTCTTCCCTTTAATATGCCTTTAACGACAGGTTTTCATTCGCGTTGGAATTGAGCTCAGGAATTCAGTGCGTTAGTGTGAGGGGAGCCTCTCCCCGCCCACTCTCCGCCCATTGACCCCTTCTCTCCGCCCACTCTCCACCTTCTGCGCTGTTTTAACGCGCCGCGGAGGTTTACGATCGTTAACTGCGGTTAACGCGCGTAAAGTACGTTTAACGATCGTTAGCACGTCAGAACGCACGTTCGGACGTGCAAACGATCGTTAAACGTACTTTACGTGCTTTAATCACGATTACCGCACTTTAGTAAACATCCCCCTATATGCCTTCCATTGGCTACCTATACATTGCCGGATATCTTACAAATTACTTGTAACAACATTTAAACTTATTCATGACATCACCCCATCACATCTAACAACCCTCATAGTTAAACAACAATCGAACACAACGCACCATGAACAAAAACAAACTCACCTTACCAACAGATTTCAGGAAAGCAAAAAAGACAACAACAAACAAGGCCTTCTCACACATCGCTCCAGTCCTCTGGAATAACCTCCCTGATCACCTAAGACAAATAAGTGATCTACTAACATTTAGAAAGTATCTCAAAACACACCTTTTCAACACACACTCCGGCACACAGGACCAAGTGAATAACATAGCACCAATGCAACAAAATAACTAAGACTTGCCACCACTACAACTTATGATTCGCAACTAGACAAAATTGTATATAGTTCTACTGTTATCTCTGTGTTACACACAAACAATTGTTCAGATGGTAGTTTTATTATCACCATGTTTATAGTTACTTGCTGTTCCATGTAATTGGGAATGTACCTGTTGTACTTCTCAAAACTGTTGTTCTATGTAAACCGCAATTGATCCTTGGAAACTGCGGCATTAAAATTTTTGTTAAATAAATATAGAAGAGCTGGACCTGGCATGATTGTTTCTGATGATCTTAAGGTGGATAGACAAGTAGAAAAGGAGACAGCGAAAGCCAGAAGAATATTTAGGTGCATAGGGAAAGGAATAGTCAGCAGAAAAAAGGAGGTGATAGTGTCTTTGTATCAGGTGTCTTTATATCAGGTGTATCCTCATTTGGAGTATGGTGTGCAATTCTAGAGACCACACTTTCAGAAGAACATAAATAGGATAGAGTTGGTGCAGAGGGTGGCTCTTAAATGGTTAGCAGTCCTCATTATAAAACATATGAGGACAGACTTAACGATCTTAATATGTATTGTATACATTAGAGAAAAGGCAGGATAGAGAATATATGATAGGGACATTTAAATACCTCTGTGGCATAAATGCACAAGAGGAAAGCTTCTTTCGATTGAAAGCAAGCTCTGCTACGAGAGGACATAGGATGAGGGTGAAAGGGGATAGACTCAGGAGTAATATGCAGAAATTTTTCTTTATGGAAAGAGTGGTGGATGCATGGAATAGTCTCCCAGTGGAGGTGATAGAGAAAAGGACAGTATCTGAATTCAAAAAAAGCATGGGACAAACACAGAGGATCTCAATAGGAAAAGAAGAGGGCTGTTGTAGCTGATATGGAAGGGCAGACCAGATGGGCCTGTGGTCTTTTTCTGCTGTTATGTTTTTATGTTTCTATGCTTCACCTTCTACACTTTCTTTCTAGCTATTCCTAGCAGCATAATTATTTAATTGCAGTTCCTAAGTTATTCAGTATTCATGCCAGGTTTGACTCTGAATCATCTGTTACAGAAATATTGCAAGGACTACAGAACATGTGACCAAGTTTGCTGAAGCTGACAAGTGTAGTGCTACTGGAATCCATAGCCACCTCCGATACAATGTGGCACACTAGGAATATGAATTAATTGATCTCAGGATATGACAGTGGAAGGGATAGAGCTTAGTAGATGAGTGGAAATCAGATTAGAGGAGCAGGGAGTAGGTTTGGAGGAGGAGAGAAGATTTTCAGTTTCTTCCTCAGTGATTTTAGAAAAGGAAGAAAGGGTGACCGAAGGTGAGGGAAGGATTTGGGAATGAAGAGAGGGGCAGTGTGGTGGAGGTAACCATGTGGAGAATTCAAGACTAATCTTTTAGACTTTGTCATGAAAATAATCAGCCAAAGTCTGGGCAGAAAGTTAAAGAGGGGTTGGGGGAGGAAGCACTTTGAGGAGAGAGTTGAACATAGGAAACAGATGGAGAGGGTCAGAGGCAAGAGAATTAGTCAGATGGACATAGTACTCTTGCTTGGAGAGAACTATGTCTGACTGGAAAGAAGTCGGTATGAATTTGAAATGTAGGAACTCAGTTAGGGTACGGGATTGAAGTTTAAGGCGCTGAGCTAAGTGGTCACAGGAACATAGGTAATGGGTTGTCAAGGACAGCCAGGATTGAGGCACAGTACGCTTCACAGTGCGTGGAATGGGATGTTTAAAATGGCCACATTCACTCCCTGTTCCATTTCCACAATGATGAAGACAAGAGAGCTACCTGAGATTGTTAGAAAAGCCATTATCACCAAATATCAAACCTCAAAGGTGTGCAAGGCCATCTCCAAAGACCTTAGGATTCCTCTGTGTCTACAGTTTGCAATGTTATAAAGAAGTTTTCTACTCATGGAACTGTCAGGATGTGGTGGGAAGAGGCAAATGAATCCAAGAGGATCATTGAAGGTTAGTGCGGACTGTTGGAAAAACACCACGTACAACATCCAAAGAGTTTAAGGTTGACCTGAAGCAATCTGGAGTGGTGGTTTAAATCCGCACCATAAGCTGTGCACTAAAGAAAGAAAGATGACATGGGCAAAGGCCAAGATGGACCCCACTGCTCAAAGACAGACATAAATAGTCAGGCCTGATCTTTGTCCAAACCCATCTTGAGAAACCACAGTCCTTGGAAAACGTTCTGTGGACAGATGGAACTAAACTTGAGCTCTTTGGCAATGCATACCAGAGATACAATTCAAAATGCCATGGGACAGACACAGTGGATACCTTTATAGCAACAGGAGAAAATCAAAATAAACATAACTATCTCTTATATCTCAGCAAAGAGGGGTGACCTACCCAGAGCGATGAGTATACCCCTAAAGAAAGGCATGGGGAGGGGTGACCTGCACGGAGCGGCAGATGCACCTACTCTTGCCACCTTGCTGGGCAAACTAGATGGACCATACTGATCTTTATCTGCAATCATATACAGTGGTACCTCGGTATACGTCATTAATCTGTTCCAGATCCTTGGACTTATACCAAACAAACTTTTCCAATAAGAAATAAAAGGAAAATAATCAATCTGTTCTTATAAAAGAATCCTATTGTTACTATTATAACACTCTTTTCTTCTGTCAGGTCCCTACTTGGACCTGGTTGAGGATCACCAGATCTGACCTTTACTAAAAATCTGTCCAAAGAACTTTGCTTCTCAGGATGTTTTCGGAAATGTGACATTGTTTGGTCATTCCAGACAATGCTATTACGGCTTCTTGGGATTGTACTTCTCTGCAAAGTTTTTGACACCCATCCAGGCGTGCCGACGCTCATGGGCATTGTCTCGAAAGAGGTAAACAAGGGTAGTGTGCGCAGTCATGACTCATCGAACTCGAGTTGTATTCCAAATAGTGGTATACCAAACAAAATTTTTCGCGTCCAAACAGGACTCATATCAAGTTGGACTTATTATAAAGCGGATGTATTTTATTTTATTTATTTATTTATTTAAAAGTTTTTATATACCGTCTTTCTGTGATTCAAGACAGTTTACAGAGAACACAACACGGCAGTATATTTCAACTGTTTACAATGAATATAGAAATGTATATAGATATAACAATGAACTTTTTAAAATAACCGACTTTTTAAATGGGTTTGTATATTTACAAAATCCAACTATTTACATAGGTTCGTACAGGTTACAAAATCCAACTATTTACATAGGTTCATCCAGGTTACAGAAGGTTGAAAGGAGTGAATTGGGTAGGGTGGAAGGAGAGGTTGGGTAGGGGAGGTGGGGTGTCGAATAGGGCTATAGTGGTAGGGAAAAATGCTCTTGGAAGAGATGTGTTTTTATTTTCTTTCGGAACTCAATGTGATCAGCGCAGTTCCGTAGTTCATATGGTAGGGCGTTCCATAAAGAGGGGGGCATAGAGGGAGAAAGTTCGGCTACAAGTGGTTTGTTTGCTATGTCTTTTGGTGGTTGGGATGGTAAGTAGTATACCGAGGTATACTGTACTATGTTACTATATTTACAAGCAATGAAATGAAGTTTATAAGGACAAAAAACACCCTTCCTACAGTTAAATGTGGTGGAGGTTCCATAATGTTGTGGGGCTTTTTTGTTGCTTCAGGACCTGGAGGCCTGGAATTTATTAAAGGAATCATGAAATCAGAGGACTACCAAGGTATTTTGGAGTGAAAATTGGTACCTAGTGTCAGAAAGTTAGGTCTGGGTTGGAAGTCATGGGTCCTCCAATGACCCAAAACATGCACCAAACGTTTACAAGAATGGTTAAGAAGGAAAAAATGCACTGTTTTATACTGGCCAGCAATGAGTCCTGATCTCAATCCAACTGAGAACCTTTGAAAAGAGCTGAAATCTGCCATTAATAAAAGGAATCCTGGAAACATTCATGAGCTGGAACAAATCACAGTGGAAGAGTGGGAGACATGCAGACAGAGGTACGAAACTTGTAGATGGCTACAAGAAACGCTTGGAGGCTCTCATCACTGCCAAGGGTTATGCAACCAAATATTATTGAAGGGTGCCATGAATCCTGTCTAGGTCATATTTTTTTTCTCAGAAATTACTATGTGATAGTTGCACAAATACTATTTTTTTGTCGTATACCCTTACAGATACTATTGAAATATTATGATGACATACAGTTGGAATATTCCCAATTGTTTCTCCAGATATTGAAAAACAAAGAATGCAAGAGTGCCAACAATGTTGACCACAACTGTATTTACCCTTTGAAACAATATTAAGGCAAAGGGCCCTACTAAATATAGCCAAATTTAAAAGTGTTTTATCCCTGGCAGGAAGCAAAAGGGAATGAATGTACCATTTGGGATCTGTGGGGTACTTCCTAGTAATTTAGTGTGTCACTTCTGGGGACAGAATGTTTGTCTTGATGGACTTGGTCTGATCCAATAAGGCATTTCTGTAGTTCTTATGTCTTTTAACCTATAGAGGAAGCAAAGCATGCACAGTAAACCAGTTGGTGACTGGAAGCAGAAGACACAGAAACAATCTATTAGCTGAAATGGACATCATTTCAGTTTGGGACGTCAAAGATTTAATATACATTTCACTCGGTACTGGGTCCATCTGCTGTGGGCAGTTCGCCCAAAGTAGTGCTCATGTAAGCTTCACTAACTCTTGCAGGTAGCAGGCGGATGTCAGCACCGGTAACAGATCGAGGCCAAGGTTCACAGCAGGAGCCCCCTATCCTTCCAGTTTTATTCACCAAAGTTCCAACCAAAGTAGATGTAGTTCCCCCACTCCTCCCCCTCAGCTGAGTCAGCAGAAAACTACAAAAAAGAGAAAAAACATCAGTCACCCACAGGCTGCAGCCTAGGTGAATGCCTAGTTCTGCACCCCAAAGAGCCTCAGCCCTTTTCAACTACACAGTTCTCACTGCAAGGCTCTCTCAGATAGGTCTAATCCCAGACTTCCTGCACAGTCCCATTCCTCCCAACAAGGAAAAACAAAGCAGTTTTTCAGTTATTCCTACAGGCAAAACACAAAACAAAAACAAAATGACCCTTTCTCAGCCTCAAAATAGGAAAAATAGCCACAATGGCTCAAACAGAGAGGCGAGAAATGGTGGGGAGGTGCCCAGACCTTTGTGACTTACTCTCTCCCCATGCCTCCCTCCTGCACTGTCCTCAAACAATCCTGAAGAACCAAAAAAAAAACAAAAAAACAAAACAAAAGGAAAAATAAACAGCAAAACAAAAATAAAGTTCACAGCCTACTGGCCCATTCTACATCCATCTCTTCCTCCGATGTAGGTAGGTCTAGAGGACTCCCTTCTATCGCTTCCACCTCCATGTCATCCACTCACCCCTCGGAGGCCATCTGGTTACCCGCAGGTGACTCTCTAAGATGTCTGAATTCCTCTTGGCTGGAACCCCCTTATCCCAGGGAAACTACCCAACCTTAACCACTCCCCGGGTTTCTGGGGTAACAGCTACCTCCCTCTCATGTTGTGATTAGTTTCTGGAAGGGAGCACACATTTAAGGCCGGAGCACGTGTGCGATGGGCCTGCTGCTTAACATGGCGGTAGGCCCTTCTGTCCCCGCCTGCTGCTAATTGGTGCGGCCGTGATCTTGCCAGGACCTTGGTGAGATTGTGGCCCCCGATATAAGATGAGCAGGGCAGAGCGATCACCCTTTTGGATCATGTGGGTTTCCTGTTCATGTGCTGCTCACCTCTGATTGCAGCATTTTGGCCAGGAGATGGAGACACATTTTCTTCTTGGGCCTGCTGACTATGGCGGTAGCTTTAACTTGTTTTTCTTTGTTTGCCACTGCCAAGTCTCCCATGCCTGTAGCAAGCAATGGACAGCAGTTCAGTGCAATTCCCCCTGGCTGCCTGGGAGGGGCAGTGTGTGGCATGGGGGACTCCTTCCCATGGTCTTTAGGGATGGACTGCTCTGGAACTGCCCCAGTAAAAAGGGGACAGAGCGGAGTGAACATCAGCATTTGGAAGAGCCACCAAAGAGGAGAGACAACCTACCAATGGAGCAACCCGCCTCCTTAAAGGGGAAGCACACTAAAACTAAAGAGTCAGGCTACAGCAGCCACCAGTAGCAGGGGATGCCAGGTGAGGGTATGGGCCAAGTGGAGTAAAGGGGTTGCCCTGACTGGACTGGTGGGCCGTGCTTCCCCTCTTAAAGGAGAATGCACCCTCATGGAGACACCTTCTCCCCCTATCCTGTGGGGAAGGTATCTCTGATACGAGCAGACCATATTGATCCCCGGAGCCAGAATCATGCAGGAAGGGCACTAGCATACTCAGAAAATGCCCACAGACTGGGAAGCATGCTGCAGAGCCCGATAACCCTCCAGACACCGTGCACGGAGGTGACTTGCAAACCCTCATGGACCTGGAACCAGCAGGTGGAGCACCTAGCTGCCTGCAAAGATTCAGGAAGCTCACAAGCAAGATATGCCAGCACCCCCCCCAGCCTCTGATGACTAGGAGAGGAGTGGCCGCTGCAAGAGAGATAGTCCTGGCCACCTTCCTACTGCCTCTGACTCCCAGGCAAAGCTCAGACTCCACAGGCTCGGATGAACTGCCCACACACACCTATATCCACTTGACTGCAGACACTGGCAAGGACCCCCCCCCCCCCCCGAGTGATCCTCCACATAGCAGCGGCGAAACAGGGCAGTATCACAACACCGATCACCAGACCTGCATGCCCCGCCCACAGTCCTGGGGCATCACCATTCCCTGGACCCGCATGTCCCTGGGTCATCGTGAAAGCGCCGTTGACACAGCAGTACATCTCAGACTACTACTACTGAACATTTGTATAGTGCTACAAGACGTATACAACACTGCACAGACAAATGTAAAAAATGGTCCCTGCTCATGAGAGCTTACAATCTAGTCAAGACAGACAACACAGTAACTGTAGACATGGAATACATCTAAGGGGATTGTATCTGGAGAGGTAGTGGAGTAAAAAGGCAGATAGAGTGGACTTCAAAAGAGGGAAAGGAGTGAGACTGAGGTAGAAGGAGGAGTTGAAATTGGCAGGAAGGACAGAGTAGAAACCCAATACCACTACCATATATCTAGGGGGATTGGTAAGGAACTACAAAGGAGATCAAGTGAGTCAAGATCCAAAAGTGGAAGCGAAGAGGTGAGTTTTCCACCTGGATTTGAAAAAGGTCAGAGAAGGCTCCTGATATACAGACTCAGGTAATTTTTCCAGGCATAAGGAGCAGCAAGATGAAAGCAGCAAAGTCTGGAGCTAAAAATAGAAGAGAAGGGCACAGATAGAAGTGATTTACCAGAAGAGCGGAGTTCCCGAGGAGGGGTGTAGGGAGAGATAAGAAAGGAAAGGTAGTGAGTAGCTGCAGAGTGAATGCACTTATAGGTCAGCAGGAGAAGTCAGCAGGACACCCCCTAGATGCAGAAGACACCACTGTGTGTCCTCAAGTTGGAGTAGCAGCAGTGGAAGATCTTCAAGCAATGTGAGGAGTTGACACTGGTGCTGCCGCAGATCATTGTGCAGGTGTGGGCACCACTCACATTGCCAGCATTGAAAAGGAGGGCACCACTCCATGTCCAGCAGCTTTTCAAGTCAATCTGCCTCAAGCAATCTTCGATAATGAGGACACCTCCATCACTACACATCCCGGAAGCAAGGGTATTCCTGGGATACAGTCCGGCACCAGTCCACGTCCAAAGAAAATCATGCACTGGTGATGCACCAGTGCCTGCTGCGACCAACTCCCAGCTCATGGAGATTCTGTAATTGCTACAACAGGGTGGCACGTCTGTGACAGCTTCTACAAGGGCTCCAAGACCTCCAGAATAAGAGTCGGCAGGTGAGAACCATTCCATGACTACTCCCCCTATTCCCCTGGTGGGTGCTTCCACTGCCGAGCCCATTCCTGTGGCACCAGCCTCAAAATCTTCCCACAAATTAAGGAAGAGGCACAGGCAGTCACAAACATCTACTTCCTCCAGTTCCTCTTCTTTATCATCTTCCTCCTCCTCTTCCTCTCTCAAGGCGGAGGGGGACAGGACCGCTAGTACATGTGCTTCCTTGCCACCCAGTGTAACAGAATTGTGGGAGACCGTACCCTGGTTGTTCAGGAAGGTGGTCATCAGGAGGGAATATTTTGACATTTTTAAGCTCCTGGAAAGTCAATAGTGATGCAACATCATGAAATGAGTGAAAATGGGCGATCTGCTGTACCCAGTAGATCGTCATATCCAGCGTAACATCACCAACTGGGCCGTATCATATGCTTGTATGATCAGCATTACTTGTCACAAGGACCCCTCACAACTCAGACATAAGTTAACATACCTCAATATGATCATAAATGTTTGAAATGAATATGAGGGATATGCTTGGCTGTCATACGATGAGCATTTCTGAGACAAGATGGACATGAGGCACAACATATTGTAGGGTGCCAACAATGTTGGAATACGGCTCCATAGGGTGAACTCAAAATACAGGCAGAACTTTCAAAGGAGAGCATTGGCTGGCATAAGTAAATCAACATCAGGCAACGACATTTGCAGGCAGTTCAACAAAGACACGTGTTCCTTTCATGACTGCAAATAGCGATGTGCTTGCCTCCATTTTGCAGCTTCCTACCCCGCCTCCCAGTGCACAAGGACACTTCAGCCAAAAGCCATTCCACAACAGAAGCAGTAACACTGTCTTTCAGTGAGCCCCCACACCAGTTTCCATTGCATCCATGGACCCCTGGCTAGACATGTACCCAAAGAGAACCAATGCTGAGCATATAAGTGATGGTTTCCAATGTGGTTTTGTCATCCCTTCCCACAGGTGCATACAGGGCACATCACTCATCCTGCACAATCACCATGACACCTTTCACCCATCATACAGGAGAAGTTTGACTCCAAGGTCAACTTGCAACAAATGGCGGGCCCCTTCAAAAACTTGCCATTCCATGATTTTCGCATCTCCCCTCTAATGGTGGTTTCTAAGAAGGACCCCGGGAAGTACAAGCTTATACACAACCTCTCCTTCCCACAGGGGGATTCTGTAAATGATTTCATACCCAGCGCTTCTTGTGCAGTGCTGTATGCCTCCTTTGACCAGGCTCTAGCCATTTTCAGGTTGATGGTAGATGCTCGTACCTGGCCAAGGTCGACATAAAGTCAAACTTTAAGCTGCTCCCTATCCACCCGTTTTCCCCTGCTAGGTTTCCACTTCAAAGGCATGTACTATTTTGACAGATGCATGCCCATGGGATGATCAGTAAGCAAGAGCCTTGAGTTGGTAACAGACTGCTTTATTGATGAAGACCCCATACGCGTTTCGGCAAACGCCTTCCTCAGGGGACATACAGCTAACAGGGGATACATAAAACATAATAAACACAAATGCCAAAACATAAACAGTTAAAAACAGCAAAAAGCATGATGATAAAATATAAAAATATAATAATATGATATGAATCATATGCAATATTGAAAATTAATGGTAAAACCACACTTAAAATAACTTGTGGGGTCTGTAGGACCGAGACAAAAAGGAAGTGAACACTCTGATAAAAATAGTTTAAAAAGTAAAGAAATAAATAATGTGTGTAATAAACATGTATAAGGAGCACTATAAGATCACAATTAAATAACGTGTGCATCTTGGAGCACCAATAATGGGTTAAAACAATAACCATACATTTAAAAAACTGTGCATGCAAAGTAATAAAAGATCATGGGTGAATATAGAAGAAAATCAATGAATAAATAATAAATAAATAAGTTAAAAGAGTAGTCACTTATAACATTAAAGAACTCACCAAGGCTGTATCTAATAAGATGTCTCTTTAAGACAGTTGTGCAAAGCTGCTATGCAATAGCTAAAAGGCAATATGATGTAATCAACCAATAGGTGATTAAAGCAATAACTATACATTTAAAGAAATATATATGCACTCAAGTTATAAAACATCATAGCTGAATACATAAAAAAGTTCAATAAATAAATAATAAATAATTAAGATAAAAAACTAATATAACCCAGTAAAAATGATAAATAATTATGACATTAAAAAACTCACCAAGGCTGTATCTATTAGGATATCTCTTGTGCAATACTGCTATGCAATGGCTAAAAGACAATATGATAATTAATGCTCAGGAGGACTATAAACGCTCATAACGTTAAAACTGGATACCAAGAAGAGGTTTAAAAGGGTTGTGAATCTCTTAAACAAAGGATGTAAACTATTTAAATATATAAAATTAAGCATGTATAACAAGCTAAGAAGATGTAAATACACGATGTTGAAAGTCATGATCAAGGAATGGATGCATGAGGACAAAACAAATGAATGTTTGAATGAGTGGGTAATAATATGACAAAATATGAAAAACATGTTGTGATTACACAGAGAAAGACTGGGGCACAAATAACTACATGGGGCAAACAACCAGAGTGTAATCAAAGAAGGAGAGAAATGTATTTCTGACAATGCAAATTTTTGCACAAACTAATTAAACCACAAAGAGAGTCATGGTATGTAGTGCTACACAAACTAAAAAATATTATATTGTATAATATATTGCCACAAGTGTACTCGACAAGTGATATTATTAAAAAGGACCTTAATTGAATATATGAAAAAACGTTACAATTGAATATATTCACAACATATGGACAAATGGACGTTATTTATACGAAGATATGAATGAAGTTGTACTGCTGGAAATAAGGGTCTTTCTTTTGTTCCCACTAAGCAACACGACAAGTTTTTAACACATGTGGAGCTCTATAAGTTTTTTCGGAAGCTGAAAATTATAGATTATTTCAGCAAAAATCCGTCTGACACAGCTGATTCCTCTGTGGTCAAGAAACCCGTAGGGGTCTTCATCAATAAAGCAGTCTGTTACCAACTCACGGCTCTTGCTTCCTGTGTTCCCCTCCTGATCTGCAAGAGCATCGCTCCTCTTTTTCGTACACATGGGATGCTCAGTGTCATTCTCTGCCTTTGAGGTGTTCAGTACCTTTCTCCACTGGGTGGTGCAGAGGTGGACCAGGCTGTGATCCGTGGTGCACTGCCTCAATGACTTCCTGTTCATCAGAGCAAAACATTTCAAAACCTGTGTGACGCTCTTGGATGCTTTTCAGGCTATGGCAGAGGAATTCGGCATCCCCCTGTCATTTCTAGGCATTGAGATTGACACAAAGCAAAGTGTCACTTGAATCCCTCGTGACAAGTTGGAGGACCTCAAGGAAAAAATTGGTGCTTTGAGAGGCTTGCGAAAGATCACCCTCAGTATCGCCCAATTGCTCATCGGTTCTCTGAATTTTGCCTGCCGAGTGATCCCTATAGGACGGCCCTTCCTGAAAAGTCATGCACATGCGTCAACCACTTGCACAACAGACATCACCATCTTCACCTCTCATGAGGCCTGAAGCAGGACCTGGATCTTTAGTTACATTTCTTCAACACATTCAGTGACATGAACATGAGGCAGTACAGCTCATACCACAATATAGAATTGGACCTCTTCATGGATACAGCAGGGACCTCTGGATTGAGCATATTCTTTCAGGGTGCCTGGACTGTCATGCCCTGGCCTGACTGCTGGGTGTCTGGGGGCCCTCACCAAAAATATCACCTTGCAATAATCAGGCAGTCATTGCCGTTGTTAACAGTCAGCAAAGTGCATCATTGTGGTAAAATGCCTGCGAAAATTTGACCTAATGTGCTTGCAGCTCAATGTTACAGCGTATGCATGACATGTACCAGAGAAGACAAATAATACTGCTGACTCCCTCTCCCATTTTTAGTGGGGCAGCTTCAGATGATTGGCCCCTGATGGCAGATGAACAGCCCACTGTGCTGCCAGACTCAATATGGGATCTGACACCATAAGTGACCGGCAGCTCTTCCAGACCCCGGGCTGCTAGCGGTGTATGTAATGTGCACTGGCACCCAAGGCTTGTCTTGCCACACCATCCAGTCCCACCTGTTAGGGTTCTCCTTCATCAAGCTGGCAACAATTTCTTGCTGAAGATGCTGCTGAAAGGATGGGCAAGGAGCATATCCCAGCAGCAGTATGTGAGATGCCCGGTAACACACAAAATACTGGATGGGCTGTGGATGGCACTGCCGATCAAATACTCGGAGTACAAAACCTGCTTGTTCCAGACAATGTTCACTCTGGCCTTGTCTCTTTCAGAATCAGTGAACTAGTGGCTGCCTCCAAGAAGATAGGATGCAGTTTCCAGAGGTCTTGGTGTTGGAAGGCCTACTGCACATCCGGATCATTGGGGCAAAAAAGGATCCAAAGGGAAAAGGGCAAATTGTTTCCCTCAAGGTGGTGCCTCAGCTTCAGACTTGCCCAGTAGCCAACATGCTCCAGTACCTAGTTGCATGGTACACCCTGAACCCACAGTTCATGCTACATCTGGATGGCATGCCTCTTTCCAAATTCCAGTTCACAGCAGTATCCAAGAAATTGTTGTCTGTTATTGGGTTATGGACCAGCCTGTTTGGCATGCATTCCTTCCGAACTGGAGCAACAACATCAGCGGCAGAAAGGGGCTTCCTGATACAGGCAATCAAGGTGCTGGGGCACTGGCAGTCCCAAGCATCCACATCGTACATTCGCCCTATTGTGGTGCACACTGTGGACTGACTCTGCCTTCACTAACTATGTCCCTCCTGTCTTGCTGAGCACATAGTTTGGATAATTGAACACTCCTTCATCCACCGGGCAGCTGAGAGGACACCCATACAGCTACTTGGGATTTACCTGAACGCCTCCTATAGTTGGAATTCCCAGGCATAGGGTGGCAGTGCCTGCGGACATTACTACAATAGCGCATACAGACATATGTTCCATCTAACGCCCTGATCGCCCACCTTGGGGGGGAAAGACCTGGGAACCATATCAGGAAAATAACTCATCAACCTTTCCAGGGTGGATCTCTCCTGGGTGGCCTGCAGCCTCCCCCACATGCTTTTCATCTGATTTAACCTCATTCCTCGCCTAGTGGGTGAGTACCCATCTCTGGGGCAGGAACTCAAGAAGTAGGTCAGCCTGAGCATTCTGTGCACCAGGGGATGGCAGATTTGGCACAAATGGGCACACTCCCATTGCCAAGCTATTTTGAAAGTGATCTTTCAAACATTGGACTCAACCTTTTCCTTAATGGTTTGCATGAGACACTGAAGGCTATCCTTTGGGCCAGTTCGGAGATCGTTGGCTCAGAGGAGGCCCCCTGGTACTTGGGGGAGGTTCTAGTAGTTGGGGGGGGCATGAGAAAAATGAGCTTCCATGCACCTGTGGCAGTTACCTGAGCCAGACTGCAAACGCACGCAGAGTACAGACAAGGGGCAGGTCGCCCCAGCTGCCACCAAGGCAGGGTGCCCCGGCAAGTCTCCCCACATGACTGCTGACCTGGCATAGGAGGTCCCCTAAGACAACATGGCAAGGCCACTGGTACAGGGATGGGTACAGCTCAGCTTGGCAAGGCAGGCCACAGACCCCGTGTCCAGCTAGCTGGCAACAACAAACGGTGCACCACATACTGCCTCAGGTGACCAGACCGGAACCGTATCCCCATCTTAAGTCTGTTGCGCATATATATATAGCCTGAAGCATAGTGATGTAATAATAAAGCTGTGGCCAAGTTTAATCTTCAACAGCAAATAGGGTGTTTATTGGGTTGTAAGACAAGAAGGCAAAAAGCATGGTATTTGGGGGGGAGGAGACAGATGAATGTCCTGCCTATGTTAATTTATTGTGCTCCCAGGGAAACTGCAGGACCTCAGCCCCTTCCCCAGTTTCCCTAACTACAAGAACCCCCCCCCCCCCTTAACTTTCTGCTCAGGATTTTTCCCACTTACAAGGGGATGGGGATATTGGTCTACCACTAGCCTGGGGTGTCCCCGAGATGGAGGAGGGGGATATGTTCTCTCTTTGCCCAGGTCTGAGGAACAGACTAGCCCTGGAAGGGACAGACTAGCCCTGGAGGGGTCCTCCCTCACCCCACCCCCATCCCCTCATTTATCTGACTCATTAAGGGAACCTTTAGTACTACAACATGCAGAATTACCTGGAAAATATCACAGAGATGTAAATCTCCAGGCTATATTGTACTGATGGTAAAAATGTGAAAAACTAAGGACAATGGGAAGAAATGGGAGAACTGGTAGTCAATATAGTGGATCGTATATACATACATTTACTAAGCATTTCACTTCAACAATCATAAATGTATTTCCTTATCATTTCCCTAGACATGTCTTTGCCTCCTGCTGTTGTGTTTTCTGTCTTGATTAAATTGTAAGCTCTGATGAGCAGGGGCCATCTTTCAAATGTGTCTGTACAGCAGGGGCTGTTTGGACATGATTCGGAATCGTGGGAACAAGATGCTCCCGCGGGTGCAGCATTGGGCTTGGAGACGGCCCGGTGTGCTCCTGCTGCAACACGGGGAAATCCTCCTGACAGATAGATCCTCTTTGCTGTGTGCCTACCCCTGCAACCCCACTGCTTGGCCAAGACGGATGCCGCCGGGGCCCGGATCAGGCAGCAGGGACCCACCATTGGCCTCTATCTGCACCAAGTGGGGGGCTTCTTGGCACCAGGAGGGGCTGCCATCCAGGATTGGGGGGGGGGGAGTGTCACCCCATGCTTATTCCACCTCTGATACACATAGGCCTCCATTTCCATAAGGCATATCTGTCTTATGGAATCAGGGCCTATATGTATCAGAAGTTATTTTAAAAAATCAATATGCATATGTAACCTCCTCTTTCAATATGCCTGATATTGATTGGGACATCCCAGCTGTTGTGTCATCTGGAGGTAAGGAGATCCTGAATTCTCTACAGGGAGGAAGAACTATTCTGGCAACTGATAGGTGATTTCAATATGCCAGATGTTGATTGGTGCATTCAGAAGCGAGGGTCTTAGTCTTTAGGAAAACTAACTTTGCCAAGATGGGACAATACCTCAAGGATTTGTTAGTGGGAAGGGAACAGCTAGGAGATGAAGATAAGCAGTGGGAAAAACTGATTGGCTCGGGACCTCCCTTGCCTATTCTTCCGCCACCAATCATATCATAAGAACATAAGAACATAAGATATGCCATACTGGGTCAGACCAAGGTCCATCAAGCCCAGTATTCTGTTTCCAACAGTGGCCAATCTAGGTCATACGTACCTAGCAGTTTCCCCAAGGGACACAGGTTCCACAATGCTTGTATTGGTTCAAGCATTGATATCCTGGGTCCCTCTTAATAATGGTTTATGGACCTTTCCTCCAGGAACTTGTCCAAACCTTTTTTAAACCCAGCTACACTAACAGCCTTTACTACATCCTCCGGTAACAATTCCAGAGTTTGATTACACGTTGAGTGAAAAAATATTTTCTTTATTAGTCTTAAATAGTTTACCCTGTAGCTTCATTGCATGTCCCCTAGTCTTTCTATATTCTGATAAGGTAAACAATCGATCTACGTTTACCCGTTCCACTCCGTTCATTAATTTATAGACTTCTATCATATCTCCCCTCAGCCGTCTCTTTTCCAGGTTAAAGAGCCCCAACCTTTTTAGCCTTTCTTCATAGGAGTAGCCTTCCATCCCCTTACCATTTTGGTGGCTCTTCTGAACCTTTTCTAAAATTGCTATATCCTTTTTAAGATATGGCGACCAGAATTGCACACAATATTCAAGGTGCGGTCTCCACCATGGAACGATATAGAGGCATTATATATCTTTTGTTTTATTTTCCATTCCTTTCCTTATCATACCTAGCATTCTATTTGCTCTCTTGGCCGCCGCTGCACACTGGGCCGAGGGTTTAACATGGTATCCACAAGGACGCCTAAATCTTTTTCTTGGGTGGTGGTTCCTAATGTGGAACCTTGCATCGTGTAACCATAGTTTGGGTTGTTCTTCCCTAGGTGCATAACCTTGCACTTCTCCACATTAAATTTCATCTGCCATTTTGATGCCCAGTCTTCCAATTTATCAAGATCCTCTTGCAATTTTCCATAATCCTCCTGGGTTTTAACAACTTTAAATAGTTTTGTGTCATCAGCAAATTTGATAACCTCACTCGTTATTCCACTTTCCAGGTCATTTATGAATATGTCAAAAAGCAACGGACCCAGCACAGATCCCTGGGGTACACCACTATTCACCTTTCTCCATTGGGAAAATTGGCCATTTAGTCCTACCCTCTGCTTTCTATCTTTTAACCAGTTCCTGATCCACATAGTACACTGCCTCCTATCCCATGACTCTTTAGTTTTGCCAAAAGTCTCTTATGAGGGACATTGTCAATGGCTTTCTGATTGTACAGATACACAATATCATCAGTCTCAGCTTTGTCCACCTGTTTATTCACTACTTAAAAAAAACATAACAGATTAGTAAGACAATATCTTCCTGGTCTAAAGCCATGTTGGCTGTCTCCCATTATGTAATGACTATCTATATGCTGAGTAATTTTATACTTTATGATGGGTTTCTACCATTTTTCCCGTTACTGATGTCAGGCTCACCGGTCTCGTAGTTTCCCGGATCACCCCTCGAACCCTTTTTTAAAAATTGGTGTTACATTGGCGATCCTCCAATCCTCAGGTATTAGAGATGAATTTTAATGATAGTTCACAGATTACTGATAGCAGGTCTGCAATCTCAAATTTCAGTTCTTTCAACACCCTTGGATGTATACCCATCCGGCCCAGGTGATTTGCTACTCTTCAGTTTATCTATAGTTGTAGGACATCTTCCCGATGTATCGATATTTCCTTCAATTCTTCCACACCTTTAAATACCACTTCAGTCGTGGGTAACATCCCTACATCTCCTCAGTAAAGACCGAAGCAAAGAATTCATTCAGTCTCTCCGCTATCGCCTTGTCGCCTCTTAGTGCTCCTTTAACCCCTTTATCATCTAATGGACCAACTGACTCTCTCACGGGTTTTTTTGCTACGAATGTACTTGAAAAGGTCTTTATTTCGCGTTTTTTTTGCTTCCGCAGCAAGCTTCTTCTCAAATTCTCTCTTTGCCTGCCTTATCAATGCCTTGCATTTGACTTGCCAGTGCTTGTGCTGTTTCCAGGTTTCATCATTTGGCTCTTTTCCATTTCTTGAAAGATGCTTTTTTTGGCAACACCAGCCTCTCTGACCTCAGCTTTAAACCATGCTGCAATTTTTTTGGACTTCCTTCCACTTTTCTTAAAGCGTGGAATACAGCTGGTCCTGGGCTTCCAAGATAGTATTTTTCAACAACACCCAAGCTTGATGTACGTCTTTAACCTTTGCAACTGCTCCTTTTAGTTTTTTTCTTTAACTGTTTTCCTCATTCTATCATAGTCTCCCTTTCGAAAGTTAAAGGGTAGTACTGTGGATTTCCTTACTATCCCTCCTCCACTAATTAAATCAAAGGCGATCATTGCTATGATCACTATTGCCAAGTGGCCCCAACACCCTTATCTCTTGCACTAACATCTCTGGTGTTCCCCTAAGGACTAGGTCTAATATTGCTTCCCCTCTGGTCGGTTCATGAACCAGCTGCTCCAAGAAGCAGTCATTTATTTCATCTAGGAACTTTATCTCCCTAGCATGTCCTGTTGTGACACTGACCCAGGCGATGCCGGGGTAATTGAAATCACCCATTATTATTACTGCACTGTAACGTTTGCTAGCTTCCTTGATTTCTTTGAGCATTTCATCATCCATTTGTTCATTCTGGCCAGGCGGACGCTAGTACACCCCCACTGCCATCCGCCTTCCCCTTTTTACATGGAATTTCAATCCATAGAGATTCTACAGCAAATTTTGGTTTCTTGCAAACTTTAATCCTTTCTGACTCAATGCCCTCTCTAACATAGAGCGCAACCCCCCTCCACCAATTTTGATCAGCTCTATCATTTCGATATAGTTTTGTACCCAGGTATCACAGTGTCCCCACTGGTTGTCCTCCTTCCACCATGTCTCTGATATTCCAATCATATCTAACCTCTCGTTTAGTGCTATATATTCTAACTCTCCCATCTTGTTTTGTAGACTTCTAGCATTTTGCATACAAGCATTTTAGAGACTGTATTTTATTCATAATTAATTTGGCTATTGGTAGACATTGGTAATATGGGATCTTTAAGTTCTGTCAGCTCCATACTCGAGTTCAATTGGGCTACTGTACACTTTATTGGAACCTCACTGCTTTTTGTAGTATCCTTCAATGATACATTCTCTTCCGAACCATGCGCTCTTGGACGACTGTCGGCTTTCCCCTATTATCTAGTTTAAAAGCTGCTCTATCTCCTTTTTAAAAGGTTAATGCCAGCAGCCTGGTTCCATCCCGGTTAAGGTGAAGCCCATCCCTTCGGAAGAGCCCCTCCTTTCCCCAGAATGTTCCACAGTTCCTAACAAATCCGAACCCCTCATCTCTGCACCATTGTCTCATCCACTCATTGAGACTCAGGAGCTCTGCCTGCCTATTGGGTCCTGCGCGTGGAACGGGAAGCATTTCGGAGAACGCTACCCTGGAAGTTCTGGATTTCAACTTCCTACCTAAAAGCCTAAATTTAGCTTCCAGAACCTCCCTACCACATTATCCTCAAAATCCATGGAGAAAAATGGTCAAGCAACCCTTACCACTTCCCAAGTAGAGAAGCCCGTATCCGGCACTCCCACTTGATTCATATTGCAATACACCAAACCAATAACCCTAAACAACACAAACCCCCACCCCTACAAAGCTTAAAATGTGCGCTCATAAACGCTCGATCAATTCGCAAAAAATGGCCTGTAATCCTAGATATAGTTACCCTTCACAATCTTGATGCACTCATGATCACCGAAACTTGGTTATCAAAAGAAGACAATGTACTCATTAACCAACTCATTCCACCAAACTTCTCCATACACACAACCCACAGAGAAAACAAGAAGGGAGGAGGAGCACTCATCCTCACTAAGTCTGAACTCCTTTTCAACACGACTAACTCCTATAGCACCAACAACCTGGATATAATCACTATAGTGAACAAACAATGCTCCATCAACCTGGTCTACAGAGCCCCTTCGAGCTCCCCAGATGACCTTCCCACCATATTAGACCTAGCCGCCAATACCAGTAACCTCAACACTCCCAACTGGATAATGGGAGATCTCAACCTCCCGTCACTGCAGCAAAACCAGTCCTCCTCACTACTCGATGCCATTGAAAATCTGGGATATAAACAACTAATCATGGAACCCACTCATTCCAAAGGAAACATTCTCGACATGGTTTTCGTTCCACAATCTGCTTATGAACAAAGCAGCAACATTGTAAAGTCGATCACCGATGTACCATGGTCAGACCACAAACTCATAAACCTACAAATTCCCCTGAGCAACACACATCCTAACAACAGAAAACCAAACGACCCACCTAGAGCCCCCACAAGGGGTTTTCGACCTTTCAACAGGGAACTCATACTGTCAAACACCCAACCACTCCTCAATGACCCAACACTCAACCTCGAAGAATCGATCGACGCCTGGAACAACAGCCTCAACTCCGTTGCTCAATTACCACGCAAAAACAACACATCAAGGAAAAGAACCTCTGCTCCGTGGTTTACCCCCGAATTGCGGTCTTCTCTTACCCACCTACGGAGACTCGAAAAACGGTGGCGTAGATCACTATCCATCGATGATCATACAGCCTACAATCTCCACCTAGCATCTCACCGCGAGGCAATCATAACCAGAAAGAAGCAATACCACACGGATACACTCAAAAGATCACTAAACAAACCTCGTGACCTTTTCAATTTAGTCAAATCACTATCAAAGGAACCATCCCCCGAACAAAAAGAAGACATCCACCCACAAGAATTTGCTGACTACCTGCAAACAAAACTTCTACAGACAGAGGAACTCTCAACAATCAATGTACAAGAAACATCCTGCCTAACATACCTGTCTGCACTTGCCACACCTTCTGCCAAACACATCGAAGACACAATCATCTCACTGAACACCACCACTGCGCAAACCGATCCTTGCCCAGCCTTTTGGATAAAGAATCTTCGAAGTACATTTAGCCCTTTCATCACAAAAATCATGAACCTCTCATTTACAACTGGCTCCTTCCCCTCCGCACTAAAGCTCACATCCATAAGACCTCTACTAAAAAACGCCAAACTAGACCCAAAACGGCCTGACTCCTACAGGCCTATAGCCAGTATCCCCCTCTTAGCAAAGATTTTTGAGAAAGAGGCACAACGTCAAATCCAAGACCACATAGACTCCGCAGCCCCTCTTGACCATTCTCAACATGGATTCAGAGAATACCATGGCGTGGAAACACTGCTTACCACCCTATTCAATGATATTCTCACTAGCATAAACACCATCCGGCAAGGCGTTGTTCTAATCTTCTTAGATATAGCAGCAGCGTTTGATTCAGTAAACCATGAGATTCTCCTCGGAAGACTGAAAGAGAAAGGCATCTGCAACTCCGCACTTGATTGGTGTAAATCGTATCTTGACAACAGAAAGCAATATGTAAAATCTACAACGGGAGAGTCAAAACTCTTCCATCAAAAACAAGGCGTTCCTCAAGGATCCTCTCTTTCATCTCTCATGTTTAACATATATATGCAGCCTATCTGCAATATCATCAGATCATTCAATGTGAAATGTATGATATACGCAGATGATATCCTACTCTACATGCCATTTTCCACAGTGCATATGGATTTATTGCCTATAATAAATTGCTTCGACGCAGTATCAGAATGGCTCCTATCACAAAACCTCCGCATTCAGCATAAGAAAACGGAGGTTCTTTTCATCACCAAAGACCCCAACTTCATTCCACCACCACATATAAGTGTTAAGGGAGCAGATCTATGCACTAAGGAAACAATAAGATACCTCGGAGTCACACTGGACCATCATCTCAACATGAAATCACACATAAATAATATTGTAAAAGCTGTGTACTTCAAGATACGCACGCTCAGGCACCTACGCTCCCTACTAGACCAAGAGGACTTCAGAACCATCTATCAGGCACTGATCCTACCACACTTCGACTTCGCCAACTCCATCCTGCAAGGGCTCCCACAATCCACCCTGAGCTCACTTCAGCTTGCTATGAATACTGCTGCAAGGGTTCTACAAGGAGCGTCCAAGAGTGAACATGTTACACCTATCCTCAAACAGCTACATTGGCTCCCTATACACGGAAGGATTATGTTCAAGACCTTGATTCTCACCTTCAAGGCCATCAATGGTCTCTCAGCCAACTCAATCACAGAGCTCATACGAACTGTACCACCAAACAGAAATAGGAGACAGGTAGCATTGAACTCCCTAATAATGCCAAAGGCCATAACAACATGCAGCCTATCAACAGCAAACAGAGCTTTCATATTTTGCGCACCAAAATGCTGGAACTCTCTACCACCTGATATCCGTGCCATAACCGACTTAGCCCAGTTTAGAAAGGCCCTCAAATTCAACCTATTCATCAAATACTACCCAACATAAAATAAAACTTACAGTCCCACCGCAAACGTAATCACAGATTTCTCATTGTTACTAACATTCTGGCTAAATTGTGTAAATAGTTGAGTATGTTGTCTAGTTAACCGATCATATACTCCATGTAGATAGTTCTCCCATTTTAAATTTGTTTTTTCCAAGTTTATGCTCCTGTTATATGTAACACCGAACAGCTTGTTGTTCTGGTTTTTGTTTTGTTCTCTGTAAACCGCGCTGATGCCGAATAGTGCGGTATATAAAAAATGTAAATAAATAAATAAAAATAAAAAATAAAATTTCAAGAGGGAGGAGTGGTCTAGTGGTTAGGACAAGGTACTTCAGGCTGGAGGACCAGGGGTTCAAGTCCCACCTGGGGACAGCAATCTCAGGCTGCAGAGACTGGGCTTTCTAGCCCTATAGGCACTCCTTGTGGTCTTGGGCAAGCCACTTAACCCTCCATTGCCCATGTTCCCTGTAAGTATTAGCGTATGTGTCTCATATCCCCTTGTGTTAAATGTATCCCCCAATTGACTGCTTTGACCCAGTGAAAAGCAGGATATAAATACAGCTAAATAAAATAAGAGACCTTTTTATTAGGAAAGCAAGTAAATCTTAAGGGAAAAGGAGGCCGCTGTGGTTCTCAAAAGAAGTAGCTGAAAAAGTGAAGGTAGACTTGCAGTGGCTGTGCATGCTGCAGATGTAACCAGCACAGGCTGCTTCACTGTCGTCAATCAGGACTTGCAAGAGCCCTTCCTGCAAATTCTGACTGTTGCCCACGGAACAAGCAACATTTTGAAAGCTCATGTGCAAAACCCAGAAAGCTCAAGCTTTCTGGGTTTTGATTATAATGTTCGTGTAGGCCAGAGGAGGATTAATTTGTGTTTCCTACCAGTTCAGGGAACACAAGGAGCAAGCAGAGTTGGGTCACTTGTGCTTTATTAAAGTTGTAAACCCCAACGCGTTTCGGCGGATGCCTTCATCAGAGGGCTAGAGGACTGCAAACAAATACAGGATTTGTCATGGCAATAAAAATAGCAAATAAATATACTCATTATTTTAAAAACAAAATGTTGAAAATAAATAATTAAAAATAAGAAGGTTGAACACAGAAATACAAATATAACTACTGTGATAAGGAAGCTTATCATAGTTCAGGAGGGAGCTATAAAAGAGGTGAATTGGCTCTAAACAAGCAACCTGTCTTTGCTGGTAGAAATACTAAAACAGAATGTTTTCATAAAAGACTACCAGTCCCAGAATGCACCAGGTTTCAAACAGCCTCTAGGAGAGCTGAAGTGGGGAAACGTGTGTTCAGTCAGGAGAACTATGAGGTAATCCCCAATCACTCATCTCCAAGGGCAGGGCTTGATTCAGCACACCTGGGCTGTGCTAGGGTGGAGTGTCCCTCTAAGCACTTTAAAAGTAAAAGATATTCTACACAGAGTAAGCAGAACCGGAACTCAGAGAATAAGGAGCACAGTGAGATCGGGCACAGGGAGAAGCAGAAGCTGCAGATCCAGAAACAGAAGCCATTGGAAAAAGAAGAGAGAGGACTACAACAGCAGAAGCAACGCAGAAGGAAGAGAAAGACATCTTGGAGGTCTAAAGAAGGAGCCCGCAGCAGTACGTGTGTTGGGAGTCATTCCAGAGGCAAGCATACTCCATTGGACTGGAGGAAGCCAGAGGAGTGGGGTTATAGAGCCAGGAATTCCCAGACGGCACCTGTGAGGGAGACGGCTGCATTTGGACGGGGCCCTAAGACCGGTGCAAGAAGGTATGTGAAGAGAGACCCAGTGTCCAGGGATCTTGATTGGAAGGCTGGACATAAAAGCTGGACTACTTACTGGCCAGGATATCAGGAGAGGAAACCTAACAGCAAAGGAAGCACAGGTATGAACTTTGATCTATGCCCTAGCTCTTCATCTGGAAGACAGCAGGAAAAAAAATATTATCCTGAGAATGATCAATTAAGGAATTCCTCTGAGCCAGACCATGATATTGATTCCATGATATTTGAGGAAGAAGGAGATTTATCAAATGATCAGTTGGAATACATGGATTGCTCCCTGTCTAGGCTGCTGTTTTAAAGTAGTTTCTCACTAATACAACAACCACCAAAAGGAACTGTAACTTGTTACATAAGAACATAAGATATGCCATACTGGGTCAGACCAAGGTCCATCAAGCCCAGTATTCTGTTTCCAACAGTGACCAATCTAGGTCATATTTACCTAGGAGTTTTTCCCAAGAGACACAAGTTCCACAATGCTTGTACTGGGTCAAGCATTGATATCTTCGGTCACTTCTTAATAATGGTTTATGGACCTTTCCTCCAGGAACTTGTCCAAACCTTTTTTAAACCCAGCTACACTAACAGCCTTTACTACATCCTCCGGTAACAAATTCCAGAGTTTGATTACATGTTGAGTGAAAAAATATTTTCTTTTATTAGTCTTAAATAGTTTACCCTGTAGCTTCATTGCATGTCCCTAGTCTTTCTATATTCTGATAAGGTAAACAATCGATCTACGTTTACCCGTTCCACTCCGTTCATTAATTTATAGACTTCTATCATATCTCCCCTCAGCTGTCTCTTTTCCAGGTTAAAGAGCCCTAACCTTTTTAGCCTTTCTTCATAGGAGTATCCTTCCATCCCCTTTACCATTTTGGTGGCTCTTCTCTGTACCTTTTCTAAAATCGCTTTATCCTTTTTAAGATACGGCGACCAGAATTGCACACAATATTCAAGGTGCGGTCTCACCATGGAACGATATAGAGGCATTATAATATCTTTTGTTTTATTTTCCATTCCTTTCCTTATCATACCTAGCATTCTATTTGCTCTCTTGGCCACCACTGCACACTGGGCCGAGGGTTTTAACATGGTATCCACAATGACGCCTAAATCTTTTTCCTGGGTGGTGGTTCCTAATGTGGAATCTTGCATCGTGTAACCATAGTTTGGGTTGTTCTTCCCTAGGTGCATAACCTTGCACTTGTCCACATTAAATTTCATCTGCCATTTTGATGCCCAGTCTTCCAATTTATCAAGATCCTCTTGCAATTTTTCACAATCCTCTTGGGTTTTAACAACTTTAAATAGTTTTGTGTCATCTGCAAATTTGATAACCTCACTTGTTATTCCACTTTCCAGGTCATTTATGAATATGTCAAAAAGCAGCGGACCCAGCACAGATCCCTGGGGTACACCACTATTCACCTTTCTCCATTGGGAAAATTGGCCATTTAGCCCTACCCTCTGCTTTCTATCTTTTAACCAGTTCCTGATCCACAATAGTACACTGCCTCCTATCCCATGACTCTTTAGTTTTCCCAAAAGTCTCTGATGAGGGACCTTGTCAAAGGCTTTCTGAAAGTCCAGATACACAATATCAACCGACTCACCTTTGTCCACCTGTTTATTCACTCCTTCAAAAAAACATAACAGATTAGTAAGACAAGATCTTCCTTGTCTAAAGCCATGTTGGCTGTCTCCCATTAGGTTGTGACTATCTACATGCTGAGTAATTTTATTCTTTATGATGGTTTCCACCATTTTTCCCGGTACTGACGTCAGGCTCACCGGTCTGTAGATTCCCGGATCACCCCTGGAACCCTTTTTAAAAATTGTTCTTTTATCTACCCAGAAAAGTCTCTGCAAGAAAGCTTTAGGGTAGGATTGAGCCATGTAGAGAGAGTGAACCAGCAAAGGGGTTTGCAGCTGGCTAATTATTTGTAATTGAGCCAGGCACAAGTGTACGTGAGCTCTAGAAGGAACCTTCTTCCTTGTGTGTGTGAATAGAAGAAAGTTATCCTTGATAAAGAACAGTTTTTTTATACTTTTGGGTTTGTTTTTGCCTTTTGGAGCACTGCTAAGAAGGTAATTAGCAGGAGCCATCAAAAAGACCTTTTCTGTTTCCCATCAAGGTCTTTATTGATTTATTGCTTAAGAAGTTCAGTTACCTTATAACATGTTTTGTTTTTCCTGAGTACAATACTTGAAGCAAGTGTCCTTTTGTGTTACCAAGTAAATCTGTGTGGGAGAATTAACCCCATGAATAAAATCTGTTTTTCTTTGCTTACACTCGAGCATCATTATTTTGTGAACGGCTGATTCTGCTATGAATGAAATGAAACCCCCACAATCCTTTGCAAGTCATAATAATATTTTGCCTTTGCCAAGACTGTGGACTTTCACGACCAGCGCCCCCGTTTACACTACACATAAATGACCATGTATAATTTGAAGATAAGACAAGTGAGATAAATATAATATAAAACAAACATATTATACTATTAGTAATCTGTGAACTATCATTAAAATCATCTCTAATACCTGAAGATTGGAGGAACGCCAATGTAACACCAATTTTTAAAAAGGGTTCCAGGGGTGATCCGGGAAACTACAGACCGGTGAGCCTGACATCAGTACCGGGAAAAATGGTAGAAACCATCATAAAGAATAAAATTACTCAGTAGTCATGACCTAATGGGAGACAGCCAACATGGCTTTAGACAAGGAAGATCTTGTTTTACTAATCTGTTATGTTTTTTTGAAGGAGTGAATAATCAGGTGGACAAAGGTGAGTCAGTTGATATTGTGTATCTGGACTTTCAGAAAGCCTTTGACAAGGTCCCTCATCAGAGACTTTTGGCAAAACTAAAGAGTCATGGGATAGGAGGCAGTGTACTATTGTGGATCAGGAACTGGTTAAAAGATAGAAAGCAGAGGGTAGGGCTAAATGGCCAATTTTCCCAATGGAGAAAGGTGAATAGTGGTGTACCCCAGGGATCTGTGCTGGGTCTGCTGCTTTTTGACATATTCATAAATGACCTGGAAAGTGGAATAACGAGTGAGGTTATCAAATTTGCAGATGACACAAAACTATTTAAAGTTGTTAAAACCCAAGAGGATTGTGGAAAATTGCAAGAGGATCTTGATAAATTGGAAGACTGGGCATCAAAATGGCAGATGAAATTTAATGTGGACCAGTGCAAGGTTATGCACCTAGGGAAGAACAACCCAAACTATGGTTACACGATGCAAGGTTCCACATTAGGAACCACCACCCAGGAAAAAGATTTAGGCGTCATTGTGATTACCATGTTAAAACCCTTGGCCCAGTGTGCAGCGGCGGCCAAGAGAGCAAATAGAATGCTAGGTATGATAAGGAAAGGAATGGAAAATAAAACAAAAGATATTATAATGCCTCTATATCGTTCCATGGTGAGACCGCACATTGAATATTGTGTGCAATTCTGGTCGCCGTATCTTAAAAAGGATATAGCAATTTTAGAAAAGGTTCAGAGAAGAGCCACCAAATGGTAAAGGGGATGGAAGGATACTCCTATGAAGAAAGGCTAAAAAGGTTGGGGCTCTTTAACCTGGAAAAGAGACGGCTGAGTGGAGATATGATAGAAGTCTATAAATTAATGAACGGAGTGGAACGGGTAAACGTAGATCGATTGTTTACCTTATCAGAATATAGAAAGACTAGGAGACATCCAATGAAGCTACAGGGTAAACTATTTAAGACTAATAAAAGAAAATATTTTTTCACTCAACATGTAATCAAACTCTGGAATTTGTTACTGGAGGATGTAGTAAAGGCTGTTAGTGTAGCTGGGTTTAAAAAAGGTTTGGACAAGTTCCTGGAGGAAAGTTCCATAAACCATTATTAGGAAGGGACCCAGGATATCAATGCTTGAATCAATACAAGCATTGTGGAACCTGTGTTCCTTGGGGAAACTGCTAGGTACGTATGACCTAGATTGGACACTGTTGGAAACAGAATACTGGGCTTGATGGACCATGGTCTGACCCAGTATGGCATATCTTATGATCTTATGATCTTATGATCTTACTTACAAATTGTGTGTATCTATGTACTAGAAGAAGCGCATGGAGAAACGTAAATGTATGGCACACAACCAAACATATAGTAGATAATGCTAAAAAACAACGATGACATTAATAGAAACATAGTGTGACATAGCAAGTCCTTCTAGCCCGGTAGAAACTCCCAAACACCAAGTAGAAAGTGCAGGGCTGCAATGTAAACAAAGACACATGGCTACTAGTTGTCAGGGAAACCAGGCCCGAGAGAAGGAAACACGCTAGGGTTGCCAAATGGCCGGTTTTCAGCCGGCCTGGCCGGTTTTTCCATGGCCAGGCCGGCTGCCGGCGCAGAGGCAAAACCGGCATTTGAAAAGCCGGTTTTTTTGCTCTGGCCGCAAGATCGGGAGCGGCCAGAGCAAAAAAAAACGGCTTTTCTCTCCCAACCCGGACGGCTTCAGAGGGAGCCGGGGAAGCCCGCGCGAGGCCCCGGCTCCCTCTGAACAGCCGCCAGCGTGAAGAGCCTTTTCCTTCACGCTGGCGGCTGTTCCTGTGAAGCCGCGATTGGTGGGAAAGGTTAAAGGGCATTGCCCTTTAACCTTTCCCAGCATTCACGGCTTCACAGGAACAACCGCCAGCGTGAAGGAAAAGGCTCTTCACGCTGGCGGCTGTTCAGAGGGAGCCGGGGCCTCGCGCGGGCTTCCCCGGCTCCCTCTAAAGCCTCAGACAGCCGCGGGTTTGGGAGGGGGGAGGCCAAGGACTGCCTGGGCTGTGATGGGGGGAGGGGGCCTGGACTGGAAAAGGGCTAGGAGGGGGAATTTGACTGGAAATGGGTTGTGATGGGGGGGGGGCCTGGACCGAAAAAGGGCTCTGGGGGGGGGGGGGACTTGGACTGGAAAGAAATGGGCGGTGATGGGAGGGGACATGGAATTTAAAAGGGCTATGTGAGGGGGGGGGGGACATGGACTGGAAATGGGAATTGATGGGGAGGGGGACCTGGACTGGAAAATGGCTGGGGGGGGGGGACATGGACTGGAAATGGGTTTTGATAGGTAGGGGGACCTGGACTGGAAAAGGGCTATGGGGGGGACTTGGACTGGAAAAGGGCTATGGGGGGGGGGAACTTGGACTGGAAATGGGCTATGGTGGAGGGAGGGGGAACTTGGATTGGAAATAGGCTGTGATTAGGGGGACTTGGACTGGAAATGGGTTGTGAAGGGGGGGGGGGACCTGGACTGGAAAAGGGCTATGGGGGGCATTGGACTGGAAAGAAATGGGCTGTGATGGGGAGGGGGACCTGGACTGTAAAAGGGCTATGTGGGGGGGGGGGGACATGGACTGGAAATTGGTTTTGATGGGGAGGGGGACCTGGACTGGAAAAGGGCTATGGGGTGGGGGGGGGACATGGACTGGAAATGGGGTGTGATGGGGAGGAGGACCTGGACTGGAAAAGGGCTATGGGGGGGGGGGAACTTGGACTGGAAATGGGCTATGGTGGAGGGAGCTGGAACCTGGACTGGAAATAGGCTGTGATTAGGGGGGCTAGGACTGCAAATGGACTGTGATGGTGGGGGGGGGGTAGGACTGCAAATGGGCTGTGATGGTGCGGGGGGACTCGGACTGCAAATGGGATGTGATGGGGGGGCCTAGGACTGGAAATAGGCTGTGATGGGGGACTTGGACTGGAAATGGGCTGTGATGGGGGGGCTAGGACTGGAAATGGTCTGTGATGTGAGGGCTAGCACTGGAAATGGGCTGATGAAGAGCTGGAATAGGACTGGAAATGGGCTGATGTGGGGCATGGGAGAATGGGATTAGAAGGGAGTGGATGCTGGGTGGGTCTAGAACTATAAGGGAACTGATTTTGGGGGAGGACTAGAATAGATGGGGAATGAGAATGGAGAGGGGAAAAAATATTTTGTGTGGAAGAAAAGTCTATGATGGGCTGGGTATTGGGAGAGTAAGAGGGGCTTGAGAATGGAAGGGTGAAATTTAAATGGATGATAAAGGAATAAGGAAAGAATTGGGGGAAAGAGCAAAAGGGAAACAATCAGTATGTTAAAGCAGAAATAGAGAGAGAATGGAAAACATCTAAAAGAGAAGAAAGGACAAATGGATAGCTCGCAGAAGACACGAAGAAACCAGAAGAAAGTGACTGGAGCAATTGCAACTGAAAAATAAAACGCCCAAACAGAAGGTAGAAAAATACTTTTTATTTTGAATTTATTAACTGGACTATGTCTGGTCTGGGAAGTGTGTATTGCTAACATCTTTGCGTTTTTGTTTAGTGCAAGAGGAAATTACTTTATAGTTTTATTTCTCCAGTGTTGTACATTTCATGTTTGGATTTTGGGGTTCCCAGTTTAATTATTATCTGACCAAGGAAGTTAGCCTACACGTATCCTCCTTTAATTTTTGTGGGTGGGGCTGGGGGCGGGGCAGGGGTGGGACTAGGGGCGGAGAATGGGTGGAGCGTGGCGAGCCACAGGTTTCGGGTTTTTCTCGGTGAAAAAGTTGGTAACCCTAAAACACGCCCCTGCTATCAGTTTAGCAGAGAGTCACGGGGAAATTCTGAACACCTGCTAGGGGGTGGAGCCAGGCCCTACCCAGGAAAGCTGACTCATAAGGAGGCCCCAACAGGCAGAGAGGGAGAGAGGAGAGAGAGGAAGGAGAATGGAAGCCAGAGTGAACAGGAAGAGAGACAAGCAGTGTCCCCTTTGAGGAAGGAATGCCAGCTTCCAGTCAGAAGGTGGACGCAGTCTCCAGCTGAGGGAAGGTCAGAGGCTCCGGCTGAAAGAGATAGGAGGAGCAGACCAGACCAGCTGATGTATACTCTTGATTATAAGCAGCCAGGAAGGCAGTTGGAGGCTGCCTCACACAGGTTCAGTGGGGAACCAACCGGTTTCTATAAACTACAAAGAAAAGCTTCCACAGCCAGGTCCCCAGGTAAGCCTAAGGGCTGGAATTGCCAGAAGTACTGGGGGTTTATTGACCCAGAAGGTTGGGGCTATGGTGGAGAGAACCGGGGAGAAAATGAATGTTTAGAGCTACGTCAAACCCAAGAGCTCTGCATAAAACCCAGGGTTGGAGAAAAGGGCGCGGCCCCAGAAAGAGCAGGGCAAACAATTCCTGCTTCAGTGGGGGAACGTAGAGAAACCAAGTCAGTCTGGTGGAACATTCATAGAAAAGAAATGAACTGTATGATTACCTGAGCTGAACAGATAATATCTCTGTGTTAGAAACATATTGGGGAGAAAATACAAGCTGGCTGTTGGAAAGGACAGAGCTGTATGAAACAGGGTGGTGAAGTTTAACCTGCTGGAAAAGAAATGATTTATGCTGCAGTGTGGTGAAGTTTAACCTGCTGGAAAGAAATGTTTGTTTTATGCTGAATGAAGCTATTTCTTATTTTGTCCTTTTCTGCCAAAGTGCAGATAATTTTGTGTTACCTTTATCAGTGTGGAGTCCAACCCCGGGAGGGGAAATAAATCCCTTTTGCTTGAAAACATTTCTGAGTCACACTACTCTTCATTTGAACTGGTGATAAACTACATTTCCCTACGAGCACTGCTCCAGGAAGTGGTGGGACATTAGTTTGAAGAAGGAACTTAAACTCCTTAACCCCTACGTACCTGCGGGTACGGGCAAGGGGCGGGATCACAATAGAAACATAGAAACATGATGACAGAAAAAGACCACATGGCCTATCTAGTCTGTCCTTCCATATCAACAACTACAACAGTCCACTTTTTATTTAGTTTCTTATATACCGCACTATTTACCTTTAGAGATCCTCTGTGTTGGTCCCATGCTTTTTTGAATTCAGTTACTGTCCTCAACTCTACCACCTCCACTGGGAGACTATTCCATGGATCCACTACTCTTTCCGTAAAGAAATATTTCCGCATATCACTCCTGAATCTATCTCCCTTCACCCTCATCCCCTGTCCCCTCATAGCAGAACTTGCTTTCAATTGAAAGAGGCTCTCTCCCTGAACATTTATGCCACGGAGGTATTTAAACATCTCAATCATGTCACCTCTATCCCGCCTTTCCTCTAAGGTGTACATATTAAGATCCTTAAGTCTGTCCTCCTATGCTTTATAATGAAGACCACTAATCATTTTAGTAGCCACCCTCTGCACCGACTCCATCCTGTTCACATCCCTTTGAAGGTGCGGTCTCCAAAATTACACACTATACTCCAAATGAGGTCGCAACAAAGACTTATACAGAGGCATTATCACCTCCTTTTTTCTGCTAGCCATTCCTCTCCGTATGCACCCAAGCATCCTTCTAGCTTTTGCCGTCGCCTTTTCTACCTGTTTAGCTACTTTAAGATCATCAGACACAACCACGCCTAGGTCCCGCTCTTCTTTATTTATTTAGCTGGATTTTATTTATCTTGATTTATATCCCGCTTTTCACTGGGTCAAAGCGGTTGGGCGATAAATTTAACATGAGGGGGTATGAGACACATAGACTAATACTTACAGGGAACATGGGCAATGGAGGGTTAAGTGGCTTGCCCAAGACCACAAGAAGAACTTGTGGGACTAGAAACCCCAGTCCTTCCGGCCCAAGGTTGCTGTCCTCTAGTGCGATTTGAACCACCGACCTTCCGGCCGGTGGTACCTTGCCCCAACCACTAGGCCACTCCTCCACTCCGTACTTCACCTCCTATACTGTATTGCTCCCTTGGATTGCTGCAGCCCAAATGCATGACCTTACATTTTTTAACATTAAATCCCAACTGCCAAATTCTAGACCATTCTTCAAGCTTAGCTAGATCCCTCCTCATGTTATCTACACCTTCCTGGGTGTCTACTCTATTGCAGATTTTGGTATCATCCGCAAAGAGGCAAACCTTACCTGACAGCCCTTCCGCTATATCACTAACAAAGATGTTAAAAAGAATCGGACCAAGGACAGATCCCTGGGGCACACCACTGGTAACATCCTTCTCCTCAGTGAGCTCCATTTCCTTGTACTCTTTGTCGCCTCCCACCCAACCAATTTCTAACCCAAGCAGTAACTTTAGGGTCCATCCCTAGGGTGCTCAGTTTGTTTATAAGTCGCCTGTGAGGAACAGTGTCAAAGGCTTTACTGAAATCTAAATGCACCACATCTAGAGCTCTCCCTCGGTCCAACTCCCTGGTCACCCAGTCAAAGAAATCAATCAGATTTGTCTGACAAGACCTGACACTGGTGAATACATGCTGCCTCTGATCCTGTAATGCGCTGCACTCCATAAACCTCACTATTTTCTCTTTCAGCAGCGTTTCCAATAATTTACTCACCACCGAAGTTAAATTAACCGGCCTATAGTTTTCAACCACATCCTTACTTCCGCTTTTGTGTAAAGGCACCACATGAGCCTCCCTCCAGTCCTTTGGCACCACTCCCGACTCCAACGAGGCATTGAAAAGGTCAGTCAGGGAAGTTGCTAGAACGTCCCCAAGTTCCCTCAGTATTCTAGGGTGTATCCCATCAGGTCCCATCGCTTTGTCTACTTTAAGTTGGGCTAGTTTCTCACGAACACAGTCTTCTGAAAATTGTTCAAGATGTCCCTCGCTTCTGTTCCTATTTGTGGGTGTTTTCTGAGGTCCTGCTCCTGGTTCTTCATCTGTGAACACAGAACAAAAATATTTGTTAAGCAATTCTGCTTTATCCTTATCATCTTCTACATATTCCCACCCTGCACCCTTGAGTCTGACAATACCACTTTTGCCCTTCCTCTTCTCACTAATATATCTGAAAAATGTCTTATTCCCCCTATTTTATTGCACTGGCTATTTCCTCCTCCTTTTAAATTTTTGCCTTCTTGACTACTTTGCTAGCTTCTCTAAGTTTTTCCAAATACAGATGCCTGTCTTCCTCTCTATGTGATCTCTTGTATTTCATGAAGGCCTCCCTCTTTTTCTTCACTTTTTCAGCTACTTCCTTAGAAAACCATAGCGGTCTCCTTTTCCTTTTGCCTTTATTTACCATTTTAACAAAAAGGTTGGTTGCCCTTAAAATATCCCCTTTCAGTTTTGCCCACTGTTTTTCTACATCCCTCAGCTGTTCCCATCCCACTAATGACTCCCTGAGGTATTGGCCCATCTTCGCAAAGTTAGTCTTCCTAAAGTCTAAGATCCTCACCTTGGAATGGATTCTAACAGCCCTAGTCCTAATACTGTACCACACCATCTGGTGATCACTGGATGCAAAATGATCTCCCACTACAACATCAGAAACACTTTCACCATTGGTAAGCACCAAGTCCAGTATGGCCCCTTCACGTGTGGGGTCTGTTACCAATTGCCTGAATAGTTCTCTCTGTAGAGAATCCAGGATCTCCTTACTTCTAGATGATACTGCAGCAGGAATGTGCCAATCAACATCTGGCATATTGAAATCTCCTATCAGTAGCACTTCCCCTTTCCTAGCAATGCTGCGCATGTCTTCAATTAACTCTCTGTCCACCTCTTCCTCTTGTGAGGTAGGTCTGTATATCACACCAATGCAAATAGATTTCTCCTTCCCTCTTTCTAGTTTAACCCACAATGCCTCCTCTCTCCCTTTTAAGCTCTGTAATTCCAAAGCTTTAATAGTAGTTTTTACATATAGTGCCACTCCTCCTCCCCTTCTTCCTACCCTGTCCTTTCTGAATAAGGTATAGCTAGGTATAGTTACATCCCAATCATGGTTTTCTGTGAACCATGTTTCTGTAACTGCCACTAAATCCAAGTCAGCCACTCCCACCAAAGCTTCAACATCAGGGATCTTATTTCCCATGCTACGGGCATTTATACACACTGCTTTCCATATGTTACCCCTGTTACCCATTTCCATAAAGGTATTTAATGTATCACCTACCTGGGGCCTTTCACTTACCTGGGGGCTTTCTTTACCCATCCACAACGAATCTAGTTTAAAGCCCTCTTCAGTATATTAGCCAGTCTACTACCGAAGACGCATTGACCTTTCTTGGACAGATGGATGCCATCTCTGCTCTGCAACCCTTGGAACAGCATCCCATGGTCTAGGAAACCAAAACGCTCTCAATGACACCATCCACGCAGCCATGTATTCATCTCCAGGATGCGAGCCTCTCTGCCTTGGCCTTTACCCTCAACAGGGAGGATTGAAGAGAACACCACCTGTGCACCTAACTGCTTCACCCTCTGTCCCAGAGCCATGAAGTCACTTTTGATTCGTTCCGAGGTATACCTGGTAGTATCATTTGTTCCAACATGGATTAGCAACATTGGGTAATAGTCATTGGGCTTGATGAGTCTCGGCAAACTCTCCGTAACATCTTGGATTTTGGCACCAGGCAGACAGCATACCTCTCTGGACATCAAGTCTGGTCAGCAGATGGACACCTCAGTACCCCTCAGAAGAGAGTCTTCAACCACCACTACCCTTCGTTTCCTTCTGGTCACTGATTCTGCAACTTTGGGGTACTTGAACTCTGGTTCTTCCCTTTCCAGGGATGCTTTCACCTCCTCCACTTCCAGGGCTGCATAATGGTTCTTCAATTCAAGGGCTGGAGAAGTTGGATTGGTGATTTTGCAGGCCCTGGTGACTTGTGTCCAACCATCGACATTCTGTTGGCACCCATCTTCTCCTGTGCTGGAGAGCTTGGTTGCTGCAAGAAGCATCTCATCAATGTACTTCTCACGGTCTTGAATGCTGCTCAGCCTCGCCGCCTCCTCTCTGAGTTCCTCCACTTGTTTCCTCAGAGCTTCAGCATGCAGGCACCCTGCACATGGAACTGGTCCTTCAACTGGCATTAGGACCTCTGTCTGGACCGAGGCAGAAGCTGTAACAGGGGCAACAGCTTTAGCAATACGATTTTTCCCAGCCATTGTTCTTTTCGTGGATCTTAGGTATCTGTTAAAGCAAAAGATAGAGATCTACCAAGTACCAGCCGGTTTCCCAGCTGTCCTTTAGGAGAAAAAGCAGTTAAATCTCTTTAATTATATTCAAAATGTGCTGGTCCAATTCTCTGTGATTTGTTAAAGGGGGAGGTGCCCTATAAAGCAAGACTGCTCACTAGGGGTGGGTGGGAGTCGGGGTGGGTAAGGAGGGAGCTAACACCTGATTAGATGTTAGCAGTTTCTAAACCTGAGGAGGTTACTAGAGTTCAGCAACCTACTGTGCTCAAGGAATGTTCCACTAAAGCACCAAAAAGAAAGTAACCTTGCTTTAAAAAATATACAAAAAACCCTTTTAAGAGCTCCCCAGTCAGAGAGCTACCAATGTAATATAATAAAAACAAACAAACAAACCCTCAAATCCTTATTGTTTGTTGATCTGTAGAGCCCTGGTTAGGAAAGCCTCAACAGGGCAGGGCACTGGAGCCTTTTATGCAGGCCTCAGCTGCACTCAGGAAATCAGGCCCACTAACTCCTGATTAGGTGTTAGCAGTTTCTAAACCTGAGGAGGTTAATAGAGTTCAGCAACCTACTGTGCTCAAGGAAAGTTCCACTAAAGCACCAAAAAGAAAGTAACCTTGCTTTAAAAAATATACAAAAAAACCTTTTAAGAGCTCCCAGTCAGAGAGCTAGCAATGTAATATAATAAAAACAAACAAACCCTCAAATCCTTACTGTTTGTTGATCTGTAGAGCCCTGGTTAATGAACAACAAGAATCATATAAATAAATGCACAAATAATGAGAAACCCAGACCCAGAGTTCTAACAAGGAAAACAATGTTGAAAACCATTGAACTGAGCCAACTGTGCACATGTGATGTTACCCCTAACAAAAATTGAATATAAAAAACACTACATAAGTGCAAAGCACTGGTTAAAAACGAGGGAACTATCAAGGGAGATAAAAAGTATTTTATATATAAATTGCAATTGATACTGTTTAAAAACTAGAGCGCTAATTAAAAAACATGTTTACAATGGACAGCTCAATACTAATGAAAATCCAGCGTGACCAAAAACAGTATGGAAGCAGACCGGTATTACATCTCTGAAATGCAAAGCCGTTGTAAAAAAGTAAACAGCTCAAAAATAAATGAACACAACTAGTGCCTAGCAAATCAGACCATATGTTTGTTTGAAAAAAGTATATTACACATAAATTTGTGCATACAATTAAACACCAAAACTCCATAAAACCAAGCTACCGAGGCAAAAAAAACGAGTGTAGACAAATACCTTCAGCACTGCTAGCATATAGGAAAATCCTTAGAGGACGCCGAAATTGGCGCGCTTTAAAGGTCAAGGAGTAAATTCTGCATAAATACATATGTATGAAGCAAAACACTTGCACGGGCAACAAAAGATAAAAAAACTTTTAAGAAACACCAAATTGCCACACTTATAAAATCAAAGAGCAAAGACAATTGCGAAATAAAAACATGAAGGCAATACTGAAGCTCACTAGAATATAAAGACAAACAAATCCAAATTAAAAACTAGTACAAATAACTAATAGAAATTTTTCAAGACCTCAAATTGATGACATGAAGCACCTTCAAAGTTGCATAAAAGAAAAAGAAAAAAACGCTAAAAGACCATCTAAAAGTGAAAATGGATATTTTATTTATTTATTTATTTATTTACATTCTCTTATATACCGCACTATTCAGCATCAGCGCGGTTTACATGGAACAGAAACGCTCAGTACAGTTAACATGTATGAGTTTACAGATAACAGGGCAAGTAACTTAGATAACAGGGGTAAACTATTTACAAAAACTTGCTACATAAGCTTGTAAACTATTTACAAATATTGCTACATAAGGTTGTATGATCATGAATTCTATAGAAACAAATGCACCACTAAGGGTTAGAGAATCTTTCTTGGCATGTTGTTGGGAAACCATATATTTGCTTAGTGGGTTGCATCTCTGTCTCGGTGGGTGAGGTTGGGTTCTATGAGGTACTTATTGAAAAGATGGTACTTGAGGGCTTTCCTAAACTGCGTAAGGCCCTTAATAGCCCGGATATCTGGAGGTAATGCGTTCCAGCATCTTGGTGCGCTGATACTAAACGCCCTGTTGGCTGTAGATGAAGTGCAAACTGTTAATGCTTTCGGGACTTTTAGGGTGTTTGTAGCTGTGGATCTCCTTGCTCTATTAGGAGATATGGTATGGATAAGGGCCATTATTGATTCAGGGGAGAGCTTGTTAATAGCTTTAAAAGTGAGTAACAGAGTCTTAAAAACGATTCTAGCCTGGATAGGTAGCCAATGTAATTGTATCAACAGAGGTGTCACGTGGTCGCTTCTGGGGGCTCCATGGATGACCCTTGCTGCAGCGTTCATGGCGAGCTGCAGCGGGTGTAGGGTGGATAGGGGCAGGCCTTGAAGGATGGCATTGGCGTAATCAAAATGAGGTATGATCAATGCCTGGTATATAGTCCTGAAGTCATTTGGTTCCAGCATAGATCGTAAATGCCGAAGTGAGCGGATCTTGTAGTATACTGCTCTGACTGTGTTCCCTATGTGGGCTTTCATGTCTAGGCGCTGATCCAAGGTGACTCCCAGGTAGCGTATTGATGGTTTAGTTTGTAGCACTGCTTCTTTTACTTTAAGGAATTGTGGTGGTGTGAAGTTAGTGTTCCTAGTAATGAAGAGTACTTCCGTTTTCTTATGTTGTATTCGGAGGTTTTGGGAGAGAAGCCAGTCAGATATTGCGTTGAAGCAACTCGTCAGTGGAGAGAGGTCCGGATGTTCCGTAGAGAAGGGTATGTACAGCAGGACATCATCAGCGTATAACATGCAGTCGACATTGAAGGATCGGATGATCTTGCAAATTGGCTGCATGTAAATGTTAAACAAGAGGGCCAAAAGGGAAGAACCTTGTGGGACTCCCCGGCTTTGATGAAAATAAAACCACAATTGCATATGGATCAACGTGACCAGATAGCGGAAAGCCTCAACTAGATCGAATTAAAACGCCATTTAAAGTACACAAGAATTGTAATGAAGAAGTGATAGATGAGCACCTGCATGTATAAAATAAATAAATAATGCATCAAAACTAAATAAAAATATAAATAACAGATCAATGTGGTGTGTGTACCATGAGGGGGAAGAAAGAGAGGGGGAAGGGAGGGGGGAAGGGGGAGAGAGAGGGAGAGGAAGGAGGGGAGGGAGAAAGGGAAAGTAAAAAAGGAAAACCAAACTGTACTTATAAAAGTATACTTATAAAAAATATACTTATAAAAAAACTGACAAATTAAGATCCTGATTAAGACCAAGAGGCTCAATAGATTGCAACTCATAAATGAACCGCTGTTCTAGACTAAGAAGAATCAAATCTGTATTGCCTCCTCGCCAATGCGGATGTACTACTTTTATCACAAAGAACTTTAAATCTGAAACAAGGTGTTTTTTTTCAATCCAATGATTAACCATTGGTTTATCTGGAACACGTCTCCCTAGGCAACTCTTGTGCTCGATAATACGAGTCTTAACCGGGCGAGTTGTTTTTCTAACATACAGGAGCTTACAAGGACATATGATAACATATATAACGTTACTGGTCATGCAATTTGAATAGTGATTAAGAAAAAACTTCTTTACCATCAGTACAATATAGCCTGGAGATTTACATCTCTGATATTTTCCAGGTAATTCTGCATGTTGTAGTACTAAAGGTTCCCTTAAGGAGCCAGATAAATGGGGGGATGGGGGTGGGGTGAGGGAGGACCCCTCCAGGGCTAGTCTGTCCCTTCCAGGGCTAGTCTGTTCCTCAGACCTGGACAAAGAGAGAACATATCCCCCTCCTACAGCTCGGGGACACCCCAGGCTAGTGGTAGACCAATATCCCCATCCCCTTGTAAGTGGGAAAAATCCTGAGCAGAAAGTTAAGGGGGGGGGGGTTCCTTGTAGTTAGGGAGACTGGGGAAGGGGCTGAGGTCCTGCAGTTTCCCTGGGAGCACAATAAATTAACATAGGCAGGACATTCATCTGTCTCCTCCCCCCCCCAAATACCGTGCTTTTTGCCTTCTTGTCTTACAACCCAATAAACACCCTATTCGCTGTTGAAGATTAAACTTGGCCACAGCTTTATTATTACATCACTATGCTTCAGTCTATATATATGGCCAACAGACTTAAGATGTGGATGAGGTTCCGGTCTGGTCACCCGAGCCAGTATGTGGTGCGCCATTTGTTGTTGCCAGCTAGCTGGACACGGGGTCTGTGGCCTGCCTTGCCAAGCTGAGCTGTACCCATCCCTGTACCAGTGGCCTTGCCGTGTTGTCTTAGGGGACCTCCTATGCCAGGTCAGCAGTCATGTGGGGAGACTTGCCGGGGCACCCTGCCTTGGTGGCAGCTGGGGCGACCTGCCCCTTGTCTGTACTCTGCGTGCGTTTGCAGTCTGGCTCAGGTAACTGCCACAGGTGCGTGCAAGCTCATTTTTCTCATGGCCCCCACTACCAAAACCTCCCCCCAGTACCAACGATCTCCGAGCTGGCCCAAAGGATAGCCTTCAGTGTCTCATGCAATCCATTAAGGAAAAGGTTGAGTCCAATGTCTGATAAGTGGAGAAGATCACTTTCAAAATAGCTTGGCAATGGGAGTGTGCCCATTTGTGCCAAATCTGCCATCCCCTGGTGCACAGAATGCTCAGGCTGACCTACTTCTTGAGTTCCTGCCCCAGTGATGGGTACTCACCCACTAGGCGAGGAATGAGGTCAAATCAGATGAAAAGCATGTGGGGGGAGGCTGCAGGCCACCCAGGAGAGATCCACCCTGGAAAGGTTGATGAGTTATTTTCCTGATATGGTTCCCAGGTCTTTCCCCCCAAGGTGGACGATCAGGGCGTTAGATGGAACATATGTCTGTATGCGCTATTGTAGTAATGTCCGCAGGCACTGCCACCCTATGCCTGGGAATTCCAACTATAGGAAGCGTTCAGGTGAATCCCAAGTAGCTGTATGGGTGTCCTCTCAGCTGCCCGGTGGATGAAGGAGTGTCCAATTATCCAAACTATGTGCTCGGCAAGACAGGAGGGACATACAGTCAAACCTCGGTTTTCATGATTAATCCGTTCAAAAAAGTCTGACTAAAACCGAAACGGACTAAAACCGAAGCAAGATTTCCCATAAGAAATAATGTAAATTCAATTAATCCGTTCCAGACACCCAAAAATATTGACAAAAAATACATTTTATAGAGAATAACTATATTTTTACATACAGAAAACAATGAGAAATACATATAAATGACTAATGAAATGGATAAATGAACATTTAACATCACATTTAACTTTATTGAAGACTCTTGTTGAGGGGAGAGGGAGGAGGAGAGGTTATTGTTTGGAATGGACACTAATCTGATCGCTGACTCCGTCTCAACAGCGTACCCCGCAAGAGAAAGAACTGCCTGCCACATTCATTCAACATCTCCTGCTTACCCATTCAACATCTCCTGCTACCCTGCTACCTCCGAGCCTGAGGGGGCGCTCCAGAGAACAGGCAGGCGGTGGAGAGATCGGGGCCTTCCTCTCTGCAATCCTTGCATCTCTGGCTCGAGGATGTTGCTCACCTGACTTTCGCATCTAAACACGCGATCGGTGAGTCCGGGGGGGTAGTGCTGCCGGGACTGGGCAGGCAGTGTATGCAGACCAGCGCGAAGGTGTATGTACACTATTGCAGTACTGTTGGTTTTCAGATCTGGCACACGCGATCGGTGAGTCCGGGGGGGGTAGTGCTGCCGGGACTGGGCAGGCAGTGTATGCAGACCAGCGTGTATTGCAGTACGAAAACCGAGGCGATAGACGAAAACCGAGACAAGATCTCAGTCTGAAAAGACGTCGAAAACCGAAACCGACGAAAACCGGGGCAACCGAAAACCGAGGTTTGACTGTAGTTAGTGAAGGCAGAGTCAGTCCACAGTGTGCACCACAATAGGGCGAATGTACGACGTGGATGCTTGGGACTGCCAATCTATTGAGCCTCTTGGTCTTAATCAGGTTCTTAATTTGTCAGTTTTTTTATAAGTATTTTTTTTACAAGTATACTTTTATAAGTACAGTTTGGTTTTCCTTTTTTACTTTCCCTTTCTCCTTCCCCTCCTTCCTCTCCCTCTCTCTCCCCCTTCCCCCCCTTCCCCCTCTCTTTCTTCCCCCTCATGGTACACACACTACATTGATCTGTTATTTATATTTTTATTTAGTTTTGATGCATTATTTATTTATTTTATACATGCAGGTGCTCATCTATCACTTCTTCATTACAATTCTTGTGTACTTTAAATGGCGTTTTAATTCGATCTAGTTGAGGCTTTCCGCTATCTGGTCACGTTGATCCATATGCAATTGTGGTTTTATTTTCATCATACACTTTTAGATGGTCTTTTAGCGTTTTTTTCTTTTTCTTTTATGCAACTTTGAAGGTGCTTCATGTCATCAATTTGAGGTCTTGAAAAATTTCTATTAGTTATTTGTACTAGTTTTTAATTTGGATTTGTTTGTCTTTATATTCTAGTGAGCTTCAGTATTGCCTTCATGTTTTTATTTCTCAATTGTCTTTGCTCTTGGATTTTATAAGTGTGGCAATTTGGTGTTTCTTAAAAGTTTTTTTTATCTTTTGTTGCCCGTGCAAGTGTTTTGCTTCATACATATGTATTTATGCAGAATTTACTCCTTGACCTTTAAAGCGCGCCAATTTCGGCGTCCTCTAAGGATTTTCCTATATGCTAGCAGTGCTGAAGGTATTTGTCTACACTCGTTTTTTTGCCTCGGTAGCTTGGTTTTATGGAGTTTTGGTGTTTAATTGTATGCACAAATTTATGTGTAATATACTTTTTTCAAACAAACATATGGTCTGATTTGCTAGGCACTAGTTGTGTTCATTTATTTTTGAGCTGTTTACTTTTTTACAACGGCTTTGTATTTCAGCGATGTAACACCGGTCTGCTTCCATACTGTTTTTGGTCACGCTGGATTTTCATTAGTATTGAGCTGTCCATTTTAAACATGTTTTTAGTTAGCGCTCTAGTTTTTAAACAGTATCAATTGCAATTTATATATAAAATATTTTTTATCTCCCTTGATAGTTCACTCGTTTTTAACCAGTGCTTTGCACTTACGTAGTGTTTTTTATATACAATTTTTGTTAGGGGTAACATCACATGTGCACAGTTGGCTCAATTCAATGGTTTTCAACATTGTTTTCTTTGTTAGAACTCTGGGTCTGGGTTTCTTATTATTTGTGCATTTATTTATATAATTCTTGTTCATTAATGTCATCGTTGTTTTTTAGCATTATCTACTATATGTTTGGTTGTGTGGAGGTGGTAGAGATGAGGACAGTAACTGAATTCAAAAAAGCATGGGACCAACACAGAGGATCTCTAAAGGTAAAAAGTGGACTGTTGTAGTTGTTGATATGGAAGGACAGACTAGATAGGCCATGTGGTCTTTTTCTGTCATCATGTTTCTATGATTCTATTAATGTCATCGTTGTTTTTTAGCATTATCTACTATATGTTTGGTTGTGTGCCATACATTTACGTTTCTCCATGCGCTTCATCTAGTACATAGATACACACAATTTGTAAGTATAATATGTTTGTTTTATATTATATTTATCTCGCTTGTCTTATCTTCAAATTATACATGGTCATTTATGTGTAGTTATATTTGTATTTCTGTGTTCAACCTTCTTATTTTTAATTATTTATTTTCAACATTTTGTTTTTAAAATAATGAGTATATTTATTTGCTATTTTTATTCTTATGACAAATCCTGTATTTGTTTGCAGTCCTCTAACCCCTGATGAAGGCATCCGCCGAAACGCGTTGGGGTTTGCAACTTTAATAAAGCGCAAGTGACCCAATTCTGCTTGTTCCTTGTGTTCCCTGAGTTCTCTTTGCAAGCAGGTGCTCCTGTTTGTGTTTCCTTCCTACCAGTTCAGTGCACACCACCCCATGATTTTTTTTTACTTTATTTATGGAGTGGAGGAGTAGCCTAGTGGTTGGGGCAAGGTACTTCAGGCCGGAAGGTCGGGGGTTCAAATCCCACTAGAGGACAGCAACCTTGGGCTGGAAGGACTGGGGTTTCTAGTCCCACAGGTGCTCCTTGTGGTCTTGGGCAAGCCACTTAACCCTCCATAGCCCATGTTCCCTGTAAAATAGTTATCTCCAAGTTATAATACCCTGTTCAATGTAATTTCAGTCTGTTCAATGTAAACTGCACTGATGCAGAATAGCACGGTATATAAGAGAATGTAAATAAATAAATAAAATAAATATTTGTATTTCAAATTATAACAGAAATAACAAGAATAAAATCCTTCTACAGAACGATGGTGCAGCCCAAAGAAAATAATAAACAGAAAATAAATCCATAAACATGTTGAAAAAAAACAGAGACAAAAACCTTCTAGCAGTCCACATAATATAAGGGATCCAAGAATCAAAAATCAAAAATAAATTCAGTATATATTTTACAAATTCAAATTAAATACAATAAAACTTACTCCAGTCAGATTATTCCTTTAGAAATCAGAGAACAATACAGCCATACTATTTAGTAGAAACACTTTTAGAGAGAAAATCCTTCAATTGTTCAGGCATAATAGCAATTTTTTAAGAAACATTTTGCAGAAAACTAAAAAAACACAACACTCCATCCTTTTAAATCACTTCTTGTGGCAGTAAAAAAGGAACACCCTCCCTCTCTGAGTCTTTTAGCAGAGATGAGGAAAACACCACATCCATGGACCGAAGAACAGAAGGGCCCGTTTACCAAACCTCACTAACCGTTAGTATGAGGTGTAACATTCCACGCTAAAAGTAAGCACAGGGCCCTGCGCCCACAGTCCCACACTCACAGGATAGCGCATGATTTGAAGGAGGCAGGGAGGGCTGGGGTGGAATGTGGACATTGATAGTGTATCAGGGTTAGCATGGGCCTTTAAGGGCATGCGCTAATCAACATTGCTGCCATTAGCATGGTTGCACGTAATGCAACCTGAATGGGTGACATTAAGTGCACCCACATTCCAAATTCCACGGTGCGATGCATTAGCAATGCACCAGCAACAGGGGGAAGGATGTGCATGCCCTCTGAAGTTGTCACAAGCCTCCGATTAGTAAACAGGCCCCCAAATTTCTCGATTATGAACAAAATAACCTCATAACTAAATTATCTGCTTCAAACACAAAAGCCATGAGCAAAGCTGCTAACTCGTGGGCTTCTTTCAGAGAAAATGCAAACATTGCTGTTATATCCAAATTTTTGAAAAGTTCCTGTAGACTCAGGGCCTAATTTTTGAAGCCCTAGGCGCGTGCTACACGTGTAAAAGCCGGCCTTACCCGTGCACAACTGCCATAACCGCGTAAACCAGATATTCAACAAGGTGGCTTGAATCTTTGAGGCCCAGCTACCCGCACAGTGCCAGGCACCAAGGGCGGAACAGAGGTGTGTTGCCATGAAACCCACGTAAAGTGGATTTCCAAAAGCCATGTGCGCCAACATTGGATGTCACTAATCGCATAAGCCTAAGCGATGCTGATGGTGAGCAGCAAACCTGTATAGTGGCGTTATAGTGCATAGTAGAGTAGTAGGAGTGGAGGAGTGGTCTAGTGGTTGGGGCAAGGTACTTCAGGCCAGAAGGTCGGGGGTTCAAATCCCACTAGAGGACAGCAACCTTTGGGCCGGAAGGACTGGGGTTTCTAGTCCCACAGGTGCTCCTTGTGGTCTTGGGCAAGCCACTTAACCCTCCATAGCCTATGTTCCCTGTAAAAAATAGTTATCTCCAAGTTATAATGCCCTGTTCAATGTAATTTCAGTTTGTTCAATGTAAACCGCACTGATGCAGAATAGCGCAGTATATAAGAGAATGTAAATAAATAAATAAATAGAGCAAAGGGAGCATTGCAGGCCTGTACCCAAACCGTGCAGAGGTAAAGCGCACTGGACCGGCAGAGAAGCCATGTGGGCCATGCACATGGTATTCCAGAGGTGGAGACTTGCCTGCCGTGCCCGGGCACAGTAGAAGATGCGGCAGTGTGTACCCATGAGCAGGCGGTAGCCCAGCACCCGAGATGCAGGTACCGTGCCCCACGAATACACAGGCCCACGGTGAGCTACCTGAAACTGATGGAGGAGGAGGTCTACCAGAGATACAGACTGCATGGGGAAACAATAACTGAATTGTACAGCATACTCAGTATGGACCTGGAGTCATCCACATTCAGAAGCCAGGCCCTGCCAGTGGCCATAACTGTGACCACTGCCCTGGGATATCTGGTAACCAGCAGCTTCCAGCATGCGATAAGGGTGACTCAGAATTGCATAGTCCACTGCCAGTCACTACATAAGTATCTTCACCAGGGCCCTACTGTGGAGGATGCACCACCTCTCTTGGACACAGCAGATGTGGCAGGAGACCATGCAGGCGTACTAATATGTTGCTGGGTTCCCATCGGTACTTGGAAGTATAGACTGCACCCACATTGCACTGCGGACACCATGGCTGGAGAAGAGAGTATACCAGAACAGACATGGCTACAAATCAATGAACATGCAGGTTGTCATGGATGTCAACATGACTTTCACAGATGTGTGTGCCCTCTACCTGGGGTCCTGCCAAGATGCATATGTCCTCACCCTGTCCATCTTGGGACAGGCAGCAGCCGGGGGTCTTTTTAGAGATGTGTGGCTGCTAGTGAGTGTGCACATGTGTGAGCCCCAGGACAGGCCCAGAACAATGGTTGCTGAAGTATGATGTTATGTGTAATGCAAACAGGTGAGCATATATGTGTTACATATGTATTGCAACACGTGAGGACTACCGCGTGCACATTCTCTGCTGTTCTGCAGATCTATGCGCACTGCAGGCCATGACGCACATCGTGGAGACAACCAAGGGAAGCCCCTTTGCTGAAAACAGGCAGCACGCACCAACATGTGGCATGAGAAGGAACACGTGCTGGCACCATGTAGTGCAGCCACATGGCAGCAGTTCGTGTAAGGTACATCCATGTCTGCCCCATCCCAGCTAGCAGACTCCCCAACCACATCTCTGTGTCATGCCCCTGCCCCCCCCCAACAGGCCAGACCATGTCATCATCCCCGTTTGCCCCGCTCCAAATGCCTGACTGCTGCACAAGCCATATATTGGTGTCCGCTCATTGCTACAGTGTCGCTGACTGTTAGATTTGCACCCTGCCCTGCTAGTAGATGGTGTGTTGTTTGCTGTCCATATTAGCCCATAGACTGTAACCAATGCATCTTCCATGCTCATGTGCACATCTCACATTGTCCCCACAGGTGGCCGTGGATATCCCCTGAGGAACTGGCTGCTGACCCCAGTGCGCCACCCCATGACCTGTCAGGAGAAGCGGTACAATGCCACCCATCAGCAGACCCGGGCGGTTGTGGAGAGAGCAATAGGGGTGCTGAAGAGCCACTTCCGGTGCCTCGACAGGAGCGGTGGGGAACACCTCTACAGCCCAGAGTATGTATGCCTGATTTCTGCATCGTGCTGCATACTCCACAACATTGCACGGATGCATGGACTGCTGGACCCAGAGTAAGCAGCTGCAGAGGAATGGAAGGCTGCAGAGACAGTAGATGGTGATGAGGCAGAGGCCGGGAGCCAGCAGCAGGCCCGGGCAGTGGACCACTGTGGGCAGCTGATACACGAGAGTTTCTGAGGTGACTGGCCCACACCAGCACAAGTAGAGGATACACACAATCACCAAATAAGTGCCCAATACTATGCTACATGTGCAGAGTGATCATTTAGTTCCCTCCATGTGTGTCCCCTGCCCCCGGGCTCCCCACCAGCCATGGGCGCTTGATGACGTGTGCACTGCAATGCAGTGGAGTGATGTCAAATGACATGCTGGCAGCATCATCACCCTCCCCAGCAAGGCAGGCCGATGGACATGGATCAGGGCTACCAGGAGCCTATGCTGGTATGCTGGCAGCTCCAGCACCCACTTCTTGAATCTGCAGGAGACCCACCAAACGGCGCAGGGATCCAGTGATCAAAGCATGGTATGCTGCCATCTCCCTCATCAGACACAGGTGCCCCTCTATGTGGTGCTCCACGTGCAAACTATGGTCCCACCACTCCACACACTCTGCCTCTCTTACCTGTTCTGCAGCCTGCAGGTTCTGACGAATGCTGTGCAGCTCAGACTGTATGCCCTTGGTGTCAGTCACCAGGTGCATGCCCTCCTGCAGTAGCTCCTGGTCCAGAACAGTGCCTCCTGTGTCCACATGGTCGCCCAGGATGACAAATTATAGCTTGACGAGTGGGGCATCATTCGTTTCCATCTCCCCAACACTGGCAGATACATTGGCCTGCTCCACTGCCCTGTGTGGTGAACCGGACTGGCCCTCTGTCCGTGGTGGCACACTGGAATGCTCCTCTACCTTTGGTGGCACACTGGACTGCTCCTCTGCCCATGGTGGTGCACTATACAGCTCCTCTCCCCAGGGTGGCACACTGGACTGCTCCTCTGTCCTGGCAGGCACACCAGTCCCTATAGCTGTGCTTAATCCTGGCTGCGCACTGGCAACATCCATGGTGGATGGTGAGGCTCCACCTGACGCATCAGTCCCAAGCTGTGAGGGTAGCGTCCCTAGCAGGTCTGTGGGAGAGCAAAGGTGGCAGAGGTTAGTGACATGGATGACAGATCAGCTTATGGGGTGCCACCAGGCCCACTTTGGAACTGGTAGGTGGGTTCCCAGTCCACACCCTCCCCAACCCACACAGCACCCAAGATCTGACAGACAGAAAGGCAGGCCCTGGGTGGATGTATCCATGGTGGGAACACATACATGGCTGTCACGATGTCACCCAGGTCATGGGGCACCCCTATTCACCCTCCTGTGTGTCTGAGGTGGAGCTGTCAAAGCCCACAACCTCTGAGACAGACACCTCCTCCATGAACTCCAGAGGGTGAGTCTGCACTGCTGCGCAGGCAGCAGTCTGCTGTTACTGGCCTTCTCCTTCATAACCCACGTACCATCCACCATTTCTTCTTGATTTCCTCCTCGTCCCTGTTGTGGTGGTGGACAGCATTGACCCTCCTGATGTCACGCCAAGCTGTCAGCTATGAGCTGGCATCCTCTACTGCAAAGAGGGCAACATGCTGCTTGAGGATGAGCCCCAGGGCCATAGCGGTCTCAGAGGGCGTCAAGTTCACCTTCCATATTTGTTTTGCCCCTCTCTGCACCATGTCTGCCATTATATAGCTCAAGTGCTATGGCAGTGTTAAAGGACCTACATGGGTAGCCTAACACATAAGCAGTTACGATGTGCAGCCATACCACGCCCCTTCCAAAGGCATATCCGGTACCCGCGTAGGCTGCTGTGTGCCGACAGTATGAAAATATGCGTGACTGCTAGTCACCATAAGATACCATAGCCACACACCACTGCACAACGGCAACATATACATGCATGGATGCCAGGTGGTAATGCCCGGGTACGACAGATAGTACATTATGTGGGCAGAGCCACTGCAGCATGCAGACAGGCAAATGGCATCACTCCCACCATATGCCTCCAGGGGGCAGGGAGCACCCTGCATGTTCAGTGCCACTGTGCCACACCCGTGCTGACTTCCACCCATTCTGTGTGGGTATGGCACAGGTGGGGAACCTGCAGCATCTCTGTCCAAGTATAGCACAGGGGTGTTATCCGCCTAGCACAAATAGGTGAAGCCGCTCTGCCCGAGTATGGCACTGAAGCACTACCCATGCAGAGCTGAGCCCGCCTTTGCCCACCTCCAACCAGCTCTGTTCGCTCCCTCACATGCCCAGCTATGGCTTGCCGGCCCCCCAGGTGATGGGCACACAAAGGGAGCAGTGTGGGCAGGTGCACAATGTGCACCTGGGGCCATCACTGGTGGTGTGTGTCTCTATACCACCCATCCATGCCATGCCACAGCCATGTGTGTGCGTACCTGCACATATTGGGTGCCAGCTGGTGTACATATGTGATAGAGGCACCGGGGGATGGCACAGCTGCCCACAGCATATTCCCATCATTGCATACGGAGCATCCACCAACAGATGGCCTGTCTGCCCCTGTCTGACAGCCATGGCTGCCACCCACTGCCTCTGTTGAGCTCTACTGTGTATCCCACTGACCTTCCTTGGCCGCCAGCCTCTCCCTGATGCACTGCAGCTGGTTTGGTTGCCGCAGGTGCAGTGTCCAAAAGTGGCACTTCAGGGCCTCCAGGGTGTGTTGCACACCATATTCACTGTGGGAGAGAGGGCAGGACAGACAGAGGCTCAGTTGGGTGCTTCATTATCTCCTGTTGCATATACCTGTACCCTGCCTCAGCCAGGTGACCTGCTCATCCTGGGGGCAGGGGCATATCCATGGATAGCAGGTGTGGGGTGCATGTGATGGTACACCTCTGGCATCTACCACCAGATTCCTACCCACCACTCTCCTGGACCTTTGATACGTGCCCCATGCCACCACCAACAGAGCCATCTGGGCCACTGCTTCACTTGTGTCACCCCTCTGGGCCCTTCAGCCAGGAGGGAGGAGTGGCCTAGTGGTTGGAGCAAGTTGCCTCAGGCCAGAGGGCCAGGAGTTTGAGTCCCTCTGGAGGATAGCAACCTCAAGCTGGAAGGACTGGGGTTTCTAGTCCTACAGGTGCTGCTTGTGGCCTTAACTCTCTGTTGCCTCAGGTACAAAACATAGATTTTGAGCCCTTCGGGGACAAAGGAAACATATACCATACCTGAATGTACACAGCTTTGACCTGGTGAAAAGCGGTATATAAGCATTGCTACATAACTAAATAAGTCACCTCTGTGATCCTTCCCCCTTCCCTTGCTACCATCTGTTGCATGCAGGGTTGCCTTGGCACCATGGTACATGGCTGTAGGCTGTGTGTGGCCTCGGCTATGGGCACATGTTATGCTAGGGGGCATCCACCCCCTCAGGGGCCACATCAGTGCATGGTTTGTTTGGCGCCATGCAGAACAGGGTGTCGCGGTTTGTGCATGCTCGCCATTACACATCTGTCAGGTTCTGTGGCACCACATCATCGACATGCTGCCACAGCCTGAAAGAGGGTGGTGAGCAATGGTGGCAGATCCGCTTGCAGGGACAGACAGATAGCAGATATGTGGATTCCACCACTGGCCCTTTCAGACCTCTGGGCTGTGGTCACAGGTGCTGGGGGGTTGGGCACAAGTCCAGGGGGTCCACACTGGCTGGCGGGGTCCCCGGGGGTGGGCAACCCAACCACAGCTCCCCATCCCTATTGTTGTGCGTGCCCTGTGTTGTTGCTGCCAACCACCACCAGGAGGTGCAATGGCCTCCCCACGTGTCTGTTTATGCCTCTTGCTGTGAGCAGCCAGAGATGGCACCTGTACCAATGCATGGCCTGTCCCCATGCTGACACCTAGTCTGCATACACTGGGACTGCAACCAACATGTGGATTGGCACCACAGCCCTGTCTCCCTGTTCAGACACACAGCTGTGCCTTTCAGGGTAAGTGTGGCCTAGCATGGTGCTCAGCCCCCCTGCTTGTTGAGGCCTCTTACCTGCGCAGGCAGAGTTGGATGCCCTTCCATATGGCCATGGCCAGCCGCAGGTGCGGCCGCTGGCCCCCCTCTAAATAGCACCTCCTCATACAGCAGCACAGATTGGGCAAGGGTCTCGAATTCATTCAGGCTGAAGTCTGGTGTCCTCCTCGTCAACACGGCACAGGGAGCTTTTGCATGATGGTGTCGTTTCTGCACGGGTATGCCAGATGGGCAATACACGGGTTCATGCATATTTGCCATACTGCTTCTCTGGCCACTGGTTTGGAAACATACACGGGTATGGCGGGTCAGCCTTAGGTGCCGAGCCTAAAACTACCCATCTATGATGCACTGGGCGCCTGCCACTGTGCTCAGTTTGTGCTGCATTTTCGATGCTTGCCCATTTTGGAGGCGCATGACTCACGATTCAAGCAGTTTTCCTGAGCGAGTATGTTTCTGCGGGTATGGCATGCCTCGGTGCCTTTTTGAAAATCGGGCCCTCTGTGTTTTTACTCATGTGAAATTAAAGACTTGTGTATTAAGTTATCTAAGAATATTCTCCAAAATCTCTGTTTTACACTGAATATTCAAACAGTCTCTTATCATCTTAATTATTCTGCTCAATCTCAAAAGCTCCAAACTTCCCAGCCTGATCTTCTGCACAGGTTTTCAGAGCCTCTACACAAAATATTTAATACTTTCTAAAGAACCTTCCAGTTTTCTAAGCTTGGACCTCACAGTAGCTTCTAAAAATAAGATGGTCTCCCAAATGGCCTCTAATGCTATCTTCTCTTGTTTATCAGAGGTCTTGCACTCAAAAAAACTTTAGTGCTACACTGAGTGTGTTCTGGTATTATTCCCTATGCGCCATTGGCCATAGAGGCCCCCATACTGCCCATTTCCAACTCCAACCCAATCATTCCATTAACACCTAGAGCAGGGCCATTCATAGGTTATCAGACTCTGTGGATCTCTTCTCTCAATTTAGGTTTTGCTGGTGTCTTCTCAATGAAGAAACTGGTCACTAGAATTAAAGGAGGAAGCCTGGTATGCAGGTTCAGGGATATTTCCTCACGGCAAAGTGAGCTTCTCTTCTCAATGCCACCAGTAAGAGAAGGCCCCACAGCACAGGAATTACCTGACAACTCTGCAAACTTCTTAATTGATGGCTGGCCAACATTTACAGGGGCAAGGTTCTTCACCCAGATTTTCCTCTTGCCTTTCTCCATCAAAGGAAATAAAAATATTAGCAATAACGCAAAAAAACTCAAAGAGAAGGGAACAGCCCAGTCAAGCATCTATATCCTTCACTATCTTGGATATCACCCCAGGGCCAATTTAATAAGCTGCAATGGTGGTTTACTGTGCAAAATTTCCCGAGAGATTTGGTAAACGGAAGTATCTTATCTCTGCAGCTTATTCCCTGATTTCCCTGAACTGCGATTGCACATTTTTTATGACAATAATCATGGCCCTCAGCTATGGTCTTAAGAGTCACAAGCCTCTGTTGAATTTCTCATATCCAAAGAAACCCTGGTTGCATGAGGTGCGGCATTCCCCTGTCTGAGTACACATATGAATATTCAGAAGCCAGCCCATGACCACTAGCCTCTCTTCTAGCCTCAGAAACTGACCCCCTACAAATTGTTGCCCCCCCCCCGCTAATGGATTTTCCCCATCCCTCCCCCCATTTTACCATGGTACAATCCTCACTTGCTCCTACTCATCCAGTATTGAATTGCACAATGGCAGCAGCTGACTCCAGCTTTCCCTATGTATGCAAAAGAAGAGGAAACAAGACCCTCAGTTTAGCCAACACCATTTCAAAGAACTGTAACGGCGAGGCTGGATTGAGGAGTGATGACCTCTGATACCCCATGGTAACTTTGGGGAGGTGAGATGGGTTGAGGAGGTGGGAAGATCTTTAGGGAAGAAGTTCAAAATAGTTGAAGGAAAGTTAGTATTGGAGGCTGAAGGCAGAGCTAATAAATGGGCTCCAACTTATGGATATGCATACTGTTTTTATTTCTTTTATGTTTATTATACCATGTGGGACTGTCTGCTGCCAGAACAGTGGAGAGTATGTTTTTTAAGTATTGTAACTAACATAAATAAATTCATATGCAGGCCGGGTTGGGTAGAGGGTGAATGTGACACCACAGGCTACCAGGACATTATTGTACATGGGCAGGAGAGATTAGATTGTGGTTTGCAACTGCTTTAAATCTGCAGTCTCGGGAGCATCGCCAGGTACTTAGAGACAGAATATTTGGACAGAAAATGTTTGTTCAGCCTACCTAGTCTGCCCAAGGGAAAATTAACTACATATTTCCAGGTGTGATTAACTTTCATGAGGAGTACAGCTTGTAAAATATTTTCATGAGTTCTGTTACTCTGTTTGCATAGTAATAAATTGCTTAGCATCAGTTTCCATGCAGTGCAGTTCATTATTATTTTACTCTTGCTGCACTTGATTGAAAGTGTGAATAGGCAAATAGTATATTTGCTGATTTTGTGCCCTAGGTCACAAACTGTCCAGTCCTTATTCTCTGTGATATGGTTAGGCATGGTACCACTTGCCTGTGCCTATATGTATAATATACTACAAAGGGGAATTAATTTTCTAGTCGACTCTCTCTACTGGAAACGGCAAAGGGGTGAGTTGAGGAGGTCACTAAGTTTATAAATAGAAAGCTTTTAAAGGGAAGCTTGTGTTTGCCTCCTTTCTGCCGTACTAAGAAGATATGCCATACTGGGTCAGGTTAAAGGTCAATCAAGCCCAGTATCCTGTTTCCAACAGTGGCCAATCCAGGTCACAAGTACCTAGCAGGTTCCCAAAAGGTAGACATATTCCACAATGCTTGTCCTGGGGTAAGCAGTGGATTTCCCGGGTCTTCTTTAATAATGGTTTATGGGCCTTTCCTCCAAGAATTTTTCCAACCCTTTTTAAAACCCAACTACACTGGCAGCTTTTACTACATCCTCCAGTAATGTATTCCAGAGTTTGATTACACATTGAGTGAAAAAATAATTTCTCTTATTAGAGTAGCCCTTGTGGAACTCATTTCCTGCACGGCATTCTTAAAGGGCTTCAGGACTTCTACGGTGCGATATTTGCCTCCCTGACAAGAGGGAACACAGGACGTCTGAGTCAGTGGTGTCTTGGGAGATAACAAAATCCTGGCCAAAGGAAAAGTGAGGGGTGTTTGTTTTGCCTACTGTCAATGCAAGGAATGGCAGGAAGGCCTATGGCCAGTATGGAGCTGGCACTAGTGAAGCGATCTTACTGCTTAAAGTTCGCAGGCTGCCAACGATCGTCCTCAAGTTAACTCAGGGAGAGGACATTCAGCGTTTTTGCCACATATCAAAGGAGTTTTGGCAGTAACTAACAGTGATATAATTTTGGAGAGATTGGCAGACTGGAGTCCCCCAGGGTTCAGGGAACCCACTTAAAGAGATAAAAAGATGCTGGGAAGAATCTTTTACAGTGCTGACAACTGCTGAAGTAAAGCAGAGGAGAACTTATGGAAGGATCCAGAAAGCCCAAGGGGAAGAAGAGGAAGAAAAGTTGCAAGGAAGAAGAGAAGACTAAAAATGAAAAAGCAAACCAGTGACTTTTTTGTATTTTAACTTTAGTTTTTGTCTACAACTGTGAAGTAACAGATGAGCTGTATTGATTTTACTTGATTCATGTAGTAAGTTATTGGCCCAATATTCAAAGGTATGTATCCATTTAATGGCCAGAGTCATAGCATCAACACTCTGAGGGGCCTGTTAAACATCTGTGAGCCAGAAATCACTAACAGTCCTTTACAGCTAAAGGTGAAGTTTCTTTTATCATGCCCTTGCAGGACTGGAACTACCCTGGAAATGACATATGGCAATAAACACCTATGATTGTTGCAGCTGGGTACCCAGTGGGGAAGTGCCCAGTGGAGGAGTTAGGTGGGTTCCTTATATTATTTAAGGCCCCAGTTTTAGAGAGAAAGTGTGTATTCTGAACGGGATGACTCTTTTCCGGCATGCTGTAGCAAATGTAAGCCTATAACCTACAGACCAAGTCCTTGTTGGGTTGGGCCCTGAAGTGTCACCCCAATCTAAGAGTCACAGTAAAAAGAGGGCACTGTCAGGAAAGGAAGAGATCATCTCACATCCAGTGATCACCAGATGGTGTGGTTCAGTATTAGGACTTGGGCTAATAAAGTCCATTCAAAAGCGAGGGTATTAGACTTTAGGAAAACTAACTTTGCCAAGATGGGACAATAACTCAAGGAGTTGTTAGTGGGTTGGAAACAGCTGGGGGATATAGACAAGCAATGGGCAAAACTGAAAGGGGATATTTTAAGGGCAACCAATCTTTTTGTTAGAAAGGTAAATGAATGTACAGTCATGGTCAACATTATTGGCAACCTTGCAGTTCAACTTCTTAATTTATTTAGACAGTTTTGTATACCACCTTATCCTTCAATCAAAGTGGTCACAACACAATTGGGGGATACATTTAACACGAGGGGATATGAGACACATACACTAATACTTACAGGGAACATGGGCTATGGAGGGTTAAGTGGCTTGCCCAAGACCACAAGGAGCACCTGTGGGTATAAAACTGGACAATGGTAGGACATAGTTATTGACACACTTATAAACAATTCAAATCAGTTTGAACAGAAGAACCACATTCCCGCTGTAGTAAAATTAGATGTACCTGTGATCAAATGTAAGTACTCATATGACTTGAATCAACCAATTAAAGATGGCTCTAATGTTTAAAAAGGCCACATTCACTCTCTGTTCCATTTTCACAATGGTAAAGACAAGAGAGCTGCCTGAGACATCAGAAAAGCCATTATCACCAAACATCAAACTTTTAAGGGTACAAGACCATCTCCAAAGACCTTAAGATTCCTGTGTCTACAGTTAATAATGTTGTTAAGAAGTTTTCTACTCATGGAACTGTCAAAAATCTCTCAGGACGTGATGGGAAGAGGAAAATTAATACAGGAAGTTTTCAAAGGTTAGTACAAACTATTGGAAAAACACCATGTACAACATCCAAAGAGCTTCAGGCTGACCTGGAGCAATCTGAAGTAGTGGTTTCAACCCGCACCATACGCCGTGCACTGAACAAAGAAGGACTTCATGGGTGAAGGCCAAGGAGGACCCACTGCTCAAAGATAGACATAAAAAGGCATGCCTGATCTACAGGCGAATAAAGGAAGCTTATAAGGAAAACACACCCTTCCTACAGTTAAATATGGGGCTGTTTTGCTGCCTCAGAAACTGGAGGCCTGGATATTATTAAAGGAATCATGAAGTCAGAGGACTACCAAGGAATTTTGGAGTTAAATGTGCTACCTAGTGTCAGAAAGCTAGGGCTGGCTCGGAGGTTATGGATCCTCCATCAGGACAGTGACATCCAAAAGTACAATATAATTTATTTATTTATTTATTTATTTAACTATTTCTTTTATACCGCCCCTTCCAGAGATCAAGGGCGGTTTACATATAACAGGTTAACAGTCTTGTACACAGTTTGTATACATTTTACATAGAACAATAGAAATCATGATAATGATTAAAAAGAAAAAAATGGACTGTTTTAAAATGACCAGCAATGAGTACTAATCTTACTCCAATTGAGAACCTTTGGAAAGAGCTGAAATCTGCTATTGGTAAAAGGAATCCTGGAAACAATGGGGAGCTGGAACAAATCACATTTGAAGAGTGGGAGAAACTACTAGCAGACAGATGTACAAAACTTATAGATGGCTACAAGAAATGTTTGAGGCTGTCATCACTGTCAAAGATTGTGCAACCAAATATTAGTGAAGGGTGCCATTAATCCTCTCCAGGTCATATTTTTTTTTCTCAGAAATTACTATATCTAACTTGCACAGACATTTTTTCTTTTGTTGCATACCTTTGAACATATTATTAACATATTATGATGACATACAGTTGAAATATTTCCTAATATGTCTCAAAATAAAATGCAAGGGTGCCAATAACATTGACCACAACAGTAAAAGGAAAAGGAGGTGACTATGGCTCTCAAAAGAAATAGCTGAAAAGGTGAAGAAAAATAGGGTGGTCTTCGTAAAAGAAGAGATCACAAGAGAGAGGAAGACAAGCATAAATATTTGAAAAAACTTGAAGAAACTAGGAAAGTGGTCAGGAAGGCAAAGACACAAAAAGAAGAATAAATAGCTAATGTAATAAGATGGGGGACAAGATATTTTTCAGATATGTTAGTGAGAGGAGGAAGTGAAAAAGCGGTATTGTCAGACTCAAGGGTGAAGAGGAGGAATATGTAGAAGTTATATAGAAACATTTATTTATTTACATTCTCTTATATACTGTGCTATTCTGCATCAGTGCGGTTTACATTGAACAAACTGAAATTACATTGAACAGGGCATTATAACTTGGAGATAACTATTTTACAGGGAACATGGGCTATGGAGGGTTAAGTGGCTTGCCCAAGACCACAAGGAGCACCTGTGGGACTAGAAACCCCAGTCCTTCCGGCTCAAGGTTGCTGTCCTCTAGTGGGATTTGAACCCCCGACCTTCCGGCCTGAAGTACCTTGCCCCAACCACTAGGCCACTCCTCCACTCCATGAAGACAGAAAAAGATCACATAGCCTATCTAGTCTGCCCTTCCATATCAATCACTACAACAGTCCCCTTATTTCCTTTAGAGATCCTCTGTATTTCTCCCATGATTCTTTTAATTCAGATACTGTCCTCATCTCTACCATCTCCACTGGGAGACTATTCCACGGATCCACCACTCTTTCCTTAAAGAAATATTTCTGCATATCACTCCTGAATCTATCCCCTTTCACCCTCATCCCATGTCCCCTCATAGCAGAGCTTGCTTTCAAGCGAATGAGGCTCTCCTGCTGTGCATTTATTCCATGGCGGTATTTAAACTTCTCAGTCATATCACCTTTATCCCGCCTTTCCTCTAAGGTGTACATATTAAGATCCTTAAGCTTGTTGATGAAGATAGAGCAGAATTGCTTAACAAATATTTTTGTTCTGTGTTCCCAAGTGAAGGATCAGGAACGACCTCAGAAAACACCCACAAATAGGAAAAAAAGTGAAAGGGATCTTGAATGATTTTCAGAGGACTGTGTTTGTGAGGAACTAGCAAAACTAAAAGTAGAAAAAGCAATGGGGCTGGATGGGATGCATCCGAGAATACTGAAGGAACTTGGGGACGTTCTAGTGGATCCACTGCCTGACTTTTCCAATGCTGCTTTAGAATTCGCAGTAGTCCCAGAGGACTGGAGAAAGGCACATGTGGTCCCTTTATACCAAAGCAGAAGTAAGGATGAGGATGAGAACTACAGGCCAGTTAGTCTGACTTCTAAGTTGAGTAAATTAATGGAAACACTGCTAAAACAGAGGATAGTGAGGTTTCTGAAGTCCAGTGGATTGAGGGATCTGAGGTAGCATTGGTTTACTAAAGGTGGGTATTATCAGACAAATCGTATTGATTTCTTTAACTAGATTACCATAGAGTTAGACCGAGGGAGAGCCTTAAATGTGGTATACTTAGAAGTCAGAAAAGCCTTTGACTCCACACAGGCAACTTATAAACATAGCATCCTAGGGATTCACCCTAAAGTGATTGACTTGGTTACAAATTCGTTGAGTAGGAGGCAAAAAAGGTACAGGTAAATGGAGCTCACTCTGAGGAGAAGAAAGTTACCAGTGATGCGCCGCAGGGATCTAATTTTGGTCTGATACTTTTTAACATTTTTGTAAGTGATAGTGCAGAAGGGCTGTTGGGTAAGGTTTGCCTCTTTGCAGATGATACCAAATCTACAATAGAGTAGACACCCAGGAAGGAGTAGATAACATGAGGAGGGATCTAGCTAAACTCAAAGAATGGTCGAGAATTTGGCAGCTGAGATTTAATGCTAAAAAATGCACCATGAAAGAGGAACAGAACTTGGGCGTGATTGTGTCTGATGATCTTAAAGTAGCTAAACAGATAGAAAAGGCGACTGCGAATGCCAGAAGGATGCTTGGGTGAACAGGGATAGGAACAGCCAGCAAGAAAAAGGAGATGCTTTTGTATAAGTCTTTGATAAGACCTCATTTGGTATATTTATTTATTTAACTAAACTTATATACTTCTTTTCTACCAGTCAAAGCGATGTACATTCAGGTACTGTATACATATTTTTTCCCTTGCCTCGAAGGGCTCACAATCTATGTTTTTGTAACTGAGGAAAAAGAGGGCTAAGTGGCTTGCCCAAGGCCATAAGGAGTACCTGTGGGACTAGAAACCCCAGTCCTTCTGGCCTAAGGTTGCTGTCCTCTAGCAGGATTCGAAACCCTGGCCCTCTGGTATAGTGTGTGCAATTCTGGAGACCACACCTACAAATGGCTACTAAAATGTTCAGTGGTCTTTGTTGCAAGCTATATGAGGACAGACTCTATATGTACATTTTAGAGGAAAGGTGGGAGAGAGGAGATGTGATAAAAATGTTTAAATACCTTAGTGGCATAAATGCACAGGAGAAGAGCCTCTTTATTGAAAGAAAGCTCTGCGACGAGGGCACATTGGATGAAGGTAAAAGGGGATAGACTCAAGAGTAACATGAGGAAATATTTCTTTACGAAAAGCGTGGTAGATGCATGGAATAAATCTCCCACTAGAGGTAGTAGTATTTACCATCCCCTTCACAAGCTCATTACAAACATACCAGACATTGAGCTTTTTACTTTTTAGGCCCTCATTTATTATGTAATTCTCTTCCCACTGCGATCCGTTTAGAAACTTCTTACTCTTGATTTAAGGTTATGTTAAAGACCCATCTTTTTCAATCAGTTTATGATTTGCCACCTGATTATTGCCTAACCTGATCAATCAGGTACTTTCTGGAGCTGACCCCCCCCCCCCCTTACCTTCCTTTCCCTTTTTGACCTCCCTCCCTCCTCAATGATCACTATCCTATTTTAACTGGCGTTCCTTTCAGTTTTAACTAATTTTAATATGTAAACCGCTTTGATGGTCTAAAGGCGGTATATCAAGTTTTTAATAAATATAAACATATCTAAATTCAAGAAAGCATGGGACAAACACAGAAGGTCTCTAAAGGAAAAAAGGGACTATAGTTGTTGATATGGAAGGACAGAGCAGGTAGGCCATAAGGTCTTTTTCTGCCATCATGTTTCTAATTCCTGCCTCCCAAAAAAACAGACTGAGTTCTGGCCATGGAAGAGAGCTGCAGATCCCGTGAGGAGTTCCCTTAGAACCATAGAGGTTAAGGGATACGGAAAACAGGGGACCCTGAACATTTTTGTCATGGCAGAAGAACTGGAGGATTTTCCTCAAGAAGAGAATCCTGCCACATGGAGCCCAATGCTGAATGGGACATGTCCGGCCCATCTGGACGTTCAAAATCTGGATGGGTCAGATCTGCACCCAATTCTGATCCCGCGGGAGCTAAACGGCCCCACAGGATCAGAAATGGTTGCACAGGGCCTGGATGGGCAGGACATGCCCCGATTCAGGCTCCTTAGGGGCCCCGTCCAACTCTGCTACGGCTCCTGCATGGAGCCCGGTGTCGTGGCATCCTGTCGCCATGGCACCAGGATGCTATGTGGTAGCCATGCTCACCCCCAGATCCAGAATAGCCTGCTTTCCCCGCAGTCGCAGATTGCCAAACTTGGGTTGACTTATTTCACCCCTGAGGTGGAATAAGTCACCCGTCCATGTCATCCAGCCCGGGAGTACAGGGCTGCAGTTGGAATCGGCCCTGCATATCCGGGTCAGGGTCCCACCTCCAGTCCGTCCTATCTCTTCCCCCTGCCCACCCCCTCCCCACACAGCAGCCCTGAATGTGTGGGGAGCTCTGGACCAGGAATCAGGTCCAGGTGGCTGCAGGGGTTTGGACGTCCACCCCAAACGTCCAACCCCTCTAGTTGCCACTCTGCATGCTGCTCCTAATGTCTAATGAGCAGCCCAGTGATTCTGCAGTGGAGTGAAGCAGAAGGATGTTACCCATGTGGAGCTAACAGAGCTGTGGGCTGGAAGAGATATATTCTCCGAAAAAGCTAAAGCAGAGCTACGAATGTGAAGGATAGAAGGCATGTCCAGAATGAACGGAAAACTGAGCATGAGAGGTGAAGAGGAGCTGCATATTTAAACTACTGCTATCTTCCAAGAAGGTACTGTATCAAGTTAAGTTGCCCCAAAATTGCGTAGTAAATTTAGAGTTTTGGTTAAACATCACTGTGTGTTTATTTCATAACCAAACAAGAGGAAGTTTGTCTTCAGAAACACTAGTTTTTACACCAACTCTGGTGCTAGCCGTGAATGATAGAGAGCCATGATATCCCCTGCTATGGAGAACATATGTTCACTGGGTACACAGGTTGGAAGACAGAACATAAAAGGCCATATAACTGGCCAGGTCTGGCCAGACAGCCGACTTGTGTGCCCAGTATGCTAAGGGATCTATGCGCATAGCCTCAATGGGTTCTGCAAAGCAGCATGTCACTGAAATCTGTGCAGGTGTCTGACTTTAACAGGCTGATCTCTGCAGCTTAGCATTGTAGCTAGGGCTTTAGTCACCAAAACCTCTCCTTGGCTGGGGCTCATGGGCCCCTGGCATGAAAAGCTGGGGGGATTGGTGGGAGACAAGGTGCTCATGGCGTTACTACTGCTCGTCATCGTGCCTGGCATATCCCCTGCTGCACCACTACTGTCCTGTCTCTGGCATTTCCTTTCCTCCACCTCCATCACCAGCTTTCCCTTCCAGTAAGTCAGTGCGTTGCACTGCAGAGCAATACTTCCCTTCACTTGCAGGTCAAAGAGACCAGTTAGCATGTAAATATCTTGCTTCGTAAGGCATTTTGAATTTTTCCCATTTGAGCATGCAAAATGTTTACCATCACCAAAACCTCTGTTGTGAATCCCCTTTGCTGCCGAAAACCCACTAACTTTACCTAAAATATTCACTGCTGAGATGAGAAGGATCAGGGTAGTCCTCATGGAACACAGTTCCTCCATGGTATTCTTAAAGGGCTATAGCACTTCTACTGCATGATATTTGCCCAATCCTGGCAACCCAGAGGACTTCATCTCTATTGACCTATGATGCAGAGCTGTCTGTTGCTCTCCTAACTCTCCAGCATTTCATAAGTAGAATTCCACCAAGTGGCAAATCTTGCTTGAGATGGTGCACAGATGCCTCTGGGTTGCTTCCCGATTCTTACTCAGATCATGCCCACCCTTCATACTCCCTACATTTTCAGCATTTCTTGATCAGTTGCCTCAGGCCTAGGGAGTTTCTGACAACCATGTTCAGCAAGTGTGCAAAGCATCTGATCCCCTGAAAGCCCCCTCCTTCATTGCTTTGACCATGTTCATCCCACCATCTGTTACAAAGAAACCTGGATGAATGGTGCTATATTTGTGCCCTATGTGCCAACTCTACAACACTGCCCTTATTTCTGCTAAGATATGGATACACGTATGGCTATCATCCATTAACTGGCTGTGCAGCACAGCCAACCGGTATGCTCCTCCTGTTGCTCACCCATTAGACCTTTAGCCTGGTCCTGCCTCATCTGGTGCCACTGGTACACTGTCAGGGAAAGATAGGCATATGCAGTATTCTGACTAGTTTAGATATCAGTCATGAAATGCATGTTACTACTGACTTCTGCTTTTGCCAGCTCTGCCTGCAACTGGCAACACAACTGATTATATAGGCTAGGGACCTCCTGTCTACTAAAAGTTGTCCTGCAAGATACTTGGTAATCAGGAGCTAAGAAATGCAACAACCTCATCAACCATCTTCAGGGGATAATCATCCAGTGTTATTTCCCTGAAGCACAGTATCATTGCCTTAATGCTGCCTGCCTCCTGTCTTGTGACAATGCTGCCGACCACCACCCCATCTTTTCCATGGTGGCTTGCTTTGATGCGCATTGGGCCTGCTGCCATTCCATCTGATGGTGGAAGAGGATAGGATCTCTAGCTGGGAAAGGGATTTCATTTTTCCTGTACTATTCTCACCACCAGGGGCGCTGAGAGCCAACATGGGCCCTTTGCATTGTTCGAAAATTGCTTGTAAATGAACTGGAGTATTAAATTTCAAGTAAATGACCATGACTGCCTTTCCAAAAGGTCAGTAATTGAAAATCTATAAGACATTAACGTTTTTTTGTAATAAAAGACAATATGCAGGTTGAGACCGGACCCCTTTTCAGCTTTGCCACAGAATCCAAAGACCCAGTCCTGGGACACCCCCCCCCCCACCCCCCAGGAATATATGTATGTCTCGGACCCCCTATGTTAATTGTAGACCCTGTCATGTCCCTGACCGCCTTGATTGAAGGATAAGGTGGTATACAAAAGTGGCTAAATAAAATAAATAAATAAATGCACTCTCCCTACCCAACTCTAATCAGTCTTGCCCACCACTGCTATTTACACTCCTGGATGAAACAGCATTTAAACAACATCTAACAATAGTATCCAATAACTCATCTGCTTAATCGCAGCTGTCCAAGCTCCATGCAGCTCACAGCTCCTTTCTTTGTAGAAACATGTGCTGGCAAATCCGTTCAGCTTCTCACTCTACTGCACACACCCAACACCCGACAAAGATCTCTGTTTCACCAAAGGCTTCTTCAGAGGTTTCAGAACAAAATCAGCAGTTAAAGCTAAACTCCAGGTAGTTTAAGGTGGGGAGGTTGGAGATCCGTGATGTAAGCGTCTGCTAGTCCCTATGGTGAAATGTTCGCCAGATGTAGAGCATATAGCTATACTGAGATCTCCTTGTCCTTTATGTAATTATGGCTAATAGATAGTTAGAACTGAGTGAAACCCTAGTTGGTATTGTATTTTGTTTACTAAGAGATTGGTTTATTGGATTATATTAGACTCTTAGATAGTCTGGTGGTATGTTAGTTTTGCACATACCATGACAGTCATGAACCTCACTCCTATGCCAAGGTATATAGGGTATGGTCTCAAACTCAATTTTACTTCTAACACTTGCCATAATACTTGCATCATGCCATGTGGATCCCTACGATTCTTTCTTTGTCAAGACCATATCTACACACTTTTCAGCTGAGTTGCCTTTGCCTGCTTCTTCTCTCACGTCCCCTCAACTTGCACCTTATAAACCTCCCTTTTGCCCTCTGTAGAGAAGACACTGGATACCTGCTCTTTCACTGCTGGATCAGATACTGCAGCTCTTTCTTCTCTCCTCTGTTATTTTGGGTGGTGGACTAGAAGAGCGCATAAGCAAACCCTGGAAGTGACCTATTTCTTTCTGCACACTTGTGCCAGCAATGCTCTCACCAAGGTCGGTGCAAGGAGAGCCTCATCCCTTGTGCTGCCTTCCCCAGCCGCCCCTCATTGCCATTGCTGTTGCCCCTCCCCGGGACCTTCAGTGGTGGTAATGCCTTGAAACAGCCCCACAGCGCTTACTTTCAAAATTCAGCGGTGCAGGGCTGTTTGCTTTTGCCCCCAGCAATGCCAACGTTCTTGTGTATGTTATATTGCGATCGCTGCATTTTCACTATCTTATCTGCTGGGGAAATGCTGGCTCGGCCCCAACAGATAATGTGTGACTTTTGCAGTTACCGCAGCGCTTTTTGCATTAATGCCTGGTGCTAGCTACAAAAGCCTGATGCCCCTTAGTAAACATACCCCATAGTCAGCTAGAAAATCATGCGAGGCTGAATTTGAGATTCTAAAATGTTACTAGATCTCTTTTCCTTTGTTCTCAGCTTTGTAAATGTTGAAGAAACATTATGACGAACTCATGCATATTGATGTTTCTTTCTTTATTTCTCTGCTTCTTTCATTTGATGCATGACATTCAATTATTTTTAACAAGTGTACTACTTGTAAAAGAAAAATGCAATAAGGGGATAACATTTTAAAATGAAACATCTGCCTGCTGATGAAATTGACTTTTTAATAAATGCACTGCAATGCAGATCTTGTCATTGTTATTGTGACGTAACTTGCACCTACAGAAATAATATGGCATGGTCAAAATGCTCTCAGAGGCAAAAGCACTTTCCAGGAAAGAAATTATATTAGTCAGAGGGATGGTGTAGTGTCACTTGCAATAATTATAGCATTGGCAGAATTTTAGCCAGCGTGCTTTCAACTATTTGGTTACCTTCTTACTATGATCACTAGAGAGCATTAACAGTGGGGGTGGGAGAAAGGAAGTGTTCATTGATATTTGCTCCTCATGGAATATGACCTATTTTTACTTTGGGTTTTATTCTATGACCTCAGTAACAGTGAAACATGAGAGTAAAAAGCTAAAACGTGAAACCACTCACCTCCGAGTCTTACTTTGGAGCTATTTGCAAAAGCATGTTACAAACACGTGTTGTTGTTATTGTTGTTAAATATCATTGAATTAATGTTGACTCATGCAGTAGCGGGATCCGATCCAAACAGGAACCAGTTCGGATCGATCCCACTACTGACAGGACCAAGTGGGCGGCAGCAGGACATGCATTTGCGTTGCCAGCACCGCAAGCTCGGGCCACTGGAAGTCACTGCAGGGCAGCAGCTTCTTGGTGGCCCTGCAGCCTGATCCATCCACCTACAAGTGGTTTGATAGCATCAAGGGCTTCCCGCAATGCCATGGTCCCCCGATGCCCTCAAACCACTGAAGAGTGTGTGGGGGGGTCCCACTAGTGCAGCGCCAGCATCAGGATGCCAATTTCAGTCCAGTTCACCGATCACAAACCATGGCAGGAACCGGTCCACGCAAACTGGGCCAAACCGGCCTGATCCCACCACTTGACTCATGGCAACCCTGTGGATAGTTGTCCTAAACTGTGTTTGGTCTTCAATCAGGTGGCTAAATGCTGCTGTTATTGTATTGCTAGCCTTCCTCTTTTGCACTGACCGTCAACCTTGCCACACATGAGGTGTTTCTCTAATGATCTTTCTTTTTGATTGATGTATCCACAATTTGAGCTTCTAAAGAAAGCACTGACTGAATAGTTCTTCGGACATCCATGATATAAACAGTTGGCCCAATATTAAAGCGATCAACGCAGTTAGCAGAGCTGCTAACCACATTAATCAGGTGAAAAGGATATTCATTGGCACTAACATGGTGGCATTAACATGGCTGCCAGCTTTACATGCCCTGATACTAACTGCTTAGCATCAAGGCATATTGGGAGCATTTCAGGGTGGAGAGGAGGTGGTGCTGATCAGTAACCAGTCAGCAGCGATTTTGAGCTACTGCCTGGTTAGCGATATATGGTGAAAGCCAGAAGCAAGCAACCCTAGCCTAACTTCTAATGCATATCGCTAACAGGGCAGCGGCTCAATATTGCTGCTGCCTGATTGCCGATCAGCAACATTGGCTGACCCAGGGCCAGATATGATCCCAGCATTGAACAAAAGGTTTAATCTGGCTCAGTATTCTTTGCCAGCACCATAATTCAAAAGCATTGATGTTCTTCCTGTCTTTCTTCACTGTCTGACTTTCGCATTCATATGAAGTTCTTGAAAATGGCATGGCTTGGACAAGTCGAATCTAGGTATGCAGAGTTACATCTCTGCACTTCAGAATCTTGTCTAGGTCCTTCATGCCCATTCTGCCAAGAGCAACATATTGTTGGATTTTTCAACTGCTTGTCATTTCTTTGATTATTGATCCGAGCAGGTTAAAAGATGTCTTCTATTTATATTTCTTCTCCATCAAGCAGAATCTTATTGAGCCCAATATTGAAAAGGATTAATGTAGTTAGCACAGCTGATAACCGTGTTAATTCCCTTGGCTAGGATATTCAGCGGCACTAACACGGTTAGTGCTGCTGGATATCTGCAAATGCCGCCGCTACACGCCCCAGTGTTATGCAGTTAGCATCAGGGCATATTATGGACATTCCAGGGCGGAGCGGAGGTGGCATCCGTTGCTAACCTGGCAGCGGCGATATTGGCAAAGTTAGACATGTCAAAGGCTGACCTAACTTTGCTGGCAAGAGCTAACCATACAGCGGCTTAATATCGCCACTGCCTGGTTAGCTTCCATGCTGAGCAGCAACCCATATATTCAATGCCCGTTTCCGGATATGGCCCTGGCATTGAATATGTGGAGTTAGTATTCAGCGGCGACGGCTATGTTCTTTAAACAGGCTAGCTGCCATAGCTGAATATCAGGCCCTATGTTCCTTGATCTTGATAGCCAGATGTTTAGATAGTCTTTACTTTCAGCAAGTAAGGTGATATCATCAGCATAGTGAAGGTTCCTGATGAGTCAATTTGATTTTTGTATAATCCACTGGGCACAGTCTGTGGATACAGTTGCCACTTGGAATGCTGGAAGAAGATGTCTGAGGTGAATCGATTTTTGTCTTGTAGAATTCTATCAGTCTTTCTCCAGCATTGCTTCTTTTTCCAACTCATATTTTCCAATCATCTTACCTTCTTTGTTCCCAACATTTGCATTCTAATCATGCATGATTATCAGTATATCTTGTTTGCATGTTCTGTTCATTTCAGCTTCTACTTATTGATAGAACTGATCAACCTCTTCCTCTTTTGCAGCTGTTGTTGGCACATATACCTGAATAACTGGCTCCCTATCCATTTCAGCATCCAGTTCAAACTTCTCCTGCTGACCTATAAGTGCCTTCATTCTGCTGCTCCTCACTACCTTTCCTCTCTTATAACTCCCTACACCCCTCCCCAGAAACGCCTCTCTTCTGGCAAATTGCTTCTATCTGTGCCCTTCTCTTCTATTGCTAACTCCAGACTTTGCTCCTTTCACCTTGCTGTTCCTTACGCCTGGAACAAACTACCCGAGTCTGTACATCAGCTGCCTTCTCTGGCTTTTTTCAAATCCAGGCTGAAAACTGACCTCTTCACTGCCGCTTTTGGATCTTGACTCACCTGATCTCCTTTGTGTTTCTTTACCATTCCCCTAGATGTTTCCCTGTCTACAGCTACTGTGTTGTCTGCCTTGACTAGATTGGAAGCTCTGTTGAGTAGGGTCTGTGCAGCGCTGCGAATGTCTTGTAGTGCTATACAATTGCTCAGTAGTAGTAGTAATAGTGTTGATGGGCATTCCTCGTAGACAAATAGAAATTAAGCATTCACTGATTGCATTGTATTTCATTACAGTTCTTGCTAGGTTCTTCTTAATTATAAATACAGCACCATTTCTTGTTTGTCTTTCATTTAAGGCATAGTATATCATATGATCATCAAGTGCCCGATGCTAGACAATTTCAATTCACTGACGTGCAACAGATCGCGTTGTTCACGTTCCATTTCATTCTTGTCATCTCCAACTTCCCTTGGCTCATGCTTCATACATTCCAAATTCCAATATGTAAGACATTGTTGCAGTTTCTGACCTTCATTTCATGCACAGCTAGTAAGTATTTTATTCTTCACTTTGGAGTACTGTGTTCAGTTTTGGAGACCGTATCTCACAAAGGATATACAAAGACTTGAAATGGTTCCGAGGAAGGCAGTCAAAATGATTTGGAGCCTACACCAGAAGACATATGAGAAGTGACTTGAAGACCTAAATATGTACACCCTAGAAGAGAGGAGGGGCAGGGGAGATATGATACAGACGTTTAAATACTTAAAGGATATCAATGAACAAGCAAACCTTTTTCAAAGAAGGGGATGCTGTAAAACTAGAGGGCATAAAATGAAGCTGCAAGGAGGTAAACTTAAAAGCAACATCAGGAAATACTTTTTCACTGAAAGGGTGGTGGATGCTTGGAATGCCCTCCCGATGGAGATGGCGGGGGGGGGGGGCAAATACAGTGACAGAATTCAAAATGGCATGGGACAGACAGAGTGAATCTCTTTATAGCAAAATAATAAACTCAAAATAAACTTAATTATTTCTTATAAATAGAGAAGGGTGGCCTGCACAGAGCAGCAGGTATAACCCTAAACAAAAGCATAGAAGGGGGTGACTTGTACAGAGCGGTAGATACATCTACTCTAGCCACCTTACTGGGCAGGCTACATGGACCATACTGGTCTTTATCTGGCATCATGCACTATGTTTCTGTGTTACTATGTTATGTTCCAACTATATCATGAATGCTGGCTTTACTCAGAAGAGTCTTCAGCACTTCTCCAGTAGCCCATTGAGTGCCTTCCAATCTGGGTGTCTCATCTTCCAGCACTATATCACAGCTTGTTTTGTTGTGCCTATCCATTGGGTTTTCCTGGAAAGTTATGCAAATATACCGCCAGGCCTTTCTTCCATTCAGGTAATGCCAGTTTTTTTGCTACTGTCACAGAAATGTGACCTCTACCGCCAACACCGTCTCATACAGATACTGCCCAGACATGTGGTTTGAGTCTGGCACATCAATTGAGACTTGTCCATGTTGGCAGACCCTAGCAGTAGTTAAGCTGCAGATAGAATAGCTCTCGGCATCACTGATGCACACAAGCCCTCGTAAAAAGACAAGTCACAAACCAAGTGAGGAAAAAAATATGTAAATTTGTGTTAATTGCAACTTGCTTAATGCTCTATTCATTAGAAACATAGAAACATAGAAACATGATGACAGAAAAAGACCACATGGCCTATCTAGTCTGTCCTTCCATAACAACAACTACAACAGTCCACTTTTTACCTTTAGAGATCCTCTGTGTTGGTCCCATGCTTTTTTGAATTCAGTTACTGTCCTCATCTCTACCACCTCCACTGGGAGACTATTCCACGGATCCACTACTCTTTCTGTAAAGAAATATTTCCGCATATCACTCCTGAATCTATCTCCCTTCACCCTCATCCCATGTCCCCTCATAGCATAACTTGCTTTCAATTGAAAGAGGCTCTCTCCCTGAACATTTATGCCACGGAGGTATTTAAACATCTCAATCATATCACCTCTATCCCGCCTTTCCTCTAAGGTGTACATATTAAGATCCTTAAGTCTGTCCTCATATGCTTTATAATGAAGACCACTAATCATTTTAGTAGTCACCCTCTGCACCGACTCCATCCTGTTCACATCCTTTTGAAGGTGCGGTCTCCAGAATTGCACACCATACTCCAAATGAGGTCACACCAAAGACTTATACAGAGGCATTATCACCTCCTTTTTTCTGCTAGCCATTCCTCTCCGTATGCACCCAAGCATCCTTCTAGCTCTTGCCGTCGCCTTTTCTACCTGTTTAGCTACTTTAAGATCATCAGACACAACCACGCCTAGGTCCCGCTCTTCTTTAGTGGACAAAAGTACTTCACCTCCTATACTGTATTGCTCCCTTGGATTGCTGCAGCCCAAATGCATGACCTTACATTTTTTAACATTAAATCCCAGTTGCCAAATTCTAGACCATTAGAGAGCATAAAGAAAGCCTTTACTGAGGCTATGATTTACCCCTGCTCATCTTCCACCTATTTGTGCAAATAAGATCTGTGACTTCTTTAAGAATGGTAATTTTTAACATTATGTTAAAAATGAAAAAAAAAATAGCTAGCCAGCTCCCATCTCTGATTTCATTTCTTCCTGTCCTCTCTAGCCCCTTTCCCTATTGAAAAGGTCTATGGAGATGATGACTTGTCGAGAGGGAGGGGAGGAGGTTTTATTGTTGTGAAGACCAGTCGTTGGCAAAATATTAGCAACTCCATTGCTGCTTTTAGGATTCCGTTAGCTATATAAAAAAAAGTGCTTTTAGAATATATCTGTAAACCACTTTGATACACACAGTAAGGTGCAGTATATTAAGTGCCTAAAACCATAAAAATCATAAAACCATATTGTCTCTTCTAATCAAAACTAGGAAATTATCAGCCCTACAGTAGCTTTGAGTCCCACTATCCCTTACCAAATGAAAGGTCAGGGTTCCTGCAATCCTGATGGACCTCCAATAGATCAAAATACATACTGCATTCCCTAGGAGAACCCCAGTGGCAATCTAGACCTTGATGTCCTCCACCCCAGTTTCTCTCATTTTCATCTGAAGCTGCTGCAACAGCATATAGAAAATGAGAGCTTCTCTATCCTTCTTGCTCCATTTGTTTGAAAGGTGTCATTCAGTGGATGCAGAGAGCTGACTGGAAAGCATGAATGTTTCTCCTGCTCATAAAGATGAATAAGCCTTTCTGGAACAACAAAATGTATTCTCAAGGGGTAGGTGCTGGAGGGGGTGGCTTTAGGGATGAGGTCTGACTCAGGTTCAGGTGAATTGGTAGTGGGGAAACCTTCTGACCCTTTTTACCTTCATAGTAGACAATGGCAGATGAAGGTCATCCAGTATGCCCCATAGAGATTTCTTCATTTTGGATAGATGGGGAGGAGATGGAAATTTGTGTGCTCATTTCTCTCTTCCCCATATCTTTTACTTAACCTCTCAACCTTTTTCCTATCACTGTCCCCTATTATTTCACCCAAGCATGAGTACAATATGTTACACTGATGACCTCCATCCCTTCGGCTAGTAAGTCATTTCCAGACTTTTCACCTTCAACATTGTTTCCTGCAAGACCAATATTTTGGCCAACACCCATTCCCACTTCCATGTCTTATTATCACATTTTGTAATAATCCCTACTGTCACCAAGGGTAATAAAGCTGTTATTAAAAAGAAATCCATCCTCCCGAAACTCATTTAAGAATTCTTGAAAGCCTGATTCTGTCTTATCACTCCTGTTTAAGGGATCTATTTATTATAGTTTTAAGGTACAGTCATCCCTCGCCACTTCGCGCTTCGACTTTCGCGGCTTCACTCTATCGCGTTTTTTTTCAAATACGAGTGTAATGGTGACTAAAAGGGTGTTATAGGTCATAAACAGGTTTTCTAAGCTCTAACTATGAAGATATTTGATTTATAAATAAAGAATCCTACTTCGCGGAAACTCACTTATCACGGTAGAGTCTGGAACTGATTAACCGCGATAAATGAGGGACGACTGTAATAACACATTATTTACAATTAGTGTATGCTAACAATAACACATGTTATTTGCCAATAACACAGCTTAGCATAGGATTCTTTATGGCAACACATCGTAAATAAAGAGTAGTTACTCACCTGTAACAGGTGTTCTCCAGGAGCAGCGGGAATCAGTCCTCACATATGGGTGTCATCGACACCGATGAAGCCCCAGTGGAGCATTTCCCCAGCTTTCTATGAAAGCCTTTGGGAATGCAGGCACGCATGCGCGGTTCCCTTCCCGCCTAAAAGTGCCATCTTACCTCAGTCAAATGACATAGCTCAAAACAGCACACAAAAATGAAAAATTAAACTATGTACAACTGCAACTCCCAGGGGAGGAGGGAGGGTTGTGAGGACTGATTCCTGCTGCTCCTGGAGAACACCTGTTACAGGTGAATAACTACTCTTTCTCCAGGACCAAGCAGGAAGTCAGTCCTCACATATGGGTGAATCCCTAGCTCTGGGTTACCGAGGAACCCAGGCTGAACAAGAGAACTCCCTCTAGTCCCAGCAGCAAAGAAAAGCTTTTCACTGACACAATCTCCACCGGTAGCCCAACAGAGGGTAGGAGTTGCCTAAACTTCAAAGAGATTCCGGAGTACTGCTTGGCCAAAAGCACTGTCCCTACGGGACTCCCTCTCCAGACAGTAATGGGCCGCAAAAGTCTGGCTTGAAGACCAAGTTGCAGCCCTACAGATGTCTACCAAGGGCACAGAGCGGAGATGAGCCACTGAGGCAACCATTGCCCTGACACGATGGGCCGTGACCCGACCCTGCAAAGGAAGGTCAGCCTCCTTGTAAGCCCAGGTGATACAGTCAGCCACCCAGATGGACAAGGTACGCTTGGACACAGCCAACCCCAACTTATTAGGGTCAAAAGAGATGAAGAGCTGAGTAGCCCTTCTATGTCCCTGCGTACGGTCAAGGTAGAAGGATAAGGCCCTCCTACAGTCCAGGGTATGCAGGACTGCTTCAGCCTGGCTTGCATGAGGCCTTACAAAGAATGTTGGAAGAACCACCTCTTGGTTAAGGTGGAAGGAGAAGACAACTTTTGGAAGGAACTTTGGATGAGTCCTAAGGACAACCCTAAGGACAACCCTGTTCCTATAAAAGCGAGTGTAAGGCCTATCACAGACCAGGGCCTGAAGCTCACTCACTCGCCTAGCCGAGGTAAGGGCTACCAGGAAGAGTGTCTTCCGGGACAGGAAGCGTAGAGGGCAAGTAGCCATCGGCTCAAAAGGTGGGCGAGTCAGCTGCTGCAAGACCACATTCAACTCCCACTCAGGAGCAGGAGGACGGATTGGAGGCTTGAGCTAAAACAAGCCCCTGAGAAAGCGGGACACCAAGGGGTGAACCGACAGAGAATGTCCTTCTACCAGTGAGTGGTGAGCTGCTAGAGCTGAGAGGTGGACCCGAACACAATTGGACTTAAGTCCCTGATTGGACAAGTGCAGTAAGTACTGAAGCACTACTGGCACAGTACAGGAGAAAGGATCCTCTGTACTTAGCTGACACCACAGAGAAAACCTTTTCCATTTGAGAGCATAGGTTTTCCTAGTGGACTGTTTCCTAGAGGCTAGGACAACCTCCTCAACTTCCTGAGGTAGGCCCCAGGGAGCCAAAACTACCCTTGCAGCCTCCAGGCCATCAAATTGAGAGCTTTGAGATTGGGGTGCAGAAGGGAACCATGCTCCTGTGAGAGAAGGTCAGGTTGCAACCCCAGAGGCAGTGGGGGATCCACTGCCAGCTGAAGCAGAAGTGGAAACCAAGGCTGTCTCGGCCATCTGGGAGCCACCAGCAGGACCGAGGCCTTGTCCTGAAGAATCTTGAAGAGAGTTCGGGCCACCAAGGGCGTGGGAGGAAACGCATACAGGAGGCCCTGAGACCAGGGAATCAGAAAAGCATCCGCTGCTATTCTCAGAGGATGCAGTTGCCTGGAGCAGAACTTTGGCAGTTGCTTGTTCAGTGGACTGGCAAAGAGATCTATCAAAAGGAGACCCCATTTTAGGAAGATCTTCTGAACTACTAAAGGATGCAGCTGCCACTCATGGGGCTGTAGAATCCTGCTCAACTTGTCGGCCAGGTAGTTGTCCTGGCCTGGAAGGTACACAGCCTTGAGGAGCATGTTGTGCTTGAGGGCAAATGAACAAAGGTCCTGAGCCTCCCGACAGAGGAGTCTGGACCCAGTCCCGCCCTGTTTGTTCACATAAAACATGGCTACTTGGTTGTCTGTCTGAACCAGGACAGATTGATGAGCCAGGGTAGGAGAGAAAGCTTTGAGTGCTAATCGAATAGCTCTGAGTTCTAGGAGGTTGATCTGCTGTGCAGCCTCCCAAGGAGACCACAGGCCCTGGGTGCACTTGTTCAGACAATGAGCTCCCCAGCCCTGCAGGGAGGTGTCTGTGGTCAGTACCACTGTGTACCCAGGAATTTGAAAGGGCACTCCTTTTAGTAGATTGGGTGGATGCAACCACCAGTTGAGGGAGTTCAGAAATTGTCTGGACACCCTTATCCTGTCCCTGAGGCTGCCTGTGGCCTGTGACCACTGAGTCCGAAGGCACCACTGTGCAGGCCTCATATGGAGCCTGGCATTGGGGGTCACATGTACTGTCGAAGCCATGTGGCCTAGAAGCCTCAGGCAGAGTCTGGCGGAGACTAATGACCTGCTGAGAAACTGGTTTGCCAAGGCTATCAATCTTTGTGCTCTGTCTTCTGGCAAGAAAGCCTTTGCCAGCAGAGAGTCCAGCCTTGCTCCTATGAACTCCAAGTTCTGGGAAGGGGAGCAAAGTGGACTTTGCAAAGTTTATTACAAACCCCTGGCTTTGAAGAAGAGCAATAGTTGTGAGGGTGGCTTGTCTGGCCTCCTGGCATGTCTGACTCCTGATGAGCCAGTCGTCCAGATAGGGGAAGACAAAGATTCCCTGATTTCTCAGGAAGGCCGCCACCACTGCCAGGCATTTGATAAAGACCCTGGGAGCGGAGGTGAGGCCAAAAGGCAGTACTCTGTACTGATAATGGTTTCCTCCCACAATGAACCTGAGGTACTTTCTGTGGTCTGGATGAATGAGGATGTGAGTGTACGCATTCTTTAGATCTAAGGAGCATAGCCAATCTCCCTGCTGGAGGTAGGGCAGAAGTGTTCCAAGAGTAAGCATCTTGAACTTTTCTTTCTTTAGGAACTTGTTGAGGTTCCTGAGGTCCAGAATGGGTCGAAGGCCACCGGTTCTTTTGGGCACCAGGAAATACCTGGAGTAGAATCCGTGACCTTGCAAGTGGGGAGGCACAGGCTCCACCGCCCTGTCCACCAACAGACCTTGAAGCTCTTGAAGGAGAAGGTCTGTGTGCAGGGGAGGCCTTGGAGGTTCCCCTGGAAAGTATGGCGGAGGCAGTTGGTGAAAATGCAGTACATAGCCCCTGTGGACTATGTTCAACACCCAACTGTCCCCAGTGATGTGGGGCCACTGGTGGGCAAAGAGGGCGAGGCGACCTTCTGTGCAGGGTTGGGAGAGCAGGGACTGAGAGGCTACGCTCAAGGAGTCAAAAACTCCTACCCTGCTGAGTGGGAGCAGGGGCCGGAGGCTTGAGGGTCCTCTGCCTACGGGGCTCATTACCCTGCCCCTTGGCTTGCTGACCCTGGGGTGCAGCTTGGGCAGCCTGATACTGAGGGTACTGTTTGTAGGCAGTGCCCTTCCTCAGGTAAAAGGGCTTCTTACCCGAGGCCTTCTTCTTGTGAGAAGGGGCAGAGGTCTTCCTAGACAGCCTTGTCCTAGTAAGGTGCTCCGTCTCGAGCTGTGCGGCCTTCTCAGCCATAGGCTTGCCAAAAAGGTTTTCACCTCGGCAAGGGACATCGACCAACTTGTCCTGAACCCATGGCTCGAGATCCGATGACTGCAGCCATGCCTGGCGTCGAGTTGCGATGCCGGCTGCCGCAACTCGGGCCGAAGCCTCGAAGCCATCGTAGGCGGCGCGGGACATAAACTTCGAGCAGTCCCGAATCCCCGAGGACAAGGACTTGAATCTCTGCAAGGGCTCCCCGGAGAGACCAGCAGAGAACCCGTCCAACTCCTTGGCCAGGTCTCGCAAGTATATGCCCATGTACAGCTGGTAAGACTGGACACGGCAAGCAAGCATCGAGCCCTGGAAGCACTTTCTACCCACACCATCGAGGTTCCGGGCCTCTCTGCCGGGGGGCACCGCAGAGTGCATCTTCTGGCTTTTCAGACGATGCATGGCCAATTCCACCACCATGGAATGGTGTGGTAGCTGCGCCTTCTGAAAGCCAGGGCTCTTCCGGAGTCGATAAATCGAATCGACTCGCTTGTTTAGAACCGGCGCCGAGGCCGGTGCCTCCCACATCTGGAAGAGGAGCCGTTCCAGCATCGGAGGAACCAGGACAGTAAAGGCCTCCTTTGGAGGAGAATCATACTGTAGGGCCTCAAGCTCTTCAGCTCGAGGCTCTTCCTCGGGGTCCGCCAGAATAGCCAACGCAGTGGCCATATCCCGGACAAACTCCGAGAACCGGGTGTCCTCCGGAGGGGATCTAATCCGGGGCTCAGACTGCGGTGAGTCCGAGGGGACGCACCGAGTCTTGAATGTGTCGGGGGACTCCTCATCCTTCATCACCCAGGCGGACTCGTCCGACGAGGAGTCAGGATCCGACCCCGTGGGGCCCTGGAGCACCCGCCCTGATGGCGTCGACACCCTCGGCACCGGCCTTGACGCCCTCGGCGCCGGCGTCGATGTCCTCGGCGCCGGCGTCGACGCCCTTGGTCCCGAACGGGAGGTCAAGGGAGACCGCGACCGAGGTCGACTTCGAGCCATGATGGACTTGAATATCGGCTCGGTTTCCGGGGTCGACTTCGATGTCGATGTCCCGGTGGTCAGGGCAGATGCGCCAGACAGGCTGGCCATCAGTGCCCGCTGCTGCTCCATGAAGGCAGACAGTCTGCTCTCCAAGGCTGTCATCCTGAGACTCAGCTCAGGAGACGCAGCAGCCACCGACTCGGGCCCCGGCGGTGCCGGGCCCGATGTCGGCTCTCTGGGAGGAGAGTCCTCGAGGACCACAGGGCTTACGTGTCCAGCAGACTCCAGCTCCATGCGAGGAACTTTGGCAGGCTTCTCTTGTTCTATGGGCCCGGGGCGACGGTCGAGGGTCTTAGACCTGGCCCTCGAGGAGCCTGGGACCTCTTCCGACGATGCCCTCACGAGCCGCTTCTTCCTCTTGCATTCCCGGTCGGGGGACCCCCTGTCCGAGGAGCTTTGACGGCGTTCGGGATCCAAATCCCGAGATGTCGAGGCCTCAGACGAGGTCTGGGCCCGGCCGGAGGCTGAGTCCGAGAAAAGCCTTTCTTTCTGTTGCTGGCGACTTCGCAGTGCCTTGTAAGACATCTTCCCACATGGTCCACACGTCTTAGGGTCGTGATCAGTACCGAGGCACCGAAGGCAGCAGTCGTGTGTGTCGGTGAGAGACATCAACTTCTTACACCGATCACACTTTTTGAAACCGCTGGAAGCTATCAGGGAAAAAAAGAGTCCCCGCGAGATCAAAGGACCGGCCTTCCAGGGAAAAATCAAAAAAGGGCGCGAACGCCAGCCACGAAGGGCAAAAACCGAAAAAGAAGAATCGGGAACCGGCATCGAACCGGGAAGAAAAATAGCGAGAATCGCCAAAAAAATCAAACTTTTATCTGGGATGACAGGAGGCACGTCTGGTAGGCTTCTCGGAAAAAGAGAGACTGAGGTAAGATGGCACCTTTAGGCAGGAAGGGAACCGCGCATGCGTGCCTGCATTCCCAAAGGCTTTCATAGAAAGCTGGGGAAATGCTCCGTTGGGGCTTCATCAGCTTCGATGACACCCATATGTGAGGACTGACTTCCTGCTTGGTCCTGGAGAATAATTTATTTATTTCAAGATTTGATATACCGCTAATCAAAAAAATATATCAAAGTGGTGTACATATTCTGGTTATTGCAGAGACACCCAAGACTAGATGCATATACTTATAAAACAATGCAGTGGCCAATAGGAAGGGAGTTTGTATAGAACAGCAAATTTCAAAAAGCCAATGAACATAAGTGAACAGGGATAGAGCTTACAGACAATTATGCAAATACATACAAAACAGCTTATTGTGCAAAATGAATAACACAGCCTACGTTAAACCTTGGAAACTATATTACTCATAGAAATATAACACTGCACCTGATTTTCAAGTAGGCAGGCTATACGCCACTACGGCACATAGCCCTGCCCGCTCACCCCTAACCCCATTCAGTGCCACAGTGATGGCACTGAATATTTGGTTTCAGTGCCAAGCAGACACCACCGCAAAGCCTAACTGGTGAGCGGCAATATTGGACTGCTATCTGGTTAGCATCTGCAGCTAGAACTAGGTGAGCCAAAGTCTTGCCTAGTTTTAACAGCAGATCGCTAAATGGATAGTGGTCCAATATCACCGCTACCCGGTTAGCGGTGATCTCCACCCCAGAATACCCCCAACACACCCCGATGCTAAGCGGATAGCATCAGGGTATGTAGGGGACATAGACGGGGATATTCAATGGCACTAACTGTGTAGGTGCTATTGAATGGAGAAATTAGGCCTTACCTGCTAATTGTCTTTACTTGAGTTCTCTCCGGGCCAGTCCAGGAACCTTAGGGTTGTCAACCTCCTCCAGCAGCTGAGGACTGAATTCTGAAAATCTTGCTGACAGCCTAACCCACTCCCCCTGGTGTCAGAGACTCAGTCTTCTTTTGTCAAAGCAACTTAACTACCATCTATGAAACACAACAAACCAATAACTTGTACTTCCTGAATCTCTGCTCCTCTTCAACCTTCTTTATCCTTTCCCTTCTTAATAGATCTTTTTTTCTTTGTCATTTGAGGAGACTTTTCCTCAACTGATCATGCAGCTATGTATTCCACATACTTGTAGCCGCTACCGAGATAACCCTCTCTTTATCCCCGAGGGAGCCTCAAAATCCATGCAAGCCAAACCCCCACTCTCCACGGTCATCCAACCGCGATCTCACCTATCTACTTACTACTGACTTACTGGCCAATCTCCTAGATTTCACTGAATACTCGCAGACCAACTGGGTGGGCCCTGGACTGGCCCAGAGAGAACTCAAGGAAAGACAATTAGCAGGTAAGGCCTAATTTCTCCTTCCTCTTCGTCTCTCTGGGCCAGTCCAGGAACCTTAGGGCAGTACCAAAGCAGAACCTAAACTCGGGAGGGTCCTGCAAGGCTCGCCATAATGGCTGAGGCCCCCACTTTAGTGTCTTCCCTTGCTTGAACATTGTGACATAGTGGGTCCTTCTAGCCCGTTTAATGAAGCTAAAAAGCCAGGAACAAAAGTAGAGCTGAGCTGTAAACAGAAGCACATGGCTCCTGGTTACCGTGGGAACCAGGCACAGAGGCAAGAGAAACGCCGGTGCTATCATTCAAGGGGTGAATCACAAGGTAATGCAGGACACCTGTTAGGGGGTGGAGTTGAGCACTGCCCCAGAATTCACCCTATTAAGGAAACTTTAGTGGAGCTTATGGAGGTAGGCAGAGAAGGAAGTAATGAAGAGTTGGCTGAAGAAGCAGGAAGTGAGGCATATGAGCTGGAGAGAGAAGCCATTGAGAGCTACACTGAGGACAGCTATGCCCAGAGTAAGCCAGAGTCTCTATGGAAAGGAGAGACAGATTCCTTCTTGAGGAGAAAGAAAGAAACCCCGAGGACAGGATACAACAAGGGCAAAGGAGATTGTCTGCAATATCCTGGGGAGCACGGGAGAGACAGAAAGCCTAGGAGGCAAGTGAAATGCTATGAGCAGGGCTTAGGTTGGGAACCTACAGCTATTCAAAAGCACCAGAGAAAACCTCCACCAGTAAGGCTGAAAGGTAAGCCAAAAGGCTTGAATGTAATTAATTACCGTGACTGTTTGTACCCAGAAGGGTGGTGCTGGGAAAAGAATACTGGGCCTGATAGTCTGTGTGAAAGCCAGTATTTGACCCAAGCATATCGTGTAAAGCCTGGAGCAGTAAGAAAGGGCGTGGCACCAGCAGTGCCGGTTCAAACATTTCCTTATGACCAGGAGGAATTGATGGACTGTGAACCAGAGTGTATTGATACTGGAGAAGATATAGATATAATGGACTGTACATTATCTCTGGCCAATGGAATAGTTTCATTTTGTTGAAAGCCTGTTTGAAAAGAGAGTACAGCACAGATTTCAGGTGGAAACAGAGAGCTGTGAGGAAACAGCGTGGCTTTGTTTGAATGTTTGTTTTCACCTTGGTTAATGCTGAAGAAAGCCTTTTTCTGTTAAGGAACTTTTGTTTGTCCAAATACCAGTAAATACCTGGATTGTGTTTTCTGTTCATGGTAAAATCCACCCCGGGAGGGGAAATAAAATCCTTTGGTTGCTTAACCACTTTTTCCACAACTGCTCCTTATTGATTTAGTGAAAAGACTACATTTCCCAAGGGGCATTGCTCCAGGATCTGTGTAATAGCTGTTTCAATAGGGAAAAACCCACTCCCTTAACCTCTACTCGGGGGTTTAAGGAGAGCTGGTGACAAATGGCGTAGTAGTTTGGATTTTTGCCTGGATTGGAGGACACCACAAGGATGGAGGTTCCTGCAGCAAAGAGCTGACAACCAGGAGAAAGATCCAGAGCTCGGCTAACGGTTGGTCAGACTGGGGAGTTCCCTTTTCTCAGTGCCTGACTCTGCACTGGTGCCAGGTAATTGTGGCTGGGCTCGGGCGGAGAAGGATACAAGGAGAAAGGGTGGTGCACAGGCATAGTGCACGACGTTGAAAAAAAAAAAAAAGAAAAGGTGAATTTTTTTTTCTCTCTTTTTTTTGGGGGGCCACACTTGGGTTTTTTGTGTGTGTTTGTGTTGCAGGTATCGGGAGATCCAGAATGGACCCGCAAGAAATATTAAGGTGGATGTCCCTGCAATGGGATAAGCAGCTGGAGATGTCACGAAGGGTGCATAACCAAGCAATGGCTGCCGTACAAGAACAGCTGAGACCAGTAAATGCTCTCATAGAACATTTAGCCAAGCAACAGCAGGAGCCAGTGGAAGTTTTTCCAGGATTTACCCAAGGGGTAGGACTGAATGGTTCAGGATCACTTTTGCTGGGACAGTTATCTCCTACTGACAATGTAGATGATTATGTAGATGCATTTGAACGGATTGCAGAAGCCGTCAAACTGCCTAAGGAGCAGTGGGCTATAAGATTTGCTAAGTCTTTATCTGGTGAAGCTTTGTCAGCATACAAGTCAATGCCTGCTACTTTAGCAATGAATTATGAGGCTGTAAAGAGTGCGGTACGAGACAGGTTAGGGCTCACCCCTCTATTCTACAGGCGAAGGTTTAGGGAGGCAAGGTTAAAGCCTGGAGAAACCCCTAAAGCCCTGTATTTTAGAATAAAGGGATTAGCCTATAAGTGGCTCAAACCTGAGCAGCAAAATGTAGAATCTATGCTTGATGAAATAATGTTGGAACAGTACATGGAAGCTGTACCTGCTGAGGTTAAAAAGTTTCTTATGTTACAGAACTGTAAGACAACAAATGAAGCAGCGGCCATGACAGAACGGTATTTTGAGGCTGAATTCTCAAGAACTTCAAAATCTGGCGTTCTGGGCATGATGCAGGCGGATAAAGTGAGTAAGAATTTTGAATGTAAAGTACCTTGGAAAAATTGTGGTTTATCCTCTACAAAAGGAAAGTGTTTCAAATGTGGAGATGTTGGGCACCTGCAAAAAGATTGTATTACACGTACTGCCTTAATATCTGGTAATGGGGAAAACTTTAAAGCAGGCTTTTTACTACCAGTCCAGGTGGAGGGCATAAAGGCCCAAGCGATACTAGACTCGGGCGCTAACCAGAGTATGGTGTCCCAACAGCTCTGGGAAGCCATACAAGCTCAAGTAGCGCCGAGTCCAGCAGTGGGGCGGGTGAAAGTACAGTGTTTGCACAGGTCAGCCTCCTATTACCCCGTATATGACCTTATGATAGAAGGTTTAGGAGCAGCCAAGAGAGTAAAGGTGGCAATAATCCCACAGCTGTTACATGATGTAATTCTGGGAAATGATTGGCTCCCATTCGGGGAATTGAAAAGGGAATAGCAGAGAGGACAGGCTATGTCTCTACCCGCTCCCAGGCAAGAACCCCCCATAGGGAGGAGAACCCCGCTGAGGAAGTGGCAGGCCCATCTCACGTTAGGGAAGATTCCCCTGACTTAGAAAGGGGATATGATGAGGAAACAATAGACCCATTGCCCATACAGACTGACCTTTTTGATACCATGTCCAAGGAGGTAAGGAAAGGAAAGGCCAAGAAAAAGCAAGAAAGGCAGCACAGGACTCAAGGAAGGGCTGATTTGGGAGCCGGGGAAAGCTTACCATGGGTACCCTCGGAGTTGGTAAAGAAATTCCCATCCTTCCCAGGGGAACAGAAAGCGGATCCAGCTTTGAAAAGAGCCTTTGTGTTTGCGCAGGAGGAAAGAGATACTCTGCCCCGATTCCTTTTAGAAAGGGATATCCTGTACAGGGAGAGTAATAACCCACTTACCGGTGAGGTGAGAAAGCAGTTGGTGGTACCAACCACATTTAAGGCCATAGTGATGCGTCTAGCCCATGACCACCCAGTAGGAGCCCACAAGGGGATTCAGGGGACATTGGACCAGGTCTTGGCCCATTTTTACTGGCCAGGGGTCTACAAGGAAATTTCCCGCTATTGTGAAGCGTGTCCAACCTGCCAATGGGTTACTGCCTCGAAACCGAGAGCAGTGCCTATGATACCCACACCTGCCATATTCACGCCCATTAGGCGAATGGCAATGGACATCATAGGGCCACTCGTAAGGACTCCCCGAGGTTTTCAGTACGTATTAGTGATCGTGGACCAAGCTACACGGTTCCCATGGGCCATACCCATGAGAAACACATCTGCCAGAACAATAGCAATGGAACTGATAAAATTGTTCTGTGAGGTTGGCTTCCCTCAGGAGATGCTCACTGACCAAGGGAGAAACTTTTTATCAAAATATTTAGCCAGTGTGTGGGATGCTTTTGGCATACACCACGTGCGGACTGCAGCATACCACCCCCAGTCCAATGGGATGGTTGAAAGAACAAACCAGACCATAAAGCAAATGCTTAGGAGGGGACTAGATGGGCAGACGTCCGAGTGGGATACATTGTTACCTTTTGTTTTATATGCGTGTAGGGAGCGTGTACAGGCGTCCCTAGGGGCATCCCCGTACGAGCTGTTATTTGATAGAGCCCCCAGAGGAGTTCTCGACATACTCAGGGAACAATGGGTGGAACCAGAAAGGGGGGAGACAGACGTACCCCAGTTCCTCAAAGACTTAAGAAGTCATTTGAAGAGAACGGCACAAGCCTCTTTGGAAAACTTACAGGCTAGCCAAAAGAGGCAGAAGAAGTACTACGACCGGGGAACAAAACCACGTCAATTGGCAATAGGCGACAAAGTGTTGATTATGGTGGCCGAGGTAGGTCCAAAATTCGAGACCAGATGGAAGGGGCCCTGTAAAGTAGTGGAGAGGGTAGGTCCCGTCTCATACAGGGTAGAGAATAGTAAGGACCGGCGCCAGGTATATCACATTAATGTCTTAAAACCCTGGCAAGAAAGGGTAGCCACAGTACAATTAGCTATGAAGGAGCGCCACAGGAACCCTACACAAGGGATTACGTGCTGTCCGTCGCAGGCTTTGGCAGCCCGTAATATTTTAAGGGGGGGGATCTGTGACATAGTGGGTCCTTCTAGCCCGTTTAATGAAGCTAAAAAGCCAGGAACAAAAGTAGAGCTGAGCTGTAAACAGAAGCACATGGCTCCTGGTTACCGTGGGAACCAGGCACAGAGGCAAGAGAAACGCTGGTGCTATCATTCAAGGGGTGAATCACAAGGTAATGCAGGACACCTGTTAGGGGGTGGAGTTGAGCACTGCCCCAGAATTCACCCTATTAAGGAAACTTCAGTGGAGCTTATGGAGGTAGGCAGAGAAGGAAGTAATGAAGAGTTGGCTGAAGAAGCAGGAAGTGAGGCATATGAGCTGGAGAGAGAAGCCATTGAGAGCTACACTGAGGACAGCTATGCCCAGAGTAAGCCAGAGTCTCTATGGAAAGGAGAGACAGATTCCTTCTTGAGGAGAAAGAAAGAAACCCCGAGGACAGGATACAACAAGGGCAAAGGAGATTGTCTGCAATATCCTGGGGAGCACGGGAGAGACAGAAAGCCTAGGAGGCAAGTGAAATGCTATGAGCAGGGCTTAGGTTGGGAACCTACAGCTATTCAAAAGCACCAGAGAAAACCTCCACCAGTAAGGCTGAAAGGTAAGCCAAAAGGCTTGAATGTAATTAATTACCGTGACTGTTTGTACCCAGAAGGGTGGTGCTGGGAAAAGAATACTGGGCCTGATAGTCTGTGTGAAAGCCAGTATTTGACCCAAGCATATCGTGTAAAGCCTGGAGCAGTAAGAAAGGGCGTGGCACCAGCAGTGCCGGTTCAAACATTTCCTTATGACCAGGAGGAATTGATGGACTGTGAACCAGAGTGTATTGATACTGGAGAAGATATAGATATAATGGACTGTACATTATCTCTGGCCAATGGAATAGTTTCATTGCGTTGAAAGCCTGTTTGAAAAGAGAGTACAGCACAGATTTCAGGTGGAAACAGAGAGCTGTGAGGAAACAGCGTGGCTTTGTTTGAATGTTTGCTTTCACCTTGGTTAATGCTAAAGAAAGCCGTTTTCTGTTAAGGAACTTTTGTTTGTCCAAATACCAGTAAATACCTGGATTGTGTTTTCTGTTCATGGTAAAATCCACCCCGGGAGGGGAAATAAAATTATTTGGTTGCTTAACCACTTTTTCCACAACTGCTCCTTATTGATTTAGTGAAAAGACTACATTTCCCAAGGGGCATTGCTCCAGGATCTGTGTAATAGCTGTTTCAATAGGGAAAAACCCACTCCCTTAACCTCTACTCGGGGGTTTAAGGAGAGCTGGTGACAACATGTAACCTATAATGCCTCATGAAACTATGCAACGACGATCACGTTGCCGCTCGGCAGATATCCACTGGAGGCACCAAAGCAAATTCCGCCCAAGATGCCGCCTGGCCTCTAGTAGAATGAGCTCTTAGGCGACTTCCCCCTTGCCTGATACGCTGCTCCGATAGCGTTCTCACCCACCGGGCAATGGAGGCTTTGGTAGCCGCCTTCCCTTTGCGTGGCCCATCGAAAAGCATGAACAACCTATCCGATCTCCGAAACGGCTCCGTCCTTCTGAGATACTTCCAAAGCACTCGTCCAAGATCTAACTTCCGCAGCGAGCGATCCATTCCACCTGGTTCTCTTCCTGGAAAAGTCAGAAGAGACACTGACTGATTCACGTGAAACACCGAAACTATCTTAGGCAGAAAGGACGGTACTGGTCGTAACATTACTTTTTCCGCCAAAAATTGAATGTACGGCTCCCTACAGGAGACAGCCTGCAGGTCCGAAACCCTTCTCGCGGAACACAAGGCGACGAGGAAGGTGGTTTTCCAAGACAGTTCTCTCAAACCCACAGCCGATCCTGACTCGAACGGAGGCTGCGTCAATGCCTCTAACACCAAGTTCAAATCCCAAGGAGGCACCACCGGTCTCACTGGAAGTCTGATGTTCCTAGCTGCTCGAAAGAAACACTGAACATCTGGATGTGATGACAAAACTCTCCCTTGCACCGCTCCCCTATAGCAAGCCAGGGTAGCCAGGTGCACTCTGAGAGTGCTAAGGGCTAGACCTTTTTCTAGTCCCCCCTAAATGAACGATAAAATATCCGGTAAAGCCGTCGTAAACGGCCTAACGCTACATTCCTCACAACATGCCTCAAAAATACGCCACACTCAAACATAAGCCAAGGGACGTTGACCTTCTTTTGGACTTTAACATAGTATTTATCACCAATGCCGATTACCCCCGACGCCGCAACTGTTCCCTCTCAAGAGCCAAGCCGTAAGCAAGAACCGATCCACTTATGGCATCAGAACCGGACTCTGACTCAAAAGATTGATTCAATCGGGCAGTCTCCAAGGGGATTCCACTGGAAGCCGCATCAGATCCGCATACCAGGGCCTCCTGGGCCAATCCAGAACCATGAGTATTACCAACCCGTCGTGCTCCGCTATCCGCCGAATGACCCGACCAATCATCGGCCAAGGAGGAAACACATAATGGAACTTGCCTGATGGCCAGGGCTGAACCAAACCATCGAGCCCCTCCGACATGTTCTCCTTGCACCTGTTGTAAAACTGAGACACCTTGGAATTGCTGAAAGTAGCCATCAGATCCATGACTGGCTGTCCCCACCTCACCATAATGTCGTGAAAGACAGCCGCGTTCAACTCCCATTCTCCTGATCGAGCACATTGCGACTGAGATAGTCGGCCTGCACGTTGTCCTTCCCTGCGACATGTGTCGCCGAGAGAGCCACGAGATGAATTTCCACCCATTGCATCAATTCTTGAATCTCTTCCAGCAAAAGAGCACTGCCCGTGCCTCCTTGCCTGTTGATATAGGATACCATCACGCGATTATCGGAGAAGACGCGAACTGCTCTCCCCTCAACCAACTCTCGGAAACCCTGTAGCGCCCAACGCACCGCTCTGAGTTCTAAGCGATTGATCGACCAACTGCTCTCCTCCATGGACCAGATCCCCTGCGACACTTGAGCCTGGCAATGAGCCCCCCAGCCAGACAGGCTGGCGTCTGTGGTGACCAACATCACTCCGGGTGTTCCAAAGGTACCCCTGCCTGAAGATGAATTGGGTTCAATCACCACAGCAGACTGCTGTGCACTGCCTCCGGACAGATCAACCTGCGAGAGAGAGGATGATGTTGCGGAGACCATCTGGATAGCAGCGCTCTCTGGAGGACACATATGAGCCCTGGCACAAGGAACTAGGTCCAAGGCCGCCGCCATGGACCCCAACAGCTGCAAATACCTCCACACCAATGGAGCCTGCAACCGCAAAAACGCTTGTTGTTGAGACAAAATCTTTTGTACTCTGTCTTCGGGCAGAAATACCGACCCTACCTCTGTATCGAACAATGCTCCGAGGTAGGACAGACGCCGCACAGGTTGTAACAGACTCTTTGCCTGGTAGATGACCCAGCCGAGCTGTTCTAGGAACTGCACTACTCGTGAGGTCACCGCTATTGACTCCGCTAGAGATCCTGCCCTGATCAACCAATCGTCTAGGTAGGGATGCACTCGAATCCCTTCCTTTCGGAGCGCTGCCGCCACTACCACCATCACCTTTGTGAACATACGTGGAGCCGTCGCTAGTCCGAACGGCAACGCCTGGAACTGAAAATGTCCCATGGGAACGGCAAAACACAAAAACCTTTGATGATCCGCTCTGATCGGAATGTGCAAATAAGCCTTGTCTGATCTATGGATGAAAGAACCTCTCCTGGTCTCACCGCCCGAATAACTGATTGTAGGGTTTCCATCCGAAAATGCAGAGATCCAGAATCGGTCGAAAGGACCCTTCTTTTCTTGGGAACCACAAAATAAATCCAGTATCGACCTACCTAAGCTCCACGAAAAGAACAATGGCTGGGAAAAATCGTATCGCTAAAGCTGTTGCCCCTGTTACAGCTTCTGCCTCGGTCCAGACAGAGGTCCTAATGCCAGTTGAAGGACAAGTTCCATGTGCAGGGTGCCTGCATGCTGAAGCTCAGAGGAAACAAGTGGAGAAACTCAGAGAGGAGGTGGCGAGGCTGAGGAGCATTCAAGACAGTGAAAAGTACATTGATGAGATGCTTCTTGCAGCAACCAAGCTCTCCAGAAGAGGAGAAGATGGGTGCCAACAGAATGTCGATGGTTGGACACAAGTCACCAGGGCCTGCAAAATCACCAATCCAACTTCTCCAGCCCTTGAATTGAAGAACCATTATGCAGCCCTGGAAGTGGAGGAGGTGAAAGCATCCCTGGAAAGGGAAGAACCAGAGCTCAAGGACCCCAAATTTGCAGAATCAGTAACCACAAGGAAACGAAGGGTAGTGGTGGTTGGAGACTCTCTTCTGAAGGGTACTGAGGCGTCCATCTGCCGACCAGACTTGATGTCCAGAGAGGTATGCTGTCTGCCTGGTGCCAAAATCCAAGATGTTATGGAGAGTTTGCCGAGACTCATCAAGCCCACTGACTATTACCCAATGTTGCTAATTCATGTTGGAACAAATGATACTGACAGGTATACCTCAGAACGTATCAAAAGTGACTTCATGGCTCTGGGACAGAGGATGAAGCAGTTAGGTGCACAGGTGGTGTTCTCTACAATCCTCCCTGTTGAGGGTAAAGGCCAAGGCAGAGAGGCTCGCATCTTGGAGATGAATGCATGGCTGTGTGGATGGTGTCATCGAGAGCGTTTTGGTTTCCTAGACCATGGGATGCTGTTCCAAGGGTTGCAGAGCAGAGATGGCATCCATCTGTCCAAGAAAGGTCAACGCGTCTTCAGTAGTAGACTGGCTAATCTACTGAAGAGGGCTTTAAACTAGATTCGTTGGGGATGGGTGAGTAAGTGAAAGCCCCCAGGTAGGTGATACCCATTTCCATAAAGTTATTTAATGTAACAGGGGTAACATATGGAAAGCAGTGTGTATAAATGCCCGTAGCATGGGAAATAAGATCCCTGATGTTGAAGCTTTGGTGGGAGTGACTGACTTGGATTTAGTGGCAGTTACAGAAACATGGTTCACAGAAAACCATGATTGGGATGTAACTATACCTGGCTATACTTTATTCAGAAAGGACAGGGTAGGAAGTAGGGGAGGAGGAGTGGCACTATATGTAAAAACTACTATTAAAGCTTTGGAATTACAGAGCTTAAAAGGGAGAGGGGAGGCATTGTGGGTTAAACTAGAAAAAGGGAAAGAGAAATCTATTTACATTGGTGTGATATACAGACCTCCCTCACAAGAGGAAGAGGTGGACAGAGAGTTAATTGAAGACATGTGCAGCATTGCTAGGAAAGGGAAAGTGCTACTGATAGGAGATTTCAATATGCCAGATGTTGATTGGCACATTCCTGCTGCAGTATCATCTAGAAGTAAGGAGATCCTGGATTCTCTTCAGGGAGAACTATTCAGGCAATTGGTAACAGACCCCACACGTGAAGGGGCCATACTGGACTTGGTGCTTACCAATGGTGAAAGTGTTTCTGATGTTGTAGTGGGAGATCATTTTGCATCCAGTGATCACCAGATGGTGTGGTTCAGTATTAGGACTAGGGCTGTTAGAATCCATTCAAAGGCGAGGATCTTAGAGTATAGGAAGACTAACTTTGCGAAGATGGGCCAATACCTCAGGGAGTCGTTAGTTGGATGGGAACAGCTGAGGGATGTAGAAAAACAGTGGGAAAAACTGAAAGAGGATATTTTAAGGGCAGTCAACCTTTTTGTTAAAATGGTAAATAAAGGTAAAAGGAAAAGGAGACCGCTATGGTTTTTGAAAGAAGTAGCTGAAAAAGTGAAGAAAAAGAGGTCACAGAGAGAGGAAGACAGGCATCTGTATTTGGAAAAACATAGAGAAGCTAGCAAAGTAGTCAAGAAGGCAAAGATTCAAAAGGAGGAGGAAATAGCCAATGCAATAAAATGGGGGTGATAAGACATTTTTCAGATATATTAGTGAGAAGAGGAAGGGCAAGAGTGGTATTGTCAGACTCAAGGGTGCAGGGGAGGAATATGTAGAAGCTGATAAGGGTAAAGCGGAATTGCTTAACAAATATTTTTGTTCTGTGTTCACAGATGAAGAACCAGGAGCAGGACCTCAGAAAACACCCACAAACAGGAACAGAAGCAAAGGACATCTTGAACAATTTTCAAAAGACTGTGTTTGTGAGAAACTATCTCAACTTAAAGTAGACAAAGCGATGGGACCGGATGGGATACACTCGAGAATACTGAGGGAATTTGGGGATGTTCTAGCAGCTCCACTGACTGACCTTTTCAATGCCTCGTTGGAGTCAGGAGTGATGCCAAAGGACTGGAGAGAGACTCATGTGGTGCCTTTACACAAAAGCGGAAGTAAGGATGTGGTTGAAAACTACAGGCCGGTTAGTTTAACTTCGGTGGTGAGTAAATTATTGGAAACGCTGCTGAAAGAGAAAATAGTGAGGTTTCTGGAGTCCAGCAGATTACAGGATCCGAGGCAGCATGGATTCACCAGAGGCAGGTCTTGTCAGACAAATCTGATTGATTTCTTTTACTGGGTGACCAGGGAGTTGGACCAAGGGAGAGCCCTAGATGTGGTGTATTTAGATTTCAGTAAAGCCTTTGACACTGTTCCTCACAGGCGACTTATAAACAAACTGAGCACCCTAGGGATGGACCCTAAAGTTACTGCTTGGGTTAGAAATTGGTTGGGTGGGAGGCGACAAAGTGTACAAGTAAATGGAGCTCACTCTGAGGAGAAGGATGTTATCAGTGGTATGCCCCAGGGATCTGTCCTTGGTCCGATTCTTTTTAACATCTTTGTTAGTGATATAGCGGAAGGGCTTTCAGGTAAGGTTTGCCTCTTTGCAGATGATACAAAAATCTGCAATAGAGTAGACACCCAGGAAGGGGTAGATAACATGAGGAGGGATCTAGCTAAGCTTGAAGAATGGTCTAGAATTTGGCAGCTGGGATTTAATGTTAAAAAATGTAAGGTCATGCATTTGGGCTGCAGCAATCCAAGGGAGCAATATAGTATAGGGGGTGAAGTACTTTTGTCCACTAAAGAAGAGCGGGACCTAGGCGTGGTTGTGTCTGATGATCTTAAAGTAGCTAAACAGGTAGAAAAGGCGACGGCAAAAGCTAGGATGCTTGGGTGCATACATAGAGGAATGGCTAGCAGAAAAAAGGAGGTGATAATGCCTCTGTATAAGTCTTTGGTGCGACCTCATTTGGAGTATAGTGTGCAATTCTGGAGACCGCACCTTCAAAAGGATGTGAACAGGATGGAGTCGGTGCAGAGGGTGGCTACTAAAATGATTAGTGGTCTTCATTATAAAGCATATGAGGACAGACTGAAGGATCTTAATATGTACACCTTAGAGGAAAGGTGGGATAGAGGTGATATGATTGAGATGTTTAAATACCTCCGTGGCATAAATGTTCAGGGAGAGAGCCTCTTTCAATTGATAGCAAGTTCTGCTACGAGGGGACATGGGATGAGGGTGAAGGGAGATGGATTCATGAATGATATGCAGAAATATTTCTTTACGGAAAGAGTAGTGGATCCGTGGAATTGTCTCCCAGTGGAAGTGGTAGAGATGAGGACAGTAACTGAATTCAAAAAAGCATGGGACAAACACAGAGGATCTCTAAAGGTAAAAAGGGGACTGTTGTAGTTGTTATGGAAGAACAGATTAGATAGACCACGTGGTCTTTTTATGTCGTCTTATTTCTGTTTCTAATCTGCACTAGTCTAAAGGCACCGGGACTACTGCTTGGAGCCGTAACAACCGCTGAAGCGTGTCATTTACCGCTTTCATTTTTGCTTGCGGACCACACGGAAACACCATGAAAGATTCTGCTAGCGGTTGAGCAAATTCCAGTGCATACCCATCGCGGACGATCTCCAGCACCCACTGGTCTGTAGTTACGGTGGCCCAGGCAGAGAGAAACCCCTGCAGGCACCCCCCCACCGGGATCTCCGCCTGGGCCAACCGACCTTCATTGTGATTTCTTAGCAGAGGTCTGCTGGGCGTTGAAATAACCTCTGCTGAACCCCCGAGCTCCTCGAAAGAATTGACCTCTGGCCAGAAAACGGCCTCTTTGATATGGGGCAAACCGAGCACCTCAGAACCTGCGAAAGTCCCTACTTGACCCCCTTTGTATACTACCAGGCCTGGATGCCTTCGGCTGGTCCTCCGGAAGACGGCCTCCCTTGGAATCTTCCAAATCCTTTACGATCTTTTCCAAGCTTTACGATCTTTTCCAAAGAGCAGCTTGCCCTTATAGGGGAGCTTACTTAGCCTAGATTTAGAAGATGTGTTTGCCGCCCAATTACGCAACCAGAGAAACCTTCTGGTGGCAATTACCGATGCCATGGACTTAGCTGATATCCTCACCAAATCATAGAAGGTGTCCGCTAAATAAGCTGCCGCCGTCTCTAGCTTCACCCCCTCTGAGGAAGTTCCTTTGCCTCTATCCGCGCCCGAGTCCCTTTGGAGCCAACGGATAGAGGCCCTCAACACATATGCCCCCACAAATGGAGGCTTGTAGAGAAAGTGCACTGGAATCAAAGGCTTGTTTAAGCAGCGCCTCCAGCTTACGATCCTGAAGATCTTTAAGAACTGAACCCCCTTCAACTGGAATCGTCTCTTTTGTCACTGCTGCAACCAATGCATCCACCTTAGGAATCCGCAACAACTCTCTCTCTTCCTGTGGTACCGGGTAAAGGCAACCAATGGCGCGGCTACCCCTCAGGGTAGCTTCAGGACATTCCAATTCCGACTCTATCATCTGCTTAATTACTCTGTGAACGGGAAAACAGCGCTGCTCTGTCTTAAACCCTTGTAACAATGGATCTTCTAGCGGCTCCTGCTGCACCACCGGAAGGAGAATATTTAAAGCAGCTAGGGACTGGGCTATAAGAGCTCCCAGGCTCCTCCTTGCAAAAAACCCAGAACACATTTGGGTCTTCACCAGGACCAATCTCCCCCTCTTCTAACTCTTCTGCCCAGGGGTCCACTGCTGTCTCTGAGAGGATCTCTCCCTCTTCCATTATTTGAGGCATTGAGACCTGCTGCTCGAAGCCATCAAAGCCTGTCTCAGGACCCAAGCCTTTTTGTGAAGATCCTTCCCCAGTAAGCATTCCTGCAGGCTCCCCTTTCTGCACCTCCAACAGACTGGGAACAGCCAAATTGTTTGTAGCCTGAAACAACTTCAAACAATAAGCCTTATGCAACGCCAATATAAAATCTGGAGAAAACAAGGATGATAGACCTTCCTGTGCTTCAGGCAATGGCTTGTGAGCCTTTAGATCCTCAGCAGAAGGTTTAATTGACTTTGCCTTTTTCTTTGCCGGCTTGTGCTGAGGAGCGGGAGAAACAGCTGCCTCAGTTAAAATGGCTGCCTTTCCTGCCTTTTCTAACGTGCCCTGCAGCCTATCCAACAAGTCTCCTTCCATCCTGTGCATAGATCAGCCCCCCCCCCCCCCACGTGGTTAAAACCACCGGAACCGGCAAGCTGCGATTCCCTGATGAGCGCTCGCTCGTTGCCGACCCCGGACTTCCGCACTGCACTGCTGCCTCAGTGACAGTCCGCCCCCGAGACGACGAACTAACAACCCCCACCGGCAGAAAGCAAACCGCTACTTTAACCAACTGCTCCTACCTGCAGCACAGCCGAGCGAATCGCCGAATCCCCACTTCTCTGCTACTAGTGGGAGATGGAAATCTCGGCACCGGAGGTACAAGGGTGAATTCTGGGGCTCCCAGCTCCTTTCCCCCCTCCTTGAATGATGGATCCTGTCAAATCGAGGCAGGCTCTGCCCTTCCAGCTGCTGTTACAAATTATGGCAGCTCAGGACCGTTTCCCAAAATTTAAATATGTCAAAAAACTTTTTTTTCCAAATAAAATGTGTCACCTTCAAAATGAAAACCCCGCTAGGGCAAACACCTCGTTTACAATCCTGCCTAATTCTGCTATTCCCCTCCGTCTCTCCAGGGAGCCTGTCAGCCACTCTCCTGTTCAGCTGCTGAGGACTGAAAGACTGAGTCTCTGACACCAGGTGGAGCGGGTTAGGCTGTCAGCAAGATTTTCAGAATTCAGTCCTCAGCTGCTGGAGGAGGTTGACAACAGTAAGGTTCCTGGACTGGCCCGGAAAGACGAAGAGGAAATTCCCATTTAAGTCATTTACATGGTTTAGTGAGCTGTAAATCATGTAAATGCCTTTCGAATACCGGGCCCACTGTCTCTAAAGATGCTATCTTTCCTGCCTGAGAGCATCAGATCACTAATGCACTGCTCAATGACCTACCTCTGATCAACTTTGCACATGCCCCTCAGTCCCAAATCCCCTTTTCCTTTACCCCCATCTTAGCACCTAAAGGACGTTCCCCCTAGTGGTCTGTGAGGACATGAATGATTCCAAGATGCTCCTGCCCTTGCAGTACCTTGATTCAAAATGGCAATCTCACACTGCCAAATAGGGGAGCACTGCTTTTCTCTGAACTTCCACTAGTTTCTCTCCTTTCTCAGAGGCAGCCTCCAGAACTCTGAATAATAAATTGGTTATGAACAAATCTGTGCCAGCCCGAAAGCCTTGCTTGACTAACATCTTGACCTTCCCACACTGTGTACGGCTGTCTTGGAGTTTTGCATACCAAATGTACAACTCTGCAATCTATTGCGTTGAAACTTACCTGACACACAAAAAATCATTCCTTGAGGCTTTCTGCTTAGCACAGGGAATTTTGACAGTCAGCTGTATTATGCTATTTTTGTGTTAATTTTCTTTTAAATTCCTACTGTGGTAAATATTTAATGCGTATATGCTAAAATGTTCAGCTTTTTTTTCTGTGAGTTTTGTTGCACAGGCCCCCAAATGTGCTCATAGTCTATCTAAAGTTGGAAATAAAAATCAATCTGCTAAGATACATCCAAAGCAAAAAAAAAAAAAAATATATATATATATTATATATATATTTGCAAATTTATACTCTCTGGGTTAGTACTCATAACAAAATTCCAGTGGACATGGGGATGCTTTCCTGATTTGCTTAGGTACATTCTCTATTAGAAAAGATTTGTGTGTGTGTGTGAGAGAGACAGCGCATGAACTGGTTTTATTCCTCATTAATTTTAAAATTTCTCAACAAGAAAAGTGAGTTATATAGGAAGCTTTCCCAAGCAATTTAAAAGGGCCCTGGAATATATTGAGCAAGCAGGCAAAAGACTGTAAACCGTAAAATGCAAAGGTTAGTGGTCTTTATTATAAAGCATATGAGGATGGACTTAAGGTTCTTAATATGTACACCTTAGAGGAAGGCAGGATACAGGTGATATAACTGAGACGTTTAAATGCGCAGGAGGAGAGCCTCTTCTGATTCAAAGCAAACTCTGCTATGAGGGAACAAGGGATGAGGGTGAAAGGGGATAGATTCAGGAGTGATATGCGGAAATATTTCTTTATGGAAAGAGTGGTGGATATATGGAATAGTCTCCCGGTGGAGGTGGTAGAGATGAGGACAGTATCTGAATTCAAAGAAGCATGGGACAAACACAGCATGGGACAAACACGTCGAAGACATTATCACCAGAATAAACACAACTACGGCATATAATGACCCGTGTCCTGCACACTGGATAAAAGCAATGCGATCTGAACTCAGCCCGTGCATATCGAAAATCATAAATCAATCATTCACAACAGGAACTTTCCCATCAGCTCTCAAGCAGACCTCCATAAGACCTCTTCTGAAAAACAACCAACTAGACCCAACAAAGGAAGAGTCCTATCGACCAATCGCCAGCATCCCCCTTCTGTCCAAAATAATTGAGAAGGTAACACAAATTCAGATCCAACAACATATAGACACCGCATCTCCACTAGACCCCAGTCAACATGGTTTCAGAGAAGCTCATGGAGTCGAAACACTGCTGACATCATTAACCAACTCTTTCATCAGTGGAATCGACAGCATCAAAAATGGATTTGCATTAATATTCTTAGACATTTCTGCAGCGTTTGATTCAGTGGACCATAACATACTCCTAACCCGATTCCAACACAAAGGGATCCAAGGGTTAGCACTGGATTGGTGCAAATCATACCTGGAAGAACGCTGGCAACATGTCCGTATGGGAACAAACACCTCAGAACCATTCCAGCTGAAACAAGGAGTCCCTCAAGGATCCTCCCTCACGGCGCTGCTCTTTAATATCTATATGCAGCCGATATGTGAGATCACACAATCATTCGGAGTATCTTCTCTAATTTATGCAGACGACGTGCTGATCTTCACACCAATCAACATCACTCTGCCAGATTATACAGTACTAGTAGAGTGTTTCGATGCAATAGCAGACTGGCTTCTCACACAGAACATGAGAATAAACTTTAAAAAACCCGAAGTCTTAATCATCACGAAGAATAAGGAATTTTCACCCCCATCTACCCTAAAAGTGCGGGACACCGAACTGCCAATCAAATCCTCCATAAAATATCTGGGTATAACTCTGGATCATCGCCTAAACTTCAAGGAGCACATAAACCGAACAGTGAAAACCATCTACTTCAAGATTAGGACCCTCCGACACCTCAAAAACATGCTCGATCCCGACAATTTCCGTACCATCTTTCAAGCGATAGTCATTCCCCACTTTGACTACGCAAACATAGTACTCCACGGCCTCTCAAAAAGCACCCTAAACACACTGCAATTAGCAATGAACACCGCTGCTCGCATCCTCCATGGGGCCTCAAGGAGTGATCATATAACCCCCATATTAAAAGAATTACACTGGCTTCCAATACCTTGCAGAATTACATACAAAGCACTACTTATGACATTTAAGGCCACCAATAACTTAGCGCCCCCAGCAATATGCATACTCCTCACACGCACCCCTAATACCAGATCCAGGAGATCAGTGGCAGCCAATACCCTAATCATCCCAACGGACTCCACAAAGTGTTCAAATGCAACCACGGAAAGAGCATTCTCATACTTCACTCCTAGATGCTGGAACAATCTTCCTCCCTCCATAAGAGCAATGACCTCAAGCAATTTAGAAAAGCTATAAAACACCACCTATTCCTCTTACACTTCTCTCAATACCAGTTACCATCACCTACCCCCTCAACTTTTCCTAAGCCCCCATAAACCATAATTGATCTGATCTATCTCTTCTTGTATAACAAGAAAGTTACCATTGTAGATAGTTGAATTATTAAGATGTACAAGGTTTTCCTAAGTTGAATCCTGTTAGATCTCCTGTTACATGTAAACTCACGACAGCCTGTTGCTATCTGTGAGCACTTTATGTTTACTGTAAACCGCGCTGATGAGAACGAGTGCGGTATATAAGAACGTTTAATAAATAAATAAATAAATAAGAGGATCTCCAAAGGAAAAAAGGGGATTGTTGTAGTGGGAGATATGGTAGGGCAGACTAGATAGGCCATGTGATCTTTTTCTTTTATCATGTTTCCATGTTTCTATGTTTAAATGAAAGATCAGCTGTTCTTTGATAAATAATATGGTGTGCCCACCCATCATGCTATTTAATATGTGCTTTCTAAAGAAAAGCTCTTTGATACTTACAAGGATCTGATGTTAACTTACTAATATGAGGAAGTTATTTACCGAGTGGAAGTTAAATAATGTGATCACGGTAAATTAAATATCCTGACGACAGCAGTGTCTAACCAGACACACTCTAAAGTATAGTCATGATTTTCAGGATCATTTCTATCATTCTTGTGGTTCATCCTGTACTGCAGGCATTCAGATACTTTACCCTGAAACACAGGGGTATGTTTACTAAGAAGCGGTAGCGGCTGCTGTGCGGTATCGGAGCCGCGACTCCATTGAATTCAAAGTTGCCACGGCTCCGATAATGCATGGCAGCCACAACTGCTGCCTAGTAAACATACCCCACAGTGTTTGCTGGAGTCCAGACCTAACCTTTGGCTAGTTGCAAAAGCATGGGCCTGTCACGGAAGAGGATATTCCCTTAGTCAGAAAACTAGAAACACAGAAAATGATGGCAGAAAAAGACCACATAGCCTATCTATTCTCCCCTTAGCTAGTGTGGCCCTGCTCCTCCACCATCTTCTCTTTAATCTAACCCTCTTTCTGTGTGGTCCAGGCAGTTGTCATAAAACTACTAGGCAGACAAGGTATCACACCAATTCAAGAATCTGTTTTCCAGAATTTTTCTGAATTCCTGGATTGAAAAGCATCAGGGTTCAGCAGGGGCGGCCCAAGGCGGTTGTAGGGCCATGTGCAGAGACTCATTGTGGGGCCTCATTTACATAAGGGTCCTCATTTGCATGAATATTTGCATAATGTTAACATGTGCCAATTTTTATTAAATATCCCTCTTAATGAGTGTCTGGATAAAGGAAGATTACCAGATTTCTACATTACTATACTCCAGTGCCAACTGCCAGGCACATTAGGAAGTACTATAAACACTGATCATTTAGAACCCATAGCAAACCCACCGTATCATAACAGCACTACCAGGACTCACAAAGCACCAAACCCTACCTATCAAAAGGCAACACTGAAATATTAAACCAATACATCTCAGAGAATACCAATACGTCTCACTGGTGGAAAGAGAACAAGTGGCACTATCAAAAAGAAACTACTTCAACAGAATATCTCAGCTCAGTTATACATGCAGAACATAGACCATCACCAAGCAAAAAACAAGGGATCATAATTTAGAAATAGGAAGAATAGTGGAGGAGTGACCTAGTGGCTGGGGCAAGATACTTCAGGCCGGAAGGTCGGGGGTTCAAATCCCACTAGAGGACAGCAACCTTGGGCCAGAAGGACTGGGGTTTCTAGTCCCACAGGTGCTCCTTGTGGTCTTGGGCAAGCCACTTAACCCTCCATAGCCCATGTTCCCTGTAAAATAGTTATCTCCAAGTTATAATGCCCTGTTCAATGTAATTTCAGTTTGTTCAATGTAAACCGCACTGATGCAGAATAGCACGGTATATAAGAGAATGTAAATAAATAAATAAATAAATAATTAAACTGGGAACCCCAAAAGCCAAACTTGGAATGTACAACAACACTGGAGAAATAAAACTTTAAATTTATTTCCTCTTGTATTAAACAAAAATGCAAAGACATTAGCTATGCACATTTCCCAGAGCTGACATATCCCAGTTAATAAATTCAAAATAAAAAAAGTAATTTTCTACCTTTTGTTGTTTATGCATTTCATTTTTCAGTTGCAATTGCTCTTCTGTTTTCTTCGTGTCTTCTGCTAACTCTCCATTGTCTGCTGTCCATTTGTCCTTTCTTCTCTCTTCTAGCTTTTTCCATTCTCTCTCTACATCTGCTTTAACATATTGATCTTTCCCCATTTGCTGTTTACTCGATTTCTTTCTTTATTCCTTTTTCATCCACTCAAATTTCACCCTTCCATCCTCAATCCACACTTACTCTCCCAATACCTGGCTAATCGTTTCCTCCCACACAAAATATATCTTCTCCTCTCCATCCTCACTCCCCAGCCCCATCCCCTTCTAGTCCTCCCCAACATCAACTCCCTTCTAGTTTCAGCACCACCCAGCATCCGCTCCCTTCTAGTCCCATTCTCCCATCCCCCTGCATCAGCCCATTTCCAATCCTAGCCTCCCCCCATCAGCCCATTTCCAGTCCTATCCTAGCCCCCAATCAGCCCATTTCCAGTCCTATCCTAGCCCTCCATCAGCCCATTTCCAATCCTAGCCTCCCCCATCAGCCCATTTCCAGTCCTATCCTAGCCCCCCATCAGTCCATTTCCAGTCCAAGCTCTCCCAATCAGCCCATTTCCAGTCCAAGCCCCCCCACAAATCAGCCCGTTTCCAGTCCTAGTCCCCCCCATCAACCCATTTCCAGTCCTAGCCCCCACACCCGTAGAGCCCCACTGCTGTCTGACCAGCTTGAGACAGAACTGGGGAGGCCCGAAGTCCCAGCTCACCACTGCACAGCCCCAGAGTGAAGAGCAGTGTGTTCCTTCACTCTAGCAGCTGTCTTCTCCTGAAGCGCACTGGTGCACCGGAGGTTACAGGGCATTTCCTATTTCCTGGCACTCAACACGCTTCAGCAGAACACAGCTGCTGGACACTGCTCTTCATTCCGGTGCTGTGCAGTGGTGAGCCTGGGCTTTGGGCTTCCACAGCTCTCTCTGAAGCTGGCCAGCCCTGCAATCCGAACCCCATGTGCAGAATGGAGTTGGCATGGGGCCCCCTGAAGCACGGGACCCTGTGTGAACAACATACTCGCACAAGGGACAGGACGACCCTGGGGTTCAGACATTTAAAGGGATGGGTTACTGAGTGGCAGCAGTTATGAGTAGTAAGGTTTTGGCACTTGACACTCTTATATTCACCCTTCTCAATAAAGAGTCCAGGTGAGAGCTTTGTGTTCTGAACCAAGGATTTAACTAAAATTAGTATGACTGATAAACAACTCTAATAATATGTAGAATCAATAAACAAGAACTATATTACAAATAGCATCTTCTGCTATTAATGAAAAATAGATATAAGCAGTTTATTAGGCATGTAGATAGCTGGGTGGCTGGTGGACGTGAGGATCGCCTGGTAACATGCCTGCCTGGTGCGAAGGTAGCGGACCTCACGCGCCACCTAGATAAGGTCTTAGTGCTGGGGAGGAGTCTGCTGTCTTGGTACATGTCGGTACCAATGACATAGGAAAATGTGGTAGGGAGGTTCTGGAGGCAAAATTTAGGCTTTTAGGTGGGAAGTTGAAATCCAGAACTTCCAGGGTCGCATTCTCCGAAATGCTTCCTGTTCCACGCGCAGGACCCAAAAGGCAGGCAGAGCTCCGTAGTCTCAATGCGTGGATGAGACAATGGTGCAGAGATGAGGGTTTTGGATTTGTTAGGAACTGGGGAACATTCTGGGGAAAGGAGGGGCTCTTCCTAAGGGATGGGCTTCACCTTAACCGGGATGGAACCAGGCTGCTGGCATTAACCTTTAAAAAGGAGATAGAGCAGCTTTTAAACTAGATATTAGGGGAAAGCCGACAGTCGCCCAAGAGCGGATGGTTTGGAAGAATGTATCCTTGAAGGATACTACCAAAAGCAGAGAGGTTCCACAAAAGAGTAAAGTAGCCCAAATGCCCTCAAGTATGGAGCAGACAGAGCTTAAAGATCCCAATTTACCCATGTCTAACAATAGCCAAATTAACATGAATAAAATACATTCTCTAAAATGCTTGTATGCAAATGCTAGAAGTCTAAAGAATAAGATGGGAGAGTTAGAATATATAGCACTAAATGAAAGGTTAGATATGATTGGAATATCAGAGACATGGTGGAAGGAGGACAACCAGTGGGACACTGTGATACCTGGGTACAAACTATATCGTAATGATAGAGCTGATCAAATTGGTGGAGGGGTTGCTCTCTATGTTAGAGAGGGCATTGAGTCAGAAAGGATTAAAGTTTTGCAGGAAACAAAATCTGCTGTAGAATCTATATGGATTGAAATTCCATGTAAAAGAGGGAAGGCAATGGCAGTGGGGGTGTACTATCGAGCGCCTTGCCAGAATGACCAAATGGATGATGAAATGCTCAAAGAAATCAAGGAAGCTAACAAACGTTACAGCGCAGTAATAATAATGGGTGATTTCAATTACCCCGGTATTGACTGGGTCAGTGTCACGTCAGGACATGCTAGGGAGATAAAGTTCCTAGATGAAATAAATGATTGCTTCTTGGAGCAGCTGGTTCATGAACCGACCAGAGGGGAAGCCATATTAGACCTAGTCCTTAGTGGAACACCAGATCTAGTGCAAGAGATAAGGGTGTTGGGGCCACTTGGCAATAGTGATCATAGCATGATCGCCTTTGATTTAATTAGTGGAGGAGGGATAGTAAGGAAATCCACAGTACTACCTTTTAACTTTCGAAAGGGAGACTATGATAAAATGAGGAAAACAGTTAAGAAAAAACTAAAAGGAGCAGTTGCGAAGGTTAAAGACGTACATCAAGCTTGGGTGTTGTTGAAAAATACTATCTTGGAAGCCCAGACCAGCTGTATTCCACGCTTTAAGAAAAGTGGACGGAAGTCCAAAAAACTGCCAGCATGGTTTAAAGGTGAGGTCAGAGAGGCTGTTGTTGCCAAAAAAGCATCTTTCAGGAAATGGAAAAAAGAGCCAAACGACGAAACCTGGAAACAGCACAAGCACTGGCAAGTCAAATGCAAGGCATTGATAAGGCAGGCAAAGAGAGAATTTGAGAAGAAGTTTGCTGCGGAAGCAAAAACGTGAAATAAAGACCTTTTCAAGTACATTCATAGCAAAAAACCTGTGAGAGAGTCAGTTGGTCCATTAGATGATAAAGGGGTTAAAGGAGCACTAAGAGGCGACAAGGCGATAGCGGAGAGACTGAATGAATTCTTTGCTTCGGTCTTTACTGAGGAAGATGTAGGGATGTTACCCATGACTGATGTGGTATTTAAAGGTGCAGAAGAATTGAAGGAAATATCGATACATCGGGAAGATGTCTTACAACTATTAGATAAACTGAGGAGTAGCAAATCACCTGGGCCGGATGGTATACATCCAAGGGTATTGAAAGAACTGAAATATGAGATTGCAGACCTGCTATCAGTAATCTGTGAACTATCATTAAAATCATCTCTAATACCTGAAGATTGGAGGATCGCCAATGTAACACCAATTTTTAAAAAGGGTTCCAGGGGTGATCCGGGAAACTACAGACCGGTGAGCCTGACGTCAGTACCGGGAAAAATGGTAGAAACCATCATAAAGAATAAAATTACTCAGCATGTAGATAGTCACAACCTAATGGGAGACAGCAAACATGGCTTTAGACAAGGAAGATCTTGTCTTACTAATCTGTTATGTTTTTTTGAAGGAGTGAATAAACAGGTGGACAAAGGTGAGTCGGTTGATATTGTGTATCTGGACTTTCAGAAAGCCTTTGACAAGGTCCCTCATCAGAGACTTTTGGCAAAACTAAAGAGTCATGGGATAGCAGGCAGTGTACTATTGTGGATCAGGAACTGGTTAAAAGATAGAAAGCAGAGTGTAGGGCTAAATGGCCAATTTTCCCAATGGAGAAATGTGAATAGTGGTGTACCCCAGGGATCTGTGCTGGGTCTACTGATTTTTGACATATTCATAAATGACCTGGAAAGTGGAATAACGAGTGAGGTTATCAAATTTGCAGATGACACAAAACTATTTAAAGTTGTTAAAACCCAAGAGGATTGTGAAAAATTGCAAGAGGATCTTTTATTTATTTTTTATTTAGTATACATTTGTATACCGCTACTTCCAGCGATCAGCAGCGGTTTGATTACAGATTGGAAATTGTCAAATCATGACAGGAAATTTTTGAGGTATAAACACATTGATTAGACAGGAAAGCACAGCACACAGAGAACTATTTTACAGGGAACATGGGCTATGGAGGGTTAAGTGGCTTGCCCAAGACCACAAGGAGCACCTGTGGGACTAGAAACCCCAGTCCTTCCGGCCCAAGGTTGCTGTCCTCTAGTGGGATTTGAACCCCCGACCTTCCGGCCCGAAGTACCTTGCCCCAACCACTAGGCCACTCCTCCACTTCCAATCTTGATAAATTGGAAGACTGGGCATCAAAATGGCAGATGAAATTTAATGTGGACAAGTGCAAGGTTATGCACCTAGGGAAGAACAACCCAAACTATGGTTACACGATGCAAGGTTCCACATTAGGAACCACCACCCAGGAAAAAGATTTAGGCGTCATTGTGGACACCATGTTAAAACCCTCGGCCCAGTGTGCAGCGGCGGCCAAGAGAGCAAATAGAATGCTAGGTATGATAAGGAAAGGAATGGAAAATAAAACAAAAGATATTATAATGCCTCTATATCGTTCCATGGTGAGACCACACCTTGAATATTGTGTGCAATTCTGGTCACCGTATCTTAAAAAGGATATAGCGATTTTAGAAAAGGTACAGAGAAGAGCCACCAAAATGGTAAAGGGGATGGAAGGATACTCCTATGAAGAGAGGCTAAAAAGGTTAGGGCTTTTTAACCTGGAAAAGAGACGGCTGAGGGGAGATATGATAGAAGTCTATAAATTACTGAAGGGAGTGGAACGGGTAAACGTAGATCGATTGTTTACCTTATCAGAATATAGAAAGACTAGGGGACATGCAATGAAGCTACAGGGTAAACTATTTAAGACTAATAAAAGAAAATATTTTTTCACTTAACGTGTAATCAAACTCTGGAATTTGTTACCGGAGGATGTAGTAAAGGCTGTTAGTGTAGCTGGGTTTAAAAAAGGTTTGGACAAGTTCCTGGAGGAAAGGTCCATAAACCATTATTAAGAAGTGACCGAAGATATCAATGCTTGATCCAGTACAAGCATTGTGGAACTTGTGTCTCTTGGGGAAACTGCTAGGTACATATGACCTAGATTGGCCACTGTTGGAAACAGAATACTGGGCTTGATGGACCTTGGTCTGACCCAGTATGGCATATCTTATGTTCTTATGTTTACTACTCTTGCATCCAAATTACATATTATAGAATATTGGCCACTTATGCACCTCTAGTATTCAGCATGGTTTTCCCTGTGTAGAAATCCTTCTCTTTCTACTGTTTTGTCCCATGGTACTTTAATCTGTATTTGAAGCAGACAGTTCACTGGTGCGGTGCTGAAGGTCATACCTGGATCTAGCATCACTGGGTTTAGATGTTGCTTGGGTTCCTTCTCTTCCCAAGAGCTGATAGCTTCCGTGGATGCAGATCCCCAAAACTGCTCTGTATGGCTGCTTGTTAGGATGGTCTGGGAGGCTTGGGTTGTATTGCACTCTGGAACCTCATCACAGGCTGAGCTGATCCTTTGGTGAAACAGTGTGGTGCTGGCAGGGTTTGCCAAGACTTCAAATCTCTGCTCCTCTCCCTTCTGCTCTATATCTGTTGCACTTCTCAGATTGCTATGGCAGGGTGCCAAAGACTCCTTTTCTCTCAGAGTGCCACAGGCTAGTTAAACCACCTAGCTATATAGATAGTGGCTGAATATATATCACCACTATACATATAAGTGGAAAGCTCTCACTCCACCCCAGTATTATCCAAATAATACTAGTGTTTAGAGGATGGGGAGATATTCAACAGCAATGGCTAGCCCTTGTAGAGTGGCTAGCTGTCACCACTAAACTATAGACTTGGATATGCACAGCTGGGGTCATATCTGGGATTTTGGCACCTGGCAGACGGCACACCTCCCTGGACTTCAAGTATGGTCAGCAGATGAATGACTCAGTACCCCTCAGAAGAGAGTCACCAACCACCACTACTTTTCACTTCCTTGTGGTTACTGATTCTGCAACTTTGGGATTCTTGAACTTTGGTTCTTCACTTTTCTGGGATGCTTTCACCTCTTTCACTTCCAGGGCTGCATATTGGTTCTTCAATTTGACAGCTGGAGGAGTTGGATTGTCAGTTCTGCAGGCCCTGGTGACTCGTATCCAGTTCTCTTCATTCTGTAGCATACATCGTCACCTCTGTTAGAGAGCTTGGATGCTTCAAGAAGCATCTCATCAATGTACTTCTCGCTGTCTTGAATGCTCCTCAGCCTCACCACCTCTCCTCTGAGCTCTTCCACTTGTTTCATGAGGGCTTCAGCTTCAAGGCATCTTGTACATGGAATCAGTCCCTGAATTGGCATCGGGCTGCCTGTTTGAACAGAGGCAGAAGCTGTAATGGGGGGCAACAGCTTTGGCAATATGATTTTTCCCAGCGATCATTCAGTTGTTGGAGCTTTGGTACCTATTGAAGTAAACAAGAGAGACCTACCAAACCCTACCTATCAAAAGGTAACACTGCAAATATTAAAACAATACATCTCAGAGAATAGCAATACATCTCCTACTGGGGAAAGAGAACAAGTGGCACTGTCAAATAGAAACTACATGAACAGAATACCGCAGCTCGGTTACACATGCAGAACATAGAACATCACCAAACAAAGAACAAGGAATCACAGTTTAGAAATAGGAAGACAATAATTAATCTGGAAATCCAAAAGCCAAACTTGGAATCATGTCGGTACTCAGGGATAAATGGGCAGTGTTTGAATATCGCCACTGCCTGGTCATCCCTGGGTACCACCTCCACTCCGCCCCCAGAACTCACAAATGCTAGCTGGCTAGAATCGAGGGATCTGATAGTCGAAGGGCAGTTTCCATCATATGTGGCAAATCCCAGATATTCAATGCCGGGGGCCACATATGACCCTGGCATTGACTATCCAGAGTTAGGGGATGGTGGGCACGGCTATGTGCCATTGTGGCACATAGCCTGCCTAATTGAATATCGGGCCCAGGGTGTTTATCGGAAGTACCTAGGAATATTCAGCGGCAATAACCATGTTAATGCCGATTAATATCCCGGACAATGTGATTAATGTGGTTAGCAGGTCTGCTAACTGTATTAATTGCTCTGAATATCGGCCCCAATATTCTTAGTGGCAATATCTGTATAGTGATGCTTAAAGTTCATGAACAGGGGACTTAAGTTTAGAGATGGTTGTTAATTAAATGTGGAAGTTCCTTTGAATATTGAGCCGAGTTTCCAAGCGATATAGTACCAGAGGACAAAGGTATTTGCTGTTATTGACATTGTTTAGTATAGCTAAAGACCATTGTAGGCATAGAGGCTTGAGGCTCAGCTACAGTCTGCAACTTCAAAGCTCTTTTATTTTTTTAGCTGATAGGTTGTTTTGGTTTGAATACAGAGCTCATTTTGATCAGTTTTGGGGCAGTAGCAGATTGTGTGCAACAGCCATCATGGTGCCTACAATACAAGGTGGCCTGTTCCCTGTGTCTTCTGAGTCAAGCTAGCTGGGTTCTTCCTTGGGTCTTCTCTTTACATGTTCCCTTCTGTCCACAATTACATCCCCTCACACTACTCTTTGGAGAACTTTACTAATACAGGAGACAGAGGAACCTAAAGATGCACTCATATTAGTTTTCTGTTCTCCTGAAACTTTCTGCTGGGTTTTGACCTCCTCACCTGGGATACGCTGTCTATACAGTACTGACAAGCAAGCCCCCATATACCATGCTGACTTGGATGCCTTTTAAAAACAGCAGTCTTGAATCAAGAGAAAAAATTTCCAGAGCATGCTCAGTTCAATGTGTTCATGTTATTTAGGTTGGCCTCAATAAGTAATATGCTCATGTACTTATTTAGCCAAAACATTTTTGTTTTTTTCTGTGTACAAGAATAGCATGGACAAGCTATTTCAGACATTTTTATAATGAGCATGCTAAAGCTTTTGCATCAATCAGCAAGTGACTTTCTAAAATGTCCATTAAATTCTGTTTGTGAGCCAAGAATTAAATTGGTTTTGAATCTGTTTTCTTGCATCGGCTCCTTTTAGACACTAAATTGGTTCATTATATTACATGTACTTATATCCAGAAAAGATAGAGACTATTATACACTTAAGTAGATGCTTTTTTGGTCATGCTGGCTCAAATGACGAGGGTATATAGAGTGTTTCGTTTTATGGACATATGTATAATAGTCATTAGTGGAGGTATATACTAGACATGTGCATTCTGGGCTCATTTGGGGGCCTAAAAATAAAAGTACACACAAATTGCTTATGAGCATCTTTATCTGTGAATCAGCATGTGTAAAACTGATGTGCGTGCATGGGAAAAATTGTAGTGTCCATTGAAAGTGTGCAATTAAGATAAATCTGTGAAAAAACATGAAAACACACACAAAAATTGCTAAAACTTCATTTTGTGAAAATGAATCCATTTTTTTGGGGGGGGGGGGCGGGGCTAGCACATTCTCTCTTCCTGTACAAGTAAAAATGGATAGGAACTAGCTAATTCCAGGCTGATTATTCTGATCATGGTGTGGGAAAAATGGAAAATACCAAAGGAAAGGATAACAAAGTATCTTGAATTGAGTGGGTTGCAGTATCGGAGAAAAAACCACAGCAACAAAAACTGATTATTTTTTTTTTATTGGATCACCAGATAATTTTATCAAGAATACATGCTGGATGTGATTTAATTGTATTTCAACAGAGTTCTTAATACTGACCCCTATATGAAATTTATATATAAGAAGATTTGTGTAGGAGTTGGTCCAAGAGAATTTGAGATGACACAATAAGCAGCTGCTTTTGTGATAAACTGAGGGTGGTGGTAAAGTGATTTCATGCTGAGGAAAGAATAGTGTTTACTGGACACTCAACTTTGACCTAGTTCTGTGCAGCATCTTCATTAGTAACAATGAGGCTGAACCAAGTCTTCAACTTTAAAGCAGATGATACTAATATCTAAAGTGGAGCAGACATACACCTGAGGGAACTGCAGAAAATATGGAGCAATCGAAAAAAATCTCAAGAAGTGCTTGGCAGTTTCAGTGCAATAAAGTGCAAAAATACAAGGAAGCAGAAAACAGTGGGGCTAAGATAAAGATGTTTCTCAAGTAGGGTCCTAGACATCAAGTCATAACCAACTTTATTATTCATACCTCGCACTCTGTTGTGCTAATGATATGTTTTGACAAAAAATCCCCTATGGAATTGATGTTCAACGGTGACAGTCAGTGCTTTTAAACCACCTGTCCACCACCGCTGAGTTTAAAAACAGATCTTCAATGCTGAAGCCTATCCGGCATCTGGCTCAGAACGTTCGGTTTCACCAGTGATCATGGCTGCTATCTGGGCAAACACAAAGAGCAGGAGACGTAGAGTGGATAGGCAACTCTACGTCACCTGCTCTTTGTGTTTGCCTGGACAGTCTGCTATCTGGTCAGCGCCAATATTCAGCCACTAAGCAGATAACTAGGGAATATAAAGTTTAAATTTAAAACACAGAAGAGAGCTTTCTGGTTAAATTTAGAACCCAGAAGAGAGCTTGTAGTTTAAATTTCATAATAAGTCAGAGCCTAGCAGCAGCAAAGAGCTGTAATTTAAATCAAATCAGAACAGGGTCTGTACTCTTTGAGCAACAAATAAAGTCTTCTAGAGACCTTTACAAAGAGGCCTTCTACCTAGGGGGCAAGAGACCTGTGAACTTTTTCAATAGGTGTTAACACCAGGTGGCAGGTCAAAAGGCCATTTTGAAAGACTCCTTGTATCCAAGCAAGGACTGTTAATCACCCAGGAAGTTGGTCACAGCTTGCCTCAGCAGCACGGCATAAATAGCTCAACCAGAACTCTGTGATCCTCAGTCTTGAAGGACTAGAAAACAGGACTGCTACTTCTGGAGAGAGATCTGCAATTGTGAGTATATACTTCTGGTAATTTTCTGAAAGGACTTCTTTGTATTAAAGCTAATCTGTGAACCCAGTGTTTTTTGTTAAATCAGTCAGGGCCTAGTAGCAGCAGTTTAAGTTTACATTTAAAACACAGAAGAGAACTTTCTGGTTACATTTCATACCCAGCAGAGAGCTTGTAGTTTAAATTTAATACTCACTCAGGGCCTAGTATCAGCAAAGTATTTTTAGTTTAAATTTAAAACACAGAAGAGAGCATTCTGGTTAAATTTAGAACCCAAAAGAGAGCTTGTAGTTAAAATTTCATAATAAGTCAGAGTCTAGCAGCATCAAAGAGCTGTAATTTAAATCAAATCAGAATATAACTTAGTATAAAAGGCAAAACAGGGTCAGTAAGCAACAAATAAAGTCTTCTAGAGACCTTTACAAAGAGGCCTTCTACCTAGGGGGCAAGAGACCTGTAAAACCTTTTCAATAGGTGTTAACACCAGGTGGCAGGTCAAAAGGCCATTTTGAAAGACTCCTTCTATCCAGGCAAGGATTGTTAATCACCCAGGAAGTTGGTCACAGCTTACCTCAGCAGCACAGGACAGGGTACTGTGTAGCAGCTCTCTTTTAATAAGTGTTATTTCCCTCCCTCCCTCCCCAACATCCACCCACCCCTGGGATAATCGTAGCTTTATACATCTTAAAGGAAAGGAGGAGCTCTCAGGTGAAGTTCGTTATCCAAATTAGTCATACACTAAGGACCTGAAATTAATTAAGCTTCATAAAAACGTAAGAACATAATATAAGATATGTCATACTGGGTTAGACCAAAGTCCATCAAGCCCAGTATCCTGTTTCCAACAGTGGCCAATCTAGGTCACATGTACCTAGCAGTTTCCCCAAAAGACACAGGTTCCACAATGCTTGTACTGGGTCAAGCATTGATATCCTGGGTCCCTTCTTAATAATAGTTTATGGACCTTTCTTCCAGGAACTTGTCCAACCCTGTTTTTAACCCAGCTACACTAATAGCTTTTACTACATCCTCCGGAAACAAATTCCAGAGTTTGATTACACATTGAGTGAAAAAATATTTTATTTTATTAGTAGCTGTAGCTTCATTGCATGTCCCCTAGTCTTTTTATATTCTGATAACGTAAACAATCGATCTACGTTTACTCTTTCCATTCCATTCATTAATTTATAGACTTCTATCATATCTCCCCTCAGCCATCTCTTTTCCAGGTTAAAGAGCCCTAACCTTTTTAGCCTTTCTTCATAAGAGTATCCTTCCATCTGTGGTGAAGAGCGCCCTCCTGAGGAAATGGAGACTGAAGGAAATCCTGAAATGCAGCAGGATTTACACAGGATTTACAATCCTAAAAGGAAAAAAAAGCCCTCTTCTGGTGAGTTGAGAATGAAGACCAGCCCAGGGGAGGAGTTGAGCAGTGCTGATTGGGCACACCCAGGGGTTGGACGGGGTGTGGCTGAAAAAGAATCCCTTTATGAAGTGGTGAATGACGCTGCTAAACAGAACTGGAGGGGGAAGTCCCAGATTGAGATCAAGCAGATGACCAAGAAGACCAAGGGGAAGCAGAAGCAGAAGAGCTGTGAGAAACAGGAAAGCCATGAGAAGTTGACCAGGAAGCAGTTTGGCTGCACGTCTGAGCCTGGTAGCAGCAGAAGACCTGCAAGGATCTTAACAGGTGCTTGGAAAGGAAGTCCTACGAGAAGTGGACGAAGCCCTGGTTTAGAGTCTTGGGAAAAGGCAGAGCCCTCGTGGATACAGTTTGGACCGGAGAGACCCAGAAGCCCTCACAGCTACAAAGCCTTTGAGCTACCTAAAAGAAGAGGAGCCTGGCAGAAAGACAGCAGTTTCTATAGGAACCTGGATAGAGAAGGTAAAGCCCCATCTCCTATATTTAAGGCTGTTTTAAAAGATCCCAATTGTTACCCTGAGTCATTCAAGCCAAGAGCTGAAGGGGGAAACATTATTGACTGGGAGAAAAACTCAGTGTTGGCTGACAACGGTTTGTCAGGAACTGAACAGGCTGAATTGCTCCTTCAGGACTTTAAAGAATTCTTAGAATTGAAAGCAGGCAGACAGTCAAAGCTGAATGAGGACAATAGCTCTGTGCAGTCAGAAAATTTTATGCAAGTGGAAAATGCCTTACCTTTGATAAACTCTGACGATAATAGCATGGACTGTTCAATATGCTGTAAGGAAATAGCAGTATAACAAAGCTTGCCTGTACCTTGTATGAAAAGAATACAACGTGGAAGTTTCTGCTGCTGTGCTCTGAAAACCTAATTGTTTGCACCTGAGTTTGAGTTCACACTGTGAATGGAACAGTGATTGCATGAGGCTGCAATATATGTAAGTCACCTCTTGAGGCAGAGCTGAGTTAAACTCCATAGAAGAAAAGCTGATCTCACTTTACGTTGTCTTATATTCCTGAGTTTCTTCTGTTACCATTTAAAGCACCATTTATGTTCATGTATCTGAATTTTGATGCGCTGGAGGAATCTCCCCAACATGAATAAAATATTCTTGCAAAGCCTTACCGTCTCTGGCGCAACTACATTTATCAGTGAGAGAAAGGAGAACAAAACTACATCTCCCATCATTCCAAGGGAATAGTTTTAAACCATTCCTCACGGGACAATAGGCCACTCCTGTCCTTTAGCCCTAGGGCGGGGGCAGGAGCGTCGCACATCCTTCAGGTGAACAAGGTATATTAAACGTATTAGGTACATTTTTATTAGTATAAATATCCAGAGCAACCCTTAGTAAGTAAAGAACTTAAAGATCTAAACACAAACTTAAAACTAAGATGCAGACAGCAGTCCAGCAGCGAGATGGGGGCTTTCCAGTCTTTTGCATTGAGTGTCACATGAATGATTTTCTCCCAGTTGGTTAGAGGTCTTATGTGTGCACTAGGTGCAAGGAGCTCTTTGCTCTCAGGGAACGAGTCCGTTTTTTAGAGGCTAGAGTAGCAGACTTGGAAGACATAAGAAAGACAGAGAGGTACATAGATGAGACCTACAGGGATATAGTCCTGAAGTCCCACCTCCAGTCTGGCAACATCCCTGTTGCCATGGAGGAGAAAGGTCACGTGACAGGAGAGCATCACCCTGGTGTGGTAGGAAGTGATCCCATAACTAGGACCTGTCCTCCAGGTGATGTAAAACCCTCTTGCACCGGGGAAGTTTCTCCAGGGCCATGTGCCTATGAGGGAAGGGTTAGGACATCCGTTATAGTTGGTGATTCTATCATTAGGCATGTAGATAGCTGTGTGGCTGGTGGATGTGAGGATCGCCTGGTAACATGCCTGCCTGGTGCGAAGGTAGTGGACCTCACGCACCACCTAGATAAGGTCTTAGATACTGCTGGTGAGGAGTCTGCTGTCTTGGTACATGTCGGTACCAATGACATATGAAAATGTGGTAGGGAGGTTCTGGAAGCTAAATTTAGGCTTTTAGGTAGGAAGTTGAAATCCAGAACTTCCAGGGTAGCGTTCTCTGAAATGCTTCCCGTTCCACGTGCAGAACCCAAAAGGCAGGCAGAAAAAAAAAAAAGAAAAACCCAAACTATGGTTACACGATGCAAGGTTCCACATTAGAAAACACCACTCAGGACAAAGATTTAGGCTTCATTGTGGATAACATGTTAAAACCCTCAGCCCAGTGTGCAGCGGCGGCCAAGAGAGCAAATAGAATGCTAGGTATCATAAGAAAAGGAATGGAAAATAAAACAAAAGATATTATAATGCCTCTACATCGTTCCATGGTGAGACCGCACCTTGAATATTGTGTGCAATTCTAGTCGCCGTATCTTAAAAAGGATATAGCATTATTAGAAAAGGTTCAGAGAAGAGCAACCAAAATGGTGAAGGGGATGGAAGGATACGCCTATGAATAAAGGCTAAAATGTTTAAGACTCTTTAACCTGAAAAAGAGACGGCTGAGGGGAGATATGCCACTTAACCCTCCATTGCCTCAGGTACACTTAGATTGTGAGCCCTTCGGGGACAAGGGAATAAAAAGTACCCATTAGTATACATGTAAACCGCACTGATTCTAAAGAGCGCGGTATAAAAAAAAAAAAAAATGATAGAAGTCTATAAATTAATGAACGGAGTGGAACGGGTCAATGTAGATCAATTGTTTAAGGTATCGGAGTATAGAAAGACTAGGGGACATGCAATGAAGCTCCAGGGTAAACTATTTAAGACTAATAACAGAAAATATTTTTTCACTCAACGTGTAATCAAACTCTGGAATTTGTTATCGGAGGATGTATTAAAGGCAGTTAGTGTAGCTGGGTTTAAAACAGGTTTGGACAAGTTCCTGGAGGAAAGGTCCATAAACCATTATTAAGAAGGGACCCAGGATATCAATGTTTGACGCACTACAAGCATTGTGGAACCTGTGTCTTATGGGGAAACTGCTAGGTACGTATGACCTAGTTTGGCCACTGTTGGAAACAGGATACTGGGCTTGATGGACCTTGGTCTGGCCCAGTATGGCATGTCTTATGTTCTTATGTTAGGATAACCATTGACCCACTTCACCCATTGACCGCCTCTGATTTCACTGGGTGTCTTTCTTACAGCCTGTGGGGATATTCGGGATCACCAGGGTTTATCATTTAGTGTATAGATTATATTAGGGCTTCTATTCCAAAATGTTTATCTGGAAAAAAAAAAGCTGAAGGACTGAATGGGAAATTCTGTCTTTTTGCAGATGACACGAAAATTTGCAACAGAGTGGACTCCCCTGAGAGAGTGGAGAACATGAGGAAAGATCTACAAAAGCTGGAAGAATGGTCTAATGCTTGGCAGTTGAGATTTAATATGAAGAAGTGCAGTGTCATGCACTTGGGAAGCAGAAACCAAGGGAATTGTATGCGATGGGGGGCAAGAGGTTGGTGTGCACAGACCAGGAGAAGAACCTCAGAATGATTGTTTCTGAGGATCTCAAGGTGGTGAAACATTGTGACAAGGTGGTGGCCAAAGCCAGAAGGATGCTGGATTGCATACAGAGAGGAATTACCAGCAGAAAGGAAGAGGTACTAATGCCACTGTACAAGTTGCTGGTGAGGCCTCATTTGGAATACCGTGTTCAGTTTTGGAGACCATATATTACAAAAGATATACAAAGAGTGGAAGCAGTTCAGAGGAAGGCAACCAAAATGATTTGGTACCTTTGTCAGAAGATGTATGAGAAGAGTCTTGAAGACCTAAATATGTATACTTTACAGGGGAGAAGGGACAGGGGAGATATGATATAGACCTTTAAATACTTAAGGAGTATTAATGAACAAACAAACCTTTTTCAAAGATGGGGAAGCTGTAAATCTAGAGGGCATAACATGAAGCTGCGGGGGGGTAAACTGAAAGGCAATGTCAGGAAATACTTTTTTACTGAAAAGGTGGTGGATGCTTGGAATGCCCTCTTGATGGAAGTGTTGGGGGCAAACACAGTGACAGAATTCAAAATGATATGGGACAGACACTGTGGATTCCTTATAGCAACAGGATAAAATCAAAATAAACTTAACTGTCTCAGCTATCTCAACAAATAGGGGTGGCCTGCACAGAGCAGTGGGTTCACCCCTAAACAAAGGCATGGGGAGGGATGACCTACATGGAGCAGCAGGTGCCCCTGCTCTTGCCACCTTACTGGGCAGACTAGATGGACCATTCTAGTCTCTATCTGCCATCATATACGATGTTACTATGTTACAATTTATAATTAGGTTTTTGAGGATAGAAAAAAAATCTGTTTGTCGATGTTTTCATGCAACAGGTACTAGTGTTTGTTGATGTTTTCATGCAACAGGTACTAGTGTTTGTCAAGGTTTTCATGGAACAGGTACTAGTGTTTGTTGATGTTTTCATGCAACAGGTAATAGTGTTTGTCGATGTTTTCATGCAACAGGTACTATTGCTGGGTACCTTTTCCAGTAGTATGAAACATACGTTTGTGTCATTTAGGAGTAGATAACACAGAAAAGGCACAGACGTCACCCATGAGTGAGGGCTGACTTCCTGCTTGTTCCTGGAGCATGATTTCTCCTGTTCTCGGAGATCACCTGTTACAGCCGAGTAACTATGCTTTATAGCCATCTGGGCCATTAGACTCTTTGACTTTTTTGGGGGCTAAGGGGTGGGATACCACCAGCTTCTCATCACCTACTAAGTCAAATTCAAAGAATTAGTATTGGCCCACAAAGCGTTTCCTCTCACATATTTATGCCACACACTTATGTTGAATGTTTGATTAACCGCAAAACATCCAAAAGGATACCAAAGTGATGTACATGTTAAAATAATTCAAAATATATAAAAGGGAACTACAAAGAAATGTGGGAAAAGGACTACCAGACAACATTAACACAACAATTAATATCATGTTAACACTTATCCTATATACCCCTTCCAGAACCTTTCATTCTCAAGGCCATACATTGCTTTGTGGTTCCTTACAAATATTCTGTTTGTCTTAATCCATCTGCCCATCAGCATTCCTTTTTTCTAGCCTCTTCCCTCTGGACATCTTTACCTATTTCTATAAGGAACAAAACCACCAATAACCTATCAGGCTGCTCAGGATATGGAATGGAGGACATTCGACACAATCACCAAAGAAAAGATAGAATCCACCATCTCCTGCCTAAACACCACCACCTCCCCATTAGATCCCTGTCCTGTAGAGTGGATAAAGAAAACCAAACTGGTCATAAGCACTGCCCTAGCCAACATAGTAAACGAATCCCTTAAGCAAGGACACATGCCAGACAGCCTTAAAACCTCCATCATTCGTCCTACCCTCAAGAAACATAACCTGGACACTCTTGACCCTGCATCCTTCAGGCCAATAGCAAGTCTCCCTTTCACTGCCAAAATCATCAAAAAGATAGTTCAACAGCAGCTCCAAGACCATCTGGATACAAACAACTCACTGGACTAATAAAAGAAAATATAAAGATTAATAAAAAATATATTTTTTTCACTCAACGTGTAATCAAACTCTGGAATTTGTTACCGGAGGATGTAGTAAAGGCTGTTAGTATAACTGGGTTTAGAAAAGGTTTGGACAAGTTCCTGGAGGAAAGGTCCATAAACCATTATTAAGAAGGGACTCAGGATATCAATGCTTGACCCAATACAAGCATTGTGGAACCTGTGTTTTTTGGGGAAACTGTATCTTATCTTATCTGATGTTTTGTAGTTCTATGTAAACCGCGCTGATAATAAATAGTGCGGTATATAAAAATGTTAAATAAATAAAATAAATAAATAAATATGACCTAGCTTGGCCACTGTTGGAAACAGGATACTGGGCTTGATGGACCTTGGTCTGACCCAGTATGGCATATCTTATGTTCTTAAACTGAGTGGAGGATACAAGACAAGACAGGAGAGGAGTGAAAAAGTGCCTGGGGAAATTATATTTTTCCAGTGTTTATGCAACACACACCTATTTTAATTTTTTTTGTTATTGGGGGTGTTTTATCAGTTAAAACCTAAAATCAGAATTCTAATTATGTTACATGTCTCTGCCTCTCATATGAAAGGAACAACTTCTCAAGGCAGGTATCTGAGGAATTATCAGGGGGAAATCACGTCTTCGACAGGAAGGCTAGATTTTCAGGACAGGCTGATCCATACTTGGTTTTACCTTACTGCCTGCTAAATCATGACCTTAAGAGAATCAAGGATCATGAAGAAGTTATAAAAACTTAGGACATTCCCGTTCTGACATAAGAAGCTGGATGTGAGGAAAGCAAACATAGTGGTAAAGGAGAAATATAGCAGAACAACATTCGGATCACTTTGGTCCTCCTTTTAGTGATATGACCTATTGTTAATGACCAGTTCTTTTCTTTTCTTTTTTCTTTTTCTTTATTTCCTCTTTTGTAATTGTAATAACTCTTTTTTTTTTTAAATTCTTTATTTTCGTTTTATAACAACAAAGGAAAAGGAAGACATACAGCTAAAAGACAGATACATAAAGTGTAATACATACACCAAAGTAAACCCCTGCCACCCCCCTCCCCCCTGCTTCTTCTCTAGAAAACTAATCATTCCCGAAGCGGGCGTGTACTTACATTATTGTGTTACAAAACCTAACGGTGATCTGAAACATGATGAGTGCACATTATACAGGCATGTTGGAGCAATGAGCAGATTGTACATAATCATTAAGCATCTGCCATTTAGACAAGCGAGAGTGAGGTTGGGCATGGGAATTAGCTCTCCGAGGTATCTGCTCATATTTACTATATAAGCAGACGAGGTTCCACCATTCATTGACAGTAAGTCGAGAGCTATCCTTCCAATTCCTCGTGATTAAGCATATGGCTATACCCAGCATGAAATCAAGGAGAAAGTGACCCTTCTTAGGAAGAGAGGGGATCTCCGCCACAGAGCGGAGTCCCACGATCTTCCAAGAGAGAGGTTCGTGAAGGTGTAAGATAAATTGAATACAACCCCAGACCCGCCCCCAATAAACCTGTAGTTGAGGACATTCATAAAGAACATGAGCGAGGGTTCCCACAGCAGTATGGCAAGACCAACACTGGTCCCTAGCATTTGTGTTCCATTTGGCTATTTTTTCTGGGGTATAAAAGCATCTGTGTGCAAAGAAGAAGAGAGTTTGGGTAACAGAGGCAGACCGGGAAGCCCGCACTACTTTGTTCCAGAAAACGCTCCATTGCACAGGGGTTAAAGTGGTTTGCAGTTCGCGCTCCCAGGCTTGTTGGGCTCTAAAAGTGGCCGTGTCTGTACCCTGACATAATATTTTATAAAAGTTAGAGGCTACCCCATGTGTACTGCTAATAGAGTGAACTAACTCTAATAGCCCGTCCTCAGTAGGGGCAGAGGGCGGCATGATTCGAGCACTTTTGAGGCAGTGTTGAAGCTGCATCAATTGAAAGTAGTGTTTCGCTGGTAACGCAAATTCCTTTTGTAAATCAGAAAAGGTTTTCCAACGAGCTGCAGAGAAAAGCTGTTGGGGTGTCCAGATCCCCCTTGAGTACCAGGGTTTCCATGCTATCGTTCTATTTAGGACTTGAATTCTGGGGTTATTCCATAGCGGGAGTCCATCCTGAGGACATACGTTCGGGCCCAGTGATAGAATGAGAGTGTTAAAGGCCGCAAGAGTATCGACAATCATTGGTGGATGACGGGTGTCTACTTGATAGGACATACCGGGGAGATGGGTCAACGGAATTGGGCTACTAAGCTCCTCTTCTATGTCAAGCCAAACTGGTCTGCTGTCTGTTGAGGCATCTAGCCATCGGGCACCTTGCTTAAGTAGGAAGGCTTGATGATATCTAAGAAAATCAGGAAATCTGGTACCCCCTCTTTCCTTTGCAGACTGTAGTTTTTGTTTAGCTATCCTTGGTGGCTTGCCCTGCCAGAGATAACGGACGAGAAGGCCCTCAATATCTTTATAGGTATGTAGCGGGAGTAAGCATGGCAGCATTTCTAAAATGTAGTTCACTTTGGGGACTATCATCATTTTCACAGTTTCTAAGCGGCCCCACCATGTAAGAGATAAGGGAGACCAACGATTCGTGAGCTCACGGACTTTGGAGACTACCTCTTTGGCATTAAAACTGATAGTGTCTTCTAAAGGAGAACAGTAATGGACCCCGAGATACTTCACCATGCGGGGTTGCCAAAGGAAGGGAAAGGCCTGCATGTCAGCCTCATGTACCCAGCGGTTCAGTGGGAATGCTACAGATTTGGTCCAGTTAATTTTATAGCCCGACAATTGTGAGTATCCGTCAATCAGATCCAAGACAGCTGGAACCGAATCGAGGGATACGAAAAGCATAAGGTCATCTGCATATGCAGAGAGTTTAATCTCCCTATGACTGAAGGGGACACCTCGAATACGTGCGGACTGTCTAATAAGGAGGGCTAGGGGTTCAAGAGCTAGAGCAAAGAGCATTGGTGATAGGGGGCAACCTTGACGCGTGCCTCTTTGGAGATTAAATGGCTGTGACTTGATGGCATTTACACAAATACTGGCGACGGGTTGAGTATACATGACTTGGAGATATCGGAGGAAGCCCTCCCCAAAGCCATACCATCGGAGAACTGCAAATAAGAAAGGCCATTCTAGGCGATCAAAGGCTTTTTCGGCATCCAGGGAAAGACCCACCCATGGAAGATCTAGATTGGCAGCACTGGATAGCACATGGCACAAGGTCCGAGCATTGTCAGCAGTTGATCTGCCGGGTATAAAACCGCATTGGTCGGGGTGAATTAGGGTGGCCATCCTGTCAGATAGCCGGGTGGCCAAGATCGTTGCGAAGATCTTATAATCGGCATTAAGTAGGGAGATTGGACGGTAGTTGGCGGTTAGTAGCGGGTCTCTGCCTTCTTTCTCAAATACTACCACATTAGCTGCAGAAAAGGATCCCAAAGAGGATGTATCTACCGCAAGGGCAGTAAAATAGAGTTTTAAATAGGGAACTAAATCTGCACTGAACGTTCTGTAGAATTCGGTCGGGAGACCATCGCGCCCTGCGGCACGGCCCGAGGCTGTTCGTTTTAGGGCAGATTGGATCTCTGAAGTAGAGAAGGGTTCATCCATCGCATCCCTATCATCTTCAGAGAGGGTTGGCCGCTGAATGCCAGAAAGCAATCGCTCGAATGTCTCTGGCGAGAACTCACATTCAGATTGATATAGGCGGGTATAGAAATCCCGAAAGAGCTCTACAATGTCGGAGTCTGTGGTCACTATGCCCCTTCCCTGTGGAGCTCGAAGGGCCGCTACGCGTTTGGCTTCTTTTTGGCCTTTCAAGGCGTTGGCTAAGAGTCGACCGGCTCGGTTATTTTCACGATAATACGTTCCTCGCTGAAGCTCAATACTCTTAGAAGCTGCAGTTGAGAGGATTGAATTATATTGAAAACGGAGACGCTGTAATCGATTTAATACACATGGATCAGTACGTGAAGTTAGAACTCGTTCGCCTGCTTTTATTTGTTGGTCTAGTATGAGTAGCTGCTGTTTGCGTTGTTTCCGCAGGCGGATTTGATAGCTAGTGATCGTTGCTCGAATGGCCGCTTTGAAGCCCTCCCACCAAGCCCAATTCGCAGTATCCTGGGGTAGATTAAAATGGAAGTAATCCTGTATGGCTGCTCGAATTTCTAACTGGAACTCTGGCTGAGTTAACAGGGCTCTATCAAAGAGCCAGGCCCCCGAATTCCCTTGGGGTGCAGTAGTATGTAATTGAAAGGAAATGGCAGCATGATCTGAAATATGTTGGGAGTGAATCTTTGCAGTGTCCACCTGAGGAACTAACAGTTTTGATATTAGAAAGAAGTCTATGCGAGACTGGGATTTATGAGGGGAAGAGAAGAAGGTGAAGTCAAGCTCATTGGGGTGTAGTAACCTCCATAGATCAACTAAAGCAAGATCTTTGATCAGGGAGGTAAGCGTGGTGTGACTCTTGGGGGGACCACTTGTCCTAGGCGGCTGTTTGTCAATCAGGGGATCAAGGACTAGATTGAAATCCCCCCCAATTATCAATGAAGTATTAGCAGAGGCCTGCGCAACCTGAGCAATGGTAGCAAAAAAGGCAGGGTCATCCACATTAGGAGCGTAAAGGCATATACATGTAACTTCAAGGCTACCTATCTTGAGGTGAACTCTGGACCATCTACCTTCTGTATCTGAGCTAGTCGCAATAATAGTAGCATGCAAAGATTTCCTAACCAGTATGGCGACCCCACATTTCTTAGAAACGGCTGGGGAATAGGCGGCCACCATGTAAGGTTTAATATTGAGTTTAAGAGTTTCCTTCGAATTTAAATGCGTTTCTTGGAGAAAAATCAGATCCGCAGCTTCCTGACTTAGGTAGCTTAGGATTTTCTTCCGTTTTATCGGATTATTGATTCCTTTTACGTTCAATGAGAAAATCTTACATGGTGCCATCAATCGGTAATAGACATTTGAGGTAAGGGCGCTTGAAAACATACAACATAATCAGAATCTGTGCAACAATGACATAATCACCGAATATTCTGGCTAATACACCCCATATTGAAAAGTATGTACCAAAGTATCTTAGAGAAGAAGCAAAACCCCCAAAGAATATGGCGACCATATGTCTGCGGGAGGAGGCCCTAGAGAGGAAATAGAAAGACATGAAAAAAAAGAAAAGAAACACCAGAGTCCATAATTAACACTGTCTCTGATACTCATCGAGGCTACTGTGGGTAGATGGAGTCGGGTCACAGATATCATCAAAAGTAAGGCAACAAACTGCCCTCGCCAGACTCTTTGCTGGGCTGCGGCAGATCCAATATGGCGGGTACAACGGATGTGAGAATACTTGCAGGAATATTCTGGAAGTCAGCGCATCAAGTTGGCTTCTTTGGAATCCAAAAACTCCGCTAGTAGATCAGGGTCCTCAAATGTTCTTGTCTGATTGTGAAGCGTGACTCGGAGCTTGGCCGGGTACATCAGGCCATAGCGTGCTTGCAGTTGTTGAAGCCTCGGCCGGAATTCCAGAAAGCGCTTACGGCGGTCGACCGTGGGTTTAGCCAAGTCGGGATAGAAGGAGATCTTGTGTCTCTCAAACTCCATATGGCCCTTTGCCCGAGAGGCACTTAGAATTTGCTCAACGTGTTGATATCTCAAAAGTCGAAAAATGATAGGCCGCGGGGTCTTCCTGTTGAGCGTTATGCTTGTGGGTACACGATGAGCGCGATCGATCTCCAAATCTTTGGTAAAGGTGATTTGGAGCAGGGAAGGGAGGATTTTGCATAAAAACTCTTTCATGTCTCCCGATTCCGCTCCCTCCGGTATGCCCACGAGTCGTATGTTGTTGCGGCGCGCTCTATTATTGCCATCTTCCACTTCTTTCTGCAAGGCCCGCACCTGACGTTCAACTTTGTCGAGTTTGGACAACCGGGCCGCATGGGAGTCCAATATGCTCTCCATTTTGTCCTGACGCGAAGAAAGCCCTTCTAGCTTGCTTTGCAGCACACCAAAATCTTCCCGCAGCGCTCGGAGTGCTTCACCGTTTGACTGCACGAGGTTTTTGACCCCTCTAATCTCTGCGAGGATTTCCTGCTGCATTTCGGGGCCCTCGCGCAAGGCCAGCCCCTTCTGCGGGGACGGAGGTTCAGTTTTGGAACGTTTGCCGTGAGAAGCCGCTGGAGATCCAAATTCCAGGCGCGTGGGTTTGGTCCCCGCCATCTCACCAATGTGCCCCGGCAAGATCAGAGTAGAAGTTCCAAGTATGTACGGTGTTAATTCAGGATTCTGAGTAGGCCTCTCGGGAGCCTCAGCGTTATGCGACCATCCCGCTGGACATCAGGCTCCGCCCCGTAATTGTAATAACTCTTAATGTAACCCCTAATGTAAACCACTTTGATTGAAGGAAAAGGTGGTATATAAATCAGGATAAATAATTCAATAAATAAACATTGATAACAGAGGTGATGTTCCAAATGATTATTCTATGAATCACGTAGAGAGGGAGAAAATCTCAAAATAAATACAGTCAGGCACCATAATTTGGCAGAAAGATACAGAAATATTTTCCATTGTATTCTGAGCCATGGACCTAATTAAGAGGGATTTCCAAATGCGCCTTGGCAAATTGCCTGTACATGTAGGGGGGCTAATCATAGGGATCTGCTAACTATGTTAACACCCTTGTCCGGGATATCTGCGGGTGCTGTAGCTGTATGCCCCAATGCTAATCAGTTAGCTCTGGAGCATACCAAGGGTGTTCAAGGAGTGGCACCTGTCGATAACCGGGCAGCGAGGATATTGAGCCACTGCCCGGTTACTGACACTTGGCGAAAGTCAGGCGCAATAAAGGCTGTCCTAACTTTCACCGCAGAAGCTAACTGGGCGGCGTCTGAATACCGTTGCTACCTGGTTAGCTTTCCGGAATTGAATATCCAGGTTTAGGGTTCAGTGGTGATGGCTAGCTGTCGCCGCCGCTGAAAATCAGGCCAGTAGCATCTTTATGAACTCCAGAAGGAAGCTCTCTCTGGCATGATGCAAGTACTACAGCAAGCGTTAGCAGTAAATATGAGAGATACTCCAGATACTCTGGCTTAGGTGTGAGGCGCATGACTGTCATGGAATATGCAAAACCAGCCCATTTGGAGAAATTGCATCCTTCATAGAAATGTATTCTAGCTTCTCTTAGGACTTCAAATAAAAGAAGAACATTCAGCTACTTAAAAAGGCCGATAAAGGCGAAACAGCAGCAGTTAGGGAACATACTGTATTTCCTGACTATTTTCAAATGTCTGACCCATATCATCATTCTCATGGGGGCCAAAGAACGCCTCCAACTATGAAAGGAATGCAGCAGTCGCAGAAGCTTGCTACACTGGCTTTAGCTCAAAGCAAGGAGATTTAGTAGTCTTTCTCCACTTCAGGGAGAGGAAAATAAAGAGCATGAACACATGGTGTCTGTATTGAAATGGTCACAATAACCTACAAGCTCAAAGACTGCCAGTGGTGCACAAGGAAATTCTTTCGAAAGCAAGGCTTACAAAATCTATGTTGCCGGGCTGCAGAATAACCTGCTGTTAAGCTGCATTTGAAATAAGCAAGTAATTAAATGCTCACCGGAGGCATGACACATTTTATGGTTCAAAAGATGTGATCATGCCGAGTGCCCAGCACAGACGTTACCTTTTAGTTTCATTTAATTTAATTGAGCATTTCTTTCCCTTCTATCCCTGCAACTCGGGTTTGAGACAGTTTACAGATATCAACTACAATAAATTCACTATTGTGACCAATGCAATTATGCCACCTAGCAGTACATAATCAAGGCAAAGGTGGCATCTGCTAACTATTTTTTTTTTTTTAGTGCCATCAAGTCAGTGTTGACTCATAGTGACCCAGCTACCTCTGGGTTTTCTTGGCAACGTATCACTGGAAGTAGATTGCCAGCCTTTTCTTCTGAGGCAGTGGAGGGTAAAGTGACTTGCCCAAAGTCACAAGGAGTGCCAGTGGGAATCGAAACCCTTGATTTTCTGGGTACGAGGCAGTTGCTCTAACCACTAGGCTACTCCTCCCATCTGCTAACTATTAACTCACATCAAAAAATGTCCAACCAGATACTTGCTTCCAAAACTTTACATAGTCTCATTCTAGTGTTATTTCTTGAGAAAAATTTTTTCCAGGTCAGGGAACTTATATCTGACAAGGCGTGATTTTGAATTGTTTCATGTCTTGACTTATTTTTGGAAGGGATTTCCTCCAACACATCTTCCTCAGATTTCAATGATCACTGAGTTATAAGCAGATCCCTTACCCCAAAGACATTTACCTATCGTAATCAGGAGCATTTTTGCTTTTTCAATATCACTTTCCAAAAATCCGTTCCCAGCCGTGCAATTCCACCTCTGATTTTCCTCCTCTCCCAAATATATCTGAAGAATGTTTTGTCACCACAGTTCACATCTTTAGCCATCTTTTCGTCTGCCTTTGATTTTGCTATCTTTATTTTTCTTTTTATCTTTTAGTTTGATCCTGTATTCCTTTCTGAGTTCCTCTGTTTGCAAACATCTGAGTTTTGTGAAAGCTGTGTTTTTTGCCTTTATTAGTGCAGCCATTTCTTTGGAGAACCACATAGGGTTTTGTTTCCTCTTGTTTTTATTTACTTTCCTCACATATGTATCTGTTGCCCCTTTTATTGCCTCTTTCAGTTTAGCCCTTTGCAATTCCACTTCCCTTATCCACTCCCACCCTGCCAACTCCTACTGATACCATTTTACTGAAGTCGGTGTTTTTGAAGTCTCGAACATTGAGCTTGCTGTGACTGGACTCCACCTTGGCTTTTATCTCAAACCACACAGTGTGATGATCACTGCTGCTCACATGGGCACCCGCCTGGACATTTGACACGCTATCTCCAATGGTGAACACTAAATCCAGCATCAAGCTTTCCCTGGTTGATTTCATCATCATTTGTCTAAGAAATGCATCTTGGAAGGCATCCACAATTTTTTTACTTCTTTCCAGATTTGCAGAAGGAATACTCCAATCCACCTCGGATAGATTAAAGTCACCCAATATGATCACTTCCCCCTTTGTGGCTATCTTTGCAATATCAATAATCAATTTGCTATCTATTTCTTCGGTTTGAGTTGGAAACCTGCAGACTACACCAGTATGGATAACAGTGTCATCTACTCTTTCGAACACAATCCACAACGCTTCTTCTTTTCCCCACGTCCCTTGCATTTCAGTAGCTTTAATATTGTTTTTGACATATAGGGCTACTCCTCTTCCTTTTCTACTCTCTCTATCTCTTCTAAATAGATTATAACCAGCTATGGCTATATTTCATTCATGTGACTCGGTAAACTATGCTTCTGTAATGGCCACAATGTCCATGTCCATTTCCACCATTAGGGCTTCCAAGTCAGGAACTTTGTTGGCTAGGCTTTGAGCATTTGTGCTCATTGATTTCCAGCAATTGTTGGCTGGCTTGCCTATAATTTGCATGGATTTTGTTCTACACATCTCTTCCCACTTGCCATTGATGTGTAGTTTAAAAGTGTGGCTGTTTCCAATGTTATTATGCTTTTGCTGTGAGTGACGTCCTGAACTTGTCCTTCTCCATCCGTCACCTGCTTTCCCTAGTTTAAATGCATGTCCACATACTACCTGAAATTGTTCACTCAGGATCCTTTTCCCTGTGATGGAGAGATGTAGTCCATCAGCACAATACAGCCTCTTGTTGATCCATCTGTTTCTCCAATCGCCTATATATCTAAATCCTTTTTGTTTGCGCCAGGTTTGGAGCCATGTATTAAAGTTGTTTATGCAATGTAGCCTTTCTGCCCCCTTACCAAGAATGGGTAGAACGTCTAGGAATGCTATAGTGTTAACAATGGGCTTGAGTTTCTCTCCCAGAGTCTGGAAGTCCCTTTGAACTGCAGAGGCACTGTTTCTAGACAGGTCATTTGTACCCAAATGGATGACAACATCAATTTTGGAGTGCTCACTTTCTGCACTAACTATATCAGCAATTTGGTTTGTATTACTGTTGGCTGAAGAGCCTGGGAGGCATTTGACCATCTTCTCTTCTTTGAACTGTGTTCCCAAGTTGGTGCCTCTGATGATGGAATCTCCAAGTAGTAACAGTTTTCTGTTTTGTGATTTTTTTCTTTATATTTGGTGCATTATCAGTAGATTGTGCATTGACTCTCTCATTTAAGGGCACTTCATTTTCCACGGATTGGGCATCCTTATTATCCAAGGCAAAGAAGGCATTATGCAGGGAGATCTCTTGATTTATAGTGTGTCTCTGCGTTACAGGTCGCAACCTACCAGAGCCCACTGTGATCCATTTGTTCCTGGGCTGTTTGATTTTTTGTGGGAGTGGTGGTGGATTTTGTTCAGTTTGTACCCTAGAGGAGGTATGTTTAATTGCAGCTTGTTCTTCCCTTAGTCGAGTCAGTTCTTTATGCATAGCAGCTAACTTGAGGCATATAGGGCAAGCTCTTAGGTTCCAAATGATTCTTTTCAGAATGAAAGCACCATTGAATACACGACATGCTGATTTAGCGGTCCTAGGAGAAGGAAAAAGGAGAAAAGGTGGGTGCAACATCTAATTAAAGGACAGATGTTAATCCATATGATGACTATGTAGGCAATGCAACCCTGGGAGGAGGGGGGGTGAGGGATAGGGTGGGCGAGACGTTAAGTGTCCCTAGCCAGTAGACCTTCACATGAACTGAGGGCACACTCAGATTTAAAGGCTATGCAAGGAATATAGTCAGAATATTCCTAAAAACTTATATTCAACAGTTAACATTTATATTAAAAAACAGGCAATTGTAAATTCTGAAAGCTCAGTTGAGGAGTCTCTTGAAGCTGTGATAACCAGAATTAAATTAGCCCCACCCTGTGAAGCAGGCTTGTAACAGACAATGGAAACTGAAATATTAAAACTGAAATCTTACTTCTATATGTTAGCCTACTATGCAAAAGTCCCTGTAACCTTAAAATTTATACCTTTGCTGCAAAATTAAGAGGGAGACTTAGGTAGAAGACCAGGTCTCTGCAAATCTAAAAGCAAATGTGTACTTCTATTCTAAGTAGCTTTATATCACAAGTGTCCCTGGCCAGTAGACCTTATCATGAACTGCGGGCACACTCAGATATCTGATTTAAAGGCTATGCAAGGAATGTAGGCAGTCAGAATATTCCTAAAAACGTATATGCAACAGTTAAAATTTATATTAAAAACAGGCAGTTATAAAGTCTGAAAGCTTAGCTAGCTGTGTGGAGTCTCTTGAAGCTGTGATGACCAGAGTTGATCAGGTTCTTGAACAATATGTCGCACCACGATGCTATTAAGCATGCAGTGACCTAGGTATGTGCTCTGCATGTGTAGAGTGTAGCATAGCTGCAGCACACCTGTCCTTATTTTAATCACATGATGTTTGGTATTGTGTAAAAGCAGTTTGTCAGATTTACGATGAATGAAAAAACTGAACAGCGAACTTGCATTAAATTCTGCCTGAAACTTGGAGATTTATGCAAAGAGACTTATTTATTTATTTTTTTATTTTATTTAAGAGTTTCTTCTATACCGCCCCTTCCAGAGATCAGGGGCGGTTTACATTGAACAAGAATTAACATACTTCCGGATGTTTTACATGGAACATGTTTTAACTATATACACGTTTTGTTACATGGAACATATTTTAACGTTAACAATAACACTTTTTATGACAAGATACAGTAAATGTATGGCAATGAATGCATGAGTCATGCTCAAGTTTATAACCGGTACAAACATTTCCAAGAGGGCCACCAAAGTGTTGGCAGTGACGAACATTCTGGAAGGCCATTCATGAGTAGGCATGAAGACAAAGTTGAAGCAGTATGCTCAAATCGTCAATTGACTATCAGGGAGCTTGCTGAGGACATGGGCATCAGTTCTGGTTTGGTACAGTCCATTCTTACTGTTGATATGGGGATGAGACGTATGTCTGCAAAATTTGTGCCAAAACTCCTGTCCCCTGACCAAAAAATAGATTGACTGTTTGCAGCCAGGCATGAATTGGAATGCATTGAAAATGACTCAGATTTCATAAAAAATATTATTACTAGTGATGAATCATGGGTTTATGGTTATGAACTGGAAACTAAGGCTCAATCCTCACAATGGAAGACTCCAAACTCAAGAAAGCCCGTCAGGTGAGGAGCAATGTCAAGGTCATGCTCACAGTTTCCTTTGATTACCAGGGTATTGTTCACCATGAGTATGCTCCAAAAGGCCAAACCATCAATAAGGAGTACTATGTCCAAGTTCTAATGCAGTTTACCTTAAGAGGCCAGAGTTGCATAGGAATGGTAAAGGTTGCTTCATCGTGACAACACCCCAGCTCATGCATCACATCTTGTCCAGCAGTTCTTGGCCAAATACCAAATTGAGCAAGTCCATCAGCCTCCGTACTCACCAAGTCTCGCACCTGTGACTTTTTCTTATTTCCAAAATGGAATTACCACTGAAAGTTTAAATGACTTGGAGAACATTAAGCAAAATTTGACACAGCAGCTTCACAACATAATGAAAGAGGCATTTCAAAATTGTTTCCAGCAGTGGCAGGAACGCTGGAGGAAATATGTTTTATCAGAAGGGGACTACTTTGAAGGTGACTGAGTGCAATAACTGTCAGTGTTATATTTCTTGTGTTATTGTACTTTTTGATCATACCTTGTCTGTAGACATTCCCATAGACATCCATATTTGGCATGTCCACATTTGTCAAATTATGCCTGAACCTGGATGTGCTTGAATGTTCCAGATTGCATTTGGATGTCCATTTTAAAATGCGCCTTATAGTCTCTACCAACATCATGGGTAACAAAAAAGAAGTATGTGAAACCAGAGACCCATTCATGCTTACTAAAACCATCATCACTAGCTGTAAGAAAATTGAAATCGCAGTACAGAATGTTCTGACTATTAAAATGTTTACCATAGCATTCCATATTCTTAGATGATAAATTGGTTTGAAATGTACAGTGTGAACCATGGCTTGAAAGAGCATATCAGATTTACAGTACAATGAAAAGGTGATTATCTGCAGTTTGAAAATGAACAATTTATCATTCTTAACCTCAAGACCCAGTGAGGAATATTTCAGGGGGATTCAATGACAGACTTCTTGTCTGGCACTGAATTTGTGCGTACTATTATTAAACTCCTTGATGTCCAGATTTAACCTTAATCCTAGAGATAATAATGACTTCCAGATAAGAGAGTACCTACTATTTGTAGATGAATTGATGCTTTGCAATTCCAATAATCATCAGTTACAGCACAACTTCAAGTAATGAAGTGCTTCACAGATGTCACCGGGATGATAATCCGACCAAGACAAATGTGCTAAGGCAATTAACCTTAAAGAAAATCTAAGAGAAACAGAAAATCTCTTTCATGGAAGGACTGTAACATAAAGTAACTTGAGCAGGAAGGCGTATATACATATCTATAAGCAGAAGAGGTACAACAATCAGCACAAATTACTGAGAGAAAAAATTGGGTGGGGGCATGTTGGAACTGGAGGATTTTGATGGAGAGCAGTAGACAGAGAGAGCTGCCCCAAGTGGGGGGAAAGAATGAGGAATTGTAGAAGAAAGGGTTTGGGGAGAGGGAGAATGAAGATTTGTGTGTGCAAGTAGGGATATAGGAAATTCCATAACAACTACAACAGTCCCCTTTTCTCCTTTAGAGATCCTCTGTTTGTCCCATGCTTTTTGGAATTCAGAAACTGTCCTCATCTCTGCCATCTCCTCTGCAAGATTATTCCATGCATCTACTACTCTTTCTGTGAAGAAATATTTTTGCATATTACTCCTGAGTCTATCCCCTTTCACCCTCATTTTATGTCCCCTCGTAGCAGAGTTTGCTTTCAATCGAGAGGCTCTCCTGTGCATTTATGCCATGGAGGTATTTAAACGTCTCTATCATATCTCCTCTATCCCATCTTTCCTCTAATGTATACATATTAAGATCTTTAAGTCGGTCTTGATTTGATATACTTTATAACAAAAGCCACTAACCAAAAGCAGGAACAAAAAGATTGTAAGAAGGGTAAGTGGAAGGAGGGGAGAAAAAGATTCATGGGGCTGAGTATAAAAATCACAGGCTATGCCATCTTTTATGAACTGGCTTTCATCACCCTGAAGAAAGCCACAGTCAAAACATCGGTTCAACTTACTAAGACGTGGAATGACCTGGAAAACTGCAAAGATCATTATACTAGCCATGGAAGCTTAAGAAAACAAAAAGCATGGAGTATCTGAAGCAAATATTCCTGGAAAGCTATATAACAGACTGAGAAGTTGCTGTGAAAGACGAACGTCCAGAATGGAGGAACAGTCTAATGGCCACAGTAGTGGGCTGAGAACCAGAGAAGCCAGGCTTGAATCCCACTGCTGTTCCTTGTGATGTTGGGCAAGTCACTGGACCCTTCATTGCCTTGGGTACAAACTTAGATTAGTCCTCCAAGGACTGAATATAACGTGCCTTGAACGTCTGAGAAAAACATGAAATAAATCCAATTCTCTGAAAAAGAAAACAGGAAGGCTGGAGGTTTTCCAGGAAAGGTTATCAAATGGTGCATTAGAAGCAAGCTGTTTTCAGAGAAAACAGTTCTTTAGAATGATGGTTCCTAAAATGAGCATGTATGTGAGGTGATCTGGCTGCAACATCTGTCACCCCATTGATCGCTAGGGTTGGTTAGGCCGATCTGGCTGGCTAGGCAGGTGTCCCCTTCCTCCCTCACGCTCCATGTTCGTCCCTCCCGAAGCTGCGTGCTCGGCCGAAGAGGATGACCTTCCTGATAGAAGAAGTACCATTCTTTGGTCCTGGGTATACCAGTATCTGCACTCCCTTGCTAGAACCTCCAAACAAGTATGATATAAATCTGTATGCAATGAGCAGTCCATACAAGTCTACATCATGAGTATTATCTCTTTCCTCCCCTCCCCCGTTATACCTCTCCCTATACATTCTAGCATTCACCTGCCTCTGGACACCACCTTATCACCCTCTTTCTCCAAGGGATGCCATTATGGGATGTTCTGTCTACTGGTAAATATTGTTGTGCTATTATACATTACTCAGTTGTATGTCTTAGGTTTACTTTATGTTTCTTTACTAACTTTTTATTTTTTACCCAAAAGAGTCACAGGTTCATTCCAAGTTATGGCTGCAAATATAAAAATGTAGGATCTGGTATTCGAAATAAGTTATGCATTTCCCAGGAATTGAAAAACAGATCACTTATGCACTATTTTCAATGTTTCTGTGGAGAAAATTGGGCCTGTTACCTTGCTAAATAGCCAAATTTTACCACAGAAAAATGGGCTGGTAATGGAGCAAGAACTGACATTTTGAAGATTAATAATTTTTTGAGGTTTCTCAGGTCCCGTTATTTATCTGGCACAGCAAAAGCCTTCTCTTATCATAATGGTCAATTGATTACAGATTTATTGATTTAAGCAGTGGATTAATTCAGAATGGCAAAAACACTATATTGTGCCATTTAAGTTTTATGATATTCTCCAATGATTGAAAAGTTCTGGCTTTCCAATATGACTAGGTAAGTTTTCATCACTTAATTGTAAACCGCCCTGATGTTCACTTGAAGGGAGGTACAGTATATCAAATTTTAATAAATTCACTTTCCCATTTTAACCATCTCAACTTAACTTGGATATATCTTCAGTTATTCAAAGAGGGGACACAAAATATAGTCTTTACAGTAATTTACAAATCTAGGAAAATTGATTCCTTCTCAATCTCTCTGGCAAATTTCATTTTTCGAGGGCGGCCAGTCATTGCTCTTTTAACTTGCTATAAACATTCTGTCAGTAAATCTATCGATTTATAAAAGGTTGCTAGAGAAAGAATTAGGAGCATTATGAAAGAGTAAGTTCTAATCAGATTAATATATGCTTTCATTGTATTGCATATTCCAATGAGATTAATATATGCTTTGATTATAACATGCATGCAGGCATGATCCACTTAAATAGTGCCCTTAAATATATGTTTAAGTGTTGTGCTGGCACTACCTTTTTAGATTTAGAACAGCTAGTAGGCAGACCTAAATTAAATGAGTAACTTAATTGTTTAGCAGCTGATAATTGCCACTAGACAAATAACTTTCAGCACTGCATCTGCCCTTTTTAATCCAGTCACTTCTAGCATAGGTAAAATCTGCCATTTAGTGAGTTGAACAATTGACTTTTATCCATTTTTATTTACATTTAATAATGACTCAATCTAGGTGATGTACAAACCAAAATGAATTCAAATTACCTCCTAATGAAGTGAATATAAACTACTAACAATAAAATCCACATCAAACAATAGTGCAGCAACTACTAAATATTGGCAGCCATCATGCAAAAAACCTCTGCTCATCTTTAAACCTCTGTGCGTCATTTAAAGAAACATCAGTTGATCCTTGCAATCCAGCCCAGCTCCCTGGCTCACCTCTGCACAGCAGTGGGAACATTTTTCTCAACTCCCGCAGCAGTATTGTCACAGCAGCTGAGTTCCAAGAGGTTAAACAGGGGCACTTCCTGTCGTGCAAGAGATAGGAAGTGCCCCTGTTTAACATCTAGGAACTCAGTGGATGCAACTTAGCACAACCTTAGGAGTTAAGGAAAACCACACGTGTCTGTTTATTCCCATGGCTGTGCAGAGATCAGCTAGGGAGCCTCACTGGCTCCCGCTTAAGCCAGTCAGGCACAAGCGGAGCCCCTTGCAGTGCGGGGCCATGTGTTTGTGTGTGTGAGGAGGGAGGGGAGGAGCCGCTGGCACTGGAAGAGGACTGCTACTGGGGACTAGAACATGAAATGGGCTAATGTTAGGAGATGGGGAGACTGCGATTGAAAGGGATCTAATGCTGTGTAAACCATGAAAAAATCTGGGCCACATTGAGAAGCATGGGTATACCAGAACAACTGATCATTCTCTTGCACAACCTTTACATTGATCAAGAAGCAACAGTTTGAATGGAACTAGGAGAAACAGAATGGTTTAATCAGCAAAGGTGTACGACAAGGCTGAATACTTTCTCCCTACCTCTTTAATTTATATGCAGTACAAATCATCAGAGAAGCACGACTACATGAAGACAACAGAGGTGTGGAGATTGGTGGAAGACCACAACCTTCGCTATGCTGATGATACCACATTACCGGTTGAAAGTGAAAATGATTTGAAACATTTGCTTCTCAAGATCAAGGAATATAGTCTTCAAATGGGTCTGCATCTTAATGTTAAGAAGACAAAGATCCTCATAAATGGCAAAATCAATAAGTTCATCACTGATGGAGAAGAAATTGAAATAGTTGACATCTTTAACTTACTTGGATCAACAATCAATAAAGAAAGGACTAGTAGTCAAGAAATCCGATGACATATTGCTCTTGGTAGAATGGCTATGAAGGACCTAGAAAAGATTCTCAAGAGCAGAGATGTCTCTCTTCATACAAAGATTTGACTTGTCCAGGCCATGGTGTTTTCAATAACGTCATATGGATGTGAAAGTTGGACAGTGAAAAAGATAGACAAGAAGAAAATTGATGCCTTTGAATTATGGTGCTGGTGACGAATATTGTGTATTTCATGGACTGCCCAAAGAATAAGCCAGTCAGTATTAGAGATCAAACCTAAGCTTTCCTTAGAAGCTCAGATGACAAGACTTCGACTTTCATACTTTGGACACAATAACAGCAGCTATGGATATCACTCTATCAACAATGAGCCACTTGGTTTTAGACCAAACAAAGTTTAGGTCAACTATCCAGAGGGTCGCCATGAGTCAGAGACTTGACGGCATTTAACAACAATGCTGGGAGGGATTAAGACTGGAGGAAGACTGATGGGGGGGGGGGGCTAGGACTGGAAATGGGCTGATGCTGTGGGAATGGGGAGAATGGGACTGGAAGGGAGCAGATACTGGGAGGGATAGGAATTAGAAAGGAGCTGATGCTGGGGGAAGACAAGAAGAGGGTGGAGCTGGGAGGAAGGAGAGGGGGACAGATATTTTGTGTAGAAGGGAAGAAAAAAGCTCATACAGAGGGAACATTGAGAGGAAGGGGCATAAGGGGCTAAGAAGGAGGAAAGGCAGGGTTAATGAATATTGGAGAAGGAAGTAGCTGGGGAGTGTGCAGAAGGGATGTAGGAGGTGATACTGGGAACAGGGAGATGGAGGAGAGCAGGTATTGGGACTTAGGTGGAGACTTAAAAATTGGGTGGGAGAAAAGAAGAAGACAGCATCTAAGATTAGCTGGGTATTGGGAGAATAAGTGGGGACTCAGAAGGTGGACCCAGGAGCGGGCACAACTCACTGTGCATGCAGTTCCAGCATCGTGCAGCACCATCCTCAGCTTCATCTTTCTTTCTCTGAGTCAGCAACAGCAGCCAATGCTGCCTGTAGCATCTACTTCCAGGGCGTGGGCCATTCACCGGAAATGAATGCTACAGGCAGCACTGGCTGCTGCGTGCTGACTCAGAGAAAGAAAGATAAAGCTGGAGATGATGCTATGAGATCTTTCTACCGCTAACTCAGAAAAACAAAGAAGACGCCAGGGATGGTATCGCACGATATTTTCTTCCCATGGGTGGACAGAGAAAGGGAGAAAAAGAGATATGGGATATGCTGGATGGGAGGGAGTGATATATATTGATTGATATTTATTTAAGTTTTTTATACCTATTTATCATTTACTCAAAGCGGTTTACATTGTAACTTAAAGATGGTAATGCACATTAAACATAGACATTGATAGCTTGGATTTTTCTGAGGCAGTGGAGGGTAAAGTGACTTGCTAAAGGCCATAGATAGATAGATAGATAGCGAGAGAGAGAGAGAGAGAGAGAAGTAGCCTAGTGTTAGAGCAACAGCCTAGTACCCAAGCGATCAGGTTTAGTTCCCACTGGCACACCTTGTGACCCTGGGCGAGTCACTTTACCCTCCATTGCCTCAGAAGAAAAGGCCTGGCAATCTACTTCCAGTCATACTTTGTGAAGAAAACTCATGGACTTCTGGATCACCAGGAGTCAGCATTCACTTGATGGCACTTAAAAAAAAAGGTGGGGAAATAGAAGAGAAAGCATGAGGTGTTAGACTTTGGGGGTAAAGCAGAAGGGTGAGGGGATTGGGAGATGCTAAATTGGAGTGGTGAGAGAGAGATAGAGAGAGGGAATGGTGGGCATGAAGGAACTACATGAGAGAGGCCATGGGAAGCTGGCAAGGAGATGGGTGAGAGGAGGATGGTGATTACAGAGGGTTGAAATTTGGTAATAGAGAGAGGGTGAAAGACAGAGGGTAATAAGAGGCTAGCAAAGGAGTGAGATGAGAAATGGGGGAGCTGGGCTGAAAGTTAGAAGTGCAGATGGAATGGGAGATGTATTGGTTTAATATTTGTAGTGCTACCTTTTGATAAGTAGGGTTAGGTGCTGTGTGAGTCCTAACAGTGCTGTTATGATATGGCAGGTTTGCTATGGGTTCCAATTGAGCAGGGGTTTGTAGTAATGCACCTGGCAGTTGGCACTGGAGGATAGTAATGCAGAAATATGGTAGCCTTTCTTTGTCCTCACTGTACATGCAAATGGTTTTCAGGCACTCATTAAGAGGCACATTTACTAAATAAAGGTTAATGTGCATACACAAATTTGAATGTGTGCTAAGTACAGCAACACCCACTTATTTCTATGGGCATAGTGGAATTTAAGACACATTTAGTAAACATGCCCCAAGTCATTGTTAGGACAAAAAAGAACTTCTGAAGGACTCCTTTGAAGCCACTTAAAATTGTTAATGGGCAGCATATACATTTTAAAATAAAATAAATTAGATTTATATAAATGAGGCTCAGTGGATATGCAAATGAGTTCCCGCAATCACCCGCAACACCCTGCCAGGGACCCTTCCTCCAGCATCATGAGAAGGGATTTGGCTGTGAAATGTGGTCAAGGTGCTACTGCCACCATGGGGACATAACCCAGCGAGAGAAGATAACAGAGCCATCAAGGACCCAACTCCCAGAAACTGAAAATCAGAAAAGCCACAGTTATGGCCATAAGCTATAAGAAGGAAAACCGTGGCCATGAACTGTGCTGGCTGCTGCTGCTGCGGACCCAGTTTCCTGTGGCAGGAGATCAGGCGATGCTGAAGAGGGAGGTGAGCGAGAAAAGAATCTGGGTAAGAGAGAAGAGCGGTTTGGGGGGAAGGGAACAGAAGGGAGAGTGCCAAGGGGATGGGAGGATTAGAATGCACAGGAGGAGGGTGATGAGGAGATGAAGAGGAGGGGGATAGAGGAGAGGGGAGAAAGAGTGCAGGGGGAAGGGAGGTGGAGGAAGTAAGTATGAAGGGGCATGAAGGTCTGCATGGGGGAGGGCAATAAAGTCTATAGCCCCTGCCACCTTCCTCAGACCATGTCTCTTCTCACTGAGTTCCAGGAAGATATGCCTGTTGTACATGAAGGAAGAGGAAATGCACCATTGTGACACACTGTAAATGGGCATTTTTCAACTTGCATTGTTTTGCACATTCCTCTTCTTCATGCCGCCTTTCTCTTTGAAGTTTATTTATTGGGAGTTAGCTTATGCCTTTTTAGTAGCAACTCAAGGTGAGCTAAAATTATGTACACTAGGAATTTCCTTGTCCCTGAAGGATTACAATTTAAGGGCTAATTTTACCATAAAACACTACGATATGCCCTATTTAATGTAATGGAACTTATTTACTAGTAAAGAAGATTAACAGCATTAGTGCATGCTAATATAGTTATGACATTTTTGCAGTATGGAAGTGTCTTTAAATAAAATAAATAAGTGTTAGTAAATCTAGCCCTAAATTGGAGTTTGGGAAGATAAAGTGACTTGCCCAAGGTCACAAGGAACATCAGTGGGACTCCTTAGCTTATCAGCCTGCTGCTCTTACCCAAAGGCCAATCCTCCACTCCTGGTTCATTCTTTTGCTTGTTACTTCTATTACTTCAGATTTCTTTCTTTCCTGAAACAGCTGCATTTTGGAAACCACTGGACATATGATTTGCCATACTGGATCAGATCAAAGGTCCATCAAGCACAGTATCTTGTTTTCAGCAGTGGCTAATCCAGATTACAAGTACCTGGTAGGATACTGAAAGGTAGACAGATTCCATACTGCTTATCCCAGGGGTAAGCAGTGGCTTTCCTCACGTCTACTTTAATAATGGTTTAAGAACTTTGCCTCCAGGAACTTGGCCAAATCTTTTTTAAACCCAGCTACACTAAGAGCTTTTACTATGCCCTCCATCAATGATTTACAGAGCCTAATTACATACTGAGCAAAAAAAATAGTTTCTCCAATTACTCTTAAATGTCCTGCTTTCTAGCCTCATGTCATGTGCCCTGGTCATCCTACTGATCTACATCTTCGCATTACACTCCTCATTTTATAGAACTCTATCATATCTGGTCTCAGCTGTCCTAACCTTTTAAGCCGTTCCTCATAGGGGAATTCATCCATCCCCTTTATCATTTTGGTTGCTCTTCTCTGTACCTTTTCTTATTCTGCTATATCTTTTTATTATGCGGCCGACCAAAACTGTACACAGTACTCGCGGTACAGTTGCACCATGGAGCAATACAGAAGCATTATGATATCCTTTGTTTATTCTCTATTCCTTTCCTTATAATTCCAAGCATTTTATTTTCGTGGATGCCACTGCACTCTGACCAATAGATTTCAACATACTATCCATGATGACTCCTAGATCCTTTTCGTGGATGGTGACTCCTAACGTAGGGGTTTGCACTGTGTAGCTATATTGTCAGCTGTTCTTCCTGTGAGTGCATAACTTTACACTTTTCCATATTAAATTGACGCTCCTAGTTTCTCAAAGTCCCTTTGTTATTTAACAACTGCTTTAACAAAGGTATCCAGTATGGGCCAAGACCTTCCTTACTAGCAGTATAAAGGCCCATGCCCCACGCATTTAACCCCGGGAATGAATCACAAATTTACAGCAATTGGAAGTAAAACAGTAATCACTGTTTATTTAGACACTTAAAACCAACAAAACAAAATCTGAGCCAATATGATTGTAGGATACAATAAAAATTATCCTAGTAGCTTTAGCACCAGATAAGGTAAAGCGAACCCTCCATGTTACTAGCTAGGGTTCCTCCATGCAAAATGTCCCAGACAGAACATCCATATAATGCCCCTTCTTCCCTGCCATACAGCTAGCTGAGAACTTTTAACTGGGCATTAAATCTTCTTGACCAGACACTCCCCTGTCCATATCACCTCTGTCCTTCCACCACCAAATACCAGCTCACTGAATCCAAAATCATAAGCCGACTTTTATAACAAAATTGTCTCAGGTAATTTCTCCTCCGCCCCCGCCCCCTCCCCCCCACCCCCAAGCTGCAACAATCCAATAACACCACCAGGCCTGTCAAAATGCTGAAACTGACAGAGAGGGAATGCCCTCCCTACAGATATTCAAACCATCACGAACTTGGCCCTATTCAGAAAAGCGTTGAAACATCATTTGTTCCTAAAATACTACCCAGAAACTAATTCTAGAAAGCAGGCAATGAGCACTCTGTCTACTGTCATAGAGCAGGAGCTAATAAAAGTGAGGATATAGGAAAAGAAGCTGTCTGTTCCAAAACAAATGAGGTGCAGAGAATGCAATTGCCTAGCAAAACAGCTAGAGGGAGCAGGCGTGCACTTACAGAGGCTGAGTGGACACACCTAGCTAATCAGCAGCACCTGAGAACTAGCCCGGGAAGCTCAAAGGCAGAAGACCTTTATAAGCAAGTGGCTGGAGACAGAAGGCAGGGCAGCACCAGAAAGCAGAGCAGCACCGGAGAGGAGAGCACTGCTGAGAAACAGAACAGTGGAACCAGGACTAGTGTCACGGCTGCAGGAACTGGAAGAGAACCAGAAGGTCCCAGGGAGAAAGACAGACGGAGGAGAGTCAGTCCTGTGGAAGTCGTGATAGCCAGATACTCCAGAGGTAAAGAGCTAAGAAGCAGGAAGCCAGGCTTGGAGAGAGGCCTACGCTTGCCAGAAAGCCCGGAGACCCGATTGAAAGGTACCAGAAGCTTTCAAGAGAAAGATGGTCAGAGAGACTGGGTCCTAAGGGAAATACCTGAGGAGGATACTTCCAGCTATGCCTATTACAGGAAACCAAGGTATGATGATTCTTTATTCATGAAGAAAGGCTCAGCTGCTAGAAACCCTTATAAAACAGATGTCCAGTTTAAAGGAAGAGAAAGCAGGCCAAAGTTTCACCAGCCCAGATATGGAGGCAATAAAACAGGCCATGCTCATTTAAGAACCTTAGAACAACTGTATGGAAAACAAGGGAACAGAAATAGGGACTGGCCAGTGATAACAACCAGAGAAAGCCCCATCTCAGAAGAAGATAATAGTGATTTAGAACCGATGCAAGTGGAGATTATAGACCCTATTCCCTCATCTCAGGAAGAATTGATGGATTATTCCATGTGTGTTGTCGGTAGTTTGGAATCACTGCCGGAACTGTGAGCCTTACAGATATTACCTTAAGAAGTTTTCATATTTGTGCTGATTGAAAGAAGAATGTTCAGACATGTAATTTACTCCAATGTTGAAAGAATCCTTGGTTAAATTCCTTTCCACAACTGTGAAGATTATAACAGTTTACTTTGTACCTTGAGTTTGGTTTATGCCTGAAAAAAAGGACTTTCTTTAATTTTTGTAGCCCAACAAATATTTTTGTGAAAAGGGAAATAAAAGCCTTATTCTCCCTCCATTTGGCTTACATGACTTATTTGCACCAGGAGCAGGACTACATAGACCAGGCTGCACCTGGCCTTAAAAAACCCTCTTCTCCTAAAATTAACTATATGCCCAACCTCCCCGTTCAGCCACCGGCCACCCAGGGGAGGATGGCGACATAAATGGCGTAGTTGTTCGGATTTTGGGCCTAAGAACTACAAAAAGAGAAAAGAAAGAAACCACCACCAAGGTTAAAAAAAAAAAACAAACCTGAAGTGGAAAAGGAAAACCCAGAGTGGAAAAGGAAAACCCGGAGTAAAAAAGAAAAAATCTGGAGTGGAAGGAAAACCCGGAAGGGGAAAGTTGTGGTGTTGCTGGCAGTGGTGGCAGAGTGCTACAAGGAGGAGCAGCAGTGTCTTTTTCCAAAAGTTGACTCAACCCCAGCATCAGATAAAATGTAGATGAGCATGACCTGTGCTGGATGTGGGTGTAAGATGAGAGAAAAAAAAAAAAAGGGGGAGAGAGTGAACTGATTTTTGGTTATCAGGCCGCACTTGGTTTTCTCTCTGATTTTTTTTTTTAGGCATATCATCGCTATGGATCAGAAAGAGCTATGTGCATGGATGGCCCTCCAAATCGACAAGCAAAGAGAGCTGGCTTGCCAAACTCAGCAGCAGGCAGTACTGGCCATGCACGAGCAGCAGAAGCCCATCTTACAGATGATGGAGGCATGGATAACCCATCAGCAGAAGTCACAGGAAACAGCCGCAAGTCATCAGGGACAGAATCCTGGACTGGGTAGCTGTCCAGCTGAACAATGGTCTGTTGACGCTTTAACTGTAGGGAAGTTAAGTGCTACAGATGATATTGATGACTTCCTTGATTCTTTTGATAGGATTGCACATTCAGCGGCTTGGCCGAAGGAACAATGGGCAATTCGCCTGGCAGTTTCTCTTACAGGGGAGGCGCTGTCAGCTTACAGGGCGATGCCTCCTACTTTACTAAAGGATTACCATGGAGGTAACCAAGGCCATCAGGGATCGCCTGGGCCTCACACCACTTGTGTATAATCGTATGCTACGAGCCGCTCACCTTAAGATAGGCGAGACACCTAAGGCTCTAGGCCATAGGCTAAGGACCTTAGCAGCGAAATGGTTAAAACCAGAGGAAAAAAAACTGTAGACACTTTAATGGATATGATAGTGTTAGAACAATATATGTCTGCAGTACCTAAAAGCGTGCAGAGCTTCCTCATTTTGCAGAACTGTCACACCACTGCAGAAGCCATTACACTAACCGAGCGTTATTTGGAGGTGGAATTGGCCACCTAGCAAAGTGGGGAAAGTCCAAAGATGGCAGCTGGTGTGATAAAGCAAACATCAGAAAGTCTCTCACGCTATAAAACTCAAGGAATGACAAATGTTAGTTCTGTGTTGAGGGACCGCTCTAAAAGATGTTTTTCATGTGGGAAAACGGGCCACATAAAGAGCGAATGTCAGACCCGTACTGCTCTCATTGGTGAGAACATGAAAGCATTACGGGAGGGATTTGTATTGGATGTAACGGTACAAGGCATTGATGCCAAGGCTCTCCTGGACTCTGGCGCGGATCAAACCATGATCTCCCAAAAACTATGGTCTTTGATCAAGGAGCAAGGTGAATCCACACCAGATCAGCCAGAGGGGAGGGTAAAGATAAAGTGTATTCATGGGGCTGCAACATATTATCCGGTGTTTAAGCTGATTGTGAAAAGCTTTGGTATTGAAAGAGAAATGTTGGTTGCAGTTGTACCCAAATTACCCCAAGAGCTAGTGCTAGGCAGAGACTGGCCTCAATTTAAAAGAGGTTTAGAAAAAGGCTTGTCTCCCCAGGAACTTTTTCTGTCCACATGCACTCCCTATAAGATAATGGCAGTTCCCACTCCCCTCTTGGGGAAGAATAAAAAGCCCGAGCAGAAAATACAGGAAGAACCCCTGAAGAAATTTGTATTAAAATTCTGTAAAACTTCTAGGCAAGCTCGTAGTCCCCAACGAGCATCCGCCCAGGCCGCGGGCTACAACTTATATAGTGCCGAAAATCAAGTGGTACCCAAGCAGGGCCGAGCCTTAATTGACACAGGCATACAAACAGAGTTACCGCAAGGGTGCTATGGTCGTATTGCGCCTCGATCTGGCCTGGCTTACAAACATTTCATCGATGTAGGGGCTGGAGTAGTAGATCCAGACTACAGGGGCGCCCTTAAGGTCCTTTTATTCAATTTTGCAGAGGAGGACTTGAAGGACTAGAAAGGGGGGACTGTTACTTCTGGAGAGAAATCTGCAACTGTGAGTATATACTTCTGGTAATTTTCTAAAAAGAATTCTTTGTATTAAAGCTACTTAATCTGTGAACCCACTGTTTTTTGTTGGATCAGTTGGGGCCTAGTAGCAGCAATTAAAGTTTGCATTTAAAACACAGAGGAGAGCTTTCTGGTTACATTTCATACCCAGCAGAGAGCTTGTAGTTTAAATTTAATAGTCACTCAGGGCCAAGTAACAGCAAAGTACTTTTAGTTTTAATTTAACACACAGACGAGAGCTTTCTGGTTAAATTTAGTACCCAGCAGAGAGCTTGTAGTTTAAATTTCATAAGAAGTTAGAGCCTAGCAGCAGCTAAGAGCTATAATTTAAATCAAATCAGAATTTTGCTTACCTCAGCAGCACAAGACAGGGTACTGTGTAGCAGCCCTCTTTTAATAAGTGTTATTTCCTTCCCTCCCTCCCCACACCCACCCTCCCCTGGGACAATCATAGCTTTATAGGTACTTACACATCTTAAAAGACAGGAAGTGCGTTCAGGTGAAGCTCATTACCCAAATCGGTCATACACTAAGGACCTGAGATTAATTGAGCTTCAGGTGAACAAGGTATATTAAACGTATCAGGTACAGTTTTATTGGTATATATACCCATAGCAACCCCTAGTAAGTAAGAACTTAAAGATCTACACATAAACTTAAAACTAAGATGCAGACAGCAGTCCAGCAGCGGGATGGGGGCTTTCCAGTCTTTTGCATTGAGTGTCACATGTATGATTTTCTCCCAGTTGGTGAGAGGTCTTACGTGTGCACTAGGTGCAAGGAGCTCTTTTCTCTCAGGGAACAAGTCCGTTCTCTAGAGGCTAAAGTAGCAGACTTGGAAAACATAAGACAGACAGAGAGGTACATAGACGAGACCTACAGGGATATAGTCCTGAAGTCCCACCTCCAGTCTGGCAGCACCCCTGTTGCCATGGAGGAGAGAGGTCACGTGACAGGAGAGCATCACCCTGGTGTGGCAGGAAGTGATCCTGTAACTAGGACCTGTCCTCCAGTTGATGTAAAATCCTCTCGCACCGAGGAAGTTTCTCCAGGGCCATGTGCCCATGAGGGAAGGGTTAGGACAGCCGTTATAGTTGGTGATTCGATCATTAGGCATGTAGATAGCTGGGTGGCTGGTGGACGTGAGGATCGCCTGGTAACATGCCTGCCTGGTGCGAAGGTAGCGGACCTCACGCACCACCTAGATAAGGTCTTAGATAGTGCTGTGGTGGAGTCTGCTGTCTTGGTACATGTCGGTACCAATGACATAGGAAAATGTGGTAGGGAGGTTCTGGAGGCAAAATTTAGGCTTTTAGGTAGGAAGTTGAAATCCAGAACTTCCAGGGTAGCATTCTCCGAAATGCTTCCTGTTCCACGCGCAGGACCTAAAAGGCAGGCAGAGCTCCGGAGTCTCAATGCGTGGATGAGACAATGGTGCAGAGATGAGGGTTTTGGATTTGTTAGGAACTGGGGAACATTCTGGGGAAAGGAGGGGCTCTTCCAAAGGTATGGGCTTCACCTTAACCGGGATGGAACCAGGCTGCTGGCATTAACCTTTAAAAAGGAGATAGAGCAGCTTTTAAACTAGATATTAGGGGAAAGCCGACAGTCGCCCAAGAGCGGATGGTTCGGAAGAATGTATCCTTGAAGGATATTACCAAAAGCAGAGAGGTTCCACAAAAGAGTAAAGTAGCCCAAATGCCCTCAAGTATGGAGCAGACAGAGCTTAAAGATCCCAATTTACCCATGTCTAACAATAGCCAAATTAACATGAATAAAATACATTCTCTAAAATGCTTGTATGCAAATGCTAGAAGTCTAAAGAATAAGATGGGAGAGTTAGAATATATAGCACTAAATGAAAGGTTAGATATGATTGGAATATCAGAGACATGGTGGAAGGAGGACAACCAGTGGGACACTGTGATACCTGGGTACAAACTATATCGTAATGATAGAGCTGATCAAATTGGTGGAGAGGTTGCGCTCTATGTTAGAGAGGGCATTGACTCAGAAAGGATTAAAGTTTTGCAGGAAACAAAATCTGCTGTAGAATCTATATGGATTGAAATTCCGTATAAAAGGGGGAAGGCGATGGCAGTGGGGGTGTACTATCGAGCACCTGGCCAGAATGACCAAATGGATGATGAAATGCTCAAAGAAATCAAGGAAGCTAACAAAAGTTACAGCGCAGTAATAATAATGGGTGATTTCAATTACCCCGGTATCGACTGGGTCAGTGTCACGTCAGGACATGCTAGGGAGATAAAGCTCCTAGATGAAATAAATGACTGCTTCTTGGAGCAGCTGGTTCATGAACCGACCAGAGGGGAAGCCATATTAGACCTAGTCCTTAGTGGAACAACAGATCTAGTGCAAGAGATAAGGGTGTTGGGGCCACGTGGCAATAGTGATCATAGCATGATCGCCTTTGATTTAATTAGTGGAGGAGGGATAGTAAGGAAATCCACAGTACTACCTTTTAACTTTCGAAAGGGAGACTATGATAAAATGAGGAAAACAGTTAAGAAAAAACTAAAAGGAGCAGTTGCAAAGGTTAAAGACGTACATCAAGCTTGGGTGTTGTTGAAAAATACTATCTTCGAAGCCCAGATCAGCTGTATTCCACGCTTTAAGAAAAGTGGAAGGAAGTCCAAAAAACTGCCAGCATGATTTAAAGGTGAGGTCAGAGAGGCTTTTGTTGCCAAAAAAGCATCTTTCAGGAAATGGAAAAAACAGCCAAACGACGAAACCTGGAAACAGCACAAGCACTGGCAAGTCAAATGCAAGGCATTGATAAGGCAGGCAAAGAGAGAATTTGAGAAGAAGCTTGCTGCGGAAGCAAAAACGCGAAATTAAAACCTTTTCAAGTACATTCGTAGCAAAAAACATGTCAGAGAGTCAGTTGGTCCATTAGATGATAAAGGGGTTAAAGGAGCACTAAGAGGTGACAAGGCGATAGCGGAGAGACTGAATGAATTCTTTGCTTCGGTCTGGAAGATGTAGGGATGTTACCCATGACTGAAGTGGTATTTAAAGGTGCGGAAGAATTGAAGGAAATATCGATACATCGGGAAGATGTCTTACAACTATTAGATAAACTGAAGAGTAGCAAATCACCTGGGCCGGATGGTATACATCCAAGGGTGTTGAAAGAACTGAAATATGAGATTGCAGAACTGCTATCAGTAATCTGTGAACTATCATTAAAATCATCTCTAATACCTGAAGATTGGAGGATCGCCAATGTAACACAAATTTTTAAGAAGGGTTCCAGGGGTGATCCGGGAAACTACAGACCGGTGAGCCTGACGTCAGTACCGGGAAAAATGGTAGAAACCATCATAAAGAATAAAATTACTCAGCATGTAGATAGTCACAACCTAATGGGAGACAGCCAACATGGCTTTAGACAAGGAAGATCTTGTCTTACTAATCTGTTATGTTTTTTTGAAGGAGTGAATAAACAGGTGGACAAAGGTGAGTCGGTTGATATTGTGTATCTGGACTTTCAGAAAGCCTTTGACAAGGTCCCTCATCAGAGACCTTTGGCAAAACTAAAGAGTCATGGGATAGGAGGCAGTGTACTAAAGTGGATCAGGAACTGGTTAAAAGATAGAAAGCAGAGGGCAGGGCTAAATGGCCAATTTTCCCAATGGAGAAAGGTGAATAGTGGTGTACCCCAGGGATCTGTGCTGGGTCCGCTGCTTTTTGACATATTCATAAATGACCTGGAAAGTGGAATAACGAGTGAGGTTATCAAATTTGCAGATGACACAAAACTATTTAAAGTTGTTAAAACCCAAGAGGATTGTGAAAAATTGCAAGAGGATCTTGATAAATTGGAAGACTGGGCATCAAAATGGCAGATGAAATTTAATGTGGACAAGTGCAGGGTTATGCACCTAGGGAAGAACAACCCAAACTATGGTTACACAATGCAAGGTTCCACATTAGGAACCACCACCCAGGTAAAAGATTTAGGCGTCATTGTGGATACCATGTTAAAACCCTCGGCCCAGTGTGCAGCGGCGGACAAGAGAGCAAATAGAATGCTAGGTATGATAAGGAAAGGAATGGAAAATAAAACAAAAGATATTATAATGCCTCTATATCGTTCCATGGTGAGACCGCACCTTGAATATTGTGTGCAATTCTGGTCGCCATATCTTAAAAAGGATATAGCGATTTTAGAAAAGGTACAGAGAAGAGCCACCAAAATGGTAAAGGGGATGGAAGGATACTCCTATGAAGAGAGGCTAAAAAGGTTAGGGCTCTTTAACCTGGAAAAGAGACGGCTGAGGGGAGATATGATAGAAGTCTATAAATTAATGAACGGAGTGGAACGGGTAAACGTAGATTGATTGTTTACCTTATCAGAATATAGAAAGACTAGGGGACATGCAATGAAGCTACAGGGTAAACTATTTAAGACTAATAAAAGAAAATATTTTTTCACTCAACGTGTAATCAAACTCTTGAATTTGTTACCGGAGGATGTAGTAAAGGCTGTTAGTGTAGCTGGGTTTAAAAAAGGTTTGGACAAGTTCCTGGAGGAAAGGTCCATAAACCATTATTAAGAAGTGACCGAAGATATCACTGCTTGACCCAATACAAGCATTGTGGAACTTGTGTCTCTTGGGGAAACTGCTAGGTACATTTGACCTAGATTGGCCACTGTTGGAAACAGAATACTGGGCTTGATGGACCTTGGTCTGATCCAGTATGGCATATCTTATGATCTTATGATCTTAGGACTTTAATGTCAAAATAGGGGATCTCATTGCCCAGTTGATATGCGAACGAGTTATCTTTATCTTTATTAAAACACTTGATAGACCGCCCAGGCCGGAGCATCAGGGCGGTGTACAATCATAAAAATGACAGCCGCTGGAAAAGAAGAGAGAAAGGAACGCCAAAAATAACAGGACAGAGAGAGAGACAGTAAAGACAGAGAGAGATCAGCAAGAGCGCAAGAAGGGCAAAAGGGAAATGAGGGGAGGAGGGCGGAAGAACATGGGAAAAATTAAGGGGGATGGGAGGCGCGACTAGGGGGCTAAAACACCATCAGTAGGGGGGAAGAACATGGGAAAATTAAGGGGGATGGGAGGTGCAACTAGGGGGAAGAACACCATCAGTAGGGGGGGGAGATCGAAAGCCTGACAGAAAAGGTGTGTCTTAAGAAGGGCCTTGAAACGAGTGTAGGACAGTTCGGTGCGGAGTTGGATCCCAATCCTGGAAGAGGTGGCTATGGTGACTCCCACGAGCTGGAGAACCGGAGGTTTTGGCTCGACGGGACGAAGCGATATGGAAGGTTTTGTAGCGGTGGGTAAAGACCAGCCGGATGAAGATCTGGGCCCTCGGTTAGATGACTGCAAAGCCTGTCCCAAACCACGGGTCGGTGACGAACTCTTCATGACCCAGAGGCAAGAATTAGCCAAAGTGCTAGAAGAATTCAATGATGTGTTGACACCTATTCCAGGAGAGACAGCTTTGGTCGCCCATGAGATAATTATACCCCCAGGAAAAGTCATAAGACAAAGGCCCTACCGTTTACCGGAGGCCAAGAGGCAGGAAGTGATAACCGAGGTACAAGAGATGTTACAAATCCGCATTATCGAGGAATCACGAAGTCCTTGGTGCAGTCCGATTGTGTTGGTACCTAAACCAGACGGTACCATGCGCTTTTGTATCGATTTCCGCCAGGTCAATGAAGTGTCTACCTCTGAGGCATACCCGATGCCTCGCATCGAAGAACTGCTAGACAGGTTAGCTCAAGCAAAGTTCCTCACGACTCTGGATATGACTAAGGGGTATTGGCAGGTACCCCTGACAAGAGACGCACGCCCCAAAACAGCTTTTAATACGCCCCTTGGGCTGTTTCAATTCAGGAGGATGCCCTTCGGGTTGCACGGAGCGGCCGCAACCTGCCAGCAGTTAATGGATATAGTTTTGCGTCCCCACCAAAGCTATGCCACGGCCTATATGGACGATGTAGTCATTCATAGCACTACCTGGGATCAACACCTACTTCACGTAAGAGCAGTATTAGAGGCAATGAGACAAGCGGGTCTAACCCTAAATCCTGATAAATGCATGTTTGCAGCCCAAGAGGTCCGATATTTGGGTCACCTTGTTGGCCGGGGTACGGTGCGTCCCTTAATGAACAAGGTCGAGAGAGTTAGAAATTATCCCGTCCCTCAAAATAAAAAACAGTTACGGAGTTTTCTCGGACTCATTGGCTATTACAGACGCTTTATCCCTCACTTTGCAGAGGAAAGCGCACTGTCTACCAATATGTTAAAAAAAAATGCCCCGAATATCCTACAATGGTCCTCGGATGCTGATGAGGCCTTTGAAAACCTGAAAGAGAAGTTATGCAGAGCACCAATACTACGGAGGGGTAGACTTTTGCCAACCGTTTTTGCTGCAGACGGATGCTTCTGAAACTGGCCTGGGGTCCGTTCCCTCCCAGATGCAGGAAGGCGCTGAGCATCCCCTCATGTTCTTGAGTAGGAAGTTGATACAAGCCGAAAGAAAATATTCAACAATTGAAAGAGAATGCTTGGCGATCAAGTGGGCAGTTGAGTCCTTGAAATTCTATCTAACTGGGAGAAAATTCATTTTTATTACTGATCATGCCCCGCTTAAATGGTTAAGCCACATGAGGAATAACAACAGTCGCCTAACCAGATGGTATATGGCGTTGCAACCTTATGACTATAAGGTAGAGCATAGAGCAGGGAAGCTGCATTATAATGCTGATGCCATGTCGTGAATTACATGCTGTAGGGAAAATGATAACTCAGCCCGTAATATTTTAAGAAGGGGGATATGTCATAGAGCAGGAGCTAATAAAAGTGAGGATACAGGAAAAGAAGCTGTCTGACCCAAAACAAATGAGGTGCAGAGAATGCAATTGTCTAGCAAAACAGCTAGAGGGAGCAGGCGTGCACTTAAAGAGGCAGAGTAGACACACCTAGCTAATCAGCAGCACCTGAGAACTAACTCGGGAAGCTCAAAGGCAGAAGACCTTTATAAGCAAGTAGCTGGAGACAGAAAGCAGAGCAGCACCGGAGAGCGGAGCAGCACCGGAGAGGAGAGCACTGCTGAGAAACGGAACAGTGGAAACAGGACTAGTGGCACGGCTCCAGGAACTGTAAGAGAACCAGAAGGTCCCAGGGAGAAAGACAGACGGAGGAGAGTCAGTCCTGTGGAAGTCCTGGTAGCCAGAAACTCCAGAGGTAAAGAGCTAAGAAGCAGGAAGCCAGGCTTGGAGAGAGGCCTACGCTTGCCAGAAAGCCCGGAGACCCGATTGAAAGGTACCAGAAGCTTTCAAGAGAAAGATGGTCAGAGAGACTGGGTCCTAAGGGAAAAACCTGAGGAGGACACTTCCAGCTATGCCTATTACAGGAAACCAAGGTATGATGATTCTTTATTCATGAAGAGAGGCTCAGCTGCTAGAAACCCTTATAAAACAGATGTCCAGTTTAAAGAAGAGAAAGCAGGCCAAAGTTTCACCAGCCAAGATATAGAGGCAATAAAACAGGCCATGCTCATTTAAGAACCTTAGAACAACTGTATGGAAAACAAGGGAACAGAAATAGGGACTGGCCAGTGATAACAGCCAGAGAAAGCCCCAGCTCAGAAGAAGATAATAGTGATTTAGAACCGATGCAAGTGGAGATTATAAACCCTATTCCCTCATCTCAGGAGGAATTGATGGATTATTCCATGTGTGTTGTCGGTAGTTTGGAATCACTGTCGGAACTGTAAGCCTTACAGATATTACCTTAAGAAGTTTTCATGTTTGTGCCGATTGAAAGAAGAATGTTCAGACATGTAATTTACTCCAATGTTGAAAGAATCCTTGGTTAAATTCCTTTCCAGAACTGTGAAGATTATAACAGTTTACTTTGTACCTTGAGTTTGGTTTATGCCTGAAAAGAAGGACTTTCTTTAATTTTTGTAGCCCAACGAATCTTTTCGTGAAAAGGGAAATAAAAGCCTTATTCTCCCTCCATTTGGCTTACATAACTTATTTGCACCAGGAGCAGGACTACATAGACCAGGCTGCACCAAGCCTTAAAAAGCCCTCCTCTCCTAAAATTAACTATATGCCCAACCTCCCCGTTCAGCCACCGGCCACCAGGGGGAGGTTGGCGACACTACCCGCCCAAACCGCTCCAACAAACAGACCCAGCAAGAAAATGGTTAGTCAGTTGAATTCTCCCTGACCCAAATCGCCTAGATTCAGGAACTTATGCACCAGTGTAAATGAATTGTAGATAGTTTCCCCCTGTTATACCCAAGTTACTACCCTGTTCATTGTAAATACAATGTGGCTTGATGCATTGTAGTATGTTCTGTTTAATGTACACCGCACTGATCTGAATAGCGCGGTACAGAAGAAATGTTAAATAAATAAATAAATAAATAAAATAAGTGAGAAAGATACGTTATGCTCCCAGCAGGATCAGAACAAATTGATGCCAACATCCACTGGCATCTAGAATAATACCACCAATGAAACCATGCCCCTGCCCCTGCTGATGTTACAAAACTAACGACCAATAAACGTACGTGAAGAAACAGCATGGCAGAATTCAAATAAAAACTGACCACATTTCCTTCCCCCCTCCCCCCATCGATTAACAGCCAGAATTACTGAAGATACAGACTTGACCCTGATCTCCTACAATACTACCATCCCCTAATTCCCCAAACAAGCTAAGATCTATCTAAAAATCCAATCTAGGCCCCAACCTGGAACCCTGTTACTTATGGCCATTGAAACCTTGCTCAATTGCCTCTCTCAATAACAAAAGTATCCAGTATGGGCCAAGACCATCTTGAAGGACTACCAAGAGATAAGGTGCAAGAGAAAAGGCTGTTGGGGCCACTTGGCAATAGTGATCATAACATGAAAGCATTTGATTTAATAAATGAAAGGAGGATGGCAAGGAAATACACAGTACTCCCATTTAACTTTCAAAAGGGAAACTATGATAAAATGAGGAAAATAGTTAACAAAAGCCTAAAAGGAGCAGCTGCAAAGGCATAAAACATTTGTATAAAGCATGGGCATTCTTTAAAAATACTATCTTGGAAGCCCATACCAGCTGTATTCCACGCTTTAAGAAAAGTGGAAGGAAGGCCAAAAAACTGCCAGCATGGATTAAAGGCGAGGTCAGAGAGGCTATTGTGGCCAAAAAAGCATCTTTCAGGAAATGGAAAAAGGAGCCAAATGACGAAAACGGGAAACAACATAAGCACTGCCAAGTTAGATGCAAGGCACTGATAAGGCAGGCAAAGAGAGAATTTGAAAACAAGCTTGCCATGGAAGCAAAAATGCATCATAAAAATGTTTTCAAGTACATTCAGAGCAAAAAACCTGTGAGACAGTCATTTGGACCACTGGATGATAAAGAAGTAAAAGGTGCACTAAGTGAATTCAAGGCCATAGCAGAGAGACTAAATGAATTCTTTGTTTCAGTCTTTACTGAAGAAGATGTAGGGAATTTACCTGTGCCTCAAATGGTATATAAAGGTGATGTATTGGAAGAATTGAAAGAAATATCAATAAACCGGAATGATATATTACAACTATTTGATAAACTGAAGCATACTGTCATGCAGCAGGGGCTGATGAAAGCAAAAATGCAGGAGAAGAAGCTGTTTTTCATGAGGAAAAAGATGTGCACAAGATGCAATATCCACACAGAACAGCTAGAGGGAGCAGGCGTGCACTCACAGAGCCTGAGTGGACACACTTTGTTAATCGAGAGCACCTGACAGACAGCCCGGAAAGCTCAAACACAGGAGAGCTTTATAAACGGAAGACTGGAGAGGGCAGAGCAGCGCTTGCAGGTGTGGAGCTACAGGTAAAGCTGAAGGTTTACGAGAAAGAAGCACCACAAGCAAGGACCAAGCAGAAAGAAGCACTTGGGAAACTAGTGCTGGGCAAAGGAACAATCACCTTTGGAGGCAAAGCAGAGTGAAAGAAAGAAGCCTGCTTGTACCAGAGGAACCTGGGGCTAAACCGAAAGGTAACAGAAGCTTTCAGAGAGGAGACTGGCACAGGGATTGTGTTCCTGAAGAACTGCGGGAAGGAGGAAATCCTAGTTTTATATGCTGCTGGAAGCCAAGGTATGCTGACTCTGTTTCTATGAAGAAAACCTTACCTTATAAAAAGCCTTTTGAAAGTAATGCTAAACCTGTGAGAAAGGAAAGCAAAGCTACCTCTCATAAGCCAAGTAGCCAACGCCTGAGGGTAGGCCACGCTCATTGGCAAACACTAGAGGAACTCTTTAAACATCCAGAAAACAGGACTAGGGCCTGGCCAGAAATTATAGCCAGTGAAACCACTGATACAGAGATAATTCTGAGCCGATGCAAGTGGAACTTGTAGAGCCAAGCCTTTTATCTCAGGAAGAGATGGACTGTTCTTTGTGTATTTCAGGCAGTGCAGAGTCACTGTTAAACCTGTGAATTATATATGTTATCTTATTTATTTATTTATTTAGCTGCATTTATATCCCGCTTTTCACCGGGTCAAAGCGGTTGGGGGATACATTTAACACGAGGGGATATGAGACACATACACTAATACAGGGAACATGGGCAATGGAGGGTTAAGTGGCTTGCCCAAGACCACAAGGAGCACCTGTGGGACTAGAAACCCCAGTCCTTCTGGCCCAAGGTTGCTGTCCTCTAGTGGGATTTGAACCACCGACCTTCCGGCCTGTAGTACCTTGCCCCAACCACTAGGCCACTGCTCTCTTCAGAATGTTATTCATTTGCTAAATGGAAGAAGAGTGCTGAAACATTTGCTTTACTCTGGAAAGCTTAACTAAGCATTGTTACAACTGTGAAGCATAACAGTTTTTCCGTTAACCTGAGTTGATTTCATTCCTGAAGTTAAGGACTTTTTCTTTAGGTTGTAACCCAGCTGAATCTTATGTGTAAAGGGAAATAAATGCCTTGTTAACCCTCTACTCTGCATTCACAATTTTTCTTAGTTAGGAGCTGAACTGTTAAGACCAGGTTACACCTGGCTCTTAAAAGACCCTCCTCTCATAATAAAATAATTTTTGTGTCCCACCTACCCTTACAACCACTGGCCACCAGAGCGGTGCATGACAATACTAAATCACGTGAACCGGATGGTATACATCCAAGGGTATTGAAAGAACTGAAATATAAGATTGCAGACCTATTATATTTAATCTGTGAACTATCATTAAAATCATCTGTAATACCTGAAGACTGGCGAATGACCAATGTAACAATGGTGCAAGGAAAAGGATTTGGGGTTTGTTAGGAACTGGGCAACATTCTGGGGAAAGGAGGGTCTTTTCTGAAAAGATAGGCTCCACCTTAACCAGAATGGAACCAGGCTGCTGGCATTAACCTTTAAATAGGAGATAGATCAGTTTTTAAGTTAGATAATAGGGAAAAGCTAACAGTTGCCCAAGAGTGCATCGTTCGGAACAATATATCCTGAAAGGATACTAGCAAAATATAAAAACATAGAAACATGATGGCAGAAAAAGACCACATGGCCTATCTAGTCTATATCAACAGTTAGGGCATATCAACAGAGAAGTTCTAATAAAGACAAAAGTAACCCAAATGTCCTTAAGTACAGAGCAGAGCTTAAAGATTCCAAATTACCCCTGCCTACCGATAACCAGATTAATATGAATAAAATACAACCTCTAAAATGCTTATATGCAAATACAAGAAGTCTAAAAAATAAGATGGGAAAGTTGGAATATATAGCATTAAATTAGAGGTTAGATATGATTGGTATCTCAGAGACCTGGTGGAAGGAGGACAACTAGTGGGACATTGATACCTGGGTACAAATTATATCGCAATATCAAACTGATGGAGGGTTTGCATCCTATGTTAGAGATGGCATGGAGTCACACAGGATTATGTTTTGCAGGAAATAAAATACACTGTAGAATCTCTATGGATTGAAATTCCATGTAAAAAGGGGAAGGCAATGGCAGTGGGGGTGTACTATCGACCATGTGGCCAGAATGAATAAATGGATGATGAAATGTTCAAAGAAATCAGGGAAGCTAACAAAACATACAACACAGTAATATTAATGGGTGATTTCAATTGCCCTCGTATCAACGAGTGTCATGGTAGGACATGCTAGGGAGATAAAGTTTCTAGATGAAATAAATGGCTGCTTCTTGGACTAGTTGGTTCATGAACCAACAAGAGGAGAAGCCATTTTGGATCTAGTTCTTAGTGGAATACAAGATCTGATGTAAGAGATAATGATGTTAGGGCCACTTGGCAATACTGATCATAGCAGGAAGTCCAAAAAACTCTCAGCATGGTTTAAAGGTGAGATCAGAGAGGCTGTTGTAGCCAAAAAAGCATTTTTCAGGAAATGGAAAAAAGAGTCAAATGATGAAAACTGGAAACATCATAAGTACTGGCAAGTTACTGTAGATGCAAGGCATTGATAAGGCAGGCCAAGAGAGAATTTGAAAAAAGCTTCCTGTGGATGCCAAAATGCATAATAAAGACTTTTTAAAAGTACATTTGTAGCAAAAAACTGTGAGGTAGTCAGTTGGACCGTTGGATGATGGAGGGTTAAAAGGGGCACTAAGAGGGGACAAGGCCATAGTGGAGAGACTGAAAAAAAATCTTTGCTTCAGTCTTTAATGAAAAAGATGTAGGGAAGTTACCCATGACTGAAATGGTATTTAAAGGTGATGTATCGGAAGAATTGAAAGAAATATCAATAAACCAGGAAGATGAATTACAACTATTTGATAAAATAAAGAGTAGCAAATCACCTGGACCAGATGGTATAGATCCAAGGGTATTCAAAGAATTAAAATATGAGATTGCAGACCTACTATTAGTAATCTGTGAACTATCATTACCTAAAGATTGGCAAATGGCCAATGTAATACCAATTTTTAAAAAGAGTTCCAGGGGTGATCCGGGAAACTACAGACGGTGAGCCTGATGTCACTACCAGGCAAAATGGTAGAAGCCATTATATATTATATTTTTATTGAATTTGTCATGATTACAAAAGTAAACAATGGAAAAGAACATTCCCTTACATAAAACAGTAAAGAAAATTAAGTTTTAAATGTTTTCAGAGGAACAATCTCAAGAAACCACATTAAATGAGAGACAGCTAGCTAAGCATACCAAACACCAAGACCCCAATTTTCTTCCCAACCAAACCACTCAAAACAAAGCAATATAATAATCTTATTGCGAGCTCTTACCCACCAAAAACTGTTCTGTGACATTTCAGTAAATACATATTTATTACCAAAATAAGTAACAAAGCATTTACAAGGAAATTTTAAATAAAACTGACCTCCCAAAGCAAGAACCCTAGACTTTAGCTGCAAAAAAGCTTTCAGTCTGAGCTGGGTAACCTTGGCAACATGAGGAAACATCATCAAAAGACTCCCACAAAAAGAAACATCCTTCTTAGCAAAATATAATTTCATAATAGCAACCTTTTCGCTCTCAGAAGAGAAGGTAACCAATAGGGTAGCCCTCTTAGTCACCTTATCTAGCAAGGTTTTTTTCTTTTTTTTTTTTTTAATTATTTATTTAAGCATTTTCCAAATACATAATCATACAAGAAAATGATAATACATACATATTTGAAATCAGAATGAACAGAATTTCAACAATACCACATTAAGGAAGAGAAAACTATACAATGCATAGAAATGAGAAAGAAATTAAAGAGTATCAAAACCCCATAAATGGGAGCCAAACATTTACGTCAATTCCCCCTCAAGGTCTTCACCAACCTCCCTCTCACCAAGAAAAAGTTGTAAAGCTTTCACATCAGTATATACATATGTATGTCCCCCTAGAGTAACAATACAGCGGCAAGGGAACTTTAAAAAAAAAGTAGCTCCCAGTGCAACAACACGAGATTTCAAAGGCAAAAACTGCTTGCGCCGTGACTGAGTGCTTCGGCAGACATCAGGGAAAACCTGGAGTTTGGATCCGCAAAAGGCAACATCTTTATACTTAAAGAAAGCTCTCAAAACTCGCAATTTAGCGGATTCAGACCCAAACCTTACCACCAAGGTATTACGCTTAGAAATAACATCCAAAGTATCCTCCAGAAAGGCGGTTAAATTCTGATCCACAGAACAAACGGAGGGGGCCGAAGCTCCCTCAGTTTGTTTAGTAGGAGCAGAAGCCGCCAAAAGATAGTACATATGAACAGCTTGAAAATCCCCTGTTAAATGAAATACTTCAGAAGCATATTTCCCCAGCAATATTTCAGGAGATAACAAATGTGTGCAAGGGAAATTTAAGAAACGTAAATTACAGGCTCGCGACTGATTTTCCAGTGTTTCCAGCCTCTGAGAAACGGAAAAAACATATTTAGCTATAGCTTCATCAAAATCAGTACTAGACTGCAGCTGAGAATCAGTCCGAGCAACTGACTTTAAACAGTTATCAATTTGTTTATCAACATTTTGCAATTTACCCACCACCTCCTGGGAAAATGTACACAAAGAGGACACAGTAGAAGTTAAACGATTATCTATCTTCTGAATGGCTGTCCAAATATCCTTGAGAGTCACTTCCCCAGAAAGGGAAGGAAACGTTCCAACATCTGCAGCTTCCAAAAACACTGGCCGCAAAGCAGGAGTTGTACTCACAGGAGAAGTAATTAGAGTAGATGAGAGTGAAGGCACAGGAAGAGGAGGAGGAAACCGGAATACAGGGCTTAGCGAGGCCCCATCCGGAGTTTGAACTTCAGGCAGCAGAGAAGTCACATGTTTATCCATAGGTCCCGTCACTTTCCCACTCTCAACAGCCTCTCCAGGCTTTGCACCAACCTTCGCCTTACGTTTTCCCATGGATTCCAAGCTGATCTCACCATACACGTGAACACCTCAGTGCACCAAAGGGGCGTGTCTGACCCTTGAGCCACGCCCCTTAGGCCACGCGGGCCGCAAGACGCGGCCGCGTGGAACCCTCTGGGCTTTATTGGGCAGGGAAGGGTCCTCTGAGTCAGGGCACGCCCTCCTCCTGCCTGCACGCTGACACTCCAAGCCTCCACGGGATCCTGCTGCACTGAACCGCAAAGATGGAATCGCGGCAGCTCTCTCACACACAGTGCTCTCTCCCTAGCAAGGTTTCTAAAAAGAAATTGAGTTAAATCTAGTTGATCCAAGCTCACCTGCTCATCAGCCTCTCCATCTTTAGCTATCTCACTGCCCCCCTGGGATAGATAATAAATAGAAGTAATACTAGCCACATCAAATGTTGAACATAACAACGTATCATGGACATATTTTTTAAATAACTCTAATGGAGAGAGAAGACGTACCATCGGAAAATTTAAAACTCTAAGATTATTTGCTCTAGATAGGTTTTCTAACCTTTCCAATCTCTTTTGAAGCGCAGTAGTCTCCTTTATATAAGATAAACTCACAACCTGTACACTCTCCGCAGACCCCTCCAACTTCCGAATCCTCTCACTAACAGCTGAGAGAGACTGACCATGATCACGAAGAACACTTGCAGTGTCATGGGAAAAAAGTACACAGCTGAGTGAGAGTACCCGAAAGAACACATTCCACCCGATGTATAGCATCAAAAACATCTTTCAAAGAAATATTAGAATTAGCAGAACTAGAAAAAACTGGCAGCGAATCAGAAGATGGTAAAGAGACACCCGAAAGGTATACAAGCTCAGCTCCAGTCAAATCAGTCCGCTTACAAGAAGCTCCATCGGAGAAAGGGGTGGAGGCGGAAAACAAACTACCATCTCCAGCAAAGGAGGCATTGGAAGAGGGCATTTTATCATCAAAGTTAGGTTGGGGGGGGGAGGGGTACGATCCCCCAAACTTAATGAAGCCTCTGCGACTAACCTTGCTCCTGGGTCCTGAGGGACTGGTATTCGTAAAGCAGCAGCACTAATCAGGTGGGTATCCATAGGGCCCTTCACCACCTGACCCTCCACTGGGCCCTTGTTCTTAGCTTTTCGCTTACCCATTCAAGACACAGGAAGCAAAGAAACTTCCCAGAAGCTCCCAGGTGCTCCGAAGGGGCTCACAAGGGGCCTAACCTGCCCCTTGAACCACGCCCCTTCAGACACGCACTGGGGCCGCGTCCTGCGGTACCAGTTGGCTCTTATCCTCAATCGCAGAAGGAGAGAGGAGCTCTGTTCCAGCCAGGTATGCAGCTGACAGCAATTCCCACTTAGCGTCTCCTGACGTTAGCAGGCAGTCCTGGGCTAGCTTCTCCCAGAAACCATTATAAAGAACAAAATTACTGAACATGTAGATAGTCATGGTTTAATGGGAGTAAGCCAACATGGCTTTAGCCAAAGAAGGTCGTGTCTTACTAATCTATTATATTTTTTTGAAGGTGTGAATAAACAGATAGACAAAGGTGAGCCAGTAGATATAGCGTATCTGGATTTTCAAAAAGCCATTGACAAGGTCTCTCATGAGAGACTCTTGGCAAAATTTAAAAAGTTATGGGCTAGGAGGCAGCATACTACTGTGGATCAGAAACTGGATAAAAGGTAGGGCTAAATGGCCAATTTTCCCAGTGGAGAAAGGTGAATAGTGGAGTACCCCAAGGATCTGTGCTGGGTCTGCTGTTTTTTAAATATATTCGTAGATTACCTGGAAATGGGAATAATGAGTGAGGTAATCAAATTTGCAGATGTCACAAAATTATTCAAAGTTGTTAAAACACAAGAGGATTCAAATGACAGATGAAATTTAATGTGGACAAGTTATGCATCTAGGAAAGAACAACCCAAACTATGGTTACACAATGCAAGGTTCCAGAGGAAAAAGATTTAGGCGTCATTGTGAATAACACATTGAAACTCTCTGCCAGTGTGCAGTGGCGACCAAGAAGGCAAATAGAATGCCAAGAATCATAAGGAAAGGCATGGAGAATAAAACTAAGGATATTATAATGCCTCTGTTTCATTCCATGGTGTGACCGCACCTTGAATATTGTGTGCAATTCTGGTCACTGTATCTTAAAAAGGATATAGTGGAATTAGAAAAGGTACAGAGAAAAGCCACCAAAATAGCAAAGGGGATGGAAGGATACCCCTATGAGGAAATGCTTAAAAAGTCAGGGTTCTTCTACTTGGAAAAGAGACGGCTGAGTGGAGGTATTATAGAGGTCTATAAATTAATGAATGATGTGGAAAGTGTAAACGTAGATCAACTGTTTATGCCATCAAAAAGTAGAAAGACTAGCGGACATGAAATGAAGCTACAGTGCAACTCATTCAAGACTAATAAGAGAAAATATTTTTTCAATCAACGCATAATCAAACTCTGGAATTCGTTACGAGTAAAAGCTGTTAGTGTAGCTGGATTTAAAAAAGGTTTGGCCCAGTTCCTGAAGGAAAGGTCCATAAACCATTATTAAAGAGGACCTGGGAAATCCATTGCTTGTCTCAATACAAGCATTGTGGAACCTGTGTCTTTTGGGGAAACTTCTAGGTACTTTTGACCTAGATTGGCCACTGTTGAAAACAGGATACTGGGCTTGATGGACCTTGGTCAGAGCCAGTACTGCATCTTTTTTTTTTTTTTTTTTTAAACAACTTTATTATAAATAAAGCAAGAATACAAAATAAGTCCACGTCAAGAAGACACTTGCCTATACCAGAACAAATTTAAACACAAAGATCCTAAACAAAAAATAGCCCAATATACATGAGGAAAAAGCAAGAAAATAATCAACTCGTACTGGATTCTTTAGCGATCAGAAAAGCCTCAAGTTGTCCAACATCCAGATAAACATATTTAACACCATCTAACACCAAGATGCATTTACACGGGTATTTCAGAAAGAAGGTAGCCCCAATAGACAGGGTCCGCTCCTTCAAAGCCAAGAAAGCTTTCCTCCGGACTTGAGTAATCCGACTCACATCCGGGAATATTTGTATGGGCTCACCACAAAAGTTCTGACCTTTCTTTTTAAAATACAAACTCAAAATCAAATTTTTATCCTGCATAGAAAGAAAAGAAACTATTAAGGTGGCACGCTGCGGGATCACATCCAAAGATGATTCTAAAAACTGGGAAAGATCTAAGGACTCTGCACCTTGGGGACCTCCTTCCTGATCAACCCCAGGAGAAGAAGTTTTGTTATTAAGGTTCAACGGAACATAATAAATTGAGGCAAATTTTATAACATCTACATCAACAATTAACAAGTTCTCTTTGAAATACTTATGCAACAAAATCAAGGGAGAAAGATAATGTGTACGAGGAAAATTAAGAAAACGTAAATTCCTAGAACGATTAGTATTTTCAAGAGCTTCCAATTGATGATGAATGGAAGCACTATCTCTAATAAAAGAAGAGCCAGTACTGCATATCTTATGTTCTTATCTTACCAAGGCCTATCAACGTTTGAGGACCATCAGAAAGCTCAAGCCAATAGTCCGCCAGGACCACTTCCGCACAGCGTGCCAAGCACTCATCACACCTATACTTGATTACAGAAACTCGCTATATCAAGGCCTCCCTCAACAGACCTTACACCCACTCCAAATGGTGCAAAACACTGCAGCACGAATCATTACAGACACTCCAAGAACTGAGCATATCACCCCCGTCTTACAGCAACTGCACTGGCTCCCAATGATAGCCAGAGCAAAATTCAAAATAGTCATGATCATCTTTAAAATCATTCACCATCTCTCGGCAGATGCACTCCAACATATAACAAGGGATATCAGCAATAGACCAAGAAGGACCAATAATAACAACATAATCGGCAGACCTGCAGGATATCACAAAACTAAACAACCTCAAGAAGATCTCCTTTGCTATTGGCACCCACACTCTGGAACTCCCTCCCAACGGGCCTGAGGGCCTTGAATGACATCATAGACTTCCACAAGGCCCTTAAAACCTGCTCTTTATAGAAACTTATGAGCAGACAGACAACAGTCTCCACCAGAACCTCCACCCGAGCGGTGGTGCAACTACCTCCACCAACTCGATATTCAGTCATCCCAACTAGACACACAAGTTCATTGTATAGTATTGTTAAGTACCCTCATGTTAAATGTAATCCTCCAATTGTGATGTGTTAAGTACCCTCATGTTAAATGTAACCCTCCAATTGTGATGTGACCACTTTGATTGTAGGATAAGGTGGTATACAAATCTGTCTAAATAAATAAATATTACATTCATGTGACTCATTAAACCATGTTTCTGTAATGGCCACAATGTCCAAGTCCATTTCCACAATCAGAGCTTCCAAGTCCGGATCTTTGTTGACTAGACTTACTGTAACATTTGTGCTTATTGCCTTCCAGAAAGCTTTTGACAAGGTCCCTCATGAAAGACTCTTTCGGAAATTAAACAGTCATGGATTAGTTACTATTATGGATTAGGAACTGGTTAGATGATAGAAAACTGAGAGTAGGGCTAAATGGGCAATTTTCTCAGTGGAGAAAAGTGAATAGTGGAGTACCCCAAGGATTTGTGCTGGGCCTGCTGCTTTTAACATGTTAATAAATGATCTGGAAACAGGAATAACAAGTGAGGTGATTAAATTTGCAGATGACACAAAATTATTTGAAGTTGTTAATACACAAGAGGATTGCAAAAAATTTGAAAGAAGACCTTGAAAAACTGGGAGACTTGGCATCCAAATGGCAGATGGAATTGAATGTAGACAAGTGCAGAGTTATGGACTAAGGGGAGAAAACCCAAACTACAGAAACGATGTAAGGTTCCATATTAGGAACCACCACCCAGCAAAACATGTAGGCGTCATCGTGGAGGACACGTTGAAGCCCTCTGCCCAATGTGCAGCCGTGGCCATGAAAGCAAATAGAATGCTAGGAATCATAAAGAAAGGAATGGAGAATAAAACTAAGGATATAGCAGAAATAGTAAAGGTACAGAGAAGAGCCACCAAAATGGTAAAGAGGCTGGAAGGATACTGCTACGAAGCAAGGCTTAAAAGGTAAGGGCTCTTCAACTTGAAAAAGAGATGACTGAGGGGAGATATGTCAGAGGTCTTTAAAATAATGAATGCAATGAAACAAATAAATATCAATCATTTTTTAATTCCTACAAAAAGTTGAAAAACTAGGGGCACACAATGAAGCTACAATGTAGCACATTTAAGACTAATCGGAGGTAATATTTTTTCACTCAATGTGTATTCAAACTCTGGAATTCGTTACCAGAGAATGTAGCAAAAGTTGTTAGTGTAGTTGGAGTTAAAAGAGGTTTGGATGAGTTCCTGGGGGAAAATTCCATAAATCATTCTTAAAGAGGACTGGGCAAATCTCCTGCTTACCCCTAGAATAAGCAATATGGCATCTTTCTACCTTTTGGGAACCTCACAGGTACTTGACATGGATTGGCCACTGTTGGAAACAGGATACTGGGCTTGATGGACCTTTGGTCTGACCCAGTATGGCATTTATTTTTTTATGTTCTTAATACCAGCATAAAGGAAATACGAGGTAGCCCCCCCACCCTGCAACTCCACCCCATTATACATTTTCACCAGAAAGGAATAACAAATACACAGCAATAGAACAAAATGTTTAACCCTTTGAATTTCAATATTCCTATAATGTTTATTTTTTATTTTATTTATTTATTTACATTCTCTTAAATACTGCGCTATTCTGCATCAGTGCGGTTTACATTGAACAAACTGAAATTACATTGAACAGGGCATTATAACTTGGAGATAACTATTTTACAGGGAACATGGGCTATGGAGGGTTAAGTGGCTTGCCCAAGACCACAAGGAGCACCTGTGGGACTAGAAACCCCAGTCCTTCTAGCCCAAGGTTGCTGTCCTCTAGTTGAACTTCGGTAGTGAGTAAATTATTGGAAACGCTGCTGAAAGAGAAAATAGTGAGGTTTCTGGAGTCCAGCAGATTACAGGATCCGAGGTAGCATGGATTCACCAGAGGCAGGTCTTGTCAGACAAATCTGATTGATTTCTTTGACTGGGTGACCAGGGAGTTGGACCGAGGGAGAGCCCTAGATGTGGTGTATTTAGATTTCAGTAAAGTCTTTGACACTGTTCCTCACAGGCGACTTATAAACAAACTGAGCACCCTAGGGATGGACCCTAAAGTTACTGCTTGGGTTAGAAATTGGTTGGGTGGGAGGTGACAAAGAGTATAAGTAAATGGAGCTCACTCTGAGGAGAAGGATGTTACCAGTGGTGTGCCCCAGGAATCTGTCCTTGGTCTGATTCTTTTTAACATCTTTGTTAGTGATATAGCGGAAGGGCTGTCGGGTAAGGTTTGCCTCTTTGCAGATGATAGCAAAATCTGCAATAGAGTAGACACCCAGGAAGGTGTAGATAACATGAGGAGGGATCTAGCTAAGCTTGAAGAATGGTCTAGAATTTGGCAGCTGGGATTTAATGTTAAAAAATGTAAGGTCATGCATTTGGGCTGCAGCAATCCAAGGGAGCAATATAGTATAGGGGGTGAAGTACTTTTGCCCACTAAAGAAGAGCGGGACCTAGGCATGGTTGTGTCTGATGATCTTAAAGTAACTAAACAGGTAGAAAAGGCGACGGCAAAAGCTAGAAGGATGCTTGGGTGCATATGGAGAGGAATGGCTAGCAGAAAAAAGGAGGTGATAATGCCTCTGTATAAGTCTTTGGTGCAACCTCATTTAAAGTATAGTGTGCAATTCTGGAGACCGCACCTTCAAAAGGATGTCAACAGGATGGAGTCGGTGCAGAGGGTGTCTACTAAAATGATTAGTGGTCAGTAAAAGCTCAGTGCGCTATGACGACTATGGAGACTGCGGGGCAGTCTACAAGAATTACTCAATTGGAATTGAAGGTGGAGGTCCTTGAGTCTCATTGAGCTGCCTTTGCTCAGGATCGTTTAGTTCAAGCGAGGAAAGTTGAGTATCAGGATCTGTCCCATGATAGAGTAGAATGAGCCAAACTGTCCCAGGGGTAGGTTCTGCACCAAAAGGCACACTCCTAACAGCCTGCCTCTCCCTAATTACCACCCAGCAGTCAGCTTGCATAGAGGAAAAAAACTCCACCCAAGGCCTTCCCTCCCAATGAAGGTTGCCTACCAGAGAAGCTCTTGCATACGCAGCCAGCTGGTTTCCATCCTTTGCACCTACCCTTAGGCCTTCACATGATCCTAAACAGGAGGTCAATCCACAGGCCCCCAATATTTGACTTTCCATCTGAACCCAAAACACCCACTGTCGCCGTGACAGGTCGGATTATATCTGCCACCCCCACATCGCTAGGCTGCATGTTAGGGCCCTCTCCCCAGGAATTGACACCCACCAGCTCACCACTCACTTAAGAGTCTGTGATAAGGAGGCTTATCATAGCTCAGGAAGGAGCTATAGAAAAGGTGAAGTGACTCTGAACAAGCAACCTGTCAGTTCTGGTAGAAATAAGAAAACAGAATTTTCCCATAAAAGACTACCAGTCCCAGAATGCACCAGGTTTCCAACAGCCATTAGAGGAGCTGAAGTGGGGAAACGTGTGTTCAATCAGGAGGGCTATGAGGTAATTCCTAAGCACTCATCTCAAAGGGCAGGGCCTGATCCAGAACAGCTGCGCTGTGTTAGGGAGGAGCACTCATCTAAGCAGAATAAAGGTAGAGTTTATTCTACAGAGAAGCAGCTTGAGCTTGATCATCTTCATCATCAGGAGGATCATCAGAAGCAGAAGCCAAACCGGACGGACAGAGAGGGAAAGAAACCCTTTGGAAGAAAGAGGAGAAAAGCCTTTGAGAGGTCTAAAGGAGTTCATAGCAGTACGTATACTGGAAGGCATTCCAAGGGCCAGCATACACCATTGGACTGGGGAAAGCCAGAGGAATGGTGCTGCAGAGCTAGGAATCTCCAGACGGTACCTGTGAGGGAGACGGCTGCACGTGGAAGGAACCCTAAGACCCGTGCCAGAAGGTATGTGAAGAGAGATCCAGTGTCCAGGGATCTGGATTGGAAGGCTGGACATAAGAATTGGACTACATACTGGCCAGGCTATATAGAGAGGAACTCTAACAGCTATGGAAGCTCAGGTATGAACACTGATCTATGCCCTAGCTATAACCTTGAAAGACAGCAGGGAAACAAGTATTCTCCTGAAAGTGCTCCATTGGGAGATTCATCTGTGCCAATCCATGATATTGAACCCATGCTTGTTGAAGAAGGGGGAATGATAGCAGATGAAGAATCTGTTTACATGGACTGCTCTCTGTCTAAACTCCTTTGGTGATTTTCTGTTATAAAGTACAGCAACCATCACAAAGAAATACAAACTTGTTCTTTAATCTACTCAGAAAAGCTCCTGAGTAGGATTTTTAGCCACGCAGTAGAAAGCAAGCCAGCTAAGGGGTTTCAGCTGGATAACTGCTAGCAATTTAGCCTTACCTAATTGCTTGTGAGCTCTGAGAGAATCACTTCTGAATCTATGTGGGAAGATATAAGAAGTTAACCTGAAAAGAACAGTTTTTCCCTTCTTTGTAGCTTTTGGCTTGTTGTTTGATACATTGCTAAGAGAATATTAGCTAAAGCCTACAGAAAAGACCAGTTTGTTGCCAACCAGGTCTTATTTCTTTGCTTTGATTGCCTGATAAGTTAAAATGTTGTTTTCCTGATTTTGTTTTTCCAAGTTTAACACTGAAAGCAAGTAACCTGATTTATGTGCTACCAAGCATATCTGTGTTGGGAGAAATAACCCCATGAATAAATATCTTATTGGCTTTACACTTGAGCACAACTAAATTATTGTGAGCAGCTGTGTCTGGTGTGAATGGACTGCATTGACCACAATCCCTTGCAAATCATATTGACATATGCACTTGCCAAGACTGTGAACATTCTCACCCAGGCAGCCGTCTGACAAGTCATGGAGCTAAAATTGTGATTCACTGGTAGCCTGGAGATGCCTCAGAGGCATGATGCCGCAGAAGAAGACAGGCCAGATTAGAGTTACACTACAATTAACTGGATAAGAAATGAAATTATTTGCAACAGACCAGTACAAACCGTGGATTGCAAAGGAAGAATAAGTTTATTTTATTCCATTAATCAACTTCAGCCATTGATTAATGGCATAAAATAAACTTATTCTTCCTTTGCAATCCACGGTTTGTAATGGGTTGATACTGCACGTGGATCAGTGCTTTTTTCCTGTTGGATTATTTGCAACACATCCTGCAAAGTCCTTCTTCCTGATATTCCACTCAGCCCCTTCAGATCCTATACATTATTAGGATTTTTAAAAAATCAGTTTCCCAAGAATAAAGGGGAAGAGGAAAGCACAGGAAGAATAGAAAGAAAAAAAATATTCTCCCAGCTGGTTCAGAATAATTTGATGCCAACCACCACTGACATCTAGAAAAATACCACCAATGAAACCATGTCCCTGCACTGCCGATGTCCTTTCCTGCAACTGGCAGGGATGGCTTCCTCTGTTGCGCAAGGCTAGCCTTGCAGTATGGCTCCACACATCACAGGATGCTGACACAGTATTAATTGCTGCTTTTTCTGTGTGCGTTTGATGGGCTGTGATTGAATAAGCAAGGAGGCTGATGGTGGGTGCACAAGATGAACAGCACCCATCCTTTACCTCCATTCATGGGTTGGAAATCTGGTGTTCCTTCTAAGTTTTTCTGGTGCGTATGTAGGTGCGCCCTACTATTGGACACATTTTTACAAAGTAGCAGGGCAGGAGGGGGGGGGGGGAAGAGAACAGAGAGTATGCAAGCAATGTCCTTATTTTAGACTGACTCCTGGCTGAATTATGCATACAAATATTATATATTCTGCATCTTTGACAAATAACTTTTGTTTATTGTATTTTAAATTAAATTACTTAGAGCACTTTACAAGGTCTTATTTTGATAAATATAAAGTACACAGAATTTTTAATTCTTTCATACGAAATCTTCCCAGGAGTAATAATTCATCTTGCATAGTGCAAAATACAAAAATACTATGAAATGCACATTTCCAAAGTCAATATATTCCAATCACTAAACTAAAAATAAAAAGCTAGTTTTCTACCTTTGTTGCCTAGACATTAGAAAAATAAAATCTCACTGGTCCAGTTCTTGCCATCTTCCTCTTCTTGGCCTTCCCCTTTCACCAAACCTCCCAGTCACTACTCCTCCAATAGGAGTCCTTACTCTCCTCGCCCGAACCAAGGTGTCCCTCTCTCCTGTCTCCCATTCAATCAAGCACTCCCTTCTCCTGCCCCCAAATTTTTATTCTCCACCTTGTCAACTGATAACCAAATCATAAATATAAATAAAATACAACCTCTAAAATGCCTGTCTGCAAATGCTAGAATAAGATGGGAGAGCTAGAATATATAGCATTAAAAGAAAGGTTAGATGTAATTGGCATCTCAGAGACTTAAATGCAGCGTGTCCAGTACTACAGTGAGTGGAGCCTGACTAGGCGTTAGAGCTGCATGCTCCATGCCTACTGCCGGACATACCTGCCGTCGGACTGAGCCGAGAACACTATGGTCATGCCTCTTTGCGGATGATACCAAAATCTGCAATAGAGTAGACACCCAGGAAGGTGTAGATAACATGAGGATGGATCTAGCTAAGCTTGAAGAATGGTCTAGAATTTGGCAGCTGGGAATTAATGTTAAAAAATGTAAGGTCATGCATTTGGGCTGCAGCAATCCAAGGGAGCAATATAGTATTCCCCTAAGACTGAAACAAAAAGAGTTCATGATTATGTTATAAATTGTAAATAGTTACCCCTGTTATCCAAGTTGTTTATTCCTGTTCAACTGTAAACACAAAGTACCATCGGAAATGTGTAAATTCTTTGTTCACTGTAAACCGCGCTGATGCTGAATAGAGCGGTACAGAAGAGACTATAAATAAATAAATAAATAATAGTATAGGGGGTGAAGTACGTTGGTCCACTAAAGAAGAGCGGGACCTAGGCGTGGTTGTGTCTGATGATCTTAAAGTAGCTAAACAGGTAGAAAAGGCGACGGCAAAAGCTAGAAGGATGCTTGGGTGCATACGGAGAGGAATGGCTAGCAGAAAAAACGAGGTGATAATGCCTCTCTATAAGTCTTTGGTGCGACCTCATTTGGAGTATAGTGTGCAATTCTGGAGACCGCACCTTCAAAAGGATGTGATCAGGATGGAGTCGGTGCAGAGGGTGGCTACTAAAATGATTAGTGGTCTTCATTATAAAGCATATGAGGACAGACTGAAGGATCTTAATATGTACACCTTAGAGGAAAGGCGGGATAGAGGTGATATGATTGAGATGTTTAAATACCTCCGTGGCATAAATGTTCAGGGAGAGAGCCTCTTTCAATTGAAAGCAAGTTCTGCTACGAGGGGACATGGGCTGAGGGTGAAGGGAGATAGATTCAGGAGTGATATGTGGAAATATTTCTTTTCGGAAAGAGTAGTGGATCCATGGAATAGTCTCCCAGTGGAGGTGGTAGAGATGAGGACAGTAACTGAATTCAAAAAAGCATGGGACAAACACAGAGGATCTCTGAAGGTAAAAAGGGGACTGTTGTAGTTGTTGATATGGAAGGACAGACTAGATAGGCCATGTGGTCTATTTCTGTCATCATATTTCTATATTTCTATCAAAGTTACCGTGGTCCCACTCCTCTGCTTTACAAATAACTACAGTCACGGTGGCGGGAGGCCTGGGCTGCACAAGGTAGAGAACAGCGCTCCCGACATAATCCCTAAGCATGCCGCAGCATGCACGAGGGACGGTGCAGAGGATCTTGATCTTCAAAGGCACCTGCAGCACAATGTTGAACCCTGACTTTTTTCAGTGGTATTAATGGTAATTATTTATGTTTATGTAGGGCTGGCCCTAGAGTTGGCCCTAGGCGAATCTCAAACTTTACACCCCTTGTGGCTGTCAAAATCTATTATTTAGCTTTGAATGGCCTGCCTTCATTTATTTATTTATTTATTTAATAAAAATTTCTATACCACGATTTCTAAAAGATCAATCGCGGTGTACAAATAACAACAATTTCAGTAGTACAAAACAGATACAAACTCAGTTACATGAAACAATGTAAAACTATGTACAGTGGTTTAAGATTCATTTAACTATGTTAGAAAACATTAGAGGGGGAGGGAGAATTGAAAGGAACTATATACAGCTCTGTTTGTGTGGTGAAGTAGAATGCATTGGGTTAGATTTGGGAAGATGGTGGCGTAGATGGTGTTTTTGCTGCCCTCCAGAGGTTGCTTTCCTAGATGATCACCTAATTTGCCTAGTGGTTGGGCCAGCCCTATGTTTATGGGAGAGGTAAGATGAAGCTGAGATAAAGTCGAGATAAAGCTCATCTCTGGCACTCGAACGGTGGTGAGCAGCGACCCTAACAACAACAAGAACATATAACTGAGAAACTGAGACTGTGTATTGACTGGACTTTGTTGTTGCTCAGTCCCAAGCAATTGCAGAGCACAGCAGACGGAAGGAAAGAAGGAGATGCTGGTTTTCATTGCTGCCGCATCCTGTTGCTATGTATTGCGTCGGCCTTGCTCAACTTTGATGGCCCCAAGCACCACCCAGGCTGCACTCTCACTGGGAAACCTAGCGTTCCACTCACACTGGCTTAATCCAGGCAACCCCCACGCAGCAGGGAGATGACAAGATCTGAGTAGCTACATAAGAACATAAGATATGCCATACTGGGTCAGACCAAGGTCCATCAAGCCCAGTATCCTGTTTTCTTCTGTAGAGTTGAACCGCCTCAACTTTCCAAATTAAACTTTTAACTTTTTAACTTACCTATACTTTAAAACTGTGCGGTTACTGCCTCATTTACAGTAGGGGCAATCGTGCAGCTGACCCTTAAAACCTTAGTCTGTCGCTGTTTTCAACTTGCTAGGGCTGTTTGATAATCCCTCAGTCCAGACCTGTCTTATTCGGGGACTGGCACGTGGAATTTGTCTGCTTTCAACATCTTGGATGACCCTACTTTATTTGGATTGCTATTCAATTGTGCTTTCTAATCTACTGTATGTCTTTACCTTTTGCAACAGAACTTTGGATCCTGTTCTGTTTAGTCTTCTGTCTTTCTCCTTGCCATTCTCTGGATGTTCCCTTGTCTTTAACTGTTGTGGTGTTTGTCTTGACTAGATTGTAAGAGCCTGATAGTCAATTAGGCAGGCAATGCACCACTATGACACACAGCTGTGCCCGCTGACTCCTAACCCCAGATATTCAATGCTGGGCTCGTATGCAGCCTCAGCACTGAATGTCTGGGGTTTGACGCACATGCTGGAAGCCCCATTAGCAAACCAGGCAGCAGTGATACTGCATGCTACCCTACCCGGTTAGCTCCTGTTTCTTAAAGATAGCAGAGAGACTGAATGACTCCTTGACTGAAATGTTATTTAAAAGTGATGCATCAGAAGAATTTAAACAATTTTTGATAAACCAGGAAGATCTTACAACTATTTGATAAACTAACTTAAATATGAGATTGCAGACCTACTATTAGTAATCTGTGAACTATCATTAAAATCATCTGTAGCACCTGAAGATTAGAGAATAGCCAATATAACACCAATTTTTAAAAAGGGTCCAGGGGTGATTCAGGAAATTACTGTCAAGTGAGCCTCATGTCAGAACCAGGCAAAATGGTAGAAACCATTATAAAGAATAAATTACTTAATATGTAAATAGTTATGTTAAATGAGAGAAAGTCAACATGGATTTAGCCACGAAAAGTCCTGACTTACTAATATATTATATATTTTTTGAAGGTGTGAATAAAGCACTAGATAAAAGTGAGCTGATTGATATAGTGTATCTGGATTTTCAGAAAGCCTTTGACGAGGTCCCTCACTATAAACTCTTGGCAAAATTAAAAAGCCATGGGATAGGAGGCAGTGTACTATTGTGGATCAGGAACTGGTTAAAAGATAGAAAGCAGAGAGTATGGCTCAATGGCCAATTTTCTCAGTGGATAAAGGTGAATAGCAGAGTACCCCAGGGATCAGTGCTGGGTCCGCCTTTTTTTTTAAACATATTTGTAAATGACCTGGAAATGGGACTAACAAGTGTGGTGATCAAATTTGCAGATGACACAAAATTATTCAAAGCTGTTAAAACACAAGAGAACTGTGAAAAATTATATAAGAGAAACTTGAAAAACTGGAAGACTGGACTTCAAATGGCAGATGAAACTTAATGTGGACAAGTGCAAAGTTATGCACCTAGGAAAGAACAACCCAAGCTATGGTTACATGATGCAAGGTTCCACACTAGGAACACCACCCAGGAAAAGGATTTAGGCGTCATTATGGATAATACGTTGAAATCCTCTGCCCAGTGTGCACAGGTGGCCAAGAAAGCAAATAGAATGCTAGGAATCATAAAGAAAGGAATGGAGAAAGAAACAAAGGATATTATAATGCCTCTGTAGTGTTCCATGGTGCGACCCCACCTTGAATATTGTGTGCAATTTTGGTTGCCATATCTTTAAAAGGATATTGCAGAATTAGAAAAGGTACAGAGCAGACCCACCAAAATAGTAAAAGGGATGGAAGGATACCCCTATGAAGAAAGGCTTAAAAAGTTAGGGCTTTTCAACTTGGAAAAAAGATGGCCGAGGGGAGATATGATAGAAGTATATAAATTCATGAATGGAGTAGAATGGGCAAATGTACATTGGTTGTTTACTACATCAAAAAATAGAAAGGCCAGGGGACGATGTAACCCATTTTAGATTAATAAGAGAAAATATTTTTTCACTCAATGAGTAATCAAACTGGAATTCGTTACCGGAGGTTGTAGTAAATGCTGTCAGCGTAGCTGGGTTTAAAAAAGGCTTGGACAAGTTCTTGGAGGAAAGGTCCATCAACTAGGGAGTGGAAGAGTAGCCTAATAGTTAGAGCACTGGCTAAAGAACCAACTGCCTAGGGTTCAGTTCCCATTAGCACTCTTTGTGGCCTTGGGTAAGTCATTTAATCATCAATTGCCTGAGAAAAATCCAAGTTATTAATGTCCCTGTTTAATGTACATTATGAAGTTTAAGTTAAAATGTAAACCACTTTGACTGAAATGAAATTTGATTTATTTAGTTTTATATGCTGCACTATTTTAATTCAGCGCAGTTTACAGAGAACAAGTATCCACTCATTACAAAGAACAGGTTTACATAGAACAAGTAACAACTTTGACCTTTAATATTAAAACAGGGGAGTCAACTTGGGTAGAACCTGGGTGAACTATTTACAAGATGATTGGAGGACTATGATGTATAGGTGGGTCTGGGCTATGGCAAGGAGGTGGATCCAGCGTGGGCTATGCTACATGTTCATAGTTTAGTTGGAAGAGATAGGTCTTTATTGCTTTCCTGTAGGTAGATAGGTCAGAGATGATACAGATCAGGGCAGGGAGAGAGTTCCAGGACGATGGTGCATATAGAGTGAAGACTCGATTCCTGGCAGTTTGGGAGAATTTTCTTGCTGATGCAGGGATGGTGAGTGTGTTTGCCATGCATGTCCTCTTAACTCTATTGTCCGGTGTCCAGTGTATGAGTTCTTCCAGGGAGATTGCAGAGAGATGGTGCAGGATTTTAAACATCATTAGGAGGGCTTTGTACTTTAGGTGGCTAGTTATAGGGAGCCAATGAAGTTGTTTTAGGATAGGTGTCACATGCTCATATCTGGCAGTTCCATATAGGGTTCATGGCCATTTGTAGGGGATGGAGTACGCAGTCTGGTAAGCCATGTAGAATGATATTTGCGTAGTAGAAGTGAGGGGTGATAAGAGCCTGGAATACAGTGTGGAAGCTGGCGGATTCCAGCAAGGACCATAGCTGATGGAGGGTCCGTATTTTGAGGTATACTGCCTTAATGATATTGTTTATTTGTGATTCCATCGTCAGGCGCTGGTCCAAAGTGATACCTAGATATTGCACCACTTGTTTAGTCTTCAATTCTGCATCTTTTACCTGTAAGGCTGATGGTGGTATGAAGGTTGGATCTTTTGTGATGAATAAAATGTCTGTCTTCTTACAGTTCACTCTCAGATTGTGAGTTCCCAGCCAGTCTGAGACTGCATTAAAGCAGTCTGTAATTCTGGTGTAATTGGGACTGTCCGTGGAGAAAGGGGAGTACAGCGGTACATTGTCAGCATAGATGTGGTAAAGTATGCCATAGGATTGGAATATCACACAAATCGGTTGTATGTATATATTGAAAAACAAGGCGGATACAGAAAAACCCTTTGGTACTCCTTGGGTTTGCTGGTACTTGGATGATGTTTGAGCACCAATGCATACCAATTGTTGGCGATCTGCTAAATATGATTTACACCATTCTAAGGCTAAGTTCTGTATGCCTTTCAGTTGTAGTTGAGTAAGTAGGAGGCTGTGTCGAAGGTCAATGCAATATCGAGGAAGATTAGAACGAATCCCTGTTTCGTTTTGTTCATGCCCATGACTAGATTGTCTATAAGGGAGGCAAGCAGAGTTTTGACACCGTGTTTTTTTTTTTATTTTATTTTATTTTTTTTTTATTTTATACTTTTCTTCTATACCGCTTTTTCCCAAGATCAAAGGCGGTTTACAAATAACATAATGAACAGTTTACAATTAACATAATGAACATTGTTTTACATAGAACATAGTATTTTCTTTAAACTATGTACAATTAACTTTTCATGAACAATAACATGGAGCATATAATTATACATATGCTGAACTATTTACATCAGTCAAATATTTACATTAGTCAGTTATTAATCATGGTTTCGAAGGGTTGTTTTTCTTATGTGTGTTGAGGTTTGAGGCTTTTTGATCTGTGTTTAGGGAGGATTTTTATGTAGGTGTGGTGAGGAGGATGGAGGGGGTTCATTAAGGTTTATAAAGTGTTCTTTAAACAGATATGTTTTTAGTTCTTTCCGGAATGTCTGGAGATCCTTTATTTTGCGGAGGTTTAGTGGGAGTTTATTCCATATGGTGGGGGCTGCATATGAGAATGCTCTTGAGCTTGTGGTTTTTTTTGTTTTTCGAATTGATTTTTTTATGTCTAGTGAGTGGGTTGCATTTTGTCTGCGGGTTCTATGTTCTTTTGGAGCATGTAGTAGAGTGGTTAGATGTGAAGGTGATATGCCGTTGATAAGTTTAAATGTGGTTAAGAGTATTTTGTATGATATTCTACTATTTATGGGAAGCCAGTGTAGTTCAGCGAGGATGGGAGTTATGTGGTCAGTGAGGCGGGCTTTTGCTGTTACTCGGGCACAGATGTTTTGAGCTCGTTGGAGTAAGTTAATATTTGTGAGAGGGAGGCCGATAAGTAGACTATTACAATAGTCAAAGTGAGGAGTGATGAGTGTGCTGATAACAGATCTGAAGTCATGTGTGTCTAGTATTGGTCGTAGGTGTTGAATGGTTTTGAGTTTATAGAATATGGTTTTCACGGTTTGTTTTATGTGAGGGATCATACTAAGTGTGTGGTCTATTATGATGCCTAGGTATTTTACTTCCTTTTTGATTGGGATTATTGTATCGTTAATTGTTATTGTTTCTGGGAGAGTAGTATCTGGTTTTCTTGTTACGAACATTGCTTCAGTTTTTTTTAGGTTGATGCTAAGGTTATTATTTTGTAGCCAGGTATTTGCTTCACTGATACAGTTTAGTAAGTTCTGGTAGTTGGGATTATTTGTGTTTATTGGTTGAGTGAGCATGATGTCATCTGCGTATATATAGTGGTTGACTTTATGTTTTTTGAATATATTTGTGATGGGTTGGAGATATAGGTTGAAAAGGAGGGCCGATAGGGCCGAGCCCTGTGGAATACCTTGTCCTTGTATGAATGGCTCAGAGGTGTCTTGACCCAATTTAACGCGTATTGATCGGTTTGTGATGTATGATATAAACCATTGTAGAATTGTTCCTCCTATTCCTAGGCTTAGGAGTCTGTTAATAAGTGTGTTGTGGTAGACATTGTCAAAGGCACCGGCTATATCAATGAATATGAGGATGTAACCTTGGTTGCATGTGTCAGTGCCCTTTATGAGGTCATCCATGAGTGTTATAAGTAGAGTTTCGACTCCATGTGAAGGGCGGAAGCCAAATTGATGTGAGTCAAGTGGTGCATGTGTGTCAATAAAATCTTGCAGTTGAAGCTGTTATCTCTGTTATCTTAGCCAGAAAAGATAGGCTAGAAATGGGCCTATAGGAGTTTAAGTCATGTGGGTCCATCTTGGGGTTCTTTAGTAGGGATCTGATGGTGGCAGTTTTTAGTGGTGATGGAACAAGATCTTTGCAGAAGGAGAGGTGTATGATTTTGAGATATGAGTACTTAATTCAGAGCAAACTAACTTGATCCAGTGCGAAGGGCATGAATCAGTTGGTGAGGTGGTGGAGTTGAGCCCTCTTATTATGTCCTTGATTTGCTCAGCGGAGTATGAGTGGAGGAGTTTAGCACAGGGATGTGGTGCTTTCACTATTTTATTTTTTATTTTATTTATTTATACATTTCTTTTATACCGCCCCTTCCAGAGATCAAGGGCAGTTTACAGAGAACAGTTGAACAACTTTTACATGGAACAGCGGTATTAACTATTTACAAGGAACATATTGTACAAACAAACTTATGTGTCAACTTTGTAGTTACATATAAACAGGAGTTGGCCTCTTCTTGACATGTCTTTTCCTTTGGTTAGGGTGGAGTGAAGCTCTGGGGTTGTTTAGGTAAGGGGTGTGTGTGGGGGAGGGGGTTAATAGGCTGTGGGTTTTGGAGGTTAGTAGGTTGGTTCTATGTTTGTTGGGAGGTAGCTCGTGAGAGGTGAGGGATTTCAGTTCGGTTTTCAAAATGTTCAGTGAAAATGTGTGTTTTGAGTCCTTTTCTGAATAGTTGGAGGTCTTTTGTCATGCGGAGGGTCGGTGGAAGTTCATTCCAGAGGGTAGGGGCAGCAAATGAAAAGGCTCTGGAGCTTGTAGTTTTCTTTGTCTTGCAGATGGTTTTGGGTATGTCAAGTGAGTGGGTCGCATTTTGTCTGCGTGTTCTGGATTCTGGTGGGGAGTGTAGGAGGGTGGTTAGGTGTGAGGGGGAGATTTCATTGAGGAGTTTGAATGTTGTTAAGAGTATTTTATATTTTATCCGGCTATTTACAGTGTAGTTCATGTAGAATGGGAGTTATGTGGTCGGCTAGACTTGCTTTTGCTATCACCCTGGCAGAGATGGTCTGGGCTCTTTGGAGTATATTTGTGTTTTTAAGTGGTAGGCGATTCAGTAGACTATTACAATAGTCGAAGTGGGGGGTAATTAATGAGTTGACTGCAGACCTAAAATCATGGGTTTCGAGGAGGGGGTCTTAGGTGCTGTATGGTCTTTAGTTTATAGAATACAGTTTTTACTGTTTGCTTTATGTGGGGGAGCATACTGAGTGTGTGATCTAATCCCTAGGTATTTTACCTCTTGTTTAACAGGGATAGTGGTGTTGTTGATTATGATAGTTTTTGGGTAGATTGGGTAGATTGCATCGTGTTTTCTTGATACGAACATAGCTTCACTATGAGGATTGTCTGCAAGAGGATCTTCTATATCATGGAGATTCCCATTGGTTTTATTATGGAAGTGGGTAATGAAGTCCTGTGGGTAGGGTGTGCCTTTGGAATGTTGCTTTGTTGTATCCTTTATGAGGGACTGAATGATTCCAAAAAGCTCAAGGGGGATGTTGGTGTGGTATTCCTTTCTTCTCTGGTTAAATACATTGCAGTGTCTTGCAGGGTCCTCATGTATATGACGCGATCTTGAGATGGCGTCATTTCCGCTCAAGTTTCCTGAGGTGTAGCAAGAACTTGTGTAGGTCCACTGTGAACCAAATGGCTGTATGAATCATTTTATTGGATCCCTTAGGCTGTGGAAGGAGTGCAGCTTTGCTTAGGGTGGAATTCCATGTGTGTATATGTTCAACTACCTCAGAAGTGTCAGAGTTAAGGTTGGGTAGGGTTTCTTCAAGGAATGCCTCCTTACTGAACAGTCTAAAGTGATGAACTGGTGGTGGAGTAGTAGTGGAAGAGGTATCAGGGTTAATTGCGAATGATGGAATGTGTAAGAAAATGGCTTTGTGGTCTGACCAAGGTACTGGTATGACTTGTGATTGTTCAAGGTTGCTGGTTCCAAACGTGGAAGAGGGTGCGAAGATGAGGTCCAATGTGTTTTCTTTAGTGTGAGTAGGGGTGTGTATTTGTTGCTCATAGATTAGTGAAGACATTGCATCAAGAAAGGCTGTGGAGTTCTTCTTTGGTAGCACAGGGAGGTTGAAATCGCCCAGCAGCCAAAGTGGTCTACCCTTCATTGATTGGCTGCATGTTAGGTCCAGGACTATTGAGAAGTCATCAGTGCATGTTGATGGGGCTCGATAGCATAGAGCTGTTGCTAGGTGTATTTTTTTACGATCATGATGGCGCCCAGGCTATTAGAGTTGTGTGAAGTGAGGCATTGGAAATGAAGATCAGATCTGACCATGGTAAAGATGCCTCCACCTTGTCTGCTAGTTCTTGGGCAATTAAAGAAGTCATAGTTAGGGAGCTTTAGTTGATTTGTGATTACTGTGTCAGTGAGCCATGATTCTGTAACAAAGAGCATGTCTAATTTATGACTTTCAACACAGTCACCAATAGCCATTTGTTCCGGATAGATTGTGCATTTATGAGCACACAGGTTAGGTATTTTTCCTCTGGGGGCTTCTGTCTTAGGCTCTTTGATGGGGGCTCGTATTCAATATGAATGAGATGTCGGTGTCTTGCCAAGTGCGATGGTCTCGAAGTGGAGAATATATCTTCCTGCCCTCTCTGGCCATAACCATGTATGGAAATCTGGCCTTGTTGATGCGAGAAGGTTCCAGCATATATGATGGATTGGGCCAGCCAATATAGAAACAACATGAAAGGAATCAGGTCTGGCATTGTGAAAGGGAGAGGTGAGCACCAGTTGCGGGGAAGTGTGAGTAAAGTGTGGCGACTAGGTTGAGTGAGCTACCGAATGCTACTCTAGTCTAGTTGGTGAGTGTAGTGAGAGTGATATCTGAGTTAACAGCATTGCCAGCATGGAAAACCTGATAACAAACCTTATTGAGCCTAAAGGTTAGGTATTCAAGGACAGGTGGTGATCCAACAGATAGCAGTCAAAATATCAGGTACATTCTATAAGAGTTACAACCAGAGGGCTGTGTACTGTACAAGCATGTAGCTACAAAACTCATAAATAGATTAGAAAAGTTAACACAGAACATGATGCATTGCAGTGTGATAGGGTAGAAATAATTATGGAAGAAGGTAGTTACAACGTTAGTAGAGAGGAGATGACTTACAGTAAGTAGGTCACTGTAGCACTATGGTGGTTTCAAAAAACAGAAAAAGAGATGGCTTCAGCCCACCTAAGGTCCCTGTCTAAGGGCCCTCTGGCAAGGCACTCAAGCGTGGGCACACCTGGAGGTGCTCAGATACTTAAACTTAAAGTCTTTCCTCATCTTCGGCCTGATTGGCCTTGGCGGTGGGGAGGAGGGAGGGACATGCCTGCCTGCTCCCTTCACCAACACCGATCGGGCTGACGACTGTGGCTGGTTCCCGCACCTCGTGGCGCTCAGACATTTAAACTTAAAGTTCTTGCTCCTCTTTGGCCTGATTGGCCTTGGCAGTGGGTAGCAGGGAGGAGCTTGCCTGCCTGCTCACTTTGCCGACGCCGATCGGACCGACAACTGTGGCTGGTTCCACCATGGTGCCATGGCTCCATTGTAAATCCCAGACTGAGTTAGTCGGGCGTGGCCTGTACGTACAGGCCTGCACGTACAGTCCTGATCGCAATTCTGATGCCACGGGGCTAGACATGCCCCGTGGGATTAGAATTGCGATGCCCTCTGTACGTCTGGTTTGATGGAATGGGCTTATAGGGCATCCCTTTATAGCAAGGGGATAAAATCAAAATAAACTTAACTATTGCTTATACCTCAACAAATAGAGAGGGGTGACCTGCACAGAGCAGCGAGCATTACCCTGAACAAAGACATAGATGGGGGTGACCTGCACAGAGCAGCGAGCATTACCCTGAACAAAGACATAGATGGGGGTGACCTGCACAGAGCAGCGAGCATTACCCTGAACAAAGACATAGATGGGGGTGAGCTGCACAGAGCAGCGAGCATTACCCTGAACAAAGACATAGATGGGGGTGAGCTGCACAGAGCAGCGAGCATTACCCTGAACAAAGACATAGATGGGGGTGACCTGCACAGAGTGGTGCATACACTGGCCACCTTTCTGAGTAGACTAGATGGACCATTCTGGTCTTTATCTGCCATCATATACTTAAGAACACCAGCCACCTCTTTAATTTATAAAACTGCCCTGAAATGAAAACTTCTAAAAATGAAACAAAACAAAAATGTATTAAAATAAAACAAAACAAACCTGCTAATGACACAGGAGACTGCACAAAATTATTTTTTTTGGCCTGCACACCCCTGCTATAAAATACAAGATTCATTCATGAAATCACAGATGTTCAATTTCCCTTAGCGCCACTTTACTCCTTCCTGGCTCTAAGGTTTCCACTTTTGGAAATATATTAGGTGTCATTCTCCCTTTGGAAATTAAAATATATTTGATTGGTGAATTCAGATGGTTCACTGGAACCCATTACAATGCCTGAAAGGTTTACAATCAAGGAAAGAGGCTGCTATGATAGAAATACCCGTTTTCATTTAAATGCAGAGTAAAAGACAGACATTATACAATTATAAAGCCGAGTCTGTCAGAATGAGCCGACTCTAAATAGAAACACCACAGTACTAGGAATCTTAAATTATGGAACAGAAATATAAATCCATGCTATCCTTTTCATCATAAGCACATTTTACTTTAAAAGCCTGCAAAAAGTATTCTAAGATACCGCATGTCTTTCTTAGCATTCTAGAAATATGAAACACACTTACTGAATTAAACTGGCACGGTTTTAACTATTTCAGTGCTCTTGGATTAGTGTCAGTATATGTTAAATAAGATAACAAAACAGCACATCAGTAAAAAAGTGATAGATTTACAAAGAAACTGTAAAGTTGCACTATGATTACTAACATCATCATTTTTACAACACAGACCGGGTATAGACTAGCCCTGTATAGACACGTATCACTCTTTAAAAATTAAAATGAACACAATATTTAAAAATGTGTTATTACATTTATGTGAAGAATTTCTTTTTAATTATTTTTCCTTTTCAATCTTAGATGCAGTAAGGAAATATACTGCTAAAACTAGGTTATGGTGTAGCTTTAGAGCTTAAATTATAGCAAAAATACAGACTGATGGCTTGTTTTACACACTAACTTGTGCATGACTAGATTTATTTAACCAGGTTTATATACCACCTTATAGATAACTCTACCTCCGTCTTGCATCGGTTCTGGAGGACTCAAATCCTGGAAAAGGCATAAATGAGGCTCCGCAGGGCACTAAGTGTGGAGACATCCTGCTTTCCTGCTACTGGATGACGTGCTGAAAGATGTTCCCCTTTGCTTAAAACCCTAGCTAGCTCTTTATTCCATCCGACTGCCCAAAACTGCATCTCCCCACTGGCATCCCTGGAGCAATTTCTCCGATGCTGCTGATGTGGACTCAAAGTTCCTGGGTAGACTATCAGAGAAATTGTCACGAGATGGGAAGACCAGTGTTCTGCTTAACATTATTAAATTACAAAGCTCAGCAATATCCTTCAGAAATAATTTGGCACATTCTCTCTCCATTCGATTCTCTGTTAGCCTATATCTTAGATTACCACATATAATAGTAATATCAGTATTTCTAGAAATTACCCAGGGTATGTTTTGAGGGGTATGGAGTACTGGCAACTTTTTCAGTGCATTAATGAAAGAGCCCTGCATATGAGTACCGGAAAATGCACTGAAATGACCTATTTAAGCAATATAGAAATAAAGATTAATAAATAAAACAAAACACAAAATAAGGTGATGCCTTTTTATTGAACTAATATAATCCATTTTTGACTAGCTTTTGGGAATGAAACCCTCCCTTCCTCGGCTTGGAGTGAATAATAAAAGCATTCCAATGAAAGTCTGAGGGGGAAAAGGGGAGGGGAGGGCTTGTGTGAGGTTCCACTACCAGCCTTCAGGGCCCAAGTCTCAGAATTTTACCCAAATGATCCTGACTCCAACAAGTAGATGTCATTAGGTTCCATGCAGATGACTGCCAACTTAGCCTTCTCTACACATGCTAACTTCAATCAGAGACCATCTGATCTGTATAGAAACCCAACTCTGGCTAGAGCATGGTCTGCCCTTTGCTATCACCTTGTGCTTGACTCCCTGCTTCGCTCTGAAACCTGATTAGCCTTGTTGAACGCTCCTAGATCCTGCTTCAGTTGCTGTTGTTTCTCAGCTTTTCTCCTTCCTTGTTCCACCTTGTTGAATGCCCTGTGCTTGTGTTTCCGATCTCCTTTGCTTTCTTCTGGTTCCTGCTTCTCACCTGGGCAGCTAAGACCTGGCGGCTACCAGCACCAGAGGGCTCAGCCCAAAGGAAAGGTCACTGCAGGTAGAAGAATCTGATCGAGCTACCCCTGGACCCTGGGTGTCCTGTGGAAAACCTGTTCGTGGATCTCATCCGCTCACTGTTCTTGGTCTTTTCTATTGATAAAAAACATCACTGGGGAAGAGGAGAGGTAGATATGGATGAGGATTTCAGAGGGTGATAAAGATGTACAATTTTATGTTTTATAATATGATAGGAAACCCAGGTCTCTGTTAACATTGTTCTTGTTAATTTCAAAGTATCTGATCATTTTACCTTCCAAGATTAATGCTCCACGATTGTTTTAAAGCCCCCTTTGAATGCCCTGGTCATCAGGTTATTGGTGCAGAGAGGTGCTTCCTCACAGAGATGTCACCTTCATTGGCTTCATGGCATCTGATGTCATATCTATGTGAATTTATTCTTCCTAATATCTAACCTCTCACCCCACTGTAGCATCCTTCTTCACACCAACACCCACTTTTCAGTCTCCTAAATTTAGGAGTTCAGTGAAACTAAGAGCATACATTTAAGCGCTCACCCTAGTAAATTTCAGAGAAGCCTACTTAGGAGCCTAACTCTCAAAGTTAGGAGCATAAGTTCTAAATATCAGCCTCCTAAAATCTAGGGCTATATTATTCAGAGGTTTCTTTGATGAAATTTTGAAGTTACCTGGTTAGAATCAGAGGTTTGAATTTCCCACCTGCTCAATAGGTTTAGTTTAGTTTATTAGTTTAGAGACACTTCTAAACTGCCTTTCAAGTGCTTTACAACAATACAATACATTCAAAAGGATAAATAATATCCAGCAGGAGGAAAAAATACAAACACCAATTAAAAGAGTTACTGCAAAAGGGAAGCAACTCATTGCATACAATAAATCAGCAGGACTGGAGGCATTCCTAGGGCATGGTTGATATTCAGATACATTTACGCATCTAAATTTGCAAGGAGTGAAAGCCTGTTCTTAAGTTATCCGCTCACCTGATTCTTGAATATTGACTTCTATTCATTTGCCTAGGACCCTAAGTTAGATGTTCAGGAGACAGCTTTATAACGGGGCACCTTTAAAATCTTCATGAACATGCCTATTTCATATCTACAAAACGTCATGGGATAGGAGGCGGTATACTATTGTGCATTAAGAACTGGTTATTTAACATTTTTTATAAACTGCTTTTCAAATTCTCAAAGCAGTTTACAATGAACATAGCTTTTACATGGAACGTTTCATCAGTAACTATTACAATAGCAGTTAACAGTGGTGCATAAAAGATAGAAAGCAGAAGGTAGGGCTAAATGACCAATTTTCTAAATGGAGAAAGGCGAACAGTGGAGTACCACAAGGATCTGAGCTGGGCCCACTGTTTTTTAACATATTTATAAATGACCAGGAAATGGGAATAATAAGTGAGATGACCAAATTTGCAGATGACATAAAATTATTCAAAGTTGTTAAAGCCCAATAGGATTGAGAAAAATTGCAAGAGGACCTTGATAAATTGGAAGACTGGGGGCCCAATTCCGAGTCGCAGATTGTGGGGCTGACCCTATTCCCTCTTTTGCTTTCCCCACACGGCTAGAGTCGCAGGATGGGGAGAGCCGGTGAGGGGCAGGAGGGGGTGAGGTTGGGGTGGAACGGGTCAGGCTGAGCTGGCTGGATGTACAGGGCTGATTCAAGTCAAGGTACATCCTGTGGGTTCAGAGGGGATGGGTTGATTATCCCACCTCAAAGAAGAAATAATCAGCACGGGTGGGGTGATTGGGCCCAGGGATTCCCCCCCACACTAGGGCCAGGGATAGGTGTGGGAAGGGGTCCCTGCCGCCTGATCCAGGCCCTGGCTGGGCGGCTGGGAAGAGGGGGTATTAACCACGGGAGCCAGGGGCACCTGCAGGAAGGACATCCCCACTGGCAGGCAGAGGCACGTCGAGCTGTCCTCGGGCCCGATTCTGTGTGCCGCAGGTACATTATGGTCCCACGGTATAGAATCAGGTCCTAACAGACCCTTCTTGCTCAGGGCCAACCAGAAGGCCTGGACATGCCCCTTTGTGAATCGGGCTCTGTATGTTGTGGTGAGGAAAGCAATACTGAGCCTATGGATACACAGGGAAATGAGCCCTGCACCTTTAAATCTGAAAGCATCCAGGGTTTCCCCGGTAACCAGGAGTCTCTGACTCACAACATAGTCACCCTTAAGCCCTGCCCACAGCAGCACGTCAGGGGTAGAGAGAAGCCTGACTCTGCTCACATGTGCTGGGAGCAAGGCGTGGCACAGGAAGAAGAGCAGTTTAAAAAGCTGACTTTTAGAAATTCAGGAAGGAGAACGAGCACAAGCACGGAAAGCCCAGGAGCAGGCAGAAGCGTGCCAAGCACAGCCATAAGAGAGGAGAGAACGCCTGAGAGAATAAGGAAAGGTGGAGCTGAAGAAGGTATTGTTGAACCTTTAAGAGAAGGCAGCTCTGAGAAGTGTTACAGCCAGAGAGGAAGCCAGCAAGGAACCTTAAGGGATAGAAAGGCTGCTGAGTTTAAGCTTCCAAGAGAACAGGGGAAACTGATTGGGAAAGTTCCAAGGCAGTCCCAGCTGAAAGGAAGGCTGTTTCAATCAAGGGAATTCTCTGCAGATGGAAGACAGCATGACTTGCATACAGGACAAAGAGAATTGCTGACTACTCCTGATTTAAGGCAAGTGTGTCCTCCTCAGTTCATCTCTATAAAAGACTTAGGAGAATTAGCATCTGAGATAAAAGCTAATTCTAGTTGCCAGCTAAACCCCAGAATAAAGAGGGACGATTTAACTGACTATCAATTGGCTCACCTTGCTGAAGAGTTAGGGCTTCTCAAAAAGCTGAATGATTTGATCCAGAAAGAGAATAGTCAGCTCTCCCTACAGGTACCCTTGGATAAGTGTGAAAGGGACAGTGTTGAAGAAATGGAAATAGGAGATATGGAAGATAACTCATGTGAAATGCAGTGTGCTTATTGCCAAGCCTCTAGCTTGGAAGAATGCTAAACTGTAGAGCCTTTTAAAGTGTGAATGCTATAAGAGAAACTTGACTTGTGTGAAAGGCACAGCAGAAGGAAAACAGCTGAATGCTATATTCTACTGATATTGTGAAGCCGAAAGCTGAAGGGAATAATCAGAGGACATTCTAAGAGCTGTTTTGCTTCAAGAAATAAGGTTCCTGTAAAAGAGAAGTTTTTGTGAAGCTTAAGATTTTGAATAAGCTGCATTTACTAAACACAGGCAACGTTGTGAATGCTTCCTTTTGAAAAGTTAAAGCTTTTGCGTTGGAGTAAAAATCCTGTATTTTTGTTTTCCACTTATATCCTGTGTATGATGGAATCCCTGATTACAAACAAATAAATTTTCTCTGTTTTGCGCCTGACCACTTGCCTACAACTCCTTTGCCTAAGTAAATAAGACTACAACTCCCAGCAGCCCTCCTGGCAGCCATTTTGAGGGAGAACTTATTGAAAGGTAGAAAGGCGACCCTTCCTGGTACCAGGTTATCTGCCCGGCCAGGTGGGGGCGACAGAGTGGCGTAGTTCTTCGGATAGAGAGTGGAATACGACTGCGCAGAAGAAGACAAATATACAACGGGTTCCAGAACTCGACGGGAGGACGTCGGTGCGCGTAGCAAGCGGCTGAGACGGAGAGTCCAGAGCTCCTGCAAACCGGAGAGTCCAAGGTCCTGCCGAGACCCTACCTTGTTGCTGAGCGAGACGCACCACCAGTACCAGGTACACGGTATTTAACTAAGGGAAAATAAGGATACCGGTACTGGGTGGGGGCGGTGGTAGCAGGTAGAGGGGGAACACACCTAGTGTTGGGTGCCACACTTGGGTGGTCTGTGTTTTTCTTTTTCTCGTCCTACAGGAAGACGATGACGATGGAGACGAAGGATATCCTTGCGTGGATGGCAGCGGAATTCAATCGGCAAAAAGAGCTGTCATTGGAGCTTCAGGAGAAAGCGGCCCTTCAACTGCAAGCCCAACAGAAACCGTTGGTAGACCTAATGGAGGCCTGGCTGAAGGAGTGTAAGAAACCACCAGAGCCTGATCCGGTTGCCACGGGTTTCTCAGGACTGGGATTAGCCCATACCTTTGGACTCGGGTCCAGAGAGGCCCTTAGCTTTGGACAGCTAAAGGATGGGGAAGGTGCAGATATTTTCTTAGACGCATTTGAAAAGGTGGCACAAATAGCCAAGTGGCCACAAGAACAGTGGGCGGTAAGGTTGGCTGTCTCGCTAACTGGTGAAGCGTTGGCCGCCTACCAAACCATCCCCGTTACTTTGGCCAATGACTATTTGGAGGTTAAGAAGGCTATAAAAGATAGGCTAGGCCTAACACCCATAGTCTATCGCCGCCAGCTAAGAAATGCAAAATTACGTGTAGATGAGACACCACGAGCACTCTATCATCGGTTAAAAACGCTGGTAGTTAAGTGGCTAGAGCCAGAGCATAAATCAGTAGAGACGCTGATTGATGAGCTTGTTCTAGAGCAATATTTTGCAGCGGTACCAGAAAGAATGCAAAGTTTTCTTATGTTGCAAGGCTGTAAAAACACACAAGAGGCTATAGTAATGTCAGAGCGATTCCTAGAAGCTGATGCCTTAGCTAAGGATAAGTCTGTAGCCTGTGCTAAGATGTCTATAGCTAGGTTGGATGGTGATAGAAAAAATGTGAAGAATGTTTGTGTTCCCACCAGTAGAAGGATGCAAGTGAAGCGTGCATGTTATCAGTGTGGTAGCGAACAACATTTAATACGTGATTGTAAAATGAAGACAGCCTTAGTGTTAAGTGAACCTAGTAAGGTTGGAGAAAGCTTTTTACTAGATGTTACGGTACAAGGCCTTCCGGTTAAAGCACTGCTTGATTCGGGATCGGATCAATCTATGCTTTCAAAATGCTTATGGCGAAGGTTAGCAGCCCCAGGTTTAAGGACACCTCAGACACCCACGGGCACCGTAAACATTCGATGTGTTCATGGAACGGCGTCTACTTATCCGGTTTACTATGTCCGGATAAAAGGGTTAGGCATTGAAAGGGAGGTCCCTGTTGCTATTGTTCCCCGATTACCCCAGGAGGTAGTGCTCGGGAGGGACTGGCCCCAATTTCAACAAGGTGTGCAACAAGGGTTAGGGGTTAAGAAAGGTTTGGTTTCTACGCGAGCCCAGTCCCAAGCCCAACAGGCCCTAGGGGAAGAGTCCCTAGAGGGGGAGGCAGAGGTTCGGTCCTCTCACGAAGCTGTAAGGAGGGCTATAATAGGTAAGACAAGGAAGCCAAAGGCAGGTGCTGCAATGGCAATATATAGACCTTTGTTTGGAAAAGGTGGAAAGGGGAAGCCACACTTGCCTAAGGAGGAGCCTCCTAAGAAACCTGTTTTCGTCCTACGCTTTTGTCAGATGAGTCCGGAAGCACGAGCCCCAAAGAAGACCACTCCACAGGCAGCGGGCTTTGACCTGTACAGTGCTGAAGAGATTTTGGTCCCAAAGCATGGGAAGGCACTCGTAAACACAGCGCTCCAGTTGGAGATCCCAGCTGGGTGCTATGGAAGAATCGCACCTCGTTCAGGCCTGGCTGTGAAACACTTCCTAGACGTAGGTGCGGGAGTAGTGGACCCGGATTATAGAGGGGCTATTAAAGTCCTGCTGTTCAACTTTGGATCCGAAGATTTCCAAGTGAATGTAGGCGACCACATTGCACAAATTATTTGTGAGCGAGTGGGTTTCCCTCCTTTGGAAGAGGTGGCCATGGTGTCCGATACGCTGCGAGGGACGCAAGGTTTTGGGTCCTCGGGGTATTCAGACAAGCATGGATTGACTGCAACGCTGGAGGAAAGGATGGAGGACGACCTCGGACCCCAGCTAAGTGACTGCCGGAAGGAACCTGAACTCAGGATAGCGGATGGTCTCTCATGGTCTCAGAGACAGGAGTTAGAGCGTCTTGTTAAGAGCTTTACAGATGTCCTGACGCCACTGCCGGGAGAAACCAAACTCGTTGCTCACGAGATCCTGACACCAGCATGTGAAGTAATTCGGCAGCGCCCATATAGGCTGCCCGAAGCCAAGAAGCACGAGGTGATGGACCAGGTCAAGGAGATGCTAGACCTTGGTATCATCGAAGAATCTAAGAGTCCCTGGAACAGCCCGGTCGTGCTGGTTCCAAAACCCGATGGATCCCTTAGATTCTGTATCGATTTCCGCAAGGTCAACGCTATCTCAAAATTCGACACCTATCCCATGCCTCGGATAGAGGAGCTTCTTGACCGGCTGGGCCAGGCCAGATATCTAACAACGTTAGATATGACGAAAGGATACTGGCAGATTCCCCTGACCAGGGAATCTCGCCCGAAAACCGCTTTCAGCACACCACAGGGGTTGTTTCAATTCCGGAGGATGCCATTCGGGCTTCATGGAGCGGCAGCCACCTGTCAGCGTCTCATTGATATAGTACTCAGGCCGCATCAAAAATATGCTACGGCATATATGGATGACGTTGTGATCCATAGCACCAGATGGGATCAGCACATGGTCCACTTAAAGGCAGTCCTACAAGCAATGAGGGAAGCTGGTTTGACTTTGAACCTGGCAAAATGCATGTTCGGGGCCCAAGAAGTAAAATACTTGGGACACTTGGTGGGACATGGCATTGTGAAACCCCTGTTAAGCAAGATTGAAAGTGTCCAATCTTTCCCGCACCCTACCAACAAGAAACAACTCCGCAGTTTCCTTGGACTGGTAGGTTACTACCGAAGGTTTGTGGCACAGTTTGCCGAGAAAAGTGCGCCATTATCAGATATGTTGAGAAAGAACATGCCTAATCAGCTACGCTGGACTGAGGAGGCGGATAAGGCGTTTGAGCGGCTGAAAGAAGAACTGTGCGCAGCCCCGGTATTAAGAGGGGTAGAATTCAGTCTGCCATTCATCCTACAGACTGATGCTTCAGAAACCGGTCTGGGAGCGGTGCTCTCCCAGAAGCATGAGGGTGTGGAGCATCCAGTACTCTTCCTCAGTCAGAAGTTGTCACCCGCTGAGAAGAATTATTCCACCATTGAAAGAGAGTGCCTCGCGGTGAAGTGGGCAGTGGAGTCCCTAAAGTTTTATCTGGCAGGTAGGAAATTCCTGCTCATGACCGATCATGCTCCATTAAAATGGTTGGGTCAGATGAAATATCACAACGCCCGATTGACCCGGTGGTATATGGCGCTTCAGGCGTTTGACTTCCAGATTGTCCATCGCGCAGGGAAACTTCACCAAAACGCCGACGCGTTATCTAGGGACACTACCAGAGATGAAGACAAAGATTCTTATAGGAGAATTACGTGCTGTGATTTTATGGAAACCCCAGCCCGTAATATCTTAAGAAGGGGAATGTGTGGTGAGGAAAGCAATACTGAGCCTATGGATACACAGGGAAATGAGCCCTGCACCTTTAAATCTGAAAGCATCCAGGGTTTCCCCGGTAACCAGGAGTCTCTGACTCACAACATAGTCACCCTTAAGCCCCGCCCACAGCAGCACGTCAGGGGTAGAGAGAAGCCTGACTCTGCTCACATGTGCTGGGAGCAAGGCGTGGCACAGGAAGAAGAGCAGTTTAAAAAGCTGACTTTTAGAAATTCAGGAAGGAGAACGAGCACAAGCACGGAAAGCCCAGGAGCAGGCAGAAGCGTGCCAAGCACAGCCATAAGAGAGGAGAGAACGCCTGAGAGAATAAGGAAAGGTGGAGCTGAAGAAGGTATTGTTGAACCTTTAAGAGAAGGCAGCTCTGAGAAGTGTTACAGCCAGAGAGGAAGCCAGCAAGGAACCTTAAGGGATAGAAAGGCTGCTGAGTTTAAGCTTCCAAGAGAACAGGGGAAACTGATTGGGAAAGTTCCAAGGCAGTCCCAGCTGAAAGGAAGGCTGTTTCAATCAAGGGAATTCTCTGCAGATGGAAGACAGCATGACTTGCATACAGGACAAAGAGAATTGCTGACTACTCCTGATTTAAGGCAAGTGTGTCCTCCTCAGTTCATCTCTATAAAAGACTTAGGAGAATTAGCATCTGAGATAAAAGCTAATTCTAGTTGCCAGCTAAACCCCAGAATAAAGAGGGACGATTTAACTATCAATTGGCTCACCTTGCTGAAGAGTTAGGGCAGAAGCAAGTCCTTCTCAAAAAGCTGAATGATTTGATCCAGAAAGAGAATAGTCAGCTCTCCCTACAGGTACCCTTGGATAAGTGTGAAAGGGACAGTGTTGAAGAAATGGAAATAGGAGATATGGAAGATAACTCATGTGAAATGCAGTGTGCTTATTGCCAAGCCTCTAGCTTGGAAGAATGCTAAACTGTAGAGCCTTTTAAAGTGTGAATGCTATAAGAGAAACTTGACTTGTGTGAAAGGCACAGCAGAAGGAAAACAGCTGAATGCTATATTCTACTGATATTGTGAAGCTGAAAGCTGAAGGGAATAATCAGAGGACATTCTAAGAGCTGTTTTTCTTCAAGAAATAAGGTTCCTGTAAAAGAGAAGTTTTTGTGAAGCTTAAGTTTTTAAATAAGCTGCATTTACTAAACACAGGCAACGTTGTGAATGCTTCCTTTTGAAAAGTTAAAGCTTTTGCGTTGGAGTAAAAATCCTGTATTTTTGTTTTCCACTTATATCCTGTGTATGATGGAATCCCTGATTACAAACAAATAAATTTTCTCTGTTTTGCGCCTGACCACTTGCCTACAACTCCTTTGCCTAAGTAAATAAGACTACAACTCCCAGCAGCCCTCCTGGCAGCCATTTTGAGGGAGAACTTATTGAAAGGTAGAAAGGCGACCCTTCCTGGTACCAGGTTATCTGCCCGGCCAAGTTGGGGTGACAATGTCCAAATGTCAGATGACATTTCATGTGGACAAAGGAAACATTATGCACCTAGGAAAGAACAACCTAAACTATGCTTATATGATGCAAGGTTCCACATATCTCTTTTCCAAGTTGAAGAGCCCTAACTTTTTAATCCTTTCCTCAGAGGGGTATCCTTCCATCCCCTTTACCATTTTGGGGGTTCTTCTCTGTATCTTTTCTAATTCTGCTATATCCTTTTTAAGATACAGCGACCAGATTTGCACACAATATTCAAGGTGCGATCGCACCATGGAATGAAACAGAGGCATTATAATATCCTTTAGTGTAGCTGGGTTTAAAACAGATTTGGCCAAGTTCCTGGAGGAAAGATCCATAAACATTAAAGAGGACCCGGGCAATCTACTGCTTATCCCAGGACAATGTAACCAGAGGCTATAAAATGAAAAGATTTACCAGGCGGGGGTGACCTGGGTCTCCCTGGGGGCAGCTGAGCACTGCCCTGTGTGTTTTTGTCCTTAGGGTTGCTTTTCAGCTGATTGCAGGCAGTCAGGGTTTTTAAAAAATAAATAAATAAAAGGAGGCAGAGGGGCTGGGTTTAAGATACAATAAAATTAAAGTAAATAAATGTGTTCCCCAGTTAGGGGAGAGGCTAAGAGAGTCCTGAATATGTTTCTTGGGCTAAGAAGCCTTTATTCATAGAAAACTGCAGTTTTCAGATCTGCCCTGGGCTTTATGCTAATGAGACAGGATGGCTTAAAGGAACAATAGCTTCAATGTAAAAGTGCTGATTTTTGGCAAATTTAAAAGTTGAAATTAAAAAATTTTAAAGTTAGAGTTCAGGTGCAGGAGATGTGTTCTCCTGGAAAATATACTTAGTTTTGTGAAAAAAATGTTCATTATGGCTAGAAAATCACTCATTTTCCCCCAGGATTGAGGGTTTCTCCTCAAAGTTTAAAAGCAATCCTAATGACTTGAAATTATTCTAAAAAGGACTAATTCATGGTTTTCAGACTTTAAAAAGACTTAGGGGCAAAAAGGTTAGATTTATAAAAAACATGTTCCGATTAATAGAAGGAATTAAAACCCTCTGTATTGCCTTTGGTGTAAAGGGTTCGCCTTACTTTATCACAGGAACTAATTGAACTCAAAGAGAAAATCCAGTAGAATATTTCTTTGAGTAAAGAAAAGAAGAAATTAGACCTTACCTGCTAATTGTCTTTCCTTTAATTCTCTCCAGGCCAGTCCAGGAAATCAGGGTTGTCAGCCTCCTCCAGCAGCTGAAGACTGAAATACATAGAGTCTTGACACCTCTTTATCTGACTCCCCCTAGCGCTCCCGGCTCAGTCTTCTATTGGCAAAGCATCTAGGAACCCTTATAAAAACCCTTTGAACTTGAACTATCTTAACAACGTATCAACTACACTAAATTTATCCGGGAGAGTCCTACCACTCCCCTCTTTTTGGTACTTTTTTTTTTTACTTCGAACTTCTTAGCCTTCATATCTAGTTATTGAGTTCATCCTGGTAAACTCCATAAAACGTGCTATCCATCCCAGAACAGCTAACAACTCCTTCCCCGCACGAAGGAAGAGCAGACCACAGAGCCGTTCCGAAGAATTTGCTGCCAAAGTGCCAACACTCACTGGCTGAGGCTGCCCTCAGGTCTTGAAGACCCCCAGGTCGCACCAACAGTCCAGCTTGCGTCATGACCGGGTGGGCCCTGGACTGGCCTGGAGAGAATTAAAGGAAAGACAATTAGCAGGTAAGGTCTAATTTTTTCTTCCTCGTCATCTCTCCAGGCCAGTCCAGGAAATCAGGGACGTACCAGAGCAGTATCTAAACATGGGAGGGACCTGCAAGCCTGGCTAAGATAGCCGCCACTCCCACCTTGGCATCCCCTCTCGAGTGTACATCCAGTCTATAATGCTTCGAAAAGGTGTGGAGAGAGGAACAAGTGGCTGCTCGACAGATGTCTCCCGGAGGAACCAAGGCGGACTCCGCCCAAGATGCCACCTGCCCTCTCGTAGAACGGGCCCACAGCCCCTTCGGAGCCAACTTCCCCCACGCTGCATACACAGCCGCAATAGCCTGCTTATCCCATCTGGCAAGAGAAGCTTTGGAAGCTGCCTCCTCTCTGCGAGGACCTCCAAACAATACAAACAGCCGATCCATTCTACGGAACAATTTTGTCTTCTTAAGATATCTCTGAAGCACCCTTCCAAGGTCCAGACTCCTGAGTCTACGCTCTGCCGAACCCCCTTCCGGAGCCAGAAATATTGGAAGAGAAACCGGCAGGTTCAAATGAAAACTCAAAACCACCTTCGGCAAAAACAAAGGCACCGAACGCAACACCACCTTATCTATGGAGAACTGGATAAAAGGCTCTCTGCACGATAACACCTGCAAGTCCGAAATACGTCTCGCTGAACACAAGGCCACCAGGAAGACCGTCTTCCAGGAAAATTCTCATACCTACAGAAACAGCCGGTTCAAAGAGCGAACGCTTCCAGAACCAAATTTAGGTCCCAAGGAGGCACTAGCGGACGACGGGGCGGGCACACCAGCTTCACTGCTCGAAGAAAACGAACGACATCCTGATGTGCTGCCAAGGATCGACCCTGAAGCTGTCCTCTATAGCAAGCTAGCGCCGCTACCTGCACCTTCAACGAACTCAGGGCCAGTCCCTTTTCCAGACTGGCCTGCAGGAACAGCAAGATGTCGGGCAAAGAACACCCAAAAGGACGGATGCCCCTATCAGCACACCAACCTTTGAATATACGCCATATATGAATGTAAGATAAGGACGTCAAACGCTTTTGAGATTTCAACATGGTAGAAATCACCGCCGCCGAGTACCCCCGATGTTGTAAGTGGCGCCTCTCAAGAGCCAAGCCGTAAACGAGAACCGATCCACTTGCGGCATCTAGATCGGTCCCTGGTTCAAAAGATTGGGCCAATTGGGTAACCAATGCCGATCCACCGCCAATCCATTATTAACCACATCAGGTCCACGTACCACAGTCATCACAGCCAGTCTGGAGCCACCATAATCACCAGCCTGTTGTGACTTTCTATCCGATGTAGCAATCGGTCGATCAGCAGCCACGGAGGAAAGACATAAAGCAGCCCCTCCACCGGCCATGGCTGCGACAGAGCATTGAGTCCCTCCGACATGTGCTCCCTGCACCTGCGGAAAAACCACTCTTCCTTTGTGTTGGAGAGAGTAGCCATCAGATCCATGTCTGGCTGCCCCCAGTGACTCAAAATGTCACGAAACACTGCTGCGTTTAATTCCCATTCTCCAGGATCCAAGGTATGCTGACTGAGGTAATTGGCCTGCACGTTGTCCTTGCCTGCTACATGCGCCGCTGACAAGGCTAGCAGATGACTCTCCACCCAGCCCAATAGCATCTGGCTCTCCTCTGCTAATGACACAGCTCCCGTGCTGCCCTGTCAGTTGATATAAGCCACTGTTACCGTGTTGTCGGAGAAAAACACAAACCGCTTTTCCCTGCACCAGATTCTCAAAACCTGTAACGCCAATCGCACGCCCTCATCTCCAGACAGCTGATCGACCACTTGGCTTCGTCCGCCGACCAGTAGCCATGCACCACCTGAGAAAGACAGGGTGCGCCCCAGCCCGAGAAACATGGGTCGGTCGTCACCAACACCCAGTCAGTCTGTGTTAGGGGCATACCGGCCCGGAGGTGAATGCTCTCCAGCCACCATGCTAAGCTGGTCTTCACCTCCGCTGCACACTAACTTTTGCGATAGCGGATGCTCCTGGGCCGCCCAGCAAGAGAGAAGAGCTCGTTGCAGAGGTTGCATATGGGCTCTTGCCCATGGCACCAGGTCCAAGGCGGCCACCATGGACTCTAGCAGCTGCATATAGCGCCACGCCGTCGGTGCTTTCATGCGTAAGAACCTTTGCACCTGCTCTTGAATCTTTTGCACTCTGACCTCAGGAAGAACCACTACCCCCTTCTCCATGTCGAATAGCGCCCCGAGAAACACCAATTGCCTTCTTGGTTGCAGCTGGCTCTTGGCTTTGTTGACTACCCAACCAAGCTGCTCTAGGAATGTGACCACCCGCTTGGTCGCTGTGATCGACTCCTCCTCGGATTCCGCCCGAATAAGCCAATCATCCAAGTACGGATGCACCTGTATTCCTTCAAGCCTCAAAGCTGCTGCGTGAACGTGCAGCTTTCGTGAATATGCGCGGCGCAGTTGCCAACCCAAACAGCAGTGCCTTGAAATGAAAATGCCGCATGGGGACGGCAAACCGCAGGAACCACTGATGCTCCGGTCTGATAGGGATGTGCAGATACACCTCTGTAAGGTCTATGGAAGATAACACTTCCCCTGGTCTTACTGCCATAATCACAGACCTCAACGTTTCCATCCGGAAATGCGGAACTCTTAAACTGCCATTCACGTGCTTGAGATTGAGAAAAGGCTGAAAGGAACCTTCCTTTTTTGGGACCTCAAAATATATGGAGTATCGACCTAAGCCGCACTGGTTGAACGGCACTGGCACCATAGCTTGTAAGCTCAGTAACCGTTGAAGCGTCTCTCTCACCGACTCTTTCCCAGAGCACTGCATGGAGAAGCCACGAAAGCATCCGCCAGAGGCTTGCAAAACTCCAGTGCATACCCCTCACGAACAAGCTCCAACACCCACTGGTCTGTTGTAATTGCGGTCCAGGCGGAGTAGAAACCCTGTGGGCGACCCCCTACTGCCAACTGCGCCTGAATCTTCCTGACTTCATTGTGACTTTTTAGGTGGGGCTTGTTGGGAATTGAAATATCCCCGACCAAACCCCCGAGCCCCTCGAAAGGGCTTCCCCCTGGCCACAAACTGACCCCTCTGGTAAGGCCCGTACCGTGAAGGTCAAAATCTGCGAAAATCTCCCTGTTGTCCTCTTTGTAGACCGCTCGATTTTGGGCCCTTAGGCCTATCCTCTGGGAGCCTGTCTCCCTTTGAATCACCCAGATCCTTGACAATTTTTCCAATGCCTCTCCAAAGAGCATCTTGCCCTTATATGACAGCTTACTTAGGCGAGCTTTAGAGGACGCGTCCGCCCCCCAGTTTCTCAGCCAAAAAAAACGTCTGGCTGCCACCAGGGACGCCATGGACTTTGTGGAAATCTGCACCAAGTTGTAGAATGAATCCGCCAGGTAAGCTGCCACTGATTCCAACTTGGCCAATTCTAGAAGGGAACCTTCGTCCCCTTCGATTTGTCCTCCTCCCTGAGGCCAACGGATAGAGGCCCTAGATACATAGGCCCCACAAATAGAGGCCTGCAAGGCCAACGCACTGGCATCAAAGGCCTGCTTGAGAATGGTCTCCAGTCTCCTATCCTGAAAATCCTTCAGAGCCGCACTCCCTTCCACCGGGCTCGTGGTCTTCTTAGTCACTGCGGAGACCAAGGCATCCACCTTGGGCATTCACATTTCTCGTCCTGTGGAATCGGATACACGCGCCCCATTGAGCGCCCATCCCACAGGGTAGCCCCTGGACATTCCTATTCCGACTCTATCATCTGCTTGATGACCCTATGAACCGGAAAGCACTTTTGCTCCGACTTGAACCCCTGTAGAAGGTGATCCTCAAGTGGTTCATCCTGAACCACTGGTAAGGCTATGTTCAGCGCTGCCAGAGAGTGAGCAATGAGCGCTCCCAATTCCTCCCTGCGAAAAACCCTGAACCTATTAGGATCCTCCCCAGGAGGAATCTCTCCTTCTTCCAGATCCATTGCCCATGGATCCTTCCCTGAGTCTGACAGGAGCTCGCCATCCTCCCCCATTCGGAGCTCTGGAGCTTGCTGGGCTTGATGACTGAACCAGTCTAAACCAGTCTCCTTCTCCAGACCCCTGCAAGAATGTCCTTCCCTGGGATCTTCCAGCAATTTTACTTCTGTTTCTGAGGTCATTGGCAGACTCTGGATAGAAGCCTGCACCTGAGTCTGCTTCAGCTTTAAACAATAGGCCCTATGCAGCGATAAAATAAAATCCGCTGAAAAGAGTTCCTAAGCCCTCTTGCTGCCCGGACTCCCCTGTTTGCATCGCCTGCTCCGGAGGTGCCGGCTTTTTGGCCTTTGATCTAGATTTAGACTGCTTCTTGTGAGGTGCGGGAGAAACGGCAGAAGCCTGTAAAATGGCTGCCATTCCTGCCTTTTCCGAGCCTGACATGACCGAGCCAGCGCTGTTCAAGGGAACAGCCTTGTCTTCCATTATGCCCACTAAGAATCGCTCACTGCTACCTCTGCACTGCACACACCCCGCCGGAAACGAACGCATGCACGAGACGGCCCCCCTCACCCGATCAGCACACCCTTGCGAACAACTGCAAACTGCTCACCTCCTGACAGCCTACACCAGGGGACTGTACCTGCACGTGTGTTGCCGCTGAGAACTGCACCCGCTGTCCACTGCAAGCGGAACTGACTGGTCGGCGCAGGGGCGTGGAGATGTGCTCTGGGGCTCCCAGACACGCTCCCCGTCAGCAGTGAAGTTGGCCGCGCTCCTTCCACGAGGCAGGCTCTGCCTCTACTGCCCCTTTGTTTCAGTACCCACTCCAAACCTGAAGCGAACGGCTTTCTTTCTGGCGCACTGCCCTGCTAGGGCAAGCCAGAAACTCCTTGCTGGTTACCTTAGCCCTGCTAAGCCTCTGATTACTTCCTCTTCTATTTTTTTTAGTTCTTATTTCCTGTCACACCTGGGAGCCTATCTAAACTTGATCCGTCCTAGCTGCTGAGGACTGAAAGACTGAGCCGGGAGCGCTAGGGGGAGTCAGATAGAGAGGTGTCAAGAATCTATGTATTTCAGTCCTCAGCTGTTGGAGGAGGCTGACAACCCTGATTTCCTGGGCTGGCGTGGAGAGATGACGAGGAAAAGGTTTAAACAAGATCAGTTTATCAGTGACTGAACTGTGCTTTGACTGGGTTAAGCTCTGAGTTTTTATTTTATTTATTTTATTAACAATTCTTATATACCGCACTATTAGACATCAGCGCGGTTTACATTGAACAAAAAACATCCGACAATTTACATATGTCTGGTCAATTACATTTAACAGGAGATATAAACTTGGGAAATAGGGGAAACTATATACAAAGGTGTGTTATCTGACAAGAGATATCATAGTTAACTATATACAAAGGTGGTGCAATAGTATATGGAACTGTTTGTATTTACATTGTGTAGTTGGCCTGTTGCGATGGTCTGTCTGTTTGGCCACTCCTGCTATTCACCTGGAGGTTATGTTCTGAGCTGTCATTGAGATATTTAAGGAAGAGGAAATGTTTCAGTGACTTTCTGAACTGACTCAAATTTGGTACTGATCTGATTTGTGCTGGTAAGGTGTTCCATAAAGTGGGGGCACAGAGTCGGAATGCTCTGTTGGCTGTTGATCTGGCACATCTTGTGGTGTCGTTTGGGATAGCTAGTGTGTTCATTTCTGCTGTTCTTCTTGGCCTGTTTGGTGCAAGTGGTAGTATGAGGTTGGAGAGAGAAGAAGAGGTGAGCCCCTTGGTCGCTTTAAATGTTAGCAGTACAGTCTTGAAACTGATCCTTGCTTGAATGGGAAGCCAGTGTAGCTGTTTTAGGAGTGGTGTCACGTGGTCTCTCCTAGATGCCCCGAGGAGTACCCTCGCTGCACTATTCATGGCCAGTTGCAGGGGGTTCAGGGTGGACCGGGGAGCCCCTGTAGAATAGAGTTTGCAAAGTCGAAATGGGGAAGTATAAGGGCTTGATAAATGGTACGGAAATCATCTGGTTCAAGTAGTGTGCGTAGGTGTCTGAGGGATCTAATTTTAAAGTAGATTGCCTTGACTGTGTTGGCTATGTGACTCTTCATGTCAAGGTTTTGGTCCAGTGTTACTCCAAGGTAACGTATTGCAGGTTTCACTTGGAGCTGGGCATCCTTTACATTAATACAACTAGGAGGAGTGAAGTTGGTGTTCCTTGAGACGAAAAGGACTTCCGTCTTTTTGTGTTGTATTCTCAGGTTTTGGGATAGGAGCCACTCTGCTACGGCGTCAAAACAGTTAGTCAGCGGTGTGAGGTCCAGGCAATCCAATGATATTGGCATATATAGTAGCACATCGTCTGCATATATCATGTAACTGACATTAAAGGATCTGATGATGTTGCAGAGGGGTTAAATATATATATTAAACATCAATGCAGATAAGGAGGATCCTTGGGGTAGCACATCGTCTGCATATATCATGTAACTGACATTAAAGGATCTGATGATGTTGCAGAGGGGTTGAATATATATATTAAACATCAATGCAGATAAGGAGGATCCTTGGGGGTACACCTTGACTTTGTTGGAATGGTTCAGATGAATCCCCGTCAATTCGGATGTGCTGCCATCTGTCGGACAGGTAAGATTTGCACCATTCAAGTGCTGTTCCGCAGATGCCTTTTTCCCTTAACCGGCAGATGAGAATTTCATGGCATACCGAGTCAAAGGCCGCTGCTATATCGAGAAATACAAGAGCGAAACCTTGGCGTATGTTATCCATACCTGAGATTATGTTGTTGAGGAGTGTTGTAAGTAGTGTTTCAACTCCATGTGACTCTCTGAAACCATGTTGAGCCGGATCAAGTGGAGCAGAGGTGTCTATATGATCCTGTAGTTGCCTGTGCACTACTTTCTCAATGATTTTTGCTAGCATAGGTATGCTAGATATGGGCCTATAAGATTCTACCTTCTGAGGATCAAGTTTAGTGTTCTTTAACAGCGGTCTTACAGAGGTCTGCTTGAGCGTAGTTGGAAATGAGCCGGTGGTGAAGGACTGGTTTAAAATTTTTGCTATAATTGATGATATGTCACAACGCAGGTCCTTTATCCAGTGTGCAGGGCAAGGGTCTGTGTGCGCAGTGGATGTATTTAGTGCTAGGATGGTATCTTCAATGGTTTTCTTTGAGGGAGTGGAGAAATATGCCAGAGATACTGGGTAGTCTTGTTCATCAAGAGGTTCCGGTATTAATATTTTATTAGTTTGGCACATTTTAGATTGCATATAAATTGCATAGTCCTGTGGGTGGATCATGCTGTGGTGCTCCGGGGTTGGTTCTTTGGCAAGTGTTTTAACTAAGTTAAACAGGTCATGAGGTTTATTCAATGACCGTTTCAGGGTGTCTGTGTGGTGTTGTCTGATTTTATCTGTGATGGTTCTACGATGCTCTGCCAGGTGTTGGATGTAAGCTGCTTGGTTACTACTGGTGCGTGATTTTCTCCATCGTTTTTCTAGCCTTCTTAGAATAGTTAGTGAGGCTTTTAAGTCCGTTGTGAACCATGGGGCTGTAGATCTCTTTTTTGGGTTCTTGTTTGTTGGAGGGCGGATAGCAATAGTGCTGATTTTTCTGTTCCAGGAGGAGATCAGTTCTTCAAGGCTTAGTGAGGTGTCATCAGAGAGTGTGCTAATCTCAGAGAGGATGCGTTCTCTGTTAAATGGTTGGAAACTTCTGGTAGATGAGTTAGTGGGCTTGCTTTTATCCATTATTGTCTTGTGTGAATGGTTAGTGGTATGCATCTGGAAGGTGATGAGTTTGTGATCGGTCCATGGGACTGCCGTTATGGATAGTACTATGTTTTGTGGTTGGTCCAAAATTAGATGTGGTGCGAATATGAGGTCGAGGATATTGCCTTTCTCGTGAGTAGGTTCTCTCACCATTTGCGTGTATCCGAGGCTCTCTAGGGCATCTAGGAATGCTGTTGCTTGGGTGTCCTGTAATGATGGTAGGTTGATATCTCCTAAGATCCAATTGGGTTTGTTTGGGCCCTGGGTGAGAGATGCCAGATTTATTATGGTTGCTAGGTCGTCTGGATCTCCTGATGGTGATCTATAGACCAGGTTTATAGAGCATAAGTTGTTTGAAATAGATACTGTCTCTAGATGGTTGTTGCTGTTGGATTCCTCCAATTTAAACTGTAGGTCGGCTTTGGCGATGATAATTACTCCTCCGCCTTTTTTGTTCTGTCTGTGTCCGGTGAAGGCTGTAAAGTTAGGTGGGAGCAGCTGGCTAAGGATGATATTGTCTTCCGCTGAGAGCCATGTTTCGGTTACCATGAGAATGTCTAGTTTATGGGATATTATTATGTCTGTGATCGCTGGCCACTTGTTTCGAAGTGAGCGGGCATTTATAAGTGCACACTTCATGCTACTAGGGTAGAACTTTTTAGATTGTCTGGTTTTCTTGTTGTGTTGTAGTGGGACTTGTAATAGGAGGTTGTGGTGCGAGAGGTTGGCCCCACGAGAGTTGTGATAGGGGTCTCCTGACCATTTTCTCTCCCTATGTGGTACAATAGGAATGTGGTTTTGTGGGGTGGTGAGGGCCAAAATATTGGATGGTAGTGCTATAATAAGTAGGAACAGGCATATCAACCTGATGATCATGTCTTCCATGTTAACCCCAAGAGGTAGGAGGCTTGCAGGAGGTGAGTCAAGGCGGTTTTTGGCACACTAGAGCTGACTGGATCTTAGCTGGTATATTGTGTAACCGGTAAACAGGCTAGTGTGTCATATCGTATGATGAGAAGACAGTATTTGTAAATTTATGGGTGGTGACGACAGTATGTCTGTCTATCTACTGACAACAGTATAATTTTCTGGATTATGACAACAGTGTGTCTGTCTATCTACTGACAACAGTATAATTTTCTGGATTATGACAACATTCTAACAACAAGAGTTGTTAGAATGTTGAAGATGCATGCAAACCCAGCTGTGCTGACAAAAAACAGAAGCACTTACTGACTTGCTAGTGAACTGGTCTGAGTGTGTCTGCTTTACTGAAAGGGGAAAAATTAGATAGGGATTCATTAATTATCCTTTGTTTTCTTAGTACGGAAACAGTAAATAGAAATGATTTAGTCTTTTTCCTTAATCCAAACCAGACTGAATAACTTCAATTGATTAGAATAAAGTTTTCCCTTTTTGAGCTATTAAAGATAGGTTAGTAAGGAACAGCAACTGAACATCGCTGGACTGGCTGCCTGGAAGAAAAAGGGACCTGGAAACTGATGAACTACTACCACAGACTGCACTAGGCCCCAACTCAAGAAGGGAACTTGGAAGATTAAAGATTCAGGTACCTCCATCGTCTCACACACCCAAAAAGAACTGTAAGGGGAAATTAATGAGCTCATTCTTTTACAGAATACTCTGAGGTCTGAAACTTTACCTGTTAAAGGGTACAGTTTATGCAAAACCTGAAAACTAAACCTGAGTGAAAATCTAGTACCGATTTTGTTTACAGAAATGTAAAGATACGTCCCACAATAAGAATAATGGTAAAAGTTATTTCTCTGAATGATGTCTTAAAGTGCTGAAATATTGTTGGGGTTTGTAATCTGAATTTCCACGAGCTACAGTTGTTACTGGAAAGGAAATTTTTATTTGTTGTTAAGCTCTGGAACAAATCTTCTCAACTGGTTTACTTTATCTAGTTAAAAATAAATTTCTTTTACAATTCCATCCACCATAGTAAATGTGATTATTTGTTTATCTTCAGACATCACCTCCAAAATAAATCTATTGTAACATCACATTGGTATACTAACTGAATCTATTTAGATTGTTTTCTTCTCTTCTCTGGTTCCTGTATGGGAAAAGCAAGAAGAGACGTGGATAGTGAAAATTCCATACGCTTTTACGCGGAGGACTACTAGACACAGCGGTAACCGCCTGGCCAGGATTTCTTGAACAACATCTCAGGGTTGGAGTTAGGGTTGCCAACTTTTTCACCGAGAAAAATCCGGCACCTGTGGCTCGCCATGCCCCACCCATTCTCCGCCCCTAGTCCCACCCCTGCCCCGCCCCCAGTCCCACCCATGCTGCACCCCAGCCCCACCCACAAAAATTACCGAGGATAAGTGTAGGCTAACTCCCTTGGTCAGATAATAATTAAACTGGGAACCCCAAAAGCCAAACATGAAATGTACAACACTGGAGAAATAAAACTATAAAGTAATTTCCTCTTGCACTAAACAAAAACGCAAAGATGTTAGCAATACACACTTCCCAGACCAGACATATTCCAGTTAATAAATTCAAAATAAAAAGTATTTTTCTACCTTCTGTTTGGGGATTTTATTTTTCAGATGCAATTGCTCCAGTCACTTTCTTCCGGTTTCTTCTGTCTTCTGCGAGCTATCCATTTGTCCTTTCTTCTCTTTTAGATGTTTTCCATTCTTTCCCTATATCTGCTTTAACATACTGATCATTTCCCTTTTGCTCTTTCCCCCAATTCTTTCCTTATTCCTTTATCATCCACTCAAATTTCACCCTACCATTCTCAATCCCCTCTTACTCTCCCAATACCCAGCCCATCGTAGACTTTTCTTCCACGCAAAATATATTTTCCCCTCTCCATTCTCATTCCCCATCCCCATCCCTTCTAGTCCTCCCCCAAAATCAGCTCCCTTATAGTTCTAGACCCACCCAGCATCCACTCCCTTCTAGTCCCATTCTCCCATGCCCCACATCAGCCCATTTGCAGTCCTATTCTAGCCCATCACCTACTTAGTTGGGAACTGTGTGTGAGAGAAAACTGCAGCCAATCTGAGCACTTTTCAAATCATTTAAAATCCCTTCAGCAATGGCGCGCCCGTGCCTTGCGGGCCCGCGCCTGAGGGCCTCGCAAGAGGGCCCTTTGGCGTGGCCCTTAGGCGGTGGACCATGCGGGACCCACTATCTGCTGCTATATGCTCATTCTGTTCAGCGATATGCTGTTTGTAGTTAATGTAAGGTAATGTAATGTAAGTTATGTACTGTGTTCCCTGTTTGTACTCCTAGTGTTTTGTTGTGATGTAATGATAATGCAATGTATGTTTCCCTCACCTTTGTTTAACTTTGTGCTGTATTAACCGCTTTGATTGAAGGAAAAGGCGGGATACAAAACATGTTAAATAAATAAATAAATAAATAAATTTGCAGTCCAAGCTCCCCCCATCAGCCCATTTCTAGTCCTATTCCAGCTCATCAGCCCATTTCCAGTCCTAGCCCCACATATGCTCTTTTCCAGTTCCATTCCAGCCCCCCATCAGCCAATTACCAATCCTAACCCCCTCGTCAGCCCACTTCCAGTCCTATTCCAGTCCCCATCAGCCCATTTCCAGTCCTATTCCAGCTCTTCATCAGCCGATTTCCAGTGCTAGCCCTCCCATCACAGGCCATTTCCAGTCCTAGCCCCCCCATCACAGGCCATTTCCAGTCCTAGCCTCCCCCACCATCACAGCCTATTTCCAGTCCTAGGCCACCCCACCATCACAGCCCATTTGCAGTCCTAGTCCCCCCCCCACCATCACAGCCCATTTGCAGTCCTAGCCCCCCATCACAGCCCATTTCCAGTCCAAGTCCCCCCCAACCATCACAGCCCATTTGCAGTCCTAGCCCCCTTAATCACAGCCTATTTCCAGTCCAAGTTCCCCCGGCCCCCACCATAGCCCAATTCCAGTCCAGGCCACCCCCCCTAGCCCAATCCCATTGCAGCTCCCCCTCCAAAGCCCATTTCCAGTCCAGGTCCCCTCCCATAGCCCAATTCCAGTCCAGGCCCCTCCCCCCCCCATAGCCCATTTCCAGTCCAGGTTTCCCCCCATAGCCTATTTCCGGTCCAGGTCCCCCCCTAGCCCATTTCCAGTCCAGGTACACCCCCCCATAGCCCAATTCCAGTCCAGATCCCCCCATAGCTTATTTCTAGTCCAGGTTCCCCCCCCCCCACAGCCCAATTCCAGTCTAGGTTCCCACCAATAGCCCATTTCCAGTCCAGGTACACCCCCCATAGCCCAATTCCAGTCCAGATCCCCCCCATAGCCTATTTCCAGTCCAGGTTCCATTCCCCCCAGCCCAATTCCAGTCCAGGTTCCCCCCCCCCATAGCCCATTTCCAGTCCAGGTACACCCCCCCCCCAATAGCCCAATTCCAGTCCAGCTTCCCCCCCCCATAGCCCATTTCCAGTCCAGGTACACCCCCCCCCCCAATAGCCCATTTCCAGTCCAGGTCCCCCCCCCCCATAGCCCTTTTCCAGTCCAGGTACACCCCATCACAGCTCATCCAGTCCTTGGCCTCCCCTCCCCCCCCATCAAAGCCCATTTGTAGTCCTAGCCTCCCCCCCTGACCAGCCCCGCGGCTGTGTGAGGTGCTTCAGAGGGAGCCGGGGAAGACCGCGCGAGGCCCCGGCTCCCTCTGTACAACTGCCAGCGTAAAGATCTTTTTCCTTCACGCTGGAGGTTGTTTCTGTAAAGCAGCGAATGCTGGGAAAGGTTAAAGGGCATTGCCTTTAACCTTTCCCAGCAATCATGGTTTCACATTAACAGCCGCCAGCATGAAGGAAAAAGATCTTCACGCTGGCGGTTGTACAGAGGGAGCCGGGGCCTCTCGCGGGCTTCCCTAGCTCCCTCCCCCGCGGACTTCGAGAGAAAAGCCGTTTTTTTGCTCTGGCCGCTCCTGATCTTGCGGCCAGAGCAAAAAAATGGCTTTTCAAGGGCCAGTTTTACATCTCTGCCAGCAGCCGGCCTGGTCATGGAAAAACCAGCCAGGTCGGCTGAATACCGGCCAGTTGGCAACCCTAGTTGGAGTAAGAGTCTGGTAGCTTCCTCCTGGGCGGGGCTACAACAAGCACTGTGGAACCTGTGTATCTTTTTGAGGACCTGTGAAATGTTACAGTCCCTAAAGGTCAAGTTGAGGAAACAGCTGTATTGAGAACACCCCACGTTTCTCTAAGGGGAGAATATAGTGCCCAAGGCAACAGAGGGTCCACAAACAGAGCACTCACACTCACAGAAAGCGCACCAGACAAACAGGATCGAGGTGTTCTCAATAAAGCTGTTTCCTCAACTTGATGTTTAGGGGCTGTGAATCTTTTCACCACACCGCTGTTCATCTGTTGCACGTTTTGCAAGCGTGAGTGCTCTTTTGTGTACCTTTTTGGGAACCTGCCAGGTACTCGTGACCTGGATTGGCCACTATTGGAAACAGGATACTGGACTTGATGGACCTTGGCATTTCTTATGTTCTTATTTTATAAAACCCTTTTTCAAATAGGGTCACAGAACAAACCCAGTAGTCAGGAACGGCCCAACCATTAGGCAAACCAGGCAGTCGCCTGGGGTGGCAGCTTCTGGAAGGGTGACAAAGACCAAGACATTCAAAGCTAAACAATAGATTCTGACAGCTGGGGAGGGGGGCATAAGGCTTAAGGTATTCCCTGGTGCCAACACCTTGAACCAATTCTGGGGCCAGCCCTGCCCGAAGTGCACAATTTAACAGTTGCTCTGAAGTAGGTACAACTATGGGCATGTTTTACTAAAGGGTGCTAGCTTGCAGGACATGTTCTGGCATGCTCTGAATGGGCACACATTGCCAACTAGCACAGGGCCATGACAGTGCGGGATGATTCCCATGCTAATTGTGTAGCCCACAGTGGGTTAGGAGCAGAGAGTGGGCATGGTAAGCTCAGCTCATTAGCGCTGTGTTCACACTGCACGCTACCTGCATTAGCATGGTTTAACTTAACGCCGCCTCAATAGGTGCAGCTAAGTGTACCTGCACTAATGTGGTTTGTGCTAAGGGACAGGGCTTTGAGTTAACTGCTGGGGAAATGCTTTCTACACCCCTGGTAGTTAACACAGAGCTTTTGCCACCTTAGATGTAACACCTTAGTGCCCTTTAGTAAAAGGATCCCTATCTATGTGTTCTATGTCGTACAGTATATATGCATATTTTTAAGAGCGCACATGTGCACTGCAACTCTGCACTTGTTCTGTTCAAACAGGAACACCTATAAATATATCTGTCTGTCAGTATGCCTGTTTGTTAGATGTGCATGTTGTTGGTAACTGCTGTTAAGTCAATGTCAACTCTTTTGCATTGACCTTTAACCTTGCCAAGCACAATGTCTCTCTCTAATGGCCTCACTCTTCACATGTGTCCAAGATGTCAAAGGCAAACTGCAAATAGAATGTGTTATTTTATTTGATTCCTTACTTTGTTTGCAATTGAATTTAGAGAATTGGAGCCAAATAGCTGAGGTTGAATTTTGCTACCTGGGGAGCAGTTGGTCATGCAAAGAAATTCTTTCATAATGTACTTTGTTTGGAATAAAAACAGAAAAAAAGAAACAGCTCAAAAAGAAAAAAGAAAAAACAATACATTTACCAAAGCAAACTAAAGACTGAAATAGAATCATTAAATAACAATATCTTCTAAAATACATCAGCAATTAAGGTAAACTGGTAGACTATGGCCCCGATTCAGAGAAGCGATTTGCAGGGCTGCACATCCCGCAAGCCGTCCTGCCCCTATTCCTCTTTAGGCCCTCTCAACACAGCTAGAGCAGCAGTACAGGGAGAGCCAGTGGGAGGGGGCAGAGTCTGGACTGAGGCGGCAGGACGTACAGGGCTGATTCAGGTCACCGCCCTGTACGTCCTGCGGGTCAGGGGGTACATTCTACTTATTCTACCTCCGAAGTAGAAAAAGCAGCATCTACTGGGTGATTGGGGCTGGAATTTCCCCCTCCCAGAGCAGGGGCCATGGACAGGTAGGTCCCGGCTGCCTGATCCAGGCCCTGGCTGCCCAGTCGTGGGTCGGGCGGCAAGGAAAAAGAGGGTCGGTGCCGCAAGTGACAGGGGAACCTGTGGGGAGGAAATCCCTGCAGGCATGCAGAGGCAAACCAGGCCGTCTCTGAGCCCGTACTGCAACCACAGGAGCGTCTTGCTTCCATGGTGAAGAATCGGGTCCAAATGGGCCCATCCTGCCAAGGGCCATCCGGACGGCCCGGACATGCTCCTGGTAGAACTGGGCTCCACATAAGTTAAAAGCTTGTACTGCTGGCTGACAACAGAAATCAGGACAGGTTTTTGTTTTTGTTTTTTTTTTAAATTCAGCCAAAGTGGTCAATTTGGTAAATGAAACCCAATTATTTTTGAGAATGTTGCAAAAGTACTATAAATTCTGTTTGGATCTGGATGCAAGCTCAGTCCCATCCAAATCCTTGGTGCCTTTACCTGGTAGGAAAATATCCAGCTTTCTTTAGTTTATAGTGAGATCTTACCATTAGGACGGCAGTTCAATTTGGCCTCCAGCAGTTGCAAGCCTCAACCTTTTCCCAAGGGAACCTTGAAGTTGCAGGGTTTTCAGGAAATGCAGAATCATTTCCTTGTAAACTTAGACCCAGAGCAGGGGCTGTTTTTTTTAACTTTGAGTCCAAGGCTTGAAACGCTGAAGGAGAGCTGAAGCCCAACTCCCAGGTTTTTCTCTGCCAAAGCTAGAAGCAAACTCCTGATGCTTCTTAGCCAACTGTTCAATTCAGAAAAACATCACAAGGTGTCAATGAATCACAGAGGGCTGCAGTCTGATGAAAGAGCCAACCCCCTGTTTCTGACGGAAAAGTCAATCCAGCGCTTTCTGGCAGTTTTAAAATTTGCTCAATGTAATCCATTTTGAGGTTTGCTGCTACCAGTCTGTATGGCTAGGTTTGTAATTCCCAAAGTTGGCAGCATTTGTGTCCTTAAAGGCAGAAACCTCATTAAAAGGATCTCTGTCAGTCTTAAATATACAGAAGGGCTAGAGCCACTAGTTTAGTGAAGTCTTCACATCTACATATAGAATCAGGCAGTTTGCTTAAAGTCTGCCATTTAACGAGTTTAAGGAAAAGGGGTGAGGCAAATGTTGAATCAACCCTTCTACATTTAGGAGGTAATTTTATATAACATTGGACAAACATCTATCTTTCAAAACCCATATAAAAAGCACAAGGACAACATATAGCAAAATTAGACTTTACAACACATAAAACCCCTCCTGCAGCACTCAGATTTTAGATCTATTATGCAAGCCATGATAATCCCACACATTGACTATAGAAATAGTCTACTACAAGGTCTGCCAAAAATATCCCTGCACCCCCTTGTAATGACACAACATATGGCCGCATGAATTATGCACAATTCACACTGTATCAACCATATAACTCCAATTTTACATGATCTCCATTGGCTACCTATTCAAAGTCAAATAAAATATAACCTATTAATGACCACATTCAAAATCCTCAGAAAGATAGCTCCATCATCTCTTGTCCAATTAATCAGGGCTGCACCCAATGACCAACTAAGAAAAGATCAAATGAATAATACTCACAACTCCGTCTAACTTCAGAAAAACTAAACAAAGCACTAGCAACAGATCATTTGAGTAGGTACCCCCAATGCTCTGGAACCGACTACCCAAAAAACTCAGAAATATTACAGACTAATCCATATTCCGTACCCAACTCAAAACTTACCTATTCATCGAACATTTCAGCCAAAATGAATCCTCCCCTGAGGTTGACCCAACATAACTCTCACACTATTCACAACCCAACTGTCTAACAGCACATTTAATACCTCACCATTTATGAATCATCCCCATCACTGTGGATAACATATTCTTTCCTACCTAAACATGCCTCCATCATTTTTGTTACTTTCAGTCATTTTGTATATAAGTTATAGTGTTCTCAGAATCCTGTAAATTTCATTGATTTCTTGTTCTTGCACCTGTTAAACGTTCGATGTAACTATTGTTCGAATTGTAAACCGCTATGGTTACCCAAAATAGTGGTATAGAAATCTCACAAATAAATAATCATGCATACGTGGCAGTTGACACACGTTAAAAGGTCTCTTAAAATACTCAGCAGCATAAAAGTGCGTGGCTTAAGGTATAGCGGGGCACGGTCTGATCGAAGCAAGTGTACAGTTCACAAATATATGTGTGGATTGTGCAACACCTTAATCTTCACATGGACGTTAGGAAAAAGGGGTCAAAAAGGGGTCAAAGGGGTGTGCAGCAGCTGTCAAATTGATGTGCAGCCTTAGAGGGAGAAAATAAAGTTCCCTACTCAAGTCTTGCTGAGTAACTTCACGTAGTGACCCCGTTGTATAACATCTATACCAAATCTCAGCAAGGCGACACTACAATGAAAGTATGCTAGGAACAAAGAAGAAAAATACATATTGGTCGCACATCGCCCAGGATAAGAAGGTGCCCACCCGTAGCTTATGCACTAGGGCTAATGATGGTGTTTGCAATAGTGCAAGTGTTGCAGATGCAGATAACATCCCTGCCACAGATAAAGGCCATGGTGAGCCTGTTCATGGACCCACTGTGGCAGGAGATAAACCAGAGAAATTAATGAAAAGGTTAAGAGGATTAACTACGGTTAAGTGGAATTCTGCAGATAAGGTGGAGATAATGTTTATGCTACAAACCCTATATTTAAATCAAGAAGGTATACAAAGAGGGTCCGTCAAAAACTGGAAGAAACAGGAAAACTGCCATTAGGAAAAATCATGTTTATTGATTTCCAAACATATAACCACTCACCAAAGACAAACTAACAGAACAGCAATGCAACTTCTTACAGAAACTCCCAATCTCAAAGGTTAAACATCATACCAATGCAGAGCATATCACCCAAAACAAAGACTTAACAGTGGTTTCCCCCCTCCCTCCCTCCCCTCCCCTCCCCTCCCCACCCCCATCCTCCCCTCCCCCCTCCTACCCCCCCTCCTGCACCCCTCCCCCCAACCCCCCTCCCCTAGCCACTCCAGAAAGCCCAGTCACCCGCCCTAGCTCACTCAATCGCTATCATCAGAGAGATTTATAAGACTCCACACACTTCTCCAACGCTCCCAGGCACTCCCCCCAACTAACTTCACCATGCGCTGCTCCATCTCCATCAGCTCCACCATTGTGCGCTTCCACTCCCCCACTGCGGGAGCCTTATCCTCCATCCAATGGCGCAGAATGCACTGTTTTACGAGCACAAAGCCCTTTGCACAGAGCTTGCGCGCACTCTCATCTAGGGGGCGCTGTCCCTCATAAGAGCTGAAGAGACACCACTCCGGAGTCATCTCCAACTGCTCACCTAACCAGTCCCCCAAACACCGCCCGATCCCTATCCACAATCCCTGTATATAGATACAGAACCAAAACCGATGAGCCAAGCTCCCTTTGCCTACTTTGCAGAGACTACAAACATCAGTCGCCACCAATCCCACCCTGGCCGCCCAAACATTATGTACATACGCTCTCCAAAGAAACTTATACTGAACTTCCCGCAATTGAACTGATTCACACACCGAATTTATGGCCCCAAACGCGCCCTGTAGTCGCTCCTCGGTACCTTGCTGCACACCATCCTTCTGCCACTTCTCTGCCAACCCCAATAGACTGGCTCGATCACCTTCCGGGCAAAGGGCGGCCTCGAGCCCACCAGACGATATCTTCCCCTCCAAATTACCAAACAATGTCAACATTCCACCGGGTTCCAACACCCGCTCGTGGAGTTTCTTTAAAGTGAGCACATAGTGTCGCACCTGAAAGTAAAAATATTGATCCTGGTGTTCTAGATGATACCGCTTTCGTAAAGAGGGAAACGAATCCAGCTCCCCCCTCCCTTCCATCCTCGACTGGCCCACATATCGAAGGCCTCTGTCCGCCCATCTCTTAGCTACCCGGGAGAAAATTGCCATTAGAAAAACTGCAAAAAACTAACATGCAAATTTAAGATCTTTAATTTTAAAGATCAAAGAAAAGTAGTATGTGAATGATAACATCTTGAAGCAACTAAAGAATTCCGTGGACAAAGAAATACAGGGAGGAGGGGATCTAGGAGAGAGTACCAGCAGAAAGGAAGTCACAGAAAAGGAAAGAGAGGTTGAAGGGGAGATGGAGTGAGAGATCTGGAACTGCAGTAGAGAGAGCTGAATAAAGAGAGGGTCAACAAATTAATTGAATTGGAGGAAGTAAAGGAGGAAAAGGAAAGAGAAGGGAAGGGAAGAAAAACACCCAGATGTGGAGGAATTCAAGATAGAACTCCTAGTCCATATGGAAAGAGATGAATATGCTGGGTTCCAAGCAAGGGAACGATACCCAAGCTAAATTTAATACCTAAGGCTAGAAGTATGATAATTAAGATGAACAAAGCCATATCCAATATAAAGGGACCATTTATTGACATCACTGGAATTAATCAAATACAATATTGTGCAGTTAAAATTATTATTGCAAGAATACTACCAACTAGAGTGCAAGGCCAGAAGAAAAAGAGAACAATAACAGTTCCTCCTTAGAAAAAGCGCATCAAAGGAAAAATACAATCATTACATGATTCCTCGTCTGAGGAATGGGTATCTAAAAGGATTAAGATCATCAAAGATATTAAGATTCAAGAAATCAAGCTGCATTAACAGAAGACCTGAAATTTTTATGTTCCGAAACTAAATTGAAAATAGCGGCAGAAGTGCAAAATCTTTGAAGATATGAAGAAAACAGGAAAGAAAGATATCAGAATAAACTATTTAGAAAGAACCAAAAACAATTCTACAGGGAACTGGGAAAGAGCATTAATATGCTAAAAGCATCCAACCAAAGCCGAAACCGAAACCACCCGCCACTCTGCGTTCTTCTCTCTGTCACGCTTTGTGGAATTCGCCCTCGCACCCTCTTCGCATTGAACTATCCTTTCCACGCTTCAAAGCGCTCCTTAAAACTGTCAGGCTTATGACCTTCCCCCACTCGCTGATGGCTTTGGCCCTCCCTCGTCTGACCCCCCCCCCCCCCACCAAGCCCTCAGACACATAGAAACATAGAAACATGATGACAGAAAAAGATCACATGGCCTATCTGGTCTGTCCTTCCATAACAACTACAACAGTCCCCTTTTTACCTTTAGAGATCCTCTGTGTTTGTCCCATGCTTTTTTGAATTCAGTTACTGTCCTCATCTCTACCACCTCCACTGGGAGACTATTCCATGGATCCACTACTCTTTCCGTAAAGAAATATTTCCGCATATCACTCCTGAATCTATCTCCCTTCACCCTCATCCCATGTCCCCTCGTAGCAGAACTTGTTTTCAATTGAAAGAGGCTCTCTCCCTGAACATTTATACCACGGAGGTATTTAAACATCTCAATCATATCACCTCTATCCCGCCTTTCCTCTAAGGTGTACATATTAAGATCCTTAAGTCTGTCCTCATATGCTTTATAATGAAACCCACTAATCATTTTAGTAGCCACCCTCTGCACCGACTCCATCCTGTTCACATCCTTTTGAAGGTGCGGTCTCCAGAATTGCACACCATACTCTAAATGAGGTCGCACCAAAGACTTATACAGAGGCATTATCACCTCCTTTTTTCTGCTAGCCATTCCTCTCCGTATGCACCCAAGCATCCTTCTAGCTTTTGCCATTGCCTTTTCTACCTGTTTAGCTACTTTAAGATCATCAGACACAACCACACCTAGGTCCCGCTCTTCTTTAGTGGACAAAAGTACTTCACCTCCTATACTGTATTGCTCCCTTGGATTGCTGCAGCCTGTCAGACGGCTGCCTAGGGTGAGAACTTACACAATCTTGACGATGCATATATTCATATGGTTCTTGCAAGGTATTGTGGGTATTGTAGTTCATTCACTCCCAAACACAGCTGATGACAATAATTTGAGTTGTGAAACCAAGTGGTAAGATCAATAAAATACTTCTTTTATTGATGGGGTTTAATTCACCCAGCACATGTATGCTTGATAGCACTATAAATGAGGTTACTTGCTTGCAGTGTTTAAAATGGATAACAAAAAGTCACAAAGTAAACCAGAAAACAACCTTCAGCTTGTCAGGCAATTAGCTAATGTTTTCTTAGCAAGTAATTACCAAATACAAAGGCACAAAGTAAAGAATAAACTTTGCTGGTTAGGTTAACTTCTGCTTATTTTCCATGCCGATCTCAGCAGTGATCCTCCCTTGCTCACACACACAATCAGGTGCAGCTTTAATTACTATCAATTGACCAGCTGTAAGCCTTTAGCTGGCTGGCTGCTACTGTGTGAACCCAAATCCTGCTTTAAGAGCTGTTTGCAGTGGAAATAAAGAACAAAGTTAGGTTTCTTTGTGATGGCTGATGTGTTTGTTCATAGAAAACTAGCAATAGCATTTAGATAAAGAACAGTCCATGTAAATAGTTTCATCTGCTGTATTTCCCCCTGCATCAACAATCATAGGGTCAATATCATACATTGGCACAGATGAGTCTTTCATTAAGGCACTATCATGAGAATGCTTATTCCCTTGCTGCCATTCTCTATTATAGATAGGGTCTGGATCAGTGTTCATACCTGAGCCTCTCCTGCTATCATTATTCCTCTCTGTATAGCCTGGCCAATATGTAATCCAATTCTGATGTCCAGCCTTCCAATCTTGATCCCTGGACGCTGGATCTTCTCTCACATACCTTCTGGCCTTGGTCTGAAAGTCCCTTCCACATGCAGTCTTCTCTCTTCCAGGTAGCCACTGGTGATTCCTATCTCTGCCACTCCATTCCTCTGGCTGAATCCAGTCCAATGGACTCTGCTGGCTTTTGGAATACCTCCCAGTATGAGTACTGCCTTGGAATCTCCCAGACCTTCCAATGGCCTTTCTTCTCTTCCTTCCAGAGAGTTTCTTTCTCTCTCTATCTGCTTGGCTTGGCTTCTGTTTCTCCAGGTGATACTGGTGCTTGTAGCTGTTGCTGTCTCTGTATCTCTTCCTCCCTCTGTAGCTGTTATCTGAAGAATAAGCTCTATTCTTATCCTGTTCTAATGTGTGCTGCTCCCTAACACAGCGCAGCTGTGTTGAATCAGGCCCTGCCCTTTGAGATGAGTGCTTAGGGATTACCTCATAGCTCTCTTGATTGCACACACATTCTCTCACTTCAGCCCCTCTCATGGCTGCTGGAAACCTGGTGCATTCTGGGACTGGTAGTCTTTTATGTGAAAACTCTGTTTTCTCACTTCTACCAGAACTGACAGGTTGCTTGTTCAGAGTCACATCATCTTTTCTATAGCTCCTACCTGAGCTATGATAAGCTTCCTTATCACAAGCCCAAATACATGACCTTACATTTTTTAACATTAAATCCCAGCTGCCAAATTCTAGACCATTCTTCAAGCTTAGCTAGATCCCTCCTCATGTTATCTACACCTTCCTGGGTGTCTACTCTATTGCAGATTTTGGTATCATCCGCAAAGAGGCAAACCTTACCCGACAGCCCTTCCGCTATATCACTAACAAAGATGTTAAAAAGAATCGGACCAAGGACAGATCCCTGGGGCACAACACTGGTAACATCCTTCTCCTCAGAGTGAGCTCCATTTACTTGTACTTTTTGTCGCCTCCCACCCAACCAATTTCTAACCCAAGCAGTAACTTTAGGGTCCATCCCTAGGGTGCTCAGTTTGTTTATAAGTCGCCTGTCAAAGGCTTTACTGAAATCTAAATACACCACATCTAGAGCTCTCCCTCGGTCCAACTCCCTGGTCACCCAGTCAAAGAAATCAGATTTGTCTGACAAGACCTGCCTCTGGTGAATCTATGCTGCCTCGGATCCTGTAATCCGCTGGACTCCAGAAACCTCAAAAGTTTTCTCTTTCAGCAGCATTTCCAATAATTTACTCACCACCGAAGTTAAACTAACCGGCCTGTAGTTTTCAACCACATCCTTACTTCCGCTTTTGTGTAAAGGCACCACATGAGCCTCTCTCCAGTCCTTTGGCACCACTCCCGACTCCAACGAGGCATTGAAAAGGTCAGTCAGTGGAGCTGCTAGATCGTCCCCAAGTTCCCTCAGTATTCTAGGGTGTATACGATCCGGTCCCATTACTTTGTCTACTTTAAGTTGAGCTAGTTTCTCACGAACACAGTCTTCTGAAAATTGTTCAAGATGTCCCTCGCTTCTGTTCTTATTTGTGGGTGTTTTCTGAGGTCCTGCTCCTGGTTCTTCATCTGTGAACACAGAACAAAAATATTTGTTAAGCAATTCCGCTTTATCCTTATCAGCTTCTACATATTCCCCTCCTGCACCCTTGAGTCTGAAAATACCACTTTTGCCCTTCCTCTTCTCACTAATATATCTGAAAAATGTCTTATCCCCCCATTTTATTGCATTGGTTATTTCCTCCTCCTTTTGAATCTTTGCCTTCTTGACTACTTTGCTAGCTTCTCTAAGTTTTTCCAGATGCCTGTCTTCCTCTCTCTGTGATCTCTTGTATTTCATGAAGGCCTCCCTCTTTCTTCACTTTTTCAGCTACTTCCTTCGAAAACCATAGCGGTCTCCTTTTCCTTTTGCCTTTATTTACCATTTTAACAAAAAGGTTGGTTGCCCTTAAAATATCCCCTTTCAGTTTTGCCCACTGTTTTTCTACATCCCCCAGCTGTTCCCATCCCACTAACGACTCCCTGAGGTATTGGCCCATCTTCGCAAAGTTAATCTTCCTAAAGTCTAAGATCCTCACCTTGGAATGGATTCTAACAGCCCTAGTCCTAATACTGAACCACACCATCTGGTGATCACTGGATGCAAAATGATCTCCCACTACAACATCAGAAACACTTTCACCATTGGTAAGCACCAAGTCCAGTATGGCCCCTTCACGTGTGGGGTCTGTTACCAATTGCCTGAATAGTTCTCCCTGTAGAGAATCCAGGATCTCCTTACTTCTAGATGATACTGCAGCAGGAATGTGCCAATCAACATCTGGCATATTGAAATCTCCTATCAGTAGCACTTCCCCTTTCCTAGCAATGCTGCGTATGTCTTCAATTAACTCTCTGTCCACCTCTTCCTCTTGTGAGGGAGGTCTGTATATCACACCAATGCAAATAGATTTCTCTTTCCCTCTTTCTAGTTTAACCCACAATGCCTCCTCTCTCCCTTTTAAGCTCTGTAATTCCAAAGCTTTAATAGTAGTTTTTACATATAGTGCCACTCCTCCTCCCCTTCTTCCTACCCTGTCCTTTCTGAATAAAGTATAGCCAGGTATAGTTGCATCCCAGTCATGGTTTTCTGTGAACCATGTTTCTGTAACTGCCACTAAATCCAAGTCAGCCACTCCCACCAAAGCTTCAACTTCAGGGATCTTATTTCCCATGCTACGGGCATTAATACACACTGCTTTCCATATGTTACCCCTGTTACCCATTTCCATAAAGGTATTTAATGTATCACCTACCTGGGGGCTTTCACTTACCTGGGGGCTTTCTTCACCCATCCCCAATGAATCTAGTTTAAAGCCCTCTTCAGTAGATTAGCCAGTCTACTACCGAAGATGCGTTGACCTTTCTTGGACAGATGGATGCCATCTCTGCTCTGCAACCCTTGGAACAGCATCCCATGGTCTAGGAAACCAAAACGCTCTCAATGACACCATCCACGCAGCCATGCATTCATCTCCAGGATGCGAACCTCTCTGCCTTGGCCTTTACCCTCAACAGGGAGGATTGAAGAGAACACCACCTGTGCACCTAACTGCTTCACCCTCTGTCCCAGAGCCATGAAGTCACTTTTGATACATTCCGAGGTATACCTGGCAGTATCATTTGTTCCAACATGGATTAGCAACATTGGGTAATAGTCAGTGGGCTTGATGAGTCTCGGCAAACTCTCCGTAACATCTTGGATTTTGGCACCAGGCAGACAGCATACCTCTCTGGACATCAAGTCTGGTCGGTAGATGGATGCCTCAGTACCCCTCAGAAGAGAGTCTCCAACCACCACTACCCTTCGTTTCCTTCTGGTCACTGATTCTACAACTTTGGGGTACTTGAACTCTGGTTCTTCCCTTTCCAGGGATGCTTTCACCTCCTCCACTTCCAGGGCTGCATAATGGTTCTTCAATTCAAGGGCTGGAGAAGTTGGACTGGTGATTTTGCAGGCCCTGGTGACTTGTGTCCAACCATCGACATTCTGTTGGCACCCATCTTCTCCTGTGCTGGAGAGCTTTGTTGCTGCAAGAAGCATCTCATCAATGTACTTCTCACTGTCTTGAATGCTCCTCAGCCTCGCCACCTCCTCTCTGAGTTCCTCCACTTGTTTCCTCAGAGCTTCAGCATGCAGGCACCCTGCACATGGAACCGGTCCTTCAACTGGCATTAGGACCTCTGTCAGGACCGAGGCAGAGGTTGTAACGGGGGCAACAGCTTTAGCAATACGATTTTTCCCAGCCATTGTTCTGTTCGTGGAGCTAAGGTATCTGTTAAAGCAAAAGAGAGAGATCTACCAAGTACCAGCCGGTTTCGCAGCTGTCCTTTCAGAGAAAAAGCAGTTAAATCTCTTTAATTATATTCAAAATGTGCTGGTCCAATTCTCTGTGATTTGTTAAAGAGGGAGGTGCCCTATAAAGCAAGACTGCTCACTAGGGGTGGGTGGGAGTCGGGGTGGGTAGGAAGGGAACTAACACTCTATTAGGTGTTAGCAGTTTCTAAACCTGAGGAGGTTACTGAAGTTCAGCAAACTACTGTGCTCAAGGAAACTTTCCCTAAAGCACCAAAAGAAAGTAACCTTGCTTTAGCAATGTAATATAATAAAAACAAACAAACAAACAAACCCTCAAATCCTTACTGTTTGTTGATCTGTGGAGCCCTGGTTAGGAAAGCCTCAACAGGCCAGGGCACTTGAGCCTTTTATGCAGGCTTCAACTGCACTCAGGAAACAGGCCCACTAACTCCTGATTAGGTGTTAGCAGTTTCTAAACCTGAGGAGGTTACTGGAGTTCAGCAACCTACTGTTCTCAAAGAAAGTTTCCCTAAAGCACCAAAAGAAAGTAACCTTGCTTTAAAAAATATACAAAAAACCCTTTTAAGAGCTCTGAGTCAGAGAGCTAGCAATGTAATATAATAAAACAAACAAACAAACCCTCTAATCCTTACTGTTTGTTGATCTGTGGAGCCCTGGTTAGAAATGCCAGTAATCTAGGAATCCCCCATCTACTCATTTAGCGACCATCCTCTCCCAGCCTTATACCCATGTCAAACTCTCCCCCCACCTTGTTCTGTTATGCTTTTTCTTTTTTCTATCTCTTTACTTTCCTGTCTACTACTGGCATTTTTTTCTTCTTTCAATTCTTCCTGCAGCCAATATATTTTTTTATTGTATACCCCCCTGACGCTCCAGCAAGGGCGGTATATCAAACCTCGCAAATAAAGATAAAGATGAGGATACTATACAGCATTATCACAGAGCAGAATGGTTACCCAGCATAAAGAAGCATTTAGAAAAAACAAACATCAAACCTATGGAATGGTCTGTAGTAACAAAGGAGGAGCTGGAATGCAGGTTAAAATGAGCCCCAAATTGAAAGAGCCCTGGCCCAGATGGAGTAACCAACTTTTGACTCAAACAGTTTATATCACTAAACCAAGACCTGGCGAACTGCAAAAATCAATTGCTCAAGCAACTGGACTTAATACCACAATGGCTTATTACAGGAAGAACCTTTCTCCTTTCGAAGGGAGACCCGACTAACTTTCCTAAAAATTATAGACAAATAACACTGTTCTACAAATTTTCAAAAATTGTTTGCTTCAGAAATTAAATGTGCTATTTCTTAATGAATTTGATATGCTGGATTCAAATTTGATAGCAAAATTGGTCAATTAGCTCCTGTTTCTATGATATGTTGAAGAATGTACATTTTACCTCTATGTATGGTGAAAATCGAGCCTAAATCCTTTGATGTAAATCAAAATCTTATTAAATATGAAACTTTGCACAATAACAAGCATGTTTTTATAAAATAAACTTCATAAACGTACATAGAAGAAACAGAGGAGTAATTATGTCTGCAATTTAACTTTCATTAAGAACAATTGTAAGTACATTCTAGCAATTTTTGTTCTCATTCAGTGGCTTCACGACTCTTCCTGATCTGTTTCTTGTACTGAAGCAATGGAATATCCCTTGTCACTGTCCAGCAGTAGTCTGCAAGTATTGATGGACTCTATTTACCCTGATACCTCTTTTCCATGGCTGCAATGTCCTGGTGAAATCATTCTCCATGTTCATCACTTACTGTTCCGCAATTTTGTGGGAAAAAATCTAGATGAGAGTGTAGAAAATGAATCTTTAAGGACATGTTGCAACCAAGGTTTTTGTATGCCTTGAGGAGATCTTGAACAATATCTTGGTAATTATTTGCTTTGTTGTTTCCAAGAAAATTTTGTGTCACTGATTCAAATGCTATCCATGCAGCCTTTTCCTTTCCACGCAATAAACAAAGAAATTTGTCATCTTGAAGAAGTGCACAAAGCTGAGGGCCAACAAAAACTCCTTCCTTAACTTTGGCATCACTCAGTTTAGGAAATTTACCACTAAGATACCTGAAAGCAGGTTTAGTTTTATCCATCACCTTGACAAAGTTTTTCATTAGTTCCAACTTGATGTGCAAGGAAGGCATCAAAATCTTGTTGCTGTATACAAGTACTGGAAACAGAACATTTTTGCTTCCAGGATCCCGTGACTGATGGAGTGGCCAGTCCCTTTTGACAAAATGACAATCTCTAGCACGACTATCCCATTCACACAGGAAGCAGCAGTACTTGGTGTATCCACCCTGAAGACCAAGCAAGAGGGCAACCACTGTGAAGTCACCACAGATTGACCATAGATGTTGATCATAGTTTATACATTTAAAAAGTTGTTTCATATTGTCATAAGTCTCTTTCATAAAAGCTGCATGGCCAATAGGAATTGATGGTAGCAAGTTGCCATTATGCAGCAATACAGCTTTAAGACTTGCTTTGGATGAATCAATGAAGAGCCTCCAATCATCTGCATTGTAATTGATATTGAGAGCTGCCATTAAACATTTTATGTTGTTGCATGCAGCAAGATCACCTTCTTTGAAAAAGAATGACACCAAGTCTTTCTGACAGTCCTGGAAAAAAGAAATTCGAACGTCACCAGCCAGAAGATTCCACTGCTGTAGTCTGGAACCCAAAAGCTCAGCTTTATTCTTCGGGAGATCCAAATCCCTGACAAGGTTGTTCAATTCACCTTGCGTTATGAGGTGTGGCTCATTAGCACTGGCCAGAAGAAAATCTGGGTCACGTGAGGTTGACAGTTCATGACTACAAGCTTCTTCCTCTTCCTCACTTGATTCTAATGATAATGATTCTGACATTTTGGGAATCAGCAACCCTTCTCCATGAGGCACTAGGCGTATTGCAGATGGAATGTTTGGATATTGCATGGTCCACTTACTCTTTCTGGATATGCCTTTCTGAATTGGAGGAACCATGCAGAAGTAGCAATTGCTGATGTGATCCGTGGGCTCTCTCCAGATCACTGGAACTGCAAAAGGCATTGATTGCCTTTTCCCATTCATCCATTGCCTGAGATTTGTTGCACATGTATTGCAGCATATGTGTGGCGCCCAGCTCTTATCCTGATCTCCTATTCTGCAGCCAAAATATAAGTTGTAGGCTTTCTTAACTGCCACAGTCATATTCCGTTTTTGTGATGTAAAAGTCACTTCACCACAAATATAGCAGAAATTATCTGCATTATTAACACAAGTACGGTGCATCGCCGAATACACTGTGATTGACCTATCGGCATAAAATAGTGCAAAATAATTAATTTTTTATTTTTCTGTGACTAATACACCTTAAGATTTATACTGTCAAGTGATGCAAATTTACATACTGATTGCATCATCTGGTTTTGGACAGATATTTCTATTGGTTGCAAGTAGAGATTACGCAATCTCACGCAAATGTTGCATAATACACAGTTAATGGCCCCTAATTACTAATTAATAGCATATATCTTAGCAACTAGACCTAATCAGCCATTTTCGTTATGATTTCTGTGTTCAGCAGGCTTAAATTAGTTTAGAACAGCTGCTTTCATGCCCAAAGCATTTTGACTGTTGAACAGTGTTACCTGTTTACCGACAATCTATAAGCTGTTTACTGTGATAGATGCAGACTGAATATACGATTGCATCGAGCTCAATAACATCATGGCGATAGAGCAAAAGGGCAATAAGAGAGGAGCATATGGAACCAAAGACCAGTTAATACCGAGCAAGGCCATTATGGCCAGTGCAAAGAAAGGAAGAAATCTTAGTATAGCATGGATTGATTATAAGAAAGCTTTTGACAGCATCCCACACTCTTGGATAATACATTGCCTTGAAATGTATAAAATAAATTCTGGTTTGATAGAGTACATTAAGTTCACTATGACAATGTGGCAATCCACATTCTTTCTGAGATATGAAGATGGTCAGTACATCATTCCTAACATTAAGATCCAGCGAGGAATATTTCAGAGAGATTCCCTGTCACCACTTCTGGGGTTTTTTATGCTTAATCCAATGAATGCTCTCATCAACTCTTTGGGATATAGGTTTAGCCTGAATTCTAAAGATGGTACCAACTCAGAATCAACTTCCCATCTACTATTTATAGATGATCTGAAGCTCTACAGTTCCAGCGACCAACAATTAGCAGAGCAACTTCGTCTGGTAAAAAACTTTTCTGATGACATCAGGATGACTTTTGGCCTTGACTATTGTGCTAAGGCAACCTTTTTCTGAGGAAAATTCAGCAAAACTGAAAACATCTCCCTTGCCGGGGGCTTTGACATCAAGGACCTTGAATAGGAAGGGGTATATAAGTATCTTGGAATAGAGGAAGGAATGACATTCAAGCAGAAACTCTTGAGAGAGAAGATCAGTAAAGAATATTACAGGAGATTGAAACTGTTATTGAAAAGTGCTTTAACTTCATGAAATAAGATACAAGCCATCAATCAGCTGGCAATTCCTGTACTCTCATACAGTTTTTGGATTGTGGATTGGCCTCATTAAGATCTTGAAAAACTGGATATGTGAACAAGAAAACGTCTCCATGTTAATGAAGTAATTTACAAGAATCAGTGTATGCCAAGATTGTGCATCCCTAGAGCTGAAGAAGAGCTAGGGCTTATAGAGATTGACTATACCTACAGAGCTACTATAGTAGGCCTTCAAGCCTATCTGAGAGCATCATCAGATCCAAATACACAAAAAGTGCTGAAATATGAAAGTAAACATCCAGAATATGTCTCCATCATCAAACTTGGACAAGCGTTCCAATGATTAGAAGGAATAAGTGAGAATCCATAGGCATGCATGGGAAAGAAAGTAACAGAATTTACAAAGCAAGAGAAAAAACTCTTCAAAGAATTAGATCAGCAGGCGAGGAAAAACAAATGGCAAATGCACAAATACAGTGGAAAATACAGAGTGTTACTTCAAGAACCTTTTGTCGACCAAGAACGGACTCATGAATTGTTGAGGAGAGGTGAATTGAAACCGAAGGATGAAATATTGATAGTTGCAGCCTAGGACAGCGGATGATGGACGAGATGGTTTATGGTGAGTATTGAAAAAACTAGCACAACAATCATGCCGATTCTGTAAGAAAGAGCTGGAAACAGTGACTCACCTAATAGCAGGCTATGAAGTACTGATGGCGGAAAATTTCTATACAGAAAGGCACAGCAAAGGAGCACACCTCCTCCACTGGAAACTCTGGAAACACTACAACATCACTGTCCCTGAAAAGCACTGGGATCATGATCCTAAGAGAATAACAGAGATTGAAGAGGTTATGTTCACCTGGGACATCCCCAATCCGACAGATAAGAAACTGGATGCCAGGAAAAGAGAAGAATACCAGAACGGCATTGATAATAGAAGTGTTGGTACTGAGTGATTATTCTATGAATTGAGTGGAAAGGCAGATGATCCTGAAGTACCAAGAAATGCAGTCACAGACAAAGAAAATATGGTAGAAAGATAATGAAAATATTTCCCATTGTACTGGTAGCTACAGCCTTGATAAAGAAGAACTTCCAAGCACATCATGACAAACTACCCATACATGTTACATCTTATGAATTCCAGCAGGAGGCTCTCTTTGGCACGATGTAAGTATTAGCAGAGCATTAGCAGTAAATTTGAGAGACTAAAGATCATATACACCACATACCCTGGCTTACAAGTGAGGTTCACGACTGCCATAGTATGTGCAAAACTAACCCATTTGGAGAAACTACCCTGAATAAAAATGTTAGAACTTTATGGGCAGGTGTAAATGCCCATGCCTGAATTTAAGGCACGCTCTCTACCAATTACGCTAGTATCTCAGAAAGACAACTAGGCACCTACTTGTCTTTACTGTATGTGATAAACTAAAATAAACTGCTTTTGCTGCCTTAACTTAGGTGCCCTGTTATAAAATTACCCTCATACTGGTAATATTCAGTCAGAGCAGAGAGATAATTACATAGTCATGTCAGCATGGATTTGGGCAGATATGCCCCTAAGTGGCCTCATAACATTCTGACGAGCATAAATGTATCTGCTTTGACATAATGACATGCACTTTGTCTGTAGGCATGCACAGGGCCAGAGTTTGGGTAGAGTGTGTGCAAATGTGTATATACACTATTGGTCAAAATTCAACGCAGTCCTCAGGAAACAACTAACCACTCAGGTTTTTAGAATATGCAAAGTTCTTTCATGCATAGTCATTGTGCTTATCCTGAAAACCTGACTGGCTAGGTGTGTCCTGAGGCATGGTTTGAGAATCCCTGGTTTAGATGGATAGCTGGACCTGCCCAGCCCGATATTCAGCAGCATAAACTGGTTACTGACGCTGAACATCACCACAGATCACCTTAGAAGCATGCAGTTTATTTCAGGGCAGGCTGCTGGGGGGTCGCAGTTAGCAGCAATACTCAGCCACCAAACAGATAGGCAATCTGCGTTTTAGCTCTTCACTTACTGGCTGAATGTCGCTGCTAACCTGGAGAGCAAAGGTGTGGGTGGCGAAACTAAATATTTAGCTCCAGATGCCAGTTCAAATCCCACTGCTGCTGCTGCTGCTGCTGCTCCCTATGACCTTGGGCAAGTCACTTAACCACCCACCCATTGCCCTAGGTACAAAAAGCTTAGATTATTCCCCTATCTCCAGGCGGCTTACAGTCAGAGTAACTCCCCGTAAATTACTATTGGAAAAGAGTGAATTAAATGCAAAAAATAAATTTTCAAAGGGTTTGGGAGCTGAACTTGGGGAGACAGGAACTAAAATGGATTCCTTTGAAGATTTACTAGGACTGAATCCCTATAATTAGGCCCCTAGTCTACTACGTTTCTAAATTTAGGACATTAAAAAACGGGAAAGTATAAGGGTGGGGAAGAGAAGATAGGAGCTTAAATCCTTAGACTTCTAGAAGCCAATAGTTTACATTTTAGGAATCTGACTTTGGAACTGAGAATGTAAAGGCCTATTTCCAAAGCTCATTTGTCGTGAATGCATCTAATAAAGTGGATCTCACAAAGAATTAATGTGGTGCCTTAGTGGTTAGCACTCCATAACTTCCGTAGTGCCTAATGGAAGGGCAGTTTTTATAAAGGGATTTCCATGTGTATATGCTAGTGCCTACGCATCAGATGCCTTCTTTGAAATGACCCTGTGCCTGCAAGAGCGCATGGACTTAGATGTTGCTTTGGTGGAGGCCTGTTCTGGGCTGGAGCGCAGGCGGAATTGTGATTTATGCACAGAAGGGTCAATATTTAGCCACGACATTTAAAACTGAAACTGGATATTCAGTGCCAGAATACAGATATCTCCCGCCCCTGTGTGAATACCTGGGTTCAGCACCGACTGACCTGGATAGCGAAACTGTATAAAGTTAGGACAGCCTTTTTTGTGACCTAACTTAAAGCAACCACTGATCCCGTTAGTGGACTGAAAATCACTCTAATCAGATAAAGTGCTGGGGTAGCCCCCACCTTGCCCACAGACCGCCCCAGTAACACATGGATGCAATTTACACATGTATGTGCTTAGACTGATACTGTAAATCGTGAATAAGACTTCTAAAATAACCCTCTTAACTTCTTATAAGAGAGACTGCCTAGTGACATTTCTAAAACCTGTAATTTCTTATTGCAGCTATGAAGGATGATAAGGTTTAGAGAATAACATACTCTACCTACGTGTAACTTTGTCCAGCTCTCATTTGATTCTACTTTAGCACTCAGCCTAACATTGCTCCTACACAGCATTCATTTTCTTCCAGTAAATGCTGAAAAAGCGTGCATTCATCTGCTATTATCCCAGGATGTAATCCTTAAAGATTTCCGTATTTCCTCATTTGAAAGGACTTCCTGGGCAGAAGAACCAATTATCAATACAGTGTCAAATGCAGAACACCACAGAAAAGCAGATTAGTATAATACGGAGGGTTCTGCAAATGTGAACAGTCGCAAGCATTAACCTGATCTCACAGTTATTACTTAGACTGCTTCAGAAGGCAAAACATAGGGTATATGAGGCAGGAAATGCCATATTTCCGTATTTTTTAGGGGAAATGCACGCTATACCTTGTCTTGGAAGATAAATGTGATATGACTATTGGAACTATACACACGCCATCTTAGGTTTTATGTAGTGCATATAATTTTATACAAGTAGGACTAATGAAGGCTCAGTGTGTAGTACTACCCAGAAACATTGACTCAGAAGGGAAGGGCGACTTCCTGAGGAGATTTACAAAGGCCTGTGGTCGAGATAAATACTGCTTCCAGAAGCAATGCCTTTTCCTTCAAGAGGGCAGTTTTGTGATCTTCTCTGAATCAGTCAGAAATCCTATTACAAACTTGCAGCAAAGGCTGCTTAGGGCAGGAAAGGAAAGCAAACTGCTCTTCCGCTTACTACTTCATTCCCATGTTCTTTCACTTTTATTCATTATTTTAGTCTAATACAGTTTAATGGATCTTTAAAAATTGTTCTTGTCATTGTTTATTGGCCATTAAGTTACATAGCACCCCCCCAAAAGAATAATGCACAGTGCTCTGAAATGCCAACATGTCCCCTCATAAATGACGGAAGCTCAGCCACCTCGCCCAGAACTGCACAAATTACTGGCTTCCAGGAGAGAGATCTTTTGGCCATTCCTGGTTTTAAACTTACATCCCAAAAAAATTGTGGATTTATAGTCCCAAATTCTGCCTATTGAAATCAGTGCTTCCAGTCCCTAATGCATTACTACTGCTAGTCATTTGTATAGCCTGTGAGTCAGCCTCCTGCTTAAGATCATGTGACGGCCTAAGAGTAGGCACGGAGGATGGAAACCAGCTGGCTGCATGTGCAAGAGCTTCTCTGGTAGGCACCCTTCAATGGGAGGGAAGGCCATGGGTGGCATTTCATCCTCTATGCAAGCTGACTGCTGGGTAGGAATTAGGGAGAGGCAGGCTGTTAGGAGTGTGCCTGTTGGTGCAGAACCTGCCCCTGGGACAGTTTGGCTCATTCTACTCTATCAGCCTCTGAGTTTGAGTGGCATAATTTTGGGGGGTAGGTTTTCTGCAAGTCCATATGGGGCTAATCAACCTTTTTCTCTTTGGCATCAGGAAGCTTTGGGTGCCAGCATGGGGGTCCCAATGGGTTTCCATTCCCATGGAGTGGTTGGAAGAATGGGGCACTTGGCAGGCAGTGCTGGTCCAGCATACGCCTTACTTGTGCTCAAGCTCATAGGTTTGGGTCAGTCCCCTGCATCCACTGTTCCTGTATGGTTCACCACACAGCATCTCACATCTAGTGGGGCTTGGCCAATTAGCATGCTAGCTAGAGTGGCATCTTTTATTTTTGGCCATGGTGGCCTGAGCATGGGGGTCTTAGCATTCAGGTTGATGCTAATTGGGTAATGGCTGGCCAGGGTTCATCGTACGCTGCTTGGCTGATATTGCAGTTGTTGCGGGGCCAAATGCCTTTCTTCAGACCGGTGAGCCTCATGTCAGTACCGGTAAAAATGGTAGAAACCATCATAAAGAATAAAATTACTCAGCATGTAGATAGTCATGGCCTAATGGGAGACAGCCAACATGGCTTTAGACAAGGAAGATCTTGTCTTACTAATCTGTTATGTTTTTTTGAAAGTGTGAATAAACAGATGGACAAAGGTGAGTCGGTTGTTATAGTGTATCTGGACTTTCAGAAAGCCTTTGACAAGGTCCCTCATCAGAGACTTTTGGCAAAACTAAAGAGTCATTGGATAGGAGGCAGTGTATTACTTTGGATCAGGAACTGGTTAAAAGATAGAAAGCAGAGGGTTGGGCTAAATGGCCAATTTTCCCAATGGAGATAGGTGAATAGTGGTGTACCCCAGGGATCTGTGCTGGGTCCGCTGCTTTTTGACATATTCATAAATGACCTGGAAAGTGGAATAACGAGTGAGGTTATCAAATTTGCAGATGACACAAAACTATTTAAAGTTGTTAAAACCCAAGAGGATTGTAGAAAATTGCAAGAGGATCTTGATAAATTGGAAGACTGGGCATCAAAATGGCAGATGAAATTTAATGTGGACAAGTGCAAAGTTATGCACCTAGGGAAGAAAAACCCAAACTATGGTTACACGATGCAAGGTTCCACATTAGGAACCACCACCCAGGAAAAAGATTTAGGCGTCATTGTGGATAACATGTTAAAACCCTCGGTCCAGTGTGCAAAAGCAGCCAAGAGAGCAAATAGAATGCTAGATATCATAAGGAAAGGAATGGAAAATAAAACAAAAGATATTATAATGCCTCTATACCGTTCCATGGTGAGACCGCACCTTGAATATTGTGTGCAATTCTGGTCGCCGTATCTTAAAAAGGATATAGCGTTATTAGAAAAGGTTCAGAGAAGAGCCACCAAAATGGTAAAGGGGATGGAAGGATACTCCTATGAAGAAAGGCTAAAAAGGTTAGGGCTCTTTAACCTGGAAAAGAGAAGGCTGAGGGGAGATATGCTAGAAGTCTATAAATTAATGAACGGACTGGAACGGGTAAACGTAGATCGACTGTTTACGTTATCAGAATATAGGAAGACTAGGGGACATGCAATGAAGCTACAGGGTAAACTATTTAAGACTAATAAAAGAAAATATTTTTTCACTCAACGTGTAATCAAACTCTGGAATTTGTTACCGGAGGATGAAATAAAGGCTGTTAGTGTAGCTGGGTTTAAAAAAGGTTTGGACAAGTTCCTGGAGGAAAGGTCCATAAACCATTATTAAGATTCGACCCAGGATATCAATGTTTGACCCAGTACAAGCATTGTGGAACCTGTGTCTTTTGGGGAAACTGCTAGGTACGTATGACCTAGATTGGCCACTGTTGGAAACAGGATACTGGGCTTGATGGACCTTGGTCTGACCCAGTATGGCATATCTTATCTTATGTTATCTCATGTTATGTTCCTGTTCCCTCGATTTCTGTTCCTCTTCCTTCTTTTTACAGGTGATAGGAATCTTGTCTAGTGTGTGTAGAAAGGAAGGGATGAATATTGCCGATGTGATAGCTATACCTGTTACTTCTTTCGCTATCTGTTGGATGTGTGCAGAGAAGGAGAGAGTAGGGTCAATGAGGAAGGGGGGAGGTGGATTTAGGGGGAAAGATAAGGAGCTCAGTTTTGGCCATGTTCAGTTTCAGACAGAAGTGTGAAATCCCGGAAACAATCACGGATAAGCAGACAGAGATCTGGGCCTAGATTCCTGGAGAGATTTCAGGCACAGAAAGATAGATTTGAGAGTCATCAGCAAAATGATGGTACTGAAAATCATACTTGTAAGTGCACCAGGTGACTGAGTACAGACAGAGAAAAGGAGAAGTCCCAAGACAGAGCCCTGAGGTACATCAACTGAAAGCGGGATGGAAGTAGAGGAGGTTCCACCAGAACATACACTAAAATTGCAATGGGAGAAATAAGAAGAAAACCAGAACAGAACACAGTTCCTAAATCCAAGCGAGGACAGGGTATCGAGGAGAAGGTGGTGATCAAGTGCCAAAGGCAGCAGAAAGGTCAAGAAGGATGAGAATCGAGTAGAGGCCTTTGGATTTGGTGAGGAACAAGTTGCTGGAGACTTTGGCAAGAACCATTTCTGTGGAATATAGAAAATGAAAGCCAGATTGCAGTGGATCCAGCAGGACAAGAGGAAAAAAAGTAGAGACAGCAGCGGTGAACCGCTTGTTCAAGAAGTTTTGAAGCAAAGAGGAGGAAAGAGACAGGATCTAGGCTTTTTGAGAAGAGGTGTATTCACAGCATGTTTGAAGGACATGGGAACAGTTGCAGTGGAAAGCAATAGGTTAACGATATGACAAATGGAAGGGATGACAGTGGAAGAGATAGAACTTAGTAGACAGGTGGGAATGGCATCAGAGCAGCAGGTAGTCAGTTTACAGGAGAAAAGAAGATTTATAGTTTCCTCCTCAGTGATTTCAGAAAAGTAAGAAAGGGTGATTGAAGGTGAGGGAAGAATTTGCGATTGAAAAGGGGGAAGATGAGATGGAGGTGACCCTGTGGAGAATTCCAGTACTGCTCTTAGAAATCCAGGACTGCTCTAACATTTTCCTCTTGGAACTGAATGATATTGCAGGTCTGTCCACTTGAGTCATGCACTCTTCCCCAGCTCCCCCCCAACTTCAAAGACTTAGATCACAGTGTGTGCTGCCCCCTTCCACCTGCACACAAAAAATGGTGTACCACAGTTCCTTTTTAGAATCTGATTTACTAAGATTGGTTTTCCATGTTCTATGGGAAAAGAAAGCTTTATTTATTTATTTATTTAGACCGATTTGTATACCACCTTATTCTACAATCAAAGTGGTTAATAACATCGGGCCCTTTGAGTACCACTGTATAGTGCCAGCAGAAAGCAATGGCCCCGCTCCTGATCCCATTCCCACACCCTACCCCACCCCACAGTGACCCTTGATAGCTGCACCTGAGGCAACTTCCATTTTTGCTTCCCATATCACCAACCCCCCTCACCATCATAACCCCCTGCTTCCTCCCCATCTCTCATCATCATGGCCCTCTACTTCCCCCTACTCTCTCCCTCTCATTATAATGACCCATCTGCCTCCCCACCTCTCTCTCACAACCCTCTTCTTTCCCCACCATTTCTCTCATCATGGCCCCCTGTTCCCTCTCTTTCTCATCATTTATTGATTTATTTAACAGGTTTTCTATACTGCCTTATCATTTAATCAAGGCAGTACATTGTAACACCAAAACCATTACAGAGAACTTGCATAGGAAAATATTATAACTCAAAGCAATTATAAAGAACTATCTATGGAGAACAAAAGGGAGGAGGGTCATGCAGGAGGTGCTAAATAGCACAACTTATGTATAGTGGAACATATAGAGACCAAACAGAGCAACAAAGTACCTGCAGCAAGTAACTGGGAAAAAAAGAAGCTGTTACCAAGACTGGCGGATTTTCAGGTATTGATAAACCACTTTTATTGACCCCTACGTGTTTCGGCCATAGGCCTTCTTCAGGGGGATTTTAGGAGATAAACCTCGAGAAAGTACAGTTAAAAATAAGATTACATAATAATATATCAATTAAAACAGTAATAAATAAATTATAATAAATAATATCAATATAGAACAATAAAATAACAATATAAATACTGTATATGGTAAAAGTATAAAACAATAATAAACATAGAAACATGATGACCGAAAAAGACCACAAGGCCTATCTAGTATGTACTTCCATATCAACAACTACAACAGTCCCCTTTATTCTTTTAGAGATCCTCTGTGTTTGTCCCATGCCTTTTTGAATTCAGTTACTGTCCTCATCTCTACCACCTTCACTGGGAGACTATTCTACGGATCCACCACTCTTTCTGTAAAGAAATATTTCCGCATATCACTCCTGAATCTATCCCCCTTCACCCTCATACCATGTCCCCTCATAGCAGAACTTGCTTTCAATTGAAAGAGGCTCTCCCCCTGAACATTTATGACACGGAGTATATTTAAACATCTCAATCATATCACCTCTATCCCGCCTTTCCTCTAAGGTGTACATATTAAGATCCTTAAGTCTGTCCTCATATGCTTTATAATGAAGACCACTAACCATTTTAGTAGCCACCCTCTGCACCAACTCCATCCTGTTCACATCCTTTTGAAGGTGTGGTCTCCAGAATTGCACACTATACTCCAAAAGAGTAATGGAGTAGAAAAAAGATAATTAAAAGATACCCACGTGCGTAATATACATAAATTGCCAAAGTGTTGTACCTTAACCTTAGTAAGAAAATCACTAAATTGAGTACACTAATGACATCCAAAAGGCATACATATAATTGTGCCACATAGATAAGAAAAAATAATATAAAGAAGAAAAGAGATGAGGAGGACATGATACCTTGTAAAATTCTGTCAGTATAAAAAAGCTTATGCCACTGAAAAAGAAAGTAAAAACTATATTGTTCTTTGTTATAACTAATGTTAAAAATCTTAACTAAACAGCAGGAGAAGGGGGTCTTCTGCAAAGGGTACAGTAGAAGGAAGCGGAAGCCAAACACCATGGCCAAACACAGTAAGGGTATCCGAAAAATTTTATTAGCAGACCCAAATAAACTTTCTCAGTAGATGCCAAAGACCCCTGAAGAAGGCCCCAGGCTGAAACGTTTTAGTTGGGTCTGCTAATAAAGGTTTTTGAAAAATCTTAACTATACAAAGGAGTTTAACAGCTAAGAATCAAGGGCCATGGTTACAGGAAACATTCTGCAGATGTATAAAAACAATTATATGAAAGGCGCTATCAGAATCACTGTAAAAACTAAAATCTAAAAGATCAAGGGATTTTAAAGAAATTTAAAAAAAAATGTTGTTATCCACACCAAGAAAGATACCCTCTTAGTAACAGCATAAATAAGACAGCTCTCATGGAGTCTGGAAAAAGCACCCGCTGTGCCGGCAAATGCCCCAGAGTAGATTGCATGTATATTAATTTCAGAAACGGCTATATTTTTAAAAACTGTATAAGCTCATTTTAAATTTAAAAATTGATAATCACTGAAAAGATAAAAAGATTCTCACTCACTGTTATGTGTTTAATCCTAAAGACCCTACTGATTTTGAATACAGAAACTAACACTATAGTCATCTTATTGTAAAATCAAAATTGTGTTTAAAAACAGGATAAAACATATACACCTGTGGCATATCATAGTTTTAAGGATTCCCCATAAGGTTATACCCACCACGAACCAAATAGCATTGATAAATGGATGAGTGAAAACGCTCTTGACGGAAGCCACACTAACAACAAAAGTGCCCGAATATATGCGTGTGTACCGATCGCAAAAGCGGCTGTGGTTCTGAGAGCCAGATTTGGTTAAATGTGAAGACTGACATTCTAATTCTTTACCTCGAGTTTAAAATCTGAAAACTCTACTCAATTGAAGTATGGGATCTGACATTATAATCGTATGGATTGTAAAGTTATTTCTTCTCCCTACATACACATTTGCAAATCAAGAATAATGTTTGAAAACAGGACAGGATATTTAAGGTCGTAGTTACTCCGGGGGGGGGGGGGGGGAGGAGGCAAGAGCTTTTCTCATACCTAGCAAGGGTAGAGCTCCCAAAATGAAACTATAAATATCACAATAAGGCTTAAATGTACAAAAAATAAAGGATACAAAGGGGCTCACCACTTCAAACATCGTTGTAGGTTTTGTGGTCCTTTCCCTTCTCCCCCTTCCTCTTCCCCCCCTCTCCCCCCTTCCCCCTCCCCCTCCCCCTCCACCCTCTCCCCTCATTCCCTCCCCCCTCCCCTTCCCCCCTTTCCCCCTTCAATTCCAATAAAAGACGAAGTACGGTACCTTGGAGTCATCCTTGACCGGCATCTTAACCTTCAAGTCCATATGAACAAGACTGCTAAGTCCATCTTCCACAAACTTGCCACAATTTGAAGGCTCAAACCTCTCCTCAGTCAAGATCACTTCTGCACAGTCTGTCAGGCCATCATAACACCCTCACTGGACTACTGCAATGCCCTTTTCCAAGGATTATCCAAGCAAACCATCCAACCCATGCAACAAGACTTGAGGATCTTAATATGTACATCTTAGAGGAAAGGGGGGATAGAGGTGATATGATTGAGATATCTAAATACCTCCGTGACATAAATGCACAGGAGGAGAGCATCTTTCGATTGAAAGCAAGTTCTGCTATGAGGGGACATGGGATGAGGGTGAAGGGAGATAGATTCAGGAGTGATATGCAGAAATATTTCTTTACAGATAGAGTGGTGGATCCATGGAATAGTCTCCCAGTGGAGGTGGTAGAGATGAAGACAGTATCTGAATTCAAAAAAGCATGGGACAAACACAGAGGATCTCTAAAGGTAAAAAGGGGACTCTTGTAGTGGTTGATATGGAAGGCAGACTAGATAGCCCATGTGGTCTTTTTCTGTCGTCATGTTTCTATGTTTAAATGGACCATTCTCATTTCTCGCCAATTCTGACAGATTATTAAAAACCTCTAGCATTGTCTCCTATATTCCTTCCTTTCATAAAACCAGTTTGTTCGACCACTATCTGCAAACCCAGCACCTGACTGAGTGTAGAAGCTAATATTTTAGCCCAAATTTTATAGTCCACATTTAACAGGGAAATAGGATGATAACTACCGACTAAAATGGGATCACAGCCAGACTTTGCAAATAACACCACATTAGCTTCAGAAAATCTAGAAGTTGATATGGGCAGAGACACCAACTTTGATACAATGCCTGTAACTTTGAAACAAGAATTGATACAAATTGTTGGTAAAACTCCACGGTATACCCATTAGGGCCTGTAATCTTGTTCCTAGGGAGGCTCTTAATGGCACATAAAATCTCTCCCAATTTGATAGGCTCTCTTAACCGCTCACCAAGCTGCTTGGGCAACTTGACAAACTTCCATTGACAAAAAGGCTTCACAATGTGCGACATTAGCTGCATTGGCACTGGAGAATAGATTATTACAAAAAGAAGCAAATGCTTTCAAAATATCTTGTTTTATAAGGGAATGCGAACCATCCATTTTAATGAATATAATGCGGTGTCCTGCTCTTTGAACCTTTAAAAGCTGTGCGAAAAGTTTCACTGATTTATTACTACCTGCATAATACCCTGTGATGTCTGGTGTGCATCGCTCCGTGATGTCTGCCCTGCAATCAATAAGGTGGAGGGGGTGTTGTAGGGCACTCTGGGGCAGTTATGTGATTTTTCTCGGGACACTGCTGACACTTTGCACCACATGAGACCTTGCTTGCTGATTGTACTGGGAAGGTTTCTCAGTTGGAGGCTAATGTTGTGAGTAATTCTCTATCTAAAGATAACATGTTGCTGCTTCATAAATTGGAAATGTTGGAAAATGCTGCAAGAGCCAAGAAACCTAGGGTTTTTAATTTCCCTGTGGTTCGTCTGCTTTCTCCCATGGAGCTATTTAAAATATATTTAAAAGATGTTTTGTTGTACTCTGATTTTTCAGAGTCTGCTATCTCCTCTATTTATTATATATCTCAGAGTGTTGCTTAAGTAGCATCTGTGGGAGATGCAGATGAGCCGGTTAATCCTGATGATTTAGGATTAACTCAATTTTTGGAGACTTCTTTGGATAATGTATCCCAAGGAGGCACTTTATTTGTTTCTTTTTTTCTCAGAGCGGGTTAAGAGAGGTAATATGAAATTTTATTTCCTAAAGAAGGCTGCTCCTTTTTGTGGCCAGCCATTGATGATATTTCCTGATATTACTCGTACCACTCGGATCTGGTGTACAACTTTTCTTTTCTTCATTTAAAACCTAAGGTACTGGCTCTTGGAGAAACGTTTTATTTGAAGTTTCCTTGCAAGTGTTTAGTAACACTTTCTGGCAACAGTTATGTATTTGTTGAGACTTCCCATCTTGGGCAATTTCTCTTGGATAAGTATCTTTCCTTTTGAGACGTTTGCTCTATTTGACTGGGTATAGTTCAAAGGGGTTATTTGTTTTCTTTGTCTTGACTGCCGTGTACCTTTGATCGTCTCTCGTAATGTGGGCTTATGTAAATTCTTGGTTTAATTGTTTGAGGTTTTTCCTGTATTACTTTAAATGAATTTACTTTTCTTTTTTCTTAAATTCAGCATGGATACCTTCTAAGCGAGTTATCTCTTCTAATTTCTTTGCCTTTCCGACTCAGACTTATGAAACTAAGAGGAGAAACTAATGACTACGCCACGCAGAGTCACCTTGAAAGTCTCCCACACAACACGGTAATGCATTTGTGCGTTCTCATTATTTTGAAAACAGTCCAATATTATGTTACTTATTTTATCCACAAAAGAGGCCTCAAGCAATAAATTATTTTGGAAATGCCAAAGGGGTTTAGGGCCAGATTGTGCCCAAGGCAAAAATTCAAGAAGTACAGCAGCGTGATCTGAAATATGCATAGGCCTTATGACACAATTCTTAACTGTGGGAAAGAGTAACTTAGAAACAAAAAGGTAATCAATATGAGAGTATGAATGATGTGCCACCACCACCATCTCCCCCTGCTAACATCCCTGCCACTGCTGCCACCATCCTCCTGCACTCAGCTGCCTTTGTCCTGTGGCGGTGGCAGCTAATTATCTAAAAAACTGCGGTGACCTTCTCTCCCTGCATGCCGTTGACGCTGCCACCCTGAAACAGGAAGTGCACATCAGAGGGACAGGACCGGCAGAGCCATCAGTGCACACATGAGAAGAAAAAACATCATGGCTGGGTGAAAGGAAGCAGCAGAGGAGACCGTCCTGTTCACAACTAAGCTGATGAACCAGACATTTGCATTGCCAGCAGTAGAAGATAGAAACTCAAGGGAATGAGCAAAACGTCATTCCCAAGCTGTGGCCTGTCCCAATCTAAGCAAGACTTCACAAAACTCCTCATAAATAGCTGGCAAATGGAGAAGAATAAAGGGAAGCAGCTTTCAGAATGTTGAAAAGGAAAGAAGCAAAATTATGAAGAGTGGCGGGCACTCAATGCGGCAGAAGTTAACAGATTGTAATCTTGGATCCCCCCTGCCTTGGATCTTAAAAGGGCTACAAAATCATATTTCAGAGAAAAGAAATGTTAGCAAATTGGAGTAAACATCTGTACTGTTGCATGCTGGTGAACCAGAACTAACCTGTTTGGGACAGCTCGCATATTCTCTCTCTGTTCTGGATGATTTATTAGATTTGTTACACTCAAACAACTATGAAAAACTGGCAATAATAAAAAATATTAAAACTTTGCAGAAAATAGAAGTTTCACATAGTGTATGTTTTTCATACACTGGTCCAATATAGTATATTTTCCGTCTTCAGAAAAGATAGGATTCAGTTCCAGTATTCATTGACATAAACATACTGTATGATACTATTGAAAATGCAGTTTTCATTTAAAACACTTTATTATGATATAATATAGTTTTTCAACAGTCCATTCTGACGGCGGAATATGATACACGTGAAAAAACTTCTGATGCAGTGCGTTGATACTGCACCATTGAAAAAGCTAGAACAGAATACTTGACAACAATTAGTTTCGACAACATATTAGCCCAGCGTATGAAAAACATACAAGGCCGATATACGCACCAATAACTCTGACACTAAGTAACTTACAGTTATCTAAACCTTTTTTCTAAAGTCTACAAAAACTTTTATTTGCAAAATAGTAGCTATTACAGCATTATAAGCTACTTACTATTTTTTGTGATCTTTTTATGTTGAACCGCCAGTACCGTCAAAATCAGCAAACTTCAAATATAAGAACATAAGATATGCCATACTGGGTCAGACCAAGGTCCATCAAGCCCAGTATTCTGTTACCAACAGTGGCCAATCTAGGTCATATGTACCTAGCAGTTTCCCCAAGGGACACAGGTTCCACAATGCTTGTATTGGTTCAAGCACTGATATCCTGGGTCCCTTCTTAATAATGGTTTATAGACCTTTCCTCCAGGAACTTGTCCAAACCTTTTTTAAACCCAGCTACACTAACAGCCTTTACTACATCCTCCGGTAACAAATTCCAGAGTTTGATTACACGTTGAGTGAAAAAATATTTTCTTTTATTAGTCTTAAATAGTTTACCCTGTAGCTTCATTGCATGTCCCCTAGTCTTTCTATATTCTGATAAGGTAAACAATCGATCTACGTTTACCTGTTCCACTCCGTTCATTAATTTATAGACTTCTATCATATCTCCCCTCAGCCGTCTCTTTTCCAGGTTAAAGTGCCCTAACCTTTTTAGCCTTTCTTCATAGGAGTATCCTTCCATCCCCTTTACCATTTTGGTGGCTCTTCTCTGAACCTTTTCTAAAATCGCTATATCCTTTTTAAGATACGGCGACCAGAATTGCACACAATATTCAAGGTGCGGTCTCACCATGGAATGATATAGAGGCATTATAATATCTTTTGTTTTATTTTCCATTCCTTTCCTTATCATACCTAGCATTCTATTTGCTCTCTTGGCCGCCGCTGCACACTGGGCCGAGGGTTTTAACATGGTATCCACAATGACGCCTAAATCTTTTTCCTGGGTGGTAGTTCCTAATGTGGAACCTTGCATCGTGTAACCATAGTTTGGGTTGTTCTTCCCTAGGTGCATAACCTTGCACTTGTCCACATTAAATTTCATCTGCCATTTTGATGCCCAGTCTTCCAATTTATCAAGATCCTCTTGCAATTTTCCACAATCCTCTTGGGTTTTAACAACTTTAAATAGTTTTGTGTCATCTGCAAATTTGATAACCTCACTCGTTATTCCACTTTCCAGGTCATTTATGAATATGTCAAAAAGCAGCGGACCCAGCACAGATCCCTGGGGTACACCACTATTCACCTTTCTCCATTGGGAAAATTGGCCATTTAGCCCTACCCTCTGCTTTCTATCTTTTAACCAGTTCCTGATCCACAATAGTACACTGCCTCCTATCCCATGACTCTTTAGTTTTGCCAAAGGTCTCTCATGAGGGACCTTGTCAAAGGCTTTCTGAAAGTCCAGATACACAATATCAACCGACTCACCTTTGTCCACCTGATTATTCACGCCTTCAAAAAACATAACAGATTAGTAAGACAAGATCTTCCTTGTCTAAAGCCATGTTGGCTGTCTCCCATTAGGTCATGACTATCTACATGCTGAGTAATTTTATTCTTTATGATGGTTTCTACCATTTTTCCCAGTACTGACGTCAGGCTCACCGGTCTGTAGTTTCCCGGATCACCCCTGGAACCCTTTTTAAAAATTGGTGTTACATTGGCGATCCTCCAATCTTCAGGTATTAGAGATTATTTTAATGATAGTTCACAGATTACTAATAGCAGGTCTGCAATCTGATATTTCAGTTCTTTCAACACCCTTGGATGTATACCATCCGGCCCAGGTGATTTGCTACTCTTCAGTTTATCTAATAGTTGTAATACATCTTCCCGATGTATCGATATTTCCTTCAATTCTTCCGCACCTTTAAATACCACTTCAGTCATGGGTAACATCCCTATATCTTCCTCAGTAAAGACCAAAGCAAAGAATTCATTCAGTCTCTCCGCTATCGCTTTACCTATTAAACTAACTAGATCTCAGATACAAAATCTGTATATAACGCTTTTTGACATAACGATAATAGCTAAAAATAGTTCCATTGAATTTATAACCATTAATTAGTAAACAGTTGAGTAGTAAGTATGGAAACCTTATGTATGTAAAACATATGCTGGTCCAAAACGAGTTGGGGGGGGCAGAGAAAGGGGAAATGGATGATGGCTTGAAGAGCAGACACAGGAGGAGAAGTTCAATGATGGGGAAAGGAAGGATAAAGAAGGAGGGGAGGGTGCTGGGGGAGGGAAGAAACAAGAAATGCTGGGGAGGGGAAGGGGATATGGTGGCTTGGCAGTGAGCACAGTTGGGGAAGTTGGTTAGCAGGAGATATACTGACTGTTTGGAAAGGAAGGCCAGAGGCACAAAAAAGGGGATGCTGTGGAAGGTGGAAGGAATAGGATAATAGGGGTGATGCTGGACATGGTAGGTGAACAGAGTGACAGAAAGATGCTGGGCATGGAGGGAGGGTGGTAGGGAGACAGAAGGAAAAGAGTAGTTACTCACCTGTAACAGGTGTTCTCCAGGAGCAGCAGGAATCAGTCCTCACTTATGGATGACATCAGCTCCGATGGAGCCCCCGTGTGGAGCTTTTCCCCAGCTTTCTAAGAAAGCCTTTGGGAATACTGCACGCATGCGCGGTCCCCTTCCCGCCTAAAGGTGCCATCTTGCTCAGTCAAATGACATAGCTAAAAAACAGCACACAAAAATGTAAAAATGAACTATGTACAACTGCAACTCCCAGGAGAGGAGGGAGGATTGTGAGGACTGATTCCTGCTGCTCCTGGAGAACACCTGTTACAGGTGAGTAACTACTCTTTCTCCAGGACCAAGCAGGAAGTTAGTCCTCACTTATGGGACTCCCCAGCTTCAGGCTACCGGGGACCCAGAGCTGAAAAAATGAGCTCCTTCTAGCCTCAGCATCAGAGAAAGGATTTCACTGAAAACATACCCCCACCGGTAGCCCAACCAGAGGGCTGGAGGGTAGGAGTTGCCTAAACCTCGAAGAGATTCCGGAGCACTGCCTGACCGAAAGCACTGTCCCTACGGGACTCCCTCCCCAGGCAGTAATGGGCTGCAAAAGTCTGGCTTGAGGACCAAGTTGCAGCCCTGCAGATGTCTGCCAACGGTACAGAGTGGAGATGAGCTACTGAGGCAGCCATTGCCCTGACACGGTGGGCCGTGACCCGACCCTGCAAAGAAAGGTCAGCTGCCCTGTAAGCCCAGGTGATACAGTCAGCCACCCAGATGGACAAGGTACGCTTGGAGACAGGCACCCCCAAGTTATTGGGGTCAAAAGAGACGAAGAGCTGAGTAGCCCTCCTATGCCCCTGCGTACGCTCATGGTAGAAGGATAAGGCCCTCCTACAGTCCAGGGTATGCAGGACTGTCTCAGCCTGGCTGGCATGGGGCCTAGGGAAGAACTTTGGAAGAACCACCTCCTGGTTGAGATGGAAAGAGCAGACAACCTTTGGGAGGAACTTAGGATGAGTCCTAAGGACTACCCTGTTCCTATAGAAGCGAGTGTAGGGTCTGTCACAGACCAGGGCTTGAAGTTCACTCACTCGCCTGGCTGAGGTCAAGGCCACTAGGAATAGAGTCTTCCAGGAAAGGAAGCGTAAAGGACATGTAGCCATTGGCTCAAAAGGTGGGCGAGTCAGTTGCTGCAAGACCACATTCAACTCCCACTCAGGGGTTGGTGGACGGAGAGGAGGCTTGAGCAACAGTAAGCCTCTGAGAAATCTGGACACCAAGGGGTGAACCGACAAAGAGTGTCCCTCCACCATGGAGTGGTGAGCTGCCAGAGCAGAGAGGTGGACCTGAACAGAATTAGACTTAAGGCCCTGATTGGACAAGTGCAGCAGGTACTGGAGCACTACTGGCACAGCGCAGGCGAAAGGATCTTCTTTGAACTGCTGACACCACAAGGAGAACCTCCTCTACTTCAGGGCATATGTATTCCTGGTGGATTGCTTTCTAGAGGCCAAGACCACCTCTTCCACTTCCTGAGGCAGGCCCCAGGGAGCTAAGACTACCCTTGCAGCCTCCAGGCCATCAGATTGAGAGATTTGAGATTGGGGTGCAGAAGGGAACCCTGATCCTGAGAGAGAAGGTCGGGTTGGAACCCCAGAGGCAGTGGTGTCTCCACTGCCAGTTGAAGGAGGAGTGGGAACCAGGGCTGCCTCGGCCACCTGGGAGCAACCAGAAGGACCGAGGCCTTGTCCCTGAGAATCTTGAGCAAGGTTCGGGCCACCAGAGGCGTGGGAGGAAACGCATACAGTAGGCCCTGGGACCAGGAAATCAGGAAGGCATCCGCCGCTACCCTCGGTGGGTGCGGTTGCCTGGAACAAAACCTGGGCAGCTGGTGATTCAGGGGACTGGCAAAGAGATCCATGGATGGAAGTCCCCATTTCAGGAAAATCTTTTGAATCATTGACGGGTGCAGCTACCACTCGTGGGGCTGCAGAATCCTGCTTAACCTGTCTGCCAGAAAGTTTGCCTGGCCAGGAAGATAAACAGCCCTCAACAACATCTGGTGCTTGAGGGCAAAAGAGCAAAGGGCCTGTGCTTCCAGGCATAGAGGTCTGGATCCAGTGCCGCCCTGTTTGTTCACATAGAACATGGCTACTTGATTGTCTGTCTGAACTAGAACAGACTGGTGAGCCGAAATGTGTGAAAAAGCCTTGAGGGCTAAGCGAATAGCCCGCAATTCTAGTAGGTTGATCTGTTGCGTGGCTTCCCAAGGGGACCAGAGGCCTTGAGTGCAGTGCTCCTGACAGTGTGCACCCCAGCCCTGTAAGGAGGCATCTGTTGTCAACACCACCGTGGGGACAGGTACCTGAAAGGGCACCCCCTGAAGCAAGTTGGGGGGGTGTAGCCACCACTGAAGGGAAGTGAGGAATGGCCTTGACACCCTGACTTTGTCTGCGAGGTTCCCAGAGGCTTGCTTCCACTGAGTTCTGAGGCACCACTGTGCAGGCCTCATGTGGAGGCGGGCATTGGGGGTCACATGTACAGTCGATGCCATGTGTCCTAGGAGCTGCAGACAGAGCCTGGCAGGAACCCTTGGCAGGCTTAGAAACCGGGATGCCAACTCCATGAGCCTCTGAGCTCTGTCCTCTGGCAAGTAAGCCCTTGCTTGCAGAGAGTCCAGCCGTGCTCCTATGAACTCTAGGTTCTGGGAGGGGAGCAAAGTGGACTTTGCGAAGTTTATGACAAAACCTAGGTCCTGAAGGAGTGTGACAGTCCTGAAGGTGGCCTGCCGGGCCTCCTGGTAAGTCTGACCTCTGATGAGCCAGTCATCCAGATAGGGGAAGACGAAAACCCCTTGAGTCCTCAAGTAGGCAGCCACCACAGCCAGGCACTTTGTAAAGACCCGTGGTGCGGAAGTCAGGCCAAAAGGCAGCACTCTGTACTGATAATGGTTTCCTCCCACCATGAACCTGAGGTACTTTCTGTGGTCTGGATGAATGAGGATGTGAGTGTACGCATCCTTTAGATCTAAGGAGCATAGCCAGTCTCCCTGCTGGAGGTAGGGCAGAAGTGTTCCAAGAGTAAGCATCTTGAACTTCTTTCTCCAAGAACTTGTTGAGGTTCCTGAGGTCTAGAATAGGCCTTAGGCCCCCTGTTCTCTTTGGCACCAGAAAATACCTGGAGTAGAACCCGTGCCCCTGTAGGCGAGGAGGCACAGGCTCCACCGCCTTGTCCAGAAGCAGACCCTGAAGTTCTTGGAGGAGGAGGTTGGTGTGCAGGAGAGGCCGCAGAGGCTCCCCTGGGAAGTAGGCAGGAGGCAACTGTTGGAAATGAAGCATATAACCCTGTAATGGATGGCCACCGGTGGGCAAACAGGGCTAAGCGACCTCCTGTGCAGGAATGGGGCAGCAGGGGCAGAGAGGCTATGCTTTGGGAGTCAAACACACCCTCCCTGCTGGGTAGGAGCAGGAGCCGGAGGCTTGGTGGTCTTCTGCCTACGGGGCCCATGTCCATGCCCCTTGGCCTGCTGCCCCTGTTGGGGAGCTGGGGAGGCCTGGTACTGAGGGAAGGGTTTGTAGGCAGACACCTTTCTCGAGTAGAAGGACTTTTTACCCGAGCCCTTCTTTTTGTGAGAAGGGGCAGAAGTCTCTCTGGATAGCCTTGTCCTGGTCAGGTGCTCGGTCTCGAGCTCATCCGCCTTCTCGGCCATGGGCTTTCCAAAAAGGTTTTCACCCCAGCAAGGGACATTGACCAACTTGTCCTGCACCCAAGGCTCAAGGTCCAATGACTGCAGCCATGCCTGGTGTCGGGCCGCGATGCCGGCTGCCGCCACAGGAGCCGAAGCCTCAAAGCCATCGTAGGCCGCTCAGGACATAAACTTGGAACAGTCCCGGATCCCTGAAGACAAAGACTGGAACCTCTGCAAAGGTTCCCCGGAGAGGCCAGCAGAGAACCCGGCAAGCTCCTTTGCCAGGTCTCGGAGGTACATGCCCATGTACAGCTGGTACACGGCAAGCAAGCATCGAGCCCTGGAAGCACTTTCTGCTGACAGCATCCAGGTTCCGGGCCTCCCTGCCGGGGGGCACAACAGAGTGCATCTTCTGGCTCTTCAGACGATGCATGGCCGATTCCACCACCATGGAATGGTGCGGCAGCTGCGCCTTTTGGAAGCCAGGGCTCTTATGGAGTCGATAAATGGAATCGACTCGCTTGCTCAAGACCGGCACAGAGGCCGGTGCCTCCCACATTCGGAAGAGGAACCGTTCCAGCATCGGAGGAACCGGAACAGTAAAGGCCTCCTTTGGAGGAGAGTCATACTGGAGGGACTCGAGCTCTTCAGCTAGAGGCTCCTCCTCGGGGTCCGCGGGAATCACCAAGGCCTTGGCCATGTCCCACACAAACTCCGAGAACTGGGTATCCTCCGGAGGGGACCTACTCCAGGGCTCGGACTGCGGTGAGTCCGAAGGGATGCACCGAGTCCAGAAGGTGTCGGGGGACTCCTCGTCCTCCATCTCCCCTGCTGACTCGTCCGAAGAGGAGTCGAGGGGCTCCGACCGTGTGGGTCTCGGTGGCACCCGCCCCGACGCGGAAGGCACCGGTGTCGATGCCCTCGGTTCCGAGCGGGAGGTTGAGGGAGACCTTGACCAAGGACAACTTCGAGCCTTCATGTTCTCGAGTATCGGCTCGGTCTTTGGTGTCGACTTCGACATCGATGTCCCGGTGGTTGTGGCAGATGCACCAGCGAGGCTGGCCATCAGTACCTGCTGCTGCTCCATGAAGGCAGACAATCTGCTTTCCAAGGCTGTCAGCCTGAGGCCAAGCTCAGGAGACTCAGCAGCCACCGACTCGGGCCCCGGTGGCGCCGGGCCCGACATCGGCTCCCTTGGAGGAGAATCCACGAGGACTTCAGGACTTATGTGTCCGACGGTCTCCGGCTCTACACGAGGTACTTTGGACGGCCTCTCCTGCTCCAAAGGCCCGGGACGGCGGTCAGGGGTCTTAGACCTGGCCCTCGAGGAACCAGGGACCTCTTCCGATACCACCCTCACGAGCCATTTCTTCCTCTTGCGTTCCCGGTTGGGGGACCCCCTGTCCGATGAACCCCGTCGATGCTCGGGATCAGACTCCCGAGACGTCAAGGCCTCAGATGAGGTCCGGGCCCGGCCGGAGGCAGAATCCGAAAAAATCCTTTCCTTCTGGTGCTGACGGCTTCGAAGTGCCTTGGTGGACATTTTGCCACACAGGCCACAGATCATGGGATCATGATCCGGGCCGAGGCACCAAAGGCAGCAGTCGTGTGTGTCGGTGAGAGACATTAGTTTCTTGCACCGATCACACTTTTTGAAACCACTGGAAGCCATCAGGGAAAAAAGGGCCCCCACGAGGTCAAAAGACCGGCCTTCCAGGGAAAACAGAAAAAAGGGAGCGAACACCAGCCACGAGGGGCAAAAAACGAAAAAAGAAAAACGGGCTCGATATCGGTGTACCGAACCTGGCGGGAAGGGGACCGGCGTCGAACTCGGAGAAAAAGATGAAGAAAAAGAAATCTTCAAAAAAACATCAACTTTTCCGGGTGAACTAGGACAGACGTCCGATGGGCTCCACGGAAAAAGAGAGACTGAGCAAGATGGCACCTTTAGGCGGGAAGGGGACCGCGCATGCGTGCAGTATTCCCAAAGGTTTTCTTAGAAAGCTGGGGAAATGCTCCGCATGGGGGCTCCATCGGCGCCGATGTCACCCATAAGTGAGGACTGACTTCCTGCTTGGTCCTGGAGAAATGTTAGATACAAAGGGAAGAGGAAGAAAGAAGAGAGATATTGGACACTGGGTGTATAGGAGGAAAGAAGGGAACTGCTTGACCTGAAGGGGGAGGAAGACAGAGGGATGCAGCAGGATGAAATTGAGGGGGAAGAGAGAGAGAGAGAAAGAGAGAGAGAGAGAGAGAGAGAGTGATAGAAGGAGGAGGAGAGAGAAAGAAGATGCTGGATTTGAGGTACAGATTTTAAATGTTAGTAAAAAGCTGAGGAATAAGGGGAATGAGGAGGCCAGGGTGAGGGAAAGAAATGGAAACATGTAGGTAGATGCAGTAAAAAGATGGCGATTGAAGACTGTATAGTAGGAAAGAATGAAATCTGAGTGGATAGAGACAAAAGTAAGTGGAAGAAAGCTGAAAGGAAAAGATCAGTGCTAGAGTTGGATGTAGAAAGGAAGTGAAAAAGACAGGAGAAGAGTGAAAAATGACATAGAGACTGAAAAAGGAGTTTTATGTTTAATTAAGTGATTGGAATCTGTCAGTTTTTGCAACTTATATTTGCTATCTTTGGACCATGTTTACTAATCATTGGTAAACAATATCTGCTGCAGCACCCATGAAATTCCCGTGGGCACGGTGGCAAATAAACAGCACATCCTAATGTTTAATAAATAGGGCCTTTTATATTTTTCATAGGACAGGGAGAAACATCAGTGTTTCTGTTCCTCAGGCATTATTTTGCATGTGGAATCTGGCTTCGTGGGGTTTCAGTTTAATTTTTGTCTAAATGTTTCTATTTTTAGTATGTGGTTCCTTATTCTGTACTTGGTGAGAGTCTATATATCTTCTAAGTATATAATCAAGAACAGGTATTCTGTTCGCATGGAGTATCTGTGTAGGGATCTGTAGTAATCTGTCTTGTTCGGTTTTCCCTAGGGCCGACACAACCATTATGTAAACCAGGCAGTCACCTAGGGCAGTACGGGTAGCAAAGAGCAGGGCATTCAAAACTAAACAATAGAATATGACAGCCAGGGGGAGGGCATACAGCTTGCCTAGGGTACCAACACTTTGAATCAACTCTGGATTGTTTTTTCTAGTAGGTGTATGGATTTTTAAAGGCCCACAGCAATATTTACAATGCTGTCTTTTTCTAGGTAAGAGCCTTGTGTGAGTTCTGGAAGTTAGTACTGTTGAGAAATGGTAGATTTGCTCTGTAGGTCCTGAGCTGTGGTTCTTGCTTTTTCTTTCTGTTTCCTGTGTGGAGAGAATTGTATTTATTTATTAGTATTTAGCTTATGCCTTTCCAGTGATAGTTCAAGGAAATTCAGGTATTCCCCTTTCCCCAGAGAGCTTGCAATCTAAGCTTATCCCAGAAGCAATGGAGGGTTAAGTGACTTGCTCAAGGAATGCTGGTGGGAACTGAACCCAGATCTCTTGGGTACTAGGCTGTTGCTCTAACTACAAGGTTACTCCTCCACTCCATAGTGTACTGTGTGTAGAAAGGGAATAGAAGGGGGGCCAGGATCCCATGAAGAAAGTTTCAGAAGTTTAGAGAGTGGAAACAGCTTGGAATGTATGGATGTGTCAAGGCTGTAGCTTGCAGAAGCAGCTAGACAGAAAGCTATGATTGCAAAATGCTTGCCATGATTAGAAGTGATCAATATGTTTGTGCATAGCTTGACCTGTAATGGCAAGGCTTGAGCTGTAACATATAGATATAAATTACCAAAGCACAAAGCAAAGCTTGACATAAGAAGATAAGACAAAATTGTACAATGTGGCAGGTTTTGTAAATAAAAGGAAGTGCTGTGCACAGCAGAGGGAAGAGAGCTACACGTGACCACGCGAGTTTGCAGCCTTGTGACTGCCTCCCTAAAGCTTTAGTGGACTTTATTATGGTATAACTGTATGTGTTATGTTTTAATGTCTTCTCACTTGCTCTGGAACCAGAGATAGGAAACCAAGTGCCAAGGAAGGATTCTAGAGTTGTTGCCCCCAGTCAGGAATATAAGGACCAAAACAGTGTTGTTGGGGAATACTTGAATAAAGATGGTCTTTAAGATTTGTAGTTTTGTGCTCTTGATTCTGCTGGTCTTAAATTTAAAACATTTTGTCAGTTCAAATGTAAGGAAATCTTCATTTTGCTGATTTCTGGGCTTTTCCAGCTCTGGCAATTCTAATCCGGCCTGCGCACCATTATCATGAATTCTCAGCTACCAATACTTTTTTCTAGTTTTATATTCTTTCTTCTCATCATTAATCTGGTCATAGCACAGACCAAATAAGTCTGGTATGCAAATAGTAATGCAAATGAGGCCCGGTGGATATGCAAATTAGGTCTTATATCATCCCTCAGGCTGCCCCTGGTCAATACCTTCCTTTTTAAGGTGCAAGCAAGCTCACTACAACAATTCAAAGAACTGAGGAATGAGTCCTGAAATTTATGCAACTGATCAACTTGGCAAACCGCATCAATCAGGCTGACGGCAAGAGGCATGTAGAAGTGCTTTCAGACTGGTGGTTCTACTATTTTGTCTCTCAATGGAAAGTGCACTAGAATGGAGGCTCTATTTTTCTCTTTTCCTTTGAGTGTCTTTGGAGTTAGCATGATAACTTTTAGCTGTGCCAGTCATCCTTGAAAAGAATAAATGAAATGACTAAAATGATTTTGCCTGGATGAAAATTAAACCATTATTAAAAAGGACATAATGATAGCACTATTACACCAGCTCAGGATATTATCAAATACATGATGAATGGCAATGGCCAATAAAAATCCACAATTGCATTAAAATTTAATTTACATTTTTCAAAATATTGTGGAATGGTTTAATATATAATAAAACTAACTTGGACAGATATTTAGTATAAAATTGTTGTCATTTATGTAATACGGTGTGTCTCCCATCAGCATTAACTCTTTATAAAAGTAACTGGTTACTTACTTTTTACAGTACTAGTTTGGAATATGTGAGGCATATTTAGAGTTGAATAAAATAAAATCTTGACTAGATTGTAAGCTCTGATGAGCAGGGACTGTCTCTTACATGTCTGTACTGTACAGCGCTGCGTACTACTGGTAGCGCTATATAAATGCTGAGTAGTAAAAGCAAAATAATCAAGGCTAGAAAGAAAAATACTGCTGGCTGAAGAGTCCTAAGCTAAATGAAATGTGAAGTATGCCACCAATGACAATTTTATTTATTTAACAGGTTTTATATATCGCCTTTTCATAGATTCAACATTGGGGGAATTTTCAGCGGCTGCGGCCTGCACAGTTAAATCGGCTGGCTGTCGCTGGCTTAATTTAAACCCAAATATTCATGCCGGAGCCATATTTGACCATCAGCATTGAATATCTGGGTTGCCCAGTTAGCCGACAGCCATTTAACTATCCTAACTTTAGCTGGTTAGGGTTAACACCCTAACACTAAGGGATCTAGTCTGTTATGCAAATAGCAAGGATGGACGTCCCATTGGGATGTCCATCCCCGATATTCACCCCCTTCCGTCCCCGGCAAAAGCCTCCCCGTATGAACAAGGCCCTGTATGTCCAAGGTCGGCAGACTGAATGGAGGACTTATTCCACCCCAGAGGTAGAATAAATCCCCCTGGATGTCGGGGGACGAGAGCCTGGGTAGCACCAGTGAGGTGAGGGGGTGCAGGGGGTTCCCTGGATCCTGACCCTGGCCATGGAAGTCCAGATCGGGGGTCGGGCTGTGGGGAAAGGAAATTGTGGTCAGTGGCCAGTGATCACGGCTCCTGAATGGAGCCACAGTGCCATGGCAACGGGACGCCATGGCATTGTGGCTCCATTCAGGAGCCTGACTGAGTTAGCTGGGCCGGGGTCTATATGCGTGGGCTGATCAGCCTACATATACAGACCCTAGACCCAACTCTGATCCCGCGGGGCATGACTAGACACTGTGGGATCAGAATCGGATCTTCCTCTGTGCATCCCGATTCCAATCGGATGCACAGGGGTCTGGATGCAAACATTAGAATGTGCCTCTGAGCATTCAAACCCAGAATAAGGGGATATTCAGTACATGTAATGGTTTAGTGTTGCCAAATATCCAACTGACTAAAGTTTAACTGGTTAGCAGGTCTGCTAACCAGTTAAATCATTTTGAAAATGCAACCCATTGTCTTATTAATGGTGTCACTGTGCAGGGTGCACTGATGTGACAAATAAATGTGTGGCTGACTCCACACTCACCAGGTCTTTGGACAGTGTGGCCAGTGACACCATTTCTGGATGCCAGCAGGTCACATGAAACTGCCATGTGGCCAGGGTGAACACTTAAGGCTGCTGGACCCAACAGTCTGTTTTCCTCCTGGCAGCCACTGCATGGATCCAGCCCACAGTTGTCCTGCCTGCTCCAAGTGGCTATTTGGTGACACTAAACCATTTCATACACTGAATATCCCCTCATGTTGGATTTGAATGCTCAGATGAAATAAATGACTGCCTCTTGGAGCAGCTGGTTCATGAACCAACCAGAGGGGAAGCCATTTTGGATCTAGTCCTTAGTGCAAAAGATAAGGGTGTTGGGGCCACTTGGCAATAGTCATCATAGCATGATCATGTTTGATTTAATTAATGGAGGAGGGATGGTAAAGAAATCCACAGTACTACCTTTTAACTTTCGAAAGGGAGACTATGATAAAATGAGGAAAATAGTTTAGAAAAAACTAAAAGGAGCAGTTGCAAAGGTTAAAGACTTAAATCAAGCTTGGGTGTTGTTTAAAAATACTATCTTGGAAGCCCAGACCAGCTGTATTCCATTCTTTAAGAAAAGTGGAAGGAAGTCCAAAAAACTGACAGCATTGTTTAAAGGTAAGCGCAGAGAGGCTGTTGTTGCCAAAAAAGCATCTTTCAGGAAATGGAAAAAAGAGCCAAATGATGAAAACTGGAAACAGCATAAGCACTGGCAAGTTAAATGCAAGGCATTGATAAGGCAGGCAAAGAGAGGCTGTGGAAGCAAAAATGGGTAATAAAGACTTTTTCAAGTACATTCGTAGCAAAAAATCTGTGAGAGAGTCAGTTGGACCATTAGATGATAGAGGGGTAAAAAGGGCACTAAGAAGGGACAAAGTCATAACAGAGAGACTGTATGAATCCTTTGCTTCGGTATTTACTGAGGAAGATGTAGGGATGTCACCCATGACTGAAGTGGTATTTAAAGGTGATACTGCGGAAGAATTGAAAGAAATATTGATACACCAGGAAGATGTATTACAACTATTTGATAAAATGAAGAGTAGTAAATCACCTGGAACGGATGGTATACATCCAAAGGTGTTTAAAGAAATGAAATATGAGACTGCATACTTGCTATTAGTAATCTGAGAACTATCATTAAAATCATCTGTAATACCTGAAGACTGCAGATGGAAAATGTAATGCAATTTTTAAAAAGGGTTCCAGGAGTGATCTAAGAAACTACAGACTGGTGAGCCTGATGTCAGTACCGGGAAACATGGCAGAAACCATCATAAAGAACAAAATTACTGAAAATGTAGATAGTCATGGCTTAAAGGGAGACAGCCAACATGGCTTTAGACAAGGAAGATCTTGTCTTATTAATCTGTTATGTTTTTTTGAAGGTGTGAATATACAGGTAGACAAAGGTGAATTGGTTGATATATTTTGATTTAATTAGTTTGAATTTTCAATTCTCCTTTATTTATTTCTCATTAGTGTATGTTTTTTAGACAAATATGGTTTTAATTTTTAATATATGTGTATTGTTTATTATTGTTTTATCCTTTGCATGTAAAAAAATGTTTTTTAATGCTTTTTATAATTGTTCTCTTTGAGGTTCCCCCTAATGAAGGCTCAGCTGAACCACAGCTGTGTTGGGGTTCTCAATAAAGGATCTATTTTTGCTTCCCACCTCCTTGTGCTGTTGTTTTTTAGCGAGATAGTATGTGTGGTTTACTGTGGACAGTGATCTGACTTACACATAATACTGGAAGATAGTCAGAAGATGAAGCCTCATCTTTATTCCTGTATTAGTTGGTGTTTTCAGAGTTTGACTGTGGCCAAGGTTTTCTGCATACTACCATACAGCAGCTTGATGGAAACCAATGATGCGTAATGATGTCTGCGGCAGTATTCTGCAACAGTTGAAGTGGGTGGATAGTCTGCTTGGGTAGACCTTGATATAATGAGTTTCCGTAATCCAATATTGGGGTGATAACCGCTTGGCATACAGTGCGGAAATGGTCTTGGTTGAGGATTGGTCCGAGTCTCCTGATGAGCTTTAATCGGTGGTATGCCTTTGCAGCAGTTTTGTTTATGTGCGCTTGTAGGTTCAGATTCTTGTCTAGGGTGATGCTTAGGCACTTTATCTTGTCCCTTAGTGTTATAGTCTTGTTTAGGATACTGATTGCTTGGGGTGGGTTGAATGTGGAGTTTCTGGAGATGAACATTGCCTCTGTCTTATCAAAGTTGACCTTCAGGTTATTGTTGGTGAGCCAGGTGTTCATATCATCGAGGCACTTGGTTATTGGGGTCAAATAGGGTACATGCAGGTCTATTGGGGCATACACCATCATATAGGTGATAATGTATCCTGTGACACTTGATGATGCTGCAAATGGGTTGGATATATATGTTGAATAAGATAGATGAGAGAGCTGATCCTTAAGGTATTCCCTGTGTGACGGGGAAATGTATTGATTTTTTCTTGCCGCATTTGACTTGTTGTGTTCGATTGCTCAGATAGGAGGTGAGCCATTTTAGAGTGTTGTTGGGTAGTCCAATCTCTTGTAGGCGCTGTAGCAATATAGAGTGGGACACCGTGTCAAAGGCTGCTGAAATGTCCATGAAACATAGAAACATAGAAAAATGACGACAGAAAAAGACCACATGGCCTAGCTAGTTTGTCCTTTCCATATCAACAACTACAACAGTCCCCTTTTTTCCTGTAGAGATCCTTTGTGTTTGTCCCATGCTTTTTTGAATTCAGATACTGTCCTCATCTCTACCACCTCCACTGGGAGACTATTCCACGGATCCACCACTCTTTCCGTAAAGAAATATTTCCGCATATCACTCCTGAATCTATCCCCTTTCACCCTCATCCCATGTCCCCTTCTAGCAGAACTTGCTTTCAATCAAAAGAGGCTCTCCCCCTGTGCATTTATGCCATGGAGGTATATAAACGTCTCAATCATATCACCTAAGAAAATCAAACCTCCACTCCACCACAAATGACCAACCAACAGTCTGCACACCCTAATGAGTACTAAAAACTAAGAACTAATTGTCTATAGTCTATATGTACGTCCTGTCATTCCTTCCCTACTGTTGAATGTAGACCCACAATTCATGTTGCAAACCACTTTGATTGAAGGATAAGGTGGTACAAAAAACTAGTTAAATAAATAAATAAAATTACAGTAATGGTCTGCAGTTGTGGGCTGGCAACCCTTTCTTTGAATGTTGTAACTTACTTGGCAATGAGCAGGCTCTTTAAGAATATGAGCATTCCTTATACCAAACACTCATACTAAGTTCTAACCTCCCCTTACCCCCCTCCCACCCTGTTCCATTCATGTGTTCTTTATGTATTACACGCTTGTTGTTTGTGTTGAAATGTGTCCTATTCTATCCTTCTTCCCTTTTCCTTAACCACTTTCCTAACAATTTATTGGCTTTCCTTTCCTTCTGTATTTTCTGGCAGCCCCAATTTTTATTGTACACCGCCCTACACTTCGGTAATGGGCGGTCTATCAAATATCACGAATAAAGAAAGAATAAAGAACCTGCTCATTTGAAATACTAACCAGTTAGATAGAGGCACAGTATGGCGTTCAGGTTATACAGTATCAAAAATATCCAATAATTAGGCTAGCAAGCCCGAGCAAGATGGCTGCTTAGACTCGAGGCTTCCTTACCTCCCTGTCCAATTTGTGATCCTTCATGGATCCCTTGGGCATTGGTCCTTGTTAACTGGTCAGACTGTAGTGTGGATGACAGGGAGAAATGGCATGTGAAGTGTCTAAGTGTGCTGACAGCCCTGGCTGAGAAGAGCGGAGCAGCCTTTTCAGCATGCATGAGCTGGAGTGAGTGGCTGTGACATTAAGGGCCTAATCCCCAGTGTAGGCAGAAGCAGCAGTAGCTGAGCAGGACTGATGCAAATGCTGGATGAAGGGGCTAAGTCTGGCTGGCTGCCCGAAATTGTCCTGGTGCAAATTGGTGGTGAGACTCGGTGTTGCTGAGCTCTGCATTTGGAGGCCTAGGTAAGCTGGAAGCTATCTTGGCACTGTCAGACAGTGCAGAATGCATAGGGTTTATGCCTGAGTGACCTGTGGTATCAGTAGAGTACAGATATGGAAATTGGTGCTATGCTGCTGATTGTTGCTGCTGGGATGTGTGCAGAGTACCCAAATTTGATGATAGCATTGTCAATGATCCACCTCTTCGAGGATGCCTTTGGATCCTGATCCCCTGTTCATTGTGTCTCCTTTCCCATTCTTATTCTGTCCTTATTTCCAACCACTGCCTTGATTAGATTGTAAGCTCTAACGAGTAGAGACTGTCTTTATCTGTGCTTGTACAGCACTGTGTATGCCTTGTAGCGCTTCATAAATGTTTAATATTAATAATAATAATCCATGCTGCTGACTAGAGACGATGGACCTGTTTGACCTGTGTTATACTGAAGCTTCATCTGTAGCTTGGCTGAACAGTATGTAGTCCTGAGACTTCTGAGACTGCTGCTATATTTGAAGGGTAGTGGCTGGTGTGTATGGCAGATTAGAGCAGTTGCACTGCAGGTTTTACCAGGTCTTCTTGGTTGGGGGGATTCCACCAAGATGGAAATGGCATCTGGTAAAATGGGACAGAGCTCAGCCTGTGTGATGGAGAGGAGTGTCTTCTACATCAGCTACTAAGGCTGCTTTTGGAGAAATACTGCATTAGTTAAAGCTTTTCAGAGTGAATTTCACAAAAGCAGTAGGGGACATTAAAGCTGACATCAAGGAGTTGGATGACAGGTTGACGAAAGTGGAGATAGATGTTGGCGAGAAGATTGAAATGACCTCCCTGTCCCAGTACAAAATCAACAAGTCGGAGGAGCTCATTAAATATTTAAGGCTCGATATCCAGCACTTGCGGCTAGCACAATTACAGTGCTTAGCCGCTGAACATTAAACCCGGATAATGAATGTTGGGGTCATATCTAGCCCCAGTATTGAATAAATGGGGTTGCCACACAGCTTGCAATGATATAGAAACAAAGAAATATGATGACAGAAAAAGACCACATGGCCTATCTAGTCTGTCTTTCCATATCAACAACTACAACAGTCCCCTTTTTTCCTTTAGAGATACTGTGTTTGTCCCATGCTTTTTTGAATTCAGTTAGTGTCCTCATCTCTACCACCTCCACTGGGAGACTATTCCACGGATCCACCACTCTTTCCATAAAGAAATATTTCCGCAAATCACTCCTGAATCTATCCCCCTTCACCCTCATCCCATGTTCCCTCGTAGCAGAACTTGCTTTCAATTGAAAGAGGCTCTCTCCCTGAACATTTATGCCACGGAGGTATTTAAACATCTCAATCATATCACCTCTATCCCGCCTTTCCTCTAAGGTGTACATATTAAGATCCTTAAGTCTGTCCTCATATGCTTTATAATGAAGACCACTTTAGTGGACAAAAGTACTTCACCCCCTATACTATATTGCTTCCTTGGATTGCTGCAGCCCAAATGCATGACCTTACATTTTTTAAACATTAAATCCCAGCTGCCAAATTCTAGACCATTCTTCAAGCTTAGCTAGATCCCTCCTCATATTATCTACACCTTCCTGGGTGTATACTCTATTGCAGATTTTGGTATCATCCGCAAAGAGGCAAACCTTACCCGACAGCACTTCCACTATATCAATAACAAAGATGTTAAAAAGAATCGGACCAAGGACAGATCCCTGGGGCACACCACTGGTAACATCCTTCTCCTCAGAGTCAGCTCCATTTACCTGTACTCTTTGTTGCTTCCCACCCAACCAATTTCTAACCCAAGCAGTAACTTTAGGGTCCATCCCTAGGGTGCTCAGTTTGTTTATAAGTCGCTTGTGAGGAACAGTGTCAAAGGATTTACTGAAATCTAAATACACCACATCTAGGGCTGTCCCCCGGTCCAACTCCCTGGTCACCCAGTCAAAGAAATCAATCAGATTTGTCTGACAAGACCTGCGTATGGTGAATCCATGCTGCCTCGGATCCTGTAATCCGCTGGACTCCAGAAACCTCACTATTTTCTCTTTCAGTAGCATTTTCAATAATTTACTCACCACCGAAGTTAAACTAACCAGCCTGTAGTTTTCAACCACATCCTTACATCCGCTTTTGTGTAAAGGCACCACATGAGCCTCTCTCCAATCCTTTAGCACCACTCCCGACTTGAAAAGGTCAGTCAGTGGAGCTGTTAGAATGTCCCCAAGTTCCCTCAGTATCCCATCCGGTCCCATCACTTTGTCTACTTTAAGTTTAGCTCCTGGTTCTTCATCTGTGAACAGAGAACAGAAATATTTGTTAAGCAATTCTGCTTTATCCTCATCAGCTTCTACATTAAGTGTCAGCAGTTCCCAAAAGCTGAGATTACCAGAGTTTAAAACCTACTCCACTACAGAAAATATTTCTACTAAAGCACCAAAAAGAATGTAAGTTTGCTTTAAAAATATACCAAAACCCTTTTAAGAGCGCCCAGTCAGAGAGCTAGCAATTTAATAAAAATAAACCCTCAAATCCTTACCGTTGTTTGACCTGTAGAGTCCCTGTTAGGAATGCCTCAACAGGGCAGGGCTCTGAAGCCTTTTATGCAGGCCTCAGCTGCTCTCAGTTCATTCACAGGCTAATCAGGCCAGCTAATTCCTGATTAGGTGTCAGCAGTTCCCAAAAGCCGAGAAGGTTACCAGATATTGAGCCACTGCCTAGTTAGCTCCTATGGGTAAAGATAGGCAATGCAAAAGATGATGTATTTTTATCCGCAGGTTGCTAACCGAGTAACGGTTCAATATTGCTGTTGCCTGGCTAGCAACTGGCACAACCTCCGTGCCACCTGGGAATACCCCTGATATGCCCCCCCTGTTAAACAGTTAGCATCAGGGCATGTAGCAGCGTTAATTGGAGATATTCAGCGGCATTATCCATGTTAGTGCCACGGAATATCCTTCTAAGTGGCATTTACACGGTTTACAGTTCTGTAAACCATGTAAAAGCCTTTGAATATCAGGCCCTTAGAACATAAGAACATAAGAAATGCCCTACTGGATCAGACCAAGGCCCATCAAGCCAGTATCCTCTCACAAGTGCCTGGCAGGTTGCCAAAAAGATACATATGTTGCACAATGCTTGTTCTGGTGTAAGAAGTGGATGTCTCGGGTCCTCTTTCATAATGATTTATGGACCTTTCCTCCAGGAACTTCTTCAAACCTTTTTTAAACACAGTTACACTAACAGCCTTTACTACATCCTCCGGTAACAAATTCCAGAACTTGCTTTCATGTTGAGTGAAAAAAATATTTTCTCTTATTAGTCTTAAATGGGTTGCATTGTAGCTTCATTGCATGTTCCCTAGTCTTTCTACTTTTTTGATGGTGTAAACAATCAATCTATGTTTACCCGTTCCACTCCATTCATTAATTTATAGATCTCATAAGAACAGAAGAACAGAAGATATGCCATACTGAGTCAGACCAAGGTCCATCAAGCACAGTATCCTGTTTCCAACAGTAGCCAATCTAGGTCATACGTACCTAGCAGTTTCCCCAAACGACACAGGTTCCACAATGCTTGTACTGGGTCAAGCATTGATATCCTAGGTCCCTTCTAATAATGTTTTATGGACCTTTCTTCCAGGAACTTGTCCAAACCTTTTTTTAAACCCAGCTACACTAACAGCCTTTACTACATCCTCCAGTAACAAATTCCAGAGTTTGATTACACGTTGAGTGAAAAAATATTTTCTTTTATTAGTCTTAAATAGTTTACCCTGTAGCTTCATTGCATGTCCCCTAGTCTTTCTATATTCTGATAACGTAAACAATCGATCTATGTTTACCCGTTCCACTCCGTTCATTAATTTATAGACTTCTATCATATCTCCCCTCAGCCGTCTCTTTTCAAGGTTAAAGAGCCCTAACCTTTTTAGCCTCTCTTCATAGGAGTATCCTTCCATCCCCTTTACCATTTTGGTGGCTCTTCTCTGTACCTTTTCTAATAACGCTATATCCTTTTTAAGATACGGCGACCAGAATTGCACACAATATTCAAGGTGCGGTCTCACCATGGAACGATATAGAGACATTATAATATCTTTGGTTTTATTTTCCATTCTTTTCCTTATGATACCTAGCATTCTATTTGCTCTCTTGGCCGCCGCCGCACACTGGGCAGAGGGTTTTAACATGTTATCCACAATGACGCCTAAGTCTTTTTCCTGGATGGTGGTTCCTAATGTGGAACGTTGCATCATGTAACCATAGTTTGGGTTGTTCTTCCCTAGGTGCATAACTTTGCACTTGTCCACATTAAATTTCATCTGCCATTTTGATGCCCAGTCTTCCAATTTATCAAGATCCTCTTGCAATTTTCCACAATCCTCTTGGGTTTTAACAACTTTAAATAGTTTTGTGTCATTTGCAAATGTGATAACCTCACTCGTTATTCCCCTTTCCAGGTCATTTATGAATATGTCAAAAAGCAGCGGACCCAGCACAGATCCCTGGGGTACACCACTATTCACCCTTCTCCATTGCAAAAATTGGCCATTTAGCCCTACCCACTGCTTTCTATCTTTTAACTAGTTCCTGATCCACAATAGTACACTGCCTCCTATCCCATGACTCTTTAGTTTTGCCAAGTCTCTGATGAGGGACCTTGTCAAAGGCTTTCTGAAAGTCCAGATACACCTCTATCATATCTCCCCTCAGTCGTCTCTTTTCTAAGTTAAAGAGCCCTAACCTTTTAAACTTTTCCTCATAGAGGTATTCTTCCATCCCTTTTACGATTTTGGTGCCTCTTCTCTGCACCTATTCTAATTTTTCTATATCCTTTTTAAGATACTAAACAGTTAGCATCAGGGCATGTAGCAACGTTAATTGCAGATATTCAGCAGCATTAACCGTATTAGTGCCAAGGAATATCCTTCTAAGCGGCATTTACATGGTTTATAGTTCTGTAAACCATGTAAATGCCTTTGAATATCAGGCCCTTAGAACATAAGAACATTTGCCATATTGAGTCAGACCAAGTCCATCAAGCCCAGTATCTTGTTTCCAAGAGTGGCCAATCCCCAAAAGAAACAGGTTCCACGATGCTTGTATTTGGGCAAGCAGTAGATATCCCAGGTCCCCTTTAATAATGGTTTGTGTACCTCTTCTCCAGGAATTTGTTCAAACCTTTTTTGAACCTGGTTATATTAACAGTTTTACTATGTCCTCAGGTAACGAATTCCAGAGTTTGATTACACGTTGAGTGAAAAAATATTTTCTCTCATTCATCTTAAATAGGTTACCCTGTAGCTTCATTGCATGTCCCCTAGTCTTTCTATATTCTGATGACATAAACAATCCATCTACGTTTACCCGTTCCACTCCATTTATTAACTTAAAGACCTCTATCATATCTCCCCTCAGCCGTCTTATTTCCAGGTTGAAGAGCCTGAACATTTTTAGCCTCTCTTCAAAGACAAGCAAGAGGTGTGTCTTATGAGTCAGCATATATAAGGAAGCCTAGCCAGACACACCCTACTGGTACTACTACTACTACTACTACTAAGCATTTGCATAGCGCTACAAGACATATGCAGTGCTGCACAGACATGTAAGAGACAGTCCCTGCTCATCAGAACTTACAATCTATCAAGACAGACAACACAATAGGTATAGACAGGGATACATCTAGGAGCAATGGTAAGGAAACACAAGGAGATCAGCTGAGTGAAGATCCGAAAGTGGCAGCGAAGAGGTGAGTTTTCAGCCTGGATTTGAAAAGAGTAAGAGAAGGCGCCGGACGTACAGACTCAGGTAGTTTTTTCCAGGCGTAAGGTGCAGCAAGGTGAAAGGAGCGAAGTCTGGAGTAAGCAATAGAAGAGAAGGGCACAGATAGAAGCGATTTGCAAGAGTTCCCGAGGAGGGGTGTAGGGAGAGATTAGAGAGGAAAGATAGTGAGAAACTACAGAGTGAATACATTTATAGGTCAGCAGGAGAAGTTTGAACTGGATGTGGAAACAGAAAGGGAGCCAATGAAGTGACTTGAGAAGAGAGAAGAGGTGTAATATGAACATGATGAGGTTGGCGGAAAATTAGCCATGCAGCAGAGTGTTGAAGGGGAGAGAGATGATTCAGCGGGAGACTAGCAAGGAGTAGGTTACAATAGTCAAGATGGGAGGTGATTAAGGAGAGGATACGTGTTTTTGTAATATGTTTCAGAAAGGAATGGGTGGATTTTGTTGATGTTACAGAGAAAGAAACGGCAGGTCTTAGCTATCAGATGGATGTCTGTAGAGAAGGAGAGAGAGGAATCAAAGATGACCCCAAAGTTGCGAGCAGAGGAGAGTTATCCACAGAAACTGAGAAAGGAGGAAATGGAGAGGAGGTTTTAGGGGCAAAATAAGAAGCTCAGTTTTGGCCATGTTCAATTTCAAGTGACAGTGAGACATCCAAGCAGCAATGTCAGAAAGGCAGGCAGAGATCCTGGTCTGGATTGCCGGAGAGATTTCAGGTGTAGAGAGATAGATCTGGGAGTCATCAGCATAAAGATGCTACTGAAAGCTATGGGAAGAGATGAGTGCACCAAGGGACTGGATATATAGAGAGAAAATGGTTCAACAGTTTTTGATGGGCCTCACCTGTGGTTACTGATACCCAGCAACTCTGTACTGTTTAGTGGAGAATTGTTTTCTATTTCCCTTCCTGCCAAGTCATCCAGCTCTTGATCCATGCCCAATTCCTGCTCCAGTCGTGCCTCAGTCACTCAGGGTCTAGTTCTTGTTCACCTTCTATTCTACAATAGTCTGGCCACTGCTAATTCTGGTCCCTGCCTCGTTCCTGCACTTTTCCAGCCCAAAACCAGGGGCTAGGTCATAATGATACTCTAAGAAATTTAGCAGAGGTCTTGCAACCCATGCAGGGACAACCCTCTGGTCAGGAGTTAGAACACTGGGCTGCCCCATCCCTGCAACTGCATATGCCACTACCTGAGAAGTTTGATGGCACTCAAGGAGAACTGCGTGAACCCATATACCAGTGCAAGCAATGGTTTTGACTCCAGCCATATGCATATCCATCTTATTCCTTGAAAGTCAACTTTATAATTAGCCTAGTCACAAACTACTTTCTGGCATGGGCCATTCCCTTGATATAACAGAATGGACCTGTCATGAACAATCTGGACTACTTAATGGCTGCCCTTTCCCATATGTTTGGGGAGCCAGACTGAGACTGAACCCAGCTGGCTGAGAACAGTGACAAAGTATGCTGCAGAATTCTGGCACTGGACTAATGACCTCAATTTTAAATGAGTTTGCCCTCCACACAATTTACAATGGGGCCTTTCTGCTCCTATTAAGGTTGAGCTGGCATGATTGCATCCTCTGACCCTGCCTAGAGGGACTATTTATGCTATTTGTACACATAGAAAGACACCCATCAGAATGTGTCCTGAAAAGAAGTGCTAAGAGGGCTGAACAGAATTGCATCTTCAGAACTCCAGAAAGACAATCACTTCAGAAGAGCCTATGGTAATCAGTATCTGTCAGAGGAGGAGAAAGAAATACTCTGCCTTTACTGTGGCAAAGGTGAATTACCTGCAGAAACAGGCTCCAGAATCATGATCAGGCCCGGGAGGGAGAAGGCTAGGAGAAAATATAAACCAACCTCTAAGACTACATTTTATGCTAGACAGCTAAACCTGCTCATTTAGTCACACTAATCCAACTTCTTTATAAGAACATGAACTCTCCGCATATGCCACAATTAACCCTGAGGCCTCATCAAGCTCTGGTATGGAAAAAGGGGGTAAATGTATCTGTGGAAACTATTTATGGCTTTCTTCTGTCATCAGGCCCAGTAACACTAGAGATGAAACTTCTCATAGTGATTTTGATCCAGGATCACCAGGAGGCATTATAATTCAATTTGATTCATGCACCACATTTTGCCATAGTACTGGAGATGCCCTGGCTAGAATGGCATGAACCCCATATCCAATGGAGAATTCACTAGATCACCTTCCCATCTATGTTTTGCCAAGAGAACTTTATGCCTAGTTTAAAAATCAAAGAGGATGATCCACACAATGCTGCTGTCGAAATTCTGGGATGTTGAGAAACCCAGGAAAAAAAAACGGGCTCCTATCAGAGAAATACTTGGAGTAATGGGAAGTGTTTGATAAAGGTGATGCAGACAAAGACTTTAATTCCTCATAGGCCTTAAAACTGCTGAATAGACTTAGAACCTAAATCATAAGTTCCATTTGTCAGAATTTACTCCCTCTGAAAGCCAGAACTCAAAGCACTTTCTGGAGAACAACTTGAATAAAGGATTCATCAGACCTTTGACTTCTCCAGCAGGAGTCCCAGTTTTCTTTGTTCCCAAAAAGGATGGCTCCCTGCGACCATGTATAGATTACCAATCACTCAATACTGTGACTAGTATCCACTAATTATCAATGCACAGCTGGAATGCCTCCAAGCAGCTCAAACCTTCACAAAACTTGACCTTTCTGGAACCTACAACTTTAGTCATATATGAAAAGGGGACAAATGGACTTTCTCTCTCTCATCTTGCTGTACATTACACCTGCTATGGATATTTTGAGTATTTAGTAATACTATTAGGCTTAAGAAATGCCTCTCCTACTTTCCAGCACCTGGTCAGTGAGATATCCCAGGACCTCCTAGACCAATGCGTTGGTGCATATGTAGATGACAGTGATATTCTCTGAAAACCCAGCAGATCATGACTGGCAGATATGTCAAATATTAGAACATCTAAAGAAACACAAGCTGAATGGAAAGCTAGAAAAATGTAAATTCAATAAGAGATCTATTAAAATTTCTGGGATATTATTCTGTCTGAAGGCATCAAGATGGATCCCCAGAAGATCTTGACCGTGTTGGAGTGGTTGGTGCCAAAGGATATCAAGGGTTGTTGTGTTAAGTGCTATCGAGACAATGTTGGCTCATGGTGACCATGTAAATAATTGTCCTAAACTGTGTTCATTCTTCAGTCAGGTGGCTAATTGTTGATAGAGTGGCACCATAGTTGCCATTATTGTGTGCAATTCTGGTTGCCGTATCTTAAAAAGGATATAGCGTTATTTGAAAAGGTTCAGAGAAGAGCCACCAAAATGGTAAAGGGGACGGAAGGATACCCCTATGAAGAAAGGCTAAAAAAGGTTAGGGCTCTTTAACCTGGAAAAGAGACAGCTGAGGGTAGATATGATAGAAGTCTATAAATTAATGGAGTGGAACGGGTAAACATAGATAGATTGTTTACATTATCATAATAATAAAAAGATTAGAGGACATGCAATGAAGCTACAGGGTAAACTCACTGGTCAACAAATTTTTACAAAAGTTATGTTACTGAAATAAAAATAGTAATTTCTTATCAATTTTTATATGCTGAACACAAATATGACAGTGAAATTGCAAAGTTGGCTCTAGTCTTTTTGCAATCTACAAGAATTAATGTTTACATCACGAAATGCATGTCAACAGTAAATATAATAGGCCTTCGGTTAATACCTGTAAACAACCAAGTCACCCAGGGCTAGATCATTGTGGCGAACCCAACCCTGTTGCACGATTGTATATAGTTACCCTATGTTATCCAAGTTTTAACACCTGTTCATTGTAAACACAGAGTACCCTAGGAAATGTGTAGTTCTTTGTTTATTGTAAACCGCACTGATGTTGAATAGCGCGGTATAAAAGAGACTGGAAATAAAATAATAAATAATAAAATAATAAAAAGTCATAAACTACTTCTTAGATTTTTTTCGCTGTACAAGCTGTCTCTTGTACAGCTGTTCGGGAGCTTCTCTGGGGAGTGTCCAGCAGTAGTCAGCCAGCATTGTAGTGGACCATTTTCCCTGGTATCTTTGCTCCATCGTTGCAATATCCTGGTGAAAACCTTCGCGCTGTTCATCACTAATCATACCACAGTTGCCAGGAAAGAAATTGAGATGGGAATCAAGGAAATGGATCTTTAGAGACATATTGCAGCCAGGTTTCTGATACTGCATCAGCATGTCTTCCACTAGGCGAAAAGCATTCCATGCTTGTTTCACATCACCCTGCAGCAAGTTGTTGAACCGGTCATCTTTGAAGAGCTCTCGAATCTGAGGACCCAAAAAACTCCCTCTTTAATCTTTGCTTTGCTGAGTCGAGGGAATTTTTCATGCAGGTATCGGAAAGCTGGCGAAGTGCGGTCCATGGCTTTCATGAAGTTTTTCATCAATCTCTTGCTGGACTGCCTGACAGCATTTTTCAAAATTTCCACCTTATTCCAAAGAAATATATTATCTTTCACAAGAAGTGTCTCAGAACTAGATAGCTTAGTAAGACTCTGATCATAACTACTTGCTGTTTATGCAACATCCTTTCTAAGGGTTTGATATCCCGCATGCCACCGTGAATACATATATATATGAAATGCCAGGGTAGGTGTGTCAGTTCTCCTTGTTCTTAGTGTGAATCCAGGTATACCCTGCTCTGAGACTGCAGAACCAGGGCAAGGGATGGAGGTGAGAAATGGAAGAGAACGACAGGCTGGGAGAGAAGACTAAGAGGAGACAGAAGGGAGAAAACGGAAGGAGAGAAGGCAAAAATGGAATGAGAAGATAGGATGATAAGAGAGAGAAGGATTGAAAAGAGAGAAGAATGTATACCGAGAGGAGGTTTGTATAGAAGCGAGAGCATGCAACACACTGTCCAAAGGTGCATATGCAGGGGAAAGGAGGAACAAAAGCTAGTCTTATCTGTGTCATCCTTAGTAACTATGCCATCTGCTTCCCTCCTTCCCCAGCATTTAAAATAATTTAAAAGGCCAGAAATGGTCTCCCCTTTCTCCTCCCCAGCTTACTAAACTCTTCTCCAAGAGGGACCCCATTGCTTTCCGGCCCTTTGGCTCCCTGCTGTTTGACATCCTGACTGATTGCCAAGTTTCCTGACATGCTGCTTCTTTACTTTAGGGTGGAGTGGGTGGAGGTTGTCTGGAAGTGAGGTCGTGACCTGAACCATCTGGAAGATACCACCACTTCCATCACTGCCCCAGGAGGAAGGTGAGAAGGATAACTAAGCCCTTATTGTACACGAAAACTGGTTTTACATGGAGAAAGTGACTATATTTGCTACATATATACACAGATAAGTTTAGACAGGGAGCGATTGATCCTACATATGCTTTGGTATGTGTATAAAATAGGTGATCTCTGGGTTGAGATTGGGAGGAGCTTTTGCTTTACATTTTTTAATCTCCAGGATATAGATCTTTATACTTATTGTTGAAAGGGATTTGAAGTGGGATACCAGGATCTTCTGAAAGGATTAATATGGAGAATTGCTTGGAATTTTGCTTACAGCCTAGTACAGGGACCTTCAGGACTGGAGTTGGAAATCCCCTGTCCTAGTAGAATGTGTTATACAAGCCAAGGCCATATTTTGTAGAAGTTTGTGAAAAAATGAGACAATGTTTTTGCTTATCCTGATTAAGCTGAGCAATGTCTGTGCCTAGTTTGACCTAAAACATGTAGGGCCTAATATTTGAAGGGCAACTGCATGATTTACAGCTCAGTAAATCATGTAAATGCGCTAAATTGGGAAATTCAACGGTATTTACATGGTTAGTGCTGTTGAATATCTCCTTCAAAGCCTGCTACATGTCATGATGCTCTGCGGTAAGCATCGGGCATGATGGGAGCATTCTGGGGCAGAGCGGAGGCAGAGACTGCTGCAACTGGGTAGCAGCGATATAGCACCATTACCCGGTTAGCCATCCATGGCTAAAACCAGGCCAGCATTTGGCTCGCCTAGTTTTATCTGTGGATGCTAACCGGGTAGCAGTGCAACATCACCACTACCCGGGTAGCCTCAGCAGTTCTGGGGCATGTGTGGCAACACTGGATATTCAGTGCCGTTGCTGCAGCATTGAATATCCAGTGTAAAGCATCGGAGGGCAGGGCTGTGTGCCATAGCGGCACATAGCCTGCCCAATACAATATTGGACTTGTAGTATTTAGCTATCTCCAGGAACAAGCAGGAATGAGTCCTCACATATGGGTACGTCGGTACCGATGGAGCCTGAGCGGGAAAGCTCCCCAGCTTCCCAAAGGAAAGCTTTTGGGGCTTCCCACAGCGCATGCGCGCTGCCTTCCCGCCTTCCTGACCAACTCTCCTCAGTTCTTCTTTTTCCGCGGGGCCAGCAGGTCGTGTTCCTGTCACCGCTGAAGAATTTCTTGTTTTTAAAAGTTGTTCTGACCGCGTATCTGCCTTCCCCGATTCCGAACCGGTACCGCCGGTCTTTACTTCTTTATTTCTTTAAAAAAAATATATATTTTTTTTTCTTTTTCCACACTTGGTGTATTTCTTTTTGTGAGGCCTACCGGCCTTTACAAATTCTCCCTCATGGAGAAACCATTTTCTGGTTTTAAAAAATGCACCAAGAGCTCTGGTACTATTTCAGTCACAGACACCCATGAGTGGTGTCTTAAATGTTTGGGCCCTGACCATTCGGTTCCGGATTGTCCATCCTGCTCTCTGATGTCCAAACGGGGCTTACAGAACCGAGCAGCTAAATTTCATGTGCTGTTTTCTGCAGATAATCCAGCATCAGCATCATCCAGATCTTCATCTCCGGATGGATCTCAGGTAACCAAACATTCCTCGGGCAAGTCTTCAAGGGGCAAATCTCCCTCAAAGCAGAGAGAGGCCCTTGGGTTCGACCCTGAAGACCCTGCCCCAGCCAAACAACCCCGGCGGGAAGCTCCGGCTTCCAAAGCTCCTCCTATGGGGTTACAGGTTGACATCGATGGCACGGCCTCGACCGATCACCTGTTAGACTGCTCTGGGGTACCGGCTCAAACCGGTACCGACATCCAGGCAGTTGTGGCGTCAATGGGTACTACGGTACAATCCATGCAGCAGGCCATACTGGCTTTTATTAATGCTGCGACGCCCTCGGTACCGCAACCGTCGGTTCTGACCCCGGTTCCGGTACCACAACCGATACCGGTACCCAGAGCATCTACTTCCAGTAGAAGGCCGGTACCGGTTTTTGCTTCCCGCGATATTCTCGGTACCGACCCGGCACCCGGTACGCCCGAGGTCGATACTGGTCGGTACCCGTATCAATCTCTGGAAGCAAGTAGGCGATACTTCGAGTCTTCTGAGGATGCCGATACCTCTGATGATTCTGATGAAGCATCCCTTATTCTTCCTGAGGAGCCTTCTTCCCCAAAGAGAAGAATGTCTCCTCCAGAGGACTTGTCCTTTCAGGACTTCATCTTGGAAGTTGCCAAAGGACTTTCCATTACAGTATCCTCTGAAAAGGAACCTAGAGCTCAAAAGTTAGACATTTTAGGATACTCTAAGGTTCCCAAAGAGGCAGTCACCTTACCCATTCATAATATTCTCCAAGAACATATGATGGATTTATGGGAGGCTCCTCTTACACTATCTCCACATTCTCGTCGGTTGGACACCATGTATCGGGTCCCTCCTTTTCCTGGTTTTCAAAAAACCCAGCTTCCTCACCATTCTATTGTGGTGAAGTCTGCTATGAAAAAGATTAAGAGTACCAAAATGCACTCTTCTACCCCTCCAGGAAGAGAATGTAGAACTTTGGATGCTTTTGGCAGGAAAATCTTTCAAGCTACTATGCTTATTGCCAGAATCAACTCCTACAGCCTCTATATGGGCATGTTTCTAAAGGAGCTTGCTCTTAAAGTACAGGATTTTCTCCCCTTTATTCCAGAGGATAGAAAAGAGGAGTTCCTGCTTCTGTTAAAGCATATCCAAGATATGTCAAAGTTCTCCAATAGGGCTGCCTTTGACTCTTTTGAGGGTGCTAGTAGAGCATCTGGCATAGCCATAGCTGCTCGTCGAATTGCTTGGCTCCAGGCCTCTGAACTGGAATCCTGGGTACAAGATGGCCTAGGCAATTTACCTTGTACAGGTGAAAATCTCTTTGGCAAAGAGTGGCAAGTCAAAGCCATTCAAATGGATGCAGAGAATGCTGCTTTGGATAGACTCTCTAAGTCTACTTCACTCCCTGCCAAAAAGAAGTCTTTTAAGAAGTCTTTCTACAAAAAGCCTAGATTTGGTTCCAATGCTGGCCAGTCATCTGCTCAAGCTCGCTTTGTTCCTAAGCGACAGCAGACTAAACAGGCCAGAACAAAGCTTGCAGCAGCTGCTACGCTTCAACAGTCCCAACCCCCTCAGGGTTTTTGACTTACTTCTAGAGAACATACCCTTTCTGGCTCTGCAGCAACCAGAGACTCTCACCATTCCAGGAAGGCTGACTCATTTTGCTCCCAGATGGGAACAGATTACATCAGAGCAGTGGACCCTCTCTATCATCAGAGAGGGATACAAACTGCATTTTTCCAGCCTTCCTATCTATCCCAGGGTGAGACATTTTGTCTCTCCCCCATCTCTCCTACACCTGTTGGATCAGGAGGTGAATACCCTGCTTGCCCAAGGGGCCATAGAACAGGTTCCCCTCCTCCAACAGGGCTCCGGGTTCTACTCCCCCTATTTTCTGATACCAAAGAAAACAGGAGGACACAGACCCATCCTAGATCTGAGAGAATTAAACAAATTCCTGTACAAGGAAAAATTCAAAATGCTCTCTCTGGGTATTCTCCTTCCTTACCTTCAGAGTCAGGACTGGCTTTGTTCTCTAGACCTAAAGGATGCGTACACACATATACTCATCCATCCCTCCCACAGAAAATTCCTTCGATTTCTGTTCCAGGGAAGACATTTTCAGTACAGAGTACTCCCCTTCGGTCTAGCCTCTGCTCCAAGAGTGTTCACAAAATGCATGTCAGTAGTGGCTGCATTTCTACGCTCTCAGGGAATCTTTGTCTTCCCATACCTGGACGACTGGCTCATCCGAGCTCCATCTCAGTCGCAGGCTCAGACTTCCCTGGACCACACCATCTGCATTCTGCAGTATCTGGGACTTGTCATCAATCTGCCAAAGTCTCAACTCACCCCTACTCAATCCCTAGAATTCATAGGGGCCTGGTTAGATACCACCACAGCAAAGGCCTATCTTCCCCAGGCACGTTGCCACCGGCTAGTGCACCTGGCCTCTCAAATTCAGTCCAGAACTCACTTGACTGCCCGAGAGATGTTACAATTGCTAGGCCACATGGCCTCCACAGTTCATGTGGTGCCTTATGCTCGCCTGCATATGAGAGCAGCTCAATGGACTCTGTCCACTCAGTGGACCCAAGCATCAGGAGCTCTCTCCGACCAAATAGAAACCTCCAAACGTCTCTTTGGGTCTCTCCAGTGGTGGATATCCATTCAAAACCTGTTGCTGGGGTCCCCCTTCCAACCGCTACCACCCCAGGCAACCCTCACTACAGATGCCTCCCAGACAGGTTGGGGAACTCATCTTCAAGACCTCTCCACTCAAGGCCTTTGGTCTCCACAGGAGACTGCCCTTCATATCAACCTTCTGGAGCTTCGAGCAATTTTTCTTGCTCTCAAGGTCTTTCATACCTTCCTTTACAACATGACAGTGCTTGTTCATACCGACAATCAAGTAGCCATGTTCTACATAAACAAACAAGGAGGGACTGGCTCTCTGTCGCTTTGCAATGAAGCTCTCAGACTGTGGGCCTTCGCCAGAGAGCATCAAATCCATCTCCTGGCAGTGTATCTCCCAGGAATTCAAAACTCTTGGGCAGAAAGACTCAGCCGAGTTCTGCTTCCACACGAGTGGTCCCTGCACATAGATCAGGTACTCAGAATCTTTCAGAAATGGGGAACCCCGGACATAGACCTCTTTGCAAGTCCGTGGAATGCCAAACTTCCCCGGTTCTGTTCCAGAACTCCATGTCAGGGGGTTCAGGCCAGGGATGCCTTCCTCCTTCATTGGGGTCAGGGCCTCCTATATGCCTTTCCACCCATTCCTTTGATTCCCAAGACTCTGTTCAAACTGCAGAAGGATCACGGATCTATGATCCTCATAGCTCCACGCTGGCCACGCCAAGTGTGGTTCCCTCTACTTCTGCATCTCTCCCAGGGTCCCTCCCTAGACCTGGGAGCTGCTCCAGACCTTCTGTCTCAGGAGGAGGGGACTTTGTGGCACCCAAACCCCAAGTCCCTCCACCTCAGAGCATGGTTACTGAAGGCCTAGACCTTCAAGACTTAAATGTCTCTCAACAAGTGGAAGATATCCTCCATGCTTCCAGAAAACCTTCCACAAGGCGTTCTTATGCTTTTAAATGGAAGAGATTTTCCATTTGGTGTGCTCAAAAGGATCTTGATCCTTTTGCTCTTCCTATCAATTCTCTATTGGAATATCTCCTGCATCTTTCCAATGCAGGCCTTAAAACGAATTCAGTAAGGGTCCATTTGAGTGCTATTGCAGCATCTCTCAAGCCTTTCAATGGACAACCTATTTCCTCTCATCCTCTTATTCCAAGATTCATGAGAGGCCTAACTTTAACTAAACCTCCCATTAGGCCTCCTCCGGTGGCATGGGACTTAAACTTGGTTCTTGGTCAGCTTATGAAGCAACCTTTTGAACCCTTAGCCACTACCTCCTTGAAATTTCTTTCCTGGAAGGTTATTTTCCTCATTGCAGTCACTTCAGCTCGTCGCATCAGTGAGCTGCAAGCCTTAGTGGCGAATCCACCCTATACAAGGTTCCATCATGATAAGGTAGTCCTTCGGACAAATCCACACTTTATGCCTAAAGTGGTTTCACCTTTTCATCTTAATCAAGAGGTATACCTACCTGTCTTCTTTCCAGCTCCTCATGCATCCAGTGCAGAGCGGAACCTTCATACTCTAGATTGTAAAAGAGCTCTTGCCTTTTACCTCCATAGGACTCAGCCACATCGAAAGTCTTCCCAACTTTTTGTTGCTTTCGATCCTTCTCATTTGGGACTTCCAGTCTCAAAACGAACACTTTCCAATTGGATTGCTCAGTATATTTCGTTTGCTTACCAGAGTAAAAACATTTCTCTGGAGGGCCATGTCACAACTCACAATGTGAGAGCCATGGCCACCTCTATGGCTCATCTTCACTCTGTATCCATAGATCAGATCTGTCGAGCAGCCACCTGGGCCTCGGTTCATACCTTCACTGCCCATTACTGCTTGGATAAGGACTCCCGCCAGGATGCCTTATTTGGTCAGGCTGTCCTCAAACACCTGTTCCATTCTTAAACAACTCCTGCCCACCTTCCCTTAATGGATGCCTGAGATCCATCGGAAGATGACATACCTACGTAGGGGATCTCCAGGCATCTCAGCTAGGGAGTCCCCATATGTGAGGACTCATTCCTGCTTGTTCCTGGAGATAGCACAGTTACTTACCTGTAACAGGTGATCTCTGGGAACAGCAGGAATAGTCCTCACAACCCACCCACCTCCCCTAGGAGTTGTATCTCTCTCTCTCTTCCTTTCCTCTCTCTATTGTCTCAGCTTTAAACTCGAACTGAGGAGAGTTGGTCAGGAAGGCGGGAAGGCAGCGCGCATGCGCTGTGGGAAGCCCCAAAAGCTTTCCTTTGGGAAGCTGGGGAGCTTTCCCGCGCAGGCTCCGTCGGTACCGACGTACCCATATGTGAGGACTATTCCTGCTGTTCCCAGAGATCACCTGTTACAGGTAAGTAACTGTGCTTTATCTGTAAAGCAGAGGATGACATAGAGTGATAAGACAAATCTGTACCATGTAGCAGTTTTTTCCTAATAAAAGAAGTACTATGGTCTAGCTGGAGTAGGAATTATGGGAGAACTGCTCAAATTTGCAGGCCCAAATTCCTCTGCTTAAGTTTAAGTAGTACTGTTATTGATGTAATTCTGTCTGTTTTGTTTTTATTTGATTCCTATTTGCAATTGCAATTGAATTTGCAATGAACCACCTATAATAAACATAACTCAAGTACCATGGTCAGACCACCACCAAATCAACTGTAAACTTAAACTACAGTGCCAACCCAAAAACTCAAAGGAGATGAGAATGACCAACCCCATTAGGAAATTCAGCAAACTCAATGAGGAACACCTCATAAGCACCATTGCATCCCACATAAACCTAGATTCCACAGACCTAGACGAACTAACTAACAGATGGAACACACACATCCAAAATACATCTAACCCAACTCTGAAACACACATCAAACCCACATAAGATCAACTCGGAACCCTGGTACACAGGAACTCTAATAAAATCAAAAAGGGAGCTCCGTAAAATAGAGAGAAAATGGAGACAAACCAAATCCTCCGATCTCAAAACTAAATACATGGCCCATCTTGCAAAATACAAAGACGACGTGGACAATGCAAAAAAATTACATCACACCAACATCCTAAACAAGGCAATCAATCGCCCACGAGAGTTATTTGAACTAGTCAAATCACTAACCAAAACCGACCAAAATGCCAACCTCAACAAATCCATCAAGGTCCAAACACTGGCAAACCACTACGCGACCAAACTGACGGCCCCTGGTCCTCCACCCCCCCCACCAACACCACAAATCAGAAGTGAGAACAACACAACGCAAAACCAGTTATGGGAGCACTTCCACAAAATAGGAACCAAGCAAATCACAGCCATTGTCACAAGCCTGAAAAGCACCACCTCCCCACTAGATCCCTGTCCTGCATCCTGGATCAAGGCAGTGAAACAAGACATAGCACCTCACATAGCACACATAGTTAACCTATCCCTACAACAAGGAATCATGCCCTCAGAACTAAAGAAATCAGTCATTAGACCGATCCTAAAAAACACTACACTCAACGGAGAAGACCCAACCTCCTACCGTCCCATATCAAGTATCTCATTCCTGGCAAAGATCATAGAAAAAACGGTCCTTCTACAACTCCAAGACCATCTGACTGACAGTGCTCCTCTTGATGACCAGCAATATGGCTTCAGGCAACATCATGGAGTTGAAACCCTGTTACTAGTTCTACTTAACAACCTCCTAAAGGGCCTTGAAAACAAAAAGAAAATGTACATTCTTGTATTCATTGACATCTCAGCTGCCTTTGATACAGTTAATCATGGGACCCTCATAAATAGGATAAAATCAATAGGAATAACAGGAACCCCACTAAAATGGTTCTCATCCTACATCTCAAATCGAACACAACAGGTTCAATTCAACGGAGAAAAAGCAGAATCTTTCTCACAAACACAGGGAATCCCCCAAGGCTCTGCTCTCTCAGCACTTCTGTTTAACATATATATGCAGCCACTATGCAAAATTTTCTCACGGCACGAAATTAATTACCACATCTATGCCGATGATATCATGCTATACACACAACTAGACACTAAAAACCCAGACTACAACCCACTGGAGACATGTATCGGAGAGATGCAAGACTGGTTACAACAAACTAGTATGTCAATTAATCACAAAAAAACTGAAGTAATGTATATCTCCAAAGAACCGAATTTTGACCCTCCCACATCAATAACACTATGTAACAACACTTACCAAACAAAAAAAGAAATAAAGTATCTAGGAGTCACATTTGACTGTGACCTAAAGATGGAAAAACACCTCCGAAAGACCAACAGAGCAGTTTTCCACAAGCTTAGAGTGCTCCAACCCATTCGGAATATTATTGATCCCCAAGACTTCAGAACAGTGGCCCAAGCACTCATCATGCCACATTTTGACTACTGCAACGCCATCCTACAAGGTTTACCTAAAAAAACCCTAAACATATTACAAATGGCACAAAATGTAGCTGCCAGGGTCATAATGAAGAAAAATCTAAGTGACCACATCACACCAGTACTAATTCAATTACACTGGCTACCCATAACAGCTCGCACAAAATACAAAATACTAACAACCACCTTCAAACTCATCCACAACTTAGCACCTTCCTTCCTCAACAACCTAGTAAGATTGCAACCTCCTACCCGAAACAGAAGAACCCACAATTCCAACATCCTTCACACTCCAACAGATATAAGATCTGCCAAAGCTAACACCAGCCACAGGGCTTTCTCATATGCGGCGCCAACACTGTGGAACCAACTCCCACCAGAACTACGAGCTAGCAATGACCTTCTAGACTTCAGAAAGAAACTCAAAACGCACATTTTCCAATCACATTTCAACCTGAACTAAACCCACAGATGGAGCAGCCCCTGACCACTGTGTCCAAGAAGATTATCCTGTATATATGTATTTATGTATATATGTAAATGAACTCCCCCATAGCTAAGAAGTGTTAACTCTGTATGATGTGCTTTTCTGACAATCTGTATGTAAACAAAATTTGTACCTGCCTTGATTCGGCAGTTTCACAATAGTAATCCTACCCGCTTCTGATCGCTGGAAGGAGCGGGCTACAAATGCTTGCTAAATAAATAAATAAAATAAATAAAATTTAGAGAATTGAAACCAAAGAACCAAGGAAGGATTTTTTAGTTGGTGAGCCTGGGATTAGCACAGTGCATTCAGTTGGTGCTGTGCTAGGATCTTCCCTTCTCTTCATTCAAGGCAAGGCAGAGACAATGGAAGATTGTGTTAAGTATAGACAGACTCAGTCTAAGACAGGGCTTTAACATTTAAGAGAGGCAGTCCGTCTTATTGCAATGTATGTTAAACATAGAAATATTTGTTAAACAAAACCCTGAAGCATGATATTCAATGACTAATGGTTATGATTCTGTTCAATCTCTTTCTGGCACCACTCGCTCTCCAAATTCAGCAGTCTGGATTATCAGCTTTTCACTATGCTGACGACATTGACATTCTTCATTACACTAACCCTCTACAGCCTGATCTTGTGCCCTCAATTCTTGTCTCTTCCAAGTAGCAGATTGGCTAACTACTAACTGCCTTCACCTCAATTTGTCTGAGACATCCTCCATCTGGTTCACCTTCAGGAAGCCTTGCCCTTCAATTACTGCTACCCTTGGGAACTCTCGGTACTTAGGGGTTCTATTGGATTCTAACCTGACCCTCAGAGATCACATTTCACAGCTCACTAAGAAGTTTAGTCAGATTCGATCTATCTGTCCGTTTCTTTCACCCTCTGCCCTGACCACTCTCACTCTGTCCACAGTTATGTCTCGCCTTGACTTTTGTAATTCCGTTCTTGCAGGTATCACCCATATCCAGCTTCACCGTCTGCAGCTTAAACAGAATACCGCAGCCAGGATACTAACTCACTCTTCTCGCAGAGATCACATCACCCCCCTACTAATCCATCTTCACTGGCTTCCCATTGATTTCCATATCCGCTACAAGATTTTTATTCTGGTACATCAGGTTATCAACATTCACACTCCACAATATTTAGCCGACCTTCTCAACTTTCATGTCCCAACACGTAGCCTCCATTCAATTCACATAAACCGTCTCCATCTCCCGCCTCCATTAAGCGCACATCTGCAAACCACCCATCATTCAGCTTTCTTTTTCCTTGGTCCTGCCCTTTGGAATTCTCTGCCCACCCTGCTCCGATTAGAACAGAATTACTCCAGATTTAAGTCTCTACTTAACACACACCTCTTCACCTCTGCTCACAATCTCCCAGACTCAGCCCCATGACCTGGTTTTATTTATGTCTGTTGACCTCTCTTCTACGTCCTGTCTGGCTGCTTGCTTGACTTCTCTTTTCTGTCAAAAGGTTTGTAGTTTCTTTTCCCTTTTCTGGCCTTGAGCCTTACTCTGGATGTTAATTTTGACTGCAAACCACCCTGATGTTATAAAGAACAGTATATCAAGAAACAATAAACATAAATATAGTATTTTCCCTGATGATTTTTTCGATGATTTAGGGGGGCTGCCCACTGTTGACAGGGACTCAAAGTGGTAAACCAGGATCTTCTGAAAGCGTAATAACAGTAGTACTATTATTAATATAATTTTCTTGTATGTGTTTTCTTTTCATTTCTTCTTTGAATTTAGAAGTCAAAAGGCTGAGGTTGAATTTTGCTATCTGGTGATTCCCGGTCAAGAGTAGGTTATACAACAAGATTCTTTCACCCACTAGTCCTGAGTAGATTATTCTTCCATAGTGTAAGCCAATGGCATGTGAAAAAGTCTCAAGAAGAACATAAGTTGTTTGTATTAGAAGAGAAAGCGTATAATGATTTATTTGTTTGCTTTTCTGACGTTGTTTTAAAAGGATAATATTTTCATATGCTGATTTTTTTCTTTAGTAAGTCAGAGTTGTATTTCGCTAGACTTGCAAGCTGATATCTGAAATGCTTGTTCTCTTATCATTGTCAATGTAAAGACTACTCAGATTTGTTTTGTTGGTTTCACTTTTGGGTCTTAAGGTAATTTCAATTGTTTTTCTGCATTTGAGTTATGCATTTTGGTGCTCCGATAAGAGGTGCATTTTGTTTTGAGAGCTTTCCTGATCTCAGTTTAAGTGAAAATTAGAGATATGTTGTAGCACTGCAATTTTTAGACATGCTGATTTTTGTTTTGGGTTTGGTAATCCTCAGTTTAAGTAATCATTTCAATATTGTGATTTCCTTATGTAGCAGATTACAATTGGTTTCTTGCCATCTCAGGTATGGAAAGTGCTCCGTTACCTGATATACCAATAGTATTCAATTTGTTATTCTTATTGCACTTCCTGAACCTTTAGTTAGTATACAGACTATACATATGCCTGGGGGTATGCATGTTACAAAATGTTTTGAAAGAATAATTTTCATATCATAAGGATTTTAGTTATATTGAATGCTTAATGCTAATTAGGATATACAGTATATAGAGAGTTGTCATTTGCAATGAGCTGAAATAAATGTATGTCTTCTACCTGCAATTCATTTAAAGATACAGTAAGTTGATGTTTAGTCTTTAAGTCTGTTTAATACCTCACGTTTAATAATGGTTTATGGATCTTTCCTCCCTTTTTTAAACCTGGCTACACTAACAGCTTTTACTACATCCTCCGGTAACAAATTCCAGAGTTTGATTACATATTAAGTGAATAAATATTAGTCTTAAATAGATTACCTGTAGCTTTATTGCATGTCCCCTAGTCTTTCTAATTTTGATGACGTAAACAATCGATCTATGTTTACGCTATCATATTTCCTCTCAGCCATCTTTTTTCCAGGTTGAAGAATCATAACCTTTTAGCCTCTCTTCATAGGGGTATCCTTCCATCCCCTTTACCATTTTGGTGGCTCTTCTCTGTACCTTTTCTAATAATGATATATAATTTTTAAGATATGGCAACCAGAATTGCACACAATATTCAAGGTGTGGTCGCACCATGGAATGATGTAGATGCATTATAATATCCTTTGTTTTATTCTCCATTCCTTTCCTTATCATACCTACCATTCTATTTGCTTTCTTGGCTGCCGCTGCACACTGGCCAGAGGGTTTTAACATGTTATCCACGATGACGCCTAAATCTTTTTCATGGGTGGTGGTTCCTAATGTGGAACCTTGCATCGTGTATCCATAGTTTGGGTTGTTCTTTCCTAGGTGCATAAATTTGCACGTGTGTACATTAAATTTAATCTGCCATTTGGATGCCCAGTCTTCTAATTTATCAAGGTCCTCTTGGAATTTTTCACAATCCTCATGGGTTTTAACAACTTTGAATAATTTTGTGTCATCTGCAAATTTGATTATCTGACTCGTTATTCCACTTTCCAGGTCATTTATGAATATGTCAAAAAGCAGCGGACCCAGCACTTATCACTGGGGTACACCACTATTCACCTTTCTCCATTGGGAAAATTGGCCATTTAGCCCTACCCTCTGCTTTCTATCTTTTAACCAGTTCCTGATCCACAATAGTACACTGCCTCCTATCCCATGACTCTTTAGTTTTGCCAAAAGTCTCAGATGAGGGACCTTGTCAAAGGCTTTCTGAAAGTCCAGATACACAACCGACTCACCTTTGTCCACCTGTTTATTCACTCCTTCAAAAAAACATAACAGATTAGTAAGACAAGATCTTCCTTGTCTAAAGCCATGTTGGCTGTCTCCCATTAGGTTGCCAGTATATGCTAGGAATTCTAGAGGCATATACTGGCAATTTTCTCTCTCTCATTAACTGGCTTATTGTCTGCAGCTTGCTTAACTTGCTGTTGGACACAGGGTTACTCACGGTTCTCCTTGTACCAGATAAGCTTTCACCAAGCCTTTGGCTTGCAGTAAAAATGTCCTCATTTAAGGCTCCCTCAGAAGGAAATCTCCTGCCTCCAGGCTCCAAAGCAACTCTCCTGCATTCTGGATTCCTCCCTGGCTTATGGCTTTTTCCCTTCAGTGTTCCAGCAGTTTCTACAGTGTCCCCTAAGGCTGGGCTTCTCTTAGAAGTCTGTCTCAGCAGTTCCTTCTCTTCCCCTGGGCTGTCCTGGGAAATACCTTTCACTCTAGCTGCCCGGGAGCTTCTTCCTCCATCCAGCACGTTAGGACTTCTGCTGTGTTCTGAGTCTCGGGTAGCTCCTCCCCTGGGAACTCCCTTCCTCCTGTGATGCTGCCTCTCAACCTCAGCCCCTGCATCAGCGTCTGGATCCTGATCAGTGTGAGTGTTAGAGTTAGCATTCACCTCAGGATTAGCATATGCATCAGGATATGCCTCAGGAAGAAGACTCAGACTTCTCCTGTTACTACCCCCTTCCTTTTGTAATCCCCTAGGGCAGTGATGGCTAACCTTTTTGAGCCCGAGTGCCCAAACTGCCGCACAAAACCAAAGAATTTCCTCAAAGTGCCAGCACGTCAATTAAAGCCCCATTTGCATAAGGTGCTTCATTTGCATAAATATTTGCATAATGTTACCATACACTAACTTTTAGTAAACATGCCTCTTAATGAGTATATGGATAAAGAAAGACTAAAAGGTTTCTACATTACTATAATCCAGTACCAACCGCCAGGCACATTAGGAACTACTACAAACGCTGCCCATTTAGAACCCATAGCAAACCCGCCGTATCCTAACAGCACTACCAGGACTCACAAAGCACCATACTCTACCTATCAAAAGGCAACACTGCAAATATTAAACCAATACATCTCAGAGAACAACAATACATGACCTACTGGGGAAAGAACAAGTGGCAATGTCAAATAGGAATTATATAAACAGAATACCTCAGCTCAGTTACACATGCAGAACAGACCATCACCAAACAAGGAATCACAATTTAGAAACAGGAAGACAATAATTAAACTGGGAACCCCAAAAGCCAAACTTGGAATATACAACAACACTGTAGAAATAAAACTATATATTAATTTCCTCTTGTACTAAACAAAGCGCAAAAATTAATGATGCACATTTCCCAGAGCTGACATATTCCAGTTAATAAATTCAAAATAAAGAGATATTTTTCTACCTTTTGTGCATTTTTTTTCAGTTGCAATTGTTCCAGCCACTTTCTTCTGGTTTCTCTTCGTGTCTTCTGCTAACTCTCCATCTGCTGTCCATTTGTCCTTTCTTCTGTCTTCTTGTTTTTTTTTTTCCATTCTCTCTCTACATCTGCTTTAACATACTAATCTTTCTCCTTTGGCTCTTTCCTCATTCCTATTTCATCTACTCAAAATTTACCCCTCCATCCTCAATCCCCACTTACTCTCCCAATACCCGGCCAATTGTAGATTTTTTATCCCTCCCACACAAAATATTTTTCCCCTCTCCATTTTACTCTCCCAGCCCCATCCCATTCTAATCCTCCCCCAACACCAGCTCCCTTCTAGTTCCAGCCTCACCCAGCATCCATTCCCTTCTAGTCCCTGCATCAGCCCATTTCCAGTCCTAGCAGCCCCCCAACCCAATACCAGTCCTATCCCCCCCTCATCAACCCACTTCCAGTCCTAACCCCCCATCACCCCATTTTCAGTTTAAGCCCCCCCCCTATAACCCATTACCAGTCCTAACCCCCCACTTCCAGTCAGCCCCCCATAGCCCATTGCCAGTCCTAACCCCCCCATCAGCCCACAGTCCATTGCCAGTCCTAACCCCATCAGCCCACCTCAAGTCCTAACCCCTCCCCATCAGCCCATTTCTTGTCCCAGCCCCCCCCATAGCCCATTATCAGTCCTAAACCCCCCCATAGCCCATTACCAGTCCTAACCCCATCAGACCACCTCCAGTGTTAACCCCCCATCAGCCCATTTCCAGTCCTAACCCCACCCACCAGCCCACCTCAAGTCCTAACCCCTCCCCATCAGCCCATTAGCAGTCCTAACCCCCCCCCCTAGCCCATTAGCAGTCCTAACCCCCCCTCTCTAGCCCATTAGCAGTCCTAACCCCCCCCCCATAGCCCATTACCAGTCCTAACCCCCATCACCCCATTTCCAGACAGCCCCCATCAGCCCACAGCCCATTAGCAGTCCTAACCCCCCCTAGCCCATTAGCAGTCCTAACCCCCCCTCCTAGCCCATTAGCAGTCCTAACCCCCCCGCCTGGCCCTTTAGCTGTCCTAACCCCCCCTCCTAGCCCATTAGCAGTCCTAACCCCCCCCTAGCCCATTAGCAGTCCTAACCCCCCCCCCTCCTAGCCCATTAGCAGTCCTAACCCCCCCCTGCCCATTAGCTTTCCCAACCCCCCCCTAGCCCATTAGCAGTCCTAACCCCCCCCTAGCCCATTAGCAGTCCTAACCCCCCCCTCTCTAGCCCATTAGCAGTCCTAACCCCCCCATAGCCCATTACCAGTCCTAACCCCCCATCACCCCATTTCCAGACAGCCCCCATCAGCCCACAGCCCATTAGCAGTCCTAACCCCCCAGTCCTATCCCATTAGTAGTCCTAACCCCCCCCAGCCCATTATGATTTCATCCCCCCCCCAACCCATTAGCAGTCCTAACCCCCCCCCAACCCATTAGCAGTCCTAACCCCCCATCACCCCATTTCCAGACAGCCCCCATCAGCCCACAGCCCATTAGCAGTCCTAACCCCCCCTAGCCCATTAGCAGTCCTAACCCCCCCCCCCCTCCTAGCCCATTAGCAGTCCTACCCCCCCCCTCCTAGCCCATTAGCAGTCCTAACCCCCCCCCAGCCCATTAGCAGTCCAACCCCCCCTCGCCCATTAGCAGTCCTACCCCCCCCCCCCAGCCCATTAGCAGTCCTAACCCCCCCCCCCCGGCAAATTTAAAAACAGAAAAAGCGGGCTCTGGCTGCTGCCGCGGACGCGGCAGCATGCAGTGTCCCGCGGGGCCCCCACCGCCCCCTAAGCCCCGAGGCAAGGGCGGTCAGATGCGCGAGGGAGGCAGCGGCTCCCTCGCGTCTCTGTTAAGCCCGCAGGGGCTAATGGGAAATTTCCCATCAGTCCCTCGCGTCTAAAGGGGCTGATGGGAAATTTCCCATTAACCCCTGCGGGCTTAACAGAGACGCGGGGGAGACGCTGTCTCCCTCGCGAATCTGAAAGCCCTTGCAGAGGGGCTTAGCGGGCGGAGGGGGCCCCGCGGGACACTGCATGCTGCCGCGTCCGCGGCAGCAGCCAGAGCCCGCTTTTTCTTTTCTTGCGGACCTTCACGCGTGCCAGCTGCAAGGCCTTCGCGTGCCACAGCTGGCACGCGTGCCATAGGTTCGCCATCGCTGCCCTAGGGACTCTCCCTGCACGTGTCTGAGCAGTAACCACCTGCTGCTTCCCCAGCTGGCCTTCATTAACCCTACAGCTTGTTCCTGAGCTAGGGCGTGGCTTGCAGCTAGGTACTAGATGAGTTTTTTTCTGTTCAAAAACATTTTGTGTTTCACATCCCCGCCTCCTGCTTCTCTCCCTTAAGGTAAAAGTGTGCTCTTTTCCCACTTCTAAGGACTCGGGAACATTTTGGCCATCACAATATTCTAACTCTCCCATCTTATTCTTTAGACTTCTAGCATTTGCATACAAGCATTTTAGAGAATGTATTTTATTCATGTTAATTTGGCTATTGTTAGACATGGGTAAATTGGGATCTTTAAGCTCTGTCTGCTCCATACTTGAGGGCATTTGGGCTACTTTACTCTTTTGTGGAACCTCTCTGCTTTTGGTAGTATCCTTCAAGGATACATTCGGCCCATTACGGCTCGGATAAAATATAAAACTCTGATAACCGCATTCAAGCTTATACATAACACAGCGCCATCCTTTCTCTCCACCCTTATCAGCACACAACCCCCAAACAGAGACAGAAGAACCGTCACCTCAGACACCCTCCACGTTCCAACTGATTTCAGATCTGTCAAAGCTAGTACTAGCCGCTGAGCATACTCATACTCTGCCCCGACCCTCTGGAACCAACTTCCACCAGAGCTACGAGCAATCAAAGACCTTATAGTTTTCAGAAAAAAACTCAAGACACATCTATTCCAGTGTCAATACAATTTGATGTAAACCCCAGGGGCCTCCAAGCTGCCTCACTCCAAAGCATGGGAATTGTTATGTAAAAATGTATATATGTTAATTCTGAATCTGCTCCTTAAAACCTCCTTCCTGTGTGCTGTGCTTTTCCCTTCAAATCAATGTGTTTATACTCCAAATTTTCTGTCATGATTGACAAACTACAATCTGTAATCAAACCGCTACTGATCGCTGGAAGTAGCGGTATACAAATGTATACTAAATAAATAAATAAATAAAATTCTTCCGAACCATCCGCTCTTGGGCGACTGTCGGCTTTCCCCTTTTGACTCCAACAGACTGGAGATCCTTGTGACTAAGTGAACTCTGTCCACTTGGGTGGCTGACTGTATAGCCCTCGCTTATGAGCAAGCTGGCCTCTCCCTTAATTTTTTTGAAAAAAATTAATAAAATTAATATGGAATGTGATCAATCTTTATGTAGTGGATGTTATAAGAACAAGAAATAGTAGTTGAATGCAAGTATGTATTAAAAAGCATAGATTAAAAAACAATAAATATGATAAATGTGTATATGAGTGACAAAAATAAATAAAACCCAGCATATAAAAAGAAATATGCATGAGGTGATTATTATAAGAATAAATAGTAGTTAAAATGGCTCACCTGCTGAAGAAAAAAGGCCAGAGAAAATGGTTCAAGATGGAAACATGCATATGCAAAAAGAACCATAATGTTGGTATATAGAAAAATATTAACGAAGGAAAGAAAAACTGGAACGTGCTGAAAAAATGTATTAAATTGTACTATAAAATATAAAATATATAGAAGAGAATGTTAACCCAAACAATGAAAAAATATGGTCTAAATTGGCTGTAGCCTAAATTTGTGAAAAAGCTAAAATAAAAGACAATATCATAGTTGCAGGGTAAGATGTCATGAAGCGCTACCCTGCAACTATGATATTGTCTTTTATTGTCTCGAGGAAAATTGTTAAGAAAAAATTAAAAGGAGCAGTTGCAAAGGTTAAAATTTTACATCAAGCATGGGTGTTGTTTAAAAATACTATCTTGGAAGCCCAGACCAGCTGTATTCCACGCTTTAAGAAAAGTGGAAGGAAGTCCAAAAAACTGCCAGCGTGGTTTAAAGGTGAGGTCAGAGAGGCTGTTGTTGCCAAAAAAGCATCTTTCAGGAAATGGAAAAAAGAGCCAAACGTCGAAACCATGTACCCATGACTGAAGTGGTATTTAAAGGTGCGGAAGAATTGAAGGAAATATCGATACATCGGGAAGATGTCTTACAACTATTAGATAAACTGAAGAGTAGCAAATCACCTGGGCCGGATGGTATACATCCAAGGGTGTTGAAAGAACTGAAATATGAGATTGCAGACCTGCTATCAGTAATCTGTGAACTATCATTAAAATCATCTCTAATACCTGAAGATTGGAGGATCGCCAATGTAACACCAATTTTTAAAAAGGGTTCCAGGGGTGATCCGGGAAACTACAGACCGGTGAGCCTGACGTCAGTACCGGGAAAAATGGTAGAAACCATCATAAAGAATAAAATTACTCAGCATGTAGATAGTCACAACCTAATGGGAGACAGCCAACATGGCTTTAGACAAGGAAGATCTTGTCTTACTAATCTGTTATGTTTTTTGAAGGAGTGAATAAACAGGTGGACAAAGGTGAGTTGGTTGATATTGTGTATCTGCACTTTCAGAAAGCCTTTGACAAGGTCCCTCATCAGAGACTTTTGGCAAAACTAAAGAGTCATGGGATAGGAGGCAGTGTACTATTGTGGATCAGAAACTGGTTAAAAGATAGAAAGCAGAGGTTAGGGCTATATGGCCAATTTTCCCAATGGAGAAAGGTGAATAGTGGTGTACCCCAGGGATCTGTGCTGGGTCCGCTGCTTTTTGACATATTCATAAATGACCTGGAAAGTGGAATAACGAGTGAGGTTATCAAATTTGCAGATGACACAAAACTATTTAAAGTTGTTAAAACCCAAGAGGATTGTGAAAAATTGCAAGAGGATCTTGATAAATTGGAAGACTGGGCATCAAAATGGCAGATGAAATTTAATGTGGACAAGTGCAAGGTTATGCACCTAGGGAAGAACAACCCAAACTATGGTTACACGATGCAAGGTTCCACATTAGGAACCACCACCCAGGAAAAAGATTTAGGCGTCATTGTGGATACCATGTTAAAACCCTTGGCCCAGTGTGCAGCGGCGGACAAGAGAGCAAATAGAATGCTAGGTATGATAAGGAAAGGAATGGAAAACAAAACAAAAGATATTATAATGCCTCTATATCGTTCCATGGTGAGACCGCACCTTGAATATTGTGTGCAATTCTGGTCGCCGTATCTTAAAAAGGATATAGCATTATTAGAAAAGGTTCAGAGAAGAGCCACCAAAATGGTAAAGGGGATGGAAGGATACTCCTATGAAGAAAGGCTAAAAAGGTTAGGGCTCTTTAACCTGGAAAAGAGATGGCTGAGGGGTGATATGATAGAAGTCTATAAATTAATGAACGGAGTGGAACGGGTAAACGTAGATCGATTGTTTACCTTATCAGAATATAGAAAGACTAGGGGACATGCAATGAAGCTACAGGGTAAACTATTTAAGACTAATAAAAGAAAATATTTTTTCACTCAACGTGTAATCAAACTCTGGAATTTGTTACTGGAGGATGTAGTAAAGGCTGTTAGTGTAGCTGGGTTTAAAAAAGGTTTGGACAAGTTCCTGGAGGAAAGGTCCATAAACCATTATTAAGAAGTGACCAAAGATATCAATGCTTGACCCAGTACAAGCATTGTGGAACTTGTGTCTCTTGGGGATACTGCTAGGTACATATGACCTAGATTGGCCACTGTTGGAAACAGAATACTGGGCTTGATGGACCCTGGTCTGACCCAGTATGGCATATCTTATGTTCTTATATTCTTATAAAAGACATGAAAAGCTGAAGAGCTTTACGATGGACCTGGGTCCACTGTAAGTAGAAGGACAGGGCCCGTTTGCAATCCAGTGTATGAAATACTAGTTCCTCCTTGCCGGCATGAGGCTGTGGAAAGAAGGTGGGGAGGACCACCTCTTGGTTGAGGTGGAAAGGAAATACCACCTTCGGGGGGGAATTTGGGATGTATGCGGAACATTACCCTGTTCTTGTAGAACCTTGTATATGATGGATCTGCCACCAAGGTCTGGAGTTCACTCACTCTTCAAGTGGATGTCAGGCCACCAGAAAGGCCGCTTTCCAAGACAGGTACCACAGGTGGCAAGTGGCCAGGGGCTTGAATGGTAGTTTGGTGAGCTGGGAGAGCACCACATTGAGGTCCCACTCTGCTGCTGGAGAGTGGAGAGGAGGCTTGGATAACAGGAGGTCCCGGAGGAACGTGGAGACCAGGGGCTGGCTTGGGAGGGCTTTTTTCTCAATAGGATGGTGGTGAGCGGCTATGGCGCTCAGATGCATTCTCACAGAGTTCGATTTTAGCCCAGTGTGTGACAGGTGCAGTAACTACCGAAGTACTAGTTGCACATGGCATGAAAAGAGATTCTCCTCCCTTTCCGCACACCAGGAGGAGAACCATCTCCACTTAAAGGCATAAGCTCATCTGGTGGAGGGTTTCGGGAGGCCAGGAGGAGCTCCTTGACTTCTCGTGGAAGACGGAAAGGGGCCAACGCTATCCTTTCAGCAGCCACGCTGTTAGCATTAGCGAGCCCAGATTGGGTGCAGGAGGGAGCCCTCCTCCTAGGACAGGAGGTCCAGGGCTCAGCCCAGAGGTACTGGGAGTGCCACTGACAGGGAAAGCAGCAGAGGGAACCAAGGTTGCCTGGGCCACCTGGGGGCAATCAGTATGACTGATGCCCCCTTCGCTCTGGACCTTGAAGAGGGTCCTGGCGACCAGGGGGGGGGGGTCAGTGGGAACGCATAGAGTAGGCTCTCAGACAATGAGATCAGGCATCTGTCACCACTCTCTCCAGATGTGGTTGACAGGAGCAGAAGCGGGGTAGCTGCGTGTTGTCCAGAGAGGCGAATAGGTCCATCATTTATTTATTTTATTTATTTATTTTAATTCTCTTATATACCGCGCTATTCTGCATCAGTGCGGTTTACATTGAACAAACTGAAATTACATTGAACAGGGCATTATAACTTGGAGATAGCTATTTTACAGGTAACATGGGGTATGGAGGGTTAAGTGGCTTGCCCAAGACCACAAGGAGAACCTGTGGGACTAGAAACCCCATTCCTTCTGGCCCAAGGTTGCTGTCCTCTAGTGGGATTTGAACCTCTGACCTTCTGGCCTGAAGTACCTTGCCCCAACCACTAGGCTACTCCTCCACTGCCTGTTTCGTTACTGTGGGTTTTAAGCGCCACTCGTGTGGGTGAAGGACTCTGCTCAGCCTGTCTGCTAGGTAGTAGTCCTTGCCCAGGAGGTAAACCGCTCACAGAAGCATGCTGTTGCATTCTGTGATGGAGAGGAGGGCCACCGCCTCCTGACAGAGGGAGTACAAGTCTGTGCCCCCCTGCTTGTTGATATAAAAGATGGCGACTTGGTTGTCCATCTGGATCAGCACAGGTCAGTGTCGCAGGCAGTGATGGAATGCTTGTAGGGCCAAGGAGATTGCCTTGAGCTCCAGGAGATTGATCGGTAGGAGTGACTCTTCCTTAGACCAGCTGCCCTGTGTGTGGCGATCTCTGCAATGTGTTTCCCAACCCAGTAGGGAGGTGTCTGTGGTCATGATCCTCTGTGGTGCGGGTGTCTGGAAGGGCATTCCCACCTGGAGGTGGTACAAGTCTAGTACCTGTTGAGGGACTCCGCCAACTGGCAGGTAACCTTGACCCTGTCCTGTAGCCTGCCCACGGCCCGAGTCCAATGTGAGCATATGCACCACTGGGTTGTCCACATGTGTAAAAGGGCTGAGGGCATGACGTGGACCATCGATGACATATGGCCCAGTAGGCAGAAGAGGAGACAAGCCAGCACTGACTGGCAGCGCTGTACCTCTCCTGCCAGTTGCATGAGGCAATCTGCCCTTTCTCTTGGGAGGATGGCCTTGACCTATAATGTGTCCAACTGAGCACCTATGAACTCCAGGCTTTGGGCTGGAGATAGATGGGACTTGGGGTAGCAGATGATGAACCCCAGGTGCTGCAGGAGGAGGGTTGCACACTCTGTGGCCTGACTGACTTCTGAGGCCATACTGCCCCTGATGAGCCAGTCGTCCAGGTAGGGGAAGAAAAAGCCCCTTGTAGGTGCAGGTAGGCTGCTACAACCACCAGGCATTTGGTAAAGACCCTAGGCGAGGAGGCCAGGCCGAAGGGTAGCACCCTGTACTGGTAGTACTCTCCTCCCACCACGAACCATAGGTACTGCCTGTGGATCAGGATGTGAGTATATGCATCTTTTAGGTCAAAGAAGCACAGTCAATATCCTTGGCAGAGATAAGGCAGCAGTGTTCTAAGGGAGAGCATCTTGAACTTCTCCCTCACCAGAAACTTGTTTAAGTTTGTCAGATCTAGTATGGGCCTGAGGGCCCCAGATCTCTTTGGACAAGGAAGTATCTAGAGTAAAAACCTTTTCCCCATAGGTATTTGGGTACAGGCTCCACTGCGTTGTCCCTGAGCAGACCTGCAAACTCTGAGAGCAGAAGGGTCTGCTGAAAGAGAGGTCGCACTGGCTCTCCTGGAAAGAACCTGGGTGGTACCTGCTGTAGGTAGAGGAGGTATCCTTCCCTTACCAGCTGCAGTACCCACTGGTCCGAGGTAACACTGGCCCACTTGTAGGCAGAGAGTGCCAGGAGGCCCCCTGTGTGCTGGTGAAGATCTCCCGGGGGAGGGGAGGCCCTGTCCCGGGAGTCAAAAGCTCCCCTGGGGCTGGGCAGGAGCTGGGGACTGGGGCTTCTCCGCCTTCAGCTTTTGAGCCCCATGGCTTTGTCTTTTAGGGTGAGAACCCTACTGTTGGCCCGAGAAGAGCTGGTAGTGGTGACTCTGCTGAAAGGGCCCCATTTTCCTTGGGAACAGGGGTCTTTTCCCTGATGGTTTCTTACGGGGAAAGGATGAGGTCATCTTGGAAAGCCCCTGTCGAGTCACCACGTTGGTCTTCATAATGGCCGACTTCTCGGCCATCGACTTGCCAAACAGGTTCTCCCCACTGCACGGGACGTTAAGCAGCTTGTCTTAGACCCATTGATTGAGGTCCAAAGACTGCAGCCATGCCTAGTGTTGAGCCCCGATGCCGGCCACTGCTACACGAGCCACTGACTCAAAGCCATCATAGGCCACCTGGGAAAGGAAATTAGAACAGTCCTTGATCCCGGAGGTGAGGGATTGGAATCACTGGTAAGCCCCGCTGAAAACCTGGACAACTCCCGGGTTAAAACCTTTAGGTACATGCCTATGTACAATTCATAGGCTTGAATCCTGCAACCCAGCATGGATCCTTGGTAACACTTATGCCTGAGGGTATCGAGGGCTCTAGCATCTCTTCCAGAAGGGACCGAAGAGTGGGTCTTCTGGCTCTTATTTTTCTGCATTGTCGACTTGACGACCATGGAGTTATGTGGAAGTTGGGGCTTGTGGAATCTGGGGCCCTTCCAGAAACGGTAGATGGCATTGAGGCACCAGCTCACTACTGGCACCAAAGCCGGCATCTCTCACATTCTGAGTAGCAGCCACTCAAGGATTGGCTGCACAAGCATTGTGAGAGTCTCCTTGGGTGGAGACTTGTATTGGAGAATCTCCAGTTCCTCGGTGCACGGATCTTCCTCTGCCTTGCTTTGCACCGAGAGGGCTCTGGCCATATCCTTGATGAAGTTGTGGAAGGCCACATCTTCTGGAGGAGAATGCCACCGAGGCAATAGGGGCAACAGGTCCCAGGGAATATTTCGATATGGCTTAGTTTCCAGAGACTCCTCGTCGTCAGTCTCCCACTCGGAGTCGAGCGATGACGACGAGTCCGAGGCCATATGACTCATAACGTCAAGACTGGGGCCGTGGCCAGTGGCCTCCAGAGGGCCTAAGGTCTGAGTCACAGAAAATAGCCGGGGAGGACCAGATGCCCGAGGAACAGGACCTCGACCGGTGCCAAGAGTTTATCCGAGGCCAATGGTGCTTGGAGCTCGGCTCGATGACAGTGGACTCCCCCACAGTTGGGGCAGATGATGCGGACAAACCAGCCATCATTGCCTGCTGTAGGGCCAGGATAGCAGTGATGTTCTGTTCCAAGGCCGCCATTGTGGTTTCCAAGCTAGAAAGCTCCGCAGCTTTCAGCATGGACATTAAGAACCTCGGGTCTGGCATTGGCACTCTCACAAACGCATCCTCGATGAGGACTACAGTCTTGAGGAACCTCACACAGTCTCCGCCAGCTGAGGAATCCTTCTTGAGGACCTTGATAATGCACTTCTTGGAGCCACCCAAGTCCCTCTGGGTGGTTTTACTGTTTTTCTCTGGTGTAACCTCAGAGGACTTTGAGGATTGTTTTCTTCTTTCTCCGCTGCGAGACTCCAAGGATGCAAGGGCCTCACAGAAAGTGCTGGGCTTGGAGCTCTGCATCAGGGAGGCCGGTGCTGAGTCGGACCTGGGGAAATGTTTTTCCTGCAACTTCAACCTCTTTTTGTTGGTTTTAGGCATCATGGCTTGGCACAGGTCGCAGGAGTTGCTTTCATGATCCGGGCCCAGGCAGAATAGGCAGCAATCATGGGTGTCAAACACTGACTTTGTTTGACTGCAGCGGTCACATTTTTTGAACCCACTGGGGGACATGGCGGGGAACACCCAGATGGGGTCGATGACCTCTGGATGAAAAAGGGCACGATCGCCGGTCGAGGTCAGCCTCAGTTATAAAAGACAAAAGAAGCCGAGAACAGCGCCGGAGATGGAAATGGCACCGGTACACAAACCAGGGAACTAACTATTTTGAGGATGATTAGTAAGGATGTTTCCAAGGAAACAGGACAGATGTCTGTTGGGCTCCGCAGAAAAAAGGAGACTGAGCAAGATGGCACCCTTGGGCGGGAAGGGCAACACACATGCGTTATAGCATGTCACAAAGGCTTTCTTTGAAAGATGGGGAAATGCTCCAGGCAGGCTCTATCAGCACCAATGTCATCCATATGTGAGGACTGACTTCCTGCTTGTTCCTGGAGAATAAGACAAATTTGTACCATGTAGCAGTTCCTAATAAAAGAATCCTATGACCTAGCTGGAGTAGGAATTATGAGAGAACCTCTTAAGTTTGCAGGCTCAAAGTAGAACTGTTATTGACATAATTCTGTATGTTTTGTTTTTATTTGATTCTTACTCTATTAGCAATTGAGTTTAGAGAATTGGAGCCAAAGAACAGAGGAAGGATTTTTTACTTGGTAATCACGGGATTAGCACAATGTATTCGCTGTAGCAGGAGTAGATTCAGTATATACATGTGTCTGTAGTTACTGGCTGCACATATAAGTGGTGATTTCAGAAGGCAAGATACACAGTACATGGACTTTCCCTTTCTAAATGGCCGCTTTTTGAGACATATACGGCTGGCATTCGCTTATGCAGCTGCTTCTGACATTGCCTCAATATCTTTTCTTTGAATGGATTCTGTGCTATTTGTATGTTGTTGAGTAGGCATAATATATATTTATCTATTTCATTAGATTTCTTGAGTGCTCCGTGATTGATGGGTCTGCTGGAGAGTGACTGCATGTGTTGATAAGGTTGGTGTGCGGGAATGAATGTAAGGATGATGCATAGCTGCTGTGAGGAGAGCGACATGTGTAGCTGTTGAGAGTGCCGAGATGCTTTTCTACTTAGGAGGCAACTGCGAAAGCTGCTTTTCAACAAGCAATAAGAGATGGCTTCAAAAAGGGAAATTGTTTCTAGAGACCTTTTATCCAATTTTCTTCCAATGGAATTGGATAAAGAAGCACTAAAAGTCAAGAATTACATGACATCCTCAAAGAGCAAGTTGTCTGATGCTATGACTTGCAAATGTGTATTACAGTTTTTCTTTTTGGGGGAGATGTGTGTGTGTTGCTGGTGAGGGCTCTGCTGGATGGGGATGTTTGAAGGTGTATATGGCAGGATGGGAGAGTTTGTGTGTGTCTGGATGGCTGTGGGTGAGAGTGTGGATTGTACGTTATATCATGTATGAATCTGTGTGTGCAAAAATGCCGAGCAGGTCTGGGAGTATAGGAGGTGTGTGTGTGTCTAAGGGTATGTCTGTATGAAGGAGGTAACTATTAGATACAGTATGCCATACTCCTATCCTAGCCTTTCCTTTCCATCATCTATACTCTGCTCATTTTTCTACCTCCCCCTCCCTTCTCGCCTCCCACTTACCTCCTTTACATCAGCAGTGGGCGGGGCCTCCAGCAGCCCTGCTTCTCAGGTCACCACTGCTGCTGCTACTCTTTTACTCTGGTGACAGTGAGAGACCTTCTCTCCGCTGCCCTGGTCTTGGGCACCAAAAACTGCTGCTTTTTCTCTTCAGCAGGAAGGAGAGGTTGGGCTATGCTGCCACAAACTCCTTTTTCTTCATCTTGTAGGCAGGGGCGGCCCAAGGGGAGTGCGGGGCCATGTGTGAAGACTCATTGCAGGGCCTCTTTTGCATAAACATTTGCATAATCTTAAGTGCACTAACTTTTAATAAACATGCCTCTTAATGAGTGTCTGGATAAAGGAAGACTACCAGACCTCTACATTACTACAGTGCCAACCGCCAGGCACATTAGGAACTACTATAAACACTGACCATTTAGAACCCAAAGCAAACCCAACGTATCATAACAGCACTACCAGGACTCACAAAGCACCAAACCCTACCTATCAAAAAGGTAACATTGCAAATATTAAACCAATACATCTCAGAAAATACCAATACATCTTCTACTGGGGAAAGAGAACAAGTGGCACTGTCAAATAGAAACTATATGAACAGCTCGGTTACACATGCAGAACATAGACCATCACTAAACAAAGAACAAGGGATCACAATTTAGAAATAGAAAGACAATAATTAAACTGAGAACCCCCAAGGCCAAAGTTGGAACATACAACAACACTGAAGAAATAAAACTATAAATTAATTTCCTCTTGTACTAAACAAAAACGCAAAGACGTTAGTGATATGCATTTCCCAGAGTTGACATATTCCAGTTAATAAATTCAAAATAAAAAAGTATTCCTTTCTGATAGGCAGAGTGTTGAGGGTGGGGGTTCAGCTTAGAATTTAAGGACCTCCGCAATTGTGGCCTTCTGGCTTGTTTTCTTATTTTCTTTTCTCTTTTGGATGTATATAGGCAAGCTCCCATAATGTGGACTGTATAGTTGTCTCTTGCTTATTTTTTCTAATGTTTATGTTTATGTTTATTATGTTTATTAAAACTTTATATACCGCCCAATACAAAATAGCATCTGGGCGGTTTACAATACATAAAAGCATTTAAAAGGAAGGCTGCGGAAAAAGAAACAGAAAAGAACGCCATAAAATCAAAGAACAGGGATAGAAACAGATAGCAGTCAGGGGATACAGAAGGCAGACATGGAGGGAAGGATTTGTTTGTTTCTATTAATTTAGGATACTAATTGTGAGAGTACAATATTTTTCTTTATGGTGTTTTGGTTGTTGTAAATGACTAAAATCAAATTTAAAAAAAAAAGTATTTTTTTTTACCTTTTGTTGTTTGGGCATTTTATTTTTCAGTTGCAATTGCTCCAGTCACTTTCTTCTGGTTTCTTTGTCTCTTCAGCTAACTCTCCATTGTCTGCTGTCCATTTGTCCTTTCTTATCTCTTCTAGTTTTTTTCCATTCTCTCTCTACATCTACTTTTACATACTGATCTCCCCCTTTTGCTCTTTCCTCCATTTCTTTCATTTACTTTTGATCCACTCAAATTTCACCCTTCCATCCTTAATCCCCATTTACTCTTCCAATACCTGGCCAATCATAGATTTTTCTTCCCTCCCACATAAAATATCTTTTCCCCTCTCCATCCTCACTCCCCAGCCCCATCCCCTTTTATTCCTTCCCCAACATCAACACCCTTCTAGTTCCAGCCCCACCCAGCATCTAATCTAACCTTCTAATCCCATTCTTTTTTTTTTTAAATTCTTTATTTTCGTTTTATAACAACAAAGGAAAAGGAAGACATACAGCTAAAAGACAGATACATAAAGTGTAATACATACACCAAAATAAACCCCTGCCACCCCCCTCCCCCCTGCTTCTTCTCTAGAAAACTAATCATTCCCGAAGCGGGCGTGTACTTACATTATTGTGTTACAATACCTAACGGTGATCTGAAACATGATGAGTGCACATTATACAGGCATGTTGGAACAATGAGCAGATTGTACATAATCATTAAGCATCTGCCATTTAGACAAGCGAGAGTGAGTTTGGGCATGGGGAATAGCTCTCCGAGGTATCTGCTCATATTTACTATATAAGCAGACGAGGTTCCACCATTCATTGACAGTAAGTCGAGAGCTATCCTTCCAATTCCTCGTGATTAAGCATATGGCTATACCCAGCATGAAGTCAAGGAGAAAGCGACCCTTCTTAGGAAGAGAGGGGACCTCCGCCACAGAGCGGAGTCCCACGATCTTCCAAGAGAGAGGTTCGTGGAGGTGTAAGATAAATTGAATACGACCCCAGACCCGCCCCCAGTAAACCTGTAGTTGCGGACATTCATAAATAACATGAGCGAAGGTTCCCACAGCAGTATGGCAAGACCAACACTGGTCCCTAGCAGTTGTGTTCCATTTGGCTATTTTTTCCCCGGGGTATAAAAGCATCTGTGTGCAAAAAAGAAGAGAGTTTGGGTAACAGAGGCAGACCGGGAAACCCGCACTACTTTGCTCCAGAAAACGCTCCATTGCCCAGGGGTTAAAGTGGTTTGCAGTTCGCGCTCCCAGGCTTGTTGGGCTCTAAAATTGGCCGTGTCTGTACCCTGACATAGTATTTTATAAAAGTTAGAGGCTACTCCATGTGTACTACTAATAGAGTGAACTATCTCTAATAGCCCGTCCTCAGTAGGGGCAGAGGGCGGCATAATTCGAGCACTTTTGAGACAGTGTTGAAGCTGCATCAATTGAAAGTAGTGTTTCGCTGGTAACGCAAATTCTTTTTGTAAATCAGAAAAGGTTTTCCAACGAGCTGCAGAGAAAAGCTGTTGGGGTGTCCAGATCCCCCTTGAATACCAGGGTTTCCATGCTATCGTTCTATTTAGGACTTGAATTCTGGGGTTATTCCATAGCGGGAGTCCGTCCTGAGGACATACGTTCGGGCCCAGTGATAGAATGAGAGTGTTAAAGGCCGCAAGAGTATCGACAATCATTGGTGGATGGCGGGTGTCTACTTGATAGGACATACCGGGGAGATGGGTCAACGGAATTGGGCTACTAAGCTCCTCTTCTATGTCAAGCCAAACTGGTCTGCTGTCTGTTGAGGCATCTAGCCATCGGGCACCTTGCTTGAGTAGGAAGGCTTGATGATATCTAAGAAAATCAGGAAATCTGGTACCCCCACTTTCCTTTGCAGACTGTAGTTTTTGTTTAGCTATCCTTGGTGGCTTGCCCTGCCAGAGATAACGGACGAGAAGGCCCTCAATATCTTTATAAGTATGTAGCGGGAGTAAGCATGGCAGCATTTCTAAAATGTAGTTCACTTTGGGGACTATCATCATTTTCACAGTTTCTAAGCGGCCCCACCATGTAAGAGACAAAGGAGACCAACGATTTGTGAGCTCACGGACTTTGGAGACTACCTCTTTGGCATTAAAACTGATAGTGTCTTCTAAAGGAGAACAGTAATGGACCCCGAGATACTTCACCATGCGGGATTGCCAAAGGAAGGGAAAGGCCTGCATGTCAGCCTCATGTACCCAGCGGTTCAGTGGGAATGCTACAGATTTGGTCCAGTTAATTTTATAGCCCGATAATTGTGAGTATCCGTCAATCAGATCCAAGACAGCTGGAACCGAATCGAGGGATACGAAAAGCATAAGGTCATCTGCATATGCAGAGAGTTTAATCTCCCTATGACTGAAGGGGACACCTCGAATACGTGCGGACTGTCTAATAAGGAGGGCTAGGGGTTCAAGAGCTAGATCAAAGAGCATTGGTGATAGGGGGCAACCTTGACGCGTGCCTCTTTGGAGATTAAATGGCTGAGACTTGATGGCATTTACACAAATACTGGCGACGGGTTGAGTATACATGACTTGGAGATATCGGAGGAAGCCCTCCCCAAAGCCATACCATCGGAGAACTGCAAATAAGAAGGGCCATTCTAGACGATCAAATGCTTTTTCGGCATCCAGGGAAAGACCCACCCATGGATGATCTAGATTGGCAGCACTGGATAGCACATGGCACAAGGTCCGAGCATTGTCAGCAGTTGATCTGCCGGGTATAAAACCGCATTGGTCGGGGTGAATTAGGGTGGCCATCCTGTCAGATAGCCGGGTGGCCAAGATCGTTGCGAAGATTTTATAATCGGCATTAAGTAGGGAGATTGGACGATAGTTGGCGGTTAGTAGCGGGTCTCTGCCTTCTTTCTCAAACACTACCACATTAGCTGCAGAGAAAGATCCCAAAGAGGATGTATCTACCGCAAGGGCAGTAAAATAAAGTTTTAAATAGGGAACTAAATCTGCACTGAACGTTCTGTAGAATTCGGTCGGGAGACCATCGGGCCCTGCGGCACGGCCCGAGGCTGTTCGTTTTAGGGCAGATTGGATCTCTGAAGTAGAGAAGGGTTCATCCATCGCATCCCTATCATCTTCAGAAAGGGTCGGCCGCTGAATGCCAGACAGCAATCGCTCGAATGTCTCTGACGAGAACTCACATTCAGATTGATATAGGCGGGTATAGAAATCCCGAAAGAGCTCTACAATGTCGGAGTCTGTGGTCACTATGCCCCCTCCCTGTGGAACTCGAAGGGCCGCTACGCGTTTGGCTTCTTTTTGACCTTTCAAAGCGTTGGCTAAGAGTCGACCGGCTCGGTTATTTTCACGATAATATGTCCCTCGCTGAAGCTCAATACTCTTAGAAGCTGCAGTTGAGAGGATTGAATTATATTGAAAACGGAGACGCTGTAATCGAATTAATACACATGGATCAGTACGTGAAGTTAGAACTCGTTCGCCTGCTTTTATTTGTTGGTCTAGTATGAGTAGCTGCTGTTTGCGTTGTTTCCGCAGGCGGATTTGATAGCTAGTGATCGTTGCTCGAATGGCCGCTTTGAAGCCCTCCCACCAAGCCCAATTCGCAGTATCCTGGGGTAGATTAAAATGGAAGTAATCCTGTATGGCTGCTCGAATTTCTAACTGGAACTCTGGCTGAGTTAACAGGGCTCTATCAAAGAACCAGGCCCCCGAATTCCCTTGGGGTGCAGTAGTGTGTAGTTGAAAGGAAATGGCAGCATGATCTGAAATATGTTGGGAGTGAATCTTTGCAGTGTCCACCTGAGGAACTAACAGTTTTGATATTAGAAAGAAGTCTATGCGAGACTGGGATTTATGAGGGGAAGAGAAGAAGGTGAAGTCCAGCTCATTGGGGTGTAGTAACCTCCATAGATCAACTAAAGCAAGATCTTTGATCAGGGAGGTAAGCGTGGTGTGACTCTTGGGGGGACCACTTGTCCTAGGCGGCTGTTTGTCAATCAGGGGATCAAGGACTAGATTGAAATCCCCCCCAATTATCAATGAAGTATTAGCAGAGGCCTGCGCAACCTGAGCAATGGTAGCAAAAAAGGCAGGGTCATCCACATTAGGAGCGTAAAGGCATATACATGTAAATTCAAGGCTACCTATCTTGAGATGAACTCTGGACCATCTACCTGCTGTATCTGAGCTAGTCGCAATAATAGTAGCATGCAAAGATTTCCTAACCAGTATGGCGACCCCACATTTCTTAGAAACGGCTGGGGAATAGGCGGCCACCATGTAAGGTTTAATATTGAGTTTAAGAGTTTCCTTCGAATTTAAATGCGTTTCTTGGAGAAAAATTAGGTCCGCAGCTTCCTGGCTTAGGTAGCTTAGGATTTTCTTCCGTTTTATCGGATTATTGATTCCTTTTACGTTCAATGAGAAAATCTTACATGGTGCCATCAAGCGGTAATAGACATTTTAGATAAGGGCGCTTGAAAACATACAACATAATCAGAATCTGTGCAACAATGACATAATCACCGAGTATTCTAGCTAATACACCCCATATTGAAAAGTATGTACTAAAGTATCTTAGAGAAGAAGCAAAACCCCCAAAGAATATGGCGACCATATGTCTGCGGGAGGAGGCCCTAGAGAGGAAAAGAAAGACATGAAAAAAGAGAAAAGAAACACCAGAGTCCATAATTAACACTGTCTCTGATACTCATCGAGGCTACTGTGGGTAGATGGAGTCGGGTCACAGATATCCTCAAAAGTAAGGCAACAAACTGCCCTCGCCAGACTCTTGGCTGGGCTGCGGCAGATCCGATATGGCAGGTACAGCGGATATAAGAATACTTGCAGGAATATTCTGGAAGTCAGTGCATCAAGTCGGCCTCTTTGGAATCCAAAAACTCCGCTAGCAGATCAGGGTCCTCAAATGTTCTTGTCTGATTGTGAAGCGTGACTCGGAGCTTGGCCGGGTACATCAGGCCATAACGTGCTTGTAGTTGTTGAAGCCTCGGCCGGAATTCCAGAAAGCGCTTACGGCGGTCGACCGTGGGTTTAGCCAAGTCGGGATAGAAGGAGATCTTGTGGCTCTCAAACTCCATATGGCCCTTTGCCCGAGAGGCACTTAGAATTTGCTCCACGTGTTGATATCTCAAAAGTCGAAAAATGATAGGCCGCGGGGTCTTCCTGTTGAGCGCCATGCTTGTGGGTACACGATGAGCGCGATCGATCTCCAAATCTTTGGCAAAGGTGATTTGGAGCAGGGAAGGGAGGACTCTGCATAAAAACTCCTTCATGTCTCCCGATTCCGCTCCCTCCGGTATGCCCACGAGTCGTATGTTGTTGCGGCGCGCTCTATTATTGCCATCTTCCACTTCTTTCTGCAAGGCCCGCACCTGACGTTCAACTTTGTCGAGTTTGGACAACCGGGCCACATGGGAGTCCAATATGCTCTCCATTTTGTCCTGACGCGAAGAAAGCCCTTCTAGCTTGCTTTGCAGCACACCAAAATTTCCCGCAGCGCTCGGAGTGCTTCACCGTTTGACTGCACGAGGTTTTTGACCCCTCTAATCTCTGCGAGGATTTCCTGCTGCATTTCGGGGCCCTCGCCCAAGGCCAGCCCCTTCTGCGGGGACGGAGGTTCAGTTTTGGAACGTTTGCCGTGAGAAGCCGCTGGAGATCCAAATTCCAGGCGCGTGGGTTTGGTCCCCGCCATCTCACCAATGTGCCCCGGCAAGATCAGAGTAGAAATTCCAAGTATGTACGGTGTTAATTCAGGATTCTGAGTAGGCCTCTCGGGAGCCTCAGCGTTATGCGACCATCCCGCTGGACATCAGGCTCCGCCCCCCCTTCTAATCCCATTCTACCATCCCCCCGAATCAGCCCATTTCCAGTCCAAGCTCCCCCCTCAGCCCATTTCCAATCCTAGCCGCCCATCAGCCATTTCCAGTACTATTCCAGCCCCCCTCAGTCCATTTCCAATCCTAGCCCCCCCATCAGCCCATTTCCAGTCCATCCTAGCCCCCCATCAGCCCATTTCCAATCCTATTCCAGTCCCCATCAGCCCATTTCCAGTCCAAGCCGCCCATCGGCCCATTTCCAATCCTAGCTCCCCATCGGCCATTTCCTGTCCTATCCCAGACCCTCCCCCCCATGAGCCTCACACTTATCTAAGCTGTGAAGTGTGCTGAATTCCAGGAAAGGTTAAAGGGCATTTCCTGGCACTCGCACGCTTCACAGTAACACAGCTACCAGCGTGAGGGAAAACGGTGCTTTTCACACTGGTGGCTGTGCAGAGGTGAGCCACAGGGCCGGCCCGTCCATTGAGCAAGTATGTTTTTTGCACAGGGCCCCGCGTTTCAGGGGGCCCCGCGCAAAGAACATTCTGCTTGCAAAGTAAATTTTAAAATAAAAAAAAAAGCTGTCTGCTGCTGCTGCCGCTGCGGCAGCAACGGCAGAATCGCATATCCCGGGGGGTCCCCCCCCCCAACAGAGCCTGCCATCCCTGCATCAGCTCCGTCGGATTTCAGAGCTCGAAGGGAGACTAGTTTCCCTTCCGTGGCTCTGTTAAGCCCGCAGGGGCTGATGGGACTTTCCCCTCAGCCCCCGCGAGCTTAACAGAGCCGCAAGAGGAGAAACTCTCCTTTCGCGCTCTGAAAGCCGACGGAGCTGATGCAAGGAGGGCAGGCTCTGTTGGGGGGGGGCCATGCGGGATATGCGATTCTGCCGTTGCTGCTGCGGCGATGGCAGCAGCGGCAGCAGACAGCTTTTTTTTTATTTTAAATTTTCCCTGGGCTGTTGGGGTGGGAGTTAGGACTGGAAATGGGCTAATGGGGTTAGGACTGGAAGAGGGCTGATAGGGGGTTAAGACTGGGGCTATGGGGAGCTATGTCTGGAAATGGGGTGATGGGGGTTAGGACTGGAAGTGAGCTGATGGGGGTTTAGGACTAGTAATGGGCTATGGGGGGGCTTAAACTGAAAATTGGGTGATGAGGGTTAGGAATGGAAATGGGCTGATGGGGTTAGGACTGGGAGTGGGCTGATGGGGGGTTAGGACTGGTAATGGGCTATGGAGGGCTTAAACTGAAAATTGGGTGATGGGGGTTAGGACTGGAAATGGGCTGATAGGATTAGGACTGAGAGTGGGCTGATGGGGACTTAGGACTGGTAATAGGCTATGGGGGGGGGGGGCTAGGACTGGTAATGGGTTGGAAGGGTTCCTAGGACTGGAAATGGGCTGAGTGGAAGAGAAGGCTTGAACTGCAAATAGCTGATGGGGAGGGGGGCTTGGAATGGAAATGGGCTTAGTGGAAGTGGGGCTTGAACTGCAAATAACTGATGGGGAGGGGGGCTTGGAATGGAAATGGGTTGTGAGGGGAGGGAGCTAGGACAGGAAATGGGCTGATGAAGGGGGCTAGGATAGGACTGGGAATTGGGTGTTGGGGGGAGCTAAGATTGGAAATAGGCTGTGGTGGGGGCTTGGATTGAAATATACTTATGGAGGGGCTAGAACTGGAGGTAGGCTCATGGGGGGCTTGGATTGGAAATGGGCTGAGTGGAGGGGAGCTAGGATTTGACATGGGCTGATGGTGGGGCTAGGAAAGGACTAGAAATGGGCTGATGGGAGGCTGGTATTGGAAATGAGCTGATGGAAGGACTTGGATAGGACTGGAAATGGATGGGGGAGCTAGGACTGGAAATGGGCTGATGGGGGGGGGCTAGGACTGGAAATGGGCTGATGCGGGGACTAGAAGGGAGTGGATACTGGGTGGGGCTGGAACTAGAAGGGAGCTGATGTTGGGGGAGATTAGAATGGGATGGAGCTGGGAGAGTGAAATGGAGAGGGGAAAAATATTTTGTTTGGGACGGAAGAAAAATCTACAATTGGCTGGGTATTGGGAGAGTAAGTGGGGATTGAGGATGGAGGGGTAAAATTTGAGTGGATGAAATAGGAATGAGGAAAGAGCAAAAGGAGAAAGATTAGTATGTTAAAGTAGATGTAGTGAGAGAATGGAAAAAAAAACTAGAAGAGAGAAGAAAGGACAAATGGACAGCAGACGATGGAGAGTTAGCAGAAGACACAAAGAAACCAGAAGAAAGTGGCTGGAGCAATTGCGACTGAAAAAAATGCACAAAAGGTAGAAAGATATCTCTTTATTTTGAATTTATTAACTGGAATATGTCAGCTCTAGGAAATGTGCATCATTAACGTCTGCGCTTTGTTTAGTACAAGAGGAAATTAATTTATAGTTTTATTTCTACAGTGTTGTTCTACATTCCAAGTTTGGCTTTTGGGGTTCACAGTTTAATTGTCTTCCTGTTTCTAAATTGTGATTCCTTGTTTGGTGATGGTCTGTGTTCTGCATGTCTAACTGAGCTGAGGTATTCTGTTATATAATTCCTATTTGACATTGCCACTTGTTCCCTTTCCCCAGTAGGTCATGTATTGTTATTCTCTGAAATGTATTGGTTTAATATTTGCAGTGTTGCCTTTTGATAGGTAGGGTATGGTGCTTTGTGAGTCCTGGTAGTGCTGTTAGGATATGGCGGGTTTGCTATGGGTTCTAAATGGGCATTGTTTGTAGTAGTTCCTAATGTGCCTGGCGGTTGGCACTGGATTATAGTAATGTAGAAATCTTTTAGTCTTTCTTTATCCATACACTCATTAAGAGGCATGTTTACTAAAAATTAGTGTATGGTAACATTATGCAAATATTTATGCAAATGAGGCCCCTTATGCAAATGAGGCCCCGCACCGAGTCTCCGCACATGGCCCCGCACCCCCCTTGGGCCGCCCCTGGTGAGCCAGGACCTTGCACGGCTTCCATGGCTCACCTCTGAAGCCGTCCATTGTATGCGAATGAAGTCCGCGTGGAGCCCTGTGCGAACTACATTCTCCCACAATGGACAGGCCGGCCCTGCTTTTAGGGCCTGGACTCTGACTAGCTAGTTTCCTCTCCTTTCTGTGCTGCTCCATCACTTATGTTTTCACTTTTCTCTGCCCATCTGTGATGTGAATGTAATGTCAGTGTTACAGATGGGATGGTGAGGCAGACAAATATGAAAACATTTGTGACTGTTTATTCCAGAAAATGCACTAAGAGAGTCAAAGTAATATCTGACAGCTCCCATTATTTACCAAGGAAGAAAAATAAAGGAAAAATTAAAGGATGTAAAAAAAAATTAGTTTGGTTATATGCGTGAAAGCTTTGTAGGAGACAGAGTGTGGGATGGGCAGGTGGCAGGCAAACAAATTAGAGAAGATGGCAAAAGTCAGCAATTCTCCAAAACTTCAGTGTATAAGTTAGGCCTGCCGATCTTATGTGTGAATATGAATTTTTAAATCATTGGTTCCACTGAGCATACAAATAAAGTAAAGCTCCGCCATTGGCTACGACTCCTGAAAATCAGAACATACTTTCCTCTTGTTAGATATAATAGGAGCTATGCAGGTTAGAAGGAAGCTGACTGGACTTACTCCTGATGTAAATATATTTCAGGTAAAAGACTTGTGGATGGATGCCTTTTCTTTTCCTGGAAGCTGGTCTCCTGACAGTCAGTAGCAGCTTGCTAGTGTGGGAGCAGGGCTGGCAGAGCCGTGGTTCTTTTTATTTCCCACCCTTGATTGCTCTTTTTATAATTTTTACATTAGTCAAGAATGTGCTAAGCCCAGAGCCCTACTTTTTGCATTTTTTGTTTGTTTTTGCCAGCAACAGATGCCCAAACGTGTGTGGGAGTTTCATCCTCTGCTCCAAGTCCTTGTTGGTAGAACTATATATTTCTTTACTTTTGATTAGTGGTAATATGAAACATTTAGAATGCAGTGTCTCCTTAAGTCCACTGATACTTCTAGGAGACCGTTGGACTTTTATCATGCCTGCCCCCCCCCCCCCCTCCGCCTTTTCCCACTTGCTTCCTTAGGTTATGATTGTGGCTCTCTCCTTTTCTGCTTACTGACGGACCGCTTTTCCCTGTATTTATAATTTTAGTGTAAACCACCCTGCTGCATGGCGAAGGGCAGTATATCAAGCTCAGTAAACATAGACAAATTATTGTGTGGTTTTATATGCATATGTGGATCCATCTGTTCATGAATGACTGGAAATTAGGTGTGAAAAGCATAAGAGGGACTTTAGTTTTTTCCTTGCAGTCTATAAACTGGTCAGGCCATAGCCGTTAAAATGACAACTGTAGAATTTACTCTCTTGAAAATCATGTAAGGTATGGGACTCTGCTAAACGCAAAAAGGTACTCTTAAAATTAGACTGAGTTCTGATAGATGTTATCTACAAGAGACGAAATTTGAGACCCAGGATCCTTAGTTTGATCCCTGTCTTAAAGCAACACAACAGCAGGTGCAAAGAAAGCAAGAAGGCAGCACATTCTAGTATCCTCCAATAGAAGGTATTGCCACCCCTCCAGGTATACCATAGGACAGGGGTGGGCAATTGTTTTGGCTCGGGGGCCACTTTGAGAGAGCTGTGGTTAGCGGAGGGCCGCACCTTCTAAAACGGATCGTATTCATTAGTTAACATTACATTTCATTTAATGCAAAGTGTAAATTGCATAATAATATTAATAATAATAATAATAATAATTAATAAATAAAAAGCGATCGTAAAGGAACTCTGACAAAAAGGAGCAAACAGATATCTATATACAAAAATATTTTGAGATCACATTTCAGCTCTCTTCCAGCCACCCGCTTCCCCCCTTTCAGCTCTATTCCAGCCACCTCCTTCACCCTGTCAATATCTTCCTGCCACTTCCTTCCCCCCTCTTTCTGGTCTCTTCCAGCCCTCACCTTCCACCTGTCAGTTCCTTCTGCCACCTCTTTCCCCTTGCAGCCGCTGCTGCTGCTGCTTCACCACCCCCCCCTAGTGCTGCTTCACCCCCCCCTTAGTGCTGCTTTACCCCTCTTAGTGCTGCTTTACCCATTAGTGCTGCTTCACCCCCCCTTAGTGCTGCTTCCCTTGTGCTGCTTCACCCCTCCCTTAGTGCTGCTTTCCCCCTCCCCTTAATGCAGCTTCATCCCCCCCTTAGTGCTGCTTCCCTTGCGCTGCTTCACCCCCCCCTTAGTGCTGCTTCATCCCCCCTTAGTGCTGCTTCCCTTGCGCTGCTTCATCCCCCCCCTTAGTGCTGCTTCCCTTGTGCTGCTTCACCCCCCCTTAGTTCTGCTTTCCCCCTCCCCTTAATGCAGCTTCATCCCCCCCTTAGTGCTGCTTCCCTTGCGCTACTTCACCCCCCCTTAGTGCTGCTTCATCCCCCCCTTAGTGCTGCTTCATTCCCCCCCCCCCCCAGTGTTGCTTCACACTCTCTCCCCTTAGTGCTGCTTCGAAGTTCACCCCCATGCAGCCACTGCTTCTGCTTCTGCTTTTTACAGAGCAGCGGCTGCAATAAACTTAATTTGAAAAGGAAAAGACAACCTGTGAGGAGCCCTCCGGTCAGCGCCCGAGGAAGTGATGTCAGAGGGGGTGGGCTTCTCACAGATTTCTTTTCCTTTTCAAATTAACTTTATTGCAACCGCTGCTCTGTGAAAAGCAGAAGCAGCAGCTGCACGGCCCAGGGATCGATCATCACGCCGCGGACTGCGGGAGAAAAGCCGTTTTTTTTGCTCTGGCCGCTCCCGATCTCGCGGCCAGAGCAATAAAACAGCTTTTCAAGGGCCGGTTTTATATCTGTGCCGGCAGCCGGCCTGGCTATGGAAAAACCGGCCAGGTCGACTGAAAACTGGCCGGTTGGCGGCCCGCGGGCCATAAATTGCCCACCCCTGCCCTAGGAAATGCATGCATGTATGTATTCACAGGTGGCATGCAAGACACTGAATCCTTAGAAAGGAGGCTGCACACCCTGGATAGTCTGAATAAACAGAAAGTGGGCTATAACTCAGAAATATGAAGAATGTGTCAGCCCAAAAATTTCAGGGCTGAATGTCTGCATAGAGTCGTGTGCGCCACCGCTGTTTGGATAATGGTAATATCCTATCCAGATAAAGCTAGGACAGCCTCTATCTGCATAGCAGACTGAATATCGCTGTTATCTGGATAGCTACTGGTTCCGGCCTCGCTCAGACTACTCACCGCCCCAGCACTATGTGGAAGTGCTGCTGAAAATCAGTGGCCTAGCCCCGGGCAGCTTTCTGACTGTTGGGCCTTGAAAGTTTCTGAGAGGATGAGTCTTTTTATCTTTAGCTGATATAGGTCATTAGAAAAACTGCCAAGGGCGAAAAGGGAAGAGCGGTTGCTCTATTGGTTGATCTCAATGAAAGAGGATTTGTTTAGTTAATATTTATGCATCAAACACACAGCCACTCATACCTTTATCTGATGCCTTTAAAAGATTTCAAATATTTGGTTGTTTCTGTGTTAATTGGGGGGTGATTGTAACAGTCCTCCTAATTCACACTGGACAAAAATATCAGGTCTTCTGAAAGAAAAATGGGGACGAGTAAGGTAATTTAAAGGCGTGTCAATGTGTGGAAACTGATGCATTCCAACACTCTAGATTATTCTTCTTGTTCCAAAGTTTGTGGTACATTTTTTTGTGGAGAACATTTTCTTGTCTATTCTAGTTTTCATCCTACACCATAAGTGCTTGTGGTAGGCGAAGGCCTATGATCCATGGTGTCTGAAATAAGCAGACAGGCCTAAACAGCTTGACCTGTAAATGAAGTCTGTGGAGAGGCCCAAAGGAATTACACATCCCCCAAAATGCTGCTACCTTAGAATTGAAACTTAACTAAGCACAATTAAGCATAGCTAAGCAGAATCGAAACCTAGAAAATATAGAAAAACAAGTTTAATTGGTATTGATAAGAGAGTGAAGCTTCTGTGAAATTAATTAACTCTGCTGAAAGAAAGGATACAGTGCCCTGCTTTCTCACATATTCCAGCTGGTTAGTGACCTTGGAGGAGAAAAGTATCAAAGTTAAAGAACTGACCATTGTAATTGGGACTGTAAGGGGGGTAAGCAGGTGCTAAGCCCAGTCAAGAGCCCTCATTGGATAGCTATATCAGTACCGGGACCAATAGAAGGGGTACAAGGGGTTACCGGGACCAATGAAAAGTTTGCCTATGTCTAGAATGAAAAAGAACAGTATAAAAGTTGTTGTTTTACTAACAGCCATTGCTCAGCCATTTGGAATGTGATTCTGCTTGAATCTTGTGCACAAATAGATGATTTGGACCTTCTGAACAGACTCCTGGTATTATTGGTTTGTATGTGCTCTGCTGCTACATATTCTTGGCGCGTTGGCCGGGAAGGAGTGGTTAGTAGAGGGTATATGAGCTGATATACCACGACTTTCCGCCTCTATAGGTTTGGTCATGCCGGGATCGTGCCCTCCCGACGTGGGCTCAGCTCCCAGGCGCCGCCGGTCCAGTTGCATCAGAGGGAGTTGGGCCAGGCCTCGGCGGGTGCCGGACCCGGTTGGAGCCAACACCTCAAACCCGTGAGGGGAGTCCGAGGTCCAACTCATGTGCTTGCTTGGGAACAGGGACCGGATCCGGTGAGTATAGTTTTGATTTGATATGTCTAGAGAGATGAGGCAGAGCAGAACTGCTGTTTGAATTTTGAAACTTTGGAATTTGGTATTTGGTAAGAGAGCTTGATCACCTCTCAAGACGGTCCGATTAACCCTGCATTAGTATGCGCGGGGTGAAACTATCGTCATTTTGATTTTGACTTCGAATTCGAAATTTGATATTGCCTAGTCAGAAGAGACAGGATTGGGCTGTGTCTTTTGGGATACGTTGCTAGCATGCTTGTGTGAATGAAGTGTGAATGAGAGGTCTGGCAGCACGGACCAAGCGAAGGCGGACTCCTGAGTAACGCATTTCCTGGCCGGGCGACCGCGTCCAGGTCGTAAAAAGGAGGAAGCGACCGTCGTCTTGTCTTGTTATTTGTTTCCCTTATATGTTTCTAGGGCCGTGAGGACCCCTTACCCATGGTCCGCCTTCTTTTTCCCTTCTGTTTGTTGTTGCGCGCACACATCGATATGGGAGGGGCGGGGTCTACCAGGCACACTCCGTTAGAATGTATGATCAAGTATTTTAATAAAGGATATTCAGGAGATTATGGAATCAAAATGACTGCAACACGACTGCAAGTTTTGTGTACTAGGGAGTGGCCTGCATTAGATCCTATCTGGCCCCGAGAGGGAACTTTTACTATAGGAATTATTCAGTCAGTTCACCAGAAGGTGCGAATAGCGCACCCCGATCAGTATCCCTATATAGATTCCTGGTTAAGTATTTGTGAGAGCCCGTCCCCTTGGGCAAAACGCTGTTATGAAGAACAGTGCAGAATAATGTTAGCGTTAACAGATCAGACGCAGAAAACAGATCAGACTCAGAAGATAGGGACAGATAAGAAACTTAGGCAGAAACCCGTCCTCGCCAATCCTGAGTCCCCGGAAGTGGTAATTAGACAACCCCGAGCTCAGCATCCAGTAAAAGTACCACTGCGCCCTGCCCCAGAACCGCAGAGACAGCGGGACCCGACCCCAGACCCACCGCCAGAAGAGCAGGCAGATGAACCCACTCCAGATGAGGATGATGACTTAACCGAGACTGAGGAGAAGGTTGAGTCAGAGGCAGAAGAAGAGGAAGGGTCTTCCCAGAGCGATACCGACAGTAGTGTAAAGACGACTGTCAGTACGAGCTCATCAGTCAAAAGTAAAGCGCCCCAGACTAAGCGCAGTGTGAAGAAGAAAGCCCCAGTCAGGGAAGTCTCCAAGATTTCTATTAGAACCCGGAAAACTTCCACTACAAAATTGATGCCCTTACGACAGGTCCCGGGAATGCCTGCAAGAGATGAGGATAATCAGATAGTAGCGGGACCTCTAAGTTTAGTATATGTGCCTTTCTCCACTACTGATTTGCTGAACTGGAAGACGCATTATGCTTCCTATACCAACAAGCCCCAAGAATTAACAGAATTAATGCATACCATTATGGAAACCCACCAACCCACTTGGGCAGATTGCCGTCAGCTCCTGTCTACTTTATTTACTACTGAGGAGCGGACACGAATTAAGCGAGCAGCTATTGACTGGCTAGCAGATAATCCCCTAGTAGAGGGAGTGAATGAAGCAGGAATAGACAGTCGGGAACGAGCCCAGAGAGAATTCCCAAATGAAGACCCCCAGTGGGATCCGAATACCGATAGAGGATCCAAGTCTCTATCACGGTTTCGTCAAGGCCTTATGCAAGGTCTGCGAAAGGGGGGTCAGAAAGCCATGAATCTCACTAAAGTGACCGAAGTGATCCAGGGCCAAGATGAAAGCCCAGCAGTATTCTATGAAAGATTATCTGAAGCATACAAAATGTACACTCCCTATGACCCAGATGCACCAGGAAGCTTATGCATGGTGAATGCTGCCTTTGTAAATCAGTCACAAACAGATATTAGATGTAAGCTACAGAAACTAGAAGGGTTTGCGGGCATGAATGCAACTCAGTTACTGGAAGTCGCTCATAAAGTGTATGTGAATCGTGATAATGAAAGACAGAAAGAATGTGATCGAAAGATGAAGAAGAAAGCTGATTTTTTGGCTGCGGCCATAGTGGAACTGAAAAGGGGAGGTTTCCCTAGTCAAAGGAGCAGAGGAAGAGGGCGGGCCGAGGAGATAGCCGGCCCCCACTAGGCGCGAACCAATGCGCTTATTGCAGAGAAGAAGGACATTGGAGAGATACATGCCCGCGACTTGAAGACGCCTCTCAGGATGACGGGGATAATGCCCATTGGAGAGAAAGAGAAAGAGGCCAGCCCCAGAACCGCAGAGGAACCAATCGAGAACAAATTCAACGAGAACGGGCGGAGGCCATACAGGGAGTGGCAGCCGCAACAGCCTATGATTTAGATAAAGCAGATTAGGACAGACCGGGCTCCGAATTCGCTTTAGGTCTCCAGGAGCCTATGGTCAGTATACAAATAGGAGACCAATTTATAAACTTTATGGTTGATACTGGAGCAGAACATTCTGTAGTTGATAAGCAAATAGTCCCTTTTTCTGCAAGAGCAGTCACCATTGTGGGAGCGACCGGTGCTAAAGCCACAAAGCCTTTTCTTCAAAACCGTATATGCAATCTGGGAGGACAACAAATAACACACCAATTTCTCTATATGCCCGAGTGCCCAGTGCCATTACTGGGACGAGATATGCTAGCCAAGCTGCAGGCCCAAATATCCTTTACTGAGAAAGGAGAAATGCAAATGACAGTAAACTCAAAACCTGCTGGAATAATGCTACTTACTGTTCCCCGAGAAGAAGAATGGAAATATTATAGTACTGAGTCTGTCCATGACACTTATTTTGAACACACTTTAAAAAGCATTGACGCCCCTCCTGGAGTATGGGCAGAAGGCAATCCACCAGGCCTAGCCAAACATATAGCTCCAGTAATTGTGAATCTTAAGCCTAGTGCAGAACCAGTACATGTCAAGCAATACCCACTTCCAAGAGCAGCAATTGAAGGCATTCATCGACACTTGTTAAGACTACTGGAGTATGGCCTACTCAAAGTATGACAGTCACCATGGAACACTCCTCTCTTGCCAGTAAAGAAGCCTGGAACAGGTGACTACCGTCCAGTGCAAGACCTAAGGAGAGTGAATGAAGCAGTTGAGACCATACATCCAGTTGTGCCAAATCCCTACACACTCTTAGGACTGATTCCTGCTGAAGCTACCCACTTTACTGTTTTGGATTTGAAGTATGCATTTTTCTGCATAAGATTAGCCCCAATTAGCCAATTGCTGTTTGCCTTTGAATGGCAGGACCCTGTCTCAGGAAGACGGGGCCAACTCACTTGGACACGATTACCCCAAGGATTCAAGAATTCACCTACCATTTTTAGTGCTGCACTAAACCAAGATCTCTCAAGTTACCCAGTGGCCCCAGGAAGAAGAGTACTTCTCCAATATGTGGACGATCTGCTGGTAGCTGCTATATCAGAGAGTGAATGCATACAAGCCACCAATGACCTCTTGCAACTATTGGATGAAGCTGGATACAAGGTGTCCAGGGCAAAAGCACAGCTATGCCAAAAAGAAGTGAAATACTTGGGCTTTCGCTTGACTAAAGGAAGCCGACAGTTGGGACGAGAGAGAAAAAAAGCCGTGTGCAGTATCCCAACCCCAACTACCAGAAAGCAAGTCAGAGCTTTTCTGGGAGTAGCAGGATATTGCCGAATCTGGATACCTAATTTTGCTCAGATTGCCAAACCACTATATGATGCCACCAAAGGAGAAGAAAAGTCGCCACTAGAGTGGGGACCTGAGCAGGATGCAGCTTTTAAAACATTGAAGGAAGAATTAATGTCGTCACCAGCACTTGGATTACCAGATGTTCACAAGCCTTTCCATCTATTTGTGCATGAGGTGCAAGGGAACACCTTAGGCATGTTGACTCAGAAATTAGGACATTGGGAGCGACCTGTAGCATACCTATCGAAACAATTGGACACTGTGGCCAGAGGATGGCCACCATGCTTGAGAGCAGTTGCAGCTACAGCATTGTTAGTGAGTGAAGCAGACAAACTCACCTTAGGACAGAATCTACGAGTCACCGTGCCACATGCAGTACTTGCCCTCATGGAACAGAAGGCGAACCATTGGCTCACCAGTTCCCGAATGCTGAAATACCAAAGTATGTTATGTGAAAATCCACAGATACAACTAGAAGTGAGCCATGCTTTGAACCCAGCTACCTTGATACCAGTCAGCGAAGAACCTCCAGAGCATGACTGTATAGAAGTCATGGATACTGTATTCTCAAGTCGACCTGATCTGACAGATGTGCCCCTAGAAAATCCTGATCAGACCTATTTTGTGGATGGAAGCAGTCTCATCATCGATGGACGACGCTGTGCCGGGTATGCAGTGGTCACCCGGGAAGAAGTCATTGAATCATCAGCTCTGGCATCAGGCACGTCAGCCCAGAAAGCAGAATTGATTGCACTCACCCGAGCACTAGTATTGGGTGCGAAACTTTTGTTGAATGTATATACAGACTCGAAATATGCCTTCACCACTTTGCATGCACATGGAGCTCTCTACAAAGAACGAGGGCTCATTATGTCAGGAGGCAAATCGATCAAATATGGCCCGGAAATATTGATGTTACTAGATGCAGTATGGGCCCCGACACGTGTAGCTGTCATGCACTGCCGAGGACACCCGGCGGGCAAAGGAGAAGTTGCTCAGGGAAACAGATTTGCTGATGCTTCAGCACGAAAAGCAGCCATGACCGGCCAAATTTCAGCACAAGCCACACCACTACAGGCAGTATTGTTTCCAGTACCCCTTAATTCATGGACACCACGATATACCACCAAAGAATTGGATTACTACTGTAATAAAGAAGAGGGAGTACTGAAAGATGGGTGGATTGAGCTGCCACCAACCGAAGGCAATCAACCCCCAGGACGAATAGTGATCCCTGAACTATTGGGACCAGCCTTTGTCAAGGCTTTCCATCAAGCCACACATTATGGGAAGAGTGCTATGGAGAAAGCACTCAAGCCACATTTTTGCATTGCTTTGTTGGGAGCCCTGTCAGCCTCAGTAGCCCGCCAGTGTCTAATTTGTGCCAAGAACAATGCCAAACAGGGTCCCACGCCACCACCTCGAGTCCAGTCAGGAGGTGTAACCCCCATGCACCACCTACAAATTGACTTTACTGAAATGCCAAAGGCCAATGGATACCGTTACTTGCTAGTATTAGTTTGTACCTTCTCGGGGTGGGTGGAGGCTTTCCCCACCAGGACTGAAAAAGCCCGAGAAGTTACTAAAGTCTTGCTTAGGGAAATTATCCCCAGATTTGGAATTCCAGCAGTAATAGGGTCAGACAATGGGCCCTCATTTGTGTCTCAGATTACCCAGCAGTTAGCAAACGCTCTACAGATACAATGGAAGTTACATACTGCATATAGACCTCAGAGTTCAGGGAAAGTTGAGCGAATGAATCGCACTTTGAAAGCCCAGATGTCCAAGCTTTGTTAGGAGACCCGCTTGAAGTGGCCCCAAGTTCTCCCAATAGCTTTACTTAGAATACGCTCAGCTCCTGTGAAATCATCAGGATTTTCTCCTTTTAAAGTTATGTATGGTAAACCCCCACCAATAGTACAGGGAATTAAAGGTAGTTTGACACAGATTGGTTCAGAAATAACCAGACAAGAACTCCTAGCTCTTAGTTTTGTTCTGCAGACTCTCCATGCGTGGATACAGGACCAGTTGCCTATCAACTTGACGGAACCCCTACATCCCTACAAGCCTGGTACCTCGGTGTGGATCAAAGATTGGAAGAAGACACCGTTGGAACCTCATTGGAAGGGACCATACACCGTCATCCTGTCTACCCCAACTGCAGTAAAGGTAGCAGAAATTGATTCCTGGATCCATCACAGCAGAGTCAAGCCAGCAGCAGTTCCAGATCAGGACCAGTGGACAGCAGAGCCACATCCTGACGTCCCTTTGCGTCTTACCCTACGGAGGCAGCCAGCAGCCTAGAACTCATCGGGGACACTCATGAACTACAGTGTCCTACAGCAGCCAAGTCTTTCGAAGAGGATTGCTGTTTCTTATACAGCAAAGACATTTGTTTTCTTCATCGACTAACTGTGCCTTCATAAGCTTTCATCAGGCCAACCACACTTGGTAAGTTGGCATCACAGTGAGACATTTGAGGATCTTCAATCAACATTGACACCCGTTGAATTGCTTCATTAGCAAATGGGTCAGCATTGTGTCAAGAAGAAGAAGACGTCGTGGTCAAGCTTTTCCAGCGAAGATTCAGAAGAACTACAATCAACATGCATCTTCACTTCTATCTTGCTTTGGCTGCTTGCCTGGGGAACTTTGAACTGGCTCATGCTTTGCCCCCATGCACTGCCTGCATTACTTCCACTCGGACTGGGATGAAAGTAACTCAGACTTTGCTCTATCATTCTTACTATACCTGTACTGGTAAAGTAACTCGGTATATTTATAACACCACTGAACTGAACGTTTGTACTAAAGGTAATACTAAAGTGTGCTTTAACCCGCATCAGAATCCATCCTATTATACTCTAGAGATACGATGGAATGATGCAGATGGAGATTTATTGAATGCTACATCTCCACTTACGGATCCTACAAAAGGTGCTGTTCTATATTTTGATGCTTGTGATGCCATAAATAGAGATAGTCGTTCCAAATGCGCCAATTGGGAAAAAGCTTACGCTCACAATGACAAATATATGTGTCCAGAGGGAACCACTGGCTGGGGAGAGTGTACAGGTAAGAGAGTTCTAGCTAACGAATATAGTACAGCCCCAGTTGCAGATTACTATTGCCCAAAATGGGAATGTGTTTTCTATGCCACATGGAAAACTGGTATGATAGAAAATACCAGAGACAATCGAATGGCCGTATTGCAAAAGCCATATGTAAAGAATTTAGAAAATTGTAAGAAAAGTGCCTGTAATCCATTAGAATTTATTGTAATGAACCCCAGTGCATGGAAACAAGGGTATAAATTTGGTTTACGAATTGCAGGTTCCGGATCCGATCCGGGGACCATTGTATATATAAGATTAAATACCCAAGCCCATCGATCATCCAGGTACCATATACATAACACCTTTTATGAGACCATGCATGTGAATAAGTTTGATATCCCTCACCCTTCTCAGAACCTATTCCTTGAATTAGCTGGAGCAGTAGTATCTAGCCTCCACATTTCAGATTGTTGCTTTTGTGGTGGGACAAGAATGGGTGACCAGTGGCCCTGGGAAGCCCAAGAATTGAATTATTCCATAACTTACAACCATACTGAAATACATACGACCACAAGCGAATGGGTATTGGCACACCCAATAGTTGGACGTCTATGCTATGCCAGGACTGCACCTCAGTTCAATTTGCAGGTAGGACAGCTGGTCTGTCTCAGCCAGACGTTTTATAATGATACAACCAAACAGACGTCCTGGTGGTCAGGAGTTAATGCACCTGAACCCTCTAATCCCCTCGCACAATTCCCTGAGCTTGCCGATTTATGGACAAATCTTGCCCAGCCTCATGCCTGGCAAGCCCCACCTGGCCTATATTGGATCTGTGGAACCCGAGCATATGCCCGACTCCCTATCCACTGGGGAGGAGCGTGTGTCCTTGGAACCATTAGACCTTCTTTCTTCTTGTTACCCACAGAGCATGGTGAACAATTAGGTTACCCAGTATACACCAAGAGACAGGAACGAGCAGCCCTACAGATAGGCAAGTGGCAGAAATGGGATGGAGATGATTGGCCACCTGAGAGAATTATTGCCTATTATGGACTTGCCACTTGGAAGGAAGATGGCATGTGGGTCTATCGGACCCCTGTGTATATGATTAATCGTATTATACACCTACAGGCAGTAGTTGAATTAATCACTAATGAGACTAGCCAAGCACTCACACTTCTAGCTAGACAAAGCACACAAATGCATACTGCAATATATCAGAATCGCTTAGCTCTAGATTATTTGCTAGCAGCTGAAGGAGGAGTATGTGGTAAACTAAATTTAACCAATTGCTGTTTAAAAATAGATGATAAAGGTCAAGTAGTTGAAGAGATTGCTGAGAATATGCGAAAACAGACTTATGTGCCAGTGCAGACGTGGCATGGTCTTAAGATTCCTAACTGGTTTGCATCCATTTTCTCAGGATTAGGAGGACTTACTACTTTCCTTATGATAATATTAGTAATTGTAGCTTTGTTTTTACTATTACCATGCATAATTCCATGTTGTATGCGTTCTATTAACAGTGTTATTGAAAACACCGTAGAGCGGAAGACCGCAACTAAGATTTTGGCCTTATGGCATCCGTCCTACTATATATGGTCGAGACCCGACCCCAATATAATTGAATTGAGTGATTTAACTCTCACACCTTATTAATAATAGGTATAGCTGTAGTGCTCTAATATGGACGAACAGCATATCTCTGTGTAGGCAATGAGTATCAGGTACTGTTCTGATTGCCCCATTTCGAAAATAAGAAAAGTTGAATATGTTTCCTGGCTTGTGCATATTTAATGAATTATTTTGTACTTGTTGTGTGATGCTCCAGTGAAATTTCCTAATTCTCTGTCCTTACTGTTACTCCTGTGTCTGCTCCCCGCACATAGTGTTTCCCTCTTTGCAGGTGTAAACTACTCAATTGCCCTTGATGAAAACATTAAACCCTAAAATGTTCATAGAAGGGAAGCAAAAATGAAAAATATGATAACTCCTTTATCAAGAAAAAATAAACAGGTTATGGAATTTTCAGCTTGGAAGAGTACATATATGAGTAGAATAAAAGAAGGTAAAAAAATAAATTATTTCCCTTTTCAAACAGTACTGGACTACAGAACACTCTATAAAACTAATAAGTAGTAGGTTTAAAATTAATTGAAAATCTTTTTTTCCCAATGCACAATTAAGCAGTGGAGATTGTTACCTGACGTTCTAGTACCTAGCATAGCTGAGTTTAAAATGGGTTTGGATCAGTCCCTGGAGGAACAGATTTGCAGAACGCCATCCCTTATCCCCACAAATAAGCAACAAGGAATTCATCTATTCTTTGAGACGTGCTGGGTGTTTCCAGTGATCCAGACTGGCAGCCAGCTTATATTCTTGATTCAGTAATGCAGTAATATACGAGATCATGCCCCTTAATACATATAAACGGTAAAATCAGGTTGTATAGTTTCCAGCAAATGGATTCTCCAAAAAGCTTTTTTTTTTTTTTTAATAAGAGGACACATTTTGGTTAAAATAAAGACAATGGAGGATATTCAAAGCGATTAACATGGTTAGCAGCTCTGCTAATCGTGTTAATCGCACTGACTGGGACGTTCAGTGGCACTAACATGGTGGGTGTGACAGAATATCTGTGGGTGCTGCCGCTGCATGGCCCAATGCTGGCCAGTAGGCACTGGGGTGTTCCAGGGGCAGCGATAACCGAGCAACAGCAATATTGAGACGCTGCCCAGTTATTGTAAAGGAGTAAAGGTCAGGCACCTGAAAGGGTGGCCTATGTTTCGCTGCAGAAGCTAACTGGGCAACGACTGGATATCACTGATGCTTGGTTAGGTTCTTTGCTTTCTGGATGCACTAGATATTCAATGACCCTGGCATTGAATATCCAGTCTTAGCTTCAGCGGCGATGACTAGCCGTGTTAGAATGGCTAGCCTTTGCCGCCTTTGCCGCTGCCACCACTGAATAGCCCCCCAATATATTTATTGATTCTCTGGAAGGGATTGCGAATAGAGATGTTTCCACACAAATTCTCTGGGACAATCATAAGGCAGCAGTTGTGAGGGCAGCCTAATTGTTAGGGCACTGGCTTGCAAACCAATAGACAAGAGTTCAATCCCAACTAGCACTCCTTGTGGCCTTGGGCATGTCACTTAACCCTCCAGTGCCTCAGGAAAAAAACCCCAAGTTATCAATGTCTCTCTTTAATGTATATTACCAAGTTTAAGTTACAATGTAAACCACTTTGACTGAAATGACAAAGCGGTATAAAAAATCTGTTAAATAAAAAGACTTCAATCAGTTCAAAATACTGTAGTTAGACTTCTATATGGTGTTAACCGGTTCTCTCATATTGCCCCTCTTTTGGCTACCCATTCAGTATAGGATCCATTTTAAAATCCTTCTTCTGACTCATCACACTCTGTCCATAGATCCCCCTCACTACTTTGCTGTCTGCTTAACTCCACACACTTTGTGTCGCCCCGTTAGGTCATCACAGTTTCACATGTATTCCTTTCATCTCCATGGATGATACTACATGAGATCATTCATAGATTCTCCTTTTCATTTTTGGCTCCTTCTCTATGGAATGAGTTCCCTTTAGAGATTAGAACTGAGGCTAACATGCAAGATTCAAAAAGGCACTAAAGACACACTTGTTTGGGCATGCTGAAGTGAATTGCTCCCCATTGCCTTTTTTTTGTTCACGTTCAACTGGCCTTCTTGCTCAATGGACAGCTGGGGCTTTCCCTGTTCGGACTCCTTTTGTTTCCTTAGTTGTTGGAATAGAAGTTAGCTTTTTCTGCTGTATTAGTTTAAGGAATACGGACGAATTGAATAAAAAATGAATGCCCTCACAAATAAATAAATGACATAATTTACCAGGTTGGGTTTTTTTTAGTGCCATCAAGTCAGTGTTGACTCATAGCAACCCAGCTAGATCTGGGCTTTCTTGGCAATGTATCACCAGAAGTAGATTGCCAGCCTTTTCTTCCAAGGCAATGGAGGGTAAAGTGACTTACCCAAGGTCATGAGGAGTGCCAGTGGGAATTGAACCCTTGATCTTATAGGTAACTAGACAGTTGCTCTAACCACTAGGCTACTCCTCCACCAGTTAGTCTTCCCAAAAGAAACCCAAAGGAGCATGTTTACTAAAGTGTGGTAAGTTTGGGGGGTATTCTCTGGTGGGGGGAGCTTGATTGCGGGAGGGGGTTCCCTCATGGTGGGGGCTTGATTGGGGGAGGGGGAATCAGAGGGTTTCTCTGGTGGGGGTCTTCATTGGGGAGAGCTTTATTGTGTGGGAGAGAATCGTATTGGGTGGGGTCAAGTTAATTGCAGTTGAAGGGATTTTCACTGATTGGGCAGCTGCTGTGTTACCTGACTGTCAGTAATATGGCTGCGCTTAATGCTACCTTAAAAGTTGCATTATCAGCAATAGCTGTTAGAACAGGCCAAACTCTGTCCCCCCCCCCCCCCCCAGAATCCATCCTGATCTCACTCCGACCTGCAGTAAGCACTTGCCATGTGATTTTTACTATTTGGTAGCCAATACCACGGGTCCATGCTAACAGTCACCACATATTAAAACCCACAGTAAGTGCTTACAGCACTTTAGAAGACCCCAAAGTGAGTCACAGAGGCCTGTGATAGCCCTCCTGCCTCAACGATCAATCCATACACTATGCAATTACAAATACTCAGAAAAATAAACATGAATTAGCATAAACTACTAACTAACCAACTCTCTTCCTCCCTGGAACTATGCCAATCACTCAATCTTATATATTCAGGATAATTAACCAGGTTTTGAGCTGTACTTTATCAGGTAACAGATTCAGTGGACTCGAACAAAAGAGAAAGCTCTCACTCTAGTTCATTCCCAAGCAGTCTCGGCTCTTCTTGGGTCATAAAAAACCCTCTCCCTTGGAAAGGAAGCACAAGGCATGGTATAAAAACACATCAAATTTATCTCTCGGATGTGTAGTACCCAATCCATTTAAACTTTAAATGTCAAGATCAGCAATTTGAATCGATAAACACTATGCAGCCAATGAGGAGCCTACATTATGGAGAATACATAGCCCTGTGCCCACAAGTTCCCAATAAAACAGGTTTTGTATAACCTGTAAATGTCTAGTCAACCTCTGCGGTAAACCAATAAGATAATATTATAAAGTTGCGTCTAGTTAACATGTGGGTTGCCACGTGTCAATCGGGCCTATTTTATAAAATCCAGTGCATGCGTACTTCACTTTATCAAACTAGGGACTTAAATGGTTGGATACATGTAAGAAATCTAGACTGAATCTGTTGCACTAACCCTGGGACTGGTGTAAATGCCTTATCTAGATTTGTAAGGAATGCATATAAGGGATAATTTTTTATAACTTAGGTGCATAGATTTGCACTCTGCCTACACTTTACCCAAGCCCCGCCCCTGTGCATGCCCACAGTTGAAGTACACACTTGATGTGCGTATTTGTAGCAACTGGCTAAAGAACGTGCATAAAGGCCCACCCACGCAGGTAAATTATTGAAAATATGATTTGTGCATATCGTTACGCAGTTCCTTATAAAATGACCTCCTAAATGTGGCTGTACATTATGCCAGTCTTGACAACATCAGACCCTGAGTCACTGTCACCAAATTTGTTCAAATATGGTCACAACCACCTAGCCAATTGTAATTGCCATTTGTGTTTACATTGCATTATGTGCTGATATTTCCATATGGGAGCCCAACTAAATCCCTGAAATTCATACTTACTAGGCCCATGGTAATACAATAGCTTTTAATGTAATGTAGTGGTCCGTTTCTGGCTCCCTCTTGCTCACCCATAAACTTGTATGCTTTTAACCAACGCACAAAAGTTAAACATCCATTAATCCTAAATAAATCGGCTTTGCTATCCCCTGTAATAGGACAGATAATCTGGCTATATCCAGATGAAAATAAATATTATACCTTCCTGGTCTAGTCACATCATGCAAAGGCTGTACTTTAAACAGAAAAGGGTGACAAGACAGATCCTTGTAAGACTTCATACACAAAAGCCCACACTTGTAAACTATAGGTAATCACTTTCTGAAATCTGTTATATAGATATGAAGACAGCCAATTCAACACCCTGCCCTAAACACCTAACTCATATAGCTGCTGACTTAAACATTCATGATGAACTGTGTCAAAGGCTGCAGTTTATTTATTGATTTTAAAACATTTCTATCACGCCATTTACTCAAAAGCATCTAAGGTGGCATACAATATAAAAACGCCCAAGACTCTAACACAAAAAACATTAACAACCCTGTCCCTCCTCCTCCATTCTGCTGTCCCGCTGCCTCGACCTAACCCTACCTCTTAACATACCCTGACTGGGGAAACGAAAAGATCTGTGCACCCTATAAATACAGATCGCATCACTATGGGGCTTGTTTACAAAGCCACGGTAGCGGTTCGCTACCGTGGCTTTGTAAACAAGCCCCTATGTCTGTACCATGACGCTGCCTGAAATCAGAATGAAAATCATCTAATGAATTCTCATTATCTAAAAAGTCCATCAATTGGCCCGATACTACATTTTCAATTAACTTACTTTATCAATAATGATCTCAGCACTGTATTTTCAACAGGTCTGGGAATATCCCTTCTTGCAATGAGGGCTTGACTATACGTTCTAATCTATCAATCTAAAACTCCCTTAAGCAGCCACGATGGGCAAGGATCTTCCACGCCATAAATGGGATTTAGTTTCCCCAGAACTCTCTTCAGCATTTCCCTTGTCAGAAAGGCACCACAGGGAAAAGACTGTCACAAGATTTATTCCTTTTGCCATGAAAACTATTCCTTGTAGCACAAAGAAAACACTTAAATTGAACATGTCAGTGCTTCTTTTAGAAAACAGCAAGGAATAAGATTTATGGGTGCTTATCATCAGCGTGAAGAAATGGTAAACGGTGGAGAAGACAACTCATTTATTATCTCCATAAGGGCTAAAATCTGTTTTTATGAGGGATAAGAACAGTCATTTTTTACTGATAGAAAATAAGCCATCGAGACCATCATTCAGTCTCCAACTCTGGCCAATCCTGGTAGCTTGGCAATACCCATCAAATCCTAAACGGAAAATGCTTTCTAGGTAGCCTCCTCCCAGAAGTGGGAGGTGGAGACACAGAAAGATATCTAGCTAAATAAAGGAGGGCAATATTCAAAACACCTTCCGTGGCTGGCACCAGGTACTGGCAACATACAGTAAATGGACCACAGAATGGATGCATTTTGTCTGTATTAATCGCAAAATGGCCAAAGTGTATCTTTGTAACTTGTAGTGGGCTTAGGGGCAGCTTGACGGTGAGGCTACACGTTATAAAATCACAGTGATATTTAGAAACTTTATGTATAACGTAAGTATTCAAATCTGAATGCAGAATTAGCAGGACAACTTGAATGCATAGCTTTGCTGAAAATTCATGTACAGATGAACAGATACATTATATGCCTAAAACTCAGCAGGATGGGCAGCGTATAATTTGAAATGTCTAATGTATGCATTTCAAATTACATTCTATATCGAGTAGCAACACATACATAGGCAGTGCAGCTGAATATATAGGAATATGTTAAACATCCAAAGTATTTATTTATTTGAAGAGTTTATATACCGCTTTTCCAAGGATCAACACGGTTTACTTATAACAAAACAGAACCTTACATGGAACATATTAACATTACATGGAACAATGAAGCACGTAACCATGACTTTGCAAAAACCATTCAATTTCAAAATATTTACATGTGAGAAGTCTGGAGGTCTTCAGGGGAACGGTCATTTTAGGAAATAGACTATGATATTAGTCCATAGACCAGCTATAGCACCAGTTGGGGGGAGATGGTTCAATTATCCTATGTGATTGTTTGTTTATGTGATATCCTGGAAGTGTATTTGGAACAGGTGCGTTTTTAAGAGTTTTCTGAAGTCCTTAATATGTTATTTTAAAAGCATTCCCACGTGTTAATGTAGCATGTACACATATAGATTGGCGTATACATGGACATGCAATTTTAGAAAGGGGCTATAGACTTGTGGAGATACATTTTATATGAGCAATCCCCATTGATTAAACAACATTTATATGTCTGCATTTACAGCCACTCTCAGGCAGGAAAAAGTGCTTGCTTGAAGGGACAGCTGTAAAAACTGAGATCTGGCCTTCCCATCACACCTGCCCCCTAAAATTGATCCCCCATTATGCCCCTCCAGCATTTGATCCCTGCATGGCACCCTGTCATGGCACCTGATCCCACCTGACCTGCTCAGATATTCATCCCCCCAACATCCGACCCCTTAAAGCATATGATCTCCCCACCTGTCCCCCTCCATCCCAGCATCTAGAAACAGCCACCTGACCCCTAGCGGTGGTACCACGAGATTACCACTAGGAGTCAGGAGTGCCATTATGAAACCTGGGGCTGGCAGAGTAGGAACAACTGGGGCGATCATTCCTGCTCCTTCTAGACATCTGGGACACCATTAAAAACTGGAGAGAGGATTGGGAAGTGAGGGAGTTTGCCATGGAGCCAAGGGGGGGGGGTTCTTTATGCTGTGGGGGGGGGGTATCATATGCCTTGAGAGATTGGAGGGAGGATAGATATTTGGGGGAGTTGGGTGCCTTGAAGGAGTATCAAGGAGGGACTGGGTGCCCCTACTAACCAGCTAGGCTACTGTCTTGATCTTGTCATCTTCTCTAATTGCTTTCCCTCAAATTTCTGCACCTCAGTTCTTACCTTGCAGGATTCCTACATTTCAAATTCATGCTAGCCTCTTTCTAGTTTGCCATAGCCAGGTGGTTGCCTAGGTATTCAGCATAAGTGGGGGCACAGTGGCACACATGACCGGTCGTGCCACCCCCCCAGCTTCTGCCGCCACCGATTCTATCTTGGGAGGGGGAAGCGCTTTTAGAAGTACTGCCGCTGCCCGCCTCTCCCTTCCGAGATAGAATCGGTGGCAGCTGGGGGGGACGGGACGGCGGCAGAGGCAGCTGGGGGGGGGGCAGCACGGTCAGGGCTTCTGCCTAGGGCAGCATAAACCCTTGGGCCAAGAGTACTATGCCCATCTGAATAACTCTCTTGCACTCTGACCCTCACCATCTCTTTACAACCCTCAACTCTCTCCTCAAAGCACCTCCACCTCCAACCACTCCTTCCCTTTCTGCCCAGACATTGACTGACTACTTCCATGACAAAAGTCCACAAGATTCCTCTTGAGTTCTCCCCAGCGTCATCGCCATCTCCCTTTCATTCCCTAATCCTTCCCCTAACCTCTGTCGCTCTTTCCTCCTTTTCTAAGATCACTGAGGAAGAAACCACACATCTTCTCTCCTCCTTTAAACCTACTACCTGCCCCTCTGTTCCCATTTCTACCCATCTGCTAAACTCTTTCTCCTCCACTGTTGTCCCTTCTGTCATTTCTTAACCTATCGCTTTCTATCGCAATTGTTCCTGCAGCCTTCAAGCATGCTGTGGTTACACCTCTCCTCAAGAAACATCTCTTGATCTTACATGCCATTCTAATTATCGACTCATTTGTCTCCTCCCATTTATTTCTAAACTACTTGAACATACTTTTCTCTATTGAGAAAGGTGTATAGTGGAGTACCCCATGGATCTGTGCTGGGCCCGTTGCTTTTTAACATATATTCATAAATGGCCTGGAAATGGGAATAAGGAGTGAGGCGATCGAATTTGCAGATGAAATAAAATTATTAAAAATTGTTAAAATACAAGAGGATTGTGAAAAATTGCAAGAGGACTTTTTTTTATAATTTTTTATTTATGAAATTATTCAAAATTAATCCAAGAAAGTTACACACTTTTCTTGACAGTAATAGAGCAGAAACACAGGAAAAAAATTCATCATACTCTACAAAAACAATCTAGCATAATATATAAAGTGTCTGCTCACACTAGCCCACAAAAAGATGGGAGGCGCTATTATTTTATTACAAAAAAGAAATACAATCAAACGATACACCAAATAACCCGATTTAAATATTCAAGTGAGCACAGGTGAATCCTCGCTGGGGGACTCGGACCTCCTAGCGCTAATGAAAGCAGTCAATTGAGGGGGTCATAAAATACATAAGAAACAGAATGGTATTTAACCAAACACTTACACGGATGTTTCAAAAAGAAAAGCCCCCCCCAATTGCAAAACTCCAGGATGCAGAAGGAGAAAATCCCTTCGGCGTTTCTGTGTTTCTCTCGCTAGATCTGGATAAATACGAATCGTCAAGCCCCTAAACAATAAATTGCGTTTCCTAAAGAAAAGCTTTAGGAACCATTCACGGTCAGAGTATAGTGCAAAAGTGACTAACAAAGTAGAGGGAACTGGGGCCTCAGAATCAGACTTTTCTAATAATTCCGAAATTTTTAACAAATTGCCCTGTTCCCTTTCCCCACCCAACCGAGACAAATCAGAATGTAATTTAGCTTTAGGTAAATAATAAACTTTCACCACTGGTGGAATAAGCTCCAAGGCAACACCTAAAACATCTACTAAATACTGACGAAAAATCTCCTTAGGAGAAATAGTAGACAATTTAGGAAAATTGATTATTCTTAAGTTATTTGCTCTGGAAGCATTCTCTAAATATTCCAGTTTTACTTGCACAGAAGTTAAATTCTTTCTGAAAGCATCAGATTGATCAGCCAATTCCGAGATTCTTCTCCAATTCTCCACCTCCTCAGAGCAAACTTCCGCCACCCATTGTTCCAATTCTTCCACTAATGAAATAGAGTTTGCCACCTTGCTTTCCAGCGTGGAAATTATTGGAACCAAAGCTTCTCCTAGCGAAACAATCGCCTGCCGTATGGCTTCTAGAGTAAAACTCTCCGGACGCTGCAAGGAAAACACAGCTGAGGTTACAGATGACACAGAAGATTCCATAGGCGCTAGTGTCCTGCCTCCAGCTAGCACAAGCTTTACTCGACCTGCATTAACCCCACTCAACGGCACTGAACCCAAAACTGGGCTATGCTGCTCGATAGCTGCACTCTCCCGCTGCTGGCACTCCACCACGCCTGACCCTCTCGAGCCGGTTGCTTCACCCCTAGACAAGGGGAGATCCAGCTCCAGGAAATCCTCAGGTAGGAGCTGTCGGGAGATTTTTGGCGCCGGGCTCAAAGGGGAGATAGATGTAGCTGAAGCTCCCGCCGAGTCACCCAACTCCGATGCGGATGCAGCTCAGCGTTCATCCCCCTCAATCGGGTCCCAGGCAGCACGCACCACAAAGAGATCAATAGGACCAGCAGAAACCGGAGTAGAGGTCGAGGAGGGCTGGAAGGGTGCCGACCCACCTCTCCCCTTACGCTTCCTGCCAATAAGCAATCTGAAGAAAACGTGCTGCTAAACGGTTAGTTGGTAATCGCCATCTTAACTAAGCGCCGCCCCCCCCGAATCGCAAGAGGACTTTGATAAATTGGAATACTGAATGTCCAAATGGCAGGTGAAATTTAATGTGAACAAATGCAAAGGTATGCACCTAGGAAAGATCAACCCAAACTAGAGTTACACATTGCAAGGCTCCACATCAGGAACCATCACCCAGGTAAAGGATTTAGGCATCATCGTGGGTAATATATTGAAACCCTCTGCCCAGTGTGCAATGGCAGATAAGAAAGCAAATAGAATGCTAGGAATTATAAGGAAAGGAATGCAGAATAAAACCAAGAATATTATAATGCACCTATATAATTCCACGGTGCAACTGCATCTTGAATACTGTGTGCATTTCTGGTTAACATATCTTAAAAAAGATATAGCAGAATTAGAAAAGGTGCAGAGAAGAGCCACCAAAATGATAAAGCGGATGGAGGGATACTGCTGAGAAAAGGCTTAAAAGGACTCTTCAACTTGGAAAAGAGACACCCGAGAGGAAATATGACAGAGGTCTATAAATGAATGAATGGAGTAGAATTAGTAAACATAAATGAGCCGTTTACTCCATCAAAGAGTAGAAAGACTAGAGGACACACAATGAAGCTACAGTGTAACCTATTTAAGACTAATAAAAGAAAATACTTTTTACTCCATGAGTATTCAAACTCTGTAATTCATTATTATCGGAGGATGTAGTAAAGGCTGTTAGTGTAGCTCGGTTTAAAAAAGGTTTGGACTAGTTCCTGGAGGAAAGGTCCATAAACCATTAATAAAGAGGACCTGGGAAATCCACTGCTTACAAGCACTGTGGAACTTATGTACCTTTATAGGATCCTGCCAGGTACTTGTGACCTGGATTTGCCACTGTTGGAAACAGGATACTGGGCTTGATGGAATTTCTTATGTTCTTATATTCTTATGTTCTTAGGTGGAAGATCGGGGGATCGATGGTGGGGGAGTGATCGGTGGGGGGGGGGGGACTAGTGGTGCTTGATCGGGGTGCGCATGTGAGATCAGGAGCAATGATTTAAACAAAGGCTCCCACACATGTGGGGTATAGATGCACTTTTTTCCCGCATGTGCAACATTTTAAAAATCCTGCTCCTGCCGGAGTGGAGAGACATCAATATCCAGTCCTGCATGGCCTTACATATGTTTGGAGATCTCTTTGTAAAATACAATGAGAATCTTAATTTCTCTCTCCAAAATCCTATCCGAAATTTTCCTTTCTATGTAAAATCTACACGTGTAGTGGCTGAATATCATCACTGACACATACAGATCATGAATGCAATTTTATAAAGTCATTAAAGGGTGTATGTGGCAATTTATGCACGTTCATGACTTCATAAAATGCTGACCAGCGTAAAAGTATGCACTTTGACTTGAAGCCAGTACCTTCGCCAGTAGGCATAGTTAGGAGCATGGGCAGAGGTAGCAAGAATGAATGTTGCTTATCACACACTTTCATTTACATGTGTCTTGTAAAATGTACGTGCTTTTATTGACATCTGCTGTAGAGCAGGTATAAATGTCCATGCCTTAACTTAAAAAGACCTTTTTGGCGAATTATTCCAAGTCAATGGTACAAATAAATAGCTCTGTCTTTCCTTACCACGTTTTTAGACTGGGTTTCTTCGACTGACGTGGCTTTTGTGCTTTTGTTGGTGGACTCGTGCCTTAACTTAAGGCACGATTTCTGCTGCGTACGCTAGTATTTTATATAAATTAGTAGGCACCCACTTGTGGTTATAATATATGCTTATAATAGTCTCATTGTGACTACCCCAACCTAGGCACCCTAGTTAATGCATGGTGTGACTATTGCGCCTATTTTATGAAGTCAAGTGTGCATGTACTTAACTTTATAAAACAGGGGCATAAGTGGTGGAAACAGTGCGGCAAATCTAGGCGCAATCAATTACATCAACCATAAATGCCCATATCTGGATTTTTAAGGAAGCCACGTAAGTTATACATTACTGTAACTTATGCATGCAGATTTGCGCTCTGCCTAGGCTCACTCTGTAGATGCCCACAGTGGAAGTATTGGACAGACTAAAGTATGCATGTAAAGATCCATTCACATGCGTAAATCATATCTTTATGTATGTTACTGGTGCATATTTTTATGCAAATGCCCCATAGGTATAATATGTGCTGCTCCTGAAATACCCTAATCTGGCCCCTTTTTCTATGTATAGTTTGTTTTTGTATGTATTTACATGAGCTTTAACCACCTTTCTGAATAAAGTTCAATCAAAAGGATTTACAACAAACAGCAAAATCAGCAAACCCCAACCAGCAAAATCCGCAGAGCCCCAACTCCCCCTCCCCCCCAGCATAACCTAGACAAGATTCTCAACAGCATAGGTGTCTCTCTCTATACAAAGATTCGACTCGTTCAAGCCATGGTATTTTCAATAACAGCACATGGATGCGAAAGCTGACAGTGAAAAAGATAGACAGGAAGAAAATTGAGGCCTTTGAATAATGGTGCTGGCAGCGAATACTGTGTATACCATGGACTGACCGAAGAACAAACCAGTCAGTACTAGAGGAGATCAAACTGGACACATCATGCGAAGAGAGAGATCATTAGGGAAAGACATCATGCTTGGCAAGATAGAAGGTCAACGCAAAAGAGGGAGGCCGGCAATGAGATGGATCAATAAAATAACAGCAGCTACGGGTACCAGTCTGTCAACAATGAGCCACCTGACTGTGTAGCAGCAAAGCGCAGACAAACCAATGATACCAGGAGTCTGTTCAGAAGGTCCAAATCATTTATTTGTGCACAAGTCTCGAACCAGTCAATTTCAAAATGGCTGAGCAAAGTTTTCAAGCATTACAACAACTTTTATAGACTTTTGTTCCATTCTAGGTATAGAAAAACATTTCATTGGTCCCGGTAACCTCCCGTACCTCCCGTACCTCTTCCATTGGTCCCGGTACTGATAAGTTTATCCAATTATGTCCCTTCTGTGGGCATGACACCTGCATGCCCCCCTTCTAGTCCTAATTACAATGGCCAGTTCATCAACTTGTTACTTTCACACTCTCAAGGCCATAGAACCAATTTGTGCGTGTAGAAGAGCAAGGTTCTGTAACTCATCTGTCAGCACTCCTCATTATTTCTTTGCAGATGTACTTTTTCTTATCAGTAACTTTTAAACATGTCTTTTCTGTATTTTTCCATTTCTCAGTTCTACAGTTCTGCCTACCTAAGCTAATTCAATATTTCTACTGAGTTCTATCTTACAATAGCAGCATGTTGGGGGATGTGCAATCCTATATGCCTCTCCACAGGCCTCATTTACAGGTCAAGCTAGCCATGCTGGCCTGCTTATGTCAGACACCGTGGGTCACAGGCCTGCACCTGCCACATTCCCCCCTTTGATTAATCTCACCCTATTACTCAATAAGGTGTGAGAATTAAATCACTTTTTTAGAAGAATCACATCATGATTGAAGGATTTCGACTAGGACTGGCTTTGTATAAAGCCATTATTTTAGTTGCGGTCTTCCGCTCTACTGTATTATCAATAGCATTATGAATGGAACGCATACAACATGGGATTAAACATGGTAATAAAAAGATAACAGCAACAAGGATTAGTACTAAAACAATGAAAGTCTTAAATCCTCCCAGCCAAGAGAAAAGGTTAGCAAACCAGTTAGGAAATTTCAATGCGTGCCAAGTCTGTACTGGCACATAAGCATGTCTTTGCATATCTTTAGCAATTTCTTCAACTACTTGACCTTTATCATCTATTTTCAAACAGCAATTAGTTAAATTCAGCTTACCACATACTCCTCCTTCAGCTGCTAACAAATAATCAAGTGCTAAGCGGTTCTGGTATATAGCAGTGCGCATCTGAGTACTTTGTCTAGCTAAGAGCGTAAGAGCATGACTAGTTTCATTGGTTATTATCTCAAATATTTCTTGTAAGCGAATAATACGATTTATCATATAGATTGGAGTACGATAACCGGGCTACTGGATAGCTTGAAAGGTCTTGATTCAGTGCAGCACTAAAGATGGTAGGCGAATTCTTGAATCCTTGGGGTAATCTTGTCCAGGTGAGTTGGCCCCCTCTTCCAGAGATGGGGTCCTGCCATTCAAATGCAAACAATATTTGGCTTACAGGGGCTAATCTTATGCAAAAGAATGCATCTTTCAAATCCAGTACAGTGAAATGGGTAGCTTCAGCAGGTATCAGTCCTAGAAGAGTGTAAGGATTGGGTACAACTGGATGTATGGTTTCAACTGCATCATTTACTCTTCTCAAATCTTGCACTGGGCGATAATCATCTGTCCCAGGTTTCTTTACTGGCAAAAGTGGAGTATTCCATGGGGATTGACATACTTTTAGTAGGCCATACTCGAGCAATCTTTGTAGGTGGCGATGGATGCCTTCAATTGCAGTTCTTGGGAGAGGGTACTGTTTTACGTGCACTGGTGTAGCACTAGGCTTGAGGGTTACAATCACTGGAGCTATATGCTTGGCTAGGCCTGGGGGACTGCCTTCTGCCCATACTCCAGGTGGTGCATCGATGTTCTTTAGAGTTTCTTCAAAATAGGTATCTTGGATGGAGTCATCAACGTAATACCTCCATTCTTCTTCTCGGGGCACGGTCAGCAGCATTACTCCTGCTGGTTTGGCTTGGTTAATTTACTGTCATTTGCATTTCTCCTTGTTCAGAGAAAGATATTTGTGCTTGAAGCTTGGCTAGCATATCTCGTCCCAGTAGTGGTACTGGACATTCGGGCATGTAAAGGAATTGATGAGTTACTTGCTATCCTCATAGACTGCATATTCGGTTTTGAAGAAAAGACTTTGTAGCTTTGGCACCAGTTGCTCCTATAATGGTGACTGCTTTTGTAGTGAATGGGGCTATCTTTTTGTCTATTACTGAATGCTGTGCTCCAGTATCAACCATAAAGTTCATAATTTGGTCTCCTATTTGTATTCCGACCATAGGCTCCTGGAGACCTAAAGCAAACTTGGAGCCCGGTCTGTCCTAATCCACGTCATCCTCATCATGGGCTGGTGTGGCCAATGCTTGAATGGCTCCTCCTCTCTCTCGCTGGTATTGTTCTCGATTGGCTCCTCCTCGGTCTCGGGGACGGCCTCGTCTTTCTTCTCGCCACTGATGATCGTTGTCGTCATCTTGCTGGGCGTCTTCGAGTTGCGGGCACGTATCTCTCCAATGTCCTTCCTCTTTGCAATAGGCGCATTGGTTCACGCCTAGTCTCTGGGTCCGGCCTCCGCCTTGACCCCGCCCTCTTCCTCTGCTCCTTCGACTAGGGACACCTCCCCTTTTCTTTTCAACTATGGCCGCAGCCAAAAAATCAGCTTTCTTCTTCATCTTTCTATCACATTCTCGCTGTCTTTCAGTATCACGATTCACATACACTTTATGAGCGACTTCCACTAACTGTGTTGCATTCATGCCCGCAAACCCTTATAATTTCTGTAATTTACATCTAATGTCTGGTTGAGACTGGTTTACAAAAGCAGAATTCACCATACATAAACTTCCTGGTGCCTCGGGATCATAGGGAGTATACATTCTGTAGGCTTCAGTTAATCTTTCATAAAAATCTGCTGGGCTCTCATCTATCCCTTGGATAACTCCTGCAACTTTGGAAAGGTTCATAGCTTTTTGGCCCCCCCTTTTCAGGCCTTGTAAAAAGCCTTGGCGAAAACGGGCTAGGGCTGTGGATCCTTCATCTGTATTTGGATCCCATTGGGGGTCTTCATTCGGGAATTCTCTCTGAGCTGCTTCCCGACGGTCTATTATATTCTGCCCTGGTCCCGGAGCTACGGGGTTTTCTGCCATCCATTCAATAGCTGCTTTTCTAATTCTTGCTCGTTCTTCTGTTGTGAATAGGGTGGTCAGGAGCTGACGGCAATCTGGCCAAGTGGGTTGGTGAGTTTCCATAATGCTAGTTACTAATTCTGTCAGCTCCTGGGGCTTACTAGTGTAGGAGGCATAATGCGACCTCCAATTTAATAAATCAGTTGTAGAGAAAGGGATATATACATAAGTTAGGGGTCCCGCTACCACTTCATCATTATCATTCTTTACGGGCACTCCCGGGAGTTGCCGTAAGGGAAACAGTTTGGCCGCCATAGGTGTCTTTTGGGATGTAAGGGTTATTGTCGTTGCCTTTGCAGGAGTCACTTTCTTTTTCTCAACAGGTTTTGCTTTGGGTTTCTCTTTTACTGGCGTGCTAGTGCTAGCGCTGGCTTTCTCAATTATTTGTACACTGTCCTCCTCGTCTGGGGGATTCTCTTTTTCTCCTTCTTCTATCTCCGCTTCTGACTCACTTTTTATATCCTCCTCTTCTCTTTCCACTAATTCTTCCTCTTTCCTTCCTCCGGGAGGGGGATCAGGGGTTGGGTCCCGCCCCGGCTCTGGCCGTCTCTGGGGTTCTGGGGCAGGACGCCGGGCTACTCTTATTGGACCTGGGGTTCGGGGCTGCCTGAGGACTATTTCTGGGGAATCAGGATCTACCAAGATGGGCTTCTTCTTGGCTTTCTTATCCTGCTCTTTCATTCTAGGCTGTTCCGTTTTCTGTCTAGAATCTGTTTTAGCTAACATTATTCTGCACTGTTCCTCATAACAGCGCTGCGCCCAGGGGGGCGGATCTTCACAAATACTTAACCAGGAATCTATATAGGGGTACTGATCAGGGTGCGCTACCCGCACTCTACGGTGTATTGACTGAATAATCTCTACAGTGAACGTTCCCTCTCGGGGCCAAATGGGGTCTAGATCGGGCCATTCCCTAGTACACAAAATCTGCAAACGGGCTGCTGTCATTTTAATACCATAATCTCCTGAATATCCCTCTTTAAAATGTGCGATCATACATTCTAATGGAGTGTTTCTAGTAGACCCCGCCCCTCCCATTTCGATGTGTGCGCGCAACAACAGACAGAAGGGAAAAGGAGGGCGGACCGTGGGTAAGGGGTCCTCACGGCCCTGGAAACGTATAAGGAGTACAAATAACAAGACAAGACGACAATCGCTTCCCCCTTTTCGCGACCTGAACGCGGTCGCCCGGTCAGGAAATGCGCTACTCAGGGGTCCGCCTTCACTTGGTCCGTGCTGCCAGACCTCTCATTCACACTTCGTTCACACAATCATGCTAGCAACGTATCCCAGAATGCATTCGTTTCTATCTGTTCTGACTAGTCTTTTTCCCAATTACAAAAAGGATGAGGGTTTCACCCAGCAAATTCCCATGCGGGGTTACTCGGCTCTTCCTTGAGAGTTGATCATGCTCTCTTACCAATTCCCAATATCTCGAGATTACAAATTCCAAATTCCAAGTTCCAATGGCAGTACTGCTCTTTCTATTTCTGTCTAGACCCAAAATCAAAACTATACTCACCGGATCCGGTCCTCAAACTTCCCAAGCAGGCGCATGAGTTGGACCTCGGACTCCCCTCACTCGGGTTCGAGGCGTTGGCTCCAACCGGGCCCGGCACCCGCCGAGGTCCGACCAGCTCCCTCCGATACAAGGGACCGGTGGCGCCAGGGAGCAGCCCTCGTCGGAAGGGCGCGATCCCGGCAGGACCAAGCCTGTCATAATCTGCCATGTTATAGGGACAGTACTTTTGTTTTAACTGTTATACAATCTGTGTTAGTTGAATTACTGAAGTATTCTGCTTAGTTTTTAAACCCTTTGTTGTACAAGTTAAGATGTTCTATGTAAAAAGTTATTATTGTTCTATGTAAAACAAGCTCTGCATTGTTGACTGTTGTTGATTGTACACCGCAACTGATCGCTGGAAGATGCGGTATATAAATAAGTGTTAAATAAATAAAATAAAGAGGCGGAAAGTCGTGGTATATTGCCCTATATACACTTTGATTCCACAACTTCCCGGCCAATGCACCAAGGAATATGTAGCAGCAAAGCGCAGACAAACCAATGATACCAGGAGTCTGTTCAGAAGGTCCAAATCATTTATTTGTGCACAAGTCTCGAACCAGTCAATTTCAAAATGGCTGAGCAAAGTTTTCAAGCATTACAACAACTTTTATAGACTTTTGTTCCATTCTAGGTATAGAAAAACATTTCATTGGTCCCGGTAACCTCCCGTACCTCCCGTACCTCTTCCATTGGTCCCGGTACTGATAAGTTTATCCAATTATGTCCCTTCTGTGGGCATGACACCTGCATGCCCCCCTTCTAGTCCTAATTACAATGGCCAGTTCATCAACTTGTTACTTTCACACTCTCAAGGCCATAGAACCAATTTGTGCGTGTAGAAGAGCAAGGTTCTGTAACTCATCTGTCAGCACTCCTCATTATTTCTTTGCAGATGTACTTTTTCTTATCAGTAACTTTTAAACATGTCTTTTCTGTATTTTTCCATTTCTCAGTTCTACAGTTCTGCCTACCTAAGCTAATTCAATATTTCTACTGAGTTCTATCTTACAATAGCAGCATGTTGGGGGATGTGCAATCCTATATGCCTCTCCACAGGCCTCATTTACAGGTCAAGCTAGCCATGCTGGCCTGCTTATGTCAGACACCGTGGGTCACAGGCCTGCACCTGCCACAACTGAAGACTGAACACAATTTAGGACAACTATCCAGAGGGTTGCCATGAGTCAACACCGACTCGACGGCACTTAACAACAACAACAACATCCATGCAGGTGTAACAGATCTGAAATACTATGAAAGCAAAACAAAGTGTCACTTGAATCATTTTAAATCCTACTTGCACCTTCCTTAGGCATGCGGATTCAGTTTGAGATATGTTTCTTTACAGACAAACTTGAGGTGAGACTGATTTCTAATACCTAAAAGGCCAAATCCAATCAGGGCACATCTGCCCTGTCCAGACGTCCAAAATCTGGATGGGCTGGATTTGCACCTGCTTCTGATCCTGCAGGGGCTATATGTCTCCGCAGGATCAGAATGAGTTGCAACAGGCCTGAAAGGGCAGGACATGCCCCAATGCTGGTCCGCAGCACATCCAGGTACCTCCCCGACTAGCTAAGCCTTGGCTCCTGCATGGAGCCACAGCATCCCGTCGTCATGGCACCGCGGCTCCATGCTGGAGCACAGATCGCTGGCACTGCATTAAATTTATTTATTTATTTTATTTATTTACATTCTCTTATATACCGCGCTATTCTGCATCAGTGCGGTTTACATTGAACAAACTGAAATTACATTGAACAGGACATTATAACTTGGAGATAACTATTTTACAGGGAACATGGGCTATGGAGGGTTAAGTGGCTTTCCCAAGACCACAAGGAGCAGCTGTGGGACTAGAAACCCCAGTCCTTCTGGCCCAAGGTTGCTGTCCTCCAGTGGGATTTGAACCCCCGACCTTCCGGCCTGAAGTACCTTGCCCCAACCACTAGGCCACTCCTCCACTCCTTGACTTGTTCCCTGCTGCCCGACCCCTGATTGGCCTTCCAAGGCTGGGATCAGGCTGTGGGGAACGCCCTGCCCCCATTCACATTCTTTCTTGGGCCCTCCGCTGTCCGCCACGAACCTCGGGCAAACTTATTCCATATCCAAGGTGGAATAAGTTCCCCATGTAGATGGCAGACCCCAGACGTAAAGGGCTGACACCGGAATCGGTCCTATACGCCTAGGATCAGGGTCACGCCTCCGGCCTGCCCTTGTTCCTCCCCCCTCATCCCTCCCGCCCTCATACTGAGATCCCCACACATTTCTGCTGGGAGCTCATTTGCCGGCATAACACCTGGGCATTTAGCAGGGAATGTATGTCCACCCTGGATGTATATCCCCGCTAAACATGGGTCAGAATGCCCCACTGATTAAACTTATCAATGAATCAATGAGGGAGTTAGCTAGATAACTACTCTTAGTTTTACCTAATACCCTTGTTATGCATCAGTTTGCTTAATATAGAGTCATGGGCGCCTTGGTTTAGAATATCTTGCTTCTGTTGAACTGAAAAAAGTCTGAATTCTATAATCATATAGGAAAGCCACTGCTTATCTCTGAGGATAGGTGTCATGGAATCTGGCCAGGTTCTAGGGCCGGTGCTACCATTAGGCAAACTAGGCAGTCACCTAGAGCGCCAGCCCTCTAGGGTACCCATTGCCACCGCTGTCACCCCTCTCAGGATAGGCAGTGATGGCAATGGCCACAAACAGCCTCGCAGTGCTTACCTTTAAACTTCAGTGTCGCTTGGTGATAGCCACTCCTTCAGACTGCTTGCCCTCCCTAATTAGAGGCTGAGAAGATGGAGACCTTCCTGGAATTGGGTCAATTAAAGTTGAATCAAAATAATAACGGTTTGTTATGACAGTGTAAATGCCTGTTCACGTTTCTGTTTGAATAGGAGTGTCTTGTGTGATGAAGCAGAGGCCAGTGAACCTATGGAGATAGGAAAAATCACTGATCCCTTTAAAGAAAGTGACAGACCTAAAGTGCAGCCAGAGGGAGCAAGCACGAAGAATCAGAGGGTAGGCTGACACATCCAAGCTTGGATGATGCAATAACTAACTCAAGGGATAATCAGACACACCTGGTCAGGGTGAGAGAAACCCTAACTGAGAAGCAGCTTTATAAGCATGGCTTAGACAGGACAGAAGGAGCAGAAGCAGACGCAGAAGAGAGAGGAAGGAGACGGCTCAGAGGAGAGAAGGAGAGGCAGTTGGATTTGCGGTCCTTACAGAGAAGGAACAAATTCCAAGAGAAACAGTTCCCCGGTGAAAAGCTCCAGGGAGAAGTCTTCAAGGAAGACAGAGAAAGGAGAGGAACCTGGAAAGTGCCTAGTAAAGAAAGTACCAGAGAAGCACAGCTCAGAGGGCAGAGGTACCGGCACACTTCCTTTCCTGACCGTGAGCTACAAAGAGTTCAGAGGTGGGTGCACAAGACTCAGCCCAGGAGTCTGAGAAACACAACATTGAACCGGGAATGGTGGCCAAGTCCTAGAAAGGCATGGAAGCCAGAGAGCCATAGGTGCAGTAAACACAGCTGGAGAAAGGTTTGGGAACCTGGACAAAAAATGCTAACTAAAAGTCCTGTTACCTGTTTTCCAGACCAGGTAGAGCCAGGCTGGAGAGTTTTAGAGAGAAACTCTGAAGTGAAGCCAGAATTACATGAGGAAAGCTCAGGGCCAGCAGATATATCGTTAGAACAGGAGGAGATGCAAATAGACCCTGCTGAACCCGATTCATTGCTACCTGACTGTCTCATGGATTGTACACTTTGTCTAGCCGGGAGTTTGGAATCCTTGGCAGAAGTATAGCTCGCAGGATATACGTTAAAATACAGTTTTGATAAGCTAGAAGAAGAAGCTTGCTTTTGTTTGCCTGAACTGGGTTGTTCTAACACCTGCATAGCTAATAAGACTGTAAAGCACGTCTAACTTTTGAATTCTGTAAATACCTTTTTGAAAATCCTGAATGAGGTGAGAATCCTGTTTCCTCCGTTGAACCTTTGTTTGTGCATTATGGGAATAAACCTTATTCTTTACCTTACACATGGCTTTCACAACTAATTTCAAGAAAGGGACTACTAGTACCAGCATGCATCTGGGCTAGGAAATGTTTCACCTTTTGATGAAAACAATAATGTCCACCCTGACCCTTTAAGCACGTGGCTCGGGGGCTAGGGTTGTGACACTTGTTCTAAGCAATCCTTATTTTCAAATAAAAGCTTGCCTTAAGAGGCTGCATATTAGAGTGGAGGAGTAGCCTAGTGGTGAGAGAAACTGCCTAGTACCCAGAAAACACTGGTCAACATTGAAACCATTACTGACTTTAAAAGGCCCTAATCTGTAGTATCTTGGTGAGCTGAACACGAATATAACATTAAAAAAATTGTATTGGCTCTCATTTTGAAGATATTGCATGTAGTTCATTTTAGACGTTTCACCGTGTAAATTTATCCAGTAGGACATCAACATCATCCTAAATAAGCCTTGAATGATGTAACATTACATCACATTGCATAATACCAGCATGCACACATCATCCAGAGTTGATTGCATCATTTTCTGATGCAATGCAATACTACTGCCAGACGGCTGCTGAAGCCGTCTGACGTCAGCAGTGTACTATACGCAGTCGGAAAGGAAAGTAATCTGATATTCTGTTCCGATATTGAAAGCCTCATGAATGCCTTAAAAATCACTCATGACCCACAAGACTGGAGACTATTTATAGACTCTTCGAAACTGAGTCTGAAGGCTGTGCTTTTGAACAATGGAAACCATCTTCCATCTATTCCAGTAGCGCATGCCGTCCACATGAAAGAGACATACGATAACTTAAAGCATCTACTGACTTCCATTAACTATAACAAGTACAGCTGGCACCTCTGTGGTTACTTGAAGGTAGTTGCCCTTTTAATGGGACTGCAGCAGGGATATATAAAATACATGTGTTTCTTATGTGAGTGGGATAGCCGAGCAAGGGATTGGCACTACTTGCGGAAGGAATGGAATCGCAGACAAAATGTTGGAGAGAAGAATATCCAGCACCCAGCTCTGGTTGAGGCTCACAAAATCCTGCTACCACCTCTTCACATCAAACTAGGTTTGATGAAAAGCTTCGTGAAAGCCATAGACCGCACTTTTGCATGAAAAATTCCCTTGACTCAGCGAAGCAAAGATTAAAGAGGGAGTTTTTGTGGGTCATCAGATTCGAGAACTCTTCAAAGATGACCGGTTCAACAATTTGCTGCAGGGTGATACAAAACAAGCATGGAATGCTTTTCGCCTAGTATCAACAAACTTTCTCGGGAATGTTATGGCAGAAAACTACAAGGAACTAGTAGAAGACATGCTGATGCAATATCAGAAACTTGGCTGCAATGCCCCTTGGGAAAGGTAGTTCAGTCACAATTCACTTGGCTTCAGGTAGAAAAAAACACTTGTAGTTTAGTAGTAAGGCAATGACAAAATTTATTGACTCAAACGCAAAGGTTCACAAATACTACCCTTGGATTCTTTCTCCAGGATTCTTCACAGTACACATCAGGACATAGATAAACTCAAAGCAAATTTCCATTTTATAGTGTTCTTCAGCTCAAAGATAAAGCCTTCTAACAGTCGATGCTACCAGCTTGGCTAGCATTGCTGTTTAAAGCAAACAAAAACAGCATTTCTCAATGGCAGTTTTCTGTTCTCATAGTCCCAAACACTTCCAGGCTGTTTGTCTCCTTACAAACAAAGTAAAACTTTTAACAGGAACAAAACCTTCTCATAAGCAAATAATGCTCTATTCAAGGCTTTAGGAATATTCAAAAACAAAGCCAAAAACTTTACTTCCTTTCACCATTAGCTCGGCTTCTTGCCGGTGCACTGCTCTGGATAGCAGATGTTTATCAAGCACAATCAGAGAGCTTCAGCTTGCTCTTGCTTTCTCAGCAAACGTATTTCTTCTTTAACACAGGACATGCACAAAACCATCTACAGGCTTTCAAGGTTACCTGACTCTGAAGGTTTTCTCTTAAGGGTGGTTTTCTTTCAATCCCTCTGCAGTAAAGGATTGGCACAAGGAGCAATCCATGTATGAGTCTTCGTCATTCACAGCTAGGTCTGGTTCACCTAGTTGCATAGGCTCTACCTCTCCTTCCAGTTCACAGGGTTCAGCTGACTGCCTTCCGTTAGAGCTGAGAGTATCCCTTGCAACTCTGCACTGCTCTGTATTAGACAAGCTTTCAAGGCTCAAACCTGGGCCTGGGCTTGTAGCAGCTTCTCCTCCCTCATGCTCTGGCCACCATTCTCCTGTGCTTCCTCGTCCTGTCCTCCAGCTTGTGTTTCTGCTTGGGTCTCTCCCTGAGACTCTCTCTGGGACTCTCCTCCTCCTCCTCCTCGCTTCTTTCTCTATCCTAGACTTAAATCCCCAAGGCTCCAGCCCCACCCCTTCTCCTCTCAGGTGACGGAGATCAGTTTGCCTCCTGACAGCTGAGTAATTAGGGAACTCAATGACGTAAGGGTCCTTTACCCTGGGTCTGTATTCCCTCTCCTTTTCTCCACTAGGGGAACTCTGAAACCTATCCCATCTGGGAATTTCCTGCTTTCTAGGTGTGATTGGGGTTCTGTTCCTCTGACCTTGTAGAATAGGTCCTTTTATAAGGGTGAATTCCTTTCCTTTATCCCTTTCTCCTCTGTCATAATAAGCTTCCTTATCACAATACACACACACACACACACACACATATTTCATTTCCTTGTAAGCATCCAAATATTTTCAACAGAAAGACAAGTGGAGATGTAGAAGCCTAACAATGAACCATGCCATGAAAATATTATTTTTGCTGAATAGCCCCCTGGTGATTTTTCCTTATTGTACTCAGACAATATTGACAATAATTGTTCTTTTCACAATATGAACAAAATGATAAATAACAATTTCTCTACTTATAAATGTGTCATCAGGATTTAACACTGCGGTAATGGTACACATGAGAAAACAGTACAGGGACAAAGTGGCAATGTGCCATTACTTGTACAAACATTTAAAATATTAAACAGCTCAGTTAATAATATAAATTCACTTCCAAAGAATAGTAGACTGTATATGTAAACAATAAAAATGTCTTAATCAGTTATGTGCCATAGAAGGAGGTAGGATTAGCTTACATTGTTATATCTGCAGCCTACAGTACTTTAAGTGGAGGAGTAGCCTACTGGTTAGAGCAACAGCATAACATCCAGGTGACTGGGGTTCAATTCCCACTGGCACTCTTTGTGACCTTGAGCATGTCATTGTACCCTCCCTTGCCTTAGAGGAAAAGGCCTGGCAATCTATTTCCAGTCATATCTTGCCAAGAAAGCCCAGGAGTCAGCATTGACTTGCAGGCACTTAAAAAAACAGTATTTTCTATTAGACTGCGATAAAAATCAGTGTTCTCCCCAAAAAGTATTGCCAACTGGGTGGCATGAAGGAGTAGTCGGGTGGGCTGCACTATAAGCCTGCTGGCAGCAGACAATCAGGCCGATGCAGAAAGCCGGCACTGAAGTTGCGCACTATTAGCTATGAATGCGTTTTCGTGGCATGTCGATAGCCTGAGACTTCAGCATCAGTATGCAGCAAAGGATGTGTATGCAAATTAGCTGTGCGCAAAATTTTGGTGTAAAGTTGAAAGGAGTGGGGGACTAATGCGCAAACAACAAATGTGCTACAAGTGGCAGTGTGCACATACACGTAAATGTCAAACGCTCATGTTATGCACACAGGACGTGCAGGTTCTTTTGACGCTCAGCCCATAATAATCAACACTGTTTCACCCAAAAACACTTTTTTTATGAAATCACAACAAAGAGACCTAACAGTAAATGAAGAATGATATAAGTAAGTCCAAAAACACACAAGGATAAGAAGCAAAAGACATTTGTTCTTGAATGTCAGACGTTTGCTTATTCGCTGAAAGATACACGCAGAATATTTTCATGTCGAAGGGAACTGTTCACCAGTACATAAACTGAAACAGTCTTTCCCTGCACGCTCAAGATGTTTAAGTCACCTCAAACCAGACCAAGAGATATTGGTGCTTCTGCTGGTTATGTAATCATCTACACATTTTTCTGCATTGGGCGTAGACCTTATTAGTATTCCATTTTAATATGCTCAGCTCATTTGCGTATTATTTAAATATGCTTGGCGTTGCTGTGTGCCCATAATTTTCTTTTGTTGTTTACATGCACGTCAATCTCTTTTCTGTATTTTTCGTGGCAGAACTTGTGCATATAAGTTGCATTATCTGTGCACAAAGAGCACACTAGTCTTTCTGCATCGGCCCGAATGTGACTAGTCATTCTTTAGGAAGTTTTGTATACAATGTGTTTATTTGTCACTATTTTGTGTCTAACTCATTCATATAATATTTACACATACTGTTACATTTTTTAAGTATTAATTACAAAATCACTTTTTCCATTCCTGCTCATTATTTTGCCATGTAAGTTCATCAGATGAAATTTGCCAGGCAGTCAGGAAAATCAGCTGGGTGGCACGCCTATTCAAAGGAGAATGCTGAATATTATTGAAAGATGATTTGATGAAGGTTATTGGAGATTCTAATGAAGGCTATTCAGAAGGAACCCTTAAAAGTTTATTCTATTTGCGGATGACATTCTGCTAAATTCCGAGAGTAGGGAAAAAGCAGTGAAAAATATGAAAAGATGAGTACAATACAACACTATGGGCATGCTTACTAAAATACAACAATGCACCCAGCTTTAAGCCCCAGAACCTAACACAGGAGGCACAAATTGAGACATATCCGGCATGCCCCTATGTAGCTAGTACAGATTTGCACCATCCACGTGCTAGGCAGTTTGCTGCTATTACCATGGGTGCACTTAATGCTAGGCATTGAGGTGACAGTAAGCTCGCCCATACTAAGTGCAGCACGGAGGGATTGATGGTTAACAAGCATTAAAAATTCCTATACTAACCGCAAAACATGCACTCCACCCCTGAACTACCCAGACTCCACCCCAAGCTGTTAGCAAGGGATTCACAGTGCGACTGCATTTGTGGTAAGCAGTAACAGTTACCACTGTGCACTTAGCACGTGCTAAACCCTGCGCTACCGATTACCATAAACATGTCCCTATGTTACTGTGCAACTTTTTCATTGTAGACCTTCCCGCTTCATCTCATCCTATTACATTCTAATTTCTCTTGCATGCATTTCTTTTTCTTTGTTTTCATATTGCTTCCACAGTTGATTTTGAATACTAATACTGATCATCTTAAATTTTTATACCTTTTTTACAAATTTTCTATTCCTTCAAATTTTCCCAGTACAAATCATAAGTAATGCAGAGACTCCAGCTTTCTATTTACAGTTCCCAAGAAGGTAACATAATCCTGGGACATTCTAGCTTCCCCCTCCAGTTCTTGAACTTTCAATTTTAACTGAGTAACTTGCAAACCCCAAACCTTTACTGAAGGTCTAACTAGAGCTTACTTGTCCTCCTCTAGTTGCTCCATGCTTGGGAGTGTCTCTGAACTCAAGTCTTTGGCACATCCACCATGACTCCCATCCTCTGTGATGTTTTCTTTTGCCCTTCCTTTGATAAACTTCCACCCAGCAGCTTGCCACTCCACTTCTAGCATTGACCTGGTCCTTCACTCCCAATATGATTTTCCTTCTTGCCACCCTTAGTGGCTTCAGTCCCTGACTTCCTATCAGCATCATATAGATCTCAATGCAGCCATTCCTCCAAGCTAAGCGTAACATCAAACTTAGGTGACGGCAGAAGCACTCCTATCATCCCTCTTCTCCTAGCGAGCATGTCAGAGGCACAGGGTTCACCTCTGACCGAAGAACAAACTCATCCCTTGGCCCATGCTGAAGCGGCATTTGCTGCTTGCAAATCGATCGGGCCTTGCCTTTTCTTTTCCTCCACATTCAAAAGGTAAATTACTACCATAGCAAGAATGTCAGGAGCAGAAACGCCGAACTGGCTCCACATGCCACCACCTACCTTTCTTTTTTTTAATTAGAAATTTCCAAAACTATACGTTTCAAAACAAATGGAACAAGCAAAGCAAGACTGAACACAATCCTACTAGCTTAGGGAGAGAAAAAAAAACAATGGAACTATAAAATTTATTTTTTTCTTTAACTATTTTCTTACACCGTCTTCTCTTTCAAAGTGATTTACATTATAACTTTGAACCATTTCCATTGCAAAAATGAGATAGGAAGGGGCATATGGCATACAGAGATTTTAAACATAAGAACTTATAAACAGGTCATGGAAAAGAGTGTCTAGTTAATGTGGGCTAAGTGTACGTAGTGAGTCCATGGACTATCTATTGATTGGAGTTCATTACATATAAATATAGCCACTGTAGTCCATATAAGGCAGACAAATCCTGATTACTTCAAAAGAGAAACGTGAAAGTAGAAAAAACTAGGGGGGGGGGGATTACCTCAGATTACATATGCTGAAATTTAATTCTTAATTTAATTATTCCTGGGGAAGAAAAAATAAAATCATCACTAATCTGAAAGAAACTTCTATAAGTGAGTGGGAACCAAGAAAATAGAACAGTTTTCCTGATAAGTAATAATACATTAGCAAGTACAATTTAAATAAAAACAAAAACATCATAAGATATGCCATACTGAGTCAGACCAAGGTCCATCAAACCAACAGTGGCCAATCCAGGTCACAAGTACCTAGCAGGTTCCCAAAACGTCACACTGGTTCCTGGGGCAAGCAGTGGATTTCCCAGGTCCTCTTTAATAATGGTTTATGGACCTTTCCTCCAGGAACTTGTTCAAAACATTTTTTAAACCCAGCTACACTAACAGCTTTTACTATATCCTCCAGTAACAGCTATTTTCTCTTATTAGTCTTAAATGAGTTACATTGTAGCTTCATTGTGTGTCCCCTAGTCTTTCTATTTGTTGATGGTATAAACAACCAATCTATGTTTACCTGTTCCACTCCATTCATTAATTTATAGACTGTTATCATATCTCCCCTCAGCCGTCTCTTTTCTAGGTTAAAGAGCCATAAGCTTTTTAGCCTCTTCTTCTAGAAGTATCCTTCCATCCCCTTTACCATTTTGGTGGCTCTTCACTGTACCTTTTCTAATTCTGCTATATCCTTTTTAAGATATGGCAACCAGAATTGCACACAAAATTCAATGTGCTATTGCACCATGGAATGATACAGAGGCATTGCAGTATCCTTAGTTTTATTCTCCATTCCTTTCCTTATGATATCTAGCATTCTATTTGCTCTCTTGGCCACCACTGCACATTGGGCATGTTATCCTCGTTGACGCCTAAATCTTTTTTCCTGGGTGATGGTTCCTAATGTGGAACCTTGCATCGTGTAACCATAGCTTGGGTTGTTTTTTCCTAGGTGCATAACTTTGCACCTGTGCACACTATTTATTTATTTAGTAACTTTTTTATTTCACTGTGTCTACCAGTCAGAGCAGTTTACAGGGAACAGATAGAAGGTAGGTAACAATAATAAAACTTAATAAGGTGAAGTGTAATTATTTATATAAAGCTGAGTTGGGATAGGACATGAAATTATTCATAATGGAGTGAGGGGTAACTAAGAGTCTGATCCAAATTGCTCTAGGTGGTTGGCTCCCACCCAGCACCCCCTCCAATCCCTCCTACAGACACTCGCCCCAAAAACCCCCTGAAGATCCTCTAAAATCAACAAACTTACAATACCGTGCTCTAAGACACAATTCAACCAGCAAACTTGCCGCAGAGTATTTGAATTCTATGCACCATCCCTCTGGAACGCTCTGCCAGACACTATAAGAAATATCACCAACCTCCTCTCCTTCCGCAAACATCTCATATTTTCTGAACATTATGGCCCCACCACCTAATCGCCCCCTCCCCCGCCATGACCCGTACTGCAGTTATGTGAAATAAGTCAGAGCTGTTAACTGTAAATAGTTAAAATATACCATTTTACATAGTTTACTGTTATGAACTGTACATAGTTAAAATATACCATTTTACCCATAATTTATGTTTATGTTCATGTTTATTACATTTGATATACCGCTCATGCCAAGAAGCATCAGAGCGGTTTACAATCCTACATTTATGTTATGGAAAATAAGAAAAGAACGCCATTAATAAGATAGGACAGAGTAGGAGACACAGATAGACAAAGAGATAGCTAAGATAGGAGAAAACAGAACAGCAGACTACCTTCACAAACTACAGGCATGACAAATAGACTCACAATTTCTGTATGATTTTAATCCTTCGCCACGGACCCCGCCTAAGGGCCACGCCAAATTTACTGTTATATGTTCTCTGTAACTGAGGTTTTGTTCATTGTAAACCACTTTAACCCAGTGAAAAGCAGTATATAAGCCTAGCTAAGTAAATAAATAGAAAGAGGAGGGTCTTTAGTTTACGCCAGAATTCACATACGTCTGCAAGTGCACGTAATTCCGGGGTGAGAGAGTTCCAGATGGTGGGTGCATATAAGGAGAAAGCTCTGTTGGGACTTGGAACTGATAGGAGATTGTGTCTGGCTGACCTTCTTGTCCTGTTGTTGAGGGGTTGTTACAGAAGAGGGCAAAGACTGCTGAAAGGTGGTAGATGGTCTTGAATATGGTTTATTAGACTTTCTATTTAATTCTCATGTGGATGGGGAACCAGTGTAGCTGTCTCAGAGTGGAGATGATATGTCCACGTGGACCAGTGCCTGTGAATATTCTGGCTGCTGTGTTATGGGCAAGCTGTAATGGGAGTAAGGTTGATTTTTGGAGTCCCTGGGATATTATATTTGTGTAGTCCAGGATGGGGGTTATGAGAGCTTAGCAGATGCTTCTGAAGCTTTATGATCCAGCAGGGGGTGAAGGTGTCAGAGTGTTCTCATCCTCAAGTATGCGGCCTTGGTAACTTGTTTAATGTACTTCACAGTATGTGGTATATTTGATAAAATGTCCCTGCCAGAAGATTTATGTGGGCAAAACCACTAGGCAATTATGGACACAATTGTCAGAACACAAAGTATAGCCTTTCTAAACAGCGTGCGGAAATGCCACTGGTTGAACACTGTGTACAGTTCCAACATACTTTTGCTGAGATGAGCTGTGTAGTTATTGACTATGTTCCAGCATTACTCCGAGGGAGAGATCGAGGAAAGGTGCTACTTCAGAGATGGATGTTTGAGCTTCACGCAATGGAACCTGAGGGGCTTAACAATAACACTGACCGGTATATATTTTGAAATTACCTTTGTTCTAGTTATTTAGAGTATATGGGTAGAGAGTTCTGCCTGAGCTTCTCTTTGATTGGTTCATTGAGTGGTTAATCAGGTTAGTAGTATCTATTGTATGGTCACAACAGTAGGACCTAGCACATGTCTATTACAATCCAATAAGAAGAGTACAATATTGTAACCCAAAAGAAAAGCATTTTGCTACACTGTAATGTACCTATGACAACTAGTGTTCTACGCTCTATACACTCTTTACTCACAATGCAAACTAAGACAATAGTTCCATATATGTTAGCATGGTTGGTTTTAACACCTAATACCAAATAGCCAATCCCAAACCACTCCAGCAACTCAAAATGCTCACATCCCCCATATCCCCATCATTCAAACCAGCAAACTTGCCGCAGAGCATTTGAATTCTACGCACTATCCCTCTGAAACGCTCTGCCAGACACTATAAGAAATATCACCAACCTCCTCTCCTTCTGCAAACATCTCCTAATTTCTGAACACTATGCCCCCCTCCCCCACCATGACTCGTACTGCAGTTATGTGAAATAAGTCAGAGCTGCGAATTATTCAAGGTGTGGTCGCACCATGGAACGATACAGAGGCATTATAATATCCTTGGTTTTATTGTACATTCTTTCCTTATGATTCCTAGCATTCTATTTGCTCTCTTGGCCACAGCTGCACACTGGGAAGAGGGTTTCAACGTATTCTCTAAGATGATGCCTCAATCCTTTTCCTCACTGGTGGTTCCTAATGTGGAACCTTGCATTGTGTAACCATAGTTTGGGTTGTTCTTTCTTGTGTTCTTTGCACTTGTCCACATTAAATTTCATCTGTCATTTGAACATCCAGTCTCCCAATTTCTCAACGTCCTCTTGCAATTTATCACAATCCTTTTGTGATTTAACAACTTTGCATAATTTTGTGCTGTCTGCAAATTTGATCCCCTCACTCTTTCTACGCACTATCCCTCTGAAACGCTCTGCCAGACACTATAAGAAATATCACCAACCTCCTCTCCTTCTGCAAACATCTCCTAATTTCTGAACACTATGCCCCCCTCCCCCACCATGACTCGTACTGCAGTTATGTGAAATAAGTCAGAGCTGCGAATTATTCAAGGTGTGGTCGCACCATGGAACGATACAGAGGCATTATAATATCCTTGGTTTTATTGTACATTCTTTCCTTATGATTCCTAGCATTCTATTTGCTCTCTTGGCCACAGCTGATAGAATTCTGCAAGACCAATGATCTATTCATCTCAAACACCTTCTTCCAGCAACACAAGCGGCGACTGTACACATGGACTTCACCCAATGGATTGTATAAAAATCAAATTGACTACATCTGTGGAAGTCAACGATGGAAAAGCTCTGTAACATCAACAAAGACAAAACCTGGAGCTGACTGTGGTACAGATCATCAACTACTAGTATGCAAACTCAAGCTAAAGTTGAAAAAGAGCAAACCACTCATGAATGCAGCAAAATATGACCTTGAGAATATACCACTGGAATTTAAAGACTGCCTGCAAAATCGATTTGCTGCTTTAGATACAAATGACAGAACTCCGGAAGAGTTATGGAATGACATCAAGAAGGTTGTGCTGGAAGAAAGCGAGAAGTCTCTACAAAAGGTGAAAAAGCAAAAACGGCCAAAATGGATGACGGAAGAAACTCTGAAAATTGCCCAGAAACGCAGAGAAGCTAAAGCCAAAGGAGAAAGAAAGACAATCGCAGAACTCAACAGAGATTTCCAACGTGCAGCAAGACAGGACAAGGAAAAGTACTACAATGACACTTGCAAGGAAATAGAAGCAGAAACTATTAGAGGAAGAACAAGATCGGCTTTCCTAAAGCTGCGAGAGTTAAAGAAAAAGTTCCAGCCTCGAATTGGAATGTTACAAGATGCTCAAGGTTCTATGTTGAATGATGCTGAGAAGATCAAGAAAAGGTGGAAGGAATATACAGAGTTTTTATATGATAAAGATCAAGTGGACCAACAGCCGTTTCAACCTATACCTTATGATCAGGAACCATTGGTGATGAAAGAAGAAGTTGAAGCAGCATTGAAAGCCTTATCAAAGAACAAAGCACCAGGCATTGATAGCATTCCCATAGAAGTATTGCAGCAATCTGATGCAGCTGTTACTGTACTTACAAGGCTCTGCCAAGAAATATGGACGACAACATCATGGCCAACTGACTGGAAAAGATCTGTGTTTATACCAATACTAAAGAAAGGTGATCCAACTGACTGTGGAAATTATCGCACAATCGCTCTGATCCCACATGCCAGCAAGATTCTACTGAAGATTATTCAAAAGAGACTACAGCCATACCTAGAACAAGAACTACCTGAAGTGCAAGCAGGGTTCAGGAAAGGGCGAGGAACGAGAGACATCATTGCGGATGTGAGATGGATCCTTGAAAAGACTAAAGAATACCCAAAGGATATCTATTTGTGCTTTATTGACTATAGCAAGGCTTTTGACTGTGTAAACCATGAGAAACTCTGGGCCACATTAAGAAGCATGGGTATACCAGAACACCTGATCGTTCTCTTGCGCAATCTGTACATTGATCAAGAAGCAATAGTTCGAACGGAACAAGGAGAAACAGAATGGTTTAAAATAAGCAAAGGTGTAAGACAAGGCTGCATACTTTCCCCCTACCTGTTTAATTTATATGCAGAACAAATCATCAGAGAAGCAGGATTGTATGAAGACAACAGAGGTGTGAAGATTGGTGGAAGACTCATCAACAACCTTCGCTATGCTGATGATACCACATTACTGGCAGAAAGTGAAGATGATCTGAAACATTTGCTTCTCACAATCAAAGAACATAGTCTCAAAATGGGCCTGCACCTTAATGTAAAGAAGACAAAGATCATGACAACTGGCATAATCAACAGGTTCATCGTTGAAGGAGAAGAAATTGAAATCGTGAACAACTTTAACCTACTTGGATCAACTATCAATAAAGAAGCAACAAGCAGTCAAGAAATAAGACGACGCATTGCTCTTGGCAGAATGGCTATGAAAGACCTAGATAAGATTCTCAAGAGCAGAGATGTCTCTCTCCATACAAAGATTCGACTTGTTCAAGCCATGGTATTTTCCATAACATCATATGGATGTGAAAGCTGGACAGTGAAAAAGACAGACAGGAAGAAAATTGATGCCTTTGAATTATGGTGCTGGCGGCGAATACTGTGTATACCATGGACTGCCCGAAGAACAAACCAGTCGGTACTAGAGGAGATCAAACCTAAGCTTTCTTTAGAAGCTCAGATGACAAGACTTCGACTTTCATACTTCGGACACATCATGCGAAGAGAGAGATCATTAGAGAAAGACATCATGCTTGGAAAGATAGAAGGTCAACAAAAAGAGGAAGGCCAGCAATGAGATGGATCGCTACAATAACAGCAGCTACGGGTACCAGTCTGTCAACAATGAGCCGCCTGACTGAAGACCGAACACAATTTAGGATAGCTATCCAGAGGGTCGCCATGAGTCGACTCCGACTCGACGGTACTTAACAACAACAACACTCTTTCTTCCCATTTTCATTAATTTATAGACCTCTATCATGTCTCCCGTCAGCCGTCTCTTTTCCAGGTTGAAGAGCCCTAAACCTTTTAGTCTCTCTTCATAGGGGTATCCTTCCATCCCCTTTATCATTTTGATGGCGCTTCTCTATACCTTTTCTAATAACGCTATATCCTTTTTAAGACACGGTGACCAGAATTGCACACAATATTCAAGGTGCGGTCGCAACATGGAACAATACAGAGGCATTATAATATCCTTTGTTTTATTCTAAATAGTTTTGTGTCATCTGCAAATTTGATAACCTCACTCGTTATTCCCTTTTCCAGGTCAATTATGCATGTGTCAAACAGTGGACCCAGCACAGATCCCTGGGGTACACCACTATTCACCTTTCTCCATTGGGAAAATTGGCCATTTAGCCCTACCTTCTGCTTTCTATCTTTTAACCAGTTGCTGATCCACAATAATACACTGCCTCCTATCCCATGACTTTTTTTTTTTTTAATTGTTTATTTAAATTTTTCAAAACACAACAACAATAACACACACAAACATTACCCAACCCCTACCCATCCACCCTCCCAGCCTCCATTGACCTGAACAACAATCCGGAATTATACAGAGCTAGACAATATAACGAACAATGACCCCACATCAGTGACCTACAAATCAATTAAATTACCCAACCAACAGTCAGGCCCAGAGATTGCCCAGCAGGACACTAACCACGGAAAGATACAGCAGCCAACATCGCATAGGCGTCCAGGCATTCCCACTTATTCCCGGGATCCGGAGGGAGGACGCTTCTCCCCTTCAGGCTCCTCCTGCGCTGGCCAGAAGCCCATGCCCGCTCATAGCTAGCATAAAGAGAAACTGAGTTCCACCAATGGGTGCTCTCCAATTTATCCGCATTTTTCCAGCAAATCAGGATCAACTTGAGAGCAACTGCTACCAAAAAGTTAAACAAAAAACGTTTCTCTTTCGAGACGGGCAACATCGGGCTGGCAGACCTGAGGAAAACTAGGTCCCACGTTAGAGGAGCCCGAAAGGAGAGAATCCGTTGGATCTTATCCCATACCTCTCGCCAGAACTGCTGTACTCTTGGGCATTCGTATAGCATGTGTTTCAAGGTGCCTAGAGACGTTGAACACGACCAGCACTGCGCCTCTACTCCAGGAGCCCAACGGGAGAGACGACTGGGCGTCAAAAATGCCCTATGGGAGAAAAAGAACAAAGATTGAGTAATCGCTGCAGCACTGGAGACCCTGTTGGCCCTGGACCAAAGTGTGGCCCATAAATGGGGCGGGATATAAAAGCCTATCTCCGCCTCCCAGCTCTTTTTTAGGCCGGTTAACGAAGCAGACCACACTTCTCTAAGAGTTGCATAGAATTTGGATACGGTCCCTGGCCCTTCAGCGCAAGTAAGTAGCACCCGTCGGAGCCCCCAGTCCTCTGCTAGGCTAGCACCTGAAATCTTTGCCTGCTTAAGACAACTTTGTAACTGGACCCATTGAAACCGGCACTGGTCAGGCAGCTCAAACTCTCTAGCAAGTGCCTCCCAGGTTTTCCAACTGTGGAGGTGGATGAGGTGACCAAGCGTCCAGATGCCTCTGTCCTGCCAGCTCCACCAGGAGATCGTCTTGCCACCAATCTTTAGCTTAGGATTATACCAAATAGGAAAATCTTTGGACACGGGATTCTCCGATGCGAGCACCTCTGCAAGGCCCGCTGCGGCCCGTTGCGTGGCTGAAAAAGTGGGAGAAAGCATAAGATTCGCCGGAAGTTTCATCACTAGTGCAAGCTGGAGAGGGACCCTTGGGATTAATCTCCTTTCCACTGCCAACCAGATTGGGTCGAACTCAGTGGCGACCGATGAACACCACTGCACTCCCTGCTTTAGTAGAAAAGCCTGGTGATACGCCCTAAAATCAGGAAAGTTCACCCCGCCCTGCTCCCTACTCGCTTTAAGTTTGGCTATCGCTATTCTGGAGGGCTTCCCTGCCCACAGAAACCGTGTCAGTTGCCGCTCCCAACCTTTGTACATCCGAGATGGCATATCTATTGGGAGCATCTCAAGAATATAATTTATCTTGGGAGACAGGACCATCTTAATGGCCTCCATTCTACCCCACCATGACAAATACAGGGGGGACCAGCGGGCCGAGAAAGTACGGAGCAGGTCCTCTATGATCTGACAATTAGTTGAAAGTGTCTCCTCAGTCGAAAAACAATACCTGACTCCCAGGTATTTAATAGGCCCAGAGGACCACACAAAGGGATGCTCCCCTAACACAGAAGAAAAGGTCGCCCTGTTCATAGGGAAAGCGACTGACTTCCCCCAGTTAATCTTATATCCGGATATTTCGGAATAGGCGCTCATGACCCTAAGGACTTCACAGACTTGATCTGGCTGGACAAAGAGGAGAAGGTCGTCAGCGTAGGCTGACAGTTTTATCCGTAGGTCCCCCACTTGAATACCCTGGATCTTTTCAGAATGGCGAATAGCTATAGCCAGGGGTTCGAGGGCAAGATTAAACAGGAGTGGGGAAAGGGGGCAGCCCTGCCTCGTCCCGCGTTGCAAAACAAAAGGAGAAGACAGAGTTCCATTCACTAAAATTCGCGCCTGTGGATCGACATACAATACTTTAATCAAATTGGTAAACGATGCCCCGAAGCCGAACCACTGTAGGGCCCGATACATAAAGGCCCACTAGAGCCTATCAAAAGCCTTTTCGGCATCCAGCGAGAGACCAACCAGGGGGATATCATGAGACCGAGTCAAAGCGAAAAGATCTATGAGAAGGCGAGCGTTATCTGCAGTCGATCTCCCTGGGAGGAACCCGCACTGGTCGGGGTGTATTAGCCCTGAAACAACCTTCGAGAGCCGCCTAGCAAGGATCCCAGCAAATATCTTATAGTCTGCGTTTAAGAGCGAGATCGGCCTATAGCTGCCCACGTCAAGGGGATCCCTCCCGTCTTTAGGCAACACTACTACAGTAGCCGCGTTGAAACGTCCGATCCGCGGGGCTTGCTCCGCTAACATTTGAAAAAAACAGGCCATCTGGGGAACGAGATCTTCCTGAAAAGCCTGGTAAAATTCAGCTGGGAGACCATCAGGGCCTGCTGCCTTACCAGCCCTAGCATCTTTGAGGGCCACTTGGACTTCGACCCCTTCTATGGGCAGACCCAACTCCTCCGCCTGCTGAGTACTGAGAACAGGATGGGGCAGTTTCTCTAGGAAATTTCGGTAGGCCGAGTCTTCACATTCTCCCGCCGAGGCATACAGGTCTTGATAGAAGGACCGGAAACACTCCCCAATCTCACTACTCTTCGTAATCAGGCCCTGCGTCCCTGACTTCAGGGCCGCTATGCTAGTTTTTTCCCTGGGGGGACTAAGCACAGAAGCCAACAGCCTCCCAGCCTTATTGTGCTCGACATGATATCTCGCATCCTGCGCATGCTGAGCTTTACGCACTTCCGAGCTCAAAAGCAGATTATACTGATACCTTAGTTTCTGCAGGCGCAAGAGCACACAGGGCTCTACCTTCTTCCTCAGTAGCCGCTCCCCAGCGGAGATTTGCTCTTCAAGGCCAACCAGCTCAACCTTCCTCTGCTTAGCCCGACGGATAACATAACTAGTGACCTGCGCCCGGATGGTGGCCTTGAAAGCCTCCCACCAGGCCCAACCTGCAGTCTCGGAGGGGAGGTTCTTTTCAAAATATTCTTTGATCTCCGAGCGGATCAGAGTACAGAAGGCCGGATCTCCCAATAGGTCCCTAGGAAAAAACCACCCTGTCTTTCGGGGTGCGGGGCGTCCAAACACTAAGAGTACAAAGACAGCCGCATGATCCGACACCGTTGCGGCACAAATACCCGCCTCCAATGTCGACTCTACTAAAGATCGGGAGATAAGAAGGAAATCAATACGAGAATGCGACTGGTGCGGGAGGGAATAGAAAGTAAATTCCTTGTCCATAGGGTGTAACGTTCGCCAGACATCAAACAGACCCAAGTCCTGCATCAAAGACACAAGAACAGAGACAGCCTTGCCCGCCTTAGGTGAACGGTATGGTTGCCGGTCTAACAGTGGGTCCAGCACTAGATTGAAATCGCCACCCACGATCATAGGGAGGGACCGAAAATCATGAACCACCGATGCCACCTTCTGGAAAAAGGAGACATCATCAGAGTTGGGCCCATAAATATTTAATACCACTAATTTCTCCCCATTAAGGTGCATCACCGCCACCGCCCACCGCCCATTCGGGTCTGCTAGCCCTGACTCAAACTTTGGCTGAAGGGTCTTCCGAACCATTGTTATTACCCCGTTTTTTTTGCCCAGTGCTGCAGCGTGTACTGCAACCAAGTACTGACCTGCACCCATTTTCAGTGCTTCTGCAGATGACAGGTGGGTCTCCTGGAGTAGAACAACATCGGCACTTTGCTTAACACAATATGATAAAATTTTCCTTCGTTTGATGGGGTTATTGACCCCTTTCACATTCAGCGAGAGGACCTTAAGGGATCCCATAGCGCAAAGTACATGCATATACAGTAGCCACAGGGTCTTTAGCTCTAAATCGTAACTTCCAGCTCTGGTTAATACCCCAAAACCTCTGACAAGTACCCCTAAACATAGTCAATGGAGACAATCCCCCCCCAACCAACCCCACCCCCCTGGGTGAACCATCGATCTCACAAGATTACCCTCTGAAACCCAACTCCCCCACATGAACTTTCCCACGAGACCCCCTCCCTCCATCAAATAAACTGTACAGTATATAAAAAACATTCACTCCCCCATGCACACAATACCCACTTTCTAACCCCACACTCGCACACCGCGCCACAGGCAGCTGCGTGCACAGACATGGGAACAACCATTAACCAAAAGTTGCAAATTAACTCCCCCTTGATAGGCCCCAAAGAGGTCATGAGCACAAAAGATCACCAAAATGTACATTAAGCAGTGTCCTCAACGCATTACAGCAGCTTCTTGCTCCTCGATGAAAGCCAGAAGGGATTTAGGGTCCTCAAAGGACCGAGTCTGATTGTGCAACGTGACTCGGAGCCTGGCTGGAGCAAAGAGGCCATAGCGGGCCTGTAGGCTTTGTAGACGAGGCCGAAGTGCTAGGAGCTGTTTCCGACGGGCCACAGTGGTTTTGTTGAAGTCCGGATAGAAAGCGATGTCCGCTCCCTCAAATTTCAAAGGGGCTCGTGCTCGTGCCGCTGCCATTACTTGGGCCACCTGCTGAAATCGCAAGAGCTTCATAATGATCGGGCGCGGCCTCGGTGAGTGGGGGTGCTGTTGCGTAGGGACGCGGTGGGCCCTCTCTATCTCAAAGGGCTGGTCGAACTCGAGCCGTAGCAACTCCGGGATGAGTTTACCCAGGAAGGCCGAAATGTCACGTCCTTCAGCCCCTTCAGGCATCCCCACAAGCCGGATATTATTCCGACGGGTCCGGTTATTGAGGTCCTCAAGGTTCCGCTCTAATGCAGTGATGCGTTTAGAGTGGGCAGCTAGCTCCTTGAGACGCTCCTCGTGCACCTCCACTTTTAGAGAGAGCCCGTCCAACTTCTCAGTGAGCATAGAGAGTTGCGCCTTCATATCTTTTAGTTCAGCCACGTCGGCTTGCACCTCACTTAGGGTGTCCCCGTTAGCAGCGACCAGCTCTCGCACGGCCCTGATCTCAGCCAGGAGCTCTTGAAGACCCACATTAGCATCTTTCGGGCCTGCGGTCTTTAGCGGCGAGGGTGGATCCGCCTTCAACCGCTTGGTTCCTGTGGTCGCGGGGGCATTGAAATCCAGCCTGGCTGGTTTGCTGGAGGTCATGGTGAAAGGGCTGATTAGTGCTGGAGCTCCGGTAGCGAATATCCACACAGAGGGGCAGGATTAACAGCGGGATTCCGGGGAGAGAAAGGATCAAGCGGCCATCTTGCACTGTCGCCGGCTCTGCCCCCCCCTATCCCATGACTTTTTAGTTTTGCCAAAAGTCTCTGATGAGGGACCTTGTCAAAGTTTTTCTAAAAGTCCTGATAGACAAAGGTGAGTCGGTTGATATAGTGTAACTGTTTATTCACACCTTCAAATAAACATAACCGATTAGCAAAACAAGAAGATCTTCCTTATCTAAAGCTATGTTGGCTGTGTCCCATTAAGCCATGACTATCTACATGTTCTGTAATTTTGTTCTTTATGATGGTTTATACCATTTTTCCCGGTACTGACGTCAGGCTCACCGGTCTGTAGTTTCCCAAATCACTCCTGGAACCCTTTTTAAAAATTGGCGTTACATTGGCCATCCTCCAATCTTCAGGTATTACAGATGATTTTAATAATAGTTCACAGATTACTAATTACAGAAAGAGTGATAGATGGATGGAATAGTCTCCCACTGGAGGTGGCAGAGATGAGGACAGTTTCTGAATTCCAAAAACTGACCTTGAACTACTACTGGAAAGTTGTAAGACAAATACTATAAATAAATCTAATTGAATAAAAAGCACCTCCCCTCCATTCTCCTAGTGGACATATATCTTATGTCATTTCTATACATTTCAAGCAAAGGTAAGAACTTGTGGCTTTTTAAATTACAAGCTCTCTGCCTGGGAGCTCTTAAAAGGGGTTTGTTACATTTTTAAAGCAAAGCTACATTCTTTTTGGTGCTTTAGTTTTAAAAGGGGAAATATTTTCTTTAGTGGAGTAGGTCTGCTTTAGAATCTTTCTCAGCTCTTTGAAGCTACTGACACCTCATGAGGAGTTAGTGGGCCTGATTAACCTGTGAAAGAACTGAGAACAGCTGAGGCCTGTATAAAAGGCTTCAGAGCCTTGCACTGTTGAGGCATTCCTAACAGGGGCTATACATTTCAAGCAAAGGTAAGAGTTTGTGGTTGTTTAAATTGCTAGCTTTCTGCCTGGGAGCTCTAAAAAGGTGGTGGTGAGGCTGAGGCACATTCAAGACAGTGAGAAGTACACTGACGAGATGCTTCTTGCAACATCCAAGCTCTCCAGCAGAGGAGAAGATGGGAGCCTACAGAATGATGAAGGCTGGACATAAGCCACCAGGGCCTGCAGAATCACCAATCGACCTTCTCCAGGCTTTGAATTGAAGAACCATTAGGCAGCCCTGGAATTGGAGGAGGTGAAAGCATCCCTGGAAAGGGAAGAACCAGAGCTCGAGCACCCCAAAGTTGCAGAATCAGTGACCACAAGGAAGCAAAGAGTAGTGGTGGTTGGTGACTCTCTTCTGAGGGGTACTGAGGTGTCCATCTGCCGACCAGACTTGATGTCCAGAGTGGTATACTGTCTGCCAGGTGCCAAAATCCAAGATGTTATGGAGAGTTTGCCGAGACTCATCAGACCCACTGACTATTACCCAACGTTACTAATCCATGACGTAACAAATGATACTGCCAGGTATCCCTCTGAGCATATCAAAAGTGACTTCATGGCTCTGGGACAGAGGATGAAGCATATGGGGGCACAGGTGGTGTTCTCTTCAATCCTCCCTGTTGAGGGTAAAGGTCAAGGCAGAGAAACTTGCATCCTGGAGATGAATGCTTGGCTGCATCGATGGTGTCATTGAAAGCGTTTTGGTTTCCTGGACCATGGAATGCTGTTCCAAGGGTTGCAGAGCAGGGATGGCGTCCATCTGTCCAAAAAAGGTTGATGTGTCTTCAGTAGCAGACTGGCTTATCTACTGAAGAGGGCTATAAACTAGATTCATTGGGGATGGATGAAGAAAGCCCCCAGGTAAGTGAAACATTAAATACCTATATGGAAATGGGTAAAAGAGGCAACATATGGAAAGCAATCTGTATAAATGCCCGTAGCATAGGAAATAAGATCCCAGAAGCACCCCACCATCGCTGACTCTACATCTGCTCTCCCGGCGGGGATCGAGCCATCAGCTGAGCAATGTGCCCAGGCTTTCCCGCTCCTGCCTTCCAGCTCCTGCTCTGCCCAATCGGGCAGCCCTTCCAGTTCCTACTCTGCCCAATCGGGGCAGCCCTCCAGCTCCTGCTCTGCCCAATCGGGGCAGACAGCACCAATTTAAAAGGAGCACCTTTGGGGACACCAGCAGAAGCACCCCACCATCACTGACTCTACATCTGCTCTCCCGGCGGGGATTGAGCCATCAGCTGAGCAATGCTGCGCCCAGGCTTTCCTGCTCTGCCCAATCGGAGCATGCCCTTCCAGCTCCTGCTCTGTCCAATCGGGGCAGCCCTTCCAGCTCCTGCTCTGCCCAATCGGGGCAGACCTTCCAGCTCCTGCTCTGCCCAATTGGGGCAGCCCTTCCAGCTCCTGCTCTGCTCAATTGGGACAGCCCTTCCAGCTCCTGCTCTGCCCAATCAGGGCAGCCCTTCTGCTCTGCCCAATCGGGGCAGCCCTCCAGCTCCTGCTCTGCCCAATCGGGGCAGACAGCACCAATTTAAAAGGAGCGCCATCAGGTGCACCCGCGCCTGGTGGGCCTGCGCCTGAGGGCCTCGCCAGAGGGCCCTTTGGCGTGGCCCTTTGGAGGCGGCCCTTATCCCGCGGCCCAGCACACACCAACAACCGAAGCTGGAGCTCCCCTCCCCGGGTTGAGCTCGCTTACTGCGGATACCACCAGCATCGGACACACCACAACCGGTCAGCCTTAATCTCAAAGTCTATCTGTGAGTATCATTATCATTTAAGCTCTAGGAACGCTTACCGTCTACCAGTACCTCATTGTTAAATTTAGAGTGCAACACAAGTATCTGTATTACCGACCTTACTATTACTGCAACTATCTGCACTGCCACATATCTGTATTACCAACCTTACTGAGTACTGCAAGTATCTGTATTACCAACCTTACTGTGTACTGCAAGTATCACCAACTGTATTATATACTGCGAATACCTGTACTGCTAAGTATCCGTACAATCAAAATCACTGTGTACATCAAACCTCAGTACAAAATGCTCCCCCCCAGCATTATCCTAAGCTTTCTATACCTACTCAGCAACGCACTCAATGGCTCCCTCTCCACTGCACCTAACCACTACCCAATTATGATCATACGAGGTCAAGGAAGGAGAGACCACAGCAACACAGACCACTCACCAACTGAGCCCTCCCAGAACTCCCATCCTCGCTTGATCTACATACCGCTTCTACGCCCCACGAAATCCAAGCAACCCCAAAACCCACGCAATCTAAAATGTGCCCTCATAAATGAAGTGGCCAGTCATCCCTGACCTCATATCACACCTCGACCTAGACATGCTACTAGTGACTGAATCATTTATTTATTTATTTATTACAATCTCTTATATACCGCACTATTCGACATCAGTGCGGTTTACATTAAACAAAAAGACCAGAACAACAAGCTGTTCTGTTTTAACATGGCTCAACAGCTCAGACTCAGTCCTCATCAACCATCTCACCCCCCCCCCCGACTTCTCAATCCACACCTGCCATAGAGCAGACCGCAGAGGAGGCAGTGCACTCATTCTGCTTAGGACAAACCTCCATTACCAGACAATCAGCTCCACCAGCTCAACTCATCTTGATACAATTACTATAGCTAACAACCACAATACTGTTAACCTGATCTACAGATCTCCCTCCTCATCCACTGACGATCTGGCAACTATAACTGAACTAGCCTCAAACCCTCAAAACACACGCAAGCCAAATTGGATACTTGGAGACTTTAACCTACCAGCCCTACAGGATACCCACTCCAGAGCTTTCCACGAAGCACTCAGCAACCTGGACTACGAACAAATAGTCGATGCCCCCACACTCCAAAAAGGAAACACACTAGATCTTATCTTCAGCCCTCGACCTGAGGTCAGACCAGACCATAATTTCAACGTAACTATCTCCCCGGTACCATGGTCTGACCACAATCTAATCAGTTTTCAACTACTTATGCATCAAGACAGAGAACAAACTTCGAAACTAACCGAAATAGGAGTAGCCCACACCAGACGCTTCAGACCCTTTGACAAAGAGGAGATCATCAAAAATGTCCTTCCCAACATCAGGACAACATCACCGAACCTTGAAGATGTGTTAGCCACATGGAATAACAACCACAATTCCTTTGCAGACATACCTATCGAAACTAAGCCACATATCATGGATAAGCAACCAAAAAAGAAAAAACCTGCATGCTGGTACACCACCGAACTAAAGACCTCACTGAGAGTGCTGAGGAAACTAGAAAAAAATGGCGACAAACCCGGTCCCCAACAAACCTGACGTTCTACAACTTCCACCTGCAAGCACATTGGAATCTAATATCTACTAAAATTAAAGAACACCACTCCGAACTGCTAAGCCATTCCTTGAACAAACCCCACGAATTGTTTAACATAGTGAAGAATCTAACAAAGGAACCTTCTTCTTCCCAATCAACCTTGATACAGCCTCAAGACTATGCAGACTACATGATAGCCAAAACCAACAACGTTAGCAAAGTTAAGCTATCCTGCTTCACTAAGAATCCACCCAAGCAACTCACCTCCTTCTCAACACCGACAGATACAAGAATCGAGAGCATCATAGCTAACATCAACGCCACCACTGCCCCTAACGACCCTTGTCCAGCTTTCTGGATAAGGTCACTGTGTAACGAATTCAGCCTGATAATAGCTAAGATCATTGACCTCTACTTCTCTTCGGGACAATTCCCTTCAAGCCTTAAGCAGACATCCATTAGACCCCTCTTGAAGAAATCCAAATGAAACTCCCAGAAGGTGGAATCATACCGACCTATATCGAGTATCCCGCTGCTAGCAAAGATAATTGAGAAGGCTGTCCAACGGCAAATACAAGATCATGTTGACTCTACAGCTCCCCTTGACCCATGCCAACAGGGCTTTAGGGAATCCCATGGTATTGAAATGCTTCTCACCACACTCATCAACACGCTTATAACCGGGATTGACAATATCAAACAAGGATATGCTTTAATTTTCTTAGACATCGCTGCTGCATTAGATTCTGTAAACCACGAGCAACTCCTAATACGTCTCCATGATAAAGGGATAAGTGAATCAGCACAGCGATGGTGTAAATCTTATCTAACCAACAGATGGCAGCAGGTTCCGACAGGAACTACAACATCCCAACCTTTCCAACAACAGCATGGTGCACCTCAGGGCTCGTCTCTCTCTGCCCTCCTATTCAACATTTATATGCAACCCATATGCGAAATAATCCGCTCATTTAACATCTCATATCTGCTCTACGCAGACGACGTGTTACTCTTTACCCCATTCACAATTGAGAATCCGGACTTCTCGCAACTGGTAAAATGCTTTGATGCCATAACCGACTGGCTCCACTCACAGAGCCTCAAGATCAACTTCAACAAGACGGACGTACTATTCATTACTAGAAACCAGTCCTTCTCGCCTCCGCCAACTTTAAAGACAAGAGACGCAGAACTCTCAAGCAGACCCAGCATCCGCTACCTAGGCATTACTTTAGACCAGCAGCTCAACTTCAAAGCACACATTAGCAACACCATCAAACAAATCTACCACAAAATACGAACTCTAAGACATCTTCGACTCCTATTGCAACCTGACGACTTCAGATCAGTTTTTCAGGCACTGATGACCCCCCCACTTTGATTACGCCAATGTTATCCTGTAGGGCTTACCCAAAAGCACCTTAAACCCCCTACAGTTGGCAATGAATGCTGCCGCACGCATCCTGAGCAGAGCCTCCAGAAGCGACCACATCACCCCAATCCTTAAGGACTTATACTGGCTACTAATCTACTGCCGGCTATCCTATAAAGTAATCATTATAACCTTCAAGGCCATCAACAAAATAGCCCCCACAGCCATAACGGACCTTGTTCACCCCATGTCAGCGAACAGAGCAAGGAGAACATGCACCGCCAATACCCTACAGATACCCAGTGAAATAACAAAATGCACCAAGACGACAAGGAACAGAGCCTTCAAGTTCTATGCTCCCAGCTGTTGGAATACACTCCCAACTACCATCAGAGCCATAACAGATCTTGCGCAATTCAGAAAGGCACTAAAACACCACCTCTTTCTTTTGCACTACTCTCAACCCACCAACCTATCACACACCCAACTAGGAACTCATGAGTTACTGTCAACGCATGTACATACTGTAGATAAACTGAAATTGATGTTCATAGTTCCCCCAGTTGAAACCAAGTTTTCTTCCTGTTCTTTGTAAGAGCCTAATAGGATCCTATTCGGCACAGATCTGTTTTATGTAAACCGCGCTGATTTTTAAGAGTGCGGTATATAAGAACAATAAATAAATAAATAAATAAAATAAATATTGAAGCTTTAATGGGAGAGGCTGACTTGGATTCAGTGGCAGTTACAGAAACATGGTTCACAGAAATCCATGACTGGGATGTAACTGTACCAGGCTATGATTGAGATGTTGGCATAAATGTTGAGGGAGAGAGCCTCTTTCAATTGAAAGCAAGTTCTGCTACGAGGGGACATGGGATGGGTGAAGGGGGATAGATTCACGAGTGATATGCGGAAATATTTCTTTACGGAAAGAGTGGTGGATCTGTGGAATAGTCTCCCAGTGGAGGTGGTAGAGATGAGGACAGTAACTGAATTCAAAAAAGCATAGGACAAACAGGATCTCTAAAGGTAAAAAAGGGACTGTTGTAGTTGTTGATATGGAAGGAAAAACTAGATAGTCCATGTGGTCTTTTTCTGTCGTCATATTTCTATGTTTCTATGGTTCTATGCTTTATTCAGAAAGGACAGGGTAGGAAGAAGGGGAGGAGGAGTGGCACTATATGTAAAAAGTAATATTAAAGCTTTGGAACAACAGAGCTTAAAAGGGAGAGAGGTGGCACTGTGGGTTAAACTAAAAAGAGGGAAAGAGAAATCTATTTGCACTGGCATGATATACAGACCTCCCTCACTGGAGGAAGAGGTGGATGAAGAGTTAATTGAAGATATATGCAGCATTGCCAGGAAGGGGCAACTGCTACTGATAGGGGATTTCAGAATGACAGATGTTGTTTGGCACATTCCTGCAGCAGTATCATCTAGAAGTAAGGAGATTTGTATGCAATTCTGGAGACCACACCTTCAAAAGGATATAAACAGGCTGAAACTGGTACAGAGGGTGGCTACTAAAATGGTTAGTGGTCTTCATTATAAAGCATATGAGGAAAGACTTAAGGAACTTGTTATGTACATCTTAGAGGAAAGGCGGGATAGAGGTGATATGATTGAGACGTTTAAATACCTCCATGGCATAAATGCACAGGGGGAGAGCCTCTATAGATTGAAAGCAAGCTCTGCTATGAGGGGACATGGGATATGGGTGAAAGGGGATAGATTCAGGAGTGATATGCGGAAATATTTCTTTACGGAAAGAGTGGTGGATCCGTGGAATAGTCTCCCAGTGGAGGTGGTAGAGATGAGGGCAGTATCTGAATTCAAAGAAGCATGGGACAAACACAGAGGATCTCTTAAAGGAAAAAATGGGACTGTTGTAGGGGTTGATATGGAAGGACAGACTAGATAGGCCATGTGGTCTTTTTCTGTCGTCATGTTTCTATGTTATGAAGCATGGCCACTAATGCTGATTTGGTGCTGAAACCTGACTGCTTCAGATAGTCATATCCAGTAAATTGGAAAGTTGTTGAAAAACAGCTTTTTCCGTTACTTTGGCCAAAAAAGCATAGTTACTCACCTGTAACAGGTGATCTCCGGGAACACCAACAATTTAGTCTTCACATATGGGTGACATCGGTACCAACAAAGCCCAGTGTGCAATAGGAAAGCCTTTGGGAGCATTCCACTGCATCTGCATAGCTGCTTTCCTGCTTTTGCCACTCTCCGTCCTCAGTTGAGTTTGTAGCTGAGATAGAAGGAGAAAAGAAAACCTACAACTCCTAGGGGAGGAGGGTGGATTGTAAAGACAAAATTTCTGCTTTTCCCGGAGATCGCCTGTTACAGGTGAGTAATTATACTATCTCCAGAAATAAGCAGGAATGTAGTCTTTATATATGGGACTCCGTAGCTGGAAGATACGAGAGAGAGACTTTGGAACCAGTAATGGTTCTCCTCGGGAGAGGCTAAAAGAGATGATGGAGCCTTCATGGATGTCTGGTATCGAAAATTCTGGGATGGAGGGTAGGAGTTGCTAGCCATAGCCTAGCCATACATTGTATACCAGCAGGAGTCCTTGTCCAGACAGTAGTGAGAAGCAAAGGTATGGACCAAAGACCAAGTTGCTGCTTTGCAGATTTCATCAATAGCCACAAAGCCTGAACATGTATATTTAGTACTTTGTGCTGAGACTAACAGCAATCAACTGTAAATCTATAATCCTTTCTGCTGTGTAAGACCACCCCGCCTTAATCGCAGTGTACATACCCCTAATTTCTGGCCGGTACAGCCAATTCCCCCCCCCCCCCCTTGTATAGTAACCGCTGCTGATCGCTGGAAGCAGCGGGATACAAATTGTACGCAAATAAATAAATAAAATAAATAAATAAATTGCAAGTATCTTGAAAATTTGACTGAGGATGGGATCACCAGCAAAGGTTTGGGAAGCTATGATTTAGCAGATATTTCAAGTAATATAATATGGAGAGGAATTTTAGAAGGGCCATCCCATAAGAACATAAGAACATAAGACATGCCATACTGGGTCAGACCGAGGTCCATCAAGCCCAGTATCCTGTTTCCAACAGTGGCCAATCTAGGTTATACATACCTAGCAATATCCCCAAAGACACAGGTTCCACAATGCTTGTACTGGGTCAAGCATTGATATCCTGGGTCCCTTTTTAATAGTGGTTTATGGACCTTTCCTCCAGGAACTTGTCCAAACCTTTTTTAAACCCAGCTATACTAACAGCCCTTACTACATCCTCCGGTAACAGATTCCAGAGTTTGATTACACGTTGAGTGAAAAAATATTTTCTCTTATTTGTCTTAAATAGTTTACCCTGTAGCTTCATTACATGCCCCCTACTCTTTCTATACTCTGATAGCGTAAACAATGGATCCACGTTTATCCGTTCCACTCCATTCATTAATTTATAGACCTCTATCATATCTCCCCTCAGCCGTCTCTTCTCCAGGCTAAAAAGTCCTAACCTTCTTAGCCTCTCTTCATAGGAGTAGCCTTCCATCCCCTTCACCAATTTGGTGGCTCTTCTCTGTACTTTTTCTAATAACGCTATGTCCTTTTTAAGATACGGTGACCAGAATTGCACACAATATTCAAGGTGCGGTCGTACGATGGAGCGATACAGAGGCATTATAATATCCTTTGTTTTGTTCTCCATCCCTTTCCTTATGATACCTAGCATTCTATTTGCTTTCTTGGCCGCTGCTGCACACTGGGTGGAGGGTTTTAACATGTTATCCACAATGACTCCTAAATCTTTTTCCTGGGTGGTGGTTTCTAATGTGGAGCCTTGCATCGTGTAACTATAGTGTGGGTTGTTCTTTCCTAGGTGCATAACTTTGCACTTGTCCACATTAAATTTCATCTGCCATTTGGATGCCCAGTCTTCCAATTTATCCAGATCCTCCTGCAGTTTTCCACAATCCTCTTGGGTTTTAACAACTTTAAACAGTTTTGTGTCATCTGCAAATTTGATAATCTCACTAGTTATTCCCTTTTCCAGGTCATTTATGAATATGTCAAAAAGCAGCGGACCCAGGACAGATCCCTGGGGTACTCCACTATTTACCTTTTTCCATTGGGAATATTGGCCATTTAGCCCTACCCTCTGCTTTCTATCTTTTAACCAGTTCCCGATCCACAATTGCACACTGCCTCCTATCCCATGACTTTTTAGCTTCACCAAAAGTCTCTGATGGGGGACTTTGTCAAAAGCTTTCTGAAAGTCCAGATACACTATATCAACCGACTCACCTTTGTCTACCTGTTTATGCACACCTTCAAAAAAACATATCAGATTAGTAAGACAAGATCTTCCTTTGTCTAAAGCCATGTTGGCTGTCTCCCATTAGGCCATGACTATCTACATGCTGTGTAATTTTGTTCTTTATGATGGTTTCTACCATTTTCCCTGGTACTGACGTCAGGCTCACCGGTCTGTAATTTCCCGGGTCACCCCTGGAACCCTTTTTAAAAATTGGTGTTACGTTGGCGACCCTCCAATCTTCAGGTATTACAGATGATTTTAATGAAAGTTCACAGATTACGAATAGCAGGTCTGCAAGCTCATATTTCAGTTCTTTCAACACTCTGGGATGTATACCATCCAGTCCAGATGATTTGGTACTATTCAGTTTATCAAATAGTTGTAATATATCTTCCCGGTGTAGCGATATTTCTCTCAATTCCTCTGCAGTATCACCTTTAAATACCACTTCAGTCTTGGGTAACATCCCTACATATTCCTCAGTAAAGACCGAAGCAAAGAATTCATTCAGTCTCTCTGCTATAGCCTTGTTTCCTCTTACTGCCCCTTTTACCCCTCTATCATCTAATGGTCCAATTGACTCTCTCACAGGCCTTTTGCTACGAATGTACTTGAAAAAGTCTTTATTTTGTGTTTTTGCTTCCGTAGCAAGTTTCTTCTCAAATTCCCGCTTTGCCTACCTTTTCAATGCTTTGCATTTAACTTGCCAGTGCTTGTGCTGTTTCCAGTTTTCATCGTTTGGCTCTTTTTTCCATTTCCTGAAGGTTGCTTTTTTGGCAGCAACAGCCTCTCTGACCTCACCTTTAAACCATGCTGGCAGTTTTTTGGACTTTCTTCCACTTTTCTTAATGCGTGGAATACAGCTGGTCTGGGCTTCGAGGATAGTATTTTTAAATAACACCCAAGCTTGCTGTAAGTCTTTAACCTTTGGAACCGCTCCTTTTAGTTTTTTCCTAACTATATTCCTCATCCTATCATAGTCTCCCTTTTGAAAGTTAAAAGGTAGTACTGTGGATGCCTTTACTATCTGTCCTCCACGAATTAAATCAAACATGATCATACTATGATCACTATTGCCAAGTGGCCCCAACACCCTTATTTCTTGCACCAGATCTGGCGTTCCACTAAGGACTAGGTCCAGTATGGCTTCCCCTCTGGTCGGTTCATGAACCAGCTGCTCCAAGAAGCAGTCATTTATTCCATCTAGAAACTTTATCTCTTTAGCTTGTCCTGCTGTGACACTGACCCAGTCGATACCGGGGTAATTGAAATCACCCATTATTACTACTCTGTTGTGACTTTTGTTAGCTTCCTTGATTTCTTTGAGCATTTCATCATCCATTTGTTCATTCTGGCCAGGTGGTCGATAGTATACTCCCACTGCCATCACCTTCCCCTTCATAAATGGAATTTCAATCCATAGAGATTCTACAGCAAATTTTGTTCCCTGCAAAACTTTAATCCTTTCTGACTCAATGCCCTCTCTAACATAGAGCGCAACCCCTCCACCAATTTGATCAGCTCTATCATTACGATATAGTTTGTATCCAGGTATCACAGTGTCCCACTGGTTATCCTCCTTCCACCATGTCTCTGAGAGTGCAATCATATCTAACCTCTCATTTAGTACTATATATTCTAACTCTCCCATCTTATTGTTTAGACTTCTAGCATTGGCATACAAACATTTTAGAGACTGTATTTTATTCATATTAATCTGGCTATTGCTAGGCAGGGGTAATTTGGAATCTTTATGCTCTGTCTGCTCCTTACTCAAGGGCATTTGGGCTACTATACTCCATTTTGGAACCTCACTGCTTTTGGTAGTATCCTTCAAGGATACCTTCGTCCGAACCATGCACTCCTGGGTGACTGTCGGCTTTCCCCTATTTTCTAGTTTAAAAGCTTCTCTATCTCTTTTTTAAAGGTTAATTCCAGCAGTCTGGTCCCATCCTGATTAAGGTGAAGCCCATCCCTTTGGAAGAGCCCCCCCTTTCCCCAGAATGTTCCCCAGTTCCTAACAAATCCAACACCCTCATCCTTGCACCATTGTCTCATCCACGCATTGAGACTCCGGAGCTCTGCCTGTCTTTTGGGTCCTGCACGTGGAACAGGAAGCATTTCGGAGAACGCTATCCTGGAAGTTCTGGATTTCAACTTCCTACCTAAAAGCTTAAATTTAGCCTCCAGAACTTCCCTACCACATTTTACTATGTCATTGGTACCAACATGTACCAAGACAGCAGACTCCTCCCCAGCACTATCTATGATCCTATCTTGGTAGTGCGTGAGGTCCGCTACCTTCGCACCAGGCAGGCATGTTACCAGGCGATCCTCACGTCCACCAGCCACCCAGCTATCTACATTCCTAATGATTGAATCACCAACTATAACAGCTGTCCTGACCCTCCCCTCATGGGGACATGGCCCTGGAGAAACGTCCTCAGTGCGAGAGGGTTTTACATCACCTGGAGGACAGGTCCTAGTTACAGGATCACTTCCTGCCACACCAGGGTGATGCTCTCCTGTCACGTGACCTCTCTCCTCCATGGCAACAGGGATGCTGCCAGACTGGAGGTGGGACTTCAGGACTATATCCCTGTAGGTCTCGTCCATGTACTTCTCTGTCTTTCTCATGTCTTCCAGGTCTGCTACTCTAGCCTCTAGAGAACGGACTCATTCCCTGAGAGCAAAGAGTTCTTTGCACTTAGTGCATATGTAAGACCTCTCACCAACTGGGAGAAAATCATACATGTGACACTCAATGCAAAAGACCGGAGAACCCCCATCTCGTTGCTGGACTTCTGTCTGCATCTTAGTTTAAAGCTTGTGTTTAGGTCTTTTAAATTCTGTATATAATAAGGATTGGTGTAGATGCTTATACCAATAAAAGTGTATCTAATACCCCTAATACACCTTGTGTACCTGAAGCTTAAGTAATTAATCTCAGGTCCTCTGTGTATGACTGATTTGGATAACGAGCTGCACCTGAGAGCAGCCCCTTTCCTCTAAGATGTGCAAGTACCTATAAAACTACAATTACCCCAGGGGTGGGTGGGTGCCGGGGAGGGAGGGAGGGAGATAAGTCCTATTAAAGAGGGCAGTTACAAGGTACCCTGTCCTGAACCATCAGCAGGGCGGATGGGGGTACCACACAAAGCCCAGTTAGTTGAGAGAGGCAAGGTAAGTTATAACTGAGAAGGCTGAACTAGCACACCACTAAGACAAACAATAAATAATTAAATAAACAGTTAGACAAACAATAAATAATTAATAAACAGCTAGAACTCACAGCAAGGTGTCACAGGAGGCAATATCCTCTTCTCTAGCAGAGCACTGTAAAAAGCACTGCTCTTCTCTGATCAGAGAAAAGCAGACTAAAACAGACTATGCACACGTGGAGGAAACAGGAAGAAGGCTACACAATACCTCAGCAGGGGGGGGGAGGGGGAGGATTCACTCAGGCAGGCTAGGACAGGAAAAAAAGTTTAACACAGAGCAGGTTCTGGGGAGAGAGATTTAATTTAAATGAACAGTTAACCTGGCTACCACACAAAGCCCAGTTAGTTGAGAGAGGCAAGGTAAGTTATAACTGAGAAGGCTGAACTAGCACACCACTAAGACAAACAATAAATAATTAAATAAACTGTTAGACAAACAATAAATAATTAATAAACAGCTAGAACTCACAGCAAGGTGTCACAGGAGGCAATATCCTCTTCTCTAGCAGAGCACTGTAAAAAGCACTGCTCTTCTCTGATCAGAGAAAAGCAGACTAAAACAGACTATGCAGACTATGTGTCTGAAAAGAAAGCAGGCACGTTCAGGTGCAGTCATGATTTTCCCGTGCTTGATATGGACATCTGCAGGGGTGTCTACATAATCGTCCCCAGAACTACATTTTAGAATCTGGACCTCTAGAATAGCCTGCTGATTACAGGAGTGGGCTAGGAACAAGGACAGCCACAGTTCAAATCCCACTGCTGCTATCATTGACATTATTTATTTATTTATTTACGTTTCTTATATACCGCGCTATTAAGATCAGTGCGGTTTACAGCGAACAGAACAATAGTACAATGTGCCAAAAACACATTGTGCTTACAATGAACAGAGTAATAACATGGTTTACAGCGAACAGAACATAGTATAATGTAACATAAACACATTGTGCTTACAATGAACCGGGAACAGGGTAATAACATGGGTAAGAACTTGGTTAAGAACTATTTGCAGAGCATTTTAGAAAGTTCCTGAATATTCACATTGAGTAGGATATATGGCACCATAGGTTTAAGTCAGGGGAAGCATTGATTAACCATTCTCCCGTAGGGATAAAGTATCGGGGCAGATATGGAAGGGGGTCGCGGGGCCTATCACATGTTTCCCTGGGTTGTCTTCTGGGTAGTGTTTTTGGAATAGGTGGTGTTTTATCGCTTTTCTGAATGATGTAAGGCTCGTGATAGATCGAATTTCAGAGGGGAGGGCGTTCCAGGCTGTGGGTGCATAAACCGAAAAGGCCCTGTTGGCTGTTATTTTTAGGCATTTTGTCATTATCTTAGGGATTTCTAATGCATTCCTCATTACGGATCTTCTGTTCCTGTTGTCAGGCAAACTGTTGATTAATTTACTGATGGGTGAGGGGGGTTGGTTCCTCAGGGCTTTAAATGTCATGACAAGTGACTTGTAGTGGATTCGAGCAAGTAGAGGTAGCCAGTGGAGCTCCTTCATCACAGGGGTAATGTGTTCAGATCTTGACACACCTACAAGTACTCTAGCGGCAGAGTTCATGGCACGGCGGAGTGGATTTAGAGTTGACAGTGGAAGCCCATGGAGGATGATGTTGGCAAAGTCCAAGTGTGGGATAACTAGGGCTTGGAAAATAGTCCGGTAGTCAGTGAAGTCCAGGAGTGGTCGAAGAAGGCGTAATGTTCCAATCTTATGGTATATTGCTTTTGCGACGTTTCTCACATGTGTTGTCCCCACCTTGTTCCCCCTTGTCCACTGCCTCTTCTGTTGCATTGGCCACTGCCCATCAGTTGTCACCGCCCTCACTCCGCCAAATCTCGCTTTAGCTCATTCCTGGTCTTCCTTTCACCCAGTCACTTCTGCTGAAGTGCTACAGATGTTATTCAAATCTAGTAAGACCACCTGCCAGCTGGACCCGATTCCGTCTCACTGGCTGACTGAGCCTTCTTTACAGCTCATACCTATCATCACTATTATCATTAATGCCAGCCTCTCAACCGGCCATTTCCCCTCATCCTGGAAATTGGCTGTTGTCCGCCCCCTTCTGAAACAGCCCTCTCTTGATCCTTCTGTTCTATCTCACTGGCATCCTGTTTCAAATCTTCCTTTTCTGGCCAAACTTCTGGAACGTTTTGTCTTTGATCAACTTAACTCTCAAGTGGAATCTACTAACACCCTTCACCCCCGTCAAGCCGGTTTTCGTCACGGACATAGTACGGAAACGGTTCTTCTTGCACTCTTGAATGACTTACATGTTGCTCATGATCACGGTGATATTACTCTTCTTGTTTCCCTCGATCTTTCCACGGCTTTCGATTTGATTGACCATCGAACTCTTCTTTCTCGTTTGTCTGATGTTGGGCTCCATGGTACAGTCTGGCAGTGGTTCCGTTCCTTCCTCACAGCCCGCTCATTCTCTGTTCACTCTAATGGCCAGTCCTCTGCTTCCCTCCCTCTCACCTGTGGTGTACCGCAGGGATCTGTCCTTTCTCCGCTTTTGTTTAACATCTTTCTAGCTCCTCTACCCTTGTTGATCCAACAGTTTCCTGTGTCCTTTTACATATATGCCGACGATATTATCTTACTTTTTCATATTTCTCCACTAACTCTGGATATCACACAACTTAATCTTTGTCTCTCCCAGATTTCCTCTTGGCTATCACAGAATTTTCTGCACCTAAATCCATCTAAGTCCACAGCTATGTGGGTCTCACTGAGTGGTTCCTGTCCTACTCTAGCCCCCTCGATTGGTTCTGTTTCTCTTCCTCTTGTATCATCCTTCCGTTATCTCGGAGTGATTCTTGATCCCACGCTCTCCTTCCACCAACATCTTACTTCCCTTATTCGTCGTTCATTTGCTGCCCTACGACAGATTAGCAAAATTGTAACCCCCCCAAAGAAAGTGAAACACACTGAAAGACTAATACAAAGGAATCACTTAAAAAAGAAGCCTCTGTAGTCAACAGAAATGGTTAAATGTGTAAAAAAAATTTTGTCGGAGCTAAGCCGTAGGAAGGATGTGAGTGATCACTTCCCCCGCCAGACTGCCAGCTTCTTTTAATTTATTATAAGTCCTACTCAATGTAACCAAACAGATTTTTCTTAAAAACGAAAACCGTCACTTATCTGAGTTCCTGCTTTGAAACTTCAAAGATATGTTGCTCTTCCAGAAATGTAGCAGCACGACGTGCACGTTTCGGGAAATGGTTCCCTGTATCAAGTGCTTCCTGAACTTCATGAATATAGGCAACAAAATACAGAAACGCCGTACTTGCGGCAAACGTAGATGCCTTTGCCGCAAGGACGGCGTTTCTGTATTTTGATGCCTATATTCATGAAGTTCAGGAAGCACTTGATACAGGGAACCATTTCCCGAAACGTGCACGTCGTGCTGCTACATTTCTGGAAGAGCAACATATCTTTGAAGTTTCAAAGCAGGAACTCAGATAAGTGACGGTTTTCGTTTTTAAGAAAAATCTGTTTGGTTACATTGAGTAGGACTTATAATAAATTAAAAGAAGCTGGCAGTCTGGCGGGGGAAGTGATCACTCACATCCTTCCTACGGCTTAGCTCCGACAAAAAATGTTTTTACACATTTAACCATTTCTGTTGACTACAGAGGCTTCTTTTTTAAGTGATTCCTTTGTATTAGACTACGACAGATTAGGGCTGTCCGTTCCCTTCTTCCCTCATCTTCCTTAGTCACTCTTGTCCTGGCCTTGGTCATAAGCCGCTTAGATTATTGTAATGTTTTTCTCGCCAATCTCCCAAAGTTTCAACTCCAACGTTTACAACGTATCCAAAATGCTGCTGCCAGTCTCGTTACATTCTCTCATCGCTCTGATCATTTCACTCCTATTCTTCTCCATCTGCATTGGCTTCCCCTCTGTTTTCGTTTCCACTATAAGTTTCTTATTTTGATTCATCGTGCTATTTACACCAATACCCCTCTATATCTTGCTGATCGGATCTCTCTTCACACCCCCTACCGTCAGCTTCGTTTTCTCCATGCTAACCATCTGTCTCTACCCTCTCCGTAACAAGCTCATCTTGAACAAACCCGCCATGCAGCTTTTTTTTTTCTGGGTCCAGTACTGTGGAATGCACTACCACCACCTCTCCGATTGGAATCCTCGTATCCTCAATTTAAAACATCACTCAAAACCCATCTGTTTCAGCAAGCCTTTAATCTCTCTCCTGATGGTCCTCCCTGATGTTCTCATTTGTTGTGTGTTTTTGTCTACTCGTAATTTGTCTTGTCTCCCCCTATATGGGCCTACCATCTTGTTGTACTCGTATGCTTTATGAAAGTCTTGGTCCATTTGTTTATTTTACTTGTCTATGCTTTTTATACTTTTACTTTCCTATTTCATTATGGCGTTCTTTTCCATGTTTTTGCATTGCTAACCTTTTATTGTACACCGCTTTATGTTTCAATGGAAAGCGGTCTATCAAATTTTAAATAAAGATAAAGATAAAGATGTCAAGTCGCTGATCTAGTGTGATGCCTAGGTAGCGAATATTGGTTTTAGTTTTGAGCTCGGCGTTTTTGACTTGTAGTACTGGAGGTGGGGTGAATTTCTGATTTCTAGTGATGAAGAGAACATCAGTTTTACTGTGATTAATTCGTAGGTTTTGGGTGAGAAGCCAGTCTGCAACTACTTCGAAACATCTTATAATGGGTGAAATGTCTGGTTGTTCGGTCCTGAATGGGATGTATAGCAGAATGTCATCTGCATAGGCAAGGCAGTGCACGTTTAAGGAATGGATCAGGGTGCAGATTGGCTGCATGTAAATGTTAAACAACAATGCTGATAGGGATGATCCCTGGGGTACACCTTGTTTCTGAAGGAAAGGTTCTGAGGTCAAGGTGCCTGTCTTAACTTGTTGCCATCTGTTAATCAGGTAAGATTTGCACCATTGTAGGGCTGTGCCTTGTATCCCTTTATCTTGGAGTCATTGTAACAGTATCTCATGGTTCACTGAGTCAAATGTGGCTGCAATGTCCATGAAGATGAGGACGAAACCCTGGTGTATATTGTCGAGTCCTGTGATTAAGTCGTTGAAGAGGGTGGTTAGGATGGTGTCAGCGCCATGGGCTTCCCTGAAACCATGTTGGGATGGGTCAAAGGGTGCTTCAGTGTCGATATGCTGTTGGATCTAACGCTGAACGGTCTTTTCGATAATCTTGGCAAGTAGGGGGATACTTGATATTGGTCTGTATGATTCGACCTTGGATGGATCAAGTTTACTGTTTTTTAGCAAAGGCCTGATTGAGCACTAAGAGGTGACAAGGCGATAGCGGAGAGACTGAATGAATTCTTTGCTTCGGTCTTTACTGAGGAAGATGTAGGGATGTTACCCATGACTGAAGTGGTATTTAAAGGTGCGGAAGAATTGAAGGAAATATCGATACATCGGGAAGATGTCTTACAACTATTAGATAAACTGAAGAGTAGCAAATCACCTGGGCCGGATGGTATACATCCAAGGGTGTTGAAAGAACTGAAATATGAGATTGCAGACCTGCTATCAGTAATCTGTCAACTATCATTAAAATCATCTCTAATACCTGAAGATTGGAGGATCGCCAATGTAACACCAATTTTTAAAAAGGGTTCCAGGGGTGATCCGGGAAACTACAGACCGGTGAGCCTGACGTCAGTACTGGGAAAAATGGTAGAAACCATCATAAAGAATAAAATTACTCAGCATGTAGATAGTCACAACCTAATGGGAGACAGCCAACATGGCTTTAGACAAGGAAGATCGTGTCTTACTAATCTGTTATGTTTTTTTGAAGGAGTGAATAAACAGGTGGACAAAGGTCAGTCGGTTGATATTTGTATCTGGACTTTCAGAAAGCCTTTGACAAGGTCCCTCATCAGAGACTTTTGGCAAAACTAAAGAGTCATGGGATAGGAGGCAGTGTACTATTGTGGATCAGGAACTGGTTAAAAGATAGAAAGCAGAGGGTAGGGCTAAATGGCCAATTTTCCCAATGGAGAAAGGTGAATAGTGGTATACCCCAGGGATCTGTGCTGGGTCCGCTGCTTTTTGACATATTCATAAATGACCTGGAAAGTGGAATAACGAGTGAGGTTATCAAATTTGCAGATGACACAAAACTATTTAAAATTGTTAAAACCCAAGAGGATTGTGAAAAATTGCAAGAGGATCTTGATAAATTGGAAGACTGGGCATCAAAATGGCAGATGAAATTTAATGTGGACAAGTGCAAGGTTATGCACCAAGGGAAGTACAACCCAAACTATGGTTACACGATGCAAGGTTACACATTAGGAACCACCACCCAGGAAAAAGATTTAGGCGTCATTGTGGATACCATGATAAAACCCTCGGCCCAGTGTGCAGCGGCAGCCAAGAGAGCAAATAGAATGCTAGGTATGATAAAGAAAGGAATGGAAAATAAAACAAAAGATATTATAATGCCTCTATATCATTCCATGGTGAGACCGCACCTTGAATATTGTGTTCAATTCTGGTCGCCGTATCTTAAAAAGGATATAGCGATTTTAGAAAAGGTTCAGAGAAGAGCCACCAAAATGGTAAAGAGGATGGAAGGATACTCCTATGAAGAAAGGCTAAAAAGGTTAGGGCTCTTTAACCTGGAAAACAGACGGCTGAGGGGAGATATGATAGAAGTCTATAAATTAATGAACGGAGTGGAACGGGTAAACGTAGATCGATTGTTTACGTTATCAGAATATAGAAAGACTAGGGGACATGCAATGAAGCTACAGGGTAAACTATTTAAGACTAATAAAAGAAAATATTTTTTCACTCAACGTGTAATCAAACTCTGGAATTTGTTACCGGAGGATGTAGTAAAGGCTGTTAGTGTAGCTGGGTTTAAAAAAGGTTTGGACAAGTTCCTGGAGGAAAGGTCCATAAACCATTATTAAGAAGTGACCGAAGATATCAATGCTTGACCCAGTACAAGCATTGTGGAACTTGTGTCTCTTGGGGAAACTGCTAGGTACATATGACCTAGATTGGCCACTGTTGGAAACAGAATACTGGGCTTGATGGACCTTGGTCTGACCCAGTATGGCATATCTTATGTTCTTATGATGTGTGTTTGAGACTCTGAGGGAAGGATCCTGTTGATAGTGATTGATTTAGTATTTTACACAGAGTGGGACTGAGGTCGCATCTTAGCTCTTTTATCCAACTGGCTGGGCAGGGATCATTAGGTGCCGTGGTGAGGTTGATCGCAGCAATGGTGTCCTCAATTTCCTTGGTGGATATTTCACAAAATTTGCGAAATGGTGTTGGCTGTGGCACGGTGTGCATTATTGTGGTGTTGGCGGAGGTTGAGTTAATGCTGGTCTGGTCCATCTTTGACTGTAAGTAGTCAGAGTAATCCTGTGGTTGGGGCATGTGTGGATGGGCTAGAGCTGGGTCACCTGTTAATGATTTTAGAATATTGAACAGGTCATGTGATTTATTTACAGATCGTTTTAGAATATCTGTGTGGTGCTGCTTCCTCTTTTCCATTATTTTCTCTCAGTGTATTGACAAGTGGGAGTTGTATGCGCAATGTGCTTCATTAGATCGAGTTCTGCGCCACTGTCTCTCTAGTTTCCGTAGGTGACGGAGTGAGGCTCATAGTTCTTTGGAGTACCATGGTGCATGTGCACGTCTCCTTGACTCCTTGTTGACAGGGGGGAGGTGAGCTACAGCTTTAAAGCTGCTGTTCCAGTTGGCCACCATCTCATCTGGGTCAAGGGTTGAGTCAGAGAGGAGGGGGAGTACCATCTCCAGGATTTCATCTTTGATGAAGGGGCGAAAGCGTGTTGTTGGAGTTCTGGTGGAAGGGGCATGACTATTGCTGCTGCTAGTGCGGCCGTGGGTGGCTGAGTACGGTGGCTAATGGAGTATTATCTTCTCTACACCTTACACCCCAGGTATGCCTCTACCATGCCCTTATTCAGACTAGGATGTCCTCATAGTAGGGACATCCCAGAACTGGCTTCTAAAATGGCTTTGGACATCTCTATGCTTGTTTTCAGATGAATGAAGCAAGAATAGGGCTTCCAAAATGACCATCAAAGTGATTAAAGCAGCATCCTGGGAATCAGAGGAACCAGGGTTCAGATCCCACCGATACTCATTGGTTTGGCAAGTCATTTAACCCTCAATTGCCTCAGGTACGCACTTAGATTGTAAGCCATCTTGGTCTTAGGATTGTCTATATGAGATGTCAAGTTCATGACCTCTTCTTTAAGGTTGGGTTGCCATAGCACCGTGGACAAATGGTTCGCTTCAAGAGGGAGTAGGAAGCTTGGATACCCCTTTTCCCACTCCCTATAAGAAGTGGAGGGGCAGTACTGAAATTTGAGCTAGGTTTTTCTTGTTTTCATAGAAACAAATTTAGTAGAGCAGCCTTTTACGTATTGTTTACTTAATGTCAGGCATGCTGCATTATAGGGGTTAAGTGAAAGAATTGCCATGCTTAGTCAGGGATAAAAAGGAATTTTATTTCATTTTTATAGCTCTTATATTTCTTTGATAGTAAAGCTGATTTCATGGCCAACATTAGAATATAGGAATCACGGTGAAAGAATCCAACATTGAGGATCAATTGCTCATCGTTTGAGGACCACATAGGAGTCAACTAATGCTTTCTACTGATCACTAATGTTCCCTCTAAGCTGTGCTGGGTCCTCCGCTGGAATTCCTGCATGATCGCTTTGCACCCACTGGCAGGAATGCCAGAGGAGAACCCAGCACAGCTTAAAGGGAACATTGCTGATTATATGAATTGAACGGAATTTCAAATAAAGACATAGAGGCACATTCCAATCTGGCCATCCAGCCCCCTGTGCGGCCGACCAGGACACCCAGAGTTAGACCTGATTCTGATCCCATGGGGGCTAGATATGCCCATGGGATCAGAATTGGGTCTATGGCCTGGACGTGCAGGCCAGGCCACAATTCTGATTGGCCTGCACACCCAGCCACATGCCCGGCTACATCAGTCAGGCTCCTGAATGGAGCTGCTGTGCCATGGCGAACCATCACTATCACACAATCCCCAGTCACCGCTGAAAAGTTTATTTCTCCGCAGCCAGATCCCTGATCTGACTTCCCAAGGCCAGGGTCCTGCTGCAGGGAACTTCCTGCGCCCCTACCTTCCTTTTTCCCCACTGGCCACCACAGAAACACCACGTCCAAGGCGACTTATTCCACCTCTGAGGTGGAATAAGTCCCCTGTCTAACGGGCATTCCTCAGAATCGACCCTGTATATCCGGGATGATGACCCGCCCTCGCTCCATCCTCCGCCCGCCCCCATCTAAGGCTCCCTGTACAGCACAGCTGTACGTACAGTGAGCCTTTGGAGTGGCATAGCCATTTCCTCAGATAGCAGGGATGTATGTCCAAGCTGTACATACAACCCCATTATTCATGGTTCTGAATGACATCCATAATGATTATTTGCAGTGATAGAAATTGCTAAAAGTATATTTGTTTTCAGGTTATTTTTAAAGGCTACAGGTTTCATATGGGGGGTTTTGGAAGGTTTATTATTACTAGTGTGTTGTATATTATGTATGTCATACTGTAGCTCACTTAGTAATCCAAGACAAATATTAATAAAATGAAAATAAAATGAAATAATTAAAACAAATTTGATTAGTTTGATCTGGTAAAAAATATTGGGGCTTAAAGTAATTTAAAATTCAATAAATATTAAACTTTTCTACAATATCCTTTAGTGCAACAAGGCATTGCATAACAACTCATGGTATCTAACTGTAGACTGATTTTTCATAGGCAGCAGAACAAGATGGCCCATCAGCTTCAGCAAATCAGGGAACTTAGGAGGCAGAGGCAGAAGATCTTTGTTTGTCCCCTCCAACCACAAAGGTGTCCCGCTGCTCTGTTTTTGTTGTGAGAATGTTTTCTTTTACTGTGCAGTTTATGCAGAACTGGTTGCAGTTTCAATACTCATTTATTATAGGAAATTATGTACTTTTCTCCTATAGATGCCCCTTATAGACATCTGAAATTTGTCCACACAGTTAAATATTTGTGTAGGTAGGTAAATAGGTTACAGTGGATGAATTTCTAATATAAATAAAGCATGTACTTTGTATGTATTCACTTTCACATTACACATTTACAGTAAGTTGTTACTGTAAATGTGTAATGTGAAAGTGAATACATACAAAGTAAATGCTTTATTTATATTAGAAATTCATCCACTGTAACCTATTTACCTACCTACACAAATATTTAACTGTGTGGACAAATTTCAGATGTCTATATTCATGACACGGTTGAGAGGCTGTTATTTATGTAGCACTGCCATTCTAAAATGGTACCACTGCTCCTTAGCTCAGCCATGGTGATAGGAGAAGAGGTGCCAGTGATCATTCTCTCTCTCATGTATATTATGTTGTAAAGGTGGGCAGGAATTTATAGAAGAACCTCCCTTTTTTTTCTAAACAGGGCCCAATATCTTTAAGTAGAAAGAGGAGGCATTGTCTGGGATGCTACAAAATGGGGCAGGAAGCAACTGGAAAATCTGAGACACATCTTTATTGTCAGAAATCCAATAGCACACTCTAGTAAACCTACAGATTCAACTTTTTCAGACATATGTGAAGGGTAATTCTATAATCTTGTGTGCAGGCAAAGTCATATTTGGGGCCTATTTTATAAAGTAAAGAATGCATGGACTTTACTTTATATAGATGTGCCCGAGTCCAGTCATGGCAATTAAACCTGCTCTAGAGCAGACATAACTGTCCACACCTACAGTGATGCCGTGACACACGTAAGTCACAGTATTCTATACTTACACATGTAGATTTGGGCTCTGCTCCTATACACACCCCAACTGAAAATACACGCGATGAGACTTGGGTGCGCACTTGTAGAAGGGCGACCACTCAATGCACGCACATTCATATGAATAAGCCCTTCAGAATAGGGACTTACATATAGAACGCTCTGTGTTCCCTATATAAAATCAGCCCCAAAAACTCTTTATTATAAAAAGTGTGAAGGTCACAGCACTGTAGACCAACCTGTACAAGATCATAGGTTGCATATGCTAAAAACCATTATCCCATTCTTACTGCAAGTCCAGTCAACATTATGGAACCTTAACATGCTCCTGCTCCTCTCTCCCGGTAACAATAGTACAGGACTATCTAGAAGATGCTAATGTTGAACTGTGTATATTACAACCGAGAAAACAGAGATTAAATAGCAAAGCAACTAATTACTTGGTCAGAGCCCAGGGCTAGCCCCAGGCAGAAACCACGGCCGTGCTGCCTCCCCCCCCCCCCCACCCCACCACCATTTCCATCTTAAGAGGGGAGGGGGAGGTAGAGACGGGGCAGCAGCTGCACTATTTTAAAAGTGGTAGCTTTGTGCCGCCGCTTTGGTGCCCATGGCAGGCCGTGTGCTTCAGTACACATGGCCTGCTGCTTCCGACAGTAAGTTGCATCGGAGGGGGATCAGGAGTGGCAGATCATGTATGCTGAAGCACATGGCCCTGCTGCAGGAAACAAAGTGGCAGCAGAAAGATGCGCTCCTGGGTCGGCCGCCCTAGATGGCCACCTAGCCCGCCTAGTGGGCAAGCCAGCCCTCTCGGAGCCTCAGACCAGAAGATATACTAATTTAATTACTCCTTTCTCAGCACCAACAAGTCTGAGTTCTGTACATTGCAAAAAGCTTCAATTTTTGACAGAATTAAATGCACTTAGAAATTATTCTAGCTTCCTCATGTGTCTCATAATAAGTATAGGCTCAGAGATACACAGCATATAGCAGTCAGCATATGTCCACTATGTGCCAAAATACTCTGAGCAGTATCGTATGCATGCATGTCTATGTTTAAGATACAGTAAATGTATATATAGTGTATGTAGAGAAGCATATTCGTGCAAACGTTTTAATATGAACATAGTATATATCAATATGCTGTGTGTATGTATATTATATATATGCTAGAATATGCAGGCATGTGTTTAGATAGAAACAGAAATATGACGACAGAAAAAGATACTATGTAATATGTATGTTAACACTAGGCAACTTGGCAATCATGCATCTATATAGTTTTATAAATACCCAAATGCCTGAGTTAGTAAAGTTGTGCCTTTAGAAGTCTCCTGTTTTTAAAAATAAGTGGAACACAAGAAAACTAAAAAAAGTGGCACATGCAACTCCCCCCGTTCCCTCTCTGCCACGCTTACCTGTCATCATTCTGCCATCCCTGCTCTCCCAAAAGCAAATCCCGAAACCGGTACCTGGGTGGCAGAGGGGGAACTTCGTTTTCCGAATCCACCATTCTTTCCCCAGCCAGCACCCCTTCTGCAGCAGTTAAAGCTGGAGAAAAGACTCTTTACCGTAACCTCAAATACAAAATCCACAAACTGGGGAGGGTTCAAAGAGACGGTCTCCTGTCAGTGTTACCAAGAGAGCTCCCCGGAGAAGACGAAAACGAATGAATGAAGTTCTGCTCCTGTCAATGCCGCTCAGGCACGTTTGACTCCCTTCCCTTGCTCCTGTCTTCTCTCAAGAGGCAGTCGCCACCTTCCCAGATTTATTCTTTCCAAAAGCTTAGTAGTAAGGATTGGCAGCAGGCGCCTCTCTTCTCCAGAGTGCTTTGATGCCCCTTATCTGCCCATAACGTTGATTCTGAAGCAAAACACACAGCTCCATGGCTCGCTCAGCTCCACCTTTCAAGCAATTTCCAGCATGATCTCCACCAGAAATTCATTAGCATATCAGTGCCTCAGCTACTGCTTCATCCCTGCATCTGAAAGGTAGCAACTGCGCTCGGCTGATGCTTTTCAACCCATTCTCTTCACTGTTGCACACATCTGTAAAAGAAGCCCCCCTCCCCCCAAGAAGGGAGGGAAGGGGAGACATTGTGCCTTCTTTTTCTTCTCACCTCTGTCTTTTATTTTATTTTTGCATTAGATTCAACATCTCGGATTATTCATGCAGAAACAATAGTATAGTTTTGCAAAAGCATGGCTGGAAAAGACAAGAGCCCTCTCAGTTCTGCTTCTATCTCAACTAAACAGATATGACTGTAGGTTGTATATTGCTGCCAGAGACAAATATATTCCATCTATTCCCCTGAGCTTGCAGCTCCATGGAAAACTGTATAGGTATAATGCTAAGGAGATTTTCTTTATCCTTCCCAAGGAAGGCAACAATTCCCCTGGTAAAGGGACTGATTGAGATGTAAAACTGTATTTCTATCCAGAGGATCAAAATATCACTTTGCTTTTTCTTGGCTTTTTTGCCCCTTCCTCTAGATTTACTTCTAAGTCTCTGTTCTCTTTTTTTAACATAAATATATTTCATGGATTTATTTTTCAGTGCTGATGGTCACCCGCTCTCATGATCCTGGCTTTTGTTGCGGCCCCTGTTCCTCTTTTCTTGTAAGTGTCACACCTGCAAGGAGCTCTAAGGAGGATCAGCATGACAGCACCTCCGTTTACTTCAGTTCTAAACAGGATTGATTAATTAGGACCCACTTTCAGAAACTTTTACAGTATTATCTTAGAAATAAGCAGCAAGGTAAATAACAATAGACAGTAATTCTGCTGTCTACCCAGAATAATAATCTGGTTTTCTACCACTTGGGTCCAAAACAGAACAGAAAAAGGGGTTTAGCCAGTTATTTATCAATCAGTTTGTCTGAAAGCATATGTTAGTAGGATTGCTTCCAGAAAGACTGATCTAGAATTGTTTTCCACCATCCATTGTAGGATTGTAATTTACCTTTTATATACTGTGGCACTGTAGCAGCAGAACGCAGACAAACCAATGATACCAGGAGTCTGTTCAGAAGGTCCAAATCATTTATTTGTGCACAAGACTCAAGCAGAATCACATTCAAAATGGCTGAGCAATGGTTTCTAGCAAAACAACAACTTTTATAGCCTTCTTCTCCATTCTGGACATAGGCAAACTTCTCATTGGTCCCAGTATCCCCTTCTATCCCATCTATTGGTCCCGGTACCATTACGTAGCTATCCAATGGGGACCTTGGTCTGGGCTCAGCACCTGGTTGCCCCCCTTACAGTCCCCATTACAATGGACAGTTCTTAGACTCTTGATACATCTCTTCTCCAAGGTCACTAGCTAGCTGGAATATGTGGGAAAGCAGGGCACTGTAACCTTTCTTACAGCAAGTTAATTAATTCCATAGAAGCTTCTCATATCCTTATCAATACCAATTAGAGCTGTTTTCTGTCTTTTCTAAGTTTCGTTTCTGCTTAGCTATGTTCAGTTAAGCTGAGTTAAGTTTCAATTCTATGGAAGCAGTATTGGGGGGGGGTGAGGGGGGTTCACTCCTCTGGCCTAACCACAAGCTTCATTTACAGGTCAAGCTGCTTAGGCCTGTCTGTTTAGTTCAAGCAGCATGGATCATAGGCCTTCGCCTACCACATTCCCCCCTTTGATTATTCTCACCCGCAAGTGAGAAAGGGTGAGAATCAAATCACATAATACTAGGTAAAGGTATCACTCTGTGGGATAGGGTAGTAGTTTCACATAGCTAGTATCTTTGTAGCTGCCTTACACTCTACAGTGTTATTAATAACTGAAGTTATCATTCACAAGCAAAGTGGCAAGAAACAAGGGAGCAACAAGCAAATCGTCAGAGTCCATAGTTTGGCAAGAGTGGGAAAAAGAACTAAAGGAGTAGAAGGTTCAGGAGCATTTATGCCGGACCACCAAGATGTCTTCTTTGTTGTGCTGTTGTAAAACTTCTGATTTAGACAGTCCAGCTGTCCAATCTTCATAGCAAATTGTGGTCCGGTGCGAACAAAACACAAACTGTCAACAATGGGGTGGGCCAATACCCACTCACTAGTAGTATTATGTAAATCAGTCTGATTGTAGGGGATGGAATAATTCAGTTCTTGAGCCTCCCAAGGCCACTGATCTCCCATCTTGGTTCCTCCACAAAGAAATAGTCATAAATGTGGAGACTAGATGCTACTGCTTCGGCAAGTTCAAGAAACAAGTTCTGGGAGGCATGAGGAACCTTCAGCCCAGTTCGCGTGGTACTTATACAGGCTGCACAGGGTGGTAAATCAAAAGTCATTTCAAAGCACCCCAAGGCTGCTGCCAGAAAAAAGCAATAAGAAGAATTTATAATGGGCATAGTCTCTGGAAAATTGGTGGAACTGTCGGCAACAAATGTAGAGTTGATTGTAGATCCTCAAGCTTCTGCCGTACGTAGACCTACCAGCTTTGTGGCAGGAGTAGGGCTGTAGATTCCAAAGTATCACTGTCCTCTGGGATGTCTCAGGTTCTTAAAATATCATAGTACAGTCTCTCAGGCTATTATTGCCTCCTTAGAGCAGTTCACTTTTTAGGAGATCAAAACAGTTTTGTTCTCAGAGCATTTGAACACAGTCTCTTAGAAGACTCAATTTCTTAACACAACACAGTCTATTTCTGATGATTGCAGCTTTCTCCAGATGCGAGGCTTACCTTCAGATAAACGAACAGTCTTGAAATAGTGCAGTTTCTGAGGGACCAATAAGTCTTAGGTCCGTGGCTGTGGTCGTAGGGTGAGGCGCAATGGAGTCTCAGGATGCTGTACAGTAGTCCAGTGATCAGGTTCAGAAGCAGTTGCTGGCTTTACTCGACTATGATGGATCCAAAGTTCGAATTCTGTGACTTTCACTGCAGTTGGAGTTGACAGGATGACAACATAGGGTCCCTTCCAATGCAGGGCTAACGGTATCCTTCTCCACTCTTTGACCCACACCGAGACTCCAGGCTTGAAAGGATGCAGGGGTTCAGGCAAATTGATGGGTAATCGATTTTTGTACCCAGGTATGAAGACTCTGCAAAACAGAACTTAAAACCAATAGTTCATGCCTAATAATTTCAGATCCTATCTGTCTCACATCTCCTTTTATTCCCTATAAATAGGCTACAGATTCTCAGAATCTCAAAAAGGGGAACTCCTAAAGACTTAGCAGGGGCTAAGTATATCCTAAGAAGGGCTATAGGAAGAACCTGGGGCCACTTCAGGTAAACCTTTTGGCAAAGTTTGGACAACTGAGATTTCAAGGTTCTATTCATACATTCTACTTTTCCTAAAGTTTTGAAAGCTCTAGGTAGTATGCACCTGATAATGTCAATATCTCGGGGCCATACTTAATGGACTTGCTGCCTAAGGTTATCCACCCTCATTATTTGTACAGGGTCCCATGTGCATGCAAGATTGTAAGGGCATACTTGAAATCTGGGTACACATTTAGACAGAGCCCTTTTCCTATTGTTAGTGCTCTAGTGAGGGCTATCAGTTCAGCTTTCTGTGGTCAAGTTTCTGGGGCCAGGGCTGAGGACTCAACTACCAAATCAGGGGTCAGCAGCACAACAATGTCTATTGATGATGAAACTGCCTTCAGCCACAAAGAAAGTCTGTTCAGGGTTCTCCAGAGGGACATCAGTCAAATCCAGAAAGCTTGAGAATACAGTGTCCATAATTTCTAAACAGTCATGATCAGGGGATCAAGACCAACTGGTAACAACATAGCAGGATTCAAAGCTTGACTGACCTTCAGTTGTATCTGGGGGTTTTCACGCAACATACTCTGATACTTGAACATTCGTAGATTTGTTAGCTAGTAGTTTCCTTTGTGTTTCATATTGGTTAGAACAGAGTGTGGTACAGTAACTGGAAGATTCTGTCTCAAAGTGATCTTGTTAGTTTTGCTCACTAGGAAGGCTGTAGCTGTAACAGCTTCTCAAATAAGGTCCAAGAGATTGAGTCAACACTCCTAGAACATTTCCTTGTGACTCATGAACATAGAGACTGAAAGGTTTTCTGGATATCTGGTAGGCCCAGAATTGGTGACAACATCAGAGTGGTTTTCAAAGATCAAAAGGCTGCATCCTGTTCAGGTCCCCATTCTAATGGAGACTTTTCCATTCCTTTGGTAGCTTGATACAATGGTTTTGCTAGCAGCGCAAAATTGAGGATCCATATACAACATACTCTGTGGCACCCAAGAAGGTTCTCACTTGCCTCCTGCAAGTGGTTGGAGCAGGAATACTGCATACAGCTTCTTTGCATTCTGGTCCCAGGCGTCGAATTCCGCTGGACAACGGGAATCCTAGGTAGTTAACTGGTTTGACATAATTGCGCCTTGGCTCTTGAGACTTTGTATCCAGCCTCATTAAAAAGGTGCAAGAGTTCACTGGTGGCCTGTAGACATTCACTTTCTGAGTTGGTGGTTATGAGCAAGTTGTCCACATATTGAAGTAGAATTCTTTCTCCTGGAATTACTGGATAACTTGTCAAATCTTTTGCGGAGTGAGGCGAGTTCTTGAATCCTTGAGGTAATCTTATCCAGGTGAGTTGGCCCCGCCTTCCTGTAGTGGGGTCTTGGGCTAAGCGTATGCAGAAAAAAAACATCTTTTAAGTCCAAAATGGTGAAATGTGTAGCTTCAGCAGAGATCAGTCCTAAGAGTGTGTAAGGATTTGGCACAACTGGATGTATAGTTCCAGCTGCATCATGCATTCTTTCTTAGATCCTGCACTGGGCGGTAATCACCTGTCCCAGGCTTCTTAACAGGAAGAAGGGGGGGTGTTCCAAGGTGACTGGCACTCCTTTGAAAAGTCCATACTTTGGGTTCACAGTTATTTGCATTTCTGTCTCTTCAGCAAAGGATATCTGTGCCTGAAGCTTTGCAAGCAGATCTTCGGCTCCAAAAAGTGGAATAGGGCACTCAGGCATATGCAGGAACTGGTGCATTATTTTCTGTCCCCCTAGTTCACACATGCGGTTCTGCAGAAAAGGCTTTGTGGCCTTAGCCCCAGTAGCTCTGATAATGGTGATGCATCGAGAAAGACACAGGGGCTACGGGCTTTAGTATTCTGCTCCTGTACCCCCATAAAGTCCATATATTGGTCCCCTATTTTCAAACTGACCATAGGCTCCTGGGGACCCAGGGAAACTTAAGAGTCCGGTCTGGCCTAGTCTTCATTCATAAATCAAGTACTCCCCCCTGGGGTGGAGTCAAGATACGGGCATTCACTTCTCTAATGTCCTTCTGTTCTGCAATGGGCGCACTGACTCGCACCTAGTTTTTACTTCCTCTGCTCCTTCGATCAGGATAACCTCCTCCACATCATTCAACTAAAGTATCAGCAAGAAGATCTGTTCTCTTCTCCATCTTTACACTTACTTTCTCTATCACATTCAACAATTCACATACTTTCTGATCAACTTCCATTAACTATCATGCCCGCAAATCCATCCAGTTTCTGTAATTTCTGTTTTATCTCTCTGGGACTGACTGACAAAAACGCAAATTCTCCTGGGCTGCTGGATTGCATGGGGTATATAGTGAGGCTGAATAATACTGTCTGAATAATACTGTTCATTTGTTCAATTAAATCCTAAAGCTTTCAGTTCAGTAAATCAGTGGCAGAGGGAAAGGCACCTAAACAAGTCTGGTCAGCTGACTGGCTGGCAAACTACTTGGGAATCTGCAGGGAGGAGTCCCCCCCCCCTGCCCTAGGCCCACACTGTTTCTCCTAGCAACGCTCTATCCGGGAGGGTTTTTGGTTTTTTTTTTTTACTTCTCTGCTGTGGGCACATTAGTTCACGCCTACCGGGGGGTGACATCATCGGTGGACTGGGCCCCATCCCCCCCTTAAGTACTCTGAACGGAGCCGGGGCTTCTTGGGGAGCTACTTACAGAGAGAGAAACTGACGGGACGGGATATCTAGAGATTTTGGGGCAAAATATGGTGAACTAAGGAAATATGGAGCAACTAGCAGAAGCCACTCCCTTTCACATAGCATTCCTAATTGGGACAGAGACATTTTATTACCATAGTCTTCAGTAAATCCCTTACTAAAATTCTTGATCATACTTGAAAAGAAACTTATTAAAAAAACCTTATTACCGCAAACATAGGGCAGGCAGAAAACATAAGCTTAGATTAAGCACAGACATACAATTTAGATACAGTTCTTAAAATATAAAACTATTATTTTGCAACATGTTATAACATCTATTAACTGGAATGAAATTACTTAGCATGGAAACTAACTGCCAGCCGTAGTCTGCATGTCTCTGCAAAAGAAATTATTATTTTATTTTTATTAAATCTTACAGTTCAGAAAGCAGATATTCAAGAGACATGAAACGGATACTTTTCCATCGCGTTGGTGGATATCTAGAATGCATATACACCCTCTTTTTAACAATAAATATGTCTTCTATCAGGTGCTTGCCACCGTATATCAGGAAATAACGTCTTGAAATTTAAAAGACTTTTTAAAAAAACAAAACAAAGTACCCCCTTTTCCTCTGGACACGGACACAAAATTCAAATACAGAAAAACAAATGAATTTATCTTGAATTGTAAAGGTCTTCATTAGTCACTAGTACAGAGTTTAACAATTCAAAGTAATTACCTTAAATCTTAAAGTATGGGGAAGCATGCATTCAAATGACTTATACTTATTCATAAAAACACTCCGCAAGATAAACTCTTTTTTTTTTTTTTTTAACTTTCAGATTTCAAAGATAAAATCCTAACACAATTTCTTATTCAATCAGAATTTAAACCATTCATTCTCAGGTTGCAATCCGGTACACTTCCAACCCAGAATGCTGCACCGTCCCTCAAGGTTCTCAACCTCTATTTTTGAGGGTCAAAGGAAAAACACTTTATTTGCTCTCTCTTGTCCATGTCAGTTAGTTTTTGGAACGACAGATATACTTCAAAAAACAAAAGAACTCCTGAGTCACTGTAGTTATCACAGCTGTAAAGTAATAACTAGAAAACTAATTATAAATTCATCTCCTATCACACTTTGATTGAATGAATCCTTTATTTTAAACAAGCAAGAGATTTTTCATTCGGGAGTCATTTTTTTTCCCTTCTAGCAAGCTGTGTGAGAGCCACACCCCTTTGCTCATTGGAAATGAAATGAAACAACTTAGTTTCACAGACGCACAGAGACATGCTAGCAAGAATCATTTAAATCAGTGTCAAGTCATGATCTAATAATTACTTTATAGGTCAAAGGGAAAAAAACCCAAAACAGTTTGCTTAGTTTCTCTATCATTTCTGAAAAGTAACAATAATATAACAGGAGCAGTTGATGTAAAAATACAGACAGAGCAGAGAATATAACTAAAAGCAGTTTACGGAGCTCCGATGAGGTTAATACGACCTTCAAAACTAAAATTCTGACTAAATATTCCTATCAAATGGTATATAATACATGACCATAGTAGAAGGAACATCCCTATTAAAACAAAGTGAATAAAAAACAGGTATAATTGTCCTAAAATAAGCTCCAATTAGCCCAGCAGCAGAACGTTGAAAACATGCCTTCATAGGGTTAAAAAGCACCTCTGCACAGACACGCCCCTTGTCAGCCTCACGCTGTAGTATAGGAAAAGCTGACTGAATGAGACATGTTCTTGATTTTTCAGTGAGTCAAGCGGTAAATTATCATACATTACCCAACAGAATATAATCTTACATTAAACAAAGACACATAGACAAACGACACACATGCTAGCAACGTATCCCAAGAAAGAAACAGCCCAATCCTGTCTCTTCTGACTAGGCTATATCAAATTCCAAAATCAAAAGACCTTGCGCATACTCATGCAGGGTTCAAAAAGACGATAGTTTCACCTTGCGCATACTCATGCAGGGTTAATCGGACCGTCTTGAGAGGTGATCAAGCTCTCTTACCAAATTCCAAATTCCAAAGTTACAAAATCCAAGTTTCAAACAGCAGTACTGCTCTGACTCATCTGTCTAGACATATCAAAACTATACTCACCGGATCCGGTCCTAGTTCCCAAGCAAGCGCATGAGTTGGACCTCGGACTCCCCTCACGGGTTCGAGGTGTTGGCTCCAACCCGGTCCGGCACCCTCCGAGGCCTGGCCCAGCTCCCTCCGATGCAACTGGACCGGTGGCGCCTGGGAGCCGAGCCCACGTCGGGAGGGCACGATCCTGGCAGAACCAAACCTATAGAGGCGGAAAGTCGTGGTATATCAGCTCATATACCCTCTACTAACCACATCTTCCCGGCTCCAACGCACCAAGAATATGTAGCAGCAGAACGCAGACAAACCAATGATACCAGGAGTCTGTTCAGAAGGTCCAAATCATTTATTTGTGCACAAGACTCAAGCAGAATCACATTCAAAATGGCTGAGCAATGGTTTCTAGCAAAACAACAACTTTTATAGCCTTCTTCTCCATTCTGGACATAGGCAAACTTCTCATTGGTCCCAGTAACCCCTTCTATCCCATCTATTGGTCCCGGTACCATTACGTAGCTATCCAATGGGGACCTTGGTCTGGGCTCAGCACCTGGTTTCCCCCCTTACAGTCCCCATTACAATGGACAGTTCTTAGACTCTTGATACATCTCTTCTCCAAGGTCACTATCTAGCTGGAATATGTGGGAAAGCAGTGCACTGTAACCTTTCTTACAGCAAGTTAATTAATTCCATAGAAGCTTCTCACATCCTTATCAATACCAATTAGAGCTGTTTTGTGTCTTTTCTAAGTTTCGTTTCTGCTTAGCTATGTTCAGTTAAGCTGAGTTAAGTTTCAATTCTATGGAAGCAGTATTGGGGGGGGGGGGGTTTCACTCCTCTGGCCTAACCACAAGCTTCATTTACAGGTCAAGCTGCTTAGGCCTCTCTGTTTAGTTCAAGCAGCATGGATCATAGGCCTTCGCCTACCACAGCACCAAAGTGGGGCAGGGAAGGACTCTCCAGGCTAGTCTGTTCTTCAGACAAAAACAGGACAGATCCCTTTCCTCCAGCTTGGAGAGGCCCCTGGTCAGAGGTAGACCACTACCCACAACCCCATGTAGGTAGGAAAGATCCTCAGAGATAGGTAAAGAGGGGAAAGTTCCAGTGGCTGGGGAGACCAGGGGAGGGGCAAAGAATCTATATGTGCTTCCTGCCAAGAGCCAATCACAGCATGAGAGGGAGGGAGGTGACTGTTACCCCGGAAACCAGAGGAGTGGAGTTTCCCTGGGATAGAGGGGCCCCAGGAACACAGCCAAGGGCAGAAGAAGGATTAAAGGTTATTGAAGAGCTTCCTGTGGGTGACCAGCCAGCCTCTGAGGGGTCAGTAGAAGCTTTGGAACGAAGTCCCCTCGACCTGCCTGTTTCAGAGGAGGTAGGGTAGGCCAGTAGGCTTTGAACTTTATTTTGTTTTGCTGCTTTGTTTTCCCCCTTTTTTTTCTGGATTGTCTGAGGGTGGTGCAAGAGGGAGGTGTAACGCAAGGCCATACAAGCCATAAATGCACCCTGTGCAACTCGCACATCTGGCACACCCCCCATAACAGGTTTGTCATTTGCCCCATGCCCACTCTCCCTATCAGACCTCCATGTCCAGCCGGCTCCCCCTCACGCTGCCTGTCCTTGCCCAGTTGCCAGTACCTTTCATGTTCCCTTGGCGGTGGCGGTGGAGCAGACATCCAATTTAAAAACAAAACAAAACATGGACCTTTCTGACTCCTTACATGCATGCAGGTCTGATCCCCCCATCCTCTGACACTAGGAGGGAGGGATCAGGCCAACATGCATGCACAGAGTAGGAAAGACTCACAGATTTTTTTTTTCAATTGGATGTCTGCTCCGCTGCCACCGCCGCTGCCAAGAGAACACAAAAAGCTGCAGCAGCTGGGCAAGGGCAGGCAGCATGGGGGAAGCCAAGGCCAGCAATCCCAAATGCACCCCTATTTTTTTTTTAACCCTGTGCAGCTGCACCGCTCGCACATGGCTAGGTACAGTGCTAGTGTGACGAGGTAGTAAGTCACAGAGGTGGGGGCACCTCCCACCCTTTCTCACCCCACTGTTTCAGCCATAGTGGTTATTTTCCCCTGGTTTGGGGCTGAGAAAGAAGAATTATGTTTTGTTTGTTTGCATATTGCCTGGAGCAGCAACAGAAAGTCTGTTTTGTTTTCCCTGCTGGGAGGAACTGAACAGTATAGGAAGGCTGGGCCTATACCTAGCCGAGACAGCCTCTGTAGTCGGAACTGTATTTAGAAAAGGCGGGGGCCTTTAGGGATGAACTAGGTGTATGCCTAGGCTGCAGCCTGTAGTGTGGCTGACTTGTTTTTATACTTTTCTGCTGACTTATCTGTGGTGGGGGGGAGGGGCGGGGCATGAAAATGACATCTTCCAACTGGATTGTGATAAGGAAGAATTCTCTATCAGGTAACAAACTACTATTGCTACTAGTTGTTATTTGTATAGCGCTACAAGGCATATGCAGCACTGTACATATACATGCAAGAGACAGTCCCTGCTCATCAAGACCTTACAATCTAATCGTAACAGACTACACAGCAACTAGGGACTAGGGTAAATCTAGGGAATGGTAAAATGTACATAGGTGGTGAACAAGAGAATAAGAGGTTCCTTATCGTCCCTCACCTCTGGGTAGTGAACCTCCTCCTGCAGCATGGAGACTGGGCATTGCAAAACTGTGACATCACTGGATGTATCCTGCTGGCCTCTCCCACCAGCCCCCACTGTGCCCAGTCTCCATGCAACAGGAGGATGTAGTGAGCATAAGTGCTGGGCTCACTAGAGGGACGCATAAGGAGCATTTTCATTTTGATAGATAGTATTTGGAGTTTAATTTTGGCTATTTAGCTTAATTTAAGTTCTTTTTATTTGGGATTTAAATGTAGATTTACATTAATTTTTTTTCAAACAACTTTAAACGGGTTATTTAAGGTAACGGGCTAGAACGAGAGGATTGCTTCTCTCCTTCTCCTTCGCCTGTCCCTTTGATCTGGCCGGCCCTCTTCTGGTCTGTACGGGGGAGAGTTGAGCAGCAGTGGTGGACAGCTCCTCTCGGTCTGCTGTTCAGTTGGAGATTATTGCAGGAGCTGGCATTTGGTTCCTCTCAGCTGCAGCTGCTTGAAGTAGTGTTCCTAGCAGCTGCGCTGATGGTAGGACATGCTGTTAGTGCAGCGTAAAATATTTAAAATGGAGTTCTGACTGCTGTACGCTGAGGTGGGTGCCCCGAGGTATTTTCTTGCTGCAGAGCAGTCTTGGGCCTACACGGACGTCGGCAGCATTAGTTTAAGTGGGAAGCTGAGTTCGGGACCTCGAGGTTGTTTCTTCCCATGTTTTTTCACATCAGAGGCATTTTTGTTTAGAGAGACACTGGATATCTTATATTTCTCCTTAGGACATAGGCAAATTTACTATATTTGAGGGTTTTTTGTGAGAGACACGCTTGACCAGTTTAAAAATAATAATTTAATTAATTGTATAGATGTGGCTTCTGGGGTCAGGGGCTGCCTTCTTATGTGCTTAGACTTAGTTTGCTCTGTTGTTTAGGGTGATATATAAAAAAAATCAAGAGGGAGTTTATTTTATTTTACTTTTATTTCCATATTGTCTCTTTACTGTTATTTTATCTGGATTACGTTACAGTATTGGTTATCTGATGCCTTCGCGCCCACAAAGTTTAGTGTGTGGGGCGCGTAGAGGCACAGTATCAGAAGCGAGGGTCTTTCGAGGCTGCGCGACGAAATCATCCAATATGGAGCAGGTGCTCCAAGACAAGGCTGGTGAAGGAGTTCAAGGTCCGTCTAGTGCGATAGAGGGGATCTCTCCCCAACAGTCTCCATCCACGCCCCTGCTGCATAGCCTGACGGAGGTGGGTAGTTCGGTGCCTACTGCATTGGCAGGGATGGCACTTGGGGGGTTTTCCCCGGATTTTGTACTGGTAATGCATCAGGCTTATTGCTTGAGGCAGCAGGCGGCGGTCTCAGATACCTCTTGGGGGGGGGCGGCGGCAGGACTGCTGGCTGCCCCTGAAAAGGTTGGGAGTGGCCTAGGGAGACCTCTTAAGAGGCCTAGACCAATGGAGGATCAGCCTTTAGGTTCAGACTGGTTGGAAGGAGAGGACATGGACCTGGAGCTGGAATCTGGTTTGGAAGAGCTTGAGGAAGGTGAGATACAGGAGCCTGAGAATCAGGCAAGGATTATAAGAGTTTTTAGAAGAGAGGAGCTAACGGCGCTCATTACAGAGTCACTCCAAGCTCTCAACCTGTCTTCAGTTCAACCAGCGGAGGAAGAAGGGCTTGAAGATCCCCTTTTTCAGGTAGTATGCAATACTCAGGCGGTTTTCCCCGTTCACCTAGTGGTTAAGCAGATGATTCAGAATGAATGGGATTTGCCAGAGTCTGGGTTGAAGGGTGTAAAGTCTATGACTAGACTTTACCCCTTGGCCAATTTAGAGAGAGAGATGTTTCGGTCTCCTTGTGTAGATGCAGCGGTGTCTGCGGTCACAAAGAAGACAACTATCCCAGTAGAGGGCAGTGCGGCCCTGAAAGATGCGCAGGATAGAAAGCTGGATGTGTTATTGAAGCAAGCTTTGGCGCTGCAAGCCTCTATTTGCGGGGCTTGGGTAGCGAGAACCTGTCTGCGATGGTCTCTGTTTGCAGCAGCAGGAGCGTTTATCGGATGAGACACGGCTGGAGTCTGGTTCGGCGTACTTAGCAGATGTCCATTATGATTTTATCAGAGCCTTGGCAAATAGTATGGCTTTGCTAGTTGCCACACGCCGTTATCTTTGGTTAAGAAATTGGGCGGCGGATACTTCCTCCAAATCGCGACTCAGTAAGCTTCTGTTTAAGGGGAAGTTGTTGTTTGGAGAGGATTTGGACAAGCTGGTCAAGGATTTGGGGGAATCCAAAGGAAGACGCTTGCCAGAGGATAGACCTAAGCAGGGTCAAGTGCAGGCGATGGCTCGAGGTCAGTTTCAAGATTTCAGCCGCTTACGGACCTCTCAGTTGGGAGGTTTTCAAAGAGGAAGATTTACTGCGCGTGGTCAAAGTTTTCGGGGATTTCGAGGAGCAGGCAGGGGGTTCAGTAGTCCCTCCGCTGCGACCCTCAGAAAGCCACAATGAAGCGAGGTGAACCTGGGCAGGGGTTCAGCCAATAGGAGGGCAGCTTCGGGAATTCCTCCCTGCCTGGGTCCAGATAACATCCGATCAGTGGGTGCTAGAGATCATTCATGAAGGTTATGCTCTCGAGTTTTCTTGCCCAGTAACAGATTTGTTTGTGCTTTTGCCTTGCAGGGGGCGGGAGAAATCGATTGCAGTACGGGAGACGTTAGTTCGTCTTCTGCAATTAGGAGCAATAGTGCTGGTGCCTCGAGAGTTATACGGCGTCGGTCGCTACTCTATTTATTTCGTAGTGCCCAAGAAAGACGGGGCTCTCCGTCCCTTTCTAGACCTCAAGGGCATAAATCGCTGTCTCTGAGTGCCACATTTTCGAATGGAAACCTTGTGAGCGGTAATAGTGTTGGTCCGACAAGGAGAATTCTTAACATCTCTTGATCTTACCGAGGCGTATTTACACATTCCCATCAGGCCAGCGCATCAAAAGTTCCTAAGGTTTGCGCTACTGTGGGGTCATTTTCAGTTTCAAGCGTTGCCCTTTAGGTTGGCGACGGCTCCATGCACTTTCACCAAAATCAAGGTGGTAGCGGCGGCACTGCGGAAGGAAGGAATATTAGTTCATCCTTATCTGGACGACTGGTTGATACGCGCGAAATCAAGGGCTGAGAGTATCAGGGTGACAGTCAGAGTGGTGCAGCTCCTGCACAGTCTCGGCTGAGTAGTCAACATAGCCAAGAGCCGTTTGGTTCTGTCACAGGTTCTGGAGTACTTAGGAGTACGGTTCGACACTCAAGTGGGGGCAGTGTTTCTGCCAGACCTGCGAACCCAGGCTCTTCTGAGTCGGGTTCGCAAGTTTTTAAAGACTCCAGCTCCGTCGGCCTGGGACTACCTTCGCGTTCTGGGGACCATGGCGGCGATGCTAGAAGTGGTACCTTGGGCCAGAGCGCACATACGGCCGTTGCAGAGGTCTCTACTTCGGCGTTGGTCACACCAGAACAACAGTCAGAACAAGCGGCTCGCCTGTCCGTTGAAGGTACGAAGAGCACTTCAATGGTGGCTTTGCCCAAGAAATGTGGGAGTGGGCATGCCACTTGAGCAACCACAATGGCTTCCAGTGTTGTCGGATGCCAGTCTCGCAGGTTGGGGAGCTCATTGCGAGGATCTATTCGCACAAGGAACCTGGACCGAGCAGGAGGCCAAGTGGTCGATCAACCGTCTGGAATTGAGGGCAGTAGCGCTAGCACTTCGGGCGTTCGAATCCTTGGTGCGGGGTCGAGCTGTGTGAGTAATGTCAGACAATGCCGCAGCAGTGGCTTACATCAATCGGCAAGGGGTTTCATAGGGCCGGAGGGCTCCGCACAGATTTTCTTTTCTTTTTAACTTAACTTTATTGCAGCTGCTGTTCTGTAAGAAGCAGGAGCAGTGGCTGCAAGGGGGGGGTGAAGCTGCACTAGGGGGGGGAAGGTGAAGCTGCAGGGCGGGGGGAGGTGAAGCTGCACGGGGGGGGGGGGAAGGCTCCGCAGAGGTTTAATTTTGTTTTTAAATTATTTTTACTGCAGCCACCACTCTGTAAGAAGCAGGAGCAGTGGTGCAAGGGGAAGGAGGTGGCAGAAGGGACTGACAGGGTGAAGGAGGTTGCTGAAAGAGAGCTGAAAGGGTGGTGGGGGGAAGGAGGTGGCTGGAAGGGAGCTGACACCTGGGGATGGTACTGGTAAGTGACTGGGTAATGGGGAGGAGGCTGGAAGGGAGAGGGCACTGGGACTGGAAGGGAGCAGAAACATGGGGATGGCACTAGAAGGGGGATGGACAGAGGATAGGGTGACTGGAAGGGAGCTGACACGGGGAAGGCACTGGGAGTGGAAGTGAGCTGATACCTGGGATGGTATTTGGACTAGAAAGGCTGGACAGTGAGGAAGGAGGGGGACTAGAAGGGAATGGACACCACTGGTAGCCTTGGGAACACAAGGGGATTGATATTGGAATGTAATGGGAGGGGAGGACTGGAAAGGGGGCTGATATTGGGGATGGTTACTGGGACTGGAAATAGGCTAATGGAAGGAAGTGAAGAAGAGGAAGTGAAGAAATGGCAGATGGACTATAGACCATATAAAATGAGCTAAGAGAAGACAGAAAAATGGAAGCCTCAGATCGGAACCAGCATGATCAGAGTGTGTGTGTGTACAACCAATGCTGCTTATTCTGTCAGTATAGAATTTATGTTTAAGAATGTGTAGCAATCTTGCTTGTTCAGTTTGCACATTGCCCTCTCTGCAATTTTCTCTGCAATTTTTGGGGGAACAAGGATGGGGTGAGGTGGGCATGGGTGTAGCATGACTAGCCACAGGTGATGGGTTTTTCTGTTTCAAAAAGTTGGCAACCTTACCAGACAATGGTGATATTCAGCTGCTGCCTGTTGGCAAAGGTTAGCCTTTACTGTGCCTGACTTTTACCATGTAGCGATAACTGGGCAATAGCTCAATATTGCTGCTGCTCACTTATCACCTGGTGATACCCTCAGAATGCCCTGATGTTAGCCGGTTAGCATCAGGCATGCAGTGCTGGCTGCCACGGATATTCAGTGGCACTGACCATATTAGTGCTTCTGACTATGCCAGTCAAGGTGACTAGAGAGTGGATAAGGGTCTTAATAATATGTTCAGAAAGGAACAAATTTTGCTGATGCTATAGAGAAAGAAATAGCAGGTTTTAATTATCTGTTGGATGTGTGCAGCGAAAGAGAGTAGAGTCAAAGATAACACAAAGGTTGCAGGCCGAGAAAAGAGGGGTATAATAAAATCCACGGAAACAGAGAAAGGAAGAAGAAGGGAAGAAGGTTTAGGGGCAATGATAAGGAGCTCAATTTTGACTGCGTCCAGTTTCAGACAGTGGCAGGACATCCAGGCAGCATTGTCAGATAAGCAGGATGAGATACGGGCCTGGATTCTTGGAGAGATTTCAGATGGGGAGAGGTAGATCTGAGAGTCATCAACATACAAATAGTACTGAAAACCACGGGAAGAGATGAGCGCACCAAGGGAATGTGTGCAGAGAGAAAGAAGGAGAAGTCCCAAGACAGAGCCTGAGGTGCACCATCTAAAAGTGGAATGAGAGTAGAGGAGGATCCACCAGAACTTACACTAAAAGTGCGAGGAGAGAAATAAGAGGAAAACTAGGACAGAACCTAGCCCCTAAACCTAAGCGAGAACAGGGTATCGAGAAGAAGGTAGTGAGCAGCAGTGTCAAAAGCACTGGAAAGGTCAAGCTTGATGAGGAACAAGAAAAGACCCCTAGATTTGGCAAGGAACAGGTCACTGGAGGCTTTGGCAAGAACCATTTCTATAGAATGCAGAGGAGAAAACCCAGACTGTAGTGGATCCAGGAGGGCTTGGGAGAAGAACAGAGTCTCTAAATACAAGCCAAGAAGAGGGTGTAGAGGAGAAGGGGATGTTATTTACTAGCAGTAAATACCTTAATACAGTGGTTCCCAAACTTGGGGTCACATTATCAGTGGATTGGGTCACAGCAACATAGTCCTTTTCCCATCTCTCTGGACTTTCACTGTGTCCTATGCCAAGTTACCAGTCAGCATGTGGCCTGTGAGCTAGTGAACATTCATAGCGGCTGATGCAGAAAGCTAACGCAGGCTTTACAAGCCCCTAATGCCACGTTTAAGCACTTTTAATAATCCTGCAAATGCAGGAAATGGACATAAAATACCGATGGAAAAACTAGCACCTAATTAATGCCATGCATATTTAAATGATTTGACTTATTTAAATCTATTATAAATCAGCCAGGCTGGTATGCAAATCGTAGCTATGCCCAATGCAGAGACAGGCATAGAGTATTTTGCAACCAGTTACAGCACCAACATTTTTACTTTAGGGTCTAAGTAGAAGAAAACCTAATGCATGCCCTTGACGGTATTTTGATGGCATCCTCCTCAGATGATCAGGCATCGGAGAAAAGCCCCCGAAGCCATGAAAATGCTGTCAGGGGCCGTGCCCAACAATAAAATGATCCCTGGTGGTCCAGTGGCCCCTTTCCCCCTACCCCCCAGTAGATAAAAAAAAAATGAACCTGGTGGTCTAGTGGCCCCTTCCCCCACCCTCAATTAAATACAAAAAGAACCTGGTGGTCTAGTAGCCCCTTCCCCCATTAAATAAAAAAAAAATCTGGTGGTCTAGTGGCCCCCTTTTCCCCCACCCACCATTAAATAAAAAAAACCTGGTGGTCTAGAAGCCCCTCCCCCCCCCCATTAAATAAAGAAAAGAACCTGGTGGTCTAGCGGCCCCTATCTGATGGTCTGGCGGCCCCCAGATTCACCTTAAGCGAGAGCACTGCCTACGTGCTCTCGCTCTGTGTCAGCCATTTTGCAAAATGATGGGGCCAGACATCACCATTTTGCATGGCTGACGCAGAACGGAAGCACGTAGGCAGCACTCCTGCTTAAGGTGAATCTGGGGGCCGCCAGACCATCAGATAGGGGCCGCTAGACCATCAGGTTCTTTTTTTTATTTAATGGGGGGGAGGGACTGCTAGACTACCAGGTTCCTTTTTATATTGTGGAGTGGAGGAGTGGCCTAGTGGTTGGGGCAAGTTACCTCAGGCTGGAAGGTCAGGGGTTCAAATCCCACTAGAGGACAGCAACCTTGGGCCGGAAGGACTAGGGTTTCTAGTCCCACAGGTGCTCCTTGTGGTCTTGGGCAAGCCACTTAACCCTCCATTGCCCATGTTCCCTGTAAGTATTAGTGTATGTGTCTCATATCCTTCATGTTAAATGTATCCCCCCAATTGTGTTGCGACCACTTTGATTGAAGGATAAGGTGGTATACAAAACTGTCTAAATAAATAAATATTTAATGGAGAGGAGGGGGAAAGGGGCCACTAGACCATCAGGGATCATTTTATTCTTGGGCACAACTCCTGAGAGTATTCTGATGGCATCAGGGGCCTTTCTGATACCATCAAAATACTGTCAGGGGTGGGATTGGAGCCACTGGACCACCAGGAATCATTTTATTGTTGGGCTTGGTCCCTGACAGTATTTTGATGGCATCGGGGGCTTTTCCCGATGCCATCAAAATGCTGTTGGGGCTGTTATGCAAATCAGCCACGCGGTGCCTGGAGAACAAGCCAAACTAGCGCAGACCTCTGGTGCGCATCTGTTTGGCTTGATCTCCAGGTTTAACGCTGCGATGGCTCATTTGCATGTGCACGGTTAACGTGGGGGTCATTTGCATGCCCTATCTTTGCTGTATCCGGCGTTAAAAAATATGCATTGCTCCTGCTAAATCACATCTTCCTAAACGGAACCAATCATCTCTGTTCCAATTAGTCGGCCCTTACCCTATCCCCATCATCACTCACTTCCAAAAAAACATAAACTCAGCACTCTTTCCACTGCCCCTTACCTCTATCCACCAGTCACACTCTCTCTCTCTCTCTCTTTCTCCCTCTCTCCAGCTGTAACTTTGCTAAATGCCCCAACCAATCACCCTTAATCTCTCAACCCGCCTCTCCCTCCTCACCAGCCACACTCTCCTCCATCTCACCTATCTCTTCACACCAGCCTGAGTGCTGGGGATGGTTGAGTGCTGTGGGGAGGAGGGTTGAGTAAGTTCCTCCCTTTGCATCTCTTTCCTCTTCCTTTTACCTTGTTTTCTTTGTCTTCTCTTCTTTTTCTTTCCATTCATTCACTTCCATCTCCTCTCCTATTTCCCCTCTGCCTTGCAGCAGATGATCTGGGTCTGCTTACGGAGATAGAGAAGGGGCAGGGAGTGCCTGGCCCGCCCTGCTGCTAGTGTGCTGCTGTGAATCTGTCTCCATCTACTGGTACCCTGCCAGCACTCTGCTGAGTCATGCCACCACTTTATTGCTCTTGGTCTTCTCAGTAAAGCCAATTCCTTGTGGAAGACGTTCATTTAAATAAAACTAGACAAGACAAGAAGACAGCATCTTCTGTAAGGGTGTAGCCACATCTATCTTCTACCCTCTTGAATTGGTGGAATACCCATTATTTTGAAAGATTCTGTAAAAGGTCTTGGAGTCATCTTAGACAGAATACTAACTTTTGAACTACAGATTGTGACCTTGCTTGAAGACAATCTATATACTGTGGACACTACACTCTGTTCTCTCTGTCTTTAATGCTAAAGTCTTCTGGGAATTGATGCATGCATTAGTTCCAAACGAGATCAATTACCCTTATGTGCTATATCAAGGGCTCAAATCATCCCTCATTAAACATCTGCAGTGGCTGCAAAACACTGCAGTTAAAGCTCCTCACTCTGCGGCCTAAGTTTGGTCAGGTAATCCCTGCTCCCTTTCAACAGCAGCATTAGCTTTTTGTAGCTTTCAGGATCCTCTTTAAAATCATAATATTGGTACACCGTACCCATTACTGAGGCATCGCTCATTTTCTCACCGGATTGTTCAACCCTGTGTTCCCTTGTGCTCTCTGAATGCCTTACAACACAATCTTTTGGGTCCTTCCACTCAGGGCTAGTCCCAGAGTTGGTTCAAGGTGCTGGCGCCCTAGGTAAACCTTAAGCCTTATACCCTCTGGCTGTCAAAAACTATTGTTTTAGCTTTGAATGCCCTATCTTTGCGCCCCTCCACCCCCCTCAAGAAATTGCCATCCTTGCCGGCTGCTTGGTTTCCCTGGTGGTTGGACTGGCCATACTTCCATCCTACAACAATATCTGATTTAAATCCACCAGATGCTATTGCTACTATGGGTGGGCATTACTGAACTGACATTTTTCCTTCTACTTAGTATAGCTTAATCTGGAAGTTGACCCATCCCTGCTACTCGCATTTCTTCTCCCTATCCCTACACTGACCTGCTTCTCCTTTGCATATTTTACCCTTTACCCTTTCCTACTGTTGACTTGATACTTTATCTCCTACAGCTAAATATTATTCTGCTTCCCCTATTTTTTGTATCCATGTACGCTGCTAGATACCATGAGAGATGCAGTATATAAGAGCATAAGATATGCCATAGTGGGTCAGGCCAAAGGTCCATCAAGCCCAATATCCTGCTTCCAACAGTGGCCAATCCAGGACACAAGTACCTTTCGGGTATCCAATGGAGAAATTTCATGCTGCTTATCCCAGGGGTAAGCAGTGGATTTCCCAGTACACTTTAATAATGGTTTATAGATTTTTCTTCCAGGAACTTGTCCAAACCTCTTTTAAGCTCAGCTACACTAACAGCTTTTACTACATCTTCTAGCAAGGAATTCCAGAGTTTGATTACAGTGATTTTTCTTGTCATTGTAGTTTCATTGCATGTCCCCTAGTCTTTTTTTCTTTTTAAAGGAATAAACAACTAATCTACATTTACCCGTTCCACTCCACTCATTATTTTATAGACCTCTATCATATCTCCCCTCAGCCGTCTCTTTCCCAAGCTGAAGAGCCCTAACCTATTAAGCCTTTTCTCGTATGGATATGCTTCCATCCCCTTTACCATTTTGGTGGCTCTTCTCTGTACCTTTTCTAATTCTTTTATATCTTTTTTAAGATATGGTGACCAGAATTGCACAAAGTATTCAAGGTGGTCGCACCATGAAAAGATACAGAGACATTATAATATCCTCTCTTTTATTCTCCATTCCTTTTCTTATGATTCCTAGCATTCTTCCTTGGCTGCTGCTGCACACGGGGCGGAGGGATTCAGCAAATTATCCACAACAACATCTAATTTTTTTCCCTGGGTGGTTTCCTAATGTGGAACCTTGTATTGTGTAACTGTAGTTTGGGTGGTTCTGTTCTAAGTGTGTAACTTTACACTTGTCCACATTAAATTTCACCTGCCATTTAGATACCCATTCTCTCAATTTATCAGGATCCTCTTGCAATTTTTCTCAATCAATCTGGGACTAATTCTATGTAAGATTTGTTCTTTTTTTAATGAAGGTAAAGCTAATTCTGTAATTTAGTGAGGAATAGTATTAGATGAGAAAATATTATTACTACTACTACTACTAATCATTTATATAGTGTCATAACGCGGAACCTATGAAGGAAATAGTTTTAGAAAAAAACCCTGTTTTACATGGAACTGAGAAGATGCAGAGAGCGCAGTTCCAGTGCAGCACAGCCAGAGCGCGTATGAGCAGTTCCACAGAGCCAGAAGCAACGTGCTCTGACACTGATTGCATTAGTAGCAAGCAGTTTCACCTGAGATCAAGCCCAAAATGTTCAAACCAAAAATTCCTTTATAAAGGAAACCAGAAGGTAGAAGAGAGGAGCAACAAGGAGAGCAGTAGTAAGAGCTGGCAAAGCAGCAAGGAGAGCCGTGGAAGCAACAGGAGCGGCGGAAGTAGCCTAACCAGGAACATAGCCAGAAGCACAGCAAGTATCACTGCAAGAGGCTTAGCAAGAGGCTCAGGATGGAGCACAGTCTGGAGCAGCAGTTTGGATAGCTGTGGGAAAAGGAACCTGGAACAGGACAGCTTCCACGTGCTTCCAACTCAAAGAGACAGAATCCAAAGGAATTTCACTCAAAGGGATAGAGTCCAGAGAAGCCCAAACATATTGGGACAGAGTCCATAGCAAAGCAAACAGAAGAAGCAGTCTGCCGGATAAAAGCAACTCTCCTAGCCCAAGTAAGTTCATTGTATCATTCATCTGAGGAGGGCAGTGACCCTGAGTCAATGGACTTTGAATATGAAAACAGTATTCCCATTCCTCAGGAGGAGCCGATGGAATGTAATCTTTGTTCAGCAGCTAGCATGAATTCCCTGCAGGATTTCTAGAGAGAGAAGAACTCTGCTGATGGTGAAACTTGTAACCATTTCTCTGCTGATATTTTAATTTGTTTTGATTTAAACGAAGCCTTAGCCCAGACTTGCACTTAACTGTGAAACCTACAACAGTTGATTGTTTGCAATGTTGGTGGAACCTTTTTGTTAAAGAGAAGGACTGTATTTACTTTCTTTGTGTCTTACTGGACCTTAGCGTTGACCGGGGAAATAAAGCCTTGTTACTCTACACTTTGGCTTGAATCGTTCTTCATAAGGAGTTCTGTACTATAAGGACCAGAATCTTCTAGGCCCTTTAGGTCAATCACTCCTTAAAAATTAATTAAATGCGCCAGATGCCCTTACTCCAACCATCCACTAGGGGCACCTGGTGACAATAGACATACACAGCGCTGTACAGATACACATAAGGTGGTCTCTACTCAGCAGAGCTTACAATTTAATCAAGACAGACAAACAATAAATGAAAATAAGGGTAAAAATAGAGAAAGATAAGGGGATACAAGGGATCAGGATCCAAAAGCAACCTCAAAGAGGTAAGTCTTTAGCATGGATTTGAAGAGGGGGAGAAATGAAACCTGACGTACCAACTCAGGTAGTTTGTCCCAGGCATAAATAGCAGCAAGGAGAAAGGACCAAAGTCTGGAGTTGGCAGTGGAAGAAAAGGACATAGAGAGAAGCAGGCCAGTGGAAGAGCGGAGTTCACGAGGAGGACTATAGGGAGAGAGGAAAGGTAGTGAGGAGCAGTAGAATGAATGCATTTATAGGTCTGAAGAAGAAGTTTGAATTGGATATGGAAAAGAAAGGGAAGCCAAAGAAGTGATTTGAGAAGAGGGGTTATATGAGTATATCGGGGCTGGTGGAAAATTAGCTGTGCAGCGCAGTTCTGAACAGATTGAAGGGGAGAGAGATGACTCAGAGGGAGACCAGCAAGGAGGAGATTTCAATAGTTGAGACTAAAGAGTGGATAAGTGTTTTAGTAGTATATTCAGAAAGAAGAAGGGGTGGGGGGGCGGAGCCTGATGTCCAGCGGGTTAGACGCTTCGCGCTGAAGCTCCCGAGAGGCCTACTAAGAATCCTGACTTCATACCTATCTAAACTTAATATTTTGCTCCGAACTTACCAGGGTACCTCGGGGGGGATGGCGGCCCACAAACCAGCGCGCTTAGACTTCGGGTCTCCCTCTTCTTCACACGGAAAACGCTCCAAAACAGAGTTGTCTTCCCCACAAAAGACAGTTCCACTTCGGGAAAACCCCGAAATGCAACAGGAGATCTTGGAGGAAATACGCGGTGTGAAGGAACTGGTACAGTCCAACGGAGAAGCGCTCCGAGCCATGCGAGAAGACTTCGGTATGCTTCAGGACCGGCTTGAAGGTCTCTCACTACGGCAGGACAACATGGCGGGGGTCCTCGACTCGCACGCGGTGCGCTTGGTGAAACTGGACAAGGCTGAGCGTCAGATACAGAATCTTCAAAAAGAGTTAGAGGATAGCAATAATCGAGCCCGTCGCAACAATGTAAGGCTCATTGGAGTACCGGAGGGGGCCGAAGCAGGAGATATAAGAGAATTCCTGGTCAAAACTCTTCCCTCCTTGCTGAAGATCACTTTTCACAGAGACCTGGAAATTGACCGAGCACATCGTGTTCCTACCAACATGGCCCTCAATCGGACGAACCCCGGCCTATCATCTTTCGATTACTGAGATATCAACAAGTTGAGCAGATTCTAAATGCTGCCCGGGCGAATCATCATCTGGAGTTTGAAAGTCATAAAGTCTCCTTCTTCCCTGACTTGGCAAAGCCCACAGTTGACCGTCGGAAGAGACTCCTGGCTTTTCGCCCTAGACTTCAACAGCTACAGGCTCGCTTTGGCCTATTGTATCCAGCGAAGCTCAGAGTGACTCTCCATAACCAAACTAGGACATTCGAAGATCCTGATCTACTAGCAACATTTTTAGATTCCAAAGAAGCAGACCAGATGCGCTAATCCAACAACTTGGATCTGTAACCCGCCGGATCTGCCCGCCATTTTGAATGGCCCGACGCGGTGATCACCGCCTGGAACAGAGACTGCCTGGACTTTTCTTTCTGTCTATATATAACTTTCTTGGTCTCCTATCCCTCCATGATGTGCACCTCGGTTGGATTCGGAACATGCACAGCTATACAGGTTATATGTTTCAATTAGGCCTTCTCTGGGGTTTCTCCCCGCAGACACATGGTCGCCAGTAATTTCTGGGGTTTTGCTTCTTCTCTAATGCACTTCGGTGCTTATTTTTTTATATGGGGCGCTTCATTGTTTTTCATTAGCTTACTTTCTATCATGTCATGTGTACAGCCATATACAGTTAATATGAGGGACATTGTGAAATTATGTGCGTTATCACGTTCTTTTTCAGAATTTTTAACTTTTCAGAATGGCCTTATGTAAGCTCTTATCACTGAATGTAAAAGGCATCAATAGTCCAATCAAAAGAAAGAAAATAATTAGCTATCTTAATCATGAGCATGCTGATTTAGTGTTTCTTCAGGAAACGCATTTAAACTCCGCTGAAACACTGAAACTTAATGCTAAGCCTTACATGGTGGCTGCCTACTCTCCCGCCGTTTCCAAACGGTGTGGGGTAGCCATCTTGGTTAAGAAGTCTTTGCAAGCTACTGTACTGGATACTAGCTCTGATAAGGAGGGTAGATGGGCCCGTGCACACCTTAAGGTTGGAGATAGTGAAATTACGTGTATTTGTATTTATGCTCCGAATGTGGATAACCCTGCTTACTATGCCAGTATTGCGCAGTTGGCACAGGCCTCTGCCAATACTCCATTAATACTTGGCGGCGATTTCAACCAAGTACTTGATCCTTTGATAGATAGACAGCCGCCTAGAACGAGTGGTCCACCCAAGAGTCTTGATACCCTTACAGCTCTGATGAAAGATCTTGCGTTAGTAGATATATGGAGGCTGCTTCACCCCTCCGACTTAGAGTTCACCTTTTTCTCAGCCCCTCATCACTCACAATCTAGAATAGATTTTTTTCTTATCTCCAAAACACTGATACCCCAAGTGGACACGGCTAAGATTCATCCTCTCCATATTTCAGATCATGCTGCCATATCTTTCTCATTACATGTCACTACGCAAGGTGAACATCCCCGTGCTTGGTTTTTTGATAGATCCCTACTAGACCAAAAAGATTTTCAGGTTGACATAAAGGCCGCTATCCAAGATTACTTTCATTTTAATTCACCCCATGACACTGCGAGCTGGGCTTGGTGGGAGGGTTTCAAGGCGTCTATCCGTGCAACTATAACTAGCTATCAAATCCGACAGGGGAAACAACGAAAGCAACATTTACTGATTCTAGAACAACAGATACAAGCTGGAGAGCGTCTCCTCACGTCCCGTACTGACCCATGTATTTTACTTCGCTTACAACATCTTCGTTTTCAATACAATCAGCTTTTATATACCGCTGCTGCTAAAAATATTGAATCACAACAAGGGATGTACTATCGGGAAAATAACCGTGCTGGCAAATTGCTAGCCAATGCCCTGAAAGGTCAAAAAGAAGCCAAGCGTGTTACCGCTCTCCGCAATCCGTCGGGGGGGAGCTTGGTCACTAAAGATACAGAAATATTAGCACTCTTTCGTGATTTTTATACTCGGCTTTATCAATCTGAATGTGACTTCGAGCCAGAAGTATTTGAACGATTACTATCAGGGGTACAGCGACCGACCCTATCTGACGAAGATAGAGAGGCCATGGACAAACCATTCACTTTATCAGAAATTCAATCGGCACTCAAGAGATGTGCCACAGGTCGAGCCGCAGGCCCGGACGGTCTCCCAGCTGAATTCTACAAAACTTTTAACGCTGACTTAGCTCCGTTTTTGAAACTTTATTTTTCTGCTCTGGCCGAGGAGGGATCTCCCTCTGGATCCTTCTCAATGGCAAATGTAGTAGTTTTTGAGAAACAGGGGAGAGATCCGCAACTAACAGCTAATTATCGTCCAATTTCCCTACTAAACGCAGACTATAAAATATTTGCCACCATTCTCTCCGCCCGGCTCTCTGACAAGATGTCTACTTTAATACACCCAGATCAATGCGGTTTCATTCCCGGTAGATCAACTGCTGATAACGCTAGGACCCTATGTCATGTGCTGACTGCCGCAGTTAATCTTGATCGACCATTGGTTGGCCTCTCACTTGATGCTGAGAAGGCCTTCGACCGCTTAGAATGGCCCTTCTTGTTTGCAACTCTTCGCTGGTACGGATTCGGAGAAGGCTTTCTCCGTTGTCTCCAAACCATGTACGCACAGCCTACAGCTAGTATCTGTGCTAATGCTTTAAAGTCTCAGCCATTTCCCCTGCAACGCGGTACTCGCCAGGGATGCCCACTGTCTCCACTTCTTTTCGATCTCGCACTCGAACCCTTAGCTTTACTAATCCGGCAATCCAAGGATATTCACGGAGTCCCTTTCTCTCATAGGGAAATCAAAATTTCAGCATATGCTGATGACCTGATGCTCTTCGTCTCCCTAGACTCAGTGCCGGCTGTCCTAGAGCAAATTGGTAAATATTCACAACTCTCGGGCTATAAGATAAATTGGACCAAATCGGTTGCATTTCCACTAAATCCTTTGATCCATCAGGCAGATATGCAATCCTTTCCCTTTTTATGGCAACCTCGCATGGTCAAATACCTTGGGGTGCACTACTGCTCTCCTTTAGAAGACACCATCACCTTTAATGCTAAAGACTTAACCTCTAAGGTCCGGGCGCTTACTCAACGCTGGACTCCTTTAACACTTACTTGGTGGGGCCGCCTAGAAACCATTAAAATGATGATTGTTCCCAAAGTGAACTACATTTTAGAAATGTTGCCATGTCTCCTACCTCGACGTACATATAAAGATTTAGAGGGTCTTCTGACTAGATACTTATGGCAAAACAAGACACCTAGGATAGCGAAACATAAGTTACAAGCAGATAAAGAAAATGGTGGTGTCAGATTCCCTGATTTCCTGAAATACCACCACTCTTTTCTTCTCAAACAAGGCGCTCGTTGGCTGGAAGACCTAACACCGAGTAGACCAGTGTGGCTAGATATAGAGGAGGACCTTTGCAAACCAATCCCTCTTACTTATCTCCCTGGTATGACTCTCCCATCAGACTCCCACTATCCACCAATGCTCTTAGACACTTTAGGTGCCTTTAATACCCTTGAGCAATCTCTAGACTCCCGACTTTGTCCGCTAGATAGACTCCCGCTTTGGCACAATGTTCGATTTCAAATACAAAATAAACTGATGGCGTGGAGCCCCTGGTACACTAGGGGCATTTGGATCCCTAACCAGCTGTTCTCTGATGGTCGCTGGAAGACTTTTAGCGAATTACAAATTGAATTTGGTCTCCCAGCGAAACACTACTTTCAGTTGGTGCAACTTCAGCATTGTCTTCGGAGTGCTAAGGTGCTCCCGCCATCGGAACCCCATACCCAAGGATTGTCGGAGATTATCCGATCTATTGGGAGCTTATCGGGTGTAGCATCTAACTTTTACAAAACTTTATGTAATACTGTAAATAGAGGCACTCCTATAGCACAGAAGTCCTGGGAGCGGGAAATGCATGTAACTTTGACCCCGGAGCAATGGAGCCTAGTCTGGAGCAAGGTGACACGAGTCTCTCGATCCGCCTCACTCACTCAGACACTTTTCTTTCTAGCCCACCGATGTTTCTATACTCCTGACAGGTTAGCCAAATGGAACGCCACCCAGAGCAATAGATGCTGGACCTGCCATGCGGCCATTGGTTCCCTCACTCATGTTATGTATGAATGCCCCGCATTACAGTATTACTGGAGTCGGGTCTGGGGTCGTATTCAATCTATTTTGCACTTTCAAGAGCCCCTCTCTTGGAAGATAGTGGGACTCCGCTCAGCTGCGGGGATCCCCTCTCTTCCCAAATCGGCTTACTTCCTCTTAGACTTTATGCTGGGCATAGCTATTTCCCTTATTACGAAATACTGGAAAAATAGCTCCCATCTGAGCCCCAATGAATGGTGGAATCATGTCTGTCTCTACAGTAAATATGAGCAAATACCTCGTATGTTAGCTTCTTCCGCTCAGACCCCCCACCACTTGTCTAAATGGAAGATGCTCAACGACTATGTTCAAACTGCTCAATGCTCTCATCTGACTGTTTAAATCTGTGTAAATCTCTGTCACATGATCATTCTGTATCGCAGATACTATTTCTGTTTGTTTTGATGTACAATCACTGTTGTTTGTAAGCGCTTATATGATGATACTTATCAGCTTAGAGAAGAAGCATAGGGGTGGGGGGTAATTGGGGTTACTTTTCCTTATTGTATGTTTATATTTTTTTCCTTTGGTGTGTTGTTTCTTTTTGCTTGTTGTAAAATGAAAATAAAAGGTTAAAAAAAAAAAGAAAGAAGAAGGGGTGAATTTTGTTAATGTTATAGAGAAAGAAACAACAGATGTTAGCTATCTGACCCCAAGGTTTCAGGCTGAGGAAATAGGAAGAAGAGTGTTATCTACAGATATAGAGAAAGGAGGAAGAGGGGAGGAGGGTTTAGGGGGAAACACAAGAAGTCTGGTCTTCGTTATGAAGCATATGAGGATAGACTTAAGGATCTTAATATGTATACTTTAGAAGATAGGTGGGATAAAGGAGATATGATAGAGACGTTTAAATACCTCCATGGCATAAATTCACAGGAAAATATCCTCTTTTGATTAAAAACAAGTTCTGCTATGAGGGGACATAGGATGAGGGTGAAAGGGGATAGACTCAGGAGTAATATGCGGAAATATTTCTTTATGGAAAGAGTGGCAGATGCGTGGAATAGTCTCCCAGTGGAGGTGGTAGAGATAAGGACAGTATCTGAATTTAAAAAAGCATGGGACAAACACAGAGGATTTCTAAAGGGAAAAAAGAGAAATTTAGACTTACCTGCTAATTGTTATTCCTTGAGGAACTCCAGTTCAGTCCCTCACCTCTGGGTTGTGCTCCTCTTCTCGCAGCATGGAGACTGGACATGTCAGAACTGTGACACCACTGTAGATATCCTGCTGGCACCTCCCACCAACTTCCAGTGATTTAATGACAAAGCAGACTCAAAGGAGCAACAAATAAGTAGCTATAATATTAAATACAATTTAACTCTAACACTGAACTAAAACTCCGTAAATGAGAGAATAACTCTCCCTCTCCCATTTGCAGAAATAGGACAGAAAGGAGAGAGAAGAAAGAGTACAAGGTATACTTTGCCTGAATACAGACCACATTTGCTGAACTTCTCCTACTGGATTGTAGTCACCACGCATCACAAAGCAGGCTTTGTGAAAGCTGACCAAAAGACCCCTGGGCGGGAATCGGGACTTAAGTAAAACCGCCGCTGCAGCAAGCGCGAGGGAGAGTCAGCGATCCCGATGGGGGTGAGAGCAGGAGCTCACCCCTTCCCTCCTTCTCAGCTCAACCAATCAGCCACCTCCAACGGCTGTAAAACCGCCACTGCAGCAAGCGCGAGGGAGAGTCAGCGACCCCGATGGGGGTGAGAGCAGGAGCTCCCCCCTTCCCTCCTTCTCAGCTCAACCAATCAGCCACCTCCAACAGCTGTAAAACCGCCGCTGCAGCAAGCGCGAGGGAGAGTCAGCGATCCCGATGGGGGTGAGAGCAGGAGCTCCCCCCTTCCCTCCTTCTCAGCTCAACCAATCAGCCACCTCCAACGGCTGTAAAACCGCCACTGCAGCAAGCGCGCCCGCGCCTTGTGGGCCCGCGCCTGAGGGCCTCGCCAGAGGGCCCTTTGGCGTGGCCCTTAGGCGCTGGACCATGGCGTTATATAGTGATATCATGGACTGGATCGTTATGCCTGCATTCGTGGTAACTTGCTGTCTCTATTACTCTCCTTCTCTTATCTGTTTACTTCTTTCTGTCTTCTATTCTGTCCTATCTTATAATGGCGTTCTTTTCCTATTTCCTCAAATAATATATTATTGTAAACCGCTTTAATGCCTTTTGGCCTAAGCGGTATATCAAATGATTAATAAACATAAACATAAACATAAACATAAGTGGAGTTCCTCAAGGAACAACAATTAGCAGGTAAGTCTAATTTCTCTTTCCTGATTGTCCCTCCAGTTCAGTCCCTCACCTCTGGGATGTAACAGAGCAGTAAACTATTGGGAGGGACCTGTCCATCCAGACCACAAAACTGCCGACCTGAAACAGGCATCTCCTGCCGCTTGAACATCCAGGCGGTAATGTTTACTAAAAGTATGCAAGGAAGACCAAGTGGCTGCTCTGCAAATCTCAACCGGCGGAACTAAGCTATGCTCCGCCCATGAAGCCGCTTGCGCTCTAGTAGAATGAGCCCACAGCCCCAAGGGCACCTGACGTCCTTGCAAGATATAAGCTGACGCTATTTTTTCACGAACCTATGTGGAAATTGAAGCTTTGGCCACCGCTTCACCTTTACGCGGCCCACCAAAGAGAACGAACAAATGGTCAGACTTGCGGAAGGACTCCGAGACCTTCAAGTATCACTGAAGTGCCCTCTTAATGTCTAACAAATGCAAACTACGATCCGACGTGGTCTCCCTCAAAAAACCCAAAACGGGCAAAGAGACCGACTGATTCACATGAAGTGGCGAAACTACCTTTGGTAGGAAAGACGGTACGGGATGCAATACCACTTTTTTCCCTAGAAAAAGTCAGAAACGGTTCCCGACAGGACAAAGCCTGCAACTCAGACATTTGACGTGCAGAGCAAATGGCTATCTAAAATACTGTCTTCAAAGTCAAATCCTTTAGGGAAGCCTGATGCAAAGGCTCAAAAGGCTCCCTTGTCAAGGCTTCTAAAACCAGGTTGAGATCCCACAGAGGAGAAAACACCCTGCGTGAAGGATGAAGATGGGATACCGCTCTCAAAGAATGTACAACATCGGCATTGACCCCCAAAGGAACTCCTTGCACCTTTCCTCGATAACAAGAAATAGCTGCCAACTGCACCCTTAACGAACTGGCAGTCAATCCCTTATCAAACCTGTCTTGCAAGAAACACAACACTGTCAGTAGAGATACTGAGGCAGGGTGAAAATGATGTTGAGCACACCAATCCTCAAAAACATGCCAGACATGCACATATGCTAAGGAAGTGGACCTCTTTCTGGCCCAAAGCAAGGTGTCAATCATCGCCTTGGAATAACCCTTCTTCCTTAACCGAGCCCTTTCAATGGCCAAGCTGTAAGCGAGAACCAATGTACCTGAGGCATTTGTAGAGGACCCTGAAGCAGCAGATCCTCCCTTAGTGGCATCCGCCATGGTTCCCCATCGAGCAGGTGCACCAGATTGGCATACCTCAGACAACAAGGCCAATCTGGAGCTACTAGAACCATTCTTCCCCGATGAGCCTCAATGCGCTGCACCACTCCGTCCTATGAGCGCCCAAGGCGGAAAAACATACAGGAGACCGTGAGTGGGCCATTGCTGGTGTAAGGCATCTAGACCTTACGACATTCATTCTCATCGTCTGCTGTAAAAGCGACTGGCTTTGGCCGACAGAAAGGTCGCCATGAGATCCATAACCGGAGATACCCCACTTGATGACAATCTGAGCAAACACCTCCAGATGAAGCTCCCATTCTTTGGGATCTACTCAAACCGGGCTGAGAGAGTCTGCTGTCACATTGCCCATTCCCGCAATGTGCATCGCCGACAGAGCCTGAAGCTGAGGCTCTACCCAATTGAAGAGACTTGCTGCCTCCATTTCAAGAGCCGCGCTTCCCCTGCCCCTTGATGATTGAGGTATGCAACCTGTGATAAGGAAGCTTATCATAGTTCAGAAAGGAGCTATAATAGAGGTGAAGTGACTCTGAACAAGCACCCTGTCTGTTCTGGTAGAAATAATAAAACAGAATGTTTCCATAAAAGACTACCAGTCCCAGAATGCACCAGGTTTCCAACAGCCATTAGAAGAGCTGAAGTGGGGAAACATGTGTTCAATCAGGAGGGTTATGAGGTAATCCCCAAGCACTCATCTCCAAGGGCAGGGCTTGATTCAGCACAGCTGCGCTGTGCTAGGGTGGAGCATTCATCTAAGCAGGATAAAAGAAAAGCTTATTCTACAGAGAATCATCATCTTGATCAGAGGCATCTTGATCATCTGGAGGATCATCATGATCAGCAGAAGCCAGAGCTGACGGACAGAAAGAGCAAGAAACACTTTGGAAGAAAGAAGAGAAAAGCATTTGGGAGGTCTAAAGGAGTCCATAGCAGTACGTATACTGGGAGGCATTCCAGAGGCAAGCATACACCATTGGACTGGGGAAAACCAGAGGAGTGGGGCTGCAGAGCCAGGAATCCCAGGACGGCACCTGTGAGGGAGACGGCTGCACTTGGAAGGGACCCTAAGACCAGTGCCAGAAGGTATGTGAAGAGAGATCCAGTGTCCAGGGATCTTGATTGGAAGGCTGGACATAAGAACTGGACTACATACTGGCCAGGATATTTAGAGAGGAACTCTAACAGCAATGGAAGCTCAGGTATGAACACTGATCTAAGCCCTAGCTCTTCACTGGGAAGACAGCAGGGAAACAAGTATTGTCCTGAGAGTGTTCCATTGAGAAATTCCTCTGTGCCAATCCATGATAGTGAACCTATGATAATTGAAGAAGGGGAAGATGTGGTAAATGGGGACTTTGAATACATGGATTGCTCTCTGTCTAAACTTCTGTGGTAATATGCTGTTACAAAATACAACAACCATCACAAAGAAATATAAACTTGTTCTTTAATCTACTCAGAAAAGCTTCTGAGTAGGATTTGAGCCACATAATAGAAAGTAAACCAGCCAAGAGGTTTTCAACTGGTAATTGTTAGCAATTGAGCCTTGCCTAATTGCCAGTGAGCTCTGAAGGGACACTTCTGAGTGTGTGTGCAGATACAAGAAGTTATCCCTGAAAAAGAACAGTTTTTTTCCTACTTTGTGGGGTTTTGTTGGTTCTTTGAAGCACTGCTAAAAAGATATTAGCAGCAGCCTACAGAAAAGACCTTTCTGTTCCCATCAAGGTCTTTATGCTTTGATTTGATTGCTTAACAAGTTCAGCTGTTGTTTTTTCCTTATTTGTTTTTCTAAGTATAATACTGAAAGCAAGTATTCCTTTTTATGTGCTACCAAGTATATCTGTGTTGGGAGAAATAACCCCATAAATAAAATATCTTCTTTGCTTTACATTCGAGCAAGCACAACTAATTTATTGTGAACGGCTGAGTCTGGTATGAATGGACTACATTTCCCACAATCCTTTGTAAGTCATATTAATATTTGCCTTTGCCAAGACTGTGGACATTCTCATCCAGCGCCCCCGTTTACAAACCGTCGCGGCATTGTCCGAGAGCACTCGAACCGCTCGACCCTGTAAGGTGGATTCGAAGGCCCGAAGCGCTAGACCTACTGCTAGCAACTCCAGTTGATTGACAGACTGGGAGCTCTTAAAAGGGTTTTGTGTATATTTTTTAAAGCAAGGTTACTTTCATTTTTGCTGTTTTAGGGGAACTTTTACTTGAGCACAGTAGGTTGCTGAACTCTGTAACCTCCTCAGGTTCAGAAACTGCTAACACCTAATCAAGAGTTAGTGGGCCTGTTTCCTGAGTGCAGTTGAAGCCTGCATAAAATGCTCCTGTGCCCTGCCCTTTTGAGGCTTTCCTAACCAGGGCTCCACACATCAAACAGTAAGTAAGGATTTGAGGGTTTCTTTGTTTGGTTTTTTTTTTTTATTACATTGCTAGCTCTCTGACTGGGGGCTCTTAAAAGGGTTTTGTGTATATTTTTTAAAGCAAGGTTACTTTCATTTTTGCTGTTTTAGGGGAACTTTTACTTGAGCACAGTAGGTTGCTGAACTCTGTAACCTCCTCAGGTTCAGAAACTGCTAACACCTAATCAGGTGTTAGTTCCCTCCCTACCCACCCCGACTCCCACCCACCCCTAGTGAGCAGTCTTGCTTTATAGGGCACCTCCCCCTTTAACAAATCACAGTGAATTGGACCAGCACATTTTGAATATAATTAAAGAGATTTAACTGCTTTTTCTCTGAAAGGACAGCTGCGAAACCGGCTGGTACTTGGTAGATCTCTCTCTTTTTCTTTAACAGATACCTAAGCTCCACAAACAGGACAATGGCTGAGAAAAATCGTATTGCTAAAGCTGTTGCCCCCGTTACAGCTTCTGCCTCGGTCCAGACAGAGGTCCTAATGCCAGTTGAGGAACCGGTTCCATGTGCAGGGTGCCTGCATGCTGAAGCTCTGAGGAAACAAGTGGAGGAACTCAGAGAGGAGGTGGCGAGGCTGAGGAGCATTCAAGACAGTGAGAAGTACATTGATGAGATGCTTCTTGCAGCAACCAGGCTCTCCAGCACAGGAGAAGATGGGTGCCAACAGAATGTCGATGGTTGGACAAAATTCACCAGAGCCTGCAAAATCACCAATCCAACTTCTCCAGCCCTTGAATTGAAGAACCATTATGCAGCCCTGGAAGTGGAGGAGGTGAAAGCATCCCTGGAAAGGGAAGAACCAGAGTTCAAGTACCCCATAGTTGCGGAATCAGTGACCGAAGGAAACGAAGGGTAGTGGTGGTTGGAGACTCTCTTCTGAGGGGTACTGAGGCGTCCATCTGCCGACCAGACTTGATGTCCAGAGAGGTATGCTGTCTGCCTGGTGCCAAGATCCAAGATGTTACGGAGAGTTTGCCGAGACTCATCAAGCCCACTGACTATTACCCAATGTTGCTAATCCATGTTGGAACAAATGATACTGCCAGGTATACCTCGGAATGTATCAAAAGTGACTTCATGGCTCTGGGACAGAGGGTGAAGCAGGTTGGTGCACAGGTGGTGTTCTCTTCAATCCTCCCTGTTGAGGGTAAAGGCCAAGGCAGAGAGGCTCGCATCCTGGAGATGAATGCATGGCTGCGTGGATGGTGTCTTCGAGAGCGTTTTGGTTTCCTAGACCATGGGATGCTGTTCCAAGGGTTGCAGAGCAGAGATGGCATCCATCTGTCCAAGAAAGGTCAACGCATCTTTGGTAGTAGACTGGCTAATCTACTGAAGAGGGCTTTAAACTAGATTCGTTGGGGACGGGTGAAGAAAGCCCCCAGGTAAGTGAAAGCCCCCAGGTAGGTGATACATTAAATACCTTTATGGAAATGGGTAACAGGGGTAACATATGGAAAGCAGTGTGTATTAATGCCCGTAGCATGGGAAATAAGATCCCTGAAGTTGAAGTTTTGGTGGGAGTGGCTGACTTGGATTTGGTGGCAGTTACAGAAACATGGTTCACAGAAAACCATGACTGGGATGTAACTATACCTGGCTATACTTTCAATATGCCAGATGTTGATTGGCACATTTTTGCTGCAGTATCATCTAGAAGTAAGGAGATCCTGGATTCTCTACAGGGAGAACTATTCAGGCAATTGGTAACAGACCCCACACGTGAAGGGGCCATACTGGACTTGGTGCTTACCAATGGTGAAAGTGTTTCTGATGTTGTAGTGGGAGATCATTTTGCATCCAGTGATCACCAGATGGTGTAGTTCAGTATTAGGACTAGGGCTGTTAGAATCCATTCCAAGGTGAAGATCTTAGACTTTAGGAAGACTAACTTTGCGAAGATGGGCCAATACCTCAGGGAGTCGTTAGTGGGATGGGAACAGCTGGGGGATGTAGAAAAACAGTGGGCAAAACTGAAAGGGGGTATTTTAAAGGCAACCAACCTTTTTGTTAAAATGATAATTAAAGGCAAAAGGAACAGGAGACCGCTATGGTTTTCGAAGGAAGTAGCTGAAAAAGTGAAGAAAAAGAGGGAGGCCTTCATGAAATACAAGAAATCACAGAGAGAGGAAGACGGGCATCTGTATTTGGAAAAACTTAGAGAAGCTAGCAAAGTAGTCAAGAAGGCAAAGATTCAAAAGGAGGAGGAAATAGCCAATGCAATAAAATGGGGAGATAAGACATTTTTCAGATATATTAGTGAGAAGAGGAAGGGCAAAAGTGGTATTGTCAGACTCAAGGGTGCAGGGGGGGAATATGTAGAAGCTGATAAGGATAAAGCGGAATTGCTTAACAAATATTTTTGTTCTGTGTTCACAGATGAAGAACCAGGAGCAGGACCTCAGAAAACACCCACAAATAAGAACAGAAGCGAGGGACATCTTGAACAATTTTCAGAAAACTGTGTTCGTGAGAAACTAGCTCAACTTAAAGTAGACAAAGCGATGGGACCGGATGGGATACACCCTAGAATACTGAGGGAACTTGGGGACGTTCTAGCAACTCCACTGACTGACCTTTTCAATGCCTCATTGGAGTCGGGAGTGGTGCCAAAGGACTGGAGAGAGGCTCATGTGGTGCCTTTACACAAAAGCGGAAGTAAGGATGTGGTTGAAAACTACAGGCCGGTTAGTTTAACTTCGGTGGTGAGTAAATTATTGGAAACGCTGCTGAAAGAGAAAATAGTGAGGTTTCTGGAGTCCGGCGGATTACAGGATCCGAGGCAGCATGGATTCACCAGAGGCAGGTCTTGTCAGACAAATCTGATTGATTTCTTTGACTGGGTGACCAGTGAGTTGGACCGAGGGAGAGCTCTAGATGTGGTGTATTTAGATTTCAGTAAAGCCTTTGACACTGTTCCTCACAGGCGACTTATAAACAAACTGAGCACCCTAGGGATGGACCCTAAAGTTACTGCTTGGGTTAGAAATTGGTTAAGTGGGAGGCGACAAAGAATACAAGTGAATGGAGCTCACTCTGAGGAGAAGGATGTTACCAGTGGTGTGCACCAGGGATCTGTCCTTGGTCCGATTCTTTTCAACATCTTTGTTAGTGATATAGCGGAAGGGCTGTCCGGTAAGGTTTGCCTCTTTGCTGATGATACCAAAATCTGCAATAGAGTAGACACCCAGGAAGGTGTAGATAACATGAGGAGGGATCTAGCTAAGCTTGAAGAATGGTCTAGAATTTGGCAGATGGGATTTAATGTTAAAAAATGTAAGGTCATGCATTTGGGCTGCAGCAATCCAAGGGAGCAATACAGTATAGGAGGTGAAGTACTTTTGTCCACTAAAGAAGAGCGGGACCTAGGCATGGTTGTGTCTGATGATCTTAAAGTAGCTAAACAGGTAGAAAAGGCGACGGCCAAAGCTAGAAGGATGCTTGGGTGGATACGGAGAGGAATGGCTAGCAGAAAAAAGGAGGTGATAATGCCTCTGTATAAGTCTTTGGTGCGACCTCATTTGGAGTATGGTGTGCAATTCTGGAGACCGCACCTTCAAAAGGATGTGAACAGGATGGAGTCGGTGCAGAGGGTTGCTACTAAAATGATTAATGGGCTTCATTATAAAGCATATGAGGACAGACTTAAGGATCTTAATATGTACACCTTAGAGGAAAGGCGGGATAGAGGTGATATGATTGAGATGTTTAAATACCTCCGTGGCATAAATGTTCAGGGAGAGAGCCTCTTTCAATTGAAAGCAAGTTCTGCTACGAGGGGACATGGGATGAGGGTGAAGGGAGATAGATTCAGGAGTGATATGCGGAAATATTTCTTTACGGAAAGAGTAGTGGATCCGTGGAATAGTCTCCCAGTGGAGGTGGTAGAGATGAGGACAGTAACTGAATTCGAAAAAGCATGGGACCAACACAGAGGATCTCTAAAGGTAAAAAGTGGACTGTTGTAGTTTTGGAAGGACAGACAAGATGGGCCTTGTGGTCTTTTTCTGTCATCATGTTTCTATTTTCTATGTTTCATTTGACTTCCTGTTGGTCCAGCAGCCTTGCTTGAAGTGCTCTCCGCAATCAGCTCCCCATCCTGTGAGACTAGCATCCGTTAACACTGGCATCCACTGCAGATGTTCGAGAGGCATGCCCACCACGAGATTCTGTGGACGAAGCCACCATTGAAGAGACTTCCTGACCTGCAATGGACAGGGGAGGCACTTGGACAGAGAGTCATTCTGGGGAGACCATCGACGGAGCAGCGACCTCTGTAAGGGACGCATGCGAGCTCTGGCCCACAGCACAACTTCCAGAGTTGCCGCCATTGTCCCTAACACGCGGAGATATGTCAGGCCGATGGTGCAGGAGTCCTCAAAAAATTGTGCATCGGAGATCCGGCAGGAAAACCGATCCCACACAAGTGTCGAAGCAAACTTTCAAATGCTCTAGAACTAGCATTGGAACCAATCGGCTCTCGGCCGTATTGACCACTGTGATGAGGAGAGCTCTGCTGAGCCCATGGAAATAGAGGAAAATTGTAAATATACCTTTAAGGAGAGAGACAGGCAGGGAATTCACAGCTTTCAGAGTACAGGTAAAGGAAGAAAACAGCAGTTACTGAAGTCAGGCCACACCCAAGCTCTGCTAACCTAAGTGCAGGCTTGGGGAGTAATGAAAAACATCTGAGTAGGAAGCAGTGCACGCTAGTTAAGAAACGGCCTTATAAACCCAGGGGAGGAAAAGGAAAGGAGCCAACACCGGAGAGCAGAAAGGAGATCACCGGGGAGGAGAACGGTGAAGCTTTCGCTGAGGAGCTCAGCAGTGAAAGTAGCAGCCATAAAGAAAGCTAAGCTTACAGGAGGAGGGCTGTTAGTTCTGAAGCCAGCCGAGGTGTGGCTAGGAGAATTGCTGACGAGGGTCAGGCTGCAGTTCAATCGGTACGTGGACCAGCTCAAAGAGTTCAGGATGCCAAAAGGTGGGTGGACAAACTCACAGCTAGAAGTGACCAGAACCCAGCTTGTTGGAAAGAACCAGGGCTGAACAAGTTAGAAGAACTGAGGCAGTTGATCCAGAGAAGGAATCCTCATGTTCCAGGTACAAGCATTCCGTATTGTGGAGAGCACCTGTGGAGAGAAGTCCAGGAGCTCTTACAGAGCATTAAGCCAGAAACAGTTCCTGAAAGCTCAGAGTCAGACGTACATGCTGTAGAGCAGGAAGAGATGCAGGTAGACTGTCCTGAGCAGGATTCTATAAATGAGGAATTAGCAATGGACTGTTCATTGTGCCAGAAGGCAAATTGAAAGCTTTCTGATAAAAAAGTCTTTAACCAAGAAAGCACTGAAGAAACAGGGCGAGTTAACCTATCTGGGTTAATGCTAGGATCCGCTTCTAATAAGAAAGGATACTTGCATAATTTGTATTTGAATTACTAAAGAAGCAAGGACATTTTGCTTTGCTTGAAGGAAGAAGCTATGTTTTGTTTGCTGAACGTTTGATGAAAACAGCTACACATGTTAAAAGGCTTATGAAGCAGTTTCAGTTTTAGTTTGTGTATAATTTCCTGATGTTATTGCTTGGAGAAGAATCTTAACGTTTGTGTTGAGACTTAGTGCTTTTGGGGAAGATGAATAAATTTCTTGTTTGCCTTTAAAAAAAAAACCATCGGTTTGACACTACTGTCTTTAAATAAGGAGAAACAACTATAAGTCCCAGAAGTCCAAGCTGTGAACAAGAATAGTATAATTCTTTATTTAAGGACTAACATTGGCAGCCCTGCGCCTAGGCCTTTGGCCCAGGCTAGGGTGACGACACCACCCAACCGAGACTCTGCAGGAGCTCTACCACTCTGTCTGTCACTCACACACTCTCGGCCCAGGACTTTGCCAGAATCAACCAGTCGTCGAGATAGGGATGAACTAATACTCCTGACTTTCGAAGAGCCGCTGCCACCATCACCATAACCTTGGTGAAGGTGCGCAGAGCCATCGCCAGACCGAAAGGCAACCCCTGTAACTGAAAATGCCCCCACGGTAGCGCAGATCTTAGAAACCTCTGATGATCTGGCCTGATCGGAATGTGTAAATATGCTTCGGTGAGATCGAGAGACGTCAAGAACTCCCCTTGACGAACTGCCAGTATAACCGAACATAAGGTCTCCATTTGGAAATGAGGTACCTGCAAACAGTGGTTTACCCCCTTGAGATCCAGAATCGGGCAGAAGGCCCAGTCTTTCTTTGGCACCACAAAATAAATTGAGTATCGACCGATACCGTAGTGCTCTCACGGAACTGGAACCCTGCTCGCAGCTGCAAAAGAAGAGCCAGAGTCTCCCGTACCGCAATCGTCCTTTCTCGCCCCCTGCCCGGCAGCATGACAAAAGAGTTGACCACCAGACGGGCAAACTCGAGAATAACCTTCGCGAACGACCTCCGACATCTACTGATCAGATGTTATCTGGACCCAGGCAGGAAGAAACTCCCGAAGTCGACCCCCTACCGGCTGAATTCCTGCTTGGGTCCACCTCGCTTCTTTGTGCTTTCTGAAAAGCTGAGGAAGAGGGACTCCAAGAATGTTCTGGTCACTATTAGAGTGCAATGAATCACAACATTTTTTTTATAAACAGCACTCAAATAAAACAAAAATATAACACAATAAATCTTCAATACTTGTGGTGTTCGTCTTCCAGCACTTGTTATATTATTCAGGTTTACTTAAACATATCTACATGAAAAGGATGGTCTCAGTAAACAAAGGGCCAGTGTTTATAGTGACTACAGATCATTCAGTCCCAAACACCATTATTAAAGCCCATTACACATCAGCGACCTCCTTGATTGTTATATGTTTTTTCTGTTTGTTTGTTAGTGTTTCCCCTGAAGAAGCGATTTTACTCGCGAAACGCTTGAGAGCGCTTGGTTTGAGGTGTCGGAGCTGGATCGCCAGAATTACATTGAACTAGATAAGTTACTTGTTCTGGCTGTTCTTTTACTGACACTGGGGATTCATGAAAAGGAGGTCGCTGATGTGTAATGGGCTTTAATAATGGTGTTTGGGACTGAATGATCTGTAGTCACTATAAACACTGGCCCTTTGTTTACTGAGACCATCCTTTTCATGTGGATATGTTTAAGTAAACCTGAATAATATAACAAGTGCTGGAAGACGAACACCACAAGTATTGAAGATTTATTGTGTTGTATTTTTGTTTTATTTGAGTGCTGTTTATAAAAAAAAATTTTGAGGAAGAGGGACTAGCAAATCCTCTGCCTGCTCCCAAGAATCCTCTAAAACTTTGACCTCGAGAGGAAAACTGTCCTCTTTGAAAACCTCCCAAGCCGGAGGTACAAAAACACCTGAAATCCCAAGGTTGCCCACGGGCAGGTAACGGGGCTCAGCCCTGCTTTGGTTTATCCTCCGGCAAGCGACCTCCTTTAGAATCCCTCAAATCCTTGACCAGCTTATCAAGATCTTCTCCAAACAACAGCTTCCCCTTAAAAGGAAGCTTGCTAAGACGCGACTTGGAGGAACTGTCCGCCACCCAGTTCCTGAGCCAAAGATAGCGGCGTGCGGCTACCAAGGAAGCCATGCTATTCGCCAAACCTCTAATAAGATCATAGTGGACATCGGCCAAATATGCAGAACCTGACTCTAGTCTTGTCACATCAGCTAGCTGCTCCTGCGTTTGCTGAACTGGCTGCTGCAAACGCTGCGACCAGCGAAGGCATGCTTTCGCAACCCAAGCTCCACAAATAGAGGCCTGTAGAGCCAGAGCATTAACCTCAAAAGCTTGCTTCAATAAGGCGTCCTTCAAAGCTGCACTGCCTTCAACTGGAATGGTAGTCTTCTTCGTGACCGCTGAAACTGCCGCATCTACTCTCAAGCGCAATTACAAGGCTCATACCATGTAAAAATTGTATATATGCATACTCTTATCCTGAAATCAAAATGTAAATAATACCGATTCCTAGCATATGTATCTAAGTTTGTCTGCAAAGTAATCCGCTTCTGATCGCTGGAAGTAGCGGTATACAAATGAAAACCAAATAAATAAATCTATATGCGGAGAACGAAACACTTCCCGTTCTTGATCCGCCAAGGGATAGAGACGATTCATGGACCTCACACGACGCAAGCCTGCCTCCGGCCTGTCCCATTCATCCTGAATCATCTGCTTAACCACACTGTGAACAGGAAAAACTGTCTGGGACTTTCGTACCGCCTGAATGAGAAGATCCTCCAAACACTCATCTTTCGCCGGTACCACCGACGAAAGGTTGAGAGCCTGAAGGGACTCCGTAATGAGCACTGTCAGCTCCTCCCTTCGAAAGACTCGTATAATCCTTGCTTGATCTTCAGGTTCCTGAATCTCACCTTCCTCTAAATCCTCCATCCCGGCTTCCGGCTCTAGCTCAAGGTCCTCTGCATCTGGCCAGTCCGAACCAAGAGGCTGATCTTCCACTGGCTGGGCCCTCTTAACTGGTCTACCATCACTACCACCGGTCGGGCCCTCTTAACTGGTCTACCATCACTACCACCGAACCTTTCGGAGGCCGCTTGGCCTCCTGCCGTTCCAAGAAGCGAATCAATATAAACTAAGTCCTTAGGTTAGTAAAAATGAAATCCAATAACAAAAACTAAACCCATAAAGTGAAACCCCTATTTAAACTTAATTTTTGTCAGAAGAGACTGGAGGAGACTGGAATTGACATCCAATCACACCAGACAGCCTTTTCTATTTTTCTTTTTTTGTAAACGCTAAAACATTTTTTACTTAGCTCATCATTATATTCCAGTGAAGTTTCCATGTGTCAGACTTTTCTCTCAAATAGCGGTCGGATAGTTCATACACGACGTACGTTTCGGGCCATTAAGCCCTGTTTCAAGTGGTTACTTTCTTCCAAAATACACCGCTATGGAAAGCTTCTTCCTACCGGAAGTTGCTCCGGAGAGATAAAGGGGAACAATCTTGTTCATTGGCTAACAGTCACTGCCATTCAATTGGGAGATCCAATCTACCAAACGGGAGACCCCATTGCCATCGGGGAATCCCTTGGTGTCTTGGATTACGTCAGAGCAAGCTAAACCATTCCACTTCCTTGTTTAGCCCCATAGGTTGGACTGCCTGCAGTTCAAATATCAGCTGTTGTTCACGCCGTTGTAAGGCTAAAAGCCGATTACCCCCCCCGAGGGTTTGGGGGAATGTAATCCAAGACACCAAGGGATTCCCCGATGGCAATGGGGTCTCCCGTTTGGTAGATTGGATCTCCCAATTGAATGGCAGTGACTGTTAGCCAATGAACAAGATTGTTCCCCTTTATCTCTCCGGAGCAACTTCCAGTAGGAAGAAGCTTTCCATAGCGGTGTATTTTGGAAGAAAGTAACCACTTGAAACAGGGCTTAATGGCCCGAAACGTACGTCGTGTATGAACTATCCGACCGCTATTTGAGAGAAAAGTCTGACACATGGAAACTTCACTGGAATATAATGATGAGCTAAGTAAAAAATGTTTTAGCGTTTACAAAAAAAGAAAAATAGAAAAGGCTGTCTGGTGTGATTGGATGTCAATTCCAGTCTCCTCCAGTCTCTTCTGACAAAAATTAAGTTTAAATAGGGGTTTCACTTTATGGGTTTAGTTTTTGTTATTGGGTTCCAAGAAGCGAGGCATCTGTGACTGCCCCCTGCTGCCGCAAACAGTAAGCCTGATGAAGCAGCAGCACAAAATCTGGGGAGAAACTCTTGAAAGCTGCCCCAGACACCATGGGAGTGGTGGAATTACCGGGCAAAGCCAAATTTTGAAGCTGGGAGAGCGGACGGAGACTTCCGCAGAAGCGGCAGCCCCCTGCACCACAAGAGCAGTGCCTTCTTTAGACCCATCCTGCATTTCTTGCTCCATAGTAAGCGCCTCAGATGCGCAGCCACGACACACCCCCGCGTCCGTGACCAAGCCCCTACGGGCGTCACAAACCAGGCATTGTGGCCGCGTAGGCATTAGCGCTATGGGATCTGAGAGACTGGATAGTAAAGGAAATGGTTCCCGCAGACCACCAAAAAGGGCAACAAAAAAACAACGTGCAGAATCTTCTCTTATTTTTTTACTTTTCTTTACTGGCCCTTTAAGAGCTCCAAAACATTGAAAATTAAAAGTAATCAAAATTAATACCAAGTAATCAGAAAACTACAAGGATTAATTAAAGAAAGCTGTCAGCAAAGAAAAAGCACTGTGAAGAAAAACGGTGGGAAAAAGGCCCACCAAGATTCTGAGCTCTGCTAACCCACAGAACATGTTTCACACGCAGCAGCATGTCTTAAAAACGCTCACAGGACACAAGCAGCAAAGATTCAAACACTCACCTCTTCCTCTTTCGGATCCTCTCTGCACCCCGATAAAAATAACAGGCTTCCTGTGAGCAGTATAGCTGAGAAAGGCTGTCAGCCCGCAGCAAAGAAACAAAGCGCGACAACAGTTTCTGACTGGAAATCTACAGCACAGAAAACTGAGTCAGTAAGGAGATGAAAAGCCTGCTAAAGAACTCCCCTCGGTGCCAACAAGGAGGGGAAAGCAGGCAAAGGGGACAGAAATAACGGGAGGGAGAAAAGAGACTCCTCTAAATACCTTCCAATCCCCTCTCAGCCCTTGCTTTCTTCTTCTTATTTTAACAAGCTTTAATGAGCTTTAAAGCTACAAATCAAAAGAAAAAATGTTATAGGGAGAAAAGAAAAACTAAAAACCCTAGCTAAGCTGCCTAAAGCTCCTTATCTGCTCCTCTACTGAGCCCAGCACCTACCACTCACTACCTCCAGCTGCATGGAGACTGGACACACTGGAAGCTGGTGGGAGGTGCCAGCAAGATATCTACAGTGGTGTCACAGTTCTGACATGCCCAGTCTCCATGCTGTGAGAAGAGGTGCACAACCCAGAGGTGAGGGACTGAACTGGAGGGACGATAAGGAAGACGACTATTTCAGTAGATGATATGGAAGGGCAGACTAGATAGGCCATGTGGTCTTTTTCTGCCATCATGTTTCTCTTTCTATAGTTTTGACCCTGTTCAGTTTCAAACGGCAGTGAGACATCCAGGCAGTGATGTCAGATAGGCAGGCAGAGTTTATAAGGCAATCTATATGCGTATCATGTGTTACCTGGTAGCCTATATGAGTCCTTGATGCCATTAAGATCATCAAAGAAGGGGTTATTATGACTTTAGGTATTTTGAGACCTCAAAAAGGTAATCTTTTAGATGTTCTCTTGTGTAGGATTTTGTTTTAAATTGACATACAAGTCAAGTTTTGCTTGCCAGGCCCCTTCTTTTTGGAATTTGTTGCCAGATTATATTAGGTTGGAACATTCTACTGCACAATTCAAATCAGCCTTAAACACGTGGGACCTGATCATCAAAGAATTAGGCTCCTAACTTTGAGAGTTATGGGAGGGAGATATTCAAAGCCATTTAGGTGGTTTGCAGCCTCTAATCGCCCCGAAACTAGCTGACTGGCATTGGGGCATTCCAGAGGTGGCAAATGCAATGTGATTCATGCCCTTGAGTCAGTGCTGACTCATAGTGACCCAGAAGCCTCTGGGCTTTCTTGACAAGCTGTGACTGGAAGTAGATTGCCAGACAATAAAGAGTAAAGCGAGTTGCCCAAGGCCACAAGGAGTGCCAGTGGGAATCAAACGCTGGTCTCTTGAACACAAGGCCACTGCTCTAACCACAAGGCAACTCTTCTACTCATGAGCAGCTGGGTATGACTCTGGCATGGAATATCTGGACTCAATTTTCAACAGCGACGATGTCGCCATAGCAGCGTTAGCGGCTGCCACTGATTATTCCCCTATGCTTCTACATTAGCCTCTGAAAATTTACTAGGGCTGAGTGCAAACATTTTTACTTAAAATTTCACAAAACTCCTAAATTTAGGAGCATAAAAAGTGGGTGGCAACTGGGACGGATTTAGGACAGGGAAAAGTGAGGAAGTTAGCACTGATTTTCAGCACTAAATTAGACTCATAGGGGCTTGTTTACAAAGCCGCAAAAGCGGCTTCCGCCCGATATCGTAGCTGCGGCCCCATTGTGGGGCCGCTGCTCCGATATCAGGCGGAAGCCGCTACCGCGGCTTTGTAAACAAGCCCCTTAGTGTTAGGCAAATGAATGCAGGCCTAAATTTAGGTGCATAGCTGGGCATTTTCAGTGGTAACAGCCAGCACACTTAGAGGCTGGCCAATGTCTCTTTAATTCCAACTCAGATATTCAATGCCAGGGCCATACCTGGCCACCAGCATTGAATATTTGGGTTGCCCAGTTAGCTGATTAGGTTACCGGTTAGCAGTGATATTCAGCCACTAGCTGGGTAGCTAAACCAGTTAAAGTTAGGCCAGCCTTCTTTAGGCCTAACTTTAATCAGTTAGGGCTAACCAGCCAGTGGCTTAATTTTGTCGTTGACCAGCTAACTCCCTCTGCCGCTGCCACTCCACCCCTGGAATGGTCCGACATCAAATGGTTAGCATAGGGGCATTTAGTAGGGTTAGGAGGAGATATTCAGCAGCATAAACCGGGTATGTGTCGCTGAATATCACGCTCACCAGGATTAACGGGGTTAGCAGGTCTGCTAAACATGTTAATCCCTTTGAATATGCCCCCATAAGTTTTAAACTCCTAAATTAGGATATTTCAGTTGAAAACTTAGGCCCTAAATGTGTCTGACTACAGAGAACAAATTTAGTAGCCTAACTTAAGAAGTCAACTTTTTTTTTTTAATATTGTTTTTTGAGCAAGCATTCACTGTGGGCCAGCCTCGGTCACAGCTGTTTGTTTCATTTTTCCCTCCAATGGGTATCTACATTTAGAAGCTTAGGATAATATATTATTATATTATATGTCCTGTCTTTTATAAGTATGCAATGTGGTTTTAGTTGGATATTTGACTTATGTATAATTTGATGGTTTTATGTTTCTGTTGTATACTCGTATTATGATATGTAAACCACTTCAAAGTAGTTGTGCCTAAGGTGCTTTATCAAATATTGGAAAATAAATACATTTATCTGGACAAGAAAAGCAGCTTTCAGTTATTTAGGGAGTTGGACCGAGGGAGAGCCCTAGATGTGGTGTATTTAGATTTCAGTAAAGCCTTTGACACTGTTCCTCACAGGTGACTTATAAACAAACTGAGCGCCCTAGGGATGGACCCTAAAGTTACTGCTTGGGTTAGAAATTGGTTGGGTGGGAGGCGACAGAGTACAAGTAAATGGAGCTCACTCTGAGGAGAAGGATGTTACCAGTGGTGTGCCCCAGGGATCTGTCCTTGGTCCGATTCTTTTTAACATCTTTGTTAGTGATATAGCAGAAGGGCTGTCGGTTAAGGTTTGCCTCTTTGCGGATGATAGCAAAATCTGCAATAGAGTAGACTAGACACCCAGGAAGGTGTAGATAACATGAGGAGGGATCTAGCTAAGCTTGAAGACTGGTCTAGAATCTGGCAGCTGGGATTTAATGTTAATAAATGTATGGTCATGCATTTGGGCTGCAGCAATCCAAGGGAGCAATATAGTATAGGGGGTGAAGTACTTTTGTCCACTAAAAAGAGCGGGACCTAGCCGTGGTTGTGTCTGATGATTTTAAAGTAGCTAAACAGGTAGAAAAGGCGATGGCAAAAGCTAGAAGGATGCTTGGGTGCATACAGAGAGGAATGGCTAGCAGAAAAAAGGAGGTGATAATGCCTCTGTATAAGTCTTTGGTGCGACCTCATTTGGAGTATAGTGTGCAATTCTGGAGACCGCACCTTCAAAAGGATGTGAACAGGATGGAGTCGGTGCAGAGGGTGGCTACTAAAATGATTAGTGGTCTTCATTATAAAGCATATGAGGACAGACTGAAGGATCTTAATATGTACACCTTAGAGGAAAGGCGAGATGGAGGTGATATGATTGAGATGTTTAAATACCTCCGTGGCATAAATGTTCAGGGAGAGAGCCTCTTTCAATTGAAAGCAAGTTCTGCTACGAGGGGACATGGGATGAGGGTGATGAGAGATAGATTCAGGAGTGATATGCGGAAATATTTCTTTATGGAAAGAGTAGTGGATCCGTGGGATAGTCTTCCAGTGGAGGTGGTAGAGATGAGGACAGTAACTGAATTCAAAAAAGCATGGGACAAACACAGAAGATCTCTAAAGGTAAAAAGGGGACTGTTTTAGTTGTTGATATGGAAGGACAGACTAGATAGGCCATGAGGTCTTTTTCTGTCGTTATATTTCTGTTTCTGTGTTTAGACCCTTTTATGTGGAATGCACCACCTCAGAAATAAAGGGAAAATAATGGTTATCTACAAGTTGTTGTTTTATTTTTTATGCAGGTTTATAAGTCAACTATCAATCGTACAACCTACTCCAATATTCAAAGTATTCCTCTTTCTTTAAGGACCTCAATTTGCACCCTAAATGTCTTCTTAGATTCTTCTTTTACTTTTAAACTCAGATTCATTCAGTAATATGATCATCTTTTCTCATCGTATATGGAATACCAGCCTTGAAAGCCCTTCTATGAAGGAGCTTAAATCTATTGGGGGAGATACCCAAAGGCATTTGCATGGTTTGCAAACTGTGTTAGGGCCACTTTGTATTATATTCAGCAGCACTAAGATGCCGCTGAATATCCGCTGCTACACACCCTGATGCTGATTAGCATTGGGGCATGCTATGGGCTTTCCGGGGTACCACCCCTCACCGGGCAGCAGCAGCAATACTGAGCCACTGCCTGGTTAGCAACATGTAGCGAAAATCAGACATAGAAACCCTCTCCCAATTTTCACTGCAGAAGCTAACGGGGCAGCCGCTGAATACGTGTTGCCACTGCCTGATTAGCTTTGCAGTTCTGCAATAGTTTCAGGGTCTTGTCAGAGCAAAGTATGAGATGTACTACTTAAGACAAATAGCTCTATAATAACATTCATTCAACGTGGTGATTGCATTCCCAACGGGAAAATCTGTTAGTATTCTTTACACAATGCCACGATGTCTCAGACTAAATGGCGCTCAATTGAACGATATACTTGATATCAAAAATAGCGCCTACTAGCATCAATGACCTTTCTGGCATGTGATTTTTTTTATAAAAATCTAAAATTTTCCCATAAATGCAATCTTCAAATGCCATCTACATTTTTTTTTTAATTATTTTTTCCCCTTATCTTTAAGTGCTCCCCTGATTAGCTTTGCAGCCATTCAGATATTCAGTGCTGGAGCTTGGATATGGCCCTGGTATTGAATATCTGGGATTTAAGTTCATTCCACTGCAGCAAGCTGCTTATGTGTGTGTGATGATGTCAATGCTGACTCCTGGTGACTCAGCAGCCCCTGAGTTTTCTTGGCAAGGTGTGACCAAAATACATAAGAACATAAGAACATAAGATATGCCATAATGGGTCAGACCAAGGTCCATCAAGCCCAGTATTCTGTTTCCAACAGTGGCCAATCTAGCTCATACGTACTGTCCCCTTCAGCCCCCTCTGGTGGCGGCGTAGTGGTACCACCGGGGCTGGGGAGCGCATAAGAAATAGGGGTTTTAGGGTTGACCTGTTGTGAGGGTCAATGAGGTAGCAGCCCTCTGTGTCAGCCTCATGGTCAACTTCCCAAAAAGCAACTCTTAGCCAAGTGTAGGGTAAAGAAAAGGCATTTATTTCACCTTTGCGCAAAAAGAAGTTCAAAATAGGCGGTTATGAGTAACAGAGCGATAACTTTCCTTGTATCAAAATGTAAATCAGCAAAACATTCAAAGTAACATTGTTAACCTTCACAAACTCAAAGCATAAGGTCTCCTGTATTCTTTTCATACACTGGGTTTGCTTCCCTTAACTTAAACACGTCTCATTGTGCAATAATTACAGTCCATCGGTTCGATGGCTTCCATAACCTCAGATTCCCCTGGCAGCCATTCCATTTCTGAGGGGTCCGAATCTGATGTCTCAGGGATGTTAAAATCTGACTTTCTAAAAGCATGCCATACCGTATCCCAGTGTTGGCTTGACAGTTTGGGGCGTCGGGTTTTAGGTATGTTGTAACACCCTGGATTTTCTGCTGTTACAGGATTAAAAGTTTGCTTATTCCAGTCTTTGGCAGCACTAACCTTTTTCCTATAAAGATTATCGGGTATTTCTGGTTTAAAACTGTCCTTATCATCCAGATAAAAGTTAGTCCTTTGTTTCTCTCTTGGTCTAGGCCTTGGTAGACAATTGCAGGCACCAACTGTTTCCCCTTTAAACTTCCTGCAATCCCTTTTGTGTAAGGCTTGAGGCCTAGTCTGAATGTCCTCCGCTTCAGGCAGTTTCCAGTGATCCCAGGATATCTTTCTTGCTTTAGAATAGGGTATAACTCTTTTTTTTTTTTTTTTTTTTTTTTATAATTTAAAAGTTTTTATTAGCACTCAACACAACAGGCAATATATAACATACTTCGGGAACCCCCCCGACTCAAATACAACAAAAAATAAAAAGTAAAAAAAACATTCTTTACATTGTCATCAGCAGGTGTGGTAGATCCCCGCCCATAGTGCTTCTCCATTTTCTGTTAACCCCCATACTCTGTTTCACACTTTATACATTGTACCTTGTACATTTTATACATTCTACTGGTTATACAGGCAGAAATTCGTCTCTTGTGGACCATACAAGCATAAAGACCCCATACCACACACTAATAATAATAATAGACCCCCCCCACCCAATAGTATCCTCCCCCCCCTACTCCCGCTAGCCCTAAACCCCCCAACCCAAACCGCACCCCCTCCCCTAAAGCAGAAGAACCCCTTTCCGCCGTACAAACAGCAGTAAGCTAACTAAAAGTAATCAAGGCAAATCTTAACACAAGGTGCAGGAGTACAGAGGTGCATACAGGAAACAACCCACCCAGCCCCCCTACAGGTGAAGGGGACAGTGATTGTATACTACAACCCTGACCGGGACACATTATACTAACCCCCCCCCCCCCTCTGCTCTCCAATGCTCATATCGTTCCCACACCTTCTTGTACCTGTGGACAGTATGTTTGTGATGAGCTTCTATTGCACAGTACCCACTAAGCTGCTCCATACGCCCCACCACCTCCGCTATCGGGGGAACATCCTGTTTCTTCCACCAATGCAGCAGGCCCATCCTCCCTGCAATGACACAATACCCCTGTAGTCTATCCAATTCTCTCCCTCCCCCTCCCCGCTCACTTTCATTCAGAATCACCACACTAGGGGTAAAACTCACCTGCACCCCTGTGATGGCTGCCGTAAGACTTTCCACCGCCCGCCAATAATCCCGAACTACCATACAGCCCCACACAAAATGCAGCAAATCACCTCTATCCCCACACCCTTTCCAGCATCTATCCGAACTATCAGGGTAGAGGGCATGCAGCCACACCGGGGTCCAATACATTCTTAAACGGAGCTTATAGCTATTTTCCAGCATAGCTGTTCCCGGAGCCAATTTATGGGTTCTAATATAAATTCTGTCCCACCGCTCAGCATCCCACTGCCCCCCCAGCTCCTCCTCCCATTGCAACTGACCCCGTAGCGGTCCCTGTTGATATTCCCCCAAAAGTTTGTATAACTTTGAGATAATCCGAGTAGGCATCCCAGCACTCCCCATCATCTCCTCAAACGCCGTTCACTTCGCCATCCAGTCTTGCTTCACCTCCCGCTGCTGAAGCCAATACCACAAACTTACATAGGCAAATCTATCGGACTCCTCCAAGCCATATTGCTGTTGCAACACCTCAAATCCCCGAATGTGCCCCCCTTCCCCCACCAATTGGCCCACTTTCCGTAACCCTTTCTCCCCCCACCCCCTAAAAACCCTTGCTGCCTCCCCCATCCTGCCTTTCATTAAGGTCTGAATTGGAGTTTCGCGGGAGAATTGTTTCCCCCCTAGCAAGAACCGCTTCCATTTCACCCAAACCTGTCTTGTCAGTTCACGATAGGGATTCCCATCTCCTTTCTCCGTCCCCCCCCACCAGGGTCCCATATCCATGCCCCCACCTCTGCCCCCTCCCCGTCCTCCATCTCCACCCATCCAGGTCTCTCCACCCCCTCCTTCCAAGCGAACAGCGCCCGAAGTTGCGCCGCTTCATAATACCGGAGCAACGACGGGACCCCCAATCCCCCCTCCGCTTTTAACCTATACATGGTCGCCCGGGCGACCTTCGGGCGCTTACCATCCCAAATAAATTGCAGCAGAAGATTTTGCATCTTATCAATTTCCTTTCTAACCAGCCTACACGGCAGAGACATATACACAAATAATAACCGTGGGAGTACATTCATTTTAACCACCGCAATGCGGCCCAGCCAAGACAAATACAACCCCCGCCACCGGGATAGATCCTGTCGGATACTCTCAACCAAGCCTTGATAATTCCATTGCTTAAGCTGAGATAGGGGGTCCCTAACTGGATCCCCAAATACCGAAATCTCCCCTCCACCCACCGAAACTTAAAGTGGTGCCGGAGATTCTCTTCCACCCTGGGCGCCAAATTAAATCCCAACAGCTCCGTCTTCCCCTGATTCATTTTATATCCCGCGAGGCGGCTGTACCTTTGTATAGCCGTCAAAAGCACTGGTAAGGTTGTAAGGGGCTGGGTCAGGGTAAAGACAACATCATCTGCAAACAGCCCAATCTTTTCCTCCCTCCCACAGATCGTCACTCCTTTAATATCCCCCGCCCGTCTGATATAGGCTGCCAGCGGCTCTATAGCCAATGCAAACAAGAGGGGTGACAAGGGGCACCCCTGTCGAGTACCTCTATGGAGATCAAAGCTCTCAGAATATCCACCATTCACCCTAACTCTAGCACGCGGTCCCTGGTAAAGCGCTTTTATCCAACTAATATACCTCCCTCCAAACCCCATGGTCTCCAAAACCTGAAACATAAAAGACCACTCCACCCGGTCAAAGGCCTTCTCGGCGTCTACTGTGATTAACACTGCCTCCTCGGTGACACGCTGAAGATGCCACATAACATTCAAAACTTTTCTCACATTATCACCACCCTGACGCCCCTTCACAAAACCCGTCTGATCCGGATGAATCAGGTGCGGAACCACATCTTGAATTCTATTCGCCAAAATCTTTGCCAACAACTTTGCGTCCAAATTTATCAAGGAGATAGGTCGGTATGAGCCGCATACCCCCTTATCTTTGCCTGGTTTCGGCAGGACTGTTATACCCGCCTCCGCCATTGTGCGCGGAAGGCCCTCCCCCTGCAGCACCTTATTAACTACCTTAGTAAAGAGGGGCGTGATCTGTTCGGAAAGGACCTTATAGAACTTTGCCGTGTACCCATCCAACCCCGGCGCCTTCCCCAATTTCAGCGTGATTATAGCCCTCCTCACCTCCTCCTCCCGGATTTCCTGCCCGAGATATTCCCTTTCCTCCTCAGTCACTTGCGACAGACCACATTCCTCCAAAAATTCGGCCATGTCCTGCCCTCCCACCTCCAATTCACTTTCATACAATTTCTGATAGTACTCCCGAAACACCCCCCTTATACCCTTTGAGGTGTGGATCCATTCCCCTTTAGTATTCCGAATACCATCAACATACGCTGCTTGCCGCCGCCCCTTCAGGCGACTGGCCAGTATCTTCCCCGCCCGATTACCGCCTTCAAAATGGGCCTGCTTCAGTACCGCGAGCTGGAATGCTATCTCTTGGGCCCGCAGTGTACTCAGCTCCGCTCTTACACTAATAAGCTCTGCAAGGATGCTTGGATCCGACACCTTCTGATGTACCCCCTCTAAACGCCGCAGCTGTTGCAATAATTTACTTTCCGCTGCTCCTTTGTCCTGCTTCACCCGCGCCCCTAGGCTAACCAGTTGTCCACGAATCACCGCTTTTAAGCCATCCCAGAGTACCCCCATAGACACCTCCCCTGTATCGTTGAATTGGAGGTAGTCCTGTATCTGGACCCTAATCTTCCCCACATGCTTCTCCTCTTCTAACAGAGAGTTGTTGAGTCTCCAAAATTTTAGACTGTCCTCTTTCCGACCCAGATCGAAACATACACTCACCGGGGCATGGTCGGACCAAGTGATCGAACCATGTTCTACATCCTGTACTCTATCTAACCAGATTCCACCCCCCCCATATCATATCCAACCTACTGTAGGAGCTATGCACTGGGGAATAGTATGTGTATTGCCGTTCTCCCGGATGCCAGCTCCTCCAAACATCCACCAAACCCAGGCTTTCTCTCAATTTATGCAGGCTTTGTCTATCCCTTCGCCCCCCACCCCCCTGCCCCCCGCTGGTGTCTAATCTGGGGTTACATGTCAGATTGAAATCTCCTCCCATTATTATTGGAATACTCCCCACGCCCTCCAACTCCTTCAAAAGTTGCTCATAGGCCTCCCCCTGCTTCTCATTAGGGCCATACAGACTGATCACCCAAACCTCCTCCCTTTCGATTTGTAGCAACACCCCCACCCATCTACCTCCTTTCCCCCGTCGAACCTCCTTCACCATGTTATGATACTCCCCCCCTATCAAGATGCCCACCCCCCCCCTTCCTAGAATTTAGTCTCTGGCCCGCCAGAACCACTGTAGGGTACTGCCGAGATTCTAACATATATTCCTGCCCCACCCGCAGATGAGTTTCCTGTATGCACATAATATCAGCACCTGTTCGTTTACCCTCCATCTCCACCAACCGTCGTTTCTGTCTTGAACGCAGCCCTTTGACATTCAAGGTCATAATCCGCAACTTCCTCTGCTTCCCGCACCCCCCCCCCCCAAGCCCTCCACCCACCCTCCCTGCCCCATACCTCCCCCCTCCCCCTCCTCCTCCTCCCCTCGCCCGTCGAACCCCTTTTAACCCCTTCAAGGCCTCCCCCCCCTTCCCCCCCAGCTCCTCCATCACTTCCAGAGGATAACTCAGGAGTAGTGCGTCCCCTACCTTCCCCAGCCTAACGCTTACTCTCATCCCTACCCCCCCGACTACCAACCCGCTGACCCGCCTCCCTCTATCACCTACTCATCCCCTCAGCCCCCCTATTCCGCTCCACATACCCCTCCCACACCCTCTGTACCCCTTCTTCCATCCCCCCTCTCCCCCGTTCCCTAAGTCCTCCCGCCCTGTACACTACTGCATCTCCATCTTCCTCCCCCTCCCATCCTCTTACTCCTTCCCCTTCACCACCCGCTCTCCAACTCCCCTCCCTTCTATTCCCCAAATTACCTTACACAAAACCTATATGCTACCAAGAGGGTCAGACAGAAGCATAGCACTCCACCTGTACCCTGCAACAATTAAACCAGCATGCTATCAGTCTACACAGTCTTTCAGGTGTTTTCCGGCAGCTGGGCGGCTTGCAGCTCCCGCCCTGGGTTTGCAGTTCGTGTACGCCGGTGCTGCGGGCTGCCCCCACGGTGCCCCCGCCACCCGCCAGTTGCAGTACCTGCCCCCACGCCTTCCGCCGTGGTGCTCAGTCCTGCCTCCCGGAGGGCCTGCATTGCCTCCTCCGGAGTCTGTAGCCGCCATGTCTGCCCTTTAACTGTAAACGAGAGTCCAAATGGATGAAGCCAACGATATTTAATGTCTTCCCTCCGCAGGATTTGTGTAACTGGTTGCAGAGCCCTCCTCCGCTGCAACGTGCCCGCAGAAAGGTCCTCATATATGTGCACTGGGTACCCTTGCCACATGAGGGGTCCCGCTCGCCGTATTTTATGCACAATTTTCTCTTTGATTTTATACCGTGCTAGGCATATGATGATGTCTCGTGGTTTATTCCCAACTGGTTTGCCCAATGCACGGTGCGCTCTTTCCAACTGTATGTCCATAGCTGTCACCTCCTCTCCACCATGTCGGAGAGCTTCCAGGCACACTGAACGCGCAACCTTTTCACTATCCATAAACTCCTTTTCCTCTGGGATCCCACGGAGTCTCAGGTTGTTGCGTCGCGAACGGTTCTCCAGATCCTCCAGCTTATATAACAGAGCTTCGTATTGAGATCCTAACTTCGCATGCCGTTGGGTCTCTCCTTCCTGTTGCTGTTCAAGCTCCTGTAACCTGTTCTCATGGTCTCCCATTCGACACACACCAACTCTCCGACTTCCTCCTTCAGGGGTCCCAGCACCTCGTTCAACTCATTCTTCACGGACTGCACCTCATTTTTAATTTCAAGGAACCAGTCTCGAAGCTCCGCTCTGGTGATAGGTTGCGGAGTTTCCTGTCCAGGAGCTGTTACATTTTCCCTCTCCGCTTCTTCACCCTGCTCTCCTTGCCCATCCGGTGGCTTTTTATTCCCTGTTGGGCCTGCTTCTCCCTTCCCTCCATGCGATCCAGGGTAGGCAAACTCTTTGAGATCCGCGGCTTTTCTTCTGGTGGTCATCTCTGCCCCAGAGTGCGCTGTCTGGCTCTGCACTGGTCTTTCACTCTTCACCCTTGCTAGCACTAAGGGCAGCCGTACACAGCACTGTCACCCTGCTCTGTGCTGCAGATTCCTGCTACTGCCCAGCCGCCACCAGGTCCTCCCAGTGCCCTCTGATTCTAGCACTGCAGACTCACGATTGTGCGTCTGTCTCCGGTCCTGTGGGCTCCCTCTTCAGCCTCTGCTCACCTCCAGGTCCAGTGCCTCGCGATTTTGGCCTCCTCCAGCACTCCTGTGCCCCGCAGTTTCCTCCCTCAGAGGGGCTGCAAAACGGCAGAGATTCGCCCGTCCGGGGCTGCCGCCGGCCACTCACGCCTCCTCCTTTAAACCTCCGGGCGCCATTTCTGCCCACCGCGTGGCTGTACTGGCCTCCCGCACACGCGGCTCTCCGCCGCTGAATTATGCTGCCGCCGGCGTTCCAACCGTCGCGGTCAGCTCCGGCCGCTTCCCGCACCCGGGACCACCGCTTTCCACCTCCGGGGGGTCGCAAGCTTCCTATTACCGGCCGGATCGGTGCCGGAGCAGCTCGTTCAGGCCGCCATTGGCTCCGGTGACGTCACTTCCTCCTAGGGTATAACTCTTTTGAGGCAGGGCTGCTGCTGAGGCGCCTGTCTTCCACCTCCACCCCTGTGGCAGTTGGCTACTGGCCGCGCCCTCTCAGCTATGTCCTCTTCCCCATGCCTCTGAATCTTTCTTTCATCTTTCAGGTCACCTTTATAAAAACTTTTAAAAGTACCTTTTCCTCCTTGAAGGTTCCTTTCCAGTGGATATATCTTCCTCTGCTTGTATCCCCGCCCTTCTCCTTGGACAAGGCTTCCTCTCCAGCTGGAAGGGTAAGCACCTCCTTCCTTGGCTGCACTCTGTAATACTGCCCCTTGCAGTTGTGTATGGCCTTCCTCTAGGCCTGCTCTTGGGCCTTCACCTCGGCCTGCTCTCCCAGTAGCTTTCACTCCTTGAGTTATTCTGGGTCTGTCAGTGACTTCACCCCGGTCTCTGACTCCGGCTTCTGGAGCTGCTCTTGGCACTGCTTCCTGTAATGCTCTCTGTGAAGCTCTCTGCCAAGCTCCTTGCCTTCCCTCTTGTAATGCTCTGTCCCTGCTTAAATCGAGACCTGCTGCTTCTGGGTCCTGCCCATAGAGGTGTGGTTCCTCTGCTTCCAGGCTTGATCTCCTGCTCCCTCTATGTGTACCTTCATGTAATTGCGGGTAAATCTTGTTTTTTTCAAGATTTAAAACTTTTTTTCTTTGTGTCAGAGGGCCTGCAGTATCACAGTACCTAGCAGTTTCCCCAAGGTACACAGGTTCCACAATGCTTGTATTGGTTCAAGCATTGATATCCTGGGTCCCTTCTTAATAATGGTTTATGGACCTTTCCTCCAGGAACTTGTCCAAACCTTTTTTAAACCCAGCTACACTAACAGCCTTTACTACATCCTCCGGTAACAAATTCCAGAGTTTGATTACACGTTGAGTGAATAAATATTTTTTTTTATTAGTCTTAAATAGTTTACCCTGTAGCTTCATTGCATGTCCCCTAGTCTTTCTATATTCTGATAAGGTAAACAATCGATCTACGTTTACCCGTTCCACTCCGTTCATTAATTTATAGACTTCTATCATATCTCCCCTCAGCCGTCTCTTTTCCAGGTTAAAGAGCCCCAACCTTTTTAGCCTTTCTTCATAGGAGTATCCTTCCATCCCCTTTACTATTTTGGTGGCTCTTCTCTGAACCTTTTCTAAAATAGCTATATCCTTTTTAAGATACGGCGACCAGAATTGCACACAATATTCAAGGTGCTGTCTCACCATGGAACGATATAGAGGCATTATAATATCTTTTGTTTTATTTTCCATTCCTTTCCTTATCATACCTAGCATTCTATTTGCTCTCTTGGCCGCCGCTGCACACTGGGCCGAGGGTTTTAACATGGTATCCACAATGACGCCTAAATCTTTTTACTGGGTGGTGGTTCCTAATGTGGAACCTTGCATCGTGTAACCATAGTTTGGGTTGTTCTTCCCTAGGTGCATAACCTTGCACTTGTCCACATTAAATTTCATCTGCCACTTTGATGCCCAGTCTTCCAATTTATCAAGATCCTCTTGCAATTTTCCACAATCCTCTTGGGTTTTAACAACTTTAAATAGTTTTGTGTCATCTGCAAATTTGATAACCTCACTCGTTATTCCACTTTCCAGGTCATTTATGAATATGTCAAAAAGCAGCGGACCCAGCACAGATCCCTGGGGTACACCACTATTCACCTTTCTCCATTGGGAAAATTGGCCATTTAGCCCTACCCTCTGCTTTCTTTCTTTTAACCAGTTCCTGATCCACAATAGTACACTGCCTCCTATCCCATGACTCTTAATTTTGCCAAAAGTCTCTGATGAGGGACCTTGTGAAAGGCTTTCTGAAAGTCCAGATACACAATATCAACCGACTCACCTTTGTCCACCTGATTATTCACTCCTTCAAAAAAAACATAACAGATTAGTAAGACAAGATCTTCCTTGTCTAAAGACATGTTGGATGTCTCCCATTAGGTCATGACTATCTACATGCTGAATAATTTTATTCTTTATGATGGTTTCTACCATTTTTCCTGGTACTGATGTCAGGCTCACTGGTCTGTAGTTTCCCGGATCACCCCTGGAACCCTTTTTAAAAATTGGTGTTACATTGGCGATCCTCCAATCTTCAGGTATTAGAGATGATTTTAATGATAGTTCACAGATTACTAATAGCAGGTCTGCAATCTCGTATTTCAGTTCCTTCAACACCCTTGGATGTATACCATCCGGCCCAGGTGATTTGCTACTCTTCAGTTTATCTAATAGTTGTAATACATCTTCCCGATGTATCCATATTTCCTTCCATTCTTCCGCACCTTTAAATACCACTTCAGTCATGGGTAACATCCCTACATCTTCCTCAGTAAAGACTGAAGCAAAGAATTCATTCAATCTCTCCGCTATCGCCTTGTCGCCTCTTAGTGCTCCTTTAACCCCTTTATCATCTAATGGACCAACTGACTCTCTCACAGGTTTTTTGCTGCAAATGTACTTGAAAAGATCTTTACTTCGCGTTTTTGCTTCCGCAGCAAGCTTCTTCTCAAATTCTCCCTTTGCCTGCCTTATCAATGCCTTGCATTTGACTTGCCAGTGCTTGTGCTGTTTCCAGGTTTCGTCGTTTGGCTCTTTTTTCCATTTCCTGAAAGAGACTTTTTTGGCAACAGCCTCTCTGACCTCACCTTTAAACCATGCTGGCAGTTTTTTGGACTTCCTTCCACTTTTCTTAAAGCATGGAATACAGCTGGTCTGGGCTTCCAAGATAGTATTTTTCAACAACACCCAAGCCTGATGTACGTCTTTAACCTTTGCAACTGCTCCTTTTAGTTTTTTCTTAACTGTTTTCCTCATTTTATCATAGTCTCCCTTTCGAAAGTTAAAAGGTAGTACTGTGGATTTCCTTACTATCCCTCCTCCACTAATTAAATCAAAGGCGATCATGCTATGATCACTATTGCCAAGTGGCCCCAACACCCTTATCTCTTGCACTAGATCTGGTGTTCCACTAAGGACTAGGTCTAATATGGCTTCCCCTCTGGTCGGTTCATGAACCAGCTGCTCCAAGAAGCAGTCATTTATTTCATCTAGGAACTTTATCTCCCTAGCATGTCCTGACGTGACACTGACCCAGTCGATACCGGGGTAATTGGCTATTGTTGAACATGGGTAATTTGGGATCTTTAAGCTCAGTCTGCTCCATACTTGAGGGCATTTGGGCTACTTTAATCTTTTGTGGAACCTCTCTGCTTTTGGTAGTATCCTTCAAAGATACATTCTTCCGAACCATCCGCTCTTGGGCGACTGTCGGCTTTCCCCTAATATCTAGTTTAAAAGCTGCTCTATCTCCTTTTTAAAGGTTAATGCCAGCAGCCTGGTTCCATCCCGGTTAAGGTGAAGCCCATCCCTTCGGAAGAGTCCCTCCTTTCCCCAGAATGTTCCCCAGTTCCTAACAAATCCAAAACCTTCATCTCTGCACCATTGTCTCATCCACGCATTGAGACTCCGGAGCTCTGCCTGCCTTTTGGGCCCTGCGCGTGGAACAGGAAGCATTTCGGAGAATGCTACCATGGAAGTTCTGGATTTCAACTTCCTACCTAAAAGCCTAAATTTTGCCTCCAGAACCTCCCTACCACATTTTCCTATGTCATTGGTACCGACATGTACCAAGACAGCAGACTCCTCCCCAGCACTCTCTAAGACCTTATCTAGGTGGCGCGTGAGGTCCGCTACCTTTGCACCAGGCAGGCATGTTACCAGGCGATCCTCACGTCCACCAGCCACCCAGCTATCTACATGCCTAATGATCAAATCACCTACTATAACGGCTGTCCTAACCCTTCCCTCATGGGCACATGGCCCTGGAGAAACTTCCTCAGTGTGAGAGGGTTTTACATCACCTGGAGGAGAGGTCCTAGTTACAGGATCACTTCCTGCCACACCAGGGTCATGCTCTCCTGTCACGTGACCTCTCTCCTCCATGGCAGAAGGGGGTGCCTGCAGACTGGAGGTGGGACTTCAGAACTATATCCCTGTAGGTCTCGTCTATGTACCTCTCTGTCTGTCTTATGTTTTCCAAGTCTGCTACTTTAGCCTCTAGAGAACGGACTTGTTCCCTTAGAGCAAAGAGCTCCTTGCACCTAGTGCACACGTAAGACCTCTCACCAACTGGGAGAAAATCATACATGTGACACTCAATGGAAAAGACTGGAAAGCCCCCATCCCGCTGCTGGACTGCTGTCTGCATCTTAGTTTTAAGTTTGTGTCTAGATCTTTAAGTTCTTACTTACTAGGGGTTGCTATGGGTATTTATACCAATAAAACTGTACCTAATACGTTTAATATACCTTGTTCACCTGAAGCTTAATTAATCTCAGGTCCTTAGTGTATGACTGATTTAGGTAATGAGCTTCACCTGAAAGCACCTCCTGTCTTTTAAGATGTGTAAGTACCTATAAAGCTATGATTATCCCAGGGGAGGGTGGGTGTGGGGAGGGAGGGAGGGAAATAACACTTATTAAAAGAGGGCTGCTACACAGTACCCTGTCTTGTGCTGCTGAGGTAAGCTAAATTCTGATTTGATTTAAATTATAGCTCTTAGCTGCTGCTAGGCTCTAACTTCTTATGAAATTTAAACTACAAGCTCTCTGCTGGATACTAAATTTAACCAGAAAGCTCTCTTCTGTGTGTTAAATTTAAACTAAAAGTACTTTGCTGTTACTTGGCCCTGAGTGACTATTAAATTTAAACTACAAGCTCTCTGCTGGGTATGAAATGTAACCAGAAAGCTCTACTCTGTGTTTTAAATTCAAACTTTAATTTCTGCTACTAGGCCCTAACTGATCCAACAAAAAACAGTGGGTTCACAGATTAAGTAGCTTTAATACAAAGAATTCTTTTTAGAAAATTACCAGAAGTATATACTCACAGTTGCAGATTTCTCTCCAGAAGTAACAGTCCCCCTTTCTAGTCCTTCAAGACGATTGCCAGGTCTTTCTTCCAAGGCAATGGGGGGTAAAGTGACTTGTCCAAGGCCACAAGGAGTGCCAGTGGGAATCAAATTCTCATTGCTTGGCCAGTAGGCCATTGCTCTAACCACTAGGCTACTCTTCCACTGCTTAGACTTGTAAATTTTATTATGTTTCTCCCCTGCTGGCTGCACAACGCTAATTACCAGTAGTCTTTTGCAGGCATGTCCAACTTCAAACAGGTCATGATCTACCTTTTCCGGCCAAAAGTGCTGGTGATCTACCACCATGAAAATTAAGTTTCAAATTAGTTTCAAATTAAATGTTAACCCAATAAAGTTGGAGGATTCCCCCCCCCCCCCATTTTTAATGAACCTTCTGTCATTTACTTGGATGTGATCAGATGTTAAGCAAATTAAGCAAAAACAAAACAGAGAGACGAAGATCCAGTAAGAACTGCGAGGGGACATGGAAAGTACATTTTTTCTTAAAGTTTTATGTTCATGTTCATGTTCATTTATTTGCTTGACCGCCCTTCATTAGTAGGCAGAGCGGTTCACAATAAAAAGTATTAAAAGAGTGGCACAAGGCTGGAAATGGGAAAGGAAGTTACAGTTAAAGTAGAGAAAGAGATAGAGACAAGAGTAGGTAGGGCAGAGGGAGGGAAAAGAGGGTCAGGGCTAGGGAGGGGGAAGGTCAAAGGCAAGGGAGAACAAATAAGTTTATTGTGTCATCTGCAAGTTTATTGAGTAATAACTTTCTTTAACTGTCTTAATAACTTTCTTTAATATTTATTGAGTAATTTGTGTTAAATTTAGGTTTTTATGTTCTATGTCACCACAGTGCTTGTGGCAAAAAGTGGTGGTATCAAATATAACAAATCAAATCAAATCAAATGCTAACAAAGCCTAGATGTAATTTAATGGGAAAATTTCAAAGACCCTCCTGTGGATTGGGTAAAGGGGTCATTTTAGAGGCCACATTTGTGATTTGCATGTCTGAAAATGCCATTCAGTTGTTCAAATCACATCCACTGCCCAAAAGTCATTTAAACAGTCCCGAATATACTAGATTGTAAGCTCTGATGAGAGGGACTGTCTCTTACTTGTCTGTGCCGTGCTACATACATCTTCTAGCGCTATACAAATGCTCAGTAGTAGTAGTAGAATATACAGGTCCGGCACAATCACATCCATATAGCATGGGAACATGGCAGAGGCATGTCCAGGGCATTTCAGAGAAGGTACACGTATGTGCCCAATTTGAAAATGGCAGTGCCCTTGTAAAATGCTAGCGGACACATCCATGTTTAGAATTGCTTCTTGGCGCTAATTTGAATTTGGAAAGTCCTCCTTTCAGCCAGCCTTCAAATACTAGTGATGAGAGGGGCATTGCCTCTTATTGCTACAGTATTTTCCTCAGGCAGTGGAAAGTTACATGACTTGCCCAAGCCCACAAGGAGTGACAGTGGGAGTTGAACACTCCTCTCTCTGATATATTCAAAGTATATTTGAAGCAAGAAGCCTGTGAGGGAGTGGGCTGGACTACTAAATGATAAAAGAGCAAAAGGGGTGCTCAGGGAAGACAAGGCCAGAGCAGATAAACTAATTAAATGTTTTGCTTCAGTCTTTAATGAGGAGGATACTGGGCAGATCCTATGCTGGAAACACAGAGGAATTGAAAGAAATCACAGTGAACTGAGAATCTGTAATACAGGCCTTGACAAATTTTCTTGGAATCTAGGAGCCAGCTTAAAAATCTAGGTGCTGGTCGCAAAAATCTAGATCACAGTGCACGCCCCTGCCCCTGGCCTAAAAAATGGTATACCACAGTTACCTTATTAGGACCTTCTTCCCCTTTATTAAGACTGTTTTCCCACTTTCTATGGTAAAAAGCTTATTAAATCAGGCTGTTAATGGGCCACTGCACAATGCCAGTAGAAGGCAGTGAACCCACTCCTCCTCCCTCTTTCCCACCACATCCATTGACCCTTTAAGCTATACGTGTGTGTGTGTGTGTGTGTGTGTGTGTGTGTGTGTGTGTGTGTGTGTGTGTGTGTGTGTGTGTTGACCCTTCCAGCTATACTGCTGTAGCAAAGTGCAATCAATGAATAAGTCCAGGAGTCGATTGACAGGGTCCAAGTCAGTTTATTGTGCACAAGGCCCAGTCAGTCAAAGCATAAAAAGGAACTGAGCAAAAGTTTATACAGAGACATAACTTTTTATACCTCTTTTTTAGTTTGATACATGAAAGCTTTCTATTGGTTTTCACTCGATACATGCAAACCTATCATTGGTCTTACATTCCCTGCACCTGTCCAATTAGAAATCCCTCCGGAGCCTCGCAACCGGCCCCCTCCTTTAGGATTGCTTGAACAATGGTACAGTTCTAAATCTGGTTACTTTTCTACTGCAAGGTTAACTTCGGCTTCTGGAATGCATGTACTGTTACATTTCTGTTCTTTCACCCACAAGAGAATAATAGAAGACTTATGAATTCATGAAAACTTCTTATTAAGCATTTTAAAGTATGTAGTGGAAGATGGGTGCACCTTTTGCACATACACATTGTGCCCTTTATTTCCTATGTATTTATCTCTTCATCCTCTACCCTCCGTTCCAACTCCTCTCCCTCCCCCAAATTCAGTTTCCCTTCCCAGACTTTCTCCCCTTCTCCCTCTCTCCTTGCACTCATCCCCTGCCATCCATCCCCCCCCCCCCCATTCATCATTTGCTAAAAGCTACTGCTCCTTTAAACTTCTTCAGCTGTCTGTGCAGCTAACTCCCCTTTGTCTCTTACCTTTTTTTTTTTGCAAGCTCAGGCAGACACCACAGGTCCATGAGGCAGTGTTCTATTGTGGACTGTAATTGGCTAAAAGATGGAAGCTATATGCTCTCAAAAGGTGCCTAGCACATCTTTATATAACTAAATTAAGTGAAACAGAGTAGGGCTAAATGCAGCAATAATCTATACTGGACAAGTGGTTTCTATTATAATTATAAACGATACGGAAAAGTAAATGATCAGATTTGAAGACAAAATTATTTAAAGTAGTTAAGTTACACGCTGATTGCAAGAGGGCTCGGTGAGGCTGGAGGACTTGGTATCTAAATGAGAGATGAAATATAATGTGGACAAGTGCAAAGACATGGATATGGGGAAAAATGCAAGCTATTTCTTAAACTGCTGTGTCTGTATTAGCCCTCAGTCAAAAAAAGGCAATAGATTGAAATCCTCAACTCGGTGTGTGGACGGTGGTCAAAAAAGCAAATAGTGTAAGGAATTATTCGTAAAGGGATAGAAAATAAAGCAGAATATCATAATTAGAACATAAGAACATAAGATATGTCATACTGGGTCAGACCAAGGTCCATCAAGCCCAGTATCTTGTTTCCAACAGTGGCCAATCTAGGTCATACGTACCTAGCAGTTTCCCCAAAAGACCCAGGTTACACAATGCTTGTATTGGGTCAAGCATTGGTATCCTGGATCCCTTTTATGGTATCCTTCCATCCCTTTTACCGTTTTGGTGGCTCTTCTCTGAACCTTTTCTAATAACGCTATATCCTTTTTAAGATACGGCGACCAGAATTGCACACAATATTCAAGGTGTGGTCTCACCATGGAACGATATAGAGGTATTATAATATCCTTTGTTTTATTTTCCATTCCTTTCCTTATGATACCTAGCATTCTATTTTCTCTCTTGGCTGCCGCTGCACACTGGGCTGAGTGTTTTAACATGTTATCCACAATGACGCCTAAATCTTTTTCCTGGGTGGTGGTTCCTAATGTGGAACATTACATCGTGTAACCATAGTTTGGGTTGTTTTTCTCTAGGTGCATAACTTTGCACTTGTCCACATTAAATTTCATCTGCCCGTAATATTTTAAGTGGGGGGATCTGTGATATAGCAAGTCCTTCTGGCCCGGTAGAAAGGCTTAAAAACCAGGTAGAAAGTGCAGGGCTGCAAGGTAAACAAAGGCACATGGCTACCAGTTGTCAGGGAAACCAGGCACGAGAGAAGGAAACACGCCCCTGCTATCAGTTTAGCAAAGAGTCACGGGGAAAGTTTGAACACCTGCTAGGGGGTGGAGCCAGGCCCTACCCAGGAAGGCTGTCTCATAAGGAGGCCCCAGCAGGCAGAGAGGAAGGGGAGGAGAGAGAGGAAAGCAGACTTCCGGTCAGAAGTTGGAAGGAGTTTTCAGCTGAAGGGAGGTCAGAGGCTCCGGCTGAGAGCTATCGAAGGAGCAGACCAGACCAGCTGAAGCATACACGGGATTACAAGCAGCCAGGAAGGCATTTGGAAACTGCCTCACACAGGTTCAACAGGGAACCAACTGGTATTTTTAAACCTCAGAGGAAGGCCTCCACAGCCAGGTCCCCAGGTAAGCCCAAGGGCTGGGATTACAGGAATCCATGTGAATTTAACAGCCTGGAAGGTTGGGGCTACGGTACTGGCTTTAGGCAATACTTAAACCCTGAATGTATTGAAAGGCTCAGGGTTGGAGAAAAGGGCGTGGCCCTAGAAAGAACTGGCCAAACTAATCCTAGCTCAGAGGTTGAACTTATGGACACAGAACCACCTTGTATGAATTATCCCACAGAGGAAATGGATTGCACGATTACTTTATCTGAACAGATAATATCATTATGTTAGAAATATAGGGTGAAGAAAATACAAGCTGGCTGTGAGGGAAACAGAGCTGTATGAAACCATGTGCTGAATTTCAACCTGCTGGTGTGGTAGGCGAAGGCCTATGATCCATGCTAATTGAACTAAACAGACAGGCCTAAGCAGCTTGACCTGTAAATGAAGCCTGTAGTTAGGCCCAGAGGAATGAAAACCCCCCTGAATGATGACACCATAGAATTGAAACTTAACTCAGCTTAACTGAACATAGCTAAGCAGAAACGAAACTTAGAAAAGACAGAAAACAGCTCTAATTGGTATTGATAAGGATGTGAGAAGCTTCTATGGAATTAATTAACTTGCTGTAAGAAAGGTTACAGTGCCCTGCTTTCCCACATATTCCAGCTGGATAGCGACCTTGGAGGAGAGAAGTATCAAAGTTAGTGAACTGACCATTGTAATTGGGACTGGAAGGGGGGCAACCAGGTGCTGAGCCCAGTCAAGGGTCCCCATTGGATAGCTACGCAATGGTACCGGGACCAATAGATGGGTGAGAGGGGTTACTGGGACCAATGAAAAGTTTGCCTATGTCTAGAATGGAGAAGAAGTCTATAAAAGTTGCTGTTTTGCTAGAAAACTTTGCTCAGCCATTTTGAATTTGATTATTGCTTGAGCCTGTGCACATTAAACTGGCTTGGATCCTTGAAAAGACTCCTGGTTTTATTTATTGCATGCTTATATGCTGCTACATTTCTTGGTGCGTCGGCCTGGAAGCGCGAGTGGTGGATGGTGTTCAAGTGAATAAATCCACGTAATTCGCCTTGAGGTTTGGTCCAGTTGGAACCATGCCAATCCGACGCAGGGGAATTTCCCTGGGCCCACCGATCCTCTTGTATCAGAGGGGGTTCTGCCTGGCCTCGGCAGGCACTGGGTCCAGCTGGCCAACACCTCCGACCCGGGGGAGTCCAGGATCCAACTCAGAAGCTAGTGAAGTATCGGGGACCGGATCCGGTAAGTATAGTTTTGAAAACCTGTCTAGACAGATGAGTTAGAACTGCAGTTTGAAACTTGTGAAACTTTTAGTAAGAATTTGAAACTTGTAACTTGTAATCTTGAGAACTTGGAACTTGGAAAAGAGAGCACTGATCCCCTCTCAAGGGTGGTCCTATTAACCTTGCATGAGTATGCGCGAGGTGAAGCCATCGTCCTTCTTGTTTGGTAAGACTTAAGTCAACCTCGCATGAGTATGCGCAAGGTCCCTACATGAGTATGCGTGGGGAAAATTTGTTTGAAAATCCTTGCATGAGTAGTCGCGAGGTACAGCTGTTATAGAGAATCATGATTTAGCCTAGTCAGAACAGACAGGATTGGGCTTTTTGGGATACGTTGCTAGCATGATTGTGAAGCGTTTGATGTGTATTGTCTGCCCTACTGTGTATCTGTTCTTTTTGTTCTCTGTTGAAACTGCGAGTTCCCCTTCTGTTATAAATGTGAGATTCTTCTGTTGAGTAATTTGTGACAGTTCACTGATTAAGAAATTGTATTAATAAAGCAGAACGAAGACGCAAAACACCTAGAGTCACTTTAGAAATCAAGAAGCTGGTCTCACCCAGTTTGCTTTCCTATAGCACAGTGTGAAACTGACAGGGGGCGTGTCTGAAGGAAAGAATGTACAGTGTCTTTCTAACCTTGTGCAGGCTTAAATCTCAATGCTGTTAGTTTGTGCATATTTCAGGAAAATTGTACCTGTTTTATTCAATATGTTTTTAATAGTAATGTTCCTTCTGCTATGGTTATGTAATATACATCATTTATATATCATTTAATAAGAATGTTTAGTCAGGATTGTGGGTCCCGATAGTTTTGGGGCTTATCCGAATGCCGGCATGTCTCTGTCTGTGTGTGTGTGTGTGAACAGTTAAGCTGTTTCCAGCGAGCCACACAGCAAGAGGACAGGAGGGAAAAAAAAATGAAACCGCAGCTCTTGATTGAAAAGTTTCTTGCTTGTTTAAAATAAAGGATTGGAGTGTTTGCATTTTGAATGCATGCTTCCCCATACTGTAAGATTTAAGGTAATTACATTGGATTGTTAAACTCTGTACTAGTGACTAATGAAGACCTTTACAATTTAGGATGGATTCATTTGTTTTTCTGTATTTGAATTTTGCATGTCCGTGTCCAGAGAAAGAGGGTACTTTGTTTTTTTAAAATTCCAAGACGTTATTTCCTGATTTACTGTGGCAAGCACCTGATAGAAGACATATTTATTGTTAAAAAACAAAACAAAACAAAACAAAACAAAAAGAGGGTGTATATGCATTTTAGATATCCACCACAGCCATGGAAAAGTATTCGTTTCATGTCTCTTGAATATCTGCTTTCTGAACTGTAAGATTTAATAAAAATAAAATAATATTTTCTTTTGCAGATGCAGACTACGGCTGGCAGTTAGTTCGCTAAGAAATTTAATTTTAGTCATACGTAACAGATAGCTATAGTTCTCTCTATAAGATATTTTAAGAACTGTATCTAAATTGTATGTCTGTGCTCAATTTAAGCTTATGTTTACGGTAATAAGGTTTTTTTAATGAGTGTCTTTTCAAGTATGATCAAGAATTTCAGTAAGGGATTTACTGAAGACTATGGTAATCAAATGTCTCTGTCCCAATTAGGAATGTTATGTGAAAGGGAGTGGTTTCTGCTGTTCACCATATTTTGCCCCAGAATCTCTAGATATCCTGTCCCATCAGTTTCTCTCTCTGTAAGTAGCTCCGTTCAGAGTGCTTAAGGGGGGGATGGGGCCCAGTCCACCGATGATGCCACCCCCCCCCCCCCGGTGGGCGTGAACTAATGTGCCCACAGCAGAGAAGTAGATCATTAAAAAAAAAAAAAAACCTCCTGGATAGAGCATTGCTAGGAGAAACAGAGCCCAGGAGAAGGGGGGGGGGGACTCCTCCCTGCAGATTCCCTAGTTTGCCAGCCACCTCCGCAGCAGGGGGATGTGCACCCCCTCTGGACCAGAAGTGAAAGTCAGCTGACCAGACTTGTTTAGAACTGAAAAAACTGCATTATACACTGAGAAGTTTTAGGACTTGATTGAACTAATGAACAGAAATTATAGAAAACTGGATGAATTTGCGGGCATGATAGTTAAATGAAAGTTGATCAGAAAGTATGTGGGTTGTTGAAGAGGGACAGAGAAAGTAAAAATTGTAAGATGGAAAAAGAGAACAGATCTTTTTGCTGATATTTTAGTTGAATGATGTGGAGGAGGTTTTCCTAATCAAAGGAGCAGAGGAAGTGAAAACTGGGTGTGAGTGCGCCCATTACAGAGGAGAAGGACATTAGAGAAGTGAATGCCCGTATCTTGACTCCTCCCCAGGAGGGGAGGAGGGAGTACTTGATTGCAGAGTCATAAAACAATAAACCAAGCACAATGTTTTAGTAGGAGAAGGAAGTAGCTATAGAGTAAGTGGCAGCTAAAGAGGGCTACAGCATGGATAAAGACTAGGCCAGATGCATCACCATTATCAGAGCTACTGGGGCTAAGTCCGCAAAGCCTTTCCTGCAGAACCGCATGTGTGAACTAGGGGGACAGAAAATAATACACCAGTTCCTGTATATGCCTGAGTGCCTTATTCCACTTTTGGGGCCGAGATCTGCTTGCAAAGCTTCAGGCACAGATATCCTTTGCTGAAGAGGGAGAAATGCAAATGACTGTAAACCCAAAACCTGCTGGATTGATGGTGCTGACTGTTCCCCTAGAAGAGGAGTGGCGGTTCTATAGCACACCTCCAGTCAAGTCAACAAGTTCCTGTATACCTACCAACCTTATAGCCCCACCTGGAGTATGGGCAGAAGATAATCCACCTGGCCTAGCGAAGAACATAGCCCCTGTCATTGTCACCCTCAAGCCAGTCAAGAAGCCTGGGACAGGTGGCTACCGCCCAGTGCAGGATCTAAGAAGAATGAATGATGCAGCTGAAACTATACAACCAGTGGTACCAAAATCCTTATATTCTTTTGGAACTGATCTCTGCTGAAGCTATACATTTCATCATTCTGGACTTAAAAAGATGCCTTTTTCTGCATACGCTTAGCCCAAGACCCCACTACAAGGAGGCGGGGCCAACTCACCTGGACAAGATTACCTCAAGGATTCAAGAACTTGCCTCACTCAGCAAAAGATTTGACAAGTTATCCAGTAATTCCAGGAGAAAGAATTCTACTTCAATATGTGTACAACTTGCTTATAACCACCAACTCAGAAAGTGAATGTCTACAAGCCATCAGTGAACTTTTGCACCTTTTTAATGAGGCTGGATACAAAGTCTCAAGAGCCAAGGTGCAATTATGTCCAACAAGTTAAATACCTAGGATTCCCGTTGTCCAATGGAATTTGACGCCTGGGACCCTTACCAGAACGCAAAGCAGCTGTATGCAGTATTCCTACTCCAACCACCAGGAGGCAAGTGAGAGCCTTCTTGGGTGCCACAAAGTATGTTGTATATGGATCCCCAATTTTGCGCTGCTAGCAAAACCGTTGTATCAAGCTATCAAAGGAATGGAAAAGTCTGCATTGGAATGGGGACTTGAACAGGATGCAGCCTTTTGATCTTTGAAAAAAACACTCTGATGTTGTCACCAATTCTGGGTCTACCAGATGTCCAGAAAACCTTTCAGTCTCTATGTTCATGAGTCACAAGGAAATGTTCTAAGAGTGTTGACTCAATCTCTTGGACCTTATTTGAGAAGCTGTTACAGCTACAGCCTTCCTAGTAAGCAAAAACTAAAAGAAAAATCCCTTTGAGACAGAATCTTCAAGTTACTGTACCACACTCTGTTCTAACCAATATGAAATACAAAGGAAACTACTAGCTAACAAATCTATGAATGTTGAAGTATTAGAGTATGTTGTGTGAAAACCCCAGATACAACTGAAGGGTCAGTCAAGCTTTCAATCCTGCTATGTTGTTATCAGTTAGTCTTGATCCCCTGATCATGACTGTTTAGAAATAATGGACACTGTATTCTCAAGCCGCCTGGATTTGACTGATGTCTCTCTGGAGAACCCTGAACAGACTTTCTTTGTGGCTGAAGGCAGTTTCATCATCAATAGACATTGTTGTGCTGACCCCTGATTTGGTAGTTGAGTCCTCAGCTCTAGCCCCAGAAACTTGACCACAAAAAGCTGAACTGATAGCCCTCACTAGAGCACTAACAATAGGAAAAGGGCTCTGTCTAAATGTGTACCCAGATTTCAAGTATGCCCTTACAACCTTGCATGCACATGGGACCCTGTACAAAGAATGAGGGTGGATAACCTTAGGAAGCAAGTCCATTAAGTATAGCCCCAAGATATTGATATTAACAGATACATACTGCCTATAGATCTCAGAATTTAGGAAAAGTAGAATGTATGAATAGAACCCTGAAATCTCAGTTGTCCAAACTTTGCCAAGAGGTTTACCTGAAGTGGCCCCAGGTTCTTCCCATAGCCCTTCTTAGGATATACTTAGCCCCTGCTAAGTCTTTAGGAGTTTCCCCTTTTTGAGATTCTGTATGGGCAACCCCTGCCTATTGTATAGGAAATAAAAGGAGATATGAGACAGATAGGATCTGAAATTATTAGACATGAACTATTGGTTTTAAGTTCTGTTTTGCAGAGTCTTCATACCTGGGTACAAAATCGATTACTCATCAATTTGTCTGAACCCCTGCATCCTCTCAAGCCTGGAGTCTCGGTGTGGATCAAAGAGTGGAGAAGAATACTGTTAGCCCCGCATTGGAAGGGACCCTATGTCATCATCCGGTCAACTCCAACTGCAGTAAAAGTCGCAGAATTTGAACCTTGGATCCATCATAATCAAGTGAAGCCAGCAGCTGCTCTTGAACCTGATCACTGGACTACTGTACAGCATCCTGAGACTCCATTGCACCTCACCCTATGACAACAACCACGGACCTAAGACTCATTGGTCCCTCAGAAACTGCACTATTTCAAGACTATCTGTTTATCTGAAGGTAAGCCTCGCATCTGGAGAAAGCTGCAATCATCAGAAAGAGACTGTGTTGTGTTAAGAAATTGAATCTTCTAAGAGACTGTGTCTAAATACTCTGAAAAGACTATTTTGATCTCCTAAAGAGTGAACTGCTCTAAGGAAGCAATAATAGCCTAAGAGACTATGCTATGATATTGTAAGAAATTGAGACATCCCAGAGGACAGTGATACTTTGGAATCTACAGCCCTACTTCTGCCACAAAGCTGGTAGGTCTACGTACGGCAGAAGCTTGAGGATCTACAATCAACCCTACATCTGTTATCTGTTGTGGAAGTCGACAGTTCCACCAATTTTCCAGAGACTGTGCTCATTATGAATCCTTATTATTGCTTTATTCTGGCAGCAGCCTTGGGGTGCTTTGAGATTACTTTTGCCTTACCTCCCTGGGCAGCCTGTATAAGTACAACATGAACTGGACCGAAGGTCACTCAGACCTTGTTTTATCATTCTTCCTATACTTGCATTGGTATACTCTCCGATCCAAAAGTTGTTCTAGATCTTGACTTTCTACAAGGCTATGCAAGCCACCGTTGCAACTCCTCATGCCTCCCAGAACTTGTTTCTTGAACTTGCTGGAGCAATAGCATCTAGTCTCCACACTTCAGACTGTTTCTTTTGTGGAGGAACTAAGATGGGAGATCAGTGGCCCTGGGAGACGCAAGAACTGAATTACTCCATCCCCTACAATCAGACTGATTTACATAATACTACTAGTGAGTGGGTATTGGCCCACCCCATTGTTGACAGTTTGTGTTTTGTTCGCACCGGACCACAATTTGCTATGAAGATCGGACAGCTGGACTGTCTAAATCAGAAGTTTTACAACAGCACAACAAAGAAGACATCTCCTGAACCTTCTAATTCTTTTAGTTCTTTTTCCCACTCTTGCCAAACTATGGACTTTGACTATCTGCTTGTTGCTCCCTTGTTTCTTGTCATTTTGCTTGCGGATGATAACTTCAGTTATTAACACTGTAGAGCATAAGGCAGCTACAAAGCTACTAGCTATGTGAAACTACTACCCTATACCACAGAGTGATATCTTTACCTAGTATTATGTGATTTGATTCTCACCCTTTCTCACTTGCGGGTGAGAATAATCAAAGGGGGGAATGTGGTAGGCGAAGGCCTATGATCCATGCTAATTGAACTAAACAGACAGGCCTAAGCAGCTTGACCTGTAAATGAAGCCTGTAGTTAGGCCCAGAGGAATGAAAACCCCCCTGAATGATGACACCATAGAATTGAAACTTAACTCAGCTTAACTGAACATAGCTAAGCAGAAACGAAACTTAGAAAAGACAGAAAACAGCTCTAATTGGTATTGATAAGGATGTGAGAAGCTTCTATGGAATTAATTAACTTGCTGTAAGAAAGGTTACAGTGCCCTGCTTTCCCACATATTCCAGCTGGATAGCGACCTTGGAGGAGAGAAGTATCAAAGTTAGTGAACTGACCATTGTAATTGGGACTGGAAGGGGGGCAACCAGGTGCTGAGCCCAGTCAAGGGTCCCCATTGGATAGCTACGTAATGGTACCGGGACCAATAGATGGGTGAGAGGGGTTACTGGGACCAATGAAAAGTTTGCCTATGTCTAGAATGGAGAAGTCTATAAAAGTTGCTGTTTTGCTAGAAAACTTTGCTCAGCCATTTTGAATTTGATTATTGCTTGAGCCTGTGCACATTAAACTGGCTTGGATCCTTGAAAAGACTCCTGGTTTTATTTATTGCATGCTTATCTGCTGCTACACTGGAAAGAAAAATGTTTATTTCATGCTGAAGAAAGCTATTCTTATTTTTGTCCTTTTTGCTGCCAGAGAGCAGATATTTTGTGTTACCTTTTTATCCTTGTGAAGTCCAACCCCGGGAGGGGAAATAAATCCCTTTTTGCTTGCAAACATTCTGAGTCACACTACTCTTCATTTGAACTGATGGTAAAACTACATTTCCCTACAAGCCCTGCTCCAGGAAGTAGCAGAACATTGGTTTAAAGAAGGAAACTCCTTAACCCCTACCTACGGGTACTGGAAAGGGGAGGGATCACACTCTCCATAGTAACAATCATCTGCATTAGAGTATATCTTTAAAATGGAAAAGCAAAACTCAGAACCCTCCGACACCTCCCACAGTTCACACAAAGTGAGCTCAGGTGTACAAACGAGGTTAAGTACATCAATGGTTCGCTGATCCACACTAATTATCAAAATAATAGAAGTCATGCATGTATCCATAAGACACTGATATTCACAAAACTCTCAAAATACATTCCCATAACTAAATACATGGTCTTCACATAACAATCACAAGATTTTGTTTGGCGGCGCAATTTGAATCTTAAGGAGATTGAGTCCTTCGTCTTTGCGCACTGTTGGACCAGTTATTGTGAACCAACCAGGGCATGTTAAGTGTGGACATTGTCTTGGGTGTGTAGTAGCATGGGAAATGGATCAGTTTTCTATAAGGACAAGGTGTATTTTTTACGATCAGTGACTTCTTGTGACTCGGACTATGTGGTGTATGGGATTTTCTGTCCCTGTAGATTATTATACATTGGAAAGACGATCCGTCTCTTCCGCGTTCGGATCAGTGAACATAAGAGCCGCTTGCAATGCAAATGGCGTGAGGCTCCTTTGGTTGAGTATTGTCTCATGAAGGGACATGCCTTTTTGGATTTGCAGTGCTTTTGTCTGGAACGGATCTGCATAGGATCGAGGGGTAGAACACATGCACAACATTTACTCTACAGAGAACAGCATTGGATTTTCCAACTTGGGAATGTGACACCTGAAGGATTGAATTCAGGTGTGGATTGGGGAGTTTGTGTTTGAAGTCAGTGTGATGATTGGAAGGGATGAGAAGTGGGAGGGGCTTGAGTGGCGTTTTAATGTAGGTGTGTGGCTTAGGTAGTTTGGATGGTACACCGAAGTGATAGTGGTGGTTGTGAGTTAGTCTGTTGGAAACGGCTTCTTTGGGCTGCGATATTTGTTGAAGATAGCCAGGTAGGAGTGTTTCTGTTTTGAATTGTTTGAAGGTTTTGAAGTGGTACAATGGTGGTAGTAAGAATATAAAGCATTGTGTGGTATGTTTTTATTTTAGAATCACTTTCCCCTGAAGCAGCAGAAGCAAAATGCAGGAGGAACGTTCTAGCGAACATCGGGTTATGATATGCTCGTCTTGTTCAAAATTAGGAGTTTTTCATGCTAAGATGCTTATCTTCTCGTATTACATGTGTTTATAAAATCTTGTGATTGTTATGTGAAGACCATGGGAATGTACGTATATTGAGAGTTTTGTGAATATCAGTGTCTTATGGATACATGCATGACTTCTATTATTTTGATAATTAGTGTGGATCAGCGAACCAGTGATGTACTTAACCTCGTCTGTACACCTGAGCTCACTTTGTGTGAACTGTGGGAGGTGTAGGAGGGTTCTGAGGTTTGCTTTTCCATTTTAAAGATATACTCTAATGCAGATGATTTTGTTACTACGGAGGGTTAGTTGGTAGAGCTGTTTTAATTGTTTGTTTGCTGTAGTAGATTGCAGCTCTGTTAATGACCATAGTGTTTATTGTATGGGTAACATCCCTACATCTTCCTCAGTAAAGACCGAAGCAAAGAATTCATTCAATCTCTCCGCTATCGCCTTGTCACCTCTTAGTGCCCTTTAACCCCTCTATCATCTAATGGACCAACTGACTTTCTCGCAGGTTTTTTGCTACGAATGTACTTGAAAAAGTCTTTATTATGCGTTTTTGCTTCCGCAGCAAGCTTCTTCTCAAATTCTCCCTTTGCCTGCCTTATCAATGCCTTGCATTTAACTTGCCAGTGTTTTTGAGCTGGTTCCAGGTTTCGTCGTTTGGCTCTGTTTTCCATTTCTTGAAAGATGTTTTTTTGGCAACACCCTTTCTGACCTCACCTTTAAACCATGCTGGCAGTTTTTTGGACTTCCTTCCACTTTTCTTAAAGTGTGGAATACAGCTGGCTTGGGTTTCCAAAATAGTATTTTTAAACAACATCCAAGCTTGATATAAGTCTTTAACCTTTGCAGCTGCTCCTTTTAGTTTTTTCTTAACTATTTTCCTCATTTTATCATAGTCTCCCTTTTGAAAGTTAAAAGGTAGCACTGTGGATTTCCTTACCATCCCTCCTCCATTATTTAGATCAAACCCGATCATGCTATGATCACTATTGCCAAGTGGCCCCAACACACTTATCTCTTGCACCAGATCTGGTGTTCCACTAAGGACTAGGTCCAAAATGGCTTCTCCTCTGGTCGGTTCATGAACCAGCTGCTCCAAGAAGCAGTCATTTATTTCATCTAGGAACTTTATCTCCCTAGCATGTCCTGTCGTGACACTGACCCAGTCGATACCGGGGTAATTGAAATCACCCATTATTATTACTGTGCTGTAACGTTTGTTAGCTTCCTTGCTTTCTTTGAGCATTTCATCCTCCATTTGTTCATTCTGGCCAGGCGGTCGATAGTACACCCCCACTGCCATCACCTTCCCCTTTTTACATGGAATTTCAATCCATAGAGATTCTACAGCAGATTTTGTTTCCTGCAAAACTTTAATCCTTTCTGACTCAATGCCCTCTCTAACATAGAGTGCAACCCCTCCACCAATTTGATCAGCTCTATCATTACGATATAGTTTGTACCCAGGTATCACAGTGTCCCACTGGTTGTCCTCCTTCCACCATGTCTCTGAGATTCCAATCATATCTAACCTCTCATTTAGTGCTATATATTCTAACTCTCCCATCTTATTTTTTAGACTTCTAGCATTTGCATAGAAGCATTTTAGAGACTGTATTTTATTCATATTAATTTGGCTATTGGTAGTCATGGGTAATTTGGGATCTTTAAGCTCTGCTCTATATTCGAGGGCAATTGGGCTACTTTACTCTTTTTTGGAACCTCTCTGCTTTTGGTAGTATCCTTCAAGGATACATTCTTCCGAACCAGGCGCTCTTGTGCGACTGTCGGCTTTCCCCTATTATCTAGTTTAAAAGCTGCTCTATCTCCTTTTTAAAGGTTAATGCCAGCAGCCTGGTTTCATCCCAGTCAACAAAGCCCATCCCTTCGGAAGAGCCCCTCCTTTCCCCAGAATATTCCCCAGTTCTAACAAATCCAAACCCTCATCCTTGCACCATCGTCTCATCCACACATTGAGATTCTGGAGCTCTGCCTGCCTTTTGGGTCTTGCACATGCAACAGGAAGCACTTTGGAGAACGCTAACCTGGAAGTTCTGGATTTCAACTTCCTACCTAAAAGTCTAAATTTAGCCTCCACAACCTCCCTACCACATTTTTCTTTGTCATTGGTACCGACATATACCAAGACAGCAGACTCCTCCCCAGCACTATCTAAGACCTTATCTAGGTGGCGCGTGAGGTCCACTACCTTCGCACCAGGCAGGCATGTTGCCAGGGGATCCTCACGTCCACCAGCCACCCAGCTATCTACATGCCTAATGATTGAATCACCAATTATAACGGCTGTCCTAACCCTTCCCTCATGAGCACATGGCCCTGGAGAAACTTCCTCAGTGCGAGATGGTTTTACATCACCTGGAGGACAGGTCCTAGTTACAAGATCCCTTCCTGTCACACCAGGGTGATGCCCTCCTGTCACGTGACTGCTCTCCTCCATGGCAACAGGGATGCTGCCAGACTGGAGGTGGGACATCAGGACTATATCCCTGTAGGTCTTGCCTATGTACCTCTCTGTCTTTCTTATGTCTTTCAAGTCTGCTACTCTAGCCTCTAGAGAACAGACTCGTTCCCTGAGAGCAAAGATCTCCTTGCACCTAGTGCACACGTAAGACCTCTCTCCAACTGGGAGAAAATCATACATGTGACACTCAATGCAAAAGACTGGAAAGCCCCCATCTTGCTGCTGGACTGCTGTCTGCATCTTAGTTTTAAGCTTGTGTTTAGATCTTTAAGTTCTTTACTTACTAAGGCTTGCTATGGATACTTATACTAATAAAATTGTACCTAATATGTTTAATATACCTTGTTCACCTGAAGCTTAATTAATCTCAGGTCCTTAGTGTATGACTGATTTGGATGACGAGCTGCATCTGAAAGCACCTCCTTTCCTTTAAGATGTGTAAGTACCTATAAAGCTACGATTATCCCAGGGGTGGGTAGGTGTTGGGGAGGGAGGGAAATAACACTTTGTAAAAGAGGGCTGTTACATAGTACCCTGTCCTGTGCTGCTGAGGTAAGCTGTGACCAACTTCCTGGGTGATTAACAGTCCTTGCTTGGATAGGAGTCTTTTAAAATGGCCTTTTAACCTGCCACCTGATGTTTTAACACCTATTGAAAACGTTTCAGAGGTCTCTTGCCACCTAGGTAGAAGACCTCTTTGTAAAGGTCTCTAGAAGACTTTATTTGTTGTTCAAAGATCACTGACCCTGTTTTGCCTTTGACACTGTTCCTCACAGGCGACTTATAAACAAACTGAGCACCCTAGTGATGGACCCTAAAGTTACTGCTTGGGTTAGAAATTGGTTGGGTGGGAGGCGACAAAGAGTACAAGTAAATGGAGCTCACTCTGAGGAGAAGGATGTTACCAGTGGTGTGCCCCAGGGACCTGTCCTTGGTCTGATTTCTTTTTAACATCTTTGTTAGTAATATAGCGGAAGGGCTGTCGGGTAAGGTTTGCCTCTTTGCGGATGATAGCAAAATCTGCAATAGAGTAGACACCCAGGAAGGTGTAGATAACATGAGGAGGGATCTAGCTAAACTTGAAGAGTGGTCTAGAATTTGGCAGCTGGGATTTAATGTTAAAAATGTAAGGTCAGGCATTTGGGCTGCAGCAATCCAAGGGAGCAATATAGTATAGGAGGTGAAGTACTTTTGTCCACTAAAGAAGAGCGGGACCTAGGCATGGTTGTGTCTGATGATCTTAAAGTAGCTAAACAGGTAGAAAAGGCAACAGCAAAAGCTAGAAGGATGCTTGGGTGCATACGGAGAGGAATGGCTAGCAGAAAAAAGGAGGTGATAGTGCCTCTGTATAAGTCTTTGGTGCAACCTCATTTGGAGTATAGTGTGCAGTTCTGGAGACCGCACCTTCAAAAGAATGTGAACAGGATGGAGTCGGTGCAGAGGGTGGCTACTAAAATTATTAGTGATCTTCATTATAAAGCATATGAGGACAGACTTAAGGATCTTAATATGTACACCTTAGAGGAAAGGCGGGATAGAGGTGATTTGATTGAAATGTTTAAATACCTCTGTGGCATAAATGTTCAGGGAGAGAGCCTCTTTCAACTGAAAGCAAGTTCTGCTATGAGGGGGACATGGGATGAGGGTGAAGGGAGATAGATTCAGGAGTGATATGCGGAAATATTTCTTTACGGAAAGAGTAGTGGATCCGTGGAATAGTCTCCCAGTGGACGTGGTAGAGATGAGGACAGTAACCGAATTCAAAAAGCATGGGACAAACACAGAGGATCTCTAAAGGTAAAAAGGGGACTGTTGTAGTTGCTGATATGGAAGGACAGACTAGATAGGCCATGTGGTCTTTTTCTGTCATCATATTTCTATGTTTCTAAGTTATGTTCTGATTTGATTTAAATTAAAGCTGTTGCTAGGCTCTGACTTATAATGAAATTTAAACTAGAAGCTCTCTGCTGGGTTCTAAATTTAACCAGAAAGCTCTCTTCTGTGTTTTTAATTTGAACTTAAACTGCTGCTACTAGGCCCTGACCGATTTAACAAATACACTGGGTTCACAGATTAATCAGCTTTAATCCAAAGAAGTCCCTTCAGAACAAATCCTAGAAGTATATACTCAGAGTTGTAGATCTCTCTCCAGAAGTAGCAGTCCCCTTTTCTAGTCCTTCCTCTGTAAAGATCTGTGGTGTGACCACACCTCGAGCACTTAATGCTGTTATGGTCGCCCCATCTCAAAAGGTTAGAGCAGAGCTGGAAGAGGTTCAGAGAATGGTGACCAAAATGAAAAAAGGGATATAATGGATACCCTATGAGGCAGGGGCAGAGAGACAGTGATCTGGGCCCTGGGGAAAAAAGTATCTTTGGGCCCCCCAACCATCCATCCAACAGAGATTACTGGTTCTGCATCCACCGTAATATTTCTAAAGCTCACTTTAGACAAAAACCTAATGTAGAAATAAACAAAGTAATTAAATCATGCTAGACTTGAATATATATTCACAGTGAATAGAAAGCATTTGTTATCATTATGTAAACAAATTTTATAGTTTTCTACATGAACAAAATAACATGGAGGCCAATTCGATAACATGCATGTTCGGGCTGCAAAAATGTCTAAATTGAAAACTGGCCCGATTTCACCCTGATTCTGCAGCTTCAGATATAGATATGCCTGCCGTTCTGGAATTGTGGACATAAACGTTTCTGCCATGGCACGAGCAAACCACTGTGGAGAAACATGGGCCCTGCTGTTATGATGAGACACATGTATGCACAGCAAATGGTTTGGATGTCCCTGCGCTCACCATATTCTGAAAAAATGCATGTTTCCGATCCTACCCATCTCCGCTACATACTCATGGTCATCTCAGACTGCCACGCCTCCTCTGTTAAAACGTGCATTTCCTAAGCTGTTCTTCTCACTGATAGTGTTGTGCTGATGCAAACTACATATAAATATTGATGATACATAAATGCTGATGCAAACTGGACTAAATATACTAGTCTGCTGCATGCCCTGAACAGTACAAGGTAATCTCAGTGCATTCAAAGATATAATAGCAGCAAGTAGAAAGTGAAATGTTTGTCATGACAGACCTTGCATCAAAACATGCAAGGCAGTAGATGAAATCCTTAGTTATTCTTTCATTAGTCATCTCTAAAAACAGCCTTTACAATGCTAAGTATGGTCCTTACCACTCTCGCACAATATGGTGCTTTTGGGCATGTTTCAGTGCTGTTTGCACTGTTGAATGTTCTCATTCTGAGAGTCTCTTGGTATTGAAAGGGATATGTTTTGACATTTAGTTATTTGTGATTTTTTTTTTTGCCCTAACACACTGGCATCTGGTCATACGTATGATCCAGGTACTGGCCAGGTATTCATGTCGCCTTTGAATTGCAGATGAGCAAACCAGATTCTCCCCTGCAACCCACAGACTACCCCAGCACCATCCAATTAGTGCGGGGGGGGGGGGGGGGAGTCAGCATGATGCGGTTAGTGCAGGAGGGGCCTCTGAGTGGAAGGAAGGGGTGTCAGCACTATCCAGAGAAGTGACAATTTTCTGTCAGCATTTATCAGGATAACTTAGAGCTTAGGCACACAAAGAGGCGAAATACTCAAAGATTGTATTAAACCAAGAGTTAATCAGTAGAGAAACAGGAATACCAATACCACAAGACCCTACACGAGCCGTGTTTCAGCGAAAGCCTTCTTCAGGGGTCAAAACTCTGGTGTATTCTCTTCTACTTAAAGTAATTCTGTTAGCAGTCTCTCATACAACCCAGCACCGTGGACCATCCAAAGCCGGTACATATATTCTCTACACCACTATGCACCATTGAGCTCCCCTGGGAGATACACTGCTTGGAGGTGTATTTGATGAGCAATGGCGAAGGACCAGAGATGGAGAGTCTCCTTGCAGAGGGGCCAAGAGCCTGTTCCACCCTGCTTGTTCACACAGAACATGGCCACTTGATTGTCTTCTTGACCAGGACTCTTTGGGTCCCTAGGTTATCTTGAAACACTTTGAGGGCATTGGAGATAACACAAAGCTCCAGAAGATTGATGTGGAGTTGTGACTCATGCATTGTCCAGAGGTCCTATGTGGAGAGTGTGCCCAAGTGAGCTCCTCACCCCATTTTAGAGGCATCTATCGTTAGGGTGCATTGATGAGGAGATCCAACGAGGAGATTTTCTGGGGAACACCACCATTGGAGGGATGTGGTGGGAGGGGCAGTGACTCAGATCTTGTCCCTGAGATGGCCCGAGTTTTGTTTCCATTGGGAGTCAAAGAGTTCACTGGGCTGTGCGTATATGTAGACGGGCATATGTTGAGGCCATATGGCTTAGAATCTGCAGCATTTCCCAGCCAGTCATATGGTCTCCGAGTTATTTTATTTATTTATTATTAAGATCAGGGGCGGTGTACAAAGGAACAACATTTCTACATAGGACACAATTTAACATGATTAGGTTGTAACAGTTGTAACTATGTACAAGATAGAATTGGTACTTAAAGGATAATCAACTTACAAAACTGTGTACAGTTACAGCAGGCAATTTTGTTTACAGTTGGTGTGGTGAGGGTGTCATTGTGATGGTTGTATTTGTGTTGTTTCGTGGGGCGAGCCAGCGTCTTCTATATGATCTCCGAAATGTTGGGTGAATGGCAAGGTTTTTAGTTCTTTCCTAAACAGTTTCATGTCTTTGGTTGCACATAAATAGGTCGGGAGGTTATTCCATGAGGTGCGCTTGAGATGCTAGCTTCATGAGACGAGTACAATTTATTTTATTTATTTATTTTATTTTATTTAAATTCTCTTATATACCACACTATTCTACATCAGTGCGGTTTATATTGAACAAACTGAAATTACATTGAACAGGGCATTATAACTTGGAGATAACTATTTTACAGGGAACATGGGCTATGGAGGGTTAAGTGGCTTGCCCAAGACCACAAGGGGCACCTGTGGGATTTGAACCCCCAACCTTCCAGCCTGAAGTACCTTGCCCCAAGCACTAGGCCACTCCTCCACTCCTCCACAATGGGTTGGGGCAGAAATATCCCAGCTAAGGGGATTAACACTGTTAGTACTCCTTGTGGCCTGGGCAAGTCACTTATCTCTCTATTGCCTCAGAAAAATCCAAGTTATCAATGTCCCTATTTAATTTACATTATCAGGTTTAAGTTACAATGTAAACCACTTTGATTGAAATGATAAAGCAGTAAAAAGACCTTCCAAATAAATAAATAATAAACAGGGACATTAATAACTTGGATTTTTCTGAGGCAATGGAAGGTTAAGTGACTTGCACAAGGCCAAAAAGAGTGCTAGTGGGAATCAAACCCTGGTCTCTTGGTTCCCAAGCCAGAGCTTTAACTATTAGGTGTGCTGTCCGCCAGACGCCAAAATCAAAGACATATCGGAGAGTTTTTCAAGACTCATCAAGCCTATGGATATCATCCGATGCTGCTCATCCATGTTGGCACAAATGAAAATGTTAGGTATCCCTCTGAGTGCATCAAGAGTGACTTCATGGCTCTGGGAGAGAGTGAAGCAGACAGTGGTGGTGGTCTTCTCAATCTTCCCTATTGAGGGTAAAGGTCGAGATAGAGAAGCTTGTATTCTAGAGATGAATGCATGATGGTGTCATTGAGAGTGTTTTGGTTTCTTGGACTATGGGATGACTTTTTAAGGTCTGCCGAGCAGAAATGATGTCCACCCATCCAAGAAGGGTTAAAGTGTCTTCTGCAGCAGCCTGGCTAGCCTAATGAAGAGGACTTTAAACCTGGGGGCTTTCATCACCCATCGTTGGGGATAGATGATGAAAGCCCCCAGGTAAGTAAAAGCCCTGAAATAAGTAAAATAGTAAATATCTCTGTAGAAATGGGTAAAAGGGACAACAACTGGAAAGCAGTGTGCATTAATGTCCACAGTATGGGAAATATGATTCTAGGTGCTGAGGCTTTAATGGAAGAGGCTGACTTGGATCAAGCGAAGCTTGAAGAATGGTCTGAGATTTGAGGCTAAAAAAAAGAGTCATGTATTTGGGCTGCAAAAATCCAAGGGAGCTGTACAGTATAGGGACTGAAGTAGTTCTGACCACAAAAGAAGAGCAGGACATGGGTGTGGTTGTTTATGATGATCTTAAGGTAGAAAAGGTGACAATGAAAGCCAGAAGGATGCCTGGGTGCATAGGGAGAGAAATGGCCAGCAGAAGGAAGGAGGGGATAGTGCCTCATTTGGAGTATTGTGTGCAATTCTGGAGACCACAACTTTGAAAGGATATAAACAGGATGGAATTGTGCAGAGGTTGGCTACCAAAATGTTCCATGAGCTTCGTCACAAAGCATATGGGGAAAGACTTAAAAGATCTCAATATGTAAACTTTGGTGGAAAGGTGGGAGAGGAGAGATATGATAGAGATGTTTATATACCTCCATGGCATGAATGCATAATTGGGGAGCTTCTCTTAACTGAAAGAAAGCTCTGCAACGAGGAGGCATAGGATGAAGGTGAAAGTGGATAGATTCAAGAGTAATATGCAGAAATATTTCTTTACAGAAAGAGTGGTTCATGCATGGAATAGTCTCCTAGTGGAGGTAGTAGGGACAAGGACTGTATATGAATTCAATAAAGCATGGGACAAACAGAAGATTTCTAAAGGAAAAAAAGGAACAAGTAATTGGTATAGAAGGGCAGACTGAATAGACCATGTGGTCTTGATCTGTCATGTAATTTCTATGTTTCTGTATACACTGCCAGACCATGCCCTAGCCATATCCACAGCCACAAACATTGATGACCCTTTAGAAGAACTACAGTAGACAGGTAACTCACACATGAGATGCTGCAAACAACAGGTTAGGCCTGCGTTGATGTAGCCTCCACTTGTTCTGCCATTTCAATTTGCTGTTTATAGCACTCTGCCTCCAAGAAGGATTCAAAGAAATCTTTCACACCTCTATGGTAGACCTTTAGGTATGTAGGAAACTGAAGGAGAAAACGCACTTTGTGAAACAAAGTCGCAAGAACTTTCCTCTTAACTGCAAAAGGGAATGAATACTCCTGGAAGACAAGCACTCTGTGATTCTCATATTGCAGGGAATTAGTTTGTCTGGGCAAAATTAAGAAAATGGACCAATACAACCCTCGGGCAGACATTACCTGCTCCGTGTGATCCATATACGGTGCGCCATCTCAATGACAATAGACCCAGACCATTACATAGTAACATAGTAAATGATGGCAGATAAAGACCAGTATGGTCCATCTAGTCTGCCCAGTAAGATGGCAGGAGTAGGTGCACCTGCCACTCTGTTCAGGCAACCCCTCCCTGTGTCTTTGTTAAGGGGTGAACCGACAGCTCCGTGTAGGACACCCATGTTTGTTGAGAAATTAGATAGTTAAGTTTATCTTGATTTTATCTTGTTGCTGTAAAGGGATCCACTGTGTCTGTCCCATGCCATTTTGAATTCTGTCACTGTATTTGCCCCCACCACTTCCATTGGGAGGGCATTCCAAGCATCCACCACCCTTTCTGTGAAAAAGTATTTCTTGACATTGCCTTTCAATTTACCCCCTTGCAACTTCATGTTATGCCCTCTAGTTTTACAGCTTCCCCGTCTTTGGAAGAGGTTTGTTTGTTCATTATTTCTCTTTAAGTATTTAAAGGTCTGAATCATATCTTCTTTATCCCTCCTGTCCTCCACAGTGTACATATTTAGGTCTTCAAGTCTCGTCTCATAAGGCTTCTGATGCAGGCTCTAAATCATTTTGGTCACCTTCCTCTGAACCGTTTCCAGTCTTTTTACGTCCTTTTGCAAGATATGGTCTCTAAAACTGAACACAGTATTCCAAGTGAGGCCTCACCAGTGACTTATACAGTGGCATTAGTACCTCTTCCTTTCTGCTGGTAATTCCTCTTTGTATGCAACTAGGGTTGCCAACCAGCTGGTTTTTAGCCGGCCTGGCCAGTTTTTCCATGGCCAGGCCGGCTGCCGCAACAGATATAGAACCGGCCCTTGAAAAGCCAGTTCTTTGCTCTGGCCGCGAGATCGGGAATGGCCAGAGCAAAAAAAACGGCTTTTCTCCCGCAGTGTGCGAACGCGATCCACGATCGATCCTCCGTGGAGCTGCTGCTTCTGCTTTTCACAGAGCAGCGGCTGCAATAAAGTTAATTTGAAAAGGAAGAGATACCTGTGAGGAGCCCACCCCCTCTGACATCACTTCCTCAGGGGCTGCAGAAGGATGACCGGAGGGCTCCTCAGGTTTCTCTTCCTTTTCAAATTAAGTTCATTGCAGCCGCTGCTCTGTAAAAAGCAGAAGCAGCGGCTGCACGGGGGCAAAGCAGAAGCAGCACTAAGGAGGGGGTGGAAGCAGCATTAAGGGGGAGGGAGCAACACTAAGGGGGGTAGTGAAGCAGCAGCACAACACTAAGGGGGGCGAAGCTACACTAAGTGGGAGGGGGTGAAGCTGCAGTGGGGGGACGAAGCTGCACTAAGGGGGAGGTAAAGCTGCACTAAGGCGGGGTGGTGAAGCTGCACTAAGGGGGGTGGTGAAGCTGCTAAGGGGGGGCAAAGCTACACTAAGTGGGAGGGGGTGAAGCTGCACTGGGGGGCAAAGCTGCACTAAGGGGAGGTGGTGAAGCTGCTCTAAGGGGGGGTGAAGCTGCACTAAGGGGGGGAAGCTGCACTAAGGGGGAGAGGGGAAGCTGCACTAGGGGGGCGGAAGTCTCCACAGAGGTTTAATTTTCTTTTTAACTTAACTTTATTGCAGACACTGCTCTGTAAAAAGCAGGAGCTGTGGCTGCAAGGGAAAGAGGTGGCAGAAGGCACTAACAGGTGGAAGGTGAGGGCTGGAAGAGAGCTGAAAGAGGGGGAAGGAGGTGGCTGGAAAAGAGCTGACAGAAGAGGTAAGGAGGGGTCTCAAAGGGAACTGATACCTGGGAATGGTACTGGTAAGTGACTGGATAATGGGAAGGGGCACTGGGACCGGAAATAGGCTGATGGAAGGAAGTGAAGAAAAGAAAAGAAGAGACAAGAAATGGCAGATGGACTATATAGACCATAGAAAACGAGCTAAGAGAAGATGGGAAAACAGAAGCCTCAGATTGGAACCAGCATGATCAGAGAATAAAATGGTCAGACAACAAAGGTAGAAAAAATTTTTTATTTTCAATTTAATGATTGGACTTTGTAATATCTTTATATTTTACACAGTATGGGGAACTGCACCTCTTATTTATCTGATATTGCACTGCATGTAGGGTCTGTCTTCTTGGGGTTTCAGTTTAATTTTTGTCTATATATTTCTCTTTTTGTTTTATGCTCATTTATTGATGAAGACCTGTCTGTAGTGTGTGTGTGTGTGTGTGTGTGCAACCAATGCTGCGTATTCTGTCAGTATAGAATTTTTGCTTAAGAATTTGTAGAAGTCTTGCTTGTTCGGTTTGCACATTGCCCTCTCTGCATTTTTTTTGAGGACAGGAGGTGGAGTAAGGGGGGGCGGGGAAAGGGCGGGGTAGGGATGGGCATGGGCAGAGTGTGACTAGCCACAGGTGGTGGGTTTTTCTCTTTCAAAAAGTTGGCAACCCTATATTCAACCCAACATCCTCCTGGCTTTTGCCACTGCCTTGTCGCACTGTTTTGCCACCTTGAGATCCTCAGAAATAATCACACCAATGTCCTTCTCCTGGTCCGTGCACACCAACCTCTTGTCCCCTATCACGTACATTTCCCTTGGATTTCTGCTTCCCAAGTGCATGACACTGCACTTCTTCACATTAAATCTTAACTGCCAAGCATTAAACCATTCTTCCAGTTTTTGTAGATCTTTCCTCATGTTATCCACTGCCTTAGGGGAGTCCACTCTGTTGCAAATTTTCGTGTCATCTGCAAAGAGACAGACTTTTCCATTCAGTCTTTTAGCAATATCACTCACAAATATATTGAACAGTGCCGGGCCCAGGACCGAACCCTGGGGCACCCCAATAATCACCCTTCTTTCATCCAAGTGAGTTCCATTTACCATCACCTTCTGTCGTCTATCAGTCAACCAATTTCTGATCTAGTTCACCACCTTGGGACCCATCCCCAAACTACTGAGTTTATTGATAAGCCTCCTCTGAGGAACAGTATCAAAGGCTTTGCTGAAATCCAGGTAGATCACATACATCGCATGCCCCTGATCTAGTTCTCCGGTCACCCAGTCAAAGAACTTAATCAGATTTGTTTGGCAAGATCGTCCTTCAGTAAAACCATGTTGCCTCGGGTCATGCAACCTGTTGGTTTTGAGAAAGTCCACTATTTGCTCTTTCAGAAGCACTTCCATTACCTTTCCCGCCACCGAGGTAAGGCTCACGGACCTGTAGTTTGTCACTTCTTCCCTGTCACCACTTTTGTGAAGAGGTACCACATCATCCGTTCTCCAGTCCTGAGGAACTTCTCCTGTTTCCAAGGATCTGTTGAAAACATCCTTTAACGGCCCTGCAAGAGCCTCTCTGAGCTCTTTCAGTATCCTGGGATGTATCCCATCCGGTCCCATGGCCTTGTCCACTTTCAGTTTTGCAAGTTGTTCTAACACATCATCTTCTGTGAATGGTGTGGTATCTACTTCATTCCCATTTTTATATTTGGGAGTCACAGGTGGTCCTTCTCCAGGATTTTCTTTAGTAAAAACAGAGCAGAAGTATTTGTTTAGCAATTTCGCTTTTTCAATGTCACTTTCCATGAGTCCGTTCCCAGCACTTCCGAGTCCTGCAATTCCACCTCTGATTTTCCTCCTTTCCCGAATATACCCGAAGAAAGTTTTGTCTCCACACTTCACATCTTTAGCCATCTTTTCCTCTGCCTTTGACTTTGCTTTCCTCATTTCTCTTTATGTCTCTTTTAGTTTGATCCTGTATTCTCTACTGTGTTCCTGCGCTTGCAAGCTTTTGAATTTTGCGAAAGCTGTGTTTTTTTGCCTTTATTTGAGCAGCCACTTCTTTGGAAAACCAAATATGTTTCCTTCTCCTCTCGTTTTTATTTACTTTCCTTACATATTTATCTGTTGCCCCTTTTATTGCCATCTTTAGTTTAGCCCATTGCAATTCCACTTCCCTTATCCCTTCCCACCCTGCCAACTCCTTCAGGTACTTGGCCATATTACTGAAGTCAGTGGTTTTTTTTTTTTTTTTTATGTTTTATATTTATTAAATTTTCTCATTTAACAACCAAATAGTCAAATGACAGGAAACAATGGTAATACAATAATGGTAGGTAATATTACACCATATATACAGGAAACAATTTCATTATGAATACCCTATATTAGACCCAAAATTAGAGGGGAGGAATCAGGAAAAAAGAAAATAGTAAGCAAAAAAATTAGCAATGTAAGACTTATGCGTCAGCCAAAGGGGAGGAAACTTTCACATCAATCACTTCCCTAGCTTCCAGAAATTCCAGGAGCTGAGAGGGCTCAAAAAAACATATATAACTTCCCATCATATGTAACACAACAACGTGCAGGAAACTTTAACAAAAATGACCCGCCCAGAGAAAGTACCCGGGATTTATACCCCAGAAATTCCTTCCTCTTAAGCTGGGTACCCCGTGCTAAATCAGGAAAAATCCTTACATTTGGTCCCAAAAATCTGTTCCTGGAAATTTCTAAAATACAAACGGAAAATTAATGCCTTATCAGACTCGAGGGCAAGCGTAATAAGGAGGGTGGTACGGGCAGTGACTATCTCCAACGAGCTCTCTAGGAACCCCGTGAGGTCCCCAGAGGCCCCCCGGGAAAGATTATTATTATTCCCTTGACTACCAGTACCCACCAGTAAATATTGAACTCTGGTTAATGGTGGTAGAGCCTCCTCAGGGATCTTTAAAAACCTCCCGGAAGTATCTACGAACCATTTCCAGAGGGGAACATAAAGGAGACTTGGGAAAATTAACCAGTCTTAAATTGTTCTTCCGGACTTGGTTCTCCAAGTACTCCAACTTCCTCATATTCACATTCCGATCTTTCACGTGGGCCTGGTGTAAGTCGCGGAAATGTTCCATTTCAGCAGCCAACTGGACCAGTTTCCCCTCCTGTTCCTTCTGTACCGACGAGAACTGTTGAATTTGACCCTTCACAAAGACAGATTCAGAACTCACCGAAACCACAAACTTCTCCAAAGAAGCATTGATTGTAGCAAGAGCTTCCCATAGCACCTCCATTGTAATTACTGCAGGCTTCACCAACACTCCAGCACCTGATAGCAAAGGTGGAGACTCACTTCCCCGGAGAGAGCTACCCAGCACCTCTGGGCCAGCTCCAGATCGAACTCGGGTTCCAGGGTCCCCACACGGAGCATTCGCCATACTAGAAGGGCCCCCGACACTCTCCTGTCGTGGCGTGCTCGTCACCCCGCCAGCAGGAGAGTCACCACTAATGGCCAGAGCGCTTCCGGGGCATGGGGGGGGGGCCCGCTGCTCCGGAGAAAGAAACACCCCGGATACCGTGCTCAGGTCCGAAGTCAGTGTTTTTGAAGTTTAGGATTTTGAGCTTGCTATGATTGGACTGCACCTTGGCTTTTATCTCATACCACACCATGTGATGATCGCTGCTGCTCACAGGGGCACCCACACAGACATTCGACACGCTATCACCGTTGATATGCACTAAGTCAGGCATTGAGCTTTCCCTGGTTGGTTCCATCACCATTTGCCTAAGTAAGAACATAAGAACATAAGATATGCCATACTGGGTCAGACCAAGGTCCATCAAGCCCAATATCCTGTTTCCAACAGTGGCCAATCTAGGTGATACGTACCTAGCAGTTTCCCCAAAAGACACAGGTTCCACAATGCTTGTACTGGGTCAAGCATTGATATCCTGGGTCCCTTCTTAATAATGGTTTATGAACCTTTCCTCCAGGAACTTGTCCAAACTTTTTTTAAACTCAGCTACACTAACAGCCTTTACTACATCCTCCGGTAACAAATTCCAGAGTTTGATTACATGTTGAGTGAAAAAATATTTTCTTTTATTAGTCTTAAATAGTTTACCCTGTAGCTTCATTGCATGTCCCCTAGTCTTTCTATATTCTGATAACGTAAACAATCGATCTACGTTTACCCGTTCCACTCCGTTCATTAATTTATAGACATCTATCATATCTCCCCTCAGCCGTCTCTTTTCCAGGTTAAAGAGCCCTACCTAACCTTTTTAGCCTTTCTTCATAGGAGTATCCTTCCATCCCCTTTACCATTTTGGTGGCTCTTCTCTGAACCTTTTCTAATAACGCTATATCCTTTTAAAGATACGGCGACCAGAATTGCACACAATATTCAATGCATCTTGGAAAGTATCCACAATATTTTTGCTTCTTTCCAGATTTGCTGAAGGAATAATCCAATCCACATCAGGTAGATTAAAGTCACCCAATATGATCACTTTCCCCTTTCTAGCTATCTTGGCAAATATCTATAAATCAATTTGTTATCTATTTCTTCGATTTGAGTCAGAGGTCTGTAGACTACAGCAATATGGATGACAGTGCCATCTCCTCTTTTCAACACAATCCAGAGCGCTTCTTCTTTTCCCCATGCCCCCTGCATTGCAGTAGCTTTAATATTGCTTTTGACATACAAGGCTACTCCTCCTCCTTTTCCACCTTCTCTGTCTCTTCTGAATAGCTTATAGCCAGCTATGGCTATATCCCAATCATGTGATTCATTAAACCATGTTTCTGTTATGGCCACAATGTCCAAGTCCATTTCCACCATTAGGGCTTCCAGGTCTGGAACTTTGTTGGCTAAGCTTCAAGCATTTGTGCTCATTGCTTTCCAGCATTTAACTGGCTTGCATGCATTTTGCATTGATTTTGTTCTGCCCACTTCTTCCCACTTGTCGTTGATGTGTGGTTTAAAAGTGTGGCTGTTTCTGATGTTGTTCTGCTTTTGCTGGGCGTGACGTCCTGAACTTGTCCTTCCCCATCCGTAACCCCCTTTTTCTAGTTTAAATGCATATCCACATTCTGCCTGAATTTTTCACTTAGGATTCTTTTCCCTGAGACAGAAAGATGTGGTCCATCAGCACAGTATAATCTCTTGTTGGTCCATCTGTTTCCCCAGTCTCCTATAAATCTGAATCCTTCTTGTTTGCACCAGGTCTGGAACTATGTATTAAAGCTGTTAATGCGATTTAGCCTTTCTGCCCCCTTACCAAGAACAGGTAGAACTTCTGAGAATGCTACAGTGTTAACAATGGGCTTGAGTTTCTCTCCCAGAGTCTGGAAGTCCCTTTGAACTGTAGAGGCTCTGTTTCTAGCCAGGTCATTTGTACCCAAGTGGATGACATCAATTTTGGAGTGCACACTTTCTGTGCTAAGAACATCAACAATTTGGTTTGCCGGAATGGCTGGCAGAAGAGCCTGGGAGGCATTTGACTATCTTCTCTCCTTTGAACTGTGTTCCCAAGTTGGTGCCTCTGATGATGGAATCTCCAAGTAGCAGTAGTTTTTTGTTTGGTGAGTTTTTCTTCATATTTGGTGCTTTATCAGGAGATTGGGCATTGACTGTCTCATTTTAAGGGCCCTTCAGTTTCCATGGATTGGGCATCCTCATTAACCAAAGCAGAAAAGGCATTATGCAGGGATATCTCATGATATATAGTGTGTTTCTGCGTTACATGGTCATATAGCAGACAAGTGTGGCCTAAATGCATTCAGGAAATGACTGAGAATAAAGAGGTTGAATAATTTGCTGATGGTTAAAAGATTAGTCATGGTGGGGATGGAATTTAGAGCTGAGGGGTCTCAGGATCTAAGCTCTGAATGCTATTTACTGTTATTCTGCCATGTTTGATTAAATGACTACATGTTTGATAGGGCTATAACATACTTTATGCTATCTTTCCATTAAATAGTTGTTCTGCCTAGGTATTGTAATCATTCCAACCAAATTGAATAATTATAGCCTGAGAAATGATTCATTGTGAAACAATGGCGACATGACAGCCTTGGGATTTTATACTTGCATGCACCTGGCAATGTAACTGCAAAGAGTTTCAATTGTTCCTCTGGAATGAAATGCAAATATACTTGTCAGGTATATTACTTCTCTAGCTAAACCATATCCAGAATGTTCAATTATTGTTGCCTTGTGAGACAGAAACAATTAAAATAAATCTCAGTTTAGATAGATTCAGTCTGCTTACAGAATTCTTTCCTGTGTTAAGTGCTTTTTATTTAAATCCCCAAAAATTACAGTGTAACAACTGGGAGAAGAACCATAGCAAATTCATTAAAGAAGTCTTTAGCAGAAATTATATAACCACCATGCATTAGGAAGCCTGCCAGACTTCTAATTTCCACCACACCGGAAGCCCTTCAGAACCACAGCTACATTTGTCTTTTACTGAAGACCCATTTACTCACAGCTGGTAATTTAAAAGTTGCCAGCCACCCATGAATTTGCTTTGGAAATGCTTCACTTGGCTGCCCTAACCTTCCAAAGCTTCATTCAGTTCATTGGCTCTCTCTGCAAGTTACTAACACTGGATGCTTTTAGCTGATGGTCACTCAAGGATTTCTTCACTGTTACTACTTTTTAAGTCTCACATAGAATGACCACTTCGGTTACAGGAGGAAGTGTCAGCAAATACCTTCTTGTAGATATCTTTGCATCATTACCTCTGGATCTCTCTGCCCTCTGGGCACCCTTGAAAGAATGGTAAGTGGTATAGAAAATACATTAAATAAATAAATAAACAAGTCAGTCAAATGGGGACTCCATGGCCCTTCTGGTCTACATAACTTACTGCTTGGTGCATACCACAAACTCAGGTGATCACTGGTCTCCTAGTCAAATAAATTGATCTGATTTATCTGACAATCTCCTGCCAGATCTTGCCAATAAATAAAACCAAAATTCATCAGATTAACTCACTCGGTTCAGTTGATTTTGATAGTGATAGAAAGCAATACAATAGGGCAACGTTTGTTAGACTGTTAAATCTCAATCAACTGTGAATATGAGTGATCTTGTTAGAGATCTGATTGTGAAGAATGAGTTAGATTTGATATTTATTTATTTTATTTTTATTTAACAGGACTTATATACCACATTTTCCTAAAATCAAAGCGGTTCACAATGAAGTTCAAAATCTTACAATAAACAGGGAAGAAGAAAACAGGGATTAAATTAAATAAACTTATTTACAAAACTAAGTATATGAACATAAAAGGTATTAAAAGGGGAGAACAACAAAAGTAGTAATAAAATGGGTATCATGTGATATCACCAAAAAGTTCAGAATAGAGTGTTGTCTTCAGATTCTTTTTAAAATCCTTATCATCAGTGATGACTCTGAGATAGTCAGGGAGTAAATTCCAAAGGGAAGGAGCAGCTAATGAAATAGCTCCTCTTGATGTTATTTTATTTTTTATTTTTATTTAGCTGTATTTATATTCCGCTTAATCACCGGGTCAAAGCGGTCAATTGGGGGATACATTTAACACGAGGGGATATGACACACATATGTTAATACTTACAGGGAACATGGGCAATGGAGGGTTAAGTGGCTTGCCCAAGACCACAAGGAGTGCCTATAGGACTAGAAATCCCAGTCCCTCTGGCCTGAGATTGCTGTCCCCAGGTGGGACTTGAACCCCTGGCCCTCCGGCCTGAGTTACCTTGTCCTAACCACTAGACCACTCCACCCAGTGGAGTGGTCTAGTGGTTAGGACAAAGTACTTCAGGCCGGAGGGCATCAAGCAATTTGCTTGGCTTTTATATAATCATTAGGGATTGCTAAGATGTAACTTTTGGATTGTTTTCTGGGTCTGTTATTTGAATCTATAGTGATGAGAGATTTAAGCATAGTTGCAGTAGAGTCATAAATGATTTTAAAGATGATCAGAATAGACTTATAGTTAATATGGGAGATGATAGGCAGCCAGTGAAGTTGGTTCAGAAGAGGGGTGACATGGTCTCCTCTAGAAGTGCCAGTTAAGATGCGTGCTGCAGTATTCTGTACCATTTGCAGAGGGCGGATTGATTGTTTGGATAGTCCAAGGTAAATAGAGTTACAGTAGTCGAAAGATGGTGTAATTGTTGTCTGGAAAACAGTACGGAAGTGATCATAGTTAAGCAGAGGTTTCAATCTTCTGAGGATACGCATTTTATAATAGGCTGATTTGGCTGTTTTATTGATATGAGAGCATAAATTTAGATTACCATCAAGCATAATTCCAAGATATTTCACCTCAGGTTTTACAGGTATAGTGATGTTATTCATAAGTATTGATCTTGGGGGGAGAAAAACGTGTATTGCGAGTTACAAAGAGAGCTTCAGTCTTACTATAGTTAATATTTAGGTTGTTATCTGATAACCAAGTAGTAATGTCATCCAGACATGAAGTAATTAATGAATATGATATTAAACATGACAACTTGGGTTATCAATTTATTTATTTATTTACATTTCTTCTATACCGCGCTATTCAACATCAGTGCGGTTTACATGGGACATAACACATGCACAATGCCTTTACAGAACTGTGTTTACAATGAACAAGTATGAGAACTTGGATAACTTGGGAAACTATTTACAATTTTTACATTTTTAACAGTTTTACATTCTTCTTCATGGAAGAGGTATTTCGCTAGTCATATTCGTTGGTTTTTTGTATGGACGGAATCAAATTTGTGGCCTAGTCTACCTGGTAGTACTTGCAGAATAGGTGGTGCTTTACCGCCTTTCTAAACTGAGTCAGGTCAGGGATTGCGCATATGTTTGGAGGTAGGGTGTTCCAGCTTCTAGGTGCACAGAATTTAAAGGCTCTGTTTGCTGTTGCCTGGGTACATTGGGTTATTTCTTTAGGGACTATTAGTGTGTTGATCGCTACTGATCTTCTGGACCTGTTGGGGGGAGTGATTTTGGTAAGATCTGCTAGTGATGTGGAGGCGAGGCCATTGATAGCTTTGAAGGTAAGCAGTAGGGTTTTGAATGTGAGTCTGGCATATATGGGAAGCCAGTGGAGGTGTTTCATGATGGGCATGATGTGATCTTTCTTAGAGGCTCCAAGTAGTATTCTCGCTGCAGTGTTCTTCGCGAGCTGTAGAGGGTTCAATGTAGATTGAGGGAGACCATGAAGAAATGAATTGGTGTAGTCAAACTGTGGTATGATTAGCGCTTGGTAAATTGTCCGGGAATCATCTGGTTCTAGCAGGAAATGGAGGTGCCTGAAGGTACGGATCTTGTGGTATACTGCTCTAACTACATTGCTTATGTGTGCCTTCATGTCCATGCGCTGGTCCAAGGTGACTCCCAGGTACCGGATCGTGGGTTTGGTCTGTAGTTCGGCCTCATTGACTTTTAGGTGAGGTGGTGTGGTGAAGTTTTGGATTCCTCGTGATGAATAGGACCTCTGTTTTCTTGTGCTTCAAGGGGAATACAACCTCCCTAGACAAGGTTTGTCCACTAGTTTCCATATATTTGCATAGGTGCAGGGCAGGAAGACAAAAGGTGATGAGGTAATTGTACTTTTTTAATCTGGGTATCCAAACACGGGAGCTACAGTTGTAAGGACTAATAGCTGCTGAGTGTTTGGCTTTAAAAGACATGGTTTAGAAGGTTTAAGTTTAAACTTCGTAGTTGCTTATTAACTCCTTTGTACTTGTTTAACTGAGCTTGGGAGTTATTTGTTGGAACAAATTCTATGTCGAGATAATTGGATCATTTATTTATTTACCTGGTTTTACTATAACATTTTTCTACCAGTCAAAACGGCTTACATGGAATGAAGTGAGAACATTGAACTATAAGGTACACTTAAAATTACATAGGATCATCTAAAATAATCTTAATGTTCAAACTGACACTTCAACAAATGGGTCTGAATAACTTTTCTAGACTTTTTTCAAATGTAGGCCATATGCTGCTGATTAATGAGTTAATTGTTAGTGTGGACCATGCATTGGATTTGGTTTTGTGCCTAAGACATTAAATTGCATGATAGACTTATACTGTATTATGTTATGTCTGCATCTTAGTCATAATCTTGTGCAATGGAGAGGCGCGATGGCATCAGAGCTTCTCCTTTGGTAAGTGGCTCCACGGTGCTTGAGTCCTGTCTGCCGTTTCGGCGTGCGATTTTGGGATGGGACGCCGAAAGAGGAAACAGGCTTCCTTACCCTCGGGGGTGCCTGTATCTGGAGCGACAGGGCAGAAAACGCTGACGGCGTGCAGCTTTACCTTATCGGGGAATGGAGCAGCGTCTTCGGCTGAGCCGGCGGTATTGGAGTTGTCGGCTCTGAGTGCATCGGGGGTGTGGTTGTTGCCGGAGTTGCGTTCACCCCCTCCTCGACCTGGAAGCTGTGACCCGGTTTGCAGTGTGCTTCCTGCCAGGGCTGTGAGATGATCATTGGCGGTTGGGAGCGAAGAGGGCTCTGCACCGGTGGGAGAGTTGTCAGCTTCCTTACCTTCTGTCCGTGCTGCTGCGGATGGGAGAAAAATGGAAGAGAAGTTTCTGCAGAATGGAAGATCTATGGAGCCGCCAGATGGTTTGGACATGCTTCCAGTTTTGCGAGGGTTGATTAAGCCATCTCAGGTAGATATGGAAGCACTGTGGGACGCTGTTGCTGCTGTTAATACTTCCCTTATGGCAGTTGTTGGGGTATTAAAAAAGGATTCTCTATCGGTTCATAATGATATTTCTGAAGTGAAAAATGCTTTGGTAGAGCAAGTTCGACGCCTGGAGGGAATTGAAAAGGACTTGGAACATCTGTATGGGTTATGTGCTGCCCAAGCTAAGGATAAGATCATATTATAAAAAAAGACTGAGTATTTGGAGAACTATACTCGTAGGAATAATTTACGATTGTTAAATTTTCCTAAATCCCCAATTATGTCTGCTATTGATATGGTACGTAAATATCTACAGGAGGTGCTTAAACTTCCTGCGGATAATTTGCCTCCAATTGTTCGAGCAAAATATCTAGCTGTAGGTGGCGGTTCTAGTAGGCTAGCCTCTGGGAGCCCGGCGGTGGGCATTGGGGATCTCACCGCATTTTTGGAAGACTCCCTGGAGGTAGTAACAGGCCGCACTACTTTACTTGTGACCTTAGCTTTGGAGCTTGATAAATCTTTAATTCTTCGGGCGTATTTTAGGAATTTCAATTGTAACTTCCTTGGATCTAAAGTGTATATGTTTCCTGATTTATCTCGTGCTACCCAGGTGAGGAGAAAAGCATTCTTGGGCCTGCGCTCTAGAGTTCTTTCCCTGGGAGCTAGTTTTCAATTAAGATTTCCCTCTCGTTGTATAATTTCCTATGATGGTAAAGTTTTCTTATTCTTTGAACCAAGGCAGTTGCTTGATTTTCTGTTAGCTAGGGAGGGAATGGAGGTGCGAATTGCGACTACGCCGGTTGACGCTTAAGTCTCTGCTCTGTAATGTATTTCCTATTTTCCCTCTGTTATTAGTTTCCTGTGGCCTCTCCAATTTTGCCTTGTGTTTGTGGTCAAAATTGATGAAGTATATGGATTTGTTTTTTTTCTTCTGTGGTGTATTAGTTTCTTTATTGTTTTAGGATGATGTATATCTTCATCTTTTCCTATTTCATTCTTGTTATGCATGAATGTAATAATCTAATACAATTTAAATGGAAAAAAAAATCTTGTGCAATTTGAACCTCTAGGTTGCAACCCCAAGCGATGAATGAGTGTATGACGATAAGGCGTATGAATTTACAGATTGTAGACAGAGTGAGGTTGTTTCTGATTATAGTGAATTATCCTTGGAATAAGCGGTGGAGATGTGGAATAGTTCAGTTGAAGCAGTCAGTAACAAAGTGGCCACATTAATGGTACAAAGGATTCAGACTTTCAAAGAGAAGCTTTGGTGCCAATCAGGGTTGTGCCTATTAAAGCAGCAAGTAGAACAAACTGAGACGTGCTGGTGTTTATTCTTTACTGTTCGACACTTACCATTTTATAGGGTTATTAGGATTAAATAAGAATTAAAGAAAGCGAAAAAGCAATACACTGCAAAACCGTTAATGTTGACAGTAACGCACAAATTCCAGATTGTGAGACAGCTGGCAAGTAGGGGTAAACCATCAAAGTGTTATAGTATAGGTTTGACTAGCAGTGATGTGGTGCTTTTCAGCACTACATTCTAACAGCTTAGCTATTCTGACCACTTTAGACAAGGGAAGGAGCAGTGAAGAACTGAGTGAATATGTTGGTATGCAGCAACTGAGCAGTATAGCACAGATCTGTATTTACATGACTAAGGCAATGCAATGCAAAACCACAAACTTTCTTAGTGTTCAGAAATGGAGTCTTTTGGGTCAGTATTCAGTGGTGTGACGGCAAGCATTAAAAAAAAATATATTCAGGCTGCTATATGGATAGATGGTGGTACTGAATATACCTAGATAGTACTTGCTGCCGGTATTATGGACCCAATATTCAAATCTGTACACAGTGACTATCTGGTTAAATGGTGATGCAAACTGGACAAAGGCTCCAAATCTGCATATCTCCATTATGCAGCTGGTTGGGGGCTGATGAATATTACCGGAGACCACTGGCAGAAAACCAGATACCCACAAGGGCATTCCTGGGAGGAGCTTGGGCATAGTGACAATATATATAGATAATGTTGATATTCATCACGGCTGCAGAGGTTGGTTGTTGATGTGTATCCAGTTACATTAAGACAGCATTTTATGTGGTTTGGGCCATTGTGCTTTGAATATCCAGGTGCTACCTCAGCAGCTCCAAGTGGAACCCGCACCAGTCATATGTTGCTGCCACAACTACAGCTGCTGTCATCTCAGCAAGCATGTAGTGGTATTAAATGCACAGTCAGTAGAGGAGATGTCTGGTCCAGAAGAGACAGCTCTAGACCCAGCAACAACTGCAGCTAGTTGGCGAGCATGGAAGGTGGTGGTACTGGACCCTGTGTGTTTATAAACCCAGGGTCAGTTTCCTCCATCTCACAGAGGAGGAAGTTTTTCAGAGGTACAGGCTGAACAGGATGACCATTGGGGGACCTCTGTGAGCTGGTGAGAACTGACCTGGAGGCATCAATACAGAGAAGCCATGCGCTTCCAGTGGTAATGAAAGTCATGTTGGCCCTTGCCTTCCTTGCCACTGGCAGCACCTAGTGTGGATCTCCACTGTCTTCACTCCCCACCTCCAATGAGAGCCTGGGGCAATTTCTCCAAATGGTTTAGTTTTATGCATACAATGACAGTCATGAATCTCACTTTTAAGCCAGGGTATGTGGAGTACAGTATGATCTCAACCTCTAAAATTTACTGTTAATGCTCAGTGAAGTACTTGCATCATGCCAAAGAGAGCCTCCTTCTGGAGTTCGTAAGCTATAATATGTAACATGGGTAATTTATCAAGGTGTGCTTGGCAATTCCTCTTAAGCCTGTGGCACCAAACATGATGGGAAATAATTCTATATCTTTCTACCACATTTTCTTGGTCTCTGACTGCATGTTTTGGTACTTGAAGGTCTTATCCTTCTCAACAAGATTCACAGAATAGTCACTTGGGATTGACACCTCTACAATCAATACCGTTCTGGTGTTCTTCTCTTTTACTACAATGTCTGGCTTCCTTACATCCAGCTTTTTATCGGTTGGAAGGGAGCATACCAGGTGATCATAACCTCTTTATTCTCTTAAGTTCATGATCCCAGTGCTTTTTAAGCACAATAATGTTGAAGTGTTTACAAAGTTTCGAATGGGTGAGGCGTGCTTCTTTATGTATAGAAGTTTTCTGCTATCAGAACTTCACAGCCGGCTATGAGGTGAGTCACTGTTTAAGCTCTTTTTTTTACAGAATCTGCATGTCTGTTTGCCACTTTTATCAGTGCTCACTGTAAACCATCTTGTTCGTAATCTGCTGTCCTGAGCTACAAATCAACTTCTCATCCTTTGGTTTCAGTTCACCTCTCCTTAACCATTCATGTGTCTGGTCTTGATCAACAAAAGGTTTCTGGAACAACATTCTGTATTTCCCACTGTAGTTGTGTATTTGCCACTTGTTTTTTCTTATTTGCTTATTTGCTGATCTAATTCTTTGAAGAGGCAAGGCCTGTAGCAGAACAGGGCCGTCACTTGAATCCCAAGGGTTCCAGGTAAAGCTGCAATTCAGGTGGAACTTCTAAAAAGGCTCTAATATCTGCTAAAGGTACCAAGATTCACCAGGCCCCAAGCAGAGAGGCACCGAGCGGCTAAAACACATCAGCCTGCGCCAGCCAGGGTCAGGCCATCAGCGAGAAGATACCAGGAAACTTTCCTACCCATTCCCCTGCCATGCTTTTTCTGTAGGCCACATTGAAAAGGAAGAGAAAACCCACATCGCTTGGCCCAAGTGTCTGCAAAACAGTGTCTATCTGGGGCCCCTACTTGTGCAAAAGATAGCTCACCTAGGGACAGAGAGGAGGCAATACAGCATTCCTCCCCTGGGCCATTCCAGAGGAAGTGCTTCCCAGCCTTTCATCTGTGGAATATCCTGAAAATGTGGAATGCTTAAAACTGTTCCACAACCAGCATCTCCCAGAGAGGCAGACACATGGGATACAGGAAGGTCAAGTCTTTACGCTAAGGCATCCAATGTGGAAGGATTGAATTCTCACTTTGCCCAGACTCTTGGAATTCTGACACTGAGAGATCACATGCTAATAAAGCTTGCAACATGAGCTGCAGCTAGGGCAATTCGATGCTCCTCCGCCAAACAGTACATCGGTACGGCCGCAAAAACTGTTCCAGACATGTGAGATCTGCCACAGTAGAAGGCATGCATGACCATCAGGGCCATGTTTGAGAACACTCAGTGCACTGCTTCCCTTAAAGGAGGTGCAAGTTGCTGCAGGGCCAATATGACCTCTAGGGCCTCCATGGAGAAAACCCTCCCCAGGGCCTTGTGAGGGGACAGTCTGTTGGGCAGCTGGACCATGTCTCACTATTCCTGCCCTTCTAGAAGGAAGCCAAGCTGATAAGTCTCTCCTTAGGTGCTTCCCACAGCTTAACAGTCAGGAGGTGGAACTGCATCTGCCCCAAGATGGTCAATACCTTGGGGAGTCATTAGCGGGATGGGAACAGGTGGGGGATATAGAAAAGCAGTGGGCAAAACCGAAAGGGGATATTTTAAGGGCAACCAACCTTTTTATTAAAATGGTAAATAAAGGTAAAAGGAAAAGGAGACCACTTTGGTTTTCAAAAGAAGTAGCTGAAAAGGTGAAGAAAAAGAGAGAGGCCTTCATGAAATACAAGAGATCACAGAGAGAGGAAGACAGGCATCTATATTTGCAAAAACCTAGAGAAGCTAGCAAAGTAGTCAGGAAAGCTTTCATTGATTTTGTTGCTGTTAAGTGCCGTCGAGTCGGTGTCGACCCTCTGGATAGTTGTCCTAAATTGTGTTCGGCCTTCAGTCAGGCGGCTCATTGTTGACAGATTGGTACCTGTAGCTGCTGTTATTGTATCGATCCATCTCATTGCTGGCCTTCCTCTTTTGCGTTGCCCTTCTATCTTGCCAAGCATGATGTCTTTCTCTAATGATCTCTCTCTTCACATGATGTGTCCAAAGTATGAAAGTCGAAGTCTTGTCATCTGAGCTTCTAAAGAAAGCTTAGGTTTGATCTCCTCTAGTACTGACTGGTTTGTTCTTTCGGCAGTCTATGGTTTATGCAGTATTCACCACCAGCACCATAATTCAAAGGCATCAATTTTCTTCCTATCTATCTTTTTCACTGTCCAGCTTTCACATCCATATGATGTTATTAAAAATATCATGACTTGAATGAGTCGAATCTTTGTATGGAGAGAGAGACATCTCTGCTCTTAAGAATCTTGTCTAGGTCTATCATAGCCATTCTGCCAAGAGCAATGTGTCGTCAGATTTCTTGACTGCTTGTTGCTTCTTTATTGATAGTTGATCCAAGTAGGTTAAAGTTGTCCATGATTTCAATTTCTTCTTCTTCAATGATGAATTTATTCATTTTACCAGTTGTCATGATATTTGTCTTCTTTACATTAAGGTGCAGGCCCATTTTAAGACTATATTCCTTGATTGTGAGAAGCAAATCTTTCAGATCATCTTCACTTTCAGCCAATAATGTGGTATCATCAGCATAGTAAAGGTTGTTGATGAGTTTTCCACCAATCTTCACACCTCTGTTTTCATGCAATCCTATTTCTCTGATGATTTGTTCTGCATATAAATTAAACAAGTAGGGGGAAAGTATGCAGCCTTATCATACACCTTTGCTTATTTTAAACCATTCTGTTTCTCCTTTTTCCATTTGAACTGTTGTTTCTTGATCAATGTACAGATTGTGCAAGAGAACGATCAGGTGTTCTGGTATACCCATGCTGTTTAATGTTGCCCAGAGTTTCTTGTGGTTTACAAAGTCAAAATCCTTGCTGTAATCAATAAAGCACAAATAGATATCCTTTTGGTATTCTTTAGTCTTTTCAAGGATCCATCTCGCATCCACGATGATGTCTCTCATTTCTGGCCCTTTTCTGAACCATGCTGGCACTTCAGGTAGTTTTTGTTCCAGGGATGTTGAATAATCTTCAGTAGAATCTTACTGGCATGTGGGATCAGAGCAATTGTGTGATAATTTCCACAGTTAGTTGGATCACTTTTCTTTAGTATTGCTATAAACACAGATCTTTTCCAGTCAGTTGGCCATGATGTTGTCTTCCAAATTTCTTGGCAGAGCCTTAAAATTATAATAACAGCTGCATCAGATTGCTGTAATATGGGAATGCCATCAATGAATGGTGCTTTGTTCTTTGATAACACTTTCAATGTTGCTTCAACTTCTTTCATCACCAATGGTTCTGGATCATAAGGTACAGGTTGAAACAACTGTTGGTCCACTTGATCTTTGTCATATAAAAACTCTCTGTATATTCTTTCAACCTTTTCTTGGTCTTCTTAGCATCATTCAACATAGAACCTTGAGCATCTTGTAACATTCCAATTCGAGGCTGGAATTTTTTCTTTAACGGTTGTAGCTTTAGGAAAGCCGATCTTGTTCTTTCTCTAATAGTTTCTGCTTCTATTTTCCTTGTCAGGAAAGCAAAGATTCAAAGAGGAGAAAATAGCTAATGCAAAAAAGGGGGGGTGGGAATAAGACATTTTTCAGATATGTTAGTGAGAAAAGAAAGGGCAAAAGTGGCATTGTCAGACTCAAGGGTGAAGGGGAGGAATATGTAGAAGCCGATGAGGATAAAGCAAATTGCTTAACAAATATTTCTGTTCTGTGTTCACAGATGAAGAACCAGGAGCAGGACCTTAGAAAACACCCACAAACAGGAATAGAAGCAAGGGGCATCTTGAACAATTTTCAGAAGACTGTGTTCATCAGAAACTAGTTAAACATAAAATAGACAAAGCGATGGGACCGGATGGGATACAACCTAGAATACTGAGGGAACTTGGGGATGTTCTAGCAGCTCCACTGACTGACCTTTTCAATCCCTCACTGAAGTAGGGAGTGGTGCCAAAGGACTGGAGAGAGGCACATGTGGTCCCTTTACACAAAAGCAGAAGTAAGAATGTAGTTGAAAACTAAAGGCCGGTTAGTTTAACTGCTGTGGTGAGTAAATTTTGGAAGCGCTGCTGAAAGAGAAAATAGTGAAGTTTCTGGTGTCCAGTGTATTACAGAACCTGAGGCAGTATGGATTCACCAGAGGCAGGTCTTGTCAGACAAATCTGATTGATTTCTTTGACTGGGTGACCAGGGAGTTGGACCGAGGGAGAGCCCTAGATGTGGTGTATTTAGATTTCAGTAAAGCCTTTGACACCATTCCTCACAGGCGACTTATAAACAAACTGAGCACCCTAGGGATGGACTCTAAAGTTACTGCTTGGGTTAGAAATTGGTTGACTGGGAGGCGACAAAGGGTACAGGTAAATGGAGCTCACTGTGAGGAGGTTACCAGTGGTGTGCCCCAGGGATCTGTCCTTGGTCCTTTTCTTTTTAACATCTTTGTTAGTGATATAGTAGAAGGGCTGTCGGGTAAGGTTTGCCTCTCTGCGGATGATACCAAAATCTGCAATAGAGTAGACACCCAGGAAAGTGTAGATAACATGAGGAGGGATCTAGCTAAGCTTGAAGAATGGTCTAGAATTTGGCAGCTGAGATTTAATGTTAAAAAATGCAAGGTCATGCATTTGGGCTGCAGCAATCCAAGGGAGCAATATAGTATAGGGGATGAAGTATTTTTGCCCACTAAATAAGAGCGGGACATAGGCATGATTGTGTCTGATGATGTTTTATATTATTATACAACTACAATGTATATAGTTTTCCTGTTATGACCCAAGTTATACCTACCTAAGTTTATATATGGTTACACTGTTAACCTCCAATCTAATTGGTTTTGCACTAATCATGTTCTATGTAATTGTGATTGTTTCCCAAGATTGTTCTAAGTTGTTGCTGTTCTCTAAACGTTTTCTATGTAATTTCTGTTCTTGCTCCCTATAAGCCGCAGTGAATGTGAAATAGCATGGTATATAAAACCAAATAAATAAATCTTAAAGTAACTAAACAGGTAGAAAAGGTGACAGCAAAAGCTAGAAGTATGCTTGGTTACATAGGAAGAGGAATAGCCGGAAAAAGAAAGGAGGTGATAGTACCTCTCTATAAGTCTTTGGTGGAACCTCATTTGGAGCATTGTGTGCAGTTCTGGAGACCACACCTTCAAAAGGATATAAACAGGTTGGTGTCAGTACAGAGGGTGGCTACTAAAATGGTTAGTGGTCTTCATTATAAAGCATATGAGGACAGACTTAAGGATCTTAATATGTACACCTTAGAGGAAAGGCAGAATAGAGGTGATATGATTGAGACGTTTAAATACCTCCGTGGAGGAGAGCTTCTTTTGACTGAAATCAAGCTCTGCTATGAGGGGACATAGGATAGATTCAGGAATGATGTGCGGAAATATTTCTTTACGGAAAGAGTAGTCAATCTGTGGAATAGTCTCCCAGTGGAGGTGGTAGAGATGAGGACAATATCTGAATACAAAGAAGCATGTGACAAACACAGACGATCTCTAAAGGAAAAAGGGGACTGCTGTAGTTGTTGATATGGAAGGGCAGACTAGATAGGCCATGTGCTTTTTTTCTGTTGTCATGTTTCTATGTTTCAGCAGCTCCTTGATCTCCCGGGGAAGAGGAAGAGTCTGGTCAATTGAAAGGGAACATTGGAGACCAAACTAGGCAGTGCATCTCAAGAACGTTTCTTGTACCCTAATGCAAGAATCCAGCCATAAATTGATGCTAATGCCTGAGGGCCAGGAAGAATCAGACCCATTGAGTTACCTAAGGATCAGACGCTCTGAGTCAGCAGCATCTTGAACAAAACTTCCATTGATGGAAAGTTCCAAACAGGAAAGTAGTAACCAACACCCACCTTGCCTCCTAGGAGGTAATCTCTGCTTTTAGGCAATTGTTTTTTGACTCCATACTTTCCAGCCCAAGCTCTGCAGGTTTGTGCTGTTTGCATCCTTCACTAAGGCCACTAAACCAGGTCAGCTCAACATCCAAGCATGACAATTCTGCCCTTTGCCTGCAAAAAGGTACTGTTATTTATTTTATTTTTATTTATTTATTTGCAGTCTCTTTTATACCGCGCTATTCGACATCAGTGCGGTTTACAATGAACATAAGAGTTGCACATCTCAATTTCGTGATTTGTGCTTACAGTGAAACAGGTATAATAACTTGGGTATACATTAAACAGGAAAATTAAACTTGGGTATGCATTAAGCAGGTATAACAGGTAAAATAGGGTATAAATAACCAGTCCCTTAACAAGGAGACACGATGAATAAATGCAGTCTACTTTATGCAACAATATAATGAGTTATGCGGCACTGCATAAGTTTCTCATGGTGGTTGGAGGGGAAGGTGTGATTGCGAGTGATCAGTCTGGGAATGTGACGTGCATGAGTTTGAGGTGCTGTTAGCACTATTACCACTATGAGACAGGACCGGGAGCAGCAAAGGAAGAAATGCCCTGACAAGGCCCAGGAGGTAGGAACACCCTTCACTGGACCAATGCAATAACAAACCCAAAGGGCCCCATAAGAAGATAGGAGACTCTGAGTCCAAACACCACCAACTTTAGGACCAGAAAATGCTGGAAGGAATATTCCTACCAAAATCTGTATGTATCCAGGATAATATTCCAGGGGATGAGAAAAACATCTTTTCACTGCCGGAGGTGGTACGGAGATCCACAACTGTCTCCTGGGAAAATTTTGCAACCACTACTGCTGCTCAAATAGTGCACTTCAGAAATCCCAGGCTGGTCTGGGCGGTAACTTGCAGGACCGAAAATAAGTAACTTGTCAACAGCACCAACAAAGTCTGATCTTCCCTAATGATCCCAAAACTCACTTGCCTAATGTGTTACAGTTGCGTTCAAACAGAGTGTGATTACAGGCTCCCAAAGAGGTCTGGACGAGTTCCTGGAGGAAAGGTCCATAAACTATTATTAAAGAGAACCAGGTAAATCCACTGCTTACCACTCGGATAAGCAACATAGAATCTGTGTACCTTTTTGGGAACCTGACAGGCACTTGTGACCTGGATTGGCTACTGTAGGAAAAAGGATATTGGGCTTGATGGATCCTTGGTCTGATCTAATATGGCATATCTTATGTTCAGAGCCTATGAGAATCTCTTCCAGGATTGCCCCTACTACAATGGAAGCCATTAATGGCCCCCTTCATCAGAAGCAAATTCTAGGCTGTACACACAGCCCTCAAAAATCCCATAAGTCTATCCTCCCAGACTGGTTACGGTTGAGCTGCTTCTCCTGGAGGGGAAGTGCTCCATCCAAAACAGGAGCAATCTGTAGAAGAAAGTCAGAAATACTAATTGGTCCTATCACTGCCACGGAGCTGACAGAAATTCCATCTAGCAGCCACTGCCTCAGTGACCTGCTGTGTGTCTGCCTAGTCTCCAGGAGGAGACTGGGCTCACTGACCATTTGCCTGAACTCAAGTCAGGTGTTCCCAGGATCAGCCTACAACCATGTGAGTAAGAGGCCATAGCCTTTAAGACTGGTGCCATAAGTGCTTCACCTTCTGCTGGTAGCCTGATCAGAGAACTTTGCTCAAGGCATGTCCATAGCACCACCTGACAGTCGAGGGTGGGGACTGTCAAGGTCTTCTGAATGAACCCAAGGAGACCGGTCTGCTAATCTCGCCTGAAAGCCAGCTCCAAAACCTGTAGTCACCCTAATGTCCCCTAACGCCTAAATAGGACATGGCCAAGGAAAGATGGATCTTGCAGAGGTTCCACCTGATATGTGGGGGAACCACCTCTCCATCCTCAGATTTACCTTGAGGCGGCTCGAACAGCACTCGAGACCTTCAGACAGCTCCCATAGGAGAAGACTGGGCTTCCAGAGGTAAGGAGGAGGGCAAGGGCAACAGGGGCCATGACCTCCCTAGTTGCCCAAAAGAAGAGCACTTAGAGATTCCAGGTCCCCAGAGGGTACATGCAGGTTCCAAATGTTCCTGCAAGGGTGTGAAAAGAAGCTAGCCAACCAAATACAGACCAAAGGATGTTTCAGGAGCTGCAGCGCAAGCTCGCTCGCAACTGTGGTCCTGGGTCCCCTCAGGAGCCCCTGAGCACTCAGCTAGTGCCATCCTATCATGATCCCCTCTCACCAGGACCAAGCACGTGAAGGGTGACAGGATGCCACCCAAAAGGTGCCCTGATCATCTGAGCCCAACCATGGGCAAAAATCTGCAGCTACAGTAAAAAAAAAATTGCTAGGGTTCATGGCTGCATCAGGCTGAGAAAAAAAGCCCCACAGCAGCAAAAGAAAAACATGAAAAAATCATGGCAAAAAAGTGCAGTAGAGCCGTGGCAAATGGGAATCCCAAAAAGAGAGTTCTGAAGGCCTGTTTGGCCAACTGGGGAACCCATTAAGGAGTTCTCAGATGCACACATAGGCACATAGGCTTGGAAAGGCCTAGCTGAGGAAGGTCTTTTTGGTGGGTGTTTTTTTTTGTTTTTTTTTTAAATTGAAGCTGCTTTAAAAGCAACTGTGAACCAATTGAGCTCCTACTTAAATCAATGGGTAAAAAGGGACCTAAAAAAAATTCTAAAAAATAGGCAAAAAAAGATGATTAGATAAGGACATAAACAGGGAAGGAGGGCCTGGGCTTAATTTACTCACCCCTCAGAGGTCCTATGGGGTCCTCCTGCTCCTCTTTTGGCCCACCAGTATTAGTAACCCGAAAGAAAAGCATAGGCACAGATATAGGCGTATCCATGCTCTGAGCCATTGGGCCTTTCAGGACTCAGTCGAAGGCTCTGCACCACAGTGCAGGCAAGGAGAGTCCGACTCAATCCAAGGCCTCTGCACTAAAGTGTGGGCGAGGAGAGTCAGGCCTATCTTCATTGCTGTACCAGTCTACACACCTTTCCACCTGGGTCAGACCAAGGTTCATCAAGCCCAGTATCCTGTTTCCAACAATGGCCAATCTAGGTCGCAAGTACCTAGCAGTTTCCCCAAGAGACACAGGTTCCACAGTGCTTGTACTGGGGCAAGCAGTGGATATCTCGGGTCCCCTTTAAGAATGATTTATGGACCAGGAACCTTTCCAAACCTTTTTTAAATCCGGCTACACTAACAGCTTTTACTACATCCTCCGGTAACACATTCCAGAGTTTGATTACACGTTGAGTGAAAAAATATTTTCCTTTATTAGTCTTAAATAGGTTACCTTGTAGCTTCATTGCATGTCCCCTAGTCTTTCTATATTTTGATGGTGTAAACCAGGCATGTCCAACAGGTAGATCGCGATCTACCTGTAGATCACGGAGGGGTCAGAGGTAGATTGCCAGCCCCACTTGGCTCCATCTCTCCAGCAGCTCGCCCCATTGCTAGGAGAGAGCTCGTGCTGGCAGGTCGTCTGCCGAGGGCTTGCCGCCGCTGCTGATCCTTTGCCTGTCTTTTTTCCCTGCCTGCGGGAATCTTGCCTGCATGTGTATTGGGGGCGCTTGTTTTCGTGTCAATAGTTTGTGGGTACCCCAGGAGGTCGCTGCCTGTGCCCCGCGAAGAGATGCCACCGGCCCGGCATCATACCTGGTCTCCTGCCTCTCAGAATCACTCATTCCTGCCCTCGCCCCAACACCCCTTAGAAGTGTGTTATATACCGGGTGATATCCACTCGCCCAGGCTTTACCTGAATACACTTACCGTATTAGTTGTGTCGTGTGCTGGTCGTTGGTCGCTTTATAGTTGCTTTCATTAAACGTTTTCGGGCAGACACAACAAAGTGTCAAGAATTTGGTGATTTTGGTGGGCTTTTCCAATTTTGTTCTAACTTGCCTATGCCTTGCCTTCGAATTGATTCGAACCACTGTGACTTTTGCTTGCCTCTGCAATTTTATTTTGCCTAGCCTTTGCGTTGATTCTATACTGCAATTTTATTTCGCCTTGCCTTTGCATTGATTCTACACTGTGTGCAGAATTTATTAAATCGCGTGTGGCGGTATTTGAACTTGTTTGGCGGTATTTGATTTTATCTGGTTTGCTGGACAGGTTTTTGAGTTTTTTTGATGTTTGGTGGTATTTGATTATTGGTGCCAGTATGATGAATTCTTATTTTTACTTTTAGAACTGCATGTATGGTTTTGGCATCTCCAGTCCTTGTATTGCACATCATCCAGAGGTCTTCAGTTCCTGTTGATCTTTAATACTTTGGGACAGTGACAGTTCTGGACCAGATTCAGCCAGTGTTTATACAAACTTAGCATATTTGGCCTTCTTACATCCAGCTACCCCAGTGTAACGAAGATGAGTGTTCCAAAGAAGAGCAAAACCTACCACTTTCATGATGAATGGGAAATGGACTACTTCTTCATCATGGTGAAAGACAAGTAGTGTTGTCTAATTTTTAACGCCCCAGTATCCTTCCCCAAAAAGGGTAATCTGGAACGTCATTATAAGACTCTGCATAACAATAAGTTTGATGCTGATTTTCCACCCAAAAGTGAAATTCGTAAACTGAAGCTCAAAGAACTTAAATTGAAATTGGCTACTCAGCAACAGTTGATGGCAATGCCAAGGTCACATTCGGTCAATGCAGCCATAGCATCCTTCAAGGTCAGCAACCTGATCGCAAAGAAATGCAAACCTTTCACTGAAGGGGAATTTGTAAAAGATTGTTTTCTTGAAGCAGCTGACAATCTTTTTGAAGGATTTAAAAATAAGAAAGAGAATGATAGCTGCTATTCAAGATGTACAATTGCCAAGAAACACTGTCGTGCGGTGAATAGAAAAGATGTGTGAAGACACAACTGAACAATTGTTAGAGGATGTTTCAAATTGTGTTGCTTTCTCACTCCAACTGGATGAATCTACAGACATAAGAGACATAGCCCAGTTACTAGTCTTTATCCGAATGGTTTTTGAAGACTTCAGTGTTTAAAGAAGAACTACTTGGAATGATTTCTTTAAAAGGGAGAACTACCGGTCAGGAAATATTCAGTTCTTTCCATTCTTTTGTGACAAAGTTTAGTCTTCCATTGCATAGACTTGTTTCCATCACTACTGATGGAGCAAGAGCAATGACAGGTGAGGTTAACGGTTTCATAGCCCTCTGTAGACAGCATGAGGACTTCCCAGATTTCCTTTCTTATCACTGCATCATTCACCAGCAAGTTTTGGCAAGCAAGAGACTCAATACAAAGACTGTCATGGACATCACTTTCAAAATTGTAAATTCAGTTTGTGGAAGATCACTTTAAAGACAGCTTTTCAATCTTACTCTTGATGAAGGGACAGCGGAAATCATTTTGCACACAGATGTAAGGTGGCTAAGTAGGCACAAATTTCTGCAAAGATTTTATGATTTGCTGAATGAAATAAGATGTTTTTTGAAGGAGAGGGGAGATGACCAAGCAGAGTTGGAAGATGAGGAGTGGTTATGTGATCTGGCATTTCTCGCTGACTTTACAGGGGAACTAAGTGATATGAACCTTGAACTACAAGGTAAAACCAAATGCAATGGCGAGATGATGAGTACAGTTTCATCCTACAAGAGCAAATTTGAGCTAACGATGACTGACCTTGCAAACAACACTTTTGATCATTTTCCTAATACGCAGGACCATCTGGGACAATATCCAAATTTTGTTTTTCAGAACGAGAAGTATGTGACATAAATCTGTTCTGTTATCCAGGAATTCGAAAATAGTTTCTGTGACTTCCAAAAAATTGGAACAGTTGTGGAGTACTTGTCATACCCATTCAAAGTAGAAGTGGACATTAAAGAAACTGCAGCTGCTATCAATAAAAATTACTCATTGAACAAGCCATCTCTTGAAAATGAAATATTAACCCTTAAAAATGACATTTTTCTCAAGACCCGTACTGAGCAAGAATAGTTTTGGAAGCTAGTGCCTAGAGACAAATTTCCCAACTTGAGAAGATGCAGTAAAGCTGTACACTCCTGTTTCAATTCAACTTATTTGTGTGAATCTTCATTTTCCCATCTGAAAATGACAGAGTACACAATGTTCCAACATGACAGATGAACATCTGCAGGATTCCCTGAGACTGGCCCTCACACAATATTCACCCAACTTCAAAAAGCTGGTGGATGAAATGCAGGCTCAGATGTCTCACTAATGAGCAAGAGTGAAATATTAAAGACTGTGCAAGATCAGCCTGGATCAATACTCGACCTAAATTTAACACAATTTACTCAATAAAAGTTAAAGGAAGTTATTAAAACAGTTAAAGAAAGTTATTATTCAATAAAACTTTAAGAAAAAATGTACTGTCACGCCCCTTACATGCAGTATGGAGGGGCGTGGTTGTCATTAGAGAGATCCACCTTTTGGTCTTTAACTGATTGATTGCCTTGTAATGCCTTATGGGAAAGGTAGTTCAGTCAGATAGTATTCAACCTCAGGTCAAAAATAAGACACCTTTTTGTAGTTGCCTTGAGTGGTAAGGTAATGACAGTTTATTAACTGAAAAAAACACGCTAAGGTTCACAAATTCCACCTATGGATTATTTCTCCAGGTTACTTGTAAATGAACATCAGGATATAAATGAATTCCAAACAAAACAGCTTGCAATGTTCTCCAGTATAAACATAAATACTTTAACAGCCCATGCTATCAGGCATGGCTTGCAGTGCTGATCAAACAAACAGAAAACAGCTTTTCCTAAAGTAGGTTTCTTTTTCTCTCAGTCCAGAACACTGTTTGTCTTCTTAAACATAGAAAAACTTTCAACAAGGCAGTTAAACTCTTCACAGGCAAGCAATTCTCTATGCAAGGTTTTCTTATAAACAGCCAAACAAAAGCTTTCATTACTTTCACCGTTAATACGGCTTCAGGCTGAGCACTACTCTGGCTCACAGCTGATTCACCAACTTAATTAGGCAGCTTCGGCTTGCACAGTAAAAAAGGTATTTTGCCTTTAACTCAGGACCTTCACAAGTTAACCACAGGCTCTTAGGGCTACCGGACACTGGAGGTTTTCCTTACGGTTGACTCCCTTTCAACCCCTCTGTATTGGAAGACTGGCATAAAGAGCAATCCATGTATGAGACTTCTTCTTCTAAAGCTAAGTCTGGTTCACCCAGTTGCATGGCACTTCCTCTGTTTCTGGCTCAGAGGTCTTAGCTGACTGCTTTCCGTTAAGACTAAGGCTGTCTCTGGCAATTCTGTAGTGCTCAGAATTAGGCAAGCTTCTAATGCTCATACCTGGGTCAAAGCTTGTAACAGCTTCTCCTCTCTCATGCTCTGGCCACCATTCACTGGTGCTTCAACATCCTGTTCTCCAACTTGTGTTCCTGGTTCCTGCTGTTCTCACTGTTCCATATCCATTCCTCTTCCAGTAGGCACTTCTACTGCTCTCACGTTCTCTCTCCTTTCCTCTTCTTCTTCCTCTCCTGCCTCCCTTGCCTCCTTCTTCTGAATAAACTGACCTAGTCTTAAACCTCTCAGGTGCCTGCTCCACCCCTTCTCCTCTCAGGTGTTGGAGATCAAACTGCCTCGTGGCAGCTGAGTAATTCGGGAATTCAGTGACGTAAGGGTTCCTTACCCTGAGCCTGTATTCCCTCTCTTTTTCTACACTAGGGGTATTCTGCAACCTATTGTAGCTAGGAATCACCTGCTTTCTAGGTGTAAAGGGAGTTTTGTGTCTCTGACCTGGTAAAATAAGGGAAAATTCCTTCTCTTCATCCCTGTCTCTTGGGTCTGATAAGCTTCCTATCACAGTACTTTCCATTTCCCCTCGCAGTTCTTACTGGATCTTAGTCTCTCTATTTTGTTTTTGCTTAATTTGCTTAACAGCTGATCACATGCAAGTAAATGACAGAAGGTTCATTAAAAATTAATCCTCCAACTTTATTGGGTTAAAATTTAATTTGAAACTAATTTGAAACTTAATTTTCATGGTGGTAGATCACCGGCACTTTTGGCCAGAAAAAGTAGATCACGACCTGTTCAAAGTTGGACATGCCTGGTGTAAACAATCAATCTATGTTTACCCGTTCTACTCCATTCATTAATTTATAGACCTCTATCATATCTCCCTTCAGCCGTCTCTTTTCCACAATGGCTTCCCCTCTAGTTAGTTCATGAACCAGCAGTTCCAAGAAGCAGTCAATTATTTCATCTAGAAACTTTATCTCCCTAGCATGTCCTGCCATGACATTGTCCCAGTCGATACTGAGGTAATTGAAATCACCCATTATTATTACTGTACTGTAACTTCTGTTAGCTTCCCTGATTTCTTTGAGCATTTCATCATCCATTTGTTCACTCTGGCCAGGTGGTGGATAGTACATCCCTACTGCCCTCGCCTTCCCCTTCCCCTTTTTACATGGAATTTCAATCCATAGAGATTCTACAGTGAATTTTGTTTCCTGCAAAACTTTAATCCTTTGTGACTCAATGCTCTCTCTAACATAGAGTGCAACCCCACCACCAATTTGATCTGCTCTATCATTGCAATATAGTTTGCACCCAGGTATCACAAAATCCCATTGGTTGTCCTCCTTCCACCATGTCTCTGAGATATCGATCATATCTAACCTCTTATTTAGTGCTATATATTCTTTTTTTTTTTTATATTTACATTTTTATTGAGTAAAATCAAAATAAACATACAAGTATATAGCATTAAGGATAATACAGAAAAAACACAGTCCACCTCTCGGGGAGGCGGTGATTTTTACAGACACACATCCAGAGATCTACAATATATAAACTCCAGTAGTTAAAGGAACACAGTCCCGAACAACATGTTAAACTCAGAGTACCTGCATACATATCTATAAAATCGTATTCCCATGAGCCCCCAGGAAATAACACCACCTGGCACCCAGAGCCCTAAGCCCTTTCGGTCTTATAGTATCTTGTTCACTCTTGAAGTTCTTTTACTCTTTACTGTTAACCTACACCACCCCCTCCACCCACTCTACCCTTCCCCCCCCCACCTCCCCATCTCCCCCTACCCACCCACCCAACCCCCTTGCACAGCCTACCCCAAACCTCCTCAAATCTATCACTCCTTCCCCGCCTAATAGCCGTCAATTTTTCCATAACTGTCAAGGTCTTAAGCCTCTTCACATATTGCTCCAGCGAGGGCATCTACCGCTGCTTCCACACCACTGCTATCTCACATCTGGCCGCACTCAGACATGCCCCCACCACTCTTCCCCCTTGCTGCTCTCCCCCCTCCCCCCTCCCCCCACCAGGCCAACAAGGCAACTTGCGGGGACAAATCCATCTCCACCCCCAACTTCACTTGAATCCATTCCCTAATCTGTCTCCAGTATCCCTGCACCTTAATGCACCCCCACCAAATATGCCAGAAGGATCCCACCTCCCCGCACTCCCTCCAGCAAAGAGGAGAAGCCCCAGAATAAAACTTATGCACGCGCACCGGAGTATAATACCACCGGTACAACACCTTATAGCTATTTTCTTTACTCTGAGTAGAACCCGACCCCCTCTTTATCCGGTCCCATACTTTCCCCCACTCCAGAATGGACAGGGTCAGCCCCAAATCCCTTTCCCACTCCAGCATATATCGAAATTTCTCCTCCTCCCGTCCATTCAATAGCTGATAGTTTCGTGGTCAACCCCTTCGAACCTCCTCCCCCGTACCACAGCGCCTCCAGCCCGGAGACTTCCCTCGCCATCCCCTTCCTCCCCAATAACCTCTGCAAGAACGACCCCACCTGCATATAGGCAAACCTATCCCCCTCTTCCAAGCCATACTCCTCCCTCACCACCTCAAACTGCTTAAGTTCCCCCTCTTCTATTAATTGAAATCCACACCTCAGTCCCTTCCCGCTCCACACATCAAAACGACCACCCTCCCATCCCGGTTTAAATTCCCGCCACTCCCTCCACGGAGTCATAACTGAAAACCCCAACCCCTGCATCTTAACCTCTGGTCCCCTATCCTTATCCCAAATCTTCGCCACTTGCCCCATCATCGGTGAAACACCCCCCCCCCCCCGAGCACCCTCCTCTCCCCCTTAGGAGCCCATATCCATGCATCCAATCTCCCTCCATGCACCTTCGCTCTCTCCAAAGTGACCCATGGCAACAATTCCCCTTCTTCCCTCCAATCCATTATGTGTTTGAGCTGCGCCGCCCAATAATATACCTTCAGGTCAGGCACCCCTAACCCGCCGTCCCCCTTGCCCACACACATAACCCGCCTAGAAACTCAAGGCGGCTTCCTCTTCCAGATATAGCTGAACACCCATCGCTGCAAAGCCCTCATTGCTCCCTCCGGAATCTCCACTGGCAAAGCATGAAACAAATATAACAGCCTCGGCAAGATATTCATTTTAATAGCTGCTATCCTCCCCAACCAAGATGTCTCCAACCTCATCCACCCCGCTAAATCCCGAATAGCCCCCATAAGTTTAGGATAATTCGCACTATACAAGTCTTCATACTTGCTCGTCAATTGAACCCCCAGATACCCTAGAGATGTACGAACCCACCGTAATGAGTATTCCTTCCTCAAACGCTCCTCCACTTCCCTACTCAGATGCACCGTCATTACCTCTGTCTTATCAATATTCATTTTAAAACCCGACAACGCCCCAAAACTTTCAACTTTGCGCATAACTTCAGGTAACGTGTGCTGGGGTCTACCCATATATAACAGAATATCATCTGCATATAACGAGATCTTATGGGAACATCCCCCTCTTTCTAACCCTACTATCTGCTCATTCCGCTGAATCCTTTCCGCTAACGGTTCCACCACCAGTGCGAATAACAGCGGGGACAGGGAACATCCCTGCCGCGTCCCACGCTCCACCGCAAAGTCCCGGGAATATCGACCATTAACCTTCACACGGGCTCTAGGCCCACTATATAAGCCTTGCACCCACTTCAAAAAATTTGGTCAGCACCCTATTTTGCCCAACACCCCCCACAGAAACCCCCAATGAACCCTGTCAAAGGCTTTCTCAGCATTGACAAACATTAGCACCAGATCTGCCCCTCCCCTACGCGCTGCATCCATCACTCCTATCGCTCGCTTTATATTATCTGCCGCCTGCCGTCCCCGAATAAACCCCATTTGATCCCCCTTTACAATCCCCGGTAACCAACCCGCCACTCGATCCGCGAGAATCTTAGCCAAAATCTTTACATCTACATTCAGAAGAGATATTGGGCGATATGACCCACACCGTAATGGATCTTTCCCAGGTTTCAACAGAACAGAAATCCCTGCCGTTAACATATCTCGCGGGAGAGCACCACCCTGAACCAACATACCATTAAACACCCGTCCTAAAAGCCCCCCAATTTCCCCAAAAAACATCTTATAAAACCTCCCGGGCAATCCATCTAATCCTGGCGCCTTTCCGCCCGCTAACCCCTTCACCACCCTCCCAATTTCTGCCTCAGTGATATTCCCCTCTAACTCCTCCCGTGCCTCCACCGACAACCCTGCCATCGGTATCTCATCTAAATACTCGGAAACGGCTGCTCATTCCCCTCCCTCCCCACCCGAATATAACTTCTGGTAAAAATCTCTAAAACAGTCTCTTATCTCCCCATCCCCCTACACACCTGCCCATCCTCCCTCTTAATCTGAAAGATCGTCACAGCTCCTTTCTGCTGCCTTAATCGCCTGGCCAACACTCGGCCTCCCTTATCCCAGAACTCGTAATGTACCTGCTTCACCATTTGCAAAGCAAATGCCACCTTCTCTAATTGTAACGCCTGTAGCCCCTCCCACATGCTTTCCACCTCCCTCTTATCCTCCTCTAACCCGGATTGTCTAAAGGCTTCCTCCGCCTCCCTCAACCTCCCCCGTAGGTCCTCTTCCTGCCTCTCTCTCTCCCACTTCTTCCGAGCCCCCCACATAAGAAATCTCCCTCTAAGGACTGCTTTCAACCCCTCCCACACCATCACATCCCTCACCTCCCCTTGATCATTGATTTCCAGATATTCCTTTACCACCTTCCTAATATCATCTACCACCTCTCTACTCTTCAACAAGCTTTCATTTAGTCTCCAGAAAACCACCCCCCCCCCTCCTGCCGCTGTCTCTTAAACACCACTTCAACTGCTCCATGATCTGACCAACCTACTGGAACAATACTCCCGCTCTCCACCTCCAACATCCATGCCTTTTCTATCAGAATCATATCAATCCTGCTCCAACTGCTATGGGGCGGGGAAAAAAAGGTATACTCCCGCCTGCCAGGGTGAAGCACCCTCCACGCATCCACCATATTTCATTGTTTCATCATCCTCCTTATCCCTTGCCTATTCTTACTCCCCCCATCCCCCCAGGCTCCCGATCCACCCTCGGGTCTAGTACCACATTACAATCCCTGCCCACCACTAATTTCCCCCCCCTGCCCCATCAATCAGCTCCCCCACTTCTGCCCAGAATGCCCCCTGATTCCCATTAGGCCCATATACCGATACAATCACGATGTCCACCAATCCCACCACCCTCCCCACCGCATCCCGAAAATTCCCCCCTATTTGAAGCCCACTCCCTGCTCGTACCAAGATGCCTACGCCCCCCTTCTTCGCCCCCCCTCTACTACATGAATAAAATTGCTCTGCAAACTGCCTATTCCTCATCCTCCCCACATCCCCCTTCCTTAAATGGGTCTCTTGTAATAACACCACATCCCACCTATTCCGCTGTGCCTCCCGGAATACTAAACTACGTTTAGAAGGGGAATTCAATCCCTTCACATTTATTGTCCCTATCCGCAGCATCGCACTAGAGACCCCTCCTTCCCCACCAATATGCCGTGCCCCCCCCACCTTTCCCCCCCTCCCCCTCCTCCTCCCTCCCCCCTCACCACCTCCCGCCATCCCTTCCGTGACCATCAAATCCTACCCCGGCACATATCCCCCTCTTTCCCCTGATTCACTTACACCAGTACATAAACCATTACAGCTTGCCACCTTTCCACCCCCATATTATCATCCCTGCCCACCCTTCACCCTTTCACCTCCTCCCCCAATGTACAGCCCTAAAAGTCCAGTGTCCAAAAACCGGAGGAGAGAAGCTCTATCGCTCAAAACTCCCCCGCGATGCAAACCTTCCACATCCTCTTGTCAGTCCAATTAGGAGTCTGTCACCAAGATCTCTTTCTCTTGCTCTTGGGACATCCTCTTGAGCCTCTTCCCTTTTTCTCCTACTCGCTGCCACTGCGATCTCGACCGCTGTTTACCGGCCCCCTCCTCAGGAAGGCCCCGCCTCCCGCTTCCTTCGAATTGTGGTAAATTCTCACAGCCCAGCTCCTCCAGTGGCGACCAGGCCTCTTCCGCCGTTTTAACTTTCTTGGATACCCCATTTACCGAGAGCAGGATACCAAAGGGGAACATCCATCTATAGCGGAGGTTTTTCCCCCTCATGTAAGCGGTGATCCCTTTCATATTCCTCCTCCTCTCCAGCGTACCCCTGGACAAATCATTGAACACCTCAATTTCATGTCCTTCCCAGGCAATCCTGCCAAACCTCCGTGCCGTCTGCACAATTTGTTCTTTAATAGGGAAACTGCTCAGACAGGCAATAATGTCCCTGCCCTGCTTCTCTCTGTGCGGGCCCAAGCTCCTATGCACCCTCTCCACTCCAACGGTGCCCATTCCAGTGCCTTCTTCCTCTCCCAGGCGTAAGATTTATTTATTTACATCTCTTATATACCGCGCTACTGTAATCAGTGCGGTTTACAGTTAAACAAAATATACAGCAATGCAGCAGGTCACATTGAGTTTACATTGAACAGGGGGAGTAAACTTGGATGAACCGGGAAAACTATATACAAATTATGAACATTCTTACAGGACATAAAAGGATCGTCCACATAAGCGTTGCACCACCTGCGCACAGTCCTTGGTCCTCTCCGTCTCTGGAACACCTCGTATCCGCAGATTATTGCGTCACGCTCTATCCTCTATCTCCTCCAACTTCTCCTGTATCTCCTCCTGTCGTGCTTTAAGTTTCTCCTGCTCTGCTGCCATACCTCGCATCTCCTCCTTGTGCTGCTCCACGTGGTCTTCCAGATCATCCACCCGCTGCCTGAGACAGCTCACCTCCTTTTGGATAGCTACCAGCGTCTCCTTCATATCATTCCTCATTGCCTTGATCGCACCCTTCATTTCCTCTCTGAATTCCTTCAACCAGGCTTTCAGCGGCAGCACCTCCGGCCCTTCAATATTCAAATCGTCCTCCTCCTCCTCCGAGCTCCCCATCTCCGCACTCTCCTCCAGGCCTCCAGTGTCCGCCCGCGCCAACCGCTCCCTTCTCACATACGCCGACTGAAAACTCACCAACTTTTTCCACGCAGCCATCGCCGAGCTAGTGGCTTGCTGTCCTTCCACTTTCAAACCGCGGGGATCGCTTAAATTCGCACAAATTCGGGGATCGGACAGGAGCTAGGCAACTAAGCCGCCATCAGCTCCGTGACGTCACCGGAAGTGCCATTTAGTGCTATATATTCTAACTTTCCCATCTTATTTTTTAGGCTTCTAGCATTTGTGGAAGGTAGTGTTCCTGGTTGTGCTCACCTCCGCTTGCAGGGTCAGCGAGCTGCAGGCCTTGGTGGCAGAGGTGCCTTACACCAGGTTCTACAAGAACAGGTGGTGTTTCTCACAAACCCCAAATTCATCCCGAAGGTGGTATCGCCTTTTCACCTCAACCAGGAGGTCCTGCTCCCCACCTTCTTCCTGAGGCCTCACGCCAGAAGGGCGGAAACTGTTCTCCACACCTTGGATTGCAAGCGTCCCTGTCCTTCTACATACAACGTAGCCAGGGCCACTGCAAAGCTTCTCAGCTTTTCGTTTCATATGACCCCAGCAGACTGGGAAAGCGGTGACCAAGTGTACACTGTCTACCTGGGTGGCGGACTGTATCACTTTTGTCTATGAACAGGTGGGGCTTTCACTGGATAGTCGGGTCATGATGCATCGTGTCAGGGCCATGGTGGCCTCTGTGGCAAACCTGTGCTCCGTCCCAATGGGCTGCCACCTAGTCTTTCGTCTATACTTTCACAGCTCACTATTGCCTGGAGAGGGATAGTGCCTTCGGCCAGCCCAAGCTCCATAATCCTTTTGGGGTCTAGGCAACTCCTACCCTCCGGTCCTTCTGTGTTCAGGCTACCAGAATACTGGTTCCCATTGGACACATGGGTCCTGCTGCAGTCTGCTCCTGCACTCCATTGCTGCTGTTACTCACGACTTCCCCTAAGAGTAACCATGTTTTTTTCTCTATGGGCTTTCCATTGCCTGTAGCTAGGAAGTCCCATATGTGAGAACTGACTTCCTGCTTGTTCCCACATGTAACAGGTGTTCTCTGGGGACAGCAGGAATCAGTCCTTACAACCCTCCCTCCTCCCCTTGGAGTTGCTTCTTTACCATATTTTGCCGTCTTTTAGCTATGTCATGTGAGCAAGATGGCACCCTTGGGTGGGAAGGGGACCATGCATGCATGGTGGCATCTCCCAAAGGCTTTCTTTGAAAGATGGGGGGATGCTTCTGCGAGGGCTCTGTTGGCGCCGATGTCACCCATATATGAGGACTGATTCCTGCTGTCCCCAGAGAACATCTGTTATAAGTGAGTATCTACACTTCTTTCATTAGCTCTCCAGACTGATGGTGGATGGGGTCCCCGCTGGCTGCAATCACGGTCATGGCTGTCATCTTCGCTGTGATTGTGGCTGATTGACTGTTCATGGCCACGTGGTCACAGCTGTTATTTTCCGCCACGGGGGATGGGGTCCGCTGACCGCAATCAGAGCTGTGGCTGTCATTCTCACTGTGATCACGGCTGTGTGGTCATAGGTGTGCAATTGATTGAGGCTATGTGGCTGCAGCTGTCACCTTCCCCTTAGGGATGGGGGTCCTCACTGGCTGCAGATTTCCGGGGCATGAAATCCTGGGTACCAGACTGCAATTTTCATGATGACCTTGTGCCCGAAATATGTCAAACCGTGGTTCATGCCACTCTTTGCCCCACTTTCGTGTCACTGGGGACTATTGCTACTGCTGCAAATGCCTGCTTGAAAGTTTCATAAAATTTGAATTGAAAATCCCAGAGTTAGAAGACTGCAGTTAAAAATAGGAAGAATTTCTTCTCCATTGACTAAATGAAAAATGACAGAAAAATTTAAATGAAATACTTTGGAAAATGAAATTGATGAAATGACAGAAAAGAGTAAACAAAACAAAATGTTTTTCCATGCACATTCGTACAAGTTCCATACTCCTCGTCACTTGAACTACTACTAGAAAGTCCTGAGATAGATAGAAATAATAAAATAAACTACCATTCTTAACTCCCCACAGCTCCTTTAGAATCATAGCACTCCCTCCCTACATCGCTTATTCCTATGTCATACACTCGTGTCTTCTTCTGATTAAGACAAGTATACAGAGCTGAATACCCCTTATTTATCTTTTTAGGTGCATTTTGTTAGACATAGCACCTATTGTCAAGGGTTCGAGTGGCAGGCAAATTGTGTCCATGCGCAAACATAATGCATATCTTAGCCCAACACAAAACGCTGCGGTTCACCTTCCTCCACTGCGATCGACTTTCTGCATCGAGAAGGCATGCAGTTCAGGAAGTTCAGGTGATCTTGTGGTTACATTATCATGAGACTTGAAACAACTACTTGTACCACATTGCTCCACCTGAAAAGAGCTGATGCCAACAAGAATCAGTGACTTAAAGCAGGACTGGATGGGGGTGGGGGGAAGAGAAAGAAAGATACTGGATAAATCTACGGGGGGGGGGGTGTTATGAAAGACAATAGGTGAAGTCTGGGGGGGACTCATAAGAGACTGGGGTATGGGGGGTTATGAGAGAGAGAGAGACTGGAGGAAGCCTATGAGAGCATTCATAAGAGAAACACACATGCATACACACAGCCCCCCAACATTCCCCAGGCATGCATGCAGTCCCCCTTGCCCTGACACTTCCTATGAGACACAAATATGTAGTCCCCACATGACTAATTCTGGAAATGGGGGGAACACGCCATTGTGTCACACCACTAGTGTACACTGTTCAGTTTGTTTAATCATTTAATTAAACTATTTCCACATTCCCACACAGGGTCTTATGTGCAGAATAAGCAATCTCTATTTGGTTTAGTATCTAAACAAAACTCCCTCTAATCCTGCCAGGGAAGAATTAAGTTGCCTTCTGACTGCCCTGTGAGGGAGGATGTAGACAGAGGGTATGCTGGGAAGAGCAAGAAAAACAAGTGATTAGGATTGCATTCTTGCAAGGTTTGCATAACCTATCTCTGCTTTGATGTTGAAAGAGAATTTGTTTGAAGAGAGCCTGCAACAGGGGTTGGGAAGCAACTTCCTGCAGGTTTTCCTGAAGCAGTTTAGTAAAACAACTGGTGAAAGTAATTTTCAGAGCTCAGTACAACATCAGCTGCTAAATGTGTCTGGTCTTGGGCTGAGATGACTTTACTGAGATATATTGTTCTGTTAATGCTATGGGGTTCCTGTTCTGCACAAGGTAAGATGATTAAAAGTTATAGAAGACATTTAATGTGTTCAGTTGATAGCAAAGTGATAATAAAAGGTAACTAAAAGTCATTTTAATGAGCAGGCCAGAATCTATTGCAATATTTTTGTTTAGCAATATCCAACATCAAAACCTAACTTAATGGCTATTTTGTGTTTACTTTGTTTGCTAGCTGATCAGCTGCATACAACATTTTTGAATGCTATTTTACTGAGACTGAAATGTAAACAGGATAAAACAGAATCAAAACAACCTAGGGTTTTCGTTTAGTATATTGGTTTTTGAGGAGATAATAAAGTCTCTATTTCAGACTTCGATACTGCCTTTTCTCCAAAAAAAAATGGGGATTCAAAAGGTTCACAACTTAAAAAGCAATAAAATACATTATAAAAATAATACAATGCAATGCATCTAACTAGCAGAATATGACAAACATAATACAAACCTTCCTCTCTGCCTACTCTTATTGTCTAATGCTATCAGTGTATATAGAGGTGTGCAAGTCATGCTTAGTAATTTGTTCTTTCACGGTGCTTCAAACTTATGAATTTTCAGTTTGGAGAAGAGGTGTCAGAGGGGATATCATGAGCGGTGTAGAGCAAGTGACTACAGAATGCTTATTTATTCTAGAGTGCATTCCACAACACTAACAACTGGCGGATTTAAATCACATTTTTTTTTTAGAAATTATTCCTTTCAGTGAGCTCTGAATTATAGAATTTATTGCCAGAGAATGTGGTCAAGGCTAGTGTCATAGCCTAGTTCAAAGAAGATCTGTACAAGTTATTGGAGGACAGGTCCATAAAAACGTATTATCCAGTTAGACCTGGGTGCCTCCATCCTTACGGGAGAAAGTTATTCCTATGTTCTTAAGAACCAAGGACCTTAAATGACTTTTTCATTGCCATGCAGTGAATATTGGATAGGAGAAATGAACAGCATCTGAGCTCTCTGCTAAATATATAGTTCAATCGATAAACACTGAGGCCCATTTACTAATCTGAATGAAGTTTTTGTACTTAATGCATGTTAACAGCCCGAATTAAGGCACATTAAGTACAAAACCTCTTAGTTAATGTAGGGAGCCTGCCTGTCACTTAGAGAAAGGCAGCTGTGCCACTAAAACAGGGCACAGGGTTGATAACTGCATTCTGCATTAGTGGCCATGCTGTTAACTATACCTCTGTGGGTGTTATTAACTGTTACGCTCATCTGTTATACTAACAGTTAATAGTGTTAAACGACACCGAGGTAGTGCAAGGCACATTCCCTGCCTTTCCTGCCCCCTAATAAGAAGTTCCCTGCCCTAATTAAATGAAGCAGTTAATGCATGTTTCCTGTTAAAGGTAGTGCATTAACTGTTTTTATCTCCACCTTAAACACCTAATGCAGTTTTGTAAATAGATCCAACTACAAGGGAAAGTAGAAAAGAAAGAAACTGAAAAGCAGAAAACAAGGAAAGGAAAGCAGTTAGTATTGATTAGAAGGCAATAAAAATAAATAAAAAAATGTGTAGAGGGTCGGCATCACTAGTCACAGATTCAGACTGATCAACATAAGCTGAATGTGAACGTGAGACAGAGAATACATACTGCAGCCTCTTCCCACATATGGTTTCATGAGGTTATACTCAACCACTGACTGGAATGTGTGCGTACCCTGTGAATGCATAGCAAATGCCGTCACCTAATATTCTAGACTTTGCAACTCACTCTTCATTAGCTAGTCCCACCCAGAGGGGGCTAGCCTCAGCCATGGTTCATATTACCACAATTAAACATTAGGCAACTTTTAGGTTATGATCCAAAACTTAAGATAATCTAGACCCAGTATGTTTCAGGATACCAAGACGTGCAGGGTGTTTTGTATGAAAATCTCCAAATCAGCCATTTGCTTTAACATATTTTAGATTTATAAACTCATGGAGTCTGATATTCAGTGCCGGCGACTGGTGCTCTTACAGTGGCTAGCCGCTGGTGCTTAATTTTAGACCTGGATATTAAATGCTGGGGCTATGTACAGCCACTGGAATTGCATATCTGGGATGGCAGCGGATATGCAATTCCAGTGGCTGGATATGGCCCACTGGGGCAATATTCTGCCACTGCCCGGTCAGCTTCTGTGGCTAAAGTAAGGCCAGCATTTGCTGGAACTTCCTTTAGCCGTGACCTGCTAATCTGGCAGTGGCCCAATATTGTCGCTGCCCAGTTAGCGATGGGTGCCACCCTGGGACGTCCAAAACACCCTGATGCTAACTGGTTAGTTTTGTTGCATGTAGTGGCGGCCCCTGGGGATATGCCTTGGAATCTGCTCCCATGATATACACAGACGATCACCCTTCAAAATTACTACAATAGAGCAAATTTTGTTTTCATTGCTCAGTTTCTGGCAGACAAAATGCCATGAAATCCTATAATGGAAACTTAAAACAAATCTTTTTATTATATATGTAGAAATTAATGTCCGGAACTCGCACACAGAAAGAAAGTTATGAGCTATAGAAAGCTGAGTTGGTCGGTTGGACTATGGAATATAGTACTGCCCATCATTGATACAAATGTCTTTAATTTTCTTGTACTGTGCCAGAAGATCATGTACTCATGCATGTTCGATAGTAGACCCTAGACTCTGGAATATGCTGCCACAGGTCCCTGATAGTAGACTTTTGCAGGAAGATGAAAGCCTGGGTTTTAAGAGGTGTATATTCTCATTAATTGTTGGATTTTCTTTTACTGTGTCGTATTTTGTATATGTATAGTTCTGTATGTTAAAGTTGTAAACTGATTAGAATCCGATGATAACCAATTTAGAACTTTTAAAATAATTAACTAACTAAATAACATTCTGTAACACTACATATGCCAGGCGAACTGACGATAAAAGTTATTGCTTTTGCTGAGTTAGCTGGATTTTTGAGTCATGTGCTAGAACATACAGTTACAAAAATTATCAATTTTACTTGACTCCAAAAATATTTCAGTGTGCTGGTAGATAGTGGTTTTATCTCTTCAAGTGGGACATGAAAGCTGAGCATAGACCATATTCAATCAAAATAAAGATATTTACAAATCTGAAGTTATTTTGTGAGGTAATTTCCAGACTGTCTGCAGATTTTACATCAAGTTACAAAGAGAATGCACTTGCATACCTTCGCTTTGAAGCCTTCCAGGGACACAGATACCCATGAACATTTGCATCTGATAAACAAAAGAGTCTGCAGAAGAGAGGAAGACAAGGGAAAAAAGCTGATTAATCCTTTTCACACAATACAACCCCTCCCATGCACATAGCCCCAAAGATGCACCCCACTCCACCGCTCTTGCACTGCTCCCCCATCCATTTGCACAGAATCCACTTAGTTATTCTGTACTTATACAATCACACACTCACAAACACACTCCACTACCCCCTCAGCAAAAGGCACTTTTGTGCAATACTTCAAGAATGCACTTCTATACCTTACATTACATTTATTCACTGCCTATAACAGATAACATCAAATCCAGAATAAATTCAAGCCATATAATAATCTAAAACACTTGGAATTGAGGAATGGTCTAATGTTTAGAGCAGCAGGCTAAGAAATAGGAAGAGCCAGTTTCAAAATTCATTGTCTCTCCTAGTGATCTTGGGCAGGTCATAAGGGTCCACAGTAACAGTTACCATGGGGCATGACATTTACCAAATGCTGTTTTGCGCACTTCTGTCACACAGTGGAGTGGAGAGCGGGCATGGTGTACGCATTGTAGTTAGTATGGAGGAACATCACATGCTAACTGTCAATGTTGTAGCTAGTCTCACCACTGCTTGAAATTGAACATGGCCAAAACCGAGCTTCTTATTTTTCCCCCTAAAACATCCTATCCTCTTCCTCCTTTCTCAGTCTCTGTGGATAACTCTCTACTCTTCCCTGTTTCTTCAGCTGTGGCCTGGTTCCCACAAGCAGTTGCCCAAATATCACCAATCAAAGAATTACTTAGACGGCAGTTGCTTTTAACTACAAAGACTTTTATTTTAGCATAGTAAAATAATAGTGTCATGCAGAACAGCAAAGCCTGTCTAGAGATGGCAGACAGCACTTTCTCTGTATGGGGAGAAAGCACTGCCCAATGATCCTCCAAAATGGCTGATTTATATACATTTCTCCTTGTCTCAAATGTCTGCTTCAAATTAGTTTCAGTGAATTCATCATAAGTTCTTAAGTGTCTGCAAGGCCCCAGGCATCCTGCAACACTTTTCCCCAGGGGAGGATCCCTTTACATTTATACATCTGGATCTGCTTTTAGGTCTACTTATCTATGCATGGCCTGTGACCTCTGACCCTTCCTGTGTTTTTCCTTCTTCTGGCACTAATTGAAACCGGTCAGGGCAAGAGAGAGTATTTTGAGCTCATTAGTTTGAATTCTTTGCTTGACCTGTATTTTCTTGCTAGGCCCCAATATTCTGCATACTCCTATGCAGAATATGGTTACCCAGAATCCTCCATAGCAGGCCGCATCTACTCCTTTATACCCACATGCTTGTCTTCTGTGCCTTCCATATCTTGTGTAGTTTCACCAGGTAAGGGTGCAGCCGTATAAAGCCAATATATAAGCAGACCTAAGGCAGACTTATGTCAAATTTCCCAACACAGCTCACAACCTTGGGGTCTTCTTTGACTCCTCTCTCTCCTTCTCCACACACATCCATCTGATTGCTAAGACCTGCCGTTTCTTACTCTATAACATCAACAAAATCCACCCATTCCTTTCTGAACCCCCTACTAAGACACTTATGCACTCCTTAATTACCTCCCCTCTTGACTATTGTAACCTACTCCTTGCTGGTCTCCCTTTGAATCATCTCTCTCTCCTTCAATTTGTTCAACACTCTGCTGCGCAGCTAATCTTCCACCAGCCTCATCATGCTCATATTACTCTTCTCAAGTCACTTCATTGGCTCCTTATCCTTTTCCGCATCCAGTTCAAACTTCTCCTGCTGACCTATAAATGCGTTCACTCTGCAGCTCCTCATTACCTTTTCTCTCTTATCTTTCCCTACATCCCTCCTCGGGAATTTTGCTCTTCCTGCAAATTACTTGTATCTATGCCCTTCTCTTCTATTGCTAACTCCAGACTTTGCTCCTTTCACCTGGCTGCACCTTATGTCTGTGACATTTAGGCGTCACATACGATTCCAGGGACAAATCCTTAAAATACAGGACTGTTCTGTATAATATGGGATGGTTGGTCACTTTAGTTAAGTATGCCCGTGGTACTTCACAAGGATCCAAAAGTCTGCTAAGGGCCTACCTGTGTGGTAACTATCAGGCTTATGCTGGAAATGCCCCCAACACTTACTGCAGAGCAGTTGCAGCTAATGCACATTGATTTTGGTGCAAATCATGTGTTAGGTGCTAAAATCTAGCCACTTTATTAAAAGTGCCCCTTAGACTGTAAGCTTTCTAGAAACAGAAAAATATCTACTGTACCTGAATGTAACTTGCCTTAAACTTCTGAGAAAGACGTGAACTGAATCCCTTTCCTACTACTTAAAAGCGTTTTACATAACCACTCCAACTGGCACAAAACACCGCAGCACGAATCATATCCGGAACTGCAAGACAGGAGCACATCACACCCACCTTAAAGGACTTACACTGGCTTCCAATCAGTGCACGCATCAGATACAAAACTATCATAAACCTATACAAGATAAAACAGCACACATCAGCCAACAGCCTGCACACCCTCATACAACCAGACACCAGCACACGTCCTAGAAGAAAGCAAACACACAACCGCGTCAGCACCCCAAGTGAATACAAAAACACACGCAAGGACACAACAGACAGAGCACTCTCCATGGCTGCTCCAACAATATGGAACAAACTACCGGACGATTTGAGGGCAACTACAGACCTCAAGGACTTTAGGAAACAGCTGAAAACCATGCTGTTCATAGAACACTATGGACACATCACATAGTCTAAATAGCTGTATATCAGCACACGTCACCGCCTAACACTGTATGTATATAAGATGTTTTTAGCACCACTGTATATAGCCCACATTGTACATAACTCAAACTAATCTAGCACACAACACAACACGCACCCAACTAAATTTTCTCCCTCACTGCATGTATAACACACTCACACTACCAGATTGTTTGCTGTGATACCACCTTGATTATTATGATAAGGCGGTTTAGAAATACTGTTAAATAAATAAATAAATAAATAAAATAATACATAAAAACAATAAAACCCTTTTCATTCATTTAGTCTCTTTTGTTTTTATTCTTCTTAGTATGCATTAGCAAGTAAGAGCACAAAACACTGCAAGTTTCTTCATATTAGCATATGGCATTTTGTTTTAGTATGTGCTGTTGTAAATAACATTGTGCACACTAAAATGAAACAAAAAAGGCCTAAAAACTCCCCACATGCCTATGTTATAGCCAAAACTGACAAAATATCAGCAGACTTGACTTTAGAGTGGAGCAGGTAGATAAGGCCTTATAGGTTACAGATAAAACATGAGATTTCTCTCTCGCACATGCAAACACCAGCTAGATATTGTCCCTGCCTGGTTTCTAAAAAAGGCAGAAGGAAACACTGCAGAACACCTTACCCCCTTCGTCAATTCCTCCCAAAGGCTGTTGTCACTACTATTATTTGTACAGTATGCCGTTCGCTCTTTTACACTGGCAGTCCAAGGCGCGCACATTGTAGGTACAGAAACTGTTTCCCTGTACCCAGATTATTCTGGCTGATTTTCATCTAGCTTAAAATTTTTTTGACACAGCCAATTTTTAAAACGTTTTCATCAGACCCAAATGATCCTCTGGCTATTGATCAATGGCAAACTTATTTTTCTTAAACAAGATTGAAGAAGCAATTTCTGTTCGGTTAATTGAGTTTCTCCAGTCCATCAACTGGCTAGATCAGTGGTATTCATTTCCAGTCCTGCTTGGCTGCAAATGGGTCATGTTTTCAGGATATCCCTAATGAATATGCATGAAAGAGATTTGTATATAATGGAGGTTATAGGCATGCAAACCTCTCTCATGTATATTTTCAGAATATTCCTAATAAACGTTAATTTAGTTTCATTATATTTAGTTCACACCTTTTCAATGGTAGTTCAAAGTGAGTTACATTCAGGTACAGAAGTCATTAATAAGTTATAGAATTTGATCCATTGGTATTCAATCTCTCCAGGACTGAAATTGAATACCAAGAAACTAAATTCTCAGAGTAGTATAATGGATACATCAGTCATCAAACTGACTGACAGGCAAGATAAGGATGACGCCAGTCAATCACTATTCACTTCTGGGTTAAGCCATGCCCATACCTCACCCCTCCCATAGACATAAATGGGATTAGCTCTGCCCAAGCACCACCCACCACCACCCCCACAAATGCCCCCTCCAAACCCCCCCCCAAGAATGATGTCAGCAATCAGTGCTTACTTTCAGATTAGGCCATGTCCACACCCCGCCCCCAGGAATGCCCCCTTCCACACATGAATCTACATCATCGGAAATGGAAATGGATCCTATCACTTTGTGATGACATCATCAGAAGCAAAGTGTCTGATCCTGGAAATACTGGAAGCAGTATAATAAAACAGAGAACAAAAGGGGTCATCCCCCCCCTATTTATCTCACAAAGCAGTGCCTCATTGCTTTTATAAAAGGTGTGATTTACAACCTATTTAGAGCTGATTGTTAAAAATTAAACTTTTGGAAGTAACAGGAACCTGTGCATACAAGAATGCAGACTGAAAAGAAAACTTAAAATGCGGTGCTGGCAAAAGCATTTGGCAGAATAAACGTAAAACAGATTTTCTTTCAGTTATCACCCCCATTGTTAATAACACATCAGTCTGAAACACAGAGAGACTTGGGTTCAAATCCCACTTCAGCTTTTTTTTGGACTTTGAAAAAAAAATTCAGTATACTGTAGAGAAAAAGAGGCATGTCTGAACATGCCCATGTGACTGCTACCCCGTTGTCATGGTGATTGTAGATAACTTAAAGGAAATGATGTGGCAGCACATGATCAGAATAAACAGGGCCCGATATTCAGTTGGGCAGACTATGCACTGCTATGGCATATAGCGTGCCCGCCCACATTAACCCTGGATATTCCGTAGCAGAGTCATATGCGGCCCTGGCATTGAATATCCGGCATCACCACATAGGCCGGAAGCGATATTGCATGCTGCCCAGTTAGCGCCTGCACCTTAAATAGGCGTGTTTTTTCTCGTCTCTCTTTTAGGTGGAGGTCGTTAACCAGGCAGTATGCAGTATCGCTGCTGCCCGGTTATCGATCGTCTCCATCTCCACTCCTCCCTGGAATGCCCCAGACACGCCGCAATGCTAAGATATCGGCACTGGCACGCTTAAAGGCCATAATTGGGAATATTCAGTGGCACTAACCGTGTTAATGCCATTCAATATCCCTCTCAGTGGCAGTAAACTGTATAACTGCCCTTCGAATATCGTGCCCTTATAGACTGTAGAAAGAATAGGCTGTACTTTAAAGCACATAGGATTTGTGGAATAAATCCATTCTGAAGATGTTAGCAAAATAATAAGAATATTGAAAACACAAGTCATGAAGGAAACCTTATTGAAGAGCATTTACTATGATCCAAAAGCAATAGGGAGCTTTGGGAGCATAAATCCTCTACTTCAAGCTGCTAAAAAGCATGATAAAGCAGTCAGCAGAAAAGATGTAGCCAGATGGGTTACAGGACACGATGCTTAAACTTTACACAGACCTCCTAGGGTCCCTTTTATAAGAAACAAGTCGATCGTGTCAGACGTGGATGCGCAATGGCAGGCTGATTTAGTTGATATGTTTGCCTTGTCACAAATACATCTTAACAGTGGTAGACATCTGTCAAAATATTTATTTATTTTTTATTTAGCTACATTTTTATACCGCCTTTCACTGGATCAAAGCTGTATACAATGACATTAAAACAGGAAAAATTACATTGAACAATAGAAACAGTAAATTATATACAGTATGCATAAGTTAGTTAATTAACTATGTACATATTTTCATTAACAGAAGTTTGTGGAGTAGGGATCATCTATAGGACATGTAGAACTTGTTTGTTCTCAGTGGGCTAAGTAGTTGGGCTGAAATGTTCAGTGAAGAGGTAGGTCTTTAGGTGTGTTCTGAAGGTTTTGATGTTGGTGATGTTTCTCAGTGAAGCTGGTGGTGCATACTTGGGTCATGAGTTTAAAAATGAAAAACAGTCACAAAGTTGCCAAAGCCTTTGAAAACATTTAATCTACTGTAGGTCGTATGCCTGAAAAAATACAAACAGACAAGGGTAAAGAATTTTTAAATAAGTCTCTGAAGAATTTATTAGAACAAAGAGGGGTTGATCATTTCGTGAGCAATAACATTGTTAAAGCAGCAGTGGTAGAAAGGTTTAATAGGACTTTAAAATGCAAAATGTGATGATATTTTACAGCACACACCACCTTTAGGTATCGAGATGTGCTTTTGTACACAGCTATAATCATAGTTTTTACAGAACGATACAGGCTAGGCCTGGAGATGTGACGTTCTAGCCACTTAACCCTCCATTGCCTCAAATACAAAAACATAGATTGTGAGCCCTTTGGGGACAAGGGAAATATACAGGGTGGCCCAAAAAAAGTGAGAACATCTCGTAAATTAAAAGCTTAAATAGTTTACTTATTTACCTTTTTTAGCTATATAATGTCTTTATTTCGACAATTTCTGGTCGCCATCTTTTTTTTTTTTGAATTTGTCAATCGTTTACATCTGTCTTTTTGAATTTTTAAATAACTTATATGCTACGCGATGTTCTCACTTTTTTTGGGCCATCCTGTATATACATATACACACATTAACTGAATGTATACCGCTTTGACTTAGAACATAAGAAATGCCATACTGGGTCAGACCAGCTAAAGTTAGCCATTTTAAAGGCTGGCCTAACTTTAGACAGTTTAAGATAACCGGCCAGTGGCTGAATATCGCCACCATCCAATTCTTTTGAGCGCTGCCCCCAGGACACCCCGCACCACATTCATTGCTTTGAATATGCTCCTCCCCCCCCCCCCAAATTCTTAGGAAGCACAACAGATATATTACACTATCAGAGAAACACATACATCTAAACAAATCACATAAGATGACAATTTAAAGTTTGAAATGCTTAGCTGGAGTGGCTCTGTTATCCTGGGGAGGAAGAACACATGTGATTCAAGCTGCTTCTTGCAAGGGTTTTTTTCAGTTCCCAGGTACTGCCCATCTCCCCCCCCCCCCTCCCCAAAGGCACAGGCGTTTGTAAACCTATTCATCACAAATTGTCCAGACTATGGGGGCCAACATAAAATAACACAGAGTTTGAATTAAAAGTCGGTAGTGTCTTAGTCCATTCCCTGTCTGAAATAGGACTCGGGAAGATTTAACTCTTTAATAACACAGGTCTGTGACTAAAAAGCTGTTTGATTATTTTCATCTAATTTCCATGTATTTTGGTGTGCTGAAAACAAATAAAATATTGAAAAAACTCTTAGACATCATGATTTGCCACAACTTGCAAAATTGTCTTCAAATTTATCAAATTTTTTCAAATTACTATTAATTAATTCAAATTACAATTAATTAATTCACATAAGTGCATTTAAGATATAAAATGCCAAAAAAACCTTAAAGGGGTTGTGCGAGTTATGTAAAAAAAAATATAGCACTGTAAATCTGATGGTCAGCAATATATACATAAGCTAAGCAAGTTTTAAGTCCGTGCTTCTAATGGTAGAAGGGGTTAATCTTTCCTGAAGAATCCAGTGGGAGGGAGACACAGGGCAGATAGCAGCAGCTCCGGTCAGTGCAGGGGGGTGTGGCCAGCACTGTGACATCTCGTGTACAGACACAGAGCTGCTCTCTCCTGCATGCCACACTTGTGCACGAATCATCATCAGGTTCTTGGTTCTAGGCTGTTCACACTTTCATCGCAATTCGTGTTAGCTTGTCATTCTTCAACTGTTATGTTATGGCTCCGCGAAAGTGTATTAATTCGCCAGACAGTTTCTGTTTCATCTGTGGTGAATATACAGTGTTGAAGCAACAGCAGAATATTACAGACTTTGTGAAAAAAGTATACTTTGCATACTTTGGACTAAAAATTGGAGATCAAGATAAAGTCTGGGCGCCTCATAAAGTGTGCAAATGGTGTGTTGAGGACCTCTGAAACTGGTTCAAGGGTAAGAAAAAATCTTTACATTATGGGATTCCTATGGTATGGCGAGAGCAAAAGAACCATGTGAAAGGGTTTAATTCCAAATGGAAGCATTCCATTTCATACCCCAATCTTCACTCTTCACAATTCGTCCCATCCCCCATGGCACAGATATACCAGTACCCAAGCCCCCTGCTACCTTGGAAGAGATACCTAGCTCCGATGAAGGTGAAGTCAGACCTGAACCAGATGACGAATCAAGTTCTGACTTTGAAGATGATACAAGACCAAAATTGTTTTCTCAGGAGGAGATGAATGGTTTGGTAAGAGACTTGAATCTTCCCAAAGATGCCGCTGAGTTACTCGGATCAAGGCTGAAAAGCAGGAATTTATTGTTGCCAGGAGTGTCTTCATGGTTCAGACATCGTGAAAAGGAGTTCATTCCTTACTTCGCCCAGGAAGACAAATTAGTTTATTGCATCGATGTCGAAGGTCTGATGGGTCAATTTAAAATCCAATATGATTCAGAGCAATGGCATCTTTTTATAGATTCTTCAAAAAGAAGTCTCAAAGCAGTTTTACTCCACAACGGTTTTTACGCTTCCGTACCTGCAGATCATTCCGTACACTTGAAGGAAATCTACGAGAACTTGGAATTGGTTCTTCGTAAAATTAAATATGAAGACCATGGTTGGCAAGTGTGTGGGGACTTGGAGGTCTTGTGCATGCTGCTTGGGCAACAAGCTGGGTATACCAAATATCCTTGTTTTCTGTGTCCATGGGACAGTCGAGACTGACAAAATCACTGGACCAAGAAGAGTTGGCAGCCGAGGGTGCTAACAGTCGGTGAAAAAAATGTCCTCCGAGAAACTTTGGTACCTTCCCATAAAGTTCTTCTACCACCTCTCCACATAAAATTGGGATTGATGAAGCAATTCGTAAAATCACTTCCAAGAGATGGAGAATGCTTCAAATACTTGGTCACCAAGTTTCCAGGCCTGTCGGAGGCAAAATTGAAGGAAGATGTGTTCATCGGACCAGACATTAGAAGGCTTATAGTTGATCAAGAGTTTGTCAATACCATGACGGATCCTCAAAGAGAAGGGTGGATTGCATTTAAAGAAGTTGTACAGAAAGTTTTAGGCAATAACAAAGATCCTCACTACAAAAAGATCGGACGAATGCTGAAAGCATTTCAAGCTTTAGGTTGCCTGATGAGTTTGAAAGTGCATTTCCTCCAGTCCCACCTTGACTACTTTCCTGAAAATTTGGGAGCTGTGAGTGAGGAACAAGGTGAACGATTCCACCAAGACATTAAAGAGATGGAAAGGAGATACCAGGGAAAATGGAGCATTACAATGATGGCAGACTACTGTTGGATGCTTCAGAGAGACATTCCAGATGCTACTCACAAGCATAAATGCAGCAAGAGGAGCCTCACAACTTAAATGCACCAAGAGGAGCCTGCACATGCGCACAGCTTAGAGGGAACAGTGCTTACAAGGAAGAAGAATCGAGTTTAGTGTGTGTAGGTGAGCTCATTTCAGCTCAAAAAAGGATTTTCATGAAAATATTGTAATAAAACTTTAATTTTATAAGTCTATTTCCATTTATTTTGAGGTATTGCCTTATTTAACATAGTTACCTAAATTGTCAGGAAACATGATGTCCTATGAGAAAATGGAGGTCATTTTTGGATTGAGCACACCAAAAAACATAAAGATTACATGGCATAACCAAAACAGCTCTCGAAAAAAAATTATAATTGCGTGCTCCAAAATGTTCAGTTTAAAGGTAGTATATGTCTATGCTGGTCTATTATGTGTGATGATATAAATCCACAGGGTGTCAAGTCTATGAACGCCCAACTTGTTTAATATTATTTATCTGGTCCCTGTGTGGAAAATCAATACATTTGGGCTAATTTACTCTGTCTATGCTGATGACAGAATGTTATTTGTTATACCCTTAGAAAAAAACATTTCCACAGCCTTGCAGACATCTCAGATGATGAAAAACTACAGATTCGATTGTAACCCACAAAAGACCAATGTTGGATACGGAAATCAACTGCTTTTGATCCTTTGATCCTTTACCTCTTCCAAAGTTACACAACTAAACTACAGCTTAAAGATGAGATTCAGAATTTGAGAATAGTTCTGCACTCCTCCCTGAAACTGGATGAACACATTGCTGAAGTGTCAAAAATGTATTTTACTAAACTTTGTCTGGTTAGGTTAAAGAGGCTCTGTGTTGACATTAGCATCTTGAAGTTGATAATCCAAGCATTAGTCATATTTCACCTCAGCTCCTGCAATTAAGATTTAAGGTTTAAGATTTAATGACTCAATAGACTACCTTTTTCCAGAGGTAACACACAGTGTATAATATATGCTAGCCACAGGAATAACCGAGCCTACAGACAGACATATACTTAAGGGTAACTAATACAATATATCATCCTCCCTCATCACAACAAGTACAAGGAAACAGACAAAGTTGCCTAACCATGACTAAGAGCTCAATACCACAAAAATACAGACACCAACAACAATCACTAAGAACAGGACAGAAAAAAAAGCTATATCTTGAGGAAAGATCTGAACTTCCAATAACTCAGTTTACCTCTAAATTCCACAGGTATGTCATTCCAAAGTAATGACCCTGTATACTGGCCTCCCTGACAACTTGCTGAATCTTTTTTTTTTAAATTTCATTTTAATTAATTGTGCTTGTATTTATTTATTTGCAAGGACTTGTTATACCACACAGTTGCAGGGACCTTCAAGGTAGCTTATAATGAAGGTCAATTTTCCAGAACATCATAAAACGTAGAGGCTAAAAGGACAGGACAAGTACAGGGCAGAAGGAAAAAACATCAAGGAGCAGGGCTGTAATTGCACAACAATACAAAGGCAATTGAGACACGAAGAATCTTGAGTTCTCAGTGTGGCAGGAAAGCATGAGCAGAAGTGGAGAGGAAGAGCATCATTGGAAAAGAAGATCAAAAACGATAAATGGGACTAATCGCTGTTGAAGGCTTCGGGAAAAAGTCAGGCCTTTAGGCCAATCTTGAACTTTTTAAAGGAAGATTCCGTATGAATTTCAATTGGCATACTGCTCCATAACCGAGGAGCTAGGAAACCGAAGGCCATGGGAGCGGTAGGTTTCAAGATGCAATGTGCGTTTGGTAGGGATAACTAACAGATTTGTGTTGAATGAGTGAAGGGTGCAAGAAGGGCAGTAATGAGAAGAGAGTATAAGTATGTGGGGAGACCAGAATAATAAGCAAGGTGGGTCAAGATTAGTATTTTCAACCTTACACGAAAAGAAACCAGGAGCCAGTGTTGTTCCGTTTGGAATTGTAAATAAGCTGTACTGCAATGTTTTTTGTATGATTTGTAATTGTGTTTTCGGGGTCTGCATGAGGCCTGACAGAAGGGAGAAACAGTAATCAATTCTATTGATAACCAGTGCGTGAAGGACTATTTTTAGAAACAGAAATATGACGACAGAAAAAGATCACATGGTCTATCTAGTCTGTCCTTCCATAACAGCTACAACAGTCCCCTTCTTACCTTTAGAGATCCTCTGTGTTTGTCCCATGCTTTTTTGAATTCAGTTACTGTCCTCATCTCTACCACCTCCACTGGGAGACTATTCCACGGATCCACTACTCTTTCCAAAAAGAAATATTTCCGCATATCGCTCCTGAATCTATCTCCCTTCACCCTCATCCCATATCCCCTCATAGCAGAACTTGCTTTCAATTGAAAGAGGCTCTCTCCCTGAACATTTATGCCACGGAGGTATTTATTTAATTTATTTAGACAGTTTTGTATACCACCTTATCCTTCAATCAAAGTGGTCACAACACAATTGGGGGATACATTTAACACAAGGGGGATATGAGACACATACACTAATACTTACAGGGAACATGGGCAATGGAGGCTTAAGTGGCTTGCCCAAGACCACAAGGAGCACCTGTGGGACTAGACACCCCAGTCCTTCCGGACCAAGGTTGCTGTCCTCTTGTGGGATTTGAACCTCCGGCCTTCCAGCCTGAAGTACCTTGCCCCAACCACTAGGTCACTCCTCTACTCCCTTTAAACATCTCAATCATATCACCTCTATCCCGCCTTTCCTCTAAGGTGTACACATTAAGATCCTTCAGTCTGTCCTCATATGCTTTATAATAAGACCACTAATCATTTTAGTAGCCACTCTCTGCACCGAATCCATCCTGTTCACATCCTTTTGAAGGTGCGGTCTCCAGAATTGCACACTATACTCCAAATGAGGTCGCACCAAAGACTTATACAAAGGCATTATCACCTCCTTTTTTCTTCTAGCCATTCCTCTCCGTATGCACCCAAGCATCCTTCTAGCTTTTGCCATCGCCTTTTCTACCTTTTTAGCTACTTTAAGATCATCAGAAACAACCACGCCTAGGTCCCGCTCTTCTTTAGTGGACAAAAGTACTTCACCCCTTATACTATATTGCTCCCTTGGATTGCTGCAGCCCAAATATATGACTTTACATTTTTTAACATTAAATCCCAGCTGCCAAATTCTAGACCATTCTTCGAGCTTAGCTAGATCTCTCCTCATGATATCTACACTTTCCTGGGTGTCTACTCTATTGCAGATTTTGATGATATCCACAAAGAGGCAAACCTTACCCGACAGCCCTTCCGCTATATCACTAACAAAGATGTTAAAAAGAATCGGACCAAGGACAGATCCCTGGGGCACACCACTGGTAACATCCTTCTCCTCAGAGTGACCTCCATTTACCTGTACTCTTTTTCGCCTCCCACCCAACCAATTTCTAACCCAAGCAGTAACTTTAGGGTCCATCCCTAGGGTGCTCAGTTTGTTTATAAGTCACCTGTGAGAACAGTGTCAAAGGTTTTACTGAAATCTAAATACACCCCAGCTAGGGCTCTCCCTTGGTCCAACCCCCTGGTCAGTCAATCAAAGAAATCAATCAGATTTGTCTGACAAGACCTGCCTCTGGTGAATCCATGCTGCCTCGGATCCTGTAATCCACTGGACTCCAGAAACCTCACTATTTTCTTTTTCAGCAGCGTTTCCAATAATTTACTCACCACCGAAGTTAAACTAACCGGCTTGTAGTTTTCAACCACATCCTTACTTCCGCTTTTGTGTAAAGGCACCACATGAGCATCTCTCCAGTCCTTTGGCACCACTCCCGACTCCAACGAGGCATTGAAAAGGTCAGTCAGTGGAGCTGGTAGATCGTCCCCAAGTTCCCTCAGTATTCTAGGGTGTATACGATCCGGTCCCATTACTTTGTCTACTTTAAGTTGAGCTAGTTTCTCACGAACACAGTCTTCTGAAAATTGTTCAAGATGTCCCTCGCTTCTGTTCTTATTTGTGGGTGTTTTCTGAGGTCCTGCTCCTGTTTCTTCATCTGTGAACACAGAACAGAAATATTTGTTAAGCAATTCCGCTTTATCAGCTTCTACATATTCCTCCCCTTCACCCTTGAGTCTGACAATACCACTTTTGCCCTTCCTCTTCTCACTAACATATCTGAAAAAGGTCTTATCCCCCCATTTTATTGCATTGGCTAGTTCCTCCTCTTTTTGGATCTTTGCTTTCCTGACTACTTTGCTAGCTTCTCTAAGTTTTTCCAAATACAGATGCCTGTCTTCCTCTCTCTGTGATCTCTTGTATTTCATGAAGGCCTCCCTCTTTTTCTTCACTTTTTCAGCTACTTCTTTTGAAAGCCATAGCGGTCTCCTTTTTCTTTTACCTTTATTTACCATTTTAACAAAAAGGTTTGTTGCCCTTAAAATATCCCCTTTCAGTTTTTCCCACTGTTTTTCTACATCCCCCAGCTGTTCCCCTCCCACTAATGACTCCCTGAGGTATTGGTCCATCTTGTCAAAGTTAGTCTTTCTAAAGTCTAAGATCCTCACCTTTGAATGGATTCTAACAGCCCTAGTCCTAATATTGAACCACACCATCTGGTGATCACTGGATGCAAAATGATCTCCCACTACAATATCAGAAACAATTTCACCATTGGTAAGCACCAAGTCCAGTATGGCTCCTTCACGTGTGGGGTCTGTTACCAATTGCCTGAATAGTTCTCCCTGTAGAGAATCCAGGATCTCCTTACTTCTAGATGATACTGCAGCAGGAATGTGCCAAACAACATTTGGCATATTGAAATCTCCTATCAGTAGCCCTTCCCCTTTCCTAGCAATGCTGTGTATGTCTTCAATCAACTCTCTGTCCACCTCTTCCTCTTGTGAGGGAGGTCTGTATATCACACCAATGCAAATAGATTTATCTTTCCCTCTTTCTAGTTTAACCCACAGTGCTTCCTCTCTCCCTTTTAAGCTCTGTAATTCCAAAGCTTTATTCGAATTTTTTACATATAGTGCCACTCCTCCTCCCCTTCTTCCTACCCTGTCCTTTCTGAATGAAGTATAGCCAGGTATAGTTACATCCCAATAATTGTTTTCTGTGAATCATGTTTCTGTAACTGCCACTAAATCCACGTCAGCCACTCCCACCAAAGCTTCAACATCGGGGATCTTATTTCCCATGCTACTGGCATTTATACACACTGCTTTCCATATGTTACCCCTGTTACCCATTTCCATAAAGGTATTTAATGTATCACCTATCTGGGGGCTTTCTTCATCCATCCCCAACAAATCTAGTTTAAAGCCCTCTTCAGTAGATTAGCCAGTTTAGGGCTGTGTTGTTGAGGTAGGGTGTCATTCACTTAATTCTTCTCAGTGCAAAAAAGAGCTTTGAATGGTTTTAGAAATGAAGGGTCTAAATTTGAGGTGAGCATCTACCATAACTCCAAGAGAACAAAAGTATTTTTTTATTGATATTGGGGTGGAGGAGATGTGTGGGTGATGAGATGGATCATTGTTGTGGGACAGCCACAGTGCCTCAGTATTTTTGGGTTTAAGATAATTTTGTTCAAATAGCGCCATTCTGCTATAGACTGGAGTTTAGAGTTGAGTCGTCGTTGAAACTGGAGATCCCAAGTGTCATAAGATATAATGAGCTGGATGTCATTGGTGTAAAAGTATTGAGATCTTGAATGAAGAAAGCAAAAGGGGAAATGAATAAGTTGAAGAGGGTTGGCACAAGGATGGATCCTTGAGGGACTCTTGGCGAAATTAAAAAGTCATGGGATAGGAGGCAGTGTACTGTTGTGGATCAGGAACTAGTTAAAAGATAAAAAGCAGAAAGTAGGGCTGAATGGCCAATTTTCCCAATGGAGAAAGGTGAAGTATAAGTCACTGGTGAGGCCTCACTTGGAATACTGTGTTCAGTTTTGGAGACTGTATCTTGCAAAGGATGTAAAAAGAATGGGAACTGTTCAGAGGAAGGCAACCAAAATGATTTGGAGTCTGCGTCAGAAGCCTTCTGAGAAGAGGCTTGAAGACCTAAATATGTACACTTTGGAGGAAAGGATGGATAGGGGAGATATGATTCAGACCTTTAAATACTTAAAGAGAAATAATGAACAAACAAACCTCTTCTAAAGATGGGGAAACTGTAAAACTAGAGGGCATATCATGAAGCTGCAAGGTGGTAAATTGAAAGGCAATGTCAGGAAATACTTTTTCACTGAAAGGGTGGTGGATGCTTGGAATGCCCTCAGATGGAAGTGGTGGGGGCAAACACAGTGACGGAATTCAAAATGACATGGGACAGACACAGTGAACATAAGAACATAAGATATGTCATAATGGGTCAGACCAAGGTCCATCAAGCCCAGTATCCTGTTTTGGACATCTGAAAACAGTCATAGAGACTTCCAAATTATGTAGATGTCCTTGGAGCCATTTTAGAAGCTGATTCTGTGCATGTATTTTCAATGTTGACAACTGTGTTTGAGCCATTTGGCAATAGTGATCATAGCATGATCACATTTGATTTAGAGAGCAGCAAAGAAATCCATAGCATTAGCTTTTAACTTTCAAAAGAGAGACTATGATAAAATGAGGAAAATAGTTAAGAAAAAATAAAAAGATACAGCTTCAAAGGTTAAAGGTTTACATTAAGCTTGGATGTTGTTTAAAAATACTATCTTGGAATCCCAGACAAGATGTATTCCACAGTAAGAAAGGTAGAAAGAAGGCCAAACGACTGCCACCATGGTTTAAAGATGAGGTTTGATATGCTGTTGTAGCCAGAAAATCATCTTTCAGAAAATGGAAAAAGGAGCCAAATGACGAAAATAGGAAACAACATAAGCACTGGCAAGTTAGATGCAAGGCAGGAAGAGAGAATTTGAAAAGAAGCTTGCCATGGAAGAAAAAAATGCATAATAAAAACTTTTTCAAGTACATTTATAGCAAAAAGCCTTTGAGAGAGTCAGTGGACCATTAGATGTTGGGGATAAAAGAGACGCTAAGGGAGGACAAGGCCATAGTGAAGAGACTGAATGAATTCTTTGCTTAGTTCTTTACTGAAGAAGATGTAGAGAAGTTACCCATACTTGAAATGATATTTAAAGGTGATGTATTGGAAGAATTTAAAGGAAATATGGTTAAACTGTGAAGATGTATTGCAATTATTTGATAAAATAAAGAGTAGTAATCCTGGACCAAATGGTATATATCCCAGGATGCTGAAGAAACTGAAATATGAGATTGCAGACCTGTAGTACCTGTAACGCTAATTTTCAAAAAGGATTCCAGGGGTGATCTAGAAAACTGCAGACCGGTAAGCCTGCCATCAGTAACAGGCAAAATGGTAAAAATATTATAAAGAATAAAATTACTGAATGTGTAGATAGCCATGGTCTAATGGAAGAATGCTGACATAGATTTAGCCAAGGAAAGTCTTGTCTTCCTAGTCGTCTATCTAGTCCAGTCCCTTAATGCTGGATTGTGCTCCTATTCCTGCAGCTTGGAGACTAAGTAAATCCAACTCTTGATGACGTCAGGATATATATAGAACTGGCACAGCCCACCAGCTTCAGTTTTTACTTAGGGGCTTGTTTACAAAGCCGCGGTAGCGGTTTGCGATCGTAATCGGAGCCGCGCCCCCATTGATTTCAATGGGGCCGCGGTTGCGATCGCGATCGCGAACCACTACCGCGGCTTTGTAAACAAGCCCCTTAGTCTCCAAGCAGCTGGAGTGAAGCAGCAAGCTGGCAGTTTAGGAGAGACTTAGCATAGGAAGGTTTTTTGCTTTCTTTGCCTGGGGCAATTTGTTTAATTTAATTTAATTTGGTTTTCTTCAGTGAGTTAGTTTGGGTGGCCCTCTCCCCTCCGTTCCCCCTCACCCCCCCCATCCGGCGCAGGAGACTTACAGCGAGCCTGCCGGTTTTTAAAAAATGAAAAAAATAAAGGATAAAAAAGGAGAGGGGAAAAAGCAGCAGCATTTGAGGCAGCGGAGACCAGTCTTGTTATTTGTGGCCGGTTCTCCTGCGGCGAAGGACCTCTGCTTCGGTCTCCCGCCTTGTGTCGGAAGCACCGGAGGCGGCTGAATGCGGGGGCGGGAAGTTTGCGGCCTCCTTTCCCCTCGGACCGCCTAGCTGGGCAGAGGAGCGGCGAGGGACGACGGCGTGGAGCCCTGCAGAAGAGGTTTTTTGCTTCTTGTGGGGGGGGGGAGAGCGGCAGCGGGACCCGCGGCCTCGTGCAGCGCGTTTCTGCCTGGTGCGGAGGAGAGTTCCCGCTCTGGCCGTCACACGCTTTTCAGCCGGGTTCCGTTCCTTGCCTCGGGGAGGTGAGGGAACGGTGCAGAGCACGATAGGAGCCGGAAGGCAAGCCTTTCTTGACTTTGCTTTAGTTTTTATAGAGAAGTTAGAGATATATATCTATATATGTTTATATTGATATATATATAGAAATTTTAAGGGTTTTGTTTGAGCTGTTTGAGTTTTCTTCTTGCATAGCTTAAAAAAAAAAAAGCATAGGAGTAGGAAGTAGAGAAGTGTACAATGCCTGCGCGTCCGCAGTGCCTTGTGTGTGGGGCCTGCAGGGGTGCGGTGTTCAACACTGGAGTGTGCAAGGGCTGCACTCTGGAGGCGACCTCTGTGGAGCAGGAGCTCCAGGACAGTGGTAAGCAGTCTCTTCCAGCTTCGGGGTCTGTGGATATAGAGGAGGTTTTGGAAGGGGCCCTTGGGGAGGTTTCGCTGCCCTCCTTGTCGGCGGGACAGCAGGTATCCTCCCAGGCATTGCCGGGCACTTCTTCGGTGGAGGGAGGTCCCGGCGGTTTTCTGCATGCGGCAGCAGGAGACCCAAGTCCCTTACAAGAGGGGGGCGGAGGGAAAGCAGTGGGTTCCGGACCTGCTGGCCAAGAGGGTGAGATCAGCTGAAGAAGAGCCCTTTTCCCCGGATTCTGAGCTGCTAGAATCAGACAGGGATCTGGGGGAAGAGGAAGAGCTCGAGGAAGGCGAGATCCCGGAGGAACAGGTGAGAATTGTGAGAGTTTTTCACCGTGAGGAGTTACCTGCTTTGATTGGAGAATCATTGAAGGTGCTTAATATGTCCACGGGAGAACAGGAGAATGAAGAGGCCCTGGAGGACCCATTGATTCTGGCGGTCAGGAAGGCTCAAAGGGTCTTCCCGGTTCACAGGGTAGTCTGGCAAATGATTCAGGATGAGTGGGATCAGCCGGAGTCCGGTTTGCGGGGGGTACGCTCTATGGCGCGTTTGTACCCGTGGCCAGAGGCGGAAAAGGAGTTGCTAAAGCCTCCCAGGGTGGATGCGGCGGTAGCGGCAGTGACCAAGAAGACTACCATCCCAGTGGAGGGCAGTGCGGCGCTGAAGGATGGCCAGGACAGGAAGGTAGACACATTGCTGAAGCAGGCCTTTGACATTAGCGCTATGGCCCTTCAGGCCTTGGTATGCGGGGTGTGGGTGGCCCGTGCGTGCTTGAGGTGGTCTCAACAGCTGCAGTCGGCCGAGGGGCCGCAGGTGGAGCCCCCGGGGAATGCGGCTCGTATTGAGTCCGGAGCGGCTTATCTGGCTGATAGACAATATGACCTTATTCATAGCTTGTCAAAGAATATGGCTTCCCTGGTGGCGGCTCGCCGTTATCTTTGGCTCTGTAACTGGGCAGCGGATGCTTCCTCCAAGTCTCGCCTTGGCAGGCTCCTGTTTAGGGGGAAGCTGCTTTTTGGGGAGGATTTATACAAGTTGGTAAAGGACTTAGGAGAGTCTAAGGGGGGCAGGCTCCCGGAGGATAAGTCTAAGCAGGGGCGCCTTTCCTCCCTAGGGCGCTCGCAGCAGAGGGACTTTCAGAGACCTCGGTCGGGTAGGCAGAGCTCCTTTCAGAGGGGTAGGTTCCCTGCCAGGGACCAGGGCCTCCGGGGGTTTCGAGGGGCCGGCAGAGGCTTTGGGGCCTCCTCGGCCTCCTTGGCCCAGAGAAAGCCGCAATGAGATATGAGGGGGCTCGGGTGGGGGTGCTGCCGGTCGGGGGTCGCTTACGGCAGTTTCTCTCCGCCTGGGCCCGGGTAACTTCCGACAGGTGGGTTCTGGAAGTAGTAGAATCCGGTTATGTCCTGGAATTTGCGAGGCCTGTCCTTCCCTCGTTCGTCCAGTCACCTTGCAGGACGGCGGCCAAGCGCTCAGCGATGGAAGAAACCTTGGCAAGGCTGTTGGCGTTAGGTGCGGTGATCCCGGTGCCAAGGGATCAACTCGGCTGCAGTCGGTACTCAATATATTTTGTAGTGCCAAAGGAGGAAGGCTCTTGGCGACCCATTCTGGATCTCAAGCATGTCAACCGGTGTCTCCGGGTTCCGCACTTTCGTATGGAGACGCTGAGGTCTGGTAATAGTAGCGGTGAGGCCGGGAGAATTTCTAACTTCTCTCGACCTCACCGAGGCGTATCTTCATATTCCCATCAGAGAGGCTCACCAGCAGTTTCTGCGATTTGCGGTGCCGCAGGGTCACTTTCAGTTTCGAGCATTGCCGTTTGGCTTGGCGACAGCTCCTCATACCTTCACCAAGGTCATGGTGGTGGTGGCAGCGGCACTCCGCGGAGAAGGCATCCTCATGCATCCGTACCTGGACGATTGGTTGATCAGGGCCAAGTCCAGGGAGGAGAGCCTAAAGGCAATGGCCAGGGTAGTGGCTCTTCTGCAGAGTCTGGGGTGGGTGATCAACAAAGCAAAAAGCAGGTTAGTACCCTCTCAGGAGATCGAGTATTTGGGGGCAAGGTTCGACACCCGGTTGGGCCTCATCTTCTTGCCTTCTGGTCAGAGAGTTCCTGGCTCGGGAGAGTCCGACAGCATGGCACTTCCTACAGGTTCTGGGAACGATGGCGGCGACATTGGACCTGGTACCCTGGGCCAGGGCTCATATGCGGCTGCTCCAGCGGGCCTTGTTGCGCCGGTGGTATCATCAGCATCAGTCTCTGTCCATGTCTCTTCCATGTACGGCGGCGGCCAGGGCGTCGCTGCACTGGTGGCTCTCCCCCGGGAGTCTGGAAAAGGGGATGCCTCTGGGCGGCCCTCAGTGGATGCAAGTGACGACGGATGCCTGTCTGTCGGGTTGGGGGGCGCACTGCGAGGGACACTTTGCCCAGGGAAGCTGGAGCGTACAGGAGTCTCGATGGCCCATCAACCATCTAGAGTTGCGGGCAGTAGTGATGGCCCTCGGAGCGTTCCGGAGTCAGGTTGTCGGCAAAGCGGTCAGGATTCTGTCAGACAACATGACGGCAGTGGCCTACATCAGTCGGCAAGGAGGAACGGGCAGCCTTCTGTTGGAGGAGGAGGTGGAAGGTCTCATGAGATGGGCCGAGGACCATCTCATAGCCATCTCAGCCCAGCATGTCGCCTGAGTGGAGAACATCACGGCCGATTTTCTCAGCAGGTACAGGATAGATCTGGGCGAGTGGGAGCTCAACCAGGAGGTTTTCGAGCAGATCATCCTCCGATGGGGGCCACCGGTCATGGATTTGATGGCGTGATGGGAGTCGGCCAAGACAAACAGGTTCTTCAGCAGGAGAAAGGAAAGGATGTCGGAAGGGCTGGACGCCCTAAGTCAGCGGTGGCCCTCGGAGGGGTTGCTTTATGTGTTCCCTCCTTGGGCTCTCATCGGCAGAGTTCTGCAGAGGATAGAAGCTCATCAGGGGTTGGTGATCCAGATCGCTCCAGATTAGCCGAGGCAGCCGTGGTACGCCGATCTGGTTTGACTCTTGGCAGATCGTCCCTGGCGGCTTCCGGTAAGGGGGGACCTTCTCAGGCAGGGTCTGGTAAGGATGCCGCAGGTGGGTCGGTTCTCGCTTATGGCATGGCTGTTGAGAGGGCAAGGCTCCTTAAGAGAGGTTATTCGGGAGCAGTGATTTCCACTTTGTTGAAGGTCCGCAAGCGCTCCACCTGTTTAGCTTATGTGAGGGTGTGGCGCATTTTTGAGGTCTGGTGTGAGGATCGGTGCAAGAAGCCCCTGTTGGTGGAGGTTTCAGATGTATTGGATTTTTTTGCAGGCTGGCCTGGAGAAAGGGCTGGCAGCCAGTTCCTTGAGGGTGCAGCTGGCGGCTATCGCTTGCTACAAGGGCAAGGTGAAGGGCAAAGCCTTAGGCCATCATCCCGATGTGATTCGTTTTCTTAAAGCGGTCAGGCATATCAGACCACATAGGAGTGTGGTGGTTCCTCCTTGGGACCTTAATTTGGTGTTGGATTCTCTAGTCGGGGCGCCCTTCGAGCCCCTTGATCGGTCGTCTCTTAAGGATTTGACTCTCAAGGCTGTGTTCTTGGTGGCCATTTGCTCCGCCAGGCGGGTCTCGGAGTTGCAGGCCTTGTCCTCCCTTTCTAGTTTTTTCCACGGAGAAGGTGGTGTTGAGGATGGTTCCATCCTTTCTGCCCAAGGTAGTGTCTCCCTTTCATGTCCCTTTCAAGATTCTACTATCGCGACTCTACGAAAAGGGCATACAAGGCCTAGCATGGAACTGGTGTAAATCATACCTCGAAGGTCGTTGGCAACATGTTCGCATCGACTCCAAAACATCAGAACCATTCCTCCAAACGCATGGGGTTCCACAAGGCTCCTCTCTATCGGTGCTCCTCTTCAATATATATATGCAGCCAATTTCCCAAATCACCAAATCATTTAATGTTTCCTGCCTCATTTATGCTGACGATGTGCTTATTTTCACCCCGATTGATATAATGAGTCCAAATTACACCAACTTAACCAACTGTTTCAATGCAATAGCAGATTGGCTTTTAGATCAAAACATGCGAATCAACTTCAAAAAGACTGAAGTTTTAATGGTCACAAGAAACAAGCTCTTCTCACCCCCTGCATACCTCAAGGTACGGGACGCTGAGCTCCCAATCAAGAATACAATCCGTTACCTAGGTGTGATCCTTGATCAACGACTGGATTTTACCTCTCACATAAAAAGCACGGTAAAAACTATCTACTTCAAGATAAAAACATTACGCCACCTAAGACCCATGCTAGAATACAACGACTTCCGCTCAATATTCCAAGCAATAGTCACTCCACACTTTGACTATGCGAATATTGTATTACATGGTCTTCCAAAGAACACCATTAACCCCCTGCAACTAGCAATGAATGCTGCGGCCCGTATCCTAGTTGGAGCATCAAAGAGAGACCATATCACGCCAATCCTTAGGGACCTTCACTGGCTCCCTATAGAATGTAGAATTAGCTATAAAGCTCTCCTCATCACATTCAAGGCCTTAAATAATTTATCACCAGCAACGACTTCAGACCTCATCAGTCTAACTCCCAAGACAAGATCCAGGAGACCACTCGCTGAAAATACCCTAGTCATTCCCAGTGAATCCACAAATTGGTCCCAACCAACAATTAACAGAGCATTTAAATCTTATGCGCCTAGATGCTGGAATAAACTTCATCCAGATATCAGAGCAATACGAGACATGAAGCAGTTCAGGAAGGCTATCAAGCACTACCTATTCACTGAGTACTTCCAGCCACCGTAATGCTATCTAATATGTCATAACACAGATTCATAGGCATAACCACTCCATAAGACATACCTTCTAGAACTAAAAATTTTGTTGTAATTACTCTGTTCACTAAAATCTCGCTGCTAGTTGATTTTATGTAAATAGTTCAATCGTTATTGTAGATAGTTACCCTTGTTACCCAAGTTTATTGCCCTGTTATCTGTAACTCATACTTGTTTTCAAATGTACTGAGATTGTTTTGTTCCATGTAAACCGCGCTGATGCTAAAGAGCGCGGTATATAAGAAACTTTAAATAAAATAAATAAATAAATGTCAATCAGCCGGTGTCCCTTCCGGTCTTTGCTGGGTTAGAGCAGGGCAAGGGTGATGTTCGGCTGCGCTTTATGGATGTGCGTCGAGTGTTGAGGTGTTACCTGAAACGCACTGGCCTTCCGCAAGTCAGAGCGTGCGTTTGTTTTGTTCGGAGGACGGTGCAGGGGGGAGGCGGCATCTAAGGCCACAATTTCCAGGTGGATTAGGGAGGCCATTGCTTCCGCGTATGTCCTAAAGGGAAGGCAGGTTCCGGGGGGTTTAAGAGCCCATTCCACTCGAGCTCAGACGTCATCCTGGGCGGAGTTTAGCTTGGTTCCTCCTTTGGACATTTGCAGAGCGGCAACTTGGTCTTCGTTGCACACCTTTGCTAAGCACTATAGGTTGGATGTGCAGGCCGCGGCGGATGCAGGTTTTGGGAGAGAGGTGCTTCGAGCCGGTTTGGCAGGGTCCTCCCAAGCCTGAACTGCTCTGATACATCCCAGCATTAAGGGACTGAACTAGATAGACGACTAGGAAGAGGTAATTAGACCTTACCTGCTAATTAGTGTTCCTGAAGGATATCTAGTCCAGTCCCTGACCCCACCCAGTGTTGCTGCCGGTTCAAAGCAGTTTAGGGGAGTAGTTGGCACAGGGGGTGCCGGGTTCCCTGGAGGCTCCGCGGTTGGGGCAGTTTGGGACCGAAGCAGAGACCTCTGGGCTGTAGTGCTGCAAAGCTAGCTCGGTAGCGGCAACGCGCGCTGACAGGTAAGCCTCTTCCCCCTCTCTTGGGGGGTGCGTAAGGTTCGTCCTCTGGGTAAGGGAGGGGGTGTATGGGGTTATAAGTATTATAGTTGTTTTCATGGGTTAGTGTCTCTCCGTTAGTTTGCTTTGTCAACAGGATACTGAGGCTGGTGGGCTGTGCCAGTTCTATATATATCCTGATGTCATCAAGAGTTGGATTTACTTAGTCTCCAAGATGCAGGAATAGGAGCATAACCCAGCATTAAGAGACTGGACTAGATATCCTTCAGGAACACTAATTAGCAGGTAAGGTCTAATTACCTCTTAGTAATCTATTATATATTTTTTAAGCTGTGAATAAACAGGTAGATAAAGGTGAGCCAATTGATATTGTGTATCTAGATTTTTAGAAAGCCTTTGACAAGGTCCCTCATGAGAGATTCTTGGCAAAATTAAAGTCATGGAATAGGACGCAGTGTACTATTGTGGATTAGGAACTGGTTAAAAGATAGAAAACAGAGAGTAAGGCTAAATGGCCAGTTTTCTCAATGAAGAAAGGTGAATATTGGAATATCCCAGGGATATGTGGTGGGCCTGCTGCTTTTTTATCATATTCATAAATGACCTGGAAATGAGAATAATGAATGATGTGATCATATTTATAGATAGCACAAAATTATTCAAAGTTCTCAAAACACAAGAGGATAGTGAAAAATTGCAAGAGGACCTTGATAAATTGGAAGACTGGATGCCCAAATGACAGATGGAATTTAATGTGGACAAGTATAAAGTTACCCCCTTTGTTGAAACCCAAGTTACCAAACCCATTCTATGTAAGTGCAATGCAGGTTTTGCCTGATTGCACAAAATAATGTTACTTGTAAACTGCACTGATTCTAAAGAGCGCGGTATAGAAAATATGTTAAATAAATAAAATACACTTAAGGAAGAACAACCCAAACTACGCTTATAGGTTGCAAGGTTCCATCCACATTAAGACTCACCACCCTGGAAAAGGATTTAGGCATCATTGTGGATAATATTGAAACCCTCTGTCCAGTGTGCAGCGGTGGCCAGGAAAGCAAATAGAATGCTAAGGATATAGCTGAATTTGAAAAGGTACAGAGAAGAGCCAACAAAATGTTAAATGGGATGCAAGCCATAATTTTCACCCTGTGTGACCTGCATCTGTCGTGCTGCCCTCACATCTCCCCATCTTACCCACAACTGCATGTCAAACCAGCTGCCTGCCCTTGCTCTGTCACCACCATTTTTTGTATTTTCTCATCGGCAGTGGCACTGGCAGCAGCAGAGCAGACCTTACTTCAAATTAAAAAAAAAAAAATGTGTGGGTCTTTTGACTTCTCACTTGCATGCAGATCTGATCCCTCCCTCCTCTGATGTAGGTTTGCATCAGAGGAGGGAAGGATCAGAACAGCCATTCAAATGCAGGTCTTTGCAACTCTGCGCTTGAATGGCTGGTCTGGTCCCTCCCTCCTCTGATGCAAAATATGTCAGAGGAGGGAGGGAGGGAGGGACCAGACCTGCATGCAAGCGTGGAGTCGGAGAGACTGCTTTTTTTTTTTAAATTTGAGGTCAGGTCTGCTCCGCTATTGCTGGTGCTGCTGCCGATGATAAATCAGAAAAAGTGGTGGTGGCAGGGCAACGGCAGGCAGCATAGGGGGAGCTGAGGACGGCAAGCCAAAATGCACCCCTAATTGTTCGCGCCCTGTGTGACTGCACAGCTCGTACAGGGCTAGGTACAGCACTGCCCCTATGAAGAAAGGCTTAAAAGGTTAAGGCTCTTCAATGTGGAAAAAATACCACTGAGGGGTGCTAATGATAGATGTCTATAAAATAATGAATGGAATGGGTAAACATAGATTGGTTGTTTACGCCATCAAAAAGTAATCAGATGTAGGCCATGTAAGACTAGCAGGAGAAAATATTTTTTAACTCAGTACGTAATCAAACTCTGGAATTCATTACTGGAGAATGTAGTAAAAGCTGTTAGGCGGTTGGGTTTAAAAAAAGGTTTGGACAAGTTCCTGGAGGAAAAGTCCATAAACCATTATTAAAGAGGACCAGGGAAATCCACTGCTTAACCTGAGATAAGCAACGTGGAATCTGCGTACATTTTTGGGATCTTGACAAGGTACAGTGTCTTGTGAAAATATTCATCCCCTCGGTATCTGTCCTGTTTTGTCACATTGCAACCTGGAATTAAAACAGAGTTTTGGGGTTAGCACCATGTGATTTATACAACATGTCTATGACTTTGAAGGTGCAAAATATCCGAGGGAGAGTCCTAGATGTGATGTATTTCGATTTCAGTAAAGCCTTTGACACTGTTCCTCACAGGCGACTTTTAAACAAACTGAGCACCCTAGGGATGGACCCTAAAGTTACTGCATGGGTTAGAAATTGCTTGGGTGAGAGACGACAAAGAGTACAGGTAAATGGGGCTCACTCTGAGGAGAAGGATGTTACCAGTGGTGTGCCCCAGGGATCTGTCCTTGGTCCGATTCTTTTTAACATCTTTGTTAGTGATATAGCGGAAGGGCTGTCGGGTAAGGTTTGCCTTTTTGCGGATGATACCAAAATCTGCAATAGAGTAGACACCCAGAAAGGTGTAGATAACATGAGGAGGGATCTAGCTAAGCTTGAAGAATAGTCTAGAATCTGGCAGCTGGGATTTAATGTTAAAAAATGTAAGGTTATGCATTTGGGCTGCAGCAATCCAAGGGAGCAATATAGTATAGGGGATGAAGTACTTTTGTCCACTAAAGAAGAGCAGGACCTGGGCGTGGTTGTGTCTGATGATCTTAAAGTAGCTAAACAGGTAGAAAAGGTGACGGCAAAAGCTAGAAGGATGCTTGGGTGCATACGGAGAGGAATGACTAGTAGAAAAAAGGAGGTGATAGTGCCTCTGTATAAGTCTTTGGTGCGACCTCATTTGGAGTATAGTGTGCAGTTCTGGAGACCGCACCTTCAAAAGGATGTTAACAGGATGGAGTCGGTGCAGAGGGTGACTACTAAAATGGTTAGTGGTCTTCATTATAAAGCATATGAGGACAGACTTAAGCATCTTAATATATGTCGTATACACCTTAGAGGAAAGGCGGGATAGAGGTGATATGATTGAGATGTTTAAATACCTCCATGGCATAAATGTTCAGGGGGAGAGCCTCTTTCAATTGAAACAGGGGCGTTCCCATGTACCCTCAAGCGCACCTCCATAAGACCATTACTAAAAAACAACATGCTCGACCCTCAGAAGCCAGAATCATATAGGCCAATATCAAGCATACCATTACTGGCAAAAATAATGGAAAAGGAAGTACAAAGACAAATCCAAGATCACATAGAAACCAATGCACCACTTGACCCATGCCAACACGGCTTTAGAGAAGACCACGGTGTGGAAACACTGCTCACCACACTCTTCAGCAGCATATTAGCAGGCATCGATAACATCCGCCAAGGGTTCATCCTTGTCTTCCACGAGCGCCTCCTGGAACGACTCAAGGGGAAGGGAATCACCGGTAAAGCACTGGAGTGGTGCAGGTCCTACCTTTCTGACAGATGGCAACAGGTATGATCCAGCGATACATCATCTGATCCGTTCCACCAAAAGCAAGGTGTCCCACAAGGCTCCTCTCTCTCCGCCCTGATGTTTAATATATACATGCAGCCAATCTGCAACCTGATACGGTCATTCAGTGTTAACTGCCTGATATACGCTGATGACGTACTGTTATACATGCCTTTTGCAACAGAGAACCCCGACCTCACACCATTAACAAACTGCATAAACTAAGTATCCAACTGGATGCAATCCCAAAACCTCAGGATCCAATACAAGAAAACGGAGGTGTTGTTCATTACAAGGAACCGAAACTTCACTGCTCCATCCATCTTAAAAGTGAAGGAAGCATACCTCCAGACCAAGCCCACTATCAGATACCTAGGCGTCACCTTAGACCAGCACTTGGATATGAAGGCGCACATAGGAAACATTGTAAGAGCGGTATACCATAAAATCCGATCACTTCGACACCTACGATCCCTGCTCGAGCCGGACGATTTCAGGACCATCTATCAGGCTCTAATCATACCACATTTTGATTATGCAAACTCAATCCTGCAAGGGCTCCCTCAAGCCACCTTGAACCCACTGCAACTGGCAATGAACGCCGCAGCAAGAGTCCTACACGGCGCATCCAGGAAAGACCATGTCTCACCCATCCTAAAACAACTCCACTGGCTCCCGATACAATGTAGACTCACATACAAGACCTTACTACTTACATTCAAGGCCATCAAAAGGCTCACATCTGCGTCACTAACAGATCTAATACAGACGACACCCCACAATAGAGATAGACGATCAGTAGCACTCAACACACTGGTAGTCCCAAAATCAATAACACAATGCACAAAGGCGACAGCAGGCAGGGCCTTCAAATTCTGCGCACCAAGCTGCTGGAACAGCCTCCCTCACAGCATCCGAGCAATCCCAGACATATTGCATTTCAGAAAGGCCTTGAAACACCACCTCTTCCTCCTGTATTACCCAGTAACCAAGGCAGACACAGCACCAACCTCACAAGCCACCCACAACCCCCAGGACTGAAACCAATAAAGAGATCACGATTATGTTATAAATTGTAAATAGTTACCCCTGTTATCCAAGTTGTATCACCTGTTCAACTGTAAACACAAAGTACCATCGGAAAAGTGTAATTTTATTGTTCATTGTAAACCGCACTGGTGCTGAATAGCGCGGTATAGAAGAGACTGTAAATAAATAAATAAATAAATAAGCAAGTTCTGCTATGAGGGGACATGGGATGAGGGTGAAGGGGGATAGATTCAGCAGTGATATGTGGAAATATTTCTTTACGGAAAGAGTGGTGGATCCGTGGAATAGTCTCCCAGTGGAGGTGGTGGAGATGAGGACAGTAACTGAATTTAAAAAAGCATGGGACAAACACAGAGGATCTCTAAATGAAAAAAGGGGATTGTTGTAGTTGTTGATATGGAAGGACAGACTAGATAGGTGATGTGGTCTTTTTCTGGCGTCATTTCTGTTTCTATGTTTCTAAATATACACTGTTGATAGAATGATTTATACACCATTCTAAACTGAACTATACCAAAGTAGTCGAATGCTTCATGAAAGTAGGACGATGGTTAAACCACCCATAACCTCGCAATCAACCATAAGAAAACAGGTGCTTCATGTGACCAAGGACCCTGACATCAAACCACCACAATCCCTCAAAATTGCAGATAATTAGCTCCAAGTTAAAACTGAAGTCTAGTACCTCAGAATTATACTTGATTAAGGACTAACTTTCCAAACTCAAATCAAGGAGTGAAGAAGTAGCCTAATGGTTAGAGCACTGTCTTGGGAACCAAGTGACTAGGGTTCAGTTCCCACCAGCAAGTCACTTAGGCAAGTCACTTAACTTGGATTTTTCTGAGGCAATAGAGGCTTATTACTGCCTCTGTTTAATGTACTGTATATTACCAAGTTTAAGTTAAAACACCTGTTAAATAAATAAGAAAACAGCCAGTTCTATATATTATAAATTAAAAACATTAAAGAATCTGTGCCCCCTTCTCACACTAGATCTCTACTGCAGTATATGCCAGGCAATAATAACCCCATCCTTGACTACACCAACATAATCTACCAAGGCCTACCAAAACACACCCTTTACCTGCTCCAAATGGCTCAAAACACAGCTGCAATGATCATTCACCGTACACCACGACACTCCTATACTGAAACAGCTGTTCTGGCTACCCATCACAGCCAGAATCAAATACAAGGTTATCACTTAGTATATTCAAAGATCTACACAACAAATCAGCAACTTGCCTGCAATCACTAATATCCAAACCAAGCAATGAAAGACTAAGAATGCACAGAACGTTCTTACTATACCACGCGCAAAAACAGAGAAGTCAAACAGCATGTAATTGCACATTCAGTTTATATGTTCCAAAACCTGGAACTCCCTACCCCCTGACATAAGAGGCAATGCTGACCTAGCAGACTTCCACAAAAAGCTGAAGACTTATCTCTCCATGAGTTCTACAACCCAGACTCAAAAAAATAACATATCCCCTTTCGTATCAGTCGGAGATGATTTCCACCAGCATGTAAATATGTAAATACCTAACTACACCAATTGTTAGTTGACACAGATGCCCATACCACCTAAAGAAACTATACTTATTTCAGCTGTAACTGTTAAGTTAATTTGTACCTTATGTCAACCCACATGTCAATCTACGCTATTTATTTATTTTATTTAAAATGTTTTATATACTGTCTTTCTATGATTAAAACGGTTTACATGGAACTCAACTTGTAACAGTGTAGATACAGCTGTTTTGCAGAGAACAAAAAACATAATGAGAGTAAACATTCAACATTCTACATTTTAACTTTTTACAAAAATAACCATTAAGGATAGGCCAGGAAGGCAACAATGTAGAAAAGTGGAGCCATAGAAGTGAGTAAGGTAATAAAAGGGGAGGGCAAGAGATCATGTAAGGGGGGGGGGGGGAGATAGGGCAGGGTACCTGATGAGTGACGGTTAGGAGGTCTAGGTTTCCCTAGCTTGGTTGTGAGTTGGGGAAGTGGTGCTGAAGTATTTGTGGAAGAGGAAGGTTTTTAGCCTTTTACGGAACTTGGAATGGTCAGAGCAGCCTCGGAAGTCAGGTGGAAGGGCATTCCAGTCAGTGGGGGCAAAAAAGACAGAAGGCCCGATTGCAAGTTGATTGTTTGTTTGCTTTTTATCCTTTGTGTTGGAATGTTTAGGAGATTTGTGGAGGTGGTCCTACGAGATCTGGTGTTATTAGGCTTTGAGAGAAGGAAGAGAAGACAGGGAGCAGATCCATTATGTATGACTTTGTGGATCAGTGTGAGAGTTTTGAAGTTTATTCTGGCCATGATAGGGAGCCAGTGGAGGCCCTGGAGGACAGGGGTGATGTGGGCTCATTTGGGTGTGTTGATAATTAAGCATGCTATTGTATTCTGAGCCATTTGGAGGGGGTGGATAATCTGTTTTGGGAGACTATGATATATGAGGTTTCAATAGTCAAGGGAAGGGGTGGTTAGGGCTTGGCGGATGGTACGGAAGGAGTCTGGATTTAGTAAGGGGCGGAGGTTCCTCAGAGTTCTTATCTTGGTGCATCTGAAGTTCTGATCAATTATTATGCCAAGATATTTGACTTCATTTTTATGCAGATGGAGTAGTCACTGAGGATGAGTGATGTTGGGGGGGGGGGGGGAGGGAGTACAACGGATTGGTGGAAATATGAATTACTTCCATTTTTGCTTGGTTAATAAAGAGATTATGTCGGTGGAGCCAGTGTCTGATCTTCGTAAAGCAATTGCTAATGTTGGTGAAGTTTGGTGTTATGTTAAAGGGGATAAAGAACATAATATCATCTACATAGAGTTGGTATTAGATCTTATGATCCTGGAAGATTTTTGCATATGGGTTGAAGAAAGATGTTGAAAAGGAGTGCAGACAGGCTGGAAACTTGGGGTATGCCTTGTGATTGTGTGAATGGCTAGGAGGTTTGTCACCAATTCTTACCTGTTGCGTCCTTTGTTCACGGTAAGAATGGAACCAGTTAAGTGTGGTGTCTCTAAGACTGATGTCGTGCAGTCTGTCCAGGAGTTGGTGGTGCGGAAGAGAATCAAAAGCGGAATATCAAGAAAGATTAGTAGACAATCTTGGGTGGGAGATTGGGTGTAAGAGATCATTGAGTCAAGAAGGGATGTAATTAGGGTTTCCACTTCATGGTTCCATTTAAATCCATGTTGGAAGGGATCAAGGGGGGTATGGCCGTCAATGTAATTCTGTAGTTGAGTTTGAACAATCTTTTCTGTTATTTTTTCCAGAAGGAGGATACTTGATATCGGTCAGTAGGAAGTTGGGTTGGTGGGGTTAAGCTTGTTTCCCTTTAGGATAGGGCAAATTGAGCTTTTCTTTAGAGGCATAGGCATGATATAGGTGCTAAGGGTTTCCTTGGTGCTTTTTATCCATGTGACAGGACATGGATCAAGGGCAGAGGTAGGTGCATTTATATTTTTGATGACAGTGATTATGTTATCGAGAGAAGGTGGGTCAAATTTGTTTCAGGTTATTATAGGGGTAAGATTTGGGGTTAGGGGGTCAGACTGGAGAGGTGATAGAGGCTGGGTTGAGCAGTATTTGGAGCGAAGGTGGTCCGCTATGATCTGTGGGGATATTTTAATATCAAGCCCCTGTTTAGATGGTTCATTTGAAAGAGATTTTTTGATGGAAAATAGTTCCCTAGGTTTGTTTAATGAGCACAAAATTACATTTTCATTGTGTTCTTGCTTACATTTTAGCGTTTAGGCACAATAGGCACAGAGCTTTTCAGAGTAAGAGGTATGGATGGAGGGGTCGCATTCCAATCACCTAAGATCTTTCTTCAATGTATGGAGGGAGGTGAAGAAGCAGGGGGCTCTATTACAGAGTTTGTTTAGAGATGATCTAGGAGAAGCTTGGGCAGCGGTGGTCATAATTTTATTCCATTCTTCTATTTAGAATGCTAGGTTAGAGTTTGTGGTGTTAAAGAGGTCTAGTTGAGGAGTAACCTCTTTAAGGAATAAGCTGATGTCAAATTGCTTGAATCTTCGAGTTGCCATGGATGGGGTAGACTTAGGCTTATGGTAGTGTTGGGAAAGGATAGAAAATAGTATCAGTGAGTGGTCTGACCATGGTACTGGGTGGACTGAGTGTGATGTTTGGGTATTAGATATAATGGTTTGGGGCATAAAGATCAGATCAAGGATATTTCCTTTATTGTGATTTGGTGATTCCAGGATATGTGAGAAGTGTAGAGCTTCCATCACATCTAGGAAGGATGAGGCTTGTTTCTGCATGGTTTATGTTTATTAAATGTGATATACCGCTCAGGCCGAAGCATCAGAGCGGTTTACAATAATATATCATTTGAGGAAATATGAAAGGAACGCCATTTGTAAAATAGGACAGAGTAGAGGACAGAGACAGTCAAAAAGATAAGGCAAAGAGAAGAAAGGGAACAGCAGGTTACCATAATATATGCGTATGACAATCCAGACCACATCTTCAATGTTAACTTCAGGACAAACGCCATGGTCCAACGCCTAAGGGCCACGCCAAAGGGCCCTCTAGCGAGGCCCTCAGGCGCGGGCCCGCCCCTGAAGCAGCGGTTTAAGCCGTTCTTGCTGGCTTCTCATTGGCAGGCTATAGGAGGGAGGAGGGGCTCCTGCTCACAGCTCCGGTGGTCAAACACTGCTCTCCTGCGCGCCCCTGAAGCGGCGGTTTAAGCCGTTCTTGCTGGCTTCTCATGGTTAAGGAGAGATTAAGGTCTACTAGGAGGATGAGAGGGTATGTGGATGTTTGAGGGGTACAGCTTCAAGAGCTTCGGTTTGCAGTGCTCTGTATAGAAGGAACTTTAACTTTAACTTTATTTCAAATTTGATAAACCGCTTACATTAAAAGAAACATTTAAGCGGTGTACAAACAATATAAAAAAGCGGCACTGCAAACTACGGAAAAGAACGCCAAAGTAAATAGAAAAGAAAGAAAAGCATAACAACAATACAAAAGACAATAAGTAATAATAAATAAAACACAAACTATGTACAATATCAAAACATAAAATATTTAAAACAATAAAATCATACTATAAAAACCATAAAAGCGGAACAGAGAGAGTGCATTGTTAGAGACTTTGAGGGTGTCCAATCCTGTGGTGGAGGTTGATTCGATGGTTGTAAAGTTTAGTTATTTTCTTGAAATTACGCAGACTCCTCCACCTCTGCTGGTTGTACAGTTGTTGTTGTGAATTGAGTGGGTGGGGGGGGGGGGGGCAGAGCTGATTTATGAGAATGGTGTCAGTTTCTTGGAACCGTGTCTCAGTGAAGCAAAGTATATCTAAGTTATGGTCAGTTATTAAATTGGCTATGAGAGGGATCTTATTCCTAGCGGAGAAAACCTGATCAGGGCACATAAGAGAGGTGTGGTGTGGTTAGGCTTCAGTGAGGGGGTGGGAGTAGTGTGAGGTTTGGTGATAATCTCGATTAGTCTGCATTTCTGAGAGGTTTGGTGTATATAAAGGCGAGATAGTTGATTGGTAGTGGGTGAGGGTCTGTATGAATGTATTATTTGGATTCTTATATTTTGTTTCACTTCCAAAGTGTGTGTTACTGGTGCTAATATAATGGATAAAATTAGGACGTGAGTCCACATGGTTGAGAACCAATCTCCAGGAACAAGCAGGAATGAGTCTTCACATATGGGTACGTCGGTACCGATGGAGTCTGCGCGGGAACGCTTCCCAGCGTCCAATCAGGAAGCTTTTGGAAACATCCCAACACGCCTGCGTGCTGCCTTCCCGCCTTCCCAACTGCCTCTCTTCAGTTTTCGTTTTTCCGCGGAGCCGGCAGGACGTCCTCCTGTCACCGCAGAAAATTCTTCTTTTATTTTTAGTTTTCTTGTGGTCGCGGCTGCCTCCCCGACGCCACCGGTACTGTCGGTGTTTCTTTTTTCTTTTCTTGTAAAATTTTTCCTTTTTAAGGAATATATTTTTCTTCCTTAGTGTCTCACGGTTCTCAGGCCTTCTAGGCCTCTCCTTTTTCCTTCATGGAACCGCCAGCCACTTTCCCCAAGAAATGTACAAACTGTGGCGGTACAACTTTATTTTTAGACACTCACAATCGGTGTCTAACCTGCTTGGGTCCTGACCATTTTCCTCCGGAGCCCTCGGGCGATAGTATTGTGAGAAGAAGTTTTCAACATCGAGTTCCCCTCGACACGCGGTCCCCCTCCAACTTCAGGGCACCGACCATATCTTCTTCTACACAGGATCAGGTAACCCAAAAACAGTCTGTTAAGACTAGCCAGTCCTCGAGCGGCACTTCTCATGCACAGCATAGGGATGCCTATGGCCTTGTCCTCGAGAATCCATTGGCTTCAAAACCCCGGTGGGAGTCTTCGGCCTCCAAAGCCTGTGTGGGGTTTCAGGTTGTTCCTGAGGTTCACCCCTCACAGAACATACCTGAGCCATGCCCGGTGGTGGCATCCGCTTCGAGCAGTACCGATACCCCGGCATCGGCACTGGTGTTGGATGAAACATTCCTCACCAAGGATCGTCGTCTGGCATCCTCAGTACCTGTGGGACCGGTGGATACGCTCCAGTTCGACCTTCCAGTATCGGTACCAACACCGATACTAGTACCGACGTCGGTACCCTCCAGACGTGCATCGATAGACTCTCTTCCTTCGATGCCGAGTCTGGAATCGATCTCCAGTCTGGAGGACTGGGTACCGACTCGCCTTTGTACCGACTCCCATCGGTACCGAAGGCTCGGTTCTGATAATTCGGATCTGCAACTTTCGGTTCCTCCGATACCTTTAGCGTTGCCACCGGTTGGTCTTCATCCACCGGTATCAGATACGGTACCGAGATCGGTACCGATATCCACAGTACCATTGCTGTCGGTACCGTCCATGCTTCTCTCATCAGGCTCGCTTCCCTCGATGCCGAGTTTGGAATCGATCCCTAGCATGGACGATCTGTTACCGACTGTCGCTGGTTCTGACCTGCAGTACCAGCGACCACCACCTAAGGATCCTATACTGCACCATTCAGGATCTTCTATTCCTATATACTTGAATAGATCCCTCAGTGCCAACGCTAGTTCTTTATCAGATCTAGCCTATGCAAGGGAAGTTCCCTCTGGGGATCCTTCTTTCCAGACTTTCCTCCTGGATATGGCAAAATCACTTGCCATTCCTATTCCTGGACAAGATCCTACACAAGGGAATACAGAATACCTCTCTGTTCCTAGCAAAGCAAAGGAGAATATAATACTTCCTTTGCATCATTCTTTGCAGGATCTCCTACTACGAATGTGGGAAGCTCCTTTAAAGGTACCCCCACCTTCCAGAGCAACTGATCTCCTATATCAGGTGCCCCCCTCTCCAGGGTTTCAAAAGACTCAACTTCCTCATCATTCCATTGTGGTAGAATCAGCAATGAGGCGAGTGAAGAGTAATAAAAAGCACTCTTCTTGTCCGCCAGGTCGTGAGTCTAGGACACTAGATGCCTTTGGACGTCAAACCTTCCAGACATCCATGCTTTCAGCAAGAATTCTCTCATATATTTTTTATATGGGTCTATCTCTTGAGGAGGTCACAAAGAAATTATATCTTTTGACTCCTTTTCTTCAAGAGCCCAAGAATAAAGACTATTCCTCACTGGTTAGTCATACTCAAAATATCTCTAGGTTTCTTACTCGTGCTACCCTAGACTCCTTTGAGTCTGTTAGCAGGACTTCTGCTGTGGCTATAGGGGCATGATGTAAAGCCTGGCTTCAAGCTTCAGACTTGGACAAATGGGCACAAGAAAGACTGGGAAATACTCCTTGCACTGGAGAAAATCTCTTCAACAAGGAGTCTTTACTCCAGGTTACTCAGTTATCCACTGACTTTCCTTTTTCCAGAGGCTGTTCTACGCCTTCTTCTTTCCCAGTAGGTAGGAAATGTCCTACCAAACTTTCTTCCCCTAGGGGGAGAAGGTTTCACCCATCTCTGTCCATCATACAGATGTTCCCAAACAGGGGAAACATCGCCCTAGTTTGAAGAATCCACAACATCAACAGGGTCAACAAACCCAGCAGTCGCAGGGTTTCAAATAGTTCATTGTCCCTCTTGGTTGGTGGTTAGGGTGTCAGTCTGCCTTTTTTACTGGCAGTATCTGCACTAAATTTATCCTAACCTACCTAGATATCTCTTCATGAGACATCTTTTTTCTAAGAGTCTTATGATGATCATGCCCATACTTATCAGTTTCCTCTTCCTCTTGAAGGAAAGAGAGGTAACAACTATCAATGGACAGTTGTTTCCCTGTACTGGCATGTATCATCTCACCTGTCAGAGACTTCCTCCATAGTCGGTCTCTTGCAAATCTGTCTTACCTCCCTCTTTCTACGACATTGGGTTGTAAGAGTGGTTCTTTTACACCGGTAAGCTCCTATAGTCCTATACCTGGGGGATTCTCCCTTCTGGAGTTCTTTTCCCCTTGTTACCTTAGGGCAGCTCATCAAACAATAGGAAGTCCTATCAGGACTGTTTCTTTTTCCCATTCTAAAGAAGGGAAAAGGGAAAAGAAAATGTTCTATGCTGCCCGGGTAGTTGCTGTAGATACAGCAATTCCTAGTGGTTGGGCCACTGGTTGTGTTCTCTACGCAACCAGGGCTTCTCCTCCACTAGCAATCCTCCTAGCCTCAGTGCTAAGTCCCAAACAGGTTATTCACCTTCTTTGGGAAACCCTATTGTCACAGTCTGGTTGGTTAACTTATATTCTTTGCCTTGTCAGAATAGCTGGTCACCTGCTGGCTTTCCACTGCCAGTTTTTTCTTCTACCAACCTGCAGCATGCTCTCTGCATCTCTACAGAGTAGCTTTGCACTATGGGCCCTTGCTAGAGAGCATCAGTATCTTGCCTAGCAGATAACCCCAGATAGTTAGGAGGAGGGGGTTCCCCCAGTCATATCTGGCGGGTATTCCCTGCCTTTTACATCTCTTTTGAGGCATAAGCCTCAGGCCTTTCATTACGTAAAAGCCTAACGGAGGGCCAATTCCCTGGCTTGGCCCATATCTCCTTGAGTCTTCTCTTCAGAGATACCTTTCTCCAATGGCACCTAGAGGATGCCTAATACCCATCTTTCCCTCATGGGCAGATCATTAGGGTATCTTCCTCCAGAGGCCTCCTCTATTCAATCTCCATACTGCATTTCTGGAGATATCTGGACTTCCTGTCTACAGACTGATGTTATCCTCTGCCATTTTCACGTAGGCCATCCTGGTTATTCAAGAGCTCAAATTCTGCAAAGAATTCAGCCTTCTACTTGTCAGGGAGACTTTCCCCTCTGACTCTGCCAGTCATAACCAGGAAAAGAGGATTCTCTATTTACCTATTCAAGCAGGTATCCACCTTCTTGCTGTCAGATGAATCTTCCTCTCTCCCTCTATACCTAGAGGGGATGGGGTTCTCTGGACATCTCTCCATCCATATGCCTGGAGACATGTGTCTATATGCCTACCTATTTTGTCTAGGTATATATATATATATTGTCACCAGCAGGAGCTGGACTGTGGCCTAAGCTAACAGCCAGACTGCTGGGCCTGACCTTTCTTATAGAAAGTTGTAGTTGTGAGTCAAGTGGTCAGGTTTTTCAAAAGGATTTTTATTCCCCTCCCGGGGTTGGATTTTCAAAAAGGTTATAATACAAAAAAATTCAGGATACAACCATACTTCTGGTAAACTGAAGAAAACTTAAACATAGCATCTTGCTTCAACAGAACTCATAAATCACAGTATAAAGTTTATCCGATATGCTAGCTGTCTCTTCTTAGCTTTCTCAGCACTCACGAGGCACTCTTATCCTGGCTTCAGCATAAGGAGGAAACCATATCGGATAACAACAGCGTACAATCCATGGCTTCATCACATGGGCTTTCAATACCAGCCTCTGTAATCATAGGCTCACACTTTGCTTTATCATTTACAGTATTTTCAGTAGAACAGAAAGTTTGCACCTTTCTTAGTCCCGTATCTCTATCAGTGCTCTCTGAACAGCCTTCTTCACAGCAGGGCAAATAGCTGTCATAAAACTGGTAATAGCAGGAAGGAGAAACACCTTTCTCTGAGTAAGCTTTATCCTTAAAACTTTTAAACTTCCTGCCTTTTACATTTGGCTGTAAACCATAACACTGTTCTCTTCTATTATGTGAGGATTTCTCTCTTGGAAATCTTTTGCAGGGTTTCACTGGCACACACTCTTCAGGGTCAGACATACACACATCTTCAATAGTATTTCTTTCCCTCTCTAGGGTTTGTAACTGTTTTAAGCTGCCATGCTTTTCAGATACATACGGTTTGCCTTCCACTGCCTCCCATTCATTCAGCACAGCCCGGTGCTTAGGAAATTCAAGCTGTGTCAGAGGTAAGTGCTTCTTACAGCTGACCTCTCTGTGGGAAACTCTCCGTGTTTCTTTCTGTGAATTTCTCTGTGGCTTCCTGCTAGAAGTTCCAGGCAGTTCTGACTCTGTGTCTGTATTTCCTGAATATTCTGAGCTTTCTTCTGAGTCTTGCAAGTCTCTTGTGTCTTGCAAGTTTCTCGTGTCCTGCCAGTCTAACTCTGACTGCACTGAGTATTTTTTATACAACTTCTTGGGCGTTCCCTTGCACAGGTGAAAACCGTTCTCATCAGCAGCTGGGGAATGCTTACTAGCTAGGCGTGACTGCAGACCTTGTGTCTGAGTTTGTTTACGTTGCCTATGGTAACTGGGAACCTTGTGACTTGCCTGCCTGTCTGAATCTAAACTGCAAATAGCAGATTTCTGTGCTTCTGAGGCAGAGGGCAGATCTTCCGTGTTACAATATATATATATATACCTAGACAATATATAGATATATACTTATCTATATCTATCTGAGTGTCTTCTGCCCATACATATCTCTTTCTAGATGTATGCATATATACCCTATATGTGTGTGTATATATATATCCTTACATTCCTTATATATCCTTACATTCCTATCTGATCCTGACAGATGGGCACTACCCCAATGAATGCTGTGCCAGCATACTTAGGGGGCTACACCTATAACCCCTCCCTGTGGTAATTAACAAATTTTTCCTTACCATAACCTTTTCAGGTTAGGTACTCCTGAAGCTCTCAATGTACCCTTTTTCTTTCCTAATTGACCCCATTTAGGAAAGACATTGCGGAGCTTCAGTTACTATAAAGCTTAGCGCTCCTGAGTCTGTCCTTACTTTCTTATCAGATGCAAGGGTCTCCATACCCTTTTTCCCCTACATGGACTGATTCCAGCCCCAGTCCAGTTGGGTCAGACTCATTTTTTCTCTTGGTCCTACGTTTGTACTATTTTTGGACCACAACAGCTTAAGCTTTCTTTAATCCAAAACTGAGGTCCTCCAGATATTTTCCAATCCTGCATACACCCCACCTCTCACCATTACTGTTGGCAATCTCACTCTAACCATAAAAAAACAAGTGAAATATCTTGGAATCATCTTGGATCAGAATCTTTCCTTTACTGACCAAATAAAGAAAACTACTAATATAATATACTCTAAGCTCCGTATCCTCCGAAACCTTAAACCCCTCTTAAGCCCAAACTCCTTTCGTACTGTCTGCCAAGCCCTCACTATCCCTATTTTTGACTACTGTAATCATATCTACCATGGCCTTCCTAAGAACACTATTCAACCGCTTCAATTAGCTCAGAACACGATAGCTCGACTCATAACTAATAACCCTAGACGTTCCCATATCACACCTGTCCTCTACGATCTCCACTGGCTCCCCATCCAATACAGAATTAAATTTAAGGTTCTTACTCTTACACATAAAATTATTTCCAAAGAATCTGCCCCATGCCTCTCCCCCCTCCTTCTTTCATCCAATAACACAAGACCACACCGCTCTATTACCAAAAACTTACTGACCATCCCTATTGGCAAGAGAACCTGCAAACAATCTACTAATAACAGGGCCTTCTCCCTCTATGCCCCTTCCTTATGGGATACCCTTCCTCCTGAACTTCGGAACTGTTCATCCCACTCTGAGTTCCATAAGAAGTTAAAAACCCATCTTTTCCTGGAACATTATTCCCTCCCACCTTAGCATTTCACTTGTTACACCCACTCCTTCTCCTCCTCCATCACTTAAACTCTATTACACTACAGATGTCACCTCATAATTTCATATGTAAATAGTTGATCTTTGATCGCTGTACATAGTTATTCTTGTTACTATATGTATCCAATGCTATGTTCCATGTATATAGTTATTCTTGTTACTATATGTATCCAATGTTATGTTCCATGTAAACAGTTGAAACACACTGCTATAAATTGTTCTATGTAAACCGTCTTGACTTGTAGAAAGACGGTATATAAAAATTGTTAAATAAATAATAGTACCTTCTGCGTCTCCGCTGAAGCTCTACCTCTCATACTACCCCAGTTTTTCCCCTGGGGTTATTTCTCAACCTGAAGGGTTCTGACCTCCACTTGTTTTTATTTTACTTTATTACCTCTACTTCTCAGTGAGGTACCCCTTGAGCATATTCACTGGCTCTTCCATCAGATCCATATGTAGCTCAGTGCACTTGTGCAATGCCAACAAGGGAGGCCCTGATTATAATATTTCACTACTAAATGCCCTTGATACAGGGTCTTCCCCTTTTGAAGCCCTGTTCTAGACAGCTGTTCCACAGCTCCTTTTCTGTATTCAACTCCTACCCTCCATCCCCAGGATGCCTGAGGTCCTGAGGAATAGCATGGCTCGTTCTAGACTTGCAACATGATAGGACTCCCTCAGGGCATCTGAGCTTCGGAGTCCCCATATGTGAAGACTCATTCCTGCTTGTTCCTGGAGATAGCACAGTTACTTACCTGTAACAGGTAATCTCTGGGAACAGCAGGAATAAGTCTTCACAACCCACCCACCTCCCCTAGGAGTTGCATTTTCTCTATCTCTATCTTTCCCTTCCTTGCTCTCTCTCTCTCTTTGTCTCAGCTTTCAAACTTAACTGAGGAGAGGCAGTTGGGAAGGCAGCACGCAGGCGTGTTGAGATGCTTCCAAAAGCTTCCTGATTGGACGCTGGGAAGCGTTCCCGCGCAGACTCCTTCGGTACCGACGTACCCATATGTGAAGACTTATTCCTGCTGTTCCCAGAGATCACCTGTTACAGGTAAGTAACTGTGCTGTACCTAGAGGTATCCATGTTGAGGGAGGAATAGGGTGGGGTGGGAAGTGGGAATAACTTTGCACTTGTCCACATTAAATTTCATCTGCCATTTGAACTTCCAGTCTTCCAATCTAGATGTTCGGTAATTTTTTTCTTTATAATAATTTCTAGCATTTTGCCTGGTACTGACTTAAGACTCACCAGTCTAGTTTCCTGTATCACCCATTGAACCCTTTTTAAAAAATTGGTGTTACATTGGCTTTTTGCCAATCTTTAGTTACTACAGATAATTTTTAAGATAGTTCACAGATTAGTAATAGGTCTGCAATCTCATATTTCGGTTCTTTCAGCATCCTCAGATGTATACCATATGGGCCAGGTGATTTACTACTCTTCAGTTTATCAAATAGATATAATACATCATCTCCAGGAACAAGCAGGAATGTAGTCATCACATATGGGTATCGTCGGTACCGACGGAGCCCGCGTGGAAACGCTCCCTAGCATCCAATCAGAATGCTTTTGGGAGCATCTCACAGCGCCTGCGTGCTGCCTTCCCGCCTTTCCCAACTGCCTCTTTCCAGTTCTTCTTTTTCCGCGGAGCCAGCAGGTCATGTTTCCTGTCACTGCAGAAGAATTTCTTTTTTCTTTCTTTCTTTTTGTGGTCGCGTCTGCCTTCTTCGACGCTCTACCGGTACCGCCGGTCTTTCTTTCTTATTTCTGTGTAAAAAAAAAAAAAAAAATATATATATATATATAATTTTTTTTTCCTCTTTCCTTTTCTTCAGGTGCATGCGCCTTTTCTGGGCCTTAAGCCCAAAAACATTTCCTCAACATGGAAAAACCTGCTTCAGGGTTTAAAAGGTGCACCAAGTGTGGCGGTACCATCTCCGTCACTGACACCCATGAATGGTGTTTAAAATGTTTAGGTCCTGACCACTCCATCACGGATTGTGTGTCCTGTGCCATGATGTCTAAAAGAGGTCGGCAGAACTGAGCTGCAAAGCTCAGTACCCTGTTTTCCTCTGATGCGGCTTCAGTGGCATCGACGTCTTCCAGGGCTTCTTCCTCCCGTGGATCTCAGGTAACTAAACATAAATCCAGCCAGTCCTCGAAGGGTAGATCTCCTTCTAAGCATCGAGATGCCTCTGGCGTTGCCCTCAAGGATTCTGCACCGGCAAAATTACCCCGGTGGGAGGCTTCGGCTTCCAAAGCATTATTGGGGTTCCAGGATGTTCTAGATGGCTCGGCCTCGACAGATCTCCTGGTGCCATGCTCTGGGGTACCGGTGGTCTTCACCGGTACCGACATCCAAGCATTGGCGGCGTCCATGGAACAGAGAGTTCTGACCATGAAACGCAGTCTGGCGGCTTTCCTTGTGGCATCGACGCCCTTGGTACCGCGACAGACAACTCCACCAGTACCGGCACTGGTACTGGCATCGGCATCGGTATCGGTACCGGTACCGATAGCATCGACATCAGCATCGGTGTCTGCTATGCCGGTACCCTGTCCTCCGATGCCCTCCAGTACCGATTCTCCGGTACCGGTTATTCCCGGTACCGACCTTGGTCGGTACGGGTATCGGGCTCTGCAGGAGTATCCGGACAGACGATACTTCGAGTCCTCAGAAGAATCTGAGGATTCTGAAAGTTCTGTCGATGCAGCGATGCTTCTTCCAGAGGAGTCCTCCTCCCCTAAACGTAGAACTAGGTCCAAAATAGCTTCCCCTTTTGTCTGTTCATAAACCAGATGTCCCAAGAAGCAGTCATTTATTTCATCTAGAAAGTTTTTCACCTAGCATGCCCTGCTGTAATGTTGATCTAGTTGATACTAGAGTAATTGAAATCACCCATTATAACTGTGTTGTAACTTTTGTTAGCTTCCTTGATTTATTTTAGCATTTCATCATCCATCTGTTCATTCTGGCCAGGCAGATGGTAGTACAACCCTATTGCCATCACCTTCCCCTTTTTATATGGCATTTCTATCCATAGAGATTCAAGTGTATTTTGTTTCCTGCAAAACTTTAATCCTGTGTGACTCGATGCCCTCTCTAACATAGAGTGTAATCCCTCCACCAATTTCATCTACCCTATCATTGTGATATAGTTTGTACCCCCAAGTATCACAGTGTCACATTGGTTGTCCTCCTTCCACCAGGTCTCTGAGATGCCAATTATATCTAAACTTTCATTTAGTGCTATATATTTCATTTATATTAATCTGGTTATTGTTAATTTTGCCAGTAGACAGAATCTTTGTCTACATCACTTTACAGTGCAGGCTCATTTTAAAACAATATTCCTTGATCTTGATTAGCAAATGTTTTAGATTATCTTCTCTTCCTGCCAGCATTGTGGTATTGTCAGAATGCAAAGGTTGTTGATGAATCTTCCACCAGTCATCACACCTTGATTGTCCTCATTCAGTGTTAACCTTCGGTGAAAGGGCCCCTAAATGTTTATTTAATTCTTTTATCAGTTCATTCATATTTTATTCTTTTATCAGTTCATTCATCTTTTATTCTTTTATCAGTTCATTCATATTTTCATATTCTTCTTTTTTTCATATTTCTAAAAAAATATCTAGAAAGCTCTTCTCCCAAAGTTTCATGTAATACAAAAATTTATATATTTATTTACATTCTCTTATATACTGTGCTATTCTGCATCAGTGTGGTTTACATTGAACAAACTGAAATTACATTGAACAGGGCATTATAACTTGGAGATAACTATTTTACAGGGAACGTGGGCTATGGAGCACCTGTGGCACTAGAAGCCCCAGTCCTTCCGGCCCAAGGTTGCTGTCCTCTAGTGGGATTTGAACCCCCAACCTTCCGGCCTGAAATAACGTGCCCCAACCACTAGGCCACTCCTCCACTCCAGTATCTTATTCTCAAAATTCTACTAAATGGGTGGTGGATCCAAGATGGCTTGAGGCAGGCATGTTGGGCTGCAACAGCATTTTCTGATGGGGAAGAAGCAGAAAGCCAAGGGGTTAAGATGCTCTGTCTAGCCCCCATAACTTCCTCTTCTTTACCTGGTGTCTCTTCAGGGCCTCTTGACTCCTTCTTAGTCCATTTGCAGCTTCAGCCAGCGGGGTCGGGGGGAGATAAGCCCAATTGTGCAACCGTCAGATTCGGGTGGCTCAGCATCTGCCTCGGACATAGACGCTCTCCTTTGAAGGTGGCACTGTTGTCTGCAGACTCTGGTATTTTGCAGCAGGAAGGCCCTCAGTTTGCTGGTAAAGCTCTCCTGCCATTGAGGGCTGGATCCAGAGCAGAATGGATGAATGAGGATAAGTGATCATGGAAGGAGAGAGAAGAGTCCAGGGTGACAACTAAGTAGCGGAGGGAGGGACCAGGGGAATGGGAATCTGCGTGAGGGAAGGAGCCAGGAAGGATGGAGAACTGGAGAGGGAAAATCAAATAGCAGCAGTCTTAGCAGGGTTGATATGAAGAAAGTTAATTGTCATCCAGGCAGAAACAGAAGAGAGACAGACATTCAGTGGTGCCAAGTCAGGAGCGGAGGGGCAAGTGTTATGAACAAGAAAAATATCATCGGTGTAGTAATAAGCAGAGATCCCTTGTTGTTGAATAATGAGGGAAAGGGGGAGGCAGAATAATATTAAAAAGGAGAAGGGAAAGAACAGATCCTTGAGAGATGCCACAGGAGAGTGGCAGAGAAGGAGGAAGAACTAGTGAGGACAGTGAAGGATCGAAAGGAGAGGAAAGAGTGAAACCAGTGAAAGACAGAACCAGCAATGCCGAAGATGCAGAAACAGGAGAGAAGAGTGCGATGGTCAACCAGATCAAATGTGGAGAAAAGGTCAAGAGAGACGGCCAGCAAAATATTATCACGATAGTGAGAGGAGTGAAGTTCATTGAGAAGGGACAGAATAATAGTCTCAGTGCTGTGACTGTGATGGAAGCCAGGTTGATGGAGGTGAAGGGCAAGGGTGGCCTCAAGGTAAGAGGAAAGCTGGGAAAAGACAATTTTCTCAAGAATTTTGGAGACGAAAGGCAAGGTAGAGATAGGGTGCCAGTGAGCAGGGATAGCAGGGTTCAGTGAGCGTTTCTTGAGAATGGGTTGAATTCAAGCGTGTTTCCAAGGAAGTGGGAAGTATCCGGAGGAGAAGCTAGAATTGAAAATGCTGAGAATGAGAGGGAGTAGGGCCAAAGAGGGGGTCGTGAGCCAAGCTGAGGGAATCGGATCAGAGGGGGAGGTGGTCTTTTGGGAAGAGGAAAGGACTTTGAAGAGTTCAGCGGAGGAAACAGGGTGGAAGGATGAGCAAAAATGGGAGAAAGTAGGGGTAATAGAAGAGGGAGAAGATGCTGGGGAAGTGGAAGAGGAGAAGAAGGGAAAGTGGGGGTGGACAGTCAGGGAAGGAGCAAAGCAGGGACAGAACTTTGTTGATAAAGTAGGTAGCTAGAATGGTAATATCCAAAGAAAAGGAAAGGGGGTAGGGGAAGGAAAGGAGTGGAATGAGGAGGGAGCGAAGGACAGAATAGAGTTGATGAGAAGAGTTAGAGGATGAAGAGATGAGTTGGGAAGTGGGAAAGCTTAGCAGAATGAATAAGGGAACGATAGTGGGAATGACAGTTGTAAAAATGGGCAAGAGATTCGGTGGAAAGGCGTTTGCGTCAGTGGTGCTCGGCACAATGGAGACAGAGGCCAGAATGATACCAGGGGTGACGAGGGACTGAGGAGCGAGGACAAGATGGGGGATGAAGAGGGTCAAGAGTATCCAGGGCAGTTAGGGTGGAGTGCCAAAATAGGACCTGGAGGTCAGGGGGAAAGGATGCAAAGTCAGGGGGGAAGAGTTGGTCAGAGGGAGGGAACTATTGGAGAGTAGTGGCTGAGATGTGGCGAATGAGGCAGGGAGAGGTTGGGGCAGCATGGAGGGTGAAAGGGGAAGAGGAAGGGGCATAGTGGGGAAGTGAGAACAAGAGGCAAAAATGATCGGACCAGGGAACTGGTAAGGTTGAGGTGTTGGTCGGAAGGAGGGTAGGAGACTGAGAGGGGGAAATGATAAGATCAAGGATATGGCAAGCGGAATGGGTGAGACAGTGGACATGTTGATGGAGTGAGAGATCAGTAAGAAAGGACAGGAACAAAGTGTCACGGGGACGGGAGGGGGAGTTTACATGGAGATTAAAATCCCCAAGAATGAGAAGACGAGGATAAAAAAGTGAGGTAGAGAGAGTTAGGAGGAGGGAGTCCCAGAGATGGGATGAGAGAGAAGGGTGGGCATAGATGAGCAGGGTTGCCATCAAGACACAGCAGGGCTTTGGAGTAATGGAGTGCAGGAGAGGAGGCTTCAGTGAGAGAGAGGGAGGAACGGTGAAGAACCACCACACCGCCACCGCTGCAACCCTGCCAGGAAACAGATAAGGCGGAATAGCCTGGTGGGAGGCAGCAATTGAGCAGGGGCTCCTCCCCCTAATGGAGCCAGGTCTCAGTAAGGAAGAGAGCATCGAGGGTGTATAGAAGCAGGAGGTCATGAACGAGAAGGGATTTAGAGTGCAGGGATTGGCAGTTGAGAAGAGCAAGCATAAAGAGTGTTATAAGTTTGTTCTACTGTTTATTGTAAATAGTTGTAATGTTCAAGATGTGTGGTTCTATTGTTCAATGTAAACCACCCCTTATCTCTGAAAGGGGCAGTATAGAAAAAGTTTCCAAATAAATAAATAAAATAAAGAAAGAACAGCAAGGGCTCTAAGGGGATAAGGGCATAAGAGGATGAAAAAGTGGAGGTGGTGGGTGCCAAGGATGTGCAATAGATAAGAATATTAGAATTCCTAGTACATATGGGAAAAGGGAAGGGGGTGGGAATGATAGCAGCATGGGCCGGATGCCAGCCCAAGTGGACTGGGATGGAAGACATGGGGCCCTGGAGAAAGGCCAGACACATGCAAGAGAGGAACAGGAAGAGAGCGCAGACAAGGTACTTAACCTTGCAGTGGTGGAACAGTAGGAGAAGGAAATGGGGTGGATGTGCATGGAAGAGAGGTCTGGTACTGATAGTTGCCCGAAGGAGCTCACCCAAGGAACACGGCCTGCTCCTTGGGCATGCGTGCCTCCGTGGCTTGAAACGCCACAGGAACAGCTGTTTTAGGAACACAGCAGCGTTTCACACGACCACATCACTTCCAGGGGGCGGAGCAGCAGGCAGACGGCACACTGGGTAATGTGGTACAGGCAGGAGACCTGGGAGAACAGAACAGGCAATAGAGCAAGTCAATAGCATCAGCAGCAGAGGCACAGATATAAGGCAGACAATGCAGTCAGGTCACAGAGGTTGTACAGTAGCTGTGACCTGATTGTGTCTCTATCCAGTAGAATGCAGAAAAGGTTTTTGCCGTCCAGAATTCATTATCAGAGGTGCAATCGAAGGTTGCTTCCTTGGAAGGATATCTGGACTCTTTTGTAAAATACTTTATTACTGTTAAAGCTAAGTTAGAGCAATTTGATAATGCTGCTAGAGCTGCTAATTTAAGACTTACTAATTTTCCAAAAGTTTCTACTCTGTCAGCAAAGGATATGTTTCAGTCTTACTTGATTGAAATTTTAGGTGTAGCCCCTGAGTCATATCCCCCGTTAGTTAATGTTTATTATTTGCCTATTGCTGGGGAAGTTGCCGAGTTGCAGCAGGTTGATGTGTTTGATGTGTCTGCTTTATTGGAAAGTTCTCAGGAAGAACCGGTTGTACCTTCTACACTGCTAGTTTATTTTGCATTAATCTCAGATAGGGAGTGCTTACTGAAAATGTTTTTCAAGAAAAGGCATTTATGGCCTGATTCTAACCCGCATGTACTACTACTACTACTATTCAGCACTTATAAAGCGCCACGCACGCAGCGCTGCACAGCTAACCTACAAGAGATAGCCAACATACAAAAGACAGTCCCTGCCTGTCAGAGTCATGCTCATTGGAGCTTACAATCTAGTTAAAAGAAAACAGTACAGGGCATTAGTCAGTTCTGCGCAAGGTACAGTGTGGTACAGTTTGATCTATAGTTGGGTCATAAACGTTGTACGGTGTGGTACAGTTTGGTCTATAGTTAGGTCATAAACGTTGACGGGGTTAGGGTAAGATGAGGATGGAGTCAGGATCTGAATGCAATGGTGAAGAGGTGGGTCTTCAACCTGGATTTGAAGAGGGCCAGGGAGGATGCCTGGCACACAGAAGCAGGTAAGCTGTTCCAGGCGTATGGTGCAGCAAGGTGAAAGGAGCGCAATCGGGAGTTTGCGGTGCGGGTGAAAGGCATTGATAGAAGTAATTTGTTAGCAGAGCACAAATTACGAGAGGGGACCTAGGGGGAGATAAGAGGTATTGAGGGGCCATAGAGTGAATGCATTTATAGATCAGTAGGAGAAGCTTGAATTGGATGCGGAATTGGACAGGGAGCCAGTGAAGCGACTTGAGAAGAGGAGTAGTGTGGGCATGGCGAGGCTGGCAGAAGATTAGCTGAGAAGCATGATTTTGTATGGATTGAAGGGGAGGAAGTGGCTCACGGGGAGACCAGCGAGGAGTAGGTTGCAGTAATCGAAGTGAGAGGAGATTAAGGAATGGATAAGCGTTTTCGTAGTGTGTTCAGAGAGGAAGGGGCGGATTTTGCTGATGTTGTAGAGAAAGAAGCGGCAGGTCTTAGCTACAAGCTGGATAGGAGCGGAGAAGGAGAGACAGGTGTCAAAGATAACCCCTAGATTGCGGGCTGAGGGAACAGGAAGGATAGTAGATCCATCCACATGGACTGAGAGAGGGGGAAGTAGGGGGAGGAGTTGGGTGGAAAGACAAGGAGTTCAGTCTTGCCATGTTCAGTTTCAATCGGCAATGAGACATCCAGGCAGCGATGTCCGAAAGACAGGCAGAGATCTTGGACTGGTTTGCCGGAGGTGTAGAGAGGCAGATCTGGGAATCATCGGCATAGAGATGGTACTGAAAGCCATGGGAGGAGATAAGCATGCCAAGGCCTTGGGTATAGAGAGAGAAGAGGAGGGGGGCCCAAGACAAGGCATGTACATCCCCTTTGTACGTCTGGTCTGAGCCGGACGTACAAAGGGGAACCCCGTCGGATCAGAATCTCAATCAGGCCTGTACGTGCATGCTGGGACTGTGATTCAGTCCCAGCCTGCATGTACAGACACTGCCCAGATAGCTCAGTCAGGCTTTTAAATGGAGCTATGGCGCCATGGCGTCATGTTGCCATGGCACCGTGACTCCATTTAAAAGCTGCAATGCCGGCCACCAGAAACTAAAGTTTATTCCTTGCAGCCCAACCCCCAGTCTGGCCTCCTAAGTCCAGTATCGGGCTGCGGGGAATAAACCCTGGACCCCTCAGTCCCTTCCATGCCCCGGGCCATGAAAAAAAACATTTGCAGGGGAGTTAGCCCACCTCGGATATCGACTAACTTCCCCGGCCATTTTGCCAGCACTGGACATAAAGGGCCAACATTAGAATTGGCCCTGTACATCCAAGGCTGGCAACCACCCTCTGCTCGCTCACTCTCCACCCCCAGGCCGCCTCTTCCCCGCCCCTGACTAACTTTCCTGCACATTTTTAATGGTTATAGTAACATAGTATATGATGGCAGATAAAGACTAGTATGGTCCATCTAGTCTGCCCAGCAAGGCGGCAAGAGTAGGTATACCTGCCCGCTCTGTGCAGGTCACCTCTCCCCATGCCTTTGTTTAGGGGTGTACCCACCGCTCCATGTAGGTCACCCCTATTTGTTCAGATATAAGAGATAGTTAAGCTTTTTTTTATTTTATCCTGTTGCTATAAAGGGATCACTATGTCTGTCCCATGCCATTTTGAATTATGTCAAAGTGTTTGCCCCCACCACTTCCATCGGGAGGGCATTCCAAGCATCCACCACCCTTTCAGTGAAAAAGTATTTCCTGACATTGCCTTTCAGTTTACCCCCTTGCAACTTCATGTTATGCCCTCTAGTTTTACAGCTTTCCCGTCTTTGGAAGAGGTTTGTTTGTCCATTAATGCTCTTTAAGTATTTAAAGGTCTGAATTATATCTCCCCTGTCCCTCCTCTCCTCCAGAGTATACATATTTAGGTCTTCAAGTCTCTTCTCATAAATCTTCTGACACAGGCTCCAAATGATTTTGGTTGCCTTCCTCTGAACTGCTTCCAGCCTTTTTATATCCTTTGTGAGAGATGGTCTGCAAAACTGAACACAATATTCCAAGTAAGGCCTCACCAGTAACTTGTACAGTGGCATTAGTATCTCTTCCTTTCTGCTGGTAATTCTTCTCTGTATGCAACCCAGCATCCTTCTGGCTTTTGCCACCGCCTTGTCACACTGTTTTGCCACCTTGAGATCAACAGAAACAATCACTCCTTGGTCTTTCTCCTGGTCCGTGCACATCAATCTCTCGCTTCTGTTTTGTAGGTGGATTGTGCTTAGAGGAGTGAAGACCTTGTTTCTTGTTATTATGAGAGTTTCTGTTTTATGGGTTGCTACATAAGATATGCCATACTGGGTCAGACCAAGATCCATCAAGCCCAGTATCCTGTTTCCATCAGTGGCCAATCTAGGTCATACATACCTAGCAGTTTCCCCAAAAGACACAGGTTCCACAATGCTTGTACTGGGTCAAGCATTGATATCCTGGGTCCCTTCTTAATAATGGTTTATGGACCTTTCTTCCAGGAACTTGTCCATACCTTTTTTAAACCCAGCTACACTAAGAGCCTTTACTACATCCTCCGGTAACAAATTCCAGAGTTTGATTACATGTTGAGTGAAAAAATATTTTCTTTTATTAGTCTTAAATAGTTTACCCTGCAGCTTCATTGCATGTCCCCTAGTCTTTCCATATTCTGATAACATAAACAATCGATCTACGTTTACCCGTTCCACGCCGTTCATTAATTTATAGACTTTTATCATATCTCCCCTCAGCCGTCTCTTTTCCAGGTTAAAGAGCTCTAACCTTTTTAGCCTGTCTTCATAGGAGTATCCTTCCATCCCCTTTACCATTTTGCTGGCTCTTCTCTGAAACTTTTCTAATAACCCCATATCCTTTTTAAGATACGGCGACCAGAATTGCACACAATATTCAAGGTGCGGTCTCACCATGGAACGATATAGAGGCATTATAATATTTTTTGTTTTATTTTCCATTCCTTTCCTTATGATACCTGGCATTCTATTTGCTCTCTTGGCTGCCGCTGCACACTAGGCCGAGGGTTTTAACATGTTATCCACAATGACGCCTAAATCTTTTTCCTGGGTGGTGGTTCCTAATGTGGAACCTTGCATCGTGTAACCATAGTTTGGGTTGTTCTTCCCTAGGTGGATAACTTTGCACTTGTCCAAATTAAATTTCATCTGCCATATTGATGCCTAGTCTTCCAATTTATCAAGATCCTCTTGCAATTTTCCACAATCCTCTTGGGTTTTAACAACTTTAAATAGTTTTGTGTCATCTGCAAATTTGATAACCTCACTCATTATTCCCTTTTCCAGGTCATTTATGAATATGTCAAAAAGCAGCGGACCCAGCACAGATCCCTGGGGTACACCACTATTCACCTTTCTCCATTGGGAAAATTGGCCATTTAGCTCTACCCTCTGCTTTCTATCTTTTAACCAGTTCCTGATCCACAATAGTACACTGCCTCCTATCCCATGACTCTTTAGTTTTGCCAAAAGTCTCTGATGAGGAACCTTGTCAAAGGCTTTCTGAAAATCCAGATACACTATATCAACTGACTCACCTTTGTCCACCTGTTTATTCACACCTTCAAAAAAACATAACAGATTATTAAGGCACGATCTTCCTTGTCTAAAGCCATGTTGGCTGTCTCCCATTAAGCCATGACTATCTACATGCTGAGTAATTTTGTTCTTTATGATGGTTTCTACCATGTTTACGGTACTGACGTCAGTCTCACCGGTCTGTAGTTTCCCAGATCACCCCTGGAACCCTTTTTAAAAATTGGCGTTACATTGGCGATCCTCTAATCTTCAGGTATTAGTTCACAGATTACTAATAGCAGGTCTGCAATCTCATATTTCAGTTCTTTCAACACCCTTGGATGTATACCATCCGGCCCAGGTGATTTGCTACTCTTCAGTTTATCTAATAGTTGTAATACATCTTCCTGATGTATCGATATTTCCTTCAATTCTTCCGCACCTTTAAATACCACTTCAGTCATGGGTAACATCCCTACATCTTCCTCAGTAAAGACCGAAGCAGAGAATTCATTCAGTCTCTCCGCTATTGCCTTGTCGCCTCTTAGTGCCGGTTTAACCCCTCTATCATCTAATGGACCAGCTGACTCTCTCACAGGTTTTTTGCTATGAATGTACTTGAAAAAGTCTTTATTTCATGTTTTTGCTTCCGCAGCAAGCTTCTTCTCAAATTCTCCATTTGCCCGCCATATCAATGCCTTGCATTTGACTTGCCAGTGCTTGTGCTGTTTACAGGTTTCGTTGTTTGGCTCTTTTTTCCATTTCTTGAAAGATGCTTTTCTGGCAACAACAGCCTCTCTGACCTCACCTTTAAACCATGCTGACAGTTTTTTGGACTTCCTTCCAGTTTTCTTAAAGCCGTGGAATACAGCTGGTCTGGGCTGAGCCATGTGAACATTTCTTTGAGGCATTTGGTTATAGTTATGTAGTCTGGTTTGTCTATATTGATTGATGTGTATATCATGATGTCATTGACATATAGCTTGTAGTGAATTTTGTGTTTTTTGATGATATCACGATAGGCTGGATGTAAATGTTGAAGAGCAGTGATGATATTGCTGATCCCTGTGGTATTCACTGTTTTATGCTGAACAAAGTGGATGTGCTTCCTCCGCATTTGAAGTACTGTTGCCTGTTTTTCAGGTATGATTAGAACAACTTGATTGTGATGTTGTGCAGACTAGTTTCCTGTAGACGTTTCAAAAGTATAGTGGGAGATACAGTGTCAAAGGGTGATGATATGTCAAGGAATATTAGTAAGAAACCTCTTTTTATGTTGTCTATTCTTTTGATAATGCTATTGAAGAGTGATATTAGCAATGTTTCTATGCTGCTGTTGGGCTTGAATCCATGTTGATGGGGATCTAGTGGCACGTGTGTGTTGATGTGATCTTTGCAGTTGAATATGTACCATCTTGTCCATCATTTTGGCCATAAAGGGTAAGACTGAAACTGGTTGATATGCAGTGGGGTCATTCCTGTCAAGTGCCGGGTATTTTAAGATACTGTAGGTCTTATTGATTCTTGTTTAAGAATTGTAGGCATACAGTGATTTGTAAGGGATGTGTGTGTTATTTTGTGGATGAGTGCAGTGAGCTCCTCCTTGGCTGATTTTATCCATGATACTCAGCAAGGGTCATTTGGTGAGGTTGTTGTGTTCAGCGTGGATATTGTATGGATTAATTGTTTGTTAGATTGTATAGCAAATTCTCCCCATATTCCTGTGGGTATTGAGTGATATTTGGAGTCTGTTGACGGCGGCGTTGTGTCCTGATGGGCATTTTTTTGTTTCATCATTCGGTAGTCTGCAATGCTTTGTGGGTGTATTTCAGCATTACTTTTGTGTGAGAGTTCCTTGGTGACTGTGTGGGCTATTTCGAATAGTTCCCGGTTTATTTGCAAATTTCATGAGATTTGTATAGTATTCTTGTTTACATCTGTTAATTAGGTCATTGTATTTGTGTTGCTTTGTTCTGTACTTTTGTAAAGTATCTTAGTCCTTGCTACATCTCCATTTCTCTTTATCCTTCTTAGATTCTTTTTTGCTTCTCTTATTTCATTATAATACCGGGGTGTGGGGTGTGTTCTCTGTGTTACAGTTTTTTTTTGTATGGTGTTTCTGCGGCTCCTGTAATGGAATGGTTTCAGTTCTCAATTATACTATCGAGGTCAGTGAGGTCTTGGTTTATTTTGGGTAGGACTTCCCTCAAGAACTGTTCTTTGTTAAAATTCCCTGAATCATTATCTTTATCTTTATTTCCACACTTGATAGACCGCTTTCGCCAAGACATTAAAGCGGTTTACAATAAAATCAAAGGTCAACACTGCAAACTATAGAAAAGGAACGCCATGAGATGACAGGAAAGAAAGAAAAAAACGACAAGACAGAAAAATTGAAAAACTGTACACTTAAACCAAAGACTTCAATTGAACACAAACAAAGACAAAACAGGGGGAGAACAGACAGAGGGAAAACAGGACAAGACATGATTGGAATGGAACAAACAACCTACGGAAGCTTCAGGGAGGCGGATCAGGAGGAAGATCAAAAGATTGTTGGAATAGATGGGTTTTGAGTAAGGCTTTGAACTGGGGATAAGAAGATTCCAACCGGAGAAATGGAGGTAGTGCATTCCACAACAGGGGACCAAGAAAGAAGAAAGCTGAGTGGCGAGGTTTTTTTCCAGATGTGCTTGGGATGGGGAGGGTAAGGACAGACGATTAGCATGGAGGGAGCAAAATTGACGATATGGGGTATGAAGGGAAATGAGATCAGCAAGATACAGAGGATTATTAGTATTAATGGCACGATGAGTTAGAATGAGGATTTTATAGTGGAAACGAAAACAGAGGGGCAACCAATGCAAATGAAAGAGAATGGGAGTGACGTGATCAAAACGATTGGCAAAAGTGATAAGGCGAGCTGCAGTGTTTTGGATAAACTGAAGGCGTTCAAGCTGATAATTGGGGAGATTAGCCAAAATAATGTTGCAATAATCAAGTCTGCTGGTAATCAAAGCTAGAACAAGGGTAACCAAGGAACCAAAGGGAAGAAGGGAACGGACAGCCCTGATTTGACGCAGGATTGCAAATGAACGCCTAGTAAGGGAGGAGATATGGCCATGGAAGGAAAGTGAGGAATCAAGGATTACGCCCAAATAACGGAAGGAAGAAACGAGTGGAATGGAGGTCGAATCAATCATGGGGGCAACAGAAGGACAAGAGCCGCTCAGGGACACCCACCTAGCCGTAGACTTTTAAGGGTTCAAGCGTAAGAAATGCTGAGAGAGCCAAGAGGCAACATGGGAGAGGCAGAGGTTAAATTGGGAGATATCTAAGGAGAGCGGAGAAGTATGGAAAAGGAGAATGATGTCATCCGCATAGATATACAAAGACACTGGGTACTGCTGGATCAGAAGGGGTAAGGGGGCGAGGTGAATATCCTGCCATTGTGTTGTACATGGTTTTGCGTGTTCGAGCTGGCGACTGTTATATTGAATTTTATTATATCATGATCTGACCATGATGTCAGTGTGATTGATGGTGGGGTTATTTTGTTCTCCAGTATTGTCTTGGGGGCGAAGATGAGGTCCGGGTTGGAGCACTGTCTGTGTGTGAGAGCATGTAATAATTACATGCAGTGCATTGCTTCCATGGCTCTGAGAAAAGCCTTCGCCTCTTTGTTGGATGTTGAGTTGAGTTTGAAGTCCACAAGTGTCATCATGGGTTTGTATGGTGATGTGAATGTGTATACCAATTCCAGTATTGAGGAAAGCTCTTTGGTTATGGCGTTTAGGGCTCTATAGGTGAGGCATATACTGATATATTTGTTTGCAATGATTATAGTGTTACTGTCCCTCTGTACTGGTTTTTGAGAAGGTTTTGAATTTAAAATGACTCCTGGCTAGTATAAACGCCCCTTCTCCTTTCTTGTGTGTTCATGGGTGGTTGAAGGCAGTGTTCCTCTTTGTTGGGATGCCCTTAACAAGAGCACGATGTCCAGCTAAGTGGTCATCAGGGCTCACCTCTGGAATGTTGGTCTGTGGGTGATCAGGCGACTGGGTGCTGCAATATACTGCTGGGGTGCTGCATCAGTGTCCTCTGTTTGTCCGGTTGAGTGGTGTCGTCGGGTGGCCATCTGGTGATGGGGAGGAAAGGGAGCCTTGCTTATAGCCGTGCTGCTTTATGGCCTGCTTGTGTCACTGGGTGACGAAGCCGGAGGGCGGAGCTTAGCAACATTTAATGTTCCTCTTTGTTAGGCTGCTCTGAACATGAGCATTCATGCAAGCATGATGTCCGGATAAGTGCTAATAGGGGTTCACCTCTGGAACGCTGGCGATCGATTAGCATAGATTAGCAGATAGTTTAGCTTTATATTAAAGGTTGTTCAAAGCTGTTACTCCAAATTATTACTCTCATTACATTCATCGGAAGATAAAGCTCATAAAACAATTAAAAAATGTCTTATACTCATCTACATCACCACATCTTGCTTTAACAATGCCTAACAAACCATCCATATAAGCTATGGGAGTTTGTTATTACAATGTAGATATAAGATATAGTAGCATGCTAAATATCATACACCAGTTTACTATAAGTTGCAATTATTTCAGCTACCAAAAGGTAGATTAATTAGACTTCCCTTTATCATCCTTATGTTCATTTTGTTGTAACACAAAGTCAGCATGGGATTGGCAGCAGGAACAGAATTGTACAATTGCAGAAATAATAGCGGCCTTCAGTGATGTGAGTGATTTGCTGAACATGCGGAATGATCGCCAATAAAAAATAGCAACTTTTCTCGGGATTATAAAGATAGCTACATTCATGTCATTAAGGTAATGTCGAACACTCAGTCCTGCAGAACACTTTACTTGGATAGTCAGCAAGCTTTCATGAGAGCTCATGAGTTTGAATTCTTTAATTATGCAATAATCCTTTCTAAGAACCTTTATGCTTTCCTCTCTCTTAGATTTATTTACAGTAAGTGTCTCTTACCTCTTCCCAATCTCTTTCTCTGAGCAGCTCTCTGACGTTTTCACAAACATTTCAATGACTTTCCAGCCAGTTGTCTATGCTCTTAATCTAAAAAGAGGTTTTCCTCATCTCTACCCACAGAACAATATCTGAGGGGCCAAACTATTACTATGTGGCATTTCCCATGTAAATTTACTATGGATGCAAATGAGCAGCATAGCAACTGTGTGAGAAATTCTACTGTGGGCTGGCAGGATAATTACATTTCATCTCATTGAGGTCTAAGTATCTTTCTACCAAAGCTGGCAGGTGTTTGTTTTCAAATGTTGGTTGATTCTGAATAAGTTGTGATGGTTCTCATCAGTAGAGAGGACCCAGGGATAGAGAGCAGGTGAGGTCCTCAGATTAGTTTTCCACTGAACAGGGACACCTCGGAACAGGGGTGGATTGGGCAAGGTTTTCTATCTGTAGTGGCTACCGTCCCTTCAGTTTGAGCCTTTTGGTACTGGCCGCTGATAGGACTTAGCTGCCTGATGTCCGAAGCCCAGAGTAGCCAGAAACTAAAAAAACATATAATGAGGGTGAAAAATACCTGCATGCAAGAACTCACCACTACTTCTTATTTGTATAGCACTACAAGTTGTGCACAGTGTTATAGAGAGAGATGTAAGAGACCAAGAAGAGTCAGAATGGAAGCAAGGCTGGAACACAGTTGGAGCTTGGTACAAGGCTGAGAAGCCTTCCACAGAGAAAACTTAGGAAAAGCAGCGAAAGAACCAAAGAGCTAGCTTGCCATGCTTTTACCTCTCAGGAGCTTGGCCTTACTTAGTAATTGAGCTCAGACCTCTTCCTGCAGTTGTTAATACTTCATGATGCAGCACCACCTGATTGATGGGTCTGAATGTACCATGGACTGATTGTCTCTCTGCTCTATACTGTAAATACCCTGCAGCTCCCAGACTTCCCCATTCTTAGACAGAAGTGCCCTTTTTGTCCCCTGATCTTTAATGTTTGACTTGACCTCTCCTGTAACTGTTTACCACTAATGAACCTGTTCTAGCCACCCTGACTTCTGCCTGTTGCTGGACTCTGCTTCTGCGTGCCATTTTGATTTTGTTCTATGCCTTGTACATCTCCTGCCGCCTGCTCTGCCTGCTGTCCAGTGCCCACTCTGCTAGGAATACTGCATTCATGCTTGACGTCTTGGCAGCTCCTGAGTACTCGAGGGCTCATTCTGAAGGGAAGGGAGTTATTATAAGCAAGGGCTCACTGCCTAGATTCCTGGGGAGTGATTTCAGCAGCTAGCTACCGCCACTCTTGTTAAGATTGGATATTCAGCGGGGGCGGAGCCTGGTTTCTGGTTAAGATGGATGTGTAAGAGCTGTGCTCCGGAGGGCAATAGGCAAGAATGCTGACTTCAGCAGTCTTTAATCAAATAGTTCCTATATTTTAAGTGACAAAGAAGTGGGAATGTACTAGGTCATTTTGCCCTCCGTGTCTGTCTTGTCCTGGTGGGCTCAGCCGCTAAGTTTTGTGTTTTATAGCCCCCCTGGGTTTGGTAGTTTTGGTGACTTGTTTTTCACAATTATGTGTTCTTATTGTGAGCGATCATGTGCAGGGGCCAGGGCTAAATTGTGTCCCTTTTTGTTGGGTTTTCTTTTTTGGGCTATAAGAGCAGCTAACACTATGAGGGCGTTTAAGATGATGTTCTACAATGTTAAACTATATGCTATAATTTGGTATGTTTTTGCAACATTTGACTGTTAATCTGTGCTATATTGTCAGTATGTCTTCCTTTAAGATAGTTTCACTGAATGTTAAAGGCATTAACAGTCCCATTAAGAGGAAAATGATTCTTCTGTAGGTAGGAAAGAAAGTGCTGACATCTTACTGTTACAGGAGACACACTTGAATGTACAGTAAAGGAGTCATTAAAACTAGATATAAACCCCTTTTCTCTAGTGGCTTTTTCAGCTGCCCATTATAAAAAAAAAATGGGGTAGCCATTTTAGTGAGGAAAGCTTTATCCCCATGGTTATTCAAACTAGGTCTGATACTGATGGGTGGTGGACAATGGCTGTTATTAAAATTGGATCCACTGAACTGGTCTTAATTAATATTTATGCTCCTAACATTGATTGCCCTACTTTTTTTTTCTCCATTGCGGCCTTGGCGCAGGAGGTGTCCAGATATCCCACTATTGTGAGGGGAGACTTCAACCTTGTGTTAGACCCATTGGTGGATAGGAGGAGTCCAGTGAGAACTATTAGAGTTCCCAAGTCTCCCCCAGTTCTTGTATCTCTAATGCAGAATTGGGCCTGATAGACATATGGCGGTTGCAACATCCTACAGATAAAGAATTCACTTTCTTTTCTCCTCCTCATAACTCGTTATCACATATAGACTTTTTCCTAGTCTCCAAGGGACTTTGTTCTAGAATTAGTGAGTCTAATATTCATGCGGCTCATATCTCTGATCATTCCGCAATCTCATTCACCCTATTTGACTCAACGAGCTATCAATCTCACTCACGCTGGCAATTTGATAGGACTCTTCTAGCCAGTCAGGAATTTTGTGAGACCATCCTGGTGGCTATGGAGGAGTATTTTCAATTTAATCTACCTCAAGACTCCGGGTGGGCTTGGTGGGAAGGCTTTAAGGCTAGTATACGAGCCACCATTACCAGTTTTGCTATAAAGCAGGCCAAGTAACGTAAAGCAGAACTTGATGCACTAGACAGGCAGATTAAAGTGGGAGAACGTATTTTATGCCAGAAAACTGATCCTAATATTTTGATAAGATTGCAGCGCCTGAGATTTAGATATAATTTGATTTTGGCCACTGAGGCTTCACAAAATATTCAAGGGCAGAAAGGACGATATTACTTGGAAGGTAACAGAGCTGGACGGCTGCTAGCTAACTCGTTAAAGGGTCGTAAGGAAGCTTTGCGCGTTACAGCTTTAAGGGATCCTCAGGTGCAACAATTGATTGTCAAGGACCCCGACATTGCAGAGACTTTTTGCCAATTTTACGCTCAGTTGTACTCCCCAGAGATAGATTTTTCTGTGAAGAAGTTTGATAGTTTGCTAAATAATATTCAAAGGCCAGTGTTAGATCAAGAAACTGCTGCGGGACCGGATAAGTAAATCAGTCATGGAAATTATTCAGGCTATTGACTCTACGCAAGGTGGCAAGGCTACCGGACCAGATGGCCTTCCGGCTGAATTCTATAAAACTTTTTCCAAAACCTTAGGGCCATACCTTCAACAATATTATAGACTTCTTCTGGACAATGCGGCACAGACCGGAGTGTTTGCCTCTGCAAAAATTGTTGTTCTAGAAAAACCTGGGAGGGACCCTCAGTCAGTTAGTAACTATCGGCCAATTTTGTTGTTAAATGTGGATTATAAAATCTTTGCGACCATCTTAGCTGGTCATCTCTCCAAACTGATCCCTTCTTTGATTCATCCGGACCAATGTGGCTTTACTGAAGGATGCTCCACAGCCAATAATGCCAGAGTGCTTTGTCACGTTTTGGAAGGCGCGGAGAAAACAGAGGATCCTCTTGTGGGACTCTCACTAGACGCAGAGAAAGCGTTTGATTGGTTGGAGTGGCTTTTCCTGTTTGCTGTTCTGAAGTGGTTTGGATTTGGTGAGGGTTTCTGCAATCTAATTAAACTTATGTATGCGAGACCGTGTGTGAAAATTTCTGTGAATGCGACTCAGTCTAGAGAATTTCTTCTAGGGCGGGGTACCCATCAGGGTTGTCCTCTTTCTCCCATTCTCTTCAATCTGACACTCAGAAGGCTTTCAACAGTTACCAAATGAAATTCCTAAGGAGGATTGCCTATCAAAATTAATACCCATCTGGCATAGTCCTTTTTTTTTTTTAAATCAATCAAAGTTCATTCGCATGGCAACAGTGGTTTAGCAGGGGCATTTGGAGCGTTTGCCAACTGATAATGGATGGTAAGTGGAAACCTTTTTCCTCTTTACAAAGTGAATTTGGTTTGCCTAAATCCTTATACTTTCAGTGGCTCAGCTGAGGCATTGTATAGAGAAATCCCAGTTGGATATTACATCATTGTCTGACGAGTGGGGGTTGATGAGTAAGATAGGCTCAGTACATATGACCTCTGGGGTGGCTTCTCACTATTATAAACTGGTGGTTCAAAACAACAATTCTCAGGCCACATGTGCCTCTTGCATCCCTTTAGTTGTTCACTACTGTGGTAGCAAGCTTTTCTGTATAATGTTTTATACCACATCTCACACATTCTTCTTGTATATTTTTATATGCATGGTGTTATATTTCATTTTTGTTACAGCCTATTTATTCTTAGCTATATTTCTTACCATGAATTTTTAAATGTGGATTGTTATTCACCTTTCTAAGTTTTTTCTTTTGCTATTTGGTTTCCTTTGTTTTAACCATATGTATATGATTTGTGCCATTCTTAATGTACACCTTTAGAGTTTTATCTATTTATATACGTATTTATATATGTATTTTTACTATGTTCCAGATTGGGAAGAGTGGTCGCTCCACCCCATAGATGTGTTTATACACTTTCTATTGTCACGCTCCCCTGCTATGGGCCAAAGGCTTTATAGTAGGGGTGACCGCTGTTTTGCTTCTGAGTGTCCTTTATACTATCTAGCAGCAAGGGTTGCTGGGATATGTAGTTTTTGGTTTCCCTCTCACAAAAATGTGTTGTGGCACAAGGGTCTTTAGGAACAGATGCATTTATTATTGTTGGGTTTTTCCCCTCACAGAGGTTCTTAGGCAAATAAGCAAAGCAATATAATTCTTTTCCAGAATAAACAGAAAAACAGGAACAAATGAAACGCATCAAATAAAAGTGGAAAAAGTGTTTCTTCACAGCAGCACAAAAACTTCCAAACAACTTTGTAATTCTTCTTACCAAAGCTTGTTTATCTTAGGAGCAGTCTTTCTACATTATACATGGAACAGTCTCTCTTATAGTAATCAGGTGAGTCAGGAATATCAGCTACGTCATTAAACATCTCCTTGCTTGCATTCTCACGGCTCTGTTTATGAGAACTTCTTGGCTGCAATCCTGGGATAGCTATTTGCAGCTGTTCTAAGAAGACTCCACTCTCACTGACCGTGACTTCTTCTAGTTCAGGAAATGGGTTAGAATGTAAGCTCTTCCTTATGGTTGTCACATTAGCTTTAAACCATTTGTCAAAAGAGTATCTGCTAGGTGCTTTCACAGCCGTGCCACCCTGGCACCTATTAGCACTTGCTCTTAACTGTTTCACAACGTCTTCCACAAAACTCTGGCTTGGCAGTAACCCTGACGTACCTTTTCTGCTGACCTTGCTTTGTCTGTGCTCGGAGCTCTCTTCCTCTCTACAGGGAAATGGCTTTGCCCTGTCTTCAGGAAGCTCCCACAACGGCTTAGGTTTAGCTTCAAGGTAACCAGTAATGGACCCACCAGAATCCTTCTTGCCTGGGGCTGGGTTCCAAGACTCCCTCAGTTGCTTCCTTCCTTGCTGAAGTGGAATAGACACTTGTAAAGGCTTTTCCCTGCCTTCTCGTACGTCCTGATTCTCAGTGCTGCTCTGAAAGACTAGCCCTGAAGCTGGTTTAAAACGGCTTCCTTGTTCAGGCACGCCCTTCTGACTATCCAGATGCACCTCGTTAGGGCTGCTTCCAGCTCTTATGTCATGAATCTGACTGAGCTGCATTCTCTCTGAAAGCTTCCTGCTGTCATGGAAACCTGGCTTGCTCTGGCTTTTAAAGGTGCAGTGCTCGCCCTTTTCCCCTTCTGTCTGCTCAAGAATGCTTTCGGTACCACACTATGTGGTTATTTGGTAATGTTTTTAATTATTTATTTACGCATTTATTTATGTGCATATTAAAAAATCTTTTTAGTTATGTATTTTAATTATGTACTACAATTTATGTGTCTGTTTTTTAGACCCCTGATGAAGGCCTTTGGCCGAAACTTGTTAAGTTGGGTCTTCAATAAAGTCATTTTTACCCAGCAAAATCTGTTGGCCGTGGTTGATTGCCCTCCGCTGTACTTGTGTAACTGGAAACATACAGCAGAGCTTAGTTGGCATGAATGGTGGAGCTGCTTGTGCTTATGCTGCAAATATGAGCAAATGCCAGGGTGTGGCAGAACTCTCACGCCCTCCACTTTTCTCAAGTGGAAACCCCTCCAGAATTACATCTCTAAAGCACGATATGAGATGTTATTAGTCAAATCTTCTTGCTTCTTATGTAGTGGAGTGTTTGATGTTCTATAGCCCTTGTAAGCCTTGCAGGTCTTCAGCTGTTTATTTTTTTCTATAGCCCTTGATGATCGCATGATGATGGGAGGAACAGGGTGGGGTGGGCTGTGAATAGTCTTTTCTTGTTTCTTGTTACAGAGAAGTATTATGTATTTTGATTTATTGTAATTTGTTTTTTTTTTCTTTTGTATTTGTTGGAAAATATAAATAAAGAAGTTTAAAAAAAAGAAAGATTGGATATTCAGCACCGGTGCCTATGCAGTGACTAGCACTAAATATTCGGCTTGGGCAGATTGTTGTTTTATAATCTGGTTTGTGATGATATTCAGCTACTAATTGGATTGCAAATTGAATAAGGTTAGGACAGCCTTTCACCTGCCCCAACTTTATACAGTTTAGTTATGCCGTTAGTGGCTGAATATTGCTGCTAACTGCATAGCTACTGGTGCCACCCCACTTTGCCCAAAGAACACCTCAGTGCTATCTGGATAGTGCCGGGGCGTTTAACCGGGTTAGTAGAGGATATTCAGTGACACTAACCCAGTTGAATATCCTGGATAGCAGGGTTGATATGGTTTGCAGATCTGCAAACCACATAAACACTTTTGAAAATGCTCCCCTTGATGTTTCCCTAGAATGGGCCCAGCCATGACATGGGAAAGGTGCAGACCAAGCTCTAGCAAAGCGGTCCAGCAAGAAATGGGTGTATATACAGCTCCTAGATAGGAAAAAGATGGCCTCAGTACAGAAGTAGCAAGCATAGAGCAAGGTAGGGTTTCCAGTCAACTGAGCAGAACCTACTGACACCAGAGGTTCATCTGGGTAAGATTTCTCCAGGAACAGTCATCCGCAGGCTTGCAGCTGATCCCCACATATGTTCTGGGTATGGTATTTATCATGGCAACACAACAATTCAGAAGGTTAATAAACTTTCACAGACAAGAGGACTACGCACAAAGGCTTCCATGTTCCTTGTGAATGGGTAAACTGCAAAGGATATTATAATACCTCTATATTGCTTCATGGTGCAACTGCAGCTCGAATATTGTGTGCAGTTCTTATCACCATATCTTAAAAAGGATATAACAGAAAACATACAGAGAAGAACCACGAAAATGATACAGGATATGGAAGAATATGCCTATGAGGAAAGGCTTAATAGGTTAGGGCTCTTTAGCTTGGAAAAGATGGCTGAGGGAATATATGACAGAGCAGGCCTTGACAAATTTTGTTTGGATTTAGGAGCCAGGCCAAAATCTTAAGAATCAGTGCTTACGACTTCCTCATGTGCTCCCACCCCATTCCCATTTGTCTCTCATGCTGGTACCATGTTCTTAAGTCTCATGAGTCCAGCACCAGAGTTCCTACACTGCACTTCATCTTTAGATAGCAAGTGTCTTTGTGAGACTGTGGTGTAACGGTGGTGTGCCTGTCTGTGCATGGGATGTAGCGATGGGTGTCTTTGTGTGTGTGCTGCCACAGCTGGGCAGCCTGTGTGTGTGGGTGCTGCAGAGGTGGTGTGCCCCTGTCTGTGTGTGAGTGTGAATGTTTGTGAACTGCAGAGATGAGATGAGATGTGTTTGTGTGTACGTAGTGAGGAACTTGAATGCATGTCTGTTCTATAGAAATGGGGTGTCTGTTTCTTCATTTGTTTTGTCCCCATGATTTCATCCAGCACATTGCACTCTTCCTTCCACTCGCCAACCCCTCCCTACTCTCTGTTCCCCTTCCAGACTTTTTCCCTTCCCCTAGCACTCCCATCTCCTGCCCTACATGCCACCCATCCTCTTTCCTTTTTTTTGTTTTTTTGTTACTAGACCTTTACATTTTTGCAGTTTAACCCCCTCCCTTCCATCTAACCTTTTTTTTAATTGCCACCCCCATCAGCTCTCTAATTCAGCTTTCCAGTGCATGATCCTGGTCTACCACACCTGTTCTGTCCATGAGGATCTGATCTTCCATGGGCAGAAGGGGAAGATTGCGATAGCAGTCCCAATGCTCATGGGGATTTGATCTCCCATGGGCAGACGGCTTGCATCGGGGCCACGGTTGCAGCCACCCCCTTCTTTTCTACCCACAGCAAATCAGATTTCCATGGGCAAAAGAGAAGGGGATGGCAGTGATAATGGAGTCGATGTAAGCTATCTGCCCATGGGAGTTCAGATCCCCATGGGCAGATAGCTTGCAACAGCCCCTCGATCACAGTCATCCCCTTCTCTTCTGCCCATGGGAATCATATCTCCTGTGGCCAGAAAAGAAGGGGATGACTGTGAATGCAGCCCCAGTGCAAGCTATCTTGCCCCACAATTGTGATTTTTTTTTTTGGGGGGGGAAGTAAATCCTAGGTGCCAGATACAAATTTCTAGTTGCCATTGCAACCTGGCACCTGGGATTTGTCGAGCCCTGTGATAGGGGTCTATAAAATAATATGGCTTGAATGACTACCAAAATGGACTGCTACTGCTGGAAAGAAATCTGCACTTGTAAGTATTTACCTTCCGGGAAATTCTCTAAATCTTGGGGAAAAGGGAATTCTTTTGGTTAAAGCTGATAAATCTGTTTATTTTGGTATCCAGTGTATTTGATAAGTCATTCAGGGCTTAGTTCAACCAGAGAGCTTTTTATTTAAATCAAATCAAAGAATAACTTAGAATAGAAGGAAGAATAGGGCAAATATTTTTTGAGTAGAAAGAAATTGCTTCTAGAGAGCTTTCATTTAAATTTAAACTCAGTCAGGGCTTAGTACCATCAAAGAGCTTTTATTTATTTAGCTGGGTTTTTTTATACCGCCTTATCAAGAATCAAAGCAGTTTGCAAGGAACAATAACATTTACAATGAACAGTAGTTGGCAAAAACACAACTCTGATAGTGAGCGAAATTTCCATACAAGGTAATTAGCAGTAACTTATTTACAATAGCAAACATATTTACAGTGAGATTTTTGGGTGGTTTACATCATTACATTTTTGATGTATTTACATGGGTATCGGATGATGAGGATGTGTGTTGGGTGAATATATTGAATCTTTTGATCTGGGTCTCATTTAAGAACATAAGAACATAACATAAGATATGCCATACTGGGTCAGACCAAGGTCCATCAAGCCCAGTATTCTGTTTCCAACAGTGGCCAATCTAGGTCATACGTACCTAGCAGTTATGTTGGTAGAACACCTGATCTCCAGGAACAAGCAGGAATGAGTCTTCACATATTGGTATCGTAGGTACCGACGGAGCCTGCGCGGGAACGCTCCCCAGCGTCCAGTAGGAAAGCTTTTGGGAGCATCCCACAGCGCCTGCGTCCTGCCTTCCCGCCTTTCCCAACCGCCTCTCTCCAGTTCTTCTTTTCCGCGGAGCCAGCAGGTCGTGTTTCCTTTCACCGCTGAAGAATTTCTTTTTTTCTTTTATTTTTCTTTAGTCGCGTGTCTGCCTTCTCGACTCCGGACCGGTACCACCGGTCTTTTTTCTTTCTTTCTAAAAAACAAAAAAAACCAAAACTACTCTTTCTTACTTCAGTGCATTTTTTCTTCTGTGGCCTTAGGCCTGCAGATATTTTTTTCCTCATGGAAAAACCCGCCTCCGGGTTTAAAAAGTGCACGAAGTGCAGTGGCACTATTTCTGTCACTGACACCCATGACTGGTGTCTAAAATGTTTACGTCCTGACCACTCCATCGCGGATTGTGAGTCCTGTTCCATGATGTCTAAAAGAGGGTTACAAAATCGGGCAGCCAAGCTCAGTACCCTGTTTCCCTCCAATGCAGCTTCTGTGGCATCGACGTCTTCCAGGGCTGCTTCTTCATCCCATGGATCTCAGTTAACCAAACTTAAATCCGGTCGGTCCTCAAAGAGTACATCTCCCTCTAAGTATCGAGATGTTCCTGAGCTTACTCTTGAGGAATCCACACCGGCAAAATTACCCCGGCGGGAGGCTCCGGCTTCCAAAGCTTTATCTTTGGGGTCACAGGTTGACATCGATGGCTCGGCCTCGACCGATCACCTGTTACAATGTTCTGGGGTACCGGCGGTTCCCACCGGTACCGACATCCAAACATTGGTGGCGTTGATGGATCAGAATATTCTGACCATGCAGCATGCCATCACGGCATTCATACAAGCTGCGACGCCTACGGTACCGTAACAAACTCCGTTGACGGTACCGATTCCGGTACCGGATCCGATATCGGTTCTTTTACAACACCATTGGCTACCTGTCTCTACCGCTTCCATCGACACCAACGTCGATGGCAGCGGTACGCTATCCAGTGATGCCCATCAGTACCGACTCGGTACCGATTACTCCCGATGTCGATACCCCCCGGTACGCTTATCGGGCTCTGCGAGAGCATCCAGACAGTCGATACTTCGATTCCTCTGAAGACTCTGATTCATCAGAGGCCTCTATTGAAGCATCGGGGATCCTTCCTCAGGAACCCTCTTCTCCAAAAAGGAGAATGTCTCCTGAAGACTTGTCTTTTCAAGACTTCATCAGGGAGGTGGCCAGAGGCCTGTTCATCTCAGTGGCCTCTGAAACTGAACCTAGAGCCAAGAAATTAGATATTCTACAATATCCTAAGGCTCCTAAAGAGGCAGCCACCTTACCAATACATGAGATTCTTTATGATCACATGTTGGGCATATGGGAAATTCCTCTTTCCACCTCCCCTCATTCTCGTAGGTTGGACACCATGTATCGTGTTCCTCCTTGCCCTGGTTTTCATAAGACTCAGCTTCCTCACCACTCTATTGTGGTAGAGTCTGCTATGAAAAAAATCAAGAGTACAAAAAGGCACTCTTCTGCTCCTCCAGGAAGAGAATACAGAACCTTAGATGCCTTTGGCAGGAAAATTTTCCAGGCCAGTATGCTTGTAGCCAGAATCAACTCCTATAGTCTCTATATGGGGATGTTTCTAAAAGAAGTTACAGATCATCTGCAAACCTTATCTCCTTTTATGTCAGAAGATAAGAGAGAAGAATATATCACCTGGCTTAAACATGCACAGGATGTATCCAAGTTTTCCAACCGTGCAGCCTTTGACTCTTTTGAGGGTGCCAGTAGAGCCTCAGCTATTGTCATAGGTGCACGCAGAGTTGCTTGGTTGCAAGCCTCTGATTTGGAATCCTGGGTTCAGGATGGACTAGGTAACCTTCCCTGTACAGGCGAAAACCTGTTTGGCAAAGATTGGCAAGCTAAGGCCAACCAGATGGATGCTGAAAATTCTGCTTTAGATAGACTTTCAAAGTCTACTACTGCTCCTTTTAAAAAGAGGTTATTCAAAAAAGGACCTTTCCCAAAAAAAGGGAAATTTTCTTCTGGTTATGATCAGGCCTCTTCTCAAGGTCGTTTTGCTACAAAGAGACAGCAACATCCAAAACAGGCCAAGCCTCAGGCTGCGAGGACTGCTACGGCCCAACAGCCTCAGCCTCCTCAGGGCCTTTGACTTTCCACTAGAGAACTTAGCCTTTCTGGCTCTAGAACATCCAGAGCCTCTCACCATCCCAGGAAGGTTAGCCCACTTTGCTCCCAGATGGGAACAAATCACAGCAGAGCAATGGACCCTCTCCATCATACGGGATGGGTACAAGCTTAATTTCTTAAACCTTCCCCTGCACACCATGGTGAAACAGTTCAATTCTCCAACATCTCTCCTCAACCTTCTAGGTCAAGAGATTGCTACCCTTCTTGCCCAAGGGGCAATAGAAGAAGTACCCTTTCTTCAAAAGGGCTCAGGGTTCTACTCCCCCTATTTTCTCATCCCAAAGAAAACGGGGGGCTACAGACCCATATTAGATCTCAGAGAGTTGAACAAGTTTCTATGCAAGGAGAAATTCAAGATGACTTCTCTCGGAACTCTCCTTCCATACCTCCAGAGTCAGTACTGGCTTTGTTCTCTAGATCTCAAGGATGCGTACACTCATGTCCTCATCCATTCAACACACAGAAAGTTCCTTCGGTTCCTTTACCAAGGAAAGCACTACCAATACAAGATGCTTCCTTTCGGTCTGGCCTCTGCTCCAAGAGTGTTCACAAAATGCATGGCAGTGGTAGCTGCATTTTTACGCACTCTAGGGATATTCGTATTCCCATATCTGGACGACTGGCTCATCCGAGCTCCATCCCAGTCAGAGGCCCAGGCTTCCCTGGCCTGCACAAAGCGTGTTCTTCAGTATCTGGGACTGGTAATCAACATTCCAAAATCCCATCTCACCCTACTCAGTCTCTAGAGTTCATAGGGGCCTTACTGGATACCACAACTGCAAGGGCCTATCTTCCCCAGGCCCGTTGCCTACGCTTGGTGCAGTTAGCCTCCCAGATTCAGTTAAAATCCCATTTAACTGCTCGAGAGATGTTGCAACTCTTAGGCCACATGGCATCCACTGTGCATGTGGTTCCTTATGCTCGCTTTCACATGAGGGCAGCTCAGTGAACTCTATCCCCCCAATGGACCCAGGCATCAGGTTGCCTGTCAGACAAAATAGCAACCTCCAGTCGCCTCTTTTGGTCCCTCCACTGGTGGAAGTCCTCTCAAAATCTGTTGCTGGGGTCCCCCTTTCAACAGGTATTACCCAAAGCAACCCTTACAACAGATGCCTCTCCAAAGGGTTGGGGAGCTCATCTACAAGATCTCTCCACTCAAGGCATCTGGTCTCCACAGGAGACATCTCTACATATCAACCTCTTAGAGCTCAGAGCAATCTTTCTGGCTCTCAGAGTCTTCCACACCCTGCTCAGCTACAAGACAGTCCTCATCCATACAGACAACCAGGTAGCCATGTTCTACGTGAACAAGCAGGGGGGGACTGGCTCTCTGTCGCTTTGCAACGAAGCTCTGAGATTGTGGGCCTTCGCCAGAGAGCATCAAATCCATCTCATGGCAGTGTATCTTCCAGGGGTTCAAAACTCTTGGGCAGACAGACTCAGTCGAGTTCTGCTTCCACACGAATGGTCCCTCCATGGAGACCAGATAGCCAGGATTTTTCGGATTTGGGGTACCCCAGACATAGACCTGTTTGCAAGTCCGTGGAATGCCAAACTTCCCCGGTTTTGTTCCAGGATTCCGTTTCAGGGAGTTCAGGCCAGGGATGCCTTCCTCCTTCATTGGGGTCAAGACTTCCTCTATGCCTTCCCACCTATTCCCCTCATTCCCAAGACTCTGTTCAAGCTTCAGAGACAAGGGGTCTATGATCCTCATAGCACCACGTTGGCCATGCCAAGTGTGGTACCCTCTACTTCTAAATCTCTCTCAAGCTCCCTCCCTGTACCTGGGGTCTGCTCCAGATCTCCTCTCCCAGGAGGAGGGAACCTTATGGCACCCAAATCCTCAGTCTCTTCATCTCAGGGCCTGGTTGCTGAAGGCCTAGACCTTCAAGATTTACACCTTTCTCAGCAAGTGAAGGATATCCTTCATGCTTCCAGAAAGCCTTCCACCAGACGTTCCTATGCTTTTAAATGGAAAAGATTTTCCATTTGGTGGGCAGAGAAGGGTCTTAACCCTCTTGCAATACCTTTGAATTCTTTACTAGACTATTTGCTGCATTTATCCCATGCAGGCCTTAAAACAAATTCAATCTGAGTCCATTTGAGTGCTATTGCAGCATCCCTTAAGCCTCTCAATGGAGAACCAATTTCCTCTCATCCTCTTATAGCAAGATTCATGAGAGGCCTTCTTTTGACTAAACCTCCCATTAGACCACCTCCAGTGGCATGGGACTTGAATCTGGTTCTTGGCCAGCTTATGAAGCCACCCTTTGAACCCTTAGCCACTACCTCCTTGAAATTCCTTTCCTGGAAGGTTATTTTTCTCATTGCAGTCACCTCAGCTCGCCGTATCAGTGAGCTGCAAGCTTTAGTGGCTAATCCTCCTTATACAAGATTCCATCATGACAAGGTAGTCCTCAGAACTAATCCTCACTTTATGCCTAAAGTGGTCTCACCTTTTCATCTGAACCAGGAGGTATATTTACCTGTCTTTTTTCCAGGACCTCATGCATCAAGTGCAGAGAGGAATCTTCATACCCTGGATTGTAAGAGAGCACTGGATTTTTACTTACAAAGGACACAGCAACATAGAAAGTCCTCTCAACTTTTTGTTGCTTTTGATCCTTCTCATTTAGGACTTCCAGTCTCTAAGAGAACTCTGTCCAATTGGATTGCTCAGTGTATTTCCTTCGCCTACCAGAGTAAGAACCTTTCTCTGGAGAGCGATGTCACAGCTCACAATGTGAGGGCCATGGCAGCCTCTATGGCTCATCTAAACTCTGTGTCCATCGACCAAATCTGTCGAGTGGCCACCTGGGCATCGGTTCATACCTTCACAGCCCATTACTGCTTGGACAAGGACTCCCGCCGGGATGCCTTGTTTGGTCAGGCTGTTCTCAAATACCTGTTTCATACCTAATCAACTCCTACCCTCCATCCCTGACTGGATGCCTGAGATTCATGGGTGGAGGTGGAGCCCTTCTCAGGGACTCACAATCTGGATGATCTCCCAGGCATCTCTAGCTGGGGAGTCCCCATATGTGAAGACTCATTCCTGCTTGTTCCTGGAGATAGCACAGTTACTTACCTGTAACAGGTGATCTCTGTGAACAGCAGGAATAAGTCTTCACAACCCACCCACCTCCCCTAGGAGTTGTATCTCTCTATCTATCTTTCCTTTCCTCTCTCTCTCTTTGTCTCAGTTTTTAAAACTCGAATTGGAGAGAGGCGGTTGGGAAAGGCGGGAAGGCAGCGCGCAGGCACTGTGGGATGCTCCCAAAAGCTCTCCTACTGGACGCTGGGGAGCGTTCCCACGCAGGCTCCTTCGGTACCGACGATACCCATATGTGAAGACTTATTCCTGCTGTTCCCAGAGATTACCTGTTACAGGTAAGTAACTGTGCTTTTCTGTTTTTTTAGTTCCATAATGCTGTGAAAAGAGTAATGTCTTAATATTTTTCTTAAACATGGATAGGTTACTGTATTTATGTTTCTTATTCCAACTGGAAGGGAGTTCCATAATGTTGGGGTATAGTAAGAAAAGGCTCTATTACTCATTGACTGTTTGGTCTTTCTGAATTCTTTTGGGATGGCTAGGGAGTTTTGAGTAATTCCCCTTCTTTGTCTGTTATTTGGGATCTTGTTAATTAGAGGTCCAAGGTGGGATGGGGATATGTCATGGATTAGTTTGAATGTGATAATCAAGTTTTTCTACTGGATTATTCTATGTATGGGAAGCCAGTACAATTGTTTTATAATAGGAGTGATGTGTTTAGATCTGGGGGCCTTCTGGATTACATGAGTTGCTGTGTGTTGTGTCATCTGCAAAGACATCAGTGTGTGCTTAGGTATTCTCTGTAATAAGCTGTTGCAAAAGTCAATATGTGGGTAAATCGTAGCTTGGAGGACCGAACAGAAGTCACAAAGTCAGTCCTCACATATAGGGGTGACGTCGGCGCCGACGGAGCCCTCGTACAGAGCAATTCCCCAGCTTTCAAAGAAAGCCTTTGGGATTGCATCGCGCATGCTCGGATCCTTCCCACCCAAGGGTGCCATCTAGCTCAGTCTCCCTTTTTCCGTGGAGCCCAACGGACGTAGTCCGAATTTCCTCGCGGGAAAAGTGTGTCAAACTTCTCTGAAGATTCCTTTCTTCGACCCGGTTCGATGCCAGTTCCCCTTCCCGCCCCGGTTCGGTACACCGGTATCGAATCCGGTCACTAGTTTTCGTTTTTTGTCCTTAGTGACTAGCGTTCGCGCTCTTCTCATTTTCACTGGCAACCCAGTCGTTTGACCTAGCAGGGGCCCTTTTTCCTCCGATGGCTGCCAGCGGGTTTAAAACGTGTGATCGGTGTAAAAAGTTAATGTCCCTTACCGACACACATGACTGCTGTCTCCGATGCCTTGGGGGCCGACCACAACCCGGTGGCCTGTGGCCCGTGCGGAAAGATGGCACTCAGAAGTCGGCAGCAGCAGCGCGAGAGGATTTTCTCAGAGCCCACCTCTGCTCGGGTCCGGACCTCGTCAGAAGCCTCGACGTCTCGGGAGTTGTCTGACACCGAGCACCGTTGGGGATCTTCTGAGAAGGGGCCTCCCTCCAGGGAACACCGGAGGAATAAAAAACTCGTGAGGGCGTCGTCGTTGGATGCCTCTGATAGGCCTGGCTCCTCGCGGGCCAGGTCTCGGAGTCCTGACCGCCGCCCCGAGTCCTCGGAGTCGGAGCGGCCTGCTGTTACCTTGCACGGAGCCAGAAACACCGAGGAAGGTAAGCACAGTTGTCCTCGTGGACTCTCCTCTAGGAGAACCGGCATCTGTCGGGGCCCGAGCCAGAGGCTGTGGAGCCTTCTGGACTTGGTCACAGAATGGTGGCCTTGGAGCGCAGCATGGCTGCCTTCATGGAGCAGCAGTGGGCACTGATGGTCGGCCTCACTGGTCAGTCTGCCCCGACCACTGGGACATCGATGTCTAAGTCGACTCCGGAGGCCGAGCCGATCCTCGAGACTCTTCGAGCTCGAGTCGATCCTCGGCCAAGGTCTCCCTCAACCTCCCGTTTGGGACCAAGGTCATCAACGCCAGTGCCCTCGGCATCGGGGCGGTCAAGGCCGAAGCCCTCGCAGCCGGAGCCTGTCGATTCCACCTCGGAGGACTCCGCTTGGGAGACGGAGGAAGGGGACTCCCCGGGCAACCACTGGACCCGGTGCATCCCATCGGGCTTGCCGGGGTCCAAACCTTGGAGAAGGTCCCCCCCGGAGGATACTCGGTTCTCGGTGTTCATCCCGGACATGGCCAAGGCCTTGGCCTTCCGGGTGGATGCGGAGGAGGAGCCTCGAGCCAAAGAGCTCGATGCCCTCCAGTATGACTCTCCCCCAAAGGAGGCCCTTACTGTACCGGTTCCTCCGATGTTGGAGCGGCTATTGTTTCACATGTGGGAAACCCCGGCCTCAATGCTGGTGCTTAGCAGGTGGGTCGATTCCATCTACCGAGTCCGCAAGAGCCCTGGCTTCCAGAAGGCACAGCTGTCGCACAACTCCATGGTTGTGGAATCGGCCATGCAGAGGCTCGAGAGCCAAAAAACGCACTCCTCGGTTCCTCCTGGATGGGAAGCCCGGAACCTAGACACCCTCGTCAGAAAGTGCTATCATGGCTTGATGCTATCATGCCATGTCCAAACCTACCAGCTGTACATGGGCATGTACTTAAGGGACCTGGCAAAGGAAATTGCCGGTTTCTCAACTTGCCTCTCCGAGGAATCCTTGCAGAGATTCAAGGCCTTGTCCACGGGGATTCGAGAGTGCTCGAAGTTTGTCTCATTCAGCCTATGACGGCTTTGAGGCTTCGGCCCGGGTCAACGCTGCCGGCATCGGTGCCCGACACCAGGTTTGGCTGATGTCTTCGGACCTAGAGTTATGAGTGCAGGACAAGTTGGTCGATGTCCCCTGCGGAGGTGAGAACTTGTTTGGCAAACACATGACTGAGAAAGCTGTGGAAATCGAGACCGAGTTCTTGACCCGGACTAGACTTTCCAGAAAGACTTCTTCCCCTTCCAAGAAGAAGGGCTTGGGTAAAAATTCATTTTTCCCGAGGAAGGGTACTGCTTACCGCAACTACCCCTCTCAACAGGCCTCCCAAGCTCCCCAGCATGGGCAGTAGGCCAAGGGACAGGGGCTTGGCCTCGTTAAGCAGAAGACCCCCCAAGCCTCAGGCACCAGCTCCCTCACAGCCGGTTGTGGGTTTTTGACAGCCAAAGTATAGTCTCTCCCCAGCCAGGGGTGAGATTGGCCACAGGAGGGAGGCTGGCCCTGTATACCCACAAATGGCCAGCAATCACCACAGACACCTGGGTGTTGCAAATAGATCAGGAGGGCTATCTGCTCCACTTCAGCCAGCTGCCCCCCTCCTACTTCCCAGGAGAGCCTCTATGGCCTCCTCTGCACAGGGACCTCCTTCTGCAGGAGCTAGCCGGTCTCCTAAAAGATCAGGCGGTGGAACCAGTGCCCCACCGCCTACAAGGGCAAGGCTTCTACTCAGGGTATTTTCTGATACCAAAGAGAACAGGAGGCCTCAGGCCCATCCTAGACCTGAAAAACTTAAACAAGTTCCTGGTAAAAGAGAAGTTCAAGATGCTCTCTCTTGGAATTTTGCTGCCATACCTCCACCAGGGAGATTGGCTCTGCTCCTTGCATCTAAAGGATCCCTACACTCACATCCTCATACATCCAAACCACAGACAATATCTCAGATTTGTCGTGGGAGGAAGCCACTTTCAGTACAGGGTACTTGCATTCGGCCTCATCTCTGCCCCCAGAGTGTTTACCAAATGCCTGGCGGTGGTGGCGGGGTTTCTACGAAACCAGGGAATCTTTGTCTTCCCATACCTAGACAACTGGCTCATCAGGACCCCGTCGCCCAGGGAGGCCCAACAGGCCACAACTCGCACCATATACATACTGCAAACTCTAGGCTTTGTCATAAATCAGGCAAAGTCCACCTTGCTCCCCACACAGAACTTAGAGTTCATAGGGGCGAGACTAGACACCCTGCAGGCAAAGGCTTACCTGCCACAGGACAGGGCACAAAGGCTTCCGGAGCTAGTGTGCCAAATCAAGCACAAGTCTCAAATATCAGCAAGGCACTTCCTGCGTCTATTGGGGCACATGGCTTCCATGGTACAGGAGACTCCCAACAGCTCAGTGGTGCCTCAGGGATCAGTGGACGCAGGCCACAGGTTGACTTCGAGACAGGATAAGGGTATCCAAACGATGCTAAAGTCGTTGGCCTGGTGGCATCACCTGCCCAACCTGCTCGAAGGAGTGCCTTTCCAACTCCAAGTGTTCTCCAGTCTTGACGACAGATGCATCCCTGCTGGGATGGGGTGCCCATTGTCAGGACGCCTGCACTCAAGAGCTGTGGTCCCCTCAAGAGGGAACACAACAGATCAACCTTTTAGAACTCCGGGCGATATGCCTAGCTCTGCAAGCCTTCTGTCATGCCCTCTCCAATCAATCTGTGCTCGTACAGACAGACAACCAAGTGGCTATGTTCTACATGAACAAGCAGGGAGGGACAGGGTCCCATGTCCTGTGCCAGGAAGCACTGGACCTCTGCTCCTTTTCCATCAGTCAGGGTATGTCTCTCAAGGCAGTTTACCTGCCAGGCCAGGAGAACTACCTGGCGGACAAACTAAGCAGAATTCTGCAACCTCACGAGTGACAACTGAATACAGAAGTAGCCCAGCAGATCTTCCACTGCTGGGGGTATCCGTCTGTAGACCTCTTTGCCAGTCCACAGAATCATCAGTTGCCCCGGTTCTGCTCCAGACAGCCGCATCCCCGGAGGTTGGCTGCAAATGCATTTCTGATCTCCTGGTCGGAGGGCTTCCTATATGTGTTTCCTCCCACACCTCCAGTGGCCAGAACACTGTTCAAAATCCTTCGGGACAAGGCCTTGGTCATTCTGGTAGCCCCCAGATGGCCAAGACAACCTTGGTTCCCACTTCTCCTCCAGCTGGCAGTGGAGACCCCACTCCACCTTGGGACAAGGCCCGACCTCCTGTCCCAGGAACAGGGCTCTCTCTTACACCTCAACCTGAGGTTCCTCAACTTGATGGCTTGGCTGCTGAAAGGGTAGTGCTGGCATCTCTCTTCCTACCTAAGAACATAGAGGAAGTGGCGTAGGTTTGAGGTATGGTGTAGCCAACACAATGAAAACCCTTTCTCTTGCCTTGTGCCTGTGGTGTTGCAGTATCTGCTTCACCTCTCTGACTTGGGGCTCAAGTCTAATTCTGTAAGGGTCCACCTGAGTGCTTTGTCGGCACATCACTCACCAGTGGAAGGACATCCTCTGTCACTCCATCCCTTGGTATCCAGATTCCTAAGGGGTCTACTTATGATAAAGCCTCCGGTTCGCGCTCCGGCAACCAAGTGGGATCTGAATGTTGCCTTGCAACAACTTACTTGCCCACCTTTTGAGCCGATGTCCACTTGCCACCAGCGCTTCCTCTCCTGGAAGGTTCTCTTCCTAGTGGCACTCACATCTGCAAGGCGAGTGAGTGAGCTACAAGCTTTGGTTTCAGAAAGACCATACATACGGTTCTACAGGAATAGGGTGGTTCTGCGCACCCATCCTAAGTTCCTCCCAAAGGTAGTCTCTCCGTTCCACCTCAACCAGGAGGTGGTTCTTCCGACGTTCTTTCCCAGATCGCATACCAGCTGGGCAGAAGCGGTCCTGCATACCCTTGACTGTATGAGGGCACTGGCCTTCTACTTGGAGCATACAAGGGGACATCAAAGGGCTCCTCAGATCTTTGTTTCCTTTGACCCCAGTAAGCTGGGGCTTCCTGTCTCAAAGCGCACATTGTCCACCTGGGTGGCAGACTGCATCACCTGGACGTACAGGGCATCCGAGCTTCCTTTGCAGTGTAGAGTCATGGCCCATCGTGTCAGGGCTAAGGCCGCCTCAGTGGCTAACCTCCGATCTGTTCCACTGGCAGACATCTGCCGGGCTGCTACCTGGTCTTCAAGCCATACTTTTGCAGCCCATTACTGCTTAGATGGGGAGTCCTGCCGAGACAGTGCTTTTGGCCAGGCGGTACTCCGGAACATATTTGAGGTTTAGGCAACTCCTACCCTCCGGCCCTCTGGTGTCAGGCTACCGGGGGTGGTGTGTCTCTGCTGGATTCCTATCACAACTGCTGCGGCTCTTCTAGAGGGAGCCATTTTTCAGCTATGGGTTCTCGGTAGCCTATAGCTAGGGCGTCCCATATGTGAGGATTGACTTCCTGCTTGTTCCTGGAGAAAGCGTAGTTTCTCACCTGTAACAGGTGTTCTCCAGGGACAGCAGGAATCAGTCCTCACAACCCTTCCTCCTCTTCTGGAGTTGCAGTCCTACTATTGATTTTTCTTCTTTTGCCGTCTTTTTAGCTATGTCATTAGACTGAGCAAGATGGCACCCTTGGGCAGGAAGGGGACCGCGCATGCACGATGATATCCCAAAGGGTTTCTTGGAAAGCTGGGGAATTGCTCCACACGAGGGCTTCGTCAGTGCCGACGTCACCCCATATGTGAGGACTGATTCCTGCTGTCCCTGGAGAACACCTGTTACAGGTGAGTAACTACGCTGTCTAGTAAGGGCCTTAGATGATGCAACATACTTATTTTTGTGTAGATGGCTTGGGTTGTGTTATTGATGTGGGATGCTAGGTTTAGGTTTTGATCTAATGTGATACTTAGATATTTCACTTTGTTTTTTACTTCAAGGGTAGCTTCTTTGATCTGAATATTAGGCAGGGGTTTGAAGTCTTTGGTTCTGGTGATAAATAGTACCTCAGTTTTATTGAAGTTTATTTTGAGGTTATATGACTAGAGGTATTGATAGGCTTCATTAAAGCATTTTATTTGCTGGAGGATAGGCTTGTCTGTATTGATTGGGAGGTACATCATTTTTTCCAGGAACAAGCAGGAAGTCAATCCTCACATATGAGTGACATCGGCACTGACGGAGCCCTCATTGAAGCATCCCCCCAGCTTTCTAAGAAGCCTTTGGGAGATGCTACCATGCATGCGTGGTCTCCTTACCACCCAAGGGTGCCATCCTGCTCAGTTTCCTTTTATGTACGGAGCTCGTCCCCGGAAAAAGTTGATTTTCTGCCTGAGTTTCATACTTGCCTCCGGTATTGCACTGGTACTCTTCCTGCCACCAGACCTCGCTGTCTCGGCATCGAGTCGGGTTTCTTTTTGTAGTTTTTCTTTTTGGCATCTTTGGGCCTTTTTCTCGAACTGGCAGCCCAGTGGGTCTTCGACCTTGAGGGGGTACTTTTTTCCCCCATGGCTACCAGTGGCTTCAAGAAGTGTGATTGGTGCACAAAAATTATATCTTTAACCAACATATACAATTGCTGCCTTCGCTGCCTCAGGCCTGACTATGACCCTGCAGCATGCAGTCTGCAAAAAGATGTCCAGAAAGGCCCTCAAGAACTGCCAGCAGCAGCACGATAGGTTTTTCCCTGAGTTCCCTGTACCTCTGAAGGCCAGGGCCTCGTCTGAAGCCTCAAAATCTCGGGCAGGCTCCTCCGAGCCCCGCCATGGTTCCTCAGAGAGGGGGTCTTCCTCGAGGGAACCCAGGAAGAAGAAAACCTCGAAGGCAGTGTCTCTGGATAAGAACATAAGATATGCCATCCTGGGTCAGACCAAGGTCCATCAAGTCCAGTATCCTGTTTCCAACAGTGGCTAATCTAGGTCATACGTACCTAGCAGTTTCCCCAAAAGACACAGGTTCCACAATGCTTGTACTGGGTCAAACATTGATATCCTGGGTCCATTCTTAATGATGGTTTATGGACCTTTCCTTCAGGAACTTGTCCAAACCTTTTTTAAACCCAGCTACACTAACAGCCTTTACTACATCCTCCGGTAACAAATTCCGGAGTTTGATTATATATTATTATAACACCTATCTTAGAGTGCTTACACTGGCTCCCGATTCAATGCCGAATACAATATAAAACTCTCCTAACCACATACAAAATCCTAAATAATACAGCACCTCCTACATTAAACAACCTCATCAATAAAGAACCCAATCATATTCTCCAAAGGAGAGACCAAATAAACAAACTAAAAACACCAAAGGAATTTATAAAGGCTAAAAAATCACAAACATGAAAGCATTCTCCCATGCTGCCCCTATAATTTGGAACAACATTCCATCAGAACTCAGATCCTTACCTCGAATCATGGAGTTCAGGAAAAAACTCAAAACACATTTATTCTCAACATACTACGGTTCTTTGACAAATTCACCTTTTCAACAAGAAAAAGGATAGTTTCATCAGCTAACCTTATCCATCTCTGAACCGGAACAAGTACCAAAACCCCAAACCGAAGTTTTTGAATCATACATACCTTGTACATAGTTTATAATCATGTTATTTGTACATAGTTAAAACTGTTAATTGTAAGTTGATCTGAATTTTTGTAGCTTCACATTGTTATATGTAAAAACAGCTTTGCCTTGTTTATGGTTGTTCAATGTAAACCGCAACTGATCATTGGAAGGTGCGGTATATAAAAACTTGTTAATTAAATTAATTAATTATACATTGAGTGAAAAAATATTTTCTTTTATTAGTCTTAAATAGTTTACCCTGTAGCTTCATTGCATGTCCCCTAGGCTTTCTATATTCTGATAAAGTAAACAATCTACGTTTACCCGTTCCACTCTGTTCATTAATTTATAGACTTCTATCATATCTCCCCTCAGCTGTCTCTTTTCCAGGTTAAAGAGCCCTAACCTTTTTAGCCTTTCTTCATAGGAGTATCCTTCCATCCCCTTTACCATTTTGGTGGCTCTTCTCTGAACCTTTTCTAATAATGTTATATCCTTTTAAAGATACGGCGACCAGAATTGCACACAATATTTAAGGTGCGGTCTCACCATGGAACAATATAGAGGCATTATAATATCTTTTGTTTTATTTTCCATTCCTTTCCTTATGATACCTAGCATTCTATTTGCTCTCTTGGCCGCTGCTGCACACTGGGCCGATGGTTTTAACATGTTATCCACAATGATGACTAAATCTTTTTCCTGAGTGGTGGTTCCTAATGTGGAACCTTGCATCGTGTAAACATAGTTTGGGTTGTTCTTCCCTAGGTGCATAACTTTGCACTTGTCCACATTAAATGTCATCTGCCATTTTGATGCCCAGTCTTCAAATTTATCAAGATCCTCTTGCAATTTTCCACAATCCTCTTGGGTTTTAACAACTTTAAATAGTTTTGTGTCATATGCAAATTTGATAAACCTCACTCGTTATTCCCTTTCCAGGTCATTTATGAATATGTCAAAAAGCAGTGGACCCAGCACAGATCCCTGGGGTACACCACTATTCACCTTTCTCCAATGGGAAAATTGGCCATTTAGCCCTACCCTCTGCTTTCTATCTTTTAACCAGTTCCTGATCCACAATAGTACACTGCCTCCTATCCCATGACTTTTTAGTTTTGCCAAAAGTCTCTGATGAGGGACCTTGACAAAGGCTTTCTGAAAGTCCAGATACACTATATCAACTGACTCACCTTTGTCCACCTGTTTATTCACACATTCAAAAAAACATAACAGATTAGTAAGACAAAATCTTCCTTGTCTAAAGCCATGTTGGCTCTCTCCCATTAAGCCATGACTATCTACATGCTGAGTAATTTTGTTCTTTATGATAGTTTCTATCATTTTTCCCGGTACTGACGTCAGGCTCACCGGTCTGTAGTTTCCTGGATCACCCCTGGAACCCTTTTTAAAAATTGGCGTTACATTGGCGATCCTCCAATCTTCAGGTATTACAGATGATTTTAATGAAAATTCACAGATTACTAATTGCAGGTCTGCAATCTCATATTTCAGTTCTTTCAACACCCTTGGATGTATACCATCTGGCCCAGGTGATTTGCTACTCTTCAGTTTATCTAATAGTTGTAGTACATCTTCCCGATGTATCGATATTTCCTTCAATTCTTCCGCACCTTTAAATACCACTTCAGTCATGGGTAACATCCCTACATCTTCCTCAGTAAAGACCGAAGCAAAGAATTCATTCAGTCTCTCCGCTATCGCCTTGTCACCTCTTAGTGCCCCTTAACCCCTCTATCATCTAATGGACTAACTGACTCTGTCACAGGTTTTTTACTACGAATGTACTGAAAAAGTCTTTATTTTGCGTTTTTGCTTCCACAGCAAGCTTCTTCTCAAATTCTCCCTTTGCCTGCCTTATCAATGCCTTGCATTTGACTTGCCAGTCCTTGTACTGTTTCCAGGTTTCGTCGTTTGGCTCTTTTTTCCATTTCCTGAAAGATGCTTTTTTGGCAACAGCCTCTCTGACCTCACCTTTAAACCATGCTGGCAGTTTTTTTGGACTTCTTCCACTTTTCTTAAAGCGTGGAATACTGATCTGGGCTTCCAATATAGGCCGGTTGTGCCCTGGGCCAGGTCCTGAGGTCCAAGACACTCGTCCGAGGGATCAGAGAGGGAGCGGCCTGCAAAAGTCCTCCAAAAGGACTCGACCTCGGATCGGCCTCGGCCACCAGACACCATCCTCGTCGAGGACTCCCCTTCGGGGGAACTGGCATTGGGCCTGAATCCCTTGGTGTCTGCACTGATGGCTGCAGAGCCTCGCCTGGAGTCCAGAATGGTGGCCCTGGAGCGCAGTTTGTCTGCCTCGATGGACCAGCAGTGGGCGCTGTTGTCTGGTATGATCGGTTCATCCTTCCAGACCACCGGACCCTCGATGTCAAAGACATCCCCGGAGGCCGAGCCGATCCTCAAGGTCCTTCAGCCTCGAGTTGATCCTCAGCCGAGGTTTTGATCTGGTTCCCGCTCCATGGGACCACGATCGTCCCCGACCAGTGCACTCGGTGCCAGCCACGAAGCCTCAGAGTGCTTTCCTTCGATTTCCTCAATGGACTACTCCGAGTGGGAGACAGAGGATGAGGAATCACCCGATACCCATCGCCACTGCTACATCCCCTCGGACTCTGCCGCTTTGGAACCCGGCAGTGGACTCTACCGGAGGATATGGGGTTCCTTGGCTTTGTCAAGGACATGTCTAAGGCCCTGGCATTCCCAACGGAATGGAAGGAGGACCCTCGGGCAGATGAGTTACAAATCCTCTAGTATTAGGTCCTCCGAGGTAATTGCTCACAGTCCCTATCCCTCCCATCCTGGAATGGCTGATGCTCCATATGTGGGAAACACCGGCATCGGTGCTGGTAGCGAGCAAGCGGCTCGGCTTGATGTATTTAGTTCGCCAGAGCCCAAGCTTCCAGAAGTTACAGCTGCCGCACGACTTCATGGTGGTGGAGTCGGCCATGTGTCAATTGAAAAGTCAGAAGATGCACTCCTCGGTGTCCCCTGGCAGGGAGGTACACACCTTGGATGCCCTTGGCAGAAAGTATTACCAAGGCTCAATGCTCATCGGCCACATTCAGGCTTATCAACTGTACATGGGCATGTATCTGAGAGATCTGGCGAAGGAATTTATTTATTTATTTATTTATTTATTTGAACTCATTTCTATACCGCTCCTTCCAGTGATCAGCAGCGGTTCACATTGAACATTTAACTCTGCAAAGTTAGCAGTTTACATAAAACAAAAATTAACAGTTTACATAAAACAGTAGTGTGGAGCATTGAACATGTAAAAAAGGTAACATTAACTTCATAACTCAAACTATTTACATAATAAGGGAACACATATGGTGATACATATGGTTAAAAACTATATACAATGTATTTGAATTGATACAGTATATGAATTACATACATGTAGGGTTCATACATGTGTGAATAAACTGGTGGACAAAGGTGAGTCGGTTGATATAGTGTATCTGGACTTTCAGAAAGCCTTTGTCAAGATCCCTCATCAGAGACTTTTGGCAAAACTAAAAAGTCATGGGATAGGAGGCAGTGTACTATTGTGGATCAAGAACTGGTTAAAAGATAGAAAGCAGAGGGTAGGGCTAATTACATACATGTAGGGAATTTGCCGGGTTCTCAGCTGGTCTATACGAGGAACCCCTGCAGCGGTTTAAGAACCTGGCCAAGGCCATCTGTGAGTGCTCCAAGTTTATGTCTCGGACAGCCTATGATGGATTCGAGTCAGCTCGAGTAGTGGTGGCAGGCATCGGTGCCCGATGCCAGGCTGGGCTGCAGTCGTTTGGCCTTTGAGCAGTGGGTTCAGGAAAATTTGGTCAGTATCATGCCAAGGAGAGAACCTCTTTGGCAAACCCATGACCAACAAAGCTGACGAGCTGGAGACTGAGCAGACAAAGGGATATGGGCATGGCCCTCGTAAGCACAAGGCTCCAAAACATCAGTCACCGGCCCCGGCCTAGCCAGGGCAGAGTTTTTGACTCCTCAGGCATAGCCTCTCTACCCCAAGGAGGTCTGCACCTCAGAGGAGGATCATCGATTCCTGGGCATTTTGAGTGGTCAAGGAGGGTTACTTCCTCCGTCTGAATCAGACACCTTCCCCTTATTTTCAAGGAGAGCCCCTCAGGTCTCCCATTCACCAGAACCTTTTACTGAAGGAGCTGGTAGGTCTTCTCAAGGACAAAGTGGTGGAACCAGTGCCCCATCAACTCAAGGGCAAAGGGTTCTACTCCAGGTACTTCTTTGTGCCAAAAATGGCAGGGGGCCTAAGGTCCATCCTCGACCTGCGCAACCTCAACAAGTTCCTGGTGAGGGAAAAGTTCAAGATGCTCTCCCTTGGAACATTGCTACCTTACCTCCAGCAGGGAGATTGGCTATGCTCCTTGGATCTGAAGGATGCCTATACCCACATACTCATTCACCCCAACCTCAGGCAGTACCTGTGGTTCATTGTGGGGGGCGGACAATATCAGTACAGGGTGCTGCCTTTTGACTTGGCCTCCGCCCTAAGAGTCTTCACAAAATGCCTGGCAGTCATGGTCGCCTTCCTTCGCCTCTAGGGTTTTTTTGTCTTCCCCTACCTGGACGACTGGCTCATAAAGGGAGGCACGGCCTCAGAGGTGCAGCAGGCGACTGCGCGCACCATCCAGGTCCTACAGTTCTTGGGCATTGTGATAAACTACCTCTTCCGCTTCCAACAAAATGTCTGGAGTTCATCGAGGAAAGGTTGGACACCCTCCAGTCAAAGGTCTTCCTGCCCGGGGATCAGACTGACTGCCTCGGGACATTGGCACGGGACATACAGCACTGTCCTTCCGTGTCCGCTCGGCTCCTTTTGCGCCTCCTCAGACACATGGCCTCCACGGTCCATGTCACCCCAGATGCCTGCCTCTACATGAGGGCCATGCAGTGGTGTCTCCAGGACTAGTGGATTCAGGCCATGTGGCACCTCTGGGACAAAGTCTCCATGACCCGCCAGTTGGCGAACTCTCTGACCTGGTGGCAGATCTCCAAATATCTCGAGGCGGGGATGCCTTTTGAGGCCCCAAACCTCTTAAGGGTCCTCACCATGGACTTCTCCTTGATCAGTTTTGGAGCCCACTGTGAGGAACTCCTCACACAGAGCAGCTGTTTGCCAGACAAGGGCACCCAGCAGATCAGCCTCCTGGAACTGCGGGCAATATACTTGGTCCTTCGAGCTTTTTGTCACTGCCTATATCACCAGCCAGTGCTGGTCCAGATGGACAACCAGGTGGTGATGTTCTATGTGAACAAACAGAGGGGCACAGAGTCTCGTGCCCTCTGCCAGGAGGCGGTGCTCTTCTGCTTCTATGCAGTCCAACAGGTATCCTCCTGCGGGCAGTATACCTACCAGGCCAGAACAACCTACTGGCTGACAGATTGAGCAGGATCCTCCAGCTGCATGAGTGGCAGCTAGATCCCAGTGTGGCTGATCGGCTATTCTGGATCTTCTAGTTGCCCCGCATCTGTTCCTGGCATGCCCACCCCTCCAGGGTGGTGGTGGACGCGTTCCTTGTCTCGTGGTCAGAGGGTCTCACGTACGCCTTTCCTCCCATGCCGCCGATTGCCAAAACCTTGTTCAGGATCCTCCGCAACAAGGCCTCGCTCATCCTGATAGCCCCTCGATGGCCCCAGCAACCATGGTTCCCGCTACTCCTCTGACTATTGGTGGAGACTCCCATCCCATTGGGGAAATCTCTGGGATTCCTGTCTCAGGAAGGGGGTTCTCTTCTGCACCTTCGGGTCCCTGTCAATGACGGCATGACTACTGAAAGGGTGACCCTAGCCCCTTTCAAAATCTTGGGTGAAGTAGAGGAGATCCTGCTGGCCTCTCATAAGGCTTGTACTAGGAAAGCTTATGGTCTCAAGTGGCGCAGGTTCTCAGCTTGGTGTGCTGAGCACAGAACTGACCCGTTCTCCTGTTGGGTGAGACTGGTGTTACAGTATCTTCTCCATCTCTCACAATCCTGGATTAATCTAACTCTGTCAGGAGGCGCACCACCACCTGGTGGATGGCAAACCTCTCTTGGTCCAGCCGCTGATGACCTGCTTTCTAAGGGATCTGCTCTTATCAAAGCCCTGGTTCACCCTCCAGCGACCGTGTGGGACCTTAATGTAGTATTGGGGCAGCTTACATGCCCGCCCTTTGAGCCTCTGGCTACTTGCCACCTATGATACCTCTCATAGAAAGTGGAATTCCTGGTCGCGCTCACCTCTGCTCACAAAGTTCGCGAGCTTCAGGCCTTAGTGGCGGAAATGCCCTATACCAGATTCTACAAAACAGGGTGGTGCTCCGCATGCATCCTAAATTTCTTACGAAGGTGGTATCGTCCTTCCATCTCAACCAGGAAATGGTACTTCCCACCTTCTTTCCGAGACCTCACTCCAATAGGGGTGAGATAGTCCTACACACTCTGGACTATAAGAGGACTTTCTTCTTCTATATCCAACGCACTCAGGGCCACCACAAAGCTGCTCAGCTTTACATCTCCTATGACCCCAGTAGACTGGGGGAGGCGGTGATCAAGTGTACACTGTCTACCTGGGTGGTGGACTGTATCACCCTTGCCTATGAGCAGGTGGGGCTCCCAATGGAAGACCGAGTCATGGTGCACCGTGGCAGCCTCGGTGGCAAACTTGCGCTCCGTCCCATTGGTGGACATCTGCCGGGCCACCATCTGGTCTTCAGTCCATACCTTCGCAGCCCATTACTGCCTGGAAAGGGTCCCGATGGGACAGTTCCTTCAGCCAGGCTGTGCTCCGTAATCTTTTCAGGGTTTAGGAAACTCCTACCCTCCGGACCTTCTGTGTTCAGGCAACCAGAGTGCTGGTTCATCGGACACAGGGGTCTGTGGCTATGGACTCAATTGCTGCTGCTCGCAGCTCCCCTTGAGGTAACCGTGTTTTTCGCTATGTGCTTTCAGTAGCCTGTCGCTGGGGAGTCCCATATGTGAGGATTGACTTCCTGCTTTTTCCCGAAAAAAGCATAGTTACTCACCTGTAACAGGTGTTCTCCAGGGACAGCAGAAATCAGTCCTCAGAACCCTCTCTCATGCCCTTGGAGTTGCTCCTTTACCATCTTTTATTTTTGCCATCTTTTAGCTATGTCATCTGACTGAGCAAGATGGCACCCATAGTCATGGTTTAATGGGACAAAGCCAACATGGTTTAGCCAAGGAAAGTCTTGTCTTACTAATCTGTTATATTTTTTTGAAGGTGTAAATAAAAAGGTAGACAAAGATGAAGCAGTTGATATAGTGTATCTGGATTTCAGAAAGGCTTTGACAAGGTCCCTCATGAGAGACTTTTAGTGAAAGTAAAACATCATGGGATAGGAGGCAGTGTACTACCGTGGAGAGTAGAGCTAAATGGCTTTTTTTCACAATGGAGAAAGGTGAAGAGAGGTCTCTGCTGGGACCACTGCTTTTTAACATATTCATAAATGACCTGGAAATGGAAATAATGAGTGAGGTGATAAAATCTGTAGATAACACAAAAATATTCAGTTGTTAAAACACAAGAGGATTGTGAAAAATTGCAAGAGGATCTTGATAAACTGGAAGACTAGATATCAGTTTTAATGTGGACAAGTGCAAAGTTATGTACCTAGGAAAGAACTCAAACTACAGTTACACGATGCAAGGTTCCACATTAGGAACCACCACCCAGGAAAAAGATTTACGGTAGGTGTTATTGTGGATAATATGTTGAAACCCTCTGCCCAGTGTGCACCGGTGGCCAAGAAAGCAAATAGAATGCTAGGAATCATAAAGAAAGGAATGGAGAATAAACCAAGTATATTTTAATGCCTCTGTATTGTTGCATGGTGCAACCACGCCTTGAATATTGTGTGCAATTTAAAAAAGTACAGAGAAGAGCCACCAAAATGGTAAAGGGGATGGAAGGATACCCTTATGAAGAAAAGCTTAAAAGGCTAGTTCTCTTCAACTTGGAAAAAAGACAGCTGAGGGAAGATATGATAGAGGTCTATAAATTAATAAATGGAGTGGAATGGGTAAATGTAGATCAGCTGTTTACTCCATCAAAAAGTAGAAAGATTAGGGCACACGCAATGAAGCCCCAATATAACCCATTTAAGACTAATAAGAGAAAATATTTTTTCACTCAACACGTAATCAAACTTTGGAATTTGTTGCCGGAGGATGTAGTAAAAGTTGTTAGTATAGCTGGGTTTGAAAAAGGGTTGGACAAGTTTCTGGAGTAAAGGTCTATAAACCATTATTAAAGAGGACCCAGGAAATCCACTGCTTACCCTGGGACAAGTATTGTGAAATTTGTTTATCTTTTTGGGAACTTGCCAAGTTCTTGTGACCTGGATTAGCCACTGTTGGAAACTGGATACTGGGCTTGATGGACCTTGGTCTGACCCATTATTGCATATCTTATGTTTTTATGAGTGGAGTGGAACAGATATTCATAGATCAGTTGTTTTCTCCTTCAAGAAGTAGAAAGGCTAGGGGGCATGCAATGAAGCTACTATGTGGCACGATTCAGACTAATAAAAGAAAATATTTTTTCACTCAGTGTGTAATCATACTCTGGAATATGTTGTGGGCTGATGTAGTAACAGCTGGTAGTGTAGCTGGGTTTAACAGAAGTTTGGACAAATTCCAGGAGGAAAAGTCCATAAACCATTATTAAAGTGGACTGGTGAAATCCCCTATTTACCCCTGGGATAGGCAGAACCTGACAAGGTCCTTGTGACCTGGATTGGCCACTGTTGGAAACAGGATACTGGGCTTGATGGACCTTGGTCTGACCTGTTATGGCATATCTTATGTTCTTAAATGGGTTTAGTATGAAAAAAAACTTACTTTTGTGTACAAAGTTTCCCTTTACGAAATGAATATCTCAACCTCTATTTCTTGGCTAAACTGCAAAAAAGCATTTTTGTAACATTTCTAATTTTCCTTCTTTTTTCTCCATTATCACTTCAGAACTTTCTCCGATATACCTGAAAAATGGTTTGTCACCTATTTTATTCTGTAACTATTTCCTACTGCTCCTGCTTCCAACTTTCTCATTTTTTTCTATCTTAGTTTTTACAGTCATTCTTCTATTTTCTTCTTTTTCCTTTGCACCTTTTGATTGCTAAACTTTTTGTCTTCAGTTTTTCCGCACTTTCCTGGGAAAATTTTATGGGCTCTGTTTTCCTCATACTTTTAGTTAATTTTCTGAATAAAGATTTGTTTCTGGTCCACACCAGTATTTGTTGCAAATGTTTTGTTCCCTCTGATCCAGTATGGACCCATAGAGCCCGATTCATTTGCCCGGATCTTCAAAGGGCTGTGCGCCAACGGGCGGAGAATGGAGTTAACCGTGCAGCAGCAATATTGACTGCTGCCCGGTTAGTGGTGCCGATCGCTAACTGTGCAGCAGCCAATATCGCTGCCGCATGGTTAGCACCATTCTCCACCACGGTATACACCCAACTTGCCCTGATGCTAACCAGTTAGCATCGGGGCATGTAGGAGACTTAGATGGGGATATTCAACCGTACTAACCGTGTAGGCGCCATTGAATATCCCCATCTAAGGCATTTACATGTTTTTCTGGGCTATAAACCGTGTAAACGTCCTTTGAATAATGGGCCCTTAGGTTCTCACAAACTAATTTATTAGCCATCACCCCTTTCTCCTATGCCAGGTTAGATCTGCTTTATTGCAACACCCACTCTCTGGAACTCCATACCCTCTTATTTAAAACTCAAATCCTCCTACATACCCTTTAAAACCTGGCTCCTTGCACTATCACTTGGAGAAAAAAACAAGATATAACTGAACCCCTTAGTACTTTTTCCTTAAGCTGTGAAGGGAAGGGGTGAGTGAATAGCCTGAGTTGAATAACGGTATTTAAATTGTGACCAATTTTTTCTATTCCTTTGTTGTTTGTCTTTATTTTATCCTGTGCTCTTTCGTATGAGCACTGACATTTTGTGGTTCCCTTAAAATTGTTATTATTTTGTAATATTGGGACTGTTGTCTTTTATATTTTGCCTTGTGAACTGCCTTGATATAGTGAATGTAGACGGTATCTACCTCCCCCATCCAGGGGCGGCCCAAGGATTTAGCAGGACCATGTGTGAAGACTCATTGTGGGGCCTCATTTGCATAAATATTGCATATCCACTGGGCCTCATTTATATAAAAATCAAATTTATTTTATTTTAAAATGTACATGCTGCAGGTCTAAAATTTTAAGCGGCTTTCAAAGGAATACTTCACAAGCCTCTCTTTTGTCTTAACAATGAATTAGTGGAATGGGTTTTTTTTGTTTTGTTTTTTTATTGAAAGGCAGCAATTAGACACAAAAGAAAGCAAGAGACTCATAAGCTATATGCATAATACAATAGCAGAAGGTAACAATGCCAAAATTGCAAACATCAAATACTAATCCAGCAAAACGCCCTCGTTTTTTTTTTCCTTCCCCCACCCCCCCTACTCACCATCTATCAACACATAGCTCTCCCAGAACACTCTACCTAACCCCCCTCCCTCCAATCCCCCTCCCTCCCCCAACTCCTCCCTATCTTCCCCCCTCCCCCCCCACGAACCTCCGAGCCAGCTAAGACAGAAGGGAGCGGACCAGCCAACCAGCCCACATGAGGCAAAGGGGGAACTCTGGGGGTACATCTCACAGGAAAGCACAAGGCCAGCCCCCCCACAGGATACACAGGACCCTCGAGCAATCATGAACCATATTGTAGGACAAAGGTTTCCCACACTTGCTCAAAACGTGACAACCGCAACTTGCCAGCTGCCACCCCACGTTCCATGGTATATGCATCCCACATCCGCTCCAACCAGGCGGAGAGGGACGGCGACAAGACCTGCTTCCACGCAGTAGCCACAACTAGCCGAGCCGCATTCAAACCATGTCGAATCAAGGCCAGTTGAGGACTTCGTGCGCCAGGCACATTTACACCAAAAAGAAAAATGCCCGGATCCCAAGGAAAGGTCAACCCAACTAATTGTTTCAAGCGATATTGAATCCCTCTCCAAAAAGTTCGGACGCGAGGACAAGACCACCAGACATGCACCAAAGTACCTTTCTGTCCACATCTCCGCCAGCACAGATCCGAAACCCCTGGATACACTCGAGCGATTCGCTCAGGCGTCATATACCATCTGTACAATAGCTTGTAGTTAGTTTCGTGGATATTGATATTGATATATAATGTTCTACCTCCCATTTGAAATCCCACACCCACCTCTCCAAAAAATAACAGAATGTTTTAATGAACTAACTGAGTGGCTCAAAGAACAAAATCTACTTATCAACTTTACTAAAACAGATATTTTATTTATCACTAAAAATCAAACATATATACCCCCAAACACGATTACACTAGATACTCATGAAATTAATATAAAAAAAGAAGTAAAATATTTAGGTGTGATACTTGACAATAATCTAAATATGGATTCACATATAAAATATTTAACTAAAAATATACATTACAAACTCAAAACACTAAAACAACTAAGACCTTTGATTCTTCTACAAGATTTTATTAACATAATTCATGCTATTATTACCCCACATTTCGATTTTGCAAATACAATACTTAATGGTATTTCGAAACAAAATATTAAAAAGATACAAATAACTCAGAACTTAGCTGCTAGAACGATTATGAATATAAGCCCACTTGAACATATTACACCAATTTTAGCTGAACTTCATTGGCTACCAATTTACTCCCGAATCAAATATAAAATTATTGTCACTACATTTAAACTTATAAATAAACTTGCACCATCTGCACTAAATACACTGATTAACATTGACATTGATAAACGATCTCAAAGGAGCAGAAACATAAATACTTTAACAATACCAAAAGATTTTACAAAAGCCAGAAAACAAACCAATAAGAGAGCTTTCTCACACTCTGCTCCAATACTCTGGAACAATTTACCTGACAACATTCGCCTACTGTCTGACATAAAAGAATTTAAAAAAAAATTAAAAACTCACTTATTTACATTACACTATAATACACTCCCAAAACAGAATTCTCAAAGGGATACAGGCTAACATTTATTTTTAATATTATATACCCTATTTTCAAAAATAAACGACACTAATACACTAATTTAACCATACTACACACTCATTTACATGATGATTAATAATTTAACTAGCAATGTATATATGTTCTAATATGTTATACTTGTAATGTTACAATTTTCCTTGTAATTTATAATTATCTGTTCTATGTAAAATGTCCTGGTATATCTCATACCAATTAACCTACTGTTACATGTAAACCGCACTTGAAACATGGGAAAGAGCGGTATATAAATAACTGTTAAATAAATAAATTAATTAATTAATCGCCACCAAACTTTTCCACAGCCTGCCCTCTACCTGTTCCCATTGCTGCTCAGAGTAACGAAGACTCAAGTCAGAATTCCATTGCTCTCTATATTTGCCTAAGCTCGGTTGCTGCGCCTGCAAATGGACATACAAGGCAGCTATAAGACCTTTCGTGGTAGTGCACTCTTCGCCAAGACGCTCTATATCCGACAAATCCCGGGCCACTTGAGACCGAATATTTCGAGCCTGAACCCAGTGGGCCACTTGCGTATATTGAAAAACATGACAGTCGGGAAGGTCAAATTCCTCCTGAAGCGTACTAAAGGAGCGCAACTTACCCTCATCGAACAATTGACCAGCACGACTAAGTCCCTGGTGCCCCCACATCCGAAAAACCGGGTCCGTCATCCCAGGAGGGAACATAGCATTATCCACTATAGGCACCAGAGGAGTCAGGTCCGCCCCCGAGTTCGAAAAGATTGGTCCCAGCAGCGGAGGGTATGTAAGATATATGGGTTACCTAAATGCAAGCCACCGCGCAGCTTGGGACTAAGCCACAGCCGATCTCCCAGTCCCGCCCCCCGCGATATGCATTTCCAATTGTACCCAATGTTTGGGGCTATCCGGGGTCATCCATTCCACCCCGGCACAACACTGCGCCGCCGCATAGTACCAATGGAGGTTAGGCACCCCCATGCCCCCAGAGCGTGTGCGCATATAAAGAATTCGACGCTCGATACGCGGCCGACGAAACTGCCATATAAACTTCATGAGCATGGTTTGCCAAACAGCCAATATTCCCGGAGACAGTGGTATAGGAAGTAACTGAAAGAGGTACAAAAACCTCGGGACGACCACCATCTTAACCACCGCTATACGCCCAAACCAGGATAGCGTCAGGCCGGCCCAAGACTCCAGATCACACCGAACCTGCTGGAGTAGCGGATCATAATTAGCCTTAAAGAGTGCCGCCCGCTCAACCGTCAAGTTCACATCTAAATAGCAAAGAGCACCTGTCACCCAACGAAAGGGGTAGGTAGCCCTCAATACCACACAGACCGCCTCCGGGACCCCCACATTGAGAATCTCAGATTTAGTATAGTTAATTTTGAATCCAGACACCTGGGAGAAGGCCTCAAAGAGCTGCATAGCAGCGGGAAGGGACGCAGCTGGATCCACCAATGATAAGATGATATCATCCGCAAAAAGTGCAATTCTATAATCAGTAGGACCCACGCGAACGCCCACAATGTCTGGATGTTCGCGAAAGCTTTGCGCCAAAGGTTCCATCACCAGCGCAAACAACAGCGGCGACAGAGGACATCCCTGACGGGTACCCCTTTCCAACGGGAATCTTCTCAATTGACCTCCGTTAACCCGGACACATGCCGTAGGGTCTTGATACAGGCTGTGGACCCAACGGATAAAGTTAGGACCAAACCCCATCGTGTCCAGCACGCACAGAGATAGCCCCAACTAACACAGTCAAAGGCCTTCTCAGCATCAACTCCCACCAAGAGCGTTGGTTGAGAATCCTGTCGAGCAGTATGAATAACCTGTAACATCCGCCTAATATTATCCGCCGCCTGACGACCCGGCACATACCCAACCTGGTCCGGATGTACCAAAGCCGGGAGAACCCGGTTCATTCGGGCAGCCAGGGCTGAGGCCAGTATTTTAACATCCGTGTTTAGTAAGGAGATGGGGCGGTATGAGGCGGCTTCCTGCAAGGGCTTACCCGGCTTAGTGAGCATTGCTATAAGAGCCTCGCGCTGAGAAGGGGGAAGCGGCTCCCCCCGCAGAACCTCATTAAAGAGTACTACCAGAGTCAGGGCTAATTGAGCACAAAATTTTTTATAGTACTCCGCAGGAAAGCCATCACTACCCAGCGCACCCCCATCTTTTAACCGGCGGATTGCAATTTCCACCTCTTCCACAGTAAGTTCAGCATCCAATTGATTTCTATCCGAGTCATTCAACCACGGCAAAGCAACAGTCCGCAGGAAGCCCTGCACACGGGTCAAATCAAAAGACTCAGCTTTATATAACCGTTCCAGAAACGTGGCAAAAACATCGCGTATCTCCTGGGAGACCACCCTCCTCTGGCTCCCAGAATCTCGAATTTCACGAACCACCCTCATAGTTTGCTGCTGCCGAAGTCGTAAGGCGAGAAAACGACCTGGCTTATTTCCCTGTTCATAAAAAGTTTGTCGTAATTTTCGACGTTTATTATCCAATTCTCTCTGTAGACACGCATCTAAGTTAGCACGGGCCGCCCGCCATTGGCGCAAGACCCGTTTAGAGGCAGTCCAAGCGTGTTCCAATTGAAGACGGGAAGTTTCCCCCACCAGTTGGCAATATTCCCATCTCCAAGCCCTCCGAGTATGAGCCGCCTCCGCTATTAGTCGACCCCGAGCTGTGGCCTTAAAGGCGTCCCAAACCATGGGGAGCGGAACCTCCCCAGAATCATTTAACTCAAAAAAATCGGTTATGAAGCGGCCATGTTCCTGAACAGCGCACTGTCGCCGGAAGAATCGTGCATCTAGTCGCCAAAGCCAGTGCCGCACACTGCACAAATCCACTGGTAGAGTAATCCAACACGGGGCATGGTCCGACCATGTCAATGCCCCATGCCCAGCCTCCACTCTCTCATCCATCAGGCCTTGATCCAATAGAAAATAATCTATGCGAGTATGCACCCGGTGAACGGGTGAGTAATACGTGTAACTTTTCTCCCCTTCATGTGTATCTCTTCAAACATCACGCAAGCCTAAATCCAGCATAAATTTCCGCAACGCCTTACTGGGCCCACCCGCCACCCTCCCAGCGCTACCCATCGAATCCAAGTGGGGTACCATGTGGGCGTTACAGTCCCAGCCCAATATAATAGGGCCTTTCGCAAAGTCAGCTAACAAGGCCTTCAGCTGCGCAAAAAAGGTTACTTGGCCTTCATTAGGGGTGTAAATATTAGCTAGCGTTAATAAATGGCCCTCCAATCGCACATTCACGAAAAGCCACCTCCCCAAAGTATCTTTCTTAACCTCCTCCACCCTGAGGGATAAGCACTGATGGAACAGCAAGGCCACGCCACATTTCTTCCGTCCATTCATGTCCGATGCTACCCACACCTCAGTGTAAGGATTACGTTTTAACCACCCCTGAGTGCTGTTACGAAGATGTGTCTCCTGTAAAAACACAATATCCCCTTTCAAGGATCTCAATTCCGAAAACAGCAATGAACGCTTTCTAGGGGAATTAAGACCCTTTACATTCAGAGAAATCACTTTCAACATGGGTAATCAATCACCTTACCACCGCCGCCCCTCGTCCCCCCCCCCGGCCCGCAGGGTCCAGCCCCCACCTGTCGCCTGCATAACCACATACCTTTAGCAGTAAAAGCAGCCCTACACCCATCAACCGCCTAACTGTCTTCGGAGGCTCACCTCACATCCACCAACAGTCCCTGCCCCGTAAAATTACCCAGGAACCCCTACCCCCTACCCCCCACACCCTTTCCCCTACCCTCCCCCAGCTGTACTCGCCCCCCATCAAATCCCACCCCCCTTCCCGTCAGTACCACCTGCCTGCCAAAAAAAACCCAGGACACGATTAGACTGACCCCAAACCCAGCTCCTTCCGGACCCCCTTGCATAAAATTTATGATAGAGTAATGCAATGTCATTTCCCCTTTTTACAACTCACCAGTAGGGTATTATTCCTACTATGCCCCTCTCCATAGCACAACCACTTTCCCCTCCGCCCCCAAATAGCACAAAGCCAATACCAAGATCCCCATATAACCAAAAACATTTAGTACAACAAGAACAAAAGTGGAGAACAGCAAAATTGTACAAAGCTGATCAAACAAGCTCAGTCTCAGCACCAGAGAATCCCCAAGCAATCCCCCAGGTCGGGAGGACAAAAATGCATGAACCAAGGAGATTTAAGCAGGTCTTCCCACCCGAGTCCACTTCGAGTGTTGAGGCTTAGGGGCCGGAGGTGCTGGCAACGCATTATCCTCCACAAGACCTGCCTGGCGCAGCGCTCTCCAAGCTTCGGTATGGTCTTTTGCTGAAATCTTTTTATTTCCCAAGAGGAAGTTCATCCGGAATGGAAAGGACCAGGAATAGCGAATCCCTTTATTGTTCAGCACCGCTGTGATTGGCTTCATCTCCCTCCGGCGAGCCAGCGTAAAGGCCGAGAGATCCTGATATACAGTTACCGTTGCCTCTTGGTACTGGATCGCTCTCTTCTCCCGACCCCTTCGTAGAAGAAGCTCTGCATCAGTATACCGCAGGAATCTGGCAATAACATCCCGGGGTTGATTGTTAGGAGGCTTTCCCAAGGCACGATGCACACGTTCAATCTCCATTCCAGACCCACGGGACGCAAGTTCCTCTGCTGTGAGTAATTCACCCATCAAAGTTTTGAGCACCACCGCCAGGTCTTCTGCACCCCCCACAGCCTCCGGGATTCCTCGGAAACGCACATTGTTACGACGGGATCGGTTTTCAATGTCGTCAATTTTATAGGTCAGTTCCATCGCTTGCGAGCGCATGCCTATCTACAGCACATTGTAAATCCACCAAAGCCCCATCATGATCTTCAATTTTTGTCTTGGCCTCTTCCACTCGCGTACCTAGGTCTTTTATGTCGCCCCTGAGTTCTGCAATTGTGCTCATCACCTCCTCGCGCATGGAGCGGAATTCGCCAGCCAGATCCTCAAAGCCCCTCCGAAGCTCCCGCTGGAGAAGGGCATGTGAGGACAGCACCGCAGGCCCCAGGTCATTTTCACTCACTGTCTCATCGCCGGAGCCCTCAGAAGGCTATTTTCTGGTTGGACTGAGCTGGGAAACACACTTACCCAGCAGATGCTGGGAGGCGCTCATTCCCTCCCGGACTTCAGGCCCCTTGGTTTTGGAAGCCATGGGTAGTCTCAAGGGCCCTACAGTTCAAAGCTATGCGAGGAGCAGCAGCAAGGAGGAGGGTGGCAGCTGTCAGTAAGGAGAGCAGGAAAGAACAGAATAAAGGAAAAGTTCCACTCTTGAGCAGTAGATGGCGATCCAGACTCACTTAAAATTGCAGGCTCCAGCAGGCACAGAGAGGAACTATTCCCGATGCAATAAATACAAATTCAGCCAGTCCAACAGGCACAGAAAGAAACTGCACCCAGTGCTGATATCGCAAGTTCAGCTGCACACAGTAAGAGGCTCAGCGAACCGGGCTCAGAGGTAGGGCAAGAGAACAGAGGATCCAGCAATCGAAGCAACAATTTCTGGAAATGCTGAGGTACAAGGAGCCGGAGGCTGATTCGCTGGGTGTAGCACATGTGATTTTTTCCCGCCAGAGCTGGCTGGAACGCAGACAGGGTCATGCGTTCCAGGACCGCGTGGCAATGGCCGCTGAGGGACCCAACCAGGCCAGCGGCCCTCACTCAGCCCCACCACACCAGATATGGCACTGCTCTCACCTCTTCTGAGCACGCTTGATGCAGGCAAAGCAAGGAGGAGGAAATAGCCACAGCGCTAGTTTCGCCGAGGAGCCGAACCCTCTCGCTGCTCCAGTTCCCAACAGGGAATCAATCAGCCTCACCGCCACGGCCACACTCCTCACGTCCTACGATCAGCAGGCCCCGAAGCAGAAGCGCTGGGTGATCTCGGTACAGAAGTTGCTGAGAGGGGAGCCCGTTCTTAGCAGCATCAACAGCAGGCAGAAAGGTAGCGGCTCCAGCCACGGGGTCGGTTGTCGCCATGCTTCAAAGCACACCGCACACCGCACACCTCCAATCACCCCACCAGGGCTCAAAGCGCTTCTGCAGACTCTCAGCAACCAGGATCGGGTAAGCGCAGGGGAATTACGCTGAAGAGAAGCTATTGTTAGCTGTATAGGAGGAGAGCCCGGGTCAGAGCTGAACTAAAATGCGGCCATTCCTTCACGGGCTCACTCGAATTAGTGGAATGTTTACTAAACATTAATGTGCCTTAAGTGCCTGAGATGCTCTCGACACCCCCTTTGGTGGTGTTCGCTGCATCATAAGAACATAGGAACATAAGATATGCCATACTGGGTCAGACCAAGGTCCATCACAGCCTTTACTACATCCTCCGCTAACAAATTGCAGAGTTTGATTACACGTTGAGTGAAAAAATATTTTCTTTTATTAGTCTTAAATAGTTTACCCTGTAGCTTCATTGCATGTCCCCTAGTCTTTCTATATTCTGATAAGGTAAACAATCGATCTACGTTTACCTGTTCCACTCCGTTCATTAATTTAAAGACTTCTATCATATCTCCCCTCAGCCATCTCTTTTCAGCCTTTCTTCATAGGGGTATCCTTCCATCCCCTTTACCATTTTGGTGGCTTTTCTCTGAACCTTTTCTAAAATCGCTATATCCTTTTTAAGATACGGCGACCAGAATTGCACACAATATTCAAGGTGCGGCCTCACAATGGAACAATATAGAGGCATTATAATATCCTTTGTTTTATTTTCCATTCCTTTCCTTATGATACCTAGCATTCTATTTGCTCTCTTGGCTGCCGCTGCACACTGGGCCGATGGTTTTAACATGTTATCTACAATGACGCCTAAATCTTTTTCCTGGGTGGTGGTTCCTAATATGGAACCTTGCATCGTGTAACCATAGTTTGGGTTGTTCTTCCCTAGGTGCATAACTTTGCACTTGTCCACATTAAATGTCATCTGCCATTTTGATGCCCAGTCTTCCAATTTATCAAGATCCTCTTACAATTTTCCACAATCCTCTTGGGTTTTAACAACTTTAAATAGTTTTGTGTCATCTGCAAATTTGATAACCTCACTCATTATTCCCTTTTACACGTCATTTATGAATATGTCAAAAAGCAGCGGACCCAGCACAGTTCAGCTCTATACACCTTTCTCCATTGGGAAAACTGGCCATTTAGCCCTACCCTCTGCTTTCTATCTTTTAACCAGTTCCTGATCCACAATAGTATACTGCCTCCTATCCCATGACTCTTTAGTTTTGCCAAAATTCCCTGATGAGGGACCTTGTCAAAGGCTTTCTGAAAGTCCAAATATACTATATCAACCGACTCATCTTTGTCTACCTGTTTATTCACACCTTCAAAAAAACATAACAGATTAGTAAGACAAGATTTTCCTTGTCTAAAGCCATGTTGGCTGTCTACCATTAAGCCATCACTATCTACATGTTGAGTAATTTTGTTCTTTATACTGGTTTCTACCATTTTTCCCGGTACTGATGTCAGGCTCACCGGTCTGTAGTTTCATGGATCACCCCTGGAGCCCTTTTTAAAAATTGGTGTTACTTTTGCCATCCTCCAATCTTCAGGTATTACAGATGATAGTTCACAGATTACCAATAGCAGGTCTGCAATCTCATATGTTAGTTCTTTCAACACCCTTGGATGTATATCATCCGGCCCAGGTGATTTGCTACTCTTCAGTTTATCTAATAGTTGTAATACATCTTCCCGATGTATTGATATTTCCTTCAATTCTTCCACACCTTTAAATAGCACTTCAGTCATAGTAACATCCCTACATCTTCCTCAGTAAAGACCAAAGCAAAGAATTCATTCAGTCTCTCCACTATCACCTTGTCACCTCTTAGTGCCCCTTTAACCCCTCTATCATCTAATGGACCAACTGACTCTCTCACAGGTTTTTTGCTATGAATGTACTTGAAAAAGTCTTTATTATGCGTTTTTGCTTCCACAGCAAGCTTCTTCTCAAATTCTCCCTTTGCCTGCCTTATCAATGCCTTGCATTTAACTTGCCAGTGCTTGTGCTGTTTCCAGGTTTCGTTGTTTGCCTCTTTTTTTCCATTTCCTGAAAGATGATTTTTTGGCATCAACAGCCTCTCTGACCTCACCTTTAAGCCATGCTGGCAGTTTATTTGGACTTCCTTCCACTTTTCTTAAAGTGTGAATACAGCTGGTCTGGGCTTCCAAGATAGTATTTTTCAACAACACCCAAGCTTGATGTAAGTCTGTAACCTTTGTAACTGCTCCTTTTAATTTTTTTCTTAACTATCTTCCTCATTTTATCATAGTCTCCCTTCCGAAAGTTAAAAGGTAGTACTGTGGATTTCCTTATCATTCCTCCTCCACTAATTAAATCAAACAGGATCATGCTATGATCACTATTGCCAAGTGGCCCCAACATCCTTATCTCTTGCACCAGATCTGGTGTTCCACTAAGGACTAGGTCCAATATGGCTTCCGCTCTGGTTGGTTCATGAACCAGCTGCTCCAAGAAGCAGTCATTTATTTCATCTAGGAACTTTATCTCCCTAGCATGTCCTGCCATGACACTGACCCAGTCGATACCGGGGTAATTGAAATCACCCATTATTATTACTGCGCTGTAACTTTTGTTAGCTTCCTTGATTTCTTTGAGCGTTTCATCATCCATTTGTTCATTCTGGCCAGGCGGTCGATAGTACACCCCTACTGCCATCACCTTCCCCTTTTTACATGGAATTTCAAATTTTATTTCCTGCAAAACATTAATCCTTTGTGACTCAATGCCCTCACTAACATAGAGCGCAACTCCTCCACCAATTTGATCAGCTCTATCATTACGATATAGTTTGTACCCTTCCACCATGTCTCTGAGATTCCAATCATATCTAACCACTCATTTAGTGCTATATATTCTAACTCTCCCATCTTATATTTTAGACTCCTAGCATTTGCATACAAGCATTTTAGTGACTGTATTTTATTCATATTAATCTGGCTATTGGTAGACATGGGTAATTTGGGATCTTTAAGCTCTGTCTGCTCCATACTCAAGGGCATTTGGGCTACTTTACTCTTTTTTGGAACCTCTCTGCTTTTGGTAGCATCCTTCAAGGATACATTCTTCCGAACAATGCACTCTTGTGCAACTGTCTGCTTTCCCCTACTATCTAGTTTAAAAGCTGCTCTATCTCCTTTTTAAAGGTTAATGCCAGCAGCCTGGTTCCATCCCGGTTAAGGTGAAGCTCATTCCTTCGGAAGAGCTCCTCCCCCCCAGAATGTTCCCCAGTTCCTAACAAATTCAAAACATTCATCCTTGCACTATCTAAGATCCTATCTAGGTGGTGCGTGAAGTCCGTTACTTTCGCAGCAGGCAGGCATGTTACCAAGCGATCCTCACATCCACCAGCCACCCAGCTATCTACATGCCTAGTGATCGAATCACCAACTATAATGGCTGTCCTAACCGTTCCCTCATGGGCACATAGCCCTGGAGAAACGTCCTCAGTGCGAGAGGGTTTTACATCACCTGGAGGACAGGTCCTAGTTACAGGATCACGTCCTGCCACACCAGGGTGATGCTGTCCTGTCATGTGACCTCTCGCCTCCATGGCAACAGGGATGCTGCCAAACTGGAGGTGGGACTTCAGGACTATATCCCTGTAGGTCTCTTCTCACAAATAACAAATCATAGGGAGGAAAGAGGTGACATATATGACCCCCACTGTATTGCAATCTGAATGGTCTTTGAATTTTACTTTGTAATGACTGTGTGGTTGCCGGAACAAATCTGCCTGAATCATCATTTTACAAAACGAACAGCCACCACACCTAAAATGTCCTGCCTGGCAGCCACAAGACCTCTTTTCTCTAAGAGCTGAAGGAATCAAGGGATCTTTTAATTATGCCATCCAGTATGTGGGATCAAAATGTCCCTATTGCCAAAACACTCCAGGTCCTGCACTATGGGCCAGTGTCTTGGCATAATTCTCTTAATATCTTTTGCCAAATATGAAAACTGCAGCATACACACTGAACATGATGTGTTTCTCTTAGGTGTATCTCTCAATCAGAGCCGGCTCAAGGTTTCTTCCGCCCTAGGCAGAAGCCCCAGCTGTGCTGGCCCCCCTCGCATCATGTCAGCCTTCCCCTCTACACTGAGCTATGCTACCCACCCCCCTGCTGCCGCTGATTCTGGTGGTAGGGTCGAGGGTGGGCACAGCTCAGCTTGGCGGCAAGCCATGTGCTTCCGCACACATGGCCTACTGGTTCTGACCCTCCTCAGACTTAACTTCTAAGTTCTCCGATAGAGGTGACTTCAGACTTAGCTCCTTTTAACTTGCTGCTCCTTATGTCTGGAACAAACTACCTGAGTCTGTACATCAGGCGCCTTCTCTGATCCTTTCAAATCCATACTGAAAACTAACCTCTTTCCTGCATCTTTCAGATCTTGACTCACCTGATCTCATTTGTGTTTCCTTACTGTTCCCCCTAGATGTATCCCTGTCTACACCTATTGTGTTGTCTATCTTAACTAGATTATAAGCTTTGATGAGCAGGGTCTGTCTTTTATGTGTGTTTGTGCAGCGCTGCGTATATCTTGTAGCGCTATACAAATTTTCAGTAGTAGTAGCAGTGAGGATGGGAGACTACAGAATGAAGAGAGTTGGACAACCTGGAAAAGAGATGGCTGAGGGGAGATATGATAGAGGTTTATAAATTAATGAATGGAGTGGAAAGTGTAAATGTAGATCGATTTGTTTATAGCAAGGAAGGAGACTATTTTTTATTGAACCAGTTAAAATCTAGCCAGGCCCTGGCTAGATTTTAACTGGTTCAATAAAAAATAGTCTCCTTCCTTGCTATCCACGTTTTTTGAGTGGTCTTTGGTAGTAGCACGTGGTGTGTGCTCTTAGTTGGACGACGATCGATTTGTTTATGCCATCAAAAAGTAGAAAGATTAGGGGACATAAAATGAAGCTACAGTGTAAACTGTTTAAGACTAATATGAGAAAATATCTCCAAGAACAAGCAGGAAGTCAGTCTTCACATATGGGTGCCGTCGGCACTGATGGAACTCGGCACGAGAACACACCCCAGCATCCAATAGGAATGCTTTTGGGAACTTTCCTCCATGTATGCATGGCTGCCTTTCTGCCTTCCCTCCTGGTCTCCTCAGTCGTCTTTTTTCTGCAGAGCCATTGGAACCTTGTCCCTGTCCCATGTCTAGAAACGTCAAAGAAATTATTCCAAGTACTGTCAAAAGTACTCTGGTTGCCTTCCTGTCGACTGAATCAACTCCCTGTCGATTTTGGTTCCCCATTATTATTTTTATTTTTATTAAATTTCATTTTATTTCCGTTTTTGTTAATTTTTTCTTTGAGACCTATGGCCTCCTCTGGCACCATTGCCCAATTTGATTTTGCCTCCATATTATTTTCAAATATGGAGAAACCTCGAAGTGGGTTCAAGGAATGCTCCAAATGTTCCAGCACGATTTCTATCACTGACGAGCATTCTTTGTGCTAAAAATGTTTAGGTCCAGAGCACAATGTTGAGTCCTGTCTCTCCTGTTGCCATATGACTTCCAGAGGTTGGAAGAACCGGGACAAACAGAAGGCTAAGTTGTTTCCTACAGACTCAGCTCCTTCGGTGCACTCCTCAGGGGCGTCGACTCCATCAAATTCGTCCTATGCATATAAGTCTTCACCAGCAAAGGAAAAGCATCGCTCGGAGTTACCAGTGCTTGAGAAAAAGAAAACATCAATGTAGACATCGAGGTCATCGACTTCCAGGTTGGTGTTGGCTTCCGACACTGAGCGTCTGCATCGGTATTGCCATTCATCGCATTCTGATGTAGACCGTTTATCTAAGCAACCCTGGCTGTAGGTGTCACCCTCCAAAATTACACAGGGGTTCGTGGATGCCCCCGAGGTCCAATCCTCAGTGGAGCTCCCAATACCGGCATCGGGAGTTGTGGCCCTCACATCTTTGTCTGGATCCTCTCTTACTCCAGTACCATCATTGGATGACCATCGAGCGTAGCATCGCTAAACTTTTAGCGGTTATAACGCCGATAGCATTGACTGCTCCACAGCCGGCACCCGTACCGGTTCCACTGATACCAACAGTGACCACAGACATCGGCAATCTACCACAGGCATCCCCTGCTTCACATAGCTCAGAGCAACTAATGCCGAGGCCCTCGGTGCCATTGGTTCCAATACCCTAAGCATCAAAGGCAACAAACATCTCATAAAGATTATTTTGATTTCCTTCTGGACTCCAATTCTGAGGAGGCATCCGAGGTGAAATCCATCGAGTCCAGTACACCCAGGGATGTACCGTCACATCTGTCGCCTCCTTATGAATGTCGACGTTCACCGCCTGAGGACATCTTTTCAAGACTTCATTAAGGACATGGCAGCTACTCTTGTTGTTTCAGTGGGTACAGAAACAGAGCCAAGAGCTGAAGAGCTTGATATACTACAGTACCCATCAGCACCGAGGGAGGGTTGCAGCCTCCTGGTGCACATCTTAAAAAACTTGATGGTTAGAATGTGGGAAGCCCCCATGTCAACCCCTGCAGTTAGCAAGAGGCTCAATACCCTATAAAGGGTTCCTCCATCTCCAGGTTTCCAAAAGCCACAACTTCCCCCACCTTTCCATGGTTGTGGAGCCAGCCATGAGGATCAAAAGTCAAAAGAATCACTCCTCAGTACCTCCTGGCAAGGAGACCGGGACCCTAAATGCATTTGGAAGGAAAGCATTCCAAGCTACCATGCTAGCCTCAAGAATAGACTCATATATGCTATATATGGGTATGTTTCTTAAGGATGTATTTTTTAGAATTCACCTCCTTGTTGCCCCCTGATAAACAGGCGGCTCATCAGGTCTTGGTCTCACATGCCTAAAATACATTCAAATTCTTAACAAGAGCAGCATTTGATGCTTTTGAGACTAACAGCAATGTGCTGCAGCTTGCATAGGGACTAAAAGGACAGCATGGCTCCAAACATTTGACCTGGAACAGTGGGTCCTGGACACATTAATAAATATACCTGTGGAGTGGAGGAGTGGCCTAGTGGTTGGGGCAAGGTACTTCAGGCTGGAAGGTCAGGGGTTCAAATCCCACTAGAGGACAGCAACCTTGGGCTGGAAGGACTGGGGTTTCTAGTCCCACAGGTGCTCCTTGTAGTCTTGGGCAAGCCACTTAACCCTCCATAGCCCATGTTCCCTGTAAAATAGTTATCTCCAAGTTATAATGCCCTGTTCAATGTAATTTCAGTTTGTTCAATGTAAACCACACTGATGCAGAATAGTGCGGTATATAAGAGAATGTAAATAAATAAATAAATACCTTGCAATGGGGGGAACCTCTTTGGTCAGAGGTGGAGAGAAAAGGCCAGTGAGATAGACTAATGAACTCACCATGAAGAGGCTGTCACAGAGAACGGCAGACCCTCCTAAGAAGAAGGCTACCACCAAGAAACCATTCTTCCCTAAGAAAAACGTTTTCTCCACGAACAGCAGGAAGTCAGTCCTCACATCTGGGTGATGTTGGCACCGACGCAGCCCGCTTGGAGCATTTCCCCCAGCTTTCAAAGAAAGCTTTTGGGAATGCTACCAAGCATGCGTGGTCCCCTTTCCATCCAAGGGTGCCATCTTACTCAGTCTCCCTTTTTCCATGGAGCCCTTCAGATGTGCATCTCGTCCCCGGAAAAAGTTTTTCAATTCTAACTCTTTTTTTTGCCTTTCCGGCCTTCGTTGATCCTCTTCCCGCCATCTTGAGCTCCACTGCTTAGGTTGTCAGTCTCGGGATCCCTTTTTTGCCCTTTTGTTTTCTCCCCGTACTTTCGTGTTCTTTTTAACTGCTGCAAACCAGAAAAGGTGCACCTTCTTGCAAGCAGCCAAGGAAAACACACAGGGCAAGAGGTATTGTGGTCACTGTGCTTTTATTAAAGAAACGCCCCAGGAGAACATGCTCGAAAACAGATACAAACCAGAAAAGGAGCACCTTCTTGCAAGCAGCCAAGTAAAACACACAGGGCAAGAGGTATTGTGGTCACTGCGCTTTTATTATTAAAGAAACACCCCTACTTAACAGGGAGGTTGATAACTTGGATTTTTCTGAGCATTGGAGGGTTAAGTGACTTGCCCAATGCCACAAGGAGTGCTAGTGGGAATTGAACCCTGGTATCTTGGTTCCCAAGCTAGTGCTCTAACCATTAGGCTATTCCTCCATGCTGGCCATGTCAAGGATCTTCGACCTCGCAGGGGTCCTTTTTGCCTCAATGGCCTCTGGTTTAAAAAAATGTGATAAGTGTTTTAAGAACATGTCGTTCACAGACTGTTGTCTCAGGAGCCTAGGAACTGACCATGACTCAGAGCTATGCTCCCTCTGCAAGACGATGTCCTCCAAGGCCATCCAGAGTCGTAAGCAGAAGCTGGATGATCTCTTCCGCAAGGCAGCCCCAGTATCACCTGTAGCCTGCATGGTCCCACAACTCCTGGCTTCCCCTAAGGTTCCTTGCCGGGCCCGGCGGCACTCAGACCAGGAGTCACCTGAACGCAAGCGGAAGAAGAAAAAGACCACAAGGACACTGTCGGGGGCACCAGACAAACGTGAGCGGTCACGTGCCCAGTCTCTCAGCCCCCCTTGGCAGACCCAAGAGTCAGAGAGGGAGTAGCCCAGAAAGGTACCTCGAACCGATACGGAGGCCTCTGGCAATGGCAATGGCAATGGCACCCGGTCTCCCGAGGGTTGTCCTGGCGAGGACTCCCTCTCCTCCTTGACACCCGACTCAGTCACCCTGGCTTCTGTGTTGCAGGGCTGCACTCCCGAGTGGGAGGCCCAAATGCTGGCCTTGGAACTCAGCGTTTCTGTGTTCCTCGCTGTCCAGCAGGCATTGGTGCCAGGCCCCGCCAGCACGTGCCTCAAGACCGCGGGGACCTCAACCTTGAGGATTCCCTGGGCCGCTGCAGTGATCCCCAAGAGCCAGAGGCCTCGTGAGGGTCCTCAGCGAGGGTCTCAATCTCCATCCCGGTCCTCAGGCGCGAGACCTTTGTGGGCCAGCACTTCTGGCTCCGGCCAGGCTTCGGCCTCAGGAACCTGGTGCGGGTCTCTGACCCTTCTCGAACCGCCCGATCCCAATTCCACCATGGACTACTCAGACTGAGAATCCAAAGGGGAAACCTCCCCGGAGACCCAGTTCCACCGGGACCTCCCCTTGGATCCCTCTCCGCAAACCCAAAGACAGCAATCTCCTCCTGAGGACACCTCCTTTGTGGAGTTCGTCCGGGATATGGCTCGCCACCGAGTCGGAGGAAGTGCCCCATTTGGAGGAGCTAGATATTCTTCAAAATGAGGCTCATCTGAAGGAAAACCTCATGGTTCCGGATCCCTCCATCCTCAACCGGCTCCTCCTCCACATGTGGGACAATCCAGCGTCTGTCCCTATCGTCAGCAAGTGCCTAGATGCTATGTGTAGGGTCCAACGGGGACCAGGATTTCAGAAATCCCAGTTTCCCCACACCTCTATGGTGGTCAAATCGGCCATGCGGAAGGAAAAGAGCCCGAAGACTGACTCTTGGGTCCCACCGGGCAGAGTTTCTCGTACCCTCGACGCCCTCGAGTGCAAGGCATACCAGGGCTCCATGTTGGCATGCTGCATTCAGATTTACCAATTGTACATTGGGATGTTCCTCCGTGACCTCGCTGAGGAGCTTAGAGGCTTAGCGGCGGGTCTCGATGGAGACCACCTCCAGCGTTTCCAGGCCCTCTCGAAGTCCATTAAAGAATATTCCAAGTATCTCTCGCAGGCAGCATATGATGGCTTCAAGTCCTCCTCCTGGGTGGCGGCTGTTGGCATCGGAGCCTGCAGGCAGGCCTGGTTCCAATCCTCAGACCTGGAGCAGTGGGTCCAGGAGAAACTGCTTGATGTCCCTTGCCTCGGGGACCAACTATTTGGCAAGCCATTGGAGGACAAAGCAGCAGAGATTGAGACTGAGTATGTGACCCGTTCTCCCCTCTCCCGGAAGACCTCCTTCCTCCCCAGGAAGAAGCAACAGGGCAAGAAGCCTTTCTTGTACAGGAAGGGGCTCCCATATAGAGGATACCCGCCCTACCCGCTGGCGTCGACCCCAGCCCAGGGTGGCCAGGGCAAAGGTGTGGCCCAGGACCCTCGCAAGCCGAAGAGTCCCAAGACCCAACCCTGGCACCAGCTCAGGCGACCTTGGGGGCTTTGATGCCACCAGCATAGTCTCTCATTCGCTGGCAAATCAGCTGCCGGTCGGGGAGAGTCTGGTCCACTTCGCCCTCAGGTGGGAATCCATCACCACCGATGCCTGGGTTGTCCAGGTCATGCGGGGGAGGGCTGTCTCCTCAATCTGGACCAGCTCCCCCCTCCATACTTTTCTGGGGAGCTGAGTGAGCTTCCCCTGCATTAGGCCCTCCTGACTCAGGAGTTTGCAGGCCTCCTTGAGGAGAAGGCAGTAGAACCAGTCCCACCACACCTTAGAGGATTGGGTTTTTACTTCTGATACTTCCTTGTCCCGAAGAGAACAGGGGGTCTCTGGCCCATCCTCGACCTGTGGAACCTAAACAAGTTCCTTGTGCGGGAGAAGTTCAAGATGCTCTCCTTTGGAACACTGCTGCCCTACCTCCAGCAGGGTTATGCTCCTTGGACCTAAAGGATGCTTATTCTGACATCCTTGCCCACCCCAAACACAGACAGTACCTCCACGTCATTGTACAGGGGAACCACTACCAGTACAGGGTGCTCCCCTTCGGCCCACCTCTGGTTGCAGGGTACCTTCGTCTGTCCTTATCTAGATGACTGGCTCGTGACAGGGGGAACAGCCTCCGAGGCTCCACAGGCTACAAACTGCACCATTCACCTTATGGAGCACCTGGGATTCGTGGTCAACTACCCAAAATCCCACCTCACTCTGGTACAGTCCCTGGAGTTCATTGGGGTCTGCTTGGACACTCTGCGGGCCATGGCCTTCTTCCCCCAGGACAGAGCAGACCACCTCATGTCTCTGGTGTCCAGCGTGCAACACAGCAGTGCAGTCTCGGCTTGTTTGATGCTTCGCCTTCTTGGCCACATGGCCTCCATGGTCCATGTCATACCCAACGCCCGCTTCAACATGCGGGCGGCGCAGTGGTGTCTCCACACACAGTGGACCCAAGCGACAGGCTGACTTTGAGATCCCATCTTGGTTACACCCTGTCTGGCAGAGTCCCTGACCTGGTGGCAGGATACACGGAACCTACTTCGAGGCATGCCCTTCCAGACCCCGACACATCAGGTGGTCTTGATGATGGATGCCTCCCTGTTGGGCTGGGGGGTCCACTGCGAGGAACTTCGCACACAAGGGGTTTGGTTCCCAAGGAGACTCGGCAGCAGATCAATTTGCTGGAGCACCAGACCATCCTCTTTGCGCTCAAGGCATTTAGGCACCACCTACAACATGGAAAGACAACTAGACGGACAACCAGGTCACGTTGTTCTAAATGAACAAGCAAGGGGGCACCGACTCTTACAGTCTCTGCCTGGAGGCGATGGCCCTGTGCTCCTTTGCAGTGAGCCAGGGCATCACCCTCCAAGTCACCTATCTCACGGGCCAGGACAATGCCTTGGCGGCCCGGCTAAGCAGGGTCCTTTCAGCTGCACGAGTGGCACCTGTGTCCCTGGACAGTGCAGCGGCTCTTCCAGCATTGGGGGACTCCAGACCTGGTCCTCTTTGTCAGCCTGTGAACTCGCAACTCCCCCGGATCTGCGGCCCCCTTTCTCTGGCTCTGGATGCCTTCTTCCAGTGATGGACCATCGGCCTGCTGTATGTCTTCCCCTCCATGCCACTCATTGCTTGGACCCTTCTCAAAGTTCAGCAGGACAGGGCCTCGGTGATTTTCGTGGCTCTGAAGTAGCCCAGGCAACCATGGTTTCCTCTGCTACTCCAACTCTCAACGGAGCCCCCAGTTCCTCTAGGGAACTTACCAGAGCTGCTGATGCAGGAGGGGGTCTGCTACTTCACCCCAATTTGAAGTCACTATCCCTCGCAGCTTGGCGGCTGAGCGGGTTGCCCTAGCCTCCTACCATCTCCCCATGGAGATTGAGGACATTTCTTTTGGCTTCACAAAAGAACTCAAACAGGCAGGCGTACGTCTTCAAGTGGCGCCGGTTCTCGGTGTGGTGCTTGCAGATCCGAGCGGACCCATTTTCCTGCCCTACCCGCTTGGTCCTGCAGTACCTTCTCCATTTCTTGCAGGCTGGGCTGAAGTCAAACTTGGTCAGGATTCACCTGAGTGCCATCTCAGCAAACCAACATCCCATTGAGGGAAAACCCCTCTCAGGGAAACCGCTTGTCTCCAGCTTCATGTGGGGCCTGCTCCTCTCCAAGGCCCCTACCTGCCCTCCACCTGCAGAATGTGATCTCATCCTCACGCAACTCACCAAGCCACTTTTTGAACCCATGGCTACCTGCTCAATGAGGCATCTGTCATGGAAGATGGCCTTCCTGGTAGCTCTCACCTCTGCCCGGAGAGTCAGCAAACTCCAGGCGCTGATGGCCAAGACACCGTATATGAGGTTCTACAGAAATAGGTTGGTTCTGCATACTCACCCCAAGTTTCTCCTGAAGGTTGTCTCGGATTTTCATCTCAACCAGGAGATAGTACTGCCCACCTTCTTCCCAAAGCCCCATGCCGACTGGGTGTCGGCAATTCTCCACACGCTGGACTGTAAGAGGGCTCTCTCCTATCTTCAGTGGACTCGGGACCACCACAGATCTGGGCAGCTCTTTGTCTACTATGATTCCAGCTGCCAGGAGCTGGTGGTCACCAAGCGAATCCTGTCCACCTGGGTGGCGGACTCCATCGCCTTTGCCCAGGCCCAGGCTGGGCTTCCCCAGGACCGCTGAGTCATGGCACACAGTGTCCGAACAATGGCGATGTCGGTCACTAGTCTGCGCTTGGTGCCGCTGACAGACATCTGCCGGGCCGCAACCTGGTACTCTGCTCACACCTTCGTGGTGTATTACTGTCTGGAGAGAGTCCTGTCGGGACAGTGCCTTCAGCCAGGCCATTCTCCGTAATCTGTTTGGGGTTTAAGCAACTCCTGCCCTCCGACCCTTCTTGTTTCGGCTACCGGAAGCATTGCAATCTAGGGACTCGGGGTCCTCGGGCTAACTTCAGTTTCACTGGCAACTGCTCACAGCTCTGCCATGCTTTTTCCTACAGGTCCTCGGTAGCCTATAGCTGGGGAGTCCTATATGTGAGGACTGATTTCCTGCTTGTTCCTAGAGAAATTGTAGTTACTCACATGTAACAGGTGTTCTCCAGGGACAGCAGGAATCAGTCCTCACAACTCTCCCTCCTCCCCTTGGAATTGCTGCTCTTTTGTGCCATCTTTTTGCTGGGGCTCTAGCTCTGGCACCTGACTGAGTAAGATGGCACCCTTGGACATGAAGGGGACCACGCATGCGCAGTAGCATTCTCAAAGGATTTCTTTGAAAACTAGGGAAATGCTCTGCACGGGTTCCGTTGGTGCCAACATCACCCATATGTGAGGACTGATTCTTGCTGATCCTGGAGAACATCTGTTAAAAGTGAATAATTACACCTTATCCTCCATATCAGGCCTATGCTGGCTATGCTGCCCCACAACAGCAACAGAGGCAACCAGGCCAAAAACAGGTCAGGAAACCCAAGATTACCAAACCATAGCCTATGCCAACAACTCAACCTCCTCAGAGTTTTTGACTACTTCAAGAAGAGCATAGCCAATTCTCCCATGATTCCCCCTCCTCCTCCCATGACCCAGGAAGATTAGTGTATTTCGCACACCGCTGGATCAACATCACTTCCGAGCGCTGGACCCTAAATCTAATCAGTCAGGGCCTACAACTAAAATTTCAGACTCATCCTCCCACTCATTTTGTGGGACAACCCATTCTGGATCCCCTTTCCTCCTCCTTGCTTCAACAGGAAATCCACTTTCTGCTGAAGCTAGGAGCCATAGAGGAGGTACACTCTGCCCAACAGGGCCAGGGATTTACTCCAGATATTTCCTAATTCCAAAAAAGACAGGAGGTCACAGGCCTCTGAAATCTCAAAGATGATTTCTCTAGGCACCCTTCTGCCATATCTCCAATGAAACAATTGGCTATGCTCTCTTAATCTAAAGGATGCTTACACACACATCCTTATTCACCCAGACTGCAGAAAGTTTCTCAAGTTTGTGTTTCAAAACAACTACTATCAGTACCGAGTCTTTCCATTCGGACTAGCCTCAGCACCCAGAGTCTTCACAAAGTGTTTGGCCATTGTGGTGGCCTATCTACGAACTTTGGGGATATTTCTATTCTCCTACTTAGGGACTGGCTGCTAAGGGCAGACTCTGCTTCAGAAGTCACCTCCACTCTTAATCAAACCATTTATGTCCTCCAGGAGTTAGGTTTTGTGATAAATTATCCAAAATCACATCTCAGCCCAACTCAGGACCTTGAGTTCATAGGAGCTCGTTTGGATACGGTAAGAAGCAGAGCCTTCCTCCTAGAGGATAGATACCTCTATCTCATTACCTAGTCACACAGGTTCAGAAGCAACCTTCAATTACTGCCAGAACATTTCTGAGCCTCTTAGGCCACATGACTTCCACAGTACATGTTGTGCCCTACGCACATCTCCATGAGGATCACACAGTGGACTATCTCACACAAGTGGAAGCCGTCCACAGGTCCTCTCTCAGACCTAATCAACATCACTCCTCAGATGAGGGCAGACTTTCAGTGGTGATACACACCACAGAATCTAGTCGAAGTTCAGAAGGCTGAACCATAGTTTATCCTAATGACCGATGCATCAAAATGAGGCTGGGAAGCCCATCTCAATGACCTCACAACATAGGGTCTTTGGTCTGCTCAGGAGACACTCCTCCAGCTCAATCTGTTGGAGTTAAAAGCAGTCTTCAAAGCTGTCAGAGTCTTCTCTCCCCAACTCAGGGAGCATTCTCTTCTTGTGCAGACCAGGTAGCTGTTGGAAATGGGCAGTTCCCCAAGGTATTCATCTTCACGCAGTCTACCTTCCGGGAGCACAGGATCAATTAGCTGACAGATTAAGCCGGATCTTCCATCCATATGAGTCCATGCTGGATTTTCAGGTAACCCAATGCTTGTTCCAACTCTGGAGAATGCCACTAATCAACCTCTTTGCATCGCCCCTCAATGCTCAGCTACCTCGGTTTTGTTTGAGGATTCCTTCTCCCCACAGGGAATCGTCAGATGCTTTCCTCATCCATTGGGGTCAAGAGCTCCTTTATGCTTTCCCTCCACTTCCACTCATAGCAAAGACATTCTTCAAGCTTCAGGCCAACCAGGGACAAATGATTCTCATTGCCCCTTACTGGCCCAGACAACCGTGGTTTCCTCTGGTTCTTCAGCTTGCTTAATCACCTCCCCTCTGGCTCAGTTATTCACGAGCACTACTCTCCCAGGATCAGGGGACCCTTCTGCACCCAGCCTCAATCCACTCTGCTTGATGGCCTGGAGGCTGAGCGTTTTGTCCTCTCACACTTAAATCTCCAAGAAGAAGTGTTGCATGTCCTCTTATTATCAAGAAGTGATTCTACCAGATGCTCTTATACCTTTAAATAGCGCAGGTTTTCCTGCTGGTATTCTCTTAAAATACTGGATCCCTTCACATGTCCCATTCCGGACTTGCTGCAGTATCTGCTACGTTTGTCTTCTTCTGGTCTCAAAACCAATTTGGTGAGAGTGCATTTATCTCCCATTGTGGCCTCCCACTGTACCATAAGAAGCTGCCCAATCTTGGCGCACCCCTTAGTGGCCAGCTTCATGTGGGGTCTTCTCCTGGCCAATCCACCTTTCCGTCCACCTCCCACCCCATGGGATCTACATGTTGTCCTTGCACAACTCATGCAAAAAACTTCTAAAAAAACACTCAAATGCAACAAAAATATATATCAAATAATCATGGTGCTAAGTCTTAACACATTTATAACATTCACATGTGCATAGTCGCGGTGAACTTCAATTCATATGCAACGGCAGGTCTCAGTACTATCGGGCCAGTGTTTAACGTGACTATTTGCAACTCAGTCATAAACACGAATATATATAGCCCATTTCACATCAGTGACCTCCATTGCATAAACAACCCCAATTTTATTTATTTATTTCTAGCTTTTCTATACCACGCTATTTGACATCAGTGCGGTTTACAGTTAACAATTTTTCACAAGGTGGGGAAGTGCCTTGTGCTTACATCAAACAGGACATAGTAACTGGGATTCATAACATTGAACTATTTACATCTGAACAATGGCAGCTTACTAGTGTCACTTTTACATTCTTAGAGCTGTTGGGTGGTTGTGTTTGTGCAAGGTGTAGGGGAACAGTTGGATTGCGAGTAGTATGAAAGGAATAAATGATGTTTTATGGCTTTCCTGAATTGTGAGAGATCATTGATTGATCTGATGTTGGATGGGAGATTATTCCAACACCTTGGAGCGTAGAAAGAGAATGCCCTGTTTCTAGTTGTTTGCATGCATTTCGTCACTTCGATCGGGGTTACCAGTGTGTTAGCGCCTATTGACTTTCTTGACCTATTATCGGGGGTATGGGTAATGAGTGCCGTGATGGACGAGGGGGATATCCTATTGATGGCTTTAAACGTAATGAGTAGTGCCTTGTAGGTGATTCTGCCTTCTATTGGTAGCCAGTGAAGGTCCTTTAATGTAGGGGTGATTTGGTCTCTCCTTGAGACTCCGCAGAGGACACATGCCACGGCATTCATTGCAAGCTGCAACTGGTTTAGGGAACTCTTGGGGATCCCGTGTAGAATGATGTTCGCATAATCGAAGTGAGGAAGTAACAGGGCTTGGAATACTGTCCTGTAGTCTTCATGTGCCAGCATTGGTCTTAGGTGACGTGACATCTTAAGCTTGAAATATATAGCCTTGATGGTATTGCTTATGTGTGCTTTAAAGTCAAAACGTTGATCAAGCGTAATACCCAGATAGCGTATAGTAGGCTTACTTGGGAGCTCTGCGTCTCTGACCTTTAATGTTTTTGGTGGGGAAAAGTTTTTGTTCTTTGTTATGAACAATACCTCCGTCTTCTTGAAATTTATCCGAAGGTTCTGTTTGAGGAGCCAGTCTGTGATCATGTTGAAGCAGTTAACTAAGGCAGTGAAGTCAGGATGCGCGACGTCGAATGGCGTAAACAGGAGGACATCATCTGCGTAGATCAAGCAGGAGATTCCAAAAGATCGAATGATTTCACAGATAGGCTGCATGTAGATGTTGAATAATAGTGCGGATAGGGACGAGCTTTGGGGTACTCCTTGGGTTTGTTGAAACGGATCCGAGGTGTTGTCTCCCATCCTTACATGTTGCCATCGGTCATCTAGATATGATTTACACCAATCCCATGCCAAGTCCTGAATTCCGTTATCCTGGAGACGTCTGAGGAGTTGAGTGTGACTGACAGAGTTGAATGCTGCGGCAATGTCAAGGAAGATCATTGCAAATCCTTTCTTGATATTGTCTAATCCTCTGGATAAGGTATTGGTTAGTGTGGTTAGTAGTGTTTCTATGCCATGAGCTTCTCGAAACCCATGCTGGCAGTCATCTAATGGGGCTGAATTGTCTATGTGCTGTTGAATCTGTCTTTGGACATTCTTCTCAATTATTTTGGCAAGTAGGGGGATACTGGAGATCGGTCGGTATGAGTCGGCTTTCTGCGGATCTAAACTATTGTTTTTGAGAAGCGGGTGAATGGAGGTGTGCTTGAGAGAAGACAGGAATGTTCCTGTTGAGAAGGATAGGCTTGTGATCCTTGCTATGATCGGGCTGAGTTCCGATAACTGGAAAGCCAAGCAGATAAACTTATCTTGCATTAATTTGTAGAGATGACAGTTTTGTAAAGATGACAATTTTTGGCAATCCAACCCCGATGCCTCAGATCAAGCGCTATCAAGCGTTTCGCGACTCCACTCGCTTCCTCAGGGGAGCTATTCTACCAAAACCAAAAAGACAACCAACAATATACACAATTTATAAAAAATCTTTCAACAGACCCATCTATCCACACTACATTAAAAACTCCCTCAAACTTACCTTTCCAAAACAAACGCGCAAAACACACTGCTGTACTGCTAAACGGCTCATTCCAAATCAGTCTGCAAATCTATACAAACACGCATACCGCCATCACCATTCTGACTGCCTTTAAATCCCACTTAACCAATCACAACCAGAACTACATTCACGTCACAAAACAGAACCAATCAGCACTCAAATACAGCTACTCCATTCATTCTGCCCATTCAAACCCTTAGAAACTACCGTACCCACTTTATAAATCTACTTCTTCTCACAGACCAAAAGAGTTTGATCTTGAGTCCGACCATCACGCCCCACCTCCACCTGATCAATGCAAAAGCAACATAAATCTGAAAACAAATGACCGCATTCCATGCAATGCAACACCATCGGGGCTTCCAACACCCTACAAGAAATCCTACTCTTATGTTCCAAAATCCTCTTCCTAACCACTCGGCTAGTTTTGCCTATATATAATAATTCACAAGGACAAAAAAATCCCATATACTACATTACAAGAAGAACAAGACGTTTTTTACTTTAATTTAAATACACAACCCCCGTAACTAAACTGAGTCAAAGACATAGAAACCTCACAAATAGAACACTTGCCACAAGCACTATGCCGCTGCACTGCCTCCAGTACAGACACTGGACGCAATACTGATGGACATAAAAAAATCTTTCAAATTTCCTTGATGTTTCCAAACGCAACGAATGGATTTATCACTCAAACCAGGAACAGTCTGAATCACACTTACATGTTTCCTAATGCTACGCTGTATCGCAGCACTCAACGGAGAGTATTTAGAAATAAAGTGTATTCGATCATCATAATCAGTAGTTTCTTTATCTCGAGGTGTCAACATTAGCATTCTATTACAAAAACAAGCTCTTTTATATGCTTTTTGAATAACTTCACTGGGATACCCCCTAGATCTAAACCCATCAGGCAACCTTTTCGCTTGTGACCGAAAATCATCATCATCAGAACAATTTCTGCGATAACGCACAAATTGTGAAAAAGGTAAGCTGTTGCGAAGCTGTAAAGGGTGAGCACTTTTGTAATGCAGAAATGTGTTTCTATCAGTTGGTTTCCTATATACAGATGTATTCCACGCATTTAAACCTTTCCTAACTACCACATCTAGAAGCACAATCTCACAATCATTGCAAGTACTAACAAACTGAATATTCTTGTCACAGTTATTCAACCACTCCATAAATTCCTCAAATATATTCACCGGACCGTTCCACAAAACAAACACATCATCAATGAAACGGCACCAAAGACTAATATACGAGGCAAAAGGAGATTTAAAGATCCACTGCGCCTCAGACCCTCCCATGAACAAATTAGCAATTGAGAGGGCCACTGTCGCCCCCGTTGCCACTCCCGAAATTTGATGATAAATATTATTTTCAAAAATAAAAAAATTCTGAAAAATCACCAAACTGGCCAGCTGCAACAAAAAATCAATCCGTTTTTCAGATAAATCCCCCCAGCCACAAAGCCCATTTTCTACAGCCTGAAAAGCCACCACTTGAGGGATAGAAGTATTATTTATTATTATTCTCTTATATACCGCGCTATTCTGCATCAGTGTGGTTTACATTGAACAAACTGAAATTACATTGAACAGGGCATTATAACTTGGAGATAACTATTTTACAGGGAACATGGGCTATGGAGGGTTAAGTGGCTTGCCCAAGACCACAAGGAGCACCTGTGGGACTAGAAACCCCAGTCCTTCCGGCCCAAGGTTGTTGTCCTCTAGTGGGATTTGAACCCCTGACCTTCAGGCCTGAAGTACCTTGCCCCAACCACTAGGCCACTCCTCCACTCCAAGTATACAAAGAAGTGACATCTAAAGTTACTAACAAAATTGCTGATGACCCTGCCAGGGAGGCATGTTCATTAAGAATCCTTAAAAAATGCACAGTATCTCTCAAATATGAAGGGATTTCAGATAGTAATGGTCATTTGTTTTCAGATTTACGTTGCTTTTGCATTGATCAGGTGGAGGTGGGGCGTGATGGTCGGACTCAAGATCAAACTCTTTTGGTCTGTGAGCAGAAGTGGATTTATAAAGTGGGTACGGTACTTCCTAAGGGTTTGAATGGGCAGATTGAATGGAGTAGCTGTATTTGAGTGCTGATTGGTTCTGTTTTGTGACGTGAATGTGGTTCTGGTTGTGATTGGTTAAGTGGGATTTAAAGGTAGTCAGAATGGAGATGGCGGTATGCGCGTTTGTATGGATTTGCAGGCTGATTTGGAACGAGACGTTTAGCAGTACAGCAGTGTGTTTTGCGCGTTTGTTTTGGAAAGATAAGTTTCAGGGAGTTTTTAATGTAGTGTGGATAGATGGGTCTGTTGAAAATATTTTTATAAATTGTGTATATTGTTGGTTGTCTTTTTGATTTTGGTAGAATAGTTCCCCTGAGTAAGCGAGTGGAGTCGTGAAACGCTTGATAGCGCTTGATCTGAGGCGTCGGGGTTGGATTGCCAAAAATTGTCATCTTTACAAAACTGTCATCTCTACAAATTAATGCAAGATAAGTTTATCTGTTTGGCTTTCCAGTTATCGGGGTTGTTTATGCAATGGAGGTCACTGACGTGAAATGGGCTATATATATATTGGTGTTTATGACTGAGTTGCAAATAGTCACGTTAAACACTGGCCCGATAGTACTGAGATCTGCCATTGCATATGAACTGAAGTTCACCGCGACTATGCACATGTGAATGTTATAAATGTGTTAAGACTGATCACCATGATTATTTGATATATATTTTTGTTGCATTTGAGAGGTTTTTTTAGAAGTTTTTTGCATTACGTACACTCTAATAGTGACCAAAGTATTCTTGCACAACTCATGCGCAGTCCTTTTGAACCAATGGGGTCAGCTCCATTAAAGTTAGTCACATGGAAGCTTCTCTTCCTTATAGCAGTTATCCCAGCTCGCAGAGCTAGTGAACTTCAGGCTTTAGTAAGCTGTGAGCCTTATACCACTTTTCATCATGAAAAGATCCTTCACACACATCCTAAGTTCTTGCGAAAGGTTTTCACCTCCTTCCACCTGAACCATTGGTCTTACCAACTTTCTTTTCAAGACCCCATGCCTCTCTGGCTGAGGCCGAACTTCATACTCTCGATTGCAAGAGAGCTTTGGTGTTCTGTCTAGACTGCACTAAGGACCATCGCCAATCCTCTCAATTGTTTGTCTCCTTTGACCAAAGTCATCTGTGGACACCAGAATCCAAAAGAACTCTTTCCAACTGGTTAGCAGATTGCATATCTTTTGCTTATTCACAGGCTGGGCTGTCTCTACTACATCATGTCACAGCTCATAGTATCAGGGCTACGGCAACTAGTGTAGCTAACCTTTGATCTGTCCCAATCTCAGAGATCTGCCATGTGGTAACATGGTGTTCTCTGCATACCTTTGCAGCTCACTATTGCCTGGATAAAGACTCCAGAGATTATGCTGAATTCAAAGAAGCAGTTCTGCAAAACCTTTTTCAAATTTATACAACTTGCCCACCACCCATCTGACTACCTCGTGAGAACTGCTCTGAACGAACTGGGTCTGTCGGATCCCTGCTGCAACCTCCAGCTGTAATCGGGATTCTTTTCTCGCTTGATTGTCTTGGGCTAGGGAGTCCCATATGTGAAGACTGACTCCCAGCTTGTTCCTGGAGATAGAGTAGTTACTCATCTGTAACAGGTGATCTCCGGGAACAGCAGGAATCAGTCTTCACAACCCGCCCACTTCTCCATCAAGTTGTCCGCTTTTTTTTCTTTCTCATTCCAGGTATACCAATTATTTTTATGTTCCACTATACACCTGACTGAGTAGACCTGGAGGGAAGGTGGGAAGGCAGCCACGCATGCGTGGAGGAATGCTCCCATAAATATTCCTTTTAGATGCTGGGGAATGTTCCCGCACCGGGCTCCGCCTGTGCTGACGTCACCCATATGTGAAGACTGATTCCTGTTGTTCTCAGAGATCATCTGTTACAGGTGAGTAACTATGCTTTTTCACTCAATGCATAATCAAACTCTGGAATTAGTTACCGGAGGATGTAGTAAAAGCTGTTAGTTTAACTAGGTTTAAAAAAGGTTTGGACAAGTTCCTGGAGGAAAGATCCATAAACCATTATTAAAGAGAACCCCGGAAGTCCATTGCTTGCCCCAATATAAGCATTGTGGAACCTGTGCCTCTTTTTGGGAACCTGCCAGGTACTTGTGACCTGAATTGGCCACTGTTAGAAACAGGATACTGGGCTTGATGGATATTGGTCTGACCCAGTATGGCATTTCTTATGTTCTTCTGACAAGAGTCCCCAGAGCCTATAGAATCAACAATCCAGTTCCACCAGTGCTTAAACTGAAGAACCAGTATGCAGCCCTGGAAGTGGAAGAGGTGAAAACATCCCAGAGCATCCAAATGTTACAGAATCAGTGATCACAAGGAAGCAAAGGGTAGTGGCCATTAGTAACTCTCTTTTGAGGGGTTCTGAGGCATCCATCTGCCAACCAGACTTGATGTCCAAAGAGGTGTGCAGTCTGCCAGGTGCCAAAAACCGAGATGTAACGGAGAGTTTGTGGAGACTCATCAAGCTTACTGACTGTTATCCAATGTTGCCTGTCCATGTTTGCACAAATGATACTGTTAGGTATCCCTCCGAGCATATCAAAAGTGACTTTATGACTCTGTGACAGTCGGTGAAGCAGAAAAGTGTGCAGGTGATTTTCTCTTCAGTCCTCCCTGTTGCGGGTAAAGGCCAAGGCAGAGAAACTTGCATCCTGGTGATGAATGCATGACTGCGTGGATGGTGTCATCAAGAGCATTTTGGTTTCCTGGACCATGGGAGGATGATCCCAAGGGCTGCAGAGCAGAGATATTGTCCATCTGTCCAAGAAGGGTTGAAGTGTCTTCCGCAGCAGACTGGCTAACCTACTAAAAAGGCTTTAAACTAGATTTGTTGGAGATGGGTGAAGAAAGCCCCCATGTAAGTGAAACATTAAATACCTCTGTAGAAATATATAAAAGGAGCAACATCTGCAAAAGAGTGTGCATAAATGCCCATAGTAAGGGAAATAAGATCCCAGATGGAGTTACTGAAGTTGTGAGATTGGTGCTTAATACCAGGAAGGGGCCTAATGGGGTTCCCACTGAATATGTGTGTAAATTGGCTGCTTTGGCATTGACAAAAAATTACTTTTGTTTCCAAGGATTTATTACCAACAGATTAACCCTTTGAAGGCCGACTTTAATTTTTTAATCCACATTCTGCAGCCAGGTTAATTTTTGCATATTTCAGGAAAATTGTACTGTCTTATTCAATATGTTCTAATAGTGATTTTCCTTCTGCTATGGTCATGTATTATATGCCATTTGATAGGAATATTTAGTCAGAATTTTGGATCTCAAGAGTTTTGGGCTCAGCCTGGAAAGGGTTAAGGATACAGTTATGGAGGCCATTATGGCCCCCGATATTGCTGATCTCTATGTGAATGCTTTTGAAAGGAGATATTTGAGCAAACATTATTTTAACGATTGTGTGGTTCTATGTAGAAGATGCATCGATGGCCTTTTTATGCTAGAAACATAGAAACATGACTGCAGAAAAAGACCACATGGCCTATCTAGTCTGCCCTTCAACTACAATAGTCCCCTTTTTATCTTTAGAGATCCTCTGTGTTTGTCCCATGCTTTTTTGAATTCAGATACTGTCCTTGTGTCCCCCACCTCCACTGGAAGACTATTGCAAGCATCTATCACTCTTTCCGTAAAGAAATATTTCTGCATATTACTCCTGTGTCTATCCTCTTTCACTCTCATCCTATATCCTCTCGTAGCAGAGCTTACATTCAATTGAAAGAAACCCTCCTGTGCATTAATGCCACGGAGGTATTTAAAGGTTACTATCATATTGTCTCTATTCTACCTTTTCTCTAAAGTATACATATTAATATCTTTAAGTCTGTCTTCATATGCTACATAAGAAAGACCACTAACCATTTTAGTAGCCACCTTCTGCACCGACTCCAATCTGCTTATATCCTTTTGAAGGTGCGGTCTCCAGAATTGCACCCAATACTCCAAATGAGGTCGTACCAGAGACTTATACAGAGGCATTATCATCTCCATTTTTCTACTGGCCATTCCTCTCCCTATACACCCAAGCATCCTTCTGGCTTTCGCAGTCACCTTTTGTACCTCTTTAGCTACTTTAAGATCATCAGACACCTAGGTCCCGCTCTTCTTTTGTGGACAGAAGTACCTCATCCCCTACACTGTACAGCACCATTTTTAGCATTAAATTTCAGATGCCTATTTTAAAAAATGGCTGTTTTTTTCAAAGAGGTTTGTTTGAATTGGGCTTTTCTTGTTTCAGCGTCACTGTCACTGTCAATGAATCACAGGGGTGGCTCTATAATGAGGCGGAGTGAGGTGGCTGCCTCAGGTGGCAAACTTTTGGGGGTGGAAAAAATATCTCCAAAACAGCTGCCTAACTCCGCCTTCAAAATTTAAAAAATAAAAAGGGATGGACAAGCTGCTGCTGCTTCTTGGCAGCGGCAGAATCAACCCCTCTGCCCCCCCTGCCGCTGCCCCAGATCCGAAGACACTGGGGCAGCAGCGGGAAGCTGGCTCCATTGACAAAAAAAAAAGCTAGTGAAAGTGCGGGGTTTTCAAGCTAATGGAGGCTTGTAAATCCCTGCTGGTTCTGCCTCCTCTGACATGAAAAGAATCAAAGGAGGTGGGACCCATCAGAACCTTACAATATCTACCGCCTCTCTCCTCCCCCCTCGCATTGAGCTAGAGCTGAGCCTATCCCCGGGATGTCCCCCTCGTGTCATCTCCCTTCCAGCCACCACCTTCCCCCACCTCATATCATCTCCCTTCCTGCCCCCACCTTTCCCCTGTGTCAGCTTCTTTCCGGCCCCTTTCTTCCCCTGGCAGCCATGGCCCCTGTATCTTACAGAGCCTGGCTGCAATAGTGCTAGTAATTTAAAATAAAAGCAAAACCGGTGCGGAGCTTTCCGGCCTCTGCTATGCAATCTCTGCTGCTGTGTCCCGTGAGAGACAAAAGACAAAGAAGCAGGGGTTGCATAGCAGAGGCCGGAAGGCTCCACACCAGTTTTGCTTTTATTTTAAATTACTAGTGCTATTACAGCTATGGCTCTCTAAGATGCAGGAGCTGTGGCTGCCAGGGGAAGATGTGGGCAGGAAAGGAGCTGACATGGGGGGAAAGATGGGAGCAGGAAGGGAACTGATGGGGGAGAAGGTGGAGGCTGAAGGGAGCTGACAAGGAGGGAAGGTGTGCCTGGAAGGGAGATGACATGGGGGAGGAAGATGGGGCTGGAATGTAGCTGACAAGAGGGGGAAGGTGGTGGCTGGAAGGGAACTGACAGAGGTAAAGGAGGGGGCTGGAAGGGTGCTGAGACCTGAGAATGGTACTGGAGAGGGATTGGAAGGGTGATGACACTAGGGAAAGGAGGAGGGGGACTGAAGGGAGAAGACACCTGGGGATGGTACTGGTAGGTGGCTGGGTAATGGGGAAGAGGCTGGAAGGAAGGGGGCACTGGGGCTGGAAGGGAGCTGACACATGGAGATGGCACTGGAAGGGGGATGGATAGAGGGTAGGGTGACTGGAAGGGAGCTGACATGGGGGGTGGCATTGGGAGTTGAAGTGAGCTGATACCTGCGATGGTATTTGGACTAGATGGGGCTGGACAGTGGGGAAGAAGGGGGATTAGAAGAGAACAGACACCAGTGGCAGTCCTGGGAATACAAGGGGGTTGACATTGGAAGGTACTGGGAGGGGAGGACTGTAAATTGGGCTGATACTGGGAAGGGTTACTGGGACTGGAAGTAGGCTGATGGAAGGAAGTGAAGAAAAAAGAAGAGACAAGAAATGGCAGATGGACTATAGAACATAGAAAGATAGCTAAGAGAAGACAAGAAAGCAGAAGCCTCAGATCGGGACCAGCATGATCAGAGAATAAAATGGTCAGGCAACAAAGGCAGAAAAAATAAATGTATTTTCAATTTATTTAGCTACGTTTCTATCCCGCTTTTCACCGGGTCAAAGCAGTTTAACAAAAATGGGGGGGGGGGGGGGCAATAATCAATTTAGTGATTGGACTTTGCGCTATTTTTATATTTTACACAGTATGGGGAAATGCATATCTTATTTATTTCTTGGGGTTTCAGTTTAATTTTTGTCTACATATGTTTATTTTTATTTTAGGTTGTAGTCACTTGTTCTGTACTGTAGCAGCGAAGTGCAGACAATGAATAAATCCAGGAGTCAATTTACAGGGTCCAAGCCAATTTATTGTGCACAAGGCCCAGTTAGTCAAGCTTCATAAAGGACTGAGCAAAGTTCTTACAGAAACATATTCATTTATACATTTCTTTCCAGTTTGATACATGCAGACTTTCTATTGGCCTCAACGCCCACATTTGTCCAATCGGAGATCCCTCCTGGGCCTAGCACCCAGCTCCTTCCTCTAGGACTGTTCTAACAATGGTACAGTTTCTAGGTTTGGATACTTCTCTACTGCAAGGTCGTTTCTGGCTCTAGGAATGCAAGTATTGAAACATTTTTATCTTCATAGCACAAGAGAATAATGAAAGATTTATGCATTCATGAAAGCTTCTTATTAAGCAGTTTAAAACAGTTTTCTCATTTTTCACAGATTTTTGGTTCTTTCTCTTAGATGGGGGTTGGAATCAGGGCCTAACTTACAGGCCTTTCATATTTGCAGGCTATCATAGGCCATAGCCTGCCACATTACCCCCTTTGATTATTCTCACCCGCAAGTGAGAAAGGGTGAGAATTAAATCACATATTATACGTGTAACAGTATCAGCTTGGGGTATAGGGTAATATTGCCACATAGCTAATATTTTCGTAGCTGCCTTCCGTTCTACAGTATTATCAATAACTGAAGTTATCATGCGTAAGCAAGGGGTAGGAGACATGGGAGCAACAAGCACACAGCTAATATGAGTAATACAATAAACACAAGGGTCTTCAGACCACCCAACCATGAAAATGCTGAACCTAACCACCCATCAAGCTTCAGGCCATGCCAGGTCTGAACAGGCACATATGCTTGTATGCGCATTTGAGTAGCTATATCTTCAACAACATGTCCATTATTATCAATCTGCAAACAACAGTTGGTTAAATTCAATTTTCCACACTCCACCTTCAGCTGCTAACAAATAATCTAGAGCTAAACGATTCTGATAAATAGCTGTACGCATTTGTGTACTCTGCTTAGCTAAAAGAGTTAGTGCTTTACTGGTTTCATTGGTTATTATTTCAACAACAGCTTGTAAGCGTATAATACGATTTATCATATACACAGGAGTACGATATCCCCAAGTACCATCTTGCTCCCAAGTAGCAGGTCCATAGTATGAAATGATTCTTTCAGGTGACCACTCCTCTTCCTTCCACTTGCCCCATTGGCCTATTTTCAAGACCTCTTGTTTCTGTCGACTTCTGTACACAGGAAAACCCAGTTGTTCTCCATGGGACGTAGGCAAAAGGAAAAAGGAAGGTCGTATGGTTCCCAATGCACATGCTCCTCCCCAGTGGTAAGGAAGCCTAGCATATGCTCGGGTTCCACAAATCCAGTACAGTCCCGGTGGTGCTTGCTAGGAATTATAAGATGCTAGATTAGTCCAGATGCTGGCAAGATTAGGGAAACGGACTAAAGGGTTGGTGGGCTCTGGAGCGTTGATTCCTGACCACCAGGACATCTTCTTGGTGGTACTGTTGTAGAACTTCTGATTGAGACAGACCAGCTGTCCAACCTCCATGTTAAACTGTGGTCCAGAGCGAGCAAAACACAAGTTACCAACAATGGGGTGGGCCAGTACCCACTCACTAGTAGTATTATGTAAATCAGTCTGATTATAAGGAATAGAATAGTTCACTTCTTGCGCTTCCCAGGGCCATTGGTCTCCCATCCTAGTTCGTCCACAGAAGAAGCAGTCCGAAATGTGGAGACTAGATGCTACTGCCCCGGCGAGCTCAATGAACAAGTTTTGGAGGCATGAGGAATCTCAAACTCTGCCTTCATGGCTTCATAAAAAGAGTGATGTATTCGATAAGGTGCAGATACATGAGTCTTAGTATTCAGCTGTATATGTATAAAAGTTCCAGGATCTATACCTCCTCCTGCTATTCGTAATCCAAATCTATACCCCTGCTTCCACTGGCTGGGGTTGAGTATGATGAGCTGCACTGGATTACAGGCACCTTTCTTGCACTTCCGAGGTTCTGGCAATGATAATTTTTCCAAAATGGCCACTCGTTTATCTCCATCTCGTCCCATAGGCGCACCAGTCCAAGTAGCATAATACACGCATTCCCACTTTGGACAGTAGTAAGCATCTTTGGATGATGTACTGTAGACGGTTGGGGAAGATTTCCCAGTGCACTTTCCCCATCCGTATGCTCCTTCAGGACACATATATTTATCATCATAGTAGTAGGCTTGCTCCCAATATCCACACTTGTGATAGGCATTTCTGTTTATTACATCACAAGCATCAAAACTCAGGGTAACATGCTTCGTGGGATCAGGGAGCTGTCGTGTGGCATTTATGAGGGCTCCATCCTCATCATTCCATCGTATCTCAAGTACATAATAAGAGGGGTTCTGCCGGGGGTTATAACAAGTCTTACTTTTCCCCTTCATACAGATATTTAACTCTGTACCATTATACACACACCGGCTAACTATACCAGTACAAGTATAGTAGGAATGATAAAGTAAAGTCTGAGTGACCTTCAGTCCAGTTCGGGTGGTAGTTATACAAGCTGCACAAGGAGGTAAGGCAAAAGTCTTTTCCAGGAATCCCAGGGTTATTACCCCCATAAAACAGTAGTAGAGGAACATCATGATTACAGTCTTTAAAGGTCAACTGAAATATCGGGTGCGATGAGCTTGTAGAGTTTCTTTCTTCTTCTCTGCTTCGACTGCCACTCTTGCATGACAGGGGTGGGATTGTAGATTCTGAAGACTCTTACAACGCTGGTTGTCTCTGCAATGTGAGTCGCAATGGAGTCTCAGGGTCATTTACTGAGGTCCATTGACCAGGTTCAGGAGCAGCTGCCGGCTTCACTCGACTGTGATGGATCCAGGGTTCGAGTTCTGCAACTTTTACTGCAGTTGGGGTTGACAAGATGACAACATAAGGTCCCTTCCAATGCGGCGCCAGCGGGGTCTTTCTCCACTCTTTGATCCACACTGACACTCCTGGCTTGAAGGGATGCAGAGGCTCTGTTAGGTTAATGGGCAATCGATCTTGCACCCAGGTATGAAGACTCTGCAAAACAGAACCTAAAGCTAATAGTTCTTGTCTAGTTATTTCAGATCCTATTTGTTTCATATCTCCTTTGATTCCCTGTACAATGGGTGGAGGTCGCCCATACAAAATCTCAAAAGGGGAAACTCCTAAAGACTTGGTTGGAGCAGAACGTATCCTAAGAAGGGCTATAGGGAGAACCTGGAGCCACTTTAGGTGTGTTTCTTGACAAAGCTTGGTCAACTGAGACTTCAGGGTTCTATTCATTCGTTCTACTTTCCCTGAACTCTGGGGTCTGTAGGCAGTGTGCAGCTTCCATTGTATCTGTAGAGCTCGAGCTAACTGTTGAGTTACTTGGGACACAAATGAGGGTCCATTGTCTGATCCTATAGTCAATGGTATTCCAAATCGAGGAATAATCTCATGGAGCAGTATTTTAGTGACTTCTCGAGCTTTTTCAGTTTGGGTGGGACAGGCTTCTACCCACCCAGAAAATGTGCAAACTAGAACTAACAGGTAGTGATATCCGTTTGCTCGTGGCATTTCAGTAAAGTCCACCTGGATATCACTCATAGGGGTCACCCCTACTGACTGAACTCTTGGGGGTGGAATGGGACCTTGCTTTGCATTATTCCTGGCACATGTCAAACACTGCTGTGCCACTGAAGCGGACAGGGGTCCTAATAGTGAGATACAGAAATGGGGCCTTAGGGCTCTTTCCATGGCCGTTTTCCCATAATGTGTGGCCTGATGAAAAGCATGAACAAAGGCTGGCCCCAATGCTTCAGGAATGACTGTGGGACCTGGAGATGAGCTACCCTCTGGAGGTGGCAGCACTATCCAACCTTTCTCTGTTAGGACCCCTCCCTCCTTTTCACAGAAATAATCTAACTCTCTTGTAGTGTATCGGGGAGCCCATGAGCTAAGGGGCACAGGGAATAAAGCTGCTTGCATCGGAGTATCTTGGGTCACAGCTCGACCATTCGTAGCTGCATTTCGGGCTGTGGCATCAGCAAACCTGTTCCCTCGGGTAACTTCTCCTGCTCCTGCCTGATGACCTCGACAGTGCATGACTGCAACTTGCTTAGGGGCCCATACAGCATCTAATAATATCAATATCTCGGGCCCATACCTAATGGACCTGCCCCCTGAGGTGATCAACCCCCGTTCTTTATACAAGGCTCCATGTGCGTGCAAGGTTGTAAAGGCATATTTGAAATCTGTGTACACATTTAAGCGGAGTCCTTCTAATGTCAGTGCTCTAGTGAGAGCTATCAGTTCAGCCTTCTGTGCTGAAGTTCCTGGGGCCAGAGCTGAGGACTCAACTACCAGATCAAGGGTCACCACTGCATATCCGGCACAACGATGTCCATTGATGACAAGACAGCTTCTATCTATGAAGAAAGTCCGTTCAGGGTCCTCCAGAGGGGCATCAGTTAAATCTGGGCGACTTGAAAATACAGTGTCCATAGTTTCTAAACAGTCATGATCAGGGGGCCCAGGACCAATCGGGAACAACGTAGCAGCATTCAGGGCTTGACTGACTTTTAACTGTATCTGGGGGTTTTCACACAGCATACTCTGATATTTCAACATTCGGGAATTCGTTAGCCAGAAACTTCCTTTGTGTTCCATGAGGGTCAGGACAGAATGCGGCACAGTCACTTGAAGATTCTGTCCCAGAGTGAGCTTGTCTGCTTCGCTCACTAAAAGGGCTGTTGCTGCAACAGCTCTCAAACAAGGGGGTCAACCTCTTGCTACCACATCCAACTGTTTTGACAAGTAGGCTACTGGCCGTTGCCAAGATCCAAGAGATTGAGTCAGTACCCCCAACGCATTTCCTTGTGACTCATGGACATAGAGATGGAAAGGTTTCTGGACATCTGGGAGACCCAGAGCTGGTGATGACATCAGAGCGGTTTTCAGAGATCGGAATGCTGCATCCTGTTCTGGTCCCCACTCCAGTGGAGACTTTTCCATTCCTTTGGTAACTTGATACAATGGTTTTGCTAGCAGCGCAAAATTGGGGATCCATATGCGACAGTATCCTACGGCTCCCAGGAAGGCTCTTACTTGCCTCCTGGTGGTTGGAGTGGGAATACTGCATACAGCTTCTTTACGTTCGGGTCCCAAGCGTCAAATTCCACTGGACAACTGGAACCCTAGATATTTAACTTTAGTTTGGCACAGTTGCGCCTTGGCTCTTGAGACTTTGTATCCAGCCTCATTCAGAAGGTACAGGAGTTCACTGGTGGGTTGTAGACATTCACTTTCTGAATTGGTGGCTATGAGCAGGTCATCCACATAATGAAGGAGAACCCTTTGTCCTGGGTTCACTGAGTAACTTGAAAGATCTTGATTCAGGGCAGCACTGAAGAGAGTAGGTGAATTCTTAAATCCTTGAGGTAGTCGGGTCCAGGTAAGCTGGCCACACCTCCCTGTTATGGGGTCTTGCCATTCAAAAGCAAACAAACGTTGACTGGTGGGGGCTAGGCGTATGCAGAAAAAGGCATCTTTTAGGTCCAGGATGGTGAAATGAGTAGCCTCAGTGGGGATCAGTCCCAAGAGAGTATAAGGATTTGGTACCACTGGGTGTATAGTTTCAACTGCATCATTTACCCGCCTTAGATCTTGTACTGGGCGGTAATCCCCTGTCCCAGGTTTCTTAACTGGGAGAAGAGGGGTGTTCCAAGGTGACTGGCACTCTTTGAGAAGTCCATACTTCAGCAGTTTCATCAGATGGCAATGGATTCCTTCAATGACTGGTCGGGGAAGAGGATACTGCTTCACATGCACTGGTTCCACTCCTGGCTTGAGGGTGACAATGACAGGGGCTATGTTCTTCGCTAGGCCAGGTGGATTATCTTCTGCCCATACTTCAGGCGGGGCTATAAGGTTGGTGGGTATACAGGAACTGGTTGACTTGATTGGAGGTGTACTTCTCTGGGAACAGTTAGCACCATCAATCCAGCAGGCTTTGGGTTTACAGTCATTTGCATTTCTCCCCCTTCAGCAAAGGATATTTGTGCCTGAAGCTTTGCAAGCATATCTCGGCCCAAGAGTGGACTAGGGCATTCAGGCATATACAAGAACTGGTGTGTTATTTTCTGTCCCCCTAGTTCACACATACGGTTTTGCAGGAATGGCTTGGTGGCCCTGTTCCCAGTGGCCCCAACAATGGTGACAGATCGAGAGGAAAGAGGAGCCACTGGCTTTGCCACCACTGAATGTTCTGCTCCTGTATCTACCATAAAGTCCATATATTGGTCCCCTACTTTCAAACTGACCATAGGCTCCTGGGGACCCAGGGTGAACTTGGAGCCCGGTCTGGCCTAGTCTTCATTCACTTCATCCATGTCATAGCCCGTTGTTACTGCCACTCCCTCAATGGCTTCTTCTCTCTCTCGCTGGAACTGTGCTCGGTTCATTCCTCCACGACTCTGAAATCGGCCTCCAGTTCTCCAGGGATTCCCTCCTCCCCTCCTGGGGGTGGAGTCAAGATGCGGACATTCATTTCTCCAATGTCCTTCTTCTCTACAATGGGCGCACTGATTCGCACCCAAAGGAGGCCTGCTATTTCCGCGGCCTCTTCCACGTTCTCTAGTCCTTTGATTAGGAAAACCTCCTTCCCGTCGTTCAACTAAAGCGGCAGCAAGAAGATCTGCCTTCTTCTTCATTTTACGTTCACTTTCTCTGTCACGCTCATTTTCACGATTCACAAACACTTTCTGAGCAATTTCCATTAACTGTGCTGTATTCATGCCCGCAAATCCATCCAGTTTCTGTAATTTTCATTTTATGTCTCTCTAGGACTGACTAACAAAGGCTGCATTTACCATGCGCAAATTCTCCTGAGTGGCGAGATCATATGGGGTATATAATCTATAGGCTTCAGACAACCGCTCATGAAAGGCCGCTGGGCTTTCATCTGGACCCTGGACAACTTCAGATACCTTCCCGATATTCATGGCCCTCTGGCCTCCCTTCCTCAGGCCTTGCAGCAAGGCCTGGCGAAATCACGTTAGGGCCGCCGCCCCCCTTTCATCATTTGGATCCCATCTAGGATCTTCATTTGGGAAAGCTGTAGCAGCTGCTTGTGGAAGATTCATTTCCCCCACCTCTACGGGATTCTCTTCTAACCAGCGGATGGCTGCTTGCACAATCCGCGCTCGCTCCTCAGTAGTAAAAAGAGTGGACAGGAGCTGACGACAATCAGTCCAGGTAGGCTGATGAGTTTGCATTATGCTAGACATTAACTCTGTCAATTCTTGGGGCTTCTCAGTATAGGATGCATAATGCGTTTTCCAGTTTAATAAATCAGTAGTGGAAAAAGGCACATAGATTAGACTAGTTGGTCCTGGCGCCATCTGGCCCTGATCATTCAGGATAGGTAAACCAGGCACTTGACGCAATGGCATTAGGCGCCCTGCTTTCTCCTTCTTCTTCGGGGTTACACTTCTTAAATCATACGGCTCCCGGGTATAAGCTTCCTTGGTGGGTGACCCTGAACTGGCAGGAGAGCCTCCGCTCTCTGTATCGTCGGAGGACCCTGGCCCCCCCGACGTACTTGGGCCAGACTCGGGGCTATCATTCTGGGACGTGGGCTTCTTTTGCTGCTGCAGCGGTAATTGCTGAGGAACTTCATCAGGTTCAGCTCAGGTAGCGGAGCTGGGGGAACTAACCTATGCGGATATTGGGGTAAACGCATAGGTTAGTTTCTAGTGGTTGCTACTAATATTTTACACTGTTCCTCAAAGCAGCGCTTTACCCAAGAGGGCTGCCTTTCGCAAACACTCAACCAAGAATCTATGTAGGGGAATTGATCAGGGTGCGCTTTTTGTACAAGCTGATTAACACGGGAAACTATTTCTACATCAAAGGTGCCCCCACGGGGCCATGAAGTAGCTAGCACAGGCCACTCCCTATCACATAACATTCTTAATATAGACGGAGACATTCTTATGCCGTAGTCTCCTGAAAATCCTTTACGGAAATTCGTGATCATACATTCCAACGGAGTTTGCGTGGACTCCGTCCCTCCCATAATCGTAATGACGTATACGTAATGACATACAAGACAATAAACAGTAAGGGTAGGTAGTATGGCTGTAGGTAAGGGGTCCGTACAGCCCACAGAACACTGAGGGGAACAAACACCACACGCTTCCTCCTTTTCGCGACCTGGATGCGGTTGCTCGGCCAGGAACTGCGCTACTCAGGAGTCCCCTCTCACTTGGTCTGTGTCTCAAGACCTCTCAATCACGCAGGCAATCATACCATCACAAGAAATTATTTCTCAAATGCCCAAGGTTTTCTGACTAACTGACTATTCCCAACCAAAGGGTCGATGGCTTCGGCTTCCGCTAACCCTTATGCGGAACGTACTAGGACCGCCCTTATGAGAGGTGATCAAGCTCTCTTGTCTCGCGCACTCATGCAAGACTTTCCCAGTTAGTCTATACCAAATCAGTCTCACGCACTCATGCAAGACTTCCCCCAGGCTGTACTGACTATTGAACAAGAAAATGTCTACTCACCGGATCCGGTTCCTGATACCAAACCAGTTCTTGGGTTGGATCCTGGACTCCCCTCGGGTTCGGAGGTGTTGGCCGGCCGGACCCAGTGGCCCGCCAAGGCAAGGCGGAATCCTCTCCGATACAAGGGGACCGGTGGCGCCTTAGGTTTCCCCTGTGGTCGGACAGACACGGTTCCAACCGGGCCAAACCTGGAGGTGAATTGCGTGGAATATTCGCTTGAATACCATTCACTACTCGTACATTCCCGGCCAACGCACCAAGAATATGTAGCAGCGAAGTGCAGACAATAAATAAATCCAGGAGTCAATTTACAGGGTCCAAGCCAATTTATTGTGCACAAGGCCCAGTTAGTCAAGCTTCATAAAGGACTGAGCAAAGGTCTTACAGAAACATATTCATTTATACAATCTTCAGGAACAAGCAGGAATGAGTCTTCACATATGGGTACGTCAGTACCGACGGAGTCTGCGCGGGAACGCTTCCCAGCGTCCAATCAGAAAGCCTTTGGAAGCATCCCAACACACCTGCGTGCTGCCTTCCTGCCTTCCCAACTGTCTCTCCTCAGTTTTCGTTTTTCCGCGGAGCCGGCAGGACGTCCTCCTGTCACCGCAGAAAATTCTTCTTTTATTTTTTATTTTTCTTGTGGTCGCGACTGCCTTCCCCGACGCCACCGGTACCGCCGGTGTTTCTTTTTTCTTTTCTTGTAAAATTTTTCCTTTTTAAGGAATATTTTTCCTCCTCAGTGTCTCACGGTTTCTCAGGCCTGTTAGGCCTCTCCTTTTTCCTTCATGGAACCGCCAGCCACTATCCCCAAGAAATGTACAAACTGTGGCGGCACAAACTTATTTTTAGACACTCACAACCGGTGTCTAACCTGCTTGGGTCCTGACCATTTTCCTCCGGAGCCCTCTGGCACCAGTATTGTAGGAAGAAGTTTTCAACATCGAGTTCCCCTCGACACGCGGTTCCCCTCCAACTTCAGGGCACTGACCATATCTTCTTCTACACAGGATCAGGTAACCCAAAAACAGTCTGTTAAGACTAGTCGGTCCTCGAGCGGCAGTTCTCATGCACAGCATAGAGATGCCTACGGCCTTGCCCTCGAGAACCCACTGGCTTCAAAACCCCAGTGGGAGTCTTCGGCCTCCAAAGCCTGTGTGGGGTTTCAGGTTGTTCTTGAGGTTCACCCCTCATAGAACATACCTGAGCCATGCCCGGTGGTGGCATCCGCTTCGAGCGGTACTGATACCCCTGCATCGGCAATGGTGTTGGATGAAACATTCCTCACCAAGGATCGTCGTCCGTGTCCTCGGTACCTACGGGACCGTTGGATACGCTCCAGACCGACCTTCCAGTATCGGTACTGGTACCGATACTAGTACCGACGTCGGTACCCTCCAGACGTGCATCGATAGACTCGCTTCCTTCGATGCCGAGTCTGGAATCGATCTCTAGTCTGGAGGACTGGGTACCGACTCGCCTTGGTACCGACACCAGACGGTATCGAAGGCTCGGTTCCGATAATTCAGATCCGCAACTCTCGGTTTCTTCGATACCGTTAGTTGCCACCGGCTGGCCTTCATCCACCGGTATCGGATACGGTACCGAAGTCGGTACCGTTATCCACATTACCATTGCTGTCAGTGCCTTCCATGCTTCTCTCATCAGGCTTGCTTCCCTCGATACCGAGTTTGGAATCGATCCCTAGCATGGACCATGTGCTACCGACTGGCGCTGGTCCCGACCTCCCGCAGTACCAACTACCATCCTATAAGGATTCCATACTGCACCATCCAGGATCTTCTATTCCTATAAGCTTGGATAGATCCCTTGGTGCCAACGCTAGTTCTTCATCAGATCTAACCTATCCAAAGGAAGTTCCCTCTGGGGATCTTTCTTTTCAGGTTTTCCTCCTAGATATGGCAAAATCCCTTGCCATTTCTATTCCTGGACAAGGTCCTACACAAGGCAATACAGGATCCCTCTATATTCCTGAGAGAGCAAAGGAAAACATTATGCTACCTTTGCATCATTCCTTGCAGGATCTCCTTCTACGAATGTGGGAAGCTCCTTTAAAGGTACCCCCACTTTCCAGAGCAACTGATCTTCTTTATCAGGTGCCCCCTTCTCCAGGATTTCAAAAGCCTCAACTTCCTCATCATTCCATTGTTGTAGAATCAGCAATGAGGCGGGTGAAGAGTACTAAAAAGCCAAACTTTCCAGGCATCCATGCTTTCAGCAAGAATTCTCTCATATATTTTTATATGGGCTTATCTCTTGAGGAGGTCACAAAGAAATTACATCTTTTAACTCCTTTTCTTCAAGAGCCCAAGAGTGCAGACTATTCCTCACTGGTTAGTCATGCTCAAAATATCTCTAGATTTCTTATTCGTGCTTCCCTAGACTCCTTTGAGTCTGTTAGCAGGACTTCTGCTATAGCTATAGGGGCACAACGTAAAGCCTGTCTCCAGGCTTCAGACTTGGACAAATGGGCACAAGAAAGACTGGGAAATACTCCTTGCACTGGAGAAAATCTCTTTAACAAGGAGTCTTTACTCCAGGTGACTCAGTTAACAACTGACTGTCCTGTTTCCAGAGGCTGTTCTACGCCTTCTTCTTTCCCAGTTGGTAGGAAATGTCCTGCCAAAATTTCTTCCCCTAGGGGAAGAAGATTTTATCCATCTTCTGCCCATCATACAGATGTTCCCAAACAGGGGAAACATCACCCTTGTCTGAAGAATCCACAACCTCAGCAGGGTCAACAAACCCAGCAGTCGCAGGGTTTCAAATAGATCATCATTGCCCCTCCTGGTTGGGTGTTAGAGTAGCAGTCTGCTTCTTTTCATTTGCAGTATCTGCACTAAATTTATTCTAACCTTCCTAGATATCTCTTCATGAGACATCTTTTCTTTAACTTTAAGAGTCTTTATGATGATCATGCCCATACTTAACAGGGTTTTCCTCTTCCTCTTGGAGGAAAGAGAACTAACAACTTTTAATAGACAGTTGTTTTCCCTGTACTGGCATGTATCATCTCACCTGTCAGAGACTTCCTCCATAGTCAGTCTCTTTTAACTCTGTCTTACCTCCCTCTTACTATAACATTTGGTTTATAAGAGGGACCCTTTTACACTGGTAAGCCCCTATGGTCCTCTACCTGTTCTACTGGGGGATTCTCCCTTCCGGAGTTGTCCCCCCCTTGTTACCTTAGGGCAGCCCATCAGACAATAGGAAATCCTACCAGGTCTGTTGTTTCTTTTTCCCAATCTAAAAGAGGGAGAGGGAAAAGAAATTTTCTCCGCTGCCCTGGTACGTTGCTGCAGATACAGCAATTCCTAGTGGTTAAGCCACTAGTTCAGTCCACCACACAACCAGGGATTCTCCTCCACTAGCAACCCTTCTAGCCTCAGTGCTAAGTCCCAAACAGGTTATCAACCTCATTTGGGAAACCCTCTTATCACACAACCTGGTTGGTTAACTTCTCTTCTTCGCCCCCTTGTCGTTGGCAGAATACTTGGTTACCTGCTGGCTTTCCACAGCCAGTTCTTCTTCTAACCAACCTGCAGCATGCTCTCTGCAACTCTACAGAGTAGCTTTGCACTATGGGCCCTTGCTAGAGAGCATTATTATCTTGCCTAGCAGATAACCCCAGATGGTTAAAAGGGGTTCCCCCAGTCATGTTTCCATGACTGGTAGGTATTTCCTACCCTTACCATCTCATTTTAAATCTCTTTTGAGACATCAGTCTCAGGCCTTTCATTACGTGAAAACCTAAAGAAGGGCCAATTCCCTGGCTTTGCCCATATCTCCTTTGGTTCTCTCGTCAGAGATAATTTTCTTTAATGGCAGCTAGAGGACGCCCAATACCCCTCTTGCCCTAAAGGCAAGTCACTAGGGTATCTTCCTCCAGTGGCGTCCTCTATCCATTCTCCATATGGCAATTCTGGAGAAATCTGGACTTCCTGACTACAGTCTGAAGTTATCCTCTGCCTTTTTCACGTAGGCCATCCTGGTTATTCAAGAGCTCAAATTCTGAAAAGAATCCAGACTTCTTCTTGTCAGGGAGACTTCTCCTCTGACTCTGCCAATCATAACCAGGAAAAGAGATTTCTCTGTATATCTATTCAAGCAGGTATTTACCGTCTTGCTCTTAGATGAATCTTCCTCTCTCCCTATATCCCTAGGGGGGATCAGCTTCTATAGACCTCTCTCCTTCCACATACCTGGAGATATGTGTCTATAAGTCTACATATTTATATATATATATAATATATATATATAATATATATATAATATATATATAACATATTGCGATAAGGAAAGTGCAGCCCAGCCAGGGAAAAGTGAAAAAAGGAAGAATTTTTCCTCTTTGCGGGGGATGGGCACACAGGATCACATAGTCCACAGCAGGAACCTGGAGGGAAACCTAGAGGGCAGACCTAGCTGGAAGTCACGCCCACACTCCAGGTCAGCCACAGACAGGAGTGGGAGGTACAGAAGGGCGGAGCCAGGAAGGGAGTTGCCCTGCTCAGTGTTTGAAAGGGAGCAAACAAACACTAGAGAGAGAGTTGGTTGGAGGCCTGGTTCAAGAGGTGGTTCAGAGTGCGGTTGGAAGCATGGTTGGAGAGCTGATTCAGGAGTTGGTTCAAGTGCTGGTTGGAAGCATGGTGAGAAGCATGATTGGAGATACAGTTCCAGTTGCAGTGGCAGTTGTTGTCGGAGTTGCAGTCCAGGCCTAAGTGGGAGTTGCAGCTCAGGTTCCAGTCCTGGTTCCAGAAGGTACAGAGGGAACAGCCCTGTAGCCAAAAGGAGCAGCAGGAAAAGGAACCGCTATAAAGACAGCCAGAGAAGGTACAAAGGAAGCCGCCATACTCAGCACAGTAGCCACCGAGGATATAGGGAAGGTTCTAGGGGGAGAACCACCTACCCTAGCAAGAGAGTGGGAAAGTGTTACCACAGGTCTCTGCCCTACGCTGAGGCAGAGGGAGTCCTGACTGGCCATAGCTCTAACCAGGAGAATATTGCACAAGAAGCCCAAGGTAGGAGAAGGGAGGCAGCAAGGCCTTCTAAGTATGTTTATTCTTCTGACTCTGATGAAACTGTTGTGCCACAGATAACACAGCACAAAAAGAAATGTTGTACCAGGAAGGTTAAGCAAGAGCAACCCATAGGAGACCTGCCTAGAGCAGGGAAGGCAAGAAAGTGGGAGAGGTTGTTTAACCTGTTAAAAAGTCTAAAGCAGAAAGTTCCTGAGCGGTACCTAGCAGAGCCCTGCTACAGCTCAGCTGAGAGTATGGACATTGAAGTCAAGGAGGCTGAGGTAAATTCAAATGTCTCAGAGATGGAATGTGATGCCTGCACTAAGGTAAATTAGTGTGAGCCAGAAACACTTGATATTGGAATTCACTGTTGTTTTGTTTTGGACATTTGTTACTGGAGAAGTATCCACTATTTTCTTTTGTCTGGAGAGTACATGTGTTTGGGAGAAATTGTATCCACTTACCTGCAAGGAAGCTGAATAAATTCCTGTGCGCTTTATAAACCACTCGGCCTCATCATTCCTTACACAACTACAGCCCTAGGAAATAGAAGAGGTGATCACCCATCCCTACTAGGCGGCCACCTGGTAGGGGCGCGAGCATCACTATAGATAGATATATTTTAGATAGATATATTTTTAGATAGATATGTATCCATATACTCATCTATCTGTTCTGTTAGGTTCAGATATCCTTATATTTCTATATGATCCTGACAGATGGGCACTACCCCTATCAATGCTATGCCAGCATACTTAGGGGGCGACACTTATAACCACTTCCTGTGGTAATTAACAACATTTTCCTTACCATATAGGTTGGGTACTCCTGAAGCTCTCCATGTACCTTTCTTCTTTCCTAATTGACCCCATTTAGAAAAGACATTGCGGAGCTTCAGTTAACCTAACGCTTAGCGCTCCTGAGTCTGTCCTTTCTTATCACATACAAGGGTCTCTATACCCTTTCTCCCCTACATGGACTGATTCCATCCCCAGTCCACTTAGGTCTGACTCATTTTTTCTTTGGGTCCTAAATTTATACTGTTTTTGGACCTAAACAGCTTAAGCTTTCTTTAATACTGCCTTCTGCTTCTCCGCTGAAGCTCTACCTCTTATACTACCCCAGTTTTTTCCCCCTGGGGCCATTTCTCACCCTGAAGGGTTCTGATCTTGTTTTTCCACTTGTTTTTCTCTACTTTTATTACCTCTACTTCTCAGTGAGGTACCCCTGGAGCACATTCACTGGCTTTTCTAATAGATCCATATGTACCTCAGTGGAATTGTGCAAGGTCTACAAGGGAGGCCCAGATTACAATATTTTACTACAAAATACCCCCTATACAGGGTCTTCCCCCTTAGAAACCCTGTTCTAGCCAGCTGTTCCACAGCTCCTCTTCTGTATTCAACTCCTACCCTCCATCCCCAGGATGCCTGAGGTCTTAAGCAATAGCATGGCTCATTCTAGACTTGCAACATGCTAGGACTCCCTCTGGGCATCTGAGCTTGGGAGTCCCCATATGTGAAGACTCATTCCTGCTTGTTTCTGGAGATAGCACAGTTACTTACCTGTAACAGGTGATCTCTGGGAACAGCAGGAATAAGTCTTCACAATCCACCCACCTCCCCTAGGAGTTGCTTTTTCTCTATCTCTACTTTCCCTTCCTTGCTCTCTCTCTCTCTTTGTCTCAGCTTTCAAACTTAACTGAGGAGAGACAGTTGGAAAGGCGGGAAGGCAGCACGCAGGCATGTTGGGATGCTTCCAAAGGCTTTCTGATTGGACGCTGGGAAACGTTCCCGCGCAGACTCCGTCGGTACCGACGTACCCATATGTGAAGACTTATTCCTGCTGTTCCCAGAGATCACCTGTTAAAGGTAAGTAACTGTGCTTTTCTTTCCAGTTTGATACATGCAGACTTTCTATTGGCCCCAACGCCCCCTGCATTTGTCCAATCGGAGATCCCTCCTGGGCCTAGCACCCAGCTCCCTCCTCTAGGACTGTTCTAACAATGGTATAGTTTCTAGGTTTGGATACTTCTCTACTGCAAGGTCGTTTCTGGCTCTAGGAATGCAAGTATTGAAACATTTCTATCTTCATAGCACAAGAGAATAATGAAAGATTTATGCATTCATGAAAACTTCTTATTAAGCAGTTTAAAACAGTTTTCTCATTTTTCACAGATTTTTGGTTCTTTCTCTTAGATGGGGGTTGGAATCAAGGCCTAACTTACAGGCCTTTCATATTTGCAGGCTATCATAGGCCATAGCCTGCCACAGTACTTGGAGAGGGTCAGGGTTCTGAGTGTATGACTGAGTATAGGTGCTCTGTTAACATGGAGTTTGTACATAGGGATCTATACTATACTGTAGTAATTTGACTTGTTCAGCTTTTCAAATAGGTGTATGGATGTTCTAGGGCCTGCTGCAGTATTTATAGTGTTGCTTTTTTCTGGGTAGGCCACTTGTATGAGTTTTGGAAGTTTATGCTGCTATGGTATGGTAGATTTGGCTTGTAGATCTTAGGTGACTTTTGTAGGGTTTTATATTAGCTTCCTATATGCCTGGTACTGGAGAATGTTTGTTAGTAAGATGATCAGAATCCGATTTAAAAATATATATATATATATATATTGAGTTCTGAAAGTTAATGTCCTGCTCTGCACCCATTGTCAAGGAAGAGGTTTCTGTGGATGCAGACTATATATTCAAAAAGAAAAAGTGAGAACCATAATGCTATTTATAACAGAATAAAATGAGTTATAATTTGGTTTTATAAACTGTGCTGTGATTCTCACTTTTTCTTTTAGTTCCTTGCTGTGAAAGCATCTTGCATTTCCATTGTTTTTTTACGGAATATACAGTGCCTTGCAAAAGTATTTATCTCCTTTGCTTTTGTTCTGTTTTGTCACATTACATACAACCTGGAATGAAAATGGAGGTTCATTTGGATGTTAGGTAATGGACCTAACAATATAGTCCAAATTGGTGAAGTGAAATGACAATAAAATGCCTTATATATATAAACAAACAAGTAAAAAATGAAAAGTTGTAAGTGCATACGTATTCATCTCTTTTGCTATGAAACTCCTAAATAAGATCTGGTTTAACCAATTAACCTCAGAAGTCACATAATTAGTTGATTAGGATCCACCTGTGTGCAATCAGTGTCACATGATCTGTCACATGATGCATGTATAAATATACCTGTTCTGAAAGGCCCCCTGACTCGCTTATTTTGAACTTGGTGAGGGTCTGTGTTATGAGTGTGTGACCAAGACCGGGTGTTCTGTTAACATGGAGTTTGTATGTAGGGATCTGTACTGTAGTTATCAGAATTGTTCGGCTTTTCGAATAGTTTTTTGGTTGTTCCAGGGCCCATTGTAGTATTTACAGTGATGCTTTTTTTGGTGGGCTCCTTAAGTGAGTTTTGGAAATTGGTGCTGATATGGTATGGTAGATTTCCTCTATAGACACTCAATGCCTTTTTGTAGGGTTTTGTATTAGTTCATAATATGCCTGGTACTGGAGAATGTTTGTTGTTGTTAGTGAGATGATCAGAATCAGAATTTATTTTTAAGATATTGAGTTCTATGGGTGAATGTTCTGGATCTCCAGGAACAAGCAGGAATGAGTCTTCACATATGGGTAAGTCGGTACCGACGGAGTCTGCGCGGAAATGCTCCCCAGCGTCCAATCAGAACGCTTTTGGAAGCATCCCCACACGCCTGCGTGCTGCCTTCCCGCCTTTCCCAACTGCCTCTCCTCAGTTTTCGTTTTTCCGCGGAGCTGACAGGACGTCCTTCTGTCACCGCAGAAAATTCTTCTTTTATTTTTTATTTTTCTTGTGGTCGCGGCTGCCTTCCCCGACACCACCGGTACCGCTGGTGTTTCTTTTCTTTTTTCTTCAACTTATTCCTGTTTAGGGAATATATTTCCCTCTTAGTGCCTGACGGGGTTTTTTCCCAGCCTGCTAGGCCTACCCCCTTTTTCCTCATGGAAGCGCCAGCCACTATTCCTAAGAAATGTTCAAACTGTGGTGTACAAAATTTATTTTAAACACTCATAACACAGGTACACTACCAAAAAACTGCCTCCAGTTTTGCAACTGATTCCTATAGATTTTGGGGTGCTGAATCCAGGAAAAATAGCCAAAATGTTCCATCACGTCACGTTTTCTTGCAAAATTAGATTTCTTACCCATATAAGGAATGTTCACATAATTTCTTTTTAGCCGACTGCAGTTTATTTTCTTGGCCCAAAATAGAGGTTGTAATGGTTAACTAACTAGAAACACTCCCTCATGATATTTTAGAGTGTTTGTATTCATTTATACATTAACAGGACAATTGGGAGGCGGGGGGCTAAATCCAGTACTCGCGCTGGCGCATGTTCTTTCCTGTTCGCCTCGCCTCGTTCGCTCGCTCAAACACGGTGGTTGCGACATGAACGTTCCTGTCAAATTTCAGTTTTTGCAAGTTCATTATTACCTTTGTTTGCTCAGTCGTAATCCAGCTTTATTCCGAAGTGGTTCACTACAGTTGTAGTTTGCAGTGCTGTGTATTTGTGATGGCTCACAGAGCCAGAGGTTGCGTCAACTCTCCGGACAGTTTTTGTTTTATTTGTGGGGAATATACCGTGAAAAGCGGCAGAGGAACATTTCTGCATTTATTAAAGTATATTTCGCCTATTTCGGTTTGAAGTTAGGCGATCAAGACAAACCGTGGGCTCCTCACAAAGTGTGCAAGACATGTGAGGAAGATCTACGCTTATGGATGAAAGGTAAAAAACAAGCATTTCGTTTCGGAATACCTATGATGTGGCGTGAACAAAGAGACCACAGCAGTGACTGCTATTTTTGCTCTTGCATTGTGAAGGGATACAACTTAAAAAATAAGAACGTAATAAGTTACCCCAACCTTCCCTCAGCAATTAGGCCTATGCCTCATAGCAACGAAGTACCTGTGCCTGAACCACCAAAATCTTTGGATCATATTGTGTGGACGGTTCTGATCATGATGAGACTCATCAGATGGCTTTTCCCCGATGAGTCCAGTACTTCCGAGTTTGAAACTGAACCAGATCCGAAACCTGAACTTTTCTCTCAAGCTGAATGAATGATTTAGTCCGGGATTTAGGACTCCCAAAAGATGCTGCCCAACTGCTAGGTTCTCGGCTTAAACAGAAAAATCTATTGTCACCAGGAACAACTTTTTATTGGTACCGTAACCGCGAGACACAATTTTTGAAGTATTTCAGCAAAGAGGAAGATTTGGTATTTTGCAACGATATATACGGAGTGATGGAAAAGTTTAAACTCAAGTATGATCCTGCTGAATGGCGGCTGTTCATTGATTCGTCAAAAGACAGCATAAAAGGTGTTCTTCTTCATAATGGCAACACATTCGCTTCAGTTCCTATTGCTCACTCTGTTATTCTCCAAGAAAAATACGAGAATTTGGCCCTGATTCTTCAGAAGATTCGTTATGATGAGCATAAGTGGATGATTTGTGGAGACTTTAAAATTCTATCCATGCTATTAGGGCAGCAATCCGGTTTCACCAAATATCCCTGCTTCCTTTGCTTGTGGGATAGCCGGGCCCGCGACCTACTCTGTGGGAAAAAGACTGGCCATTCGGGAGTATTTGAGACCCGGTGAGAAAATGTTCTTCATGAGAGCTTGGTACCTCGTGATAAAATTCTATTACCACCTCTCCACATTAAGTTGGGTCTCATTAAGCAATTCATCAAGTCCCTTCCAAAAGATGGTGAGTGCTTTCGGTACCTTTGCTCAAAGTTCCCCCGACTTTCTGAAGCAAAGCTAAAGGAAGGATTGTTTGTTGGCCCTGATATAAGGAAACTCATTTCAGATGGAGCATTCGCTGAAACGATGTCTGAGAAGGAAAAAGAAGCCTGGGATTCCTTCAAGGATGTTGTTCTCAAATTCTTGGGGAACAGGCGGGTTGAGAACTATAAGGATATTGTTGCCAGGATGCTCAATGCCTTCAAAGAACAAGGCTGTAACATGAGCCTGAAAGTCCATTTCTTGCACTCCCATGTGAACTACTTTCCCAAAAAATTTGGGGGGCGTACAGTGAAGAACAAGGTGAAAGGTTTCACCAGGACATCAAGGACGCAGAGAGAAGGTACCAAGGAAGATGGAACACCACTATGATGGCTGATTTCTGCTGGTTGCTGCTGCGGGAAACCCCAGATGAAAAAATACGCCAAGCAGCGCACCAAGAAGCATTCGGGGGAAGAAGAAACGGGCCCACCAGGAGATTGATTGACCCAAGAATGACTTTAAAATCTAAAACTGTGTTGACAAATATTGTGTTTTTACTAACTTTGAAATAAAAATGCTAGTTATTACCACAGTGTCGGATCTCATTTATTAGAATTTTATTTCACACCATCGGGTGTTTGTCTTCATGTATTGCAATGGTGCGGTTTGCGTTTTCTATTCTTACATACATACCTGTACAACATTTTTTGCACATTTCTTTGCTTTGCTTTGTGTCTAAGCTCGCTCTTATATGCTCAATGTTTGTGCACATGTATGTGGCTGTTTTAAGTGCAGACAATTTGCTACCCTCACAGTGTGTTTTGTTGACATTACTCTATTCTTATGTGCTGCCTTGTTACAATTTTCTTTATTCTTATTTGAATACTACTAAACAATTAGTATAAAGAATTCATCCAAGAAACTTTTATCTCGATCGCACTCAATCTGAAACGTTCACCTCAAACTGCTAACCCAATGTAGCAAAAAATCTGTACGTGATGGAGCAAATTGGTTACCAGATTTGGATTCAGCGCACCAAAAAACGTAAAAATCAATCGAAACATTAGAGGCAGTTTAAAAAAAAAGTTTTTTAGTGTACCTGTGTAATTGGTCAGGACCCAAGTAGGGTAGACACCATTTTCCTCTGGAGTGTCCCTCCTGTAACAATATAGTGGGAAGAAGTCTTCAGCATCGAGTTTCCTTCGATATGCGGTCCCCCTTCAACTTCAGGGCACCGACCACCCCTTCTTCTTCACAGGATCAGGTAACCAAAAACAGTCTGTTAAGACTAGCCAGTCCTCGAGTGGTAGATCTCATGCACAGCATAGAGATGCCTCTGGCCTTGCCCTCGAATACACTGGCTTTAAAACCCCGGTGGGAGTCTTCGGCCTCCAAATCCTGTGTGGGGTTTCAGGTTGTTCCTGAGGTTCACCCCTCTCCGAACATACCTGAGCAATGCTCGGTGGTGGCATCCGCTTTGAGCGGTACCGATACCCCGGCATTGGCAATGGTGTTGGACGAAACATTCCTCACCAAGGATTGTAGTCTGGTGTCCTCGGTACCTACGGGGCCGTTGGATACGCTGCAGACCGATCTTCCAGTATTGGTATCGATCCCTGTACCGGTACTGGTACCGATGTCGGTACCCTCCAGATGTGCATCGATAGACTTGCTTCCTTTGATGCCGAGTCTGGAATCAATCTCCAGTCTGGAGGACTTGGTACCGACACCGGACGGTACCAAAGGCACGGTTCCAATGATCCATGTTCTGCACTCTCGGTTCTTTCGATACCGTTAGAGCCGTCACCGGCTGGCCTTCTTCCACCGGTATTGGATACGGTACCGGAGTCGGTACCCGTATCCATTTTACCATCGCTGTCGGTACCTTCCATGCTTCTTTCATCAGGCTCGCTTCCCTCGGTACCGAGTTTGGAATCGATCCCTAGCATGGACGATGCGCTACCGACTGTTGCTGGTCCCGACCTCCTACGGTACCAGCAACCATCCTCTAAGGATCCCATACTCCACCCTTTAGGATCTTCTACTCCTCTAAAATTGGATAGATCCCTGGGTGCCAATGCTAGTTCTTCAACAGATATAGCCTGTCCTCCTCTTTCAAGAGGATTTCCCTCTGGGGATTTTTCTTTTCAAGCTTTTCTGCTGGATATGGCAAAATCACTTGCCATTTCTATACCTGGACAGGATCCTACACAAGGGAATACAGAATCCCTGTATATTCCTGGGAGTGCAAAGGAGAACATCATGCTTCCTTTGCATCAGTACTTACAGGATCTCCTCTTACAAATGTGGGAAGCTCCTTTAACGGTACCCCCACCTACTAGGGCAACTGATCTTCTATATAAGGTGCCCCCTCTCCAGGTTTTCAAAAGACTCAGCTTCCTCATCATTCCATTGTTGTGGAATCAGCAATGAGGCGTATTAAGAGTACTAAAAAGCACTCTTCTTATCCGCCAGGTCGTGAGTCTAAGATTTTAGATGCCTTTGGTCACCAAACCTTCCAGGCATCCATGCTTTCAGCAAGAATTCTCTCATATATATTTTATATGGGATTATCTCTTGAAGAAGTCACAAAGAAATTACTACTTTTGACCCCCTTTCTCCAAGAGCCCAAAAGAGTAGACTAGTCCTTCTAGTCTTGAAGGACTAGAAAAAGGGACTGTTACTTCTGGAGAGAGATCTGCAAATGTGAGTATATACTTCTGGGAATTTTCTGAAAGGAATTCTTTCTATTAAAGCTATTTAATCTGTGAACCCACTATTTTTTGTTAAATCAGTCAGGGCCTAGTAGCAGCAGTTTAAGTTTAAATTTAAAACACAGAAGAGAACTTTCTGGTTACATTTCATACCCAGCAGAGAGCTTATAGTTTTAATTTAATAGTCGCTCAGGGCCTAGTATCAGCAAAGTATTTTTAGTTTAAATTAAAACACAGAAGAGAGCTTTCTGGTTAAATTTAGAACCCAGCAGAGAGCTTGTAGTTTAAATTTCATAATAAGTTAGAGCCTAGCAGCAGCAAAGAGCTATAATTTAAATCAAATAAGAATATAGCTTATCTCAGCAGCACAGGACAGGGTACTGTGTAGCAGCCCTCTTTTAATAAGTGTTATTTCCCTCCCTCCCTCCCCACACCCACCCATCCCTGGGATAATCATAGCTTTATAGGTACTTACACATCTTAAAAGACAGGAGGTGCTCTCAGGTGAAGCTTGTTACCCAAATCAGACATACACCAATGTCCTGAGATTAATTAAGCTTCAGGTGAACAAGGTATATTAAACGTATTAGGTACAGTCTCGTATTGGTATAAATATCCATAGCAACCCTTAGTAAGTAAAGAACTTAACGATCTAAACAAAAACTTAAAACTAAGATGCAGACAGCAGTCCAGCAGCGGGATGGGGGCTTTCCAGTCTTTTGCATTGAGTGTCACATGTATGATTTTCTCCCAGTTGGTAAGAGGTCTTACGTGTGCACTAGGTAGGTGCAAGGAGCTCTTTGCTCTCAGGGAACGAGTCCGTTCTCTAGAGGCTAGAGTAGCAGACTTGGAAAACATAAGAAAGACAGAGAGGTACATAGACGAGACCTACAGGGATATAGTCCTGAAGTCCCACATCCAGTCTGGCAGCATCCCTGTTGCCATGGAGGAGAGAGGTCACGTGACAGGAGAACATGACCCTGGTGTGGCAAGAAGTGATCCTGTAACTAGGACCTGTCCTCCAGGTGATGTAAAACCCTCTCGCACCAAGGAAGTTTCTCCAGGGCCATGTGCCCATGAGGGAAGGGTTAGGACAGCCGTTATAGTTGGTGATTCGATCATTAGGCATGTAGATAGCTGGGTGGCTGGTGGACGTGAGGATCGCCTGGTAACATGCCTGCCTGGTGCGAAGGTAGCGGACCTCACGCGCCACCTAGATAAGGTCTTAGATAGTGCTGGGGAGGAGTCTGCTGTCTTAGTACATGTCGGTACCAATGACATAGGAAAATCTGGTAGGGAGGTTCTAGAGGCTAAATTTAGGTTTTTAGGTAGGAAGTTGAAATCCAGAACTTCCAGGGTAGTGTTCTCCGAAATGCTTCCCGTTCCACATGCAGGGCCCAAAAGGCAGGCAGAGCTCCGGAGTCTCAATGCGTGGATGAGACAATGGTGCAGAGATGAGGGGTTTGGATTTGTTAGGAGCTGGGGTACATTCTGGGGAAAGGAGGGGCTCTTCCGAAGGGATGGGCTTCATCTTAACCGGGATGGAACCAGGCTGCTGGCATTAACCTTTAAAAAGGAAAGAGAGCAGCTTTTAAACTAGATAATAAGGGAAAGCCAACAGTTGCCCAAGAGTAGATGGTTCAGAACAATGTATCCTTGAAGGATACTACCAAAAGCAGAGAGGTTCCAAAAAAGAGTAAAGTAGCCCAAATGCCCTCGAGTATGGAGCAGACAGAGCTTAAAGATCCCAAATTACTCATGTCTACCAATAGCCAAATTAATATGAATAAAATACAGTCTCTAAAATGCTTGCATGCAAATGCTAGAAGTCTAAAAATTAAGATGGGAGAGTTAAAATATATAGCACTAAATGAGAGGTTAGATGTGATTGGAATATCAGAGGCATGGTGGAAGGAGGACAACCAGTGGGACACTGTGATACCTAGGTACAAACTATATCATAATGATAAAGCTGATCAAAATGGTGGAGGGGTTGCGCTCTATGTTAGAGAGGGCATTGAGTCAGAAAGGATTAAAGTTTTGCAGGAAACAAAATTTGCTGTAGAATCTCTATGGATTGAAATTCCATGTAAAAAGGGGAAGGCGGTGGGGGTGTACTATCGACCGCCTGGCCAGAATGAACAAATGGATGATGAAATGCTCAAAGAAATCAAGGAAGCTAACAAAAGTTACAGCGCGGTAATAATAATGGGCGATTTCAATTACCCCAGTATCGACTGGGTCAGTGTCACGGCAGTACATGCTAAGGAGATAAAGTTCCTAGATGACATAAATGACTGCTTCTTGGAGCAGCTGGTCCATGAACCGACGAGAGGGGAAGCCATATTAGACCTAGTCCTTAGTGGAACACCAGATCTAGTGCAAGAGAAAAGGGTGTTGGGGCCACTTGGCAATATTTATTTATTTTTATTTGACATTTCTTCTATACCGCGCTATTAAAATCAGCGCGGTGTACATTGAACAAACATACTGCAATGTATACAAACAACATTGAGTTTACAAATAACAGGGAAATGAACATGGGAGCGAAACCAGGGAAACTAAATAAACATTAACTTGAACTATCTACAATACTTTAATGTAGATGGGTGTTGCATTAGTTTTGTGAAGGTTGGTAGGGTTTGAGGGGGGACTACCTATTATCTGTGGTGTTGACGTGTAGGGGCGACTGATGTATGGGGGAGATTTGCAGGTTGTTGGTTGTGCTTCTATCGCTGGAGGTTTCAGAGTAACATTTTGTGAACAGGTGGAGTTTTAAGGCTTTTCTGAATAGGATGAGGGTTTTTTTGTTTTTTTGTTTTTTTTAATAGTGATCATAGCATGATCGCCTTTGATTTAATTAGTGGAGGAGGGATAGTAAGGAAATCCATAGTACTACCTTTTAATTTTCGAAAGGGAGACTATGATAAAATGCGGAAAATAGTTAAGAAAAAACTAAAAGGAGCAGTTGCAAAGGTTAAAGACTTACATCAAGCTTGGGTGTTGTTGAAAAATACTATCTTGGAAGCCCAGACCAGCTGTATTCCACGCTTTAAGAAAAGTGGAATGAAGTCCAAAAAACTGCCAGCATGGTTTGAAGGTGAGGTCAGAGAGGCGGCTGTTGCCAAGAAAGCATCTTTCAGGAAATGGAAAAAATAGCCAAACGATGAAACCTGGAAACAGCACAAGCACTGGCAGGTCAAATGCAAGGCATTGATAAAGAAGGCAAAGAGAGAATTTGAGAAGAAGCTTGCTGCGGAAGCAAAAACGTGAAATAAAGATTTTTTCAAGTACATTCATAGCAAAAAACCTGTGAGAGTCAGTTGGACCATTAGATGATAGAGGAGTTAAAGGGGCACTAAGAGGAGACAAGGCGATAGCGGAGAGACTGAATGAATTCTTTGCTTCGGTCTTTACTGAGGAAGATGTAGGGATGTTACCCATGACTGAAGTGGTATTTAAAGGTGCAGAAGAATTGAAGGAAATATCGATACATCGGGAAGATGTATTACAACTATTAGATAAACTGAAGAGTAGCAAATCACCTGGGCCGGATGGTATACATCCACGGGTGTTGAAAGAACTGAAATATGAGATTGCAGACCTGCTATTAGTAATCTGTGAACTATCATTAAAATCATCTCTAATACCTGAAGATTGGTGGATCACCAATGTAACACCAATTTTTAAATAGGGTTCGAGGGGTGATCCGGGAAACTACAGACCGGTGAGCCTGACGTCAGTACCGGGAAAAATGGTAGAAACCATCATAAAGAATAAAATTACTCAGCATGTAGATAGTCATGGCATAATGGGAGACAGCCAACATGGCTTTAGACAAGGAAGATCTTGTCTTACTAATCTGTTATGTTTTTTTGAAAGTGTGAATAAACAGGTGGACAAAGGTGAGTCGGTTGATATAGTGTATCTGGACTTTCAGAAAGCCTTTGACAAGGTCCCTCATCAGAGACTTTTGGCAAAACTAAAGAGTCATGGGATAGGAGGCAGTGTACTACTGTGGATCAGGAACTGGTTAAAAGATAGAAAGCAGATGGTTGGGCTAAATGGCCAATTTTCCCAATGGAGAAAGGTGAATAGTGGTGTACCCCAGGGATCTGTGCTGGGTCCGCTGCTTTTTGACATATTCATAAATGACCTGGAAAGTGGAATAACGAGTGAGGTTTTCAAATTTGCAGATGACACAAAACGGGATATAAATACAGCTAAATAAATATTTAAAGTTGTTAAAACCCAAGAGGATTGTGGAAAATTGCAAGAGGATCTTGATAAATTGGAAGACTGGGCATCAAAATGGCAGATGAAATTTAATGTGGACAAGTGCAAAGTTATGCACCTAGGGAAGAACACCCAAACTATGGTTACATGATACAAGGTTCCACATTAGGAACCACCACCCAGGAAAAAGATGTAGGCGTCATTGTGGATAACATGTTAAAACCCTCGGTCCAGTGTACAGCAGCAGCCAAGAGAGCAAATAGAATGCTAGGTATCATAAGGAAAGAAATGGAAAATAAAACAAAAGATATTATAATGCCTCTATATCGTTCCATGGTGAGACCGCACCTTGAATATTGTGTGCAATTCTGGTCGCCGTATCTTAAAAAGAATATAGCGTTATTAGAAAAGGTTCAGAGAAGAGCCACCAAAATGGTAAAGGGGATGGAAGGGTACTCCTATGAAGAAAGGCTAAAAAGATTAGGGCTCTTTAACCTGGAAAAGAGACGGCTGAGGGGAAATATGATAGAAGTCTATAAATTAATGAACGGAGTGAACGGGTAAACGTAGATCGACTGTTTACGTTATCAGAATATAGGACGACTAGGGGACATGCAATGAAGCTACAGCGTAAACTATTTAAGACTAATAAAAGAAAATATTTTTTCACTCAACATGTAATCAAACTCTGGAATTTGTTACCGGAGGATGTAGTAAAGGCTGTTAGTGTAGCTGGGTTTAAAAAAGGTTTGGAAAGTTCCTGGAGGAAAGGTCCATAAACCATTATTAAGAAGGGACCCAGGATATCAATGCTTGACCTAGTACAAGCATTGCAGAACCTGTGTCTTTTGGGGAAACTGCTAGGTACATATGACCTAGATTGGCCACTGTTGGAAACAGGATACTGGGCTTGATGGACCTTGGTCTGATCCAGTATGGCATATCTTATGTTTTTATTTCTTGTTGGTTAGTCATGCTAAAAATATCTCTGGGTTCCTTACTCGTGCTTCCCTAGACTCCTTTGAGTCTGTTAGCAGAACTTCTGCTATAGCTATAGGGGCACGACGTAAAGCTTGGCTCCAGGTTTCAGATTTGGACAAATGGGCACAAGAAAGCCTGGGAAATACTCCTTGCACTGGAGAAGATCTTTTTAACAAGGAGTCTTTACTCCAAGTTGCTCGGTTAACCACTGACATTGCTGGTTCCAGAGGCTGTTCTACGCCTTCCTCTTTCCCAGTTGGTAGGAAATTTGCTAACAAACCTTCTTCCCCTAGGGGGAAAAAGTTTTATCCCTCTTCTGCCCATCATACAGATGTTCCCAAACAAAGGAAACATCATTCTGGTCCAAAGAAACCACGACCTCAACAGGTTCAGCAAACCCAGCAGTCGCAGGGTTTCAGATAGATTATCTCTATATCTCCTGTTGGTAATTAGAGTTTGCAGTCTGCTTCTTTTCACTTGAAGCATCTACTCTAATTTCATGCTAAATTCTCGGGATCTCTCTTCATGAGACATCCTTTCTTTTTGCTCTAAGAGTCTTATGATGATCATGCCTATAGTTAACAGGTTTCTCTTCCTCCTTCTTGGAGAAAAAGATGTGACAACTATCAAAAGATAGTTTTTCCCCTGTACTAGCATGTATCATCTTACTTTCCAGAGACTTCCTACATAGTCAGTCTCTTCAACTCTGTCTTACCCCACCCCCCTCTCTTGCTACAACATCCAGTTTGTAGGAGGGGTTCTATTATACTGGTAAGCCCCTTTTTCTTCATATTCTTATTTTAAGGCAGCTTATCAGACAATAAGGAAGTCTTACCACTTCTGCTTATGTCTGTTACTACTTTTTCCAATCTAAAACAACGTAAAACACAATTTTTTTCTGCTGCCCTGGTAGTTGCTGCAAATGCAGCAATTCCTAGTGGTCAACCCATTGGTTCTGTTCTTTACACAACCAGGGTTTGTCCTCCACTAGCATTCCTTCTAGCCTCACTGCTAGACCCAAAACAGGGTTTTCCAAAAGGATTGATAACCTATCATCACAGATTTGTTGGTTGACTTCTATTCTTCGCCATCTCCAATTCCCTTGGTTTTGGCAGAATAGTTTAAATAACCTACTGGCTCTGAGCAGACAGGTTAAGTTACCTACTGGCTTTAAACAGCCAGTTTTTTCTTCTAACCAACCTGCAGTATGCTCTCTGCAACTCTACAGAGTAGCTTTGCACTATGGGCCCTTCTAGAGAGCATTAGTATCTTACCTAGCAGATAACCCCAGATGGTTAGGAGGGGTTCACCCAGTCATGTTCTCATGACTGGTAGGTGTTCCCTACCCTTACCATCTCATCTAAAATCTCTTTTGAGACATAAGACACAGGCCTTTCATCACGTGAAAACCTAAAGAATGGCCAATTCTCTGGCTTGGCCCATATCTTTAGACTTCTCTCCAGAGAGAGTTTTCTTTCAATGGCAGCTCAAGGATGCCTGATACCCATCTTGCCCTAAGAGGCGGGTCACTATGGTATCTTATTCCAGTGGCGTCCTCTATCCATTCACCATACTGCAGTTCTGGGGAGATCTGGACTTGCTGCCTGCAGACTGAAGTTATCCTCTGCATTTTTCACGTAGGCCATCCTGGTTATTCAAGAGCTCAAATTCTTAAAGGAATCTAGACGACTCCTTGTCAGGGAGACCATTCCTCTGACTCTGCCAGTCATAACCAGAGAAAGAAGATTCTCGATGCATCTATTCAAGCAGGTATCACCCTTCTTGCTATTAGATGAATCTTTCTCTCTCCCCATATTCCTAGGGGGATCTAGTTATATAGGCATCTCTCCATCCACATACCTGGAGATATGTGTCTATATGCCTACATATTTAAATATATAGATATAGATATATCTATATGTACGTATCTGTGTATCTTCTGCCCATGTGTATCTCTCTCTATATATGCATATATACACTATATGTATATATATTTATGAATATATATATATCTACATATATATATATCTGTCGATGTATCTTTTAGGTAGATATGTATCTACGTTCTTATCTATCTGTCTGTTTAGGTTCAGATATCCATATATGCCTATATGACCCTGACAGATGGGCACTACCCCTATCAATGCTGTGCCAGCATGCTTAGGGTTCTACACATACAACCACTCCCTGTGGTAATTAGCAAACCTTTTTCTTACCATAACCTTTCAGGGTTAGGTACCTCTGAAGCTCTCCATGTACCTTTTCTTTCCTAATTGACACCATTTAGGAAAGGCATTGCAGATCTTCAGTTAATCTAAGGCTGTAAGGCTTCTTAAGTCTGTCCTTACTTTCTTATCAGATACAGGGGTCTCCATACCCCTCCTCTCCTACATGGACTAATTCCATTGTCAGTCCAGATGGGTCAGACTCATTTTCCTTTTGGTCCTAGGATTCTACTGTTCTTGGGCCAAAAGAGCTTAAGCTTTTTCTAATAGTACCTTCTGCGTTTTCCGCTGAAGCCCTACCTCATTATACTACCCCAGTTTCCCCTGGGACTATCTCTCACCCTGAAGGGTTCTGACCTCCACTTGTTTTTTCTACAGTTATTACCTCTACTTCACAGTGAGGTACTCCTTGAGGATCTTCCACTGGCTCTTCTAACAGATCCATATGAACCTCAATAGACTTTTTACAATGCCACCAAGGGAGGTCCATATTAGAATATTGCACTCAATATTTTTACTACTAAATGTCATCTATATAGGGTCTTCCTCTATAGAAGTCCTGTTCTAGTCCAGCTGTTCCACAGCACCTTTCTGTTATTCAACTCCTACCCTCCATCCCAAGGATGCCTGAGGTTCAGTGGAGTAGCATGGCTCATTCTAGATTCGCAACATGCTAGGACTCCCTCTGGGCATCTTAGCTGGGAGTCCCCATATGTGAAGACTCATTCCTGCTTGTTCCTGGAGATAGCACAGTTACTTACCTGTAACAGGTGATCTCTGGGAACAGCAGGGATAAGTCTTCACAACCCACCCACCTCCCCTAGGAGTTGCATTTCTCTATCTCTATCTTTCCTTTTCTTGCTCTCTCTCTCTTTGCCTCAGTTTTAAAACTTAACTGAGGCGAGGCAGTTGGGAAAGGCGGGAAGGCAGCACACAGGCGTGTTGGGATGCTTCCAAAAGCGTTCTGATTGGACGTTGGGGAGCGTTCCCATGCAGACTCCGTCGGTACCGATGTACCCATATGTGAAGACTTATTCCTGCTGTTCCCAGAGATCACCTGTTACAGGTAAGTAACTGTGCTTTCTACTCTGCACCCACTATTGAGGAAGGGGTTTCTGTGGATGCAAAATATATTTGAAAAAAGAAAAAGCAAAAACCATAACGCAGTTTATAACAACAAAATATAAATGAGTTATACTTTAGTTTTATAAACTGTGATGTTGGTTCTCGCTCTCTTTTAGTTCCTTGGTGTGCAAACATCTTGCATTTCCCCATATAATCTAATCGGCTTTTTGGTTTGGTTCAGTCTCTGACTAGTCTTGAGAAAGCCCCCCCCCCCCATCCCACTATGGGGTGTGTGTGGGGGGAAGGGCGCGCGCCATCTCATCCCTTGCTTCAGGCAGCAGATTGCCTTGAGCCGGCCCTTTTCAGCTGGCTCTGGCAGGAATGCTGGTTGAAAAGGCAGTCTGTCACCCGATCTGACTCTTTTAGCATTTTCATGAGACTCTAATCATGGCTGCATAAATGTGGAAAAAAAATCTCGTCTGGTTTGTATACAGCGATTGTGGCTGGGGACTGTTAGTCCATTTGTAGGGTTGTCTATCCGGCTGCTAGCACTGCACAATATCAGATGATCAGCATCATTCAGACTGCAGGGTGGAATACCAGTTTCTATTGAGCTGTCAGTAGTTTTATATATACATTCTAATTTTATATATGCCATATTTTAGTGAATTTTAAAGTGAGCACCTCTTTGAGTAATATGCTCTATTTGTAACTTTTGAAGGAAGTGATTTTCCGTTTTTAGATGACTGGTTTTATTTCTCAACCTTGGTCAAACTAAGGTTTTAGCTGTATGGGTTCCAATCTATTATGCAACCTTTAGCGGTCTGCATCTATGTTGTTTGTTTTTCCTCCTCTATCAGTGGTTTTTGTTTTTAAGACATAACTTGAGAGCTGATCCCTTTCTCTTCTGTTCTGTTTGATGAGGTCTGTGTACTTTGGGCTGATGTAAGTATTTCTTACTGGGGACTTGGATCCTTTTTTATTATTTTTATTATTATTTCTCTCTTTTACTATTTATTATCAAAAACAAACTTAACAGGGTAATATGTCTACACTTTTGGTTGACTGATTTTCTTTTTTAGATCATTTTGTCCCTAGCAGTGAATAAGGGGAATGCTCCCTCTCCTGGCCATTTTGGGCTTGTATTTTATTATTTTTTCTCTAACTTTTTCTGTGTATATATTTTAATGAAAACGGTTTCATGTACATTTCTTATGTATCTGTCTTTTTATATATGTATAGATTTTCAAATGACGGTTCTCAGATCTATTCTTCCTTTTTGTTCATTTCCCCCTTTTTTTGTTTTATACTTTGTAAACTGTGTCCAACAGTAACAGCTGGATACAAGACAGAGATCATATTTTCTACAAATTACAGTATGCCCCTAATGCAGACAATTGAACATGTTGGGCTGAGTGGTTCTACACTATTTATTTTGTACATATATGTGTATTTTTATGTGTATATATTCAAATTTATTTGTTTAAAATGTATTATTTTGAAGCTGTTTTGGTGCCTTTGGGATTGCCATGGTTTGTTCTTGCAAGTAGGAGTATGCCAGGACTCCCTTTTTATGAAGGAAGGTTGCTACCACCACCATCACCAGGCATTGTAGCTGGCCCAAATGGCAAGGCCTGAAAATGATTAGTGCAAAAATCTGAGAAAATTCTGAAAAAACCTACCCTGACTGCAACATATCCATTAAAGAGAAAATTTCTCATCTTTTTGGATCTTATTGTTGCTATTATGGCTGCCCTTAACATCTCTATATAGACATACCGGATATGCTGCACTGCAGTGATCCACCAGAGACAAAGCATGAACTGAAAGGTGCCTTCTTGGGAACTACTAATAAACAGAAGAGCAGTCTGTACCATTTTAGCGTTGGTACTGATGTTATGTTTGATGTAGACCTGACCATTTTCACCATCACTGTCTCTTCATTTGACCCAACCCTTCAGTTTCCTTCATCTTGCTTTGTTTCCAGCCCTCCTGCCCATCCCCTCTGCTATCAGACTACTTTGTTGACCATTTGTTCTTTCCAGTAAAGCTGAACTTCTTCACATTCTTCCAGCTCTCCTTCCCTCATGCCCGCTCTCTTATGCTGCCTCTCTTCTGGCCCACTTGATGTCTCTCTGTATTGGCAGGCACTTCCTTCTCATGCTTTCTTTCCCTCCATTGCTGCTACTAGGTTTCTTTGCATTCTGTATGTTTTCTCTACTTTGCATCAAACGTCTTACTCCTATGACGGCTAACTGTCTCCAAATTTACCTGATGCGTTGATTTCAATTTGGGTTTACCCCATGGCATGCAGGGACTTATTTATTTTATTTATTTATTTAACAATCATTTATATCCCGCATCTTCCAGAGTTCAGATGCGGCTTACAATTGAACAACAGTCAACAAAGCAAGGGCTTGTATTACATGGAACAATTTTTGACAGTAAACAATGTAATAGTTAAATACGTAACAGAACAGTGAATGGTTAAATATATAACAGAACAAGAACAATTTAAGAACTATGTACAGATACAGGTTTGTAGGTTCCTTAGATTTAAATCATGGTTATTTACAAGAGGGTGTAAATCAGTTAATTATGGGGTTTAGCTTTACTCAGTTGGGTGTTATTTAGCCTTTTTCTGGGATGATTAGTGTATTATCAATGTTGTTGTAGTGCATGGCAAAGAGGTAGGTTTTCAGTTTTTTGCGGAATTCTATAATTTCTGTTGTGGATCTTAGGTCCTCTGGGATGGAGTTCCAAATGAAGGGGGCCGCATGTGAGAAGGCTCTGTTATTAGTTAGTTTGGTTGCTTTTATAAAATCATTAGGGGTCCTTAATTTATTTGAGTGTCCTTTTCTGTGAGTGACTTTTTGAGATTCCTTGCTTATAAGATTGCTTAATGGGATTGGAGCCATGCCATTGAGAGCTTTAAATGTGGTTATTGTGGTCTTATATATTATCCTGCTTTGTATTGGGAGCCAGTGCAGGGTTGCTAATATTGGAGTAATATGCTGGAATGAGTGTGCTTTCATTACAATTCTAGCTGCTGCGTTCTGTGCTAGTTGTATTCTTTTAATGTTTTGTTTCGTTATACCTAAGAGAATTAGGTTGGAAAAATCAAAGTGTGGGGTTATGGTTGCCTGTATTATGTTAATGAAGTCTTGTAAGTGAACTAAGGGGCGTAGTTGGTTGAGTATTTTGAGTTTGAAGTAGATTTTCTTTATAGTGTTTCTAATGTGGGTGTTCATCGTAAGGTGTGTATCTAAAATGACTCCTAGGTATGTTATTTCGTTTTTTATTTTGATGTCATGGTTTTGTATTGTTATGTGGGTTGGAGGGATATATGAATGGTTTTTTGTTACAATTAATACCTCTGTTTTTGAATGGTTTATGTGGAGGTTTTTCGCTTTTAGCCAGGTTGCGATTTCGTTAAGACAATCTGTTAAGAGTTTTATCGGTACATCAGGGATGGTGAATGGAATGTATAACATAATATCATCTGCGTATAGATGATAGAGTACACCGAATTTTTTGAAAATGTCACAAACTGGTTTTATATATGTTAAATAGGAGGGCTGATAGAGCTTAGCCTTGTGGGAGACCAATTTCTTGTTTATATGTGGTGGATGTCTGATTAGCTATTTTTACATTTTGCGTTCTATTATGTAAATATGAGGTGAACCATTTGTGTACCGTGGCATTTATACCTATTTGTTTTAGGTTATTAAGCATTATAGTGTGATGTACACTATCAAATGCAGCTGATATGTCAATAAATAGGAGTATGAATGCTTTTTTGTGATTATCAATCCCTTTAAGGAGTGTATCAATTAAGACTGTTAAAAGTGATTCTACTCCATGCTGAGGTCTAAAACCATATTGGTGTTCATCAAGTGGGTAGTAAGAGTCTAGGTATTCCTGTGTCTGGATCTGTACCACTTTTTCTATTATTTTAGCTAAGAAAGGGATACTTGAAATAGGTCGATACGATTTTGGGGATGTTTTGTCCGTAGTACCATTTTTGAGAATTGGGCGGATTTGTGCATGTTTGAGTTTAGGAGGGAGGTAACCTTGGAGTAATGAGAGGTTGACTATAGGGAGGATGAAAGAGATTAGTATTGGAAGTGTGCTTTTTATCCATGTTACAGGGCATGGATCAAGGTAAGAGGTGGTAGTGTTGAGGTTGGAAATAATATTCTTTAGTGATTCTTTGGATGTGGGGTGAAAAACTGACCATTCATTTGCGCAATTTAAGGCTACGTTATGTTTGTCTATGGACATTATAGGTTGTGTGGATTTATTTTGATAGTAGTCAGCTAAAGTTTGTACTGATATGTCAGTAATTTCATTGTTATGTGTTTGAGGGTTATTAGTGAGATTTCTAACAATGGCGAATAGCTCTCGTGGTCTATTATAGGATTTTGATAAGATTGCAGCATAGTAAGTCTTTTTTGTGCTATCTATAGTGTCTTTGTATTTGTAAGAATGGTATTATATATTTCCTTATGTATAGTTAGTTTGGTTTTGCGCCATTTGAGTTCTGATTTTCTTAGTTGTCTCTTCATTTGTTTTAGCGTGTTGTCGAACCATGGAGCTTTTTTTGAGTTAGTGGGTTTTTTGTTACTTCGGTCAGATTTAGCTGCATCAGTTATTGTGTCATGCCAATTTTTGATAGCTTCATCTAAGTCCATTGGGGGAGACACAAGGTGGGGTATTATTGTATCTAGGAATTCAGTTTCGTTAAATCTTTTGAATTTTGTGGTGGAATCACTTCTTGAGTAGTTTTTGGTGCTATTGGTATGGAATGTGAGTTTTGATTTAATGATGTAATGATCAGACCAAGGAATTTGTATGTATTCTATAGTATCTGGGTTGAATAGTTGGAAGATTGTGTTTGGGAGGAGTATAAGGTCTAGTGTGCCTCCTTTTGTGTGTGTTGTATTGGTGATTATCTGGTGAAAATCCATGTCAGCTATGGTTTCTAGGAAAAGGTTGGCTTCCGATACTGGAAGTGAGGGGAGGTTGAAATCACCTAGCATGATTATTGGATCTTGATCGGTAGAAGAGCCCAGAAATTCAATAAGTGGATCTAGGCTATCTGCTTTTTGGTCAGGGGGTCTGTATATTAGGCAGATTCTAAGATTGTTAATCTTTATGATGAGGGTATCTATGTTATTGGTTATATTATGTCTTATTGATTTGGCATTTAATATCTTTCTCGTCATGATAAGTACACCTCCTCCTTTTTTGTTGGGTCTGTGGGTAAAATTTATATCGTAGTCATCAGTGTTAAGCTGGTTTAAGTAGACTGTATCCGTTTCAGATAACCACGTCTCAGTTACACATAAAATGTCAGGTTTTAGGTCTGTTATTAAATCACTAAATATGGGAAGTTTATTTTTCATTGAGCGTGCATTGATAAGGATACATGACAGTGAATTGGTGTTTTTGATGTTTTCTTTTATTTGTTGTAAATCAGTTTGTTTTATTTGTATAAGTCGGTGGTAGTTTATTTTTGCCTGGTGGTATGGGTTTGTGTGGGCAATATGGTAGTTATTTCTGGGTGTTGTTCGTATTATGGGGATTGCCATATGATTTTTAGTAGATAAGGTAAGTGTTAGATCGATTAGGATTGTCAGTAATATGAAGTTGTAGGTTATTTTTAGAATCATAGTTTTTGTGAGTGTCATGTTCAGTGTCAAGGTACTGCTTGGTGAGTTTTATGTAGTGGAGTGAGTTTCGTATACAAGCAATAAAGATTATGCAGGAGGTAAGATACGAGGGGGTACCCAAAAAACACAGGAATTATTTTTTAAAAGCTATTTATTTCAAATTCTTTACAAAACAACCTTATCCCCTTCAAAATACTCTCCATTACAACTGATACATTTGTCCCACCGGTGCTTCCACTGTTCGAAACATTTTTTGTAGTCATCTTTAGAAAAGGCTGACAGCTCCTCCCTCTTTTTTTTTCTTGACTTCTTCAATGTTGTCAAATCGGTGTCCTTTCATGCCCCTTTTCATGTGTGGAAATAAGAAAAAGTCACACGGAGCCAGGTCAGGCGAGTAAGGTGCGTGGGGCAGCGGAACCATGCCATTTTTAGCCAAAAACTGTCTAACAGAGATGGCTGTGTGTGCAGGTGCATTGTCGTGGTGGAAGAGCCAGTCTCCTGTCTGCCACAAATCGGGTCTTTTTTGACGAACACTGTTGCGCAATCTTCTTAAAACTTCCAAATAAAAGGTTTGATTTACGGTCTGACCTGGGGGAACAAACTCTGAATGAACTACCCCCTTGGCATCAAAAAAGCAAATCAGCATTGTTTTGATGTTTGATTTGACTTACGACATTTTTTTGGACGGGGTGACGATGACGTCTTCCATTGGCTTGACTGTTGCTTTGTTTCTGGGTCGTAACCATAGCACCATGACTCATCACCTGTAATGACCTTTGACAGAAAATCTGGATCAGTTTCAAGCTGTTTCAAAACACGACATGTTTCAGCTCGATGTTCCTTTTGATTGTCAGTCAGAACCCGAGGAACAAACTTGGCAGCAACCCTTTTCATTTCCAAATCTTCCGTTAAAATTCGCTGAACCGAGCTCCAAGATAACCCACTAATCTCTGATAGTTGATCAATTGTCTGTCGATGGTCTGTGAGCACAAGCTCTCTAATTTTTTCAATATTTTCGTCGATTCGGGCAGTTGATGGACGCCCAGAACGAGGTTTGTCATCAATCGACATGTCGCCATTTTTAAACCGAGCAAACCACTGGTACACTTGACTTTTTCCCATAGCGTCATCTTGATAAGCTGTTTTCAACATTAAAACAGTTTCAGCAGCATTTTTACCGAGTAGAAAAAAAATTTCACAGCTGCACGTTGTTCACTTAAACTTGTCATCATAAAAAAAGAAACAAGAACAAAACAGCACTAGCAAAAACAATCACTGCAGATAAACAGAACAAGCCAGGTCGACAACACAGGCGGCACTGAACTGACAATGAGTTGCACTATACACGCCTAGTGGCAGAAGTGCGTACTACACAAGCTCCGCCCATGGCAATGTTATTCCTGGGTTTTTTTGGTACCCCCCTCGTATGCCATACTGGGTCAGACCAAGGTCCATCAAGCCCAGTATTCTGTTTCCAACAGTGGCCAATCTAGGTCATACATACTTAGCAGTTTCCCCAAAAGACACAGGTTCCACAATGCTTGTATTGGGTCAAGCATTGATATGCTGGGTCCCTTCTTAATAATGGTTTATGGACTTTTCCTCCAGGAACTTGTCCAAACCTTTTTAAACCCAGCTACACTAATAGCCTTTACTACATCCTCCGGTAACAAATTCCAGAGTTTGATTACACGTTGAGTGAAAAAATATTTTCTTTTATTCTTTTATTAGAGCTTAAAAGGGAGAGAGGAGGCATTGTGGGTTAAACTAGAAAGAGGGAAAGAGAAATCTATTTGCATTGGTGTGATATACAGACCTCCCTCACAAGAGGAAGAGGTGGACAGAGAGTTAATTGAAGACATGTGCAGCATTGCTAGGAAAGGGGAAGTGCTACTGATAGGAGATTTCAATATGCCAGATGTTGTTTGGCACATTCCTGCTGCAGTATCATCTAGAAGTAAGGAGATTCTGGATTCTCTACAGGGAGAACTATTCAGGCAATTGGTAACAGACCCCACACATGAAGGGGCCATACTGGACTTGGTGCTTACCAATGATGAAAGTGTTTCTGATGTTGTAGTGGGAGATCATTTTGCTTCCAGTGATCACCAGATGATGTGGTTCAGTATTAGGACTAGGGCTGTTAGAATCCATTTAAAGGTGAGGATCTTAGACTTTAGGAAGACTAACTTTGCGAAGATGGGCCAATACCTCAGGGAGTCGTTAGTGGGATGGGAACAGCTGGGGGATATAGAAAAACAGTGGGCAAAACTGAAAGGGGATATTTTAAGGGCAAGCAACCTTTTTGTTAAAATGGTAAATAAAGGTAAAAGGAAAAGGAGACCGCTATGGTTTTTGAAAGAAGTAGCTAAAAAAGTGAAGAAAAAGAGGGAGGCCTTCATGAAATACAAGAGATCACAGAGAGAGGAAGACAGGTATCTGTATTTGGAAAAACTTAGAGAAGCTAGCAAAGTAGTCAAGAAGGCAAAGATTCAGAAGGAGGAGGAAATAGCCAATGCAATAAAATGGGGGGATAAGACATTTTTCAGATATATTAGTGAGAAGAGGAAGGGCAAAAGTGTTATTGTCAGACTCAAGGGTGTAGGGGAGGAATATGTAGAAGCTGATAAGGATAAAGCAGAATTGCTTAACAAATATTTTTGTTCTGTGTTCACAGATGAAGAACCAGGAGCAGGACCTCAGAAAACACCCACAAATAGGAACAGAAGCGAGGGACATCTTGAACAATTTTCAGAAGACTGTGTTCGTGAGTCACTAGCTCAACTTAAAGTAGACAAAGTGATGGAACTGGATGGGATACACCCTAAAATACTGAGGGAACTTGGGGACGTTCTAGCAGCTCCACTGACTGACCTTTTCAATGCCTCTTTGGAGTCGGGAGTGGTGCCAAAGGACTGGAGAGAGGCTCATGTGGTGCCTTTACACAAAAGCGGAAGTAAGGATGTGGTTAAAAACTACAGGCCGGTTAGTTTAACTTCGGTGGTGAGTAAATTATTGGAAACGCTGCTGAAAGAGAAAATAGTGAGGTTTCTGGAGTCCAGCGGATTACAGGATCCGAGGCAGCATGGATTCACCAGAGGCAGGTCTTGTCAGACAAATCTGATTGATTTCTTTGACTGGGTGACCAGGGAGTTGGACCAAGGAAGAGCCCTAGATGGGGTGTATTTGGATTTTAGTAAAGCCTTTGACACTGTTCCTCACAGGCGACTTATAAACAAACTGAGCACCGTAGGGATGGACCCTAAAGTTACTGCTTGGGTTAGAAATTGGTTAGGTGGGAGGCGACAGAGTACAAGTAAATGGAGCTCACTCTCAGGAGAAGGATGTTACCAGTGGTGTGCCCCAGGGATCTGTTCTTGGTCCGATTCTTTTTAACATCTTTGTTAGTGATATAGCGGAAGGGCTGTCGGGTAAGGTTTGCCTCTTTGCGGATGATACCAAAATCTTCAATAGAGTAGACACCCAGGAAGGTGTAGATAACATGAGGAGGGATTCAGCTAAGCTTGAAGAATGGTCTAGAATCTGGCAGCTGGGATTTAATGTTATAAAATGTAAGATCATGCATTTGGGCTGCAGCAATCCAAGGGAGCAATATAGTATAGGGGGTGAAGTACTTTTGTCCACTAAAGAAGAGCGGGACCTAGGTGTGGTTGTGTCTGATGATCTTAAAGTAGCTAAACAAGTAGAAAAGGCGACAGCAAAAGCTAGAAGGATGCTTGGGTGCATACAGAGAGGAATGGCTAACAGAAAAAAGGAGGTGATAATGCCTCTGTATAAGTCTTTCGTGCGACCTCATTTGGAGTATAGTGTGCAATTCTGGAGACCGCACCTTCAAAAGGATGTGAACAGGATGGAGTCGGTGCAGAGGGTGGCTACTAAAATGATTAGTGGTCTTCATTATAAAGCATATGAGGACAGACTTAAGGATCTTAATATGTACACCTTAGAGGAAAGGCGGGATAGAGGTGATATGATTGAGATGTTTAAATACCTCCGTGGCATAAATGTTCAGGGAGAGTGCCTCTTTCAATTGAAAGCAAGTTCTGCTACGAGGGGACCTGGGATGAGGGTGAAGGGAGATAGATTCAGGAGTGATATGCGGAAATATTTCTTTACGGAAAGAGTGGTGGATCTGTGGAATAGTCTCCCAGTGGAGGTGGTAGAGATGAGGACAGTAACTGAATTCAAAAAAGCATGGGACAAACACAGAGGATCTCTAAAGTTAAAAAGGGGACTGTTTTAGTTGTTGATATGGAAGGACAAACTAGATAGGCCATGTGGTCTTTTTCTTTCGTCAATATTTCGATGTTTCTATGTTTCTAAATATATAAGGAAAAGGAGGCCACTACAGGTTCTCAAAAGAAGTAGCTGAAACTGAAGAAAAAGAAGGTAGCCTTCATGAAATACAAGAGATCCCAGAGAGAGAGAGAGACTAGCACCAATATTTGGGACAGTAGTCAGGAAAGCAAAGAAACAAAAAGAAGAAAAACAGACAATGCAATAAAATGGGGAGACAAGACATTTTTGAGATATGTTGGCAATAGGAGGAAGTGCAAAGGTGGTATTGTCAGCCTCAAGGAGGAAAGGAAGGAATATGCGGAAGCTGATGAAGATAAGAAATTCTGCCTTACCAAATATTTTGTTCTGTGTCAAATGAACGGCCAGGAGCAGGACCTCAAACACCCACAGATGGGAGCAGAAGGGAAAGGGATCTTGAATGATTTTCAGAAGACTGTGTTCGTGAGGAACTAGCTAAATTAAAAGTAGACAAAGTGATGGGGCCGGATGAGATACATCCGAGAATATTAAAGGAATGCTGCTTTAGAGTCAGGAGTGGTCCAAAAGGACTGGAGAAAGACACGTGATCTCTAGACAAAAGCAGAAGTAAGGATGAGGTTGAAAACTGTAGGCCGGTTAGTCTGACTTCCGTGAGAAGTAAGTTAATGGAAACGCTACTAAAACAGAGTATAGTGAGGTTTCTGAGTCCAATGGATTGCAGGATCCGACGCAGCATGAAGGTCTTGTCAGATACATCTGATTGATTTCTTGGGTGACCAGAGAGTTGGAGAGAGGGAGAACACTAGCTGTGGTGTACTTGAATTTCAGTAAAGCCTTTGACACTGTTTCACACAGGCAACTTATTAGTAAACTGAGCACCATAAGGATGGACCCTAAAGTGACTGACTGGGTAAGAAATTGGTTGACACTGCGGGGTCAAGACGCCACTTGTGAGAGCACAGGATTCTGTTGAATCTCTCTGCCAGGAAATTATCCTGGCCCAGGAGGTAGACTGCTTGCAGGAACATGCCATTGGACACTGCAAAGGAGAGGAGGGCAAAAGCCTCTTGTCAGAGGTACGAGTTTGTGCCCCCCTGCTTGTTTATATAGAACATTGCAACCTGGTTGTCCGTCTGGACCAGAAGAGCTCTGTTCTGCAAGAGGGAGTAGAATGCACATAGGATAAGGAATACTGCCCGTAGTTCCAGGAGGTTGATCTGTAGTAGAGACTCCTCCCTGGACCAGCCGCCCTGAGGGTGGTGAACTTTGCAGTGAGCTCCCCAGCCCTGGAGAGAGGCATCTGTGGTCAGGGTCCTCTGTGGTTGGGCACCTGGAAGGACATTCCTGCCCGGAAGAGGCCCAGGTTTTGCCAGCAGATGAGGGATCTCACCAGCTGGTGGGAGACCCTGACCCTGTCCCAGAGTTGGCCCGTGGTCCGGGTCTACTGAGAATGCAGGCACCACTGGACTGTCCACATGGGCTAGGGGTGTGACATGGACCATGGAGGCCATGTGTTCCAGCAGGCAGAGGATAAGGTGAGCCGGCACTATTCTGCGGTGTTGGACCTCCCCTGCCAGCTGTTTGAGGCATTCTGCCCTGTTCTAAGGGAGGAAGGCTCTGGCCAGCACCTTGTTCAGCTGAGCACCGATGAACTCTAAGTCTTGCACCAGAGAGAAATGTGATTTGGGGTAGTCGATGATGAGCCCCAGGTGCTGCAGGATGGTATGATCTGTGCCCTGACTGGCCTCTGTGGCTACCACTTCTAGGCACTTTGTGAAAACTCTTAGCGAGGAGGCCAGGCCAAAGGGAAGTACCCCATATTGTTAGTGGCCTCACCCTACCATGAATCTCCAGTATTGCCAGTGAGATGGGTGGACTAGGATGTGGGTGTAAGCATCATTTAGGTCCAAGGAGCAAAGCCAATCTCCCTGGTGGAGGTAGAGCAGCAGTATCCCAAGGGAGAGCATTTTGAACTTCTCCGTCACCAGAAATTTGTTCAGGTCTCGGAGGACAGGATGGGACTGAGACCCCTTGTTCTTTTGGGGACAAGAAAGTACCTTGAGTAGAAGCTCTTGCCCCAGAGGTGCTGGGAACAGGCTCTGCTGCCCTGTCTCTTAGTAGACCTGCTAGCTCTGAGAGCAAGAGAGCCTGGTGAAGGAGAGGTCGCACTGGCTCTCCTGGAAAATGCCCCGGCGGTGGCAGCTGGAAGCGGAGGTGGTAACCCTCCTTCACCACTCGAAACGCTCACTGGTCCAAAGTGACCTCGGGCCACTTGTGGGCGAAGTGTGCCAGGCGGCTCCATGTTTGCTAGTGAGGGTCTCCCAGGGGGAGGGAGGCTCTGCCCTCGGAGTCAAAAGCTCCCACCAGGTTGAGCCTGAGCTGGCGTCTGCGGTTTTGGGGCCTTTGGCTTCCTGGGACAGTATCCTTGGCCCTTGGGCTAGGATCCCTGCTGTTGCTGGCTTGGGAAGGCTTGGTAGTGGTGACTCTGGTGTAAAAGGCCCTTCTTGCTTGAGAAAGTTGGCCTTTTCCCTGAGGTTTCCTTATGGGGAAAGGTAGAGGTTTCCTTATGGGGAAAGGTAGAGGTTTTCTTACGGGGAAAGATAGAGGTCTTTTCTGAGAGCCTCTGCCTGGTCACCAACTCGGCTTCAATCTTGGCTGCCTTGTCGGCCATAGTTATCCCCAAACAGGTTCTCCCTGGTGCAGGGGACATCCAGCAGTTTTTTCTGGCCCCATTGTTTGAGGTCCAAGATCTGCAGCCAGGCCTGGCGCTGAACACAGATGCCTGCGGTGGCTGCCCAGGCTGCAGCCTCGAATCCATCGTAGGTGGCCCAGGGCAGGAACTTAGAGCAGTCCTGGATAGTGGCCACCATGGTATGGAACCATTGCATAGGTTCCTCTGTGAGCCCTGCTGAGAATCCCATGATCTCCTGAATGAGGATCTTAAGATACATCCCTATGTAGAGCTCATAGGTTTGTATCCAGCAGCCCAGCATGGACTCCTGGAAGCGCTTGTACCCCAGGGCATCAAGGGCTCTGGCCTCTCTACCTGGGGGTACAGAAGAATAAGTCTTCTAACTCTTGAGCTTCTGCATCGAAGATTCTACCACCATGGCATTGTGGGAAATTGGGCCTTCTCGACGCCTGGACTCCTCTTGATGCAATAGATGGTGTAGAGGCATCAGCTGACCACCAGCATAAAGGCCAGGGTTTCCCACATCCGTAGGAGCAGCTGCTTGAGGATGGGTTGCACAGGCACTGACAGAGCATCCTTTGACGGGGACTCATACTGGAGGATCTCCAGTACTTCAGTGTGTGGGTCCTCTTCGGACTTGGTTGGGACCGAGATAGCTCCCGGACGAATTCGTGGAAAACCATGTCCTCGGATGGGGAATGGTGCCAGAGTTCCAGGGGAGACGGCTCCGAGGGGATGTCGAAAGATCTCATGGGAGACCTCGATGTCTGTCTCCCAGTCTCAACCCGAGGGCGTCGAGGAGTCCGAGGTTCTGAGCTCCCGCGCCATGAGGCCTGCATCAGGGTACTGGGATCCCCAAAAGGTCTCGGGTCAGACTCCCGGAAACTAGCCAGGGAGGACCAGACACCCGAGAATCGGGACCTCAATCGGTGCCGAGGGCTCGCGCAAGGCCGATAGCATTCAGGTCCCAGCTAAACGCCTGACATCATCGCCTGCTGCATGGCCAGGATGGCAGAGATCTTCTGCTCTAGGACCGCCATTCTGGCCTCAATACCAGAAGGTTCATCAGCTTGTGGCCCGGGCACAGAGGGTTTTGGGCCCAGTGCAAGCATGTCCTTGACAAGGACCACGGCCTCAGGGAGCCTCGCATGGTCACCCCGGTCAAGGATTCCTTCCCAGCCTAGGGGGGTGCTGCTCGGAGTCGCTCGAGCCCCGCACAGGACCTTACCAGGTTTCCCCATTGGAGCCTCAACTGGCTTTGGGGATTTTTAATTTTTTCTTGTCCGGGTCCAGTGTCTTTCCAGAGGAGCCGCCGCCGCAGGACTCCGAAGACACCTGGGCCACGCAGGAGGTGCTCAGCTTTGAGCTCAGCGTCAGGGAAGCAGGGGCTGAGCTGGCCCACAGGAATATCTTTTCCTGCAACTCCGACCTTTTCTTGTTGGTCCATGGAGTCATGACCTGACACAGGTCGCAGGAGGTATTGTCATGGTCCGGGCCGAGGCAGTACAAGCAGCAGTCATGGGTGTCTGTGACAGACATAATTTGACTGCAACAATCACACTTTTTAAAGCCACCTGGAGACATGGTGGATCACACCTGGCTGGAGTCAACGACCCCAGGTGAAAAAGAGCACAAACACTGGTCAAGGCAAGCCTCTATGAAAAAAGAGAAAAGGGAGCCGAGAACAGCGCCGGGGATGGCGCCGGCTCAAGATTGGAGGAGGAACCGGTATTCAAACTGGGAAAACTCAACTATAGAGCATTCCCAAAGGCTTCCTTTGAAAGCTGGGGAAATGATCCGCAAGGGCCCCAAAGGCACCGACATCACCCATATGTGAGGACTGACTTCCTGCTTGTTCCTGGAGAATAGCACATGTAGAACACATTTAAAACAAGTTAATTGTTTTTTCTCTGAATGTACAGCTGGGAAACGGACTGGTACTTTGGTAGGTCTCTCTCTCTTTTGCTTCAACAGGTACCTAAGCTCCACCAACTGAACAATGGCTGGAAAAAATATTGCCAAAGCTGTTGCCCCCATTACAGCTTCTATCTCTGTCCAGACAGAGATTCCAATGCCACTTGAAGGACTGGTTCTATGTGCAGGATGCCTGCATGATGAAGCTCTCAGGAAACGAGTGGAGTAGCTCAGAGAAGAGGTGGCGAGGCTGAGGAGCATTCAAGACCATGAGAAGTACATCGATGAAATGTTTCTTGAAAAATCCAAGCTCTCCAGCAGAGGAGAAGATGGGAATGATGAAGGTTGGATACGAATCACCAGAGCCTGCAGCATCACCAATCCAGCTCCTTCAGCCCTTGAAATGAAGAACCATTATACAGCCCTGGAAGTGGAGGAGGTGAAAGTACCCCAGGAAAGGGAAGAACCAGAGCTCGAGCATACCAAAGTTGCAGAATCAATGACCACAAGGAAGTGAAGGGTAGTGGTGGTTGGTTACTCTTCTGAGGGGTACTGAGGTATCCATCTCCCGACCAGACTTGATGACCAGTGAGATAAAGTGCCAAAATCCAAGATGTTATGGAGAGGTTGCAGAGACTCATCAAGACCACTGACTATTGCCCAATGTTGGTCATCCATGTAGGCACAAATGATACTGCCAGGTATCCCTCTGAGCATTTGTATAGCACTACAAGACATATGAAGCACTGCACAGACAGTTCCTGCTAATCAGAGCTTACAATCTAGTCAAGACAGACAACACAGCAGATGTAGACATGGGGTAGAGGGGTTTTTTTTAGTGCCATCAAGTCAGTGTTGACTCATAGTGACCCAGCTACCTCTGGGCTTTCTTGGCAATGTATCACTGGAAGTAGATTGCCAGCCATTTCTTCCAAGGCAAGGGAGGGTAAAGTGACTTGCCCAAGGTCACAAGGAGTGCCAGTGGGAATTGAACCCTTGATCTTCTGGGTACTAGGCAGATGCTCTAACCACTAGGCTACTCCTCCACTCCAGGGGGAATGGTAAGGAAACACAAAGGAAATCAGGTGAATCAAGATCCAAAAGAGGCAGCGAAGAGGTGAGAGTTTAGCCTAGATTTGAAAAGGGCCAGAGAAGCCTCCTGACGTACAGACTCGGGTAGTTTGTTCCAGGCATAAGGAGCAGCAAGGTTAAAGGAGCGAAGTCTGGAGTTAGCAGTAGAAGAGAAGGGCACAGATAAAAGTGATTTGCTAGAAGAGCGGAGTTCCCAAGGAGGGGTGTAGGGAGAGATAAGAGTGGAAAGATAGGGAGGAGTTGCAGAGTGAGTGCATTTATAGGTAAGCAGGAGAAATCTGAACTGGATGTGGAAATCGATAGGAAGTCAATGAAGAGACTTGATAAGAGGGGTCATATGAGCATGATGAGGCTGAAGGAAGATTGGCCACGCAGCAGTGTGTTGAACAGACTGAAGGGAAGAGAGATGATTCAGTGGGAGACCAGAAAGACGTAGGTTACAATAGTCAAGACGGCAGGTGATTAAGAAGTGGATAAGTGTCTTAGCAGAATGTGAAAATGTCTGAATTTCTTGGCAACAATAACTTCAATGTCACATGGCAGGCATTTGGCAGCAGTGCTAATACAATTGTGAGCAATGTGAGCTGCCCAGTTTGAACCAATTACATTACTTCCTAAATGTTTGTTTGTTTAATTAAAATTTGATATACCACCCACACCAAATAGGTATCTGAGTGGTTTACAATTTAAAAACATACATGGCTGCAGAAATAGAAAGGAACGCCATCATTTAAAAATAGCATCTTGTAAAAAATATTGTAAAGGTATTTAATGTATCACGTACCTGGGGGCTTTCTTCACCCATCCCCAACGAATCTAGTTTAAAGCCCTCTTCAGTAGATTAGCCAGTCTACTACCGAAGACGCGTCGACCTTTCTTGGACAGATGGATGGCATCTCTGCTCTGCAACCCTTGGAACAGCATCCCATGGTCTAGGAAACCAAAACGCTCTCAATGACACCATCCACACAGCCATGCATTCATCTCCAGAATGCGAGCCTCTCTGCCTCGGCCTTTACCCTCAACAGGGAGGATTGAAGAGAACACCACCTGTGCACCTAACTGTCCCAGAGCCATGAAGTCACTTTTGATACATTACGAGGTATACCTGGCAGTATCATTTGTTCCAACATGGATTAGCAACATTGGGTAATAGTCAGAGGGCTTGATGAGTCTCGGCAAACTCTTGTAACATCTTGGATTTTGGCACCAGGCAGACAGCATACCTCTCTGGACATCAAGTCTGGTCGGCAGATGGATGCCTCAGTACCCCTTAGAAGAGAGTCTCCAACCACCACTACCCTTCATTTCCTTGTGGTCACTGATTTTGCAACTTTGGGGTACTTGAGCTCTGGTTCATCCCTTTCCAGGGATGCTTTCACCTCCTCCACTTCCAGGGCTGCGTAATGGTTCTTCAGTTCAAGGGCTGGAGAAGTTGGATTGGTGATTTTGCAGGCCCTGGTGACTTGTGTCCAACCATCGACATTTGTTGGCACCCATCTTCTCCTCTGCTGGTGAGCTTGGTTGCTGCAAGAAGCATCTCATCAATGTACTTCTCACTGTCTTGAATGCTCCTCAGCCTCTCCACCTCCTCTCTGAGTTCCTCCACTTGTTTCCTCAGAGCTTCAGCATGCAGGCACCCTGCACATCGAACCGGTCCTTCAACTGGCATTAGGACATCTGTCTGGACCGAGGCAGAAGCTGTAACGGGGGCAACAGCTTTAGCGATACAATTTTTCCCAGCCATTGTTCTGTTCGTGGAGCTTAGGTATCTGTTAAAGGAAAAGAGAGAGATCTACCAAGTACCAGCCGGTTTCCCAGCTGTCCTTTCAGAGAAAAAGCAGTTAAATCTCTTTAATTATATTCAAAATGTGCTGGTCCAAGTCTCTGTGCTTTGGTAAATGGGGAGGTGCCCTATAAAGGAAGACTGCTCACTAGGGGTGGGTGGGAGTCAGGTGGTTAGGGAGGGAACTAACTCCTGATTAGGTGTTAGCAGTTCCCAAAGCTGAGGAGATTACTAGAGTTCAACAACCTACTCTGCCAAAGGACATTTCCACTAAAGCACCAAAAAGAAAGTAGCCTTGCTTTAAAAATATACAAAAATCCTTTTAAGAGCTCCCAGTCAGAGCTAGCAATTTAATAAAAATAAACCCTCAAATCCTTACTGTTGGTTGTCCTGTAGAGCCCCTGTTAGGAAAGCCTCAACAGGGCAAGGCACTGAAGCCTTTTATGCAGGCCTCAGCTGCTCTCAGGTAATCAGGCCCACTAACTCCTGATTAGGTGTTAGCAGTTCCCAAAGCTGAGGAGGTTACTAGAGTTCAACAACCTACTCTGCCAAAGGAAATTTCCACTAAAGCACCAAAAAGAAAGTAGCCTTGCTTTAAAAATATACAAAAAACGTTTTAAGAGCTCCCAGTTAGAAAGCTAGCAATTTAATAAAAATAAACCCTCATATCCATACTGTATCTAACAAAAAGGTGTTTTGCACCTAAAATATCCCCTTGCAATTGTGTCCATTACTTTTCTACGTCTCCCAGCTGTTCCTATCCCACAAATGACTCCTTGAGATATTGTCACATCTTGTCAAAGTTAGTTTTCCTAAAGTGTAAGTCCCTCACTTTTCAATGGATTTTGTCATCCCTAGCCCTAATACCGAACCACACCATCTGGTGATCACTGTGACATCAGAAACACTTTCTGTATTGGTAAGCACCAAGTCCAGTATGGTCCCTTCATGTGTGGGTTCTGTTAACAGTTGCCGGAACAATTCTCCCTGTAGAGAATCCAGGATCTCCTTACTTCTACATGACACAACAGCAGGGTTGTGCCTGTCGACATTCCAGCATATTGAAATCATCTGTCAGTAGCACTTATCTTGTCATGGCAATACTGCATATGTCTTCTATTAAATCTCCGTCCACTTGGGGGGCGGAGCCTGATGTCCAGCGGGTAGGACGCTTTGCGTTGAAGCTCCCGAGAGGCCTACTTAGAATCCTGACTTAATACCTATACAAATTTACTATTTCGCTCCGAGCTGACCGGGGCACCTCAGGGGGGGGGGGGGATGGCGGCACATAAACCAGCGCGCTTGGACTTCGGGTCTCCTTCTCTTCTTCTCACGGAAAACGCTCCAAAACAGAGGTGTCCTCCCACAGAAGATGGTTCCATTTCGTGAAAAAACCCCCGCAATGCACCTGGAGATTTTGGAGGAAATACGCGGCGTGAAGGAATTGGTGCAGTCCAATGGAGAAGCGCTTCGAGCCATGCGAGAAGGACTTTGGAGTGCTCCAGGAACGACTTGAAGGTCTTTCATTACGGCAGGACCAATATGGCGGGGGTCCTCGACTCGCACGAGGTGCGCTTGGGCAAAACTGGACAAGGCTGAGCGCCAGATACAGAATCTTCAAAAGGAGTTAGAAGATAGCAATAATCGAGCCCGTCGCAAACAATGTGAGGCTCAGTTGGAATAACCGGAGGGGGTGGAAGCAGGAGATATAAGAGAATTCTTGCTCAAAACTCTTCCCCCTCCTTGCTGAAGATCACTTTTTCACAGAGAACTGGAAATCGATCGAGCACACCGTGTTCCTGCCCACATGGCGCTCAACCGCACGAACCCCCCGGCCTATTATCTTTAGCTTGCTACGATATCAACAAGTGGAAACAAATTTTACATGCTGCCCGAGCGAATCATCATTTGGAATTTGAAGGTCGTAAGGTCTCTTCTTTCCTGATTTGGCAAAGCCTACCGTTGACCGTCGGAAGAAACTCCTTGCTTTTCCCGCCCTCGACGACTTCAACAGCTACAGGCTCGCTTGGCCTGTTGTATCCAGCGAAGCTCCGAGTGACTCTCCATAACCAGACCAGGACGTTCGAGGATCCTGATCTACTATCAACATTTTTGGACTCCAAAGAAGCAGAGCAGATGCGCTAATCCCAAATCTTGGACTCTTATCTGCCGGCTCTATCCGCCATTTTGAAGGGCACCGATGCGGCGGTCATAGCCAAGCACAGAAATAGCCTGGACTTTCTTTCTTTCTCTGTATGACTTCTGTTTTTTGGTCTCCTATTCCCTTCATGAGTGTGCGTGACCTCGGTCGGATTCGGAGCACGCACAGTCCTACAGGTTATGTGTTTTTTCAATTTCGGCCTTCTCTGGGTTTCTCCCGCAGACACATGGTCGCCAGTAATTTTGGGGGTTTTGCTTCTCCTATACCAGTACTGCGGTTTCTTTGGTTAATGTGGGGCGCTTCATTGTATTATATTAGCTTATTTTTCCTATGTCATGTGTACAGCCAGATACAGTCCAGTTTTGAGGGACATAGTAAATTATGGTGCTATCATGCTCAGAATTTTAACTTTCCTGAATGGCCTTATGTTAAATCTTATTATTCATCGTCAAAGGCATTAATGGTCCCTCAAAGGAAAGAAAATCCTTAGCTATCTTAGCCATGAGCATGTTGATTTGGTGTTTCTTCAGGAAACGCATTTAAACTCTGCTGAAAACACTGAAACTCAATGCTAGGCCTCACATGGTAGCGCCTATTTCCCACCGTTCCAAATGGTACGGGATAGCCATTCTGGTTTAAGAAGTCTTTGCACGCTACTGTCCCTGATATTAGCGCTGACAAGGAGGGTAGATGGGCCCGTGTACACCTTGAGGTTGGAGATAGTGAATTTTCACGTGTATTTGCATTATGCCCCGAATGTGGACAACCTGCTTACTATGCAAGTATTGCGCAGTTGGCCTTGGCCTCTGCCAATACTCCATTAATACTTGGTGGCGATTTTAACTCAAGTGTTCCCTCAATCTTTTCTTCTCAAACAAGGTGTTTCGTTGGTTGGCAGATCCAGTACCGAGTAGACCTGTTGGCTAGATATAGAAGCGGGCCTTTGCTAACTGATTCCTTTTACCTTTCTCCCTGGTATGACTCTCCCATCAGACTCCCCTATCACCCAATGCATTTAGACACTTTAGGTGCCTTTAATACTCTTATGCAATCTTTAGACTCCCGACTCTGGTCAGTGCAACTTCAGCATCGCCTTCGGAGCACTAGAGTACTCCCGCCATCGGCATTCTCTACATAAGGTTGATTGGAGACTTTCCGATCTCTCGGTAGTTCACCGGGTGTAACATCCAATTTTACTAAACCTTATGTAATGCTATCACTAGAGATACCTCTATAGCGCAGAAAGTATGGGAGAGAGAATTGCATGTGACTTTGACCTCGGAGCGATGGAGCCTTATCTGGAGTAGAGGGACACGGGTTCCCGACCAGCCGTCACTCACTCAGACCTCTTCTTTCTAGCCCACCGGTGTTTTTACACTCCTCACAGATTAGACAAATGGAACCCTACTCAGGGCAATGGTTGCTGGACACGTCCTGCGGCCATTGGTTCATTACCTCATGTTATGCATGAATATCCCGCACTACAGTAATTACTGGAGTCGGGTCTGGGGTCGTATTTAGTCTATCTCGCACTCTCAGGAGCCCCTTTCTTCTTGGAGGATAGTGGGACTTCCGCCCAGTTTGCGGGGATCCCCTCTCTCCCAAAAATGCTTATCTCCGTTTCGAACTTTATGCTTGGCATTGCTATTTTCCCTAATTAAGTAATACTGGAAAATTAGCTCCCATCTGAGCCCCATGAATTGGGTGGAATCATGCCTGTCTTTACAGTATATATGAACAAATACCTCGTCTGTTCGCTTTCCTCCGTTCAGACTCCTTCTCATTGGTCTCAATGGAAGATGCTCAATGACTATGTACATTTTGCTAAATGCTCTCATCTGAACTGTCTAACTTTGTATATATCTCTGTCCATTATCATGCTGTATTGTATATACTCTTTTGATCTTTTGATTTATAATCACTGTTATTTGGACGCGCTTACATGCTGATGTAATCGGGTAGAGAAGAAGCATCGGGGTGGGGGGTAATGGGTTTACTTTTCCTTATTGTATACTTGTTTTGTCTCTTTTGGTGTGTTTTCTTTTGTTTGTTGCAAAATGAAAATAAAAGTTTAAAATGAAAATAAATCTCCGTCCACTTCTTCTCTCTGTGAAGGAGATCTGTATATCACACCAATGCAAATGGAATTCCCATTCCCACTTTCTAGTTTAACCCACAGTGCCTCCTTGCTCTCTTTTAAATCCTGTAATTCTATAGCTTTAATATGTTTTGTTACATATAGTGCCAATCCTCCTCCCCTTTTCCTACCCTGTTCTTCCTGAATAAGATACATTCCAGTAGAATTATATCCCAGTCATGGTTGTCCGTGAGCCATGTCTCCGTAACGGACACTAAATCCAAGTCAGCCTCCTGCATGAAAGCCTCAACATCTGGGATCTTATTTCCCAATACAATGAGCATTTATACATAATTTATTTGCAGATGTTGTCACTTTTATCAAATTCTATAGAGGTATTTAATGTTTCACATACCTGTGGGCTTTTTTCACGCATCCCTAATGAATCTAATTTAAGCCCTCTTGAGTAGGTTAACCAGTCTGCTGTGGAAGTCACTTCGGCCCTTCTTTTGGGTATGTTGACACCATCTCTGCTCTGCAGCCCTTGGAAAATCATCCCATGGTCCAGGAAATCAAACGCTCTTAATGACACCGTCCACGCAGCCATGCATTCATCTACAGGATGCAAGCTTCTCTGCCTTGGCCTTTATTCTCAGTAGGGAGGATTGAAGAGAACACCAATTGTGCACCTATCTGCTTCACCCTCTATCCCAGAGCTATGAGGTCACTTTTGATACACTCGGAGGGATATCTAGCAGAATCATTTGTGCTGACATAGATGAGCAACACTGGATAATAATCAGTAGGCTTGATGAATCTCGGCAAACTCTCCATAACATCTCAGATTTTGGCACTTGACAAACAGCACACCTCTCTGGACATCAAATCTGGTCGACAGATCGACACCTGAGTACTCTCAGAAGAGAGTCTCCAACCACCACTACCGTTTGTTTCCTTGTGGTCACTGATTCCGCAACTTTGGGAACCATAGTCTCCCTTTAACCCCCTAACCAGCATCACCACTCCATCTCACCTCCTTGCTTGCCCCATGTCCAGTATCTCCCTTCATGTCCCTAGCCCCCCACCTCTAGCTTATCCACTCTGCTTCCCTATTCCACCCCCTTCATTCAGCACCTCCCTTCTTACTCCCTTTGCACATCTATGTCCAACATATCCCCTCCACGTCTCATTGCCCCCCATATCTACTCCACCTCCCCTTGTAAGTACAAGGGGCGGAGCCTGCCCTGGAGCAGCATGTCTTGCGAGCAGGGGTTGTGCAAGCTGTGATTTCAGCTCAGAGGAGGGCATGAACATGGACTTGCACGGCCCCTGCCCACAGGACATGCTGTTCCTGCAGGCAGAATCTGCTTCTCTGGGCTGTGAGCGCTACCTCTCACTGCCTTTTGCCTGTGGGGGTAGCGTGTCCTGCAGGCAGGGGCTGTGCAAGACCATGATCGTGCAGTGCATGACCTTGCACAGCTCCTGCCTGCAAGACATGCTACTCCCACAAGCAGAAGGCTGTGAGAGGCAGCGATCTCCATCCAGAGAAGCAGAGCCTGCCCGCGGGAGCAGCATGTCCCGCGAGCAGGGGATGGGCAAGCTGCAATCACTACTCACTGCCTTCTGCCTGCAGGAGCAGTGTGTCCTGCAGGAAGGCTCTCCTCTCGGCCACTGGTGCTCCACAGTTATCCTGTTTGGGGGGAGAGGGTGGTTAGCGATGGATCCCTCCTGACATCTGCGCCTCTTGCCGCGCTTGCCCAGCTTACCAGATGATGCTGGCCCTGATCTGTAGCAGTAATTTTAATTGAAACATTATCCCTACAGATAATGAAGTTCCAAGCTCTGTGGGCACCTGGGGCAGGTGCTCCCTTTTTCGGGCAGCAGAATCCCCCCCCCCCCCTTGTGATGCATCGTGATGTACTCCCTCCCACTGGGCTCACACAGCTGAGCCAGCGCAGCAAACTTAACTTAAAGCTGAACTTAAAGTGGTGGCAAGACTTCGGCTGGGAGGAAATACCCGTCGAGCCTGGAGTGGAGGCAGCATGGCAAGCTATCCATTTAGTTTTCCTCATTGACTTCATTGTGTGGGTCCAGCAGGGATGCACTCCCCTCCTGGCCAGTATCCGAGGAGTGGGCTGCACCTACTGCCCCGCTCTTGGTATGCCAGTGCCTACAGGTAGATTAACATAACATGATTCTTTTTATGAGATTTTAATATTCATGTTAATGAAAATTATTTTTCTATGGTTTGTTTAATTTGATAGACCGCCCTTCATAACAGCAGGGCAGTGTACAATAGTCAAAAATCAAAAAAGTACAGAGAGGCCAAAGACCAGAAAAGGAAAGGAACTACAATTCGAGACAGGAAAGAGATAGTCAAGTGGACAAGACACATGGTGGGAGCTGGGAGATTGAAGGCAGAGGAGAAGAGATGGGTCTTGAGGAGTGATTTAAAGGTACCATAGTTCTGTTCTAGTCTGAGGGGGGTAGGAAGAGAATTCCAGAGGGAAGAGCCAAGGAAAAAGAAGGCTGAATGATGTGTTGACTGCAGATGGGCACAGGCTGGAGAGGGGAGGTGAAGACGATTTATGTGTGCTGAGCATAGCTGACAGGTGGGGGTGTGGAACTGGAGAAGATCTACCAAATATTTTGGGATGTGAGTGTAGATGACAGGGTGAACTGTAGTAAGGATTTTGTAGTGTATGCGATACTCCAGTGGAAGCCAGTGAAGCTGAAAGAGAAGAGGGTTGATGTGCTCATGACAGGTGGAATGAGTAATAATGTGTGCTGCCGTGTTTTGAACAAGCTGAAGTCTGTGCAGAGAAACACCAGCAAGAACGGAATTGCAGACATCTAAATGGGATATAACTAGAGACAACAGGAGCGTAGTTAATGCCTGGGAGGTGAGGAAAGGACGGATAGCTCTAATTTGGCGGAGGTGGTAGAAGGATCTCTTTATGAGCTGAGAGATATGATCCCTAAAAGAAAGACCAGAGTCGAGAAGAACCCCGAGATAATGGAGAAGGGGTACTAGAGGAACAGGGAAACCTGCAAGTAGTGGTGTTATAGTAGGGTACAAAGAGAGCAGCAGCTCTCACAGTATCAAACAGGAGACACAAGGAGCAAGAGTGGCGATCACACAAATGCTTATTCCAGATACTTTTATTGAAGTTCCCCAACGCGTTTCGGCGGAACGCCTTCCTCAGGGGGGTTACAAAGACTAACAAATATAATATAAAAACACCTATTAGAACATATTAAAAACATGTAAAACTAAAATAAAACTAATCAAGCTACACGGGCATGAGTAAAAACCAAAACCATCAATACTTAAACCAATAAATAAATAAATAGTAAGAACAAAATTATCATGCTAAAACAATAAATAGTGTTGTACATAATGACATCCTCTAATACAGCTGTATACATAAACACAAATGAGGAAAACCATAAAAGAACACACACAAGACGCAGGGCAGAAAACAAACTATCAAAGAGACCAAATGACAATCAATACTCGCTGATATATATCACGAGAAGAATGTCCATGTGTTAGAATGTGGCAAACAATCACCGTTGAGCCAACGGTGAAGGAGCCATGTATACAAACATCAATAAGCTATAACATAATAATATCATAAGATTAGAGTACATTTAGTCTAAAAAAGAGTCACCATATTATCATTCTTAAAGAGAATATAAAACTGGCACAATGACCATATTCACATTTAAAAACTGACGAAAGCGACGAACAACATCATGTATAAGAAACATACGTAATAATAATACTAAAAGGACTGCAGATCCTGGGGGCAGAGAGAGTTGAACAATATACTTACTTAAAACAGAATATCTCCTAAATAGTGACGTGTTCTCTAAACCAAAACCGTAGTGACAAGCACACTGAAAAAGCATAAATAATGTAAGTTAGAGAACTTATGTGACAACATCATTTGGTAATAAATACGGATGATGTCCATTAGCAAATTCAATCGCATCTCTAAAATAAAGCTGTATTTAAAAACATCATATGCTTAGAGAAACTTAGAGCACTGTAAAAAACGTCATATAAAAATGCTGTTTAGAAATAGCATCCAGACTTATATTTGAAAGAGGTTTGTTTATACACCATCTTCCGAGGCGAATGAAGTTAATTGGAAATCGAGTGCACCGTCTAAAAATATCGTTGAGCAGAAAATACAAGAATTGATTAAAATGCCCAAACACAGTCTCATACAAAACGGCACTGGCTCTGATACAAATTGTGACGAGAAGCCAAGCTGTGGGAACGCGTCAAAAAAAGGGGGGTTTACAGTGTCAAAATCCAAAAAGGTGAAGAGGACCACAAGCAACATTGAAACCTCACAATGTCTGACATCTTCAGAGATGCATGTTAGACTAACGGCATTATTGTGCTGTACTCTGGGTGATAAATGACTATAAAAATAAAAATATATAAATATATAATATAAAAAGCATGCTTATGTAACTGGGATGATTGCATAAGAAAAAATTGCCGGCAGTAGAAGTATATTGCATGTACTTAGAAGAATACTACTGAATAGTTCTACATATAAGGTAAAGGATCCTAAAACGGACGATGTATCCAGGGAGATGTATGAACAGAGCCATATTTCTAAGCGTGTATAAGCAGCCATATTTCTGGACGTCTTATAGACGAACAATTGAAATCCCACTTAGAAATACTATTTAAAAGAAAGTTAAGACCTGCAAATAGACCTGGTGTCCTGCAAACAGCATTACCTCTAAAACAAAGAGTGATCTGGTGAAGACGCCGATGTTTTTAGACGCTGAAGAAATGCGCCAAAACTAGGGGGCGTGGTTTGAAGTGATATCAGATTACAGGAAAGTTAAGCAGCATAGGATAACGAAACCTCACGATGTCTAGACAACTGACAAGCGTGAACTCTTAGTTTACTGAACAAAGTTAGTAGACAGCGATCAAAGGTTGTAAAATGAAAACCGTGCTATTGGAGAGGAGGGGACGTGAATAAACTGCTGTTGAAACTGGAACAACGTTATATATATGAGTTTAATAGTTTAGAGCCTAATGGATTGAACCAGGAAACAGATTTATCAATATTCCTTTGATATAACACATATTTCATGTGGACTTTACCAAATGGTTTTGCCATCAACTTTTTCATGTTATCCAATTAGCGTTTTTTTGTGGAGTCTACTATATAGATGGTTTTTTAAGCATTTTTAGTATATTACATAGAGATTACTTGTATTAGTAATTATAATGTAAAAGTGTTTCGGATGATGGATTTTTGATTTTAATAGTTTTATTCACATTTTTTATTCACTATTTATTTATTTATTTATTTATTTTATTTAACAATTATTTCTATACCGCTCTTTCCCAAGTATCAAGTGCGGTTTACAAAGAACAGTATGTAATATGGTATGGGTAATATCATACCAAGTCATTTTACATAGAACAGGTGGAATTAGATACAGGTACAATATAAAGTTTGAACATTAAACTGTTAGAACAATATAAAAGTTTGAACATTAAACTATTAGAACTTATATACATTGTAGATATTTACAAATTAAACTATTAGAACTTATATACATTGTAGATATTTACAAATTATATCATTTATCACTTGTGGTTGTATACATTATTCTAAACTTCAAAGCACGTAGTTATAGATATTTGTAGTATGGTTGTTAACCTGTGTCTCTTTGTGTAGTCTGGTTAGATTCTGCTTCTTTGTAGTGTAATGAGAATAAATGGGTTTTCAGTTTTTTTCTAAATTCCTTTATGTCTGACAGTAAACGAATGTTGTCAGGAAGGTTATTCCAGAGGATAGGTGCTGAATGTGAGAAGGCTCTCTTGTTGGTTTGTTTTCTAGCTTTTGTGTAATCTTTTGGTACTGCTATAGTGTTTGTGTTTCTACTCCTTTGTGAGCGTTTATCAATTTCTACATTTATGAGTGTATTGAGTACAGATGGTGCTAAGTTATTTATTAGCTTAAATGTGGTTAGAAGAATCTTGTATTTTATTCTGCTGTAAATAGGTAGCCAATGGAGTTCAGCCAGGATCGGTGTGATATGTTCTATTGCGCTTATATTCATTATTATTCTTGCTGCTATGTTCTGGGTTAGTTGTATCTTTTTAATATTTTGCTTTGTGATGCCATTAAGGATTAAATTTGCAAAATCAAAATGTGGGGTTATGATAGCTTGAATTGTGGTTATGAAGTCTTGTAAGTGAATTAAACGTCTTAGTTGTCTCAATGTCTTAAGTTTGTAGTGTATGTTTTTTGTTAGATATTTTATGTGTGAATCCATGTTAAGCTTATTATCAAGTATCACACCTAGGTATTTTATTTCTTTTTTTATGTTGATCTCATGGTTATCAAGGGTGATGGTGCTTGGGGGTGTGTATGTTTGGTTTTTAGTGATATATAGTACATCAGTTTTTGAGAAATTAATGTGTAAGTTCTGATCCTTGAGCCATATTGTTAGTTCTTTAAAACATTCTGTTATTTGTTGTAGTGGGGGGTGTGGGATTTTAAATGGGAGGTAGAACATTATATCATCGGCGTAAATATGGTAATAGACGCCATGACGTTTAAAGATGTTGCTGATTGGTTGTAGGTAAATGTTAAATAATAGTGCTGATAGTGCAGATCCCTGTGGGAGGCCTTGTGTTTGGTTGAAAGTGTTAGATGTTTGGTTAAGAATTCTTACTGTTTGGGTTCTGTTTGATAGGTAGGATTTGAACCAGTTATAAACGGTGGATGTAATTCCTATTTGTTGTAGTCTGTTGAGCATTGTTATATGATTGACGCTGTCAAATGCAGCAGAGATGTCGAGGAATACTAGGATGAAGGCTTGTTTAGTGTCGTCAATTCCTCTTAATAGGGTGTCATAAAGGATTGTTAGCAATGTTTCAACCCCATGGAATGGTCGGAAGCCATATTGGTGTTCGTCAAGGAGGTTCAATGTGTCAATAAATTCCTGTAGTTGGGTTTGAACTATTTTTTCAATAAGTTTGGCCATGAAGGGAATGCTTGATATGGGTCTGTATGATTTTGGGGATAATTTGTCTAGTGTTTTATTTTTAAGTATTGGTCGTATTTGAACATGTTTGAGGGATGGTGGTAAGTATCCTTTTTCTAGTGATATGTTGACCATAGGGAGGATGAAGGAAGAGAGTATCGAGAGTGTCTTTTTTATCCAATCTACTGGGCATGGGTCAAGATATGATGTAGTTGTATTGATGTTAGATATGGTAGTTTTGAGTGTGGTCTTTGAGATTGGACTGAAGTTGGACCAGGTATTAGAGGTTGTGTGTTTCATTTCAGTGTGTGTTATTGGGGGGTTATTCATTTGTATTTTTGTTTTGTTACTATAGTATTGTGCTAATTCTTGTGGGGAGATATCTATGGATATTTCGTCTGAGTTGTATGTTTTGTTTGTTAGTTTCTGTATTATACAGAATAATTCTCTTGGTCGGTTAATTGAATTATTGAGTATGTTGGAGTAGTAGTTTCTCTTAGAACTGTCTATTGTTTCCTTATATATGTGTAGGGTATTTACGTATTTCTCGTAAGTTGTTGGTGATTTATTTTGTCTCCATTTCCTTTCTTCCATTCTTAGTTGTCTTTTAAGATTTTTGATTGTCATGTTAAACCATGGGGCATCCTTCTTGTCAATTGTATTGTCATTGCTATTTTGTTGGGACAGGTTTGGTTTTTTTTCTGCTGCAGTGAGTTCCATAATTTACACTATTCATATTATACTAAGTTCTTTTCACAAATATAAGAGAACTTTGTTTTGTAAGTAGATTCCAAGTTCAATAGCACGGTTTTCATTTTACAACCTTTGATCGCTGTCTACTAGCTTTGTTCAGTAAACTAAGAGTTCATGCTTGTCAGTTGTCTAGACATCGTGAGGTTTCGTTATCCTATGCTGCTTAACTTTACTGTAATCTGATATCACTTCAAACCACGCCCCCTAGTTTTGGCGCGTTTCTTCAGCGTCTAAAAACATCGGCGTCTTCACCAGATCACTCTTTGTTTTAGAGGTAATGCTGTTTGCAGGACACCAGGTCTGTTTGCAGGTCTTAACTTTCTTTTAAATAGTATTTCTAAGTGGGATTTCAATTGTTCATCTATAAGACGTCCAGAAATATGGCTGCTTATACACGCTTAGAAATATGGCTCTGTTCATACATCTCCCTGGATACATCGTCCGTTTTAGGATCCTTGACCTTATATGTAGAACTATTCAGTAGTATTCTTCTAAGTACATGCAATATACTTCTACTGCCGGCAATTTTTTCTTATGCAATCATCCCAGTTACATAAGCATGCTTTTTATATTATATATTTATATTTTTATTGTCATTTATCACCCAGAGTACAGCACAATAATGCCGTTAGTCTAACATGCATCTCTGAAGATGTCAGACATTGTGAGGTTTCAATGTTGCTTGTGGTCCTCTTCACCTTTTTGGATTTTGACACTGTAAACCCCCCTTTTTTTTGACGCGTTCCCACAGCTTGGCTTCTCGTCACAATTTGTATCAGAGCCAGTGCCGTTTTGTATGAGACTGTGTTTGGGCATTTTAATCAATTCTTGTATTTTCTGCTCAACGATATTTTTAGACGGTGCACTCAATTTCCAATTAACTTCATTCTCCTCGGAAGATGGTGTATAAACAAACCTCTTTCAAATATAAGTCTGGATGCTATTTCTAAACAGCATTTTTATACGACGTTTTTTTACAGTGCTCTAAGTTTCTCTAAGCATATGATGTTTTTAAATACAGCTTTATTTTTTAATACAGCTTTATTTTAGAGATGCGATTGAATTTGCTAATGGACATCATCCGTATTTATTACCAAATGAAGTTGTCACATAAGTTCTATAACTTACATTATTTATGCTTTTTCAGTATGCTTGTCACTACGGTTTTGGTTTAGAGAACACGTCACTATTTAGGAGATATTCTGTTTTAAGTAAGTATATTGTTCAACTCTCTCTGGCCCCAGGATCTGCAGTCCTTTTAGTATTATTATTACGTATGTTTTTTATACATGATGTTGTTCGTCGCTTTGGTCAGTTTTTAAATGTGAATATGGTCATTGTGCCAGTTTTATATTCTCTTTAAGAATGATAATATGGTGACTCTTTTTTAGACTAAATGCCTCACATTGTACTCTAATCTTATGATATTATTATGTTATAGCTTATTGATGTTTGTATACATGGCTCCTTCACCGTTGGCTCAACGGTGATTGTTTGCCACATTCTAACACATGGACATTCTTCTCGTGATATATATCAGCGAGTATTGATTGTCATTTGGTCTCTTTGATAGTTTGTTTTCTGCCCTGCGTCTTGTGTGTGTTCTTTTATGGTTTTCCTCATTTGTGTTTATGTATACAGCTGTATTAGAGGATGTCATTATGTACAACACTATTTATTGTTTTAGCATGATAATTTTGTTCTTACTATTTATTTATTTATTGGTTTAAGTATTGATGGTTTTGTTTTTTACTCATGCCCGTGTAGCTTGATTAGTTTTATTTTAGTTTTACATGTTTTTAATATGTTCTGATAGGTGTTTTTATATTATATTAGTCTTTGTAACCCCCCTGAGGAAGGCGTTCCGCCGAAATGCGTTGGGGAACTTCAATAAAAGTATCTGGAATAAGCTTTTGTGTCATCGCCACTCTTGCTCCTTGTATCTCCAGTGGTGTTATAGTAGGACAGGCGCTTCCATGAGTGAACCAGATGGCGGATGTTTTTGCAAGGTTTAGGTGGAGACAGTTTGTGGCTAACCAGTCAGCAGCCGAGGAGAGGCAAATGTTGAGGGAAGAGAGGTCTGGCTGTAGTGGATTGGTGTGGTACAGAAGGAGAATGTCATCAACGTAGTAATAAGCAGAAATCCCGGATTGTTGAACAAGGAGGGTGAGTGGTGCATGAAAAATGTTGAACAAACGAGGTGCCAGAACAGAGCCCTGGGGAACACCACAAAGAAGGGGAAAGAAGAGGTGGAATTGGAAGTTACTGTGCATGAGTGGGAAACAAGGAAAGAGTGAAACCACTGAAACACCATGCTCTGAAGACCCGCGTTACATAGGTGCGAGAGTAAGATTGAGTGGTCGACAAGATCGAAAGCTGCTGAGAGTTCAAGGGAGATGGCCATGGAGATATCACCACGATCATGTGAGGTGTGAAGTTCGTTAAGAAAAGCAAGTAGAATAGTCTCGACACTGTGACCAGAGCGAAAGCTGGACTGACAGGGATGTAGGAAGTGAGTGGAATCCGGGTAGTGTGAGAGTTGGGAAAAAACAACTTTTTTGAGAATCTTGGAGAGAAAAGGGAGATTGGATACCGGATGATAATGGGCTGGGTTGAGGGGGTCGAGGGATGGCTTTTTCAGGATGGGGCGGACTAGAGTATGTTTCCACGGGTTGGGAAAGGAACCCGAGGAAAGACTAGTATTTATCATAGTGAGGATGAAGGGAAGGAAAGCAATGGAAGGTTCGAGGAGACAGGAGGAGGTAATAGGATCGAGGGTACAAGTTGTCTTATGTGAGGAGGAGATAGATTTGATGAATTCTGTGGTAGTAAGTGGATGGAAAGATGCCCAAATGTGGGAAAGTGGAGAAGAGGGGGGGGGAGGGGGAGGGGGGAGGAGGAAAGGACAGGACAGGTGGAGGTGGACAAGATGATAGCGAAGCTCGAAGATCAGTGATTTTGGTGGCGAAGAAGGAGCCCAGCTGAGAAGGGCTGGGAATGGAGGGAGAGGACGATGGGAGGGATTGGGACTGGAGTGCCGTGAGAGATCTGAGAACCGAATAAAGTTGGTGGGTACGGTTGGGGGCCGAGGATATAGCTGTGGAGAAATACGCCTGTTTTGCCTGATGAACTTGAGCACAGTAATAGGAGTGATGTTCCTTAAAGAGATGCAGTGCATGGGGGGAGGGGGACTTTCTTGAAAGATACTCGGCACGTCAGAGATGGTTGTTACTGATTTAGAAAAAAAATATTATGGAGAATTTATTTAACATTTCTTATATACTGCCTTTCATGATATCAATGTGGTTTACATTGAACAGGGCATTATAACTTGGAGATAACTGTTTTATGGGGAACATGGGCAATGGAGGGTTAAGTGGCTTGCCCAAGACCACAAGGAGCACATGTGGGACTAGAAACCCCAGTCCTTCTGGCCCAAGGTTGCTGTCCTCTAGTGGGATTTGAACCTCTGACCTTCTAGCCTGAGGTAACTTGCCCCAACCACTAGGCCACTCCTCCCTCAATTTGAGGTTGGCTCAAAAGATTTTCAGGGGTACACATACAAATTTACTATTGGTTTTCTGTTCCTTGGTGAATCCTTGGAGTGGTACCAGTTTTGAACCAGATTGTTCAGGTATCTTTGAAATCAAGCAGTGGTGAGACCATGCAGATAAGGGTTAATTGTACATTTCAAAAGTGTAATGGTCCTTATTTGTCATATCAAAAAGGAGTTCAGTTTGATGTTGTGGATCTGGAGAATATCTGGTTCTCTCATCTTGAGTGCTTGATGTGCTAGGTGTCGAGACTGCAGTAGGTCATTGAAATCCTGTCTTTAAATGTGTTTTTTATTGCCTAGCACAGGCCTTGACAAATTTTCTTGGAATTTAGGAGACAGCTGCAGAGATTTCGGTCACAGTGCCCCCCCACCTCTCAAAAGTTATACCGCAGCTCTTTCCTTTAAAGGCTTCATTTACTGTTTTCCCATTTTAGAAAGCTTAATAAATCAGGGCCTTAACTTGCCTTTACACATTGGAAACGGAAGGCAGCGACCCTTCTCCTCCTCCCTCTCCCACCAATCCAAGTGAGTACGTTGTCATAACTGCACCTGAAGCAACTTCCTTTTTCGCTTTCTGATGCGCTTAGTCTCCTATGTGTTTCCTTACCATTCCCCTAGATATATCCTTGCCCACAGCTGTTGTGTTGTCTGGCTTAACTAGATTGTAAGCTATGATGAGCAGGGACCATCTTTTACATGTGTCTAAACAGCACTGCATACCTTGTAGCGCTATACAAATAATAAGTAGTAGTAGTAGTGGTAAGGAAAAAAAAATTCTTCCAGCCCCTCAACTTGCCTTCACACTCTCTCTGTCTCACACCCCCCCCCCACTCCATCACGCATTCTGTCTCTCATATAGACCCAGTCATCACCCAGTCTCTCTCTCTCATTGCCCCTCCCACAGCTGTCACCCAATATTGCTCTCTCTCATTTCCTCCCCTCCCCCTGCCCCTGGAGCCATCACCCGATGTCTTACCATTCCTGCACCGGTGCTGCCCTCCACCATGATTGGCTGTCTTGAGCCACAGGGTGGAGGAAATAATGCTGATCTTGCTGCTTCAAAACTGGAGATTAATGCTGTTAAGAAAGAACTTGTGTATTAGTTGGATATTGACATCTGACATCTGAGTTCCTGTGCAGTCACAGTTGAGTATTGTGATGCTCTATACTTAGCTTTACAAGCTGCAGAGAACTCAGTGAAAGTACCATTCAGTGAGCAGGATTGGTAGATGGGTATTACAGTTGTCTTCGGTTTTTATGGTTATTTTGATGTGATCACTGTTTTGTGTAATATGTTTTAAATTAAACGTTTAATTTTGTATGTGTTTTATTAGCCACCTAGAACACTGGAGAGGAAGGTCATCTTGCAAATTTTTTAGATAGATAAAATAAAATAACTTGCTTTGAGCTGTGCTTTTGGGAATGTTGAGTAATTAAATCTAAATAAAACCCTGTCCCACCCTACCTCACTTCATCCTCTTACCAACTTGGGCAGTTGCAACGGCATCTCATGGGCATTCTGGAGAGAAGTGAAGGTGGCAGTCTTTGCTAACTGGGCGTGGGAAATCCTTGACTGTCGTTTCCTATGAGAGCTAACCGAGCAGTGGCTCAATATTGCCACTGCCCAGTTAGCTTCGGCGCCATGTGGCACGTTGAGGCAGACCAGGATATGGCTTCATGGCCTATCTAATCTGCCCTTTCATATCAACAACTACAACAGTCACCCTTTTTCCTTTAGAGATCCTATGTTTGTCCCATGCTTTTTGGAATTCAGAAACTGTTCTCATCTCTGCCATCTCCTCTGGGAGATTATTCCATGCATCTACTACTCTTTCTGCGAAGAAATATTTTTGCATATTATTCCTGAGTCTATCCCCTTTTACCCTCATCCTATGTCCCCTCGTAGCAGAGTTTGCTTTCAATCGAGAGGCTCTCCTGTGCATTTATGCCATGGAGGTATTTAAACGTCTCTATCATATCTCCTCTATGCAGTCTTTCCTCTAATGTATACATATTAAGATCTTTAAGTCTGTCTTGATTTGATATACTTTATAACAAAAGCCACTAACAATTTTAGTAGCCACCCTCTGCACAAACTACATCCAGTTTATATCCTTTTGAAAGTGTGGTCTCTAGAACTGCACACAATACTCCAAATGAGGAGACTTATACAGAGGCATTTACACTTCCTTTTTTCTGGTGGCCATTCCTTTCCCTAAATACCCAAGCATCCTTCTGGCTTCTGCCATTGCCTTTTCTACCTGTTTAGCCACTTTAAGATCATCAGAAACAATCACGCCCAGATCCCACTCTTCTTTTGTGGAGAGAAGTACTTCACTTCCTACACTATACTGCATCATTGGATTTTTGCAGCCCAAATTCATGACCCTGCATTTTTTACTATTAAATCTCAGCTGCCAAATTCTTGACCATTCTTCAAGTTTCACTAGATCCCTTCTTATCTTATGTTATCTACTTCTTCCTGTGTGTCTACTCTACTGTAGATTTTGGTATCATCCGCAAAGAGGCAAACCTTACCGAACCGCTCTTCTGTAATATTACTAAAGATGTTAAAATGAATTGGACGAAGCACAGATCTCTGTGGCACACCACTGGCAACATTCTTCTCCTCAGAGTAAGTTATGTTTACCTGTACCCTTTGTTGCCTCCCACTCAACCAATTTCTAACCCAATCAGTCACTTTAGGCTCCATTCCTAAGGTGCTCAGTTTGTTTATATGTTGCCTTTGTGGAACGGTGTCAAAGGCTTTACTGAAATCTAAGTATACTGCATCCAGGGCTCTCTCCCTCGGTCCATTTCTATGGTCACTCAGTCAAAGAAAACGATCAGATTTGTCTGGCAAGACCAGCCACTGGTAAACCCATGCTGCCTCAGATCCTGCAATCCATTGAAATAGAGAAGTGGACTCAAACTACAGGCATAATATTTCTGACACCTATTCATTTTCAGCTCAGCATTTATCGTGGCATGGTGACCAAATTTCAGTTCATCCCAGCACTGCCACCAAGGGTGTCAAGAGCAACATATAATCCAAATGAACATGCATCCCATATACATGGGAGTAATATGTTTATTCATGATCTGAGGGGTGCGTCGCTCACGAAGCATCCATCAAGTTTAGGTGCCGCAACAACATATTTACCCTCTTTTGTCCATGCGTGCTGTCGGGCTGCTTAGCTGGCCTATAACCAACTACTGGATTAGCTGTGAAATTCCCTCCCTTATCATTTGATACACCCGGGTTTTGTCCCGCTTTCTCCAACAGTTGTGTGAAACAATCTTGTACGTATATATTTGGTTCCTACACATTTCCAATAGATATTCTGTTCCCGTACAATTATCTCATTATTACTTATCTCCCATTAATATCTGTTTATAGTTTTATGCATTTCCCGTGTCAACCCCCTCCTCTGCTGCCGTCACTACTTCCACCCATTGCTCTCTGCAGCTTCAGGTGTTCCACTTGCATTAAATGTGTCTCCTGCAGTAGCGCTATGTCTACCTTATGTCTCTTTAAGAACGCTAGAATTTATGCCCTTTTAATAGGTGAATTCATCCTGTTAGCATTTAATTTTGCTATTTCAGCCGTGGTCATCCTCCTCCCAGCATTGCCATATTTCCAGCAACAATTCCATTATCCTCTTCATCTCCTGACGGCCTCCTAGCCGGACCCCCATGAATTACTCCGCTGACATTGGTAGCTAGCTTATTCTTTCTTCACTGTCTCCCCTTATAGCTATCCTTGTGCCACATTCTATACCTCAATAAACTCCTTCCCCCTCCTTACACCAACTCTCTATCTTTCACTGCCACACCCACGCCATACCCACCACTCATCCCCTCATCCTTCTCCCTCTCCCTCCCCCATTTCAGCCCCTTTCTTGAAGTTTGGCATTATATGCACTGCATCACAATATAGTTTTTCCACTTCATAATTCTCCAAGATATTAACTTTCTCTGTATCTACTTTTCTTGGAATGTAAACTGGACTATTTTCCTGTCAGGAGAACAGGAATGTTTTCACAGTGCTTGTTTTCATGATCGTATGCTCAATTTCTCAGATTAATTCATACATTGATTTAAGCAGAAGGTTTCTCAATCCATGGTTACAATATTGAGAAATCAGAAGGTCCACATCAAATATTTGTCTTTGAAGATAAACATATGGAACATCGCTCTAGACTTTGGCCTTCCTCCACTAGTTTAGCTTCCCTTTCTGTTAATGTTTATGGATATTTTTTGTGGTATGCGGTTTGAGCAGATCTATACTGGACTTGATTCTGTCGAATGTGTTTGCTATGCAAATGACCCCATATTTCAGATTATTATGTACTGTAGATTTTTTTTTGTGTGTGGCTGCTGACTTGCTTCCACAGATACACTTCACGACTAAGTATTATCATGGGGTAGAGCAGCTTTTAAATTAGATAATGGGGGAAAGCCGATAGTCACCCAAGAGCACATGGTTCAGAATGAGTATCCTTGAAGGATACTTGCAAAACAGGAAGGTCAGGGCATTCCAATAGAAAGAAAGATTCCAAAAAAGATAAAAGTAACCCAGGTGGCTTTAAGTAAAAATCAGATAGAATTGAAAGATTCCAAATTATCCTTGTCATCAAATAGCCAGACTGTTAATATTAGCAAAAAGCAAACTTTGCAAATTCTAGAGATCTAAAAAATAAGATGGAAGAGTTAGAATATATAGTAATGAATGAAAGGCTAGATATCTTTGACATTTCAGAGACCTGATGGAAGGAGGATAACCAATGGGACCGTGTAATACCAGGCTATAAGCTATATCACAATGATAGGGTATATCACATTGCTGGAGGGGGGGCTCTATATGTTAGAGGGCATCGAGTTAAACAGGATAAAGGTTTTGCAGGAAACAAAATACAGTGTAGAATCTCTACGGATAAAATTTCCATTTAAAAAAGGGGGTAAGGGAATGGCAGCAGAATTGTACTACCGTTCACAGACAGATGATGAAATGCTAACAAAAATTAGGCAAACTAGCAAATTTTACAACACAGTATTAACGTAACATTTCTATGACCCCAGTATTGACCGGGTCAATGTTACATCAAGACATGTTAGGGAGATACAATTTCTAGATGACTGCTTCATGCTGGTTCAGGAACTGACGTGCGGGAGCGCTATTTTAAACCTAGTCCTCAGTATAACGCAGGATGTAGTGCAAGAGATAACTGTTTGGAGCCACTTGGCAGTGGTGATTATAACTTGATCACATTTAATAGATGGAGGAAAGATAGCAAGGAAACTGACTGCACTAGCATTTAACTTTCAAAAAGGAGACTACAATAGAAAGAGGAAAATGCTTAAGAAAAAAACTAAAAGAAGCAACTACAAAGGTTAAGAGTTTACATCCAGCCTGGTCATTATTTAAAAATCCTATCTTGGACGCCCAGACCAGAAGAAGTCCATGCTTAAAAAAGGTGGAAGGAAGGCGAAACGACAGCCAGCATATCTTAAATGTGAGGTCAGAGAGGCTATTATAGTTAAGAGAGAATCTTTCAGAAAATGGAAAAAAGGGGAGAGCATTTGGCCGAGTGAGGCAAGCGTGTTGGAATTACCTGGGGGCTCTCCAGAAGATTGCTGCTCTCTGCACAGAGCAGGAGTAACCTGATGGTGAAACGGAAGGTAAAGTCCTGTCAAAGATTGCTCCTCCGATCCAGCAACAGGGCCTCTTGGTCTGAGCGGTTCCTTCTGTCTCGCCTGAGGGGGGTCTCTTTGAGTCACAGAGCATGGACTCCTCCTCCTCCTCCCCCTAACCCACTTATCTCCTCAACGGTTATTTTCAATGCTGCTGAAGCTGGCTTTGAAATCTTTACCCAAACACTGGGGTCGATGCCTAAACCATTTTTTTTGCCTTCATAAGAAAAGTTTTAACTTGGTGATACAGCAGACCAGAATATTACTTTAAAAAAATTATAGAAAATTATTGTTGGGATAGATGTGAAATTATCTGATACAGTATCTTCTTTACGCTTTTTTTTCACAGGAAACTGTAATGGGTTGCTTGCTGTTTCTAAAGGTACTCAACTTTTAAAGGTCCGCCTGCTTAATTTGCAGTGGACTAGTTGCCTTTGCTATAAAAGATTCTCTTGTTATACATTATAAAATGGAGGCCCTGAAAAATTCTTTCTGGGTCCGTAATTTACAATCTCCAAGAACAAGCAGAAATGTAGTCTTCACATATGGGTATCATTGGTACCGACGGAGCCTGTGTGGGAACGCTCCCCAGAGTCCAATAGGAAAGCTTTTGGGAGCATCCCACAGCGCCTGCGTGCTGCCTTCCCGCCTTTCCCAACTGTCCCTCTCCAGTTTTTCGATTTCCGCGGAGCTGACAGGTCACACATCCTGTCACCGCAGAAAAAATCCCTTCTTATTCTTCTTTTTTGTGGTCGCGTCTGCCTTCCCTCGACGCTAAACCGGTATCGCCGGTTCTTCTTTTATTTTTTCTCTAAAAAAAAAAATTTGTTTCTGGAGTCTTTCTCCAGTAATTTTCTTTTCGGGTGCCACGCGCCATTTTGGGCACTAGGCCCAATTTGTTTTCCTCAAGATGAAAAAACCCGCTTCGGGTTTTAAAAAGTGCTCTAAGTGTGGCGGTACCATCTCCGTCACCGACACCCATGAGTGGTGCCTCAAATGCTTAGGTCCTGACCACTCTATTTCAGAGTGTGTTGCCTGTGTGATGATGTCGAAAAGGGGCCGGCAAAACCGAGCTGCTAAACTTAGCACCCTTTTTCCCTCTGATGCAGCCTCTGTGGCATCGACGTCTTCCAGGGCTTCATCTTCCTCCCATGGATCTCAGGTAACTAAACATAAATCTGGCTGGTCCTCAAAGGGTAGATCTCCTTCCTGATCGTATCTCCAGTCTAGTCCCAGACCTCTGGGTCGTCCACCTTATTCAGCAGTTTGGAGACTGAGGAACCTCCTTCTTTTTGTGATGTCAGCAATATATCATCTCGGTAACTACCTCCATTTGCCAGTTACCTCAGTCTCCAAGCAGCTGAAGGGACGGTGAGCCCGGACGGTCTGGGCTCGCAGGAGGAACAATTGAGCATAATTTTTAGGCGTTGGAATTGGGTTTATAAAAAAAAAAAAGAAAGAAAAAGAGATGAGGGAAATTGGCTTTAGGGTGATATACCTTTAAGCTGAGCTTGAAGGCTCTCCCCCCCCTGCTGGAGGTGTTTGCCTGCCTCCCGTGTGTTCGGGGCTCTCACTTAACGGAGTGGATATAGCCTCCGGTGCCTGCAGCGGGGAAGTCAGTTTCTTAGCAGTGCTGCTGCTGAGGGACCCAGCCGGTGTTACACAGAAGCCCTGCCTGTTAGTACGCCGTGGCTGAGTGCTCCCTCCTCTCCCTCCCCTCCGGTATGATTCCAGTCAACAGATCTGTCCGGTGACAGGGCAGGAGTGGAAGTTTAGTTTGCAGCTGAGAGCAGCGAGAGGTAAGAGGGCTCGATAAATTCAAGTTCTTTGTCAGCGCTTTGGGCGCGAAACGGCCAGCAGACCCGGCCGCGTGGTCGCGGTGCGGGAAAGGTGCTCACAGCTTCGGGCCTAGTGCAGAGCGCACGGGGAGAGTGTCGTCGGCGCAATGCTTGGTAATTTCTCAAGTTGGAGAGGCTGAGCCCCGGAACCTAGGGTCTTGCATTTGTTGATAGACTTTTATGCGGCTGATTTATTTTGGCGGTTTTTGAATCTCCCGGTCCTTGTTTTCACGAGGCAGCATTCTCAGTGCGGGAATGCCCGCTAGGCCCCAGTGCTTTGTCTGTGGGGCTCGGAGGACTTCAGCAGCAGATTCAGGAGTGTGCAAAGGTTGTTTGAGGGAAGCCTCCACCATGGATAATGTTGCAGAGGACAAAGAGGAGCACCTGGTAGCAGAGGCAGGGCCTTCCGGTACTCCAGCAACTAGCTTGCCCCCAGGGGAACCGGGGGCGGGTATATCTTCCACTCCGGATGTCTCACCCTTCCTGGCTCCCTGGCCCAAGGGCCTGGAGTTTATTTTTTCTAAGGATTTTGTAACTCTTCTGCAACAAGTAGTCGGGGGCATCGCGCAGCTGGGCAGACTAAGGGCAAGGCCCTGGGTCGCGAAGGGAAGAGGTCTGCGACCTCCCAGGTTAGTGACGAGTTGCAGGACGGACCTAATAGGCTGAGGTTAGAGGAAGGCCTTCAGGTACCATCGGTTGTTTCGGAGGGGCAACTGTCTGATGAGGACGGTCGAAGTCTCGACATGGAAGAGGACCTAGAGGAAGGCGAGCTCACTGATAAGGAGGACCAGGCGAGAGTAGTGCGGGTCTTCCGCAGAGAGGAGCTGCCGGCTCTCATTGGAGAAATGCTAAAGGCCTTAAACATGCCGGTCCCGGGGTAGAGGGAGGATGAGACCCTGGAGAACCCGTTATTACAAGTTTTTCGAAAGAATCAAAGGGCGTTCCCAGTGCATAGGGTTTTTCAGGAGATGATTCAGGAAGAGTGGAATGTCCCAGAGGCGCCCCTCAAAGGTGCTAGAGTAATGAATCGTCTTTACCCGCTCGTGGAACAAGATAGGGAGGTATTTAGGGCTCCCAAGGTGGATGCGGCGGTAGCGGCCGTGACAAAGAAGACCACGATCCCAGTTGTGGGCAGTGCAGCTCTTAAGGATTCCCAGGATAGAAAGTTGGATGTCCTTCTAAGGCAAATTTTTGATGTAAATGCAGTGGCACTCCAGGCAGTGATCTGCGGTGCCTGGGTGGCCCGGGCCTGTCTGCGTTGGGCGCAACAGATTCAAGGAGGTCAGGAGAGCAACAACTCAGAGGAAGCGGCCAAACTGGAGTCTGGGGTGGCTTACCTAGCGGATATTCATTATGATTTGATGCATGCATTGTCAAAGGGTATGGCGTCCACGGTAGTGGCGAGGCACTATTTGTGGCTGCGCAATTGGGCGGCAGATAACTCTTCTAAGGCAAGGCTCAGTAAACTTCCCTTTAAGGGGAGGCTCCTGTTTGGTGAAGATTTGGAGAAATTGGTCAAGGATCTCGGGGAGTCTAAAGGGGGTAGGTTACCCAAGGACAAGCCCAAGCTGGGAAGGACGACGTCCGGGTGCAAAGGGCAGCAGCGGGACTTTCGTTGTTTTCGGTTCCAGAGGTTTAGTCCCAACCAGAGAGGCAAGTTCCCCAGCAGAAATCAGGGATTTCGAGGATTTCGGGGGGCAGGAAGAGGCTTTGGAGTCTCCGCCTCCTCCTCTGGATCCAATGTTAGAAAATCACAATGAAGTCAGGGAGGCTCAGGCATCCCTAGTTCCCGTAGGGGGACGGTTACAACAGTTCTATGACGCCTGGGTCTGTGTCACATCAGATCAGTGGGTGCTGGAGGTTATACGAGAAGGGTACGCTCTGGAGCTCCGCTGTCCGGTGCAGGATGCCTTTGTGCGGTCCCTGTGCAAGTCATCAAGCAAGTGCGAGGCAGTGCGGGGGACAGTACAGAGGCTCTTGGATCTCGGGACAATAGTGCCGGTACCTCCAGACCAATGTAGCTGCGGTCGCTTCTCCATTTATTTCGTGGTTCCAAAGAAAGACGGAGGGGTGCGACCCATCTTAGATCTGAAGGGGGTGAATCGGTGCCTTCGAGTGTCGCACTTCCACATGGAAACACTGCGCTCCGTCATAGTGGCAGTGCAGGCAGGAGAGTTCCTTACCTCCCTGGATCTGTCAGAAGCGTATCTTCATATCCCCATATGGCTGGACCATCAGAGGTATCTCAGATTTGGGGTGCCCTTTGGACAGTTTCAGTTCCAGGCTTTGCCGTTTGGCCTGGCAACGGCTCCTCGCACGTTCACCAAGATTATGGTAGTGGTAGCGGCGGCTTTGCAGAAGGAAGGGGTTCTGGTGCACCCTTATCTAGACGATTGGTTGATTCGGGCAAAGTTGAGAGAGGAGAGCGAGGAGGTGACAGCCAGGGTAGTGGCTTTCCTAGAGAGCCTAGGTTGGGTGGTCAATATGTCAAAGAGTCAGTTAGTTCCCTCCCAATGTCTAGCATACTTAGGAGCTCGTTTCGACACGAAGAAGGGGCGGGTGTTTCTGCCCCAACTGAGAGCGCAGGGCTTGAGGAAGCTTGTCTGAAGACTCTTGAGCAGTGTGGCTCCTACAGCGTGGCAGTACCTTCAATTGTTGGGGACAATGGCGTCAACTATAGAGATGGTGCCCTGGGCGAGAGCGCACATGAGGCCGTTGCAGAGGGCCTTACTCAGGCGCTGGTCATACCAACGGGACCCGTTGTCATGGAGGCTCCCGTGTCCGGCGGAGATGCAGAAAGCACTACGCTGGTAGCTTATTCCCGAGTCCCTGCAGAAGGGGAAGCCGTTGGAGGCTCCGGTCTGGGTTCCGGTGACGATGGACGCCAGTCTCTGGGGCTGGGGAGCGCACTTCCAGGGACAATTCTCTCAGGGACAATGGAGTCCGCTGGAGAAATCTTGGTCCATCAACAGGCTGGAGTTGCGAGCAGTGTTGCTGGCCCTACAGAGCTTTCAGGACCTTCTCGGAGGAAAGGCGGTTTGGGTGTTGTCCGACAACGCGACCGCAGTGGCTTATGTCAACCGACAAGGGGGGACCAGCAGTGTAGCGCTGGAGTCCGAGGCCGAGGTCTTGTGCGGATGTTCCGAGAAAAATCTGGTAGACCTGTCGGCAGCGCACGTCGCAGGGGTGGACAACGTGGAAGCCGATTTTCTCAGCCGAGTGCAGGTGGACCCCGGGGAGTGGGTTCTTCATTCAGAGGTGTTCCGCATGCTAGTATGTCGCTGGGGCACGCCAGTCATAGACCTCATGGTAACGTTTCAGTCGGCAAAGGTCAATCGGTTCTACAGCAGAAGGAGAGAACGGATGTCGGAAGGCCTGGATGCTCTTATTCAACGCTGGCCAGAGGGACAGCTCCTCTACGTTTTTCCGCCATGGGCCCTCGTAGGCAGAGTGGTCCAACGGATAGAATGGTACAGAGGGCAGGTGATCCTGATAGCTCCAGATTGGCTGCGCCGCCCTTGGTACGCGGATCTGATAAGGCCCCTGGTAGCAAGACTGTGGCGTCTTCCTACCAGGCCAGACCTGCTATCGCAGGGGCCTCTGCTCATGGTGCATGTGGATCGCTTCTCGCTTACGGCCTGGCTATTGAAAGGGCTAGGTTAATGGCTAGATGTTATTCCGCGACAGTAATTTCCACCTTACTGAAGGCCAGGAGGAGGTCCACGTCCCTGGCGTACGTGCGAGTCTGGCGAGTGTTCGAAGGATGGTGCGGTGACAGGGCATCTGAGGCTTTGAGAGCGACCATTCCCCAGATATTGGAGTTTCTGCAGGATGGGTTTGTTAAGGGGTTTGCGGCCACGTCACATAGGGTGCAGGTCATGGCACTGGCGTGTTACACGGGTAAAATAGGTGGGAGGACGCTAGGTAAACATTTGGATATTACGAGCGGTGTCTCTGTTACGGCCTCCAGCTAGACAGGTAGTGCCTAAGTGGCACCTTCCATTCGTCCTAGAGGCGTTGGAACGAGAGCTGTTTGAGCCCCTGTCTCAGGCGTCGTTGAAGGATCTTACGTTGAAAGTGGTGTTTCTGGTGGCAATCTGTTCAGCAAGAAGGGTTTCAGAATTACAGGTGTTATCCTGTAAGGAGCCCTATCTTTTGTTCTTTGATTCAAGAGTGATGCTGCGCCCAGTACCAGCCTTTTTGCCCAAGGTAGTGTCGTCATCTCATTTGAATCAGGAAATTTCTTTACCAGTGTTTAGGAGCGCGTCTGGCATTCCAGATCCGAAGAGGCCGAATCTCTTAGATGTCTGGCAGGCGTTAAAGAAGTACCCGCGGCGGATGTCGGAGTTTCGCAAGTCTGAGAGACTTTTTGTGCTCTTCGCTGGGCCAAGGAGAGGGGAGTCAGCTTCAAAGGCTTCCATTGCCCGGTGGATCAAAGAGGCGATTGCGTCCACGTTCGTCTTGAAGGGTAAGCCGGTGCCTGTGGGACTTCGGGCTCATTCTACTAGGGCGCATGCGGCGTCCTGGGTGGAAACTCGGTTGGTACCGCCGCTGGAGATATGTAAGGCGTCTACCTGGTCGACGTTGACTTCCTTTGTGAAGCATTACCGTCTGGATGTTCAAACGAAACAGGACGCTTGTTTTGGAACGGCAGTCCTTCAGGCTGGAAAAGGCGGTCCCTCCCGTTAGTTTACTGCTCTGATACAGACCCAGAGGTCCGGGACTAGACTGGAGATACGATCAGGAAGGTTAAATTAGACTTACCTGATAAATGTTGTTCCTGGAGTAGATACAGTCTAGTCCCGTAACCCTCCCCAATACGTTTCTGATAAAGATTACAGCCTGAAGGCCTGGCAGCAGAAGTGTTGAGGCCTGTACAGGTAAGAATATTATTTTAAAATGGGGTAGCAGCCCTGTGTGGGGAGGGGTAATACCTGGAGGTAGGCCTTCCATACAGGTGAGGGGAGGGCCTCGGCGGGCTCTAAAGGTTGAAGTTAATGTTTTTCCTTGGAATAAGAAAACTAAAGAAGGTGTCCTGCCATTGTTTTCGGATAGTTAAGTAAGTTGACAGTTTTCAGTTGTTGTTTATGGGTCATGCTTACTTGTTGCTCCAGTGAGTCTGCTTTGTCAATAGGTAACTGGCAAATGGAGGTGGTTACTGAGATGATATATTGCTGACATCACAAAAAGAAGGAGGTTCCTCAGTCTCCAAGCTGCTGAATAAGGTGGACGACCCAGAGGTCCAGGACTAGACTCTATCTACTCCAGGAACAACAATTAGCAAGTAAGTCTAATTTAACCTTCTAAACATCAAGATGCCTCTGGCATTGCCCTTGAGGGACTTTAACTGGCAAAATTGCCCCGGCGGGAGGCTTCGGCTTCCAAAGCACTAACGGGGCTCCAAGATGTTCTCGAAGCCTCAACCTCGACAGAACTACTGGTGCCATCTTCTGGGGTTCCGGCTACTTCATCTGGCACCCATGCCCAAGCATCGGCAGCGTCGATAGACCAGAGATTCTTGGCTATTGAACGCATTCTGGCGGCTCTTCTCACAGCCTCGATGCCCCTGAAACCGCTTCAGACAATTCAACTGGTACCGGCACTGACTCCGGTACCGCCACCGACTGCGTCAACATCGGCAGGTATTCTACCAGGACCGAGTCATGCGTCTCTATCCGGCATTGACAAGTCGGTACTGGACCACTCCGATGCAGACTTCGATCGATACCGGCACCGTGCCTTCACAATCACCCGGATCGGAGATACTTCGAATCCTCGGATGAATCTGTACACTCTGAAAGCTCTGCCGATACCAGAGTACTTCTTCCTGAGCATTCCTCTTCTCCTCAGCGTAGGATGAACATAAGAACATAAGGACATAAGATATGCCATACTGGGTCAGACCAAAGTCCATCAAGCCCAGTATCCTGTTTCCAACAGTGGCCAATCTAGGTCATACGTACCTAGCAATTTCCCCAAAAGACACAGGTTCCGCAATGCTTGTACTGGGTCAAGCATTGATATCCTGGGTCCCTTCTTAATAATGGTTTATGGACCTTTCCTCCAGGAACTTGTCCAAACCTTTTTTAAATCCAGCTACACTAACAGCCTTTACTACATCCTCCGGTAACAAATTCCAGAGTTTGATTACACGTTGAGTGAAGAAATATTTTCTTTTATTAGTCTTAAATAGTTTACCCTGTAGCTTCATTGCATGTCCCCTAGTCTTTCTATATTCTGATAACGTAAACAATCGATCTACGTTTACCCATTCCACTCCGTTCATTAATTTATAGACTTCTATCATATCTCCCCTCAGCCGTCTCTTTTCCAGGTTAAAGAGCCCTAACCTTTTAAGCCTTTCTTCATAGGAGTACCCTTCCATCCCCTTTACCATTTTGGTGGCTCTTCTCTGAACCTTTTCTAATAACGCTATATCCTTTTTAGGATACGGCGACCAGAATTTCACACAATATTCAAGGTGTGGTCTCACCATGGAACGATATAGAGGCATTATAATATCTTTAGTTTTATTTTCCATTCCTTTCCTTATGATACCTAGCATTCTATTTGCTCTCTTGGCTGCCACTGCACACTGGGCCGAGGGTTTTAACATGCTATCCACAATGACGCCTAAATATTTTTCCTGTGTGGTGGTTCCTAATGTGGAAGCTTGCATCGTGTAACCATAGTTTGGGTTGTTCTTCCCTTGTGCACTTGTCCACATTAAATTTCATCTGCCATTTTGATGCCCAGTCTTCCAATTTATCAAAATCCTCTTGCAATTTTCCACAATCCTCGGGTTTTAACAACTTTAAATAGTTTTGTGTCATCTGCAAATTTGATAACCTCACTCATTATTCCACTTTCCAGGTCATTTATGAATATGTCAAAAAGCAGCAGACCCATCACATATCTCTGGGGTACACCACTATTCACCTTTCTCCATTGGGAAAATTGGCCATTTAGCCCAACCCTCTGCTTTCTTTTAACCAGTTCCTGATCCACAGTAGTACACTGCCTCCTATCCCATGACTCTTTAGTTTTGCCAAAAGTCTCTGATGAGGGACCTTGTCAAAGGCTTTCTGAAAGTCCAGATACACTATATCAACCGACTCACCTTTGTCCACCTGTTTATTCACACTTTTCAAAAAATCATAACAGATTAGTAAGACAAGATCTTCCTTGTCTAAAGCCATGTTGGCTGTCTCCCATTATGCCATGACTATCTACATGCTGAGTAATTTTATTCTTTATGATGGTTTCTACCATTTTTCCGGTACTGACGTGAGGCTCACCGGTCTGTAGTTTCCCGGATCACCCCTGTAACCCTTTTTAAAAATTGGTGTTACATTGGCGATCCTCCAATCTTCAGGTATTAGAGATGATTTTAATGATAGTTCACAGATTACTAATAGCAGGTCTGCAATCTCATATTTCAGTTCTTTCAACACCCTTGGATGTATACCATCCGGCCCAGGTGATTTGCTACTCTTCAGTTTATCTAATAGTTGTAATACATCTTCCCGATGTATCGATATTTCCTTCAATTCTTCCGCACCTTTAAATACCACTTCAGTCATGGGTAACATCCCTACATCTTCCTCAGGATGTCTCCACCAGAGGATATGTCCTTTCAGGATTTTATCCGAGATGTGGCCCGAGGTCTTTCCATCACAGTGGCTCCTGAAAAAGAGCCTAGGGCAATTGAATTAAAAATCCTACAATACCCTAAAGCTCCCAAGGAGGCAGCTACCTTACCTATTCATGAGATCTTGCATGATCTTATGTTAAGGATGTAGGAAACACCTCTGACCACATCTCCTCACTCTCGAAGGCTCGACACCATGTATCAAATTCCTCCTTGTCCTGGGTTTCAGAAGACTCAATTACCACACCATTCCATGGCGGTGGAATCAGCCATGAGACGGATAAAGAGTGCAAAAAAGCATGCATCTAATCCTCCAGGACGTGAGTGTAGGACTCTTGACGCCTTTGGATGTCGATCCTTCCAGGCTTCCATGCTTTCTGCTAGGCTCAGTTCCTATATCTTGTATATGGGAATGTTCCTTAAGGGAGGTCACAGGAGACTTAGTCTTGCCTTTTATCATCAGGAAGGAGAGGGCTCATAAGCTCTATCTTGCTCTTGTTAAACATGCTGAGGATGTTTCCAAGTTTGTGAATCGTGCAGCCTTTGACTGTTTTGAATACATAAGCAGAACCTCTGCTATTGCCATAGGTGCACGTAGAATTGCCTGGCTCCAGGCATCTGACTTAAAAATCTGGGTACAGGACAAACTGGGGAATATACCTTGCACAGGAGAGAATCTCTTTGGCAAGAATTGGCAGGAAAAAGCTAATGAGATAGATGCTGACAATATCACTTTGGATAGATTGTCTAAATCTACAGCTGATCCTGCGAGAAAAAGATCCTCTAAGAAATCATTCTTCAGCAAGAAGAAAAAGTTTTACCCCTCCTATACCCAGTAGGGACATTTTTTAGGTCAGTCTGCCCAAAAGGGACAGCACCAACAACCTAGGCAACAAAGAAAACCAAAAGCAGCTAAGCCTCAACCGGCTCAGCAGACTCAGCCTCCACAGGGGCTTTGAGTCCTGTCTAGAGAACTTTGCCTTCCTGGCCCTGAATGGCCCAGAACCCTCCACCATCCCAGGAAGCTTATGTCATTTTGCCCCCAGATGGGGTCAGATAACAGCAGAAAATTGGACTCTATCTATTGTAAGAGAGGGGTACAAGCTTCATTTCCTCAGCATGCCCCCTCCTACAGTAGTAAGACAGTTCAATTCTCAGACCTCTCTCAACGACCGGTTAGGTCAAAAAGTCACCATGCTCCTTGCTCAAGTTCAAAATGATTTCTCTAGGAACTCTGCTGCCATACCTTCAGAGTCAGGATTGGCTTTGTTCTCTAGATCTCAAGGATGCATACACTCATGTTCTCATCCAGCCAACTCACCGAAAGTTCCTTCGCTTCCTGTTTCAAGGGAAGTACTACCAATACAGGGTTCTTCTTTTTGGCCTGGCCTCTGCACCAAGGGTGTTCACAAAATGCATGGATGTGGTAGCAGCATTTCTACGTACCCTGGGAATATTCGTCTTCCCTTACTTAGACGACTGGCTCATTCGAGCCCCTTCAGAGCCAGAGGCCAGGGTTGCTCTGTTTCGCACAATGCGCATCCTTCAGTATTTGGGACTTGTCATAAACATCCCAAAGTCCAACCTTGCTCCCACTCAATCCCTAGAGTTTATAGGAGCTCTTCTGGATACCAGACAAACAAGAGCCTACCTTCCACAGCCCCGCTGCCTTCGCATTGTGCAGTTAGCTTCCCAAGCAGTGCTAAAACCTCACCTCACTGCTCAGGAAATGTTACAGTTGCTAGGCCACATGGCATCCACCGTGCATGTGGTTCCTTATGCTCGCCTCAATATGAGGGCAGCCCAGTGGACCTTATCCACTCAGTGGACTCAGGCGTCAGGTTGCCTATCAGACAAAATAGCAAACTCAGATCACCTTATTTTGTCCCTCCAATGGTGGCAGTCACCCAAAAATCTTTTGGTGAGCTCTCCTTTTCAGCAACCCCTACCCAAAGCCACTCTAACATCAGATGCTTCACATGTGGGTTGGGGAGCCCACTTGCAAGGCCTCTCTACCCAGGGTACCTGGACCCCACAGGAGGCCTATCTCCATATTTATTTATTTATTTATTTATAGTCTCTTCTATAGTCTATACCGCGCTATTCAGCATCAGTGCGGTTTACAATGAACAATGATTTACACATTTACGATGGTACTTTGTGTTTACAGTTGAACAGGTAATACAACTTGGATAACAGGGGTAACTATTTACAATTTACAACATTATCGTGACCTCCTTTTTGGTATCAATCAATCATATCAATCTCCTGGAGCTCAGAGCAATCTTCCTTGCTTTTCAAGTATTTCACACCCAGCTCAGCTACAAGACAGTCCTAGTTCAAACAGACAATCAAGTACCCATGTTCTTTGTGAACAAGAAGGGCAGAACAGGCTCTCTGTCACTCTGCAACGAAGCTTTGCGACTATGGGCCCTCGCCAGAGAGCATCAGATTTATCTCCTTGCGGTGTATCTTCCAGGTATTCAAAGCTCTTTGGCAGACAGACTCAGTCAAGTTCTGCTTCCACACGAATGGTCTCTCCATGCAGACCAGGTGGTCACAATTTTTCAAATTTGGGGAACCCCGGACATAGACCTCTTTTCAAGTCCGCTGAATGCCAAACTTCCCCGGTTCTGTTCCAGAATTCCGGCTCGAGGTTATCAGGCCCAGGGATGCTTTCCTCCTCCATTGGGGTCAGGACTTCCTGTATGCCTTTCCACCCATTTCACTAATTCCCAAAACCCTGTTAAAGCTTCAGAGAGACAGAGGTCATATGATCCTCATAGCTCCACGTTGGCCATGGCAAATGTGGTACCCTCTGCTTTTACATCTCTCTCAAGCTCCGCCTCTGGAGTTAGGATCTGCTCCATATCTCCTTTCTCAAGAGGATGGAATGCTGTGGCATCCCAATCCCCAGTCTCTGCATCTCAGGACCTGGTTGCTGAAAGCCTAGAACTTCACAGGCTTAACCTTTCCCAGCAGGTAAAGGATATCCTTCATGCTTCCAGGAAACCTTCCACAAGACGTTCTTATGCATTTAAGTGGAAAAGGTTTACCATATGGTGCTCACAGAAGGGTCTTAACCCTCTTGCAATACCTCTGGAATCATTACTGGAGTACCTCCTTCATTTATCAAATGCAGGGCTTAAGACTAATTCAGTGAGAGTTCATTTGAGTGCTATTGCAGCTTCTTTCAAGCCTCTAAATGGACAACCTATTTCCTCTCATAGCGAGATTTATGAGAGGCCTTCTTTTAACGAAGCCTCCCATTAAGCCACCACCGGTGGCATGTGACTTGAATCTGGTGCTTGGGCAGCTCATGAAACCGCCCTTTGAACCATTAGCCACTACCTCTTTGAAATTCCTTTTCTGGAAAGTTATCTTTCTCATTGCAATCACATCAGCACGTCGCATCAGTGAATTGCAAGCTTTGATGGCTGATCCTCCTTATACAAGGTTGCATCATGATAAGTAGTTCTTAGGACTCATCCACACTTTATGCCAAAGGTGGTTTCGCCCTTTCATTTGAACCAAGTGGTTTACCTTCCTGTGTTCTTTCCAAAGGCCTCTTGCCTCAAATGCAGAAAGGAACCTTCATACTTTGGACTGTAAAAGAGCTTTGGCCTTTTACTTGCAAAGGACACAGCAACATAGAAAATCCTCTCAACTCTTTGTTGCTTTTGATCCTAGTCATTTGGGACTTCCAGTCTCCAAAAGGACACAGTCCAACTGGGTTGCACAGTGTATATCTTTTGCCTATGAAAGTAAGAACCTTCCTCTTGAAGGCCATGTCACAACTCACAATCTGAGAGCCATGGCAGCCTCAATGGCTCATCTTCACTCTGTGTCTATCGACGACATCTCTCGAGCAGCTACTTGGGCTTCGGTTCATACCTTCACAGCCCATTACTGCTTAGACAAGGAGTCCTGCCGGGATGCCTTGTTTGGTCAGGCTGTTCTTCAACACCTGTTCCAGACTTAATCAACTCCTATCCACCATCCCTGGTAGGATGCCAGAGATCCATGGGGGGAAGTAGAGCCCTTTCACAAAGGCACACAACTTTCTGGGGCCATCTCCCTGTCATCTGCAGCTAGGGAGTCCCCATATGTGAAAACTACATTCCTGCTTGTTCCTGGAGATAGCATAGTTACTCACCTGTAACAGGTGATCTCCGGGAACAGCAGGAATTTAATCTCCACAACCTGCCCACCTCCTGTAGGAGTTGTATCTCTCTATCTCTTTCTCTTTCTCTCTTTCCCTCTCTCTTTTGTCTCAGCTATAAACTCAACTGGAGAGGGACAGTTGGGAAAGACGGGAAGGCAGCACGCAGGCGCTGTGAGATGCTCCCAAAAGCTTTCCTATTGGACGCTGGGGAGCGTTCCCACACAGGCTCCGTCAGTACCGACGATACCCATATGTGAAGACTAAATTCCTGCTATTCCCGGAGATCACCTGTTACAGGTGAGTAACTATGCTATTCCTTAACTTCCCTGTGACCCATCTTCTCTCGCCAGATATTTTAACTTCAGCACCTCCAACAAAACATTTTTTATCTAGTGAGGTTACAGTCCAACTGTGTTATTATTTGCCTTCTAATCTGCGTATGTCTCACCCTGGAGATGAGGAAGTAGTGTGATAAGGAAGCTTATCATAGCTCAGGAATGGGCTATAGAAAAGGTGAAGTGTCTCTGAACAAGCAACCTGTCAGTGCTGGTAGAAATGAGAAAACAGAATTTTGCCATAAAAGACTACCAGTCCCAGAATGCACCAGGTTTCCAACAGCCATGAGAGGAGCTGAAGTGAGAAAACGTGTGTTCAATCAAAAGGGCTATGAGGTAATCCCCAAGCACTCATTGCAAAGGGCAGGGCTTGATTCAGCACAGCTGCGCTGTGCTAGGATGGAACACTCATCTCAAAGGGCAAGGCCTGATTCAGCACAGCTGCGCTGTGTTAGGGAGGAACACTCATCTAAGCAGAATAAGAGTAGAGTTTATTCTGCAGATGACCATCTTCATGATCACCTTGGATATCCAGAGAATTGTCCTCAGTATCCTGATTATCAGCTTGAGTTTGATCATCAGTTTCATCTGAAGGATTATCAGAAGCAGAAGCCAAACCGGACGGACAGAGAGGGAAAGAGACCCTTTGGAAGAAGGAAGAGAAAAGCCTTTGAGAGGTCTAGAAGAGTCCAAAGCAGTACGTATACTGGGAGGCATTTCAAGGGCCAGCATACACCATTGGACTGGGGAAAGCCAGAGGAATGGTGCTGCAGAGCTAGGAATCACCAGACGCTACCTGTGAGGGAGATGGCTGCACGTGGAAGGGACTCTAAGACCTATGCCAGGAGGTATGTGAAGAGAGATCCAGTGTCCAGGTATCAGGACTGGAAGGCTGGACATAAGAACTGGACTACATACTGGCCAGGCTATATAGAGAGGAACTATAGCAACAATGGAAGCTCAGGTATGAACACTGATCTATGCCCTAGCTATAACCTTGAAAGACAGCAGGGAAATAAGTGTTCTCCTGAAAGTGCTCCATTGAAAGATTCATCTGTGCCAATTCATGATAGTGACCCTATGCTTGTTGATGAAGGGGAAATAATAGCAGATCAATATATTGATTATATGGACTGCTCTCTATCCAAACTCCGTTGGTAACTTTCTGTGATAAAGCACAGCAGCCATCACAAAGAAATATAAATTTGTTCTTTATTCCACTAAGAAAAGCTCCTGAAGCAGGATTTGACTCACACAGTAGAAAGCCAGCCTGCTAAAGGGTTTCAGCTGGATAACTGATAGCAATTGAGCTGCACCTAATTGCTTGTGAGCTAGGAGAGAATTACTTCTGGATCTGTGTGGAAAGTAATCAGAAGTTAACCTTACAAGAACAGTTTATTTCTTTCTTTGTGGCTTTTCGTTTGTTAGAGATATGCTAAGAAAACATTAGCTAATTGCCTGACAAGTTTGAAGGTTGTTTTCCTGATTTTGATTTTTGACTTTGTTTTACCAAGTTAAACACTGCAAGCAAGTAACCTAATTTATGTGCTACCAAGCATAACTGTGCTGGGAGAAATAACCCCATAAATAAAGAAGTATCTTATTGGCTTTAACACTTGTGCACAACTAAATTATTGTCAGCAGCTGTGTCTGGTGTGAATGAACTACATTACCCACAATAACTTGCAAAAATCATATAAATATATGCATTGTCAAGACTGTGAAGATTCTCACCCAGGCAGCCGTCTGACAGTAGATGTATTGATTTCAAATGAATCAGGATCTGATAAATTTCTTAGAGGAGTCTCAAGATGTGATATCTCAGAGAGCTACCTTGCTGGCCACATTTGAGCAAAATCTTGATACATTACTTCAAGTTTAAAGATGCTATTTTCTGCAGACAAAAGCTTCCTGTATTTCCCATTGTTTAGTGGAATACACAGCTTTGCCATAAGCAGTTCTTTTTTATTAAAGTTCTTTATTTTATTAAAGCTGTGTCTTGGGGGTGGAATCCACCACCTTCTTACTGTTTCCTTGCAAGTGTATAATAACTTGGCAAGTAAATTCTTTTTCATGTTTTAATCCATTGCAGTTGGAAAAATTCTTGGATAAGAAGGTTGTGTAAATTTAGGGGTTTTTAGGTATCGCCTCTATTGTATGGAAGATATTTTTTTCTTTTTTTGATTTCCTTCTGGATTTTATTTCCTGATTGTAACATTTGTTCTCCTCATGATGTGGGCTGCTGCTTTAATATTAATTTTCTTTGGTGATGGTTTTCTTTGTTTTGATTTCCAAAAATTACAAAAAAAAAATGGTGAAAAGAGCTAAATGACGAAAACAGGAAATGACATAAATACTGGCAAGTGACATGTAAGGCAGGCAAAGACAAAATTTGAGAAGAAGCTTGTTGTGGAAGCAAAAACATATAATAAATGCTTTTTCAAGTTTATTTGTAGCAAAACACCTGTGAGGAATTCAGTTGGAGGGGTAAACGTTGCACCTAGAGAGGACAAGGCTATAGTGGAGAGATTGAATTAATTTTTTACTTCTGTCTTTAGTGAAGATGACGTAGGAAACTTACTCTATATCAGAAATGATATTTAAAGGTGATGTATCAAAGGAATTGAAACAAATCTCAATAAATTGGGAAGATGTAATGCAGCAAATCACCTGGACCAGATGGCATAAATCCCAGGGTGCTGAAAGTACTGAAATATGAGATTGTAGAACTATTATTAATCTGTGATCTATCATTGAAATCATCTGTAGTACCTGAAGATTGGAGAGTAGCCAATGTAACGTTGTTTTTTAAAAAGGATTCCAAGGGGATCCAGGAAAATACAGACCAGTGAGCTTGACATCATTATCAGGCAAAATGGTAGAAATCTTTTTTTTTTTTTTTTTAGTGCCATCAAGTCACTGTTGACTCATAGCGACCCAGCTACCTCTGGGCTTTCTTGGCAATGTATCACCGGAAGTAGATTGCCAGCCTTTTCTTCTGAGGCAATGAAGGGTAAAGTGACTTGCCCAAAGTCACAAGGAGTGCCAGTGGGAATCAAACCCTTGATCTTCTGGGTACTAGGCAGTTGCTCTAACCACTAGGCTACTCCTTCGATCACAGAAATCATTATAAAAAAAAAATTACTGAACATGTAGATGGTCAAGGTTTAATGGCAGAAGGCCAACATGGTTATAGCCAAGGAAAGTCTTGTCTCACCAATCTCATTTTTTTTAAAGGTGTGAATAAACAGGCAGATAAAGGTGAGCCAGTTGATATCGTGTATCTAGATTTTCAAAAAGCCTTTGACAAGGTCCATTATGGGAGACCTTTTGGGAAATTAAAAAGTCATGGGATGGGAGGCAGTGTTCTGTTGTGGATCAGGAACTGGTTAAAAGATAGAAAGTGGCTAAATAGCCAGTTTTCTCAATGGAGAAAAGTGAATAGTATACCCCAGGGATCTATGCTGGGCCTGCTGCTTTTTAACATATCCATAAAGTTATCATTTTCCCTGTTTATATTTAAATCTTTTTTATTGCATTAACCAAACCTTCAGCATTTCAGTACATTGACTTTTGATGACATTATAGCAAATATTCAGACAATACAACTGTTACTGTTGAATTAATTTACAGTTTACAGTTTTGTTATTTCCCCCCCTCCCGTGCTCATCTCCCACCTTCCCTTTCCTCCCTCCCATCTGAAATATTCGACTTATTGTGTGGTTGTAACATTCTCCTTAGCCCTCTCCAGCAAGCAGGTGCTCTTATACTCGCTGGAGCTGCTTATTAGAACGTTTGACTACTATTACCACCTCCCAGCAACTCCTCCACACGTAACTCTGTATCAATCTTGATCGTACTATAATCCCCACAAATGATCCATTCATACATTGATACTTTGAACATTTCTAATACTTTCATTGGCGTTTCATTCCCTACCCTTCCCCTCCTTACTCCCCCCTTCCCATCTTCCCCTCCCCCCAACTACTAACCCCTCCCCCCTCCCTCCCTCCCCCTAATCATACAGGGCCATACACTTATGGTAGCCGACTTAAACTGTTAAAACATCATTTCTCGCTCTAGTCGATACACCTTCTAGATATGGGGACCAAATCATCAAGAAGTTCACTCTCCTGAGCACGTGTCGCTTAGAGGACTCTCCTTCCCATAACACCAACTGGTGCACTAAATTCCCCCATTCCCAATATTCCGGCCCCCCTGTATCTCTCCATCTACGCAGGATACATTGTTTAGCAATGAGACAACACTTCCGCACCATCAATCTATTCCCTGCTGTGCTAAGTCCCAAGGGGGTCAGGTGCATCCAAAATAGCGAGGCCCGGAGTCAGCCTCAGTACCTGCCCCAGTAAGCCCCCAAAAATTGTTGGATCCTGCTCCAAAACTTCCCTACTTGTCCCCAGAACATATGCCCCAAATGTGCCTCTGCTTTCCCACACCATGGGCAGCCACAATGCTCCGCAAATCCCGCCTTCCACGCTCTATATGGTGAAATATATGCACGCTCTAATATTTTGAATTACATGTCTCGGAGCCTAACCCCCATTATTAATCGGGGAAATCTTCCTGTTGCCGCTTCCCAGGCTTATGAATTAAGATTAACTCCCAACTGGACATAACACTTTTCCTGGGCAGTATTATTCAAGGCCCTACAATAGCCCGCTACTGTTATCCACTCTCTATCTTCCAATCAAACCATTCCACTAATATCCCAAAATTTTCCTTTCTCAAGCCTCGCCTCCCATCCTTCATTGATGCCATATAATGCTTTAACTGCAGATATGCATACAAGTGACCATTTGGTAAGTCATAAAGTCCGTGCAATTCCAAAAAGGGTTGGAGTTCACCCTCTTCATTAATTACTTGCCGCAGCTGTCAGAGGCCCTTTAGTGCCCACCCTCGAAAAAAATTTGACATTGTGCTTGGTTTAAAGGATAAATTGCCTTGTAGGGGCAAATAACCTGATATCTCAGATGGGATGTCTAATCGACCACATAAAGTCTTCCAACTCCACCGAACCCCTTACCACAGAATATTGTCTCGAAGACCTTCAGGCAACTGCATCCGCGGAGCATACAGCACAGATAGAAGCGAGTATGGGGACAACCAACACTGATTCAAAGTCATAGGGGGTATACACAGATGTCCCCCCCCCCAACCAATCGCAAACATGGTGCAACAAACACCCCAGATTATATTGCTCTAGTCTAGGGAGCCCCAATACACCCTGGTGCCACTGACCATATAGCTGATCAATTTTAAGTCTGCGCTTGTTCCCTTTCAAAAAGAAATTTGGCAAAGATCGTTTAACTTTTTGAATATCCTGCCTCTGCAACTGTAGAGGAAGAAGTTGAAGGCAATACAAGATTTTTGGGAAAAGTATCATTTTGTATGCAGCTACCCTACCGCTAAGAGAGAGGGGCAAAAGCATCCAGTCCCGGAACTTATTCCGGACATTTTGATGATATTATCTTTTCGGATCTTGAGGTAACCAAATTCCTAAATACTTGAATTTGTTTTTTGCCCAACGTAGGGGAAACGTTCCACCCCACTCCCCTTGCAACCCTCCATTAATATCTAGAGCTTCAGACTTGGTCATATTTAGCTTCAACCTGACTATCCTTCCGTACCGCTCTATCACCTTCAGAAGCCTGGGCAAAGAATCTCGTGGCTCCATCGGCATGACCAACAAGTCATCTGCAAATGCCGATACCTTAAATGTATAGGACCCCACTTTCACCCCCTGTATATCGTCTTGGGCGTGGATCATTCTCAGTAGTAGATCTAGAGAGAGCACAAATAACAACGGGACAACGGAAAACCCTGCCTTGTACCCCGTGCGATGTCTAAACTGGATGTGATCATCCCATTCACTCCCACTACCGCTGCTGGTTTCTGATACAAGCCTCGGATGCCTTGTATAAACCCGGTTCCCAATCCATATGCTTCCAACGTCTCAAATAAGTAAGCCCGCCCTACCCTGTCAAAAGCTTTTTCAGCATCAAAACTGACCAGCAAAGAGGGGGTGCCTTGTTTACGGACCCATTTCAAGGCTGCTAATGTTTTCCTGACATTTTTAGTGGGATAACGCCCCTGCACAAACCCTGCCTGACAAGTGTGTAATATACTGGGGAGGTGCAAGGCCAAGCGGTCCGCTAAAATCTTTGCAAACAGCTTGAGATCGTAGTTAATTAATGAAATTGGCCGATATTACCCCACTTCTGTCACATCTTTACCCGGCTTTGGTGGGACCACTATATGCGCTGTATTCTTATTATACTTGAAAACTCCCGTATCCATCCACTTATTAAACAGATCTACTAATACCGGGGTAACCTGTGTCTTCAACAATTTATTATAATCCGCCCTATATCCATCTAATCCAGGGGCTTTGCATAGAGCTGCTTTTTCAATACCCCTTTGTATTTCATCTGCTGTAATAGGGGCCGCTAACTGCCTCTGCTGCTTCTGTGTAACATGGGGTAAATTCACCTCAGCCAATAACCTCCTAATCCTGGAGTGTGAGACATCCTCACTGGCATACAATTTACGATAATAATTTATCAAGCTTTTCCCAATTTCTGCGCCATCAGTGTGCGTCCTCCCCATCTCATCTCTCAAAAATGTCACAAATCTAGATCCCTGGCTACCTGTAAGACAGCGGGCGAACAGTCTCCCTGCCTTAACTCCATATTGGTACAATTGAGATTTATAATAAACTAAAGACTTCTTAGCTCTCTGGTGCAATAATGTATTTAATGCTGCTTGGGTTGCCAGCAATTGTGCCCTATTAGCTGTAGTGCGGCTATTAGTCAGGCGCCGACGTTCTCTACAAATCTGTTTCTCCATCCTAAGGATCCTAGCTGCTATCATACGTCTCCGCTGGACATTGTAAGCTATTATGTCCCCCCCGTAGTACCGCTTTAGAGGCTTCCCAAAATAATTCTGGATCTCATTTATGGGCCTCATTGTGCTCTGCATATTCTTCCCATTTGTCCATCAAATATCCCTTAAACGTATCTTCCTGACACAAGTCTAATGGCAACCGCCAAGTTCCTCTACTTCCATCCATCAATCTGCATTCCCAATCCATCCAGACTCGAGCATGATCTGAGATTTCATAAGGTCCAATGACCGCATCTGACATTACTTGAAATAATCCCTCAGAAACTAGTATAGCATCAAGTCTTGCACTTGTGCCGTGTGCCCTAGATAAATGTGTATAGTCTCTCTCTGTTGGGTGGAGAGATCTCCATACATCTATGAGTTGGCACCTTTGGCAAAAACCTTCTCAGATGCCTTGTGGTAATGCATGTCCCGACTCATCTATGTTAGGATCAAAGACTCCATTCCAGTCGCCCCCCCCCCAAATCATTGGGGATTCAGGTAGTGCGTCAATTTCCACTGCTAATCTAGCAAAAAAATTTGGATCAGGCACATTTGGAGCATACACACTTACCACTAACAGCTTCCGCCCCGTTATGTCTCCCTGTATTAGTACAAACCGGCCTTCGGGGTCTGCCACAGCCTGGTCTACTTTAAATCCTAACCCCTTCTTAAATAAGATTGCGACCCCCCCTTTTTCCCCCTGTGCTGCTGCTCCATAGATTTGTTCAAATCCTCCTCTCTTTAATCTTACCAAGTCCTTTATAGCCTGATGGGTTTCCTGCAATAATATAATATCCCCTGTGATAAGGAAGCTTATCATAGCTCAGGAAGGAGCTATAGAAAAGGTGAAGTGACTCTGAACAAGCAACCTGTCAGTTCTGGTAGAAATAAGAAAACAGAATTTTCCCATAAAAGACTACCAGTCCCAGAATGCACCAGGTTTCCAACAGCCATTAGAGGAGCTGAAGTGGGGAAACGTGTGTTCAATCAGGAGGGCTATGAGGTAATCCCAAGCACTCATCTCAAAGGGCAGGGCCTGATTCAGCACAGCTGCGCTGTATTAGGGAGGAGCACTCATCTAAGCAGAATAAAGGTAGAGTTTATTCTACAGAGAATTATCCTCATTATCCTGAGAAGCAGTTTGAGCTTGATCATCTTCATCATCAGGAGGATCATCAGAAGCAGAAGCCAAACCAGACGGACAGAGAGGGAAAGAAACCCTTTGGAAGAAGGAAGAGAAAAGCCTTTGAGAGGTCTAGAAGAGTCCAGAGCAGTACGTATACTGGGAGGCATTCCAAGGGCCAGCATACACCATTGGACTGGGGAAAGCCAGAGGAATTGTGCTGCAGAGCTAGGAATCTCCAGACGGTACCTGTGAGAGAGACGGCTGCACGTGGAAGGGACCCTAAGACCCGTGCCAGAAGGTATGTGAAGAGAGAGCCAGTGTCCAGGGATCTGGATTGGAAGGCTGGACATAAGAACTGGACTACATACTGGCCAGGCTATATAGAGAGGAACTCTAACAGCAATGGAAGCTCAGGTATGATCTATGCCCTAGCTATAACCTTGAAAGACAGCAGGGAAAAACAAGTATTCTCCTGAAAGTGCTCCATTGATATATTCATCTGTGCCAATCCATTATATTGAACCCATGCTTGTTGAAGAAGGGGAATGATTGCAGATGAAGAATGTGTTTATATGGACTGCTCTCTGTCCAAACTCCTTTGGTGATTTTCTGTTATAAAGTACAGCAACCATCACAAAGAAATACAAACTTGTTCTTTAATCTACTCAGGAAAGCTCCTGAAGCAGGATTTGACCCACGCAGTAGGAAACAAGCCAGCTAAGGGGTTTCAGCTGGGTAACTGCTAGCAATTGAGCCTTACCTAATTGCTTGTGAGCTAGGAGAGAATCACTTCTGAATCTATGTGGGAAGATATAAGAAGTTAACCTGAAAGAACAGTTTTTTTTCTCTTTGTAGCTTTTGGTTTGTTGTTTGATATATGCTAAGAAAACATTAGCTAATGCCTGACAAGTTTGAATGTTGTTTTCCTGATTTTGATTTTGTTTTTCCAAGTTAAACACTGGAAGCAAGTAACCTGATTTATGTGCTACCAAGCATATCTGTGTTGGGAGAAATAACCCCATAAATAAATATCTTATTGGCTTTACCCAAAAGCACAACTAATTATTGTGAGCAGCGCTGTGTCTGGTGTGAATGAACTGCATTGCCTACAATCCCTTGCAAATCATATAGATATATGCACTTGCCAAGACTGTGAAGATTCTCACCCAGGCAGCTGTCTGACACCCCTCTATGTCGCCTCATTGCATGCAAACCTTTGTTCCTTTTAAAGGGGCTTGCTAGTCCACATACGTTCCATGAAATTATTCTCACCCCATTTTTATTTGCTGTTACAGATTATCTATATATGATGTCTTCCCATATTTGTTAGGAGAGCCCTCCCAGCCTAGGACCCCCCCCCCTCTGCAAACTAAGTTCTTACCCAGCCAAACTCCAAGTGGACTCTTCACACCCCCAGCCCTTACAAATTCCATTCCCCACTGTACTTTAAGTTGACTCTGCTCATATAAACCCCTTACACAACCCTGGAGCCCCCTTTACCTCCCCCTTCCCCCTCTAATCCTACCCTGATCTCCCCCCCCCCCCATGTCTCTCCCATACCTTCCCCATGGCCTTTTAGTGCTAAGCCCTCCCTGATCCTCCCATTTGTTCCCACTTGCCTTTCCCTTTCTTAATTAACCAACCATCCTCCCCATTACAAACCCTGTCCTCCCCTCCCCCTCTTTTCCTGGAGCCAAGTTATTTATTGAGCTCGAACCACTTCCACCCACTTCAACAGACAAAAGTTATTAAGCAAGAAAATTTAGTGAACAAGAAAAAGATATAACCATAACACATTGAACTAATGTTCTTGTGGTCTTTCACAACTTCCATTGTCTTCCTCCATCTAACCATCAACAACATCAACTTCTCTCATGCGGTCGTCTTCCAACTTCATTCCTGTGATTTCCAATAAAGCTTCACTCTCCCAGATTCATGTGTTTTCCTTCAGAGCATCCGTGTGGTTCTGCAGCCATTTGTGTGCTTCTTCTGGTGTGTCTAATGTCACTGCCGTCCCGTTATAGAAAATCCGCAGCCTCGCCGGATATTGTACCACAAATTTCAGATGCGCTTCTACCAGCTTCTGGCATACTGCAGCATATGCCTTCTGTTTCATGCTCAATTGTATTGAATAGTCTTGGAAAACCTGTATGCGTGCCACCTCATACATCAAGGCTCCTTTAGCTCTTGTCGCCCACAAAATGCCGTCTTTCTGTAGAAAGTTCATAAATCTGGCCAGCACTATTCGGGGTCGTGTATCTCCTGAGCGGGGTCTTCCCGACCTATGAATCCTTTCTATGACAATTTGGGCACTGTCATCTCCCAGATTTAATGTATGCAGCAGTCCCAGAAAATAAGTGCGTAGATCTGCATCTTTTATGGCCTCCGGTATGCCAATTATCCTTCGATTTTTCTGACGGCCATGATTCTCTAGGTCGTCGAGTTTTTCGCCCTGTTTACTGACTGTATTCTGCAATATGTTGATCTTTCTGCTCGCTTGAAGCAGCTCATCTTCTAACGTCGATATCCTTCCCTCTGCTGCTTGTATCCTTGTGCCCACAGCTTCCAGTTGTTTTCTGATCCCATTCAGCTGCCCAGTGATACCATCAAGTCTTCCACTTAAAGCACTCACCACTGCATTAGTCACCTCTTCAGTGGACAGCGCTGACTGACCTGGTGAAGACTGTCCCTCAGCCATCTTTGCCTGAGTTGGGGCTGCTGCACTTTTCTCTTGTTCCCGTCGGGCTGTCTTCATTATCCATTGCGATTTTGTACCCGGCTTCTGGCTGCCTCGACCCCGCCACTATCCAATAGTATTCCTATCTGCCTTCAGCTTAGTTGCAGCCTTTATAAAGCCTATATAATAAATAGAGTCCTCTAATCCAGGTTGTTGCAGACTCAGTCAATGCACTTCTCACTGTTGTCACTAGATGGCGCTCCGGGTTCACTATTGCACACAGCCTCTGTCAAACAGCGAAAAAAAAAATAAAGCTGCCTGGGCAAGTACATTTATTCATTCAGCATGCAGCCTTTTAATCAGACAGTGGGAGTAAGATGCTGGCCCCTCCACCACTGAACAACAGCCATCAAGAGGGTTCCACAAGCAGCGCTATTTTAACGCGCCAGTCTAAGGTCCCGGATTACCTCCTGAACTTCCGCTCTTCACTCAGGCTCTGTGGAACGCAGGACCAACCATGCGTTTTACTGCCATGTGGCTATGGCCGCAGCTCATCAAGCCCCAATGTTACCGGCAAGCCAGAGTTCAGCAGGGCAGAGGCAGCAGCAGGAAGCCCTCGTTTCACCCCTCAGCAACTCTATCTCTGGAGCAGACGTCACTCCGCAGCAGCCCACCTAGGCACACAGGTCAGTCTCGTTCTTATAAGATCTCTTCCTCACCTCCGATCAGGTTATAGGCTCTCAGCTTTCCACCAACGATACCGGCATTAAAATCAGAAGGACGAACCTGATACCTTGATCTTCCCCTTCGTCGGGGGCCACCACTTCATGCGATCTCCCACCTGAGCAGCCAGAGTCGTTTCAGAGCCAACCGCTGCAACAGCACTTCATTGCCCTTCATAGCTCCAGTTTTGGAGGCCGCTGATCTCAGCGCAAAGGGGTTGGATTGTTTCGTTTTAGCCTCTGAAGCTCTTCATTAGTACTTTGAGAGGAGTTTTGGCATTTTTTGCACTGTTTGCACTGCGGTAAGGAGGATCAGGCTCAGAGCTCACTAATTTGCAGCCATCTTCCCACGCGCTCACAAGTGCCCCCCTCATTTTCCCTGTTTAATGTGCATTATCAAGTTTAAGTTACAATCTAAACCGCTTTGACTGAAATAATAAAACGGTATAAAAAAACCCCCTGTTAAATGAAAACGAAATGACCAGGAAATGGGGACGAGTGAGGTGATCATATTTGCGGATGATACAAATGGCAGATGAAATTTAACGTGGACAAGCATAAATGTATGTAGTTAGGCAAGAACAACCAAAACTATGCTTACACTATTTAAAGTTCCACTTTAGCAACTACGACCTGGAAAATAATGTAGGCATCATCATGGATAATAGATTGAAATCCTGTGTGCAGCAGCGGCCCAGAAAGCAAATGTAATTCTAGGAATCATAAGGAAAGGAATGGAGAATAAAACAAAGGATATGATAATGTCTCTGTATCGTTCCATGGTGTGACCGCACCTTGAATATTGTGTGCAATTCTGGTCACCATACCTTAAAAAGGATATAGCAGAATTAGAAAATGTACAGAGAAGAGCCACTAAAATGGTGAAGGGGATTGAAGGACGCCCCTATGAGGAAAGGCTTAAAAGGTTAGGATTCTTCAACTTGGAAAAAAAATGGCTGATGGGAGATATGATAGAGGTCTATACAATAATGAATGAAGTGGAAAGGGTAAAGGTAGATTGGTTGTTTATGCCTTCAAAAAAACTAGGATACGTGCAATGAAATTGTAATATAGCCCTTTTAAGACTACTGGAAAAAATATTTTTTCACTCAACGTGGAATCAAACCTTAGAATTCATTGCCAAAGGATATAGTAAAAGCAGTAAAGTAAAGTAGCCCAAATGCCCTCAAGTATGGAGCAGACAGAGCTTAAAGATACCAATTTACCCATGTCTAACAATAGCCAAATTAACATGAATAAAATACATTCTCTGAAATGCTTGTATGCAAATGCTAGAAGTCTAAAGAATAAGATGGGAGAGTTAGAATATATAGCACTAAATGAAAGGTTAGATATGATTGGAATATCAGAGACATGGTGGAAGGAGGACAACCAGTGGGACACTGTGATACCTGGGTACAAACTATATCGTAATGAAAGAGCTGATCAAATTGGTGGAGGGGTTGCGCTCTGTTAGAGAGGGCATTGACTCAGAAAGGATTAAAGTTTTGCAGGAAACAAAATCTGCTGTAGAATCTATATGGATTGAAATTCCATATAAAAGGGGGAAGGCAATGGCAGTGGGGGTGTACTATCGAGCACCTGGCCAGAATGACCAAATGGATGATGAAATGCTCAAAGAAATCAAGGAAGCTAACAAAAGTTACAGCGCAGTAATAATAATAATGGGTGATTTCAATTACCCCGGTATCGACTGGGTCAGTGTCACGTCAGGACATGCTAGGGAGATAAAGTTCCTAGATGAAATAAATGACTGCTTCTTTGGAGCAGCTGGTTCATGAACCGACCAGAGGGGAAGCCATATTAGATCTAGTCCTTAGTGGAACTCCAGATCTAGTGCAAGAGATAAGGGTGTTGGGGCCACTTGGCAATAGTGATCATAGCATGATCGCCTTTGATTTAATTAGTGGAGGAGGGATAGTAAGGAAATCCACAGTACTACCTTTTAACTTTCGAAAGGGAGACTATGATAAAATGAGGAAAACAGTTAAGAAAAAACTAAAAGGAGCAGTTGCGAAGGTTAAAGACGTACATCAAGCTTGGGTGTTGTTGAAAAATACTATTTTGGAAGCCCAGACCAGCTGTATTCCACGCTTTAAGAAAAGTGGAAGGAAGTCCAAAAAACTGCCAGCATGGTTTAAAGGTGAGGTCAGAGAGGCTATTGTTGCCAAAAAAGCATCTTTCAGGAAATGGAAAAAAGAGCCAAACGACAAAACCTGGAAACAGCACAAGCACTGGCAAGTCAAATGCAAGGCATTGATAAGGCAGGCAAAGAGAGAATTTGAGAAGAAGATTGCTACGGAAGCAAAAACGTGAAATAAAGACCTTTTCAAGTACATTCGTAGCAAAAAACCTGTGAGAGAGTCAGTTGGTCCATTAGATGATAAAGGGATTAAAGGAGCACTAAGAGGCAATAAGGCGATAGTGGAGAGACTGAATGAATTCTTTGCTTCGGTCTTTACTGAGGAAGATGTAGGGATGTTACCCATGACTGAAGTGGTATTTAAAGGTGCGGAAGAATTGAAGGAAATATCGATACATCGGGAAGATGTCTTACAACTATTAGATAAACTGAAGAGTAGCAAATCACCTGGGCCGGATGGTATACATCCAAGGGTGTTGAAAGAACTGAAATATGAAATTGCAGAACTGCTATCAGTAATCTGTGAACTATCATTAAAATCATCTCTAATACCTGAAGATTGGAGGATCGCCAATGTAACACCAATTTTTAAAAAGGGTTCCAGGGGTGATCCGGGAAACTACAGACCGGTGAGCCTGACGTCAGTACCGGGAAAAATGGTAGAAACCATCATAAACAATAAAATTACTCAGCATGTAGATAGTCACAACCTAATGGGAGACAGCCAACATGGTTTTAGACAAGGAAGATCTTGTCTTACTAATCTGTTATGTTTTTTTGAAGGAGTGAATAAACAGGTGGACAAAGGTGAGTCGGTTGATATTGTGTATCTGGACTTTCAGAAAGCCTTTGACAAGGTCCCTCATCAGAGACTTTTGGCAAAACTAAAGAGTCATGGGATAGGAGGCAGTGTACTACTGTGGATCAGGAACTGGTTAAAAGAAAGCAGAGGATTGGGCTAAATGGCCAATTTTCCCAATGGAGAAAGGTAAATAGTGGTGTACCCCAGGGATCTGTGCTGGGTCCGCTGCTTTTTGACATATTCATAAATGACCTGGAAAGTGGAATAACGAGTGAGGTTATCAAATTTGCAGATGACACAAAACTATTTAAAGTTGTTAAAACCCAAGAGGATTGTGAAAAATTGCAAGAGGATCTTGATAGATTGGAAGACTGGGCATCAAAATGGCAGATGAAATTTAATGTGGACAGGTGCAAGGTTATGCACCTAGGGAAGAGCAATCCAAACTATGGTTACACGATGCAAGGTTCCACATTAGGAACCACCACCCAGGAAAAAGATTTAGGCGTCATTGTGGATACCATGTTAAAACCCTCGGCCCAGTGTGCAGCGGCGGCCAAGAGAGCAAATAGAATGCTAGGTATGATAAGGAAAGGAATGGAAAATAAAACAAAAGATATTATAATGCCTCTATATCGTTCCATGGTGAGACCGCACCTTGAATACTGTGTGCAATTCTGGTCGCCGTATCTTAAAAAGGATATAGCGATTTTAGAAAAGGTACAGAGAAGAGTCACCAAAATGGTAAAAGGGATGGAAGGATACTCCTATGAAGAAAGGCTAAAAAGGTTAGGGCTCTTTAACCTGGAAAAGAGACGGCTGAGGGGAGATATGATAGAAGTCTATAAATTAATGAACGGAGTGGAACGGGTAAACGTAGATCGATTGTTTACCTTATCAGAATATAGAAAGACTAGGGGACATGCAATGAAGCTACAGGGTAAACTATTTAAGACTAATAAAAGAAAATATTTTTTCACTCAACGTGTAATCAAACTCTGGAATTTGTTACCGGAGGATGTAGTAAAGGCTGTTAGTGTAGCTGGGTTTAAAAAAGGTTGGACAAGTTCCTGGAGGAAAGGTCCATAAACCATTATTAAGAAGTGACCGAAGATATCAATGCTTGACCCAGTACAAGCATTGTGGAACTTGTGTCTCTTGGGGAAACTGCTAGGTACATATGACCTAGATTGGCCACTGTTGGAAACAGAATACTGGGCTTGATGGACCTTGGTCTGACCCAGTATGGCATATCTTATGTTCTTATGTTCTTATGGTTTAAAAAAAGTTTGGACAAGTTCCTGAAGAAAAGATCTATATACCATTATTAAATAGGACCCAGGAAATCCACTGCTTACTCCGGGACAAGCATTGTGGAACCTGTCTGCCTTTTTGGGAACCTGTCAGGTACTTGTGACCTGGATTGGCTGCTGTTGGAAACAGGATACTGAGCTTGATGGGCCTTGGTCTGACCCAGTATGACATTTCTTATGTTCTTATGGAGAGATTTCTGGGGCATCAGGATTAGATGGGTCCTTTGGAGAATCCCCTACCCTAACTTATGGGGCAAAGGTCACTTTAAAGCTCCTGCAGTGGTGACCGAGTCAGTTTGGAATATGTTGCAGAATTCAATACCATAGTCAATAAATCAGCTATTGATGTCTCAACATATGTCAGAAGGGAGGAGCTACTTGAGAAGGACCAAGAAGATATCACTAGGGATTTTTTAATCTAAAGTATAAAAGTTGGAAGTTTGAGGTTAAGAATCTTAAAGATTGAGTTATCAGAAGACTGAGCAAATAGAAAATTGTAATAGCAATATTTAACATAGTAACATAGCATATGATGGCAGATAAAGACCAGTATGGTCCATCTAGTCCTCCCAGCAAGACGGTAATAGTAGGTGCAGGTCTCCCCTCCTCATGTTTTTTTTAGGGGTGTACCCACTGCTCCCTGTAGGTCACCCCTATTTGTTGAGATATAAGAGAGTTATGTTTACTTTGATTTTATCCTGTTGCTATAAAGGGATCCACTGTGTCTGTCTCATGCCACTTTGAATTCCATCACTGTATTTGCCCCCACCACTTCCATCGGGAGGGCATTCCAAGCATCCACCACCCTTTTAGTGAAAAAGTATTTCCTGACATTGCCTTTCAGTTTACCCCCCTGCAGCTTCATGTAATGCCCTCTAGTTTTGCAGCTTCCCCATCTTTGGACGAGGCTTGTTTGTTTGTTAATACTCTTTAAGTATTTAAAGGTCTGAATTATATCTGTCCTCTCCCTCCTCTCCTTGAGTGTACATATTTAGGTCGTCAAGTCTCTTCTCTTACATCTTCTGATGCAGGCTCCAAATCATTTTGGTCACCTTCCTCTGAACCGTTTCCAGTCTTTTTATATCCATTGCGAGATATGGTCTCCAAAACTAAACACAATATTCCAAGTAAGGCCTCACCAGCTACTTGTACAGTGGCATTATAGTACCTCTTCCTTTCTGCTGGTAATTCCTCTCTTTATGCAACCCAACATCCTTCTGGTTTTTGCCACCGCCTTGTCACACTGTTTCGCCACCTTGAGATTCTCCGAAACAATCACTCCCAGGTTATCCTCCTGGTCCATGCTCACCAACCTCTCGCCCCCTATCACATACAATTCCTTTTGGTTTCTGCTTCCCAAGTGCATGATACTGCACTTCTTCACATTAAATCTTAACTGCAAAGCATTAGTTCATTCTTCCAGCTTTTGTAGATCTTTCCTCATGCTTTCCATTCCCTCAGGGGAGTCCACTCTGTTGCAAATTTTCATATCATCTACAAAAAGACAGACTTTTCTATTCAGTCCTTCAGTAATATCCCTCACAAATACATTGAACAGTACTAGTATCAGGACCCGAACCCTGGGGCACACCATAAATCACATTCCTTTCATCCAAGTGAGTTCCATTTACCATCACCTTCTGTCATGTCAGTCAACCAATTTCTGATCCAGTTCACCTCCTTGGGACCCATCCCCAAGCTGTTTAGTTTATTGATAAGCTTCTGTTGGTTTTTTTCTGGGGTTCCCCTATGATTATTTGGGTAATTTTCTAATTTTGTTTGGCTGTTTGTGTTCAACCCCAACATCATATATACAGGACCTACCTTAAACAAATTGCTCATGCCACCCACCGTAAGAGCATGGAAAAATTTTTATTTATCTTGTCAGGTCTGTAACATCACAAGCTCTACTTTTGATTTATAAGGTACAAATTTCAATATCAATCCATAGTATCAATACATCTATATCAAGCAAAGCACCTGACAAAAGGTCCTGGGACAGAGAGAGCCTTACTCCAGTGAGATCAGCTACCGTCTGTCTATTTATCAAAATTTCTTCTCCATATTTATATCCATTTTCAAGCTCAAATTGCTGATACATAGATTTCCTTTCTGTTTCTTATGCTCCATTATCTTAAGCAAATCTGCTTCCCAATCTTTAATTCTCTGTTTTCTCTGTGGCATCCTGTCTCTCCATTCTCACTCGCCTTCTGCGAGCCATGTTTTCTGCAGATAAACTGTAGATACTGATGTTCGTCTTTCTTGTTTACGTTCCCCTTTGTTCATCCAAGAGGCCCAGGTGACAGCCTTTCATTAGCTGTATAGTGTTCAGAGTCTCTCATTGTGTCAGCTCTCTGGGACAGGATATTAGCTCATCTCATTGCTCAATCTTGCTGATTTTGCAGTTTCAGTGTGAAAAAGTCAGAGCAAGCTGTTTCTTAGGCCTGAGCTATAGATGTTAACACAAGATGGAAGACAGTATTACCTGAAGAGGGATTCATTTTCCTTTACTTCCAATGAGGAACAATATGAAAGGCTTTGCCAAAATCTAGGTAGATTACATCCATTGCATGCCTTTGATCTAGTTCTCTGGTCACCCATTCAAAGACCTCAATCAGATTTGTTTGGCAAGATATTCCTTTGCATGATCCGAGGCAACATGGTTTTACCAACCTGTTGGTTTTGAGAAAGTTCACTATTTGCTCTTTCAGGGGCACCTCCATTACTTTTCCCGCCACCGAGGTAAAGCTTTCTGGCCTATAGTTTGTCAATTCTTCCCTATTACCATTTTTCTGAAGAGATATCACATCAGCCCTTCTCCAGTCCTGTGGAACTTCTCCTGTCTCTAAGGATTTATTAAAAATATCCGTTAACAGCCCTGCAAGAACCTCTCAGAGCTCTTTCAGTATTCTGGGATGTATCCTGTCTGGTCCCATGGCCTTCTCTACTTTCAGTTTGGCAAGCTGTTCTAACACATCATCTTCTGTGAATAGTGTGGTTTCTACTCCACTCCCATTTGTATATTTGTCAATCACATTTAGTGGAGGTACTCCATTACTAAATACCTCTGTAGAAATGGGTAATAGGGCCAATATCTGGAAATCAGTGTGTATAAATGCCGTAGCATGTGAAATAAGATCCTAGATGTTGAGGCTTTAATAGAAGAGGCTGACTTGGATTTAGTGGCGGTTACGGAAACATAGTTCATGGAAAATCATGACTGGGATGTAATTATACTGGGCTATATTTTATTCAGAAAGGACAGGGTAGTAAGAAGGGGGGGGGGGGGGGTAGAGTGGCACTATATGCCAACAATAATATTAATCAATGCAAAAATCCCTGAGAAAAATCCCCACCATGTGAATTACAGATACTTTTTGTCGGACCACAATGAGGGAGGTTTAGATAGTCTTCAAAACCACACCCGCCAATTGGGGTCCATTTTAATTGAACAAATAATGTTCTGTAGCAAATAAATTTTTTATATATATCATAAACTTATCTTAAAACGCCAGAGAGAAGAAACGTTCTGCACCTATAGTGGAGCATTGCCTTGCACAGGGTCATACGTTTGATAAACTAAGGTGGACGGTCATTGATTACATTCCGGATGACCCCAGGGGGGGTGACAGGACTGCACGTTTACAGCGATGTGAACAACGCTGGATTTATGATCTACAAAGTGTACAACCGAATGGCTTAAACAAGGAAATTGAATGGTTAAGTGTTCTTTAAACTGAGCCCTTGTATTGTGGGATTCCCTGTGATGGTGGGATCTCCCTCTTTCTCGGGCTGTTCTCTAGCATTCACGTCACTGGGCTTTGTAGGTTTAGTTTATTGATCGGACTTCATCCATTGGTTGAGGGGTTGAACAGGTGTTCCCCTCTTCACATTAAGTTCCCTGATGATTGACGAGATAGCTGACCAATGAAGATTTGGTTAATCCTCGGCAGTGATTGGCTATCCGGCAAAAACCGGCGTTTTTTAATGCTGACGAGCAACGTCTTTTTTTGAGTGAGAAATTGGAGAAGAATTATATCGATGTGACCGACAAGAAGAGCACTTGATAGAGGGACGAGTGGTTCCCGAAACGTGCACGTCGTGATCTTGGAGTTGTGGACATTTTATATAACAGCAACGTTTCTTCTCTCTGGCGTTTTAAGATAAGTTTATAGAAACATAGAAACATAGAAACATAGAAATATGACGACAGAAAAAGACCACATGGCCTATCTAGTCTGTCCTTCCATAACAACTACAACAGTCCACTTTTTGCCTTTAGAGATCCTCTGTGTTGGTCCCATGCTTTCTTGAATTCAGTTACTGTCCTCATCTCTACCACCTCCACTGGGAGACTATTCCACGGATCCACTACTCTTTCCGTAAAGAAATATTTCCGCATATCACTCCTGAATCTATCTCCCTTCACCCTCATCCCATGTCCCCTCGTAGCAGAACTTGCTTTCAATTGAAAGAGGATCTCTCCCTGAACATTTATGCCACGGAGGAGGTATTTAAACATCTCAATCATATCACCTCTATCCCGCCTTTCCTCTAAGGTGTACATATTAAGATCCTTAAGTCTGTCCTCATATGCTTTATAATGAAGCCCATTAATCATTTTGGTAGCAACCCTCTGCACCGACTCCATCCTGTTCACATCCTTTTGAAGGTGCGGTCTCCAGAATTGCACACCATACTCCAAATGAGGTCGCACCAAAGACTTATACAGAGGCATTATCACCTCCTTTTTTCTGCTAGCCATTCCTCTCCGTATGCACCCAAGCATCCTTCTAGCTTTTGCTGTTGCCTTTTCCACCTGTTTAGCTACTTTAAGATCATCAGACACAACCACGCCTAGGTCCCGCTCTTCTTTAGTGGACAAAAGTACTTCACCTCCTATACTGTATTGCTCCCTTGGATTGCTGCAGCCCAAATGCATGACCTTACATTTTTTAACATTAAATCCCAGCTGCCAAATTCTAGACCATTCTTCAAGCTTAGCTAGATCCCTCCTCATGTTATCTACCCCTTCCTGGGTGTCTACTCTATTGCAGATTTTGGTATCATCCGCAAAGAGGCAAATATATAAAAAATTTATTTGCTACAGAACATTATTTGTTCGATTAAAATGGACCCCAATTGGCGGGTGTGGTTTTGAAGACTATCTAAACCTCCCTCATTGTGGTCCGACAAAAAGTATCTGTAATTCACATGGTGGGGATTTTTCTCAGGGATTTTTGCATTGATTGATTTATCCATCCATCCCTGATAGCGGGATTTGTTTGATATGAACAATAATATTAAAGCTATAGAATTGTGCAAGGCTTAAAAGGAAGAGAGGAGACACTGTGGGTTAAACTAGAAAGAGAGAAAGGGAAATCCATTTACATTGGAGTTATATACAGATCCCCCTCACAGGGAGTAGTAGTGGACGAAGATTTAATAGAAGACATAAACAGTATTGCCATGAAAGGAGACGTGCTACTGATAGGTGATTTTAATATGCCAGATGTGGATTGGCACATACCTACTGCGGTGTCATCTAGAAGTAAGGTGATCCTGGATTCCCTATAGGAAGAACTATTCAGGCAACTGGTAACAGAACCCACACATGAAGGGGCCATGCTGGACCTGGTGCTTACCAATGGGGAAAGTGTTTCTGATGTTATAGTGGGAGATCATCTCACATCCAGTGATCACCAGATGATATAGTTCAGTATTAGTACTAAGCTTGATAAAATCCATTCAAAAATGAGGGTTCTTAGACTTTAGGAAAACTAACTTTTCAAAGATGGTACAATACCGCAGAGAGTCGTTATTGGGATGGGAGCAGATGGGGGATGTAGAAAAACAGAGGGCAAAACTAAAAGGGGATATTTTAAGGGCAATAAACCTTTGTTAGAAAGGTAAATAAATGTAAAAGGAAAAGGAGACTGCTATAGTTCTCAAAAGAAGTAGCTGAAAAGGTGAAGAAAAAGAGGGAGGCCTTCAGGAAATACAAGAGACCACAGAAAGAGGAAAACAGTCATCTATATTTGGAAAAACTTAGAGAAGCTATCATAGTAGTCAGGATTGCAAAGGTACAAAAAGAAGTCGCCAATGCAATAAAATGTGGGGATAAGACATTTTTCACATATGCTAATGAGAGGAGGGAGACCAAAAATGGTATTGTCAGACACAAGGATGCAGGGTTGGAATATGCAGAAACTGATGAGGATGAAGCAGAATTGCTTAACAAATATCCTGACCCTTCATCTGTGAACACAGAACATAGAGATGTTACTAAATATCTCTCTTCGGTGTTCACAGATGAAGGGCCAGGAGCAGGACCTCAGGAACCGAAGCGACTGGACTCTCAAATGATTTTCAGAAGCCTGTGTAAGTGAGGAGCTAGCTAAACTAAAAGTAGACAAAGCCAAGGGTCCGGATAGGATACTTCCAAGAATACTGAGGGAACTTGGGGACGTTCTAGCGGCTCCACTATCTGACCTTTTTTCACTGCCTCTTTGGAGTCAGGAGTGGTGCCAGAGGACTGGAGAAAGGCACATGTGGTCCCGTTACACAAAAGCAGATATAAGGATGACATTGAGAACTACAGGTCAGTTAGTCTAAACTCTGTAGTTAATAAATTATTAGAAAGGCTACTAAAGGAGAGAATAGTGAGGTTTCCGGGGACCAATGGATTGCAGGATGTGAGGCTGCATGGATTTACCAAAGGCAGGTCTTGTCAGACAAATCTAATAGATTTCTTTAACTGGGTGACCACGGAGTTGGACCAAGGGGAGAGCTCTAGATGTGGTGTATTTAGATTTCGGTAAAGCTTTTGACACTGTTCCGCACAGGCGACTTATAAACAAACTGAGCACCCTAGTGATGGACTCTACACTGATTGGGTTAGAAATTGGTTGAGTGGGATGCGACAAAGGGTACAGGTAAATGGAGCTCACTCTGAGGAGAAGGAAATCACCAGTGGTGTGCCGCAGCGTTCTGTCCTTGGTCTGATTAGTTTTAACATCATTGTTACTGATATTGCGGAAGGACCGTCGGGTAAGGTTTGCATGTTTGCGGATGATACCAAAATCTTCAATAGAGTAGACACACAGGAAGAAGTCGACAACATGAGGAGGGATCTAGCTAAACTTGAAGAATGGTCTAGATTTTGGCAACTGAAATTTAATGCTAAAAAATGCAGGGTCATGTATTGAGGCTGCAAAAATCCAAAGGAGCTGTACAGTGAAGGGGGTGAGTTACGTTTGTCCACAAAAGAAGAGTGGGATCTTGGCATAATTGTGTTTATCTTAAAGTAGCTAACATGTAGAAAAGGCTACTGTGAAAGCCAGATGAATACTTGGGTGTATAGGGAGAGGAATGACCAGCAGAAAAAAGGAGGTGATAATGCCTCTGTATAAGTCTTTGGTGCGACCTCATTTGGAGTATTGTATGCAATTCTAGAGACCACACTTTCAAAAGGATATAAGCAGGTTGCAGTCGGTGCAGAGGATGGCTACTAAAATGGTTAGAGGTGTTCGTTATGAAGCATATGAGGACAGACTTAAAGATCTTAATATTTATACTATAGAGGAAAGGCGGATGGGACAATATGATAGAGACATTTAAATACCTCTGTGGGATAAATACACAAGAGGTCTCTTTCAGTTGAAGGCAAGATCTTCTACAAGGGGACATAGGATGAGGGTGAAAGGGGATAGACTCAGGAATAATATGCTGAAATATTTCTTTATGGAAAGAATGGTAAATGTGTGGAATAGTCTCCCAGTGGAGGTGGTGGACACGAGGACAGTATTTGAATTCAAAAAAGGATAGGACAAACCCAGAAGATCTCTAAAGGTTAAAAAGAGGCTATTGTAGTTGATGTGTAAGGGAAGACTAGATAGGCCATGTGGTCTTTTTCTGCTGTCATGTTTCTATTCCTTTGAAGCTATACCTCTGGTGAATAATAGATATTTTCTTCCTGCTTTAAGGATTTCTTCTGAATATTCCTTAGACAAGAATGAAGAGAGATGGATTTATTGAGGCCAAGCCTGTATAATTTGATGGATTTTCTTGAGGATACTACTTTTGAGGAACCTCCTACAGTGACACCTCTAGGGCCTCTTTTATTAAAGCCCTTTAGCTGATTAATGAGTGTTTTAATGCCCAGCTACAGACATTTGGGAATACTAACGCCCCATTATCTTTGCATGCTGAAATGCACATTGATTGGAGATATCAGGATAGGACGGGTAATGGGAGAAAAGCACATTTTGGTTAGTACCATGGTAGTTGCCGCATGCTCAGCGGTAACATTGGTTCACCCAATAACTCCTCTATAGGTGTCGTTACATTAATCCGACCTAGTGGAGCACATGTTAAGAAAACCATTCGCATGTTAGCTTCTAAGGACAGGGACATACTGAACACACCCCTTACTACTACTACTTATCATTTGTATAGCACTACAAGGCATATGCAGCAATATACAGAGACAGGTAAGAGACAGTCCCTGATGAAAAGAGCTTACAGTCTCGTCATGACAGACAACACAACAACTGGGGACTAGGATATATCTAGGGAAATGGTAAGGAAACAGCAGGTGAACAGGAAACTAGGGGGATCGGGATCCAAAATCAGTCTCAGAGGTGAGTATTTAGCTTGGATTTATACAGGGCCAAAGATGGTGCCTGATGGACTTACGTAGGTTGTTTTTTCCAGGCATATGGAGCAGCAAGTTGGAAAGATCAAAGTCTGGAGTTGGCAGTAGAAGAAAGAAGGGATCTGCCAGAAGAGCTGAGTAGGGAGAGATACTGTAAGAGAGGAAATGTGCTGCCTTTGCGATTAATGTGAGTGAAATTAGTACGTTAATGGCAAATCCATAGTGAGCTTTAGTAAAAGGGGCCCTTAGTATCCTTGTTTTTGAGGAGGACTTGAATGGTGTTCTCCATTTTTTTGTTTTTGCCACTTCCAAATAATGTTTATGGGACAGAAGGTTTAGCTCTATCCTGAAGTGGCAAAAGCAACACAAGAAAGGAGGAAAGCCTATTTGGACTTGAGACAGAAAGCTAAAAATCAAGGCACCTCCTTTATATTATGCTTTCTCCGGGAACAAGCAGGAAGTCAGTCCTCACATATGGGTGACGTCGGCACCGACGGAATCCTCGTGTGGAGCAAATCTAGAGCTTTCTAAGAAAGCCTTTGGGAATTGCATCACACATGCCAAGGGTGCCATCTTGCTCAGTCTCCTTTTTTCCGCAGAGCCCTTCGGACGTAGTCCAGTTGTCACCACAAAAAAATGTTTAAAATACTTAAAAGTTTCACCGGGTAGCTACGGCGGGCATCGGTGCACGCTGCCAGGCATGGCTACAGTCGTCGGACCTCAAGCAATGGGTTCAGGACAAGTTGGTCGATATCCCATACCGGGCAGAGAACCTATTCGGCAAACCCATGACCGAAAAGGCTGCTGAGCTTGAGACAAAGTACATGACCCGGACACGGCTCTCAAAGAAGACTTCTGCCCCTTCTAAAAAGAAGGGCTCAGGTAAGAAACCCTTTTTCCTGAGGAAGGGTGCTGCTTACCAAAGCTACCCCTCATTTCAGGCCTCCCCGGCTCCCCAACAGGGGCAGCAGGCCAAGGGACAGGGGCATGGACCATGTAAGTAGAAAGCCCCCAAACCCCAGGTTCAAGCTCCGGCTCACCCTGGGCGTGGCTTTTGACTCCCAAGGCATAGCCCCTCTCACCACAGGAGACAGGCAGTGCACAGGAGGAAGGCTTGCCCTGTATGCCCTCAGGTGGCCAGCCATCACCACAGATTCCTGTGTCCTACAGATAGTCCATCAAGGCTATCTGCTCCATTTGACCCAGGTGCCTCCTCCTTACTTTCCAGGAGAGCCTCTCGGGTCTCCTCTTCACCGGGACCACCTTCTGATGGAATTAGCAGGTCTTTTCATGGATCAGGCAGTAGAACCGGGGCCCCACCACCTACAGGGCAAGGGCTTCTAATCCAGGTACTTTCTGGTACCAAAAAGGACAGGAGACCTTGGAGCCATCCTCGACCTGCGCAATTTAATCAAATTCATGGTGAAGGAGAAGTTCGAGATGCTTTCACTTGGAATATTGTTGCCTTACCTCCGCCAGGGAGACTGGCTATGCTCCTTAGACCTAAAAGATGCATATACACACATCCTAATTCATCCAAACCACAGACAATATCTACACTTTGTAGTGGAGGGAAACCACTATCAGTACAGAGTACTTCCCTTCGGCCTGGACTCCGCCCCCAGGGTATTCACAAAGTGCCTGACGGTGGTGGCCGCCTTCCTCAGAATTCAAGGAGCTTTTGTCTTCCCCTACCTAGACAACTGACTCATCAGAGCCACATCAGCCATGGAGGTCCAACAGGCCACATCTCGCACCATTCAGGTGCTTCAGCATCTAGGGTTTGTAATCAATTACACCGAGTCTACCCTAATGCCCACTCAACAACTAGAGTTCATTGGGGCCAGACTAGATACCCTTCAGGCAAGGGCTTACCTGCCAGTAGACAGGGCACAGAGACTCCTGGCCCTAGCATGTCAAGTGAGTTGCAGGTCCCAAATATCAGCAAGACACTTCCTGCGCCTACTCAGCCATATGGCCTCCACAGTCCATGTGACACCATATGCCTGCCTCCACATATGAACAGCTCAGTGGTGCCTCAGGGACCAGTGGACACAAGCCAGAAGCAGACTCCGAGATAGAGTCGTAATGTCCAGAAAACTACAACAGTCCTTGGAATGGTGGCTTCAACCAATGCACTTGGAGGCAGGGGTGACTTTCCAGGCTCTTCAACACATGAGGATCCTAACTATGGATGCATCTTTGCTGCGCTAGGGAGCCCATTGCCAAGGACTTTGCACTCAGGGCATGTGGTCTCCAAACAAGAGCACGCAACAAATCAATTTCTTGGAACTTCATGCCATTTGCTTTACGAGCCTTCTGTCACACTTTGGCTCATCAGCCTGTCTTGGTACAAACAGACAACCAAGTAGTGATGTTCTATGTGAACAAGCAGGGAGTCCCGGAGTCCTGCCTGCTGTGTCAGGAAACCCTGAACCTGTGCTCCTTTTCAGTCTGGCATGGCATGCATCTGAGAGCATTTTATCTTCCAGGCCAGGAAAATTACTTAGCCGACAGGCTAAGAAGGATTCTGCAGCCCCACAAATGGCAGCTGGACACGAGTGTGGCCCAATGGCTTTGTCAGACCTGGGAACAGCCGACACTGGATTTGTTTGCGAGCCCACACAATCACCAGTTGTCCCGGTTTTGCTCCAGGCAGCCATATCCAAACAGGGTGGCTGCCGATGCCTTTCTCATCTCATGGTCTGTGGGCCTCCTGTATGTGTTTCCTCCGACGCCTCTGGTACCAAAACTCTGTTCAAGATTCTCCAAGACAAAGCCTCGGTCATCCTGGTAGCCCGAAGATGGCTGAGGCAACCCTGGTTTCCGCTTCTACTTCAACTAGCAGTGGAGACCCCAAACCCCCTGGGGTCCTCTTCGAACCTCCTGTCTCAAGAGGGGGGCACTCTCCTGCACCCCAACCTCAGCTCCCTCAACCTAATGGCATGGCTGCCGAAAGGGTAGTTCTCGCACCACTCCTCCTTCCAAAAAAATGTGGAAGAAGTTTTGCTGGCCTCAAGAAGGCAGTCAACTAGACAAACCTACACTTATTAAAAGAAGGCTGGTACACAGTACCCTGTCCTGTGCTGCTGAGGTAAGCTGTGACCAACTTCCTGGGTGATTAACAGTCCTTGTTTGGATAGAAGGAGTCTTTCAAAATGGCCTTTTGATCTGCCACCTGGTGTTAACACCTATTGAAAAAGTTTCACAGGTCTCTTGCCCCCTAGGTAGAAGGCCTCTTTGTAAAGGTCTCTAGAAGACTTTAATTGTTGCTCAAAGAGTACTGACCCTGTTTTGCCTTTTATGCTAAGTTCTATTCTGATTTGATTTAAATTATAGCTCTTTGCTGCTGCTAGGCTCTGACTTATTATGAAATTTAAACTAGAAGCTCTCTGCTGGGTTCTAAATTTAACCAGAAAGCTCTCTTCTGTGTTTTAAATTTAAACTAAAAGTACTTTGCTGATACTAGGCCCCAACAAGTGACTATTAAATTTAAACTACAAGCTCTCTTTGCTGGGTTCCAAATTTAACCAGAAAGTTCTCTTCTGTGTTGTAAATTTAAACTTAAACTGCTGCTACTAGGCCCTGACTGATTTAACAAAAAACACTGGGTTCACAGATTAATTAGCTTTAATACAAAGAAGTCCTTTCAGAAAATTCCCAGAAGTATATACTCACAATTGCAGATCTCTCTCCAGAAGTAGTAGTCCCTTTTTCTAGTCCTTCAAGACTGAGGATCACAGAGCTCTGGTTGAGCTATTTATGCCTGTGCTGCTGAGGTAAGTTGTGACCAACTTCCTGGGTGATTAACAGTCCTTGCTTGGATAGGAGTCTTTCAAAATGGCCTTTTGACCTGCCACCTGGTGTTAACACCTATTGAAAAAGTTTCACAGGTCTCTTGCCCCCTAGGTAGAAGGCCTCTTTGTAAAGGTCTCTAGAAGACTCTATTTGTTGTTCAAAGAGTACTGATGAATCCTTTCTCCTGCCAGGTTGCAGTGATACTATAGTATCTTCTCCACCTTTCGGATTTGGGCCTTAAGTCCAACTCTGTCAGAATTCACCTTAGTGCCTTTGCCGCACACCACTTTCTAGTGGAGGGAAAGCCTCTTTCTGCACATCCTTTGGTGTCCAGGTTCCTACTTCTACTGCATCCAATTCAAACTTCTCCTGCTGACCTATAAATGCATTCACTCTGCGGCTGCTCGCTACCTTTCTTCTCTTATCTCTCCTTACAACCCCCCTCGGGAACTCCGCTCTTCTAGCAAACTGCTTCTATCTGTGCCCTTCTCTTCTATTGCTAACTCCAGACTTTGCTCCTTTCACCTTGCTGCACCTTACGCCTGGAACAAACTACCTGTGTCTGTACGCCAGGCGCCTTCTCTAACTCTCTTCATATCCAGGCTGAAAACTCACCTCTTCGCTGCTGCCTTTGGATCTTGACTCACCTGATCTCCTTTTTCTTTTTCTTTCCCCCTTGTTTTATCCCTGCCTACACCTTCTGTGTTGTCTGTCTTGACTAGATTTTTAGCTCTGATGAGCAGGGACTGTCTCTTATATGTCTGTGCAGTGCTGTGTATGACTTGTAGCGCTATACAAATTCTCAGTCAGTAGCAGTAGTACTGAAGCCCCCGGTTCGCCCTCCGGCAACCGAGTGGGATCTGAATGTGGTCTTAGGGCAGCTTACTCACCCGTCATTTGAGCCGATGGCAATCTGCCATCTACGCTACCTTTCTTGGAAGGTAGTTTTCTTGGTAGCACTCACGTCGGCTGGGCGAGTGAGTGAGCTTCAGGCCCTGGTGTCCAACAGGCCTTATACAAGGTTCTATAGGAACCGGGTGGTGCTCCGCACACACCCCATGTTCCTTCCGAAAGTGGTCTCTTTGTTCCACCTCAACCAGGAGGTAGACCTCAACCAGGAGTTAGTACTACCTACCTTCTTTCCCAGGATGCATGCCAGTCGAGCAGAGACAGTTCTGCATACCCTGGACTGTAAGAGGGTGTTAGCCTTCTACATTCAGTGTACGCAAGGCCATAGAAGAGCTTCTCAGCTCTTCGTATCCTATGACCCCAGTAAGCTGGGGATGGCCGTCTCCAAGCGTACGCTCTCCACCTGGGTAGCAGACTGTATTGCCTGGGCATACAGGACAGCCGATCTTCCGTTGCAGGGTCGTATTATGGCCCACCAGGTCAGGGCTATGGCAGCATAAGTGGCTCACTTCTGCGCTGTTCTGCTGGCAGACATCTGCCGGGCTGCCACCTAGTCTTCGGGTCAGACTTTCGCAACCCATTACTGCCTGGATAGAGTCCCAGTGGGACAGTGCTTTCAGCCAGGTTGTACTCCGTAATCTTTTCGAGGTCTAGGCAACTCCTACCCTCCGACCTTTCTGTGTCAGGCTACTGGACTGCTACTCTCTCAGTTAGATTCCTATTGTGGCTGCTTGCGGCTCTCGTAGAGAGAGCCTATTTTTCAGCTGTGGGTTCTTGGTAGCCTATAGCTGGGGAATCTCATATATGTGAGGACTGACTTCCTGCTTGTTCCTGGAGAAAGCGTAGTTACTCAACTGTAACAGGTGTTCTCCGGGGACAGCAGGAATCAGTCCTCACAAGCCTCCCTCCTCCCCTTGGAGTTGCAGGAAGTGGTAAAACGGAACGGGAAGATCAGAGCAGATGTATTTCCTTTGGCGTTTGTGTTCGGTTGTGAGACTTCGCGGAACCCATCTCGCAGAACCCATCTTGCACACACTCATCCCAAAGAGTCAATAATTGCCATTGCACTACCTCTACTGACGGAAAGCTGTATGGACAATTCCTGACTCGTGATGCGCCAATCCGCACGAATAATATCAGTGCGCTGCAACTTGTCTGGACTGGTGGCTGAGGCAGGACGCCCAGACCACGGCCGATCTTCTAGTTCCGTTTTACCACTTCCTGAAGCCTTTACTCTCTTCACCCATCGTCCAACGGTGCTCCTATCTACCGCAGAACTCCCATACACAGCACACAACCTTTTGTGAATGTTTCTCACACTTTTTCTCCTCCACCAAGAATTCAATTACAACTCGTTTGTACCGTGTGTCACTCAGACACCATTTGAAGGATCACTACCGCCTTGCTATTTGTCAGACGACTGTAAAATTACACACATGTGTCCTTTGAAGTTTCAAGGTACTATCCTTTCAATTTCACACCTCTATCTTCATTCTGGACTGAGAAAAAACATGTGGGGCATTATTTTCTGAGCAACCCTCATATTATATTTTGTTCTTTTTGCCATCTTTTTAGCTATGTCATTTGACTGACCAAGATGGCACCCTTGGGCGGGAAGGGGACCGTGCATGCATGATGCAATTCCCAAAGGCTTTCTTAGAAAGCTTGGGATTTGCTCCGCACGAGGGCTCTGTCGGCACCGATGTCACCCATATGTGAGGACCCCCATACCTTTGGTCTCTACTTTTCGTTACCTGGGTGTGCTCTTTGAGTCTGATCTTTCCTTTAAGGCCCACATCTCTCACATCCCTAAGTCCTCTTTTTTCTCTCTCCGTCAGATCCGTGCAGTCCGCCACTTTCTTTTCCCGTCTGCCCTCAAAACCTTACTACTTTCTCTTGTCATGTCACGCGTTGATTTCTCCAACTCTATCCTTACTGGCCTTTCCAAATCTCAACAGGCACGACTTCAAAGGATTCAAAATACTGCCGCATGCCTCATTACCCACTCTTCACTCAGAGACCATGTAACGCCCCTTCTCTTTCATCTTCATTGGTTACCGGTTCCCTTCCGCGCTCAATTCAAACTACTCTCTCTTGTGCACAGGGCTCTCCACACTAGCACCCCACAATACCTAGCTGATCTCATTACATTTCATACCCCCAGACACACTCCTCGCTCCTTTCACCTCAACCGCCTTAGCCTCCCCTCCCCCTCCCTTGCTCATCTGCATTCCACCCGCTTCTCTGCCTTTTTCTTCACCGGTCCGGCCCTCTGGAATTCCCTCCCCCCCTCCCTCTGCTTAGATCCCGATCATGCCTCCTTTAAGCGTAACCTCAAGACCCACCTCTTCTCCCTGGCCTTCGACCTCCCCTCACCCTTTATATAACTGTCTCACTTATGTCTTGTCCTCTCTCTCTTGTTCTTCTACTGTCCTGTCATTGATTGTAGTTCCTTTCCTTTTCCGCTAGGCCTCGTGCCTGTACTGTATTTTATGAAATGTAAACCGCCTTGCTTATCACAGAAGGGCGGTATATCAAATTGAATAAACATAAACATAAGCATTCCTGCTGTCCCCGGAGAACACCAGTTACAGGTGAGTAACTACCTATCCATGCAATTGTTTGGTTAAATATTCTAGGGTTAATTTTATATCTTTTTTTGCTCTGAAACAATTTAAAGTCTTTTGGGAGTTAAAGAAAATTTCCGCTGGTTCTCTGAGTTTAGCTTGAATTGCTTGAAATTGCTGTATTAAGTATGATATGGGGAATTTGAAGTCCTACGTTATGCTTTCCTTGTTAACTTCTTCCTGGTTTCGCCCTTTCATATCTTCATATTCCCCCCTTTTATTATGGTGGGCTAATGGTGATTCGGTTTTAGCAGGTTTATTAGACTAAAGATTTTTCCTATTGCTTTCCTCTTTATATATTTTATATGCTGAATCTGTTTTAGTTTTCCTCAGCAAGGATATGTTTTGTTGTTGTTTCAAAATTATATGTAAAGAATTTAAAAAAAAAGAAAAAGAAAGATATAGCCAGGGACATTTATTAGTTCCAAATGCATCAGTGATTAGTAAGGACTGCTGGAAAGCCAGGATGATTTCTGTGGCTGCTCCTAGATAAAGGAACAACCTTCTGTTTGAAACAGAAAATGTGGGTAGATAAAGACTATCTGGCCTTTTCACTCTGCCCATCCATAACGACTATTAAGTTCTTTTTTAAATTATTACAGAGCCTGCCCCTTCTCACCCTCATTTTATCATCTCTCATTCCAGGGCTTCTCTTCCATTGTTTCATGTGCATTTATATCAGAGAGTACCTCCTCTTTTACCTTTTTTCCAAAATATACGTACTTAAATTAAGGTCTTTCCTCATGTGCTTTAGAAAGAAAATCCGTAACCATTTTAGAAAGCCATCCTCTAAACTGACTTTATCCTGTACATATCCTTGTGAAGGTGTGGCCTCCAGAACTGTACACAGTATTCCAAATTTTGTCTCATCAGGACCTTATATGGAGGCACTGTGTTAGTTCCTTATTCTTGCTGGCCCTTCCTCATCCTAAGCCTCCAAGCATCTTGTTGGCTTTTGCTGTTACCTTAACATCAGATACGTTCATCCTTACATTCTGCTCTTCTTTCATGGACAGAAGTACTTCCCCTGTACTATCCTGCTCTCTTAGATTTTTGCAACCCAAATGCATGACCCTGCATTTTTTAGAATTAAATCTTAGCTATCAAATTCTAGACCTTGCTTCAAGCTTGGCTAGATTTCTCCACATGCTATCTATATCTTTCAGGGTGTGAACCCTATGCAGATTTTGATATTACACAGGTACACTAAAAAAATTTTTTTTTAAACTGCCTCTAATGTTTAGATTGATTTTTACGTTTTTTGGTGCGCTGAATCCAAATCTGGTAACCAATTTGCTCCATCACGTACAGATTTTTTGCTACATTGGGTTAGGAGTTTGAGGTGAACGTTTCAGATTGAGTGCGATCGAGATAAAAGTTTCTTGGATGAATTCTTTATACTAATTGTTTAGTAGTTATTCAAATAAGAATAAAGAAAATTGTAACAAGGCAGCACATAAGAATAGAGTAATGTCAACAAAACACACTGTGATGGTAGCAAAATTGTCTGCACTTAAAACAGCCACATACATGTGCACAAACATTGAGCATATAAGAGCGAGGTTAGACACAAAGCAAAGCAAAGAAATGTGCAAAAAATGTTGTACAGGTATGTATGTAAGAATAGAAAACGCAAACCGCACCATTGCAATACATGAAGACAAACACCCGATGGTGTGAAAATAAATAAAATTCTAATAAATGAGATCCGACACTGTGGTAATAACTAGCAAATTTTTATTTCAAAGTTTAGTAAAAACACGATATGTGTCAACACAGTTTAGATTTTAAAGTCATTCTTGGATCAATCAATCTCCTGGTGGGCCCGTTTCTTCTTCCCCCGAATGCTTCTCTTGGTGCGCTGCTTGGCGTATTTTACATCTGGGGTTTCCCGCAGCAGCAACCAGCAGAAATCAGCCATCATAGTGGTGTTCCATCTTCCTTGGTACCTTCTCTCTGCGTCCTTGATGTCCTGGTGAAACCTTTCACCTTGTTCTTCACTGTACGCCCCCAAGTTTTCGGGAAAGTAGTTCACATGGGAGTGCAAGAAATGGACTTTCAGGCTCATGTTACAGCCTTGTTCTTTGAAGGCATTGAGCATCCTGGCAACAATATCCTTATAGTTCTCATCCCGCTGTTCCCCAAGAATTTGAGAACAACATCCTTGAAGGAATCCCAGGCTTCTTTTTCCTTCTCAGACATCGTTTCAGCGAATGCTCCATCTGAAATGAGTTTCCTTATATCAGGGCCAACAAACACTCCTTCCTTTAGCTTTGCTTCAGAAAGTCGGGGGAACTTTGAGCAAAGGTACCGAAAGCACTCACCATCTTTTGGAAGGGACTTGATGAATTGCTTAATGAGACCCAACTTAATGTGGAGAGGTGGTAATAGAATTTTATCACGAGGTACCAAGCTCTCATGAAGAACATTTTTCTTACCGGGTCTCAAATACTCCCGAATTGGCCAGTCTTTTTTCCCCCAGTGTAGGTCGCGGGCCCGGCTATCCCACAAGCAAAGGAAGCAGGGATATTTGGTGAAACCGGATTGCTGCCCTAATAGCATGGATAGAATTTTAAAGTCTCCACAAATCATCCACTTATGCTCATCATAACGAATCTTCTGAAGAATCAGGGCCAAATTCTCCTATTTTTCTTGGAGAATAACAGAGTGAGCAATAGGAACTGAAGCGAATGTGTTGCCATTATGAAGAAGAACACCTTTTATGCTGTCTTTTGACGAATCAATGAACAGCCGCCATTCAGCAGGATCATACTTGAGTTTAAACTTTTCCATCACTCCGTATATATCGTTGCAAAATACCAAATCTTCCTCTTTGCTGAAATACTTCAAAAATTGTGTCTCGCGGTTGCGGTACCAATAAAAAGTTGTTCCTGGTGACAATAGATTTTTCTGTTTAAGCCGAGAACCTAGCAGTTGGGCAGCATCTTTTGGGAGTCCTAAATCCCGGACTAAATCATTCAATTCAGCTTGAGAGAAAAGTTCAGGTTTCGGATCTGGTTCAGTTTCAAACTCGGAAGTACTGGACTCATCGGGAAAAGCCATCTGATGAGTCTCATCATGATCAGAACCGTCCACACAAATATGATCCAAAGATTTTGGTGGTTCAGGCACAGGTACTTCGTTGCTATGAGGCATAGGCCTAATTGCTGAGGGAAGGTTGGGGTAACTTATTACGTTCTTATTTTTTAAGTTGTATCCCTTCACAATGCAAGAGCAAAAATAGCAGTCACTGCTGTGGTCTCTTTGTTCACGCCACATCATAGGTATTCCGAAACGAAATGCTTGTTTTTTACCTTTTATCCATAAGCGTAGATCTTCCTCACATGTCTTGCACACTTTGTGAGGAGCCCACGGTTTGTCTTGATCGCCTAACTTCAAACCGAAATAGGCGAAATATACTTTTTTAATAAATGCAGAAATGTTCTTCTGCCGCTTTTTCACGGTATATTCCCCACAAATAAAACAAAAACTGTCCGGAGAGTTGACGCAACCTCTGGCTCTGTGAGCCATCACAAATACACAGCACTGCAAACTACAACTGTAGTGAACCACTTCGGAATAAAGCTGGATTACGACTGAGCAAACAAAAGGTAATAATGAACTTGCAAGAAACTGAAATTTGACAGGAACGTTCATGTCGCAACCACCGTGTTTGAGCGAGCGAACGAGGCGAGGCGAACAGGAAAGAACATGCGCCAGCGCGAGTACTGGATTTAGCCCCCCGCCTCCCAATTGTCCTGTTAATGTATAAAATGAATACAAAACACTCTAAAATATCATGAGGGAGTGTTTCTAGTTAGTTAACCATTACAACCTCTATTTTGGGCCAAGAAAATAAACTGCAGTCGGCTAAAAAGAAATTATGTGAACATTCCTTATATGGGTAAGAAATCTAATTTTGCAAGAAAACGTGACATGATGGAACATTTTGGCTATTTTTCCTGGATTCAGCACCCCAAAATCTATAGGAATCAGTTGCAAAACTGGAGGCAGTTTTTTGGTAGTGTACCTGTGTTATTCATGAACTGGCAAATCTTTCCTGTAAGCCACCACTACTACTACTACTACTACTACTTCTGATAGTTTCTATAGCGCTACAAGGCATATGCAGCGCTGTACAGACACATGTAAGAGACTGTTTCTGCTCATCAGAGCTTTCAATCTAGTCAAGACAGACAACACAACAGTTAAGGACAGGGATACATCTAGGGGGCTGGTAAGGAAACACAAGGAGACTAAGCAGATCAGGATCCAAAAGCGGCCCCAAAGAGGTGAGTTTTCAGTCTGGATTTGAAAAGGACCAGAGATGAAGCCTGCCGTACAGACTCAGGTAATTTATTCCAGGCATAATGAGCAGCAAGGTGAAAGGATCGAAGTCTGGAGTTGGCAGTAGAAGAGAATGGCACAGATAGAAGTGATTTGCCAGAAAAGCAGAGATCCCGAGGAGGGGTGTAAGGAGAGATAAGAGAGGAAAGGTAGTGAGGAGCAGCAGAATGAGTGCACTCAAAGGTCAGTAGGAGAAGTATGAACTGGCTTGACAAGGTTGAAGGTCAGTGCAAAAGAGGCCAGTGATGAGATGGATCAATATAATAACAGCAGCTATCAATGCCACTCTATCAACACTGAGTCTCCTGACAAGACCGAACATAGTTTAGGACAACTATTCAAAGGACCTTCCCCACCACTCACTGTGCAACAGATCCTGGATTCTTGGGCTTAGATCCTTCACTCAAAGCAATGGGAGAGAGAGAAGTAATATTAAGTAATAAAACAATTCACACACATACACACAGAATTGTTAAAAACACAGTATTCTTAAGACTTTAAGGGGAGAGAGCCCACAGTCCTTCAAACTCTCACAGTTCTATAAATCACCTCCTCCTCGCTAGGCCAGAGCACCTCATTTACTAAGGGAAAAGTGCTTCATGGTACAAATTCAGCTGTACGTCAAGACATAGTAACATAGGACCTGATTTTCGAAGGCAGTTACACGGGTAACAGACCATGTTATCCATGTAAATGCCTTAACCGGGATTTTCCATAGGCACCTACATGGGTAGTGCCTTTGGAAAATCGCGGTTAAGTCCCTAATGCGCCTGGATGCTATCCGCTTAGCATCAGGGCGTGTTGGGGGGTGTTTCAAGGTGGAGCAGGGGTCGAGGCAAGCGTTAACTGGGTAGCAGCAATTTTCAGTGATGCCCAGTTAGCCCTCGGTGCCTTAACGATAGGCATGGAAAACCCTCACCTATCTTTAAGGCGATGGAGCTAACCGTGTAGCATCAAAATCGGTGCCACCCTGCAGCCCTCCGGGTTGTGCAGCGATAATTGGATTTTCAATGCTGGGGCTGCATATGTCCCCCAGCATTTAAAATCCGGGTTAGATGGAGAGAGGGCGGGCTATACACTGGCATGGCACATAGCACCGCCCAACTGAATATCGGGCTCATAGTATATGAATGCAGATAAAGATCATCAAGGTCCATCTAGTGCCCAGCAAGGCAGTGAGAGTAGGTGCACCTGCCGCTCCGTGCAGGTCACCCCTCCCCATGCCTTTGTTTAGGGATGTACCCACTGCACCATGCAGGTCACCCCTATCTGTTGAGCTAGCAGAGACAATAAAGGTTATTTTGATTTTATCCTGTTGCTATAAAGGGATCCACTGTATCTGTCCCATGCCGTTTTGAATTCTGTCACTGTACTTGCCTTTATCACTTCCATTGGGCATTCCAAGCATCCACCACCCTTTTAGTGAAAACGTATTTCCTGACGTTGCCTTTCAGTTTACCCCCTTGCAGCTTCATGTTATGCCCTCTAGTTTTGCAGCTTTCCTGTCTTTGAAAAAGGTTTGTTTGTTCATTAATACTCTTTAAATATTTAAAGGTCTGTATCATATCTCCCCTCTCACTCCTCTTTTCTACATATTTAGGTCTTCAAGTTTCTTCACATATGTCTTCTGGCGCAGGCTCCAAATCATTTTGGTCGCCTTCCTCTGAACCGTTTCCAGTCTTTTGATATCCATTGCGAAATATGGTCTCCAAAACTGAACACAATATTCCAAGTGAGGCCTCACCAGCGACTTGTACAGTGGCATTAGTACCTCTTACTTTCTGCTGGTAATTCTTTTCTGAATGCCACCCAGCATCCTTCTGGCTTTTGCCACCGCCTTGTCACACTGTTTTGCCATCTTGAGATCCTCAGAAACAATCACTCTGAGGTCCTTCTGATCCATGCACACCAACCTCTCACCCCCTATCGTGTACATTTCCCTTGGATTTCTGCATCCCAAATGCATGACATGCACTTCTTCACATTAAATCTTAACTGCTAAGCGTTAGACCATTTTTCCAGCATTTGTAGATCTGTCTTCATGTTATCCATGCCCTCAGAGGAGTCCACTTTGTTGAAAATTTTCATGTCATCTGCAAAAAGGCTTTTCCATTTAGTCCTTCAGTGATATCGCTCACAAATACATTGAGCAGTACCAGTCCCAGGACTGATCCCTGGGACACGCCACTAGTCACCTTCCTTTCATCTTAGTGAGTAACATTTGCCATCACCTCCTGTTGTGTCAGTCAACTAATTTCTGATCCAGTTCACCACCTTGGGACCCATCCCAGGCTGTTCAGTTCATTGATAAGCCTCCTATGAGGAACAGTATCAAAAATGTTTCTGAAATCTAGGTAGATCACATCCATTGCATGCCCTTGAACTAGTTCTCTGGTCATCCAGTTAAAGAACTCAATCAGATTTGTTTAGCATGATCATCCTTTGGTGAAACCATGTTGCCTCAGACCATGCAACCTATTGGTTTCGAGAGTCCGCTATTCTCTCTTTCAGGAGCACCTCCATTACTTTTCCTGCCACTGAGGTGAGGCTTACTGACCTGAGTAGTAGAGAGAGAATCCCACATTGATGATGACAGAGAGGGAGGAACATAAACCAGGAGAATGTGACTTGTGAACAGGGTAGGGTGGGGGGTGTGGGGGGGTTGGTGTATCTGGAGAAGTGCCTCTGGGTAATATATAGTAGCATTGTTAACCTCAGTAATGGTCAAGGAATTGCTAAACATGGCTGCCACCCCACCTCCTGCTCTGGAGGAGCGGGACATCGATAGTGCAGTAAACCCGGTTGGGAGGTAAAGATGCAGGATAGGCTCTTCCCCATCTTTGAGCCATGTCTCATGACATATGCTGTTATATCATGGCTGTAATCTGCTGTTCTCCTTCCTCCTTCTCTCTTCTGTTCTTTTGTCTATCACTGTCTCTCACTCTGTCCTATCTCATATATGGCGTTCTTTTCGTATTTTCCTATAAATCAATTGTATTGTAAACCGCTCTGATGCTTCGGCCTGAGCGGTATATCAAGAAATTAAACTTAAACTTAAACTTAAGGATGTTATGGTCCAATGGTGCTCAGATCCTTTTCTCTCATTAACTATAATGTTGTTTTTCTCCTCTGTTCTGATTTAAGTGGAATGAAGTTTGTGATTGTAGTAATATTGTACCTTCATTCTGAATGGACACGGGTGTATTACAAATTATATTGTAGCAGAAGATCATTGATAAGGGCCATTTTGGCACCTATGGACCTGCAGTTTAGTAGTGCACAGGAAATATGCAGCAGTGATGAGGCGGAGGGGGACTGTGGTGTAGCAGCGGCAGGGGCAAAATGGTAGGCAAGCAGGGGAGTAGATTACCTGGCGAGCAGGTCCACTTTGTCTGCTTTGGAAGAATAGGATGTCTACCCCAAAACATGGGGATTGATAACGCCATTAAGAGTGACAGTCACAGTAAGAAGAATGTATCCAAGGTATACTGATGCAGACCAAAGTTAATGCAGAAGAGCCATCTGTTGTGCCTGGACATACACGTATTGCCCTCGGAGTCACCCCAAGAAGTAAGCCCAAGGATCCTTTGGCCTGCGTCTGCGGCGCACATTCTCATGGCATAGGAAGCAGCTGTGCATTTTATAACGATGCTGCCAGTTGAACTCGCAGGATCAGGTGGAATGCCATCAGCGCAGGCAGAGACCAGTGTTGAGCTTCTGCAGGGTGAAACACAAGGTACAATGAGGGAGGTACAGAACATTAAGTGCCCCAACAGTTCAAATAGTAAAATAGACAGCACGGTAAGCAGCTGTGCGTCTTATAATGATGCTGCCAGTTGAACTCATGAGGGTCACGTGATCAGGTGGAATGCCATCGGCGCAGACAAAGACCAGTGCTGAGCTTCTTTAAAGCCGAAATCATGCAAATTGGCGATGTGCTGGTGTTCCTGAACATCTTAGTAGAAAGGTAGAAAGATGACCAAAGGAGGTTTTGAGAGTATAACAGTGATCTTGCCAGCAGGTACACACCAGGGACCGTATCTAAGTGCCACGCTAAAGGACTCTCTGACGAGACCCTCAGGCGCTGCAGCCCTGGAGTGTGCCTCTCCTTCAAACAATGCAGTCAGAGCTGATTGGTGGCAGAGGTGATGATTGGGAGGAGCTACCCCTCTGCTCCTTGCTGCTGCTGCTGATACAGTGCTTCTGTATAAGTCTTTGATGTGACTTCACATGGAGTATTGTGTGTAATTCTGGAGACCGTAACTTCAAAAGGATATAAATAGTCTGTGCAGAGGGTGGCTACTAAAATAGTCAGTGGTCTTCCTTATAAAGCATATGAGGACAGACTTAAGGATTCTAATATGTATACATTAGAGGAAAGTAGGGATAGAGGTGATATGATTGAGACATTTAAATACCTAAATGCACAGGGGGAGAGCCTCTTTCAATTGAAAGCAAGCTTTGCTACAAGGAGACATAGGATGAAGGTGAAGGGATAGACTCAGAAGTAATATGCAGAAATATTTCTTTATGGAAAGAGTGGTGGATCCGTGGAATAGTCTCCCAATGTAGGTGGTAGAGATGAGGACGGTATCTGAATTCAAAAAAAGCATGGGACAAACACAGAGGATCTCTAAAGGTAAAAAGGGGACTGTTGTAGTGGTTGATATGGAAGGACAGACTAGATAGACCACATGGTCTTTTTCTGTGGTCATGTTTCTTGGAGAAATTAGTTTAGTTTCTCTAGCCAGATCCATTTACAACAGTGTTATTGAGGCACTTGGAACACTAATAGACAGCATAAATAAAATATAACAACTTAGGGAATCAAATAATTTTATTGTATTTAGCCTGCTTACATGTCAATTATGCCATCTAATCGCTTAATAAGTTCTGTATTAGTTAAGGGGTTGTCTTTATGTGGGATTCTTTTTATTGAGATGGCAATGATCTTTGATTCTCAAATCTTTAATACTCATCTAAAATTTGCACCAGCATGACAGTGAATTTTTTGCCTGGCTTTCTTGAGTAACTTTATTGAATGGATTCAGTTTCTTTATTTAAATGCACTTTTGTAAACAGATTAAAAAACATCTATCAACAATGTAGAGAAAAAAACCCCATGGAACACAAAGTAGAATGAGAGAATAACACACCAGTTACAAAACATTTCAGAACAAAAACATTTCAAATGGAACAATAAATAAAACCAATATATATCACTGTCAAAGTATCATGCTATTATTCTTAACAACTAAACTTGCTATCTTTTATTTTATATAGAGGACTGTGGGTCACCTGTAAGTATTCCAACAGCAGAAATCACCGGTGAATGGGAGAAGGAGTCCTATCCTCATGGAACTCAGGCAACTTACACGTGTCGGCCTGGATACATAAAACTTGGGCGTATGATACGGGAGTGTCAGAATGGCATATGGAGAGAGATAAACCCAACAGTGAAATGTAAAAGTAAGTACATTTAATGCTTGTTACATCTGCAGTAGGTCTCCTATTTGGCTTTGTTTTACCTCTTTTGGTCCTAGTTGTATGGAGGGTAATTTTGTAAACTCCTGCAGAGTTAATATGCATTAGCATAAATATATTTGAGGGCTATTTTATAAAGTGGCATCCACGGGCACTTTATTTTATAAAACAGGGGTGTAAGTGTTGTAAAAATCTTGGCTTGGGCACTTATGCCTGATCTACAGAAGGCACCAATACTGTGCCTAGATTTAGCAAAAATGTACCTTAGTTATATATTTTCTATTTATGTGTGTAGATGTTTGCTCCTCCTATGCTCTGCACAAGCTCATCTCCTGTACATGTCCATACTGAAAGTACATATGATTGGGTTTTCATACATACTTACTGAATAGTGACAGACTTATGCCTGTAAGTTCCTATTCACGTGCATAAGTCCTTTACAGTAGAACAGGAATTTATATGCGGAAATGGCATTTATCTTTATATGGTTCCTTCATACAACTTCCCTGAAAAGGCCTGTTTTCAAAAACTCTTGATTGCTGAACTTAAGTGACGAGAGTGGCAAGTGCACCTACTCTTGCCACTTTGCTGGGCAGACTAGATGGACTATACTGGTCTTTATCTGCCGTCATATACTGTGTTAAGAATTTAGCTGACTAATTTAGAACCACACAGTTAGACTAGGTCAGTGTCTTTCCTAACATCGTGCAGTTTTTGCTATTTGGTTAGCTGCTGCATATTGCTTTATAAAATATTTCTATGATTGCATCTCTGCTAACTGGAGAGCAAATGCTTTGAGTGCTGAAACAGGATATTCAGCGCTGGACACCAAATATCGTCGGGTGCTGAATATATGATCTCAATTTTAATTGCCACAACCAGCATATAAAAGTTTCAATAGCAATCACAATGTTTAATTAAAACTTAGAAAGCAGGGTAGTTTAAAAACTCTTGGCCTCATATGCAAAAGAGATTACATCCACTGGTGGTCGGCAAACACAGAACTTCTATATCCATAGATTTTGAAACTGACTAAATATCTGAATAATGGTTTGACGTTATCCATATAATAAGGGGCCAGGTTTGGAGCTAGGTGAGTTAGGGCTGAAAACTTTACCCCACTTACAGGCCAATGCAGAAAGCTGGTGCTGAAGTCGCACACTATCAACTTTTTATGCCAATTTGCAGCACACCAATAGCACGTGACTTTAACGCATGCAGAAAGTGGCCGATATGCAAATTAGCCATGTGTTAACCATTGGTTAAACTGTGCACAAATGACAGTGTTAAACTGGGAGAACAAGCCGAACACATGCGCACAGAAGTCGGCCCTAGTTTGGTATACTCTCCCAGAGAAACAGGACCACCTTGTGGCTAATTTGCATATGAGCCCCAACAGTATTTTGATGCCATCGGGAGCTTTCTTCAGTGCCTGGCAATGGAGAAAGCCCCCAATGCCATCAAAATACTGTCAGGGTGCCAGTGCCCCCAAAAGAAAACAAATCCCTGGTAGCCCAGCAGTCGCGAACCCCCCCACCCGACCAACTAAAAATAATCCCTGGTAGCCCAGTGACCCTGGACCCCCCACCCAACTAAAAATAAACCTGGTGGCCCTGCAGCACTGAACCCCTCACTCAGCCAACTAAAAATAATCCCTGGTAGCCCAGCGGCCCTGAACCCCCCCCCCCAACCAGAACCTTTACAAATGAGCCGGAATGCTGCTCACCTGCTCCCGCTCTTGCACCGCCATCTTGAAAAATGGCAGGGCCAGGCACTGTCATTTTTCAAGATAGCAGCGCAAAAGCAGGAACGCGTGGGCATTGCTCCCACTCATACGTAAAGGTACTGGGTGGGAGGGTTTGGGGCTGCTGGGCCACCAGGGATTTGCTATCTGTTGGGGGCAGCAGCCCCTGACAATATTTTTATGGCATTGGAGACTTTACCCAATGCCAAGATCATCTTCTCAGATGATCCACGCGTCAGGGAAAGCACCCAATGTCATCAACATACTGTTGGGGGCACGCGCTAGATTTTTAAGCCACCTCAAGACCAGGTGTAGAGAGATTGGCACTAAGGCTGGTTGCGAAATTCTCTACATGTTTCTCTGCATCGGGTGCAGGCAATATTTTGCCTGCCATTTTAATTATGTGCAGCTCATTGGCCTCTAATTTAAATTTAAATACTCTTGGCATTGTGTGCTAGTTTTTCCTTTGCTGTTTATGTGTGCGTCAGGCTCTTTTCTGCATTTGGAGGTAGCAGTAAGTATGCTTAAAAGTGGCGTTATCTGTGCTTAAAGGCCATGCTAGATTTCTGTCTCGACCCATTAGTAGAAATATTTGTCTGCTAAGTGGATAATGTGTATATTTAGGCCTGTCAAATAGCAGGTCTGGAGTAAAAGGATAGTGCTGGTATGCTTGGTACACTATCAAGATATTCAGCACTGCTACCTGTACATTTAGTGGAATTGAATATCTGGATTTACTTAGATGCTGTGTTTAAGAAGGTTCGTGATAAAAGGGTGGAAACCCTTCTCAAGAATAAGGCATTTGGCCTTGGGTACTCAGGTAGCACTTTTTGCATGAGTAGTGGCCTGACGGCTCTTGCGCTGGATCTAGCAATTGCCGGAAAGCCTGGAGGTAGAGAGATTGGAATCTTGTGCATTGTTTGTGCTGGATGCTCTGTATGGCTTGATCAGGATCTCTTCTAATTCCTGGTGGTGGATATGGTGGTCCAAAGATGGCTTTGGCTCTGAAATTGGTCTGCTTATGTTGCATCCAAGGCTTCTCTTTGGAGAGGACTTGAAGAAGCTAGTGAAAGACTTTGAAAAGACTTTCTCACAGAAGCTTCTTGAAGATAGGCCCTGAGGTTCCAGAGGATTTTCACACAGGGTTTACTGGCGAGTAGGGGGGCAATTTAGGTCTGAAGGAGTTTGGGTATGGCTATTCTCCAGGACCAAGCACAAAGTCAGTCCTCACATATGGGTGACATCGACGTCGATGGAGCCCCTGCGGAGCATTTCCCCAGCTTTCTATGAAAGCCTTTGGGAATGCAGGCACGCATGCGCGGTCCCCTTCCCGTCTAAAGGTTCCATCTTGCTCAGTCTCTCTTTTTCCGTGAAGCCCGTCGGACGTGTGTCCTAGTCCTCCCGGAAAATGGTTGGATTTTTTTGCGATTCCTTCACTATTTTTTCTCCGGTTCGACACCGGTTCCCCTCCCGCCGGGTTCAGTACACTGGTATCGAGCCCGATCTTATTTTTTCGGTTTTTGCCCTTCGTGGCTGGCGTTCATGCCCTTTTTTCTTTTTCCCTGGAAGGCCGGTCCTTTGACCTCGCGGGGACTCTTTTTTCCCCGATGGCTTCCAGTGGTTTCAAGAAGTGTGATCGGTGCAAGTAACTAATGTCTCTCACCGACACACACGACTGCTGCCTTCAGTGCCTGGGTCCTGACCACAATCCTAAAATCTGTGGACCATGTGAAAAGTGTCCACCAAGGCGCTTCGAAGTCATCAGCACCAAAAGGAAAGGCTTTTCTCCGACTCGGCCTCCGGCCGGGCCGAACCTCATCTGAGGCCTCGACATCTTGGGAGTCAGATCCTGAGCACCGTTGGGGCTCCTCGGACAGGGGGTCCCCCGAAAGAGGAAGAAGCGGCTCGTGAGGGCGGCGTCGGAGGAGGTCCCTGGCTCCTCGAGAGCTAGGTCTCGGACCCCCGACCGCCGTCCCGGGCCTGTGGAACAGGAGAAGCCACCAAAAGTACCTCGTGTGGAGTCGGAGTCTGCTGGACATGTAAGTCCTGTAGTCCTCGTGGACTCTACTCCCAGAGAGCCGACATCGGGCCCGGCGCCGCCGGGGCCCGAGTCGGTGGTTGCTGAGTCTCCTGAGCTGGGTCTCAGGCTGACAGCCTTGGAGTGCAGATTGTCTGCCTTCATGGAACAGCAGCGGGTGCTGATGGCCAGCCTGTCTGGCGCATCTGCCCCGACCACCGGGACATCAACGTCGGAGTCGACCCCGGAGACCGAGCCGATACTCGAGACCATGAAGGCTCGAGGTCGACCTCAGTCGCGGTCACCCTCGACCTCCCGCTCGGGACCGAGGGCGTCGCCCCCGGTGCCTTCGGCGTCGGGGCAGGTGCTCACAGGCCCCGCGCGGTCGGAGCCCGATTCGTCATCGGATGAGTCCGCCTGGGAGACGGAGGACGAGGAGTCCCCTGATACCTTCCAGACTCAGTGCGTCCTGTTGGACTCACCGCAGTCTGAGCCCCGGAGTAGATACCCTCTGGAGGATACCCGGTTCTCGGAGTTCGTCTGGGATATGGCCACTGCGTTGGCTATCCCTGCGGATCCCGAAGAGGAGCCTCGAGCCGAAGAGCTCGAGGCCCTCCAGTATGACTCTCCTCCGAAGGAGGCCTTTACTGTTCCGGTTCCTCCGATGCTGGAATGGCTCCTCTTCCGGATGTGGGAGGCACCGGCCTTGGCGCCAGTTCTAAGTAAGCGGGTCGATTCCATTTATCGACTCTGGAAGAGCCCTGGTTTTCAAAAAGCGCAGCTACCACACCATTCCATGGTGGTGGAATCGACCATGCATCGTCTGAAAAGTCAGAAGATGCACTCCGCGGTGCCCCCTGGCAGGGAGGCCCGGAACCTGGATGGTTTTGGTAGAAAGTGCTTCCAGGGCTCGATGCTTGCTTGCCGTGTCCAGTTTTACCAGCTGTACATGGGCATGTACTTGCGAGACCTGGCCAAGGAACTGGCCGGGTTCTCTGCTGGTCTCTCCAGGGAACCCTTGCAGAGGTTCAAGTCCTTGTCCTCGGGGACACGGGAATGCTCTAAGTTTATGTCCTGCGCTGCCTACGATGGCTTCGAGGCTTCGGCCCGTGTTGCGGCAGCCGGCATCGCAGCCCGACGCCAGGCGTGGTTGCAGTCATCGGACCTCGAGCCTTGGGTTCAGGACAAGTTGGTCGATGTCCCTTGCCGAGGTGAGAACCTTTTTGGCAAGCCCATGACCGAGAAGGCCGCACAGCTCGAAACCGAGCACCTCAGGAGGACAAGGCTGTCTAGAAAGACTTCTGCCCCTTCTCAGAAAAAGAAGGGCTCGGGTAAAAAGCCCTTTTACCCGAGGAAGGGCACTGCCTACAAACAGTTCCCACAGTACCAGGCCTCCCAAGCTCCCCCACAGGGTCAGCAGGCCAAGGGGCATGGGAAAGGGCCCCGTAGGCAGAGGGCCCCCAAGCCTCCGGCTCCGGCTCCTGCTCCTGCTCCCACTCTGCAGGATGGGGGTTTTTGACTCCTTAGGCATAGCCTCTCCGTCCCTGCTCTCCAAACCTTGCACAGGAGGTCGACTTACCCTGTTTGCCCACAGGTGGCCACTCATCACTGGGGACAGTTGGGTGTTAAGCATCGTCCACAAAGGTTGTCTCCTCTTTCCACCTCAATCAGGAGGTGGTTCTTCCCACATTCTTCCCTAGGCCTCATGCAAGCCAGGCTGAAGCAGTTCTGCATACCCTGGACTGTAGGAGGGCCTTACCCTTCTACCTTGACCGTACGCAGGGGCATAGAAGAGCTACTCAGCTCTTCATATCTTTTGACCCTAATAATTTGGGGTTAGCTGTGTCCAAGTGTACCTTGTCCATCTGGGTGGCTGACTGTATCACCTGGGCTTACAGGGCAGCTGACCTTCCTTTGCAGGGTCGGGTCACGGCCCATCGTGTCAGGGCAATGGCTGCCTCAGTGGCTCATCTCCGCTCTGTACCGTTGGTAGACATCTGCAGGGCTGCAACTTGGTCCTCAAGCCAGACTTTTGCGGCCCATTACTGTCTGGAGAGGGAGTTCCGTAGGGACAGTGCTTTTGGCCAGGCAGTACTCCGGAATCTCTTTGAGGTTTAGGCAACTCCTGCCCTCCAGCCCTCCGTTGGGCTACCGGTGGAGGTTCTTTCAGTGAAAAGCCTTTCTTTGATGCTCGGACTAGAGGGAGTTCTCTTGTTCAGCCTGGGTTCCTGGTAGCCCAGAGCTAGGGAGTCACCCATATGTGAGGACTGACTTCCTGCTTGGACCTGGAGAAAGAGTAGTTACTCACCTGTAACAGGTGTTCTCCAGGAGCAGCAGGAATCAGTCCTCACAACCCTCCCTCCTCCCCTTGGAGTTGCAGTTATACATAGTTTATTTTTACATTTTTGTGTGCTGTTTTTTAGCTATGTCATTTGACTGAGCAAGATGGCACCTTTAGGCGGGAAGGGGACCGCGAATGCATGCTTGCATTCCCAAAGGCTTTCATAGAAAGCTGGGGAAATGCTCCGCAGGGCTCCATTGACGTCGATGTCACCCATATGTGAGGAGTGATTCCTGCTGCTCCTGGAGAACACCTGTTACAGGTGAGTAACTACTCTTTCCTCATATGGGTCTAAACCCTTGAGGGGTAAGTTCTTTTGAGGATCTCAGTACTCTCAGGGCTCAGCAGGCACTTCCTTGGGAGTGGGTAAGCCCTCCTAATGAGATATGGTAGGTCTCTTCCAAAGGGCAGGCAGTTTGAGGCATCTCTGACTGCTTTATTCAGAATGGGCCTATGTCATGTCAGACCAATGGGTCCTTGAGGTCCTCAAAAAGGGATATACAAAAAGGGGCAGATTTTGTGGAGCTTCTTTGGGATGCCTTTGTGGACTTTCCTTTTTGCTCCTTAGTCAAGAGAATGGCAGTCAAGAAAAATCTTCAGCACCTCCTGCAGTTGCAGGCAATTGTACCCATTCCCTTTGCTAAACAAGGCCAGGAGTGGTATTCCATTTACTTCATGGTGCCCAAAATCACAGGTCCTTATTACCCGTTCTGAATGTAAAGGCAGTTAATGCCAAGCTAAGAATGCCCCACTTTTGCATGGAGACCCTTAGGTCAGCCATTGCATTGTATGACAAGGGGAGTTTCTGATCTCCTTGGACCTTTCCAAAGCATACTTCTGTATTCCTATCCAGGAGCAACATCAGTGGTTCCTTTGCTTCCTTGTCCTGGGCCCCCATTTTTACTTTCACGCCCTGCCTTTTGTTCTGGCCATGGCACTTTGCCCTTTCTGCCCTAATCCTGAGTTTGTTTTTATTGTATGTATGCTTCTGCTGTTTTATGTATTGTGTACATGGCTCAAATGTTTACCCTGGGGCTGCCATTAGTGCTATGACAAATGAATGAATAAATAAAATTAATGAATTATAGAAGATCATGGTGGTGGCGGTGGCGACAGCCTTCCTATTCAAGCAAGGAATCTGAGTTCACCTATACCTGGATTACTGGCTAGATTGGTCTGACTCCTTGGAGCAGTCCAGGATGGACACAAACTAGGTGATCTTCTGGTTGGAGAAACTTGGCTGGGCGATCAGCTATGCCAGGGGCAGCCTAGTTCATTCTCAGGATGTGAAATATCTGGATGCCTGCTTCAGCACTTGATTGGGCAGTGTGCTTCTTATGCCAGAGAGGTTGGACAAGCTTCAACTGCAGCTCAGGGGTTTTTACTCTCAGGTACCTTCCAGGGCCTGGGACTATTTGCTGTTGATGGAGCCATTGGTACAAATCCTGGAATTGGTACCTTAAGCCAGGGTGCATATACGCCTCTTGCAGGTACACCTTCTGGCTCACTAGCCTCCCTATTCCCAGTTTGAACAGTGCTTTCCTCTTCCCCAGATGATCAAGGGGGAATTGGCCTAGTAGCTACAAACCCGCCCTCTGATGGACAGAATTCCTCTGGAGGTGACGAATGAGGGATGATTACCATGGATGCCAGCCTGCTGGCCTGAGGCATGCATTGTCTGGGTCATTTTGTTTAGGGGCACTGGTTGATCAACAGGCTAGAGGCCAGGATGAGTCACCTGGCTCTGGAGAGGTTTAGATCCTCCTAGAGGGCAAAGTGGTCAATGTTCTTGGACAATGTCATGGCAGTGGCGTATATCAACAAGCAAGGCACAGGCGTTTTAGAGCTTTGTCATTAGGTGGAGGCTCAACTGATGGGTCTGTCAGCAGCCCAGATATTGGGCATAGACAAAGTGCAGACGACTTCTTGAATCAGAACACAATGGGTGAGTGGGAGCTAAGCCATCATGCGTTCATCCTCTTCATGTAGATATGGCCCTGCCAGTGTTTGGCCTGATGGCCATGCATGAGAATGTCAAGGTAAAGAACTTTATCAGCAACAGAAGGGATACGTGGGTGGCAGGATTTGGTGATTTTCTTCAGGAGTGGCCAGGAAGAGGCTTCCATGTGTCTTTTCCCCGTGGCCTTTGGTGAACCGCCTTTTGTGCAGAATTCTGTCTCACCTAGGGCTGGTCATTCTAGTGGTGCCAGACTGGTCAAGCAGGCCATGGTAAGCATATCTCTTGAATTTATTGGCAGGGATCCCTCTATGGCTTCCTCAGGAGAGGGGACCTCTGAGGCACGGTCTTCTGGTCATAGAGAATCCCCTTCTCTTCTTGCTTACGGCATGGCTTTGGAGTAGCTCAGCTGGCTAAAAAAGGGTATGCTGGAGCAGTAACAGATATCCTTCTTAGGACCCGGAAGAATATAGATTATATCTCCAGGAACAAGCAGGAATGTAGTCTTCACATATGGGTATCGTCGGTACCGACGGAGCCTGCGTGGGAACGCTCCCCAGCGTCCAATTAGAAAGCTTTTGGGAGCATCCCACAGCACCTGTGTGCTGCCTTACCGCCTTTCCCAACTGCCTCTCTCCAGTTCTTCGTTTTCCGTTGAAGCCAGCAGGTCGTTTTTCCTGTCACTGCAGAAATTATCCCATCTTTTCATTCTTTTTTTGTGGTAGCGTCTGCCTTCCTCGACGCTATACCGGTACCGCCGGTTCTTTCTTTCTTTCTTTCTTAAAAATAAAAATAAAAAATTGTAATCTTTTTTCTAGACTTTCCAGCCTTTTTTCTTTCGGGTGCCACGCGCCATTTTGGGCACTAGGCCCGACTTTTCCTTCAGAATGGGAAAAAACCCGCCTCGGGTTTTAAAAAGTGTTCCAAGTGTGGGGGGTACCCTCTCCGTGACCGACCACTCACGTAGTGCGTTTGCCTCAACTGTTAGGTCTCTGGACCACTCACCATCTCGGAGGTGCTTTGTTGCCTGTTGTGGCAAGGCTTGGATGATGTCGAAGATCCAAAGCGGGTCACCTGGCAAAATGAGCTGGCCTACAAGCACTTAGCAACCCTTTTTCCCTCCGATGCACGATCCGTGGCAATCAACGTTATTCCAGGGCTTCATCTTCCTCCCATGGAGCTCAAGTAACCCAAACATAAATCTGGCCGGTCTTCAAAGGGTAGATATCCTTCTAAGCATCGAGATGATGCCTCTGGCATTGCCCTTGCCCTTGAAGGGGACTTGTACGGAAAACAAATTGCCCCAGTCGGGAGGCCTCAGCTTCCAAAGCACTATCGGTGCGCCAGGATGTTTCTCGAGGCACCTCAAACTCGGCCAGAAAGATATTATTGAGTGCAATGACCAGATCTGGAGGTATTGTTATATGCGGGCCGCGAACTTCCGCTCACGACCGCAACCCAGGGCACTTCATCCGGATACCGATACCCAGGCACTCGGCCTGACCACAAAGACAGAGCAGGGGTCAATACGACCAGAGAGTTCTTGGCTATTGAATGCACGTCTGTGGTCGGACTCTCCTTGCGGCTCGCTGTGCGTTGTCTTCAGGGAGCCGCTTTCAGACACTTCAAAACCGGTGATACGCACGACGTGTTCTGTGCATGCACCTGATATCGGTACCGCGAAGTCTAGTCGAGTACCGGTTACGACAGCATCGACATCGGCGACTGTGTGAACCCCACTGAGTTCATGCTGTTTATCCTCCTGGTTATCAGACAGGCTGGTACTAAGATGAGACTCCAGCCGCACCCAGTACCAAACTTGCGCGAATCGGCAAGTTAACCGCGATGCTATCGCTGGACTTTTACCAAGAGGACACCCGTGGACAGAAAGATTCTTGAGTGTTGAATCCTCCTCCCGTTGACTCTGAGGACACTGACAGCTCCTGTCGATGCCGCATGAAGAGGACGAGTACTTCTATCTGAGGATGCCGTCTCCGTCCAGTAGGGCACTATATTCTTTTCAGGGATTTCATCATCAGGAGGTGGGGCTAGAGGTTCTTTCCATCACCAGTGGCTCCTGAAAACAGAGCCCAGAGTAACGAAAGGAGTTGGAGATTTTACAATATCTAAAGCTCCCAAGGAGGCAGCTACTGTTGCCTATTCATGAGATCTTGCATGATCTAATGTGTGAAGCATGTGGGGAAAACACCTCCTTGAACACCTCTCTCCTCATTCACCGTAGGCTGGATACCAATGTATGGAGTATTAATTTATTTATTTAGACAGTTGTGGAATACCGCAGCTTATCCTTCAATCAAGGCAGAAGGTCACAACACAACACCAAACAGTACCGCCTGTGTCCTGGCATTTCACAGACGAATAGCTCAGTTACTCCACACACCACAGCGCCATCTCAGTTTCGGGTGTAAGAGTAAAACTATGGAGAAGGAGGATCAAAGAGTGCAAAAACGACATTGCATCTAATCATCTAGGACTTGAAATGTAGGACTCGTGCATGCCTTTGGGCAGTCGAGACCTTCCAGGCCTCGATGCTTCTGCCAGGCATGTTAGTTTCTACATCTTATTACATGGGAGATGTTCCTTACGGAGAGGAGGGAAGGAGATTACAGGAGATCTAGAGGTTAATAGAGCCCTCGTCCGTCCTGATAACGACTAAAGCCTGGCACAGCAGAGAAGGAGGGATTATCTGTGTACACTTGTCAAACAATGCCCAGGAATGTTGTCCGAAGGTTGTTAATCGTGCGGCATAATTGACTGCTATGAGTGCAATAAGCAGAACCATCGGCCCCCCTGGCCAGATAGGTGCTCGTAGGATTGCCTGGCTCCAGGCATCTGACTTGAGAAAAAAAGCCCTCTGAGAGTACAGGACAAACTGGAGGAATATCCCTGCACATCGCGAGGGGGGGAGAAACTCTCTTTGGCAAAATTGGCCAAGAGAGAGCAAATGAGCTGATGTGGATAACACCACTTTGGATAGACTATCCAAGGGAGGGCTGAAACAAGACTAGATCCTGTAGTGACAAGCGAGAGGACGGGGAAGGGGGAAAAGGAGGAAAATCTCTACATACGAAACCATTCTTCTCTAAAAAAGAAGACGGTTTTACCGCAGACCTCCTATACCCGAGCAGACTGCATTCTCGCAGGTCAGTACCGCCCTATGACCGAAAGGGACAGCAGCCCCCAAAGCAAAGGAAAGCAAAGACTGCCTACAAGCCTCAAACGGCGCACAGCAGACTCAGCCTCCACAGGGGCGTTTGACTCCCATCTATGAGAAAAACTGGCCTTCCTGGCCCTCAACGGGCCAGAGCCCTCCACTATTACAGGAAGGTTTGTGTCAGTTTTGCCCCCAGATGGGAGCAGATAAACAGCAGACGAATGGATCTTCTACATGTAAAGGAGGGGTACAAGCTTCATTTCCTCAACATTGCCCCCTCGCCGTTGTGAGACAGTTCAATTCTCAGAATTCACTCGAAAATCAGTTAAGTGAAGCGGTCAGTTTAATCCCTGTCCCATGGGGCAATAGAAGAAGTACACCAGTCCCAACAGGGTACAGGGTTTTACTCCCCCTATTTCCTTATTCCAAAGACAAACGGGGACACAGACCCCATTTTAGGAATCAGAGAATTCGAACAATTCCTGTTCAACACAGAGAAATTCAAGATGATTTTCTGGGAATTATGCTGACATACCTTCAAGAGTCAGGATTGGCAATGTGCTTCTCTAGATCTCAAGGCAGCATACCACTCATGTTGCCGTCCATCCAACTCACCGAAGATTCCACAATTTGGGTGCTTTTTCAGGAAAAGCACTACCAATACAGGGTGCTTCCTCTGGGCCTGGGCTGCGCACCAAGGCAGTGTTTACGAAATGCAGTCGTGGTAGCAGGCATTTCTTCGGCCCTCTCGGAATATTCATCTTCCCCTACTTAGTACGACTGGCTCATTCGAGCCCCATCAGAGTCAGAGGCCAGAATTTCCTTATCTTGCACAATCGCGTATCCTTCAGTATTTGGGCCTGCCGTCATAAACATCCCAAAATCCAGCCTAACTCCCACTCCGTCTCTAGAGTTTATAGGAGCTTGGCTGGATACCAGAAAAGCAAGGGGCTATCTTGCACAGCCCCGCAGCCTTCACATTGTGCAGTTAGCCTCCCAGGCAGCGTTAAAAAATCATCTCACTGCTCGGGAAATGTGGCAATTACTAGGCCACATGGCATCTACCGTGCATGTGGTTCCCTTTGCTCGCCTCCATTGGACAGCAGACCAATGGACTCTATCCACTCAGCGGACTCAGGCATCAGGCTGCCGTCAGACAAAATAGCAAAACACAAGTAACCTTATTTTGGCCCTACAATGGTGGCAGTCAACCCAAAACGTGGTGGTGGGGTACCCCTTTCCAGCAGCCCCTACCAAGGGTCACTATAACATACAGACGCATCACAGGTGGGTTGGGGAGCTTCACCTGCAAGAGCTCTCTACCCAAGGCAACGTGGACTCCACAGGAGACCCACGTACATATCAGTCTCCTAGAACTCAGAGCAATCTTCCTTGCTCTTCGAGGGTTCACACACCCAGCTAAGCGACAAGACAGTCCTTAAATTCAGACGGACAATCAAGTAGCTATGCTCGATATGAACAAAGCAGGGGAGACACAGAACTCTTTGTCGCTTTGCAATAACGCTTTGGGACTATGGGCTCCGCGCCAGAAAGCATCAGATTCATCGCTCGCGGTTGTATCTGCCAGGCAATTCAAAACTCTTGGGCAGACAAAAACTCAGTCGACGTTCTAGTTCCACACGAACATGGTCTCTCTCGGCAGACCAGGTTAGCAATCAATTTTTTCAAAGTGGGGAACTCCGGGACATAGACCTCTTGGCAAGTCCACTGAATGCCAAACTTTCGGTTCTGTTACAGAATTCCGGCTCGAGGTTCTCAGGCCAGGGATGCTTCTCCTTCCTCCATGGGGTTCAGGACTTCCTATATGCCTTTCCACCCATTACCCTAATTCCCAAAACCCTATTCAAGCTTCAGAGAGAGAAGAGGGAGCCACTATGATTCTCATAGCACCTCATTGGCCACGGCAGGTGTGGTATCATGGTCTCCTACATCTCTCTCAAAGCTCCATCTCTGGAGATAGGATCTGCTCCAGATCTCTTGTCTCAGGAGGACGGGATTGTTGTGGCATCCCGACTCCCCACTCTCTG